>JAUMIR010000001.1:350461186-360461186 GCA_030847615.1 Gambelia wislizenii
GTCTATTGTTTACAACAGGGATGGCAAAATGTGGTGTGGCACTAGATGCAGCCCACCAGGGCTTTTTTTTTTTTAAGCTCTTGACTTAGCCAAATCTCCCTGACTGCCTTTTCTGTGGTTCCCAAAAGGGTGAAGAGCCACGCTTGGTCTCTCTCTCTCTCCTTGGTAGTCACTAGGAAAAGTAGTACACCATTAAAGCAGGTTGCAGCCCCCCTCTGCAGCATTGAACATTAAAAAATAGCTATTTTTCACTACCAATTTAAATTGTGGACATTTTTTGCAGTCTGTGGACTCCCAGAAGGTCCTGGAAAGATCCATTGCAATTGCCCATCCCTGGTTTAGATCTTGCAGCATTTTTTGCAAGAGCCGGTTGGAGGCAGCATTAGAACAGAGTTTGCTTATAATGTCAAATTTTAGCTTGATACAGAGAAAGATTTGTGCTTCCTAGTGTGAAGCATTTCTTTCACAGCTGTTAAAACTAAAAGTTTCTAATGAATAGGCCACCAGGGGGCAGCTGGTGGGATGGACAAAGCCCCATGGTAAACAGGGAGATTAATCCCCGCGACAGAGGAAACCAGAACAGTTTATAGGATATGCAAGCTGAAATTGTCAGAAAATGTCTGATTCATAAATATTTTACAGAAAGATTAATCCTAACTTTTACCTTTCTTTTACATGATGGGTGGGAAACAGCTTTTTGTCTCTGAACTACAGTGCATTCTCTTGGCATGTTTGAGGTGAGGTGAATTCCAATAACAAAGCAAAAAGTGGCACACACATACACACCAGTAGTGTCTTTAAAAAGCTTTTACTGGTGACAATGGAAGGTTTCTTTCCTTTTAAAAAAATACAAACTTTGTGGGTGGGAGGGTGCACAGAGAAAAAGAGACACTGACCACCTCTAGTCCATTAGTTGGAATTTTCTTATCCCTAATATAAAGGACTTATAAGACCTGAACTTGAAAAGTTACCTTTTGGGACAATAACCTCCAGAGCTGTAGTTCTATTTTGGATTGGGAACTATGGGCATTGTAGTTCAAAAACTCATAATTACAAGCCCTTCTTATTATTTGTTTACATCTAGAATGTTGAATTCCCAGCTGAGCTGTGTTTGGGCAGTTTACATGCCGTCAAATCCTCTTTAGGAGCATTTCACACAGTGCAGCTGCACAGTAGAACTTCATAATTACTGGTCATGTCTGTTGCAAATAACTAAAAATGACTTTGGTATTGTGGCCTGCCTTAGCCTTTCTGGGTTATGAATTTGCTGCAGTAAAGCCTGTGGTACAGTGAAGAGTGTGCCAAGCTGCATAGCTTTACTACTACTGATATACTGTAGGAATAAGGCACTGCTTCAGGAAGTGGAATACAGTATTAATCAACTATGTCAGCTCTGCAGATTACAATACTAGGCAATATCTTATCTGCAGGGATGGGCTGTAGACATGTAATTTTACATAATTATCTCCTGTATAAAGCATCTAAATCAGGTCAGAAACCTGAAGCCTTCCAGATATTGGTGGACTATTCCTCCCAGCATCCTTCACCATTGGCCAGGTTGGCAGGGGCAAATGGGAATTGGAGCCCAACAATGTTTGGAGGACCACCGGTTCCTCATCTCTGGTGTGTGTGTGGGAGAGAGCGCACACTACTGGCATACTGACATGTAGCATAACTTTTTTAACCTGTGTTTTTTTCTGTATCCTAGGTGAGGCTGGCGCAAATATAATCCATGTATCCAAAGAAGCTCGGAAGAGGTTTCTTGGCCCTTTGCACCCATCCTTCAACTTGGTGAAAATCATCCGCTCTTGCCTGTATAAGACCCTGCCAGACAATGGGCATGAGTTGGCCAGTGGACGCTTGGGCATCTCACTTACACGGGTTTCAGATGGAGAGAATGTCATATTATCAGAGTTTACCTCTAAAGAAGAGCTTATCCAGGCAAGTAGTAACATGCTGACTCCTGCGTAGTCCACCCACCTGGGGCTGGGAGACTTAATCTAGCTAAGCTTTCACCACAAAAGGTGTTCCTGTTGCTATGAATTGTATCATCAGGTTCACTTCACTTGATGTTCTGTATACCTAATTCCTTGCTGCACATTGCTTAGCGTTCCCTAGACATTTTCACTCTTCTCACATGGTGTTTTCTGTCTCTCTCAGGCATGTGTCTGCAGCACTTTTATCCCAGTATACTGTGGCTTGATCCCTCCAAGTCTTCAAGGAGTGGTAAGAACTTTGGGGTTGGGAGGTTGTCATACAAACTTTATCTGCTGCTATATGGGAGTCTTTCATGTTGCATCAAGGGCGGGGGGGAAGGAAGTTGAAAAGGCTGTGACAAAGGGATGGGTTGAAGTCAGATTTTACACGTTCACTTACTCAACACAATCACAACAGTCAGAAGAACAAGCTATTGTATAAATGTTCTTCTCAGGAGACCCTGCTAATATTCATGATCTGAGTTCAACCCCACCCCTTGAAAAACACATTTAGTTTTAATAGATTAGTGCCAAAATCTACTGCTGCCAGGTTTTTATTTTTTCTACTCTTGGCTAAATGTTGAGAACAGTGGTTTGCGAACCATCAACAAATTCCTGAGCTAGGTTCCCTGCACCAGACTATTAGAAACTTTTCCTAGCGTTCAGGTGTCATGGAAACACAACTTTATTCAAAATAATGTTTCTAGAGGGTTCCCCCCCCCCAGTTTTCTAGTATGGCAGAGCAGAGAAGAATGCTTGCTTTCTCTTAGGATGTGGTAAGGAACTCTTACGGGTTACGTATTTCTGTAGTTTTGAAGAAGGGAACAATCAGGTCACTTCAGAAATTGAGTGCTTGACCCGTCTGTTTAGAAAGGTATACTGAAATTACCTGTTTCATCCTGCCTTTCCTATGTCATCTCCATTCAATGCTGCTTTATAACAGAACTCCTATAGCACTTGCAATATGCACATGAATTAGGTTACCAGTTGAGGATTGTCCCAGGCCTTGAGGTTGCTCATCCACAATCTGAAACCTAGAGACAGCCCCTGTGGATGTCATTAAACGTTATGCATTAAGTACCTGTCACAGTTGCTCAGATTCTCATTCAAACACACACACACAGAACATATTTTCCTGTTTGGAAATTGAGACAGAAATCTTATTTGCGAGGACTGTTCCCAGAGCAAGCTGAAATGATTATTCCCTCCTCAAAAAAGCTGCTTCAATTGGACTGTCATCATCTTTCCTTCTACACTGGGGCTATGTCATGGCTCTTAAATGAGTAAAGCAAAGACTTAGGGATATTGTTTTCTCTGCATCCTTCAGGATTGTTCATACTCAACCAGCTCACCAAAGCTCCTTGAATATAAATGGGTCCATTTTACATAGCTTGAGTATTTAAAGAACTTGACTGCTATAAAATATTGAAGGCTTTTGGGGAAGACCAGATTTAATGTTTTTCCCTGTCAAGTGCCTTGAGACAAATTTACTGGTGTAAATTTAGTGTTTTTCCCTGTCAAGTGCCTTGAGACAAATTTACTGGTAGGGGCAATATTGTGCCCCTGCAATAACCAGGAAATAGAATCCAGGAGGCACATTCTTTTGTTCTGTGGATTCTACAGGCAAGTTCGACAACATATGATCAATCTATTAATGACTAATCAGTGGGGACCACCAGCCCAAATTTATGTTAGACTCCTATTGGAAGATAAGAATTCCAGTGTGACCTTGATTGTTGCTGAGTTTTTGTCTTGGCAAGTTTTGCTCTCAGTATCAGAGAACAGTTAACCTCTGTATTACCAAAAGATGTTTGAAATGAATATTTGTATGGTTTTGGCTGCTTTAGGGGTTGTGCTCCCAAATGACCATTGTAATTTTTAATTTATCTTACATGAAGATAATTTGAGCTGCTGGGTCTGTGGGCTGTAATAAAGAATTTGATTTCATCATTTCCTCTCACTTACATATAGGGAGTTGATAAGGAACATTTAATCTAGCCTACTTAACTTCTAGCCAGAAGGTGGACGCAAAGCAGAATGGAGGATTAGCCCTAGTTCTACAACTGGGAGGGAAGGAGGATGCTAACTAAGTAAATACTTAGTAACAGTATCGCTTGTGAAACCGTTTTCACCAGACGACGTTGCCCCCCTTCAGTGCTCATTTCATGTGCAGCATGGCCCACAAGCATTTATTTTTATTCACGGGCACAGTGCGTGAATAACAGTCCTTCTGATTCAAAACCACTTCATTTTACTGTGCAGTAGCACCTCATCACAACTGTGACTGGAGGATGTAAAAACACGTCGGAGTAGTGGGCATTGCTGCTCTGCCCAAAGCTCTCCGATGTTTTGTTCCTCCTACTTCCCTGGCATTCAACTTCCGGTGGTCGGTCCCTGCAGTCAAATTCACAGGCTAATAACTTCATTCCCAAGTTATCCATTAACTTTTAAACCCCATGTTTGTGAAATTCAGCAGTAGCTAAATTTACCAATACAATCAATTAGCAATACTTGCATTTAATGCATTTAATATAATGTTTCCATACCATTTAAAATGCATATATTCCTCCCGTTGTGCTTTGAAAAACTCACTCCCTTCCCATCAGGGATCTGCTATCAACCTAAGCAAATTGAGAGGCTCTGGGCATTTAAATAAACAGAGACCTCTTTTGCTAAAATGTAACAAAGAAACAGGAGCATCATAGAATCATGCTGTGACTCCTTCCTTCAGCTCAGATAGATTTCTGCTGCCACAGCCTTCATGAGCTGTTGTGACAAAGTTAGCAAGAAACTTGCTTTGTTATCAGAATGTCACCAGTTCTTGGCTAGCCTTGTGTAAGTTTTAATTCCTCCATTTTTCATTTTTAGAATTTTAGCATTTCATGCCCCCTTCTTTTCTTCCTTGGCAATGCAATTAAAATCCCTTTTTGCTCCCAAAGGGATGAATGCTTGGTGCCAGTTACACGACAGAAATTGTCGCATTGCCTACCGTGACATAGTGATCACGAATCCGCCCCTTGCTGTTTATACGATTTATGTCTCTGATCTGGATATCCTGGGTGGTCCCGTGACTGATATTTACACGTCCATAGTTTCGGTTTTGTTTAGGTTTTAATTTTTTTTTTTTTTGCTGTCAATCAAAGATGCGATTACTTGTGTTTTCACAACCTCGGTGACGCACTTCCTTTAGAGTTCTGCGCCACGAGCGATGCTATTGGCTGGCTGGGGGGGAGAGAGAGGGGGGCAGAGGTTTGTTATTCCCCCTTGCTTCTTGAACATTTTAACCCTTTCAGAAGAGGCAGAAAGCATTTTGAAAGATCCAGACAGATCTTTCGCTCAGACGCAGGGCTTTCCTTTTGAAATCAAGCTGAGTGCTTTGAAATCAAGCTGAGTGCTTTCCTTTTGAAATCAAGCCTGGTTTTCCTCTTGCCTCTTTAAAATATTAACCCCTACAGCTGGCTGCAGAGATGGCTATAGGCAGGCGTTTTGAAAGACACAAACACAGAGAGGGGGAATTAAAGGGTGCTAATTTGCTCAGAGGCTTGAATATTTTAATGTGCCAGGGAGGTGACCAAGCTACTATGATCTCTCTGTAACATGCAGTTGAGGAAAAGGTAAAGCTGAAGGGTTTGCAGTTTAGAAATCCATTTAAAAAGGTGATTGAGTACACGCGCGCGCGCACACACACACACACACACATCAGCCTTCGTGCAGCTGGAAGGGATGCCTTTGTTTTCGGCTGGTGAGGCTGGATCTGTTGGACGGGTGACTGACCCCTCCTTTTCTGGTCCCTGAACTCTAAGCCCGCCCCCAGTCACCATTTCTGGTCATCCCAGTACCGAGACTTTTTGTCCCACGCTGTTTACATTTCCGATTTTCCGAATCCTCCCGTGACTTTTTTAAAAACCGGCACAAACCAGGGGACTGGAAGTCCCGCAGGTTGAGGGATAAAAGGTGGCCCCCCTTCCGAAAATCACGTACCCGACCCGATGTACGTGTAAACTGCCAGAGATCGACACGAATTCTTCCCAGGACATTTCCATCATGTAAACGGCCCCCTTGTGGGTAAATCACTCTGATCTTTATAAGGCAAGGGGGGAAAAGGCAAGCAGTTGGATGCAATATATGATCACGCAAAATGCCACTTTGAAACAGGAAATAGACTTTTAAAACGTCTGGGCTGGAATCCTGTATCAGTTTCTTAGTTTAGTACCTTAAATAACAAACATAAGTCTTTGGAGGCAGGGAGCGGGGAGAGAGGAGGAAATTTTAAAATGCTAAAAGAAACATTTGCCTCATGCCAGCCTTGAACTGACAACCTAAAGGTTATAAAACCAAGTCTTTCCCTGCTTTGCCACAATGACTAATACAAGCTTACAGAGGAGAATTCCATGTGAGCCAAATGCAGGATTTGCTGACTGACTAGCAATAGATGGATTTAAAAGGGGTGCATGCGCATACAAACTAGAGGAAATGATGTTCTAAAGATGGAGGAGGGGAGATCGTGGGGAGACGTGGTTATCATATTGTGTGTGGTGTATGTGTGCAGTGCTTTGAAAACGTGTCATTCCATTGCAGAAACGGAATGGAGGGCACTATGCAGTAGGTAAGGGTTCTGTTCCGCAATACTTTCGCTTCGTTATGTCGTGGTACTATCACTCAAATATGCCATCGTATAGTATTCCCCTAAGTCTTAGCTGCTTTAATAGTTGAACAGGAGCTTTGCACACAGTCCTTTCCTCTTGCATGGATCTGAACCTGGCAGAACTGGAGAATCTGCACCCTTGTCTCCCCCTGGAGATGACCCATGAAAATTGGAGACCTGGGGGGCAGGTCCTGAGATCTGGGAAGCCTAATATGTGTTATCATGCATTATCTGACAAAGTTGATCTGTATTATTATCCCCATATTACAAATGGTGGACTGAAACAAAAAAAAAAAAAGATTGCAGCTTGCCAAAGCCTGCTTAGCAGATTCATGACATTGGTGAGAACTGAGCCAGGGACTTCCTTGTTCATTCTCTTAGTGGCTGTGCTGCGTTGGCTCTTAGGGCTAGGGAATAAGTTGGATTCTAATTGCCCTGTCATTCTGGCCAATGCCAATAATGGGAGTAGTCATTCTTCATCATCTGGAGAGGCAAAGATGGCAGGAATGGTGCTGGTGGGTCTTGAACTTCCAAAATAGAAATGTGACATTTGCAGCTGCCTCCATACCATATGGTGAGGGGCTGCCACCAGGCTCATGGCAGTGCAGCACAGAGGCACTCACTGTGAGGGTCTTATAGCCACAATATGAAGGTAAAAATGGTCTATAGAATAAAGTAAGTGGGGGGATGATTTGGGGTTGCAATACCAACTGTGTCTTCTCTCTCCTGTTCCACGGTGATTTGTATGTTTAAAGAAGAGGGAGAGTTCATGGGATGAGTGTGGAAGAGAGGGAGAGGAAGGCAAGGCTGCTTTTTCTTGCCCGTGCACTGGACTCTTTATCTGTTTTTATTGACTTTGCTTGTGTAGTAGCTAGAGCTGGACCTGACTATCTTTTGAAAGTAACTAGCATAGAGGAATGTGCTGAGTTTTCTGGAACAGGCTTAGCAGGAAGCTTCAGGACTTTGGTTGCTAGAGAACACCCTGTGCTTCTCCTGCCTCCAGCCAGTCTGTTTCTGTTCCAGGCTGAACTTTATTCTGTTTCTGAGGCCAGTGCAGGCCAACAAATGGCTCATGACAAGCAAATCTTCTTGACTCCAGAGCTCTGCTCCATAAGAGAAGTAGGTGTTGGCCTTCTGTCTGAGAAAAGGGTGACAGTTCTATGCTGGTGGTGATCCAGCTGTTTAGGTCGAGGCAGCCAGATGCTGATATGGTCATAGCACTGGAATTGGGACTCCATAAACACCTTTTTTATTTTATTTTATTTTATTTAGTTATTTATATCCCACTCATCAGCCACAAGGCTATCCGAGCAGCTTACAAATTGTTTTAAACAATAGCTATTTACACATCTACACTGCATTAAACAGCTTCCAATGTGTGTTAGCTAATTGCCCCCACAAGCTGGGTACTCATTTTACCGACCTACGAAAGGATGGAAGGCTGAGTGAACCTTGGAGCCCGCTTTTGTTAAATTTTGTTAAATGCTGTCTGTCAGTCCCTTTATGCCCTGCCTTTCCCCCAAAAGTGAGACTCAAGGCAGTTTGCAAGATAAAATGAAATGGAAATAAAAATAAATGTAGCTAAAAACATAAAAAATAAGATTGAAATAGGAGTAAAATGTCCATAGAATTGAAACCATTTACATCATTGATTTAAAAACAAAGAATAAAGTAGTACAGCACACTAAGAAAAGTTCTCCAAAGGCTTGTTGATGAAAGGGTGGAAAAGAAGCAGCCAGCCAAGCTTCCCGAGGAAGGGAGGTACAAAATGTGGGAGCAGCCACAGAGATAGTGTCATCTTTTGCTTCCACTAAACATCCCTATGAGGGTGTTGAGATGGAGAGAAGTGCTTCCCCCAAAGATCTTAGAATTTGGGCAGGATCATATGGGAAGGGAACAGTCAATCAGATAGCCTGGACCTGAGCTGTACAGGGCTTCATAGGTAATAACCAGCACTTTGAATTGTGCTCAGAAACAGACTGGCAGCCAGTGGAGCTGTTGTCCCAAGGACTCTTCTTTGAGTTGGATGTAAAAAGTAAAACAGGGGCAAGCTGGCTTGGTTTGAAGCCATGAATCTGAAATTTAGTCTCAACTTTATAATGGCACATAGAAAGGTTCCCCTTCCCACCTCCCTTATGTCACACATGCATATTTGGAAGCTAATCTGTGTCTGTGGTGGAAAAGGGCATTAAGGGAAGTTCTCCCTGCCTGTTTGGAATACACTAACTCTAGAATTAAGGCATGCATCAACAAGGAACATGCTAGAAACTGGGTTATGTTATTTATGGATTTTTAATGTTGTGTTTTATTTTGATATGTAGATGCTTGTGTGTTTATTGTACACAGTGTTTTGTTAAGCTGAATTTACAACTCTTTAACTAAATCAGTGTCCATGGAGACTTGTGTAACACCGAACTGAAAGTGGTGAGGTTGCCTGATTTTTGTGTGTGTAGCTGTGCTTTATTTAATCTCCCATGAAAAGGCAATATTCTGTTTTTTAAAATGGGGCTCAGTGTAAAAGTAAAGGACATGTCAGGGGGCCTATGAATGTCTGGGCAATTATTTTATAGGTTCTGGGTATTATTTTGTGAACTTCTTCCCTTATAGCTTGGCATTGTTTTCATGTGGTTCTATTTAAGCATCAGGGCTTTATCTAGAAAGAAACCAGACAGTATATTAGCTAATTGCACTGCAGATGAAGGCACTACCAGTGCCTATCAGTACAAACTACTGCCTCTCCTTGAACCTGTTTGTTTGTGCCACTGGAACTGGCAATTGCTCAAGAACAATCCACCCAGGACAGAGAGTAATACATTTGGAGAGGGCTGAAAAACTCTGGCTGTCTCTGAGAAACCCCTGTGGCTCATGTGTTATGAGAATAAGCTGCAGCCAATCTCAGGATTATGTGCTCTCCACCTCCCATGGCTGCCTCTGATACAGTTGGGAAGAGAAATTTGAAAGCTGAAGCTTCTGTTTTGGGTCTACTGCAGTTCAGTATTATATCTAAATCCCAAAATATTGCAATTACGATTGACCACAGTTTATTGAAAAGAGGAAACATCAAACCATAGCTTGTGAACCTCACTTGTTTCAACTAACCATAGTTAAAATTAACCATAGTATGGAGTTCATCTGCAACATCAAACTGCAGTTAGTTGAAATGGGAAACAAAAGCTTCTAGTTTTGTTGGTGTGGCAGTCCCAGAGGAGGAGAAAGAAGGGGAAAGCACACAAGCTCAGTGCTCATGGAAATAATAATAAACAATGGCTTATCATTAGGTCACAACTGGGGGATGATCTCATGTTCTGTGTCTGTTTGTAGGGGAGGGTCTCTTGCTGTTCAACTCTATCCCTGCAGTCTGGGAGCTTGCAGAGAAGGTCAACATGAACTGTGTGTTCCATTGCTAGAAAATAGGTGAAAGGCCACTGATATAGAAGGATGGATTTATTTATGTCCTACTCTTGTTACATAATCAAGTTAATAATAACAGCTGTGAAGGGATTATTGTTTCAGAAAAGTTCCTTCTTCTTCTCCCACGTCTCTGGGGATTTATTATAATTTCATAACAAAAACTCAGAGCATCCTATTCCTCTATCTTCCCTGGAATGAAAGAACTTTACTCTCTCTAGACATAGAGACAGGCTTGCAACTGAAACCAAGGCATAGGAGAGGAAACTTTTACATACAGTACACCAGTACACTGCAGTGGGTCTCATAAATACCAATCACATAATTAGGATTGGGTGGGGAGTGGGGAAGAGACATGGGAGCAGAAATCAATTATCTTCAGTTCTTAATGATCTAGAAGACTATAGCAAACTAACCTACAAATGACTACATGATGGCAACACTAGGACATTTGCAATTGACTGTAAAGTGTTTGGTGGTCTGGGAAGGTGGAGGTGATTACAAGCTATAAAAAAAAGTGGCAGCATTTTACAACTCCTTAAATTCTCTTTTTTCTTTCCTCAGAGGTATGTTGATGGAGGGATTTCAGACAACCTGCCACAGTATGAACTGAAGAACACCATCACAGTATCTCCCTTCTCAGGCGAGAGTGACATCTGTCCACGGGACAGTTCCACCAATATCCATGAGCTCAGGGTGACTAATACCAGCATTCAGTTCAATCTGCGAAATCTCTACCGCCTTTCAAAGGCCCTGTTTCCACCAGAGCCTCAGGTGAGAGCCTAGCACAATGACTATAAGAGGAAAAGAATGCTTTCTTTCTTTCAATTGGTACTTCAGAGTTGGAAAAGTTTGTTCGCAGCCTTTCCACTTGAACACAAGTTAGGACATGTCTTATGAAGAGGTAGCTGTTGGCTATTTTAAGTCTCTTGTCAAAATATTACTGTTAGTTAGCCTGTATGCTTTTAACAGCACAGTCTTAAGAATGTGTATTCGGTGGTATTTGATGGGACTTATTCCTATGTGAGTGTGCATAGGATTCCAGTCACCTAAAGCCAATAGGCTGTTTAAAGCTATGAGAAGAGGAGGTGGCTTGTCATACTAACTCTACCGGATAGAATCTGTCAATAAATCAGTAAGTTCCAAATCCTCTTGACCATGGAAATAAACTCAAAACTATGTGGTCAGCCTTTTTGAAAAACATTAGAGATCATAAGTAATAGGTTTTAGTGGGTTAGAACAAGAGATAGTTATATTCAACAGCCACATCTCTAAGATTATGCTTTGCTAATCTCTTGATTTCTCTCTACCATATACTTATTGCCATACAATATACCAAGCACCATGATGCCCCTTCCATTCTGCCTAATTTTTTTTTTTTTTTGGCTAAATTCAAGTTTTCAACCTGGGGTAAATCTAACCTTCTGCTTAGAAAATATTTGTTAAATTCAAGTTTTCAGTCTGGGGTAAATTGGTAAATGTAAGTTGGGTTATGCATACTTGCAGAATTTTCTGTATTAGCAGAAATGTCTGTTTTCAGAATTTAGAATTATAGAGGTACAAAACCAGTCCTTCCCTCGATAAAAGCTTCTGGGTTGTCTTCGCATTTGTGTCTGACAGTTAGGCTTTTGGCATTTCATGAACAGCTGTACATTTCCTTTTAGAAACAAGCAACAAAGTCATTCAAAGTCACATGGGCTGTTAGTGCACTTTATGTAACTTGGATGCTCACTTTGATTCTTGAGGGTGCTGAGGGGTAATGGAAATCTGTACTAGCATTATGGTTAATCTGGTTCACGTGAAAAAAGTTATGGGACCATAAGCCTTTAACATTTTAGGACAGTGCTAGAGGATACAGGAACAGCACAAAGACATGCAGATACCCTGCAAGAAAAATTATGCGTTGGGTGAAAACTCTTACAGTATATACTATATTCAGTTTGTATAGATAGGCAGGAATTTGCTTTATTGTTGAACCCCTCCAGGCCATTCAGTTTTGGTGTGTTGGAATATTAATCTATTTTGTGCATAATGTACACTTAAATATTTCTGATTTATCCAATCCTGTTCTTCTGTTCATGGAAGGATTTTTGATCCAATGCAAGCTTTTTTGACTAGAAGAGAGAGGGATGCAATTTTTATTAATTCCCCTTTGGAGTAGCTGAATCCTACTCCAAGATGGGGGAGACTTCAGACTTGTAGGATTTGCTTTGTATTTTATGAGAACCCCAAGATCTATCAACCAGACCTGGATTCGCAAGACATGTTCATTACTTCTACTGTGGGTAATTACTTTTACTGTGCCCAAGTATGGTAGGGAGTATGGCTCATGATCATTGCACAGAGTGAAATGTCTCTTCCCATGCTTTCATGTTTAGTTAACAAAATAAGAACCAACTGGAGGCAATCTAATTTTACAGCAACTCTCCAGTTTTCATGCAAAAGCTGTAGGCATTGCAGTGTTAATGGATAAGGTTCCATTGGTCAATTCTGCCTCTCATATACACAACCCTTAAGATTTCTTGATAGATTTGTCCCACTATGATACATCATGACACTAGGATGTGTATGTGTGCATCCTTAGATGTTGCTGCAGGGACGTTCTCTGTTCCCTCTTCTAATATTGCAGTAAAAAACTCTGTTAGCATAAAGATGATCATAGCCAGAAATCAGGCACTTCTTAGTTCTCATTCTTTCTACTGCAATGTTTAGATCAGGAATGGAAGTCCTGTGTCTCTCCAGATGTTGTTGGACTGTAACTCCCAGCTTTGCTCCATGCTGACTATGCTGGCTAGGGCTGCTGAGAGTTGCAATCCAATAAAATCTGGAGAGTTGCAGGATGCTTGCCCTGTCTTAGATGTGGCCTTCCTAAAATAATGTTCTTTGCCTCATATCTTGCAGGTTCTGCGGGACATGTGCAAGCAAGGCTACAGGGATGCTCTGCATTTCCTGAAGAAGAATGGTAAGCACTTATTCAGAACCTTGTATCTCTGCATTCTCTTTGTATTCCTTTGTATCTCTGCATTCTCCAGCACAGTCTTTCCTAGCCTGGTGTCAGACTACAGCCCTATCACCAATGGCCATGCAGGCTAGGCGTGGTTGACATTGTAGTCCAACATATCTGGAGGGAATCAGACTGTGAGGGGAGTTGCTTTGGCAGAATGAATCCTGTACAGCTTTTTCTTTCCTTTGCCTTATTGTTTTGTCAGTGCTTTGTGCATAATAAGAAGGGTCATATTGTCTTCCATAAATGCCTATACTGAATCCATAGTCTATCCAAATCTGCAATTGATGCTATGCAGAAAACAGGTAAAACCAATTATTCCTTTTATCCTGATTAATATCTGCTTTTAAATGTATAAACTCTCAAAATGCAAAGACGTTTCCCACTAGGCAAAAAGGAAAGTTCAGCAAGTTTGATTACCAAAACAAGTTTCTCCAGTTAGTTCTGGGTGAGCTTACTTTCCATTCTGGATAATCAGAAAAGCTCTGAGCTGACTCATAGTTCTACATACATTATGCTAATAGCACTTTGTCAACAGGAAAGCTGTCTCTTTGAATTGTCCATAATGGCAGCTGTTTTGCATAACTTTGGATCTGTCCATAAAGGTGGGGTGAGCAATATTGGTGGGGTGGGGAGCTGTATTTTGCTCTCAGCACCTGCCATATGGTACAACAGCCCTACTTTATGGCAAAAAATGTTTTAAAAGTAGAATAGGACTTAAAGATGGAAGCTACCAGATTTCCAGGTTTGACATTTTAGGTTTCAGGCTTCGGAGCTGCTCTGCCTTGTTTGAACCGAAGTACCTGGATATTCAGTATTAAGTGCTGTGAGATATGTGAAAATAGCCTTCTCCCCAACCCCCACCTCCAGTGGCAAAACACCTGTTTCTCTGCTGTAGTACTCTGCCTATAGTCAGCTGGAGCTGTGACCAGAGCACATGATCTGTGTCTTTAGTGTCACCTTGTGGTGGATGTTCTGTAGTGCAACTTATCTGTCAGTATCTCATCCATGGCATTTTGGTTTAGGTTTTTGCTTTGTCATGACAGTTCATGTGCTATTTGCCTATATTAAGACTGATTCAGTTATTTTGCATATTGTGGGATTAAGCAACCTCACAGTGATAACACAGAAGTGGCCCAAGCCAACTGCAGGGAGAACTGATTTGCTGATATTCAAAACTCTTTTTAAGATTGCAGACATAAATGCATGTGATCTGTTATGCCTATCAGTGACTTCACAATTCTGTCTTAAGTCCAAGGTTATACTGAGGAAGTAGCAGACTGATCTACACATGAAGATAAAACACACACAGAGTTCCCAGAACTATATTGTTTCAAACCAGTTTTGGAACACCTCAACCTGCAGCAAATCCTTCCAGTTATGAGACCACAGACAGAAAGCATAGGACAGATACTACAATATGTAGACACTTTTGGCTAGCTTGAAAAGCCCTCTTGCCTTTCACTGGTGTGTCCTGACTTGACTTGGTGCAATTTCTTGTTAATTGCTTCTTGTTTGTAATACCCCACAGGGCATCTTCCTTAGATCGGATGCTTCCTGCCTGTAACTTGCTCTTTCTCCAGGCACAAGAGAGCAAAGAATTATTACCCACAGGCATGAAAAGCATTTTTCTTGAATTACAATAATTCCACTACCCATCTTCCCTCTTCAGGTCTCCTTCATCACCCAAGGCCTACCCACCCTCTGCTGGCCATTGGAAACGGTGCTGGTGACCATGAAGAAGAAGCCGAAGAAGAGGAGGAGCTGGGAGAGAATGCTGCACTGGCAGAAGCTGAAAAGCACATCCTGGAACACTTGCCTCCTAAACTGAACCAAGGTATGGTCTTTTGTGGGAGAGAGTGGTTGCTTGTGTCTGGGTGAGGGGAAGGAAATTGTGCCGCCCACCACTTGTTGTTGGGCTACAAGTCATAGCCAGCAGTCAAGAGCGTTGGGAGCTGGACTTCTGCAACCTCTGGAGGACCGCATGAGTCCCACTCCTGGTCTAGAACAAGGCTGTTCTTGTTAAATGGATATTGTGTCTCATATCCCTCTTCCCTGTATAATACCTGATATGGGACTTAGCTGGTAACACCTACTTCACGTTACAGCTTATATTGGATGTAGGGAACTGTAGGTACTGTTGCTATTGCAACTATTGACTGGACAAACTGGCTTTAGAATTGTGGAGCCCCCAGGATTTAGCTGCAAATATCTTCCAGCCTCCATAAAGAATCAAAACACTCCAAATGCCTTCAGGCTCTTTAGCGGGTGGCACCTTTTGTAAAGTGAGGAAGAGCAGAGCTGTCTTGGCCTGTTATGCAGATAAGAGGAAGATCTCTTTGGCCACTTCTCCTAAGCTGGATGAAGTTTGAATTTAATATGTCTTCCCTCTTGGACTGATGCCTGAAGCCAAGGCTGTCTGCAAAATTTTGATCATTGGTTTGTCCTCTTCAGAATTGGGGCATGGAAGAGCTCTGATTTATATGCTGAACAGATGACTGGATTAACCTATCTTCTTCATCTTCAGCCCTTTTGGAAGCTTGTGCTGAGAGGAGAGGATTCTTCACTGGCATTGCCAACCTGTTACCTGTACGCCTGGCATCTACCTTGATGCTCCCATATACCCTTCCTCTAGAGTCTGCTGTCTCGTTCACAGTCAGGTAGGTTCTAAATCTGTTTCTTAGACTGCTGCAGAAAGAATGTTCCTCTCGGGCTCAAGACTGGGGCATGGATTGCTGTGCCAGGAAGAGGGTTAAAGAACTTTGCATTTAGTTGAACTTTGTTTTAAATAAAGTGAGGGTACAATCCATTCCAAGGAGGGAATTCCTTATGAGACAATGACCTCTTCCATGATGCTGACTAATAATATGGAAGGCTGCCCTGTGACATAGCTAAAACTAAAGCAGAATACAGACTTGGCTACAGAATGCAGCAACATCCTGATTTTTTTTTAAAGGAAGAAACAAATGCTAGGCTTTATGGCTATAGAAAGGGTTGAAACTCTTTTGGCAAATCCTCCAAAGAAAGGAAGTTGAGTAGGCTTTCCAGTGATTAGGAATGGGACATAACTCTTTACTTTTCTAAATGATCTTCTTCCATTGGCAGCTGAAAACATTCTTGTGCCACCAGGTTTTTTAAGAACAAAGTGGGATGAGCTTTTAATGATGTGCTGTGCTGTGTTTTGGTTTGTACTGTCTTTTAATGAATTTTAATGTTTAGTGTTTTAACTTTATAAATGGTTTAATTGCTTTTAAAATAACTTCTATATTTATACTTTTATCAAAAATTTTGTATAGTTCTTAATCAGTTTTGTTTTTAAGTATGTTGTTAATTGTCTTGGGTCCCATTATTGGGAGAAGATGGGATATAAATGAAATAATAACAACAACAAGAAGCCAAACTGTTTGTTATGCACTATTTGGCTTTACTCAAAGGCAGAACACTTAATTTTCTTACTGTGCAGGGCGAGTGCATACTGCCCTAGCTATATGTCACCAGGGTCTGTATTTGCTTTAAAAACATTGTTATATGCTGCCTCTTCGTCACAACTAATTACACAAGAAGAACAGAACAGAACACCATCAAGCCTAGCAAGAAGTGAAAAATTAACAAGCAAGTAGTAGACAACTGTTAGGCAGTGGAGATCTAGACAGTTATCTGGCTGCTGCCTCAGAAGCTCTGAGAATCCTGACTTGCCTCTTAGAAGTTAAAGGGAATTATGCCATACTTCTTTGTGTAAAAGATGTACAAATGAAACATAAACCAGGAGCAAGTCAAGGTATATAGCAAGACATAATAAGGAAAAATGAAGGACTGTCACATCAAAAGTGTGTGTGGGGGGAATTCACTGTCATTTTAGCCTCCCTGAGAGAAAGCAAGGTAGACAGCTGCTAAGCATGATGGGAGTTATCTCCCCTTGGTGCTTTCCTACATTGCTATGTCATTATTTTATTAGAAATAGCACAGCCACATGGACAGTACAACTGTTTGGGTATTTCTCATCTAGTCAGCATCCTGCCAGGAGGACAAGTGCCTAGTGGGTGGGAAATACTCATTCTGTTACCCTACCCAGGTGGTTTAATGTATTTATTTTATCTGTGCGCGCACACACGCACACACACACGTACGTTTACACAGGATTAGCAATATCAGGAAGCAACTCCTATACAATGCAGTGTGTGTGATTGGTGACAGTATTTTGATTCAGCAGCCTCACTGGCACTATTAAATGTAGATTTTCAGGATGTTTTTCCTTAAAAGCAACTGTGATGTACACAGAACACAAACTCACACTTCTGCAATAAAGTTCTGTATTGAAAAGGAATCATGTGTCAGGAACATTAGCAAAGCTGCACCTGAGATTTAGACTAGCAGTGATAGAGATAAAAACACCCAGCGTGAGAAAGCAAGGGGGAGCGACAGCTCTGAACCATCTGCTTGACCTTGAGCTCCTGGTAGGACCTGGGCTCCCATGGCAACCAAAAGGCCTGGCTCCTTTCCCAGACATTCCAAGGCCCAGGATAGAACCAAACCCAAACTGACTAACTGTCAGGGTCCTCCATGAATTCCACTCTATAACCCAGAATTCATGGATGATCCTGACATACTGCCCCCCCTGAAGACCAAACCCCCCCCCCTCAGCCAGGCTTATCGGGAAAGCAGGCATGAAACTTTCGCAACAAGCGTTTGGCATTGCCATGGTCAGAAGCTACCCACTCCGCATGGCCCAAAGGCAGGTGTTTCCACTTCACCAAATACTGTAACCCTCCCCGATGAAGCCTAGAGTCCAAGATCTCAGAGATTTCAAAATGCTAGTCCTGATCCACCAGGATCAGCTGAGGCGCAGGTTCAGGCGCCGGATGGTGTTTGTCTGAAGGGTTCGCGGGCTTGAGCAGGCTGGAATGAAACACAGGATGCACATGTCGGTACAACTTAGGTAAAGACAGTTCAAAAGCCACAGGATTTACCATTCTAACAATACGAAAAGGCCCAATGTATTTGGCTCCCAACTTTTTGGAGGGTTGGGGGCACTTAAGGAACTTGGTGGACAAATAAACCAGATCCCCCACCTCATATCTTGGAGAAGGGTCCCGCTTTTGATCAGCATAATGTTTGTAGCATGCTTTGGCAAAGTCTAGGGCCGAAATTACATGAGGCCAAGCGTCTCTGACCTTTTGACTCCACTGAAAAACCGAAACAGGGTCGGAGTTGGGGGACCCCTTCAACAAAGGCAGGGGACCGAAATCATGTCCAGACACAACCTTAAACGGCGAGAGTCCAGTGCTCTGGTGGGTAGCATTATTGTAGGCCACTTCCGCAAAAGGCAGAAGATCAACCCAATCAGACTGTTGGAAATTCACATAACATCTCAGGTATTGTTCAAGTGTCTGATTCGTTCTTTCCGTTTGCCCGTCTGTCTGGGGATGATGGGAGCTGCTAAGACCGAGCTCCACCCCTAGAAGGTTTGTGAAAGCCTTCCAAAACTGCGAGGTAAACCGGGGCCCCCGATCAGACACAATCTTGGCAGGAATGCCGTGAATCCGATAAACATGCTGAATGAACAACTTGGCTAATTGGGAGGCCGTGGGGAGTTTCTTACAGGCCACAAAGTGCGCTTGTTTTGAGAACAAATCAGTAACCACCCAAATAACCGTCTTTTTCCTACTCTCCGGTAACTCAACTATAAAATCCATGCTAATGACCTCCCAGGGCTTGGTTGGGGTGGGTAGAGGTTGGAGCAAACCTTTGGGCTTCCCTGACCCCCCTTTGGCCACTGCACAGGTGGTACACCCCTTCACATATTCTTCCACCTCCTTCCTCATTCGGGGCCACCAAAACTGTCTCCGGGCCAAATGCAAAGTTTTGAGATACCCAAAATGCCCCGCACTTTTGACATCATGGCACTGTTTGAGGATGCTCGCCCTCAAGACTTCAGGAACATACAGGCGATCCCCTTTCCAGGCCAAACCCTCCCTCACTGTCACCACATTGGGGTCAGCTAGGAACCACTGATCCATGGGCAGTTCCGAGGCTAACTGGGAATGCCACCCCCCCTCTTCCCTTTGAGAACCTTTAGGCGTGGCAGAACCATCCGCCGTAGGGGTCACTGCCCGGGGCCCAGTGTCTGGGGAAGGGGGCTTGGGGGTCAAGGGCTGGGGCTCAGGTCCAGGCACCAGGGGCGAGCCACAATCAATTCCCTTTGATCCAGGCTCCGCAGCAGGGCTAGCAGGGGATTCCTGTTGTTTGGCTTTGCTCTGCGTGAGGACTGCTAAACCCAAGTGGGAAGGAGAAAAAACGGTGTCAATTACCTCCTTGCGCTTACTCTCATGCTGCGGGAGCCTGGATAAAGCATCAGCCAGAAAATTCCTTTTCCCCAGGATAAATTTTAGGGTGAAATTAAATCGGTAAAAGAAACTGGCCCACCTGACCTGCTTGGGTCTCAAACGTCTAGGGGTAGCCAACACTTCCAAGTTCTTATGATCAGTCCAAACCTCGAACGGTTTGGGCGAGCCCTCCAGTAGGTGTCGCCAAGTCTCTAGAGCCAACTTGATTGCACCTGCCTCTTTCTCCCATACCGGCCAATTTCGTTCAGTTTCATTGAACTTTCTGGACAAGTAGGCACATGGTCTCAAATCCCCTTCTTCCCCTTTTTGCAACAGAACACCACCCATCGCCACATCTGAGGCGTCCACTTGGACCACGAAAGGCTGGGAAGGGTCGGGGTGCTTGAGAATAGGCTCAGAAGTGAAAAGGGATTTCAATTTGTCAAAAGCTTGTTGACACTGTGGTGACCACACAATCTTTTGGGGAGGCTTATCCCTTTTACTGAGCTTGGAACCCTTGCCCTTCCCATCTTTGGTCTTCAGCAGATCTGTCAGGGGGAGGGCTACCGACGCAAAGTCAGGGATGAAGGACCGATAAAAATTTGCAAATCCCAGGAAGCTCTGTAACTGTTTCCTGGTTCTAGGGGCTTCCCATGCCAAGACCCCCTTTACCTTCTCTGGGTCCATTTCAGTCCCTTTGTTTGAGATGCGGTACCCTAAGTAATCCAAACGGCTTTGATGGAACTCACACTTGGACATTTTTGCATACAGGTGATTTTCCCCCAACCTGGCAAGTACTTTTTTCACCAGTTTCACATGGGACGTATAGTCCTCAGAATAAATCAACACATCATCTAGGTATACCAATACTCCTTTGTACAGAAAATCACGTAACACATCATTAATTAAGTTCTGAAAAATGCCAGGGGCCCCTTTTAGGCCGAAAGGTATGACGAGGAACTCGAAAGCCCCCAAGGGGCAGTTAAATGCAGTCTTCCATTCGTCCCCTTCCCGAATCCATACTCTGTAGTAGGCCTCCCGCAAGTCCAGCTTCATGAAAATCTTCCCTTTGGAGAGATGGGCTAATATGTCCTTCATCAGGGGCAGGGGGTACTGATTGGAGACACTAATCGCATTTAGCCCTCTGTAATCCTGAATCAAATGAAGCCCCCCCATCGGCCTTGTGCCTAAACATCACCGGAGCCCCCACGGGCGAGGTTGAGGGCCTAATGAACCCTCGGGCTAAGTTTTTGTCTATGAACTCTCGGAGCGCCTCCATTTCAGCTGGGGTCATTGAATAAATGCGAGGCTTAGGTAGGCTTGACTCTGAGAGTATTTCGATGGCACAGTCAAAAGCCCGGTGGGGTGGCAAAATGTCGCACTCCCTCTCCTCAAACACATATTGCCATGCCTTGTATTCCACTGGCAGTCCTTTCAGCTCCCCTTTTACTAAGGCAGTCGTGTAGTTCCGTGCCTCACCCTCCAGGGGGACTCCATCCCCTGGGGATCCTCCCCCCACCCCATGCTCCTTGGTACACAGTGGGTCTGTAAAAGTCAGTGTCTCTTTTATCCAATCTATGGTGGGGTTGTGATACTTTAGCCAGTTCAGACCCACGACTGCCGCGGGGACTAAGCCTGGAGCAATCACAAACTGCAGTTCCTCCTGGTGGGTTCCCATCCTCATGTTCATGGGGCCAGTTATGCGCCTGGCGGGCGCATAACTCACACTTCTGCAATAAAGTTCTTTATTGAAAAGGAATCATGTGTCAGGAACATTAGCAAAGCTGCACCTGAGATTTAGACTAGCAGTGATAGAGATAAAAACACCCAGCGTGAGAAAGCAAGGGGGAGCGACAGCTCTGAACCATCTGCTTGACCTTGAGCTCCTGGTAGGACCTGGGCTCCCATGGCAACCAAAAGGCCTGGCTCCTTTCCCAGACATTCCAAGGCCCAGGATAGAACCAAACCCAAACTGACTAACTGTCAGGGTCCTCCATGAATTCCACTCTATAACCCAGAATTCATGGATGATCCTGACAGCAACTTAAATTTTCATTTGGCAAATGCTATGTTAAAAGTTCTCAGACCACCTGGAAACCATTTGCTTCAGAATCACAGAAAGGCTATCGATGGGTGTTAGTCAAGATTACAATATACTACCTCCAGGATTAAAGGTGGCATTCCTATGAATACCAGTCACTAGGGAACAGCAGGAAAGGCCTGAGGCTTCTGGTTGGCTACTGTGGGAAACAGAATGCTGGGCTAGACTGACCTTTTTGAAAGGCTGCCTCTCCATCCCAGCTGCCACTGTTACGGCCTCAGAGGGAGAGAAAAAGAGGCAGGCAGATCTCCATTGTGCCTAGGTCCAGCAACTGATGAAAGGCTCCCCCTCCATCCCAATTGGCCACTGCTGTGGCCTCTGAGAGAACAGCAGCCAACACCTGCTGGACCTAATCCCCTCCCACACTGCCATCCGCTTTTTAGATCAGTAAGCCTGAGAGCAGGGAACTGTCAAATTAACCTGGGCAAGCCACTCATGTAAAGCACCATGTACACAGGAGGCCCTATATAAATAAATGATTATGATGATGATCCAGCAAGACTGTTCTTGTGTAGATACCTATTATCCCAGTCTTGGGGTGACTGTTTTAGAAGGCTGAATTAAACTATGACAAGGCTCACACTGATTTATGCAGGTAATGTAATGATAGCTGATTCAAGTAACAGTTTTCCTGTATGCCTCTTCCTTTTTTTTAAGATCATAGGGAAAAGAAACAGCAGGAATTGCTATTTACAATTTATTTCATATGATCTCCTTTTTTTAGGTTGCTTGAGTGGCTGCCAGATGTTCCAGAGGATATTAGGTGGATGAAAGAGCAGACCAGGAAAGTCTGTCACTATCTTATGAGAAAAGCAAAGAAGAAACTGGGAAGTCATCTCTCAGCCAGGTATGTTGATTGGATTGTATCTTTGTGTTTCTGGAAGTATTGCAACACTGAGAGAGGCAACAAAACATTGCCATAGAATTGGTACCATACAATTACTGAATTGGGAGACTTTGACCCCAAATCCAACCTCCTTGCTCAGAAATTAGTTCCTTTGGAGTCCTCTTCCACATATATGTACTTAAGATGGAGGAGCCCTTATTAAAAGAAAGGATGGTATTTTGGGGAATGCCTAATTATGGTTGTGTTTGGAGAGTCTAATAAACGTTATGAAGTTGTAGGTAAATCCATCATGACACACTTCATTTTCTAGATCTGCATTTAATAACAGAATCCCAGTCATTACAGTCTCAGCTTGCATTCTCGTATGTACAGTTGGCCTTCCACATTCGCTGGGCTTAGGGGTGCAGGGCCCCCCGCAAAGTGGAAACACTGCAAATTTCTCTAGCCCCCACCCAAACCATATTTAACACATACAAAAAGTACGATCTGTGGATTCAGCCCACCACAGATACCTTTGAGATGGTGGGCCCCTTCACAACCCAGAAGTGGGTGTCTGGTGGGGCTTCTCACTGCCTCCACTGCTGCCCTACGTCATTTTTAATAGGGACTTACAAACCTTGCCACACATTCACAGTCTCTCTGTCTCTGCTGCTACCCTATTAAAAATGGCATAGGGTCTTTGTTTGCGAAGAAAAGCCAGAGAGAGAGGGGGGGGTAGCAGCAGGGGCAGCAGCAAATGAATAATCAAATCTGCAAAAGTTAAATGTGGAGGGCTGACTGCATGTGTATTGTGTAAAGTGACTAATGTCTCTAGGTGTTGTATAAAAGATATTGAAGAAACCCTGCAGGCTCACCTTCATAAAAGAAAAGAGACTTAATTTCCATGTACTAAATGCTTCAGAGAGCTGTGTTTCTAGATCAAGTCTGAAACAGAAATAATGAACCAGTATAAGAGCATCTTTGTAAAACATTCCCTGGAGGGTACAGGAGACTGGAAACAAAATGGAAACATAGTCTATGTAGGGTCTTTCCACCTCCCATGCACACCCTTGAGACAACATTGTACTTGCAATCACTTATTAAAGTTCACAAAGTATATTTTTGTCTACTGCTCATGTAAACAATCCTGACCTCCTTTGGGTACGTTCTCAAGAACACAAAATTCACTGTGAATGGGATAGATAAACACAATAGCAATTCCTGCTGTTCCTTTTCTCTATGATCTTTCAGTACATACTCCATTTTCTGAGGACAAATGCAGACCCAAAGAATGCCAGAAAGCTAGTCTGCACAGACAATTATTTTGCACAAACAAATGCTTGGTGAACTAGTTTTCAGTTTCAAAGCTGTCACTTCATGCTGATTCCTTAAGGTTTACCGTATAATGGCTAGCATCCTTTTGGTGACACTGTGTTCTTGTTCTGGTGTGCCTTCAAGTCATTTCCAACTTACAGCAACCCTATGATGAATCTGTCACAGGATTTTCTTGACAAGATTTCTTCAGAGGGGGTTTGCCTGACATGAGAGACTGTGACATGTCCAAGATCACCCAATGGGTTTCCATGGTCGAGCAGGAATTCAGATCCTGGTTTCCAGAGTGTAGTCCAATGGTCAAACCACTACACCACACTGGCTCCTGTTGGTGACATACAATGGTGTAGTCCCAAGTTACACTGGCATATATATATTTTTGATGGGTGCTGCACAGAAAGGTATCCACTACCTCCTTGCACAATGTCCTACTCCCTGGTGCAATGCAATTTGTTGGTGCTGGGGCACATGCCATCAGCCACTTAATAGCAAAGGGGGCAGGGAGGTGTCTGGGCACCATACAAGTGCCTTCTTGGACCTCCAGTGTGTAGCACATACACTGTAATGATGAGAGGTCTGGAAGGGCAAACTGCTTTACTGTTTTCTTGGCTGCTCAACTGCAGCCAGACAGTGCCCAAACACTTCCTCAGCTTCCGGGCCCATGTGGGTGTGCTTTAGAGCCATCAAGCTGCATTGCACAGTTAGGAGAATGTGGATGCTTAGTACAGTTGTCCCTCCATATTCACAGATTTGGCATTCATGGATTTAAGTATTCACACCTTGAAAATATTCTTAAAAATAATAATGCAAAAAGCAAACCTTGATTTTGCCATCTTATATAAGGGACATCATTTTGCTATGCCATTGTATATAATGGGACTTGAGTATTCACAGATTTGGGTATTCACGGGGGGTCCTGGAACCAAACCCCAGCAAATGTGAAGGAACAACTGTATAGAGTACTGTCAGAGTGTTTCTATATATAAATAGCACCATATAAGTAAATGTAGTTGTTAATGATACTCTTATGTTACTGTTTAGTTTTGACAATACAGTTGTCCCTCTGTATCCATGGATTTGGTATCCACGGATTTAAGTATGCATGGCTTGAAAATATTCTTTAAAAAATAATAATCGGAAAAGCAAACCTTGATTTTGCAATCTTATATAAGGGCACCATTTTGCTATGCCATTGCATATAATGGGACTTGAATATTCATGGATTTTGGTATCCACAGGGGGTCCTATGAAGGGACAACTGTAGTTATAATTTGAACTGGTGGCCAATGCATTTTAGTCAGTCGCACAGTTCACTAGCACTTAACTTGGTGGAGGGATCAAGAGGACAGAGTCCATTCTGTCAGTGAAGCGTCTCTTTCACAGAGCAGCCTGCTCTGTGGCTCTTACGGTGTTCTCACATGTACACCTGCCTCCCTTCCTCAGACTCAGTGAAACTCAGCAGTATGACGATCATCAGCCTGGGGACTCTGGAGGCTCAAAGTTTCCTCTGAACCTAATTCAGCTCAAGTGGCACTTTCTGCTCATGGGCCAATGACGGGACTAGCAGAGGGCAGGACTAAGCTAGCCAGGGTGCCAAAGGTCAGTATCGAGGTCCACAGGGAGAGCATCACCACTGCCCACCTGAACCTCCTAGCTTGTCCTACTGACTTCTTTATGCCATCATAACAGCATAGGATACTGCTATGATGCCAAGGGGACATTTGTGATGGGATGTATCATCTTCATTTCCTTCTCCTTCTCCCCATCTTGGTTTCTATCTTCATACCCTGAATGGAAGCCCCAGTTTGGTGAGCATACAACATCCAAATGCAGCCTGACAGACTTAAAATCTGCTTCTTTTTCCACCCCACCCCTCCCTCCATCTCTCTCACAGGCTGTACTACCATCTTGAACTCAGAAAGACCCAAAGCTTGCCTCTCCCCTTGAGTGTCAGCTATGGGGAGGCGCTGCCCAGGTGGCTCTCCCTGACGGACGTTATGACCAAATGGGAAGAGTACCAACGCCAACTGATGCTGGGGCTATTCTGTATCAACGTGGACCTGCAGGCTTCGATCTTCCCCTCAGAAGGGCTGCAGATGAGACACCCGGCAGCAGGCTGCACACAAGAGAGCCTTCAGCTCTTCTAAGACTCACCACTGAGGGGGAGGGGAAAAGAGGGTGGGCAGTAACCACATCTTAATAGCCTCCTAATGGAACTCTTAACACCCACTAAGGGATATTTTTCCCCTTTTCAAGAGAGAGAATTGGTATAAAAATAGCCTATTGTGCCACTGCTAAGGGGAGATTGACACAGTGTTAAAACCCATCTGAGTGTGCTGGGTGTTGCATACATTCTTGGAAATGACGGTGGATAAAATACTTGGCAACTGCAGCACACATGGTTGGTCTCTTCGCTGAACTGAGAAGTGTCACCTGGAACATGTCTAGGGAGGCATCATTTTGAACTTGCTGTTGGTAATGGGAGGATTGGGACACAATCAGTGCTCTGGCATTTCTTTGTGTGTGTGTGTTGGTTTCTTTTTTTAACAACTCCTTTGTTTTAATAATTGTAAAATGTTTCTGTTTTTAAATATTTTAGTGCCCTGGGACCTTCTCTTTCTATGCTATGGAACAGTAAAAAACAAAGCAGGCCTGGAATGACTAGTTTATTAGACCAGGTCCTGTACTGAAGGAAGTCCATGGTTTTCATGGTTCTCAAAAGAGATACCTTGTAATTTTTGTTCCCTGTTCTCATGCAAATCTACTGTGGATGCATCACACAATATAGATACTGGAATTGCGGAAGTGTAAGCCTAAACCCTGATGCTACTATGGTACCCTGTTCTTCTCAGGCTAGTCCTCTTCTATGAGATACTTTATTTTGGGGAGAGGAGAAAAGATTAGAAACTTCTACATATGGTTGTTAAAACTGTGTTTGACCTTTATTTTTATATACTGATAACCTTTTTTTTTAAATGTCCCATGCCATTAGGATGCTTTCCCTCCCCCACCCCAATATTTTTAGTTGTTTGTCTTATTGTTTAAAATGTGTATGATCACAGAAAGGATGCAAAGAGAGATGAAGGGAGAACATGGGAGCTAAGGATAATGTATGTTTCAAAATGGTTTGTGACTAATATGATTGACTGGAACTGGCCATGCAAGGAGAAAGGGCAGGAAGGAAATTGGGTTCCACCTGCAAGTGGAAACGAAACTGTTAGAACCTAGAGGCCAAAATCCAGAATGGTCCAAGTGGAGGCAACATTGCCTGTGGAAAACATACCCACTTGTGCCAGTAGTAAAAGAAGCTGACAGCCCCAGCAAGATGGTGGCTGTTAACCACACTGAAGTGGAACAGAGATAAGGAGGATCTGAAGTCAGAGGTCCCACTGGGAATGGCAGGACTGTGTGAACAGGAGGAATAGAACTGACTTCTAAGTCAGAAAAAAAACAAATTGAAGGTACATCTTTCTTTGCATCCTTTATGTGTTAAACCAGCAGATCTTGGCTTCCTTTCTGCACAGATAATGAAACATAAGAATACATTCCTATAGATTAACTTTATTGAATCAGTGCACACACACCCCACTACTATTGTCTACTTTTTTTTTTTTTTTTTTTGCTTGCCAGAGTCTGAAGTCTTTGAGAGATCTGGTACATGTTGCCAATTATATTGCTTAGTTCCCACTCACCCAGCCTATTTGCTGAAATTGCCCACTGAAGATATAAGCACTCCAGGTAACAGAGTATGCCCCACTTCTTTCCCTAGCCCATGATCAAATGTGATGTATCTACAGGTACTACTAATTTTCACCAGCACTGGCCTCCTTTCTATTATGTTTCCACTGCTGTTGCCTTGTTCTTGCTACTATGTAGTATGGCAATACTGTCATGTGAGCAGGGTTCCATTTCATATAGCAATACTGGTTTATCTGGCATCCTTTTCCCTGTCGGGATCCATATATATATATATATATATATATATATATATATTGTACTATAATAGCACACATGTTTTATGCTACAGGGACAAAAGGGAGTTTGGCTACACTTGTCTGGAGAAAAAAAGTTGATTTCCTTTTTACTGTAACCGGATGGCCATTTCTGTACCTGTAGTATCACAATCTAAAGAATGCCAAGGTGCTGGGGAGATGGCTTAGTAACTATGAGTAAGTCAGTATTAATAGCGATGGAGTTTCAGGTGCCATGGAGAACAGAAGGATGGCTGTAGTTTAGAACACACACGTCACCCTATCAGTGTATATGTGCTCCCAGTGAGCATCTAGTAGATTTTTGTATGTGCCAAAGCAGATGAGAGGTAGGTTATTGTACAGATGAGCTGTATGCTGCTCTCTGGCAGCAAAGGCCTATGCCTGCCTGGATATTTTTTTTTAATTGGGGTTGGGGGATGAGGTGGGGAATAAAGACAATTCAAAGTGGCTATAGCCAGGATAATACTGCCTAGTTGTAGCACAAACCCATCTGGTAGATAGACAGCACAGATGCTAATGATGAAATGTCTTAAGCTACAGAACTTCTGAAATGATTGAGATGCTAACAAGTTTTGGGTTTGTTTTTGTTTTTTGAAACAGCCAGTACTATAAAAATGGGTTCAGTACTGAAAGTAATCTTTTGGTCCTTAATTGGTTGCTCATGTAGCACAAGTGCCTGCTTTGGTTTCTGAACCAACTGTATTCATTTTTTCCACATAATTTGGAAAAGCAAAGTTCTTAAGCATGAAGGCTTTGTGAGTAAGCAAGATGGGAGTGGCAAAGGGTTTGACACCCTGGCCAATCAAGTAGTCACTTTCCTATACTTTTATGTAAACATTTGGTGTGGCCAGGAGTTCACTGTTCTCTGCAAACATTTGCTTTAGTTTGGGTGCATCAAGCAAACTGCAGAAGACCCAAGGCACCTTCTCCAGAATCTAACTCCTGGTCTTTTGAGACTTCCATTGATTTTAGATCCATCAGAATGTAACCTTAGGGACACCCTTGCCAGGCTGTGTGCTGCCTTTTCTTATGGTAGATTAACAAAACAAACAAGACACGCAACTAACACAGACTAAGCAAAACAGAGGCCCTCAGTATTTTAACTTAAATGTGGTCTGAGATGCCACACCATGAAGGGCCTGGCTGAAAATGTGTCTTTGGAGAAAAAAAATATTATTGAGCTACTTATTGGGTGTCACATACAACATATTAGATATGACCTATTGCATAAAAATTGAAGGAGAAAGTGTGTGTGTGTGAGAGAGAGAGAGCGAGAGAGAGCAGGTGGGGGAGAGATGAGGAACTGCCTGAAGTATTTAACCTTTCCTCCTGTGGTCCTCCATTCCTCAGCCATAAAATAATATCAAGCATCTCTATGGAGAAGGGCTCTGGCTAGATTCATAGAATTGGGAGAAGGAGATGCAAAAGTAAAATCTGCTTAGATATAAAGTCTAGTCTCTACCTGCATGAAGGATAGTGATTGCTAGAGATTTTTCTCATATTTGGGTGAACTATTATTTGATCAATCTGCTATAGGTAACTTCATGGCGGGGGGAGGGGGAGCAGTCGTATTTTCAATATCTGGCAAAAGTGACTTTCTTTTTGTCATCCCAAGCTTGGGGAAGCACCTTTTGTGTGTGTTTGTTTTTTTACTGATTATAACAATAAAGATCACTTCTTACCTCTAAGAAGACATTGAGCTTGTCTTTGCCTGAGCATACATATAACTGATTATTAAGTTATTCAGCACCCTATCTTACGTTAAAAATGTGTTGAACAACAATTTAGATATTTCTAGTAAGCTGCTGCTTTAAGGCACAGTGACTATATAATGATGGGCTTCTGTTTGCTGCTAATATATTATAATTTAGAGAGGCCTCTTCTGTAGCAATCCATCATACCAGCTGCAAAAATAACCAGGGTTACAGTCTAAAGTAATTTCTGTTCTAACAATGATCAAAAGGCTGTCACTAGAATTGAGCCAAAAGAAATAGAAGTAACATGCCAGTAAGGTGAAGCCGATTTCTCCTTCTTTTGCCAGTTGGGGAGAAGATTTGATGTGTCAGGTTTTGCAAGCTTTTATTATTATTATTTTGGTACAGTATATAGAATGACATACATACATGTGAGCCTTGTGAAGCCTTGTGTGATATGGCACATAGCTTTACTATAATTTGCTCAATCTGAAGAATGATACCAAATTATACCAGAAGTGACTAAGAGCAGTAGCTTGGCTTGATGGCTTGCACATGATGGCTAGTGCAGGAGTATGTTCTAGTTTCCCCAGTGCCTTTTTGAAAATGCCAAGCATTCCAGCACTTACTGCTGCTGTCATCCTCATGGCACCCATTCACCTTCTATTGTCTCTGCATTTGGCTTCCTTTAATTCAGCTGCTGGGTTACCAACACCACTGCAGAAGGAGTAGTTAATGTGACTTGTAATTGGTGACTTCCCTATTCCACAGATACATATCGGGCTGTCTTACAAACTACAAAGAAACCCAGCATGCCAAATAGAGAATGAGATTTAACCTTATAAAAATTAATTTTATTTTGCATTTATTTTATTTGAAATGGGGGAACTCTGTACTAAAAGCGGGGGGGGGGAGGTGTACCCACCATGCCATGATGCTTTTGTGCACTTTGATGGACATCCTGTGGTGGATCAGTTTTAGCACTTGCTAGTGAATAATGCAGGCCTTTGTGCCTGAAGTGAAAGCAGTGGTGAAATTAGGGAAGAAAATGAGCAGTTGATTGTATTTACATGGCAACTGTTAACAGGCTGCATTCTAATAGCCATTATTTGAAAGTTTAGTGTTAATTTTTGTTCTGCTTTGCTTTCCCCTCCATCCATATGTTTTAGTGAAAGTGTGTCAAGTATTTATTTTGGAAAAATATACCTCCCTAATAAAACACTTTCTAAACATACTGAATTGTTGTCTGGGTTTTTTATTTACTTGTACCTCTAGGCTTGGAGTCAGCTGGTGAGTTCTACTGAAAGCCACATGGGTTTGATGGCAGTGATGGGCAATCTTTTGAACTTGGTGTGTCAAACTTCGCCAAAAAATTGAGCATAACTTGGGTGGTGTGTCACTTAGAGGAAAAAACATTATTTCGCTATATTTACTGCTTAAATAACTTAAATGTATACAATTGCCCCTCCACATTCGCAACTTTGACGGTTCCTGGAAAGCCTCCAACCCACACGTTTCCCCCCCTTTCCCAAGGCACTGATGGGCTTCTCATTAAGCCCGTCGCTGGCGTGGGAAGGGGGGGTGGAAAGCCTCCCACTCCCACGCTCTCCATCCATCCCTTCCCAAGGCACCAATGGGCTTCTCACGCTTTCCCGCCTCCCTTCCCAGGGCCGTCAGTGCCTTGGCAAGGGGAGGGTAGAAAACCTCCCACCTGCACGCCTTCCCCCTTCCCTTCCCAAGGCACTGATGGGCTTCTCATGAAGCCTGTCGCTGCCTTGGCAAGGGGAGGGTGGAGAGCCTCCCACCTGTACGCTTTCCCCCCTCCCTTTTCAAGACACTGGCGGGCTTCCAAGGCTCCTGCCTTCTCCCTTCCCAGGTATTTCTGAGGCGGCTCCGGGGCTTCAAAGCCCTGGAGCCCACTCGGGAAAGCCGGGGAGAGGCCGGGAAGACTTTTCCTGCATGGCAGGGGGTTGGACTGGATGGCCCTTGTGGTCTCTTCCAACTCTACAATTCTATGATTATATGTTTCTATGACTCCTGCCCACCCTCCCGCCAGCCCGCCGCCTTCCCCAGCCTTTCCAAGGCGGCTCCAGGGCTTCAAAGCCCCAGAGCCCCCTTGGGAAGGCCAGGGAGAGGCCAGGCAGACTCCCGCCTGCCCGCCTGCCACCTTCCCTGGCCTTTCTGAGGTGGCTCCGGGGCTTTGAAGCCCTGGAGCCCCTCAGGAAGGCTGGGGAGAGGCCAGGCAGACTCCTGCCCACCCACCCCACCAGCCTGCCGCCTTCCCCAGCCTTTCCAAGGTGGCTCCAGGGCTTCAGAGCCCCGGAGCCCCCTCAGGAAGGCCTGGGAGAGGCTGGGCAGAGCCCCGCTGACCCGCCCACTGCCTTACCTGGACTTTCCAAGATGGCTCTGGAGTAGCAGGCAGGCCTTAGGGGTGGTGGTGGCGATCAGGGCTTCGCAGCCCTGCCTGCCACTTTCTTCCCCCCTCCCACCCGCCCTAAAGTGGTGATCGGGGCTTTGAAGCCCTGCCTGCCACTTTAGGGAGGGTGGTGAGGTTGCGGGGAGGAAGGGGGGGGAGGAGGCCTAGCCGTGTGTCACCACAGATGGCTACGCGTGTCAGTGGTGACACGCATGACATAGGTTCGCCATCACCGGTTTAGGGGAAAGCTGCAAATGGAGGGAGAGGTCCCTGGCCAGCCCCCAAGGCTAAACCTGAGGAATCAAAAGCCTGTGCTCTATAGCAGTGCTGGGGACCCTGTGGGCCTTCAGATGTTGAACTCCAACTCGCATCAGACCTAACCAACATGGCCAACAGTGAGTCATGGTGGGAGCAGAACTTCATTAACATCTGAAGACTCAAATGTTCCCCATCCTTCCTATAGTCACATCCCACTGTCACAGGTGCTCCTTGGTAACAATCTTGCTAACAATTCTTTCAAGCTCAATAGCCCATTAGGAAAGGGAAGCAGGGATTGTTACTCACCTATCCTCAATAGACTCCACAGGTAGCCCATTGTGACCATACTCTGGTGCCATGTATCTGCTTCTTCAGAGTCAGTGGACAGTGTTAAACAGTAAGCTTTATTGCCACAGAAAACTAAAGAGTCAAGACTACAAAATTGTTGCTTTGAATGAAGCTCATAGGAAATACAGTAGAATAAAAAGTATTCACAATTGGTTAAAATCTGGCATACATCTGAGCCATTGGTTGCCCATCATCATGACCCCCACGTCCTGAAGCGGGGGCCCTACCTACTGCTAAGGGTAAGAGCAGTGAGATGCTCTAAAGGTTTTAGGATAAAAATTAAAATAAGTCATTTTAAATGATGGTACCAATAATATTTATATTTATTTTTTAAAACTAAATGGATTTATATAATAAACTTATAATAATTTCACGCCAGATCCCCCTCCTAATACCAGGCCCCCAGGCTGGAGCCCTGTCATCCCTCCCCTTGTGGGGGCCATGCCCATATCTACCCACCCTGTTCTCACCCAGTTGTAACTTCACCTATTGATTCCCAAAACAATCTGCAGGTGCAAGGCTGCTTTGCTTGTACCAGACAGACACTATACTCCCATGACTACTCAGCCACCAAATTGTTTCATTTACAAAGAATGTAAAAACAGCCAAACAAACATGAAAGATCAAAAGTAACTTGCTACATTTTGAAACTTGTTGGCAGGAGGGTCGCTTTTATGGACCATCCTGACAACACGTGATGGTTAAGCCAGTGTTGTTTTTTCATTCCGAGCCAGATCCCGTAGGGGCTAAACATGCACAAAAGCAGAGGAGTAAGCTGAGAAATTTTTCACACTATTATCAACAGTGGTGAACTTGAAAAGAGTCCTTAAGTAAGAAACAGCTGAATAGTTTTCCATTGCTTTCACAGATGGTGCTTCTAAGTTTTCATTAGGCAAATAGGCAACCCAAGAATACCATCTGGAACAGACACAGAAATCCATATACCCCTATTTTAACACCTGCATTTTCCTAACGGTTGTTTTCCAGAGGAGGGGATGTTAGGGAAGAAGTGCTTACCATGGCTCAGTGGAAGAGCCCATGTTTTGCATGCAGAAAAACCTAGGTCTAGTCCCTGGCATTTCCAAGTAGGACTGCAAAATATCCCCATGGGAAACCTTAAGAGAGCAACTGCTACTTGGTACAGAGGTATAGAAGTCTGGCTCATAATAAAGCAGTCTGTTACAAACAGCCAAAACGTACAATGCTATGCCAAGGGTCGGGGGAGGATTAGGAAAATAGGTAAGGAATCAGGTGTAAAAGTAAGCTTACTCTTCTCTTGTAGATGCTCAAGTCTAAAGAAAAAAAATATTCCAAAGGCCTTCAATGAATTTGTTCATATAATCAAGTTACACGAAGCACATTCTCTGGTTACTGTGTCACCAGAACATAACAAGCATCTTGGTCCATCCCCAGATATCTTACAAGATTTGGACAATGAGTCTGGCAGCTTGAAAAATGCAGACACAAAGGCAAAAATGGCTGACAAATGATATCCATGATATCACAAGGGCATTAATTACAAATCTGCTCGTGTTGTCTCATGTGCTGGTGACTTAAGAACCAGGCACTGCCCCTCACCACCACAATATTCCTTCTTTAAACATGTTGTAATTCAAGGCACATGTCCAAGGTGCATATGCATTGATGGATAAAAGGAAGAGAGCCTTGTCCTCCCAACTCTTAAGAAGTTTGGCTGAATTCTGGACCAGGACTGACCTACCCACAAAGGGAATGAATGGGTAAGAAAAAGATACGGAAGAGGAGAAGGCTGAGAAGCCATAGATCTTGTGATAAAACAGCAGAGCTCAGAATAGGAGATAATTTGATTGGAAAGCATGTGCAGGGTGGGGCTGACAGCATGTGATCTGTATTTTAAAAAGGATACAGGGTTATAAAACACTGGAAGGTGAAAAGGGCTTTTGGTAGTGGATCATGTAATGGTGATGATCTGGCCATCTTGTTAAAGCAGGTAAAGATTGACTGTGAAACTTAGATCTGTGAAGGAAAAAAAAACACACACTGGGCACATTGCTCCCCCTCAATCCCACACCAGAACAAATTGCAGTTGTCCTGATTTGGGCAGTTGTAGATATACTAACTGAGTAGAATTTTCCCAAAACCTGAAGTTCTATAAGATTTGGTAAACATTGGGAGAGTGCATTCCCAAGGTCTGTTCACTAGAGAGAGAGAGAGAGAGAGAGAGGATAAGCAGAACCAGCCTTGAAGCAATCCTAACTAGTAAAAGGGTCATATGAAAATCCAGCTCTAATCCCATTTATTTCAATAAAGTTTCTCTTGTTTCCCTCCACCCCCCATACTCTGGCTTTAACACTGCACTGGCCGAACAATTCTTTTATTTATTTATTTATTTATTTATTTATTTATACCCCCCTCTTCAGCCACAAGGCTATCAGAGCGGCTTACAAATTGTTTTTTAAGCAATAGCAATTTATACATCTACACTGCATTAAGCAGTTCCCAATGTGTGTTAGCTAATTGCCCCCACAAGCTGGGTCCTCATTTTACCGACCTACGAAAGGATGGAAGGCTGAGTGAACCTTGGAGCCTGCTGGAATCAAACTTGCAATGTGGTGACTTGCAGTACTGGCATTTAACCACTGCACCACCAGGGCTCCTTTTGAAGAGAAACGACAACACAGAAAGAATCACAACCCGGAAACATCACCCAAGGAGACCTTCTGCTGTGCTTTCTGCAATCGGACTTGTTTATCTTGGATTGGCCTTTTTAGTCATCAGTGCACTTGCAGAAAGCCCAGGATGAGTCCTTCCTGAATCTTCATTTGCGAAGAAAAGCCAGAGAGAGAGTTAATGGTTCTCCACTCTTGTTGTACTTGAGATATTTAAGAGATGGTCGGCTGGAGGAGACTTACATTACTACCCTGAATAAATGGCACCACATTAAAATTTCATATGACTTGTTTATTACAGTATGCTTGTAGACAGAACACAGGATCCTGTCTGCTTTTAATTGCCAGAACTTTATGAATTAGAATGAAATCCTTTAGAGAGAGCCATTACTCTCTTGAGTTTATATTCATTTATATATAGTGTTGTCAACTGCAACCATGCTGAAGAATGCCTCAAAAATAAATATTTGCAAATAAATGATCAATTGTTTGTTGTTCCAGTTTCATGTCTTCAGGGCAGCTTTTATAACAGTGAGTTTGGACAAATAATTAAGTTTGACGGTTAGGAAGTGCAGAAACTTAAAGGAAGAAATCAGCATCCCATACTGCTTAATAAATTCTCTGCCCTTTTTAATAATTTCTCTGCCCCTCTCCCCTCAGCAATAGCCAGAACGAGGCAACTGACTCAGCGTATTTTAGAAAGGGCATCAAATGGTTAGCTATTTGTTATTACTAGAGCTTTAGAGGCAGGAAAAGGGAAAGGAGTTGGAACTTTCTGCCTCATGGACAGAAAGACCTGGCTTGGTTTTGGGTAGGCTTACCTTGACGGAGACGGGTCTCCACCCTGACCCAAGTCAAGAGGGGGAGCTCTAATTTCTTTTTTTGCCTCAAGCATCAGAACACATTGGGCCAGTGGTTCTTAACCTGTGGCCCCAGGACCCCCAAGGGTCTGTGATGTCCTCACAGGGGGTCCACGGAGGCTTGAAGGCTGCTTGGCCGACCTCCTCCCTGCAGTGAAGTGACCACATGACAGGAACCAAAGCAATGACTGGCTGGCTTGGCCTGCATATTGCCATTCAATCTGCTCCAGCCACAAACTTGTAGCAAAAAACAATAGAAAAGCCTTCCCTCTCCTTCCAGTGCCTCTGAGGGAAGATTTAATAGATGGTGTACTGTAATTGTATTATTATCATTATCAGGTATTATTATTATTATTAGGAGGACCGGTTTAAGGAATGGGGGGGTTGCAATGCTTTATTTTGGGGCCCCATATGTTTATCTCAGGTAACCTAACTCCACCTAAGCTATTCACAGTACAGGATATTCAGATTATTACTAAGAATGTTTTTGCAGGAGGAGGGTTACTATGGGGGCCCCAACAATGATGGCCCCCCCTGCGGATGCTGACGCCGCCGGTGCCTTAAACCGGCCCTGATTATTAGGGTTTAAAATCTTGAATTCCGTCTTGGGGATCCGCAGCAGCAAAAGAAATTTAAAGGGGGTCCCTGGTAAAGAAAAGGTTAAGAGCCATTGCCTTGGGCCATCCCTGAATAAGGCTTATGGCATATAAATTGGGATTCTGAAGAAACTTTAGACACCCCCCCTCCACGCAGCTGCAAGGAAGCGTTTGGGAAGCCCTGCCTTCTTCGATCCGCCTGGCATTCCCCGGCGGGGATCTTTCCTTTTGCCTTCCGATCCTCTCTTTCCACCGTCGCCCCTGTGGTGGAAAAAGCAATACGTTGACGCAGGCGGGCGGGAGAGGGGGACGAGCGGTGGCTCCGAGGCTGGCCAACGCTTTCAGAGACGAGCCTCTCTCTCTCTAACTCTCTGCGAGCCACTTTTAATTTCTAACTCGCGTGGGGAGCTGGGAATTGGAACCCGCGGCCGCTTTTGCGTGGCCCAGAGGCGCCAAAGCCTTGGCAGGTCAGCCTGAGAGGCGGCAAGACAAGTCCCCGCCAGCCCCAAAGGCAGTGCCAGGAGCGGCGGGGCGAGCGGGCGAGGAGGCGGGAGCCCTCCGGCGGCGGCGGCGGCAGCAGGAGGCGGAGGCGGTGTGTGGCCCTTCCCAGTCTCGCCCCACCGAGCCTCGCTACACCTGTCGGAAGGCGGCGGCGGCGGCGGCGGCGGCGGCGGCGCAAGAGCGCGCTTCTTCTGGCCAGGAGGAAAAAGCTCAAGGGAAGAAGAGTCGGTTCGCCTCCTTCGCCCGCTTTGGCTGGCCCTGGACGGAGTCCGGCTGTCCTCGGGCATTTCCGGGTGGAGAGCAAGACCTCCTTCCCTCCCTCCCGCCCGCCCCGGCCGGTGGCTTCTCGGGGCCAGGTAAGGCCGGCAGGCGAGCCCCCCTTTTTGTCCCCCGTGAAAAGAAGACGAGCGTGCCTCCCTTCTTCCTCGGAGCCCCAGGACTCGCAGCTTGAGCTTGGCGCCTGAAGGCTTCCTAAGCCACGGGAGAAAGGCGGGAGGGCTGGAAAGGTGTCTCTCTTCCCCCCCAACTCCTCCGTCACTATGGTTTGGGTTGCTCTCGCTGCCCCCGGCTCACGGCGGCTCGCCCCCCCCTCTTCCCGTCCACTTTTCCTCCCGAGATTTTGCTTCACCGACAGCGGAGGGAGGTAGGTAGGTGGGTGGTGGAAGGAAAGGCGCTCGAAAGCGCGCCAGAGAAGTGGCCATTGGCACGCGTGGGTGTTTGTGAGAAGGGCGTCCGCGCGGGAACGGCCCCTTCGGCGTGGGGGTCCCGAGAGGGGCAGGGGACTCCCATGCCTTCACGAATGGGGTGAACTGATTGAGCGGGATTTCTTGTGAGGGGTACCAGGCCCCTTCTCTCTTCATTCTGTTCTTTCCTTCTCCCCTAAAAACTTTCCTTGGACTTTTCCTTCCCCTCTTCCATCCCCTCCTGAGCAGAACGCTTGCCTTGGGACAGGCAGAAGTTTACTGGGAAAGCTCCACAGCTGGCAGCCAGGGGCGAAAGGTTTGTGTGTGTGTGTATTTTGTTTTGTTTTTTTTACTCTGCAGCTGTTAAATTCCTGTTTGTTTCTTTGCCAGGGTTGCTGCCTTCGCACAGGGCCTGCTCCAAGGCTTCAGAGAGCGGCCTGAGCCATGGAAACTTGGCAAGGGATGCTTTTCCTGGTATCAAGATAGAAGTGGTGAGAAACGTGTCACCCGTTCAGCTTCAGTGGTTGTTTGGCTGCGCCTAAAGGTGAAAGAGCAGAAACCGGTGCATGTTTGTGTGTTACAGCTGACAGTCCCAAAAATGTTGGCAGGTGTGATCTTTGTATAACTTCCTACTCATAACCTATTTCTCCCCTTTAAGTTAGAGTTCCCTTAGCAGCTGTGTGACAGGAAAAAACTTAATACAGGCAGTTTCCCTCCATCACTGAAGTTCTGCACTGTAATTGGGAAGGCTGTTTAATTCTTTTTCTCATTAAAGAATGTGTTGAAGCCACCAGCCCTCTGCCATTGTTTCCCCCCACACACCTTCCATCAAAGTTATGACTTCTAATATATTCACCTGTTCAATAATTTTCAGAAGAGTCCTCTTGTCACTACACAGAAGGGAGTAAGAACTGGGGTGACCTTAGTAACATGAGAACAATTTACACTTGCCATGGTAGCTGTAATATTGTAGATGGGGGAAAAATGGAACCTTTGACAAGTATGAAGACTTGAACCCAGAACTCCTGGTGGTGAATCTAACACAACTATCCACACATACCAGTTAGTGTTGTGTTGTATAAATTCCCCATGGGCAGATCAGTTCTCTTGTAGTATTGCCATTGTGGTGGCTGTAGAACAGGGGTGGGACTCATATGGCCCTCCAGATAATGTTAGACTGCAAATCTCATCAGCCCTAACCCATAAAATCAATTGTGAGGATTACTGGGAGTTGCAGTCCAGCAAAATCTGGAGGGCCACGTTATTACCACCCCTGCTATGGAACATCAGACCCACAACTTGGAAAAGTTACTTTTTGGGGTTACACTTCTCCCAGTCCCCTAAAAAAATGTAAATTTCCTCACATCTGTTCAGACCCAACAGTTTCCTGAATGGTATCAGGAAATACCTAGCTGGATTTAAGAGTAGCTAGGAATCATGATTCCAAATGGGTGGGATGTGCAAACATAAAATGACTGTAGATCTAAATCTGTTTATTATCTACACTCTAGATAAGATGGGTGGATTATAAAGGCCAGCCTTTGTGGTATAGGAAAAAGAGCAAAATTTCCAGGAGCCAGTATTCTGTAAAAATATGTGTTATGGATTATAGAGTGCTGTTTACAGTTTCATCCTTAACTTATGAACATCCTGTTCTAATTGATTTAGATGAGTCTGGGAATAGTTGTTAAGAGTTCCCAGATCTCAGGGTTTGTCCCTTATTCTTCAGTCCTCAGGACGAGGGGGAGGAATCTCAGGGTGTGAGCACTTCCTTGAGAAGTGTGTATATAGTCAGCCCTCCATATCCACATGTTCTGCAGCCGTGGATTCAACCAATCATGGCTTGAAAATAAGCAGGGGAGGGGGAGGGGGAAATCCCAAAAGCAAACCTTGTTGTTTGCCATTTTAAATAAGGGATGCCATTTTACTATGCCACTGTATATAATGGCCATCTAGACTTGAGCATCCATAGATTTTGGCATCCATGGGTGGTCCTGGAACCAACCCCAGCAGATACTGAGGGCCCACTATATATATTTTCTTCATTTGTTAGATTTGGTGTTCTTATTTGAATGGCATACTCTGTGCAAATGTGGTTGAAGCTTCATGTGTCATGTTTGAGGATGTCACCAGGTGCTGCTGCTTAGAACATCACTTTTGCAACAATGAATCTGAAATTCATAAAGGGGGAAGGAGACCCTAAGAACCATCTAGACCAGCCCCCACTAGCGTCCACCGCTAAAGTCCTCGTAAGGTGTGGGCATCAAACCTTTGTTTTAAAACCTCCAATGAAGGAAAAGGTTTATAAACAGAGGTTGGATATGCAGTTGTTCCTTCATATTTGCTGGGGTTTGGTTCCAGGACCTCCTGTGGATACCAAGATCCATGAATACTCAAGTCCCATTATATGCAATGGCATAGCAAAATGGTGTCCCTTATATAAGATGGCAAAATCAAGGTTTGCTTTTTGGATTATTATTTTTAAAGAATATTTTCAAGCCATGAATATTTAAATCCGTGGATACCAAATCTGTGGATACAGAGGGACAACTGTACATTTTTCAGGTGTACACCTCCAGGCTCACCCCAGTGTGACAACACAGGGGATCATCCCTAAGTCTCAGATTTTGGCTCTGAAATTTCAGGGATTAGGATTAATTTGACCTGGCAAACTCTAAATGTAGTAAAGCAGTTTGAGAAAGTTTTGAGCCTTTGTAGATTATGTTTCTTTAGGGAGATTTTTATGTGTCTTCTTGAGCTGATAGGACTTTGATAGCAGTCCCAACCCTTCTGATAGGAATAGTGCCCAGGATACTGAAGCTGATTAAGACAGGAGATATCCATAGTCCAAAATGGAGTTTGTTTGAGGTTCAGAAGAGGGACCCAAGAGTATTAGGCTATCATGCTGTAGTCAGGTACAGATTGAGTAAGAGATGGCAGTAAGAGATGTTCGACAGCAGAATTACTCTGCCTTGTAGAGTGGTGGAGTCTCCTCTGGTGTTTAAACAGAGGCTGGATGGCCATCTGTCAGGTGTGCTTTGATTGTGTATTCCTGCATGACAGGGGGTTGGACTAGATGACCCTTGTTGCCTCTTCCAACTCTATGATTCTGGGATTTTGGTCCAGTTCTGTATTTTTGCAGAACTCTTTAAAAGACCCACTAGACTGAATGTCCTACGGTCCCCTTTCTTCTCATTGCTAAACATGCATGTTTCATCATTGATTTCCAATGTCGTCCTTTACTTCTGAATAGGTTGCCTACCCCTGTCTTGGTGAGCATCTAGAACTTAGAAAAGTTACTTTTGTGGCTACCACTTCTAGAATTCCTTACCGCATAGCCTGTGACCATGTTGGTTGGCAGATCTGGTGAGCTGTAATCCAAAAAAGGTACCTTTCCCAAGCTCTGGAACATATTGTAGGTAAAGGAAGAGCTATGGGAATTTCATCCTTTTTCTGCTCATCACTATTTCTTTTTACAGTTGTACCTTCATATTTGCAAGAGTTTGGTTCTGGGGACCCCCACCCCATGGATACCAAAATCTGTGAATACTCAGGTCTCAGTATATGCAAAGGCACAGCAAAATAGTGCCCCTTATATAAGATGGCAAAATCAAAGTTTGCTTTTAGGATTATTATTTTTTAAAGAATATTTTCAAGCCATAAATACTTAAATCTGTGGATACGGAGGGACAAATGTATTTGTCTGCAGTGATATCTAGAAGAATTCTTCACAATTAAAACAGAGGACAGTAAAGGTTTAATGTTGGAGCTGAGGAATGGAATAAAAGATAAATCAGTTGAATGGAGTTCATGTTGACTTCCAAATGTGTTCATAGAGCAAGAATAATGCCCTTTATAATAGAAAACCTTGGCCTTTGGGACAATGTTGTTCTTTCGCCCCAGTTCTAAACACACCAACTAAGAAGTAACTCCATTAAGTTCAGTGCTCTGGATATGAAAGTTGAAGAATGAGATAATAATAATAATAATTTATTTATTCAATGACATTTGCTTCCTGGAAAGTATGTTTGGGATTGTGGCATTAATTGAACTGCAAATAACATTTAGACACCAACTCAGTGTAAAGTTCAAAACCATTGTTTTCAATGGGATTGAGCCTAATTGATTTTACATGGAACCGTGATGGCCCCTTCACAGAGTAAGTTATAATTAATGCATGGGTGGAGATTGAGGTTGATGTGATAGGGTGGGAAACAACCTCCTTATGCGTCCCAGTGCCCTGAAGGTAAATTTCTTTGAACCAGTGTGGACTTTCAGGAGAGAATACCTGGGGAAAAGGGTTTCATGTTCTTTTTAAAATAATAAGGTCATGATATTTGCAATACAAGTGCTAGCCTTTATAAAGAAATCTCACCTTAATCTTTAGAGAAGCTGTGCAAAATTATTCTTGGTTCCATATAGAATATGGTCCCATTTGTCTTTGCCTACTTATCTCAAATGCATTCATGTGTGCATAGCCATACTCAGGCGTTCTAAGTAAACATCTGAGGAAGAATGTGTGCCACACTCCCTCCTCTGTGGTAGAGGCTCTCTAAGAGCCTTATCACACAAGGGAAGCACCAGTTAAGCCAGAGAATAGCGTGTCCCATCTTTCCTTATCGCATTATGTCTGCATGCTTCAGCTATTCTTCCATTCTGGTCCCATGGGAGACTGTGAAATGTGAGTCATTTTGATAACTCAAAAAACCCACTAGCAAAAAGACTTGCCTTTACCACTATCTCCCATGGGACCGGAATGGGAGAACAGGTAAAGCATGCCAATGTTGTGCGATAAGGCAAGGCAGGGTGTGCTATTCTTGGGCTTTACTTCAGCTTCCCTTCCCTCATGTGATAAACTCCTAAATGATTCTGAACTCAGTTTTTCCAGTATTCAGAATCATGTAGAGCACCTCCCTGCATTTGAGGAGGTTTTCTGCTTCAGACTCCCCTTTCCATGTAAAGAGAATGACAATGGAAGGGAATCTTGTAGCACTTTTGAGACTGAGAGAAATAAGTTGCAACATAAGCTTATGTAGACTTGGTCTACTTTCTCAGATTTTCTTCTACCCTAATAGAAGGGACACTCTCCCAACCGTCACACTGTGTGTTTCAATTAGCTATTAATAATGCTACCTGAATTATACATGCCTTCCAGTTTAGGATTATGCTTTGTACATCTGACAAAGTGGACTGTGATCTATAAAAGCATATGCCATGATAAATTTGTTAGTTGTTAGTTGCCCTGCCCCCCTCAATCATAATAATTTATTATAGTCATAGACCAGCATAATTTGCCCCCTGTAATACAAGCTTACATGTCTTGCCCTCTGGAAATTGCGAAGTCGAAGGTTTTCATGGCCGGCATCCATAGATTTTCCTTGGTTTTTTTCCCAGGCTGTGAGGCCGTGTTCTGGAATAGTTTCTTTCTGACGTTTTGCCTGCATCTGTGGCTGGCATCTTCAGAGAATGATTCTCTGAGAATGCCAGCCACAGATGCAGGTGAAACGTCAGAAAGAAACTATTCCAGAACATGGCCTCACAGCCCGGAAAAACACCCAAGGAAAACCTCTGGAAATTGTTTCTCTGAGTGCCTGCCGAAGTCCTGTTGGTTGCTCCTTACTAGAGTAGACCTATTTAATCAATTATTGGATTAGTGAACCAACACATATGTAACCTCAGTTAATTCCATGACTCTACTCTAGTCAGGGCTAACAACAGGAATTAGGCCAGTATCTTCTGAAGTATCTTTTGTTGATGTACCTATGAAAATCAGCAATGGAGACAGAAGTGTGAGGGTGTAAGGTTACAGAAAATTTCTCAATATTGCATAATTGGCAGTGCAGTTATTTTTCAGACAATTTAACTAGTAGAGTATTCTTTGTTTACTAAGCCAGTTCTGGTGTGCCCATAGAATGGAATTTGTCATAGCTCAGTCAGTCCTAAGAGTGTAGAATGTAAAATTTAAGCAGTAGATCAGTTTCTTGAATTAACTGTGCTTGGTGTTTGTCTAATCAGACTGTGCCAGTATAGGTTTCTAATAGCTGAATACCCAGAGGTTTGGAAATGTAAATGTGTACTAATAACAGATTAGTGGAACTACCCATAGTTGCCATGTTTCTCCCCACATCCCTGTTTTGCTTGTTATAGAACATGAATGGCCAAGACATATTAGAAAAGTGTGAGAACTTGAATCTATGAAGTGAAACTATTGCATTGTTCTCTATTCATGTTTTAAGACTTCTCTTTGAAAAGTGGTGAATCATGTGGTAAGCCTTGTTCTTGAATTGTACCACTGCAGGTGATGGGATCACAGGACTGAAAGCTTCCCCCCTCCGTGTATGAAATAATAATTTTTAAAAATAAAATACATGCTGTGGCTAAGTTTTTATCTTATTATCCCTAGCACATTTTGTGTGGGGATAGTTTCCTAGAAAGGGAGATTTTTTATATTTGATGTCAGAAATGTTACACCTTGCTAACAGTTTTACTACATGATCAAGTTGTCAAGCTTACATGACATAGTGGTTTGATTGCTGAACTAGAATACTGGGAAACCAGGGTTCAAATTGTTATTCTATAGGCTTGTTTTCTGCTGCTCCAGAGACTGGAACACGGAGCAATGGATGCAAGCTCCAGGAACAGAGATTTAACCTCGGCATTAGGAGGAACTTTTTGACAGTAAGAGCTGTTCAGCAGTGGAACACACTCCCTCGGAGCGTGGTGGGGTCTCCTTCCTTGGAGGTCTTTAAACAGAGACTGGATTGCCATCTGTCGGGGATGCTTTGATCGAGATTTCCTGCGTGGCAGGGGGTTGGACTGGATGGCCCTTGTGGTCTCTTCCAACTCTGCAATTCTATGATTCTATAGGTGGGGAATGCTTTGAAACCCATCCATGATACCAAAATCTAGATGGGGGAATTATTAGCTCAAATAGTATGCCTGCGAGAGGAGTACTGAAAGGGCCTTTTCTTCTCCTATCTGGCTGCCCAGAGTGGCTCTTCTTTGTATCCTAACAATATCTGAGGTGCATTTATGGCAGGGAAGAGGAGCAGGAGTTTGTTGTAACTGCAGGAACCTTTTCACTTATGTATACCAGTACTAACTGCAGAAAACTCCAGTTTAAAGTGAACTAAAGTATTTTTATTGGAAATAACACAAAAAGCATTCACACATGCAACACACATTCCTGAGAATCACACAAGGCTATTGAGGAATTGTCAGGGGATGATAGGACACTCAATCCCCAGCAGATGCCAAAATGATCTCAGCCGACTCAGTAGCAACCCATTCCTAAGAATACTCACACACAGAGTGTTTGATGTCCAAATAAGCAGGAGGCACTTTTATCTTCAAAGTCAAACAGTTGCAATATATATACAAATATTTACAATTGAAGGAGAAACTGCTTCACCAGGCCTCAGCATTCACAGGAAAAGAAGAGAGGAGGAAGTGAGCTCTGTTCTGAGCCCTCCCATATATACATCTATAGGACATTGCCCTCTAGTGGCCTGACTAGGCATGACTTGGTAGTTCACGCAGTCAGCCATTATGACTCAGCATGGTTCTGCAGTTGTTCGGCCATTTTATAATGGAGTTCAGTCTCTAACTCCTGACAGGATTAAGGCAGAAAGATTGGATAGAGGAAAAGAGTTGGGGAAATAGGGCAATAGTTATCAGTCTTGAAGAGCAAAGTACTCAGACAGAAGTCTGAGGGTGGCACTGCAAGTTCTGATACAGAGGCGTGCCAAGAAAGTAAGTGGCTGGGCTCGTCCACAGTGGCACACATTTCTTTTGTTGGGGGGCAAATATTTATACCCTGTTTCATATCCTGAAGGAGTACTCTGGCTAGGGCAAAGCCTGGATGGTTTTCCCACTGGGTAAATAAAGGAAACCAAAACTTAATTGATTGCTGTTAATGGCTGGGAGATAGAAATTGATGGTTTTACGACAACCTCACAATGCAGGACAGGAGGGTGGTTTTGAGGTCAGATTTCCTTGGGACTGGAGTTGGAAAGGTCACTTGATTGTTTAGGATGGGTGACTCATTGCTGAGGTACCCAAGAAGGAATTAGCACATACCTCCTTCATGGCTTTGTTTACCGGGGGCTTCTGCACAATCTTAGTTTGGGCTTGTTTCTAAGACACCTTCGAGGTCATTGTGACCTCCACCTGACCTCTTTTTGGATCACCCCCGGTCAATGAGACACCTTTGAAGTGTCCAGTATTTCCAATTATAAGCTAGTATAGGGAGGGAATAGTAGGGCATGCTAATAGAACCCCCACTTGGTCATGGAAACCGTCTGGGTGACCTGGGCAAATCACACTCTCTTAGTCCCAGAGGAAGGCAAAGGCAAACCCCTTCTGAACAAATCTTGCCAAGAAAACCCTATGATAGCTTTGTGTTAGGGTCACCATAAGACAGAAATTACTTGAAGGTACATAACAACAACAATAACAAAAAGGTTTTAGATACATTTTGGGAAGAGAGGGGGAAATGTCCGAAGATGTCAAAACAGTCCGACATGAGTCTGACTTGTGCAACTAAGGCTCAACTTCAAAGACCTTCAGTGAGCTGTTGACACTGTTCTTTCTGCCCCATTAAGCACTCCTTATCTTGTCACTGCATTGAGTTTGTGAGTTCTTGGTGGTTCCTTGAACATTGCCTTTGTGTGAGCTATGCATCACCACTATGTGATCCTGCATACTAAAAATAAAGTACATCAAGTGCAGACCCCTCACAAACTCCAATTATATTTACTTGAAAACAAATCAACTGTGCTGTACCAGTTGTACAGTGACAATAGGCAGCAGTCCAGTGCAGGAGTCCTTTGGTGATACGTGTGCTCCATTGCGCATGAGACACTCTCCTTTGTCCACATTGTCAACCATTGTCCTTTGTCAATTATTGTCCACGTCAGTTATGTACACAGGAAAACATTATTCATACAGGAGATAAAATCATAGAACTGAAAGAGATCACAAGGGCCATCTAGTCCAACCTTCTGCCATGCAGGAGTACCTAATCAAAACATTCTTGACAGATGGCCATCCAACCTCTGTTTAAAAATATCCAAAGAAGGAGACTCCACCACACTGCAAGGCAGTGCATTCCACTGCCGAACAGCTCTTACTGTCAGGAAATTCTTCTTAATGTTTAGGTGGAATCTCTTTTCCTGTAGTTAATCCTTGTATATGATGTGAGTCCAAATGGGCTTTGGATTAGTGCGTGCATATGGGATTCTGGCTGTTGGCATGAGTTCTGCCCATTCACCTCAGGTGGCTGAAGAGGAAAGGAGGAAGCAAGGTGTTGGAGGAAAGAGCCGTGTTCCACATGGATGGCTATACTCTTCCTAAACTAGCCTGTTGCCTTCAGGTGAAATGGAAGGTGCCTTCCCATCACCAGTGTCAGCTTTGGTACATGGAACAGTGCGCCAAACTTGGATTAGCCTCAGGCAGGAAAATACCTTGGGTTAGCCCTATGCTACTGGCATATGAATATCTGAAAACCTTGTTTTTTTTAACAGCATCACATTTGGATTCTCCTTGGTTGTCCTTCATCCTGACTTAGATGACAACCTCTAATTCTCTGATGCTGGCTTTTTCTAGCAGTTCTCCGTTTACCAGCTGTTGTAGCAATTCTCTCCCCCACCCTCAAGGACTTAGGATGAATCATGGATGGAAGAGAATTGTGAAATAGCACATTTTCATGGATGCACTGGGAATAGGTGTGGTAGTCGTATTAGGATGTGGTTGTGTTAAGCTTTTTTTTTTTTTTTAAGTAGGTTTATTTTTTCCATCATTCAATCTTTGAGCTTCCTGTCCGTCCAGGCTATGTAGTGTCTCCAAACAGTGCCTTGTCCTTGAGAGTTTGGAGAAGATGGCAACAAACACCCCTCCTTGCAAACAAATTATGTTTGCAAGTTGTTGAGAAAAATGTTAAACATGTTGAGAAAGTCCCAGGGGCAGTACAGAATCCTCAGCTGGGCAACAACATTTTTTAAAAAGGATCAACCAAAATGTCATGCTTTCAAGAATGCAGGCTTTGAGGGTTTTCCAGGATGCTTCATCAGGCTGGCTGATACAGAAAACAGGGGGCTGGTGAAGAAAACCAAGAAGTCCCCCAATTAGACCAGATACTGTCACTATTATGAGCACAGTACTCACACCAGAGGATTTTCAGGTGCATGAAAATGTGGCCCATTTCAAATCTCTGTGGTGTTGCAGCAGGACAGGAGAGTCTGTATGTTTTACACACAGAAGTTCCCAGGCTCAGCCCCTGGCAATACCAATGGAAGGTTCCAAGTAGCAAGCGATGGGAAAGTGCTCCGCCCCAGACCCTGATCTACTGATTAGAACAAATCTTACCATGCTGGATAGACCTTTGGTCTGACTTGAGGTAAGGCAGCCCAATATGTTTCTGTTTATTGCAATTTCTGTTGCATCTAATTTTTTTTTTTAAAAGACTGAATGCTACAGCTTTATGACCATTATAGGTAGGTGCATTCTACAGAGAAATTAAAGAACTGTAGTGCTCTGAGAGTGTTGAGAACTCTGTTAGAAATCATTTATATTCCCATGCTTCCTAATAGAAATGTGGATCTATAATGTTGGAATGACAGGAGAGTGCAGCTGAGCTTGCACTGAAGATTAGGGTATTAGCTTAAGTGTGTGTGTGTGTGTCTTTGTTTTTCTTGTCTAGATTATTCTTTTACCTATTCTTTTAACTTGTGCCGACCTTCCTTCCATTCTAGACTGAAAAATCTTAAGATTATATAGTGTTTTCCATTCTCATTCACTCTCAATCTTCTCTTCTGGAGAGAAACTCACCTTGGGTTTTCCTCTTAAGAATTTGTGGGGAAGCATCACTCTCTGCCTCTTCACCTCAGTTATTTACAAGCAAGAATCCTGTCATCTCTTTTGCTACACTGAACGTCCTGTAATAATTATTATTTGAATTCTCTTGAAACTGAAGCTTGGCTGTTGACTTATAGATCGTGATTTAAGATCCATTTTAGGCCCAATAGATCTGGCCTTTTATGCTTTCTTCTATCTTAAGTTTACTACACTAGATAGGCAACATTTTATGAAAGTTCAGTAGTGTCTATGGGTATAAATCTTGATTCTCTCCTTTTGTTATCTGAAAAGGAAGGTCTTAAAACTATTAGGCACTGCCTTGTCGAGAGAGAGCATCAGCTGTCTTATCCAACACCCCCTAGGGTTTGTTCTCCAGCAATGCTTGGTATCCCACCCGTACAGGGTAGGATCCCAGATTATTTTCAAACTCTCTCATTGCTGGTAGCAAGGAAGGCTTTTCTCCTTGCAAGGTTGAATGTACATCCCTCTAATGTGACCAAGGGTAGATATTTGCAGACCCCTTTTTTGAATCATATATGTCATTGTGCTCAAGCCCCTGATGTTCTCTATCATATTGTATTGAATTGCCCATTGTATATAATTCCAAGGGAAAAGTTGATAAGGAGGTTATTGGAAAGGAATGTCTGTATAAATAGATTATCAGTGGAATTCTTATTGGAAGATCGTAATCTGCATATTACCAGACTAACGGCTAACTTTTTGGTTGAGGCAGCAAACATATGGCTTAACCTGCCTGAAAATGATCTTTGAAGTCCTATTGTTCTATTGTTATATGTATATGTTGTAGTGAGAACTCATGCCTAATAAAGGTTATGGATGTGCGTAATAATTATTAGCTTTATTTTCTGAATTGAAGAGTCTTAGGGACTTACCGCATTCGGAAGAAAAGTAGCAAGGCAGCAGGAATGTTCTATCTTCCCTGCTGCCTTATTGCATGATGTTGCCTCTTCCAGCTTTCTTTCATTCTAACTGCATCTTTTTGCTAACAGGCTTTTCTGCTTAGCAAAAAGACATGGTTTTATCTTGGTCCCTCATGAGACCAGAATGAAAAAACAGCAACGCCATGCAGGAAAGCAGCACAGAAGACAGAACGTTCCTGCTACCGCTTTTCTTCAGAGTGTGGTAAGCCCCTAAATGTGATTGTGTTGTTATCATATTTATATACTCCTTTTTTTTCCAGTCTGAAAAAAGCCCCCCAAACCCCACTTACTGAGATCAACAGGGTTCCATTCCTCTGTCCCTTGAGAAGCAACTGCCTGACATTCCCACCCCCCTCACACGAGCAATCTGTGGCACGAGGAGGATTTGTGACAGGGGTCCTTTTTCTGCCTGTAGTGCTGGAGATTGCTCATGGGAGTGAGTGAGAATGTTAGGCAGCCTTCTCCATCAATAGGATAATGGGTCTTTCTTCCCTTCCAGAATCTACTACATAGTGTTATAGTTACAGTGCTACATGGTATGTAATGGGCATACAGGATTCCACTGACAATTAATTTATCATTTAAATTAAAAGCAGTTAAAAACAAGACATTAAAAAGAACAAGAAATATGAACAGCAAGGCACATGAAAGGTCCTTTCTCCCTTGAGCAGTCAGACCTCAAAAGCCCATTGAAACAAAAAGCTCTTCACCTGCCTAGTGGCAAGCAAGGGGCCAGTCTAGCCTCTCTAGGAAGGGGGTTCTTGTGATCAGCCACCAAAAAGGCCCTTGGACCAGATGTATCTCTGAGTGGGGTGGAACAGACAGAAGGACCTCACCAGAAGATCTCAAGACACACGTATGCTCACATAGGGAGATACAGTCCTTCAGATGACCTGGATTTGAGCTGTATAGGGTTTTGTAGGTCATAACCAGCAGTTTGAATTGTGATCAGGAATAGATTGGCAGCCAGTGGAGCTGTTGCGACAAGGGAGTTGTGTGCTCACTGTACCCCCTGATTGCTTTCATGTCAGTAAGGTGGGCTTCCTCAGGCATCCTGATGTTTCAAAGGGTTAAATTGCTTAATAATGCTGACAGTTCACTTTGCTAACATAGTTGCTGACATAGGAGACTTCCTCTCAGCCTCTTGGGAGATTTTCACACTACACTGTTATAGGGTTACTATTCCACTTTATTTGCTAAGGCTGCCTCCTGTGTAATCCTGGGATTTGCAGTTTAGGGAGGGGCATTTCCAACTCTCAGCCAGAGAGCTCTTAGGCCTCACTAAACTACAAACCCCAGAATTCCACAGGAGGAAGCCAGAGCAGTTAAAGTGGAATAGTAACACTATAACAGTGTAGTGTGAAAATCTCCTTTATCTTTCATTGGCTTTCTGTTTTTAGCTGTAGGGCAGTTGCTGTCTGAGGAATAATATCATTTCTGGTGTTACAGTGAAACACATATACTGAAGACACAAAGTTGTTCAGATGCTCAAGAAGCCACTTTGATATGCTGTTCACATACTGCTGATGTATTTTTTTTTACTACTACAGTTTTGAGACATCCATGTGGCATCAATGCGATGTGGTAAACAGGAGTGGATTAATGATATAGTGGGCACAATCCAGCCACAGGGATTGTTGCTCCCCATGTGAATATCGCCGCCATCTCCTTTCCTCTTTGCTATGCCAATAGCTTTGGGCTGAGCATGTTGCAGTGGTCATAGCCATTCATGGTAAACAAAGCACACACCTACACTCCAAGCCACTTTTCCTCTACTAGCATTGTCCCCCTTCTTTGGCCACTGCAGCTTACCCATTCAGTCTGTGTACTAGAAATACAGTCGATATAAATAATAAAAGAATTTGTTGAGATCTGTAGTGTACATCTGTCTTATTTGAACTTGAAAGTGAGCATCAAAGGACAGATAACTCAATTTCCTGCCAGAGGCTCTTTTGATATATCTGACAGTTTTGTTTTGTTTTGTTACCCTAATGGAATTGACGCAAGGTGGGGGCACATGTATTTCAACATGCAGTGGAAGCAACTGGGATGCTTGATGAAGAGAAGACAGAAACAAAGCACATGTTATTTTCCTCTAGCTATTAAAAAAAAAGCCATCTGAAATCCATTTGCAAAGGAGATAATGTTTGCCTGTGTGTTCTATTTTGAGGTCCTGAGATTTGTATATTTGCATGCCTGTCTTTAAAACCATATTTCCTGCTTTGCTTTGTGTTCTGTACTCTTCTTCCCCCCCAGCCCCCGCTCTCAATTAAATTGTGCCTATTCAGCCATACAGTGGCTGAGTATAATGACGTCAGAACTTGAATGAATAGCCCCTCTGAAGATCCTAGTAGAGCATTCCCTAAAGAGCTGGGAAGGATGCCATGTACAATCCAAAAGTATGCCAAAGGAAATAGGACCTGGGAGTTGCAGGTGATAATGAGGATGGCACTGATCTAAGAAATACTCTTAAGGTGGGAGATAGTATTAAACTGCCTGCCAGTTCCATATTTTTACAGAGATAGCTCTATATGCTGTTGGACTAGTATGCACACACAAGATAAACTTCTTCTTGGACTGCTGTAGCTCAGACTGGAGGAGGAGGAAGCACAGCATAGAAAAGAGTTCCTTACGCTCCTAAGCTGGTGTACCAAGCAAAATGCTGAGATAGGTTTCCATCTTCCTTGTTCCTCACTACCATTTCTAACTTGTTTTGAATCTCCAGGAAGTTGTCTTCATAAGGAGGACCACACAACCTCCCTTATCTGTTCTTTGTATGAACCACACTCAAATTGGTCTTGGTTTTTCAGTCCATGGTGTAGGGATCAGGGCCCTTACCTTCCATAATATAACATGATACCATTATAGTGTTATAATTTCAATTTAATCTCCATGGTTCCATCCTATGGAATCTTGGGATTTGTAGTTTAAGAAGGGATAATTAGAATTCTCAGCCAGAGAGCAATAGTGCCTCACCAAATTATGAATCCCAGGATTCTATAGAAAGCAGCCATGATAGTTAAAGTGGAATTGTAGTGCTATAATCATGTAGTGTGGAAAAAAACTTCAGAGATTGTGCATCTAGGTGCTTTGATGGTTGCCATAAAATCTGCCTGATGACTCTTCACAAAGTGAAGTTTAGGTTGAAGCTTTTCAGGTTCTGTAGTAGTCCAGGATCACAACCTAGAGAAGGAATTGGGTGCAAATTGTTTCTGCTATCTGTGCAGGAACATTCTTTGTGCTGCTCTCCTTTCTGGATTTTTGAGAGCCCATGTAGACTATCCATTCTCTGTAGTTCTTACATTGAGGGCTTTGGACCACACTTGACCCCAGTTCAGTTGTATGACTGAGGGGCTGACCACAGTTTCAGAAGAGTGTACAGTGTGTGTGGTCATTTTTTTCAGTTGTCACTGGTACTGAGTGTTTGGGGAACATTTGCCAGGTATCTTTCAGGAACTTTGGTCTGCTGGTCTGATGACACAGCGATTGGCAACTATAGGATTTCAGGAAATTCTCATTACTTTGGGCAAGCACCACATTTTAGAATTCCCATGGCATCCCCATCAGTTACACTAGTACAGGTTGAATGTCCCTTATCTGGAATTCAAAAAAATTCCAAAATCTAAAATTGTCCATGAGTGTCTGAGATAGTGATACCTTTGCTTTCTGATGGTTCAATGTACACAAACTTTATTTCATACACAAAATTAATAAAAATATTACCTTCAGACTATGTCTATAAGGTGTGTATGAAACATAAATGAATTTCATGTTTAGACTTGGGTCCCATCTCCAAGATATCTCATTATGTATATGCAAATATTCCAAAATCTGAAATATTCCAAAATACCTGAGGTCCCAAGCATGTCAGATAAGGGAGACTCAACCAGTATGGTAAGCTCTCGAGACATTTTTATGTTAAGAGAAATCTGCTTGCAATCTCTAAATAGTCTTGTTTGCAGTAGCTGATGAAGGATGCAAATTTGGACAGACAGTGTGTGAAGTGCTATATTTTGCATACTATGGGTGTTCCAATGATAAGTGGCTGAGTGGTGCAAAACCACTCTGAATAAATTAATTCTATGGCTGCTGATCAGTTTCTGGGCACAGTACAAGGTGTTGGTTTTAACCTTTAAAGCCCTACATGGCTTGGGTCCATCTTATCTCAGGGACCACCTCATCCCATATGATCCCCCCATGCACTTCGGTCCTCTGGGAGGAACCTGCTGCAGCCTATGAAAATTAGGCTGTCGGAGACCTCCCAGAGGACCTTCTCTTCTATGGCTACCAGACTTTGGAATCACCTGCCGGACAAGATCCGTGTTATCACTACTCTTGATAGCTGCAAGAAAGCGCTAAAGACGGATCTCTTCCGGCAGGCCTTTCCAGAATAATTTCCTGGCTCAAGTGGAGCTGATTGCTTACCCACTCCCCTGCCGCTATTGCCTTTATTTATTTATGTATTTATTTATTTATTTAGTAATATATTGTATTGTATTTTATCTTTGTTTTAATTCTCTATTAGTTTAATTTAGTTTTAGGGGGTGGGAGGGTTAGGATTGGGAAGGATTGTTTTAACCTGCTGTGTTTTAATCTTGTTGTACGCCGCCCTGGTTGCTGAGCAAAGGGGCGGGTTAAAAATAAAAATTATCATCATCATCATCATCATCATTGGAAACACATGGATTTGATTTCTACATTTTAGGAGGCACTGGTATTTCTGCATATCTCATACACTGTAGTAGATTTGAGGATTTCCCCACCCCCTTATACAATATTACAGGATACAACAGCCATTCTGACTGGGGAGATTGAATTTTTTAAAAAAACTGTTGGGAGAGGCTGCTTGTTGCTGAGGGGCTTGAACTTCTGACCTTGCCCTTTTACCCTCAAGAGCCTTCCTGTGAGTCACACCTGTGAGTCACACCTGTGAGTCATTAGGGGGTGGAGCTGGGAGCCTAGCTCTATATAAGTCCTTGCAGAGGCTTTCCAGGCCAGTTTCCTGCCAGAGAGAAGGAGAGCAGCTTCTGGACAGCATGTTTCCTGCCAGTTTCCTGCCAGGGAGAAGAAGGAAGCAACTTCTGGACAGCCATTCTGACTGGGGAGATTGATTTTTTTAAAAAAACTGTTGGGATAGGCTGCTTGTTGCTGAGGGGCTTGAACTTCTGACCTTGCCCTTTTATCCTCAAGAGCCAGAGGCGCGCGCCTAACGACGCGTGAATTTCAGTAACCAAACAAAAATACAGCAGACCTAAAAGTATAGCTTAGCATTCTCAGCGTTAACTAAGAGTTCTTAGATTACCTAAAAGCTCTCATCATGGACACTGAGGGGACTGCAGCAGTCACTTGCAACACTTGTGCGATGTTTGTATTCTTGTCTACAGACGTGGAGAACTTCACATGCACCAAATGCAAGCTGGTAGCCCTCTTGGAGGAGAAAGTACAGCAGCTGGAGACACGGGTAGCTATACTTCAACAGATTCATGAGCAAGAGGTTTTCCTGGACAGAACAGAACGAACAGTCTTGGATGGGGACCGCACAGAGGAAGTGGCTGTGCAGGAGAGGGTCACTTCACGGACACAGGAAGTAGACAGCTGGAGGAATGTCACATACAGAACAAGAAAATCCAGGGATTCTTCCAGCAGCTTGCAGCTACAGAATCGATTCGAAGCCCTTTCCCTCATCAAGGACAACAAGGAAGAACAGCATGGACAGACTTCAGGGGTAGAGCAGGGGACCTTGAGAGGACCACCGCAAGGAACAGCAGCTGCAAAGCCTCAGCGGAGGCGTGTGGTGGTGGTGGGGGACTCCTTGCTGAGGGGTACAGAAGCAGTGGTATGTGGGCCTGACAAGATGACTCGGGAGGTGTGTTGTCTCCCTGGGGCAAAGATCTGTGATGTGACCGAGAGACTGACAAGACTTGTCAAGCCTACGGATCATCACCCCTTCCTTTTGGTCCATGTGGGAACCAATGATACTGCAAGGCACAGCTTTCCCAAGATCAGAAGAGATTATGAGGCCCTGGGGAGGAAGCTGAAAGAAATGAACGCACAGGTGGTCATCTCGTCTCTTCTGCCAGTTGAAGGGCATGGTCCAAGAAGGGAGAGGAAAATAGCCGACGTAAACAACTGGCTCCGTAGATGGTGTTGCCGAGAACAAATTGGATTCTTGGATCATGGACTGCGCTTCCATGCGGGGGGACTTCTGGCAAGAGATGGGGTGCATCTTACAACAGTTGGAAGAAACATTTTTGCCAACAGTCTCAAGAATTTGATCAGGAGGGCTTTAAACTGAGTCAAATGGGGGAGGGAGACAGTATTCTGGAAGGCAAAAGGGCTGGAGAAAATAGTCAAACTGTCATAGAGGGAACAAGGCAAACAGCGCAAGGACCCAGCAGTGGGAGGCAAAAAAACTTGCACAGGGAGCAAGTAAAGGGAACACGTGGTCTCAGATGTCTCTACACTAATGCACAGAGCATGGGAAATAAGCAAGATGAACTTGAACTCCTTGCACTACAAAACAAATATGATATAATAGGCGTTACTGAAACCTGGTGGGACGAGTCTCATGATTGGAATGTAGGAATAGAGGGGTATAACCTTTATAGGAGAAACAGGCCAAACAGGAAAGGAGGAGGAATAGCATTATATGTCAGGGATATTTACACCAGTGAAGTGATCCATGACATCAATACTGGAAGCCAGGTGGAGAGCATCTGGATAAAAATTAAAGGGGAGGGAAACAACAGGGATGTTATTGTGGGACTCTACTACAGACCCCCAAACCAGACGGAGGAATTGGATGTTGCCTTTCTAGAACAGATGAACACACATGCAGAAAGGAGAGATGTAGTAGTGATGGGTGACTTCAACTATCCTGATATTTGCTGGCAATCTAACTCAGCCAAAACTACAAGGACTAGCAAATTCCTTACATGCCTGGAAGACAATTTCATGGTCCAAAAGGTGGAAGAGGCAACAAGGGGGTCAGCTATTTTAGATCTGATCCTAACCAACAGAGACGACCTGGTTAATGGGGTGCAAGTGGTGGGATCCTTAGGTGAGAGTGATCATGTTCTCCTGGAGTTTGTTATACAATGGAAAGGAGAAGCCAGGCATAGTCAGACATGCATTCTTGACTTTAGGGGAGCTGATTTCAATAAACTCAGGGAAATACTGGGGATGATCCCATGGTCAGGAATACTAAAAGAGAAGGGACCTCAAGACGGATGGGACTTTCTCAAAAGGGAGATACTGAAGGCACAATTTCAAACAGTACCATTGAGGAAGAAAAATGGGAGGTGTCTCAAGAAACCAGGATGGATGACTAAAGAACTTTCAATGGAGCTAAGTTTTAAACGGAACATGTATAGGAAATGGAAAGGGGGGGAAATCACCAAAGAAGAATTCAAACAGATAGCGAACACGTGTAGGAGTAAAGTCAGAAAAGCTAAAGCGCAGAATGAGCTCAGGCTTGCTAGGGAGGTTAAGAACAATAAAAAGGGTTTTTTTGGGTATGTCCACAGCAAAAGGAGGAAGAAGGAAATGATAGGGCCGCTACATGGAGAAGATGGCAAAATGCTAACAGGGGACAGAGAAAAGGCAGAATTACTCAACACCTTCTTTGCCTCAGTCTTTTCAGAAAAGGAAAAGGAGGACCAACCTGAGGAGAATGGAACAGAGGACACAATAGGGGAAATCCAGCTCAAAATAAGTAAAGAGGTAGTACAGGAATACCTTCTTAATCTAAATGAATTTAAATCTCCAGGACCAGATGAACTACATCCAAGAGTATTAAAAGAGCTGGCAAATATAATCTCAGAGCCATTGGCAATAATCTTTGAGAACTCCTGGAGAACAGGAGAAGTCCCAGCAGACTGGAGGAGGGCAAACGTTGTTCCCATCTTCAAAAAGGGGAAAAAAAAGGATCCCAACAACTATCGTCCAGTTAGTCTGACATCAATACCAGGGAAGATTCTAGAACAGATCATTAAACAGAGAGTCTGTGAACATTTAGAAGGCAATGCCATAATCACAAAAAGTCAGCATGGGTTTCAGAGAAACAAGTCATGCCAGACTAATCTGATCTCTTTTTTTGATAAAGTTACCAGCTTGGTAGATGAAGGGAATGCTGTGGACATTGCATACCTTGATTTCAGTAAGGCCTTTGACAAGGTTCCCCATGACATTCTTGCAAACAAGCTTGTAGAATGTGGGCTAGACAAGTTAATTGTTCAATGGATTTGTAATTGGTTGACCAGCCGAACCCAAAGGGTGCTCAGCAGTGGCTCCTCTTCGTCTTGGAAAGATGTGACCAGTGGGGTGCCACAGGGTTCTGTCCTGGGCCCAGTGCTATTCAACATCTTTATCAATGACTTAGATGAGGGAATTAGGGGCATACTTATCAAATTTGCAGATGACACCAAATTAGGAGGAGTAGCTAATACCCTAGAGGACAGGATCAAAATTCAAAATGACCTGGATAGACTGGAGAGCTGGGCCAAGCTAACAAAATGAAATTCAATACGGAGAAATGTAAAGTACTGCACTTAGGGCGGAAAAATGAAATGCATAAATATAGGATGGGAGAGACCTGGCTGAATGAGACTACGTGCGAAAGGGATCTAGGAGTCCTAGTAGACCACAAGTTGAACATGAGCCAACAGTGTGATGAGGCAGCTAAAAAGGCCAATGCAATTTTGGGCTGTATCAATAGAAGTATAGTGTCTAGATCAAGGGAAGTAATAGTGCCACTCTATTCTGCCTTGGTCAGACCTCACTTAGAATACTGTGTCCAGTTCTGGGCACCACAATTCAGAAAGGATATTGACAAATTGGAGCGTGTCCAGAGAAGGGCAACTAAAATGGTGAAAGGTCTGGAAACAATGCCTTATGAGGAGAGACTTAGGGAGCTGGGTATGTTTAGCCTGGAAAAAAGACGGTTTAGAGGCGATATGATAGCCCTGTTTAAGTATTTGAAGGGATGTCACGCTGAGGATGGAGCAGGCTTGTTTTCTGCTGCTCCAGAGACTGGAACACGGAGCAATGGGTGCAAGCTCCAGGAACAGAGATTCCACCTCAACATGAGGAGGAACTTTTTGACAGTAAGAGCTGTTCGGCAGTGGAACACACTCGCTCGGAGCGTGGTGGGGTCTCCTTCCTTGGAGGTCTTTAAACAGAGGCTGGATGGCCATCTGTCAGGGATGCTTTGATTATGATTTCCTGCGTGGCAGGGGGGTTGGACTGGATGGCCCTCGTGGTCTCTTCCAACTCTGCAATTCTATGATTCTATGATTCTATGAACGTTCCTTCTTTTAAAAACAGTTATTTATGCTTATATAAATGTCTGTCCTCAACAGTAGAAATTTTTGAATGGTATGCTGGACTTTTTGCAGTTCAGTACAACTGTATTTATCTTAATTCCTGGCCAGTTCTTCTGTTCCTAAATGATGCATCTTTTGTAAATGCCTTTGATTGGTTTCATTGCAAAAATCATGCTTGTAGTTCTGGCCGATCATCTGCCCAATCTATATGTTGGGAACTGAATGGGGGCACTGATAAACTAAGGATAACTAGATGATGGATATTTAAAAAGAAGCATGCCTATTCACTAATGGTCCACAACATGGTTGTATCCTGTCCTAAATTGGTTGCACCAGTGATGGCACAACAATTTCTGTTAAGTATAGAAGAGACAGAGACAGACACGTATGTATGCAGAAAGAAGGTAAGCCTGTATCCCATGTTCCAGGTTGGGCCTAAAGGTTGTCCCCAGGTCTGATTAAGGATTATTTTTCTTAGTCACTATCAGGCTATTTTCCTCAATCAAATGGCCAATTGATAGCAATCAAGAAGTGAATTCAAATCTTGTGAATCCCAGTTATTCTAACAAAGCTTTTCTGTGTGTTCAGTTTGTTTCAAATGTTTGCATATGAAGGGATTGTTCAGAGGGTGGAATGATTAAAAACTGCAAAATGCTTACTACTGTGCTGTGCAATCACAAGCTTACCTGGTTGAATTCACGGAGTATTTGGAAAGTTACTTTTAAGAGGAATGAAAATAATGACGTGCCAAAGTACACAGCTGAGCCGTGGTAGGATGATGCTACCTAGCTTAATAGCATCATCCTGCCGTGGCTCGGTTATGAATGACTTCAACATATCATTATTTTCATTCTTCTTAAAAGTAACTTTCAAGCTCAACTCTTGCTGGCTCACATTTCCCCAGATGTCCTTCATGCTTGTGTCATTTCAGCATCCATGTGTTTCTTATTGTCACATGATATGCACTATATCCAATCTGCCAATCTCTTACAGTTCTGGTTTGTATGAGCCTATTATATCTGTACTGAGGAATGTTAGGGAGGCAGCCTTTGATAAGATCACTAGTTCATGTTTGACTTACAGATCTCTCCATTTGCTTTTACTCATGGTTGTTACCGATTGTACATCCAAGTACAGTACTTTGCTGGTTAAGCTCCCAATCACTTAAGTTACTCTAAAAATGGTTTGTTGTTGTTTTTCCCCATCAAGGTTTCAGTTAAAATATTGGAGCAACTACTAGTGAATGAGGAAACAAATTCCCCAAACAACCTAGACACTCCTACCTGACTGCGTGTTCCTCTTGGTATTTGTATGCCAACATTTGTTTTTGCTAAGTAAATATTATCTTTGAGGGCTGCTTTGGAGACCCGTCTATGATGAGTTGGGGAAATAAAGAGCATTAAACAGTGCTGTATTTCTGGCATTTCCAGAAGAGAGCATATAACACCTGTGTTAAAAGCTCTCCACTGGCTGCCTATTAGTTTCTGGGCACAGTACAAGGTGTTGGTTATGACCTTTAAAGCCCTACATGGCTTGGGTCCAACTTATCTCCGGGACCGCCTCCTTCCGTACGACCCTCCCCGCGCACTTTGGTCCTCTGGGAGGAATCTGTTACAGCCTATGAAAACAAGGCTGTCGGTGACCTCCCAGAGGGCCTTCTCTGCTGCTGCTCCCAGATTATGGAACGGCCTGCCGGACGAGATCCGTCTTATTACCACCTTAGACAGCTTTAAAAAAGCTGTCAAGATGGATCTTTTCCGGCAGGCTTTTCCTGAATAATTATCCCGGTCCAAGACTCGACTGTCCTTTCTGGCTGTGATTGCATGTTTTAATTTTTTTCTTCTAACTTATATATTTTTAATTATTGTCTGTTTTTAATCCATCATAATTTAATATTATTTTAAGGGGTGGGTGGGCTAGGGTATTGTGATTATGGAGTTTTTATATTGTAAGCCGCCCTGATTGCATTGTAGAGGGGCGGGATAGAAATAAAATTTTATTATTTATTATTATTATTAACTTGTCAAAGGACTCCAGTGTGGTGGTGGGCTTCTGTGACAAAGCCTTCTCCTCCTTAGTTGCTAATGTGGCCAGAGCAATTTGAGCTTGTCTTGCCCCAACACAAATGACATCCTACTTTAATACTCCAAAACATGCTTGGGCAGACTGTGATTTCCTCTATTTCCAAGTTGAGGGAAGTGTTGAAAAACAAGAGCATGCCAACAGGCACTTACAGTGTACCATGTGAAGAAAAACTGTTGTAATTAATTGTCAGCACTGTTGTTGTTTTGTGCCTTTAAGTCATTTTTTACTTATGGCAACCATAAGGCGAACCTTTCATGGTGGGGTTTTCTTGGCAAGGTTTGTTCAGAGGGGGAGGCTGAAAAAGTGAGACTTGCCCAAGGTCACCCTGTAGGTTTCACCAAGCAGGCATTTGAATCCTTGTCTCCCAGAGTTTTAGTCTAAAAACTCAAACCACTGCACCCCAATGGTTCTTTAATTGTCAGCATTGCCCCAAGACTGTGTGAAAAACTATTTTGTCAAACATCAAATTAATCAGTTGTTAGTAACTTTGAGCAAAACTGGTAACATTTTCTACCTGCTTCTTTACTCCTTATACTCCTTAACACAGCATTGCATCTTATTATTCCATCAGGGCTAATAACAAGCAATTTGTTCAACCTATATGAAATGTAGGTAATTGGTTCAGTCTACATGAAACAGTGTAATGTAACAAACATAAATACAGACAAATGTAATGGAGGACCTGAAGTGCAAACTTGAAGTTGGAGGGTCAGGGGTGAACCCACTCTGGAATTTACTATCATTCCTCAAACATCTGCTCTGAGCTGAACAGGAACAGTGCTGGTGTCAAACTAGGCTTGAAGTACTGACTCAAAGTAGGTTTCAGCTGTTATTGTAGATAGAATCATAGAGTCGAAAGGATAGATTCTGTATGTGTGATTAAAAGGGAGGGGCACTCTTTTGTCTTTGCTGAGGCAGGAAATTGTTTTGGCATGGGCCTAGCCGGATAGCAGTGATTAGTTGTGACTCCATGTTAAGTACATGAATCCTTATGCCATAATTTCTGTAACTGCTCTGCTTCCAGCACATATGGAAAACTGCTGTAGGGTAATTATGAACTTTAAAAAAAAATGAGGTAAACCTTCAAAAATGAGGAAATTCTTATCTTCTGGCTTTTTGATAATGACAGAATCATAGAGTCATAGAATCAGAATAGGAAGAGACCACAACGGCCATTCAATCCAACCCCCTACCATGCAGGAATACACAGTCAAAGCACTCCTGATAGATGGCCATCCAACCTCTGTTTAAAAACCTCCAAAGAAGGAGACTCCATCACATTCCAAGGCAGCGTATCCCACTGTCAAACACCTTTTACTGTCAGGAAGTTCTTCCTAACATTTAGGTGGAATCTCTTTTCCTGTAGTTTGAGTCCATTGCTCTGTGTCGTAATTTCTGGAGCAGCAGAAAACAAACTTGCTCCTTCTTCAATACGACATGCTTTCAAGTATTTAAACATGGCTATCATGTCATCTCTTAACTTTCTCTTCTCCAGGCTAAACATACACAGATCCCTAACTTGCTCTTCATAGGGCATGGCTTCCAGACCTTTCACCATTTTGGTTGCCCTCCTCTGGACATGTTCCCAGCTTCTCAATATCCTTCTTGAATTGCAGTGCTCAGAACTGGACACAATATTCTAGATGAGGCCTGGCCAAAGCAGAACAGAGTGGTACTATTACATTCTTCAATCTAGACACTGTACTCCTATTGATGCAGTCTGAAATCACCTGCCACATCCCACTGCTGACTCATGTTTAGCGTCTGGTCCACTAAGACTCCTAGATCCCTTTCACATATATTGCCATCAAGCCAGGTGTCACCCATCCTATATCTGTGCATTTAATTTTTTTCTGCCTAAATGTAGTGCCTTATATTTCTCCTTGTTGAAACTCATTTTGTTAGTTTTGCCTGAGCTCTCCAAACTGTTAAGGTTGTTTTGAATTCTGATCCTGTCCTCTGGGATATTTGCTAGCCTCATAATTTGGTGTCATCTGCAAACTTGATAAACATGCCCTCTATTCCATCATCCATTCCATTGATAAGGGTGTTGAATAGCACTGGTCGCAGAACAGAACCCTGTGGCACCCCACTAGTCACTTCTCTCCACTGATGAAGTGGAGCCATTGGTGAGCACCCTTTGAGTTCAGTTGGTCAACCAATTACAAATCTACCTGATGGTAGCATTGTCTAGCCCAGTTTTACTAGCTTAATTGCAAGAGTATAGTGGGGAACTTTGTCGAATGCCTCACTGAAATCAAGATATGCTACATCCACAGCATTCCCTTCATCTACCAAGCTTGTAACTCAATCAAAAAAGATGTAAAATTAATCTGGCATGACTTGTTTTTGAGAAATCCACGTTTACTTTTAGTGATAAAGGCATCCCTTTCTAAGTGCTTACAGACTGTCTGTTTAATGATCTGCTCTAGAATCTTTCCTGGTATTGATGTCAAGCTGACTGGACAGTAATTGTTTGGGTCCTCTTTTTTTTCCCCTTTGCCCTCCTCCAGTCTACTGGGACTTCTCCTGTTCTCCAGGAATCAAAGATTGTTGCCAGTGGTTCTGAGATTACTTCTGTCATTTCTTTTAATACTCCTAAATGTAGTTCATCTGGCCCTGGAGACTTCTTTACCTATTCTTTGCTGCACTTTTTCTACTGCATTGTCTGCTCCATTTCCCCAGGTTGGACACTGTTTTCCTTCTGGGAGAAGAGTGAGGTGAAGAAGGTGTTAAGTAGTTCTGCCCTTTCTCAGTCCCCTGTTAGCATTTCTCCATCTTTTCCACATAGTGAGTCTACCATTTCCTTGTTCTTTCTTTTGCTACAGACATAACAACAACAAAAAAGCCCTTTAAATTGTGCCTTCAATATCTCATTTTTAAGAAGCTTCCATCCATCATGAACTCTCTTCTCTTTTAGTATTCCTGATTATGGGATCACACCCAGTATTTCCCTGAATTTACTGAAATCAGCTTTCTTAAAGTCTGTAATGTGTGTCTGTTTACTCTTTGCTTCCCCTTTCCTCTGCATCTCAAACCCCCAGAGAACATGGTCACTCCCACTTAAAGATACTGCCACTTCCACCCCACTAACCAGGTCATCAGTGTTGGTTAGAATTATATCTAAAATAGTTGCTCCCCTAGTTGCCTCTGCCACCTTCTGGACAATGAAATTGTCTGCAAGGCAAGTGAGGAATTTGCCAAACTTTATAGTCTTGGTAAGGTTTGATCTCCAACAAATATCAGGGTAGTTGAAATCTCCAATTACTAGTACATCTTTCCTTTATGAATTTGTGGCCATCTGTTCTAGGAAGGCATCATCTGCATCCTCAATCTGGCTTGAGGGTCTGTAGTGGACCCCCACAATGACATACCTGTTGTTTCTTAATTTTTACCCAGATGCTCTCAACCTTTTTTCTAGGATGTAAGTCATGGATCTCTTAATAGGTGTAAACATCCTTAACATATAATGCTGCTATTCCTCCTCCTTTCCTGTTTGCTCTGTTTCTCTGAGATAGGTTATACTCCTCTATTACTACATTCCATTCATGAGACTCATCTCACCAGGTTTCAGTGATGCCTATTATATAATATTTGCTTTGCTGTGTTAAGAGTTCATGTTCATTTTGTTTATTTCCCATGCTCTGTGCATTAGTGTAGAGACATCTAAGACCATGGACCTTTCCCCCTAGCTGCTTATTTAAGTTTTTTTCCCTACCACTGTTGGGTTATTGTACTATTTGGCCATTTCTCTCTAAAAAAGTTGGGCTATTATCTCCAGCACTTAATGAACTCCTGCCCTCAAAAATATAGCCTCTCTTCCTCACGTAGCTCAGTTTAAAGCCCTGGTCAGATTTTTGAGCTTTGTAGCAAAAACCTTCCTGCCAACTGCTATGAGGTGCAACCCATCCCTTGCCAGATGTCCATCTTCATGAAACTGCAGGCTATGGTCGAAGAAGCCAAATTGTTCACCTCCACTATACTCTCCCTCCCTGGGTTGTGTCCTTCAATTGGGAGGAGAAACAAAATGACAAACTGTGCATCAAGGTTCTTCAGCTTCCTACCCAGAGCCTTGTAATCTTTTGTGAGATCCTGAAGGCCATGCCTTGCAGCATCATTGGTTCCCACGTAGATCAAAAAGAAGGGCTAACAGTCAGTGGGCTTCACAAGTCTTGTCAGCCTCTCTGTCACCTCATAGATTTTTGCCCCAAGGAGACAGCACACCTCTTGAGACATCTTGTCAGGCCTGCAAACCACTGCTTGTCTTCCCCTCCATAGGGAGTCCCCTACCACCACCACACGTCTCCTCTGGGGTTTAGCAGGGGCCATTTCATGTACTGAAATTTGCAAAGTCGCTTGAACATTCTCTGCAGACTGGAACTGTTGCTCTTGTTTCTGTTTCTCTTCATCTCTGTTCAGGGGACTTTTTCAGATGGGCTGAAAAAAAAACACGGAGGTCAGGAGGAGGACGCTGCTGTCCCGCTTCCAGCAGTTGCTTTCTCATGCCCCATCCTCCTCCCATCCTTGGTTGGTTCTCCCTCCATGCTGGAGGGATGGAAAAGGCACCGCTTTTTATTGACAGAAGTTTTCCGTCAGTAAAAAGTGGCGCCTTTTCTGTCACTCCAGCACGGAGGGAGAACAAACAAAGGACAGGAGGAGGATGGGGCATGTGAAAGCGACCACCAGAAGAGGGACAGCGGTGTCCTCCTTCCAACCTCCGATGTTTTTTTTTTTAAAAAGCATCTGAAAAAGTCCATGGAGAGAGCTTCAAATTGATTCTGTAGCTCCAAATTCACAGAATGATCCTTTGTCATTCTACTTTTTCTATGTGTCACATTCCTCCAAAAGTTTAGCTCCTGTGCTTAGGAACTGACCTCGTCAGAGACTTCCCCTGTGTGTTTCTCATCCAGGACAGTCTATTCCATTCTATCCACAAAGACCTCATGCTCCCTAATATGCTGAAGAGTAGATATGCAGACCTCAAGTTGCTGGACCTTGTCTTCCAACAGGGCCACCAATTTGCACTTGCTGCAGGTATACCTACACACATCCACTGGAAAGAATGACATACCACAGCTGTTGCTGTTGACTGCAGCAGCTCCTTCACTGTCCATATTCAGTAATCTTAGATAGGCACTGAATTAGAACTCTGGGCCTCCCCCTTCAAACTGCCCCACTAAACACCAACGCAAAATACCCTTGTTGGCCTTGCCTGTGAGCTGTGCTCTGTTTGCTGAGCTCCAGGGCTGCGGCTGCAGCTATATAGAGAGCTAGTGGCTGCTAGCTTCTCTCTCAACCCTAGCAGACTCTTCTTGCATGAGTTGATTCAAAAATTCCCACATCTGGGATGATACTTTGACAGTACTGCTATTACAATTTTTTTTGACAGTATACAGCATTTAGACTAAACTGGGCCACAATCTCATTTCTTCACTTCTCAATAGGAGAATAAACGAATAGGATTATAGCAGAGCCATTGCAGAGCGGATGATTTGCATGCCCAGGTCCTGGGCTCAATCCTACCATCTTGAGGTAGGAGTGGGAAAGGCTCTGGGGCCCATTCACACTTCGCCACTGTAGTGCTATGATTCCACTTTAACTGCCATGGCTGCATCCTGTGGAATCCTGGGGTTTGTAGTTTGATCAGAGGTACCAGAAGAGTTCTCTGGCTGAGAATTCTAAATGGCACTCCCTCAACTTCCAATTGCAGGATGCCATAGGATGGAACCATGGTGTTAAAGTGGAATGATGACACTATAATTCTGTAGTGTGAAGAGGCTCCAGGTCAGAAACTCTGCAGACCCTGCTGTCAATCAGTGCAGATGGTGCAGGGCCAAGTAGAATGGTGGTCTGCCTGTGTGAAAGCCAGTTTCTTATTCATGAACAGAGCTTGGGAGGAAGGTGTTTTTCTACCATGATGGCTTTGCCAAAATCCAAGTGGGTGGGATCTGATTTGCCTAAACGTTCAAGGCAAGAGTTCATTGCATCTGTGTTTGTGATCAGATAGTCCCCTAAAGAGGTAAGGAGTTAATCTCTGGGATGGGAAGGGAGCAGCATATATGCCTCAGCTGTGTTCTCCTGGCTGTGTTTTGTTATTGAAGTTGTGTTAAAAGGTTAATCCTTCCAGAAGCCTTATAATCCCCTGAAAGGGTGAAGCTGATAGAGAAGCCAGTCCAGCAGGAGTGAGTGAATGAATGAGTGAGTGAGTGAGTGTGTTGTTTGGAACCCCTAACCTTCCTGCTTTTAATTTCAACAAACATGCCAATGACCTTTTGAAACCCGTCTTTGCGGAAAGTTATGAAAAGCTATCAAAATACGGTATTGTTTTCATCTGCAACCTGCATTTTGTCCTCTACTCTTGGCCTTGCTCCTTCCGTCTATGTACACAAAGGCCAGGAAAAGATTAAAATGATACTTTTGAACATGGCTTTGAAACACGGCTTTGACTCTCTCAGGGAACATTTGCCTCAGTGGGCTTGGTGTTTTTCATCCCCATTCACTCCTCTAGTCTCTGGTGACTCATAATGGATGGATATTATGAGTGTTTTCACCAGGCATTTGGGCAAGGAAATTTTCTGCAAAGCAGATTGATTAATTGTATTGATTAATTTATGGATTGACAAATTGAAAACATTTCCCTTCCTCCTAGAGCAACAACAGGGTACTACCCTCACAGTCTTCCTCAACTGAAACCTTTAAAAGGGTTTTGAAGGCCTAGGAAAAGAGGAGGGCAGGGTAGCACCTCATAGTTCTGGGAGGGAATTTGAAGAACATTTGAGTTTGACTTACATCTCCTGGAATCTTTCTATGGTTTGGCACTGTAATGATCTTCACCTAGTTAAAAACCAAACCTAATAAAAGCTTTAACAATTACCTTGCCCTTTCTTCTCGCTGGCTGCTGCCACGCTGCAGAAATAATGCCATTTGATACAGCTTTAACTATCATGGCTTCATCCTATAGAATCCTGGGATTTGTAGTTTGTTATGGCACCAGAGCTCTCTGACAGAGAAGGCTGAATATCTCACAAAACTACAAATCCCAGAATTTCATAGCATTGAACCATGGTAGTTAAAGCAACGTCAAACTGCATTATTTCTGCAGTGTCTGTCTTCCCATTAGCAACATTTAGCCTGTTAAAAAAGCAGCAATCTGCTTTCCTGTTTATGGTACTTGATAATGCACTATACACATTGGGAGCACTGCATAAATGCCACCCCCATTCATTCTTTATAATCCCTATGAGGGGATATGCACACGGAGTATTGGGCGTCTTTTTATTTTTATTTTCTTGCTAATTTCTTCTCCTGATATAAAGAATATGTCAGGACTATTTTAGTGCTGTCTGGAGTCTGCCAGCATAAACCTCTGGCTTGTTCCATTGACTGCTCACTAGTAAATATTGTGGCTGGGTGAGTACAGCCTGCTAGTTTGAGTGCTGCTCCTCTTCTGCTGAGCGTATATTACTAGGACTTCACACAGGTCTTTCCTGTTTTCTTTTAAAAGGATCTCTAGAAGTAAATTTAATGGGCTTGAAAGAGGAACAAAAGGCCCAGTAACTTCTCTGACCAAATTTGGGTGAACTTACAACTCTGTCATATTCTGATTTCTACCATCCTCCTTCTGAATAGCATGTGTTTCTGCCTGCTGCTTTGCTCCTTTATGTGTTATGAGATTTTTTTTTTCCTTTGTTGGCCTTTGTGCATAAAATGGAGAAATCTCTTCCACTTTTGTAAAAAAAGAAGAACTAGTGGTGATAGTTCTCTAGCTCATAAACATTTGGCAAAACCTTTTTTTCCATTTGGCCTCTGTGAAATTTAACTACATGTGATTTATGATCTGACATTCTTAGCCATGAAGATAAACAAGTTTGGGGGATTATTGCATGCACATTAATGTGCTTTTCTATACAAGATGACGATTCCAGCTCTTCAGGAGTGACTAATGGTATGTATTTGTACCCTAGCCCACACAAATCTTTTTGAGAGAGATTACCTCTTCCAAAAGATGAGGGAGCATTCCCGATCTTCTCCATTGTTTTCTGATATTAGCTCTAGCTATTTCAATTGGAAGTATTTCTAGCTTTCTGTTCTTACTTAGTAGCTAAAGTCAAGTTCTGTTGGCAGTAATGCTGAATACCAACCTTTCTTTGTCTCCCAGTGCGTAAATGTCATGCAAGATTCGTGGACAAAGTTTTATGATGATGATTTACATCTAGAAGCCTGCAAAATAAAATTTGGCAAAATATGCATGTAAGTAGTTCTGTCCCTAAAGCAGGGATAGGAATTATGCAGTTCTCCAGATGTTGTAGAACTGCAAGTCCCAGCCCTCTTGCCATTGTTTATACTGTTTAGGGCTGCTGGGAATTGCAGTTCAGCTACCTGGAGGGCTACACAATATCCCATTTGCATATTAGTTTGTGTGTTTTATGTATTTAAGTTTGTGTTAATAAAAATATTTTAAAAACCCAAGATCCCATTTGACTTAAAGTGTTGCCCAGTTCTCCGCAGATCTACTCAACAGCATGTCCCATTGAATTCAGTGGTTTTTATTCCTGAGTAGGTGTACAGTGGCCTTGATGTGTGTTCCTGTGCCCTGAGCACTTCATGGACGGAAACCCAAAGTGGCTTCCAACTCTATATGACTCTGTAAGTCATATTGATCTAGAACTGGCAGAAGTTTCAGGAACTGAACTCAAATTTTCCTGAATCTGAACAAATTCAGATAATGAAAGTCTACTCTGAGTAATGATGAAGTGCCTTGGGTCATCCCCATGACATCTTTCCCCCATTTGATTTTATGCTTATTTCATCTTGACAAGAATGGTTAATTTTCCCTTGGCAGCTAGCAGTTGCCATCAGGAAATTGTGTTTCACAAGAGTATAGAGCAACTTTAGATACTGATGCACCTGTATGAGGAGAGAGATGGGGAAAGGCCTCTATCCTTAAGGGTCAAGAGCACTCATTCCTCTTGTCTGAGGAGTGCGGTCATCTAAGCTTTCCTACGAGATGGCAGTAGTGTAAAGAGGCTGCAAATTTATCTCATTGCTGGGGGGGGGGCAGAGTGGGGTCTAGGCCTGATTTCCCACCAACCCCCATCTTAAAAAAATAATTGAAAACAACAACAAAAATGTAAGTGGCTCTGGGTTTTGGCTTTTAAAAGATGTGTTGGGTGTATGTGTTGCACCTTATGTAAAAGAAGAATTACTGCGGTGGAAGGCTTCTGGGGGAGCAGCAATTCTGCTTTCTTTGGCCAAGAAATAGTGGGGGGGGGTAGAGGAGGATCTACATGGGGCTAGAAGGGGCATCAAAAGGGGGCACATGATTCCCATTCCTTCTCCAAGCCCCTTTTCTTTCCTTTGGTTTCCTTTCTGTAACAAAAGTGGGAACGTTCCAGTACTTTGTTTCATGATCCAGTAGGAATGTTACTTGTGGGGGTCTTTCGTTCAAGTTTTTGAGGGAACAAGTAATTCACTTTTATTTTTCAAAACACTGTATCTTTGCAGCTAGATAAATTTCAGCTCCACTGAGGAAAGAGCTGTGAAGCAATGGAAAGACCTAAACAAAATGAACTCTTTGAAACAGCTGATCGAGAGGACAAGGAAGAGGATGTAACTGCCTCTGGTCCCTCATTGCCTCCTCTTCCTCCTCTGTGCTTGAACAATATGGAGAATGTGCAAATGGAGATGCTGGAAAAGGCCAGGGAGCTCTTCCGGCTCTGTGACAAGGAGGAGAAGGGCTTTATCACCAAAGCTGACATGCAAGTAAGTAGGGGAGCTGCTTCTGTCTCCTTCCTTTCAGAGGCAAAGTTCCAGTTCTCCTGAGCTACTATGTCAGTGAGCTCTGTTCTGCCCTCAGAAAATCTGAAAAACAACAAAAAGGTTCTGAGGCGCCTTTAAGACTAACAGTTTTGTTATGGCATGAGCCTTTGTGGTCTGCAGCCTGCTTCATCATATGCATGAAATCCCTGTCTCTATGCAGAAGAACAAAATGGGGACACATCTGATGTTAGAAATGTCAGTACTGTACAGTATTTTAAAACCATTAGGATAATACTTTGGCCTCCCAGAATGCTTTGTTAAGTGACCTTAAAGTGGCCATTCTGGAACAAAAGAAGAGGTGCTCATCTGGTAGAACTGTAAACCATTGACTTGCAATTCATCAAGAGGTTCAGGTATATTTCCTGTGACTTGAATTGGGACAAAAAGTTGCATTTAAACCACCCCTACATACAGTATATTAATTAGCTTGCCCAATGCCATAATGTTCATGTTAGCAGCAACAGCTGCTTTGTCTGTGGCCACTGCTGATAACATAATTGACACTGTCTTTATGTTCTGCATTTCATTTCACCGTGACCTTTCTGTTTCCAAGCCTCCAGCCCTCAACCATATCTGTATATATACTCGTAACTCAGAAGAACACTTCTTCTGCCTGATGTGATGTGTGTAGTATGTTGTATGTCACAAACATGCAGATATAAAGCAAGAAGAGGCATGGTGTGGCGATACTTTGTTATCTTTGTGCCTTCAGTTGTATAATGTTTGTATGTCAGGCAACAGTGAAAGGCACAGAATTAAAACTAGTTAAAAGAAGGCAGTGTGACTTGTGGCAAAAAAGAGCAGAGCTCTACTCTGTTATGGTTTGACACTTGTAAATTGGCTTCTGACAATTTCCCATGAGTTATGTGCCTTTAAAGTCAATGAGCCAGTGGTGTAGCAATCTGAGTGTTGGGCTATGACTCTGGAGCACAGGGTTTGAATCTCTGTTCAGACAAGAAAACCTGCTGGGTGACTTTGGGCAAGTCACACTCTCTCAGCCTCAGAGGAAGGCAATGGCAAACCTCCTCAGAACAAATCTTGCCAAGAAAACTCTGTGATAGGTTCACCTTAGGGTCGCCATAAGTCAGAAATGACTTGAAGGCACACAACAACAACAAACAAGAAAACAACATGCTACATGTGAATGATAGGAACAGGTAAGTGGATGTGTCCTGTCCCCTTTGGCCTCCTTATATGAAAAAGATTTATTCCATCTAGAGATCACTTTTGATTGTGCAAATGGGATAAGCAATGTTTTTCTTCACCTTTTCTATTAAACATGAACCAAAAATCCTGGATTTGAACTTCCTTTCCTTTTTCCACAGCGGCTGCAGAGTGAACTGCCCCTCACCACTGAACAGCTAGAAGCTGTTTTTGATAGCCTAGAGCAAGACAATAATGGTTATCTCACCCCAGTTGAATTCAGCATGGGACTAGGTAAGAGAAGTAAGGGAGTCCAGGTGGTCCATGAGAATATTTCCAACAGTGACAACGACTATTACTTCACATTTATTTAGGCCAGGGGGAATCATAGAATCATAGAGTTGGAAGAAACCTCAGGGGCCAGCCAGTCCAACTCCCTGCCATGCAGGAATACACAATCAAATCATTCCTAACAGACGGCCATCCAGCCTCTGTTTAAAATCCTCCAAAGAAGAACTCCACATTTTTTCACATGCAAGTTGTTCACATGCATGTTCCATCAGCCCCAGCCAACACTAGCTAAAGCTCAGCAATGTAGGAAACTGTAGTCCAACAATATCCAGAGGACTTCATGGTCTCCATCCGTAACACAGGCGAAGAGCATACGAAACAGAAACATTTCCACCCTACGATGACATTCGGCCTACATTCATCAATCACAGTACTAAAGTGTGCAAAATTCATGTACCTGCTCAGTAGCAGTGAGAATAGATACCAAATGCCATATATTCCGGTGTATAAGATGAGGTTTGAGCCCTGAAAAATAGGCTCCAAAATCAGGGCTCGTCTTATACACCGGATACACTTTGCTTCACCCCACCGTCTGAACTCCTGCCTCTTCGCTCCCTTCACAAATGGAGAAGAGGCAGGAGATCAGGCGGGGGGGGGGGTGAGGCAAAGTGCTTACAGTTCATTCAGCCCCCGCCTTCTCCCCCTTTGGGGAGCAACCGAGGCCAGAGGAGGGGGGTGAATGTTGCTGGAAAGCCCCCCCCCCGCCAGCCACCCTTCCACCTTCCCTGAAGCTGTAATCCGGCTCCTGATTGTGGCTTCGGGGAGGGGGTGGGTGGCTGGGAAGCCCCTCCCTTCCAGCCATCCACCCTCCCCGAAGCCCCCTCCCTCCAGCGTCCTCCCTCCAGCCACCCCCCTCCCCAAAGCCGCGATCTGGCTCGAGATCGTGGCTTGGGGAGGGGGGGTGGCAGAGAAGCCCCCCTCCAGCCACCCAGCCACCTTCCCTCCAGCCACCCCCCTCCCCAAAGCCGCGATCCCACTTGAGATTGCGGTTTCGGGGAGGGGGTGGGTGACTGAGAAGCCCCCTCCCCCCAGCCACCCGTCCACCCTCTCTCCAGCTACCCCCCTCCCCAAAGCCATGATCCCACTTGAGATCGCGGCTTCAGGGAGGGGGGTATCTGCGAAGCCCCCTCTCTCCAGCCACCCATCCACCCTCCCTCCAGCGCCCTCCCTCCAGCCACCCCCTCCCCAAAGCCGCGATCCCACTTGAGATTGCGGCTTCGGGGAGGGGGTGGGTGACTGCGAAGCCTCCTCCGTCCAGCCACCCTTCCACCCTCCCCGAAGCCCCCCCCTACAGCCCCCCCAGCCAGCTGGCCATCCCGCATTCCCCAACCCACGAGGAGGTTGGGCAGCTTCATCGTCGGTTGGGGAATCGCGGGAGGAGGGAGCCCAGAAGGAGGGATCGGGGCTGTGCAGCCAAAAGGGGCATGTTCGCCCATTCTCCCCACCTTCCTTGAAGGTGGGGAGAGGGGGCGAATCCCGGGTTTGGCTGCACAGCCTCCGCATCCTCCTCCTGGGATCGGGGCTGTGCAGCCAAACGGGGCCCTGTTTAACTCCGCAGCCCCAATGCCTTCTTCTGGGCTCCCTTTGGAAGGGAGCCCAGAAAGAGGGATCGGGGCTGCGGAGCCAAAGGGGGCATCTTCGCCCCTTCTCCCCACCTTCCTTCAAGGTGGGGAGAGGGGGCAAATCTAGGGGTTTGCCATGGCGACCCCCACTTCCCCCGCCTTGGTCCCCTTCAGAAGAGCCAAGACAGAGGGAAGGGGGCTGCTGAGGCAAACTGGGCATTTTCGCCCCTTTCCTCCACCTTTGAGTCAAGTTTGACTGGAAGGTTGAAGAGAGGGGCGAATGTTGTGGCTGGCTGTATGGGGGAGCCCTGCCAGCTGATCCTGTTCACTTTCCGAACTCATGAGGAGTTGGGAAACAAAGAAGATCAGCTGGCAAGGCTCCCCCAGCCAATCAGCCATCCATCCAAATTGGGTGGTGGTGGTCTTATATGGCGAATATATGCCTAAGCCTAGATTTTTGGCTGGAAATTGGGGTGGTGGTGGTCTTATACACCCAGTCATCTTATACGCCAGAATATACGGTATTTGACTTTGCAAATTTTTGTTGTGGGGAGATTGTTGTTATTTTTTGCTTGATACAAATAAACACTTCTGTCTTAGCCCCACATTTTTGAGCCATCTCCACAATTGTAGTTCTCAGAGTGGTGAATTCCTATGTAACCCCAGCAGATTTCATGCTTGCAGAGCATGTTTGAGTAGTATGAGTATGGGGTTATCTTGTGCAGTACTGTCACTCTGCCAAGAAGGGCTTCTAAGACTAAGGCACCCAGTTCCACAGTACACTGGCAAACCCTGTAGCTACAACAAAAAGAGCCATATATAGTCAAAATTGTTTTGCCAAGTATGAACTGCATAGAGGAGAGGAGAGGAGAGTCTTCCTACAGTATTTCTATGGCCTTGTGCTGACTAGAGGAAGCCAAGTTCTTTTTTCTTATGAAAACAGCTTAAGTCAACAGTTCCACGAATCTGATGGGAAGAGAGCTGATCAAAGCTATCAGAACAAGGCAATTGGGCAAGAAAGTTATGAGAAGTTCTTATTTGAACTGGAACATGGCAGTGTTTTGTACAAGCTGTGAATGTCTTAGTGTACTAAGGCTATGTGGGCAACCGGGGAATTGACCCAGTGACATGACAGGAAGCTAGGAAAAATAATATAAAACTCTGCCAGGTGGTTAACTTGTAAAAACCTCAAGGGACAAAACCGAAGATGAAGTTTTATTTTTAAAAACGCTGATTTTAAAAATTCAGGATGTTCCTTTTACTTAACCTCCCCATGGCCAGCTGATCACAAGTGAGGAAGCTAGCTTGTCAGGTTACACTGTTTAGAATGGGAAGATACAGGGGGACTTAGGCCTGTGTTTTGTCTTTAACACAAGGTGGACATACAAACAAGTTAGAATGAGGAGAAGCATGGGGAGATTTCCATACTCCCTAGCAGTTTCCTAAAACTTTGAATCTGAATGACCTGGCTGAAGTCCAGGGCTTGTTTTGAATGCTGCCTTGGAACATCTGAAGTACTAGCAGTAACACAGAATAATGAAGATTGCCTCTGAACATGTGGATAATTTCTTTTTATCATTACAGAATAACCACAGCTCAATGCCCTAACTGCAAGGGGAGAGTTACCGTTATCTTTTATGGTGTCCCTTAATAAAAGCTTTAGAAGTTTTCTGATGGTGGCCATGGATTGACTAAAATTGGAAGAAGTCATTGGAAATTATGGTTGAAGATTTCAGTAAGATCCTTCTCCTCCACTCACCCACCCAGTTATTTTAGCACTGACACATGCCATATCTGCGAATTAGAGGGCTTTGGCTCCATGTGAGAAGACACAGCTGGCTGCCAAGCAACCTTCAGCACTGACATCTCTCTTTTAATAAATTAGTCAAAGCCACAAAGAAGCCTGGAGCAGACCAAGAAATTCTCCTTGTTTCTATCCCATCCTTGTGCTATGATCTGATCTTGTATTCATTTATTTCTCTCACTCTCACAGGGAAGTTCATTGGCTCTGAAAGCACTAGGCATGAGGAGACTTTTGAGTCCGGCTGGTCAGATGACTTGGACCAGACTGATGAGGAGGAGAAGAGATTTTGCTCCCTGCTGGAGCAACTTGAAGCATCCCAAGTCTTTGAAGAGTAAGTTGGCATTTTCTAGTCCGTTCTTCTTTCCTCTTAATTTACCTTATCAAAATATTTGTTTCCTGTCCTATATTTTAAGGATGGAGTATAATAAGATGATCTCAACCAATTTGTAATAGCAAAAATAATTTAAACAGGCTAAAAACATCGTAAATATTTTAACAAGTTAAAAGAAGGCAGTTTAAAATTGCTTAAAACAGTTTAAAACCATGCACATGTGTGGATTTTATAAAATCAATGAAGCCCTGAAGGCTTTGGGGAAAAAGCTGTGTGTTTACTTGGCACTGAAATAACAGCAGCCCTGGTGCCAGTTAGGCTTCGAAGGAAGGAATATTTCACAATGAGGGGGGTGGGGGGTGGAGTTGCATAAAGGAGAAGGCCCTGTCCCATGTCTTCCTAGTGTATTGCCCCAACTGGTGGGACACAGAGGTGGCCCCATCCAGCAAATCTTAAACCTTGGCTAATGTATACATGGAAAGATGCTCCTTCAGGTATCAGGGTCCCAGCCATTTAAGATTTGAAATCATCACCTGAACCTTGAATTCAGAAGGGAAATATATTAACAGCCAATGCAATTCCTTTAAAACCAGTGTTGTATGGTTTTGTGTGGCATTCCAGTTAGCAGTTCAGCTGTTGCATTTTGTACTAGTTGCAGCTTCTGAGGCATCCTCAAGGATAGCTCAACATAGTTTGCATTGCTGTAGTCTAAACAGGAAATTTCCAGTGCATGGACTGCTGTGGCTAAGCTATCCCTGTCTGGGACAATTTGAAGCTGGTCCCAAGCACTCTGAGCAAGAGTCCACCTGGGATTCCAGTGGCAAAAATGGATCTAGGAGGAGTTGCATGCCATGCACCTGCTCTCTCAGGAGGAGTACTGCTCCATCCAGGGCAGGTTGCTTACCCAGTTCCTGAATCCAAGAGCCACCAGTGCACAGAGCCTTTTCAGATACAGTGGTGTTTACTTAAGCCATCTTTAGGGACCTAACATTCAAAAGCATTGCTACAGTATTCTGTATTATGACTTCTTCATTAAAAATCTTGAATAATACTTTCAGGGTCTGTTCCACACCTGTCTCTCTAGATGTTTTGGACTTCAACTTTCAGAAGACACCAAGATCAGTGGTAAGAGGTTATGGGAGTTGCAGTCCAAAACATTTAGAAGCCAAAGGTTCTCCACCTCTGTGCTAGAAGTTTGTCAGTTCACAACATCCTTATTCCCTCAAACAAATTCTCAGTTTGGGCAATCTAACACTATGCTAATCAGTGATGATGTGTGCAGTTTCAAACAAGACTGGTGGTGTTTTTGCCATGGACAAGAAAAGATTTAGGTTACTAATTTGGTGAGGATCAAACAGAACAACATGAAGGGGAGAAATTTTGCAACACTCCCTCCCATTGTGAACCTCAACTTTAAAGAGGCACATTGTGTACTTTGAGACCTTGAACTAGTCATATTACCTCTTTTTGTTTTTGTTTCCCCTCACAGGTTGGGTGGGGACTAGGAAGATACTGATAAGGATTAACAATTATAAAACATGTTACGTTTTTAGATCCAACAAAAATTTTCTGCTTGTCTTTGCTCCAGTCAGAGTGAGGTTCAGGAGCTTTGGGCTCAGCTCCGGAAAGAACAGCCAGAGCTCTTGTCCAGTTTTGAAGAATTTATCTTCCGCATTTCCTCATACCTCAGGGATGTGCAACAGGAGAAGGAGTCCATGGAGCTGGCATTAAAACGGTAGGACATGAGCAGACTGCAGCTGTTAACTATGTGTAGAAAGAATGCAGTAGATGCCAGGGCAGCCAGGCCAGAGACAGGTTGCTGCCTGAAGCAATGGACCAAAATATTTTCCAGAAAATATTATCTCTCTGTAGTGGCTATCTGAACTTCTCTCTTGTTCCCAAGGACAGGTTAAGGTGGCTGGGGCCCTGGAGCAGTTCCAGGATCCTCTTTCTCCACATTTAGGAATTCCCTTTTCATGCCCAAGATGGGAGTGGTGGTTCAAGGTATCCCCCCCAGCCTAATTCCAGAAGCAGGGAAACGAGAATGCCAGTTGCCTGTTCACTTGCTGCACAACATGAAAAAAGTAATCAGAATGGATAGTAAACAGTCCCATCCACTGTGGAGAATGCAGAGAGAGATCTACAGCCCTCCCCTGCCTAGAATATTTCTCTCTTGACTGCATCACAGAACAAGAAATTTATGAAAAGTGTTAAGGCACATCTCAGGTTAGCTGGGATGATTCCCTTTTGATTTAGATAGGGAGGGAGTTTCTCCCTCTTTTTCCTCCCTCTTTATCTTTGCTCTTTGTAAACACAGGCCAAGATCTAGCTGCTCACACAGTGGGTCATAGTGCAAGTGGTTTGAACTGCTTGCATACCAAGGCATCCAGGAACTCATAATGCACAAGTGGACCTTAATCTTCCAAATGGGAATTGCCACATGCTTAACACCAAGCCACAATGATCCTATGTTACTAAACTGCAGGACTCCACTCCACCAGTGTTCAATGAGATAATTTCGGTCATATCCTCCACACCTTATTCCTCTTGCTTTGTGTTTCTAGGCGGGAGACAGACCATGACAGAGAAATCAGGTGCCTCTATGAAGAAATGGAGCAGCAAATTAAAGCAGAAAGGGAACGGCTGCTCTTCCAGGTAAATGCCTTCCTCACCCTTTGGACGAGAGCTCCTGGCTGGAGGCCACTTGTAGCTCTGCAATTGCTAAATCAAGGAGCCAAATTCTGGATCACTCCTACATTCTTTGCAAAAGTGCTCCATATTTCTGTGGAGGACACTGAAAGGGAAAAAGAAGTAAAACCTATTCATCTACTCTTTTCAGGAGTCCACAAGGCAGGACAAGAGCAGCCTGCTTCAGAAGGAGCTGCAGAACAAAGAACAAGAATTTGAGAAAATGCTCTATCGTCAGAAAAAGGTGGCTTTTTAGTCTTATGTCCCTCTTGGTTTTGCCATATGGATTTGCTCTTTGTTGAAGTTGGAGGGTGTGTGTGCTTGTTGTAACCTGCTTGCTTGAGTCCTGCACAGGAAAGAAATCCACAGCTTCAGTATATGCTCAGTAGATTTAGAGGTACACCGGCATGCCCATCCCATTCAACATCTTTATCAATGACTTGGATGAGGGAATTAGGGGCATACTTATCAAATTTGCAGATAACACCAAATTAGGAGTAGTAGCTAATACCCTGGAGGACAGGATCAAAATTCAAAATGACCTGGATAGACTGGAGAGCTGGGCCAAAGCTAACAAAATGAAATTCAATACGGAGAAATGTAAGGTACTGCACTTAGGGCGAAAAAATAAAATGCATAGATAGAGGATGGGGGAGACCTGGCTGAACGAGACTATGTGTGAAAGGGATCTAGGAGTCCTAGTAGACCACAAGTTGAACATGAGTCAACAGTGTGATGTGGCAGCTAAAAAGGCCAATGTGATTTTGGGCTGCATCAGTAGAAGTATAGTGTCTAGATCAAGGGAAGTAATAGTGCTGCTCTATTCTGCCTTGGTCAGGCCTCACCTAGAATACTGTGTCCAGTTCTGGGCACCACAATTCAAAAAGGATGTGGACAAATTGGAGCATGTCCAAAGAAGGGCGACTAAAATGGTGAAAGGTCTAGAAACGATGCCTTATGAGGAGAGACTTAGGGAGCTGGTATGTTTAGCCTGGAAAAAAGACGGTTAAGAGGCGATATGATAGCCCTGTTTAAGTATTTGAAGGGGTGTCACGTTGAGGATGGAGCAGGCTTGTTTTCTGCTGCTCCAGAGACTGGAACACGGAGCAATGGATGCAAGCTCCAGGAACAGATATTCCACCTCAACATTAGGAGGAACTTTTTGACAGTAAGAGCTGTTCGGCAGTGGAATACACTCCCTCGGAGCGTGGTGGGGTCTCCTTCCTTGGAGGCCTTTAAACAGAGGCTGTATGGCCATCTGTCAGGATGTTTCGTAATTTCTTGCGTGGCAGGGGGTTGGACTGGATGGCCCTCGTGGTCTCTTCCAACTCTGCAATTCTATGATTCTATGTGCATCACAAAGACAATCTAGTAGATCCCCCACTGAACTGGCTGATTACATAATAGTAAAAACAATTAAAAAATAGATAAACTATCTTATTAAAAGTGGCATTCTGTAAACCAATTTAGAAGCATTTAAACATAACAATAAGGATAGAACTATAGCATGAAAAGATACTTTAGCAGCTACCATTTAATAGCCCAAAGCCTGTTGGCCCACTGGATAGAGTGCTGGGTTGGGGCACAGGTGAAAATCCTCTCTCAGCTATGAACTTCCTTGATGCCCTTGGGCTATTGCTTATCCCTTAGCCTTGGTTCTTTGGTGGAGCTGTTGGGGGGATGTTTCTCTCAGAGCACTGCTTTAAAGCAGCCTTTCTCCAATTAGCATGCTAGGCTGTGTTTGTGGGGCAGGAATAGGAGACTAGAATTGTAGTCTAAAGATATAGAACAGTGCTTCTTGGGCTATCTAATGTCGGGGACAGCAATTATTTTTTTCCCAGTGTGCCAGGGACCAGTATCCTTTTCATCCCCATGAGGCACAATGGTTTCTTTTGTTCTTGGAAACTTGCCAGGGACCAGTAGCCAGCTGGTCCAGGGATCACCACTTTGAGGAGTACTGATCCAGAGGGCACCAGGTTAGGGAAAGGCTGTTCTGAGAGTATAGTTTACTAGAGTTTGGAAGTAGCTAGCTATAAGTAACTAGACAATTGTAAGTAACCATTCCCCCCCCCCATAATAAAGTTATAGCTATATCACATTACACTTTGAATGTGATGAGGTAAAAGGGAGGAATGTGTGTATCACAGGATAGTAGCTTCTTGCAGCCATATTTGTTTTCCTTTAAGTAACTAAAAGTAACTATTTACTCAGAGGAAAATGACAAAGCTAAGAGTTCCTTTTTAAAAACTATAACCACTACAGTAACTAACTAGTTTGGGAACCTTGAAACTTTAACTACAAATTTGCTGTCAGACACAGGAGTGGTTTAAATTAATTCTTTTGGTAGCTATGGATCTGTCTACTGTGAAATTATTATGAACAGGTTTTTCCTATTAAACTACGGTTTTTATGAGATTTAAACAGGATCTAGGCAATCTGATCTGTAATATACAGGGAGTGGGGAACCTATGGCCCTCCAGATGTTGCTGGACTATAGTTCCCATAACTGATAATTGGTTATGCTAGTTGGGGCTGATAACAGTGGTAATTTAGCCATATCTGGAAGGTCCTCAGTTCCCCACCGCTAGTCTAAAGCCATGTGTCTAAAACGCACATTCAAAAGTAGCCACGTTTTGAAATGGCTGTCGTTCCCTAACCTTGTTTGTCCTTTTGCACTGGGCTCATGCTCACATGGCATAGAGAGACTGTGGTGCACTGTGAGACTCAAGTGTAATTATAACAAAGCTCTGTGATTTTATAACAAAACAGGGACTATTGGTCACAGCAGCTTGCAACCTATCATGTTATTAATATATTTAAATGTGCATGCTATTAATGTATTAAATCCAGGTGCACTGGTATGTTTGCTATTTCATCTCATTGTATCGCCATTTTATTTAAAGCATGAGGCTGCTTTCAGGCTCTCCTTCTAATGCCATTTTTGTTGTTGTTTTAATTTCTAATTTTTTTCCACCTAGCTGGAGTGTCAGTTACAGTCCCAGAACTCAGAGCATCTGGAGCTGAGGGTGCAAAATGAGAGGCTACGGATTCTGAATGAAAACCTCCTGGACCAGCTGGAGAGAAGCAAATGGGAGCTGGAGGTAGCCCAAGGTCACCTTCAAGAGCTACAGAAGGAAGTCCGGCTAGAGCAGGAGCAGAAGGACAGGCATGTCAGGGTGGGGTTCTAGAACATATAGTCAAAGCTGCCTGCTGTTCTCACAAAAGAAGGCTGGTTTGCTCCAGGGGCTTAGTGAGTGTGTATATATAGACATGTGGAAAGTAATAGCAGCAACCTGTGGCCGCTGCATATTGATATGAACTGGAAGCCCAAACATCTTCTAGTAGTTTCCATGAGGTCCTGAGTTAAAGCCTTTGAAAATATGTGCTATTTTCCTTCCTCTGACTCAGAACTTTTACAATCTCAAAGGCCACTTAGGGAGTAATAAGTTTCCTTTCTGCTGTATGAACTAATAATGAAAATCCTTCTCATTTACATTTTTTTTTGGGGAGGGGGGAACATGGTGAAGTCATTGGCTTGGGTAGCAAGCACTACAGCAGTTTAATTTAATAACCTCTTATTGTCAAAAGCCATGGTCCGTAACAGTCTTGGAACAAAACAGAGGTGCAAATGCCAAGCTTTATCACCATAGCAATCAATCATGTTAATGCTCAGAAACTTATGACATCATTGAAACTAGTCATTGCTGCAAATCAAGCAATCTTTTTTGCTTTCTGAGAGGGTATACAATCTATTTGTTCTGAACTACACAAAAACTGGCTTGAGTCATAAACTGGGCAAAAAATGTACGTAGGTCTAATATCCTAGGATCAAGAAATGGTCTATGATCAAGAAATGAAGCAGCAGACCAACTGACTGAATTTTGTGAGGCCAACAGTTTCTTCATCACAAACACATTCTTCAAGCAACCCAAAACGCAACTGTGTACACGGACATCACCTGATGGCCAATATCCAAATCAAATAGACTACATAATTGGAAGCAGAAGATGGAAAAGCTCCATTCTCTCTGCAAAAACAAGACCTGGAGCAGACTGTGGCATAGACCATGAACTGCTAATATCAACAATTAGAGTAAAGCTAAAGAACACTGAACCAACCACCGTGCCATAATACAACCTGAAGAACATCCCTGCAGTGTTTTAAGGTAATGTGAAAAATACATTTGCACTATTAAACCTAATTGACCAGGAGCCAGAAGAACTCTGGTCTGAAGCTAGGGACATAGTCAGAAAAGAATGCAAAAAGACAATATCTGTAGCCAAAAAAGAAAGAGAAGCCTCAATGGATGACAGATAAAACTCTTCAAGCAGTTAAGGACAGATGGGAAGCCAAAGTAAAAGGTGACAGAAGTAGTCAGAACCCTGAATGCAACTGTTCAGTGACTTATGCTCAGGGACAAGGAGAACTACTATAATAATCAATGCAGAGAAATAGAAGGTGACAGTACACATGACCTCTTCCACAAGATCTGAGAAATCAAAGGGAAATTTAAATCAAGAGGGGATGCTCTATGAGCAACAGGGGAACATATTGCATGACCAAGATAAAAAGATCGTGGAAACAATAAATGGAAGAACTATATAAAAGAGATGAAAGGGTGACAGTTTCATTTGAGGAAGAACCATATGAAGATGAACCTGCAATTTTATAAAGTGAAGTGGAAACTGCATTCAGAACACATGGGAGAAATAAATAACCAGGAACAGATGGCATACCAATAAAGTTGCTTTAGTCTACAGAGACAGAATCTACTCTAGTTTTAACTAAAATCTGTGAACAAATATGAAAAATATAAGAATGGCCCACAGACTGGAAATGCTCAATATATACCTTCTAATCCCCATGAAAAGGAACACCAGGGATTGCAGTAACCACAGGACCATTACATTAATTTCCCATGCAAGCAAAGTGATATTCAAAATTCTACAACAAAGACTTTTACCATATATGGAGTGAGAAATGCCAGATCTCCAAGCTGATCTCAGGAAAGGAAGAGGCACTTGGGATTGTATTGCAACCATAACATTGTATAATGGAGCACAGCAAAGAATTTTAAAAGAATATCAGCCTGTGCTTTATAGATTATAGCAAAGGCTTTAGATTGTATAGATAATGGAAAGCTATGTATTATTCTTAAAGAAATGGGTGTGCCACAACATTTGATTGTCTTTATGTACTAAAGACAAGAGGCTTCTGTTAGGGCAGAATACGGACAAACAGCATGGTTTCCAATTGGCAAGGGGGTCAGGCAAGGCTGCATTTTATCACCCTATCTGTTTAACTTGTATGCTGAACATATCATACATAAAGCAGGATTAGACTCAGAGGAAGGAGGCATGAAAATTGGAGGAAGGAACATCAACAGTTTAAGATATGCAGATGACACCATACTACTAGCAGAAAATAGGAAAGACTTGGAACAATTACTGAAGAAAGTCAAGGAAGAAAGTGCAAAGGCAGGTTTACAGTTGAACATGAAGAAAACAAGAATAATGACCACAGATGATTTCCATAACTTTAAAGTAGATGATGAGAACATTGAAAGACTTCAAGACTTCAGCCAGAGGGACTCCAAGCCTGAAGCAGCCTCTTCTCCCTATTCCACCGGGCCAGAGGGCTGTGGAGGGCCCTGAGGACTTCTGGAAGCAGAGCAGCAGCAGGAGGGGGCGTGGCTAGGAGTGGCTGGCGTTTTAAGCCACTCCCACACCCCTCAGGAACACCAGCCAGCAGCCAGAGGGACTCTAAGCCTGAAGCAGCCTCTTCTCCCCATTCCACTGGGCCAGAGGGCTGTGGAGGGCCCTGAGGACTTCTGGAAGCAGAGCAGCAGCAGGAGGGGGCGTGGCCAGGAGTGGCTGGCGTTTTAAGTCACTCCCACACCTCTCAGGAACACCAGCCAGCAGCCAGAGGGACTCCAGGCCTGAAGCAGCCTCTTCTCCCCATTCCACCGGGCCAGAGGGCTGTGGAGGGCCCTGAGGACTTCTGGAAGCAGAGCAGCAGCAGGAGGGGGCGTGGCCAGGAGTGGCTGGCGTTTTAAGCCACTCCCACACCCCTCAGGAACACCAGCCAGCAGCCAGAGGGACTCCAAGCTTGCAATTGGCGTCAGCTGAGGCCGGGGATGGAGTGGGGGCGGAAATTGGAGTTGTGCTGGGGAAAGGGAGGTATGGTCGGAACAGAGTGAACAGATGGTACAAAAGAAGGCGGGATCGCTGTTTGTTAGCTATCCCACCTTCAGTTCACCCTGTTTCCCGGAATGGATTGGAGAGCGTACCAACCATTCCACAGAACCTTACTTTGCTCCTCTGCAATGCCAGGTCGGTTAAGAATAAAACTCATATTATTTACGATCTACTCTTGGATGAGGATGCCGACCTGGCGTGCTTCACAGAAACCTGGCTGGGAGAGGATAGCGCTGTCACGTGGGCGCAGGCCCTCCCAGCCGGGTATTCTGTCAGTGAGCAGGTGAGGGGAAGTGGGCGGGGGGGGGCGGAGTGGCTCTGGTTTATAAGAACAATCTGACCTTGACCAGGATACCTGTCCGAAACACAGTCCACTTTGAGTGTATGTACCTTAGTCTGAGGACCAGGGATAGTTTGGGGATTCTGCTAGTATACCGACCACCCCGTTGTCTAGCAGACTCCCTAACCGAGCTGACACAGCTGGTCTCAGAGTTGCTGTTGGAGTCTCCCAGACTTTTAGTTTTGGGGGACTTCAACATTCCACTTGAGAACAGCTTGACAAATTTGACTGGTGCAGCTCGGGAGTTCATGGAAACCATGACAAACATGGGCCTATCCCAAATGGTCATCGGGCCCACACATTGTGCGGGTCATACCCTCGATGTGGTCTTCAGTACGGAACAGGAATATCCGTGGGCGGAGGTTATAAAAACCACCGCGTTGTCATGGACGGATCATTTCCTGGTCAAGATGGAGCTAAGAGCCACTGTCTGCCCCACCGGGGGTGGTGGACCTATTAGAATGGTCCGCCCTCGAAGGCTAATGGAACCAATAGGATTCCAGAAAGCCTTGGAGGGTTTAATGGTTGGTAACGCCGGTGACCCTGTCGAAACTTTGGTTAATACCTGGAACAACGATCTTACCAAGGCTATCGACACGATCGCTCCCAAGCGTCCTTTCCAACCCGCTTCAAACCGTAAGCCATGGTATACAGCAGAGCTTAGGAAAATGAAGCGGGTTGGACAACGACTAGAGCGCAACTGGCGGAAAACTCGACTCTTACCCGACAGGACTCATCATAGGAACTTTCTTTGGTCCTATCGAGAGGCAATACGTGCAGCACAGCGATCCTTCTCCTCTGCACGTATTGCGTCTGCAGAGTCCCGTCCAGCAGAGCTGTTTAGGGTGGTAAGGGAGATGACGCAGGTTATTCCTGTGCAGAACCCGTTGCTTAACCCAACGACGGCCTGCTGTGACGCGTTTAACAATTTCTTTGCAGATAAAATCTCTCAGATAAGAGCCGACTTAGATACCAGTAATTTGGCAGAAACAATTGACGAGGTGTCCAGCAACTCCGTTGATGTCAGTTTACTGGATCAATTTCAATCTGTGAGTACTGAGGACGTGGACAAGCTACTTGGTAGGGTTAGGAAGACGACCTGCCCTCTTGATCCTTGCCCTTCATGGCTGGCCATCCAGGGGGGGACTGCCTTGATGATGTTCCTTAAGGACATCATCAATGCATCCCTCAGAGAAGGGTGTGTTCCATCTTGTTTAAAGGAAGCAGCCGTTAGGCCGCTCCTGAAAAAATCTTCCCTTGACCCCCTGGACATGAACAACTATAGGCCGGTTTCTATGTTACCATTCTTGAGCAAAGTGATCGAGAGGGCAGTTGCGCTTCAACTCCAAGTGGTCTTGGATGAAACCGATTATCTAGACTCATTTCAAACTGGCTTTAGGACGGGATTTGGAGTTGAGACTGCCATGGTTGCCTTGACTGATGACCTGCGTCTAAGCATTGACAGGGGTAGTGTGACCCTGTTGGTGCTTTTAGACATCTCAGCGGCTTTCGATACGATAGATCATAGCATCCTCTTGGATCGCTTGAGGGGGTTAGGAATCGGAGGCACTGCGCTCCAGTGGTTCCGGTCCTTCCTCTCGGGCAGGTCCCAGAGGGTGTTGCTCGGGGACAGCTGCTCCAGCAGAAAGGAGCTTACTTGTGGTGTTCCACAGGGCGCCATCCTGTCCCCGATGCTGTTTAACATTTATATGAAGCCGCTGGGTGAGATTATTCGCAGTTATGGGGCTGGGTGTTATCAGTACGCTGATGACACCCAGATCTATTTCTCCTTGCCCCGATCATCGGCCTCGAATTCCGATGGCGTCTCTCCTCTTAATGATTGTCTTAAAGCAGTAATGGGCTGGATGAGGAAAAACAGATTGAGATTAAATCCAGATAAAACGGAGGTGCTCATGGTAGCGGCCCCCAAACCAGGAGTTGGGTTGCAACCTCCAGTCCTGGATGGGGTCACGCTCTCCGTTAAGGACTGTGTTCGCAGTCTGGGGGTGCTCCTTGATTCATCGCTTCAGATGACGAGTCAGGTGAATGCGACAGTCAGGAGCGCCTGTTATCAGCTTCGGCTGATACGCCAGCTGCGCCATTTCCTGGAAGTAAGGGACCTTGAGACTGTGGTGCACGCGCTGGTAACCTCTCGTCTAGATTTCTGCAGTGCGCTCTACATGGGGCTGCCCTCATGCTTGGTCCGGAAACTTCAGTTGGTACAAAATATGGCAGCCAGAGTGGTCTCGGGAACATCTCGGAGAGACCATATAACTCCAGTATTAAAATCTCTCCACTGGCTGCCAATCAGTTTCCGGGCCCAGTATAAGGTGTTGGTTATTACCTTTAAAGCCCTAAATGGCTTGGGTCCAACTTATCTCCGGAACCGCCTCCTCCCATACAATCCTCCCCGCGCACTCCGGTCCTCTGGGAGGAATTTGCTTCAGCCACAAATATCTAGGCTGTCTGCAACCTCCCAGAGGGCCTTTTCGGTAATCGCCCCCAAATTGTGGAATGACCTGCCGAATGAGATCCGTCAGATAACAAGCCTGAGTGGCTTTAAAAAAGCACTAAAGACGGATCTCTTTCGGCAGGCCTTTCCTAATTAGATCCCGGCCTCAGGGGATCCTGGCCTCTTCTAGGCTGCTGGCCATTTATTATATTTATTGTATTTATAGTTTTAAAAGTGATTTTAGATTAGTTGTTTTAATTTATATTTGTTTAATTTTTTTTTAATGGGGGAGGGTGGGAGTGGGGGTGTTTAGGGATTTTATTTGTATTGTATTTTAAATTTTGTAAGCCGCCCCGATTGTTTTAACAGAGGGGCGGGGTATAAATAAATTTTATTATTATTCAAGATATTCCATTCCTTGGCTCAGTCATTAATCAGAATGAAGACTGCAGTCAAGAAATCAGAAGAAGACTAAGACTTAGAAGAGTAGCTATGAAAGAACTACATAAGATCCTGAAGTATAAAGATATATCATTGAATACTAACGTTAGGATTGTCCATGCTATCATATTTCCCATTTCTGTGTATGGTTGTGAAAGCAAGAGACTGAGGAAAGCTTATAGGAAGAAAATCAATTGATTTGAGATGTGGTGCTGGAGAAGCATTCTGCAGATACCTGCAGCTAAAAGAACAAATAAATGGGTCCTAGAACAAATCAAGCTTGAACTGTCCTTAGAAGTCAGAATGACTAAATTGAGGTTGCCGTACTTTGACCAGATCATGAGAAGACATGACCCACTAGAAAAGACAATAATGCTTGATAAGCTAAAAGGCAGTAGGAAAAGAAAAAGACTGCCTTCAAGATGGATAGACTCAAGGAAGCCACAGCTGAGTCTGCAAGACCTGAGCAGGGCTGTTGATGACAGGGTGACTTGGAAATCTCCCATTCATGGGGTCACCATAAATTGAAGTCGACTTGATGGCAGATAACAATGTCTTGCAAAACAACAATGTCCCAATAGGTATTGATGAAAATCTCCCACCACCAGTTCACACAGATGCAAAGTCCCTGATAGAATGGTGATAATTTGTAAAAGATCATCAACTGCTATACACATTTGAAATGAAACATATAAGATTTATTCAAGCAGGCTTTTAACATCTAAGCAAGGGGAGCTTTTTATGGGAATGTTTTTTATGTATCTTTTAAAATTTGTGACTCTTTCAAAGTTGTGTTCACTGTTTTATCTGGTTTTACTGTTTTTATTATTGTCTTTGGGAGCTGCCTTGGGTCTTATTCTGAAAGAAAGATGGTATATAAATGCAATAAATAAATGCCGTTTGTATCCTAGAAGCCAAATGATACATTATGTATACATTCGACTGTTTTAGCCTGATGGCTCATTCTTAGCAGAAATGAGCACTCTGCGGAGGGGACAGGAACAGCCCAAACTTACCTGTCATCTGAGGTGGGAAGTGAAACTCAGCCGCCCCCCGGGTTAGTAATGCTTCCCTGGTTCCCCCATAAGAGGAGGATGAGGACATGATGGCAGCAGTCCTCACCCTCTCTGCCACCCAAGGAAAAAGAGAAGGACGCACCAGCAGTGTCCATGCCCTCCCCCAGACAAGACAAGACCATATCTTCCAATATGAACCTGCCAGAATTTTAAGATCATCAGGGGAAGTCTTTCTCTCAGTCCCACCATCATCACACGCTTGGTGAGAACACAAGAGAGCCTTCTCTGTGGCTGATCCCACACTCTGGAATTCCCTTCTATAAGCACAAGCTTGCACCCCACTTCCAAGGTACCCCACTCCTGGAATGTTAGCATTGGCTGTACCCCATTTTTACAGGCCTCAGAAACTGGCCATGTTTGGTTCATTAATGTGGCATTTTACAAAGGGAAAAAGACAGGATGGTCTCAAAAGGTCATTTGAGTGCCCTGTCTTACCTCAATGTGGCCTGGGGCTGTAAGGCCAAAAGAAGACACATCCCACATAAATGGGAAGATAATGGATATAGAGAAACCCTTTTGTATTTGCTGATTGTGGAATTTCCTCTCCTCAGCTCCCAACCTTAAAAAAGTTGCTCAGAGCTGTTAAAATCCAGTCACTGGACACTGGACATTTAGCATCTTTCTCACCTTTTTTCAAGACCAGGAAACTCATTGTGCAATCCATGAAGGCTCATGGAATTTATTGTTTCAACCCATGAAGCAACCAATCCCCTCAGGTATATTTGGAGGGATAAATATCACCCCCAAAAATATGCCTCATTTGCACACAGTCAGTAATAGGGGAAGCTCTGTTACTGTGTGTTAGCCAACCCAGCGCACAGTTAGTAATAGGGGGAAACTCTGTTACTCTGTGTTAGCCACATCCAGCTTCTCCATCCACTCTGCCAGACGGACTACAGGACAGGTTATATTACCCCAGCAAAACCCTCTTGCAACCCTCTATCCCAAGCTTTCCTACTGTTTCTTCCTATAGCCTTGTGTGAACCCTCTATCCCTAGCTTTCCTACTGTTTCTTCCTATAGCCTTGTGTGAATGCTTTTTCTGGGTGAATGTGTGTGTGTTTGGTGCTATTTTTGAACTCCTTAATAAAAACCATACTTAATTTTAAATGTGTATGTATTTCATCCAGATTATTACTGGTAGACATAGGTTTCAAGCTCCCCTTGTTACCCCCTTTCGCATAGGTAAAGTCAAGTTGCTGCTAATTTCCCCAACATATTAGAAACTCGATATTTTCTTGGAATTTTCCAAGGAGAATTTTGGGTAACACTTCTGTTGGCGGCTAGTCTGGCCTCCTCCCTATTTTTCTTTCGCTGGCAGGGAAAGACATTTTTATTCCAGCAGGCATTTCATTTGTAGCTGCAGGCAGAGGGGCTTTTATTGGGGGTGTTTTCTATTATTCTTTTAACTTTTATATGTTTTTAAAGTATCATGATTTTAATTGTTTTAATTGTTTTCCATTTTAATTATTGTATTTTAATAGTATTTTATATGTTGTGAGCCACCTTGGGTCCCATTCCAGGAGAAAGGCAGCATGAAAATTAATTAATTAATCAAATAAATAAATAAAAGAAGAAAGCAATGGCAGTGCCCTCCTCGAAAGAGGAGGATGCAGCCATGGCAGAGCCATGCAATATTGCTCCTCCACCATTTAGTGAAGCCACATCCACATAGCTCTGGAAGCAGATCTAGGAAGTAATGAGTGAAATGCTAATGAAATGCTAATTATGCCCTTCCCTTACTGAGGCTTAACAATTTGATTTGTTGGGTAATACTACTTGGTATCAAACTTGGAAACAACTAATCAAATTTAACTAGTTTTGTCCTAACTCATTTTCCCCTTTCCCCAATGAGGCCTAACAAATAAATTGGCTGGTTACCAACACACATTTTTCCTGTGGTGCAATAAACAGAAGAGTTTGCCTTTTTTATTTATTGCATTGGATGAACTCAAGAGCAGGTGGATGGTAGGGCTAGGATTGCTAGAAACCTGAGATGAGAGGGGTTGAAATTGGAATCCCTCAGCTTTGCATTCAAAACAGGTATGCATTGAAAACCGTGCTTACTGATTCTAAGTGAGTGAAAGCAAGAGGATGCAGTTATTCAGGAATCCAGAAAAATGTTCTGCATATGGCAAGAGGCATTCAAAATATTTCTTATTAAGAATTCTCCCCTTTTGATTCACCAACTGATCTTTCTTCCCCTTTGCCAGCATTTCAACATTTCAGTTAGAGGAGTATTCTCCTCTCATTAGAATGAGCTCAGCATTATTCACCTTTTTGAATCTTACCCAGACAAACCATTGATGGTCTCTGAAGGATGAGTCAACTGTATACATACGGTGGGTGTAGAAGAAGAGAAATGCAGGTCAGTGACAGAATTTTAATTGAACACATAATTAGATTTCTGTTTAGGACATCCTGTTAGGGCAGCTTTCCCTAACCTCATGTTTCCAGCTGAATTGCACTACAAATCCCCCTATCCAGTACATCTGATACGTGACTGGATGGGGAAGGCAACTTTAAAAGGACAAAAATAATGCAGTTGAAGGAGTCAATAATAAAATCTCCCACTAGGGGCAACAGTGACACTCAGATATCCCAACTATAAATCCCACTAGATAGCAATTATACAGTTTTTAAAAACCCAAGCAATTTATTTAACAGACTAATAAACAATAGCATATTGAACTACATTCCTCCAACACTGACAAGAAATTAATTTCCCATTTGTAACTATCAATGTTAATGAATTGTTTAAAACTAACATGCTAGGCTCTATATAAAAGTAAATAAATAATAACACTGAAAAAGAAATGAGGCTATCCTTTTAAAAGTTGAAATCATAATGTAATTTAGCTGTAGCTTAGTTATTGAGGAAATGAACCAATAATTACAAATGACTAGTTATTTGTTATTAGCTACTTCCCAAAAGCTATAAAAAGGGTGAGTTGCTCCACTACTGGAGGTTTCTCTAAGAAACCAAGCATGAGACAGAGAAGTGAAGTGTATTATCAGTGGTTTACATCAACATGCTACTAAGAGTCAAGATCCGAATGTTCTCCTAACAGTGTACATTTGTTTAGCCCAGTCTCCATAGCCAATTGCTGCCAGCAGGTCTTGGATTTTGGCCACCTTATCAATGCTTGCAAGAGACAAAACCTGTAATCCTTAACACACTGAGAGTCCTTTTTTGCCTTTAATACAGGGATGTAATTAGAGTCTCAAAGAATATGCAGAAAGAAAAACAAAGCCTCCTGCGGCAACTGGAGCTTCTCAGGTAAGAAGGCCATCTTGAAAGATTCTCTAAAGCTAGTTCAGTGAATTACATTGTGCTTCGGAATAAAGAGAGTGGATATTGTACAACTTGCAGGGAACAATAGTTATGAGAGTTGATAGATAGTGAGGGCTCCATTATTGAATGCTCCACAGTTTAAGGAGGGAGGGAGGGTGGGAAGGAGGGAGGGAGTAGTGGAGTCATTAGGAGATGGGGCTAATGTGAAAAAGCATAGGGAAAATTGTGACACCTCCTGGCTATCTAGGGGGTTCTGGGACTTGCCATCCAAAAATGCTTTCTAAGCTCTCCTTGACATCATAGTGGTGCCAGACTAATGTCTGAATTGGACATCTGTGGCTCTATGAGGAGTAGTCTCTGGCCAAATCCACACTACACAAATAATCCAGTTTGAAATGGGATTTTTTTGCCATGGCTCCTTCCTATGTAATCCTGGGATCTGTAGTTTGGTGAGGCACCAGCACTCTTTGGCAGAGAAGGCTAAAGACCTTATCAAACGGCAAACCCCAGGATTCCATAGAAAGGAGCCATGGCAAAAATCCAGTTGCAAACTGGATTATTTGTGTAGTGTGGATTTGGATTTCTTGCTTCCTTCTCAGCTGTCCAAGAGTTGTGAATTCTTCACCATAGGTTGGGATATAAATAAGAGACAAGTGAGCCAGTGTTGTATAGTGGTGAGACAGTTAAGAGTTGGACGATGACTCTGGAGACCAGGATTTGAATCCCCACTCAGCCCTGAAAACCTACTGGGTGACCTTGGGTAAGTTACAACCTCTCAGCCTCAGAGGAAAGCAAAGGCAAACCCCTTCTGAACAAATCTTGCCAAGAAAACCCCATGATAGGTTAGCCTTAGGGTCAGCATAAATCAGAAATGACTTGAAGGTACACAACAACAAAATAAGGGACAAATGTGTGCATTGTTTTTAGCATAACCATCATACCTTACATGTGTCTCCTTTTCCTTTGGAGCAGGGAGATGAACAAGAAGCTGAGAGACGAGAGGGATGCCTTTGAAGCCAAGAAGCTGGTTAGTCTGAGAAAGAAAATCTTAATCCCCAGTCACCTTCCCTTTGCCTGCTGCTGTTGCTGCCATCACATGCCATCATTCCATTTCCATGGGGGACACTGACCCAAGAGATTGTGTGTTTCATAGTTCCTCCATATGGACCTTTGTGTGTGTCAGTGTATATGTTTCTGAATGTTGAAGAACCTGTGTGTTCAAACCCAGGCAATTACAAAGGGCTAATAAGGGCCATTTACTTCTGATGACTGGACAGGAAAGACTCTATTGCACAGTTTAAACCATGTGCATAAAAAGCTGACATGAAGAGGAAGCATTGCAGAATCTCCATCCTTAAAGCTGAGCCATCAACTGTCTATCCCAAGGAATACCCAATGGCATTCCATTTCTTCTTATCGCCGTCCCAGCAGAAACTCATCTTTGCTAAGACTATGCCTCACACTGACCTGAAGTGTGTAATATCACCTGTGGTTCTTCTGCTACATAAGCTTGTGGCCAGAGCTGGCCCTGTCTGTGGGCAGAGTGAGATGGCTATCTTGAGTCATGAGGGTAGGCAATGGCAGCAATGTGGTGAACAGAGCTATGTATCTTGTGTAGCAGGCCCTAAACTCTTTCAGTTAGTTTCCTGTGTTCAGGTGCAATGTCTTTTTACTGGTGTTGATGTAAGATTCAGCCACCAGTCCAGTTGGCCTTGGTATGGTGGATGGGAGAGGCTGCCATCTTGTCCTGTGCTTAGGCAGCAAAATGGTTTACACTGGTCCTGCTTGTGGCTATGCCTCTCCAGGTTCATATAGTCATGCAACCCATAATTAAGAGGCTGAAAATGTTGGAGGGTGAAAATTGTTTTGTCCCTTTCTGCACCTTCTCTAGACCTACTCCTACAGTGGGATTTTCCTCCCTATAGCAACTTGTGTGTATGTGTGTCCTGCATGGGTGAGGTGGTGAAATGTAATGTCTATATACAGTATATTGCACAGTAGATCCTAGCATGAAGACATACCCAAAATGTGAAGATGAGCCAAAAGAAGATAACTGTGTTTCCAATGAAGGATACTGCTCATTATCCTGTTGACAAGCAAAAGGCAGGAATAAAATATAAAAAGAAGAAAAAAGGGGGGGGGTTGTTCCATAGCTCCCATCTGTTATATTATGACAGCCCATGTTGCAGGGATCTTCTGGGAAACCTGAATGGAGATTTATAGAAGGTGCTATGTAAACAGTTGTGTGTGAGAATGATACAGAAAGATGACAGGGATGTTTCCAATGGTTTTTTTTTTAAAATGTGTGATTGTATCATTTTGTAATATGTGTATCTGAATTTACTACCACTCTCCTTTGTGATTATCACAAAGGTAGGCAGCTAAGGAGGGTCTTGGGGCCACACCTGCCCTATTCTTGATCCCCTGAGACTTCTGTGGGCTGCATTCAGGCATTTTACAGCACTGGAAGTTACTGGGAGATAACTTTGGGGGGGGGTATTGCTATTTTGAATCACTTTGGGACAGGAGCAAAAGAGAAATTAAATGGACTTGTACCTTTTGGAGGTCACGGGAGATAAGATTCTCTATAGAAAGTGCTATGTGAGTAGGTGCATTGTCTTGATGAAGAATGAAACCATTTCCCCACAGTTCTGGCCTTTTTTTCTGACTCCTCTCAGCTTTGCCAAAACATCCTTATAATAATGCTGGTTCACTGTTCAGCCTTCTAGAACCCATTCTGCCCAAATTACACCCTTGATGTCAAAAACCCCAATGAGTGTGGCTTTGAATGTGGACTTGCTTTGATGTGCTTTTTTCATTCTTGGTGATGACGGTGTTTTCCAGTGCATTTATTTTTTGAGAAAGGTTTTGGTTTGCCTTAAGTTGCTGCAGCATGTCAGAGCAACTTTCCTTGCAGTACTTTTTTTGCTCTTATGTGAGAACCCTAGGCACCATCTTGGCACAAACTATTCTCATGTTGAGATCCTCATGCAAAATTTTCCATGCAGTGTCTTTGTCAATGCTCATGGCTTCAGCTATCATTTGGATACTGAGTTGGTGGTCTTCTCGAACAATCTGGCTGATTTTTCCCCACAATTTCTTTGGTTCTTGAAGTAGAAGGTCATCCAGGGCATTCATCATCTTCCACATTCTCATGTCCTTCTCTGAATCTTTTGTGCCACTCAAACACATGTGCACGAGACATGCAGTCTTCCCTGTAGGCCTCAGTAAGCATTAGAAAATATTCTGTTGGCGTTTTGTTCAATTTTACTAAAAATTTCAAATTGAAACATTGCTCGACTTTTAAACTTAGCATTTTCCCGGCACACAACAGACAGCACAGCTGCTTTAAACGATGACTGACAATTAACTGAATGGCTGAGAGTGTTGATGTTTGTCATTCAGGTTCAGACATGTTCAAGGTCGCCACTCAAGGGTTAACAATCAGTTCTTTCTGATTTGTCTGAAAGGTAGAAACATAGTCTCGTTATTTAATAGACAGACCTTGTATTTGCATTGTTACATTCACTTCCTTCTTTTTTTTCTTTAAAAAAAAATACTTTTGACACAATGCACACATCAGGATTCTATGTAGTGGAGAAATTTCTACTCGAGAAACTTTTGAATGACATAATGGATGCCCAGTAATAATTTCTTTACAAATACACTGGCAGGTATGCCTTAGCCCATATGTCTGTTATGTGAGGAGTGGAGAAAATGCAGCCCATGGGCCACATCAAGCCCTCAGAAAACCCCTTTTCTGTTGTCAATAGTGCCCTCCTGTATACTCCTGCAAGTGCCCAGGCTCCTTCTCTTAAAAAAAATCTGACCATGTTTGGCCTCCCAAATTACAAAAAGTAATCAAAGCAGCTGCAACATGCAATGATTTTGCTCCCTCCCACACTCCCTGACACCTCTGCATCAGGAAAAGGACTGAAAAACTCTTGGAAGTGAAACCAGAAGTGACATTTCCACTGATGTATATATATCATCTCCTTAGCCAGTTTACAGTGCAATCCTATGCCTGATTAGAGGCAAGCTCTACTGTGTTCAGTGAAACCTACTCTTAGGTAAGGGTGTGTAGGATTGGAATTTTAATGGATCTGCTAGAAGCAGACTTTTGCATACAAGAGCTTATGGCACACTATAAGTCACTAAGGTGCCACTGCACTCCTTGTATTGTTTCCCAGCCTGGGAAAAAAAAAATCCCACACACATTTGAAGCATCCCTAGCTCCTGTTTTTGTTTTTTTGTTTTTTTGGGTGGGGACAGTTTTTAAGAATATATATTCCCATTAAATGAAATATTGAAACAGAAAACTGCACTTTCTGGTCACAGGTATGCCATGAACTCCCTGCTCTTATCTGAAGCTTCAGTGTTTTCCTAATAAGATTTCTTTTGTGCTGAATCAGTGGATGTGCCATAAACTCTTCAGCGGGTGGCCATTTTAAGAGCAGTTTACCTTACAGTGTGTCATGATGTGATGCTATGGGGGCAGAAGACATAGGACAAAGAGAAATGGAAAAGTTCCCCTGGGTGTGAATTGGCTTTTTTTTAACCTATAGAATTGGCAGCTGGATTTCCACTCTGACTTTCTGCTGTCTCTGTTCCCAAAAGGAATTAGACCCCAGGAAAGCTGCAATAGCTTTCATCCTCTCAGTCTTTCTAAAAAGTAAAGGTGAGTGAGTGGAGGTGCCACTGAATGCCTTGCTGGGTGGAAAGGCAGCCTGCCATGGTCTAAGGAGCCTACATCCAATGGACTGGATAGAAGGAATAGAGGGAGACAGAAGACTTATATTCTTGGTATTTTTTTTTTAATGGAATAAAATAAAGTAGCCGGGAGAGAACTTTAAAAGCATTCAGGAACAGTAACTTTTTCATCTTCACAAAGCAGTTCTGCACACTCACAAAAGATGTTATGCCATTTTTGTCATATATCAAGACTGTGCTTACATATGGGCAAATTGCAAGGATAGAATAGGAAATCAATGACTTTGAAGTAAAACGGTCACTCTCTGGCTAATGGGAGACCTCAAAAGATCCTTACCTGTTGTTCACATTAAACAAAATCTGTCTCCTTCTCCTCCTTCTTACTCATAGTGTATGAAATATAGTCATACTAGAGGAACTGAAAATAAGAAAATCATACTCTGATTTTTTTTTCCAGTAGGAAAAAATGTAGTACACCCAGTTACTATCAAAATATGTGTTGTTGCCACCTGCTTGTGTCATCTAGAATATGTAAGGAACTTTCTACTGACAAACACAGTTGGTACAATATGAGAAGGCAATGTAAGATGTGCATTTGCCTTATGCTGCTTGGTAAACAAAAATATAGTACTTTCAGAAGGCAACTTCCAACAGGACCAAGTGGCAGCAGCAAATAAAAAGCCTGCAGATCTAGCAACATGCCTATGAACTGCAAATACTTCTGCCTGTAACCCCTTTGGAAGACAGGCAGTCAGGAATTATATGCATCTTACTTTTTGCAATGATTGCAGTGCTAGTGTGTCAGCTTTTTGGTATTTGTTTCTATATAATGTGAAGTTGAAGGCTTTCACAGCTGGCATCCATAGGTTTTTTATGGAAAACCTATGTTTCTGTATATTTGTCAATAGCAGGAGGTAGCTCTCCAAAATCAGTTGAAGGAGCTATTGCTGTAGATCCTAATGTGCCAAAAGCTGTCAGTGGAAGCAGACATCTGCAAGTTCATCGAATAAGGGGAATACAGAGATGGGAGTATCATGCTTACCTAGGCCACAGTGAAGTAGAGAGTGGAATAGTTGCTTTTTAGGACAACTCACAGAATTCCTTAGTTAGCAAGGCCACTGGAACTATAGCCTTAAAATGTGTCCTGCATTCTGCACTGAACTGGCTTGATGTGTCTTTTGATGTAGGCAGTGAAAAATATTTCTTTTGGGGGGACTAATTCTTGTGAAAGACTAGAGTTGGATTGAGTCTTACATATGATGAGTAGAATCCATGAGCAGAAGTCTTCTTCCCTTCCTGACTTCAACCGTTTCATACTGAACAAATTATATCACTATGTTTCCATTTTAACCATCATGTCTGCATCCTATGGAATCCTGAGTTTGGTGAGGCACTAGAGATGCTCTCTGGCTCCTCCCTAAACTGCAAATCCCAGGATTCCATAGATTGTTGCTGTGGCAGTTCAGGTGGAATCATGGCACTATAATTGTGTAGTTTGATCGTGTAGTTAGTGTGAACAAAGAATTCTGAATACCAGTCAACAAACTCGTCTCATCCATTCCAATTGCTCTATTATTTCAATTCTGGATGTGTAAGACAGAGAGGAAAATCTACTGGTGATGATTATTGTATCTTTGTGGTAGATGTGTTAAGGTATTTCATTTCATATAGCTCTGGTGAGCCTTTTGATTTAAGATGCTCTAGTGGTTTCTTAGCATTATATTCCAGTTGCCAGTAGATTAGCATCTGTGTTGATTCTTAGTCATAGACTCCTAGTTGCTATTCAGTTTACGTCTTGTTTCATTGTGATGTAATGCTGAACTAGTTTGCAGTAATGTTTGGCTTACCAGTGTTGCTGCTCCATTCAGCAGGAAATCCCAGGGTTGTTCTTGCTTGCAACCTTATGACAGTTTGCCTTATGACATTTCCAAGTTTGCTGTATTTCATACACTTTAAGCTGTGAAGGGCTTGCAATAATGAGGCATTTTAAATGCGAATGAACCAATTAAATATTGTAAATAATTAAAAAAAACCAGATGATGTTGATGATGCTTAAGTGTCAGCCCTGGAGAGTGCAACAATTTTATGAAAATGAATCATAGGCAAAGCAATGCATTTTTTCTATGGTAAATGCTTTGAATGATACACTGTGGATGTGAAGCCCACCGTATATGAAATATTGGGTTTACCCTTCTTTAACTGCAGGGCTGGGAGAGAGCGGAGTGTAACCCTTCCTTTAGCACAAATTGCCATCCTGTGGATATTTACCTCATACTTGGAAGTAAGTCTCACAGGCCACAGTGGTACTTAGTTCTGAGTAAACACGCACAGGATGCAGTGACTTTATTTCATAACATGAAAACAACAGCTTCGGGAGGAGGATGGTCAGAGCTTGGAAAATGTACTTCTGCAGCTTCCCCAAGCAAGATTTTGTGAATTGTAATCCAAACAAGTAGCTTTCCCAAGCTTTGAACATGGTGACATAGGAAAGAGGTAGGGGGAGAAAAGGTTGACCTCTCTTCTCCCAGAGATGCAGTCCTGATCCAGTTTCCCAAAAGATGTTTCTAAAACCATTTTTAAAGTGATGGGAGCTTCTGTAGCCTGAATCTTCAACTTATCATTGATCTACTGTACTAGGATTGTCAGATCATGTAGCTGGACATTCTTGTTATTTCCTATCATGTTGGCAAACATGGTGATTCTACTCATGAGACTCATGGCAATTGTATGAATGAGAAACCTCCAAGAATCTACAGGAGAACCCCACCATCACCAGAAGTTCTACTATACAGTATTTTCAAAAGTTCCAAGACTGTAGATGAAGTCACAAATCACCAAAGCACTGCATCTTCCATTCCTGTTCTTCCCCAGTTATTCAAAATGCTTTGGATGCCAACCTGCTACACCAGGCAAAATGATGGCCTGCAGCAGAATAGGGCAAGAAGCACAGTCATCTTGAGGTCTTTGAACATTTTGGTCAGATTACCTGGTCTAGTTTATTGTTCACAGTGAAAACCTGTAAATGCCCTCCTCATAAATCAGTAGCACTTCTTCCTTCCTAGGGAAGGGTGTATAGTTGGGTGAGACTCCAGATATTGTTGGACTGCAATTCTTAGTACAGTCAGCCTTCTGTATCCATGGATTCCACCATCCATGGCTTGAAAATATTTCCCCCCAAAATAAATTCCAAGAAACAACCTTGATTTTGCAATTTTATATAAGGGATACCATTTTACTATGCCATTGTATATAATGGAACTTGAGCATCCATGAATTTTAGTATCCATAGGGGGTCCTGGAATCAAACTCCAGTGGATACCAAGGGCCCACTGTATCCCTCATTATTGGCTAGGCTGGCTGAGGCTTCTGGGACTTTCAGTCCAGCAACATCAGAAGAGCAGCACAATTCCCACCCTGTGTATATAGCACTGCAGCCTTAGTGGTGAATTTTTATTCTCATGGTTTTTCCAGTCTAGGTGCCCAACATTGGCATAAGGGCTGTGGTCATCTAGAGACAGGTAACTGGCATCAGTCCTGAAAGCCGTATTGGAAACTTATCATGAACTAGAAAGTTGCTGCTTCCAGATGATGCTTCTGTTGTCAGCCAAACTGCCTCAATCATGGGCGAAGACAATGTTGTCTTCCATTTGTAACCTTCCATTGCTTTCCCAGCACCACTTTTTGTTTTTTCTTACCTCTGAAAATCTGTTGAGGAGGGAAAGGCAGAATAAACGCTACAATGCCTTTGGACTGTTAACACTAGGAGCTGTTCATCTGGAAGCACCTAGTAACAGCAAGGGAGAACTCTTTTATCTGTACAGTATAAGGACTGGTGGTGGGGATGTCCCATTGTGGAAAGCCAGCCTTACGAGTATACAGAATGAAGTAAGCACCTCAGGCAGCAAATGCTGAGGGACAGCCACGGCAGACTCCTGGCTGTTACTCAATGTTCTGTCCCTTGCTCTTGAGGAGAAGAAGGGTTTAAATCACAGAATTTGCCCTGACACTTCTGAGTATCTTGTTGCCAATGCTGAAATAAGTTTCACCAGCTGATCCAGTCAGCTTTTGTGCATGAAATGGGGGGGCGGCATTATTTTTCCTCTACCTCAGGCAGCCATCTTGTGCTGGCCCCAACATTCTCCCAGTTGACTCGTTCAATTAGCATTAGTGCAGGATGTTACTATAGCCTAGAAATTATGAGATTGGGAAATATAGTGAAAGGATCTTAGCCATCTTATTGAGCTGTTTAATTGTGCTTGTTTTTATAATCTTCTGTTTTGTGGGTTTGATGTTGTTAAGCCATGGTGAGCAAACTGCAGCACATAGGCTATGTGTAACCTCAAAGCTGTTTTGGCAGCCCCATAGCCTCTTCCCATGCACCTACTCCTTATGACATCTGGGGCAAGGGGGGCAGATTTTGCTACTTCAGGCCATTTTTGAAAGGCCCATGAGGGACAATTTTTTGTGGTTACTTCCATTTCTGAAAAAAGGGGGGTGGTGGGTGTAAAAGGCCATGGGACTAAAACAGGTCTAGGGAAGAATGAAAATGACCACAAATTGGCAAGCACAATCCTATGAGTCTCCAGGGGTACTCTTCCCTGATTTCATTTTTAATGGTGGGATTGGGTGGGCCAAAAATGTGGTGTGTACCCTTCTGAGGACCTGGGAGGTAGATAAACAGGCCCCTGACACCTCAAAGTTACCACCTTAACATTATCCAGTTGCACAAAAATTCCTAAAGTTTATACCTCTCCCACATGTTTTGGAAAGGTTGCATGAAACTCTGATATTAAACTGGCATGCAAGAAGCTATGAGTAAAATGTTAAACAATAACTTCATGGTTACAAATATTCTGAATAGCATGAATGGGTATTTTCTCAACTTTACACTTGAAGATTTTCAGAGAATTTTTTTTACAGATAACTGGATAGAGTTCAGAGAAGCTATTACAGTACATGCATCTCTGGCATGTGTTTGCTACAAATGTGTGACCTCCAGACCTCTGCAGAAAAAAATTCTGCTGTTGTCACAATGAGCCAGTAATCTAGATTTCTACAATAAAATGTTGTATCCTCTATTAATCATCCTCATCAAATATTTTATGTTTTGTGTGTTCTGTCATTGCAATGTTTGTACCTTTATCAGCTGTTTAAATGCCAAAGTTACAGCGAGCCAATAAAAGCTGGCTAGATCCAGAGAAACAGCTATGAAACTGATGTGTTTATGTTCCTATTCCATTGTGTAAAGTGTGTTTCTTTTGTATGGATGACTACATTTTACCAGGTCATTTAGAGGGCCAACCAGATGTTTTAAGATTGCTGGGCTCTGAATCTGCTTGACAGGAACATGTGTATTTGGCTTCTACCCACTTGAATGAAAAAACTCATCTCTATATAAGCAATATTTTGATTCATCATGTCCTTTTTTCCATAATGGATGAAAGCTTTCCCTCATTGCCAGCAGTTTCCAGCACAATAAGTATGTGTGATAGTTACTCATTTGTTGTGGTATGTGGTTCATCTGATGTAGTGTGTAAGGAATGCTTCAATTGTGAAATGATTAGATTTTCTGGGCCATATTTTAAACCTAGGAAATAATTCTGCCTGGGTGATCATCCCTTGCTGTTGGATTGTGTGTGGACTAAAATGAGAGCTCAGCTGTTATGTTTGGTTCAGATCCTGGAAAAATTATTTTTGAACTACAGTTCCCAGAATTCTCCAGCTAACATGGTCATTGGCCACACTGGTTGGTGGATTCTGGGAGTTCTAACCAAATGACATTTCTGAGTTCTGGATTTGTTGGTTGTATGGTGAATTCTAACTAGCTCTTTCTAATTTTCAGGCTGCTGCTGAGAGAAAAAGGTCCCTGTTGAAGAAAGGGACAGTGATAGGCAAATACCTAGTGGAAGAGAAGCCAGTCAAACGGTTAGAGCACAGCATGTTGTCCTGTGTTGTGTCCCACCACAAGTTGTTAGTCCATAGTCACCTCTGCTGTTGGGTCAGAGTGTTCTCTGTTTCTCCTCTTTAACTGAAGTAATGCAGGGGTAGTGTAAACACCAGGGGGCAACACTTGTTTTCAGTGGATTACGCTGTAATGAAAAGGGGCTGTGTGGCACATGGGAGACTGGTGTTCAGATGGGAAAGATAGGAGGGGAGAAGGAGAGAGAGTTCTGTTTGATCAACAGGATAGGATGCAACATAAGCACACTCCTTTTTCCTACAATAACATACAGTTGACCCCTGTATCCACAGATTCGGTATACACAGTTTCACTTATCCACATCCAAAAATATTTTCTCTCTAGGCATTTCTAGGTCCTTCAATGTGATTCTACTTCCAGCATTTCTCTCACTGAAAATAATAGGGTTCCCGATTATTGATAGTTTCAGGTATCCACGGGATGTGTGTATCTTGGAATATATCCCCTGTGGATACATGGGTTGACGTGTACTTTTGTTAAAGAAGAAGAGGGAAGAGCACATACCACTATGGGACTCATGGGACCACTCCAGCCTCCTCTGGGAATGTTCCAGTGTGAGAAAAGGCAGTGTGGGAATAGAGCTAGAGAAGCAACTAGGATAATCAAGACAGCTGGCCCCAAACCACAGAATTGTTGTTGTTGCTGCCGCCACTGCCACTAGAGTGAGCCCTAGCTATTTTCCTACCTGAGACAGAACAGCAATTTCAGCCCTTCCCCTCTTCCCCCACAAATCAAGATGGGAATTCATTTACATCATACATTTGTAAGTATATTGGAGCCCACAATGGGCCTGTTGCTCCTCTCTTTCTCTCCTCTCAGATTTACAGCTGTCAGTTTCTTGTCCTCATCTTAATGTCCAAATTTTTGGATAAGTTTTCTGTAAGAGCTCATGTTGATCCTTTTGGACTTTTCTTCATGTTACTTGGGGCCTGGACACAGTCAGCTTTTTCCTGGAGATTTTCCTCTTGTCCTGCCAGAAGATATTACTGTGGAAGAACCTACCAAGAAAAATGGTAATTTTTTCCTGACCAGCATGGCCAATTTGAAGGATGAAAGAAGAGCTAATCTATTGATGGAAGAATGTCCAGCCCCTGGGAAAACAACAGAGGGACAGAAAGCTGCAGGAAACAGTGGGATGCCAAAGTCTTTGAAGAGGAATAGAGACAGGAGAGAGATGAGGCATGAACCCACAGATCTTCTTTTGTTCCCAAGAGGGCAGCCTGTTGGCAATGAAACGGAGGTGAGTCTAGCTCTCGAGTTCTCATTTCCTTTACTGCTGAGCCTTGAAGAATATGAGACTTTCCATTTCCATAGTGTCTCAAACCCAAGCGGAAGTCCACAACGCACTTTGAGATACAAGTTAGGCTATATTTGCAGAGAACTTCAAGAACTTGCAGAGTTCTTGAAGAGTCTCTTGCTGTGAGGAAAGCAGGAGCTCAGTTGAGGATTTGTCACTCCTTTAGTCCAGCTGTCTTCTCCCTGGCAGTGGCTTCTGTGGAGTCAAGCATTTCTATGGAGATTATCAGACGACCCCATTTAAAACGTTCTTTTGCTGGCATAAAAAAACATTTCTATGGCAGCAAAAGAACGCTCCCCCCAACACTTACTTTCCTTTCCCAACAAAGGTTTCCCTAGCAATGAAGAGAAAGTGAACAGAGCCACGTTCACTTCCTCATTTGAAATCCCACGAGACTTCATTGTGCGGGAAATTTAAAAATAAAAACAAAGTAAACACATTACAAGTTTACATAGGCACCTAAACACACTTAAAGGTCCCAAGTAACCTAGAGAGGGTCATAAAAAGAGCAAAACTTATCTGGATGTCCCGATCTCATCCGGAAGTGCTTGCGCCAGACCGGCCATTCTCACTGCAGTGACGAGATTTAAATGGCCTGAAGTTTTGCACGTCGGCAATGCCAGCACAGAAGCGCCATGGGGGATTTATTGATGGCTTCAGCTGTCAATAAAAAGGTATGTTAGCATAATGCCAGTGGAACGCAAAAGGACAACGTCTGATATTGGCATCCTTTTGCCATCTGCTGGCATCGTGATCACGCCACATTTGCTGTGTCTGATAATCTCCTATGTCTCAGTTCCTTTCTTAAAGCATTCCTAAAGTAGGTGTTGTAGAAGGGGGAACGCTTAGGAAAACTGGGCTCTAGAAGACAACTTAGGAAAACTGGGCTATAGAAGCTGTGGAGAGAGTTCACAGCTGTCAGCTTTGGGTGATGGTCTTCTCCATCTCCTTTTCCATCTACAATGCTTGGCTATCCCTGAGGCTGGGGCTGTAGCAATTAGAGTTTCCTGTACTACAGTACAAGATCATATTAGTGCTCAGGAGTGAGGAAGGTGTGGCCTCCCAGATGTTGTTGGGATGCAACTCCCATCAACCCTAGCTAGCATAGCCAGTGGTGAAGGATGATGGGAGCTGCAGTCCAACAACATCTGAAAGGCCACACAAATCCTAACCCTGTAACAGATGTAATAATATGTAATATGGTGGGCTATAACCAGCTTTTGTTTTTATCTAGGCAATGTTAGGGTTTGCTGTTTGTTATAGCATATTTGTTCTCTCTGTTGCTTATCCCTCTCCTGCTGATCTTCATTCTGTTAATTCTCCTTCTCTAATGGCTCCCATTCACCATTCTAATCTGATATCTATTAGATGTCGTCCTCCCTCTCAACTTCCTTTTGCCTATTCCCTTTGGAATTGCCGATAAGCTGCCCCCAAGGCAGAAGCAACCCATGACTTATTTATTTCTAGGTCCTTTATTCTCTTGGCTCTTACAGAAACGTGGATTTTCCCCTCAGGACACTGTTACATCAGCTGCCATCTCATTTGGCAACCTTTCTTTTACCCATTCTAGTTGTCAAGAGGGTAGAGGTGGGGGGTTGGCATTTTGTTATCTACTAAATGCCAGTTTCAAGTTTTATCATTTCCTCAAACTTACTGCTTCTTTTCATTTGAGTTTCTTGCTGTTAAACTTTTCTCGCTTCTTCAATTGTGTGTTGTAGTCATCTATTGTCCACCTGGACCATCAGCCAAGTTCCTTTCTGATTTTGATTCTTTGCTGACGTATTTCTCGTCGGATGATGTCCCAATCCTTATCATGGGGGACTTCAATATTCATATGGACGATCTTAATAATCCTACAGACATTCGTTTTAGCGCTCTGCTGTCTTCCTTTGGTTTGGAACTCTGCTCTAGGTCAATTACTCACTCTCTTGGACATTGCCTTGGTTTAGTTTTGAGTAAAAAATGTGTACCTTCTGAATATTCAGCTACTGAATTTCTGTTATCAGACCATTACCTTATTTCCTTTTCCCTCACTTATTGTCCCCCCCACTCACTGGATTATTCAGTGTTCTTTTTGTAACCTCCACTCTGTGAATCCTGAGGCATTCGGCCAGGCATTGGATTCTTCTTTATCTTCTTTAAGTCTTGGCAGCTCTGTGCTTTCAGCTGTCTCTTTATTTAACTCAACCTTATCCCATACATGTTTTGCCCCTTTATTGACTCGCACAACTTCTTCAATTAAGCCACAGCCCTGGCTTACTCCAATTGTTCAGTATCTCTGATCTTGTTCTCAAGCAGCCAAGCGTCTATGGAAAAAGTCCAGGGAATTGGCTAACTTTATTTATTATAAATTTGTTCTTTTTTTCTTATTTGTGTGCTATCTCTCTGGCAAAACAGAATTATTATGCATCACTGATTAGTGCTAATGAGCGATGGCCTCAGCGTCTTTTCTCAATTTTTAATTCTCTGTTAAAATTCATTTCCTCATCTCCATCAGTTCCTTCTTCATTTTCTCCTAACGATTTTGCTTCTCACTTCACTGCTAAGATTGATCTAATTTGTTCTTCTATGGAAGTCTCTGACTTGTCTCTTGTTCCAGTACCTCAGCCACCCATATTGGTAACATTTTCCGCCTTCCCCCCAGTCTCTCTAGCTGAACTAGCTAAGCTGGTGAAATCGTCTAACTCATCTACTTGTTCTCTTGATCCCATTCCTTCTCGCTTATTAAGCTTGGTTGCTCCTTCTATTCTCCCTTCTCTTCTTTCTATTATTAATCTCTCTCTCTACTGGTCACTTTCCTTCTGATTTCAAACATGCTTTGGTTTCTCCCATTCTCAAGAAGCCATCACTTGACCTGCTCTCCCTCTCTAATTATTGGCCAATCTCACTCTTGCTTTTCTTTTCTAAGGTTCTGGAATGTACTGTTTATTCTCGTTGTCTAGAATGTCTCTCCACCAACTCTCTAATGGATCCTTTTCAGTCTGGCTTTTGTCCATTACACTCGACTGAGACAGCTCTTGCCAAGATTACTGATGATCTTTTCTTAGCCAAATTGAAAAGTCTTTACTCGGTATTGATTCTTCTTGATCTTTCTGCTGGCTTCAGTACTGTTGATCATGGTCTTATGGTGGATCTGCTCCAGGATCTTGGATTTTCTGATTCCGTCCTTAGCTGGTTCAGATCCTACCTTTCTGATAGGTCATTTGTAGTGTTTGCTGATGGTCAAGTCTCCGCTCCGTTGTTGCTGTCCGTTGGAGTTCCACAGGGCTCTGTTTTGGGCCCATTGTTATTTTCTCTATATACTTTGTCCCTAGGTAACCTTATTGGCTCCTATGGTATTCAGTATCAGTTATACACTGATGACACCCAACTGTATTTTTCCACTTCGGAACTCTCTCCGGATGTTGAGCAGCGAGTGTCATCATGTCTATCTGCTATTTCTGCTTGGATGCTCTGTTGGTGCCTTAAGCTCAATATGGACAAGACTTAGCTACATGTTTTTCCACCAAAGCCAACTATGCATAATTCATTTTCAATCACAGTTAGTGGCACTAATATTCAACCTGTGAAGGAAGCGCATAGTCTTGGTTTCTTTGTCAATTCTTCCCTTTTGTTCGTTCCTCAAATTCAGTCCATGGCAAAGTCATGTCATTTCTTTCTTTATAATCTAGCGAGAATTAGGCCTTTTCTTTCAGTTTTTACTGCTAAGACTTTGGTTCATGCACTGGTCATTTCTCACCTGAATTACTGTAATTCTTTGCTGACTGGGCTTCCTCTTTCCCATCTTGCCCCCTTGATTTCAGTACAATACTATGCCACCAGGATAATTTTTTCTGCCCGCTGTTATGATCATGTCACTCCATTGTTGTTGTCCCTTCACTGGCTCCCAATCCCATTTAGAATTTGTTACAAGCTGTTATTATTAACTTTCAAAGCTCTTCATGGTTTGGCCCCCACCTATTTGTCCGCAGTTGTTTCCCCCTATTTTCCTGTTCGTGCCCTGCGCTCTAGTGATTCAGGGCTGCTAAATCACCCAAGGATTTCCTCTGCCCTTACTCAGATACGCCCCTTCTCCCACGCTGCCCCCTATTTTTGGAATCTCCTTCCCATGAATGTGTGGACCACCACCTCTCTAGACTACTTTAAGTCTAAATTAAAGACTATTCTATTCAGGGAAGCCTTCCAACTTTCATCTTGATTTTATGTCCATATTATTTGTATTAATTTACACTTTTATAGTATTGTTTTAATTATGTTACAGTAATGTTTTATTAATTTTATAATCTTGTTTGTGGTTTTAGATTGTGCGCCATAGGCAGGTTTTTGTGTTTATTTTGGATTGTTGTTTTTCTCCTTTGTAAAGTGCTATGTAAAGCCTATGGTGCTATATAAATAAACGTAATAATAATAAGTATATTTCCCAATGTTAAAGTGATATTTCACTGGCATTTTGAACAAGGAGAAATCCTTCAACAAAACCTTCCAACACTTCTGTTTGTTTACTTGCTGAATCAGCTTGGTCAAATATTATAAATATTATAAAGCAGTCAATGTTTTATGAATTGATATTGATTTCTATTGTATCAATAGAAGTATATTATCTAGATCAAGGGAAGTAATAGTGCCGCTCTATTCTGCCTTGGTCAGACCTCACCTAGAATACTGTGTCCAGTTCTGGGCACCACAATTCAAAAAGGATATTGACAAATTGGAGCATGTCCAGAGAAGGGCAACTAAAATGGTGAAAGGTCTGGAAACGATGCCTTATGAGGAGAGACTTAGGGAGCTAGGTATGTTTAGCCTGGAAAAAAGATGGTTAAGTGGTGATATGATAGCCCTGTTTAAGTATTTGAAGGGATGTCACACTGAGGATGGAGCAGGCTTGTTTTCTGCTGCTCCAGAGACTGGAACACGGAGCAGTGGAAGCAAGCTCCAGGAACAGAGATTCCACCTCAACATTAGGAAGAACTTTTTGACAGTAAGAGCTGTTTGGCAGTGGAACACACTCCCTCGGAGCGTGGTGGGGTCTCCTTCCTTGGAGGTCTTTAAACAGAGGCTGGATTGCCATCTGTCGGGGATGCTTTGATCGTGATTTCCTGCATGGCAGGGGGTTGGACTGGATGGCCCTCGTGGTCTCTTCCAACTCTACAATTCTATGATTCTATGATTCTATGATATTAAATGTTTGTTTTCCACCATCTGGGAACTTTAAACCGTTTCAGTTAGCTCTGATGAATAGAAGGACATTATACTGTAGTTCCAGTTTGGATGACATTTTGTATCCAAGGAAAGATGAAGGAAATGAATGACTGGATCAGGAGCGTCCACATGTATCTGAGCAGAGGATCATTCTGGTCCTGTGAGAGCAAAATGGCTGGACTCTGCAAGCTTGAGGATTAGCTCTGGGGTTTCTCTAGATACATTAAAAGGGAGGGGGAATAACAATTGGCTTCAAAAAAGACATTGCTCCAGCAAATAAGTGTGCATTTGTTAGCACTTGGTGCTTCCATTTTCTATTCCTGGCTGTCTTCTAAGCACAACTTATATCCCTGTTTTATGTACTCCTTTTTTTAAAAAAAAAATCCTTTCCTTGATGACTGTTCTTGGTTCCAGAGATCTGAACTCACTGGCTCTTCTCCTGACCGTGTCTTCAAAGTGGTATTTCTTGGTAACTCTGGAGTTGGCAAGAGCTCCTTCATCCATCGCTTCTGTTACAACAGATTCTTGACTGAGATCAGCTCCACTATCGGTAATGGAAAAAAACTTCCAAATGTTGAAACAAGAGATGGAAGGGAAATTATCACAAAGATGTTAAGTGATTCTTGTGTGATTGGATGAACATGTTCAAAACAGCAGCACTTGTGAAGTACTTTTCCCCCTTCCAGTACCAGTGTAAAATTGTTGATTTTCTCTCTCGAATGTTCCACACTACCTATTCCCTTAACAACAGTGGTTTGAAAAGTTACTCATGGATATGAGTCATGCTGGGTGAACAGGTAGAAATAAAAAGGACATGCAGTGTTCTTTGAGTAATTCAAAGCTCATCTGATCAGAAAGTTACCATGTCCTCAGCTAGAGTTAGTGCTTACTCTAAGGCAGTGCTTCTTAGCCTGTGGTCCACAGACCCCCAGGGGGCTGCACTGTCTTTAGAAGGGTCTGTGAAGGTTTGAAGGCTGCTCGGCCCACCTGCCTGCCTGCAGTGGAGTGGCTGCATGACAGGAGCCAAGGCAAAGGCTGGTTGGCTTGGCCAGCGCATTACCATTCAATCCGCTTTAGTCACAAGCTTGTAGGAAGAAGCAGGAGAAAAGTCTTTCCTCCCCTCCCAGTGCCTCTGACAGAAGGTTTCATAGATGGAGTATTATTATTATTAGTAGTAGTAGTAGTAGTATTGGTTTAAAATCTTGATTTAAGTCTTGGGGGTCTGCAGCTACAAAAGATATTTATAGGGGGTGCCTGGTAAAGAAAAAGTTAAGAGCCACTGCTCTAAGGCAATGCCTCTCAAGCTATCGAATGTGGGGACCAGCAATTTGTTTTTCAATGTGTCAGGGACTGGTATCATGTTTGTGCCCATAGGCTACAATTGTTTCTTTCATCTCTAAAAAATTGCCATGGACTGGTAGCCAATCCACCTTGTCTTTGCTCTGTTGCTGTAGTCACTGGGCTATAGGGATGGAAATAATATTCAAAAATATTCAAAAATTGTTACATTTTCTGCACAGAAAAGTTTTTTTCTGCACAAAAATATCTTTATGTGCAGAAGTATTATTTTATGTGCAGAAAATGCTATTTCCTTTGCAGAAAAGGCTGTTTCCTGTGCAGAAAACTGTTTTCTATGCAAAACAACCAGAGGCAATCTTATGCAGAATAAATCTTGAATTGCGAATAGGCTTCAAAAAATTGCTTGGTTTTCAAATCCTTTCTCATAGCAGGAAGAAAATTACTAAAATTACTTGTCGCTTCATTCAAGAAGAAAATTACTGATCAATAACATCCCTATGAGTTTCTAATTTTGTTGTGTAGCAAACAGAGGAGGGGAGATAGATGATGTGACTGGTTGAGGAATGGGCTGGTAGGCATTGGGGCCACATTCTGCTTTGGTCCCTTAGAATATTTAAAGATAAAACACATTATAAATGGTCCTTTCAATTGCATTAATATACTAAGGACTTTTTCGGACGTCTCAAATACAACGCAAGCAGCCTCGTCACGTTGTGAGGCTGCTGCGCTGCAGGGCGTCCCTTTCAGATGACGCTCTCCCCTGCCAGTACTGTTGCGGTACCGCGGGGACATTTGAGCGTTATATTTCGCCAATTTTTACTCACGAAAGTTGATTGTGATTAAAATTCAGCGAAATATAATGCTCAAATGTCCCTGCGGTACCGCAACAGTACCGGCAGGGGAGAACGTCATCCGAAAGGGATGCCCTGCAGCGCAGCAGCCTCGCAACGCGACGAGGCTGCTTGCGTTGTATTTGAGACATCCAAAAAAGTCCTAAATCTCATCAGTGCTCACTGAGCAGATAAAAATTAGCCCCCATCCCAACCTTTTTGTTGTTGTTCCACTGTGATTATTAAACTATTTGCAAGCTTGCCCCATTGTTTACCGGTTGCTGCCGCAAATGATTTATATATAGCCCCTTTTAATTTCTGAATGTGCTTTACATTTTTGTTCTTTGCAATGCTGTGAGGTTGCCTACATTTTACTGCTGGGACCTGAGGATGTCAATGTCTTGTCCAAATCAAAGTTCAGCACCCACCCTGTTCTCTGGATCAGACACCTCTTGGGCTCAACAGATGCCTCTTGTTTCCCCTATAGGCATCGATTACCAGGTGAAGAGTTTGATGATTGACAACACGCAGGTGGTTTTACAGCTATGGGATACAGCAGGGCAAGAAAGGTAAAGGACTTTGTAGTATTTGGCCCAAGTGACACAGATTGCCTCAGAAGGTGGTAGACTCTCTACCACTATGTGGTTGTGTGCCTTCAAGTTGTTCCCAACTTACGGTGACCTTAAGGCAAACCTATCACAGGGTTTTCTGAAACTCAGACGGTATGACTTGCTCAATGTCACCTAGAGGGTTTTCATGGCTGAGTGGGAATTTGAACCCTGGTCTCCAGAGTCGTAGTCCAACACTCAAACCACTATGCCACACTGGGTGTTTAAGAAGAGATTGGATTACCACCTGTCAAGGATGCATCATCATCATCATCATCATCATCATCATTTCTTACCTGCTTCTCCCTATGTATCGAGGAACAACAAATTAACATATAAACATAATTAGTTAAAAAACACATATCAGTTAAAACATATATCAATTTAAAAGAACAGGTAAGACTGAGACATTTTAAAACAACCAATACACAGTTTCAAATTCACAATTTAAAATAATCTAGATAGGCCTGCCAAAGAGACATATTTAATGCTGCTTTAAATTTCGACAGCGTATTCAGCTGTTGTATCTCTTCTGTCCCACAGTCTAGGGGCAGCTGAAGAAAAAGTCCTCTGGGTGAGGACTTTATGGATTTCTTGCATTAGTAAGGTGGCTGGACTAAATGATTTTTGAGACACCTTCCAACTCTACAGTTCTGTTTCTCTAAAAGCACAGGATAACATTGGTGATGAAAAACACCATAGTCATCTTACAAAATGAGATATCAGCCTTGGAAGTCCAACTGGGGGTAACTTGTTATAATTCCTGGGATGCCTTTACTGTATAGAAGTTGTTGGGTACCTTTTAGCTCACGCTAAAGTAACACGCCAAAGACATTCATGAATAAACACTTAAACAAACATAAAAAGCTACCAAGAAAAGGTGACAGTATCCTGTAGGTCCTCTTCATGTTCTCCCCTGGAGTTTAATTATCCGTTCTCATTGGGAAAGAGGAGGGGGAGAAGAGGACTGCCCATTCACACTGTAATCACACAATTAGAGCAGGATGTGATTATTTCATGCTCATCAATACTGCAAAAAGAGTGATATTGAGGCCTATTGATGGTTTTGCCCACCAATTAAAAGTTAAACCTAATTAACTGGTGGCGCACAGATGGACCATGGGAGGATGACAGTGTTGTGCAGTAACGGGAAACCATTTGTGATACTACCATGTTGTAATTCCGCTATTTCAGCTCCGTCTGATAAAGTCTCCAGTGAATTATGTGGCTTAGCGGGGACTTGAACCTAGATCTGCTAAATCCCAGTCCATCACACTGCCCACTACACTATACTTGTTCATGGGGAATCTGCTCCATATACCATTATGAGTGAAGACAGTCATCAGGTTTTGAGATATGCATGCTGTTAGCAATATGAAGGTGCTGTAGAGGCTGTCCACACGCAGAGTGAGAAGGACTGTTCATTTGTGAATGTTTAAGGCTCTTGGGTTGGTTTGGCCTTAGATTCCGGAGTATCACCAAGCAATATTTCCGAAGAGTGGATGGAATCCTGGTCATGTACGACATCACAGCTGAATGCACCTTTGCGGCTGTCCGGAACTGGATGACATGCATCCAGGTTAGAATAGATTGCAATGAGATGCACATATTCTGGTGTTTGTAAAGTTTTTATACCCTACTTTTGGCACTGTGGTTCTTTCCAAAAGGGCTCTGCTAGTGTCAGGGTGAATTCCACTGAAGCCATCCAGAGGAAGAAATATTGGCAGTGGAGTGGCACAAGGCATTTTACTGGTGACCGTGATAACAAGTGAACCCTAGTTTTGTTAGAGGGGAAGGACTGTGAGAGATTATTATTGGAATGAAAGACCTGTTAGAGCCTTTACTCCCATCACATCTTAGGATGGTGAGTTCGAAAGAACCAAATAAGTTTAAAAATAAGTTTAGAATTCTCAAATTGAGGAATATTTATTAAGGAAATACATCCTTGGATAGCAATAGCCTGATCCTTTCTAAACTAATCTAAAAGAGAAAAGGATGTGAGGGAGATATGTTCTCTTTCATCAAACAGCAGAGGGGAAACAAGGGAGAAGGTTCGGTCTGAGCCAGATCTTTTTTCCCATTTACAACAGAGGGCAGTCACTTAATTAACCCTGACTAAATCAGACAATGTTATCTTCCCATAATGCTTTGGGGATAGGGGGCTGACAGCTATCTCATCCCTAGTGGACACGAGAGCAGCAAGAAGAAGCACAGAAGCTGCTGTTTCTTCCAACAAGTTTAATTTTTGCAGTTTGGGGATGCAGGGAGCATATGTGGTTATTCATCCTTTCTGAAGTAAAGCTAAGAGGTCCTGGCCTTGGTGAGGGGGAAATTAGGGCAAAGGAGGGGAAGGAAGAGGGTTCTGGAGAAGCACCCTCCCCATCAGCTTTGCTGGTGGCCCAACTTTGGCAGTGTTCCACTCTTGATTTGATTTTAACCATGCCAACTCCTTAACTGAACCTCTTTTAAAAATATTATTTGCTGTGGTTTTCTCTCATCTACTCTGGCAAAAATTATGGCTTATTCATAATATGCATATTAGTGGCATAGTAAGATCCCAATGGGCAGACTGATCTTCATGAGTCACCATTTAACGTGTTTCTAGAGCCTTAGTCAGCCAGCATCTGAACTAAAAGTGATCAAGTGCCCTCTCTATATCTGTAGCCTCATAACTGGGTTTGGGAAACGTTACCTTTTCCCTCCTTGACCATGATAATCTGCTGCTTTGGACAGCATCTTATAGTTTTTGGGGTATTTTTGTTCTGCAGGATGGGATTGAAGATGGTGCAGTGATATTTCTGCTCGGAAACAAAATGGATACAGTTGACAAACAGAAACCCAAAGTACCCAGGACTGCAGGAGAAAGGCTGGCAAAGGTGTGGTGGTGCTGTGGCTCAGGTGTAGAGGACATGCTTTGCATGCAAAAGGTCCCAGGTTCAACTCCCAATAGGTTCAGCACTTTGGATAGTTCATTTAAAGTTTGGAGTAAATTTTGGAATGGATGCACCATCCTACTGACATGGCAGTGGCCAGCTATCAAAGCAGTAAACACATCAATTAGCCCACCTGTATTCATATGTTTCCTACAAACTTATCAGAACAACATGAGGAACAGTTTGATGGAAGCAACTCAGTGCTACTTGGCTTGGGTAATGTGTGAGTTAGCTCTGTGCCCCAAGACCCCATCCTGGCAAATCCCTTAGACTGGAGCTCTCTTCTCTGTGATGGTTGCAGAGCTATGCTGAAGTTTTCGTCAATGGTCTCCTGGAAAACAATTCCATGTGAGTGAGTCTTGAATCTGATGTGTGCTGTAGATGAATGTCCCACTGATACTAACTGCAGTTTGCCAAAATCCCAGTGAACACATGCTAAGGAATCAGAAGTTGCCCTTCTAGCCAATGTCTTTGCAATGCATGTGTTTTGTCCAATTGGCTTCTTTCTGCAAATATCCCTGGCCTGACTCTCTGTGTGCTATCAAACAAGACAGTTATTAATTTGAGTGCTTTTATTAATCTCACTTTGTCATGGCATATGTACACTCCACAGGGAGCAGCTATAAACTCCAACTCTCTTACAAATATGTTTAATATTTCACTTGCTCAATGTATGGACTAAAATACATAATGTGCAAAGCACATCTAATGGGAAGACAATCATTTTTCTTTTGTTGAAATATATCATTAGTATCTCACTGGGAGCTGTATAGATGATGATTATCTTCTGCCCTTTTCTCTGTCTTTCTTTCTCTTCAGGAATATAAGGCTGTTTTCTATGAGTGTAGTGCAATGACTGGCTATAACATTCTGGAGCCCATGCTACATATGGCAAGGTCTGTACAAACACTCCCCACCCAGGCTCCTGTAACTGGAAAAGGAGTAGAGGCAAATTTGGTTCCCCAGCCAGTTGTAGCAAAATTTATTCATTTCTGGATAAAGGCTATACAAAAGGGCAAATAGGTAACATTTGGAGGCCACTTAATAGCTGTTTTGTGGATCTAGTTAAATATTCTCTTCCTCTGAATTTGGCATTGCCTGGTGCATTTTGGGAGTGCTTCCATGCTATAAATCAGAGATGGCAAACTAGAGGGCCTTCAGATGTTGGTGGATTGCACCTCCCACTTTCTCTCACCATTGGCTACATTTCCCAAGGCTAATTGGAGTTGTAGTCCCACATCATCTGGAGGATCAAATCTTATCTCCCCCCCCTTATATAAATGAAAGCTAAACCTATGCTTCCCTCAGGATGTAGAGTCAGTAAATTAAAATTATTAGACATGATGAAGGAATGTCCATCATTCATAAATGTCCAGTTCTGGGCACCACAATTCAAGAAGGATATTGAGAAGCTGGAACGTGTCCAGAGGAGGGCGACCAGGATGGTGGGACGTCTGGAAGCCATGCCCTACAAGGAGTGGCTTAGGGAGCTGGGCATGTTTAGTCTGGAGATGAAAAGGTTAAGAGGTAACATGATAGCCATGTTTAAATATTTGAAGGGATGTCATACTGAGCAAGCTTGTTTTCTGTTGTTCGAGAGACTAGGACATGGAACAATGGGTTCAAACTACATAAAAAAAGAGTTTTCCACCTAAACATTAGGAAGAACTTCCTGATAGTAAGAGCTGTTCGGAAGTGGAATACCCTGCCTCATAGTGTCGTGGAGTCTCCTTCTTTGGAGGTTTTTAAGCAGAGGCTGGATGACCATCTGTTGGGAATGATTTGATTGTGTATTCCTGCATGGCAGGGGGTTGGACTGGATCGCCCTTGTGGTCTCTTCCAACTCTATGATTCTATGATATTAAGAATATTGGGTATAAGATGCTGTGCAGTCCAAGTGTTCACATGTACACACACCAACAAATTCAACTGAGTTCAGATGAACCTAATCCCCTTGTGCCTTAAGGAAAATATTTTGAGTATCCTGATCCACAAACTTAGATGTGATACTATAATCACATTGAAACCAAAGGGTAATCTTTGGCATTCATGTAAAAGATGCACCCTTTGGTTTCAATATGATGATACTGTCAAATTTAAGTTTGTGGATCAGGATGCTTAAATATTTGCCTTAAGACATATAAAAGAAAGAGAGGGTTTGGCTTGATTTTCTGAATTGCCAGACCTCAACCATGACACTTGGCTGCCATTTTGTTCTACCCATGTATGTAACTTCCTCCCCAATTAATCAATTTGAAATGACTGCAAGAATCTCCCAGTTCCCCTTTCTGTCTTTTTTAAAGCTTAGTCCTCTGATTCCCTCCTGATGCTGACCTGCTAATGTGTTTGTTTCAGACTCCTAACAGCACATAAGGACAAACAGAGAGAGTGGGCATTGCACCTGGAGGAATACAACAATGGAAAGGGATGCTGTTTGTAACAGACCCTCATTCAAGAACATGCCACAAAATATATCAGTTGAAGAGAGAGTTGGAACAAGCTGTCTCCGATCAAAATATGGACAGATGTTACTGGCAGCGTTGAAACTTCAGGAACATTAAACTTTCTTTTTTCATAGAAAAAAATGACATGACATCATTGGTGGCTGCAAATCACCCATGCATTGTCCATGTTGCTTCAGGAATATGAAGCTTGTCTAAAAAATCATACAAGTTCATTTTACTGGTTTGTACAAATGTACTTAGAAATACGAGGAAAAATACATGTATAAGTGATTACACTGGGTTCATTTAATTATAAATAGAACAATTTGAAAGTAGCACCAGTGTATTTTTTCAATGCTACAAAGGTGAGTTAGATTGCAGGGAGACTGAGCCTCCGTCTGTCTACTCTGACAGCAAGAAGCCAGTCCTGCTACATGTGATCTCTCCAGAGCTGGCCCAAGACCACCCAACATTTCACAGATGAAAACCAGGACACGTGTGACCAGGCAACATCAGAGTGTGGTCAAGATGGCAAAAGTTATTAATGAGGAAGAACACACAAGCTAGGAGAGGCCGCAGCAGTTTGCTTTTTGCCTGAGCCTATTGGGAAGGACAAGATTCCACCCTCTCCTGTCCTCTTCTCCCCCTCCTGAGTCAATTGAGTACAAACTACTTTTGCATTTTAAACTCAATTTGCAGCAGCTGAAGTAAACCAAGGACAAAGGGGGAAGGTAGGAGGAGGAGAGAGAAACTGGGACTTTTAAAAGCCACTGAAAAGGTAGGAGGACAGAGGATTAATTAGGACTATCCTTGCTAAATCAGGACAGTTGGAGGGTATGTTGCTATGGCCCCTACTCCCAAAGCCAGTATTTTTACAAATCCACCTGCACCGTTAAGGCACCATCAGTTCCAGGTGTCATCCATCCCATTTCATGGTGTTTCTTGCGACTTCAGCTTGGATTGCATTAAATCAGGGATGGGGAAAGTGTGGCCTCCCTAACCTCTCTTTTTTATACCTTGGAAATGCCCATTTTCATTTTTGGAGGTGGAAAATTGCCCCAAAATTGTTCAAACCCCCACAAAACTTTCCAAAGGCGTAACAGTTCATTTTGATTTGAGACCCCCAAACCAGAAAAAGGCTGAGTTTAGGCCAAAATAGAAACTGCAAGTGTCAGGTCACTTCCAGATCTCCCTGAAAGTGTCATGGCCCACTGGTGGGGAAGGGAAATGGGCTCCTTGCCCCCCCAGTGCAGTTGCCCACCCCTGAATTAAGTGGAGGTGGTAGAAACTGAACTGAGGCTTTTCTAAATGCCAAAGAATGGGTCCAGTTCAAGGACACACAAGATGGAGCGAGGTAGCCCCTTCAGCCCTACACTATGGAGATTATCAGCCGGGGACCAAAAGTGTCCCCGTCTCGCTATACTATATCCCACCCCCTCCCATCCCCGTCCTGGCATGATAACCCACTGTTTTGCACTTACCTTGTTCCTGAGACCGCCCCCTCCCCTCAGCAGCTGGGAGTGAATGGAGCTTGAGCAGAGCCCCATTCACTTCCTGTTTTGAGTTCCTGGCCATTCTTGCGAGGTGGAAATTCAAAAATAAAAAGGAAAATAAAGATCGAAAAGTGACAGCAAGCACACATGCACACACACACAGTTAATTACAAGTAACTGGGGGAGGGGGGTGAAGAGTGTCACTTACCTGGATGCCCTGATGGCACCCAGAAGTGTTCAGCAGGGACCTTCCACCATGGCTGGCATTACGCATAATGGGGCTCCTTTTCGCACACCTGTTATTCCGTGACAGGAATGGAACAGGTGATCAATTGACAGCTTAAGCCATGAATAAAAAGGAACATGGATGGAACGGAAGCAGCATGGGACGAGGATGACGTCATCTGAACAGTTTGCCCTTTGATGATCTCCTGGCCTTACTGGAACACCATATTAAGAGCATCTGATAATCTCCTACATCACAGAAGAAACACACTCTCTTATAAAGCTCACAGGGCTTAAATTGCTCACTTTTATTTTGAAGAAAAACCAGCCTCTAGAACTCAAAGCAGGAGCTATTTGCAATACACAGTACCTTTGTAGGAAAATAGCCGGGGGGGGGGGCATTCAGCAGGAAATTGAAGCAGCCACCCAATCTGGACTGGGAGCATGTTTGACCATTTAAAATAGGTCAGTTACAAGCATGTTTTCCCTTCAGAATTGTTTATCAGTGGCTGGCATTCTGTATTGTAGTTACAGATTTGTAACCTATAACTGCTCTATGGTCTTATCTATACAATCAAAATAATATGGATGGGACGTGACTGTACAGCGATCTGTTCATATGGACATACGCATAAATATCTGTCATTCAGAAGGGGGGCAGACAAATCCACCGCAAAGTCCATGTGCATTGTGTCCGGGGCTTAGTCGGGATTTTTAAAAAAGTTCTGTACCACATGCGAATGTGTGATCGTTTGAACACTCACATTTGCACAGATACGAACAGGCAGCATAATCTGATTGGCTGGATGAGAATGGGGGCGGGCCTAGCAAACATGGAAATCACCTGTGGCCACCATGTTGGATTTTCAGCTAAGCGAGGGTCTGGTAAGTTGATAACGCAGTGATCTTATACTCTTTTTTGTAAATATGAACTATTGTTTGTGCGCACCATGGGAAACTGTTTAAGAAAAATTGGTGGCGGCACATTTAAAATCACAAGTAAATCACTCACTGCCGCCATCCTGGCTAGGGGTCATGTGGAGTTTGACCATGAAGACAGGTCTCATCATTGTGAATGCCTGCTTTTTTGGACATGTTTGTATTCCCCCCACCCTCATATAGACAAAACTTATATTTAGTAACACTGCATTCGTCATGTTGTGGTACTATTGCCACAACTGCACATGCCTCCCCCAAGCCCACCTTAACAACCAGCAACTGCACTGAGTGAAGGTCTGTTTGGCTGTTGATTGGGGCACAAGAAGGATGACATTTCCAGCTCCTCCAATAGGCAGTGAGGCTGCCACAATCAGAAGCAAGCTCCCTGTCACGATTCCTTGTCACATCCTCGCTTGCTGGAACAGGCCAGGAGATGTTACTGAATTAGGCATTTGTAACTATGTATCCAATGTAGAATATCAGTTCTATAGCTGGGCCTCAGTCTCCCATTTTTGACAACACCTGTATAAGAACTTTTATTTAAATGACTTGCTCACCCTTTTCTAACAAAGGATGCTTCCAGGTGGAGGACTCTTAGCACTGCAGCTATTCTGTCCTTTCTCTTCAATGTTTTTTTGCTTGGAAGAAGAAGAAGAATATGGAAGAAGAAGTGGGAAAATACCAAATGGTTACAAATTGAAGAGAACAATGTCTTGTCTTGTTGGCCTATAAAACTGCATGAATGAGATAGGGCACTTGCATAACTGAAGCCTTGCCTGGAAGCACCCAGACTGAGGATTTGATCTGCAGGTAAGGTGGGCCCTCAGTAGCTGCTGGGATTTAGTTCCAGGATCCCCTGTGGATATTAAAATCTGTGGATACTCAAGTCCCATTGCAGACAATGGCATCCTTTATATAAAATGGTGAACAGCAAATTTTGCTTTTTGGATCCCCCCCTCCGCCGCAGAATATTTTCGAGCTGTGGTTGGATGAATCCGTGGATGCAGAACCCATGGATACAGAGGACCCTGACTGTATTCTCTGCAGTCACAATTTTCAGATACAATGGGTAAGACTGTGCATTGGGAGACAGGCATCTGGTACGTAGCTAACCCCAACTGACCTTTTAAGTGACACAGCTCCCCACAACGTGTCCATTTCTGTGTCATTGGAGAGCAGGGGGATCAATGGAGATGCATTCAGCTATTTTCCTGTAGCTGGATGAGCTACAACAGACATCCATAGGGGTCTTCAGGAAGTCCCTGCAGATGATGTCCTTGCAGCATTAACAGCTAAAGGGAACTAGGGACTGCATCTCCATTGATCTCTCTTTCCCAACTACATTATAATAGCTATGTTAGGTAGAGCTGTATGGTTTAAAAGTTGAGTTTAGGGGGACATTTTGATTATTGCACAGTCAGCAAAAAAATTCCAACCTTTGCAACAACCCTCTCCTCAAAAGGAGGTCACAATAGTGTATGCTGGACTTACACTATGGTAACTCACTGACAGGGTGTCAGGCAGCCTCTTCCACATTTACAAATGGAAGGTTCATCGGCAGACTATGGTTTTGCACTATGTAGAAAACGCCAGCATGATGTAGTGGTTTGAGTATTGGATAAGACTCTGGAGACTAGGCTTTGAATCCCTGCTCAGCCATGAAAACCCACTGGGTGACCTTAGGCAAGTCACATACTCGCAGCCTCAGAAAACCCCATGACAGGTTTGTCTTAGGGTCGCCATAAGTCAGAAATGACTTGAAGGCACACAACAAGAATAAAGAAACCATTTGGTCAGTCAAATTTGTCCCCATGGGTTCTCCAGTATTACTGAGGAATTACAGCAATAGCAACATGCAAATATATACGTTACAAATGTGTGGAGTGTGGACTAAGAGTAATATCATTTTTGCTTTAAAAGTTTAGTTACTACCAATGATGGCCTAACTTAAAGAGGCTAAGGACTTAGGCAAAATGGGCTGGATTTAGTGAGGTTAACATTTACAAAAAATACAGCTCTGGCTGTTGCTGCTTCTTCAAGAGATACTTTTCCATCCAGGCTTTGTCATAATGGAAATGCTGTGGGGGGGGGGGAATAGTTTCAAAAATACAGTAGTTCTTTATAATGAGGGGAGGAACTCTTGCATAGGCTGTTTGCTGTAAAATTAGAAGAGAGGGGAGGTCCTTTTCCCTGTCTCAGCAGAAAGAAATGCCCATGGGACCAGACCTCTTCCTAATACATTGCACAGATAAAAATAACTTTAATGGGGTGAAAAGCTCTCTGCCAGAATATAAAATGCGTCAGCAGAACCATAGTGCGCATTTATCCTATACTTTCATGACAATTTCACTCAGTAAACCTTTGTTCTTCTGATCTATGCTCCAGCCCATGCAGCCACCTTGGGACTGGTTAATCTTTTCATCTCTGTCTTGGCCTAAGAGTACCTACAAAAGAAGGCCAGCAACACCTCTCTTACACATCCTAACATGGCTGTTTCAGAAAGGAGAAGGGACCCATACACTTTCAAGGGGCTACCACAGGAGAGCTTGTCCAAAGTGCAGAGCATGGAAATAGACTTTTCAAAAGTAATTTATTCCATTTGTTTGCTTTTTGTTGAGCGTCCTCAAATCGTTTCCGACTTTGTTCAGAAGGAGTTTGCCTCTGCCTTCCTCTTAGGCTGAAAGAGCATGATTTGCCCAAGGTCACCCAGTGGGTTTCCATGGCCTAGTGGGGATTTGAACCCTGGTCACCAGAGTCCCAATCCAACAGTCAAACCACTGCACCATGCTGGCTCTCCATTACAGTGTTTAAAAACTAACCCTTCCCTATAACTCATTATGATGATTTAAAAGTTTGGCTGGAATCCTGTATGAGAGTTACATCTTCATAAGCAGACTTAGGTATGTGTGAATTAAAATTGGGCAGTATTGTAACATCCATATCCAGTAGAGGGCTGGTGTTAAGGTACTACATACTAGGGCAATCAATGTGACAGATGCACAATGGGACCCAATACATATCAAGACCAATGCACAACAGGACTTGATATGTAGCATTACACTGGCTAGGGAGTACCAATGCATAGTGAGCTCTACTGATATACAGTGGCACATCCTCACTAGTGTCCCATTACACACCTTTGCCACTCTGCTATGTTTCTTAGCTGCTCTGCTATGTAATTGAGGGCTTGTCTATACAAGGCAAAAAGAAGCAGATTGCTCCGCAGTAAAGGCAACTCACAGCAGCTGCAATTTGTCTTAATGGCTTTTGTTTTTTAGTTAGATTGCAGGCATGTGAAGCTATCTGCATTTGCTGTGCAAACGAGCATGCCCGTTGCTCCCTTGGGAAGGCGGGGTGGAAAGCTCCAGGTGTGCCTGCTGTCCACTCCACTCCCTTCTCAAGGCAGCAGCCCCTTGCTGCCTTGGGAAGGTGGGGTGGAAAGCTGCTGGCGTGCCCGCTCTCCACTCCACTCCCTTCTCAAGGTAGCGAGGGGCTTCTCACGAAGCCCCTCGCTGCCTTGGGAAGGGACTGGGGTGAAAAGCCACTCACCCACAGGCTCATTTCTTATTTGCAGTTTTTTCACATTCGTGGGGGTTGTCTGCCCCTAACCCCCACGAATGTGGAGGGGCAACTGCATTAACAAAATGAATTTCAACAGGGAGAAATGTAGGATACTACACTTGGGCAGTAAAAATGAAATGTACAAATACAGGATGGATGGCACCTGGCTTGAGGGCAGTACATGCGAAAAGGATCTAGGAGTCTTAGTGGATCACAAGCTGAACATGAGTCAACAGTGTGATGCAGCAGCTAAAAAAGTCAATGCAATTCTAGGCTACATCAACAGGAGTATAGTATCTAACTCAAGGGAGGTAATAGTGCCACTCTATTCTGCTTTGGTCAGACCTCACCTGGAATACTGTGTCCAGTTCTGGGCACCACAATTCAGAAAGGATATTGAGAAGCTGAAATGTGTCCAGAGAAGGGCGACCAGGATGGTGGGTGGTCTGGAAACCATGCCCTATGAGGAGCAGCTTAGGGAGCTGGGCATGTTTAGCCTAGAGAAGAGAAGGTTGAGAGGGGACTTGATAGCCATGTTTAAATATTTGAGGGGATGTCATACTAATGATGGAGCAGGCTTGTTTTCTGCTGCTCCAGAGACTAGGACATGGAGCAATGGGTTCAAACTATAGGAAAAACGATTCCACATAAACATTAGGAAGAACTTTCTGAAAGTAAGAGCTGCTTGGCAGTGGAATGCACTGCCTCGTAGTGTTGTGGAGTCTCCTTCTTTGGGGGTTTTTAAACAGAGGCTGGATGGCCATCTGTTGGGAATGATTTGATTGTGTATTCCTGCATGGCAGGGGTTGGACTGGATGGCCCTTGAGGTCTCTTCCAACTCTATGATTCTATGATTCTATGCCTGTGAATCAAGATGGTGGCCATGAGTGAATTACTTGTGTTTTTATTCTCACCAGTTGCCACTGCGAAACAGTATTTTTTTTTAAAAAAAAACCCTATTCCCGAGGCACGATAGAGCGATATTTCACTTTAACAGAAAAGCAAAAAGACCCCCCAAACTCCCAGTTTATTGCATTAGCGCTCACTCACTAAGGCAAAAAACAAACCCATGGCAGTTCTGGGTGCTTGCCTTGTTAGCAAGCCCCACCCCCAGCCCTCATCTGGCCAATCAGCTTTCAGTTTCTGCTTGTATGGGAAAGCAAATCAATTCGCATCACTTGACCCAACAAGCAGGAATGCGCATTCCCCCTCCTGTTTTTTAAAAAACTCCAGGAAAAGCCACAAAGGCTTTTCTTGTGCAGTATATGGGGCATTTAGCCCTCCTCCTTCCGAATATGGTGATACGATGTGGGATGCCATTAAGGCAGCTTGTATTCTCCTCAAATTCCGTGAGTATTTTTTGTTGTTTAGACAGTTACATAATGTAGAGGATTCCAGCCATTAACTCACTGTTAGTGATGTATGCAAGCATATCTTGACCTTACACTTGTGTATTTCCTTCCCCTCTTTTTTAGTATTTGCACAAGTTGGTAGCCTTCTTCTGCAAAGATCAAAGCCCCCTCAGGACTCACATTTTTGCTACAATTGCCCCCATTCTGTGACTGGTGGAGGGGAGATCAGAGAAGCGTCTGGCTATGGGGCACAGCCAGATGCAGGCCAATGACATAATTTGTCAAGATCCTCAACAGAAGATGTCATTGGATAGTGATCTGGCTATAGGGCATAGCCCAATGCTCCTTTGCCACACACACTGCACTACACCTGCCACAGAATGGCCATTCAGGGCAGCTATCATGGCAAAACTCAAAGTCCTGTGGATGGTGAGAAGTAGTGGAGTTACAGCTGCTGAACTTTTATGCTGGGCTGGGCTAGGCTGGAACTCTGCCCCAACTGCACCTTATTTTTCCATTACTTTTTGTTACTTTTTTTGAGAGAGGAAAACACCTCAGGTTTGAAAAGAAAACAACATAAAACTTGAAAACCTCTGGTAAAAATACTTCTTAAAAGTAAATTTTGAAAATAACTAGAAACTAATTACTCCAGTACCAGAGCTCATACTACAGGGACATCTGTCTCAGGACTTTTTCAGATGACCTTTATTCCAAGAGAAGACGTTGGGAGAGGTTCACAGCTATCCAACAGCAGGGGGTCCTTTTTGGACGCTGCTGTCCCTCTCCCGGCGCCGTCCGTGACAGATCTGGCGCAGATCTATTGCCACTGCACCATTTTTTACTTACGGAAGTTGTCTATAATTAAAAATGGTGCGGTGGCAATAGATCCACGCTGGAACTGTCACGGATGGCGATGGGAGAGGGACGGCGGCGTCTGAAAAGGACCCCTGCCGCTGGATAGCTGCGAACCTCTCCCAAATCTTCTCTCGGAATAAAGGTCATCTGAAAAAGTCCTCAGCCTTATTTCACCTCTATTGCATAAATACCAAGGGCACACTGAACAATTCTATACTTCTCTGTTGCTTTCAGACACCAACCCTGATACAACATACAGTTGTCCCTTCATATTCGCTGGGGTTTGGTTCCAGGACCACCCCCACCCCCGTAGATACCAAAATCCATGAATACTCAAGTCCCATTATATGAATGGCATAGCAAAATGGTGTCCCTTATATAAGATGGCAAAATCAAGGTTTGCTTTTTGGATTATCATTTTTAAAAGAATATTTTCAAGCCGTGAATGCCTAAATCCATGGATACCAAATCCGTGAATACAGAGGGACAATTGTATAATGTTGCCAGATTCAGTTCAGCTGCAGTTAAATAAAATTAATCAGGCATTGGCCTCCGCAGTAGACTAGTACCAACCTTATCTTTCTTATACTGGGGCCATGCAATCCAAGGGGACATTTTAAACACTGTTTTTAACCTGTGTTTTAGCCTTCTTTTAATTTGTATCCCTTTTTTACCTGTGCTGGTCTATGACTGTAATAAAGATTCTACTCTTCTAATTACTCCAGTAAAGAAAATTTGCTCTTACTTATTACATTGCTTTAAAAATTTTAAAAGATTAATTTTCTGTGATATTACTTGTAACTCATTATTCCCAAATACTGCCATTTGCCAAAAGGATGAATTTACATTTTAACAATTTCTCACTAAATCCCATGGGGCTAAATGTCAGAGACACTGATTTATGACATTTTCCCTCTAACATTTATTAATGGTACTGGAATTATCTCTGAGCAAGTGTGTTTACTATATTTGGCTATGTTTAGCTTGGAGAAGAGAAGACTGAGAGGTAACATGAGCTATCTTTAAATATCTGAAGGGATGTCATATAGAAGATGGAGTGAGCTTGTTTTCTGCTGCTTCAGAGAATAGAACAAGAACCAATGGATTCAAGTTACAAGAAAGGAGATTCCACCTAAACATTAAGAAGAACTTCCTGACAGTAAGAGCTGTTCGGAAGTGGAATATACTGCCTCAGAGGGTGGTGGGCACTTCATCTTTGGGGGTCTTTAAACAGAGGCTGAATGGGAATCTTTTAGGAGTGCTTTAGTTGTGTATGCCTGCATGGCAGGATGTTGGACTAGATGGTCCTTTTGGTCCCTCCAAAAGCTCTATGATTCTCTGTGTTGTAATGGTAGTGTTGGACAAGCACACCAGGAGACGAGGATATGAATCCCTCATTTAGTCATGGCAACCTACTATGTGACTTTGGACAAGTTAGATTCTTTTGCCAAAGAGGAAAATAATGGCAAATCTCTTCTGAATAAATCTTGCCAAGAAAATCCCAAAGGCCTAAATACCCTAAAAGCACCTGATCCTGTCTGATCCTGGAAGCTAAGCAGGGTCCACTCTGGTTAGTACTTGGATGAGAGACCACCAAGGAATACCAGGTGCTGTAGGCTACATTTTAGAGGAAGGAACTGGCAAAACCACCTCGTAGTATTCCTTGCCTAAGAAAACCCCACAAAATTCACAAAGGCTGTACCTGTGCTGCAGAAATAACCCAGTTTGACACTGCTTTAACTGCCATGGCACAATGCTATGGAAATTCAGGGATCTGTAGTTTTGTGAGTTGTTTAGCCTTCTCTGTCAGAGAGCTCTGATGCCACAACAAATTACAAATTCCAGAATTCCATAGCATTGAGCCATGGCAGTTAAAGTGGTGTCAAACTGGATTATTTCTGCAGTGCAGATGCAGCCAGGCTCACCATAAATCAACAGGTGGCTTGAAGGCACATACACCCCAGAAAATCCTAGGAGAGGGTAACCATACATTGGAGATGACTTGAAGGCACACAACAACAACAAACTGGAATCATCCATGATCTCAGTCAGATTTGTGAATTCTGCTTTTTTGGTAGTTCTCAAGGAAAGGCAGGGCAGGAATCCTGGAGAGGATTTAAAGCTCTCCTACCCCGAAAGAGGCCAGGGGGACATGAAAATGAAGTTTCTATTAAGCCTACTGGTGGCCCTTTGCTTTCCCACTGTACCCATTGCTCCTATCCTCAGAGTGCAGAGCAAAGCCTACTGGGACAGTAACAGCTGGATATTCTCCCCAATCCCATACCAAGTTTACACCAACTGCCGCTCTCTTGGAAGGTAAATTTGTGTGGTGCTCTAATATATAATTGGGTGAAATGGGCCAGAGCAGAAGTACATTTCTCTGTAGAATTGCTACTGCTTAAAAGATTTATCTCCTGCCTCTTAATCATCCAGATTCATGAGGCGGCTAATGATATAAAATCACAATTTAAAAATGGCAATTAAAACAAGCTGGCTTTGTATGCGCCTCCCTATTAGTGATTGCACTAATCTTTCACACATCCTGCTTCCCTCTCATGGCCTCGTTTGTTGTTAATGTAAGTAGCCACCAGGTGGTGCTGCTTTACCCATAACTGCTGCAGCTCTCTGAGTGAGACATCAGCAAAAGGTGAACCTTTTTCCAAAGGAGCAACTTAGGTTGTTGCAGCTGTTAATCATTGACATGGGGGTAAATAAAGGAGAGCCTTAAAGACAGCATCCTTTATCAGAAGTTGGCTGACCTTTAGAGTAATTTTTATGCTATCCACTTTGCAATGTACTGTTGTTGCATTTGAGGCAACATTTGACATTAATCAGGTAAAAAGACCTACTCCATCCTTTGGATGGCCAACACAAACTACTAAACATACAGCCTAGCATTCTCCAAAAGATGCATTTTCAGTTTAATGTTTGACTCCCATGTTATGATTTATACCATGGTGGGAAGTCTGTGTTCCTTCAGATGTTGTTGGACTGCAGCTCCCATCATCCCTAGCCAGCATAGCTAGGTGAGGGATGATGGAAGTTAGATACCAACATTTGGAGGACTAGCCCTGGTTTATGTAAATTGAATCTGTGTTCTGTGTTGCCTTGAGAGCTATTGACTACTGGACAAATAAAAAAAAATCTATATATGTATCTATATATATATAAAACTCTTGAGTATGTTGCCTTTCCCAGTGTGCTGATTGGCTGCTTAGGAAACACACCCAGCCAATCACCACCCACATGCAAATTCCCTCTCCACCTCACAATCCACTCCTGCCACTCAATCTGCATCTATACCTCCAGCCTCACAAGAGCCCCTCACTCCCTCAGACACTCACCAGTCACGGGCTGCAATGGGACCCAGGCATCAGCTGGTGGCAGTGGTGGCAGGGCAACAGAACAAGTCACCCTCAGCAATTCTGGGGAAAGTGTGGAATGCTGAGAAGGGGGAGGAGGAATTTAAAAATCCACCAGCAAGGTTATCGTGACGTCTACCAGGCATTTTTTGGGAAGTTTTTTAATGCCATATGTTATGCCGATACAGCTAGTTAGAAATAAAACAATAACACCATTATTTCATATACTGAATATTGATGTTTGTCTTTTCCTTTTTTAGAAAATAGGAAATAAGGCAGTATATAAATAATGTCAAGCACAGCAAAACAGTTATGCTGTTTCTTTACCAGCACAACCATGCCAGACTGGAATGCCAAGGAAAAGAAGTGGAGGTGTCCAGTCTAGCACAGAATCATAACAGTGACCAGGCTGTAGTTGTCTGGGATAAGTCAGAACCAACCTGTCTTCTACATTTTCTTTGGGATACTCAAGACCAGACCAAGACATTATCCCTCTCCGTTTTCACATACTGAAGCTACTTACCGTACATTAACACTTGCAATGGGACTACCTCATACGGTTTTTACGAGCATAAAATCAAGAGGGCAGGGGAATCATGTATGCTGCTTTGAGGTTCTTGGAGAAACAGAAGAAATTCAGTTAGAGAGATTCACCCGGCACCTTCCTTGCTGTTCTTCCAGCAAAACTCTTTTTATTTCCCCAAGCTTTTAACTCACTGTACGTTTTTATTGCTCACTTTTAGTTTGTATTTTATATCTTACATCCTGATGTTGTGTTTTGAGCTGTTCCACCTCTGTGATTGTTTTAGATGTTTCTGGCATCTGCTGCCTTGTTGCTGTTTCTCAAGTTTTTGAAAACATTGAACTGTGCTTTGCTGCTCTATTTCATTGTGATTGTAATTTTTGGAGTTATTGGTTTTTATTGATTTTTTCCATTTTGTTTTATTGTGTATGTTGCCCTGAGCGCCCAGAGTATGGGATGGTTCATAAATTTATATAAATGACAATAAATCAAGAAATAAACTGGGCATCCAGTAGTGGAAGGCAGAAGTACAGTTTGCATTATAGTCTGTGTCATCCATGGACTGACAGGAAAACCAGTACAGGACTGGAGAACTTCATGCATGCACCATTCAAATAGTGGAAAAATTCTCTCTCACTATTCTACCTTATCATGTGTAAGGTAGGGAATATTAAATAGAACACCAGGCACTGAAACTTCATTCTTGATTAGAAGAGCTTTCATTTATAATTGACCAGTTCCCCAAGTTTGTCTCCTTGCATTGATGATGTGGGCATCAGAGCCGCTCCTTTGATTTGTCATGCAGAGGAAAGTTTCCATTTTTACTCAGCAATAACTCAGAATTCTCTGATGCTGGTCCAGTGTTGTCCTTCTATTTCCTAACAATGCTTGGGCGCAGAGGAAAAACTGTCTGAGTCAGCCGTGCTGCATAAAGGTGGGGCACATTTTCCTCATGAGATTCTGCCAGGTGTTTGGAAGCAGAACACTCAGGGAAATGGAATTTCTGGCTTTCAGTAAAGCCATGCTTCACCACCACCACTCCTCGGTTCTGACTCCTTTACCATGTCCATAAATGGAAGAATGAGGAGCAATTGACAGAATTTCAGTGCCCGTACTGGCTGGGAGGTCTGAGTGGTTGTTTAGAGGGTGAAAATAATCCTAATGGCAGAAAGAGAGCAAAGATAGGAAACCTCTAGCTTTTTATGGGAGGGAGTTTCACAGTCTGGGAGCAGCCACTGAGAAGGCCCTCTCAAGTATTCTGCTGCTCCAGAGATTAGGCCATGGAGCAATGGACTCAACCTACAGGAAAAGAAATTCCATCTATTAGGAAGAACTTCCTGATGGCAAGAGCTGTTTTCAGCAGTGGAATATGCTGCCTCAGAGTGTGGTGGAGGTTTTTAAGCAGAGGCTGGATGGCAATCTGTTGGGAGTGCTTTGATTGGGTATTCCTGCAGGGCAGAATGGGGTTGGACTAGAAGTCCTTTATGGTCTCTTCCAACTCTATGATTCTATGGAGATTTTCAGACAACCCTGTTATAGTGTTACTATTCCACTTTATTTGCTATGGCTGCCTCCTGTTGAATCCTGGGATTTGCAGTTTAGGGAGGGGGCATTTACAACTCTCAGCCAGAGAGATCTTAGGCCTCACTAAACTACAAAACCCAGAATTCCACAGGAGGAAGCCAGAGCAGCTAAAGTGGAATGGTAACACTATAACAGGATTGTCTCAAAATCTCCTAAGACTCCTCTTCTCAGATCCCTTCCCTGGCTTTCTGCCAATTCCTAGATTCCACACTGTTGTATCACTGTGACTCCACTTTAACTGCCATGGCTGCATCCTATGGAATCTTGGGATTTGCAGTTTAGGGGTGGGCATTTAGAATTCTCAGTCATGGAGCTCTAGCATCTCACCAAATACCAGGATTCCATAAGATGCAGCCATGGTAGTTAAAGTGGAATCATAGTGGTAAAATTGTCTAGTATGAAAGGGTCTTAAGTCAAGGTATGTATAATTGAAACAATCATATATTCTTGCCCTGATTACCTATGCCTCCATTTCTCTTTTATTTCTCTTATTTCATATCGCTAACTCCTTAGAACAGGAAGCCTTACGGTACTCTGAGGAAAAGCGGCAAAGCAGCAGGAACATTCCATCTTTCCTGCTGCCTTCCCACATGATGTTGGCATCCTTTCATTCCAGTCCCATGGGGGACTGATAAAACCACGCCTTTTTGCAAATGTGTTTTTCTGGTTAGGAAAAAGGCACTGTTTTACCTCAGTCCCTTATGGGACCAGAATGAAAAAAACAACAATGCCATGTGGGAAGGCAGCAGGAAAGACAGAACTATTAGGAAGAACTTCCTGATGGCAAGAGCTGTTTTCAACAGTGGAATATGCTGCCTCAGAGTGTGGTGGAGGTTTTTAAGCAGTATAAGGTGTTGGTTATTACCTTTAAAGCCCTAAATGGCTTGGGTCCAACTTATCTTCGGAACCGCCTCCTCCCATACAATCCTCCCCGCACTCCGGTCCTCTGGGAGGAATTTGCTTCAGCCACAAATATCTAGGCTGTCTGCAACCTTCCAGAGGGCCTTTTCGGTAATTGCCCCCAAATTGTGTAATGGCCTGCCAAACGAAATCAGTCAGATGATGAGCCTGAGTAGCTTTAAAAAAGCACTAAAGACGGATCTCTTTCGGCAGGCCTTTCCTAATTAGTTCCCGGCCTCAGGAGCTCCTGGCCCTTTTTAGTCTGCTACTTATTTATTATTTTAACGTGATTTTAGATCAGTTGTTTTAATGTATTTTGGTTTGATGTCTTTTTATGGTGGAGGGTGGGGGTGGGTGGCGTTTGGGGATTTTAATCTGTATTGGTATTTTAATTTCTATAAGCCGCCCCGTTTGTTTTTAACAGAGGGGCGGGACAATAATAATAATAATAATAATAATGTTCCTGCTGCTTTGCTACTTTGCCACTTTTCCTCGGAGTGCGGAAAGGCTCAGGGATTTAGCATACCTAAGAAGTCATGTGCACAGATGACATTTTATCTATCTGAGCATTAATTGTGAGATATGAATGAGACTCTGAATTTAAACACTGAGTAGGGGAGCTCTGAAATGTATCTACTTTATTCATTTGGCATAAATGAGGATCAAACCCATGCACGCTTTCAGAACTCTGAAAAGCAATATTTGTGTTTACAAAATATCACAGTTCCCTTCATAATTGCAGTGATGGTTATCCTTTTGTCCAGGCCAAACTCAGCACTAATGCAGATATGATGTTAATGGTGTAATCTCATGCACATCTACCAAGGGGTTGTCCAAATAGTGAAAAAAAACCTCATGGAATGTGAGGAGAATCCTACTTGTCCTAATGGCATTCCGTGTGATTTCACCGCATTGTGAAGGAGGGGGGAGGTCAAAAACCTTGCCAGAAAAGCCTTCACGGCTTTTCACGTTTCTTTTCAAAATTGAGGGGGTGCACATTTCTGCTTGTTAGAACAAGCAAGTTGATCTGGTTCGCTTGCCCAAATGAGAGGAAGTACAAATCTGAATGGCCAGATGTATGCAGGGGGTGAGGCTTGCTGAGACGGCAAGTGCCCACAGCCGCCACCCCCCCCAAGCGATCAGGGATTTGGGGGAATTAGGAGGGCAGCTGCCACCCTCTCCTCTTCCCCGGTCTCCCCACCACCACCACCATACCGCCACCCCAGCACCAGCTGTCATCTTTGGATGCAAAGCTTATGCTGGTTGCTGGGGGGGGGGGAATCACAATTAAGACAAGTCTCAGCTACTGCTACTTGTTCTTACTGTGGGGCACTATATCCCCCCCCCTCGTAGACAGGCCCCAAGAATATGAGTATGCCTCTCTGATTTCAAAGGGATTTATTTTCAAGTCCAAGGTATAAGATAGCAACTTTGGCTGCTAACACACAGCAGAAATAATGGAGTTTGACACCACTTTAACTATGATGGCTCCATCCTATGGCACCCTGGGATTTTTAGTTTGTTGTTGCACCAGAGGTCTCTTGACAGAGAAAGCTAAATCATAGAATCATAGAATTGTAGAGTTGGAAGAGACCACGAGGGCCATCCAGTCCAACCCCCTGCCATGCAGGAATACACAATCAAAGCATCCCTGACAGATGACCATCCAGCCTCTGTTTAAAGACCTCCAAGGAAGGAGACCCCACCACACTACGAGGGAGTGTGTTCCACTGCCACCTTACAAAACTACAAATCCCAGAATTCCATAGCATTGAGCCATGGCAGTTACAGTGGTGTCAAGCTGTATTATTTCTGCAGTATAGAAATTGCAGTGTAGGGCACCAGCCCTAAATGTGTCTTTAAATTTACTGTGCAGAAGTTTAAAAGTGAAAACAGCATCCAAAGGGGTAAGGACCAGATGACGGCACCAATGGGAGATCTATTAATTTCCTCCTCCATGCCTGCTGCAAACCTGATAATCATCAGAGTCCATTGCTCTGCTAATGCTGTATGCATTGTTTTAAAAACTGCATTGCACATTAAATGCAAAGACAAAGTTAAATCGTATCTAGTGTAGCCCTCAGGCTTGTTTACATAAGAATTCACTAGAAATAAATTCCCTAGGAAAGTGATGACTCACATCCCATTCTAAAAAGGGACACTTCAGAGGAAATGGATGAGTATCACATCCTAGCATGCCTTGTTCCCAAAAGTATTGTTAGAGGAGACATGGCTCTGGGTAGGAAAGTCAGTGACACAGAACAAAGGCTACAGTTACATATCAAAACATGCTTCTACAAGAAGATATGTTACTGGAAGCCAGAGGACTAAGCACTAAAATGGAGAAGGTCTTCGCTCTCTCTCTTTCTCTCTCTCTTATTGCACCCAAATCCATACTGTATGGCTGCAGGCCAAATTATCTGCCACAGTTAATTACACTGTAGTTGTAGGTGAGAGAAGTTTCAAACCCCTATAATCTCACAGGCAATTAACAACCTTTACAGTTTATTCCTTACCTGATTTTAGGTGTGCAAGCAGCGGAAAAATGGAACCCTATCTCTATCTTGTGTGGGGATTTTTTTTACCCCAGAATATACATTCAAACAGGTGGTTAATTAGAAGATAATGCCTACTCCTGAGAAGGAAGAGCAACCAGAAGCACTATTTGGTTCTTCAGCATATATAGATGCCATGTAATGTTGCAAATATATTTTCCTGGTTTTCATATAATCATGTAGTTAGATGTGCTGTAAGCATATGTCCAATAAGGATAAGCTTGAAACGACATGCTGTGTGCGGTATGCATGTTTCTGAGTGTGTGATGAAAACATCACCCAGCTCTCAAACATAGTACCATACAGTTAATAATGCTATTTCACAGTTCGCCATTATCTGTTACACTCGTGCTCCATGTAAACCTTGAAACCCCATCATTTTTACTGCCCAGTAATCAACCCTCTAGCCTTGCCAGAAGAACAAAAATGGAAGATACTATACATTAGGGCAAAGGTTCTAATTTGTTAAATACATTTAAAAAGTACAGTTGCCCCTCCACATTTGCGGCTTTCACACTCATGGTTTTGATTATTCACAGTTTAGCCCCGAGCCCCTTCGGGAAGGCCAGTGAGACCTAGATTTTTTCATCTAGATTTTTACTGAATTCTTCCGTTTTCTTTACTGAGTCAATCTTGTATCTTTTCTGTTTATAGGTAAATGAGATGCCTTCTAATCTTTCCCATTTATACTTAATTCCTCTCCTTACAATTTTTGTGTTAGGAATTTATACTCTTGCCTTTTCTTCAGTATTGTTGGTGGAATATCTTTGTATATTTTTATCTCTTTATCTTCTATTTTAAAATTTTCCTCATAACTCTTTTGGATAATTTTCTCCCTTGTTCTCAATCTGGTCAATACCATCACCACATCCCTTGGTAGATTCTTCTCCTTAGCAGTTTTCGATTCACTCGAAATGCTTTATCAATTTCTCCATCGATCTGTTCTTCTGTAAAGTTAATATATCTCACTAATGCTGGAATAATTTTCTCCATAAGATTTTCATTGATTTTTTTTCCTGGTATGCCTCTTAATTTCAAACATTTCCCCCCCATATCTTAATTCTTGATTTAATGTTTGCAGTTCTTCCTTATCTTGTATTTCTTGTATTGATTTTTTAATTTTTTCTGTTTCTTGCGATTTAGATTTCAACTGCCTAATCTCCAGTTTCACTTCTTCTAGTTCTTTATTTATTTTATCTATCTTTTTTCCTAATACTTCTGATTCTTTTTTATAATCTGCTCTTATCTTTTTTCTTAAATATTTTAATTATGATCTTATTTCTTGTTTAAAGTTCTTTAACTCTGTTCTTAGTTCTTCCATAATCATGCTGTGAAGTTCTGGTGTCTTTGCCATTTCTGTTGAGCCTCTCCTCATTGTCAGTGTCTGTGATTGTGCTTGGGAAGTTGCTCTTCTAGTACTGTGTGCCATTTATTATAATTTTTCTCTTGTAATGTATTAATAATTATATCAATGAACTTATATCCAGATGTAGTTATACAGTATCTCTATTAATTTTCAGCACAGTTTCTTCCCATGCTCTCTCCTAATGTTACTCCTAATGATTTATTACCCTTAATTTTTCCTAATGTTCTTATAATCTTTTACTCTTTACCTCTTTTCTTCTTTTCCCTCTTTTTCTCACTGCTCTTTTCTTTTTCACTCTCTTTCCTACATCTTATAATTTAAATGCACTCTACTAATATTACCAATCAGTTTTTACATACATCAATTTTAGATATATCAATGCATCAGTCCCATGTCTATTATGTCTTCACTAATACAAGTACCATAAACTTCCTCAAATTCTCTCAATAACATATATATCATCCAGTGCTCAATTAGCCATTCTCTTTTTCCCCCCCACACAATCTTTAACAATTACTCAACAGTTCCATGTATTGTATCTCTCTCTCTCTCTCTCTGGCTTTTCTTCGCAAACGAAGATTCAGGAAGGACTCATCCCACGTTTTCTACAAGTGCGCTGATGACTAAAAAGGCCAATCCGAGATAAACAAGTCCGGTTGCAGAAAGCACAGCAGAAGGTCTCCTTGGGTGATGTTTCCGGGTTGTGATTCTTTCTGCTTTGTTGTTTCTCTTCAAGACTGTATATTATATATTAATAATATTATATATTAATAATATTGTATATTATATATATATAAATGGTATATATAGCGCTTCTATTTTGTGTGTGTATATATATATGCTTCACTTCTGTTTATATTACTCAGTTGTTGATTTTTATAGTATACAGTATAATATACAGTAGAATGTATATATATTTTATATTGTACAGTCTATATATTTTATAATTTATATACAGTTATACAATTACATATAATTTTATATACTGTCAGTTTTATGTATATCAATTATATGGACTATCAATTTACTATATATCAATTATTAAACTATATTAATTCCATATATTCATACAATATATCACAATAAAGTAAATTGTAAACCATTTTTTTCTTTGTCTTCGCTCTCTTTTCTTCTCTTTCTTTCACTTCCCAGATTTTTCAGATTTTGGGGTTTTCGAATTTTGCAGCTTAGAACTGATACCTACTCTTTTTCTCTTCACCTCTTCCATTCTTTTATTTCTCTTTTTCTTCCTTTTTTAAGATTCTTCCTCTTTCTTTTCCTCTTATTTTTAAATATAATTCAAGTGTTTATCTCACTGGTCATAAAGCAATAGTTAGGTAAAAAATAAAGAATAAATTTCAGCTTACGTCAGCTTAAGTATCTTAAACTCAAATGTCTCCAGCTGTGAGCCCTTTTATTCTATTTTTTTAAATGCGCTTAAAGTTTCCCAGTCAATCAATTACTAAGGTAAATCCTAAGGCAAAAAAACTACAGTTTTTATCTACAGCCAAATGTACTCAGTAAATATTTAGTAGTTTAAGTAGTTTTTCCCCCCTTCCCCTTCTCTGTTCACCGCCTAGGCAGGTTGCTTCTGAGTAACCTCACTAGGAAGTTATTTCCACGTCTTTCTCTCCGTTCCTCTCCTTTTTGAATCTTTAAGCCCCTGATAGAGCAGCTTACATGCCAAAGGAAAGATAAGTCCTTATTACTCCAAGGTTTGTAAATAAAAGAAAAAAATTAGTCTTCTGTAGAATTTTTTTTTTAAATTGCAGGCTTAGTTTTAGCCAAGAGGCTCCTTTAGAGCCAAGGATTCTCTCATGGTGCAGGGACCTGCTCTTCGCTCAGCGTCTCTTTCTAGCTGACGGGGAACCTCCGCTCCTTGACAAACTTCTGAAAGAAGATCACCAGCCCCATTGAGCACCCCCTGACCCACTCTTTTCCCAAAGTAGGGGTTCTTCTTGTTGGTTTAGAAGCTTACACACCATGAGAGATCTCCTCCAGCAGCCACCGCCCAGCTATTCTGCAACTGGAAGTCAAATTGCTATTGCTTAATACAATTTGTAAACCGCTCTGATAGCCTTTGTGGCTGAAGGGCGGGGTATAAATACCTAATTATATTAAATTAGATGGACCGGTAACACTCCTGAGTAATTGAGACCTAGAATATTATCAAGCAAAAGGGTACAAAACTATCAATCCTCAGATATTAAAAAAGCTGTTGGGTTGAGCCCACACAAGAGCTAAGGTCTCATCTATACAGCCTGAAATTGTCTTTAACAGTTTTACAGCCCCCATAAACTTTGCATGCCCTCTAGCCAAGTGGCAGTTGCGAGTGAATTATTTGCATTTTTAAATCTGCTGCCTCCAAATTAATAAAAAAAACTATACTATTTCCACAAGCGATATTTTGCCTTTACATCCAAAAGACAGAAAGAAAGACAGAAAGAAAGAAAAGTAAAAAGAAAAACAACACCCCATTTTATTGCCTTAGCAATTGCTTGCTAAGGCATAAATCCAACATGGCAGCAGCAGGTGTTTGCCCTGTTAGCAAGCCCCTCCCCCTCTGCTCATCCAGCCAATCAGGTTTGTGCTTTCTCTCATATGGGGAAGCATTTCAAAGCGAATTGCTTGTCCCAACAAGCAGGAATGCATATTTCCTATGGAGCTTTTTAAAAACTGCGGGAAAAGCTGCAAAGGCTTTCCTGGCATTGTTTTTGGAGTTTTTTTTGCTGCCCCCCTTCTGAATACAGTTCATTGATGCAGGTTCCCATTAAGACTGATCATCTTCCCAGTGAATTCCATTAGGATTATTTTGACAGTTTAGATGACCCCCTAAGGCTGCATTAACTTTATCTTATGAGTACTTCTTGTTGTGTGCCTGCAAGTTTCCAACTTATGGCGACTCTAAGGCAAACCTACCACAGGGTTTCTTGACAAGATTTAGTCAGAGAGTTTTTTGCTGTTGGCTTCCTCTGAGGCTGAGTGTGACTTGCCCAAAGTCACCCAGTGGATTTCTTTGCCTGAGCATGAATTTGAATCCTGGTCTCCAGAGTTGTAGTCCAATGCTCAAACTATTACACCACATGGTGTTAGCATGCCCTACTACAGCCTCCCCATGAGATTCTATAACTAGACATATTGGATACTTTTTGGGGTTACGTCGGCTTAGGCAGACTGGAGATCAGCTGAAGGGAACACTGACCTGAGATGTGTCTACAAATATAATGGTGGGAAAGCCCAATTTAGGATTATGCTGAAAGTCCCCATAATGTGTTTATGATAACAACCCAGTCGTTAAGGGGTATGTGCTAATTCTTTCTTCTAGCCTTGGGCATTGCAAGCAATAATTCAATCAAGCAAACAAATGACCTTTCCTCAATCCATACCCTACAGAAATCACACCCCCTCTTGTCCAACCTTATGAGGTTGTTGCAAGCCGATCAATATTCTATCTCTCCGCAATTAAAGCCATCAGTTGAGTTTCGGTTTCTTTTGTCTATTCCGTGGGAAAGCCATCCAGGCTTTGTTATTACTAAGTCACCCCTCCAGGGCAAAGAACAGAGTATAAATATTAGCGCCTCAACAATAGCAAGGTTTGCCACAGCCAAGGTGTGATACAGCTGGACCTCATCATTCTCTTCTTTGCTATGTCACCATTACTGCATCAAACTCTCTCCTCTTCGAGACTGCTAACTATCACCCTATCTTCCCAGGCCCCCCTCTCTCTATCCAATCTTTCTGCCTTACTCTGCTATAGCCTTGTATGGTTCATAAGAACACATGTTGTGTATGTTAGTTTACTTTCTGTATTATTCCAATCAAATACCTTATTTTACTTTAACTGGAGCCTCCTCTACAGATAGTACTGGTAGACATAGGTGAAAAGATCCCTGAAGTCCTATGTGAGCTAATAATTCCCCCAAATATTAAAGGAGGTTTTGGCATCATGGGTGGGGCTCTAACATACTCCCCACCTCTTTAGAGTAACAATGGATACTTACTAGGAAATAAGCTGCACTGAATAAAGAGGGGACTTGTAGGTAGACACCGTGCTTGTAAAAGTATTCATAGCTGAAGCTGATTGAATGATAATGGAGTGGGAGAAGTAATTTGCTGTCACCCTGACTGTGCCCCCAGGCACTATGAGAACAGCTGTGATGGCCTAACTGGAGATTCCAGATTACAACAGGAGATAGTCTGTCCTCTCCTCAATGGCCTTAGGAAGTGGTATATTCTTTTAAGAGCTGTTTCACTGCACTAAGAATGGGTTTACTTCCTGAAGTCCGAGAACAAGGGGGAGAGCCTGCCATAGCCATTTTTAATGTCTGTGCAGGAGAAAAAGCTGCGGTTTTAAAAAATCCCTACTATAAACTAACGACTCTGAGTTGTCATTGAGTGAGTAGCATCAACAAACTATTTTTTCCTTCCAAACCCCAAAGAAACTTTGATTTTTCCATTTTGGAGCTGATTTAAAAAAATAAGAACAGCCATGATAGATCAGACCAAGGACCTACCTACTCAAATATTCTGTGCACACAGTGGCCATTTAGCTGGCTATGGAAAGCTCACAAACAAGACATGAATCTAACAGCACTCTCACATTTCCTAGCAACTGAAAAACAGAAACATATTGTCTGATACCATAGAGCTAGCTGTTTTAGTAGCCACTGAAGCCCCCATTATCCATGAATTTATCTAATTCACTTTTAAAACTGTTCAGGTTGGCAGTCCTCACTACATATCATGGCAATGAATGCCACAGTTTAACTGCATATGGTGTCCTGACTCTCTATCATTAACTTCAGTGGATGACCCGGGATTCCAGCATTATGAGAGATGCATAATTTATAATTTTCTATCAGGTTTCTCCTTCCTAAGCTAAGCAGTACCAAATATTGCAAGTTGTCCATTTAGGCACATTGCTCCATCCTTTGATCATTTTCATTGCCCTCTTCCACACCTTTTCTGTCTCTCTCTGTGTGTATGTGCCTTCAGGTTGCCTGTCAACTTATGGTGACCCCATGAATTTCATAGGGTTTCTTAGGCAAGGAATACTCAGAGGTTGTTTTGCCAGTTTCTTCATCTCAAATATAGCCCACAGTACATAGTATTCACTGGTGATCTTCTATCTAAGTACTAACCAGAGCTGACCCTGCTTAGCTTGCAAGTTTAGATGGGATCTACTGCCTTTAGGATATTTAGGCCCTTTGGAGCAAAGCATACTGGACTTAATTAAAACAAAGACACACAAACTATTTTGCAAACAACCTATAAGCTATAACTTTCTGCATACAATATGCAAGACTTAAGGCAACTATGAAAAAAATCCTTACAATTTTAATTTGTAAATGCCACTGCTTGTCTACTGCAAATTATGCTGCAGTTCAGCAAACATTTATTGCTTTCATCCAATGACCATTGTAAATTTGCAGAGAATAAGTGCAAAGTCCTATCTAGTCCAGCATTCTATCTGTGCAATGGCTGACCAGATGCCTATGGGAAGCCCGTACCAGGAAATGAATGCATTAGCACCCTCCTGCTTTTGTCCCCTAGCAACTGGTATACAGAGACATATTGACTCAGAGACTGTAAGTAATATATAGCTACCATGGTAGTAATTTTTAGCCCTTTCCTCCATGAATTATTCTAAACTTCTTTTAAAGCCATCCAAGTTGGTAGCAAATGGTAGTAAATTCCATAGTTTCACTATGCACTGTGTAAAGAATTACTGTACTAACACTTTTTAATATATCCTGAATATATGATTACAGGTATTTGGTTTCATTAGATGAATCTAGCTTCTAGTATTATGAAAAATATATCTACTGTCTCTATTTTTTGTCATGTGCCTTCAAGTCATTTCTGGCTTATGGTGACCCTAAGGTGACCATATCATGGGAGTTTTCCTGGCAAGATTTGTTCAGATGATGTTTGCCTTTGCCTTCCTCTAAGGCTGAATATGTTTGCCCAAGGTTACCCAGAAGGTTTCCATGGCTGAGTAGGGATTTGAACTCTGGTCTCTAGAGTCATAGTTTAAGATGTAACCACTGCACCATGTTTGCATGTTTTGCCAGATGTGCATCACGTTACACTTTCCAAGAATGAACTGCACAAGCCATTTTAAGGCTCATCTTACAGTTTAAGGAGAACTTTTGCTCTTTGCAACCCAATTTTGTTCTAAGCATCTAAATAATTTGGTATCATCAGCAAACTTGACTATATCCTTGCTCTTCCCAGATTACTTATGAAGTAAAAAGCCCCACTCATAATACAGATCATTTTTATACCCCTCCTTTGTGGGCACTGGCCATTTATTCCAGTTCTCTGTTTTCCATTCTTTAACCAGTTTTTGATCCATAAAAGGTCTTATCTGCTCTTATCCTGTGCTCCTAAGTTTGCTCAGAAGTTATTAGTGAGGCTGTGAAGTCGAAGGCTTTCACGGCCGGTATCCATAGATTTTCTTTGGGGTTTTTCCGGGCTGTGAGGCCATGTTCTGGAAGAGTTTGCTTCTGACGTTTTGCCTGCATCTGTGTCTGGCATCTTCAGAGAATGGATGGGTAGGAGTGTGTATGGGATTTATATGTTGTGAACCCCTGTCGGGGAAGATATGTAAATTTGTGTATTTGAATGGTTAGTTTCTGGATGTAGAAATGCAATGAGGATTAGTGTCTGTTTGGCTAATGGATGGTTGATGGCCCATTAACTGCTGGAAATCCCCCTGTCCCTGGGAGGAATTCATTTGTAAGGACTTTTTCAGACAGGACTTACTGCACAAGAAGACTCCAGAATAGTTATGACGCCTCATAGGCCGGGGAAAAAACCAAGGAAAATCCATCAGAGAGGCACTTTGTGAAAAACCTTTTGGGAGTCCAAGTCAAGAATCAATGGGATCGCCCTGTCAACAAATTCCTCACTTGCCTTGCAGACAATTTCATTGTCCAGAAGGTGGAAGAGGCAACTAGAAGATGCCAGACTAATCTTATCTCTTTTTTAATAAGAGTTACAAACTTGATAGATGAAGGGAATGCAGTGGATGTAGTGTATCTTGATTTCAGTAAGGCTTTTGACAAGGTCCCTCATGATATTCTTGAAAAAGAGTTAGTAACCTGTGGGCTAGACAATGCAACTGTTAGTTGGATTTGTAATTAGTTGACTGACTGAACCCAAAGGGTAGTCACCTATGGCTCCTCTTCATCCTGGAGAGAAGTGACCAGTGGGGTGCCACAGGGTTCTGTCCTGGGACCAGTGCTATTCAACATCTTTATCAATGACTTGGATGAGGGAACAGAGGATATGCTTATAGTTTGCAGATGACACCAAATTGGGAGGGGTAGCTAACACTTCAGAGGACAGGATCAGAATCCAAAATGACCTCAAGAGATTAGAAAGCTGGGCCAATACTAACAAAATGAATATCAACAGGGAGAAATGTAGGATACTACACTTGGGTAGTAAAAATGTAATGCACAGATATAGGATGGGTGACACATGGCTTGAGGGCAGTACATGCGAAAAGGATCTAGGAGTCTTAGTCATGAGTCAGCAGTGTGATGCAGCAGCTAAAAAAGCTAATGTGATTCTAGGCTGCATTAATAGGAGTATAGTATCTAGGTCAAGGGAAGTAATAGTGCCACTCTACTCTGCTCTAGTCAGACCTCATCTGGAATACTGTGTCCAGTTCTGGGCACCACAATTCAGGAAGGATATCAAGAAGCTGGAACATGTCCAGAAGAGGGTGACCAGGATGGTTGGAGGTCTGGAAGCCATGCCCTATGAGGAGCAGCTTAGGGAGCTGGGCATGTTTAGTCTGGAGAAGAGAAGGTTGAGAGGGGACATGATAGCCATGTTTAAATATTTGAAGGAATGTCATGCTGAGGATGGAGCAAGCTTGTTTTCTGCTGCTCCAGAGACTAGGACATAGAGCAATGGGCTCCAGCTACAGGTAAAGAGATTCCACTTAAACATTAGGAAGAACTTCATGACAGTAAGAGCTGTTCAGAAGTGGAATACGCTGCCTCATAGTGTGGTGGAGTCTTCTTCTTTGGAGGTTTCTAAACAGAGGCTGGATGGCCATCTGTTGGGAATGATTTGATTATGTATTCCTGCATAGCAGGGGTTTGGACTGGACGGCCCTTGAGGTCTCTTCCAACTCTATGATTCTATGTTTGTTGAAATTTTCAAAGAACTCTTAGAGGCTAGCAAGACAAGAGTTACCTTTGTGGGATTCATGTTGGTTCTTTTTCAGTAGGATTTTTTCTTCTATATACTGGAAATTTTACTTTTAATAATTCTTTCTACCAATTTAACCCAGAGAGACATTCAGCTACATGGACTGTAATTTCCTGGATTATCCTGGACACCTTTAATAATAATAATAATAATTATTATTATTATTTATACCCCGCCCCTCTGCTAAAGCAATCGGGGTGGCTTCCAACAATTAAAACATTGTAATAATGACTAAAAGCACCACCCACCCCCACCCTCCCCCATAAAAAGACATTAAACAATATAAAATTAAAACCATCTAACTAAAATCACATTAAAAACAAATGTACACAAGATTAAAAAAGGCCAGGAGACGCAGCTCCTGAGGCCGGGATCTAATCAGGAAAAGCCTGCCGAAAGAGATCCGCCTTTAGTGCTTTTTAAAAGCTACTTAAGCTCGACATCTGACGGATCTCGTTTGGCAGGCCATTCCATAAATTGGGGGCGATTACCGAAAAGGCCCTCTGGGAGGTTGCAGACAGCCTAGATTTTTGTGGCTGAAGCAAATTCCTCCCAGAGAACCGGAGTGCATGGGGAGGATTGTATGGGAGGAGGCGGTTCCGAAGATAAGTTGGACCCAAGCCATTTAGGGCTTTAAAGGTAATAGCCATCATCTTATACTGGGCCCGGAAACTGTTAGGCAGCCAGTGGAGAGATTTCAATACTGGAGTTATATGGTCTCTCCGAGATGTTCCCGAGACCACTCTGGCTGCCATATTTTGTACCAACTGAAGTTTCCAGACCAAGCACAAGGGTAGCCCCATGTAGAGCGCATTGCAGAAATCTAGACGACATGTTACCAGCGCATGCACCACAGTCTCCAGGTCCCTTACTTCCAGGAAAGAGTGCAGCTGCCGTATCAGCCGAAGCTGATAACAAGCGCTCCTGACCATGGGGTCACCTGACTTGTCATCTGAAGCGATGAATCAAGGAGTACCCCCAGACTGCGAACACAGTCCTTAGTGGAGAGCGTGACCCCGTCCAGGACTGGAGGTTGCAGCCCAACTCCTGGTTTTGGGGCCGCTACCGTAAGCACTTCCATTTTGTCCGGATTTAATCTGAGGGTGCGGCTATACGATCATAAAAAAATCCGTATGGGGGGCAAAAAATACGAACGGCCTGTCGTTCGTATGCATACGAACCGGCTATACGATTTTTAAGCCCCCTAAGCTCCGTATGACTCCCTCTTCCCGAAGCTGGCTGGAGCGAGCAAGCCAAGCGGCAGTTTTAAATCTCCTGCCACTTTTTTTTTTTTAAAGGTTCCTGGTTTGCGTACAGTCGGTTTTCCGTATTTACAATATAAAATAAAAATAAATAAACATATAAATTCACGGACTTACCGGACGCTTGCTAGCTGGGAAACCAACATGGCGGCCGCTCCCAATTCCCCTCTGTGCTAGCCCCGCCCCCTCTACTCGGCCAGCCAATCAGATTACCCTGCCTGTTCGTATATGTGCGAATGGACCGTACAGACCCATCAGCCATCCGAACGGCGTACGGATTTTCCTTCGCGATCCGCTTTCCCTCCCGAATGCCGCGTGTGCGTATTTCAGGGTGGAAAACCGCCCCCCCTCTTTTGCATTCGTGTTCAGCCGAACGGCCGTTTGTACCAAAGTGCGAACTTCCGCACGCCATACATATTATTTAAATCGTGTAGACTGGACCTCAATCTGTTTTCCCTCATCCAGCCCATTACTGCTTTAAGACAGTCATTAAGAGGAGAGGAGAGGGTGTTAAAATAAGTAACATCCAGCACTCTTGGGTTCAAGCAATCCCAAGCTAGAAGTTGCTCAACCCTGGTGCACTGTATGGCAGCTGGCATTGTTTAATTTCCCACAATGCCCCTGAGACAGCATCACTCTGGAGGATTGGGACAAATTAAAATATAGGATTCAGTAGTACAGATCTTTCTGGGAGGTCCTAGGGTTGCCAAAAATAAAACTGGGTGCAGCTCCTGTACCTTTAATGGCTGTAGTGACCTAAATACCCTAAAGGCACCTGATCCCCTCTGACCTTGGAAGCTAAGCAGGGTCAGGCCTGTTTAGTACTTGGATAGGAGACCGTCAACAAATACCAGGTGCTGTAGGCTATACTTCAAAGGAAGGGACTTGGCAAAACCACCTCTGAGTATTTCTTGCCTAAGAAAACCTTGTGACATTCATGGGGTCGCCATAAATAAACAGGTGACTTGAAGGTATACATACAGATGAAGGAAATTCAGCAGGTGTTGCTTGTTTACCTGACCTGGTAAAATACGTAACAGTTCATGGAAAATGTACTCAGAGGGCTTGCTAGGGTGTCTTTGGAAACAGGCAGCCCCTGCTCCCTTTTATATATTCCTTCCTCCAGTTTGAAGATGAAGATTTTTCTCCTAGAGAAGCTGAGTACCACCCCAACCTCAGCCTGAGAAAAGCTTTACCATTTGGCTGGGCTGGGCTGAATAAATAAATAGGACCATAAAGCTATCTCCTTGCAACACACATTCCTTGGTGCTTGAAGGATCCCAATAGGAGGAAAACAGGATCTTGTACCATCTTTGAGACTACCTCCACACTACACAAATAATCCAGTTTGAAATTGGATTGTTTTTGCCATGGCTCCTTCCTATGGAACCATGGGATTTGTAGTTTGGTGAGGCACCAGCACTCCTTTAGTAAGAAGGCTAAAGACCTTGTAAAACTACAAATCCCAGGATTCCATAGGAAGGAGCCAAGGTAGTGTGGACTAGGCCTTGAGAGAAATAAGTTGTAGCCTAAGCTTTCCTATACTTGGTCTACTGTACTTCCTCAGAAGGGGAAGGATACCTGACTCTGTGTTGCAGATAAGAGGGCGACCCAGGGGTCTTTGGGACACCTGAAGTGTAGCTAGGAGGGAGGAGGGCAAAATGAGGGCATTGACCCTCCAAAGAAGAATCGCAACCCCCTCAGCCCCCATGAAATTTTTCTTCACTCCCCGAATTTCTAGTATTTGCAGAAAGTGAGATTTTGGAAATTGTTCACACTTAGAACTCTTCCAATTGATGTGTTCACATTCCCTTGGTCTCATTGCCTGCCCCTTTTCTTTGGATGCCCCTATTTATAAATGTGCAACTGAAGTTTTAAGCTCTTGCAATGCTAGAAATTTGGGGACTGAAAGAAAAATTTCATTCAGTGAGCATGCTGCCTTCATTTTGCTGCCCAGGGCATACCATACCCATTTTGAATCCCGTCCAACCCTTCCTCTCTTCAAGCCCTGTCTATACAGGATGAAATAATGCACATACCTCCGCATTATAGGCAATTTGCTGCAGAGTTCCTTTGTCTTCATGGCATTTTAGCAAAATTGAGTGTATGCCAAGCTCTCCCTCAGCAATGTTCACATGGCCGTGAATCAAGATGGCGGTCATGTGAGTTTTGCGCAGGGGGCAGCACAGTGCCCAGAGATGATGAGGATGGTTGCTTACAGTGAGGAAGAGGAGGTGAGCTGCCTGGCCTTTATCCTTCCTAGCGGCAGCCTCTGGTTCTGATGCCAGCTGCAAAGGGAATTTCCCCCTTCTCTCCCTTTTTCAAGCGGCTTTCCAGCCGCTTGCTCGCTATAGTCCAATATGGCAACTGTAGGTGCTTGCCTTTTTAGCAAGCCCCACCCCCGCTCTCATACGGCCAATCAGCTTAGCACATCCGCTCATATGGGAAAGTGAATCACAGCGAATCACTTGTCCCAACAAGCAGGAATGTGCATTCTACTCGCTATTTTTAAAAAACTCTACACAAATAATCCTGTTTGAAATTGAATTATTTGCCATGGCTCTTTCCTATGGAACCCTGAGATTTATAGTTTGGTGAAGCACCAGCACTCATTGGCAGCAAAGGCTAAAGACCTTGTAAAACTACAAATCGGAAGGAGCCATGGCAAATCATCCAGTTTCAAACTAGATTATATGTGTAGTGTGGATTAGGCCCCCAGGGGAAAAACCACAAAGGCTTTTCCTTTGGAGTTGTTGACCTTTTGCCCCCCACCCCCAGTTTCCAATATGGCGAAATGATGCAGGATCCCATTAAGACAGGTAAGATTCTCCTCACATTCCATGATGAGCATTTTCACCATTTAGACAAAAGTTTCTTAAACTGTAGGTTGTGACTTCATATGGAGTTGTGTAACTGAATGTGAGGGTCACAAAACAAGTGGCACACACACACACACACACACCCTATTTTATATACCTATATGCCTGCGCTGGGCAGGGCACGTTTCTAGGATGGAGGACCATCACCTCCCAAAAATAGTACTCTATGGTGAACTCGCCACGGGTCAGCATAAGAAGGGCGCTCCAAAAAAGCAATACAAGGATTCCCTGAAACAACATCTCAGGCTCGGCCAAATTGATCACCATCAATGGTCCGCCCTGGCATCACATTGGGAGGCCTGGAGACGCACCATCCACAATGCTGCAGCCTTATTTGAGAACTCATGCCGAACAAGTCTTGAAGAGAAATGACAACGCAGAAAGAATCACAACCCAGAAACATCACCCAAGGAGACCCTCGGCTGTGCTTTCTGCAACCAGTCTTGTTTATCTCGGTTTGGCCTTTTTAGTCATCAGCGCACTTGCAGAAAGTGCAGGATGAGTCCTTCCTGACTCTTTCTTTGTGAAGAAAAGCCAGAGAGAGAGATACCTGGGGTAATGCAAAAAAATTTCTTGGGGCGAAAAAGGGTCGCAGGTGGAAAAGTTTCTGAAGCCTTCAGGGTTGCAATCCACACCACACAAATAATCCAGTTTGAAACTGAATTATTTACCCTGGCTCCTTCCCATGGAATCCTGAGATTTGTCATTTTACAAGGTCTATCTGCTGCTCTGCCAAAGAGTGCTGGTGCCTCATCAAACTACCAATCCCCATAGGAAGGAGCCACGGCAAATCATCCCGTTTCAAACTGGATTATTTGTGTGGTGTGTATTTGTGTCGTGTGGACAACCCCACAGAAACACTCCCTCCTCCCTCCCTTCTCTGCCGGGAGCTCTCCTCCCTTCAGCCTCCAGAGGAGGAGCACTGCCCTCGCCCTCCCGCTTGGCGTCCCCGAAAGAAAGACCAGAGAGTTTTGATTCGAACAGTTAAAAATACTGAAGCGGCTGCGGCAAGAGCCGAGACCTGGGCGGGCTTTCGGGCGTGTTGGGAGGAGCAGCAGCGAAGAAGAGAGCGCTCTTTCCTCGGCGCTGCCCCAGGGATTCCCGCCGCCTCTTGTCGCCTCAGGCCCGGGAGGAGAAAGGTAGGCAGGGGGAGCCCCTCCGGCTGAGTTTTCCGGGGTGGTTGTGAGTTTGCGGGAGAGGGAGGGAGCAGGGCCAGTTTAAGGCACCGGCGGCGTCCGCATCCTCAGGGGGCCCCATCGTTGTGGGGAACCCCATAGTAACCCTCCTCCTGCAGCTACATTCTTAGTAATAATCTGAATATCCTGTACTGTGAATAGCTTAGGTGGAGTTAGGTGACATTGACCTGAGAGAAACATATGGGGCCCCAAAACAAAGCATTGCAGGGGGCCCCAAAAGTCCTTAAACCGGTCCTGGGAGGGAGGTGGGAAGGGGGGCTGCGAGCGAAGGGGCGCCAGGCAGCGGCCGGAGAGCCGGCGGAGCTGAGGCGGGGAGAGGCGAGGCGGGAGGGAGGAAAGAAGGAAGCGGGAAGGCGGCTACCTGGAGGAGCGGCAACAAAGGGAGGCGGCGCTTTCCGCCCCGGAGCCTGACTCGGCCAAGCGGGGGGCGTCGGGGAGGCGCAAGCGGGGCGCCCACTCTGGGCCCACCAAGTCAGCCAAAGGGGGGTTTCTTTTCCTAGTGCGCCTGGAGGAGCCCCGCAGGCTTTGCTTGCTAGTTATCTTGTGTAGCTCAGGATGCCTTTCTAAGGCGGGGAGGTGTGGGGTGGACTAGCTGGTTGTGGGGTGGGGAACGGCACCGAAATCCACACTACACAAATCATTCAGTTTGAAACGGGATGATTTGCCGTGGCTCCTTCCTATGGAATCTTGGGATTTGTAGTTTGTTGAGGCGCCAGCGCTCTTGGGCAGAGGCAGGCGAGAGACCTTGTAAAACTACACATCCCAGGATTCCATCGGAAGGAGCCAAGGCAAGTCATCCAGTTTCCAACTGGATTATTCGTGTAACGTGGATTTGGCCAACTTTTACCGTCTTGGGTGGAAATCCATAGCTGGTGCACCGTGTGGTTATGAAAAGCTGCTCTTGCATTGAGAATCCACGCAGGCGGCGGGTCTGACTCCACTCACAAGGTGTGGTCCTCTTTTCCCAGTTTTTTTTTTTTTACCCCTTCCTGTAAAGCTCCAACGGTATAGTTGGTTAACATATCTTGTTTTATGTTAATATTTACAAAGCCTAGCTTTCTCTGCCTCGCACCCAGGCAACCTTAAGAAGTAGAAGAACATACATATGAACTCAGGTGCATCAGTATTTTGCCCTGTGATTGTACTCATCTTTCATAGTCTGGGTCCTGCTTGTGGACAACATGATAGTGGTGTCAGCAAGTTGGTATATTTGCTAAAATTCCATGAATCCTGTACTGTGAGGAGAGGTTTTTCTGTTATCCTTATGGGTGTGTTTTCCAGAAGTTAAATGCCTGCCTAGTGGGTTCTTCTGTTTATTCAGTGCTGGGATTAAGGGCTCAGCCAAATGGAATCCCAGGGGTTGTCCAAACGGCAAAAAAACTCCTCACAGAATGTGAGGAGAATCCTACCTGTCTTAATGGCATTCCACCTGATTTTGCCATTTTGTGAAGGAGCAGGGCCAACACCGGCAAAACCCTAGCCAAAAAAGCCTTCGCAGCTTTTTCTGTCTTTTTTTTTAAAAAAAACAATGCAAGGGTGCGCATTTCTGCTTGTTAGAGGACAAGCAAGTATCTGATTCACTTGCCCAAATGAGAGGAAATGGAAATCTGATTGGATGGATGGGGGGGGGGGCGAGGCTTGCTAGCAAGGCAAGCAGCCACTGCTGCCATGTTGGTTTTTCGCCTTAGCAAGTAAGCACTAAGGCGAGAAAATGGGGTATTGGTTTCCCCCCCCCCTTTTTCTGCTTTTGTGTTAAAGCTAAAAATTGCTCAATCACACCTTGGATAGTTTTTTTTTTTTTAAAGAAAGGTAATTGTTGGCAAATTCAGGTAAGTGTAAACACAAGTAAATCACTTGCGGCCTCCATGTTTCCTAGTGGGCATGCAGAGCTTAAGGGGGAAGAAAAACCATTAGGACAGGTTGCAGCTGCTGTGAAATGTCATTACTACAAGGGGCTCCGTTTTTTATGGGCTTGTATAGACAAGCCCCAAGTCTTAAATCAGAAAGGTTGAGGCAAAAAAGCAGCTATAAATGGGTTTTGCTAAAGTGATATGCAGCTATATACAGATGACATATTTCAAGAGACATGAAGGTGCTGTGGCAGAGCTGTTGTTCCCCACAGTTCACACTTGGCAGGTTTTTATAGTTCTCAGGAACTTACAGTACCTGTTGGACTAGAATACATAACATAGTGGGACAGAAAAAAATGGAACTCATGAGAGATGGGTCTACTATATTTCTATCAATATCACCGTGACCTCTTTTATTCATCAGTTACATTTATATCCCATGTTTTTACCAAGGAGTTCAAAGCAGACATGGTCCTGCACTCCTTTTTTTATCCTCACAACAAACATTTAAGTTAACTTAGGCTCAGAGATAAGATCCTCAAGTGTAAAGACATATCATTAAATACCAAAGTCAGAATCATTTAGGCCATAGTATTTCTGATTTCTGTCTGTTGTTGTGAAAGCTGGACAGCGAAGCGAACAAGAAGAATTCAACTCATTTGAAATGTGATGGAGGAGAGTTCTGTCGATACTGTGGACTGCAAAAAAGACAAATGAGTCGAAAAGCAAATCAAGCCTGAATTCTCACTAGAAGTAAAGATGACTAAATTAAGGTTGTTAGAATTTGGGCATATCATGAGAAGATGTGACTTAGTTGAAACGACAGTAATGCTTGGTAAAGTGGAAGGCAGTAGGACAAGAGGGAGACCATGCTACTAGTGGACTGAGTCAAGGAAGCCATGACCCTGAGTTTGCAAGACCTGAGCGGAGCAGTTGATGACCATGTCACTTGGAGATCTCTCATTCATAGTGTCATCGTAAATTGAAGTTGACCTGATGGCAAATAACAGCAAAGGTTCAGAGGTAGTGACGGGCCCTTGACTAAGTGGGCATTTGAAACTGGGCCTCTCTAGTCCTAGCTGAACTCTTAACCACTACACCACTCCAGCATCCACTGGAAGCGATATGGTTTATATTGTTGATCTTTTACCTGTAGCCGATGGTGTTAACACCGCCCATTTCTTGTAAAAAAAAAAAGTATGTAGAATTTTGAAATATAAAATTAAAAGCGAACTGAATGTCATAGAAGAAACATTTTAGAGATATTACTAATGCTGTTGTGCTTTGTTCTTGTGAAAACAGCCTTGGAATGGCATGGCATTGTAATAAAAACAGTTGTACTTGCAGTATTTCATTGCACCAGACTGCCAAGTTGGTGAATAAGACTATAGTTAACAAATGACACCTCTTCATTATCTATCTCATGCAGAATTCCCAAACGGTGCTTTCCATGTAGGTTGGGCACCAGCTCCCATCTTCCCTGAACACTGGCCATGGAGACTGGGGCTGATTGAAATAGTTGTCCAAAATAGCCATGTTGGAGAAGGCTGATTTAATTTACTGTAAACATATACACTGTTTCCATCAAGGCACATGTACTTGTTGCAGTTGTATAATTTGTTTGTATCCTCAATTGAGGATGGAAATTATTTTGGGTTTAGATGTGTGTGCACATGCCAGGATGGAGAAAAGCAGAGGTTGGTGGTGGCCCAGCAAGAAAAGAGGAAAAGGAAATATGGTTTAAACAAGTATGAGTGGAAAATGGAGAGGAACCCCCCCCCCCGTTAAGTATAGAACTAAAAAGAGCACTCAAACCTGTAGGCAGTTCTGGACAACTGTATCTAGGATCTTAGGAACAAACAAAACTGAAAGGCAGGGTGCAGTGGAATTTGCTGGCACTGGTTGGAAAGGGCTGGAGCCAAGCCTTAAAGGAGCAAAGTCCATTTTTAACCTTGCAAACTATAGCAGAGTATCGTTTACCTGTGTATAGTTTGAAATGGTGTATTAAATATTAGAAACTCAGGTTTAATGAGGGCTTGATGGTAGGAAATATCTCATGAGCATGTTCATTCCAGGGCTTGAAGATAAACCTTTTTGTGATAGAGCTTTGAGGGGAAGCTGTGGTGCTTCTGTGAGTTTTGGACAGTTATAGAGAAGTTGCTGGGAAGATTATATTGGATTAACTAGTCTGAAGTCTGACTAGGACAGTTTTACTTAGAAGTAAGTATCATTTCAAAAGCACTTCCTCCCAAATATATCTATGTAAGTTTACAACAGTTTATCCCTGACTCTGACCATTCTCTAGCATAAATGTGGGTTATAACATTTGGATAAAGCACATTCATTGGATGGACCAAAACTGGCTGGAAGACTGTGCCTCTAGTATCAGATTTAGAGTGCAGTTTAGAGGGTTTTCTTTCAAACGTGCCATTCTCAGGAGCTTGCTTCTGTAGGTTCAGCTTCTTCTGATAACAGCAGGAGATGGACAGGTGGGAGATGCAAAACAGTGATAGCTGTATAGACATCAAATATGTAAATAATCCCACAAAAATGTTTGGATCATAAATATTTTACTAGATGCATATATCCCCCTAAATACCTGTTGTTGTAGTGGCAGTTAAGGGGGGAAATTCTCTTCTGCTTTAACCTTCATATTTGGTCACCTGCAGGTTTGATACTGAGTTACTATAGGTAAGTGGACATTCAAATGCTTGATACTACACCTTTTATGCAGATATTGGTCAACAGCCAACATTGTCCAGCTTAATGTAAGAGTGCTGCAGGTGGAATTCTGTTTTGGCTCCACACTCCTAGGCCGTACTGCAGTAGTCACCCTGAACAGTCATTCCATGGCTGGTGGAGAGCATGTGTGTAGGAGGGACACGAGAAGCGTCTGGCTATGCCCCGCAGCCCGATACAGATTAGTGATAGGATCCGTTAGGATCCTCTGAAGATCTTGGTAGATGATGTCATTGGTCCGCATGACATGATCCACTGAAATCCTTGGTCTTCTTGATCCTCTGCCTCTGCACCAGCTACAGAATAGCCATTCAGGGAGGATGTCATACAAAAACATGAGTCCTGGGGACTCATCAGGCTTTGATTGTTGCAGAGGGTAGAAGAGCATACCATTCTCTACAATGACTAGAGGTCCTGGAGAGGCAGAAAATTGGCTCCTAGGTCCATCAAAGTTGGCCACCCCTGCTTTATTCAAAGACATAGCTGTGTTAGCCTGTTGCAGCCAAAAAGGGATGGTGGTGGGGAAGAAGACTCTAGGAGCTCCTTTAAGGCTAACCAGCCTATTGTAGTATTGTGCTTTCATGGCTCTCAGTCCACCTCTTCAGATGTACTGGATGAAGTGATATTAAAGCCACAGGTTTTCAAACATAGTTGCACAAATGTGCGAGTGGGATAGAACATGATAGGATACATGCCTCTGGCCCTTAATTTTCAAAGAGCTACGTGAAATGATACAGGCCTTTCAAGTGGCTGGTAGTGATCATTCAGTGGTCAGTTAGGATTGGCAGGTGAAAGCAGTAAATGCTTACCAAAACTTAGTTCACTTGGGATCAAAACCTTGTCTGAGGAGAATCCTTTTGTTATGAGTGCAGCTGTGACAACTTGTTTATTAATATAGTATGATGTGAAACCATTATCTGTGTTTACACAGAGATCTATGTTCCATCTCAGGCAGAAGAAGATTATTGAGGGCATGGTCAAATAGCAGACAGCTACCAGATAATTTCTACCACAGGGGTAGACCCAAAACTAGGATTGGGTAACCGTGGAAGACTCCAGGAGACTTTAAAGGACTGCACTTGCTACCACAAAAACATTTTTTTTTTGTTCTCATGAGACCTGGGTGCATGTTTTTCAGCCTTCCTGGGCCCTGTCAGGGCATTTTGGGACTTTTGAGGCAATTCCTTTTTTTTAATTTCACAAAATTTTGTTTTGACTCTTAGGGTGATCAAAAGGGCTTCAAACATGGGAAATGCCCTCTATACCCCCTAGAGATCATTTTGGAGCCCCCCAAATTGTGTGACCCCTAAGGGGCTACAAACCAGCCCTGGGGGGCTGCATGTGGCCCATGGGTACACTTTGCTCACCCCTGCCCTAAACATTGGCTTGGATTGTGAGAGACACCGTCCATATTATAATTCATAGCCTGCAGTGGTTTTGTCAGTCTTTAGGTAGATGTAAACAGGGAGCCTCTCTGTGGTGTTTCAGAATCTTCATCCAGAATAAATTGTGTGTGTTTTAACAAGAAAGGACTGTCTACCATTTGGACATTCTTGCTACCTTCATCCATAAATAAACAATGAATAAGATAGCTTTTGGTGAAAAAAAAGTGATGTGTTCAAAGGAAGTTCAGTTGACTTAAATATTTCATCCTGAAGATTGTGTACTTTTTCAGTCCGAGGCCTGTACTGTAGAAAAGAACCAGGCTTTGAAGTAAACATGTACCTGGTGCCAGCGTTTCCAGGGTGCAGTTGCCAAGTTGCATCCTTGAAGTATTTGGAAGTGGGGGAGGGAAGAGGAGGGAAAGTCACATGAGTTGAAGGCCTGTTTCTCATCTTTGTTTTCAGGGCAGTGCTAGCCTTATTTTTAGTTGGTAATGTCCTCCAACCCCTCCCTAAACAAAACAAAACAAAACAATTTTTTAATGCTCCACAGTGGATGAGGTAGGGGAGGGAGGAAAATCAGAAGCAGGCAGGATTATTTCCTTTGGCAGTCTGATATCTTATACTGTCTTTGTATCACTCAGTGGTTAAGGCCAATGCTGCTCTGTGCAAAAAGCCCCAGGAGGACTTGTTTTTCTGTTCCAGCCTTCTAAAACACCCTGTCCTCTCATCCAGTTATATTGTTTGTCTTTGATTCTAAAGGAAGTACATTGTCTTAGAATGGTAGAGTCCAGCTCCCACAGGCTGTGCCAAGAGTTGCCCTAAAATAGCATCTGGGCTTCCTACAATGAAAACAAAGCCAGTATTAATTGTCACTTGGGTGGAGCCCCTCCTGTGGGGCAAAATTAACTTTGCTGCAGCTATGCTGTTGTGTATGGAGCCAGCGTGGTGTACTGGTTTAGAGTGTTGAGGGAGAAAAACGTAGCGCCCCGCAGTAATAGGAAGTTGTAGCAGCTGCGACTTGTCTTAATAGCTGTTTTCCAAAAACAAATATTGCCAGGATAACCCCATGATAGGGTCACTTTAGGGTTGTCATAAGTTGGAAACAACTTGAAGACACACAACAACAATAACAACAACAAATGCTGTTGTGTGCATTTCCAAAATCATTTACCAAGAGACCAGTGCAGCAGGTACCATCTTATATTGCATGCAATAAGTGTCCACCATCTCCTGCAATAACGCGAGACTCACACCTGCAGCTTCTCTCCTTAGTGGTGTCTTGCTTCCCCTCCGGAGCACACTGTAAAGGTTTTTTTTACTGCTCTTTCTGTCTTTTTTGCACCAGTACCAATGTCACTTCATGTGATCTTCTGTCAAAGTTTACATCATTGTCTGTAGTTTGTTTCTGTGCCTCTCAGTTACTTTAATGGCTGCGGTTGTTACTTTCTCTCTCACGGGTTTGGCATTCACAGATTTAAGTATTCACGGCTTGAACACATTCTTAAAAAAATAATAATCCAAAAAGCAAACCTTGTTTTTGCCATCTTATATAGGGGACACCATTTTGCCAATTAGTTTCCGGGCAAGGTACAAAGTATTTATTACCTTTAAAGCCCTGCATGGTTTGGGTCCAGGTTACCCACAGAATCGCCTTCTCCCATATAATCTGCCTGATAAACTTAGGTCCTCTGGGAGACATTTGCTCCAGCCAGCTAGGACTAGGTAGGCAACTGCCAGCCAGAGGACTTTTTCTTCAGCCGCCCCTAGACTGTAGAACAGTCTGCTGGAAGAGATATGACAGCTGAATACGCTGTCAGAATTTAAAGCAGCATTAAAGACCAGCCTCTTCCGGCAGGCCTATTCAGGTGATTTTAAATTGTGAATTTTCAACTGTGTATTGTTTTAAAATGTCTAGTTCTTAAATGTTCTTTTAAATTGATATAAGTTTTAACTGATATGTGGTTTTTTAACTAACATTATGTTTTTATGTTAATCTGTTGTTACCCCGCCTTGCTCTATAGGGAGAGGAGAGTAAGAAATAAATATGATGATGACAATTATGGTGATGATGATGTCTGTATTGTACACTACCATCCTGCAAAAAAAACAGAGGATGTCAGTGAGGTAAAAAATTTACAGTGGGCCCTTGGTATCCACTGGAGTTTGCTTCCAGGATCCCCTATGGATACCAAAATCCGTGGGTGCTCAAGTCCCATTATATACAATGGCATAGTAAATGGTGCCCCTTATATAAAATGGCAAAATCAAGGTTTCCTTCTTGGAATGTATTTTTTGGGAGGAAGAATATTTTCAAGCTGTGGATGGTGGAATCCGTGGATACCAAATCCATGGATATAGAGGGCTGACTGTATTTAGCTTTAACCACTTTGATAATAATTTTGTACAAGAATTTTGGTGGAGTGGTAAAATTGTGTTACTCACTTTGAGTGTGTGTTTCAGCTTGGTTGGTGATTTGCCACGAGAAAGGGAGCTGTGGGCAGGTTGTGTAGTATTTTGGAGAAATTTGTTTTCCATAGCTTGGCTCTGAATGTGTGTTGCCATAGTTAACACTGTGTCATCCTTCCCCCTCATTTCAGTGTTGCCACCCACCCAGCCACAAGCTGTCCTTGTCTTTCCCTTGGTGTGCTGTGTGCTGATTCCCTTGGATTCTTACAAACAATTCTTATTGTTCCAAAAATAAAATAAAATAAAGTAACAGTTCTTCAGAATGGCTGAGCCATGATTTTATGGGAACTACGGTACTGAAAAGGTGGGAAGCTGGAAGAGAGGAAAGCTCTTGGTGTTTGTAGCAACAGGCACTGTTAATTTTGCTTCCCTGAAGGATTAATTTTCAGGATCTGGTTTAGCTGGTGGTTGGGATTGCTGCTGTAGCAACAGGGCAGGGGAGTGAAGCTTGAGTGCTTTTGTGGGGGAGGAGAGCACTAGCTATGCATTCCTATGTATCTATTCACAAATAAGTCTCCTTGAGTCCAGTAGGCATTCTCCCAAGTAAGTGCACTGGAAAGGCATCTGTAGGATTGGATGGTTATCATAGTTTTGTGTCTGAACACTTCCCTGTTCCCTTCAAATGAGTAAGGAAACATGAGTGTTTGCTGTAAAGGGAGGTAAAGGAACAGAAGAGTTAAACTGAAGCTCTGTAACGGTATTCTGTAGCTTTCGTCACTGCAGTATCTTAGTGGCACATCTTGAAATTGTGTGTCAATAATTTTCTGGTCCACATAAATAGTGGATAATCATACTGTGGATAATATGTCTACCTGATATCAGCATGTAATGTATATCTTTATTTATCTCTGTTTATTTAATATCCTGTTTTTTCACCAGTACAGGGTCACAAAGTAGATTACAAACATTAAAACAGATATTGATGAAAAACACATCAGTAGACATACAAAAAGGTTAAAATACAGAAACAAAAACCGAAAAACCCAACCCAATATCAGTAGCATTTAAAGCTATTTAAAATATACCCATAAATAAAAACAGCACAACATACTATTTAAAATAATTTTTGTGGGATGTAACCAAGGCATGTGTCACTGTGTCCAAAGCAAGAAGGCGCTAGGAATGGTCACAGTTGGTGTAAAGCTTTAATTGTCAACACACTCCTAGTCCACACAGAAATCCAGGTTTGGGGCTGAATCAAATAGTATATCCAAGCTGCAAAACTGTGATTTCAGGGTGACTGTAACCCATTCCAGCATGGCTGAACCTATTCCCTGATCTGCCTTGAATCTGAGGAGGAGAACCTCTGTCTTGTCTGGATTAAGCTTCAGTTTACTTCCCTTTGTCTAGTCCAGGGGAAGGCAAAGTGCATCCCATAGGCTGCATCTGGCTCCCAGGGCTGTTTTTGTGGCCCACAAATTTGCAAAAAGGAGTTTTGCTCCAGAATGCCCATAAATGATCTCTGGGTGGGTGGGTGTGCAGAGGACATTTCCACGTGTTTGTACCCTCCTGGACCCTGCATGGGTCAAAACGAAATTTTGTGATACTAATTTTTTTAAAATGCCTTCTAGGGCCCAGGAAAACCTGGGGGCATTTTTTTGGTGGGAGCAAGTGCAGCCCTCCAAGGTCTCCTGGGGAGGGCTAAACTGACCCCCTAGTCTTCCACTGTTGCCTGTCCCTGGTCTACTCCATTACTGACACAGCCGACTCTTGTACAGAACTGAAATAGCTTTCTTGGATTTAGGTGGAAAAGAAGAATAGAGTTGGATGCCATAGTGTGCTGAAGATATTAATCTATCTCATTAAATATCCAGGACTCTGTCACTGCCCCACAGGAGTTTGTTGGGTCCAGAATTTCCAGGTGTTTCTGCACATTTGTTTAGAATATTTAGAATAATCCTGTGGTTTAGGCATAATTATCCAATTTTAAATGCCTTTTTCTGTATTTAAATCAACTAGCATAATAAATACCGCTAAACAAATCAAAGAAAGGGAGCAATTAGATTTCAGTGATCAAAAAAGGCCCAAGAGAGAAAATGTATTTTTGTTTCCTTGTTTTCTAAATGGGATCAGAGTTGAATTAACCAATTTTCCCTAGGCAGGGCATTCCAAGACAGGCTGACACAGCTGAACAGTTATTCTGGGTGCGGCTATACGATCATAAAAAAATCCGTATGGGGGGCAAAAAATACGAACAGCCTGTCATTCGTATGCATACGAACCGGCTATACGATTTTTTAAACCCCCTAAACTCTGTATGACTCCCTCTTCCCGAAGCTGGCTGGAGCGAGCAAGCCAAGCGGCAGTTTTAAATCTCCCGCTGCTTTTTTTTTTTAAAGGTTCCTGGTTTGCGGACAGTCGGTTTTCCGTATTTACAATATAAAATAAAAATAAATAAACATATAAATTCACGGACTTACCGGACGCTCGCTAGCTGGGAATCCAACATGGCGGCCGTTCCCAATTTCCCTCCGTGCTAGCCCCGCCCCCTCTACTCGGCCAGCCAATCAGATTACACAGCCTGTTCGTATGTGTGCGAACGGACCGTACAGACCCATCAGCCATCCGAACGGCATACGGATTTCTCTTTGCAATCCGCTTTCCCTCCCGAACGTCGCGTGTGTGTATTTCAGGGTGGAAAACCGCCCCCCTCTTTTGCATTCGTGTGCATCCAAACGGCCGTTTGTACCGAAGTGCGAACTTTCGCACGCTGTACATATTATTTAAATCGTGTAGATGGGACCTCTGTTACCACCCACGTCAGCTCTGAAGGTGGAGTTATTTGGAGCAACAGGGTTTCCATTGACGATCTCATTGGATAGGAAAATTTATATGAAAGGAGAAGGATCTTTGGATGTGTCTCTGTGCCTTCAAGTTACCTGTCGACTTATAGTGACCTCATCAGTTTCATAGGGTTTTCTTAAGCAAGGGATACTCAGAGGTGATTTTGCAGTTCTTTCCTCTAAAATATAGCCTACAGTACCTGGTATTGGTTGGTGGTCTCCCATCCAAGTACTAACCATGCCTGATGCTGCTCAGCTGCCAAGATCAGAATGGATCTGGTGCCTTTAGGTTATTCAGGCATGATACTTTGGTTCTAAACTATTTAGGGTTTGGCTTAAAAGATCAGGCTCCCCCATTCAGTTATGTCTGTGTGAGGACTGAAGCTGCGTCTTTACAGATTTGAGAAATAAAATCTCCAGCCTTGTCAAAAGATTCCTCATTGCACAAGTGTGGTCATAAGCAAAATTGCACAATGTCCTGCACTTACAATTTGAGCCACTTTCTTGTTCTTTATCCTCTTCTGTGCTTAGCCACCAATCCTGCTTTCATTTCCAAGATATTCTCCTTTCTATTCCACTTTGCGCGTATTCTCTGTAGCTGTCCATTTAACTCTGTGATCACCTCCCTTCCACTAATATCCCCTCTCCTCCCATGATATCCTTCTTATTGTATACTTAGAATTGTATCTTCAGGAAGTATTTAAAGACTTATCTTTTGCCAAGTCTGACCTGTATGACTCACGCTCTCCCTTCTTATCCTTCCCTGTCTGATATCACTTCTGGATTGTAATATTGCAAGCAGCTGTACAGAGCGATCTGTAGTAGGCCTGTAGCAACACATTAGCTTAATTAATGAACATGACTGAAATTGGGTTGGGTTTAGCAAAGTTTCCAGACTGAAAAGGGTAACTGTACTAGGTCTCTAATCTTGATGCTTCACTGAAGGATGCTAGTTCTGCCCCCCCCCCGCCTTTTTTTTTATTGTTCTCCCCTTCCATCTCAATGGCTGCTGAAGTGGCTCAGCAGTTCAATGATGTAAAGTGCTTTTAGAATGAAAGGAGCTTTATTTAATACGATGATGTTCTGTTCAGTGGAGCTTCCATCATTCACCCTGTTAGTGCTGCCTCAGAGGCTGCCTTTCCAATATAAACACAACTGAGCTGATTGTCTTTTTCAGTTTTGTTGCTCTCACTGTAAGATGATATTATTGAAGTGTATTTGACTTACAGGCAAGAGAGTACTATGTGAGTGTATCTGACCTGCACCCAATTTTATTGCTCTGCAGCACATAGAAAGCACATTTTAAAAGTGGTTTGCTCTAAATTGTCCCTAAAACTTTAAAAATTGTTTTCTATTTGTTCACTGAACAGTTCCCTAGAATGGTGCCAAGTTCAGAGGGAGATATTTGCCTAAAATATATCTGAGGAATGTGAAATAAAATGTTAGCTACTGCTGAATCATGCTGTGAGGTATGTGCTTGGAACAGAGATCAATAACTGGACACCTCAGGACCAAATCTAAGGTGGCACATTGTGGCCACACTGCAAACCTAGGAGTGAGAGAGGAGCCAATATGTCTGCCAACAGGATTTGCCAGCTATTTGGTGGCAGGATTTGAGCTTTGGTTCTTATCTGCTGATTCTATTAACCAAGAAACTCTCCAAGAAATCTTGCCGAACTGCAAAATCTTGCTGTTTAGAACAAGTGGTGTCCTGTAGTATGGAAGGTGTCTAGTAGCAGCCCAAGCGTTCTTCCATTTCCTGAGGTGGGAGGAGATGCTTTGCTATTGAAACTGCCTTTGCAGCCGCCATTGCCATCATGCTGCCTACCACCTGCCATTACCTCTACCTTAGTGTAAGAAAGGAACAGCTTTTCTGTAGGTCTAGATGGCAGGACCAATCCGGAAGTGTTGGGGAACCTAGGACCGCCCGGCTTAAGCAGGAAGTAGAACAAAGCCTCTTGGGAGATTTTGTCCCTTTGTTCTCCAGTCCTCTTCTCCCACGAGGCCAGTTCTACTTCCTGCTTCGCCCGGCAAGGCAGGTATTTCAACTCCTCCGGATTGACCTCCATCTTAGACCTTCTTTCTTCTAACTTTCTATCTAACCCCCCCCCACACCTTCTAGTCGCCTTCCTCAACTTCTTTACAAAAAAAAAAAAATCCTTTTCTCCTTTTCTCCTTTCCCCCCAGCGCGCTAAGCCCTTCACCCCCCCCCCGGCAGCGAAGCGGCCCCAGCGGCCAGCCGTCTTGCCTCCTTCCCCAACTCTGCATTCCCCCCCCTCCTAGGCAGTGGAGCGGCCCCCGACAGCCAGCTATTGTTCCCTGCTCCGTGCCCCCCCCGCGCGGGCTAGGGGTACCTGGAGTTGCCGAGCTCCACGAGCGTCACACCGCAGGGCCGAGCGCCCCCCCCCGGCAGACGGAGGCCGCCGACAGAATATTTCAAGGGGAGAAGTTCCCGTACCTCATCAGCAGGGCCCTGTCTGCTCTGGGGATAGCGCCCCCCGTGGTTAACCAAGACAACGCGGAGGACCCTCATGCCCCCAGAAGTGAGAAGGCAGCAGCCCTAATGCCCTCGAACAAATCGAAAAGACCACTCTTCCCGTTTCCAAGAGCCTTCTGGAATCTGGTAACGGAGGAGTGGGACAAACCAGCGCTGGGAAGGCGGGGCACGGCAGCTGCCCAAAGGTTTTACAGCTTTCCCAAGGAAGTATTAGACAAACTGAAGACCCCAGTGGTAGATAAGCCAGTGGTATCAATGGTCTCCAACTCTCTGGCTCCTAGGGAAGAAGACGGAGTCCTCAAGGACGCCGACGAAAAAAGGGCCGATGGCGCGCTCAAGAGGACGTTTGAATCATCCACACTAGGGATTAGATCCTCAATGGCTACAGCTCTAATTTCCCGAGCGGCCATTATCTGGCTACAAGAGGTCATGGAGGCCGAAAACCTGGAAACAGGGGCCCTAGACAAGGCCTTTAGTAGGATCCGTCTAGCCCTCAACTTCATCGCGGATGCCTCACAGGACTCCCTTACATACGCTGCCAGGGCCTCAGGGGCAGCCAACCTAGCGAGAAGATACCTGTGGGTCAAACAATGGGATGCAGACGGCAAATCCAGGAACGCCCTGGCCACCGCCGCATTCAAGGGAGCCAAACTATTTGGCGAGGATGCTCTCAAAGATATACTGGTCGAGACGAAAGATAAGAAGCAGGCAATGCCCTCAACGGGGCGTAAGAACGATAAGAGGACTTTCAGACGCCCAGCCCAGACCAATAACTCCTTTCGTCGCTACAGAGGAAGCGGACGGAGGACCGACTTCAGATCCACAAGGCCACCGTGGGCGAGGACAAACTACGTTATACGTCAAGCGCCTTTCGCCCCCCCGAACCAAAACCGCAGAGGAGGAGCCCAGCCTCGGAGAGGCTCCTCCCGTCAACAGTCCTGACTCGGAAACCGCTCCAGTGGGGGGAAGGCTGTCAAAGTTCCTGGGCGCCTGGTTAACATCCACAAAGGACAAGTGGGTCCTCGAGACCATAGCCCACGGATACAAAGTGGACTTCAATGTAGAGCCCAGGAACAGATTTCTACCGGCGCCAGTACCAACGAACCAGCAGAACCTCAGAACAGCCATAAACCACCTTCTGGAGATAGAAGCAATAGAAGAAGTACCGGTCTCTCAACGTTTCTCAGGGGTGTACTCTTACTTCTTCACAGTGCCAAAAAAGGACGGAAGCTTAAGGTCGGTATTAGACCTCAAATTCACGAACTCATTCGTCACCTACAAACGATTCAAGATGGAAACACTCTCATCCATTCGGGTCGCCATACAGGGGGGAGACTTCCTGGCCTCCCTCGACCTGTCGGAAGCGTACCTTCACATCAAGATGCACCCGGACAGCCGGCGATTTCTCAGATTCGCTTTCGGGGAGGAACATTACCAGTTCAAGGCGCTCCCCTTTGGCCTGGCAACGGCTCTGCGCATCTTCACCAAGGTCATGGTGGTACTGATGGCACACCTCAGGACGAAAGGGATACACCTCTACCCTTACCTGGACGACATCCTGTTGAGGGCGCACTCGAAGGACAAGGCCCTAAAGGACCTGCAGGTAACAATTCAATGCCTGCAGAGACACGGCTTCATGGTAAACTTCAAGAAAAGCACGCTGATACCGGCACAGAGCATAGTCCACTTAGGGGTACAAATAGACACAGCAAACTACTCAGTCGCGTTGTCCAGGGAAAGACAAATGACCATACAAAGGGAAGCAACGTCAGCACGCCGGAAGCAGAGGGCACAAGTCGCGTCCCTGGCGAGACTCTTCGGCCTAATGGTATCCGCAATTCAAATTGTGCCATGGGCGAGATTTCACTCCAGACCACTACAGGAGTTGCTTCTCCCTCACCAAGAGAGAATATCTCGCAAGGAGACCTTCACGCTAGACATACCAGAGAGAGTCAGGCAGTCGCTTACTTGGTGGACCCTGGCACAAAATGTAGCCAAAGGATCTCCCCTGACCGTCAGTCACCAAATAGTAGTAACCTCGGACGCCAGTCTCAGAGGATGGGGAGCCCATTGCCAAGGAGACGTGGCACAGGGGCTCTGGTCAAGAGAAGAACAGGAACACAGCATCAACTGGCTGGAGCTCAGGGCAGCTCGGCTAGCACTACAACACTTCTCCAACAAGCTCAGGGACAAGCACGTCTTCCTCCTCACGGACAACACAACGACACGCTCGTACATAGCGCGGCAAGGAGGGTCCAGATCACGGTCCCTACACAAGGAGGCCGTGATCCTGTTCCAGTGGGCGGAACAGACAGTCCTGTCCCAGTCGGCCCAGCACCTACAAGGCCAGGACAACATTCAAGCGGACTTCCTCAGCAGGCACACGGTACTCCCAGGGGAATGGGAACTGAACCAGGAGACCTTCGCACACATTCAACGGAACTTCGGGGAGATGTCAGTGGACATGTTCGCGTCACACCTGAACACCAAACTGAACCGCTTCTTCACCAGATTCTTTCACCCAAGGGCGGAGGGAACCGATGCCCTCCGCGCTCGGTGGCCGAAGGGCCTGCTATATGCATTCCCACCGTTCCCCCTAATAGGGAAAACATGCAGGAAAATACGAGAAGAGCGAGCTCAAGTAGTCCTGGTCGCACCACATTGGCCTCGCCGTCCGTGGTTCTCGGACCTAACGGAGATGTCGATCGAACCACCCATGCGACTATTCCCACGACAGGATCTCCTCTTTCAGGGACCAGTCGCCCACGACGACGTCACATGGCTACAACTGACAGCATGGAGATTGAGCGGAGAGCGCTAGAGGCCTGCGGATATGAGGAAAACGTAATACGCACCCTACTAGCCTCACGCAGACCGTCAACGAGAAAGATATACCAGGCTACATGGAAGGTGTTCTCCCAATGGTGCGCAAAAGCAGGCGTGAACCCATTGGAAGCCTCGGCGAAACATATCCTCCAATTTCTGCAAGACGGCCTCGACAAGGGCCTCAAGCCAAACACACTGAAGAGACAGGTGGCAGCGCTGGCGGCGTTTATTCAAGACCCTCGGGGTAACAGAATCTCCCTACACCCGCACATCAGAAGGTTCTTGAGAGGCGCAACCTTAATATCTCCACCCGTTCACCACAGGTTCCCTTCCTGGAACCTGCCCCTGGTGCTGCGGCAGCTAGTCAAGAGCCCATTTGAACCCCTAAGGAAGGTACCGCTCAGAACGCTTTCGCTTAAGGTGGCATTCCTGGTAGCAGTCACATCGGCAAGAAGGGTCTCGGAGCTCACGGCGCTATCCATCAGGGAACACTTATGCTCCTTTGAGGACGACGCAGTATACCTCAGACCAGACCCATCCTTCAAGCCAAAGGTCCTTTCTCAGTTCCACGTGTCACAGCAAATCATACTGCCCTCCTTCTGCCCCAATCCGGTCCACCCAACGGAGAAGCTATGGCACAAACTGGACGTTAGGAGGGCCTTGAGGATTTACATCAAGCGCACGGCGACATTCAGGCGATGCGACTCACTGTTCGTGTCCTTCACACCAGCTTCAATGGGAGCCAGAGTGTCGAGACAGACGCTGGCGACATGGATCAAGGCATGCATATTCCTAGCATATGACTCAGCAAACACACCACGTCCATCAGGGGTGGTGGCGCACTCAACAAGGTCAGCGGCCACCTCGGCGGTATTCTCGTCGAACGCACCCATCGAGGAGATATGCAGAGCCGCAACATGGAGCACGGCTTCCACCTTTATCAGACATTACAAGGTGGACAAATTTAAATCAAACACAGCCATCTTCGGGAGGAGAGTCCTCCATGAGGTGGTCCAACAATGAGGTTAACGCCAAGACAGTCACCCCCACCCGACGTAGGTGAGCTTGGGTATATCCCAACACTTCCGGATTGGTCCTGCCATCTAGACCTACAGAATGTTACATTGGGTACTTACCGTGAAGGTACTTTCTGTAGGATAGATGGCAGGAACAATCCGTCCCACCCGGTGACTGTCGACAAGACTACGGGCAATGACACAGAGATGCCTTTCCTTTCTCAACTAACAATGTGTATCAGTTTGTTTTCTCAACAGGGAGGAGTTTCCTTACCTTTTTTTTTCAGGGCTTTGCTAGTCAGAGAACTGGCCTCGTGGGAGAAGAGGACTGGAGAACAAAGGGACAAAATCTCCCAAGAGGCTTTGTTCTACTTCCTGCTTAAGCCGGGCGGTCCTAGGTTCCCCAACACTTCCGGATTGTTCCTGCCATCTATCCTACAGAAAGTACCTTCACGGTAAGTACCCAATGTAACATTTCATGCTGGCTGTCCATAAAGAAAGGCCAGTCATTTTGAGCTGCTGGCTTGCTTCACACAGTGGTTAGCCATGTCATGGTGGCAAGAAGGAAAAGGAATCTCATTGCCAAGGGAAGACATTTATTTCATTTATATGCTGCCTTTCTCCCAAAGTAGAACCCAAGGTGGCTTCCAAAAATCATCAATTAAAACAACAACGATAAAATTTAAAACAATTAAAACCACAGATAAAAACTTTTCAAGATTATTTTAACAAAATTTTAAATGATAAATAAAACACCCATCCCCCCCCCCGCTTATAGATTATACCTTAAAAGCCAGCTTAAACAGAAAAACCTTTGCCTGATAGCGGAAGGAAAGCAGGGAGGGGGCCAGCCTAGCCTCTTGTGGGAGGGAGTTCCAGAGGGTGGGAGCAGTCATTGAGAAGGCTCTCTCTTGTGTCCTCACCAAGTAAGCCTGTAATGGTGGCAGGAGTGAGAGAAAGCCTTCCCCTGTGGAGCTCACAACTCTGGTAGGTTCATAGAGGGAGATACAATCTTTCAAATAGTCTGGACCCAGGCCATTTAGGGCTTTATAAGTCATGACCAGCACTTTGAATTGTTCCTGGAAATGAACCAGTAGCCAGTGAAGCTGTTTTAACAAGGGAGTTATAACAGCCCCTGGTCAGCATTCTGGCCACAGCATTCTGGACCTGCTGAAGTTTCCGAACAGTTTCAAAAGGCAGCCCAACGTAAAGTGTGTTAGGCCAAACAGGATGTAATCAAGGCATATGTCACCCTAGCTAGATCTGACATCTCAAGGAACAGGCACATTTGGCACACTAGTTTTAGCTGTGCAAACAAACTCCTGGCCACTGCTGAAACCTGGGCATCCAGGCTCAGAGTTGAATCTAGGACAACACCCATCTGTGAGCCTGAGATTTCACGGGGAGCATAACCCTGTCCAGCACAGGTGGAGTCCCTATTTCCTGATCTGCCATTCAACTGACCAGGGGCACCTCTGTCTTGTCTGGATTAATTTTCAATTTGTTTGTCCTCATCCAGTCCATTACTGACAGCAGGCATTGGCTAAGTACCGAAACAGCTTCCTTGGGATCAGATGGGAAGAAGAGCTAGAGTTGGCTGCCATCGGCATACTGATAGGGAAGGTTGTGAATGTGGTGGTAAAGCGAGGCGTGGGGGTGGTTCAAAAGGGAGGGAGGGGATTGAGGCAGCAGCATCCTGCTGACTGTGGTGGCAGTCTAGCTTTCTCTGATGGTACAAACAGTCCCAAGTGTGGTGTTTCAAGATCCCAGCTTTCAATTCCTTTCATTTCCTTTTCCCTGCCTTTCTCTCACTATGGGACTCAAAGCAAATACTTTGTACTATGGGATTCCTCTTAGCCTGTGGATGCTTTTCTTTGGTGCATGAGTGCTATTGTTTTGGCTGCATAAGTACTGCTATTGGTATGAAGACAGAATGATAGAATTTTGTCATGGCAGCATCAATTCTTGTCCCCTGACACCTCATTCCCGTTGGTTGCTGTCTTGTTTTTTGTTTCTTCCAGGCCACTTGTAATAGAATTTTGCTATAAAATCTTTGAAAAAGAACTTGTGTAGCAAATTGGGCAGGGGAGCTCATGTGCATCTAACCAGGGTATAAACAAAAAGAAATTTGATGGCTTGAATCAAAGCAACAAGGGAGAAGGGGTGCTTCAGGATCAGAACTTGCTTGTGCACACTCACCACTGGATTTCTTATTGTTACTTAACTACTCAGCATTTCATTGATTAGTAGCTACCATACATGGCTAAACTGAAAAATAAATGTATTTCAGGTGACTTGGTTTACACGGCAGGTTTTATTGCGTTAAGTTGTGCTTTAGCACTTTCCCGCATCAGTGGTGGGTAGTTTACACGGTATATGTTTATACAGCTATATTTTGTGGCTCTTTGATTTTTTCCGCTTTGAGGTTCACACAGCCAAAAGTGCTGGGGGCATGGGCCAAGCATTGGAGAAGGAAAGGAATGCCATAGGAATGTCTACCCTGGCCCGAACTCCGTGCTGAATGGCTTAGAGGCAGCCCCCCCCCCTACAAATCAAACGGAAGGTTTTCCTCCTTGCTTAACAGCATTTTCTGCCAAATAGAGGAAAGCCAGAGAGAGAGAGAGAGAGGGAAAATAACAGCTTAGATCTGATGCAGCCCTTCGTGAAATGGTTTCTCTCCCTCCCCCATGCACAGGATCACAGCTGACGAAATTAGTTATTACATACTTGCAAAACATTAGAGAGGATGAGAAGGAATACTCCCTGAATGAAAATTGTTGGGAATCCTTTTTGTTTGCAAACTGGCTTGCAAAATAGCAGAGAGGATTTTTCAAAGTTTCCTCTAATTGCTACTGTCTTTCCCTCCCTCCCTGCCCCTCTTTTAATCCCACCCCTGCATCATTAACCAATCACAATGCAGTTCTGCTGTAGCCCTTAGCGGAATGGTTGTTTACACTGCCAATAATGCGCTACATTGCAAATATACCTGCAAAAGTAGCGACATCCCTTGCCACGCTATATTTGGGTGTTTTACCTTCCCCCCTTCTGAATGAGGCGATGCTGTGCTGCGGTCCGTGGGAACTATGAGCTATCTTAGCAGTATATTTAGAGAGGAATATTTGCCCATGTAAACGACCCCTTGGTGAAATGCACACATTCAGTATGTGGTGCTAGCACAACCAGACTGTGTTGTCAGCTTCTATTATTATGCATGTATTTGTGCAAGTCAACACTTCATGCCTAGTTACCAAACAATGTTGATCTGCACGACCCAATCAGAAAAAAACAGGGCTTGAAGGATAGGCAGAATTAATTCAGGTTAACAGATGGCGCCCCTGAAACAAAAGTATGATTTTTGTGTATGATTATATTACAGGGACTTGATGTCCAAGCTAATAACTGAATTTGGATGGTCTGATTCTGTACTTCGTGAGGTCTCTTTGTTGTTGTTGTTGTTATTTGCTGTCACTATGACTTTGACATATGGCAATCCCTATGAATGAGAGACCTCCAAGACACCCTGGTATTAACAGCCCTGTCACCAGCAGCCTTGTTTAGGTCTTGCAGTCTGAGGGCTGTGGCTTCCTTGACTGAGTCTATAGTGTGGTCTTCCTCTTTTCGTACTGCCTTCCACATTACTGAGCATTATTGTCTTTTCTAATGAGTCACGGCATCCCATGATATGTCAAAAGTAAGACAAGCCTCAGTTTAGTCATCTTCGTTTGTCTCCTTTGGAATGTCTCTCCCCCTTAGAAATCTCTGAAACCAGAAGTGCTGCATCTCTGTGATAGGGTTTATTTTTCTGTAAACAGAAGATCCTGGGTTCAGTCATTGGCATAGTGCTCCACATGGAAAGGCTATGTTGTATGTAAAACATACTGTACTAATAATCTCGCAAGGAAAGAGAAGTGAAACTTTTCTTCAGTTCCAGAAGTTTGCTCTGGTGAAAGATACAGTTTTGAGAGATCACAGGCCAGATAATTAAAGCGTAATATCAAGAACTCAGATGCCATGAGATATAATGAAAATGATAAGAGTTAATAAGCACTTTTTGAGAAGCACAACATGTGACTTGTGTGTGCTGGTGAGTGCAGATGGGGATGCCTGGGGCATGTGAGTTTTGTAATGTAGCTTGTCTTCCGAATCACTAAGTTGGTTTGGTCTGAAGACTAGTCCTGACAATTTAGATCTTATTCCTTGGAATGCTGTATGAGAGAGGTGTCTTACATTATGGCAATGGAGTGAGGTAATGGCTGTCTTTAGTTTTAGGTTATGGAATATGGAAAATGCAGAGTGGTAATGCTCATGGCAATTCTTTCCCTGCAAAGTTGTCTCTGTGATTTTACCCCCCTCTTTCAATAGTGTCTCCTCTAGAAACATAGGCATAACAACTGTGAAAATTTCCTGCCAACTCACTGAATCTTGCTATCTGACAAGTATAAAATGAATTCTGGTTGTGTGCATTGTCCACTTTCCAAACAGTTTGGTTAGTTTGATTGATTTTAAAATATTTGTATCCTTGCTTTTCTTAGATGCATTCAAGGCAACTAACAACAAAAATAAAACCATAACTATAACCAATTTAAAGATTTAAATTCCAAAAATAATAAGACACCAAAGCTGTACTAATTAAAAACAACAGCAATGACCAACAACAGCACTAAACATTTTTTTTTAGTAGAGATTATTAAAACTGTCTGATAATATCAAGCGATCATGCCTGTCCAATGGGGGGGAAGGCAGACAGAGTGGTGTTCTTCCCCACTTTGATTTGTGATGGGGAGGGGAAAGGGCCGTATGTCCTGTGGCAAAATGCATATTTTGCATGCAGATTTCCAGTATAAATCACCAGCATTTCCAAAACTTGGAATTCTCTTTACTTGAGATTTCAGTGAAGTTATTACTAGACAGAACTGGACTAGATTGACAAATAGTCTTGATTCACTGTAAAACATCTTCTTATGTCCTATAAGTTAAAATGATTATCTGTAAAAATTTCCAGAGGTGTAACAATCTTAGCCTGTTGCAGCAAAAATGACAAAGAGCTTTGAAGCACATTAAAGACCAATGTGTTTATGACTGTGTAAACTTTCAGAGACAGCACATGTGTGATGAAGGGACTGTAGTCTGAAAACCTAATGCCCCAATGCACCTGTTAATGATTATTTTGTTCTCTTATGGTGTAATGTAATTATTTTTAGTCATTGCCAAATTGGAATGTTTGAGAAGGGCAAGCACCAGTGAAGAGCTATAAAGATTAAGTGATCTGATTCCACATCCAGGCTAAAACCTGCCGATCCTTCTAGCTGTTATATTCTAGGATAGTGCTTCTCAGGATATCTGATGAGAGGGAATGGTGATTATGTTCCCCCAATGTGCCAGGGAATCGCACCATGTTTATGCTCAGTCACTACAATTGTTTTCTTTCTTTCTTGGAAACTTGCCAGGGACCAGCAGGTAATGGCTCAGGGACCACCATTTTGAGTAGCACTGTTGTTGGCGAATTTTAACCAAATAAGAAATTGACTGGAGCTTGATTGGAGTCCAGCGAGGGAGAGTAACACTAAAGTCCTTTGCAGAGGTCAATCAGCTGTTTAAACCATATAGGCAATATCTTGAAATTGGAAGAAGAAAACTTTCCCAACTCCTAGGAGCTGAAGAATAGAGCAGTGGTTCTTAACTTGTGGTCCACGGATCCGCAGAAGGCCATGATGTCCTCACAGGGGGTCCATGAAGGTTTGAAGGCTGCTCCCCACAGCACTGTCCACTTGACAGAAGCCAAGGCAAAGGTTGGCTGGTTGGGCCTGTGTGCTGCCATTTAATTTGCTCCATCCACAAACTGGTGGGAAGTGGCAGGAGAAAAGTCTTCCTTTTCCTTCTGGAGTCTCTGGGGGAAGGTTGGTGTAACAGTTAATGGTTCAGTGTTCAAACATTGTCATGAGTAGTAGTAGTAGTCATAGTCGTCGTATGGTTTTAAATCTTGAGTTAAGTCTTGAGGGTCCGTGGTAACAAAAGATATTTAAAGTGGGTCCCTAGTAAAGAAAAAGTTAAGAACCACTGGAATAGAGGCTACAGCTTTGACTTTTATTTATTTATTTTATATCAATAAAGTTCATATTTTATTTTTGTTCTGCCTTGACTTCTGAATGCCCACTGAAACAAAGTTTCCTGTGCCTTTGTTTCTTAAACTTCTGATTCTTTGTGTTTAGATCTAACCTCAAGGTAGGTTAAGAAGAAATAGCTTTAGGACCTGCTTTCTTTGTTGCTGGACAAGTGGAGGCAAGCGTGCCAGGCATGTATGTGATTAAACAAATGTATATAGTCCATAATTATATGATTATGTGAGCATATGAGCTTGCAGAGTAGGTGCATGCTTGCCAGTAATTGCCCAGCAATCCCCAAAGTTGGCACAAATTGCAGCAGTCAAGTCTTTGAGCAGTCCAACTGAGAGAGGACCATTTCCAAAGTTTGTCCTACTTATGTAATGATGTAATGGGTGATCTTGAGCAAAACAGTTGCTCTTTGCCTCTGTCTCTTGTTTCTCATGCTTAGGATAAGTGACAACATACTTTCTGAAAAGCCTGTACAAATCTACTGTGTAAAATATAAAATAATAATAAATGAATTATCACCAAGAAATCTAGAAGAGGAATGTGCGTTTTTGTGTTCCTCTTAGCTAGCATTTGCACCGTACTTTTCACATTTTCTCCCCATTTGTAAGTTTAGAGGTGCAACCTTTTCATTTTTCTCAAACTTCTTACTTCAACTTCATCGGTGTTGTTTCAGATTTTGATTACTTGGTATCATTACTTGGAAGAGTTGTATTTTTTATTACAACTCCCAGAGTTTCCCAGCCAGCTTGTTTACTTTCTAGCAGAGCATGTCTGAAGTGTGATAGAGGTGAGGAATAAACTCCTGTTCTCTGCAGCAAAGAGAAAAATGAAATTGGCAGAACTTTAAGTTTGTAGATGCTAGAAATGAGGTTGTTGCTTCCAAAAACCTGGGGAGTCTCACTTGGGATGTTCTCTTCAGGTCTGCCACTTTCTCTTGTAGTCTTGCTCAGTTGCTGATTGAGGAGCCCAAAAGACTTGCATGTCTTCTAGCAGGAGTACTGAATGTGAGTAGCTGAAATCAGCTTGGTCAGTAACTTCTTCCACAACAGTTCTGTGACCATATTTCTCCATAACAAGATGATGTTGCCTGCAGGTTTTTTATAGACTTGCTAATTATGCACATCTTGTGATACATACAAACAGCTCAGGAGAATTTTGCATGTTGTGCTTTGCATGATCTTGTGCTGCTGCGTTGATAACTCAGCGTTTGTACACCAAAGAGAACAGAATGAAATACAGGCTGGCCAGGTGGGGCACATTCCAGAGCACCCAAAATTTTCAGAAACTGCTGGAGCCATCTGGAGTTATTAGTATCTATTTTGCTTTCACAGTTGGGGCACAATTGGAATGAGTGGGTTGACCTGTTTGGTGGATGGCTGAGTCTTCCCCCTCAGCATAGGGTTGGAGCAGCTGGCCATGGTGATCTCTCTTAACTCTGTGATTTGCTTTCTTCCTTATGCCTAAAGCTGCAGGCAGAGAGAATAACAGTGTTGAGGCAATGCTTGCTTGCTTAGGAAACCTGCATTCTGCGTTCTTCTTTCTGGTCTCTGTGACTCACACACAGAGCCACCTCACCCTTTGTAGAGGCAGGGGTGCTTTTTGGCAGCACCATTCTCAATTTCCTTACCCCGTAAGCTGGGAGAGAGGGACAAGGAAAGGAGTTTTCCTCCACTCATTGATTCTGAGTTATATTTAAACTACATCCCCACCCCAGTACATATGGAAAAATAACTGTTAGCTGAAAGGATCTGTGCAAAGTGCAACATGTGGTTTAAGAGGTATGTGATAATTTCATCTTACACCTTAACTGGTAACTCAAGCCGCAACCAGTGAACCACTATTTATTTTCTCTTTCTACACTTCCACATTATAGTAGCGAGGTCAGTGCAGATTGAGTATGCACAGATTTAAATTTTGTAAGCCGCCCCGATTGTTTTAACAGAGGGGCGGGGTATAAATAAATTTTATTATTATTATTATTATGAGTAGAGATTTGGCCCTACAGTGGAGCCATCACATTCTTTTGATATACTGTAGGCCTAAATATACTAAAGGCACCATACAATTATACCATCCATTAAAACCTTCCCTCAACGGCACTGGAGGGGGAGGGAAGACTTCTTCTGCTTCTTCCTGCATGTTTGTGGCTGGAGCAGATTGAATGGCAATGCGCAGACCTAACCAGCCAGCCAGCCTTTGCCTTGGCTCCAGTCATGTGGCCACTCCACTGCTGGCAGAAGGTGGACCAAACAGCCCTCAAGCCTGTGAGGACATTGCGGCCTCCTGGGGGTCCCCAGACCACAGGTTAAGAACCACTGTTGTAGGCTATATTTCAGAGGAAGGAACTGGCAAAACCTCTTCTGAGTATTCCTTGCCAAAGAAAACCTGATGAAATTCATGGGGACTTCATAAGTCGACAGGTGCCTTGAAGGCATGTGTGTGCATACAGAGTTTTTGCAGTAATTACTAACATTTCCTCTTGTTAGGGTCAGTATAGTAGTGTAAATGTTGGAAGGACTGTGTGTAGACAAAAAATAGTACCCTATTATAGAATTTCCCCTTGAGTGAAGTATTCAGCCTCCCAAGAACCCTAGCTTTCTTTCTCTTTTTAAAGGGAAATTTCCAGTGTTCATTGTATGTGAAGATCAGTTTAAGATTGTGTGAGAAATATCTTGTTCAATCTTGGTAGCCTAAGGAGGTGAACTCAGCAGGATTTCCAGTGATTAGGGTGAGGCTAATATGCAGGACAATTCTACTTTCTTCCCTTATAGAAGCAGAGTGAAATACGCTAAACAAACAACATAACATTTTGCTAAACTGTGGTATAGGTTTTATTGAAGAACCCAGATTTCCTTGGCTGGCTTCACTTTATTGAAAAAGTTTAGTAAGTTGACTTCAGTAACTATGCTGGCTGGGAGATTCTGGGAGTTGCAGTCCAATAAGTAACTTTTTCAAGCTTTAGGGCTGTATACATACAGTTCTAGTGTTGGGCTGTGCATAAGAGGCACTACCATGAGGAAAATCTTGCTTATCTTACCCATGGCAAAGAAAAGAATACACAAGCAGTGAAACATTATTGCTTACATAGCATGTTTAATTTCCAACAGCGCACCTCTCAGCTTGCCAATTAAAATTCAAGGACAATCTTGTACTATGAGATGCTGTTTCTGGCCAGGACAACTGGAGACAGCAGTGATTGTTCTGTGATTCATTGGCTACCAGCCCTGCATAAATCAAAATGGTTCATAAACCTCCTGCTGCTCTCTGTCTACAACACTTAAACCAACTAGAGCACTCTTTCTCCCTCCCCCTTCACTTTCTTTAACTGCCTCTTCACAATGCTCCTTCCTTAATAAACAGAACTTCATTGAATGAGCAGAAGACTCTAGTCTGATGTTGAAGGCTTTCCAGCCAGCATCCATAGTTTTTTTGTGTTTTTTTTTCTGGGCTATGAGACCCTGTTCTAGAAGAGTTTATTCCTGACATTCTCTGAGGGAGGGGTGATGCGGTTCCTTTACATCTGGGTTTCGTCAGTCACCGCCCAGGTGTAGCAGGAAGTTACATCAAGCCTCTTCATATTCAAATTTCTTTGTCTTCATCTCCTCCATCCTGGAGCCACGAGGCCAGTTCTAACTTCCTGCTTCGCCCAGTAGGTAGCTGAGAAATCTCCTCCGTCTGGAATTTCTATCTCCACCTTTATTCTTTTTCCTTTCTGGTTCCTTTACCTACCTTTTTCCTTCTCCAGGCATTGCTGCTTTTCAGCCCTTGCCTTTTTCCTTTTGAATTTCCCGCCTATTTTAAAAAAAAAAAAAAAACCTCTCCTCTCTCCGCGCGGCTGCTCAGTCGGCTCCAGCCTGCTCCTCCTCTCTCTCTTCCCCCCTCCCACCTCTCTCCTTACTGTTTTCTTTTCACCGAGGCCATGCAGGCCCAGGAGATTCCCCAGCAGGCGGGGAAGGACTCTGGAGTGGCCGGGGATGCGATTCTCGACCGCGGCCACTCCGAGGACGCGGAGAGCGCTGCTGAGGGAGCCGCGGTCGCCATTGCTGCCGCTGCCGGCTCCCATGTGGGCGTCCCTCAGAGGGACGCGGCCCGGAAGGCACACCAGGCCATCGTGACTGGGAAAGCCTCCGATGGCCAAGCAGCAGCCAAGCCACGGAAGAGGCCAGCACAGCCCAGGAAGAAGCTGGCCTCCGATGCCTCCAGCGGGACCGCGATGGAACCTCCGGCCCTATGGAGTGCTTGGCACGCGCCAGGTGCCTGCTGCCAGGACTGGCCAGGGGCAGGAGCCCCTAGGAAGGTACAAGGGGCCCTTGGGGGGAGCGGGGACGAACTGCCCCTTCCCCCACGCATTGTGCCCTCCCTGCTTTTGGGGACCGCACGTATTCTACCCCCCTGGAGGCCAAACGGAGCGCGGGAGGGGGAAGGGGAGAGCGAGGACTCGTGCTCCCATGCGGAGCCCTCACCATCCACCGGGCCCCAAGCAACCGCCGCAGCTGCCTCGGGGGAGGGGGGCACACCGCATGGGGAACCCCAGTCGCTGTCTCACCCCACTCCAGGAAGCAGCCAGGCCCTACCCCAACCGAGCCAACCACCACAAAGCCTGGGCATGGAGGAGCAGGCCTTACAGGCCCCAACTCCTCAAGCACCCCCCCCACAGGCCCTGGCCTCCCAACCTCCACTCCTCCTGACCTTGCCTGCCCAGGTGCCACCCCAGCAACACCAGCTGCCCTTGGTGCTCCAACCAATGCCTCAGCAGGCAGTACCTATCCAGGCGCAGCAACCGTTGGTTTACCAGGCCCTGCCGCCACAGGGGCCGGTGAACCAGACCCTGGGCTTGGGTAACCAAAATCAGGTTTTCCTCCCACCAGTGGTCCAGCCTCAGCCTATGCAGGCGGTGGGTTTTCAGGCACAGCCCTACCAGGCCCCAGTCCTTCAGGCCCCGCCTCTCCAGGCACCCACGGGCCATACCAGCCAAAACCACCATGGCATCCCAGTGTTTTACGATCACTCTAGCGGGGAAGAGTCCAACATCGAGGGGTTGGCCGCTCACCCACCCAAGGCCAGGGGAGCTAGACCCACACAGCGGGGGGGTCGTAGAAAGCGTAAGGGCGCCATTAAGGCAGCCCTACAGCTACTCTCAAAGGCATTGCTCTCAGACGAGGATTCGTCAGAAGAGCCTGGCACGAGCGCCTCAACCTCGGGGGTTTCCCCTAAGGACCAGGCGAACAACGCGCAGTCCCAGCAGCCAGCAGGACCAGGCAAGGCAAAAGCTAAGTCCACGTCCAAGGGCCCTAGGGACCCATTAAGAGGCACAGATGTCCTGGCCAAGAAGAGGAAGGATCCTCCCTCCACCCACTCTTCTGCAGAGTCCCTACCTCCCTCGGATGAGGAACGCGCCCTCACCGACGTCGTCAGGGCGTCTGGGACCCACGACGATGTAATCCTAACCGACAAGGAAGAAGGAGAAATCTCTGATTCCGAGTTTGCAGACCAGGACCAATCGGATCGTCTTTTCCAAGGAGAGTGGTATGTTCCTCTCCTTACTAGGGTGATGGCAACACTAGAAATTACTCCTACAGACACAGACCAAGCTCCATCGACATCGTCGTCCAACGAGAAGGTCGCTGCAGTGATGCGCACCTCACGCCCAAAGAAGCCGGAGCTTCCCTTCCCAGAGGCCTTCTGGTCCCTGGTAACTGACGAATGGGAAAAACCCTCAATGGGAAGGCGGGGCACCACTGTGGCTCAGAAATATTACAACACCACTCAACGCTTTCTGGACCTCCTAAAGCCCCCAGTGGTCGACAATCCTGTCGCGTCCCTCGTCTCCAATTGTCTGGCTCCTAAGGAAGGAGAGGGCTCTCTCCGGGACCCAGACGAAAAAAGAACCGACGCAGCCATCAAGAAGGCCCACGACTCCGCGGCATGCGGGGTCAGATCCACGCTGGCAATATTGCTTTTTTCCAGAGCGGCGATAGTGTGGCTGCAAGAGCTCATGGAGATCCAGGAGCTCGATCCAAACGTGCTGCACAAGTCTCTGCTTAGATTCCTGCGTACCTTCTTCTTCATAGCCGACGCGGCACAGGACGCCATGATTTTTTCCGCCCGTGCGATCGGGGCCCTCACGCTGGCCAGGAGATCAGTCTGGCTAAAGCACTGGCAGGTGGATACTCCTACCAGGGCAGCATTGGCCTCAGCGGCCTTTAAGGGCCTTAAACTGTTTGGGGAAGAGGCCCTAAAAGGTATCCTAGTCGAGACAAAGGACAAAAAGTTGGCCATGCCCTCCACACTCAAGAAGCCAGACAAGAAGAGCGGCAGACGACCCTTTCAGACTTCTCGTCCCTTTCGTTCCTTTCGGGGATTCGGGAAGCAGCGAAACTACAACTCCTTTCGCCCACCATGGGTTAAGCCAAACTACGTCATCAGACAGAACACTGGACCGCAGCCCAACAATAGCAGAAGGGGAGGCTCCAACGCCCAGCGTGGAGGCTCGCGACAACAATCCTGACTCGGGGTCGCCCCCAGTGGGCGGCCGCCTCAGTCTGTTCCTGCAGCTTTGGTCGAACTCGACAACGGACAGGTGGGTCGTCTCAACAATCACCCACGGGTACAAAATCGAGTTCGACTCAAGGCCAAGGGGCAGATTTCTCCCAGCCCCAATACCCAAAGACCCAAAGAAGGCGAGAGACCTGACTACAGCCATATCTCACCTAAGACACATAGCAGCCATAGAAGAGGTACCACCCTCTCAGCGCTTCTTAGGCGTGTACTCCTTCTTCTTCACAGTACCAAAGAAGGATGGCAGCCAGAGGTCCATCCTGGACCTAAAATACACCAACAGACACATCACATACAGAAAGTTCCGGATGGAGACGCTTACATCCATAAGGGAGGCGCTCCAACCAGGAGACTTTCTAGCCTCACTCGATCTCTCAGATGCGTATATGCACATCATGATCCACGAGGACAGCAGACAATACCTCCGCTTTGCATTCGGGGATCAACACTTCCAGTTCAGGGCCCTTCCATTTGGTCTGGCCTCAGCACCAAGGGTCTTCACCAAGGTCCTGGTCACCCTAATCGCCAACCTGAGGGCACAGGGAATCCACCTGTACCCATATTTGGACGACATCTTACTGCGTGCGTCCTCTCTGAACAAAGCAGGGAGAGACCTGCAGACCACACTTCACTATCTGCAGGCCCATGGTTTTCTGGTGAACTTCAAAAAGAGCAGCCTGTCTCCTGCCCGCACCATCGTCCACCTGGGTGTGGAAATAGACACACAACGCTTCAAGATCACCCTGTCCAAGGAGCGACAGGAGGTCCTCCTACGGGAAGCTCGCACAGTTCGTTTACTAAGGAAGGTACCACTGTCCCTACTAGCCAGACTCCTCGGCCTTATGATCTCAGCCTTTGGGGTTGTGCCTTGGGCAAGGTTCCACTCCAGACCCCTGCAGAACTTCCTGATGCCTTACCAAAAGGAGATCGCATTGAGAAAGTCCCCACTCCTTCTCCTCCCACAGCATGTGCAGGATTCGCTGGCCTGGTGGTCTCAGATGAAAACAGTCAGCAAGGGTTCTCCGTTCACAGTACCCCAGGCGATCTCGGTCACCTCCGATGCGAGCCTACGGGGCTGGGGAGCACACTGTCAGGGACAAGTGACGCAAGGGATTTGGAGCCCACAGGAAAAGACGCACAGCATCAACTGGCTGGAGCTACGAGCGGCTTGCCTGGCCCTGCAACACTTCACCCCAGTCCTGAGGGGTCAATACGTCATGGTGATGACGGACAACACTACAGCCCGATCGTACATAGCGAAACAAGGAGGTTCGAGATCCCGGTCCCTGCAACAGGAAGCGGACCTCATCTTCCTCTGGCCCGAACGGACGGTGCAGTCCCTTACGGCTCAGTACCTTCAGGGGGAACGCAATCAACAAGCGGACTACCTGAGCAGATACTCGGTTCTACCCGGAGAGTGGGAGCTAAACGACGACGTGTTCATTCAGGTCCAAGCCAGGTTCGGCCAGCTGGAGGTGGACATGTTCGCGACAAGGTCAAACGCCAAGCTGGACAGATTCTTCGCCAGGTTCTTTCACCACAACGCCGAAGGCATGGACGCCCTACGATCCCCTTGGCCGGCCGGTCTCCTATACCTGTTTCCCCCACTTCCCCTCATAGGGAAAGTCTGTCGGAAGATTCGCCAGGAGAAGGCACAAGTGGTCCTGATAGCGCCCCATTGGCCGAGGCGTCCCTGGTTCTCCGAGTTGATGGACATGAGGGTTCAGAGCCAGTGGCGTCTACCTCAGAGACCCGACCTTCTTCATCAGGGTCCGATCCTCCACCCAGATCCAAGCTGGTTACAACTGACAGCTTGGAGGTTGAGCGGCAAGCCCTAAGAGAACATGGATACGACGATTCAGTCATTAGTACCCTTCTTTCCTCTAGGCGCGTGTCCACCAGGAGGATCTATGAAGCTACATGGCGAGCCTTCAAGAGATGGTGTGCCCCTCGCCAATTGATCGCTGAAGAAGCTTCGGTGAAACACATCCTGGCATTCTTACAGAAAGGCCTCGAGGCGGGCTTACGACCAAATACCCTGAAGAGACAGGTGGCCGCTCTGTCGGCCTTCCTCACAGCACAGGACGGAAACCGCCTCTCATCGCATCCCCATATCAGGCGTTTCCTCAGGGGTGCCTCGATAGTTTCACCCCCGGTGCGGCACAGGTTTCCGTCGTGGAACCTCTCCCTAGTCCTCAGGCAACTCATGAAGCACCCGTTTGAACCGTTGCGCACAGTTTCCCTTAGAATTCTCACCATCAAGGTTGCCTTCCTAGTGGCCATCACCTCAGCGCGAAGAGTGTCGGAGTTGGCCTCTCTGTCAGTTAGGGAACACCTGTGTTCCTTTACCAAGGATGTAGTGACCCTACACCCAGACCCGTCATTCAAACCAAAGGTAGTCTCCGAGTTCCATGTCTCGCAGCCCTTGATTCTGCCCTCCTTTTGCCCTGACCCTTCGCACCCGAAGGAGAAGCTCTGGCATAACTTGGACGTCAGGAGGGCCCTGAAGATCTACATTAGACGTACTGCCCCCATCAGACGTTGCGACGCCCTATTCGTCTCTTTCTCTCAGACAGCCATAGGGTCCAGAGCTTCGCAGAAGACCATTGCTTCCTGGATCAGGGCTTGTATCTTCGAGGCCTATGACTCAGCTAGGCTTCCCAGACCTTCAGGGGTCACGGCACATTCGACTAGGTCAGCCGCGACATCCGCGGTCTTCTCCACTAACGCTTCCCTGGTAGAAATCTGCAGGGCAGCAACCTGGAGCACACCGTCCACCTTCATTAGACACTATAAGGTGGATAAGTTCCGTTCCGCCGAGGCGAACTTCGGTCGGAAGGTGCTCCAGGAGGTGCTCAGAGACTGAGTCCGCCAATCCCGCAGTCACTCCCGCCCTATTGAGTCAGCTTGGGCACGTCCCAGATGTAAAGGAACCGCATCACCCCTCCCTCAGAGAATGCCACATTGGTTACTTACCGTGAAGGTGCATTCTTGAGGGAGTGGGGTGATGCGGGTCCTTTCCCCGCCCAGTGACTGCGTGCGTTTTTCCTTACATGGCGGTACCCTTATTATTTAGCTCTGCTTAATGTTATTTGACTTAAACGATTTCCTTAGTCCTTACAGGGCTTTGCTAGTCAGTGAACTGGCCTCGTGGCTCCAGGATGGAGGAGATGAAGACAAAGAAATTTGAATATGAAGAGGCTTGATGTAACTTCCTGCTACACCTGGGCGGTGACTGACGAAACCCAGATGTAAAGGACCCGCATCACCCCACTCCCTCAAGAATGCACCTTCACGGTAAGTAACCAATGTGGCATTTCACCTGCATCTGTGGCTGGCATCTTCAGAGAATGGTGGTGTGTGGGTCGTTCAGTAGTAGCAGAACACATTATAATCCAACCTGAGCACAAATTGTTATTTGGAAACACTGAAATTCTGGATCAGGCTAACAACTATCAGGTCAGAATGCATAGGGAAGCTATTGAAATCCACAAACACCTGGACAATTTCAACAGGAAAGAGGAAACCCTAAAAGTAAACAATGTTTGGCTATCAGTCCTGAAAAATACCAAAATAAAAACTCAACACATGCAAATGAACTTCACCCAGGGACAGGGGGCTTCCCAGCAGACAATGGACTGTTAGTTAAATAGACACTAATCCCCCTTGCATATCCTCCCACCCTAAGAACTGAACATCCAACAGCTGAATACACAAATTTACATACAAATCCTGTTCAACAGAGACTCACAGTGTATAAACACCACACACCACCATTCTCTGAAGATGCCAGCCACAGACGTCAGGAATAAACTCTTCTAGAACACGGCCTCACAGCCCGGGGGGAAAAAACCCACAAAAAACTCTAGTCTGATGCTTTGACAAACTGGTGTTAGAGGGAATGTCACACAATATCCTGCATAGATCTAAGAGAGTGCTAGGTGACCATGGATCAAAGAAACTGCCCGATAAATTGTGTTGGAATGTAGCATCTTCAAAGTACAGTACAGCTACTGTGTATCAGTGCATCTCAAGCTATCTGATGTGTGGGACAACAGTTTTTTCCCCAGTGTGCAAGGAACTGGTACCATATTTATGCCCGCTGGCTACAATTGTTTTTCTTTCCTGAAAACTTGCTTAGCATTGGCAGCCAGTGTCTTGTGGATGAGCACTGTTCCATGGACCACAACTCTGATTATGGAGGTCTACCAATCTGTTTATGCCTGGTAAGATTTTGGATTAGGTCCATGTTTAATACAAGAGTGGGCATACACACCCTATGGGCTGCATGCACAAATTGATATTGAGCTCCCTTCTGATTCTTGTGGATGCTGTATTACTGGAGGCACAACTGGTTTTTCAAAAAATCTGAGGAATGGGGATTCTCCTCTACCTCAGGATGCTCATCAATACAGTGAAAATATCATTAGTTTGAGTGGAGGGCTAGTGTTAAAATTTAAAAAGAAACCTGGAAGCTAACTTTCAAATACTTCTGGATTAAAAAGTTTACACTTTGGGCTTCTGGACCTGCAGAAGTTATCCACACCTGCCCCTTCACTGAGAAGAAAAAGTGGCAGAACACTGTTAATTTGTTCATTTTCTTAAATGGATGAAGTTTTAAAGTGAGAATATATTTTAATATTCTGGGGTTGCATATACGTTTAGGTGTCCTGTATTACTGAATATCACCTCTAGGATGTCCCCAGCCAACTACTTCTAGCAGTGATGTGTCCAGGCAAGGGTTGAAAGGACAAGCCCATTTAGTTGCAAATATGCTGCATCATAGTATCATACCTATACACCAGGAGTGGGGAATTTGTGACCTTCCAGATGTTGTTGGATTGTAACTCCCATCAATCCTAGCAAATTTAGCTAGTGGTGAAGGGTGATAGGAGTTGTACTCTGACTATCTGGAGAGGCACAGGTTCCCTGCCCCTGTTATACCTTGTAGATGTAGCATCAATCACCTACTTAGCATGTTACAGAGGCGAGGAGAACTAGACTCAACTCATTATAGAAGGTGGGTGGTTAGCACCACTGGAAAATTGGATAGCAGACTTTTGCTTGTGAAAAATCTTCTTTTCAGGTTCACTTAAACAAATTTTTGATGTTCAGATAATAACAAGATAATATCCACAAAGGTTCAACAAGGTGACATCATATTTTATAACAGAAGTGGTCAGAAAGTAGCTCTGGATCCACCAGTAAATTTTTAACTGATTTGTAGCCAGTGTTTCTGATATCTAATTACTTTATAATAGCAGCAGCCAAATGACCCTTTCTCAAATTATACTGCCAAATGACCCTTTCTCAAATTATACTGCTGAATGGAGAAAGCTTAAAAGTGTGTGTGTGGTGTGGGTTTTTTTTTTGTTTTTTTCTTTTTTCTTTTTTGTTTTTAGCTTGTTTCATTTTATTACTTAGGATTCCTAGGCTCAGAGTTTGTCTTTCACACCTGGCTCAGGTTAGGATTCTTGAAAAAAAAAAACTAGTCTGAAATCTCCCCACCATTTTGTATGGGGTGGTGACATTCTGCTGTAAGACAAGTATTACCCCCAAGATGTTACTGCATGCTTTTCTGTATCTTGATGTGCCATATCCACAGAAATGAATACTGTATTGACATCATGTGTGACAAAGTCTTTTTACTGTTGAATTTTGTCAGAGTCCTGCTGCAGGATTGATCTTGCTACTGTTCTTCTCACCATCACCACACAAATGAAATATTGTTGAACTTGAATCCTTTTCACAAAACAGGAGGGTTCTCCTTATTAAAAAATGCATGTTTTGATAGAATAGATAAAACCAAGTTCTAGGGAAACTATCAGTATTTAAGCTCTGTTGCCTCTTCTGTGTTTATGCTCCCTGAAGGTTGTTTTAGATTTATTCTCACATGTTCTGACTGGCCTTAACTATTAGATTGCATATGTGTAGGAAAACTTGCATAATTCTCAGATTGAGATTTCAGACTTACTTTCCAGTAGTTGCCCCTTTTGCAAGGAGTGGGTGCTGGGAATATTCAAAGCTGGAGAAAGTTACTTTTTTGGTCTACAGTTCCAAGAACCCTCCCATCCAGCAGATAGTCAAAATAAGTAACACAGGCTTGCATTATCTCTTAACAGAGAATGCTTAGGATCTTTCTTTTTTTTTTTTAACATAGCCCAGGCTTCTGTGAGAGGTATGATAACCATGATAGTCAAACCAATTTATGATCTGTTCTCTAGATAAACAAAAGTGTTTCCGTTCCAGGTACAGTAAATCTCTCATCTTTTATAGACAGTAAATCCATATAGGAAAAACAAATGCGAGATTTGAGATGTTTGAGGGCAACAGGGATGTGTACCTGAGTAGAGTGGAAATTTTTCATGACGACTGGGCTGTCAGGAAGCCAAGAAAGGAGCCTTGTTGTTTTCTCCCTGATACTATCTTAGATGTATGCTGTCATTCCGAAGCCTCTCCCATTGCTTGTAGACACGGCCTGCTGCCAACTGAGCTGTGTCAGTGTGTGCGTAATTGGGTAACAGAGACAAACAGATGGATCAAGTCTGGAGACAGACAGAGTTTGGGAAAGTGATCCTTTAGGCTACAACTCCCAAAATCAGCCAGCCAACATGGCTACTGGCTAGGCTGGCTGAGGAATTTTGGGAGTTGTAGTCCAAAAAAAGTATCTCTACTAAGCTCTGGAGTTGGGCCCATTCACCTCATGGCATCTCCCTTCAATATAATGTTCCCCTGGCTTTTCTTTCTTCGCAAACAAAGATTCAGGAAGGACTCATCCCGTGCTTTCTGCAAGTGCGCTGATGACTGAAAAGGCCAATCCAAGATAAACAAGTCCGGTTGCAGAAAGCACAGCAGAGGTCTCCTTGGGTGATGTTTCCAGGTTGTGATTCTTTCTGCGTTGTCATTTCTCTTCAAGACTTGTTCAGCATGAGTTCTCAAATAAGGCTGCAGCACTGTGGATAGTGCATCCCCATGCCTCCCGATGTTCCAGTCTCAAGAAGATGGCATAATCTGCAGATGTGAGGGAGGCAAAATAAAATGTTTTTGTGCAGCAGACTCCTGATTGCATAGTAAATCCGGGGATCAATTGCTCTTTCTCACTCCACTACCAGGAGAAAACAAGACCAGGTCACATTCTTACATATTTGTTCTGGTTTTTGGTGGTTTTTAGGGCATAATGCAAGGTGCTGACAGGGTTGACCCAAAACATTTTATTATCTGAGGCAAAACACATAATGGTACCTTCCCTGCTTCACTTATCCAAACTGGTAGGTGATAGAACTCTATGCTTCAGCTCAGGTTAGAGCTGCAGACTGGCATAGGGCAAGTCATGAGGAATACAAACCTCTGTCCTTCAACAAAAGGGAACAGCCTGGATAGTGCCACTACTGGCTTTCTCACAGTCGCCTGAGGTGACTGCCTCACTCTGCCTATTTGGGGGGGGGGCAGGTGATGGATTATAAAACCTTACATAGCCTAGATCTAGTGGACCCCCACACCCACTAATACCAATAGGGGAAGCTTCTTTTTGCCTACTGTTAAGCTAGACTGTAGATACTTGGGAAATGGATCAGAACCTTCCATGTCATGGGGCCCAGGCCTTGGAAAAGTTATAGTTTTTCCGGAATAACACACACAGTCCCCACAGTTTGCATGGCCAGGGAGGACTCCTGGACTTGTAGTCCAAAAATGATGTTCCTGAGCTCTGATCAAACCTAGCCTAGATCTGATGCTTCCTATTTATATCGACGCGAGCCTGTGGTATTATTGGTCATAATTTTCTTTCCAGATATTTCCCCCCCTCAGCAGTAACTATTCAGAGATCATTGGATACAGGGGGGAAAGTAGCAAAGGAGTGGAAGATTGTTGCACTGTGGTCAACAAATGGATAGGATTCTAATATTGATTGATCTTCTTTTTTCTGCCATTGCCTGTTTTCCCACAGTTCTGATCAGTTGTGACAATGCGTGAATACAGTGAAAACAAGGAGACATGTGGGACCATCTGTCTCAAATACCTGCTCTTCATCTTCAACTTCTTTTTCTGGGTAAGGAGCCAACTGTAATCGTTTTCTGTACCTCACTGCTTCATGCTATGAATTCTGTAGCATAGGGGTAACTACAACAGAGTTGTTGGTCTTCTGTATTATAGAAGATAATTAGAAGGAAAATCTTTTATTCTGCTGTTGTAGATTAAAAAAAGATACTGTATATAGACGGAATATATTGCACTCAGCATCAGAAAGGAGGGAGTTAATATAATACTTGTTTTCATTAATGTAGACATAATGGTGTAGAAGATTTGTGTGATTATATGCTATCACTTATTAAGTTGTCTTTATTTTTGGTTTATATGATGATGGTGGTGGTGGTGGTGGTGGTGGTGTTGGCAACAATGAATCTGCCTACCAGGCTGCCTCAAAATAAGTAGATGTAAATGAAACAACATTCAGAGAGCTTAGAACCATTCTCTGAAGATGCCAGCCACAGATACAGGCAAAACGTCAGGAATGAATTCTTCCAGAACACAGCCTCACAGCCTGGGAAAAAACCATGGAAAAGCTTAGAGCCAATTTGTTATTTAATGAAAAACACATACCTCCTAGTACACTTTGACTTTAGAGTGCAGGTTGGGAGTAGCATATTTGAATGCTGTCTCCAGATCAGAAATTCCTTACATACAAAAAAACCTAGCATACTGACTTGGCATTCTACTTCCTAATATGCTGGCTTTTAGGGAGTTGTTGACTAACACACAGGAATTTTTAACTGTGCAGTCCTTCAAATGAATTCTCAAGTGATAGAGTTCTAGGAGACTCCTCAAATTTTTCTCATGGCTCCCTTTAGGAATGACCAGGAGAACTCCTTTAAGCAAACTTTCCCACTATAGCCTTTGAACATGTGTATATATTCTTTCTGTTCAGAAACTTGGCACGTGCTAGAAGTGACACAAAAGCAATCAATTGAAGGTGGGAGAAGTTCATTTCTAGCTCTTTATTTTTTACAGAAAAGTGTTTGTTGCTGGTTATAAGCTGCCTTCTTGTTTCTATGTGCTGAGCCAAGAATTACTTTCTTGTAAATGCTTGTATCAAATTGCTTGCAACACCTACTGCCCGTATCCTGGAAAGCCTACCAAGAAAATTCTGAAAGTTGATTCTTGTGGTTTGACACATCATTTATGAAACATTCTATTGAAAGAATCCTTAATGAAATGTAAACAGAAAGGTGGTAGGTGGCTCTGTGTTGGTTTGGGTTATTTAATGAACTATGTCAGTGCTTCTATAGAGTTTAAAGAGGTCTCTCCACACCCACCCCCCAAGCTGGGTTTTATGCCCTTTTAGAATATTTTTTTCTTTGAAATGTTAATTTCAATTGAATATATAGACCAAAAAGAGAGAGAGTCTTAGCCAGTGCATCTCAAGCTATCTGATGTGGGAGACTACTAATTTCTTTTTCCCAGTATTGCAGGAACCAGTACCATATTTGTATACATTTGTATACATTTGTATACATTGGCTAATTGTTTCTTTCTTCCCTGGAAACTTGTCAGGTACTGGAAGCCAATGGCTCATGGCCTGGCACCAGTCCGGGGACCACCACTTTGAGTAGCACTGATCTAACAAACTAAGTGTCTGAGTAGACTAGAGATTCACAGAAGCTGAGACAAATGTTGTTGTCATTCCTTGCTAATGGGTTGGAATCTTTTAAGAGAGTCTGAAAAATAACTTGGCTAGACTGAGTAATGCGTAAGATCCATTAATGTATACATTGCTTTATCAGACATCACATATCTCTCTGTGTTGTTCATCTGGTTCTGATAAGTAACTTGTGTGATAGGCTCAAATTAGGAGCGGAAATGGTACTTCACTTGGACTTAGATCCACACTGAGATCTGTAAGAGCCTTTCCGTAATGGGATCCTACAGGATGGTGTGGTTCAATGTGGCGTTTCATGAGCTGGTGCCAGTCCGCAGGTCACCAGCTGCTGATCCCTGAAGAGTTTCCAAGAAAGAAAACCACAACTCTAGTCAATAGGCTCAAGTATGTATCCATCCCTGTCACACTGGGCAAAAAAAATCTAGTCCCATTCATCAGACCACTTAAGAAGCATTGCTACAGGAGAGCTTGCAGAGGGCAATATGATAGTGCTGTCTCATGTTTTGTTTTGTTTTTTTTAAAAAGGAAAAAGTCTCCCCCATGAAGTTGCATTTTACTCACTTCGTCTTTCTCTCTAAGCTGGCAGGTGGAGCTGTAATGGCAGTGGGCATCTGGACTCTGGCTGAGAAGAGTGATTATATCAGCCTCCTGCAGTCAAATACGTACATGGCGACAGCCTACATCCTGGTGGTGGCAGGTGTTGTTGTCATGATCACTGGCATCTTGGGTTGCTGTGCCACATTCAGAGAGCAACGGAGCCTGCTGAGAGTGGTAGGTTTTCTTTGACTGTACAGAAAGGCTTGTCTACTCAGTATAGGCTCACTGAGAGGTACCTGGCATTGCCTGGGGATGAACTAAACCCAGGAGTAGCCAAACAGCAGATAAACTACACAGCAGAATAAGGCTGGAAAAACAAAGGCTTCAGCTAGCAGGCTTTATCACTGCTCTGGCCCACTTTCACCCACAATAAGTAGACTTACAAGCAGCAAGGTTCTTCGAGAGGCTTTATCTTCAGTTCCTGTACAAAACAAACACAGAATATATACAGCAAATCTTAATAACAAATTCAACAGCAATTCTTCAAACATCCCAACACTGTTCAACACCAACCCACAACACTAATACATAGAGCGTATCTTTACAGGAGTGTTTGGCTAGTTATCTTCTGCCTAGCCACAGCTGTGCCATTAGAGTGGTCTTTTGCTCTGCACTTAAAGGGATATTATCCTGACAAGGCTTTGGGCATGAAACAGCATGGACAGCCATACTAAGTCCGAGTAGATTAAGGTGGCCTATGAAAGAAACAGACACACGTTTGGGCTGGATTGACTCAAACTAAAGGATCTTTCATGTGTTCATCTTTTTGACATGAATATTAGTGTCTGTTTTGCAGAAAGTAGGTGCAAATGCAATGTTGGAATAGCAGCGTGAACATAATCTCTGTTCCAACTAAATAGTGAAGGGGATAAGGGTTGGGGGAAAGTATGCCTTTCTGATGGAGAACAGAGGGTGGGGGGAATCAGTGCCTGAGTTTGGTTTTGCTGTGTGCATGACAAAGGCCACTATACTGGAAGGACAAAGACATCTTGATGGTATTTCTGAAGTGTCTGTCATGGCTTGTGATGATAGCAGAGCTGACATGGCCTCTAGACCATACCATTCCATTTCGGCATACACACAATAGCCCATTGTACCATAGGGTTCTCTCCCCGCCAGCCCACACCCCTGCTTTTTTGTTTCAGCTCTTCCAAGCCAGAAATTACAGATGAAAAATTTGGTACAGTACTTTTTGTTGTTTTGCTACAGAAAGCTAATAACCACCTCTTGGGAACAAAAAATCCTTTTGTTCCCATTTTCCCTTCTGTGAGTGGCTGGTTGTGACAGATCTATTGTCTGCTGTCAGTTGGCTTCCAGCTTAGTTGGCCTTGAGCAAATATGCACAACAAACACTTTGTGGCCAGCCAGACTGTGGCCAGCCAGAAGGTTTCTGCCAACACTAAACACAGTTCATATCCCCCGATGTCTTCACAGCAAGGGTAAAGGACTATGTACTATCACATTCCCATTTATTTCTGTACTGAGTTATAGTATTGTGCTGAATAGGTGTGAAAAGTGTGAAAAGTGGATAATTACAGTGAATGGAAGTCAGAGAGGCTATGTCTCGTATTCAAAGAAAATGATCTTACCTAGGTGGCCCATTGAGTTCAAAAAGTGAAGGTGTCTCTCCCTCCACCTCAGATTATGGTTTCTTACATTTTCCACACATCCCCAGTAAAAAAGAAAATGCTGTTAAGGAGGGAAAGGCAGAATAACTTCACAATATTTTTTGACTGACAGGGCCGGGAGCTCCCTGTCCAGAACTGATCTTCCACAACTCAGAAGGAATACTCCTCCTCCCCAATTCCTTTTGGCTCATAGTGACTGAGATGAATCCTTCCTTTTTCCTCTAGTGTGTGGCTTTGATAATGTACTTGAGTCATCATCAGCTGTCTGTTCTGCAGACTCTTCAGTATGGTGTGTCTTTTTTGTCCTGCTTCTGGCATCCTGTGGGCCAGACTGTTCCAGCGAGAAATTAGTTGTAGAGGGCAGAAGCTTAGCTGGACACCCAGTAGCCTTCCAGCAACCCTGCACATTCTGTTATATGAATCCTGAGTGTTCCCAATTTTCTCTTAGGTTGCAAAATCACAGATGGGGAGAAATGAAAGGCTGTGGTGGGGGATATGGGATGCTGCAGTTCTTCAGTGTCCTAAAGCTGTGCTCATTTAAACTGGGACTTGTCTGTAAGTCCTGATAATTCTGCTGGTGTAGAGCATGGTGGTGTGAGGTATAATCTCAAATGAGGTAATGTCAGAACACAAGCCAGGAAAGAAGAGCTTTCCACTTCGCTGGTTGGTTGCTTCCTTTCCTCTAATGTATCAGACTGACAGAGGGATGATGTCAGTGGCAGCATTTATTAACCTGCCTCTCCCAACAAAAGAAAAAACAATACTTTAGTGTAAGGCATGTTTCCATACTGTTTCAGACTCCCATTAATGTGGAGTCCAGCCTTTGGCTAGCCAGCTCACTATTAGGTTACTCATTCTCATGGTATGAAAGAATATCTTGTCCAAGCATGCTAATGAAATGAAGCTTCCACAGACATTATGGGGCGTAGGTGGCCATGGCTAAGATGATCAGCCAGACTTTAGCCTGGAGAACACAAAAATATATTTCTAGTGCTATTGTCTAAATAACTAAATTATATTCTGGACTTCAACAGGATGCATTTCCAGAGATAGGTAACAAGAGTGTCTTCCTGTCTATCTTACCCCCCTCTCTTACTCAGTCATTCACACCCAAACACACACACACACACACACACACACACACAGAGCTTCTAAAACTGAAGGTTGAATGGTGACTACTAAATAGCACAAAAACAAAAGGACAAACACAACATTTTTTAAAAAACGAAATATGTTAAAACTATTGCATAATAAACTAAAGCCTGGGAGAATAAAAAGGTTTTCATCTGGTTTAGGAAAAGTACCAGGCAAGCCTCCTTGGGGGAGAACGTTCGGTAGCTAGGACAGCATAGCTGGGAAGGCATTTGCCTCAGTCACCAGCTGCTTTAAACGGGGTGGGTGGGGGTGATGGTGGTGGGGATATGGAAGAGGTCATCTGTAAATGATCTTTGGGCTCAGGCAGGTTCATGTGGTAGGAAGTGGGCTAATCTGGTTATGTGGCACACCAGCCCTTATTGAAACTGCTCAGAGTATGCCTTGCACTATAAAAGTGGTGTAGATGTGTAAGTGCTATTGCTAAACAATTTGTACGCCATTCTGAGAGCCTTTGTGGCTGAAGAGCAGGATATAAAATCCTCTAATAAAATAAATAAATAATAAATAAAATTGCACACGCAGATTTACAGTTCAGAACAGCTTGTGTAAATTCAGAGGCACAAGGCAGTGCACTGGAAGATCTGGAAGACTTAGAATGCCAGTCTAGTTTCACTACAGGAGCGTTTGTTGATTGAATAATTTTTTCCACCAGATCTTTTAATAGGTTTCATTCATTGCCCCCACTTCAGTGGCAACTGCCTGACAATTAAGCTCAAAGTTCCTGAAGCTGTTTTTGTGCTGCTTCAGGCACGCTATAGACTTTGGTCCACTTGGTAGCTCTAAGAAACCCAGCCATTACAATAGCCTTTCTGCCCTAAATAATTAAGCATTCCACCGTCACCTAACAAGCGTGTGATGAGTTTCTAATGATGTCAGTTGGAAGGGTTACATTTCAAGACAAGTGGCTTTGGCAAGAGAGAAGCAGGAATCACAGCTGTGGAAATCATTAGGGAAGGGCCATGGCTTAGTGGCAGAACACATGCTTTGCATCCGGAAGGTTCAAGGTTCAGTCCCAAGGCTCTCCAGTTATAAAAGGATCTTGGCCAGCAGGACAGGGAAAGACCTCTTGCCTTTCCCTCTAGAGATCCATTGCTATTCAGAATAGACAATATTATACCACATGGAGCTGAATCAGCATCATGGTTGGGAAGTAACTCTTCACTTATTTCACTCTCACATGCAAGTCCTCACATTTCAACCTCCCCAGGTAAGATTACAAGAATTTTTGTGCATTTTATCCCCCCGTACAATCTTTGTACTTTTTTCATGAAAAAAGTTTTTACACAAAACCTAAGTCTTGTGCAAACATATTTTCCATACAAAAGTTACAAAATATCATAGGGGATTGACCATTTTCTCAACATAACATTGCAGTATGTTGAAATACTTTCTTGTTGAAGGTGATAAAATTTGCAAATATTTTTTACATTCCTGTGCATAACAGCAGTTTCATGTACGGTATTCACTACATTGTTTTTGCTGCTGCCTCTAAAGACATTTGTGTGTTGACAGTTAGCGAAAGGCTGTACCTATAATCAGACCTACTCTGTGTAGCTCATGATACTAGGGCTCATGGCACTGAGGAAAGACCAGTACAAAATGCTCCAGAGGAGAACTAAACTTGAAAGTCAAGGTGGAGACTGCTTTGCATCACACATTAAAATGAAATGGCTGTCAAATAATCAGGTTCTCTTGAAGTGATTTCTCTATTGTAACAATAACCCGTATTTTATTGCAAGCCACAATTTCAATACAGGAAGATCGGCTTCTCCCTTTCGTCTTAATATATGAGCAAAATGAACAGACCTAGTTGAGAAACAAAAAGAAAAATATCAGTTCACTCTCTTTCTGAGCAAGATGAGCAAGAAATCCCTACAAATTTTCTTGTAACCTTTGCCAGTGAATTTCAGCAATATGGCAGCCACAACCACAATAACAACAAAACATCAAATGGGTAATTTCCTCATTAAAACAAGGTGTGCAGGGAATTTGATCTGGTTTTGAAGCCATTTAGTGTTTTTGGAAGCACTAATTGAAGATTTACCTCAAGTAAAGGCTTATACTCCCATGTGCCATGTTTTAAAGCAGAAGTGTCTCATTTAAAGGGAGTACCGGTATCTCTCTTCTGTGCTGCTCATTCTCAGAACTGAAACTGTTTTGTTAGCAGAATATTTTTATAGGAAAAGTGGGTCTAATTGAACATTTTCCCCATAGCTCTGCATAAAGATTCCAGGATTGTCTTTCACTTGTGACCCTATGCTCTACTTTAACTTCTTTTTATTTTATTTTTGCAGTATTTTATATTGCTGCTGTGCATCTTCCTGCTTGAGATAATTGCTGGAATCTTAGCCTATATCTATTACCAGCAGGTAAGCAACTATTATTAACAACTAGCAAAGAGTTAATTAGTATGACAGGTTTTCTCTTCTTGGTTTCTATCACAGCCCCCTTTCATTCCCTGCAAGTCTCTTCCCAGTGCTCTCAGTTGTGGCTTGAGTGCATCCTGCCCCCAATACCTAATGCAAATTGGCACTGCTGTTACCGTGAAAGTGGCAGCAGTGTGCCAGGTGACTAGACACTATAACAAGGGGAGGCTTTTCCCTACCCAACCTCACTGTCACTTGAGCACATGGGTTGCAGATGAGACCTCCTATAGAATAGAGCAACACATTACACCAGAAGCTCAACTTGACCAAGACTTTGAGATGTTTGGCAGTGGAATGCACTGCCTCAGAGTGTGGGGGAGTCTCCTTTGGAGGTTTTTAAACAGACTAGGTGGCCATCAATTGGGAGTGTTTTCATTGGGTATTCCTGCATGACATTGGGTTGGACTAGATGGCCCTTGTGGCCTCTTCCAACTCTCTTATTCTATGATTGCAAAGAGATTGTGTGTATGTATCAGTGTGAGAGAGTGAATGCTGAAGAGGGCAGGACTGTGGAATCAGAGTAGGAAGTAATTTTGAGTGGAGTTGGAGTCAATAGAAATGTATTGACTCTGACTCCAGCATTGAAATAAAAACTTACAATATTAAATACTTAGTTTGTTGCATATTTACTCTCATAGGAATTTAGGAAAGTTTTCTTGTTCAGAATTTTAATCAAATAAATATATTTTATATTCTGTCAGTCTACATAGCCTGATGATTCATGTGAAGGTGATGACAGTACAGTACAGTTAATTTGTTCACTACAGTTAATTTGTTACCGTAATACTGTTTAATATACATTTGCCATTTAAGAAGGAAACGGTATCAGGCAGCAGAGAAATAGAGTTGGAGTTGGAGTCAAAGGTTTGGCATACTGACTTCACAGCCTTGGAAAAGGGGAGTAGGCTCATACTGTAAATGCTGGGGGAATTTGATAGGTTCCCATGTGCATCCATATCCACCAGATCTAGCAATTGGTCTGAAGGGCTCTTTTGTGAATGTAGCAAATTTTTTAGTAAACCAAAAGCACGGTGATGACAACCCTAGAGATTTATAGCAGTATGGTATAAAAATGGCAGTACCACCCACACAAACTCCTTTGGAATAATATTTGCCTGCCAGTCTTCATAATGTTCTGTATTTGCCTGTTTTAATATTGCATGTAATTGATCAGCACTGAGCTCATCCAGAACTGGTTTCATGATCTGTGAAAATGCCAGCTAACAAAGCATCTGGCTAACTCCATATGGGCTTGGAATACAAATTTTCCCTATATTGTCTTTCTCTCTTTCTGCTTGACAAAGTAATACATGTTGAGTCTCCGTTATCTAGCATTCTGAAGGTCAGAATATTCCAAAATCCTCTGGTCCCAAGGATTTTGGATAAGGGAGACTCAACCTGTAGGAAATTGAATGACTAACCAACCATTTGCTTCTACTATAGTATAGTTAACAATTATTTTCTTACTATTGTTAGTGCGATGCTTCATACTGTATATATAACCTCTGCTGGGCACAGAGTGCTCATTGGTGCTGGAAAGGGGAATGGGATGTTATATAGGAAATATAATACAGGTCTTTCTTTGGGGTAACCAGTGTTTAATTTTATGATTGTGACGTCAGTATGGAACTATAGGTATATGAGCCCTGGTGGTGCAGTGATTAAATGCCAGTACTGCAGCCACAATGTTGCAAGTTCCATCCCAAGGGCTCCAAAGTTCACTTGGCCTTCCATCATTTCGTAGGTTGGTAAAATGAGTACCTGGCTTGTGGGGGCAATTAGCTAACACACATTGGAAACTGCTTGGAGAGTGCCTAGTGCAGTATAAAAGCAGTGTAGCTGTGTAGGTGCTATTGCTTAACCATTTGTAAGCCGCCCTGAGAGCCTTCGTGGCTGAAGAGCAGGGTATTAATACCTAAAAATAAAAAATAAACAAAAATTTATCAAGTGTCCACTGATCTAGTCAACTTGCCCATGTGGCTCTTGTGTCAGACTTGTCACAACGTGGCAGTTCTGCTGCCTTAACCTGGCCCTCTAACCTATCTGAACAGGAAACCTGTTTCCCTGTGGGGGAGGCTTAGAGCATCCGATAGACATTGGGTAAGCTCCTCCCACTAACTCCGAGTAGGCAGGCAAACAAAAGAGAGACCTTTGTACGGCCTCTTCCTGTGAGGTCACCTAGGAGGAGCAACCCCACAATAGCCAGTTTTGTTCCTGCCTACCACTCCGGGTAGATGGCTTTTCTTGTGCTCCATTGTTTGCCATGTGGCCGGAACCATTTTGTATTTGTTGTATTTTCAAACGTTTTTTAAAAAAAGAGAGACGGAGAGAGAGAGAGAGAAGAAAGAAAAAAGAAGAGGCTTTTTCCTTCGCCTGCTGTTCTGCTTGGCATACCAGCGGCAGCAGAGCTTGGGCTGGAGTTCATTTCCTTCCTGGGAATATATGGAGGGAAAGATCGCTCCCTAGACCTCCAGGGATGAAGATCAATATGTCGAACAAGGGGGAGAAGCCCCCCGCCTCGACTACTGACTCCAGCCCCCTGGCTTCGCTCCACCCTGCTGGGTTAGGAGCCAGCCAGGTGCAGCCGTGATTCCTTCCCTCTAGGAGGAGGAGGCGCGGAGCGCCCTCTTTTATGGGGGATCTCTCCGGCGCTATCGTGGCTACCCTCCGAGGAGGAGGATCCATGGGGTGAATGAGGAGGACAAGCTCTCCATTTGATTTCTGACCCCAGCTTCCCTGGCTTTGCTCCCCCTTGCCAGGTTAGGAGCCAGCCAGTTATAGCTGCAAACCCTTCCCTCCAGGAGGAGGAGGTGCAGAGTGCTCCCTTAAACAGGGGATATCTCTGGCGTTATCGCAGCTGCTCCTGGTCACCGACTCCTGAGATGGATGGATGCCTCTGCCTCCACAAGCGGAGGCCGCAGTGAGTGTACCAGGGGTCCCCAGGTTCGGGAACCAAGGGAAAGCAACGGGTGCACGACTCGGTGACCAGGGAGAGGGTGGGCTTGCCGGCGGTCAGCCTAGTCCAGCCCACCTCCTGGGGAATCGCAGGGGGATCACTAGCCTCCGGGGAGCCACCAATCTTCCTTTTCCCCTCCTACCACCTGCACCACCTGCTGTGCTGCCCGGCGTGGTACGTAACGCAAAGGAGTCCCTGTTCTTGTCCCCCCATCCTCCTTTCCCAAAGTCCTCTCTTTGCCAATCACTGGAGGTGTCCGCAGCAACCTTGGCTATCCCTCCCCCCTGTGCCGAACCTACGAGAGTCTCTCTGCAGCGGAACTTGGTTCCACAGGCAGGGGAAGAGGACGCTAGGGATGACGACCAGTCCGCCGAGGCAGCTGGGCAGACCAGGGAGAGGTGCAGCGCGATCAACACACGGCCGGGAAGCAGTCGCTGCTGCTTCTCATTCAGGGAGCTTGGGGGCCCGATTCCAGCAGGAAGCGTGGACTTCCTCATGAGTGATCCTCTAGTTTTGGAGGCATCTCTTCAAGGAGGCCGAGATCACAGATAAGGGGGAATCTGTGGGTGGTCACATGACCGAGGCTCATGTGGTCAGGGGGGGACAGCGTTCGCGAACACAGTTCCCTCTTACCCTCTGTGGATTCCCACAGGTGGGCTTCAGTCCTACAGTGATAAGACTCGCTTTCAGGCCTTGATGAACCTCTTTAGGACTGGGACCCCCTCGAATGGGCTAAGCCCAACATCTATCCTATTCTTCCCAGCAGAGATGGGGGATACCCCCCCTCAGGCAAGGCTCCCCATACAGGGAGACACCCGCCTTCCTTCATTCACAGGGGGAGGGAATGTCAGCACCTTTCTCCTTCGGGTACTGTGCTTAATGGAGAACAGGGTCCGGTTTCAGGTGGAGACAGGGAGTGGTGCAGCTCCCAGCGGCAGTGGGACAAGCCCCCAGATCAAGAGGAAGACTGTATCCTCTCTGAAACCTGTCATGATGAGTACCCAGCTTTTGAGTGCAATTAACTGACACACATTGAAAACTGCTTTATGCATGCAGTATTATGTGTAAATTGTGATTGCTTAAAATGGTTTGGGGGCGGCTCTGTTGGCCTGGTGGCTGAGGAGCAAGGTATAGATATCAAATAAATAAACAAGCTAATTACTCCACGCCCCTCTGACAACTCATGGCCAATTCTATAGATGAGTTCACTATGGCCAGGGCCTGATAGAAGACAGGGACAAGAAGAGGTAGCTAGGAGCCCAGGTTGCAAAGTGGTTAAAAGCCAGTACTGTAAGCCACAAACCTTGGCGCGGACCTCCAGGGTTGAATCAGCCTTCCATCCCTTCATAGGTTGGTAGAGTTAAGTGCCCAGCAAGTTGGGGGCATTTGACTAGCATAAGGTAGAACCACCAGAAAGAACTTTTTTCACCACTGTTAAGCAGTTCGTAATTATCGATGCCATCAAAGGAGGGAGGACAGAAGTCCTAGACAGAAGTTTGTCCCTTGGACTGCTAGAACCTAGACAACACCTCCTTGTCTCCCGTCTGAGGACACTAGACATCTGTGGGGGTATACAAATTCCCACTGCAGAAATCAAATCAGAATCACCCAGAAGGTCACTCCTGACTACCAAATCCAAGGCCCAGCTAGGGTCCGGCAAGGCACTGTCTTCGGTCGCTAGCGCCACCTACTGGATGCCATCCAGCAATTGGGTCCCTTGGCTACTCTAGAGGAGGTTCCCCGCGATAGGCAGAGGCAAGTTTGTTACTCCAATCTCTTTGGGTTCTCGAGGGTCTTCCTCAACCCGAAAGGCCTAAATAGGCTTTGTCGCAGTGGAAGGTTCTGCATGGGAACCTTGTGGCATATCTCGGAGGATCTCCGTAGGGAATTACATTTCTTCATCATATCTGCAGGCGGGACTACGCATACCACCCTGAACATGCCTGATCTTGTCTGATATTGGAAGATAAGCAGAGTCAGGTCTGGTTTAGTGCTTGGATGGGAGACCTGGGAATACCAGGGAGGTAAACATTCCTTCACATCTGAATGGTATTCAGGGTACCGCAGTATGTTTTTCTTTGCTGTGCCTACAACAACTGCCATATTCAGTACAAGGTTCTAACCTTTGTTCCACCCCTGGCACCCAGGTCCTTCATAAGAATCATGGCCGCTCACCCCCAATTGTGCATGGTCGCTCGTCGGAGAAGGGCCAGACTATGCATCATCTCTTACTTGGAAGATTCGTTGGTCCCTTCCCTATCCGACTAGCATGCATTCAGGGATGCTCAGAAAATGCTCTCATTTCCTGCAAGAAGACAGCTTCAGGGTGAGCTCTTTGAAGGGTTCACCTCGGACCCAAGCTAGAGAGAGTTGTGGCGATAATATGGTCAAGGCAGCATGTACTTCGTCCAACCTCAGGGACTATTGATAAGGTCCATATCCTGTCTCCCTTGGGCTCACTTCCAGGCCAGACTACTCCACCATTCCTCCTGCTTTTTTCAGCCGGACATCTCACTCAACCACCACAGGAAGCGCGAATGGTTATGGGAAGCGAGAAACTCCTTCCACTGATGGACAACCAGTCCTACTGGCCGACTTATCTGGAATCCATACAGAATATGGCCCACTGAGGAGAGCAGGTGGATGACAGAAGAGCCCTCTCATGGCACCAACTGACTAGAGTCCAGGGTGGCCTAGTATGGCCCCTCATGTTTCACGGTCTGATCCAGGCCAGATCGGTCCTGATCTACACAACACAATGTGTACACTACACAACAGTCTACACAATAACACAGACCCACATAAATCATCAGGAAAACATGAGGACAGATCCCGCATGACCAAAGTGAGTTGTGCCTTGGGGTGGGCGTAGGATTACGCCTTTTTTCCTGCAGGCAGAACAGGGCCAAGGGGACTCTCAGTCAAAGGTGGATTGTCTCAGCAGACCTGATCTCGATCAGGGGAGCGGAGCCTGAACCCAGAAGGGTTCGCAATCATTGTGCAGGCATGGGGGAGGCCGACCTCTTCATCTCACTAGTAGAGGCAATTCTTCCCCAGTCTTCTACAGGTTCCAGAGGGAGGGGGAGAGGTTCCCCTGACACGAGCCTACCTTGTGGAATACCATACACCCATTTTCCCCTGCCTGTCACAATGGTTTCCAGAATCCAGAACCGAACCTGGACAGAGGAAATTGACCATATACTTCTCGCCAGCGGGCTCAAGGAGGACTTGCTTCTCCCAGATTGGGACCATATTGCATTCCTCGATCGCCTTTCGACCAGACCGGACCTTCTCCCTCAGGGTCTTGATCATCATCTGGACCTGGACCCAGCCTGGCTTGATTTCCAGTCCTGGAGTTTTGAAGGTGCAGTGTTGGAGTTCACGGGTGGTATTCTCCTAGTGGAGTGGACACTTTCATGGCGTCCAGAGGCGAGCCCATTCAGGGAATCCATAAATTTTGCATTTAGAGCGTTTTTTCCCCCCACAGGTGCTTTAAACTGGGGAGGCAAAGGCCACCTGACAAACTTCCATCAGGTTGACTTTGATGGTGGCTTGCACCCCAATACCGTTAAGAGACAGGTGACAACCATTGTTTTTGGGTCTCATCCAGGGAAGGTTTCAAGGAAACCCTTCCACCCACATCTTCAAGGGCTACTGAAGGGCCTGAGGAACCTAGTTCTTTCTCAGTTTTTTCTAAGGGGTCTGAGTGACCCAGTCTTTTGCCGACCCATCGGTCTTCTGTCATGGTACATTTCCAGCTTGGGACACCTGCATGGGTGTCCCCCCTTGACTCTCTTAGGGATGTCGTCCCTTAGCATCGCTTCTGAATGGTCTCCCCTTTTATCCTGGTACCAATTGGAAAAGGGAGGATCTCCGTCAGTTCAAACCAGATGCTGTCATCCAGATTCCAGACCCAGGGTCTACAATTCATTCCGCAGGCCACAGGAATTCGTCTGCCCACAGCTAGCAGGGGAACTGGAGGGTATAGGACATAACCCTGAACGTCCATAGGGTCATCCACATATACATCAGGAGGTCTGTCCCAATCTAAGTATGGGGGCAGGGTTCGCCTCCATTTATGTGGGTCCTTTATGGTGAAAAATACTTCTGCCGCCCACCCTAGTTTGAGGGATCAGAGCCTGCATTGTGGGCTGCCTTGGATACCCATACCTTAGGAATCCCGACATACTCTGCCAGGATCACAGTGGTGTCTGCAAACAGGAAAAGGATGCTTCCTTTGAGGAGAGGCGTAAGGCGGCCTCCCATTGCTTGTCATCAACTTGCATCAGGCGATATGGGATGGATGGATCTCAGTAGAAGGGTCCTTCGACAGACCTTTAAACCATCTTAGGAGTTTTCTATGCCAGCTCCCACCCTCATCAGGGGGCTTTTGCACGTCCCAATGTCTATCGGATGCTCTGAAGCCTCCCCCACTGGGAAAAGGAACGTTGGTCTTACCTGTGATACGTTCTTTTCCAGGGGTGAGGCAAAGAGCATCCGTCCCACCCGGGGACACTGGCGAGGTATCATTAATCAATGGTGGTGTTTCATTTTAGGTATATTTTGTCTCAGGAGCATGTGGTACAGCTGTTCTATAAACTGGCTATTGTGGGGTTGCTCCTCCTAGGTGACCTCACAGGAAGAGGCCGTACAAAGGTCTCTCTTTTGTTTGCCTGCCTACTCGGAGTTAGTGGGAGGAGCTTACCCAATGTCTATCGGATGCTCTTCGCCTCACCCCTGGAAAAGAACGTATCACAGGTAAGACCAACGTTCCTATTTGTGACAAATGATGGTTACCAAGAACCAGGTAGTGAATGATGTATGAAGAGAGGGGACAGAGACAGAATGTGAACCAGTAACATATCCCTGATAGCCAAGTAATGGTTTAGCTGTGACCTCGGAACTGGCCTGTGGTGTCTGACAGAGGAGATGGGTGATGATGACATATGCTGTGACTTACACAGAGTACATCAGTGCTGGAGAGAGGTTGTATACTAAGCAGTTGCACATGATGTATATTAGTGGGATCAAACACAGTAATGCCTTCATTTCAATTACCAGAAATTTCTGTCTCTGAAAACCATGAATGGTAGAATGTGATGTGTGACTTTTACCAGAGAATGGGTTGAGGAATTGAATCAAGGCTATAAGAAATGCATGGCATTAGTTTTAATGACTGGGAGTGGGGAAGGCATATTGTGCTGAGATTGTAGTCCTAGGAGGAAGATGCATGGCTGTGTGGATTTAACTTGTGCTACTATGCCTCCACTTCTTTGCATGCTATCCGTGGCCTGCATGCCTTCTTCCCCCCCATTCCTAGGGCTCAAGGTGCTTTGTCTTTTACAAAAGTGCCTCCTTTTATTTCTCCTCTTTGCTGCCATGTTCTCCCAGTATGCATATATAATCTCTGTATGTGTTTGTTTTTGCTGCTTCTGTTCCATGCTGCAGTTCTTCCCTATGACCCCACAGGTAATTTGTTTTTGTTTTTCCCTGTTGGGAACCTGCTAATTGAGAAGACGCTTTCTAAATTTTACATTTAGTGCCAGCAAGCTTCCCCTTTTATGTTTATGACAATGATTCAACCCTAAAGCCTGACATCTTTGGCATTCAAAGAAATGCTCTCCCAGTCACTCCTGCGACAGGTTACCCTCTTATAAATTTTCAGTACTTACTATTATATATTTACTGCAAAATTTTGGCTTTGTTTTGCTGGGGCATCTGTTCCTGCATTCCATGAACTTCTTGATAGAAATTTTTCTTTAGATATGAAAGGTTCCAGGTGACAAAGATGTAACTTATGGTGACTACGCCAGAGCTGCATTCCCCAAATCTACTTAAAAACCACATCACAAACCCAGTCATGCCAGAATACCTGCACCCTGTGGCATCACTAAGGTTGGTGTCCTGGTGCAGTTTGGCCTCTTTGTACCCCTCTCGTGCTGCCACTGCCTGGGCCTGGCCCACTTTAGTTCAAAGACTCCAAGCAAGCTTGAATTCAAGTACCTTGTCTAATTTGTTTGCAAAGTAAAGTTTCTGTTTGTTATGTAAATTGATTCAAAGGAGACCAAGAAGGTCTTGTATTAGGTTGTTTAAAAAACAAGTTGCAATGGAGGAAATGCAGACAACCACTGCTCATTTATATCTTACAAATTGGGCTAGGGATCATTGAACAACTCTGTGCTTTTTTTTGCATTGAAGTAAAAGTCCTCTTGAGCACAATTGGTAGCAGTTATTACAGCAGGAGCTTTGCTGAAGAAGAAGAGCAGTCTCTATATTTCTTTCTGTCCCTGTTGTATGTAGCTGAACGCAGAGCTCAAGCAAAATCTGAAGGAAACAATGACCAAGAAGTACCAGAAGGAGGGAGAAGAGGGTGTGACTAGTGCGGTGGACAAACTGCAGCAGGAGGTATGTCTGGGGAATGGGGAGGGAGGGTTCAATGGGGCACAAGATTTATTTATTTATTTGGTTCATGGAACCATGCCACAGAGAATGCAGGAGTATTTCTCCACTTGCCTAGTATGGTCAGTGACACCAATAATGGCTATTCTTTGGCCCACATCTATCTTCACGATGTTGTTCAGATTTCTGAATTGGACTGAAGAGCTGCATGCTGGAAGAGATAACATACTCTATCCCTCCGATCATGTTTTGTTTCCACAGAATGTGTAATAATGGCTGTTACTAATGCAGTCAGTCATTTTAAGAGAAGCCGTATAGTGCCCATTCTTGGTAAAGCAAGGGGAAGCCAGCCTTGCTGAGACCTTATGAAAGAACAGAGAATTTCCCCTTGTGTAGGGAGTGTATGTTGGCTCTGGCCAACCTTGTCCCCCAATGCCTCTATCATACTTCCTGTCTGCAGGCCCAGTCTTCCTAGGCTAAGCAGAAAGGTCTGAAGGGTCCTTCTGTGTGCATTCATATGAGCATGCTTAGAAGCCTCCATGTAATTAGGTATGCAATCAGCCCAATAAGCCAGGGGACCTTGAAGCAGATGGAAAAAAAGTATGTGTGGCCCTGTACATGTCAGAACTCCCTGTCCAGGCTTTGTTGTGTTGCAGAGCTGAGGGGCGATGCAAGGGCCAGTTTGTGCTGTGCTCTGACATGTAAGTTTTTAAAAGATGAAGATGAGAGACTAAGGATGAATTTACACTATGCAATTAGAGCAGTTTGATACCCACTTTAACTCTCATGACTCCATCCTGCAGAATCTTGATTTTTTGTTGTTCTTTTTTAGTTTGGCGAGGGGCTTAGAATTCTCTGGTAGAGAAATCTACATTCTCCTGAACTACAGTTCCAAAGTACAGTGGTTTAATCTTCAGTTCCTCTCTTCTTATTTACCATGGGAAATGTAGTTCAGGGGAGTGAAGTCAAGAAATCTAGCAGAGAATTCTCAGTCCTTTCCCAAACAACAAATCCTAGGATTCCAAAGGTTGGAGCCATGCAACTTTAAGTGGCATCAACTTTTTGTAACGGTGAAGGGTAGATAGACTCTCACTCAGGCAGTTACCCCTGTGAGGTGGTGCATGGGACATTTTGTGTGGCCTGTGTGTGTGTGTGTGTGTGTGTGTATAAATACATGATAGGTCTATACTCCCTCTGTCACTTTCTGTGGCGGATGAATTATGTAAGCAACAGCATTAAGAGGTCTGAGCTACCAGAGACAACCATCTGAATTTACTTCATATTTACAAAATATTTGGCTCCACAGAAGAGTTCTTAGGATGCCCTATTTAGACTGTTGATAGGTCAGGCAATATCATTTTCCCATGCCTTCCACTTTGTGTTGACCTCCTTAGAATAGCAGGTCAAGAGGCATTGGATAGGGGACACATATTTTTAGCATTATTGGCTTGGTTGCTGGAGCAGGAAATACCACAAGAGAAGCACAAGTGGATCTAGTTAAAAGGAGCAGGTGGCTGAGCACCTCTCTGTTTTTCCTCTTCCCACACCCCAAATATCATGATCTCCATGTGCGAGAAAAGTGAGACAGAAGATGGTATCTTTAGTTGGTGGTGCTTATTTTAAAATGTATTTGCATTTTAAGGCCAACAAACAAATTTGGTAACTTTTCTGAATATGGAAGATGACTTCCTTTATGGCACTTGTATTTTTCTTGAAGTCACTAGTGTCCAGTAACAGAGAAGCATCATGAGAAACATAAGGAGCATCACTCTTCAAGGGAGAAGCAGCTGGGTTTTAATCTTACTTTTATCTTTTCTATTACTTTAGCTGTATTCCAGGTCAATCCATCATACTGCACTTAGGCTAGATGACCATGTAAAACTGCCTAAATTTTTCAGTTTTGAAAAATGGGATCGATGTAGGCTGGTTTTGGAATACACACTGGGTAATTCATACAGAAGAGCAGATGTGGAGGAATGCTTAGCTGTATCTCTCAAGGTTGAAACTTTTTTTACATTAGAAATAAAGCAAAACCTTGTGGCAGCCAATTGTAGGGGAATGGTCAGTTTTGTTATTTGTTTCTTTTTTTCTGTTAGTGTAACCACTTTACAGTGAAATTTTTTTGAAAAAAATAGTGACATGCTCAATTATTTTTGTAAAACTCCTTGAGTAGTAAGAGCGGTATTATCACTCTAAAAATATACTTCATCTGAAGAAAAGAGCTCCAACACACTTGGTCTTTGGAAAGCCTTACAGCACTCCATGTACACTGCCTGAATGGAATGGAATGCCTATTAGGCAACATGGCAAATGGTGTGGGAATTAAGAGCTGCCCTCCTGCCTGTAAGGAAAGGAGAAATATAACTATGCTAGTATTAGCTCCATATTTTATTTCCCCTGCACTAATTGGTGTGCAATGATAACCAGAATCTATATATCTTCACTTAGAAAATAAGTCCAACTCAGGGTGCGTCTATATAATCATAAAAAAAATCCGTTTGGGGGGTAAAAAAATACGAATAGGCTGTCGTTCGTATGCATACGAACCGCCCACACGATTTTTTACCCCCCTAAACTCCGTATGACTCCCTCTTCCCCAAGCTGGCTGGAGCGAGCAAGCCAAGCGGCAGTTTAAAATCTCCTGCCGCTTTTTTTTTAAAAGGTTCCTGCTTTGCGGACAGTCGGTTTTCCCTATTTACAATATAAAATAAAAATAAATAAACGTAATTCACGGACTTACCGGACTCTCTCTAGCCGGGAATTCAACATGGCGGGCGCTCCCAATTCCCCTCCATGCTAGCCCTGCCCCCTCTACTCGGCCAGCCAATCAGATTACACAGCCTGTTTGTATGTGTACGAACGGACCGTACAGACCTGTCAGCCATCCGAACGGCATACGGATTTCTCATCGCGATCCACTTTCCCTCCCGAACGCCACATGTGCGTATTTCAGGGTGGAAAACCGCCCCCCCTCTTTTGGATGCATCTGAATCCGAACGGCCATGTGTACCGAAGCGCAAACTTCCACGCGCGGTACGTATTATTTAAATTGTGTAGACGGGACCTTAGTGGGATTTAACTTCCAAATGTGTGTAGGATACAGCTTGATGGTACAGATTGTATGCACACTTCCTAAGAATATGTCCCATTGAACTTAGCAGTTAAACATGCATAGATTCAGGTTGCATTAATGGGAAGCATAAGGTGTTTCTACACAGACATGGCACAAGATGGAAAAAGGTAAGGAAAGGAGGAGACATCTTTAGAGAAGAAGAATGTGAGGGTGTAACATCTTTGCAAGAAGTGAGAGCACTCTAGCTATAACTGTTAGATTCTTCTGTGCCAGGCTGCATATTTGATCTGCACACTGAAAATGTAGATTCATAGAGTGAGAATGGCCAGAGGTGACTATTGACTGTGGAGGGTACAGAAGCCAGCTGTCACACACCCCGTGTATTTATAATAAATAGTAATCATGGCTGTCTTAATTCAAGTATTGCTTTATATCTAAACTTCCATTAACAGATGGTCTCAAATATACCACTAGAGCACAGGGGGGAAAGTCATAAACCTTTTGTGTTAGTACTCAATGTGTTCCTTAACCATGATGACATATAAATTGGTTCCTCCTAAATATAGAGATTTGGGGTGCAGTTGTACCTCTGTTGGAGTGACTGAGGGAAGTGACCCTGTAAAGCGCTTTTTAAAATTTATCACTTATGATTCAGGAGTACAGTGGGCCCTTGGTATCTGCTGGGGCTTGGTTCCAGGACCCCTATGGATAACAAAATCTGTGGATGCTCAAGTCCCATTATATACAATGGCATAGTAAAATGATATCCCTTACATAAAATGGCAAAATCAAGATTTGCTTCTTGGATGATGATGATGATGATTTGAATATATTTTAAGCCGTGGATGATTGAGTCTGTGGATACCAAATCCATGGATACAGAGGACCAACTGCTTAGCCCAGAGTCTGTTCTTTTCATTTATTGTGAGAAAGGTGCATTGAGAATGATAAAACAATATTGTGCCTATTTACAAAATCAGCAAATTACTCATTGTCCTTAATATCATTACAAATGATATTTGGAGACGATAGGTTTAGAAAATCCTTTTAAAACCTACATATTTCTAATTCAAAATGGGCTTTTCATGATAGTTCATGATGAGAACTACTTATTCAGTTCTGGGGGTCATTTTGACCTTAATTGCACCTGAAAACGTTTGCATACAGCATCAGGAGGTGGTGAGACTTTATGGTAACTCTCTGCTAAGGACCTTTAGATGACTATTTCCTTCTGTTTAAGAATCTGTTATAAAAGAGCAAGCTTTAGCAGCAACAAACACCCCTAGGCCAGATAGCTTAGGTTCTGATTAAATTGTAACAATTGAAAATGTTTTTCACTAGTGCCATTAGCTTATAAAACCTGGCTTTGCTTGATACACTGGAAAAAAAACATAGAAACTAGACATTTTCTCAGAAGTACCAACAACAGCATTTTTGGTTTTCAGGAAAATTTGATACTTGTAATTTATGTACCAAAGGAAAGGAAAGTTTGTGATCCTTCTTTCAACCTCAGACCAAAAATCCAAATCTAAGATTATTCTTTATTGTAATATAATTAAAGGTGATCTGAACACTTGTAACAATATGGCTTCCACATCCGCTCTCAAACACATGATTAGGTGTGCATTTCACCCTGGTTTTTTTCATGTGTTAGACCACCTTTTTTGAGTGCACCTGTTATTTTGAAGCTGAACCAGCCAGGATGGAATGAGTGTCCAAAAAATGTATTTCAAGTAAACCTCAGTGAGTCTTGAAGTATAACCAACCGGCCAGGGATATTGAGTGACAATACCAGAACTGGTAGGTCTGCTGCAGCCGATACCAAGAGAAGGGCAGACTACGTCTCAGAAACTGCAGCAATAATGTGCTTCGTGTCATTAGTTTGTTGATGCTACTTATGTAGTTGTGAACTGTATTGTCCATGCATAGTCTTCTTGATCAGCAGGTGCAGTGTTTATAAGTTCCGTAAGACTTTGTTGTTGTACAAGTAATTCATAACTCACAAGTATTGCATGGTAATACTTATGTAGCTGTTACATCATCATCATCATTATTATTATTATTATAGCACCAAGTACATGGCACTTTACATTAAAACAATGCAATTAGTACAAGGTTATTCTTATGTTTTTAAAACCAGGGTCAATTAGACCCTGATTTTATTTTTGAAAGATTTCTTTGCGTTTAAGAGAATTTTGAGAAAAAGATGTTCACTGGAGGTATTCAGCTTTGTTAATCCCAACAAGGGTAGACTTCCTGACCCAACGGGAAATTAGCAAGTCAACACTTAAGTTACATTGTTTGAATTGCTTTATTCTGGTTGAGACTAACAATTAGATTTAGTCAGTTTTATTTGTTTTATTTGTAAATGATGTCAAGTTTGATATATTTCTCCCAGATACTTCATTTTTATGGTTTTCTTGAGATGTATTTGATCATCCTCCCCCCAAAATAACCTGTATTGATATAGTATATATTTGTCTTGACAGAGGGTGAGGGAACACTTCCTAAAACCATAGCAGTCCTAATTCTTGCCTGTCATAAATGCCAGGAGAACTTTGAGAACTGATATATTCTGTTTTCTAGCCATATATAGCAGCTGCTGTTGTCTGCCAGGCAGGCTTTGTTGTTTGCCTGGCAGGTTATATTCTGCTTGAGAGTATGTGTCTCAGGTTGTGCAGGTGAGAAGTACATGCAGTCAAAAGCATGATTCAGTCATAGACATCTGAGCACTGTAACTTCTTCTGGAAAAGCACTGTGCTAATTTGGCTCCCTCATATTATATTTTTCTTTGTGTCTTTAGTTTAAGTGTTGTGGCAGCCATAATTATACAGATTGGAGTGACAGCGATTGGATCAAATCTCCTGAAGGGAAAGGGAGGAAGGTCCCGGACAGTTGCTGCAAGACAATAACGAAAAATTGTGGTGAAAGAGATCATCCTTCGAACATCTATAAAGAGGTAAAAATAAAACCAAACAGGAACCATCACCCCCCTGTACAGAGGCTAAGTGGATGCCAGATGTCACTTTTGATCTGTGACCACTTTTCTCAGTTGCAATTACACAGAAGTCACAGAATGGCTCGAAAAGCCATTCAGAAAAACATAAAACATGACAAACTCTGGCTCAGGTTACTTTGCTTTACTCTACTGAAGTTCTTATACAACATTGACTGTACAAAAGCAAGCAGGTATGTTACTACTTCATGGCAATACTGGCCCAACTCACTTCAGCTCCTGAGTTTAATATATTCTGCTGCCATTTTGGAGTTTTCAGTGTGCAGAAGTAGAAACACCCCCTGGCATACAATATTTGGACTTTATATCCCCAGAGCATTTTAAAAAGTCCTCCATTCTATTCAAAAATGTCTCAAAGTTGATTTAACTATGAAATTCCAATTTCCAACCTATCAGTCTGTAGCGTGTTCTACCAGAAGAGGATGATGACAAAGCAATCATTTTTCAGTGGGGCTCAAAGAGGGATTAAATGATATGAGGAACTTGAATAACTTCTGCAACTAAGCTTGTTTTGATCAAGCAGAGACAGACAAAGTCCTGTGCCTTAGGGCATGACTGCTGAGAGCAGGTGACTTTCTCCCCATCTGCTTTTCTAAAGTGTTTTGGCAAAGAAGAGTAGAAGAGGGAAAGAGGCTGTTTCGAAAGAAAAGTTCTCTATTTTGTTTTCCCACTCTGTTTTCCCCTTAGTTTTCCTCTCTTGTCTCTAAATTTGTAATCCCCATGGGAATAGTTCCTCTATGTTCCATTTAGATGGATAGTGCTGTATAAATAAGTATTTCCAGAGAGCTGGAATGAACTGTGAAGTGGCTCTCTGACATTTTTCTTTAATCTGTTTTTGTGGTTGGCCTTCTAACTTGTGGGGGGGGGAGGGAGGGATGCAGGGCTAGTTGTACTCAGTATAAAACAAAATCGAAAGTAGACGTTGCAAGGATACTATTGTTAGGCCAAGCAGAAGGTGTAAAATTCATCACACTAGATTTCAAAAGTGACTGGCTTCTTCAGCAGGCAAATGAGATGCCCCATATCCTATACCTGAGAATGGGTGCCAGCTATGCTCCACCCTGAGCATTTTGTGTGCAGCAGACTGGCCTATTGCTTATCCAATGCCAGGACTCTGTCTGCCGGTATCACAGCTGCTTTGATGCCATACTTCCTCCTCTCCTGTCTGGCTGGGCCACTCAACAAACTGAAATTGGTATCTTCCAATGGCTGGTCTACCATTGTGAGATTTGCATGGGTTTGGGGGTTCCCGTGAGATTGGAGATCTCCTGTGAGCCTGGAGATCTCATTAGGAGAGGTCTATGTACACAGAGTCCAGGCCATTATAGTTTTAAATGTCTTCTACAGCAGTCATTTTCTCTCCCTAGGAAATCATGAGAGCTTTAGCATAATTGTCCCACATTTGTGGAACTTACCTCCTGAAGCCCTGAAGACAATTTCTTCTTCAATGCTTTTTTGAAAAGATTGAAGGGAGCACACACACCTTTTCCATTAGGCTTTTTGGACAACACTGTTGCTTTTAGTAGCTGTTGTTGCACAACTTTTAAAGTTTGTTTTTTGGCATGACACTGAACCTTTCAGAAAAGTAATATGTAAATGTTTTGATCGATAAAGGTGCTATCAACAAGATGATGTGTCCCACAGCCCATCTAAAATTAGGGATGTGTGAAAAATCTCTGAGGTTGCAAGATTTTTGTTGAGACAGGCTATTTGGGCATGGTTAGACAGCCTGTTGAATATTATCCAATTCCACAAGGTTTCTTGCCTCCATTACAGGAATGAGACACAGAATCCTTTTTTCTCCAGCTGAATGTAGCAGCTCAGTCCCTGTAGCTGCTACATTAATGTTTAAATAATGCTTATTTAAACTCAACTAGTGTTTCTTCTCTTTATATAGCTAAATGCACACAAGTACACAAGGATTTGATGGATCAAAAAGATGCAAACAGTCCCCTCCAATGCTACTCTCTTTAAAAATAGGCCATTGGAGTTTTGAATTTTGTGCATTTACAGAAATGTGTGAAAATCTGTCTTGAAAATGTACAAAATTGCTCCCATATAACAACAAAATCACTGTGTCATAATCAAGGAGAATTTTTTCCCATTTTCTTGTTTACCTCACAAGGATGGACCAAGACAAGATCTCTGTCTAGAATGTATAGAATTCCATATGGGTGATAGTGGTGTGCTCTACTTCAGAAGAGGGATTTTGAAGTTGGCATGTGATCTTCACTTCTGCAGCCAGTGTTTCTACAGAAAGATCAGATGACCAATGCATCATACCAAGAAGCTACAGGAGCCAGGAGGGGATTCCCCTAGAGGACTGTGTAATAGAGCCAGTGCATGGCTGAGAATTAGAATTGCTTTCCATGAGGTTTTGATTACTCTCTATGGAAGTATGTGTTGGAATGGTAATGGGTCCTCTTACAGGAAGGAAGAGTGATAATAGAAACCAAGCTTGGATTTGATTGCAGTGCAAAATAAGCTATAGAATGACAATAATAACAAATACTTAACATTTTGTATAGCACTTCCAAGTGTTCAAAGCAATTTGTGTGCTTCATTTAGTTGCAGAACTTGGAAAAGTGTTTTTTTTTTTGGGGTGGTGGTGGAGTACAGATAGATTCCCATATCAGCAGGGGATACGTTCCCAGACTTACCGTGGATACTGGAAACCGTGAATAATAACACACCCTATTAAAATGAATGACTTCTGGCCCAAGCATACTGTAGAGTTTCGCTGTAGGACTACAAGATACCTAGAGAGAATACCTCCTGAGCAACTCTATGGTCCTCAAGAGCAACTCTGTCATCAGCTTCTGGTGGAAGCATACTATGGAGTCATGCTGGAGGACCTAGAATATGCCAAGATAGACCATATTTTTTTCAGATGCAGGTAAGTGAATCCATGGATATGGGTCCTGCAAATACAAGAAGGGTCTACCTGTACAACTCAAAGTATCCCCCAGCAAATTTGGTCAAGCTGGCTGGTAAATTCTGGGAATTCTAGTAACTTTGAGTGTTGGCTAGTGTAGTGAAACTCAAGTAGTGGTCAGTGGACTGGGCCAGCTTCACGAGCTATTGGCTGTCAGCCTGTGGTGAGTTTCCAGGAAACCATGCTAATACGATAACAATATAGCACAAACATAGTACCAGTTCCTCCTCTCCATTGACGCCCCCTTGTCGTGGGAGAGAGGCTTGCGTACCTTAATGATGTTTTGAGCTATGCTGGCGGTGGCATAATAGCCACTGGTAGGGTCTCCCATGCCAGACAGGTCAAAACCGAAGGGTCTGACAAAGAGCGTCAAAGGGCAGGATGGGCTCTCCAGCCTTGTGGCAACCGTCCTAGGAGAAGGAAAACTCCAATCCCAAACCCGGGCAGATGGTGCTCGTCCAACCCTGTAAGGTCAACCATCTAAGAGAAGGAAACTCTAATCAAACCTACGGCCCGAGGACCTCACTGCCACGTCCATGCTTGCAAGGCCACGGCAGATGAATCTCTGGTTTAAAGGGTGAGGCCAGTTCTGTGCACGCTGCGCTCCACCAGAAAAATCCATTGCACAGGCTCGAAGGACAAATCCATTTCCAAAAAAGCCCTGTAGCGACTGGCGAGGGACGAAACCGGCAGGTGTAAAGATGCACTGGAAGCCGCAGCCCCAACCCTGCATGCAGGCGGTTCAGGACATTGGTCGCTCAAGCCTGACCCGGGAGATGACAGTCTTGTTCGGCAGCATTCTGAACGACCAAGCAGCCTTTTTTAAGGAGAGCACTGCTTGCTCCACATGGAGAGGGGCCTAGAAAAGGTGGCCTAAAGAAAGCTCATCCCCAACTACCTGGTTGGCTAGCCGCGGCCAACGGGAATCTTCTGATGCGGTCAAACCAAGGCAAAGAAACAAAGGCACACACCGGCCTCCAAAGGTGTAAATAAACTGACACTTGCATGCTGGAACATCAGAACCATGCAAGACTCTGAAGATAGTGGACGGCCTGAGCGTCGTTCTGCCCTAATAGCCCTTGAACTATCACGGCTTAATATTGACATCGCTGCTCTTAGTGAAGTTCCATGAGGAAGGCAGCCTTAAAGAACATGGCGCCGGCTACACACTTTACTGGTCTGGCAAACCCAAAACCGAAAAACATCTGTCAGGAGTAGGCTTTATGATTAAAAACTCCATTGCCTCCAAACTCGAAACCTTGCCAACAGGACACTCTGATCGCATTATTTCCTTACGCCTCCCACATGTTGTTCTCTTTAGTATATATGCCCCAACTATGCAAGCTGACCCTGTAGAGAAAGACAAATTCTACACAGACCTACGCCAACTCATACAAAAAGTCCCTGTAGAAGATAAAATTATTATCCTTGGTGACTTCAACGCCAGAGTAGGAAAGAACTCCGAAGCCTGGAAAGGTGTCTTAGGCAAGCATGGTGTTGGAAATTGCAATGATAACGGACGCCTCCTGCTAGAGTTCTGTGCAGAACAACAGCTGACTATTACAAACACAATCTTTCAGCAGAAAGATAGCTTGAAGACAACCTGGATGCATCCCCGATCCAAACATTGGCACCTCATTGACTACGTTCTAGTCCGTCAGAGAGACATTCGTGATGTCCGTCATACCCGAGTGATGCCCAGTGCAGAATGCCAAACAGATCATCGCCTTGTCAGATGTAAACTAAATCTTCATCTTAAGTTCAAACCTAAGAGGGGTGGCATCTTAAAGAAGAGACTCCAAGTCAACAATCTTCAACAAGCTACCATGAGAGACAACTTCCAGGCAAATCTACAAACGAAACTTGAAGACCACCCTACAGATCCTTCTCCTACAGTGCTTTGGCAACATATCAAAAACAGTATCCTCCAGTCTGCAGAAGAATCCCTCGGGTTCTCCCACAAGAAAAATCAAGACTGGTTTGATGAAAACAACCAAGAGATCCAGGAACTGTTGGCAAGGAAGAGAGCTGCTCACCAGGCATACCTCGCCCAGCCAACCTGTCATGTAAGAAAAGCAGCTTTCCGCCTCACATGTAGCAAACTACAACAAAAACTCCGAGACATGCAGAACAAGTGGTGGATCAGTATAGCAGAAAAGACACAACGCTGTGCAGATCTGGGTGATCATAGAGGATTTTATGAAGCTCTTAAAGCAGTGTTTGGACCTACTTATCAGGTCCAAAGCTCCTTATACAGTACAGATGGTCAAACATTAATTACTGATAAAGCCTCCATCCTAAATCGTTGGGCTGAACATTTTCAAAGTCTCTTTAGCGCCAACCGAGTAGTCCAAGCCTCAGCTATCCAAGATATGATACAAAAACCAATGAAAAATGAATTGGACATAGCTCCCACTTTGGAAGAGACCTTTAAGGCCATACAGCAGATGAAAAACGGCAAGGCAGCTGGGATTGATGGAATCCCACCTGAAGTTTGGAAACACGGAGGTCATGCACTCCACGAAAAATTCCACGAATTCCTTGTGAATTGCTGGGAAAAAGGGGAACTGCCATCAGACCTCCGAGATGCAGTCATCATCACCCTGTACAAGAAAAAAGGAGCAAACTCCGACTGCTCAAACTATCGAGGCATAACACTGCTCTCTATTGCTGGAAAAATCCTTGCAAGGATACTCCTGAACAGGTTAGTTCCTGCTATTGCAGAAGAACTTCTCCCTGAAAGCCAATGTGGCTTCAGAGCCAATAGGAGCACTACAGACATGGTATTTGCCCTTAGGCAACTGCAAGAAAAATGTAGGGAGCAGAACAAGGGTCTCTATGTAACATTTGTCGACCTCACCAAAGCCTTTGACACTGTAAGTAGAAAAGGTCTGTGGCAGATCCTGGAAAAACTAGGATGTCCCCCCAAATTCCTTAAAATGATTATCTTGCTACACGAGGGCCAGCGTGGTCAAGTCAGATATGGCGATGCTCTTTCAGAGCCCTTTCTAATAACGAATGGAGTGAAGCAAGGTTGTGTTCTTGCACCAACTTTATTTACAATCTTCTTTAGCATGATGCTCCAAAGGGCTATGGCAGAGCTTGAAGAAGACGACGGCATCTATATACGCTACCGTACTGATGGTAGCTTGTTTAACTTAAGCCGTCTGAGGGCTCACACTAAGACTCTAAACTATCTAGTCCGTGAGCTGCTCTTCGCCGATGATGCTGCCCTTGTTGCCCACACAGAAGGAGCTCTGCAGCGCCTAACATCCTGCTTTGCAACAGCTGCAGAGCTGTTTGGGCTGGAAGTCAACCTGAAGAAAACAGAAGTTCTTTACCAGCCTGCACCACAGGACGAACACCACCATCCCCACATTGCCGTCGGCAAATCAGTGCTCAAGTCTGTTCAGCAGTTCACCTACCTGGGAAGCATCATCTCCTCAGATGCCAAGATTGACAAAGAGATCGATCACAGATTAGCAAAGGCATATAGTGCATTTGGAAGACTTCACAAAAGAGTCTGGAGCAATAAACACCTGAGGCAAAGCACAAAAATCAGTGTGTATAGAGCCATCGTACTGTCTATCCTCCTTTATGGATCTGAAACATGGGTCACCTATCGCCACCACCTACGACTCCTCGAGCGCTTTCATCAGCGCTGTCTACGCACAATCCTAAATATACACTGGACTGACTATGTGACGAATGTTGCTGTCCTTGAGCAAGCAGGGATCACCAGCATTGAGGCCATGATATTGAGAACACAGCTGCGCTGGGCAGGGCACGTTTCTAGGATGGAAGACCATCGCCTCCCAAAAATACTACTCTACGGTGAACTCGCCACGGGTCAGCGTAAGAGGGGCGCTCCAAAAAAGCGATACAAAGACTCCCTGAAACAACATCTCAGGCTTGGCCAAATTGATCACCAACAGTGGTCCGCCCTGGCCTCACATCGGGAGGCATGGAGACGCACTATCCACAATGCTGCAGCCTTATTTGAGAACTCACGACGAACAAGTCTTGAAGAGAAACGACAACGCAGAAAGAATCACAACCCAAAAACATCACCCAAGGAGACCTTCTGCTGTGCTTTTTGCAACCGGACTTGTTTATCTCGGATTGGCCTTTTTAGTCATCAGCGCGCTTGCAGAAAGCGCGGGATGAGTCCTTCCTGAATCTTCGTTTGCGAAGAAAAGCCAGAGAGAGAGAGTACCAGTTCCTGGACACTGGACAAAAAAATGCTGATCAGTTACATTGGCTAGCTTGAGAAGCACTGGTCTAATGTTAACCTGTTCCAACAACTCTGTAAGACAAGTAAATATTATCATCTCCCATTGTTACAGATGAGGAGGCTGCAAGAGGAGAAGGTAACCTTCCTGTGGTTTCCCAATGAGCTCATAGCAGAGATGGGATTTGGGCTGAAGACTTACTGATTCACAGCTCAGTCCCTGTAGCTGCTACATTAATGTTTAAATAATGCTTATTTAAGATAATTCATATCTCAGCTTTCCAGGTTTTTTTTTAAAAAAAATAGCTTAAAGTAGCTAATGAGAAACTCCCAGCACAAATTCCAGATAAATTGCCAATAGAAGTTTCTGCAGAATGGAAAGTGAGTTTTCTGTTGAAAGACATCATTTATCTATCGGTTCAAAGTGGGATAGGTGGAAATACTTGTTTTCCACATTTATATACCATCTTTATACAAAAAAATCTCTGGTATGTATCCCCCCCCAATTACCAATTCATTTCTTTTCCAAAAATGATCCTGTAAAGTCAGCAGAGCTTGGTAGAGTTGCATTTCTCCCAGACAGCATAACAACCTTCAATGCAGGTTACAGGGGTGGGAGATTGGGTGGCTGATTCTGGGAGTCCCAAAACCAAGTTCTGGTCTGATGGAAGATGACTGGCTCAAGGTCATCCAGTGGTTGAAGAGGGAGTGGTTTGAATTTCAGCCTCTTCATTACACTCTTCTAGTTCTTGGTATGGGCCTTGAAATCATGAGACATTTATCTAGGGGTCTTTGGGATCTTCCTCTTCCTCCTTATCGTCATTTATATTCAACAGACCATTAAGACAACCTGTGGGATGCTTTTGCAATGTGGGGACGAATGGCTGAGATCCTGTATTGAGCAACATATATGTATCTCGTAGCTCCATCTCTGTAGCTATGTCTTCCAATGCTAGCCCCCAGTGAAGCCCCTCCTCTATGCATGGCCATTTCTATGTTGTCAGAGAGTTGGGGTGATGAGTGGGGATGCATCCAGCTATTTTCCTGTAACTGGAAATACTGGAACAGGCATCTGCATAGTCTTCAGGAGGTCTGTGTAGCTGACACCCTTACAGCACTTCCAGCAACAGGAAAATAATCTGGATGCATTCCCACTCATCCCCACACTCTCCAACAACACAGAAATGTCTGGGGAAGGGTCTGCAATGCTTACAAGCAGGGTTGGATAGATTTTGGTAATTGCATGGTTGAAATGGAATTCTGACCTCTGCAACAACCCAAAAAATATTTGTGATGGGGTAAGTCTGACTTGCACTATCATAATTTACCAACAGGATGCCAGCCAAATGTTTCTAATACCACTGTCACAAAGATACCACCCCATGTCAAGCAGCCTTCTCTTCTTCCCTCCCCCCAGCACTTGCATCACTATCCTGTTAATCCTGTTACAGCTTCTGTGTCTGCAGTAATTTGGCAGGGATGAGAAAGGAGCAGGCAGAAGGCCAAAGGCAACATTTTCAAGATAAGGCAGACAGTAATTGATCTAACTCCGGGCTTTCTTCATCTCTTTGTGGTGCCAGCTGTTCTAGATCTAAAGGTGGCTGCTGGTGCTCTAGAGACTCAGGTACTAAACCTGGTCAGACTACATAGGAACCTTTTGGTCATACATGCACCAGCCTAGTTGTTTGTTTGCTTGCTGTGCCTCTTGAAAGATCTGACTATCATACAGCTCACGAAAATAATAAAGCATAAGAACACATTATTTAGTTTTGAAATTATGCTGTCACTTTCTTCCTAGGGTGGCTGCATCACTAAACTGGAAAACTTCATTCAAGAACACCTGAAAATTATTGGAGCAGTGGGGCTTGGTATTGCATTTGTACAGGTATGGAAGATTAAATTAGGTGAGCTCAAGGCTTGAGAGATCAGAGTATAATTCCTTCCCTGAATTTACTCTTATGCAGGGGAGAAGTTGGTCAAATGACAGCATTTGGATAAATTTGACTCTTGGATCTTCATTTAGTTTACCACTAAGCTAAAAGATATCAAATGACAAAATTTGCAGAAGACACCTGGGTAATCAGCCACAGAAAAGGAGGGGGAAGGTTAACCTCTCTTTTGTCTGTATCATAGGAATACCTAAAAGGCACATATTTTCCCCAGGACTGGCTGGACAGGAGGTTTTGCCTATTCCCTTGCCTAGTAGTTGATCCAAGATTGGCCTTCTGCCAGTTACTCTGCTGCAGGACAAAAAAGAAGTCAGTTTTTTATACCATTATCTGAAAATTAGAGATAATGGCACTTCAGAATCCAGAGGATCCTGTGTGAACATTTAAACCATATAAAAGTTGTCAGATTTGAGTAGCTGTGCAATGCTACAAAATTCTGAAAACCTTTGGGGTTTTCTCTGTGCGTGAGAGAAAACTCCCTAAACAGGGAGATTTCACAGATTCGAGGCTTTTGCGGGAAGAATTTGTTTGAGTGTGGGGTTTCCTTCCTAATATTTTTGACCTGAATCTAAATCTATCTAAGTCATATCCTTAAGCAATGTTTGGTCTTAAAACCAATGTTGACAGCCACGATGTCTGAGGTCAAGTCTACAACAGCAAATAGTTACATTATGAACTACATTGTTTAATCAGCTTTGAAGGCAAGCTAATATTAAGTTTAGAATTGCTCTCAAAGGCTTTTAAAAACATAAGAGAAATTATGAGAAATTACAAAACAGAGAGCAGGTAAAATTTCTCTGGGCACCAGCCCAAAACCTGTCACAAAGCTACAGTATTAGACATAGAGTATTTAATGACACATGGTCCAATGACACCATCCTTCTGTGATACTGTAATGAACAGAAAATGGAAATGTAAAAATCTACAATGGCTGACAAAAATCACTACATCTCAATTAAAACTGACATAAATGCAATAAACAGTTACAGAAATTGCACCTTGATACTACCTTAGGAGAAACCTTTAGAACTTTCACTTGTTTTTCTACTAAGATTTTATAACCATTTTAAAAATGAAATCATTCTATAGCTGTTCATTTCTCTGATAGGCTCTAAACCAGCAAAAGAAAAAAGTTGGAGATATATTTTGTGTGTGTTGAAAGCTCTGTGCAAACAAGCAAATACTGGGTGTGAAGCAGAAACCTGTAAATCGGGGTATTCGGCCATTATTTTTAGCCAAACTGTTAAAATTTTGGCTATCCTATGGCTTACAAAAAGAATCTGTGTATTCTGGGCATTGGCCCAATTCAAACTTCCTCCCACCCCATTAACTTGCTCACAAGTCTGAAGAGGATGAGTGAAAGAGGAGAACCTCATCAGGGTTCATATCACATGGAGTGTATCCATGCATACCAGAAGCTGTGGCAGAGAGGTGGAGGATTGCCATATGTCCTTCCTTCCATATTTATTTAATCTCAAAGACAATGTCTGTATCGGGATATTGTCTTTGTTATATTACAATTCGATTATTTATGTATTTAAATATTCATATCCTACACTAGTATCACTAGATCTCAGGAGAGCATACATGTAACATCAATTTTAGCAGCTTGGAACAATTTAAAATTTAAAACATTAGATGATAGTTTAAACAGACTAAAATGTATTAAATGTTTTAGCAAAGTAGATCAGATTAACATGTTAAAAACTATTTAATATGATGTACATGTGTGTTTTGAATGAAATTAGTTGGGCTCCAAGAGTTTAAGAAAAAGTCATGTTTTTATTAATGAAGCTATGTAACTTTAACAGCAGTCAGGCCTCCAGGCAAGGGCTTTCCACCACTGGCGTGTCACAATAGAGAAGCCTCTCTCTTATGTTCTCCTGCAGAATGTTGGTCTGACAGTCTCACTGGTGAGAGACCGAAGAGGCCTGCTTGAGTGGGTAGGCATAAGTAGGGAGAAGCACTCCTGTAAGTGTCAAAGTCCCAAACTGTTTAGGGCTTTGAATGTTATCACCAGTACTTTCAGTTTAGACCAGAAGTGTATTATCAGCCACTGCAGTTCCTGTAAGACTTTAAAGATATTTAAGCTTCTCTGTTTTGACAAGTGTGTTATAGAATTCAGAATTCTACCAGCTGAATCTTAAATGGCGGTGAATTCTCCTTCATTAAGGCGTGTGACCAGTGCTTTCAAAAACCACGTACTGATTTTACAAACCAAAATGTTATAGAAGGCTAGCCTGTACTTCAACAGCAATGGTTCTTTTTAATGTTCTACAATAGTACATTTAATTTCATGACATAATTTATCTGGGTCTGGTATTACCTATAATGCATTTCAGTTGACCACCATTTTGTAATTTTTTTCAACTTGGATTTCCTTAACCTTTGGGTTAAATTTCAGACTAATATGTACCCTTACAGTGTTTTTAACTTTTGTTAACTATTGTGGCTCTAAGGACTTGTTGTTAACCATTCTGGCTGCCACCCTTGATTTTAGATTTATTGCTGAAGTGTATTGCTTAGATACAGACAGGTTTAGATTTAGTAGGTAAAAATATAAACACATCGTTTTCAAAAAGGCTTGAAACTTGTGAGCTCTGCCTGAATACAGTACTCTACCTCTGTGCCTTGAGCTAGTGCCCAGATCATAGAAATCAGGATCACCTCTGACTTCGCTTTTCTATGATACACAAATAGTTGAAACTTAAATCGCATCTTGCATCGCACCATATACAAGTGGGAATTGTTCTGGCCCATATATAACTATATTTATATATGGATACAATTTGTGTTACGTATTCCCTGAGTCTGTGTGTTGGTCCAGTGTAAGACCACCATATAAATAAGCCCTGCAAATAAGTTTTCAGAAGTTAGTGTTCTGCCAGACACACACAAATAGCAGCTCGCCTGTCTTCATTTACTTAAGTTAATCATTTGGGATATACACTGACGGCTTAGAAGGTGTTGACTGTTCTAGTTTGCAAAACCTTCCCTACATGGGGAGGGTTGCTACTTAGTAGAGGTAACCATGTGAGGAATTGTGTATAAGCGTGATAGAAACCATAAAGTCATTAAGAAGCTATAATGTAAAAAGATTGCTGTTGCTTTTATATATGGGTCGTTATCTGCTCATAATTCTTAATTTCCCTATGAAATTGAGAGACTCTTGCCCACCCCATGTCTTGCTCACAGTTTTCTTTAAACATGTAAATAGAAGGCTCAATAACTCGTGTGTTTCAAACAAAACCTTAAGGATTGGGGTGGGTGCAGACATGTCTGTATGTTTATAATTGCCTAGATAGAAATGACTCAGTAAAATTACTGCTGTTCATGGAGAGAGCACAGATCTGTCTGTAGTGCAGTCAGAAAGCAGCCTCTAGTGGTGATGCATCACAATAGCCATTGGATTGAATACTGACATTATACCCTAGGCACCAGATCCTGTCTGATCTTGGAAACTAAGCACGGTCAGCTGTGGTTAGTACTTGGATGGAAGACTTATCAATGAACACCAGGTGCTGTAGGCTGCATTTCAGAGGAAGGAACTGGCAAAATCACTTCTGAGTATTCCCTGCCTAAGAAACCCCTATGAAACTCATGGTTTCACTGTAAGTTGAGGGGTGACTTGAAGGCACATATACATACATTTTTTAAATAGCTTCTTTTAGGTTTCCCAGCAACACTGAAATATTCTGTAGCAACTATTATACCATGAGAATTTGGACCACAGTATAGTAAGTTTCCTTAACTAGATGTGCCTCTCCCTTTGCTACCCATTTCACATAATTTTAGAATATTTTCTTTCTTCCCTAGCCATAAATGAAATATGATTTAGCCTTAATTCCAAAGAGAGGCAACTCCAAATCTAAATTTTAGATTAGTTGCTTTTAATTTATATTGGTTTAATATCTTTTTATTGGGGAGGGTGGGGGTGGGTGGTATTTAGGGATTTTAATCTATATTTGTCTTTTAATTTTTGTAAGCCACCCCGATTGTTTTTAACAGAGGGGCGGGGTATAAATACATTATTATTATTATTATTATTATTATTTATTAAAGACAGAGCATCCCTTCCATTCTTCAGAGCTATTGTTGTAAAAGTCAGTTCCATCAGTAGTGGATCTTTTTTCTGTGGGCGTGTGTGCACTAGGAATTTTTGTTTTCTCTTTTTTTAATTATAGAAAACACAACAGTAAGAAGGAATGCCTTCCTTGGTGTTTTCTTTTGTCTTTTACTGCAGACAAACTGCTCTCCTGCTCAGGTATTCCTTTCATCCTAATGAGGCAGGAGTAGGAAACCTTTAATACTCCAGATGTGTTGGCCTACAACTCCAGTCAGCCTCATCCAGAATAACCAATTGTAAGGAATTGTGGGAGTTATGGTCAACAACATCTGGAGAGCCAACAGTGTAACTACCCACCCCCGGTCCAGTCAATCATAAGCCAAAAAAGAATTTTCTAGCTCTGCCTAGAATGCTCCACACTTCTGCTTATAAAACACTGTGTGATTCACCATGCAAGAGGGAAAAGCAGACAGGGAGATGACACTGGAAGAAAAAAATGGTTCCAGGGTGCACAAACTCTTTACCAGTCTGGCCCCCAAAAATAAAATACTTTTGGAAACCACCCAGGCATTTTAAGAAATACAGGCACTTGTTTTTCTTTTGGCTTTGAAGAAGGGCAAGAAATGGAAAGTTCTTTTTCCATGTGTGCAGATCAGAGAGGTGCTGCAGTGCTGATTTGATGCAGAAACTTGTCCCAAGTCTTTCCCACCACTTATCCTTGTTTCTTATACCTTCCAGATATTTGGGATGATCTTTACTTGCTGTTTGTACAGGAGTTTGAAATCAGAACCGTACTAGGAGCTTGAAGACCACCCACCTGCACAACTCCCAATACGGTCCATCCCGTCACCCTACCCGTCATCCAGCAGTGTGGAAAAATCAACCTCACAAGGACTTTTGCTGCTTTATTAAATTTATTCTTGGATCACCCAGTGCCTCTGCCAGAGAGAGCAGCCCCTTTCCTTTTACGGCAATAAGGAGAGGCCCAGTGCTTCTTCACCCAGCTGTGTTTCTTTTGGTCCAAAATAATGGAGTTGTAGAATTCTTTCTGCAAGGAACTGTTACAAGCCAAGCCCAGCATGCCATCTGATAGAGACCTCATCCAAGCCACCAAGGAGCCAGTGCCTTCATGCTTCCTCTTCAGCCCTTTTAATCAAGATGTTGGCTCTCTGTTTCCTGAGGGATGACAACTGGCTGCAAAGATGCAGGAAGCATATGCAGGTTGCAGGTTTCAATGTTTTCTTCCTGTACCCAGAAGAAATGCCTGTCTGTACATATAAAGGTCTGATGACAGTTCCACTTGATTCAAGGAGGATGCTGTCCTTGCCAACTGCTGCCCCTGCTGGGTTGTCTTTCACCTTGGTTTTCTTGAAGATACGCCTAAGAGATGGATGGACTAGTTTATCCAACCAAGTCAACAGTTCTTTTCTCAAGGCCTCCCTTCCACCTGTGCAGAAGGCCCTTCTAAAAAAAGAGAGAAGTGTTGTGCCTTTCAAGACATATGTTGGAGGTCATTCTTTTGTTCTCGTAATTAGAAGCCTTAGTCTATTTATAAAAGAAAGGAAAGAAAAAACATACAGCTTTGGAGGTTTCAGTTAAAATGGTTTCCTGCCATTACAAGACTGTCAGAGTGCTGTCAAGATTAGCCCACTTTGTGGAATAAAGCATGCCCTGACTTAGAGCCTTCCCAAGAATGACACTTCATTTAGTTGGAGAGAAAATGGATTAGCAGAAAATAACATTACTAGCTTTTATATCAATCTTCAGGGTTTCATTAACCAGCCAGGTATTATCAGACTGGACTTAAGACCCAGAACTCAGCAGTCCTATTCCCCTCACTCATTAATTTACTGAGTGCACTTCGTTGTTTTTTTAAAAAGTTGACTTGGGGTTTCTTTTTTTTTAAATTGGCAGTAAGACATAAAGCAAATTTAATTATTTGGTACAAAAAAGAAGAAGAGTACATGATATCTTCTGTAGCCACAGTGCCTGTTTCCTCTTCCATAGAGGAAGTTGTCTTAGGAATGACTTCCACCACTGGATTTGCTAAATTCCCAAGAGTTTATGTGTACCAAAGGTATTCATAGAACCTGTCCCTAGTATTTGTTTTCTAAACATCCTTTTAAAATGTCCTGTTTCCATGGCCAGTGCCAAAATATTCCCATTCTTAGGTGTTCCTATTGTACTACTGCCTCATGCTTTGGTTTCAGTATTGGAACTTCTTGATTAACACCTGTTTCCACACTTCATCTGTGTGTCTAATTCAGCAGCAGCAGAGTGCACAAGAATATACTTCCCACAACATTGAGAATCTACTAAGTAGATAATTGCGGCAGCTTGTGTATTGACATCCTTAGCTCCTGTTCAAATTGTTGCGTTGCAGCTCCATATCAAATTTTCATCTCTCTCTTTTCACAGGCCTAGTAGCAAGAGAAATCAAATGGTCCAAAGGCATTTAGTTTTTCCCTTTGAATGTCAGTCAATTCAGACCTGGTCAGCCTTCTGCCCTGATCCTTTGAGTTTCCTCTACTCACTAGATGTGACTTACTTCCAAGTGAAATCATGACAAAAGAACATGTTTCTTTTGAAATTCTAGGTGGCTTGTGGCCATCTTATAGCCCTGTGCAGACCCTGGCAGCCTAGCACTTCTTGTAAACATGCCTTCTTGTAACTAATTTTTATGTAACATGTCACATCTTCACAGGGCAATGTCCCTTTGGCTTTGTCAAGAGATCCCAGGTTGACAGAATATTCAGAGGGCAGCTGAGGAGATGAAAAGAAATCTATCATCAGAAAGTGCAAATGTTTATGCAAGGGAGAGATTTTGTGCCATTCTCATTGTCAAAGAAGACAAATATATATATTATTGCAGGATAAATTGCTAAATTATTTCTGAAAACTACATGGTGTTTTCCCTTTGAGGAACTGATGACTGACTAAAATGGAAACTACTGACTAAGTTGCTTGAAACAGTATTTGACTACTGAAGTGTCTATGTGTATGGCTAGCCTTCTTTTCCCCCTATCCTCCTGGGAACCATATTGTACTATACGGAGAGAGGGCCAGGTGTACCAATTTGCGGTCTGTGTCTGGTCTTCTCTTTTCCTCATACAATAACCATGCTTTAAATGCAGTTTTAAGTTGCTGGCCAATAAAGCTTATGTGTCATATTTTGTCCTGTTTGATGCTGGAATGAAAACACAAGCAACAGAGGCATAGCAAAACACATGCTCATTGGAAGGGTGAGCATTAGGGTGCAGGGCAGATTGTTACCCACAACTACCATTTGTTACTGTGTTGTTGTGTGCCTTCAAATTGCCTCTGGCTTACTGTAACCCTAAGGTGCACCTATTACGTGGTTTTCTTGGCAAGATTTGTTCAAAGGGGATTTGCCATTGCTGCTGCCTTAGGCTGAGAGAGCATGACTTGCCCAAGGCCACCCAATAGGTTTCTGTAGCTGAGCAGGGATTCAGATCCTGGAATCCTAGTCCAGCACTCAAACCGCTGCACCACACTGTCTCTTGTTATGGAGGGGCACAAAGGTTAGGAGAACATTTGGACAGTTCCAGTTTTATCTTATTTTCTAGGTGGACTTTTTAAGGAACACAAAAGAAAGGATTAAAATAATGTGTTACCATAAAAATCATGAGTGGCAGTACATTGCCATGTGTGTGTGTGTGATGAATGACATAACAAGTTGCATCTTAACACAACTTTCCAAGCTCTTCCCACCCCCCTGCTCAGATGCAATTGGTGTAATGAGAGTGGGTCATGGTGCCACCCAAGCATTAGAAGTGCCTCCATTCTAGAAATCTGGTTTCATGAATGCACCCAGTCTCTATCTTTGGGTCAGCTAGCTATTGTAGAGATACAGCCCACTACTATATTAAAAATAAAATGAACAAGAAGAACCCAAAGTTTTTACACTTGAACAGTCATATGGAGCAAGGCATAGCTTTCAATTACTATTTTACAATTTTATTAACTTTGAAGCAACAGTATAGTATGAGAATGAAGTTATTTATCTCTTCCAAACTCATTGCTGCTCATAATCCAAAAGATGAGGAAGTTGCAGGATGAAAAGAGAATGGATAGTAGTTATGCAAGGTGTATGGGGAGGTATTACTGACAATTGCCATAAATCCATCCATTCATTCATTCATTCATTCATTTCTTGTCAAATCAGTTCATGGAAGGCAACATATTCATGTCTCCTTCATGTATCTTTTTTCTTTATTTTCATGTTTCGTAACTCCCAAGTCTGGTGTCTGTTGTAATCAGCATTACATGTTCATGGAGTTTTGATACTTTCAGAGTTGCCATTCAGTTCATTTGAACGTAATGCAGTGCAGCACAGGGGAGTTAACAGTGTAGGCTGCATCCCTGTACAGTGTAGATGTAACATACAGCACTCCTAATACTTTTGGGCTTCAAGTCCCATCATTCATCACCACTGACTATGATGCCTATAGCTGATGGGAGATGCTGTCTAACAACATCTAGAGGAGCACACATTTGCCAGTCTTGCTATACAAACTTAGAAGGAAGTAAGCCCAATTAAAGTTAATGAAACTTGCTTTTGATTAGTCATATATAGGCTTGCACTGTTAAAATTGTTTTGATGTGCCCTCATTTAAGTTTCTTGGAAGAAAAAGACTGATAGAAATGGAAAGGACCAAGTTGACTTGATCAGTTTCAAAAATGATCAATTTCAAAATACTGCATGTTCTAAATGAGGACAGTAAGTCCTGTAGCTTTCATGTGGTTTTTAAACCCTGTTTTTTTCAAGGTTGTAAATCTGTAAATGGGAGGGAGAAGATTATGCAAATGCTCACTACTGATGGCACAAACCACATCTAATGGGAGACTAGATATTTGCAATCTCATGTCACACAGCAGTAATGACAGCCATAGATGTTTTATATGGGATGAAGAAAGGCAGCCACAAAATATTGCAGTATGCTTACTGAAGAACATATTTCTGTAGAAGAAGCAATGTATCAACTCTATAATAATGGAATTTTGCATGTCTGTCCATGCAAATAATAGCAGTGTGGAGCAATACAAAAGCAAAATCCTCACTTTTACAATTAATTTCTCTTTATTATATGACCACTGGGTGGTGTCTGTCTTTACAGCATGATGCAGGCAAAGAGGCAGAAGCACTGTTTTTGTCAACAGCAAAACTGTTTCTGCCTTCAGTTATATACAGTGCAGGATAACAATATGTTCCACAGCCACCCTTCTTTCCTCTAGTTCAGTTCCCAAGCTAGCTGCTAAGATGCCTGTGCATGTTCAGGGCTGTGCTGCTAAATGAAAAGGTGTGTTTTCCTAAAGATCCCACTCCATCCTAGTAGATTGTCAACACAGAAAGGCTCCCATCTAGTTCAGCCCAGCTGCCATTACTAAGTTAAATCATTTAGTGTCACAGTGTATAGAAACATTTAACCTCTTTGTTCACCAAAGTTAGGTCCCTGGCTTTGAGTGAATAGATTGGGGTTTGGGAGCAAAGCAAATGTAATTTATTGTTGTTCTTGTTAACTGCCCTTAAGTCGACTTCGACTCATGCCGACCCCATGAATGAGAATTCTCCGAGACCCCCTATCTTCAACTGTTCTACTCAGACCCAGGCTCAGGGCTGTGGCCTTGATTGAATCTATCCATCTTTTCTTACTGCCTTCTACCTTACCCAGCATTATTGTCTTTTCTAGTGAGCCATGGCTTCTCATGATATAGCCAAAGTACAACAGTCTCAGTTTAGTCATCTTGGCTTCTAGGGATAGCTCAGGTATGATTTGTTCTAGGACCCATTTATTGTTTTTTTGTGTTTTTTGGGGGGGGGCAGTCCACGGTATCTGTAGCACTCTTCTCCAGTACCACATCTTTAATACGTTGATTTTCTTTCTATCAACTTTCTTCACTGTCTAGCTGTCGCTTCCATACATGATGATGGGAAGTACAATGGCTTGGACAATCCTAACTTTAGTGTTCATTTTTATATCTTTGCACTTTAGGATTTTGTCTAGTTCCTTCACAGCTGCCCTTCCCATTCCTAGTGTTCTCCCAATTTCTTGACTGCCGTCTCCATTCTGATCAATGATTGACCCCAGATATGGGAAATCTGTTAACTATTTGAATTTCCTTGTAATCTATACTGAATTTATGTAGATCCTCTGTAGTCATTATTTTTATTTCCTTAATGTTCAACAGTAAGCCTGCCTTAGAACTTTGACTATCTTTAGTAATTTTTCTAAGACCTTTGTTGTTTTCTGCTAGTAGTATAGTGTCTGCATATCTTAGATAGTTGATATTCCTTCCTCCAATCTTCACTCCTCCTTCCTCCAAGTCTAAACTTGCTGTGCATATGATATTTTCTGCATACAAGATGAACAAGTAGGATGATAGAATGCAGCCTTGTCTAACCCCCTTTCTGATTGGGAACCATTCTGTTTCTCCGTATTCTGTTCTAATGGTAGCCTCCTGTCCTGAGTTGAAGTTACACCTCAGGACAATCAAATGTAACAGTACACCCATTTCTTTAAGAACAATCCATAGCTTTTTGTGGTCTGTCTGGCATAGTATGTGCTTAACAATCTAGATCTTTGTTATGCTCTTATGAGAGAAGGTTAGAAGAGTTTTCATTCCACATGGGTTGAAGCTGGAAAAACAACAGCAAGAACTTTTGCTGGTGAAAAGATGGAATTGAGCCCAGGTTTTTCCAGCCTAAAAACACCCCCCCCCCAGCATTCTATGCTCTCACCGATCATTAGAAATATCAGAGACAAACTTAATTATCAGTCAGGAAGAAGAGCTAAATCTGCCCACTTCAGTGAGAAGGGGTAACCTGCAACCTTAGGGCGTATGACCCACACCTTAATATCAAAAACTCACTGTAACTGGTTAGCTCCCAGCCTGCTACATAGTGTTGGTAAAGGGAGAGTATAGCTATAGTGGGCAAAATGAGGGTATTGCGCCCCCCCCAGTAAGAATTCTGCTCCCCAGTGATTTTTTTTCTGCAGTCCCCCCCCCCAAAGTCTAGCATTGCAGTACTTGTATATTTGCTGTGTTCGTACTGGCTTTGGTTGTTTTGCCTGCCCCTTTTCTTTGGATGTCTAAATTTTATTTCTAAATGCTGAACTGAAATTTCAAGTTACTGCAATGCTAGAAAATTGGGGAACTGAAGAAAAATTTCATTGGGGGGGGCAGAATTCTTATTTGGGAGAAATGCCCCCATTTTGCCCCCTTTAGCTACACCCCTGGGCAGGAATTAATGAAAAGGTGAAGTGCAGAAACAGAAAAAGGGTGGGCTCCCCTACATTTGGTTCTATCCCCATCTATGGTCAGCCCAACCAGTACTGACATGGCTCTTAAGAGAGAGAAAAAGTTGTCTGTTCCTACCTTAAATGCTGATTGAAATTGATGCTCAGTTGAACTCATGTCAATGGTAGTTCTCAACAGTGAGAAAGAATTATGCTGCTTTCCCTTAAACATTAGAAGTTTTAGAGTGGGGATGGTCACTGCCTAGCTTTTTGACAGACAACAAGATGACCTCAGGCATCATTACTGCTGTAATGGTAATGTACATATCTTAACTTATGCCACTACCAGTAAAGCAATAAATCTCAATGGTGGAATTCCTTTCCAGCTCCCAACTGATTGTAGAAACACTTTCAGCAACATTTCCTCTTCAATCAGTGATAACTACCCTCCCATAATTCTGGTTAATTACTCCACCACTCTTCCACTTGCAGTAATTAACAAAACTGACTGTCGAGCCAACTCATTTTGTTGGATTTGCAGTTACTGGCTGTCCAATGCCAATGAAATATGGCTGTTACTTTCCTCTCAAACAGATGCACTCTTTCCTTTCTTTTTAAGTACAGACAGATATTCAACGGTTGCAGCTCTACTTGGCATGGAGATTGTATTTATTTATTTATTCATTTCATTGCATTTCTATGCTGCTTTTCACCTGGAGTGGGATCCAAGGCAGATTGAAAGAAATAAGTGGCAGCTACACAATAAAATAAGCTATGGGTTGCACTAGCTGTTGGTGTGATCCAGCACAATATTATCTCTGAGCCTAACGACAATGAAGGGATTCTGTGCCTCCAAATCCTCTAAGGCAATGGCTCTTAACCTTCCCTTTACCAGGGACCCCCTTTAAATATCTTTTGTTGCTGCAGACCCCTAAAGCTTAACTCAAGATTTAAAACAACAACAACAATAATACAATTACAACATCCATTAAACCTTCCCTCAGAGGCACTAGTGTGGGAGGGGAGACTTTTCTCCTGTTTCGTCCTGCAAGTTTGTGGCTGGAGCGGATTGAATGGCAATACACAGGCCAAACCAGCTAACCAGCCAGCCTTTGCCTTGGCTTCTGTCATGTGGCCACTCCATTGCAGGGAGGAGGCGGGCCAAGCAGCCTTCAAGCCTTTGTAGCCCTCCTGTGAGGACATTGCAGGGTCCATGGACCACAGGTTAAGAACGACTGCTCTAAGGCATAAAGGTTCCAGGAGGCTGAAAGACACAAGCAAGTATCTCTCACACTACTAATGCGTGCCAAGCACAAACTGAAAAGTTGGAGTAGAGACACAGTGGATCAGGTACACTCTGGGGAGAAGCTGGGTCCTGCCCAAGGTAAGACCATGTTGACAGAGGGCCTTTGGGGAGCCTTAGTAGAAGTGCCTCAGCCTCCACCACTCCTCAGCAATGGATCTGACGTATGGGTGGCCCACACGTCCAATTCCTATTCCTTAGCAACCATGGCTATAGTGACATCAGGAAACCCTCCCCCCCCCACTTCCAAACAAAGGTATAATTGGTCCCCAGAACTTAGAAGGAAATGAAAAAGGGGCCTCTGATTGCTGCCTGTCCAGTTTCAGGAAGGACCACCTTAAACTGAAGGTTTATTGTCCCAATTTTGTTTACCAGCATAAGCTCAAATCATTCCCATAAGCTCCTCTGTATAAAAAAATATCTTCACTGGAAATGATCCATCAACATACATGCATTATTGCTTTTATCAGTTTACCTGTACTCAGATGAAAAATTTAGCATAATCACTGGAAAAGAAATAATATATTTACACACACACACATCTCTACACTTGTACCTCTGCGTCCTTATCCATCTGGTGGTGATTTCTCCTTTTGTCATTGGAGAATCCTAAACAGTAAAATGGTCTGTAAAAATAAATAAATAATCTCACTGCCCTTTAAATTCAACAGATCTTACCTAGCACAGTGGGCCCTTGCTGGAGTTTGGTTCCAGGACCCCCATGGATTACAAAATGGATGCTCAGGTCCCATTATATGCAATGGTGTAGTAAAATTATGTCCCTTACATAAAATGGTGAACAACTCAAAGGTTTGCTTTTTGGATTTTTTTCTGAACATTTTTGAACTCTGGTTGATTGAATCCATGGATGCTGAATCCATGGATACAGAAGGCCGACTGTACAGTATATGAAAACTACCTTCCTGTCTTCCTAGCTTTCAGCCCAGACCCAAAACTGACCAGGTAAACATTCAAGTACTTCCCATTACAGTTTTTAAAGAATACTTTATAGTTCTTTCTGAATGATGTCATTCATAGTAGTTTTTCATTCTCTTTTACCTCTTGGGGAGACTAGAATGTGCTCATATTAATGGTCCTTGGTTCACAGCTGAAGTCTCAATGCCCTGTCTCCTGTCTAAGCCTCTTTTTTAAACCTCCAAACTGTCAGGGTTGTCACTGAATGGTCAAGGCTGTTAATGCAACAAGAAACAAAATTAAGGTTGATGAAACACTCTGGAAAACAGAAACAATCAGAGCAGCATACTCCTTTGCCCTTGTTTCTATTAAGTGGGGACAACTGCCAATCTTTTAAATCATTATCAGTCATATGTACCACATCTACCTCCTGGTAATTAAAATAGCTTTGACGGGAATTCTTTCTTTAAAAATATAATCATGGTTAAGCACTTGAATGTGTCAATACAATAATCAGATCTTTTTATCAGTCTTACAGGGTCAACTGTCTGCTGAGGAGAGGTCCCAGGATAACACTCTGACAATAGTTGTCAGTTGTTGTCACACATTTTCTTTTGAAAGGTCTTTCAAACAGTCTTCAGGAGGCCTGGGCTATATGATGCCACTTTATATACTCATATTTAAATGTCAGATACATGTGGCTGCTGGTGCTTGTAACGGCTGATAAAATCCATCATAAGTTAAAAGCAGAAAAGAAAGGTGTTTATTATGGAAATGACATTCAAATATAGATATAACTCTCTAGCTACATGACTGTGAGAGAAAGTGGGAGGTAGTGAAGTCACCCTGAGATTATGAATCTCAGATAGAAAAGACAGATTAGAATTGAGGCAAATGTGGGTGCATCAAGAAATGACAGCTATTCACTGCTATTGCCCCAGTATGCACATAGTCTTTCAGTGAGGTGGGATTGTACTCCACTTCCTGCTATAAAGCTATTTCCAGTCATAATGTATGTGCTTCCTCATCCTGTTAATGAAAAAATCAGAAGGTGCAAGCCAGACAAACTCCTTGCATGTACAGCTTATATTCTTGCATGTAAAATAAAGAAGAAAAACCCTTTAGAATATTTCTGACTAGTATACCCATAATTGACTAGTATACCTATGAGCATGCTTTTATTTTTTGCATGAAAGAAATAAAAAAAATTGTGTTATAAGTACTGTATACTTCTCATGTTAATGAGGAATGCTAGTAATGTCAGAGGTTAGTTGTCAAGAATGAAATAATTTATTTCACTTTCCGAACTGTACTTCACAGTACCCTTCTGTTTCCCAGGTTTAAGTCAAGGTAACAAGAAACAGCCAAAACAGATGGTGTAAAAATATAAGACCAATGACCTACCTCCCCCACCCCAAAGTACCTACAATATGTCAGATTTATGGCTCTCATGACCAAGAGAATGCTGCCAGCTGCTCATTGTTGATTGTTGTTGTGTGTCTTCAAGACATTTCCAACTTATGGCAACCCTAAAGCAAACCTATTACAGGGTTTTCTTGGCAAGATTTGTTCAGGGGGGTGTACTTTGCCTTCCTCTGAGGCTGAGAGAATGTGACTTGCCCAAAGTTTCTATGGTGGTGATTCAAACCCTGTCGCAGTCAAACATTTAAACCACTACACCATGCTGGCACCCTTGCACCCCATTTTTCCAGGTAGGTCTTCAGAGCTAAAAACACTCTGGGAAGGCAGCGTATGAAATGTGGCATAAGAAAGATTATTTTCCAAGTCAGCCTTTCCAGAATGCCTTTAGCTCTGAGGATCCACCAGAAAGCCAGAGAACCTGCCTCATTTCTTTCATGGCTGCTGTGTAACCTGAGTAAAAAATTGCACTTTGTGTAGTGCACCATGAGGATCCAGGTCTTAGTGCAGGAGGACATCAACACTGAAAAGGACAATATCTAAATGAAGCCATTATACATGGAAAAGTGGAAAATACTTCCCTTGTGCCAAGGGAGACACATGCAGCTGTCTGAGGGCCACCACCCCCCTCACATTCCCAAGACTGTATAAGTTTAGAACTGAAAAAAGCCCCATATAACTTCTGTGGGCTGGGGTGGGGGTTCTAGATTTCCCTCAGTGTGATTTTGAAAGAAAAGACACCCGCTCCCCATGCCTACAAACAGGAAAATTGGCTCCTCGATGTCCTCAGGGGGTCTGGTGGGCTTTTCCAGTTAATTCTGTTTTCAAATTGTGGGGTGTAGGAGTGGAGCACAATGTCCCCCGGAAGTTGCATATGGCCCATAGGCTACACTTTCCCCAGCAGCCCTGGTCTAAACATAGTTTCACAGTAACAACAGGTTGGGAAAGAAGGGAGGTGAAGCTCTACAGGAAAGGAAGGTAGCACAAGCTGAGGATAACTAGTTGTTCCAGGGAGCCACAGGCACTTTAGGAAGGCTAGCTTGGAAAATCATCTGTCTTATGGCAAGGCAAATTTCCAAGCCAGCCTTCCCAGAGTGCCTTTAGCTCCGAGTACCCATCTGGAAGGAAGGAAGGCCTTGGAGAAATAGGCTGCTCACTGCAGGCAGCCTTCTTCTGCCAGTGATGATGGAAACATGGGCTGAGATCTTTTTGGCTGGGGCAGTGTAGTTATGCAGATGTCTGAGATGAAGGCAGCAGTAGTGGCAGGAAGAAGAAAAAGCCACTGACAGTTGGGAGGAGAAGGAAAAAAACAACCCAATGGCAAGAGGAGGAGGAGGGGTAAGGCATCATGGGAAGAACAGCTTGGATGATCACCTGTGCCAATAGCAACGAAACTGCCATGTGAAAGCATCATGACTTTGCTTTTTGGTAACAATAGTCAGTTTTTTAAATGAGAGTGGCCTGACTGGGAAGGATTTTGGCAGCATTCCTAGACAGCTACTGTTGCTGTATGTGGCTGTTAGCTGTACTCCTGCAATTCAGTGCAATCACTCAGCAGTGCTCCAAAAAGGCCGTGCATGAATTTGGTCCTATTCATTTCTTTTCTTGGAAGAAGGCCAAGGTACTGAGCATTTTACTGAAGTGTAGCTGCTTTTTAATAGCCATGTCATCAAGAGAAGGCAAGGATGTGTCAGTGGCATCTTGTGACTTAACAGTGGGGTGGAGGAATAAGCAATGATAAACGGAAGTATCCATGGAGTCCAAAGAAAAGGTCATTTGGGAGGGAGGAGGTGAAAAGATTAGTCTCTCAAGTTCACTAAAATCATACAAATAACAGAGATGGCCAGTCCTCAGCACAGAAATTCACTTAATCACATCGTTACCCAGACCTGTGTAGCTAGCGCAGAGTTTAAATCACACACCTCCGCCACCCTAATTTGCTGCAAAAGAAACACATTCCCCTTAACCTTGTTGCGGTTTCCTACATACACACACACACCGATGCCATTAGGGCCTGCAGCTTTCACTCCCTGGCTTTTCTAATCACTGCTATTGCAGACAAAAAGGCTTTTTGAGAGCAGGGCACTTCAGAGCAGCAAGAAGCACATTCTCTGCAAGAAAAGATTCCTGCTTTGCTGAAATAATGATCCCTTCAATTTAAAGCATCGCCCCAGCATTGCCACCACAACCAGCTACCGCCATTCCACCAGAGCTCCATAGGAAAGGAACATTTCCCCTGCACCTTGAGAAAAACAAGCCATCCCTCACCCCCTCTTTTCAGTGGGGGGGAAAATTAAGTAAGAAAACTACAACCACTGCCACCAGCTCCTGCCGACATGATGTGCTATTAAATATTTTTTTAAAATGAGGAGATCCTAGAAACGCATTTATGGAGTCATTTGGCTCCCCCAAAAATCAACGAGAACTCTACTATGGGTTGAGTCTTCCTTATCCAAAATGCTTGGGAACAGAGGTATTTGGGATTTTGGAATACTTGCGTAGACATAATGAGATATCTTGGAGATGGGATCCAAGTTTAAATACTAAATTAATTTATGTTTCATATACACATAGCCTGAAGGTCATTTTATACACAATATTTTTAATAATTTTGCGCATGAAACAAAGTTTGTGTACACTGAAACATCAGAAAGCAAAGGTGTCACTATCTCAGCCATCCATGTGGACATTTTGGATTTTGGAATATTTCAGATTTCGGAATTCCAGATGAGGGAGACTTAACCTGTAGCAACGTTTTGGGGTTGCGCTTTTTCTGCAGTCCATGGGCCACATGAACCCCACCTCACATTTTGTGGGTTCCTGACTCCCCTCAAAAACTTCATGGAAAAATATCATCCTGAAATAGCCCAAACTGCTGCTAAGTGGCTTTCAAATACAGCAGTGAATCTTGTTTGCCTCTCCAACCCTCCCAATCACAAAGCATACACATACACACCTCAAGATGGGTGGCTTTCAGTTGAAAATGAAATTGAAATAAAACAAACATGAAACTTGAAGTGATGTCACCGAAAGTGGCCAGAAGTGACATGATGTCAGTTCTGGTTCACTAGAGAGATGCCATGTGGCCCACGACAGGAGTGCCGTTGCCCAGCCTTGTTCTACAGACATGTCCTTCTTCAAGGGGCATGAAGTATCTTACAATTTTTTCAGGGGACCCTGTTTTTGATGTCCCTTCTTTAAAATTAGTTTATTATATGGGAGGAAGAGAGACATTTTTGGTGATGCCTTAACTTTGAAATGCATCTCGCATCAACTGGGGTGCCAATAATACAATATTTTCAGTGCCAAGACAAACTTGTTTACTTACCCATATATTTTAAAGTTGGTATCCAGTGTTCTTTTGTCTGCTTTGATTGTGTTTAGTTGCCTCTAAACTTCTCTATGGAAGGTGTTTTATTATTTCATAGCCTTGCATTATTATTATTGTGCTTATTAAGTTTTATTCAGGATCGTCATACTATATATCATCTTTTGGATGTTCCAAAATGGACATTCCAAAAACATTTTAAAGAAATAATAAATGAATGGTTTCATTTCCTCTCTCTCCCTAGAGAGGATAGACTGGCACCTTACTTGCTATTAAAGACTTTTCTCTTGTTTCAGCAGAGCTTTGAGGACCTATTGCACATAAGGAAAGGGCCTTTGCTTTGCTTTTTTAATGTGTGTGCTTTTAATTGTTTCTAATTTTATTGATATTTTTAATGTGTTTTAACTTTTGTTAAGCTGACTTGAGTCCCAGGGCTGGAAAAAGACAGGATACATAAACAAACAAATAAATACTGGTCAACCCCCGTATCCATGGGGGATACATTCCAAGACTCCCTGTGGATACATGAAGCCGTGGATAATGGGGAGCTCTATTATTTTCAATGAGTCAAACACCAGAAGTTAACCATAGAATCACATTGGAGGACCTAGAAATGCCTAGAGAGAACATTTTTTTTTTTGGACATGGATAAATGAAACTGTGGGTACCGAATCCATGGATACTGGGGTTGACCTGTAAAATAAATTTGTAGTTTGCCTCTGCAAATGCCTGTTGCAGCACATCCACCTACCACCGCAAAAGAGCTAGAGGCATCCCGGCTCATCCTCCTGCTTTCTGTCAATATGGAATGGCTGTGTTGAAGGGAGTGCACTTCTTAAAAGGCAGGCTTTGCGGGGACTTTTGGTCATTGTGTGGTCAAAAGAGATTTCCAACCTGGGCAATGACTCTAAAAGTGAATTGCAATGGCATGAATCAGACTTACGCCATCATAATTCATAAACAGGATGCCAGCCAATAATGCTTTTAAGAGTAGGATATTATGTCAGCTGAGTACAGTGTGTTTATTCAGCCTTCAATCCTTCCAGACTACCCAGACTGGTCTTTATTCCTGGGAGAGAGGGGAGTGTGCGTGTTTATGTTTATTTGAATTACCATTCCTGAAACCCTTCAGGAGCAAGAATTCACCTTTAAATAGGTTGCAGAGACTTCCTCACTGCATTTTTTTTTAAAAAAAGGACCCATTTTTCAAAACCAGAAGTGGACTTCTGGCCAGCTCTGGTTTGGTTTTTGACAACCTATGTGGCCTCTGGAATGTCCCAGCAACAGAAAAAAATGTTCCCCAGACTGACTAGCTGCCCACTCCTGCCATATGTCAAAGCTGTGAACAAATCCTGTCATGAAAACCCTGTGAAAGGTTTGTCATAGGGTTACTATAAGAAACAACTTGAAGGCACACAACAACAACAATAACAACTGCTTTTCTATATGAAGGAAGTAATCAGATATATAAACAGATAGCTCTTTTTCCTTCTACGTCCCATTTCTGTTCCTCCACCTTCCAGACCCTACAATACTGCTGGGCCCTGTTCTTTGCAGTTATCAGCATGTCTTCCATTCCTACCCAATCTTTTTTCTGCTCTGTTCTAAAGAGAAGGTAATGCTCTTTCATTATGCATCCCCATGCTGGGTGCTATTATAAAGTACTTTACATTTACTGTATCTAAATTAAATCTCCTCCCATTTAAACTCATCCATTTGGCTGAGGTCTCTCCGTCACTAAGTGATTCCATTTATATGCTGTTTTTGCAAGTCCTCCTTGTTTGATCCACAAATGTAATCAATATTGCAATGTATTTTCACCTCCAAAACCACTAATGAAGATTTCAGAGTGTAGCCAGCTTGAGGCTGACTGTGTGCTTCCTGCCCCTAATATATCATGCCTGGTTTCAGAAGTGTTCTGCATAATTGATTGTGGATGGACTGTCAGCTCACTCTCTAGCTGCACCCAATGGTAGTCCCAAAGGGAACATTCCAGTGATGTGTCACAATGTCAAAGTTGCCAATCTTGAGTAAAGCAGAATTAAGTCTGTTTTTTAAAGTTACAATCATATCTCACTCCTAGGCCTGAATCCTGTTAGTCTCAGCTAGAGTAGACCTAAGGAATCAAGGGGAGTTACTTGTGTGTTGACTTACCATACAACAGTTTGTTAAATGGATCTATTGTGGTTGACACTTAACAAAGGACTGAGACCCTGGAATGCCCCACATATACAAGTATGTTGTGTGAGATATATAAGTATGTCACGTGACATACTTATAGTGCTATGATTCCACTGTAACTGCTGCGCCAACATCCTATGGAATCCTGGGATTTGAAGTTCTTGGAAGTTTACTGAGAATTCTCAGCCTGAGGGCTCTATTGTCTCCCCAAACTATGAAGCCCAGGATTCTATAGGATGCAGCTATGCAGTTAAGGTGGTATCATATTGCTGTAACTGTGTAGTCTGAAAGGACATCTGCTATTATCGGTGGTAAAATATTATGAGAATCAGCAGATATGGTTTTAGTGATATGAACACTTGTTTTGTGGCATGCGCTTGTTAATCTAATGGGTTCTGTCCTCAAAAGAAGGGACAGATCAAAGTTTGGGAAATGGGTAGTCATGCTGCCAGGGATGCTTTCACACTAGACAGTTACAGTGCTATGACTCCACTTTAATTGCCATGGCTGCATCTTATGGAATTCTGGGCTTTGTAATTTGGTGAGGCACCAGAGGAGATCTCTGCCTAAGAAGTGTACCTTCCCCTTTCCAGAATTCCATAGGATGTTGCCATAATGATTAAAATGGAATCACAGCACTATAACTGTGCAATGTGAAAGTACCTCAGGAGTTATAGTCCCCAAAAGTAATATTTTAAAGCTCTGGGTCAGACAAAATGGCTGTACAGCTGTGAACTGGAGAGAACTAGCAGTAACCATGATGAAAGAGAAGAGGAGACCACAGTACCTTTTTCTTTCAGCTGTTTTCTGGAAAGTGCTACGTTCCCTTTGGAAGACCCTTCATAACCACCTACCCTTTTCAAACCATAAGCCTTGCTTTTGAGGTTTTTCAACTCCGTTCATGTGCATTGCATTAATATTTATCTCCATGACACTTGGGTAAGGAAAACTCAGGTACTGTACTTTCTGATTAGAAAAAGATGTTTTGTAAGAAACGCTGCCTAAAGCCATTCGGTATCAAGCAATATTAAATTCCCTTTGTCAGCTAAATCTGCAATTTTCTCAGAGGAGGCTGTTGGGTCTGTCTGGCACTATCTGTTCTTTATGAACACAAGTTGCTTATCACTCACTGTGTTGTTCTTTCATAAGGGCTGCCAACATATTGATTCCCATACTACATTAGCCTGTCTTGGAAATTGTGGCTTACTACGAGTGAGTGGAACTGACAAGATGGGGGAGCAAAAGTCCATTTTCCCAAGAATATTAAAGAGAAGAACTCTTATTGCTGGACCCACACACCCCAGAAGGGAGATGGTGCTTCCAGAACAATATTTTAACACAAGCTAGCTCTGTATGTGTGATGGGTGTGCATGCATATGTTTATATAGAAAAGATGGACATAGCGTGGTCCTCAGTTGCCTCCCTAAGGCCTTTTTGTGGCCTATAGCCCCTGATGTCCTTCAGCCCCCCCCCAAAAAAAACCCTGTATTTCACCATTCCTAGCCAAAATGATATTTGACCCCTCAGATACAGTATATTAAAAAACTTTAAAACCCCAGTGCATGTTAAGGGTGCATTTTTGATGGATGTAGGTGAATAAGTTATCCCATCCTTATAACCCCCTTTCCCCCAAAACTAGGGGCATACAATCTAGAGAGAATTACATATTAAAAACACATGTGGCTAAAACATACGCAAAGTTATGATAAAATAGCATTAAGCTGTCAACAGAATTAAAACCATTTAAAACATTGATTTAAAAGCGAGGAAAAAAAGTAGTACAGCACACTAAAAAGCCCCTTTCTTGTAAAACAATCTGTTCCCAAAAACCTGCTGGGAGAAAAAGGTCTTCACCTGCCAACCAATGGGTAGCAAAGAGCCAGCCTAGCAAGGGAGTGCCAGAGTCTAGGACCAACCACAGAGAAGGCCCTGTCTTGTATTCACACCAAACATGTTTGTGAAGATGATGGGGTTGAGAGAAGTGCCTCTCCAAATATCTTAGAGTTTGGCCAGGCTCACATGGGAAGATGTGGTCCATTCGATACCCTGGACCCAAACGGTATAGGGCTTCATAACCAGCATTTTGAAATGTGCTTAGAAACAGACTGGCAGCTGGTGGAATTGTTGTACCCAGGGAGTTGTGTGCTTCCCGCAATCTACTCCTGTTAACAATCTGGCTGCAGCTCTTTGGACCACTGGACTCTCTCCCACACAAGAGAGAGTAGAGAAAGCAATTACTCGGGATGGAGGTTTTTAACTAGTTTTAGATGGGATTGGATTTCTTCTGAAGGACCACATATGAGGTTTGGAAGCTCTCCTGGAAGCCCCAGTAACTGGATCAGCTCAGTGGTACACTTGGTAGAACTTGGGCTGGTTCACCAACTGCAGTCTGATGTCAAAAAGATGGACTTTGCCTCAGTTGTTTGTGTAGTAGTGATGTGATACATGGTATTGGCTGATTGCATTTTTCTAAGTTTGAATGCCACATGAGCATCTTCTCCAAGATACAATTCCCCTTGAAACCCTGGTCTTGGCCAGGAGTGTAGCTACAGGGTGGCAATATAGAATATGATGGAACATTTCAGGGGGGGCAGAATTATTGTTGCTTCTATTAACTGCCTTCTGGTTGGCTACAACTCATGGCAACCCCATGGATGAGACATCCCTGACCCCCTGTCCTCAACCACCCTACTCAGGTCCTGCAGTTTCAGGCTTGTGGCCTCCTGAGTTAATCTAACCACCTAGTGTGTGGTCTTCCTCTCTTTATGTTTGGTTCTTACCTTTCCTAGAATTATTGATTTTTCTAGTGAGTTGTTTCTTCTCATGATGTTTCTGAAGTACAACAACCTCAATTTAGTAATCTTGACTTCTAATCAGAGTTTGGGCTTGACTCATTTGTTTGTCTTTCTGGCCATCCATGGTATCTTCAGCACTCTTCTCCAACAACATATCTCAAATGAGTTGATTTTCTTCCTATCAACTTTCTTCACTGTCTAGCTTTCAGATCCATACATGGTGATAGGAAATACGATAGTTTGAACGATCCTGACTTTAGTGCTCAGTTTTATACCTTTGTATTTTATAATCTTGTCTGACTCTTTCATAGCTGGCCTTCCCAGTCCCAGTCTTCTTCTGATTTTCTGGCTGGGCTGTGATTGATCCAAGAATGGGAATTCTTTCACTATTTCAATTTCTTCATTGTCAGTTTTGAGTTTGTGTAAATCTACTGTAGTCATTATTTTTGTTTTCTTAATGTTTAGCATTAAGCCTGCTTTTGCACTTTCTTTCTTTTTTGACTTTCTTTTGTAGTTGCTCTAAGTCTTTTTTGTTTTCTGCTAATAGTGTAGTGTCATCTGCATATCTTAGATTGTTGATGTTCTTTCCTCCAATTTTCACTCCTCCTTCAACCGAATCTAAGCCTGTTCTATGTACCTCATATGATATATTCTGTTTGCAAGTTGAACAAGTAGGGTGAACAAGTAGGCTTTGTCTGAGTCCCTTTCCTATTAGTAACCATTTTGTTTCTCTGTATCCTGTACTTACAGTGTCCTCCAGTCCTAAGTGGAAGTTATTCATCAGGACAATCAAGTGTGTTGGTACACCGATTTCTTTAAGAGCAATCTGTAGTTTTTCATGATCTATACAGTCAAATGTTTTGCTATAGTCTATGAAGCACATGCGAATTTTCTCCTGGAATTCCCTGCTGCACAGAATTCTTATTGAGGGCCAATGCCCTCATTTTGCCCCACCAGTGTAGCTACACCTCTGTGCTCCCCCTTGCCCACATGGCAACTAAGGTGAGGAGAAGCTATTCTGTTGGCACCAATGGACACTCGGTGTTATGGAGAATAGATCCATTGCTCTGGAGAAGATATTGGACACCCATTAGAATGGAGGAGTCACCCTATATTGAGGCAGACCATTGCGCTATCTACCCCAGTATTTTCAGCATGGATTGGTAGTGGTTCTCCGGGATTCAGGCAAGGGTCTGACTTTTTCCCAGCATTGCTGGGTGCCAGAGACTTAACCTGTGATTTGGGGGCTGAGATCCTACATTATATCACTATAGCTAAAGTATCCATCAGCAGAATTATGCTGCGCTAGCACTACAGATTCCCTATACTGGATAGAACCATAGTGTAATATATGAGAAATGGTGAATGTATATAGCTGTCACTTCACTGCACAATGCAGAGATTTTACCCTAAATGCTCAGCAGGGTGCGTGTGTGTCTTAAGGATCCTCTAAATATCAATATTAATTTGGGGAATTAATATACTCAGCTTGGCTATGTGAGGGGGGGGCAACAGATAGCAGGAACATTTGACCTATATAATCAGGACGAGTTGTTAAACTAGATAGAACAATTATTTGATCTTTGAGAAAGCAATAATAACAACATTCACACACACACTCAGGCTTCAAGCGTTCATGCAAAGCTAGCAAATAAAATAGGAAGTATTGGTATAGAGGGACAGAGAAGGGAATTTGTTTTCAGGTGATACTGTACCAATCTGGTGATACTGTAAAGAGAACACATGGTCTTAGATGTCTCTACACTAATGCACAGAGCATGGGAAATAAGCAAGATGAACTTGAACTCCTAGCACTACAAAAGAAATATGATATAATAGGCATTACTGAAACCTGGTGGGATGAGTCACATAATTGGAAGGTAGGAATAGAGGGGTATAACCTTTATAGGAGAAACAGGCCAAACAGGAAAGGAGGAGGAATAGCATTATATGTTAGGGATATTTACACCAGTGAAGAGATCCATGATATCAATACTGGAAGCCAGGTGGAGAGCATCTGGATAAAAATTAAAGGGGAGGGAAACAACAGGGATGTTACTGTGGGACTCTACTACAGACCCCCAAATCAGACAAAGGAATTGGATGATGCCTTTCTAGAACAGATGAACACACATGCAGAAAGGAGAGATGTAGTAGTGATGGGTGACTTCAACTATCTGATATTTGCTGGCAATCTAACTCAACCAAAACTTCAAGGTCTAGCAAATTCCTTACTTGCCTGGAAGACAATTTCATGGTCCAAAAAGTGGAAGAGGCAACAAGGGGGTCAGCTATTTTAGATCTGATCCTAACCAACAGAGATGACCTGGTTAATGGGGTGCAAGTGGTGGGATCCTTAGGTGAGAGTGATCATGTTCTCCTGGAGTTTGTTATACAATGGAAAGGAGAAGCCAGGCATAGTCAGACACACATTCTTGACTTTAGGAGAGCTGATTTCAATAAACTCAGGGAAATACTGGGCGTGATCCCATGGTCAGGAATACTAAAAGAGAAGAGACCTCAAGACAGATGGGAGATACTGAAGGCACAATTTCAAACAGTACCATTGAGGAAGAAAAATGGGAGGTGTCTCAAGAAACCATGATGGATGACTAAAAAACTTTCAACAGAGCTATGTTTTAAATGGAACATGTATAGGAAATGGAAAAAGGGGGAAATCACCAAAGAAGAATTCAAACAGATAGCAAACACGTGTAGGAGTAAAGTCAGAAAAGCTAAAGCACAGAATGAGCTCAGGCTTGCTAGGGAGGTTAAGAACAATAAAAAGGTTTTTTGGGGGTATGTCTGCAGCAAAAGGAGGAAGAAGGAAATGATAGGGCCACTATGTGGAGAAGATGGCAAAATGCTAACAGGAGACAGAGAAAAGGCAGAATTACTCAACACCTTCTTTGCCTCAGTGTTTTCTGAAAAGGAAAAGGGTGACCAACCTGAGGATAAAGAAACAGAGGACACAATAGGGGAAATCCAGCACAGAATAAGCAAAGAGATAGTACAGGAATACCTTCTTAAACTAAATGAATTTAAATCTTCAGGACCAGATGAACTACATCCAAGAGTATTAAAAGAGCTGACAAATGTCATCTCAGAGCCATTGGCAATAATCTTTGAGAACTCTTAGAGAACAGGAGAAGTCCCAGCAGACTGGAGGAGGGCAAACGTTGTCTTGATCTTCAAAAAGGGGGAAAAAGAGGATCCCAACAATTATCGTCCAGTTAGTCTGACATAAATACCAGGGAAGATTCTAGAGCAGATCATTAAACAGAGAGTCTGTGAACATTTAGAAGGCAATGCCGTAATCACAAAAAGTCAACATGGGTTTCAGAGAGACAAGTCATGCCAGACTAATCTGATCTCTTTTTTTTTGATAAAGTTACCAGCTTGGTAGATGAAGGGAACGCTGTGGACATCACATACCTTGATTTCAGTAAGGCCTTTGACAAGGTTCCCCATGACATTCTTGCAAACAAGCTTGTAAAATGTGGGCTACACAAGTTAACTGTTCAATGGATTTGTAATTGGTTGACCTGCCGAACCCAAAGGGTGCTCAGCAGTGGCTCCTCTTCGTCTTGGAAAGATGTGACCAGTGGGGTGCCACAGGGTTCTGTCCTGGGCCCAGTGCTATTCAACATCTTTATCAATGACTTGGATGAGGGAATTAGGGGCATACTTATCAAATTTGCAGATGACACCAAATTAGGAGGAATAGCTAATACCCTAGAGGACAGGATCAAAATTCAGAATGACCTGGATAGACTGGAGAGCTGGGCCAAAGCTAACAAAATGAAATTCAATATGGAGAAATGTAAAGTACTGCACTTAGGGCAGAAAAATGAAATGCATAGATATAGGATGGGAGAGACCTGGCTGAATGAGACTACGTGTGAAAGGGATCTAGGAGTCCTAGTAGACCACAAGTTGAACATGACTCAACAGTGTGATGCGGCAGCTAAAAAGGCCAATGCGATTTTGGGCTGCATTAATAGAAGTATAGTGTCTAGATCAAGGGAAGCAATAGTGCCACTCTATTCTGCCTTGGTCGGGCCTCACCTAGAATACTGTGTCCAGTTCTGGGCACCACAATTCAAAAAGGATATTGACAAATTGGAGCGTGTCCAGAGAAGGGCAACTAAAATGGTGAAAGGTCTGGAAACCATGCCTTATGAGGAGAGACTTAGAGAGCTGGGTATGTTTAGCTTGGAAAAAAGATGGTTAAGAGGCGATATGATAGCCCTGTTTAAGTATTTGAAGGGGTGTCACGCTGAGGATGGAGCAGGCTTGTTTTCTGCTGCTCCAAAGACTGGAACACGGAGCAATGGATGCAAGGTCCAGGAACAGAGATTCCACCTCAACATTAGGAGGAACTTTTTGACAGTAAGAGCTGTTCGGCAGTGGAACGCACTCCCTCGGAGCGTGGTGGGGTCTCCTTCCTTGGAGGTCTTTAAACAGAGGCTGGATTGCCATCTGTCAGGGATGCTTTGATCAAGATTTCCTGCATGGCAGGGGGTTGGACTGGATGGCCCTCGCGGTCTCTTCCAACTCCACAATTCGATGATTCGATGATTCAATCAGAGGAGCTGAGGCCGTGGAAGAAACCAGCAGAGTGGGGGGCCAGAAACTGAAATGGTGACAGTCTGACATGGAGTCCAGTAGCAGGAAAACTGTGCACACTTGAGTGGGGTTTTGGAGGGGTTTATATAGTCAATAGTTTCCTTCAGGGGATGGGATTTAGAGTGTAAGACTCGGAGGTCCCCAAGGTGAGACAACGGACACTCCGGATATGCTAACAATCCTTAATCTGTGGATTCTTTGTAATTGAATAGAGGAATCAACCTTCTTTGTTTGGGGAAGGGCAAAGGTATGAGGGATCTTTACAGGCTTGAGTATCTTAGCCAAGGCTGATAGGATTAGCCAGGTGTTAGGCATGTAGTTGCCTTGCACATTATCATTTCTTTGGGATTTGGGTTGGCCCCTCCTTAAGTGCATACCTGACTGAATCTGAATGCTAGTCTTTGGGTTTCCTGGTTTTGGATTTTCCCCAGCTTTACTGGCTGCATTGTGTGGAAGGCTATATTTGACCTAATTATTATATATTGCCAATTTATTATAGATATAGGGTAAGGGTTGTCAGGGTAGGTAACAGACAGGCCGTGTGCAATGCACAATGCATAATACACACTGACACACTACTCTAGGTACATTATTGTGCATATGCAATGGTCTGCATGCTGAACGCCACTCCCAACACCACCAGCTGGATATGTCCATTTCACATTCTCCAAAAATAAATAAATCACTCCACATGACTAACACAACCTACACTTACATATGCCACCAACTGGATTCTGGTCAATGTGTGCAAACCGACTTAGGTATGGCCTGTTCCTAGCATTGCTCCTGATTGCCCCAGTCATCCATGTGCTTTGTGCATATAAATGAGACCTCTTTGCCAAGCTAAACACCATTTGTACTATGTCATGTTTTGTGGAAAACATCTGCAGTGTGATTGCAAATTTCTATCTGCTGTTAGAGCCTAGGAATCTGTACATCATCTGCACTGTATTCTTTAAACCCCACTTTCCATTTGCAGTCTTCCAAGTGATTGTGGAAAAGTGATTAAGTTTCTGAAGGATTTCCCACATAATTCCCATAATGCCCAAGAAAACAGAGAGCAAGCTATTCCTTTATCTGTCAGGAAACCAGCAGCAGAGCTTAGAAAAGTTCCTTTTTTGGATTATAGCTCCCAGAACCTCCCAAAACAGCATGGCCACTGATCAGGTTGGTTGGGAAGATTCTAAGACCTGTAGTCCAACAAAGCAACTCTTCCAAACTCTGAGAAGCAGAATATTAAAAGAATGTGCCATGAGATCACTGGGCAGCTTTGTGGCAATGCCATAGGGAGCTTTTTGCTGCTGCTCTAAGATGATGAGCTTAGACAAGATTGTCGAAAACAACTTTAGACTGATTGTGTCTTCCGCAGTTAAGCTTTGGCTCAGCATGATGCACACTGAAAAACTGTATGATTTTTTTTCTTGAAGTCATCACATCTAATGCCCAACTAAATCTATGCCTTTGGATTAAAGCGCTTTGGGGAAACCCCTAAATCTCTGTGTCTGTAGCTCCTGGAAACTTCTTAGCTGTCTTGCTTTTCAAATACATACACACATGCTCAGACAAACAAGCCTGAGCTATGGTCTACAGTTGAGTTGTAGCTCCACAAATAGGGTGATAATGTAAGTGGCCTGTCTTCTAGGTCCCATTATACATCATTCTCTAGCTTCCTTTGTTGTCTTCATGGTTTATAGGAGGATGTCAACTGCTAATCCTCTCCCTTTGTCTCTTTCCCATTCCATAGCCCTTTGGTGCTGACTCTGTCATTGTTGCTGTATCCCATTGCCACTATAAATGCTTCTGATGTAGAAAACTCATTTTCCTCCCTAGTATCTCCTCTGCGATGCAGATCGACAACCCCATGAAAACTCACAGGCAATTATGTTAAATGGAGAGTTATAGCAGTTACACTGGACTGGTCCTGCATCCTAAGAAATATAGAGCAAATGAGTAAATACAGATGTCTTTAGCTGACTATCCCATGTTCACAGTGCTGAAAGTAATATTATGTATGTGTGTGTTTCACAAATTGATCCACTTTTGCAGAATGGCAGAGGAGGAGGAACTCTGCAGGTGTCAAGCCTTCTAATGTTTTATCAGGGCTTCATGAGGACATCGACAGAGGCATAGCCCAGAAAGCATTTAATCTCTAAAAAGTTTTTAAAGTGTGTAAAGGTTATCAAACAGCTTAGTGTAAGGAGTGGAGATCTGTTGCTCATCCACAGAGATATCACAGGCACTATCCAACAGATACCAAGAGGTCTCCTATCATTTTAAGGACATTATCAGACTAGCCCCTTAAAACGTTCTTTTGATGGCATAAAAAAACCATTTTTATGCCCGCAAAAGAATGCTCACCCCCCGCACTTATCTTCCTTTCCCGGCAAAGGCAGCCTGTCAGGCCCAAATGCCTGGCTCCAAGGAAGGGATCTCAGAACTGTGCATTTGGACCTAGTGAGTTCTGTGGGAAGCAGCTCCAGCGACTGCCTGTTCTCCATTTCACTCTTCTGAATGCAAGGCAGGAGGAGTACAGACTCTTCACGTGGCTGGTGTTGCTTTCAACAGAGCCCAAACTCCTCTTGTCTTGCCTTCAGAAGAGTGAGACGGAGGATAGGTGATGAAGTGGCGGATAGGCACTTCTCTTGCTTCAGGTGGCAGAAGAGCCCAAGATGTCTCTGTCCCACTCCCTATAAGGCAATATAAACCCACTTTTTATAAAGAGCAACATAGAATTTTGGGTTCCAGGCAAATGCTCCTTTCCCGCAACAGCTGGACTATTTCTGGGAAGGAGGCCTGGCTCTCTCACAAGGATGGATGAATAACAATATTGTGTCAACGGTGCAATAATAACACTGTTATCTGGGGAAAGATGTAATCTTTATAGTCAGGACACCATACCATTCCATGCTTGCTAGCATCACAAGCCAGATTTTCAAGAACAGCTCACCTTCTCCCCAAACTCCTCCTCCACGAATTTATATCTGTAACTAGATTGTCAAGACTTTTCCTCATGTTGGAGACAGAACCTTTCTGAAAGGCTGCTCATAAACACAACTATGCTGTGGATTGTGGGACTTCAGACATGTTTGAAAAACTTAGCTGCACTGACAGAATTCTTGTAGAAAACATGTGTCCTCAAAGCATGCATAAACAAATTAATTTTAAATGTCCCATGTCTCTCCAGGTACTTCACATTGTCCCCACAATAAGCATGTCCAGTTGCTAATTTTTCCCCTCCTGCCCTTTGAAATGTGTGTCACCTCATTTTCTAGCTGGCGTGTGTGTGCTCCCCCTCCGTCTGCCCTGAAGAGAAGGAAGAGGATTATTTACTGCAAGAAGAGCAATCATCAGTGTGCATCTTTAAGTGTGTTTTTTCCAAGGAAGAGGAAAAAAGTGACCTGCAGATCATTCCAATTAAATAGTCCCATTTCTGTGGAGTACAATTCAATTTAAAAACAAACAAACCATACAACTGCCTCTTGCATTGCATTGCAAATCAACCACAAGTCTGCTGATTTGTTTCGTAGACATGTTTGAAATACTGTACCTTGTTGCCAAAAAGAAAAAGAAGGGGGGGAGGATCAGACTAGGAACAACAAATGCATTTTTCTGCATCACTTGTGAAGTCAGGCTGAGACTCAGCAGCTGTTGCCAATCAGGAAGATCAATTAGGCATAAACCCCACATCTGCCTCTAGACTCCCTGGACTATTTTCAGTGCAACCACTGTGGTGTTGCTAGTGTTGCTGCTAAACTTGTCCCCGTCTAGCTGATGATGCAGATTTGTAGTGCAATATACCTAAGGGGTGAAGGTGATTTTCTAGCATTGGTCGCTTTCCCCAAGGCTATGCTTAGTTTTAATTTAAATGTGAGGTGAGAAAGTTAACTTGTGTAGTTGCACAAACCAGGGTTGATGAAGCAGCAAAACCAAAACATTCCACTGTGCACAAAGAATTGGAATGATGGCTGAGAATTTGGTCCTCCTTTGGCCATACAGTGAAGTGAATTATTTCACCAGTTACTCATCTCTATATGTAGTTGGTACATCCACTTTTCACCAAGGAATAGTTCTTAAAGCAGTTTACTACAAGCTAGTAGAACTATTTATGATGAAAATTAAAGCACCACACCACAACCTTAAAACACATTCTAAAGTTGACTGATAGTAACAGCACAGTAGTAAAATGCTTTACAAAGTATAATGACACTCCAGTGGAAAGGAGACAGTTCTGAAAAACTCAGTTCCACAGTGCTGGAGACATCACTTGATAAAACTTTGCTCTTAGTTCTCAGCTACTTGCCCATCAACAGTATAGTGGGCCTTTGGTATCCAGGACTCTCTGTGGATACCAAAATCTGTGGATGCACAGATCCCATTATATACAATAGCATAGAAAAACGGTGTCACTTATATAAAATAGCAAAATCAACATTTGCTTTTTGGGGTTTTAAAAAATGTTTTCAAGTCATGGATGGTTGAATCTATGGTTGCAGAATCCGTGGATATAGTGGGCCAACTAGTAATAACCTCAAGAGTGTTTCCAACTATATGGACTTTAAAGATTGACCCCAGTGCCACAACTTTGCATGCAAACACACTGATCACCAAAGTAGATCAAAATATTCATTATATGCATTCCACATGCTGGATTGTCATGCTTTAAGCTAGGTGAAGGTTCTGGACTGTACTCAAACGCAGACCTGTTTTACCATAGTCAAATTAAGAAGTTGCTGGAATACATAACCATGGGTCGCCATACTATTTTTTTTTCATCTATTTCTAACCTATCCTGCAGTGCAGTGATAATGATCAGAAGCATATTACGACAAAACCCTGAAGTAAGGATTTGCATTAAATCCAGCAACACTAACCTGTTGTAAATCTATTGCACAGCTGCAGCCAGTGTCAGAAGCCAAACTCCAGCAAGCAGCATCCACCCTCATATCCCTCAATTCTTCAGAATTTTCCATATTTTGATTTTGTTGCTATGAGCATCTTTGTGCAAAAAGTAAATCTCCAGTTTCACAATAAGACAGCGCAGTGATTACCCTACACTCTAATGGCACCAGATCCTGTCTGATCTTGGAAGCTAAGCAGGGTCAGCCCTGGTTAGTACTTGGATGGGGGACCAGCAACAAATACCAGATGCTGTAGTCTATATTTCAGAGGAAGGGACTGGTAAAATTGCCTCTGAGTATTCCTTGCCTAAGAAAACCCTATGAAATTCATGGGGTCTCCATAAGTCAACAGGCAACTTGAAGGTGTGTGTGTGTCTGTGTGTGCATGCGTGCACACACACTATTATATGGACTAATGAAATAAAGGCTTTTTGGCATAACATATTCTGTTCTTACAGTTTTGATTGGCTGATGATTGAACTGGGTAGTTTAGTTGTATAAGTCAGCTGCACAATGCCTAACAAATTCCATAGCGCTGGGAGCTGAACTGTGGTGGGGGATGTGAAATGATAGTTAATCTAAAAAAAAAAAAGTGTGAACTCTGTGTGGACAGCTTGCAACTTGCCCCCATTTTGTTATTTTATTCAATGGGCTCATCTACATGAGTCAGGATACACCGGCCTATCCTGGCTGCCGATCAGGCCCATTCCTCCCCTGTTACCTCTATGTAATGGGCTGGAGTCCAGAGAGGCACACTGGCCCGTTGCTGAAGCCTCTGCCACTTCCATCTCTGTGGCTCTCCCAAAAGCGAGGAAGCCAGCCTGCAACATGTGACCAAGTAGGCTCCTGCTGGCCGGCTGGGCCTGAGCTGTTTCTTCCTGGTGGGAACAGATTAAACTAGGTATTTAAAAAAACATGGTAAAGGGCCTACCCCATCTTCCCCTGATCTGAGTCCCCTTATCTACCCCATGGGTGGTGAGGACTGCCCAGAGACAGAACGGGGCAAAAGCTCTGTTTCGTCAGGACTGAAAGGCTCTAAGTGGGGAACAAGATATAATAAATTGCATGTGTAGATAAGCCCTATGTTATCCAAATAGTTTGAGTATGCTGTATTTTGCATATATTGGTTTCTCTTGAGCCTGCCTTTTCTCTTTCCTTAGCTAGCAACTGACAACAGACCTAAATACACTGAAGACACCAACTCCCATCTGACCTTGAAAGCTAAAGAGGCTCAGGCCTAGTTAGTGCCTGGATGGGGGACTGCCACAAAATACTAGGCACTATAGGCTATATTCAAGGAGCTCAATGGCAAATCACCTCTGAGTAATCCTTGCTGACAAAAACCTTATGAAATTCATGGGGTTGCCATAGATCAACAGGTGACTTGAAGGCAAACACACACAGAGCTAACAATTCTTGGAAGGGAGCACCTTGAACACTTTCTTGCTACTTGGCCCCAGATGTTCCAAAGGATTAGCTCCCATCGCTATTTCATTCTCCTATCTGTGTAGTCTGATCTTGAAAGCTAAGCAGGGTCAGCCCTGGTTAATACTTGGATGGGAGACCAGCAATTAACACCAGGTGTTGTAGGCTATATTTCTAAGGAAGGAACTGGCAAAACCATCCCCGAGTATTCCTTCTGTAAGAAAACTCTATGAAATTCATAGGGTTGCCATAAGTTGCAGGAACCTTGAAGGCACAGGCACACATATCTGTATAGGAGGATACAGGGTTCAGCCTCTTTTTAGAGCAGCATCTCCTAGTGACACTGTAATTCGGTCAATGACATGACTTTAATACGACTCCTTTAAGTATGCATTTGTTTCTTGTAAGCTCTTGAGTATGGCAGAGTCCTTTTTATATTGAAATCCAAGAACTTCAATAACATTTTATTATGAGGTTTGCTATTTTTGGGCCCACTGTTACTTTATTATGAGCAAAGTACATAACATTTCATGATATGAAATCATTATGGGTACTGATGAGTTCATTACTAGGGCATTTCACTGTATTAAGAAGAAATCAATAGCACATACTAATATGGCAGTGTGATACTGAGTTGGAGGTATGAATAGCACATCTAGAAATAGACATAGTACTCTCTAGGCCTTTGTCTACTTCTTTTTCCAATATGTCATGCTATTGTTTTCTCCCAAATGCTGTGATGGGCTTATGTCTGACTGTGACATAATTATTTGTTTCATGTTATATGAATGTTGTATCTTGATGTTCTTTTCTTTTCTTTTTCAAAGTCTGGCAAAAGTTTAGAACTTGGAAATGATATTTCTTGGATGACAACTCCCACAATTCCCAGCCACCATGGCCACTGGTTGTACAGGCTGGGGGATTCTTGGAGCTGTAGTCCAAAATTGCAACTTTTCCAGTCTCTAGCCAAAACCATGTCTTTAGGATGAAGCCTCGAAACCACAAACACTTTTTGCCTCAGTCTTCTCTCAACCTGATCTCCTTCAGCTGTGGTTGACTACAATTCTTATAATTGGCTAGGAATGATGGGAGTTGTATTACAACCACATCTGAAGGGCACCGAAGGTGGGGAAGGTTGTTCCACATAACTGGCGTGTAGGTGTCCAAACTAAGCCTATACTTGTCTACTCTAGTATGTGCAATTAAATATGAGTACAATAAAAGTAACTGCTAGGTAAGTGTGTAGGATTAGGGCATTAAGTATTTCCTGGAAACTCCTTATAGCAAGTTTGGATTGATTGACTGCAATTCTGTAGCACTTTTCAGTCAGCAATGGTTTCTGAGTAGCGTTACCAGGTAAACAACCTCCTGTTCCCACAAATCCAGGGAAGCATGGCAATTCCTTGAGACTTCAGCCAGTGCCCTGAGATCTGGGTACAATTCCAAGGTTTGGGTCCAATTTCTCCAAATCAGAAAGACAATCAGTACAACGAAACAAAATAAAATAAAAGCACGATTTAAGACCAGCAATTAAAGGATGGAATTAAACTGTTTAAAAATTCACAAAAACCTTGGCTGAACAAAAGGACCTTCCTCTATTACAAAAAAAAGATGACAAAGTAGGTATGAGATGAGCTTCTAGTTCTGGAGAGGGATTTCCACAAATAGGGGACTACCAATGAGGAGACTTTTTTCCTTGGTAGCATCTACCTCATTTTAGCTGGCAGGGACACCTGGAGTAGAGCTCAAAGGATGTGGGCAGGTTAGTGTCCTCCTCCTCGCATCTCCTCGCACCCTAAGAACTGAACATCCAACAACTGAATACACAAATTTTACATGCTAATCCTCTTCAACAGGGACTCACAGTATATAAACCCCACACACCTACATGCCACCATTCTCTGAAGATGCCAGCCACAGATGCAGATGAAACATCAGGAATAAACTCTTCTAGAACACAGCCTCACAGCCCAGAAAAAAACTGCAAAAAACCTATTCTGTCAGTCTGTATCACCAGGCACACAGATCCTCATCTCCACAACAGTCTGTGTAGTCAGGTGCACAGTCACCCATCCTCCCATCACTCTGTCAGTCTCTGTTACTAGGGTTGCAGCTTCTGCAGGACTTTCTGCTCCTCTGCTCAGTATAGTATAACCCACAATCCCTTCACTCTATTCCTCTATCCAAATACTTCCTACTTTCTTCAATAGCCTTGTGTGGTATGCACTGGTCAAAAGATCTCTGCAGTTACCCAACCTCTCGCATAACAATTTGAGCTAACTAAATTACCAAATTAAGATTCGGACACACGTGGAATTTCCATGGATCTCAGCAATTTGGGTAACCCCTCCCCCAGTTTCTTTCTAGCTCCTCTCCATTCTGTCCTTATGTTGCTTAGTTCTGTGCTGTTTACATTCTGAGTTTGTGCCATTGTGTCTAGGGACTTTTTCAGATGGGCCAAATGCCCTGTTCCTGCCCTGCAAGCCCCAATCCCATTCCTGCCGTGGAATGAAGGGAAAATGTTCAAACACTTACCTTCATTCTGCATCAGGAACGTCCTCCCTCTCCCCAAGCTGGCCGGTCGTAAATGCAGCCGTTGTAAGGCTGCCTTTACAACTGGCAACTGAAATCCCGCTCATTCTCACAAGAGAACGGCCGTGTGGGAATTTTTAAAATACCCCCCCCAGCTGCCAAAATAGTACACAAAGCACGAAAACACAAACACAAAAAACAAGTAACTCGGGGAGGGGGGAAGAGTGCCATTTACCTGGGTGTCCCGTTCGTGCCTGGAAGTGTCCAGAACGGACCTCCCTCCCACAGCTGTCATCACGGGAGAGGAACGGGACACCTTTCAGACCATCCGTGATTCCATTACTGCAACAGAACGGGTGGTCCAAAAATATGAAAATATCACAAGGAAATGTGGAATGAGGATCGGGAAGACATGGAAAAGGGTTGATGTCTTCTGAAAGGAAGACTTTTTCCTGACCCTGTTCCGTGTCTCCCACAGAATAAATAGCCCATCTGAAAATCCCCTAGGTCTCCAGCATCGTCTGCTTACCCTGTTACCATTGACTGGCAACTGTAACTCCTCCATATCCATCACTGTCTTTGATTCTCTGCTCTGTGATTCTAGACACTAATATCCTAATTGGCAATCTAATTGGCAATCCAAACTTAATTGTGCTACCTAATCAATTTCTCCATTTTGTATTGCACAGCCATATGTTTAGTATAGTCACATATTTATCAAAGCCGATGTTCTTTGATTTAAGTCTTCACCTGGGGCCTTTTCACACTACAGTATACATTTGTAGCCATGTGATTCCATTTTAGCTGCCATGGTTCTGTCCTATGAAATCCTGGAATTTGCAGTTTATTAGAATCAAAACATAGAAGGAACTACAAGGCCTATCTATTCCAACCTGCTGCCATGCAGGAATATACAGCTGAAGCACTCCTGAAAGATGCAACCTCTGTTTATGGACCTCCAAAAATGGAGAGCTGACCACCCTTTGAGACAATCTGATATTTAAAGATAGCCATAATGTCACCTCCCAAATGACTCTTCTTCAAGCTAAACATATCCAGCTCACTAAGTCATTCCTAATGAGGCTTTGTTTCCAGAACTTTGATAATCTTGGTTGCCTTTCTCTGGACATGTTCTAGCTTGTCAATATTCTTCTTGAACTGTGGTGCCCAGAACTAGACACAGTTTGTTGTTGTGTGCCTTCAACTTGTGACTTATGACGATCCTAAGGTGACCCTATCACAGCGTTTTCTGAGGTGCTGAGAGCATGCGACTTGCCCAAGGTCACCCAGTGGGTTTTCATGCCTGAGTGGGAATTTGAACCCTGGTCTCCAGGGTCATAGTCCAATACTCACACCACTATTCCATGCTGGCTTGAACACAGTTTAGGAAGGGGAATTTCAAATTCTCAACCAGAGAGCTCCTCTAATGCCTCTGACCTAACTGCAAAACCCTGGTTTCTATGACATATTGCTCTGGCAGTTAAAGTGGAATCATAGTGCTACAGCTTTGTACTATGAAAGGACCCCAGTATTTAGTATAAAATGCAATCTCCCCATTATGCACCTCATTGTCAGGGCCAAGATCAACACTTACATGTGATGTTGTGGTTACATGTGAAGACATGTATGTTGGATGTAACATGTGCTACAGAATGAGAGCCAGATGGTGTATACTGTATTTATAGCCACATATTTAATTACAAAGGTGCTCTTCAGGCTTTAAGGAGCTCTTAGATTCACTTGGCCTGGCCTGGCCTTGACAGAAGTCTTTCCTTGGGCACCTTACCTGTTCAGTTCCAGAGTGTTCCTGTTCTCATTGGAGAAGAGGTGTTTAAGGAGATTTTTGCCTATGTTTTGGTTTATATGGGGTGCTGCATAAGGAAGTTGGCATGACAGGGAGAGAGGTTTGGGACTGAGACACTGTTTAATTTCTTGTAAAAAGATGTCCCAGGTTTAAAATGTGTCAGATAAAGTCACATTTCTTGTCTAAAACTCCTTCTCCATGAAGTATGGGGATTCTGCCATTTATCAGTACCAGTGGTCAATGTTTGCTGTCTGCTTGGGCCATAGGTTGCTGCTATGATTCAGGGAGGAAAGAAATTTGCCTTATGTGGGAAGCAAAGAGGCATCAACACTTGTATAAAGTGATTAGTGAGAGAATATAGTGTCTAGATCAAGGAAAGTAATAGTGCCACTCTATTCTGCTTTGCTCAGACCTCACCTAGAATACTGTGTCCAGTTCTGGGCACCACAATTCAGGAAGGATATTGAGAAGCTGCAACATGTCCAGAGAACGGCAACCAGGATGGTGGGAGGTCGGGAGGCCATGCCCTATGAGGAGCAGCTTAGGGAGCTGGGTATGTTTAGTCCAGAGAAGAAACGGTTAAGAGGGGACATGATAGCCATGTTTAAATATTTGAAGGGGTGTCATACTGAGGATGGAGCAAGCTTGTTTTCTGTTGCTCTGGAGACTAGGACACAGAGCAATGGGTTCAAACTACAGGAAAAGAGATTCCACCTAAACATTAGGAAGAACTTCCTGAGAGTAAGAACTGTTCGGAAGTGGAATACACTGCCTTGTAGTGTGGTGGAGTCTCCTTCTTTGGAGGTTTTTAAACAGAGGCTGGATGGCCATCTGTTGAGAATGATTTGTGTATTCCTACATGGCAGGGGGTTGGACTGGATGGCCCTTGAGGTCTCTTCCAACTATATGTTTCTATGAACACCTGCCTTTTATTTCACCTCTCTGTATATTTCTTTGGTGCACATACTTAAGCCTTTTGCTTCCTTCTTACTTGTTGAGGTCACTTTTCACTTTTTCAAGTTAGGGGCTTACTGAATGCTGAATTAAAGCAGCAGGGCAGCTGGAAGGTTCCACTTTCTGTGCTGCCCTACTTCATGATGTTATTGTTTTTCCAGTGTTCTGCCATTCGGGTCCCATGGGAGACCAAGCTAAAACTACATCTTTTTGCTATCATGTTTTTCCGGTTAGCAAAAATATGTGGTTTTACCTCAGTCTCCCACAGTATCGAACTGGAAGAATGACAATATTGTACAGTAAGGCAGCACAGAAGATGGAACCTTCCTGCTGCACTGCTGCTTTACTTCAGCATGCGGTAAGATTCTCTTGGTTCCCTTTGTCTGGGAATAGAGCATCTAGGGGGCTCCAGCTCCAATAATGGCTGCTACCTTACATCCACACATGAGAGCCAGCTTTTAGGGGCTCTTATAACCAAGTATAGGTCAACTTCTTTTGCCTATCCCCTTTCCTATCCTAAGATGTATTTCCTGAGACAATAAATGTCAGTTTTCTTTTTTTTTTTACCTTGCAAGAGCATCCAGTATAATTCCACCTGTTTCTACCACAAGCTCATATTGCACTAGCCCTACCGCACTCTGCTTAATATAGATACCAAATATCCATATGCTTTCCATCCCCTTATTGACTCAGGGGCACTTCAGTGGTATAACTCATGGTATCAAAAGAGGTGAGCCACAACATAATTAATACCAGGACTGTGGAGAGTGGTGTGAGAGTTCTGTCTGGAAGCCTGCCCTGCTTGAGGGAAGGCAGGGGCAGGGTGGGGTGGGTGGGGGTTTAGATTGAGACCACAGGTCCCACAGTTGACTATATTTAGTTTATGGAAATGGGTGCCCAAGCTAAATATTCCTTTCATTTAAAAGACAGCCCACACTTCTGTTCCTTCCTCACTTCCTGCTTTTGTTGTGAACAATACAGGGGAATATGAAGATCTTAAAATGGACTACTTGAACTGAACTTTCCAGTTTGTTTCGTATTTCTGCTAGGCAGCTTCTCCTTAGTTGAGTCCTATGTGACGTCAGCAGGAAGCTATCCACTGGCATTCCTCCTTTTGGAGGTTATACACCCCAATCTAACCAACTGAGTGGAACAATCTCAGAGATGCCGGTAAAAGCATTATTAGAGGTATACTTCATTTTTCATCCTTTTACTTCTGGAATCACTGCAGAGCAGGCCTCTTAGGCTATAATCCTATACCTATTTACCAAACCAGTTGAACTCAATGGGATTTAGTTCTGAGGAGAGAGACATAAGATTGCACTGACAGTCCAGTAATTATCATATCTTGATGTGTTGTTGTTGTTGTTGTTGTTGTGTGCCTTCAAGTCATTTCTGACTTATGGAGACCTTAAGGTGACCCTATGCCTTGGCATAATTTCTTCAGGAGGTGTTTGCCATTGCCTCCCTCTGAGGCTGAGAGAGTGTGACTTGCCCAAGGTCACAAAATGGGTTATCATGTCCAAGCAGGGATTCAAACCCTGGTCTCCAGAGTCATAGTCCAACACTCAAATCACTCCGCCACCTGGCTCTCTATTCCTTGATATCTCTGCTGTTTATTCTTAAGCATCACTTTCCATAGAAATTAATGTTGGGCATCACTTACAGACAAATTCAGAACTCTTTCTTTGCCTGTGAATCTTATTGATGTGTGTTTTGCGACAGATTTCCCACTGGTATTGTGGCTTATAACACTAACACACATACCTTCTACCTATTTCCCCCTCACTCCTCCATTTCTTTCTTTACTTTTCACAAGGTGAATTCAATTTTCTACCAACAGTAATGTTGATAGCATAGGAAAACAAGCTCACAAGATTATTTTATTGTTTGTTCATTTGTTTTTGTTTTGTTCAAAGAACAATAATTCAGCAAGAGAAGTTAATTATGACAGTCCTGGAAATTATGCACCATGACAGAGGGTATCCATTTATTAAGGTTGCATTTACCAGAGACTGAAGCTATGGTGTGTGTGTGTTTTCTGACTCAGCTGACAATAAGAAAAAATAAAGTTAGTGATGACCTGAGCCACGGGCCTTTTCTGGTAATAACGTGAAGCACTCAAGCCATTATTAGCTTAATGGTTTAATTTAATAGATCTTTCCTAGAGGCAGAATTTATAGTGCACACACACAGAGTTAGAAAAAGTAAAGTTAATAATAGCTTGAACTGCATAGATCTTTATGGGAATTGGCCTTCAGTGCTAATTATGTTATGATTTAAAAAAAAAATTTTAAGCAACACCTCTCGCTTGATGATTTCGTATTGCCAACTGGGATGTTTTGGTACTTTATTATCATTTGTTACATTCTCTGAAATGTATTAAAGTAGTACGGAGCTTCAAACCCCTCAGGTTTGAATTTACCTGTTTCCCAATTATGTTTGTGACCCATTGTATAATATACTGTGATAGTAGCCAATCAGGGAAGAAATAAAACTCATGATCATTTTATTAGAGCTCACTTATGACTTATTCATACAAAGAAGGGAGGGAAACAACCTAGATTTTTCTACTCAAGAAAGGTACCGGCTTTTTCTATATTTTTCCACAACCTGCTACTGTGCCTTCCTAAAGAACTCACAAGAAGTTGCATATAAGATGGGCTATGATGGCAACCAGGAGAACTGAATTCAGCCATGTTAGTCTGGAGTATCAGTATGCACTGGAGTAGCACCTTTCTGACTAACTGAGAGAAAGGGGTTGGAACATAAGCTTTCGTAAACTTCGCTCTACTTCCTGAGAACATGGAGACAACATCCGAGGAAGTAGACTTAAGTCTATGAAAACTTATGCTCCAACCTCAAGCTGAACATGAGTCAACAGTGTGATGCAGCAGCTAAAAAAGCCAGTGTGATTTTAGGCTGCATTAATAGGAGTATAATGTCTAGATCAAGGGAAGTAACAGTGCCACTCTATTCTGCTTTGGTCAGACCTCACCTGGAATACTGTCTCCAGTTCTAGGCACCACAGTTCAGGAAGGATATTGAGAAGCTGGAACATGTCCAGAGGAGGGCAACCAGGATGATGGGAGGTCTGCAAGCCATGCCCTATGAGGAATGGCTTAGGAAGCTGGGCATGTTTAGTTTGGAGAAGAGAAGGTTGAGAGGGGACATGATAGCCATGTTTAAATATTTGCACAGCAGTCCCAAGCGAGCCACCATAATTCCCTCATGGTCCCTACATGGGTTCTGCTTTTTGACCAATTCTAGCTTCTGACACTGCTGATGGCCACCACCAATAAACACAGCTATTCTTTCCAGGAAACAGATTCAACAGAGATCAAGGGGCTTACCACACAAGGGAAGGAAGTGGCAGTGCACCCCAACCATAGCACCATCCACCTTGCCTTATTGCACAACGTTGGTGTGTTTCAGCTGTTCTCCCATTCTGGTCCCATGGGAAATGGTGGTAAACGTGAGTCATTTTGCTAACTGGAAAAATCCATCCATTTGAAGGGATGTCATACTGAGGATGGGGCAAGCTTGTTCTCTGCTGCTCTAGAGACTAGGATGCATAGCAATGGGTTCAAACTACAGGAAAAGAGATTCTACCTAGGAAGAATGTCCTGACAGTAAAAGCTGTTCTGCAGTAGAACACACCGCCTTGGAGTGTGGTGGCGTTTCCTTCTTTGGAGGTTTTTAAACAGAGGCTGGATGGCCATCTGTCAGGAGTGCTTTGATTGTGTATTCCTGCATGGCAGGAGGTTGGAAAGGAAGGCCCAGTCAGGTGTTAGAGACTGAACTCCATTATAAAATGGCCGAACAATTGCAGAACCATGCTGAGTCATAATGGCTGACTCCATGAACTACCAAGTCATGCCTAGTCAGGCCACTAGAGGGCAATGTTCTGTAGATGCATATATGGGAGAGCTCAGAACAGAGCTCACTGCCTCCTCTCTACTCTTCCTGTGAATGCTGAGACCTGGTGAAGGAGTTTCTCCTTTAACTGTAAATATTTGTATACATTGCAACTGCTTGACTTTGAAGATAAAAGTGCCTCCTGCTTATTTGGATGTCAAACACTCTGTGTGTGAGTATTCTTGGGAACAGGTTGCTACTGAGTCTGCTGAGATAGTTTTTTGGCTTCTGCTGGGGACTGAGTGTCCTATCATCCCCTGAAAGGCCCTTATGGTCTCTTCCAACTCTATGATTCTACGAACCTCTTCCTCTCATTTACTTTCAAAGATGCTTGCAAGATCCCTTTGCAAACAGGAGGATTATGATCTTTCTTTGAAAGAAACTGATCTCCTCCATGTACCTTTTCATGCACAGCCCAACACAGAGGCATCTTTTACCTAAAGCAGGGATGTGGGGACCCCTGGATGTTGTTGGAGTGCAAGACCCAGCAACCCTAGACAGTATAATATGGTGAGAAATGCTGAGAGTTGCAGTCCAACAACATCTGAAGGTGTGCTTTGCCCATCACTCACCTAAGCTTCATCTGACTGGCATTAGTGACTGCATAAATGTAATAGCCTCTGGATGTTCCACTGAGGAGCAGAACTAGTGGGGTGGGTGGTGGGTGGGGAGGACAACAGACCTACTGGTTTGTATCTAGGGTGGCCACATGAAAAAGAAGACAGGAATCCTGTACCTTTACAGGAAGAGGGAATTTTAGCAGGGGAAGCTTGTATGTCAAGTTACACCATATGAAAGGTCTCAGACATCTATTCAAGGTACAAGAACCTTGGCCTCTTTGGCATATAGTCACCCTGTTAATGTTCTAGTCCTACCTAGCTGTTGTTGTAGTATGCTCTGTCTCTCTGTTCTGTTTTTCAGAAACCCAGTGGGTATCACAGTGGAGTAATTGCTTTAATTATTAGACAAGTTCTAATTTTTGGAGGTTGCTGGGGAAAGCTATAATGTCAGAAGGAGTATGTCCAACACTTCACTGAGCATATTAGCACTTAACCAGAAGTGCAGAACAGTAATTTCCTCCCAGAAGTAGATTCCTTAGGGAGTAGAACCTCTGCTTTGGCAAACAGAGAAGAAAAATTATGCAGATTCTGAACTGATCTCAGAACAGGGTGACTACTAACGTGCCACCCAAAAGAAAGAGGAGAAAAATCAAATTTGCACATGTTAATTCATATGTAATATGTAAATTCAAGGTAATTGTTACTATCAAACATCTTTCCATAGTGGTGGTGGGGGGGATGCCACCAGGGATTTGTGTGTCTGCTTAGTCTTTTGTGTAGGTTGATGGGCAACGTCTAGGCCCTCATTCTCCCTTTGACACTAAACTAGATTGACTTTGGATTGGACAAGCCTTGAAAAAGAGAATGTCCAAAGAACATCGAGGACTGTCATCTGGCAGCCCCTTCCAAACGAGAACTGTCCTTTGTAAAGTGAGACACATGGCCATTCTTCCCAGAACTCAGCTTATGGCTATCCGTAGGCTGGAGCCCCCTGTGGAAATATATTTTTAATAACTTTTATTAAAGTTGCAAATTACAAACACAGTACAGATATGAACTGTAAAAATGTACAAACACACCCCATTACAATTGCAAGAAAGCTGTATAGCATCTGTTGAAAGGTATGAGGAAAAGGAGACAGTAAATTAACCAAATCTAAGGGAATACATTGTTGTGCCTGAATAAACTATGTCTATGCTACTAGATATGCTGTTAGTTGGTGTGGCCTCTTCTTCCCACAGGTCCTTGTGAGTGCTGCCATCCAACTCTATGATTCTATGACACCATTCTACTAAACTGTTGTTTATATCTGGCTGTGAGGAAACTTTGGTTGTACAAGTGGTGCTTTTAGCAGATGTTGCCCATGTGGTCACCCCAGTGTGCATCATTTCCTCCACAACATTTTGGACATTTGGGAACTTACCTTTCTGGGTTTTGTCTTAAAAGACCTCCTCCCACCCACCCGTAGGAGCAATGCTTGCAGAATCAGTATCCTGCCATTCCCCTCACAAGGTCCCATCCCACCATCCCCTTCCATTTCATGGACTACTCCCTAAGGAATCTACTACAAGTGCTCACTGTCTGTAAAACTACTGCTACAGAAAACCCACCCCAGGCTAGAAGGGTCTTTGAACGAGCTCATCCAGTCCTGTAAAATAAAAGCCTCTTGCAGACAGTTCTTCAGTAGAGCCACAAGGAGGATTAATGAAGAGAGGCTGTCTGCTGTGCACTTGCTGGTTAATGATGATCCCTAGCTCTTTGACTCCCTCATGTGCTGCTGACCTTGCATTCATTTCTTCATTGTCAGAGAAATCCTACCTCTGTTTCCATTTTTAAATGTGACCCCACTCTCCTTTGTTGACTTGTCTGATCAGGGACAGTTGGCTGCAGAAACACAAGCAGGGTGTTGGCAGTTTTGCTCTGTTTTGCTGAAAGAGGGCTAATTAGAAGGATTAGGTATGAACTTCTTGTTGTGTACCTTCAAGTCGTTTCCAACTTATGGCCACCCTAAGGTGAACCTATCACGGGGTTTTCTGAGGCTGAGAGTGTGTGACTTGCCTAAGGTCACCCAGTGGGCTTTCATGGATGAGGTAAAGAACTACCCTCCTGAGATTTAACCTGAGCTTCTTGTCTTACCTGGACCTGTCAGCTTGTGTCATAGTTTGATGGCTGGAAAAACAATTGGAGCAGTGAACACACGGAGCTTGGAAAATGCCATTTTAAAAAGTAATTAATTTTATTACTCATTGCAAATCTTATATTCCCACCACCATCACTATAATTTGTTACTGTTAAGATTACAAAGACATTTTAGTAACACATTACAATGCTTGTTACATTTTTCATTAAGGAGAAGACCCATATGATCCCCCCCATGCACTTTGGTCCTCTGGGAGGAACCTGCTGCAGCCTATGAAAACTAGGCTGTCGCAGACCTCCCAGAGGACCTTCTCTTCTACGGCTCCCAGACTTTGGAATGGCCTGCCGGATGAGATCCGTCTTATCACTACTCTTGATAGCTTCAAGAAAGCGCTAAAGATGGATCTCTTCCGGCAGGCCTTCCCGGAATAACTTCCCGGTTCAAGTGGACTGATTGCTACCACCCCCTTGCCATCGTTGCCTTTATTTATTTATTGTATTTTAGCTTTGTTTTAACTCTCCATTAGTTTAATTTAGTTTTAAGGGGTGGGAGGGTTAGGATGGGGAAGGATTGTTTTAACTTGATGTTGTGTTAATCTTGCTGTACGCCGCCCCAGTTGCCGAGCAGAGGGGCGGGTTAAAAATAAAAATTTATTATTATTATTATTATTTAGGACTAAGAAGAGAACAGCCTAGAACTTGAGAAATCCCACTTAAAATTTCTCTTAATGTCCATACAAAGTAACTGTACAATATCCTCTCCCCATCTCCTCCCTCCCTCATAATCACATACTCGCTCACTTCCTTCCCATGAATCAGGTGACTTTTAAAATGTAAATTTGTCACACCCTCACATTTTAAAAAACAGCTTGATACAGTCACTCAAATTCCTTTCACCTCTGTGAAAACAAGCATTCAGCTTACTGCAGGCCGCTCCCTTAGCCAGAGGAGACAATGTTCATGGTGAAATCTGGGTCTTCAGAAGCACAGTTTAATACATTATCACAAACATACTTCAAATTGGCTGTGCAAAATCAGCCCATGTAGTAGAACACTGTGTAATATGGCAGAAAAATAATTAGCCAAATGCTGGCTGCCCATGTGGTTGCCAAATGTTTGGCTCTGGCCCTACTCCCATGTCTATTATACAGCATCCTTACGCATGGCAAGTAAGCTTTTCCCTAGCAGCAGGATCTGGTGGTGCTGTGGAAAGATCATCCAGGTTTATTCTTATGTGCTAGACTCTTCTTTAAAGGTACAAGAGCAGGAAAAGATTGACATCTGTATGTATAGGGGCTCTGACATAACTGAAGGGGCAGTTGTGGATAAGTGTTTCTAGCCTTGTAAGTGAGGAGATACAACTCGCCCTCCCTCCCTCACCCACAGTGCTTCTAATTCAAGCTGCCTCCTTGGCTGCTTCCCTGAGTACTCGATTAACTGTCTAGGAGAACTGCTTGGAAGCAAGAAAACAGCTCCTAAAGCCTGCAAGGGAGTTGTTGGGCTCTTGCAGTCAAGGTGACTGATAATGCAATAAAAAGAATCCTGAGGAAAGCCCCTGGAAGAATGTCTGGCATGAGCAGCGGGTTCTTGAGCCTTTCGGGTGGGATAATGTTGCACTTGCCATTTGTAAAGTGTCAGAGGCATGTACAAACAAGTGCACCATGATGGGAAACACTGAGTATGCTTTTCTACTTACAGGAAGGGAAAAGGTGGAATAAGTTAAGTGACACATTCCCTCAGCAGAGATGCTGCTATCAGAAGTAAGCTTGGCCTGGGAAAAGTCAATTATAGCAGTAGACAGCTGTAAAGTAAGGCTAGGGAGGGTATGGGTCAGGACCCAATGCACTCCATTCAGGCTAGAATACCTAGAGTGTGGACAAGTTAGTTTTGTGGGAATACTTATCCCAGAATCAGTCAACCAGCATAGAATCATAGAGTTGGAAGAGACCACAAGGGCCATACAGTCCAGCCCCCTGCCATGAAGGAATAAACAATCAAATCATTCCCATCAGATGGCCATCCAGCCTCTGCTTAAAACCCTCCAAAGAAGGAGACTCCACCACACTCCCAGGCAGTGTATTCCACTGAAAAACAGCTTTTACTGTTAGGAATGTCTTCCTAATGTTTAGATAGAATGTCTTTTCCTGTAGCATGACCAGTTCTGATTAAAATCCCTAAATTTTTCAAGCTTTCAAAGTATCACCTCTTTCTTATATGTGAATAACGCAGATTTGTGAATAAAATACTTGCTGTAGATCATGTAGGGCGATGCCTGTTCTTTTTTCCAGCTGCTGAATTGTAGACAGATGCTGCCCAGGCACTCTCCCCTCCCCTATGGCTGCACAGGCTGGCACAGAGAAGTTGACTGGCATGTGTTCGTGGGAGGGAAGGCATTGTACAAGGACACACTGAATACCTTCTTGCACAATAAATTTAAGAGCGCATATGCTCATGTAAGCATAAGTTATGCAAAGGGTACATCACCAACAGTATTCCAGTTACAGAATTAAAAGAGATGGACTTTTTAAAAAATTCTGTGTCAAAATACGATATCACAGTTACAAGTTATCATTCTTTCATACCACAGCATATATCAGTAAACTATATCTATATATCTATATAGATATATCTGCTATATGTATCTGTTGCTAATCAGAATTTAAAAGCAATACACTAGGCCCTCTGCTCTGTATCCACAGGTTCTACATCCAGGGATTCAATCAACCACAACTCAAAAATATTCAGAAAAAACATTTCCAAAAGTCAGACCTTACTGTTTGCCATTTTATATAAGAAATTCCATTTTACTATGCCATTGCATATAATGGGACTTGAACATACATAGATTTTGGTATCCACAGGTGGTGGTGGTTCTGGAACCAAACCCAAGTAGATATCAAGGGCCCACTGTACAAACCCATGAACTAACAGTTATTGTGACCTGACACATACTGCTGGGCTTCAGAAACTTTGTGGGAGGGTCACTGCCCAGAAGCCCAGCACACAATAAAGTCATGGAGAACCATGGTACTGATTATGGATTATGGAGGCAGGTAACTTCTGACTGACTGAATATTGTTGAACTGCAACTCCCATCAGATCTAATTTGTGTGGCTAACAGTGAGGGATGATGAGAGTTGTTGTGAAACTACATTTGGAAGACTGCATGTTCCCCATCCCTGATTTAATGTAATGGAATTGACAAGGAAATTCACAAACAGCTCCATTAGTAGGTTTTCATAGCAAAAAGGAAAAAAAGGTCAGATATTTCCACTTGTGAAATTACTTCTTCCCGTGATCAAAATCTATACACATTTGCTAATATAATGACCAAAGTCTTGCCTTTGTGCATGCTATAGATCCATGCTATCTTTGGAATATTCAGTGAGACAACATATAAACCTAATTTTCAGAGAGGTGGTATATTTCAGAGGAACGAACTGACAAAACCACCTCTGAGTATTCCTTAAGAAAACCCTATGTAATTCATGGGATCACCATAAGTCAACAGGTGACCTGAAGACACACACACTCATTAGTCTATCTGAGTATATAAAGGAGGACTCTTAAGACACCTTAAAGACTGATCAAGTGATTTCAGCATATGCTTTTGTGCACTGTAATGCAGAAACGTAAGGAGCTGCCTGTGCTATCTTGAAAACACACACACATAGGTACAACCATGACAATACCTGTGCAACATCCATAGCTAAATGGCAATGTGAAAGATTAAAAATTAAAATAAATAGGAGAAATATGACTGCAGAGGCAATTGAGCTACATTGAATGCCTGAGGAAATGCTGCTGTTCACTGGCAAAAGATGCTTAGCTGTGTAACAGTGAATATTCTGAGGAATGAAAGTTTAAACAAACTGAAATAATTTTATATGGAGAAAGCACTTTACAAAATCAAGCTCTTTTAAGGTCATGCCATCTGTTCAACTAAATGGTTACTAAACCATTTTCTTTTGGAATTTAAAAAATAACATTCAAGTTCTAGCTGAGAGCAACAGAAGTGGTAGGTGGATGGACAGAAACTCTTTCTTCCTCCTCCCTCTTTATGTTCCTAGAAGCAGATATTTGTGAACGATAGCATTTGTTCTTTTTCCAAAAGGCAAAGCTGGCTACTTTACTAAAATACTTGTTCCTGGTTTTGGGGTGGGGATAAACACAAGATTTCCTTACATATATATCTTTAATTCAGCTTTGAGAAGGCATTATGATTATATTCAACACAGCACTAGTGAGAGTGGGTACAGGAAAAATGGGTCAGGGCATGGAAATCTGTGTGCTCCTGTGTTAAGACAGAAAAACACATCACCAGGACACCATTACTCAGTAAATGTTGTTAAAAGATGCTTCTGACCAGCTTATCAAGGCTCTCTCTCACTGGTTTAGAATTGGTGGGGCTGCTTGGTTTTTAGCAAGGGTAATTCTGGGTACGCTTAATGGCCATGTAAATTAAAACAAAATTAGAAACCCTGTTTATTGGCTTGTCTATATGAGGGGAAAAGAAGCGAATTGCTCCACAGTAATGGCAATTCGCAGCAGCTGCAACTTGTCTTAATGGTGTTTTTTTTTCAGGCATAAGCTTCACATGCCTATGGATTCAGATGGTGGCCGTGAGTGAATTACTTGTGTTTTTACTTACCGCGATTTGCCACCACCGAACTTAAAAAAAAAAACTATTTCCAGAGTGCCATAGAGCAATATTTTGCCTTTACAAAAAAGAAAAAACACCCTGTTTTACCACCCTGTTTTACCACCTTAGCACTTGCTTGCTAAGGCAAAAATCCAACATGGCAACTCTGGGCGCTTGCCTTGTTCGCAAGCCCTGCCCCCTGTGCTCACCCAGCCAGTCAGCTTTGTGCTTCTGCTCATAAGGGAAAGCAAATCAATTCATGCCACTTGTCCCAATGAGTGGAGATGTGCATCCCCCCTGCTGTTTTTTTAAAACCCCAGGAAAAGCTGCAGAGGCTTTTCCTTTGGAGTTTTTGGCCCCCCTCCTTCCATTAAGACAGGTAGGATTCTCCTCGCATTCTGTGAGGAGTATTTTCGCCATTTAGACAACCCCTATGTTAGATGAAGATCTGGTTCTTATTCCATACATGGGAGCCAACATAGAAATAATTCTGCTTAGTGTCTGCAGCTGGGGTGGTAATCATGTGGCACTCCAGATGATGTTGGACTGCAAATCCCAGCAGCCCTAGCCAGCACAGCCAAGGGTGGAGCATGTTTGGAACTTCAATCCAACAACATCTGGCAGGCACATGATTCCCACTTCTTGCCTACTACTTTGTGCCAAACTGCATGTTACATCAGTGTTCTGTGACTGAACATTTCCACTCTGGGTTTTTTTTTTCTTTAAAAGGGGATGGAGTGATGTGGGCAGGGGGGAGATTTGAATGAGAGCTCACCCACCCACCCCATACCAGAGCCCTGATCCAAATCACCCTCAGCTTCAAATTGTTAATAGATGTAGCCGAGAAACCAGCAAGTACTTTATGATATGATTTGGATCAGGGCAAAAGTTCAGGGGGAAAAGCTTCAAACCCCCCCCCCTTCTCTGGAGTCAGATTGGCCACCCTGGTACATTTGAAGAAATAATATTCAAACAGATTGTAAGGCTGTGGGCAGGGAATTGTCAAATCAACAATTTGTAATCTGCTCTGGAAGTCTTTTTGGCTGAAGGGCGGGTATAAATGTTCTGAACAAACAAATAAATAAACTCCTGCTAAATGTCTAATTTGACTCTTATCCCTCTGCAGATAAGAGCAGAAGCTCAAATGAAATGGATACAACTGATTTACTTGTATTTATTTGACATAGGGTGAGCCTGTGGCTCGTTTCAAACCTTTCTGCACTTATTACTTTAAGCTTTCTCAGACGCTCTAGAGGCTGCAGGGAACTGAAACAGAACTGGTTGGTAACTTGCCCAATAGGTATGTATTTTAAATGAGCTAATGTTGCTATGTGGCAATTATTTTGGGAACAGCCTACTTTCAGCAATATAATCCCTCCCCTGTGATCAAACAGGAAAAATACTTTTTGACTCTATACAAAAAACAAACAAATAAACCCCAACATGGAAAATCAGTGTTAATTATCATCATACTGATGGGTCTAGTGGAAAGAAGATGCGTTCCCTGAAATGGCATGTGATAAGGCAACTAGTTCTTTGAGTCATTTGCTTGCAGCTAGGAACAGCACAGGTAAGATCTAGGCTTCTCAGGCTAACTGATATGGGAGACTAGCAATTTCCTGCCCTAATGTGTCAGGGACCATTAGCATATATGTGACTGTTGGCTACAATTGCTTCTTTCTTTCCTGGAAACTCTCCAGGTACCAGCAGCAGATGGCTTGTGGACCAGTACTGGTCCATGGACTATCACTTTTGAGTAGTGCTGATCTAGATGACATAAGGACAGTGTGGGGAAAACTGAGCCAGAAAAAGCAATATTTGAAATTAGAAATTGCTCTGGATCAGGTGCTATAGTTCGCTTTGGTGAAGAAGGAGGAGAGTGATTTGCATAGCTATAGAATCACAGAGCTGAAGGGTATTTGGGTGGTCACCTATTCCAACCCCCTGGTCAATGCAGGGGGCAAATGCAGCAATCATGACAGAGGGCTGTCCAACCTCTGCTCTCCAGCAAAGGGGAGCCCACTGCCTCCTGAGGCAGAGTTCTACTACTGAGGTTTCTTCTTCTGTTAAAATGAAATCTTTCCCTACAATTGCTACCCACTGGTTTTTGTTCTGTTACTTCAGTCTACACACCGATGTATTACGCTGCATCTTCTGCATGACGGCATTTCAGCTATCTGAAGACAGCTATTACATCTCTCTTGTATCCTCTCTTCTCCAGGATAAACATAGATGGCTCTTTTCAACCTGCTGTTGCTCTAGGACTCAGGGATTTTATAAATGTGAAGAAAAGAGTAGCTTAGTGCCACCAAAGGTAAGAATGAGCCTTAGTAGAAGGGCTTGATTGAGCTACATGGGGTTCAGGTATTGCTCCCAATTCTCAGGAAGATATTGATCCTTCCCTTGGCTCAACAGTAAATTAGTACCACGAGAGTCTGACAATGGGGTCAGCCAGGCAGCTGTAGTTCCTGATGAACCTCTCCCAGAGTTGGAGGAGATAGAAAAAAAACACGCCCATGCTTCATCCTTTGCTGAATGGTGAAGAAAGAAGTGCTAGGTTTACTGACAGATAAATCTAATTATGCCCCAGATCTTGATGGCATAGCTGGCCATAAATCTCCTGGCAGCTCCTCAGTGTCTTCATTGGTCGCAACTGCCTTATCTGAGGCTCTCCTGTTTCTTTCATCTTGGACTGGTTAGGCTTTGAGGACTTTGTTTATTCCTTGATTGCTGACTTGTTAATGATTCTTGGACGGCTCTTGTGTTTCTTCCTACATCTGGCTCAGATAACCCATGACTGACTTGGACTGGATTTGCTATCGGACTGCTCTGACACACCTGTCACCTGCTGCCTCGGGTGCTTGCTGACCTGTGTTCAGGGCAGTGGTATCTTAAAATGTTATATTAGTTCCATATGACCAACCTCATCTACCACAGGCATATATCAGAAGGGGATAATAGATTGTTAACAGTGGCTGTGCAGCAGTGGACCTGATTTGGTTTAGGGCCATGAGGCAGCCTTTCCCTCACCATCCAAATAAAGTTGCCTCCAAAACTTTTTGAGCCTGTAAGGCAAAACATGCAAGTATTACATTGGTAGATGGCTCAGTGGGAAAGGGCTAACAGTTGGCGGGTACTACAGCCCCAATCTGACCCTCCCAACTAACTCTTCTTAACACTTTGTTAACATATGAAAGATTCATGCATTCAGCCTCCTGCATCATCATTGGACACACCCATAGCTCACCATACATAATATCCAAATTCACAATAGTCACAGCTGTGGTCCAAAGCAAGAGTCTGACATTTTGACCCAGATTATGATTCAATTATTTCTTTAAAAAACCAAACACTACCAACAACCTACCATCTTTAGGGGCAAAATTAAGGCTGTGTCATGTTGGTAGCATCAGGTAGCACGTCAGAGGCTAAGATGATGCCTTTACAGATTTCCTCATGATCTGGGATGATGATGTTGTACGATGTCATAACCTGTACTCCTTTATATCTTACCCTCCATGTTTCAAAACTTTTCCTGGACTTTCAAGCAACAATCCAGATGGGAAGGACAGCGTGCCTGAGATCAATAAAGATGCCCCAGCTTGTCCTGGTTGTGCATTGTCTTATGAAGCATCTGAGCTTTACTGTATTGTCTGAGAAATCCTAATATGCATTGTGTAGTTATCTATTGTTTAAAAAATCCTTTCCTCACCAAAAATGCTACCAAAGAATTTTGAAAACTGAAAAAATATGCTAATAATATTTTGTGTTGTTGTGTGCCCTCAAGTTGTTTCCAACTTATGGCGACCTTAAGATGGGTTTTTCTTGGCAAGACATATTCAGAGGGGGGTTGCCTTGCCTTCATCTGAGGCTGAGATAGTATGACTTGTCCAAGGCTACCCAGTGGTTTTCCAAGCCCAAGCGGAGATTTGAACCCTGGTCTCCAGAGTCCTAGTCTAACATTCAAACTATTACACCACACTGGTCCTCTTCAATTAGAGCTACATGCATTTATTTAACAAGGGAGTGGAAAGAGAGAGGGGCACTAGTGAAAAATTGGGGTCTGTTTTTTCAGGTTAAAGAGTCCTGGGCTGGAAGGCAGCTGTAGGATGCAGCTTGTCATTTTCTGATATCAAAATGCTGCTGGTTGAATGCTGTGTGAATGCTGTTGTCTCCTCTAGTGCCCTGTTGCTTTTACTTAAGCTCCCAGTGGTAAATGTCTTCTTTCAAATTTTCCACTCTTTCTCAGAATGAGAAGCAGACACTGCACAGAATGCAGTAGATTGCAACATAAAATTCCCTGGAAAACATTCCTATGCTGGCAGCATTTCACTTCCAGAGAAAATTGAGCAGCTGCAGCTGTAGACATTAATGGAGCAGGAAGAAGTTAACTTCTGAACTGCTGCTGCTCAGTACTTCACTAATCCAGTGAAGAACTGCCTCCCACAACAAGCTTAAACATCCTTAGTACATCCTTAGTTTTCTTCAAAATTAGAAAGAAATACTTACAGAGCTTGGCAAAATTACCTTTCTGGACTACACATTCTGGGAGTTGTAGTCTGTTCAAAAACTAGGATGTGTCAGTATCAATTGTCAGGACAAACTTGCTGTTTTTATCTGATCAGTTTGAAGTTTGACACAAAATAGGCCTCATCATTGGTTTGAAATCTGGCACAAATATAGGCCTTGTCAAATAGATCACAGATGCCAAATTTTATTTTATCTAGTCAATGGGAGTAATTTCATATTTGCCTTAATTTAGGGGCCATGCTGGTGCTCCCTTACATTTGTTTCCTAGAAGGCTTCAAAACATATATTTTTACTTAAGATGCAGAACTGGTTGTGGTATTAGATGTTGTATTGCATCTTCCTCTGGAGAAACATACATAATCATTTCTGGGTATTTGTAGCCGTGATACATTTAGCAGAAGACTGGCTGCTTGGAAAGCCATTGTTGTTGATAAAGAGCTGTATCCTAAAACCTTATAAAGCATCAGATTACACTAGTAATCCAATGGCTAGTCTATCTCAAATCCTTAGAATGCTTGATTGTAAAGAACACCTTTGATTATAAACCTCCAAGGTAGTGAGGATGAAGAACTTCAGCAAATCAGAGATGCTTGCTTTTTATGCAACTGGTTTGCAAGCTTCCCCATATAATCTAATCACCTTCTGCCCTTTCCCGTTGAGAAGCATCAGGGGATGGGTGGAGAAGTTCAACATGGTCATTACTGCACTGCACTTTCCTTGATGCTCATCAGCAGGGTGCATGCATGGGTGTGTGTTGAAAACCACAGTTTAGATTATGTTGCTAATGTGCTCAGGAAAGCATTTATCAGGAGGTAACCTCGATTGCTTTATTGTGGATTGCCAACAGTATGTCAGAGAGCACCTGTAAAGTACAAGCCATGTAATTGCAACATCTTAACAAGGAATGCTTTAGTCAGGAACCAACTCAGGAGTTTATTTTGTATATCCTCCCCCTCCCCACACACTGTTATTAAATATTGTTAATCCTTTGAAAAAGACCTCCCAGTGTCTTTGTGAGATAGATCTGTTCCTTTTGAGAGAAAGAGTGCATTCTAAGGCCTGGATTCTATTGCTAGTCCCAACTAGAGCAGATCCATTAAATCAAGGGAATGTACATAAGTGTTGATTTACCAAGTTACCATGGATTCAGTGCTTCTAATTTAGAAAGGACTAACCATAGGAACTGGCCATAAAATTGTACTTTTCCCAAGATCACTCCATGGATGGAGACACCTGACACCCTCTCCTGATCCCAATGGACTTCCTAAATGGGAGTGGGATTTTTCTTAGAGTTAGGAAAATGTGTTTAGATAGAATTGTGTTAGATTAAAATTTATTTTAATCCTCTGACTGAATGTATTCTAAACTCTGAATGCTATTCTATGTAACTCTTAAGTTTGACCTTGGAAAGAAATGCCTTTTCTCCATGATACTATTTCTGCTGTTTGCTTGCTTGAACTTAAAAAAACAAAGCTTTTTCTATTTTTCCTACTGTGAGCCCTGCATTACAGATTACAGGAAGGTCACGTACACAGGACCTAGCCCCTCCCATTTGCCTATCCGCAACTGTTACTACCTCACTAGGCATGGGGTGACATGGTGTGATATGATGTAAATGATCCATGATTGGTGTAAAAAGTTACAAGTGTGTGTGTCCACACTGACAAGGATAAAAGGGCCTTTCCTAGCCCCATTTCTCTGTTCTGAACCTCTCGGCACCCTGCTATAGCAGTTCTTTTCTGAAATCACTATCACAATAAAATTGGCTTTAGCCTTGAACCAAGAAACGGCTGGTCACTTTTCCTGTTTCTCTGAAGCAAAGCTGGCCTTCTCAAGGGCACAAAGTTCACACTACTAAAGCCTGCGTACACATGCCTTGTACGGTCATAGCTATCTTGTCTCTTCTCTGGGGGGTAGAGAAGAGGGTTTGGGAATCCTTAACAGAGTGAGTAGTTCACTAGTTAACCAGAGAACTTTCCCAGTTCCCCACTGAACTGGGTTCTAAGTGAAGAGCAGTGGGTGGTGGTGGTGGCGACTACCAAAGAGAGACATAGTTCCAAGGGATTTCTAGGTTAAAAGAACCCCTAAAGGTGTGTCTCAGATTGTACAAACCCATGGGCCTTTCCTCCCAACTCTGGTCTGGTCTGGAATGCACAGAGAAAAGAGGGAGGGCTTGCGTGACATGGTGGCAGCAGTTTTTTGAACCAACGTGGGCAGGAAAACTGAATAAAACAGATCTTTCTGACTGTGTTGGGGGGTGGGTGTCTGTGGCTTTCAGTGGTTCAAGCAGGACCTGTTTAGGATTCACATGCTTTTCCCCCCTCTCTCTTGTGGTGGTGGGGGGGAAGAGCGGTTGTTTCCTCAGTATATTGGAGAGTTGAAAGATGGTTGGTTCCCTCACCTGCTGCTGAAGTGATATAGTCAAAAACAAAGCTTACATCCTCATCTACTGGTTGAGAGAACAAGCCAGTCTTTCACCTGCACAATTATAGCACTTTCATACCATGTTGACTGCCGTGGCTCCATTCTGTGGAACCCTGGCATTTGTAGTTTCATGAGGTATTTAGAATCGTCTGAGAGGAACTTTCGTGCCTCATCAAAACGCAAAATCTCAGGATTCTATATGATGTAGTCATGGCAGTAAAATGATATCATAGTACTATAACTGTATAAGGGAAAATACAGGTCACCCCCTGTATTCATGGGGGTTTGGTTCCCGGACTTACTGTGAATACCAGAAACCAAGGGTAATGGCGAACCCAATTAAAATAAAGGACTTCCAATACAAACATACCATAGAGTTGCATTGGAAGACCTAGCAATTCCTAGAGAGAACACCTCTCTGGGCATTTTCCAGTGTGACTCTATGGTATGTATCCCTATTGTTTTAGCTGTCGATAACTAAAACTGTACTTATTGGTTTCATAGATAAGGGGCTCAACCTGTACATCAAGATCCACAAAACAGTGATGCATTTATTGGGCCAATTACAAAGCAAAAAGATACATCATGCAAGCTTTCAAAGCCACACCAGTTTCTTCATCAGGCAAAGATGTTAAAAATCATACAGAAGGAAAGTGATGATGTATGTACAATGTAGTGAGACCTATTTTTTTATCTCAGCTGTTATTTCTGTTGTCAGTTAAGATGGTCTGGAAGGATATCAATGCAGGCAGAGGCACTGATGGTGTAAAAACATCCTTTCATGCTACATAGTTGTAACACTATGATTCCACATTAACCATCATGGCAACATCTGATGGGATCCTATGATTTGCAGTTTAGTTGAGTTTTTTATTATTCTCAGCCAGAGAGGTGTAGTGTCTCACCAAACTAGAAATGTTGAGATTCCATAGGATGTTGCTGCAGCAGGTAAAGTAGAGTCATAGTGGTAGAATTGTGCAGTGTGAAAGTAATAAGGACTGGAGTGTTTGTTGGGCATTGCCTCTTTAAAAGGCAAGTCCAGAAGCCCTTAGTGCTAGTAGATCTTGTGGAGGAGACTTTTAGTTTGGAGCAGAAGCTAGGAGGAACTGCTGGATCCAGCATCACCTCTTCAGGTACTAGGACAGTTCTCGGCCTATTCAGTTCCATTTCTTTAACACTAGTTGTCTCTGTCATAGCTCGTAATAACTAGCTCTGTAATAACTAGTGGCAGTTAAAGACATTGGTATGTAATGCTCTTTCCCGTATTCAAAAGCCTTCATGTTGCAAGAAGCAGAAGGCTTCTGGCAAAAATGGCAGCCATATGTTAACTTTTCTTCCTTCCCCCCCATTGAAATACATAGTACCTTATGTCTTCAATCATTAGTGATCAGGGAAGCACACAGTATAGCTATGTACATGAAGAAAAGGGGTAAGTGGTAATATTTATTATGGAGGAGCTACCATTTTCAGTCCCAACTTTGTGTTTCTCATAATGGTTAATTGTGCCCTAAGTTGTCATTTGGTGACAACAGTCACCTAAATTCACACAGAAAGTATGAGTGCCTCAGGTTATCTTTGGGTAAATGTGATATTTGGAAGTACCTCAAGACTGACTCTGCCTTAAACATCAGGTAACATTGAACATATGGGAGAAAACATAAATGTACTATACACTTACCCAACTTATTTACAGTGCCTTCAGGTTGAAACCAGACTCATTTAGCCATACTTTAATCACATTGAAATCAATAGGACTCCAGTTAGTTGCCGTTCATATGACCCACTGGTTTTATTAAGATTGACCAAGCAATCCTAAGGGAGAAGGAGAGAGGGAAGTAGTAGATCATGCACCAATTCCAAAGCCCTGCCTTGCCAGTGGTAGGAGTGCCTTATATTTTTCCAATTTTAATTCTTATTTTAAAAAGTTACCTCTTTTTAGTTTCAGGTGGATACCTATACCAGCTCCAAACTGGCATGGGCGAGGTTCCCAATCCTTCAGCTTCTCATAGGAGGACCAAAGGAGCCTTGGATTCAACTAGTTTATCAGGACTGAGCAGCTGTGTTTGGACAGGTCATCCTGGACACTGTTTTTTGCCTGCATGCTCTCTCTGAGCACCTGCTCTAAGGTGGTGGGGCTTCTGCTGACTCACTGGCTTGCTTACAGGTGGAGCTCCCAGCCATTAGCTCTATATAACTGCTGCGTCTGTCTTTTGAGCTCAGTGTCTGAGGACCAGCAGCAGTCATATCAGTTGTAGTTAAACGGGAGCTCTGTTAACAGGCATTTTGTGAGGGCATTTTGAGGTGGAAGTCTGGAGTTCTGTTTCAGTGTCTACTTAAGACTACTGGATACATAACGTAAGGGAGCTGCTGCAGTCACCTGCAATAGCTGTGGTATGTTTGTGTTCTTGCCAGAGGATGTAGATAGCTACACCTGCAACAAGTGCAAGTTGGTTGTCATGTTGGAAGAGACAGTCCAGCAACTTGAGGCCTGTGTATCTGCTCTACCTAGGACTTTTTCGGACAATCCAAAAATAATGCTAGCAGCGTTGCCAGGTTGCGACGCTGCAGCGCTAGAGGGCGTCAGTTTCGCATGACGCCCCTTCCCAGCAGTACTGTTGCAGTACCGCTGGGACATTTTTTATTTTACTCACTATCGTGAGTAAAATATGACGGTAAAATCAAAAATATCACGGTCAAATGTCCCAGCGGTACTGCAACAGTACCGCTGGGAAGGAGCGTCATGTGAAACTGACGCCCTCTAGCGCTGCAGCGTCGCAACCTGGCGACACTGCTAGTGTTATTTTTGGATTGTCCGAAAAAGTCCCTAGTCTTGCCCAGCTGCTTGATTCACACATGAATATTCATGAAATTTGCCATGGGAGTCTAGGAGACCGGGGAGGATGGGAAAGGTCCCATCCTAATCTTCTCCAGTCAGCAGGTCTGGGGTTTAGGATTGCTCTGTAAAGCATGACTAAGAGTGGTTTCAGATGAGGCTTTTATTATGCATCACTCTACCTAATTCACTGCACTTTACAGAGGATTCACAGGACATCCTTTCCTACTCATAATCCTCTCGTTTTTTCTACTGTTGTCTTCTGTCTTTTTCCTTGCCTCAAAAAACTCCCTTAAGAATTCAAAGATGGAATAGCTGTGTGGTGCCTTCTAACTGCTAGCATGAAGAGCCCTCCATCTGGAAATGCCCTTTGTTTCTAGCCAATCGATTTCTTTATGTGCATGTTTTCATTCGTGCTTTGTAGGGGAAGAAGGGTGGAAATAGTAAGAAATTTCTAATTATAATCTGCAAAAGGTATCATGCAGGAGGAAGAGCAGAATCCATGAAATACCTGTCACAGTTTCCCTAATATTACAGAGAAAAGTAGTATTTTATATATACAGCAAAAATGTGGTAGATGATCAGATAACAAAGAAGGCAGGAAGGGCAAACTCATACTATGGTATATTCCCAACTGTCAGCTAGAAAAATAGGCTTTATAAAATATTATCTACACTCCATTGTGTATTGAGAATTTCCTGTATTTCATCTGACCAACCTCTCTCACACACCCCAGCATCGCCATTCAGCTCCAGATCCTTAATTTAAATGGGTAATTCTAGGGGTAAAGAATTTAACATATAGTTTTATATTCTATTTATATACATTGTATGAAGAGTCTCCATGGTTATTGGTTTCCTTATATTTTCTGAGGCTAATTTTGAGATATACAGGCAGCTATCAGACTATGTCTAGTATCTCTTCAAATTAAAATCGGCAACCAGTATTCTTAGGCAGAATTTAAAAAAATAGGCGTTGGTTGTTTGCCCCACTAGTAAACCTTCTTTCTGCTGCAATCTGCTTCTTCAAGGAACTGAGAGAAGGAGATGGTGTTCTTCTAGGGCTATGAATTGGAAAGCATGATAAAGATGCTCCATTCTTTTCTGCTTAACAGATTTTCTGCATTAAGAGAAAAATATGAAAGTAGTGGTCGAAAAGCAATACAGGACTATGAATGGAATACATAATAGTCTAGACATCCCCCCCCAATAAAATTTTGTGAGGTAAGGGAAGTTAGGGTACAATAAAAGCCTCGGCTGGAATTCAGTATCACATTATAGATACTGTATATCACATGGAGTTACACATCCATAACTGATCTGTATTCATGATCCCTACATGGGAATGATTATGGCATTATTGCCATTATCATAACTGTCCCCCCAAGCCTTCTTTACCAGGTTTCAGCCACACTGAGAGAAGGAGGTCTGCTCTACTAGCAATTGATGATTTGTAATTATAATTGTAATTGTAGTGATTTGTAATTAAATGGATTCATAGTTTGTTGACCTGCCAAACCCAAAGGGTGCTCAGCAGTGGCGCCTCTTGGTCTTGGAAAGATATAACCAGTCGGGTGCCACAGGGTTCTGTCTTGGGCCCAGTGCTATTCAACATCTTTATCAATGACTTGGATGAGGGAACAGAGGACATACTTATCATATTTGCAGATGACACCAAATAAGGGGGAGTAGCTAATACCCGAGGACAGGATCAAAATTCAAAATGACCTGAATAGACTAGAAAGCTGGGCCAAAGCTAACAAAATGAAATTCAATACAGAGAAATGTAAGGTACTGCACTTAGGGCAGAAAAACAAAATGCATAGATATAGGATGGGGGAAACCTGGTTGAACGAGACTGCATGCGAAAGGGATCTGGGAGTCCTAGTAGACCACAAGTTGAACATGAGTCAACAATGTGATGCGGCAGCTAAAAAGGCCAATGTGATTTTGGGCTGCATTAATAGAAGTATAGTGTCTAAATCAAGGGAAGTAATAGTACCACTCTATTCTGCCTTGGTCGGGCCTCACCTAGAATACTGTGTCCAGTTCTGGGCACCACAATTCAAAAAGGATATTGACAAATTGGAGTGTGTCCAGAGGAGGGCGACTAAGTGGTGAAAGGTCTGGAAACCATGCCTTATGAGAAAAGACTTAGGGAGCTGGGTATGTTTAGCCTGGGAAAAAGATGGTTAAGGGGCGATATGATAGCCCTGTTTAAGTATTTGAAGGGGTGTCACATTGAGGATGGAGCAAGCTTGTTTTCTGTTGCTCCAGAGACTAGAACACAGAACAATAGATGCAAGCTCCAGGAACAGAGATTCCACGTCAACATTAGGAGGAAATTTCTGACCGTAAGAGCTGTTTGGCAGTGGAACACACTCCCTCGGAGCATGGTGGGGTCTTCTTCCTTGGAGGTCTTTAAACAGGCTGGATGGCCATCTGTCAGGGATGCTTTGTGTATTCCTGCATAGCAGAGGGTTGGACTGGATGGGCCTTGTGGTCTCTTCCAACTCTACAATTCTATGATTCTATGATGTTTCCACCCCACTCCCACTAGCAAGTGAGGCTGCAACAATCAGAAGCAGGACTCTTGCTGCACTTCCATGTCACAGCCTACCTGGCTGGTGGGAGAGGGTGGAAACATTATTCACCTGAACTGCAATCACCAGCTGAATGGGCCTCCTCCTCTTGGTGTGGCTGATGCCCAGTAGTAGGTTAGGCAGGTCAGGCCAGGTGACATGACTTAGGGGTTGTCTAGATGATGAAAAATCTCCTCATAGAGTGCTAAGAGAATACCTTCTGTCCCAATGGGATCCCATGGAGATTCGATGTATTGTGAAGGAATCTCCCCTGCCCCCCAAACCTCCAAATACTCAACGGGAAAAGCCTTAGTGGCTTTTCCCATATTTTAAAAAAAGTTCTGAAGGACATGTGCATTCCTGCTAATTCAAACACCAATGTGATTGGTTGTGCAGTCTGGAAAGAGTGGAATGCTTCATCTGATTGGCCGGACATGCACAGGTGTGGGCTTGCTGTCAAGCACCCAGAAGCCCTAGCAATCGTGCACTTTTTGTTTACTTTTATTTTTTAAAAACTGTACTGTCAAAAGGGAACATGGATGCAAATCAAGATGGCAGCCATGTTCTTTTGTGTGGTGGGAGGCAAGAAAGGCGAAAGGGACCCGGCAGCGCTCTGAGATGACAATGAGGGCGGCCCCTCCAAGGAAGAGGAGAGCCACCTGCCCTTCACCCATCCTGACAGCAGTGGGCTCTAATTCCGGCTACAAAGGGACAGTAGTAGCTGCTTGGCCACTACTGGAGAAGGAAGAGGGTGGCTCTTGGCCGTTTCAGCAGGTGAGTTGAAGTGGCCAAGAACGGTCCTCCTCTTCCTTTTCCCAGCGCTGGCTAGGTGGCTCCAACCGTTCTTTTGCAGCTGGAATTGGAGGCTGCAAAGGGAGGGTTGGAGCCACCTGGCGAGCAGCTGGGAGGAGGAAGAGGAGCGTGGTTGTTTGCCACTCCAGCAGAAGATGAGATGAAGTGGCAAAGAGCTGCCCTCCTCTTCCTTCTCCCAGTGGCTGACCTGGTGGCTACTACCTTTCCTTTACAGCCGGAATCAGAGGCTGCTGCCGGGATGGGTGAAGGGCGGGCGGTTCTCCTTCTTTTCCTCATGGTGATTGACCTCCTCCTCATCTCCAAGTGCTGCTGGGTCCCCTTTGCCTTCCCCCCCCCCCCGCAAAAGAATGACACAACCACCATCTTTATTCACGGCTGTTTGAACATCACAGAGGAGAGCTTCGTATAGTATAGTTTTTGCCAAAACACTGTGGAGATAAAAGAATGCTGCTGCGAATTGCTCATAATGTACAGGCATGTGCATTATTTCTTCCCATATAGACAAACCCTTAGTTACTCGTACACATGAATAACTAAGTAGCCTGGGTAGAATTCTTGCCAACGTCTGAAAAGACCTGGAATCATAAGTGAAAAATGTTCCTTTCATTGTTGCAATTTCTCCTCTAGTGAAGAAGAGAAAGAGTTGGATACAGGAAGGAAACTAGGACCCGTCCTCTCTATAGTGAACTTTAGTCACATCATCTGTGCCCCTATTTCAATAAGAATGACTGAACTAAGGTGCCGAGAGAACATGGTAGGAACAGAGACCCTATGCCTTCCTGTGTTGTTTACAGTTTCAGTCTCTTGGAAAAGGTTTTTCTGTTTCACTTGCTATTGCTTTCTTTTATTCCTGTGTAGTATTTTATCTTACCCATCCTTGTATGGTGGCTTGATGTAGTTAGGGAGCTCAGAGCAATGTATCTTATTTTACATTTATTTATTTATACCCTGCTCTTCAGCCACAAGGCTATCAGAGCGGCTTACAAATTGTTTTTAAGCAATAGCAATTTACACATCTACACTGCATTAAGCAGTTTCCAATGTGTGTTAGATAATTGCCCCCACAAGCCAGGTACTCATTTCACTGACCTAGGAAAGGATGGAAGGCTGAGTGAACCTTGGAGCCCTCTAGAATCAAACTTGCAACATGGTGACTTGCAGTACTGGCATTTAACCATGGCACCACCAGGGCTCCCTTTCTCAAAAACATGGTGGAGGGACAGTAAGCTGAGAGTGATTGATTTGCCCAAGGCCAGTCAGGGCACACAAAGGCAATTCATGGGGCTGCCTGTAAGCTTTGGAAGTCTTTCCCCTAATATTCTGACAGAACTTTTAGCACACTGAATTGGATTGTTGTCCCTTCAGCCCAGGAACAATGTCAAGGCTGCTCAATACAGTAAAAAGTGGTCACATATCTGGTAGCAGTGTGTGCACACAGTAGACAAGTAAAGGAGACACAATGTGGTGAGAGCTTTCATGTGCTCGGTCAGCCATTGCCCTGAAAGGACAGGGAAACAGTTAAGGGAGGGATGACATTTCTTGAATGTGTGAAGGGTCCTTCATGGATTTATGAATAGGCCTTCTACAATTGGAGATGTAGACACAGATAAGCTTTTTTTTTAACCTCTTAAGAGATGGGTGAGATTCCAGTTAACAATAGATGTTTTCACTCACCAGATAAGCACCTTTATTTTGAAGTATTTTAAAGTAAAATTCTCACTGTAAACACATCCTCTAAAACTTTTTAGTGGTTTACAAATTAAAATCCTGATACCATATATAAGTGGGTGAACAAACATGTGCAGCACATGCCTATAGATAATTCTTGTTCCCTTTAAAAAGAAACAAGAGTATGTCCTCCACACTAATTACTTTCTGAGCATAATTGCTGGAATGGAAGCACTTTTCTATCCCTATTAACATATTTTAAAGTCACAGGGTCAAATACTCTTTTCAGTAGCAAAGAATTATAACTAAACATGGAGGGATTTATCACACTTCATTTCTCAGGTGCCCACTATTAGATGTGTTTTAATTTTACAACCCACACATATACACAGAAAAGTCCATTTCACCACCCTGGGGGCCAGTTCCCCCCTATTGCTATAAAACAGGTTTAGTTCTATTGACATCAATAAAAATGTAAATGCCAGCAGAGATGGTGATGCTGTTTGCAGTGGGTCCACTTTCAAAAGCTGTTGCTTTCTGCAGAATCTGTTTGATGCTTCCATTCTCAGCTATCTATCTTTTGCCAGGACACTTCAATTTTACCCTAGCTCATTCAAAGCTTTATCCCTCCCCGCCCCCAGCTTATGTCAACACACAGTGAGCACATCGGCTTGTCTGAGTGATCCTTTCTCAGACAGCTTGCCTTTCCTTGTATGGCTTCTAATATGTCTCCAAAGTCTGAGAAACTGGACAATTCCTTTTTAACCCATTGCATGTGGATGTAACTAAGCTTCACAGGCACTGGTTCAGACATTTACTGGCTTGTGCATGCCAATTCTCTCACCTTTCAGGTTCAATGACAACTGTAATTTGGTGTGCTGACTGAGATACTATCGCTGACCATTGTTTGCCTTCAAAGCAGAAGTGAGAAGCGACAATTTTGAAATTAGTTTTTTTGTTGTGGTTTTGGAGGCAAACTAAGGTTAGTGGTAGCTTGCCTAACCAAATGTTGCTGCAGCAAATGGTAAGTGGAAGAAGTCAGTAGCATGTGCAAAGAGGAGGGAAGAAAGCATATGAGTTCATGGCTATGCAATGGTTTGGGAAGGACCATAAGGCAGAGCTAAACATTCTGTTTCTTTCCAGTCAAGTGTAATATTGCATTATGTTATCACATTGTGTGTTCTTCCTGTCTGCCACCAATAGCCAACTACATTAATTGGGAAGAAGTGTGTCACGATTGTGATAAGAGGTCACAAATATGCTGTTATATTGCATGTCACCAGGAAAGGACAACAAATACGGAGAAACAACCTTCCCTCTGTAGCATCTAGGTTACTCCTCAAGTTACTGGTTTTGATAAAATCAGTACCAGGGGCATACATATATTTTAGTAAGTTTTAAAATGCTATTATATACAGTTAATTCAGCTGAAATCTGTGGTGGAGAAAGAAATACTCATTTCTATCAAACAGCCAGATCCTATGAGCCAATGTGACCTGGCAGTGGTTCACAAGATTTTGTATTGCAGGAGTGGAAACTGCAGTCCTACAAATATTGTTGGACAGCAAGTCCCAGTATCCCTAACTAGCACATAGTGAAGAAGGTAGCAGTAGTGGGAAATGATCAAGAAGGGGGATAATTGGTTGTACTATGTTCTGTACAAACCATGCTTAAAGTATCTGTAAGATACTTTAAAAAACACATCTGGATACTACAAGCCACTATCCTATAGAACGAAACATGCTCTCTTTCATCAACTTTGTTGTTGTTTCAACACGTGCCGGGAGTGTGTGTCTAACAGGAGTCTACCTGAAACATAGATACGCTTCCTCTAAATTTAGTAAGGAAACACTCCCATAATGATAAAGGTAAATCTCTCTCTCTGGCTTTTCTTTGCAAACAAAGATTCAGGAAGGACTCATCCTGTGCTTTCTGCAAGCACGCTGATGACTAAAAAGGCCAGTCCGAGATAAACAAGTCCGGTTGCAGAAAGCACAGCAGAAGGTCTCCTTGGGTGATGTTTCTGGGTTGTGATTCTTTCTGCGTTGTCGTTTCTCTTCAAGACTTGTTTGGCGTGAGTTCTCAAATAAGGCTGCAGCATTGTGGATAGTGCGTCTCCATGCCTCCCAATGTGAGGCCAGGGCAGACCATTGTTGGTGATCAATTTGGCCAAGCCTGAGATGTTGTTTCAGGGAGTCCTTGTATTGCTTTTTTGGAGTGCCCCTCTTATGCTGACCCGTGGCAAGTTCACCGTAGAGTACGATTTTTGGGAGGCGATGGTCTTCCATCCTAGAAACGTGTCCTGCCCAGCGCAGCTGTGTTCTCAATTTCATGGCCTCAATGCTGGTGATACCTGCTTGCTCAAGGACAGCAACATTCGTCACATGGTCAGTCCAGTGTATATTTAGGATTGTGCGTATACAGCGCTGATGAAAGCGTTTGAGGAGTCGTAAGTGGTGGCAATAGGTGACTCATGTTTCAGACCCATAAAGGAGAATAGACAGTACAATGGCTCTATACACACTGATTTTTGTGCTTCACCTCAGGTGTTTATTACTCCAGACTCTTTTGTAAACTCTTCTAAATGCGCTATATGCCTTTGCTAATCAGTGATTGATCTCTTTGTCAATCTTGGCATCTGAGGAGATGATGCTTCCCATGTAGGTGAACTGCTGAACGGACTTGAGCACAGATTTGCCGACGGCAATGTGGGGATGGTGGTGTTTGTCTTGTGGTGCAGGCTGGTAAAGAACTTCTGTTTTCTTCAGGTTGACTTCCAGCCCAAACAGCTCTGCAGCTGTCGCGAAGCAGGATGTTAGGTGCTGCAGAGCTGCTTCTGTGTGGGCAACCAGGGCTGCATCATCAGCGAAGAGCAGCTCACGGACTAGATAGTTTAGAGTCTTAGTGCGAGCCCTCAGACGGCTTAAGTTAAACAAGCTACCATCAATACGGTAACGTATATAGATGCCGTCTTCTTCTTCGAGCTCTGCCGTAGCCCTTTGGAGCATCATGCTGAAGAAGACTGTATATAAAGTTGGAGCAAGAACACAACCTTTCTTCACTCCATTAGTTATCAGAAAGGGCTCTGAAAGAGCATTGCCATATCTGACTTGACCGTGCTGGCTCTCATGCAGCAAGATAATCATTTTAAGGAATTTGGGGGGACATCCTAGTCTTTCCAGGATCTGGCACAGAACTTTTCTACTCACAGTGTCGAAGGCTTTGGTGAGGTCGACAAATGTTACATAGAGACTCTTGTTCTGCTCTCTACATTTCTCTTGCAGTTGTCTAAGGGCAAATACCATATCTGTAGTACTCCTATTGGCTCTGAAGCCACATTGGCTTTCAGGAAGAAGTTCTGCAATAGCAGGAACTAATCTGTTCAGGAGTATCCTTGCAAGGATTTTTCCAGCAATAGAGAGCAGTGTTATGCCTCGGTAGTTTGAGCAATCGAATTTTGCTCCTTATTTCTTGTACAGGGTGATGATGACTGCATCTCGGAGATCTGATGGCAGTTCCCCTTTTCCCCAGCAATTCACAAGGTGTTTGTGGAATTTTTCGTGGAGTGCATGACCTCCATGTTTCCAAACTTCAGGTAGGATTCCATCAATCCCAGCTGCTTTGCCATTTTTCATCTGCTGTATGGCCTTAAGGGTCTCTTCCAAAGTGGGAGCTATGTCTAATTCATTTTTCATGGGTTTTTGTATCATATGTTGGATAGCTGAGCCTTGGACAACTCGGTTGGCACTAAACAATCTTCGAAAATGTTCAGCCCATCTTTTCAGGATGGAGGCTTTATCAGTAATTAATGTTTGACCATCTGTACTGTATAAGGAGCTTTGGACCTGATAAGTAGGTCCAAACACTGCTTTAAGAGCTTCATAAAATCCTCTATGATCACCCAGATCTGCACAGCGTTATGTCTTTTCTGCTATATTGATCCACCACTTGTTCTGCATATCTTGGAGTTTTGTTGAAGTTTACTACATGTGAGATTGAAAGCTGCTTTTCTTACATGGCAAGCTGGCTGGGCGAGGTATGCCTGGTGAGCAGTTCTCTTCTTTGCCAACAGCTCCTGGATCTCTTGGTTGTTTTCATCAAACCAGTCTTGATTTTTCTTGTGGGAGAACCCAAGGGATTCTTCTGCAGACTGGAGGGTACTGTTTTTGATATGTTGCCAAAGCACTGTAGGAAAAGGATCTGTAGGATGGTCTTCAAGTTTTGTTTGCAGATTTGCCTGGAAGTTGTCTCTCATGGTAGCTTGTTGAAGATTGTTGACTTGGAGTCTCCTCTTTAAGATGCCACCCCTCTTAGGTTTGAATTTTAAGATGAAGATTTAGTTTACATCTTACAAGGCGATGATCTGTTTGGCATTCTGCACTGGGCATCACTTGTGTATGACAGACATTGTGAATGTTTCTCTGGCGGACTAGAACATAGTCAATGAGGTGCCAATGTTTGGATCAGGGATGCATCCAGGTTGTCTTCAAGCTATCTTTCTGCTGAAAGATAGTGTTTGTAATAGTCAGCTGTTGTTCTGCACAGAACTCTAGCAAGAGGCATCCATTATCATTGCAATTTCCAACACCATGCTTGCCTAAGACACCTTTCCAGGCTTTGGAGTTCTTTCCTACTCTGGCATTGAATTCACCAAGGATAATAATTTTATCTTCTACAGGGACTTTTTGTATGAGCTGGCATAGGTCTGTGTAGAATTTGTTTTTCTCTACAGGGTCGGCTTGCATAGTTGGGGCATATATACTAAAGGTAAATAAAGATTGCCTATATCCCTAAAGGAATAAAGCTATCCCTTGTTATGTTAATATGGTAATGTACTGTTGTTATGCATGCTTTGGGAGAAAAGTATTCATTTTGTTCTTGCTATGTGCCTTCAAGTTGTTTCCAACTTGCGATGATTATCATGTTTCCTTGGCAAGATTTGTTTGTGGGGAGGTTGCCTTTGCCTTCCTCCAAGACTGAGAGAGTGTGACTTGCCCAATATCATCCAATGAAAGGAACTAGCGACAAATAATTGTTGCTGTAAGGTATTCATTATAGCCAACAAATTGTTTGTTGCCAGTTCTTTTCAAGATCTAGGATAGTATTAAGGAGAATCAACAAGAGGTGGCTTGCTATTGGTGGGAAGCTGGGTAGCAGAGTGCACAGCACCTCATGCATCTGAGTTATTGGTCCCAGTATTACAGGTGTTGCGGCCACTAAGTACCTACCTGAGAATGGAAGATACACATTCCATCGTGATCCTTGTTCTGGGACTAATATTGCAACCCCAGGTACACTGCTTGATGAGCAGGCATAACACCCCTGCTGTGCCAGTGGGGTCCTGTGTGAGAGAGGGTACAATCTGACAAATGGGCCATGCCAATGGTCGTCAGAAAGATTAACTTTCTTGTATCTTACATCCTTTCTCTGTGATTTTGTCTCTTTTCTCCTTCCCTCTGTTGTATTTATGCTGCCTGCCCATTTTTGGAGATTTGCTTCTACCATAGTGCTATTCCTCTTCTTCCTCATAAATGTTATGCTCAGCCTCAGTATGGGTGTGGTGGCCACAATGCTTGCAATTGTAACAGTGGTGCCCTCTTGCATTGTTTGCATGAACTCACACAGACTTGAGACTGACTGGCTTGTGGAGGTGCAAGATGTGAGAGAGTGGTGGCCATCTTAGTGCTAGCCTGTAAAAAAAGCAATACCCAATAGTATATCTGCTAAACATCAGCGAACACAAAGATGAAACTAGTATAAAAGATTCTTGCTTCAATTAAGCTGGCACCTACAACCTGGCACATTATTCCCAAAAGATGTAACTTTGGATGGCCAAAAAAGCAAATAAGGTAACTTATGCACTCCAGAAACATATAGCCTGAAACAGAATGTTGTTTTTCCAAGCATTTTCCTAGATAATGTGGCAAGCGTACAAAACATAAGCTCTCCAACCAACTGTGAAACACAAATGCCAGAATTAATCACTTAATGCCCTTTGCATTAGGATAAAGCATGCAGTTTAAAATACAACAGAGCACTTTTAAATGAGGAACTGCTGAATGCTGGTGTGTGTGGGGGGGAGAGCAATCTCCTACATCCCAGCAATAAACGAAAAAGGAAGCTTAACTTGTAAAGATTCGTAGAACTGATGAGAATAATAACGGCTAGCAGTTTAATAATGTTCTGAGATCAGTTTTTTTTTAAAGGAAGCAAATTGATAAAAACCCAATTAAAAGAGTCCTGGCAAATGTGAGTCCTTATAAAACAAACTCTGCACAGCTAGCAGTACCGGTTGCTAAACACAAACACTTGTCCCTCCGTATCCACTGATTTGGGATTCACAGATTTAAGTATTCACAGCTTCCAAATATTCTTAAAAAATAATAATCCAAGAAGCAAACCTTGATTTTTGCCATCTTATATAAGGGACATTTTGCTATGCCATTGCATATAATGGGACTTGAGTATTCATGGATTTTGCTATCCATGGGGGATCCTGGAACCAAACCCCAGTGAATATGAAGGGACAACTGTACATGTCTTCCCTACGGTTTCTCTTCACCCGCACTGTGCAGAGACCAAACACACCACCACCACTTACTAGGTCAAACCACATTGGTAGTAAAACATATTCTCCCATCACCAAGTTTCCGATTCAGGCACTGCCCCAAGCCCAGATGCTTTCATTTCATTTAAAGATTTATTTTCCAACTTGACTCAGATGAAAACCAACTGGTCCTAGCACTGGCAATGGGGTGTACCAAATAGATTATACTTTTTATTAGATCTCTCTCTCTCTCTCTGGCTTATCTTCACAAACGGAGATTCAGGAAGGACTCATCCCGCACTTTCTGCAAGCGCGCTGATGACTAAAAAGGCCAATCCGAGATAAACAAATCCGGTTGCAGAAAGCACAGCAGAAGGTCTCCTTGGGTGATGTTTTTGGGTTGTGATTCTTTCTGCGTTGTCGTTTCTCTTCAAGACTTGAAGATGCAAGGCTTTGGGTTTGTGCAGAGCTTTAAACTACAGCAAGCAGCTGACAGGAGATATTACCTGAAAGCATGCACTTATTTTTATCTCTTACTCATCATGTGGTTCTGAGTGAAATGGCATGAGAACGAAGCATTTAAGGAATACATCTCTCGATGAGCATAACGATTCCTAGAATGTGCAGAGACAAGAACGCAGTCCTTTCGACTGCTCTGAATTTCTGAAACTGCTCTCAACTTTTGGAGTTTATATCACAGCTCAGGGAAATGGGCTGCCAGTTTTGCAATATGACATGTAAGAGAAATGGAAGAAGATTGCATTGGCAATATACACTGCTAGCTTTGAGGATGTTCCTTCCGTGTGAGCATGAGAGATTCAATGTGATTGATAATGTCCCTTCCCCCATTTTTAAAATCTACAGATATTTTTCTAAACAAGGAAAATCCATCTTCCATTTTTATTATTAGTTTTTCACATCACAACCCATGGCACTTGACACTCAGCTGAATCTCCAGTCTTTAAGATAATGTCATATCATGCAACAGGGTGGAACAATATTGCAGAGGTGATTCCCCCGCCCCCCGCCATACCCTTTTAACGTTGACAAATGCCAGAAGTGAACAATCTGAAATGCAGAGCTTGGTATGCAGTTAGCTCTCTCCAGTTTCTTGAATGAAATGTAGAGTAGCAGGAGCAACATAAGGAAAGCAGGGTGGGAAGAAGGACAATCATTACAACATCACAAACAGACTATATTTAAAAGTGTTATTAAAACAGCTGCCAATAACTCAAAGTACATTTTAAAAAATTCACCAGTATCAAAATCCATGGGATTCTGATGAACTTCCATCCCTCTTTTAATTAAAACTACAGTCCCCAACTGTGTGTAAATGGATTTCAGCTTTCAGTAATTTCCTTTGAAGAGGCTAGTGGCTGGGGCAGCAGTGTGCCCGGAAAGTAAAATTCCTCACTGAGCACAATCTGCATTTCCAACCCCTGAAGTTTGGCTTGAGGATTTCTAACAGCACTTTGGCCCATGTATATGCATATGTTTAGGACCACACAATCCTCCTGCCATTTATTTCTCCAGAGGAGCATAATTCAGGAGCTTCTCAATCAGATCGACATGGGCAAGCAGCATCCGCCGGCAGCAGTATCTCTTCAGACCCAGAGCATCCAAAGCATCACTAAAAACAAAAGAAGCAGGACAGTTTTTAAAGAACAGCAGCACACTAGAAGCAGATCTTATTCATGTACAAGGACAAAATTCAAGGTCTGGTCCATAAAACAGGAAGAAGAAACATGAAACTGGAGCTAGGGGAAGAGGGCTCCATATGGAGTTTCAGTGGAAGGTGCCCTAAGATTTCCTCCTTCCCCAAAACCTGGTTATGTCATGAGAACCAAGCTAATAAAGTTACTTCCTCTGGAGAGCAATCATGAGAAAAGCAGAAGCTTCCAGAAAAAGGATATGGGGTGGGAGATATTCATGGGACTGAAGTGGTACCAAAGAGGGCACCTGCTGGTTGTAGAAAATCCTTAAAATACTATAAGGAAGTTAGCAAGCTCTGGAAGCACTCTGAAGCAGCAGCTGTCTGTTTTGCCCTATGGGGAAAGAGAGATGCCATCTCCCTCCTGAAGCCTGGCGTAAGGAGGGACTATGTTCTGTGTATGTGCTGTTTCCTTATGTGGCTAATATATGAATCAGCCTAATGATGCACTGACTTGAACCTAATGATTAATTCAGTCTGGCAAACCCAGGGCTACTACTCAAAGACACTTGCTTGGGAAGCATTGTACTAAAGTGTACATTTAAAAAATGGTTTTTAAAAGATTTTACAGAAAGAAACACAACCAATGAACAATGCATCTCAGGTCCATTACAATGACATGTATTGAGTCTGTTTCCTTACTCAACTAAGAAATCTCCAGCTGACATGAAAACAATTATAATAGAGTATCTTTCCAAAAAAGTAAATATGTGAGGAAGAGTGAGAGAGAAGACTGGCATTTTCATTTGCATAACTAATAAACTTGTTCCAAGTCTCATAGAATTTAGAATGGTCTTGGTTATTTCTAGTGGCCTTTTCTACTAAGGTGTGAATTAGAAGGGCACAACTCTGTAGTAGGACACAGAAGCCCCAGGATCAATCCCTGCCACCACCAGCTAGGGCTGGGAAGAGGTCCCATCCGAAACCTGGGAGAGCCACTGTAAGTCAGTACGGGCAATACTATGTTTAACTAACTAATGGCCTGACTAGTTTTTAGGCAGCTTCCTAGTCCTTGAAATCAATAGCACTGCAGGATCAGTATGATCCTCTTAAAAATAAACTAAGTATAGTGTAGCGGAGATTTGTAAAATCTTGTATTTATGTTGCAAAAACAAACAAACAAACGGCATGTAGATGAGACTGAACTTAGCATCAGTCCACATGAAAAGGAGCTATACATCTTTCTAAATCAAACACTGACCTGCTGCTGTATAAGCTACTATGATATTTGTATATACAGTTGGACCCCTGTATCCGTGGGGATTTGGTTGCCAGACTTATCATGGATACTGGAAACAACAGGTAAATGAACTCTATTAAAATAAAGGACTTTGGATAAAAACATAACATAGGTTTGCATTGACAGATCTAGAAGATACCTAGAGAGGATGCCTCTCTAGGCATTTCCCAGCACGACTCTATGATATGTGTTCCCTATTTTGTGTTCTGCAGATAACTGAAACCATGGATATTGGTTCCACAGATATGGGGGTCCAACTGTATTTAAAGAACATCACGTCCAGATCCCAGGGGGCAACAGTTCTACTCTATTTGGTGCAGAGCAGGCTGCATTTGGATTACTATGCCAATTTGGGGTGCCACAATGAAAAGTAACATTTGGACTGTGTCTACAGATAGGTAACCAGGATGGTTAGGGATCTGGAAACCAAGTCCTATGAGGAGTGGTTGAAAGATCCAGGTATATATAGCCTGGACAAGGGAACATGAAGGACAAATGTGATAGTAACTTTCAAAAAGCTGGAACCTGTCATGAAGAAAAAGAGAATTGTTCTGTATTGTTCCAGGAAAGCAAGATTAGAATAACGGGTGGTAATTGTAGCAAAACAAACTTTAGCTAACATCTAGGAAAAACCTCCTAGTAGTAAATGCTATTCAGCCGCGGAACAGACTGTTTTCAGGAAGGGTAGGATTTTCTTAGCTGGAGACTTTTAAGTGAATATCATATAGTCTTCCATAATATATCATGTAGATCAGGGATGGAGAAATACTGGAGCCAAAATCCAGCTCTAGGGCTTCTCTTATGGCCACCCCTCCTTTCCCATTACTCAACCACTTAGTAGTTTCCCAGTTTTTGTACAGGTTTTCCCCATTCAAAAAGATGGAAATCCCTCTCCTAAGATTTGGTTACTGGCAGTAAGAGCTTTACACTAAAGTATACTGGTATTTTTGGAGCTACCCTTTTGTCTTTAGCCCCACCCACACCAGCAGTCTCCAGGAACTTTTCTGAAACTGAATTTGTCCTTCAGGCTAAAAGAGGTTCCCCACTTTTGCTGTATGTACATATGTACACCCTACATTGCAGATCCTATATAGCAGAGAGTTGGATTAATTTTTGTTGTTAACTCTCTTCGAGTTGACTTCGACTTATGGCAACCTCATGCACGACAAATCTCCAAGACCACATATCTTCTACTGCCCCACTCAGGTCTTGCAGATTCAGGCCTGTGTCTTTTCTGATTGAGTCTATCCATCTGGTATACAGTCTTGCTTTCTTTTTCCCTCCACCTTTCCTAGCATTATTTACTTTTCCACTGAGCCATTCCTTCTCATGATGTGACCACAGTACAACAGCTTCAATTTAGTAATCTTGGCTTCTAGTGAGAGTTCTGGCTTGATCTGTTCTAAGACCCATTTCTTTGTCTTTTGGGCCACCCACAGTATTCTCTGAACTCTTCTCCAACACCACATTTCAAATGAGTTGATTCTCTCTCTATCAGCTTAGATTACATGGTTGGACTAGATGGTCTTCCAAGTCCTTGAAGACTCTGACTCAGTTTCATACCTACTTTATAGCCTTTTCCCAAACTCAGTACTTCAAATAAATAGATATAATCTCACTTTGTAGCCTAAGAAGAGGATAAAACAAACACATCCCTGACCAAAAGCAGCTTGCAGTCTAAAAATAGAGAAGAGACCAAAGGAATCTGAAAATGGAACAAGAACATGCAACTGATATATAAACCAAGAACAGAATACCAGAAACTGAGACTAAAAAGAGAATTAGGAGGATGGATGAATATCCAAAATAAACAGCAGAAACACAGAATAAAGATCTTGATTCTGTATAAGAAAAGGATGCAGCAGCATGCATTCCTCATGGCTCCTTTGCCCATACAGATAGGAAAGCAGACCAAGCCTAGGTTTGGGAGGTCTTAACTATCAGGATTGGCCCCTGACAGTGCTTGCTCCTGCCATTTTCAGTTATTTTACTGTAACCTTGATATTAATTGTGTGTGTTTCTTTTCTTGGTACTGGCTAACAAGTGTTCTTTGCCAACTGTATGGGAGTGGTGGTAATGGTTTTGGCTGGTTTGGAGAGAGATAAGAATACAGCTGCAAAGTCAGCCTGGGAAAAGGAGGCTGGCCAGTGTAAGGCAATGTAACGTCTGAGGATGATGGATAGCCAACAGTGTTAAAGCCTGCCAAATTTTATAGATTCATAGAATCATAGAATTGTAGAGTTGGAAGAGACCACGAGGGCCATCCAATCCAACCCCCTGCCATGCAGGAATACACAATCAAAGCATCCCCGACAGATGACCACCCAGCCTCTGTTTAAAGACCTCCAAGGAAGGAGACCCCACCACGCTCCGAGGGAGGGTGTTCCACTGCCGAACAGCTCTTACGGTCAAAAAGTTCCTCCTAATGTTGAGATGGAATCTCTGTTCCTGGAGCTTGCATCCATTGCTCCGTGTTCCAGTCTCTGGAGCAGCAGAAAACAAGCTTGCTCCATCCTCAATGTGACACCCCTTCAAATACTTAAACAGGGCTATCATATCGCCCCTTAACCGTCTTTTTTCCAGGCTAAACATACCCAGCTCCCTAAGTCTTTTCTCATAAGGCATGGTTTCCAGACCTTTCACCATTTTAGTCACCCTTCTCTGGACACGCTCCAATTTGTCAATATCCTTTTTGAATTGTGGTGCCCAGAACTGGACACAGTATTCTAAGTGAGGCCTGACCAAGGCAGAATAGAGTGGCACCATTACTTCCCTTGATCTAGACACTATACTTCTATTAATGCAGCCCAAAATCATATTGGCCTTTTAGCTGTAATATGTAGTATTTAGATTGTAGTATGTTTTTAATATAGTGCATATCCTTTAAGTTTAAATTCTCAACAACAACCTTGTACAGTACATTTCTTGGATTTCTGACAATAAAGTTTCCTAAAGAACTCTGAAACTGTTGTTCAGTGACTCTGAGGATGCAAGTACATGACATTAACTCAGTCTACAGTCCTATCTCTATGGACCAAGGGACCCAAGCAAATTGCTGCTTCTATCCTGGAAAGTGGCTGGGGCAGGATGATGACAAAATCACAAATAATCAAATCCATGGATATCAAACAAGTGAATGTGGAGGGATGACTGTACTTTGTCCCTGACAGTAAGAGCTGTTCGGAAGTAGAATACACTGCCTCATAGTGTAGTGGAGTCTCCTTCTTTGGAGGTTTTTAAACAGAGGCTGGGTGGCCATCTGTTGGGAATGCTTTGATTGTTATTCCTGCATGGCAGGGGGTTGGACTGGATAGCCCTTATGGCCTCTTCCCACTCTATGATTCTATGATTCTGTGTCCCTACAGTACAGGGATATTCATTACTGTATTCACAAAGGAATGAAATCAGACACAACTGGAATGGGACAAAATTTACTTCTTTCTCATGGAGCTTGCTTTTGTACGCCTGATGTCACACTGTATTCTACTTCTTCGTCACTCGGTGGCCACAGGAGGAGGCTAGGCAGTTGCTGACAAATATGGTAAAACAAAAGAGTAGCCTACAGACTTGAAAGTAGACCAGGGATAGTAGTAAGTATCAGACTGTTTCTTTGTTCTCCCAGGCAAGCAAAGTGATGCCAAGATTTACAAGCAAGGCTTTTACAATATACAGAGTGAGAAATGCCAGCTGTCCAATCTCCGTTCAGAAAGGGAAGAAGTATTAAGGAATCATATCACAAACATATGTTGAATAATGGAATGTACCAAAGAATTCCTAGAGAAAATCAATTTGTACTTTACAGATTACTGCAAAGCTTTTGACTGTGTAGATCATGAAAAATAATGGGCCTGTCTAAACAATGAAAATACCCCTCATGGAATTCACTGGGAATCCTACCAGTCTAAACAGGATCCAGCGCCAATCCACACTATTCGGAAGGAGGGGGACCTAAAATGTCAAAAACAACGGGGTAAAAACCTTTGCAGATTTCCCCAAACTTTTTCACAAACTGTGAGACGGGTGTGCATTTTTGCTCTTTTGGACTATTGAACAATAAAAAATGCAAAGGGAAGCACAGAGCTGATTGGCTGGGCAAGAATGAAAGTGGGGCTTGCTAGCTGTCAAGACGGATATTTTCCGGCAGGCCTTTCCTGAATAGCTATCCTGGCCCTAAGATTCGGCTGTCTTTTCCCCTTGACCTTTGTATCATTTTATTGTGTGTTTTTAATCCTTTCTAATTGTTGCCATTGTATCATTTTATTGTGTGTTTTTAATCCTTTCTAATTTAATACTGTTTAAAGGTGGGTGGGTTAGGGTACTGCTGTAATCATGGAGTGTTTATGCTGTAAGCCACCCTGATTGCATTGCAGAGGGGCGGGATAGAAATAATTATTTATTATTATTATTATTATTATTAGGAGGAGGGCAACTGCCTGCTGCCACCATATTGGATTTTCACCTTAGCGATCAATCGCTAAGGCGAAAGAAAAAGGATCAATATTTTCTGTTTTTGCTTCAGAGAATCGCTCTATCACACCAGCGTACCTTGGGATGATTAAAAAAAAAAAACACTGGTGGCAGTGAAGTACTAACATGAAGAAATCACCCGCAACAGCTGTCAGGAATGTGAGGCTTATGGGGGTTTCTGAGGCCAGAAAAACCTTTTGGTCTGGTTGCTGCTGCTGCGAGATGCCAATAGTATGAGGTATTTGGGATTTTCCCCCCTTGTGTAGAAGGGTGTTACAACATCTTATTGTCCTGATGCGTAACCTATACTCTGGATGAGAGACCACTGTCAGGAAACAATATGGAGAAACAAATGGTTTCTCATTGGTGAGGAGCTCAGACAAGGCCAGATTTTATCACTGTATCTGTTTAATTTATATGGGGACCATATTACATGGAAAGCAGGAATAGACTCAGAGGAAGCAGGTGTGAAAACTGGAGGAAGGAACATTAATAAATTTAAGATATGCAGATGTTATCATATTACTCACATAAAGTAGACTTGGAATGATTACTGATGAAAGTTAAGGAAGAAAGTGCAAAAGCAGGGTTTCAGCTGGACATTAACAAAACAAAAAATGAAGACACAGAAATTTAAAATTTCCTACACTTTGGCCCAGTCATTAATCAAAATTAAGAAGGTAGTCAAGAAATCAGAAGAAGACTTAGAAAAGTATCTATGGAGGAACTAAGATCCCCAAGTACAGTTGCCCCTCCATATCCACAGATTGGGTATTCATGGATTTAAGTATTCATGGCTTGAAAATATTCTTTAAAAATAATAATCCAAAAAGCAAACCATGATTTTGCCATCTTATATAAGGGACACCATTTTGCTATGCCATTGCATATAATGGAACTTGAGTATTCATGGATTTTGGTATCCATGGAGGGTCCTGGAACCAAACCCCAGCGAATATGAAGGGACAATTGTATAAAGATTTATCAAAAATTAACTCATATGAAATATGGTGCTGGAGAAAAGTTCCACAGATACAATGGGTTGCTAAAAAGATAAATGAATGAGTGTTAAAGAGTAAATCAAGCTTGAACTCTCATTAGAAGTGAAGATGTCTAAACTGAGGCTGTGGACTTTGGACATATCATGGGATGATGTGACTCAATGGAGAAGATGATTAATGCCTGGTAAAGTGGAAGGTAGCTGGAAAAGAGGGAGACTACATTACAGGTGAATTAAGTAACTCAAAGAAGCCACAGCCCTGAGTTTGCAAAATCTGAGTAGGGCAGTAGATGAGCTGGGATCATCAATGCTCATTCACAGGGTCACCTTAAGTTTAAGTTGATAGTAAATAATAACAACAAAGGAAGGCTGCATTGGCTCCCTATGAGATCTTGGAAGAATATACACAATGCAAAAAAGGTAAAGTTTATTTTTACTCCCAACTGCCCTCTAAGGAGCAAGGATGGCCAATTTCACCATGTTTTTGGCCCTTTTAGGGCCCTTTTAGCCCGAGAAACAGTCTTTTTTCCAGTAGGAAGTTGGAAAAGGGCATCTCCTCTATCTAAAATAGCCTGGGGAGGGGAAACCTGTTAAAACTGCTTCCCATATTTGATGGGGGGGGCATTCTTTGGTAAAAATCTTTTTTAAAAAGATGTTTTTTAAAATTCTTTGGCTCTGGGGGGCACCAGAAGTAGTTCTGTGGGCTGCACATTCTTTTTATTAAACATTATTTTTATTGCAATTTTAGCATGAATGTAAGAACTGAATATAAGCTTAAAGATAGCATGTATAAAAAAGAAGACCAAATTGACTGTGTGTTCCTGCAGGGCAGGGGGTTGAACTACATGGCCCTTGTGGTCTCTTCAAACTCTATGATCCTATGATTCTAAGACATCTTAAATAATATAAATAAATCTCAAAATAATAATGCACATATAAGATCTTAAAATGCCATTTTCTTACATTCTGAACTTTTTATATTAAGTATTTCATTTGAGTAAAATTGATAAATAAATTTTGTAAGAATGGAAACAAAGTAATGTCATTTATTGATATATTTACATGTATTTTCTGTTCTTTGACTTCCCTTGTATTATCAACTATCCAGCGTGTTAATGCCTTTCAAGTTCAACTTCCTTTTGTCTGTATATTTCTTGTTTAAACCACCTTATTTCTAGCATAATAAAAACTAATATTTGAAGTATAAAAGATTGTACTGTTTTCCATTTTCATTATGTGCCATGTATCTTAGTTTGATTAAGTACTTAAGAAAGAAAAGACAAATAAACCTATAATAAAATGATCTGGGATAAAGTCATCAAGTCCATCTTAACTCTCCACTTTTCTTCCCAATATACAATTACTCATAACCAATGTCTTTCTGTGTTACAGGTCCCATCTATACAAGGGGGAAAAATACGATCTACTCCAAAGAAACAGCAATTTGCAGTGCTGCAACTTGTCTTAATGGCCAATAGAGCCCCCCTAAACTTTGCATGCCCCCTAGCCAAAATGGCGGCTGCGAGAGATTTACTCATGCTTTTAAATCTGCTGCCACCAATTTAAAAAAAATTACCATGGTGCACATGTGCGATATTTCATATTTACAAAAACAAAAAAGAGAGTAAAAGATCACCATTTTATTGACTTACCAACCTCTCACTTAGCTGAAAATCCAACATGGTGGCAATGGGCACTTTCCCTGTTTGCTAGCCCCACCCCCATGCTTGTCCGGCCAATTGGCTTATGCTGCCTCATCGCAGCAACACAATGCGATTGTCTTAATGATCACACATTCACATGCCCTACAAAACATTTTAAAAACAGAGAAAAGCTCAGAAGGCTTCCTTTCGGAGCTTTATGGCTGCTCCCCTTCTGAACGAGATGTATTGATGTGAATGTCCATTTAGACAGATCTCCTTCCATTTGAATTGCATTTGGATTATTTTCACTGTTTCGACAGGACATCAGTAACCATTTGTGAGTTGATGGAGATTTTCAAACGGGGCCAAATGCCCCATTCCTGCTCCGCAAGCCCCTCTCCCATTCCTGCCGCAGAATAAAGATAAGATGTTCAAACATCTTAATCCCGCGGCAGGAACATCCTCCCTCTCCCCTCAGCTTCACTGCTGTAAAAGCAGCGAAGCCAAATCCCGCTCGTTCTCGTGAGAGAACGAGAGGGAAAGAAATTCAAAAATAACCCCACAGCTGTCAAAAAAGAAAAGGAAGCAAAAAATAAAAAATACAAATAACCCAGGGAGGGAGGGGGAAAGGGTCCAACTTACCTGGGTGTCCTGTTCCTGGGTCCAGAATGGACCTCCCTCCCGTGGCTGTCACCATGGGAGTGGAACAGGACACCTTTTGGACCACCCGTGATTCTGTGACAGAAAAGGAACGGGTGGTCCAAAAACAATGTTTTCCCCGTGATGAAAATATCACAGGCAAATCCGAAATTGGGATGGGGAGACATAGAAAAGGGTCAATGTCTTCTGAAAAGAAGACTTTTTTCCGACCCTGTTCCTTGTCTCCCACAGATTTAAATGCGGGTCTGAAAATCTCTGGAATCTCTTTGTGTGGGCTGCTCTTTCCCCACCCCTGCTCCATAGCATGTGATGGAATTACTGGAGAGCAGTACAATTAGGCTGGGTGCTGGTTTTGGAGAAATTCTCTCACACAGACACTTTCATTTCCATGACCAGGCTTTGTTATTCAATCTCTACCTGACACAAGCAGGTTCTCTGGTCTCAGCCCTGACCTTTTAGGTCAGAATTCTGTTATAGTTTCTGTCCCCTGGATTTCATCTGGGATTAATTAGCTAGAATTCATATGGTTGGGCTGCTGGCTGGCTTGAGCTGATGACATTTAAAAAGAAGGCAAGATTTCCCAGGTTTTATTAAAGTCCACTTTGACATGTAAGAAAATAATGCATCCCACACCTGAGAATTCTGCTCATGATTTCTCCCACAATGGTAGACATGGTGAATGTAAGTTTCTGTTTTCACGATGGGTTTAGAATAATTAGCATTCTGTTTGAGATGTGAGCCTCTTACAGATCAAATAGGTAAAAGTTATAAAATAGAAGCAGGGAGATGATGAATGTTAGATAATATCTCTTGACCTTAGAGGTCTCCAGCATAAGAACCCGATTCCCAAACAGGATCAGTTCCTCATTACACTGTATGGCCTCACAAGTCATTCAAATGATTAAAAAACTCAGTGTGCTAAAGGTTTTAAAGAGCAGCTCATTTTTAATTAATTTTCCAAGAATTTTAATCAAATATTTCACACTGTTAGGCTGCAATCCTATGCATACTTGCCTAGGAGTAAATTCCACAAAAATCCAAGGAGCTTACTTCTGAGGCGACATAGCACTGTACTAATCACCTCCACAAAAATTGCAAAAAAAGGTTTAACAATAAAACAGGTTTAAAAATAAAATCCTCACACACTGATTTTCAGCAATCCTTGGTCCAGTTTTAAAAACGCTATAGGAAATACATATTTAGTTCAAATAGGCTATTAAGCAGAATTGAATGTACTGCTAAATAGTTTCTCTTCCTCAAATATTTTAAAGACACTCAATGCATGTAAAAAGCAGCATTTCCAAATACTCAATTGCAGAAGCTCTGCATACACAGACAAATAGATTATTCAGTATACCTACCACATTTTTTGTTACAAGAAATGATTTTAACAATACTTGACATATGGATCTGCCCTGAAAATTGTCACAAGACAGTTAGCTAAAACAGACAGTTTTGCTGCTAGAAAGAACTCAAATATTCATTTGTCTGCCCACTTCGTTAATGTAAAAAATCATACCATAAACGAGAATCAGATTTATGCCCAGGGCATGCATGTATCCAGGTGCATTTATCATGCAAATAATACTAAAATACTACTTAATCTTCAAATTTAGATTCAAAACCCCCAATTATGTATCTGCAGTGAAAAATCAGTGGTTATTACCATATCTACTATAAAGTCTAGGGAAAAGGTGGATACAGTGGGCTTGTCTATATGGTGAAAATACTCCTCATAGAATTTGAGAATACAATTTGTCTTAATGAGATCCTGAATCAATCCGCCATATTTGGAAGGGGGGCAAACCTCCTAAAACTACAAAGGAAAAGCCTTCACGACTTTCCCTGAAGTTTTAAAAAAGATCCATGGGGACTTTTTAAAAGATCCATTCCCGCTTGTTGGGACAACTGAATAGCTTTGCTGCACCTTCCGGATAAGAGCAAAACTGGAAAGCTGATTGGCCGGATGTGTACAGGGGGCAGAGCTTGCTGGCAAGGCAAGTGCCCTGAGCCATCATTTTGGATTTTTGCTGTAGCGATTATGCACTGAGGTGATGAAACAACCTTGTCTCTCTTTTTTTCTATTCATGAATTTAAGCAGAATATCACACTTCCGTACCTTGGATATGCTTTTTTTTTAAAATACTGTTCAGCAGCAGCAACTGGTGACAATAAAAACACGAGTAATTCACTCACATCCACCATCTTGATTCGTAGGCATGCCTGTTTGAACAATGAATTCCGATTTCTTCGCATGCCTGCGATCTTGCCAAAAAATTGTTGAAGCAAATGAAAGCTGCTACGAATTGGCATTAAGTGCACATCAATCCACATTTTACACTTGTCCCTTCATATTCCCTGGGGTTTTGTTCCAGGACCCCTCGTGGATTATATGCAATGGCATAGCAAAATGGTGTCCCTTATATAAGATGGCAAAATCAAGGTTTGCTTTTTGGATTATTATTTTTTAAAGAATATTTTCAAGCTGTGAATACTTACGTTTGTGGATACCAAATCCATGGATATGGAGGGACAACTGTATAGGCTCGTATAGTCAAGCCCAGTAACAAACTGGAATCTACACTATCTCTAGAGTCTAGCTAGTCAAGGGGAAAGTATTTCTTAAGCTTTTTCTGCTATATGAATTTTGTTTGATACCATCAGGCCCTTTAATTATTGTTGTTACATAAATTGTTCTATGCGGCTATCAAAAGGTGAATTACCAAGCACCTACAAATGAAGTATGACCAAACATTATATACTGTTTGAATATTACATTTATAATTTATTAAATTTATAATTTATGTAACTTACACATTTATAATTTATATAAATGTTATCAATTATAATAAATAATAATAAATGAACAAATAGTATTAGAAATAGTAGGCACATTAATGTGTAAAAACTGGCTGAATTAGACAAGGACCAACTCCTCTTCTCCTAAAATTGTTTCCATTACAACTGATCATTACAAGAACTAAGATTTAGTTTGCTTTTTTCTTCTTCCCTCACTATCCTTTTTTCCTTTTGCATCATGTTTTTTAGACTGCAATCCTCAAGTGATAGACTTGTTTATACCCTCTACTTTTCAGACTTTTTGGCTGAACAGCAGAATGCAAATTCTACAAATAAATATGAGACTTTTATATCTCATTACAACTCACTGGTATTCTGAAAATGCAGGTGCAATTTAAGATGTCTAAAACATAGTCTTAGTTTCAAGTTTTTAGCTGTGTTAGATGTATGTTTGTGCATAAGAGAAATAAACTTCAGAAGTGTGTCTGTCAGTGTTGAGACAAAGTTCCAGAAGATACCTAAAATTAGTGTTCAATTTGCTATTGGTTCTCTAGTTTCTTAAACACTCAGGTATTCTGGGGCCTAAGTAGAAAGATGGGGGCCTGTCAGTTCCTGCTGCACAGAACACTATTCTTTGGAACATTAAAGTATTGCTGCAGTCATATATATGTGTGTAACTATACATATGCAATTGGGTTTACTTTGAGTAGACATGTATAGGATTGTACTGCTGATAACAGGTAAAGATGGTTGAGTTTGGGCAGAACATGACACTCAAATACAAAGGACAGGTAATCCTATCCACTGTTCACTGTAAATTATTATTTTTTTGCCATGTCATATGGCAGTGCTGAACCACAGCAGCAGAAAGGATGCATGAATATAAATACTGAAAAACTGTCTGTTCTTAAAGTACTTTTAACTTTGTTTGACACTGACACTTCACTTTTGTCTGTATGTCTTATTTGTGAGAAAGCACTTGAAAGTTCAGCAATGTGAAACATCAAAAAAAGTCTCTTTGTCATCCCAAGAAGTGGCAACTGAATAGTAGAGGCAAGTGAATGAAAGTTGATTAATTCATTATTGCAATGGGGTCTGTACCCCATTTTCTTCTCAGTTTCCTTTGACCGAGGAGCATTGTATCAGCATTTATTTAAAATAGCTATATAAACCTGGAGCACAGTAAAAGAATGCCTTCTCCTGCATAAGCTAAATGCAGGATATAAAAAATGATACACTGTTTCACTTGTAACTACTTCATGAGTTTGAACAGTGGTTTCCAACCTTGGACCCCCTGATACTATTGGACTACAACTCCTAGAATTCCTCAATATACCGGCTGGGGTTTCTGGAAGTAGAAGTCCAATGACATTTGAGAACCCAGTATTGGGAACTACTGTTCTAGAAAGTTTTGATGGTAATAAGACCTTCTCATTACTGATACCCTCACTGCAGTCTTGTGCCTCAAAAGGCTCATTGAGCAATGTCTCTTATTTTTAGATGATTTTTTTTAAATTCCAGATTTTAGTGTTGTTTTTTTAAACAGAATCTCTATCTTCATCATCTCTTTTTGGTGACAAGTTCTTGATTGCTCATCTCCATTAGTACTTTTGTTTCCAGATGAATCAGGCCAACAAATAATCCAGATTGAAACTGGATTATTTGCCATGGCACCATCCTGGGATTTGTAGGGATTCGTAGAAGGGCGTATAGAGTAGCAAGCTCAGTCCACAATGCAGAGTCCAGAAATCTTAGAAGCAGGAGCCAGGAATTGAAAAAATGAGAAGGTTGTTTCTTCCAGGAAGGTTGGTTGTCAGCAACACCATGCCGAGAGCGAGGCTGAGATATTTATGTTTTGGAATCCACCCTCAGATGTTGCCTGATCAATACACTTTTTTTTTTATAAATATGCTCAGAATGACACAAGTCCTCCTTTTACTGTCTGTATTGAATTGCTGTAGGTATGGTCTTGGTGGTATCTGTGTCTTGTGGCTGCTAGTGGTATACCTGTTTGTCTCCTGCATAGGCATGTCTCTCTGCCCTTCCATTTTCCTGTCAGGATCTGCCCCTGGGTCCTGAGAGCTAAGCCTGACACCCTCTCTGTCTGCCTTGCTGTTTATGTCATAATTTAGTCTGGGGGTCTGGGAGGAGGCATGACATAAAGAAAACCAGACAAGGCTTCATATCTTCATGTCTTTGTTCAGGAATCCCCATAAAACGAAGTGCCCTTTATCCCTCTTGTAATTAAATCAAAGATAAAACATCCAGATCTTGTTCTCTCTGTCTCATAACTACTCTAAGAATTTTTTTCCAATTTTGAAGTTCTGGTGTCCACAGTTGACATGTTGTTCTTCATCTGTTGCATATCAGCTGATATTTGGGCCAAAGACTTTCTAATCTCTTTAATTTCTCCTTTCATAGCTTCGTTAATTCCATCGTTGATGTCTTTCCTCAGCTCAGCTCTTATACTTTGATAGCTCTTCATTCATATCATTCTTCATTTTCCTGATCTCTTCGAACATTTGCTGGTTTCATTCTAGTATTTCTTTTGGGATTTCTACCAAAGTTCTTCTTTGTAAAGGAATTGAAGACACAGTTATTGTTGGAGGTATCTTGCATCTAGTTCCTGATGCCATGTTTGACAGCTGTCAAACCTCAATTTAAAGAGAATAAAAATTACTTGCAGTAATACCTCTTAACCACTAGTTGGTATCATGAGCTGTTTCTTATCCATATAGCAGATACAGCCTATTCAGTGGAAGTTATTTTCATTTCCTCTTCAGCAGCCTTGTGGAGATAGTGTTTAGCCTACTCTGAGCTAAACATTATTTATTCTCAGGCTCTGTTCTCAGGTTTCGCCTTGTTTAATTCTTTCACTGCCGGTATTAGTTGTTATTTTTAAAGAGATACCGGTACTTAATCCTCTGCTTCCCACTTTAAAATAAAAAGTCTCCTTTAATCCATTACTTCCATTACGTTTTGTTCAAAACTTAAAATCAAGTCTTTAGGTGCTTTCAAACTTCTAATATATTTTAACACCCCTTCTCTCTGCGCCTTCAATAACGTTACTCAGGTCCCGTCTATACAAGGGGGGGGGATACGAACACATTAGGAAAGGCAGGCATTTGCAACTGTGCGACCTGTCTGCACGGCCAAAAGAGCCTTCCTAAACTCCGCATGATCCCCTAGCCAGATGGCAGCTGCAAGTGATTTACTCGTGATTTTAAATCTGCTGCCGCCATTTTTTTTTTTTAAAAAAACACCTTCCCAGAGTATGCACAAGCAACACTTCATATTCACAAATACAGGTGTTCCTTCATATTCCCTGGGATTTGGTTCCAGGACCCCTGTGCATATCAAAATCTGTGAATTCTCAAGTCCCATTATATGCAATGGCATAGCAAAATGGTGTCCCTTATATAAGATGGCAAAATCAAGGTTTGCTTTTTGGATTATTATTTTTTAAAGAATATTTTCAAGCCGTGAATACTTAGAGTGCAAGAGTGCAAATCAATTTTTTTAAAAAAAGTATGAGATCACCGCTTGATCAACTTACCGGACCCTCGCTTAGCCGAAAATCCAACATAGCGGCCGCAGCCGCTTTCCCTCTTTGCTAGCCCTGTCCCCTGTGGTCGTCCAGCCAATCAGATTTCACTGCCTGTTCCTATTTGTGCAAACGTGAGTGTTCAAACGGTCACACATTCAGAAGTCGTACAGAGCTTTCCAGAAAATCTTTACGAATCCCCAGACAAATTTCGCTGCCCCCCTTCCAAATGACACGTATTTGTGCAAATGGCAGTTTGAACAGATCGCAATATGTTCGCATCTTGTTTGTATTATTTTGACCATATAGACAGGACCTCTCTTAGTCAGCAGGCAAAGCGATATGGGGTTTAAGTGTCCCAATTAACTGAAAAACTTCTCTGGTGGTCACTAAGTCAAATTATTAATTTAAGAAAGTTGAGTGGTGAAGTTCAAAATCCCTCACAGGTGGCAGCAAAGCAGCGGGGAGCGATAGCATCCCTACTTGTCTATTCCTCCACAACGGAGCAATGAAAGTCGCTGCTTCTGTTGCCCAGACCAGAGCAACAGAGGCAAGGGGATATTTTCTGCTGGTTTGCTCTATCTCAAACCAGCAGGCACTGTGATCTGCGAGTGTCCCTTGGGAACTTTACCCAAGGAACACCCAACATGGTGCCATCTTCAACCTGGAACCTTCCTTTGCTCCAGAAGATTTCTGATGTTCTTGTCTTAGCGTTGTTTTAATCCCATGATTTCAGGCTGGGTAGGGGGTACTTTACCTTTTCTCATGTATGATGTTATGTTGGTGCCAAAAGATAGAGTTAAAACTAAAACACCACATGTAATATGGCCCTAAAATTAAAACAAAAACAAAAACAAAACAAAAACAAAAAAACCCTGCAAGATAAAAGTACATACCTTTTCAGTAATGAGCCCTTGATTTTCCCTGCAGCAAAAATGTTAATGGATACTTAAGAGAACAACAGTGAAAATGCAAGAATATAAAAGGAAAGGTTCCTACCCTTCTGTATATTCTGCTTGCAGAAGACCAAGATATGCTTCCCATTTGTTTCCAACTATTTTGCCACAAGTGAAGCACCTCACAGGAATAATCATTTTACACCTAAGAAAACATTAAAAACAGACAAATTAAATAGTACATAGAAATCTAGAACTTAGTTTATCAAGCAGCCATAGGGAAGCATTTCTGTCTTTTTCATTTCACAGGAAGATATTTAAGTGTATCCTTCAAAGAATCATAGAGTTGGAAGAGACAAGGGCCATTTAGTCCAGCCCCCTGCCATGCAGGAGTACACAAATCAAAGCATACGTGACAGATGGCCATCCAGTCTGTGTTTAAAAACCTGCAAAGAAGGAGACTCTACCACACTTCCAGGCAGTGCATTCCACTGCCAAACAGCTCTTACTGTCAGGAAGTTCTTCCTAATATTTAGGTGGAATCTCTTTTCCTGTAGTTTGAGTCCATTGCTCCATCTCCTAGTCTCTGGAGCAGCAGAAAACAAGCTTGCTCCATCCTCAGTATGACATCCCTCCAAATATTTAAACATTTAAACAAGCTATCATGTCACCTCTTAGCCTTCTTACCTCCAGGCTAAAGATACCTAGCTCCCTTACCCACTCCTCTCAGGGCATGGCTTCCAGACCTCCCACCATTTTGGTCACCCTCCTCTAGACACATTCCAGCTTGTTAATATCCTTCTTGAATTGTGGTGCCCAGAACTGGACACAGTATTCCAAGTGAGGTCTGACCAAAGCAGAATACAGTGACACTATTGCTTCCCTTGATCTAGAGTCTAGATATTATACTCCTATTGATGCAGCCTAGAATTGCATTGGCTTTTTAAACTGCTGAATCACACTGCTGACTCATGTTCAGCTTGTGGTCCACTAAGACACCTAGATCCCTTTCGCATGTACTGCCATCAAGCCAGGTGCCATCCATCCTATATTTGTACATTTCATTTTTACTGCCCAAGTATAGTAGCCTACATTTCTCCCTGTTGAAATTCATTTTGTTAGTATTGGCTCAGCTTTCTAATCTGTTAACATCATTTTGATTTCTGATCCTGTTCTCTGGAGTATTAGCTACCCCTCCTAATTTGACATCATCTGCAAACTTGATAAGAATGCCCTCTATTCCCTCATCCATGCCACTGATAAAGATGTTGAATAGCACTGGGTCCAGGACAAAACCCTGCGGCACCCCACTAGTCACTTCTCTCCAGGATGAAGAGGAGCCATTGGTGACTACCCTTTGGGCTCAGTCGGTCAACCACTGAAATCAGCTTGGTGTAAAAGTGATTCACTTTGGCTGAATGGTGCCCTTGTTTTGTAGCATATGGTTTTTGTAAAATTAACTTCACATCCTAATCTTAAATATATTTCCTTTGACAAAAGCCCATTATAAGGAATAGTTAGGAGCACTTGCTACTGTAGAACAGTTTGGGTGAATGTAGACTTGGCCAGTGTCTCAAAAGAGGGTCCCTGGGCATTCAAAACAAGCAGGATCAAGCACATATGTAAAAATGGCTGGGTCTAATTGGTATGTTTAATAACTCATTTACAAGCTAGAATAGGTTTCTAATCACACTGAGGCTGCCATCCTGTTAGGAGGCATAAATCCACTTTATGTCTGCATATGTTTTTTCCTGGTCTTTGTGGAGGTCAGTATTTCCTCCCCCTGTCCCACCATAATAACCAAAACCTTCCCTGGACTTACTGGGGAGTTGCTGAAGCCCCCATCCACTTCCATTTCATGACTGGTGGAGAGAGGAGGGTGGGTTGGAGATGTATCCATCCCAGACACAAAATTATTACATCATCCACCGAGATCAGCCAGGGTCCTCTGTACATCTTAGTGGAGGATGTAATCATTTTAATCTGACTAAGGGGACATAGCCAGAAACTTCTCTAATCACTCCTGCTCTCCAGCAGCCATAGAATGGCTGTGGGGTGGGGGTGGGGAGAAGCCGCAGCAGCTCAACTATAAGTCCAGGGATGTTGAATGGCCAACTGCAGCTTAATTCCACATGCAGAAGTATTGTGTTACATGGTGCCACACAGGATGTCAGCCTTGATTTCTTAATGGGCTTACCTAGTGCCAAGATGTTTGTGTCATCAACTATTTCGTGAACAGCCACAGTAAAAAAAATGCAATTGTCATAACCAATACTTCCTGCATTTAATTGCCCTCTGACAATTGCTCAGTTGTATGTACTGTAGATATACCTGAAATTCTGAACGATGCTTCATGCATCTGATGTTGTGAGCAACAGTTCATGAAAGTTTATTCCATGATAAAACTGTTTGTCTTAAAGTGCCACAGGACTGGTTTTTGTAACTGAGACAGTCTCAAAATAAGTAAAATTATTTAAGACTTCATAGTATGGTTTGCAAATGCAGTATTTATTGCCAAACTCTATTTTTTTAAAGAAAACCAGCACCGGTGTAGGCCTAATTACAGGTTATGATGAAAATCAGCTATTCTTTGTTCAAAATACTAATAATACATCTCACCCTTTTAGTAAAGTTCAGTTTTCAATGGAATTTCAGTAGTTTGGGTTACTTTGAGCTGGGCTATATAATGATAATTTATCCCACCACGTGTGTGTATATGTATGTGTGCACACACCTATTAACAGCTAACTACTATTAAAATTATGAGGCATGTAGCATTCTTTAAGAGTACTTCACCTCCAAAGCAAGGCGAACAACGCATGTCAAACTGTTTTTCTAGATATGGTATACACAGGCAGTATAAAAATAGTCCCTTAGTCTGACCTAGACTGCATGCATGATTAGGCAACTGTGGTGTAGCAGCAAGAGTGCTGAAGCTGCACGTTGAAAGAAACCCAAGCATAATTTCTCACTCAGCCATGGAGCACAGTGTGTGCCCATCAGGAAAATTGTCTCCTGGCATGATGGCAACTTCATGGGGCTACTATGAAAATGAAATAAGACAACTCAGGCTCTCATTCTATGCAGATTAATTTGGTTGTACGTCTCACAAAAAATGACAAATTCTAGCAGGATAGCTTCATTTGCCTGATACAGAAAACACACATGAGAATTTTGTAGTGCCTGGAAGAGTAACATTTACTGCTAACTAGAAATATCATGCTAGACTTAATTATGGCACTATTCCCTCCAAGTTTAATTATGACAACTCTGTTGATCTCTGAGGTGCCACAAAACTCTTGCTTTTCAAAAATTAAAAGGTGTAAATATAGTCAAGACACTTTTCCTGAGTTTTCTGGTATTTAAGAGATGCTTTGTGTATGTGAAAGGGTGGGGGAGGGAGGATTGAAACAGTTCCTATCAGAGCCACGAAACTGGGCTTCAAGGGACCTAGTGTGCTTGTTGTTTCAGGCTACCAATGGCCATCTCCTCTTGAAGGGTGTACAGCAACAACTGAGATGTGATAGAAGTGTAGGGAGGCAAACAAACAACTCCTTGACTAGCGTTGCCAGAGTGAAAACTAGAGAGGACTCCTGGACCTTTAATAGTTGGGTAGAAGAAGGAATTTCAGCAGGAGTTGCTTGTCATTCAACCAGATAACAAGCAACCACTGCTGAAATTCCCTTTTCCTGATTGACTGAATGTATATCCCTGCCCTTGCTCCCAAGTTTCAAGGTGGCTCTTCTGCACAATCATTAAAAACACAGGTAGGTGTGTGTATATATGTGTATGTGTATGTGTGTGTGTGTGTGTGTGTGTATATATATATATATACACACAGTTGTCCCTTCATATTCTCTGGGATTTGGTTCCAGGACCGCCACCCCCCCCCCCGTGGATACCAAAATCCGTGAATACTCAAGTCCCATTATATGCAATGGCATAGCAAAATGGTGTCCCTTATATAAGATGGCAAAATCAAGGTTTTGCTTTTTGGATTATTTTTTAAAGAATATTTTCAAGCCACGAATACTTAAATCCGTAGATACCCATCCGTGGATACCGAGGAACAACTGTATATGTGTGTGCCTTCAAGTCACCTGTCGACTTATGGTACTCCATGAATTTCATTTCACAGTTTTTTTTTTTTTGGGTAAGGAATGCTCAGAGGTGGGTTTTTGCCAGTCCCTTCCTCTGAAATGTACCCTGGTGTTCGTTGTCGGCGGTCTCCCATCCAAGTACTAACCAGGGCCGACCCTGCTTAGCAGCCAATAAGACCAGGCGGGTTCTGGAAAGGCACAGGAGCCCTCTCCAGTTTTTACTCTGGCAACCCTATGCCTAAAGCAGTCTGAACCTGTGGAAAGCGTTTCTCCCCGCTTCCCCACTCCCTTCCCCTTGAGAGAGAGAGAGTCAGAGCAGCGAGGCCATCCCCTCTCCTCTCCTGTCCTCCCCTCCCCGGGGAGCTCTGGAGCCGAAGGGAGGCGGCTGAAGCGTTTCCTCGCCCTCCCAACCGTCCTACCTCTAGAGCCCTCCCGAGCTCCCGCGCGTACCGAACTCCAGCCTTCCGAACAAAGCTGCCGCCTTTACTGGCTTTCCAACCGCCACGCCCACTTCCCTCCCTCCCTCCCTCCCTCCCGGTGCTACCACTCTAACAGAAAGGGGGGTGGCAAACGTTTGTTGACTTCCATATCTGGCTTGAGCTTCACTATAACATAGAAAACAGCGTCCTTTGTAACGGACTTTGTAACGCCCGCATCCTTTCTGTTTTGTTTTGGGTGTTGTTGTTTTTTTTTAAAAAAAACTCCGTTCTTCTTCCCTGAGGGGAGTAGTAGAGAGTGGTCCGTTCCGAAGGCTACGGCGTGGCGGTTGGCTCAAGACAGCTGCGTTCGGGGAGCTGCGTTTCGCGATCCTCGTGCGCGCTGGGTTGAGTGGCAGCTGCTGGGGCGTTCGGCTCGCGCAGACAGAGCGTGGGGCTTTCGGAGCGCCGGAGCAGCTGGGAGCGGAGAGAGAGAGAGAGTCCCGGGAAGCCGCGCGGGCGCCGCAGGTATCTGATTGCAGTCGCATTGCTTTGGCCGCCGCCGCCGCGCTCCTCTCTGCAGGCACCTGTTGCTCGAGTTCATCTCGTGGAGAGGGATTTTTTTTTTTTTTTGGAGATGGCTTCTTATTTTTTGGAAGGGGGGGTATGGGGTTTTCTCCCCCAAGACTGTGATTTGGTTGGAAAGTGTGCAACTGGTGGTTATGCTGCGGGAGAGCCCGAGGGCATCCACACTAGAGAAATAATCCAGGTTGAAACTGGATTATTTGCTTGGCTCCTTCTTATGGAATCCTGGGATTTGTAGTTTGGAGAGGCATAAGCACTCTTTGGTAGAGAAGGCGAGAGACCCTGTAAAACGACAACTCTCAGGATTCCATGGGAAGGAAGGAGCCATGCAAAGGATCCAGTTTCAAACTGGATCATTTGTGTGGTGTGGATTCTGATGCGGAGCAATGAAGAGGAATAAATGGATCCATAAAATTGGGGGGACGAGGCGGGAGAAGGGGGAGCCTTGTTCCTTTGCGCCGATGTTCCCAAAGCGCCTTTGCCTCGTCGAGGAGCCGCCCGCGGATGCTGGGATACTGGGTCGCGGATTCCCTTTGCGCTGCCCAAACCCGCGCAAGTGGGTCCAAGGCAGTTGGGGGTGGCGAGGGGGCCGCAGTCGGGGTTGGCGAGGTCCTTTTTTAAAGGCGGCGGGAGCAAGGAGGTTTCCGTGGAAAGACGAGCCTGTCATTTTCGAGGGAGAAGCCACACGACACAAGCCATCCAGTTTGAAACTGGGTTATATTTCCCGTGGCGCCTTCCTATGGAATGCCGGGATGTGTCGTTTTTACAAGGTCTTCTCTGGCCAAGAGTGCGGGTGCCTCGCCAAACTACAGATCCCAGGGTTCCATTGGAAGGAGCCGGGGCAAACAATCCCGTTTCGAACTGGATTATTGGTGCAGTGTAGACGCACCTGAGAAAGCGCAGTTGCTCCTTGGACATGAATCCCAACTGATGAGGCTCGATCCACACCACACGGAGAATCGAGTTTGCGGGTGGATTCTTTGCCCTGGGCTCTTCCTATGGAATCCTGGCGTTTATAGCTTGGCAAGGTCTTTCGCCTCCTCTGCCCAAGAGTGCGGGTGCCTAGCCAAACTACGCATCCCAAGGTTCCATCGGAAGGAGCCGTAGCAAATAATCCAGATTGAAACTGGATTGTTTGGGTAGTGTGGATTTGGTCCTGCCACCCTCCCCCACTCAGGGCCGGTTTATGGCACCGTCCGCATCCGCAGGGGGCCCCATCATTATGGGGGACCCCATAGTAGTAACCCCCCTCCTGCAAAAACATTCTTAGTAATACTGTAATCTGAATATCCTGTACTGTGAATAGCTTAGGTGGAGTTGGGTTACTTTGACCTGAGAGAAACATATGGGACCCCAAAATAAAGCATCGCAGGGGTCCCCAAAATGCCTTAAACCGGTCCTGCCCCCCTTAATCCTCCGCTGGGGCTGTTCTCGGGAAGCCCCCTCGGCCTTTCCAAGGAGGGAGGGATTCTTCTTCCCTCCTTCCTCGCCAGGCTCGTTGGCGTGATGGATCCGGAGCGAAAACTTGCTCGAGCGAGAGCCGGAGCGGAGCTGCTCTCCAAATCTTTTTTTTGGGGGGGGGGGCGGCATCCCAACCACCACCAGCAGCCTTTCTATGTTTTTTCTGGAGAGAAATCTAGTCCCTCCGGGGCCGCCCCCCACCCCGTTTCTTGGCACCCCTCGCCCCCCCCGTGCTGGTTTACTCGCGAGTAAGTGCCGCTGCGCCCCCCCTCCCTACAAATGTGCCGAGTTAAACGCGTTTCGGCTGCGATCGTTAGCCGAAGTCGTTTGATTGCAAGCCGCGTGAAGGCGCGACATCGTTTCCACTACCGCCAAGGCTTGCATGCCTCGGCCAGATGGGACTCGGCTCCTCCAAACTGGCCCGTCTCCCTTCTTGGTTTTGGCCCCAGTCTTCCTCGGAGGGGCTGCGGGTGGGCGCAGAGGGTTGCTTTCCTTCTTATGGGCACAACAGTCTTGTGAGGTCGATCGCACGTGGTGGAAACCTCCGGTGGGGGGATTTGAACCGGGGTCAGCCCCCTCAGTTTGCAGGGGGGGAAAAAGAATAATTGTGGAAATGTTTTGAAGTGGAATTAATGACCCACTATTTGGCCCAGGGGAGAGGATGATGATGATGATGATGATGATGGGCTGTGTGTGTGTGTGAGTTGTGTTAACAGGACTCATGCGTGGTATGCAACTCGAGGACTGGAGGCTTCTTGCTCGCCCTGCGAACTTTTTGGCCGGAGTGAATGGGTGTGGTGCGTTGGATTTTGGATTTCTTTTCTTCGCCTCCTCTCTCTGGCCACATCTGCAGAATAGACTTTGCTGGGACTCTCCTTTTCAACGGGGGAGAGTGATTCGGAAACGTATTCGGAACAAAATGTTCCCGCTTCAGCAGGATTAGTGCATAACGTCTGCAGGATTGTGTCCAACGGGGGGGGGGATATCTTTTTGGTGGGAGTGAGAGAAGAGTTGTAAATCATGGGGAGCAGGGAAGGGAGTGTCAAGAAGAAAGAGCACCAGCAAACAGGAAGGAGCTTTGCAAGCTGTGAGGCTCTGTCCTTCAGCAAGTTCTTTCTGTGCCTTGAGGCAAAGAGCAACAGGGAGGCTATCTTGTTTCTTGATCTCTTCCCGTTGTGACTCTTGAGTGCGCCTGGTATTTGGAAGCCAGCGGGATGGTTGATGTTATTGGTGTTCCTTCTGGAAATGTTTATCTGCCAGATCCACACTACACTGATCATCCAGTTTGAAACTGGATTACTTTGCCATGGCTTTCCTTCCTAGGGAATCCTGGGATTTGGAGTTTGGTGAGGCATCAGCTCTCTTTGGCAAGAAAGCTAAAGACCTTGCAAAACTACAAATCCCAGGATTCCACTGGAAGGAGCTGTGGCAAAAAAATCCAGTTGCAAGCTGGATGATTTGCGTAGTGTGAATTCGGCCAAGGGGACCTGCTTTTGAGTAAATATGTAAAGGCTTGGACAGAATACCTTATTTACTCTAAACTTTTCTAAGGTGGTGTATAGTGGTTTGAATGTTGGACTAGGACTCTGGGTGATAAGGGCTCGAATCCCACCCCCCAGACATGGAAACCCACTGAGTGACCTTGGGCAAGTCACCTCTCAGCCTCAGAGGAAGGCTTGTCGGTGCCACAAACCTCCTCTGAATAAATCTTGCCAAGAAAGCCATGGTATAGTCGGAATTGAATTGAAGGGTAACAACAACACTTTCTGAGAGAGACACTTGGGTGAGAGGAGCCCCAACGTATGAGCTGTGGGATTTCAGTAAAATTTCTATGTAATCAGACCCCCCAAACTGATCTAGAAACAACAATTAAAGGTTGTTTGCTACTTTGCTCTCTTTTACTTTAAATGTCTGGTGTGATTAGAGCATGAAGAAGTTGGCTAGGAGAGTTCACCCATGGGAGCCTTTCCTTGAAGCCTGCAGCCTGGAAGGGTGCCTTTAGGAGGTGGTGTAGAGGAGGCTTTGGATGGAATGCTGGGGGCAGAGTCTTTGTTTCACTTAAGAGCAGGGGTGGAAAAGGTGACTCTGGTACAGCAGAAGTTGCTAGACTCCACTGTGCATCAGCCCCCAGTGAACATGGCCATGGATCGGATGAAGAGATTTGCAGTCCATCAACTTCTGGAAGCCAGTGGATTCCACTCCTAGGGTGGGCCAAATGTGACCCTCCAGATGCCATTGGACTGCAGTTCCCAGCAGCTCTAGCCATCGTAGCAAATGGTGAGGAAGGTTGGGAGTTACAGTCCGACAACATCTGAGGGGCTCCACATTGCCTGCTATATAGACTAATTTGTCAGCCTGTCCGCAAAAAGAGACTTTCTCAAGTTTTCCGTTGAGTGCAGTGGAGGCCACTTACATAGGGGAAGGAGGATGGAGTCTTTCTCTCAACACCCCCTCTTTTCCTCCTGCCACCTGGAAACTTGAGCACCATGCCAGAAGGCAGTGACCTTTCTATGAAGCCTTCTATTCTGGCTGTTTCCCCATTCCAACCCTGAGGCATTGTACTAATCATGCACACTTAGTGGTCAGGGAATTCTAAGAGAGTGCTAACTGCATACTGTACAGTCATACCTCAATTTACAAAGCCTCTGACAAAGAAGCTCCTTTTTACAAAGTTTTTATATAGCCACCCAACTTCCCCCTTTCCTTCGTTGTGCCCTGTCTTCCCACGACAAGGGGACGTCAATGGAGAGGGGATGTTGAAGAAGGGGAGGAGAAACAGTGTTTTGGTGTTGCGTTGCAGCACCGTGTCTGCAGTAAACAATTCAATAAAGCTGGCGATGGGAAAGAATGGTATTTTACTCTAGTCAATCCTAGGTGTGCCTGCCTACAAGAGTTAAGGTAAACAGCAGCTGCCAACAGGATTCCTTGCCAAGCATGCATGAACAACAAAATAGAAAGAAAAGGGGAAAAGCAGAGAAGCTTGCTTTAGACAACTACCCGCAGCAGGTTAAACATAAATTGATCTAGAAGTTTAGTCACCAAAATGGATATCTTAAGAGAGGTGGAGGGTAGTGAAAGAAAAAGTCATCCCTGGATGCATTTTGGAAGAAGTCTTCATGTCTCTAGGTTCATAATGTTTCCATTTACTTACACAAGGCTTACCTGACCCAGTTGTTTCATTTCACATGTTGTTGTTGTTAACTGCCATCAAGTTGACTTTTGACTTATCGTAACCCCATGAATGAGAGACCTCCAGGTCACCCTATCATCAACTCCCCTGCTCGGGATATTGCACACTTGGGGCTATAGCTTCCTTGATTGAGTCTATCCATCTAGACTATGGTCTTCCTCTTTTCCTACAGTCCTCAACCTTACCAAGCATTATTGTCTTTTCTAGTGAGTCATGTTTCCTCATGATACAACTAAAGTACAACAGTCTCAGTTTAGTCATTTTGGCTTCTAGAGATAGTTCAGGCTTCATTTGCTCTAGGACCCATTTATTGTTCTTTCTAGCACTTACAACATAATTACAACATAAGCTTTTGTGCATAAATGCATAAACACGTGTTTTAATTAGCTGGTATATAGATATATGTGGACACAAAGGAAGAAAAATGGGAGCCAACAGTAATGAATAGGCAAATATAAAATCTGTGATAGCCTTGTATATTAAAAAGTAATCATGTAGCATTTTTGGGACTAACTGTGGAAAATAAATTTCTAGCATAAGCTTTTGTGTACTCCCACCCACCACTTTGGATGCAAGTGGATTGGGTTTTTTGAAAACTGATGCCAGAACTTTCTTTATCTTAGTTTCAAAGGTGCTGCACAATTCCTTTGTATTTTTTTAAATGCTGTAACAGACTAGAGACAGCTATGTCTTTGAAAACTAATAACAAACTCATCACCTGAATCTATTCTTCACATATGCCAGCATTCATGCCCAGAGAGGTACCAGGAGGCTTGGAGAAACATCAAAGTTTACAGAAGTACCAAGCAAAACAAACAAACAAAACCTTCTAAAGATAGCAGGTAGAGAACCTCTGAATAAATCCTGTCAAGAAATCCAGTAAGGTCACCATAAGCTGGAATCCAAGGCACATAACAACAACAGAAAGACCACAAAATAGCTCAGTAGGACTAAGCATGCTCTGTGGCCACTGGCCATAGTGAGCTGAATGGCTTTTGGAAAAAAGGGTCTGATCAACTGGTAGGGGAGAATGAATGCAATGGCGTGTCCTGGATGAGGACATGGCTGGCTGGAACACTAAACAGAAGCAGTCAGCACTTTGGGTTGCAATCCTAGTTGTTCTGTGTAAGGCTTAAGATAAGCAATGTGACCATTCATGACAGCATTGCAGTTTGCTATGTTGATTAATGCCCATTTCCTGTAGTGGTACAGGAAGCCATTGCCTCTATTCAATTCTAAACAATCCATTAAAAAAAAATCTATTTCAGCTGTTTCACACTGGAGTCTTCCCTTTGAAATCCATTTGTTGAAGAATTGCAAGTTTCAGGACAGGAGTGGAATGTTCCGGAAGACCGGAATGCTATTTTGCTGGTTTCTGAATGCTGATATTATGGATCATTTTGAAGCTTCTGCAAATAACAAAATGTCTTAAGTCAGCAGTTCTCAAGATTTTTTGCAACCACTTGAGAATTGCTGGGGTCTTCAAAGACCACTTAATCACCCTTTTCTTTGGTTGTATGCATCAAAACATACACACATAACCCATGGCTTAACAATATTTTTTCAGCACCAACTTTCTTGACATAATCAGTACCTTAACTGGCATTGTAAACTGAGCAGTCGTATGTGGCCACCATTGATGGGATCATGGCATTGTTCCATTTTTTGTCTGTGCTCTTTCATCACAGAGACTTCCTCTGCACTTGACTGTGGTTGTTTGCTGTTGGATCAGGCTTAGTTTCTATTAGCAAAGACAAAAATTGTTCTAAGAATTCTAAAGCTAGTCAGCATTAAAAAGACAGTGCACCTGGCTATAGAATCCAGTAGCTATTTCTGTTGTCCTGAACAGAAAGAGTTAGGTACTGAGCCTTTTCTTTTTTTCCAAAATGCACCCTTCTCTGTAATCCCTTATTCATGGGATAGCTGCAATGTTTATCTCAGCATGAAGTATGCATTAGGAACAAACCAGGGGGAAAATAAGAGAAGTTAAAAGGAAGCTGTGTGAGGAGTATTACTAATGCTTAGTAGTTCACTGAAATTAGGTACCAAAGGAACAAAAGCTGAAGAAAGACATGTAAACATCATCCAATCTAGCCCAACCTATGTGTTGATCTTATTTTTTAGAATAAAGTTAAATGTTTTTATGCATGAAAGTTGCAATCCCACACACAATTATGTTTGAGTGAGCCCCCTGAACTTAATGGGATTGGCTTCTGAGTAGACATAGGATTGGATTGTAGACCAGACTAGTGAATCAGTCTATAGACACCTACCTATGTATGTTAATGAGATGAAGTCTGCAGTTCTCAATTTTACAAACACTTCTCTATCTGGCTTCTGTGCAAGGCAGGAGAGTAGCTATTTAAAACACTGCATGAAACCTCTTTAAAGCGGTGTTGGATAGTTATTCTCATGGACCAGATCTGGTGTTTATCTTCTTTGTCCTCTTCTGAACTCTATCAAGTTTTGATCGAGTTCGGTAAAGCCTACTCATAAAGAGAACAAAACAGTTGCAGGGACATTGAGATCCCATGGTTTCTGCTTGTGTCCTGCTTCATAATTGTGAAGTCTTTATTGTTAATCTTGAGAATACATGTATTTATTAAAGTTATTTATTAATATTTTCCTTTTTGTCCAACAGGGCCTCCAAAGGATGTAAAATAAAATATTTTTAAAAAACTTTAAAGATCAGTTGGAATAGTGTAAGTTTTGGTTGTTGTTGTTGTGTGCCTTCAAGTCATTTCTGACTTATGGTGCCCTTAAGGCAAACTATCACGGGATTTTTCTAGGCTGAGAGTATGTACCATGCCCAAAGTGGGTTTTCAGGTCAAACGGGGATTTGAACTTTGGTCTCCAGAGTTGTAGTCTGACACTCAAACCACTATACCACCTGCCTGATGAGACGAGCCAGCCTGGCTTCACTTGAGGGGGGGGGGATTCTACAGCTAAGGTGCTGCTACAGCAAAAGTCCTATCTCATGTACTCACTAACCTAGCCTTTCAGGGTGAAGAGACATGTCATGTACTTATATTCCCAGATGCAGTGACCAGCAGTTTCAAAGTTAAACAGAAAACTTTATTGGCACAGTAATCCAAGAAGCATATCATACAAGGTTGTTGCTCGGAATTGAAACTTAGAAGGCAGACAGTATAATAAAAGCATATTACAATTTATGAAATCTGGCAGGCTTCAATACTATTGGTTAGCCATCACCCCCTGACCCGCTCTTCAGATGTAATGTCCATCCCATTTTTCCCAAGCTGATTGTGCAGCTGATGCTTATCTATCCATTCTCACTACCAACCATTACCTCGCCTTCCACAGTTACGGCAACACCATTGCTAACAAGCACAAAGAAATTAAAACACAATTAACAGCAAGGTTACAAAGAAACACTGAAATTGGCAGGACCAGTCCTGACAGACAGGCATGGGGCTGTTGTGAGCATCTCAAATTCTGGCCAGCCTCCTGGCCCCCTGCTGGTCAGAGCTTTACAAGTGAAAACAAATGCCTTCAGATCGACTTCTTATTTGTCCTGTCTTTGTGCTTTTAATCCCAGAAATTTAGAAAGGGATGCCTTGGTCAGTAGTGTTTTTCTTTCCAAGAAGCTGAAACTGCAGTTCTCTGCATATCAAGCTGCTATAGACAGCATAGGGGGAGGCCCAATTGTTTTATTTTTTTAAAGTTGAAGGTTGCCATCCATACTGGAAAAGTGGGTAGGTTATACTGCAAACTGCACTTCCATTGTTTGGATTACTATCTGGAGCAACTCGCAGGGTACAGACACTGATCATCCCTATTTTGAAGTGGCAGGATTGTATAAATGAGTTGTGTAGAAACATGGATATCCCCCCCCCCCAATGAGGACATTAGTTGCACATTCTAAAATAAGCTGCTTATTCAACCAGGGTGCCTTTTTAAGGTCACCTCTTAACAATTATTCATGTTTGTTCATAAGTAACACACACAGCCATTAGCATTCAAGACTTGCACATACAAGTCTTGATTCATTTCCTTGTGTCTAGTCGGTCTAGTTAATGCTGGGCTATTGTATTGATAAAAAGGTCCCACAGCACCTAGGGCAAATGTCTAGAAATAAAGATTACTCATCTTACTTTAAAAAAAAAAGACGTTGAAATAAGCAAGCCAAGAAATTCTTTCATGTGTCCCATGTCATCAGGGTGCTGTTTGTTGCATTTCTGTAAAAATACTTGGGCACAGACTCATCTGTGCTGTCAGATTTCCTCTGGGGTGGAGAGAGGAAGAGAGAGGCCACATCCATTCAAAATGCAAATATAGGGATAAACATGGAGTAAAGCATGGAAATGTTTTTTTCAGCACCAAATCCCAGAATCCCTCAGCCAGCATAGTCATTGGCTGAGGAGTTCTGGTAGTTATTAAAAGAAAGAAAAAAGCATTTTCCAAGCTCAGACTAGGGCATAAAGCTGGATAGATGACTGGCATCAGAGTTAAGCATGGTTAGGAACCTGTCAAAGGTCCAGGGGTTCAGACAGGCTCAGTGTTGTCCTTGCCACCATTCAGCCACTGAATATCATTAGCATAGTGGAGCCATGGCTCTCAAGGTCAAAGCCCCAGACTTTTTAATTAGCAGGGGCTACAACATCATATACTACCCCACTCTGACCTCCCTGTTTCCACTGAGCATAGCTGCAATGCTCACAGTAACTGGAGGTGGAAATAGATTTTCCTAGGAATGATGTATTGTTGTTAACTATCCTTGCAGTTAAGAAATCAGAAGAAGACTATGAGTTGCATGGGCAGGTATGAAGGCACTGATCAAGATCCTGAAGTATAAAGATACATAATTGAATACTAAAGTTAGGATGGTCCATGCCATTATATTTCCCATTTTTATGTGTGGGTGTGAAAGCTGGACAGTGAAGAAAGCTGATAGGAAGAAAATCAACACCTTTGAAATGTGGTTCTGGAGAAGATTCCTACAGATACTGTGGATTGCTAAATGGGTCCTAGAGCAGATGAAGCCAGAACTGTCCCTAGGAGCCCAAGATGACTAAACGGAGACTGTCATACTTCAGACATATCATAAAACATGACTCACTAAAAAAGACAACAGTGCTAGGTAAGGTAGAAGACAGTAGGAAAAGGTGAAGACCACATTCCAGATGGATAGACTCAATTGAGGAAGCCACATTCCTGAGTCTGTAAGACCTAAGCAAGGCTGTTGTTGACAGGTGACTTGGAGGTCTTTTATTCATGAGGCCGCCATAAGTCAAATTCATCTTGATGGCAGTTAACAATAACAATCCTTGTCAGATCCAAAGCACTTGGAGTGGGGATTTTTAAAGGACAAAAAAAAATAAAAAACAAACAAATGCCTAAAAAGAGATTTTAAACATCCTTTGGCCATCAAAGCAAGCGAGATCATGGCACCCACATCTTTACATAGTTGTTTATAAAAGAGAATTTCAGCAGGTGCAGTAGTCCTTTCGCCTGACAAAGAAATTCTGTATCAATTTCCAAATTACAGTGCTTATGTATTCTACTGACTTAAATGGGTTTTCTCTGAATTCCAGTCCTGTGGAAAGTTATATTCAAAACAGAATGGTGATATGGGCAAATAATACATGCCTAGAAAATAGAAGTCTTGTGGTGCCATGTTATTCTATGCTGTTCCTAGCTAAACTTGTTGAACTGGACTTTTCTTCTTCTTGTACAGTCTATATTGACATCAGAAAAAGAAAGTGTTCCTTGGTTATCCTTGTTATTATGCCTAATAGTTTGTATGTCTTTCAAGTGCTAGTTTTTCTGAAAATAGAATTTCCATGAGAGCTAAGACAAGCCATTACTGCCCTGTGTATAAATAATTGTGCCTTAATGCACAGCTTATGTTAATGCGTCTTTCATGACTATTTTTTGAAAACATGGATTATTGACCTGATGTGCTGAAACTCTAGCCTCAACATGAACTGTAGAGGAACAGATGCTCCCAATATAGGCAATATAGGGTTTTGAGATAGCTGAAACATTGTTTTTATGACTTCTGGAGTCAATGAAGATAGAAAGTCCTTTTTTCCCCCCTTTCCCAGTGATTATCTTATGCTGAGAACAGTGGGAACGGGATTGGTTCTGAACACAGAAGCAATTGCTATGTTCTCACAGAAATTTATATGTTATTTCCCCCCTTACCTTTTGAAGTTTTCACAAACTTAAATTTTGAACTGTGACATGTTTTGAGACTGCACCTCTTTTGTTTTTAAACTTTTTTTTGTCCTGCAATGCTTTTTTGAAGGCAGTGTAAAAAGGAAGGCATTGCTCAAGACTGCAATCCTAAACAGACTAAATGGGAAGTAAGTCTCATTGAGTACAGCAGGATTACTTCCAAGTTGGCAGGTATAGAATTGGGCTGTAAGAGAGTATTATGTGCTCCTTCTTTTCTAAATGGGGTGAAAACAGTGCGTGAGAGAGTACATTTCATGGCATCCTTGTAATAACAGTTTGCTTACAGGTGTACAAACAGACCTGGTAGAAGCAAACTGACTCCTGCTAATCATGCATCAGATGCAAAAGAGCACAAGATGTTTTTACCTTCTGCCAGCTTGCAGCTCACACTCCATGTGTCCACATTCAAACTATAAAACTTCTCGCTTCCCTTCCTAACACTCAAGTGAATGAAAACTTAAAGATAGTTGCTTGAATAAATAACCGTAAGTTTTATTGCTATGAGGTCTAGTTGTGGTTGGAAGATGCAAATTTGGATTTTGTGATAGGGAACTTCTGGACCTAGAGAGGTTTTTTTGGACTTTGACGCCAGTCATCTCTACCCAACATGGCCAATGATAAAGGATTATGGGAGCTGAATTCCAAATTTTCTAGGAGGCCAAAGGCTTTCCACCCCTGTACCAGTCCTTACCTATCCATATCCCCCAGGGTCTGGTTCATATTATATACTAGAGTCATTGAAGAGCAGCCATTCTGTTAAAGTTCCCAATCACGTACCAAGTTTTTAAGGCAAAACTATACAATATACTTGTCCATGCTGATCAAGATATTTAAAAACAGCTGTGCACTGTCTGAGTAACATAGTGCAGCAATGTCACTTGAGGTTGGTCAGGATTTTACTTATTACCAGAAACCATGTTGATGCTTGGTGTTATTGTTGTTGTGCGCCTTCAGGTCGTTTCTAACTTATGGTGACCCTAATGCGAACCAGGGTTGTCTTGGCTTTCTTCAGTGTTTGAGAGAGTGTGACTTGGCCAAGGTCATCCAGAGGGTTTCCATGGCTGAGCAGGTTTCGAACCCTGGTCTCTAGAGTACTAATCCAACACTTAAACCACTACATCACACTGTCTCATTACCAATTAGAGTAGATGTTGGCCCTTGCTTACTGTTGTAGTCTCAACTCAAAGTAAATCCTTTTGAATTCACTGGAACTAATTCAGAGCTAAGTATGCATAGGAAGGCAGGATCATTAAAAGTATCTTTGCCACAAATAATGGGTATTCCTGGTAAAAACATCTTTTCAGCTTGCATGTCACCTGAGGTGAACAATGTTAACTCTGAGTTTTTATGGTCTTGGAAACGTAACTGTTCATACAGTGTATGAAATAGCAAGGTTGCAAGACATGGTTATGTGTTGTGTCCCTTGTTATTGGAGCACCTGTTCTTCTGTTTGTAGTCCTGTAGGACTTGAGTCAAGATAATTCTGCTGACTGCTGTCTGTTGCCCTAGTACAGTAATGTGGCTGTAGCTGGGTAGTACCAGGAAGTATCAACAAAGTCTCCTCTATGAATGTTGACTTCTATCTACGTTTACTGAAAGTCAAGAATCCCTGACAATCTTTTGGAAAACTCTGGGAGTTCCTGGAACACAGTTTGCAAACAACTGTCTTTAGGGTGACCATCAAGAGTCACAAGGGTTTACTTGCAACATCTCCATTGTTCAACGTTACCTGACCTACCAAAAAATTATGATTATATCTCCAACAACTGGACTCCATTTTGTTTCTCTTTCACTTTGGTCAGTCCCTTGCTTGCTTGAGAGAAACGGAAATGGTTTTTCTGAAACTTTAACACTTATATACTACTAATAAATTAAATGGTGGTGCAGGATGGTGGCTTCTGCAAGGATCAAGGAATAATTAATTTTGGAGATAATGAAACACCCAGGGTGTTCAACATCTTGTCAACAGACAAAGTTATCAAGTTGTTGAGTTGGACTTCAATTGTGCAGTAAGTATGACAGATTAGTGACCAGGAAGATGGACAATGTGAGCCATGGAATCACACTACCAGTGTAAATTCCCATCCTTTTACAATGAGCACATAGCTTGAGTTCCCATTTGTCAATTTCCTGCACGAAAATAGTTGACGCACCAGGGCATCTGTTTAGATCCATGAGACAGTCACTAGGCAGGCATTTCTCCAACTATGCTACCTGTTCAAGTGAGGCGGGGGGGGGGATTGTGTAGTGAAAACTGATACCTAGGAACAATCTACTGCAAGATAGACCCAAAACAGCAAAATACCGAACTGCCACTGCAGCTCCCAGCTGAGACTGCTCAAATGCTTAATCAATGAACTTCAAGATATTTTAGAGAATGATACAGTACTCTTCTCTCATGGGGTTTGGGTGGCAGACTTATCCTTGTTTACAGATAGCTCCCCAACTTTAAACAGCTACTTACTACAACAGGTGACATGCTATGGACAGAAACTTAGGGGAAGACCTTGCTACAAACCAGATGGGAACTCTCTATCCCCTCATTTTCTCTGCTAACAACATCATGGGTCCTAGTAATTCCGCCCACAACATCAGAGGGGCATTTACTTGTTCATGTTCCAGTGTTATATATGTTGCCTTCTGTCAGCAGTGCCCCTCTGCATTCTCCATAGTACAAACAGAACAACAAGAGAATAAAGAGACACAAATCTTAGCAATACACAAAAATAGTATCAGAACATTTCAGTCTCTGAGGTCTGTTCCAATTTCAAAGTGGCTGTTATGGAAAAAAGGAATTTGAAGAGAAAAGGATTTCACTGGGAAGGGAGACAACTGAATTGGGATAATGTGAAGTCGAAGGCTTTCACGGCCGGCATCCATAGATTTTCCTTGGTTTTTTTCCGGGCTGTGAGGCCCTGTTCTGGAAGAGTTTACTTCTGATGTTTCGCCTGCATCTGTGGCTGGCATCTTCAGAGAATGGTTGGGTAGAAGTGTGTGTGGAGTTTATATACTGTGAACCCCTGTTGGGGAGTATATGTAAATTTGTGTATTTGAATGGTTAGTTTCTGGGTATAGAAATGCAAGGAGGATTAGTGTCTGTTTGGCTAATGGTTGGTTGATGGCCCATTATCTGCTGGAAATCCCCCTGTTCCTGGGTGGAATTCCTTTGTAAGTGTTGAATTTTGATTCTATTGTTTTTCAAAACTGGAAGCCAGATTTTGTTTACTTTTAGGGTTTCTTCTTTCCTGTTGAAGTTATCCAGGTGTTTGTGGATTTCAATAGCTTTTCTGTGCATTCTGACATGATAGTTGTTGGCCTGGTCCAGAATTTCTGTGTTTTTAAATAACATTTTGTGTCCAGGTTGGTTTATAACATGTTCTGCTACTGCTGATTTTTCTGGCTGGCCCGGTCTGCAGTGTCTCTCATGATCCTTGATTTGTGTTTCCACACTATGTTTAGTGGTCCCTATGTAAAGTTGTTCACAGCTGCATGGGATGCGGTAAACTCCTGCAGCTGTGAGAGGGTCTCTTTTGTCCTTTGCTGAGCGTAGCATTTCTTGGATTTTTCTGGTTGGTTTATAGATTGTTTGGAGGTTGTGTTTCCTCATCAGTTTCCCTATTCTGTCTGTGACTCCTTTGATGTATGGTAAAAAAATACCTTCCCTTTGGGTGGCTGTTTTTCTTCATTCTTGTGGTTTTTTTCTGTGTCTGGCTGCTCTTGTGATGTCTGATCTGGAGTAACCATTAGCCTGTAGGGCCCAGTTTAGGTGCCCAGTGTAGGTGAATTGGGATATATTTGCAAATTTCATTCTTTTAGCTGAGGTTTGAAGAGATGAGATGACTTCTTAGCCCATTACACCTACTGATCTGCTAGTTTTAATTACGATACAGTTCTGTGAACAACCTACAATCTTATTCAAAAAAAAGGTCTCTGTGTCTTTCCTAAAGGCAGTATCTCTGTATTGTTTTCCCACTTCAGAGACAATTAAAGGGCCTAGCAGTTTTAACAGACCTGTCATTAGTTTACAGGAGCCAAATTGTTATGCTGAACAAACACTTTCAAGGTTGATGACAGTGTTAACAATTGTCTTTTCCTGTCTCTCATTACCATCGCTGTTACATGTTTTATGATACTGTTTGGACAATTTTCTTCTAATTGTAATTTTTGCATCCACCTGCTGCTTAGTGCATCTGTAAGTTAATTCTGTCTTTTCTCTGGACGTAGACAAAAACATTTCTCTTCCACACATTTATCTGCTTGGATTTACTTGTGAACTACCTGTGACCTCTCACTGACTCTTAAGCACCACCATTAAAATTTGAACTTGGCACGCTTTCACCATGCTGTCACGGTTTGCACTTCTATTTAAATTTCACTCACTTGCAGTGCATGTGTATGAATGTCTGTCTACTGAGGCTGTACTCCATGCATCTGAAGAAATGGGAGGAAGTCCGTGAAAGCTTATGCTGAAATTAATTGATTAGTCTTAAGGGTACAACAGAAGAGGAAGCAAGGTAGAGTGGTTTGAATGTTGGACTAGGACTCCAGGAGACCAGTGTTTGAATCTTTGCTCCATTTCCATGAGCAGGTCATACTCTCTCAGCCTTAGATGAAGGCAATGGCAAACCCCCTCTGAACAAATCTTGCTGAGAAAAGCCTGTGATAGGGTTGCCTTAGGGTGGCCACAAGTCAGAAACAACTTGAAGTCACACACAGAACAACGTTTCTTTCTATACTAAAACAGATTAACATAGCTCTCTCCCTCTCTCTCTGAAAATCAGTGGATTGTGGTGCAGCTTGCATCCAAACTGTTGACCCAAATACAGGCCACTCCTATCCTATTTAGTGGCAAAATGGTACAGCCATACCTCAGTTAACAAAGCCTCTGAAAATGAAGTTCCTTTTTACAAAGTATTTTTACAAGCACCCCCCCCCATTTCCTCCTTGTTTTCTGTTTAACTGGAAATTTGTTAGCACCATCAGCAATGGGAGTATAATGGAGAAGGGCTGGAGAGAAGGGGAGAGCAGACAAGCCTTGCTCACCAGTTCCCCCAGGAAAATAGGGCTATACATTTGACCACCAAAGTGGAAATTGTAAGAAAACTGTAGGTTGGTGCAAGAAAAAGGCAACCATAGATGTATTTTGGAATAAGGTTTCAAAATGGTCTCTAGAAGGTTCAAAATGTTTTTGTCTACTTACTAAAGGCTTACTTGACCTGTGTGTGTGTGTATGTTCCCCCTGCTGGGAGTTACTTAGCAGGAATAGATTTTGTCTTGTGTGGCTGCTTCCCACACCCTGCTTGAACTTCCTTAGATAGTAATGGGGACATATGTTTGTATCTTGGTATTGTTATAAAGATCTGAGTAGCTTGGGTATTGTTTTTTGCCTGTTTACTACATCAAGTCACCTAGCACAAAGCACGTGTGTGTGTGTGTGTGTGTGTGTGTGTGCTTTCACTTGTGAGTTCTTTCACTGATGAGTAAAAGTTCAAAATTTCCTCCTACTTGTTTTTGGCTAGCTGGCTTTACTGGCTTTACATTTTCACACCAAAGTGGCTTTCTACCTTGGCCCTTCAAAGGAAGGCCATCACTTGAGGATTTGGGGCCATCTTTATAGCCGTTGGGCTGGGTGCAAGTGAAGGGAAGTTGGCTATTTTACAAACCTGGTTTTCTGTGCTCATTGCTGGGCCTTGAATGAAGTAAAAAGATGGGAGGGAGTAGGGAGAGACAAGGCAAAAAGGAGGAATGGAATGAATCTTAAAAATGTGCTGTGATGATGAAGAAACAATTCAAGATGTGAAGTAATACTCTAGAGATTAAACTGAAGAAGGAACAATATGTTATTAAATAAATGTATAATTAAATGTGGTGACTTCTGCCACCTCTTTAGTTTTCTCTAATGAAACTAGGCCTGTGTGGTTGTGCAGTGTTGTTTCCCATGCAGGGAGAGGCTTAAGGAGGAAGCAAAGCATCTAAGTGTGTGTGTGTGTGTATGAATGAATGAATGTGTCTTTGTGTCTCCCAGCATACCTATTGGTATTTTCTCCCAGTTCTCAGTCCCTGCCGGATAAAGGCATAAAAGCTTAAACTGAGGCTCCTTCTGCCCTGCTTTGATGAATCTTGCTTTACATTACCCTTTAATGTCCAAGCAGGTGAAAACTAAAAGAAAAGACTGAGTTGGAGGAGGATGAAGTGAATAACCTGTTCTACTGGCCTGGCAAATGCATGAAATAGAGTTGAACAATGTGGATGTGCATCTTCCCCCTCTAACTTGTTTAGGTACCACAGTTCCAGCTGGAGACAGACAGTAGGGTCGTTTGTTTTTTTTAAGAGATTTTACAATCCTAAATATACACTGGACTGACTATGTGACGAATGTTGCTGTCCTCGAGCAAGCAGGGACCACCAGCATTGAGGCCATGATATGGAGAACACAGCTGCGCTGGGCAGGGCACGTTTCTAGGATGGAGGACCATCGCTTCCCCAAAATAGTACTCTACGGTGAACTCGCCATGGGTCAGCGTAAGAGGGGCACTCCAAAAAAACAATACAAGGACTCCCTGAAACAACATCTCAGGCTCGGCCAAATTGATCACCAGCAATAGTCCGGCCTGGCCTCACATCGGGAGGCATGGAGACGCACTATCCACAATGCTGCAGCCTTATTTGAGAACTCACGCCAAACAAGTCTTGAAGAGAAACGACAACGCAGAAAGAATCACAACCCGGAAACATCACCCAAGGAGACCTTCTGCTGTGCTTCCTGCAACCGGGCTTGTTTATCTCGGATTGGCCTTTTTAGTCATCAGTGCGCTTGCAGAAAGCGCGGGATGAGTCCTTCCTGAATCTTCGTTTGTGAAGAAAAGCCAGAGAGAGAGAGAGAGATTGAGAGAGAGAGAGAGACTATAGGCTCTGTTTCCTGTGATGTATATGCTCATCTCAGTCTCCTCTCTCTTGGCAGGACTATTGATAGTGCCTGGGCAGTGATGACAGTGGGACAAAAATTAAATGAGAGAAAGTAGTTACCTTCTGGTCTCTTAAAAATGAGTGCCTCAGCTTTTAAAAGGTCTATGGGGCATAATTCTACTTATGAAATACTCCCACTCATGGAGAGGCCATTTTTGCTGATTCTCCCCTCTGCAGAAGAGCAACTCTGGATCCAAAAGAGCTTCTAATGGAGGGCTGGACAAGATGACAGAAAAGGGAAAATCCAAATGATGGAGACAGAGCAACGCTTGTTTGGAAGCTAAGATTACAGCGTTCAGCTCTTTTTAGGTTAGAGAAATACTGAGTTGGAGGAGACATAATAGAGGTGTTAAAAATATTCATGGCACGGGGGAAATGATAGGGAGCAGCTTTTCCTCCTCTGTCAAAATATTACAATTCCCACCACTGAAACTGAAAGGTGGATAATTTATCTGTCATGAAAAGAACAATGTCTTCACGTATCACATAGGTAAACTATGGATTTTGCTACCACAGGATTTGAAATGGCAACCATCTTGGACAGCTTCAAAAGCTGAGTGAAGATTCAGGGAGGGTTGGGCTGTCAGTGGCAGCCAGGCACCATCAGAGATGGGGTAGAAATTTTTCCAAAAAATTTCTCTCTCCCTCCCTCCTCCTCTCCCCCATTTATCCACAGCTCTCTGATTACAGTACTGTACTGCAACAAGTCCTTCAGGGAAATAAAATGTTAAACCAGTTGTACTGAAGCAGATTTTTCTCAACTTGTTATGGAAGTAATATATAGAGCAGAGAGTGAGAGAGGCTGAAGGTACTACAGTTATACCTCAGAAAAATAAAGTGCAACTCTAGATATAAGAAATATTCATATACAGTTCTCTTTAGGTGTGCATGGTATAAAAATAGTGTTCTTTCAGGTATGGTCTTTTTTGTTGTTAAATATAAGGGAGGCATCTGCTGCTCTCTTTACATTATTACAAACATTCTGATAAAATAGTTTCCACATATAGCTTTGAATGTGTTTAAACCAAAAATGTAACATTATTTGAATGTGTTTAAACCAAACATGTAAGAATCAGGTAACATTATTTAGAGCACTGGAAAAAATTCAGATCCTATTTCCCCCCCCAGGAAATGTTACCTCACTGGGTACAATTGATGCATATTCCCACCAGTAATACCAGACGGATTGTACCCCTTTCTGCAAATTGCTAGGGGGCATGACTAGAGGATAGAATCATAGAATCATAGAATTGTAGAGTTGGAAGAGACCACGAGGGCCATCCAGTCCAACCCCGTGCCACACAGGAAATCACAATCAAAGCATCCCTGACAGATGGCCATCCAGCCTCTGTTTAAAGATCTCCAAGGAAGGAGACCCCACCACGCTCCGAGGGAGTGCGTTCCACTGCCGAACAGCTCTTACTGTCAAAAAGTTCCTCCTAATGTTGAGGTGGAATCTCTGTTCCTGGAGCTTGCATCTATTACTCTGTGTTCCAGTCTCTGGAGCAGCAGAAAACAAGCCTGCTTCATCCTCAACGTGACACCCCTTCAAATACTTAAACAGGACTATCATATCGCCTCTTAACCGTCTTTTTTCCAGGCTAAACATACCCAGCTCCCTAAGTCTCTTCTCATAAGGCATGGTTTCCAGACCTTTCACCATTTTAGTTGCCCTTCTCTAGACACGCTCCAGTTTGTCAATATCTTTTTTGCATCACATTATTGGTGACGGAATTCATCACATTATTGGTAACGGATGTGTTATTGCATTCTTGTTCTGTTTGTGGGCTTCTTGTAGGCCACTGGTTGGCTGTTCTGTCAACCGAATGCTAGACTAGGAATCCTTTCACAATACACAATGATAGTGCTATGATTCTACTTGTATCTTGTTGAATCCTGGGGTTTGTAAGTTTGGTGAGTGTCCGGTATTAGCATTTCCAAACTCATAGAGCACAAGCTTCAGGGTTCATCAGAAAGCTTTATTGCCAGAAATCCAGGATGCATGCAATACACAGTTGTTGCTGAGACTGAGAACCTAATGGATACACTCTTAAGTTAAAAGCATTTTACAATTGACAAAAACTGGTGGGCTGCATAACTATTGGTTGTCCATCATCCACTGACACAAGAATTCCTTGAACCGAAAGTTACAATCTTCCCTGTGTCTCTAGTCTTGGAACTAAAACCATTAATTGCAGGTGCCTTGTTATCTCCTTTCCCAAGCAAAGCCCAAGCCGTTACACATACATCATTTCACCCTTACACAAGCTGTTATGCAGCTCTACACCAAAGGCCATAGGGAAATTAATGAATATGGCAGGAGCAAAGGGGACCAATCCTAACAGTGGCTGATAATTCTAAATGCCCCTCTCTAAACTCCAAAGCCCAGGATTCCATAGGATGTTACCATGGCAATTCAAATGGAATCATAGTGCTGAAATTGTGCAGAACCCCAGACAGGCCTTCAGACTCATCTAGAATTGTTGTTTTTAAATGTCACCATGGAAAATGGCCGAAGCACAGCAAATTAAGCTGGAGTGTGGCTGGAGATGTCACAGTTAATACTTGCAAACTTCATACCCCTGATTTCATTAAAGGCAGTGCTTATAGTTTGCTCCTGGAGGAAAAAAAGTGAAGCTTTTGGTAAGCTTGTTATGTTGAGTGCAATGAAGAACAGCTGTGGAATAAATGCATACATAATATCCATTGCCAATTTGGAAAGCTATGCCAAGACCTTGACTTGTTTGAAAGGAGGAAGGGAGACTGTTAAGGCAGGTGGCAGGCTGTTTATTTTACACCTGGTTAATTGCTGGTGATGATTTAGTTTCAGTGTGAGGCTGGATAATAAGGGAAGAATTGCCTCAGTTTTTACCTGCACCAGCTTCAATTGTGTGAGGCCCAGCAGAAGCTCTTGGCATCTTTCCAATGGGCTTTAAACACTTCTTCCCATAAAGCTGATTTGCTTCTGCCACCATTAAAAAGCCTTGAGGATAGTGTAATTTGGTGTAAACCTGCCATCTTCAATTTTACTTTTCCCAGCCGGAATACACACAAAGTAAAAAGCCCAGAACCTCAGTATGGCTTTCCATTTTTGTACAAGTTGGAAGTAATGATGTTTCTTGGGTATGGAATGCAGTATCAACATTTGTGAGGCAGAAAAAAAGTAGTTTAGGGAGTATGGAGAGACTTACAGCTGCAAACACATCTGCTCATACCATCCCAGCATAATTGATTGGAGAATGGGGATAAGGGAATCTTTATGTGAAGTAGCTAGGTGGGTCCTAATGTCTATGTGCTAAATGGTGCCATGACTCGGATGCAGCAGGTAATGAGACAGAGAGGTGGCAGTTGCCTGCTCTAAATCACCATGCTAGAAGGGGGACTTGGCACATGCCTCCCTTCTTGGTGCCACCGACCATTTTGTCAGAAGAAGGGGAGCGGCCTGTGCCATGACCGCCTGAATGGCAACGAGCGTAAGGAGAACCCCAGTAAGCGGAGAAAGGAAACTGAGCCCTGCCTCCAGGACACAGGCGAGTATACAAGGGGAATATTATAAGCCCACCCATTGGGGTGGAAGAGGGGCTTGATCACCCCCTAAAGACGCAGTGAGGGTGCACCGGCGAAACTGTCGTACCTTGGAAGCTGGCATTGATAAAGTGGTAATATTGTAATTTTGGGCAATTTGGAAAAAGTGGGAGGCAGGGATGTATGAGTGAAGTGTTTGGATTGTGAATTAGTGAGTGGCTGCTGCGGTTCCTGTTGCAGACTGTGAGTGCTGTCAATCCCTCTTGTGTTGGCCAGTGAGAGCCCCTTACTCACTGACCTATCTCCCTTTCCTTTTGTGTCTGTCTAAATCTTTGGTGAGAGGACATGGGAGGCAGGGGAAGCAAGACTTGAACTCCCTTGGGATATATGTTGAAAACTTTCAAATAGGGATTCAGTGACCCCAGCAGCTTTTGGTAAACAGGTTGCACATGAACACTATCATGAGGTCAGAAACCTTTTCCTACCCGCCAGAGTCCAGGGAAATATTTCCAAACCAGAAAGCTTAAACAGCAACAGTGACACGTACCCTCCAACTGTCCTGATTTGGCCCTCTTTCAAAGTGGGATGGCCCAGCAAGGGGTCCTTGGAGTTAGATAAAATTAGGAGTGTGTATTCTGTAAATGTTGGAGACCCAGAACATCCAGGTCAGTTCCCTACATTGACTCATGGGAGACAGTGGTCCATGAGTCTCCCCCGTGGTTGAGAAATGCCAGGAGTCCCAGGCCAAAATTCTGGTACTTAGAAAAGGAAAATTAGCCAATAAATTAAAGCTAGTGTTAGATTCCCCGGGAGATGACCTGACGGGGCCATTGGCACCCCTGCCTTACATTACATCGCAAGCACCGCAGCCTCAGCAGCTTACCAGGGGAGGAGGCAAGCAGAGGCTGTCCTCCCTCTCCAAGATCCCACGCCACCTGTTTCACCCGTGAAGAGACAGCCAGAAGCCAGAGATGATTTTTACTCAAAGATGGGGATGGTGGCTAAGATATACCCCCCCAGAGGATCTGGAGGGATCCATAGCCAACCGGCTCCGCAGTAAAAGCAAATTAGAGGAAGAAGAACAAGGAAATTAACCAGCCTATATCCCCTGCATCAAGTGACCCAACTGATGCCCAATCCAGATCAGAATGCCCAAGTGCGCTTTATCCCAGTTCAAGCTTACACTTATACACCTTTCACTACGTCTGATCTGCTGAACTGGAAGACCCATTATGCCTCTTATACATAGAAGCCCCAAGAGATTGTAGAACTATGTGCCAGCATAATGGCTTCACATATGCCAAATTGGCCAGATTGTCAACAGCTGTTCTTAACCTTGTTCACCACTAGAGAGAGGCGACGAATTATACAACTTGCAGAATGGATAGCCTTGGCCAGGGCTCCCAAGAACCATGCTGATGCTCAAGGGTGAATGTGGGAGAGAATGCCATTAGTGCACCCCTGCTGGGATCCTGATGAGTTGAAGCTGATAAAGCGCCTCATCCAATATCAAACCCTGCTATTAGAAGCCATGAGGGCAGGGATAAAGAAGGCAGTTAACATGACTAAAGTCTCAGAAGTACTGCAGGGAGCCACTAAAGCCCCTGGAGCCTACCTAGAGCACCTCCTAGATGCCTATTGCCAGTATAACCCCCCTCGACCCCGATGCCCCGGATAACATGAGGATGGTTAACATGACTTTCGTAACACAGAGTTATGAAGGTTTCGCTGGAAAGAATATGACGGAATTGTTGGAAGTAGAACAGAAGGTGTAGTCTATGTGAACAGAAGGTGTAGTGTATGTGAATAGAGGTGAGGAAGAGAAGTGAGAGAAGGACTGGAAAATAGTCAAGGTGGAGTTGCTCACAGCAGCACTGGTGGAGCAGCGAGACAGAGGATGTGGAAGAAGTAGAAGACGTGGACATGGAGATGGAAAAAGGCCCAGAAGAAACAGAAGGAATCAATGTGCCCACTGTGGACAAGAAGGACATTGGCAGCGTGAGTGCCCTAACAGAAATGATGAGATGGAAGAAAGACAGAGAGGCCAGAATGGGTGAGGGAGGGGACAACTAAATTGGCAGATGCAGAGGTTATTGGAATGGCAGAGGCAGAGCTCATCCAATAGAACAGACCAGGCACCCTAAATCCAGTGGAATTTACATTGTGCATATTGTCTTCAGAGTTCCAGACGAGTAGAGAGAATGAATTGAACCATCAAGACTCATCTGGCAAAATTGTGTCAAGAAACCAGGCAAAAGTAAACCCACATGTTGCCCTTGGCCCTGTTCAGGATTCATTGCACCCCACATAAGACTACTAACTTATCCCCTTTTGAATTAATGTATGGCATACCCCACCCCCAGATCTTAGTTGGGTTAAGGGAGGACATACAGGAGTTAGGAAATGTTAGCTTGCAACAAGAGGTACAGGCACTGGAAAAGGTATTGTAAGCCCAGCACCATTATGTGGTAGAAAACAGGCCCCCAATCCCCATCTCAAAGGTCCCATAGCCCCTGGATCACCTTGACTTGACAGTGGGCTCCCCAGCCCCTGAGGCTCGCATCTGAGGTCACTGTGACCTGGTGCGTGATTTGGAATGGTGAGCCGAATGGGAAAATGACCCCTTAACTCCCTGGTAGAAAGGACCAAAAACAGTTATACTTTCCACCTCCACAGCTGCGAAAATAGCTGGCATTAAGCCCTGGATACATTGGACATGAGTTATGAGGTAAAAAGGGGGTGGACGGTACCTGAAAATCCCAATAACCCTTTAAAAGTCATCCTAAAGAGGCGGCAAAAAGACTCAGGCTGGACCCTACCGTGAGCACTCTGGGAGGCTGCTCACCCGGCGTACGGTCAGACCTGCAACTGTAGAGGAAAGAAGAAAGGGGCTAGACCCTACTGTGAGCACTCTGGGAGGCTGCTTACCCAGCATACGGTCAGATCCCAAATAAATTAATCTACATGCTGCAATGTTCATTTTATTGACTTGTGCTATAGCAAAAGAGGGGCCTTTGACCCAAAAGATTTCAGAAAACATATGGATACAATTGGCAAATATTTCAGGGGTGAAACATTTTTGCTTATTAGGAAGATTAGTTATAACGGACCTGGAATGGTTAAGAGGGTTGTTTATATTATTCTTGTTGGCATTGTTCATTGTTCTGCTATGCATATCATGTATCTTCCGTTTCTTGTCTGCTATCCTACACAGATCAGTTAGCAATACTGGATATGCTTTGATGGCTTAATAGGGATTTACTTGTGTGAGATGTATTAACTGTCTTTGAAAATATACATTTAAGCGGGGAATGAAGTAGCCAGGTGGGCCCTAATGTCTATTTGCTGAAAGCTGTCACCTTGCAGTCACTATTTGGGGGTTAGACTGGATGGCCTCTGGGTCTTTGCTAAATTCTTTGTTCTCTCTTCAATCAGTGCTCCTCACTAATGAAAGTCTATGTTCCATAAACATGCAAAATGCTGTTATCTTGTTCTGTAAACAATTCCTAAGAGTGTACCAGCTTATCTTGTCTTGTCAAGTTCTGGTCTGTAAATATCTTTGCACGAGAAGGAAGCATTGACTACTGTGAAACTAAGTTAAACATAAGCAATAAGGGGAGGGAATATTTTGTGGGCTTGCTTGAGATTGTGTGTGTCTATATAAGAAACTTTTTCAATTATTCGAGGCTCTGAGACTTCGGAAAGGATTCCTGCCAGGCCTGCTTGCATTACTTTTAAATAATCATAACTCTTTTTCCAATCTTTGAAGTCTCTTTGACTCTGAATTCTACTACAATGTGGACACAGTTTTGCTGCTGTCTCTTGCCATGGTGCTTTAAAAGAGGAATAAAATATTCTGAACAGGGTGGTGATACTTCCATGCTGCACAAATCCCCAAGAGCTAGAGAGTGCTTAGTGCACTATAAATTGGTGTACCTGTGTAAAGTTCTATTGATTTTACCTGTTTTTTTTCTGAGCTGTAAGGCCCTGTTCTGGAAGAGTTTACTTCTGACATTTCGCCTGTGTCTGTGTCTGGCATCTTCAGAGAATGGTTGGGTAGGAGTGTGTGTGGAGTTTATATCCTGTGAACCTGTGTTGGGGAGTATTTTTACCATACATCAAAGGAGTCACAGACAGAATAGGGAAAATGATGAGGAAACACAACCTCCAAACGATCTACAGACCAACCAAGAAAATCCAAGACATGCTGTGCTCAGCAAAGGATAAAAGAGACCCTCTCACAGCTGCAGGAGTTTACCGCATACCATGCAGCTGTGGACAAGTTTACATAGGGACCACTAAACATAGTGTGGAAACACAAATCAAGGATCATGAGAGACACTGCAGACTGGGCCAGCCAGAAAAATCAGCAGTAGCAGAACATGTTATAAACCAACCTGGACACAAAACGTTATTTAAAAACACAGAAATTCTGGACCAGGCCAACAACTATCATGTCAGAATGACAGAGAAGCTATGGAAATCCACAAACACCTGGACAACTTCAACAGGAAAGAAGAAACCCTAAAAGTAAACAAAATCTGGCTTCTAGTTTTGAAAAACAATAAAATCAAAACTCAACACTTACAAAGGAATTCCACCCCAGGGCAGGGGGATTTCCGGCAGATAATGGTCCATCAACCAACCATTAGCCAAACAGACACTAACGAGCCTTGCATTTCTATACCCAGAAACTAACCATCCAAATACACAAATTTACATATACTCCCCAACAGGGGTTCACAGTATAAAAACTCCACACACACTCCTACCCAACCATTCTCTGAAGATGCCAGCCACAGATGCAGGCAAAACGTCAGACGTAAACTCTTCCAGAACAGGGCCTCACAGCCTGGAAAAAAACCAAGGAAAATCTATGGATGCTGGCTGTGAAAGCATTCGACTTCACAAAGTGCTATTGCTTAACAACTTGTAAGCTGCTCTGAGAGCCTTTGTGGCTGAAGAGTGGGGTATAAATACCTAAAGAAAAATAAATAAACAAACGAAACTTTGCAAACAACACCACAAAAGTGCAAAACAATCCAATAAAAATGCAATAATGCATCATGTAAGAGTCCTATGTAATGGCTAGGGAAAATCCAAGGTTAAAAAATAGTGGTTTTCAGTAAATGCCTGAAACACATCAGCATTGGGGCATTCTGTGCTACAGAAGGGAAGGCCTCACTGCAGAAAAGACTTTCTCCATACTGTTTGTTGAACAGGAATGCATGGGCCTCAGCACAAACAACAGCTTCCCCCCATGTTTGTTAGTGGTCTGAGAGATTGGTCTGGGTGAAGATGGTGCCAATGTTTTCTCTAAGGACTTTTTCAAATGGGGGGAAAAAACCCGCGGAGGTCGGGGGGAGAACGGTGCTGTCCTGCTTGCAGTGCTCTGTTTCATACAACACAATCCTCCTCCCAACCTTCCCCTGTGCTTCCTCCATGCTGCGAGATGAGAAATGTGGTGCTTGTTATTGACATGGTTTTTCCAGTAATAAAAGTGGTCTGTTTCTTGCGCCTGCAGCACGGAGGAAGCACGGGGAAGGTTGGGAGGAGGACAGCGTTGTCCGAAACGGAGCGCTGTAAGCGGGATAGCCCCGTCCTCCTCCTGACCTCCACGGGTTCCCCCCCCCCATTTGAAAAAGTCTGTAATGGGCCTTGTCCAGGGTGTCTGTGCTGGTGTGGTGTAATGGAGGAAAGGTCAGCTTCTAAATTAGTTTAAAAGAATAATAAAAACAAAAACAGAAAGTACTTGTGTTTTCTCATTTGTCATGGCTCTATTGCTGTTTGAGCATTTTGAAAAAAGGCATCATCTTACATATAGAAGTACAAGAGTGAAAGATGTCTAGAGCCTATAGATAAAATAAACCATAATGTGCATCAATTCTGCTTAATACTGACACCATTCTGGTTGTGTGGAAGGGCTCATGTTTGCTGCGTAAAGGCCATAACCTGCTCTCAGCTTTGGTTTCAGAGGGAGACCTGCAGGATTTTTGTCCTACTCTGTGCACTTGAGTGGTAGTGCTGTTAATTCAGGGTAGTCCTCAAGCACAGCATTAGAATCATAGAGTTGGAAGAGACCACAAGGGCCATCTAGTCCAACCCCCTGCTTAACCCACTACTCAAAGTGGTGGTTCACGTGCTGATGCCATTGGCTGCTCGTGAATTTCCTGGAAAGTAACAATTGTAGCCAATGGGTACAACACATCCCTGGCACATGTGGGGGGGGCGTAGAATTGCTGGTCCCCCACATCAGATAGTGTGAGATTCACTGCTTTAGACTTCTCTGGCACATAAGTCTAAATATCACACCAAACTACAAATCCCAGGGTTTCATAGGATGGAAACCATGGCAGTTAAAGCAGTATCAAGGTGCTGTAACTGTGCAATATATGTATAACTGTGTAGTATAGATACAGTGCAGATGTCCTGGGTGGGCAGATGGCTTAGGGGGTGTGGTGGCCTTCAAACTGTTCTGAGTGGGCAAGTTTTCTCCCTGAAGAATGAAGTTTGCACCTTGGGGCTTCGCCTGGATCTAGCTTTGTAAGTAGAGGTCCCAATAGCTACAGCAACACAGAATGTCTTGTACTAAGTTTTGCTAGTTTGTTGGCTGTATCCACTTTGGGCAGGTTAGTGTCTGGCCACAGTTGTTCCTACTTTTTCTCTAGGGTGATGTACTGTATGTGGCTCTCTTACTTCCCTTTGTTTGTCCCCTTGAGGCCTCTGCCAGAAGAAAGGCAGAATACAAATAAAATGAACAAACATATGCATAAAATTATAACAACCCTATGTGTGAGAGAGTGTGACTGGCCTAGGGTCGCATTGTGATTTGATATCTCAGTAGAGATTTGAACTTGAATCTCCCATGTCCCGATTGGGTTTTCTTACTACTCCACTACATTGACTCTTATTTGTGTCCTTACAACCTCTGGAAGGTGTTTACATGTGGCGTTGCCTTTGAAGCCAATTTGGAACCTTCAGATGGTACGGAATACAGCTTGGCACAGTCTTAGGGATTGTATCTCGTTAAAAGAGCTCCACCAGCTGTGGACTTCCAGGGTCCATTCAAAGTACCAGAATGGATGTAGAGCCTTAAACAACTTGGGACCCAGTATTGTAAAGGAACATTTTCTTCCATCTCATCCTGCAAGCACTCAAATGACCAGCCTTTGCTCAGGGTGAAGCAGACAGAAGACTTTCTAGGCTGTGCTCCCCCATCTGTGCAACCTTGTCCACAAGGACATTTGCGTGGCATCAAGACAGCTTTCTTTTAAGCTTCAGGTACCACCCTCCTTTTTTTTCCCCAGGTTTTTTTTTTCTTTGAGATTTTAATGTCTTGATTATTTGCTGTTTGATTCTGCTGCTTTAAAAATATACAGATATATTACGAAGTGGTCTTATTGTTTTGATGTTTTATTGTTATATCTTAATTGCCCCCCCCTTGTTACCTCCCTAATTGTTCCCCTTTCTCTCATAAGCCTGGTGATTCATCCTGCTCTTGTGGCTGAAGCTGGCACATATTGCCAAAACACCTCATGTTTGTTAAATCTTTTTGTTACTCATTAGCTGGTCTGCTGGTTATTTTAATTATGAAAACTGTCCTGGAACCAATAACAGTGAAGGGGGGGTATATAAATATTTTACATAAATAAGCCTCTCCTGTAGGGTTAGAGAAACCTTAAAAAAAAAAAAAAAGCAACCCAGGAAGGCTGCATCTTTGATACATGCATACCTTCCAACAAAATTTGCTAAGCCAACAACAGAGAGCCAGTGTCCTGTTCCTCTTGGAACAACTGACCCTAGCCAAGGTGTTTTGCCTTTCCATGAAGGAATATAGAGTAAGAGAGCCAGTATAGTGTAGTGGTTTGAGCATCGGACTATGGGCTTATCTATATGAGGCAATAAAATGTGGATTGATGCGCACTAATGCCAATTTGCAGTCGCTTTTTTTGTCTCCACATTTCCCCCCCCCCCAAGATCACGAGCATACAAAGCCATACACATTTGTTGTTCAAACAGGCATGCTTGTGAATCAAGATGGCGAGTGCGAGTGTGAGTGTGAGTGAATTACTGGTGTTTTTATTGTCACCTGTTGCTGCCACCAAACAGTATTTTTTTTAAAAAAAGTAAATCCATTTGTTCTATCCACTCCAAAGTGCAATCTTCCATTTAAATAAACAGAAAAAAGGCTGTTTTGTTGCCTCAGCACACGATCACTACAGCAAACATCCAACAGGTCAGTTTTGGGTGCTTGCCTTGCCAGCAAGCTCTGCCCCCTGTGTACATCCAACCAATCAAGTTTCCACTTCCGCTCTTATCAGGAATGTGCATCAAAGCGAATTGGTCCCAGTGGGTGGGAATGCTCATTTCCTTTGTAGTTTTTTTTTTATTATTATTTTAAAAAATATGGCTGATTGATGCAGGATTCCATTTCAACAAAAGAAATTTTCCTCAAATTCTGTGTGGCGTATTTTTGCCAAATTGGACTGGATAGAACAAATGGAGCCTAGAGGCATTTAGATAGGCCCTATTACTCTGGAGACCAGAGTTTGAATCCCTGTTTGGACAGGAAAACCCGCTGGATGACCTTGGGCGAGTCACACACTCTCAGCCTCAGAGGAAGGCAAAGGCAAACCACCTCTGAACAAATCTTACCAAGAAAACCATGTGATAGGTTCACCTTAGGCACCTTAGGGTCACCACAAGTCAGAAACAACTTGAAGGTACACAACAACAACAAACATGCACTTTGCCCCTAGGCTCCATTTGTTCTATCCAGTCCAAATTGGCAGAGGAGGTGAGAAGGGAGGAACATATGGGCTGTGGTGCTGATGCCAAACTTGGCTTTGCCCTCAGCATAGCGTGTTGGTGCCTATTTGTTGGCACTCCTGGACAGAACTTGGAGATGTTACTTCTTCAGACTATGTGCCCCCCCCCAATACTCTTGGACTTAGCGTTTATAAGTGAACCCACGGATAATAGCAAACCTTATTAAAATAAAGGACTTCCTGTACAAACATACTGTAGGGTTGACTTGGAGGACCTAGCAACTCCTAGAGAGGACACCTCTCTAGGCTTTTCCCAGTGCAGCTCTATGGCATGTGTCCCTGTTTTTTCAGCCATGGATAACTGAAACTGCAGATATGGGTTCTGCAGATATGGGGGGCGCAACCTGTAATGACACATTAATCAGCTACATAGGAGCTAAGTAGCCTCTCCTCTCCCCTCAGAAGTTTTAAAAGCAACTGCTTAAAAAAAAAATACATAAAACACACAGTGCCATGTATGGTGTCAGGCATTGCACTGTGGGTTACAAAAAAGTGGCAGCTACTCACCTCTGGTTAGATCTAAGCGGCTGCTTACTCTGTCAGCTCCCTTCTGACCATTATGTTGCTGACACCGGTATCAGCCCAGAAGATGGGGAGGATGGTGACAACTATAGCAGTGTTGTGACAGAGGGACCAAGTGGTAGCAACTCTAGATGTATTTTGTAGCTAGAAATCCAACACCACTCTGCACATGCTCAGAGACATCCACATTAATTCTCATAAGCCAGAGCTGGTCCTGGGGAACAACAACAACAACAACAAAATATGTTCCAGGATGAATTCTCCCATTCTAGGACTTAAATAGTGGTGAGGTGCACAAGCAGTGGATAGCTTTCATGTCAGTGACAGATGGCAATCCAGCCTCTGTTTAAAGACCTCCTTCCTTGGAGGTCTTTAAACAGAGGCTGGATGGCCATCTGTCGGGGATGCTTTGATCAAGATTTCCTGCGTGGCAGGGAGTTGGACTGGATGGCCCTCGTGGTCTCTTCCAACTCTCCAATTCTATGATTCTATGATGTGTTGACTCCACTCTGGGTTTTATTCCAAATTTTAAAGGAGCTGGCCAAGGGGCTCCATCATTTGTGGGGATAGAGTTCAGCACCTTGGACAGCTCACTGAAAGTTCAGAGAGTCATTTTGCTGCACCCTGGTCTGCAGCAGCTCAGAAATCCTTTGGTTGAGGCACTGCCAGGCTGCAAAGGTAGGCTTTTGGAGGGTGGCATTGTCAGACATAACTTAAATGATGGACAGCCCTCCTTCAGTATCTGAAGGGGATGTCCTGTAGAAGATGGAGCCAGGTTGCTTTCTGCTACTCCAGGGACTAGAACAGGAACCAGTGGATTCAAAACGACAAGAAAAGAATTCCACCATAAGGAAGAACAACATTAGCAATACTTTTTTTTACCATGGCCCCATCTATATGTGTGTGGGGGGAACAGAGTACCTTGCAGTAATGGCATTTCACAGCAACAGTGACTTGTCTTAACAATGTTTTGGTCCCAGAAGCCCCCAGAAGCTTTGCATGTTGGATGGCGGCCACGAGTGATTTACTCGTGTTAGTACTTCATTGCCAGGTAAGGGGAGACACCATGATCATGAAGGTGGTTTTCCCAGGGTGAGGCTCATCCATTGCACTCTGGGTGTGCCAACCCCTGTGATTTCCCCATATGCAGGAAACTCGACTACATAATTTGTGGTAGTGGAGTACTTCATTGCCGCCAAACTTTTTTTTTTTTTTTAAGTTGTCTTAATGTGCACTGGAGCGATAGAGCAATTTTTCAAGTTAAAAGGACAGCAAAACAAAAAACAACACCTGTTTTATTGCCTTGGTGATTGCTCGCTAAGGCAAAATTTCAACATGGTGGCAGCGGGCACTTGTCCTGTTAGCAAGCCCTGCCCCCGTGCTCGCCTGGCCAATTGCTTCCTCTCGTATGGGAAAGTGATTCAAAGTAAATCGCTTGTCCTAATAAACAGGAATGAGCACCTCCCTCGCTGTTTTTTAAAAACTACATGAAAAGCTGCAAAGGCTTTTCCAGGGCTGTTTTTGCCATTTTGCCCCCCCCTTCCAAATATTGTGGATTGATGTGGTATCCCATTTGGACAGGTCACATTCCCAGCAAATTCCATGAGGGTTATTTTCACCGTTTAGACAAACTCTGTAAGACCTATTTGACAGTGGAATAGGCTGCCTTGGAGGGTGGTGGACTCTGCATCGTTGGAGTTCTTTAAACAGAGGTTAGATGGGCATCTTGCAGGTGTGCTGTAGTTGTGTCTTCCTGCATGGTAGGGGGTTGGACTAGATGGCCCTTGGGATCCCTCCAGTTCTTACGAATCTGTGATTCTGTGACTAAAACCCAAAGCAGACTCACCTCACCCCTCACATGGGAATCACTGGCTGTCCCTGGTGAGGTGTCAATGCCAGCACCAAATCTGTCCCTGTGTCCCCCTCTGGGCAATTAGAAAGGTAAGGAAGAGGGGGAATTGGTGAAAGGGAGCCCATCCAGTGATTTAATCTGGTGATAATTTAAGAGCTCAGAGAGACTGGCAGCCCAGGAGCTTAAAGCTATGTGTCAAAATGCATGTCTTGGAAGTTTGTTGGCAATTGGGTTTGTACAGTTTGATCCATTCTGATGCGGAGGAGAAAATATAATCTTCACAAGATCTCTGAAGACTGCCTAATGACAGCTTTTACTGATATGTTTGGTCTTTGTTTTAAATCAAAGCTGCCATTTTGACTTGTCTTTGGCTGAATTATAATGTGATGTCTGACATGCCCTTTGTAACAGAAAGGCTGCTATTATGCCAATATGTTGCAGGCTAATTGCAGGCATGGTGTGGGCACACACAAATTCTTGAAGAAGAAGACAAGAAGCCCCTCTGAGGCATCCTTTGAATCAATAAACATCAAGAGACTTCTTTCCTATTTTATGTTGTTGTCTCCTCTGCTAGGCCCTCCTTGGGATTAGCTGAAAAGAAGAAAGCTAAACCTCACTACTGTATTGTTCCATGCAAAGGGGACTAAAGGTGCCCATAGAAATCTATGTCTTTCTTGTGTGATGAATGTGCAAAATGCTCTCTTCAAAGCTTGAGGCAGCTGTTTAGCTGCTGTGTGGATAGGAAAGCACTTATTAGGTCTAAATGGGGGTAAATGTGGTGTGGGAAGGTTATATCCAGATCTGTCTATAGGAATTCTTACAGACAGGGAAAGCCATCACTGAATTTCTTAAACTTAATGAATTACTAATCATCCTACCCCATCCTCAAGTTCCCCTCACCAAAATCTGAGAACAGTTGTTTAGTGATAAGGCGCTTTAACAGAGATTTCCCACCCCTGCATCCTCCCCAGACTACAGTTCCCAAGAGAGAGACCATGAAAAACTTGTAAACAATTGCATACATTTGTGCCTCAAAAATGCACAGAGAAATGGAGAGAACACCTTGCTAACGCTGTGGAAGTAAATTGTTTTTTTTTCCCCAGGGCCACAGCAGACATTGAAAATATAGTGAGGTTCTCATCCCCCCCCCCATTTTACCCTAGGACTGGGAAGGGGCTCATGCTTCCCTCCAGTATTGTTGGACTTCAGTTCCCAGCATTCCTCACTATTGGCTAATGGGAGTTGCAATCTGACATCATGGGGAGGACCACATGGACTTCACCCTACTCTAAGAAAACTGCAGGCTGTATGGTCTGGACTTGGATCCTAATGGGGTAGGTAAGGGGTATTTAATATGATTCTTTGGGGTCACTGGTTAAAAATTATGTTGCAGAACAGTATAAACTACAGGCATAGCACACTCAGTCTGGGTCATGCCCATAGCCTCCCCATCCCCCTTGCTAAGGTTCTAGTCTGAATTGGGTCCCTGTGTTTATTCTAGTTAATAATTAAGAAAAGGAATAACTTCCGGCTGCAGAACTGTGACATCCTAAAGGTGTTCAGTCAAGAGAACAAGGCTGGGGAATGTGTTGCCCTTGAGAGTTTGTTGGATTATTACAGCTGTCATCCCTAGCCAGGACAAGGATGACGAGAGTTGCAGTCTACCAGCTCTGTTCAGAGCGAAGGTGAAAAACCAATAGGAAAGAGTAGAGGATCTTTGACATTAAGCCCTAACCCTTTCATAGATTGCTGAACCTGGGGTGTGGCCCGGAGTGGCTAGCCTTAAAAGTCATTCCACCACCCCCACACCAGAACACCTACCAGCCAGCCAGCCAGCCTGAAGAAGACTCTGCAGGGCTGTGAGGGAGCCTTCCTTCCTTCCCCTTACACCGGGGTAAAGGCAGCTGAGAGAGCTGAGCAGGGAGTTGGGGTGTGGCCAGGAGTGACTAGCCTTAAAAGTCACTCCACCACCCCACTCCAGGAACACCTACCAGGGGTCGGGAATGATCTGGGAGCGGGAATTGAGGTTGTGTGGGGGAAAGGAAGGTATGGCGGCAACAGAGTGAAAAATTGTTACAAAAGAAGGTGGGATCGATGTTTAATATCTATCCCACCTTCAGTTCACTCTGTTTCCCAGAATAAATTGGAGAGCGCACCAACCATTCCACAGACCCTTACTCTGCTCCTTTGCAATGCCAGGTCGGTTAAAAACAAGACGCATATTATCCATGACCTCTTATTGGATGAGGCTGCCGACCTGGCATGCTTTACGGAGACCTGGCTGGGAGAGGCCAGTGCTGCGACTTGGGCACAGGCACTCCCGGCCGGGTACTCAGTTAGTGAGCAGGTAAGGAAAAGTGGGCGGGGGGGCGGAGTGGCTCTGGTTCATAAAAACAATCTAACCTTGACCAGGAAGCCTATCCGGAACACAGTCCACATCGAGTGTATGTACCTAAGCCTGAGGTCCAGGGATAGCTTAGGGATTCTGTTAGTATACCGGCCACCCCGTTGTCTAACAGACTCCCTAACTGAGCTAACACAGTTGGTCTCAGAGTTGCTGCTGGAGTCGCCCAGACTTTTAGTTCTTGGCGACTTCAACATCCCAGTTGAGACCAGTTTGCCAAATCTAACTGGCGCAGCTCGGGAGTTCATGGAATCCATGACAAACATGGGCCTATCCCAATTGGTTGTCGGGCCTACTCACTGTGCAGGTCATACCCTCGATGCGGCCTTTAGTACGGAACAGGAATATCCGTGGGCGGAGGTTATTAAAACCTCTGCATTGTCATGGACGGATCATTTCCTGGTCAAGATGGAGCTAAGAGCCACTGTCTGCCCCACCGGGGGTGGTGGACCTATTAGAATGGTCCGCCCTCGAAGGCTAATGGAACCAATTGGATTCCAGAAAGCCTTGGAGGGTTTAATGGTTGGTAACGCCGGTGATTCTGTTGAAGCTTTGGTTAATATTTGGAACACCGACCTCACCAAGGCTATCGACACAATCGCTCCCAAACGTCCTTTCCAGCCTGCTCCTAACCGTAAGCCCTGGTATTCAGAGGAGCTTAGGAAGATGAAGCAGGCTGGACAACGACTAGAGCGCACCTGGCGGAAGACTCGACTCTTGTCCGACAAGACTCGTCATAGGAATTTCCTTGATTCTTATCGAGAGGCGATACGTGCAGCGCAGAAGTCTTTCTCCTCTGCACGTATTGCGTCTGCAGAGTCCCGTCCAGCAGAACTGTTTAGGGTGGTGGGGGAGCTGACGCAGATTCCACCTGCGCAGAACCCCTTACTCAACCCGACAACGGCCTGCTGTGATGCGTTTAACATCCACTTTGCAGATAAAATCTCTCGGATAAGAGCCGACTTAGATGCCAGTGTTATGACAGAATCTATAGACGAGGTGTCCAGCAACTCCGTTGATGAAATTTTATTGGATCAGCTTCAGTCTGTGAGTACCGATGACGTGGACAAACTCCTTCGTAGAGTGAGAAAGACGACCTGTCCCCTCGATCCCTGTCCATCTTGGCTGGCCACCCAGGGGGGAGACGCATCGAGAGTACTCCTTAGGGATATTATCAATGCGTCCTTCAGGGAGGGATCCGTTCCACCCTGTCTGAAGGAAGCGGCGGTTAAGCCGCTCCTGAAAAAGCCTTCCCTGGACCCCTTGGACAGGAACAACTATAGACCAGTCTCCTTGCTGCCTTTTCTAAGCAAGGTGATTGAGAGGGCGGTCGCTTCCCAACTCCAAGCTGTCTTGGATGAAACCGATTATCTAGATCCATTTCAAACTGGCTTTAGGACGGGATATGGAGTGGAGACTGCCATGGTTGCTCTGGCTGATGACCTCCGCTTGGGTATCGACAGGGGTAGTGTGACCCTGTTGCTGCTCTTGGACCTCTCAGCGGCCTTTGACACAATAGATCATTCCATCCTCCTGGATCGCCTGAGGGGGTTAGGAATTGGAGGCACTGCTTTGCAGTGGTTCCGTTCCTCCCTCTCGGGCAGATCCCAGAGGGTGAGGCTCAGGGACAGCTGCTCTACCAGAATAGAGCTTAACTGTGGCGTTCCTCAGGGTGCCATCCTGTCCCCGATGCTATTTAACATCTATATGAAGCCGCTGGGAGAGATCATTCGGAGGCATGGAGTGTGTTGTCATCAGTATGCTGATGACACCCAGATATACTTCTCCATGTCTCGGTCATCAGCTTCGACTTCAGATGGCATCTCTCCTCTCAATGATTGTCTTAAAGCAGTAATGGACTGGATGAGGAAAAACAAATTGAGACTGAATCCAGACAAAACGGAGGTACTAACAGTTACAGGCCCGAAACCAGGTCTGGGAATACAACTTCCAGTCCTGGATGGAACTACACTCTCCTCCAAAGACTGTGTTCGCAGTCTGGGGGTGCTCCTGGACCCGACGCTCCAGATGTCTAATCAGGTAAATGCAATGGTCAGGAGTGCCTGTTATCAACTTCGGCTGATACGCCAGTTGCGCCCTTTCCTGGAAACTAGGGACCTCGAAACTGTGGTACATGCACTGGTAACCTCCCGTCTGGATTTCTGTAATGCGCTCTACATGGGGCTACCCTTGTGCTTAACTCGGAAACTTCAACTAGTTCAGAACATGGCAGCCAGGTTGATTTCTGGTGTTTCCAGAAGAGAGCATATAACGCCTGTGCTAAAAGCTCTCCACTGGCTGCCTATTCGTTTCCGGGCACAGTACAAGGTGTTGGTTATAACCTTTAAAGCCCTGCATGGCTTGGGTCCAACTTATCTCCGGGACCGCCTCCTTCCGTACGACCCTCCCCGCGCACTTCGGTCCTCTGGGAGGAATCTGTTACAGCCTATGAAAACAAGGCTGTCGGTGACCTCCCAGAGGGCCTTCTCCGCTGCCGCTCCCAGATTATGGAATGGCCTGCTGGACGAGATCCGTCTTATTAACACCTTAGACGGCTTTAAAAAAGCTGTCAAGACGGATCTTTTCCGGCAGGCCTTTCCTGAATAACTATCCCGGCCCAAGACTCGGTTGTCCTCCCTGAGCTGTAATCATTTTTTTAAAAAACTATTGTATGTTTTAATATTTTTCTAATTTATATATTTTTAATTTACTGTATGTTTTTAATCTTTTATAGTTTAATATTATTTTAAGGGGGGGTGGGCTAGGGTACTGGGACTATGGAGTTTTTATATTGTAAGCCGCCCCAATTGCGTTGCAGAGGGGCGGGATAGAAATAAATTTTTTTTTTATTATTATTATTATTATCTCTCTCCTGTTGCCATTTCTCAGAAAAAGAGATGTGGTGGGTGGTGCTTTTGTCCTGAGTCATTTTCTGAGGTGGGCTGTGTCTTGGTAGCAATAGCAATGGCAATAGCAATAGCATTTAATATTTCTATACCGCTTATCAATGCAAAGCACTCCCTAAGGGGTTTACAGTTTTTTTTAGCTAATTGCCCCCAACAAACTGGGTACTCATTTTACCAAAAGGATGGAAGGCTGAGTCAACCTGGAGCTCTGCAGGATCAAACTCACAAAGTTGTGGCTGCCGTACTGGCATTTAAGCACTTCACCACCAGGGCTCCGTGGTACTTCCTATGGGCAAGGGTAGGTGGTGCTTGATCCTTTGGCAAGCCATTGTGACAAGAGCAAGGCCTTGAAAGGAACCAAATTGCCTGTTTCTTTCCGTGGCAAATGGATTGGCCAGTTCTGATCTGCAAGTTATGTTTTCTGCTTTTCTTACTTAGGGGTTGTCTAAACGGTGAAAAAAATCCTAATGGAATTCATATGGAATGCTGCCTGTCTTAACGGGAGTGTGAATCAATGTGACATATTCAGAAGGGGAGGAGACAAAACTCCAAAAACTATGCTTGGGAAACCTTTGCGGCTTTTCCCGAAGTTTTTAAACAGCTCAGATTGGGGTGCACATTCTTGCTTGTTGGGACAAGTCATTGCATTGATTTGCTTTCTCATATGAGCAGATGTGCAAACCTGATTGGCTGGGCGAGTATGGGGGCAGGACTTACTAACACAGCAAGTGCTCAGAACCGCCATGTTGGATTTTCCCCTTAGCAAGTGAGTGCTAAGATGATAAAACAGTTGTTTTTTTCCTCTCTCTCTTTTTTTTTGGTAAGGGTGAAATATCAGCCTGTGCACACTGTAGAAATAGTTTTTTTTTAAAACAACAACAGTGGCAGCATATTTTAAAACGGGAGTAATTCACTCATGGCCGCCACCTTGATTAGAGCATGCAAAGTTTATGGGGGCTGTAAAACCATTAAGACAGGCCACAGCTGCTGCAAACTGCAACAACAGTGGGGCAATCAGCCCCCCCCTTTGTATAGACTACACCGCAGTATTGGACAAGTCAAGGGTTTGGTCCCTAAATGAGCCATAAAACTCTCTTGGAGACCTTGGGCTATTTGCTGTGTCTCAGCCTCACAGGGTTACCTCATGGAATTCTTGTGAGCAGAATCATGTACCTGTACATCACTGGCCTCGGTGGAGGACATCAGTGTCTCTCTCTGGCGTTTCTTCGCAAACAAAGATTCAGGAAGGACTCATCCCACGCTTTCTGCAAGCGCGCTGATGACTAAAAAGGCCAATCTGAGATAAACAAGTCCGGTTGCAGAAAGCACAGCAGAAGGTCTCCTTGGCTGATGTTTCTGGGTTGTGATTCTTTCTGCGTTGTCGTTTCTCTTCAAGACTTGTTCGGCGTGAGTTCTCAAATAAGGCTGCAGCATTGTGGATAGTGCGTCTCCATGCCCTCCAATGTGAGGCCAGGGATCAGTGTAACAACTAAACAATACATAGACCAGCAGATTGAATCCTTTATTCCTCTTCCCTGTTTGAATAAATCATTTTAATTTAGACCTTCATGCCACTGTTGCTTCTATAGACAGAATGGCATCCAACCATGCTTACAAAAGGAGGCTGTTGGTTGTAATCCTAACGTATTTGCTGGCTCACAGAAGAGGTTCAGTTTGAGTCCAGGCTTCATCCTTCAGGAGAGCCGGTGCGGCATTACACGTTGTCTCCATCAGAGGTGCCCAGCTGCCATCATGTGTTGGTGTAATGGATTTGATGTATCCTTATGAATGATAAGCAGTCTCTGATATGACCACTTTTGCAAGCACAGCCAGAAACTAAAGCTCTTTCTCTCTGGTTTGTCAGACCTTTCTTTCCAATGAAGGTGGCAGTCTGGGAGCAGGGAGAGGAAATTAAGTGATATCTGTGTGGGCAGGGGAAGAACGTCATTTCACTCCTTTAGGAGATACTAAGGAATGTACAGCTGCAAGGTAGTCTGAAGGTACTTTATCCATTTTCCTTCCATTTTTGTAGGGTTTTTTCTCCCCAGAGGTAAAATCCAATCTGACTGGCTAGGCAGTGGGACTCAGGGTCAGTTTAAGGAATTTTGGGGCTCCCTGCAATGCTTTATTTTTGGGGCCCCATATGTTTATGTCAGGTCAATGTAACCTAACCTATTCACAGTACAGGATGTTCAGATTACACTAGGACCTCCATATCCACGGATTCATTATCCATGGGAAACAAAACAGCACACCTACCATAGAGTCTTCCTAGAAAATGTGTCCTCCCTAGCCGTTTTCTAGGCCCTCCAGGGCGACTCTATGGTATTTTAAACTAGAAGTCCCATGATTTTCAATGGCGTTCACTATTATTCATGGTTTTTAGAATCCACGCCCCTCCCCCGAACCAATCCCCAGTGGATAAGAGGGGCTTACTGTATTACATAATTTGCCACCAATAATTTAGCTTAGCAATTAACGTAATGGTGTAGATTTCCTCAAAGAAAAGAAAGAGTGGACTACAAGCTGAAAATGAGTTAGCAGTGTGACACAGCAGCCAAAAAAAAAAAAAAGACGTGATTCTAGGCTATATTAATAGGAGTATTGTGTCTAGATCAAGGGAAGCAATAGTACCACTCCATTCTGCTTTGGTCAGACTTCACCAGGAATACTGTTTCCATTTCTGGGCACAACAATTCAAGAAGGATATTGAGAAGCTGGGACGTTGCCAGAGGAGAGCGACCAGGATGGTGGGAGGTCTGGAAGCCATTATGCCCTATAAAGAGCAGCTTAGGGAGCTGGGTATGTTTAGCCTGGATAAGATAAGGTTGAGAGGTGACATGATAGCCATATTTAAATGTTTGAAGGGATGTCATCTTGAGGATGGAGCAACCTTGTTTTCTGCTGCTCCAGAACTAGGACCCAGAGCAGGGGGTTCAAACTACAGGAAAAGAGATTCCACCTAAACATTAGGAAGAACTTCCTGACAGTAAGAGCTGTTTGGAAGTGGAATACACTATGCCTTGGAGTGTGGTGGAGTCTCCTTCTTTGGAGGTTTTTAAGCAGAGGCTGGATGGCCGTCTGTCAGGAATGCTTGGATTGTGTGTTACTGCAGGGAAGAAGCCGATCGGATGGGATGGGTGTTGGGGTCCCTTCCAGCCTTATGATTCTAGGCTGCTTTCAGAGCCTGGGAAAGTTACTTTTGTATTACACCTCCCAGAATTCCCCTGCCAGCACCCTTCTCAAGGTCTGGTTGCATTGGTCCTTTTCCAACATCCTCTAGCCCAGTGGTTCTTAACTTGGGGTCCGCAATGTCCTCACAGGGGGTCCACAAAGGCATGAAGGCTGCTTGGCCCAACCAAGGCAAAGGCTGGCTGGCTCAGCCTGCACATTGCCATTCAATCCACTCCAGCCACAAACTTGCAGGAAGAAGCAAGAGTGCTTCTGAGGGAAAGTTTAATGGATGGTGTAATTGTTTTTGTTGTTAGCTATTATTATTAGGGTTTTAAATTTTGAGTTAAGTCTTGGGGCAACAAAGGATATTTAAAGGGGGTCCCTGGTAAAGAAAAGGTTAAGAACCACTGCTCTAGGCCAATGCCTCTCACATAACACTAATGGGATACTGGTGTGTTTAGTGACAACAATAAAACTATTGTTCCCAGTAACATTACTCCAAATTTTTCTTTATATTCTTTATATTCTTCTGTTAAAAGAGCTAGAGTGTTGTAGAAGTTTCAGCATTGCACCATGACTGTGGAGACCAGGGTTTGAATCCTTACTCAGCTATCAATACCCACTGGGTGACGTTGGGCAAGTCACACTCTCTCAGCCTCAAAGGAAGGCAAAGGCACACCCCCTTTGAACAAAACTTGCCTAGGAAACCCCATGGTAGGTTCACTTTAGTCAGAAATGACTTGAATTTGCAAATACATACAAATTCCTTTTGCAGGTTGAACTCATTTGGCAGCAAGAGGAGGAAGCTGAGGAGAAAGGGGGAAAGGGAGGGAGGGGAGAGAAACCAGGACGTGGTTAAGAACATGTTAAGGACATGTTAAGAACATGTTAAGATCAGCAGGAAGGATGGGCTGGAGGGGATTTATGTGGAAGGAAGGAAGGAAGGAAGGAAGGAAGGAAGGAAGGAAGGAGCCCTTTCTGAAGAGAGAGCAGGGGAGAAAGAGCCTGGCTGGCTTGCCTTTTGAAGATCCTGGGAGGTGGGGTGAGGGAGCAGCAAAGTCTCTCCTCCAGCTTCTTTCTCTTTCTAGTTTGGGAGACGCTTTTTTTTTAAAGGAAGAGGGTGGGGCCCTTTGGCTGTATGAGGCTTCCCGCAGATGCTGATTTGGCAGTATGGTTAAGCTGGCCCTGGTGAGACGACATGCCTTCAGAATGGAGGTGGAATGTCCCTGGAATTGATGCTAAGTGATCAAGTGTGTAGTAGGGGTGGGGAATGAAGGCATCCATCTCCCAAATTAGAATTCTCCACCCAATTTCCCTTCAATCCCCACATGTTTAGCATTGTGCTTGAGCATTTAGAAATACAGTTCAGGGATCCAAAGCAAGGGATATGGTAGAATCCTGCAAACCTCCAACACTAACACTTCACGAACATACTAAAACATTGCATATACCGTATAAAACATTACATATATAAACCATGTATTCTTTGTATGCTGCAGGAATCACCTTTGGTGCATCTACAGCTGTGGGTGAAAATTAATTCTCTGACACATGTGCTGACACCATACAGATGTTCATTGCCTTCGTCAGAGAAAAACAAATCTAATAATCTTGGTTTCTGAAAGTAACATATTTGAGCAAATCTCAAGTGGAAAGTTTCTCTGCCACTTAGCAGAGAAATCATGGCTCATTAGACCTTTATTAGTAGTTCAGATCATTACAGTAGGATGACTTGCACAGTATTCATTTACTTACTTCCTAGCCATTATTGTTTAGTTTACACAGTCATTTTGCTGTTGGAAAATACTGTATTTTAAATTGATTTGTTTTTGTGTTTTTTTGGAAGCTTCACGACAGTACTTTCTAACTAAAATGCATTAATAGGGGGCTATTTTTTGGTCATTACCTATGAACACTTCCCCCACAGTAACCTCTTTTATAGTGACTGATGCCCAAATCCTTCTGCCCCCACCATGAAAATTCTCTCATCTCTGTAGGTGATGGTGCTATAAAGGGTTACTGGACTGAAAACTGGAGAAGGCTCCTGTGATTTTAATAGTTGCATATAAGAGGGCATTTCAGCAAATTCCCTCTTCTACACATCCATTAAAGGTACAGGAGCCTTTTCCAGTTTTCACTCTGGCAAACCTAGTCATAGAGTCATTTTGGGGGAAGAATATTGTAAAATATTGGGGAAATTTTTTTAAAAAATGCTGCCCACCATTTCCATGAAGATTCCAGAGCCACTTTGGGAGCTGTTGTGAGGAGTTTTGCCTTTTCCGAACAGACTTTACCAACAGAAAAAGGAAAAAATGAACTCCTTTGTATTATTGGAGATGTATCACTCATGCCATTCAAATATTGCAGCACCACCCACTCCTGGAGAAGAGTTTCACTTCCTGCCCCTGCCCAAATGTGTGAACTGGGTCAATGTTCAATTTGGGCCTACCTTGTTCAAACTTTGCATGAAGGATGGTAGAAATAGTTGAACTGACAGGACTGGTTTGAACTTAGCCTTGGTCTGGGTACAGGTGGAAAATGTGCTTGAATATCCCTTCTCTGCTAACTTTGATCCTTCTAATGGCTGGTTTTTGTTTTGTTTTAATTTAAGAACTAATAAACAGAATACAAAAGCCTAAATGCTTCATGCAGTATTAATGGCCATGGCATTGGCTTCTCGTGACAAATTAAGTGTGTCACTTTGAGTGCCCTTAGGGTGACAGGCACTGCTCAGCATGGTGGTTCTCTCACCTTAAGCGCACATTAAGGCGACATGCTCAGCCACTCAAGCGATAGTGAAGCTATTGCTCTGCAAATCCTATAACCATAGGGGTCCTATGCTTAAAGCACTACTCTTAAAATTACACTTTCTCATTCTCCCCTCCCCCCTCTTTTTTTTTTCAGAACTGAATAGCAAATTGCTTTTTGTTGTGTTCTATTCAAAATGGACTCTTCAAGTCTTAAAGCAGCTACTATGCATGCACAGTAACCGCTGTGGAAAAGGTTTTTTATTACAGCGTTTAGGCATGAGTAGAAACTATTACATTCTGATGGGCAAATAGGAGGGAAGCCCTTAAGCCTGTCCATTACCTTTATAAATATGGATTTCAGTTCTTTTGTGTCTCTTGCATACACATTTCATGAATGCGCCACTGCCATAATTTATTGATGCTGCATTGAATGAGAGAATGTGTGCAGGTGAGAAAGGAAGTACACTGGGATGATCATCCTTAGGTCATGCACATATACTCCAAAGCTGTTAGTGCAGTTTGGGAAGATACATTATCCAGAAATATCAGGGTGTTTTGGACTTGTGTGTATTTTTTAATGGAGTGACATTCATTGACAAAAATATTATAAAGCTTGTGGCAATGGAGAGAACTTCAGACAAGCACTACCGATACTAATATTTAAAAGTAGGTTATATAGGGAGTTTTGCAAGATTATAGACTCCAACATAGCTTTTTCACTTCCTCATCCCACTACTGCTTGGGTCACACTTCCCTCATCTGTCTCAAGAAGAGTGAGGGAAAGTGCCTCTGTGTGTGGGAGTGGGCTGAGAGGGACAAATAAAATAGCAAATCTTGAATGTCAGGGATGAGTAATGGAGGCCTTCTGGATATTTTTGGTTTATAACTCTCATCAGCCCTAACTAGTAGTGAGGGATTGTGGGAGTTGCAGTTGAGTAACATCTGGAGGGTCATAGTTGCCCACCACTCCCAAACCAATACCCTCAAGGTGATTTAGACTACAAATCCCATCAGCCCCAAGAGTTGTAATCACAGCACATGGCAGCCAAGACATTTTGCTGCTTGAGGAAGAAGATACATGTTAGGTGCATAGTATCCTAAATGTCAGACTATTTAGTGCATGAGACACAACTCTTTAAAGACACTACTCTTCCCCACCCCAATACTAGAAACACAAAAATATTAGAGTACTAACTAACAATTTTCTGTGTTTTTATGCAACTCCAAATCTGTTGCCTGAAGCAGCTGCCTCAGTTTGTTTAATGACAAGGCCAGCCCCTGTCCCAATATATCTCAAGGTCACCATGTTGTTGACAGCTAGGAAACAGGACAACATTTACTTAAAGCATTCTGGCTTGTTCTATATAGTGCAGAAGGTTTTGCAGTCACTGACAATTAAATCGAAGAGTATTTCAGTTTAACACACTGTGAAGGAAAGGTAAGAAGTCAAGAGAGCTGTGTTTGGGATCTTACTTGAATCATAACTGTGGGCATTGGGTGAACAAGAACATGAAGGCTGCGTTGCTAAGCTTACTTGTTTGGACCTATGTCTCATGGCAATTAGCAAACCTTGCTTCCGAATGAACATACGTATATTCCGGCGTATAAGACGACTTTTGAGCACTCAAAAGTGCCCTCCAGAATCGAGTTGTCTTATACGCCGGATATACTTTTGCTTCGCCTGCCTGCCTATCTCCTGCCTCTTCGCAAATGGAGTGAAGAGGCAGGAAATGGGGCAGGGGGTGAAGCAAAGTGTTTAGCAGTTCATTCGCCCCCCTCCTCTGCCTTCTCCCACTTTGGAGAGCAACGGAAGACAGAGGAGGGGGTGAACGTTGCGGTTTGCCACGGCCGCTGCTTGATCGCCTCTGCAGCGGCCGAGGCAAACCGCTAGATTCGCTCTTTCCCTCCATCTTCCTTGAAGGCGGAGGAAAAGGGCGAAAATGCCCCATTTTGCTCCGCAGCCCCGATCCCTCCTTCTGGGCTCCCTTCCGAAGGGATTCGCCCCCTCTCCCTACCATCAAGGAAGGTGGGGAGAAGGGGCGAACATGCCCCATTTGGCTGCATAGCCCTGATCCCTCCTTCTGGGCTCCCTCCTGGAAGGGAGCCCAGGAGGAGGATGCAGAGGCTGTGCAGCAAAACCCGGGATTCGCCCCCTCTCCCCACCTTCAAGGAAGGTGGGGAGCAGGAGCAAAGATGCCCTGTTTAACTCTGCAGCCTCGGTGCCTTCTTCTGGGCTCCTTCGGAAGGGAGCCTAGAAGGAGGGATCGGGGCTGTAGAGCCAAATGGGGCATGTTCGCCCCTTCTCCCCACCTTCCTTGAAGACGGAGGGAAGGGGGCTGCTGAGGCAAACTGGGCATTTTCGCCCCTTTCCTCCACCTTCGAGTCCAGTTTGACTGGAAGGTTGAAGAGAGAGGTGAATGTTGCCCTGCCAGCTGATCCTGTTTGCTTTCCCAACTCACAAGGAGATCCTCGTGAGTTGGGAAACAAAGAGGATCAGCTGGCAAGGCTCCCCCAGCCAGTCAGCCAGCCGTCCAAATTGGGGTGGTGGTCTTATATGGCGAATATATGCCTAAGCCTAGATTTTTGGCTGGAAATTGGGGGTGTGGTCTTATACGGCCAGTCGTCTTATACGCCGGAATATATGGTACTTAGGAGCGGTATGTTTTAAAGCCCTTTGCTTTGCCTGGTGCTGGTAGAATTTAACATCTAATTTCCTCTCTGCTGACAAGGTGTGTCAGTTCTATAAGCACTGTAAAATAGTAGTATATGTGGCATGTTAGAAGTGTGGTGCTCCTAGAGTGTATGATTAAATCATGTCGCCTGGCACATCAGGGAATAGTTATGTAGGAGTTTGTTCTAAAGGGCAGCGACTCCTTTTACTCATCTGATAGGCAGCTGTGAGGAGGCTTTCCTGTGGAGAGTGGGAATAATATAATAATACCCTGATCTGGAGGTCATATGATAAAATGTGTTATAATGATTGAGAACCCCTTTGATAGATTGATGGTTATGAAGAGCTATCCAGAGTAAAATGATTATTTTGCAGTCATTGTTTTTCCTTATTTGTGTGGCCATGAAAGATGTGTGTGTGGAGTTCTAAGTAAAAGTCCCTTTGATCAGAGCTTGAGTTTTGTATGCCTGCTTTTTCCTTGTCATGGTGTGTCTGAATGGGTACCCAAGACTTCTCCGTCTTTGTCACTACAAATACCTACCCAGTTTTTTAGGGGTGTGCATGTGAGATGGAAAATGTCTTCCAGTTTTATGTTGGCAAAAAGTAGTACTTTTTAAAAGTTTCCAGAACTACTTCAATGTCTTGGCAAATGTATTCATCTCCTCTGGGTTATTTGCATGTCAATTGCTGTTATCACTTAATAACCTCAACTTGTGAAATTGGTAGCATCAGTCATCCCATGATAAGTCTGTCACTGGAGCCCAATCCAAGGAGGAGTGAGGCTGCAGGTGGTGTTGAGGGGGCATGGGAAGGCTTAGAGAGTTTGGTGAGTGATGCTTCTTCCTTTCTTTTCATATTGTTCTGCAGATGGTTTTGGTGACATGGCAGGTCAGGACGTTGTGTGATGCTCATCCCTTGCAGTTCCCACAGCCTTTCTTTCAGTCTCCCACATACTTAACTGGTGAGCGGTCAGAATTGTCATTGCAGCTGACAGGGCATCATCCTCACCCTATCAGTGGGATCCTGTGTCAGCTTTGTCTCAGTTGCTGTGCAGAGTGAGCCTTGTCTTTAGCTACAGCTTGCAAATTCTTCTTTCACCCTGTGAATTCTCTTGATCTTGTGGTGAGTCTCTTACTTTAGGGAAGATGTGCTGCCAAACAAGGACCATACCTGGCCCTACCATTAGGCGCAGTGAAGTGGTCACTTTAGGTAGTAGATTTGGGGTGTTCTGAAAAGGTTGTTGTTGTTGTGTGCCTTCACTTCATTTCCAACTTGTGGCGACCCTAACACAACTCTATCATGAGGTTTTCTTGGCAAGAGTTGTTCATGTGGGGTTCCTATGAGACTGAGGGGTTGTCTGAATGGCGAAAATACTCCTCACAGGATGCAAGGAGAATACGGTCTGTCTCAATGGGATTCCACATCATTTTGACGTATTGGGAAGGAGGGAGGCCAATACCACCATATACTGTACAGGAAAAGCCTTTGCAGCTTTTCCTGGAGTTTTTAAAAAAAACAGTGAGGGAAATGTGCATTCCTGCTCATTGGGACAAGCAATTTGATTTGATTCACTTTCCCTATATGAGTGGAAGTTGAAAGCTGATTGGTTGGACTTGCACGGGAAGGGCAGAGCTTGCTAACAAGGCAAATGCCTGCAGCCGCCATGTTGGGTTTTACTTTAGTGAGTGAGCGCTAAGGCGATAAAACTTTTTTGTTGCTTTTTTGTTAAAGCGAAAGGTCACTCTTTTGCACCTTGGTTATGGTTTAAAAAATACTGTCTGGTGGCAGCAAATTGAGATAAATAAAAATGCAAGTAATGCATTCACAGCTGCCATCTTGATTTGCAGGCATGCCTGTTTGCACAGCAAATGCAGATAGTTTCACATGCCTGCCATTTGTCAAAAACCCCACAAAACTGTTAACACAAATAGCAGCTGCTGCGAATTACCATTACTGCAGAGCAATCTACATTTTTTCCCTTTGTATAGACAATCCCTGAGACAGTGGAGATTATCAGATGTGGGAGAACATGCCAAAAAATCACATTCACAACCATGTCACAAGATTGCTACAAGAACGGAAAGGGCAGCCTTACCAGACACCTGCATCCTTCTGCTGTAATGGGGGTGTAGCGGTGTCATGGACAAGGCTTCCCTTTTTAATTGACGAAGACAAACCGCTAATAAAAAGGGACATCTTACTCACGGATGCGCTAGACCCCCAGAACGCTGGAGGAGGATGTCATCTGATAATCTTGCCCCTTCCTGTTCTCATTGTGATCTTTTGACATGGTTTTTGCCACATCTGATAATCTCCAGTTTGGCTTGCCCAAGATCACTCAGTGGTTTTCCCTGGCTGAGCGGGGATTCGAACCCTGGTCTCCCAAAATCCTAGTCCGGCACTCAGATCACTACATCATGTTGGTTCTACCCTGAAAGGATAGCAAGTAGCTATGAAGTCTGTCTGTTAAATAACAAGACTATGTTTCTATCTTTCAAACAAATCAGGGAGAACTGATTGTGAATGCTTTAGTGGTGACCTTGAACATGTATGAACCTGCATGACAAACATCAACACTCTCAGCCGTTCAGTTAATTGTCAGTCATCGTTTAAAGCAGCTGTGTTGTCTGTTGTGTGCCAGAAAAATGCTAAGTTTAAAAGTCAAGCAACGTGACATTCGGCAGCAACTTGAGGCGGACCGAAACCTTTTTCAAAAAAAATCATCACTTGTGATGAAAACTGAATCTTCCAGTATGCTCCTGAGATGAAATGACAGTCAATGCACTGGAAAACTCCATCACCAAGAATGAAAAAAAGCATGTCAAAGCAAGTCCACATTCAAAAGCCATGCTCATTGTTCATTTGTTTTTGACTCAAGGGCGTAATTTTGGCAGAATGGGTTTCAGAATGCAGAACATTGAACCAGCATTATTATAAGGAAGTTTTGACAAAGCTGAGAGAGAGAGTCAGAAAAAAAGGTCAGAACCATGGAAAAATGGTTTCATTCTTCAGCAAGACAATGCACCTGCTCACACAGCACTTGCTGTGAAGCATTTTTTGGCCGATAAATGCATTACTACACTTGAACATCCTCCATATTCACCAGATTTGGCACCATGCAACTTTCTTCTTTTACCTAAAGTGAAATTGATGCTTAAAGGAACACGTTTTGAGTCAATTGATGCAGTATGAAGAAAACGGCAGATGCGTTGACACAGCTGACAGAAACTGATCTGCTCCACGCCTTCGACCAGTGGAAAAGAAGACTGCTTCCATGTGTGAGTGTGAACAGGGAGTATATGGAAGAGGACAAGCATTAGAATTGTAATACATATCAATAAAGATGGGTTATTGTATCAGTCTCATTATTTAATAGTCAGACCTCGTATTTCATTGGTTATGATTGTATTTTTACTTCCAGAGGCACCTATGAGGTTTTCTGCCTCAGCAGCTACAACAACCTGACTGGCCTAGGATGCTTGACTGGAGGTGCTTCAAGGGCAGCAAAATCCCTTGAATCAGTCAAGGGTCCCTGCTGGGTACAATGAGGAACAGTGCTATCTGATGGGAAAGAAAAAGCTTTTGAAGCTGTTGTCATTCTGTCTTAGAATATTGGGTCCCTGCCCCCTTTCCCAATCCTTGGGAAGTTACAGGAGGGTTCATGCCTGTGAGAGTTTCCTTTGTAAGAAGGGATCACCAGGTACTTTGCAGAGGAAAAGGGTGCATTTACAAATATATGAACTGAGTTGAGGTCATCAGCACAGCACTTTCTTACTAATGCTCCACATCACATCTCCAGAGAGACAACCTACTATTTCTAAGGAGGCCCTTTCCCCCAAAACTTGGAAATAAATGGTTAAATATTAATTAATCTACCCTAGTTTGTTTTAAAAAATACTCGGCAATAATAAAACTCCAACAATATTACTTAAAAAAAAGTAATTATTCATTCTCATCACTTTAATTCATTATTGGCCAATTTGAGTCATTTTAAAGGTTTCCCAATGTAATGAAATACCAAAGTAATGGACTTGTTACTTTCATTGCCTCACATGTTAACTTTAACAAATTAAGTACTGTTAACTGTTTAAGAGGGGGAGATGTCATTGGTTTGGGTGGTTCATCAGGGTTTTGAGGATTGTAGTGGAACCTCCAAATGTCTACACATGGCCCAGACGCCATATGATTCTCTCCTCTGTTCTAAATCGTTTTTTTTAAACCCACACTTTTCTTCCTTAGTTGGGTGGAGTAGGGAGTTGCTTATTTCACACTTTCCCATTTAAACCCCCTGTGAACAAATTTTGTCGTAGAAAGTTCCAGAAAATGAAGTGAGCAGCTGCTTGAATTGTGTGTTTGTTGAGAAGGAACTTCTTTTATCTGTACAAGGAAACTGAGATGGATCTTCTTAAATCTTGAGCATTAAGTGACAAATTTAATCTCCATAAGGAAAGGAAACATCCCATCTATCAAGATGCTTCGTCCTCTCTTCTTCTCAACATCTTATAATTATCAGATTAAATGATCTTGTTTAAGGCTTTGTATGTTATACAATGAAATGGGCTCAATTGTACAACATCCATGCAGTGTAGTGGGGGAGAAATTAATTGCTTATGGCAGTTTAACAGCAAATGGAGTTGGAATCTAAAAATCTAGAACTGCCTTCTGACAGCTCACACATTCTTTATGGGTGTTTGAGTGCAGCTCTCATCATCTGGCACAACTGATTCAGGGTACAGAAAATATATTTACAACATTTAGTTTAAAGTACGCCACAGATCTGGGAGAGGCACGCAGCTTTACCAAGAGATGTACATGTGGATCCTTACTACTGTAATAACATTTGAGGCATTTCTTTGCAACCCAGGTGCCAGTTACATGACAAGCTTTGTCGCGGGGCTTACCGTGACTTCCTGATCCCATATCCGTCCCTCGCTGTTTATACGATTTTTGTCACTCTTTAGGAAATCCTGGAAGATCCCATGTTTGATATTTACATGACAAAAGTTTTTATTGGTCCCGCACTTTTATATCCCGTGCTTTTGCTGTTTACACATGCTTAGCTTACCAGGTTTTTTTTTTTTTTTGGCTGTCAATCAAGGATGTGATTACTCGTGTTTTCACAACCTCGGTGACGCACTTCCTTTAGAGTTCTGCACCACGAGCGATGCTATTGGCTGGCTGGGGGGGGGGAGAGAGAGGGGGCAGAGGTTTGGTATTCCCCTTGCCTCTTTAAAATGTTAACCCTTTAAGCAGAAGGCATTTTGAAAGACCCAGAATGTGAGCGTTTGCTCAGAGGCAGGAACAAGTGCTTTTCTTTTGAAATCAAGGCTGGGGAGGGGAGGCTTGGGATTCCCCTTGCCTCTTTAAAATGTTAACCCTTAAAGCAGAGTTTTAGCTACAGAGTGAAGATTTCAAGCCAGCGACAGACAGGCATTTTGAAAGACACAGATGCTGGCATTTTTTTTACTGTGTATTGTGATGGGGGGAGGGGAATAAAAGTGTGTTCATTTGCTCAGACGCTGGAATATTTTACTGTGCCTGTTCAGACCCAGGGAGGTGATCAAGGCAGGGGATGAATGGGTGACCCTCTGCCCACCACGATCTCTTTGTAACATGCAGTTGAGGAAGAGGTTAAAGCTGAAGGGTTTGCAGTGTAGAAATCTATTTAAAAAGGTGATTGAGTACACGCGCGCGCACACACATCAACCTTCGTGCAGCTGGAAGGGATGCCTTTGTTTTCGGCTGGTGAGGCTGGATCTGTTGAACAGGTGACTGACCCCTCCTTTTCTGGTCGCTGATCTCTAAGCCCGCCCCCAGTCACCATTTCTGGTCATCCCCTGGTACTGAGATATGTTGTCCCAGGCTGTTTACATTTCCGATTTTCCGAATCCTCCAGTGACTTTATAAAAAACTGGCACAACCTGTGGGACTCGAAGTCCCGCAGGTTGAGGGATAAAAGGTGCCCCCCCCTTCCGAAAATCACGTACTCGACCTGATGTACGTGTAAACTGCCAGGGATCAACACGAATTCTTCCTGGAACATTTTCATCGTGTAAACGGCACCCTACTGTTTTTTGAGTCACATAAGAACTGCATTTACTAACAGTCAGTGTTGTGTCCAATATGCTATGGGTAAGCGGTTGTTTTCATTAAAAACACACACACACACACTTCAGAAGTTAGAAAATGTTGTGGCTGTTTGTAGCTATTTCAGGCTCTTGATGGCTTGTGTCTGGGACTTTTTATGTCATATACAGGAGAGAGAGGTGGCAAAATATGCAACTGACTGAGCTTGGTAATAGCCAGAGGAAAAATATCCTCTCATCCTGTGGAATAGATGCATCACCCAATCCATGCCTTGCTGTGTTTAGGAACTCTGTGGGATGCCATGTCCCTTGCTGTGCTTTCAGCCTATTGTACAATAAATGCCAATTGAGTTCCTGTCTGTGAACCTCTTTCATGACATCCCTCCAGGTAGATTCCTAGTTGACAAGGATAGTTTGTTTTCTGAGTATTTAAAGCTGCAACAACATTGTTGGGAGTACCTCTGCGATGGTAGTTCTAGGTGAATCATAGAATCATAGAATTGCAGAGTTGGAAGAGACCACGAGGGCCGTACCACTCTGGTTCATTTGTGCATTATAAAGGGGTGAACCAGACATAGTCATATCTTTCTCTTTTTTTTTAATTCTCCTGTGATCCATTAGGGAGGGAAAGATGGGGTTGCTACGCAGCATATTTGGATTGATAATGCCAGGAGCTGTCTATTGAGAAATACCTAGAGTTGGTTATAGAATCCATCTCCTGCCTCCTACCAGTGGCAGTTGTCTCAGAACAGAGATCAGCTTCTTTCATCTCCTGTGCTGTTTTGTTTTGCAGGGGGCATAGAATAGATTTGAGATTGGGGATTGTGGTCTGAAAAGCAAGGGAGGAGAATATGCTTTTAATATTTTTTTATGCTAGATATTCTTTGTATAAAATTCAGATTTCATTTAAAAAGTCTTAAAATGGCATTACATCTATTTATTGGATAATGAACTCTTTATATAAGAGAGAGAACTGTGGGGGGATGATTTGATTTCTGAGATTAAGCATAATGAATGACACTACAGATCGTGCTCTGTAATATTGTGAAGTGCCTGCTGTAGCCAGGGACTTGTAAATCACCATAGGTGCTAGAATCCAGGAGATACTATTGGGTACCTCATTAGGGTTATCCAGTACACTGGCCTTCCTCTAGATATGTTGGATTACTCCAAATTGGCTTTTTGGACTACTGTAGTGTTGGACTACAATTCCAATGATCCCCAGAGACCAAAAAGCCAATGAGAGAATTTCCTTAGGACTGCAGTAGGCAAGGAAAAGATATTTGATGTTGAATCTAGTTGGCTCTGAATGGGTATAAGCTTGCAGTGCAAAAGTGTGGCTGAAGGTTTTGAATTATTCTCTTTGGTTGGATAAATGCTCATAAATGCTCTATTTAGTTGCAAATCCTTGCGCTTTAATTCTTAACTACTAGTTGGCAGCCATGCATCTTCAGGAAATAGATGCATTTAGAAATGGGGGGAAAATGCATGTGTTTTCAATCAATTATTTAAATCTGTCTCTTTTCTTGATTATTTAAATTGCCATGATTTTAAATCAATCTACTCTTAACTCTTGAATATATGGAAAAGTCAAGACCGTTTTCTATAGATCCAGCAGAACTGAAGGGCACCAAGATGGGGAAGCCTGCTCTAGACAGAGATGGAAAACTTTGGGTCTGCAGCAGAAGGCAATCCAGTGGGTAAACACCTGGCATTATCTCTAATCAGTGATGGGAGATAACAGGTAAAAGGCTGTTAAAGCTTGGGAAGGTTTTACATGGACCTTAGTTCTGCTTTGCATGTCTGAATGTTCTCACTTTGGGGCTTACTCCAAGCAGCCCTTGAGCATAAAATCGAGGTGTACTTCCTGGAAAGCGCCCCAATTGGTAAGAATTGCAACTGGCCTTACCCACTTTCTTTGACTCTTCCCCATTGCCTCATGGTCCACGTGCAGCTGGAATGCAGGACCCCAAGGCCCTTCTTAAATAGGAATTCAGCCCATGGGCCAAAGAGGCTTCAGCTCTGCATAAGATCACTGGTCACTGCCACCGATGCCAGCTGAGTGAACATACCCTCCATCTGTGCCAGTTAGGTACCAGTTTATGCTAGAAGAGCAAGATTTTTTTGAATACTGTACTTTTAAAAAAGAAGGCATGCCCATCTAGGTTTCCAGTGCCAGTAGTGAGCATAGACATAGAAGAGATCTATGATTGGCCAGTTGTCTATAGCGGTATGAAATCTGAATGACCAAATTTCCTACCCAGCTCCCTGCATCCTCCCTCTCTCTCCTCCCTGTGGTCTGGGAGAGGGCTGTGTAGATTCAAAAACATCATCCATGAAGTCTCAACTGCTAATAAATGAGTCTTTCTGTTGCAAAAGATCTTGCTCCTTTGCAATAGTTTGGCTAGGCCCCAAGGAGGATAATTCATCCTTAGCACAGGGACAAAAATCCTGGCCACTGCCATCTGTTCTAGTGAGTTTCTTTTCATCCATGCAGTGTGGCAGGATCACAGTTGCCTTCAGTTAAGGAAGGTACTGTTGTTTCCCAGCATTATTAATGGCAAATGATGGGAAATGCTACACAGATGCTACCCTGGCCCAGTGACATTTTGAATCCTGCCAACTCTTTCTCTTTAAATCTGTTTTTGTTCACTTCAGTTTCAAAGAAAATATCTATTTCTCTGACTTAACAAAGAATTAAAAAATAATTTTAAAAAAATTTAAAAGTTTTTTTTAAGGTTGCTCTGCCAAATATGTAACACATTTTTAAAAGTGGTTGGCTAATGTGATATTGAAAGCAGCTTTGTCACTGCATACCGTTTTCCTGTTCCCATTGAACTGTATTAACAGTCACGGAAAAGAGCAGTGAGCAGTAAATCTCTTAATTAATGTGCATGACTTCTAGGAGAAGGCTTTAAAGGTGGTAGTGGGTCATATTTCAAATAAGCAGATACCACAGCATGAACCGGAGCCACACACGATTTCTTAAGATACCCTGTGAAAGACTCAGGCTGAAATTGGCATTCTGAAGTGTTTGATTATCACTGGAGAAATTTTTCCTGCATTTCAATTTTTGTGTATTCTCATGGTGTTCGGAAGTTATACTCCCCCCTACCTCCTGGCTTTTTAAAAATTATGTATATATTTGTTTTTAATGTGTTTTTTAGTTAGAAGGTTTTAATCTTATTGTGTTTAATGTCTTTTTATGGGGGAGGGTGGGGGTGGGTGGTGTTTTTAGTCATTATTATAATGTTTTAATTGTTGGAAGCCGCCCCAATTGTTTTTAGCAGAGGGGCGGGGTATAAATAAATTATTATTATTATTATTATTATTATATTGATTTATATCCCACCTTTCTGCCAATATAGGGACTCATAGCCGCTAACAGTGAGTTTAAAGTAATACACAAACATTAAAAATATAAATATAAATATGACATTTAAAAAACAGATTAAACAATTTACATATCGAAACATTTAAAAATGTTAAAAATATTAAAATACAATACAACTATATATACCTTAAAAACCAAACTGCACAACACATACGAGCCCAGTCCCCATCAGACTGAAAATGCCTGTTGGCACAAGAATGTTTTTACTTATTGCCGAAAGGAGAGCAGAGACAGTGCCATCCTGGCCTCTCTTGGAAGGGAGTTCTGAAGTCTAGGAGCAGCCTCTCTCCCTTGTTCTGATCAAATGAGCCTGAGGGGGGGTGGGACAGAGAGAAGGGCCTTTCCAGATGATCTAAGAGCTCTAATGGGCTCATAAAGGGAGATACAGTCCTTCAAATAACCTGGACCCAGGCCGTATAGGGCTTTATAGATCAAAACCAACACTTTGAATTGTGCCCCGAATCAGACTGGCAGCTAATGGAGCTGTTGCAACAAGAGTTGTGTGTTCCCTGTAGTTAGTCCCAGTGAACAACCTGGTTGCAGCTCTTTGGGTCAACTGGAGTTTCTGAGGACATTTCAGAGACAGCCCCATGTAGAGCACAATCCAAATGGAATGTAACCAAGGCATATGCCACTGTGGCTAGATCCAACTTCCCAACAAATGGGTACAGTTGGTGCACTAGCTTTAACTGTGCAAAAGCACTCCTGGTCACTGCTGAAACCTGGGCCTCCAGGCTTAGAGCTGAATCTAGGAGTACTCCCAAACTGGGAACCTGCATTTTCAGAGGGAGTGTAATCCCATCTAACACAGGTGTGATAATGGGCTCTCCCATTATCTGGGCAGCATAGCCAACCAGGTAAACAAAGAAATTTTTCCTCCATTTCATTTGGTGTGGATTCTCACGGTCTTCAGAAGTTATACTTTTCCCTGCTTATCACTGCATTCTTCACATATCCCCTCCAGCTAGTGTAGAAGTAGGTGCCCACTTACCCTAAATGCAAAGAGTTACTTTTTTATTATATTTGTGTTCATACTGGTTGGGGTATGTAGATGGAGGTTGCAGTTTAAAACAGTAACTTTCCCAAGTTTTACTTCAATGCTGACTTCTGCTTCACTGCTGTAGATAACCTGAAACCCCACAGTATCACTCTAGCTTGCCTTGCTGCCATGTTTTTTTCCACACCACCATCTTGCTTTCCAGGCTGAAGAAACCCTTTGTCCTTTCCTCTCCTATTCTCCACTCCTTCAGAAGCAGAAATGGCTGTCGCAGCAGGGGAAAGGAAGAGGTGGATTAGTAACTAGTCCCTGATCATTTTGATTTTTACCAGAGAGCATGGAGGGGGAAAATGAAGAGAAGCTGAATCGCTGAAATGGCTGAGGTGTTCCTCCACTTCTGTGGAAACAAGAGAAGATAAAATGTGGAAAGGAGGGGGGAAAAACCCTCTGAAAGCCAGGATTGTGCTGGCTCTTACTGATGTAATCCCTGCTTTCAAAAGGGTCTCAGGAAGCAGAGAGGAGAGGAGCCAATCTCTGTACACTGTGGATGGAGGAAATGAATGGGTGTGTTGGATATATGTATCTGAGAATGAGGGAGAAGGCTTGGTGTAGATTTCTAGCCCTGTGCTGCCTTCCCCTGGTTTGATACAGTGGGACACTATTCTCTGGAAAAATTTAAGGCAGAGGCTTAAAAATGTATACTCTCCAACTGTCCCAGTTAGACAAACACAGTCCTGATTAATCCTTGGCTGTCCCACTTTTTAGCTGCTTTTAAAATGTCCCAGTTTATCTCTCCTCCCCCCACTTTTGTTCTTTATCCTCAGCTTGCTTCAGTTGCTACAGAAGTAGTTTGCACTCCATTGCAAAGGAGAGAGGAGAGGTGGGGTGGGATCTTGCCCTTCCCAGTAGACTCAGGCAAAAGCAAATTGCTGCAGCCACTTTGAGCTCTAGTGTTTTTCCACATTAAGAGCTTTTGCCTACTTAACCACACTCTGATGTTGCTTGGCCACACATGTCTCAGTTTTCATCTGTGAAATGTTGGAGGGTATGAAAATAGACTTCAGTGAGAATAACTTTCCTCCTAAATGACCTCTTTCAGATGAACAAAGTTTAACCTGTAATTTGTAATTCCATCTTCTTGCATGGCTAATAGCAATAGGGCCTCTAGAAATCTGCTCAAGTGCATTGAAAGCTACACTTTGTCCTTTGCACAGCCTTATCAGTAACAAGAGAGGCTGAAAAATACTTCAGATTGCAGTTTGAAATCTTTTTAATATGCATGTCATTAGCAGCCATTCAGAGACCTGTATTGGGGAGAGCGGGGAGGTGACCATTACACTTGTTTGCTAGTAATGTACAGTAGTTCCAAGGAATTATTTTAAAGAAGTTACTCTTTGCCTGATTTGTTACAAGGAATTTAAAATGTATCTGTGCTTATTTTTATATTCAAGTTTTCTTTTGAATAGCTCTTCTCTCTGTGTGTGTGTGGTGGTGGTGGTGGGGAACCAGGAGAGGAGAGTTGCAAATGCTACTTCTATTTTTTAACTAGATGTGAGATGAATGGGAGAATGCAGCAGAATACAAAATATCTGTTTATTTGGTATGCTTGCATAAACTTTCATTCCAGCTGGAAAATGGATGTTCCTTAAAGCCCACACTGTCATGTTTCAGGCTATCTTTCACAATTTGGAGGAAGGAAGAAGAGGGCATGAGGTATAGGTGTTGTTGCTTGCTCTTGAGTCTGTCAAATAATATCTGATTAAGTATGTCGGAGTCCATGAAAACTTGTGACCAGTGTAATTTGCGAATCTTGAAAGGCACCACAAGGGTCTTTGTTGTTTATCAGTTAGGACTTATCAGCGTATATCATCATGATCTTGCAAAAAGTGTTCAATTTTTTAAAAAGACTTTTGCAATATTAGATATGGATGCGGGGAAACGTCCTTAATGTCCATTTTGCCAGGTGGGAGTCTGACACTGGCAAGGTTCTCTTCCACTGGGAAATTATTTCTTTCCTTGGGAAGTACAGTAGTGCTGGAAAGAGGGACACCACACCATTCAAAAACTAAAAAGAAGTGGAAGTCCACAGAAAGGTGGAGACTGTGCTACAAACATAGTGGGTAACTTCACCTCTTCTTAAAAAAAAAGTTTTACAAACTTTTTACAACTCGAAAAGGAAGTGTTTAGCTTTTAAAGCAGGGATGGGCAAAGTGCCCCCCCCCCAGATGTCACTGGATTGCAACTCCCAGCACTCCTCTCTACTGGCTATGGTGGCTAGTGCTGGTAGGAGTTACAGTTCAGCCACATCTGGAGTTCTACACTTGGCTACCCCTGCTATATAGGCTACCTTGGTCTGTAAAAAGCCATGAAGAGCAGCTGGGACTGCACATGTTGAAGGCTTTTCGAAATTGCTAAAAGCCGTGTAGTAGTAATGGTTGAATGGTGTCAACATCCTGAACGCTTGCACAGCATTTAAATCTTTTTTGAAAAAGCTCTATGCAGGAAGCTCATGGTTACTAGATTACAAAAGGGAACTATGGTTTGAATCCAATTGCTATTTCCTATTAGAATAGACCTATTGAGTCAATAAGATTTACCTACACAGGGACTCACCAGTCAACAATGAATTCAGTGGGTCTACTCTAGTTCAGACTAACCAATATGATTCAGGTTTAAGTGTGCATGATGTAAGTGTGTGTTGTGTGCCTTCAAGCCATTTCTGATTTATGGCAATCTTAAGACAGGGCCGGTTTAAGGAATTTGGGGGCCCCCTGCAATGCTTTATTTTTGGGGCCCCATATGTTTATCACAGGTCAATGTAACCTAACCTATTCACAGTACAGGACGTTCAGATTACAGTAAGACCCCCGTATTAACGGATTCATTATCCATGGGACACCAAACAGCACACCTACCATAGAGTCTTCCTAAAAATTGTGACCTCCCTAGCCATTTTCTAGGCCCTCCAGGCAACTCTATGGTATTTTAAACCAGAAGCCCCATTATTTTCAATGGTGTTCATTATTATCCATGGTTTTCTGAATCCATGCCTGCACAGAACCAATCCACAGTGGATAAGGGGGACCTACTGTATTACATAATTTGCCACCAATAATTTAGTTTAAAAAATATATTATAGGCACTAACATAATATTTTTTTGTTAATTAGCAATTAATGTAATGGTGTAGATTTCCTCAAAAAAAAAAAAGAAGAAGAAGAAGAAGAAGAGTGGACTACAAGCTAAACATGAGTTAGCAGTGTTATGCAACAGCAAAAAATGCCAATGCAATTCTAGGCTGCATTAATAGGAGTAGAGTGTCTAGATCAAGGGAAGTAATAGTACCACTCCATTGTGCTTTGGTCAAACCTCACCTGGAATACTGTTTCCAGTTCTGGGCACAACAATTCAAGAAAAATACTGAGAAGGACGGTGGGAGGTCTGGAAGCCTTTATGCTCTATGAGGAGCGGCTTAGGGAGCTGCGTATGTTTAGCCTGGGGAAGAGAAGGTTGAGAGGTGACATGATAGCCATATTTAAATATTTGAAGGGATGTCATCTTGAGGATGGAGCATGCTTGTTTTCTGTTGCTCCAGAGACGAGGACACGGAGCAATAGGTTCAAACTCCAGGAAAAGAGATTCCACCTAAACATTAGGAAGAACTTCCTGACAGTAGGAGCTGTTCAGAAGTAGAATACACTGCCTGGGAGTGTGGTGGAGTCTCCTTCTTTGGAAGTTTTTAAGCAGAGGCTGGATGGCCATCTGTCGTGAGGGCTTTGATTGTGTGTTTCTGCAGGGCAGAAGCCGATCGGATGGGATGGCTGTTGGGGTCCCTTCCAACCCTATGATTCTATGATTCTAGGCTGCATTCAGAGCCTGGGAAAGTTACTTTTGCATTACACCTCCCAGTCCCTGTGCCAGCACCCTTCTCAAGGTCTGGTTGCATTGTTCCTTTTCCAGCACTCTCTAGCCCAGTGGTTCTTAACCTGGGGTCCGCGATGTCCTTACAGGAGGTCCACAAAGGCTTGAAGGCTGCTTGGCCCATCTCCTACCTGTAGTGGAGCAGCCATGTGACAGGAACCAAGGCAAAGGCTGGCTGGCTCAGCCTGCACATTGCCATTCAATCCACTCCAGCCACAAACATGCAGGAAGAAGCAAGAGTGCCTCTGAGGGAAAGTTTAATGGATGGTGTAATTGTATTGTTTTTGTTGTTAGCTATTATTATTAGGGTTTTAAATATTGAGTTAAGTCTTGGGACAATGAAAGATATTTAAAGGGGTTCCCTGGTAAAGAAAAAGTTAAGAATCACTGCTTAGCCCAATGCCTCTCACATAACACTAATGGAATACTGGTGTGTTTAGTGACAACAATAAAACCATTGTTCCCAGTAATATTACTCCAAATTTTTCTTTATATTCTTTATATTCTTCTGTTAAAAGAGCCAGAGTGTTGTAGAAGTTTTAGCATTGCACTATGACTGTGGAGACCAGGGTTTGACTCAGCCGTGAATACCCACTGGGTGACGTTGGGCAAGTCACACTCTCTCAACCTCAAAGGAAGGCAAAGGTACACCCCCTTTGAACAAACCTTGCTTAGAAAACCCCATGATAGGTTTGCCTTAGTCAGAAATGACTTCAAGGCACATAGGCAAACACACAAATTCCTTTTTCAGGTTGAACTCAGTTGGCAGCAAGGGGAGGAAGCTGAAGACCAAAGGAGGAAAGGGAGAGAGGGGAGAGAAGCCAGGACGTGTTAAGAGCAGCAGGAAGGATGGGCTGGAGGGGATTTATGTGGAAGGAAGGAAAGAAAGAAAGAAAGAAAGAAGGACGGAAGGAGAGACAGAGACAAAAAGTGAGAAAAAAGGAAGGCAAAGAAAGAAGGAAGGAAGGGAGAAACGGGGGATAAAAAGTGAGAAAGAAGGGAGGGAGAGAGAAGAAAGTAAGAAGCCCTTTCTGAAGAGAAAACAGGGGAGAAAGAGAAGGAAAGAGATTTCTCCCTCCCCACACACTCACCCCTCTCCGACACACGCCTGGCTGGATTGCCTTTTGACAATCCTGGGAAGAGGGGGTGAGGGAACAGCAAACTCCTCCAGAATCAGCCACACAAAGAAAGCTCCATCTTTCTCTTTTGCCTTTTAGTTTGGGAGATGCTCGGGTTTTTTTAAGCTAGCAGGAGTTTTTTTTCAGGAGGAGGGTTAGGATGATCAAGGTGGGGCCCTCTGGCTGTGTGAGGCCCCCACAGATGCTGATTTGGTGGTATGGTTAAGCCGGCCCTGTCTTAAGGCAAGCCTATCACAGGTTTTCTTGACCAATTTTTTAAAGAGGGGCTTTGCCATTGACACCTTCTAAGTGTAAGAGAGTGTGACCTGCCCAAGGCCACCTAGTGGGTTTCTCTAGCCTAGTGAGGATTTGAAGCCTGGTCGTCTAGAGTCTTAATCCAGCACTCAAACTACTACACTACTCTGGCTTTATCTAAATAGAAAACCTTTTCTTTTTTTAGGTGCCACAGGTGTGCAAAAGAACTTCATAAAGTTTGCTCCCTGCATCATCCACCAAAAGATGACCCCTGTGCAGCATGCTGGACCCTATGGAATAAGGGTTGTGTATGCATGGTGTAGTGGTTTGAGAGTTGGACTACAACTCTGGAGACCAGGATTCAAATCCTTGTTAGGCCATGGAAACCCACTGGATGACCTTGGGCAAGTCACACTTTCTCAGCCTCAGAGGAAGTCAGTGGCAAAACCCCTCTGAACAAACCTTACCAAGAAAACCCCTTAGGTTCACCATAATTCAGAAATGACTTGAAGGCACACAACAGCAAAAGCATCATTAGCAGCAGCAGCAACAACAACAAATGCATGGTAGAGGTTGGCTGGTTCCTTTTGGCATTGAACCTGCCAATTATGGGTGCTTTGAGTGGACAGGAAAGAAAATTAGAATCTGGGTTTGGGTTTTTTTTTAATTGCAGACAAAGGGAAGCATCAGTTTTGGCAGAAATTGGGGGAAGCAGAAGGGGATCCAGAGGGTGGGAATGCATTTTTGAAATGAGAAATGAATTAAAGGGAGAGGCCAGGAAGAGAAATTATTCCAGAAAGAGGGAAAATATTTTCAGTGGACAATGATTTATTTAAAGCTTTCCTGCATTGCCTTTCTGTCCTAAAAAGGGTTCCCCAAGGTGGCTTTCAACACATGTATATGTTTGAAAATTACAAAAATACAGTCAACCATTTCAAACAAATAAAAAGTAGAAAGCATTAAATAACATCAATTAAAACAGCAGCAAGCGGAGAGCATAAAACTGGGTCAGTTACAAAGGAAACCAACCAACAACAAGAAGATAAAAACTCAGGGCAAATTAAAAGCTTGGCAAAATAATAAAAAAAACTGTTTTTGTAGCCTGCCCACAACATAGAAGAGAGAAGGAGCTAGCAGAATCTCTTGTACCAGGGTAGAGGAATGGTCATTAGGGTCAGCAGTTGCATATGAAGATTCCAGTTAAGTCAGCATGAGGGACCCCTAGTTTGGCATTTTGAAACCACCCAGACACACTCCCGTGGAAGGTCATATGAAAATGGCAGGCCTAGCACAAAGGCAGGGAACATGTGGCCTTTTGATGTCTTAGACTGCAGCTCACATCATCCCTCACAATTGGTAATGGCAGTTAGATCTGATATGCTGCCTTAGAGTGTGGTGGCATTTCCTTCTTTGGAGGTTTTTAAACAGAGGCTGGATGGTCATGTGTTGGGAGTACTTTGATTGTGTGTTCCTGCAAGGCAGGGGGTTGGGCTGGTTGGCCTTTGTGGTCTCTTCCAGCTCTATGATTCTACGATTCTGTGATGGGAGCTGCAACACAATGACATCTACTGCTCTATACTGCTCAGAGCAGGCTGCTGAGAACCAATAAATCAGCTTCCACAGTTCAAAGGGAGTAGTTGGGTTTTAGTCAGCCTACCAGTATGCAAAGTCAGTCTAGGAGCCAGGCACAAAGAGTAAATGCAGTTGTCTTGAGAATCAAATACGGAGAGACAACAAGCCAAATCAACAGTCCAATGGGGAAATCCAAAGATGAGGTCATGAAGGCAAAGGCAAGGTTCAAGATCATGGGCAGTCAGTCAAGAGCCGGAGTCCAGCGTGGCTTACACCCAAGCAGGTTGGTTGTTAACCATGCTGTTCCAGAGGAGGTGCTGCCTAATTTATGAGCCAGCAGCATCCCTCAGGTGTTGCCTTATTACTTCCTGCATCCTGTTTATTTTCACTGACCTCCTAAGTTTTTCCTTTTCTTGTTGATGCTGCATGAAACTAGGGAGATTTTCAGACTACGCTGTTATGGTGTTACTATTCCACTTTAACTGCTCTTGCTTCCTCCTGTGGAATTCTGGGGTTTGTAAGTTTAGTGAGGCCTAAGATCTCTCTGGCTGAAAGTTCTAAATGCCCTCCCTAAACTGCAAATCCCAGGATTCAACAGGAGGCAGCCATAACAAATAAAGTGGAATAGTAGCACTATAACAGTGTTGTCTGAAAATATAGTAAGTAAGTTTGTATTCTGTTCCTCTGGTGTTTGTGGCTGTAGAATCTCCTGTTGCTCAGATGAGTGGGTGCTCTGTTCCTCTGCAGCTTGTTCCTCAGCCTGCTCATCACTCTGTCCCTGTATCTATAGCTCCAATTAATCTTCATTGTCCTGTGAGAGGCAGGGCATGACATCTACACTACCACACATGTCCCCTTATCCTGGCCTAGCATCTGATATTTCAGAAGCAATGTATCTTTCATTTTACTCTCAAGATTGATAGGTTTGCCATCAGAGCATAAGAGGCTGCCTTACACAAACTTACGTCATTGGTCTATCTAACTCAGCTTTAATTATTCAACCCCTCAGTAACCTGGATCCCTCTTGATGTTTTGGCCTACAAGTCCCATCTGCCCCAGTCAGCATCGCCAGTGGTGAGGGATGATAAGAGCAGTAGGTCAAAACATCTGGAAGCATCCAGGTTGGGGAAAGCAAGTCTGTGTTGGCTGGCAACAGATCTCCAGGATTTCAGACAGAAGTCTTTCTTAGCCCTAAGTGCAGATGCAAGGGATTGAACATGGACCTTTTGCACTCAAAATTAGTGCTCTACCCTCATGCATATGACCATCCTTTTGGGGAGAAAAATCTAGGCTCATGGCCTTCATGCCTCTTTGCAGTAAACTCCATAAATATAATTACTGTACATGTGATGTGAAGAAGTATTGTGTGTAGCATTGCAGTGATGGCCCAGGTCTGGTTGTCCTTGTCAAGAGTTAGAGACTGAACTCCATTATACAATGGCCGAACTATTGCAGAACCATGCTGAGTTATAATGGCTGACTGCATGAACTACCAAGTCATGCCTGTCCTGTATGTATGTGTGTGTGTGTACACACTGTCAGGCTCATCCCTGAATTCACACACACACACACACACATATATATGAGAGCTCAGAACAGAGCTCACTTCCTCCTTCTTCCTGTGAATGCTAAGGCCTGGTGAAGCAGTTTCTTTTGAATTGTAAATATTTGTATATATTGCAACTGTTTAAGTTTGAAGATAAAAGTGCCTCCTGCTTATTTGGATGTCAAACACTCTGTGTGTGAGTATTCTTGGGAATGGGTTGCTACTGAGGACTGAGTGTCCTATCATCTGCTGGGGACTGAGTGTCCTATCATCCCCTGACAGTGGTTATGGGCCCAGCTGATTGATCTCAGATTAGATAAGGTGCATCCAGAAAAATTCCCAGAAACTCTTTTGTTTTGAGTGTTTTTGGCTAGTTGGCTGAGAAACAAGTTTCAGCCAGGCCCTGTAATATCAAGTAACCTTGAAGTGCTGCCAGCTGCCAGCAGTTTGTGTTTTCATAGCTGTAGAATTGTTGACTCAATCAGCAGAATGGCAGATAATAGTTTCCTCTGCTTTGAAAAGCTGGCTGATGGAAATTATTCAGCATGGAGTTTATACATGGAGGCTTTATTAATCAAGGACAATTTGTGGCATGTTTTGGAGAATGAAAGTGTGTTCCCAGAGGGTTCAGAAGATGAGATAGCAGTGTTCAGACTAGCAGACCAGAAGGGTAGAGCTGCAATTCTCTTATCACTCAGCCCCTCCCAGTTAATACATGCGGCCCCAGCAAAGACAGCTTTTCAGCTTTGGACACCTTTGAAAACAGTTCATCAAAATTCATCCTGTCTCTCAAAGATGATATGGACTAAGAGACTTTATAACACAAAGCTGTCTAATGAAATAATAAAAAGTAATATAAAAAAAAATAACACAAAGCTGTCTACTGGAGGCTGTGTTAAAGCCCATTTGGAGGAAATGAGGCAGTTTTTTCAAGAGGTGGCCAATAGAGGGGTGGACATTCCAGAAGCCCATAAGTGTTTTATTTTATTGGGCAGTTTGCCAAAGGAATGGGATTTCCTAATGTACAGTCTGCAGACCACCAGGGAGAGTGATTTGTCTGTAGACCTGGTAGCTGGGCGTATTCTGGAAGAGGTCCAATGCAAGCAATTTGATTCCTGGATGAAGGGGAATAAACAGCCACAAATTACCAGATGCAGTCAGGAGAGCACTGAAACAGAGGCACCTGTGGAGGAGTGAGCCTGCAGTTATTTGAAACGCTGTTTCAGATGCAAAAAGCCTGGACATTTTCAGAAGGACTGTAAGATACCTGTACCAGATAGGAGGGGTGCATCATCTCACCCTGCAAGCAATGCCTTCATAGCACAGCACCATCCTGATGGTACTGAGGAAAGAATTTGGTTACTTGATAGTGGGGCCATGCACAATATGGTTAATGATTTACAATTGTTAACTAATGTTAAATATGCTTCAATAACTAATATTACCCTTGCAGATGGTGTTCCCAGCACGGCGCAAAAAATGGGCACTGCATATATGCCCTCTTTTGGTAAAGATTTTGAAAATATGTTATGTGTCAACAAACTAGAGAGTTGTATATTAAGTGTGTCCCAAATGCCTACTGATGGTTATAAAGTGATATTTGAGGGGGAACACTGTACAGTAACAGAAAGGCATAACATGAATAATGTCTGTGCAAAAGGGATCAAGAAACATGGGTTGTATTACATGTTGCCTAAAGGGAAGGTGGCAAATGTGACAATGTGCCCCTACATGATAAGTATGTTCATTACTTTAAAAAAAAAAAAAGGACTAAAGACGGATCTCTTTCGCCAGGCCTTTCCTGATTAGATCCCGGCCTCAGGAGCTCGGTCTCCTGGCTTTTTAAAAATTATGTATATATTTGTTTTAATGTGTTTTTAGTTAGAAGGTTTTAATCTTATTGTGTTTAATATCTTTTTATGGGGGAGGGTGGGTGTGGGTGGTGTTTTTAGTCATTATTATAATGTTTGAATTGTTGGAAGCCGCCCCGATTGTTTTTAGCAGAGGAGTGGGGTATAAATAAATATTATTATTATTATTATTATTATTATTTCTACCACAGGCTAATGGGCCATGCTAGTTACAAAGGGTTAAAGGCGCTAGAAAAGTGTGCCCTGGTTTAAGCATGAAACACTGCCCAAGGTTCTTAGAATATGCAGTGTGCAGGAAAGTAAAGGTGAAGGCTTTCCCTATTGCCAAAAGAACCAATGTGTCACGAACAGATGTTTTGAAGTTGTCCATGCTGATTTAGCAGGCCCCTATAAGCCCACTGAAGGGGGTAACCGCTATTTATTTGTGATAGTGGACAGACACACTAGGTACACCTACGTATACTTACTGAAGGAGAAAAAACAGGCTGCAGACAGGTTCTGTGAGTGGGTGAATGTGATGGGATATGAATTTCCTTCTCATAAGGTTTCCAGTCTAGTGATGGATAAGTGAGGGGAATTCTTATCTAACAGTCTGCAGAGCTGGATGCATAGGAGGGATATTAGACACCAAACCACAAACCTAGCATCTCCAGGGGAGGATGAGCTTGTAGAAAGGAAAATTGGGATGTTGACGTGCATGATGGAAGATGCACAAGCCCCAGCTGGGCTGTGGGAGGAAGCAGTGAAGCCTGCTGCTTACCATTTAAATAGACTGTGGATGTCTAGCGTCAACGAGACCCCATATTGTCAATTGTATGGTAGAGCACCAAACCTCAAGCACCAGTGGGTTTTTGGTCAGCATGGAAATGTACTGATTCATCCGAGGCTAAGGGAGCCTGGGCAGCCTAAAACCAGGAGGCTGTGTTTCCTAGGCTATGAGAGTAATAAGTATCTGTTTTCTCTCCATCCTGGAAAGGTGGTGTTCTCCAGGAGTGCAAACTTTGAAATGCACTCAGGGTGGGGCAGATTGCATCCAATCAGGAGGTGTTTGTTCCCTTGGGGAGGGATGTGTCAACAACTCCCCAAAGCCCCAGAAATGGAGGGGTGGTAATACCTGATGATGAAGGGGAGGCACAGGAAGAAAAGCCTGACACTTCACATGCCACTCCAACACACATACCACTACAAGCAAGAATTGAACCTGACACAGGGAGAGATAGCAGCAGCAGTGCAAGTGAGGATGAGTCAGGCAGAACTAGGGTGCTCATCCCCAGAAGGTCAATGAGGGTCAGAAAGGCTCCTGGCAGATTTGTTGTTCAGGAAGCCAGGCTATGCAATGTCATGGCAGAAGAACCTGCAAGTTTTCAGGATCTCCTAAAACTTCCTCAGGAAGAGCAGAAGTGGAACTCAGCCCTGAACTCTGAGTTTGAGTCACTAGTTGAGAGGGAAGTATTCCAGGTAGTTGAGAGGCCCAAAGACCAAAAGGTTGTTGGTTGCAGGTGGGTGTACAAGCTGAAGGACGTGCCTGATGGGACACAAAAGTTTAAGGCACGTTCTGTTACGAAAGGCTTTTCACTCGAGTGCTACACCAATTTTGACAAAAGCTTTTCACCCATAGCAAAGCCAGAAAGTCTTAGGTTAGTGTTAGCTGTAGCAGCCAAGAGGAAGATGGTTGTGCAACACTTTGACTTTGAAATAGCATACCTGAATGCAGATCTTGAAGAGACAGTGTTCAGGGGACAGGCCCCAGAGTATGACAGTGCAGGTGAGAGCAAGGTGTACTTGTTATGCAAAGCTTGAAACACAGCACACGTTGCTGGAACAAGTGCCACAGCACACGTTGCTGGAACAAGTGCATACACCAAACTTTGGTGTCACTAGGTTACACAAGGAGCATCGCAGACACCTGTGTGTACACCAAGGGGGCAGGTGATAGTGTTGTCATGCTAGTTATCTATGTGGACAACCTTTGTGTGGCGGCAAAGAGTGCCATTGATGTCAATAAAGTGCAGGTGGAGTTAGAAAACTGTTTCAAGTTGAAGGACTTAGGCAGCCTGAGATGTTATTTAGGTGTAGAGGTAGAAAGAACTGGTCTTGGAGAATTTTTCCTAAGCCAGAAGAAGAAGATTGACAGTCTTGTGGCCGAGTGTGGACTTAGTGAGGCTAGGGTGGTCAGGACACCAATGACCACTGATTTTGTCAACTTGGAGACAGAACAGGAATTTGAAAGGCCTGATGTGTACCACTCAGTGGTAGGCAGTCTGTTGTTTATTGCAAATAACACAAGGCCTGATATCAGTTTTGCAGCTGGGATGTTCAGCAGAAGAGTTTTCATGCCAAGGAGGGCGGATTAGGAAGCCCTGAAGAGGGTAGTTAGATTTCTCAAGGGGACCGGTTACATGCGTTTGAAGCTAACAGGAAGTCAGGTGACCCTGGAATGCTATGTTGACAGCTCTTTTGCTACCGAGACTTCAGACAGGAAGTCAGTGATGGGGTTGGTGGTCAGATATGCAGAGAGCCCCATAGTGTGGAGATCAAGGAAGCAGAACTGTGTGTCCATTAGTACCACTGAAGCTGAATTTGCTGCCTTGTCTGAGATGGCAATTGAGGTACAATGGGTTAGGCAGATGCTTGCAGACCTTAGGGAGCTGTGCCAAATGCCTGTTGAGGTGTACGAGGACTCACAAGCCTGCATAGCTATGGCAGAAGCAGAAAATCTGAAATGCAGGACAAAGTACATTGCAGATGCTACCAAAATGTGAGGCAGTTAATACAAGAAGGCGTCTTGTGTCTGAGGTACTGTCCATCTGAGGACAGTGTTGCAGACCTGCTCACAAAAGTCGTTCCAGTAGGAAGCTATGATGAGTTGGCAAAGAGTCTGGGCCTTGTCACTAGTGTGTAAAGTGAAAGGTGTAAAAAGGGAAGGTCAACCAACAGACGGTTGATGTCCAACAATGTATGTTAATAATGTTATGTTGTGATGATAACATGTGTCCTGCGCAGTAGTTTGACCATTTTGGAGGGGGTTGTCAGGAGTTAGAGACTGGATCCATTATAAAATGGCCAAACTACTGCAGAACCATGCTGAGTTATAATGGCTGACTGCATGAACTACCAAGTCATGCCTAGTCAGGCCACTGGGGAGCAATGTCCTCTGTGTGTGTGTGTGTGTGTGTGTACAGTTGTCCCTCCACATTCACGGATTTGGCATTCATGGATTTAAGTATTCACTGCTTGAAAATATTCTTTAAAAAATAATAATCCAAAAAGCAAACCTTGATTTTCCCATCTTATGTAAGGGACACCATTTTGCTATGCCATTGCACATAATGGGACTTGAGTATTCACAGATTTGGGTATTCATGGGGGGTCCTGGAACCAAACCCCAGCGAATGTGAAGGGACAACTGTATATATATCATGTGTGTGTTGTGTATTTATATATATATCTGAGAGCTCAGAACAGAGCTCACTTCCTCCTTCTTCCTGTGAATGCTGAGGCTGGTGAAGCAGTTTCTCTTTGAATTATAAATATTTGTATATATTACAACTGTTTGAGTTTGAAGATAAAAGTGCCTTCTGCTTATTTGGATGTCAAACACTCTGTGTGTGAGTAGAGTTGTCCCTCCACATTCACGGATTTGCCATTCACAGATTTAAGTATTCACGGCTTGAAAATATTCTTAAAAAAATAATAATCCAGAAAGCCTTGATTTTGCCATCTTATATAAGGGACATCATTTTGCTATGCCATTGCATATATTGGGACTTGAGTATTCACGGATTTTGGTATCCACGGGGGGTCCTGGAACCAAACCCCAGCGAATGTGAAGGGACAACTGTATTCTTGGGAACGGGTTGCTACTGAGTCTACTGAGACAGTTTTTTTTGGCTTCTGCTGGGGATTGAGTGTCCTCTTATCCCCTGACAGTCCTTTCATCCTGGTAGACTCAAGAGGTGCAGTGAGGGAAAGCTATTCAGAGCATAGCATTTGCAAAAGATGTTTGTTTAAAGGACTACTAACAGAGGGTTTCCAACACCGTGGGTTTTTTTTTTTTTTTTTGTACTTCTGTTTGTGTCCCAGGACAAGTCTCTGGTTTATCAGCCTAACTTTTTTACTTTCTGTAAAAGGGATAATGCAGCAGGAATTGTGAAGGCAAAGGAGTGCTTTGGAATTTGGAATGTCGACCCATTCTTTGCCCTCATTGAATTTTTGGCTTTTGGCACATACCTGCTCATCTATCTTCACTTAGGCTGCTGCCACACTGGAGAAATAATAAAGTTTGACAGCCCTTTAACTATCATGACTCCATCCTATGGAATCCTGGGATTTTTAGTTTGTTGTGGCACCAGAGCTCTCTGACAGAGAAGGCTAAATACCTCACAAAACTACAAATCCCCAGAATTCATAGCATAGAGACATGGCAGTCAGAGCGGTGTCAAACTGCATTATTTCTCCAGTGTGGCAGCAAGTGTAGCATTTGCTCTCTAAGAGAAACTAAGAACAGGGGTGGAAAAGTATGAGCTGTGGGCCACATGGGGCCTTGGAATCCCGAAATGTGGCCCCAGAAGATCCCAAAAGCCCCCAGACCCTCAAGATCCCCCCACCAATATGCCCAATTTTCAGGTGATTTTTTTTAAACTTGAAAGCCAGCCCAGAGTACCCCAAACTACCTGAAAAGTGATGGTTTGCTTCCTCCACCCCTGCAGAGCCCCTTATGTGCCCAATTTTTTTAAAAAAGCCAAACGTTGGCTCAAATGGCACTGGAGGTGATGTTGCGTCATTTCCAGTAAACTGAAAGCTCCTGGTGTGGTTCCCTGGTCAGTTGGGTGGTGGTGGTGGTCCCCTCTCCCTCCACAGTTGCCCACCCCTGGATTAAGATGGTAGTTGTTGGAAACTAATAGGCAGAGCATGTGGTATAGCTCCTCTCTGTTGTTTGCTGCCAGCAAAGCTTGACAAAATCACTCTCTCATCCCGTATGGCCAGTTAAAGGTATGCTGCACATGAACATGGGGGCTCCATTTGGCTATTGCAGCTGAATGTGGGTGAGGCCAGTATGAGGAGATTTGGGTAGGTGGGTAGCTCTGAATAACATTTTAACCCCCCCCCTTTTGTATTTTAGACATGCTTTCTGCCAGCCTGTTGTGTATGTCCCCCCTCCTACCCAATGCATTTGCTCACATTTAGTGGAATAAATTAATTGATCTTGGCACACTGTCCTGAAATCATTGGCTGGTTGTTCATTTCTTAAAAACTTAAGCATGCTTAATTTAGGATATGGAAAAGTTCTTGCTCACTCAATGCTTTGTTCTTTTATATTGTGAATTAAACTGTGCTATGGATGTGACATCGTGATTTGAGGTCTACGGCATTGCTTGGTTTAATATAAGAGGAAGATAAATGGAAGTACCTTTATCAGACGGAATTGCAAGAAGACCACATTTTCATAAGCTTGACCTCTTTTGACTGTTTGTTTTATTTATTCAGATATTTATTGTTTGCTGGTCTGTAGTTGTAGTTTCTGAAAGGGCTCCTTCCTTGGGGAGCTGATGCTCACTTGCCAAGAAACGCTGACCTGCTTGGTTTCAGGTTTGTCTGCTTTTGCCTCTGGGTACATGGCATTATTTTAAATCAGAAGAAAAGTGTCATGGAAACTCTCAGACTTGAGAATTAATGCATATTTCATTGCTGTACCTGGTGAACCTTCCTTTTGTCTGAAATAGGCAGGTGTGTGTGTGTGTGTATCTTGAAAGCTTGCATGTTTTATAAAACACTATAGTTGTCCCTTCACATTCGCTGGGGTTTGGTTCCAGGACACACACCCCCCCCCCCCCGTGAATACTCAAATCCGTGAATACTCAAGTCCCATTATATGCAATGGCATAGCAAAATGGTTTTCCTTACATAAGATGGCAAAATCAAGGTTTGCTTTTTGGATTTTTTTTTTTTAAAGAATATTTTCAAGCTGGGAATACTTAAATCCGTGAATGCCAAATCTGTGAATGTGGAGGGACAACTGTAATTGCCCCTTTCAAGATGTATTTTTTGAAATATAATCAGCTTATATTAATGTATATGCCTAGCCTATATTCGTTTACCCCTTCTCTTTTTTTCTTCTTTTCTTCTCTTTTCCCCTCTGTGTATTTTCTTCGTAATCATACTTTTAAAAGCCTTTTTTTAAAAAAGCACACCACTAGTTGGCCCAATAAAATATGTCTTTTCACTATTTGGGCATTTCTGTATGTGGTTTTATTTTCTATGTACAGTTGGCCCTCTACATTTGCTGGGGTTAGTGGCTCAGAACCCCCACGAAAGTGGAAAAATCACAAATAACTCTAGGCCTCTCCAACCATATTTACCACACACACAAAAAGTACAATCTGTGGATTCAACCCACTGCTGATGCCTTTGAGGCAGTGGGGTTCCTTCACAAGGCTGTAGTTGGTGGCTGGTAGGGCTTGCTACTGCCTCTACTGCTGACCCACCCCATTTTTGATAGGGACTTACAAGCCTCGTTCTCAGTCTTTCAGTCTTGTGAGGCTTGCACAGTCCCTGTTAAAAATAGCATTGGGCGGCAGCAGAAGTGGCAGAAAATAATTTGTGAACAGTCAAATCTTCAAAAGTGAAACCTGCAAATGTGGAGGGGTGACTGTAAGGCTAGATGTGCATGAAGAAGACAAAAAAGGGAAATTCCACAGTGTTTGTATGTTAGCACTTCCAAGTTTCCAAACGTGTATTCTTGACTGTGTGTACCCTGCGGTTGGCAAACTGACTTTTGAAACATAAAAAAGAGGTATGTGTAAACTAAGCAATCCTACCTTAGTTGCATAATTAGCCTCCAGTCTTTTGGAATGAGCTAGTGTGGAAGTTACAGAGGGAGGAGAAAGCATGGGGTTACAAGGACTGGTTAGAGGAAGGAACAGCATGAGGGGATTTAAACCTTCCTTCCTTTGTGCTGGAGACCTCACACAGAGCCCAGCTCTTAACATTCATGTTTTGAACCTTCACCAGCTTCCTCTTTAAAAAAAAAGGGGGGGGAGGGGAAGGAAAGGTAAAATACCCTGGCTTCTTTAAAAAGATAGCCGCAGATGCTAAATCTTGTGTGCCAGATACCTTAGTCATGCTATGCACAGAGCTGTACAGAATGCTGACAACCTCTGTTTTGTCCCTAAATCATCTGCTTTTTCTGTAGTCTCTGCAACCTGTGAAACTCTCTTTCTAAAATTAAGACTTGGACCAGAGATTTTCTTCTGAAGTGTTTTAAGGGGTGATGGCTATGGAAAGAGACCTGTGCGGAGCACTCCTTTGGCACAGGAGTGGTCCCTTCTATTACAGTGAGGTGGTAAACATTGGTGGCAGGTGTTTGGAGAGCAGTGCCTGGCAGCAAGGATGCATCTCCCACTCTCTGTGTGACACAACTTGCCCTGTGCCCCCTAAGTTAGCCTGCTGCCTTCAGGTGTGGTGGAGCTTGCCATTCCCTTGGCAGTATTGAAATAAGATTCAGTTGCTAGGCTGATTGGGGAATGTTGGGGGAGATGCCATTTTGACCCATGCCTTAGGCAGCAGGATGTGTTGGATGGCCCTGCTTTAGACTCACATGTGGGCTTCTCAGGAAAGAGCTATGAACTATTATATTCCTGCTGGATGATGTTTGTACTTCTTTTTCTGAAAAAAATACCACTACCACCCTACTTATTCTCCTGTGCAGCTCCAGACCGTGAAGGACAGTTGCAGGAATATATCCTGACACATGGTTAAGCTGACTGCATTGGTTTTTCTTTATCACCAGGAAGAGAATGTGGTCGGTTCATTTTACTATTGGAGGAAGGTGGCCTGGTGTGCAGGCATCTTATCCTTTTCCTTTTAAAAGCATCACAGTGGAGGATAACACTTTCATTTGACAATGCCTCACTGGGTTTTGTGCATTTAAGGCCAAAGCTCCCCTGTACTATGTCTAATGTCTAATTAAAGAAGGGAAGGGGGAAAAGGAAGGGTCAAAACTGCAGAGGGTAGAAGTTCTTCTTTCTAACCTGCCCTGTTTTCTACCTCCTGAAGTGTTTTCACAAGGAGACATGTCCCTGGGACACATACTAGTGTTAGCTTTCTGTTGAGAGAGGACAATTTTGAAGGAAGGTGTACACTTTGGCATTATGTACTTATAGAGGGAGCACTGTGTTTCTTTGCCAGCTGTTTGTACCATGGCTCTTTTTGCCCAAGAGAAACAGTTCCCTGAGGCTGTGCTAGTAAATTGTGTGTTTCTGTACTGCTGGAGCTGCTTGAATAAAGTTGCCATGCAGGTACCATGTATGGGTGGGCGGGCTCGTGGGCACAGGCATTACATAAGGAGATATGAAAAACAACAATGAAGAGGGTTGGAGAAACACTTGAAAGACTGGTAACTAATTTATTGTTGCACAGGTTTTGTGGACCAGTTTCTTCAAGGCATGGAGGAAATAGTTTCTTGATAGGAAATATGCTCACAAGATGTCATTTTAGCCAGCCTTGTAAGTAAGTAAGTGCTCTGAAAAGTTACTTTTTGGACTACAGCTCCAAGAATCCTCTAGTCATGGACATGCTGGCTAGAGGAATTCTAGGATTTTTAGTCTCAAAAGTAACGTTACCAAGCTCTGTAAATAAGAAAAAAAAAATCACTCCCACTCCCTACATTTGCTATCCACCAAGGAGGGACAATGTGTTTTGTCCCCCTTCTTCTGCTCACTTGCTTACTAGCTCATATGAAAATACATGTGCTTGGGTGGTTGCATTTCCTTAGTGTTTATGGGCTCCCAGGCTACTGCTCAGATTAAAGGTTGAGTTTAAGATTTTCAAAACTATGGCATGCAATACTAAGGCACAAGCAGTTGGACAGACAGCCACAAACTTGATTCTGGTTTCCTAACAAACCCACAGTTACAGAGTATGCCATTTGTTGTTGACCTTGACTTATGGCAACCCCATGAATGAGGGATCTCCAAGTCACCCTATATTCAACAGCCCTGTTCTGCTCTTGCAGACTCAGGGCTGTGGCTTCCTTGATTGAGTCTATCTATCTGGAATGCAGTCTTCCTCTTTTCCTAGTCCCCTCTACCTTCCCAAGCATTATTACCTTTTTTAGTGAGTCCTATCTTTTCATGATATGGCCAAGTACAACTGTCTCAGTTTAGTCATCTTGGCTTCTATGGAGAGTTCAGGCTTGATTTGCTCTAGGACCCATTTGTTAGTCTTTTTAGCAATCCATGGTATCTGTAGAACGCTTCTTCATTACCACATTTCAAATGAGTTGATTTTCTTCCTATCAGCTTTCTTCACCATCCAGCTCTCACTCACATCTGTACCTAGTCATGGGAAATGCAATGGCTTAGACAATCCTAACTTTAGTAATCAGTGAAATGTCTTTGCACTTCAAGATCTAGTTCTTTCATAGCTGCCCTTCCAAGTCCTAGCCTTCTCCTGATTTCTTGACTACAATTTCAATTCTGATTAATGGCTAACTCAAGTTATAGAAAATCTTGAACTATTTCAATGTCTTCAGCATCTACTTTACATTGATGTAAATCATCTGTGGTCATTATTTTTGTTTTCTTAAGGTTCAGCTGTAAACCTACCTTTGCACTTTCTTCCTTGACTTTCTTTAGTAATTGTTCCAAGTCCACTATTTTCTCCTAGTAGTATAATGTCATCTGCATATCTTAAATTGTTGATGTTCCTTCCTCCAGTTTTCACACCTCCTTCCTCCAAGTCAATTCCTTCTTTACAAATGATATGTTCAGCATACAAGTTAAACATATAGTGATAAAATACAGTCTTACCTGACCCCTTTACCAATTAGAAACCATTCTGTTTCTCCATATTCTGTCCTATCAGTAGCCTCTTGTCCTGAGAACAGGACAATCAAATGTTGTGGCACACTGTTTCTTTAAGAGTGATCCATATAGTTCATGAATTATGCAATCAAAGGCTTTGCTATAATATATAAAGCACAGGGTGATTTTCTTTTGGAATTCTTTGGTGTGCTCAATTATCCAAAGTAAGTTTGCAATATGACCCATAATGCCTCTTCCCTTCCAGCTTGGACATCTGGTATTTCTTGTTCCATATATGGTAAAAGAGTATGCCATACCCGCCAACATTTCACAGCTGAAAACTGGGACATGTGGCCAAGTAGTATCAGAGTTGCGGTAAAGATGTCAGTAGTTATTAAAAGAGTAGTAGCATCAAGCAAGCTAGAAGAGGCTGCAGTAGTTTACTTTTGTCTGAGTCTAGAGGGAACAGAAAGATTCTGCCCTTCCTCATTTCTCTCTGCTGAATTATTTGGATGCAAATTATTTTTGCACTTTGAACTCAATTTGTGGTAATTGAAGTAAGCCAAGAACAAAGGGAGAAAGTGAGAGGTGGAGAGAGAAAGTGGGACGTTTTAAAAGCAGGTGAAAAAATAGGGCAACAGAAGATTAATAGAGGCAGTCCCAGCCGATTTGGGACAGTTGAAAGGTATGGGTATACTCCAGCTTTATCTTCTTTTTTTTTCACTCTCGCTGTGACTAGCCATATATTTTGATCTGTCAGGTGCTTGCCAAAACTCTGATTTTTTCCTGCCATCCTGGGGCTACAAAATCTGGAAAATTCATTATTTGTCCTTGCCAGATCAGTAATTCTGTAGGACTGTCATAGCACTGAAATGCAGCTCTGGTATCAATGGATTGTTCTTGCAGGGAAGAAGCCAATCAACATGATAGAAAAACATTACAAACATTTCCAGTTGTTTTTCAAGTTTATTCCTCCAACAGAACATTTTAGATGAAGATATATTTCAAATTTGTCTGTTTGTTTTCCTTTATAGGCACTGATGTCATGCAATTGCATGGAGCAATACTACAAGCAGCAGCAGCAACAACAACAGCCTTTTCCCATTCAGTGTCAGCACTCAAAATTACTTCCACTCTCCATTCTCAATTTGTACTTCTTATTTCCTTCCCCTTGGTGAAACACTTTATTTTGACTAGTGTTATGTTCACTGAAGTTGAGCCAGTATGTCTTGTTAGACAACCCTTTCCCTGACTAATAACATTATTTGTGCATACAAAAGCAGGAGGATAAGCTCATTAAAAATGTTTGGCTAATAGATGGTGACACTGTAATGTAGACATTCAGCAATATGTTTCTACCTGTTATTCTGCCAAGGCCTTGTGGAGATGGCAGAGCACTTCAGGTGATCGCATGCATGCAAACCTCTACAAACATTATCTTGCTTCACAGCTTTCAGCATACAGAAGAAAGAAGGTAAATGATTATAAATGTAGGGATCATGTAATGTTGTTTTAAAGGTAACCTAAGCAGGAATGGAGCCAGCATGGGGTAGTGGTTTGAATGTTAGACTACATTCTGCAGACCAGGGTAGAAATCCCGCTCAACCATGGAAATGCACTGGGTGATCTTGAGCAAGCCACATTCTCTCAACCTCAGAAGAAGGCAAAGGCAAGCCCCCCTCTGAATAAATGTTACCAAGAAAACCCCTTGATAGGTTTGCCTTAGGGTCACCATAAGTCAGAAACGACTTGAAGACACACAACAACAACAACTAAAAATACCGTAAGACGACCCGGCGTATAAGACGACCCCCCCAATTTTTAAGGAAAAATGCAGAGTTTGTGATATATTCGCCCTATAAGACGACCCCCCTCTTCCAACGCATAGCCCCCGCATGCCCCTCCTGCGCTCCCTTCCAGGAGGGAGCGCAGGAGGAGGATGCGGAGGCTGTGTGCCCAAAAGGGGCATGTTCGCCCCCTTCTCCCCACCTTTCAGGAAGGTGGGGAGAAGGGGCGAATCGCGGGTTTGGCCGCGAAGCCTCTGCATGCCCCTCCTGCGCTCCCTTCCAGGAGAGAGCGCAGGAGGGGGATCCGGAGGCTGCACGGCCAAACCGGGCACGTTCGCCCCTTCTCCCCACCTTCCAGGAAGGTGGGGAGAAGGGGCGAATCGCGGTTTGGCCGTGCAGCCCCCGCATGCCCCTCCTGCGCTCCCTTCCAGGAGAGAGCGCAGGAGGGGGATCCGGAGGCTGCACAGCCAAACCGGGCATGTTCGCCCCTTCTCCCCACCTTCCAGGAAGGTGGGGAGAGGGGGCGAATCGCGGGTTTGGCCACGCAGCCTCTGCATGCCCCTCCTGCGCTCCCTTCCAGGAGGGAGCGCAGGAGGGGGATCCGGAGGCTGCACGGCCAAACCAGGCACGTTCGCCCCTTTTCCCCACCTTCCTGGAAGGTGGGGAGAGGGGGCGAATCGCGGGTTTGCCTCGGCCGCTGCAGAAGCGCCCGAGCGGCGGCTGCGGCAAACCGCAATGTTCGCCCCCCTCCTCTTTCTTCCGTTGCTCCCCAAAGGGGGAGAAGGCAGAGGAGGGGGGCGAATGATCTTCAAAACACTTTGCTTCACCCCCCTGCCCCATCTCCTGCCTCTTCGCTCCGTTTGCGAAGAGGTAGGGGATAGGCAGGTGGGCGAAGCAAAGTGTATCCGGCGTATAGGACGACTGTCAATTTTGGAGGGCACTTTTGAGTGCTCAAAAGTCGTCTTATACGCCGGAATATACGGTAGTACTTTCTTTTCAGGTAACAACAGGGTTCAAGTACTCAGCAAAGAGCTTCTGCAGATGATGTAGTGGCTTCCCACACCCTTTGTGCTGCACTCACAGTAGTCTCAACCCTGCAGAATTAGCAAGAGGTCTTTACAGTTAATTTTTTTGTAAAATATTCACTAGATGTTCTACATTCAACATAATACTTGCTAACAATATTTTATGTCTATCTCTGGCTTCTTTACTTTTAACAATGGATTCATTACAGGACCTGACAACTGGCCAGTCAAAGTATTCAGTATTTGATTTCTGATGTACAAGATTATTTTGTATTTGACAGTATTTTACAGCTGGCATACAACTGTGTGTCTGACATGATTCAATAGGAAATGTGCCCCTAAACACTCACATTTGGATAGCTAACATCAAATAATTTTGAATTCCAATACTTAGATTTATTTTTTAAACTTGAATTTGTGATGGATTTCAAAACTTTTTATGTTAGATGCATATATGTGCATGCTTCTGGAAGAAGGTGGAAGCAGGCAGAAGGACAAGATCTCATGCAAGAAGGTACCATGCTTCCTAAGTGTATAGTGCTGTGTCTGTTCTACCTGCTCTGTGATCTTTTGGGAAGAGCATGATGTGCTTCATGGTGATCATCTGACTTGTACCAGATTTATCTTATGGGGGATGAAGTATTGCCAGTACATGTGAAATATGGCATTACAAGAACAGTCTTCGGGGCGAATAGCAGCTGGTGGCTTCCATGTCAAGTGGATAGTGAATTTGTTCTGGATTTTAGTCTGAACATTAAAGGAGCTTTCCAAATGCCAACCCTTTCTTGCCAAATAGATTAATCACCTTGGGTAGCTACAGTAATACCAGATCAGATTCACTACTCCACTGACATACAGTAGTCGCCACCAGCCACCACTGCTTTTCCTGCTTCTTTTCCCATCAGTGCGCAGCCTCAATTAATCCCTGTTTAGTGTTGTTGCATTAATGCTAGCAAATCCTGGTTTGCATTAACCTCTAAACCAGGATTGCAAACCATTATTTGTTGTGTATTATTTTGTTGGCTGTAGTATTATCTCCAATTGCTATGCATGGGTGTGAAAGCTGGATGGTGAAGAAAACTGCCAGGGAGCAAATTAACTCGTTTGAAATGTGGTGCTAGAGGAGAGTTCTATGGATACCATGGACTCATAAAAAGACGAATGAATGGGTCTCAGAGCTAATCAAGTCTGAATTCTCACTAGAAGCAAAGAGACTAAATTGAGGCTGTTGTAATTTGGTCATATCAGGAGACAACATGACTCACAGGAATAGAAGATAATGCTTGGTAAAGTGGAAGGCAATAGGAAAAGAGGGAAACCACACTATAGGTGGATTGATTTAATCAAGGAAGCCACAACCTTGCGTTTGCAAGACCTGAGCAGGGCAATTGATGCTTGGGGATCTTGATGTCTTTCATTTATAGGGCTGCTTTCATTTGAAGTTGACTTGACAGTAGATAACACATTTATTTTATTATATTTATATCCTGCCCTTTTCCCTATATGGGAGACAAGATGGCACTAAATATACACTAAAACCAAAGCTAAAGCCAATCATAATAGTAGCAAACAGTTTAAAAACCACTGAATGAATGATCCTATTTAAAAAAGCAGTAATTTGAAATATGTATGTAACATGTAACATTCGTCGACCTCACCAAAGCTTTCGACACTGTGAGTAGAAAAGGTCTGTGGCAGATCCTGGAAAGACTAGGATGTCCCCCCAAATTCCTTAAAATGATTATCTTGCTACACGAGGGCCAGCGTGGACAAGTCAGATATGGCGATACTCTTTCAGAGCCCTTTCTAATAACTAATGAAGTGAAGCAAGGTTGTGTTCTTGTTCCAACTTTATTTACAGTTTTCTTCAGCATGATGCTCCAAAGGGCTACAGCAGAGCTCAAAGAAGAAGACAGCATCTATATACGTTACCGTACTGATGGTAGCTTGTTTAACTTAAGCTGTCTGAGGGCTCGCACTAAGACTCTAAACTATCTAGTCCGTGAGCTGCTCTTCGCCGATGATGCTGCCCTTGTTGCCCACACAGAAGCAGCTCTGCAGCGCCTAACATCCTGCTTTGCAACAGCTGCAGAGCTGTTTGGGCTGGAAGTCAACCTGAAGAAAACAGAAGTTCTTTACCAGCCTGCACCACAGGATGAACACCACCATCCCCACATTGCCATAGGCAAATCTGTGCTTAAGTCTGTTCAGCAGTTCACCTACCTGGGAATCATCATCTCCTCAGATGCCAAGATTGACAAAGAGATCGATCACAGATTAGCAAAGGCATATAGCACATTTGGAAGACTCTACAAAAAAGTCTGGAGTAATAAACACCTGAGGCGAAGCACAAAAATCAGTGTGTATACAGCCATTATACTGTCTATTCTCCTTTATGGGTCTGAAACATGGGTCACCTATTGCCAACACTTGCGACTCCTCGAACGCTTTCATCAGCGCTACATACGCACAATCCTAAATATACACTGGACTGACTATGTGACGAATGTTGCTGTCTTTGAGCAAGCAGGGATCATCAGCATTGAGGCCATGTTATTGAGAACACAACTGCGCTGGGCAGGACACGTTTCTAGGATGGAGGACCATCGCCTTCCAAAAATAGTACTCTACGGTGAATTTGCCATGGGTCAGCATAAGAGGGGCACTCCAAAAAAAGCGATACAAGGATTCCCTGAAACAACATCTCAGGCTCAGCCAAATTGATCACCAACAATGGTCCACCCTGGCCTCACATCGGGAGGCATGGAGACACACTATCCACAATGCTGCAGCCTTATTTGAGAACTCAAGCCGAACAAGTCTTGAAGAGAAATGACAACGCAGAAAGAATCATAATCTGGAAACATCACCCAAGGAGACCTTCTGCTGTGCTTTCTGCAACCAGACTTGTTTATCTTGGATTGGCCTTTTTAGTCATCAGTGCGCTTGCAGAAAATGCGGGATGAGTCCTTCCTGAATCTTCGTTTGCGAAGAAAAGCCAGAGAGAATTTGAAATAATTTGAAAGCATTTAAATCATAATAATGTATACAAATGCACAGGACCCCCCTGTTAAAAGACCTTTCCAGAGCCACTAGTTAAGGGTCTTTTATTGTTGGCAGAAGCGAAATAAAGAGAGGGCCAGCCTGATCTCCTGTGGGAAGGAGTTTCACAGCACAGGAGCAGCCAGTGTGGGAGGAGGTTCACATATCCTTGCCAAATGTGCTGGTGATCATGATCAAATGGTGGGAATGGTTTTAACTGCCATGTAATTGACCTACAGCCACTAGGTCAGTACTAAAATAAAGGCAATGGCCTTAAATACAGCAGATTCCTTTTTGCTTCTACTCAAGTCTTTCTGTGTTCCCCAGGTCAAATAAATAATGTGCCTCAACAGTAGTGAAATAAGTCAGCAGCTTTCAAGCTCATGCTTACATAAAGTACACTGCTGATTTTAGACCTAGACCTCTTGACTTGAAGACTGTTGAATCAACAAAGCTTGGATCAGGCAGAAGGCATCTGCTCTTTAAAGCTCCCAGCCGGATGGCCTTTCTTGTTGAAACCATCTATGGCAGTTGAAGGAAATACTCTGGTAATGGTTAGCAAATAGAACACTGAAGAACAGAATGGAGCCATTCTGGTGTTTTGGTTTAACTGGATGGTGTTAACAGATGCCACTCTGAAGTCAAGGCCTGCTTGCTTCAACATTGCACACTCCAGGAGCAGGGAGAATCTCCAAAAGGGGATACCTTCAGGCTCCTCCAGATGAACCAATAATATCAGGCATTTCTATTCCTGATTTCCTCTTCTTGCGATGCCTGGTAACAGCTGTTCCTCCTTCTACTTCCAGTCACATCCTGACTATATTGGGGTTTTGTCACTTTTGTGATTTTTGCAGGTGGTGTGCTTAAATGTGTGGACAGGGTTTCCATCCTTCTCAGTCCTCCCCCTTCAATGTGTCATCAGTAAGACACCCAGAAGTGCAGAAAGAACCAAAACAGTGGATCCTGATGTGGGCCTGTTTCAGATATTCCTGGGACAGGCAAAAACCATCTCCTGCCCCTGCATTTAAAAAGTCATGGCATGTTCCAGAAATTCACAAGCGATAGACTAGAATAGGAGATGTATTGTTTGGCTAATGGGGGAAAAAAATTCCAAGATTTAGCAATCCTTCTGACAAATCCACAGACTTTTGCCCAATCAGGATAATTCCTCAAATAGAAAGGAATTCTCTTATATTTTTAAAAAAGGAACCCCTTATTATAGAGTTCCCATTTTATTTGGACAGCCAAGCTTTTTGTTTTCATCTTTTATATGAAGGTCTAACAAAAAAAAGGTGATGTTCCCTCCTCCCTTTTAGCATTGTGAGTTGTGTTTGGTTTAATTTTGGTAGCTAGGTATGTGGTTGGTGTTTTCAACATTCACTGTATCCAAGAAGAGGTTACACATTAAGTAAAATAAAGGGTGGAATTTGCCCATGTTATCTGGCTAGGTAAGGCAAAATCAGGATAGAACTCTGACTGAATGCAATTCCTAGATCTGTTCTTTATCCACTAGTTTATACAGCGTCCCCAAAAGGGCTGTACAGTTGTGGAAAGAGGGATAATGGTAGAGTGCACAGCTCTTCTCTCTTGGGGAATGACTTCCTAGTTAGCCAGCTGCATGTGGATAATCCTTGGCCAGTTGTGACGGTCTGCTTGCATAGCAGATTACTCCATGAAAATGTCAGAGAATTTATGATCTGAGAAGATGTATAACAGAGTAAAAATAAATAAGACTATAAACTATTCTTTGCTTGCCTTTTCACAATGTGGGATTTCATCCATCAAGCTTGTTGACATTCTGTGTGAGGAAAGATGGGAAGAACAGTGTTTACAAATGTCCTGTGGAAACGTCCTGAACAACGGAAAGCTGTAAGACTGGCTGAAGTTAAAGGAGGTCTTTGTAGCCTTATTTTTCATGTGTTGTGAGGGCTTGCTAATCCTGACTCTTAAGAGTAGGTGGATGTTAGCCCACACCTTAATTAGATGGAGAAAATGGTGGTCAATGTATATTAATGTGTAGCTGTCTAGCCCGTGTATTCTGTGTTTTTCTCTTCACCCCTTCTCTTTATTTTGATAGAAAGTGCATGCAATAGTTAGAGAGATTCTGAATAAAGAGCAAAAACACCAGTGGCTTGGAGAAATAAACTAAAGACTTTATTATAGGAGCTCCATTCTAAGATAGGAAAGTTACTCTGGGTGCTAATTAAACTAGCTTCACTCTAGGGAAGAGCTGAGAGAGGACTGGCAGGAAGAGAAGAGGTGGAAAAATCTGAGGGGCCAGTTACACGGCAGAATAAAGTGTGCAAAATTCTGGATTGCCGCCCTTTTGTACCAGCACTGCATAGCTCACATGATTTATTGCTAAATTGGAAGATCCGGTGAGCTTTCGCCTTTCTAAGTTCACATAGACAAAGGGGGGGGGCATAGCCTCCAGATCACTGTCATTAAAGCCAGGCAGGAGGCGGGGAGGAAGCGAGGAGGGGGGCAGTGCGAGGGGGAAAGAGACTGTAGCTTCGTAGCGTCATCTGAGCCAGAGAAAACCAGATAAAGCAACAACAACAAAAAAAGAGGGAGACGGGGGGGGAGAGGAATAATTCTTGCTTTCTAGCGTAATTACTGTTCCTCTCTCCCTCTCCCTCCCTCTCTCTCTCTTGCGCACGCATGCACACACACACACACAAGAACGATCGAGCGATCAGGCAGTGGAGCAGATCTCTCTCTCTCTCTCTCATACAGAGAGAGAGAGGGAGGGAGGGAGAGGGAAAGGGAGACAGGAACAGTAATTATGCTAGAAAGCAAGCCGGCTGGCTGGATCTTTTTGAGCCTCATCTCTTACAAGTCCACCCCCTCAGTCCAACCAATCACAGCTAAGCTCTGCTGGTTCTGTTCAGAAAGACTGCTGGTAGTTCCCACTGCCGTAAACAAATTGGTCGCTCACACAATCGATAGTGCACTAACTTGCGCTACTTTTCAAAAAAGACAGGGAAAATAGCGAAAGCTGATACTGCGTGACTTATGGTTTTTTTTGCCCCCCTCCTTCTTAATATGGCAACTTTGATCTGAAAGATGTGGGAACTATTAGGACTTTTTGAGAATTCTTAGAGGATTTATTTTGTTGTATAAATGGCCCCTAAGTTTCAGTTTACAGCACAGAGGGGTCAGGATAAGTAGACAGGGAGGAAAGACACTTTGGGTCACTCAAACAATCTAATCCTATTACTATTGCCCAGTCTGAGGCACTCCTGACTCTTCAGTGCTGAGTGTTGTTGCACTTCTCACATATTTTACCCCTCTTCTTTTTTTTCTTTTTAAAAATTTTTATCTTAAAAATCCAAATGAAATCGTATATCTACAAAAAGATAGAGAAAAAAAGAGCACATTTACATAGACTTTTTTCTCATTTGTCTAATTGTGGTCATTTTCTCTGAAAAATAATGGGCTCAAATGTGTCCTGCATTTAGCTGCCCAGTCCAGTTTGACCACTGGCGTAGCATATATGAGTTTTTGTGTGGTTTAACTCCCTGAAAGATTTTGTTTTATGAATAGATTGTGACCCAAATTCATCATCATCTAGCTTTCAGTGTGTGGCTTAAAAAAAATAAATCCATATAATTGAAGAAAGAGCACTGTGCTGTAACATCCTAAGCAGTGCTTGTGCTATTTTAGGCTTCATGGCATTGTAAAATCCACATGTGATCAAATGGTGTTTGGAGGGAATTGGTGACCTTTGTGTGTGTGTGTGTGTGTCTGTGTGTGCGTGCTTGTAAAGTTTTCAGAAGCAGTGGCTTTGCATCACTTAGACTTTCCTCACACTAACAATGTCTCTCGGAGGGAAGACGTTTTTCAGCTGCAGGGATATAGAAGCAGACAGTGCCACCTGGAAGTAGTATTCCTGATCTTTTTGCCGTTTTGAGCCAGGTAAAGGTTTCTTGCTGCAAGCTGCCAGGCATTGCCTTCCTATTCCCAAAGATTATTTTCATGCTTTCTAGATGAGAAACTGATGCATATTCAGGTGAGTTCTTGGGTCAAGTAGGATTTTAAATAGAACTTTGAGATTCAGTCAAGAAGAGACCATAAAGGTCTTCTTTCCTGCTTGAGAAGGACTGGCAGCCAAGTTTTAAAATAGCTTTGTTTCCTAACAAGGCACTTGGCTGGTTAGCTGGATTTCAGAATAACCAATTAGATAATATATATTTTTTTAAAAAATCCAGAAGTCCAGCTTTTTAAATGCAGTGGCTTATAAGTGGCATGTCACTTAGGCCTTTTTCAGCCTGATACTCTCAATGTGTTAGATTATAGCTCCCATTGTCCCTAGTCAGCATGGCTGTTGATACAAGGATGGGGAAAGACTGCCTTAGAATACGAATGTTTATTCATCAGTGGTACCAAACACTAATGAAAAGAGTGAGACAAAGAGGCTACTTTTAAATACCATACATTTGTATTTTGAAGAGGAGACATTGCAAGTGCCACTAACTAGGGGAAATTTCAGGTATGTGCTATCTAGATTCTGTACGATATGATTGGCCTTTTCAGTCATCAGTGTGCTTGCAGAAACCAAGAAAAGCCAGAGAGAGAGAGAGAGAGAGATGATATGATTGTAAAATTGTAAAAAGCTTTTACAATTGTCTGTGTTTTGTTGTTTTCACTTACAATGTACAAACAAAGCCCAGCCTACTAACTAGAAAATAAAACCCCTTTTAATAATAATAATAATAATAATAATAATAATAATAAAATTTATTTATACCCCGCCCCTCTGTTAAAACAATCGGGGCGGCTTACAAAATTTAAAATACAATGCAAATAAAATCCCTAAACACCCCCACTCCCACCCTCCCCCATAAAAAAACATTAAACAAATATAAATTAAAACAACTAATCTAAAATCACATTTAAAACTATAAATACAATAAAATATAATAAATGGCCAGCAGCCTAGAAGAGGCCAGGATCCCCTGAGGCCGGGATCTAATTAGGAAAGGCCTGCCGAAAGAGATCCGTCTTTAGTGCTTTTTTAAAGCCACTCAGGCTTGTTATCTGACGGATCTCATTCGGCAGGTCATTCCACAATTTGGGGGCGATTACCGAAAAGGCCCTCTGGGAGGTTGCAGACAGCCTAGATTTTTGTAGCTGAAGCAAATTCCTCCCAGAGGACCGGAGTGCGCGGGAAGGATTGTATGGGAGGAGGCGGTTCCGGAGATAAGTTGGACCCAAGCCATTTAGGGCTTTAAAGGTAATAACCAACACCTTATACTGGGCCCGGAAACTGATTGGCAGCCAGTGGAGAGATTTTAATACTGGAGTTATATGGTCTCTCCGAGATGTTCCCGAGACCACTCTGGCTGCCATATTTTGTACCAACTGAAGTTTCCGGACCAAGCATGAGGGCAGCCCCATGTAGAGCGCATTGCAGAAATCTAGACGGGAGGTTACCAGCGCGATAGTAGAAGTCTATTGGACATCCGATAGACTTCATGGATTGTAAACATGCTGAGATGCTATGACGGGTTATGGCTTTCAAGCATGGAAAGGCTTCCTGTAAATGCAGTAAACTTAATATCTTGATTTTACAAGTAATGCCTGTAGGTTTAAAAATATATACTTTTGGACTCTACGTCTCATAATATCTTTTTTAAAATATATTTTTATTAATTTTATAATCATACATTATATTATACAATCAATACTTAGTATAACACATAAAATTACTATAAACATCGCAATTTTTCTATTAACTAATTTCAAAAGTTAACATAAATTCTTTACTATAATTCTATTCAAAAATATTAATTCCCCTACCCCCCCCACCTCAGTGCTCCCCTTCACCGGAGCCATTATCCCTTACCTAATCTTTCCAGAATCTCATTTCTTCTCGTGGAGGTAACTTCCCATCTTTTGTCTGTAATACTTTTTTAACAAATACTTTCCAAATTTTATCAAAGTCACTTTCTTTCCAACTTCCTCTTCTTACTTTAATTCTACATGTTAACTTATCATTTATTGCCATCTTCCAAACTTCTTTATACCACTCCTCCACTTGTACATTTATTTGCATTTTCCAATCTCTTGCTATAATTAATCTTGCTGCTGTTAATAAATTTGTTATTAAATCCTTTTCTGCTTGGTTCCCATTCTCTCTATTATAAATTGACATCAATGCTATACTTGGTTTCCTTTCTATATTTCTATTCAGAATATTCTCTATTTCTATGAAAATCATTTCCCAAAACTGCTGTACAAATTTACAATTCCACCACATATGCATATATGTACCTATTTCTTGACAACCTCTCCAACAATATTTAGAGTTATTCTTATCTATATTATGCAATCTTGCTGGTGTCAAATACCATCTCCATATTATTTTATAATAATTTTCTTTTATCCTTATCAACATATTTTTTAGATGTCTTTGTTTCCATATCTTATCCCATTCATGATTTCCAATTTTTTGTTTCAAATCTTCCTCCCATATTCTTCTTAAATATTCCCCTTTGTCTTTTTTCCTTATTTTTTATCAATATTTTATATAATTCACTTGTAATACCTTTCATACTTTCATTATTATCCCTCTTTTCACCTTTTTTCACCAAATTTTCAAATTTTGTAAATTCCCTTGTTTCTTTATGATTCTTTTTCTAATTTTTAATCCATTGTTCTAACTGTATATAATTAAACCATGAAATTTTCATTCCACATAATTTCTCTCTTATACTCCCTTTCTCATCCATCCATCCTATCCATCCCTCTATTTTATCTAGTCCTCTTTTCTTTAATTCCTTTCCCATTTTTTCCTTCAAATTATTTAGGAATTTTTCCCCCATTATAACTGGTGTTAATACTGAATCAATAGGCAAAAATTCTCTCTTATATTTATACCATATTTCCCATATATTTTGTACGTCTCTTAATATCTAAGCATTGGTTAGTTTAACTAACAAAACAAAACATAATCATTTCCCACCCACCAAACTAGCTACCAGATGGTTAAGGTGAAAGACAACAGATTAGAGGGTGGGTCAGGATAACTCCTGACTTCAAAGCAATGCAGTATTTTTATTTTTATTTACTTTAGTTTAGAGTGGGCCCTTGGTATCTGCTGTGGTTGGTTTCAAGACTCCCCCGGGGGTGCCAAAATCCGTGGATACTCAAGCCCCATTATATACAATGGCATAGCAAAATGACATCCCTTATATAAAATAACAAAATCAAGTGGCTTGTCTATACATCGAAAATATTACTCAGAGAATTCAAGGAGAATACAATTTGCTTTGCTGCACTTTCTCAATAAGAGCAGAAGTGGAAAGCTGATTGGCTGGATGCACTCAGGGGGTGGAGCTTCCCAGTAAGGCAACACCTAGAACAGCCATGTTGGATTTTGTGATCATAGTGGTCATGTGCTGAGGTGACGAAACAGCCTTCCCCCCCCTCCTTTTTTCTGTTTATTTAAGCAGAAGATCACACATCTGCACTTTGAATTTGCTTTTTTTTTTAAAAAAAAATACTTTTCAGTGGAGGCAACTGGTGACAATAAAAATGCTAGTAATTCACTCACATCTGCCATCTTGATTTACAGGCATACCGGTTTGAACAACAAACATGTATGGCTCCGCATGCTTGCACTATTGAAAAAAAATTGTGGAGACAAATGAAAGCTGCTGCGAAACAGCATTACTGTGTATCAATCCACATTTTATTGGCTCGTGTAGACAAGCCCAAGGTTTCCTTTTTGGAATTTGTTTCTGAATATTTTGAGATCATGGTTGGTTGAATCTGTGGAATCTATGGATGCAGAATCCATGGATACTGAGGGCCAACTATATTTATGTCCCACTTTTTTTTTTACATGAGACTCAAGGCTTCCCACAGCATGAATTAAAACAAATTACATCTAAAAATCCCTCCAATGACAAAAACGTGCTGACACAGTCAAATAGCTATGGAGGATCACATGACTCCCACCGCCAGTGACCAAATTCAAAATCATTGTTCCTTCTCCCTTTTCCTCTTTGAGGTTAATTGCCTTGATTGTTTTGGAGGCAATTCAAACCACCAGTTACTATGCGAGTAACAATTTAAAAACTGAAATTAGGAACAGACTTGCTTAGGAAGCAGATCTCCTTCTCTTTCCCGAGACCTCTAACCTATTACCTTTTATCTGGACTTGGGGCCAGGATGGTACTCCATTCCCCCCCACCAAAAAATGTGCAGCTGAACAATTTTCTATTACAGTAATCAAATGCAAGGACAGCAGACAAGTTGTTCACAAGTTCTTTACACCTGGTTCTTGCCTGGAGGGAAACAGCTGTGGATGTAATGGAAAGCCTACGGGACCAGAAGGAAGAATGTGGTCACTGATATTAAGGGAATGCCACTGGAACTCGAAGTTGTTCTGGTTTCAGGAGCTGTGTGAAGAAAAAGGAACCTCTGTTCTGTTGCTCACTGGAAAGGCACACATTTAAAAGGATGTGATGTGTTCAGGTTTATTTAAAGACACAAAATAAACCTGTGCCTTTGGGTATCCCTTTGAAAGTTAACTGGCTATAATGGTTGCAGTTCTGAAAGGGGGGGAGAAGTAAACAAAATTGCATATATAGTACAGTACAACCTCATTTGAGTTGCAATCAAATGTGTAGAATTTATTAATTTGCCATTCCTGGTTTATGCATGAGGTTCAGGGTGACATCACAAATTCATGCTTACTCCTCTGGGACTGGAGCGTGTATGAATCAGCCATCAGAGATTGAACACTGCAGAATTTGCACTGCCTCAAAAGGAATATTTATAGTGAAAGCAATGCACATATCTGACTTCATGGAACAATGGGAAATGTTAAGTGATGCGCAGACACACCATGTGAATCAGCTCTTGGTTTTGTTCAGGGGATTTTCAGAAACTGAATTAGCAAAAGTAATGTTGATTAAAAACATAAAACAGAAAAGAAAATGACATATATGATCTGCCCAGGAAGAAAAAAACCACCCAACACAGATAATCACCATAAAATGGCAGGTGTACCCTCAGCACCTTGGGAGGTAATGCTGAAAGGCACTTCCAGTCTCATAGCATCTCTACAGGCAGTGATATGCATTTCCTTCCTGATAAACCATCCCTTTGAATGCATAAAAGGGAGAGAGGGAGAAGGAATGAGGAGAGAATGGTACCATCTCAGTCCTCAAGTGAGCCAGCATTCATGCCTTGGCCTCCCTTTTTTCTCACTGAAGAATGATAGAATCATAGAGTTGGAAGAGACCACAAGGGCCATCTAGTCCAACCCCCTGTCATGCAGGAATACCTCCATGTTTTGCTAAGGAATGCTATCTGGTTGTAAAATTTTGTTCTGTTGAATTATATAAAGTTACCTTACTTTCAATAAAACAACAAAGACGAGAGGGGAAGGGGGAGGAAGAGGAAGAAAGGAATTACCACCAGTGAAACTGAGGAGGAGTATGACAACTACTATCCAAAGTGGCAAGGATGTTGCAAAAACATACACTGCGAAGTTTAATAGCATAAGTAAAATGAACAATACAGTAATTCCTTTCTTTCGATGTGCAGGTAGGATACCAGAGAAGGGGAAGGCAGCAGTACCTCCTTACCAAGAAACTAAGGTTTCAGTTTGAGAAGTGGGAGCAATCTTTTGGAAACAGGAAATTGTTGGAAGTGCTCCCATTTTGTATAGAGTATGCTTTCTCCTTAATTCCTATCCCCAACAAATGTCCATGTGTGCTGTACATCATCATGGTATGGGAAGGGGGGAGAGAGGGAGAGAAAGAGAGGACCAAGCCATGCACTCAGGTCATCTGAGCTCTTTTGTGTTTATATGTTGGAGCTCCACTATGTGTGTGTGTGCACGTGTGTACATGTGTTTGTTTGTGTGCCTTCAAGTTGCTTGTTGACTTATGAATTTCATAAGATTTTCTTAGACAAGGAATACTTTGAGGTATTTTTGCCAGTTCCTTCCTCTGAAATGTAGCATATAGTACCTGGTATTCATGGGCCGTCTTCCATCCAAATACTTACCAGGGCTGACTCTGCTTAGCTCCCAAGATCAGATGCGACCTGGTGCTTTTAGGGATTGGGAGCTAAATAGTGATACATTTTGAGCTCATTATGACACCCCGAAGTACAGTTCAAAGATAAGCAACTGTACTGTTCTTACTGTTGGTATGTGTACCTCTCTTTCCAAGAACAGCAGCACATAGTACTGTATAATAACCACTATATTAGGACAAGCTTTAAAAAGTGGCAGAGTTCCACTTCCCCATGGTTCTGCTCTGTTATACCACTGCAACATGCCATTGTGATGAAGGTGGGGCTGGTGTCAGTGCAGTGACTGGCTGTTTTTAAAGTTGTTTCCCTTTCCTCTGAAGTCAGTGAAAGGGGATTTTTTTTCCACCAGGGTGTTGTCCAAATGGTGAAAAAAAAAACCCTCACAGAATGCAAGGAGAATCCTACTTGTCCTAATGGCATCCCATGTTATTTTGCCACATTGTGAAGGGGGGGGGGCAAAAAAGACCAAAAACCTCACCAGAAAAGCCTTCATGGCTTTTTCCAATTTTTTTTTTTAAATGAGGTGGTGCACATTTCTGGTTGTTAGGACAAACAAGTTGATCTGATTTGCTTTTCCAAAAGAGAGGAAGCACAAATCTAATTGGCTGGATGAGTGCAGTGGGTGGGGCTTGCTAGCAAGGCAAGCAGAACCTGCTGCTGCCACATTGGATTTTCGCCTTAGTGGACGAGCGCTGAGGTGAGAAAATGGGGTGTTGGGGTTTGCACCTTTGACATCGTTTTTTAATGTAGGTGGCAGTAAACTGAGGTAAGTGCAGATGCAAGTAAATCACTTGCGGCCACGATGTTTATTAGCGGGCATGCAAAGCTTATGGAGGCAAACCCCCCCCCCAAACATTAGAATGGATTGCAGCTACTGTGAAATATCATTACTATGAGGGGCTCAGTTTTTTATGGGCTCGTTTGTTGTCCTGGCAGCTGTGCAGGTGTGACTATGGAGTATCTAATACAGTATAAGTATGCTGCTTCCATCATGGCCTTGCCCTGCTTTAACCTTTCTGCCAGTATATTTTTCTGAAGTATTACCCTACCATTATCTGTCACGTTGACAAAAATATCCTGCATACTGCCAGGACAACAAGGCCAAACCTTCTATCTCTTCTGCCAGTGGGTTTTGGATTTTGTGCTAAGAAAGATATACAGAATATACAAATGTAGCAACCAAGGATATATAAATAGGATGCAAAAAGCCTAATCCCCCATGATGCCATTGGACTTTGCGTCTGTGTGGAATAGTGTGTTCACTGTGCCCTTCCCATCCCCACCCTGAAATCTTGATCTAGTGCTGTCTGCCATCATTTTGAGTTCCTGAGCAGGAAGGTGGTTCAAGACGTAAGACAAGCCTGTTCCCTTTGAGGCTTAAGGAGATGGTGACATGCAGAGAAGGAACTGGGGATGCTTAACATTTTTGTCATGCATCAAACTGCCTGCCCTTAAGGCTGGTAGAAAATCAATGGTGTATGATACTCCATTGAATCATGACTGGCTCACCTATTGAATTTCAGTAGCAGGAAATCAAGGAGTTGGCATCCTACTTGCAGTCGTGAGGAAGAAAAGGAATTATTGCTCATTTTACTTATGCTATTAAACTTTGCAGTGCATGTTTTTGCAACATCCTTGCCACTCTGGATAGTAGTTGTCATACTCCTCCTCAGTTTCACTGGTGGTAATTCTTTTCTTCCTCTTCCTCCCCCTTCCCCTCTCTTCTTCTTCATTGTTTTATTGAAAGTAATATAACTTTATAAAATTCCACAGATTTTACAACCAGATAGCATTCCTTAGCAAAATATGGAGGTATTCCTGCATGGTAGGGAGTTGGACTAGAAGGCCCTTGTGGTCTCTTTCAACTCTATGATTTTATGTAATGCATACATATACACACTTGTTTTTCTAGCCTTCAAATTAAGATATTGTTTCAAAGACCAACATGAGAACTGGATGGATCATGATTCTCTATGTTCCTATTAATAGAATAAATAAATAGAAACTAATCTGTAATAAAGAAGTCATCACAGTGTTCATTTCTTGAGGTGAGAACCTTGTTGTGTCAGTTCTCCCTGGATCTTCTTGATCAATTACAATCTAGTTATGCATGTGCAATCTGTAATACATCTCATGTGCATAACTGTGTACAATTATAGCCTGAGTCATGGAGGCAGGAGCTCCTCTTTGACAATGTGCCTGCATGTATGATATTTATTTATTTATTTATTTTGGTGCTATGTCTACATCTGTATTTTAATATATTTTTTTCTGCTGGTTTTCCCCCATAGGTAATTTGTTAGTCGGTTAGGTGCCACAAGAGCCTGCTGTTTTTGTTGCAACAAACTAACACAGCTCCCCTTCTGGCAATTATAACCCATGGCAAATTACCAGCTGATTTGTTTTTTCGGCCAAATGCTTTTTTTTTTTAATCTATGGCCTTATTGTAACAGCCCAAATCAGCCTGCAGTAATAGAGCTACTCCTTGATTAAGTGAACTGCTGTCTGCTGTGCATGTAGGGGGGCAGTTAAATCTTGCAAGAAAGCATACATCTTTCTCCCCTCCTTAATGCAGGTGCCATGTCCTTGCCCTCTGTTTTATCATCTGACTTTTTAAAAACATCCCTAACCTTGCAGGACAAGGAAGTCAATTTTTCATGGTGTTGGCAGGCCCTCTATATCTCTTCCCCAGCCCTCCGCCTTTTCCCACACACTCCCACATTCTGTTCCCTACAAAATGGCAAGGGTGGATTAAACTGCTCTTTTTATAAAGCCCTGGTCCCACTGCGAAGATTTCAAACCTGTCCTTCTCTTTCTCTTCTCCCTGACAGTTTGCCTTGAAACTCTTAGTTGCTTGGCCTCAGCTGGTGTTTGAGTTTCGTGTGTCTTGTATATACGTACTTTTTTCAAAAGAAAAAAAAGCAGCTTTCAAGGCTGCTCAAATGAGAAATTTGGTGTCTCACAGCTGGCAGATAAAAAGCTTGGAGGAAAGATGATCAGCAACTATTTGTCTCTAGAATGTCCTGCAATGGGATATCCTCACAGGGCTTATGTTCTTTTAAAAACGATATTTCCGGTTCTGCAATATCAGATTAAAAACTGTGTGTTTTTCAATTGTGTTTGTTCCCGGAGTGATTCTGAAGATAGCAGAAAATAAAACTGTTGGGATAATGAAAGCTTCATTCCATTTCAAATGAAACTTTAGAATGCTTTTGTTGTTATTGGCTTGTTATATGCCTTCAACTCAACTCCTACTTACAGTGACCCTAAGACAAACCTGCTGTGGGGGTTTCTTGGCAAGATTTATTCAGAGGAGGTTCGCCATTGTGGTCTTCTCATGCTGAGAGGGTGTGATTTGCCTAAAGTCACCCAGTGGGTTTCCATTGCTGAGCGGGATTCAAATCCTGGTCTCCTGGAGGCCCAGTCCAGCACTTAAACCACCACACCACACTGTTTCTCATTTAAATTATAGTTCTTAAAGCTACTCAACAGAGCATGTAATTAGAGTGTGCCACCCATACCTTGGAAATACTTTTTTGGCCTACAAGTCCCAAAATGGCCCCTGGCAGCAAGGCCACTGGCCATATTGGCTGGAGATTCTGGGAGCTGTAGTCTCCAAAAGGAAGTTTTCGTAGCTTTGGTACCACCTTAGATATGGACATGGAAGATAGTTAGAAATTATATTCCACACCCACCTTCTCTCATCAAAATCTCCATGCATAAGGCTAACATGTCAGGGAGAAAGGCCTCACTAGGAGCAGCTTTCTATTGTAAATTTGTGTGTAAGTTTTCTTTGGATGGCTGTGTGTTATTTGTATGAAAGTTATTTGTATGAAAGCATCTTCTGTTTGAAGAGCTGTTGCATCCAAAGCCAGGTGAAACATAAAGTACAAGAGAGGAGAGCCGGGGCCTTGAAGTTGCCCATCAAACAACAGATAACCCGGATGGGCGATCACCTAGGGCCATTTCACATTACACAATTGGAGTGCTATGATTTCACTTTAACTGCCATGGCTGCATCCTGTGGAATCCTGGGATTTGTTGTTTGGTGAAACATGAGGGGAGCTCTCTAGTTGTGAGAGAAATGTGTATTCCTGCTCATTGGAACAACCAATTTGGATTGCAGTGCATTCGCGGCGAGGACGGAAGTGGATTTCTGATTGGTCAGATGTTTGTGGGGCACGGTGGAGCTTGTCAGCAACGAAGTGGCTGGAATCACCATATTGAATGTTTGCAGTAGTGATTATGCGTTGAGGTGACAATTTTTTTAAAAGCTTGTTTAAGTGGAAGATCGCACTTCCATACCTTGGATTTACTTTTTTTAAAATATGGTTCAGTGGAGGCAACTTGGGGAGAATAAAGATGCGAGTAATTCACTTGCACCCACCATCTTGATTTGCAGGCATGCTCATGTGAACATCAAACACAGATAGCTTCACATACCTGCGATCTTGCCAAAAAAACCTGTGGTGCTGCTGCGAATTGGTGTTACTGCTCACCAATCTGCATTTTATTGCCTCATATAGACAAGCCCTGTGATGAGAATTATTGTATGTCAGCTTAAGTTACATCCATAATTTCTGAGTTTCTGTGTCTACCTATCAGTTGCCAGTGTGGGGTAGTGGTTTGAGTTGTTGGACTACGACTCTGGAAACCAGGGTTTGAATCCCCACTCAGCCATGAAAAACTATTGGGTGGCCTTGGGCAAGTCACACATTCTCAGCATTCATAAAAAATTCGGTAATAGGCTTGCCATAAGTTGGAAGTGACTTGAAGGCACACAGCAACGATGCCTACCTATATATTAGCAGATGCAAATCTATATCCTTTTTTCTTTTTTTTTTGTCCTCTTCGTTGGTGATGTGAAATGATCAAAATATAAAGTGGTGCATCTGAATGTTAGGGAGTTTTCAATCTGGAAGTACCTCCTCTGGGGATTATTCTGTATCATTTTCATCAAGGATCTATAAAAGTGGTGGCCAACAGCTACCGAGAATTTATTTTTGGCACCCAAGTCTTGCCTGCACAACAGAAAACTCAAGACTAGTCCCTTCTCTTCCATTTCCCTCTTATTACAAAAGAGGCATGTGGGTGTCTCTCCCAAATCTCTTCCAAGTCCTCTGTTTATCTGAGAGAACTCAAGGCTGGGTTATGGTCAGTGGTGACTACAGATGTTAGCTGTCTACTACAAACAGCCAGTATTTGCAGAGTGTTGTCTTCCATACTTACTGTAAAACGTATTGTGGTTGCACTATGGTAATGAACTTATTATTGTGTTGTATATGCGTGTGCAAGGGACTTGTATGCATAGCCACAGTTTCCCTGTTTATTTTCACAGTAGTTCCATTTGTAAAAGGACCAGTTAGTGCATAGTTTAAATAATGGTGGGCTTTTGGCTCTGAAACCAAAAGTCTTGGTGGAGAAAACATCAGCGCTCATCCCAATACACCAAGTAGGCAAACTGGTGCCTTGTGAAATAATCCTTTAAACTCAAGCCACCACAGCCAATCATCAGGAGTTACAGAAGACATTGCCCCAAACATCTCGATGGCACCAGCTTGACTTTCTGTGTCATGTGCTGAGGTAATTGTGACCATACTCTTGATAGTGTGGATATAGGGGTAACCACTTCAATCTTCTGAACAAGAGCTGATGGCTTAGGCAGCTAATAGATGTTTCTGAGGGTCCATCATGATTCTTCTCCATGTTCTTTAAGTTTTCCATGAAACTATAGAATGATCTGTTGGAGCAAGCCCATTGTGTGACTTTCTCCTGTAGTACTTGGCTATTGTAAGAAAACAGCTTGCTCAATAATAACAGCTTTTCCCTCACAAGATGATTAATTCTTTATAGGCGTAGCTGCTGCTGTTGCCACAGATTTTTATAGTAGGCCATAATGTTATGTTTAAACATTTTTAATGACCTTAAAAGTCTATTACAGATGAAAAGATGGATGTCATTATCTGCATTGCGTCAATGGGGAACAGAGGCTCCAAGAAACAAAGTGTCTCAAAGCACTATGGGTGATGAGTCAAGACTCGGAGCTGCTGTATATATTGTAGACGATATCTTCTCCTCAGCATCCCTAGCATGACTTCTCCATGCTCAAAACCTCCCACTGTGCAAATTTCCTGTGTCACAGTGCAAAAAGTAAAATAATAATAATAATAATAATAATAATAATTGTTGTTGTTGTTGTTGTTGTTGTGTGTTTTTGGATGTCTACCTGTAGGGGTTCAGGTAGTCTCAAAAAGAGCATGGAGAAACACATCATAACAGCTTCTAAAATGGAGGAGGAAGTACAAAGAGGGCTATAGAGTCCTTTTTTTGAGATGCAAGAGTACCCTGTGCAGCAGCAGCTCTTAAAATGAGAACTAGCAAAAATCGGTAAAATAGACATTGCTTTCTGCAACATAGTTACATGTTCCTGGCTACACTGGAATTTTTTTCCAGGGATCTGAGGGGCCAGTAGAGCTCCCTGACAGAATGCATGAATGCACAGCCGAGTTCTGCCCCTTAATTGCAGTCCCCCACCCTAGTTGATGTGTGGTCAACAGAAGTCTGATGGGGATTGCATGCATACTGTTACATCAGAGGTGAGGATCATCTGGCCTTCCAGCTGATGTTGGACTACAAATATCAGCAGCCCTAGGCAGCCTAACCAATGGTGAGAAATGCTGGATGTTGCAGTCCAACAACATTTGGAGGACTGTATGAATTCCACCCCTGCTTTAAATCCTGATATCAGTCACATGTGGGGGCATATGGCTACAGTGTCATGTGTATATCTTGGGATGCTGTGTGCTGGGGTTCAGGTTCTAATATGAGGTACAGTACTAACTCAACTACCATATGGTTCCTGACACATTAGTGCACTGGTACCTCTGAGCATGTCAAGAGGTCCAGGCAGCAAAAGATTTGTAGCAGAGTTTTCATCCTCCAGGCAAAGAAAATAAGCACACAGACACAGCTGTGTGACTCAACCTACTTCTCTTTACTACAGCATATTAAAAATATTTACAGTATTACAGAGACTCCTCAATGAGAACTACATCACACAGCACTCAGTAGAAAACAGTTCTGATACTGCAAAGCTCCAGTACAGAACTAATACACAGTTACATTGGATAGTTGAATAGCAGTACACAGTTTACAGAGACTTTGGTTCTCATGAAGATTACAACACAGTCTCTCACAGAGATAGCTCCCACTTCAAGGTTACTCTGTCAAGCCTTTAATCTTGATACACAGGCCAGCTGCAGCAAGCTCTCGCTGCTGGCCCCTGTAGGCTGTTATGTTACATTTCTGCTCTATCAGACTGCATGTCCCATAATCCTGACTGTTTCCTACTGTTACCAAATGGATAGATACAGTTGACCCTCCACATTCGTGGCTTTCACTTTCGCGGTTCTGCCTATTTGCGGTTTGCTCAGCAAGCACTCCTTTAAATCAGCTTCTCTCCCTCGCACACAAGGGAGAGGAGCCAATTTAAATGGAGCGCTCCCCAAGAAAACCGCGCACCCAACTCCCTGCTCTCCTGGGGTTTGGCTCCATTTGGGGTGGAGAGCCAAGCCCCGGGAGAGGGGGAGTTCAGGGCAGAGGCGCTTTTCAGCCACCCCCGGCCTTCCCAAAGCGGCAATGGGGCTTTTCCAGCCTTGTTGTGGCTTCGGGAGGGTGGGGGGTGGCTGAAAAGCCTCTCGGCCACCCTCCCTCCACCCCCGGCCCTTCCTGAAATGGCTATGGGGCTCTTGAGCCCCATCGCGGCTTTGGGAAGCGCGGGGTGGGGTGGTGGCCGAGTGGCCAGGAGGCTTTGCAGACACCCCCCTGTGCTTCCCAAAGTGGTGATGGGGCTTGAAAAGGAGTCCTTTTATTTGCGGTTTTTCCACATTCGCGGGGGTCTTTCACCCCTAACCCCCACGAATGTGGAGGGACGACTGTAGATCGCTCTCCATTTCTTCCCCCACCTTCCCTCTCAATAATGAGGAGAATACAGGGTAAGTTTTTAGACTTTGTTGTAATAATTGGTGCCCTGCCCTGCATTTGTAACAGATCTCAGGATTCTATGCTAAAGAGGAATAACATAACAATCTTTGAGAAACTTCTGGTGAATGCCAGTGAGTCTCCAAGACTGCTTAGTGACATTCACCCCAAGCAGAGATTTTAATGTTTGATGTTCTCTGTCTCTTAGAGATCTTTGCCAGGGGTTTATATATGTGTATCCACCTTTGAAGACTCGACTTGTTTGACTAAACATTTTTGGAAACCTGCCTGTGAAAATGATGTAACATCTCTAAATGAGGGGAGGTTTGTAAGTACATTCAAGACATAGTGCTTACATTCCCCTTCCAAAGACCTCTTAAGAGCAGCTGGTTGCACTTAATATTGGAGGCAGGGCTTTTGCATTTGACCATGTGTCCTTCCCATTTCTAACCCTCACATGGTGCAGACAGATACATCTGTAGGTCTTCAACTTTGTCTAAAAATGACAACTGTAGTTTGAACAAATTATTGTTTACCTCAAACCATGATTCCTAGTCAAGGTTTGAGATGGTGGCTTGATGGCAAAACATGCTTCTCTTCAAATTAGCAATGGAAGTGTTCCATCACTTCTGCTGAGAGCATGTGAGTTTGAGGCTTGCTGATTCTTGCTCTTCTTAACAGTCTACAAACCATATTTTGTTGTTACCTAAGAACTAAGCCTAATGTTGAACTGCACTGAATTCCTTTGGGTTGAAGTTCAAGCTGCATGTGGTGGCTCTGCATCTATTTATTTAAAGCAGGATCTGCTCCAATAACACATACAAGAAGCAGCGCTTGTCCTATTTGTTTATTTATATATTTGTATGAATGGGAAATGGTTGGTGCTTCGAAAAGCTTACAATTTTTTTTAAAAGACAAATAAAGTACTAGGAAGCTTTTCTGCCAGGTTATTTCAATTTAATTTGATGCCTTTTGTTGAAAGAGGTAAGAAATAATATTTACTGGCTGTGATCTCCAAAGATGTCATTTGGGAGTTGCCTGTATGGCAGATTTTTCCCTCTGCTTCCATTGTTGAGCTGCTTATTGTCTGTCCCATTTAATTTTTTTTAAGATGGCAAGGTACCAGCTTCATTTGGAAGTTGCATTGGTCCATTAATTCATTTTGTGCTTTTCTAAATTGTAAATGAATTGAGTCTTTGAATGGCATTAGGTTGACATCCCTCAAGAGATGCTGGCTTTCTAATTCCATAGTAGGAGCTTAGTATGGGCAAGAGCAATGTCAATTCCCTAGTGTGGCTCTTTTGAAAATCTTTAGAAACCAAACAAAGGCATATTGCTAGCTCCAAACTTCTTGTGCTCCCATTTTGCTTGTTGGAATTTCATAGAGGAGGCAAGCATTATAAGATGCTCCACTTTCCCATAAACCCTATGCCAGCTTTGATTTTTACTTGAATTGAAGATGATTCCCAGCTCACCAGTTCCCAGCCCCTTTCATTTTAAACCACATTGCGTGCCTAGGCTGGTGGCTATAGCAAGGGTGGCATCCTCTCTTCCTTCTCTGGGTGGTGAGGGCATGCATCACTGGCCCTTGTGGCTCTTAGAATTTTCCCCAAGGGCTACAACAATGTCAGACCTTCTTTCCTAGGGTTCAGCAGAAATTATGCTAGACCAATATGAATAATAAGATATAGCTCATCATTTGCCAGCAGTGCTCTTCTGTATTCTGCACAGAGCAAATAAGCCAGTCTGTACTCAGAAGAATAAACAGGCACAGAGTTGACATCAGAAATCTTTTTTTTTTTTTTTTTTTAAGTGGGAGAACGTCTCATTGTCAACTGGCCTTAAGGTAACCATTTCTGGAAAAAGGAATTCTAGAGACAACAAACAAACAAACAAACAAACAGCTGAATGAGAATTAATCAAACAGTTCAAGTTTAACTTCTGTGAACAAAGACAAAGGGTTTTTTTAAAAAAATCAGATGTCCTAATATAGTGGTTATTATACAGTACTATGTGCTGCTGTTCTTGGAAAGAGAGGTACACATACCAACAGTAAGATCAGTACAGTTGCTTATTTTTGAACTGTACTTCGGGGTGTCATAATGAGCTCAAAATGTATCACTATTTAGCTCCCAATCCCTAAAAGCACCAGGTCGCATCTGATCTTGGGAGCTAAGCAGGATCAGCCCTGGTTAGTACTTGGAGGGAAGGCCACCAATGAACACCAGGTTCTGTAGGCTGTATTTTAGAGGAAGGAACTGGCAAAACCACCTCAGAGTATTCCTTGCCTAAGAAAATCCTATGAAATTAATGGGATCACCATAAGTCAACAGGCGACTTGAAGACACTCGAACAACAACAAACCCACTGTGGGCTGTATTCTCTGATGCCATTGCGATCTCAACATTTTAGCAGCAGTTGCAGTGCTGAATTTGGGTGGCAAATCAGAAAAATCCATAAAACCAGGGTGGAAATAATTGCTTTAATTGGGTTTCCATGGTTTGTTGATGAATTTCATTGCCAAGTTGCAACCCTGCCCCTTTAAAGCAAATATTTTCTACTTTCTTGCATGGCTTTTAATGATTTGCCACTAACATTCAGCTGCCAACTGACAAATTCATTTTAGTGCATTTTGGGGAGGAGTGCAGTGGGGGAGGGGTGAACAAACACCAGTTTAAAATGCCCTACAAATCCTCTTTTCTCTTTATGGGTAAAATATATGGCTGTTGCATTTGGGATAATGCATTTTTTTTCTCCATTAACATTTCTTTGTTTATTTATTACTTTGCAGCCTACTTTGCCACTTCCCTTAGAAGATCCATAATTATTATGCTGTTCACTGTACCAGCCACTGGTTTCCATGTCAACAGGATGGGGAATTGGCTCTTGGTTTTAGTCTAGCCAAGGTGCCAAACCCAATTTCCCCAAATGGGTTTATCATTTTGGATAGCAATGTTAAAGTTCAGACTAAATCCCACAATGGGTTCACCACTCCCACCAACATGGCAGCAACTAGCTGCCACTGGTTATTTATCTGTTACCTTTGTGTCCTTCCTCCTTGCATTTATGAACTCTGAAAAAAGGATTTTTATGCAGTCTCACAGCCCAGCCCAAAGCAGATCCAGACCTGCTTAACTTCTGAGATGTGGTTCTGTCAGATATACTCCTAACTTCTACCTATCTTCTAGGCTCTTGGCAGAGGTGAACATCCTTGGCTGTTGTCACTGGAGGGGGCCTTCTTTGTTTCCAGTGGGAAGGACCATCATTTCATGAACCTGTGTCCTTGTGCAAGCAGATTCAGTGGCAAAATGGTGGCTTTCAGACAGCAGCCGAAAGAACTAAAAGTGGACATCTATAATTTCATGCTCTTTCTAAGTTGTCAATGTTGAAGTGACATTTCCATTTAAGTTGAGATGGTGGCTGCCTTGACAAAGGAAAAGTACTTCCAGAGGGAAGCGGGGAGGCGGAGTGTTAATGCAGTACTGCAGGATAGAGAAAAGAAAATATTCTTTGTTCTAAATGAACTCCCAAGTAAATCTGTCTTCTTTAATGTATGCAGAGGAAAGGAAATATTCTTTGTTCTAAATAAACTCTGGAGTGAAGCTGTCTCATCCTAATGTATTGCGTTCAAAGGCTACTTTGATAAATGACAATGGCTTGTTTTGATTTAACCCCAGTGACTGAATACTCTTCTAGTAGTTCATTTTCTTTAGGCTGGTCTTTTCCAGCAATGGTTGAAGAAGAGATCCCTCTTCCTTGGCTTGCCAGAATAGCACCTATCTTATGATCACTCTGTGTGTGTGTGTTCATCTTTCCATTGTTTCACATGGCACCTGGAAGCACGCAAGGAGCTCACTCATTTCTCAGTGGTTTACCATGCAGAGAGGGCCATTCTCTCAATGTTAACACGAACACCCCCAAATCAAAAAAGATAAGTGGTGTTTGAAGAACATTGCCTAATTCAAATGGAAGCCAATGGCCATGAAAGGCTAAGAACAGAAGAAACTACCTTATACAGATTCAGCCTGTTGACAGTGTCTGACTGGCAATGTCTGAGGGCTCAGCTAGATGGGAGAATTAATTGCAGAAAATAGTGCATTAACTCACCATCGCAACAGCATTCATTTGTCTCCACAGTGCATTTGCAAGATCTCTGGCATGGAAAGCTATCCATGTTTGAAGTTCACACGGAGCATGCCTGTGAGTAAAGATGGTGGCCACGAGTGAATTACTCACGTTACTATTCTCCAAAAGTCCCCTCTGTTTCCCAGCCACCCTTTGTTAAATCAGAGATGTGGAAGAGCAATCTTCTGCTTTAAAAATATTGCTCTGCAGCTCAAAAATAATGCACGTTAGCTTCCCTGAAAATCAACAATGGGGTCTCTGGCCACTTTGTTGCTGGGAAGCCCGCCCCCATGTACATCTGACCAATTACGTTTTGACTTCCAGGATGTGCCCCAATTCGAGTTGGTTGTTCAGATGGGCTGAAATGCACATTTCAATGTATTTTTAAAACACTTCGGGAGAAACAGCAAAAGCTGTTTTCGCGAAGTACTTGGAGTTTTGGGCCCCTTTCCATTTGAATATGGTAAATCCCTGCGGGAGCTCATCTGGACAACCAATATTTCCCTCGCATTCCGTTAGGATTTTTTTCACCATGTAGATAACCCCTGAGTTTCAAACTGAGATTTTTTTCTCCCCTTATAGCCCTGCTTTGAGATGCTGGGGGTTGAATTTAGGAATTTTTGCATGCAAAGCATGTGTTCTGCTTCTTTCCCCTCCAGGGGATGACAGTGTGGAAAGTCTGAGAGAACAGTGTGCATGTGACAGCTGTAATGTGTAAAAGAGCCTAGCTTTGTGAGACGTGTGAAGTCAGATCTAGCTACAGCATATATACCCTAGTAAAATCAAGACAGGAGTACAGCAGCAGAGAGTTCTGAAGCTGCACTTGGTCCAGAACGCAATGGGCTGGGTGTTGGTAAGTATGCATTCCTGGGACCGTGGGGCAGTTCACACTGCAATTATAGTGTTGCTATGATTCTTTAACTGTAATGGCTCTGTCTTGTGGAATTCAGGGATTTGCAATCTAGGGAGGGGCATTTAGAATTCTCAGCCAGAGAGTCCTCTGGTGCCTCCACAAATTACAAATCCCAGGATTCCATAGGATGGAGCCATGGCTGTTAAAGTGGAATCAAAATCCTAGAAATTGACGAGTATGAATGGGCCCTGTGTCAAACTCAACCTGTAGAATTTATATTGGCAGAACTTGGAAAGTTACTTTCAAACTCAATTAATACCACTATTGTCTGAAGCCTCCATAGTAGTTACTACTGTAGTTCTATTTTTTTTAAAAAAACCCTCTAATTTCCCTGTTTCTTAAAAATAACTAAAATAGTTCATTTTTAGTTACAGCCTCCCCCCATCCCATTTGCATTCTTGTAGGTACTGGCTGGTGGCACGAAACATAATCCCTCCCAATCTGCTTCACTGTTTGAACACCGACAAGAGAGCACCACAAGGCACAGTACAAGCCAGCTCTTGAACTTATGTGATTGATATTCCTTTAGTGATTGATAGTCCTTTAGTCCTTTTTGATATTCCTTTAGTGAGGCCACACCCCCATAACTATAAAAGTAATCAAAGCTTATAAAGCAAAGAGAGCGAAACTTCATCCCTCATGAAGTTATAACTGTAATGTGATCACCCTGGCAAAAGGGTCATTTGTCAAAATTGTGGAACATCTTGTCCCCTGAACCATGGGCAGCCCCTCTTCAGCTTTCTTATGCTGATTGGTGAATATGTTTTTATTCTGGCTTGCAAAAGACCTTAAGGTTTCTCTTAAGATTGTGTTTTATCTGTTTTCACTGAAAGTATTATTTTATGACATTATGCTTTCAAATGAATGTAAGTTGCCATGAAAGTACATAAATATTAGAAGGGCAACACAGAAATGTCTATATTAAAGAGACCAACAGATCTGGAGAGTTGACTCTGTGGCTACTGATATATAACCTACGTAATAGATTAGGGCTATATCCACACTACACAAATAATCCAGTTTGAAACTGGGTTATTTGCCATAACTTCTTTCTATGGAATCCTGGGATTTGTAGTTTGGTGAGGCACCAGCACTCTTTACCAGAGAAGGCGGAACACCTTGTAAAACTACAAGTCCCATGATTCCATAGGAAGGAGCCATCGCAAATAATTGAGTTTCAAAATTGATTATTTGTGTAGTATAGATTCAACCTAGGAGTATATGGTGATACAAATGGTGGTACAAGCTGGGTATAGCTATATATACCACATCTTTTCCCCAGTTTGGGACTCAAGGCAGCTTAACAACAGATAAAACAGACATACAGTGGGCCCTAGGCATTCACAGGAATCATAGAATCATAGAGTTGGAAGAGAGCACAAGGGTCATCCAGTCCAACCCCCTGCCATATAGAAATAAGCAATCAAAGCATTCCCAACAGATGGCCATCCAGCCTCTGCTTAAAACCCTCCAAAGAAGGAGACTCCACAACACTCCGAGGCATGCATTCCACTGCCAAACAGTTCCTACGGCCAGGAAGTTCTTCCTAATGTTAAGATGGAATCACTTTTCATGTCGTTTGAGTCCATTGCTATGTGCCCTAGTCTCTGGAGCCGCAGAAAAAAAGATTGCTCCATCCTCTGTATGACATCCCTTCAAATATTTCAACATGGCTATCATGTCCCCTCTTAACCTTATCTTCCCCAGGCTAAACATCCCCAGCACCCTAAGCTGCTTCTCACAGGGCATGGCTTCCAGACCTCCTACCATTTTGGTCACCCTCCTCTGGACACATTCCAGCTTATCCATCCTTCTTGAACTGTGGTGCCCAGAACTGGACACAGTATTCCAAGTGAGATCTGACTAAAGCAGAATAGAGTGGCACAATTACTTCCCTTGATCTAGACACTATAGTCCTGTTAATGCAGCCTAGAATCACATTGGCTTTTTTACTGTTGCATCACACTGCTGACTCATGTTCAGCTTGTGATCCACTAAGACTCCTAGATCCCTTTCACATGTATTGCCATCAAGCCAGGTGTCACCCATCCTGTATCTGTGTACAGTATTTCATTTTTACTGCCCCTTCTAATTTGGTGTTATCTGCTCATTTGATAAACATGCCCTCTGTTCCCTCATCCAAGTCATTGATAAAGATGTTGAGTAGCACTGGGCCCAGGACAGAACCCTGTGGCACCCCATTAGTCACTTCTCTCCAGGATGAAGAGGAGCCATTGGTGACTACCCTTTGGATTCAGACCATCAACCAATTACAAATCCACCTAAAAGTTGCATTGTCTAGCCCGCGTGTTGCAGTACTATCTTTTTTGCAAGGATATAATGGGGGGCCTTGTCAAAGGCCTTACTGAAATCAAGATACACTACATCCACAGCGTTCCCTTCATCTACCAAGTATTAACTCGATCAAAAAAAGAGATAAGTTTAGTCTGGCATGACTTGTTTTTGAGAAATCCATGTTGACTTTTAGTGATCATGACATTCCTTCTAAGTGCTTACAGACTGTCTGTTTAATGATCTGCTCTAGAATCTTTCCTAGCATTGATGTTAGGCTGACTGGCCGATAATTATTTGGGTCTTCCCACCCACCCCTTTTTTAAAGATGGGGACAACATTTGCCCTCCTCCAGTCTTCTGGGACCTCTCCTGTTCTCCAGGAATTGTCAAAGATTATTGACAGTGGTTCTGAGATTACTTCTGCCAGTTCTTTTAGTACCCTTGGATGCAGTTCATTTGGCCCTGGAGACTTGAATTCATTTATACTGGCCAGGTATTCCTGAACTACTTCTTTACCCATTCTGTCCTGCATTTCCCCTACCGCATCATCTGTTCCATTTTCTCCAGGTTGAGCACTGTTCTCCTTTTGGGAGAGGACTGAGGCAAAGAAGTGTTGCGAAACTCTGCCTTTTCTCTTTCCCTTGTTAGCCTTTCGCCACCTTCTCCCCACAGTGGTCCTACGACTTCCTTGTTCTTTCTTTGGCTATGGACATATCCCAAAAAGCCCTTTTTATTGTTTTTAACCTCTCTAGGAAGCCTGAACTCCATCTGTGCTTTTGCTTTTCTGATTTTCCCCCTACAAGAGCTGGCTATTTGTTTGAATTCTTTTTTGGTGATTTCTCTCTTCTTCCATTTTTTGTACATGTTCCTTTTAAGTCTTAGCTCAGTTGAAAGTTCTTTTGAAATCCATACTGGTTCCTTTAGACACCTGCCATTTTCCTTCCTCATTGGAACTGTTTGAAGTTGTGCCTTCAATATCTCACTTTTTAGAAACTCCCATCCTTCATGAGCTCCTTTATCTTTTAGTGTTTCTGACCATGGGATCACCCCCAGTAATTCCCCAAGTTTCCTGAAATCAGCTTTCTTAAAGTCTAGATTGCATGTCTATGCTTGGCTTCCCCTTTCCTCTGTATAACAAACTCCAGAAGAACATGGTCACTCCACCCTAAGGATCCTGCCACTTCCACTCCATTAACCAGGTCATCCCCATTGGTTAGGATCAGATCTAAAATAGCTGATCTCCTTGTTGCCACTGAATTACAGCACTTGAGCTCTCTAGCAGGAAATTCTAAGCACCTCCTCACCAAATTACAAATCGCAGGGTGCCGTAGGATGGACCCACAATAGTTAAAGTAGTATCAAACTGATATAGCTATGTAGTGAAGACACTCTTTCAAGGACAGTTCAGACTTCTTACCAACATGAAACACACATGGAGGAGATAACACAATGTTAGGATTTCTGAGTTCTGTCTAGAATTTGCTCCATTATTTGATAACTTTTGGCCATCTCACAAATATGTAGTTACTATTAATTTCTGGATATGTGCTACTGTTCCAGAAAGGAATTCTGATTTACCTTTTTTTTAAGGATCACTGCAAACTGAATACCCGTAGCTTTGTTGTTTTTCTTTCTGCATCTCTTATAGTAAAGTTGGTGTCTGCTTTGTATTGAGCCCTGGTGAGATGGTATAATGGAGTTGTGGAGTCTGTTTATACTTGGCCTCAGACCTTGTTTTTCAAGGCATCCATTTTGTGGAGAAGTTCTGCCTTAGTGTATGCCCCAAAGAAAGGAAAGCCTTCACAGAGATGTTGAAGAGAAGGTTAAGAGAGGACGTGGCAGCCATATTTAAATATTTGAAGGGATGTCATATTGAGGATGGAGCAAGCTTGTTTTGCTTCTCAGGGGTGTACACGAACATGAGAAGTGCATATTCTGCATCTGAGTAACTTGAACACATTTGCACAAACTTGGTTACTCTGCATAATTTGTCCTCTTGATTTTGGGACAATTGGGTTTGAAACATTTGGAAAAGACAGGAGGAACAACAGGAACAGCAGCGGTAGCTGATGGTGTCCATCCATATCAGTAGGGTGCTAAATTAGGTCACGATTTCAATCCAGATTTTAACCCTAAACCCCAAACAGGCCCAGCACTTGGACAGCTCCATTAAAGTTAAAGCCAGTTAAAGTACAACTAACACCCAGAATGGATTCACTGCCTCACTCACTTGGAAGCCACCAGCTGCCTCTGGTTATAAAGGCAGGTGTACTGTAGGGGCAAGAACAAGGAATAGGCTGCCATGGGGTGGGCGGGGGACCTCTGTGGGGCACAGGAGGCATACATCTTGACTACAAGAAGCTCCCGTTTCTCTCTCCCTCTCCTTCCCCCCTTCTCTATCACCAAGTCCTGCCTCAATAATAGAAAGATTTTCTCTTTCCCCATAAAAGCTAAAAGTAGCACTCCCAATTCTGCACAAGAATGTTCCAAATCTCCAGCGCTGAATTTCATCAGTTGCCACGTTGGCAGCCTTGTGCTTGCATGCTGGGCCTTGGGCAGCCAGGGATAGATGCAGCTTCTCAGCATTCAAGAGGCAAATTGGTGCAGATGTCGCTTCTCCCTTAAGGGTGACAAAAGAGGTGTATGGCCTGTCAGGCTGATGCCACTGTGGAGGTGATATAGTATGGCTTTGGGAATATGAGCTTTTTTGGGGGGGGGGAGCATGAAGATGCATAGTGTTGGCTGAGTAGTTAAAAACAGTTGGTTGCTGCACCTTGGTATACTGAAGGGTCATCTTCAGTTTTCCCCAGCTGCTGAGGGATCCCACTTGGTCAACTGCAGCCTAGGAAACAAAGACATTTGAACCTAGTGCTATTTTGGAATGTGCAGTATGTATGCGTTGATTTACAAGTAACCCACAAAGGTTACAGAAGAAGTCTTAACTACAAGGCCAGATTTACCATTAGGCAGAGTGAGGTGGCTGTCTTAGGTAGTAGTTTTGGGTGTGACAAAAAGTAAACAAATTCTTGCTTAACTTCCCTGTTATTACTTGCCAGTGATGAAGGGAGGAACTTGAGGCATTTTTTGGCTCATGTGCCAAAATAACTTGGCTGGCTTGGGGAACTACAGTATGTATCTTGATTGCTCTCAATCTCTTCCTCCCCATCCCCGGTGATTTGCTGTTCTGCCTTAGGAAGTAAAACATATGCCTTGCTTGCATACCTGCAAAATTGTTGAGACCATTTTTTGGTGATATGTTATTTTGAACCAGAGATGGTTGTTATCAAAGGATATAATTTAGTGTTCTGGTAAGTTGCTTATTAAAAACTGGCTCACATCTCAGGGATCATCAGCTGTTTGTGTCTGCCACTTTGGTTTATTTCCCTGAAGACAGCACTGACCACTTCATTCTCTTGTAGACCACTTGTGAGGGAAACTGGCACATGAGCTGGGCACCAGTGGCAGTTTCTGCCAGAGAGAAGTATGTCTTACCGGCAGTTGATAAAAAAGCTGGCTTGGAAGAAATTGCTTGCATAGCCTCTCCGGCTTTTCTTCACAAATGAAGATTCAGGAAGGACTCATCCCGTGCTTTCTGCAAGCGCGCTGATGACTGAAAAGGCCAATCCGAGATAAACATGTCCGGTTGCAGAAAGCACAGCAGAAGGTCTCCTTGGGTGATGTTTCTGGGTTGTGATTCTTTCTGTGTTGTTGTTTCTCTTCAAGACTTGTTTGGCGTGAGCTCTCAAATAAGGCTGCTGCATTGTGGATAGTGCGTCTCCATGCCTCCCGATGTGAGGCCATGGCAGACCATTGTTGGTGATCAATTTGGCCGAGCCTGAGATGTTGTTTCAGGGAGTCCTTGTATCGCTTTTTTGGAGAGCCCCTCTTACGCTGACCTGTGGTGAATTCACTGTAGAGTACTGTTTTTGGGAGGCGATGGTCCTCCATCCTAGAAACATGCCCTGCCCAGCGCAGTTGTGTTCTCAATATCATGGCCTCAATGCTGGTGATCTCTGCTTGCTCAAGGACAGCAACATTCGTCACATAGTCAGTCCAGTGTATATTTAGGATTGTGCGTATATAGCGCTGATGAAAGCGTTCGAGGAGTCGTAAGTGTTGGCAATAGGTGACTCATGTTTCAGACCCATAAAGGAGAATAGACAGTACAATGGTTCTATACACACTGATTTTTGTGCTTCGCCTCAGGTGTTTATTACTCCAGACTTTTTTGTAGAGTCTTCCAAATGCGCTATATGCCTTTGCTAATCTGTGATCGATCTCTTTGTCAATCTTGGCATCAGAGGAGATGATGATTCCCAGATAGGTGAACTGCTGAATGGACTTAAGCACAGATTTGCCGACGGCAATGTGGGAATGGTGGTGTTCATCCTGTGGTGCAGGCTGGTAGAGAACTTCTGTTTTCTTCGGGTTTCAGGTTGACTTCCAGCCCAAACAGCTCTGCAGCTGTTGCAAAGCAGGATATTAGGCACTGCAGAGCTGCTAATACAAGGCTGGGATTCAGCATAGGGAGCTGCAACTATCTTGTGAGGGGGAAAAAATCTCCAGAAAAATAATGCTTTTTTTCTTGCATCATTTTTATTTCTCTTCCCCAGCCTTCGTCACAAGTGCCACTTCACTTCCTTTGCTGTGAGTCTTCCATCTTGGAAGTGGGCACTAATATTCTCTCTCTCTCTCTTTCTCTCTCTCATCCCATGCAAACAGGAATAAGACTGTGTCTCTGAAAGGTCATTGTTTTATCGCTGTTAGACTGGGAGATCAAAAGCTTATATTGCTGGCTTTATAGCTGTGAACTGTTCAAACAGACTGCTGACAAAATAACCCATGAATACATCATGTACACGGTGCTTGCCACTTAGAAAAGTGTGTCACTGGCATGTGGCTGTGCATAGTGGGGCTGTCTGGTATATGAGCACAGTGGGGCTGTTGGTATATGGGTGGCAAAGAGTAGGGCCAGATGAGTTCTACAGAAATGCTTCTACATTTCCAATTCATCAAGGATTCAAGTCTAGGCTATGTAATTGGACCTAAAAACAAAAAACAGTTAGAAACAGCTGGTGAGAGACCCTCCCTCCATGTTCTGACGGCCACTGCTGTGGGCTCTGAGGGAGAGAATTGCAACCCAGTGGAACTCCATCATGCCTGAGTCCCAGAAGCTCATTAGAGCTCCTCCCTCCATGTTTTGGCTCTCATCACTATGGTCTCTGAGGGGGAAGGAGCTCAGCCAGGAACTGCTTTACTTACATGTCCTGTCTTATTTTGAATGTAAGCCTGACTGCAGGGAACTGTTACACTGATTGTAAGCTGCTTTGGGAACTTTTGTGGTTGAAGGATAGGGTATAAATACTCTAAATAAATAAATAAGAAGTGTACTCCAAAGTGACTCAGAATTGTGGTCCACAAAGAGCTCAGTTTTTTCTCCTCTGTGTGTGGGGTAGGTGGGCCCGGACATTAAGCAGAAACCTGCATATATTTTTCTGCTGAGTTGCTAATCCTGAACAGGAGCAAGAAAGCTCTGCCTGTTGCCACTGAGTATCCTGCTGTTATCTGTTTTCACCTTGCCTTCAATGTTCCTTCACAAGTGCAAGTGCTAGAAACATTCAGCTCCCCACAAATGTAGACTGGGAGTCTCAAGGTGCCAGGTTCCCTGTTTGTGTGGCTTGATTCCAGTAGCACACCACCCTGCCTTAAATGTAGGATGTCTGCAAGCTGCAAGGCAGTTCATTCCATCATCACCCCATGGCCTGCCAAGGCTCTTTTCTTACAGTCCCCGTTAGACTGGTATTTTAAAAACTGCATGATAGAACTTAAGCCACCCCCACCCCCACCGCTAAATTGGGCCTCATGTCATGTTAATCTACTTAGTCATAAAGAGCTGCATAAATAGAGGGACTGTGTTTGATATTTTAGAAAGTTTTTATGCTTTTAAGTCAAAATAAAGTAAGCCTCATGTGATGTAGAAATGGATACACTGAAGTCCTTTTCTGAACTTGGCTTACTCATGCACCCATAGAAGTTGAAACAGCAGTGGCCAGTTCAGCATGGATAATACAATTAGACTGCAAGAGCAGAGGAGGAGTAAGATTGGAAGAGGAGGAAGAGTCTAAGGAAAATAGAGGCCACACACAATCACAGTCCAACTCTGAAATAATGGGCTCCTTTAGACCCAATGCTAAAAACCAGTACGTTCCTCATGCTGATGGGAAAAGCCCAACAGCAAATCTATAATAATAAGGATTACATCCTTTCCCTCACATATGCTGTGAGCCATCAATATCTGCCAAGGGTGGGCAAAGTATGGCCCATGGGCTTGCATTTTTTAAAAATTAAGTTTATATGCCACCATTCTCCTGGAATGGAACCCAAGGTATTCACACAAACATAAAATACAACATACAATTAAAAACAATTAAAATTATCACAATTGAAAATTATATAAAACATATAAAAGTTAAAAAATAAAAACACACTCCAATAAAAAGCCTCTGTGCATGCAGTTACCTATTAAAAGCCTGCTTGAATAAAACGTCTTTGCCTGCTGGTGAGAGGAAAGCAGGGAGGCTGCCAGCCTAGCCTCCTGCGGAAAGCTGTTCCAGAGGGTGGGAGCAGCCACCGAGAAGGCTCTCAGGTCCTCACAAAGTGAGCCTGGGATGATAGTGGGACTGAGAGAAAGCCTTCCCCTGGTGATATTAAAGTTCTGGCAGGTTCGTATTGGGAGATATGATCTTTCAAACAGTTTAGACCCAAGCTGTATAGGACTTTATAGGTTATGATCAGCACTTTGAATTATGCCCAGAAACATACCAGCCAGTGAAGCTGTTTTAACAAGGGAGTTATATGCTCCCTATAAGGGGCCCTGGTCATCATTCAGGCCACAGCATTCTGGACCCACTGAAGTTTCTGAACAGTTTCCAAAACAGTTTCCAGATTACATTCCAAAAGGGGTGTAATCAAGGTATGTGTCACTGTGGCCAGATCTGACCCCTCAAGGAATGGACACAGCTGGCACACTAGTTTTAGCTGTGCAGATGGACTCCTGGCCACTGCTGAAACCTTGGCATCCAGGCTCAGAGTTGAGTCCAGGAGAACACCAAAGCTGTGAGCCTGAAATTTCAGGGGGAGTGTGACCCCATCCAGCACAGACGGAGTCCCTATTCCCTGATCTGCCATTCAGCTGACCAGGAGCATCTCTGTCTGGGTTAAATTTCAATTTGTTTGCCCTCATCTATTCCATTACTGACAACAAGCATTGGGTTCAGTACATGTAGCATGTAACCTGTGGGAGCCCAAAGTGTGATCTCTGAAGTCCCCAGAAAGCCCCTACACTCACAGTTTTTTTTTCAATTGCTCCAGTTTCTGGGCAGCTTCTCATCCCAAATCAGTCACAGATATGACAGTTTACTCCCCACTACCACCGCCAAAATAAAAACAAAATGACCCAAAATTGGATAAAATGGCAGCCGGAAATTATATGATGTCACTTCTGGTGTGCCAAAAAGTGACAGTGTGGTGGTGGTGGTAGAAATGACCACCCCTGTAGTAAATTCTCCAGAGCAGATTTTCTGATGGTGTATTGGGCTGGAAGGGGAGGGAAGCCCTTCCATCCAGGATCTGTGGATGGGGTTCTTCCATTCATGGGTAAATAGAAGAGGGCAGAAGAAATCTGGTCTTCCAGTATCCCCCTAAAACAATAAAGAACCAACAAAGCAAATAAATAAGGAATGGATTAGAAATAGTAAAATATCTATGTAAGAAGACCTTAACAGACAAATTTGATAATGTAACATTTAACAATACTGCATAGTATTATAAGCATACGAATTGTTGAAAGTTTAAAAGGAATACCAACTGTTTTAATATGATAAGCACAGTATCTTTAACAATGTCAGCATGACCAGTGCTATTCAAGGGAGAATAACAAAAAGTAGACACAGAGCCTCTGAGTTATTATACACGTTTTGACCCCAAGGTCTTTTTCATTGGTTGTAGTAGCAGCTGTAACAAAGTAGTTGAACAGCACCAGGTCAGTAAATATACCGTATATCTTGACTGGTCTTTTTCATTTAGCACTGTTTCGAACAATAAGGTCTCACCTGTAAGTTTTAAAAAAATATTCCAAAGATAAACCAACCATTGTCTCTACCCCACAAGAGAACAAAACAAATAATATTTATAAAAAGCCTCGGAATCTCAGTATTCTTCCCAGGCAGCTCTGCCCCCATTGCCTTTTCTAACCCAGGTCTATGCTTACCACTTGCTTAAGTGCTTAATGTGAAACTGGTGGATACTTCTTCAGGCCTACCACAGTCAAAAGTATTTTGTTCACTCAAGTTAATACAGGTTGAGTCTCCCTTATCTGGAATTCTGAAATCTGAAATATTCCAAAACCTGAAGTAGTCTACATGGGTGGCTGAAATAGTGATACCTTTGCTTTCTGATGATTCAATGTACATAAATGTTGTTTCATGAACAACATTATTTTAAAATATTGTGTATAAAATTACCTTCAGCTATGTGTATATGAAACGTACATGAATTTTGTGTTTAGATTTGGGTCCCATCTCTAAGTTATCTCAGTACGTATATGCAAGTATTCCAAAATCTGAAATATTTCAAAATCCAAAATACGTCTAGTCCCTGGCATTTTGGATAAGGAAGGCTCCACCTGTACAATGAACAAAACACAGTAACTAAGACCAATAGCAAGGAATTATACTTATCACAGCCTCTTTATCACAACCTATTTATACTTTTTAATTTTCATATTACTATTACTATTTCATATTACTATCCAATCAATGCCCTCACTGAGTCTGTAGAGGATCAAAGATGGCAAATTATGAATTCAGTAGACCTCTTATTGTTAAATATAGTTTGTAATTCCTTTCTGTTTGCATGGACTTTTAAAATGCCCCCAAACCTCAGATTTAGTTCAGTGTGTCCTGGGTCCAAAAAATTAGCCCCTTCCCAGAGAGTCACTGAACTCTGTAGCAAAAGGAAGAACAAGGAAATGCTAGGGCCACTGCATGGAGAAGATAGGGAAATGTTAACAGGGGATAGCGGGAAGGCACAATTACTCAACACCTTGTCCACCTCAGTCTTCTCCCAGAAAAAAAACAGTACCCGACCTGGGGGAAATGGAGTAGGGGAAATGCAGGACAGATTTAGTAAAGTAGTAGTACAGGAATACCTAGATACGCTTAATTAATTCAAGTCTCCAGGGCCACATGAACGACATCCAGGAGTATTAAAAAAACTAGCAGAAGTAATCTCAGAACCACTGTCAATTATCTTTGAGAATTCCTGGAGAACAGGAGATGTCCCAGCAGACTGGAGGAGGGCAAATGTTGTCCCCATCTTTAAAAAGCGGGGGGGGGGGAGACCCAAATAATTATCGGCCAGTCAGCCTAACATCAATGCTAGGAAAGATTCTAGAGCAGATCATTAAACAGACAGTCTGCAAGCACTTAGAAAGGGGTGCCATGATCACTAAAAATCAACATGGGTTTCTCAAAAACAAGTCATGCCAGACTAAACTTATCTCTTTTTTTTTGACAGAGTTACAAGCTTGATAGATGAAGGGAGTGCTGTGAATGTAGCATATCTTGACTTCAGTAAGGCCTTTGACAAGGCCCCCATGGTATTCTTGCAAACAAGCTAGTAAAATGTGGGCTAGACAATGCTATTGTTAGGTGGATTTGTAATTTGGGTTCAGTTGGTCAACCAAAGGGTGGTCACCAATGGCTCCTCTTCATCTTGGAAAGAAGTGGCTAACGGGGTGCCACAGGGTTCTGTCCTGGGCCCAGTGCTAGTCAACATCTTTATCAATGACATGGATGGTGGAATAGAGGGCATGTTTATCAAATGAGCAGATGACACCAAATTAGGAGGGGTAGGTAACATCCCAGAAGACAGGATCAGAATTCAAAATTACCTTAACAGATTAGAGAGCTAGGATAAAACTAACAAAATAAATTTCAACAGGGAGAAATGTAAGGTACTATTTGTGGGCAGAAAAAAATGAAATGCAGAGATATAGGATGGGTGACACCTGGCTTGACAATAGTACATGTGAAAGGGATCTAGGAGTCTTAGTAGACCACAGGCATGAGTGAACATTGTGATGCAGCTGATAAAAATGCCAATGTGATTCCAAGCTGCATCAGTAGGAGTATATAGTGTCTAGATATCAAGGAATGTAATAGTACCACACTATTCTGCTTTAATCAGGCCTCACCTGGAATACTGTGTCCAGTTCTGAGCACTGCAATTCAAGAAGGATATTGACAAGCTGGAATGTGTCCAGAGGAGGGTGACCAAAATGGTTAAAGGTCTGGAAGCCCTGTTTATGGGGTGGGTTTGGGAGCTGGATATGTTTAGCCTGGAAAAGAGAAGGTTAAGAGGTGACATGATAGCCATGTTTAAATATTTGAAAGGATGTCATATTGAAGAGAGAGCAAGTTTGTTTTCTGCTGCTCCAGAGACTAAGACACGGAGCAATGGACTCAACTTACAGAAAAAGAGATTCCACCTAAACATTCAGAAGAACTTGTTGATGGTAAGAGCTGTTCGGAAGTGGAATACACTGCCTCGAAGTGTGGTGGAGTCTCCTTCTTTGGAGGTTTTTAAACAGAGACTGGATGGCTATCTGGTAGGGTGCTTTGATTGTGTATTCCTGCATGGTATCTTCCAACTCAATGATTCTATTATCTTCATTTTTTACTTTTCTCCTTCTAATTCCCACATTTAGTAATTAGCTTGGATATCCTGTCACATATGACACTCACTCTATTATTGGTAGAGAACTGCTTAAAATCACAAGATGCCATCTCACCTGAACTTCTAACAATTAGCCTAACAACTAGCTTTCTTAGATTTTCCTTGTTTTTTTTTTCCGGGCTGTGAGGCTGTGTTCTGGAATAGTTTCTTTCTGATGTTTTGCCTGCATCTGTGGCTGGCATCTTCGGAGAATGGTTGGGTAGGTGTGTGTGTGTGGTGTTTATATGCTGTGAACCCCTGTAGGAGAGTATATGTAAATTTGTGTAATTGAATGGTTAGTTTCTGGGTATAGAAATGCAAGGCTCGTTAATGTCTGTTTGGCTGATGGTTGGTTGATGGGCGATTAACTGCTGGGAATCCCCTTGTCCCTGGGTGGAATTCCTTTGTAAGTGTTGAGTTTTAATTCTATTGTATTTCAAAACTGGGAGCCAGATTTTGTTTACTTTTAAGGTTTCTTCTTTCCTGTTGAAGTCCTGTTAAAATCAGCAGTAGCAGAACATGTGATAAACCATCCTGGACACAAAATGCTATTTAAAAACACAGAAATTCTGGACCAGGCCAACACCTATCATGTCAAAATGCACAGAGAAGCTATTGAAATCCACAAACAGCTGGACAACTTCAAAACTTAAAACTTAAAACCCCTGAATCCTCCTCCAAATTACCCTGAACCTGCAGTGATTAGGCAACACAATGCATAGCCCAGTTTCGGAGCATTTTAGGGTATTTTATCTTGATGCAGAGTTTTTAGGATTTGAGCTTTTCTCTGGATTTTCATCCACTGTCACTGCAATCATTTTAAAGCCCAGGAAGCAAGTTCCCGGCAAAAGGGAAAGGATTTCTCCCTTCCCCTGCGGCAGTGTTGCCTCTGCCTGTTCTCCGCTGGCCCGTCACTTGCTTTAAGCACCTCTTTCATTGCTTGCTTTAAGTGCTTCTTCTGTCACTTGTTTCAAGCATGCCTTGCTGTGATGGGAAAGCAGGAAAGCAGGCAGAGGCAGCACTGCCAAGCGAGGGGAAGGGAGAAAACCTCTCCCTTCAACCAGGAACTTGCCTCCTGAGCTTTAAAATGGTTGTGCCTGCCAGGATCTGACCGTTTGTGGCGGTGGCAGTGCTGAGTGGTGTACAAAACTCCACAGGGACAGTGAAGGCAAGTACCTGACATCCCTGCAGAGAATAAATTCTGCACAGGGCTTTGGGGAGAATGCAGGGGCATGAGGGGCAGAACTCCATTTGGATTTTTGGCCCCAAAACTGTAGATAAGCCCTCAGTTAAAGTGCATAGAAAATGAGTCAGGGGGCAGTATGTTGATCCAAGCCATCATGAACCACATCCATTGACTCAAGCTGAGGTATGATGGTCCTTCCATCCATGGTCACTTACCAATTACAGGGGAAAATCTATCTTGACTCTTAAAATATCTTTCAAAAACCTGTAGAATCCTGCAAATAAGTGTTTTCATTAGAGGTAAAGGGCTTAAGGGAAAAGTCTAGATAAGTGAATAGTGGCTTCCAAACAGATCAACAACCAGAAATAATTGGATGACTTTGTCCTGGGCAATTTCTTTTTTTTTTATTTTGGGAGGGCCATAAAATTGTGGAATCGTTTCATCTGTCTATGTTAGAAAGCCAAAAGAGGTTTAGGGATGTCTGCCAATCCATTCCCTATAATGTATGTGATCTCTTTTAAAAGCACCTAATGTACAGGAAGTTCCTGCTTATCTGACAGGTTAGGGTCTGCAGCAGTGTCAGCAACCACAATTGGTCGAAAAGCAGAACCCACGTAGGGAACATGAGGAAATTAAAGTGGCTTGCTTGGGACTGCCTACATGTACTGTATGCTGAGATAAATTTACCATCCCCCCCTCCCCATGATTCATCTGAGACTCCTGGAGGCTCCCCTTTTACCAAGCTCCTTGCCTTGAGCTGTTCCTAAAAAAGTTTTCTCCCTCTTCTGATTAAGGAAGCCTGCCTTACGTCTCTTGTCTCCATGTGAATTGCCACTTGTATTGCTGGAAATTTTTACACTCTTCTTCATCACAACTACCGTCTGAAGTAAGATTAACAAAAACGGATTTAGACTTTCATTCACACACCCATAGCTTTTTAATTTTCCACCTGTGTATTTTATTATCTTTATAACCTTTCCTGTCCCTTTGAAATTTCAGGAATCTGTATTCTTTCAACTCTTTGGCTGCCTCGATCTCCCTACCTTTTAAAAAAAAGCACTACCACTTAATACAATTAATTTTAATTATCTTCAATCTTCTGGGCTTCCATGTTCAGTCCCTGGCTCCATCTTAGAGGTTTGTGAAAGAAGCATAAGGTCCATAGAACATAAGTGTTAACTAGGGGTGAGAGTCATGTGGCCCGCCACATTTTCAGACTGCAGTTTCCAGCAGCCCTAGCCAGCACAGCCAGTGGTGAGGAATGCTGGGAACTGCAGCCCAACAACATCTGGAGGGCTGCATGATTTCCACCCCTGGGCTAAAGTGGTCTTAATTGCATGCATGTGTGCCACTTTCTGGATTCTATGGGGCCAACTGCAATTAAATACTGCAAACACAGTCACAATTTAATATATAAAACAACAGTACAACAAATTGTATATTAAATTTGACACATGCACTGTCCTCAAAGTTCTAAGAATCTAATGAGGTGCCAGTGCAGGACTCAGTTTGCAGAACTCTTCTGCTTGTGCTGCTCAGTAGTATTGCAACATTTGGATGCAGGCTTCAAAGTCTAAATAAAAAATACAAAAGAAATGCCAATGCAATATAGAAATTGCACCCTCCTAAATACATAACTGAAAACGCCACTACCTTATTCAAGGTGAAAACAGCCTACTCCCTAGCCCTGGCAACTGCAGCTCCTTTCTCTCTCCAGCAATCCCTTGCTTTCTGAACTCAACTACCAAGTTCAGCCCCTTCCCTAGAGTTTCCCCACCCTCTGGGCCAGTCACACACAGAGGTTATAAATGCAGTGAATGGTTTCTCTTCTTATTTCTGTTTTAGCCATGCAGATAGCCACAGGGAAACAAGAGCAAGCTTTGGACTGGGGCCACAGGACAGTGGGAGTTTAATTCCTTCATTGGTGGTGGTGTAAAACAGAAGACAGAGAGATGGTGTAAGATGTCTGCAGAATCTATCTTAGTCTTGGTCTCATGGAGCTTATTTTGGACCTCCCTTTGGGTTTGAAACCTGTACCCAAAACTGTGCAGGATTTTCCACTAATTTTCCACAGTCCCATGTCTAAACTCATGTTTCTTATGGTTAAAAAGAATGATGGAATTTTCAGGTTTGTGCCTTTAAGTCAGGGGTGTGCTAATCATGTAGGATGGCAGCTCCCAGTATTCTGAATTATCAGTGTTGTTGGCTAGGAATGATGGAAGTTGCAGTCCAACAATGTCTGATGGGCTGCATGATCCCCACCCCTGTTTTAAGGCCACATTTTACATTACAGCTGTTCAAAATTCTATAACCCCAATGTGTCTGTTAGCAAGAAAAGATTTCATTCTGATGGGCAACCAACAGTCTTATGTAAACAAAGATGCCCTGAAGGATTTTGATCACAATGACTTCATGGGGTGGTGATTTGCCTGGCCAGTAGATTTATATACATGCTGTCCAGTGACAGAAAATCTCAATGAACACAGTGAGATGTAATAAATATGCACAAGACGGTCTGTCAATTAGCCAGGTAAATTCTCAGAGTTACCACCATAATGCATAAAATAAAAATAGAAAAGGAATTATTATTTATTATCAGCTTATCAGTCACTCATTTCATAAGTTAATCAGAAATTCTAGGAAGCAAGGGCTTTGTCTCATTCAACAAGTACATTATTGGCCTCTGTTAACGTTTAGTGCTGGCAAGAGTTGTTTCTTTATAATGCAGTTCTTAAAATGGATGGATCTACATGCACGACAAAAAAATGAATTTTATTTCCTTTACATTCCACTCTTGCAGCAGCACATTTCTCATTTTAATAACATTTTAAAACTGCCTGGCTTAAGGATTTTCACTTGAAAGATCAGCTGAAAATCCTAGCTTATGTGGAAAATCTATTACATGAAGATATGATCTAAAATTTCATCAAACTCTTAAGATTTATTGTATCTCATCTGACTCAAAGCATGGCTGCAAAGGTAAGAATGATGAGACATGGAGTCCTGAAGCAAAGTTGGATTTTTTTTTAAAAAAAAAGTATGTGTGTGGAGATTTGGGATCAAGAAAAATATCTATGTTTACTGTTATAAGAACTTTTTTAAAAGAGGTCTTAATTGCCTATCGACCAAATTAGGTGCCTAAGGGAATGTACAAGAATGAGAATACAAAGATTATCCTGCTATTTTTCCCAAGCTGCAGTCAATGAAAATGCTCAGGATGAGAAATTATTCCTTCTGGGCAAGCAGCTTGCCAGATTTGCAGCCATGTGATGTAGGTGGATAGTAAAACCTGTGGGCAGAATTTTTTACTGGTTCTGCTTCTGTGAAGGAAGTGAAGCTTTTTCTGACATGGAAATAAAAGTGTTTGGAGGGGGAGTCTGCCAGCTTAAATTCTGTGTTCCTACCGTTTAAAGACACAAGGTAGTAATTGTAACAAGAACAACAACAATAGGTACGGGCGGAGGGGCAATCTAGCAACCCTATTGGGTTGCTGGTCAGATTTTGTGCTTCATTGTAAAATAGCATTATATGTGCAGTTTCAAAAACAGGCATCCAGAGTACAGTGTGGGAGGATGTTCTTAAGAGATGTGGTGAAGTTGAGTAACTGTTTCTGTTCCGTGTACTTTGTGTTGGCACGAGACTGCAAGATAAAGTCTGATTGCAATTAATCATACTGTATAATTCTGTTGGTGATATTTCATCTCTTGCCAGTCAGTCAATATTAATATACCTTCCAACAGTTCCCAGACAGAAGTAGAGACACTTTTATATACTCAGAGTGTGACTTGCTTGACATCCACCAGTTCCTGGTGGTGGTGGGGAACTGGGTGGTAAGAGCATTGTCATCTTCTCCTGTCCTGGCCCTAGAGCAGAGGAAAAGTTTGTGTGGAAGGGATGTGTGTGATCATTATCTCACTGCCAAGGCCAAGATAACCAGAACTGATGTTGACATTGACAAGGAAGGAGAGCAGATTGATTAAGTCTTCCCTCTCTTGTGAAGTTTCCAACTTTCACCAAGCCCGGAGGAATAGCTGTTTGGCCAGAGAAACCCTAATCGATGGATCTAGATATTTTTATCTTCTCCGTTCTCAAATTTGGTTTGTGGAAGGAAAGAGATGATGAAAGAGCAGGGTTTGTGTTTTGACCCACTAGCCATGACTAATAGGGACAGGACCATGTATCTGAGGAAGTAGACTAAGGGGTTGTCTAAATGATGATAATATTCCTCATAGAATTCAAGGAGAATATGATTTGTCTAAATGTCATCCCACATCAATCTGCCGTATTAAGAAGGAGGGGGACCAAATTCACCAAAAACTCCTCAGGAAAAGCCTTTGTGGCTTTTCTCATATTTTTAAAAAAGCTCCATAGGGAATGTGCATTCCCTCTTGTTGGGACAACTGATTCACATTCATATGCATTCCTGATAAGAGTGGAAGTAGAAAGCTGATTGGTCAGATGTGCTCAGGGGGCGGAGCTTGCTAACAAGGCAAGTGCCTAGAAACGCCATGTTGGATTTTCGCCTTAACAAACATGCGCTGAGGCAATGAAACAGCCTTTTTTTCTTTTTTCTATTTATTTAGGCAGAATATTGCAGTTTTGCACCTTAAATATGCTTTTTTAAAGAAATACTGTTCAGCAGTGGCAACTGGTGAGAATAAAAATGTGAGTAATTCACTCACACCCGCCATCTTGATTCGCAGGCATGCCTGTTTGAATAGCGAAAGTGGATAGATTTGCATGCCTGCAGTCTTGCCAAAAAAAACTGTTGAGACAAATCAAAGCTGCTTCAAATTGGTGTTAGTGCGCATCAATCCACATTTCCCCCCTCATATAGACAAGCCCTAAGTCTATGAAAGCTAATGGTCCAGAGCTTCTTTCTCTCAGTCTCAAAAGGTGTTACCAGATCCTTTTGCATAGGGACAGGACCTGTGGAAGATCTACTCATATGGGGTCTTAGAATCATAGAGCTGGAAGAGACCACAAGGGCCATCCAGTTCAACCCCTTGCCATGCTGAGACAGTAAATAACTTCATTCAAACAAATTTGAATAAAGGCCACCTCCAGTTTTGTTTCTGCCATTTTTTTTTAATTGTTGGCAGTCAGTACAGCCCTCAGAGAGTCCCAGAGTACAACAACTGGCCTGTGGACTACTAAAGTTGACCCACACCCATGCAAGTGGACTAGTCAGCAAATCAGAAAAAAAAAATTAGTGGCTTCTTTATGACCCTAAATTTGCATCTCCAAAGAGCTGTCAAGTTGAAACTGGAAGGGTGTTCTAAAAATAAGCTTGTCTGTGATGCGTGTTCAAAGACAAAGCATAACATGTGGACTTCTTCAGGCTGTCCTACAAGGTGCCTAGTTAAAAGCTAGTCTAGGGGACATCGGTGAGGAATGTCAGATTATAATGGTTTGTCAGGAGTAGTAACCGGTAAAGAAGGACAAATAAAAGAGAAATGCAAATTGGAAACTGGTGTGATCTGTAGGTGTGTATTAGCTGGAAGTCCAGAAATCAAAAGGAAAAGAATGCCACCTTGCTATTGCCATCAGTTCTTGCTCAAGAAACAGGTCCTGGCACGTGACCATGAGAGACACTGCAGACTGGGCCAGCCACAAAAATCAGCAGTAGCAGAACACGTTATAAACCAAGCTGGACACAAAATGTTATTTCAAAACACTGAAATTCTGGACCAGGCCAACAACTATTATGTCAGAATGCACAGAGAAACTATTCAAATCCATAAACATCTGGACAACTTCAACAGGAAAGAAGAAACCCTCAAAGTAAACAGAGTTTGGCTACCAGTCCTGAAAAACACTAAAGTCAAAACTCAACACATGCAAATGAACTTCACCCAGGGACAGGGGATTTCCAGCAGACAATGGACCATTAGCCAGACACTAATCCTCCTTGCATCTCTCCCCCCAGGAAGTACCCATTCAAATACACAAATTTATATATCCTCTCCAACAGGGACTCACAGTATATAAACCCCATGTATCCCTACCCAACCATTCTCTGAAGATTGCAGCCACAGATGCAGGTGAAGCGTCAGGAATTTTTTTTTCCAGAACATGGCCTCAAAGCCTGGAAAAAACCCACAGAAAACCTATGTTGAAGAGTTTATTTAATGCAGCAAACCATTATATTTCATTCTTATTTATAACCATTATTTCCCAACTTTGATCCAATAAACTCAAGATGGCATTCACAGATCTCTCACCCTCCTCACTTGACGCTCAAAATATGTACATTCTGGACAGACTATTTTATTGTGGAGAGTTGTGTAGGTACGTAGTTGTACTTACATTTTGTATTTAAGCAGTACAGAAAAATCAGTAGCCATGCCCTGGGCTTGATCACATGACTTAAAGAAATTGTTGATTCTTTTGGAGAAAGTTATTCTAGGAAAAACTGTAACTATGAGAAGCTAGGAAAGCTTGCTCGCTCTTTTGTGAAATTTTAGTTGGTACTGATAAGAATATTGTCCTACTGTGATTTTGGATTCTTTTTCTCACGGACCAACTGACTTTCTTTACTTTCTGTGATATATTGTTAAACTGAGAGCTTGTCTATATGAGGCAATAAACTGTGGATTGGCATGCACTAAAGCCTATTTGCAGCAGCTTTCATTTGTCTCCATGTTTTTTTCCAAGATCACAGGTATCCGAAGCCATACCCATTTGTTGTTCAAATAGGCACGCCTGTGAATCAAGAAGGTGAATTACTTGTGTTTTTATTGTCACCAGTTGCCACTGCCAAACAGTTTTTTTTAAAGCAAATCCAAGGTGCAAAAGTGCGATCTTCCGCTTAAATAAACAGAAAAAAAGAAGAAGAAAGGCTGTTTTGTCAGTGCATGATCACTATGGCGAAAATCCAACATGGCTGTTCCAGGCGTTTGCCTTGCCAGCAAGCTCCACCCCCGTGCACGAAAGACCAATCAGCACTTCTTCTCTTATCTGGAATGTGCAGCAAAGAGAATTGGTTGTCCCAACAAACAGGAATGTGAATTTCCTTCAGAGTTTTTTAAAAATACAGGACAAGCTATAAAGGCTTTTCCTGTGGAGTATTTGGATTCCTCCCACTCCTTCCGAATACAGTGAAATGATGCCGGATCCCATTGGGACAAAGGGTTTTCTCCTTGAATTCTATGAGGAGTATTTTCACCATACAGACAAACCCCTAGAGTTAAAAACAATTCACCCTACATACAGTGTGTGAAGCAGGTGTAGATGTGCAACAGATGAAGTAGGATTCATGCATGTCAATTTGCATGGATATTTATGAGTCATGTGTGCATCCCCATATTGTAGAAATGAGCAGGAGAGACATGAAATCTCAAAAATGGCCATTCTAGTAGATGTTAAAAGTGGCAAGGTTTATTCTATCAAGCTAGATTTGAAGCAACAGGTACTCCATAAACGTACGATGTTGAAGGCATCCTCCATCTTCCGAAGAGGTGAAAATAAATAAAGAATGTTCTAAAAATGCAATTTAGCAAGAAATTAGCTAACACACATTGGAAACTGCTTAATGCAGTGTAGATGTGTAAATTGCTATTGCTTAAAACAATTTGTAAGCCGCTCTGATAGCCTTGTGGTTGAATAATGAGGTATAAATAAATAAATAAATAAATATAAATAGGATTGTCCCTCTTAAAAAAGGGACATTTGGAGCTTAGGAATTGAGGCTGCAATTCCATACACATTTACCTGGGACTAAATCTCATAAACCTCAAGGAGTTTTACTTGTGAGTAGAAGTGGAGAGGATTGTTGTGTAAACTTGACTATCTCGGATTGGCCTTTTTAGTCATCAGCAAACTTGCAGAAAGCGTGGGATGAGTCCTTCCTGAATCTTCGTTTGCGAAGAGACGCCAGAGAGAGAGAGAGGGACAGTTCTTCCCTATGAAAATTTCTTACTAGTGTTGGAGTTTACTTCTTAAAAAAAAACAAAAACACCTTTTATTTTGAAATATGTCGGCTGTTCTTCCTAGCAGCCCTCCCCCCCCCTTCTTTCTTTTGATGTTGATTGACTTTGAGAAGGTACTTGTTGTGGCCTGGATTTTCAAGACAGATAACTTCTTCCACTGTGAAACTGACAAGTAGGTGCAAGATGATGGGACTTAAACAGGGCAAAGGTGTAGTTATCTTCTTCAAAATGAATTGAGAAGTGCAGTGTAGGTAATCCCTTATAACCTAGTAGAATATCGCAGCTGGCCAAAATTACAGTGTCAATCTTCCTGTGTTCCTATCTAAATTGGCATCTAATCTTAGTCAGGAGGAGAATGAACAGTCAGGGATGTTGTTTGTACTGATGCGTATGTCTTATTGTTCAAGCAGAAGGCGATATTTGAAAATCTTCATGATCTCTAATCAAAGAAGGCAATTTGGGATGTAAAATCTGTTTCCAAACACCCAATTCTTGCAGATATTTTTTAAGGACTAAAGCTATTTATGTTACTTAATGCATTGGACAGGGAAATGAAAAAGCAATGGTGTCACATGTGGCATCCACACAGGTTTCACCTTATCCAGCAGAAATGCAAGAAATGGGCAGCTTGCTTTTAATATGAGACTCTGAAAGCATTCAGGATGATCTTTGGCCATTTCTAGAACAAGGGTGCAACAGTAAGGGTGACTTGTCCTTGAGCTATAAGCTTCTCTGTGCTTTCTGAGCTTATGTAAACACAAACACATTACAAAATACTGTGATCCACTTCCAAAAACAGTACCGTAGTTGTGTGCTGTATTTTCTTTCACATGCATCAGGTGTAGAAAAACGGTTGGGCCATAAGGTATACAGAAAACCCACACACAGAGACAGATACCTACACAAGAACTCCAATCATCACCCAGGACAAAAAAGAAGCACAATAAAAACATTGGTAGACCGCACAAAAAGGATCTTCAAACCCCACTATCTGGAGGACAAACTGAAGAACCTAAACTGGGTTCTACCAGCTAATGGTTACTCCAGATCAGACATCACAAGAGCAGACAAACCCAGAAAAAACCCACAGGAATGAAGAAAAACAGCCACCCAAAGGGAAGGTATTTTTTACCATACATTAAAGGAGTCACAGACAGAATAGGGAAACTGATGAGGAAACACAACCTCCAAATGATCTACAAACCAACCAGGAAAATCCAAGAAATGCTACGCTCAGCGAAGGACAAAAGAGACCCTCTCACAGCTGCAGGAGTTTACCGCATACCATGCAGCTGTGGACAAGTTTACATAGGGACCACTAAACGCAGTGGTCATATCCTCCCCAACAGGGGTTCACAGTATATAACCCCCCCACTCCTACTCAACCATTCTCTGAAGAGGCCAGCCACAGATGCAAGTGAAATGTCAGGAATAAACTCTTCCAGAACACAGCCTCACAGCACGGAAAAAAACCACAGAAAACCTATGGATGCCAGCCGTGAAAGCCTTCGACTTCACGTCCTATATCCTGTTCATCTGATGCATTATTCCCTCTTTTCTTTGCCACTGGCGGCCAACTGTATGGTGCAGGAACAGGGTCAAGCACAATGCAATGTCTTCAGGATACTTTGTTGCTATTTGGTGTCAAGGTTGCTTTGCTTTATGGTTGTCCTAGGAATGAGAGACCTCCAGGAGTCCTAAATTTCAACAGACTTGCTCAGGTCTTTCAAACTGAGCCAAGAAGGGATTTGAACCCTGAATTATAATCCAGAATTATAATTCTGGTCTCCCAGAATTATAATCCAGCACTCTAACCACTGCACCATGCTGGCTCAGAATATGGCTGAATATTGTTGTTGTGTTTGTTCAAGCTGTTCCTAATTTACGGTGACCCCAAGGTGAACCTATCACATGTTTTCCCTGACAGAATTTCTTCAGAGGGGGTTTGCCCTTGCCTTCCTCTGAGCCTGAAAGAGTGTGATTTAGAAGGACTGAAATCTAGACTTTTAAGATTTAAGATTCAAAGCCTCAGAACTGGATGGATAAATTTGTTCCCCCCACATTTTGTTCTTTTTACTCTCAGGTTCTTTCTATTCCTAATGTAAGAAATTTTTGAATTTTGGAAAATTCCTATAAAAACCAAACTGAAATGAAATTCTTCCCTATTACCCCTTCACCCAGTGGATGAACTAATCTGGTTATATGTGCCACATATCAGTTGTACCTTTAGTGTAAATTTGTTGTCTGAAGCCCTGGCTTCAGAATGTAAGTATATTTGGCTGTGTTGCAGTATTAACTATTTATTCAGATGGTATTTGTGCTTATTATTTATTTACAGGGTGACCCCCCCCCAATATCCATGGGGGATACGTTCCAAGACCCCGCATGGATACCTGAAACCGTGGATAATAGGAAACATATTTTCAGTGAGATGAACACCGCAAGTTGAATACAGTATAGAATCACATTGGAGGACCTAGAAATGCTTAGAAAGAACATATTTTTTGGATGTGGATAAGTGAAACTGTGGATACTGAATCCACGGATACAGCAGTTGAACTGCAGTTTATACACCGACTTTATCCTGACCCAAGATGATAAAAACTTGCTTATATAAAAGTTTAAAAAACAATTAAATTAGCTATAATGTAAAACACCCATAATTTAAAACAGTACAAAATAATTTAAAAATCAGTAAAGATAAAAACGTAGCACACTCCCCCAATAAAAAAACCCTTCTGCATGACCCATTAATCATCAAATGCCTGTCTAAATAAAAAGAGAGCAGACAGCGTGTCCTGCCCCTTGTGGGAGAGGATTTTACCTTCTGAGAGCAGCCACTGAGAAGTCCCTCTCACGTGTCCTCACTAGGTGGGTCTGTGACAGTGGTGGAGTCATGAGAATGCACTCCCTTGGCTAGGCTCATATAGGGAAGTATGGTCTCCCAGTTAGTCTAGACCAAGTTGTATAAAGCTTTGTCGGTTGTAACCAGCACTTTGAATTGTGCCCCCAAACAAACCAGTAGCCAGTGAAGCTGTTTCAAACAAGTGAGTTACTGTATATATTTCCTGCAACCAGCCTTGGTTAGCACCCTAGCCATAACATTTGAGATCCTCTGAAGTTTCCAAACAGTTTCCAAAGGCAGAATCAAGATTTGCTTTTTGGAAATATATATATATATATGTGTGTGTGTGTGTGTGTGTGTGTGTGTGTATTTCAAGCCGTGGATGGCTGGATGCATGGATATGGAGGACCAACTGTAATCCAAACAAGATGTAATAATGGGATGTATCACCATAGCTACACCTGACATCTCCAGGAACAGGTGCAACTCCAGGACACCACTTTTAACCGTGCAAATGCACTTGTGGCCACTGCTAAAATCTGGGCCTCCCAAGAGTACAGCAAGCTATAAACTTGAGATTTCATGGGGGAGTGCAACCCCATCCAGTACAGGCTAAATCCCTGTTCCCTGATCTATCTTTTGACTGACCAGGAGCATGCCTATCTTTTCTGAATTAAGCTTCAATTTGTTTGTCTGCATCCAGTCCATTACTAGCAATAGGCACTGGTTTAGTCCTGAAAAAGCCTCCTTGAAATTAGATGGAAAGCAGAGAGAGAGTTGGGTGTCATCAGCATACTGGTAACATTGAACCCCCACATTCTGCATAGCTTCTCCCAGTGGTTTCATGTATAAGTTGAAAAGTTGAAAAGCATGCAGGAGAGGAGCCTCAAGGGACCCACAGGCCAACTGCCAGGATGTCGAACAGTGTCCCCAAGTCCCATCCTAGAGAAGTGGCCAGAAGGATACTATGGATGGTGATACTGAAAGCCACTCAGAAGTCCAGCAGAACCAACAGAGACACAGTTGCTCTGTTCAGTTCCTAGTCTAGATAATCTGGTCTAGGCAACCAAAGATGTTTCCAGTCCATAACCAGGCCTGAAGCCCGAATGAAATAGACATAGTTAATGTGGTCATCCAGGAGCTGAGAGGCTACTGAAAGCTCTAGAATTTTGCTCAAGAGTGGGATATTGGAGACTGGTCAGTACTTCTCTAGTGTGTTTGAGGAGGGTTTTCTATAATAATGGCTTCACCACAGTCTCTTTTAGACCAGACTGGAGCCTACTGTGCCACAGTGAGGTGTTAACCATTCCCTTTACCCACTTGGGCAGTTCCCTTCCGGCTGCTTTTATAAACCAGGAAAGGCGTGGCTCTAGTAATCTTATGACGACTGTCACCTCGCCATGGATTCTGTCCACCTATGCAGGCTGCACAAACTGAAACATGTCCAGAACAAGCTGGAGCCAAGGTTACCTGCACTGGACCTATATCAACTAGAGTAGAAAAGTCAGAGCGGTCCCAAGAGGTTTTACCTGCAAAGTGTTGTGCAAATTCTTCACAGTAAGCTGTAAAGTGCTCACATTCTCCTATTGTGGAGCAGAGCGTAGAAGGCTCCTAACCACTAACAACATCATTATTATGCTCTTTATCTGTAGAAGCCTGTACTATACCATATATTCCAGCGTATAATACAACTTTTGAAGCCTGGAAAATAGCCTCCAAAGTCAGGGGTCATTTTATATGCCGGGCATACGGTTTGCCTCACCCGCCGCCCATTCTCCTGCCTCTTCGCTCCCTTCGCAAACAGAGCGAAGATGGAGGAGATCGGGTGGGGGGGGGGGTGAGGCAAAGCGTGTACCGGTACATTCGCCCCTCTTCTCCGCCTTCTTCCCATTTGGGGAGCAATCAAAAACAGAGGAGAGGTGCGAATGTAGAGCTGCTCCATCTCCTTACCTGCCTGCTCAAGCTTTGGATCAAAGAGAGCGCCCCGCTGGCCGATTCCTCAGGTGAAGCGGCAGTGCCCCCGACCCAGCCAGACCCGGCAGGGAGCAGCCAGTCGAGAGAGAGGGGGGCACTGGGCACGGGTTGGCAACCACTCTTCCCTATCCCCCGCGGACCAAGAGGCGGTGTGTCGCCCAGCACCAACTTGGGAAGGCTTTGGGAAACATGACAATGCAGAAAGAATCACCCAGAAACATCACCCAAGGAGACCCTCTGCTGTGGTTTCTGCAACTGGACTTGTTTATCTCGGATTGGCCTTTTAGTCATCAGCGCACTTGCAGAAAGCGCGGGATGAGTCCTTCCTAAATCTTCGTTTGTGAAGAAAAGCCAGAGAGATTGTTTATTTATATATCATCATCTATGTACATGGCACTTGCATTAAAACAAAAAAACCAAGCAAACAAAACCCTGGGTCCTGCCAAAGATGTATAGTCTAAAATAAATGTATACATAAGCACACACAGAGGGAACGAATAATAAACATAGGACTATAAAATATAATTGCAAAACAAATTATCCAGGTACCGGTAACTACAAAAAAACCCCAACCCAACAACAATAATATAGTATGAAACAGCAAGAAAATATAAACTTAAAACAAACCTACCAACACATGTGATCAAATATAAAACAACAATATATATGTGTATATACGGTAATATAAATCAAACTGACCAAAACATGTAAACAAAATATACAAGATTACAAACAGTATCAAACTAAAATTCCAAAAGCTTTGGAAAACAGAAAAGCTTTCAATTGAGATTTAAAAACAGAAGGGACAGTCCACAAATGTGCATAAAAGGAGGCTGGAGGGTAGAGTTTGGGATATACTGTACTTGCCATATAAGAGAAGGGGGGGTAGTCTTATACAGCAAGTATATCCCAAACTCTATATGTTAACTTAAAAAATCGGGGGGTCGTCTTCAGAATATACGGTACTTGTGATAAGTGGGTCATTTTAGAACCAAAGGGAAGAAGTTGTCCAGGCTCAGGTAGGTATTGTTCATGTTGTCCTGACTGTGTTAGCGTCTGCTGTGATGGTGGTGGTGAGAGGGGAAAAGTATCCCCTCTCTTGTAGTATCCCCTCACTGTTAAACATGTCTTGCTTCTCAAGTATTCAACAGACCTTTGTTCTTACCCAGTTCTTTGCTCTGAGCATAGTCTCAGTATGCATCCACATATTGATCAACAGACTTTATTACAGTTTCTGAACTCTATTGGTTCTCTGTCTTTCCCCCCCTATTTCTTTTAAAGACTGCGTGAATTATTGGAATCAAGTCAATGATAAAAGTACTCTTGTTTCTGCAATAAGGCTATGTCCTAGCTGCCACTGTGCTGTAAGCTACAATATTCTTATGTTTACCTTCCTTGATCTGTGGCTATTCAAGTTTAAATTAACATACTCAAACTATTATTAACCTAAAATAGTCTGTAATGAAGTTGAACTCAATGTGAACAACCCTTGGAAGTTACTTAGTGATAGTAGAAGTTGTGTAATGGAGTTGATTCCTAACTGTCTGCCTTCCCATTTCTTCCCCTTGGTATGAACTGACTGGACAGTCAAAATGCACTCTATTTTTTTATCCTATATATACTCATTTAGTCTGTGAAAGAGCTTTTAGCATGACTTGAAAGCTTGCATAGTACTTTATGAATATTAATTGGTCTCAATCTAGGTGGGGCTTTATTGTCCCTCTGTTCATGATGCTAAATATGTATGGAAGCTGTGTAAAAGAAAAATGTACATGAGCATTATCTGTGCAGAACATCTTTCTTGCTATTATTTTATGTAAGGCAGACCTGGTCCTTTTGCTTCACAAATCAGATCTATCATCTTTCTCTTTTTGCTGTGCAAGCAACTTTTGACTTTGTTTTACTGGAGCTGTTATACTAGGAGCTGTAGTAATTCCCTAATAAGTTAAATGGGACCATCAGCGGATAGAACATTAGCAGAGTGGTAAGAGTAGGATAGCCTTTGTGTACAGGCATGTATCCTCTCCATTGACGCCCCCTTGTCGTGGGAGAGAGGCTTGCGTACCCTAATGATGTTTTGAGCTATGCTGGCGGTGGCATAATATCCACTGGTAGGGTCTCCCATGCCAGACAGGTCAAAACCGAAGGGTCTGACAAAGAGCGTCAAAGGGCAGGATGGGCTCTCTAGCCTTGTGGCAACCGTCCTAGGAGAAGGAAAACTCCAATCCCAAACCCGGGCAGATGGTGCTTGTCCAACCCTGTAAGGTCAACCATCTAAGAGAAGGAAACTCTAATCAAACCTACGGCCCGAGGACCTCACTGCCACGTCCATGCTTGCAAGGCCACGGCAGATGAATCTTTGGTTTAAAGGGTGAGGCCAGTTCTGTGCACGCTGCGCTCCACCAGAAAAATCCATTGCACAGGCTCGACAGGCATGTATATGGCAGACTGACAAAGCAAGAGAAGATCCTATCAGAAGTCAGTGTTTGAGAAGAGCTATGTTAAAAATTGCCTTTTCTCTTCTTCTGTGATGGGAAATACATTCTTTCTGCTCTTTTTATATCGTGGTTAATAATTTCCTTACTTACCTTGTGACTTCTATCTCTCAACATTAGTGGTGTACTTCGGCCCTCCATATCCACAGATTCTGCATCCACTGATTCTACCATCCATGGCTTGAAAATGTTCAAAGGGAAAGAATCCAAAAAGCAAACCTTTATTTTTCCATTTTATATAAGGGACACATTTTACTACTTCACTGTATATACATTGGGACTTGAGCATCCACAGATTTTGGTTTCCAGGACAGGGAGTCCTGGAACCATCCCCAGAGGATACAAAGGGCTCATTGTACAACCTTGCTGGCATCATACCCAACATTTCACAGATGAAAACTAGGCCATGTGTGGCCAGGCAACGTCAGAATGTGGTCAAGATGACAAACGTTAATGATGAAGAACAGATAAGCTAGGAAAGGCTGCATTAGCTTGCTTTTGCCTTGAGCCTACTGGGAAGGGCAAGATTACCCCCTTTCTCCCCCCCTCCTCCCTGCTGAATTAACTAATACAGACTAGTTTTGCACTTTGAACTCAGTTTGCAGCAATTGAAGTGAGCTGAGGACGAAGGAGGAAAGTAGAAGAAGGCGAGAGAAACTGGAATATTTTACAAGTAGCTGGAAATGTGGGACAGCAGAGGATTAATTGGGACTGTCCCTGGCAAATAGGGAGAGTTGGAGGATATGGAACATGTGATGCTTATCTGTGGGTCACACATATGCACTTGCCCATATCCACCCACACACTAGGAGTGTAAATCTTGACTTATTTTATTCTTGCATGTAAGAATAAAAATTTAAAAAGTTTTCTCCTGGCTGAGTGAGATAAGGAGAGTTTGTGCATGCTTTTAACGTGACTCCCCCACACCTCTTGTAACTTTGGGGTGAAACATCTGCTATGTTTTTTGATCGAAAAAAATTATAGTTCACATGGAAACAATGCTTTTTTGCTTGAAAACAGTGAAAACAAAAGTGCACTAGTTTTGTTTGGTGTTAACACAGGCACAACCTATCTTATGATGGATGACAGTTTTTTCTGCAGGGTTTCTTGTTGTGGATGAGAAAGTTTGTGAATGTTCTTTAGTGGCCCTAATACATACAAATGCAGTTACAGAAACACACACAGAAGCAAAATAGTGGCCTTTTTTTTCCTACTGGGAGGAAGCAAAGAGCCTTCAACACCTCCCCCCACCCCAATTTGTATGAGGATTTCAGTGAGGAAGAATGGAGAGCCTCATCTCCACCACCTACTCTAGCAAGGATAGATAGGATAGCAATTTTCTCACTGCTAGCAGACTCAGGGAAAGAAGGGGGTGGGGTGGGTAGGATTTGGCAGCATGTGTGTGTTTATGAGCTGCAGATTGTCCACCCATTCTGAAGATTAAATTGATATCAGCAGAGCTGCTTGATTCTGAATGCTGATTTTGTTGTTTAGCAAACCTTTCCATTTAATCCCCTCCCTCAAATTGAGACTACTCATCTTGTGAGTAAATTTCCGTAATTATATCTTTATGGGTAACAAACACATCCAGTTTGGGATATCCATCAAACATAGCTTTCCAAAGAATCTTTGCTGCATAGGCTAGCTAAATCTCATTACCAATAGTGCTATATTCACAGCCATTGCATATGGCATTGTAGACACCCTCTTCAAATATAGCATAGCCTCTTTGCCAGCAGTGTGTTTGTGAAGGCCTAGAAAAAATGCATGCAAGAAGATTTTTTTTAAAGAAAAAATGAGTTCTGTTCCCATTGATATCTCTAACAGAAGTGAGAAGTGCAAGCAGATTTTTAAAAAATAAGGAACAGTTCTTGGACTGAGTATGGGGTTGCCAAAAGTACAGTGTATATGTTATAATAAAGCAACTCCTGCCCCCTCAGGTTATTTCCCCTGATCAAACTTATTCAAGGTTATAATTTTAGAAGCTGAATCTGGAGATGTCATAAGAGCGACATTGAATTGGATTCCAGGCCTTTCCAGTCCAGCATTCTGTTCTGACAAACTAAGATAATACATTATATTCCCTAGTTCCTTAACCTTGTTTTTGATGCACCAATGAAGTCTGCCTCCCCAGATGAACAGAGATGGTCAGATTGCCTAATCAAAATAATCAAACTTTCCGTGCCTCTTCCTGGAAATAGATTCTTTGTGCAGAATCAGAATTTAAATCCCAGCTGATTAATCAGCCTCCAAGATAATATCCTGAAAAGGATAGAGAGCAACCCGATTTCCAGTTAGCTGATATAAGCACAGGAATTCTTATTGGCAGTACTGTATTACCACTCTTTGGGCCAGTTGGGCCACAGTTTAATCCCCTTAAGTATAGGAAATTGCCATTTTCTTTGGCACAATGGCTGAGGGAAGTGGAGTCTTCAGCCATATGTGGCTTTTACACTCAAAATTCTGTATGCAGACACCTCCTGGTTACAGTTTGGTCCTAGGTGGGAAGCTACTTACAGGTGTATTTTCCTCCTTCCAAAGCTAACAACATATGGGATATGTCAGTGTGCATATTATGTTGGTGAGAAAATAGCACAGGGAAAGCATTAAAGACCCCCTTTCCCCACCACTGCTCTGTATAAATCACCACTAAATCCCTGAACCCACCCCCATGTATTTCAGTTGATTGTTAGTAGATTAGTATTTCAGTAAATTGTTAGTAGATCTGATCACAGATGTCTTATATAATGTGTAGTTTGCCCCTAAATTTCCATCCTGAGAATGCACAATGCATGGTGGGGTGTTTTCAAATACAGCAATAGCACTTACATTTCTATAGCGCTTTATAGTGCTAAGCACTCTCTAAGCAGTTTACAATGTGTTATTAGCTAATTGCCTCCAACAAGCTGGGTACTCCTTTTACCGACCTATGGAAGGATGGAAGGCTGAGTCAACCTGGAGCCCTGTGGGATCACAACGTTGTGGCTGCAGTACCGGCATTTAACTACTGCACTACCTGTGGATCTTCTTCAACCAGTTGAAACAGAGTTGGGTAGACAGTTTATATATAACCAACCCTCTGTCTGATGGGTTTCAAAGGACATTCTATTCTGTAGCTTTTTTTATTTGTAGTATGTTGCCATTTTGGTATGGAACACTTACCCTATTTATGTGTCCAGTTTCTTAGGCAGAATAATGCAGGTACTGAGGATAATTGGATATGACAGCCATCTTACATGAGGATCATTTCCCCTAGATGAAACTGCTTGCCATGCTGAGAAAATGTGTAATATGTGTGATAAAACACAAAATATATGGTCATTCAAATGCTGTAGGGTGTCCATTTATCCATATGCATTATTTTGTAAAGCTCACCATGCTGCTGCTGATCTTATATAAATAAGGTTCCTTTTTATACCTGTCTGAATATTCAAATGTTTTTGTGTTTCCTGTCGACATTCAGTTGCCCTAGCAGTGTGAGAGGAACTTGTGGTTTAGCAAAGTATCTGTATCTATTTTTCTATTGGCTTTCTGAATATCCTAAGAGAAAGCTGGGTCTTTGGGTTTATGTCTGATGAAGATTCAGGTCAATAGATGTCCAGGTCTGTCTACTTACTATGCTTACCAATGGTTGGAAAGCTTATTTCCATTCTCTTGTGGGCAGCAAATAATACCACAGCTGTAGTCAACTGTTGCTCTGTTTTTTTCCTCAGGGGACCTGTTACTAATGTGTGTTTGTTTTCAAGCCTCCTTCAGTGTGATTAATAACACTCACGGAGCTCTTTTTTCCTCAAACGCCTATGGAAAATGAACTCTGGGGGTTTCAAGTCAGGGCCCCCGGATCTTTGTGACAGCCTGCATGAGAAATAATAAGTTAAAAACATTTCTATAGTACCCTTTGAACCCATGAGAGAAATGAAGTGAGAACTATGGAGCTGTTGGAGCAAATGGGACTATGAGAGATGGTGTGGGGTAGAGAACAATTCATTCATTCATTCTCGAGGTATACTGAACTGGCAAGGATCATGATGCTTTTAAATACTACATTTAACATTTGCAATACAGTGTACACTTGTGGTCACCCCGTATTAGCATAACTACTGTGACATGCAATTCTCCTGGTGCTTTTGACTTATAAAGCTATAAACAGTTTGGATATGGGATGTTTGAATACGTGCTTCCTTCCTAGTATTGGCACGTGAGCCAGTAAGCTGGCTGGTGTGTGTGTGTATTTGTTTTACAGGTTCTAGATATGATACCATGGCTTGAACTGCCAGCATTGTTTTTGTTAAATAAATAAAGTCCATAACTGACTGAAATAGAGATATGTGGCCAAATGTGGAGTGTTCTTCTGTACAAACATTTTTTGAGAAATGACCTGCCTTGCCTTCTTCCACTGCTAGTAGCCAATGAAAGAAGTCACAGCACTGAGTGACAGGCAAAGAAAGGTATCCCCAGGAACAAAAAATATGGTGTGAGTGGCATACCCATTGTCTGGAAGAGAGTCTTCTTCATTCAGTTTGAAGCCAAGCTCTTGGTCTTATGTGGGGACTTGGTGCTAAAGTTGTACTTGCCCCTAGAAAATAATAAAGAAATCCAGGTTGTTAGTGCTGGTGTAACCAGGAAAAGAATTCCTATGGTCTTTCTAACCTGCTTCTTATTTTTAAAAATAAAATAAAATAAAGCGATACAAGGATTCCCTGAAACAACATCTCAGGCTTGGCCAAATTGATCACCAACAATGGTCCGCCCTGGCCTCACATCGGGAGGCATGGAGATGCACTATCCACAATGCTGCAGCTTTATTTGAGAACTCACGTCAAACAAGTCTTGAAGAGAAACAACAACGCAGAAAGAATCACAACCCGGAAACATCACACAAGGAGACTTTCTGCTGTGCTTTCTGCAACTGGACTTGTTTATCTCGGATTGGCCTTTTCAGTCATCAGCGTGCTTGCAGAAAGCGCAGGATGAGTCCTTCCTGAATCTTTGTTTGCAGAGTTATTTTTTGTGGAAAATGTGGTTTGTTTTATATTTTTCTGACTTTATAAATGTTAAGAAAACCTCCTGCCAATACCAAGAAAGATGAAATCCATCATAATTGTCAATATTGGGGTGACAAGACTAAGTTCTTCAGTCTGAGGATGTTTTACACTTGAGAGAAGAATCTGGCTCACCTAAGTTTGAAGGCTGTTCCCAACTCAGTATACATAAAGGCTGGCCTGGTGTGTATTGAGTTGCCATATTCAAAGCATGGCAAAGATTATTGCGTTGGCTTTTGTTTTGGGCAGCTTTTTGTTCACCATGATTTTTAATGTAAGTGGCCTGAAACAATTCATCCTGTTGGCTTCTGCAAAGTGCTGGTGCAATTCACTGCTGTGAGTCTGCTTATCACTCTGTCTTTGTCTACAACTCCTTGGAAAGTCTCTCTGGTTGTCATGACGACAAGAGATAGGGCAGAGGAAGTTGTAAACTGGCTTTTCCTTCAATGTGATATTGCCAGTGGATTGAAGCGCTTCCCAGTCCAATTTTGTCTCATGGACAGGAGGTTTTTAAACAGTTTGGTCTTGGAGTTGCTAGGAAGCAGCGGCATCCATTTAGCTCATGCTAGAAGAACTTAATGAGTGTGTGCTTGGGGATACTGGAGAAGAACAGTGATTTGGGAAGACCCGTGTGGAACATTTGAGGTTGCCCTTTTGCGGGACAGGATTACAGTTCAGTCAAAATGATAAGTGCCGGTGCCCATCATAGAAAGCTCTCCCTAGGACTGGAATCAGAAGTAGGCATGCTGAGAGCTTAGATGCTCAAAAGGGCTTGCTGCCATACCCTTCAATGTTTGACAGATGAAAACCAGGACTCATGTGGCCAAGCAACTTCTGACTGTGGTCAGGATGGCAGAAGTTATCAATGAGGAAGAATGCACACGATCAGAGAGGCTGCAGCAGTTTGTTTTTCTCTGAGCCTACAGGGAACAGAAAAATTCCATTCTTTCCTCTCCCTTTGTTGAATTAATTGATTGCAAACTACAGGCATCCTTCCCCATTATCAGGTTAAGCACTCGTGGATTTGCTGCCGCTGCCCTATGCTATTTTTAACAGGTGCAAACAGGGGCTTTGGTAACACCTGGGAGGAAATCAAACTGGTTGGGTGGTTGGGCCTTGCGCAGGCAGGGAGGAAGGGGATGGGATGGGGGAGTGCAAGGATGGAGAGTGTCTGCATTCACTTGTTCACTTGTGAGGGGGAAGGGGATGGGGTGGGATAGGATGGGGGAGTGTTGCATACATTCACTTTCTCACTTGTGCAGGTGGGCAGGGGGAAAGGGGATGGGATTGGATGGGGGAGCACAAGGAGATTGGGAGCGTGTGTTCACTTACTCACATGGGTGGGTAGAAGGGGATGGGGGAGTGTGTATTTGCTTGCTCATGCAGGTGGGAGGGAAGGAAATGGGACAGGGGTCCCCTTTCTCTCTTCTCCTGCTCTCTTCCCCATCCTATTCCATTCCCCCCACCCATGCGAATGAGTGAGTGAGGGAACGTTCACACAGCTGGCCCAGCCACCCTGCCAGTACAGGCACTTTTGTGTGCATGTTAAATTCAGTTTAGAAGGGGGCCTAGAGATATTTGCCATTTTTCTACTTTTGCAGGGAAGGGAGCTATGCCCCCTAACCCCCGTGAAACTTGGTGGGGGGGACTGTACTTGTACACTTTGAACTCAGTTTGTAGCAACTGCAGTAAGTTGAGGACAAAGGGGGAAGTGGTAGGGGGTGAGAGAATCTGGGACATTTAAAAGCAGCTGAAACAGTGGGAGGACAGGAGATTAATCAGAATTATTCCTGCCAGCTCAGGACAGCTATAGGGTATGCACGGCTAATCCTGCTGACATAACCCTGTTACCCTGGTATCCTCAAAGCTGCGATGGCTTCTGTTGCTGGCTTGTCACTACTAGTTGTTCATCTTCCTGGCCATTGGATGTGTTCAATTAATTAATTAATTAATTAAAGTATTTCCACCTGCCTGAAGAAATGTTTTATCCCAGTGCTTAAATGAGGCTAGTGTCAGGCTTGCAAAAGGAAAATCTGCCCGCAGGGAGTTTTACAGGCAAGAAGGCCCTTCCCTGCCTCTCCACATGATGTGCTGCTACTAAGGATGGGACACAGAGTTCAGCTCAAAGCAAACCTTTCTTGACAGGTCTTAATGATTGCACAACTGTATACAGTTGTCCCTCCATATCAACGGATTTGGTATCCACATATTTAAGTATTCACTGCTTGAAAATATTCTTAAAAAATAATAATAATCCAGAAAGCAAACCTTGATTTTGCCATCTTATATAAGTGACACCATTTTGCTATGCCATTGCATATAATGGGACTTGAGTATTCATGGATTTTGGTGTCAACGGAGGGTCCTGGAACAAAACCACAGCGAATATGAAGGGACAACTGTGTAGGGAGAAGTGGTCCCTCAGTTATCCAAGTCCTAAGGCTGACCAAAATTTACTCAGTCATTTATTATCGTTAAGGGTTTGGAGTCTCAGTTCTCCATTGAGGTCAGCTTATATCTGAAGCAATGTTTTAACCTGGTGCTAAAATGGGACCAGTATTACTGCTAGTTGGGCCTTCTGGGAAAGAGTGCAGGGTGTGCTACAGCCTCAGAGGTTTGATTTCCCCAGGTGTAGTGCCCAATGATAACACTGCGCTATGTCTTGGGGAGGCTAATGTGGTCCCCACCACCATGAAGCTGAGCAAATGCTTCACACCTAGAATAAACACATTTAGTGGTTGTGGAATAGGATGTGGTGAGCAACTGGTAGTGGCAAACTTACTCCATGCCAGACTTGTTCACTGGATGATTGATGGCTCTGTGCCATTATTGCTATCCTGCCTGATATTAAGCCAGAGTGTTGCATTTTAGGTAATGTAACATGTTGGGAGACGAACACCTGCTTGTCTTTAATTCAAAAATGGTGCCACAGGGGAGCTATATCTTGGGGGGGGGGGAGATGGGTGAAAGTGGGTGGGAAGGAGAACTGTATGTGTGTGAGAGGGTACTCACTGAGGACTAGGCAGGAGAGACCAGTGGTGACCCAGGGGCTTCAGGGTTTTTACCCATGGGACCCTCAGCAGTTGCCCACCCATGCTGACTTCTGGTGCCAGGCCTGGGAAAAGTTCATGGTGTATAGAGGTTCTCAGATGCTACTAACTGAAAGGTTTTATACTACAGCCCAAATATATTGACATTTAGGAAATGCTGCAAAGCATTTCTGCTTACCCAGCTGGTTGACATTTAATTGATTTTTATGAACCATTTGACTGGTGTTATGGTCTTTTATAGCACAGGTATGTTTTTATATTGAATCAGGTTGTTGTCATAAACCACCATGAGCTCCTGTAGAATGGGCCATAAAAACATTAATGAATTTGCATTGCTTGCTCTCTTTGGCCCTATCCTGTTGGCTTTGTTACCTCATTGCTCTCCATTCCTCTTTGTAGTGCAGCTGCTGCATTTAAGATGGTAGACGTTTAAGGTAAGTGCATGCCATGTTTTCAAAAGGCTGCCACTTAAGTCTCCCATTGTATCAAGAATGTTTGAAGATATTAAGGAGAATAATTCAGTGGTACAAGCAGCACATGCTTTGTATCCACAAGGCTCCAAGTTCAATGACTGGCATCTCCAAACAAGGCTGGGAAATGCCCCTGTCTGAAGCACTGATGAGTCACTGCATGCCAGCATTGATAACAGTGAGCTAGATGGACTAATGGTCAGGTGCCAGGAGTGGCAGCTGTTTCTACACCATGCTAGTGGGCTGGCAGAGCAGGCACAGACTTCCCATGCCACCCTATGAGGGCTGCAGTCCCTATTTATTTATTTATTTATTTAGGTATTTCTACCCCACTCTTCAGCCACAAAGGCTCTCAGAGCATAGATTTTCCTTGGATTTTTTTCTGGGCTGTGAGGACATGTTCTGGAATAGTTTCTTTCTGACATTTCACCTGCATCTGAATCATTATCTGAAGATGTCAGCCACAGATGCAAGCGAAACGTCAGAAAGAAGCTATTCCAGAACATGGCATCACAGCCCGGAAAAAAAAACCCAAGGAAAATCTATGGATGCTGGCTGTGAAAGCCTTTGACTTCACGCTCTCAAAGCAGCTTGCAATAGCAATTTACACATCTACACCACATTAAGCGGTTTCCAATGTGTGTTAGCTAATTGCCCTCACAAGCCGGGTACTCATTTTACCGACCTATGAAAGGATGGGCAGGCTGAGTGAACCTTGGAGCCCTTGAGATCAAACTTGCAACATTGTGGCTGCAGTACTGGCATTTAACTATTGCGCCACCAGGACTCCTTCAGAGTCCTAGGAGTGAATCAGAACTTGGAAAAGTTATTACTGGTCAAGATGGCCGAGTGTTAGCACTCATAACTATCCAAAGTCCAGTCTCCTTTACTAAAGTACTGTACTGGTAAACCAAAAGTAGTGCCAGGAGAGATGGACAACATACCACTAAATATTTTTTTGGAGATTAAATTAGGTGGCAATTTGGACTGGAAATAAGAAATAGACTCAGCATTTCTAAGACTTAAACTATTAAAAGGCTTATATGGAAGTCACATTTTACAAAAAAGAGAAATAAATACCGACTCTGACTCTGATGCTGGAACTCAAGCAGAAAGTATTTTCTAAGATGCCATAAAAGGCATCATAAAATGGCTGCCAGAAAAGCATCCAGAGCTGGGCTGGATGAAATTGAACCTATGCTCATTAAAATTCAATATCTGAGATGTCTCAATATCTGAGATCTCTAATCAGATTTTAGATCTGAATAATTGTGATCTAAAAAGGAAAGGGGTTTCTCTTCACTTTGGAGTGAGGGACTGGCATGGTTAGCAGGAGATATGGCAAGAAGTTGGGGGGAGGAGTGAGGTAAGAGGTGGATTGGTGTGGAAGAGCTTGACAGTCTGGCTGTGGCATCATGTAGGCAAGACAAGAAAGGGAGTGTGGCCAGGGCTGTTGGTGGCAAAGGAGTCTGTAGTGTATGTTCTGGAGTGGGCTTATGATATTCATGGTTTTTCCACTTGCAGGGTGATCCTGTGCCCCTAACGCCCACAAATGTGGAGGGTCAACTGTATATCTTAATTAAAAGAATTTTGAATTTGCAAATAAACCCGGGAAGTGGCTCTCTTATAAGTTGAGACTATAAAGGATAAAGAAATCTGTTACAAAGATTAGGAAGGGAGATTAGTATGTAATGGAGAATCAGAAAATAGTAAAAGCTTTTGAGGAATACTTCAGAGGTTTATATGAGAGGGGCAACAAGAAAATCACATACATGGAAAATTATTTAGACAAACTCCAATTGGATAAACTATGTTTGGAACAAAAGAAACGTTTGAATGGGCCTGTTACAACTATGGAACTTATCAAAGTACAGTAGGGTTTTTTTTTTAAATAAAGCTGGAAAAGCTCCAGGCCATGATGGACTACAATATCTGCACTATACTGTAAGAAATGTGAAGATGAGTTGTTTCAGCCACTAAAGATGGTGTGCAATTAGTAGTTACTGGGGAAAGGATGGATGCGAGTCTCTTGGGAAAATGCCTTTATTACAGAGATTCATAAAGAAGGTACAGATGAGACATTAATAAAGAATTATAGATCTGTTCCATAATTATAAAATTCCTATAAGATAGTTGCTTTTATTTTGGTAGATAGATTGAGAAAACACATTTCTCAGAATATCCATGAGGATCAGAGCGAGTTTTTGCTGATAAGGCAACTGAGGAACAATGTAAGAACTGTTCTTAATATTCTATAATATTTGAAATAGCATAATGATAAAAAGACTCTTTTGATTCATTTATTCTTAGATGCAGAGAAAGTGCTTAATAACATTTCTTGGAACTAATTATTTCAAGTATTATAGAGAATAGATTTTGGTGAAAATATTATCTGGATAATAGACAATCTATTCATTTCAAAAGGCCTAGATCTTGGTAAATAGCAACACAAGATGGTGTTGTCTTACAGTGTGCAAGGCTTTCACACCATGTGGTCAGAATGGATGCGTGGCTTTTAAAACAAGCTCATACTTTCTGCTGTCTTGAGGACACCAGTTTAGGCAACCTGGTACCCTCCTGCCATTATAACACATCAGTTCCCATAAACCTCAGCCAGCATGGTCAGTGGTTAGAGTTTATAGTTATTGGATCTCATATCTGGAGAGAACCAGAAGTATTCTGGTTTTCCAGACTAAAGCACTGTGGGAGCAACTTGTAAGAGCTCTCTCTCTCTCTCTCTCTCTCTGTGCATGTGTGTGTGTTTAAATAGACCTTCAGAACATAATATATGATGCTGTAAATAATTATTTTGCAATTTGGCTTTTGAAGAACAACCAACAGACAAGAGCTTGTATGATGTGGGTGCCCCCCTCAAAACATTTAATGTGCCCCATCTAAGTAAGACTTCCATTGTAAACTGATATTATTTTTCAAGCATATGGAGACTAGAATAGAATTAAATAACATAGCTGCAAGCAAGAGTAATTTCTCCACCACTCCCTGTCTCCTACAATTTACAGCATTCATCTGTGCTTTCTTGCCATGGGAGATGCTGTGTTTAGAACTGTGCTGTGAACCTAAGCTTATAATAATCAGCTTGTATAAAATAACAGGAACCGTAGAAATGAAACATAAGAAGCAGCTATGGAAGTATCTCTTTCTTAGTGCATCATTCCCTCAATTTTGGAGATGGTTATTTTCCTTTAATTAACTGTGCTATTGATTTATGATGCAGAATTATTAGTTTTTATGAAATAATAATGAAATATTGATTTTTTATTTTTTTTTAAAAAAACACCCTAATCCTTGTTTTTCTTTCAATTGAATTACCTGTAGCTTCTGGAGTAGGAAAAAGGCTTTATTATTTCTATTAACATTTTGAATCATAAACTAAAATACCTTATAGTGAATGGTAATGTTTTAGTATATTTGTTAACAGGATTGGTTCATTACCAAAGGCCTGCTACTTTTGTGAAGTCGAAGGCTTTCACGGCTGGCATCCATAGATTTTCCTTGGGTTTTTTTGGGTTCTCAGGCCGTGTTCTGGAATAGTTTCTTTCTGACGTTTCGCCTGCATCTGTGGCTGGCATCTTCAGAGAATGGTTGGGTAGGATTGTCTGTGGAGTTTATGTGCTGTGAACCCCTGTTGGGGAGTATATGTAAATTTATGTAATTGAATGGTTAGTTTCTGGGTATAGAAATGCAAGGCTCGTTAGTGTCTGTTTGGCTGATGGTTGGTTGATGGGCCATTAACTGCTGCTGGAAATCCCCCTGTCCCTGGGTGGAATTCCTTTGTAAGTGTTGAGTTTTTATTCTATTGTTTTTCAAAACTGGGAGCCAGATTTTGTTAACTTTTAGGTTTTTTCTTTCTTGTTGAAGTTGTCCAGGTGTTTGTGGATTTCAATAGCTTCTCTGTGCATTTCTATTCTATTCCTTGCATTTCTATACCCAGAAACTAACCAGTCAATTACACAAATTTACATATACTCCACAACAGGGGTTCACAGCATATAAATTCCACACACAATCCTACCCAACGATTCTCTGAAGATGCCAGCCACAGATGCAGGCGAAACGTCAGGAAGAAACTATTCCAGAACATGGCTTCACCCAAGGAAAACCTGCTACTTTTGTTAGCAATACTGTATGTTACATTTTGTGGGAGAATAAGAGCAAAATGCAAGAGATTTGTCGGGACAGTTTTGGAGCCAGCTAAGTTTCCCCCCCCCCGTTCTTCAACACCACCACCACTATCACCACCACCAACAACAACAACAACACACTGATACATAGCTGAGACTTGGGGCACTGTTTAAAACTCTTTAGGTGACAGTATCAAAAAAGTACCTACATTACAGATCCATACCAATGTGAATTCTGCAACCAAAAGTGACTCTATGGTAACAAAATGTACTGATTGGTAGGATGAGTGTTAACTATAAAATAAAAAAGCCTGATGATTGGATCCTAAAGTAAGTTAAGGAGTTTTGTGCTTGGGCTGTTGCCCATCCCCTCATCCTGCCTCAGAGCCTCCTCTGCCTCTGAAATGGCCAGCCCTCACCCCCACAAAAATATGTACTGTATGGTGATAGTAACCTGTTTTCCTGCCATAAACTTTCCTTAATTAATTTACCATAAGATCCAAGCCCACAAGCTCATTTTGAGAATTGTAGTAGACCTGTTAATGTGGCCTCCAGATGGTGTTGGACTGCATCTTCCAGCATTTTCGATCATTGGCTCTGCTGACTAGGACTGCTGGGAGTTGCAGAGCATGTGTGGAGGGCTGGTGGGTAGTGAAGGCAAGAAGCACATTCATTCCAATTTTGTGATGAATTTTACACCAATGTTCTTGGCCTGGTCTGGTGGAAAGAGCTGGAAGATTATAAGAACTATAATATTGGCCACTAAAGAAGACAGAGCCAGCGTGGTGTAGCGAGTTTGAGTGTTGGACTAGGATAATGGGAGACGAGGGTTTGAATCCCCAGTTGGCCATGGAAACCCATTGGAGGATCTTGGACAAGTCACTCTCTCAGTCTCAGAGGAAGGGAAGGACAAACCTCCTCTGAACAAATTCTGCCAAGTAAACCCCATGATAGGTTCGCCTTAGGGTCGCCATAAATCAGAAATGACTTGAAGGCACACAGCAGCAGCAACTACAACAGCAACAAAAAGACAACAAAGGCTGAAATGATCTGGCCCTTGGTTTGTTGAAGGCTTCTTAAGACCCATGGTCATCTATTTCCATCTAGTTACAGATTCATGCCCAACTAACCTTCAAATCTATTGTAACTAAACTCTTTGGACGATGTATATTTATATAGAGACTACAGGCATAGCTCAGTTAACCAAGTAGATGTGTTTCTGGGAATTACTTCTTTAACAGAAACTTTGGTATCAGAGGCAAAAATAACATGGAAAGAATAGTGATAGATTCCTATACCACATGAAAAAGAGTAGTTTATTAAGTCTGAGCAAACCCTTTCCCCAAAACTTAATACTATGCACACGGGAAATGGAAAAATCAGGTCAAGTAAGCCTTGAATGAATAAACAAAAACATTTTGATCCTTCTAGAGACCACTTGAAATCTTCCAAAATGTAACTAGGGTCATATTTTTTCTTTCTTTCACCAGCCTCCACCTTTCTTATGATTTCTGTGTTGGCGGCCAAACTTGTAGATCTATGTTCTCTTAAAACATACTGGGGGGAAGGGGGAGCTGATAAGGCAGGCTTATCTGTTCTCCCCTTTTTGCATTTCAAGCATGCACAGTAAGGGATTATTGAGACAGCTGCTGTTTACCTTCCCTGTTGTAGGCAGGCACACATAGCTACAGTAGAATTGGCTAGATTAATATCCCTTCCTCCTCCCTCACCTTAAGCTTCATTGCATTGTTTATTATGGACACACTGCTGCAATGTGATCATGAAAATCTGTGTTTCTCCAGCCCTCCTTCACCATGCTCCCAATGCTGATGCTGGTAAAAACCCTTGAGCTAGACAGAGGTTGGGAGGAAAGAGGGGGCAGGCATAAAAAGACTACTAAAAAAAACTTCTTTGTTAGAGGCTTTGTTAATTGAGGTATGCTCGTATTGATTGTTTGACAGATTTACCAAGACTTTCTAATATTTGTTTATTATTTACATATTCATTTCCTCACTGTTTGTTTGCTTTTGACTGGTTTTGTGAGTCAGTACTGTATCCCTTTCCTCCTTCTGTTGTGGATCATAAAACTCTGCATGCCAAGTGACCCACTGATTGTGCTACAGACCCTCGGCTGTGAAATGAGTTCCTGGTTAAGCCTGGGAAGAGCCAACCAATCATAGCCTTCGGAATGCTGTGAGTGGGATCCTGTGGAGGAAAGGGACTTGTTTGTTTGTTTTTTGCTTTTTTTGTTAAAGCGAAATATTGTTCTATTGCATGTTGGATACAGTTTTTTTTTAAAAAAATGTGGCAAATTGAGGCAAGTAAAAAAGCGAGAAATTTACTCGTGGCCGACATCTTGAAACACAGACATGCTCATTTGCACAGCAAACACAGATAGCTTTGCGTGCCTGCGATCTCAAAAAAAAACCCAATTAAGACAAATAGCAGCTGCTGCAAATTGCCATCACTACGGAGCAATCCAGGTTTTTTTTGCCTCGTATAAAGGAGGCCTGTGTCTCTTCTCAGTGACTCCTCATCCAGATGGGAGCTCCACAGTGCTTATTGGCTTCTCCATAGTCTCAGTGCTGCAGCTGCTGTTTTGGTCATCACTGCCTTTTTCCCTCCTCCACCCCCAATTTCCAATCCTTTGTTATGTTTTGGTGATTTTTATTTAATTGAATGCTTCTTCCCTGCCGAATTCTTGAATGACTGACTGGTTACTTTTTTCTTCCATCCGGAGAGTGCAAGTTCGGTAATATTGTCTCTGTAGTGTGTCCGTCTTTGAAAGATTGCTTGACAGCACATTATGATTATCAGTTAATGTTTCCCCACTGAGCTGTCATTCTGCCGTCTTCCACACTTGGGTGCCTTCCCTTATCCAACTTCTTTCATATATTTATTTCATTCAGATGGCTGGATAAAATTGATCTAGACATCTTGTTCACTGAGGAAGCATTGTATCTCTGGAAAATGCAGGGTTTCTCCACATCCTTTCAATTATATACAGTTGGCAGTCCACTTTTGCTGGGGTTAGGGTCGCAAGGCCCCTGCAAAATTGGAAAAACTGCAAATATCTCTAAGCCCCTCCCCAACCATATTTAACACACACAAAAAGTACAACCCACAGATTCAACCCACTGCGAATACCTTCAAGGTGGCAGGGTTCCTTCGCAAGGTGTGGGCTTGCCGTCTCCGCTGCTGCCCTATGCCATTTTTATTAGGGACTTACAAGCCTCGCCACACATTTGTGATCTCTCACAGTCTCCAAGACTTGCAGTTTCTATTAAAAATGGCATAGGGCAGCAGCCGTGGCAGCAGCAAATCCACGAATAATCACATCCACAAATTTAAACCCACAAACGTGGAGGGCAGACTGTAACAATATTTAGTATCAGACATATCTGCATTTCAGCCTAGAATAATAGAATTGTAGAGTTGGAAGAGACCACAAGGACCATCCAGTCCAACCCCCTGCCATGCAGGAAATTGCGATCAAAGCATCCCCGACAGATGGCCATCCAGCCTCTGTTTAAAGACCTCCAAGGAAGGAGACCCCACCACGCTCCGAGGGAGTGCGTTCCACTGCCAAACAGCTTTTACTGTCAGAAAGTTCCTCCTCATGTTGAGGTGGAATCTCTGTTCCTGGAGCTTGCATCCATTGTTCCGTGTTCTGGTCTCTGGAGCAGCAGAAAACAAGCTTGCTTCATCCTCAATGTGACACCCTTTTGAATATTTAAAATAGGGCTATCATGTCACCTCTCAACATTCTGTTATGCAGGCTAAACATACCCAGCTCCCTAAGTCTTTCTCATAAGGCATGGTTTCCAGACCTTTCACCATTTTAGTTGCCCTTCTCTGGACACGCTCCAATTTGTCAATATCCTTTTTGAATTGTGGTGCCCAGAATTGGACACAGTATTCTAGGTGAGGCCTGACCAAGGCAGAACAGAGTGGCACTATTAATTTCCTTGATCTAGACACTATAGCTCTATTGATGCAGCCCAAAATCGCCTTGGCCTTTTTAGCTGCCGCATCACATTGTTGACTCATGTTCAACTTGTGGTCTACTAGGACTCCTAGATCCCTTTCGCACGTAGTCTCGTTCAGCCAGGTCTCCTCCATCCTGTATCTATGCATTTCGTTTTTCCACCCTAAGTGCAGTACTTTACATTTCTCCGTATTGAATTTCATTTTGTTAGCTTTGGCTCAGCTTTCTAGTCTATTCAGGTCATTTTGAATTTTGATCCTGTCCTCCAGGGTATTAGCTACTCCTCCTAATTTGGTGTCATCTTCAAATTTAATAAGTATGCCCCTAATTCCCTCATCCAAGTTATTGATAAAGATGTTGAATAGCACTGAGCCCAGGACACAACCCTGTGGCACCCCACTGGTCACATCTTTCCAAGACGAAGAGGAGCCACTGAGGAGCACCCTTTGGGTTTGGCTGGTCAACACATGACAAATCCATTGAACAGTTAACTTGTCTAGCCCACAGTTTACAAGCTTGTTTGCAAGAATGTCATGGGGAACCTTGTCAAAAGCCTTACTGAAATCAAGGTATGCGATATCCACAGCATTCCCTTCATCTACCAAGCTGGTAATTTTATATATATATAAAAAGAGATCAGATTAGCCTGGCATGAGTTGTTTCCCTGAAACCCATGTTGACGTTTTGTGATTATGGCATTGCCTTCTAAATGTTCACAAACTCTCTGTTTAATGATCTGCTCCAGAATCTTCCTTGGTATTGATGTCAGACTAACTGGACAATAATTGTTGGGGTCCTCTTTTTTTCCCTTTTTGAAGATGGGGACAATGTTTGCCCTCCTCCAGTCTGCTGGGACTTCTCCTGTTCTCCAGGGTGCCGTTTACATGATGAAAATGTCCCAGGAAGAATTTGTGTCGATCCCTGGCAGTTTACACGTACATCGGGTCGGGTACATGATTTTCGGAAGGGGGGGCCACCTTTTATGCCTCAACCTGCGGGACTTTGAGTCCCGCGGTTTGTGCCGGTTTTTAAAAAAGTCACTGGAGGATTCAGAAAATCGGAAATGTAAACAGCCTGGGACAAAATATCTCGGTACTAGGGGATGACCGGAAATGGTGACTGGGGGCGGGCTTAGAGATCAGCGACCAGAAAAGGAGGTGTCTGTCACCCATTCAACAGATCCAGCCTCACCAGCTGAAAACAAAGGCATCCCTTCCAGCTGCACGAAGGTTGATGTGTGTGTGCGCGCGTGTGTGTACTCAATCACCTTTTTAAATGGATTTCTACACTGCAAACCCTTCAGCTTTACCTTTTCCTCAACTGCATGTTACAGAGAGATCGTGGTGGGCAGAGGGTTGCCCATTCATCCCCTGCCTTGATCACCTCCCTGGGTCTGAACCGGCACAGTAAAATATTCCAGCCTCTGAGCGAATGAACACCCTTTAATTCCCCCTCTCTGTGTCTGTGTCTTTCAAAACTCCTGTCTGTAGCTGGCTTGAAATCTAAACTCTGCTGCTAAATCTCTGCTGTAAGGGTTAACATTTTAAAGAAGCAAGGGGAAACCCAAGCCTCCCCTCCACCTCACTCGGCTTGATTTCAAAAGGAAAGCACTCGGCTTGATTTCAAAATGAAAGCACTCGTTCCTGCGTCTGAGCGAAAGATCTCAGTCTGGGTCTTTCAAAATGCTTTCTGCCTCTGCTTAAAGGGTTAACATTTTAAAGAAGCAATGGGAATACCAAACCTCTGCCCCCCCATCTCCCCCCCAGCCAGCCAATAGCATCGCTCGTGGCGCGGAACTTTAAAGGAAGTGCGTCATCGAGGTTGTGAAAACACGAGTAATCGCATCCTTGATTGATAGCCAAAAAAACCAAAACAAAACCTCAAACCTAAAAAAAAAACCCTGGAACTTTGGACGTGTAAATATCAGTCACGGGACCACCCGGGATATCCAGATCAGTGACATAAATCGTATAAACAGTGAGGGATGGATTCGTGATCACAAAGTCACGGTAAGCACTGCGACAATTTTTGTTGTGTAACTGGCACCCAGGAGTTCTCAAAGATTATTGCCAATGGCTCTGAGATTACATTTGCCAGCTCTTTTAATACCCTTGGATGTAGTTCATCTGGTCCTGGAGATTTAAATTCATTTAGATTAAGGAAGTATTCCTCTACTACCTCTTTGCGTATTCTGTGCTGGATTTCCCCTATTGTGTCCTTTGTTCCCTTATCCTCAGGTTGATCACCGTTTTCCTTTTCTGAAAACACTGAGACAAAGAAGGTGTTGAGTAATTCTGCCTTTTCTCTGTCTGTTGAGTAATTCTGTCTTTTCTCTGTCAACCTATTTATCTTTGTACATCTATGTATGTCATGCCTACCTGTATCTATCTATAATATGCTATAGAGATCTTGTATCTTTCACATCCGCATCTTTGGACTCCTACTCTCATGCAGAAATCACCAGTGGTGTATGGTGTTACACATGTTTTCACAAATCTCCACAAAATTCCACTTATAAACTCTCATTTTTCAGAATGTTAAGGTATGGGTTACCCTTCTCCTGATTTTTGCATATATATATATATATATATATATATATATATATATTTGCTAAAATAGAGAGTGCTAAAGAAGATTAAAATAATAATAATTATGTGGAATGAGACATCCATCACTGAACCCATTTCAAAGTATCAGAAAGGTGTGTATTCTCCACATCTGGAAGTCTGAAGGGTCTGAGAGCTCTGCAGGGGCACCTGAAAAGAGCTTCCTTAGAAGATAAACACTGCTGGAAAACCTGTGGACCTTTGTCTTCCTCAATATTGCCTTGGCACAAGAGACTTCGAATGGGAGAAATTTAAAAACAACAAATGAAGTCTTTGTCTGCAGTGTATCCAGTTCAGGAGGGGGTTGGCCGTTGGGTCAAGTCCAATGGTTAGGATCCCATCTCCTTAGCTTGTTTTGGATGGGGTTATGTTCTCACCCCACAAAGATTGGGAAGCTGCTTTAAGGCTGTATTTTCTCTCTCAGGGGACCAGTGCAACAGAAGGTGTGGCTAAAGCCACAAGCACACATACCCCATTCACACACATCCATATACTGTATCTAGGCTGTCCCCCACCTCCATTTTGGAGTGAGGAAACCATTCAACATGACTGGAACTGCAGTTAAATGGATAATTTTTTAAAGGTGCTGAAATCTTCCACCCTTCTTTTTAAAGAAACATAAAAGGCACCCTTGCTTTATCCTCCACTTCTTAAAGTACAGGTGTCAACTTTGCCTTGCAAAGGTTTTAAAAGAACTGGGAAAAGTTACTTTTTTAGATTATTGGTCCTAGAATGCCCCCCCCAGCATAATGTATTGGAGGCTGAGAATTTTAGCAAAAAACCAAACAAAGCCCAAAAACATTTTTTTCTTTTCCTAGAAGATCGTAAAAAGTTACTTGTGAATGAGAGGTGCTTTCTTTACATGTGTATGTGTAGAAGAATAGGGCTTGGAAAAGTTACCTTTTCCATTTTATTTGAACTGACATCCATTTTATTTGAACCAGACTATTTTGGGTGTCTGTACATTTTTTCAGTTTTTTTTAAAGATATCCAAAGAAAATGAATTAAATTGTTGGGGTGGGGAGGATGAAAGGATAGTTTATCATTTTCAAATCTCAGAAAGAGGCAGAATGGTCCAGAGGGGAAAGCGTACATGTCACGGGTGCTCTGCTGTCTTCTCATGTTGGGAATGTTACTTGAGAAGAGATGAAAGGCTGTTCAACAGACTTTTATGCACAATGTCTGTCTGTCTGTCTCTCTCTCTCTCTCTTCCCCACCCCCATCCCCCTTAATTTTCTAGAGAAGGGAGAGAAAGAATTGGGTATTTCACTTCCTCTGCCTCCTCTGCTCCTTACTCTCCCAGGAGACATTTATGGCTAGGATTGCCAAAGTGAAAACTGGAGAACAGTCCTGTACCTTTTGTGGACATGTAGAAGATGGAATTTCAACAGTTGTTACCTGGTTGTGTGACAAGCAACACATGCTGAAATTCTGTCTTCTACACAACCATTAAAGGTACAGGAGCCCTCTCCAGATTTCACTCTGGCAACCTGATTTAGGGCCCTTTCACAATAAAGAAGTATAGAACTACGATTCCACTTTAATTGCCTGTGCAATCCTGGGATTTGTAGTTTGGTGAGGCACTAGCCAGCATGGTGTAATGGTCTGAGTGTTAGGCTAGGACACTGGAGATCAGGGTTTGAATCCCCACTTGGCTATGGAAACCTACTGAGTGATCTCGGGCAAGCCATACTCTCTCATCCTGAGAGGAAGGCAACAGCAAATCCCTTCTGAACAAATTCTGCTAAGAAAACCCCATGATAACTTTCCCTTAGGGTCACCATAAGTCAGAAATGACTTGAAAGCACACAACAAGAAGGAGGAGAAGGAGGAGGTGCTAGAACTCATCTGGCTGAGAATTCTTAATGTTGTTTTGTGCCTTCAAGTCTTTTCTGGTTTATGGTGACCCTAAAGTGAACCTAACTTAGCCCCTTAGAGCAGGGTCTGCAGAGTTGTATTCCCAATGCTCAAACCACTGCACCATGCTGCCACTCCTTAATTGCAAATCCCAGGATTCCATAAGATGGTACTATGGCAGTTAAGGTGGAATCGTGGCCCAGTGATTGTGTAGTGTGAAAGGGCCAGTAGGCAGGGAAGGAGAGTAGAGTTGTGAGGTGGCAATGAAAAAGAAGGGCCAGGGGTTCAACATAGCTGCTTGCTAGTTTCAGGAGTCATCGGAATGGAGCTAACTGCACCTGAAAGGAAAGAGGAGTAAGGAAGGGGCCATCTTCTATATCAAATGCTGTGTTTGTGGATTACACGTTCCAGAAACCCCCAGTCAGTAGGGCCACTGGCTTTTTGGCATTGTAGTCCCAAAAGGGAACTTTTCCAAACGCTGTTCTTCTACACATACTTAACAAAGGCACATCAGATATAAATTGTGCCCACCTTTGCTTTTCACTTTCTTCAATTGTGTGCTAATTCCTTCACCCAGTACTAGGTGCCCATTCCCTGCATGTCTCTACCCAGCAACCTTTGTTATTTTAGACATGACTTAAAGCCTGAACAGATGGAGTGCTTCACAAGGAGGAGCAGTCAGGCAGGGGGGTTCCTTTGTTCTGCAACTGAGCCATGTAGGAATAGCTAGCATTTTTGGTTGTCCCAGACTGTGGCAGGGAACATGACTGAAGTGGAAGAGCCAGGTTGCTGAGAAGGGTGGGTCTTGGGATGGAGAACCTCAGCCCTTGCCAGCTGGCCCTAAAGAGTAGGCCAGGCGTGCTTTTGGATTGGGCTTTACCTTTGAGATGTCCAGTGGTATTTATGCACTTAGCATCTTCTACCATTTGAAATTGGTGTGCCAAATGCAGTCTTGCTTGGGCAGTGATTCCATGGCCATGGTTCTCCAGAGCTTGGTTTGAATCCTGTTCGAATTGGTGTTAATGTGATTCACATGGGGCTGCTTGGGAACCTTAGCCATTTGAAAATACAGTAGCTCCACTGCTGGTGCAGACTACAGTTGTCCCTTCATATTCTCTGGGGTTTGGTTCCAGAACCCCCCATGGATACCAAAATCCGTGAATACTCAAGTCCCATTATATGCAATGGCATAGCAAAATGATGTCCCTTATATAAGATGGCAAAATCAAGGTTTGCTTTATGGATTATTATTTTTTAAAGAATATTTTGAAGCCGTAAATACTTAAATCTGCGGATACTAAATCCGTGGATATGGAGGGACAACTGTATATATATGGAACATATCTTGCCAGATTCAAAACAGTGACACCAGTTCCTATTAGTTTCTGAGCACAACCCACAAGGCTGGCCTTAGCCTTTTGAGGTCTTAAACAGCTTGGAGCCTGCATGGTTCAGGGATCCACATCTCCCACATTAATTGGCCAGAGTATTAAGGTATGTATCTCTTGAAAATCTTCAGGTGGGTTCTTCCATCTTCATCGGTAGGATATTAGCTCATAGCTTATTTGATTTATATCCCACCTTTCTCTTGGCGTGGACCAACCCAAGCAACTTACATAGAATCACAGAATCATAAAGTTGGAAGAGACCACAAGAGCCATCTAGTCCAACCCCCTGCCATGCAAGAATACACCATGAAACCCCTCCAGACAGATGGCCATCCAGCCTCTGTTTAAAAACCTCCAAAGAAGGAGATTCTACCAGACTCCAAGGCAGCGCACTCCACAGTTGATCAGCTCTTACTGTTAGGAAATTCTGCCTAATGTTTAAATGGAATCTATTTCCCTGTAGTTTGAATCCAAAAAAGTTAAAACAAAAGAAAATTAAAAACCAGATAATAAATAAGTTATTATATTAAGATGCCATTTAATTTTTTAAAACTATAAGATAATTTTAAAACATGATAATAAAGTTAAAAATATGGTAATCCCCCCCACCAAGACTCCCTGCAGCCATTTAGTCATTAAATGCTTTTTTTAATTAACCCCCTCCCCACACACATATACACATCTTCGCCTGCCAGGGGAAATCAGAGCAGAGAGGGGGCCAGACCACCCTCTGGTGGAAAGAAATTCTACAGCCTGGGAAACAGACCTGGGAAAGGCTCTCTCCCATGTCCTCATAGGCCTGGGATGGTGGTTGGAGCAAGAGAAAGACCTCCCTCACAAGGAGCTTAAGACTCTGGCATGTTCATATAGGGAGATAGGATATTTCAGATGGTCTAGACATAAGCTATATTATAGAGCTTTATACATCATAGCCAGCACTTTGAATTGTGCCCAGAAATGAACCTATAGCCAGTGAAGCTGTTTTGGTTCTACATCACACTACACGGTTATAGTGCTATTATTTAATTACTATGGCTACCTCCTGTGCAATTCTGGGGTTTGTAGTTTAGTGAGGCCTAAGAGCTCTCTGGCTGAGAATGCTAAATGCCCTCCTATAAACTGTGAATCCCAGGTTTACACAGGAGGCAGCCATAGCAGGTGAAGTGGAATAATAGCACTATAACAGTGTCATGTGATAATCTCCTCAGCAAGAGAGTTATAAATCTTCTGATGTCTTTCTGCTCTGCTGTATATATTAAAAACAGACCTTGGAAAAGTTCCTTTTCTGGATGATAGCTCCCAGAATCCCCTGTCCAGCATAATCAGTCATGCTGGCTGAGCAATTCTTAATGTTATAGTCCAAAAAGTAACTTTGCAATCTCTTTTATAAATTTAGTGAGAGCCTCTGGGGGTCCTTTTGAGGACTGAAGACTAGAGTACCAAATAATACACTGACCATATGTAAGATACTCTGGAGATTTTCACACGGGGCCAAAATGCCCCGTTACTGCCCCACCACCTCCTCTCCCATTCAGGCCACGGAATAACGTAAATCTTTCACACACTTACCTTAATTCTGTGGCAGGAACGGGCTCCCCTCCCATTGCTGGCCAGCCATAAATGCAGCTGTTGTAAGGCTGCTTTTATGACCAGCCGTCTGAAACATTATCACGTTATTGCGTGATAACGGCCGGGTGGTAAATTTAAAAAATAAAACTCCCCCAAACATAAAATCAGTTCACCAAGCACAAAAACACACTTTAAATCACACAATCAAAACAGGGAGGGTAAAATAAAGGGTGCCACTTACCTGGATGTCCAGATCATACCAGGAAGTGCTCGGAACAGACCTCCCCTCCATGGCTGCCATTTTGGAATAGGAACGGGGCTCCTGTTCGCACACCCGTGATTGCGTGATAGCAACAGAACGGGAGGTCTAGTTACGATGAAAAATTGTGATTACATTGTTCTGGAACAGTCACGGGAGCAGGATGGATGCAGGACCGAATGGGGTTAATGTCATCTGAAAGGGAAAACCTTTCCCGACCCTGTTCTGTTCCTGCCATGGGATATATAGCCCGTGTGAAAATCTCTGTGTTCCGTTTCTCCAGCTACTAGGTCCTAAGTTCACAAAGTAACATAAAATACCAGGAAAGAATGTTTTTAGTGTTCATTGTTTTACTCAAGATGCATGTGCCGTGTGGTTTGAAGTACTGTGCACTTGGCATTCTTAAAGGTCATCCTTTCAGATGAAAATGGTGGATGGGTAATTACCCATTTGAGCACTCTGTTTTAATGACATCTAAAATAAAAAGCTAGCCTTTTTTCAAAGAGCAATTTAAAGAAGTGAACAGATCATATGAACAGATATGTTGGACCTTGGGTTTTGCAGGATAGTTAAATGTAGATCTTAGTTGTACTTTGACAAGTAAGAAAAACTAACACATACAGATTTGTTTGGTAATTTTATTTATTTGTAAAGGAATTTCTGTACCTCCACTTGGCCTGAAAAAGCACCCATTCAGAGAGTGTGCAAATTACAAATACCACAGGATCAAACAACGACAGTACTAAAACAGAACTAAAGCATGTTTTGCTTTAGCAAGAGGCCATGCATTTCTATCAGAAGAAGAAGACTATAACTGCATGTATTAATTTATATGAATATAAATATTACAATTGGTGGGCAATGAGCTAGCTATATATTCCTGTTTGAGGACAAGTTGGCTAGTGCAGCATGTCTGTCTTACCCATTTTTATTTATTTATTTTTTTGGCAGTAACAGCATAACTTTGATTCTCATTCTGATTTTGAGTCTTCTGTCCTTTAAGACTACGGTGGGGATTGTGTGGCTCTCTAGAAGATGTTGGACAGCAACTCCCAGCATTCCTAATCAGTAACCAGGCTGTTTGGGGGCTGGTGGGAGTTGCACTCCAACAGCATTAGAGCAATGGTTCGCCAATTCAGATCCTCCAGATGTTTTGTACTTCATTTTCATTACAGTTGTCCCTTCACATTCGCTGGGGTTTGGTTCCAGGTCCCCCCGTGAATACCCAAATCCGTGAATACTCAAGTCCCATTATATGCAATGGCATAGCAAAATTGTGTCCCTTATATAAGATGCAAAATCAAGGTTTGCTTTTTAGACTATTATTTTTTTAAGAATATTTTCAAGCAGTGAATAGTTAAAACCGTGAATGCGAAATCCGTGAATGTGGAGGGACAACTGTACATCCTAGCCAGAATGGCTGATACTCAGAAAATTCTGGGAGTTGAAGTTGCAAACATCTGAAGGGCCACAGTTTGAGAACCGCTGTTGTAGAAAGCCACACAATTCCCACCCCTGTTCTTACAAGATTTTAAACAAGGAAAGTATTGAACAGGTGTGGCTTTTCCTATTGCGATATTAGACCCAAAGAAGCAACAGCTGTAACATCTGTCTTCCTCAGATATCTTAGGACATGAGCTCTGAATAGGTTCACATTGGGTTTCAGGCATTTGATGAAGGTATACAGTATATATGTTTTTAAAAGGAGATAATAGAAAAGCAAGTAAGGAGTTGAGTTTTTAGAGGGGGCTACACATGAGTGAGAACACTAAGCTTGCTTTTACAAGCTCCCTTTAAAATGGGTTTTTCAGTCTGTAATTCTCAAACTTGCATAATGATTGCCTGTATTATGCATGTTAAAATGTCAGTGTTTTAGTGCTCTTAGACATCATATAACCATTAAATTTTAGTGCATGTGAAGCTAAACCCTCAGCTGGAGGCTCTGGAAATGGCTTTCTCTGTGTTAAAAACTGGCCTGTGCCATTGCTCATTAAGGTCCATGTTCAGTCTTATGGACAAGGAAATATATATCCTTTGCATCCTTCTGGTTAAGTAGCCATGCTTCCAGGGAGTATAATTTGAATTAAACATGACCATTTATGGTTTCAATTGTCAAACAAGCCCTTCTTCAAGGCAAGAAGTTAATCTGAAAGCCCAAGTCTAATTCTGGAGCTTCGAATAACAGAGGTTGTAGTGCTGTGCCCACTTACCTGAGATGAAGCCCCTTTGAAATTTGAATTTGTATAGGATTGTGGTGTGTGTTGGTAAAACTGATTTAATTTCAGGGGGCTGATGGTATCAGACTTGCGTGCAGCAGTTGCACCTTAAAATACTTCAGGGTAATTATTCGGTAAAGCAGAAGTGATGCTTATTGTCAGTCCAGGTTATAATAATGTACCTAAAGGTGGTTTTATCACTGGGGCAGGACTTGTTCCTTGTGTTATTAAGCATTAATAGGGTAGCTGGCTTCACTGGTGGCTGTGTTGCTTGGCAGTTAAACAGGAAGTTATACTAAAAGAAGTGGAATAGGATTATGTGTGATAATCCTGCCACGGTTTGTAGTTCTGATTGTGTCATCTATCCTGATGTTCCTGATATTTAGTATTCTCAGCCAGAGAGCTTTGGTGCCACCCCAAACTCCAAATGCCAGTAGCCATGGCAGTTAAAGTGGAATCATAGTGCTGCAGTTGTCTAGGGCAGTGGTTCCCAACCTTTGGTCCTCCAGGTGTTGTTCTGGACGTCAACTCCCAAAAGTCCAAGCCAGCTTGACCAATTGTCAGGAATTCTGGGAGCTGAAGTCTAAAGCATCTGGAGGACCAAAGGTTGGAAACCACTGGTCTAGGGTGAAAGAGACCTTTGTGAAAAATGCAGGTGATTTTACTGATATAGACCCCTCCTCCTTGTTTTAGCCATGAATTGTGTCTATGGTAGCTTCTGGAGGCATAACTCTATTCATTTGTTAAAATATGTATTTTGTGTGATGGGGGAGTCTCAGGACTTTCTGAAGGGGCTGTATGTTCTGGGGCCAAAGAAAAGTTTCCCCTGGGTTGCATCACCTCTGATCACAGATTCATGACAAATGTTTGATTTGTTCTATATGTGATATAGCAGGAAACTTCGGTTTATCACAATTGTACACTACAATTTTTTAAAGATCATCTGTTAATATGTCCCATCCCTAGACTGTATTTACACATGGCATACAGTCTAGTGTAATATGTTCACTAAGATGAAGGCAGAAATGTTGTGTGTGGAATGGCCCAGCCCATATGGAGCACTGGATTGTGCTGATAATGTGTGACAAATCCTTGATCTATAAGTAACCTTAAAAGACCTTATAGAGTAGTACCCCTGTATCTGTGGGGGATTGGTTCCAGACCCCACCCCGCAGATAATGAAATCCGCAGATAATAATGAATGCCCCCGTTGCCATTTGCGCCCCAGGAGCGAAAGGGAAGAGGGAGGCAGACCTCTTGTCGTCTCCCTTTGCCCCCATGTCACCATTTCTGCCCCGGGAGCCATCCAGGGCAGCGATCTCAGGGGCAAAGGGAGAAGAGAACCAAGACCTCTCCTCCTCCCCTCCCTCCCCCATCCACTACCCCCATTGTCACCATCCGCAGATAATTGAATCAGCAGATGGCGAATCAGCTGATGCGAGGGGACTACTGTACTTGCACGGTGGGGTAGAAGCAGCACGGCACTCCCCTTCCTCCAACTAAGTGAATATGTTGTTATTAGCCAGTGTGAATAATAATAATAATAATATTAATAATAATGCATTAGTAATTAATAGAAAATACATAGTGAACTGTGGATATAAACAATTACAGTACATTGGATTTGTTTGTTTTGACATAGTATTATTATAAGCTACAGATACTGCAGTTAAATTAACTGGCTGTAGAAAATAACACACCTGTTGCTATCTTTGGGTTTTAGCATAACTTTGACAACAATATCTTTTTTAAAAACATCTTTTGGTACTTACAAGCTTGATGGCCATATATAAAGAAAATAGTTATTGGACCTGTCCATTGAGCCCTTACAAAAGATAAAGTGACTGAAAGGAAATAATTTCCGTTGAAATTTGTACCATTAGTTAGTGATATTGTTCCTGACATTTTCTCTATCGTATCATTCTTGTCAGAGTGAAATTAAAATCTTTCTGCCAACAACTAAAAATGAATGTTTGGCTTGTTCAGAGTATGCATCACATAATTAAAGGAAGAAGAGGCTTTTATGGGGGCTGAATTCAGTGACATTCTAATCTTTGTATGTATGGGAGGGGGAGTATTTCCCCTTTTTCTTTCTTACTCAGTTTTTATCAAGGCACAGTAGCCTTTTCTGTGCCAACATCTCTTAGGCATGCAGTTCTGCAAGTAGTAGACAGTCACAGTGGTGTGTTTCTATATCTTCCTTGAAGAGTCCTACTTGGATGTAGATGTTTAAGGCTATCCTTTGGCCATAACCAAGCCAGGTAGAGAGAGTCTGATCCAGAGTAATCCCAGAGATATCTTAATTGACCCAAGTAGTTGTTTGAGGAGACATACTTTTGTTAATCTTATAAAGCCAAGCCAATACTTGCTTGGTCAGTGGTTGTATGGATGGGAGACTGCCTCAGTCTCTCAGAATGTCTCAACAAGAAAGTGGGGCAGAAATTAGCTAACACACGTTAGAAACTGCTTAGTGCAGTGTAGATGTGTAAATTGCTATTGCTTAAAACAATTTTAAAGCTGCTCTGATAGCCTTGTGGCTGAAGAGCGGGGTATAATATATATACATATATATATATATATATATATATATATATGTATATATGAGGTATGTGTGTGTGTTTGCATCTCGCTAATTCACTTGAACTTCACTGTTAAGGCTGTTTTATGCTAGCAGCCTACTAACTTATGATTTGGCAGACCTTCTGAGCTCAGTATCTACTGTGGAGATTATTTAAATAGGAAGAGCAAAATCCCTATACAGCACTTAGGGCAACTTTTTAATGAAATTAATACAGAACACAGTCGGAGTCGAGGTCTGCTCAGTACACCCCCCAACCAGCTTGGTATTAAGCCACAGCCCAATCTTCCTCAACCCAGTAACTGCACCTGGGTTAAAAATTTTGGTCTAATTCCTGCTGTTGCCAACATTGGTAACCTTTTGGGTGTTCTGTTCATCACCATAACTCAACAGGAACTTTAGAACAGGGTATTGTATTTTGTAGGCAGGGACAATTACCTCAGAGATGTCTTTTAAAATAAGAGTTTTCTAACCAACCCTATCTGTTGAAATAACAGCTTGATTAGTACCTTCCATGTCTGTGAGGTAATGAATGCACTCTAGATTTTAGCCTCAAACTTTAAGGGGCTATCCAAGGTGCTGAAACCTAACTGAGGCTCCTTTACATGCCCTAGCATGGAAGCTACCAGCTGGCACTGAGTAATGCCTTGTACTGCCAGCAGATTGCCTTCCCATCATGGCAGACTGTAGTGATGACCAAAGTTTTTTAAAAGAAAAGAAAAGAAAGGAAAGGAAAGGAAAAGGAAAAGTCTTCCTTGGACTACAGCTCCCAGAATCCTACAACCAGCCTGTTGGCCATGTTCCTTGTGGGATGCTGCGGGTTGCCGTCAAAGAGAATAATTTTTTGACAGTTTGGGGATGAGGTGGGGATGAATATGTCAGGGATAGTGCTTGCATAATAAAGCTGGCAGTGCCAGAATTTGAGCACTACTGGCAAGTCTACTTAATACAATTGATAGATGGCCCTCCATTTATATATTATTATAGAATCATAGAGTTGGAAGAGGCCACAAGGGCAATCCAGTCCATCCCCCCTGCCATGCAGGAATACACAATCAAATTTGTTGCTGCCAGGCTGTGGTTTGTGTGTAAGTTGAGAACAGCTATCAATGACAGTAATCAGAACTCTGTTTTATGTGTCTGAAGTTCCATAGCATCACCAGTCTCTCAGGTTTTAGCATTCTCTCCATCCCCACCCTTCTCAATATTACTCCATTAGTGCTATCTCTTTACTTGAACCAGAAAGACTACCCTAAAATATTCCATGTCCTACCATTCCATGTGCCAACCATGGAAACCCACTGGGTGACCTTGGGTAAGTCACACTCTCTCAGCTTCAATGACAAACATCCTCTGAATTAATCTTGCCTAGAAATCCCTATCATAGGGTCACCATAAGTTGGACCATAAACAACAACAAAGTGTTCCATGGCTGGCAGGTAGGAATGAGGGATTGGTGAGGAAAATGGCTCTGCCTAAGTAGGCATCTGGCTTGTTGGTTGCAGCCTCTCCTCAGAAATACCTCTGCATTTAAGGGACAGAACTGTCAGTTTAACTGTCAATTTGGTTTCCTCCCACTGGTGTAGGAGGTGAGAGTGAGGCAAAGTTAGAACTTTGCAACAGGCAGGAGCCTTGGGTCTTTCTTTGTCCCTCTTGTTACCCCTCGCCTGCATATATTCCATAACTCGATTCCTCATTGATAAGCCATATGTTCTGTTTGTGCCCTTACAGTCATTTTTCTTTTTCTCCTGGAACAAAATGTGGTGACCACGTATTGAAGATTACAGTGTTTCTTACAGATTATTATCTTTCCTTTGTAACAGAATAATTAGTGGTGTTCTCACTGTGTTTTGTTATCAGAGGAGGTACAGTCTCTCCCTAATTTGAAAAGTAAATTATAGTGTAAAAGTGACTTCTTTAGCCCACAGTTAGCTAACCTGCAGATGCAAGTCCCTAAAATGGCACTTAGAGCAGAATTAAGTGATGCTCCTAGACAGGAGCAGGCATTTCAGAGGCTAGGTGCTTGGCTATGACAAAAAGTAAACTCTCTACTCCGGCCTCCTATGTACTGTACTACTGTCTGCTCTGTAGTAAGTAGACCAGAAGCATACCATAAGTAAGACACATGGTGGTTTGCATATATACACCACAGTGCATGCTAGCTTGACACTGTCAAACATTCTGTACTCTATTTAAGGCAGATTTGCCACAAAGATTGACCATTGTTGCTTTATTTGTAGGCATTTATTATTGTTGTTGTTAATTGCCATCAAGTTGACTTTGACTTATGGCGACCACAGGAATGAGAGACCTCCAAGTTACCCTGTTATCAACAGCCCTGCTCAGGTCTTTAGACTCTGGAATGTGGTCTTCCTCTTTTCCTTCTGCTTTCTACCTTACCAAGCATTATTGTCTTTTCTAGTAAGTCATGTTTTCTCATGATATGGCCAAAGTACGACAGTCTCAGTTTAGTCATCTTGGCTTCTAAGGAGAGTTCAGGCTTGATATGCATTAGGACCCATTTATTTGTCTTTTTAGCAGTCCACGGTACCTGCAGAACCGTGGTATCTCCAGCACCACATTTCAGAAGAATCTTGTGGCATCTTAGACACTGAGAGAAAGAAGTTGTAGCATAAGCTTTTGTAGATTTTGTCTACTTCCTCAGATGCATGGAGTGAACTAAGTGCCTAGGAACAGACCTTATAAACTATGGTCATTGAGAGACAAAGGCAGGTGGAATGATATTGCCTAAGTTCAGGTTGGGGGATGACCACATGAATGGTGGGGGGAGTTTTCGAATGTAGTGTGATGCTAGTTGGGAACCAGAAAGGAGATGTGATAAACTGGCCAAGAGTGCCCTCATGAGACTGGGGTGTTAACTAGTGTTATAATATGTGTAGTGTGCCAGGAAACCATTGTCTTTGTTCAACCCATGGTTGATGGACAGGAATTTGTGGCTATATTTCAATTCATTTGTTTCTCTTTGCAATCTTCCTTTGTAGTTTTGTTTTGTTCAAGTACAGCTTTCCTGAGGTCAGCGATGGAATGTCCAGGAAGACTTGGCTGTAAACTATGGATTTGGTAGTGTGTTCAGGGTGGAAACTTGAGGCATGTAAGTACGTGTAGCAGTCAGTGGGTTTGCGATATAGTGTGGTGTTCAGGTGTCCGTCATGTAGCTGTACTGTCGTTTCCAGAAAGTGAACTTGTTCTATAGCTAGTTCCAGGATGAGATTGATGGTGGGGCGGAAGCTGTTGAAATTCTTGTGGAATGTCTTGTGTGAGTCCTCTCCATGAGTACAAATTATGAAGATATCATTAGTGTTCCTCTGGTGTAATAGAGACTACTGGGTGCAGGGGTTAAGGAAGTGTTGTTCTAAGTCAGCCATGAAGATGTTGGCATATTGTGATGCCATGCGTACATGCCCATGGCAGTACTGTTGACTTGAAGGTGTATGTTATTACCAAAAGTGAAGTAGTTGTGTGTGAGAACAAAGTGGCAGACCTTGGTGGCTAGGTCTGCTATGGTCTCATCTGGAACGATGTTTCTGGCTGCTTGTAGTCCATGCTTGTGTGGGATGTTGGTATATAGGGATTCCACATCCGTGATGGCTAAGATGGTGTTCCCTGGAAAGTTATGGGTGGACTGTAATTTCTGCAGAAAGTCGGTAGTGTCCTTCACATAGCTGGGAGTGCTGATGACATATGGTCTAAGGATATTGCCCCTATATCCAGAGGCACCAACTGTGAGTGTCCCAATGTTTGAGATGATGGGCTGATCAGGGTTGCCCTGTTTATGTGTTTTGGGTAATAAGTAGAATGTACATGGTCAAGGTTCCTGGGGTGTGTCAATTTAGATTTGGTTCTGCATTTCCATGAGTCATTTGTGTAATTCCTTTCAGTATTCATCTGTGGGATTGTTAGGATTTTGTAAAATGTAGTGTTGGACAGTTGCCGCTTAGCAACCTGTATGTAGTCAGATTTGTCCATGATGACTACAGCTCCTCCTTCATCAGCCTCTATGATGACAATATAAGGATTGGTCCTGAGGCTGTGTATAGCATTTTGTTTCTTGTCGGCTGAGATTGTGTGGTAAAGTACGTCTCTTATTGATCATTTCTGTCTGGGCATGGCGGTGGAAGCATTCTATGTAGAAGTCTAGTTCCATGCACTGATCATCAGAAGGAGTCCATGTGGAGTTCTTTTTATGACTCTGTGGATATTGTGTTGTATATTGGTTTCAAGTCTACTGCTGTGCTGTGGGTAAAGGGGTGATCCTTGCGGGTTGTTGTTCTGACTGGTGTCACTGTCCTTGCAGTATTCATTGAGGCGTAGGCTACAAAAGAAGGCCTCTAGGTCACCAAAGAAACATATCATGTGTGTGGGTTTGGAGGGGCAGAAGGATAAGCCCCATGACAGAACAGACTCCTCTGCTTGACACAGGGTATGGCTTGATAGATTTACAGTATTGTTATCTGGGTTCATGGTGTTCCTGTTGTGGGTCATGGACTCTTGCAGTAGTGAAAAGGGTGGATTGAGTGCCATCCTACGTCTTCTGACAGAATCTCTTGTTTCATTTTGAATTGTATCATCATAGGATTTTTATGGTAAAAGATCTTAAAAAGGAGGTTTACTGTGCCTCCCTCTGTTCAGTACTAACAAGTGTTAGCTATGGTGCCACTGCCATTGTCTGAGAGAGCCTCTGTCAGTGTCACCCTCCCCTACGGATGCTGCCCTCCATTACTGCAGCATTTATACTAAAGATGGTATGACCTCAGATTAGCAAAGGCATATACTGCATTTGGAAGACTTCACAAAAGAGTCTGGAGCAATAAACACCTGAGGAAAAGCACAAAAATCAGTGTGTATAGAGCCATTGTACTGTCAATCCTCCTTTATGGATCTGAAACATGGGTCACCTATCGCCACCACCTACGACTCCTCGAGCGCTTTCATCAGCGCTGTCTACGCACAATCCTCAATATACACTGGACTGACTATGTGACGAATGTTGCTGTCCTTGAGCAAGCAGGGATCACCAGCATTGAGGCCATGATATTGAGAACACAGCTGCGCTGGGCAGGGCACGTTTCTAGGATGGAGGACCATTGCCTCCCAAAAATACTACTCTACGGTGAACTCGCCACGGGTCAGCGTAAGAGGGGCGCTCCAAAAAAGCGATACAAAGACTCCCTGAAACAACATCTCAGGCTCAGCCAAATTGATCACCAACAGTGGTCTGCCCTGGCCTCACATCGGGAGGCATGGAGACGCACTATCCACAATGCTGCAGCCTTATTTGAGAACTCACGCCGAACAAGTCTTGAAGAGAAACGACAACGCAGAAAGGATCACAACCCAAAAACATCACCCAAGGAGACCTTCTGCTGTGCGTTTTGCAACTGGACTTGTTTATCTCAGATTGGCCTTTTTAGTCATCAGCATGCTTGCTGATTGTTCAGGGATCACTGAACAATCTCAGCAGTATGTTTTTTCAGGATTTAAAACTGTTGGTAGATTCTGTAAATTACAAGAGCAGTCATTTCTCCAATATAGTGACCGTTTTTATAATTTACAGAATCTGCTATAGCCCAAAGCCCTGAAAAAAGCCTGCTGCTGAGCTGATGGGTAACACTACACCAAGTTCACTAGTATGTTTGTGTATATTGGTTAAGTGTTAAATCTGACATTAAGGATGTGTAAATGCTTCGCTAAAGTTTTTGCTCACTCTGGTGACTACAAAAGCACTATTGGCATTAGAATTATATGTTGCCAGAATTCACTGCCATGTGGAAGAATTAGGCATAAGCAGTCAAGTCTAGTTTCTCTGCCAATGCAGGTCAATTATGTGTGACTCAGACCTCACATCTGGTGGTACATACTTCCAAGACAGGGGAATCTTGTTCTGTGAGAGATGTGCAGGTTGAGCTAAGGAAAGTGAGTCTTTTTGTGCTTGGCCATTCTGCATTTTGGAAAAGGGCCTCTTTATCCTTGGAGGATTAAACTTGGATGTACTTCATTCAGGCAGGTAACATCTGCTACTGATCATCAAGCAAAGGTATTGCATTCCACTGCCATTTCTTTTTAAAGTGATGCTCTCTTTCAGATTTTCTTTTGTGAGGTTTTGTATTTAAAGGCATCATTTTTCATGGGACTGTATATAAAAGCTAAGAGTCCTGCTGTATCAGACTGAGTATCTATCTAGTCTGATATTTTCTTCCCACACTGGTCATCTCTGTAGATGCCTACGAGAAGTCCACAAGCCAGATAGGTTAGCAATAATACTTTCCCCTTTGCATTCCCCAGCAAACTGGTATTGGGAAGTATATTATTGTATTACTGAAGTTAATATATAGCCCTCTTTAATAGGACCCCTTGATAGCATCCTCCATGAACTTGTCAAATGGCCTTCTACAGTTGTTCAAGTTGGTGGCTACTAATATATCTTACGGTAGGTGTAGTCCATAATTTAACTCATTGCTTTGTAAAGAAGTACTTGTTAAAAATCTGAATTGCTGGATTCAGAAACAGGAGTCAATGAATCTTTGTATCTGAATCAGCAATTGGTCTGAATCAGTGTTAACCCATCTCTTCTACCTGTGCTTTCCTCCTTATTTAGTACCAGTTTTACTCCCCTCATAATTTTTCTGTCACAGCTGTGAGTGGGGAGTATGACAAATTTCCATTAGTGTTTACTAAAACAGCTTATAAGATCTGTTTATTTCTACTAGGTGAAGTTAAAAAAAAGCTACACACCTCTTTCTGCCCCCCCCCCCCAGACTGGGTACCCCATGCTCTCATCTCAGATTTCTCCTTCTACACAGTTTGAGTGCACTAAAAGTGCTAATTTAGTGTTTTTGAGGGTGGGGGTGGGAATCTCAAATGCTAGAGGGAGGAGGGCCTTATGAATGGAAGATGTGCAAGACTTAATATCTAGTCACTAAGGGACAAAAGTGAAATTAAATTAAATATTGTAAGATTTTTTTGTCTGGACAAAACCTAAATTATTGCTGTGATGGAGATAATGAATAGTGATAAACTTGCCATGTAAGCACAATTCAGGAAAGCAGAGAATGCCAGTTTTATCCTGGGTCAGTATTCTTAAATAAAACTATCTTATCTATAAACTAGCAGAAAGGAAAAGACCTAATAATAAGTTTCAGCTGTGCTCTTAAATGGTTATAAAACTTTATATTAATCCTCAAGTCCCTATGTAAAAAGCATTAAATAATGCTCCTTCCCAACATATTTACCTCCCTCTATGTGTGTTTTTGTTCTTGTTTACTGTATGATACAGCTAAATACATAATACCCAAATTGTGCTGTATTAGGGCTGCTGAACAGTTGCATTTCTATTTTCTTCTGAGCTGTTAGATCTCCAAAACAATTGAGAAACATGTGGTGCTTATTAAAGATTTCTCAATAGGTCAGCACCACGAGGGGCTCACAAGGATAGGGAACACATCAAGATGGTTGCCAGAACTGAACAGCTGGCAGCATGGGAGCTGGCCACCTCTGGACTGAGGCTTGCTTTTTTAAAAGGAAAGAACACTGCGTAGTGCCTTTAAAAGGATTTTTATTGTGGTTTAGTGAATAAAACAATTGAATTTTCCGTAACCAAATGGGTTGTAATAATTGTGTAGCAAAGTGTTTTAAAGGTCTGATTCATGGTGTTTATTTCACTTCGTTATGAATGTCAAATCTCAGATATGCCCCTTTCCCAAAATACTTCCAGCAGTAGCTCAGCAAATATGGAAGAGTGGGTAGGTAGGGTGAATGGCTAAAATGGCACAAACAGATTAGACATGGCTAAGATCACGAGGTTCAGGACTGAACACATTTGGTGGAAAGATGAGAGAACTTGGCATCTATGTAATCCGAGGTAAGAGGGTATAGGGAAAGAGCAGGGAGGCAAAATGGTGTAGATTTCTGAAGCACCAAAGTTTGTATGTTGAACAGCTTTTTGAAATTGCAGAAAGGTCAAATTTTTGAAAATACCAGAGAAGCATGTGGTTTAGGCAGTTGCCATTGCCCTAGTCTTAAGCAGTTTGTTGGAGGTGGAGTCATAGTTGGACAAGTCTGAGGCTACTGTGTTGATGGCTGTGGCACTGTGCTGACCTTCTGCCATAAGTCCTGAGGCAGATAGTCAGGTGTCCACTGAACATGGAGCTGACAACTTGCTCTGATAAGTATCTCATATATTGGGACTTGAACCAGTATTTTTACCCTGTTTGAAAAGAAATAATGTCAAGTATCTCCATCTAAGAGAACACATAAAATTGGCATGGTTGAGCCACACAACAAGAATATTAATATGTTGCAGAGATAGATTTTGACTCGCCTTATGTAAAACTGGAAAGACTGAAAAAGCAAGAAATGCAGCTCAGATCTCTTAAAATATTCTGTCACAGACCAGAAGAATGACAGAAACCACCTTTCTCCGACCAGTGTGCAGAGGGTTTGTGATGAAGGAACCAATGCTTCTATCTTCTTTGCAGGGTCGGATAGGCTGAGAGGTACCTTTTGTGCTTCCTTCTGAGTAGGACTGCTGCTACCACCTCCTCCTCTCTCTCTGGCTTTTCTTCGCAAACGAAGATTCAGGAAGGACTCATCCCACGCTTTCTGCAAGCGCGCTGATGACTAAAAAGGCCAATCTGAGATAAACAAGTCCAGTTGCAAAAAGCACAGCAGAAGGTCTCCTTGGGTGATGTTTTTGGGTTGTGATTCTTTCTGCGTTGTCGTTTCTCTTCAAGACTTGTTCGGCGTGAGTTCTCAAATAAGGCTGCAGCATTCTGGATAGTGCGTCTCCATGCCTCCTGATGTGAGGCCAGGGCGGACCACTGTTGGTGATCGATTTGGCCAAGCCTGAGATGTTGTTTCAGGGAGTCTTTGTATCGCTTTTTTGGAGCGCCCCTCTTACGCTGACCCGTGGCGAGTTCATCGTAGAGTAGTATTTTTGGGAGGCGAAGGTCCTCCATACTAGAAACGTGTCCTGCCCAGCGCAGCTGTGTTCTCAATATTATGGCCTCAATGCTGGTGATCTCTGCTTGCTCAAGGACAGCAACATTCGTCACATAGTCAGTCCAGTGTATATTTAGGATTGTGCATAGACAGCGCTGATGAAAGTGCTCGAGGAGTCGTAGGTGGTGGCGATAGGAGACCCATGTTTCAGACCCATAAAGGAGGATAGACAGTATGATGGCTCTATACACACTGATTTTTGTGCTTTGCCTCAGGTGTTTATTGCTCCAGACTCTTTTGTGAAGTCTTCCAAATGCACTATATGCCTTTGCTAATCTGTGATCGATCTCTTTGTCAATCTTGGCATCTGAGGAGATGATGCTTCCCAGGTAGGTGAACTGCTGAACGGACTTGAGCACAGATTTGCCTATGGCAATGTGGGGATGGTGGTGTTCGTCCTGTGGTGCAGGCTGGTAAAGAACTTCTGTTTTCTTCAGGTTGACTTCTAGCCCAAACAGCTCTGCAGCTGTTGCAAAGCAGGATGTTAGGCGCTGCAGAGCTGCTTCTGTGTGGGCAACAAGGGCAGCAGCATCTGCGAAGAGCAGCTCACGGACTAGATAGTTACATAGAGACCCTTGTTCTGCTCCACCACCTCCTTGATATCTTTAGTCTGAACATAGATGGATTTATGCCTGCAGTGTCTTTAAGAGAAAGACATTCAGGGGAACGTGTGTTGGCCATGCAGCAAAACAAAACCCAAAATCTACAAGAAAGTGATTTGTGGATTTTATTTTATGAGGAAGAGACAGATTTGAATCCTCTCCCTTCTGTTTACCATATAGTTTAGACTATGTAGGCAGCCTGTAGGTGAGATTATGTGTGAACAAAGTGCTTTAATCGACTCCAGCCTACTAATTAAAAATATTTATTAAATGATTCAATTTTAGAAAGTAAAATAGATCAGAAATTGCATTAAAAAGGGGGAGCAGTAAGTTCTAGCTTATTATTACACTGGTATAGTTCCTCAGTTTCAACTTTACATAAAGCAAAGAAAACTAATGAAGACTCTTGTAGCATCTTAAAAAGTTACAACTTCTTTCTGACATGAGCTTTTTTTTGTGGGCTATAGCTCGCTTCTTTCTAATGCATGAAGCTTTATCCAGATGTTCTGGCATAAACACAATACATGTTTCAGGGTGGGCATGTTGACAGTGAAATGGTTTGCAATAAAGAAAGCATAGCATCATGCCAAGGCACATGACTTGTTTTAGATCAGAGCGAAGCAGAGATTCCTCAAATGGAGATGTCAAGCAAAGGAAGATGATGACAAAGGAAAATAGAAATGCTCTTTGCATTACAGAAGGGGCCATGATTGACAAGGGAAGAACAAATATCCAATCAAAAGGGTGTGTGATATGTTTGTTTTCTAAGCTGAAAATCTCAGAGATTGGTGCTTAACATTTGAAGGAAAGAGAGGAGGAGGCAAGAATCAAGGTACTCTTTGGTTTGATCATAGCTAGATGGGACAGCTGGTGTTGTATATAGTAGCTCAGGCATATATATATATGGCTGGTTTCTCTCTGATGGAAAAGGGATTCTTAAGGGAGCAGAAGATTAGAATTTTACCTTGTTACCTGTTATTGTGGTCGTTGTTGTAATATGCCTTCAAGTTGGCCCTGATTTATGGTGACTGGCATGGCTTATTCACAGGAGGTTTGCAAGTCCCTTCCTCTGAATACCTCCCTCCTTTTAAAACTGGAGTAAGACTTTCTGTTTAGTGGGTGTTTCTCTTTCTCACACATTCATTTTATGGCCTTGAAAGGTGGTAACCAACACAAATACATTCATCTCTAGAAGTTTTGTAACACACCTCTCAATAGTTACTAATTGGTACATTAATGCTTAGATCCATAGGGAAATCCTATATAAGAATTAATGACTGACATCAATATTAATGTCCCATAGGACATCCAAGGCTCAATGCTATTATGATATGGGCTTGAAGAATTAATCATGATTAAACTGTTATTTTATAGTCATCACTGAACATAAATAGGTTGTTTATGCTGATAAAGAGCAGACTGCTAATTTGGGCAAAAAGCCAGAATCCCACCTGTTTATGTAAGCACCATGAATTTATTCAGGCTGTTGTACTAATCCCCATTTTCTTATATTATACTTTTTCTTGATAACTCTTTTAAGAAGTGGGTACAAGATTGAGTTAACTTCCAATGCGTAATTTTAGAATGTAATTCAAACTGTTGAGTTTAATCCAGGAAGGTGGGAGGATTCCAAGCTATGGATGAGAATACAGATCTGGTTTGCTAGCAGCGTGGGGTGCAAGCAACCATAGACATTCAAATGTGTTTTTCCATGTGTTTCATAAAGGAAATCAGATACAATTTTGCATATACTGTAAAGAAAAAATGTGTGGTGCTCTAGTGCACACAATTGCATTATAAAAATGAATAGGATGGAAAGCTGCAACAAAAGCATAGTGTTCTTGTGTAATTTCTGAAATCAGTTACTGAACATTTAGGAGGCAGTTAAAACACAACACTGGATACAATCATCCTGCATAAAGACAAACAAAAATGCAATCCCCCCGCCTCGAGGTTTTGATCTGGCCTGAACAGCACCTGCAACTGAGATTATAATCCTGCCAATGGTATATGCTGCTCTTTTCAGCAGGTTGCTGGTTCTAGAAAACTGGGGGCACTGAATCAGTGCCATGTTACATATTGCCACTTAACACAATTTTTATTTGTTGTACATGATGGCATGCGTCAGTGGTGCTTCATCATTTCACTCCTTTTAACAGGATAAATAGTAGGTCAATGGGATGAAATACTGTATTATGAACACAAAGCTGTTAAAAATGTTTCTTAGGAGCTTCCCAAAGTTTTGAAAAATATTACAGGATCTTAACTGTATAAATGTAAGCATACGTAAATGCAATATGTAAAGTCCTAAGTACTAGGTAACACCATGTAGATGTCCTAAATATTTAGCCACCAGGCTAGAAATTAACAGCAACCACACAAAACACATCTTTTCTCTGCAACCCATTTGAACATCTCCTTGGAAAATAGAGACTGGTGGCTTTTTATAGCGTTCCCTGCTGATGACCAATAGATTTATATTGTAATACTGTACAGTAGAAATCTGAGAGCCACCTGTGCTGCTAAAATGGCTCTAAAGATAAAATCTATTATGCCTCTTGAAAGGCCATTTTGGTCTCCAGAGGAAAAAAGGTAATTTTGACTTGACTGAGACCTCATGTATTGATCTTACACAGGAGGTGTTAACAGAAGAGAGAGAGATTAATCTGAGAAAGGAGATGTTCTCTCAGTTTTGTGGAACATGCCCCAGAATGGTTCCCCAAAGAAGTGAAAAAGCAGAATACTAATTCTGTGTATATGTATGAGAAAGAGACAGGCAGCAGCCAGCGGTTGCTGGATGGGAGGAATGTGCACTTCATTTTTAAACCTTTCAACACTTCAGGTATTAGACTTTTGTAGGTCATAAAAGCATTTTACTGGCAGTGTTAAAATAGTTTAACATGAGTGTGGGCAACTTGTATATTACCAGTGGCCTTCAGTCTCCTTTTATATGGTCTGAAATAACAAAATAGTGGTGGCATTTGGGTGGTTCAGGTTTTGTAATCCAGACCTAAGGTTCCCCCCCCCCCCAAATGGACTGTCCTGACTGATGGCAAAAACAAGCCTGCTCATGACCTTGGCCTGTGGGTCATGGAGTAACTTTGACTCCTGCAGCCCCCAACCAATTCAGAATAATACTTGTTGCAGTCCCATAGAGTCCCCTTTCTGATTTGCTTGTTTGGGAGGAGGGCTTGGATTTGGCAGGGCTGGTTTAAGGGCCCTGCAGCACCTTCAGCTGCTGGGGACCCTGTCGTTGTGGCGGGCCTGTCATAACCCTCCTCCTGCAAAATTATTATTAGTTGTAGGAAGGCTTCTGACCATCGCTGCATTGGCCACCGGCCAGCTACAGAAGGGTGTATCTACCATGGGAGGGACAGCAGCAGGGCAGGGAGACACCTTGGCCCCTGCCCACACCCTCTAATGCCTTCTTGTTCAGGGAGAGCAAAGATTGTGCTTGGAAAAGGGAGAGGAAAGGAAGAGTACTGGGCGAGGTTGAGTTTCCCAAAGGGGTGGAGAAGTGGAGACAGAAACAGACACACAAGGTCTGGGGGACCTATTTCTCCCAGAGTGACGGGACCGCCTGAGGGAAGAGATGGGAACAAGGGGGGAGCGAGGGACAAGAGCGCCTGGTGGGCAGAGAAGCTGAGGCGGAGGAGGCTGGAGGGCTGCCTGAGGAAGTGGAGAGAGAATCATCTCGTTTCCAACTGTGTAAATTGTTCAAGAACCAAGCAGAGAAATATTCAAAAATGGACAATTGCTTTTCAAATAAATTGAAGTATCAAATTAGCTAACTAAAACCTAATTAACTCACCAAAGCAGCTGGCAGGCATTTGAAGGACTTCATAATCTGGCTTTTATCACACTACACTGTTATAGTGCTATTATTCCACTTTAACCGCTATGGCTGCCTCCTGTGCAATTCTGGAGTTTGTAGTTTAGTGAGGCCTAAGAGCTCTCTGGCTGAGAATGCTAAATGCCCCTCCCTAAACTGCAAATATTAGGATTACACAGGAGGCAGCCTTAGCAGTTAAAGTGAAATAATAATACTGCAACAGTGTACTGTGATAATCTTTCTTGACTCTTTACCAGAGACTAAAAGACAAAGGAAGAATTCCTACACAAGCATATTTCCCAATGAGAGCTGGGAAATGGAGAGGGACATTCAAACTGGCCAGTCAACAGCCAGGGATGACCTGGACTAAGAGGCCTTTCTGTAACAGCTGTGGAAAGGCAGATAGCACGTTCTGTAGATATTGAGAAGTTAGTGAGGGTGTTTGCTGCTCAAAAAGCAAGATTTTTTTTAAGTGAGCATTTTTTTTAATTCAAAGAAGCTAGAAAAGTTCATTTTATAAATGTTGTAATTTTAAATTATTTGATACAAATGTTATGTAAACTGGTTAAAATAATTTTAAAAGGATAATTCAGGCTATACTTTGTATTTCAAAATTTACAACATAAGATTGTAAAAGTAAGAAAGGACGAAATTAGCATTAAATATACTAAATTGGACTCAGCTCTTTCGTTTCCTGACTTCAAATTCTGTATGCTGAAACTAGTGTTTTGTAATTTTGATTTAGTGTGAATGGGCTAGTCTTTTGAGATTTGTTTAATAGAAATGATCTACTTTAAATAGCAGGAGAGTGTTGCATTAGAGTATTTTGTAATATGTTTGTACAGTAGGACCCCTGTATCCGCATGGGATTGGTTCTGGGCTAAACCACGTAGAGTGAAATCTGTGGATAATAGCAAACACTGCTGCCACCAGAAACCTCCCAGGAGAAGGGAAGGAAGAGGTGAACTCGCCTCCTCCCTCACTCCCCCGCCCGCTGGCTCTGCCACTCCAGAACCCTCTGCCTGCCTGCCCGCTGTGCCAGAACCCACCCATACCCATGGAGAAAGGAGGGGGAGGTGAGTTCGCCTTGTCCCTCCCTCCCTCCCTTGCCTGCCCGCCCACACCAGAAACTCCCCCCACAAAGAAGGCAGCCAGAACTAGTGAAGATTGGGCGTGCCTGCTGCAAGGAGTCAGAGCAACAGCAGCTGGAGGCAACAGGGGCAAGTGCTGGGGGTCTCGCTGCTTTCTTCTCGCCGGGGTTGGGAGCTCTGGCCGTTGGAGTCAAAGCAGGGATTTCCCTCATGTCTTCTTGCTTGTGTCTGTGCATGTGTGGAGAGGGGGATACTGTCTCACTCAGGCGTCCCTTCCAACCGAAGCCCAAACCTCTCAAGGTTCCCGCAAATCCGAATAAAACAGGGTGGGGGACACCTGAATTAAACACCTTGGTGAGTGCAAAGCATAAAACCCAGAAGGAGAAGTGAGAGGGATGTGAGCTTGCCTCGTCCCTCCCTCCCCCAGCCCTGCTGGAACCTCACCCCTGCGAGCTTGCCTCCTCCCTCCCTCCCTCCCTCCCTCCCTCCCTCCCTCCCTCCCTCCTCCTACCCACCCTGCTGTCACCATCCGCAGATAATTGAATCCGTGGGTGGCAAATCAGCGGATGGGGGGGGGTGCTACTGTATTGTTTGGCTGAGGAAACCTACACCAGTCTTACATTAGTGCCTATAATACAGGTTTTTAAACTAAATTATTGATGACAAATCATATAATAATCTGAATATCCTGTACTGTAAATAGGTTAGGTTACATTGACCTGAGATAAACATATGCCCTCCCCCAAATAAAGCGTGCAGCCCCCCCACCCAAATTCCTTAAACTGTCCCAGGGATTTGGGGATGCACAGAGATGCTCTCCTTTCTGTGTGAAATTCTTGGGTGTTTGGAGTGAGAGGGAGGGAGGGAGGGGAGGTTTCTCCCATATAAAATGAGCTGATCAAGATTAACAATTATAGTGCTCTGCTGAAAAGAAAGGAACCAGAAAAATCTTCAGTTGTCACATGCACAAAAGTGATCTCTGAGCATCCTGGAGATTGATTGATATCAAGTATTGAATGTGGGACCTTCTGCAATTTAAAAAAGTGCTTTGCCACTGAGGTCTGTTCCCCCTTATGTCATGGGAAGAGACTTGTGCACATCAGGGAGACTGACAGAAATAGGCCCAGAAAATTGGGTATGAGTAAGTATGCCCAGTATGTCTTAGGCTTTGGGCAGTTTGGGTCTGTGGGTCCTCTAAATCTAAACAGGTTTGGTGTTAGACAATTTCCTGAGTGCCAAGGTGTGAAAGTTAGATCATAGGCATAGCTCCTAGGCCTTTGATGTACACTTTGCACAAAGGATGCTACAGCAGGATATACAGTTACAGGTGACTTGTTACGATAGGAATAGATCCCTTTGTCCCGTACTTATGCTTTGGCTTTTAAATGGCTTGCAGAAAGTTTGGGAAGATAGAATGTTGGATGCCTTCAATAAAAAACGGTGACTAGAGCAGTTCTCAGAGGTCTGTTGCTATCAACCATTTAGTATCCAGTAGGAAATACATTAAAAAGTGTGTGTGCCCACCTATACCTCTTCTCACACTACAACTTGTTGTCCTCATTGTTAAAATATGTTGTGTTCCCCCCCCCACCTCATACCTTTCCTGGTTTCAAGGCAATGGGGAAAAAATCCTATTGAATTCTGTGCCCCTTGGGTCAAACTTGCAATGATTTTAGATCTCTGTTTTGAGTACAAAGGACAGTGAATGCTTAATGATCGTCTTAAAGCAGTAATGGGCTGGATGAGGAAAAACAGATTGAGATTAAATCCGGACAAAACAGAGGTGCTCACAGTAGCGACCACAAAACCAGGAGTTGGGTTGCAACCTCCAGTCCTGGATGGGGTCACGCTCTCCGTTAAGGACTGTGTTCGCAGTCTGGGGGTGCTCCTTGATTCATCGCTTCAGATGACTAGTCAGGTGAATGCAACAGTCAGGAGTGCCTGTTATCAGCTTCCGCTGATACGCCAGCTGTGCCCTTTCCTGGAAGTAAGGGACCTCAAGACTGTGGTGCATGCGCTGGTAACCTCTAGTCTAGATTTCTGCAATGCACTCTACATGGGGCTACCCTCATGCTTGGTCCGGAAACTTCAGTTGGTACAAAATATGGCAGCCAGAGTGGTCTCAGGAACATCTCGGAGAGACCATATAACTCCAATATTAAAATCTCTCCACTGGCTGCCTATTGGTTTCTGGGCCCAGTATAAGGTGTTGGTTATTACCTTTAAAGCCCAAAATGGCTTGGGTCCAACTTATCTTCGAAAACACCTTCTCCCATACAATCCTCCCCGCGCACTCCGGTCCTCTGGGAGGAATTTGCTTCAGCCACAAAAATCTAGGCTGTCTGCAACCTCCCAGAGGGCCTTTTCGGTAATTGCCCCCCAATTATGGAATGGCCCGCCGAACGAGATCTGTCAGATGACGAGCTTAAGTAGCTTTAAAAAAGTATTAAAGATGGATCTCTTTCGGCAGGCCTTTGTTAATTAGATCCCGGCCTCAGGAGCTCCTGGCCTCTTTTAGTCTGCTGGCTATTTATTATTTTTTTAATGTGATTTTAGATTAGTTGTTTTTAATTTATATTGTTTAATATCTTTTTATGGGGGAGAGTGGGGGTGGGTGGTGTTTAGGGATTTTAATCTGTATTTGTATTTTAATGTTTGTAAGCCACCCCAATTGTTTTTAACAGAGGGGCGGGGTATAAATAAATATTATTATTATCATCATCATTATTATTAATGGCGTTCTGCAACGATGATGCAAGTACTGGTAGTGGTCTTGTCACTTGGTGAACTTGCCTTCATCACCCAAACTATTGTTCACACAAGAAGGCTCTCTCTGTGGTAGCTGATGCATGATATCTTGTCACAGTTCTTAGATATGATCATGTTGTATCATTCTATGCTAGGGTTCACAATCTATAATCCATCCCATTTTATGAATGTGTGAAATCCTTGTCCTTCTGAGTGCTCTGTTTTATCTTTTGTCTTCCATACCCTTTTATGATAATATTGCATATCTGTTGGGGGACCGTGAGTGTACCGTATGTACTGCCTACCTCAAGGTAAACCAGAGTCCAGTTGATTATTTTCATGTCTTTATTTTGTTTTTCTCTTGTGTTTGTTGATGATTTGGTGATTACGTTTTGCACTATATGGTGTAAACAGAATTTCAGAGAGGAAGAAAAAAAATAGCTGCAAGGCAATATTCCCCTCCTCTCATTGCAGTACTTGAACTTTGTGTAATGATACAAACACAACATTGTCAATATCTCTGTGTACTAGCACACAATACTACTACAATCCTTGATTCTTATGCAGTGGATCATACATCGGGTCTCAGAAACATGCTTAATGTTGCAGTTTGGCTGTTTGCATGTGTGACACACTTTTAGAAGTGTCTTTGAGCCACCTCCTTGCTATTTATGTTGCAATGGTTTCTTTGTTCAGACAGAAAAGCAAAAGAGAGTGAATATGACACCTACATCATAGTCAATCTCATTAGAGAATGTAGAAATGCAAATAGCAATTCAGCGTCATTTAAAAAGATAAAGGGAGCTATCCATCTTAACAATATCCCTCAAGTTCCTTTGCCAGAAGAGGCCCGAGGCAAAAATTGTAGATTTATGTTTCTGTGCTTAATGTAACAAGCAGCTTCCAGGCAAAAAAAATAAAAAAATAAAAAAATGTACCAATGATCACCATCACCTAATGTAGTGGTTCTCAAGCTTTGAACCTTCAAATTTTTGGACTTCAACTCACAGAGCCTCCAGCCAGCAGGTTTGGAATTATGGGAGCTGAAGTCCAAAACATCTGAAGGAATGAAGATTGAGAAGCACTGATCTAGTTCATTGCTGAGAAATAGCATCATGCCCAGACCTGCTCTGGTCTGTCTCTCCTGATACTAGAAAAGTCACCTGCTGAGTGTGGACAGGACTAGAGCCAAGAAGAGGCCACTGAGAAGCAAAAGGTGACTGTCAACATGTTTGGGGGGGGACTCCACCATTTGGAGAAATACTATATGAATTGGTGAGGGGGGAGAAATCACCACAAGGTCAACCACCTCCCCATAGAAAAAGCCCAGTGAAGACTGAGGCATTGAATGCTGAATATCTTTAGTGGGGAAAATAGAAAGGTGGAATAGGAAGAATTAACTTAGAAGAGGAGCTGTTTTTTTTCTGGCTGGAGCCCTAAACAGGATTACTTAATGCTGCAACATGTTGTTGCTTGTTCTGTTTATCTCTCCAGGTTGCTTGTTTTACTTTATCTGCACACCCCCTCCCCAGGCATATCATCTGGATGGCCAGAGCTGTTCGGCTGCTGGTGATAGTTGTAGCAGTAAGTAAAGGGAAAGTTAATGTTGGAAAATGTATGCCAACTCATTATTACAGATTGCCATAAGATCATTTTTTTCTTGAGACTTGTATAAACCTTACTGCTGTGCAGATAGGACTACAGAGCCAGTGTGGTATCATAGTTTGAATGCTTGACTTAGAACTGTGGGAGACCAGTGTTCAAATTCCTGCTTAGCCATATAGACTTAGAACTCTGGGAGACCAGTGTTCAAATTTCTGCTTAGCCATATAAACCTACTGGGTGACCCTGGGCAAGTCACAGCCTCTCATAAATCTTGCCAAGAAAACCCTATATGTTTGCCATAAGTCAGAGTTTACTTGAAGCCACATAATAACAACAGCAACAGTGCTGTGTAATATGCCAGTTTAGACATTTATCTAGTGGGTTTTGTTGTTGTTGTTTGCAGGTCCCCTCTTTGAGAACCACGGGCCCCTCCACACTACAAAATTATAGTGGCATGTTTCCACTTTAACTGCCATGCTGCTGCATCCTGTGGAATTCTGGGATTTCCAGATTGTTGTTGTTGTGTGCCTTCAAGGAATTTCTGAATGATGACTACCCTAAGGCAACCCTTTTCTGAGGCCTGAGAGTGTGTGACTTGCCCAGGGTCACTCTGTGGGTTTCCATGGCTGAGCATGGATTCGAACCCTGGTCTCCAGAGTTGTTGTCCAACACACAAACCATTAAGCCACATTGGAGATTTTCACACCACCTATTTGTTCCGTTGCAGGCACAGAACAGGGTCGCTGAAAGACTTTTCTTTCAGATGACGTTCTGCCTTTTCTGTGCCCTCAACGTTACAATTCTGTTTTGTCCCCGTGATATTTCAATCATGGGGAGAAGTCGTTAATGACCACCCTGTTCTGTTTCTATCATGGAATCAGGGTGGTCTGAAAGGTGCCCCGTTCCTCTCTCGCAATGAGGGGAGGTCTGTTCTGGACACTTCTGGCCAGGAATGGGACACCCAGGTAAGTTACCCCCTCCGAGTTACTTGTATTTTTTTAAAATTTATTTTTGTATTTTGTTTCTTGCTTTGACAACAAACTTTGACATATGATAGGTGTAATTTGGAAGGCAAAGGAATACCTTTTGCAGGTTAAATCTTGAAAAATGAAGTTTTTAAAAGCAACACTGCTCATGACATTTAGAGAGAGGCTGGGCAGTGGGAAGGATATGTTTTATTGAAGCCTTAGATCCAAGCTTTCCTATCTCAGGGATTGTCTAGAAGGTGAAAATATTCCTCATAGAATTCGAGAATACCTTTTGTCCCAACGAGATCCCAAAGTGATTTGTGTTATTCAGAAGGAGAAGGCCCCCAAACTCCAACTACCATGGCAGAAAAGCCTTTGTGGCTTTTCCTAAAGTGTTTTTGTTTTTTTTTAATGCGTGGAAATGTACATTACTGCTTGTTAGGACATCCGATTCGAATCACAGCACATTCTCAGCAAGGACAGAACTGGAAATCTGATTGGTTGGACGTGCATGGGTGGGGGCAGGCTTGCTGACAATGAAATGGTCAGAAGTGCCATTTTCGTGGTATTGATTATGAGCTTTTTTGCTCTGCTGAGGTGACCAAACAACTGTTTTAAGCAGGAAGCTGCACTTCCACACCTTTGACTTGCAGTTAAAAAAAAATACTGTGTAGCAGCGGCAATGTGTGGAGAATAATAATGTGAGCAATTCACTCACAGCCACCATCTTGGTTCTCAGGCATGGCTGTGTGTGAACTTCAAGCAGGGATAGCTTCACATACCAGTGATTTTGCCAAAGGACCGTGGAGACAAATGAATGCTGCTGTGAATTTGTGTTAATGTGCAGTAATCCACATTATATTGCCTTGTCTAGCCAAGCCCTCAGACTGGTTGTTTTTTTTTTTTTTTGAAAAAAAAAAAAGGAATTGAAAACAGAAGTGACTTCTGGTTCATGTCTGGTTTCCTTTTTTAAAAAAGGATTCTGGAAATTTGGGAGCGGTTGTGGTCCTGCCGAACCCTGAAACTGCTCAGCTGCCATCTTTGAAGGCCCTCTGGATTAAAACTATCTGGGCAAGATTTTTTGAATGGGGTTCAGAGGGTGCTCAGAATTGCAGACCCCAGATAATGCCTTGAGGGGGCATATGTGTGTGTGGGAGCATTTTGGAACTATAAGTAACTAATTCTCAAAATTACTTTTAAATGTTACTTTTGCCATTCTGAATGGCCTAACCTAGAGGTAAGTAACCTGATGCCCTCCAGAGGTTTTGAACCAAACAGCTAAGATCAGGAATACAAAACTGGGTCAATGCACACCAAAAAAGATCTTATTTAGAAGCATATTCTTCTATTCAACAACCATTTCCCAGTGGAGAGATATCGGAGCATCCTGTAGATCATTGGGTTAGCTCCACCCATTCATTCCTGGTGGGCAGGTAACAAAGGACCTTTGGTAGGCCCCTTCCTCTGATGTCATCTGGGAGGAGCGACCCACCTCTGGCCAGTTGTTTCCTGCCTACCGCTCCTGGTGGTCACATCTGTTTGTTGCTCCGATCAGCTACGTGGCCGCTGAGAACAATAGAGAGAGGAAGGAAGCTTTTCCAAGTGGTTTTGAACAAAGGAATCCTGAGAGGGGGACAAGACCTCCGCGAGGCCAATGGATTCCCTGTCGAAACAGGGGGAGAAGCCCCCCGCATCGACCAACGATAATTCCCTGCCTGCACCTCAGCCTATTGTGCTGGGAAACAGCCAGGAAGCAGCCAACGGAACAAACCTCCTGGTGGAGGAGGTGGTTGTGAGCACGGGGAGCAAAGAAAAACCCTTTATCCCTATGGCTGGCATGGACCCTCCAGCACCACAGACGGAGGCAACCGTGAGTAATGCGGGTCCCCTGGGAACAGGGCAAGGTTCACCAGACCCACCCATGAACTTGGTGGCTAGGGTAAAGGACTTAGTAGCAAAAGAGGCTCTAGGAGTCCTTGGCAGCAGGACTCGCTCAGCCAGCCCTGTGGAGCTTGACGGGGCTCTGGCAAGGGGGGCTTCACCCATTATGGGAGCCCACCCACCCATTCCCCCCCTGACCCCTGCGGCCGGAGAGACGGTCCAGGCAGCAGGCGCACTCAACACATCCAGATATACGTAGCTTTATAAGGGGCCTAGCCAACTTAGTTCCACCTGTGGCTCATCGTTTTCCATCTTGGGACCTCTACACAGTGTTGAAGGCACTAACAGTTCCCCCATTCGAGCCCCTCAAGCAGGTATCTTTGAAGCACATGTCATGGAAGGTTCTTTTTCTTGTTGCAATTACTTCAGCTCAGAGAGTATCCGAGCTGGGAGCTTTGTTTGTGAGGAAGGATCTTTGTGTGATCAGGCCAGACTCTGTGGTTCTACACACACACCCTAACTTTAGACCTAAAGTGAACTCGGCCTTCCATGTCTCTCAGGACATAGTGTTACCTCCGTTTTGTCCAAAGCCGTCCAGGGAATTAGAGAAAATTTGGCACACTTTGGATGTGCGGTGTGTGATCAAGATCTACTTGAAAAGAACCAGCAGCTTCCGGATGACTGAAGCTTTTTGTGTCAGTCCATCAAAGGTACCTAGGCTGCAATGTTTTCTCATCGACACTAAGTAGGTGGATCAGAGCCTGCATTGCCTCCTGCTATGAATCTCTAAATGTTCCAATTCCAGAGAGTATCCTAGCACACTCAACAAGAAGTGCGGCGACATCAGCAGCCTGGGACAGGGAGGCCACTCTGGAGGAAATCTGCAGAGTGGCCACGTGGAAGTCTTCATCCACTTTCCTTCGACACTATAGACTGGACAAATTGCAGTCCGCTGAGGCCACTTTCGGCAGACATGTACTGCAGCAGATTGTAAAATCTTAAATAAGACTCCTATATGCCAGCCCCACCCTAGGGACTTCTGTGAGAGGGCTTTTGTAGATCCCAATGATCTACAGGATGCTCTGATATCTCTCCACTGGGAAAAGGTACGTTGGTCTTACCTGTGATACGTCCTTTTCCAGGGGAGAGATGAGGAGCATCCTGCCCACCCATTTTTGCTGACATCTAGATTGTTTTTTTCTTTTTTGGGGGATAAGTGTATCTGTTTTTTAGAAGGGGGGACAGTATATCCCTGTACATTGATGTTTTCTAACGGTTAGTTTATTTATCAAGGGATATGTTTTGCTGTTTTTTTGGTCTTTTGTGTTATGTTATTTTCACTGTCACCAGCTTGTAGGAGTGTCCAAGAAGCCTATGGTATGAACTGGCCAGAGGTGGGTTGCTCCTCCCAGATGTCATCAGAGGAAGGGGCCCACCAAAGGTCCTTTATTACCTGCCTACCAGGAGTGAATGGGCGGAGCTAACCCAATGATCTACAGGATGCTCCTCATCTCTCCCCTGGAAAAGAACGTATCACAGGTAAGACCATTGCACACAGCAGAAAAGTAAATCAACAGCTAATATAAAAATAATTCATCCAAGGAGCTTTAAAAGTCAGTTTTACTGCAAAAGCAGTGAAGTATTCTTCATTAGGTTACAGTTTTCAGGCCGTGTAATTATACCTTTGCTACTAAAACAATTAAGTTAAAGAAGCTAATTATTTGTAACTAGTTGCTTGCCCTCCATTAACACCCCCTTGTCGTGAGGGAGAGGCTTGCATACCCTAATGAAGTGCTGGCCCTCATGTGACTATGTGACGAATGTTGCTGTCCTTGAGCAAGCAGGGATCACCAGCATTGAGGCCATGATATTGAGAACACATCTGCGCTGGGCAGGGCATGTTTCTAGGATGGAGGACCATCGCCTCCCAAAAATAGTACTCTATGGTAAACTCACCACGGGTCAGCATAAGAGGGGTGCTCCAAAAAAGCGATACAAGGACTCTTTGAAACAACATCTCAGACTCGGCCAAATTGATCAACAACAATGGTCCACCATGGAGACGCACTATCCACAATGCTGCAGCCTTATTTGAGAACTCACATCGAACCAGTCTTGAAGAGAAACGACAACGCAGAAAGAATCACAACCCAGAAACATCACCCAAGGAGACCTTCTGCTGTGCTTTCTGCAACTGGGCTTGTTTATCTCGGATTGGCCTTTTTAGTCATCAGCGCGCTTGCAGAAAGCGCGGGATGAATCCTTCCTGAATCTTCATTTGTGAAGAAAAGCCAGAGAGAGAGAGAGTTGCTTGTAACCTTTGAGCTGCTGAGTGTGATTCTCTATTTCACAGTTTGATTGCTAAGTATTGAATAAATTTGGTTTCTTTTACTATTTCCTAACAATGCTTCCATTTTATTTTATTATATTAGAGCCCCAGCATGGGAAAATACTTAAATATGTTCTTACCTCGAAATTAGTAGCACTTCAGAATAGGCTTAATATCAAGTTATACTAGTCTAGGGTGACATAAATAGATTCACAATCATTTGATTCTTTAAGTGGAATTGCCCTACATAAAGATGACTTGGTGTGTTTTGGAATTTAATTATATGCTGAATTTTTCTCTCTAGATTTTGTGGTAGATACTGAGCCATGCAGAGCCACATGACTTTATGCTTTTTATGGTCATTTTGAAAGCACACCCTGTCCTTGTAAAATACTGAATGGCATTTTGTTTTCATTAACCTTGTATGAGTAGGTTTTAACAGGAAAGTATTAACCAAGCAATTTGTAGATCAGTTTGAAATGAAGCAGACTGACTGGAGTACACATTTAACAGCAGCAGTTGTCCCAAAATCATGGAGATGTTTCAGTGTGAAAAGGAGAAAGAAAGTGACTATGACAGAACCGAAGAAGGAAAGTAGGTGCTTATGAGAAAGGGTAGGAGGGGCTGCTGCTGTTCCATCTTACCAGAGGGAAGCGAGGGAGGGTGGAGGTGATTCCTTGAATCATAGAATCATAGAGTTGGAAGAGACCACAAGTGCCATCCAGTCCAACACCCCGCCCTGCAGGAATACACAATCAAAGCTCTCCCAACAGATGGCCATCCAGCCTCTGTTTAAAAACCTCCAAAAAAGGAGACTCCACCACACTATGAGGCAGTGTATTCTACTTCCGAACAGCTCTTACTGTCAGGACGTTCTTACTAATGTTTAGGTGGAATCTCTTTTCCTGTAGTTTGAACCCATTGCTCTGTGTCCTTGTCTCTGGAGAAGCAGAAAACAAGCTTGCCCCATCCTCAGTATGACATCCCTTCAAATATTTGAACATGGCTGTCATGTCACCTCTCAACCTTCGCTTCCCTATCCTTCTTGAATTGTGGTGCCATGATTCAAACCATGAAGATCCAGCTGCTCTGAGCTGCTAGGGGAAGAAAAGAGAGGTGTACTCAATTGAGAGCGCACCCTCATTTCTTCCCCTCTGAGGCTGAGACCAACAGCTTCTCTATATTCAGAATTGCCTCCCCGCTGTCTACACTAGGAGAAAGGACCCTTCCCTCCTCCTTTCTACACAGTAGTAGAGGCCACTCTCAAGGCTTGATAGCCACCAGGTGGTGGGAGGAATCAGAACTATGCGTGTGGAGCTACACACGCATGTAGAAACTTGGCCAGTATCTGTTTTTCTTTATGCAACATTTATTGACCAAAATCTTTGACTGCAAATGATATATTTTTGAACCCAGTGTGCCTTAAGTAAACTTTTCTTACCTTGAGCAATGCTGAATCATTACCCAGCATTTCCTTTCAACCTCTTTATAAAGTGCTTTGTGTCTTTCCTAAAGAATCCATCCATCCATTCATTCATCACATTTCGTAGTTCTTCATTATTTTTCATGAAGTATTTCCATTTTCTTTTTGTTTGTCATTTCAGTCTATTTTCTTTCTCTGTGGCTGAGGTGATTTCTTGAGCCACTTTCCTCATCTGTAATCCAGAATATTTTCTAAAAATGTTGTGGCAGAAGCAACCTAAATCCAAATGCTACTCCCAACTAGAGTAGACACATGAAATACTGTGTGTGGGAAGCTGATAAATCATCCATAAGTATATCCCATCAATCAGTGGGTCCGCTCTCCTTGGGACTAACAGTTGGATTTAGGTCAGTTTGGTAAGTTTGAGAGGTTCAGTTAGGGTGGTACAAGGAATCTCAGCTAAACATGATACCATGTCTACTCTTACAGGGATTTGCCATGATTTTAGGTAGCCCCAAAGAACCAGATTATAAATGGAGAATGTTTCTGTAGAAGAAAGCTCTCAGTGGAGTGGTGTAATGCCTCTACCATTGTTGCTCTTGACTGTGCCTTTTCTCCATTCTTTCTGTTACAACAGATTAGATTGCAAGCCCCTTGTAACAGGGACTTTACTGTGCTTATTTTACTCATAAAGTGTTGATTATAAAATAAAGAGACCAATAGTTGTTAGGTGATATGATCACATTGTGATCATGCAAACATTATTCCACAGGTCATACATGACAAGAGCTTGGAATGTGATTTTTTACAGTCATTTCCTACTTGTTTCTCTTTACTTTTCCAAATTAACTGTTGAGGGGAACTAGTTACTTCTTTTTGAAAGAACAACATATATTAATTACTTTTAAACTATTTTGATTTTCTTTTAAAGTACACTTTAAAATGGCACCGCCCCATGACACCCCTGCAAGAAGCAATTTTTTAAAAAAGAAACATTGAGTAAACATTACTTTAAATGTAAGCAAGGGGATCTTGTACCACCTTTGAGAGTAACTGAGAGAAAGAAGCTGTAGCACAAGCTTTTTTAGATTAGGAGAATGAGGATGCTCCGACATGCGTTGGAGGAAGAAAAACAAGGTGCCATTTACACAATGAAAATGTAGTGGGAAGAATTTGTGTTGAACTCTGGTTGTTTACATGTACATCGGGTCAGGCACGTGATTTTCGGAAGGGGGGGCACCTTTTATCCCACAACCTGTGGGACTTCCAGTCCTGCGGTTTGTGGCGGTTTTAAAAAAAGTCAGGGGAGGATTCGGAAAATCGGAAATGTAAACAGCCCGGGACAAGCTATCTCGGTACTAGGTGATGTCCGGAAATGGTGACCGGGGGCGGGCTCAGAAATCAGCAACCAGAAAAGGAGGGGTCAGTCACCCGTTCAACAGATTCAGCCTCACCAGCTGAAAACAAAGGCATCCCTTCCAGCTGCACGAAGGGTTGTGTGTGTGTGCATGTACTAAATCACCCTGTTCAATGAATTTCTACACTGCAAACCCTTCAGCTTTAACCTGTTCCTCAACTGCATGCTGGGTTTAAATTTTAAAGAGAGAGTAAATTATAAAGACATCATGGGCGGAGGATCGCCCATTCATCCCCTGCCTGGATCCCTTCCTTGGGTCTGAACGGATAATCAAACATTCATCCACACACCCCCACAAGGCAAAGTAAAAAATGCCAGTGTCTGAGCGGATGATCACACATTTATTCATCCCCCCAACAAGGCACAGTAAAGAATGCCAGCGTCTGGGTCATTCAAAATGCCTTGTGTGTCCTCCCCTTATGATCCCTGCACTGGCTTTAAACCTTCACTCCACAGTTGCCTCTGCTTAAAGGGTTAACATTTTCAAGAGACAGGACAACCGCAAGCCTCTGGCCCCCTGCACTCGGCTTTTACTGGTTTGGGCTTGTGTGTGTGCGTGCCTGGGGCTCCAGTCCGCTCTGCTTTTGATCTCTCACACACTCCCCAGCACCAACTGATTGCTCCTTCCCCCCGAGTTTAGCTTGCTTTAAATGGTGATCTTTCATTTCTAAAGGAAAGCACAGGGTTTAGCCACTGATCAGTCCTTCCTTCCCCCAGATTCCTCCCCTTATCCCCCCAGCACCTTATCCCCAATGCAACACTCAATCATCCCCTCATCCCCAACCAGAAGCCTGAACAAACATTTGAGCCAGCCAATAGCATCGCTCGTGGCTCGGAACTCTAAAGGAAGTACGTCACTGAGATTGTGAAAAAACGAGTAATCGCATCCTCGATTGACAGCTAAAAAAAAAATCCCGGTACCGTAAACTCGTGTAAACAAAACAAAAAAAACCCCAGGGTAGTATATGGTGGGAGAAAGTACATATCATGGGACGGGGTGCCATGTAAACAATGATCCCGGGATCTCCAGTTCAGAGACAAAAATTGTGTAAACAGGGAGGGACAAATACGGGATCAAGAAATCCCAGGACGCCCCGTGACAAAAATTACCATCTAACTGGCACCCAAGTCTATGGAAAGCTTATTCTACAACTTTAATGTAAGAAGATTATCACACTTGACTATACTGTTACAGTGCTGTTATTCTATTTTAAATGCTATGGCTGCCTCCTATGGAATCCTGGGATTTACAGTTTAGGGACTGTCATTTAGCATTCTCAGCTAGGGAGCTCTTAGGTGTCACTAAACTACAAACCCCAGAATTCCACAGGAGGCAGCCATAGCAGTTAAAGTAGAATAATATCACTATAACAGTGTAGTGTGATAAAGTCCTTAGTCTCAAAGGTGCTACAAGATGTCTTTGCCACTGATATTATAGACTAAGGACTTTATCAGATGCACAGAATCAGGTGTTATAACGACGCCATATAACTGTGCACATACCACACGATGCTGCCCTTTCGCAGTGATGTCCCCTTAAAAACTCATACTTTTTAATTGACAGCTTAAGCCACCAATTGACCCCCCCCCTGCCATTTTTTTGCCAGCATAGTCAGCATGTGAAACCTCACATCTTTTTTAAAACATACTTTTACCCTGTCAATGGCTGGTCTGGCACAAACACTTCTGGGTGAGATCATGACATCCAGGTAAGTGACACACTTTTTATGACCCTCCCTGGGTTACTTGCAAAATTTAAATTGTGTTTTTGTAGTCCGCCACTTTTTAGTGTTACTTTTGTTTTTTGTTTTTTTGGTTTTTGAATTTCCCATGCAATGAAGTTTTGCGATATTCCGTGGGATTTCTGGAATGGAGCTCTGCTCACCTCCTCTTTATTGCCGGAGCTGCCTTTGCCAGGAAAGCAAAGTAAGTGCGGGAGGCAACGTTCTTTTGCTGGCATAAAAATAGATTTTTTAATGCAAGCAAAATAATGCTTTAAGGGGATTGTCTGATAAGGTCTGAATACAGCTATGTCTCTGAAATATAGTTGTCCCTCCGTATCCACGGATTTGGTATCCACGGATTTAAGTATTCACGGCTTGAAAATATTCTTAAAAAAATAATAATCCAAAAAGCAAACCTTGATTTTGCCATCTTATGTAAGGAACACCATTTTGCTATGCCATTGCATATAATGGGACTTGAGTATTCACAGATTTTGGTATCCACGGGGGGGTCCTGGAACCAAACTCCAGTGAATATGAAGGGAAACTGTACTTTAAATGTAATGCTATTACTAGCAATTTTGTTAGTTTTGCAAGAAGGATCTCATTGTGCCCTTGATACTCCTACCTCCCCCCAAATGTATCAAGGCAACAGCATTACTTACCGTATTACTTCCAAGTTCAGTTGTTGACTACAGGTAACAAATATATACTGTGGCAGTTTGCTTTGTAAATATTCCTGGAAGGGTTAAAATTAGTAATGGGTGCAGTATCTACACAAATGACCAGAGCATTAGCAAAATTGTGGCTGAGTATATTAAATATATTTTTGTTTGTTAATCTTTGTAATATTGTCCTTTTTTTGCTCTTAGCATCTCATCTCTTTTGCTTGGGCTTTGCGTAGTTGTAATGTATGTTAAGCAAGCTTCAGAAATTGAAAAGAAAATGGAAAAAAATGCAATGTGTTATTTACTGTACTTGTTAAACAGAATTGTTGGAAAAGCAAAGGCTGTTTTCATTATTCTCTGACACTGTCTTCCTTGCACTTAAGAAATGCCACTTAAAACAGGGATTCCCCCCCCAATTCCCTGCCATTGCTAACGTTTAAATTACTGTAATAGTAATGGAGAGAGCCAGCATGGTGTAAGGATTTGAGCATTGGGCTATGACATTGGAGACTAGGGACCAAATCCTTACTCAGCCATAAAACCCACTGGATGACATTGGGAAAGTCATATGCTCTCAGCCTCAGAGGAAGGCAAAGGCAAACCTACTCTGAACAAATCCTGCCTAGAAACCCCATGATAGTTTTGCCCTAGGGTTGCCTTAAATCAGAAATGACTTGAAGGTACACAACAACAACAACAACAACAACTGATAATGGAGCATGGCAAATGAAATCACAATAGCTTTGCTCAGAGCTGTAATATGACAGTCCTCCTTACCAGTAGCCTAAAAACCAAACTCCTTCTCTTAGGAGATTATCAGGCAGGAACGCAAAAAGCGTTCCTGTCCCACAATCTCCAGTCCCACTCCTGTCCCAGCACAATAACTCTTCCCATCACACTTACCTTCTCTCCTGTCGACAGGCAGCCCAGGAATAAACGGAGCTCTAAGAGAGCTCCGTTCACTTCCTGGACTGAAATCCTGCCCATTCTCATGAGAAGATGCGAGTGTGGGAAATTCAAAAATAAAAACAAAATGCACACAAAAAAGTTTTTAAAAGCACATACACACACTTTAAAACTTCCAAGTAAATCAAGGAACATTTTAAAAAGTGTGTCATTTACCTGGATGTTGCGATCTCACCAGGAAGTGTTCTGGCAGGACTGCCCATTGACGCTGCATTCACAAGAGTTAAATGGCCTGAGGTTTCTTTCACACACGGCACCAAAATGGGATGGGTGATCCATTGACGGCTCGGCCCATCAATAAAAAGAAACATCATAATGACACCAGTAGAGCACAAAAGGATGTCGTCATTTGATATTGGCATCCTTTTGTGTTCCGCTGGCATCGTTATGGTGCCACATTAGCTGCATCTGATAATCTCCTTAGTATGTGAACTTCCTGGTATTCATAAGGACAGAGAATAGTGCTTTCTTAGTCCTTAACTAGAACTTGGTGCTTCAAAAGAAAATGTTTTCTTTGCTTATTTTGCAAAGAGTATTTCAACATGGAGGGCCTAAATACCCTAAAGGTACCAGATTCCATCTGATCTTGGAAGTTAAGTAGGGTCACCCCTGGATGGGAGAACACCTACTGGTACCAGATGCTTTAGGCTATATTTCAGAGGAAGGAATGCCAAAACCACTTCTGAGTATTCCTTGCCTTAGAAAACCCTATGAAATTCATGGGGTCTCCATATGTCGACAGGAAACTTTGAGGCACACACACACACATTTCAAGAGTGGCAATAGCAATATCTGTAAGCATACCATGTTGCAGGTAGCCATTTAATACTATATTTGAAGTAACCTTCAACAAATATACTTTTAATTATTTTGACCATATAAAATTTACAGTAAGAGCCTTGTGAATTCAGTGCACTATTGTAATGGTAATGTGGAAGAAAAAGAGTATTTTTTTGTGAACTTCAAAAGAGACAAAAAGTGATTTAAGTGTGTGTCCAAGTTTCCACATTTTCATTCTTCATGGTTGTCATGGTGGTTTGCCTTTGCCCCTCTGGGCAGCAACTGCTGGGATTATCCTCACTTGTCTCTGCAGCTCCAGGGTTCAAGAAGAGGCTGAGGGTTATTTGGCAGCTGAGTGACTGAGGTGCCCAGAGTTTCAGCTTTCAGCTGGAATGTGAGATACTGACATAGTAATTTCCTGTGGCAGAAGTTATTTCAACATTTATATAGCTGCCTGTCATGACTTAGATGGTGAGTGAGAAAGGTTCTTCTTTAATGTTAACAGAGGTAGAGATGTTAGAGGGAAAAGTGCTTCTACATTGCATTTAGATTTAAAAGTTTTTAAAACTTGTATTAATTATGAGGTTGTCCAAATGGTGGAAATAATCCTAATAGAATCCACAGGGAATACCTTTTGTCCCAATGAGATCCAACCAAGATTTGTGGTTTTCAGAAAGAGCACCCCCCCCCAAAAAAACCCCCTCAATTTACTGCATGGGAAAGCCTGTGCGGCTTTTTGTGAGGTTTTTTGAACAATGTGTGGAAGGGCGCATTACTGCTCATTTAGACATCCAGTTTGCATCGCAGTGCATTCTCAGTGAGGGTGGAAGTAGGAAGCTGATTGGCTGGACATGTGTGTGTGTGTGTGTGTGTGGGGCTTACCAGCAATAAAGTGGCCAGAAGTGCCATTTTGGAGTTTCACATTGCTGATCATGCACTTTTTTGCTGTGCTGATACAGCCAAACAGATTTTTAAGTGGAAGACCACACTTGCACATCATTGATTTCATTTTTAAAAAATACTGTGCAGCGGTGGCAACTTGTGGAGAATAATAACATGAGTAATTCACTCGGCCACCATCTTGATTCACAGGTGTGGTTGTGTGTGAACTTCAAATACAGATAGCTTTGCATACCAGCAATTTTGCCAAAGGACTGTGGAGACAAATGAATGCTGCTGTGAATTTGCATTAATGCACAGCAATCCCATTATATCTTCTTGTCTAGACAAATCCTATGTTTACATTGAAAAGGGAATGATTATCACCCCCCGTCCATAATTCCCCATAATAAAAAATAGAACATTATATATATGATTGATACCTTGGACATTTGCAGACACGGCTTGCAGTGCAAGAATCGAGCGGGAGAGCTTTGCAGCTGCAGCACCACAGGGGGTCCATTTTGAACGACGCCGTCCCTGTGGTGAAATCGTCCATGACTCTTCTGTTTAGGGTTGGAGCCTGCCACACCATATTCTGCCAGATTTTATTCACGGAGGTTGTTCGTGAATAAAATCTGGTGGAATATGGCGCGGCAGGCTCCAACCCTAAATGGAAGAGACACAGACGATTTTGCTGCAGGGACGGCGTTGTCTGAAATGGACCCCCTGCAGCGCTGCAGCTGCGAAGCTCTCCCGCTCGATTCTTGCGCTGCAAGCCGCGTCTGAAAATGTCCCATATCTGGGAAACAACAACCAACAATAACAATTCTCTTATTTTCAGTCAGAAATGTTTTGGAGATGTGGAGATTCAGTTAGTTGTACTGCCTGCTAACAGTATTGCACCTCTGGAGGCTCTCCCTGTGCTGTTTTCCAGCTCTTCTCTGTCCCCTTCTTACTTCCAAGACATCCACAGTTTCCTTCTATATATCAGGAGTAATCCCTTAAAGACAGCAGAGAAGTAAAGGAATCCTAAGGCAAAATGTGAAAGAATGGTGATTCACACTCACAACACACTTGAAACATGAAACATATATATTTTATGCTATATGGAAACCGAAAGCAACCTAGTAGAAGACTGTCTCTCTGAGCAAGAGAGAAATGTAAACAGCCCGGGACAAGATATCTTGGTATTTGGTGATGACTGGAAATTGATCTGACCAGGAGCGGGCTCAGAGATCAGAGGAGGGGTCAGTCACCTGTTCAATAGATTCAGCCTCACCAGCTGAAAACAAAGGCTTCCCTTCCAGCTGCACAAAGGTTTGTGTGTGTATCTCGGCATTAAGTCACCTTGTTCAATGGATTTTTACACTGCAAACCCTTCAGCTTTAACCTGCCCCCCCCCTACATGATGGGTTTAAATCTTAAAGAGAGTAAATTTTAAAGAGATCGTGGGTGGACGGTCGCCTATTCATCCCCCATCTGCATCCCCTCCATGGGTTTAAAGACACAGTATACACTGCAAGCGGGTGGGTGGAAATCACTCATTCATCCACCCACCCCCTGCAGCATCCCCTCCATCGTGGGTTTAAAGACATAGTAAAAACTGCCAGCGTCTGGGTGGACAATCGCACCAACTGAGGTTTGTCTTTTAAAAAGCCTTGTGTGTCTGTACTGGCATTCTCCTTTTACCTGGATTTTAACTTTTTGGGGGCATTTACCCATCAGGTGTTTTTTTTAAATCAAACTGTGCAGAGGGGGTTGTCTTCGCCTTCCTTCTCTGACCAATGCAGAAGCTTGAACAAACATTTGTGGCAGCCAATAGCATCGCTCGTGGAGGGAAATTCTACAGGAAGTAGTCACTGAGGTTGTGAAAAAACAAGTCTCTCTCTCTGGCTTTTCTTCGCAAACGAAGATTCAGGAAGGACTCATCCCGCGCTTTCTGCAAGCGCACTGATGACTAAAAAGGCCAATCCGAGATAAACAAGTCCGGTTGCGATGGTCCTCCATCCTAGAAACGTGCCCTGCCCAGCGCAGCTGCGTTCTCAATATCATGGCCTCCATGCTGGTGATCCCTGCTTGCTCAAGGACAGCAACATTCATCACATAGTCAGTCCAGTGTATATTTAGGATTGTGCATAGACAGCGCTGATGAAAGCGCTCGAGGAGTCGTAGGTGGTGGCGATAGGTGACCCGTGTTTCAGATCCATAAAGGAGGATAGACAGTACGATGGCTCTATACACACTGATTTTTGTGCTTTGCCTCAGGTGTTTATTGCTCCAGACTCTTTTGTGAAGTCTTCCAAATGCACTATATGCCTTTGCTAATCTGTGATCGATCTCTTTGTCAATCTTGGCATCTGAGGAGATGATGCTTCCCAGGTAGGTGAACTGCTGAACGGACTTGAGCACAGATTTGCCGACGGCAATGTGGGGATGGTGGTGTTCGTCCTGTGGTGCAGGCTGGTAAAGAACTTCTGTTTTCTTCAGGTTGACTTCTAGCCCAAACAGCTCTGTAGCTGTTGCGAAGCAGGATGTTAGGTGCTGCAGAGCTGCTTCTGTGTGGGCAACAAGAGCAGCATCATCGGCGAAGAGCAGCTCACGGACTAGATAGTTTAGAGTCTTAGTGTGAGCCCTCAGACAGCTTAAGTTGAACAAGCTACCATCAGTATGGTAACGTATATAGATGCCGTCGTCTTCTTCAAGCTCTGCCATAGCCCTTTGGAGCATCGTGCTAAAGAAGATTGTAAATAAAGTTGGTGCATGAACACAACCTTGCTTCACTCCATTAGTTATTAGAAAGGGCTCTGAAAGAGCATCGCCATATCTGACTTGACCACGCTGGCCCTCGTGTAGCAAGATAATCATTTTAAGGAATTTGGGGGGACATCCTAGCCTTTCCAGGATCTGATTCAATTCAATGAAAAATGAATTGGACATAGCTCCCACTTTGGAAGAGAGACCCTTAAGGCCATACAGCAGATGAAAAATGGCAAGGCAGCTGGGATTGATGGAATCCCACCTGAAGTTTGGAAACACGGAGGTCATGCACTCCATGAAAAATTCCACGAATTCCTTGTGAATTGCTAGGGAAAAGGGGAACTGCCATCAGACCTCCGAAATGCAGTCATCATCGCCCTGTACAAGAAAAAAGGAGCAAAATCCAACTGCTCAAAACTATTGAGGCATAACACTGCTCTCTATTGCTGGAAAAATCCTTGCAAGGATACTCCTGAACAGATTAGTTCCTGCTATTGCAGAAGAACTTCTCCCTGAAAGCCAATGTGGCTTCAGAGCCAATAGGAGTACTACAGACATGCTATTTGCCCTTAGACAACTGCAAGAAAAATGTAGGGAGCAGAACAAGGGTCTCTATGTAACATTTGTCGACCTCACCAAAGCCTTCGACACTGTAAGTAGAAAAGGTCTGTGGCAGATCCTGGAAAGACTAGGATGTCCCCCCAAGAAAAAACAAGTAACCGCATCCTTGATGGACAGCTAAAAAAAAATATCCTGGGACCATAAATGCATGTAAACAAAAACAAAGAAACAAAAAAACCCCAGGATAGTATATAGTGGGAGAGGGGACATAACACGGGACATGATGCTGTGTAAACAATGATCCCAGGATCTCCCGGGATATCCAAATCAGAGACAAAAATCATGTAAACAATGAGGGACAAATATGGGATCAATAAATCCCAGGATGCCCCGTGACAATAACTACCGTCTAACTGGCACCCTGGAAGAAGACAGATAAGTCAATTAATTTTTCAGTTAAAACCCATGTACTTCTGACAATCATAATCTAGTTATATACTAAAATAAATATTTGTCTATCCTGTTGCATTTATTAAAATCATCAGACCTGGAATCCTGTTTGTGACATTTGCATGCATGCAGAATGGAAGGACAGAATGGAAGGAGCTGTTTATTAGCTCTTTATGCCCCATCCAAAACCTCCCTCTCCCTAAACAGTTTTCAAGCCCTGTAGGATGCTGCTGAATGGTTGGGGCGGGGCAGGGGAGAGGAGTGACTGTGCAATGGGAACTGCCTCCTATCCTGATCCAGTTGTCTTGACAGAGGGGAAAAACCAAGGCCACTTTCATAGAATCATAGAATCATAGAATTGCAGAGTTGGAAGAGACCACGAGGGCCATCCAGTCCAAACCCCCTGCCACGCAGGAAATCTTGATCAAAGCATCCCCGATAGATGGCCATCCAGCCTCTGTTTAAAGACCTCCAAGGAAGGAGACCCCACCACACTCCGAGGGAGTGTGTTCCACTGCCGAACAGCTCTTACTGTCAAAAAGTTCCTCCTCATGTTGAGGTGGAATCTCTGTTCCTGGAGCTTGCACCCATTGCTCCGTGTTCCAGTCTCTGGAGCGAGCAGCAGAAAACAAGCCTGCTCCATCCTCAACGTGACATCCCTTCAAATACTTAAACAGGGCTATCATATCGCCTCTTAACCGTCTTTTTTCCAGGCTAAACATACCCAGCTCCCTAAGTCTCTCCTCATAAGGCATGGTTTCCAGACCTTTCACCATTTTAGTTGCCCTTCTCTGGACACGCTCCAATTTGTCAATATCCTTTTTTAATTGTGGTGCCCAGAACTGGACACAGTATTCTAAGTGAGGTCTGACCAAGGCAGAATAGAGTGGCACTATTACTTCCCTTGATCTAGACACTATACTTCTATTGATACAGCCCAAAATCGCATTGGCCTTTTTAGCTGCCGCATCGCACTGTTGGCTCATGTTCAACTTGTGGTCTACTAGGACTCCTAGATCCCTTTCGCACGTAGTCTCATTCAGCCAGGTCTCTCCCATCCTATAGTTATGCATTTCATTTTTCCGCCCTAAATGCAGTACTTTACATTTCTCCGTATTGAATTTCATTTTGTTAGCTTTGGCCCAGCTCTCCAGTCTATCCAGGTCATTTTGAATTTTGATCCTGTCCTCTAGGGTATTAGCTACTCCTCCCAATTTGGTATCATCTGCAAATTTGATAAGTATGCCCCTAATTCCCTCCTCCAAGTCATTGATAAAGATGTTGAATAGCACTGGGCCCAGGACAGAACCCTGTGGCACCCCACTGGTCACATCTTTCCAAGACGAAGAGGAGCCACTGCTGAGCACCCTTTGGGTTCGGCCGGTCAACCAATTACAAATCCATTGAACAGTTAACTTGTCTAGCCCACATTTTACAAGCTTGTTTGCAAGAATGTCATGGGGAACCTTATCAAAGGCCTTACTGAAATCAAGGTATGCGATGTCCACAGCATTCCCTTCATCTACCATGCTGGTAACTTTATCAAAAAAAGAGATCAGATTAGTCTGGCATGACTTGTTTCTCTGAAACCCATGTTGACTTTTTGTGATTATGGCATTGCCTTCTAAATGTTCACAGACTCTCTGTTTAATGATCTGCTCTAGAATCTTCCCTGGTATTGATGTCAGACTAACTGGATGATAATTGTTGGGATCCTCTTTTTTCCCCTTTTTGAAAAACACATGACGTTTCTCTTTCCTCTGTCAAGATTGCTGCAGCCAGGACAAGAGGCCATCTTAGCTGCTTGGTGACTTGTTTACATTTGTATGGAGTGGGGTGTACGTGGAATAGTTAATACTGCATTAAAATCCTCCTCAGCTGCCACGAAAACCTAGAACTTAATAATAGTCAAAGAAGTTCTGTTCCTTGAAGGGGGGGTGTTTTTATTTTAAAAACTTCCTTTATGTCTCCTTCTCTCACTCTTAACCAAACACCTCTGGTCTCTCTCCTAATCCCTCCATCCCCCTCCACTCTCTCACTCTCTTGTCTTATTTTTTTCTGCCCATCCTCCACTTCTCCCCACCCTTTCTGTAACTTCTTGCCTATGTGTGCATCATGTTGCACCATGCGCCACGAGCTTCCACTTCTTGCTTCTTCCCCTCCTTCTCACCTCTCCTTTACTGTCTGGCACACCACTTCTGCCTGCAGCCAAAAATCTGGCCAAGGATAGTAAGGGTAGATGGGCTCTGAGGGGGGAAAGAAACAACGTGTCAAACAAATACACTTCTAGGAAAAATACCCTCAATGTTACATTGTTTCTCATTGGAAAACAAGATATTTTGTGTTTTGGTGTACATTTTGTAAGACGTAATTAACACAATTGATATGAATACATTGGTTCCAGTCTCCTGAGTGTTGGTAAGTAAACATGCTCTGAATAGCCTGAATTTGACTGAGACCTTGAATAAATTCCTAGCTATCAGGCAGGTCCACCTGGAAACAAAGTAATTTCTCTGTGCATGGTAGCTGGTGGCTTCCATGTCATGGTGTGTGTGTGTGTGAGAGAGAGAGAGAGAGAGAGAGAGAGAGAGAGAGAGAATCTCCGCTGGGTTTTGGTCTGAACTTTAAAGAATGTATTTGAGGTGATGAGTCTATCCCCAAAATGGATTCAGCACCTTGGATAGTTTCTTTAAAGTTCAGACTAAATCCTAGAGTGAATTCTTTATCCCACTGACTATAGGAAGTACCAGGCATTTCTGTTGGGAACTGAAAAAGCAACCTGAGCACTAGAAGATTACAGAGTGAACCTGGGAAAATCTAGCCTAACCACCACACAGCATACTAAAAATGGAATTTTAAAGGTTACTCTGGCTTGGTAGTGGTACAGTAGCACCACGTATCTGCTGATTCACCAATTGCTGATTCAGTTATATGCGGTTGGTGATGGTGAGGGAAGAGCTCTGGTTGTGGTGGGGGCAATGAACAAGGTGAAGGGGGAAGGGTGGGGGGAGGAAGGATCTCACCTGCCCCTGGGAGGCCCTAGTTGCGGTGGGGCAATGGTGGGGGTGAAGGGAGGGGGGCCTCTCCCTCCCTTCCCCCGGGAGGGCTCTGGTTGTGGCCAGGGCAATGAAGGAGGTGAAGGGAAGAGGGAGGGGAAGGAAGGATCTTGCCTCCCCCTCCTTTCCCCTGGGAGCCTCCTGTGGTGGTGGTGGGGTGGCTCCTCTCCCTTATCCATCACCTGGCAGCAGCAGTGGCATGGCTTAGCCTGGGCGAAAGCCCTCTACCTCTCCTGCCTCCTCTGCTTTGCCACCCCCCCCAGCACCAGCAGCAGGGGAAGAGAGAGGAGGAGAGCTCACCTCCTTTTCCCCTTCCCCCAGAAGGGCTCCTGCGGCGGTGGGGTGATGGTGATTGGCATTTGCTATTATCCGCGGATTTCAGTTTACGCAGGGTGGTGGTGGGACCAATCCCCATGGATACAGAGGTGCTACTGTAATTCCTAAGGGAAAATAACATTTCTGGCATTTCTAGCTACCATAAATTTTAATGAAAGCTGTTCCCCCCATGGTGTGGAACAAAATTCCCAGCACCTCACAAATAATGCATCACAATGTTTAAGTATGACAATTATGTTTGTATTTTATGGGTGAAAGATAGAGGTACAAAATGGTGCTCTTAAATCAAGCAGGAAGATTTAAGACAAGCAGGTCAGTGGTACAATGCAAGCTCAAGTTTCATCTTTGACATTTCTAGTTACAGAATTATTGACAAGAGATCCAGGGAAGGCCTTGGCTAAACAAACCCTGCAGAATTGGTTTTGATATCTACTGGCAGTTCGAGAATGTAACTGTTCAGATTTTTTTTCTCCCAGGAAAAACACATTCTCAGGATCGTCAGTAGTCCATTCATTCTGCAGCGTGTAGTACAAGCCTGGTAACACATCAAATTGGGTTTTAAGTGAGAGGCTCAGCAGCATGATGTAAAATCATCCTTGAAAAATCACCATGAAAATGTACAAGTTAGTATAAGTAATCTACTTATTTATCCTTGCAGTCTGCTGTGAAGCATATAGAATCAAATAGTGGGGCGGGGGTGGGGGGAAGAAATACCTCTTGTAGTAAATGGGCTTTAGATAAGTCTTGTTGAAAGTGATTGACTGTTGAGCATGTGAAGTTGCAAAAAACATCATTTTTAGTGAATCAACTCAGGAGATATGAAGCTGTTCTGAAGTGTGTGTGTGCACATGCTAAACATGCATGGTTCCCTTTGGATATTTCTCCTCTGATTTGTTGGATGTATTTTTTTTCTTCTGTGTAGCTTGTCAGTGTTGCATGTTGCCATTAATCAGAGAACATGTCCTTTGTCTTCTGATTCCCCCCCCCCGATCTCTATTGTGTTCCAAATTAATATTCGGGGGGGGGTGTGTGTCCAGATTTTTGAGCAGTTTCCTCCTTTCTGCAAAAAATGTTGAGTGTGGGTGTGGGTGGAGGGGGAAAGTTTTGAGTCCCTCCCTCTCTCTCTCACTCTGTTTCAAAGGAAGAAAGTACCGGTAGGGAAAGTGCTTTTTTCCAATCGTGCAATTACTGACTAGCCTTTAATAGAAAGCACTACTCCAAAGGTATTTAGCACTTCTGTAATCATGGCTTGTTCACAGGGGGAAAAAAGAAGAGAGATGTTCTGTCTGGACAATAGCTTTTATGCTAAATCATAGGCATATACTTTGGCCCCTGAAGGGGTCACACTAAGATGCCAAAAGAAACAGACATGACAGAAAGATATGACACTGAAATTAGGTGGCAATGCAGTTGCTGAAGAAGCATGTGAGTGCCTGTAAAAACTGTACTGAATCTTTCTGTAAAACTGCTCCTGAGCTGTGAGGCTTCCACTCAAAAAATGCTAATCATACCTTTGTGGCTGTGCTGTATATTTTCAAATGTACTTTTGTCCTACATCTTGTCCGAACGCCAGTAGTTTGCTGGAAATTAATAAGGGCTTCATACTTGGCTCTAACAGAATGAGGGAACAGCTGCCTACAGACACAATACCCTTGTGGGTTCTGGCTGTCAGTAGGCTTATTTTCATGAACATAGATGTCAACAAAGCAAAGACAAAGGAAATGTCAGTTCCGAGCTCTGGTTTGAACACACGTCTGGGCATGGCCTCTACTAAGCTAAAGGTTTTGCGGTACTATCACACTTCATTTCAATATGGGACAACAGTGGGTAAAATGCGCAACATCCAAGACTCTGGTGTGGATGTACTTTTCCATCTAAATGGCAGCAGTGTTGTTGTTGTTGTCCCTTCAAGTCGTTTCTGACTTATGGCAACCCTAAAGCAAACCTATCAGGTTTTTCTTGGCAACATTTGTTCAGGGGTGGTGATTTGCATTTGCCTCCCTCTTAGGCTTAGAAAGTGTGACTTGCTTTAAGGTCACCCAGTGGGTTTACATGACTGAGCAATTCAAACCCTGTCTCCAGAGTCCTACATCAATGCTTAATTAAACCACTAAACTTTGCTCTCAGAAATGGCAGTATAGAAAAGTCTAAATAACATCCTTAGTGACAAAACGGTTTGCTATGCTACTCCTAGTACAGGTTTGAAGCTCTGAAGTGGTTTCCGATTTCCTTACACACACATATATACCAAAAACTAGGATTCAGTTGAAGGATCTGAATTGGTACACCCACTTAAACCATATAGAGTTTGTCTCAGATTCTTCTTGAACTATCCTGTACTCGAGTGATTGCTAATGACAGATAAGCTTTTCTATTGAAAGATGGATTATTTATTTATTTATTTATTTATTGGATTTATATCCCACCTTTCTCCCAAGATGGGATTCAAGCTGGGTCTAGTATACTGCTATCAATATTCTCTGATCATTTGTTGATAAAATGGTGTGTCTTCACAGTTCTCATACTGAGGTTACACAGACCTGGCCAACAAGCCACATAAAATGAATGTGTGTGACCCTAGTGTCTTCCGCAATATGCTGGAGTTCATTGGCAGATGTGCTGAGTATTATGACCAGCAAATTCATGCAGAAATGGGTTCCTGAAGGTAGAAACTGAAAAATATGGAGAGAAAAGCAGCTTTGGTGGTCATAGACATTTGCTAGCAAGAAACGACAGGGAAGGGAAGAGTTAAGCAGATCCCCCTACCCCAGCATTCCCATGCTACCTGTTTCAGTCTTTCAATGCCAATTTCCATTTAAAAACAACAACAGGAAGAAGAATTATAGAACTGTCCACCATATATGGTTTAGCCCTTAGAACTCATACAGGAGTGAGCTATTGCCAAGGCTTAGAGGATCACATTACCTCCTCTAGAATCTGCGTAGACTACACTCATATTGTTTCATCTATGTCCTCCACTTCCCATTTTGAGGGTGCTGATGTTATTTTTTTACCCCAAATGGTCAGTAGCACACCCTCAGGCCTGGGTATGGGTGCTATTGACCGTTTTTGTCTTGTTTTCTGGCACTTTCAGTCCTCTTCTCACCTTTGGTTACGTAATGTTTTTGGGGAGAAAAGGGGCACTGTTTTTTTAATGGTATCTTGCTCCTTTCTAAAAAGAAGCCTGTTTTTGTTGTGTCAAGGATTGATGTGAGGCATCTGCAGTGTTCTTTCATTGTGTAAAGAGGGGAGCACACTATTCCTGCCTTCCTCTGTTTTGTTGCTCTCCATATGTGGAGAGTCATGAAGAATCTGAACTGGAGAGCTTCCTGTGAACATCGTCATATGTATAGAAGTTATCCATATGACTGTGGTGGGAAACCCCAAAACTAAAAACAGGATTCCCAATTGCATGGACAGCATCCATGTGTAGGGGAAAGCTCTCCTTTTCAGACTCATATGAACTGGGAATGGAGGCTTCCCAGTGTGAGCTAGCTCACTCCTAGTATTTCAGTGCAGTTGCATTATGAAAGGAACCAGGAACATACTGCTTGGAAAACATTTCTTATCATACCTCTCTTCTTTCACGCAACTACACTGCTTTGAAAATTCCTCTGGTGTGAAAAGTCTCTTTGCTGCAGCAGTCAGTCCACGAGAGGGCTGAATTATCTCCTCCACTGCCCTCCCCCCCTGCCCCTTGCTATTCTAAAGCAAGCTAACTCTATACCTGCCATTTTAAAATCTTTGCTATGTTTGCGTGCTTACAGCAAAACGTTAACATAAAATTAATTTTTAATAGTTTTTGCTGTAATTATGGAAACACACTAAAGATTTTTTTTAAAATGACAGTCATGGAGTTAGCTTGCTTTGGAATAGCAAGCAGGAGGGGGAGAGAGGAGGAGGATCAGGATCCCTCATGGCACTGATTGCTGTAATGCCGGAATTGAAGTGAAGGGACCTATCACACCAGGGCCAACAGTGGAACAATAGCAATATTTACAGCTATTGACAGGCTTTTCCCGTCAATTAAAAGGGACACCACAGTAATGGTTTGAATACATGCCACCTACAGGACCGTCACGATGTCATAGGTTCGGCCATAGATGCTACTATACTGCTTTAATTCCACTTTTCTAGCCTTGTGTGATAATCTCCAATGATACCATGGCACTGTCTTCTGTATATAAGGACAAAATATTGTACAACCTTTAGCAAACTGTAGTTGCAGAAGAACAGAAAACCTATAATCAGAGAACTGTGTAGCATTTGAATTCTGTGGAGAATTCAGATTCATCTGTCATCTAGTAAGGAGCAGGCTGAGGAGCCTGAATGGAATTGGAGGATGGGGTGGTGGCTTCCACAGATACCCCTCTCCTTTAAAAAAAATTGCTCAATGCTCATCTAGCTCTTCTGCAATTCACTTAGCCTGGACACAGTCTGCTTCTGGCATCTCCAGCAATACTGGAAGTCACATGGCAGAAGCTGGTAAGTCTTTCCCACAAATACATGGTCCCACCAGAGATTTGGATTAATTTTGGACATTTGTATGTTCATCCCATCATGTGACCTGGAGTTTTGGACTTTACTGGAGCAGCGTCAGAAGAGCTCACACTAAAATAGGACTCATTGGCTTAATTTACAGTGTTAAGATAGTGCTAAAAGGTTTTGGAAGTCTTTGTTTCTTCAGAGTTTACTCCTACAGGGCCATTACCATACTTCCCTCAAATTTTACATGCATACATTGCCTGCCCATACATTGGTCTGTATACAGAGATTTTAAATGCATATTTGTATTGTGTAGTCATTACAGCATGCCAATATGGACTGTTACTGCTCTGTGTTGTCACCAGAATATTGTATATATGGGACATTAAGTCTAATGTGAGTTGTGAGTGGGGCCTCAGAGCAGAATCTTCTGGAAGCACTGCTGGTCAAGGGATAAATAGAACTGAGAGCTCCCCTGGTTCCTGCAGCAGAGTGTGAAATGAATAAGGAAATGGGTATTGGATATCGGATGGGGCCAGTTGTAGAAGGCAAGTCCATAGCCAGCATCACAAACAGAAGGTAGAGCACATAGATAATTTATGAACTGATAGAGTCAGCTGTCTGTAAGTTTAGACAATGAGTCCTTTATTTGTAGTCAAAGTCAATAGCGAAGTCTCCTCTGTTCACAATGATGCAGCACATATTGATGGGTTCTATTAAAGTCCCAGACATACTGAATGTTTTAACCTTTTGCCCTAAGATGAAAGGAGGAGAATGCCTGAGGTGATCATACTTGCACTGATTGAATGGCCACTTCATAGCAACTGGCTTTAATAAAGTTAGATAGTTAAATGGGTAGAGAGAGAGTGTGTATGTTGGGTGGATGTGGTTGCATGCCCTTATACCGATTCTGTTTCAAGGGGGTTCCAGGAGGACAAGCTGGTAAATTAAACGTTAGCACTTGATCTAGATCTGATCTGATCATGAAGTCTTTTAGGGAGACCACCAGTTAGAAAGTAGTATGTGAATTTTCCAGCCCTTACTTGAGCATTCTCCAAACACTTGGAGGGATTATTTTGGGGACTACAACTTCCAACATGACTTATAGTGGCAAATTTTAGGAGTTGCGATCCTCAAGAATAATGTTTCCAAACTTTAGCAGTAGGCTAATATATGTTGACATTTCCTCCTTCAGTTGCAAGTGTGTGTGTGTGTATACTAGCAGCGTAACATATGCCCAATCCCTCTTCTCTTTCTGTAATTTTCTCTGTTTGTCTTTTTCATTGAAATGTTTCATTTTGATGTCTTAGTCTATTTGATCTGTCCTCTAATGCTTCATTATGATTTCTTCTACAGCTTTTCAGAGTTCTTTCACACAGTTCACCCATTTTTACAAATTAATTTTTACAAATATTGCATTGTTTTACATGTGGGTGGTGAGTGGCTGAGGGAGTGAGAGGAGGGAGGAGATTGGTTGGGTATGTTTCCTAAGTGACCAATCTACATACTGGGAAAGGAAACATACTCAAGCGTTAGATAGATAGATAAATAGACAGATAGATGTTAGTGTATTTGGACCTCACAATCTGTTCTCACCTACATGGATGGATGTACACTTGAAGTGGACTGTGATGCACAAGCAGGGAGATCATAGGGTTATTTCCTTATTGCCAAGTCTTGAGACAACATCCTGCCATGGTATCATATTGAAGGAAACTTGCATTAAGGAAGCTGGTAAGTCTTTCCCACATGACAGTTTAGAGACACTTTAGATTTCTCACAATTTTTCATGACTTTGTGCGCTTTTATAAGAGAATGAGTGACAGTGACAATGAAATTATGGATGGGGGTGCAGAAACTGTAGGCTGTACTGGAGAGGGAAGAAGAAACAACTCATATATAGGCAATGCTAAGAGAAGGCTGTGCTAATACTTTTAGAGGAAGAAAGAAGTCAGCAAGGGTTAGCATTTTCTTATTTTGTCTCTCTCTCTCTCTCTCTCTCAGTATCTTAATCCATGGAGATCTGTGTTGCTAGTGACAACACTGTAATTAGGCTTCTAGAATTTGGAGGCCAATGCTAAAATCACCATGTTGTTTTCTTGGAGGGACCCCAGGATTGAATGTAGTATGTTGGCTAAATTAACAGTCGTTGCCAGATAGTGAGATAAGTTGTGGTAAATTGCCCAGAATTGTTGAGGCTAAAGGTTTCCTCATTATGCTGGAGGGGGAAAAGGGAAACATAATTTTCTTGGAGAAGGAGAGGGAAGAAGAGGACTTGGTGGCAGTTGTGCCCACTCTTTTTGACACCATAGAAAGAGGAAACTGAGGAAGGTTACAGTAGCACAGACCTCTGCAATCCGTGGCATCAGAGAAAGATGAGGAGAAATCAGTGGTCCATGTGTCCATGGTGAAGAAAAAGAAGGCATTCCCATAGAAAGGACAAACATGACTCCATTATTTATTTTTATTTATTTGATTTATTTATTTGATTTATATGCCACCTTTCTCCCAGAATGGGACCCAAGGTGGCTCACAACACATAAAATACAAGATACAGTTAAAAATACGACAATTAAAAGCTAAAAAAAATAAAATCACAACAATTTAAAATTATATAAAACATATAAAAGTTAAAAAAAAATAAAAACACACCCCAATAAGAAGCCTCTGTATGTGCAGCTATGAATTAAAAGCCTGCTTGAATAAAAATGCCTTTGCCTGCTGGTGAAAGGAAAGCAGGGAGGGAGCCAACCTATCCTAGAGGAAGGGTGTTCCAGAGGGCAGGAGAAGCCACTGAGAAGGTTCTCTCTTGTGTCCTCACCAAGCAAGCCTGGGATGATGGCTGGACTGAGGGAAAGCCTTCCCTTGATAATCTTAAAATTCTGGCAGGTTTGTATCAGGAGATATGGTCTTTCAAATAGTCTGGGCCCAAGCCACAGAGGGCTTTATAGGTCATGACCAGCACTTTGAATTGTGCCCGGAAATGAACCGGTAGCCTTGTTGAAGCTGTTTCAACAAGGGAGTTATACGCTCCCTATAACTGGCCCCGGTCAACATTGTGGCTGCAGCATTCTGGACCTGCTGAAGTTCCTGCTGAATTATTCCCGATCTGTTCCAGGCAACTTGTTTTCCAGGTCACCCATCCCATACACCTGGATCAGAGGAACCACTCAGAGCCAGGCACTCATTAAATAGTTGGCTGTGTAGCAGAAGCAACCTCTGGTGTGGTGCATGTACAGGGGAGCCATGCTTGTCTCCTCTTTGGAGAGGGTATTTTCATGGACTCTGAAGAGGGGTGTAGAGGGGGGCTTGAGAGTAGGCTGGGGTCTGAGCCCCCTCCCCCTGAAACGATCTGGCAAAATTAGACCACTAAAATTAGACCTCCTCTGTAGTTGAGCCTCCTCAAGAAATATCAATCAGAAGTGTAAAGACCAAACAATAAGAAACATTAAGACAGCTATTGTTGTTGATGATGATAAGAAAATATTCCTGCAAGGGAGGGAGGGAGCAAATTTTAATTTTAAAAATAGCTTTTAACAGGAAATTTGTTTCTGAAATGCCAGCTATGAAGGGATTATGTAAATGTTTATTTGGGTATGTGTGTAAGTGAAGATGACCCTATCCATTAGCATTACAAAATAAAATAACCTTGGCAACTGTTTCAGGCACAGGTTTTCCTTGGTTTTTTTCCGGCTGTGAGACAGTTTCATGGTGAGGAAAACCAGCGACCAAACCAGAATTTGGAATTATTGTACTATAAGGAATGATGTCACCTCTGATCTGTTACTTTTCAGGACAAGGGCATAATGACTACTAAAAAGTACAATTTGTTAATCACTTTTTCCTGTTACTTTTGGTGGTATTTTGGGTCTTCCTCTGCTTAGGTTTTAAGCCTTTTTTTTTTTTTAAACTTATTAGAGTGTTTTTCCTAAACAAATGAAAAAGTAAAGAAAAATGGAGTGGTTGAGTAACAAGTAATAATTTTACTATAACAAAGTAATTTACCAAGCTCTGCCAGTGGCTTTACACAGGACACCTGTCCATTCATTGCCTGTCTCAGCTATACACAAATTTATTGCCGCACTGGTTTTGATGAGAGACTACAGTGGGACATAAAAACATTAATGTCTCTCTTCCAGGTAATCATGATACCTCTACAGCTCCATCCCCAGGAGTCTGGAAGGTTATTGTCTGTGCTTTGGTTAAAAGAAACAGGAAGAAAATGGTGTTCTATCTATTGTGGTAGAGAGACGATTGATTAATTGCAAGCACATCCTACTATTCAGCTGAAGTCCTTAAAGCAGCTCGCAATATTTATACAATAGGTTACATTAAATGGCTTACATTAAAAACCATATAAAACTGGGAGCTTGAAAAGGTTCTGCTGTGTTCTTCTGGCTGGCTTACCCCACTCCCCTGGGTTTGCCATCACAGGGCTCTTGATGTTAGATCTGGATGGCCCTATGATGTGGGAGGAGAAACTTCAGCTTAGAGCAGGAGGTGGCATCTTATGTTCTGGGTAGATGGAAGAGATTAAAAATGTGAAGGCAAAGTCATTTACAGAGCATACTCAGAAGCTGAATGAACAGACATTGTGTTCCCTGCCTCCCAATAGTTTTTTTTTTTTTAAATCAAAGGCCACTTAGCACTTTACATCCAATTCTATTCCTTTATATAGCATCCTTTTTAGGAATGTGGAAATCAAAGCATTTCTAGAACAAGGGGGCTATGGAGCTTCTAATACTCATGGTTGGGACGACTTGTGCTGTTCAGCCTCCTCTCTATTCTCTGTTTGTATCTGCCCCATACTGCTCATTGGGCCTTATTCAGTACCAGGGAAGGACCAATTTGGGAAGAGGGTGGACATTTTTATCCTGTTGCAGTCCCCCCCCCCGCCGCCTTTAAAAATCTATGTGGCGTTTACCTCCTTTTGGCCTTGACAACAATGAACAGCTTCACTCTTCACCATCTGTGTAATGTTCCTTGGAACAGGGATTTTAGTGTGTGGCAGCAGCAGTAGGAGCAAGTCTGGCTTGGCATGGACCAACGCCTTTCCCCACAGACGCTCCGGCTATGTAAAATCGTTTCGTGAATAAGTCCCTAACATCTGTTCAGTTGCCTTCAGCTTGAGTTTATTACAGAATTTATATTAATATATGAGAGGAATAATCTGTTCTTGGGCTTAATAGGGCTTTAAAAGGGCAGAGTAAGACCACCTCTCAGTCCTCCACTGTCAGAGCTCTTTCAGGCTGGTCTCCTTTTGATCCAAATCTGCTATTTACACTAGCAAACTGCAGTTGGTGACATGAATAGGGGCGGCAGCAGAAAGGCCTGCTTGTGTTTCCAGCACCTGAATTTTTCTCCTTCCTTCAGCCAGTTTGTTTTTACAATGTTGCTTCTGTGTTATGATGAGTCACATGCATTTAAAACCAAGGTTTGGTTTCAGTGGGTTTCTGCCTTAAAAGGTAATTCTGTTCATGATATTTAACTGTAAGATTGCCCTTTTCCCCCAAAGGGGCTTAAACATTTGTCAGACAGCTATATTCTCTCAGGGTGTACTTCATATTAACTTCATTAATTTTTTAAACTTAAAGTAAGAGGCTTTATGGGATATCTTACTGACCTTCCTTATTACCAGTTTGATTTATGTGCTGGCAGAATGTCAAAAGACAAAAACACAGATTCACATAATGGAGCTCTGGAAACCTCCTGTTTCCTGATCCCTGTTATGGTTTTCTGAGCCCCCTGAAAAAACAACAGTTTAAATACCTGAAACCACTATTACTCGAATGAGGCCCAACTAGACCGTAGGGTTATCTGCAGGATTTTTCAAAGTACCGTAGCATAGTTCAGTTGCATTTATGATTTTATTTATTTATTTAATAGATTTTTTAAAATGGGACTCAACATAGCAAGGTGAATCGCAGTTTTAAACACAATGAATTCTATGTTAGGATTCCAAATTATTAAAGTAATAATAAATAATTAAAATAGGAGCAGTAGATATAACAGTTTGCTAAAGCCACAAAATACTCCAGTTGCACATTGAAATTTTTTAAAAGTCTGTAAAGCACTCTGAAAGGACAATTTTAAAATATAAGCATATCACTGAAAAATGATGTTTTGGGGTGGAATTTTTACAAGCAAAAGAATATAAACTCCTCTGGCTAGTAAGTCTAGTATAAAGCAACAGATCTCTGCAGTAATTCAAACTTTGTAACATTGTAAAACACTTTCTTCACCACTGATTTGTTGCTAATTTGGGGACTGGTGTTGAAGTGCTTGGTGAGGCAGGGAATATTATCTGTATTCTTTTGTAAAACTGGATAGCAGTGATATTGCACCATGATGTTTGGTTGTGTCCATGGTACTATTGCTCCATCATCCATGATGTGCAAGCATCATATTAGCTTGATTTCTAACAAGAGAGATTCCAAAGCAGAAGGTTATTTTCAGTGCTCGGCTATAAACAACCAAGCATGCAGACTGTTGGAAGCACAAGAGCTGGAACGGATGAATTCTGAGTTAGAATGAAGAGCTGGGTGTATATCCTACAGGAAGGAGCAAGGGTAAACGTAGCTCAGAAGGGCCAGAGTACTACAACAGCCATTTGGAGGAATGGCAAGCTGGGATACAAGCTGACAGACAAAGAAACTAGAAGTCAGTAAGGGTGGCAGGCAGAGAGATTGTAGTGTATCATATTTTGCAGTTCCTTTCTTTAAGACCATAATAACACTCAAAGCTTGCGTTTCTACTGATACGTTATGAGCAAACTTTCTTGCATGAAGAGTCTTTTATCCTGAGGAATGGAGTCATAATATGGTTGCATTTTGAAACTAGTGGAGCTTAGGGTAACTTTATATATTATGCAACTATGAAAGGGGTGAGTTTATCTGGATTTTACTCTGTCTGGGGGTACAACCTGTTAATTCCCCCCCCCCAAGTTACAGAGAAGTCCCCAAGGTAGTTGCAAGGATGATATGTGCATGTATTTCCTGTAATGTGTGCAACCACCCTTCCCTTGCAATATTTTTATAACACAGCTATAGGAGTTTTAATAAGGACTTGTAAATACAGGATGGGGGGAGGGAAAGGTGGGGAGATGCCTAAAATGTTGGATGCATTAAACTGCCATGTTAGAGCAATGGCCACATGGCAATTTTTCATCATCTTCCATGACGCCTCATCTCACCCTCTCTCTCTTTAAACAGTTGCAGAAGGAAGAACCATAGCTGTTTTTGACAACTGAGAGCTGTATCCGACAACATAAGCAAACACACTTGCCCCAGTAAGTTTATGCATCTTTTTAATCGATAAGGAAACTGAATTATTTTTCAAAGTAGAGTTTTGCTCATTCCTTATTTGTTTCCCAATAACCACCCACTTAAGCCTTAATCAAGCCATCTGGAAGGATCAGTCCTGGAAATCCAGTTTTCTGCCTTGAATCTCCTAGTTGTGGTCTGTTCTTTTGGCTTTTAAATTTGAGACCAGTTATATATGGATGTGTTTGATCTTTTTTTGAACAAAGCCTGTGTTCATAATGATACCTTTAATCTGAGATGCTGCTGTCATTCTTTACATGTGCTTATTATTCATCTGCATAATATAGGGGGGGAAATAAGGGGATGGAAGCTGAGTGTGCATTGTAAGAGATTTCATCTACTGTAGGTGTTAAAACTGGGCAAAACAAAAGGAGCAAAAGAGTAGGGATGTAGTTCTATGATGACCTTAGTATAGTAGGCACTTAACAGATTTTTCTGTCTGTCATTCTGTTCTATGAAATTGTCTTAAAAAATGTAATGCTTTGAATCACGGCCCCTCCTTTTCAAAGGCTCTTACAGATGCCCTGTTTATCTTTATTGCCACCTTTGAAAATGCTAAGGAAATATTTGTTCTTTCTCCAGCCCTTATGAAATCATTCATTGACCTCTGTCAATCTTCTGATCTCTCCCAACCAATAAATCAATGGAACATACACAGCTATTGTAAAGTATTAAACCTTTGAAATACAGTTTAACGGTTATATTTTCCTTAAGTGTACACATCATACATTGGTGTCCTCTGTGTTATATTCCCATCCATCTTTTGGTCAGTTTTAAAAACTTACATGAGTTATCATGTTCTTGGATCTGCACTCCTCACAATACATTCATCTTCCTACCATCCCTGTAAGGAAAGGATGGGCTATTTTCATCTATCTCTGGGATGGGAACCATGGGATGTCAAAATCATAAGATCAGCTACCAATTCTGGAGGAAGCAGAAACTGAACATTAATCTGTGGAACCTGGATGAACACCTTAGGCATGGTATTAACCTGAAATATTTGTCACCCAGTTATTTTTGTTTATACATAAAAATGCTTGTAGGCTCATAAGTACATGAAGTTTCATATAACTCACATACTTGTTTTTATCTAACAAGTATACCACAGCATTTTATATTTTTCTGCATTCATAACATTTTAAAATAAATTATATAATCAACTTTTTATTTGTTAACTGTTTTTGGACAGTTGTTTAGATATTGTGTAGTGCAGTGGCTCCTATATAAATAATCCCACACGGCTGAGAACTCTATATCACCTTAAGAATTTACAGATGTTTATCAATATGGGTGAGTGTTCATAATTTACATACTTACATACTTTACTGGCAACATTTGTGGACAGAATTTCTTACGCCATTTATTTCTAATTGTACTACAGCACTAATGGTAATCTCTCTTTAATATTCTCTAATGCAGAAAGTGTTCTTTTGTAGTATTGTTACCCTAAGTGGGGGGGGGCGAAGGGGCAAAGGATAGGATTACAATTTCCTATAGGAAGGCTTCAGATAAGACCAGTGCTACAAAATGTACATTCAGCTTCAATTACTGATAAATGTACATTTAACTTTGATTACTCCAAGTTGTATTTGGAATAAAGAAACAATGTAAAACATATTACTAAAAGATGAAGCAGCACACATTTTAAGAAGACAATACTGCACTTCTTATGAAATTTAAAGGAATGGAAACCAATATTTTAATACAGAAGCAGGCAAAATAAATGAAGCTCCATCTGTGGCAGGATAATTTAAAATGCCCAGACAAGAAACCTCAGAATGCCAAATTTTAAAGCTTTCTTGAAACACAAAGAGCCAAAGAACAGGGATGGCTCATTTTCTGTTTCATTTGAAGTCAGACAGTTGTGCTTTCCTTGAGCATGTATTGAACATAAATTAATTGCCTTGATTCAGAAGAAATTTGAAAAGGCACCTGTCTTTTCAGGCAGAAAAAACAAAGGCTAGACCCTTTGTTATACATGCTCTTCTATTTGGCACTGCCTGTGCAGAATCTTGTGTGAATCACACTTTTCATCCTTTCTTATTAATTTCTCACACACTCCTTTTTGTTGTTGTTGTAGGGATTTCATTCCTTAAGGTACAGAAAGTATCCAATACCATAATCTATAGAGCTGGTCCCTGTTAGATATAGCACCTCTAAATATACAGGGTATCCCCCAACAATGTTACCCATTAACAGCTAATAATATCTATGGTAATTATTTGAAAGCTAAGGAAATATATTTATATTGAAGAAAATAATAATAATAATAATAATGATGATGATGATTTAATCAGAGTTACAAATTCCGTCTTGGGCTGCATCTGCATTGCAGAAATAATCCAGTTTGGCCCCACTTTAATGGCTGTGAATCAGTGCTATGGAATCCTGGGATTTGTAGTTTGTTGTGGTACTAGAGCTCTGACAGAGAAGGCTAAATATCTCACAAAACTACAAATCCAAGAATTCCATAGCATTGAGCTATGGAAAGTTAAGCGGTGTCAAAATGGATTATTTCTGCAGTGTCGATGTGGCCTAAAATTACAATTTTATGTGAGGTGTTCAAGTTGCTGTCTGCACAGCAATGTCTGCTCACATTTTCAAAGCACAGAGTTGCAAACCTCAGTTAAAGTTTCTCTTTTAATTTCATGACACTTCTCTGTTATTGTAATCTTTAATCCTGTTAAGATGTAGACATTTTTTTGGGGGGGGGGAATTTGCAAAAAATTAATAATTCCAGAATTATAAGATATTAAGGGTGTAGGCATTGTTCACAAGAGACCATTTTCAATATTCTTAGCTCTCTTCCCAAGTTGCTTTGGGTAAAGGCTTATGATCACAGCTTGTTTAATTTGTATGTATGTGAGAATCTCATCCATAAATCTTTGCACCTTTGGGGAGTGCCTTCAATAGATTTTCTCAATGTATTGTACATGGAAACATTTTTTTAAAAATTCCCACATTTCAATTATTTGGCAACTTTATCTAAAATTACAATGAAAAATCAGCTTAAAGATCAAGCTATTCCCATGCCCATGGTTAGAATATTTAATGCAAAGCTGAAAATAAAAACATTGATAATGCCATATTGTAGCAAGCAAGTTAGGATTATCCAAGCCATCATATTTCCCATCACCATGTACGGAAGTGAGAGCTGGACAGTGAAGAAAGCTGATATTAAGAAAATCAACTCTTTTGAGATGTGGTGCTGGAGAAGAGTGCCACAGATACCGTGGGTTGCCAAAAAGACAAATACATGGATCCTAGAACAAATCAAAAGTGAGCTATCCCTAGAAGTCAAGATAACTAAACTGAGATTGTTGTACTTCGGCCATATCATGAGAAGGCATGACTCACTAGAAAAGACAACAATGCTTGGTAAGGTAGACGGCAGTAGGAAAAGAGGAAGGCCCCATATTCAATGGATAGACTCGATCAAGGAAGCCATGGCCTTGAGCCTGCAGGGCCTGAGCAGAGACGTTGGGGATCAGGGGTCTTGGAGATCTCTCATTCATAGGGTTGCCATGAGTTGAGGTCGACTCGAGGGCAGTAAATAAATAAATAAGATAGGTGTGCATCTTTTTAAAAATATTTTGTGCTGCACATAACATGCATCCTTATATGCACTATAGAGTTTTACTAATGTCCTGATGCCATGAGCTGAGCTCCTCCCGTTGCCCAACTTTCTGTAATTGTACCTTAACAATTTGCACACTACCTGTGCATCTCAGAATGAGGCCAATTTTAGAATCCAAAACAGAATTTTGTACAAAGGTGAAGAGGCGATCTGGGTTTATCAAACCTGTTAAGGCAGTTAGGACTCCCTGAAACAACATCTCAGGCTCAGCCAAATTGATCTCCAACAATGGTCCGCCCTGGCCTCACATCGGGAGGCATGGAGACGCACTATCCACAATGCTGCAGCCTTATTTGAGAACTCACGCCGAACAAGTCTTGAAGAGAAACGACAACACAGAAAGAATCACAACCCAGAAACCTCACCCAAGGAGACCTTCTGCTGTACTTTCTGCAGCCGGACTTGTTTATCTCGGATTGGCCTTTTTAGTCATCAGCGCGCTTGCAGAAAGCATGGGATGAGTCCTTCCTGAATCTTCGTTTGCGAAGAAAAGCCAGAGAGAGAGAGAAAGAGAGAGAGAGAGAGCAAGTAAAGCAGAAATTTGATATTCATATAATCCAAGACAGACTGACTGACAGTTTGATTACTATAAAAATATTGCGAGAGAGAAAAAAAGATTTTTAATGCTTCTGACTCAAAGCACCCCAGCAATGAGCAAGGTATACCACATGGAGTGGAGGAGCATGCAATGGTTCTGTTCATTCAATGTAAGAACTCCCAGGTTGTAGGGAGGGGCATTTCAGGTTGTATCCAGGAGTGTGAATCTGTTGTCAAATGAAAGCTTATATATTCTAGTGTTCCATAGAATTGCAAAGCGCTGTTCTCAGCCACGTACCTCAGTGTTATTTTTCCCTAGGAGCCAGGAAAAATAAGAGAATGGAGAATGGAGTCCTCATTAAAGCAATATGCTTCCAAAGAAACATATAAAGCTCCTGCTTTGAAACAGCCAAACTACTTCCCTATTTTCTTCCCATAAATGTCTTCTTCTTGACCCTGCCCTATTACTTAGTTCCTTTTTGTAACCATTGAAACATCTCCTTTTGTGCTAGCTGAAACAATTTTTTTATATTCAAGAAATTTCCTTTTGTCATAGCCAGTATCTACTTTGCAATGTTAACCTTCTTGGAACTCACTAGCTGATTCGCCCCCCCCCCCGGTCATTTACTGAAGCAGCAGGATTGGTTTTTCTTTAGTCCCCCTATCTGTACACATTCTCCAGAATAATTTCTCCTAATTTTGCATTTTATGGCAAGATTATTTATCATTGTTGTACCCTTTTTTTGCCCTTCTACATTTCATTCAAAAGGTTTGCCTATAGAAAGAGAGATGTGTTATTAGTCACAAGAGATGGAAATAACATGGATACACTGATTCTTTTTGGCTCAAAACTCCATACTCTGGTTTATAAATGTGTGCACACAATATATTTGGTCAAGGATTTTTTTTAAAACCCAGTAATAATGTTCTGGGAAACACCTGATTAAAGGATACATAACTGTGCTGTTCTGTTATTATCAAATCCTTCCCCTGAAATGCTCTACAGGAGGAGACTATTTCTGTCTTACAACAGAAATTAATTTAGGTAAGCTTTCTCTTGAGAGCCAGTGTGGTGTAGTGGTTTGAGTGTTGTATTGGGGCTCCAGGGGATCAGGTTCAAATCCCTGCTTGGCCATGGAAACCCTCTGGGTGACCTTGGGCAAATCATACTCTCTCAGCCTAAAAGAAGGTAAACCTCCTCTGACCAAATCTTGCAAAAAACAAAGCAAAACAAAACAATCATGATAGGGTCAGGGGGGAGGGCTTAGGGTCACCGGAAGTCAGAAAGTTTTGAAGGCACACAACAGGGGTTTTTCTTATACTTACTTGAAACAACAGTATCATTGAATCAGAGTTGGAAGAGACCACAAGGGCCTTCCAGTCCAACCCCCTGCCATGCAGGAAATCACGATCAAAGCATTCCTGACAGATGGCCATCCAGCCTCTGTTTAAAAACCTCCAAAGAAGGAGACTCCTCCACACTCCAAGGCAGTGTATTCCACTTCTGAACAACTCTTACAGTCAGGAAATTCTTCCTAATGTTTAGGTCAATCTCTTTTCCTATAGTTTGAGTCCATTGCTCTGTGTTCTAGTCTCTGGAGCCACAGAAAACAAGTTTGCTCCATTCTCAGTATGACATCTCTTCAAATATTTAAACATGGCTATCATGTCCCCTCTTAACCTTCTCTCCCAGGCTAAACATACTCAGCTCCCTAAGCCGTTCCTCATAGGGCACGGCTTCCAGACCTCCCACCATTTTGCCCTCCTCTGGAAATGTTCCAGCTTGTCCATATCCTTCTGGAATTGTGGTGTCCAGAACTGGACACAGTATTCCAGATGAGGTCTGAATAAATCAGAATAGAGTGGTACTGTTACTTTCCTTGATCTAGACACTATACTTGTCAGGAAATGACATGGATGTGACCACAAGATGGAGCTATAAGCTTAGTAATAAAAGTAGTTAAGCTCCAGTGGAAGGTGTGTGTGCGAGTTAGCACTTGAGAGTATGCACACGTGAGATGCTTGATGTAACAGGCATTGTTTATTTTCCTATGAAAAGGAGATGGGAATTATCTCTAGTGTGGGTTTGTTGTGACTGGTGGTTGGCGAAGCAGTTTGTTGGTTTGAGAGAGATTTATGAGTATTAGAGATGGCTGTCCTATACTCTGTATATATATTGTAAATATACTGCAAACAAAGATTAAAGCACTCAAGTTGAGTGAAGGCTGGCCTTGTTGCTGTCTTTATTTGGCAAGCCAGAGCTCAAGGCAGTGTGCTGGAGTGAAGGAATTTTTCCTTCTCAGCCTGAGCGGCAGCTAAAAAGGCCAATGCGATTTTGGGCTGTATCATTAGAAGTATAGTGTCTAGATCAAGGGAAGTAATAGTGCCACTCTGTTCTGCCTTGGTCAGACCTCACTTAGAATACTGTGTCCAGTTCTGGGCACCACAATTAAAAAAGGATATTGACAAATTGGAGTGTGTCCAGAGAAGGGCAACTAAAATGGTGAAAGTTCTGGAAACGATGCCTTATGAGGAGAGACTTAGGGAGCTGGGTATGTTTAGCCTGGAAAAAAGACGGTTAAGAGGCGATATGATAGCCCTGTTTAAGTATTTGAGGGGATGTCACGCTGAGGATGGAGCAGGCTTGTTTTCTGCTGCTCCAGAGACTGGAACACGGAGCAATGGATGCAAGCTCCAGGAACAGAGATTCCACCTCAACATGAGGAGGAACTTTTTGACAGTAAGAGCTGTTTGGCAGTGGAACACGCTCCCTCGGAGCGTGGTGGGGTCTCCTTCCTTGGAGGTCTTTAAACAGAGGCTGGATTGCCATCTGTCGGGGATGCTTTGATCAAGATTTCCTGCATGGCAGGGTGTTGGACTGGATGGCCCTCGTGGTCTCTTCCAACTCTGCAATTCTATGATTCTATGATTCTATGAAGTCTTTTGCAGAAGTCTCTCCAGAAACCTTCTCCTTGGCATCCTGTCGACGTGGAACAGCTCTGCAGGTGGTCGTGGTGGATGCAGCGCCTTTCTACACCCCAACGATACTCCTATTGATGCAGCCTAGAATCACATTGGCTTTTTTAGCTGCTGTGTCACACGATTAACTCTTGTTCAATTTGTGGTCCACTAAGACTCCTAGATCCCTTTCGCATGTGCTGCCATCAAGTCAGGTGTCGCCCGTCCTGTATCTGTACTTTTCATTTTTACTGCCCAAGTGTAGCATCCTACATTTCTCCCTGTTGGAGTCCATTTTGTTAGTTTTGGCCCAGCTTCCTAACCTGTTAAGGTCATTTTTAATTCTGATCCTGTCCTCTGGTGTATTAGCTACCCCTCCTAATTTGGTGTCATCTGCAAACTTGATAAAAATGCCCTCTATTCCCTCATCCAGGTCATTGATAAAGATGTTGAATAGCACTGAGCCCACGACAGAACCCTGTGGCACCCCACTAATTTCTTCTCTCCAGGATGAAGAGGAGCCATTAGTAAGCATCCTTTGGATTCGGCCCATCAACCAATTACAAATCCATCTAACAGTTGCATTGTCTAGCCCACATGTTACTAACCTTTTTGCAAGAATATCATATGGGACTTTGTCAAATGCCTTACTGAAATCAAGATACACTACTGTGGAATAGCCCTTGCCTCTGTATGTGCGCGCACACACAGCATGCACATACCTGAGAAGCAAGGCTATTTTTGTGATCCAGCTCAGGAGTCCTCCTAACCTGAGAACTGTCAAGCTGTTCCCTCTGAGACATACTCTCATGATTCCTCTAGCCTGGAAATCTCAGAACTAGCCCTCTTTTGATAAGCTGCCACCACCTCTTGATTGGACTACCCCCCTTTTTTACATGGTCCAAGGGGAGACTGTGGGGTGCTTAGGACCTTTCAGCCACTAGCTGAGATTTTATCAACCCCCTCCCTTCTATCCAGAAGCAGAGGAGACTAGCAATGTAGCGATGACCCAAATAAGGCATGTGTAAGGCTTGACTTAGTAGGAAAAATAGAAAAGTTTAAGAGAAGTTCAAAAGGTAAATCACTTCATGAAGAAAACACTTTTTTCTCCAGGTGAAAGCTTAAAGTTACAGAGATACAAAGCAGTCATACATTCATTCAAGGAAAACAAAATAAAAAGTAACCCTGACGCAAGCTAACTAAACTGTTCCCTACACAAAAGAAAAAACTACTTACATTACAGAAGTCTATGAAGGTTAGATCTGGTGTCCAAGTTTGGCTGGACCACATGCTTATCCTAAGCCAGGCCTCAGCCATGTGCTCACTCAGAGCATTTTCTCTGAGGTACATCCATCCTCTCAGAGAGCTTTCTTTGTCTGACCCTTGCCTCGTGGCTGAGGCAAAGGATAAAACCTTTCAAATTACCATTCCCAAGTTCACCTCTCCAATAAAAAAAATAGTAATAAAAAGAAGAGAATGGCACAGAGGAAACATCAAGAATGGAAGCATGGCTTTGTAGCTAATTCTGATATTTCTCACCTTCTTTACACAAGTATCCATTACTGTAACTCTAAGCTGAGTCATCGTGAGGAAGGTTTTTTTGTGTGTGTATGTGTGCATGTGTGCAGTTGGACACAAAATGTGTAAGAAATAAAAATTGTGCAGTTATGCTAAGAAGTGCAAGAGATGGAATGGGGTGGGGTGGAGGAAAGCAGAGTTATCCGCAGGGAGAGGGCTGAGAGATCAAGGCCAAACTCCACATTCAACACTGTATACTTCATGAGAGAAAGCTTGGGGTGTGCCAAGACATTTTGTTACATGAGGTAGAACAGCAGTTGGTGTCTCCTCCCAAACTGAGGCAGTAGCCAGTGCTGACCATCTTTATTTTGGGAGCTGAGGCAGCATATCCCACAAATCCCTGCCCCTGGCATGGCAGTAAATATACACTACTGTAGTGATAAATTACTTCAGATCAGAAGCAGATGCATAGTGAGTGTACACTGCAGACTCTACATGCTTTTTACATCTGTTGTTGACAGGAGAATATTTGGTAATTGTGGGAGGAGAGGAGGCCAACATTTCTTGTAGCAAACCCCTCCATCATGAAAAGGCAACTGTACTCAGCCAAAAGCCATGCTCTTATTTCACTAAGGGTTCTACCAGACTCCCCAGTAGTTCCAGTAAATCTTGAGGTATTCTGTTTGGGGATTTCATGACTTACCATAGTTGTTTCTGCTACCATATTTCAGTCATGCCCCAAATGTATTGGTGTGTGTGTGTGTGTGTGTGACCCTGGCTTGTTGCTGGTGGTAGAGAATTTTATCACTACTATTCCCGATCAGCGCATTTCTTTTCAACTGTACTTTCTTCCCACTGGAGATGCTTCCCTCCATTCCTACCAATCCCCTTTATGAACTCAGCACCGACCTGCCCCATGCTCCTCCCCCTATATTGCACATTTTTTTTGGTCATAATCATAGTGCTAAAGAGACAGAATGCAATAGTAGAGGTAGGGAGGAAATTTTCAATCTGGTAGTCAGAAGAGTAATGAGGGAAGGTTGGTGATAGACCATTTGAGAGCCTACCGTGAAAAATTTGCATGGCACTTGTCAGATAATATTGGTCAGATCACAGTGTGGTTGATACAGTTCCAATGGATGTAACTTTGGTACCTGCTTGTTCTGTGTTATTGGATACCTTTCAATTTATGCAGCCTGAGTATGTGGACAGGATCCTTGGAGAGATGAGAAGCACCACATGTGTGCTATACCCTTTTGCCCTTCCTGGCTCATTAAACATTGAAAACACAAATACAAAATTGAAACAATAATAAAGCAGGGCAGAATAAATAAAAGCAGGATAGAATCGGCATCAAGGAGTAAGAATTATGTGACCCCTAAAAACTAAAGTAAAACCACTACCAAAAAACCCAGAACAGTGGAAGGATTTAAAAACCCTACGTGAATTCCCTCAGTCTCTGCTGCCTTCTCCTGGCTATAGAACTAGCCCAGTGCTTTGCAGGGAGTCAGCTTCAGAGGGAGACATAGAAATTTACAGCTGCATTTTGCATATCCCAGTCTAGTCAGATACCTGAGAAAGCAACATTCCACTTCTGTGATCACATTGGGCTTATACCTTGTGCATGCCAGTGGGCCTTAATGAAGCTCTTGCAATTGATCAGAATTCAGATGCCTTCAGGATTGTCAAGTGTATTGATCCCCCTAGAGAGGAGGAAATGCTGAGAAAAAGCAGGGTTAGGAGATGTGAAAAAAGTTTCTTTATTTGGTATCATTTTAGACTACCCAATAACCAGAGTTCTCTAGGGGAATTAAAAATCCGAATACAAAACTGAAATAATGATAAAGCAGGGTTGGCGAAATGTGAAAATGTTTGTTTATTTCATAAAATTTTAGATTCCCAATAACTAGAGTTCTCTAGGTAAATTAAAAACACGAAGACAAAACTGAAACAATGATAAAACAGGTCACAATAAAAGCAAGATAAAAGCAACATCAAGGAGTATGAACAATGCCACCGATAAAACCAAAGGAAAACTTCAAGAAAAAACAAAAGCCTTAAAGCGATGCTTAAAATGCTTAGAATTACTTAAAGGAAAAAAAGGTCTTCACCTGACTCTGAAAGGATCATAATGTAGGTGCTAGGCGATTTGAAGTCGAAGGCTTTCACGGCTGGCATCCATAGATTTTTCTTGGTTTTTTTCTGGGCTCTGAGGCTGTGTTCTGGAATAGCTTCTTCCTGACGTTTCACCTGCATCTGTGGCTGGCATCTTCAGAGAATGGTTGGGTAGGAGTATGTGTGGAGTTTATATCCTGTGAACCCCTGTTGGGGAGTATATGTAAATTTGTGTATTTGAATGGTATAGAAATGCAAGGAGGATTAGTGTCTGTTTGGCTAATGGTTGGTTGATGGGCCATTATCTGCTGGGAATCCCCATGTCCCTGGGTGGAATTCCTTTGTAATTGCTGAGATTTAATTCTGTTGGGTTTCAAAACTGGGAGCCAGATTTTGTTTACTTTTAAGGTTTCTTCTTGTTGAAGTTGTACAGGTGTTTGTGGATTTCAATAGCTTCTCTGTGCATTCTGACATGATAGTTGTTGGCTTGGTCTAGAATTTCTGTGTTTTCAAATAGGATTTTGTGTCCAGGTTGATTTATAAGATGTTCTGTTACTGCTGATTTTTCTTGCTGGCCCAGTCTGCAGTGTCTCTCATGTTCCTTGATTTGTGTTTGCACACTGCGTTTAGTGTAAAAACACAGGAAAAACACAGGAAAACACAGAAATTCTAGACCAGGCCAACAACTATCATGTCAGAATGCACAGAGAAGCTATTGAAATCTCTGAAGATGCCAGCCACAGATGCAGGGGAAATGTCAGAAAGAAGCTATTCCAGAACACGGCCTCACAGCCTGGAAAAAAACTAAGGAAAATCTATGCTAGGAGATTTTTTCTGTGGGGCATTCTACATGGATGATGACCTTAGAATCCTAATAGGTACAGGTGGAGCTGCTCCTTCAGGCTGCTTTGGGTTATAAAGGTTAAAATGGGCACTTTGAATTGTTCCTGGGTTCCGGTGAAGACAATAAAGTATTGGCATACAATATTGGAAGACCTTAAAGCAATGACTCTTAACCTCTTCTTTACCAGGGACCCCCTTTAAATATATTTTGTTGCCATGGACCCCCAAAACTTAACTCAAGATATAAACCCCTAATAACAGCAACAATAATACCTGATAATAATAATACAATTCCACCATCCATTAACCCTTCCCTCAGAAGCACTGGAGGGGAGGGAAGACTTTTCTCCTGCTTCATCCTGCCAATTTGTGGCTGGAGAAGATTGAAGAGCAATGTGCAGGCCAAGCCAGCCAGCCTTTGTCTTGGCCCCTGTCACATGGACTGAACAGCCCTCAAGCCTTTGTGGACCCCCTGTGAGGACATTGCATCCCCCTGGAGTCCGCAGACCACAGGTTAATAACCACTGCCATAAAGTATTGGCACTATTTTACAGTGGTTCTGCTATTATCTGCAAGGTCAGTTCCAGAGAGTGGCATTGGGGAACTCCTGCTCAGCCCCATGGCCATTGTGCTATGGGATGCCACAGGGTTCAATCATGTCTCCCATGCTGTTCAACATCTATATGTGGCCGCTGGGAGAAGTCATTAGGAATTTTGGGACTGGGTGCATCAGTATGCTGATGACACTCAGCTCTACTTCTCCCTGTCATCAGAGTTGGCTGGGCTATGGAGGTGCTTGGCAGGGGCTGGAGGAAGGTGAATAAACGGTAGCTGATTTTCAATAAGATGGAGGCTCCATGGATTTATAGTTCTCAAGTCCACAAGCTGGGCAGGTTACTTGCCCTAGATGGGGTTGCACTCACCCTAAAGAAGCAGATGTGTAGTTTTAGGAGTATTCCTAGATCCATCCTTATCACTGGAGGTCTGGAGTGCTTGGGGCCAGTGTCGGCTGATCCACCAATACAACCTTTCCTGGACAGCGATAACTTAGTCACAGCAGTCAATGCATTGGTAACTTCCCAATTAGACTACTGCAATGCACTCTATATGGGGCTGCCCTTGAAGACAACTCAGAAACTTCAGCTAGTGCAAAATGTAGCAGCTGGATTGCTCACTGGAATTCCATTCAGATATCATATAACATCAATTCTAAAGGAATTGCACTGGCTGTCAATATGTTTCTGTTCAGAATTCAAGGTGCTGGTAATAACATTTTACACTCTACATGGCTTAGGGCCTCAATCCTTGAGGGAATGCTTCTCTCTCTATATATGTCTGCCTTAGAATTGAGGTTTATTGGGGGGGCCTCCTCCATGTCCCATCAGTAGGGGAAATATATTGGGAAAGGACATGAGAGAGGGCCTCTTCTGTGGTGGCCCCCAGGTTGTGGAATTCCCTCCTCCTGGAGGCTCAATTGGCAACAGTGTTGGAATCATTTCATTGCCAAGTTAAAACCTAACTTTTTATTAAAGCCTTTAGACCAAACTAATTTTATCCAGTCTGCACCTGTTTTATGGTTATAATATTCAAGATTGTTTTAACTGGTTTTAAATTGTGTGTTTTTAACTGAGACACTATTTAATATATTTTTAATTTTTTTAAGCTTCTGTAATTATTTATTGTATTTGATTGATTTTATTGTAAGCTGCCCTGAGATCTTTAGATAAAGGGAGGGATATAAATAAAATAATACATAAACAAAATAATAAATAATATGATTGTATCAGCCTGTCCACACATAATTCAGGAGTAGTTCCATGGCTAGCTGCACAAGTGAGTGGCCTGTGTGCCTGGATTTCTCTGGCATGACCAATTTCTCAGCTTTTAGCAATCTTCCTGTCCCCAGTCCACTCAGTATGGACATCTGCTAATGTATGGACATTTGTGCCATCTCTCCACTTGGACAGATAAGCCTACCCTAAATATACCAGCATGATGCAATGCTTTGAGTGATGGACTAGGACTGTGGGAGACCAGGGTTCTAATTCTTACTCAGCCATGAAAACCCACTGCATGACCTTGGGCAGGTCATATTCTCTCAACCATAAAGGAAGGTGATAGCAAACTTCCTCTGAATAAATCTTGCCAAGAAAACCCTAAGATGGAATCACCAGAACCTTGTGTTGACTTGAAGGTATAGAACAACAAGTGTGTGTGTGTGTGTGAGAGAGAGAGAGAGAGAGAGAAGATTAGAATGTGAGAAATTAATGTAAAGGGTCATTATCACCCATTCAACATAAAACACTTAGAAAAACATTTGGAAAATCAGGGTGTTATATGAAGTCAAAAAAGAAAGAAAGAAGGATTCTAGTTGCACTCTGAAACTAGCAGTGATGCAGCTCTCAGTTAATGCACAGAAAACTGTATGATAGGCTTGCCATAAGAGTCAACAACATGAAAGCACATAGCAAGTACGACCATGTATAAGGCATTACAGTAACTAAAGAGGAGATTATTCAGAATAACTGTTTCAAAGCTGTCTTGGTTCAAAAAGGGACAACCAAAGGTAAGTCAACCAGTCACATACAGTATTTCCATCTTGTTTGAACCCTTGATGTATTGACTCTCCTTCTGTCCATTGGCCTACCCAACCACTAGTACCGAATATTAACTGTGTCAGCTGAATTAAATGAAAACAAAAAAGCAGGGTGCTATCTGCATATTGGTTGTACCTCAGTCCTATCTCTGACTAATTTCTGTCTTTGGCGTCAGGTGTGGGAATAAGATAGAAGCCTGAGGAGCCCTGTAGTCCAATTGGAATAGAAGAGTAATCCTTTGGCACCACTTTCTATAACTGGTATTCAAGCAGGAGCAGAATTTGTGTAATGCAATGCTTTCACATCCCATCTCAGCCTATCCAGAAGGATACCCTGGTTGATAGAACTGAAACCAGCTGAGAGGTGGAAGATTGCCACAAGGGTTCCATTCCCAAGGTAGTCTCTGCTCCAAAACCAGATTTAAAACCAGGTTGAAATATAACTAGAATATAGCTTCAGCCAAGCGTGCTGGACATTAATCAAGTTTTAGCATGTGCCTTTTTAAAAAACAAAAACAAATTACCATTAGTTTAAAAAAAAAGGTAAGGAGAAGAGTCAGAACCTTTAAAAACTTCTTGAAGTGGTGGCCCAAGGAGAGCAGTATTCAATATGACTAGCAAAATAATCTCTATGAACAAATTCCATTTAAATGTAAATTACCTAAAGTGATGGTTTCTGGAGGTGTTGTCTAGAAAAGCAGACTCATTTCCCTTCTTCTGTTCAGATGTGTGATTCAGGCATCTGCACACAGCTCAAAATGTCTCCCCAGCTCCCTACCACCTACTATGAAAATCTTTGCACTGGGCTTTACCAGTATCTTCCCTGCAGCAATGCCTCTAGGTGCTGACAGCTGAGATGTATGCTTCAGCTGCCAGAGACCTGTTGGTGCCAATTAGAATCCTGATGACTGGCATATACCATCTTGGTAGTGCTCTGTGCTTTTTCATTGGGCACCTAGCTGCTTGGAGCCCTACTCATCCCCCCTGTGACCTCCCTCAGTTCTCTAAACCTCACAAAAGGATGTCAAGATACAAAGAAAAGCATTTTATTTTCTGTAAAAAGCACACACGGAATGAGCTTCCTTCAGGCCGAGTAACCAAAAGGGAGACAGCTATATGGGGAAGAGTGAAGAAAACAGTTCTTATGTACTTTGAGTAGTATTTAATAATGATTCAGTTAGTTACTTATTCTGTTTGTGTGGATGGTGCAATTCTGTTTCATTTCAGTGTCGCTCATTTCATGTGTAACGTTTTGCTGTCACAATGTGTGATGGTCTCATTGTAGAGAGAAACCTAGTCCTCCCTGTTATCTGGATGAAACAGGAGGAAGACCACATGTACATTCCTGTCCATACCGGTGGCTGCCTCCACTGCCATCGGCATTGCTCTCACTGAAGCCAGGAAGGAGACCTGTAGTATGGGATCAAGGCTTCCTGCATTTGGCCAACCTTGATCAAATGTTGTGGGCCTCCTTCCTGGCTTCAGAGGGAACAACACAGACAGCAGTGGTGGCGGCTGCAGATACAGGCCTGCATGGACTCCTTTGTTCCTATAGGGCCTCATCTGGTTTTTCTCAAATGAGGCAGTTATTCCTGGGTGTTTTTAAAAAAAAGTTTTAATGGGCTTTACCCCACCCTCCCCCTGTCTTTTTCCTGGGCACCATTAGAACAGCCCCGGGGGTGAAACAGGGCAAAAATCTTGCATTGTTTGGACTGCAGGCTCCAAGACGGGGGCAAGATGGGGTAAACAACTCATCTAGACAAACCATCAGTTAACCGTACTTTAGTTCTGTTTTAAGTCAGTGGGGCTCAGATTAGTCCCTACTAACACTGATGTGAATTCGACTAAAGTATAAACAGGGCTGGCTTAACCATACCGCAAAATCAGCATCTGCGGGGGGGGGGGCACGCAGGCAGGGCCCCCCCTCTGGACCTAACCCTCCTCCTGAAAAAACCTCCTGCTGGCTTTAAAAAACAACAACCTGCTCTCCCAAACTAGAAAGCCAAAGCAAAAGCGAAAGAGAAAGCAAAAGAGAAAGACGGAGCTTTCTTTGGGTGGCTGATTTGGGAGGGAGTTTGTTGTTCCCTCCCTCCTCCTTCCAGGATCATCGTCAAACCATGGTGGAGAGGGGTGAGTGTGTGTGAGAGAGAGGGGGGAGGGAAGGGGGTCATCTCTTGTTCTCCCCTGCTGTATCTTCAGAAAAGGCTTCTTCCTTCCTTCCTTCCTTCCTTCCTTTCTTTCTTTCTTTCTTTCTTTCTTTCTTTCTTTCTTTCTTTCTTTCTTTCTTTCTTCCTTCCCTTTCCTAACTTCCACATAGATCCCCTCCAGCCCATCTTTCCAGTTGCTCTTAACCTGTCCTTCTCTCCCCTTCCTCCCTCCCTTCACCCCTTGGTCTTCTTCAGCTTCCTCCCCTTGCTGCCAACTGAATTCAACCTGCAAAAGGAATTTGTGTGTGTTTGCCCATGTGCCTTGAAGTCATTTCTGACTAAGGCAAATTTATCATGGGGTTTTCTAGGCAAGGTTTGTTCAAAGGGGGTCTGCCTTTGACTTCCTTTGAGGCTGAGAGAGTGTGACTTGCCCAAAGTCAGTCAGTGGGGTATTCATGGTTGAGTAAGGATTCAAACCCTGATCTTCACAGTCATAGGGCAATGCTGAAACTTCTACAACACTCTGGTTCTTTTAATAGAAGAATATAAAGAATATAATAAAAATTTGGAGTAATATTACTGGGAACAATGGTTTTATTGTTGTCACTAAACACAACAATATCCCATTAGTGCTATGTGAGAGCCATTGGGCTAAGCAGTGGTTCTTAACTTTTTCTTTACCAGGGACTCCCTTTAAATAACTTTTGCTGCCCCAAGACTTAACTCAAGAATTAAACCCCTAATAATAATAGCTAACAACAAAAACAATACAATTACACCATCCATTAACCTTTCCCTCAGAGGCACTCTTGCTTCTTTCTAAATGTTTGTGGCTGGAGTTGATTGAATGGCAATGTACAGACCAAGTCAGCCAGCCTTTGCCTTGGTTCCTGTCACATGGCTGTTCCACTACAGGGAGTGGGCCAAACAGCCTTCAAGCCTTTGTGGACCCCCTGTGAGGATATCATAGAATTGTAGAGTTGGAAGAGACCACAAGGGCCATCCAATCCAACCTCCTGCCATGCAGGAAATCATGATCAAAGCATCCCTAACATATGGCCACCCAGCCTCTGTTTAAAGACCACTGGGCTAGAGAATGCTGGAAAAGGAACAATGCAACCAGACCTTGAGAAGGGTGCTGGCAGGGGGATTCTGAGAGGTGTAACCCAAAATTAACTTTCCCAGGCTCTGAATGCAGCCTAGAATCATAGAATCATAGGGCTGGAAGGGACCCCAACAGCCATCCCATCCAGTTAGCTTCTGCCCTGCAGGAACACACAATCAAAGCCTTCACGGCCGATGGCCATCCAGCCTCTCTTAAAAACCTCCGAAGAAGGAGACTCCACCACACTCCCAGGCAGTGCATTCCACTTCTGAACAGCTCTTACCATCAGGAACTTCTTCCTAATGTTTAGGTGGAATCTCTTTTCCTGGAGTTTGAACCCTTTGCTCCATGTCCTAGTCTCTGGAGGAGCTGAAAACAAGCTTGCTCCATCCTCAGTACGACATCCCTTCAAATATTTAAACATGGCTCTCTTGTCACCTCTCAACCTTCTCTTCTCTAGACTAAACATACCCAGTTCCCTAAGTTTCTCCTATAGGGCATAATGGCTTCCAGGCCTCCTACCATCCTGGTCACCCTCCTCTAGACACGTTCCAGCTTGTCCATATCCTTCCTGAATTGTGGTGCCCAGAACTGGACACAGTATTCCAGGTGAGGTCTGACCAAAGCAGAATACAGTGGCACTATTACTTCCCTTGATCTACACACTATACTCCTATTAATGCAGCCTAGAATCGCATTGGCATTTTTTGCTGCTGCATCACACTGCTAACTCGTTTAGTTTGTAGTCTACTTTCTTTTCTTTTTTTAAGGAAATCTATACCATTACGTTAATTGCTAATTAACAAAAAATATTTTGTTAGTGCCTATAATATAGTTTTTAAACTAAATTATTGGTGGCAAATTGTGTAATACAGTAGCCCCCCCCTTATCCACTGGGGATTGGTTCTGTGCAGGCATGGATTCTGAAAACTGTGGATAATAGTGAACACCATTGAAAATAATGGGACTTCTGGTTTAAAATACCATAGAGTTGCCTTGGAGGGCCTAGAAAATGGCTAGGGAGGACACATTTTCTAGGAAGACTCTATGGTAGATGTGCTATTTTGTGTCCCATGGATAATGGATCCGTGGATACGGGGGTCCTACTGTAATCTGAACATCCTGTACTGTGAATAGGTTAGGTTACATTGACCTGAGATAAACATATGGGGCCCCCAAAATAAAGCATTGCAGGGGCCCCCAAAATTCCTTAAACCGGCCCTGAGTATAACCAACTTACTCTGGATCCAGCCAGTTAATTTCTTAGAGTCACAGCTAGTTTGCCTTGCTGGCACTTTGAAATTATTTTCACATAGTTGTTGTGCCTGAAAGTTGCATCAAAGCATGCATGAAAGTTGCATCAAAGCATTAGACTATGAAGATTGTATGATCCTTTCTTTTCTTCAACATTGTGAAAAGCTGCATAACAGCAACACGGCCTTACTAAGTTTATAGCTTGATGTATTTTAAGTAAACAAAAAAACCCTTGTTAAATTTTCATTTCATATTTGCTTACTTGATTCAGTTTTCTTGTTGGAATTGCATCTCCAGTTTTTCACCCACATAGTCCACTCATTAAAATACCTGGCACCAAGCCCATTTAAATCATTTTCTGTTAAATGTTAAATGATACCATTTGATGGAGGACATCATTCTAGGTAGGATGTTGGAGACAATCATTTTTCATATCTGTGGTGAGTTTCCTTTGTGAATATGTATAGTTTCTCTGCAGATTTTTCACCTTGAGTATGTTTCTTTAAATATTCACCTGGAGAAAGGAAGCTTCAGAGGCTAAATCCAGTTTTTTTATGTGTGGATTCTGGAGCATAAAGATCTTATCTTAGCTGAGAGCTATGGGGGAGTTGCAGATCAGTGACAGAGTACATGCACTACATGAAGAAGGTTTCATGACATCTCCATGTAGGACTGGAAAAACATTTCCCTGGAACCCTAGAGAACTGCTTCACCACTTACAGTATTGGTCTCCATGAACCAATGGTGTGACATTAGAAGGTGATTGCCTGTGTTGATATGATTGGTAAAATAATTGGAACCTATGTTTTTGAATTACAGGAGATGGATCACTTTAAGAAAAAAACCCCTCCAGAATAACTTTAAAACAACAATCACTTGAGAAATGGAAACTCTTAAAGGTTCCTGCTATAGTTTTCTAAACTTGTCCACCATAAGTAATGTTCTTGATAGAGGAATGATTCTTTTATGATGCAAACTTCCTTAAGGCAGATCAAGGGTACACTGAAGAATGAAGAATTTATTTATTTTATGTATTTGGAATATTAAGCACAAATTAATTAAAAACATCAACAGAGAATCTTGTGGTTCCTTAAGGACTAACCATTTATAAAAGCATAAAATGTTGTGTACTAGAGCTTACTTCATGAATGTGCTAGCCTTTGTTATCTCCCACAATGACATACTTTTCCTGTGAGGCACGGGGGTAAGGCAAGGCTGCATTTTATCACCCTATCTGTTTAACTTGTATGCTGAATATATTGTACACAAAACTGGATTACACTCTTGAGGAAGGAGGTGTGAAAGCTGGAGGAAAAAAGATCAAAAATGTAATCTATGCAAATGACACCATGGTACTAGCAGAAAATAGCAAAGACTTGGAATGATTACTGAAGAAAGTCAAGGAAGAAAGTGCAAAGCCTGGTTTACAGTTGATCATTAAGAAAACAAAAATAATGACCACAGATTATTTACAAATAACTTGGAAGTAGACAATGAAGACATTGAGATAATGAAAGATTTTCTGTACCTTGCCTCAGTCATTAATAAAAATGAGGACTGCAGTCAAGAACTCAGACAAAGACTAGGGACTTTTTCAGACAGGGACTTTAACTCTGTCCCTGTACCTCAAAGCACCTTCCCATGCCACTCCCACCCCTGCCATGGAAAAGGTAGGTTTTTTTGCACACCTACTTTTTTCCGCGACAGGAATGTTCTCCCCCTCCCCTTGGCTGGCCAGGAGTGAATGCTGCTGTCATAAAGCTACATTCATGTCCCATAAATCAAATTCCGCCCATTCTCATGAGAGAACGGTGGCATGGAAAATTTAAAAATAAAACTAAAAAGAAAATAAAAAAGAAAACCAAGGCCCAAAACACTCTAACAATGTTACAAATAGCTCAGTGTGTGTATGTGTGTCACCTCCTCGTCCCGATCTTCCCCGGAAGTGTCAGGCACCGACCTCTCCCTGTGGCTGGTATCATGCCAGCATAATGGGAGAGGAACGGGGCATCTTTCAGACCATCCATGATTCCAATGCAGAAATGGAACGGGTGGTCTATTCACGACTTTTCATCAGCAATAAAAAATTACTGGAGCCACACAGGAGCAGCACGGAAGAGGACAATGTCATCTGAAAGGGAAATCTTTCAGCGACCCTGTTTCGTGCCTGCCACGGAGTTTATAGCCAGTCTGAAAAAGTCCTAGGACTTGGAAGGGGAGATATTAAGGAAGTAGGCAAGAACCTGCACTGTCAAGATATATCACTGAATACGAACGTTAGGATGGTCCATGCCATCATATTTCCAATTTCTATGTACTGGTGTGAAAGCTGGACAGTAATGAAAGCAGATAGGAAGAGAATCAACTCATTTGAAATGTGGTGCTGGTAGAGAATTCAGTGGATACTGTGAACTGCTAAAAAACAAAGGAATAAATGGGTCCTAGAGCAAATGAAGCCTGAACTCTCCCTAGAAGCCAAGATGACTAAACTGAGACTGTTGTCTCTCGCTCTCTGGCTTTTCTTTGCAAACGAAGATTCAGGAAGGACTCATCCGCGCTTTCTGCAAGCGCGCTGATGACGAAAAAGGCCAATCCGAGATAAAAAAGTCCGGTTGCAGAAAGCACAGCAGAAGGTCTCTTTGGGGGTTATTTCTGGGTTGTGATTCTTTCTGCATTGTTGTTTCTCTTCAAGACTTGTTCGGCGTGAGTTCTCAAATAAGGCTGCAGCATTGTGGACAGTGCATCTCCATGCCTCCTGATGTGAGGCCAGGGCGGGCCATTGTTGGTGATAAATTTGGCCAAGCCTGAGATGTTGTTTCAGGGAGTCTTTGTATCGCTTTTTTGGAGCGCCCCTCTTACGCTGACCCATGGCGAGTTCACCATAGAGTACTATTTTTGGGAGGCGATGGTCCTCCATCCTAGAAACGTGCCCTGCCTAGCACAGCTGTGTTCTCAATATCATGGCCTCAATGCTGGTGATCCCTGCTTGCTCAAGAACAGCAACATTCGTCACATAGTCAGTCCAGTGTATATTTAGGATTGTGTGTATACAGTGCTGATGAAAGCATTCAAGGAGTCGTAAGTTGTGGCGATAGGTGACCCATGTTTCAGACCCATAAAGGAGAATAGACAGTACAATGGCTCTATACACACTGATTTTTGCGCTTCGCCTCAGGTGTTTATTACTCCAGACTCTTTTGTAAAGTTTTCCAAATGCGCTATATGCCTTTGCTAATCTGTGATCGATCTCTTTGTCAATCTTGGCATCTGAGTTGATGATGCTTCCCAGGTTGGTGAACTGCTGAACGGACTTGAGCACAGATTTGCCAACGGCAATGTGGGGATGGTGGTGTACATCCTGTGGTGCAGGCTGGTAAAGAATTTCCATTTTCTTCAGGTTGACTTCCAGCCCAAACAGCTCTGCAGCTGTTGCGAAGCAGGATGTTAGGTGTTGCGGAGCTGCTTCTGTGTGGGCAACAAGGGCAGCATCATCAGCAAAGAGCAGCTCACGGACTATATAGTTTAAAGTCTTAGTGCGAGCTCTCAGACGGCTTAGGTCAGTGATGGACAACCTTTCGAGCTTGGTGTGTCAAACTTCGCCAAAAAACTGAGCATAGCTCAGATGGTGTGTCACTTTGAGGAAAAAACATTATTTTGCGATATTTATTGTTTAAATAACATAAATGTATACAGTTGCCCTTCTACATTCATGGCTTTCACTCTTGCGGTTTTGATTATTTGCGGTTTGCTCAGCAAGCACCACATTTAAATCAGCTTCTCTCCCTCGCACGCAAGGGGGAAGAGCCGATTTAAACGGGGTGCTTGCTGAGCAAGCCAGGCACTCGACTCCCCGCTCTCCTGGGGCTTGGATCCATTTGGGGTGGAGAGCCAAGCCCCAGGAGAGTGGGGAGTTGGTGGAAAAGGCGTTTTTTTAACCCCCTCCTGCCTTTCCCAAAGCCGTGATGGAGCTTTCCAAGGCTTGCCGTGGCTTTGGGAGGGTGGGGGGTGGCTTAAAAGCCTCTCTACTGCACTCCCTCCACTCCTCCCAACCTTCCTGAAGAGGTTATGGGGCTCTCAATCCTCAGAGTCCCTTTGGGAAGCCCGGGGAGAGGCCGGCCAGACTCCCTCCCGCCCTCCCGTCGCCTCTCTGGCCTTCCCGAGGTGGCTCCAGGGTTTCAAAGCCCTGGAGCCCCCTTGGGAAGGCTGGGGAGAGGCTGGGCAGAGTCCCCCCCCCGCCACCTTCCCTGGCCTTTCTGAGGCAGCTCCGGGGGAGCACAGCAGGCCTCAGGGGGGTGGCCAGGTGAGGTGGAGGCTCCACCCCCCTGCCTCCCTAAAGTGGCGATCAGGGCTAAAGTTCCGATCAGGGATCGCCACTTTAGGGAGCGTGGTGAGGTTGCCGGCAGGGGAGAGGAGGCCTACAGCTGCGTGTCAGCCCAAATGGCTACGCGTGTCAGTGCTGACACGCGTGTCATAGGTTCACCATCACTGGCTTAGGTTAAACAAGCTACCATCAGTACGGTAATGTATATAGATGCCGTCTTCTTCTTAGAGCTCTGCCGTAGCCCTTTGGAGCATCATGCTGAAGAAGATTGTAAATAAAGTTGGAGCAAGAACACAACCTTGCTTCACTCCATTAGTTATTAGAAAGGGCTCTGAAAGAGCATCGCTGTTGAAGTTTACTACATGTGAGGCGGAAAGCTGCTTTTCTTACATGGCAAGTTGGCTGGGCGAGGTATGCCTGTTGCGCAGTTCTCTTCTTTGCCAACAGCTCCTGGATCTCTTGGTTGTTTTCATCAAACCAGTCTTGATTTTTCTATTGGGAGAACCTGAGGGATTCTTCCGCAGACTGGAGGATACTGTTTTTGATATGTTGCCAAAACACTGTAGGAGAAGTATCTGTAGGATGGTCTTCAAGTTTTGTTTGCAGATTTGCCTGGATATTGTCTCTCATGGTAGCTTGTTGAAGATTGTTGACTTGGAGTCTCCTCTTTAAGATGCCACCCCTCTTAGGTTCGAACATAAGATGAAGATTTAGTTTACATCTTACGAGGCGATGATCTGTTTGGCATTCTGCACTGAGCATGACTCAAGTATGGCGGACATCATGAATGTTTCTCTGGCGGACTAGAATATAGTCAATGAGGTGCCAATGTTTAGATCGGGGATGCATCCAGGTTGTCTTCAAGCTATCTTTCTGCTGAAAGATAGTGTTTGTAATAGTCAGCTGTTGTTCTGCAGAGAACTCTAGCAGGAGGCGTCCGTTATCATTGCAGTTTCCAACACCATGCTTGCCTAAGACACCTTTCCAGGCTTTGGAGTTCTTTCCTACTCTGGCATTGAAGTCACCAAGGATAATAATTTTATCTTCTACAGGGACTTTTTGTATGAGTTGGCGTAGGTCTGTGTAGAATTTGTCTTTCTCTATAGGGTCAGCTTGCATAGTTGGGGCATATATAATGAAGAGAACAACATGAGGGAGGCGTAAGGAAATAATGCGATCGGAGTGTCCTGTTGGCAAGGTTTCGAGTTTGGAAGCAATGGAGTTTTTAATCATGAAGCCTACCCCTGAAAGATGTTTTTCGGTTTTGGGTTTGCCAGACCAGTAAAGTGTGTAGCTGGCGCCGTGTTCTTTAAGGCTGCCTTCCTCATGGAGAGGAACTTCACGAAGAGCAGCGATGTCAATATTAAGTCGTGATAGTTCATGGGCTATAAGAGCAGAATGACGCTCAGGCTGTCCACTATCTGGAGTCTTGCATGGTTCTGATGTTCCAGCATGGAAGCGTCAGTTTATTTATACCTTTGGGGGCCGGTGTGTGCCTTTGTTTCTTTGCCTTTGTTCAAATGTATCAGAAGATGCCCGATGGTCACGGCTAGCCAACCAGGTAGATGGGGATGAGCTTTTGTTAGGCCACCTTTTCTAGGCCCCTCTCCATATGGAGCAAGCAGTGCTCTCCTTTAAAAAGGCTGCTTGGTCATTCAGGATGCTGCTGAACAAGACTGTCATCTCCCGGTCAGCCTCGAATGACCAAAGTCCTAAACCACCTGCATGCAGGTTTGGGTCTGCGGCTTCCAGTGCATCTTTACACCTGCCGTTTCGTCCCTTGCCTATCGCTACAGGGCTTTTTCGGAATTGGATTTGTGCAATAGATTTTTCTGGTGGAGCGCAGCGTGCACAGAACTGGCCTCACCCTTTAAACCAAAGGTTCATCTGCTGTGGCCTTGCAAGCATGGACGGTAGCAGTGAAGTTCTCGGGTCGTAGGTTTGATTAGAGTTTCCTTCTCTTAGATGGTTGACCTTATAGGGTTGGACAAGCACCATCTGCCCAGGTTTGGGATTCTCCTAGGATGGTTGCCATAAGGCTAGACAGCCCATCCTGCCCTTTGACACTCTTTGTCAGACCCTTAGGTTTTGACCTGTCTGGCATGGGAGACCCTACCGGTGGCTATTATGCCACTGCCAGCATAGCTCAAAACATCATTAGGGTACACAAGCCTCTCTCCCACGACAAGGGGGCATCAATGGAGAGGTTGTACTTTGTACTGAGACTGTTGTACTATGTACATATCATGAGAAGATATGATTTACTAGAAAAGACAATAATGCCTGGAAAGGTAGAAGGCAGTAGGGAACGAGTAAAACCACATTACAGATGGATAGACGCAGTCAAGGAAGCCACAGCCCTGAGTATGCAAGAGCTGATCACAACTGTTGATGATAGGGTGACTTGGAGGTGTCTCATTCATGGGTTTGCCATAAGTCAAAGTTGACTTGATGGAGGTTAAGAACAACAATTGTCTACTGTAAAGCAAGATATAGAAAAGTAGTATAAGGGAATTGCCTTATGCTGTGTCAGCTCATTGGTTATCTAGACCAGTATTATCAACTCTGACTGGCAGAAATAGCTCTCCAAGATTTCAGGCAGGATGGTTTCTTAGTCTTACCTAGAGACTGTGGTGTTCCCTGGTGGTGTTCATTCAAGTACTAACTGGGGCAAACCCAGCTGAGTTTCTGAAATCAGACTAATTTTGAAGTGTTCAAGAAGTAAGGCAGTGAACACACCCAACTGATACATAGTGAAGTCCCATTGCCTTTGATAAGACGTACTCCTGGGAGGGGAAAGGGAGACCTGGTGGCACAGTGGTTAAATGGCGGTACTGCAGCCACAACGTTGCAAGTTCAATCCCAAGGGCTCCAAGGTTCACTCAGCCTCCCATCCTTTCATAGGTTGGTAAAATGAGTACTCGGCTTGTGGGGGCAATTAGCTAACACACATTGGAAACCGCTTAGAGAGTGCCTCGCGCTATTAAAAAAGGTGGTGTAGATGTGTAAGTGCTATTGCTTAATAATTTGTAAGCTGCTTTGAGAACCTTTGTGGCTGAAGAGTGAGGTATAAATACTTCAAATAAATAAATAAATAAATAAACAATAGGGTGTGTTGCCTATGGTGCCAAAAGACTCCCCCTCACACTTTTTTAATGCAACTGTCTGGTATAGCTACTCCAGCTGGAAAGTATTAAAGAAGGAATTGATTATCTAGGATAATTTTGTTTCCTTTTTCACATTAAATATAAATCTAAGTGAATAGTCTTCAAACTGGGCAAAATGACAAACCAAAATAAAACAAAGTTTAAAGTGTTGTAAAAACACCAAACTACCTTAAAAAGCACACTACAGGCATAAAGAGACACATCTCAATATATATGGAGTATCCATAAGACCAATCTCTTTATGTCTATAATGTGTTTTTTAAAGATAACTTGATGTTCTTACAACCTCTTAACTTTCATTTGCTGAGATGAAATGTTCTAGCTCAATGATACAATGGAATAATTATTGTTGCTTTTCATCATTATGTTCCGAAGTATGCTTTCACTGATAAAGGGTTTTGGTTAGATGATTGTGAAAATTTTTGATATTGTTTCTTAGAGTATCATAAACTGAAAAACTTTTTTTTTTTAATCACACAAGTAATTTTTAGGATTCCCCCCCCCCACTTTTGACTTGGTCCTCAAATGCCTCCTTTGTGTCAAGAAACTCTGTAAGCTACACTTCTCATTGATGTCAGCTCAGCTCTCAGTTTTACTGTGGGAGCCTCCGATTTGGAAGTAGAAATTTGAGTGTCTCCACAAATAATTAAATATACTTGGTCAAAACAGAAGAATTCGTGGTTGCTGTAATCTGTGGACCTGGAGTTGATGTGGTCTGGTTTAGACATTGCTGACCATTGAAGAACATACTTTTCATTCAGTGCTGGCTTCCAAGTGTGACAGGGACTTTTGTCATCAAGTCTTTCTAGAGAAAATGTTGTATGCTTTTGTCTTCTCTTGGAATGTGGGTGCTTCCAGAAAAGGTGGTTGTTATACAGTTGCTCAGCCTCTTTCATAGGATTTTACAAGGAGTCAAAATATTGTGAAGTCAAAGGCTTTAATGGCCGGCATCCATTGGTTTTCTGTGTTTTTTTTTCCTGGGCTGTGAGGCCATGTTCTGAAAGATTTTATTCCTGACGCTTTGCCTGCATCTGTGGCTGGCATCTTCAGAGAATGGTTGGGTATGGTTTTGTGGGGTTTATATACTGTGAGTCCCTGTTGGAGAGGATATGGAAATTTGTGTATTTGAATGGCTAGTTCCTAAATGGCTATCTCCTTGAATTGCTGTCTCCTTGGGGGAGATATGCAAGGAGGATTAGTGTCTGTTTGGCTGATTTTTCTGGCTGGCCCAGTCTACACTGTCTCTCATGTTCCTTGATTCGTGTTTGCACACTGCATTTAGTGGTCCCTGTGTAAACTTGTTCTACATCATTTCAAGGAACATGAGAGACACTACAGACTGGGCCAGCCAGAAAAATCAGCAGTAGCAGAACATGTTATAAACCAACCTGGACACGAAATGTTATTTGAAAACACTGAAATTCTGGACCAGGCCAACAACTAACATGTCAGAATGCACAGAGAAGCTATTGAAAGTTATTTCAGTTTGCATACCGTAATCTCGTGCTTTGTATTTTAATATCCCCCCTCACCCCCCTCCCCAAAAAAGATTTGGTTCTGATGCTGTGCGCTTTGAGTGTTTTAGTTGCTCAAATAAATGAATTGGTATTGTCAGCCTTCTGATAACTTTGTACAGTTAGTAACAGTGACCCTAAATTAGATACATTGCAGTTCAATAAATTGAACAGTATAGTTATTGTTAAGATTTAATAAGTTGTATAATCTGTTCTTCTATGGTGTTTAGGAGTTTCTGGATTTGCGAAGCAAAGGGGATTTCTGCTCAGTGGGGAAAAAGCTTGATGCCTTCTTAGGCCACATTGGCATTGCAAATGATTGTGCAAAAGGCTGTAAATAAATATTTTTGCAGTATGTTTTCTTGATGCAGCACTGGTTTTTAGCTAAATGATAAATTGCCTTAAACTGGAAAGTGAATTGTGTCTCAACGTCGAGATGGATTATAATCTTAAAGGTGACCTGCTGAAGATAAAGTATGTTGGGTTTATGCCTTTCTTTTCACATTTTTGTGTTGTATGAGCACAGTCCATACATTTATTTGCCTCTTGTCATAGAAACTGGAATCATTCCATATTTGCAGATCTCTGCAATTAGCTGAAGAACTAATTCAAGAGAAGGGAATCCTGAAATGTTGTAGGGATCATTCAGATATTACTGAAACGTTGTCCCCAACCAAATATTTCCTCATCTTCTACAAATTCATTAGCGATTCCTGGGGACTGGTAATATTTTTGAGAGAAGTGATTATGATATAACAGAGGACTAATTACCATGATATATAAGCTCATTTGGGAGCCAGCCTGGTGCAGTGGTTTGAACACTGGACTAAGACTCTGGGGACCAGGGTTTGAATCCCTGCTCAGCCATGGAAACCCACTGGGTGACCTTGGGCAAGTCACACTCTTTCAGCCTCAGAGGAAGGCAAAGGCAAACTGCCTTGGAACAAAATTTTGCCAAGAAAACCCCATGATAGGTTTGTCTTAGGGTCACCATAAGTCAGAAATTTTTGAGAATTTCTGGAAAACAGAAATCCAAGCAGACTGGGGGAGGTTAAATGTTGTCCCCATCTTGAAAAAGAGAAAGCAAGAAGACCCAAACAATTACCACCAAGTCAGCCTGACATCAATACTAGGAAAGATTTTAGAGCAGATGATTAAACAGTCAGTCTGTAAGCACTTAGAAAGGGATGCCATTATCACTAAAAGTCAACATGGATTTCTCAATAACAAGTCATGACAGATTAAACTTATCTCTTTTTTTAAAACAGAGTTACAAGCTTGGTAGATGAAGGGAATGCTGTGGATGTAGAATATCTTGATTTTAGTAAGGCCCTTAACAAAGTCCCCCATGATATTTTTGCAAACAAGCTAGTAAAATGTGGGCTAGACAATGCTACTATTAGGTGGATTTGTAATGGATTGACCAACCAAACCCAAAGGGTGCTCACCAATGGCTCCCCTTCATCCTGGAGAGAAGTGACTGGTGGAGTGCCACAGGGTTCTGTCCTAGGCCTAGTGCTATTCAGCATCTTTATCAATGACTTGGATGAGGATATAGATGACACAAATTAGGAGGGGTAGCTAATACCCCAGAGGACAGGATCAGAATTCAAAATTACCTTAACAGATTAGAGAGCTAGGCCAAAATTAACAAAAATGAATGTCAACAGGGAGAAAGTTTCTATGGCTGAGCAGGGATTCAAACCCTGGTCCCCAGAGTCTTAGTCCAGTGTTCAAACCACTTAGGCAGAAAAAAATTCAAAAGCACAGATATACGATAGGTGACACCTAGCTTGACAACAATTTATATGGAAGGGATCTAGGAATCTTAGTAGATGCTGAACATGAGTGAACAGTGTGATGTGGCAGCTATAAAAGCCAATGCGATTCTAGGCTGCATCAATTGTATACGAGGTCTGCCTATTAAATAATGAGACTGATAAAATAACCCATCTTTATTTATATGTATTACAATTCTAATGCTTGTCCCCTTCTATATACTCCCTGTTCACACACACACCAATGCGGTCTTGTTTTCTGACGGCATGGAGCAGATCAGTTTCTGTCAGCTGTGTCAACATATCTATTGTTTTCTTCTTTACTGCATAAATTGACTTAAAACGTGTTCCTTTAAGCACCAATTTCACTTTAGGGAAAAGAAAAAAGTCACATGGTGCCAAATCTGGTGAATATGGAGGATGTTCAAGTGTAGTAATGCGTTTATCAGCCAAAAACTGCTTCACAGAAAGTGCTGTCTTGAGCAGGCGCATTGTCTTGATGAAGAATGAAACCATTTTTCCGCAGTTCTCAACTTTTTTTCTGGCTCTTTCTCTCTTTATCAAAACTTCCTTACAATAATGCTGGTTTACTGTTCTACCTTCTGGAACACATTCTGCCAAAATTACACCCTTGATGTAAAAAAACCCAATGAGCATGGCTTTGAATGTTGACTTACTTTGATGTGCTTTTTTCATTCTTGGTGATGATGGTGTTTTCCAGTGCATTGACTGTCGTTTTGTCTCAGGATCATACTGGAAGGTCCAGGTTTCATCACAAGTGATGCTTTTTTAAAAAAAGGTTTGGATCAGCCTCAAGTTGCTGTAGAATGTCACATTACTCAGCTTTTAAACTTAACATTTTTCTGGCATACAACAGACAACACAGCTGCTTTAAATGATGACTGGCAATTAACTGAATGGCTGAGAGTGCTGATGTTTGTCATGCAGGTTCAGACATGTTCAAGGTCACCACTCAAGTGTTCACAATCAGTTCTCCCTGAGTTGTCTGAAAGGTAGAAACACAGTCTTGTTATTTAATAGACAGACCTCGTAGTGTCTAGATTTAGGGAAATAGTAGTACCACTCTATTCTGCTTTGAACAGACCTCATCTGGAATACTGTGTCCAGTTCTGGGCACCACAATTCAAGAAGGATATTGAGAAGCTGGAACGTGCCCAGAGGAGGGTAACCAAAATGGTGGGAGACCTGGAAGCCATGCCCTATGAGGAGTGGCTTAGGGAGCTGGGCATGTTTAGTCTGGAGAAGAGAAGTTTAAGAAGTGACATGATAGCCATGTTTAAATATTTGAAAGGATATCATATCAAAGAAGGAACAAGCTTGTTTTCTGCTGCTCAGGAGACTAGGACACAGAGCAATGGACTGAAACTACAGGAAAAGAGTTTCTACCTAAACATTAAGAAGAGCTTCCTGATAGTAAGAGTTGTTCAACAGTGGACACACTGCCTCGTAGTGTGTTGGAGTCTCCTTCTTTGGAGGTTTTTAAACAGAGGCTGGATGGCCATCTGTCAGGAATGATTTGATTGTGTATTCCTGCATGGCAGGGGGTTGGACTGGATGGCTGTTGCCAACTTTAGGATTCTATGTTTCTATAATTCTATACTTTTGTTTTCCTCCAGGAATCAGATTCAGAGAAGTATTCAAGTATATAAAGGATTCATTTATGTATGCAAAGGATGACAACTCTGTAACCTGCAAATGATTGCTGGGCCAAGCTCTAGCTCCAGCTGTCCCAGTTTGGCAGGGACAGTCCCAATACATCCTCTGTTGTCCCCCCTTTTCAGCTGCTTTTAACATGTGGCAGTTTCTCTCTCCTTTTCTCACTTTCCCCCTTTGTTCTCAGCTTACTTCAGTTGCTGCAAACTGACTACAAATTGCAAAAAGTAGTTTCCACTCAATTAACATAGCAGGGGGGAGAGGACATGAGGGAGCAGAATCTTATCTTTCCCTGTTGACTCAGGCAAAAGCAAACTGCTGCAGAATCTCCTAGCTTGTCTATTCTTCCTCATTAATAACTTTTAATATCTTGAGCACATTCTGATGTTGCTTTGCCATACCCATCCCAGTTTTAATCTTTGAATTGTGGGAGGGCATACTATTTTGGGTATATTCTGAATTGGACATTACAGAGCCATGACAGGAAAAAGAGATTCCACCTCAACATTAGGAGGAACTTTCTGACAGGAAGAGCTGTTCAGCACTGGAGCACAGTCCCTCGGAGTGTGGTGGGGTCTCCTTCCTTGGAGGTCTTTAAACAGAGGCTGGATGGCCATCTGTCAGGGATGCTTTGATCGCAATTTCCTGCGTGGCAGGGGGTTGGACTGGATGGCCCTTGTGGTCTCCTCCAACTCTAGAATTTTATGATTCTATGAAGAACCATCAGTGTTGTTAAAGACATTAGTGGTTGTTTCTAGCCATGATGGACAGGGATGTTTACATGCAGCACTTACTGTAAACTAGGACCCCTATACTATCTTGCACTTAGGCCCTTTTTATACACTTTTAATAAGCAGCCTAAATACCCTGAAGGCACCAGATTCCGTCTGATCTTGGAAGCTAAGCAGATAGGAGACCTCCAATGAATATCAGGTGCTATTGGCTATATTTCTGAGGAAGGAACTGGCAAAACCATTTCTGAGTATTCTTTGCCAAAGAAAACACTATGAAATTCATGGGGTCACTATAAGTCAACAGGCAGCTTGAAGGTGTGTGCGCATGTGCTCTCTCTCTCTGTCTCTCTCACACACAATAAAGGTCCAGCTCAGCTTATCCAATTTTACACACTTCACCAAAGTATAACTGATGCCTTGGAACCCCGTTTGTTGACTGAAATCTCCATTCTAGCTTTCAAAAAAACTATTTTATTAAATAGTTCCATAGCAGGGAATGAATGAGTTCCTTGCCTGACTTCAGGTGTATATCCAGTCCCTTCTGTTTTTGACTTAGGTAGTAGTTTTTATCTGAGAATCCAGTGGTAGCATGTAGACTATCTTAAATACATCATGGGTGAGGAAATGATATTGCATTGCTGCATCTACTTAAATGATCTGTAAAGGAGGAAGAGAGAAGGGGGTCAGTTTCACTGTTCTGGTTAACCATTTTCTTTTCCCAGCATTAATCCTGTGCGGTCATTTTTTCACATTTTGCTTACAAAGCATTTTGTCAAGTTTTCATTATTTTTGGCAAGGCTCCTGTTAACATGAATAGTAATTGGATTGGGTCCAGAAGTGATTATCTTTGTGTTATCACACAACATCCACTGTATAGGTGTTGGAGGCCCTCTAGTGCTTGGACTGTGTCAGATGTATCATTTTCTAGGAATGATAGTCCATTAACTATTATCCTGAAGCTCTGAGTGAGTGACATTATTGCAAAGACGCTGTTGCTTATAATTGAGCTATCAGTGGCTCAGAGATTACCATCCTAATAAAAACCTGTCACTTAATATGGTTAGTTGTCCTAACCTCTCTTTGTAGGCATGTATGTATTATGAGCATGACGTTAAAATTAGTAGTAAAAAACACCCACAAATCATAGCTAGTTTCCTATGCAAAGTGTGTGTTACTCATTTTGTATTTCTATCAAAGACTTAGTGATGAAGGATAAGAGGAGCTTTTTCTAGTCTTCTTGACAGAGGAGAATGACTTCAAGTCTGTAAATATTCATATATGCAGTGTAGATGAACTTTAATTTCTTTAGCAGAGTGGCTGGTGAAAAAAAATGTGTAATACCTTCAGAGAATATGAGAAGCATAAGCATTTATGGGAAGTGAACATTAAAAAGCAATATTGTAGACACTGTATAAAACTTCATTTGTATGTCTAAGGCTGGAGGAGGTACCTGCATTTGATATAAGTCTGCAAAATTATAGGAATTAAAAATGCAGACTTCATTTGGTTTTATCCATCTGTCTCTTTATTTAGTCATGTGATAATATAGTAGTTTGTATTGCCCATCTTGTAGATACTACATAGTTGGTTTCCTTGGAAGGTAAGGTATGCGTTCTGAGAATGCCGTATATTTTCTCTGTAGGAAATTAGGCCTCCTTTAGGGAAGTAGCAAATACTGTATATTCAACTGCACTTATCACAGATTTGGCTAATAAAATTTAGAGTCCATGAAAACTAATGGGAATCTCTCTCCTTGCTTAGTTTGACAGTCTGGATCAGGTCTTTCCCACTTGTGTACCTTATCAAGGGATTGTTTTTGCTATGGCAGTTTGTGTACTGTGAAATTTTTAGGCTTATCTTGTACACATTGAAACACCTGGCAACCATCCCTTCCCGCATGGAAGTGATAATATGGTGCATTTCCATTTAATATCTTGCCTTTTAAATGTAGGCAAATTGGATAGCAATTATGCCTGTAATTTCACATCTTAGCACTTTAAGCATACTTATGGATATGTTTGAAAAAGCAAAATTCATAAAGCTGTTTTGAGGAGAGGATTGAGTTCTCCTGACAGTGTTGTGTATTCTAGTAAGTAATGATCTTCCATAGCATCATAATTGTATATACTAATGCTTTTTAACCTATTTTGAAGGAAGCTTTACCATATCATTGTATCTGCCATGGGACCCCTGACACTTGCAGAAGATTCTAGACGTGTAGGGACTAATCCAGTTGTTAGTCCCATTTGATCCAATGGGATCTTGGTACAGCAGCATGGATCTAATTTTGAGTGGTTCTACTCTTCTTGTGATTAACCATTGGGCAATATCAAACTAAAATTCCAAAAGCTTTGGAAAACAGAAAAGTTTTCAATTGAGATTTAAAAACACAGAGTGAAGGAGCAATCCACAAATGTTCAGGGAGGGAATTCCAAGAATATGGGGTAGCGAGTGAGAAAGGATGACACCGAACCAGGGAAGAAGAAACCTTTGGTTGAGTGAAAAGCCAAGAGTTCCTAGAATGCAGACCTTGAGCAGGGTGGTAAAAAGAAATCAGGGCTGAAAGATAAGTGGAAGCTAGGTTGTGTAGGGCTTTGAATGTTAAAACAAGAGCTTATACTGAATCCTAGAAGGAATGGGTAACCAGTGAAGAGATATCAAAAGTGGGGTAACATGATCAAAACGACAGGCCAAAAAGGTAAACTTAACAGCAGAATGTTGAATGGAGACCAGAAGACTAAGATGAAATAATAGAGGAGCAGTCAGAAGAAGATTACAATAATCAAGGCGGGAAATTACTAAGGCATGAACTAAGGTCTTAGCAGAGAAAGCAGAAAGAAAAGCAGTCTGATTTTAGCAGTGTTATAAAGAAAACAGTGACATGACTTTTCTACAGCCTCAATGTGAGGAACAAAAGAAAAAGAAAGAGTCAAAAATAAAGCCAAGACTCCATGCTTCCTTCACAAGATAAATGGGAACATTGTCAACAGTGATGGAGAATGAGAGTGTATGTTGTAAAGAACGTGTATCTGTGTATATCTGTGTATTTGGTAGTCTTACAGTTATGGAAGTTAATTCCATCTAGCCCCTGTGGTACAGGTGGCTAAGAAGCCATGAATATGTTTCCTTGACAGCTGCCTATAAGACTGTAAATGGTCAGTGTGCATTGGAACAGCTGTGTTATAGTGGTTTATGCTTCTTTTGTGCCTGCCTAATATCTGTTATTCTGTTTGTATATTTGAAACAGGGAAATAATAATGTGCCCTATAACACATCCAGCACTCTATTGTGATTGCAGGTAGCAGAGGCATTGAAGATCACAGTTAAGCTTCCAACACCAGTGGTTTCCTACAGTGCTGTTGTACTATGACTGGTACCCACCAGGAAAAATAGTTCCATTTTGCAAATGCCTCTGCAGTGCACACCCATTTCTTCTTTCCATCTGTTTCTCTTTCTATTCACTGGTCTCTTTCTCTCCAGTTCATACACCTACCAGATTCAATGCATTATCATGACTCTACCTTTCTCCGGTGACTAAATCATTAGTTGCTTAAAATTGATACCTGGGAGTCTGCATCTTCTAAGTTCCACCCCCCAGTTTATAACTATTTAATTTTTAGTTTTCTGTTTCTTTGCTGAAAACTAACCACAAGGTTAAGTCTGAAAGGTTACTGCCTATTCTTGCAGTCATGGCAATTTCACAAATCTGAACTCTGTGTTTAAAATAAATAGTTTCCTCAAAACCACCATATAATTCTTTATTAAAATGATTACCAAGAGACAAACAGCACCAATTCTCATGAGTATGATACATGCCCCCCCCCAGGCCTATAATTTTTGCATGTGACAAACTTGTTGCCTAAATCATCATAAACCCATGTTCCAATTTGGTGTGTTGCCATAAGCCTCCATAATGTGTGCATCAGCCAGTGAGTTGCCAAATGATGATGGGTTTGCTTGTGATGAATAAATCAAATTGTCATATGCATGCTGCAAGACTAAGCTGGAGTGGAGGGGGAAGTGTAACCAATGTCTCACAGAATAATTAAGCTTTAGACATTCCAGATTCATAGCACGTTTTCCTTATGTGAAATGGTCATCTTCTGCTTCAGTTAATTAGTTAAAACCAGAGTAATGATACTATGGGAGATCCGTATGAATGAATACAGTAGTAGCAGCAGTTGCCACAGCTGCTGCTTTTTATTTGGCTTGGAAATTGTGAACATGTGTTGTGTTAATGGTAAGTTGATTCGAAACTTCTTTACTCTGGTCATCTCCCTGCAGGGTTCCTCATGGTTTTTGAAGCAGTGTTCAGTTTTTCAAGAGAGCAGAGCACCCTTATACATAAAACTGCAAATGTTACTTAGCCTGGTGCAGATTTATGGAGACTCACAAACCTAAATGTGCCTCTGGTTAGTGGTTTGTGACTGACAGAAAAGGGAAAATGTTTCAGGGCTTCATCAGTCCAGCCTGCTTTGTCTCAGCATTCACAGAGCAAATGGAAACACATCGGTATGGGAAAAAATCATTTCTACACCTTCTTTCCAATAGCGCTATGGTGCTGTTTTGGTGATGCACATTCACACAATTAGTCTCTTGCACTGTCTCACTTGACCCCGTATTCCTACCTATGTCTGCCCTATGTAGCACATATAAACTGTTTGATTTTTCTTTTTAATGCTGCAGATGCACAATTGCACAGTTTTGATGCTTATGCAAATGGAGAGTACTGCTGTAATCGAGTAATGTTCCATTTTTTAAATTTATTTATACTTGGTCAGGTAATATGTTCCCCTTCTGGTCATAGAGCACCTCCATGCTTGGTTTAAATTTCCCTTTGATTTCTTGGATCTTGTTGAAGAAGTCTCCTGTTCTTACTTTTTTGTTGTCAATTTGTATTTCTCAGAATTGTTGCAGAAGTTCTCCTTGTCCCTGCATGTAAGTCGTTGAACAGTTGCATTCAGGGTTCTGGCTCTATTTCTGTCACCTTTCACTTTTGATGGACCTTATTGTGACAAGCTGATGAGGATAAGCAAGATTGCATGACTGGGACCATTTATCAAAGTGAAGTTTTGCTTTAAATGTAAGAATCCCTGAGTATACAATCTTGTTTTGCAAATTGAAAACATCAATGGACTATGGGGTTGCTAGTTTTTTGTTTTGTTTTGTTTTGTTTTTTGAAGTTATTGGCCTTTTAAGACTGGTCAGTATACTTCTGCCTCAGAAATACAATCTTGTCAAACACAAAATTCTTCTGTTTGGGTTTCCTTATGCAACTTTACTGTATTTGGTGAGATGTTTCTAATGCACACAGATGGTTTGAGCTTGGACTTCTCTTATATGTCTTCGTCTTCCCTTTGTGTTTTGTTTGGGACAGGACTTTTCAGAGATTTTTGGACAGGAACAAAAAAAGCATTCCCGTCTCACAATCTCCCTTCCCACCCCTCTCCCATCCCCGTCCAGGTATGGTAACAAAAAACATTCAAACTTACCTTTGCCACACTCGCCTTGCAGCCCAGGAAGCTCCCTTCACTTCCTGGTTTGAAATCCTGCCCATTCTCATGTTACAGAAATGGAATGGGGGATCAATTCACTGCTTAGCTGGTGAATAAAAAGAAGCACCAGTGTAATAACAGCTGGCTGGGAACATGATGACACAGGGACAATGTCATCTGAAAAGGAAGCCCTTTAGCGATCTCCTGATGTCTGTATCACACCGTATTTAGCCTGTCTGAAAATCTTCATCAGTAGGTACATTCTGTCTTGGTATGAAGTAGACCAAGATGCAGGAATGGGAATTGCCACTAGTTGTCACTCAGCTACCATTTAAAAGATGAAATACCTTTGAGAAAGAGTGGAGGTTGCTGGCAGCATCTGCCAGCTTTTCATGTTCAGAATTTATAAAGATGTATGTCCAGAACCTTTCAGCTGCCACTGACTTGTCAATGAGGTTTACCTGCAGTGCTGTGTGGAAAAGCCTTCTGCTCTTTCTGCTAATTTAGATAGCCTCATTACATATGGCTTATCAGAAAAACCTAGACACAAACTGATAGGTAAGGTCAAAAATAGTTGAGCATTTTTATTTCCATATATATATATATATATATATATATATATAGACACACACACACACACACATATATATATATATAGAATTCGTATAGATATGTTATAAGAATAATATGGAGGATGCCTGAAAGGGTAAAGATGATGTTGAAATATAAGGGTTAAGCAATGAAAGAGAGACAGGCAGTTGTAGGATTCTTGAAGATGGTTTGCGATACCTTTGAAAGGAAGCTTGACTTAAGAAAACACATTTGAAATGGTAAATCTGTTAAGATAAATATAAAAGGATGCTGCTCAAAGTGCTGTGTGTAAAGCCTGTGAACCCAGCAAGCTGCAACATAGTGGATCTTTTTCAGCTCCGTAAAAAAGCATAACATTGAAACTGGCTTCATCACTTAAATCAGGGGTTCTCAACTTTGGTTTGCCAGATGTTTTGGACTTCAGCTCCCAGAATCTCTCACCACGGGCCATGCTGGCTAGTGTTTCAGGGAACTGAAAGCCAAAGTAGCTGAAGGACCTAAGATTGAAACTGCTGGCTTAAATGCTGAGTATGAAAACCTCTGTGTGACTTTTATTTCAGCAGCTGCTCGAGGGAAAATGTGTAAGCATACATAAGGGGTAGACAAAGTGCAGCTCTGTGGCTTCCCAGCCCCAGGCTGTCATTTTCTGCTAAGAAAGGGGGAATGTCTCTCCTGCAAAATTCCAGTAGCAGTGATTCACCTTCTAAATGCATTGGGTGAAGGGCTGCACTGTTTAACATTTAAAAAGCAACAACAAACATAACTCAGCCCTTGCTTTCTAAGAAGCAGAACGGCCAAGCACGTTGGGAGCGGGGGCATTTTTGGTCATTCTTGTTGCCCCACAAAGATCCCAGAGGGAGGAATTTGAGCTCCAGAGCCACCAAAGTTGCCTACCCCAGTCTACATTTTAACCACCCATATTGAATATTTATAGTAATATTTGTACTGGAGACTTCATAAAATATATTTGAAGTATCAGTGTCCTGATTGCACTTAGGTGATGTATATGCATTAAGGCAGGGTCAATCTGCAAAATTAACCAAACAAATAGACTACAGAAACACACACACACACACACAGAGGAACTTTGTGTATATGTGTGCTGTAGATATTGCTTTGGACAGTCTACTGGTGATAAGAGCTGCTGAAAAGTTTCCCAGAAATGAAGCACCATTCATCTCTAGGCAAGGAAACTGGCTTGGAAGGTTAGCCTTGATGTGCTTGTTAAGGTGTGTGCTAATGGAAGTGACTGTCAGATTGTTACATTGGGTAGGCAGTATTTATTGTTAGTGTTATATATTTCTAGAGTGTTTACATTATCAAGTCACCATATATAAATCACATAAGCATTATAAGTCTTGTCCTTAAGCCTTTAATCCAAAGACAAGACAGCATGGGCATGTAAGGAAAAGGAAAATGGAACGAAGAGTTAGAGAGGAAGTATATTATTTTGACACTGCCAGAAAGAAAAGCAGAGTTTTGGAATGTTACTTTCTTGGCAACAGTTCCCAGAGTCCCACTGGCCATTCTGGATGGAGCATTCTGGGAGATATAATCCAAATATGTAACTTTTCCATGCTCATGCTCTGAATAAGAGGTGAATTGTTATGACAGGTGTATGCATATAATTGAAGTCAGTATGATGTTTCTTTATGGATCTGAAACATGGGCCACCCTATCGCTACCACCTACGATTCCTTGAACACTTTCAATCAGCGCTGTATATGCACAATCCTAAATATACACTGGACTGACTATGTGACGAATGTTGCTGTCCTTGAGCAAGGAGGGATCACCAGCATTGAGGCCATGATATTGAGAACACAGCTGTACTAGGCAGGGCACATTTCTAGGATAGAGGACCATTGCCTCCCCAAAATAGTACTCTACGGTGAACTCGCCATGGGTCAGTGTAAGAGGGGCGCTCCAAAAAAGCGACACAAGGACTCCCTGAAACAACATCTCAGGCTTGGCCAAATTGATCACCAACAATGGTCCGCCCTGGCCTCAAATTGGGAGGCCTGGAGACGCACTATCCACAATGCGGCAGCCTTATTTGAGAACTCACGCTGAACAAGTCTTGAAGAGAAATGACAACGCAGAATGAATCACAACCCAGAAACATCACCCACGGAGACCTTCTGCTGTGCTTTCTGCAACCGGACTTGTTTATCTCGGATTGGCCTTTTTAGTCATCAGCGCGCTTGCAGAATGCACGGGATAAGTCCTTCCTAAATCTTCGTTTGCAAAGAAAAGCCAGAGGATGATGTTGATAGTGGGATGGGTGTATTTTTTTAGTTGTATTTTTTAATTATTGTAACATGCTTTCAATCCTATCTTGGAAGAAAGGTGGGACATGAATCCAATAAGTTAATAAAATAAATGAATGGTCTTCACACAGTTATTCAGTGACCTTTGTCCTGGCCAGAATGAGAAGCCAGTGTGTGCTTCCCCAGGATGTGGAGGCCTTAGTTGCAGATATAGTTCATGCAGGGAGATAGGAGGTATATTGAACTCCATGAGGAAGGAGTATCCACTGTGGCATAATGGTCCGAGCATTGGACTGGAATGAGGGAGACTTGGCATTCAGATCGCCACTCAGCCACCATTCAACTCTCCAGTGAATTATCCAGTGATGTGTGTCAGTCATAGACATAGACTTGTAGCATGACACACCTCACAGGTATGCTGTGAGGAGAGAATGAGGTGGCAAAATATCTACACCAGGCTAAGTTCCTCAGAGAAAGAATACATTTAAAAGATAAGCCTACAATGGGACTTCCGGTTCCGTGGGCGGAGGTGATGGTCGATCTACGAGGGAGCTCTGCAGGTCGGCCCTCCAAACAGGGCTGCTTGGTGGGTGCCATGAGTGGAAACATCAAGATATAGCACCTGCTAAGATACCCTAGTCGGGGAAGACAGGGTATTGGGACCAGCTAAACCCATCTTAAAGCCGTTGTCCGAGACTTAGGCAAATGCCAGGCCGGAGACATTGGTGGAAGAGGGGCGTGGTAGCCGTGGCTCTGTTGTGGGAGCGTCAAGCTCCAAGCTTTCTGCAGCCCACAGGCTCAATATCTTCAAGATAAGAGTAAAAGGCAAGATTTTACAAACCCAAAGAAGTCGGGGAGATCTTCGGCGGAGATAATACTTTGCCATTCAACTTATAAACTGGGTGACAATCGGATTGGGATACCGAAAGAAACCACCCTACCACCCTATCAGAGGAACGTGAATGCGAATCAGAATGAGAAAGGGGAGGCGTTAATGGCAGAAACAAATGACGGCAGGAGAAAGGAGGTCAGAACAGCGGTAGGGAAGGGGAGTTAATGCTTACAAAGCAGAATCTGGGTGGCTTATTTTCCTTGTTGTGGAGACTTTAAAGGTATACAGAGGAATTTAGAGACAAGCGGAACGATCTGGGACTGAGATACGCAGAAGGGGAAACGGAATAAAAGGAACTGCGAGGGAAGGAGTAGACCAAAGAAGGGAGGAGAACAGGAAGGAAGAAGGAAGAAGGAGAGCAACATCTTGTGGTTAGCAAAAGAGGAATACGATACAAGAAAAGCTGGGTCTATTTTACCCTACCCTACTCTACTCTACCCAGAAACAACAGAAATAAATACATGTGGTAATAGTGTACTATAGAAAAGCTTAACAGCTGTACCCATTAATTGATATTAATATATAAGGTCAGATGTTATAGTTATTTAAGTGCTCTTATATTGTAATTCTTTAGGGCATATTAGTAATTCAAAGTAAATCATTCAATTTAATTAATTCAATTTGGATAGATCAATTTAAGTTAATTATATCGCAAATAAGGTACTTAAGGAGCTGGAAACTTATAAAATTATGGGATTTAATGAATTTATAAGTTTATGATTATTTAGTGAACAATTAATGAATTATTAATGAACTGTTCAAATTGTAGAAATTGTAGAAAATTTGGATAAATTGGGAATTATATAAGTTTATGAATTAAATAATCTTATGGTCCAGTTGATTTTGAATTTATTATTATAAGGAATTTATTATAAGGAACTTGGATCTTGGATGTTCAGAAATTTACGAACGTACACAGAATTTAAGAAGGTGTAAGAAATTAATGAAATTATATGAAACTTATAAAATTTATGAGTTAGTATATCTACATGAATTCTAGGTTTCAATAATTTTTCAGTTTATGAAAGTAAAGAATTAATTGATATATTGAATTAATTTATTGATTTATGAAATTTATGGATTTATGAAATTTATGGATTATATTGATTGATGGATTTTTTAATTTGATCAATTTAGAATACCTATGAATTTAGATTTATATGAATTGTGGGTTTGGGATTTTGAGTTCATGAATTTAAATTTACAAATTTAAAGGCCTTAAACTATGAATGAATGAACTGGGGTTACCGAAGTGTCTCAAATAAAATACATAGTTTAAACAGTAGGTTCAAAAAGATTAGGAAAAAAATATATTTGTATAATTAATTTGTATAATTAATACAATAATATAAATTTGGAGACTTAATGATTATGGACTATTGAAACTGGAGAAACTACTGATTTATTGATTTATGAAGATTGTGATATAGTGACAATTTGTGATAGTCTGCAATACTGATGAATTGATGTGATTTGGGAATTTATAAGAATTACGAATTTGTGAACTGAAACTCATAAATCAAGAGGACCTAGATCAGGAACAAAAGAATTTGGGATATCTAAGAATTTGATAAAACAGTTCGTAGTTTAGGCATAAGGTTATTATGGCATCTGGAATCAGATCAAGGGCATACACAACATCACAAACTACACTGACAAGAAGGGGATCTATTGAAATGCCAGGAAAGCAGGTCGATTTGTTAATATGCAGATCCTACAGGAGTTAAGAGAATTTAAGCAGGAAATGAAAGGAAGATTTTAAAAATATGAAGAAAGAATTAAAATTAGATATTGAAAGGTTGGGTAAAAGATTAAATAAACTCTCAGTTGAAATGAAAGAAATGAAAAATGATTTGGAAGAAGTCAAGAGCAAAACACAAGTATTAGAAAAGCAGTCTGAAAAGCTGATAATGGAGCAGGAGAGGGGAAAAAATCTTAACTTAATACAGGAAATAAGGTATTGGGAGAAATGTATTAAATTAAGAGGAATACCTGAGAAAATAAAAGAAAACTTATATGATAGGATAATCCCTTCGTTAGCACAGTTCATGGAAATGTCAGAGGATCTTCTATTGCAATACATAGCCAAAATATTCAAAATAAGTTTGGAGGCAGCGAAGGAGAGGAAAGTACTGAGAGATGTAGTCATTACATGCACAAAATCTACAATAAGAGATGAAATAGTACAGCAAAGTTACCCAAAAAAGTTAGTCATAGAAGGTCATGATATTCTGATTTTTAAAGATACACCACTGGAAATATTAAGACGAAGGCAGGAGTACAGATTTCTAACTCAAAGGCTCCTAAGTAAAGGGATTAATTATGGATGGTAATTACGGATGGGAGCACATTGAAGGAGTCTCATTTAGCTACCATCAAAAAAGATATAGAATTAACACGGTGGAGAAAGCCAAAGAGTTTATGGAGAAAATGAATCGGGAAGATAAGGAATATGATATGAAGAGAAGGAGAAAAAAAGGTGCGGGAAAGGGTGAGAGAGTGAAAGAGTATTCTGGTAAAGACAAGGATGGACAAGATAAGCAGGAAGATCGGCAGAGTATAAAGGGCAGTGGATCTAAAGGAAAAGAGATAACAGGAGGTGATCAAACTGATCAAGACCCCACAGATTCATCTCAAGAGGAGAAAGGAGAAGAAAATCAGGAATCAGAACAAGAAGGAAAAGAAGAAGAGGCAGAGGGGACTAGTGAAGAAGATCTGGCATAGATTATACTATGGAGCTGTCTATGTTAACCTGGAATGTCAAAGGGTTAAATACCACAGAAAAAAGGAGGAGAGTGTATTACTATTTAGAGAAGCAAAACATGGATATTATAGCTATTCAGGAGACCAGAATTAAAGAACAAGATTGTCCATATTTGAAGTCCATGAAATTGGGTCAAGTATTTCACTCATCGACCACGCAAAAGAAAAAATGGAGTAGCAATATATGTAAAAAATAAATATGAAGAGAAGGAGATTCTGAGAGATTCAAATGGTCATTATGTGGGAGTGGAAATAAAGCTGGTTGATTATAAAATCATAGTGATAGCGATATATGCACCTCTAGAAAATAAAAAGCAATTCTATGAGCAGTTGAAGAATGAAATAGGAAACCTGGAAGAGGGGAGTATCATCATTGCCGGAGATTTTAATGGGGTGATAGATGCTTCAAGAGATAGATCAGGAAACCAAAGAAAGTGGCATGGAAATCTTCCATTGATATGTAACGAGATTTTGGATGATTCAAAACTATTAGATGTATGGCCATATAAAAAAGGAACAGAAAAGGGTTATACATTCTACTCAGAGGTGCATAAAACATGGTCACGAATTGACATGTACTGGGTGACGAAAGAGTTATGTACAAGAATTAAAGACATAGACATTTTGCCGAAAATTATGTCAGACCACAATCTGTTAAAAATGACTTTAAACATCAGGAAGAAAGAATATATATGGAGAATCAAAGAGACAATGTTAAGACAGGAAGAATTCATAACAAGAATAAAGAAAGAGATGAAAGATTTCTTTGAAATAAATAAGACAGAGGAAACATCTAGTAAAATAAGATGGGATGTCGTCAAAGCATCGATGAGAGGTCTGTTCCTGCAAAGAGGAGCGGAAATATGTAAACAGAGAAGAGAAAGGACACAAAGATTAATAGGAGAACTGAAGGAGAAAGAAGGAATATTAAGACAGAAGCCATGTAATGAGAAGATTTTGGGACAAATAAAGAATATACAAAATGAATTGAATCAAGGATTAATAGAAGGGATTGTGCACAAATTAAAGAGAGTCAAACAACACTACTTTGCAAATGCCAACAAGGTGGGAAGTTGGTTGGCACATAGGCTAAAAAAAGAGATGGACAAGAAACTTATAACAGTAGTCAGAGAGGAAGACAAGATTTATACTGCACAAAGAGAAATATTGAACAAGTTCACACAATATTATGAAATTTTATACTCAGATAAGGGAAAAGTGGAAGGTATCGACATGGATATTAGAAATTACATAAGTAACAACAGTATTGGATGTATCTCGGATGATTAACAAGAGACACTTGAAGAACCAATAACGCATCAGGAGATATCCTTGGCAATTAAAAATATGAAGACAGGAAAATCTCTGGGCCCTGATGGGTTCATAGCAGAGTTCTATAAAGTATTTGAAGAAGAAATAAAGGAGCATATGCAGGAAATGTTTAACAAAATAAAAGATGAAGGTATCCCTGAATACCTTCAATGTGGTACAATGCGGACATTGTTTTAATACCAAAGGAGCAGAAAGATACAACTGAGGTCAAGAATTATAGACCGATATCCCTTCTGAATGTTGATTACAAGATCTATGCAACAATCCTAGCTAGTAGATTAAGGAAAATATTAATGGAGTTTATCCACCCAGATCAGAATGGCTTTCTCCCGGGAAGAACACTGGCGAATAATATAAGTTTGGCTTTGAGTGCTTTGGAATACTACGAAAAAAACAATGAAAAAAAAAGAGGCTTTAATATTTGCGGATGCACAGGAAGCCTTTGACAACCTGAACTGGCAGTTTATGAAGGGTGTATTGGAAGGGATTGGTGTGGGCCAAAAATTTTATCAATGTATTGATCAGATCTATAAGAAACAAAAAGCACATGTTTTGGTTAATGGGGAGAGATCAAATTTAATCAACATTCAGAAGGGAACAAGACAAGGTTGTCCCTTGTCCCCTCTGTTGTTTATATTGGCCTTGGAGGTTTTAAATAAGCAAATCAGAGAAGATAAAACAATTCCAGGTCTGAAACTTAAGGGCCATGAATATAAACTGTTAGCGTATGCGGATGACCTACTATTGATAATTCAGGACCCGATGAGTAATACGGAAAAAGTATTTGAAATAATAAATAAATTCGGAAAATTAATCAGGTTTCAAAATAAATAAGGAGAAAACGGTTATACTACCAAAAAACCTGTCGAAGTTTGAAGAGGCCAAGATAGAAGAAAATCTGGGCTATAGGATTGAAACTAAAATAAGATACTTGGGAATATGGTTAAGTAAAAGAAATAGACAACTACATGAAAGCAATTATAAAAGAACCTGGCAGCAAATAAAGGAAGATCTTAAAAGATGGCAGAAATTGAACAAGTCATTACTAGGGAAAATAGTTATGATAAAGATGAATATCTTGCCAAGGATGATGTTTCTATTTCAGAACCTTGTAATATTAACCAACAAAAAACTGTTTATGGAATGGACAAGAGATTTAAAAAAAAATGTTTGGAATGGGCGAAAGCCCAGAATAAAATGGACAACTTTACTAGGTTCAAAGAATAGAGGCGGTACTGCCCTTCCAAACTTCAAGTCGTACTAGTGTTAGTGAGCCCGGAATATTGTTCCAGATTCTTCAAAAAGGATGGGGGAGGTGTTTTGAAAAAACAAGAGAACCCCACCCCCCTCTGGATTTCTCTTTCAGTGTTAACTACAAACCTACTGGGTACAAAAGAAGATAGCTCTCTGAGGCACTGCTGCTAAGATTTCTGACAAAGGAAAATAAGGTAAGAAATCAGGAAAGAGCTAAAGCATTGCTGGTAAGATTCCTCATGTTAAGAAAGCCCAAGGAAAATGAGCTACTTCTCAGTACTCTTATGTACTTCTGGAAAGATGCCTGAGCTAAAAAAAGGGGCAGGGGGAATATCATGAACTCCCTTGGGGATTTTAGGTCCAGATCTAGACAGTGATGAATAAACTTCCGATGGTCAAATAAATAAAAAGAGAAGCTTAGTGCAAGACAAAGTGAAGCAGGAGCAAAGTGAAACAGAACAGAGAGAATGTAAAGTGAAAGGGCTGTGTGGGTGTTGTGTATAGAGTTTGTGTGTGTATGAAAGAGAGGAGAGGAAAATGTAAGCCCATGGAGTAAGCAGCAAAATGGAAATGTGGTTGCTTTGATCAGTTCAAAGGGCTCAGCTGGCACAGCTAGTGGTTGTAGGGCTAAAAGGAGATTATAAAGCCAATTTGAGCAAATCTGTCATAAGAACATGCTCTTGAAGAGTCTGCTTCCTACTTGTTTCCTATGTACTTCCTGTACTTTTGTACCAACTCGGGAAGACTGAGGATCAATTTAAATATGACTCCTATGTACATATGTATGTAATAGATTTGTATCCTGCATTGGAAGGGAGGGGGTGTAAGGGCATGTAACAACCTGATGACTAATTGGCAAGCAGAATTTAATGGTCTTAGAATAATAGAATCATAGAATTGCAGAGTTGGAAGAGACCACAAGGGCCATCCAGTCCAACCCCCCTGCCACGCAGGAAATCTTGATCAAAGCATCCCCGACAGATGGCCATCCAGCCTCTGTTTAAAGACCTCCAAGGAAGGAGACCCCACCACGCTCCGAGGGAGTGTGTTCCACTGCTGAACAGCTCTTACTGTCAAAAAGTTCCTCCTCATGTTGAGGTGGAATCTCTGTTCCTGGAGCTTGCACCCATTGCTCCGTGTTCCAGTCTCTGGAGCAGCAGAAAACAAGCCTGCTCCATCCTCAGCGTGACATCCCCTCAAATACTTAAACAGGGCTATCATATCGCCTCTTAACCGTCTTTTTTCCAGGCTAAACATACCCAGCTCCCTAAGTCTCTCCTCATAAGGCATTGTTTCCAGACCTTTCACCATTTTAGTTGCCCTTCTCTGGACACGCTCCAATTTGTCAATATCCTTTCTGAATTGTGGTGCCCAGAACTGGACACAGTATTCTAAGTGAGGTCTGACCAAGGCAGAATAGAGTGGCACTATTACTTCCCTTGATCTAGACACTATACTTCTATTGTTTGCTTTCTTCATGTAAATCCGGCCTTTCCCCCAATAATGGGACTCCAGGTGGCTCACAACTTATTAAGAACAACTATACAGAATAAAGACTACACAAAACACCATTAAATAGTATAAATATAAAAGTTATCTTTTTAAAAAAACAATCAAACATTAAAATTCACCAAAGTTGTAAACAAACCAGGAAAAAAGCACAGTACACCATTAAAAGCCCATCCCAATCAGTTTCTAAAAGTCCAGTGGCTTAAGAATGTTTTTACTTGCTGGTGGAAGGAGAACAAGGAGGGAGCCATTTCATCCTCCCTAGGGAGGGAATTCCAAATCTGGGAGCAGCCACTGAGAAGGCCCTCTCCTTTGTTCCTACCCAGTGAGCCTAAGAAAGTAGTGGAACAGAGAAAAGGGCCCCTCCTGAAGATCTTAGCACTCTAATGGGTTTTACAAAGGGAGAAAAGATCTTTAACTGGTCAGTTCCTTGAAATTATTTGTTTTCTCTCCAGAAGGGTTGAGCAACTGTGGTGGACCCAAGGATCACTTTTGTGCCACTGGGGACTCCTTAGGGGCCACATGCACTGCCACTATTGCTAAGAATGGTGGAAGTCCACCTCTGGTTTTGAAAAATGGGTACTTTAAAAAAAATGATGTTAAGCTGTGTGTTGGGATTGGGGGAAGGTTCCTGCAGCCTGTTGAAAATCTGAATGAATGAATCCCATCTTGGGAGAAAGGCAGGATATAAATCCAATAAATCAAATAAATAAATAAATAAATAAATAAATTCATGGAAAGTCACTCCTTTGATGGTGGTGGGAGAAAAGGAGCAGCCTAGCAACTCTGTAGGGGCTAATACTTGCACACACACACACACACACACACACACACGGGGAAGGGAAGCTTGGATAGTCACACTTCACTCTCACCTTTTACAGGCTGAATCTATGGGCTAATATATACAGTATTTTTGCATGTAGTTATTTGCTTGGCTGTACATACATTGATTTTCTCAGCTTCACTGTGGAAAGGAGGTGCTCTGAGGCAGATGGCTTTATCATGGCTCATACAGCTTGTCTTCCTTATTGGTGTGAAAAAAATGTGTGTTTGCAAAGCTAAGCACTTAGCAGAATTCAGCTGAAAACCAATGAGAAGTGAGTTTTCTCCTGCTTTTTAAAGGTTTGCTTTGTGTTTAAAATGTATGCTTCTTCACTCATAAATCTGTCACGGCATTACTTTGTTTGCTTTCTCCGATGGCAGTTTTTACTGCATGCCATTTACTGCTCAAGCACTGCTTTTTTGTTTTTGCAGTTTCAGAGAAAATCAGAGTGAAGAGACCCAATGGGAAATTAAAGGAACATAAAAACCTAAAATGACTTTTAAGAAAATAAAAAGCTAGAGGCTCTGACTCTTAATTGTCTTTAAATGTTCAGCACATAATTAAATTTATATATATATATATATATATATATATGAGAGACAGCTTATTCCAGATAGTATCCACTGCTATGATAAAGCAGTTTTACTGGATAAGTGAATGTTGTTTTCAGCAATGTTTCCTGAGGCCAGTAGTTGTAGTAGCCCTTTGTTGCTTGTGCTGTTAATGGAAATGCTTCATAATGCAGCTTCCTGTGTTTTTAGGATGTCAAGGTTAAATTACACAGAAATGCCCTATTCCTCTGTTATCTGGCATGGACAACCTTGTGTTTGTGTATACTAGTGTATTTCACTGTACTGATAATCCTTTTTACTCCAATGTATGAGGATAAACCCCACCACCCAATGAAAGAATTATTATACAAGTTTGGCAAGAACATGTAATAAACAATGTTTCCTAATATAACAGAGAGAACAGATTTAAAAAGCCATTTTGGTTCATTTTTATTGAAAGTAGTGCCTTGATATCAATATAGGGCCATCCATGAGCAAAGCAGGAAATAAAAGTACTCTGTACAGTCAAGCCCAAAGCATGCATTTTATGGCGCTAAGGATGGGTCCTGTTTATGGTTGGGAAAATCACACCTTAGGCACTGAGAACAACATCTCCTTTGGAAATGGATACCTTCTTTCTGAATCCATCTCTGAGAGGAACAGCCATCAACCAAATAAGGTGACTCTCATTACTTTGTAGATGAAACTCATATGACAGCCCAGAGAGACAAATGAGGAGTCTGCAAAGCACCCATCCAAAGCACCCATCCATCACCCCAATTTCCCCCAAAACCTCGTTATCTGGAATTCCTTTGTATAAACACTTGAGAAGTATTAGAAGCCATAATATTTCTTTTAAGTTACGACTTCACCCCCCCTCCCGCCAGGAAAAGTAGATTTCTTTGGTTCAGTCCCGTTTTTCCATCTGAATCCACACTGCTCTGCATCCCATTCCCCCCTCTCCTTTTGTCCTTGCCGGGTCCAGTATCTTGCGATCGCTTCTAGCCATCTCTGTAGTAACTCACCAGATTCCCTTTAATCCTACCATCCCTCCCTTAAGTTTCTTCCACATTTGTGCAACCGCTGCTCATGAGTAACAGCGCTTCTCATGAAGAGAACGGAGCTTTAAGATCAGGTGCAGTATTACCCACAAGCCTGTAAGTACATCCTTTTTCTAAAATATTTCTTGCCTTACTCTTATAGGTTTGTTGCTTGATAAAGTGTATGCGTGGGGTGTGCAAATGTTCTGTTAAATCAATAAAGACTCATTCATTACTTTTGACATCTGCCTCCTATGTATTTTCCGTAGCTCCACCCATAGACATAGGGCCACAATCCTTGCTATTATTATGTGCCTCTTGCTATGCCATTTGAGTTTCTTATTCCCCAACCGAAGCACAGTTCATGAGTGGACGTTTCCACAGACACCAGTGATTCACGTAATACTAAAGGGGCTGTTTATTAGGGGGGAAATCTATCCCCACATGCCAGTCAATGAGCTACTACCACCAAAGTTGTCATAACCCGAGCAGCACTTTGGATTTTACTGCTGTGCTTGCTGCAGTCCCCTTGATCACTCTCAGGCAACACTGGAAGTGTATGAATTTTAGACATCACACAGGCTATTAGGATAATATTGGACTTCCCATACTGGCGTTGCTAGTCCAGTGTTGTACTGGGAGTGAACGTCAAAGGAGCAGCAATCAGATTGCAAAGGTAGTCTTGATGAGAATGAACACCAGAGAATTGAGTAAGAGGTACTTAATGTAATGGATATGAGGGTAAAGAGAGGCTTAAAGAGAGGGAGCAGGCAAAGCCAGAGAGAAGCTGAACAGAGAGATGACAAGTTTGGGCTGACACGGTGAATGGATATCTATCTGCCTTTGTGTCCAATATTGAGATTCCTTGATATCACTGTACCTGCTTGGGCATAATGTTTCCAACTGAACAAACTATTGCTTATTTATAATTCATAGTATTCCTTCCTTGCCCCTTCCCTTTCCTCACCACATCATCTCATACTTGGGTTTGGCACATTATGCTAGGTATCATTTAAACCAGAGCATGGAATATTAATTTTTGAAAGAAATTGGCTACTTTACTATTACTGTGATCAACCAAGAAATTGTTACTTTTACTGTAGCCCAGAAAGGTAACTTGCTGATTTATGTGTTATCAGCAAATTACCATTACGGGAGGGGGGGGGGGCTCCATATCCACAGGTTCAATATCAACGGATTTGAGTATCTCCGAATCGCAGCCGCATACCTAAAATGGCAGTGCCGATACCTAAAATAGCAGCGCCCATTGATTAATATGGGACTCAACAATCCATGGTTTTTGCTATCTGGGGTGTGTGTGTGTTCCAGAACCAAACCCCTGTGGATACAGAGGGCCTACTGTACTATTATTGCTAGGCCATTGCAAAATGCAGGAAAATCCTCTCTGGATCTCCATTCAAGTGTTGAATTCAGACATTGCACCATGGGAATTCTAAGAAAAATGCAAAAGATATTACAAAGCAATCATTCCTTGCTGTAGCAAGAGGCAACCACGTGTGATTCTTCACACTCTTCTTCCTCTCCATCAATTAAATTGAGTTAGTCATACATATAGTAATGAGTACTAGGTAGACAACCTGTTCATGAACCACTGAAAAACAGTGTATCACATCCATAGCTATTCCTGGTGGCAGCCAAGGGAAACAGCCTGTAACAGTTGGTTCTCTCTCTCTGGCTTTTCTTCGCAAACGAAGATTCAGGAAGGACTCATCCCGTGCTTTCTGCAAGCGCACTGATGACTAAAAAGGCCAATCCGAGATAGACAAGTCCGGTTGCAGAAGGCACAGCAGAAGGTCTCCTTGGGTGATGTTTCCGGGTTGTGATTCTTTCTGCGTTGACGTTTCTCTTCAAGACTTGTTCGGCGTGAGTTCTCAAATAAGGCTGCAGCATTGTGGATAGTGCGTCTCCAGGCCTCCCAATGTGAGGCCAGGGCAGACCATTGTTGGTGATCAATTTGACCGAGCCTGAGATGTTGTTTCAGGGAATCCTTGTATCGCTTTTTTGGAGCTCCCCTCTTATGCTGACCCGTGGCGAGTTCACCGTAGAGTACTATTTTTGGGAGGCGATAGTCCTCCATCCTAGAAACGTGCCCTGCCCAGCACAGCTGGTTACTGCAAAAATAACTAGTTATCAAAGTAACTCATTAGGAATCAGTTACCTTCTATCTGTGCTTGAAACTACACTTTTCCAATTAGAGCAGAAAAGCAAAAAGCAAAACATGTTTTAGTTCTCTAGGATATCAAACCATGGTTTGATCCTAATTTCAAATCCCCATTAGTAAATCAGTGAACAGCCCTTCCTCAATCCCAACTGCCATTACCCTGGCCAAGGAGGGACGGAAGGAAAATCAGGCAGAGCTCCATCTTGCTTCTGCTCAGAAGCAGAATGGCCCTCCCTCCATCCCAACTGCCACTTCCAAGGCCAGGGAGGGAGAGAAGAGAATGCTGGACTTTTAATCCCTTCTCCTACTGCCATCCCCTTTCCTTTTGTACCATGTCTTCATTAGATTGTAAGCTTGAGGCAGGGAACTATTTTTTTGTTCTTTTTCTTGTAAAGCACCATGTACATTGATGGTGCTATAGAAATAAAAGATCATAATCATCATCATCTGACATGAATGCACAGTTCTCCATTTTAGTTGTTATTGTAAGAAACTACAGTTTATAGATGCCAGGCCTGAAGTGGTGAAGCCAGTATGCAAGGAAGGGGCAAGGAGTCAGTGCAAGGGGCTGATGCTCAATAAATCTGTGATTCATTGACCAAGGCCCTGCCTGTACAGGATGAAATAATGCACATACCTTTGCATTATAGACAATTCACATTAGTGTTCCATTGTCTCCACGGTGTCTTAGCTAATCAAGTGTATGCAAAGCTCTCCCTCAGTGATGTTCACATAGCTGTGAATCAAGATGGTGGCTGTGTGAGTTTTGCATGGAGGGGCAGCGTATCACCTGGAGACAATGAAGATGGCCACCCACCATGAGGTAGAGGAGGAGAGCTACCCAGCCTTTATCCTTCCCAGTGGCAGCCTCCTATTCTGATGCAAAGGGAAGGCAGGAGCTGGCTGGGAAGTTGTTCAGAAAAGGGAGAGGAGTGGGATTCCTCCCTCCTCTCCCTTTTCCAAGTGGCTTTCCAGTCGCTCGCTCACTAAAACCCAACATGGCAGCTGCAGGTGCTTGCCTTGTTAGCAAGCCCTGCCCCCTGCACTCATCTGGCCAAACAGCTTAGTGCTTCTGCTTGTATGGGAAAGTGATTCAAAGTGAATCGTTTGTTCCAACAATACTATAATAGATGCTTACCCAACCATTTAAATAAATTTACCAAGGTGGCTCACCTATGATAAAATACCATAAATACTGTGAAATCTAACAGTAAAAATTATAAACAGCAGGTAAAGGTAATATGAAATCAAGACCTAAGGCTAAGTCTTGGAGAGACAGAAAGTTCTGCATTTGGTGCTGCAAAGGTACACAGGTGAGTCTCCTTGGTCAGAGCATTCAAATGGCGTGCTGCTGCTGCTGAGAAGGCTCTCCTTCTCAGTCATCACCAGTGCCTTTCATTTTGGAAAAGCAAATGGAGTTCTGGAGACAGACCTCTGATGATGAGCTACAGTAGCATTCCTCAGTCTGCTGCCTTTGAGATGTTTTGAACAGCAATTCCCATCAGCCTCAGCCAATATGACCAATAATGAGGGTTCATGAGTTTTGAAGTCTAGACTATCTGGAGGGCACCAGGTTGGTAACAACTGACCTAGTGGGACTATGTAGATGGATCGGCAATCTTTCTGATGGTACTAACAATTTAGAAAAAAACTTTGTGCAAAATGTTACAATTTCTACTTAGAGATCTCTGTGCCAGTATATTTCATGATCTGTCCTTCTCTCACAAATTTGGTTTTCTTTTTAAACATTATCTTAAGGAAACAAGGGACTTTTTCAGACAGGAAAAAAAAAACCAAGGAAGTCAGGAGAAGAACGGGGCTGTTTCTTTTACAGAGCCCCTTTTCAGACAGCCCCGTCCTCCTCCATCCTCCTCCCAACCTTCTCCCGACCTTCCCCGGTGCTGCAGGTGTCGCTTTTTATTGACGGAGGTTCTCTATTTTACTCTATTTTACTCTCTAAATTAGTGTATAGATTCTCATCAAGTTCCAGTAAATGCTGTGCAACTCAACATTTACCCTCAGGAATTAGCAATTGATTGATTGTGTCTCATAATTATGTTTGCAACCATCTGAAGGCACAGGAAATTATTTTGAGTCTATGATTGGAGTTATTTAAAGCAACTGTGTTTAAAACACCAGGCCTTTGGGGACTGTGTTGATTAAGAGAGGGATGCCAGATGTCTCAGGTACACTAGGTGTCAAGATGGGATTAATTAATATTTTGAATAAATATGTAATTTTCTCTACACAGGCTCAAGGCTTTACCTAACACAAATGTGAGAAGCCATCACCAACATTCTTGACAAGCCACCAGCAGGGGAAAAAATGACCTTTCTTTTATTTATTTTTTGCTCCTTAAGTGAACACTTCATAATCCTGCAGTTGAAATGGGAATGCCAAACACAGTCTTTAATGTGTTACATGGAAATGTTTTTCTTATCAAGCTTCTTGTGTCTGGAAATCACACCACTTACACACATGCCTGCCTACTTACATAGATACATAAGTGTGTATGTATGCAATTTCTGCAATAACCCATGATTCTAGTCCCCATATTGCAGCTGTTAGATATGGTGCTGAATTTGAGAATTAACTCTCTTGTCTAAGCTGTCAAAGGCAAAGTCAATATTTTAATTGGTTATTTCCCACTTTAAGTTTGATTTCTTAGCCAGTAGTGAGAGCTGGATGGTAACGAAAGCTGACAGAAAGAAAATCAACTGATTTGAGATGTGGTGCTAGAGAAACATTCTGCAGATACATGCAGCAAAAAGGACAAATAAATGAGTCCAAGAACAAATCAAACCTGAACTCTCCCTAGAAGCCAGAATGACTAAACTGAGTCTGTCATACTTTGGCATACTTACCCAGACGTACTGCTGGATAAGGTAGAAGGCAGTAGGAAGAGAAGACTGCATGCCAGATGGATAGACTCAGTCAAGGAAGCCACAGCCCTGAGACTGCAAGACCTGAGCAGGATTGTTGAGGATAGGGTGTCTTTGAGGTCTCTCATTCATAGCAATAGCATTGATATTTCTATACCACTTATCAGTGCCAAAGCACTCCCTAAGCAGTTTACAATTTTGTTAGCTAATTGGCCCCAACAACTGGGTACTCATTTTACTGGCCTACAGAAGAATGGAAGGCTGAGCCAACCTTGGAGCCCTCTGGGATCAAACTCATAATGTTGTGGCTTGCAGTACTGGCATTTAACCACTATGCCACCAGGGCATAGAATAGCCATAAGTCAAAGTCGAGTTGAAGGCAGGTAACAACAACAATAAATATATATTTTGTGTTGCTTTCAGGTTTCAAAAAGGAAGGACAATGAATTTCTAGCAAAGTCTTTAGAATTGCTGAACAAGAAGGAATAGGCAGGCAGGACCACAGTGAGACTGGCTGTATATTGCATGTAAGGATTGGATGGAAGGCAGAGGATAGTAGAAGGAAGTCTAGGTGGCATAGGTTACGCTTTCTGATCTCATGAGGTTTTGGTATGAGGTTTTGCCATGATGCTGATGACATACTTCCAAAGTTATATGAAGGTATAAAAACAGAAATAGCTAGGTAAATATTTGGATATGTTGCCCTGCTCATTTGTATGTGGAAAGCATGGAATTTCTTCCTGTCACATTATAGTGTGTGTTTTAGTTTAGAGATAAAGGAAAATAATAAATGAAAGCACACACTCCCCCCATTTTAAATCAGCTTTTATGTAGAGAGAAGCAGTGCATTGACCATATTTTAAATAACTGTATGTAGACTTGGATCATATCTTTTCATATAGACATGATTGTTGAAGCTACTCTAACACATTGTAAGAGAAACACAGCCATTCAGTTCATTCTCTCATTTTTTCTAGTGGTGCTTTTGCAGTCTACTATCATGAAGTTCAACAGGCTAAGTAACAAGAACAGCAGTAGTAGCAGCAACACACTCAGACCGAAAAAACAAGGATGACATGTAAGGGAATGCTGTCTCTACCCCTAAACTGATGGTCCAGTTTATGGACTAATCTTTCCCAAAAGCTTTTAAAAATTAGGCCTTCAGCTATGCATCTTGGCTTAATTCATGTGGAAAAGTTTATAGGTGACCAGATATGCTAAATTCTGGGGGAAGAGGGTATATTAAATCAAAATCTGAAAAGTGTATCAGTGAAATAGAGTATCACTGGGAGATAATTTCCCTGTTGGTAGATAAAGGCTGTAATAAATCCTCAAAGCTTTTATATCATATTGGGTATGTTGAGCCTATGAAAGTGTTCTTACCAAGGTGGCTTCATTTCTATTATAATAAATGACAGGTTGCATTTTTATTCAATTCATCTCATGAATAAGAGTGCTCACCAGGAGGCTGCCCAAGATATCTTATTTGCTGTATCTTGGAGAATGCTGAAAACAAACTTTTTCAGAGTTGCAGACTAACCTTGTAAAGTTCATTTATCAGCACTGGTTTGAAATACTGCCAGATGAGAACCCAACCAGTCATGACAGGAATGGTTTATAACTGCTGTTGTTCACAAATATTACCTTCTGAATAATATGGGAATAGTACAATATATGTATGCATCCAGTCACTACTGGCATTTCAAATGTCTCTTGCACTGAGGAAATGCAAGTGTACACTGGTTCAGATAAAACAATATTTGCCCTGATCTAATCAATAAATATCCAAATTGATTATCCAAAGTTAGCAAACTTTGGAAGCTCCTTGGGCAAAGAATGCAAAAGAACAGGGGCCATCCCTGGGAAGCCCTTGTTATGTGCCATGTATTGATTGGACACTATGCCCAGATGTATTTGTAAACCACCAGAAATGGATGGGCACCAGGACCTGCAGCCAAGGCCAGACATTCACTAGTGTTTAGCTTGTGTAACTGGTGCACAGTGGATAAAATATTTTCACTCTAGCCTCATAAGAAAGTGAGACAGCATATACTGCCCCCTCTTCTGCTTCTACTACACTGTTATGAAGGGAGCAGTACAAACAGTACAAACAAAGCAAGCAGTACAGACTGTCATCAAGTTTACAAAAAGATTTGTTGTTAATTGCCATTAAGTTGGCTTCAACTTATGGTGGCCTTATAAATGAGAGATCTCCAAGAGCCCCAGTCATCATCAGCCCTTTTCAGGTCCTGCAAATTCAGGGCTGTATCATCCTTGATCGTGTCTACTCATCTGTACCTCAGTCTTCTTCTTTTCCTACTCCCTTCCACTTTACCAAGCATTATAATCTTTTTAAACTAGTCATATAGTCATATGAGTCAGTGTGACATAGTGGGCTGTGTGTTGGACTATGGCGCTGAAGATTAAGGTTTGAATCCCTGCTCGGCCATGAATACCCACTGAGTGACCTTGAAAACCCATACACTCTCAGTCTCAGAAAACCCTGTGATAGATTCGCCTTAGGGTCGCTGTAAGTTGGAAACAACTTGAGGGCACACAACAACAAATAGTCTCATGGTATGTGCATAGTACAATAGCCTCAGCTTGATCATTTTAGAATCTAGAGAGAGTTCAAGCTTGATTTACTCTAGGATCCATTTATTGGTCATTTTGGCAGTCCATGGTATTTGTAGAACTCTCCTCTAGCACCACATGCCAAATGTGTTGATTCTTTTCCTGTCTGTTTGCTTCACTGTACAAAAACATAGGTGATTATTAATAAGATCATTTTACTCAGAGAAGGCATCAGTTAGTGACAAGATGTAATTGAGAGGAGCCATGCTTACATGCAGATGCTACTACTCCAAATATGTTTTACCAGAGGTTGAGAAACTCCTCATTAGGTAACCATGGGGGTCTCCAACCTCTGTTCTTTCCATCTTGTTTAAATTCTCTTTCAACCCATTGATCTCCAGCCACTTCATGAAAATGACCAAACACTGACTCACAATGGAAAGCACAGCTCAGTAATAAGAAACATATATATGTACTATATATTAAAGCTAAATATTATATTATATTATATTATATTAATATATTATATTTATATTATATTAGAGCTAAATATTATACATTAGAGCTAAGTGTCAAATCTGTACAGATGACACTGCATGACACATCCTTGGACAATCCGTTCCAGCAGTCTCATGCAAAGATTAAAAAGAATACAAGAGGGAAGATTTCGTAGGACATCGCAAAATAAAACCTTTTAAGTTAGATCTTGCCCAAAACTTTATAGCAAGTTATTCTTGATGCTTCTCTTTTTACTTATATCATCTTTATTTAAGAAGGTACTTGCCTATTTATATCAGCTTTTTTGCTAGAAACCTCAAATTTGTATCTGTCTGATTACTTTCCTCACTAAATCAAGCAGAGGTAACATAGACTATGATTTAAATGTAAATTACAAATCAGATGATGTATATATTAAGGAAAGTCCTTTCTGTCTTTTATTCCCATTTTGAAATGTATTATACATTTTTTTTACTGATTTTAATCCCATAGTATGCACTTTTAAAATTAAGATTTGAATGTCACCTTTTAAAACTCTTCTGAGTGTACATTCTATCCCCACATTCTCTATTCCACATCCCCCTTTGTCCAATCAGTGTATGCCTTTTTTCCTGCCAAATTTGGTAGTCATTTTCTACACTTTTGATTTCTCCAGTTGCAAGTCTAGTAAAGTATGTAGAATGGTGATCTGAAACGATTATTAGAAAAATATAACAATAGAGTCCTGTAGTACCTGAAGGACCAAAGCATTTATTGTAGCACAAGCTTTTTCTGGACTATAGTTGGTTTCATCAGCTGCATTAAGTGCTGTCCTCATTTAGCAGATGTGTATCTATACGTTTGGGTGAGGGGCACATTTGGAGCAGAAGTGAACAGTGGAGTTAAACATCATGAAAAACAAAAGGTAACAGTCTGTGACTACTAAAATTTAATTTTTTTCAATGCAGTGGCCAGCTAGAAGACTACAGTTTTCCAAGAAGTTCCTAGTAATCTCTAGAATGGTCCAGTTATGATGGTTGCAGAACTGCTCTGTATAAGGCATTTACTGACCAACCATGGAATAATGAGTCCAAACACAGAAAATTGGATTGAACAAGGGCCACTTTAGTTGATGTAAAACCTATTTAAGCTGGGTTAAACCTGGAAAGGAGCAAGAACAGGGAAGAACCTAATGCGGGACCAGCTGAGGCTAGGTGTCACCCTTGAGTATGTCCTCAGCCTGAGACCCATCCAATAATTGGGTTGCTCCCTGGCCAGCCATCTGCTGGAAGGCAGGTCCAAGGCACCAACCCTCCCAAGTCACAGGACTTAAAGGAAGAGTAAATTTCCTAGGGTCACCTCAAGGGTTTTTTTCTCTAGCCTCTGGGTCACAGGACCTAAAGAGGCAGTTCCAGAGCCCTGCCCTTCACCAAAAATGTGCCAAGGTATACACCAAAATTCTTACTTTGTCTTCCCCTGTTACCTGCCAAGTGACCACCTATTTAAAGACACCATCCATAGCCACTCATCAGAGTCTCCCGGACACAGTGTGGGGTAGGCAAAAAACCCCAGGCAACAGAGGAGAAACAATACTCATACTGTACTGGAGGTGGGAGTGTGGGCCAAGAGCAAAATACAAAGAGGCTACATGGGGTGGTGGTCAGCACTTAAGAAACCTCTGGTTCTGCCCCCCAGTGCATAGAATCATGGAGTCTTACATCTGACGCAAACATCACATGACCTCTCCTCCATGGAGGCCATAAAAGTCAGCCCCTCCTATGCAGCGCCATGCACTGCATAGGTCTGGGGTCGCATTTACCATTAAAAACAATGTTTCTGTTTGTCTGTCTGTCTTCCACGCTTTTGCTTAGAGTTTGTATTCTTTACCTTTTAAATAACTGGAAATGACATGTGTAGGCTGTATATACTTGACATATATATTTCAGAGATAATGTAATATAAACTAGTGTATGTGTATGAAATAACTGCATGGGTATTTTATTCTCTTTGTCACATCGCCTTCATGACCTTGAATGAAGTCCTTGAGGCAACTTTCCACAAACCAATTAATCTGGATATATTCATTTTGAAGGTGGCTTTAATCACATTGATTTTTATGTTTTAATTTTTGGCCCCTTTGGTTTGTGAATCAGGCCAAGCATTGCTCTGTGTCTCACTTTCCCATCCATGATGTGTTTTTTTAACAGGTGTATTGTGGGGATTAATGAATGTAAGCGAAGCACTTGGATGCTTTAGTGTGTTGGCCATCTGTGCATCTAGATAGATGGAATGGGGCTCTTAAATCAATAATACAGGGCTGGCAGGAAAAACTACAACTTTATATTGGTGTTGCCAAAGAGTAAGAGAAATAGATCCAAAGATACTGAATTTAAAATGCAAAACAGTTGATCCAGAATAATGTTTGAATTCACGTGTGCACTCTCTCGTATTGCACTGAAATTTGAAACAGACATTATCTTTCAATGTCTGACAGGGATGGTGCCTCACCTGAAATTAGTCTGGGAAATTACCCAGACCTGGGCCCAGCAGGGATGGCCAAAGGGAATGTTGGTGAGGGAATGAGACCAACAAAATCCTCACTGTCAATTTAGCAATGCAATGCTGTCATATTCAGGCTAGCTAAAACTCCCTTTACAACATGGTTGGGCAACCCCCACAGGTCAGGGGGCCAAGGACTTTGGAGGGCAGAATCAACCCTCACAATTCTTTGGCTCTCTCCAGTTAAAACAACAACAACAAACCACATTAAAAAAAAACCCTACAAAATGTTCTTGGCTTTCCTTGGGATGTTTTACTTCCAGAATGAGGCTTTTTTCTCCAGCTTTTGGTAAAGGACTCTCATAGGGCAAAACCATGGCAGAGTTGCCTCCACCCTCATTAGGGGCCATAAGGACATTTAAAAATCAAAAAGTTGGGGAGGGGGAAGGCTGGGGCGACTCTTGGGGCATCAAAAAAGGCCTTGAAGTCTTCATGTAACCTGGGGGCCTTACATTGCCCACCCCTGCTTTACGAGCTGTATCTAAACTGCCTCAAGGGAAAGCAATCCAGTATTTATATTTCAAGGAAAGAGATAGAACTACTGTGTGTAGATAGTGTCACTAGTGTATGTGGTAGTTTATGAAGTAGTGTAAGCAATACAATGAGAGAGAGAGAGAGAGAGAGAGAGAGAGAGAGAGAGAGAGAGAGAGTCAACACTGGTGGGAAACCCTGAACCTACCTCATAGTCATGGTGGATCTTTTTGATCCACAGCAGCTCATGAACTCCACACTCATCAGGCTTCTTGAATTGTAGATCAGAGTGTCCCGCCACACTGTAATATGTGTTGGAGTAAAAGGGCAGTCCTATGCTGATCATGTGTCCTATACATTATGTTATTTCTGGCCAGAGGGCTAGGGCTGCTCCATTTTTTTCCTGTTCACTCATGCAAGTAAATATGCAAATATATATTGTCCCAGAGTACTGTGTTACTGGGTAAGCAGAGGTAAACTTATCCAGATATGTGCACAGTTGGAAAATTAAAAAGCCCACCCCAGAATGGAGTCCCCACCACTGGAAATCCTGAACCCCAGCTTCGTACCTAAGCCAGTCCTCAGCCGCCATACAGCCAATAATCTGGTTTTCCCCCTCAAATGCAGAGCAAATTACAAATCTTCCAGATCTGGAGTTTTGTGCAGAAACCCTGGTGAAGATGTGAATCATCAAAAATGTTGTGCGTCAACTAGAGATGTACAATTTTCATCTCTTTGAAGTCATTGGGAAAAATGTGTTTTTTCTGGTTTCTTTCAGAAAAAAATTGGAAATTTTCAGAAAAGTTAAAAAATGCAACGTTAGCACTTTTTACAGATTGAAAGTCACTATGACTATGTTCTCTCTCTGGCTTTTCTTCGCAAACGAAGATTCAGGAAGGACTCATCCCGCGCTTTCTGCAAGCGCGCTGATGACTAAAAAGGCCAATCCGAGATAAACAAGTCCGGTTGCAAAAAGCACAGCAGAAGGTCTCCTTGGGTGATGTTTTTGGGTTGTGATTCTTTCTGCGTTGTCGTTTCTCTTTAAGACTTGTTCGTCGTGAGTTCTCAAATAAGGCTGCAGCATTGTGGATAGTGCGTCTCCATGCCTCCCGATGTGAGGCCAGGGCGGACCACTGTTGGTGATCAATTTGGCCAAGCCTGAGATGTTGTTTCAGGGAGTCTTTGTATCGCTTTTTTGGAGCGCCCCTCTTATGCTGACCCGTGGCGAGTTCACCGTAGAGTAGTATTTTTGGGAGGCGATGGTCCTCCATCCTAGAAACATGCCCTGCCCAGCGCAGCTGTGTTCTCAATATCATGGCCTCAATGCTGGTGATCCCTGCTTGCTCAAGGACAGCAACATTCGTCACATAGTCAGTCCAGTGTATATTTAGGATTGTGCGTAGACAGCGCTGATGAAAGCGCTCGAGGAGTCGTAGGTGGTGGCGATAGGTGACCCATGTTTCAGATCCATAAAGGAGGATAGACAGTACGATGGCTCTATACACACTGATTTTTGTGCTTTGCCTCAGGTGTTTATTGCTCCAGACTCTTTTGTGAAGTCTTCCAAATGCACTATATGCCTTTGCTAATCTGTGATCGATCTCTTTGTCAATCTTGGCATCTGAGGAGATGATGCTTCCCAGGTAGGTGAACTGCTGAACGGACTTGAGCACAGATTTGCCGACGGCAATGTGGGGATGGTGGTGTTCGTCCTGTGGTGCAGGCTGGTAAAGAACTTCTGTTTTCTTCAGGTTGACTTCTAGCCCAAACAGCTCTGCAGCTGTTGCAAAGCAGGACGTTAGGCGCTGCAGAGCTGCTTCTGTGTGGGCAACAAGGGCAGCAGCATCGGCGAAGAGCAGCTCACGGACTAGATAGTTTAGAGTCTTAGTGTGAGCGCTCAGACGGCTTAAGTTAAACATAGAATCATAGAATCATAGAATCATAGAATTGCAGAGTTGGAAGAGACCACGAGGGCCATCCAGTCCAATCCCCCTGCCACGCAGGAAATCACAATCAAAGCATCCGCGACAGATGGCCATCCAGCCTCTGTTTAAAGACCTCCAAGGAAGGAGACCCCACCACGCTCCGAGGGAGTGTGTTCCACTGCCGAACAGCTCTTACTGTCAAAAAGTTCCTCCTCATGTTGAGGTGGAATCTCTGTTCCTGGAGCTTGCACCCATTGCTCCGTGTTCCAGTCTCTGGAGCAGCAGAAAACAAGCCTGCTCCATCCTCAGCGTGACATCCCTTCAAATACTTAAACAGGACTATCATATCGCCTCTTAACCGTCTTTTTTCCAGGCTAAACATACCCAGCTCCCTAAGTCTCTCCTCATAAGGCATTGTTTCCAGACCTTTCACCATTTTAATTGCCCTTCTCTGGTCACGCTCCAATTTGTCAATATCCTTTCTGAATTGTGGTGCCCAGAACTGGACACAGTATTCTAAGTGAGGTCTGACCAAGGCAGAATAGAGTGGCACTATTACTTCCCTTGATCTAGACACTATACTTCTATTGATACAGCCCAAAATTGCATTGGCCTTTTTAGCTGCCGCATCACACTGTTGGCTCATGTTCAACTTGTGGTCTACTAGGACTCCTAGATCCCTTTCGCATGTAGTCTCATTCAGCCAGGTCTCTCCCATCCTATATTTATGCATTTCATTTTTCCGCCCTAAATGCAGTACTTTACATTTCTCCGTATTGAATTTCATTTTGTTAGCTTTGGCCCAGCTCTCCAGTCTATCCAGGTCATTCTGAATTTTGATCCTGTCCTCTAGGGTATTAGCTACTCCTCCCAATTTGGTGTCATCTGCAAATTTGATAAGTATGCCCCTAATTCCCTCATCTAAGTCATTGATAAAGATGTTGAATAGCACTGGGCCCAGGACAGAACCCTGTGGCACCCCACTGGTCACATCTTTCCAAGACGAAGAGGAGCCACTGCTGAGCACCCTTTGGGTTCGGCCGGTCAACCAATTACAAATCCATTGAACAGTTAACTTCTCTAGCCCACATTCTACAAGCTTGTTTGCAAGAATGTCATGGGGAACCTTGTCAAAGGCCTTACTGAAATCAAGGTATGCAATGTCCACAGCATTCCCTTCATCTACCAAGCTGGTAACTTTATCAAAAAAAGAGATCAGATTAGTCTGGCATGACTTGTTTCTCTGAAACCCATGCTGACTTTTTGTGATTATGGCATTGCCTTCTAAATGTTCACAGACTCTCTGTTTAATGATCTGCTCTAGAATCTTACCTGGTATTGATGTCAGACTAACTGGACGATAGTTGTTGGGATCCTCTTTTTTCCCCTTTTTGAAGATGGGAACAACGTTTGCCCTCCTCCAGTCTGCTGGGACTTCTCCTGTTCTCCAGGAGTTCTCAAATATTATTGCCAATGGCTCTGAGATTATATTTGCCAGCTCTTTTAATACTCTTGGATGTAGTTCATCTGGTCCTGGAGATTTAAATTCATTTAGATTAAGAAGGTATTCCTGTACTACCTCTTTACTTATTTTGAGCTGGATTTCCCCTATTGTGTCCTCTGTTCCATTCTCCTCAGGTTGGTCCTCCTTTTCCTTTTCTGAAAACACTGAGGCAAAGAAGGTGTTGAGTAATTCTGCCTTTTCTCTGTCCCCTGTTAGCATTTTGCCATCTTCTCCACGTAGCGGCCCTATCATTTCCTTCTTCCTCCTTTTGCTGCGGACATACCCAAAAAAACCCTTTTTATTGTTCTTAACCTCCCTAGCAAGCCTGAGCTCATTCTGCGCTTTAGCTTTTCTGACTTTACTCCTACACGTGTTCGCTATCTGTTTGAATTCTTCTTTGGTGATTTCCCCCCTTTTCCATTTCCTGTACATGTTCCGTTTAAAACTTAGCTCCATTGAAAGTTCTTTAGTCATCCATCCTGGTTTCTTGAGACACCTCCCATTTTTCTTCCTCAATGGTACTGTTTGAAATTGTGCCTTCAGTATCTCCCTTTTGAGAAAGTCCCATCCGTCTTGAGGTCCCTTCTCTTTTAGTATTCTTGACCATGGGATCATCCCCAGTATTCCCCTGAGTTTATCGAAATCAGCTCTCCTAAAGTCAAGAATGCATGTTTGACTATGCCTGGCTTCTCCTTTCCATTGTATAACAAACTCCAGGAGAACATGATCACTCTCACCTAAGGATCCCACCACTTGAACCCCATTAACCAGGTCGTCTCTGTTGGTTAGGATCAGATCTAAAATAGCTGACCCCCTTGTTGCCTCTTCCACCTTTTGGACCATGAAATTGTCTTCCAGGCATGTAAGGAATTTGCTAGACCTTGTAGTTTTGGCTGAGTTAGATTGCCAGCATATATCAGGATAGTTGAAGTCACCCATCACTACTACATCTCTCCTTTCTGCATGTATGTTCATCTGTTCTAGAAAGGCAACATCCAATTCCTCCGTCTGATTTGGGGGTCTGTAGTAGAGTCCCACAATAACATCCCTGTTATTTCCCTCCCCTTTAATTTTTATCCAGATGCTCTCCACCTGGCTTCCAGTATTGATGTCATGTATCACTTCACTGGTGTAAATATCCCTGACATATAATGCTATTCCTCCTCCTTTCCTGTTTGGACTGTTTCTCCTATAAAGGTTATACCCCTCTGTTCCTACATTCCAATTATGAGACTCGTCCCACCAGGTTTCAGTAACGCCTATTATATCATATTTGTTTTGTAGTGCAAGGAGTTCAAGTTCATCTTGCTTATTTCCCATGCTCTGTGCATTAGTGTAGAGACGTCTGAGACCATGTGTTCCCTTTACTTGCTCCCTGTGCAAGTTTTTTTGCCTCCCACTGTTGGGTCCTTGCGCTGTTTGCCTTGTTCCCTCTATGACAGTTTGACTATTTTCTCCAGCCCTTTTGCCTTCCAGAATACTGTCTCCCTCCCCCATTTGACTCAGTTTAAAGCCCTCCTGATCAAATTCTTGAGACTGTTGGCAAAAATGTTTCTTCCAACTGTTGTAAGATGCACCCCATCTCTTGCCAGAAGTCCCCCCGCATGGAAGCGCAGTCCATGATCCAAGAATCCAATTTGTTCTCGGCGACACCATCTACGGAGCCAGTTGTTTATGTCGGCTATTTTCCTCTCCCTTCTTGGACCATGCCCTTCAACTGGCAGAAGAGACGAGATGACCACCTGTGCGTTCATTTCTTTCAGTTTCCTCCCTAGGGCCTCATAATCTCTTCTGATCTTGGGAAAGCTGTGCCTTGCAGTATCATTGGTTCCCACATGGACCAAAAGGAAGGGGTAATGATCCGTAGGCTTGACGAGTCTTGTCAGCCTCTCGGTCACATCACAGATCCCCAGGGAGACAACACACCTCCCGAGTCATCTTGTCAGGCCCACATACCACTGCTTCTGTACCCCTCAGCAAGGAGTCCCCCACCACCACCACACGCCTCCGCTGAGGCTTCGCAGCTGCTGTTCCTTGCGGTGGTCCTCTCAAGTTCCCCTGCTCTACCCCTGAAGTCTGTCCATGCTGTTCTTCCTCGTTGTCCTTGATAAGGGAAAGGGCTTCGAATCGATTCTGTAGCTGCAAGCTGCTGGAAGAATCCCTGGATTTTCTTGTTCTTGTTCTGTGTGTGACATTCCTCCAGCTGTCTACTTCCTGTGTCCGTGAAGTGACCCTCTCCTCCACAGCCACTTCCTCTGTGCGGTCCCCATCCAAGACTGTTCGTTCTGTTCTGTCCAGAAAACCTCTTGCTCACGAATCTGTTGAAGTGTAGCTACCCGTGTCTCCAGCTGCTGTACTTTCTCCTCCAAGAGGGCTACCAGCTTGCATTTGGTGCATGTGAAGTTCAAGCTACCATCAGTACGGTAGCGTATATAGATGCCGTCATCTTCTTCAAGCTCTGCCATAGCCCTTTGGAGCATCGTGCTAAAGAAGATTGTAAATAAAGTTGGTGCAAGAACACAACCTTGCTTCACTCCATTAGTTATTAGAAAGGGCTCTGAAAGAGCATCGCCATATCTGACTTGACCACGCTGGCCCTCGTGTAGCAAGATAATCATTTTAAGGAATTTGGGGGGACATCCTAGTTTTTCCAGGATCTGCCACAGACCTTTTCTACTTACAGTGTCAAAGGCTTTGGTGAGGTCGACAAATGTTACATAGAGACCCTTGTTCTGCTCCCTACATTTTTCTTGCAGTTGCCTAAGGGCAAATACCATGTCTGTAGTACTCCTATTGGCTCTGAAGCCACATTGGCTTTCAGGGAGAAGTTCTTCTGCAATAGCAGGAACTAATCTGTTCAGGAGTATCCTTGCAAGGATTTTTCCAGCAATAGAGAGCAGTGTTATGCCTCGATAGTTTGAGCAGTAGGATTTTGCTCCTTTTTTCTTGTACAGGGTGATGATGACTGCATCTCGGAGGTCTGATGGCAGTTCCCCTTTTGCCCAGCAATTCACAAGGAATTCGTGGAATTTTTCGTGGAGTGCATGACCTCCATGTTTCCAAACTTCAGGTGGGATTCCATCAATCCCAGCTGCCTTGCCGTTTTTCATCTGCTGTATGGCCTTAAGGGTCTCTTCCAAAGTGGGAGCTAGGTCCAATTCATTTTTCATTGGTTTTTGTATCATATGTTGGATAGCTGAGGCTTGGACTACTCGGTTGGCGCTAAAGAGGCTTTGAAAATGTTCAGCCCAACGATTCAGGATGGAGGCTTTATCAGTAATTAATGTTTGACCATCTGTACTGTATAAGGAGCTTTGGACCTGATAAGTAGGTCCAAACACTGCTTTAAGAGCTTCATAAAATCCTCTATGATCACCCAGATCTGCACAGTGTTGTGTCTTTTCTGCTAAATTGATCCACCACTTGTTCTGCATGTCTCGGAGTTTTTGTTGTAGTTTGCTACATGTGAGGCGGAAAGCTGCTTTTCTTACATGACAGGTTGGCTGGGCGAGGTATGCCTGGTGAGCAGCTCTCTTCCTTGCCACCAGCTCCTGGATCTCTTGGTTGTTTTCATCAAACCAGTCTTGATTTTTCTTGTGGGAGAACCCGAGGGATTCTTCTGCAGACTGGAGGATACTGTTTTTGATATGTTGCCAAAGCACTGTAGGAGAAGGATCTGTAGGATGGTCTTCAAGTTTCGTTTGTAGGTTTGCCTGGAAGTTGTCTCTCAAGGTAGTTTGTTGAAGATTGTTGACTTGGAGCCTCTTCTTTAAGATGCCACCCCTCTTAGGTTTGAACTTAAGATGAAGATTTAGTTTACATCTGACGAGGCGATGATCTGTTTGGCATTCTGCACTGGGCATCACTCGGGTATGACGGACATCACGAATGTCTCTCTGACGGACTAGAACATAGTCAATGAGGTGCCAATGTTTGGATCGGGGATGCATCCAGGTTGTCTTCAAGCTATCTTTCTGCTGAAAGATTGTGTTTGTAATAGTCAGCTGTTGTTCTGCAGAGAACTCTAGCAGGAGGCGTCCGTTATCATTGCAATTTCCAACACGATGCTTGCCTAAGACACCTTTCCAGGCTTCGGAGTTCTTTCCTACTCTGGCATTGAAGTCACCAAGGATAATAATTTTATCTTCTACAGGGACTTTTTGTATGAGTTGGCGTAGGTCTGTGTAGAATTTGTCTTTCTCTACAGGGTCGGCTTGCATAGTTGGGGCATATATACTAAAGAGAACAATATGTGGGAGGCGTAAGGAAATAATGCGATCAGAGTGTCCTGTTGGCAAGGTTTCGAGTTTGGAGGCAATGGAGTTTTTAATCATAAAGCCTACTCCTGAAAGATGTTTTTCGGTTTTGGGTTTGCCAGAGCAGTAAAGTGTGTAGCCGGCGCCATGTTCTTTAAGGCTGCCTTCCTCATGGAAGCGAACTTCACTAAGAGCAGCGATGTCAATATTAAGCCGTGATAGTTCAAGGGCTATTAGGGCAGAACGACGCTCAGGCCGTCCACTATCTTCAGAGTCTTGCATGGTTCTGATGTTCCAGCATGCAAGTGTCAGTTTATTTACACCTTTGGAGGCCGGTGTGTGCCTTTGTTTCTTTGCCTTTGTTTGACCGCATCAGAAGATTCCCGTTGGCCGCGGCTAGCCAACCAGGTAGTTGGGGATGAGCTTTCGTTAGGCCACCTTTTCTAGGCCCCTCTCCATGTGGAGCAAGCAGTGCTCTCCTTAAAAAAGGTTGCTTGGTCGTTCAGGATGCTGCCGAACAAGACTGTCATCTCCCGGGTCAGGCTTGAGCGACCAATGTCCTGAACCGCCTGCATGCAGGGTTGGGGCCGCGGCTTCCAGTGCATCTTTACACCTGCCGGTTTCGTCCCTCGCCAGTCGCTACAGGGCTTTTTTGGTACTGGATTTGTCCTTCGAGCCTGTGCAATGGATTTTTCTGGTGGAGCGCAGCGTGCACAGAACTGGCCTCACCCTTTAAACCAGAGATTCATCTGCCGTGGCCTTGCAAGCATGGACGTGGCAGCGAGGTCCTCGGGCCGTAGGTTTGATTAGAGTTTCCTTCTCTTAGATGGTTGACCTTACAGGGTTGGACGAGCACCATCTGCCCGGGTTTGGGATTGGAGTTTTCCTTCTCCTAGGACGGTTGCCACAAGGCTAGAGAGCCCATCCCGCCCTTTGACGCTCTTTGTCAGACCATTCGGTTTTGACCTGTCTGGCATGGGAGACCCTACCAGTGGCTATTATGCCACCGCCAGCATAGCTCAAAACATCATTAGGGTACGCAAGCCTCTCTCCCACGACAAGGGGGCGTCAATGGAGAGGTATGACTATGTACAATTTGTACATATGACTAGGTACAATTTGATTTGGCATAAAAGTATCACAATTGGTATATTAAAAAAAATATGTACAAAAAAATTGTACATATGACTATGTACAATTTGTACATATGACTAGGTACAATTTGATTTGGTATAAAAGTATCACAATTGGTATATTAAAAATACAGTCTATTCAAATAATTATTGTATTCAAACAATTATACATGAACACCTTCTCTTAAAGAATTTTTTCCATCATGCTAAAATAGAACATCCCACAATCAATTTTCTTCCTTTTTTCAATTTTTTTTTGTGGAAAAAAAGGCTTCAGGAAAAACTAGGGAAAATGTTTCCCCCCCTTACTTTTTCTATATTTTTCCATGGGCCTTCACATCTCTAGTATCAACTGTGCCATGAATAAGGGTAATTATGGGTTTTTTGCCCATGTAGACAAGCGCGCGTGCACACACACGCACGCAAACATGCACACAGAAGAGATCCATCCATGCCCTTGGAAATTTACAGTCTGAATTTGGGCTGTGTAGAAGCCAACAAAAAGCAGGGAAAGAAAATGAAGTTTATTTCACATTGTAGGGAAGTGCTTTATCCAGGATCACTTATACAAGGACTCCAGAGTGTTAGGATTCAGAAAAATGCATTGGCTTTCTCAACAGACTCTTTCCTTAAATGGTGTTACAAGTATGAGGTCATAATCCTGTTGCAACACTACACTGGCATCAAAAGCATTGCACAGGTAGTTGTGCTTTCTCACAAGTGTGGCCAGTTATCTGGCAAGCACACACACAATTTCTCACTCTTGTGACTTGGTGGATGGGGAGCCAATTGATTCTTTTGCACAACAGGAAATCTCATGCACCCATTAGTACCCACTGTATAATCAGTTGTACAACTGTGGAGTCCAGTGTCACTATGTTGGCATATATGTATGCAATGTAAAAGGGTATAGGATCTTGGCCCAATCCTTGATACGTGGATTAAATTCCACTACTAAGAATTGTTGACTTCTGCCTCAGATCAAGCCCTGAGTTCCCCCCTTTCTTTGTAATTCCATCAACCTTGCTGTCTATTAAACTATTTATTTTATTTATTTAAACTATTTCTGTATCACTTCCGAACCCACAAGGGCTCCTGAGCTGATGAACAAATAATAACCAATTAAAGCAATAGAAAGATAAAAACATTTTAAAAACACATTGCAATCCTCTTTAAAAACTCTTAAAAGCAGTCTAAAAACAATCCTAGAATCCAATTTTGAATGTTATACTATACTGTAGTGCACTGCAATACTGTATAGTGTAATACAGAGGGAGGCGACTTGGTGTCTTCCATATGTTTGGACTGCAACTCCCATCAGCCCCAGCCACCACAGCCAGTGATGGGGTTATGTGAGTTGTAGTCAAAAACATCTGGAGGACACTAGATTGCATATTCCAGTTGTAACTGATTACAATGCTAGGAAAAAGGGTAATTTTAAATTGATTCTTTATGGGCTGTGTGACTTATCAGTAAGATGTACCTATAAGTTATATAGGTATGCTTAATGAGTAATGGGGGGAGGGAGTAGAGGGGTCTGTTGATGACACTAGAGTGGCTTAAGGAAGCCCTTAATACAGAGATGTCAGAAGGGTGGAACTGGAGCAGGAAGCATAGGAGATTAATCTAGATGATGAGTTTGAATGAACTGCGTGGAGCAAGAAGGGAATAAGACAAGGCTAGAAGAAGAAGAAGATATAGGCTCAACCTACATGCAGTGCTAAGTGTGTATTCACATTTGGCATGTAGTTTTTAAAAGTGCAAAATAACATTAGCTTGAGGTGCAAGTAGCTGATCATTATTGGGATCATAGCAGGCAGAGTGGGGGGGGGGTTAACCCTATCCACCCCTTTTGGGATTTTGAGATAAACCATTCCTCTGAAGCTGATGTTTACCCTGAGTAGAAATCTCACACAGACAGAGGCACTCTATCGGGACCAATGTATAGCCTGGGACTACTTTTGGATTCATTTCTGTCACTGGAAACCAGAGCTGAATCAATAATAAAGAATTCATGCTACCAGCTGGCATGACAACTACAATCATTCTTGACAGTGACAGTTTGGCCACTATGATTTATGGCATCAATAACATCAAGACTGGCATGGGGGCCAGTCAACAAAAAGGAAGCAATAAAACAACAAAAAGTCAATAATCCAGGGTTGGCAGGAAAAACTACAGCCCTGTATTGGTGTTGCCAAAGAGTAAGAGAAATAAATCAAGAGACAAGGAATGTAAACAACAAACAACTAAAAGAAGAACAAGAGACATCCTCCACAAAATCCAAGATATCAAAGGGAAATTTAAACCAAAAGCAGGGATGCTATACAACCAGCAGGGGAACACATTACATGACTAAGCAGAAATAAAAAGATTATGGAAACAATCACTGAAGAACTATATAAATGCGATGAAAGATTACAGATTCATGCAAGGAAGAACTATTTGAAGATGAACCTACCATTTTAGGAAGTGAAATAGAATCTACATTCAGAGCACTTGGGAGAAATAAATCATCAGGAATAGATGCCCTACCAATAGAGCTGCTTCAGGCTACAGAGACGTAATCGAATCCAGCTCTAACTAAAACCTGTCAACAAATATGGAAAACAAAACAATGGCCCACTGATTGTAAATGGTCAATATGTATTCCAATCTCCAAGAAAGGGGACACAAAGGATTGTAGTAACTATAGCACCATTTCATTAATCTCCCATGCAAGCAAAGTGATGCTCAAAATTCTACAACAATGATTTTTAGAATGTATGGAGCAAGAAATGACAGATATCCAGGCTGGGTTCAGGAAAGGAAGGAGCACTAGGAATCATACTGCAAACATATGTTGGATAATGGAGTACAGCAAAGAATTTCAAAAGAAAATCAGCCTGTGCTTTATAGATTATAGCAAAACCTTTGATTGTGTAGATCATGACAGACTATGGATCACTCTTAAAGGAATGGGTGTGCCACAATATTGATTGTGTGATGTATAACCTGTGTTCAGAACAAGAGGCTACTATTATGACAGAATATGGAGAAACAGAATGATATCCAGTTAGCAAGGGGGCTGTTGATGACAGGATGACTTGGAGGTCTCTCATTCATAGAGTTGCCATAAGTTGAAGTCACCTTGATGACAGCTAACAACAACAAAGTCCAGCTTTTGCTGCAAATATCCTGTCAACCAGCAGGGACGAGATGTTCCACTGGAAGCAGACAACGGGTATATCATCAGACCATGGCCTTCTTAATGCCTACCCTGTCAGTCCTAAAAGTAATAAACGCACCTAACAATATACAGAGTAACTTGTAATCAGGGCAAGATGTTACCGTCAGGAGAGAATATGAGGAAACAGAATGATTTCCAGTTGACCCAGGAGTCAGGAAAGTCTCCATTTTATCACCCTATCTGTTTAACTTGTTTGCTGAACATATATGTAAAGCAGGACTAGACTTGGAGGAAAGAGGCATGAAAATTGAAGGAAAGAATATCAACAATTTAAGATATCCAGATGGCACCATACTGCTAGCAAAAAAATAGCTAAGATTTGGAATGATTACAGGTGGACCTCCATATCCACGGAACCAATATTTGTGGATTCAGTTATCCGCAACAGAATAAACAGGGACACATAGCATAGAGTCACTCTGGAAAGTACTTAGAGAGGTGTCATCTCTAGGAATTTACTAGGTCCTCCAGCACAACTCTATGGTATGCTGAGGTAATTTAATAGCGTTCACTCCTGTCCGCAGTTACAGGTAACCATGGTCTGGCTGGGAACGTATCCCCTGTGGATACGGGGGTCTGACTGTACTGAAGAAAGTCAAGGAAGAAGGCGAAAAGGCAGGTTTACAGTTGAGCATGAAGAAAGCTAAAGTAATGACCACATATGATTTACATAACTTTAAAACAAACAATGAAGACACTAAAATAGTTCAAGATTTTCCATATCTTGGCTCAGTCATTAATCAGAATGGAGACTGCAATCAAGAAATCAGAAGACAAGGAAGGATTTGCTTGAAAGGGCAGCTATGGAGGAACTAGACAAGATCCAGAAATGTTAAGATATATGATTGAATACTAAAGTTAGGCTTGTCCATTCCATTGTATTTCCAATTTCTACATAATATTGTGAAAGCTGGAGAGTGAAGAAAGCTGATAGGAAGAAAATCAACTCACTTGAAATGTGGTGCTGGAGAAGAGTTCTACAGATACCGAGGACTGCTAAAAAGACCAATAGAATCATAGAATCATAGAATCATAGAATTGCAGAGTTGGAAGAGACCACGAGGGCCATCCAGTCCAACCCCCCTGCCACGCAGGAAATCACAATCAAAGCATCCCCGACAGATGGCCATCCAGCCTCTGTTTAAAGACCTCCAAGGAAGGAGACCCCACCACGCTCCGAGGGAGTGCGTTCCACTGCCGAACAGCTCTTACTGTCAAAAAGTTCCTCCTCATGTTGAGGTGGAATCTCTGTTCCTGGAGCTTGCACCCATTGCTCCGTGTTCCAGTCTCTGGAGCAGCAGAAAACAAGCCTGCTCCATCCTCAGCGTGACATCCCTTCAAATACTTAAACAGGGCTATCATATCGCCTCTAAACCGTCTTTTTTCCAGGCTAAACATACCCAGCTCCCTAAGTCTCTCCTCATAAGGCATGGTTTCCAGACCTTTCACCATTTTAGTTGCCCTTCTCTGGACACGCTCCAATTTGTCAATATCCTTTCTGAATTGTGGTGCCCAGAACTGGACACAGTATTCTAAGTGAGGTCTGACCAAGGCAGAATAGAGTGGCACTATTACTTCCCTTGATCTAGACACTATACTTCTATTGATACAGCCCAAAATTGCATTGGCCTTTTTAGCTGCCGCATCACACTGTTGGCTCATGTTCAACTTGTGGTCTACTAAATGGGTCCCAGAGCAAATCAAACCTGTACTCCCCTAGAAGCCAACTGAGACTTTGGTCATATCATGAGAAAACAGGATGCACTGGATAACTCTTCTCCTTCCTCCTCTTCCTCTTCCTCCTCCACTTTCTTCCTTCTTAAAGCAGCAACCATACTAAGAGACTGGCTTGCCATTACTTTTTATATTCATCAGCAGTCTTGGGCTGTGCCCATGCGTGAATCAACAGTGACCCTTGGTGGCTAAAGTGTTCAATGCTGCTTCGTAGTTGGCACAGACTTGTCTCCCTTCTTCCTTCCTTTCTGTTGGATGGGTTTTGCTTTTTGACTCTGAAAGCTAAAATACTTTCTCAAATGGATCATCTCTTTAAACATACATTTAAATTATATATGTGTGCATCTGGATATCATTGCTTTGAATTTATATGGCTGGATGCTAATTACGGTTGATAATGGTGCAGTCATAGCAGGGTCCATTCAGTTTTAAATTGTTAACTAATTCACATAAAACACAAACACCCCAATCCATGTCTTTTTAATTTTTTTTCTTACAAACACTAGTGCATCTAGTCCTCTCTCATGCGCTGAAGGAGCTGAAAACTACATGTGGCATGAGCCTGATATTGAAGGCCTGTTTTTACTCATTTATATTCTTGACTTTTCTTGGAATTTGACTAGAATAGCTTCTGTCCCAACAGGCTGTTAACAAGACTCATGGTATTCGGGAGGGGGGACCAAAACTCCATCTACTGTGGGGGGAAAACCTTGTGGATTTCCCTGAGGTTTTTTGAATAATGCATGGCTTGTGCATTATTGCACATCTGGACATCAAATTTGGGACACTGCACATGCTCTGTGAGGGCAGAAGTTGAGAGCGGATTGTCTGCTGTGCGGGTGGTGGGTGGGCTTGCCAGCAAGGAAGTGGCCAGAAGTGCCATTTTTGATTTTCAATTTATCAAGTGTGCACTTTTTCGCTGCACTGAGGTGACCAAAGGATTTTTTTTATAAGTGGAAGGTTGCACTTCCAAAAAAACAAATAACCTTCCCACAAGTTAATGTCTGGAAGTATTGGAGCCTAGCTGTGCGTCCATATAACTGATCTTAGGAAACCAGCAATAGATTAGCCAGGCCCAAATCTCTGATATTTGGGCCTGGCTCACTCAGCTGAGAAATGTTTTCTCCAAAGGTGACATGAGCATTCTTTCTGTGCTGTTGTATCTCTGAAGGATCATTGATATATGCAAATTATCATTTCAGTTAATATCAGTTGAGAAATATGCATGTTTGAATATGCCTTGTACTTAATATGCAGCCAAACATATTGTTTGGGGGTATGGTTAGAGTGATGCTCAATATTTGACAACGAAAACTTTTTCCATCCATGACATGAGAAATGCCAGATGTCCAAGCTAGGTTCAAAAAAGAAAGAGCCGGAATTGTCCCTAGAAGCCAAATTGATTAAGCTGATGCTAGCATACTTTAAACATGTTTGATTGACATGACTTACAAGAAAATATGATAGTACTTGGCAAAGTGGAAGGCAGTAGTAAAAGGGGAAGACTGCATTATAGGTGGATAGACTCAGTCAAGAAAGCCATGGACTTGAGTTTGCATGAATTGAGCAGGGCTGTTAATAACAGTGTCTTGGAGGTCTCTCATTCTTAGGATCTCTTATAAGTTGAATCTGACAGCAATTAACAACAACAACAACAAACTGTAAGTGTGGATACAGCAGCAGTCAGTTGTCCACTGATTTGTCACATACAGTAGCACCCCCGTATCCTCTGATTTGCCATCTGCTGATTCAGTTATCCGTGGTTGGTGACAGTGGGGTGTGTAGATGGGGGATGGAGGGGAGGAGCAATGGTGATGGGGGGCAAAGGGGGGAGGAGAGATCTCACCTCCCTTTTCCTTTCGCCCCCTGGGTTGGCTCCCATGGCGGCAGCAATGGCAACGCGGGAGGGTCCACTATTGTCCAAGGATTTCATTATCCGCGGAGGTCCCTGGAACCACTTCTCCACAGATACGGGGGTCCTACTCTACTCCATAATTAGAAATCTATTTTAATGCATCATAAATGGTCTCTTATTAGTTAAAAACTAGGAGTAAGCTAAAAACATTGGAAATATTTTCTCCCACTGGAAGCAGAAGCATCCGGAGAGCTTAGAATGATTCTGTCTTTGACTTTTTTTCAAGGGGCGAAGGATTGCTGCCAAATTAAGGTACATCACCACCTGTGCATTCAGGGGGCATGTAGCTTCTCTCCCTCTCCCCACATCTGATATTCAGGCAGCAGCAGCTAGTGCTCCATTGTGATGAGCCTGTCCACAGCACTGATCTGCTGCAGCCACTGCACCAGTAACATAATCACACAGTCAGTCAGATTTGGCTGTGCGTAAAATCACTAAGGGTGAATGAACAACAATGCTAGTTTATGAGTGCTGGTAGCTCCTGTTTAGGAAAAAGCAACGGTGCTCACTGTGAGTTAGCTTTGTTTGTACTTAGTGACACAATGCATAGCCAAATTTGATGGACTTGTGTGATAATGTCACTGTTATAGGAAAAGAGCCCTGTCCCAGTCCTTTTTCATTTCAAAAATATTTGAATAGCATTTGGTTTGGTCCTAGCAAAAGCAGAGGGACCCAAGTCTTGCTTCATGTTTTCCTTTTGAACAATGGCAAATACAGAACATTTCTGAAGATTAAAGAAATCTTCCTGGTCCTGCTGTATAAAATGTACTTGTTTCAGTGATTTTTTTCAGTGGCAAGTAGGGGTGCCTTTTGGGTTGTATTCTGAATACAAAAGGCCCTTGTGGCAGCTTTGTTGTTTTGGAAATTGACATATCTGCAAGATCAGTGGCAGAAAGTTTCTTTTGTGTTTGCCAGTTTTTGTCTTGATCCTTGGCTTTTAAAAAAATAATCTGAAAGGGGGAATTTCAGAAGTCATAGAAGGTTGGGTAGCATTTAATTCATGTGAATTCCCTACAGTAACATTAGATTTATTGTTGCTGGATTCTCACAGAGAGAGTGTAAGTCAGAGCAAGGTTGCAGAAGACAAATAAATCACCTGGTGACACTAGAATTTATGGCCCACCACAGAAAACAGAATGGGAACCATGATTTATATATTTATTTACTTTAATAAATTTTAAAAAATAAAATCTGATGTTATTTAGGGGGGGAACTGTGGCAGTGAACAATGACAGTTCAATTTGTTTTTGTCTGTGTAGTAGATAAGTCTTTCGCTGGGAGAAGGTCCTGAGCAGTGGGCAGTAGTTTATGAATACAAAGTGTTTGCAGACTGAGTGGTATGTCTGTGAAAACTATATGTTCAGGAATAGCAAACAAAGGCTGAAGTTTGGATCAGATTATATTCATGGGTGTAGAGTCCACTGGTTGGATGAGCAGTATTTCATTCTCTCTGACCACCCAAATCTCTCCCACCAAAAGTATTTAAAACTAATGTGAAGACATTTTTAGGAGCATCTGATATCCTGCTTTTCTCAGCAGTGACTTTGTTTGCCAAATGATAACTTCAGCTAACATGAGATCGTGAAATTGAGTGAAAAGGCTACTGCAGTCCAGCTTTCAGTTATGAGCTTTCATTATCAAACATTGACTGGAATTTCGCATAGAGACATATATACATGTATAAGTCATGCTATGCATGCAGGGCCCAAAAGACACCATTGCATAATGCATGTATTCTGCTAATTGTGGCATAAGTGGAGTTGTGCAGACAGCATGTTCATCTGTGCCTTGTCTTGGAAGTTGTGCATTGTCATTGTGCATCCTCTACTTTGCATTGTGATTTGCATTGAGGTTGTATAGTGTATTGTGTATTGTGCACTGCATGTGTTGAGCAGTGTTGGTATTCTGTATGGTGGTTGCATAGTGTTGCCATGGTGTACTTCTCCAAGTGGGTATTTCATTTATTTATTTATATTTATTTATTTATTGGATTTATATCCCGCCTTTCTCCCAAGATGGGATTTAGGTTACACTCAGGAGACTGACTCAGGAGAAGCGCCTACTGTTACGACATAATATAGAGACATAATATATATATACATAATATATATATTATATATATATATATATAATATATATATATATATATATATTATATAATAATATTATATAATATATAATATATATATATATAATATATATATATATTATGTATATATATATATACATAATATATATATATATATATATATATATACATAATAATATATACGACATAATATAGAGAAATGGAATGGTTTCCAATTGGCAAGGGGGTCAGGAAAGGCTGCATGTTATCACCCTATCTGTTTAACTTGTATACTGAAAATATCATATGCAAAGCAGTATTAGACTTAGAGGAAGAGGTGTGAAAATTGGAGGAAGGAACATCAACAATCTAAGATATGTAGATGACACCATACAACTAGCAGAAAATATCAAAGACTTGGAACGATTGCTGAAGGAAGTCAAGGTAGAAAATGCAAAGCCAGGTTTACAGTTGAACATTAAGAAAATAAAAATAATGACTACAAATTATTTACATCACTTTAAAGCAGATGATGAAGACATTGGAATAGTTTGAGATTTTCCATTCCCTGGATCAGTCATTAATCAAAATGGAGGCTGCAATCAAGAAAACATAAGAAGACTAGGACCTGGAAGGACAGCTAAGAAGGAACTAGACAAGATCCTGAAGTGTCAAGATATATAATTGAATACTAAAGTTAGGCTTGTCCATGCCATTGCATTTCCCATTTCTATGTATGGTTGTGAAAGCTGGACAGCAAAGAAAGCTGATAGGAAGAAAATCATAGAATCATAGAGTTGGAAGAGACCTCAAGGGCCATCCGGTCCAACCCCCTGCCATGCAGGAATACACAATCAAATCATTTCCGACATATGGCCACCCAGCCTCTGTTTAAAAACTTCCAAAGAAGGAGACTCTACCACATTACAAGGCAGTGTATTCCACTGCTGAACAGCTCTTACTGTCAGGAAGTTCTTCCTAATATTTAGGGGGAATCTCTTTTCCTGTAATTTGAATCCATTGCTCTGTGTCCTAGGAGATTTTCAGACGGGGAAATTATTCCCCGGGGAGATCGGGACAGAATTGTTTCTGTCCTGGAAGCAGCGCCGCGTTTTGCACGCCCACTTCCCTCTCCTGATTTCCTGTCGTCCTGACGCTGTGCTTGTTCTACTTCCCTTCTGGTACCTTCTGCGATATTTTATTAACAAGAGTTCGTCGTTAATAAAAAGAAATAGAACAAGCACAGCATCAGGACGACGGAAGATCGGGAGAGGGAAGTGGGCATGTGAAATGCGGCACTGCTTCCAGGACAGAAACAATTCTGTCCTGATCTCCCCGGGGAATAATTTCCCCGTGTGAAAATCTCCCTAGTCTCTGGAGCAGCAGAAAATAAACTTGCCCCATCCTCAATATGACATCCCTTCAAATATTTAAACATGGCTATCATGTCCCCTCTCAATCTTCTCTTCTCCAGACTAAACACGCCCAGCTCCCTAAGCTGCTCCTCATAGGGCATGGCTTCCATACCTCCTACCATTTTGTTTGCCCTCCTCTGGACACACTTCAGCTTCTCAATATCCTTCCTGAATTGTGGTGCCCAGAATTGGACACAGTATTCCAGGTGAGGTCTGACCAAAGCAGAACAGAATGGCACTATTACTTCCCTTGATCTAGACACTTTACCCCTATTAATGCAGCCTACAATCTCATTGGCTTTTTTAGCTGCTGCATTACACTGCTGACTCACGTTCAGCTTGCATTACACTGCTGACTCACGTTCCACTAAGACTCCTAGATCCTTTTTGCATGTACTGCCCTCAAGCCATGTGTCACTCATCCTATATCTGTGCATTTCATTTTTAGTGCCCAAGTGTAGCATCCTACATTTCTCCCTGTTGAAATTCATTTTGTTAATTTTGGCCCAGCTTTCTAATCTGTTGAGGTCATTTTCGATTCTGATCCTGTCCTCTGGGGTATTAGCTACCCCTCCTAATCTGGTGTCATCTGCAAACTTGATAAGCATATCCTCTATTCCCTCATCCAAGTCATTTGAAATGTGGTGCTGGAGAAAAGTTCTATGGATACAGTGGACTGCTAAAGAGATCAGTATACATGTCCTAGAACAAATCAAGCCTGAGCTTTCCCTAGAAGTGAAGATGATTAAACTGTCATACTTTGGTCATATCATGAGAAGGCATGACTCACTAGAAAATACAATAATGCTTGGTAATGTAGAAGGCAGTAGGAAAAGAGGAAGTCCACATTCCAGATGGATAGACTCAATGAAGGAAGCTATGGCCCTGAGTCTACAAGACCTGTGAAGGGCTGTTGATGATAGGGTGACATGGTGGTCTGTCATTCATGGGGTCACCATAAGTCAAAGTTGACTTGGTGGCAGTTAACAACAACAAGAAGGAGCTATTGGATTGATGCAGGGCTTTGTAGTTATTGACCTGAGAACAAAATATCCAACCAAGAACGGGAGCTAAAAAGTGAGGGTCTAACCACTTGGTAGTGACAATAGTCCTATGAATTGGTCCCAGGTTCTGAATACCAGTGATACTTGGGCTTCAAGAAGAAGTTTTTAGAAGAGATCAAGCTATTGATATCCAGAAAACAGCCTACAGATATATGTAATTGATAGCAATTCAAAAACCTATTCAACACTGCTTATGTTAGTAGTACATTGGGACAATGAGGGTTGGTTCACAGTAGCTAAAGGCTCACTCCAAAACAAATGCCTTGGAAGTGTGTGTATAAGTATGCTTCTATGGAGGTGTTCTTTCATAAATTGTTGTACCATGTAGGAGTTATAATCAAGTTGCTGCAATGTTTGTATATATTTAAAATGCACAGTGTCCCCTCCCCTTTTTAAAAACCTCTTTCCACATTTCCATCTCCTTGTGTTAAATTGAGACTTTAAAATCTTTAGGGTAGAGACCTGTCTTCTTGTACTTGTGTAAAACACCATGCAAATTAATGTACTATAGATAGACAATACTGAAAAGTTTCAGCTAGGTGTTTAAATTAAAGGTGGCCATTGTTTTTCCTTGAGCACTTTGTGTTCAGATGTACTAAAAAGAGCAAATCCCCCTCCTGAGTTTTCCCTGTATTTCTTTTCATAACCTGTTATATGCATTTCTCCTTGGAGTACTTTTATCGAAGGATTATACAGTGCAATACATGTAGAGACCTTGCAATCCTCCAAATGCTAATACTAGCTCAGTTGACATGGTTCAATGGTTGGCAGTGCTGATATAATTCTAAGGCCTGTCTTTCATTGAGAAGATGCAACAGGGGAACTATAGCTGTTAATTAGCAATCAAAAGAGCAGGATTAATACTTGGAGAATAAATGAGGTTTTGGAGAGGACTTCCTTTGAGTGTGACACAAGTTAAATGCCTATGATTTGGACATCTTTGTTCCCTTTATCTGCATAAGTTTTATACATTTTAGGGATTTCTGTGCTACCCAAGTTCTCAAGGTAGATTTCAACAAGAATAAAGCATGGCCAGGTTTCTGTCTCACCCAGGCATTTGCTTAAACAAACAAAAAACTCAGATAGCAGCCTTGATGGTTATAATTAAGCTAATCAATTTGAAAGAAAAAAAATCAATTAAAAAAGCACTAGCATCTGGCAATTCTTGTTTTACACATAGTCTTCAGATACTTTAAAAATTGAGAGTTTTCAAAATAGTCACAAATTTGACATGAAATTACTTGTAATATAGTGGAGTTATAGAACTTTGCTTTGCTTTTTTATTAAATCCATTTTGGCAAAGCTTTCCTAATTGCTTACTACTCCTTGGGGATAATTTTGACTTCAGACTGTGCTCATATAATACATCATCCTTAGGGTGTTCCTCCTATGGAACAACTAGTAATAAATTTAAAATATGCAGGTGAATATTACATTTCAAGTTTTACTCCAAAGACATCATGATGTCCCTTTGTTTTCATTTCTCCTTTCATCCTAATCCTGTCTATTTTAAGTCCAAATAAATTGATACAGAATTGCCAGCTCACATCCATGTAACGTGGTAATATGGCAATTTCTTGTGCTGTTCTTCTATCTGATATGGATCATACCAAAGTTCAGTGCTGCTAACACACTCTAAAGCCGTACTTGCCCCATGTAGAGCATTTGCCATTGGAGTAGATTCCTTTCACATCCTTATCTCATCTGCTATGAGTGCAACTTTTATCTTTGCAAAGTGATGCCAATGATAACTGAACACACACTGGAGTGGCATTTCGGTAATCTTTCTGCTGGAGGCAGATATTCCTTTGAGTAAAGGAAAAATTATGATAGCATTTGTCTGGTAGAAAAAAACACCCTGAATTTCATGCTTCCCCAGGTTTCTTCTGGTAGTCTGTTTCCTTGCTTGTTTTGGACTATGAATGTGAACAAATCCTAAAGAAGGGGTTGGATTCAAACACACCCATACACTGTTTCTTACAAAAATGTTTAAGTAGTACTCTGGCCTCTTACTTAGACATCTTAACATGATGAGGGAGCCTGAATGTGTCAGGAAGCTGAGAGTAATGTCATCAAGGGGAGTAATGTCATCAAGGTTTTGACTATATGAGCGGGAAACCCTGCACCTACCTCGTAGTTGTGGTGGATTTCTTTGATTGGCAGAGGCCCCGTAAATGCTAGAAACTCTTTTTTTACCCCATCTAAAAAAGGCTTATATTACTTGCAGAAACTAGGAAAGACTTTGAGTGACTGTTGATAATGTTAAGAAAGAAAGTGGAAAAGTTGAATATTAAGGGGGGGGGATAATGACCACAGGAGATGTACATAACTTAAAAGCAGATGATGGACACACTGAAATGTTAAAGATTTCCTATATCTTGGCTCAGTCTTTTAACAAAATGGAGATTGTAGTCAAGAAATCAGAAGAAGAGTCAAGAATCAGAAGAAGATTTGGAAGGTCAACTATGAAGGAATGAGAAAATCCTTAAGTGTGAAGGTATATTATTGAATACCAATATTAGGATCATCCATGCCATAGTATTTCTGGCTTCTGTGTACAGTTGTGAAAGCTGGACAGTGAAGAAACCTGACAGGAAGAAAATCAACTTAGCTGAAATGTTGTTGGAGAAGAGCACTACGGATAATGTGGGATGCCAAAAAGGGCAAATAAATGGCTTAAAGAGCAAATTAATCCTGAGCTCTGAGTAAAAGAGAATGACTAAACTGAAGCTGTTGCACTTTGGATATATAATGAGAAAATATGATTAACTGAAAAAGACAGTAGGACCATGTTACAGATGGATTTATTAAATAAAGGAAGCCATGGCTCTGAGTTTGCAAGACCTGAACAGGACTGCTGATGAGTGCGGCTCTTGGTAGTTTCTCATTCATAGGGTCACCATAAGTTAAAGCAGACATGATAGCAAATAACAAGAGGAGACTCTGGTTGGATAAGTATGCTGATTGTTCCTGTTAATGTTTTCCTGAGTTGTTACTACTTTTATATCCATCCGAGTTCTATTTTTAAATTGTAACAAAGCTGCCTCCTATGCTTTAAAAGCCAAAGTGGAAATGATTTCTTCTGTGTAAGCATGCTTACTGGAGAGTATCTAGTTACAGAAGAGTGAGGGACTGGATCAAAATATGTGGACATAATGAACAACGTTGAGAAAACAGATCAGAAATGTCAATTGCAAGCCTAGTGAAATGGAAGGTTATATTTGAAATGGATAAGAACTTGTTTTCCCACCTACTGAAAAGTCCCAGAGTCTGGAAAATATTGTGTAATTGCATAATTGGATTTTAAGAATATAAACCCATAAGAGTAGCTAGAATTCTAATTATAATCACTAATTACTGCCATTTGTCCATGTTATGAATTCAATGTCTCTGTGTTTTGTGTTGCATATAAATTTGGTACAAATGTTTTCTGATATCCCCCCCCCCCCGCCCATGATAAATCAGTGCTTCTCTCTCTGGAGATCTATCTTCTGGCTGACAAGCCACTCTTAACCCTCTTGGCTGGTTACCTTGATGTCAGCGGGGCAGTGATTCCGCTGCAAGTTTTAGTCTGAACTGTAAAGGAGCTGTTCACAGTGCTGACCCCTCTCCCACAAATAGGATTGGTCCTCAAAGCTGAGATTAAAATTATGAAAAGAATTCAGCAATCCACTGACACAGGAGACACCAGGTGCCAGTGACCCTATCCATGCTGTTACAGAGAATGTCAGTCACGATGCATTTCTCTACAGATATATCATATATTTTGTATCTTCCATTGCCATCAGCTTGGCTGAAGACTCTTATTTTGTTCTGAGAACGGCAGAATGAGAGCTCCTGAATAGTAGCAGTGGAGTTCTGAGTCTTTTCCATTGATTACATTATCAGGAATTGCTTTCATGTATCCAAATGCCTACTTGATTACTAAGTTACAAGTTCCAATACATGAGGATACCTCAAAAATGGCTAAGCCCACAGAGCTTTGGTGAGAACACATGGGGGTAACTGTGAAGCTTCCTCACCTCAAGATAGTTCAACTGGTTAAAAAGTGTCACTTGGCATGTCTTTGTGAATAGGGTACATTCGGCTCTGCATCCTTCCAACTAATTGCCTCCCCAAAGGCCAGGGTGTTGTAGTGCTTGGCCAGCAAAGTTAAATTTCTCATTACCCAGAGTCAAGCCCTGTATGTGTTTGTTCTGTCCCACCATGGGTTCATCCCAGAGCCACTGATATCTTTATTTAAAGTATTTGTACCTCACCTTTCAGTCAAAAAGGCTCCCAGAGTGGAACTGATTGTTTTGTACCCTTTGCGTTGAAATCTAGAACTGCCCATGAGCTAAGACTCCCAGCACATTCTTTGGTTCTGACATTGTGATACTCAAAGCAGACAAACTCTCTTGCCATTCAACAATAAGAATTGCCTCAGGTTCACTTGGCTTTCCAGTCCAATGATCATGATCTGTTTCAAGCTACTCTCTTAGCTCTACTCTGGTGCCTAGTCTTATGTTTCTGGGGGAAGTGTTTAAACCCTGCCCTCACATTATTTGTTTTATTTTTGAATAAATGTTAAAATAAAGGAAACAACAACAAAAAAGACCACCACATATAACAATGCAATAAGATCATTAAAGAAATTATTCTTACTGATTATGATTAGTATCATAGATATGCCTATGGGTCAATTAGAGTAAAATAGCCAAAGGAAAAGCTCTTTGTTTGTCTCTTCAACTTGAACCATTTTGCTACTTTGCCTATAGGAGGGTGTGAAATATATGTCTCTCAAATGTTGTTGGGCTTTAACTCCAGACATTCCTTGTCATTTGGTATGTTGGCCTAGGGCTTCTGGAAGTTTCAGTTCAACAGTATCTGTAATTCACACTTTATACTCCTGCCGTAGATGTGTTTTTCCTTGTGTATCCAAATAGAGCCCCTGCCCCTGAAATGCTTGGTAAATCTCTTCTCTAGTGTGTGCCTAAATATGTCACAGCCCCTTTATGAATATATGCTGTTGTGTAGGTGCTCTGTTTCTTACAGGAGCTATGATCCTATTTTTGGTGTTGTGCTTGACCAGGGTGATGTAAATCTTTGCTAATTTCATCCTCAAAGGAAGCAACAAATCATTTTAGTAATTTTCTTCTCACTGGGAGTAACTTTGAAAACTGCAGTTTTCCAAGACTTTTACTTCAGGATGTATTCTACACAATTTTTTAATGTGGCATTTTTCTACAGAAAATAATATTTCTATGCAGAAAACACTGTTTCCTTCACTGAAAATGCTGTAGTTGGAGACTTATTTTGTGTAAAATTTGGATGTGGTATATATGTAGAATTATTTCCTATAGAATTGTACACAGAATTAATCCCTAACTTCTCATCAGGCAGGATTCTCCTTGTCAGGGTTTTCTAACACTTGAAAAGCACATTTTTTTTACTATATTTTTAAATATTCTTTCCATTCCTATTGGCATTCATGGGAGATTATGTCAGTTCTTATGTGTTGCAGACTCGACAGTCTAATGTTTTATTTGTTTGGTGCATGAGCTAGAAATCTTGGGCTTTGTCCCAAGGTTGTTAAGAGCAGTGATGACTGATGCCATCAGTGTCAGTGGGGTGGAGGACCCAGGCCCAGGTGTGAACTTTAAAGGAGATATTGGAGGGACTGGACCTTATCCTTCAAGTAGGTTCAGTACTTTGAATAGCTCCTTTCAATATAAAACTGAAACCCAAAATGGGTTCACCACCCTGCAGGCATCAGAGCACTTGCTGCCACAGGTTACAGGACTTTTGAGTCAAACAGGCCCATTGAAATACATTCATGTCAATGAGTTTCCCTCCCCACCTGCTGTCTCTAGGCTCTTTGTGTGTTTCATTGCTTAGTATTTCCTTCCAAGTAGTCAGATTCTGTTTCAAATGCTGTTTTTACAAACAGCCAAAAGCTTGTAGATCAGAGGGTAGACTCTGTTCCCTGTAAATTTACAAGTACAAGCATACCTCAGTTAACAAAGCCTCTGACAAGGAAGCTCCTTTTTACAAGGGGTCTATCTACACGAGAGGAAAAAATCCAAGGTACCTCCTAGTATTGCAGCAGCAGCAACATGTCTAAAAGTTTTTTCTGGCCTCAGAAGCCACCATAAGCCTTGCATTCCTGATGTTGACTGCAAGTGATTTACTCATGTTAGTTCTTCACCACTGCTGTTTTTTAAAAAGAGTCATTCAAAGGTGCACTGGTGCGATAGAACAATTTTCTAATTTTATAGCACAGCAAAACAGAAAATATTCATCCTGTTTTATCACCTTAGCAAGCAATCGCTAAGGCGAAAATCCAACATGGTGACGGCAGGTGCTTGCCCTGCTAGCAAGCCCCAGCCCCAGTCTCGCCCGGCCAATCAGCTTTGTGCTTCCCTTTGAATTTTTTGTTGTTCAATAACACCAAACGAGCAGGAATCCGCACCCCCTCACAGGTTTTGAAAGAGTATGGGAAAATCTGCAAAGGCTTTTACCCCATTGTTTGTGCCATTTTGGACCCCCCTCCTTCTGAAAAGCATGGATCGGTGTTGGATCCCGTTTAGACAGGTAAGATTCCCAGTGAATTCCATGAGGGATATTTTCACCGTTTAGATGGGCCTAAGATCTTTTTATGCCCACCCAGCCCCCTTTTCCTCTTGCACATCTGTTTAGCTATATATTTGGGAGGAGAAGGAAGGAGGGATGGATAAACATTTGCTGTTGAGTTGCAAGCAGGACTTTACTCTAGCCAATTCTACTGTAGCTGTGTGTACCTGCCTACAAGAGGCAAGGTGAAGAGCAGCTGCCTCCAGAATCCCTTACTGAGCATTCCTGAAAAGCCAAACAGAGAGAAAAGGTGATAGGAGACATACCTGTTTTACCACTATTTCCAGCATGTTTTTAAAAAAGAAGTGTAGATCAAGAAGTTTGGCCACCAAAATGGAAATCACAAAGAAAATTGTGAAAGAAAAAGATGTATCCTGGATGCATTTTGGCAGAAGCTTTCAAGTGGTTTCTAGAAAATTTAACTTTTTTTTTTAGTTTACTTATGCAAGGATTACCTGACCTGATTATTTCATTTCACATGTGCATGTTATATTGTTAGTTTTGAATTAAAAATTTGCTGAAACATGTTTTTTGTAGTGTAGGAAACTATCCCAATTCTTTCCATGTTATTTCTGCCGCTGGTACCAAAGTTTATGTCAAGGAAGCAATGCCCAAGAACATATCTACTTTGTTAACTGAACAAAAGGTTTTATTTTTATTTTTTATTAAAAATAAACCCATTTTTTTTAAAAAAATGGATACTTAAATCCAGCCAGAAACTCAGAACAAAGAACAAAGAACCAATAAATTATACAAACATTAATAGCAAACCTTTGTTGATTCTATTAGTTCTTTACCAATCTTATTTGTGAGACAGTAATCAACATATTTGTATCTATTCTTAATATTGCACATACAATATTTGTTTTTTTATCTTAATTAACTGAACAAAAGGTTTTAAAAAGCATAGTAACCATAGAAGAAAATGTCTTCTGGTACAGGACCAGGAGTACAAAAAATAGTGTACAGGTACCTGGATAATATTACCATTTTGTAATAGTGCAAACTTTTTATGTTCCATATCGTTGTCTATCCATAGTCCATACAAAGTTAAGAGTACATTTCAACAACATGTTAAGTTTCGTAAAATAAGTAATTTAAACAGGCATAACCTAGATGTTCCCTTGTTTAACCAACACTATCTAGTTTTAGAAGTGTGGAAGGATGTTAAATATCCAGAATAAGCCACGTGCAAACATTTGTTACTTTGATCATTTCCCCAAAATATCAGGATGACAGATAAAAGGGGGAAACCATGGTGGAATGAGTTTGTTAATATACATGTATATTCTCTTGACAGTAGGGGAAAACCTTTTACAGATAAGTTACAGAGAAAAAGGCAGATAAATAATTTGTACAAGAAATTTAACACTTTGCTGTCATTTAGAATCATAGAATCATAGAATTGCAGCGTTGGAAGAGACCACGAGGGCCATCCAGTCCAACCCCCTGCCATGCAGGAAATCATGATCAAAGCATCCCCGACAGATGGCCATCCAGCCTCTGTTTAAAGACCTCCAAAGAAGGAGACCGCACCACGCTCCGAGGGAGTGTGTTCCACTGCCAAACAGTTCTGACTGTCAAAAAGTTCCTCCTAATGTTGAGGTGGAATCTCTGTTCCTGGAGCTTGCATCCATTGTTCTGTGTTCTAGTCTCTGGAGCAGCAGAAAACAAGCTTGCTCCATCCTCAATGTGACACCCCTTCAAATACTTAAACAGGGCTATCATATCGCCTCTTAACCGTCTTTTTTCCAGGCTAAACATACCCAGCTCAATGTGTACAAACACTTCATAGTTTACTTGACCATCACCATCAATATTTACTTCTCTAATACGGTAATCTCATCAACTTCTTCATCTGTTAACTTCTCTCCAAGGTTTGTCATCACATGATGAAGTCCTGCAGCACCGATATAACCATTCCTGTCCTTATCAAATACATGTACTGTAAATGCTTCTCTAATTTCTTCTTCACTGTCTCTAGCCTTCTTTTTTCTTGCTATCATTGTCAAAAATTCTGGGAAGTCAATTGTGCCTTTGCCATCAGCATCTACTTCATTGATCATATCTTGCAACTCTGCTTCTGTTGGATTCTGCCCGAGGGACCGCATCACTGTCCCCAAATCTTTTGTTGTTATAGTACCATCTCCATCCTTGTCAAATAGTGACAAGGCTCCCTTGAATTCTGCAATCTGCTCTTCCGTCAGTTGATCAGCCATATGATCAACCCTGGTGGCGCAGTGGTTAAATGCCAGTACTGCAAGCCACCACGTTGCAAGTTTGATTCCAGCCGGCTCCAAGGTTCACTCAGCCTTCTATCCTTTCATAGGTCGGTAAATTGAGTACCCAGCTTGTGGGGGGCAATTAGCTAACACACAGTGGAAACTGTTTAATGCAGTGTAGATGTGTAAATAGCTATTGCTTAAAACAATTTGTAAGCCGCTCTGATAGCCTTGTGGCTGAAGAGCGGGGTATAAATAAATAAATAAATAAAATAAAATAAAATAAAATAAAATAAAATATTGGCTTGTGTCACAGAAGGCGGGAGTAGTATGCTGATTGCTCTCTCCTCTTCTCTGCTCCTGCTACCCAACTGTTTGGCACGTCATCTCACACTCTACTTTGTTAACTGAGGTATACTTGTATCTGTGACCAACCAAGTAGTGCTATCTGTTATGTTACCTTGATGCTGGAACAAGGTAAAATGTGTCCACTTTGACTGTATTCCTTACTTTTAATCCTAGTATTTCAGCCCCTCAAGTAGCTCATCCCATGCCATTTACTCTCAAATATCCTTGCAGAATTCCTCAAGGTCCATTACTGATGTATCTGTAGTGCCTGTCACCACTACTCCTCATTCCGCAAACATTCCTACCCTTTCTTATTTCTCTGTCTCTGCTAGGACCATATGAATTAATGTACCAGTCAATGGGATAGCGGATTGGTATATTAACAAAGTAGCCTTCCTTTTCTAAGAGTATTTATGGTAAAAATAAATAAAATAAATAAAAATAAAGTTGGTATTGTTCCCCCTTAATAGTTGCTCTCAAGCTAATTGCTCTCATTCTGAAGAAGTTATTTCCCCATTTTGTTGGATACAATGCAAAATCTGCTGTATGCATACTACATCTCTGGTGGGGGGGGGAAGCCCTTTGCTTCTTCATTCATCACGATATATATGTGTGAGTGAGGATGTGAGGTAATGGTGCTTACATAGAATGCAGTCCCTCTGTTCAGTTAAGTTTATTCCAAGGTAAATTGTGCATAGGATTACAACCTTTAATCTGCCTTTTCAGGGTCTTTAAACTGATTTTTATTCCAGTTTCGAAGAAGCTTTTCCTTCTCTAAAATGTGGGTAATGCTATAACTTGCTGGAGTTAATGACCCTTGCTTGTCCAGTGTTACTGGATATGTTTCAGTTTGTACAGCCTGAGGATTTGGACAGGATCCTTGGAGAGGTGAGAGCCACCACATGCATACTGGATCCATGTGCTTCCTAGCTGTTGAAAGCAGCCTAAGGGGAACTGGTAGATTGGGTAAGAGGAGTAGTAAATGCTTCACTACAGCAAGGCAGGTTTCCAGCTTGTCTAAAAGAGACTGTGGTGAGGCCACTACTGAAAAAAAGAATCCTCCCTGGATCCCACCAGACTGGAGAACTATTGGCCAGTCTCCTATATCCCTTTTTGAGCAAGGTATTGGAGCATGTGGTGGGCTCCCAACTCCACAGGTTCCTGGATGAAATGGATTATCTAGACCCATTTCAGTCTGGTTTCAGGCCTGGCTATGGACAGAGATAGCTTTGGTCACCTTGGTGGATGACCTACTCAGGGAACTGGACAGGGTGTGTGTGTCCCTTTTGGTTCTGCTGGACTTCTCAGTGGCTTTTGATACCATCGACCATGGTATCCTTCTGGGTCACCTCTCTGGGGTGGGTACAGTTTTGCAGTGGGTCTAGTCCTTCTTGGAGGGGTGGACTCAGAAGGTGGTACCTGGCCCACTAGCCTGCGGTGTCTCTCGGGGCTCAGTTCTGTCCCCCATGCTGTTTAATATCTACATGAAACTGCTGGGAGAGGTCATCTGGAGTTTTGGGGTTCAGTGTCATCAGGATGCTGATGGCACACAGCTCTACCTCTCCTTTCATCCTATTCCAAGGAAGCTGTTTCTGTATTAAACCAGTGTCTGCTGTCAGTAATGGACTGGATGAGGGTGAACAAATTGAAACTTAATCTAGACAAGACAGAGGTGCTCTTGGTCAGTTGGAAGGCAGATCAGAGAAAAGGGATTCAACCTGTGCTAGATGGGGTTTACCCCCCAACACACACTGAAATGTCAAGCTTGCAGCTTGGGTGTGTTCCTGGACTCAGATCTGAGCCTCAATGCTCAGGTTTCGGCTGTGGCCAGGAGTGCATTTGCACAGTTAAAACTAGCACTCCAGCCGTTCCTATTCCTTGAGAAATCGGGTCTGGCTGTGGTGACACATGCCTTAATTATATCCTATTTAGACTACTGTAATGTGCCTTACGCAAGGCTGCCTTTGGAAACTGTTCAGAAACTTTTAGTGGGTTCAAAATGCTGTGGCCAGGCTGTTGATTGGGGCTGGGTACAGGGATCATGTGACTCCCCTGTTGAAACAACCGCACTGGTGACTTGTCCGTTTCCAGGCAGAATTCAAAGTGCTTGTTTTGACCTTCAAAGCCCTAAATGGTTTGGTTCCAGGCTATCTGAAAGACTGTATCTCCCTAAACAAGCCAGTGTGAGTGTTACGATCGGCAGGGCATTTTCTCAGCCCCACCACCTTTGCAGGGTTGGTGAGGACTTGGGAGCTCCTCCCAGACTGTGGGACTCCCTTCCATGGGAGGTCCCGTTGGCCCCCTCCCTGCTCTCTTTTCACTGGCAGGTGAAGACATTTTTATTTAGGCAGGCTTTCAAATTGTGAATATTAATTAAGGAATTATATAGTGTGTGTATACTTGGTGTGCTTTTAAAAAATATTATTATTTTTATTTAAACTCTTTTTAATTATGTTGTGTTTCTGTTATAATTATATTTTATTAATGATAATATTTGATTTTTTAAAAACTTCTATAATTAGTGTTTTAGTTGTATCGTTTTTAAATTATTGTAAGCCACCTTGAATCCCATTTTGGGAGAAAGTCAGGATATAAATCCAATAAATAAATGAATAAATGATGTTGTGATAGTGTCCCACTTTGTACTATAACAATGGCAAGGGTAGCTCCCACTGCAGACAAATCTTCTAGTCTGTTTCAAAAATATTGAGTAATGGGGTTACATACAAATAAAAGTTGAAAAAAAAAGCTATTATTTTTGGATCATAGAATCATAGAATTGCAGAGTTGGAAGAGACCACAAGGGCCATCCAGTCCAACCCCCTGCCACGCAGGAAATCACGATCAAAGCATCCCTGACAGATGACCATCCAGCCTCTGTTTGAAGACCTCCAAGGAAGGAGACCCCACCATGCTCCGAGGGAGTTTGTTCCACTGCCGAACAGCTCTGACTGTCAAAAAGTTCCTCCTCATGTTGAGGTGGAATCTCTGTTCCTGGAGCTTGCATCCATTGCTCCATGTTCCAGTCTCTGGAGCAGCAGAAAACAAGTCTGCTCCATCCTCAACGTGATACCCCTTCAAATACTTAAACAAGGCTATCATATCGCCTCTTAACCATCTTTTTTCCAAGCTAAACATTCCCAGATCCCTAAGTCTCTCCTCATAAGGCATTGTTTCCAGACTTTTTACCATTTTAGTCGCCCTTCTTTGGACATGCTCCAATTTGTCAATATCCTTTTTGAATTGTGGTGCCCAGAACTGGACACAGTATTCCAGGTGAGGTCTGACCAAGGCAGAATATCATATTGCATAAAATAAGGATTGCTATCTGTTTTGTTCAATACAGTGAAATCTCTCACAGCATAAACACATCATGGCAAAACACACTGCATGACAGAACATTTGATGGTGATACATGCAGTTAGTTTTGCAACACATGGCCCTCCTCTGATTTGGTGTAATCTGCAAAACTGAGCTGCTAGGAAGATGGAGAAGGGCAAAATTAACATCCCTTCAGGTATATGTATAATGATCGCAGACTTAGCTGTAAAGAGGAGAGCAGAAGGCAAAATGGAATATAAAGCAAAACACACAGGTACATTTCTAGAGCTGAAATGGCTACAACTTTTATTGCAAACAACTGTTAGAGCCTTTACATGGAACAGGATTTAGCTATTGGAGGAACCATCTGTCCCCCGTTGGAGCCCTGCACCTTAAACAGCTTGTACAGGGAAACCTTGCAAATGAGACTGCATGGTTATGCCTGCAACCTGGGACCAAGGAGAGCCAAACAGCCCCCAAACTAAGGGCTTGTCTATATGAGGGGGAGAAATGTGTATTGGTGCACACTAATGTCAATTCACAGCAGCTTCGATTTGTCTTAACATTTTTTGACAAGATCGCAGGCATGCAAAGCTATCCACTTTTGCTGTTCAAACGGGCATGCCTATGAATCAAGATGGTGGGTGCGAGTGGATTACTCACATTTTTATTGTCACCAGTTGCTGCCGCCAAACAGTATTTTTTTTTAAAAAAACAAAACATATCTAAGGTGTGAAAGTGTGATATTCTGCCTAAATAAATGAGTGGGGAAGGCTGTTGAGTCGCCTCAGCCCACGATTGCTATGGCAAAAATCTAATATGGCTGTTCCAGGCACTTGCCTTGTTAACAAGTTCCACCCCCTGCACACATCCAACCAATCAGCTTTCTACTTCCGCTCTTATCACGAATGTGCATCAAAGTGAATCGGTTGTCCCCATAAGTGGGAATGTGCATTTTCCGTGGAGCTTTTAAAAAAAAAATATGGGGAAAGCCGCAAAGGCTTTTCCTGCTGAGTTTTTGGTGGTTTTGGCCCCATCCTTCCAAATACAGTGGATTGATGCAGAATGGCATATAGATAAATTGTATTCTTCTCAAATTCTACGAGGCAATTTTTTGCTGTTTAGACAACCCCTAAGCATATTCTTGAAGGCCTTCATCCCCAAGGTCACTTAAGGAGATTGCCAGAGTGGGTGAGAAAGAATTGCAGGTCACATTTCAATCCAGATAGGTCAAGGTCTCTGCAAAAAATGCCACTGATAAATTTGTGATCAGCGTCCCTTTCATACTGCAAATTTATAGCACTTCGAATCCATTTTAACTGCTATGGCATGGAATCTTGGGGTGTGTAGTCTGGTGAGGTACTAGAGGAGCTTTCTGGCTGAGTATTTCAAAGGCTTTCCCCTAAACTGCAAATAGAATGACCCTTGAAAGTTAAAAGTGGAATAATAGCGCTGTAATTCTATAGTGTTAATGGGGCCAAGATGGATTGTGTACAAAATACAGGATAAATGCTATCAAATATTGTCCATAAGACTATGTAACCCTATGTGCCACCTTTAAACCATATGGGGAGTGTTGGGAGGGTGGCAAAAGCTGGAACTGACTGCCCCAAAGAGGACTCTCTTAACTTTTCTTGCTGGACCAGAAAGAAAGCTTCTTTCTTCCATGTTCACCCAAAAGTTCCTGCTCAGAGGCAAACCTCTGCACACAGGAGCCCTGGTGGCGCAGTGGTTAAATGCCAGTACTGCAAGTCACCACATTGCAAGTTTGATTCCAGCCGGTTCCAAGGTTCACTCAGCCTTCCATCCAATCGTAGGTCAGTAAAATGAGTACCCGGCTTGTGGGGGCAATTAGCTAACGCACATTGGAAACTGCTTAATGCAGTGTAAATTGCTATTGCTTAAAACAAATTGTAAGCTGCCCTGATAGCCTTTGTGGCTGAAGAGCAGGGTATAAATACCTAATTAGATAATTAAAATAAAATCTGATAAAGGACTGTGAAAGGAGATATTGAGAAACCAGCACTGAACTAAAATCCATGTATGTGGTAAGCAGAGATAAGTGTTATTTTTGTTGAAGTGGGGGAAAGTTAGGAGAGAGAGACGGAGAGACGGAGAGAGATTGATAGAGAGACTGAGTTAAATGCGGAAGAAATCAGGCAGTGGAACTTAAACAAAGCGGGGACTAAGCTTGAAAGTGGGGGAGGAACTCTGTTTATACATATTTGATTTGGTGTTGCTGAAAAAAGCTACCTTTGCTAGGTTCTGAGTTTTTTTTTCTCGACGTGCTGGAGCGACGAAGAGGCAGTGTAAAAGGTGGAAATATAGGAGCGATTTAAGGCGGCTGGTAAGAGAGAGTGGGAGTGAGAGAGAGAATGTGGGAGAGAAGGAGATACACGACGGTGGAGGAGAAGACCTGACCTGGAGTGGACTTGACCCGACCTGGAGTGGAGTAATGGAAGAACGGCACAGTGGAACAACGAGGAGGAGAGAGTCTTCGAGGAACTGATAAAAGATAGTGAAAGGAATAGAGGGAGATATTGAGGAATTAGTACTGAGAGAGTGTAAAAGATAGAGAGTTTGAGATGGAGAGGGGAAGAGAAGAGAAGGAAAACGGAGAATACTAAACTTTCAAGAGCAAAGTTTTGTTTAAACATAAGGGAGGAAGCTAGAATAGGAAGATAGAGGAATTGGGAAGGTGTTGGAGAGAATTGCCCTAACTGCCTGATTGCCTTATTCAACACTGGTGATAACTAGAGGGATTTAGAGGGGGAAGTTAGATCTGAACTGGGGAAAAATTAGAGGCGTAAGAGAGAGGTTGGAAAGTATAAAGGTGGACAAAGTAATAACGAGATACAACCTACATTATTGATAAAGAAAATAAAAGATAAATAAAAAAAAATAAAGATAGACAGTGAAATTAGCAGAGAGAACAAAATATAATTCAAGATGCCAGTAAAAAAGAATACACAAATTCAGACACTAACAACAACAACAAGAAGGCATTCAATAGAAACTCCTGAGATACAGCAAGTATTATTACAAGAATTTAGGAAATTTAGAGAAGAGGTGACATCTGAAATGAAAGAAATAAGAAAAGACATTAAGAAGAAGCTTTTGGTAAAAAATTAAATAAAATTTCAGAAGATGTGGAACAATTAAATGTAAAAGTAGAAGAGTTAGATATTAAAATGAAAAAGCTGGAAAATGTAACAGAACATTGGAAAACAGAACATGAACAGGAGCAGATAAAGGATTTGGAGTTTGAAATGATATTAAGGGAAAAATGCTTAAAAATAAGAGGCTTGATAGAAGTGGAGGAAGAGAATTTATATGAAAGACTAATACCAGGACTAGCAAACTATGTTGAGATACCTCTGAAGAAGATGGAGATGGAGGTGGATAAAATATTTAGAATAAATTCAAAGATGGCTTCACAAAAGAGATTGCTTAGAGATATAGTAATATATTTCATAAGAGTAAGAATGAGAGATAAAATATTTAAAAAAATTATGAAACAAAATTAATGATAGAAGAGAATGAAGTACAGATATATAAAGATGTTCCTCCTCAAGTTCTGAAAAGAAGGAAGGATTATCGATGTATAACTTCTAGATTACAAAGAAGGGGAATACAATATAGGTGGGAAAGAGTGGAGGGGATATCCTTTACCTATCTTCAAAGGAGATTTAAATTGAATACGATAAGGAAGGCCAAGGATTTTCTTGCAAAATATGGAAAAGAGATGAATGGAATGGAAAGAGAGGAAGAACAACCAAAAAATGAATCACCTAAAGAAGGGAGGACTAGACGGCAAAGGGAAGTAGAGGGAGAAATTGAGAGAACAAGAGGAGATAAGGAGGATGTAGAAGAGAACGAGCAAGAAAACAAGAGTGAAGATGAGGAAGAAATAGAATTGGAGGAACAAGAAGCAGAGGAAATGGAAGAAGGAGAAGAAGAAGAAGGATCAGAGGAAATAGAGGAAGAAGAAGAAGTAGATAACAGAAGAAGGAAAGAGATAAATAAACAAAAAGCAGGATAAACTAAGATTAAAAAGAAAAAGAATTGATATTTTAAAAAAATGGATCTCAAATTAATCTCATGGAATGTAAAAGGGATGAATTCCCTGCATAAAAGAAATCAGATATTTCATTATTTAGAACTACACAAAGCAGATGTGATTTGCATCCAAGAAACACATATCAAGGAAAAAAATAAAAATTGATTAAGGAACAGAAAATTAGGACAGGTATTTATAAATTCTATTGGAAAAAAGAAAAAAAGGGATAGCACTTTATATAAATAGAAATTTACCTTCAAAAGAGGTGTTAAGAAATACTAATGGAAGGTACATAGCGGTAGAAACTATAATAACGGATAAGAAGACACTTATACTAGCTGTATACGCACCTTCTGAGAATCGTGATAAGTTCTACCGAGAGTTGTTGAAGAGACTGTTAGAGGTAGAACATGATAGCTTAATAAGTTTAGGAGCCTGGAATGGGGTTATAGACCCTCAAAAAGATAGAATGTCAAATAGAAAAGTAAAAGAGAGGCAAGGAAAACTACCCCGATCATTTACAGATTTCATGGAAGACTTGGCACTGATTGATGTTTGGAGATATCTGTATCAAAATACTAGAGAATACACATACTATTCAGAGAGTCATAAATCCCTCTCTAGAATCGATATGATTTTTGTATCAAAAAACATGGCAAAAATATAGTCTCGATGGAAACTGCACCAAGAACAATTTCAGACCATAACTTGATAGAAGTGAAGATGAAAAATATTGAAAAGAAATATAGTTGGAGATTAAGAGAATCTTTGATATTGGAGGAGAAAGTGCAGTACAGAGTTAAAGAAGCTTTGAAAAACTGCTTTAAAGAAAATAGAGAAGGAGACGTCATAATGTGTAATATATGGGACGCGAGTAAAGCAGTAATTAGAGGCCTGCTAATGCAAATAAACTGTGAGAGAAACAGAAGAATAAAAGAAAAAAGGTTGCAACTTCAAGATGCTTTGAAAATGAAAGAAACACAACTTTAAAAAGACCCAAAAAATAATAAAGTACTTAAAGAAATTAAAATTATAAAAGATCATTTAAATAGAGAAACAGAGTTAGAAATAGAAAAAAATGAGATATGTAAAACAAAGGTTTTATAAAAATGGAAACAAAATAGGAAATGGTTAGCTTATAAATTGCGGAAGGAACAAGAGAAACAACAAATTTTGAGATTAAAAATAAAAGGGGAACTAATAACAAAACAAGAGAGAATAAGAAGAGAATTTCAAGAATATTATAGAAACTTGTTTAAGGAAACGGATGCGAATGAAAATAAGATAGAAAATGTGAGAAGATATTTGAACGATCAAAATATATTGGAAATAGAAAAGCAACAAGAAGAATTAAATAATTAATTAAAAGAATTAAGTATTACAATAGAAGAAGTAGAGAAGGCAATCAGAAGATTGAAGAGTAATAAAACTCCCAGACCAGACAGATTCCCAGCTGGCTATTATAAGATCTTTGAGAAAGAAATTAAAATACCATTATGGAAGACCTGTAACAAAATAGTATTAGGAGAAGAAGCTCCAAGATCCTGGAATAATGCAAATATTGTATTGATATTAAAGGAGAATAAAGACCCAGAAGAAGTAAAAAATTATAGACCCATTGCATTGCTAAATACAGACTACAAGATTTTTACATCAATTATGGCAGACAGATAGAAAGCAATTCTAAATGACTGGATAAACATTGATCAGTCAGGATTTTTGCCAAAAAGACATTTAAGAAATAATATACGAAAGATTTTAAATCTAATAGAATATTTTGAAAAGCATCCTGACAGGAAATTAGGTCTGATTTTTCTGAACGCGGAAAAGGCTTTTGACAGCCTCAAAAGGAAATATATGATGGAAGTTATTGATAAAATGGGACTGGGAATTAATTTTACATGGGGAATTCAGGCAATCTATCAACATCAAACAGCACAAATTATAATAAATGGGCAAAAAACAACAGAAATTAAGCTAGAAAAAGGAGTAAGGCAAGGATGCCCACTCTCACCTCTGCTTTTCATAACAGCTTTAGAAACACTTTGCTGAGTAATATGGGATGATGGAAAAATAGAAGGGGTGAAGATCAAAAAACAAATATATAAGATAAGTGCTTATGCGGATGATATGGTGGTATCATTAGAGGATCCATTAGAATCTATAAAGAAATTACAAGAAAGGTTGGAGATATTTTGTAGATTATCAAGGATTAAGATTAACAAGGAAAAAACAGTGATACTAACAAAAAATTTAGATAAAAAGGAGAATGAAGAATTAACAAAGTTGTCAAATTTCAAAGTGGTAAAGAAGACAAAATATTTGGGAATAGTGATAACAAATAATAATTTGGATCTAGTAGACAATAATTACAACACAAAATGGAATGAAATAAAAAAGGATATAGAAAGATGGAAGAAGTTAAATTTATTGATGCTGGGGAGGCTAGCAGCCATTAAGATGACGATATTGCTGAAAATACTTTTTTATTTCAAAACTTACCAATATTAAACAACAGACTTTTTAAAATATGGGACAAAGACCTTTCAAAATGGGTTTGGATTAATAAAAAACCAAGAATAAGCTGGAAGGTATTAATGGATGAAAAAAGTAGAGGAGGATTGGGGCTGCCAAATTTAAACCTGTATTATGAGGCATGTGTAATAACATGGTTGCAAGATTGGTTTAGGTTGAATAATGATAGAGTGACAATATTGGAGGGGGCTGATAATAGATATGGTCTACACGCATACTTATGGTATGAGAAAGAAAAGATTGGTAAAAACTTCGGAAATCATATAATCAGAAAAGCTATGTTAAAAACCTGGATAGAAATTAAAAAATGCATATATATAAAATTACCAACATGGGTTTCACTGCTAGAGGCTTTCCGTAGAACAGAAATGATTGACACAAATAAATGGTGGACATATACTGATTTATTAAAGTTTCAGGAGGAGTCACATAGATTGAAATCAAGAGAAGAGTTAGAAGAGGAAAATAAGAATATGAATTGGTTTCAACATAGACAATTAAGAGAGAGATATAACATGGATAAAAAAACTATATGATATAACAAATAAACAAACAGAACTAGACACATTGATAATGGAAGATAAAGAACTGACAATATCTAAAATATATAAGTTGTTACTAAAATTAGATTTAGAATCGATAGCAATAAAGGATTATATGATAAAGTGGTCGCAGAACATCGGATATGACATATTGTTAGAAAATTGGGAAAAATTATGGAAAAGTGATTCAAAATTTACATCTTGTACGGAATTAAAGGAGAACTGCCATAAAATGCAATATAGATGGTATATGACACCACAAAAATTAGCGAAAATGTATAACATTGATTCAAGCTGTTGGAAATGTGGTGAAGTAACAGGTACGTTTTATCATATGTGGTGGACATGTAGAAGCAGAAGGAAATTTTGGATAGCAATCCATAATTTGATAAGGAAAATACTGAAAATAAATGTGAGATTTAAACCTGAAATTTACTTGTTGAACATTATAGATCAAGACTTTCCAAAAGAATGTGGAAACATTATGCTATATATGATCACCACAGCAAGGATCACTTATGCCAGATATTGGAAGTGAAAGGAAATTCCAAGTATAGAGGAATGGATGACAAAGCTTTTAGAGATTGCTCAAATGGAAAAAAGTACTTGTTGGATTAAAAACAGATCATCGGAAAAGTTTAGACAGAACTGGGAAAAATTGATAAATTTTTGGAATGAGGAATGGAATAATAATGTAATCACTTGGTTGATGGAATAAGATAGAACACGATAAAGGGTGAAAATAGAGAACATAATCTGAATAAATTATGGAAAGGAAATGCAGCATTGTTAGACGGGTTATGATGTATATATAATTGATGTAATTTATAGAGGATAAAGGCGGATCTTCATAACAGAGATAAAATTGTGTGGTAACAATTAAGGAGATAGACAAATAAGGACAACATTTATATGATAACAGGAATAGATGTATAGGAGAATATGAATAATAAAATACAGCAGTAAAGGTAGAAGGAAATATTTGTATGATAAATTGGAAGGACAGTAAAGAGAACAAGACACAAGTTCAAAACCTGTTAAAAGGAAGGACTAATGTATGTAATGTAAACATTAATGTATTGTAATGTATTGTTTTTATATGTATGTATGTAATTATGTGTCTTCATGTATTATGTGTTTTTATGTATTTGATTTTAGATGGTGAATAAAAATAATAATTAAACTAATTAATTAATTAATTAAAATAAAATCTTACTAACCTCTGATTAGCTGCCCAAAGAACAGGCCTTTGGGAAGCAGCTAGACTAAGGGTAGACGGTGGTGGCCGGATTTCTCTGTGCACTGCAAACAGCCCGTGACTAAGCCTTGCATAATTGCAGTGATTTTTTTTATTTATTTTTGGGTGTGTGTGCCTGTATGTGCAGATGCATGTGTGCATGCGTTTTCAAATATCAGGGAATGGTGGTGTAGGCTGTTGTGCATTGGGATTCCAAACCAGGCTCCCAATGGTAGCAAATGGATGATCTCATTCTGACTGTGCTGGCAGTGATGAATTGAAGCCCTTGAGATAGGAGGCTGAGTTGATGCAAGTGACCTTAACTGACATAGAAACTAAGCCTTATCTGTTTGAGATGAGAGGCTCAGCTTGTCAACCTCTGTTGTTGTGGTACAAGAAAATGAGAGTAGGGACAATTTGCTCAGGTGCAAGTTCACATGCTGAAAAACAGCTGTGAAAATACCCAGCCAAGCATCTGTTTTTAATCTGCAGCCTTAAAAAATAGGGAGAAGTACTCCATAGCTGCTAGATGGCAATTAACAGCTGTCTCACCGGGTGTAATTTCCTTTCTGTGGACATTATTTACATGTATAGCTAATGTTTTATTGCTGTTTTACCACTTCTTTTCTGCACAGAAATTAGAAATCTATTTGTGAATGGTGAAATAAAAACTGATTTGTTTTAGGAGAGTGTTAAATAGCAAAATCCAACTTGCTGAAAGTTTCAGCAGTACCATTTATTGTTACCATATTCCAAGATAAATTATGGCAATATACATTCCTTAGCAAATTTTGTCTGCAAACTTGTAGGTGTGTGTGTGTCTGTGTTTTAAACTGCATCAAGTTTCCAGGGGATCTACTAGAGAATACAAAATGTGTATTTTTTTAAAAAAAGGTCTAAACCTGTTGCTCAGTGTACATGAAATCAGGTATTATGGGACATATTAAAAATTATGTTCCATAATAACAGTCTTCTTTGACTCCTTCTGTCCAGCTTGTTCAGAGCAGGTAACAGTTTAGTACAGGGTGGTGGTGGTGGTGGGAATTGTTCCCTGTCCTGCAGGGCAGAAAAACATAGGAGAGCATATGATGATACCAGTGGTAAAATCTAGCCATTTCACTCTGACAGGCAGTTTCAGATTGCATAATGACCTTTTAGATGGGCCATTCAGTAGCACAGTAAGTAGACTGAAATTTGATTTCTATTAGTAACCTGGATTTCTAGCTTCATCATGGAGGTTCTTAAATCTGAATTATGTCCCATTTCTATATCTGTTAGCAATAACTGTTAGCATCCAGGCTGGATCCACACTAGCTAATAAATAAATTAATCTGTAGCCACCTTGACTCTGGTGCTGTTGGAAAACATGACGTATGGTCATTTTCACATTACTTTATCAGACCAGACAAATACAGCATCATAAGGACACCTAATGATTGCAAAACTGCACGCGTACCAGACGACGTCACCCTTTCACAATCATGTACTGTCAAAAAGCTGTACTTTTTTGTTAACGGCTCAAGCCATCAATAGATCTCCTGTAGTGATTTGTTGCCAGCATTGCCAGCATTTGAACCTGTGTGCCATTGTACTCATGTGAATGCAGCTTCAATGGGCAAACACTTCTGTGTGAGATTGCAACAGCCGGGTAGGGGACACTCTTTTTATGAACCCCCCTCACCCATGTACTTGGAACGTTTAGAAGTGTGTTTTTGTGCTTTCCTGAACTTTCTGTGTCTTTGTTTTGTTTTGTTTTGTTTTAATTTCCCGCGCTAGCATCTCATGAGATTTGGTGAGATTACAACCCTGGAAATAAATGGAGCTCAGTTTGAGTTTCATTACTGCCAGGGAAGCCTCATGGACACTGCTCAAGGTAAGTGTGGTGGTGGTTCTTTTGCTGACATAAAACAACACAGTTTATGCCAGCAAAAGAACATTAGGGGGGTGGTAGTATGATAAAGTCCACAGTGAAAACGCTTCTTTTAGGCAATAATGCGATTTTTAAAAACTCAGTTTTTACCCTGCAGTTTTAGGGGGGGGAAATGCCTTTTTTTTACATGTGTCCCAAATCAGGATCGGGGTGGAATCGGGGGCTAGGGTGATTGAGGGTGGGACAGGTGGTTGGTTGGTTACCTAGGTCCCACAAACAGGAGACTGCCAGGGCTGTGTGTATGTGTGTGTGTGTGTGTGTGTGGGAAGAGACTGATCTTCCTCTTGCTTACTGATGAATAAACTGCCCCGTCCCTACTCCAAGCAGCCCAGAAGGGAAGGCACAGGATTTTTTGTTCACCAGATGCAGCCTCAGGAAAGACCATGAAGGGCAGAAGAGAAAAAGAGAGTGAAATGGAGAGGGGAGAGATTGGAAGGTGGAGTGCACTGTCTGGTCTCCTTTCAACCCTCTTTCCCCCCATTTTTTTTAAAAGTTCTATATACCTTGCAGGGGTTGAGTGGTAAGCCTCTGTCATTAAAAAAAAAGGGTAAAAATGGGGTGTCACAAGAGAGGGGTGTAAAAACCCAATTTGCCCATCAAAAGCAACAGTAGGTTTTTTTTTTTTTTAAATCCTGCTAAACTTGAGGGAGCATCATGTGGGGAAATTAAACTGAATGAGGAGGGCAAGGGAACCATGAAGAAACCATCCAATGAGAATGCAGATGAGGTCATCCAATCAGAGTGCAGGTGGGCAGGTTACAATAACAGGAAAACAAGAAACGCTATTGGTTGAGAATGGATATACATGCTGGGAGGGAAAAAAACCTGTAGCTGCTGTGGTGGTGTGACCCCAAAATAATTTGATTCAGGGAACACCTGGACATGGCAGGAACACCCATTTGTACCAATCTGAATTTGGGTGCCAGAAATGTGTGGCTATCAATGAAAGTTCAACCTGCATTATTACAGCTCAGAGTCAAGAGCAGAACATTAATTGAGTGATTTTTGTGGGGAACTTCTTGCGCATCAATACAATCTCAATGAAGTTTCTGGCCTACGCCTTGGACTACTGGTCAAAAGGGCAGTTGAAGGCCCTGTTCTTGGAACATGAGATAGTGAAACTGTGAAGGGGACCCACTTCTCTTTTTCTCCCCCGACCCCTTTTGCAGTTTACCCTTGGGGAGAGACCAATATGAAAAGGTTTTTGTTAAAAAGTTTCTGTCTTGATTTTCGCACTCCCATTCTATTCTTGACAATTGAATCCTGAAGCTCACTTTACAATTATTTTAACAATGAATTGGATTTTAATTAGAAGTGGTTGCTGGGGGTGGCGAAGGGTACTTTAGCCAGCCCAGGTGGGGAGAAAAAGAGGAGAGTGGAAAGAGGAGATGTCGTGAAGTGCAGAGTGAAGTAGCAAGGATGAACTCATCCTCACCTCCCAAAAAGCTGTTGTACACTTGTAGGGAAGAGATGGTTCCCTGAACCATGGTGGAACGAGGCACCAGAAGGATAAATAGGAGTATAGTATCTAGAACGAAGGAAGTAATAGTGCCGCTCTATCCTGCTTTGGTCAGACCTCACCTGGAATACTGTGTTCAGTTCTGGGCACCACAATTCAAGAAGGGTATTGACAAGCTTTCCATTGACGCCCCCTTGTCATGGGGGAGAGGCTTGCGTACCCTAATGGAGTTTTGAGCTATGCTGGCAGTGGCATAATAGCCACCGGTAGGGTCTCCCATGCCAGACAGGTCAAAACCGAAGGGTCTAACAAAGAGCGTCAAAGGGCAGGATGGGCTGTCTTGCCTTATGGCAACCATCCTAGGAGAAGGAAAACTCTAATCCCAAACCCAGGCAGATGGTGCTCGTCCAACCCTGTAAGGTCAACCATCTAAGAGAAGGAAACTCTAATCAAACCTACGACCCAAGGATCTCGTTGCTACCGTCCATGCTTGCAAGGCCACAGCAGATGAACCTTTGGTTTAAAGGGTGAGGCCAGTTCTGTGCACGCTGCGCTCCACCAGAAAAATCCATTGCACAGGCTCGAAGGACAAATCCAATTCCGAAAAAGCCCGGTAGCGATAGGCAAGGGATGAAACGGCAGGTGTAAAGATGCACTGGAAGCCGCAGACCCAACCCTGCATGCAGGCGGTTCAGGACTTTGGTCACTCGAGGCTGACCCGGGAGATGACATTCTTGTTTGGCAGCATCCTGAATGACCAAGCAGCCTTTTTAAAGGAGAGCATTGCTTGCTCCATATGGAGAGGGGCCTAGAAAAAGTGGCCTAACGAAAGCTCATCCCCATCTACCTGGTTGGCTAGCTGTGGCCAACGGGCATCTTCTGATACGTTTGAACAAAGGCAAAGAAACAAAGGTACACACCGCCCCCCAAAGGTGTAAATAAACTGACGCTTGCATGCTGGAACATCAGAACCATGCAAGACTCTGCAGATAATGGATGGCCTGAGCATTGTTCTGCTGTAATAGCCCATGAACTATCACGACTTAATATTGACATTGCTGCTCTTAGTGAAGTTCGTCTCCATGAGGAAAGCAGCCTTAAAGAACACGGCGCCGGCTACACACTTTAATGATCTGGTAAACCCAAAACTGAAAAACATCTTTCAGGAGTAGGCTTTATGATTAAAAGCTCCATTGCCTCCAAACTTGAAATCTTGCCAACAGGACACCCTGATTGCATTATTTCCTTACGCCTCCCACATGTTGTTCTCTTCAGTATATATGCCCCAACTATGCAAGCCGACCCTGTAGAGAAAGACAAATTCTACACCAGGCATACCTTGCCCAGCCAACTTGCCATGTAAGAAAAGCAGCTTTCCATCTCACATGTAGTAAACTTCAACAAAAACTCCGAGACACACAGAAGAAGTGGTGGATCAATAAAGTAGAAAAGACACAACGTTGTGCAGATCTGGATGATCTTAGGGGATTTTACAAAGCTCTTAAAGCAGTGTTTGGACCTACTTATCAGGTCCAAACCTCCTTATATAGTACAGATGGTCAAACACTAATTACTGATAAAGCCTCCATCCTGAATCGATGGGCTGAACATTTTCAAAGTCTCTTCAGTGCCAACCGAGTAGTCCAAGGCTCAGCTATCCAACATATGATACAAAAACCAATGAAAAATGAATAGGACATAGCTCTCACTTTGGAAGAGACCCTTAAGGCCATACAGCAGATGAAAAACGGCAAGGCAGCTGGGATTGATGGAATCCCACCTGAAGTTTGGAAACACGGAGGGCATGTACTTCGTGATAAATTCCACAGACTCCTTGAGAATTGCTGGGGAAAGGGGGAACTGCCATCAGATCTCCGAGATGCAGTCATCATCACCCTCTACAAGAAAAAAGGAGCAAAATCTGATTGCTCAAATTATCGAGGTATAATACTGCTCTCTATTGCTGGAGAAATCTTTGCAAGGATACTCCTGAACAGATTAGTTCCTGCTATTGCAGAAGAACTTCTTCCTGAAAGCCAATGTGGCTTCAGAGCCAATAGGAGTACTACAGATATGGTATTTGCCCTTAGACAACTGCAAGAGAAATGTAGAGAGCAGAACAAGGGACTTTGTGTAACAGTTGTCGACCTCACCAAAGCCTTCAACACTGTGAGTAGAAAAGGTCTGTGGCAGATCCTGCAAAGACTAGGATGTCCCCCCAAATTTCTTAAAATGATTATCTTGCTACATGAGTGCCAGCACGGTAAAGTCAAATACAGCGATGCCCTTTCAGAGCCCTTTCTAATAATTAAAGAAGTGAAGTAAGGTTCTGTTCTTGCTCCAACTTTATTTACAATCTTCTTCAGCATGATGCTTCAAAGGGCTATGGCAGAGCTTGAAGAAGACGGCATCTATATACGTTACCCTACTGATGGTAGCTTGTTTAACTTAAGCTGTCTGAGGGCTCGCACTAAGATTCTAAACTATCTAGTCCATGAGCTGCTCTTCGCTGCTGCTGCTGCCATTGTTGCTCACATAGAAGCAGCTCTGCAACGCCTAACATCCTGCTTCGCAATAGCTGCAGAGCTGTTTGGGTTGGAAGTCAACCTGAAGAAAACAGAAGTTCTTTACCAGCCTGCACCACAGGATCGATCACAGATTAGCAAAGGCATATAGCGCATTTGGAAGACTTTACAAAAGAGTCTGGAGTAATAAACACCTGAGGTGAAGCACAAAAATCAATGTGTATAGAGCCATTGTACTCTCTATTCTCCTTTTATGGGTCTGAAACATGGGTCACCTATCGCCAACACTTACGACTCCTCGAATACATTAATCAGCACTGTATATGCACAATCCTAAATATACACTGGACTGACTATGTGACGAATGTTGCTGTCCTTGAGCAAGCAGGGATCACCAGCATTGAGGCCATGGTATGGAGAATACAGCTGTGCTGGGCAGGGCATGTTTCTAGGATGGAGGACCATTGCCTCCCAAAAATACTACTCTACAGTGAACTCACCACGGGTCAGCGTAAGAGGGGCGCTCCAAAAAATCAATACAAAAACTCCCTGAAACAACATCTCAGGCTCAGCCAAATTGATCACCAACAATGGTTCGCCCTGGCCTCACATCAGGAGGCCTGGAGACGCACTATCCACAATACGGCAGCCTTATTTGGGAACTCACGCCGAAGAAGTCTTGAAGAGAAACAACAATGCAGAAAGAACCACAACCCAGAAACATCACCCAAGGAGACCTTCTGCTGTGCTTTCTGCAACCGGACTTGTTTATCTCGGATTGGCCTTTTCAGTCATCTTGGATTGGCCTTTTTTTTTTTTGCAGAAAGCGCGGGATGAGTCCTTCCTGAATTTTCGTTTGGGAAGAAAAGCCAGAGAGAGAGAGATTACAGCTCAGTGTGGCAGTAACAGCGTGAAATTAAGGCGGAATACTGTGGACTGGAGCTGAATTTTTTTGTTGATGTGGATGTAACCCCAGAATGCAGTAGGCCTGAGAGTTAACTTCAAGACTTCTGCTTTAATCTATGTTAGCAACCATGGATAATAAGTTCATTGACTTGGACACACCTGGGTTAGAGTCAACTACTCCTTCCAAAGAGGTACCGTAATAGTTCTGGGTGCTGATATGCAATCTTATTCACATACAAGTTTCATCTGCCTACTGATGAGTAATGGTGGTGTGTATATGTGCGTGTGTGGCGGGGAGGAAACAAATGCATCCTGATGTTCATTTCCTTTCCCTTTAAGTGGAAAATATTTTGCTGGAATGGAGTGGTTGTTTCTTGTCAGAGATTCTGTAACCATACAGTTAACCCAAACTATGTCTTCATAAACTAAGATCCAAAGATGTTACCTTTTGTGCCAACGAAGCAGTCCGTGGTTTGCTTATCTGGTTGCTATCAACACATTTCCCTTTAACTTAATGTCTTCTTTGTAGTTAATTTGTTTTTATATTAACTGAGAACCAGTTTTTATCCTAGAGTAAACTGTTTTTAAGCAGGACTGGTTGCAATATATTCCCATGTGCTAAAGACAGAAGGCAGCCATCTTCTTATTATTTTCTGCTTCTAGTGAATTGTCCCTTGCCACTGCTTAAATATAAGCTTGTAATAAACTGCATCAATTGCGCATTTAACTCTCAGTAAAGAAACTAAGATATAAATGATCATATAATTCTGGGAGTATGCCAGTGTAGAACATGAATGAGAATTGTGTGGCGCACCCAATGTTGTTGAATTGCAACTCCCAGCAGTTTTATCTAGTATAGCCAATAGTGAAGAAAGCTGAGAGTTGCATTTCAACAATATTTGGAAAGCTACATGATTTCCTCTAGATGGAAAACCACAATGTCTTCCTAAGGCTTGGATATATGAATGACTTATTTTTAGAGGTGTCAGTCATTAGAATGATTGATCAATTAACTACGATTTATTTCAGTATTGAGTTGGTGGATTTAATTGATTTAAAAACTCAATGCTAATTTAAAAATACTACACAAACACACCTAGCTTTCAGTAGATCAGATGGACTTGAATCAGTGCAGAAATATTAGGAATTGACTATGGTGGTAACTCTTAAACTAGTTTTTTTTATTCTATAGACCTTTGCTGACTTCTCAACATAAATTGATATTAACATACAAGATGAGAAGAATAAGAACATTATTTACACCTAACTGGTGCATGTGTTTGTTACATTACCAGGTGATTCCTTAAAATAGTCTGCAAATTCATGATAATCTTTTCTTTTTTTTTTGATGATTAATTCAGCTTTGTATCACTTCTGTTCACATTCAGTATATTTATATCAGGTTGTGCAGTTATGTAATTTTGGATTTTTTTTCTTCCACATTGCTTGCTCACAATATGTAGCTCCTTTTATATTTTAAGCTCCTGAATGGAAGTGTGAAGAATTGTTGGCTAAGGAGCAACCATTAACTCCTTCAGTGGAAATACCCAGATGACAGATTATGATTAATAAATGCTCTAATTATAATGGCTGATCGAGCTCTTTATCTGTTAGTTCTGTCTATTAATTGGGTGAATGCTGTCAGCTTTACTGATTTATTTGCTGAGAATAGCTTGCTTTTAATGCAGAAGAAATGCACCCAAGAAAGCCAAGTGACATTACAAGAAGTAAAACTTTTGTTTCTATCATTGAACCACAGCATCATGGCCAGCAATACAGAGTGGACTTTTGACATGATAAGATTTTTCACAACATGCTACAAGTAAACGTTCTACTTGTCAATGAGAATGTGCCGGGGACGGGGGGATGAAATGCAGGATTATCCGTACTCAGCAATTTCTTGACCTGGAACTTCAGGGATGCCAGGTAGACACATTTAGCCTGTGTGCTACCACCAAGTTGTGCTAAAAAGAAGGAGGCCAGAAAATGCGCAAAATGTTGTTCATTTCTGATAAGTGTATGCTTTTTATGTAAAAAACATATTTCTAAGTGCTATGGAATGACGTTTCTTTCATGCATGAACTTCACTGGTTGTGCTGGCAGGGGGTTATGGGAATTGTAGTAAGAATTAACATTTCCCGCTTCTGTCCAGGTTTTTGCAGAAACAGATCTAGTGTGCTAAGAAGTTTTTGTGTGCAGTTTTGTGGTAGGATTATTCAGTAGTCACACTTAGTTTACGTTAAAAGGAATTAGTGAATGGGCAAATGGGGGCTGGTTTAGCATAAAAGGGAATCCAGTTTAAAGGGAAGAGGGACAATAACAGGTTTGCCCAGATTAGTCAGGGTGAGGCTTATGTGTCTCTTTAGTTTTATTGTAAGAGGGCCCACAAGTGATATGCTGAATCGCTATCACCAGTCACCAATCAAGGGAGTCAACCAGTTAGTTGTGTGATAGTTTGTATCAGATAATGCAAAAGACTGACTCATGATTCTCTGTGCTGATGCTCAACTTTTTTGTAACTCTAAGGAGAGTGCCATGGGTACTGTGTCTTTCTTGTGTGACATAACTTTCATGTTATAAAATAAAGTCTTCCATTTTAAAGCATCTTGTTCAAAGTCTCACTGTTTGTACTTCCCTAACCATTTTCTCGACTGTAAGGAAGTATGAGCTCTGTTTCAGCTGATCTATTTCACTTTGGGTCATTTCTCCATTTCTCAAGGGAAAGGATGAGGGCAACTTTTGGCAGGCAACCTCTCTTGTGTGTCCCAAGGTGTAGAGGTGGTAACAATACCAGGGACAGCTTTTGAGCAGGAACTGGTGTTCCCAGAAGCAGAGATGATTTGATTGAAGGACTCAATTTTAAAACTTTAAATCAAAGTTTAAACCATTAGTGAGGAAGATTCTATTTAAGCATCATTTTCCCCCAGTAGAAGTACATTGTTTTATATATAGCCTTAATACATAGTAGGAGATATAGCTTTCATTAGAAGGTAGGTACATGCTATGAAATTATTCCATTTTTTTTTCAGATTAATGTTCACTTCATCAAAAAGGAGGATGACAGTTTAATCATTTTTGCTGCTAAAGGAGAATGAACTTGTGAAATCATTCAGGACAGTTGCTCTTAATCGTTTTTTTACCAGGGATCCCCTTTAAATATCCTTTGTTGCTGCGAACCCCCAAGACTTAAGATTCAAAACCCTAACAACAACAACTACTACTACTACTACTACTACTATTAATAATATTACACCATCCATTAAACCTTCCTCAGAGACACTGGAGGGGGAGGAAAGACTTTTCCCCTACTTCTTCCTCAAGTTTGTGGCTGGAGCAGATTGAATGGCAATGTGCAGGCCAAGCCAGCCAGCCTTTGTCTTGGCTCCTGTCACGTGGCCACTCTACTGCAGGCAGGCAGGTGAGCTGAGCAGCCTTCAAGCCTTTGCAGAACTCCTGTGAGGACATTGTGGCCCCCTGGGGGTCCATGGACCACACGTTAAGAACCACTGGTCCAGGAGATTAACTAGCTCCAATTGTTCAATTAATCATGGTATTTTTTGTCATGATGGGCCAGAATTACCACCACTTTAAAAATATCCTTTGAAAATAAAATGTAGGCAGTTTCAGTCAAGTCAACACGAGAAATTTAAAATACCGGGTAGTGCAGTACCCAGTGTGAGTCAGTGTGGTGTAGTGGTTTGAGCATTGGACCATGATTCTGGAGACCAGGGTTCAAATACCCACTCAGCCATGGAAAAACCACTGGGTGAACTTGGGCAAGTCACATACTCTCAGCCTCAGAGGAAGGCAAGGGCAACCACTCTCTGAACAAATCTTGCCAAGAAAACACTGGGATAGGCCTTAGGGTAACCATAAGTCATAAACGACTTGAAGACACACAACAACAAAGTGCAGTTAACTTACTCTTCTTCTTTGCCATCATCTCCCTGGTTCAATGTCTGGAAAAGAACTAAAAGCTTTCCTGATTTTTTTTTTGGTTCTCACCTTTTTTCTCAATTTGGATGAATTAATCAAAAGGATGGTTAGTCCAAAGGGCCACACTTTGCCCACCCCTGCTATACATTTAGAGATAAGGCAACTGCTGTTAAAAGTTGGATTACCACTTCAGTGGTTATTATAAGTATTTAAGTGACTTTAGCTCACTGGTGTAGAATCATAGAATCATAGAATTGCAGAGTTGGAAGAGACCACGAGGGCCATCCAGTCCAACCCCCCTGCCACGCAGGAAATCTTGATCAAAGCATCCCCGACAGATGGCCATCCAGCCTCTGTTTAAAGACCTCAAAGGAAGGAGACCCCACCACGCTCCAAGGGAGTGTGTTCCACTGCCGAACAGCTCTTACTGTCAAAAAGTTCCTCCTCATGTTGAGTTGGAATCTCTGTTCCTGGAGCTTGCACCCATTGCTCCGTGTTCCAGTCTCTGGAGCAGCAGAAAACAAGCCTGCTCCATCCTCAGCGTGACATCCCTTCAAATACTTAAACAGGGCTATCATATCGCCTCTTAACCGTCTTTTTTCCAGGCTAAACATACCCAGCTCCCTAAGTCTCTCCTCATAAGGCATCGTTTCCAGACCTTTCACCATTTTAGTTGCCCTTCTCTGGACACGCTCCAATTTGTCAATATCCTTTTTGAATTGTGGTGCCCAGAACTGGACACAGTATTCTAAGTGAGGTCTGACCAAGGCAGAATAGAGTGGCACTATTACTTCCCTTGATCTAGACACTATACTTCTATTGATACAGCCCAAAATCGCATTGGCCTTTTTAGCTGCCGCATCACACTGTTGGCTCATGTTCAACTTGTGGTCTACTAGGACTCCTAGATCCCTTTTGCACGTAGTCTCATTCAGCCAGGTCTCTCCCATCCTATATTTATGCATTTCATTTTTCCGCCCTAAATGCAGTACTTTACATTTCTCTGTATTGAATTTCATTTTGTTAGCTTTGGCCCAGCTCTCCAGTCTATCCAGGTCATTCTGAATTTTGATCCTGTCCTCTAGGGTATTAGCTACTCCTCCCAATTTGGTGTCATCTGCAAATTTGATAAGTATGCCCCTAATTCCCTCATCTAAGTCATTGATAAAGATGTTGAATAGCACTGGGCCCAGGACAGAACCCTGTGGCACCCCACTGGTCACATTTTTCCAAGACGAAGAGGAGCCACTGCTGAGCACCCTTTGGGTTCGGCCGGTCAACCAATTACAAATCCACTGAACAGTTAACTTGTCTAGCCCACATTCTACAAGCTTGTTTGCAAGAATGTCATGGGGAACCTTGTCAAAGGCCTTACTGAAATCAAGGTATGCAATGTCCCCAGCATTCCCTTCATCTACCAAGCTGGTAACTTTATCAAAAAAAGAGATCAGATTAGTCTGGCATGACTTGTTTCTCTGAAACCCATGTTGACTTTTTGTGATTATGGCATTGCCTTCTAAATGTTCACAGACTCTCTGTTTAATGATCTGTTCTAGAATCTTCCCTGGTATTGATGTCAGACTAACTGGACGATAATTGTTGGGATCCTCTTTTTTCCCCTTTTTGAAGATGGGAACAACGTTTGCCCTCCTCCAGTCTGCTGGGACTTCTCCTGTTCTCCAGGAGTTCTCAAATATTATTGCCAATGGCTCTGAGATTATATTTGCCAGCTCTTTTAATACTCTTGGATGTAATTCATCTGGTCCTGGAGATTTAAATTCATTTAGATTAAGAAGGTATTCCTGTACTACCTCTTTACTTATTTTGAGCTGGATTTCCCCTATTGTGTCCTCTGTTCCATTCTCCTCAGGTTGGTCCTCCTTTTCCTTTTCTGAAAAGACTGAGGCAAAGAAGGTGTTGAGTAATTCTGCCTTTTCTCTGTCCCCTGTTAGCATTTTGCCATCTTCTCCATGTAGCGGCCCTATCATTTCCTTCTTCCTCCTTTTGCTGCGGACATACCCAAAAAAACCCTTTTTATTTTTCTTAACCTCTCTAACAAGCCTGAGCTCATTCTGTGCTTTAGCTTTTCTGACTTTACTCCTACACGTGTTCGCTATCTGTTTGAATTCTTCTTTGGTGATTTCCCCCCTTTTCCATTTCCTATACATGTTCCGTTTAAAACTTAGCTCCATTGAAAGTTCTTTAGTCATCCATCCTGGTTTCTTGAGACACCTCCCATTTTTCTTCCTCAATGGTACTGTTTGAAATTGTGCCTTCAGTATCTCCCTTTTGAGAAAGTCCCATCCGTCTTGAGGTCTCTTCTCTTTTAGTATTCCTGACCATGGGATCATCCCCAGTATTTCCCTGAGTTTATTGAAATCAGCTCTCCTAAAGTCAAGAATGCATGTCTGACTATGCCTGGCTTCTCCTTTCCATTGTATAACAAACTCCAGGAGAACATGATCACTCTCACCTAAGGATCCCACCACTTGCACCCCATCAACCAGGTTGTCTCTGTTGGTTAGGATCAGATCTAAAATAGCTGACCTCCTTGTTGCCTCTTCCACCTTTTGGACCATGAAATTGTCTTCCAGGCATGTAAGGAATTTGCTAGACCTTGTAGTTTTGGCTGAGTTAGATTGCCAGCAAATATCAGGATAGTTGAAGTCACCCATCACTACTACATCTCTCCTTTCAGCATGTATGTTCATCTGTTCTAGAAAGGCAACATCCAATTCCTCCGTCTGATTTGGGGGTCTGTAGTAGAGTCCCACAATAACATCCCTGTTGTTTCCCTCCCCTTTAATTTTTATCCAGATGCTCTCCACCTGGCTTCCAGTATTGATGTCGTGGATCACTTCACTGGTGTAAATATCCCTGACATATAATGCTATTCCTCCTCCTTTCCTGTTTGGCCTGTTTCTCCTATAAAGGTTATACCCCTCTATTCCTATATTCCAATCATGAGACTCGTCCCACCAGGTTTCAGTAACGCCTATTATATCATATTTGTTTTGTAGTGCAAGGAGTTCAAGTTCATCTTGCTTATTTCCCATGCTCTGTGCATTAGTGTAAAGACATCTGAGACCATGTGTTCCCTTTACTTGCTCCCTGTGCAAGTTTTTTTGCCTCCCACTGTTGGGTCCGTGCGCTGTTTGCCTTGTTCCCTCTATGCCAGTTTGACTATTTTGTCCAGCCCTTTTGCCTTCCAGAATACTGTCTCCCTCCCCCATTTGACTCAGTTTAAAGCCCTCCTGATCAAATTCTTGAGACTGTTGGCAAAAATGTTTCTTCCAACTGTTGTAAGATGCACCCCATCTCTTGCCAGAAGTCCCCCCGCATGGAAGCGCAGTCCATGATAACTTCTTTATAACACTTCATTAGCAAACCTCTTTCATGAACTCTTTTGTTGTTGTGTGCCTTGGCTCCTTTATAGTATTTGCCACTGATTTTTAACTTTTGTTACCCACCCTAAATGATACATAAACTCGAGAAGGGTGGGATATGAGTATTTGTATGTATGTATGAATTAATTAATTTACAGTCTTAAACACAACAGAATCTTCATCTCACTCATGGTTTCCATCCAAAGTCTTCTGAAATACTCCCTGTCATGGACCCCCTTTTCCCTGATTCCATATTTCTTTTGCTTGAAGTGCTAAAATGTCACTGTTTTCAAAGCAGAAAATAAATGATAGAAATAAACCCTGGCAGTTCTAAATATCAGTTTGCTGTAGTTATTCAGTTGTGCATGGAAAGGCCATAGGAGCTCATTTATATATCTGTACACTCCATAGTTTAGACATTTCATTAGTTCTCTGTGTACGTAGGTAATGCTGTGATAGACACATGAAAGTAATATGAGATACGGGCCACCAAAGAAAAATTCTCCTTGTTGAAAAGCTGTGTCTTAAATATTTTATACACTGTTTATTCAGAACAAAGTGAATCCATTGTCCTTAGTTGTGTTGTTTTCATTTTTAAAACGGGGAAAACTTCTCGAAAAGTCATTGTACCTCTTTGAAAAAAATCTGGTCTGGACTGCACATTCTAGTTCTGGGAAACAGATGGCCTGACTCGTAATCAGCATGGGACTGACCTAGTTTGGGAGAATGTTTGGCAGTGGGGTGAATGTGTACTGGTTTCCTTTTGATTTGTTTGTCCCATGGAGCTCACTCTAGATGCAAAAGCTGCATCATGGGGAGAAAATAATTGTCTAAAACTACTCAGGAACATAATTGAAACAGCACAGCATATATCTGCCGAGGTTGTCTCGCTATTAGAGTGTGCTGCCATTCTGACTCATCTTGCAGGGTGATGTTAGCTTGAGGTGGCAGCAAGATTTGGCTAATGTGAGAAGGCCCTGGAGTAATCTTTGGGGAAAGTGCAGTCTCCAGGACCATTTTTATGGTACTGGAGGTGTCTGAGTTTTTTTTTAATTTGTTTTTGTTCCCAGATACCCCTAAACACACCTTAGTATTTGTGGGAGGCAATTTTGGCATGTTTTTGCTCTCCCATAGAAGTCTTTTTCCAACAGAAAGTGACCCAGAACTTCCAGGCCACTTCCTGTTGGGGAAAAAGCCCTCTCTTGGCCCAGAGAGGACCAACAATGTAGTTAATTTGCCCCCATGCCTCCTAGGCGGCATGGGGGAGGGACAGTTCTCCCTTCCCATAAAAACAGTCACCAAGGTCCAAGCACCAAAGTGCCCTGGAAGGCCACTGTGCGCCCCCCAACCCCAGACAATTGCCAACCTCTAGACAATTTAGGTGGTGCAGGCCTGGCTGATAGAAAGCAACCAAAAATCTATGGATTTACAGTAGAGGTGGGAACTGTGTAACACTGTAGATGTTGTTGAATTATCATTCCCAGCCAACTCCCTTGGATATGCTGGTTAGGATTGTTGGGAGCTGTTGTTCAACAACATATGAGAAGATGTAAACTCACCACCTCTGATTTACAGCAAGCCATGGAAATGTCCCAGAGCAAGTGAGTCTGGGATGTACTCTTGTCTCATGTGGGAGCTGACAAATTTGGAGCTGCCTCTGACCTGATAAGGCCCAGTCTTATATGAGAACCAAGATGGCAGCACTGCATCTTTATGGGTGATGAGATGAGCTACAAGATGTAATTAAATGCCATCATATTCTTGTCACCTCACCTGCAAGCTTTACTGCTAATTGGAGTTTCCCATGGAGGCAATTTGTCCACGTAGCAAAGAGCTAAGTGGTTCTTCCATTTTTTTTCTAAATGAGGCAACTACTAGTTAGTAAATATGCTTTAAAATTTGGGAGGGCATATACTGTACACTTGAAAACATATAAAGCTTGCATCATTTTATGTGTTCTCCATAGCCTAAAACTGATCAGAACCCAATGGCTGCTTCAACAGAATATTGATCAAGAGCATAGGGTCCTTGCTGCATCAGCATAAATAGCCTGCAGTTTTGTCTTAAACTGTTTGTTTGTTTGCCATAATATACATTATATTGTTGTGGTGATCTCAGATCAGCAGTGTGGAAATCCTGCTTTAATTCTTTTTCCAGCTACTATACTTAATTAGTTACCTTGAGCATTAGTTGCTACTTAGAACAATTGCTTAACACAGGTTAAATGTATTAATTAAGATCTGAGGGCACACGTGTCAGAAAACAGAATGTAGAGGAAAATACATGAAAGGATATTCAGTAGAAAGTGTATGAAATTTTTAAATTTTGTTGCTCATGTTCTAGGTATTGAGGTGGCATATTGCTTCTTATGTTACAGGATCGCCCAGTAGTGTCAAGGTTTTATCTAAAGATGAGACTTCAGTTGTGTATTGTTGTGTGCCTTCAAGTTGTTTCCAACTTATGGCAAATCTAAAGTGAACCTTTTCTTAGTAAGATTTGTTCAGAGAGGGTTTGCCATTGCTTTCTTCTTGGGTGGTGGGGGGAGTGTGACTTGCCTAAGGTCACTCAGCAGGTTTCCACAGTGGTGCAGAGATTTGAATCCTGGTCTCCCAGAGTCTTAGTTCAACACTGAAAGCTCTAGACCAGGTTGACTCTGAGATTTCAACTATCAGCTATGAATTTTGTATTGCACTGCACGTATATCACTTCAGATAGGTCCTGATTCCCAAGTACCTTGCCATTTAAAACAGAGGTGAAACAACAAAAGGAAGGGAGGATTAAGCAGAGTAGGGAGGGAAGAGGGTGGGTAAATGCTGCTACATGTAGTTAAAACTTAATTACAGCTGGGGATGTAGGATTAATCTGATCCTAGAAACATTGCTGAAAAGCATGTGACAAGAATACATTCAAACCCTATGATATTCATGGGGTCACCATAAGGCGACAGGTGACTTGAAGGCAAATAAAGGGGCAGTAGCCTCAGGTTGCAGATGCTGGGAGCCAGCAATGGCAGCTCTCTTGATATTGCTCCTCAGATGCTTGCCCCTTTTCCTCTCTTGAAGGACTAAGCTGTCTAACCACCTCAGAGTATTCCTTGCCTAAGAAAATCCTATTAAATTCATGGGGTCACCATAAGTTGACAGATGACTTGAAGGCACATGTGTGTGTGTCTTTACTTGGGAGATTATCAGACGGATTTAATAATCTGGGACAGAGATGCCACAGGATCGTGAAAGGATTTCCTTTTTAGCCGACGTCGTCCCTGTCCCATTCTCCCCCGTGCTGCCTCTGTTCTGCCCCCATTTTTTCTTATTGATGGGGTAAAGTTGTTAATAGATAATCCGTTCTGTTTCTATCACGGAATCACGAGTGTCTGAAAAGGAGCCCCATTCTGCTGGCGTGATGCCAGTGTCACAGTGAGGTCCCAGGGAGGTCCGTGCCGAACACTTACGGATTCAATTGGGACATCGAGGTAAGTGACACCTTTTTTCTTTTTTTACCCTTCCCGGGTTACTTATTAAGTTTAAAGTGTGTTCTGGTGCTTGGATTTTACTTTTGATGTTTGTTTTTGTTTTGTTTTTGAATTTCCTGTGCAATCATTCTCTCGTGAGAACGGCCAGGATTTTGTTTCCAGGAAGTGAATGGGGCTCAGCGAGAGCCCCACTGACTCCTGGGTTGCTGGAGGGGAGGGCTTTTAATAGCCCAGCAAGGTAGGTGTCTGAAAATTTTTCTTTTATTGTGTTACAGGGATGGGAGTGGGGCGGGATTGAGGGTTCCAGGACAGAAATGGGTTTTAAGCAGCCACTGGTTCCAGAGGAGTCTGTTGTGAGACCTTCCTTACTGCATAACATTGGCCTGAAAAGCCAATGTGACAGACCACGTCTCTTCATAAGTCTGCTCAGGCCCTGAGAGCCACAAGAGAAACCCTTCTTTTAGTCCCGCCCCCTGCACAGGTATGATTGGTGGAAACACAAGGCCCTCTTGGTGGTGGTTGTCCCTAGACTTTGGAACACCCTCTCTAGGGAGGCTAGAACGGCCCCTTTCTTTGCTGTCCTTCAGTCAGCTGGCAAAGCCTTTTTTCAGCCAGACTTTTAGAGTGGAAGGCTTTTAACGAAAGGGCTGTAAAAGGGTGCTGTATTGTTTTAAATTGTACTGTTTAAACTGTTTTTTAAAAAATCTGTTTAAAGTGTATGTTTTAAATTGTTTCGATATGACTAATCATTTAATTCTATTTCAATGCAGACTTTTTTGTATGTTTTAATCATATTATAACCTTTGTAAGGTGCCTCAAGTCCCAGTCTTAGGGAAAAGATGGACTATAAATAAAGATGATGATAACGATAATAACTATAAGGATAATGATGAGGATGAGGATGATGCTTAACAGGAAACAACAGTAACATTATGTGTTAGAACCATCCAGTTTTTAAAACATTTAGATTTCATTTACATGAATGGGAAGATTATACCCATGCTTAAATTGTGCTCCTGCTGAAATCAATGAGACTGAAAAGTGTTTTTACTCTGGCTGGATTATACTGTAAATATATAAAAAATAGACAGAGCCATGTTGATCTATGCGTAAATACAGGTAACCACTTTGCTGTGTATTCTGTGTTAAACTCTCTCTACCCCTTAAAAGCATATACAGATGAGCTTTCATCTGACCTTTTTGACAAGCACCAGACACACTGGATATGTCTGGCGAAAGCACTGAAAGCACAACATTTTCTGTTCTACCATTACAATAGTTCCTAGGACTATTGTAGAACAGAAAATGTTGTGCTTTCTTTCTGTTATAAGCAAGCTCTTGGTGGCAACAGGTTTTACGATGCAGAATACCCCTTGCACAGCAGCTTTTGGTTTCAGGCTAGAACTGTTTCTGCTGCATGCTTCAGAGAGAGAATTAATATATATGTTACATGAACTAGTACAGATTATTTTAAATTGTTATGGCTGTTTAAAACCCTTGGTTAATTGAATGTCAGGAAGAGTTACAGAGCTTGACAGTCGCATCCAAGCAATTTAATAGTTTATACAGTACTTATTTCACTGGTTCAAATGTCAGTCTCCAGGCCAGGTTTACTAATATAGTAGCTAGTATAATTTTAACCTCGCTGTTGTTTTCCTTTACTACTCTTGATTATGGAGAAGACAGATTGAATGTTAAATGAGTTACACTATTACTGTCTCCATCCTTCAGTAGAAAAGCTTTTTACTGACGACAATAGATGTTGCTGCAGAGAGCATGTGTGATATGGAAGACTACAGCTGCTTATCATGGGTTTCAGACACCAGGCTCCTGAGAAATTTAAGGGAACACCCCAGTGGCTTTTAATATACCATACCTATTTCTAAATACCTAAGGTAATCAGTCCTCCACTGCAAAAATGTGTATCAATAGCATTTAGAATGTACTTCTGTACTTAGCTTGGTACGGTCTTGGAATTCTTCCTGGTTTGACACCTGAGCAAGAAAACCTATGTATGTGCATGTGTTCCTGCTCTCGTACTTCCATTTAGTACTGAAACAATCTTGGAAAATACTGCAGTGGATTTTGTTTCTTTAGTGCTCAGTGGAGATAGACAAGGAACAGTGGGAATTCATTGTAATGCAGTACTCTGCATCCATCATTCATGTCTTGACTTGAAATTTCATACATAATGTAAACAGTACATGTAAGAGAACAAACTCCAACAGCAATATCAGCTCTTTCTCATGATAAATCATCCCATCTCACATTCCTGTTTGAGACCCAGGTTCTGTATGCTAGTTTACACTAGTGAGATTTCTTCCTCCTCCTGTTACATTTGTACGGATGGTGGTACAGGTCTACCTGTACTGAATAGCATGTGGCAGGGTCAGAATTTGGCAGGCTCCAAATGCTTATTGAGGATGCTGAGTTGGAGTGAGTGGGTTGTCCCTTGCGATATGTAGCTAATGCTTTTTTCTGACAACATTCTGGGTCTGCCCATTCTCTGATCAAATTGTACAGTTCAGGAAAACACAGAGTGAATCTTCTGCTGCTGTTTTAAGATAGGAGTGGAGTGTGTGTTGATGGAAGGAGTGGAGTGTGTGTGGAAATACATGAATACTTTACTGGACATAAAGTTTACTTACTTTGGATTATTCAACATATACTGTATGCGGCTTAATATTTTTTAAAAGATGTTTGTGTTTTGATAGAGGATGCTGTGCTTTGCATGGTAGGCAGAAATTAAACAGGGAAAGTCTTTTCTATCACTGCATCCCATTCCTGGGGAAAGGTTTACTTGTTGAATATCTTCCTAGTTTGCAGCAGCTAAAGGCAGCTCTTAGTCTTTTAATAACTCAAATCAGATATGTGGAGGAGCAGATGGCCAAGATTGGGGGAGAAGGGAGGCAGGAGAGATATATAGGTATTTACTGTAGAGGATTATTGTTGGGGAGGGGCAGAGTTACATACTTTACTTTGTGTGTGTGTGTGTGAATGTATGTAGGTTTGCTTCCTAGAAGTTGCTCATAAACTCTGTGTAGCAAGACAAATGTGAAAAATAAAAGTAAAAATAAAAATAATTTAAAAAAACAAGTGGTAAACAGCACCTTTTAATATACTTGCTCTAGAGAGCTACCAAGCAAATAGCATCTGAAGCCTTGCTTGAAATGGAGTGGCAAAATCTGCCCTCATTTGGGATGGCAATTAAAAGGTCAGTGCTTAGCCATAGGAAGTTGGATTTGAGGGCTGATCTCCATCTGGGACCCTTATGCTAGCCCACAATACTAGAAAATACACAGCAGGGGAGCACCACTAAATGTGGGGGCTGGGATGTGTTACATGGCAGGGTCCAGCTGTTGAATCTGGGCAGAGCCTCCTTGGTGTCTTTTTCTCAGGCTTCAGAGGACAAGTGAAGGTGATGCTCCTGGGTGAGGATGCTCAAGGACTTCAGAATCCTCGCTGTCCCTGTTAAATGCCATGTTTAACTTCATTTATATGAATTTCATTTATAGCCTGCAGTGTGGAGGATGTTGATAGTTTATTTAGTTCTGCTGAATGAGTTCTTTATGAGGCTGACAATCCTTGTCAGTATGTAATTGCAGATTAATGGGATGCAGTATATCTTTATGCAGCTCAGTTTTACTAGGCGGGGAAGCTGCACACACATGTAAGGATGTGTTTGTCACTGGGATGCAATTCTTTGTCCTATACAATTACTTATGAGTAAACAAAACAAAAACAAATGTTGGTCATCACAATGTAAATCAATCAAAAATATAAGACAAAGATAGCTTGTATAAGAATACATTGAAAATATAAATGGTATTGTATAAATAATTCTCTCATGAAAAGAAATATAATAATCTTACATTAGTTTATCAGCTTTACTCTGAAGATGTTTATAATGATTTTTTTTCTATCTGTTATTGTGTGTACGTGTGGTATTATTTCTGTACATAGTGAACATATTGGAGAATACATTGTCCAGCCCTTGTAAAAAGAAAATACAGAGAAAGGAGAATGATACAAAGTATTGAACAAAGTGCTCAGTATTGTACCCAAAGAACATATACAACATGGAAGAGATTTGACAGCCGGATATGCTGTCTGAATTTGAAACAGCATTAAAGACCAATCTCTTCCAGCAGGCCTATCCAGATGGTTTTTAAATTATGAGCTTTTAAATTATGAATGTATTGTTTTTAATGTATATCATTTTTAAAAAGATGTTAAAGCTCTTTTAACTGATTATGTATTTTTAATTGGTGTTCATGTTTTTAACTGTTAGGTGTCTATTTGTTGCTGTATTTTAATCTGTTGTTCCCTGCCTTGATCTATAGCGAGAGGCAGGTAAGAAATAATAACAATAACAATAATAAATTCTACTTTGGAATGATTGAACAGCTGCCATCAAGTTAGCTGGAATTGTTTGGAAACTTGAGCATGTAAATGTCCTCTTGAGGGAGAAAAAAGTTCTTCAAAACAAAACAGGAAAACACCTGACAATGATGGTCACATCTGAAAGTGGTTTGCCATTTTGAATACGACTAAGATCCAGTTCTAGACAACCAATGTCATATTGTGTGATATTCCCTGGCTCAACATCCTGTTACCATTTGTTCTGCAAAACAAAACTGTAGAAAACAGCTCTTAAACAAAGTATACATTACTTGTATATAATTGGCAAAAAGCCTAAATACTCTGAAGGCACCAGATTTCATCTGATCTTGGAAGCTAAGCAGGGTCAGACTTGGTTAGTACTGGGTAGGGGGACTGCCAGGGAATACCAGGTGCTGTAGGCTATGTTTCAGAGGAAGACAATGGCACACCACCTCTGAGGATTCCTCGCCTAAGAAAACCCTGTGAAATTCATGGGATCCCCATGAGTCAGCAGGTGATTTGAAGGTGTTGTACACCCCCCATGTCCACACCCACACACATAATTGGCCATTACTAGATTTTGATCATAACTGAGATCAAAATTATGATCAAACTAGATTTTGATCATAATCATACTCCATAACTGAGTGGAGTTCCCCATCTGTCCTCCATATGGCTTGTGGAGTATGCTGAGACAGAGTTAGTGAAAGACTTAAAATGTATTTTGGTAGAGTCTCCAGTATATGAATGCCTCCCACCTTCCAAAGTCTACCCCCATTTAATATTTATACCAGGTATTGCTGGACTTACCAAGTTTTCCATCCTCTTTTTTGAGGGATCCAGAAGAAATTAAATAAGACCAGTGAGAACTTTTGCTAGTAGTAGTTTAACAGAAAAGAGAGAGATTTCAAGAAGCTGTGTTAATGAAAAATGTACTTGCAAACCTCTACATGTTCTATTTGATGTCCATTATTAAACCATTTATGTGTTCCCAAGTGCCTATGAAAAATCACTACTTTAGTTTGGAGTAATTAATACAAAGATGCTCTTGAGAGCAACAAGCCCCAGACTTTTAAAATTACTTTTGGAGGCTGACCTGGATACCTGAAAGTAGTGCTATATTGGTATGTAGGAGGGCTTAATGCCATATAATTTTGAAGGGGGAAGAGGGATTGAGGACTAAGAAGTTATTTTACCACAAGACTGACACTGATGTTTAAAGAGAAAAGGAGCCAACAGTTGGACATGCTCAACTCCATGACTCATTAATATTGCTTTTGAATTTTCTTGCTGCCTGTGTTTGGATGATGATGATGATGTTTTTAGGTTGCCTTGGGAATTAAAATTGAGAAGCAGAATATGAATATAGTAGGACCCCCACATCCTCAGGGGATTGGTTCCAGGACCCACTGTGAATGGTGAAATCTGTGCCAGAACCCTCCTCCCACCCACCCACCATGCTGGAACCCCCACATGAGGTCGCCTCCTCCATCCCTCCCCCTCCCCCACCCGCCTGCTGTGATGGACTGGGGGTGCTGGACCTATTAGAATGGTCCGCTCTCGAAGTCTAATGGAACCAGTTGGATTCCAGAAAGCTTTGGAGAGTTTACTGGTTGGTAATGCCGGTGATTCTGTTGAAGCTTTGGTTAATATTTGGAACACCGGCCTCAGCAAGGCTATTGACACAATTGCTCCCAAACGTCCTTTCCAGCCTGCTCCTAACCGTAAGCCCTGATATTCAGAGGAGCTTAGGAAGATGAAGCGGGCTGGACAAGGACTAGAGTGCACCTGGTGGAAGACTCGACTCTTATGCGACAAGACTCATCATAGGAATTTCCTTGATTCTTATCGAGAGGCAATATGTGCAGTGCAGAAGTCTTTCTCCTCTGCACGTATTGCGTCTGTAGAGTCCTGTCCAGCAGAACTGTTTAGAGTGGTGGGGGAGCTGACGCAGATTCCACCTGCACAGAAACCCTTACTCAACCTGACAACGGCCTGCTGTGATGCGTTTAACATCCACTTTGCAGATAAAATCTCTCGGATAAGAGCTGACTTAGATGCCAGTGTTATGACAGAATCTATAGACGAGGTGTCCAGCAACTCCGTTGATAAAATTTTATTGGATCAGCTTCAATATGTGAGTGCCAATGACATGGACAAGCTCCTTGGTAGAGTGAGGAAGACGACCTGTCCCCTTGACCTCTGTCCATCTTGGCTGGCCACCCAAGGGGGTGACACATTGAGAGTACTCATTAGGGATATTATCAATGTGTCCTTCAGGGAGGGGTCCGTTCCACCCTGTCTGAAGGAAGCGGCAGTTAAGCCACTCCTGAAAAAGCCTTCCCTGGACCCCCTGGACAGGAACAACTATAGGCCAGTCTCCTTACTGCCTTTTTTAAGCAAGGTGATCGAGAGGGCGGTCGCTTCCCAACTCCAAGCTGCCTTGGATGAAGCCTATTATCTAGATCCATTTCAAACTGGCTTTAGGATGGGATATGGAGTGGAGACTGCCACGGTTGTTCTGGCTGACGACCTCCGCTTGGGTATTGACAGGGGTAGTGTGACCCTGTTGGTGCTCTTGGACCTCTCAGCAGCCTTCGATACAATAAATCATTCCATCCTCTTGGATTGTCTGAGGGGGTTAGGAATTGGAGGCACTGCCTTCCAGTGGTTCCGTTCCTTCCTCTCGGGCAGATCCCAGAGAGTGAGGCTCGGGGACAGTTGCTCTACCAGAATAGAGCTTAACTGTGGCATTCCTCAGGGTGCCATTCTATATGAAGCCGCTGGGAGAGATCATTCAGAGGCATGGAGTGCGGTGTCATCAGTATGCTGATGACACCCAGATATACTTCTCCATGTCTCGGTCATCAGCTTTGACTTCAGATGGTGTCTCTCCTCTCAATGGTTGTCTTAAAGCAGTAATGGACTGCATGAGGAAAAACAAACTGAGACTGAATCCAGACAAAATGGAGGTACTAACAGTTACGGGCCCGAAACCAGGTCTGGGAATACAACTTCCAATCCTGGATGGAACTACACTCTCCTCCAAGGACTGTGTTCGCAGTCTGGGGTGCTCCTGGACCCATTGCTCCAGATGTCTAATCAGGTAAATGCGACGGTCAGGAGTGCCTGTTATCAACTTCGGCTGATACGCCAGCTGTGCCCTTTCCTGGAAACCAGGGACCTCGAAACTGTGGTGCATGCACTGGTAACCTCCTGTCTGGATTTCTGTAATGCACTCTACATGGGGCTACCCTTGTGCTTGACTCGGAAACTTCAACTAGTTCAGAACATGGCAGCCAGGTTGATTTCTGGTGTTTCCAGAAGAGAGCACATAACACCTGTGCTAAAAGCTCTCCACTGGCTGCCTATTAGTTTCCGGGCACAGTACAAAGTGTTGGTTATGACTTTTAAAGCCCTACATGGCTTGGGTCCAACTTAGCTCTGGGACCGCCTCCTTCCATACGACCCTCCCTGTGCACTTCGGTCCTCTGGGAGGAATCTGTTACAGCCTATGAAAACAAGGCTGTTGGTGACCTCCCAGAGGGCCTTCTCTGCTGCTGCTTCCAGATTATGGAATGGCCTGCCGGATGAGATCCATCTTATTACCACCTTAGACAGCTTTAAAAAAGCTGTCAAGATGGATCTTTTCCAGCAGGCCTTTCCTGAATAACTATTTCGGCCCAAGACTCGGCTGTCCTTTCCCTCTGAGCTGCAATTGGATTTTTTTTTAATTATTGTATGCTTTATTTTTTTCTAATTTAATATATTTTTAATTATTGTATGTTTTTAATCCTTTATAATTTAATATTATTTTAAGAGGTGGGTGGGCTAGGGTATTGTAATTATGGAGTTTTTAGATTGTAAGCCACCCTGATTGCATTGCAGAGGGGCGGGATAGAAATAAAATTTTATTTATTATTATTATTATATGGAACTCTCATAGAATCATAGAATTGTAGAGTTGGAAGAGACCACAAGGGCCATCCAGTCCAACTTCCTGCCATGCAGGAAATCACAATCAAAGCCCGCCTGAACCCTCCGCCTGCCCACCTGCCCACCATGCAGGAATCCCCCCACGAGGTCACCTTCTTCCTCCTGGAACCCTCCTCTCACCTGTCTGAACCCTCTGCCTGCCCACCTGCTTGCCTCCTCCCACCCTCCAACACCCGCCAGCTCTGCCACATCAGAACCCCCTGGCAAGGTTGCCTCCTCCCTCCTTCCTCCGCCCGCCTGCCCACCCACCCACCGCAACTCCCCCGCGAGGTCGCCTTCTCCCTCCCAGAACCCTCTTCCTGCCCACCCGCTCGCCTCCTCCCATCCTCCCCCACCTGCCAGCTCCGCCGTACCGGAACCCCCTGGCAAGGTTGCCTCCTCCCTCCTTCACCCACCCACCTGCCTGCCTGCCGCAACCCCCCCCACGAGCTCGCCTCCTCCCTCCCGCCCCCGTCCACCCATCCTGTCGTCGCCATCTGCCGATAATTGAATGTGCAAATGGCAAATCAGGAGATGCAGGGGTGCTACTATATAAAATAAATACATTTTTGAATTAACCATATGTCCAATACTTTCAGACTCATATTGAAATCAGTGCTGGGCTGCAGTACAATACACCCAAAGGATTAATCCCCACTGAGCACTGTGGAATTTATTTTCAAGTTAAATCTCACTGTGTTTTGGATTGTACTGTGTGCTGCTATTTGTTCCCCAACTGCTTCCTATAAGATCAGAGGCTGATGCAAAATCAACAGATACAAGGTACAAGTTCTCTCAAAAGCTTTTAGAGATTTTGTTTATGAAATGTGCTGCAATAAAGCATTGGTCTGTGAAGCCCTCTCTCATTCTGAACCTCTCCCTTTTTGGTAATAAATGTTCCATTGTAGTTAACAAGGTAGCACAGATTTTAATTGAGATGTCCAGTAGACTAATGATCCTTTAATTCCTGAGATCAAATATGTTTCCATGGCTCTCTATTGGAATTCTTATGTTAGAGGTCTATCAATTAGTTAAACAAGCCCATAGAATTGATAGTTAGCAAATAATTTCATCCAGAGGGGACCTTGCACATTTCCATGTGTTATTCCTCATAATCTCTGAATTTGTCCCCACGGCTTACTCAGCTAACAACCTATTTCAAGCTGTCAGCCAAGGCTCAGTGAAGACATATGGAAGGTAAAGGGAGAGTAAAGGATCATAGCAATATAATAAAGAGAAGTTGCTGGTTCCAGGCAAGGGTTCACTCACTCCCTTTTCATAAGGGGAATTTAAAACAAAATGGAAGAAAATGAAATCAGCCTTCTTGGCATTAGTTGTGTAGCTACTGTTAAGTACTGTAAGTAAAATTTTCAGGATTTATATGAATGCTTTGGTTTGTAGGTTCACAGCACGTGAAAATAATAACTTTACCATTCAACTAAAGCATCTTTCCGTAGGTCCAAATTTGACCGTGGAGGAGGTGGGAAGTCACTGCTCTCATTGATGAAATTAATAAAATGAAACCATGTTGAAAGGAAGCTTAGTTCTGACTAGTCATTTCTATCATCATGTACAATAGAGCCAGTTAGATTTGGAAAAAGATGTATTGGTAAAATAGATTTGCAGTCAGAGTAGCATTTTTAATGCTGCTTTGGGGGAGAGGAAATCCTGTAGCAATCACAGATGGAATATACAAAGTCATTTTGCTATAAAGGCTGCTACTGCTATCATCACATTATATTAGTCTTGAGAACAAGAACTTGAATTCTGTAGGATTCAAAGTTATTTTGAATGGCGCTTGTTAGGAAATGATTGCTAAAAATGCAAACACTTGTGGTTGTGGTTGTTTTTCAGAGCTACTGGTGCCACCAACCTTCCTTGCTACCAAGTTTTGAATCATATCTCTGTTCCTCACATTTTGCTGCCACTATAGTTAATTTCACCTAAAGTTCTGCAGACGTGTATTCCCCCCTTTCTCCTAAATATACAACATTTTTGGCCACGATTAAAACCAACAAGAAAGGTTTGTGAGAAATATGCAGCTAGATCAAAACAAAATTTCTGGCACAAGTTCAGGTGTTTTGCATGTTAAGTGAAGATAAGTGTGACAGTTTTATTATAATAGCTGCTGTATTGCTTGTTTATGTGATACTGTTACGCATTGCATAATGTGCTATAATAGGCTATTCAAAGATTTAGGTGAACTGGCAGTTCTTGATCAGCCAGGGTGAATGAACTAGATACAAAGTGTAGTAAACTAGGTAAATTATTAACATAGATTTGGTCAACCGCATGTGTATCCTAAATTAAAACTACAGACAGGTATGAAAATATATAACTGTTACTGGATACTCCTGTACTATTACCTAGTATTGCTGTATAGCCTGGATAGCTGAATTTTGCTAAAATCCTAGGCATGCTGACTGGAGACAGTTTAGGCATCCCTTCTTCAGATTTTACTTCCAGCCAAATGAACAACTTCCCTTGCCCTCATTTTTTTGTAAAAAAATATTTTTATTGGATTTTTGGGATTGTTAACAAACATTATTTTTATATACATACATACATACATACACATTACATACCCCAAACCTAGCACAAAATCATTAATACTAACAGATGTCTATCAAGTTGATTATCCCAATAACCCAAATATTAATATTTCTTCCACTATACCCCTTCCCTCCTTCCCTCCCTTCCCCCAAGGGAACAAGTTGTTATATATTCGAAATCCCTTTCCTTTGATGTGGAGAATCATATTAATTGTATCTTTTATAATTTTGTACCCATCTCTTCTTTAATTATTTCTATTTTATTCCATTATTTCTAGTTTATTCCATTTCCTTAACCAATCTCCTCCTTTCAATTGTCCCATATACCCCATTCTTCTTTCTAATATAAAATCAAACATTATATATTCCGAAACATAATATTGCCATCTATCCACCTTCCATTTTTGTTCTTTTTTCCGTCCAAAAGCTATAACTGCATGAACTGCCCTCAACATTTGTTTCAACAAATACTCACCGCTACCCAATCCCAGATTTCTTACATTTAGAGTCATATAATTTTCTTTATTTAATTCCAAAGTTTTCCCTATTATTCCATTTATTTCTTTATTCATTTCTTCCCTTCCCTTGCCCTCATAAAGGCCGGACTATAAGCCGTTCTAAATTCCCTGAGCAATTGAACATTTACAGTCATTGTTACTAGATGAGCCAATCAGTGAAGATGTTCCACAGTTACAAGCCTAATGAAATACCAGTAGTCTGTAGCTGCAAACTAGGATGAAAAGAGAAAGCCAATTATAGAATGATTTCATACCCTCCAACTGTCCTGATTTGGTAGGGAAAGTCCCAATTAATTCTCTGTCACACCCTTTTTCAGCTGCTTTAGAAATGTCCCAGATTCCCCTTTCCAGTTTCTTCAGTTGCTGCAAACCAAGTTCAAAGTGCAGATGTCGTTTGTACTCGGTTAACTCAGCAGTGTTAAGAGGAAAGGTGGGTGCACTCTTGCCTTTCCCAGTAGACTCAGGCAAAAGCAAACTGCTGCAGCCTCTCCTAGCTTGTGTGTTCTCCTCCATTAGCAACTTTTGCCATCTTGACAACACTCTGATGTTGCTTGGCTGCATGTGTCTCGGCTTTCTTCTATGTAATGTTGGAGGATATGTGATTGAACTACTTTGATACCACTCTTTCTTGCAGGGTAAAGTATAGATGGATATTTTAATTGCATACTTATTATATATTGTAGCCTTAAATAACTAGGAACTAGCTAGCTCTCAACACTTTAGAAGAGTAGCTCTTAACTGTTTCTTTACCAGGGATCCCCTTTAAATATATTTTGTTGTCGTGGACCCCAAAGACTTAAATCAAGATTTTAAACCATAATAATAATGCACAACAACAACAACAACAACAACACATATATACCATCCATGAAACCTTCCCTCAGAGGCACTGGAGGGGGAGGAAGACTCTTCTCCTGCTTCTTCTTGCAAGTTTGTAGCTGGAGCGGATTGAATGGCAATGTGCAGGCCAAGCCAGCCAGCTTTTGCCTTGGCTTCTGTCATGTGGCCTCTCCACTGTTGGGGGAGAAAGCCTTTGTGGACCCCCTGTGAGGACATCATGGCCCCCTGGGGGTCCATGGGCCACAGGTTAAGAACTACTGCTTTAGAATATTGTGTCTAGGGAGATTTTCACACGGGGCCAAAATGCCCTGTTACTGCCCCGCTACCTCCTCTCCCGTTCCTGCCACGGAATAACATAAATCTTTCACACGCTCACCTTAATTCTGCAGCAGGAACGGGCTCCCCCTCCCCTTGCTGGCTGGCCATAAATGCAGCCGTCGTAAGGCTGCTTTTATGACCAGCCGTCTGAGACGTTATCATGTTATCACGTGATAACGCCGGACGGTAAATTTAAAAAAATAAAACTCCCCCAAACATAAAATCAGTTCACCAAGCACAAAAACACTCTTTAAATCACATAATCAAAAAAGGGAGGGTAAAATAAAGGGTGCCACTTACCTAGATGTCCAGATCGTACCAGGAAGTGCTTGGAACGGACCTCCCCTCCACGGCTGTCATTTCGGAACAGGAACGGGGCTCCTGTTCGCACACCCGTGATTGTGTGATAGTGACGGAACAGGAGGTCTATTCATGATGAAAAATCGTGATTACATTGTTCTGGAACAATCACGGGAGTAGGATGGATGCAGGACAGAACGGGGTCTACGTCGTCCGAAAGGGAAAACCTTTCCCGACCCTGTTCTGTTCCTGCCACGGGATATATAGCCCGTGTGAAAATCTCCTAGGATTAAGCTTCCTCTTATGCTTGAAACATTTACATCTATATTAATTCAGGCAATTTTTAGCTATGTGCAAGAAACAACATGACGGAGAATGCACAGGATAGTAACAATTCCTAACTCTTCCCAGCATGTGTGTGTGTGTGTGTGTGTGTATTCATTCATATTCTCAGGGCAAATCCACACTACACAAATAATCCAGTTTCAAACTGGATTATTTCCCATGGCTCCTTCCTATGGAATCCTGGGATTTGTAGTTTGGTGACGCACCAGCACTCTTTGGCAGAGAAGGCTAAAGACCATATAAAACTGCAAATCCCAGGATTCACTAGGAAAGAGCCATGACAAATAATCCAATTTCAAACTGGATTATTTGTGTAGCATTGATTTGGCCTCAAAAAAGAAAGAACAGATGGGACGCGCAAAAAGGAAAACTCTTTAATGGTGTTATGAACCATTTTAGTCACATGAGAAGAAGGCTGTACTGCTGCTTCCTCAATTTACTGTGGTCCTTGTGAGGAATACACAGGAAAGCAATTGATAGAAAATGCATGAGTATGTTTAATTTTTGTACTCACAAAATAAGCTGTACAATATATTGCCTGGATTTTAGAGAGCTGAGACATCACAGTTTTTGTTTCATAGTAGCCTGTGTGGTGTAGTAATTTGAGCATTAGACTAGGACACTGGGAGATCAGGGTTTGAATCCCTGCTCAACCATGGAAACCCACTTGGTGATCTTGGCCAAGTCACACTCTCTCAAACTCAGAGGAAGCCAAAGGACAACCTCCTCTTGCCAAGAAAATAAATCTTGCCAATAAAACCCTGTGATAGGTTCACTTAGGGTTGACATAGGTCAGAAATGACTTGAAGGCACACAACAACAACAAAAGTAGCCTAATACACAAGAAGTTAAAAGATGTTGCATTTTCCTGGCACAAGGCTATAGTAAAAGTTGCACCTCCTCCACTTTTGTATGTTTACACATTGTTTAAAGCAGGGGAGGAGGGACCATAAAAATGGAAACCCTAATTGTGACTGCAGAACAATCACATTTATATACAATTGAACTTGAGGTGTGTGTGTGTGTGTGGGCGGTGGGGGGGAACAGCTTCTAAAAAAAAATCTTTAGCGATCTTTAGCACACTCTCCAGAGAATCTATTGTTAGAATTACTCTTTTTATACAAAATTCAATAATTAATCATGTTTTGGCAGTTTGGTGCAGATTATGTTTCTAAAGGCTTTGTTTACACTTACAGTCATTCCCCCCAGCGGGTTTCTTGTTCATTCTCTTTTCTACCTTAGATAAATGTCAATTCAAGTTAACAGTGGTATTTTGCTTAGCTGTTGTAGCAGCGCAGTCTTTGCATGGAAAAAAAGGTTGTCTGCATTCAGTGGGGCTTACTTCCTATTCATGATGATTGTTGTTTAATGCTGGAATCCAGAGCAGTTCCAGCTTGACCATTTTAATTGGAGAAGGCACTTGGAGTTGACAGTATCAGTGTGTCTTTGCTGTTTACTGCCTTCTTTGAAAAGCACAGCTGTCTTCTGTTCTAGTACCAGTGCTCCATTGCTGTCACTGCTGTTGTCTTTGTATAGAGCAGTATTCAGTAGCTAAGGCCTTGGGATCAGCATCCAAATGAACGGAAATCAATATGTAGTGTGCACATTAGAAGTGTTCTTTCTAATGACCCCCTGTGTTTAACACTTTTGTATCTGGTTCAGTGTACTGAACCAGGTGTGTTTCCCCACTCCTGTCTCTTTAGACAGAGGAATTGAGGGTCCTGTGCCATTTGTCAGCCAATTTGGATTCTGTGTGAAGTCAAAAGCTTTCACGGCCAGCATCCATAGATTTTCCTTAATTGTTTTTCAAGGTGTGACGCCGTGTTCTAGAATAGTTTCTGATGTTTTGCCTGCATCTGTGACTGGCATCTTCAGAGAATGGTTGGGTAGGTGTGTGTGTGGAGTTTATATGCTGTGAACCCCTGTTGGGGAGCGAATGGTTAGTTTCTGGGTATAGAAATGCAAAGCTCGTTAGTGTCTGTTTGGCTGATGGTTGGTTGATGGGCCATTATCTGTTGGGAATCCACCTGTCCCTGGGTGGAATTCCTTTGTAAGTGTTGAGTTTTGATTCTATTGTATTGCAAAATTGGGAGCCAGATTTTGTTTACTTTTAAGGTTTCTTCTTTCCTGTTGAAGTTGTCCAGGTGTTTGTGGATTTCAATAGCTTCTCTGTGCATTCTGATATGATAGTTGTTGGCCTGGTCCAGAATTTCTGTGTTTTTAAATAGCATTTTGTGTCCAGGTTGGTTGATAACATGTTCTGCTACTGCTGATTTTTCTGTCTGGCCCAGTCTGCAGTGTCTCTCATGTTCCTTGATTTGTGTTTGCACGCTGCGTTTAGTGGTCCGTATGTAAACTTGTGCACATCTGCATGGTATGCAGTAAACTCCTGCAGCTGTGAGAGGGTCTCTTTTGTCCTTTGCTGAGTGTAGCTTTTCTTGAATTTGTTTGTTTGGTTTATAGATTGTTTAGAGGTTGTGTTTCCTCATCAGTTTCCCTATTCTGTCTGTGACTCCTTTGATGTATGGTAGAAATACCTTCCCTTTGGGTGGCTATTTTTCTTCTTCATTCTTGTGGTCTTTTCTGGGTCTGGCTGCTCTTGTGATGTCTGATCTGGAGTAACCATTAGCCTGTAGGGCCCAGTTTAGGTGCCTGAGTTCGGCCTCCAAGTAGTGGGGTTCGCAGATCCTTTTTGCACAGTCTACCAATGTTTTTATTGTGCTTCTTTTTGTCCTGGGTGATAGATATCTGGGACAGATTGATGGGGTAGCCATGGACAGCCCCCTGAGCCCAATGATAGCAAACTTTTACATGGAACACTTTGAAAAGCAAGCCCTGGAAACAGCACCAAAAAAGCCCACAACATGGTTCCGATATGTGGATGACACTTTCACCATTTGGAACCATGGAGAAGAAGATTTGGTCTCATTCCTGAACCACCTGAACAGCATCCACCCAAATATCTAGTTCACGATGGAAAAAGAGAAGGAAGGGACACTGCCATTCTTGGATATCCTAGCCATCCACAAACCAAGCCAACGGTTAGGCCACAAGGTATACATAAAACCGACACACATGGACAGATACCTACACAAGAACTTCAACCATCACCCATGATTGTATGTATGTGTCCAGGCCTCAAAGCTGGTAACCAAAATAAGCTTGGCCTATAAGAATACATACCTGTAAACATTTGAAAAATGACAGAGCATACTTCCCTTTATGAGCCCACTGGAGTTCTAAGATCTTCAAGTCTGGTATGTGCACCCTTTCGTGATCATTAGGCGTCCTTATGACACCATAAATTTTCTGCATCTGATAAAGTCCTATGTCTTGAGACACCATCTAAGTAAAATGGCACAGAACTTAATCAAGTGTGCCTAGAACTATTTGTGTAGCAAGATTTTATTTTAAGTTTTTAAGTTTCTTTCCCCTCTTTTCCAGCTTCTTAAATGCTTCAAAATATATACTTTTGTAAAAGAGGACAAATATGAATTTGAGAAGACTACCATACACACCAACTGCCTTGGTTTGGCAGGGGTAGTCCATATTAATCTTCCATTGTTCCACTTTTCAACCACTTTTAAAATGTCCCAGCTTTTCTCCCCTTCTCCCACTTTCCTTCTTTGTCTTCAGCTAATTTCTGTTGCTGTACACTGGTTTCTAAGTGCAAAAGTAGTTTGCTCTCAATTAACCCAGCAGTGGGGAGAGAAGAGGGGCCAGAGTAATGCCCTAACCAGTAGGATTAGGCAAAAGGAAATTGCTGCAGCCTCTCGTAGCTTGTGTGTTCATCCTCACTGATAATTTTTGCCATGTTAACCACAGTCTGATGTTACTTGGCCACATGTGTCCCATTTTTTTTTATCTGTGAGATGTTGGAGGGCATGCAGTACTGCTGGTGGTGATTAACTTAGGGCTTGTCTACACTATCAAAAAACCCAAATTCCCCCTGAGAATTCCCTCAAATCTGTGGTGATCAGGTCACACGTAGCATGGCCTTCCCCCCGAATCTGGGGCAGTCTGGCCACACATTGCTTAGTCCAGATTCAGGTCATTCCAGGGTATTTCATCTAAATGCAGAGTGTATAGGATTCGGGATTTTCTCTGCATTTGTGGCCACTGCCCTGCCACCACCACCACCGCACCAATTTAAAGCTCAAGAGGCAGTTCCTAGCTGAAGGGAGAGGTTTTCTCCCTTCCGCTGGTTCGGCAGCACTGCCTCTGCCTGCTCTCTGCTCACCTGCCATTTCCTTCCAGTGCTTCCAGTGCTTTCTTCAAGTGCCTCTTCCTGCGACAGAAGAGCAAGAAAGCGGGCGGAGGTAGTGCTGCCGAGCCAAGGAAAGAGGGAAAACCTCTCCCTTTGGCCAGGAACTGCCTCCTGAGTGTTAAATTATCATTATATATATATATATATATATATATATATAATTTTTATTCAATATTTTCCTTAAGTACATACATTAAAATAAACACCAATCATACGTACAAATCATACATATCATACATCACATACTGTTCAATACATTTTTATCTTCACATTCATTCTCCGTTACTTCCTTGTTCCTTTTCTTTTCCATTTCATTTTCTTATGTTTATCTTCCCCCTTCCCCCTCCTAAATTTCTATTCCTTCTCTCTACTTTCTTCTTAATACACGATTTTGCTTAATAAGTTCATTTTACATCGATATATTTCTTTAAACATGTTAAATTTTATTAGTCTTTATTTATTTTGGCTTCTTTTCCCCATTTGTCTTCCCATAATGGATTTAATATCTCCCATGGCTCCAAGTCTTTTAATGTTTTATTTTCATCTACTAACACTGTCAATCTTTCCATTTCATACATTTCCAGGAGTTTTAGTGTCAATTCTTCTATTGAGGGTATTTCTTGTACCTTCCAGTATTTAGCGTATTTAATTCTCGCTTTCGTCACCATATAGGACAGCACTTTCCAGTATTTTTTTCTATTTTATCAAATATATTTAGGAGATAGATCTCAGGAGCACAAGGGAAATTTATATTGAATAGTCTCAAAATTATTTTGTGGATCCCCCCCCCAATATCTTTCTGCCTTTTCACATTTCCACCAGATATGATAGTAAGTACCTGATGCTTTTTGACATTTCCAACACTGATCAGATTTTTTTTTATAAATTTTTGATAATCTCTCCGGTGTTAAATACCACCTGTTTATCATGTTATACATGTTTTCTCTTATTGTATAACTTCTGGTGAAGGATATTCCTTTCCTCCATAATTTTTCCCACTGTTCTAGGTGTATTTCATAACCAAGGTTTTGAGCCCATGAAATCATATATGATTTGACTACTTCATGTTCCAAATTTATCTTTATTAAAGTTTTATATAGTTTGGCTATTTTCCTCTCCTTATTTCCTTGAATCGCTTTTTCTAACTCTGTATCTTCCATCCCTATTCCTTCCAGTTTTTGGTCTATCTTATATTTTTCCGTTAACTGCCTATAAAGAAGCCAATGGCATTCCCTATTTTCCATTCTTAATTCTTCTTGGGTTTTCATCCTAAAGCTATCTCCTTCTTTCTTAAGCAAATCTTTGTAGGTCAGCCATCTTCCTTTATGTATGTCTTCTTTCTTAAAATATGCCTCATGATTGGATAGCCACAACGGTATTTTAAAATATATTTTCTTTTTGTATACTGACCATACTTTTAGTAAGGCTCTTCTTAAATAATGATGTTTGAATTCCTTATGAATTGATGCCTTATTATGCCAGAGATAGGCATGCCAACCAAATCTCATATTGAACCCCTCTAATGCCAGTAGCCTAGTATTTTCCAGTGTGATCCACTCTGTTACCCAAGAGATTGCACATGCTTGGCAATAAATCCCAGATTAAATGGTAAATCCGGGAGTGCCAAACCTCCTCTATCTTTTGTATCTATTAGTACTTTATACTTGATCCTAGGTTTTTTACCTTGCCATATAAATTCTGCCAGGTCTTTCTTCCATGTTTTAAAGACATTGTTGTTAATTATAATTGGTATGTTTTGGAAGAGATGTATCATTTTTGGTAGTGCGGTCATCTTGAAGGCGGCTATTCTCCCCAATAAAGATAGGTTTAGTCTCCCCCATCTTTTATGGTCCTCTTTTATTTTATTCCATGTTTTAATGTAATTATTTTCAAACATCTCTGAATTTTTCTTTGATATGATGATGCCTAAATATTTCGTCTTCTTTACTATCTTAAAACCTGTGATCTTCTCTAATGTCTGTTCTTCCTGCTTTGCTATGTTCTTTGTTAACATCATTGTTTTTTCTTTATTTATTTTTAATCCTGCCCAATTTCCAAACTCTTCAATTATTTCTATTAGTTTTCCTATACTTTCTTTTGGTTTTTCTAAGATAAATATCAAATCACCCACAAAGGCCTTATATTTATATTCGTGCCCTCGCCAATTCCACCCTCTTATTTGTTGTTCTTTCTTTACTTTCCTAAGTAATATCTCCATTACTGTAATAAAAAGTAATGGAGATAAGGGGCAGCCTTGGCGTGTCCCTTTTTAAATCTTGCATGGGTTTGTTTTTTCACCGTTAACTATAATTTGGGCTTCTTGGTTATCATATATCTTACATATCCAGTCGAGGTATCTATGTCCGATATTCATTCTTTTTAGGACTTCTATCATGAAGTCCCATCTTATGTTATCGAACGCTTTCTCTGCGTCTGCAAATACCAATACAATCTTTTTTGTTATGTTTTTCTTAGAACTCTAAGAGATCTAGAATTACTCTTGTGTTATCTTTCGTTTGTCTAGTCGGGAGGAATCCACTTTGATCCTCACTGATCCAATTCCTTAATTTTTTTCCCAATCTTTCTGCTAGAATACTTGTAAATATTTTATAATCGATATTCAATAAGGAAATTGGTCTATAGTTGGATGGTAATGTTAGATCTTTTTCCTCCTTCGGAATTAAGATAATATCAGCCTTTTCCCAAGATTCTAGGCATTTTCTTTCATTTATATCATTAAGTAGCATCTATAAAGTTTCGATTAACTCTTCTTCAAAGGTTTTGTAGAATAGGACCGAGAAACCATCAGGTCCTGGAGCTTTACCTATTTTCATCTGTCTTATCGCTTCCCTAATTTCTAATTTAGATATCTCTTTGTTTAGTTCCTCTTTCTGTTCTTTTGTTATTTCTGGTATCTCTTTGTTATATAAATATTTTTCCATTTCGTTATCTATTTCTTTTGTTATTTTGGTGTTCCCATATAAGTCAGAGTAATATTCTTGAAATACTTTAACTATTTCTTTTTGTTTTGTGTACCTTATTTTATTTTATTTTATTTCCAGTATTATTTTTTTCTCTTTTTTCTTTTCTTAACTTGTAAGCTAGCCATTTGCCCGGTCTATTTGCATTTTCAAAATTTTTATATGCCACGAATTTCAATTTGTTTGCTAATTCATTTGTCATATTCACTTCCAATTTTTTTTCCAAGACTATCAACTCTTTCTTGGTTCCCGGATCTTCAGGTTTCCCTTTCATACTCTTTTCTTTTTCCCTTATCTTTCCCAACAACTCTTTTTCTCCTGCCTTCCGCTTTTTCTTAAGTATAGAATCTTGTTGGATGAAGTGTCCTCTAATGACTGCTTTTGCCGCATCCCACACTATATCAGTTGGTTCCTTTATATAAATTCTCTTGAAAGAATTGTTTTATTACATTTTTTATCCTCTCAACTGTTGCATCTTGCTTCAATAATATATCTTTTAGTTTCCAGCTGTAGGGAATCTTTCTGGTTCCTATTTCTAGGATTACCGGGCTGTGGTCTGATAGTACTTTTTGTTTTATTTCTATCTTTCTTACATCTTTTATCATAGTTTTTGATATGAGGTACATATCTATTCTTGACCATGATTTATAACGATCAAAATAGTATGTAAAATCTTTTTCCTTTCCATGTTTTAATCTCCAAATATCCACTATAGCTAATTGTTCTATCATTTTTAATGTCTCCTTAGGTAATTTTCCTTGATATTTCTTTTTGTTCATTTTAGAAGATCTATCTAAATCTGTGTCAAAAACTCCATTCCAGTCCCCAGCTAGAATCAGGTTTTCATAGTCATATTTCAACAATTCTTGTAATAATTTGTTACAGAACTTCCCTTTATTTTCTTGGGGTCCGTATATGCCAACCATCAAAACCTTTTTATCTATAAGGTTGATTTCTACCCCTATAAAATAACCTTCCTGGTCATTAAATAATTCTTTAGCTTCATATCTTTTATTAATATAGATCGCCACACCTCTTTTCTTTTTTCCATAGTTAGTTGCAAACAAATTCCCTAATCCATTATTCAGGAGAAATTTCTTATCTTGTCTTCTAATATGGGTTTCCTGGAAACAGGTAATGTCCAGTTTTTGTTTTGTAAGAAAATGAAATATTAATTTCCTCTTATGTGGGCTATTTAAACCCCTCACATTCCAGTTAATTATTTTATTCATTTTTTACTCTAATTCGTTATACGCGTTACTCCTTATATATATATATATATATATATATATATATATATATATTAGTTCTCTTGTTTTTTTAATCTTTATCTATATCTTTATTTAGCTTTTCTTACTCTTAAGTGTTCTTCTTCTAGCTCTCCTGATTCTACAGTTTCTACTGACTCTTCTTCTGAAGCTTCTTCAAATTCTTCTATTTCTTCCACTCCGTCTAGATCTTCGTCTTCTTTTCCTTCTCCTCCTCTTAGCACCTCCTGTTCTATCTCCTCTATTCTTCCTCCTTTTTCCGATTCTATATCGGATCCTATGTTTTTATTTACCTTGATCACTGGGCTTAAATTCCCTTCTTGTCTTTCCTTAATTTCCCCTCTCTCTTTTAAGTCTTTTCTATCAGTTTGGTAGGTTCTATGAACTTTTTCTGTTTTTGTATTTAATGTCTCTAACTTGTTTTCTTTCCCCTTCCTCTCTAATTCTTTATCTTTCAGTTGGTCTTCTTGAATTTTTGTCAAAATTTTTTTTGCCTTAGGCAGTGTGTTAATTAAGTATGTTTTAGAAAAATATAATACCGAGATTCCTTCAATCTTATTCCATCTATACCCTATTTTTCTGACTCTCAATATCTTTGTTAAGAACCCGTACTCTTTCCTCTTTTTTTCAAAACACTTGCTGGAATATCTTTATAAATTTTGACCTCTATCCCCTCTATAATCAATTTTTCCTTTAGACTCTGTTGAATTACAATATCTTTCACCCTTTCTCTAACAAAGTAGACTACTATATCTCTTGGTAATTTATTCTTTTTTGCTATCCACGATCCTATTCTAAATAGTTTATCTATCTCCACATCCAAATGTTCACGCTCCCATTTTATAAAGTCTGCTAGAGCTGGAATTATTCTCATTGTTATGTTCTCATCCTGTATCTCTGGCAAACCTCGTATTTTGATACACTTTGATCTCTTGTTTACTTCCTGCACTGTTCTTTGATTGTTTTCTGATTCAGTTTTCAATTCCAGAGTATGAGTCCTTTTTTCTAAATTTTCTGTTTTTACCTGTAAATCTTTGAGATCTTTACTAATCTTACTTATTTCCTTAGTTACCGATTCCAACTGAGAACCAATTTTTTCTAATTGTTTCTGTAGATCCCCTCTTATTTCTCCTTTCAAATTTTTCATATCATATTTCAGTTCTGTGCTTAGTTTCTTAAATTCTTGTAATAGTGTCATTCATTTCATCTACTTTGGTAGTTAAGTCAGCTGAGGCTCTTCTAGCTTCCTGCGTTTGTGATCTAGTGTGTATCAAGGTTTTCTTAGTTGTTGACATATTTTACCTTATTTGGACCTATTTTGATTTACACTTTGCTGTTATTCGTTATACTTTCCCTCTCTTAATCTCCCTACAGCACCTTCTAATTGGCTTATTGCCTTTTGAATCTACCAGCAATTACAATTACGCAATTGTGTCTCTACTTTCCCGTTACGTCCCTCACTTTCATGAATTGTTATCTTATTCATTAATTACCAAAAATATAACATCACCATTCGATAACACAATTTACAATTCAATAAGCATTTACAAAAACCTTTTAGCTCTGTACTTAATCAATATATACTTTCATTATGTCAACAATTGAAATTAATATATTCAACCCAATTCTTAGCTCAAGGTCCTTAGTTCATATTTTAACAAATTAATTTAATCAATTTTAAGTAATCTTGTCACAGTTCCTTCAGTAACCTCTTCTTCTTTTCTCTGTAATTTTTCCTTTTCTTCCCTTTCTTCCTTCCTTGCTGATAGCTAAATTACCATATTTTTAAATCAATTGGTGATATTATGTATGGACAATCAGCACACAAAATTATACAGCTATCCACAGTTTATAATAAATGAAAATATGTATCTAAATAGCTTAGTATATGAATTTTTGTCTATGTAGCAGTGCCAATAATTAATAATTAATTCAATTACACACCCACAGTTAATTCAATCTGTCTAATCAATTTCTCAAACAGAACTTATCTCAACAATGCAAACCTTATTATTTAATCAAATTACTTATTCTCTAAATACAACCTTCAGAAAGCTCACCAAGTTTTTATTATATTATGTTATATTTTAAAGATGTAGTCCATTTATTTGTCCTTTTTTCCCCCCTCTGTATTTCTTATCTGGTTGTTATCTCTTCTTTTTATTTCATTCACAGCTCTTCCTTTGTCTTCCCTTGTCTTATGGTTATTTTCTTCCCACTTTCGTTCCTGTCTGCCGTTCTCTTACTGCACCTCTCTTTGTTACACTGTTTCTTTTCTGTCTGTTCCTTTCGGTGTTATCCTTTCTACACTTATAAAGTTCCTTGCTAGTTTGTTTCTCCCTTTTTTTTTTTGGTCTGTCCTTTCCAGATTGCTTCTTTTATATCCGTGGTCGGTGTATTCGTTGTTACTTTTCCTTTTATTTTCCTTGTTTCTTATGTTCTTTATCTTTCCCCCTTCCCTGTATGTTGATACATAGAGTTTTGTTAACTTGGAGTCCTTATCTTTATTTCTCTAGAGTTTCTCTGTATTGTTCGCTACTATGATTTTCTCCAATACCTTTCGATCTTCGTCCCAGCTGCTGTCTCTTTCCAGCTTTCCCCACTTCCACTTTCATTTTAATTGTTAAGGTCGTACCTCAAAGTTGTTCTCTCTTCCGAATCAAGTTACAATTCACTTGATCTATTTCATGTAGCATCCCATCAGAAATGTAGATTTAACCATAAAGAGGTTTTAAATGGAAAAAAAATAAAGGAAAACACTTCTATATGATATAGCTCATGCTAGTTATTTAAAAGTGGTGGCGTCGCTTAAACCGCAAAGCGGTAGCCTCGCTCGGGTGGGGTAATGGCAGTTAGGTCTTTGCGAGTCTATACAGGGCATTTGAAGCGTTTCCCACTTCACAGCCCCGGACATCGCAACCTTTTGTTGCCCCCTCCGTTTGTCCAATACCTTGGTCAAAGTTTACCACCATAGGGTCTTTGTATTGGTGGTTTACCCCGAGTTTTGGGGCAGGTTCCCTGGAGCCTCTAGAGAACCTGTCTGTCTCGACGCCGTCTCCACCGGAAGTCCCGAGTGTTAAATTATCATTGAGGCAGAGGTGGCAGTGGCAGTGGATGAAACTCCACAGGGATAGTGAAGACAAGGTACCCACATCCCTGTGGAAAATAATAATGCACAGGGCTTTGGGGGCATGCAGGCAGAACACTATTTGGAGTTTTTGTCCTACATGTGGGCAAGACCCTAGTGTTCAAAGTGGATCACCATTCTTTTCAGGCAGACCTCAAACTAATGTGCTACCCTGTAATTGAGAGTCAAACAATAAAATCTTTGAACAATGTTGTTAGCAGCTACAGAATTTTATTGGTTACACTGGAGCAAGCTGTGGGTGGGTGGGCTCTAGCATAAAATTGAGATGCTAAGCATGGGGTGGTTGGGGACTTTAAACCTTTGCCTCCACTATTTCCCAATCCATATGGGGAGGGCAGAACCCCAATTTGTATTGGAAAGAAGTATATAATCGGGCAGCTTCTTCACTTGGTTGGCAGTAAAAATTACAGGCACAGTGGAAAAGACTTAAAGCCTACCTTGTCTAGGATCTTAATCTGAGCTGGATCCCCTGTATTTGCAGCAGAATGAAAAAAGTATCATTGTGTTTGACCCTGAATCTGGATTAATACAAAACTCATTCATTTAACTTTCTTTTTTTCTACCACTGGATAAATGAACATTGATTCAGTTTTTTGTGTGCTTCCATTGCTCACCACATTTTTAATTTAAGTTCGCTCCTTGGATGTCTGATTTTTTGTGTGTATGGATTTTTGTAGTTTTTTATGCTGCTATTATGTTGGAAAAGTCACAGCTGTGGAAGACCTAAGGCTGATTTTGTTTTTGTGGTGCAACAGATCAAATATCCTCAGATTTCTAGGTTTTTGAAAACTTCTTTTGGTAGTTGTCATTTACAATTATCAATTGTCATTAGGAGCCAGCATGGCATAGTGGTTTGAATGTTGGACATGACTCTGGAGACCAGGGTTCAACTCCCTGCTCAGACATGAAAACCCACTGGGTGACCTTAGGGAAGTCATACACTCTCAGCCCTTAGAAAACCCTGTGAGAGGGTTTGCCTTAGGGTAGCCATAAGTCAGAAAATGACTTGAAGGTAAACAACAACAACAAACAACAATGTTTACAAGTTGCCCTGTCATCTCACAGTCAAATTTAACTTCCTGATTGTTTCAGTTTAAAAGCTGAATGGAGATTTTACTTCTGGTTTGGGAAAGGTGGATGGGGAGGGCTGTAATTTTTCTTTTCACACGAACTATAGCTGAATTTACCAGTGGGCTGTTTCCTAGTACTGTGTGTGTCAAAACTCTGCCCCCTTTCCAGATGGTGATACAAAGGAGCTACTCTTCTGCAATGGGAATAATCAGGTGACCAAGGTAATCACCTTACCTAGGGTCAAACCACACATTTTAAAAAGCTGGTTCTTCCCCTAAAAACAGCAGTGTAAACTGGAGGTTTTTAAAAATCACCTTAAAGCCCTCAGGCATTGAAATGAAATGTTTTCATATTGGAACGAGAGGAATGTCACATGTTTCATCAGGCTGGGATTGAGGTAAGGATGCATTATTTAGCCTATGTAGATTTAGCCTATGACTCATATCCATTGGTACTGAGTGCAGGCAAACCAGGGTCTAGTGATAGATTAATCACATAGTTTTGTTCCTTGGCCCATCTGTTCCGAAGAGCTAGAACTAACAGGAGCTCTGTTTTTGCAGCTGCTAGACTGTAGAAGCTAGCAGCACTCGGCTGGGCATTTGCTAGCCCAATTGAGAGCACTTTGGTCCTCCTGGCCCTCCACTAAGGAATCGTCTCTAATCTATGTTGGTGTGGGGGGAAAAAGAGCAGAGTTTGGCGAAAGAGACAAGAGACTGAGATTTGACCTCTATGCTTGTAAAAGCCAGGGCCAGAGAGCACTAGTGCTAGGCCTAGGGCAAGATGGATGATCAAGGCACTCTCCCTGAATTTAGCAACAGACATTATTCTGTTGAGCTGTTGAGACACTGGACTTTTTCAGATGGGGGAACCCCCACCCCGAGGAGGTCGGGAGAAGGGCTGTCCCGCTTACAGAGCCCAGTTTCAGACGACAGTGTCCTCCTCAGTCCTCCTCCCAACCTTCCCCCATGCTGCGGCTGCCAGTTTTTATTGACAGAAAACCTCCATGAATAAAAAGCGGCACCTGCAGCACGGGGGAAGGTCAGGAGGAGGATGGAGGAGGACGGAGCTGTCTGAAATGGGGCTGTGTAAGCACGACAGCCCCGTTCTTCTCCAGACCTCCTCAGGGTTCCCCACCCCGTCTGAAAAAGTCCACTGACATTGAGGGACTGAAGTTTCATTATCATCATTTGTTTACCATTTTGGTCACCTGAGCTCCAGAACTTGTAAACAGCTGGTAGACAGATATACATCAATACTCCCCTCATGACACTCGTGTTTTGCAATTTCCAGATGCTTCATGGTAGGAGAGTAGTGAGGCAGAATATACCATATATTCCGGCGTATAAGATGACTTTTGAGCACTCAAAAGTGCCCTCCAAAATCGAGAGTCGTCTTATACACCGGATATACTTTGCTTCACCTGCCTGCCTATCTCCTGCCTCTTTGCAAACGGAGCCAAGAGGCAGGAGATGGGGCGGGGGGGGGGGAAAGCAAAGTGTTTTACAGTTCATTTGCCCCCCTCGTCTGCCTTCTCCCTTTTTGGGGAGCAATGGAAAACAGAGGAGGGGGCAAACGTTGCGGTTTGCCGTGGCCGCCGCTTGATCACCTCTGCAGCGGCCGAGGCAAACCGCTAGATTTGCCCTTTTCCCCCACCTTCCTTGAAGGTGGAGGAAAAGGGTGAAAATGTCCCGTTTTGCTCCACGGCCCCGATCCCTCCTTCTGGGCTCCCTCCTGGAAGGGAGCCAAGAGGAGGATGCAGAGGCTGTGCAGCCAAACCCAGGATTCGCACCCTCTCCCCACCTTCAAGGAAGGTGGGGAGAAGGGGCGACGATGCCCTGTTTGGCTGCACAGCCCCGATGCCTCCTTCTGGGCTCCCTCCTGGAAGGGAGCCCAGGAGGAGGATGCGGAGGCTGTGCAGCCAAACGGGGCATCATCACCCCTTCTCCCCACCTTCAAGGTAAGTGGGGAGAGGGGGTGAATCCTGGGTTTGGCTGCACATCCTCCGCATCCTCCTCCTGGGCTCCCTTCCAGGAGGGAGCCCAGAAGGAGGGATCGGGGCTGTGCAGCCAAACGGGGCATTGTCGCCCCTTCTCCCCACCTTCCTTGAAGGTGGGGAGAGCGAGTGAAGAGGGTCCGTTTAACTCTGCAGCCCCGATGCCTTCTTCTGGGCTCCCTTGCAAAGGGAGCCCAGAAGGAGGCATTGGGGCTGCGGAGTTAAACCCCTAGATTCGCTCCCTCTTCCTTGAAGGTGGGGAGAGGGGGCAAATCCCGGGGTTTGGCTCCACGGCCCCACATCCTCCTTCTGAGCTCCCTTCGGAAGGGAGCACAGAAGGAGGGATCAGGGCTGTGGAGCCAAATGGTGCATCATCGTTCCTTCTCCCCACCTTCCTTGAAGGTGGGGAGAGGGGGAAAATCTAGGGGTTTGCCGCGGCCGCCCCCGCTTCCCCCGCCTTGGTCCCCTTCAGAAGTGTCAAGATGGAGTGACGGGGGCTGCTGAGGCAAACTGGGCATTTTCGCCCCTTTCCTCCACCTTCGAGTCAAGTTTGACTGGAAGGTTGAAGAGAGGGGCGAACGTTGCGGCTGGATGGCTGGGAGAACTCTGCCAGCTGATCCTGTTCGCTTTCCCAACTCACGAGGAGATCCTCCGGAGTTGGGAAACAAAGAGGATCAGCTGGCAAGGCTCCCTCAGACAGTCAGCCAGCCAGCCAAATTGGGGTGGTGGTCTTATATGGTGAATATATGCCTAAGCCTAGATTTTTGGCTGGAAATTGGGTGGTGGTGGTCTTATACGCCCAGTCGTCTTATACGCCGGAATATATGGTAATCTTTCTGTATATTTAAGTGAAATGATTCAGTATGTACATACACAGTACATGCTCCCCTTGACAAGATTGATCACTTCACATAGACTCTTCATTGGCTAGGCAGTAGACACATTCTTATAGTGACATTACCTAGTCCAAACACAATCTTATTTAAATGTTACATATGCTAGATATTCTTATATTGGTGTTGTGATCTTATTATAATGTTATATATGTACTGTTATCCAGCATTTCAGAGTATGGTACTAAGCCTAGCAACAGCGTAGAAATCATCTGTAACGGGGGGGGGGGAACACTGTTAGAAGCAGTCCTGGAACTTCTTGTCATTATCTGGTCTGATACTGGTTTTATAGTCATGTCTCAAATCCCCACTTGGCCATGAAAAACCATTGGGTGACCTAGGGCAAGTTACACACTCTCAGCCTCAGAAAACTCTGTGATAGGTTTGCCTTAGAGTCACCGTAAGTCAGAAACAACTGGAAGGCACACAACAACAACAACAACAACTACTACTACCACCATTACCACTACCACTACTACTGGTCCCTGTGCCTGATCATCAACCACTAAAAAGATGAGGTTACTGCTTGACAAAAGAACTAGGAATTAAAAGCCACTAACTCTTCATCTGGCTATCTGCCACATACTTGACAAAGCTTCATTATGATGATGGGTTATACCTGGCAGTGTTCGCACTTTTTCCATATAATACTGGGCTTCTTTTGTTGATACTTATGGTATTACTGTTTATAGTTGAAAGGTGCTACACCCAAACAGCTATGCTACACAGTTTATCCAAAGCAGAACTAACTCTCTTAAAAACCCTGTAAATTAACCAGTTCAGAATTAATTCTAACTTTAACACATTTTACTGTTAATATCTATGGGGTCTGAAACTGGCAACATATGCCAGACAGTTAAACTATAATAAAGCCTAGGACCTGGGGATTTCACACACACCCTGCCCTGTTTCCTCAGCCCTGGTAAAGGCATCTTTTATGTTGTCTGATTTGCCTGTCAGGGAGATGTGATATGGGGCCAGTAGATTTGCTAATTGTAACAGTGCAAGATTCATGCCTTCACCCTGTATTTAACTTCTAAATAAACTCAGATACTACAAAATGCTTCAAGTCTGTAGTAATTTCTTCTTCCATAGGAAGCCAAAATTGTTAAGTGTTGTCTCTGGAACTTTTTTGTCACTTCAGAAAAAGCGAGTAATGTGTAACAATACTTTTATATATTCATTCATTCTATTCCACTGGTTTTCATTCAGGCTATTCAGAGAATACTTTCCTGTTCTAAGGCCTTGACTGCATGGACCAAAAATGCTGTTCTCGCCCCAAATCTGGTGCTGGCAGTCCCAATGACATACAGTTATTTCTGGGGAAGGAACCATACTTCCTGGCCCTTAGCCCGACCTTGCCCCACACTGCACAAAGTTGGGGGGAAGTCTGGTGTTTGCCAGAGACCCTGGAGTGTCTCTGGGGTCTGTTGGCATGCAGACAGCTGGATTGGGCCGGAGACGGAGTGACCCAGCTGTCTGCATGGCCACCCACCCAGCGCATCTGCTCCTTACTCACTGTCCTAGCAGCTTTGTCCAAGAGCCTATTATCTCCCATTGCTGCTGGTGAGGTAAGCAGAGGGAACTGTGCCACATGCTCAACATGGAAGGACCCTGCCTCCTTGTTGATCGCACAGGCACTCTGCTTACCTTACCAGCAGTGATGGGAAATGCTAGGCTCTTGGACAGATCTGGTCTGAGCTGGTGGGTGAGACAATGGCGGTGGTGCCAAGGGCGATGGGCCAAGAGTGACGGACAGATGTGGTGCTGGCCTGGTTGGCCAATGTGAAGAACAATGCACTCTCACACTAGTGCATGTAGACACCATTGTGGTCTACCCAGGGCCACTCCAGAGCGTTATTCATTTATTTTTATTTGTGCAATTTATATGCCACCTTTCTCCCAAAGTGGTACCCAGTAATGCTCTGGACTGGCCCCAGATTAAGTGGCCAGTGCAGACAAGACCTAAATCAGCGAAGAAATAGTGAGTCTTGGTGAGTAGTTTTGAAGCAGGAAGCAAAACAAATATATTAGTGTTAGATAGACACAAATGTTTTAAGTGCAAGAACAAGCTCTGAACCGAATTTATGCCTATGGCATGAGGAAAGAATAAAGAAAAGGTGGGACTTGGTTGCTTCCTTGGGCTCCTCATAAATTTCAAAGTGGTGTCTTCTTTTTTTTAGTAGCCTGTAAAATGCAACTCTGGAAGTGTTAGATGTTGTGCTGGTAAAGGTGATAGGAAACGAGAGAAGAAATTTCTGGGAGCAGAATGTTTAATGATTTGTCAGTCAATTAGTTGGAGGTCAAGTGCACACTATTAGTGTTACACTCCAGTGGGCCGTGTTATCAAATTCTTCCAGTTTGCATTTTAGAAGATGCAGATATCAAGATTTTTGGGTGTGTGTGAATAATACCACATTCTGAATAATTAACTTCCAGCTTGCATCCCTATCCAATGATACCTTGGACTTTGGTTCAATAGAAAAATAAATGGAGAATTGATGTAGTGTTTCTTAAATAGTTTGATTGCAGAGTATCTCTGGAGAGAAGGAGTGTGTGTGTGTGTTTAAGGAGCTATATTTCAGCACTGAGTATAACCAGTGACTGCCCAGCTAGTGAGCCGAGACAGGTGCTTATTTTGCTAATCGTAATATTCTTACTGCTGTGTTGTTCTGATTGCACTAATTGTTGTCCCATTTTTCTGCCTGCCTTACTCTGCACATTGAGAATCCTTCTTGTTATAGCACACAGGAGAGAAGAGCAGCCAAATGGACTACTGAGCACCAGAGTGGGAGGTGCTGCTTCTGGACTTTCTTTCTGCTCTGAAGCCCATGCGGAATACTAACAGCCAGCCCTAAACCAGGGAACTTTTATCTCTGAGTGATTCTAGCATCTAGCATTAATTCTAAAGCCAGGGTTTAGAGAGGGTTTATATCAGGCTGCTACAATTTGACTCTCCAAGTCAAATGCAGCCCAGTAGCCTACTAGGGTCTCTCTCTCTCTCCCCCTCCCATTTTACAGTCCTTGTCAGATAGCAGAAATTGGGGCAGGTGGTGGTGGCGGGGAGTTGTGAAGCAGACCAGAATACATGACTGGTGGTGTGCATTCACTTTGGTGGGTTGCTGGTATTGCAAGCCCAGTTAACAGTTTCACTGCCTAGTTTAAGGAGAACATTAAATGAAGGGACCATGTTCAAGAGTTATGAGTAATGCTGTTATTTAACCTTCTATCCAAACTTGGTCAAGGGCAGCTGAAACTGAAATGCTTATGGGCAGCAAACTGCACCAGTTTGGGATAGCAACAGCTTGCTGGGGGCAAAAGCACTGTGAAGAATGTTTAAACCGATTGTGGAAAAGCCTTTAGTCTGTACAATCCACTTCCTGGCCTTCAATCTGTTTCTGATCTGTGGATTTCCCCTAGCAAAAATCCCTGTTGACACTTTCCGTCATGTCATGTTTATCCACCTTCAACCAATCTGTTCTTAACTACAATCTCTCCTAATTTACTTAATAATGAAATGAGGATTACTAACCCATATTATTGAAGGTCATCTATGGGATTCTTAAAAAATGTTATTTTATTGTACTCTGTAGTTTGCCACAAGAAGATCCATGTGTGTGTGTTTTGAGATGTATGTATACTGTAATAAACTTTAATAATGTCTGTTGAAATACGGGACTCTCAGCATTTCATCAAGCCCATTTAACGTAGGGTCTGATTATTCTTTTCTGATTACTCTCTGGAGGTGAAAACTTTATAGTTTTGACTAGAGGTTTTGTGTTTGGATTCTTAATAGTTTTGTAATTAGGTTTTGCAAAATTCATCAGGCAATTGATCAAGTTGCAACTCAAAATGTTCCTACCAAAGTATACCGGTGAACAGCAATCATTACTAATTACATTATGGCTTCCATTAAGCTCACTGTAATTAATGAGACTTTGGGAATTGCTACAGAGAGGAAAGTCTGTAGTTTAATATTTTTGTAGGCATGAATGAAACTTTCATTGTGATGGACAGAAATTTAAGAAGTGTTTCTCGCAAACTTTTCAAACAAGTGGTTATCTTATTTCTGACAGTTTGTATCACTCATAAACAGTACATCATGTGTTATTGTCAGTGAGAATATATTAATTAATTGCCAAAATGTGTGCAAGATGGAAAGTTGGCTTGTGGCATGCCTTCAGTGAACAGTGTAAAGTGCACTGCTACTAAAATATGCCTTTAACCCTTCTACAGGAAAAAAAAATGAATGCGCACAACCCTCTTCACAGTGGTCCAAGTGTCTGCAGCATGGATATTTTGTATCAATGCATTACTTTGCACAAATGATGACATGTGCATTCAACAACATTGCTATCTATTATTAAAAATATTCATAGATTTTATTTACTTATTTATTTATATATTTTATATGCTGCCTTTCTCTTAGAGTGGGATCCAAGGCAGCTCACAAATAGAATTCGTTAAAAACAATGCAATTTTAAAAACACTGTACTGTATAATCTATAATGTATAGCCACAATATAAAATTTTGTTCAAAAGATACAAAAGTTAAAAACATAAATAAACACAGCACACACCCCAATAAAAAGCCCCCCTGAAAATGATTACACATTAAAATACTGCTTGAACAGAAATGTCTTTGCCTGCCAGTGAAAGGAAAGCAGGGAGTGGGGGCAGCCTAGTCTCCTGTGGAAGGACACTCAAGAGGGTGGGAGCAACCGCTGAGAAGTCTCTTTCTCGTGTCCTCATCAAGCAGGCCTGTGATGGCGGAGGGACCAAGATAATGCCTTCCCCTAAAGAGCTTAAAGCTCTAGCAGGCTCATATTGGGAAATATGGGCTTTCAGATAGTCTGCACCCAAGCCGTATAGGGCTTTATAGATCATGGCCAGCTGAATTGTGCCCGGAAACAAACCGGTAGCCAATGAAGCTGTTTTAACAAGGGAGTTACATGCATCCTATAGATGCCTCCGGTCAGCATTCCGACTGCAGCATTTTGAACCTGCTGAAGTTTCTGAACAGTTTCCAAAGGCAGCCTCACATAGAGTGTGTTACGGTAATCTAAACAGTACTGCAATCCATTTAACATAAAATTAAAAAGGATGTGTCAAAACTGTGCTGGAAAGGAGACTGGTAACATGAGTGGCTAATCTGGCCCCAGACTGCAATTTTTTGGGAGAAAATATCAAATAGTATAAATAAAATATTTGTTCAGATGGTATACTACAGAAGAGCTTTATTGCTCACATCCATGTTTGAAAATTGAAATGGAAGATTGCCAAACAGCGACCTGGGTTTGACTACATCAGGGGTAAAAATCTGATTGAAAGTCAGACCTTTTTGGCCTGGAGCTGCACTGGAACTACCCCGTATAATATTTGGATCACTCTGGTCTGGATTTAAGCATCACACCTACTTGGCCAAAAAGTCTGAATCTCCCCACCAGATTTTTACCTCCTGCTGTAGGTCTGTTGCCACTGCCTAGCCAGGCACCTCTTCCCAAAGAGCTTCATGCATACTCTTTAACAAGGAGGACCCCCGGCATATGGCTGATGGTTCTGAGAGCATATGGCTGATTGTTCCACCCAGCGCAGTCACTCCCTCTTACCTTAGGACAAGCATCTGTAAGCTGGGAAGGCAGACCTCCAGAATATGGCTGATCATTCTGAATGTCAGAGGGAGTGACTCTGCCAAGTTCAGGACAGCAAGCACCATAATTTCCCCCCTTTTAGGTGCCGCCACTGCTGGCTCTGCCTTCCTGGTGCATAGCGAAAAAGTGACTGTGTGGTGGGAAGGCAGAGCCAGTTTTGGTGGTGCGGAGAAGGGGGGAAATGGTGACAGCTGTCAGGCAGCTCTTGACCTGTCTCCCCACCCTCTGAATCCAGTGCGGATCCTTTGTCCACACTACAGTTCTCTCCGGAGTTGCCAGCACACTCTAGAGTAAACCATGATTCTTCCAAAACCCGGTTTTAGGTGGCATACTCCAAGTCCAGTGCAGATAGGGCTGCACTATCGCACCAGATTTGGGGATAATGCTGCTCATTGCGTGGCATTATTGGGCTATATTCAGGGGAGGATTTGGATTTTATCACTAGTGTATACAAGGCCCTAATAGTACTTTTGTTAAGTGCTGTAAGATTAGAAATGGTGAAATCATGGGAAAAGCTAGAAGGTCATTCTAGATGGAGAAGACTAGAGTGTGGTCCACAGCACTATCAGAAAAGTTATCATGCACAGTTGGATTAGCAAGAGGACATAGTTGAAGAGGATATATTTGAAGAAATTTGGAAGCCTTTTATTACCTGTGTTAATCATATAAACTCTGGATTCAAGCATACTTTTAGAAAACTGGAGTTTGAATGTAATCCACTGGTCAGTACTTTGAAGAAGATTTATACATATGATAGTTGATAGTGATCCAGATTTTGATTCATCGTTTAAAATGCAGGTTTGGAAGGCAGAGAGCATGGGGAAGAATGCATTGGATATTATTCTATATTCTATTTGTAAGGTAAGGGAAAATTGTAAGGGAAAAATCTAATTAAAAAAACATTGTATGTGTATATTTGCCTTCAAGTTGCCTGTTGAGTTATGGTGACCCCATGAATTTCATAGGATTTTCTTAGGCAAGGAATATTCAAAGGTGCTTTTGCCAGTTCCTGCCTCTGAAATATAGCCCACAGGACCAGGTATTCATGGGCAGTACTAACAAGGGCTGACCCTGCTTAGCTACTAAGATCAGATGGGATCTGGTGTCTTTAGGGTATTTAGGCCCTAAAACAACACTATTATTCTCAAAATGTAAGCAAAATACAACCTTGCATCTTAAAAAAAAAGAGGCCAGGATCGGCAGCATGTGTGCAGCATTTACAGCACACTTTTTTGTGTCACGTTAAGAGAGTTTTTTTTTAAAATAGTATGATGCAGCCCTTTCCACCACTGAAAAGAGTACAGTGTCTGTACCATTCCTGTACCATGTCCTTAGGTTACAATGACTACAAGAATCAGGAGAGTTTTGTACTGACAAGATGTGCCAGTGAAAAGCACGTTGGACCTTTCATTGTCTTGTCCCTGGAGTGCCCCATTTTGGGTTCCTCCCCTGGGCAGGAACATTATAGCCATACAGCTTTTCAGAGGTGTATCTATCAGGCGTGTGGATATGTCTGGAAAAGGATGTATCACAGGTAAAACCAATGTTCCTATATGTTCCCTGCTGGCACTGCTCTCTGATAGAAGGGCATTTCCGGCCTAAATTCATTTTGGACAGTTTTCAGGGTAGTGATGGTGAAGAGTTGCACTAGCATCTTTCCCAGAAACAATCCCCTTCAAAGGGATTTGTAGCTGACTGTGTATTCTCTTAAAGTGAACTCTGTTTCCTTCTGTGGTGTTGTGAATTTGTACATGGCTTCTTTGCATGGTGACAATGTGAAGGAAATTATTCAGTGTGATTTCCTTTATGCTCTATAAAGAGCTCTTCAGTCGCTTTATCAGTCTTCCTTTTATATCATTCATCTCCCTAATGGATTTCTTCCTCTGTCCTGTTCATCCTAATCTGAGACTATTCATACTTGCCATTATTTCTTGATCTAATACTATTATTGAGACCTACATAGTACCAGCTCAGTAGAAACTCTTGCAAAAGGTAGAAATGAGAATACTTCTGTAATATTTCCTTTGTTGTATAGAGGTTACAGATTTGAATGCAATGTATTGCAGCCAACTAAACTTTTTGGTTGAAACTGACATTTGAAGTTACCCTCTTAGACTGCTTTTTGGGCTGAATTATGTGCATTTTGAAGGAAGACAATGTTTCTCTGAGGCACTTTGTCCCGAAAGAGTTAAGCCACTTTTGTGGAGCTTCAGACAGGCTGTTAGCCTTTAAGTATCTTGTCTTTGAGGATTAGTCTGAACTGTAATAGTCCATTATCGATGATTTCAGTCACAGTAGCCTAATTCTCCGAACAGTCATTTGAGTGTCAGCATACAATGTACTGGACAATTTACCAGATTCATTTGTATACTTTTGTTTAAAATGTATTTCCTGTCTGCATTAACCATCTGTGCTGGTGGATAATTTGGGAGAGACCTCATTTAGTCTGCTGGGATTAAAGAAAATGTTTCCATGGTATTGTGGAAATTTTTACAATATAATGATCCATATATTATTCGGTGTTCTTATCAGGATTTAACTCCTAAACACATCAGGATTTGTGCATCTTTTTGTGATGCACTGGCAATACTATTACAGTTGGCCCTCCATGGATTCTGTATCCACGGATTCCACCATCCATGGCTTGAAAATCCCCCCCCCTCCAAATAAAAATAATTATAAAAAGCAAACCTTGATTTTGCCAATTTATATAAGAGACATCATTTTACTATCTCATTGTATATAATGGGACTTGAGCATCCACGGATTTGTATCCACAGGGAATCCAGAGGAGGGTGACTAAAATGGTGAAATGTCTGGAAACCATGCCTTATGAGGAAAGACTTAGGGAGCTGGGTATGTTTAGCCTGGAAAAAAGACGGTTAAGGGGCGATATGATAGCCCCGTTTAAGTATTTGAGGGGATGTCACGCTGAGGATGGAGCAGGTTTGTTTTCTGCTGCTCCAGAGACTGGAACACGGAGCAATGGGTGCAAGCTCCAGGAACAGAGATTCCACCTCAACATTAGGAGGAACTTTCTGACAGAGTTGTTCAGCAGTGGAACACACTCCCTTGGAGCGTAGTGGGGTCTCCTTCCTTGAAGGTCTTTAAACAGAGGCTGGATGGCCATCAGTCAGGGATGCTTTGATTGTGATTTCCTGTGTGGCAGGGGGTTGGACTGGATGGCCCTTGTGGTATCTTCTAACTCTACAGTTCTATGATTCTATGATTCCTGGAACCAAATCCCAGCAGATATCAAGGGCACACTGTACTACTTGTCTTCTGTATTGCATGTTGGCCAAGTGCTGAATTATCAGTATGATTGTCTTCGCAAGATCTTGTGAGGTATTTGGTCAGGACTTTCATGACAGAGTTGAGCAAGTGAGGCTGAGGGACTATATCTTGCATATGGCCACACAATGAAGCTGTGGGAGAGGTGAGATGAACTCATATCAATCATAGGCCTGACCCTCTGGCATTAAGAACTCTGGAGTAGTTCAAACTGAGCACCTTTTCTGAGTCTTACAGTCTTTTCTGTCAGTTTCCTCAAAGCTAGTCCTTTGGTGAAAGGCACATAACCTTCCCAGATAAGGACTGCATTTTTTTAACTCTGGAGAGAGGAGTCCTCCTCAGATCTCTGTCAGGCTATGGCACTATTTCTAAACCAGTATGCAACTGAGGTGCACGTGAGACTCCTGGGTGAATTGCAGGTTCCAGATGCTTGGAGGTGCGGTATCCAGTTGCTCATCCTCAACTCCTTAAGGTTAACATTCAGCTGGAATGTTTGCATGCCTCCTCGATGTGCTTTGGGATCAGTTAGATGGTAGTCTAGAATGCTCGCTTGGTACACCCCAAGCTTACGTCATTCAGAAAGTTTGAAAACTTCTCAGTGATGACTGGGTTTGGTGAAATGGGTGATGATGACGGGGGAAGGGATTAGCCCCGCTGCTCCACCAAAGCCCTAATTTGGATGCTTAGTTTGGTGGGCTTCCCCACTTCATAGCTGAGCATCAGGTTCTGTCTTTGCCTATGTGAGTATGCAATGATGGAAGCTGAAATAAAAATGGTATTCATATGTGCTCCCCTCATGTTAATACTGTTATTAGAAAGTTGATCTGTGAGCATTGACATGCACCCACATGGATACCTGTGCTAGTTGCACTTATGTTCATTCTAGTTTGATGCAATATCATACCCTCCAACATTTCATAGATGAAAAACAGAAGAAGTGTGGACAGACAACCTCAGAGTGTGATCAAAATGGCAAATGTTATTAACGAGGAAGAACAAAGAAGCTAGGAGAGGCTGCAGCAGTTTGCTTTTGCCTAAGTCTACTGGGAAGGGTTAGAGCTCTTCCCATCCTCTCCTCTCTCCCCTGTTGGGTCAACTGAGTGTAGAGTACTCTTGCACTTTAAACTCAGTTTGCAGCAACAAAGTACGCTGAGGCCAAAGGGGGAAGTGGGATGGGGAAGGAGGAGGAGGAGGAAATAAAAATGAAGATTCCCTTAGCTGAAAAAAAATTGAACAAAAATATTATCAGTGCTTGGTTTTCTATTCAGTATTGGTTCAATAACAATATATCATTGACTTTATTGCTGTATTATGTCATCATACATGCAGTTTCTTCTTGAGTGTATATTGTCAGAGTGCAGAATACTGGTCACCTGCACACCTCCATTTGTGATTGCTACATGGACACTTGTGTCCAAACCAGCTAAAGCTATTTGCACTTATCTAAAGTTTATTGAGATATTAAAATGTGTATATTCATCCATGAGATCACAGAACTTTGTATTGGAAATGTTTGGTGTTCTTTGACAACATGTGGTTTGGGCTTACAGTTCTAAAACTGGCAACAAATGTTTCTGTTTTTAAACCATGTCCTTGCAATCTAAGAAGCTATCTAATATTCTAGAACAGTGGTTCTTAACCTTTTCTTTACCAGGGACCCCCTTTAAATATCTTCTGTTGCTGCAGACCCCCAAGACTTAACTTGAGATTTAAAACAACAACGACAACAATGCATAATAATAATAATAATAATAATGTAATAATAATAATAATAATAATGTACATCATCATCATCATCATATAATTACACCATCTGTTAAACCTTCCTTCAGAAGCACTGAAGGAAGAGGGTAGACTTTTCTCCTGCTTCTTCCTACAAGTTTGTGGCTGGAGCAGATTGAATGGCAATGTGCAGGCCAAGCCAACCAGCCAGCCTTTGCCTTGGCTCCTGTCATGTAGCCGCTCCACTGCAGTGAGGAGATGGTCTAAGCAACTTTCAAGCCTTCACGGACCCCCTGTGAGGACATCACGGATCCATGGGTGTCCCTGGACCCTAGGTTAAGAACCACTGTTCTAGAAGAATTAAATAACGCACTTCCATTTAGAAATGTGTTTAGCAGCTCAATAGCTGCTTTCTCTCCAACATGGGTTTGTTTTCATAGGTGCTTTCTTTTCTCCTTCCTTTTGTGCAGTGTACAGTTCAGATTTCATTTGAAAGTAACTCTGCGGATTCACTGTCTCGTTTGTATTGGCATTTCTCAGTTCACTACAAACTTTTATATTATTCTAGTCAGTTGATATCATTAGGATTTTTTAAAAAGCCTAGTTTAAGGTTAAGCTTGTAGTTCATAAATGTGATTGAAAGAATCAACAGTAACAACAATACTCAGTGGCTGCTGGGGAATTTTGGATGGTGTGAAATTTGTAACAGATCTCAGTGAATGTTGTATATGTCTTGTTTTATGGATGTGCATAACATTAAGTGAGAAAGCACACCTGTGGAATTTTTTAATACCTTTTTTTGTCTCATGGTTTTGAACACACAATTTTCCAAACAGTTAAAAATAGCAGAATAGATCCATTCCCATTATTATTTCCTGGCTATATTTGAATTGCCAGATATTTTTAAAGCAAAAAAGTACAGTATAACCAAAATACATTTCCTTTAACTCCTGCACCACCAGGACAGGTGCACTCCACCCTCACAGTAGTGTTTGTATATTGTAGCTGTAAATGAGTAGAATAATCTCTTTTACTAATCTGTAAACTGAGAATGGTGTTTAACTGGTACACATCTACCACTAATACAAAATGGATCACAGGTCTCAAGAATAGCCAAAAAACAAAAACCCACCAAGGGCAAGGACAGTAAAAGAATAACTTTAACAGGATAAAAGTTTGCAGCATGGCATATGGGGCTTTGAGATACAGAGAATTATTTTCCCTCAGACTGGACGCAATTAAAAAGATGGAAATACATGTTCTGAGACACAGGGCACAGCCTTTAGGTCAACTACAGTCTATTTCAGTTTTAAGATGACAGCAGAAAAAAAATATTTCAAACTTATTAAGAACTGTGCCTTATTAAATCCGCTATGGAAAAATAAATGGGGAGAAATAGTGGAAATAAAAATAGACTAAAAGAATAGGAGAATGGTTTAAATAATCAGAAAAGTGGCATGGTAAGATAATCAAATGAAACGGACATGTGGGGTAAAAGAAATATAAAAGATATAATTACAGACTGGAAAGAAGAGAGGAAGTTAGTGGTGAGTGGTTAGAGATGAAGGTGAAAGAGGTGGTTAAGTGGGTGAATGAGAGTTTGATAAGAAAAAAGAATAGATGTGTCTTAATGTATATGGTTAAAAATGTATGATTGAAGAAGAGTGGAAAGATTGGTTTTGTTTAATTATATGAATGGAAAAGATTGAATATATATATATATATATATATATATGAACTGTGCCTTATTTATTTAAAAGTCTCTACAGGTCTTTGTCAGAGTCTCTTCCCAAATGTGTTCAGTACCATCATTAGTTTGTCTATAGAAAGCAATAAAATGTGAATTGGTGTCCAGTTTTTTTAGGATCTCAAGCATGCAAAGCTATTCTCTTTCGCTGTTCCAGTGGGCATGCCTGCAAATCAAGATAGCAGGCATGAGTGAATTACTCACATTTTTATTTACCTTGAGTTCCTGCTGCTGAATAGTTTTTTTTTTTTAAATCTAAATCCTAGGTGCAGTCTTCTGCTTTAACAAAGAAGCAAACAAATATAAACAGTTATTTTCTCATCATAGAGCACAATCACTACATCAAAAATCCAACATGGTGGTTGTGGGCACTTGCCTTGTTAGCAAGCTCCACCCCCTGCACACATCTGACCAATTAGCTTTCTACTTCTGCTGTTAGCGGGAATGCGCATCAAAGAGAACTGGTATCTCAACAAGCGGGAATGTACATTCCCCACAGAGCTTTTAAAAAACTTTGGGAAGAGCCATAAAGGTTTTTCCTGTGAAGTGTTTAGCATTGTTGGCACCCCTCCTTCTGAATACTTCGGATTGATGTGGGATCTCATTAAGACAAATTGTATTCTCCTCAAACTCCATGTGGAGTATTTTCGCCGTTTAGACAACTCCTGTGTTATTCACTTACAGTCAGAGCCAGGCAACAAGGATGATAAGAGGTATGGAGGAACGTATGAGAAAGGGCTGAGGGAGATGGCTATGATCAGCCTGTTGAAAAAAGACTGCACTCTTCAAATATCTCGAGGACTGCCACAGAGAGGAGGGTGCAGGTATGCTGTCTGCTACCACAGAGGGTAGGACCAGATCTAATGGTTTTAAGTTACAGGAAGGTAGATTTCCATTGGACATTAGAAGGACCTTCTTGAGTGTAAAAGCAGTTTGGCAACGAAGCCAGCTGCCTAGAGAGGTGGTGGAGTTTCTTTCTCTAGACATCTTCAAGAAAAGCTGGGCAGCTACCTCCTGGGGATGGTCTAGTTGGAGTTTCTGCACTGAGCATGGAGTTGGACTCAGTGGCCTATGAGACCCTTTCCAAGTCTATGATTCTAGGATACTAAGTTCAGATTCTAATTCCTGGAAGTTAAAGAATTTCCCTTGATTTATTAGCAAAAATCACTGATCCTAACTGCTGGGTGTTTGTACTTGGAACAATGGATCTCAGAACACACTGAAAATAAGTGCTACAGAGAATACTGAAACTTACATTTGAGTTGAGGACTTCCGGTCAGTGAAGGGGTTGTGAACGGCTGCTAGGTGCGCTTCAGGAGTGCTAGCAGCCACCCGGTGGGTGATTTCTGGCAGTTTAACTTCTTCTTACTAGCCAGAGTGAAGATTAAAAATATTGAAAGAAATTACAGTTGGAGATTCAAAGAATCTTTGATACTAGATGAGAAAGTACAGTACAGAGTTAAAGAAGCATTACAAATTACTTTAAAGAAAATAGAGAAAGAGAAGTTGCAATGAATACTATATAGGATGGAAGTTAGGCTGTAATTAGAGGTTTATTAATGCAAATAAATTGTGAGAGAAATAAAAGAATAAAAGAAAAAAGGCAACATCTCCAAGATGTACTGAAAGCTAAAGAAAAGGAACTCAAAAAAGATCCAAAAGATAATGAAGCGTTGAAAGAAATCAAAACTATACAAGATCAATTAAATAGAGAAACAGCGTTAGAAATAGAAAAAAAGATGAAATACGCAAAACAAAGATTCTATGAAAACGGCAACAAAATAGGAAAATGGTTAGCTTTCAAATTGCGAAAGGAACAAGAGAAACAACAAAATTTGAAAATAAAAATAAAAGGAAAAGTAATAATGAAACGAGAGAATAAGAAAATTGTTTCAAGAATATTATAGAAGCTTATTTAAGGAAACAGATATGAATGGAAACCAGATAGAAAATATAAGAAGATATTTGATTGACCAATATATTTTGGAAATAACGGAAAAACAAAAGGAAGAATTAAATAAAAAATTAGCAATAGTTGGAAGTAGAGAAGGCAATTAGAGCAATGAAGAAACTCCTGGACCCAATGGCTTTCCATCAAGTTATTATAAGATCTTTGAGGAAGAAATTAAAATACCACTATGGAAGACCTTTAATAAAATAATGCTAGGAGAAGACGTTCCAAGGTGTTGGAATAATGCAAATATTGTGTTAATTTTAAAAGAAAATAAGGACCCAGAAGAAGTAAAAATTTATAGGCCCATTTCACTGTTCACTGGAATACAGGCAATTTATCAACATCAAACAACTCAAATAATAATAAATGGGCACAAAACAACAGAAATAAATCTAGAAAAAGGAGTAAGGCAAGGATGCCCGCTCTCACCCTTACTCTTTATAATAGCATTAGAAACGCTTTGCGGAAAGATAAGAAGAGATGAAAAAAAATACAAGGAGTGAAGATTAAAAAGCAAATTTATAAGATAGGTGCCTATGTGGATGATATGGTTATGTGGATGATATGGATATCCCTAGAGGATCCGTTAGAATCTATAAAGAACCTACAGGAAAAGTTAGAGATCTTTGGCAGAATATCTGGAATTAAAATCAATAAAGAAAAAAAACAGTGATATTGACGAAAAATCTAGATAAAAAAGAGGAAGAGAATATAGCAAATTTATCAAACTTTAAAGTAGTAAAGATGATAAGATACTTGGGAATAGTGACAGAGAAAAACAACCTTGATTTAGTAGGTAATAATTATAAAAAGAAATGGAATGAAATAAAAAAAGATATAGAAAGATGGAAGAAGCTAAATCTATCCATGTTAGGGAGGTTGTCGGCCATTAAGATGACAGTGTTGCCGAAAATGCTTTTCTTATTCCAAAACCTACCCATACTAAATAACAGCAGGTTATTTAAAATGTGGGATAAAGATTTGTCAAATTTTGTTTGGATGAATAAAAAACCAAGAATAAACTGGAAAGTATTAACAGATGAAAAAGGTAGAGGGGGATTGGGGTTACCCAATTTGAGATTGTATTATAGGGCATGTGTATTAGCATGGTTACAAGATTGGTTTAGACTCAATAATGACAGAATAACAACATTAGAGGGGGCAGATACCAGATATGGTTTACACGCATACCTATGGTATGAGAAAGAGAAGATAGATAAAAATTTTGGAAGCCATCTTATTAGGAAAGCCATGTTAAAAACTTGGAAAGAAGTTAAAAAACGCATATATATATATATAAGGTTACCAACGTGGGTTTCACCGCAAAAAGCCTTCAGAAGAACTGAAATGATTGAGTTAAACAAATGGTGGACATATAAAGATTTATTAAACTTTCAGAAAGGATCTCATAGGTTGAAATCAAGAAAAGAGTTGGAAAAGGATCATAGAATCATAGAATCATAGAATTGCAGAGTTGGAAGAGACCACGAGGGCCATCCAGTCCAACCCCCCTGCCACGCAGGAAATCTTGATCAAAGCATCCCCGACAGATGGCCATCCAGCCTCTGTTTAAAGACCTCCAAGGAAGGAGACACCACCACGCTCCGAGGGAGTGTGTTCCACTGCCGAACAGCTCTTACTGTCAAAAAGTTCCTCCTCATGTTGAGGTGGAATCTCTGTTCCTGGAGCTTGCACCCATTGCTCCGTGTTCCAGTCTCTGGAGCAGCAGAAAACAAGCTTGCTCCATCCTCAGTGTGACATCCCTTCAAATACTTAAACAGGGCTATCATATCGCCTCTTAACCGTCTTTTTTCCAGGCTAAACATACCCAGCTCCCTAAGTCTCTCCTGGTTCCAATATAGACAACTACAGGAAAGATATAACATCGATAAAAACTATATGGTATAACGAATCAACAGACAGAATTAGATGCATTGATAATGGAATACAAAGAACTAACAACATCGAAGATATATAAGCTGTTATTAAAATTAGATCTAGATCTGATAGTAATAAAGGATTATATGATTAAGTGGTCACAGAATATCGGACACGATATTCTGTTAGAGGATTGGGAGAAACTATGGAAAAGCAATATTAGATTTACACCTTGTATAGAACTAAAAGAAAATTGTTATAAAATGCAATTTCGGTGGTATATGACACCACAAAAATTATCAAAAATGTATAAGGGCAATGATTCAAATTGCTGGAAATGTGGCAAAGTGACTGGCACGTTTTATCACACGTGGTGGTCATGTAGAAGCGCAAGAAAATTCTGGGCCATCATTCATAATTTGATAAGGAAAATACTGAAAATAAATCTGAGACTTAAGCCTGAAACATACTTATTGAACATCATAGATAAAGATTTCCCAAAGGAATTTAAGAACATCATGCTGTACATGATCACCACAGCGAGAGTCATTTACGCCAGACATTGGAAGCAAAATGAAATCCCAAATCCAGTTGAATGGATGACAAAGCTATTAGAGATAGCTCAGATGGAGAAATGTACTTGCTGGATTAATAATAGATCACCAAACAAGTTTAGGCAGGAGTGGGAGAAACTGATAGTCTTTTGGAAAACTGAATGGAGTAAAAATGTAATCACTTGGTTAATTGATTAATATATAGTGAGATAAAAGGTGGAAAATATAGAAAACAGACTACATAGACGAGTTGATAAACATCATTGTTAGAATGGTTATGAGTAGAAGTAATTATGAATCCAGAGTGAATAAAGGTTCCATAACCGATATAATATTGTGCAGTAACAAAAAAGGAGTTAAATGATATGACAATATGAATAATAATATATGTTGAGGATAATTTGAGTTGCAATTAGGAAAGGACAGTAAAGAGGATAAGAGAAAAGTTCAAAACCTGTTGAAAGGAAGTACCGTATATTCTGGCATATAAGACGACTGAGCATATAAGATGACCCCCAATTTTTAAGTCAAAATATAGACTTTAGAGTATACTCACCATATAAGACAACCCCCCATCACCTGCCCTCCCCGAAGCCGCAATCGGGCTCCCCTTCGTGGCTTCGGGGAAGGCGGATGGTGGCTGGAAAACTTCCCCCCCTCCAGCAGCCTATCCGAAGGTGGCTGAGGAATCACAGGGGGTGGCTGCCTGGCTGGAAAGAGGCTCAGCCGCCTCCCATGATTGCCAACCCATGATGAGGCTGGCCAGCCTCCTCGCGAGTTGGGGAATCACGGGGGATTGCTGGCCAGCCTGGGAGAGGCTCAGCCACCTCCCACGATTCTGCAACCCAGGAGGAGGTTGGCCAGCCTCCTCAGCAGTTGGGGAATCACGGAGATGGCTGGCCAGTGGGGGAGAGGCTCAGCCACCTCCCGCCCAGCAAGGCTTCCCCCCCATGCAACCTCGGTGGCTGGGAAGTGATCCTTTCTGTGACTCAGAGTCACGGAGGAGACTCCCTCCCACCCAGCAAGGCTCTCCCCATGCAGCTGCACTGGACGGGGGGAGATAAGGTGGCTAGCAAGCTTCCCCCCCCCCGCCAGCCACCTCCGTCGTTCCGAGTCCGAGATGGGGCTGGCACAGCCCCGTCTCGGACTTGTATCAGGCATATAAAACAGACCCTGACTTTTCAGCTGATTTTACAGGCTGAAAAAGTCGTCTTATACGCTGGAATATATGGTATGAATATTTTTAAGGTTTTTGTAATGTATTGTATTATATTGTCTTTTTATGTTGTTTATGTCTTTATTGTTTGTTTTTTCTATGTGGTTTTTTTTAGTAAATTTTGTTTTAAATAAAAATAATAATAATAAAAAAAAGAATCTTACATTTGAGTTGACTTGCGTATGGTTACATACAAGATGTGCTTCTCTGGCCTAACATACCTCAAAATCATAACAATTTGGAATTTGGAGTATGAGTGAGAAACATACTTGTTATGCAGATAGACATACTTTCTAACTGGCAGGTCAATGAATTTGATTTTTTTCCCTTTTTTCAGAGTTCTTGAATCCAGCTCCTGCAGTAGCATTGATCTAGCTAGACACAGCCACAAATCAGGTATTTACTTAATTTTGAAAATTATATCAGTGCTGTACAAAGCTTTGTTTTGTTATATAATTCAGCAGCCATTACAGTGTTTCCTAGGAAGGCTATTGTCTTTTCTGTCTAACTTTTTGTTAAGGGATTTGCTATGAATTATTTTCGAATCTTTGAAGAGTCACCAGAGACAAGCCAGATAACTTTGTCTGTATGTTTCCAGTGGGAGTTTGTTGTCCGGATCCAACTCAGAAAGAACGTGCAAAGCTATTCCGACAATGGTCTTTTAGGTTATAGCCTAGACGCAGTGTATGGTCGATCAGTTGTTTAAAAGGAGGTGGTTTTTGCCATCAGTGGGAAGGAAACAGGCTACAGAAAGAAACATTTTCACTATTTTATTTATTGTTCACTATAGAAGAAGGTGAGAAACAGCATGGAAGAAAAAATATCTCAATGGCATATTCCTGGACAGGGTAGTACTTTTTAGTAGTATGCATAACTTGGAAATACAGCTGTGCTCTTATATCACTTGTACTTGTAAGAGCACTAGAAAATTGAATGCCAAAAACACTCAAATGCCACATATCCCAGTGGTCCTCTTCATTTTGTAAGGAGCTTGATTTTCTTTTACTACCTTATGAGTTAGGGCCACCTTACAGGCTGTTAGAGGAAGAAATTGCTTGTTTTTTAAATAGTTCCTGGCTTTTTAGTGTTTAAATTGTCTTAATTTTATGCCTCAACTTTATGCCTCAGCATAGCATTTAATAGAGGCTTGTTTTGGTTTTGTGTGTGTGTGTATTAACAGTGCTTTTGTCTGCCACAAAAGTATGAAAACCTGGGACTAATATTCTTAAGCTGCTGTTCAACATTGTCCATAAAATAGAGGAAAAGAATAAAGTCACATGACTCTTAACAAGTTTCAAGTTCCAAGATAAAATAAGAGCCTGATGTCCACCAGGAAGAATTTAGCTCATGTCATGGCACCTTTCTCAAAGCGATGATGATGATGATGATGATGATTTATTTCTTACCCACCTCTCCTGTGGATTGAGGTGGGGAACAACACATCAACACGTAAAACATAATATTAGTTAAAAACACATATCAGTTACAACTTATCAATTGAAAGAACAAGTAAGATTAAGACATTTTAAAACAATCAGTACACAGTTTAAAATTCACAATTTAAAATCATCTGGATAGGCCTGCTGGAAGAGACTCGTCTTTAGCACTACTTTAAATTCTGACAGTGTATTCAGCTGTCGTATCTCTTCTGGCTGGCCATTCCAGAGTCTCCCCAAAAGGCAGCTTGGTTTGTTCCAGGCCTACTGAATCAGGACCTCTGGTCCTCACCATTTCTCAGTAGTGAAATGGAATATCTGTGGGTCCCACATCTTGCAGGATTTATACTTTTGCGGGTGTAACATGTGGTAAATTTGCCATAATGCCCAAATAGAGGGTAGCTCATTTGGAAGTGGCAGATTTTCCTTCACCTGAGCTTTGGGCTGGAATATATTTCCTCCACACACATTGTTGTCCTACTCCTTTGTTAGGTCCTCTAGTTATCACCTTTTAGATCTTGTGCCAGTCTCTGCAGTATAGATTAGACACTTGGCAGTGATTCAGCCATTGCTTTATGTCTTCCATGTATCCTTCCTGTCACAGAAAAAGAAGCCTTCCTGAATGGTTGTGTATGCTTGCTCTGCTGCTTTGTAACCTTGTATAAATTGCGCTCCCAGACTTGCTGCTAACACAGCAAATCTTCCAGAGGCCTGGGCTGTACGTGCACCCTGAGAGAGCATCCACTGCAGCAGTCAAACAGATTGCCTTTTACATACCTTTCCATGGATGAATTAGCTAATGTTTGTAAAGTACACTGACAAGAAGAAAGGTCTCTGCAAGTGCTAAGCATCCTTATTACATAACACAAATTAAATCTGGCTGTGTCTCACAAAGCTCACTTCATGTGAAGTGCTATGTATTTCAAATTAATACAATTCAGATGAACTGTATTACATTCAGTGTGTTGTAAAGCAATCTGTGCCAGGGAGTAGCAGATCTCCTGAGTTTTCCCTTGTTATGTTGAATTGCTGTTAATTGCCATATTTGCAATTTAGATTCTTAGGTATTAGAAAGCCAGAGTGGGCTAGGTGGTGTGCAGGCATTGTGTCAAACACTCTGCTCATGAACGTATTAACATCTCATGAAGATCTGGCCACTTCTGAAGAATTCCTTGTGGGCCTAACTCACAAAAACAGAGAGGGTGAAAGGAGCCAAAGATGATGGGCCAAGAGCTAGCCGTATGTTTAGAATCATAGAATCATAGAACTGGAAGAGACCACAAGGGCCCTCCAGTCCAACCCCCTGCCATGTAGGAATACGCAACCAAATAATTCCCGACAGTTTATCATGTGTGCCAGGTCACAACCTAGAAAACTATCTCTTTATTAGCTCTGTGACTGCCAAACTTGATACAGCCACACCATTTCCTGCATGACTTTCCCCTTGATCACGCTACTCTCCTTCTCATCAGCCTACAGGATCCCCTGCTGCTTCACAGCATGCAAGGGAAGAGAATGGGTGAAGGCATCACCTGGAGTGGAGCAGGGCAGGAGCACATATGCTTGCATTCTCTTTTGCTAATGCTGTGCTGTTTAGGAGACAGGTCAGTTTTCTGGGTTGCAGCCTAGCAATCCAGTTTTTCACTGTAAGTGGTAGAATAAGAACATCTACTTATCATACAGATGATATCCATGAAGGAAAGAAGGCTTATAGGGACATACATGCACACTTTGGACTTTATCACACTACACTGCTATGGAGCTATTCCACTTTAACTGCTATGGCTGCCTCCTGTGGAATTCTGGGGTTTGTAGTTTAGGGAGACCTAAGAGCTCTCTGGCTAAGAATGCTACATACCCTGCCCTAAACTGCAAATCCCAGGATTTCATAGGAGGCAGCCAGAGCAGTTAAAGTAGAATAATAGCACTATAAGAGTGTAGTATGATAAAGTCCTTTGTCTCTTCTCTAATTTAGCTCCCTTACAAAAAAACATAGCATCATAGCATCATAGGGTTGGAAGGGGCCTCATGAGCCATTGAGTCCAACCTCCTGCTTAGTGCAGGATCCTCAGCTAAAGCATCCGCAGCAGGTAGTCTCTTTTTGAAGACATCTAGAGAAGGAAACCTCACCACCTTCCTAGGCAATTTGTTCCACTGCTGAACTGTTCTCACTGTCAAGAAGTTCCTTCTAATGTTCAGTCAAAATCTACCCTCCTGTAATTTCAAAGCATTAGACCTGATCCTACCTTCTGGGGCAGCAGAGAACAGGCCTACCTTCTTCTCTCTGTGCCAGCCCTTGAGGTATTTAAAGAGTGCAACCATGAGATCCCTCAGTCTTCTCTTCACCAAGCTGAACATGCCCAGCTCCTTCAACCTTTCTTTATATATTTTGTTCACCGTACCTCTTATCATCCTTGTTGTCCTTCTCTGAACCTGCTCCAACTTGACTACATCCTTAAAATGAGGCACCCAGAACTGAACACAGTACTCCAGATGAGACCTGACCAGCACAGAATATAGTGGGACTATTACTTCCCTCGACTTGGAAACTATGCTTCTATTAATGCAGGCCAAAATATTATTCACCTTCTTTGCTGCAGCATCACACTGCTGATTCATGTTCAATTTATGATCAACAATTATGTGCCATGAAAACTGTTCTGAGGAAGTTTGAGCAATCTCTTTAATTGATAATGAGCAATGTTTACCCACACTGAGTTGTAACAGGGAAGGTTCTTTGTGTTTTGTCTTCTATGCCTCAATTTCTAGTTGTTGGAAGGCGAAACCCTTAAAATCAGTTGGGAACTATATTTTGACAGCTAGAGGTTCTAAATTAAGGGTGGCCAGCTCTCTGGTGAGGGAGGGAGGCCATTCTTCCTTCATTTCCTGTGGATTGCGTTAGGCACCACTTCTGGTTCCTGTTTTAGCCAGTTTGCGGCCAAAATTCAAGTTTTTTCAAGGGGAAGTGGGGGGGGGAGGAAAATTGCTGTGTTTGTGAACATTTCATGGATGTTTGTGGTGATTTTCAGGTTGTAAATCATCTGAAAAATGTTTCTGGAGGGGTTTGGAGCTGTGGGAGAGTTCTAGGGGACTTCAGAAGCACCAGAAGTGCAGGGGGTTCATGCAGCCTGCAGTCTGCACTTTTCTGACCCTTGTTCTAAATAATCCCAATGTGTGAAAGAACATAAGGAATCTCCTTAGAGGAGAAGTGTGCAACAGTGGCTCTCTAGATGTTTTTGAACTGTAACTATAATGGCTTACCATTGGCTGATGAGGACTGTAGAGCAAATCCATCTGGAAGACCAAAATTCCCAGACCTTCCTTAGAGGCTATAGAGTCAATGAGTACCTATGTGTGGGTTAAATAATTTATTCCCACAGAGCAATTCCTATATAGGGATGAAGGAACATTCAAGGATGCAAAGTCAAATGTGTGGCTCAGAAACCCTACATCAGATCATAGGTTGCTGCTAATGTTTATTTAAAGTCCTTTCTATTCCGTATTTCACCTTCAAAACGGAAGTTTCAGTTGGCTGTGTAGCCAGAAAGAAAAGCAACTTCCTGGTGAGGATTTCACTACTTATTGATTGCTGCTGTTGAGTGAGACTGTAGATCCCTCCAGCCTGTCATTCACTACATATTTAGTGCCTAGAATATGAACTGAGAATTCTGAATACCCCTCCTGAAACTGCCAATTCCAAGATTCCCAGGATTACATAGGATGTTGCCATGGTAGTTAAAGTGGAATCATGGTGCTATAGTTTTGTAGTGTGAAATGGCCCCTGGTATTTAGCATAAAAACATTAGCCCTACTTAACCATAGGAATAAAGTGTGTCAATACTGAAGCTGACAGAATTCTTAGATCAAAACTTGGGAGTGCTCAAATGTATGGTGAACACAGAACCATGTTTGGAAGCAGCTTAAAAAGACCTATAACTATAATGGCCTGAGCTTTGACCTTTTTTACCAGATAGGTAAAGTTTCCAGTTACTGCTCATATGAATTTTTCCAGAAATACCTGGCTAAAGGCTGTTCATTATGAACTGTTATCAGTGGAACTTTCTTCACTAGACTTTTTGTCTCTGGATGAAACACTAGGTAAAGCAACATTACAGATTTTAAGATATAATTGAGATGTAGTTTCAATGGGATCTTGATTATTTTCCTGTTACTATATATTGGTCAAAATAAGCTTAGAGATTCATTTCAATAGGCTCATGGGAACATGCTGTCTTCTTCCTTTCTTGAAAGAAGATGCAGACAGCACTTTGCCAGTGAGGATTGCTGTCCCTTAGGGTTAGGGATTCTAAAACTCTTCTATATGTGCTATTTGTTGCAGATGGCACTAAATTAGGAGGAGTAACTAACACCCTAGAGGACAGGATCAAAATTCAGAATGACCTGGATAGACTGGAGAGCTGGGCCAAAGCTAACAAAATGAAATTCAATACGGAAAAATGTAAGGTACTGCACTTAGGGCAGAAAAATGAAATGTGTAGATATAGGATGGGGGAGACCTGGCTGAATGAGACTACGTGCGAAAGGAGTTCTAGTAGACCACAAGTTGAACATGAGTCAACAGTGTGATGCGGCAGCTAAAAAGGCCAATGCGATTTTGGGCTGCATCAATAGAAGTATAGTGTCTAGATCAAGGGAAGTAATAGTGCCGCTCTATTCTGCCTTGGTCAGACCTCACCTAGAATACTGTGTCCAGTTCTGGGCACCACAATTCAAAAAGGATGTTGACAAATTGGAGCATGTCCAGAGGAGGGCGACTAAAATGGTGAAAAGTCTGGAAGCCATGCCTTATGAGGAGAGACTTAGGGAGCTGGGTATGTTTAGCCTGGAAAAAAGATGGTTAAGAGGCGATATGATAGCCTTGTTTAAGTATTTGAAGGGGTGTCACGTTGAGGATGGAGCAGGCTTGTTTTCTGCTGCTCCAGAGACTAGAACATGAAGCAATGGATGCAAGCTCCAGGAACAGAGATTCCACCTCAACATGAGGAGGAACTTTCTGATAGTAAAAGCTGTTTGGCAGTGGAACGCACTCCCTCGGAGCGTGGTGGGGTCTCCTTCCTTGGAGGTCTTTAAACAGAGGCTGGATGGCCATCTGTCGGGGATGCTTTGATCATGATTTCCTGCATGGCAGGGGGTTGGACTGGATGGCCCTCATGGTCTCTTCCAACTCTACGATTCTATGATTCTATGATTCTGTGTCAACAGCAAAGAGTGGGAAAAGGGAAAGATTTGGGGATATATGTATATATGCTGTGGGAGAACCCATGAAGAGATGTGTGCCCACAGAGAGAGAGAGAGGGAGGTGGGGAAGAGAGACTAAAATTCACAGAACAAACATCTCTGCTCCTGTGTAGGGTCCTTGATATTTTCAGGAAGATGGACCTGCAAGATGAAATAGGAGTTTGATATAATTTTATGGATCACTCCTGACATGAATAAATCTCTGGGGCTTCCATTCTTGATATAAAAGAGGTCTGATGATCCAGGGAAGAAACCACAATGTTAACTGAGTGTTGTGTAAACTCTATGCAAAGTGATCTTGTAGCACCTTAGAGACTAACTGAGAGAAAGAAGTCGTATCACAAGCTTTTGTAGACATGGTCTACTTCCTCAGACACATGGACTAGACTACGTTGGAGTGAAAAGTGGTAGAAAGCTTCAGAAGGCTTTCACTGTGTTTGTGTTCTGTTGGAACCCACTTATGCTGATGGTGGAAATATTTAGTATTTCTACCTGCACCCATTGAGCCAGTTCACTGTGAGTGTGCACCTGCTTGTCATCACTCTCCACTGTGGTGTCACTAAGGCTGGTGTCACCCCTTCACCCAACGGTGTCACCTGGTGTGGTTCAGCCTCTCTGCACCCCCCTAGTGCCACCACTGACTGTCCATGCATCATTTTTGCAGCTCAGCCAGAGACTGGCTGGGGCACACAGGGTAGTGGTGGCTGTGACCACTAAACCCTGCTGCTAGCTGCTACCATGGAAAGAGTTTATCTAGGGGACTGCTCAATGCTGAGATCTCTCAGGGCTGATTATATCAATGCAGCATTCTGTCACTGATTGTCTGACATAAGTCCAGAAAGCTGCTTTGAAGAGGAATGAGATGGTGCTGCTGGTAAGCATGGTGGCTCAGCCCTAGGGAATCTCCAGGGCTAATGGGTGCAGTAGCATGATCCTCTCATAAACAGAATCCATGATATCAGCTCATAAGAAGACCTGTTGAAAAAAACAAGTCAGAAGGATGCCTGAAATGGAATGGGAGAGAAGAAATATTCTCCATTCTGCAGACATTCAAATAAGGTTTTAGCTAGCACACGGTATGATGGCTTGAAGTTTCTCCCGCAGCTACCTCTAGGGTTTCTGAGAGCAATAAGGGCCAAATAAAATAAAAGTTTCACTCACCATATTTGAAAATGTGAAGCCCAGCCCTTACACAGAAATGTGCTGTATCCATGTGCACAATGACTTTATTAATGGTGATATATTCTAAAGATATTATTGTTGCCAGAGCTGATTTAAAGTTCTGTATATCTTCATAGAAGATAAGGAATAACAGCTTTAATTATGATCAAGGATGGGCTGAAAATTTCCATTGCACCTATTTAATCACGAACAGAGGCTTTCTGCATGGAACCATATTTTGTACCGTGTTATGATGACAACAGTGTGTTATTCACAAAACCCAGTAAAAGATTTAACTTTGGAACTAATGGTTTTGTGTTGAGGATAGATGCCCTTGTTCTTGCTTTCCTGTTTTGCTTTATAATAAATGCACCATTGGTTGTTTAGCAAAGGGCCAGTTCATTTGGTTTACCATTGAAGAATACTGCTTGTGCCATGGACTGTGAATAGGTTAACATCTGTTATTGAGTATATGATTCAATTTGTGCTGTAGCTGTACAGGCATATGTCCAATTTGGGTGGATACCACCCATTCATCACACATTAAAGAATGATTCCATACTGAGGGCTTCCTGTGCAATCCATTTGTCACTATGCCAGTTTCGAATGGTTTGTCCAGATGGTTCCCTGCCAAAATATAGTACTGCCCTTCCTCTCCTCCTACCTCCTTTCTCTATCTTCTTTATACTCTGTAACTTAAGTCACATACCAAAGCCCAGTAAAAGATGTTTCCGTCTCTGCAGTGTTTTGCAGTTCTGCACAGTTTGAAATTTTAGAATGAAAACTGGAGTTTTCTGCATTCTGCAAAGTGATTTCACAAACATGTAAAATATGGTAAGTATACAAGCTGACATACAGACTCAATAAAGGGACCACAGTCATGAGTTTGAGAAAATGTTAGGAGTGCTGTTAATAGTAGAATCTTCTTTAGGTCTGTCATTCATGGAGTTCTGTAAGTTGAAGTCAACTTTATGGCACGTAGCAACAATAGCAACAGTGCAAGGTGATGGCAACATCTTCTATAAAGTGCATGGGGGGGGGAGGCAACAGAGTAATAGGAACCATAAAATTTCCCCCTTTGTAAAAGAACTACAAAAGTCAGAGTTGTGCATGCATCACATTATGTTGTATTTTCAGCAGATGGTCCTTTGAGGATCTGTGTCATGTTTCACATATAGGCTTTCTGGCATTCTGTTAGGGACATACACATGCAGAAGTTGTGCTATGCACATGGAGTGAATTATTTGCCATAGCACAATAAACATACGGTATTCTCCTGAGAGTGGCAGAAGTGGAGCTGTGCATAGAGCAACATTACACATTGTGTTTATGAACTGTATTGTGTGCATTGTAGTTGAGCATTGCACATTGCTCATTGTGCATTGTACAACAGCACCCAGTCATTGACATGTGTTGTGCAACATAGCTATGCTACATGGAGATCGCCTACCACTGGTGCAGATTATCTCCACGGAGGTTGGTAAGTAGTAGTTATAGTAGTAGTTGTTGTTGTTACAGCTAGCATAAAATATGAGTGGCTAAGAGACAAAACCTGGACCAGGAAGTTTTTTTCCACATCTCATAGCGGTCATAAATTCACTATGGTTTTAAGTAATCCCTCTTTCTGAGCTCTGGGCCATTTGTAGTATATATGTATAAACATTAATTTGCTTGTAAATATACAAAAAGTGCTATTGGGTTCTTGACCAGGTGAACTGATTCTTATGTCATTTATATTTAGCATTTGTTTGCGGTTCTTAACTGAACATACGTGGGATCTGTGTTAAAATAAGAACATAAGGGGAGCCATATTGGTTCAGGCTAAGTCTGGTCTGCTCCAGCATTCTGTTCATCCCATATCTAGCCAGATGCCTGCAGGAGGCCCACTGGCAGGGTATGAATGCAGTACCACCCTCCCCTTTATGTTCCCCAGAAACTGCTATTCCAAGGCATTCAGCTTCTGACAGTGGAGCTAATAAAACAAACTTCTTGGCAATTTTACATCCTTCATGAATTTGTCTAATCCTCTTTTAGAACTATCAAAATTGGTGTTCATCACTATATCTTGTAGCAGTGAATTTCTTAGTGGAAATACTACAAAGGAGTAATTCCTCTTGCCTGGAGCCCTGGTGGAGTAGTGGTTAAATGCCAGTACTGTAGCCACAACATTGTAAATTGAGCCCTACAGGGCTCCAAGACTGACTCATCCTTCCATCCTTCCGAGGCCGGTAAAATGAGTACCCAGCTAACACATTGTAAACCGCTTAGGGAGTGCTTTGCACTGATAAGCGGTATAGAAATAGAAATGCAATCGCTATTGCTATTGCCTGACCTGAATCTTCCGATACTTAGCTCCAATGGATGACTCTAGGTTCTAGTACTTTGGGGTGGGGGGAAACTCTTCTTCCACTTTCTCCATTTATTACACATAATTTTTACACATATATCATATCCCACTCTTACTTGACTTTTTGTCTAAACTAAAAAAGCTCCAGATATTACAATAATCCATCCAACCTCTTGATCACCTTTTCTACACTCTTTCCAATTCTACAGTATTTCCAGTTGGCCACTTTGAGTCCCAAATAAGGGGGAAAGTGGGATAGAAATAATGATAATGATAATGATAATGATAATACAGTACCCCCTTTGAGGCACAGTGACCAGAACTGTACATGCTGAATATTCCAACTTGTCAAACCATGCGTTTGTATAAAGGCGTTATGATACTGGTGACTTATTTCAGTTCCTTTCCTTAAAGACTTCCAATATGGAATTTACATGCACGTGATCAACTTTGCAAATTTGGGCATAGATTCTATCAGTAAGAATGAAATGTTGCCATATGTTTGTACATGCTAGAATGTTTTCAAATACAAAGTACAAAAATATAGTTTACTCATCCTGGGAGCAGTTGTACCAGATACCAGACAATCATACCAGGTACTCAATGCATATGTGCTTTCATCCATGTTTAATCTGTGCACTTCCATGCATGTTCACTTAGAAGTCCCTGTGAGTTTTAAGTGTGCTTCAGGCTGCATCCCAAGTAGCAAAGATCCATGAGATTTATGTTTGTTTTCCTAAGGAGCTTATTACTAGTATGCTACATTATTATTGGATTTATCTGCTTCTGTGTAAAATCTTTGTTTTACTGCTGCCTTAAAGAGTACAATATTATAAGTGAGAAATACTGTTGGGTCTTGTCGTTTGATTTGTTTCCATGAAATACAAATTACTTGTAAAATCTCCATTAGAGAAAAAAATGTTTGGATACATTCATCACTCTGTTGCTTTGGCCAGGGATAGGCTTTGATGGTGGTAGGCTTCACAGTCTGCAGGTCTTAATGCAGAACACTGGAGGACCAGCTAGTCCTGAGGTATTTAGGCTGTACTTCTATGCATAAGTTCCTTGGAGGGAATCCCACTGTGCATGATTAGACTAACATCCAAGTAAACATGCCCAGGATCATGTTTATGAGATAAAATGTTGCCAATACTTGTGAGGACAATATATGTGGAAAGAAAGATATCAGATGAATTAGGTCCTGTTAGGTTGACGCACATAACTAATGCACAGTTGCCATCTTGGAACAATCAAAATTGAGAGAGATGAGAGTTCTAAAACAGTAACATCTTTTTTTCTTTGCTTTTTATTTCCCTGACATAGGTGACAACCCCCACCGCAACCCTATGAAAAACAATCTGAAACTTAATTCCTCATTATAGGGAAAAGGTTATGGTTGATATATATAGTTCTTAGGTGGCTGCCAAGCAGGGTCATCAACATCCAGGTATCATGCCTAAGGATGTCTGAGAAAAATGATTGGATGCACATTTCAAGGTAAACTTACCAATTTACACTTCCCAAACTGAAGCCCAAACTGGAACACAAATTACCCTTGAGAGAGCCTTAACATTTCTAAAGTTTTGTGATAGAGTTTGCAAAAAAAAGTCCACACAATAATGCTTTATCCAGTGATCAAATTTCATGGGAAAAGTATACATGATTTTAAAATGCACATGAAAATTTGTGCATGCAGACTCTCGCTGCCCCAAGTCCTCAGCCTAGTGCACATGAGATGGACCTAGCAGTGGAAAAATTAGAACCTGAGTGAAACTGAGCTTAGCAGAAGTGTTCATTCTTGGGCACAAATAATTTGTATAAAGGCATTATGACACTGCCTCCCCCCATGACATAGATGCTCCTACTTCATAGTTGTTCCCTGGCTGATTTGGGTTCATATAAAAGATTCTGATCTGATGCTTTCAGTTGGCCCTCCATATCCATGGGTTCTGCATCCATAGATTCAACCAACCACAGCACAAAACAATTAAGAAAAAAATTCCAAAAAGTAAACCTTTCTGTTTACCATTTTTTATAAGGGATGCCATTTTACTACACCACTATATATAATGGTACTTGAGCATCCACAGATGTTGGTATCTATGAAGGGTCCTAGAACCAAACCATCTTGGATACCAAGGGCCCACTGTACCACCAATGGAATTCTGGAGGTGTAAACTTTTCCATAAATCCAGAATAGATCATATGGGACCAACCCTAGAAGCAGTAATCTCCAAACCAGTTAGAAACATGCAAAAGAAGTCTCACATTTATATGCTACTTTCCTGGCCTTAGTAATTATTGCATATTTGAAAATTTTCGCATTCGAGTCTATAAGACATTTCAGAGGATTTCACATTGGAACCAGCAGCTAGACATCTCTCTGCCTAGTCTTACCTTTACTTATTACAGGTTAACAAATTGATTGGCTTGTTGCAGTACCAGCAAATCCTAAGGCATCAAGGAAGTGGGGAAAAGTTGCTACTGTTTCCATCAGCTGGAAATATATTTTCCACTCATCGGTGCTATAAAATGAAATAGGAAAGCAGATTACACTGACTCGACCTGTGTGAAGGATACCAAGGGAAGAGCCATATACTAGGAGTTCTTCAACTTTCATTTCAGACAAAGGAGAGATAGAGTTGGAGCTGCCTTGGATGCTTGCCTGATTCACCTGAGGCTTGAAGTTATCATCCTACCTTTTAAAGCCTCAGGATGAAGGCACATTGGCATAGAAGTCAAGTTGTAACAATGTTGTTGCAGAATGGAAAAGCAGTACAGTGATATTTTAAATGAAGTTTCAAACAAAATATAGCAAGGTTCTCTTTCATTCAGAAATAATTTTTGTCATGTACAGTATGTAGATATAGCATAAGCAAACAAAAAAGTAATGGTGTATACACCATTGCCCTGGGGGAAAGCACTTTGTTTGGCATAGACATGTCTGAGAAAGCATTGGGTAATAGGCCAGACTGGGTAACTATATGAATGGCATTCCCCAACTTAACAGGGAGGGAGTTTTGCAGGTTGTGGCTATGGGGTGTGTCAGGTGCCATTTTCCTTGGCATTGGTTGTCTTCTTCCCAGGAGCCTCGGCACAATTCCACGGGCTGTGGAAAAGAGCCGGAGAAGCAGCTAGGCAGGAGTGGCTGAGTGGCTGATGGGTAGGACCAGAGGCAGACATCACTTTGGTTCACTCAGAGAGTATTTAAGCTGGCTCACATTGTTCCCAGAGCCAGATCTTTTTGGGCTCCATATTCACCTGATCTGTTGTGTAAAGATTTATTGTGTAAAGATTTACTGAAGAATTTGTAAACTTTGTCATAACTTTGGGTGGTTTTAGCATGGTGCCCAGATCCTACCCAAAGTCAGATAACTATCTCCTATCTATCTACTTTTCTTATCGAAGATGTATTCTCTGCTATAATAAACATAAGTTCTGCTTTATAACTTTACTAGAGCATCCTGCATGTTTTATGTCCTGTTTTGTACCAGAAGCTCACTGGGGCTCTGCTGCAATCTGCTCAACCTAAATAACAATGGGCAGGTGTTGGAAATCTCCGTATGGGACCTTGGAGGTGAGACATGCAGAGTCATGCCCAGCTAGGGAATAGGTAGCTCCACCTGCTTCTAGGTGATAGCAGATCCAAGCAGTGGCTTCTGCTCATGTGCCATCCCACGTCTGTTATCCCAGATATCTCAAGTTTGCTTTTATCAGCTGGCAGGCACGTCAACTGATGCCTGGCTCCTGGCCTGTGCTGGGTCCTAGTCTCTTCAGCACTATCCAATAAAGCTGTGACCTTTTTTATTCCAGCACATTGCTGTCCACATGGTTATTTGGTAAAGTGAGCCCCCAGTCACTGTTCTTGTGTAAGAACTTTGGCTCAATAAATTGCCATGAAATTTTGTGTATAAGATTTTATACCATTTCAACATGTGTTTGTTTTCTGTCTTTAGGCTATTACATATTCCTTTCCCCCTAGTTTCTATTTCCCTCCCCTTTCTCCCACCCTCTTCCTCTTCCTTTCCACTGCATATATGTTACAATATTAGATCTTTCTTCAGGTAACAATGTGCTCTTTTGCTTCTGTCTATGATGCCTAAAATTCCTAGTCTAATTCTGTTTTTTGATTCTGAACAGTGAAAGAAATGCAAAAAAAAAAAAAAAGGATTCGTGTTCAATCATTTGTACATTCTTTCAGATTTATATCTCTATCTTATCTATCTATCTATCTATCTATCATCTATCATCTATCTAGAGAGGTAGAGGTAGATGTATACAGAGATGCAGATGTAGATGCAGACATGTATATACATTCTTTAAGGGCCAAAACAGCCCTCTTAAGGTGGATCATAGCGTAAACGTATCATGGAACAGGTTAAAAGTAAGCAAAAAATTCAAAATAATAGCCACCTAGAAAGAGTTCATTCTCAACTCAGCAGTAAAGTAACAGTGACAGTTAAAATAACAACTACCATTTAAGAGCTTAGATAAATATCACAATCAGCTAAAAATGGATGCAAACTAACAGTTCTTTAGACTCCATTTTAAAATAAGTCAATCAGGGAGTCAAATGCTCATCTTGTGGGAGGCAGTCTCATAATAACAGAGATACTGTCAAGAAAGAACCTGTCTTGTTTTTTTAAAAATAAAAATACTTTTCATGTATACAGCAAGCAAGCGCTGTATGTCACCCCCAAAGTCCCATTAGGAGAAAAAAACCTGTTGGAGTAAAAACAGTAGTGACATAACTTATCCTTGTAGTGTCTGCATGTGTATGGGGGTGGGTGGGTGAGAGACACTGACCTTTCTCTGCAGTTACCTTCCTTGTCTCCCTCTTCCCTGTGTTCTGTCTATGAAGCCAGAGGGTTTGGGGGAATTGGAAAATGTCCTTTATTTTTGAATTGTGTGGACTGAAATTTATTAGGTTTTATGCCTTGAGTGTTTTTCAGGGAATATGGCATAGGAAAAACTAGAATGGTACATAATGAAATGGAATGTGCATTTTATTATTTGTGTATTTAGAATGTACAGGGAGAGAGGAAAGTCACCACGCGACCTGGAGCACAATAAGTAAAAAGGGAAATAAATAACTGAGTTTTAGGAACAGACTACTTTGACAACTTGTTATGGCTTGAAAAGAAAAGAGTTTATTTGGAAACTTGGCCCCTTAAGCTAGAAGGCCTATGTTACACATTAAGGTGAGCACGGCTGGCTGAGTTTACTCAGCGGAGTGTGAAATACACTCTGTTTATTACCGATGATGATGATGATGCATCCTGTGACTGAACCATGACTCATTATAAACTATAATCTCATGGAAACAGCCATAGAATCAGTGTTGCTGATTTGAAGGAAAATCTTTTCTTTTCTTTTTTATGAATTATTATAGTGACATTTGGGTTTTAACTCTGAAAACTGGGAAGATTCCAGAGATATATACGTAGACACTAAGCTTTCGTATTCTAGTCTCCTGCAGTTATCTGCATGCCTATCTCCCTGCCTAAGAAAGTGTATACTGGCCTAGCTGACTGACTGAACTAACTCCCTTCTCCCATACCCTCTCAAAATTATTTCCTGTGACAACCTTCCCCTATAGGGTGTCATCCAGATGTGTTGACATATACATAGAATTGTGAAGGCCTGGGAAAAAAGAACAAAAATATTGAAAACAAAACCCACATTTTTCCCAGGGGTGTGTGTGAGTTTCTTGGGGGAAAAAATGGAGAAATTGTTTTTCGGTCCCCTTCCCCTCCCCCCCCAGCTGGGCCTTCACATCTCGACATATATACAAATCTAAGCATGTTATTTAACCTTTACATTAAAATAACTAAAGGTGTAAGATTACCTTTCCCTTCACCATGGAAATTCAATTCCAGATTTTTAATCATGTTCTCCAAATGAACTTGAAAGTTGTTCTACTACAGTGATATTAGATGATGGAACAGTGGGTATACTGGACATTGGGCTTCTAAGAATCACAGAATGTGACCAAAGTTTGTGATGAAAAGGTCTCTTGTGGGCATCATAGAAGAAATGTCTGAGCTAACCTAGCTGTCAAAATGTCATTTCTTCCTCAGTTCTTTCTGCTTCACTGAGTTTAAGATCCACAAAAAGCTGCCATAATGTCCCTGTGTAGAGAAAAGCAAAGGCCAGCCAGGCATGAATGAAGTGGGAGTCTGTGATACTAGCTTTATGACTTCTTCTCACTGATATCCTGCCACAGTAGCCAACCAAGGACAAGTATGCTGTTGAACTTTCTGTTGGATGTACACACATCCATCACAGTGTGTCTGAAATGTCCTAGTTCATCAACTTGTCTGTCAGGGAAGTCCTGCTTGTCTACCTCAAGGGTTCCCTGGCACAGACTTTGATAAACAAAGATCAAGTAAGCTGAAGGCATGTTAACTAATAAGCACAGTGGGTGTTTGAAAGTGGCTTGTAACTCAGGTAGTCAGTATTGATCACCAAAAGTAAATCATATCTTGAAGGACTCAATCTTTTCTGAGAAGCACAAAAACCAGGATTTTTTTTTAAAGTTTTTTTCAAAATGTCCAGTTTTGTTTTAAAAAGATTTGATAAATGGGTACACACACAAAAAAGCTGATTTCAGAATTAGAGTTATAGTCTAAATCAAATAATCTTGTTCTCATCTGGTTTTCATACCTCTATGGGGACACTACATAATCTGAGTAATGCTTGAATCAAGCCTCACTTTCACGTTCTACTTCAGTTGTTAAACAAGTTGAAGGAAGAGGGGAAGCACTAGAAGGGGACTGATAGTTGTGAAGGATTTGACAGAGTAGAAGAGAAGAAACAGGCTGGGTTGGAAGGCATGTGAGATGTGAGAAAGGCTGCATGTACATTCTAGAGACTACACTTTCCTTTTTCAGCCATCTGACCTTTTGTAAAGAGCATCTGGCACAGCTGCTTCTCAGTTCCACTGCTTCAAGAAGATGAATCTTTAAGTGCCCAGATTTTTCATGCCCTGAAAAACCTTTCTTTGGGGTGGGAAGCAGACTTGGGTTGCTTGACGCCCCCTTGTCGTGGGAGAGAGGCTTGCGTACCCTAATGATGTTTTGAGCTATGCTGGCGGTGGCATAATAGCCACTGGTAGGGTCTCCCATGCCAGACAGGTCAAAACCGAAGGGTCTGACAAAGAGCGTCAAAGGGCAGGATGGGCTCTCCAGCCTTGTGGCAACCGTCCTAGGAGAAGGAAAACTCCAATCCCAAACCCGGGCAGATGGTGCTCGTCCAACCCTGTAAGGTCAACCATCTAAGAGAAGGAAAAATCCCAAATATAGTAGACCCTATGCCACTCCATAGTCAAGTAACACTGAATTGTAATAGTTCTGAAAATATTTTTTTCTAGCCAGGCGTCATATTTTAACTATCTCATGCTTTTTCATTATGATGTATTAAATTCAAATATCAGGTCAAAAGGCTTTTCCAGTGCTAGCAGGTTGCCCTGTACAATTATAGCACTTTCATTCTACTTTAACTGTCATGGTTCCATTCTATGGAATCCTAGGATTTGTAGGATTTGTTTGGGGTATTTGGAATTCTGTGCCAAAGAGCTTTAGTGCCTCACCAAATTACAAATCTCATGATTCCATAAGATGAAGCCATAGCAGTTAAAGTATCAAAGTACTTTAATTATGCACATGACAGAGACCTACTAGTCAATAGTGTTTGGGAAGTTCTGTTATTTGGTTGAATTTATTTAATTAAGGGTAGCATGGATTCAGATTACATGGACATCATTTTAGAAACATGATGGCCTTTCATTACGTATCCTGAAGGAAAACAGAACAGACATACCAGGCTTGAAAAGTTTAATGGGATCTTGATGATGTAGTTGGCACAACATATCTATATTGTTAATGTTCTGGCTGCACAACATGCTTGGCATCTGGTGTTGAGTCACTTCCCCTGAACTGGACTTCTTGTACAAGTTATTCTGGTACCTTTACTTGTGTCCTTTTACATCCATCAAGAATATAGTATCTTCTCTCACCCCCCCCCCAGCTGGTATGTGGTATATTACCCTAATGAAGCCCCCCCCTGCCCCTGCATATACTGTAGTCTTTTTTCCAAAAAGAGAGGGGAGCACTTCTTTGCAGTTAGCATGATGAAAATGAAGGCATAAGGCAGTGTTTGCCATCCTGATGCACTCTTGCTAATTATAGAGTTAGAGGAGTTTTAGTCCAGCATATCTAGAGGTTACCTGTTGGGGAGGATAAGGAAGAGCTACAATCCACCCAAACAGGACTTCTTGTTAATCAATCATAGGCGAATGGAATGCAAAAGCAGGAAACAGAACAGAATCAAAGGTTGTAGGAAAATTTGACCTAGGATCAAGGAATTAGGCAGGACAGCAACTGACTGAATTTTGGGAGGCCAACAGTCTGTTCATCACAAACACATTCTTCAAGCAATCAAAGAGGCAACTGTACACATTGACATCATCTGATGGCCGATATAGAAATCAGGTAGACTACATAATCAGAAGCAGAAAATGGAGAAGCTCAATTTCTCTGCAAAAACAAGACCAGAAGCAGATTGTGACACAGGAGATTTTCACACGGGCTATATATCCCGTGGCAGGAACAGAACAAGATCGGGAAAGGTTTTCCCTTTCGGACGACGTTGACCCCGTTCTGTCCTTCATCTATCCTACTCCCGTGACTGTTCCAGAACAATGTACTCACGATTTTTCATCGTGAATAGACCTCCCGTTCCGTCACTATCACGGAATCACAGGTGTGCGAACAGGAGCCCCATTCCTGTTCCGAAATGACAGCCGTGGAGGGGAGGTCCGTTCCGAGCACTTCCTGGTACGATCTGGACATCGAGGTAAGTGGCACCCTTTATTTTACCCTCCCTGTTTTGATTATCTGATTTAAAGAGTGCTTTTGTGCTTGGTGAACTGATTTTATGTTTGGGGGAGTTTTATTTTTTAAATTTACTGTCCGGCGTTATCACGTGATAACGTGATAACGTTTCAGATGGCCGGTCGTAAAAGCAGCCTTACGACGGCTGCATTTACAGCCAGCCAGCAAGGGGAGGGGGAGCCCGTTCCTGCTGCAGAATTAAGGTGAGTGTGCGAAAGATTTATGTTATTCCGTTGCAGGAACGGGAGAGGAGGTAGCGGGGCAGTAACGGGACATTTTGGCCCCGTGTGAAAATCTCCACAGACCATGAACTACTACAGGAAGCCTGCACTTATCCAATAGGTTAGGGACTGCAGCTATGTGAGAAACTGGAATTGGTTGAACGGCAGAACCAATGTAGGGAATATGAGGCTGGCTTACTTGGGACTGCCTGTGCATGCCTGCAGGTGCCTGCAAAGTCTAATAAGTGCTTGCAAAGTCTCTCAGTCGGCTTGGTGACTCCCCTCCCCTCAGCTTATTTTGCAAGCAGTGTGCGTGTGTGCGATCAGTCCCAAGCAAGCCTGCATAGGCAAGAACTGTCAAAAGAGTGGATTCCTCATCAGAATGAATGGAACTTGTCCAGTAATTTGCAATCATCAAAAGAGAGGCGACATCAGATAACGAGCCATCAAAACATGGAGACTTTCTGTAGTATCAAAAATTAAAGTAAAGCTAATGAAGAACACTAAACCAACCATCATGCCAAAATACAAACTGAAAAATATCCTTGTAGAATTTTAAGATGATGTTAAATGTTGAAAGGATGTCATACTGAAGATGGAGCAGGGTTGTTTTCTGCTGCTCCAGAGACTAGGATATGGAGCAATGGATTCAGACTATAGGAAAAGAGATTCTGCCTAAAAATGAGGAAGAACTTCCTGATGGTAAGAGCTGTTTGACAGTGGGATATGCTGCCTCAGAGTGTGGTGGAATCGCCTTCTTTGAATGTTTTTAAACAGAGGCTGGGTGGCCATCTGTCAGGAGTGCTTTGATTGTTTATTCCTGCAAGGCAGGGGGTTGGACTGAATGGCCACAAAAGGGAGCCCTGGTGGCACAGTAATTAAATGCCAGTACTGAAAGCCACAAGGTTATGGGTTCAATCATAGATGGCTCCAAGGTTGGCTCAGCCTTCCATCCTTCCATAGGTCGGTAAAATGAGTACCCGACTTGTTGGGAGCAATTAGCTAATAAACACTGTAAACTGCTTAGGGAGTGCTTTGGCACTGATAAGCAGTATATAAATATCAATGCTATTACTAATGCTACTGGGTGTGAAAGCTGGAGAGTAAAGAAAGCTGATAGGAAGAAAATAAACTCATTTGAAATGTGGTATTGGAGAAGAGTTACCGTGGACTGCTAAAAAGACAAATAAATGTGTCCAAGAGCAAATTAAACCTGACGTCTCCCTAGAAGCCAAAATGGCTAAACTGAGACTGTTGTACTTTGGATATATCATGAGAGGACATGGCTTTCTAGAAAAGACAATAATGCTTGGTAAGGCAGAAGGCAGTGGGAAAAGAGGAGACCGCATTCCAGATGGATAGACTCAATCAATCAAGCCATGACCCTGAGTCTGCAAGACCTGAGCAGGGCTGTTGAGTATAGAGTGACATGGAGGTCTCTCATTCATGGGGTCACCATAAGTTGAAGTGGATTTGATAGCAGTTTATAACAACAATAATCATAGGATCATAGAATCGCATTGCTTTTTATAGTTACACAAACAGATGAGGTGTTGCGTATGGATGTGCTCACATGGAATAAGGAACTTTGAATTGTTTCTCCAAAATTGGTTTTGATATGTTGAGCTTGCATTTTGCACTATCCAGCATAAGATGGCTTCTGGATATATATATATATATATATATATGTATTCAAATCAAGGAGAAATGCATTTTACTCCTGTCTCTGTGGCCCTTGAAAATGGTCTTATTAAAGAGGCTTCATCATCTAAAGTCTCTAGCTGTTTTTGATGATTTAAGCCTCACTGACTTTAATGAAAGATAGCATCAGCTTTCATTACCAAGGTAATCAATCCAAGTTCAGCTCTTGGTTGAGTTAATGAAGATATAAACTGGCTGAATTTATAAAACAGAGACCGTCACCCATGATTTCTATTGCAATGTTATAATTCTTGTTTGCCTGCCTTACTTGAAAATTAAAAGGAATTGCACATATCTACAACTTAAAAGAAGCGTGAAAGAAGAATTCTTAATCAGATTTGCAATTATTCTCACTTGGATGTGTGTTTAGAATTATTTTCAGTTTTGTTCAGATATCTCAAAATTTACATTTGAAGGTTCTATGTGTTCTCTGCCTTGCATCCACATTTGTGAAACTGCACAAGAAGTTGAAATAACCATTTGTTAAATTAATGACATAATTTAAATACATTGGCCCTTTAAATAAGTATTTCTCCACTTGTTAATACTTACTTAGATTTGTAACCATCATATCCAGATTAGCTCAGGTAATATTACTTGCTCTATATTCTTATAACATCAGAAGCAGTAATTGCATCATTAACTCATTATGGTGTCAGCCCAGTGTAGTAAAAGCTGCAGGCTCTGTGCAAATAGTGTGTAATAAAAACAAACTCATGTAGATTGGTCTGACGCCAGATCAGTAGAAATGGGAGATATAAGGGTGTGGGGCAGTGGGGGGGGGGAGAGAAAGAAAATCTCAGCTGAAACAGATTCCGATTTAGTGTACTTAGATCAACTGCTGTCAGCACACCTTCCTCTGGCCCCATATAAAGTCTGGGGATAATAAAACATGTGAGCATATTTCAAAGATTTAGTGTAAAGAAGTCTGAGATAATATTTCCCCCCCAAAGAAATAGCTACCGTATGTTAGTCTGTTTCAGCATAAAAAAAGTGGGGTTGGGAGAATGCAACAGCATCTTCAAGACTGTGAGCTTTATTACATGAGAGGTAAAAATCTGGCTGAGATTTGGACTACTCTGGCCTGGAGCTGCAACACATTACATTTGGGCTACTCTTCTGACACAGGGGCCTTTTGAGTCCCACTGCTACCACCAAATAAATAACCTGTGGAGACCGCAGTTCCACCATTATCACTTTATATTAAACTTCCCCCTTATCCCTTCCTTGGACTCGGGTTTGACTTTCAATGGATAGTGCTTGTATTGGGGTGTGTTAAATTACAGGGTTAGCATGCCAAATAAATACTACGGTAGTAAGGGAAATAATTCATGAAGAGTCTGGATTGGATAAACAAGACAAAGATTGATTCATTGTGTAAACAGTGTAACAGAAAATGCTTTGAACTTTGTCTTCAACTTGGTTAATTTCAAACTGGTTGCTAGCTCCACTTTGTGGTGACCATATAATTTCAGAAACTGACAGACTCAATAACAAGTGGTTTAGGTTCTTTCCTTCCTCTCTATATTCTAATCAGCCTCTATCCCTCTTAACACTTATTCTCACTGCACATACATTGCCTCAGCTCCACTCATAGTCATACACAATTTCCAGCCCACTCCTCATCACATCACCTCTTCAGGTCTCCCTTTCAACTGTCATCTCCCTCCTTTTCACTCCAGGAGACCTCTCCCATATCAGTTTCCTGCCGCAGGATTGGCTCCTTCATGCTCTCTTCTCATTTGCTCATCAACATTCCATCACATGCTCTCCACAACTCTGGCCCAGATTTAAGTGCCACATCTGCCAAAGCCCAAATCTGCACTGGGTTTGCTTCCATTCAAAACTGTTACTCATGCTTGACTACGAGCTGCAGGAAAAGCAAAGTGCCACCGGTAACCTCCCAATTTGGCTTTAGAGAGGGAGATTGCCGCTGGGGCTTTGCTTTTCTATTGCACCATCACCCCTCCAGGCTCCAGGAAAAGCAAAGTGCCAATGGTGGTTGCCTCTCTGAAGCCAGATTGGGTGGCTAGCCTCACAATGGTGGGACTCTGGTGGTTCTGACCTCAAAAAGAGTGATTACGGCTGGGGCTCTTCCTTTAGAATGAAAAGTAACACTGAGGAGTTGGGGGAAATGATGGCACCTCAGTCAGGGCTTGTCCTTCCTCCTTCCCCCCAATCCAACCTGGATGGATTGTTCACATGGCAGTTTTCTCCAGCAAACTCCAGAGAAAACTGGGGGTTTTCTAAAACCCAGATTAAAGTGGTATTCCCCAAGTACGGTGCAAATAAGGATCTATAGCATGTGTCACTATTGCACCAGATTTGGGGTAAAGGCCATATGTTATTTGGGATTATTGGGCCAGGTTCAGCGGCGGAGGCGGGGAGGTTGGGGTTTGTGACTGGTGTAGACAAGCCCTAACTGATTTATTTCAGCCTGTTTCATGGATTTCAATCCAGTTTTTGAGATGTACTGATACAATATAATATATAATCACTTTTTGAGATGTATTGATATAACAGGTATTTCAGAATGATTATATAGTGGTGAGGTGGGGTCAGAGTGTCATGGAATACAGCATGTTGCAAATTGTGTAACAGGCCATAAGCCCCCAAAGAGTTGTGCAAGATCATATAGGTCTGCCAAGTAGCTGGCCCTTTAGACCTGAGGTATGAAAGTAAAGAAATAACTGCCTATTTTTTTTAGCAAGTTCTTAAATTAATCTGCTTCAAATAATCTATCAGAAGTGCTATCCTTTTCTACATCTAGCTCTTAGGAAACATCCACACCACTGTCCATTTCTGAATTCCCTAACACTTTATCTACATGTAGTATGCCAAGAAACCATTGTCTCTGCTCACATCTCTCCTAATGGACTGGAACTTGTGAATATATCCCCTTTCTCTTTCCAATCTTCCTTTGAATTTTTTTTTCCAGAATAAAGGTCACTTGGTGCTTGAAGGTCATTAACTCAATGTCCAAGAAGATTAAAATATTCTGCCACTGGTTGGGGGTATTGCAGTTTCTAATGACAAATGTGTACCCATTTATCCTCTTGCATAGAGACTGTCGTGTTTGTCCAATGCAGAGTGCAGAGGTGCATTGCTGACAGAAGATGGCATATATCACATACAAGGGTGAGCAAGTAAAAGCATCTCTGATGTAATGTGGACCTGTAATGTTGCTGCCAGGGTAGATGTGGGGACCGATTTGGCATCAGGGTCTGTGGCAGGGTCTTCTCCCTGTAATTCTAGCCAGATTATATGTCCTATTATAGGTGAAGTTTGTTTGAAGTTTGGAGGTTGTCTGTAAGCAGGTAAAGCCCAGATCCTCTGAGAAGGCGGTTATTATTCTCCAGAATTGTTTGTAGCTTGTTGATGATGCATATGAGTGGTCTCAGCTGGGGGCTGCACATGACAACTAGTGCTGTTGTTTTCGTCATTTTCTGGGTTTTGTGGTCTATATTGTAGTTAGAGTTGCCAGTTCAGAATCATCCCATGCCCTGAGGTTTCGGAGCCAAAACCTGATAGGTAAGGATGACTCCTGGGGATATCATGAAGCTTTGTGCATCAGTTACCAAGCACAGTTGCTCACAGCTTATCATTCAAATTCAATCTCTCTCACACATACACACACACACAGAGAGTAAGAACATATTTCCCAGTGGGGAGGACTACAGAGCATCCGATTGCTTGGGTAGTTCCTCCCCACTTGCTCCTAGTAAGCAGAGAATAAGATTAACGACACTGCCTACTGGTGAGGTCATCTGGAGGGACGACCCCTGGCTAGCCAGTCTATTTCCTGCCTACGCTCCTGGTATGTTGTTTTTGGGAGTGCTCCTGGTCTCCTTCCTCCACGTAGCAGTCGCCATCTTGAGCCTTTGTTCCTTTAAAAACAGCAACAACAACAACAACAACAACATTGGTGGAGGAAGGAGACAACGACAACAACAACAACATCAGTGGAGGAAGGAGACCAGGAGGGAAGCAGTTAGCCAGCAGACAGACAGGGAAACTCAGCGAAGACAGCGGCAGCGGCCCCAAGAAGCTGAAGAAGGGGGGGAAGACCCCTGCCTCAGTGGCTGCTGTTCATCCTCTGGCTATGCTCCACCTGGATGGGCAAGGAGCCAGCCTGGAGGAGGCCGGGAAATTTGGAGATTAAGACTCAGATAAAGGCACAGATCAAGGTGAAATTATGGAATTATTTCTTCTCACTTACCATAAGGAGATGGGCTAAGGAACATTTAATGTAGCCTACATGTTTCTAGCCAGAATGTGGATGCAGAGCAGATATCAGAGAAACCCTGGTATCACAATTGGGAGGAAAGGAAGAAGCTAACTAAGTAAATATGTAGACCCTCTGCAAATTCTTATACAAATTGCAGCTAAACATCAATTAAGACCTGGAAATTGTAGCAAGCTGCTGCTCTACTCATTGAGCTCTACTTGCATGCAATCCTTTCCTCTTGCCTGGAGATGAGCCCCCCAAAACTTTGCACCCTTGTCTCCCATGTGAAATTAACTTATGGAAACTGGAGACTGAGGGCCAAGCCCTGCGCTCAGGCAACTCTGCCTCTAAATTGGCATTGGGTATCAGTATTGCTTTGTTGATTTGTTTTTCAACCCCATTGGGTGGATACTGTAGTATGAGAAATACTTGTTGCAAATCTGTGAGTTTTGAGTCTCTGTCTTATGAGTCTAACCAGATGCAGTTGTACCAGAGGGGTTGGCTGTAAATAATAGATTTGGTAGAATACCACCTTGGCACTACCTTTCTGTGATGTTGAGGTTGTGTGCTCCAGTGAGGCAAGAGGCTATGATGCTGGTCGCATTGCTACTGATAGGGTCTCCCATGTCAGACAGGCTTTTGCTGAGCAGCCAGACTAAATGTGCAAAATAGCTGCTGGGCAGCAGCAGTAGGGTGTATGTGTAGGGGTGACACTAGTGGAGGATCTCACAGAGACAACAGCACTGGCACCATAGCTAACTCCAAAGGAGTTAATACTGCGCAGCAGAAGGCAATAGTAAACCACTCCTGAAAGCCTTTTACCTTGAAAACTCTATAATAAGAAAAACCTAAAATGCAGTGAGACAATGCTGGAAGATGACTTCCAAGTCAAAAGGCACTTAACCAGCTACTGGGGAAGAGCAGAGAACCGGTACAAGTAGTACTGTTCTTCTTCTGCCTCTTCCTCCTCCTCCTCCTCCTCCTCTTCATCCTCCATCTCCTCTTCTTCTTTCTTCTCTTTACTTATATCCCATCTTCTTCTCTTCTTATATCCCATCTTCTCCCCATGACTGGGACTCTAAAACAATTATATTTAAAAACTTACAAAAAGCCACATTAAAACTGAATTATACTAAGAACCATATTAAACATATACACTCTAAGAGAATTTTAAAACAAGAAACAATACAATTTAAAACAGTGCTTCTCAACCTATGGGTCCCCAGATGTTGTTGGACTACAGTTCCCAGGAACCCTCTGAGGTTATTTTTATTTATTTATTTATTTATTTATTTAGGTATTTATACCCCGCCCTTCAGCCACAATGGCTATCAGAGTGGCTTACAAATTGTTTACAAATTATTAGCATACAAGCATATAAAATTGTATATAAAATATAAAAGCATATAAAATTGAAAAACAAGGAGGTCTCACCTTGACAGCCAAGTTGTCCTCCAGGTCATTAGTGAGGCTGTGAGTTCAATCCTACAGCCTCACTAATGACTGGGAGGACCACCTGGTTGTCAAGGTGAGACCTCAGAGGGCTCCTGGGAACTGTAGTCCAACATCTGGGGACCCACAGGTTGAGAACCACTGATTTAAAACAATGGAAAATTAGGGAGCTAGTTTGCCTCCACACCATGTGAGAGGATGCTCAAGATCAATTGTGTCCACCACTGTGGCCATTTCCCCATTCCAGAGGTGAACCCAGGCTTCAACAGAATCACCTGCCAAGGTGACTGGAAAATCCTCAAGAGCCATCAGTAATCCATCAGCTTCCTGGGTTAGACCATTCTAATAGGTTCCCCAACCCTTGTAGAGATTCCAAATCCCAGTGAGTCTAAACCAGACCAGGTAATGATCTGCCCATGACAATGGAACTGCAGAAAGTTCCTCCATACCAAGATCACCATCACTCCCATCCAGCATAGAAAACAAGGTCCATAGTGTTCCAGGCAGCATGAGTGGGGCCAATACTAGTTGGGACAGACCTGTCATTGTCATGGATGCCATGAAATCCTGAGCCACTTCTAACAGGGTAGCCTCAGCATAGCTGTTGAAGTCTCCCAATACCACAAGGTGAAGGGAGTCCAGCACCAGCTCCAAGACCACCCTGGTTAGCTTAGGAAGGGAGACTGCTGGGCAGTAGGGTGGGTGGTACACCAACAGAATCCCTGTTCTTTCCTGGCTACCCACCTTAAGATATACACACTCAAAATCTGCAGATTGTGGGATAGGGCACCTGGTCAGAGAGATGGGATCATGATAGACCACTCCAAGTCTTGCCTACTGCAGCACAGAAAAACCTGGCAGGCAAAGATGGAAGAAATTAGCACCCCTCTTGGAGGGTGACTTGGAGGTCATAAGTCAATGTTGAGTTGAGGGCAAATAATAACAACAAATTATGTTCTGGGTGGAAGCTAGAGGCATGTAATTATGTATGGGTGGAAGCTGGAGGTGGAAGGAAAACAAATCGGGAACTGGACAAACTAATTTTGTTTATATGCAAGACTATTTTTAATGCAGCAAAACATTTGTTAAAACAAATCTTGAATTTGGACTTTATCAAATGATAGGTTTGTTGCATGATTGCACTAGCTTAGTTCCATGTTTGATTTTTTCCTAATCACATGACATTGTGACTCCCCCATTGTAGTATTGCACTTCCATATTATTGGATTGCATCTGCTCATTGGAAAAACCTGTTAATGGCTTCAATATCACTGCGTTCAGCTACTGTTTCTGGTGCAACCGTTTCATTCTGCTGCAGCTCCAATATTCAAGCAGTCATGTAGTGTGAGTGGGTGTGGTTCTCCTCCCCCTTCCTATCCCCAAGCAAGGTGAAGTCTTGTTGCTTTTACTCCATTCCCTGGTTTTATTTTTTTAAATGTGTTTTGTCATAATTGTGCAATTGCACTGCTGTAGCGGGTCACCAGCATGCCACAATTATGCAATTAATGGAAGCACCCTCCATTTGTGAGAAGTGTTGAAACTGCACAATTGCGGCATAAAAAAAGAAAAATGTAAGAAGTACAGTACATAGGGCAGACACAGGTAGGAAGGGGAGGCAGTGCAGAAGACTGTTTGTGGGAACATGCATCATTGAAGCGGCACCATAACACTATTGGAGAGAAGGTTTGCTTAAACAACATGATTGCTGTGAGACAACTGGTTGATGTGATAAAGCCCTCAGTGTTAGGCGTAATTGTAACACTTAGTACTGGATTTGTATTGGGATTTGCCTGAGTTTAGATCATGCTCTGTCAATGAACTGGAAATAAGTTCTGCTGGTGAGGGATGCTTTGCAGGAACTACTGTATTTACAATTGAAATGTATGCATTGGAAGGAAAAGTTTCAGCAGGTTATATAAATTTCATAGGGTTGTGATTGGGCAAAGAAAAAGGGACAGACCAGGCAGAGTATAAGGAAAGAATAATCAGTGTAGATAAGGGGAAAAAAAATTAATACAGTATAGGTGTTCTCAATGTTATATTTAAATTGCTTTTTCAAAGCTCTCTCAATTGTGGAAATGTTCTGCCTTTGAAATAAAATATAAGATGTATCTCTGTGCTTGCCTCTTAAAGGGCAGCTTTTTTCATTTCTCACTGATGTAGTCTGTAGGTTATAATGACAGAATTCTTTAGTCACAATAAAGTATTGGCCATTTTAGTTTCTAGCTGTTGCATTCTCCTCGTGTCCTGTTGTGCTTAGTACACTGGATGGTGTAGAAACTGCAGTATAAATCCTTGACTTGGCAAGAGAAATTCCATTCAATTATCTTACTGACTGGTCTTTATTACACTTCATCTGGTTTTCTGATTTCATTTCAGATCTGCTGACATCTGTTCTGCAAATGACAGTGGCAGGCATAGGTATTTATAGATACACAGATAAATGCACATGTATGTATGCATAATAAATGCATATGCCAGTATGATCAATTGTGACTGATAATGCCACCTATTATTGCACAAGAAATAAGCTACCATTGCTGTTCCCCTTGTGGCATCAACTCTTTAAGATGGCTAAAATAAATGGGAGAAAGTGCAACAAATTAATCCAGAGAGCACACATTGCTGCAATCATTCAAAAGTAAACGGGTTGAGTTGACAGGTTCAATTTTGAAAGCAATCTCTCTCAGGGTACAGAAAGGTAACAAGTAAGGAATCCTACAAGAAGACTCAATTTACCAAATGTCAGGCAGGTAGTGTTAATTTTTAGCAAAAAGATAGCATTTTCCAGCACTAAAGGAAGGAACTGGCAAAGCCACCCCTGAGTGTTCCTTGCCTAAGAAAACACTAGGAAATTATTGGGGTCACCATAAGTCAACAGGCGACTTGAAGGCCCGCATGTGTGCACACACACAGGGATTTCATGGAAATTATGACCTGAGTTACATGGGAGAAGTTGTGAATGGTGGGCTGGGTTGCTCTTTCGTTTTTTGGATTTCCCCCCCTCTTCATAAAATGATTATCCTGTCAATAGTAACTTAACCATGAGGAACACCAACAAGAATGTTCCAAATTTATGTGAGTTGCATGCAGCCTGCTACTTTCCTAGAGTCAGAGAGGGATTGTTCAGCCTTGATGTAAATGCAGTGCTGTGGTTTTCAAAGTGGCAACTTAGTCCAGTTTAGATGAATGAAAAGTACTTCTTTGGCAGATGATGTTGTCCAGGCTTGCATTTGAAGCTCAGTTCTAATGTAACTTCTTCCATTCACAGGGTAGTAAAGCAATTTGTCACTCAGAAATAATCATCTAAAATATTGGAAGCAATCAGTACTTAATTTTATTCTTTTTAAAATGAAAAGAACCTCTCTCTGTGTAAATGGATGCCTCCGGTTTCCATTCTTTTTACTGGGTGCTTTTTACTTACTTGCAAGAGGAGCCTGTATCTCCAAACCTCTTGTTCTGGCTTGGAGATCCAGATTACTGTTGGAACAGACTCCAAAACTGGAGGGTGTGTGCGTATGAGAAACAGAATGTGTGTAGAACCAAGGGGCACTCATGGTCAAACCATGGTCTGATAACTCTCCACTGCCATGTCTGAATTTGACTGGTATGCTCACTCCCATTGTTCTTTCCAAGTTTCAGTAAAATGCCAGAGCTTTCAGGCTACATGAATATAGTTATACCAATGAAATGTTTAGGGGACAGGGAACTTGGCTTGAGATAGTTATATATTACTGTACTAGCCAGGTATCTGTTTCAGTGGAAACTACAGAAAGAGCAGCAAAAACAAATCGACATTAAATTCACTGCATTTTAAAAAAAACAACAGTGGTTAAAATATTCACTCTATCATCATCATCATCATCATCATTTTTGAAGTAACCCTAAGCAGAGCATAAGCAATAATGTTCACTCACCTTCTGTGTTGCTTTAAGATGAGTGAGTGCAGCTTCTAGTGCAAGTCTGAAAACTGAATATGAAGAACCACTGAAGCAGATTTAGGTAAAAATAATTCAGTACAGCTTTTGTTACCTTAGCTCAAAGCAGTTGGATTTTAGCTCAAAGCAGTTCACAGTAGCAGAAAAGAAAATGGAATTAACAGAATACCAGAAATAAAGTTAGTCAAGACTCACAGCTGAAATAAATTCAGAGAAAAAGCATAAAATTATCTAATAGGGGAGACTTTTCTGTGCCTTCTAGATAACAACAGATAAGTATTGGGGGGGGGGCACTGGAACAAAAGTTAAGGTGATTGTGTGGTTATGGAGAAGTAATATAATATCTGTTAGTATGCACAACACTTTGATGATACTATAAATGCCTAGAATTCTGTTGATGAACTACATGATCAATTATGGTATCGGTTGCACTTTTTCTGAATTCAAGGAAAGAGGCAGTAATGGAAAAGGGAGGAGAGGGCTGCTACCTCTGAGCCACCTTTTGCTCCAGTGCCATGGAACAGGCACTTGTCACAGCCACTCTTTCCAGAGCACTTTGTCTCCAAGGACCATCCCACCACAAGCCATGTACTGAAGGAGTAAGCCACTCAAAGTCAGCAGCCTTCTGTTCCTGTCCTTGCTTACAATAATATCTCCCTCCCTCTCCTTTTCCGTCTGTCTGCTGATACTGCTCTTGGTGGTGTAGTTATGCTGGTGAAGAAATCCAACAGGATCTGAGATTAAAATTTGAGACCAGAACGGTTACTTGAAATGACAATGAGAAATGCATGTAGTCAAATGAGGAAAGAGCTTTTAATGCAACTGAGGGCCTGGGACTCATGGGGCAGAGTATGCATCAGTGGCAGCTGGTGGCATCCATGTCAGCATGGTGCTGAGTCTACTCTAGCATTCATTACAAACTTCAAAGCAGGGGTAGGCAATTGGGACAAGTTGGGGGGGGTGTCACTTTTATGCCCCCAAACCCTCGTGGGGCTGCATGGACTTCTGAGAAAGAAAACAAAAACTCCCAAATAGCCAAAGTAGTATCTTTCAGGACACACATGTTTTGGTTCTCAAAAATTGCTGTTTTTGACATTAGGGCATGCAACTTATTTAAAAGGCACAGTGTTGCAATTAGAGGCTTTTAGGAGCAGCAATTCACCCTCCTATTATTTTGGCTTAAAAAAAAAGGTCAGTGTGGAGATGCTGAGGGCCACCTGGACATACTTGGTGGGTGGGATAAGGTCCCGTGGCCTCACTTTCCCCATCCCTGCCTTAAAATAACTCTCCAAGGTGCTGAATCTATTATGTGAACAGGAGAGTTTACCACCTTTGAGAGCGCCTTTAAAGTTTTTTAATTTTTTTTAAAGTCTTTATTTCAATTACATATATTTATAGATATACTGTAACATTCAGTTCCTTCTTCCCCTTCCTCCCACCCTTCATCTCAGTTAATAAGACAATCATATGTCACTGTCTATCACTGTATAACTAATGCATCTTCATAGTATTAACGATTGGGCTGTATATTATTCTTAACATTCAAAACACGTTTTCCCCCCAAAGAAGGTTTGATCAAATGATGGATTAAATCCAGAGTTTCATGAGTAACATAAGTAATTAAGGGTTTCCAAATTTCTTCAGATTTATTTTCTTTAATGTTTCCTCTTGCTACTTTCATTTTATGTATTAGCTTTTCTGATAGTGCTACAGACCACATGCTTTTCATCCACTTTTGACAGATCATCTGATGTTTTCTATGATTTCACTATTTCTAACCTTACAGCACTTAACAACAGTGCTGCTATAAGATCTTTATTTGGCTAGCTTTCATTTTCATTTTCAAATATAGAAATTAACAGTTGTGCTTTTCTATAATGTACTCTTTGTCCTAATATTTTAGTTATCCAACTTGATTCCACCCCAACCCCCGAAATGTATTACTTGGGGGCATGTTAGCTACATATGTTGCTAATATCCTATTTTACTGCATCCTCTCCAGTGTTCCTGTGACAGCTCATTCTTAATTTGCGGAGTTTAGATGGATAGTAGTACCATTTATGAATTATTTTTAATAATTTTCTTTAGCTTGAAAAGATACTGATTTATAGGGCACGGTTGTCCAAATTGCATCCCATTCTTTCTCTGATAATTCTGAGAGCTCCTTTAAAGTTCAGACTGAAACCTGGTGTGGACTGACCTCCCCACTGATATGGACCACCACTGGCTTGTACTCATCATATCCCCACATTAGCTGTACTGGTGGTTCATAGTCCTCCAGTTCTTCTGAGATGTATCTTCTTGTATCTGTAATGCTGCATACCAAAATAGTTTTATAGACTGAATGTTAGGATTGTTTCCTCAGGTTATTATTTAAGCACAGAAGGGCCTTGGCTGATTGAGATTATGTAGGCAGCTCTTAATTGTATCTCAAGGCTACAGTATATTCAGGCTCAGCACTAGATTCAGAAAGCAGCCCCATCCAGGTGAGCTACTTAATACAATCAATTCCATGTTGCACTACTTTTGTCAAATTCTTTAGTGAAAGTTTGAAGTAAGCTGTCATGCCCTGTCCTTCCCATTCTATATGTTTTAATATCCTTTCCCAACTTACAACCCATTGCTTCCTCAGGCCTTATAGCACAGTTCCCCTTGAAGACAAATGATTTAATGCAGCAGGAGAGGAGAAGGAAGAGCTGCGAAAGCTGGCAGAGCTAGGCTGATATATAAAAACACCTCTATGCCTCATAAACTTAAGCTTATTATTAGCAGGCTGAGTTAGATCACACGGTGTCAGATGGTGAGTTTAGGAGTCATTACACTTTAATTCCTCTTCTCTGAAAATGCTCTGAAAGCAAGTTCTTAATTGTAAAAAAGAAGGGAGAACTTTGCCTTTTCAGGATTGTTTATGAAAGCAAATATTAATTTACACATTTTAAGCTCCTAGGGGCAAGAAGACTTCCAGCCCAGAATTCAAAATAGTTTCAGTAAAAGAGGAGAGTTGTAAATAGAGTTTCCACCACCCCACCATCCCCAGAGGGGGGATGTGTGCCTTTAATAGTTGTGTCAGGTAGAAGAAATGGAATAAGTGTAGGTTTTTTTTAAAGCATTGAATTGGAGAGAGCTTTATCTGTTGAAGTTTGGCCTGTCAAGCAGCTGCTAAACTGTCAGAAGAAAACTCCAGCAGAAGAAAGCCTGGAAAACCTAGATATAGAGTGCATACATGACATGTGACCTAGAATCATAGAATCATAGAATTGCGGAGTTGGAAGAGACCACGAGCGCCATCCAGTCCAACCCCCTGCCATGCAGGAAATCACGATCAAAGCATCCCCGACAGATGGCCATCCAGCCTCTGTTTAAAGACCTCCAAGGAAGGAGACCCCACCACGCTCCGAGGGAGTGTGTTCCTCTGCCGAACAGCTCTTACTGTCAGAAAGTTCCTCCTAATGTTGAGGTGGAATCTCTGTTCCGGAGCTTGCACCCATTGCTCCGTGTTCCAGTCTCTGGAGCAGCAGAAAACAAGCCTGCTCCATCCTCAGCGTGACATCCCTAGTTAGTTTATGGCAGCCTTTGGAAAAGTGCAGCCCTCCAGATGTTGCTGGATTGCAGCTCCCAGGTTCTTCACCATTGGCTATGCTGAGTTAGGTCTCCTGGGACTTGCAGTCCAACAGGGTCTGAAGGAGTGCCACTTTGACCACTCTGGCTGACAGAATCGACGATGAAGTAAGTGCAGGTGATATGTTACAATTTTGACATAGCTTCATGAAATAAATCTTATAAGCCTCCAACCTTGATTCAACATAGAGGGAAAGAGCTTGCCTGATTTATTGAGGAAAAGCCTTAAGCTGTGGGTGACATTAGCAGTGAAAATGTCAAGCGCTGTAGTGTGTAGTACAGAAGCGTGCTGTAATTTTTCTGTACTTAATGTTATAGAACAATAAGCAAGGCTTGTACGCTTCTTCTCAGTTATTTTATAACACTGAGGGCTGGTCTATCTGTTATGTTAGCCATGCAGAGCTATCTAGAAATAGCCTCTGCATGTTGGTCTAGACTGCTCCCATGATGCATAGAGCCAATTGCCATTATTGTAGTTCTGTAATACAGGAGCATCTGTTACATGTTCCTGATGGACATTTGGACTGAATAGGGAATAGTGCTTGTGTTTATTATCTGTCATGCAATTTATAACAGAACAAGGGAGTGAAAAGGGCTAGGCCTACTAACCCTGTCCCAGCCATTGAATCCTCATGGGGCACATTTGTAATGTATTAGGGAGCTTGCTTTATGTGATTTTTGAATCTTGTACCATCAATGCTGTGAAATCAAATGCAATTTTGTCCAGTCATGTGCAATTTTGTACAAACATGGGATAGTATTACGTATACTGAGCACCAGCAGTAGTTGCCTCTCTGAAGCTAGAATGGGTGGCTAGCCTTGTGATGGTGGTGCAGGTGCCTGATCTGGCTGCAGAGAGGGCAACTACCACTGATGCTTTGCTTACAGTTGCCCTTCTGAGATCTGGAAAAAGCAAAGAGGCAGTGGTAGTTGCCTCTCTGAAGCCAGAATGGGCAACTATCAGTGAGGCTTGGCTTTCCCCAGAGCTCAGAGGGGCGATTGTGCACTGGAAAAGCAAAGCCCCACTGGCAGTCACCCTCTCTGAAGGCAGAAGGGGTGGTTAACCTCATGAGGGTGGGGCTTGCTGGGGTTCTGACCTCAGAAAGTGTGACTACCATTGGGGCTCTGCCTTTGGAATAAGAAGTGGTACTGACGAGGGGGGAAATGGTGGCACCTCAGGTAGTGCTTGTCCTTCCTCTCCTCTCCATCCCCCAGAATCCAGTGCGGATGGATCGTTCACATTTCTAAAACCCTGATTAAAGGGGTATTCCGCAAGTCTGGGGTGAACAGGTCCCTACAGCATGTGTCATTTTCATACCAGAGGATACTGTCTTTCTTCATGTGGATGGTGTTGCCTTCAAGTCAGTCTACTTGTGATACAGAATGTTGCTAGAATTGTATAAGCTCCAGTGTCTATTTTATGTCTGTTCCAAGAGATGAATCTAACACTTTGGTCCACCAGTTTGTCACTGACAGTGCCAAGGTTGTGGTGAACCTGGAACTTACTGCAGCATAGGATATCATACCAAATGCATGTTGCCCAAATAATGCAGCCTTTCACAACTTCAGTTTCCCATTGTTTTGAGCCTGAGCAAATTTGGAAAGCCTTTAACACAGGGGTGAGCAAATGTGGAAGACTGAGACCACATTAGTCTCCTGAAAGACCTTGGAGTGGTGCAACCCTCCTCCCCACCACAAATGATTATGCAAAAAAATCCCAAAACTTGTTTTGCTCCGAAATGTCCTCTATAGTTCATGGGGAGGCCAGGAGAGACCGTTTTTTAACTACAGGAAGTGAGCAGGTCACTTCCTCTTTACTTCCTTTTTCAAAAAAAGGCTTCTCTGGCATCTGAATTGGTTCAGTGGGCCCTCAAAAATATGATGGAAATGCTCCCAAAGGGCATTTAGGGGCAAAACCTTTTTTGAAAGAATTTTTTTTAACCCCTGGGATGCCAGGAAGGGCTCCAAATGTGGTGGAAATGCCCTCCATTCCTCCAGAAGGCAATTTGGAGCAAAAAATGTTTTTGAAAATATTTGTACCAGGGGGAGGGGTTCTGTCTACCCATTTTTTACAGACCATGATATGAATTTGTTTGTTTGTTTGTCTTTAGCTGTTAACTGACTTGGATTACACTTTCGGGGGTTGGGGGGAGGCTATGCTTGCAACTCCAATCTGGTGAACCTGAAATAGGAAATGGGAAATTTAATAGAAAAAAGAAGGAAGGCATATGATTAATAATTGCACACAAGTTTAAAGGATATAAGTTCACATACCACATCTGAACTATGGAACTCCCTGGTACAAGGGAGTTAACTGTCACAAAGAATCCCCACACAAGTTAGTTGTTGGCCTGGTCTAGAATTTCTGTGTTTTTAAATAGCATTTTGTGTCCAGGTTGGTTTATAACATGTTCTGCTACTGCTGATTTTTCTGGCTGGCCCAGTCTGCAGTGTCTGAACAGGCCAACAACTATCATGTCAGAATGCACAGAGAAGCTATTGAAATCCACAAACACCTGGACAACTTCAACAGGAAAGAAGAAACCTTAAAAGTAAACAAAATCTGGCTCCCAGTTTTGAAATACAATAGAATCAAAACTCAACACTTACAAAAGAATTCCACCCAGGGACAGGGGGATTCTGAGGAGATAATGGCCCATCAACCAACCATTAGCCAAACAGACACTAATCCTCCTTGCATATCTCCACCCAGTAACTAGCCATTCAAATACACAAATTTACATATACTTCCCAACAGGGGTTCACAGCATATAAACTCCACACACACACCTACCCAACCATTCTCTGAGGATGCCAGCCACAGATGCAGGTGAAACATCAGAAAGAACCTATTCCAGAACACGGCCTCACAGCCTAGAAAAAACCCAAGGAAAATCTATGTATTTTTTTAAAAATAAAACATGCTGAATAATGATTAAGGTTGACTGTCTACTAGGCTTTCCCCCAGATTTAGTACAACAAACCATTTTCCTAATGCTGCAGACATTGAGAAATCAGCAGATAATGGTAGTAAAATGATGATGGGATGTCAAACCTTTGATGCTTTAGACTAAAGTTCCAACAATGCCTCACGATTGGCAATGCTGGTTGGGACTGATAGGAATTTTAAGCCACTATATCCTGAGGACCAAAGGTTCCACATCCCTCTGTGTGAAAATAGACAATACTTGTCGAACTGCTGAGGGTCACTCATCAGATTTAAATCCTCTCCCTTTGCTATCTTAAAATTAGCACAGACCATCCCTAGACCAACCTCTCTGATACTGATACTGCCTAGTTTCTGATCAGTCTGTTGAACCATTTCTTAACAGAAGCCATAGAAGCTCTTCCCCACCCCACCCCTCCCCTTCTCCTACAATGGTACAATGTGATTCATCCAACACAGCCATTCCTGAGGCCTGATAATGAGCCATGAAAAATTATCTGAGAAAGATAATTGCACAGCTGGGTTCTAACTGATATCCCACCTGGCGAGAGAGACAGAGAGAGATGTGACAGCACAGCAAGGCCCTCTCCAGTTTCAAAAGGTGTCTATAAGAGGAATCTATCCTTTCCTCAGAAGCCTACTAGGTTAGGAAGAAGAGGCATGGGGAAGAAAGACACAGGTATGGGAGGGGGAGGGAGGGAGGGAGAGAAGGAAGGAAGGAAGGAAGGAAGGAAGGAAGGAAGGAAGGAAGGAGAGGGGTTTGCCTGCTTCTGGTCCATTCCACCACCATATTGACCCCCCAGATTACCCTTGAGAGATTGTTATCCTCAGTGCCCCTCCCAAGGTTGCCCATCTTGGTACAGAGTAACTGTGGATTAATTGTATTTATACTGACTAGGTGTCTCAGTCCAATCATAATAGATTTCCAGTCGTTATTCATTACTATGAATCATATAGGGACATGAAGAACCGAATTATATCAAACTGTATGAAAATCCCACATGGAGGGATCTGTATACTAATCTGCATGCATGTGTGGATGTGCCTTCAAGTGGCCTGCCAGCGTATGGTGACACCATGCATTTCATAGGGTTTTCTTAGGCAAGGAATACTCAGAGGTGGTTCTTTCCTCTGAAATATAGCCCAGAGTACCTAATATTAGTTGGTGGTCTCCCACCCAAGTACGTACTAACCAGAGCTGACCTCGCTTAGCTTCCAAGAGACAATCTGAATCATAGAATCACAGAGATGGAAGAGACCACAAGGGCCATCTAGTCCAACCCCCTGCCCTGCAGGAATAAATCTGGTGCCTTTAGGGTATTTAGGCAGGCATTAATCTGCATAACCTGCATTAATATGCAAGGAAGATTTAAAACTCTTCCCCAGATTCTCTCTTCCTGTCACATTTACTGTTACCTGCCTTATCTGTGGAAATAATCCCTACAAGTACCACAGCTAAGGGTGCCTCTCCCCCCTCGCCCTGCCCCCTGCTATTTGTATTTTGAGCTACATGGCAAAATGCCACAGCAGTTCATATTGCTGTGTTTAGTTAATACAGCAGATTGGACATTTTCATCTCTCCTATTTGTATGTTTTCCTTCTAATTGACTTGCAAATTCCACCTTGTAAATCTTATATTCCCTATCTCCATTGTGACATGCATGGCTGCAAAGGAACTTTTATTAGTTACAACTGTTGGTTTGCTATAGCTTCAAGGGGACCTTTTTACAAACAGAAACAAACAAACAAAAAACCTGGATGGTGTTGGCCCTTCCTTCCCATGGAAAGAAGCCAGTATGCTGAAAGGGGACCCAAAATAACTCCTTTGGTCATTTTAATAAAAAAAGGCACATTTTTATAGCAGTTCTGATGAAACTAGGTGGCTCTAGACAAACGCAGTGGCATATAGAGTCTGCAGACTGCAAAGACTGGTGTCACTCCTCCCCCTGACGGTGACACCTGGTGCAGTTTGGCCTCTCCACACCCCTTAGTGCTACTGGTTTTTCTGCCCGCTAACAAAGGGATTAGGACTAAATGTAAGACATGTGGTACTTAGTAGTGTATGTGGAACCAAATCTTTCAACTGGTAGTAAATAAAACTCCAATGTACATATAGGGTTGCAAGATCAGGCATACCCCAAGCCCTGAGAGGTCAGGGCCAAAACCCGAGACCTATGGGCTGCCCCCGTGGGGTCAGAGAGGGCGAGGCCTAGGATGTCTTGGGGCAGGCCCTGGTGGTGTTATTCAGCACAATACATTAAGCATGAATAGCAGTTGCTCAGGGCATGCCATTCTTCTTACCTGTATCTCTTTTTACTCTGGGAAAAGGCAGGATATAAATAAAAAAGGTTGATTGATGCAAATAAAAACTACAAAGTCTAACAAAGGAGAAAATATTTCTCTGTAGGGGAACGTAAATTTTCCAAGTTCTGCATTGGATAGATCAAACAAACAAACCTCAGTATAGGAAAGCAAATGAAACCGTAGCGGTGAAACAAAGTGAAACAATCCTGACTTACATATATGAGGAATATGTTGGTGTACAACTGTCCACACCTGCTTGACTCCTTTTGCTGGTGTAGCTGGGTAACCAAACCAGGAAATGTTTGCTTAACCTGTAATTTAAACCCAGGATCCTGGGTTTACAAACCAGGGTAACAAACCAGAATGTGCTCTTCATCTTACGGATCCCGACTTCTTAAAACAAGCAGGCAGAGGGGCATCCAGCCTGCATCGTCCAGCAGGTGTGTCTAGGCAGTATGTTGGAGCAGTTCATGTGATATATGCTGGTGTGGTCTCTCCCACATCACAGCATTTCTCTGACTGGGCTGTGAATAAGCTGCCTGGTGGAATAGCGGCTGAGCACCAGCAAGGTTTTGGTGGGCACAACAGAGCGAGTCATGCAGCCTTCTCTCTGCCTGCAAAGCTAACCTACTTCCCTTCTGTGCAGTGGAGGACACTGTCCTGTCAGCACTCTTAAAGTTAGGTTCAGCTGCCAGTCCAGCAGAATTGGAGAGGAATCCTCATTTTGTCATTTGCCTCAGGCAGGAAAATGTCTTGGGCTGGCTCCGGATGAGTTTGACTGGAATGGAGACGTCGGGGAGGCCTGCGCTACTTAGCTACATGGGTTTTTCATTATGTGAAATGAAGTGTGTCTGTTCACCCTGGCTAAAGTGAGCTTGTAAAAGGATAAAGGCATCTCTGGCTCAAATGCTATATCCTGTCTCATATGGGGAGGCAGCCTGAATTATCTGATTTTAAAGTATACACAGAGGAGAGCTGTTTTTCTCCCTCAGCCTTTCTGCTTGGTCCAGAATATGCAGTACAACCAGTAAAAATATGTAGAATAACAGAAATCCTGTTTGGAGGCTTGTGGGGGGGGTAGTGGAGAAGGAGGGGTAAGATTTGGCAGCAAGTGAAATACACTGTTTTCAGCTAGCTCTGCATAAGCTGTAAAAGAAGACATAAAGAAGTTTTCAGCATGAAGCAGGCTCATAATATAAAAACAAACCATCAAATTTTAGTGGCAGCTAAAATAAAGACTGCAATATTGGGGGTGGGGAGAGGGGGACAGATTCATGGAAACAGCTTTATTGTGAATATGTGTGTGTGTTCTATATGCTTTTGTTATGGAAAACTCAAACTTTCACTGAACATGAGTATCCTGCTTTTTTCTGAAATAGTGTGTTGTTAAATAGTATGTGAGTGTGACACAAAAGTACATGATTAAACAGGAGCTCTGGAACATTGGTGTTGACCAGGGGTGAGAAAAATGCAACTGTTGGGCCCATAAGTGCGGCCTCTCAAGACGCCAAAGCCCTCAGGTGCTTCAATTTTTTTTAAAAATTAGGCTGATTTTTAGACAATTTTTCCTCCAGAAGACACCCAAAATCTGCCAAAAGTTCTTGAAAATGTGGTGGTTTGTTCCCTCTAATCCACCAGAGTCCTCCAACCAGCTCCCCAAAAAACCCAAACACAAAAAGGCTTCTTCTTCTTCTTCTTCTTATTATTATTATTATTCATAATAAGCCAGCCAAAATGGTGGTCAGAAATGACATCATATCACTTCAGTTATTCTGAAACATGTTGATGAAGCACACCAGACCGGGGGTAGGGGGCAGAAAAGCACAGTTTGGAGTAGGATATTAAATAAATAAATATATAAATAAAATAACTCTTGATATTAATTTTTTAAAAACACAATTCATTCATATTAAAATATTAGGAAAGGATTAAAAGTATAATTTTTAAATTATTGCTAAAATTTTACTTTTATTTTTTTAAAAAATCAGTTAAAATAATCAGGAAGGGGGAGAATCACCCAGAGTGGCAACTATTTGAAACAATGAAATAAATTAACACCAAACATTGACTATTACTTAAAAAGTAACGCCATGGATTTTTCATGATTCGGTCTTAATCAGATAATCTTGAAAACATTTTTCAAAATTTTAATGAATGGCAATAATTTTAAATAAATTATTTTCAAGATCTAGAGCAAATTCCCTTTCCTACATCACCATGGCCCCAATCTGACTTATTCAAAAATAGTTGTGTTTATCTTTTTTTAAAAAAAATGTTTTACTGTGGAGATTCTCCCAGCATTGTATTTGGTTTGGCAATGAAGCATGCATACTAAAGGATGACTTTCAAAATAAATAAATACATAAATCACAGAATATGAAAATTAGAAGCCAGTGCTTTCCCTTCTACTATTTTACACATTATGTGGCCACAAGCCTGGGCTTGCCTCAGAGGACAGATCTGACAGCCAGTCCCAGATCTTGGAGGACCGAACCAGGATGTGTTTTTATAATATTCATACTTTTCTAGATTTGCACTTAAAAACCATAGTTGTACACCTTTAAAAAAGCATGTCTCCACTCTATAGTCTGTATAAAAGGGTTTGACTTGGCCTTTATTCAAACAGTTCTTTATTTAGTGGTGAATGCTCAAAGACAATGATGCTTTGCAAGGTAGAAGGCAGTAGGAAAAGAGGAAGACCATATTACCGGTGAATAGGCTCAGATCAGGAAGCCACAGCTCTGAGAGTGCAAGACCTGAGGAGGATTGTTGATAACCGGGTGATTTGGAGGTCTCTCATTCTCACCAAGTTGAAGTTGACTTGATGGCAGTTAGCAATAACAACAACAACAAACTGGACATGTTAACATTGCTAAATGAAGAGGCCAAGGAAATTAATGAGAATGGGGCTCCCGGCCATGGAAAATACAATGTCTGTTTTTTCTTCCTAGCGTAATTTTTCTTGCAGGTAGTTTACAGCCTAAAGGGCTCTTTATACATTACCTGTGACTGCTGCTGTGTGCATTTTTAATAGCTGTTATGAGGTCTCAAGGTGGCCAACAACAGTTTATGAAATAAATGATTATAATCTATACAAACATTGGGAAACAGTGGAACAAAAGCAATAAACAAGCATCTACTACAAAGCAGCAGTTTTGATTTGTGTGCGTGCGTGCGTATTTGCCTTCAAGTTGCTTGTTGAAATTTGGGTTTTCTTACACAAGGAATACTCAGAGATGATTTCGCCAGTTCCTTCCTCTGAAATATAGCCTACATCACCTGGTAGTCATTGGCCGTCTCCCATCCAAGTACTAACCAGGGCAGACCTTACTTAGCTTCCAAGATCAGGATCTGGTCCTCTTAGCGTATTTAGTCCAATTCATTCCGATTAGGGGGGAGCAAAATATTTTTTTTAGAAAAAAGCATTTTACTGTAAGTGACATTAAAAATTTGAGAAAGAAGCATAGTCATCCCCTTGCACCTAAAGTATACTAAAAAAGGAGCCTGCAAACAAGGTTCAGGATGCTCCTGCAATGGTTCATGAATTTCTATGTCACCTTGGCACCAAAGGCCAGGCTAATCATTCCAGTTTCAGTATTTCAGTTTCAATCCAAGCATGAACATTACACTTTTGAGCTGCTACTTTACACCTCCCCATGGTTTCTCAATTTTAATTAAGTAAAAGTTCTGACTGTTTTAATTGCAACTAGGAGACAACAGTTGTCTTCCCCAGCTGGCAGCAGAGTCCATCTATTGGAAATCAAATGCAATTTGATCTGTTTCAGCTGTAACTTCTGAAAAATTTAAGGCATGGGACTGCTTCCCATGCTTGTCCTTGGTATCCACTCTCCTCCCCAGCCGGCCAAGATTCAAAATATGGGTATGGCATACTTTTATATCAGTCCTACTTTGAGGAATAATCTGCTGAGAATAAAACACACGTCTTCCTTCTATGTAAATCCAACCTGACTGACAGTTAATCTTACTTCAGTACTGGCACTGGAGAGTTTTCCAAGGCAGCAGATTAATTCATGGGTTGAGGCTGGGTTTACCCCTCCCCCAGTGGTGTCTCCTGGTTCGGCCTCTCTGAACCCCACTAGTGGGCGAGGAGCTGAGAAGCAATATCAAGAGAGCTGTCATTGCTGGCTTCCAGCATCTGTAACCTGAGGCTACTGCCCCTTTATTTGCCTTCAAATCACCTGTCGCCTTATGGTGACCCCATAAATTTCATAGGGTTTTCTTAGGCAGGCAATACTTAGAGGTGGTTTTGACAGTTCCTTCCTCTGAAATATAGCCCATAGCATCTGGTATTCCTTGGTGGTCTCCCATCCAAGTACTAACCAGGGTGACCCTTCTTAGCTTCCAAGATCAGACAAGACCTGGTTCCTTTAGGGTATTTAGGCCCCAACTGCCCCCTTACCCTAGATTAATTTTTTGACTTCTCAGGGACAAACCAGAGTGTTGGATCCCTATGGGGGGGGTCACACATCACAATAGACAAACCATGTATCAAACATCTGTATTGTGTTAGCTTCTTGTGGTCTAAGTAGAAGCAACTGGGCAGTATGCATCAACATTATGGTCATCTTCAGAGCCCTGGCTTATTGTAACACCTTAATTAACATAGCCATTATATTCAAATTAGGATAATGAGCAAACTCTCTCACTAATAGACAGATAGATAGATAAGCTAGACATGTGATATTTCTTTATTTGTATGCATTAGTACACTCGCCATGGGTCAGCGTAAGAGGGGCACTCCAAAAAAGCGATACAAGGACTCCCTGAAACAACATCTCAGGCTCGGTCAAATTGATCACCAACATTGGTCTGCCCTGAGCTCACATCGGGAGGCATGGAGACGCACTATCCACAATGCTGCAGCCTTATTTGAGAACTCACGCCGAACAAGTCTTGAAGAGAAACGACAATGTAGAAAGAATCACAACCCAGAAACATCATCCAAGGAGACCTTCTGCTGTGCTTTCTGCAACCGGACTTGTTTATTCTAGATTGGCCTTTTTAGTCATCAGCACGCTTGCAGAAAGCGCGGGATGAGTCCTTTCTGAATCTTCGTTTGCAAAGAAAAGCCAGAAAGAGAGAGAGTACAAATTCTCAATAACCCATTATTATCTGCAAAATTTTAAAATATACTTCATTGTTTGTTTGTTTGTTGTTATTAAGCTTGAAGTTCAAAGAGGTTAATAATATGACGGAGCATCTCTTTAGGGATAATAGCCCATTTAGAGGTCAAAAACAAAGCTAAAGAAGAACACACGTAGAAGAATATATGCTTGGAGAGAGCATGTAAGAGAGGGCTGTGGATGTTTCTACATTCCCTGTGGTATGAAGTGAAGAGGATGAGGTTGGTTATCTTTAACAGGACATGATTGAATGGTTGCCCTATGCAGCATGACCAGTGGTTTGCTTTATTTTAGAAGTAAACATAGATTTTGGGTCGAGCTCAGAAAATGCACTGGCTATGTTGACTGGAGGATTCTGGGAGCTGTGGTAAAAATATGACTTTTTTGAGCTCTGATTTTGTGTTGTAGAAAAATTCTAAGCAAAGTTACAGTTGTAACTCAATATGAGAGGAAGATGTCTGATCATAATTACTCACACAACAGAGATTTTCTCTGACCATCCTGGCTTCCAAATGTGTATGAAAGACTTTTCAACATAGGTAGAATGCCTGAAATGTTACAAAAATGAAACACTGGAGAAATGAAAGATGTGATTGTTTGGTCCCATTAGTTGGAAAGGACAGATCAGAAGGATGAGCACCTGTGTAGCAGGAAGAGCCCTGGTGGCGCAGTGGTTAAATGCCAGTACTGCAAGCCACCACGTTGCAAGTTCGATTCCAGCGGGCTCAAAGGTTCACTCAGCCCTCCATCCTTTCGTAGGTTGGTAAATTGAGTACCCAGCTTGTGGGGACAATTAGCTAACACACATTGGAAACTGCTTAACACAGTGTAGATGTGTAAATAGCTATTGCTTAAAACAATTTGTAAGCCGCTCTGATAGCCTTGTGGCTGAAGAGCGGGGTATAAATAACTAAATAAAAAAATAAAATAAAAAAAGAGAGGCTGGAACATGCTGCCTCGGAGTGTGGTGGAGTCTCCTTCTTTTGAGTTTTTTAAGCAGAAGCTGGATGGCCATCTGTCAAGAGTGCTTTGATTGTGTATTCCTGCATGGCAGGGGGTTGGACTAGATGGCACTTGTGGTCTCTTCCAATTCTGTGATTCTATAGGCTCAGTTACATGGCAATTTTTATCCCAGGGAGAAGTGAGATCAAGAGATCTCGAATCTTTCCCTTATTGTTCCCACAATTGGTCACGGGTAGCAGAAGTCTCCTTTTTTTGGATTTGTTGTTTTGGTACCTCCATCCCAGGAAAGGGGCACACAACAGAGCTGTATTGTGATTGGTCTGACTTTGGAGGGGATGGGCTTGCAAGGGAAGCCTGGCAATTCTGGATCCGCCACTTTTGGTATGGTCAGTCTTGGCAAACCACCCCTACTGGCCACAGTTACCCTCGCTTCTAATGATAACCCCCCTCCCCTGCCCCACAGGGCTACTGCCTCCTGCCCTTGCTGCTGTACGGGGCGGGAGAGGTTTCTCCATGACTGTCAGTCACCGAGAAGCCCCCCGCCCTGCGTGGCTACTCTCCCCCACCCTCATAGCTGCACGAGGTAGGGGTGGCTTCTCCATGACTGACAGTCATGGAGAAGCCCCCCCCGCCCTGCATGGCTACTCCCTCCCACCCCGTGCAGCTACTGCTTCCCGCTCTCACCACCACAGGGGGTGCGGGGAGGCTTTTCCATGACTGCCAGTCACAGAGATCCCCCCGCCCTGCGCAGCTAGTCCCTCCCACCCTCGTAGCTGTGTGAGGCAGGGGGTGGTTTCTCTGACTGCCAGTCACAGAGAACCTCCCCCACCCCGTGCAGCTAGTCCCTCCTGCCCTCGTAGCTGCATGAAGCGGGGGGTGGCTTCTCCATGACTCCAGGACTCCATGGAGAACCCCCCCTCCACCCCACGTGGCTAGTCCCTCCAGCCCTCGTAGCTGTGTGAGGCAGGGGGTAGCTTCTCTGTGACTGGCACAGAGAAGCCCCCCCCCCATCCAGCTAGTCCCTCCTGCCCTCGTAGCTGCACGAGGTGGGGTTAGCTTCTGGCAGTCATGGAGGAGCGACCCCCCTGCCTCGTGCAGCTAGGAGGGAGGGAGTAGCTGCATGGGGCAGGGACAGGGGAGGGGAGAGACCTTGTCTGGCTCTCAGCTGGCTGCTTTGGAGCCAATAGAGGACCCTATGGAGGGGCATACCAAAATGGTGGATGGAGAATTGCAAGGCTTCCCTTGCAAGCCCGTCCCATCCAATGTCCAACCAATCAGAAATCATCCCATTTCCCGGGATGGTTCCTGATTTTCAGACAACGAATAGCACGGCTTGTCTCGAACTTTCCTAAAAAGTTCCCGAAAAATAGAGGGATGGAAAGTCATGGGTTAACTGGGCTTTTTGCTACCCCTCCTTCTGAATAGCCCGTGATGTGTGTGAACTACTAGGGTTCTACATGAATTCCTCTTGGGCTTATTTTTTGTCATGTAAACGTTCCCAAAGATTTCTGTAATGTCTGCTCAATACTAAGCCTTACAGACTCCAGTGGGACATCCATCCATGTAAGGGTCTGTATAAAGATTACAGCCTGATGCAATTTCTGGACTGCTTGGAAGCAAGACTAATCCATCACTTGAAGTAATACAATGGTGGAGGGAAATTGCCTGTTTAGTTAGAGTGTTTTTATTATACAGTGGCAGGAGCAGTCATAGAGTTATGTCAGTTTGCTTACCGTAGCATATCGTCATCATTACAGAGACTGAAAATTCTCTTTATCATAAACAATCCCTCTGTTTCTTTGTGCACAAAATGTTGCTGCTGTGGTTGTATACAATGTTTGGCACAAAATCTTTATGGGAAGGGCTGCAATCTGGGCAAATTTCAGCAAATCTGATGTTCTGATAAGTCTGGACAATAACTTTATTGTTTTCCTTCATTGAAGTCCCCCTCTCCCCACCAAAATAACAACAACCCACCAAGGAAACTCTACAATGCAAAACCTTTGTTTTTGGAAAAGCTAAGCACTTACACATTAACTGAAATGCCAAAAAGTATCTAATTTCCATACCACATAAGCAGCAGATATGGTGGGAACTCTGCGGCCTTTTGTATGTTCTTTAACCACAACTTCCAGCAACCTGAGCTAACATAGCTAATGGTGAGGAATTTTGGGAATTGCAGTCTTAACACCTTTCTACAGTCTCCCACACGGTTCTTGCTTGCAGCTCAGCCACTGCCTTCCTTGCCTTTCACTTGATCTTTCAGCCACAATTCATATCCTCTGCAGTTTGTGGGAGTGTAACTTACTCTGTGATGACCCCTTCCCCTTTACACTTTCATTTTCATTAAAGAGAATGATGTGCATTAGTAGCCAGGGGCTGCAAGTGGGGGAGAAGGACAATTTTAACAAATGCAAAGGAGGAATAACATTGGACATTACAACAAAATATGTATACAGTTGTTCATTACACCTTAGCATAGCAGCTATGATGCAAACAAGCATAGCATGTGAAACTGTACAATGTGTGTATTGATCACATGGTGCGGGAAAAAAGCAGATGCTTTAACTTGACATTTCCATGGTTTTTAATGTGTAAATAAGTCTGTAAGTTCCTTAAAGGTTCTTCTAAATCAAAGTTGGGTGTTTTTTTTTAAATCTTATTAAAAGGTAACAGGGATGAAATACCTTTTGTGTTGCATGGATTTATGCATCAGGTTTAAATGAACAATACTTTTACAATGTGCCTGATTGGCTTTTCCCATGGAGCTTTCTAATATGAATGACATTATTCTAGATTGTATCACACTACATCTGAGGCCATCCCAGCATCCTTTGCATTAAAGATGTCTCAGAGCAGAGTCCATTAATATAGTTCTAATGTTGCCTGGAAGGCTCTGAGTTATTGTTGTCCTCTGCATCTCTTACTGTGCTGTACAGTTGGCTTCTGGATAACTTCCCTATGGCTTTTCAAAGGCTATGCATTTTTAAGGAAGAAATGGTATCTTCATACATTGCCTAATGGAGGCTGAGTATGATAATGTAATATTTCTAAGTGGGCTACTTAAATTTTCTCAGCTAAATCTTTTATTGAACACCGTACTATTTTAAATACAAATGGGACATCTTTTCATAAAGTGTGTGCTATCATTAAGCAATGCCCCTTTACAAGAAGAAGTGGGGGATTGATTTGGCCCATTTACACCAGTACTGTACTGGGTTTAACCTACTGCTACTGTTTGGATCATTCCGTCTAGCCCTTCAACTGTGCAAGATTACCCATATATTGATAGGCAGAATGTGGGCTGGAAATGTACACGTGAGCCTCGGGGTTAACGAAGGGTGAGCCTGGTGTATTTGCTGATGTCACCCTTCAAGTATCATACACAGTGCATTCTGAATTGCTGTGAATGTCACATGCAGCTAGCCCAGCTGGGAGCAATTCCATCCCTTTCTGGTAGCTGAGGCATGTGTTCCTCCCTGAGGAGAGAATGCTTGCTGTGCATCCCTGGTGGAGAACATATGCTCTTGATATTTTCCACAGTCAGCCTTCAGCTTTCCCCCTTATAACTCAATTCTTCATTGCAAGTTTCTTCACTTAACCTAACCCCCCCCCCCCTCTCTCATCCATTCTCACTCTCATTTCTCCTGGTTTTTATTTTAGCTCTTATTCTAGGTTGCCCATTGGCATTGCAGTTTTCTAATAGATTTGGCCAGGCTTGAACCATTTGAGGAATCAGCATACAGTGCTGCTGCTACTGCTGCTGCTGAGAGCTTGTTGAAATGAGGTTAAAATGAGAACAACTAATTGGCATTTCTTTTACATTTCATTTTACCAAGTGAAACGGTGGTAATGGACTGCCCCTAAAAGGTGCTGGATGAAAATGAAACAGCAAGTGCTTCTCATACCTTAAAGTTGGCACGAACATGCATTGACTTCATTCTCTTGTTATGACTCCTATTAGCTTGAATGGGAGTAAACTGCTCTCTCACACACCTCTCTTAGGTACCTGATTGGACACAATGTGCTCTCTGGCTCCTGGGTGTTGCAGAGGCTTATCTTCCATTGCCATATTGATGGTGCAGAAAGAAAAGCAAGCTGTAGTGACAAATTCATCTCTTCCTTCCCTCCTCCCTCGCTCTGCTTGATGCAGCTCCTGTCTCCTCCTTTATAATGCGGGAACAATGGAAATGCTACATTTCAGCTGACTGAGAAGGGAGAACATATTACTGCTGTGTGATACGGGCACCTCCCAGGTTTTATCATCTGGTTAGGAAGGTCTGTTGGATCAAACACCCTGGAAATACCAGATACCCTCTGCCATTTCTTTGGGACAGAATATGACCCTGGCTTGGAGGAATTAGGCTTGTGTTTTTAAAATGCTACTGCAAGAAGTACAGTATATTCTACAGTTCTCGATAAATTAGAGGCACATAGGACAAAAACTGGAGCTTGGTGTTTAATTCTGTGAAAAGCAATTCTAATGAAACTTAAAATTATGGTCTTTCTACCATCATTGAAGGATATTTGTTTGTTTTTTAAAAAAAGATTTGATTTAAAAGTAAACCTGTGCCAAAATTTTCATTTGGTCCATATTATAGATCAGTTGTGGTGGATCTCCTTCTTTGGAGTTGTTTAAACAGAGGCTGGGTGGCCATCTGTTAGGAGTGCTTTGCTGGTGTATTCCTGCAAGGCAAGAGGTTGGGTTGGATGGCCCTTGTAGTCTCTTCCAACTCAAATATTGTATGATTCTAATTCATTTTTGAAAAGAAAAGTAATCCTTATGCAAAGTTGTGGGTTTGGGGAGATCCTCACCCTTTTCCTTCAAATTCTGAAACTAGATTGACATACTAATGTCAGTGTTCTACTGCTTTGTATTCTCTGTCAGGCTGTTTTTTGGTTCTCTATCATGTCTTACCTCTCTCATTCTAAAAGTGTTGCATGTACTGTGAGGCCCTGCACTACTTAACACTTTGCCTTGTCTTCTTCCATCAGTGCTGCTGGCTGTCTTCCTGCAGATGTTGCTACTATCTTGTTGACTTTGATTTTCTCAAATATGGTTGGCTGCACAGCCTTAGCAAATCTTGTTCAGCACACGGTATGTGACACTGTAGTGTCTTGCTGTGCCAGGGCCTAGTAATTATGTAATGATAGTTTATTTGCTAGATGGGAATGGGCATGAAAGGTGGGGGAATGAAATACATTTTTAATTCTAGGTATTTGATACTCCTTCACTGGCCATTCATTTAAATGTTGCCCTTAGGCCAATTGGTTATCCCTATAATTTGAGGGAGGTGTTTTATATTGTATATTTCTTTTATATGAGCCAGCATGATGTAGTGGCTTGAGTACTGAATTAGAACTCTGGGAGCTCAGGGTTTGAATCTCCACACAGCCATGGAAACCCACTGGACGAGCTTGGGCAAGTTACACTCTCTCAGCCTCAGCAGAGGGTTATGGCAACTCCCCTCTGAACAAATCTTGACAAGAAAACCCTATGATAGGTTCACCTTATGGTCGCCATAAGTGAGAAATGGCTTGAAACACACAATTGTTTTATATGTAGTTATGAATTGTTTTAGTGTTTTAAATTTCTTTTTGTATATTTTAATGGTAAGATGTCTTGGGTCTTACTTTAGAAGAAAGATTTAAGAAATTTAAAACAACAACAACAAACTTGTTCCTAGGTTCCAAAGAATCTAGATTTGTAGATTCTGGGATAGAATCCAAACCACTGATGGTCTAAAACTCTAGCTGATAACACCTGGTAGGTAGACTGTAAAACCAAGCACAAAACAAAACCCCTACAACTGGCACTTACTTCCTCACCACCTAATATAGGATCCTATTCTCAACCCCGTTCCTCATATTATTTCAGTTTTGGATGAATGTTAATCTAGCTGGAATATTTTAGTGTTTTGCAAATGTTCATGTGACAGCTTCATATTCTAATCTGGTGCTAGAGCTGGATAGGCTCTGGTGTGCTATCCAGTGTTGCACAGTGCTGGCAGCTATCAGTGACAGGCTTTCCAATTACAGCCTCTCTTTCTCTTTCTCTTTCTCATGTGCTCATGTTCATGACAAGGTTACCGGTAGTTGTTTTCTCCTCAACCCTGCAGCATGCCAGAGCATTTCCAAGGCTCCCCACTCACAGGCCTCTCTTTCTTGTTTATTGCCCTTATTAAGGCTCACACCCACCCACCATTATACAGCTGTCCATTTTCACATGTCTTGTGCCTATACAAATTAGAAATTTCAGTAAGGGCATCTTTTTACTTCTGTAACCCGTCTGCTGGTCTCTAAGGAAAACAGCAATATTGGCAGTTACACATTGCTGAAGTTATCCACAGTTCAGTATTTCAGGTTCATGTTATCCAAATAAAAATTATATCATCACCTGAATCTCTCCATAAAATAGTATGGGATTGATTCATGACATGATGAAGGTCCACAAAATCTGTTCTCTTCTTCCTCGGGAATCTTGTATTATTTTGAGGGTTTTTTTCCCCCAGTTTCTGTTTTGTGAAGTGCATTTCAATATCCTTAGCAAGGGAGGGTCTCTCATGATAAACCTGTTGTGGCTTCATAGGAAATACAACAAGATTTGAAATAGCTTGACTAGACATTGCAGGGTGGTTTTAGGGACCAAGAAGCTTCTCTTCTGCCTACGTTTGCGTGATATCTCCACATTTTCTGTGTCAGCCCACATCTTTCCTCCTTTCTTGCCATGTACAGGTCGCACACCATATCCACAGGGGATACGTTACCAGACTTACCACAAATACTTGAAATCATAGTAATATCAAACCCCATAAAATCACACTGGGGGACCTAGGCAATGCCTACAGAGACTGCCTCCACTGGAAGTTACCACAGAGTCATAGAATCATAGAATTACAGAGTTGTAACAGACCTCAAGGGCCATCCAGTCCAACCCCCTGCCATGCAGGAATACACAATTAAATCATTCCTGACATATGGCCATAGAATAATAGAATCATAGAATTACAGAGTTGGAAGAGACCACGAGGGCCATCCAGTCCAACCCCCTGCCATGCAGGAAATCACGATAAAGCATCCCTGACAGATGGCCATCCAGCCTCTGTTTAAAGACCTCCAAGGAAGGAGACCCCACCACGCTCCAAGGGAGTGTGTTCCACTGCCGAACAGCTCTTACTGTCAAAAAGTTCCTCCTAATGTTGAGGTGGAATCTCTGTTCCTGGAGTTTGCATCCATTGCTCTGTGTTCCAGTCTCTGGAGCAGCAGAAAACAAGCTTGCTCCATCCTCAGCGTGACATCCCTTCAAATACTTAAACAGGGCTATCATATCGCCTCTTAACTGTCTTTTTTCCAGGCTAAACATACCCAGCTCCCTAAGTCTCTCCTCATAAGGCATCGTTTCCAGACCTTTCACCATTTTAGTTGCCCTTCTCTGGACACGCTCCAATTTGTCAATATCCTTTTTTAATTGTGGTGCCCAGAACTGGACACAGTATTCTAGGTGAGGTCTGACCAAGTCAGAATAGAGCGGCATTATTACTTCCCTTGATCTGGACACTATACTTCAATTGATGCAGCTCAAAATTGCATTGGCCTTTTTAGCTGCCGCATCACTCTGTTGACTCATGTTCAACTTGTGGTCTACTAGGACTCCCTTTCACATGTAGTCTCATTCAGCCAGGTCTCCCCCATCCTATATCTATGCATTTCATTTTTTTTGCCCTAAGTGCAGTACCTTACATTTCTCCATATTGAATTTCATTTTGTTAGCTGTGGCCCGGCTCTCCAGTTTATCCAGGTCATTTTGAATTTTGATCCTGTCCTCCAGGGTATTAGCTACTCCTCCTAATTTGGTGTCATCTGCAAATTTGATAAGTATGCCTCTAATTCCATCATCCAAGTCATTGATAAAGATGTTGAATAGCACTGGGCCCAGGACAGAACCCTGTGGCACCCCACTGGTCACAACTTTTCAAGATGAAGAGGAGCCATTGCTGAGCACCCTTTGGGTTTGGCCGGTCAACCAATTACAAATCCATTGAACAGTTAACTTGTCTAGCCCACAGTTTATAAGCTTGTTTGCAGGAATGTCATAGGGAACCTTGTCAAAGGCCTTACTGAAATCAATGTATGTGATATCCACAGTGTTCCCTTCATCTACCAAGCTGGTAATTTTATCAAAAAAAGAGATCAGATTAGTCTGGCATGACTTGTTTCTCTGAAACCCATGTTGACTTTCTGTGATTATGGCATTGCCTTCTAAATGTTCATAGACTCTCTGTTTAATGAACTGCTCTAGAATCTTCCCTGGTATTGATGTCAGACTAACTGGATGATAATTGTTGGGATCTTCTTTTTCCCCCCTTTTTGAAGATGGGGACAACGTTTGCCCTCCTCCAGTCTGCTGGGACTTCTCCTGTTCTCCAAGAGTTCTCAAAGATTATTGCCAATGGCTCTGAGATTATATTTGCCAGCTCTTTTAATACTCTTGGATGCAGTTCATCTGGTCCTGGAGATTTAAATTCATTTAGATTAAGTAGGTATTCCTGTACTACCTCTTTGCTTATTCTGTGCTGGATTTCCCCTATTGTGTCCTCTGTTCCTTTATCCTCAGGTTGGTCCCCCTTTTCCTTTTCTGAAAACACTGAGGCAAAGAAGGTGTTGATTAATTCTACCTTTTCTCTGTCCCCTGTTAGCATTTTGCCATCTTCTCTGCATAGTGGCCCTACCATTTCCTTCTTCCTCCTTTTGCTGCGGACATACCCCCAAAAACCCTTTTTATTGTTCTTAACCTCTCTAGCAAGCCTGAGCTCATTCTGCACTTTAGCTTTTCTGACTATACTCCTACATGTGTTCACTATCTGTTTGAATTCTTCTTTGGTGATTTCCCCCTTTTTCCATTTCCTATACATGTTCCATTTAAAACTTAGCTCTGTTGAAATTTCTTTAGTCATCCATCCTGGTTTCTCATTTTTCTTCCTCAGTGGTACTGTTTGAAATTGTGCCTTCAGTATTTTCCTCTTGAGAAAGTCCCATCCATCTTGAGGTCTCTTCTCTTTTAGTATTCCTGACCATGGGATCACCCCCAGTATTTCCCTGAGTTTATTGAAATCAACTCTCCTAAAGTCGAGAATGCGTGTCTGACTATGCCTGGCTTCTCCTTTCCATTCTATAACAAATTCCAGGAGAACATGATCACTCTCACCTAAGGATTCCACCACTTGCACCCCATTAACCAGGTCATCCCTGTTGGTTAGGATCAGATCTAAAATAGCTGACCCCCCCCATCCAGCCTCTGTTTAAAAACTTCCAAAGAAAGAGACTCCACCACACTACGAGGCAATGTATTCCACTTCCGAACAGCTCTTACTGTCAGGAAGTTCTTCCTAATGTTTAGGTGGTATCTCTTTTCCTGTAGTCTGAACCCGTTGCTCCATGTCCTAGTCTCCGGAGCAGCAGAAAACAAGCTTGCTCCATCCTCAGTATGACATCCCTTCAAATATTTAAACATAGCTATCATGTCCCCCCTCAACCTTCTCTTCTGCAGACTAAACATGCCCAGCTCCCTAAGTTGCTCCTCATAGGGCATGTCTTCCAGACCTCCCACCATCCTGGTCGCCCTCCTCTGGACACATTCCAGCTAGTCCATATCCTTCCTGAGTTGTGGTGCCCAGAACTGGACACAGTATTCCAGTTGAGGTCTGACCAAAGCAGAATAGAATGGCACTATTACTTCCATTGATCTAGACACTATACTCCTATTAATGAAGCCTAGAATCTCATTGGCTTTTTTAGCTGCTGCATCACACTGCTGACTCATGTTCAGCTTGTGGTCCACTAAGACTCCTAGATCCTTTTTAGAGGAGGATCTCAGAAATGCCTAGAAAGGCCAGATTTTTCTAATGATGGATAATTAAAACCACAGGTACTGGCCCCGCACATACGGGGAGGCGGCCTGTACTACTGCACTGCTTTAAGAAATTCTGAATTCCTCACCCCCATCAAAATGTTGTAACAGTCAGTTTCTGTTTTCTAGGAAAGGTAAAACCAGATCTTGCAAAAGGTCGAAATGACTATGCGTAGTATGTGTTTTCTATCATTAATTATTTGAACTGGAGGCAAAGAAAGATTGGTCATAGTTTGGGAAGCAGCAAGCAGACAGACTGATAGAGGTTGAAAGCCAGAATCACATGAGAGAGAGTCCACTTGGGCAGCGTTTCCCTTTCCTCTCCCCTTGCCTTCTCTCTTACACCCCTGACTGCTGCCAAGGATTGGGCCCCCAGTGTGTGCAGACCTCTGGCCTAAAGATGATTACATTCCATACCTTTCTTTCATATCTGAGGCCAAATTTTTCACCAAAGGCTAATTTTACCCCCACTCCACCTGGCAGGCTGCTCAGTTGTATTTTGGCACACAGGAAGTGACATAAATAAATAAATGTTAGTGCTGGCTGCCAATTTGGCTGATTTTCAGCTGGGTTGTTTTTTCTTGAGGGATTTTTAGGGGCTTCAGGGGCTACACTTTGGGATCCCAAGGGACACATGCAGCCCACAAACCACAGTTTGCTCATCCCCGATTTGTAAGCTATCTCTCCAAAGTTATTTTGAAAGGGCTAACCAGATGTGTGTTTTCCTCAAGAATAATAATATACAGTCTGAAAGGCAATAGAGGACATTGCCTCCCTAAGCTCCCCTAAATGGCACTTGTTGAGAACTCTCTCAGAGGGAGTTCACATGCTTTTTATGGATCAGTTTTGAACATTAATTGCCTCAGATTTAAACCCTGTGTTTCAGTGCCCACTGTATCATGATGTTTTCAAATTTATATCTGTCGGTAGTATATATTATTATTTGTAGAATACCAATACTTTTTAATAATTTCAATTTTTGACTTCTGAAATGCTGATCTTTTAAATTAGGACTGGTTGTGACCTTTTTGGTACATCAAGTAATTTTCAGAATGATTAGCATAGTGAAGATGCTAGAGTCGTTTCTCCCAGGAACCTGATACCAGTGGATATTTTTAGGCATATCAAACAAATTATAGATTACAACCTTCTTCCCTCTTGAGGAAAACTCCTTTTATGGCCAGTTGCCAAAGTGTGGGTCCATACTGCAGCTGGTCAATGCTGATCCAATCATTTATTTTGCACTTGGCCAGCTCAAACCTTAGACAGTATTTTTACCATCTGTTTTGCCACCATATGCTAAATAGCTGTGCATTTCACTTTATTTAGTTGACTGGATCTCAATTGAATATGACTTCACTAAGCCCATTGTTGCTAATTCCATAGTTTCTACCAGATGAGCCTAATGGATGGCTCTAACTTCATGGTTACTCACAATGCAAGGAAGGAGAGGTGTGAAGCCATGTGTAGTTTCTAAAACACAGAGCAGGTGATTGTACTTACACTGAAATCAGCAAAGGAGAAGCAACTATACCACTCAGAGGTATGTCTAAAATGGACATAATAATGGAGCAGGATGTATCACTGGCCAAGTAAATGCCTGTTAGTGTGAAAATGTGCCCTTTCCATATTTCCTTCAGTGTGTGAAAGGACCATGAGTGTTCTCATTAAAAGTTTTTCAAAGTTTGCATTACATTCCCACATTTTTCTTGGGAAAACTGGTTGGATTACCATGAACAAATCAGGAGCTTTTTAACTGACAAAATGAATGAACCAGTAGTTATTAAATACCAGAGACTCTGATGTGTGGCAGAATTTCTTTAACTGCTTTTGCTGCTCATTATGACTCTGTCATAAACAAGAAGGATGTGTACATGGAAGGATGGTGGGAATTTGAATCATCTTCCCTGAAAGGAAAACTTTCCCACCACGTGTGGAATGTGAACAAGGATTAATATCATTTTACAAAATTAAGTACCAATGATGGCTTAACTGAAAACTCTTGGCCTAGCTGAAGGTTATGGACTTCAACAAAATGGGTCGCAATGATTTAGCAAAATTGGCAGTTAAGGAAAGATTGTTCTGAGCATTTTCAGAAATGGAAATTTTTCCTAATGGCTAAGCCGTGATGATGAGCATGCTGAGCTTCAGTCATTCATGGGTTGCATACACAGTTCATGTTGTTTTGGATGGGGAGTTCTCAGTTAACAAACAGTGCAAACCTCAAGAAGCAGCTCATTTGTCTAAGCAGAAAGAAATGCTTATCAGCTCATACCTCTTGCTGATGTGTGGTGCCTAGAGAAAAGCTGCTAGTTTAATAAAGAATGAAATTCCAGTACCAGGTTATAAATATGTTTACTTTGGAAATGTATTTTTCATTTGTGATCCCGACATGGGATGATTGCTCTTTAATCTGCAGCTTTTTCAGATAATGCACTTTAGTGCTTTCCTCAAAACTCAGACTGATAGTGCTCTTTAAATGAGGGATAGGGAAAGTGTGGGCCAGTGTGGTGTATTGGTTTGAGCATTGGATTACAACTCTGGAGAACAGGGTTCGAATCCCCCCCCCAGCTATGGAAATCCATTGGGTGACCTTGGACAAGTCACACTCTCTCAGCCTCAGAGGAAGGCAAGTGACAAACCCTTTCTGCACAAATCTAACCAAGAAAACCCTATGATAGGTTTCCTTAGGGTCTCCATAACTTGGAAATGACTTGAAGGCACACCACAGAGAACTGGGCAAATAGTACAAGAATCCCAACAGTGGGAGGAAAAACCTTAAATATACAGCTAGGGGGGATGATGCATGGTTTTAAATGTCTCTACAATAATGTGCAGAGCATGGGAAATAAAAAAGATGAACTTTTAACATAGCAAAACAAATATGATATAATAGATGTCACTGAAACCTGATGGGATGAGTCTCATGGTTGGAATGTAGTAATAGAGGAGTATAACATATTTCAGTGAAAATAGATTAACAGGGAAGGAGGAGGAGTAGCATTATATGTCAAGGATATTTACATCTGTGAAGAGATCCATGACTTAAATCCTGGAAGCCAGGTAGAGAGCACCTGAGTAAAAAGTAAGGGGGAAGAGAAACAACAGGCATGTCGTTGTAGGAGTTTACTACAGATCCCCAAGCCAGACTGAGGATGTGGATGATGCCTTCCTAGAACAGATGACAAAACGTTCAGAAAGGAGGGATGTGGTAGTAATGGGATATTTCAACTATCTTGATCTTGGTTGGAAGTCAAACTCTGCCAAGAATATAAGGTCCAGCAAATTCCTTGCTTCCCTTGCAGACAATTTGTTGTCCCAAAAATAACAACCAACAATAATGACCTGGTTAATGGGGTGGAAATGTAGGGATCCTTAGTGGGAGTGACTGTGTTCTCCTGGAGTTTGAGAAACAGTGGAAAGGGGAAGCCAAGTGTAGTCAAGCATGCCTTCTAGATTTTAAGAAAGCTGTTTTCAGTAAATTTAGGGAAATACTGGGTGTGATCACATGGTCAGAAATATGAAAAGAGAAGGGAGTTCATGATGGATGGGAGAGACACTGAAGGCACAATTTCAAACAGTTACAATGAGAAAGAAAAATGGGCAGTATCTAAAGAAACCAGAATGGATGTCTAAAGAACTTTAAACTGAGCTAAGATTTAAAAGGGAGATATTCAAGAAATGAAAAAGGGGGAAATCACCAAAGAGGAATTCAAAAGACTAGAAATGCTAAAGTGTAGAATGAGCTCAGGCTTCCTAGAGAGGTTAAAAACAATAAAAGGGCCTTTTTTTTTCTTTTTTGGTTATGTCAGTAGCAAAAAGGGAAAAAAAAAACAACCCGAGGAAATGGTAGGGGCACTGTGTGGAGAAAGTGGTGAAATGCTCATAAGGGACAGAGAAAAGTCAGAACTAATCAACACCTTCTTTGCCTCAAACTTCTCCCAGAAGGAGAACAGTGTTTAACCTGCGGGAAATGGATCAGATGATGCAGTAGGGGAAATGCAGCAAAGAATAGGTAAAGAAGAAGTACAGGAATACTTGGCTACTCTAAATAAGGAATATACTGTCCAGATGAAGGGAAGTAATAGTGCCACTCTATTCTGCTTTGGTCAGACCTCACCTTGAATACTGTGTCCAGTTCTGGGGATCACAATTCAAGGAGGATATTGACAAGCTGGAATGTGTCCAGAGGAGGGCGACTACAATTGTAAAAAGTCTGGAAGCCGTTCCCTATGAGGAGTGGCTTAGGGAGCTGGTTGTGTTTAGCCTGGGGAAGAGAAGGTTAAGAGGTGACATGATATCCATGTTTAAATATTTGAAGGGATGTCATACTGAAGATGGAGCAAGCTTGTTTTCTGTAGCTCCAGAGACTAGGACATGGAACAATGGACTCAAACTACAGGAAAGGAAATGCTACCTAAACATTAGGAAGAACTTCCTGACAGTAAGAGGTGTTTGGCAGTGGAATGTACTGCTTTGGAGTGTAATGGAGTCTCTTTCTTTGGAGGTTTTTAAACACAGGCTGTATGGCAGTCTGTAGGAAATGATTTGATTGTGTATTCCTGCATGGCAGGGGGTTGAACTGGTTGGCCCTTGTGGTCTCTTCCAATTCTATGATTCTATAATAAATTCAAGTCTCCAGGGCTAGATGACCTACATCCAAGAGTATTAAAAGAACTGGTAGAAATAATCTCAGAACTACTGTCAATAAACTTTGAGAATTCCTGGAGAACAGAAGAAGTCCCAGAAGACTGTAGGAGGGCAAATGTTGTCCCTGTTTTCAAAAAGGAGAAAAAAAGAGGACCGAAACAATTTTTGCCCACTCAGCCTGACATCAATACCAGGAAAGATTCTAGAGCAGAAAATTAAACAGATAGTCTGTAAGCACTTAGGAATGCTGTGATCACTAAAAGTCAACATGGGTTTCTCAAAAACAAATCAAGCCAGACTAAATTTATCTCTTTTCTTTTTGACAGAGTTACAGACTTGGTAGATGAATACTGTGGATATAGCCTGTCTTGAGTTCAGCAAGGCTTTTGACAAGGTCCCCCATGATATTTGTGCAAACAAGCTAGTAAAATGTGGGCTAGACAATACTAATGTTAGATAGCTTTGTAACTGGTTGACCAACCGAACCCAAAGGGTGCTTACCAATGACTCCTTTTCATCCTGGGGAGAAATTACGGTACTAGTAGGGTGCCACGGGGTTCTGTCCTGGGCCCAGTGCTCTTCAACATCTTTATCAATGACTTGGATGAGGGAATAAAAGATGTTCTTAAAGTTTGCAGATGACACCAAATTAGGAGGGGTAGCTAATACCCCAGAGAACAGGATTAGAATTCAAAATGACTATAATAGATTAGAAAGCTAGGCCCAAACTAACAAAATTAATTTCAACAGGGAGAAATGTAAGGCACTACACTTAGGCAGAAAAAAATGAAACGAAGTTTGCAGGGTTTTTGTGATTGTGACTTTTTGTGTTTGCTAGACTATTAAAAATTAATCAATATGTCCATTTCTGGGAAGAAATTACAAACAGAAGCAACACAACACATTGTACAGGACTTCTACTCCATGAGAAAAAATAGTTTGCCAAGTATAAAGAAACAGAATCAGCAGGGAAATGTGGCTTTTGTTCTACTCTATTGAGAGGGTAATAAAATGAAACTTTAAAAAATAATTGAGAATGTCCCTTTAGTATTTTTGTGCAATAGGAAGTTAACAGGTAGGGATGCAATTCTTTTTTGTAGTGTGCTTTTGTGTGTTTATGAAAGAAAGAGATGCTCATGATCAGATTCAGAATGATGATGATGAATGAATGTATTTAGCATAACAAAGAGATAGATGAAAGTTAGCAGACTACCACAGCCAATAGTGGTATAGTCTCTTTTCATTATGCTGGTGCTAAGATGATAAGTATAATCTCTTCGGTATTACTGATGCTCTTCTCCCTGGAGTTCCATCATGAAAAGTGTTTCTTTTTCTGCTTTATACAAAGCCGTGAAAGAAGAGATGTGGATTAATGTGGATTACTGCTGTTTTAACATGCCTGAATGTATTACATGTGCAAGTAAGGTTGAGATGTGTGCTGTATTGTGTAATGTCTTCTTGAAAACTTGTGAAATATACAGAGTATTTTACTGTATTCTTTGGCTAGACTATCCTGGGGGTGGTGGGGGTGATGGTGGTAAGAACCCCTGAATCTTATTTCAGCCTCTGGAATTTTAAATCAAAGTCAAAGGGAGTCAAAAGGGAGGTAAAGAGCCAGTGACAAGACGAAGGCATCTTGATTCATCTCTCTTTCATCTTAAGAATAAGTTGTGATTTAAACAATAGCAGTGTTTGTTCAATGTCCTGTAAAGAATCGATCATATTCCACAATAAAATGAAATTATTTGTGTACATAGGAATAACAGCTATGGGATGGGGATGAAATCTGTTCAGCATCAGCTCAAGACCTTTCCATTTTTCCAGTCTTTCTTTTTTTCTTTTTAGTGAAGACATCTTAGTCAAATCAGTTTAGTTTATTAGATTAACACATTGCTTCCCACAACAAAAAGAAGTCATAGAATCATAAGTTGGAAGGGACCACAAGGGCCAGCTAAAGTATCCCACCCCCACTCAAAATTAAATAAAAACCAAAATACAGAACCCATATTTAAAACCCATACAAACTTACTAAGAGAGACCTTTGAAAGACTACCTCCAATAATTCCATGAAGTCTGAACAAATACAACAAGAACAAAATTTGAGTGTACTTTGCATTTTAGAGAGTCGGTGTGGTATAGTCTGGACTGTTGGACTACAGCTCTGGAGACCAAGGTCCAATTCTCCATTCAGCCATGGAAACCCACTGGGTGACCTTGGGCAGGTCACACTCTCTCAGCCTCAGAGGAAAGCAAAGGCAGACACATTCTGAACAAATCTTGCCAAGAAAACCCCAAGATAGGTTCCCCTTAGGGTCACCATATGTTGGAAATGACTAGGGCGCACATAACAATAACAACAAAATCTATATTTTATTGCCTTACATTTTTATTTTGTGATTCATTTTGTGTAGGCTATGGCTAGAAAGGTGGTACATGAATAAATAGTATCTCCCAAGGCCAGTCAATACATTATGTAAATGCTCAGTATACTCTCTCTCTCTCTGGCTTTTCTTCGCAAATGAAGATTCAGGAAGGACTCATCCTGCGTTTTCTGCAAGCACGCTGATGACTAAAAAGGCCAATCTGAGATAGACAAGTCCGGTTCCAGAAAGCACAGCAGAAGGTCTCCTTGGGTGATGTTTCCGGGTTGTGATTCTTTCTGCATTGTCGTTTCTCTTCAAGACTTGTTCGGCATAAGTTCTCAAATAAGGCTGCAGCATTGTGGATAGTGTGTCTCCATGCCTCCCGATGTGAGGCCAGGGGGGACCATTGTTGGTGATCAATTTGGCTGAGCCTGAGATGTTGTTTCAGGGAGTCCTTGTATCGCTTTTTTGGAGCGCCCCTCTTACACTGACCCATGGCGAGTTTACCGTAGAGTACTATTTTGGGGAGGCAATGGTCCTCCATCCTAGAAACATGCCCTGCCCAGCACAGCTGTGTTCTCAATATCATGGCCTCAATGCTGGTGATCCCTGCTTGCTCAAGGACAGCAACATTCGTCACATAGTCAGTCCAGTGTATATTTAGGATTGTGCGTAAACAGCACTGATGGAAGCGTTCGAGGAGTCGTAAGTGGTGGTGATAAGAGGAGCATCAAAAACGATGTCAAGGACAGTGCTAGGAGAGCTTTCATGGGGAGAAAAATTAGCTAACACACATGGAAACTGCTTAATGCAGTATAGATGTACAAATTGCCTTGTGGCTGAAGAGCAGGGTATAAATAATAAATAATAAATAATAAATAAAGAAGGGTATTTAATGGCGGTGATGGTGAGATCAGGTTTTGTGCCTTCAGCTTAGCTGTATTCACAGCGTTTGAAACTTCACACCATTGTACTCATGTGAATGTAGCATCAAGGGCCGGGCCGGCCAGGACATTTCTGGGTGAGATCAGAAAAACCAGGTAGGCGATGCTCTTTTTTTATTAACCTCCCCGGGTTACTTGTACTTTTTAAGGTGTGTTTCTTTGCTTGTGATTTTTTTCCCTGTTTTTATTTTTCTTTATTTTTTGAATTTGCCATGCTCACATCTTCTTGCGAGAATTGGCAAGATCTTTAACCAGGAAGTGAATAGAGCTCTGTTAGTGCTCCATTCATGCCTGGGCTGCTTTTTAATGCTTACAGAGGTAAGTCTGATAATTTGGGTTATTGTGCTGGGACATGAACAGTTTTGCTAATAGTGGGAAAGGAATGTTATCAGTGTTTTGTGTCTGATAAAGTCCTATCATGCTACATTGTTATAGCGCTATTATGTTGGAAAAATCAGCATTCTACCTTCACACACCCCACTTGCTTGCTGTTAGAGCAAGGCAAGTCTTAGGAGGTTTTTAGGGACCTTCCTGCATGTGAAACAGTTCCTCCTCCTTTTCTTCACATTATCCTTAGTAGGCTTGACTTGTATCTCAGTCACAGCCTAGCTGGATGATCATTGTGTCATCACATGACCCAGGTCTGCTGACCTCATGGTCCAAGATTACTTTATGACCCTTTGTTCTGTTCTGCAAGGAAGAAGGAAACATCCCTCCCATGCTCCTGTAGGGATGGCAGCCTTACCTATTTTTCCCTGGGTCTCACTGGAACAATGAGTCATGATACATATCCTAACCTACATCCCTCATCAGCTAGGATGTAGCTTCCCATGCATATGTAGATTGAAAGGCTATTAGTAAATGCATAAGTATTCTTTCAAAAATAAGTTGTTTGTTTTCTTTTGTTCTTAAGCGGCTTGAGTCCTGAGTGCTTTATTAATTGAGTCCTGTCCACTGTATCTGCCACTCTGCTATACCAGAAGTTACCATATATTCCGGCATATAAGACAACATTTGAGCCCTCAAAAATATCTTCCAAAATTGAGGGTCGTCTTATACGCCGGATACACTTTGCTTCACCCCCGCTGTCCGATCCCCTGCCTCTTCGCTCCCTTCGCAAACGGAGCGAAGAGGCAGGAGATCGGGCAGGGGGGAGTGCGACAAAGTGTTTACCGGTTCATTCTCCCCCATCCTCTGCCTTTTCCCCCTTTGCGGAGCAACCAAAGACAGAGGAGGGGGGAGAACGTTGCGGTTTGCCGTGGCCGCCACTCGATCACCTGTGTGTTCAGCAGCCAAGGCAAACTGGGCATTTTCGCCCCTTTCCTCCACCTTCCTTGAAGGTGGAGGAAAGGGGCACATCTAGCAGTTTGCCGTGGCCACCCCCGCTACCCCGTCTTCATCCCCTTCAGATGGGCATTTCCTTGAAGGTGGAGGAAAGGGGCAAAACTAGCGGTTTGCCATGGCAAACTGCCCCCGCTTCCCCCGCCTTGGTCCCCTTCAGAAGAGAGCCAAGACGGAGGGAAGGGGGAGGCCGAGGCAAACTGGGCATTTTCGCCCCTTTCTTCCACCTTCGAGTCAAGGTTGACTGGAAGGTTGAAGAGAGGGGCTAATGCCATGGTTTGCCTTGGTGGCTGCCTATTCCCTCTGTCTTCCTTCCCTTCACAAAAGGAAGGAAAATGGAGGGAATGGGCAGCCGCCGAGGCAAACTGGGTGTATTCGTCTCTTTCTTCCACCTTTGAGTCAAGGGTGACTGGAAGGTGGAAGAGAGGGGCGAATGCCGCGGTTTGCCACGGACGCCACCCATCCCCTCCGTCTTCATTCCCTTCATTTGCAAAGGGAACGAAGACGGAAAGAATGGGCAGTGGCCGAGGCAAAGCGGGTTCATTCGGCCCCCTCCTCTGCCTTCACCCCCTTTGGGGAGCAACCGAAGGTGGAAGAGAGGGGCGAATGTTGCGGCTGGCTGGCTGGCTGGAAGAGCCCTGCCAGCTGATCCTGTTCACTTTCCCAACTCACGAGGAGATCCTTGTGAGTTGGGAAACAAAGAGGATCAGCTGGCAAGGCTCCCCCAGCCAGTCAGCCAGCCAGCCAAATTGGGGGGTGGTCTTATATGCCAAATATATGCCAAACCTAGAGTTGAAAATTGTGGGGTCATCTTATATGCCCAGTCGTCTTATACACTGGAATATATGGTAATTCTTAACCATTTTAATTTTGAAGAAAACTTCTCAAAGGGCTTGTACGTTGGGATCTTTAATGAATGTTTAATTTTAAAGCTCATACACCCCAACATATTATTCCACTTTAATTGCTATGGATGCTTCCTGTGGAATCCTGGGATTTGTAGTTTAGGGAGGGGCATTTAGAACTCTCAGCCAGAGAGCTCTTAGCCCTCACTAAACTACAAACCCGAGAATTCTACAGGAGGCAGCCATAGCAGTTAAAGTGGAATAATAGCGCTATAACAGTGGTGTGTGCTAAAGTCTCAATACCTATGTGACTCTACTTTCTATCCTCCAGGGGCTTCTATAGCTATGTTGAGGTGCCCCCTGGAGGTGAACAATGTGGTTTGTCACATATGGTGTTTCAGAAGCTGGAGATTATCTCAAACCATAGTTAACAGAAATCATGGTTTGCGAAACAACTTCAAGTCATGGTTTCTGTGAAATGATTCCATGCCCAATCATGTTTAAAGTTTGGTAACTGTGGTTTGGGGTGGTATGTTATTTGAGCCATAGTGCTACTATCTAAGGGCATTTGTGCAGAGAGAAAACATTCCCATTTCATCCTATCTCACTTACCAAATATGAGCTAAATCTGAAAAATCAAATATTATGGCTGCCAACTTAATTCCTTCTAACATTGTGAGGTTTGAAGCAGTAGTAATTGGTGTGTGTGTGTCTGTGAAGTTGTATCCTGCACTATACTTTCTGCAGTTGAACATATTAATTTCCTCTGCTAATCATGCTGCAAATAACAAATACAGAGATACTTGTTCATCAGTCATATATGTGCAGCTGTGTAATCTAAGGCCTTTAAAAATCATAGCAAAACCCATACTGAAATTTTTTGATCATACTAAGAAGGCAGTTGTACAAGAGCAACACAACTGCATCCAGATGAAAAAGGGTGTCCTTTAAATGTAGGAGAGCTGGGCAGATACAAGGAGCATTAGAAGTTGATGCCAGACCAAAAAACCAAAACCAAAAAAACCCTTCATTGCAATTTACCTAAGTGAAAACAGGAGCTGTAAACATGTGCCCACTTTCTGGTTACAATTTGCTGACCCAGGCATCCAACCTTAGTCTTGGCAGTCTGAATGATCTGGGTAAACTGAAGCTTTTCAGAGATATTCAGGTTAGGAATCCATACATGACAATAGGATTGAGGAACATGAAGAATGTCCACTATTGCATGAAAAATATTGAATAGGTTTTTGCCATAAAACTGTTGGAAGACCAAAAACAAAAGGAAGTCTGCAGCCAAAGTAGAACAAAAAATGAGATTCCATGCTACCTACTACAAGCTGTTATTGTGCCTAAGGTAAATGTTACATGTCACAAACTCTTTTAAAGCTCTTCCCTTTCCATTTATTTCAGAAGTCTTATTCATCCTCCTAGTTTCCACTTGTATCTGAAGTCATTTGTAGGTATGTTTTACACTTCAGTTTTTGGGACTGAAGGTGTTAAGCCTCCTGCTTCTCCTGTGTAGAATGGGGTCTCCAGAGATCATTACACTTCCACCACCCACTGATTTAAATCCCTATGAACTCAATGAATTCAATGGGAAATTACTGGGGACTGACTTGCATTTTCCACTCTGTTGTTGCAGAGATTTTCTCTCCCCCTCTCTTGGGAGATGAGCATGCCAACTGAGCCAGGCATGTGAAAAGAGTGTGGAGGAAAGGATAACTTTAAAGGAAGTTTTATTCTAAGCAGGAATCTACATAGGAAAAGGGTATTTTTTTTACATGAAAGCACCTTCTTTCGGGTAGTTCTTAGAAGTTACAAAATTACACAGGACTTTATCAGATGAGTATCTAAAAACACTGTAATTCCACTAGGAAAGCAGAAACATAGTGGCATGATCACAGTAATTATTGCACGTTGCTGTAATCGTGTGATACTACCACCATTGAATTATCACATGACCACCACTAGTGGTTTAAAAATTGGATTTCAGCTCACGCTATAGTAACACTTCTCTTTGCATTGCCTTCTAATGACAGAGAACTAATGCTTTATGCTGGCCTGCGCATGTGCCTTTAGGAAAAATGTTCTCTTACTTACATGATTTTGCATGGGTGAGATTTGGGCTGTTCTTGCATGAAGATGTGGCTTCAGTTAAAAAACAAATACATAATGAAAGAACTTCACAAATAAACACTTAAACAGAAAAATGTACCAAGCAAAAACGATAGTTCATTAAGACAGCATCCTGTTGGTCCTCTTCATGTTCTCCCCTGGACATTTAATTATTTGTTTTTGTTGGGAAAGGGGAGGGGGAAAAGATGGCTGCCCAGTCACACTGTAATCACGCAATTATAGTGGGTTGTGATTTTGCACGCTTGCCAATACCACGAAAAGAGCAATATTGAGGGCAATTCATGGGTTTTGCCTGTCAAAGAAAAGTTACACCTAATTAATGGGTGGAGCACACACTGACTATGGGAGGACAATGACATTGTGCGATAATGGGAACCTCTTTGTGACACTATTGCATTGTAATTGTGCAATTTCAGCCTCATGTGATAAAGTCCTCAGTCTAAGGCCCTCTCTCTGGCTTTTCTTTGCAAATGAAGATTCAGGAAGGACTCATCCTGCGCTTTCTGCAAGCTGGATGACCATCTGCCAGGAATGATTTGATTGTGGATTCCTGCATGGCAGGGGGTTGGACTAGATGGCCCTTATGGTCTCTTTCAGCTCTGATGAAATTATAGATACGTAGCTTTAAATCATTATTTGGGTTCTATGCTTTGGTTAGCACAAACCACGTTTGAAAAGATGACCAAATAATGCCATTGTCTCTGCTGGTCTTGGTTAGGTAAGAAACTCTTCTGGGGAATCTGTCACGAAGTGTAGCAATAACATTGTTTTATCACATTAAATGATCTGTGTATTAAGATAAAGCGTAAAGTGGATATTGTGTAGCAAACATCTCATAAAGTAAAAGCAGCTGAACCCATAAGGCACTTAACTTTTCTTGTTCTTTAGCCCAGTATGTGAAATCTGCTTTGATCAATTTGATGTCCCATTGCTCAGATGAATATTTTGGCTTTCTTTCCTTCTGTGTTCCAAGGCCTTAGGGTAGCATATTGTATAGATGCTTATATGATTTTTGTCTTCTTATTAGCTACAGGAAAAAATCAATGAAAATCATCATTCTCTTCGTTCTTCTATCCCTAGCACCCTCCACTGGATTTTTCACCCTTCGGCAAATAGAAGAGCAGCTCTGCAACCAAGCCATTGTTCATGAATTTATGTGGTTCATGGAAGTGAGGACATTAATATGTAGGCTTCTTTGCCTTGCAGAATTTGAAATCATTTCAGTTGATTTTTCTAGGAATCAACTCTAAAAGTAAACAAAATTAAATATTTTCTGAGAAAATATTAGAAGAAGGAGCAGAGGGCTAATCATGTAGAATTTCTTAACAAAAAGTTGTAATTCTGTAAATAAGATGGAGCAGATTGGTAAATAAAGTCCTTTAATTTGTTCCAAATGGAACCAAATAGAAACATTAAGTTGTTTTCTTCAGCTAAATGATATTTCAGCTGGTTTGAGACCCTGATTAAAACAGAGCCAGGTCTACAGAAGCTATAATATTAATAGCTGTGGCAGCTTCTGTGAAAATAGCTGTTAAATGGGGAGTAAAAAGCTTTCCACACTGCCAAAAGTATAATAAACACAGAACTGTCGAGTATATAATGTTGTTGGCCGGAATGATTGTGACTTTACAATTTTCCAAAGCATTTGGTTTATTTGATGTACGAGATATGAGTGTTGTAAGAGTTTAATGTGAAGCCTTGACTGGGGAGAATTAAAAAGTGATAGAGCACAAGATGGAAGGGTTTGTTTTTTTTAAAAAAACTTATTCTATAGACTAGCTATTTCTTGGTTCAGTGTGGGTCCCCATCTTAAAGTTTGGTCAGGCCTTATAGCCTGCTGTGAAAAAAGAGTTTGCCTCCAAATGGTCAGAACTGATTGTGATCATCATGATGATACTGATGTACATAAATGGAAAAATCTGTATGAGTTTGTCAAGTTTGTCAAGTTTGTCAAGTATGAGTTGGTCCATGCTTTAGGTTATCTGTATCATTTATGTAAGTTAAAATATATGTCATAATGAGAAGGATAGCAGAAATTAACTTTATCAGTTAAAGCCTGGCCTACCCAAACAAGTGTCAATAACATAAAAACGTTTTTGTGAATGTGCTTGTGATCTATGGAAAGGGATCCACATATGTGGACAAATTATCTATATGTATAAAAACACTTGTGTATGTTTCCTTTCCCTGTGTGCTGATTGGCCACTTAGGAAACATACCCAACCAATCCCCTCCCTCCTTTCATTCCCTCAGCCAGTCACCACCCACATGCAAATTATCTCTCCACCTCACAATCCACTCCTGCCACTCAATCTGCATCTACACCCCAGACTCACAAGAGCCCCTCCTACCTCTCACACTCTCAGCCCCTCATCACCTATGTGAAAAACAATGCAATATTTTTTCCTAAAACAATACCATGTAGCTGAACCATGTGAAAGGATTCTGAGAAAAACATGTAAAACAATTTATGAAATATATGAATATATATATATATATGTATTATTAATTTATAATTTTTCTCTCTCTGTGCATGATATTTTAGCTTTGGCCACATGTATTGGTAAGAGTATATACTTCTTCAGTCTGAGATATAAACAGGGTGCTGTCAGTTCAAAAATGTTGAGTTGTATATGGAAACCAAAGGATGAAATAGTTTATATGCTAGAGTATTTGGGTAACATGCATCTGTCATGATAATTCCTCCTTTTAGATGTGGTAGGAATGTCCATGATACATAACTTGGTACACAAGCCCTTAAGAACCCAGAACTGATAATACAAAATCTGGCTTTAATTGAAAGATTTCAGTCAGTGACAGAAGAAGGAAAACAGTGCTCACTGTTGTGTTATAATGACTTGGATATAGCATTTTAGATGCCAAGTCAAAGGATTGTCTCTTTGTAAAGTGTCTTACAAAATATGTATGTTTTAATACTGACAGTGGAAGATCTCTACATCTTTTTTTGGTGCTGATTTAATTGAGAATATTCACCACAACTCTGAAGACCAGGTTTGAATCCCACTCAGCCATGAAAACCCACTGGGTGACCTTGGGCAAGTCACATTCTCTCAGCCTCAGAGGAAGGCAAAGGCAAACTCCTGCTGAACAAATCTTGCCAAGAAAACCCGGTGATAGGTTCATCTTAAGGTCACCATTAAGTTAAAAATTACTTGAAAGCACACAGCCACAACAAATGCACCACATACTCTACTACGTCTGCATTCCTTTGACAGAGATATGTGTCCATTTTCATATCTTCTGACTTTCTCACTTTACTTTTCCATAAAGAGCAAAGGCTTTTGGAAGAATTATAGGTGACTAGTATCTTCTATTGGAATCTGACTTCCTAACAGCCTTCTGTAATGACCGTGCAATGATTTCTGCCAATTGAGCAGTGATTCTATACACATAGTTTTAGCAATATACTCCCCATTCCATCTCCTTGTTCATCAATGGAGTTCGGTTGTTTTTCTTCTGTGAGATTGAAAGAAATGTTAAGCCAGCTGCTATTCAAAAAAACAAACAAACCCAACAGCAATGGAATTGCTATTGGTTGCACAGGACTTAAGGTTACATGTAAAATTAATTAAAATGGGTGAAGGATATTATAGTGGCAATCCTCCCCACATGCACATAGGACTGTCCCACTAAATTCAACAGGGTTTACTTCCAGGTTAAAAATACTCAGAACTATGCCAGAATGTTACTATTACATTTAAATAAAGGGACTTAATATTGATGCCATTTTAGCTGACACTTTAATTTTTGCTGACAGAACATCTGTTTGAGCTGTCAATCTTTTCAGTTGCAATCTGGACATGTTTTGATCAGAAACTAATGTGACAAGACTGAGGTTAAGACCAGGCATCCTTTAAATGTACAGTGGAGATGCAAATAGAAATTTCTGAATTCTAGCATATATCCAGGAGGTACTTAAGGGACTCTCCATTAAGAATATCATGTATTTGAGGGGTAGAAAAGGTTGTAGCAAAATTATAACAGAGGAATTATATGATTGATTTAAAATCGGCAAGGGGTTAGTGAAACAAAAGTCCCTAAAGTATGACACACTTTATAGATAACTGCCTAAGCAGACACTCAAAATGGCATTACTGCAGACTTAAAAAGAATTGACTTTGTCTGCTTCTACACTACAGGCCTTTAACACTTGCTGAGGCACTGATGTTCCACAGTCACATGGGAGAGCAGTTAAAATGGAGGTTACACAAATGAACATAATATAGTACTATATTATCAAGCAATGCCCTTCCCCCTGAATAGGATCCTGATGTAATGTCTAGTTGCAAGCAAGAACTCAGAAAAAAACCTTTCTAACATGTGTGTTTGTGCCTTTCAGTTGCCTGTTGACTTATGGTGACCCCATACACTTCATAGAGTTTTCTTAGCCAAGGAATACTCAGAGATGGTTTTGCCAAGTCTTTCTTCTGAAGTACAGTCTACAGCACCTGAGATTCATTGACAATCCCCTATCCAAGCACTAACCAGGGCTGACCCTGCTTAGTTTTCAAGATGAGATGGGATCTGGTGCCTTTAATACTAAATTAAAAAAATCTTATTGGTAGGCTCAGGTTATGTATTTTATTGCTGTCCTGCTCAGCTCAGTGGAGGGATCAATCCTGAATTGCTCCTGACATGGCCCCCACAAGCGGGGGGCGGATATGGACAGGGCTCTAGCCTGGGGGCCCGGGATTAGGAGGGGTGCCTGGCGTGATATTATTGTTTTTATTATGTAAATCCATTTAGTTTTTAAAATATAAATATTACTTTAGTGTCATCATTTAAACTGATTTATTTTAATTTTTATTCTAAATCCTGTAGAGCATCTCGCTGCCCTTAACGTGAGTAGTAGGTAGGGGGCCCACCAAAGATCCTGGCCTGGGGTCCTACTTCAGGATGTGGGCAGCCATGACTCCTGAATTGCTCCATATTTACTGCTGCTGTTGCTTCCCCTCCCCTCTCTCTCACATCACTGACCTCTTTTCATTCTTTCTTCTCCCTTCCTCCTCCCTCACCCCTCTAAATCACACGTTTCTTTTCCTTCCCCATCACCTACTTTTCTTTCTAGTATGTTGAAATAGTGCTATTTCTTTTTAAAATAGTGACTAAAGAAGAAGAGAAATAGTGGAAACAGGTAATGTAGTAGCTCATCTACATGGAACAAAAGTTAGGTAAATAGTAAGGGACAATTTATCACTGATCTTCCACCTAGGCTGAGCAGGAAAACCATAGAATGGGAGTGGCCCCAACAGGAAGTTTTCAGTTTAAACTGGCAGTTTATCTGAAAGGCCTCATAGTCCTGTGTTGCAGCTATGTGAGAAAAGGGGCATACAGCTTGTTCCAAAATAAAAACGATATGATGGTGGTGATGATGAAAAGAGAATGTAACAATTCATGTGGATTTTGTATAAAGTGAGTGAACAAATGACAGCAATTTCAGAGAAAAGGACTAGTATTTGAAACAACCTTTGTTAAATGCCATAGCTCATCTATGGATCGTATCCAAGCTCTGAAAACCTTTCACCCCATCATTTTAAAGAAGAGGATTGACTAAAGTTTCCTCACCCAAAGAGTAAATACTGATTTTTAATCCTGAAGGCCCCTGCAGAACAGAACCTTGTTATGTGGGTAGGTTGTATGACGGATTTCTGAATTTGGAAGACCTGAACAGTCCTGTTGATGAAGTCTCCGATTCATAGGGCTGATGGCAAATAACAACTACAAAGTACTTATATTAGACACAAGCTGCCATATTTTATTAGTTTGTATGTCTGCCTGATGCAGTCCTCATATTTTCTTTTGGATTCTTTAAATGTGCAGCTTGTTTCAAATTATCACTTGAATGTTATGTGTTGTAATAAGAAAGATGCATGATACAGTACATATGCAAGAGTTAAAAAAATGTTTTTAAATACACCTTTCAAAACATAATTAACAGGTCTGGGGAAGTAAATGTGATTTGTTTCTCTACCTGTGATGTCACTAAATGTCAGGTACCAGTGTTCCCAAACGCATAGAGCACAAGCTTCAGGGTTCATCTGAAAACTTTATTGACAGAAATCCAGGAAACATACAATACATAAATTGTCACTGAGACTGAGAACCTAACAGATATACTAAAAGCATTTTACAATCAACAAAATCTGGCAGACTGCATAACTATTAGTTGTCCATCAACCACTAACACAAGCATTCCTTAAACTGAAAGTTAACATCCTCCCAGCACCTCTAGCCTTGAAACTAACAACCACTGTTTGCTACTGCTCTAGCTTGCTCCGCACTTCTATTCAGTGAAAGTAAAACTTGAAACATCTATATTAAGTCTATTGGAAACAGAAAGCAACCCTCACACAGCAGTCCTGTTTCTACCAGTTTATCAACTAAGCAAACCTGCTGGGAATTTACACATTAATAGGCGAGGGTGTGGAAGACTGCTTCCTTCAATAGCTACCATTGTATGATTTATTTATTCCCCGTGATGGGAGGCTGGTGCTGCTGCCATTTTAACTACCCAAACTACAGGCAGAAATAAATTTCCACTTCCCACTAGCAGCACCTGAGAGATTTACAGAAAGGAGGATTAAGGAAGGATCCTTTTGATTTACACCTGACAGAAGACTGAATAGGAGTGATTCATTTCCAAGCATGTGGCACAGCACACTGCACAACTAGAATACAATAACAGAAGGTGAACCCCAGAGACTGAACTATATTGGTTCTAGTGTGGAATTTTATAGGCAACCGCTTGCTTCATCAAATGTGGAAAACAAGACTGCTGGTGGGGTGGGAATTCCTGTGGCCCACACAAAGTCCTCATGTGGAAAGCAATAGAAGCCTCAGTTTGAGAGGATGGACCGTGTGGCCCCCAAACCATTTTTGCAGTCCCCATCCAGTCCCCCACCACTGAACCAAAACGTTGGAAAGAAGACAAAGTACTGTACCAGGACGACTTCCGGAGTAGCAGTTTTTCTGTCTGAAGAAAATCCACTATCCCACACCACTTTAGAAGGTTTTTTTAATAACTATTTTTTACAAGAGTGGGAATGAGCTTTGGACACTTCTGTCCCCCTGCCCTTTCCTTTTCATTTGTGTCTGTGTGAATCCTGGGTACCGTTTACACGATGAAAATGTCCTGGGAAGAATTCGTGTTGATCCCTGGCAGTTTACACGTACATTGGGTCGGGTACGTGATTTTCGGAAGGGGGCCCACCTTTTATCCCTCAACCTGCGGGACTTCCAGTCCCGCGGTTTGTGCCATTTTTTAAAAAAGTCACTGGAGGATTCGGAAAATTGGAAATGTAAACAGCCTGGGACAAAATGTCTCGGTACTAAGGATGACCGGAAATGGTGACTGGGGGCGGGCTTAGAGATCAGGGACCAGAAAATGAGGGGTCAGTCACCCGTTCAACAGATCCAGCCTCACCAGCCGAAAACAAAGGCATCCCTTCCCCCTGCACGAAGGTTGATGTGTGTGTGCACGCGCGTGTACTCAATCACCTTTTTAAATGGATTTCTACACTGCAAACCCTTCAGCTTTAACCTCTCCCTCAACTGCATGTTACAGAGAGATCACGGTGGGCAGAGGGTCGCCCATTCATCCCCTGCCTTGATCACCTCCCTGGTATTCCAGCCTCTGAGCGAATGAACACCCTTTAATTCCCCCTCCGTGTCTGTACCTTTCAAAATGCCTGTCTGTCGCTGGCTTGCTGTAAGGGTTAACATTTTAAAGAGGCAAGGGGAAACCCAAACCCCCACCTCACTCGGCTTGATCTCCCTGCATCTGAGCGAAAGATCTCAGTCTGGGTCTTTCAAAATGCCTCACCTCTACTCGGCTTGCTTTCAAAAGGAAAGGAGATGGTTTAATTGTTCCTCTGTCTGAGGTTTTTGAAAAGTGCCTTCTGCCTCTGCTTCAAGGGTTAACATTTTAAAGAAGCGAGGGGAATACCAAACCTCTGCCCCCCTGTCTCCCCCCCCCAGCCAGCCAATAGCAGCGCTCGTGGCACGGAACTTTAAAGGAAGTGCGTCACCGAGGTTGTGAAAACACGAATAATCGCATACTTGATTGACAGCCAAAAAAACAACAACTACAACCTAAAAAACCCCCGGAACTTTGGACGTGTAAATATCAGTCACGGGACCACCTGGGATATCCAGATCAGTGACATAAGTCGTATAAACAGCGAAGGATGGATTCGTGATCACAAAATCACGGTAAGCACCGCAACAATTTCTGTCGTGTAACTGGCACCCTGGTGGATCTCAAGGGCAAGATTTTGGCTCTAGGAACTTGCCCATAACTGCTTAAGCCAGTGACTCTTAACCTTTTCTTTACCAGGGACCCCCTTTAAATATCTTTTATTGCTGCAGACCCCCAAGACTTAACTCAAGATTTAAAACCCTAATAATAATAATAATAATAATAATAATAATAATACGATTACACCATCCATTAAACCTTCCCTCATAGGCACTGGCGGGGGAGGGAGGTCTTTTCTCCTGCTTCTTCCTGCAAGTTTGTGGCTGGAGCAGATTGAATGGCAATGCACAGGCCAAGCCAGCCAGCCAGTCTTTGCCTTGGCTCTGTCATGTGACCACTCCACTGCAGGGAAGAGGTGGGCCAAATAGCCCCAGGCTTTGAGGACCCCCTGTGAGGACATTGTGGCCTCCAGGGGTCCCCAGACCACAGGTTAAGAACCACTGGCTTAAGCAAAGTCTTCCTCTTATTGATCACAGTTGTGTTACTGAGGGTGCGGCTATACGATCATAAAAAAATCCGTATGGGGGGCAAAAAATACGAACAGCCTGTCGTTCGTATGCATATGAACCAGCTATACAATTTTTAACCCCCCTAAACTCCGTATGACTCCCTCTTCCCGAAGCTGGCTGGAACGAGCAAGCCAAGCGGCAGTTTTAAATCTCCCGCCACTTTTTTTTAAAAAAAATGTTCCTGGTTTGCGGACAGTCGGTTTTCCATATTTACAATATAAAATAAAAATAAATAAACATATAAATTCATGGACTTACCGGACGCTCGATAGCTGGGAAACCAACATGGCGGCCGCTCCCAATTCCCCTCCATGCTAGCCCCGCCCCCTCTACTTGGCCAGCCAATCAGATTACCCTGCCTGTTCGTATGTGTGCGAACGGACCGTATAGACCCGTCAGCCATCCGAACGGCGTACGGATTTCTCTTCGCGATCAGCTTTCCCTCCCCGAACGCCACATGTGTGTATTTCAGGATGGAAAACTGCCCCCCCTCTTTTGCATTTGTGTGCATCCGAACGGCCGTTTGTACCGAAGCGCGAACTTCTGCACGCCGTACATATTATTTAAATTGTGTAGACGGGACCTGAGAATGTCTACCATGATGGCATTCATGCATGATTTTTCTGACATAATTCTAGCTGAAGTAGTCACTCTAGCTAGCATCATCTTGTCCAAAGAATCCATTTTATTCTGGAGGGTTTCAGGAGAAAGCAGCTTTAGAGGCAGGCAAACTACAAATGCCAGGACTCCATAGGATGGAGCTATGATTGTTAAAGTGGTGTCAAACTGCATTATTTCTGCAGTGTGTCAGCAGCCTTAGTCAAGCAACAATGAGGTACAATTGTCCAGTCTAAAGTCCTGTTAGGATATATTGAATAGTCTTGAAGGTTTCTTGAATAATAGTGGGCAGGCAGTGTTTGGGATGAAAGTCTATGCTGGAGAGGCAGGAGATAGTTGGCAGGTACCTAGATAAAGTTCCTGGGCTATCAGTTGCCTGTCTGTAGTGTGGGAGAACACAGATTATGCACAGATCTTAGAACGGTAATTTTTGGATTACAACTTCCATAAACTGTGTGACAGCATGGCTGAGGATTCTGGGAGTTGTAGTCCATCAAATTAATTTTCCAAGCTCTGATTCTTTGGTGCTAACTGCATATCCTCCAACTTTGGCAAGGACAGTCCTAATTAATCCTCTAACATCCCATGTTTTCAGCTGCTTTTATTTTTTTAAAAAATATATGTTATTTTCATCAAAGAAAGAGGATATACACTAAAACACACAATAGACAGAAAAGAATCACATAGAAAAACAAATAAAAAGAGGAACGAAATAGCAAACAACTTCCTTCTCCAGCTGTATTGAACATTGTTACAGTAGGACCCCCTTATCCACTGGGGATTGGCTCGGGGGGGTCCCATGGATACTGCAAACCATGGATAATAGTGGACGCTATTGAAAATAATAGGACGTCTGGTTTATCATAGAATCATAGAATTGTAGAGTTGGAAGAGACCACGAGGGCCATCCAGTCCAACCCCATTCTGCCATGCAGGAATACACAATCAAAGCATCCCTGACAGATGGCCATCCAGCCTCTGTTTAAAGACCTCCAAGGAAGGAGACCTCACCATGCTCCGAGGGAGTGTGTTCCACTGCCGAACAGCTCTTACTGTCAAAAAGTTCCTCCTAATGTTGAGGTGGAATCTCTGTTCCTGGAGCTTGCATCCATTGCTCTGTGTTCTAGTCTCTGGAACAGCAGAAAACAAGCCTGCTCCATCCTCAACGTGACACGCCTTCAAATACTTAAACAGGGCTATCATATCGCACCTTAACCGTCTTTTTCCCAGGCTAAACATACCCAGCTCCCTAAGCCTCTCCTCATAAGGCATGGTTTCCAGACCTTTCACCATTTTAGTTGCCCTTCTCTGGACACGCTCCAATTTGTCAATATCCTTTTTAAACTGTGGTGCCCAGAACTGGACACAGTATTCTAGGTGAGGTCTGACCAAGGCAGAATAGAGCGGCACTATTACTTCCCTTGATCTAGACACTATACTTCTATTGATGCAGCCCAAAATCGCATTGGCCTTTTTAGCTGCCACATCACACTGTTGACTCATGCTCAACTTGTGGTCTACTAGGACTCCTAGATCCCTTTCACACGTAGTCTCATTCAGCCAGGTCTCCCCCATCCCATACCTATGCATTCATTTTTCCACCCTAAGTGCAGTACCTTATATTTCTCTGTATTGAATTTCACTTTGTTAGCTTTGGCCCAGCTCTCCAGTCTATCCCAGTCGTTTTGAATTTTGATCCTGTCCTCTAGGATATTAGCTCCTCCTCCTAATCTGGTGTCATGTTTGCGTTTAAGTCAGAAAAGACTTAAAGGTACCCAACAACAACAATCTTTGGGTTCTAATGAAAAACAAAATAGGTCTTGCAAGCCATCTCTGTAGAAGGCTGTAATAATGGGAAAAGGGGCACTAAGCACTAAGGAGCAGGCATTCATCTTGTTAAGGTAACAGGATGAGAGAGTTCAGCTTTCTTTGAACATCCACAGATTTTAACTGAGGTTTTATTTTTATTTTTCTTAAAACATCATGTTTGAACCCAGGGGTCAGTTACACAACCATTTTTAATGTGGAAAATGCTGGCTTACCTACCTTTCGAACCAGTGCTGAGCAGTTTACATGATTTTATCCGAAAGATGTTTTCATGACAAAATCCGAAAAATTAGCGATTTTGCAGTTCACATGGGAGGGGTGTGCGGGGCCTCCGTGACTGAGGCCTATCTCTTATGCAGAGCGGAAAGGGCAGCAGCAGTGGAGATATCTGGGGCCCCCTTCACCCGGCGAAGAGGAAGGGAAGCATAGGGAGGAAGAGGCTTCAGTGGCAGAAAGACGGGCCCACGGAACTTGTCAGTCCCGTTGGCCCATCTGTCTGCCCCTGAAGCCTCTTCCTGTGCCCCCCCTTCCCCACCTGCCACAGCTGTCAGCAAACGGGGGAGGAGGGCACAGGGAGGAACAGGCAGCAGCGGTGGACAGACAGGCCTACCGGACTGTCAGTCCCGTAGGCCCATCTATCCGCCCCCGCAGCCATAATACCAAAGAGTTGCTTTGGGGGATCTAGAAAATGTCTAGAAAGGACAGATTTTCTAGGAAGGCTCTATGGTAGGTGTACTGTTTTGTGTCCCATGGATAATTGAATCAGTGGATAATGCATCAGTGGATAAGGGGGTCCTACTGTATTACATTATTACAGACTTTCCAAACTAATTAGATATTTTGTTATTCCACAAAAATAATACATTCTTGACTGTAGACCCATCATAACTGTAATTTAATACATTTTTCTGCTTTCAGTCCGTGAACCATATAACTGCCTCCCCTACCCCCGATTCCATCTTCCAGAAAGCGATTAATTCTTTCCAAGTTTCTCTAAAATTTGTTACAGATTGATTCTTTATCCAGCAAGTTAGTTGTTCTGTTCTCACTATTTCTTGTAATTTGAACAACCACTCAGCTGTAGCTGGAATTTTATCTTGTTTCCAATTTCTGGCATAGATTATTCTTGCCATAGTGGTCACATACAATACTGTAGTTTTCAGACGTTTTGAAATTTCATTGTCAATTAAGTTTAGTAAATATAGTTCTGGTTTTAATTTAAGGTTTATTTTTAATATTTTCCTTATCATATTATGTATAGTATTCCAGGATGTTTTTGCAAGTTTACATGATCACCACCACCACGTGTGGAAGAATGATCCATCCACTTCTCCACATTTCCAACAAAGGGTTTTCCTTTCCTTGTACGTTTTCCAGCTGTCTTAAAAACATCTCAGTTTCTCTCTTCTTCTGTCCATCTTTGTCCTCAGCTTTTACTTCAATTGTGTGAACTGAGTTCAAAGTACAAGATCACTTTCCACTCAGTTAACTCAGTAGGGGATGAAAAAGGGGAAAAGGTGAAATCTTGTCCTTGCCAGTAGGCTGAGGCAAAGCAAACTGCTCCAGCCTCACTTAGCTATGTGTCCTTCCTCATTAGTCACTTTTGCTGTCTTGACCATATTCTGATGTTGCTTGGCCACATGTATCCCAATTTCCATCTGTGTAATGTTGCTAGATATATAATTGAAGGCCAGGAAACAATTTTAAAACTTGAGGAGAAGAATAAACACCAGTAATCTAGTTTATGCAAAAGCTTTCTTGCTGAGACCGTGGGAATGGTTCAATCAAAACCACTAAGCAGAGAGTGCCCACATTTGTATATATAAAACTCCAGTTAGTTGTGGACGATATAGTTTTTATGAAATTATATAGCATGATTAAAAAATATAGCATTATGCAGTGTAAGCATTTTGAATTTCCCATGATAAGGGAAATGGCATTAGCTTTCTGGCATTTAGTATTATTGAATATTTCCTACTGAAAGAGAATTACTGGGGATGTTGCCAGCTTGTTCAATAGCAGCAAACGTTTTGGTGTATGTGGAGGGAAATGCTCTGATCTTAGTATTTGGTTGCACAAGGTTGTTAGCAGCACTCATAAACATTTACAAGTTTTGTTTCTGCTAACAGTATGTGCAGATTAGATATTTGTGGTCATTGACCTATCTTGCTGGGAAGGATGCAAACAACAAACTAAAGCAAAGGCAGGTGCTGTTTTGCTCCATAGAGAATGAGTCCCAACAGAATTAGATGAATTTTATGTTCAATGAAGAGAGCTTGAGGTTCTGTTTCTGCTTTGTTGTCATGAGGGTAGCAAATGTACATCTTTGGTGTAACTTAACATTTTCTGCTTTCTTGGGGATACTACATACATGGCCACTTCAGAGAATACATTGGGGCGGAAGAATTTGAATGATATTTTGAGATACATTTTTTCACAATTTGCACCTGCTATTTTTGTTGGTAAATAAAACACATATTATAAATTTGTATTTTGCCCTTAAGCATTGTGGGAGTCAGAGAGCTAGTTGTAGGTGGTGGGGTGGAGAGTTGCCTTCTTTTAAAAAGAATGGAGCAAACACTGATAGGTGAGGAAGTCTCTGTATTTTTGCATTTGTATGTGCAAAAGGAAAGTAGAAAACAAATTAATTGGAAAAAGTAAAATAACCTTGCTGCTCTGGAATCTGCTCTACTACCCCCATCCCATTTTCATTTGTTGTTAAGACAGTGGGGGTAGAAGCAGTTAAATATTTATGACAGCTGTATTATAAACAGGTTTACTTAGTGTTCAGTGCTGCTCTACAAGGTACATCCCAGTAAGGGTGCTTAGAAATATAGGCTCAGTTTTTGTATTACGTCCGTGCAGAATCTATGAAGCCACTGTCATCCTAAAATTATATTATGCTGTATCACTCCTGTTTATTAAACATGTCCACTTTTCTTATTGTTAATATTTTATTAAGAGATTTTTATAGGAACCAATAAAAAGCAGCTGCTAGGCTACAGGTGATAATTTTTACATACTATGATTAATGAAGCTCAGTTAGTGGTTTTGAATTGTCAGTTGTTGGTTTCAAATAAAAATTGAAACCAAGTTTTTAAAAAATAGCCTAACATAACTAGGCCTAAAATGGGAGACAGATGGGTGTAAAGGTTTATAAGGAAAATGTCACATACTAATAAAACTAAACTACTACTAACAAATTAAAAACATTAGAACCAACACAATGACTCATCCAGATAAATACAGTTGAGAAACAGGAGCACATGAATGAGAAATTGTTGGGAAAAGATGATGGAACACTGCATACTGGGATAATGAAAGAAGGGAAAAGAGAAGCAAGTTTATTTCTTAATTTGATATGCCACCTTTCTCTGTACCTAAGTTACAGAGGGACCTAAGGCAGTTTACAAAGGCTAAAAACAAGGTAAGTTACCATATAAACCTGTTAATAAAAAAGTTAAAAAACAAATACAGTTAAGCTATCATCACATTAAAATAGCAGTACAGTACTTGTAAAAAGTTTTAAAAAATCATTTAAAAAACACAATAAAGTTAAAAACACAGCAAGACCACTGCAACCAACTGATCTTTAAAACCAGTTTAAAAGGGTCTTTGTGTGCTGGTGAAAGGAGAGCAGAGAGGGGGCCAGTCTAGCCTCCCATGAAAGGGAACCCTAACACCTGGGAGCAGCCACTGAGAAAGCTCTATCCTATGTCCTCACCAGGTGAGCCTGGGAGGGTAGTGGGACAGAGAGAAAGCCATCCCCTGTGGATCTTAAGACTCGAGCAGACACATATATGGACTTTTAGATAGTCTGGACCTAAGCCATATAGCTCATAACCAACACTTCAAATTGTGTCCCAAAACAGACTGGTTGCCAGTGAAACTGTTTCAACAAGGAAGCTATATGCTCCCTGTAGTTGGCCCCAGTCAGTATTTGGCAGCTCCATGTAGAGTGCATTACAATAGTCTAAGGAGATGTAATGAAGGCCCATACCACTGTAGTCCAATCTGATTTCTCAAGGAATGGATGGAACTGGTATGCTAGTCTTAGCTGTTCAAATATACAGTTGTCCCTCCACATTCACGGATTTGACATTCACGGATTTGAGTATTCACGGCTTGAAAAATATTCTTAAAAAAATAACAATCCTAATAGCAAACCTTGATTTTGCCATCTTATATAAGGGATACCATTTTGCTCTGCCATTGCATATAATGGGACTTGAGTATTCACGGATTTGGGTATTCACGGGGGGTCCTGGAACCAAACCCCAGCGAATGTGAAGGGACAACTGTACTCATAGTCTCAGCTGAAACCTGAGTATCCAACTCAGGTTGGAGTCCAGGAGGCCACCCAAGCTCCGAGCCTGAGATTTCAGCGGGAGTGTAATCCCATCCAGCACAGGCTGAATTCCTATTCCCTGATTTGCCTTTCAACTGAACAGGAGCACCTCTACCCTGTCTGGACTGTTTCAGTTTGTTTGCCCAAGGGCCTATCTATGCTACAGAAATACAGCAGTTTGACACCACTTTACCCACCACAGTTCTATCCTATGGAATCTGTGTATTTGTAGTTTGGTGAGGCACCAGAGTTCTCTGACTGAAAAGGCTAAATATTTCAGAAAACTACAAATACCAGGGTTCCATAGAATAGAATTATAGTGGATACAATGATGTCAAAGGAGATGATCAGACGGGGATAAAAAAAATATCCCCATCTCTCCATCTCCTCCTGCCCTCTCCCGCCCCAGCACACGAACAAAAACTTTTCATACCTACCTTTTCCATATCCGTCCTACTCACTTGGCAGCCCAGGAGTGAATGGAGCTCAAACAGAGCCCATTAAGGTCCTGGTTTGAGTTTCTGGCCGTTCTTGTGAGAGAATGATCAAAAAGTGACAGCAACCACAAAAAACACAGTTAAAAAAATACAAGTAACCCAAGGAGGGGGGGGGGAAGGGTGTCACTTACCTGGATGTCCTGATCTCAGCCGGAAGTGTTTGGCACAGACCTCCCACTGTGGCTGGCATCGCGCCAGCATAACGGGCACCTTTTCACTTGCCCATCATTCCATGACAGGAATGGAATGGTCGATTGATTCATGGCTTGAGCTGTGAATAAGAAGAAACAATGGCAGCACGGAACCAGCAGAGGGGCATAACAGGACAAGGATGACATTGTCTGAAAAGTAAGCCCTTTGGCGATCTCCTGTCATCCCTGTAATTGATTAATTTAGTTGTCTGATAATCTCCAAACTGTTGTATTTCTGCAGGTAACAGACAGGCCTGTTACCTTCTACGCTCGGGGGTCATAAGACACTTAAAATGTTGACATTTAATTTGGGGAATTAATGTACTTGGCTTGGCTATGCAAGAGGGCAATAGACAGCAGATCTTTTGACCTTTGTATACTGGTAATCGGAAGGAGACGTTAAGCTAGATAGTACAATAAATTGATCTTTATGTGAGAAAAACAGTGACAACAGTGTTCATTATATATTCAGGCTTTAAGCATTCATGCAAGACTAGTGAATAAAGTGGGAAATATTGAGATAGAAGAATAGAGATTGGAGTTATTTGTGGGAGATATGACACCTATCTTGTAGAGATGAGGTTGCAGAAGAAATCAGCGGAATGGGGGTCCTGAAGCTGGAACAGCAACACAGTCTGACATGAAGTAGGTAGAAGGGTGAACTGTGAGCATTTGAGTGGAGTTTTAGAAGTGTTTTTAGAGTCAATATTTGCCTTCTGGGGATGGGATTTAGAGTAGAAGACAATATCTCTCAGAGTTGCTCAAGGTGAGACAAAGGCACTCTGGATATGTTAATGGCTTCTTGATGAGCAGATACTTTGCGATTGAAAGGGAGGAAGCAACTTCTTTGGGGTTGTCTAAATGGTCAAAATAATCCTCATAGAATTCACTTGGAAATCAATCTGTCTTAACAGAAATCTGCATCCATGCATCGTATTCAGAAGGAGGGCAGCTAAAAACTCCAAAAACTGCACCCACAGAGCATTTGCGGCCTTTCTCAGAGTTTTTAAAAAGCTCTATAGGGAATGCGCATGTCCACTTGTTAAGACAGTTGCATTTGCATCACTGCACTTTTCTGTTGGAGAGGCAGTGCAAGCTGATTGGCTGGATGAGCACGGGGTGGCGCCTGCAAACAGGGCAAGCGCCCACTGCTGCCATGTTGGATTTTCAGCTTAGTGAGCAATCAGTAAGGCGAGAAAATGGCAATCTTTTCCTCTCTCTTTTCACTTTTTTTTGGGTGTAAATGTGAAATATCACTTGTGCTTACCATGTTCAACATTTTTTTTTAAAAAAAGTTTAGTGGTGGTAGAATTAAAAAATGTGAGTAAATCACTCATGGCTGCCACCTTTGCTAGAGGGCATGCAAAGTTTATGGGGCTGTAAAACCATTAAGTAAGTTTGCAGCTCCTGCAAATTGCTATTACTGCTGAGCAATCCATTCCCCCCCATCGTATAGATGACCCCTTTGTTTAGGGACGGTGAAGGAATGGGGGTTGTTTACAGGGTTGAGCCTCACAGCCTTGGCTGATAGGCTTAGCCAGGTGTACATGCCTTCAGCTGCCTTGTGAATTAGCATTTCTTTAGAATTTAGGCAGCCCCTCCTTAAGTGCATGAACACTAGTCTTTGCATCCTGAGTCTGAATGCTAGTCTTTGCATTTTGTTGGAATTTTCCAGCTTTAATGGCTACACTGCATGGAAGGCCACATTTAACCTAATGATTAAAGATTGCCAGTGATTAATATTAACATGAGGCTGGGAGTGTCAGGGTAGGTAACAGGCCCCAAGCTTCAGGCTGAAGCTACAGAAAGAAAAATTAGTAAAACTAATTGCCACCAATGCTCTTGAAACATTCTACTGCTAACTGATAGATCTAAAAGCTTAACTCAAGGTGCTGGTTCTGAAATGTGAAGCGCTAAACAGCTTGGAGCCAGGATTTCTTCAAGACTAGGCTTTCCCATTTGAGCCAGCTTGGAATCTGAGATCTTCCACAGAGGCCCTGTTGCATGTCTGACCACCCCAAAAGGCTGGTCTAGTGCATAAATTAGATCAGACTTCCTGTGCAATAGCATCTGGATTGTGGAACTCACTTCCAAAACAGGACAGCTGGCTCCAGCCTTGTGGAGCTACTGTCAGGCATTCAAAATCATATTGTTCTGTTTGGGCATTAGAATTGGTTATAAAATTGGCTTTTAAATTTTTAAAATATGTTTTTAATGAATGTTTTAGTTTATACTAGATTGAATGCTGCTTTTCAAGAGAGCCAGCATGGTGTAATGACTTGAGTGTGGGACTAGGACTCCAGGTTTGGATCCCTGCTCAGACGTGGAAACCCACTGGATGACCTTGGGCAAATCTTTCTCTCAGTCTCAGAGGAAGGCAATGATGAACCTCCTCTGCATAAATTATGCCAAGAACCCCCCTGATAGGGTTGCCATAAGTCAGTGTCCACGCAAAGGCTCATGGCAAGAACAACACTGCTTTGGGAGCCCAGATGGGCAGAAGAGCAGTTAATCAATGCTTTAAACAATTAAAATAAATTAATAATAGCAGCTGAGCAAAAGGGAGTAGTAGGAGAGAGTCAATGAATTGAATGCTTCATCCTGCCCCTGAAACAAAATGATCAGAGTTGATTCTTGTTCTGGATTGGAAACTCCCTTTCTCCTCCTCTCCTCTTCTGAACATTTTCCTTAGAAGGTGCTGATGGCGCCACAATGGCTGCTTTTTATTAAAATTAGAGTAGATTTCTGAATTGGCCTATCAGTCTGACTCACTTCAGATCAGGCTGATTGATCCCAATCTGAACTGAGTTTATATGATCTGATCTAGCATGGCAGTTTGGGAGTTGGGGTTAAAATGTTTGCATAGCCCTAGTTTTTATAACTGTAAGCATGCACATAAAGAGTGAAATTGGGAGGGTTTTCTTTGTGGTGGGGGGAGTAGGGTTCAGTATACATGTTGCTCTTGAGGTCCCTTGAACATTTTTTTGTCTACATGTAAACATATAAAATGAACGAAGTGTCTTGAGACATCTTTAAAGACCAGCACGTTTTATTTGGCAAAAACTTTCATGAATGCAAAAGCATATGCTTAATTAAACTTGATAGTTTTTAAGATACAACAGAATAAAACAGCTACTTCCTTCTTCACAAAATATATAATTTTAAAAAATCAGATACTGTACACCTATTAAGGAAAAAAAAATATTCTGAAGGGGCCCTGGTTCTATGGAACTCTGGGGATCTTAGCAGAAATTTTTCTTTAAAAATAAACTGCTACTGCTGCAGAGTTCTCTTACTCTATGCAACAGAAAAATCATGAGTATTTGCTGGGTCCAGGATTTGGATCCAGCCTGCTGCACAGAATGTGTGTATCTGCTGATAAGAATCCATTATATTTGCTTTTCAGAAATAACAGTGCGTTCTAAAGAGATTGGTTTGTTTCATGTCCTGTGCATTTTGTGGGCATATGGTTCAGGAATTGCAGCATCTGACTTAGTGGATACTATAACGTCCACCAGTTTATTCATTTTGTGTTCCTTTGTAAAAGAGAAAGTTGCTGACTCTTCATTTGTTAAACTAATGGCCCAAGATGGTTGGTTAATGCATCCTCATTTAGGAGCTAATGAGAAGTAGTGGTTTCCTGATCTTTGGGGAAAGAGATAGAATTCAGCTGGTTTTAAGTAGACAGGTGAAGGTTGCTTTTACATCATGAGTCTGACTTTCTGTTGTTGTTGTTGTTATTGTGATGTTTACCATTCTTAGATAATCCTAGAGCTTGTGTATCTGGCCTGTCTCTTCCAATGTACCAATGTACTATTTATCATGAATAAAGATACTTAAGTAAGATAGCCAAGATCTTCAGTATCTAGAAAAGAAGGGCATGATTTACACAGAATGATCTTGGTTAATCCAACTATGGTATATAAGGCCAAGAACAAGCATTGTGCACACATGAATCCCTCTCTCCTTTTCCCCACATGCCATAATATAATGTTTTCTGCTGCTCTGGAGACTAGGACACAGAGCAATGGGTTCAAACTACAGGAAAAGAGATTCAATCAAAACATTAGGAAGAAATTCCTGACAGTAAGAGCTGTTCAGAAGTGGAAAACACTGCCTCATAGTTTGGTAGAGTCTCTTTCTTTGGAGGTTTTTAAACAGAGGCTGGATGGCCATCTGTCAGGAGTGCTTTGATTGTGTATTTCTGCATGGCAGGGGGTTGGACTGGATGGCCCTTGAGATCTCTTCCAACATTATGATTCTATGATTCTAAGGACTTCCTGGGTTTGTTAATCAACAGTTTCCCTTCATAGCTGAACCAGGAAACTTGGATTTAATCTCTGCTTGCAAACAGTGATAGAATCATAATAGAAGTGCTGAAAAAAGGGGAGGGGTGCAGGAGTGCAGAGTGTGCAGGCACCAGGTCCACTCTCTGTCTAAGGGGTTGTCTAAACAATGAAAATACTCCCCATGGAATGTGAGGAGAATGCTATCTGTCTTAAAGGGATTGTGCTTTGTTTCACCATATTCAGACAGAGGGGGGCCAAGAATGCCATATATTGTGCAGGAAAAGTCTTTGTGGCTTTCCCCAGAGTTTTTTGAAAAAACGGTGGATGAATGTACATTCCTGCTCGTTGGGACAAGCAAGGCAAATTGATTTGCTTTCCCATACGAATGGAATTTGAAAGCTGATTGGTTGGACGAGCGTGGGGGTAGAGCTTGCTAATAAGACAAGCACCTGGAACTGCCATGTTGGATTTTTGCCTTAGTGAGTGAGCGCTAACGTGATAAAACGGGGTTGGGTGTTTTGGTTTTTGTTTTTGTTTTTTGCTTTTTTTTGCTTTTTTTGTTGTTAAGGCAACATTTCACTCTATTGCACATTAGATATAGTTTTGTTTTTAATGTTTGGCAGCAGCAAATTGAGGCAAGTAAAAAGTAATTCACTCACGGCTGCCATCTTGATTTGTAAGCATGCCTGTTTGCACAGCAAACATGGATAGCTTCACATGTCTGTAATCCGGGGGGGCGGTAACCATTAAGACAAATAGCAGCTGCTGCAAATTGCCATTACTGCGGAGCAATCTGAGGGTTTTTTTTTTTTGCCTCGTGTAAATGAGGCCTAACAAACCATGTTTCAGGAGATATAGATCTCAATCTAAGGACTTTTCAGACGGCGATTTGTAGCACAAGAAGGATCGTCCCTGTTGCGAGGCTGCTGCGTGGCAGGGGGGGCGTTTCGGATGACGCTGTTCCCCTGCCGATACTGTTCCAGAAGAGCTGGGAGGCTGCAGCACCATATTTGGCCATTTCCTCATCAGGGGGATAGCGTCATCCGGAACGGCCCCCCTGCCGCGCAGCAGCCTCGCAACAGGGACGAGCTTTCTTGCGCTACAAATCGCCGCCCAAAAAAGTCCTAATAAGCCATGGTTTAGTCATGTTGTTGCAACTTGATAAAACATGTATCGTTCATCTCCCTTTGTATGTCAGTGAGGAAAAAGGTAAAAAATACCCCATCACATGTGACTATGAAATGGATTTTCTTCTTCTTCTTAAGATGTGTCAAACATGTAAAGTGAAACAGAAGAAATTCATTCATTTGTCATGTGTGTGTGTGTAAGCATGAGTCAGATACCTGACTTTTGATTTCACCTGATAACGCCAGAGATACAGGTCAATTTTTCCTGTAAACAACTGTACATTTTAAAAGTGACAAGGAATTCCAGAGACTCGTACATCCTTAAAACACACCCTTAACTAGCCTGGGATGGTTTTATCTTTAGAAGTCTTTATAGAACAGAGAGGCTGCCGCTGGTCAAGAGTAAAAATAGTTCTGAGTTTTCAATGGCTGCATTCCTGGCTGGAGCCCGAAACTATGAATCAGGACTCAGTGCTCAGACTGTGCAAGACTTGAGCGAGGGAGTTGTGCTACAGAAGCCAGGAAGGGAACAAACGGCTAGCTGAGATGAGTCTCCCCAGAGCTTCACTAATTCTTTGGGATGGACCTGTCTTACTTGTGCAACCCCGACAAGGTACTGTGTCTGTGGGGTTGTCTTGGGTCTGGTTGGCTCTTTCTTGTGCCACTGTGCTACAAAAATAATGCTGATAGGTTTTAAATTGTGTAAAATGTTTCATTATGTTTTCCCTCTTTACTCCACTCAGATTCTGCATGGGCTCTGTAGCTGCACATGTTAAGGGAGCCAGAACTTTAGAGTACAGTGTGATGGCTGATATTTTAGATAAATCTTCTGAGCACTTGCTCTGCTTTAGCGATAATTTTGAGTCCATCTGTGTTTCAAGTTCTATAGAGAAGATTTTCCCACACCACCACCATCACATTTTTTTATTTGTGGGGGATATCCAGCTACTAGAATATATACAGTAAAATCCAAAACCCACAAAAGAGCGATACCTTTATTGGTCAGCCAAAAGGCAGAAACTATGAATATGTTTCCTAGAATATATAAAGATTCTGAGCAGTCCTCATTCTTATGTAAGCAAGATTAAAATTAGCAAAGGATAGTTCTGAACAACATAAATTGCTGAAGATATAGTCTAGTTTTCAGTACGTATCAGTGGAATATGGAGATCAGTTTCAGGTGCCAAATTATGACACGTGCAAATTTAAGGTAGGAGATGAATGACCAAGCAGAAGCACTGTGAAGTATGATGGTGGGAAAACAGAGGAGAACAGCATTGTAATTTTCAGCATTGTTAACACAAACTGGGCTTTTCTTATTTACTGTGCACTTAGTTCTCATAAGACTTTTCAGTATTGTGGTTACAAGTTTGGGAAGAGTTTAAAAAATGCAGCTGGCCTCCATATCCATGGATTCTGCATCTACAGATTCGACCATCCACGGCATGAAAATATTCTCTTCCCCCCCTAAAAAAAATTATCCAAAAAGCAAACCTTGATTTTTCCATTTTATATAAGGGACACCATTATACTGTGCTATTGTATATAAATAATGGGACTTGACCTTTCACGGTTTTTGGTATCCCTGGCAGTCCTGGAACCAAACCCCAGTGGTACCAAGCGCCCACTATATAAGGATGGTGAAAACGGCAGTAGCAAAGAGTTAAGGTGGAGGAGCAGTTATAGAAAGCTTTTGTCTTATTACTGGATTTTTGGTAGGGGTAGAGAACCTGAATATGAATGTATACATAACAGGCCCATCCAGAGGCTGATGAAAAAAGACTTGCATGTGACAGCACTTCTCTGTAGGCAAAGCAACTTTAGTCTTCTGTTTACCATGTGGTTCAGCTGGGTCATGCTGAGAGTCTCAGTGCTAACCCTAACCTTTGCCAGGCCCAGAGATAAAACTCATATAGAATAATCACCTCTCTTCACCAACCCAGTAAGGCTTCCCTTCTCATGAATTTATCATTGGATGCCCTGCCAGTCTGGCAGTGTGACCTATCAACAACCCACACAATATTTCACAGGTTGCCTCTGTCACTTGAGACCAAGGGCTACCAGATCTCCAGGGTTCTTTTAGAACATACCATTTGATGTTTCTGACTCTGCCCTTGCTGCATTCCCTATCTGTTTGGAGCGTAGGATGAGCTCAGATTAAAAAGGATTGTGTGGAGTGGATGAATGCATGATGTTATGCACTGCATAAATGTATTTAGGAGTCAAAACAAACAAATGTGTTCCTTAGTTGCGAGAAGGGTAGCTTTAGGTAGCATTGAGCCAACCAAGTTCAGAGATGACTGATCATTTGTCCTAAAGATGGGTCCTTCTTCCTAATGGTAAATATATAATATGGGGTTCGGGGTGGTGGTGTCCGGTGCTTGGTGTTTTGTGCATTTTTATTTATATTTATCACCTGGAGATAGTGCAGTCATGACAACCATCTATGTTAGCATAGCCCCACTGACAAAAGATCTTTCTTTCACTGCCTTCTTTTAGGTGTAGGAATCTTACAGACCATTAAAGAAAGTGGGTTAGGCTTACATACAGCATTTCTACTGAACGGTGTGGGTTACAATGTGCTTTTCCTCTTTTCCCTGTAATATAGGTTTCCCCCCATATATGTAGAACCAATATCTGCAGTTTCACTTATCCGTGACGGAAAAAATAGGGACGCATACCATAGAGTCATGCTGGAAAATGCCTAGAGAGGTGTCCTCTCTAGGAATCACTAGATCCTCAAACGCAACTCTATGGTAGTTTAATAGGGTTTGCTATTATCTGCAGTTTCATTTATAAATGGTAGTTCTGGGAATGTATCCCTCAGGGATACGGGGGGGGGGGGTGACCTATACTCTGTGGTGAGTTTGCCCCAGAATCTTGAAACACTATACTACAGGACAGGCAAAGGATGGGCAGTGACAGTGTGAGAATTTTACCTATGCCAGAGTTTTCCTCTTAGTATCCAAAATGTAGAGATATTTCAGGAGTTGTGACAGCCATTGATAGTTTTCTATTCCCAGTCAGTACTGTGTACCATTAGCCTCTGTGGAAGCTCGCTCTGATGCCATAAGCCACACACTTAAATTATAAGACAGGGGTACATCTAATCACTTCTCCAACTAATTGTAATCCTGCAGCTTGCTGCCATTTATGCAAAACACTGAGCACCATCTTATCTTTAAGAACATGAATGTGTTTTTACAGTTATTCCTCTTTGTATCCCCATATTAAAACAGATGTTTGAAAGCTTTGCATGATCAATGCAACGTGCTGGATCAAGTCTTAAGCAAAAGTACCAAGTTCTATAGCACCAACAGAGCCAGGAGTAGTTTTCAGTTTGATTTCTCTCCTTCTGACGTATAATTGTCTGTGAAGTTTGTTAGTGTTTCCATTACACTCTGTGGTTTTTTTTTGGTCTTTGTTTTTAATGGCATTCTTTACACATTCTAATTGCACAAAAAGAGTTTTTTTGGTATGACAAAAGATTTCTTTGTAAGGATGTTGTCCTCAATAATTATTAAAAATAATAAGATTTCCAACTGCAGCAATATAGAGCCAAATAGTTGATAAAAAGAAAGCAGCAATAGGACACAACAAATCTCACTAAAATCCATGAGTTTAAGCTGTCAACATACCCTAAAGGCATCAGATCCTGTCTGATCTTGGAAGCTAAGCAGGATCAGCCCTGGTTAGAACTTGCATGGGAGACCATTAACCAATACAAGGTGCTCTAGGCTCTATTTCAGAGGAATAAATGAACTGGTGAAACCAGTTCTGAGCATTTCTTGCCTAAGAAAACTGATGGAATTCATGGGGTTGCCATAAGTTGACGGACAATTTGAAGGCTTCTGCACACTCACACACACACACACGTGCATTTAATTCTGTGTTGCATAGTGGACAATACATATAAAGCAAATTGTTAGGAAAATCTTCAGAGTGTATAATGTTATTACATTATCAAGTTGTTGGGGACATTGTACGACAAGCAGGACATTATCTCCACATGTGGTGGGCTTGTTCAGTTGAGGAATTTTAGAAAGAAGTACTTTTCCAGACAATTAGACAAATGCTATAATTGGTGGTAACTGGAGAACCTGTTAAGTACCTTATTAGGTTGTTCTAAAGATTTTGCCTCAGATGAATATGACCAATTGGCACATATTGTTTTGGTGGCAGTTAAATATTTGTGTTTATTGCACTGCTTCATGAACAAACTAATTTATTTTTATTTTTTATTTAGTTATTTATACCCCGCTCTTCAGCCACAAGGCTATCAGAGAGGCTTACAGATTGTTTTTAAGCAATAGCTATTTACACATCTACACTGCATTAAACAGTTTCCAGTGTGTGTTAGCTAATTGCCCCCACAAGCTGGGTACTCAATTTACTGACCTACGAAAGGATGGAAGGCTGAGTGAACCTTGGAGCCCGCTGGAATCGAACTTGCAACATGGTGGCTTGCAGGACTGGCATTTAACCACTGCACCGTGTGAAATGACATACTAATTGTATTAAACAACAAAAAGGTTAATAAAAATGAATTATTGCAAAACAAACAAGTAGTTCAAAGAATATCTTTTAGAATTTTTGTGATCACTTATATACAAACACTTTAAATCAGGTGTATTCATTCTGTGATGTAGTGCTGTAGAGTTTCTTCTTAAATCTGCTTATAAAACATCTTGAAAACGAATAAAGAAGTTATACATAACTCATAAAACAGCAGTGCCAAAAGAACAAGAAATGTCCTTCTGGGGATCTCAAATTCTAAATGTGGCATTATCAGGGCCAAGGGAGACCTGACAGAAATAAATAGTAACACCTGTATTGTCTAGCATATTGTCCCTTCTGTGGCTAATAGCTTCATTGGCAGTAAATGTGGCCTGGATCAGGACTGTTGCACAGAGCATATTATTAATCCCGATGCAGATCATTCACCCATAGCTTCTTTTAACCCTCTGTATTTCCCATATTTCTCTCACATGCACCTAAAGTTGCACTTAAAGGGGATAGCTATTATTGGGCCCGAAAGGGGATCTCTCCCAGAACTTTAGCCATTGGCAGCCTCCTGCCCTGCATGAATCTTTGACCTCACTGACAGAATTTCAGCAGATATGCTAAAGGGATCCCTTTGTACTTTTTGCCCCTGGGACTCAGGGAACTAAGATTATCCCTTGAGTTGCTTCATCCGTCTGAAAACCACATGTAGCATTGCTCTCACTGCCTTGGAAAATGTATTCAGATGACTTTTAAAAAATATTTGTTGTTTGTCTTTAGCCCTTGTTTTAATTTCTAGTGGTCTGTTGTTGCAACCATTTACATTGGTAAATAGTACAAGCTTTTTCATCTGTAGTGCAGAACATTCCCCTTTCCTTAGGGTTTTCCATAGCTTTGTACATGGTGGTGAACCATAAAGATTTGGTAAGCCTGGGGTGCTGGTGGCCAAGGTCTATTCTGGGCTCTACCTTTAGGCATGGGGGTGAGCAGAGAAGTGTACAAACACAATGGTTTGGAGTTGGAACTCACTGGGAAAGATTGCTGTGGAGTTTTTGATTCTGACTGGCAGAAGCTACTTTTTAACATCTTGAGTCTCACCTTGTATACTTGTCAACAAACGGTTGATCATAAAATATACCAAATAAGCCTCTTGTTCTATTATCAGAAGAAACTGGTCTGGAATTTACCATCATTTAGGGCCAGACTGCATGTTGACAGCCAAGACAGGAGGGTAACTCCTTCTTAAACCATTTTCCCAATTAAAACTCATCCCCACCCCTCAGAACCATTTTCTCTGGTAGCAAATATATATGGGCAGAAGGAGGAACAGTGCAGGGAAGCAGCCAACACCCTTCCCCAGGCTGTGCTTCCAGTCTGATCCCTTGCTGCTCTACTCCTATGGCTGCTGTTTGAGTGAAAAACATATGTGAATGCACTGATGCATTAAACGTTATGATCCTTTCGAGGTGTGAAAAAATGTAGAGCCTAATCAGTCAATTTTTCAAGTATTAAATCCCTTGAATACCTGTGCCTTCCTGCTGCATAGACCTTTGTAAAAGCAGGGAAGGGGAAATCTTAATTACAAAAACAAAACAAAAACCCCAAAACATTTTACTGATTGAGAGCTCCTTGACATCCAGTCCTTCACACTGGTAATGCAGAAAACCTTGTTCCTATAAGTTAGGGATGGAAAGAATATTTTAAAAGTTTGAAAAATGTGTTTCTCAAGTCATAGGAAGCCCTGAAAAGGAGAATTCTGGGCAGATGAGAATCTTTGCTTTTTGGACTTACTCTGTGCAAAATTCACATAGGACTTCACACCCTTCCTCCTTTTTTTTGTGCAGAAAACTTTTTTTGTTGTTGTTCAGGAAACATTATTTCTGTACAGAAAATGATATTCTTGTGTGCAAATATTTTCTGTCCAGAAAATGCTGTTTCCTGTGCTAAAATCCCACATGGGACTGTGAATAGTCCCTGGTAGTGGCGGGCTAGTGGGGAATGAATTTGGGGCACACATTGATTTACTCTGTAGGAAAGTCCTAAATATCCTAAGGGCACCAGATCCTGTCTGATCTTGGAAGCTAAGCAGAGTCAGCCTTGGCTAGTACTTGGATGGGAGACCACCAACAGATGGCAAGTGCTATAGGCTATATTTCAGAGGAAGGCAGTGGTAAACCACCTTTGAGATTTCCTTGCCTAAGAAAACCACATGAAATTAATGGGTTTCACCATAAATCAACAGGTGACTAGAAGGCACATACACATACCCACACACATACACATATTGCTTTGGGGCCTAACTGGGAGCCAAGAATATTGTGACCTTATGTTTGCTAATGTGTGCTGAGTTTTGCTGAGTACTTGCTTTTGGCATGCTTTGAACAAGAAAATAACCAAATCGGAGGGAAGTTGTTTAACTAGTTTTAAGCATCATCAGGGTCACTTTGGATTAAACCTGTATTCAGGGGGAAAAAAGTTTTGTTTTATCTAAATTACTGTACTTATCTTTAATGTTTGCCTTAATAAGAATCCAGAGAAGTACAGTTGCTCAGCACTTTTCTCCACTTTGTCCTTGGATACCCACATGCCTTGCCAACATTGATTTAGCCTCCTAGGAGCCATTTCAGATAACATTCTGCTTCAACATGCAAAGTGCTGTTAAATTCTTATCTTGTCAGAAACAAGTGTGCAAGGTAGGCCTCTGGTATTATAAAGAGACGGGGGGGGGGGAAGTCCCCGACTGACCAATTAGTGTTCATGGTAATCACCGTCTTGATGAGTGTTTACAGCTAATGCTCTCTTGTAAGGCTATACCCCCTAGCATTTCACAGAAGAAAACAAGGACACACGTTTGTGTTTTGTAAAACCCCTCGCAAAATTATCCCTCTTACACCATTCTGGTGGACGTCTTTGCTTGATATTCATTTACTGTGCAGTAGCCTGCCCTCTGAACCAGATGTTTTAGTTGACTGGATATAAATTTGCCTTAATTTTTAAAAACATTCTGTATCTCTTCTCTCTTGCTTCCTCTCTCTGCTTTTTGGCCCTCTAGGCTGTAAGAAGGATCTTCCTGCTGACTGATATGTGGCACAAGTTGTTGCTGGCAGTGGAACAGCCACTGCTGGACAACAGAGAGTGCACCTGTAAGCTCAAGGGTTGTCTCATCTAGTTTGAACACGTGTCACTTTGAACAAAGCATCCAACCATCTCTTACCCAAATTCACAATTCTGGGACATGTGCTCTGTCATCTATTTCCAGCTAGCATTTTCACCACAGACTGTAAGACTCTGTTATGGCTCATGAGCTAAGAAGCTCATCATGTGAGATGTATATGCTCATCATTTCATTTTCTGCCTATGAGGCTGTGTCATAGCTAATAGCTGAAGAGTTTTATTTTGAAAATGGTTAGAGGTGTGTGTTGTGTGTGTACGTGTGTGTGTGTGTGTTTGGAAAGCAGTAAAATGTTCATTCCTATCATGGGCAGCTTTATCTGCTAGACGGTGAGTTAATGAAATATTAAGTGTAGAAGATGAGCTTTCCTTGGGAGTGAATAATGAGTGGGAATTGTGACAAAAAGTCTATTGCATTTCTAAAGTTGTAAGCACAACTGAAAGTTAATACCATTTAGAGAAAAGTTCACTTGGGAATCTATCAGACAGAGATGCTTGGTAATCATTTTAGCTTCAATTATATAAGGCCACATAAAGTATTTGCTTGGAAATCCTTGTGTCATAAATACAGATGGCAGGTACTAAAATAAATTGTCTTGAAAAGAGATGTTGCAAGGCAAGAAAATGAAGCACAAAGTCCTGCAGTTTGTACTTTGGTGTAACACTGGGGCAGGAGTAGTCACATCTCCCCAATTCCTTTCCCTATATTTTTTTTTTCCACAGTCATATATAGCTTGTATGAGAAAACTGTCAGTAGGAGGTAAAACAGGAGAGGCTGATAGATCAGAATAATAATCTGAGACTGTGAGAATATGCTGTCCGGTCGCCATGGTAGTGTATTGTGATGCATCACTTCAATATCATATTGCAAAATGTGCATAAGTTAGTTATTCCCATTACACCTGCCCTAAAGGTTTCTCATCCTTCTGCTTCTACTCCTCCCTTTTACTTGCAGTGTGGGTTAGCTGAGACAAAATGAAAGTCGTGCATTTCTCTCCATAGAGATTGCTAAAAACTAATTTGAAAGAACACTTTTTTTTTCTTTTTTAAAAAAGTTGCATTTGCTGGCTGGTTCTGATGTACAGTCCAGGCCATTAGCACTTCAAGAAATAGAAAACTTGAGTATATTTTCCCCTCCCCATAGTTTCATGACTGGCTTAGCCTGCTTTTTACAACTACAGCCATAAAAAGAAGCCCACTTGGCTGGGCCTGAATAAAAGCATTTACTCCTGTATGAAATCTGAACCATCACCCTTTCAGGTTCATATTTAGCTATGGGGAGGGTGGGATTCTTTTCTGCCAAAGGTACCCTCCCCAAAGTCAGGTATCAGTCTAATTGAAAGGGAGTACAGGTAGAATTTACACAAGAAGCTCTTGCGTCTTGGGGTCTGTGCAGTGGAGGAGGGAGGCACTTTGATCTTAGCCCCATGCTCCATAGACACTGTAGAATGGCTTCGTTTTTTCTCAGCCTCTCCTTTTCCCAATGGGCTGTTGCTGTCATGTGAATGGCTATGTGTGGGGAGGGAAAGAAATCACCTTGCTTGCTTGAGATATTATGCAATGGCAGGTTGGTCCTGCTGTGAGTGTGTGTGCTGTCAAGTCATCTGTTGACTTATTGCACCCCCATGAATTGCATAGAGTTTTCTTAGGCAAGGTATACTCAGAGTTGGCATTGCCAGTTCCTTCCTCTGAAATATAGCCTCCTTCATTGGTGGTCTCCCATCCAAATACTAGCCAGGGCTGTCACTACTTAGCTTCAAATTCCCTATGGGATCTGATGTCTTCAGGGTACATAAAAATAAATCTTTTACTGTCCCCCAGATTCCATGTCAGTGGGGCTCAGAATCTGTTCCAGGTTATAATCCACATTTCAAGGGAGCTGTCCGAGGTGCTGAACCCGTTTTGGTGATAGGGTGCAGCATCTTGGATAGCTCCTTTAAAGCTCAGACTGAAGTACCTGAAATGGCTTCACCACTGCTAGTGGCTGACTCTGCCCACAGAGGCCTCATAGTAGGTAAAGGTCCAAAGCAGAATGACTCACACAGAGATAAATTAATATTCAGCTAATCACTTTGTTACATGTGCTTTGTTGTGCTGTTATTTTGACTTTGACTTAGGGTGACCCTATGAATGAGAGAGCTCCAAGAAACCCTGGCCTTGTCTAGACAAGATGATATAATGCTGATAGTTGCGCATTAATGCAAATTTGCAGCAGCATTCATTTTTCTCTGTGGTTTTTCGGCAAAATCGCTGGTATGTGAAGCTGTCCATATTTGATGTTCATATGGAGCCATGCCTGTGAATCAACATGGTGATCAGGAGTGAAGCATCAAAGGAGTAGTAACATAACAACGACAAGAGGTTGAAAATACAAAACAAAAACAATTTTTGGTTTTATTTTATTGAAGGATAAATATTGTTAGTAATTGATATTAATTTAACATTATTGAAGTAATTGAATTGATTTAAGGTCTATTGATGCGTAATTGATTAAGCTACCCTAGTGGCTGTTTCCCACTTCATGGGATCTGCTTGTTGTCACCCCCCTTTTTTATATATATATATTTTTCTTTCTTTCTTTCTTTCCTTTTTTCTTTTCCTTCATCCCCTCTTTTCATCTATTCTCTCCCTCTCTCCTTATTTTTCCCCAAAGCTATTATTTTGTAATTTTATTTAATTTAATTTTAATTTTAGAAGCTTAAAAAACATTGAAATACCCTCAACTGTGACAGTTAACTAAAATTACAAACTACAATTTAACTTCTAACATAAGCAAATTCTAAAGTTTTAATTTGCAACTGGGAATCGTGTTTAAAAATCAGGAAAAGGAAAAGAGAAGTAGAAAGGTCAGAGAAAAGCAGAAGAAGTAAGAGAGACAGAGGTAAGCGTATAAGATTTAAGGACAGGGGGAGAGAGGAGAGGGGGAGAGAGGAGAACTAGGTGAAATGATACAAAATAAGAAAATGCTAGTTATTGGCCATTATGCACCTTTAGATAACAAAAACAAATACTATGAAGAATTGATGATGAAGATCTTGTCATATGATCATGATAGAATAATTATCTTCAGGGATTGGAATGAGTGATATCGCCAACCCTTGACAGAAAATTGGTCAAAAATATAAAAAGATCACAAGGAAAGCTTCCAATTTTTTTTTTGAAATTATGACTAAAAATCTCAAGTTAACTGAAGCATGGAGATTCAAATATAATGACGCTCGGGAATTCACTTTCTACTCCAAGAGACACCAATCTTTTTCCAGAATCGACTTCTATATGCTAACTGACAGCATGTGCAACACAATACAAAAAATAGAAATTCTCCCTAGGATTTGGTCTGATCATAACCCTGTTGTGCTAGAGTTCAAGGGAAGAAAAGTAGAATTTAGTTGGAGATTGAGTGATAATTTACTGTAACAGGAAGAAATGGTCAGAAAAGCAAAACAAACTCTCAAATGGTATTTCGAGGAAAATCAGAATGGCAACATGGACATCTTTACAATTTGGGAGGCATCAAAGGCAGTGATGAGAGGCTTTTTCATACAGCAAGGAGCGGAAATAAAAAGAAAGAAACTTGAAAGTATATTCAAGATTACAGAAAATATAAGAGAAAGAGAGAAAGAACTTCAAGAGAATCTGACCAAAACAACAACAACAACAACAACATATTAACAGAGATAAAAGTCCTTCAGCAACAATTCTCTATGATAACAACTGAAGAATTGAGGAAAAAATTACTATACGCTAAGCAAACACATTTTGTGAACTCGAATAAACCAGGTAGATGGCTGGCAATTAGATTACGAAAGCTGAAAGAGCGAAACTACATTGCCAAGGCTAAAGAAGGAGAGAATGTATATACAGACCAGAATAAGATCAAACTGTTATTCAGAAACTATTTTGCCTCTCTATATAAGAAACAAGAATTAAGAAATGGGAATATAGAAAACAAATTTAAACACGAGCCCCTTAACTGAATTCACAAATGAACAAAGGCACAGTTTAAACCAACCGATATCTACAATTGAAATTAAGGAGGCAATAAAGAGACTTAAACTGGGGAAAGCCCCTGGCCCAGATGGATTTACTCCTAAATATTATCAAATCATGGAAGAACATTTAATCCAACCATTTAAGAAAACAATAGAAAAAATAAAAAATGAATCACTTCCCCAGTCATGGAAAGAAACCAACATTATACTGATTCATAAAGAAAATCGAGATCCCCAGGTTCCAAAAAACTACCATCCCATATCATTGTTGAATGTAGATTACAAAAATTTTGTATCTGTTTTGGCTCAGAGATTAACAAAAATACTTGGGGAATGGATACAATAAGATCAAAGGGGATTTTTACCTGGAAGATATTTAAAAGACAATGTTCGACATGTATTAAATTTAATAGAATACTATAACTTCCACAATGAGAAAAAATTGGCTTTGATATTCCTTGATATTGAAAAAGCTTTCGATAATGTAAGTTGGGAGATTATGATTGACATTTTAGATAAAGTTAAAGCTGGAAGAGAATTCATAAGCTGGATAAAAGCCATTTACAGTGAAAAAGCACCAAATTAATTATAAATGGTGAAAAAACAAAGGATATACAGATCGAAAAAGGAACCAGGCAGGGGTGTCACCTCTCTCCACTTTTATTCTTACTAGTTATAGAGTTACTGAGTAAAAAAATGAGAGAAGAGAACATACTTAAAGGAGTCAAAGTCAGATCTCATGCATATAAACTAAAATTATACGCAGATGATCTATTAATTTCATTAGGAGACCTGTTAGAAGAAATAAAAATAACAATAAAAATATTAAAAGAGTTTGAACTGTTGACAGGACTGAAAGTTAATTCAGAAAAAACAGTAATATTAACAAAAAACCTGACACATGAAGAAGAAAAAGAGCTGACTCATTTATCTAACTATAAAGTAACAAAAACAGTACGTTATTTAGGAATTAATATTACTAATAAAAATACAGAGTTATTTAAAAATAATTACATGAGAATATGGACTGAGATAAAAACATGATTTAAGAAACTGGCACAATTTAAAGCTATCTTTATTCGGAAGAATAGTGGCAATTAAAATGAATGTCCTACCTAAAATGTTATTTCTCTTTCAAATGCTTCCAATCATTCATAATGGGAAGGTCTTCACTGATTGGCAAAGGGATATTTTGAAATTTGTATGGTTAGGAAAGAAACCCAGAGTAAAAATGAAGATATTACAGGATGCAAATATCTGTTGGTATGCCATCTGTTCCTGGTGATTTATTTCTAGCAAGTGCTTTGAGAGTGGCTTCTGCTTTTACTTTCTAAGATTGTAGATACAGTATATCAAAAGGTTCTTCCTTGAAATAAAAGTGAATAACTACTTTTATATAATTCCATGGTGTATTGCTTCCATCATCTTTTTATTTATTTATTTCTCTTGAGCATATATGTTCCTTCATTGGTCATATAGTATCCCTACTCTTGGTTTAAATTTCCCTTTAATTTCACAGATCTTGTGGAAGAGGTTTCTTGTTCTACCCTTTTTGTTATCTGCTATTTCTTTGCATTGGTTATTATAATAGTTCTCTTTGTCCCTGTGCAGAAGTTGCTGAATAGTTGCGTTCAAGATTCTGATTCTATTTATGTCACATTTTACTTTTGTTTCTTGCCTGTCCTTAACCATTTAGAGTTTCATCTGCCACATGAGGCTTTTCTTTCTTTTTAGCTGTAGATATTGTCTTGTTTACGTTCTTCCCTGACAATGTGTCTGGCTTCTTTCCAGAGTTCTTCAGTTAGACTTAATTGTGCAAATACTGCATGTTCTTTACATGGTTAGTACACATATGTTCTTTAAATTCTGCAGGGATGTATTTTGGCACTCTGATTGATTTGGTATACTTGTTAGATTCACTCTTATTTTTGATATTAGCAGTTCATGGTCTTTGCCACAACCTGCTCCTGGTCTTGATTTTACAGAGAGGATGGAGCTTCTTTCTCCATTTTCTCTTTCCAATTACATAGTCTATTTGATTTCTATATTGACCATTAAAAGAGCTAAATGGGAGATAAAAGAGACAAGTAGTGTTATTAAATACTCCTGCAGGCTTTGTGTGGTTGTTTTTTTTTAATGCAGAGACAGCCTTCAAAGATTGCCCGCTAGTGGTTTGGATAATACTGGCCTTGTGGAGGTGGCAGGACGCTCAGGTCTGGGGGCAGTGATTTGGTGAGTCTGAGGGACAGAACTGTTTGCCACCAGCATCATCCCCATTCCCATCAAGTTTACTTGCAGAGAAATTTGTGGGCACCATTTAAAATTTCCATCAATGTCCTGATGTAGCATTCCTATATGCTAGAGCCCATTATGAAATTAGGGAATTCATTACCACAAGAAGTAGTGGTGGCTGCCATTTTAGACAACTTTAAAGGGGAATTGGACAGATTCATGAAGGACAGAGCTGTCATTGTCTGGTAGTCGTGATGCCTATGTGTTCCATCCAGTAGTAGCATCAGCATGTCTCTATCAGTTCTTGAGAAAGTGTGTGAGAGAGTGTTTTTGTTTTGCTCATGTCCTGCTTTTGGGTTTCCCTGATACAATCACATTGGTCAGGTGAAGTATCCCATTGGACCCTGGACTTAATTTGTTATATTCAACTGTACAGACATCTTGAAGATTTCTGGTCTAATGAATGTAACACAGAAATAATTGGTACCCAACCATAGCAGGGGCACCTTTCTGTTTGTTGTTCTAGTAAGAAAATTGCCTCTCTTTGCAGAGAGAGGGAGAGGGAGGGAGATATGAAATTACTCATCATTTTTGCAGAGCGAAAGGAAGATGTGAAATTACTTGTCTTTCCTTGTATGTGTTTGTGTTAAAATATATTGCTTGCCATGTGGTAAATTTCCACCTAAAACCTAATAACGGAAGCTGATTTTTATATTAAGTAAATGGGCAAATCGTCTTTTTCCATTCTCATTTCATTATGAGATGAGATTTCAGTAAGATGGTTTCACTAGACTTTTGGAAAGTGCAAAATTTACACAGAAAATAGTCTGACAGCTGGGAAGGGAAGTGCATAAGACTTGTTATATTGTATATCTGGGGCTGTACCGTCTGTTATGTAGACAGATGCCTTTTAGTTCACCTTGTACATCTGTAGCCTTAGCAGCAGGTGCCACTTCCAGACAGCTGAACAATGCTGGAGTGAGTTCTGAGGAGCACAGAGGACATTTTGTTATATTATTGCCATAAGTGAGTTTGAATGAGGGAGATGGTGCCTGAAGTATGTGTGTATGTGTGCGTTTGTGTCGGAAGTGGGGGTGGGGTGGTCAGAAATGAAGTGAACATCCTGACAAGAAGAGAGAAGATGAACCTTTGAACTCTGCTTGGAGAGGAATAAACATGAATAGAAAGGTGTCTTCCCTGCTGCTCACAGTACAGATTGAATCTGAGATGCCTTGTCTCAGAAAGACAAGAGCACAGGTTCACTTGTGAATGGGGGAACCATCTGCCAGCTGTTTAAGAATACAATTAAAGATGTAGGAAGAAGTGAACATCTCACGCACACAGTATCTGTTTCTGGAGACAAGAGGTTTTGTATGTTTTTCAACAAATTCTTTAAGTTTGAGTTTTGTTCATTTTACCAGACCTGGTCACTGCTGAGAGATCAAACCACATGGGGCCTAATTGAGGTTGTGCTTTGTATTTTGATGAATCCTGACTGTAGAACCAATGTTAAAATTTGAGATTCTGTCTGCTTTGGAGGAAAGTCCCTTTGATTTGAACATCTTCCAAATTTGTATTCAGATTCAGATGTTCAAACCAGAGGGAAGCTTCTGTACAGTGGACTGAATCTCAGATTTTAACCATCCTTAAGAATATTCACAATTTCAGTGAAGAAGAAAACAGAAATAAACAGTATTTCTCCAAAACTTGTTCCATTTGTTCCCAGGTTCTTCATAAAGGAAGACACGAGTGATAAGAGTGTGGGGGAAAAACACCAGTGAGGAGAGGTGAGGAGAAAAGGGAGCGGAGGGAGAGTTTTGTCACCAGCAGTATCACACTAAATGGTTTGTCAGAGCTCTATAATCATAAGAACATAAGAAGAGTGATGTTGGATCAGATCAAAGGCCTGTCTGGTCCATCTGATGTACAGATACCCACTACCTTTGTTCTTCTTCCCATTCCAGTGGGGATTGGACAGCTTTATGGCTAAATGGCTTTTGGATGTGGCTGCTCTAAACAAAGATAAAATAATATAAACCATTCTCTTACGTTTCTCTGCTATTTCTTTCCCAATTTATTTTAACCTGAATAATTGGCTGTTTACTATCTAGATTTCTCAGCTATTTCTTTCCCAATTTATTTTAACCTGAATAGTCAGCTGTTACTATCTATATTTTCTATTTCTTATACAATAATGTGACTGAAATATTCCAATTTTTTTCCATTTTATGTATTTTATAGTTTCTTGGTCTTTATGCATTCTTATCAAACATTTCTCCATTGGTTATCCTCTCAGTCCAGAAAATTCTTAATATCTTGCAAGAAATCCTTATTTCAGATACTTCTAATTTTTTATGGCAGTTCTTCTTAAATCTATGTCTCATGCCATACCATAGAATTTAGAACAGATACAACATTGTACAATGCATATTCTCAAGATTAATTTTAAGTTTTTGTTGCCTATTAAAGAATTTTCCTTCTTAAAAAAACTTTCTCTGAGCCATCTCTTCTATTGTGTGATTATGATCCCACTGTTCATTAAACCAGATTGCAAGGTGTTTATGCATGTCCGCATTCTCTGCCCTTTCATTTTGGGTCTCAAACTGTGTTTCTTGAGCTACTTGCTGTTTACTAATTATCATGAACTTGGATTTCTTAATACTGATTTTTTGGCTATGGTTACTTCATAGACTTTATTAAGTAATTTTTGCAGACTTTGGGTGTATCCACACTACACAAATAATCTAGTTTCAATCCAGTGCTATGGCTTCTTCCTGTGGAATCTTGGGATTTGTCATCTGGTGAGGCACCAGCACCCTTTGGTACAGAAGATTTGTAAAACTACAAATCCCAGGATTCCATAGGAAGGAGCCATGGCAAATAATCCCGTTTGGATTATTTGCGTAGTGTGGATTAAGGTTGAGTTGTCTGTAATACTGTATCAATTGCATTTGTTATTGATAACACCTCCATTAATGATATCAAACATTGAATCATCAAGTGCTTCTTCAATCTTTTTCTCAGACTACAAATTAAAACGCAGTTGTGAAAGTATACATTATTGCCATATTCTTCTTCATAACTTTATGTCATCTCATCTTCAACTTTCACTGCAGCTTTTTGTTGCCAGTACAGGATGCCAATTATATGAATGTCTCTTGAATCAAGAGTTCGCTTATCAATAACTCCATTAAGTTGCCCTGTTGTACTTCATCAAAAGTTTTCTTGTAGTCACTCAAGCAAGCTGTTTATGTCACAGCTTCTCTCTCTAAGTACAAGTACTACCTTTAATACTGAATGGAATATATATTCATTATGACTAGTAGCCAGTGGTAGTTTTGTCCTCCATCAATTTGTCCAATCCCACTTTAAAGCCATCACTACATTTTGTGGTAGCAAATTACAGTTTCACTATGCATTATGTGAAGAAGTACTTCCTTTTATCTGTCCTGAATGACCCACCATTAACTTTCAGCAGATGACCAAGGTTCTGGTATTATGAAAGAAGGAGAAAAGCCTCCTCCACACTTTTGTGGAGGATACCACACTTCTGCATCTGCAGTTCAAAAAAAATTTCTTGCTCAGTCACTGCCAGCCAAGATGCCAATAATTTATGTATGAAGTTTTTTACCCAATATGCATCAGTTTGCACTGAATCATTTTTGCTCTCAATACAGATTTGTGGGAACTCACTCTTTACATCTCTCCATTATGTCAACTTGTTCCTACTCTCAGTTCCTTGTTATTTAAGCAGTTTCCAATACAGAAGATCTTCCCTCTTTTCCCATGACTGCCAAATGTATTCATAGTGTGGTGAAGTCTCCTTCTTTGGAGGTTTTTTAATAGAGGCTTGATGGCCTCTGTTGGGAATGCTTTGATTGGGTATTCCTGCATGGCTGGAGGTTGGACTACATGGCCCTTGTGGTCTCTTCCAGCTCTATGATTCCATGATTCTATACGCTGGGGCATTTGGTCAGGAACCATGTCAAATATGTCCACTGAATTACCACTGTTTATGTGGTTATTGACTCGAGGTGTTTCCAAAGGAACTGCTACTAGTGCTGTTAGTCAAAGCCATGTGCAACTACTGAAAATGGCTTCAGATCAAACATTTATCATGTCACCACCCCACCAAATTCTCCAAATTTTACGGGGACTGCATATGATGTTGTTTTCTTCTTCCTTTGCATTCCCTACTACAGACAACTTGTTAAGAAGAAAAAGAAAAAATAATTGCACAGTTCCTTCTGATTGCTACCATGATGAGTGAACTGTCCAAAAACACCCACACTCTTTCTCCCTTAAATTGATTTTGCAGTAAAGGTGTGTGTGTGGGGGAGAGATAAAGCACTGAGGAACACAGGAGAGGTTGGTTATAAATAGATCCGTCCTCTAAACTTCAATGAGTGAACTTGTGTGGTTGGTCAATAAATGACTTGTTTAGATGCTCTCTCTCTCTCTGGCTTTTCTTTGCAAACGAAGATTCAGGAAGGACTCAACCCGCGTTTTCTGCAAGCGCACTGATGACTAAAAAGGGCAATCCGAGATAGACAAGTCCGGTTGCAGAAAGCACAGCAGAAGGTTTCCTCGGGTGATGTTACCAGGTTGTGATTCTTTCTGCGTTGTCGTTTCTCTTCAAGACTTGTTCGGCGTGAGTTCTCAAATAAGGCTGCAGCATTCTGGATAGTGTGTCTCCATGCCTCCCGATGTGAGGCCAGGGCGGACCATTGTTGGTGATCAATTTGGCCAAGCCTGAGATGTTGTTTCAGGGAGTCCTTGTATCGCTTTTTTGGAGCGGCCCTCTTATGCTGACCCGTGGCAAGTTCACCGTAGAGTACTATTTTTGGGAGGCGATGGTCCTCCATCCCAGACACATGCCCTGCCCAGCGCAGCTGTGCTCTCAATATCATGGCGTCAATGCTGGTGATCCCTGCTTGCTCAAGGACAGCAACATTCGTCACATAGTCAGTCCAGTGTATATTTAGGATTGTGCGTAAACAGCGCTGGTGGAAGCATTCGAGGAGTCGTAAGTGGTGGTGATAGGTGACCCATGTTTCAAATCCATAAAGGAGAATAGACAGTACAATGGCTCTATACACACTGATATTTGTTTTTGCCTCAGGTGTTTATTACTCCAGACTCTTTTGTAAAGTCTTCCAAATGCGCTATGTGCCTTTGCTAATCTGTGATCGATCTCTTTGTCAATCTTGGCATCAGAGGAGATGATGCTTCCCAGATAGGTGAACTGCTGAACGAACTTAAGCACAGAATTGCCGACGGCAATGTGGGGATGGTGGTGTTCGTCCTGTGGTGCAGGCTGGTAAAGAACTTCTGTTTTCTTCAGGTTGACTTCCAGCCCAAACAGCTCTGCAGCTGTTGCAAAGCAGGATGTTAGGCGCTGCAGAGCGGCTTCTGTGTGGGCAACAAGGGCAGCATCGTCAGCAAAGAGCAGCTCACGGACTAGATAGTTTAGAGTCTTAGTGCGAGCCCTCAGACGGCTTAAGTTAAACAAGCTACCATCAGTACGGTAACGTATATAGATGCCGTTGTCCTCTTTGAGCTCTGCCGTAGCCCTTTGGAGCATCATGCTGAAGAAGATTGTAAATAAAGTTGGAGCAAGAACACAACCTTGCTTCACTCCATTAGTTATTAGAAAGGGCTCTGAAAGAGCATCGCCATATCTGACTTGACCACGCTGCACACACCATCAAAAAACAAAAAACATAACTAATGCAAGGTCAGATATACCTTTTCAGACAACCATGGCGACTCTTCTTTAGTAGTCCCATATTCCCCTCTTAGGCCCTCTGTTTTATAATGCTTTGTTTAATAATGTTTTCCAGTATTCATTAGCTGAATTAGGATTTGATAGTCTTAGAAATGAGCTAGTTGCTCTTAGCCATATCATGAAAAATGGGAGGACAAATTGATTACTGTTGGGAAGAAGGTAGAAAGCAGTCTTCAGAATAATCCATCCTTAAGTGTGATACACAGGGTTACTTCCCATGTTAAGGGCTGACAGTGTTATCTCAGGTTCCCACAAACCATATTCTGTATTACCCTGTATACTGTAGCTACCTTTTTCTACTCTTACTTAAATCAGCTGTCTCAAGCTGCAAAGCAGACATAGGTCCTGGAGGGCAAGGCATGGGGGAGAATAGCAGCCTTTTGTTGTTTTACCTAAGAATGTGGTAAACAGAAAGATATTGCCTTGCAAGAGAGATATTCCATTCTTAGCTATCCAGGCCAAGAACCCTTGATGCATTTGTTCTTCATGCATTTGTCTAATCCTTCTCTAAAGCCCATCTAAGCTAGCGACCATCATCATATCTTATAGCAACAAATTCCACAAGTTCATTATGCATTGTGTAATGGAATGCTTCCTTTTGGTGTCATGAACCTGTTGGCTATCCATTTGCTTGGATAACCTCAAGCCCTGGTGTTCTCAGAGAGATGGAAAGAGGATGAAATGGGAGAGAATATCCACAATTCCTTCCTTTGCACAAATCTCCTTTTAGGGAGTTGCGGAGCAGAGAAGAGTGATAGTGTCTCAGTGATGGAGCCAGAATTTGGAAAAGGTACTTTTTGGTTACTAGAACCCCCAGCCAGCTTGTCCGGTTGTTCTGCTGCCTTTTCCAAAAATTCCACCCCACCCCCCAAAATAGATGGAGAATCAGTGTGGCGTATTTTTGTTTGAGCATGGGACTAGGACACTGGAGGAGTACATGGTTTGAATCCCTGCTTGGCCATGGAAACCCTCTGGATGACCTTATGCAAGTCACACTCTCGTAACCTCAGAGGGAGGCAAAGGCAAACCCCCTCTGAACAAATCTTGCCAAGGTTTGTGATAAGTTTGCCTTAGGGTCTCTATAATTCAGAAATGACTTCTAGGCACACAAGAACAAAAATGGAATTGTGTTTCCAGGGGCCTCCAGAAGGGGTGAGTGTCCCCTCTTTTCCTGTTTAATTAAAAATGGCACCTTTCGTGGCTATGCACTCTGTCTTTCTAGAAGGTATCAGTTCCATTTCATCCACTCTGAACACACATTCTTTCTTGTTTCTTAAAAGTAAGCATTACTGAAGAAGCTGCATGAGTTTGGTGAAGAAGCCAGTTTTAATTTCTGATATATTCAGTGAGAATAACTGGGCTTTTGGCCATGTTGGGGAGAATGGCTGAACTGGGCAAGACCAGCTGACAAAGAGCGACACTTAAAGAAAGGCAACAGGAATATTACATTTAATTTTTGTGTAGGTCTGCAAACAGCAGTGAAGCCCAATGTGATGCTATGGACAAACTGCTGAGCTCAAACAAGCGATAGCGAGTTCAAATCCCCACTCAAGCCACCATGTTCTTTGGTTGAATCAACATGCCTCAGTGTAACTGATCTGAAAGACCAGTTGCGGGGATAAATTGTAATCCTTTAAAATGATTCCTAAGGCTCTTTTCATTTACCTAGGCTTTGTACTTAAGGGGTTGAAAAAGAAGAGTCCTTAACAATAGAATAATAAAATATTGCTTGTTTTAAATACCAGGGTGAGGGTGGGAAAGAGGACAGCAAAGAAACAATCAAAATCAGGAAGAGGGAAAGAACAATGTAGATGATACTGAGAGATAGAAGCAAAATCATAATGTAAGCTGAATAACATTAGACATTAGAAATTAAGGTTTAAGAATGGATTAAGAGTTTAAAGATTATATATATATATGTGTGTGTGTGTGTGTGTATGTATATATATGCATATATGTAATTAATAATTAATAGAGGAGAAGGAGAAAGTCTAACAAAAATACAATCCAAAACGGGATATAAGACGGAGGAAGTCAACTTTTGTGGTGTGAAGGGTGGGGGTTGTCTGTGCGAAGATGTGTATATTTTAAATTTAATATGTAAGATGTATATATCGGAAGGTGATGAAGAGTTAATAAGAGGGCAAAGTAAGTGTGAAGGTACCAGTAAGTTGAAGTTGGATAAAGGGAAGGAGAGAGGAGAGGATGAAAGGAGGAGTTAAGAATGTGAAAGAAGATAGAACAGGAAGAGAGAGATTCTAAGTAGATGGCAAAGATGTATGAGCTCATGTTTGTGGTAATGGTGTATGATTGTGATAAACAGTGCATAAGTTTATGTTTTGTATACACTCATGTATATTAAAGATTAGTCAATAAATAGATCAATAAAAAAATAAATAAAGAAAAAGTAAAAGAAGAGTCCTTGTCTGCAGGCTCACTGTAAAGATTAGACACCTCAGCAAAGAGGAAGGAAAGGGAATATGATGAACTCAATGCAGAATGCAAGGATAAAGAGCTGAGTTTTTAATAAATGTTTAAAATTAGAAACCAAGGGAGCCATCCAAAGTTCAAGAGGTATAGCGTTCCAGCAGCAGAGCACTACAGCGGGGAAAGGATGCTGTTGGAATGCTGCAGTTGTAACTGTACAATGGTGGTGGACGGGATCTGGGAAGAAGAGCAGGATATAAAGGTGGAAATGAAATAGCTTGGATTGTACAGTAGTTTCTGTTTGTAAATAAAACACAGCCCGTGTGTGGGCTTGCTTGTCTGTAAGACTGGCCTTTCTTTTGTTGAGAGATATTTTTGCATTATTTGGTTGTGTATAATTGTGAAAACTTGTGAAGTCCATTGTGCCTATGTGTCCTCACTTCAGCATTGTCCCCTAAAGCTTTGGCTATTGTAACAACAATGGCTGGTCTTTTATGAGTGAGTGCCGAGCCTGGCTATAGTGTGATATGAAGGTAGCAGGTATTGTGAAGTTGGAGGCTTTCACGGCCGGCATCCATAGGTTTTCCATGTTTTTTTTCTGGGCTGTGAGGCCGTGTCCTGGAAGAATTTATTTCTGACATTTTCCTGCATCTGTGGCTGACATCTTCAGAGAATGGTTGGGTAGGCGTGTGTGGGGTTTATATACTGTGAGCCCCTGTTGGAGAGGATATGTAAATTTGTGTTTTTGAATGGCTAGTTTCTGGGTGGAGATATGCAAGGAGGATTAGTGTCTGTTTGGCTAATGGTCCATTGACTGCTGGAAATCCCCCTGTCCCTGGGTGGTGTTCATTTGCACGTGTTGAGTTTTGATTTTAGTGTTTTTCAAGACTGGTAGCCAGATTTTGTTTACTTTTAGGGTTTCTTCTTTCCTGTTGAAGTTGTCCAGGTGTTTACGGGTTTCAATAGCTTCTCTGTGCATGCTGACATGATAGTTGTTGGCCTGGTCCAGAATTTCTGTGTTTTTAAATAGCATTTTGTGTCCAGGTTGGTTTATAATATGCTCTGCTACTGCTGATTTTTCTGGCTGGCCCTGTCTGCAGTGTCTCTCATGTCTCTTGATTTGTGTTTCCACAGTGCGTTTAGTGGTCCCTATGTAAATTTGTCCACAACTGCATGGTATGCGGTAAACTTGCAGGTATTGTTGTGAATTGAATCCAGTATTTAAATGGCAAGTTTGTGGGGCAGGGGGGGGATCCAAAAAATTGACATGAAAAATTACAGTTGTCCCTCCACATTCACGGATTTGACATTCACGGATTTGAGTATTCACGGCTTGAAAAATATTCTTAAAAAAATAACAATCCTAATAGTAAACCTTGATTTTGCCATCTTATATAAGGGACACCATTTTGCTCTGCCATTGCATATAATGGGACTTGAGTATTCACGGATTTGGGTATTCACGGGGGGTCCTGGAACCAAACCCCAGCGAATGTGAAGGGACAACTGTATGTTGAAAAAGGGGTTGAGAGGTGGGGGAATAGGTACCCATTAAAATACCAATCTCTTCTCGGCCACTTGAAATGGCAGCTTAAATTTAGGGCCATTTCAAAGCTCAGAATAATCTTTTCTATGACTCTGAGCAGAAGTGAAGTTTTCTCTGTGGTTATGGAGAGAATATTGCCATTTAAAGAGATGTCAGCATGTTTTGAGCAACTGGAAATTGAGTTGTTTGGAAAGTACAGAGCCCAAGATGTGAAAGACTCTATAAAGCACAAAGGTATAAAGAAGGGGAAAATGTTTTCTTTTTTCTTTAAAGTTCCCTTTCTACTCTTGTCACAGAGTAATCCTTCAAAGCGTCTTGTTGAACGATACAGTTTAAGGCAATACATTTGGTATGACATGGCAGAATTATTCCACCAATCGTTTCTCCCTGCTGCCAATGTTCTGTGTTTAGTGAATGTGGGAAAAAATGTACCCAGCTTTACCAGCACATATCGCCATCTAACTTAATTTGAACTAAAGTACTTGCATTTAAGCTTCTTCACTAGCTTCAGTGTATTAGGAAGTAAATACACGAATTGGGGGCACTTCATTCATCTCATTGGAGTAAAGTGGATTAAGTCCTGGTATTTCAGTTTAATTAAGGTGTAGCTCATGCTTTATGTATTTTAAATTGAATGGACACAGAGGTTGAAAGGTCTACATGGCAGCCATCTTTTTTGCTTAAATCCTTAATAACCTTAGACTGATGCTTTGCCATGTCTCACAAGCATTTGATTTCCCCCCTTTAAATCTTAATTCTCCAGATCTTAAACTTTTCAAAGTTTAAAGGCTATATCTGCATTTCATGACTGAAAATGTATTTCAGTGTCCATACTTTAAAAAAAAAAATAGAACCAAAATAGTAAAAGGTCTAAAAAAACCAAGACTTATGAAGAATTATTGAGGGAATCTGATATGTTCAGCCTGGAGAAAAGAAGATTGAAAATGCTGTGACAGCTATCATTTGTTTTCTGCTGCTGCAGAGGAAAGGACTCAAATTCAAATTGCATGAAAAGAGATTCTGACTAAGCATTAGGAAGAACTTTCTGATGGCAGGAGGTATTTAACAATTTATTTATCTATCTATTTATTTATTTCATTTATTTGCCACCTTTCTCCCATCTCCCAAAATGTGACCCAAGGTAGCTTCCAAGAATCATCAGTTACAATAATTACAATAACATTTAAAACAGTTCAAATCACAGAGAAAAACATCATGAAATAATTTTTAACAAAGTTTAAAAAGATACTGTAAATAAAACATCCATTAAAAAGCCCTGCTGCTTATATATTGTACATTAAAAGCCTGCTTAAATAAAAATATCTTTGTGAAGTCAAAGGCTTTCACGGCCGGCATCCATAGGTTTTTTGTGGGTTTTTTCTAGGTTGTGAGGCCATGTTCTAGAAGATTTTAATCCTAACGTTTTGTCTGCATCTGTGACTGGCATCTTCAGAGAATGGTGGCATGTGGGTGTATGGGGTTTATATACTATGAATCCCTGTTGAAGAGGTTTAGCATGTAAATTTATGTACTGTGTTCAGTTGTTAGCTGTTGTGTTCTTAGGGTGGAAGGATATGCGAAGGGGATTAGTGTCCATTGTCTGCTGGGAAACCTCCTGTCCCTGGGTGAAGTTCATTTCCATGCATTGAATTTTTATTTTGGTGTTTTTCAGGACTGGTAGCCAAACTTTGTTTACTTTTAGAATTTCCTCTTTTTTCCGCTCTTATGCCTGATGGCAAAAGGAAAGCAGGGAGGGGTCGGCCTAGCCTCCCATGGAAGGACATTCCAGAGGGTAGGAGTAGCCACTGAGAAGGCTGTCTCTTGTGTCCTCACAAAGTGAGCTTATGATTGGGGGGGGGGAGATTGAGAAAACCTTCCCCTATGGATCTCAGAACTCTGGTAGGTTCATGTAGGGAGGTACAGTCTTTCAAATGTTCTGGACATAACCCATATAGGGCTTTATAGGTCACAAACAGCACTTTTGCCTGGAAATAAACCAGCAGCCAGCAAATCTGATTTAATAAAGGGGTTGTATGCTCCCTACAACTGGCCCCAATCAGCATTCTGGTTGCAGCATTCTGGACCTGCTGAAGTTTCTGAATAGTTTCCAAAGGCAGCCCCACATACAGTGTGTTAGAATAGTCCAAACTGAATGTAATGGTGTTTAGCCAGGTCTGATGTTTCAAGGAGTGGGTTCAGCTGGCACACTAGTTTAAGCTGTGCAAATGCACTCCTGGCCTACTGCTGAAACCTGGGCATCCAGGCTCAGAGTTGAGTCCAGGAGAACACCCAAACTGTGAGCTTCAGATTTCAGAGGAAGTGTGACCCCATCCAGCACAGGCTTAGTCCCTTTTCCCTGATCTGTCTTTTGACTGACCAGGAGCACCGCTGTCTTGTTTTGATTAAGTTTCAATTTGTTTGCCCTCATCCAGTCCATTACTGACAGCAGACACTGGTTTAATACAGAAACAGCTTCCTTGGAATAGGATGAAAGGAGAGGTAGAGCTGTGTGCCATCAGCATCCTGATGACACTGAACCCCAATGCACCAGATTTCCTCTCCCAGTGGTTTCATGTAGATGTTAAACATCACAGTGGACAAAACTGAACCCTGAGGGACCCCATGGGCCAATGGCCAGGGTATCGGACAGGATTCCTCCAGCACCACCTTCTGAGTTTGCCTCTCCAAAAAGGACTGGAACCACTGCATAACAGTGCCCCCAGGTCCCATCCCAGAGAGGTGGCCCAGAGAGTTACCATGGTCGGTGATATCGAAAGCCCGTTCCTTTGTAGGTCATCCACCAAAGCAACCAAATCTGTCTCCATCTCGTAGCCAGGTCTGAAGCCAGATTGAAATGGGTCTAGATAATACATTTCATCCAGAAACCCCTGGAGCTGGGTGGCCACCTCATGCTCCAGAACCTTGCCCAAAAATGTTATGTTAAAGACTGGCCAATAATTATTCAGAATGGTGGGATCCAGGGAGGCCTCTTTTTTCCCCCCAAGGAATGACCTCACCACAGCCTCTTTTAGGCAGGATGGAAACTTACCTTGCTGCAGTGAAGCATTCACCACTCCCTTCACCACTTGGCCAACACCCCACCCAACTGCTTTTAGGAGGCAAGGATCCAGTATCCATGTGGTGGCTGCCACTCTCCAGGAATCCCATCCACATCCTTAAATTGCACAAACTGAAACTTATCCAGTAATACAGGACAAGCAGGTGCCAAGATTTCACCCACTGGACCTGTCTTAACTACAGCATCCAAGTCAGAGTGGATCCAGTGATTTTGGTTGCAAAGTGTCTTGCAACTTCCTCATAGCAGGCTGTTGAGTGGTCTTTGTTTTCTTCCTGTGGGCCAGAGTGTAAAAGGGCCCTGACCACTCGATACATCTCTGCTGGATGATGCTGTGCAGAAGCAAAGGTGGCAGAGAAGTATAATTTCTTTGCTGCCACCATTGCCATGGCATAGGCCTTCCAATGAGCTCTAGCCCATGCTCGGTTGGACTCATCATCACTCTAGTCTCAGTCCCACTTGTTTCATCACTGCCAGCTCCCTAGTGAATTAGGGGGCTTGCTTGGCTCCAGCTCGTGGGAGGGGACACTTAGTGGCAATTGTGCCTAACGCTGGCCATTTCCCTATTTCAGAGACCTTCCAGAGCTTCGACAGGTTCACCTTCCAAGGCAACAGGAAGCTCCCGAAGAGCCATCAGGAATCCATTTGGATCCATATGTTTCCTGGGATGGGTCATCTTAATGCCCACCCCTGCAGAGGCTCTGAGTCCCAGTGAGTCTAGACCCCATCAGGTAGTGATCAGTTCATGAAAACAGAACCAAAGAAAAATCCTCCACCCAGATTACTGTCATCCTGTCCGGTAGAGAAAACCAGCAGTGGACTCGGCTTCATTGGAGGTTTTTAAACAGATGGTGATCTCTCATGGATACTTTACTGATGGATTGCTGCACTGGCAGGAGGTTAGACTAGATGACCCATGGGGTCCCTTCAGTGCTATTATTCTGTCACAACAGTGTACATAACTTGTGACAACAGTTTTACATAGGTGGGTACCATGGTGATTGCAGGTGCAGTGTTGCATCAAATAGTGACTAATGAGGTCGTTAGAGGATAACACTTCTGGCATGCAGCAGGGATAGGGACCCCATGGACTCCCACCATTCTGACTACTTGTGGGGCAGTGTTATCTCTCTAATCTCAGAGGTCACTAGTTCCCTAGCTGAAGCAGTGGCTGAGCCTTCTAGGCAGCACCCACAGGGGTTAGAAAGGAAGGAACAGAGCTTGCAGAGCCTGCTAACTCCCACCTTCAGGACATGGATAGCTTTCCAAATACTGTCTGAGTCCTTTGCTTCCCACTTGCCTTCCCTGCCTGGGAGACAAATTGGGAGTAAAGGTGGAATTCCTCAGCTATCTATGAGAGCCAGCAAAGTCCTGACCTAGGGATTCAGCCACATCCCTCAGCTCAGCACCAGCTGCGTGGGTCCCCTCCTCACTTGCCCTTCCAGCAGGAGGAAGGTGGGGAAACAGTAAAGGCAAACTCTCTCTCTGCAACTCCTGAAATGATGGCTTAGAGCCAGAGAAGGAGCTTCCACTGACCTTGATCTCAAATGGCAGGGATTCCTGTACTCCAAATCAGTGATTCCCAAAGTTTGGTCCTCCAGGTGTTTTGGACCTCATCTCCCAGAAGCCCTAGCCACCTTGGCCAACAATCTGGAATTCTGGGAGATAAAGTCCAAAATATCCAGAGGACCAAAGTTTGGGAAAACCTGCTCTAAATAATGGATGGGAGAGATGGGGCTTTGGAAAGGGGGCAGAATCTCTGGTAGGCCAAATTAGATCCACAGATGAGCGACTGCCTTCCCTGGAGGTTTAAAATATTTTTATCAAATTTAATTAAATAATTAATTAATATCCTTCCTTTCTCCCACTATGGGCCCCAAGGTGACTTACAATATAAGTCACAACAAAAGTAGTTGAAACAAAATATAATACGAAGGGTTTTTTTTTTAACGAAGCAGGCCATGCAATTAAAACATTTAAAACAGCTAAAAATACATTCAAAGCATAGTAAAGATTAAAATACTGCAATTAAAAATATCAAGTTTCAAATAATATACACTTGTACAATTCAATTAATCACTTGTTGGGGACACATACAGCATTGTACCTTTAGTGTTTTTCCATAACTCCAGAACTGATATCTTGGATATCTTTTTGGTAATCCATTTCCCCTTTTGGGAGAGGATCCTAGCACTCATTTTCCTCACTGATAGTCACCCTGATTTCCTCACCCCTGGCCTAGGAGATGAAGTTTTTGCTTGGATGCTCTGGACAGAATTGCTCTTGGTGAATGACAACCATACATCTTTTTCACTTGATATATAGGAAGCAGAACAGTTTTGTCATTAATGGAATATACGCATGCTCTGGGTCTATAATATTTTTTAAAGGGTAGAGACATTTAAGGAGTGGAAGCCTATCAAGTGTTGTTTGCTTTTAAAAAATTCAATGTGGATGTCTTGTCTATATGGTCAAAAGAATATAAACAGGATGCGAACGTATGGCAATCCATTCATATGGACATTTACACAAATACATGTCATTTGGAAGTGGGACAGCCAAATCCACCACAAAGTCCATGTGCATCATGGCCAGGTCTTTGTCCAGATTTTTAAAAAAGCTCTGTATGACATGTGGATGTGCGTTCATTTGAACACTTGCATTCACACAGATATGAATAGGCAGCGTAATCTGATTGGCTGGATGAGCATGGGGGTGGGGCTAGCAAACAGGGAAAGCACCTGTGGCTGGCATTTTGGATTTTCAGCTAAGTGAGGGTCCTGTAAGTTGATAACAAGGTGATCTTATACCTTTCTTTCTTTCTTTCTTTCTTTCTTTCTTTCTTTCTTTCTTTTTTTGTAAATACGAACTACAGTATTGCTTGTGCGCTCCATGGGAAACTTTTTTTAAAAACTGGTGGATTTAAAATCGTGAGTAAATCACTTGTGGCTGTCATCTTGGATAGGGGATCATGCAGAGTTTAGGGGGCCTCTTTTGACCATGAAGACAGGTTGCATTGTTGAGAATGCCTGCTTTTGGATGTGATCGCGTATCCCCCCCCCCCACTTGTATAGTCAAGACATCAGTGTATTGCTGATTACCAGGTCCTGGTTACAAGTGAGTGGTAGTTATTTCTATCATGCCTTGGAGTAGGTGAGCTTTGGTCTGATAGATAAATTTGCTTTGTACATTTTAAAGCAAGCTTGCTTGCTCTCTATCACTTACCATAGATGAATTGTACCTTAACTATTTAGAGATCCTAAGTATGCATCTGTGCTTTGTAAAAAATACATCACTACAAAAAAATCTAATAGAAATTTCAGTACATAAAGATAGTCAGCTGCCTCTGCTATACAAGCAATATAGGAATGAGTTGCATATTCTCCATCCTACTAGATCAGGTGTGGGAATTGTGTGGCTTGATAGAAGTTGTTGGACTGCAACTTGCAGCATCCCTTACTTTTCAGTAAGCTGGCAGGAAATGACGGGAGTTGTAGCCCAAAAAACATCTGGATGATCACAGAGTTCCTACCATCCTTACTAGATCTACCCTCAGCAGTAGAAGCAGAATTTTATTTATAAATTGCTTTACCTCTCAAGGATTTTCTCCCATACCTAAGACTTGGTGAAAATAAGTCAGCAATCCATCTGAAACAGTTTATTATACCAGATCTCAAAATCAGTTTCAGACTTTTGTGTCAAGTTACACATCTTCTGCTGGTTCAAACATTTGTGTTACTTAACAATAGCAGTGGGTATGGTACAGACAGATTTTTTACAACACCATAGATGTAGTGCTTTCAACAGAGCAACAACATTTAGATGGCCTAAATACTCTAAAGACATCAGATCCATCTGACCTTGGAAGCTAGGTAGGGTCAGTTCTGGTTAGTACTTGGGTGGGAGACTGCCAATGAATGCCAGGTGCTGTAGGCTACATTTCAGAGGAAGGATCTGGCAAAACCACCTCTGAGTATCCCTTGCCTAAGAAAAACCTATGAAATTAAAGGGGTCACCGTAGGTCAACAGTCAATTTGTACACACACACACACATAGCATTTAGACACCAAATCAACCTGCTTTCCCCATACAAGTGCCCTCCACTCTATTGGACTCTAATCCCCCTCATCCCCAGCCAGCATGACCTTCTGGAAGGCAGCAATTCTGGGAAGGCTGAAAGGTTAAGTCCCATTCAACTCAGTTGGACATCCTTTGGAGGAGACATGCCTAGGACTGTACAGTTAAGTTTCCAAATTATGCAAAGCTGGCCAAAGGAGCGATTTTATTTCAGGTTTTGCTGCTATCAGCAAATTAATTGGTTCTCTTTACTCTGCCTTCTGCTTCCTCTACATCAAACCTGGTGTCTTACTAGGTATGTACTGAGCAGCAAACAATAGCAAATGGAATGAAAAAGATGTAGCCAATACCTTTTTCTAATGATGATTTTTTCCCCTCTCTCTCCATGCCTGTCACTTTTTAAAAAAACTTCCCTTTACAACTCTATCTCTGCCCTTGGCAGCTGGTAGAGATCAGAAGACTCTGGAATGCAGGGGATATCACTCAGCTGATGAGCTGTCAAGTTGCCTCAAAAAAATGCAGGCAGGGGCTTTCTCTCAAAGACATTGACATAGCTGGGGCAGTTGCCCCCAAAATTTGTCACCCATTGCAATTGTCTGCTTTCCTTCCTACAGTTGTATAAGCCCTGAAGAAGTGTGCATGCATGGGTGAACTAGCTCTGTTCCCCCCCCCCATGCTAAACATTCACTTGGGTGGTTTTCTCCTTGTGTATCTACATCTGGGGTGTTAAACCTTTTCCCACATGGCTGAGGGCCAGGTCAGTCACTGTAAATTCTGGGAATGTCAGACATGAGTCTAAGGAATTCATCTTGTGGATTTTTCCAATGAGCCAGTGCTTCAGCAATTAAGGGGAAAAAAGATTGTTTGGGTGGGAACTGCCTCCAGCAGAACAAATGTGCTGGGAAGTTTTTAATTCCTGCTATGTTAGAGTAGCATCTTTCTTAGAGGTTTGGTGCTCAGTTGTTTTCAGCCGTGTCTGACAGACTTACAGTCTTTACTTTAGTTATAAATACCAAGAGATAACAGAAAAGCAAAGACAAGGTGAGAAGGTTTCTGTTCTCCTGCCCAGCCTCCTGTTGCACACTTCCTTTGCTTGTCACCTGTATTTATGTTGGTGGCAGATGGGCTTCTGCTCAAATGAGTTTGTTCCCCCTCCAGGATGATGAGGTGATCTCATTTGGAGTCCCCTGTGAAATGTTTCTGGCTGCATACAGCCAGATTGGTCTCTTGGCAGCAGTCATCCAAGAACAGATTACTCTCTCCTTGTTCATCGTTCTGCTTGCCAAAACCCTTTTCTGATTGCCAGGATGACATTGCATGAGGGAGATAACCTATCTTTACTTAGCCACAATTCAGAGTGCCATTGAGTGGGAAATACTCCAAGGGAATTAGGAACCACGTGCACATCCAATCTGGTAATGATTCTATTCTCTCTCTCCACAGCTTTCTTACAGACTCTCTGTGCAAATATTGATGTGATTTGTGAAGTCAAAAGCTTTCACGGCCAGTATCCATAGGTTTTCTGTGGTTTTTTTTTTCGGGCTCTGAGGCCGTGTTCTGGAAGAGTTTATTCCTAATGTTTTGCGTGCATCTGTGGCTGGCATCGCCACAGATGCAGGCAAAACGTCAGGAATAAACTCTTCCAGATCACGGACTCACAGCCCAGAAAAAAACCACGGAAAACCTATTGATGTGATTCTTCACCTGTTCTTCCCTGTTTCTCTCCCATTCCTGGAACCTGGTATTCTTGGGTTTGTCAGCGTGTAATAACTCAACTTGCTGGGCTCTATGACTTATTGAGGTTTAGTAGAGCCTGTTTACCAAGAAAGAAACTGTTAGGGACTCTAAAGCTTAAACCACAAGGCTTGAGGTCCAGTGAGCAACCACGTAAAGCAAGGTGTAGTACTGGTGCCCCATGCTGTCTCCAAGGCTGTTTTTTACAGCTCCCAACTTCTCCAGACTGCCTTGATGTTGTTGTGTGCCTTCATATTGTTTCCACTTTACAGTGACCCTAAGGCAAACCTATCAACCTATCAGGGTTTTCTTGGCAAGATTTGTTCAGAAGAGGTTTGCTTTTGCCTTCCTCTGAGGCTGAGAGAATGTGACTTGCCCAAGGTAACCCAGTGGGTTTCCTTGGCTGAGTGGGGATTTGAACCCTGGTCTCCAGAGTTGTAGTTCATGTTCAAACCACTACACCATGCTGATTGTCTAGACTCTAGACCAACATTCCAGCAAAATAAAAAAGAGGGTGGATTGCCATTCCTGGAAGCCTCCAAAATCAGCAAGTTACCTTTTAAATAGATTGCAGGGGCCCCTTCAAAATAGGTTGCAGGAACTCCTTCAAAATCAGAAGTGGACTTCTAAACAGTTAGGGCTTACCTAGAAGGGCAATATACCCTGTCTTGCCCCTGTCTCAGAGCCCTGCAGTCCTGACAACACAGGGCCTTTGCCCTTTTCTGCCCCTGGGCAGTCCTCACCACTGCTGGATGGCAGGAAGGCAGAGTAGGGCCTAATACAATGTTATAAGGTAATACCCCTTTTAATCCATTCCCACCAGGATTGAATCCCATGAGACCGCAGGAGCCTGTCCAGGCAGACCAGCCCTTGCTGCTCCCACTTGTTTCCCAGGCTCTCCCAAGAAAGCATGAAAGAGGCCCACAGCATGTGCCCAAGGCTGGTCACATGCAGGGGGCCTTGATCACATGTTGCAGGTCCCCTTCCTGCCTTCTGAGACAGCAAGGGAAATGGTGGCTGTACCCGTCCGGACCTCCTCCCATTCTGTGAAGCAAATGGGGGAACAATGGGCTTGATCTGCGGCCAGGATACTCCGGCAGGGAGCTGGCATACCCTGGCTCATGTAGATGAGCCCTTAGTGGCCTCAAAAGGGACCCTGGGTAGAAAATTGCTCCTCAGTCCCATTGCAATTGCCCATCCTTGATGTAAAGCTGGACTAATGCTTCTTATCTCTTTTTGGGTGCAGAAAACAGCACTGGTTACTGCAACTACCAAGATGCATGAAGCCTCTAGATTGGTTTGGTCATGTTTAAAATGTTAGGAGCCTGGCCTTTGCCTAGTCAAGGAAGCAGTCCCTTCTGCCTGTGGCTACAAGGGATTTAGCTACCCATTCATACTTCCAGGCCTACATTTGCATGTAGATGTTCATAGTCCCCCCAGCTTACCTACTGCACAGTTACCCTGACCCTGATGTTTTCTCAGAATTATACCAGCCCTATGAACTTCCTGGAGCTTGTTCTGGGCAGATGCTTGGAGCTAAATCTGATGGATGCTTTGGTTGCCCCTTGTCTGTTGCTTGTTCCCGTCCTTCACCAACAATATTCATTGACTACTGGGATGTGCCTTTAAAGACTGCTTGGAAATTGCTCTTAGTTCAACCAAGTTGTCAGGCTATTGATTGGAACATATTTCAGTGGTACTGAAAAAACTTCAATTGTTTCTGGTCTCTGAACATGTTCAATATGCTTGTGATTACTGTAGGTACCTGAAGGAATGCAGCTTCAAGTGTCAACCAGTGTATGGGTAAAATAGATGCAAATTTTCTCATTCTCACCAAGAAAGAACTTTTTTAAAAAGTCAGCAAAACCAAAAACTGGGGATGGGGGAAAGCTCTTCTAATCTCACCAATGAGGAGAAAACTTTTTGAAAATTTTCAGTGTCGTATACATGGACAAAGTAACTGAAAATTAACATTCCTAGTGCTGAAGTAAACATTCAAGGTTCTCCTCCTGGTGTCTCTGCCACTTGGGTAACATGGGTGGTGAATAAAGAGAAAGCTCTCTCAATGGGGGGCACTCTGTTTATGGTGTTCTCCTCCAGGAGTGGCCTTCCTGGCACCAACATTATTATCCTTTGTCCATCAATCAAAGACATTTGTATTCTCTTAGCCTGTTTACTGGATTATCCTACATGTTGGCATATATTATAAATTTATTTTGAGTTTTGTATTTTATACCATATTTGTAAATTGCCACTGGAAGCTTTGCCAAAGAATGATGTATAACTCTTGTGAATACACAATGAAAATTATGTCTTTCATTTTTTCTTTCTTTCTCCTGAATAGCAGAGAGCAAGGCTATTGCCAAGTTTGATGGAGAGCCTTGAACAGGACTTCTAAAGGGAGGAGGTAGCCTGGATCCCTCCCAGCATGCTTACTAGACAGTGAAAGACAAAGTCCTTTTTTTCTTTTTTTCCTTAAAAAAAATATGGTGGGTGCATGGTTAAGCCCCAGCCAAAGCTGCACTTGTTTGATCCCCAGAATGTCTTGCCAAAAGGCATTCTGGAAAAATATAGAGGATGGGCAGCTGCAGCCCCAGGCAGTACTTCACAGCACAGCCACCACACTACTAGCAATATCTAACAAGTGATGGGATGCTGATGAATGGTTTCAAACTCACTGTGGTGAGGACCTCAGATACAGGGTGGGATATAAATATTTAAATAAATAAACAAACAGTCACACCTATTATGCTAGGTGCTGATGCCAGGCAGATCTTTAGAAGATTTTCAAGTTTGGGGAGCTTTCCTTGCCATGAGGTGTTGTTAGGTAGTATATATGCCAAATGTCATGCCCTGTCATCATTTCCCCAGTTCTTGCATGGTTGCATTCAGATAGTGAGATAGGAGATTTTTGTTCTACTGTAGCTGCATTTGCCCTCTAGGGATTGGTAGAGATATTTAAAAGGCATTGTTGTTGTGTGCCTTCAAGTTGTTTCCAACTGATGGCATTTTATATCATGGCATTTTCCTGGCAAGATTTGTTCAGAGGGGGATTGCTGTTGCCTTCCTCTGAGGCTGAGGGAGTGTGACTTGCCCAAGATTTCCCAGTGGGTTTCCATGTCTGAGTGTGGATTCAAACCTTTTTCTCCAGAGTCATAGGCCAGCGTTCAAACCACTACATCACACCACTACATCACACTGACTCTCATTAAAGGTATACATCTGGCAATTCCATATTTGTTACTTTATATACAACAGGGTTTTTGTGAGGAGGGAATCTATGCATGAATATTGTTAACAAATCTGTCAGTGAGACTGAAACACCAGCAGACATAAAAACAGTGCTGCCATTGCCAGCTCCTGATAGAAACAGATGCAGTGGCAGCCAACAGCGAGACAAAACAGTAGCAATATGGCAAGATAACAAAGGTCTGCCTTGTAGAACTTGCACATGCCGACAGATCCAAGCTGTCTTCAGGGTTCTGATCAATATCATATCAAAGAGTAATGTTTCAGTTTTCTTCTGACACATGCTAATGGCTGTTTGCCTCTTGTAAAGAAGCAAGCAGCAGCCGTATTGCTCTTGCCAAAAGGTCCTTTACCCCTTTCCAGGTAGCACTTAAGAAAAGAAGGCTATAATCAAATGGCAGATAACAATAGTACAGGTTGGCTGAAATGCCAGTGCTGAGGCTCCCAAATGGCATATTTCTTACCATTTGCCAGACTCCATCTGTTTTCTTTGTGAGGCCTTTCATCTCAGCTTCCCATCTCTTGGGTCAAGCAACCACTTTACAAGGAGCATGGCTCTGGAATCAATGCTGAAAGACATTGAAAATGATACACTGATCCCATGACAATGCTAAAGCATATAAAATAGCACAAGACAGTTTCTGCCACTGCAGGGTTGACATCAGCTGAGGATTTTACTCTCTATCTGATATTGTTCAAATAGCCCCCCAATTGAGTTGTCTATTATGCTGGATCAGTCATGAAGAGTCTCTGAAAGATTGCGAGGCCTGATACTCTGAAACATCTCAGCTTTAAAATCAGCATTCAGGTTGCATTTGATGCTAGAAACTCATTTGATTTCTGAGTGCTTCTGAAAAGTCAAACTCTGAAGTATTGTGAAATGGAAAGCTAAGGGACAGAGGCTTCCAGAATGAGTCATTCCTTTTCAGATGCTTGGACACACGTTTCTTTCCACCTACCACCCACCCACCAATACACATTAAGTGTTAGAAGGAAAGTTTCTAGTCAGATATGTAGGTGCACAAGCAGATGAAATGGGGAGGCTGCTATGGAAGTGCTGACCTCTTGGCTTAAAAATCTTGCTGCCATTTCTCTCCTGCAACACGGCTTTTAGAGCGGGGCATTTTCCACAAGTGAAGGCTTATTCAGGAAGCCTAACCACAGCTTCCATCAAAGGTATTTGCTGTGTCCCACACATGCTCTGGGCTGAGTCTACATGCACAACATAATGTGTCCTTACATTGATCTCAGTCCTGTTGGAAATTGCCACTTGAATTCCTCTCATTCTAACATGAAAACACTTATTTTTTTGATGCCTGGGGGTTTTGAGGCAATCTTTAAAGAACCCTCTGGTTTAACTCTGCTGTTTTGGGGAAGAACTGGATTTTTAAAACATGTGGTTTGACCCTTGAATTGGGATCAGAGTGAAATCAGGGATGGAGGGGGAGTTTGGGGAGGGTGGGGCCAGGTTGGCGGATGGTGAGCACAGAGTCTCCAGGGATGTGTCGTCCAGGTTCTTGCTCACCTATGAAGGGCTGGAAGGGCACCATTTTTTTTCTTTGCACTCCAGACATATGTGAAGCTTTGAATATTTGCTTGCCTTTTTATAGATGGTACCTAACACCTGTCAAACTAGGTAAAATGTACAAAACAGGAAGGACAAAATGTTGGAACTGTGAAGAAACAAATGGCACTCCCCCCCCCCATATCTGGTGGAGGTGTTCAGCAGCCAAAAAATCCTAAACTAAAATTCATAACCAAATGAAAGAAATCTTAGGTGTGAATTTTTCAATTGGTCCAGAAATATGCTTACTAAATATGACAGATGAATTAGATAAAGAAATTGTGAAGAAGCATTGGAGAATACTGTTGTATATGGTAACGTCGGCTACAGTATTATATGCTCAAAAATGGAAAGAAGATACACAATTGAAGAATGGTTGATTAAATTAAGCAATATGATGGATGCAGATAAACTCACAGCAAGTGAGTTTGCAAGGAAAGAACTTCAAACCATGTAGAAGAAGACTGGGGACCAATACGAACATATTGGAAAGAAAGATGGAAAAATCTAAGCAATCTAAACTTTTAAACGTCTAAAGCACTGAAGAAAGGTTCAGTTATGACAGAGAACATGTGAAAACAATCTAATTTAAACCAAATCTTAATTGAGATTAAGAGGAACAATGAGATGTATAATCTGAATAGAAAAGCAAGTAATTAGAAATTAAGCAAATTCCAGGTAAATCAGGATGGAAGGAGAAGAAACACTTAGTGGGGAAATAGCTACTACACAGTGGAGCTGGGATAATAGCCCTTGTGTAGATTCAGCCCTAGATCCAGATTGAGTAAGCCTGCTCAGTTGCTTCTTTTAAGGCAATTTGAACCTAAACTCAAAGGCATGCCCACCAACTGATTTGGCAGGGACACTCCTTATTCATCCTCTGTTGTCCCATTTTTCAGCTGCTTTCAAAATGTCTTAGTTTCTCTCTCTTCCTCCCACTTCCTCCCTTTGCCTTCCTTCAGCTTACTTCAGTTGCTGCAAACTGCATTAAAGGTGAAAAAATAGTGAGGACTTCCGGCGTGACGGCGTTGTGAGAGGTTGCTGCAAGCGGAGGCTCTCGCTCAGCAATCAGTTTTGCTATCGAGTTCTCAGCGCCTCCCCTCAAAAAATTAACAACAGAAAGGGGGAGAGAACGCTGCAAAATTCTCCCCGGTAAGGGGGAACAGCGGGGCTCGCTGGGGGTCCTCTAAACCTCCCTCCGGAGAAATCCGAAGAGGGAAAGGACCGCAGAGCCACAGAACGGTAGCAAACAGACTGCCAAAGCGGCAGAACCAACAACGCCAGCGCTTTTTTTAAACTTTAAATCATTAATAAAAGAAGCCTGCAGTGGGAACAATCGACTACGACGAGAGACAACTTCCAGAACGTGAATTAAACTACAGGAAGGTGAGAGAGGAGGTGTTTCCAAAGCTAAGTAAATGGAGAGGAGTGTGGAGTGAGTAAAGCGGGAACCTGAGAGTAAGAGAGTAAGAGAGTAAGAAGGAGAAAAGTAGAAGAAAGAATTCGAAATTGACGGAGCTAGGAGAGGGCGTGGAGGGCAAAGGAGAAAAGAAAAAGGTTGGAGACAGAAGTTAAGGGCGGAAAGATAAAGGAGACGAAGGAAGCCGAGACCAGGAGCAAGAGAATTGAGAAAGGAGCGTTTCGTGTGTGGCGGGGAGGAGGAAGCGGGAGCAAGCAAGCAAGCAAGGAAAGACTGTGAGTCGGGTGCGTAACTGTGGAAGGGAGAGACTGGAGGGAAAGACTTGACGAGGCTTGCACGGGGAGGAGAGGAAGAAGCAAAGAAAACGTCTCCCCACCCGCGGAGGTTTGAAGGAGGTGGCTGGTGGTGTAAGGAGTAAGGACAGAAAGAGTGAAAGATACTGACGCTGGAGAAAAAGGCTGAATAAGAGGGTGGAATTCGAGCTCCGTGAAGACGCAAAAGGACAGGAGAGAGGCAACGCGGAACCAAGTAGAGACGGAGAGAACTGAGAACTGAGACGGAGAGAACTGAGAAAGTCAACACCGGAGGGGAGAAAGGCGTAAATAAAGACATTGAGAAGGTGAGAAGGTGGAACCCCAATCCCGCGGAGACACAAAGACGCGAAGACTGTGGGTGAAAGAAGAGGAAGAACAGGTGAATTTAACATCATGAAAGAGAGACTGTAAATAAAGATTGTAATAAAGAAAGTGGTCTGCAACATTGCAGAGACCAGAAGGGGTAGGAAAGAGGGGAGCTTCGGCTTAGAGGGAGGGCTGAATAAAGTTAAAAGAAGTGGTGCATAAAGGGCAGGAGAAATATAGAGACATAAAGAAGGCTGCCCAGGGGAGGGAGAGGGAAAATAAGGGAAAGAGGGTTTTTGGGGTGTGAAGACGGGCGTTGGTGGAGAGTAAAGGAGGAGGAGATAGCTAAGGACGCCAGGGTTTCAAGGGAAAGGTGAGGAGGGAAGCTATCTGGGAGCTGAAGTTGAAGGGGGTTAAACATTCTTCAGTACAGAAACAGAAGACACTAGGGGCTATAGTAAGAAAGGGGAGATTTATTTTGGGGAAACTTCCTCATTAAATAGATAACTTGGATTTGGGGGAAATTAAAAAGGGTGGTACAGGGACTTATATAGGAGTGTGGCTGGGGATGATTGAGGTAATTGTATTAGAAGAATGTATTAGAAGGTTATAAACTGGAGATATTTGATTGAACATTTATAAATTTAGGCGGTTAAACTAAACTGCTCAGGTGAGTTAGAAGAGAAAGAGAAGGGAGGGGGAAAAAAAGAAAAGAAAAGAAAAAAAAGAGAGAGAGAGAGAGAGAGAGAGAGGGAGAGTATGGCCACAGGCACAAGGAAAGCCACCCAGGCACAAACACAGCTTATTCTGCAACGTAGACCTTCAATTGAAGGAACGACAAAAACAATGGATATGACTATTATATTGGAGGAAATGAGAAAAGAGATGAAGAAAATGAGAGTGGAAATCAGGGAAGAGATGAAAGAAATAAGGGCAGAAATGAAAGCAGACCTCAAAAAAGAATTGAACAACTTTGGCAAAAAATTAGAAAAATTAACAGAGGATATAGACCAAATTAAAAAGACGGTAGATAATTTACAGGAGAAGACTCAAAAATTGGAAGACAAAACAAATCATATTACTCAGGAACAAGAGCAGGAAAAGAGAGAAATACTAATCAATGATTTGAGGTATAGGGAGCGGTCTTTAAAGTTGAGAGGTCTAGCAGAAAGGGAAAGAGAAAATCTGATTGAGAGAGTGATTCCAACATTAGCAAGATTTATAGATATAGAGGAAGGAAGACTAGAGTTACAAGTGGATAAAGTCTTTAGAATAAGCTCAATTGTGGCTAGGGAGAAAAACATTCCAAGAGATATTCTGCTTTCATTCACTAGGGCAAAAGTAAGAGATCAAATTATACAAAAAAGTTATGAGGAAAAACTAATAATAGAAGGAGATGAGATAAAAATATTTAAAGATGTGCACCCTCAAATACTGAAAAAGAGACAAGAATATCGTTTTTTGACAAAATTGTTAATAGAAAATAAAATAAATTACAGATGGGAGAGATTGGAGGGAATATCGTTTATATATCAACGTAAAAGAATAAGAATAAACTCGGTACTGAAAGCAAAAGAATTTGCTAAAAGGTTAACAAAGGAAGGTAAAAGAATAGAAAAAAGGGGAAAAGAGAATAAAGAGGAAGAGGAGATAGATGTGTTGGACTTAAAGGAACAAAAAGGGAAAGAAAGATGGAAACGACAAATAGAAGAAAAATTAACACAAGACACTGAGGAGGAAGAGGGAGAGGAGCAAGAGGAAGAGGGCTATAGCGATAATCAAGAAGAGCAGGAATCAGCAGAGGAAGATTTAGAAGAAGCAGAAGAGGAAATCTAAAAGAAAATAAATAAAACAATAATAAGAAATAATGGAAATAAAAGCAATATCTTGGAACACAAAAGGTCTAAACTCAAAATTTAAAAGAAATCAAATTTTTCATTACCTAGAGAAAGTAAGAGCGGATATAATTTGTCTGCAGGAGACAAAGATCAGAGAGAGGGATAGTAAAATCTTAAGAAATCCCAAACTGGGTCAAAATTTTATTTCAGCAAACCAGAGGAAAAAAAGGGGAGTGGCCCTTTATGTTAATAGGAAATACCAAGCAAAAGCGATGTTTAAAGATGAGGAGGGAGCATATGTGGGGGTGGAAGTTAGATTACAGAATTTGAAGGTGCTGGTAGTAGGAGTGTATTCACCCAATCAAGCTCAGGAAAAATTCTTTAAAAAATTATCAGAAGAAGTGAATAAAGTAGAACTTGATAGAATCTTGTTAATGGGGGACTGGAACGGGGTGATAGATCCCTCAAAAGATAGACTAACGAAAAAGCATAAGACGAAGAATCAAGGCAAACTCCCAAATGGTTTTTTTGAAATGATGGAAGAACTCTCATTACTAGATGTTTGGAGATGGAAATATGGGGGGACGGGCGGATACACATTTCATTCAGATGTACACAATTCAGAATCCAGAATAGATATGTTCTTGGTGACAAAAAACCTGGCATATACAATAAAAAAATGGAAATTATCCCCAAATGGATATCCGATCATAACCCCATTACAGTAATACTGTGTCTAAAAAGAAGAGATTTCTCATGGCGGTTAAGGAACGATCTGCTAAATGATGAAGAAAGTATTAGGCAAGCACGAGAGGTAATGAGATTATACTTTGAGGAAAATACTACCAAAGAAGTAAACATGAAAACCGTTTGGGATGCCAGTAAAGCGGTGATGCGGGGCTACTTTATCAAGAAAGCAATTGAAAAAAGAAAGCAGGAGACAGAGAAATTAAATCGGATACTACAAGAAATAAAATTAAAAGAAGAAAAACTAAGAGAAGATCCTGGAAATAAAGACAATAAATTGGAGCTCACAATCTTGAAAAAACAGGTACAATCACATCTGGTGGTAGAAATGGAACAAAAATTGAGAGAAGTGAAATAGAAACATTTTGAGACGGCGAATAAACCGGGGAAATGGCTCTCTATAAGATTGAAAAAGAAAAGGGAAGCAAAAATAATTACAGAAGTAAAGTACGAGGGTAAAATAACAACAGAACATGAGCTGATCAAGAAAGGATTTTACGACTTCTACGCAGAATTATACAATGAACCAACTCAAACAACAGTACTAGAAGAGAAGATCAATCGCTATTTGGAACAACAGAAAATACCAAGAATACTGGAAACTCAGAAAGAAATGTTAAATAAAGACATTACAATGATGGAAATCGTTGAGGCAATTAGAAGACAGAAACAAGACAAAGCTCCGGGACCAGATGGATTCACAGCGTTATACTATAAGAAAATGGAGGAAGAATTGCTCATACCATTGCAAAAAATGATGAACCGAATCAAAACTGACGGAATTCCTGACTCATGGAACGACGCTTTCATTTCATTAATTCCCAAAGAAGGCAAAGACAAGAGAGAACCCAGGAATTATAGACCAATTTCGCTCTTGAATTTGGATTATAAAATCTTTGTAGATATCTTGGCACAGAGGCTTAAAAATATATTAAGTAACATCATTCATGAAGATCAAAATGGCTTCTTGCCAAAACGCTACGCTAAAAATAATGTGAGGACGGTGGTAGATGTAATAGAATATTACGAAAGCCACAATGAAAAGAAATTGGCCATGATATCCCTGGACGCGGAGAAAGCTTTTGATAATGTCAAATGGTCCTTCATGAAAGCAGTATTAAGAGAAATGAATGTAGGAGAGAAGTTTAATGCATGGATAAATGCCATATATCAAGATCAGAAAGCGCAAATATTAATAAATGGAGATAAAACAGGGAAAATTAACATAAGGAAAGGAACACGTCAGGGATGTCCACTGTCACCCTTGCTTTTCATTGCCGTTATAGAAGTCTTAAACAATAGCATAAGAGATAACTCAAAGATTAGAGGGGTCAAGATTAAAGAGTATGAGTACAAAATTAAAGCTTTTGCGGACGACCTGATCATTTTTCTTGAGAACCCACTAGAACATCTAGAAGAACTAAATAATACCTTAGACGAATTTGCAATGGTTTCAGGATTCAAGATAAACAGAGATAAAACCGTAGTGTTGACAAAAAATACAACTAAAAAGGAAGATGGAAAAATAGAGGAAATGACAGGTTATAAGGTTGTGAGTAAGCTTAAATATTTGGGAATATGGATCTCCAAAAGAAATGCAGATTTATTTGAAAATAATTACAATAAAACATGGAAAGAAATATCAAGGGATTTATGCAAATGGTCTAGACTACACCTGTCTTTCCTGGGGAGAATAGCATCCATAAAAATGTCAATATTACCAAAGTTCATGTACTTATTTCAGAACCTTCCTATAATTATTAACACAAATTGCTTCAAAAAATGGAACTTAGAATTAAAAAAATTTATTTGGGAGGGTAAGAGACCTAGAATAAAGCTAAAATTACTAACTGACAACATAAACAGAGGTGGGTGTGCATTCCCAGATTTATTACGCTATTATAAAGCGTGCTCACTAATATGGATAGAAGATTGGATAAATCTGAGCGATGAAAAATTACTTGCATTAGAAGGCCATAACTTGGTCTTTGGATGGCATGCCTACCTATGGTATAATAAGAAGAAAGAAAACAAAGAATTCGATAATCATTACATCAGAAAAGCATTATTAAAATCATGGTTGGCAATAAAGAAAGTGTTTTACAGAGAAATACCTCTGTGGATCTCTACCCAAGAGGCTTTCTTTAAAAGATTCAGATCAGAGAAACAAAGATGGTTAACGTATCAAAGGCTGTTAGAAATAGATCATGAAGCAAAAACAGCGAATGTCAGAACAAGGGACCAATTAGAGAAGGAAGGGATAAGAATTAGCTGGTTTACTTACCAACAAATTTACGAAAAATATAAGATGGATCGGAAATTGGAGGGATTTCAATTGGAAAAGAATGATTTGGATAAAATACTGTTTGGTAACCCGAAACATCATATTGCTAAATACTATAAGTTACTAACTGATAGAGAATTAGAATCGGAGTATATAAAAGAAAATATGATTAAATGGGCTCAGGATTTAGGTGCTGTAATAGAAATTAACAGATGGGAAAAAGCTTGGAAAAATACCGCAAAATTCACCATGGCTCAAAATCTAAAAGAGAATTATGTCAAAATGTTCTATAGATGGTATATGACTCCCGTCAAACTAAATATGATGTATAAAACAGGGAGATTAGAATGCTGGAAGTGTGGGAAAGAGAAAGGGAATCTGTTACATATGTGGTGGAACTGTACAATAGCAAAAACATTTTGGAAGAAAGTACACTCCAAAATTAAGGAAATCCTGAATATCAAATTCACAATAAGCCCTGAAATATATCTATTAAATATGATAGATAAAATAAGGGATCCCGAAATGGAAAAGAAATGGAGAATTCTTTTGTACATGATCACGTGTGCTAGAATGCTGTATGCCCAAATGTGGAAAAGGAAAGAGATACCAACAATTGAAACATGGATCACGAAGATGTATGATATGTGGGAAGCAGATAAATTGACTACACTCCTGAGGGGAGACTCGTTGAGAAAAAAGGGGAAAGAGTGGGAAATTTTCACAAAAGCTTGGAGAATAAAAGGGAGTATAGAAAAATGAGTATAGCGTTAATGATACCTTATATGATATAAAGATGAATGAGGTTTTTGGAGATTATGAGAAATATGTGAGTAAAGGATAATTTAAGAATGGAAGAAACGTTGGGTAAAGGATAAAAGAAATAGGCAGAAAAGAGTAACTGGAAAAATTAAGAACCACCTGACAGGGGAAAAAGAGATAGGAAGGTTAAATGAAATAAAGATTTAAGTTACAATATGACGTTGAAACTTGGAATTATGTTTTATGAAATTAAAGAAAGTTACAATGTAATGAGAAACATTGGAAAGTGAAAATGCATAAAATAGTTAAATAATTACTCAATGAAAGATAACAAGAAATATATTGATATATATATATATATATATGCAACAATGGGTATATGTATGTGAACACTTGTATGCATAGCTGTTTGTATTTTGAGGATGAATAAGAATTAGATGTGTTTTGTTCGATACTATAAATAGGAGAAATGTAACAAATATTCGTAACTAATAAAAAATATATATAAAAAAAAAAAAAAGGTGAAAAAATAGTTTGCACTTGTTTACCTCAGCAGTGAGGAAAGGAGAAAGGGGAGCAGAATCTTGCCCTTCCTGGAGACTCTAGCAACAGAAAACAGCTGCAGCCTCTTCTAGTTTGTCTGTTCTTTGTCAATAATTTTCCACCTCTTGTTGCCTGGTCTTTTGACCACACTAGGATGTTGCTAGGCCACATGTGCCCCATTTTTCATTTGTGAAATGTTGGAGTGTATCCAGAGGCAGCTGATACTAAGAGAAAGCCAAGCGGGAATATAGTCAGCCAGAAACAATTGGTGCCAGAGTATATTGGGAGTGAAATCACCTCAGTCTGATCAGTCTGGCCTGGGTACTGGAAAGGGGGAGGGCAAGAAACGGAAGTGCAGCTGATTCTATAGTAGGACCCCCATATCAACCGATTCATTATCCACTCATTCAATTATCCATGGGACACAAAGCAGCACACCTACCATAGAGTCTTCCTAGAAAATGTGTCCTCTCTAGCCATTTTCAAGTCCTCCAAGGCAACTCTATGGTATTTTAAACCGAAAGTCCCATTATTTTCAATGGTGTTCACTATTATCCATGGTTTTTGGTATCCACAACCCCCCCAGAACCAATCTTGTCCTGTGTTTAAATCTAGCTTACTAATGGCAGTAGGACATTACTGTGAACATTTCAAACAAGCATTTGGTTATTTCTTGCTGTTTAATTTTATTTGACTGTGTGTTTAGGTCTTTTCATATTTGTCTTTGGTGATCCTTTTTTGTGGGGGGTGCTCTTGGTCCTTATTCCCAGATGGCAAAAATGGGATATAAAAAAAAATAAAACAAAATGTCACCGTTCATTTTGTGTTTTCCCCCATTAGGTTTATGGAGTACTGATCAGTGGGCTTCTTGGATAGGGGGTGAAGGTTGCCCAGAGCCCAGCAGTGCCTGTCCAATGGAATTGGTTATTGGTGTTGACATGGATTTTCCTTGTTTTTTTTTCCAGGCTGGGAAGCCATGTTCTGGAATAGTTTCTTTCTGACGTTTTGCCTGCATCTGTGGCTGGCATTTTCAGAGAATCCTCTTTGCTGTGAGAAAGTGTGGTATGGTTTCTGTGTCTGTACATCGTAGCAAGAAAGTTAACTAACAGAGTAGGTGTGCTCTCCTGGTCCGGAGTTTCTCCAGTCTTCTGGTGTCTTCAGACAGTTTCTCCCCGTAGAGATGTTCAATGTGAAGTCGAAGGCTTTCATGGTCGGCATCCATAGATTTTCCTTGTTTTTTTTCCGGGCTGTGAGGCTGTGTCCTGGAATAGTTTCTTTCTGACATTTCACCTGCATCTGTGGCTGGCATCTTCAGATAATCCTTTTTGCTATGAAAAAGTGTGGTAGTTTCTCCAGTCTCCTGGTGTCTTGGAACAGTTTCTCCCCATAGAGATGTTCAATGCCAGCCACAGATGTAGTCGAAACATCAGAAAGAAACTATTCCAGAACACAGCCTCACAGCCCAGAAAAAAAACAAGGAAAATCTGTGGATGCCAACCATGAAAGCCTTCGACTTCATATTGAACATCTCTACAGGGAGAAACTGTTCCAAGACACCAGGAGACTGGAGAAACTCTGGACCCGGAGAGCACACCTACTCTGTTTGTTAACTTTCTTGTTACGATGCAGAGACACAGAAACCATACCACACTTTCTCACAGCAAAGAGGATTCTCTGAAAATGCCAGCCACAGATGCAGGCGAAACGTCAGAAAGAAACTATTCCAGAACACGGCCTCACAGCCCGGAAAAAAACCAAGGAAAATCTATGGATGCCGACTGTGAAAGCCTTCAACTTCACATCTTCAGAGAATGTTGACATGCCTCTCCTCCTTGGGTGAGACCTGGGACAAGTCCATTACTTTTTTTACTTTATACCCTCCAACATTTCACAGATGAAAACTGGGACAAGTGTGGCCAAACAACACCAGGGTGTGGCCAAGATGGCAAAAGTATTGATGCAGAAGAACATCACAAGCTGGGAAAGGCTGCAGCAGTTTGTTTTTGTTTGAGACTACTGGGAAGGCCCCTCCTGTCCTTTTCATCCTGTTGAGTTGAGTTCAAACAACTTTTGCACTTTGGACTCAGTTTGCAGCAGCTGAAGTCAGCTGAGAACAAAGGGGGAAAGTGGTAGGAGGAGAAAGAAAGTGGGACATTTTAAAAGCAGCTCAAAAAGTGTGATGGCAGATCATTCGGAACTATCCCTGCCAAATCGAGACAGTTGGAGAGTATGTTACTCCTCCTATCAAAAGGGGAATGGAGAAAACCATAGGCTTTCCCCCTGGTGCTTCCAGTTAAAATGATGGGGTAACAGATCACTCCAGGAGTTTCTGAAAGCCATTGCCAGGCAGAGTAAACAATACTGTTGAGATGGACAAATGGGCCTGCAGTAAGGCAACTTTTATGTTCCTTCACTTTGCTGATTTCTTCCCTTAATTCCTCCTTCACTCATTTCCTCCCAGCCAGTGTGTAAAGAGAAGGAATTTTCAGCAGCCAGTAAATTAGATCTCTGGGCTGGGGGAATCCAGTAAGACTTTCAGACTGTTTAGAAACAAAGGGCTTTTAATAATAGGCCGAACTATTTTTAATTCTTGCCTTTTTAATGGATATATTTGAAATAGTTTCTAATTCTTTAGGTAGGTGAATTGCTTTTTGTATGTTTTTCCCATACATGTTTTTATTTGTATCGGTTTTAATTTCCCAGTTCTTGGAACAAGACAGACAAATGAATGAATGAATGAATGAATAAGATAGTTACTGGGGGAAAATATAGGGAAAAGCAGATCATGATATTTTTTTTTTTTTGCGGGGGCACAGTTTGTTGTGTGTGTTTTTTTTTAAAAAAAATCTCAGTATACCTACAGCAATTTTATCAGCACAAGTGTTTTTTGTTTGTTTGAGACAGAAGTTCCCCCGAAATAATGTTCTTTGACCATGTTAGATTAATATTCCTAATAATTTTAACCCACGCTTGTGCTCTCCACTAGGCTACAGACCATGCCTTCCAAAAACAAAAACAAAAATCCACAACAGAGCAGTTTTGTAGCTGTTGTGTGGTTTGCTATGTGGCCTTTCAAAGAAGATATTCTCCTGTTTCATCAAAATCATCTCTGTATGTAACGGAAGCATACAAGTGGTATACACATCTCTTATGGTACATAGATTCTGATGTTTGAAGGTGCCAATTTTCTCCTCTTATTTTCTTGTCAGAAAGCAAATGCCTTCCTACTGCGATGTTAATGGCTACTGATTATAGGTCCTAAGTGATGGAATGATGAAGGTCAAGTTAATTTTCCTCAGCAAACAAAGTATGGTGTGGGTTTCCAGGGCAACCAGTGCTATCCCCACCATGCTGTCCAGAACACACTTTGAAATATAAATAAATTAAAAGATCATAAAAAGCAATTCATAAAACAATGTCCAAGCCTGTGTAGGATCAAAACGCAAATATCCCACAAGTTTTGAACTGATGCAGAGATTCTCAAACATGGCCACAGAAGGTCTAAAAAATAATGGTTTGAGCCTTCCCCAGTGGCAAATACAACAAAGCAAAGGGAAATCACCTGACCATGCTCACTTCCATTTCAAATGGAGAAGGGGATAGGACTGCATCCACAGACATCCAGCTACAATTAAGTGAACATGGTTTAATGTCCTCCTACAAGACAACAGAGGAAGCTTTAAGCATGGGTGGGCAACTGCAGAGGCAGCCATTTTCACTGCTGTTTCAATTCCAACAGGTCAATCATCATGCCTAAGCTCCCCCCCACTCCTTCAAAGATTTTTTTTTTTGTCAGCTGATTTTTCCAGCCCCAAACATCCAAAGTAACTCTGTGTCATTGCTTTGCTTTATCACTTGTTCAGTATTACATACTTGTATTTACTTTAATTCTGTGTCATACTGGGTTTCATGTTCATGACCCTTCTCCCTCAACCATGGATTTTCATATTTTATTGGTAAGGTAGCAAACTGAGTATGTGTCAAAAGTAAGGGGCTTAGGGTGTACTGTTGCCTGTCCTGACATCCCCAATCTTTTAATAATTCATCAATTGGCTAAATTTCATAAACTGGCTTATTATTGACACTCCACGTGGTTCAGTAGTAGACCAGGAACTCCCAAGTAGAAGGAATCAAGGTTTGCTCAGAAAACCTAAGGACACAGCCTGCTAAAATTCCAAAGGACACACCTGGGAAAGGATTATGTGAATCCCTATGGAACTGATTACCTAGGGAAGAAACGAGCTAATTCTCCTGGACGTTCACAGAAATGAGTCATTCAATAATCCCATCAAAAAAGCTGGACATTTGCCTGCAAAACTGTTTTTTCCTTGAACCTTTTCCTAAAACCACAGAGGTTTGCCTGACACCCCTCAGTTTTAATGTTCCAGCCATTAGCGATTGTTAAAGCATCCGAAGAATCCATTGTTTAACCTTGGGAAACTCTGGAAGACATGTATTTAACGCAGACTCACCTCCCCAGAGGGAATTTCAAATATAAATATCACCCCAAAACACAGCCAAAGTGTGTACAGGTCCCCTTCCTTCTGTCTCCATGTCAGTGTCTCTCACCAATCTTCCCCCCTGGACTCCACATTGCCAATTTCCTGCGCAATCTGCTCTTTGGATTGGTACAGTATTACCCACCACCCCCTCAATCTATTCCTGTATCCATATATTTCCTACTTGCTTCCTTAGCCTTGTGTGACTGCTTGAAGTCTGAATGTATGCATGTGTACATTCGATTATTGTTCAATAAAAACCATTTTTATTTCATCTCCTGGCTTGGAGTCTCATCAGTGAGTACTGGTATACACAGGTCAAAAAGTCCCATTGTTACCCAGCCTCTCACTGCTATATTGAGCTCATTAAAATTCCCCATATTAGAATTTGGACACTAGTGGCACCCCCACAGACCCACACAATTTGGGTAACAGTACATCATCTTACACTTTAAAGTTAAGAAAGACAGAAATGAAGTGGCAGTTACTGTCACTACTGTGTGTCCTACACTTCTCAGGGCAGGCTGCAGAGACCCAATAAATCAGCTTTGCAGTTCAAAGGGAGTAGCTGAGTCTATTCAGCTTACCAGCATGTAAGCAAAAGCAGTCCAGTCCAGGTTCATATACAAAGAGACAGCAAACTAGGCAAACAATCCAAAGGGGTAAACCAGAGGTGATGTCACAAGGCAAAGGTGATGTCCAAGATAGCAGTCTGTCAGTCAGAGTACAAGGAGCACGATCTGGCATGGCTTTCACCCGTTCAGGTTGGTTGTCAGCCATGCTCTTCCAGAGGAGGTGCTGTTTGTTTATGATCCATCTGAGTCTTGCAGGTGGTTCCTGATTACTTCATGCTTCCTATTTAATCTCTGTGAGCATCAGATAAATTCCTTCTCTTGACAATGCTGAGTGAAACTGGGTAAATCTGTATCCTGTTCCTCCGGGGTTTGTGGCTGTGGAATATTCTGTTGCTCAAATGAGTGAGCCTGCTGGACACCCTGTCCCTCAGAGGCTTATAGCTGTTGGACACACTGTTCCTCAGTGTGTGGTGGCTGTTGGTCACTATGCTCTAGTTCAGGGATGCTATCAAAGCTTTCAGATTCCTCCTCACTGTCCTCTGAGAGGCAGGGCATGACACTGTATGTATTTGTTGCCCTGATGGAAATCCATTTTCCTCCACTAAACATATCCAAATCTTGTAAACTTTTGAACACCTTTGGCACCCCATGTGAAAGTAGATATATACAGAGTTTAGGATACTACTTTTTTTAAAGGAACGGTTACCATTACTTTTTACAATTTTAACAATTAACTTGTTACTATTTTCCATTTATTTTTAAAAAGTTACTTGGGATTGTCCACATGGTGAAAATACCCCTCACAAAATTCGCTCAGAAAATGAGCTGTCTTAATGGGATCCAACATTGTCTCGTCGTATTGTGAAGGAGAGGGGGCAAAAAGAGGAAAAACTATGCAAGAAAAGCATTTGCAGCTTTTCCCGACATTTAAAAAAAACTCCAGATATGCACATTTTTGCTTGTTAAGACAAGTGATTTGACATGAATCACTTCCTCATGCAGAACACAGTGCAAACCTGATTGGCTGGATGAGCACAGGGGGCAGGGCTGGCTTACAGGGCAAGTGCCTGCTGCCACCATGTTGGATTTTCACTTTAGCAAGTGATCTCTAAGGTGATAAAACAGAGGTTTTTGCTATCTTTTTTTCTGTTTCTTTTTGGAGAAAGGTGAAATATCGCTGCGCGCACCATAGAAATAGGTTTTTTTTTTTAAAGGCGGCAGATTTAAAAACACTAGTAATGCACTCACAGCCGCCATCTGGAGCAGTCTGGGTTTTTTCCCCTTCATGTAGACATGGCCACTTCTTTGGTTACTGGTTGCATTACTCATTATTTTCCGTTACATTGCCTGTAAAAAAAAACTATGTAAGAAAACACTCCCCAAGCACTTTTTTGCCACCAAGCAAGTAATTGTGATAATGTTCATTACAGTGTTTTCACTGTTGCATTACTGTTACCTCAAAAAGTAATATTTTATAGGTAATGTTATTACATTCTTTTCAGCCTCTGCATGTGTATAGCCCCAGGGCTTAGAAATACTTTGAAATAAAGCAGTTCTCGCCAACAAAAGCCTTTAAAAAAGAATAGCATCATTTCCTTTGTAGATAACAAACATCTTCAGCAAAACTTTAAAGACAGAACAGGCACCGTTGCTTTTTGGATATACTGTACTGTAATGGGGTTGACGAATTTTGGGAGCTCGCACAGAGGGTTAGAAGATTCTGCTTTGTGTGTATATTCTTTCAGGTTAACCTAATTGCTTTAGCTGATTTTTAGATTCTACTTGATTCTGCTCTAATACTGAAAAATTGTACTCAGGAGTGTTAGAATTCCACTTACCTTTAGCACAGGGACTCGATTTATGTGCCAGAAGGGAACAGTTATATCTGATGCAATAAGCATGCTTGTTTTGAGTATACCTAGCACATATGAACAACCTTTATGCCAAGGTGCCTCTTGAGAGTGTTTGTACTGTGTGCCCCTGCACCAGTAATTGCTACAGTGCTCTTTTCCTAACAGCTCTGGATTGATTTTTAGTGCATTGTCCCCTTAGGGATACTCAATTTCTCTCCCCCAAGTGCATTTTAAAATATATTAGTGGATTGTGTTGAAAATGAGCTCATCCTGCATCTTCTTTAGTTTGTTACATGAAGAAGATATTCTTTGGTACAACCCAGCACTATGAGAGTTACTTACTGGGTAGCGTTGGCATCCATGTGTAAAACACTCGTGGTCTCTTCCTCAGATGTGTGTTTTGAGCTGCGTTTTTGATTGTCCATTGCCAGAAACCTAAGCAGTGTAAGAATAAAAACGCCCTCCTTCTTATTTGCTACCAAACACCATGGGGAACAGAGATGCTGGTTTGAGAGATTGCTTGTTTTGAACAGGCGACTTGATTATATCCCCCTTGGAGCTTTTGTGGCACAAGCAGAGGCCTTTGCTGGGTCTGTGGTAGCACCCTGTGTACAAACCTACACACACACACACACCATTTAAGATTGCCACCATTTCTCAATTTACCCTAACCTTTGAGCAAGAGCACCTCTAAGAATTGCGCAGTAATTTCCTACCAACTAGGGGGCTGCTATCGGCTAACTCTCCAGTCACTGCTGAGCAAATTCAACCTATTTTCTTGATACCTCCCCCAATCAAAACCTATAGTGAGAAAATACAGACTGGCTGGTGAGGGAAAGATTTTTTTTTGAGTTGTGAAAAATGTATGCTCCAACCACAGTCTCCAAATTAAGAAACTCAATAAAGATTAGGGATTAATAGGCAAAAGATGGAGCGGATGAAAACAGATAGGTAGCATAAAAAGAACCCAAACAGTTTATTTTTTAAACAGCCCACACTAGACAAAGAATATTCCCAAACTAGCTTTGCAGGAGCAAAGATAATTATTCATGTGCATTAGATGACAGATGTTTACAGTGAATAGTCCCATTTTCTAACCCTCTGGAATCAGAAGGGGATTGGTAGAAAGAGGGAAGATGATCCTTCAGTCAGCTATAGTCAATGGGCATGAGCCCAACCTGGGGCAGAGTTTAATATGTGGGACATGACATGTCCAACATAGGCAAGGAGCACCTGGTGAGAGGAGCCACTGGCACGTTTCAGCAACCCCGTAGAGTAACAGGTGAGAACTGGAGAGATTTCCCAGCTCTTCTTGGTAAACGAGAAGAGGGAGGAAGGGATTCTAGTCTTTGCTCATGAAGAGAATTTGAAACACAGTATGTAGGTTGCTATCTAGTGGGAAAGGTAGGGCACTGTGTGCTAGGTACACTGTATATTTTTTTTAATGGTCATTTTATTCTACACAGGCAGTGCTAACCTGCAGGGCCAGTTTAAGGAATTTTGGGGGGCCCTGCAATGCTTTATTTTGGGGGCCCCATATGTTTATCTCAGGTCAATGTAATCTAACCTATTCACAATACAGGATGCTCAGATTACAGTAGGACCCCTGTATCCATGGATTCATTATCCATGGGACACAAAACAGCACAACTACCATAGAGTCTTCCTAGAAAACCTTTGTCAGATAAGGAGTTCAGCAGGGGGCCCCCTTGAGCTTGGGGCCCCATGCCAATGCTGATTTGGCAGACTGGTTAAACTGGCCCTGCTAACCTGCCAGATTCAGTAAGGAAGAAGAAACTTTGCTATAGCTGCTTGACAGTGCAGGGCTGGGTTCATTGCTCAAGCCCCACTTGCCAATGGCTTATGGTCTAGACAGGGTCTTCCTCTTTGTGTAGAAACATATGGCTGCTGCTTTGATGCAGGCAATTGGGCCAGTAGCAGGAATCACATTCCTATTGGTTTGGAGACCCAGTACAGTGTGTGTACCAGCATGTAGAGTCAGGCTCTATGTGTGTGAGGGAAGGGCCTTCTACAAGAATTAGTAACAGACAATACTGATTCGTTATTTACAAAGGATCAATGGGCTCATTTATGAATAAGCGTTGAAGAGCTACTTAATTCTACTTGCCCTTTAGTAAAACAATTTGCAGTTCCCTTGCTAAAACGTTAGACTCTTTCTAATCATCTGAGAATCTCCTCAAAATTGCAATATTGAGGGATTAAGAATTTTAATGAAAAGAAGTGAAAGCCTTGTATTGATTGGGCACTCTTTATGTTGAGCTTTGTAGATAAATAAAATATCTCAGAAATACATATAAAGACCAAATTCAGGGAATGAAAGAGGTGGCATGAAAACAGCAATGGCAGCAGCAGCAGCAGTATTACTATTAGACTTTGGGGATCAACTTCCAGAATAGTAGTCATGTTCTCCCCCCCTTCCCCCCCTTTTTACTAAAAACAACAAAAAGTCTTGCAGCACCTTTGATGGCTAACAGATTTATTATAGCAGAGGCTTTAATGGACTAGTGGCCAGTTCATCAGATGCATGTGTTTAGGGTGGAAGGTAATGCAGGGACAGGTCCCTAAGTGTTGCATTCTAATAATGCTCAGACCAGGCTTTTTGTGTTTAGAAGGAAATGGTGTGGTTTGCCTGGATAAAAAGAGAGAGCCAAATCTTGGTACAGTTCCTCCTATGAATTTCTGTGACAAAGCTCTTCCCTTATTTCTCTTTCATTATCAGCACAGTTGGTCTCAAGTTGGAGCAAATTAACTTACAGTATTTGTTCAACCTTCCTTAAAATTTCATCCAAGGCTCAAATTGTCCATTATGCTCAGCAAGTCAAGAAACAGTGAACGAAAAGGCTGTGTTCTGATTGGTGAAGACTCAGAGGAAGATTCATCTGCAGTTCTGACTATACTTGATGGTGAAGCTGGAACTCCGGATATATCTTGGAGACTGTGACTTGTGTGTATATGTAATTTTTTAAAAAAGAATCTAGCCAGTATGAACCATAGACCAGCAGCCTCAAGAATTCCTTTTTTTCACCACTGCACCCTAATATCAAGTTTGCACAGAAACTGCCTATTTGCTTTTAGTGCATTGATGTTTGTTGGGAAAAGGCTTTTGGAAAGCTGCTGTTTTGCATCAAAGATACACTCTGAAGCCATATGCACATAGTAATTACTGTGAAATGATGACAGCAGCCAAGCTCTTATTGCCTGAACCAAATGTGAAAAATAGAATCCTTCCGTCAAACTCCAACCTTTTGCATGGCATAGGTGAATGAACTGGGATCCCCCTGCCACCAACTAGGGACATTTTCAGACGATCCTTGCACGGCAAATGTCCTAGGACTAATTCGAATAGTAACTGCTAGAGAGGCAGATGTTATGAAAGTCCACTGGAATGCTACTTAAATTGAACTTTACTTTTGAGGGGAAAAATCATAAAGGTATCTGATGAGTGACTTCGTTCTCATGTCTTCAGGCTTATGCTTTTAATCCTTGTTCAGGCTTCTAGCTCTGATTAGTCTTAGAAGCAGCAAGAGTTGGCCCAAGAAAATGATTATGGAAATGTACTTTGAGATTCAGTCCAAGATCCAGTAACCTGAAACCAATATTGATTATTATTATAGATATTTGTTTGTTTTAAAGACTCCCCTCCCCCTACTTTGATGACTACAGATCTTCCCCATTCAGCTCCCACTCAAAATAAATATATAATTGTTTAAAAAAACCCAACCATATCTAACACAAAAACAAGGATATCTGAAAGACTGCCCCCTCCTGTATGGGCCTGTCTGAAATGTGAGATCCTCAATAGAAACGCTCTGGTGTGTCCCACTACCCGAAGAGGTCAGGCTGGTGAGGACATATGAGAGAGCCAACAGAAGCCACCTGTTATGTTATGTAACTTTACCTACACCTACCTATGTAGCATAGATGCTAACAAACCCCTTTACTGAATTGTGAGGACGTGTAACAGGACACCAGCAAGACCGTCCGATGTGCATTGGTGCCCAATGTCCATCAGGACCAATGCACATCAGGACTGATGTGATGGGCATCAGGACCAATGCGATGCACATCAGGCCCATTGTGCATGAGGCACCAATGCATATTGGGCATTTTGCTGGCTTTGCTAGGTAGTAATGTAATGCCAGCCCTCTACTAGATATGGACATTGTGCAACTACACAATTCTAATTTCCACATATGTAAGTCCACTCATGAAGACGTAAGTCCCCGACAGGATTCTGGCCAGCTACATTTGTAATGGCAGCTCTTGATAGTGGAACTGCCCCCAAGGGATGACAGGCTGGTTCTGTTCCTGTTAAACTTTTGACAGGCAGCCAAAGCTGTATTGTTCCATATGGCCGTTGTTCTTTCAAAGTGGTTTTACAATTGGTAGTTGGCATTGTTTCTCATCTGTGCTTGAATCCTAGAATTATACAGTTGGAAGGGACTGCAAAGGACATCTAGTCTAAACCCCTGCTATGCAGGAATACACAATAAAAGCACTTCTGAGAGAGGAAGAATGTTTTTTTTTTTAAAGAAAGAATAGCTTTTAAAAATTGTTTTTTTAAAGTAATGTTTTAATCTATTTTATTTCACATTGCTTTGGGAGTCCCCTCAAGCAGGAAATCAATAAAAAAATACTTGTGCTTTGATTGTGCATTCCTGCATGGCAGAGGGTTGGACTGGATGGCCCTTGTGGTCTTTTACAATTCTATGATTTTCTGTAATACATAAAAAAATACCGTACATATTCAAAATCTCTGAAAACCTTTATATAAAATTGAAAGAGCAACAAAGCACACTAGACAAAAACATTATTTTTATTGTAAAATCATTATTTTAATTGGAAAAGCAAACAAAGCAACAGCAGTAATAAATTAAACTAATAATAATACAGTAGTTCAGTTTCTTAACCAAATGAATTCAGAGGGGCCACCTAAAAGAGAAAGCGGGAAAGGAGGAGAGCTGATATGCTTCCTGAAATGATGAATAAAACAGGCATCTCCTCCCCTGTTCTACACACAAATGTCGACCAGGAGTGATAGTTAAATCTTACTTCAAGAGTGGTGATGCGACAGCACTCCCCACCACCCCTGAGGACAGCAGACTAGCTTAAAGAGCTGCAAGGCAGACTGTGTAGCATTCAGACCTCTTCCCTGCAACACCTCACTGCTGTTTCCATCAGAATCTGTCAGCTGTGGATTCTGCTTCATGCTGCCCAATGGTAGGGCTAGCCTTTAGAAGGAGGCAAACATTACTCTCAAAAGACTAGAGTTTAGGGGATCACTGCTGAGAAGACCTTATCTTGTGTTATGATTGGGAAGTCCATGAGCAGCACCCCTGCAGCCAGTCACAAGTCCTGGGCAAGCTTATAGGCAGTCCTTCGTATAGATTTCCCTTGGTTTTTTTCCAGGCTGTGAGGCCATGTTCTGGAAGAATTTATTTCTGATGTTTTGCCTGCATCTGTGGCAGTCATCTTCAGAGAATGGTTGGGTAGGAGTGTGTCTGGGGTTTATATACTGTGAGCCCCTGTTGGAGAGGATATGACTTCACATAGTCCTTCGTATAACTTTACTCCAAGGACTTTTTCATACGAACCTAAAATCTGAAAGAAGCCGTCAAGAGAGGAACGCAGCTGCTCTGCAGCAGGGGGCAGTTTCTGACGATGCCATCCCTCTCCCGTTACCCTCCATGTTCCTTCCATGTCGCATGGAAGGAAACGGCGCCACTTTTTATTCACAAAGAACTTCCATGAATAAAAAGTGGCGCCGTTTCCTTCCATGCGACATGGAAGGAACACGGAGGGTAACGGGAGAGGGACGGCATCGTCAAAAACTGCACCCTGCTGCAGAGCAGCTGCGTTCCTCTCCCGACGGCTTCTTACGGATTTAAGGTTCGTCTGAAAAAGTCCCAAGTGTTATAGGGCTTTACAGTTAAGGAAAATATGAATGAAGTGCTCATTGCTGCTTTGCTATTGTTGTGTGCTTTCAAATCACTTCCAACTTATGGCAACTATAAGGGTTTATCATGGGGTTTTCTTCTCAAGATTTATCCAGAGAGGGGGATTGCCTTTGCCTCCCTCTGAACCTGAGAGAATGTGAATCAGAACACTCAGTGGGCTTCCATGGCTGAGCGGAGATTTGAACCCTGACTCCAGAATTGAAGTCCAACACTCATAGAATCATAGATTTGTAGAGTTGGAAGAGACCACAAGGGCCATCCAGTCCAACCCCCTGCCATGAAGGAAATCACAATGAAAGCATCCCTGACAGATGGCCATCCAGCCTGTTTTAAGACCTCCAAGGAAGGAGACCCCACCACGCTCCGAGGGAGTGTGTTCCACTGCCGAACAGCTCTTACTGTCAAAAAGTTCCTCCTCATGTTGAGGTGGAATCTCTGTTCCTGGAGCTTGCATCCATTGCTCCGTGTTCCAGTCTCTGGAGCAGCAGAAAACAAGCTTGCTCCATCTTCAATGTGACACCCCTTCAAATACTTAAACAGGGCCATCATATCGCCTCTTAACCATCTTTTTTCCAGGCTAAACATACCCAGCTCCCCAAGTCTTTCCTCATAAGGCATGGTTTCCAGACCTTTCACCATTTTAGTCGCCCTCCTCTGGACATGCTCTAATTTGTCAATATCCTTTTTAAATTGTGGTGCCCAGAACTGGACACAGTATTCTAGGTGAGGCCTGACCAAGGCAGAATAGTGTGGCACTATTACTTCCCTTGATCTAGACACTATACTTCTATTGATACAGCCCAAAATCGCATTGGCCTTTTTAGCTGCTGCATTACACTGTTGACTCATGTTCAACTTGTGGTCTACTAGGACTCCTAGATCCCTTTCGCATGTAGTCTCATTCAGCCAGGTCTCCCCCATCCTGTATCTATGCATTTCGTTTTTCTACCCTAAGTGCAGTACTTTACATTTCTCCATATTGAATTTCATTTTGTTAGCTTTGGCCCAGCTCTCCAGTCTATCCAGGTCATTTTGAACTTTGATTCTGTCCTCTAGGGTATTAGCTACTCCTCCTAATTTGGTGTCATCTGCAAATTTGATAAGTATGTCCCTAATTCCCTCATCCAAGTCATTGATAAAGATGTTGAATAGCACTGGGCCCAGGACAGAACCCTGTGGCACCCCACTGGTCACATCTTTCCAAGACGAAGAGGAGCCATTGCTGAGCACCCTTTGGGTTCAGCCAGTCAAACAATTATAAATCCATTTAAAAGTTAACTTGTCTAGCCCACATTCTACAAGCTTGTTTGCAAGAATGTCATGGGGAACCTTGTCAAAGGCCTTACTGAAATCAAGGTATGCAATATCCACAGTGTTCCCTTCATCTACCAAGCTGGTAACTTTATCAAAAAAAGAGATCAGATTAGTCTGGCATGACTTGCTTCTCTGAAACCCATGTTGACTTTTTGTGATTACTGCATTGCCTTCTAAATGTTCACAGACTCTCTGTTTAATGATCTGCTCTAGAATCTTCCCTGGTATTGATGTCAGACTAACTGGACGATAATTGTTGGGATCCTCTTTTTCCCCCTTTTTGAAGATGGGGACGTTTGCCCTCCTCCAGTCTGCTGGGACTTCTCCTGTTCTCCAGGAGTTCTCAAAGATTATTGCCAATGGCTCTGAGATTACATTTGCCAGCTCTTTTAATACTCTTGGATGTAGTTCATCTCGTCCTGGAGATTTAAATTCATTTAGATTAAGAAGGTATTCCTGTACTACCTCTTTGCTTATTCTGCGCTGGATTTCTCCTATTGTGTCCTCTGTTCCATTATCCTCAGGTTGGTCACCCTTTTCATTTTCTGAAAACACTGAAGCAAAGAAGGTGTTGAGTAATTCTGCCTTTTCTCTGTCCCCTGTTAGCATTTTGCCATCTTCTCCATGTAGTGACCCGACCATTTCCTTCTTCCTTTTGCTGTGGACATACCCCCCAAACCCTTGTTATTGTTCTTAACCTCTCTAGTGAGCCTGAGCTCATTTTGCACTTTAGCTTTTCTGACTTTACTCCAAACGCATTCGCTATCTGTTTAAATTCTTGTTTGGTGATTTATCCCTTTTTCCATTTCCTATACATATTCCGTTTAAGACTTAGCTACGCTGAAAGTTTTTTAGTCATCCATCCTGGTTTCTTGAGACACCTCCCATTTTTCTTCCTCAATGGTACTGTTTGAAATTGTGCCTTCAGTATCTCCCTTTTGAGAAAGTCCCATCCGTCTTGAGGTCTCTTCTCTTTTAGTATTCCTGACCATGGGATCACGTCCAGTATTTCCCTGAGTTTATTGAAATCAGCTCTCCTAAAGTCAAGAATGCGTGTCTGGCTATGCCTGGCTTCTCCTTTCCATTGTATAACAAACTCCAGGAGAACATGATCACTCTCACCTAAGGATCCCACCACTTGCACCCCATTAACCAGGTCATCTCTGTTGGTTAGGATCAGATCTAAAATAGCTGACCCCCTTGTTGCCTCTTCCACCTTTTGGACCATGAAATTGTCTTCCAGGCATGTAAGGAATTTGCTAGACCTTGAAGTTTTGGCTGAGTTAGATTGCCAGCAAATATCAGGATAGTTGAAGTCACCCATCGCTACTACATCTCTCCTTTCTGCGTGTGTGGTCATCTGTTCTAGAAAGGCATCATCCAATTCCTTTGTCTGACTTGGGGGTTTGTAGTAGAGTCCCACAATAACATCCCTGTTGTTTCCCTCCCCTTTAATTTTTATCCAGATGCTCTCCACCTGGCTTCCAGTATTGATGTCATGGATCTTTTCATTGGTGTAAATCTCCCTGATATATAATGCTATTCCTCCTCCTTTCCTGTTTGGCCTGTTTCTCTTATAAATGTTATACCCCTCTATTCGTACATTCTAATCATGAGACTCATCCCACCAAGTTTCAGTAATGCCTATTATATCATATTTGTTTTGTAGTGCGAGGAGTTCAAGTTCATCTTGCTTATTTCCCATGCTCTGTGCATTAGTGTAGAGACATCTAAGACCATGTGTTCCCTTTACTTGCTGCCTGTGCAAGTTTTTTTGCCTCCCACTGTTGGATCCTTGCATTGTTTGGTTTGTTCCCTCTATGACAGTTTGACTATTTTCTCCAGCCCTTTTGCCTTCCAGAATACTGTCTCCCTCCCCCAGTTGACTCAGTTTAAAGCCCTCCTGATCAAATTCTTGAGACTGTTGGCAAAAACGTTTCTTCCAACTGGCGTGAGATGCACCCCATCCCTTGCCAGAAGTTCCCCCTCATGGAACCGGAGCCCATGATCTAAGAATCCAAATTGTTCTCGGCAACACCATCTACGGAGCCAGTTGTTTACGTCGGCTATTTTCCTCTCCCTTCCTGGACCATGCCCTTCAACTGGCAGAAGAGACGAGATGACAACCTGTTCATCCATTTCTTTCAGCTTCTTCCCCAGAGCCTCATAATTTCTTCCGATCTTTGGAAAGCTGTGCCTTGCGGTATCATTGGTTCCCACATGGACCAAAAGGAAGGGGTAATGATCAGTAGGCTTGACCAATCTTGTCAGCCTCTCGGTCACATCACGGATCTTTGCCCCAGGGAGACAACACCCCCCCCCGTGACATCTTGTCAGGCCCACAAATGACTGCTTCCGTAGCCTTCAGCAAGGAGTCCCCCCACCACCACATGCCTCCGCTGAGGCTTTGCAGTGACTGTTCCTTGCAGTGGTACTCTCTGAGTCCCCTGCTCTGCCCCTGAAGTCTGTCCATGCTGTTCTTCCTCATTGTCCTTGATAAGGGAGAGGGCTTCGAATGGATTTTGTAGCTGCAAGCTGCCAGAACAATCTCTTGTTTTTCTACTTCTGTGTGTGACATTCCTCTATCTGTCTACCTCCTGTGCGTGTGAAGTGACCCTCTCCTCCCCAACAACTTCCTATATGTGGTCCCTGTCCAAGACTTTTCATTCTGTTCTGTCCAGGAAAACCTCTTGCTCATGAATATGGAGAAGTGTAGCTACACGGGTCTTCAGCTGCTGGACTTTCTCCTCCAAGAGCGTTACCAACTTGCACTTGGTGCATGTGAAGTTCCCCACATCTGTAGACAAGAACACAAACATCCCACAAGTGTTGCAGGTGACTGCAGCAGTTCCTCAGTGTCCTTCTGAGAAGTCTTAGGTAATCAGTGCTGCTTCTGCTGTACTTTTTCTTGGTTGATAAAATTCATGGGCCAGTACGTGCGCGCCTCTGGAATGAGTTATATAGAGCTAGGCTTCCAGCTCCACTCAAACTACTACACCTTTCTGGCTCTCTGAACCAAGTGAAGTGCTACCTTTCTATAATGTTGGGTCAGTGTTTTCCTTAGTTGGTCCATTTTTGCAAATGCAAAATCAATTAACTGATGGTTGCTGGAAGATGAGGTAGTAGATCAAGCCAGCTGTGAATTCAGTATAGAAGGTGGTGCAAAAGAAATGTGCCACTTAAAAAAAACTATTCTAAATTACAACATGGTGACAAGTGTGAGCTGTCCTGACACAATTAATCTCCACTTTGCCCAAGATTTTAAAAACCACTCACTGACTGGGGGGGGGGTGCATTTGTATTTGGAAAAACTCTCCGTTCCATTAATAAGTTTTGGACTAAAATATAAAAATTACTAGTAGACCTTGAGAAATGCTGACAATTACTGTATTTTACATCTAATCAGCAAGGCATTTAATAGATTGTTAAATCAAGTATTCATAGGCATCATGCTTCTCATAAAGGAATTGTTCCTGAGAGGAAAGTCTTATGAAAATATATTGTGTAAGTTATGCCAATATAGAATCATAGAATCATAGAATTGCAGAGTTGGAAGAGACCACGAGGGCCATCCAGTCCAACCCCCCTGCCACACAGGAAATCTTGATCAAAGCATCCCCGACAGATGGCAATCCAGCCTCTGTTTAAAGACCTCCAAGGAAGGAGACCCCACCACACTCTGAGGGAGTGTGTTCCACTGCCGAACAGCTCTTACTGTCAGAAAGTTCCTCCTAATGTTGAGTTGGAATCTCTGTTCCTGGAGCTTGCATCCATTGTTCCGTGTTCTAGTCTCTGGAGCAGCAGAAAACAAGCTTGCTCCATCCTCAGCATGACATCCCTTCAAATACTTAAACAGGGCTATCATAACGCCTCTTAACCGTCTTTTTTCCAGGCTAAACATAACCAACTCCCTAAGTCTCTCCTCATAAGGCATTGTTTCCAGACCTTTCACCATTTTAGTTGCCCTTCTCTGGACACGCTCCAATTTGTCAATATCCTTTTTGAATTGTGGTGCCCAGAACTGGACACAGTATTCTAGGGGAGGTCTGACTAAGGCAGAATAGAGTGGCACTATTACTTCCCTTGATCTAGACATTATACTTCTATTGATACAGCCCAAAATTGCATTGGCCTTTTTAGCTGCCGCATCACACTGTTGGCTCATGTTCAACTTGTGGTCTACTAGGACTCCTAGATCCCTTTCGCATGTAGTCTCATTCAGCCAGGTCTCTCCCATCCTATATTTATGCATTTCATTTTTCCACCCTAAATGCAGTACTTTACATTTCTCCATATTGAATTGCATTTTGTTAGCTTTGGCCCAGCTCTCCAGTCTATCCAGGTCATTCTGAATTTTGATCCTGTCCTCTAGGGTATTAGCTACTCCTCCTAATTTTGTGTCATCTGCAAATTTGATAAGTATTCCCCTAATTCCCTCATCCAAGTCATAGGAGTTGGACCTCCTGAACTCCTTGGCCAGGGCAATGGACCGAGGGAACAAATTCCTTCCCAGCAATGTTCATGGGCAGATCCTGTACCTGCCATGATTGGTACATCATATTAGCACAACTCTGTTGTTATCCTTATTTCAGAAAAGTTATCTCATGAAGAATATGGTGAAGGAATCCTGAATGAAGTACATTTGGAAAAAAAAAAGATTTTATCCCTTCCCAGGTGTCCATAATGAAATATGAGATTATTAAAACTTTTCTGTATTTATTCCTGTTTCGAAAGCATTGCTGAGAAGTCATGACACAGTTCTGTATTTTTTGTAAGTAGCCTGCCTAGAGATATTAGCAACTCAGCCATGCCTATACCTCTGGGTATACTAAATATCCTTTGTGAGAATTGTATATAAGCTGTGGCCACCTGTACATACTAACTGACTCCATGTGGGCTACAGTTCTTGCATTGCTTTCCTATATAAATAATATTTGTGGTCTAGTGTGATTTGTGCTGTCATATGTGATTTGTGAATATGGCTTGACATACTAGAGGGAACAAAATGTTTCTGAAAGCCAGCTATTGATTTATAAATATCAGAAGCGGACAAAATGCTGAAGGATGCAACTTAGTGGCTTCGCTTTCATGCATACTTGATCTACCATAACATCTACTAATGTAATCTGCTTTGCATCTGTGTTACAACTCACTGCACCCCTGTGGTGATTCACTGGTTTGAGTCTGTTGAAGCCTTGTTAGTGAATACTATACTACATGGCCTCTTTGTGCTTATTTCCAGCTCTGCAATAGGCAATTTAAGGCCTTTGAACGGAACTCACCAATGCCTTTTCCAACAAAATAATTGGTTCTCAGGTATTTCTTTACAGAGCAGCAGCATGAAGATGTCTGAGCCAGGTAAAGAGCTTTGGCAAGTTGAGGTGTCAGGAATAGCTCTTCTGTTCTTCCTTGCCATGGAACAGATGTTAGGAGATGATCAGAAGGGAACAAAAAAAGTGATTCCCTCTTGCAATCGCCTCTCCTGCCTCACTCCCCAGCAGAGCAACAAAAAGTTTTGCCCCTATCTTTGCCAGATGTTGTTCCTTCCCCCTGGCAGCCCAGGAGTGAATGGAGCTTGAACGGAGCCCCAGTCACTTCCTTGAATGGAAATCCTGGCCATTCTCACGAGAGTACGAGTGCGCAGGAAAATCAAAAATAAAAAGCCAAATAAAATAGAACAAGTGACAGCAAGCACAAAAACACACTTTAAAAAAACCAAGTAGCCTGGGGAGGGTACAAAAAAGTGTGTCACCTCGATGCCCCAATCGCACCCGGATGTGTTCTGGCATGGACCTCCCATCAGCATAATGGGGCACCTTTTCAGAGGCATGTCATTCGTTACAGAAACAGAATGGGGAATCTATTCACGGTTTAGCCCATGAGTAAAAAGGAGTGCCAGCAGAACGGAAGCAGCACGGGAGCATAATAACAGGGGAACAACATTGTCTAAAAGGGAAGGCCTTTAGCGATCTCCTGGTGTTTGTGTAATGCCATATTTAGCCCATCTGATAATCTCCTTAGAAAAGAAACATTTTTGTTTCCTAATAGAGTTGCCAGATTTTGGTGCCTGCCCCCCACTCTTCTTCTTCTTCTTCTTCTTTTCAATTTTCAGGGCAAGGGGAAAGAAACGCAGGGTGAGGGTGCTGCCTGGATAAGTGTATCTATGTACATATTTCCCTCATTTGTTAGACTTGGTGTTTTTCATTTGCATGGTGTACTCTGTGCAATTGTGCTTGATGCTTATCAGCAGGGCCTACTTCCTGTGATATCACAAGGTGTTGTCTCTCAGCTTTTGGCCTAAGATGGTCCTGAGATAGTGCCATAGGGATATAGTCCTAGGACTGTTTTGACAACCCTATTTCCTGGCCCTGCCGGCCATTGGATTCTGGGAGTTGTAATCTGAAAAAAAAGTTAGTTTTCTAAGCCATGCCACTTGAGCTTCACTGCTTTCTGTGTCTCAAGCAGGTCATGTGGAGGGGAAACCTGAATATGCTGCTGGAAAATTAGTCAACAGCTCCAGCATATAGGTCTTTGGTTGTGCATTGAACTTGCTTCCTGACTTTCCTTGCCCTTGCTGTTCCCTGTCCTTCCCTGTTTGCCTGTTACCTGGTTGTTTGCTTTTCACTTTACCCCAGGCCTCCTATTTATGCCACCCTTGTCATAGCTCCCCCTCCCAACAGTCTTGCCTCCTCTCAAGCTTAGAATTATAGAATCATAAAATCATAGAATCATCGAGTTGGAAGCGACCACAAGGGCCATCCAGTCCAACCCCCTGCCATGCAGGAATACACAATCAAAGCACTCCTGACACATGGCCATCCAGCCCCTGTTTAAAAATCTCCAAAGAAGGAGACGCCACCACACTCTCACTGTCAGGAAGTTCTTCCTAATGTTAATCCAGGACATAAATCACTAAATTCATGAAGTTCATTTGTAGAATTTTGAGCACCAGACTTAATTCCAGCTGATTCTCACAGCACCAATTGGCTTGAGGAATTCAGTCTGTCTTCTGGGAAACCTATAGTAAAATTCCCTCTGTAAGGGCTTGCCTATATGAGACCAAAAAGAAGTGGATTGCTCCTCAGTAAAGGCAACTCGCAGCATCTGCAATTTGTCTTAATGGTTTTTTCCTGTTTTTTAGGTAGATCACAGGCATGCAAAGCTGTCCACATTTGCTGTGCAAATGGGCATGCCTGTGAATCAAGATGGTGGCTGTGAGTGAATTATTCATGTTTTTACTTATAAATTTGCCACCGCGGAACAGTATTTTTTTTTAAAAAAAAACTATTCCCAAGGTGCGATAGAGTGATATTTCGCCTTAATAGAAAAGCAAACAAACAAACCTCCATTTTATCACATTAGTGCTCATCCACTAAGGTGAAAAAGACATGGTGGTTCTGGGCACTTGCCTTGTTAGCAAGTCTCACTCTTCTAGCCAACCAGCTTTCAGCTTCTGCTCATATGGGAAAGCAAGTCAATTTGTGTTGCTTGTCCCAACGAGCAGGAATGCATGTTCTCCCCGCTGTTTTTTAAAAACTCTGGTAAAAGCTGCGAAGGTTTTTCCTGGTGAGTATACGGCATATTTAGCTCCCCCCCTTCCGAATACAGCAATAAGATGTGGGATGCCATTAAGACAGCTCGTATTCTCCTTGCATTCCATGAGTAGTATTTTCACCATTTAGACAACCCCTCTGTAGGAGGTGGAAAACCTCTTTCAAAGAGCCAAATTCAGTTTCAAAGAAGTTACTGCAGGATGCTTTCTGGTGGGAGTGGCAGGGTCAAAGGCAAAAGAGTGAGACTAAAAACAGCATATTTCAGATTAGAGCTCTTAGTCGTTTGAGTCTTTCAGGATGGAGAAAACCCTGTACAAAACCTGCTTACCACCCAATGATGTCCTTCTGGAGAACCTCAGGGGGATCCACCAAGGTCCTGGGAAGGCTGGATTCAGCCCCTAGACCTGGGTTTCTCCACCTCTGTCATACAGTGGAGAATTAATAATGTTCTGTTGTGTATGTGGTGGTATTAAATAGGTAGACTCTCAGAATACAAAGCACTTCTTTAAAAGCAAAGAGGAGTAGAGAACATCTGGACAGACATTAGAAAGTAGTTGAACTAAGAAGGGAAACAATGGATTGTTCACTTTGCTGTTGGCCTGCTCAACCTGCTACACTTTCTAAGACTTCTCTAGATATCACCAACACCTTAATTCTGGCTAGAGACTTCCTTGCAGTCAGGATCTCCAGTGTTGTCCAGGATCATCAATACAATTGCTCCAAGTTTTTGCCTTCAGCTTATATAGTGTTTTCTTTCTTCTGGCAGTTGAATACTTGAGGTGAAAAGGCAGGGACTATCATTCTGAAGACATGATAGCCATGTTTAAATATTTAAAGGGATGTCATACTGAGGATGGGACAAGCTTGTTTTCTGCTGCTCCAGAGACTAGGACATGGAGCAATGGGTTCAAACTACAGGAAAAGAGATTCCACCTAAACATTAGGAAGAACCTCCTGACAGTAAGAGCTGTTCGGAAGTGGAATGCACTGCCTCGTAGTGTAGTGGAGTCTCCCTCTTTGGAGGTTTTTAAGCAGAAACTGGATGGCTATCTGTCGGGAATGATTTGATTGTGTATTCCTGCAGGGCAGGGGGTTGGACTGGATGGCCCTTGTGGTCTCTTCCAACTCTATGATTCTATGATTCTATGTTCCTTTGAGGACAACTGTGCTTTTGTGGTAACATGCTGCAGATATGTTCAGAAGGAAAGCCTAAAAATATTAAATGAAATACGGAATGAAGTTCCAAATGTCTTGTAATTATGCCAGCAGTGGGCAGTTTAGGAACTGTGTGGAGTCCCATGGAGCCGCAGTCTGGCCTCATGCTCCCATCCAATTTTTAAAATATTTTGGAGGCCCATTGACCTAGGGGGGATGGAGACATTTTTGCCATTTCCCTACTTCTTTGAACTATTTTACGCTGGGAGGGGGGCTTTTCTGAAACCAGAATTACATTAGGTCAGGGTTTAAGTATGACTTCTGGTGTTAAGCCTTTTTTAATGCTGGTTTTAACTTGTTTTTAATGCTGGTTTTAACTTGTGTTTTTAAAATAGAAGTTTAGATTGTGTTTTAACTTTTGTATTAGGAGTTTTTAAAATTGTATTGCATTTTAAAAACATTATACCTCACTTTAAATCCCATGCTGGAAAAAAGGTGGGCGGTGATGGTGGAAGTTGTTATTTCTGATTTGAATAAGTGCCAGCAGAATCCAAATTACATGTGCAGGTTATAGTGTCCTCCCCTGCTTGAGTCTTTTTTTTTTTTTAAGTGCATAGCAGAAGTAAGCTCCAGTGAGTTCTACAACACCTACTTTCAGCTGTAGTATTGCTGCATCCCTATCTAATAATCCCATTTTTCATAGGAGAGAGAGGAAAGGTAGTCAGGAAGTTTTACAGGTTGACTACAGAGCACCAGCAGGCCAAGCTATCAGAGTAGATGTTTGGGGCTGCTTTAATGATCCTGTATTCAACAGTCCCCTGGACTACTTCTGCCCAAACCTTCCATGTGCCATGTAAAACACAAACAAATGGATGAGTGCAAAAGCACTTTATTACATTAGTCTTACTCTGAAATTTTAAAAGATTTAAACAATCTGGTATTAAGGTAGATTGGGTGAAAATACAGTACAATCCCTGTATCTGCAGGGGATATGTTCCTGGACTTACCATGGATAACAAAAATTGCAGAGTAGTGAACCCTATATTTCTGGCAGAAGCATGCCATAAAATTGTGCTGGAGATCTAAATGCCTAGAGAGGTACTTTCTCTAGGTATTTGGAAGTCCTCCAACATGACTCTATGTTCATTTTCCACTGGAAGTGAGCCATAGAATTGTGTTGGAGGACCTAGAAAATGCCTAGAGAGAGCACATTTTTCCAGGCATGGGTAAGTGAAACTGCAGGCACCGATCCTGCAGATATGGGGGTCATACTGTAACAGTGGGGTTGAGAAGACAAAGTAATTCAATGCTCTGATTCTTCGTATGTTGTGGAGAAAAAAACATATGGTTTGTGCCACATTTCTGCTTAAGAATTCTTGTTCACTGTTCACTGACTAATTTTTGTAGACTTCCACTTATTGCTGTACTTCCAGTGAAGTAGTACCTAACTGAAATAAACACATTATTCCTTAGCAGCCTTTACCATTACTCCATATTAACTTTTAACAAATAGATGTTTAAGGGCAAAGGTACATGTTGGTGGAGATGGCTGGGGATGGAAGGAAGAGAAGAAATGTATAGTTCAGTGACAAAATTTAATTGACGATGAGATGAGATCCCACACAATAGGACAACCATTCCCAACTTCACAGTTTCTAGACATATCAGACTTCCACCATCCCCAGGCAACAATTTTGTTATGGGCATTGTAATCCATCTGAAAAAAAAAGTGCCAGGAGGCAACTCTTAAATGACAAAAAAAAAAAAAAAGACAAATGACAAAAAAGAGTGTCTTTGAAGTAGCCAATAACAAAATGTGCCCCTAAGGAATCAACAGTGACAATCTGTTTCCCATTCTGTATATCCTGTGGTCATCTTTGAAAACAAGCAACTCAAGTAGTGACTCAATCAGCATTAACTCAACAACTTAAACAAGTTCAATTATTGATGTTAGTAGGAGCTAATTAATCTCCCCATTTCTAGTGTTTGACAGTAACATATTAATTTTCAAGCCTAATGTTCCAAGCAAATAGCTAGGTTGTACAAAGGCATTTCTGCCATGTTGCAGCAACAGTGTGCTTGGAAGACCCCAAACTATACTCTATATGTATTCTGCAACTTTTGAAAAGTGTTTTTTCTTAACATCAGATGGCACTGGTTTAATAATCCAGTCAAAACTGATTGCAAGATTATTGTCACTAACACATTATTTTTTTTCCCCAGGGGAATAGCCATATTATTCTGTTGCCGTAAAAGCAACTCTCTTCTCAACAACTAAGGATGGGAGGGGAGATTTTATGTTCTGAAAGTTTCAGTATAACAACCTAACCCACACTTCTCAAGGCAATATGCAGACTAGAGCACAGTTATCCTTGAATTGTCCTCCTTCTCTGAATTTTGTTGTGTAGTTCTTGCCTGTAAAGTGACATAGAGAAATGTGTATATTGGAGAAGGCTGCATGCAAACGTATGGTATGTATAATGGAGAAAGTTGCATGCGTAAATGTGAATGAGCATCTGTATGTAGTTTCCCCCCATATCAGACTGATATGGAAATGGACAGTAAGGACTTAAACAGACTAAATAAGATTAAAAAATCAGATATAGACTGGTTTGTTCATCCCTAGTGACCACATTGCATGGCTTCTCTTTGCACTGGGATATGTTGTGTATGTTTGCATATGTATATATACTGTATATACATGCAAACACACCAGTACATAATGAGGTTACCATCTGACAAACGGGTTCTGACCAACCAGAATTTCTACCACAGTGAACTGATTCATCTTTAAAGTGTCACAAGAAACTCTGTTTTTATTACTACTTTTGACTCTTGGATCGAACAGATGTAAAGCATCATGAATTGGCTGTAACAATATTCTTTTAAAACACTATTTTAAAAGCTATTTCACTTACCATTCTGACAAAGAAAATAATTCATAAGAGGGTTTTTCTGCTTCACTTCCTTCAAGGTTTTTCTGCTCATAAACCTACCTTTTCTTGATGCTATTCACTTAGATTTAAGAGGTGTTTCATTATCTCTGAGCCTGGCCACTTTGTACACATATTGTTCTATGTTGTTCACACTTGAAAGTATCTTATATATATCATACCTCTTGCAGCGTCTTTTGTGTGTGGGCAGATGTTGGAGAGTAATGCATGTACTCTTCAGTGGAGATGCATTTAAGATTTTTTCAATAGTGATGCATTTATTTTCACTGCTGTTGGGACCATCATAAAACCTGTGCAAATAGCTAACCAGGGCTGTAAAATGACCTCCTTCTACAAACAACTTGAAATCAAAGTCAGCAATGAGCTTTGTACAGTGCATCTCTCTCTCTCTCTCTCTGTTGTAGCTGGTGCTCCTGGGCCAACAAGTGAAAAACCCTTGGCTTTGTGACTGCCTGCAGTTTCTTGAAAATGAATGCAACATTTACCTTCAGGTATAGCTGTCAAGGGCTAAAGTGTAACAAGTACAAAGAAATGAAGGGACTGTTCTGATGAGCTGTATTCCTCAGAATACAGGAATAGCCCTGCTTCCCATTATTTCCTTTGCACCAGGCTGGTTGGAGATGGTGCTCAAGCATGTGGCATCACTAAGGCTGGTGTCACCCATCCCCTGATGGTGTCACCTGCTGCGGTTAAGCCTCTCCATGCCCTCCTAGTGCCACCACTGGCTCAAGTGACCACAAATGTGAAGGCTCTTGGTTTACTTTGCCAGTAGAAATGGTTTCTTGATAACCATTTCTCATCTCAGAAACATATTTAGGGGTAGCAGCCATGTTGGCCATGCAGCAAAACACAATAACATCCAAAATCCACAAAAGAACAATACCGTTATTGGCCAACCAAAATGCATAATATATATCATGCAAGCCTTTGACTTCTTTATCAGGCAAATATGTTAAAAATCATACAGGAGAAGAAAAGCAATGATGTTAGAGTCACAGGCCTACATTTTGTCTGAGATGTTACTTCTGTTGTAGTTCAATTCTTCTGGCGGATCTCAATGCAGGCAAAGGCCGCTCCTCTTCTTGGCCATGTGGGGGCCAGGGACAAAGGACAATAAAAAGCAGGTAATAAAATTTGAACTCCATTAGCAACACAAAAGTATTTTCCCCTGATATCCAGACTGTCCTATGGGAAGCTAACTACCCCTTTCTTAAACAGAGAACATTGAATTTCTCAACAAGTCACTCTACTGTTACATCCGGAAAAACTGTATAGATAAAACTTGCCAATTATTGTCCAAATGAAAGAGTTTTATCTTTGTTGAAGGTAGAAAACCTCACAGAGTTAAGTCCTAGTTCATTAGCTCCCTCTTGTTAAAAGTTTCCCATGTTGCAGAAAAATTCTGTATCTTCAAATCCAGGAAACATATTCAGGGGTAGCCATCTTGGCCATGAAGCAAAATACAACAGAATCCAATATCTCTCATCTCTTGTCATTCCGTCAGAGGGAATTTAGGCTGGGATGTTTCTTCTGCCTCAGCCAGTGCCCTGGCCAAATAGAAAATAATCAGTGTTAAGAGTGACTGTCAACATATAATTCCTCTTATAGTAAAGCCATAAAACCCTATAATTAAGGCAGTTAGTTGTTACAAGAGCAATTAACAGTAAAGCTGACCTTCCACTCTGGAAAGCCATTTGTTGGCACCAGTTGCTACAGCTGAAATGTGGCCAAGTGCCACACTCACTTGGCAATTTGCCTTTTTGAAAGTTATACTTACTGTACTCTGATAATACTGAAATTCCTGGTTCCTTTTTGAGATATATGTTGTTGCTATTGTGGTAGCAACTGAGGGCTTCTGCTATAATATGAATACTACTGTTGTGCCTCCACAAGGTGCTTCTCCATAGTGAGTGATGGACACTTCCTGCCCTGAAGGGTTTGCAGCTGAAATAGGCCAAGCACTCAGCGATGCAATGATTTCCTAAAGCCACACAGAAGCCTGTTGATGGCAAATTGGAGCTGCCTGGGAATAGCAGCCAAATGCCCATACTTGCAGCCCTGTGGGCCTTCTGTCTTTTCCTGCCTTGTGTAAACTTGGCAAGCCACTTTCATCTGTTATAATCTAGTTTGTCCAGTTGGCCTCAGAGAAATCTGAATGAATAGAGAGCAAAAGCTTAGGATAAATGGGATTTCTCTTTGCAAAGAGGAAAGGTGAGTCATGCTGCCTTCCAGATGGTGTGAGACTGCAACTCTCATCAGCCCTGTTTGGCAGACCCCATGGTGAGGAATGCTAGGCGTTGTAGTCCAGCAACATCTGGAGAGCCGGCAGCATCCTGCATAGAATGTAATTGACAGTACAGTTAGATAAATCAGATGTATTTATTTATGTATTTATTTATTTTACTGTTGATGAAAATGCCTGCCTCCTTCACCACTGCTTTCAGAAGGAGTGAAATTAGGGGGATAGTCACAGGTAGTGACTTTGAGGGGTAGCATTTGGAAGCAGTAGAAAGACTCATCATATTGAGGTGATGCTGTCTCTGCTTCCCCTTTTCCCCATTCTTCCTTCAGATCATGCTTCAGACAGTAGCAAAGCTCCCTTCCATGGACATGACTTTTCTTTCACACCCTTTGTTGTTAACTGGCATCAAATCAACCTTAACTTATGTTAACTCTGTGAACGAGAGACCTCCAACTCACCCTATCATCAACAGCCCTGGTCAGGTCTTGCAGACTCGGGGCCATGGCTTCCTTGATTAAGTCTATCCATCTGGAATCCATCTCTTTCCCTACTGCTTTCTACCTTGCCAAGCTTTATTGTCTTTTCTAGTGAGTTATGTGTTCTCATGATATGGCCAAAGTATGATAGTCTCAGTTTAGTCATCTTGGCTTCAAGGGAGAGTTCAGGCTTGATATGTTCAAGGACCCATTTATTGGTCTTTTTAGCAGCCCATGGTATCTGTAGAATTCTCCAGCAGCACATTTCAGAGGAGTTGATTTTCTTCCTATCAGCTTTTTTCACTGCCCAGCTTTCACAGCCATACAGAGAATTTGGAAATATGATGGCATGGACCATCCTAACTTTAGTATTCAGTGATATATCTTGACACTTCAGGATCTTGTCTAGTTCATAGCTGCCCCTCCAAGTCCTAGTGTTCTTCAGATTTCTTAGAGTCTCCATTCCGATTAATGATTGAGCCAAGGTATGGAAAATCATAAGCTATTTCAGTGTCTTCTACTTTAAAATTATCATCTACTTTAATGTTATGAAAATACTGGTAATCATTGGCCATTATTTTTCTTAATGTTCAACTGTAAACCTGGCTTTGCACTTTGTTCCTTGACTTTCGTCAGTAATCCTTCCAAGTCAGTGCTATTTTCTGCTAGTAGTATGGTATATTTGCATATCTTAAATTGTTGATATATACCTTCCACTAATTTTCATACCTCCCTCTTCTGAGGCTAATCCTGCTTTAGGTATGATAGCAAACAAGTTAAACAGATAGGGTGATAAAATGCAGCCTTGCCTGACCCCCTTGCTAATTGGAAACCAGTCTGTTTCTCTGCTTTCTGTCCTGACAATAGCCTCTTGTCCTGAGTACATGTTACACATCAGGACAATCAAATGTTGTGGCACACCCATTTCTTTACGAGCAATCCATACAATCAAAGGCTTTACTATAGTCTATAAAGCACAGGCTGATTTTCTTTTGAAATTCTTTGCTGCAATATGATCCCTAGCACTTCTTCCTTTCCTAAACCTAGCTTGCCCTACCCATCTCATAATGCCTCTGTAGAATGAATTTACATAATGCTGTGAGATTATTGTCTGAAGGAGAAAGCTGGCAGGAGACAGTCATTACAAGTAGGTAGCTGCTCTGCAATATATTTAAGAAGGAGAGAGAGAGAGAGGGAGAGAGAGAGAAGCTACTGTTGTGGATTCCCAGTAAGCTCCCAACTCTGAAATGGGTAGGCAGTAATTCATCTTCTGAAATTGCTTACCCACAGGCTACCAAATTCTCTCCACCCCTGCATTTGAGTTAGAAGTTTCCAGAAGGACATTTAGCTCAGTTTTAATTGTTTTTTACTTATTTTATATTTTTAGCCAGAGAAGCTAAAAAAAAGTGACTCACAAAAATACAGGGTATGTGTATTACTTTTGTATTAGTTGATATAGTTATTATTTCCAGCAATCTTAGGTGAAATGAATATCTTTTAAAAATGTGGCAAATAAAAAGAAGTGGTTATATGACCCTCGGGACAAAATAACAGTACAAAAAAGATCAGAACACAAAACTGTATATTTAACACAAAAATATCCTCATATACAAACTATGGAAAGTATGAACATAAAATAATGTATAAATGTGATATGACTAAGTACAGGTTTGCAGCAAAAAACCAGAAACTTTTCAGTTGCCAAACATAGAAATGAACTGATTTCTAACCACTGTACTTACATATAGTGATTCTTGAAGGACAGAGAAAACATATCTCACAACCTGTTAACAAATGATGAGCACTTTGGGTTCCTAAGAACAATTTCATAAGAAGTGAACATGGTCATTTGCCAGACACATTTCAGCTATGTAGCACTTCCCCAAAGGTTAAATTGGCTTCTTCAGAATAGATCAAGAAGACACAGTATTTCACCTTGTTTATATTAGGGCATATGCTCATATAGAGCTCAAAATGTCAGACTGGAAGGAGTTTGATAAAAACTCCACAACGTGTTTGTTAGCACGGTGGGTAATTATGTTTATATCCCACCTTTCCTCCAGTGAGCTCATAGCAACATAAATTCCTCTCCTCTCCACTTTATTCTGCTTACTACCCTTCGAGGTAGATCAGGCTGTGGAGGGTTGTTAGGATGTTGGAACAGCAGCAATTAACTCATATGTAGACCTTCAGGAGAATATATCCACTGCCTTAGGGAAGGACAGCAAAATAGGCAGTGAATCTATTTTAAAATAGTTGAAGTCGGGTATCCATCTGCAGTCTCTTCAGAAACAATAGCACGGAGATTCTTTATTACCTGGCTAGCTCTGGTAGTTACTGTATTTTATACATATCAGCATAATTCTTCCAGCAGACTTCAACTTTCCAAGACGATAGTCTATAATTGTGCATTGTAGATCTGTCTTTATCCCAGCATTTTGCCGGCCACACACACAGAGACATCTCTCATCTTCTCAATGTGCAGGCATCTTTGTCCTTAAAGCTTGATGAGGACATCTTTTCTGCACACCTTTGATTAGCTAGGCGAGTGCTTATTCATTCATCTGGGCATCCATTCAGTTATTCCATGAGTCCATTTGTTGTCTGTTAAATGTGCTATGTGGCCAACATCACTTGGCCTTTGGTCTAGGTACCTTGAACAATATGATATCCTGCAATGTATACAAAATCATATCAGACTGTTTCCAGTTGCTAGGAATTTTGCAACAGGGGGAGTAATTGAGTATAGAAGAACTAAATTGAGCAACACTTCCTTCTCTCCTTCCCCCCTTTTAGTTCCTTTATTAGTTATTATAAGTATAATGATAATTTAGTGATTTAGTAGTTACATCAATATTCAGTAGTTGCTTTTTCTGCCAGCAGTCTCAGTGTAATATAAATTCTCTCCCCCTCTTTATCCTCATAGCAACCCTGTGTGGTTGTTTAGACTGAGAGGTACTGAGAAACTCAAGGTCACCTGGTGTATTTCATGACTGAGTGAGGACTAGAACTCAGACCTCCCAGGTCCCATTTTCACTCCCTAATCTGCCTGTAGGTTTTGCCACATCAGATTTATGCTATGTAAGCTTCCTGCTACTTATTCTTTTGTTGCTCTCACTTCTACTTACAGTTAATTTTCTACCACTGGAAAAGGGAGGGGAAAGGGATTTGAGCAGGGATGTGAAAAACTGTCAGTTTCATTTTTTGTATTGTATTTCTCCAAATCCCTCCAGCATTCTTACCCAGACCAGGTTTGATATCAGGTTGTGAGAGTTTTAAACATCCCCACATAGCAATGTGTGCATATTTTGGGGTGCCCTGCCTAATTTGCACAATTTATGCATTTTTCTTAATATCTTCACACATTTGCCCCATTCACTAAGGTGCAGTACAGAGGGGAAAGAAAGAAAGAAAGAAAGAAAGAAAGAAAGAAAGAAAGAGGGAGTGGGTGGGTAGGAGATAATCTGACAATCGCAATTTCCTCCTGATGATAGGAAATCCAATGATACCAGCAATTTTTTGTTAATAGCTTCACAGGTCATGATTTGGATGAATTCAGTAAAAAAACAAAACAAACAAAAACAAAAAATGCCCAGCCTCTCCGTTTATACTGATTCCTTATACTGATTGCAGAGTGCTTTTGGAAAAAAAGCAATAAACTCAGGTTTGATGTGACCTATTTGACCTTGTTCTGGAAAGTCCTTTGTTGTGTATTTATAGGAATCTCTGCCCCATTCTTGAGTATTCAGCTACATTAATAGCATTTATGGTTGTTGCCTGATGTGTGAAGAGCTGTGTCCCATTGTTACAGTATGTGGGGTTCCTTCCACCTCTTGCCACAGAACTTATGAGCAACCGAAAACCAGCTTATAATGAAAAAGTCCTGACATAGTTAACGACTATATTCAGTGCACAGTGAAGATGATAATAAAGCTGGCCTTGGCAATAGTACACATCCAGTACCCATTACTGCTCAGGAAGAAATAGTAAAACATAACAGCAGCTATTCTTTCCCTAATGCAGTGAGCATGCACTGTGTGTTATGGATTGTTAGCTGAAGATAACAGCATGAGATGACCTTTGGAACACCTTGGCTTCTTGCCTCCAGGAAAGAAGGGCCTGAACTTGGCCAGAGATGCTGCTGAGAAGGAGGAGAATAATTCACAGTCCAACCGTGGACCACCTGATATTCTTTGGCATCCACTGTACCAGAATAATATGATCTGCTGCTTTGAGGCTGGCCCAGAGCCAAAACCTGCTAGGCCAGTGGACAGAGAACAAGAATAATAACTTTGTTCCATCATGGTAAAGCTGCAGGATTCAGGCTTTAGCATAAGAAAGCAAAACCTGCTCAGAGTACAGGAAGCTGTGATTTGCAGTTTGCTGGTTGTAAGTGTTTTTGTTACAGTGAAGGGGTTGAATGGATTTGTATGTTTATTTGAACAACCAAAATTTCTCTGTGTGCCTGTGCATGCAAGAGAAACAGAAAATACCTGGTGCTGTCCACTGTATATACATATAGACAAGCAAATTGATGGATTGTCAGAGCTGGCTCTCATTTTTATATTTTGACATGACTGCTTCAAGTTTATGTGGACTCTCTAGACCAGTTATTGGAAAGAAATACCATTAATTCCTATACATTTGTATTTGCATACATGATGAAGTGCACCACCCAAAGAAAATAATACACACTTGTAAAAGCTAAATTTTCTGTAAGATGTTGTTGTCCAAGCAAGAATGCACTGTAAAGTATCAAAGCCCAGAATACTGGAAATGAGACCCCAGTATGTGCAGTGGAGGCAGATGTCCTGCTAGGTTTGTTCTCATTCTGGTCAACCTTGATTTAGACCCCCCACCCCACCACTGGTGGTGCCACAGAGTGATGCTTAGAGAGAACATGGGTGTCCTGCGTCAGATCACCAGGTGTTATGGTCTGGAGAGGTTTTGCTGCTGTGAAGTAGAACAGGGGCCATTACTTCCTCTCCTTCATCTTGAATAAATCCAGCCTCTACTTAAGGGCTGTTTGTCATGTCATCAGATTCCAGCTCTGCAAAGCTTTTTTTTCTTGCAAATCCAAGCAGCAGCTTCTGGAAAATGGCACAATAGGCAATTCCTATTGAGGGGAACCCCTCCCCCCTGGGAGGGGGAGTTTACCTCTTTAGTAGAAAAAGCACATGTGGGTTTATGATCCCAGCAGAGATGCTGGAGAGTAGTCCCAATCTTGTCCTGCTCTGCTTTGGCTTGAATCTCACAGTCAAATACAAATCAGGACTCTGGACAGTTCGCAGTGGGTCCTGCAGATAATGTTGTCTTCTCTGGACATTAAAGCTATCTGAGGCCTTATAAAGGCAGGCAAGGCTCCTGAAATAGTCATGGGCTATGTTCCTTAAGGGCCATTTGTTTCATTCCAAATTCTTGGGCTTTTTTGAAATCTAGGCACTGGAGAGACATCTGGCAACCCATCCTCTGCATCAGCGGACAGCAATAGGGCCAGGTCTTCTGAACAGGAGGGTGTGGGAGAAAACACAGAAAGTTTTCCCCCAGGGAAATCAACTTGTACTTTAGTGTTCCTTTGAGCACTCTGGGTCCCCCAAATCAGATGTTATGACAAGCCCTCAGGGGGGAAAGATGCTGGTGGAGCTGGGAGTGCCTGTTATTGCCTTTTCCTCTCTGAAGGAAGTGTCTCCACTTTTGAACATTGGGAAGTGGAGGACACAGTGCTTCTTGAGTGTCTTTGTGAGATTTGGATGTGTTCATTTGGTATCTATCATACACAAACTTTCAGCCATTGTCAGTGCACTCACAGGAGTGTTCTTGAATGCCTAGTACAGGGTTAGCACACTGATGCCAAAATGCACCACCACACTTTCCAGACTCACCATCATACATATTGTGTTATAGTTGGAAATGCTGATATACCTATGCTGATACTGTTTGGATGTTGTCTACTCAGAGTGGGAAGAAAAACCCTGTGACTTTGGTGACCTAAACACAGTGAGAATAGCAACTTGTAGAGGGAATTCTCCAAGCCAAAATAGCACTGAATAATTTACAAGTCTAGCTATGGGAAGGATTATTTGCATTAAGCATTAATTAGATTGGTGGAGATTTTCAAAGGCACAAAAGACAAAGTAGCTTGTAGCTCTTACTGAAAGCACTCAAAGTTTTGTGCCTAATTTCCATTTGAGGATTTGCAGAAATTCCCCATTTGTTAAATCCAGATTTGTGAGCTGTCTTCTGCAAGGTTTTGTATGATATAAAATGTACTTAAGAAATTAGGGGGCAGTATTTGCGGAGCTGGATGAAATGATAACATACTGTATGAAATCACACACTCTTTGAGGAAAGAAACATTGTTAATGTACATAGAAAATACTGATGATCTATCTAAATTACTTATGTTTTGTTCAATTCTGAAATAAATGCTACATCATAGATTTGCTGTGATGGTGGAGAAACCTGAAAAGGAATCGGATGGAAGCTTCTGTATTTGGGATTTTATATGATTTCCTGAAATGGCAGTTATCCTTTGTGTGTTTTGTGGGTGGCTATATTGTGTTAACAATTAAATAGAATCAGTACAAGCCAGCTTGAATTATACGTTTAGTCAGATGTTGGAAGATTTGCTGTCATCTTCCCACTCTTGGGTTACAACTTCACTTTATCTCATTTTCATCAATCCTCCCTCCCAAATGATTACACTACTATTCAAATAATTCATGCTAAAATCTTGTTTGAAATATCCAGTCTGGCTGATTGTTCACTTAACGTGTGACACCATTTCATGTAATAAAAATATTATGACTATATAAAAAGTGGTTCTTCTTCAAGAACTATGACTCAGAATACTGGGAGGGGGAGTATATTTAATACAGAAAAATTAGAAAATACTGCACAAAATTCAGATAGGCCAAAAAGGATGACTCTTAGAATAAGGTTCCAAAGATCTCAGTTCTGACGTTTGCTACCATATAAATTTAGACTAGAAAAAGTTAGTGCCTAATGTGCTGGAAAAGAATAACTTTTCACTACTTTTTTTCCTTAGCTTTGTTAAAACAGGGTAAGTGGGGTGGGAACAAGGGCTGCTGGTGGTGTGTGGAGAGAGAGAGATGCCTCCATAGGCTGTGGTTATTGCTAAAGATATTTGCCAAAAGTCTATTAGCTGTGGTGTGAAAATTGCATCCCCAGTACCAATAACTGCTAAATAGATATTCAACAAAACAGCACTATCTGCCTTCCAAGTAGAGGCAATGTGCTGGCTAGGGATTATGGGAGTTAGAGTGAAACACAATTGTAGCATAGTTGTGAGGATCTCAGGTTGGAGAAGGGTGTTCCCAATAATGTGAATCACAACTAGTACAAAGAGCCAGTGTAGTGTAGTAGTGTAGTGCAGCTGTAGAAACCCACTGAGTGACCTTAGGCAAGTCACACTCTTTCTGCCTCAGAGGGAGGTAATGAACAAACCCTGCCAAGAAAACCCTGTGATAGGTTCACCTTAGAGTCGCCATAAGTCGGAAATGACTTGAAGGCACACAAAAACAACAAGCTAGTACTAGGGATCCCAGTGGAATGATAGGAAGAAGTGTTGGTGTGGCACCAACACAGTCTTTAAAAAGAATGATTACTGACTGAAAAGGGGATAAAACATTTAGTACTGCCTTACCAAAAGCAATATACAGTCTATAGAAACATATATAGGCGCTTACAGTTGTAGAAAAGAGAAACCCCATTGACTTGTGTGCACACACCCCAGAGTGAAATGGAACTAAGCTTGCTGAAGGAAGGTTTCTGTTAATTTTGATTCAGCTGTGCATGTGAAGATTTAATTTGACCTTGAGAAAGTAGAACTGTGGCTTCCTAAAGGGGAGGAAGAAGGCTTGAGTGCTTTTATTAATTTCTTCTCCCATGGGATAGATTTTTACATGGCAGGTTTCTGCAGTTTCCCCTTGAATTATATACATTCTCCACTTCACACAGTGTCTTGGGAGAAAGTTTTTTCTTTGCTGTTTCAAGATTGAGTCAGACTTTTTACCTGCCCACCTCTCAAATAACATTTGTTCAGATGGGGCTTGTTGTGGCTCATTCACCTTTTGTGTACTGTTCCCAATGTTTCTTTCTTACATTCTTGAGAAAGAGAGAGTACACAAGTGGCCATGTTTTATATTTTCTGTTTCTATTTTTTTCAAAGAAATGGTACTAGATGTGCATTCTTTGTAATGTGATAATAGTCAGATGATCACACGTTCCTTCATTCATTGAAATTTGGTTTAATGAACCATGATTCTCTTGTCTTCTCTTATGTTTAGACTGAGGTATAAATGTGCTAAATAAATATAGATGCCCAGGAATAGCCTGTGGAAATAGTTTGAAATTGTGATGTTGTGGACTGGTTTGGGTTTTTTTAACTGATAATACACCAGTCAGTTCCTAATGTTTTCTTGCAATATTGGGGAGAGCCACAACTCTGGATATAATCTTGATCAGAGTGATTTTGATGTGCTTTTTGAAAGAGTTAATGGATTCTTTATAAAATCCACAAATGACTTTACAGGTCATTGTGGTTCCACACATCCCCTGGCATGGGGAGCAGCCTCCTCTGGCCTGAGGATCCATTGGTAGCAGTTGCACATCGAACACTCAGAAGCTGAAGTAAGACTAGCATTTTGTTTAGTAGGTAATAGTTCACTCAACAGAATGAGAAAGCCTTAACCTGCCCTTTAACTATTTAGACAGAAAGCTATCTATTGGTAACAGGTACTGTGGTGAGAACAAACAATAAAAAGAACACATTCCTCCTTGAGCCCTCCCATTTCTCTCTCCCCTTTATAAATCCTCAGCCTTGGCCCCCTCCTCTTTCTCCATGGCTTCCCACTCAGATTTCTCTACCAATATTACTCCCCAGCCACAAGTCCATGCCCTCCTTTCGCCTCCTCTTCCCTCTGTAAACCACACAGCCCCGGGTCCCCCAGAGCCTGGCCTTGGGCTATCCCTGGGAGAGACTCCTTCCTCCTCTCCCCTGTGGCCTCCAAGTCTCTCAGGTTTTATCAGTGCCTTTACCCCACCTGTCCTCCTCCTGCTAGCATCTGTCTGCTCTATTCCTTGCCTCCTCTCTCTACTGACTCTTTCTCCATCTGCCTGTCCCTTTTCTATCCCTTTCCTTCCGACCATCTCTTTCCCCAGGTCCTCTGTCTTCTCTTGCCTTGTGCAGCCTTTGTTTCCCTCCTCCTCCCTGCCTCTCATGCCTCTGTCTTTTTGTCTCTACCATTCTCTGATCTTTTTGTCTCTGTCTACCCCTCTAAATTCCCTGCCATTGCTCCTGGCCCCTACCTTGCATCTGTTTTTGCACTCTTGCACAGTAGCTTGCTGGTCCCCCAGCTTCCAAGTCCAGCCGCCATGCCAGATGCCATCATCCCTCATGGCTCGCTTCTGCAAGGTCCTGCTGCTGGCTGTATTTCTCCAGTAAGTCCTGGAAGAGGCTGGTGGTAGTGGCATCCCCTGTGTGTGCCACAGTAATTTATATCCCCCTCCAACTATGTCAAATCAAACTGGGTGGGGTTCTTCAAGGCTGACTGACTTTCTTTATTCATGTGCTTTACTTGCCTAGGGAGAATCACCATTGTCCCATAAGCAGGATCTCTTTCTGTTTCTTATTTCCAACATCATCATCATCTGTTTCTTCTTTCCATCATCATCATCATCATGAAGCTGGTGGTTCATCATCATCACCATCATTATCACTTTACTTCCTTCACTTATGTCCCACCTTTCCCTCAAAACTGGAACTCAAGACAGCTTACAAAAAATTAAGACAGATTAAAACACATGCAAAAACACAAATAACATGTAAGCAACTATTGTTAAAATGTCTCTCTCTCTCTCTCTGGCTTTTCTTCGCAAACGAAGATTCAGGAAGTACTCATCCCGCGCTTTCTGCAAGCGCGCTGATGACTAAAAAGGCCAATCCGAGATAAACAAGTCCGGTTGCAAAAAGCACAGCAGAAGGTCTCCTTGGGTGATGTTTTTGGGTTGTGTTTCTTTCTGCGTTGTCGTTTCTCTTCAAGACTTGTTCTTCGTGAGTTCTCAAATAAGGCTGCAGCATTGTGGATAGTGCGTCTCCATGCCTCCCGATGTGAGGCCAGGGCGGACCACTGTTGGTGATCAATTTGGCCAAGCCTGAGATGTTGTTTCAGGGAGTCTTTGTATCGCTTTTTTGGAGCGCCCCTCTTACGCTGACCCGTGGCGAGTTCACCATAGAGTAGTATTTTTGGGAGGCGATGGTCCTCCATCCTAGAAACGTGCCCTGCCCAACGCAGCTGTGTTCTCAATATCATGGCCTCAATGCTGGTGATCCCTGCTTGCTCAAGGACAGCAACATTCGTCACATAGTCAGTCCAGTGTATATTTAGGATTGTGCGTAGACAGCGCTGATGAAAGCGCTCGAGGAGTCGTAGGTGGTGGCGATAGGTGACCCATGTTTCAGATCCATAAAGGAGGATAGACAGTACGATGGCTCTATACACACTGATTTTTGTGCTTTGCCTCAGGTGTTTATTGCTCCAGACTCTTTTGTGAAGTCTTCCAAATGCACTATATGCCTTTGCTAATCTGTAATCGATCTCTTTGTCAATCTTGGCATCTGAGGAGATGATGCTTCCCAGGTAGGTGAACTGCTGAACGGACTTGAGCACTGATTTGCCGACGGCAATGTGGGGATGGTGGTGTTCGTCCTGTGGTGCAGGCTGGTAAAGAACTTCTGTTTTCTTCAGGTTGACTTCTAGCCCAAACAGCTCTGCAGCTGTTGCAAAGCAGGATGTTAGGCGCTGCAGAGCTGCTTCTGTGTGGGCAACAAGGGCAGCAGCATCGGCGAAGAGCAGCTCATGGACTAGATAGTTTAGAGTCTTAGTGTGAGCCCTCAGACGGCTTAAGTTAAACAAGCTACCATCAGTACGGTAGCGTATATAGATGCCGTCGTCTTCTTCAAGCTCTGCCATAGCCCTTTGGAGCATCGTGCTGAAGAAGATTGTAAATAAAGTTGGTGCAAGAACACAACCTTGCTTCACTCCATTAGTTATCAGAAAGGGCTCTGAAAGAGCATCGCCATATCTGACTTGACCACGCTGTCCCTCGTGTAGCAAGATAATCATTTTAAGGAATTTGGGGGGACATCCTAGTCTTTCCAGGATCTGCCACAGACCTTTTCTACTTACAGTGTCAAAGGCTTTGGTGAGGTCGACAAATGTTACATAGAGACCCTTGTTCTGCTCCCTACATTTTTCTTGCAGTTGCCTAAGGGCAAATACCATGTCTGTAGTACTCCTATTGGCTCTGAAGCCACATTGGCTTTCAGGGAGAAGTTCTTCTGCAATAGCAGGAACTAATCTGTTCAGGAGTATCCTTGCAAGGATTTTTCCAGCAATAGAGAGCAGTGTTATGCCTCGATAGTTTGAGCAATCGGATTTTGCTCCTTTTTTCTTGTACAGGGTGATGATGACTGCATCTCGGAGGTCTGATGGCAGTTCCCCTTTTTAAGCCATAAATATGACTATGGAATAATAGTCATAGAATCATAGAGTTGGAAGAGACCTCAAGGACCATCCAGTCCAACCCCCTGCCATGCAGGAATACACAATCAAATCATTTAAAACAAATCTATTAAAAAGCAACAGATAAATATCCATAGAACACCACATTATTAAAAAGCCTTGCAATCAGTTTCTGAAACTGTGTTGCCATCAAAAGGTTTTTACAGCCCAATGGAATGACAACAAGAGTAGAGCCATCCTAGCATCCCTAGGGAGGGAGTCCCAAATCTGGGAGCAACCTCTGAGAAGGCCCTCCTCCATGTTCACGCCCGATGTGCCTGTGAAGATGGCAGGACAGAGAAAAGGGCTTCTTCTGAAGATCTCAGACTTTGGGCAGGCTTGTGTAGGGAGATATGGCCTCCAAGAAAACCAAGACCCTAGCTATATAGGGCTTATTGGTCATAACCAGAGGTGGCTCTTGAGGTTTTTGTTGTGTTGACATTAGGCTTGCAAATGTTACATATTCAGATAATTAGTCAACATGCACTGGGTCAACACAGTTGTTAAGTGCCTAGTACACACCCAACAATCCATGAGATCCATTCAGTGTGCCAATATCTCCTGGAAAACTCAGTGTGAAATCCCCACCTAAGGAAAAATGGTGTGTGAGCTTATCCCAATTTACCAAGCCCAGGAAGGGCAATAGTCAATCTTGGATATGAGCATAGATGTCCTGTACCACATTTTAGAACCATCTATCATGTTAACTGAAATCCTCTTTGAAGATGGTGTAAAGTTCCAACAGTATACTTACATGAAAGTCAGAGTGACAAAGAGGGAAGATGAAGACAGCCTGGCAGTAGTGCAAAGTAGCTTTCTCAGTACTTGTCCACACCGAGTTAGTATCCATTTGGGCTGGGAGAGGAGCTAAACCTGGCCTCTGTCCAGCAGTTTACACTAGCAAGCAGGACTGTTTTGTAAGAAGGTACTGGATACCTCATTATGCAAGTTTGAAAGAAATACATCTGCTGTTGTAAAGCCCTAAGAAGATTCCTGTTGTGTGTCTTCAAGTCGTTTCTGACTTACAGCAACCCTAAGGTGAATCTATCATAGTTTTCTGAGGCTGAGAGTGTGTGACTTGCCTAAGGTCACCCAGTGGGTTTTCATGGCTGAGTTGGGATTCAAACCCTGTTCTCCAACGTTGTTGTGCAGCACTCAAACCACTCTGCCACATTGGCTCCCAAGAAGATTCTACCCTCAGTCGTTTGTATCACTTGACTGTCTCCACAGCAGTTGTTACTTGTTCTTGTGGCTGAGGAGCAGAAGCACTCAAAAGAATAGCTCATACATTCAACAGAGAATAAAAGTGGGGTTTTGACCTCATGGAAGAACATCAACACATTATTTCTAATTCCCGAGCTGTTGCCATCCAGAGTGCAGTCTTTCAAATTACATTTTTGTTGTTAAAGCTGTGTTATAGGAAATTAATGTTGACATAGAGTACATTTTATTTAATTTGTAATAAAAAGTAGTCATTCAGGCCTCCTAAATGTTTGACCACTGTTGCTGCAGGGTGCTTTGTTTTGAGTGCTTGCTTACAGGATAGCAGTTTCTCCGTCTCTCCTAGGAACGGGAGGCAACATTCCAGTGAATGTATTTCTTTCGCTGTGTAGTTTTGTTTGCTGCACAAGAGCTTTAATGAGACAGATAAATAAAATAAAATGGTGTTTGGCATGGCTTTTGTTTCCTTTCATTTGTTCCTGGCCTAAACAAACAGAACCAAACATAGAAGGCAAGAAGTATTTTCCTATCCCAGGAAAGAGAGAGGCTGAGATGGAAGGTAAATAGGAATCAAAATGCATAGAATCATAGAATTGGAAGAGGCCACAAGGGCCATCCAATCCAGTCCCCTGCCTTGCTTCACTATTGTCTTGTTATAATAATACCCAAGAGTATGCTCATTCCAAGAAACAGCTAAGGCACTACTGTATTTTGTCTATTACAATTTGTCTATTGTATTATATTTATAGGCTCCTGTTTAGCCATTAGGGCTCCCAGGGTGGACTTTCTTTACTCTGGAATGTGGGTTTGTACCTTTTCTTCCTTCCCAGAGCAACCCTTGCCCAAACTCCTATTTTGGGCCCTGCCCCTCCCCTGCTGTGGGGGTGGGTAAAAGGAAACCCCGATATTGAATGTTCAGTGTTCAAAAGTATCACTTGGGTGCCACTCCCTCCCCCCCCAAGTTGCTGAGAGAGAGGAGGGGAGTGGCACTCTACAACTGCCTTTAGGGTTCATCCAGCCATGGTGAATGCCGCCTGGTGTAGATAGCTTTGCCTCGTTTCCCTGCAGGGGAAAGGGCATGCAAAAAGAGTGAACTGCTATCATCTGGCACATGCAGAAACTGGCTGGATTGTGAGGCTAGGGTTCATTTGGCATGTGCCTAATGTTAGCTGAGAGCATGACTGGCTTCACTTTATGTTCTCCTCTTTCCCTGCACTAGCTGCCAGCAAACACCAGCTGAGAGCATGGAAGAGACTCTTTGCTCTCTCCAGTAAATGACTGGGAGATAATGGGGCCTCTTCCCCCTGCTAGTGGAACCTCAAAGAGGGGGAGCCTCTGTGATCTGGAAGGGGGACCTCTATGGGTCAGATGAAGTCCATGGGCTGAAGGTGGTGGTGGTGGTTGCTGCTGCTGTTTTCTCATTTATATTCTGCTTTTTCTCCAATACTGGGACTGAAAGAGAATCCTAACATGGCTTCTCTTGTGCTACTCCCCCCAAATTCTTGCTTCTCTGTTTCTTATGTATCCCAGTGCTAGTGAAATTCTTCCAAAACAACAAGCTGATACTGTGAAGGTTACATAGTAAATTTTGTTCTTTACAAGGCCATGAAACACCAAAAATGGATTATGTAGCAAGGATTAGGGAATGGTTGCTTGCCTTATAGAAGACTATAATAACCAACTGATGTCCAAAAGTCAAAACTTCTATCAAACTTGTTGGCATAATGAAATTTTCCCAGCACATGCACTTTGCAGTATTGACTTGGCAACCTTGGCAAATTATATTAGCATGTAAATGCTTATGGCTCATAGCTCCCATTCTTTTCGGTTTATGGTCTGTCAGGGTGGGAGACAGAAATACATTTCTTTCTCTCATTGAAGCTTGATTCACCAGCATGGCCTGCTAATATTTTCTTCTTCGTGGTCTCTGTGAATGCACACAGTGGGTTAATCCTTCGGAAACTTCCAGAAGCCTCAAATCAAACTTTTGGACGGTAGTTCTGCCCTCCTCACTACTGGCCTATATACGCCCCCACGTCTCACCAAATGCTCAGCTCAGTTTTTTCCGCCACATGAGCAGGACTGAAGAAACACTGAAGCTTAACATGGGATGTATAATCCTCAGAGTAAATAAGCACATCATCCAAATACACCAGTACCCCTTTGTACAAAAACTCTCTAAGTACATCATTAATCAAGTTTTGGAAGACTCCGGGAGCTCCACTGAGCCCAAATGGCATTACGCAAAATTCAAATGCCCCTAGCTGGCAATTGAAAGCAGTTTTCCACTCATCCCCTTCTTTAATTTGCACTCTGTAATAGGCCTCCCGCAAGTCCAGCTTCGTGAATATCTTCCCCTTGGCTAAATGAGCCAGGATATCTTTCGTTAAGGGGAGGGGGTACTGGTTTGTCATACTGATAGCATTTAAGGATCTGTAATCAATACAGAGATGAAGAGAAGAATCGGGTTTGCATCTGAACAACACCAGGGCCCCCAAGGGGGAGGTCGTAGGTATGATGAACCCCTGGGCAAAGTTTTTATCTATGAACTCCCAGAGGGCATCCATCTCCACCGGTGTCATGGAGTAAATCTTAGGTTTGGGCAGATCGGCCTCCGAAACTATCTCAATTGCAGTCAAACCGCCTGTGGGAGGGTAGAATGTCACATTCCTTCTCTTCAAACACATTCTGCCACTGTTTATACTCCACCGGTAACCCTTTCATTTCCCCTTGAACCAGAGCAGCTTTAAAGTTCTGAAGCATGGCCTCTTGAGCCCTCCTCCCAGTGAGGCCTCGCCCACTCCATGTTCCCACACACACAAGGGGTCTGTAAAAGTCACAGTCTCCTTTACCCAGTCTGTAGTGGGGTTGTGAAATTTCTACCAGTTTAAACCCACTACTGCAGCCGGAACTAAGCCTGGCACTATCATGAATTGGAGCTCCTCTTGATGATTTCCCATCTTCATATGTACTGGACCAGTCATCTGCCTTACAGGGCCCCCCTTCATCATCCCTCCGTCCATCTGAGACAGCCACACTGGCTTGTCTAGCTTAATGGTGCTAACTGCGAGTTCACTGACCAAGGAGGGGTGAATCAGCACTTGGGTACATCCGGAATCCACCATTAACATTACTTTTCGGGGGACCCCATTATTTGCAACCCCTATTTTGGCTTTTAGGAAAAAAGGGCCTTTCACCCCACTCACCACAGCACTTGGACGCCCTTCAGGATTAGCCCACCCTCGGGAGCTTAGTAGGGCGGGCTGGACCCGTTTCCCGCTGGGTCAGCATCTGAAGAGGACCCACTGTCATCCAATTCCTCAGAAGACTCTCCCACCGCATGGCCTGAAATCAAAGTGTGCACCGCTGCTTTGGCCTTTGGTTTGAATGGCGTCTTGGGTGCTGTAAGCTTCCCATCTGCCTTCTTGGGCCTCTCTTCCATGGGGTTGTCTCAGGGTTGTTTCTCTGGGCATTAGGCTATGCGGTGTCCACCCTTCCTGCAGTGCAGGCACAAGCCTTTTTGCATCCTTCGCTCCCTCTCTGACTCCCCCGCCATGCCTCCAGCTGGTCTTAGCTTTCTTCCCTGAGGACCAAGTGGGCTTTCCGCCCAGCCCCGGGTGTTGTCGTGCCAGCTTGACGCTCTGTCTCAGGGTTTCCACCTCCCCAGCCAGCCATACACACCCCAAGAGGGTTTCTGGGTTCCCTTGGGCCAACACCCACTCTAGGATGTCCGCGTTAAGACCATCCTGAAAATACTGCACCTTAGTGGTTTCAGTCCAGTCAGGAATCTGGCTGGCCAGGCGGCAAAATTCGGAGGTGTATTTGGCCACGGGCCTCAGGCCTTGGTGCAGTTGCTGGAGTTCTGTGCTTACACGCCTCACCCTCAAGTGGTCTTCAAGTTGAGCTCGTAGGGCCATCATGAAGTCATGGAAACTCCCCAACTATGGAGCCCCCATATCGTAGAGCCCCACCAGCCATTGCGCCACCTCTCCCTCCAGCTGGTTGGAGACGTACTGCACCTTCTCAGCCTCTGTCTGGAACTCTTCTTCCCATTGGGACACGAACCCCATCACCTGGGTTAAGAAGTATGGCAACTTCGCGGCGTCCCCATCAAAAGTGGCTTTCAGGTCTTGATGCTTGTGCCCACGAGGTCTCTCCCGCGGCTTAACCGGGCCAACCCCCTCAGGGGGTACTGGGCCAGGAACCTGTGGGACAGGGGCCCCAGCAGGCACGGCGGGGACCCCTCCCCCTGGAGCTGGAGCTGGCAACTGAGGGTCCTGGGGAGGTTGGCCTCCCCCCAGGGTGGCAGGTTGCTGAGGATGTCTCTGCAGAATCTCCAGGAGGCTTGTCTGCATGACCTCCATTTGTTGCTTCAGCTGCTGCACCTCATTCTCCAGTTTTGAGCACGGGGTCTCACCCCAGGCTCTTGGTACCCCTCAGTTAGGGGTCTATCCCACCATCGGGACCTGTGTTCTTCCCAAACTCGCTCCTCTGGCCAGAGCCAGCTGGCTCCCATGGCCATTCCTGCTCCACGCACTGGAGTCTCAGAGAAGGGTAGGCTGCCCCTCCCCAGAGCTTGCCTGGCTCCCAGCTCCATGAGTTCAGTGGGAGGGGTCGGCTTCCCAGCCCTCCGTTAGGCTTGGCTCCACTCTTCCACCGGCACGCCTGCACCATCTCCCAGCATGCCGGCTCCCTGGTCATCACCTGTGGCCAGGTCTTTCTCCATCTGGGTTCCAATCTCCGCGTCGTCAGACATTGCAGATAGGAATCAAAAGTTAAGTAGGATTGGTGAGTTCTGGCTTACTGTGATGTACCAGAAACACACGCTCGCATTAACTCAATAAGAAATCTTTATTAAGCAAGGAAACGTGATTCAGTAACATAGGCAAAGCCAGAACTAAACACATCCTAGTACAACCTCTGGATAAATCCTTACAGCGTGAGAATGGTATGTAGGGATGGCTGTAGGCAGGCAGCCACCTCCAGGTGCTGTGACCTTGAGCTGCTCGAGGAACAGCGTTCCCAGACCCAAAAGGCGGTCTGGCACCCGTCCAAGGGCTGAGAGGCCCAGGCAGGGAAGACAGGCCAGGAACCAAACTCATGTCAGGCCTATTACCAAACTCATGTCAGGGTCTTCTATGGAGTCTACTCTAATACCCAGAATCCAGGGATGAGCATGACATAACACAAAAGGCTGAAAGCCCTCCTTTATGAGCATACCCTCTCTGTGACATCATTCCCTGTTAAGACGTCCAGCTCGGGGACCGCACCGATTGTGGAGGAGGAGGACGAATTATAGCCCCTTCTAACCCTTGTTGGGTCTATAATGTCAGCCATAGGCTTCTTCAAGGCCTGATCTCAGTGTGGGGGTAAAATGACTGAGATGGATGGCCACTCTAAGTGCCTCCTATGTTTTGGGCAGTCTCACAATATGAAATCTTCTAGGTACTGCAAGCCTTTACACCCCTGGCCAGGTGAAACAAAGACAAGAGGCTGAAGGCATTCCTTTACGAGCACGCCCTCTCTGCAACCTCTCCCCCCACTGAGCACCTGGGTCCAGTACCACATCGAAGCTGGTCAAGGAACCCAAAAAGTGGGCCTACTACAGTCCCATCTACCAAGGTACTGCTTCTTGATCAAGGTACTGTGCAAGTGATACCACTGCCCAAGGTACCATGCAAGCAATACCACTGCTCGTGACCAAGGTACCATGCAAGCAATACCGCTGCTTCTTGACCAAGGTACCATGCAAGCAATACTGCTGCTTCTCGACCAAGGTATTGTGTGAGTGATACCACTGCCCAAGGTACCATGCGAGCGATACCGCTGCTCCTTGACCAAGGTACCACGCAAGCAATACCACTGCTCCTTGACCAAGGTACCATGCAGGCAATACCGCTGCTTCTCAACCAAGGTACTATGGAGCGACACCATTGCCCAAGGTACCATATGAGCGATACCGCTGCTTCTCGACCAAGGTACTATGCGAGCGATACTGCTGCTTCTTGACCAAGGGACCATCCGAGCAATACCACTGCTTGCTACCAAGGTACTATGCAAGTGATACCACTGCTCACAACCAAAGTACCGTGCAAGCGATACTGCTGGTCACGACCAAAGTACCATGTGAGTGTTACTGCTGTTCGCAACCAAGGTACTGTGCGGACTTGTGCGAGCAATACCGCTGCTGCGCTGAAGGACAATCACAGGTCAGTTAGACTGGATGAGGCTGTGGATGTTGCTGAGGAGGAGGAAGAGCATGAGCCACCTAAGAAGAAATCAAAGGCAGCAGACGAGTGGTGATCCCCTAGCAGAGGATGATCCTGTGAATGCAGGAAAACCTGCAAGGGCTGTTCCCTGTCTTGTGGGTCACCCAAAGAAAGGGACAGACTGCTATCATGGTACTTACCCAATCACTTCTCTCTCTGGTGAGGAATGTACCAGCCAGGCAGAGGACGCTACCTCCAACTAGCCTGCCTTCTAAGTACCGTCAGAGACACCAGTACCTCAGTCACAGTCCTGTTTGGCCTCCAGGTCTTGCATTCCTTGCCTGTGTCCTCAGCACACACCTAGGTCACAATCGGGGTCATACAGCTCTCAACACTCTGATACAACTCCCCCTAGTATGAAGACAACTGGTCCTAGGACAGATGCGAGTGATGTGGATCAGATGAGTTGCATTCAGAGAACCCACCCCTGAATTCATCTCCACAGGGGAAGAGTGCACAACATGACACACCATCCCCTACTGATGACATCAGGACATTTGCAGAGGTGGTAAACTGCATGGCAGCATCCCTTGGCCTGACGGCCACTCAATCAAACATCCATGTGGATGATCCGATTTTTCACGGTCTACAGAGGTAGGCCCCTCCATTACTTTCTATTCCCATCTGGCCCTTCCTTATACAGATCATCAAAGCAGCTTGGGCTAGCCCACCCACCGTGCCACCCACTCCTTGGATGTTGGAGCATCTTACTGGGTTTCTGATGACACATCTCCATGGCTAGCCTCGCACTTGCAGCCGAACTCTAGCATAGTGGCTATGGCCCAGATGCGTACGTCACATAGGATGCATTCTTCCCCAACAGACCGGGAGGGTAAGGTGCTCGATGCCATTGGCCTACTAGCTAAGTTTGCCATGTATAGTGTGTGCATGGACGCATACCAGCGACACCTTTGAGATGTGGTTTCATCTTGTCTGGACAAAGTCCCCACTCAAGCCCTTGATCTGGTACATAATATGAGGGATGATGGCTTTATCCTAGCAAACTATCAGTGGCAAGCAGCTAAACATCTGGCTAACTGTGCTGGTAAATTAACGGTAAGCACGGTGGCAGTGTGAAGGCATGCATGGTTACGTTCTTCTGGACTTTCCAGCACAGCTAGATCAATGATCGAAGACCTCCCCTTCGACAAAGCCGGTCTCTTCCACAGATACTACACTGGAACACACACACAAAATGAGAACTACGGCGAGGTGCTGTGGCATCCCGTCTTCAGGATAAACCTCTTGGTCACAACTATATGGGAGGTGATTCCCCCCTTTTCGTAGGAGATATAGCCCTACAGTGCAGCGCTCTCCGCACTCTGTGTTTGCGTACCCACAATACCAGAGGAAGTTTGCTACTACATCAATAACTAAGTCTCAGTTCCAAAAGAAGCCTGATTCATCCAAACAGTGAGTTTGACTACTCCCCCGCTTCCGCCCACGCCCATCGCAGGTGCATATGCAGACAGGCTTCATGCCGCTTTCCACACCTGCTACTCCATCACGTCAGACCACTGGGTCCTGAGTATCATCCTAAAAGGATACTTTATAGTATTCAACCATCTTCCCCCCCTCTGGGGTCTTCAGAGTTAATCCTCCTTCCCCGTACCTCATGGAAGAAGTAGCCACCCTCCTTTGGAAGGGTGCCATAGATGCTATTATCCTGTGTCAGAAGGCGGAGGCCTTCTTCTCCCATTATTTCCTCGTCACCAAAGAAGGATGGTGGACTGTATCCCATTCTGAACCTACGAGACGTCAACTGTCATATTGCTCCCAAGTGATTCAGAATGGTCACACTTTCATCTATCCTCCTGTTCCTCCAGATCAGAGACTGGCTTGTTATGATGGACCTTCATGACGCCTACTTCCACATTGATATAGCACTGTCACACAGGTGCTTCCTCACATTTGCTATCAGCTCCCACATGTTCCACTTCAAGGCTCTTCCATTTGGCCTCTGCATGGCCCCACGGGTCTTCGCCAAATGTGTGGCACCGGTAGTAGCCCACCTCCATCTGAAAGGGGTGGTAATCTTCCCGTACTCAGATGACTGGCTCATCATGGTCCCATCCAGGGCGAAGGTCACCAGGGACGTACCTCTGACCCTCTCCCTGCTCAACGCATTAGGATTTGTGGTCAACCTAGAAAAGTCCATCCTGGAGCCATCGCAACTCGTAAGATTCATGGGACCACAGTTGGACTCCACACAGGATATGGCTTTCCTCCCAGAGGACAGGCTCACCACTCTGCAAGGCACATCCTGCCGCTGCATCACATGCAGAAGGGTGCCGGTGCACTTTATCCAATGCACCCTGGGTTACATGGCTTCCACCACGGCTGTTACCCCCCTCACCAGACTATGGATGTGACCCTTGCAGGCCTGGCTTCTCCAGGTGTTCAACCCATTGATGGACAGTCCTTCCAAGTTGCTCTTTGAGTCTTGCCCGATACTCAGGGCACTGGGCTGATGGACTCAGTCAGAGATGATCTGTTGCGGCCTACCTTTCATGCCGTCCCAACCCACCAGGTCCCTGATGACAGATGAGTGTATGATGGGATGGAGCACTCATTCATGGGCTGTGGTCACAGAAGGAGTCCCTTCAGGGACAGGTGGTTCAAGTTGTGTCAGACAACACCACCACTGTCTTCTGACGCTCCTGGTTCTGATAATTCAGATGTGGGACTGGTGTGTAGATTGGCAGATATCACTGCTGGCCATTCATATGGAAAGGAGTCAGAACGACATTGCAGATGCATTAAGCATCTCGGAGCAGCTGTCATGAGTGGTCCATAGCGACAGACATCTTAGAGCCACTACTTGTAGATTAGGGAACACTGGTCATAGATCTCTTTGCGACCAAGGAGAATGCCAGATGCCATCTGTACTGCTCAAGGCAACTCCCTCGCAGAGGAATCTGGGGACTGCGTTTCTCTTTGAGTGGTCGGGCATCCGCCTCTACGTCTTCCACCCCGTCCCGCTACTCTCCAGGGTGGTGTTGAAGCTGCAGATGACAGAGCAGATTGTCAGGGAAAATAGGTATTGCAGTCGAAAAATATATAGGCCCTGAGATGATTTTTCCCTAGCCAAAAGAGATGCCTGTAAACTGCTAGGCCGCAGAGGCCTCATTGTTTTGATTTACTGTGTTTTGCCTTCAAGGTTAGAGTAAAGTGAGATCACCTCTCTGTGCCTGGGAAGCCAGATGGCTGTTATCTCCTAGTTCCCAGACAACCAGCTAGATGTTTTGAGAAAGAGTTCTACTGGAGGGAGGGGGGATTCTATGTGTGTAAGCTGTACGTTTAAGCAGTCAGCTGAGTCTCTCAGAAGGAGAGAAAAGCAAGATTATTTTTTCTTGAGCTCTGTAACTTTGGCTTTTCTTTGTCAAGATGTACTCTGTTTTAGTTAGCTGTTTTAGCTTTTCAATAAAGCAACCAAAAGACATGTTGGTCATCTGTCTCCATGTTTTTAAACAAAGTATGCAACCTTTGCCCAAACCTCACATTTCTGCTGTTACTCTGCTAACTGTTCCACTGCCGTGTAAGGGCAGGAGGGCACCATAAACGGGACACAGATTGCATACTGTTACCCCCCTGGTGGCCCAGACAACCTTGGTTCTCTCTACTGATTCTTCTCTCGCAGGAGATATTCGGACACCTCCCTTTCCAATGGGACACCCTCTTGCTCTGGAGAGGTCAAATACTCCATCCTGATCTGGAATCAATCAAGCCAGCGGAGTGACTTATTACCAACTAGTACGCCTGTTGGACACAACTAGGACCTTTCTACAGGCTGCCCAACATCCCTCCACTCAAAAGGCCTACCAGTACAAATGGCAGAAATTCTGCCAAGATCTCCATGGCAAGGACATATTTCCTGGCAACAGTACAGTTCCACTCCTTCTTGATTTCCTTGCCACCTTGTCATTGAAAGGACTCTCCCTCTCCTCCATACGAACCTATGTCACAGCACCATCCTGGAATTTCCAGTGTCTTGGCATGCAGTCATGCTTCAAGGCCCCTTTCTTTGGTCCGCAGATTCCTCCAGGGATATTAGAACTTTCATCCACCAGTGATGGACCCAACTAACACCTGGGACCTTACGTTAGTTCTGACAGCTTTCTCTGGAACTCCCTTTGAACCTATGGACAGGGGTGATATACGCCTCCTATCTTTTAAGACTGCCTTTCCGACAGCTATTGCTTCGGCAAGGCGGACGAGGGAACTCCATGCCCTCACCGTGGCCCCTCCCTATACCTGATTTCATAGGGATAAGGTCATTCGCAGACTTGATGTGGTGTTCTCACCTAAAATGGTTTCATCTTTTGACCTGAACCAGGATATAGTCCTGCTGACTTTTGGTCCTCCCTTTACAGCTGAAAGATCTGGTTCCCACAATCTGCTTGACGTCAAGTTGGCTTTGGAGCCCTATATAGACAAGATGACTTCTTTTCGCCATTCCAACAGACTATTCGTTCACTACTCAGCTCCAAAGAAGGGTTTGGCCATTGTATAGCAGCACTTTTCCAAGTGGGTAGCATCCACAATCTCTGCCTCTTATGAGGTGCTGGATAAGCCTTTACCCTCTCCAGTACGGAGCTATTCTACCAGAGCAACGGCTACTTCAATGGCATTCCTTAGGGGAGTACCTCTCCCAGACATCTGTAGAGTGGCCACGTGGCTGACGCTGCTCACCTTTGTGAAGAACTATAAACTAGACTGCCAGGAATTATGGATCAGCCCTACGAAGGGCTGTGATCATGCCTTCAACCACCTGCGATTGACAGGTTTCCCCATTCTATACTTGATTCTAATACTATCTATTTTTCTCCTTATATCATTGTCCTGTCTTTATTTGTATTAGGACACCCCTGCCATCCAGACTCCTGAGCTTGTTAGTCTACCCATTGTATGCATTCACAGAGACCACGAAAAAGGAGTGACTTACCTGTAACTATAGTTCTTCGAGTGGTCTTCTGTGAATTCACACAAACCTGCCCTCTTCCCCTCTGGTCTCCTACCTCTCACATTGTTTTTAATGTGTGGCTATAAGAAAGTGAGCAGTTGGTGAGAGATGGGGGCTCATATAGGCCATGGATGAGGGGGGAGGAGCTACAGCCCAAAAGTTTGAATTGAGGTTTCTGGACGTTTCTGAAGTGCTCTGCGCAGGCACAGGATTAACCCATTGGGTGAATTCACAGAAGACCACTCAAAGAACTGTAGTTACAGGTAAGTAACTCATTCTTCTGGTGTGATTGGGAGGAGCAATTCCACTTCAGGACTCAAGGTGGCTTACAGAAGTTAAAACAAATACAGTTTAAATGAACTTACAAAAAACATAAGTAAAAACTTATAAAACTAGCTGGACCTGACCTACCACACACCATTAAAAAACTCTCCCAAAATGCCCAGTAAACCTTATGACAACCCTGTAAGGTAGGTCAATGGGTTTAAATTCCTCGTCTCCCTTTTCAGCTTTTCACACTTTTCCTGGAATTGCTGAGGGTGAGTCAGTCTGTTACCTTGCTGCAGCCACTGCCAGTTGACAGCCTAGCTCTGGCCCAATGGCAGCATCAGCATCCTGCTGCTGCCACTAGTTGGCTACCTGGATCTCATCACAGCCCATGACTGATGAGTGGCGGGTCCTTGTGAGGCAGTGATGTAGATTGAGTGGATTGTGATGTGGAGAGGGAATTTGCATGTGGGTGGTGATTGGTTGGATATGGATTGGGTGTGTTTCCTGAGTAGCCAATCAGCACACTGGGAAAGGCAACATACCCAAGAGAATTATATATATATAGATGTTGTTTTCAAAAAGCAGTTAAACTACCCATAGAATTAAAACCATTGAAAACATACATACCCATTAAAGGACAATAAAGGCCTCTATTAAAGATCTTGAAGCTTGGGCAGTCTCACATGCAAAGATATGGTTCTACAAATAGCCTGTGCTTGAGCTGTATAGGGCTTTCAATTGTGCTTCAAAGCAGACTGGCAGCCAGTGGCGCTGTAGCAACAATCAACTTGTATTGTCCCAGTAGTCAGGCCCAGTTAACAATCTGGCTGCAGCTTTTTGGGCTAACTGGAGTATCTGAGCATTTCTCAAAGGCAGTACCAAGTAGAGCACATTAATCCAAACAGAATGTAAACAAGGCACTGTCAGGGAATGATAGGACACGCAGTCCCCACCAGAAGCTCAAAAACTGTATCAGTAGACTCAGTAGCATCCCGCTCCCAAGAATACTCACACACAGAGTATTTGACGTCCAAATAAGCAGGAGGCACTTTTATCTTCAAACTCAAACAGTTGCAATATATACAAATATTTACTATTCCGGGAGAAACTGCTTCACCAGGCCTCAGCATTCACAGGAAGAAGGGTGAGCTCTGTTCTGAGCTCTCTTATATACATAGTTACAGGGTATTGGCTTACTCAGTCACATGATCTTACAACCAATAAGAACCCTCCTTCTGTTGCTAAGGAAGACTAGGAAGTTCATGGAGTCAGCCATTTTGACTCAGCATGACTCTGCATTTTGTTTGACCATTTTATAATCGAGTTCAGTTTCTAACTCCTGACAATCCCCTCCAAAATGGTCAAACTACTCTGCAGGACATATGTTATCATTACAACATAACATTGTCAACATACATTGTTAGACGTAATTCGTCTGTCGGTTGACCTTTCCTTTTGACACCTTTCACTTTACACACTAGAGACAAGGCCCAGCCTCTTTGCCAACTCATCATGGCTTCCTGCTGGAAGGGCTTTTGTGAGCAGGTCTGCAATATTGTCCTCAGATGGACAGTATCTCAGACACAAGACTCTTTCTTGTATTAACTGCCTCACATTTTGGTAGCGTACCACAATGTATTTTGTCCTTCATTTCAGGTTTTCTGCGTCTGCCTTAGCTATGCAGGCTTGCGAGTCCTCGTGCACCTCAACAGGCATTTGGCACGGCTCCCTAAGGTCTGCAAGCATCTGCCTAACCCATTGTACCTCACTTGCCATCTCAGACAAGGCAGCGAATTCAGCTTCAGTGGTACTAATGGCCACACAGTTCTGCTTTCTTGATCTCCACATTATGGGGCTCTGTGCATACCTGACCACCATCCCAGTCACTGACTTCTTGTTTGAAGTCTCAGCAGGAAAAGAGCTGTCCACATAGCTCTCCAGGTTCACCTCACTTCCTGTCAGCTTCAAACACATGTCCCTGGTGCCCTTGAGAAATCTATCTACCCTCTTCAGGGCTTTCCAATCCATCCTCCTTGGCTTGGAGACTCTTCTGCTCAGCACCCAACTGCAAAACTGATGTCAGGCCTTGTGTTGTTTGCAATAAACAACAGACTGCCTACCACTGAATGGTACACATCAGGCCTTTCAAATTCCTGTTCTGCCTCCAAGTTCACAAAATCAGTGGTCATTGGTGTCCTGACCACCTTAGCCTTACTAAGCCCACACTTGGCCACAAGACTGTCAATCTTCTTCTTCTGCCTTAGAAAAAATTCTCCAAGACCAGTTCTTTCTACCTCTATGTCTAAATAACTTCTCAGGCTACCTAAGTCCTTTAACTTGAACTGGTTTTCTAATTCCACCTGTACTTTCTTGACATCACTGGCACCATTTGCTGCCACACAAAGGTCATCCACATAGATAACTAGCATGACAGCACTATCACCTGCCCCCTTGATGTACACACAGGCGTCTGCGACACTCCTTGTGCAACCTAGTGACACCAAGACTTGGCGTATGCACTTGTTCCAGCAACATGCGCTTAGTTTCAAGCCGTAGAGCACTTTGCGCAACAAGTACACCTTGCTCTCACCTGCACTATCATACCCTGGGGCCTGTTCCATGAACACTGTCTCTTCAAGATCAGCATTCAGGTATGCTGTTTCAAAGTCAAAGTGTTGCACAACCATCTGCCTCTTGGCTGCTACAGCTAACACTAACCTAAGACTTTCTGGCTTTGCTGTGGGCAAAAAGGTTTTGTCAAAATTGGTGTAGCACTCCTGCCAAAAGCCTTTCGCAACTAAGTGTGCCTTACACTTTTATGTCCCATCAGGCATGTCCTTAAGCTTGTATACCCACCTGCAACCAACAACCTTTGGGTCTTTGGGCCTCTCAACTACCTGGAACACTTTCCTCTCAACTAGTGACTCAAACTCAGAGTCCATGGCTGTGTTCCACTTCTCCTGCTCTTCCTGGGAAGTTTTAGGAGATCCTGAAAACTTGTGGACTCCTCTGCCATAACATTACATAGCCTGGCTTCCTGAACAACAAATCTGTCAGGAGCCTTTCTGACCCCCGTTGACCTTCTGGGGATGAGCACCCTAGTTCTGCCTGACTCATCCTCACTTGTATTGCTGCTATGTCAGGCTCAATGCTTGTTTGTAGTGGTGTGTGTGTTGAAGTGGCATGTGAAGTGTCAGGCTTTTCTTCCTGTGCCTCCCCTTCATCATCAGGCATTACCACCCCTCCATTTGTGGGACTTTGGGGAGTTGTTGACACATCCCTCCCCAAGGGAACAAACACCTCCTGATGGCAATGCAGTCTGTCCCACCCTGAGTGTGTTTCAAAGTTTGCACTCCTGGAGAATGTAACCTTTCCAGGATGGAGAGAAAACACATACTTATTACCCTCATAGCCTAGGAAACACAGCCTCCTGGTTTTAGGCTGTCCTGGCTTCCTTAGGCTCGAGTGAATCAGTACATTTGCATATTGTCCAAAACCCCTCAGGTTTGGTATTCTACCATACAATAGACAATATGGGGTCTGGTTGATGCTAGACGTCCACAGTCTATTTAAATGGTAAGCAGCAGTCTTCACTGCCTCCCCCCACAGCCCAGCTGGGGCTTGTGCATCTTCCATCATGCATTCCATCATGCACGTCAACATCCCAATTTTCCTTTCAGCAAGCCCATCCTCCCCTGGAGACATTGGGTTTGTGGTCTTGTGTCTAATACCCCTCCTACGCATCCAGGTCTACAGACTGTTGGATAAGAATTCCCCTCTCCTATCCGTCACTAGACTGTAAACCTTATGAGAAGGAAATACGCGTTCCACCACGTTCACCCACTTACAGGACCTGCCTGTAGCCTGATTTTTATCCTTCAGTAAGTATACATAGGTTTACCTAGTGTGTCTGTCCACTATCACAAATAAATAGTGGTAACCCCCTTCAGTGGGCTTATAGGGGCCTGCTAAATCAGCGTGGACAACTTCAGTTGGTCTGTTCGTGATACATTGGGTCTTTTTGGCAATAGGGAAAGCCTTCGCCTTCACTTTCCTGCACACTGCACATTCTAAGAACCTTGGGCAGTGTTTCATACCAAAACCAGGGCACACTTTTGCTAGCTCCTTTAACCCTTTGTAACTAGCATGGCCCATTAGCCTGTGGTAGTAATGAACACACTTATCATGTAGGGGCACATTGTCTACAGGGTTCGCATTTGCTACCTTCCCTTTAGGCAACATGTAATACAACCCATGTTTCTGTATCCCTTTTGCACAGACATTATTCATGTTATGCCTTTCTGTTCCTGTACAGTATTCTCCTTCAAATATCACTTTATAACCATCAGTAGGCATTTGGGACACACTTAATATACAATTCTCTAGTTTGTTAACACATAATATATTTTGAAAATCTTTACCAAAAGAGGGCACATATGCAGTGCCCACTTTCTGCACCTTGCTGGGAACACCATCTGCAAGGATAATATTGGTTATTGAAGCATTTTTAACATTGCTTAACAACTGTAAATCATTAACCATATTGTGCATGGCCCCATTATCAAGTAACCAAAATCTTTCCTCAGTACCATCTGGATGGTGCTGTGCTATGAAGGCATGGCTTGCAGCTTGAGACGATGCACCCCTCCTATCCGGTGCAGGCATCTTACAGTCCTTCTGAAAATGTCCACACTTTTTCCATCTGAAACAGTGTTTCACATAGCTACAGGCTCCCTCCTCCACAGGTGCCTCTGTTTCAGTGCTCTTCTGATTGCGTCTGGTAATTTGCGGCTGTTTATTCCCCTTCATCCGTGAATCAAATTGCTTGCATTGGACCTCTTCCAGAACATGCCCAGCTACAAGGTCTACAGATGAATCATTCTCCCTGGTGGTCTGCAGACTGTGCATTAGGAAATCCCATTCCTTTGACAAACTGCCCAATAAAATAAAACACTTATGGGCTTCTGGAATGTCCATTGGCCACCTCTTGAAAAAGCTGCTAATTTCCTCCAAATGGGCTTTCACGAAGCCTCCAATAGACAGCTTTATGTTATAAAGTCTCTTAGTCCACATCATCTTTGAGAGGCAGGACGAATTCTGATCAACTGTTTTCACAGCTGTTCAAAGATGAAAGGCTGTCTTTGCTGGGGCTGCGTGTATTAACTGGGAGGGGCTGAGCAATAAGAGAATTGCAACTCTACCCTTCTGTTCTGCTAGTCTGAATGCTGCTATTTCATCTTCTGAACCCTCTGGTATCACACTTTTATTCTCCAAAACATGCCACAAATTGTCCTTAATTAATAAAGCCTCCATGTATAAACTCCATGCTGAATAATTTCCATCAGCCAGCTTTTCAAAGCAGAGGAGACTATTATCTTCCATTCTGCTGACTGAGTCAACAATTCTCCAGCTATGAAGCACAAACAACTGGCAGCTGGCAGCACTTCAAGTTTGCTTGTAGATATTACAGGGCCTGGCTGAAACGTAACTGTTTCTCAACCAACTAGCCAAAAACACTCAAAACAAAAGAGTTTCTGGAAATTTTTTGGGTACACCTTATCTAATCTGAGATCAATCAGCTGGGCCCATAACCACTGTCAGGGGATGATAGGACACACAACCCCCACCAGAAGATAAAAAATTGTCTCAGTAGACTCAGTAGCAACCCGCTCTCAAGCATACTCTCACACAGAGTATGTGACATCCAAATAAGCAGGAGGCACTTTTATCTTCAAACTCAAACAGTTGCAATATGTACAAATATTTACAATTGAAGGAGAAACTGCTTCACCAGGCCTCAGCATTCACAGGAAGAAGGGTGAGCTCTGTTCTGAGCTCTCTTACATACACAGTTATAGGGCATTGGCTTACTCAATGACATGATCTTACACACCAATAAGAACCCTCCTTCTGTAGCTAAGGAAGACTAGGCAAGTTCATGGAGTCAGCCATTTTGACTCAGCATGACTCTGCAGTTTGTTTGGCCATTTTATAATGGAGTTCAGTTTCTAACTCCTGACAGGCACATGCCAAGTGTAACCACTTGGTCACACTTTGCAAGATCAGAGATTTCTAGGAATAGACACAGGTGACTCACTGCCTTTGAATGTGCAAATATACTCATGGCCATGGCAGAAGCATGGATCTCCAGGCTAAGTTCTGAATCCAAGAGTACACTTTAAGTACACTTAAACTGTGAACCTGCATCTTCTGGGGGAGCTTGGAGCTTTTGGAGCTTCCATGGAATCTCTTCCTCATTCTTGGAGCTTCCTTGAAATTTTCCTCTCATGATTTATGGCTTTAAAGGTCAAAACCAGCATCTTCAATTGAGCAAAGAGTCATATTGGTAGTCATGATAATGGTTTAGGCCTCATGTTTTGTATGCTTGTGACAGTTTACATCCACTACCAGATTAGCAGCCAGATTTTGACTCATTTTGGAGATTCCAGAATGTATACAAGGTCAGATTCTTGTAGAGTAAATTTTGGTAATGAAATCTAGCAATGACCAGAGTATAAATGACACTAGTTAGATCCTTGTCTTCCAACAGTGGGTATAGCTAGCATTAGCAACCTAAGTTATTGAAAAGCATTCTGAGCCACAACCACAATTTTAAGCATTCAAGAGGAATGCAAACCTGATCCCTTAGGTCGAATGTGACCCAATGAGGAACAGTGATTTCACCATGCAACTAAACAGGTGAAACTCATACCAACATAATCTCTATCTTGTCTTGATTGAGCTTCAGTTTGTTCACCCTTGTCCAGTCCACTGTAACTCCAGGCAAGGTTCTTTACTTGGATCTTGAGGAAAAGGAGAATAAAGCTGGAGACATCACATGGCAGTGTCTTAAGATGATTTTATCCTGTGGTTTCATGTATATGTTAAAGCAGTACCAAGAACAATACTGAATGGAAGAGGACAGGTCAACTCTCATAGTCTAGAATCATGGTCTTCCAGTAACACATTTATTTACATAACTTACTGATCATCTTTCTCTAGTAAAACCTATAAAGCAGCTTACAATACTATGCTCAAACTCAACTTGTTTTCATTGGGTTTTGTTTCAGCATACGTGCCTCACTTCCCTGATTTGCTCGCAGCTACACATTCTTTTCATTGGTACCCAGTGTAAGTGTTCTCCTTCATCCTTTGTTTACTATCCTTCAATTCCCTTTGGAGTTTCTTACTGCGAGCATCTTTGATTTAAATTTTGATGGATTATGTTTTATGCTGGGATTAGAGGGAATAAACTGGAGACTGCAGAAGCTTCTGAATATCCAGCTGTCTAATGCTCAATAAACTTCCTGTGTTTCTGGGGCTAGGGAGCCTGGGATATAAGGACCAAAGCGCATACCTAGTCTAGTGACCTGTTGGGAGATGTCTGCGCATGACTTTCACCTCCTTTCAAGTTATCAGGGAACAAGAGAGATATCAAGAACTGCCTCACTGTTTGTCAAGGACTGTCTTTTAAAAATCAGGTCCAGTTTGTCTTTGTCTACCTACAGTTCCTTGATTTTGTCCAACATATGATTCTTTGTGCCTTCCTGGTGGATTTTCTGCAAGTCCTGATCCTAGCAGCTCATTTTTTCTGTTCTCTACCAGTTAGCTTTCTAGTTTACTGGCAGATTCAGGATACCATCACCCATGTCCAGATCTTGAATATACCGTACAGATACATATTACTATAACTTCCACAATGGACATGCTGTTTGGGGGATTCTGGAATGATGATGATGATGATGAGTGTTTATACAGTGTCATCTATGTGCATGGTGCTTTACAGTAAAACAAGCAAAACAACAATAACAACCCAGCAATAGCAACAGCAATAGCAATAGTACTTCTATTTCTATACCGCTTATCAGTGCCAAAGCACTCCCTAAGCGGTTTACAGTGTGTTAGCTAATTGCCCCCAACAAGCTGGGTACTCATTTTACTGACCTATGGAAGGATGGAAAGCTGAGTGAACCTTGGAGCCCTTGGGATCGAACTTACAACACTGTGGCTGCAGTACTGGCATTAAACCACTGTGCCACCAGGGCTCCCTCACAACCCACCACTGGATCCTGCCAAAGGTGTACAATCTAAATTAAGTATATACATAAATACACAAAAAGAGAAGAAGGAATAATAAACATAAAACTATAAAAATACAATTGCAAAACAAATTATCCAGATAACAACAACAACAATACTATTTTTCCAAGCTCTGCCTATACTATTGAAGAAGAGAAAACAGCAAGGGGTGCTGAAACAGCTGCCTCAAGCTCATCCATGCTCTGCAACAGCTGCAGCTCTCTTGTGACAGTGTAGGTCTAACAGTAGCCACCTTTAGTTGGTAGCTAGGGAAGACCAGCTGCTGAAGATGAGTTGTTGTGAACAGCAGCAACACTTGCTTCTTCCTTTTCTTTACTCAATCTGAAAGGTTTACGACTGGCCAGTTTTCCCCTTAGAATTCCAAGCAGGCCAAAGAGAACCGACATATGTGTATTCTGTCCTTAGAAAAGCGACAGTATGGGGGACTGAAGTTGGATGAGAGGATCCCACTCAGATTAGAAAAAGCGATTCACCTCTTTCTACTCAGTGTCATCAGTTTCAGGTTCCAGTATGGATATTCATCATTTGATGACTTCTGTATCACATAGTGAATGTATGAATGAACTGTCACTGACATCACTCCATAGATGCAGATGTAGGGGTGTGTGTGTGATCACTTTTTAATAAAGTTTGGCAAGAATTCCTTGACTTCATTGGGAACTGAGAGAGTTGTGGAACTTTGGTTTACCCGTGACAGGTGATGGGGAATCTCAGAAAATCCTTCCCACTTTCCTTTTCTCTGTTATTCCATTTATTCTGGTTTTCAACCTGTATTTAATTTGAATGATTTGGGCATTGTAAGATTGGGTTGGGGAGTGGGACAAGACTCTTAAAATGAACTCATAATTTTATGAGAAAGGATTGGATAGATTGAGGAAGAGGAAGTCTGCAATACAAGATTTTAAAAATCATACAGTATTACAGACTTTAGCTAAAAACTGTAAATGAAAAAGTAGAAGTCCACCTTAAATTAAGACATAATGATAATAAGTAATCAACAGATGGAAATGGTCTTTATATATTTCATTTTATAGCTACAGAAGCACTGCTAGTAGCAAAACCTTTAAAAGCAACAAACCCTGTAATATATGGCCTGTAGACAATACCTTGCATGTGAAACTGCAAAGGTGCATTTTCTTCAAACATAGGGAGATCCTGAGATATGAATTGTGAATGGAAATTTTGGCATTGCTTTCAGGAAATTCATACACATAAGTGGCAGCTGCCAGTTAGGCAGTGGACATTTTCATGATACAAAACTCTTTTGGATGCAAAATGCATACTTCTGTTGTTTGAATGTGTTTTTTGGGCTATCCTGTACAAAACAAAGGAATGATTCAGATAACACTCTAGTTACTATAATACTTTTAACTGAAGCAGGCTGAAGTGCTGCATGACTCTCTTGGGGCTGCTTTCAGTTCCACATGGTTGGCAGACCAACAAACAGGACTCAGAATTCAGCTGCCATTGGAGTCATGTCTCTTCCTTCAGTTACTGAAAATAGTCTTATCTGTCACAGGTGTGCTTAATCTTTTCCAGGTCTGGGGGAGGTCCTAGCTCCTTGCACACTTTTATATGCACAGGAAATTGAGTTACTCATTCTAACCAAACGTTTGGCAACAAAAGTGTTCCACAAGGTGGCTTTGAATGGTTGCAATTGTTAACTTAAAACTAAAACTGCTGCAACCCATTGAACACTGTGCTTCTGTGATAGCCATTCATCTTGTTAGAAATTTGTTGCTTTATGTTTCGTATTGATCTTTTTGAAAGGAGACATTTGCTCAGTTCCAGAGTATTGATGATTCAACATTTGTCCTGAAGTAGTTACCGGTACTCTTGGAGATGGAAAAGAGACTATGATCTATCTGTCTATCTGTCTATCTATCGATATCAAACTGCATATATGTATATATGTCTCTGTGTATTGGGCATTTGTTTTGTTAAATGTTTTGAATACAGTACTTATGTTTATTCACAAAATGTTCCATGTGGAGATTATTAATTAATCAAATACATGCAGCCAATAAATTCTGTGATCTTCATATCTGTGTTGCTGTCAGAGGAAAAATGCTGATTCCTCCCTTCATGCATGACATTTAAAACAAAATAAACACGAGACTTGATAAATACCTTTCTACACAGACATATATATATATATATATATATATATAAAATTCTCTTGGGTATGTTGCCATTTCCTGTGTACTGATTGGCTGCTTAGGGAACTGACCAACCAATCACAGGTCTGTTGGGCAGCCAATCAGCACACTGGGGGCGGGGCCACGTAGATCTCAAACATGGTGGCTGGAGCTGGAGAGTGAGTAACATGGGGGTGGATGTGATGTGTGCCTGTGTGTTCTGGAGTGCAGGGGGTAGGGTGGGAGGGGCATAATGAGTGAGGGTAGGGGCAGAACGAGTGGGGGTAGGGGCAGAACGAGTGGGGGTAGGGGCAGAACGAGTGTGGGTAGGGGCAGAGTGAGTGGGGGGAAGGGCAGAACGAGTGGTGGGAGGGGCAGAACGGTGGTGGGAGGGGCAGAATGGTGGTGGGAGGGGCAGAATGAGTGGTGGGAGGGGCAGAATGAGTGGTGGGAGGGCAGAATGAGCGGTGGGGGGGCAGCAAGGGGCAGAATGAGCAGCCGGTGGGCGAGTTAAACCCACCAGCCTACCTCAAAGGGTTGTCATGAGGTCTCCTGGGCATTTGGGGGGGAGTTTTTAAATGGCATATGGTACGCCAGGTCCAGCTAGTTAATCCAAATTAATTCCGTACCCTGGTGCCCTTCATGCAGCAGAGCAGGGCAACTTTGTTAACCAGGGATGCATTTTGTTTCAGAATACACACAGAACAAGGCCTACAATGTACTATATTATACCAACCTGCCCCCGTGAAGAGCTGCAAACAGTGTTCCCAGGTTTCAGCCACTTATCATGTATAGTTTTATGATAGACAAATCTCAGCTTGTACAATAATTGCCCCGATACATCGACTGGTTTTTGCCATTGAGGTACTTTTTTGTCCAGCCAGTGAAATGCATCAGGATGAAAACATAAAATATTTTTAAGCAAATTATGATGCCACGGAACAGAACTGGTATACTTTGGTCATCAGTAAGTTGGTCCCAATTGGGTAGGTGGAGGATTGGAATTCTCAGTGGGTTCAGGAAATAGATCAAGTCTATGTTAAGTCATCCCCCTACTTCTGGCCCAAACTACCCCATGCTTTTTATACATTTGCATTCCCATCAGGTTAGAAAATAACCTAGAACTCCCTCAATAAAGTTATTTTTAAAAGATCTTGGTACATGGAGGTTAAGAAAAGTAATGTTCTGTAAAGACAACCAGCACTCCAGAAGTTGACTTGACCTAATATATAACTTAACATTTAAAATTCCCATTTAGGAGGTTTAAAAGAAACCCTTCCTGGTGCCACCAAATTGGTAGCAGTTAGTGAGGTTCAAATATTATTTCACTTTATTTACCTTTGTGTTTTATTAGGAAGAGATCCATGGTATTTCGTCTAAATGTGAGCTCTACTTTTGACTGGAAGGTGCAGGAGCCAATAGCCCTGTGATACCTTACCATTAGCTTGTATAAAATGTAGGGTCATTAATAAATAATTATTGAAAATAAGTGCATCTCACTCCAACCACATGAAGTATTTCCCCAAACAAGCCATCAGGTATTCTAATTAAAGATTAATAGGCTTACAATTATAAAGCACTTTAGAGTCATTTCAGAAGTAGTACTAGACTGGTTTAATCTTCTCATTTTTAAAAAGTAGCATAATGCAATTATATTGCATATTTTATCCTATATAAATAGCTGCTGATTTCTTACAGAAGTGGAGCTAAATGAAGCTGATATGATTCTAATAATCTTCTAGATAAATTAGGACCTTCCCTTTACCACTTGTTACCCCCCACCCCCAAGTCTACAGCAATTTAGCAGCCTGTAAGATGAATGATGGTGTGTCTCCATTGCCCACCTGGGGCTTAATGAACAGAGAAGCTGTTAAGCATGTAACTGATGGGCTACATTGAGCTTGAACAGAGGTAGGGAAGTTAGTGAAAAAGTACCCCTGTGTTAATGTTGACATCATCCCCTTGTTTAGATTGAAAAGGGGATATTTATTTTGATTCTGATAATTCTAACCTGATGTTTAAATTTATGTTGGGCTGCTGTACTAACAAACCTTGCCCAAATGCAGGAGGGAAATCCCACCCATGATTTCATTCACTCCCAGCCCATGTTTTGAGCTTGAGAGAGAAGGATATAGCTAAAGAAAATAGTTTTTTAGAAACCACATTTCTCACCTACCCACCCACCACCCACTAAAAGGAAATGAGTGAGGGTAAAAATAAATGAAGGATGCAGGAAAAAGTCACTCATCAAATTACAAATCCCAGGATTTTGTAGGATGGAGCCAGGGCACTTAAAGTGGGATCAAACTGCTGTAACTATCTAGGGCTCGGGTCCAGAGTATATAAAAGAATGTATCTCCCTATATGAGGTGGCCTGAATTTCCAGATCTTCAGGGGAGTGCTTTCTCTTGGTCCCACTACCATCACAGACATATTTGATAAGGACATGGGAGAGAGCCTTCTTGTTGGATGCTCCCAGGCTGTGGAACTCCCATCCATGAATGGCTCAGTTGGCCCCCTCTCTGCTTTCCTTCTAGCAGGAGACAAAGACCTTTTTATTTAGGTAGGTATTTGGTGCTCATGTTAAATTATGGGGCAGAAGGGTGTTTTGAATGTGGTGTGCTATGCTTTTATATTTTAATTGTGTTTTGAATGTGTTTTAAACTGTTTTAGTCATGTACTTTTAAAGACAGAAGCACTTGTTTATTTTTTTATACTTTTGTAAAATAAGATTTTAAGACTTTGTTTCAGTTTTTGTGAGCTGCTTTGAATCCCTTGTTGGGATCCATTGTTGGGAGATAGATAGATAGATAGATAGATAGATAGATAGATAGATAGAGTGTAGATATATTCCTGTGAGGAGGGGTATGGAAGAAGCTCCAGCCCCACAATAACAGAGGTACTGGGCATGCTTGGACCATCCTCTCTGTTTTATATTTCCCCTCTTCTGAGTACACTCTCCATTCTTCCGTGTGTCTCTAGTCTCCTAAGAGTCCCCCTCTGTTTTCTTTGTTTCTGTGTGTCTTTGTCTTCCTCCTGTCTCTCTCTCTCCCATTATCTTACCATCCACTCCCTCCACTCTTTTCCTTTTCTCACTCTGTAGCTTCTTTTCCCACCTGTGCTTCTGCATCATGGCATTACACCAAAGGTTGCCCCTTCCTTCCTTCCTTCCTTCCTTCCTTCCTTCCTTCCTTCCTTCCTTCCTCTACCTCCCCTTTCCTCCCTGTTCTTTGCTCTTTCCATTGTGTTTACCACTTTGCTATTGTTGCTGCCACCAGCCACGGAATGAAAAACTCAGATGAGGAGGGCCAAGACAGCCACAAAGTGGGAGGGGCAGGGCTTACAATGTAGCCAAGAAACCACCATCACCATGCCATATAATTTCCCCTCCCCAAAAAGCTTTTAAAATTGCACAAAGTTTTCTTTGGAGAAAAGGTACTTCAGGTAGTGCAGAACAAACCATTTCAACTTGAGATGCGTCTGTGAACAAGTGGAAACACTGGCTAGAGTGAACTGAGAGAAGAAGGATGAGAAGGGAAAATAAGAATTAAAATAACTTATTTGATGGGTCTAGTCAAACTGCAAGTAACAATTTAACCAGGAGGGGTAAGCAAAAAAGGAAACAGGTGGGGTAGGAATGATTTTAAAAAGGAGAAGGAGTCTTGTGTTGGCAGTCAAAGAAGAATCCGTACAAGATATGAAACCTGTTGTACACAGCTGTTATTCACAAAAAGAAAATTCACTCCAGGAGAAGGGGGAGTTTGGAGCTGAGAAACAGTAGTTTTGTTTCATTTTACTGTTTCCCCATCACCTCTCTGTTCCAACCACTCCTCTATTCTAGATCTTTTCCCCCAAGCCTTTTCACTTGCAAGTTCCACGTGTGTATTCTCTCTTCACACGTTTCTTCAAGAGAGCCAAGGAATCATTCTCCTCCATCTGGGGTGGCCTGCTTTACTGTTTCTACTTACTCCTTTTTGTACTTTTGAAGAAACCACTTCATTTTTATAGCAAAATTAGGAATAAAGTTAGCATGGGTTTGAATACTTACTTGGATTGTTTTACATGAAATGCTTTCTAAGAAAGTATTTTTATAAACAAACAAATAAACATGTTTTCTCCCCCCAAATAGAGCATAGGTGATGCATAGGTAATATGGAGCCAGGTAGTGATTTGAGTGTTGGACTATGACCTGAATCCCTGCTCAACCATGAAAACTCACTGGGTGACCTTGAGCAAGCTTCAGAAAAACCCATGATAGGTACACCTTAGGTTCACCACAGGTTCACCATAACTTGGAAATGACTTGAAGGCACATAACAACAACACAATGTAATTTGTACTGCAATATAGCAAATGAGATTTACCAGAGTGGTGGTGGTAGTGACCAATTTATATATAGGCTTTTACATTTCTTGGACTAAATTCTCTAGAAAGAGTGAACCTTGGCTTTATCTTCTAAAAACCACACATACCCCATAACTGCATGGAACACCAGAGAAAATCTGGTATATAGAAACTTGTGCTCCTTATACCACCAAAACAAATACCCAAAGAAAAATATTCTTCAGGAAAGGAATTTCATTTCTTTCATATGAGCAGCTTCAGAGATGTCAGGGAGAAAAAGAACTCCTGAAGGAGTTTTGGATGAGAGATAAGTCACCTCAAGGAAGAAGAAAAGGCGGATTGCATTCTTGGTTTTGTTTTTATTTCCCCATCCTTTGACTCAGGTGCATTGCTTTTCTGTGTTAATTTTTAATAATAATTTTATGCCCCCCTTTATTCTCACTAAAACTCTGGATTGTTTCATATTTCCATTTTGGTGTGTGTTTTAAAAAAAAAATCCACTGATGCTTTATTTAGAAGTATTAACTCAGCTTTATAGTAGTTTGGTATGCTTTACCATAAAGATCAAATACTGTGAAAGGTTGTCCACTTCTAAGAGGAATAACATATCAAAAGACAGAAAGTAATACACAGGGGGGGAAACACCTTGCTACTGTTTATGAGAATTAATTTTAAAATGTTATTTCCCGGACTAGGATCTTCTGCAAGAAAGCTAAAAGATTCTTCAGCTTAACCACAATTCTTTTCAATGGAGCTTTCATTATATGCCATGCAGAAGATCGAAGATCCTATGGGAGCTGGTTTGATTTTGTTGTCATTGTTAACTTTTCCTTGTGGGATTTATGCCCAATTCAATTTAGGCATTCTGCAGACAGCATTAAATCTGAGGCTGCAATCTTGTATGCAGTTACATGGAAGTAAGCTCTGCTGAATGTAGCACTTGCAAGTAAATGTCCCTATTTATTTTTGTTTATTTATTAAAATATTTGTCTAATGCCTCCCAGCTTATCTGGATCTCAGAGACAGTATTTTTAAAATCAGTTTTAAAACACATGTAATTAAAATGGTTTTGGAGGGACCAAAAGTCATATAAAACACTGGTTTTGGTTGTCTGCTGGAAGCTCTGTAGGAATGGAGTCATCCTGACTTTCTTTGGGAGGGAGTTACACAACTGAAGTGCTGTAGTGAAGGAAGTCCTGTGCCATGTACTTGCCAACCTAACCTCTCAGGATGGCAGGCATAGGATTATTCTATAGATGTTAGATATGCATATATAGATGACACATATGGATGCATTGAGGATCAGTCTGGAACCAGACTATTTTTCCATACACCCAAGCCCTCACCTTCACTTCATAGCAGAATATGGAGACCTCTTTTTTAAAAAAAACCTTTAATTTCTGCAGTTCTCTGGTTGCTTATCTTTTTGACATTATTTTATCAATTTGAGAACAAGTGAACGTTTCTCTTAATGCCACATGTGAAAATGTCCTAAATTGGCTTGGAATAATAGCCTTATCTTCTTTTAAACACTCTCCACTTGAAATCTAAGCAGTGTATGGTATGTTAGCTTTCTTTCGTGTCTCCCTCAAACCCCAGTTTATAAGAGACGGAGTTCATTTGAATCAAACTGTTTTAAAGGCAAGCTGAGACATTCAACAAAAATGGTAGAGATGACACTATAGGGCCATTTTACTTTTACAAGACTGTACTACTGTAGTATTGTTTGAATTCCATCCTTTCCTCCTCCCATTCTGCTTTTTTGAGACACTTTGAAAGTGGCTGCTATCTCAAGGTACCATACCTCTAGGAAGCTAACACTGATTTTTGTGCTTGATTGAATGCTTTGTATGAAAGATTGGGAACATTTGTATTGTACATGTGTTTGGGAATGGCTGATTCTTTGAACCTCAGCTATCTACTGGGTTAGAAGATATACCAGCATGCCTGGTAGACAGCATATAAATTGTATTGGTGTTGTAACTGATTGCTGAAGGAATATAGAAATATCTAACAAAGGGACTCATTTGAGTGGAAGTTGGTTCTCACAATATGTTAAGTGTGATGTACATTTTAAATCTCTTAAAACTCTTTGTCCTTTTAATTATTGAAATTTCAAATAGGATAGGATGCTCGCTTCTCAAAGGGATAATTTACAAGGGCTAAATATTACTCATTAGAAATAACAAACCTCTCTGTCCATGACTTGCACAAAATTTCTCAAGAAAACTGGGTATTGTCAATGTAAATATGTAGTATCAAAGTAACCAGATTACTGAAATGTATAAGGAACAATTCTTTGTAAGTGAAAATATCCAAACAGTGGGGATCTTTTTGGTATTTGGTTTACAGTCCAACACTAGTATGAATTAATTTTATGGTGATGGCATAAAGTGACACAGGAAGGGGCCTGCTCTGCTGGGACACCCCCTCTTGGGCATGTCCTCCCCTTGGAGATCCAACTGCTTCTGGCTTTGGCTTCATTCTGGTGCCAACTTAAAACATGGCTTTTCATTAAAACATTTGGGGCCTTACTGAATTCTTCCCAAATGGAAGTGTATGTGGTTGCGAACTGGTTTAACCTTTTAAGCTGTTTTAGCTTGTTGGGTTGTTTAATATTTTTATTATCTGTTTACATTATTTTTATTGTTGTAAACTGTTTATACTGTTTTTATTTGTATGCTATCCTGAAATTGCATGATTTAGAGTGGGATATAAATATGTTAATGTATACTGTAGGATCCCTGTATCCGTGGAACCAATATCCATGGTTTCAGTTATCCATGGGAAACAAAACAGAACACATACCACATAGTCTTCCTAGAAAATGCCCAGAGAGGCATCCTCTCTAGACATTTTCTTAGGTCCTCCAAGGCAACTCTATGGTATTTTAAACTGGAAGTCCTATTATTTTCAATGGCATTTGCTGTTATCTGTGGATTTCAGTATCCATGGAGGGGGGGAACCAATCCCCCATGGATACAGAGGTCCTACTGTATATATATGTGTGTGTGTGTGTGTTTTAAAAATAACCACATTAAGCCCAGACATACATAGAGCAGTTGCCACCCAGCAAAAATCGTTAACCTGACTTCATCTACCAATTTACATTTCCAAATATTGCTTGGACAAGTATTGCTTGGACAAGTGTAAGGGCTTGCCTATCCTGGGGGTAAAAATCCAGATGAAATTCAGACTACTCTGGCCCAGAGTTGTGGCACATGAAATTCAGACTACTCTGGCCCAGATTTAAGAGCCACACCTTAACTGTATTCAGATTTTTACCCCCCAGTGAAGCTGCGGTTCTGCTGCCACTGGTAGCCAGCCACCTCTGTCATATGGGAAAAATGGCAATACCTCAGGCAGCACTTGTCAATCCTCTCCTGAATCCAGTGTGGATTGATTGTTCACACTACAAGGTCTGTCTATTAAATAACAAGAGTGATACAATAACCCATCTTTATTTATATGTGTTACAATTCTAATGCTTGTCCCCTTCAATATACTCCCTGTTCATACTCACACATGGAAGCAGTCTTGTTTTCCTCTGGTCAAAGGCATGGAGCAGATCAGTTTCTGTCAGCTGTGTCAACATATTTGCCGTTTTCGTCTTTACTACATCAGTTGACTCAAAACGTGTTCCTTTAAGCACCAATTTCACTTTAGGGAAAAGAAAAAGGCTGTATGGTGCCAAATCGGGTGAACATGGAGGATGTTCAAGTGTAATAATACGTTTATTGGCCAAAAACTGCTTCAGAGAAGTGCTGTGTGAGCAGGCGCATTGTCTTGGATGAAGAATGAAACCATTTTTCCACAGTTCTGGCCTTTTTTCCCCTGACTCTTTCAGCTTTGTCAAAACTTCCTTATAATAATGCTGGTTCACTGTTCTGCCTTCTGGAACCCATTCTGCCAAAATTACACCCTTGATGTAAAAAAAAAAAAGAGAGAGAGAAAAAACCCCAACCCAATTAGCATGACTATGAATGTGGACTTGCTTTGATGTGCTTTTTTCATTCTTGGTGATGATGGTGTTTTCCAGTGCATTGACTGTTCTTTTGTCTCAGTATCATACTGGAAGCTCAAGCTTTCATCACAAGTGATGATTTTTTGAAAAAGGTTTGGGTCCCAAGTTGCTGAAGAATATCAGTGCAAATTTCTTTGCGGCACTCTTTTTGCTCCGGTGTGAGAACCCTAGGGACCATCTTGGCACAAACCTTTCTCATGTTGAGATCCTCATGCAAAATTTTCCACACAGTGTCTTTGTTAATGTTCACGGCTTCAGCTATCATTTGGACACTGAGTTGGTGGCCTCCTCAAACAATCTGGCTGATTTTTCCCACAATTTCTTCAGTTCTTGAAGTGGAAGGTCATCTAGGGCATTCATCGTCTTCCACATTTTCACATCCTTCTCTGAATCTTTTGTGCCACTCAAATACATGTGCACGAGACATGCAGTCTTCCCCATAGGCCTCAGTAAGCATTTGAAAAGATTCTGTTGGTGTTTTGTTCAATTTTACTAAAAGTTTCAAGTTGACACATTGCTTGACTTTTAAACTTAGTATTTTTCTGGCACACAACAGACAACATAGCTGCTTTAAATGACAACTGACAATTAACTGTGTTGCATTATTGCACCAGAGTCAGGGAAATGCTGCATGTCATGTGACATCATCTGGCCAGCTTCGGGAGGGATTTGGGGTTTTCACTAGTGTAAACAAGCCCTAAGTGGCCATTTGGTTGAGCTATCCGTCTGCTAAGAACCTATGTGCTTTCCTCATCCTTTACATCTGCTGCCTTCTGTCCTAATTTTGCTTCTCTGTTTCTGTACCAGAATTTGTTCTTGGCAAGCCTATGGTCCATTACTAAGGCACCACTAGCCTCTGCTGTTTCCTGCTTGTGTCTTGATTTTTTTTCCATTCTGTGTTTTGATTTTCTTTTTACCTGGCTCTTTCAAAAGTCCTTATTTTCATAGAATTAATAAACAAGAGATGGAGGGAGAATTTGTTGCTTACATTGTTCTTTGGAAGGATGGCATTGCATGGTTTTTACTCTTCAGGCAGGACTCAATTCACAATTGTTGCTCCACCTCCACTATGTGCTGGAGGTTGAAACTTTGTGCAGTATCCAGTTGTGATCTATATTTAATCTGAGTTTGTAAGTGTTCAGGAATCTCCCTCCTGCCATATACCCCCCCCCCAGACATCACTTTTTCTAACCCATAGGCTGCCATGTTGCCATAGAGAAAACCATAATGAACTCATTGGACTTAGTTCTCTGTGTTGTATTTGTGGTGGTAAGATGAGAATATTGTTAATATAAAGTTGGTCCTCCGTATCCACAGATTCTGTATCAACGGATTCCACTGTCCATGGCTTGAAAGTATATTAAAAAAAAAACACACCAAAAAGCAAACCTTGCCATTTTATATAAGGGATACCATTTTACTATGCCATTGCATATATTGGGGTATGAGCATCCACAGAATTTGGTATCCATGTGGGGTCCTGGAATCAACCCCCAGTGGATACCAAGGGCCCACTGTATGTTACAAAGCAGAAGTGAACAGCATCACAGGATCAGAGTGGGGGGGCATGCCTACCCTGGATTCCTGCAGGCTGCACCTACCCCATTTGCTGAATCCAGAAGTGACTGGAAATGACCATAAGGTTATTTCTGACTTTTGAAAAATGCTGTTTGGAGCTTGAAAAAGTGTATGCATGAGAGGTGGGGTAGAGAATAGCATTCTGTAGGAAATCCATGCCTCTGGAGGCCTATGAAGACAGGATTCTACATTTTTGTTGATTTGGGAATAACAGGGAACTTTGGAGCTGCAGAAAACACTCCTGTGGTATGCACAATTCCTACCTTGATTATGAAAGGATGTTCATTATGGAAAATGACATATGTATCAGAAAGGAGCTAAGAAGTATGTGGAATTTCAATTGGAACACTAGGATAGCCTACCAATAATTAGGCATCTGGTTTAGATGAAGTGTTTTTGATCCTATGAAATCAAATTTATGCAACGTGATCATTTAGTTGTCATGATAAATGAGGGCTTATCACAGAGATGGGCACCTGTGCCCATTTTATTTCCCCTCCTTCTTTGTGTGTGTCACACTGATGAACAAAAGTAACTAGAAATCATGTGCTGTCACTTCCAGTTCAAGTTTTCAGCCATTTATTTTATTTTTTATTTTATTTTTGCTTCTTGGGTGGTAGAATAGCAAAACTGCTCTGCTTTGTGACCAGTTTAACCATGGTGGTACAGTTTGGGGACAAAAATGCCATATTTTTTTAAATGGGGTACTTGTAGCTTTAAGGTGATCATGGGGAGTTATAGAGGCCACAAAAAGAGCCCAGAGCCCAAGTACACCCCACATATCATACTTTCTGCACCCCTTACTTATCATGACAGGAGAGAGCAGCAGTAAGCCTCAGGCTCATAAACTCCCCCCCCCCCCCGTTCTCCTTATGGAACTATGTGGACATCAGGAACTTCCTTTCATTTTTTAAAATTAACCACAATGTAGTATTTTGTCTGCATCCCAAATTGTGGCTGATCAACTGTGGTTTGCTTGAACCAAGCCACTTCATAATCTATGATCTGAAGTTGGGTTGTTTGTTTGTTTTTCCAAACCATGGGTGAGATTAACCACCCCTTGTTGGGTTCAAACAAAATGAGAAGCCACAGCTAATCCAAATCAGAAATGAAAGCTTCTGATTTCGTTTCTGCACAGGAGGACGACAGAGGATCTGAAGCTCACTCTGGCTCATTCCTGTCATGATAAACCATATTTATCAAATGAATGGGCATAACAAATAATATATAAACATAAACACACACACACACACACACACACATACACACACAGGTCATTTTTTTGCCTTCTGCAGCCCCGCATGTACTGTTGAGGAATTATTATACCTGGGTATTAGCCCCCCTTTTTTGGAAACTCTATGAAGTTAAAACTGTTTAGGAGTGAACTTTCCTCTAGCAGAGCAGTAATTTAAGAAGGCTTGACTCAATGTACATTACTTTGCCCTGAACTCCAAAGGAACAAAAGAGGCAGGCAGCTTCAAGTTAAACAACTTAATACTTTACTTATGGCTATGCATTTACATATGCATTGAGAGCCTAAATCCCAACTAAACTAGGTTTGGGTAAAAGAGAGAGAGGCTCCATCTTGAGTCACCAGCTCAAAAGGTAGAGAGAGTAGAGAGAGATAACCCTCCATCAGGGCTATCGGCTGTCCACCCGTGGCCCAACTGCCAGGTCACAAAGTGATTCCCCCCCCCGGGCTGTGTGAATGGCAAAATTGCTACTTTTTCGATTCAACCAATTTCAAACAAAATTGTGGGCACAAATAGACACTGGAGTGAAAGGGAGGTAAGGCGATATTTTCCAGACTTAATTCTCCTGTTTAGCTGACCCCATGGTTTTGCTGCTTAGTTGCAAACTATGAGAGAGAGAGAAAAGGATTTCAACATGGAAGAAATTCTGTCCTCCTTATTACCCACTCACCCTAATGGCAACAGAGAGGGGGGGATGCTGAATTTTTCCAATGCTTTCCACGGCACTAACATAAGTACACTGTAGAAATTTGTTAGCACTGCAAAGGGTCTTTTTCTGTCTGTCCAGACACTCTTCTCTGCCATCTGAAGGGCTCTGTGATGTGGAAGGCTACAGTTGCATCCTCCTGCAGCATAGGAAGCCAATGCAAGAACTTCTGGTTTATTGTAAAAATATGAGCTGTTGAACTCCATCAAAACACAGTGCGGGGTGAGCCCCTATATTGGGACAATGGTGGGATATAAATAAATATAATTAATTAATTAATTAAAGTAAAATAAAATAAAATTGTGAGGTAACTGGCCTGGATTCCTTTGTAGGGCAATTATTTTGCCAGGAGATTGGTGAGCATGCTATAGAAACTTTGGGACTTCAATGCATCTTCCATAACTTGCTAACTCAGAGGCCAGACTCCTGTGGGTGCACTGGAGTGCTGGCAGTTGTACTTCTAGAGTTGCATGGAGGTGGAAAGGGAAGGCAGACTACTGTCAGCGCCAAACAGCCAGTTTCTCTAATGCCAGACTTCCTTCATGGCTGTTGCATCCTTAGCCTTTATACTCCTGCTATGCCCTCGCCGCCCATCTCTGCTGCTGTAGTTTGCACTGGCATAGGGCAGCAACAGCAATCTGGCCCCAAATCCTAGCCAAACCCAGCTGTGTCAGAGATTAGTTTCTTTACACCTTGGGAAATGGAAATATCTGATCAGTAACTTTCTCTGTGCTCTGCATGATATTTCTATCTAGCATATTCATCACAGGATCACATAAGTATTGGAATCACTATGTATTGAGGTGTTTGTATGCTCATATGAATTCAAGAAAGAGAGAGCAGATGATTGCCTGTCATTTTTATAAATTTCTTGTAGTTTGAGCAAGTGGATGGCTTGTGAGGATGACCTTGAAGCAGTGGTTTGTAATAACATCCATTCTACTTTCTCAATTTTGCTGTTGAATTGAATAGAGTTCTCTGTGTAGGTTTCCCCAAGAAAGATGATTCAGGCAAGGGATCTGCTTTCATCTTGCGTATTTTCTTTCTGCAGCAAGGTGTTTAAATTGCTAACTAGTTACTTGTTCCTTCTGTCTTTCGATATATTTCATGCCCTGGGTATACTATGAAAGTGATTCCTTATCCTAAGGGGTATCAGTGCGTCATCAGACTATGAGTTGTGCATATTCAGTGCCCATCACCAACAGGTTCCTACACTCAAAATCCAACCCAGGGCTCTCTCTAGCTGGAACAAGTGGGTCTCTGCAGACAGTAGAGTCACAACTTTCCTGCTGAAGGTAATGAGTCTGCATAAACTTGGGTGGAAATAAAGTACTTAAGATGTACACGTACACAGTGAAATGAACAGTTTGCCTTTAATGTAGGCAAAACAAGGGGGGGAAATACTGAGCTCCATTCTGTCCATGTTGTTACCTGGGAAGCCCTCACAGAAGGTTGTTTTAGCATAGCCAACTCCAGAGATTTAAGAAGAAAAAGAAATCTGTTTTGAGTCTTAAATAACTGTGTGTGTATTTCTCTCTCTCTCCTAATGGTATATCCTTATCTACTGTTCAACTTCCCATATATTGTTTCCTGTTCTCCTCAACTCAAATGATTCTGAATGTTCATCGCTTTCTGAATGGAGAACCTAAAACTGGGGTGGACAAAGTGTAGCCCACAGGCTGCATGCAGCCTTTGGGATCCCTAAGTGCAGCCTTGAAGCTCGCCAGAAACCTCCCAAAGCCCCCAGCTCCCCCCCATTTGAGGGCTGATTTGGGGGTGATCCCCCCGCAAATTACCCTAAACCTGCCCAAAGTACCTTAAAATGTGTCAGTATGGTTCCCATAGCCGCCTAGAGCCCTTCCCCCCAAAAAACAAAAAAATGGCCCCAAATCAGTCAAAATTGTAGCCGGAAATGATGTTGCATCACTTTGGATGCACCAAAATGCGATGGTGTGGGCTGTGGGGTAGGGGGCACAGAGGGGGGTGGCCCCTGCAATTGCCTACCCTGCCCTGTCACAAGCAGTCGCAATGTTAGCTATGAAATGGAAAATAATTTACAATACATGGTGTCATGTGGCACAGTGGAACGTCCTTCAATCTTCAGTCCCAGGAGGATTTTTTTTTTTTTGGGTGCTGTATGCAATCAGCATAAAACCCCTACTGTGTGCAGAGTCAGGTGGCAGATGAACATACCCATAGAATCATAGAATCATAGAATCATAGAATTGCAGAGTTGGAAGAGACCACGAGGGCCATCCAGTCCAACCCCCTGCCACGCAGGAAATCACAATCAAAGCATCCCCGACAGATGGCCATCCAGCCTCTGTTTAAAGACCTCCAAGGAAGGAGACCCCACCACGCTCCGAGGGAGTGTGTTCCACTGCCGAACAGCTCTGACTGTCAAAAAGTTCCTCCTCATGTTGAGGTGGAATCTCTGTTCCTGGAGCTTGCACCCATTGCTCCGTGTTCCAGTCTCTGCAGCAGCAGAAAACAAGCCTGCTCCATCCTCAGCGTGACATCCCTTCAAATACTTAAACAGGGCTATCATATCGCCTCTAAACCGTCTTTTTTCCAGGCTAAACATACCCAGCTCCCTAAGTCTCTCCTCATAAGGCATGGCTTCCAGACCTTTCACCATTTTAGTTGCCCTTCTCTGGACACGCTCCAATTTGTCAATATCCTTTCTGAATTGTGGTGCCCAGAACTGGACACAGTATTCTAAGTGAGGTCTGACCAAGGCAGAATAGAGTGGCACTATTACTTCCCTTGATCTAGACACTATACTTCTATTGATACAGCCCAAAATTGCATTGGCCTTTTTAGCTGCCGCATCACACTGTTGGCTCATGTTCAACTTGTGGTCTACTAGGACTCCTAGATCCCTTTCGCACGTAGTCTCATTCAGCCAGGTCTCTCCCATCCTATATTTATGCATTTCATTTTTCCGCCCTAAATGCAGTACTTTACATTTCTCCGTATTGAATTTCATTTTGTTAGCTTTGGCCCAGCTCTCCAGTCTATCCAGGTCATTCTGAATTTTGATCCTGTCCTCTAGGGTATTAGCTACTCCTCCCAATTTGGTGTCATCTGCAAATTTGATAAGTATGCCCCTAATTCCCTCATCTAAGTCATTGATAAAGATGTTGAATAGCACTGGGCCCAGGACAGAACCCTGTGGCACCCCACTGGTCACATCTTTCCAAGACGAAGAGGAGCCACTGCTGAGCACCCTTTGGGTTCGGCCGGTCAACCAATTACAAATCCATTGAACAGTTAACTTGTCTAGCCCACATTCTACAAGCTTGTTTGCAAGAATGTCATGGGGAACCTTGTCAAAGGCCTTACTGAAATCAAGGTATGCAATGTCCACAGCATTCCCTTCATCTACTAAGCTGGTAACTTTATCAAAAAAAGAGATCAGATTAGTCTGGCATGACTTGTTTCTCTGAAACCCATGCTGACTTTTTGTGATTATGGCATTGCCTTCTAAATGTTCACAGACTCTCTGTTTAATGATCTGTTCTAGAATCTTCCCTGGTATTGATGTCAGACTAACTGGACGATAGTTGTTGGGATCCTCTTTTTTCCCCTTTTTGAAGATGGGAACAACGTTTGCCCTCCTCCAGTCTGCTGGGACTTCTCCTGTTCTCCAGGAGTTCTCAAATATTATTGCCAATGGCTCTGAGATTATATTTGCCAGCTCTTTTAATACTCTTGGATGTAGTTCATCTGGTCCTGGAGATTTAAATTCATTTAGATTAAGAAGGTATTCCTGTACCACCTCTTTACTTATTTTCAGCTGGATTTCCCCTATTGTGTCCTCTGTTCCATTTTCCTCAGGTTGGTCCTCCTTTTCCTTTTCTGAAAACACTGAGGCAAAGAAGGTGTTGAGTAATTCTGCCTTTTCTCTGTCCCCTGTTAGCATTTTGCCATCTTCTCCACGTAGTGGCCCTATCATTTCCTGCTTCCTCCTTTTGCTGCGGACATACCCAAAAAAACCCTTTTTATTGTTCTTAACCTCCCTAGCAAGCCTGAGCTCATTCTGCACTTTAGCTTTTCTGACTTTACTCCTACACGTGTTCGCTATCTGTTTGAATTCTTCTTTGGTGATTTCCTCCCTTTTCCATTTCCTATACATGTTCCGTTTAAAACTTAGCTCCATTGAAAGTTCTTTAGTCATCCATCCTGGTTTCTTGAGACACCTCCCATTTTTCTTCCTCAATGGTACTGTTTGAAATTGTGCCTTCAGTATCTCCCTTTTGAGAAAGTCAAAACCGTCTTGAGGTCCCTTCTCTTTTAGTATTCTTGACCATGGGATCATCCCCAGTATTTCCCTGAGTTTATTGAAATCAGCTCTCCTAAAGTCAAGAATGCGTGTCTGACTATGCCTGGCTTCTCCTTTCCATTGTATAACAAACTCCAGGAGAACATGATCACTCTCACCTAAGGATCCCACCACTTGCACCCCATTAACCATGTCGTCTCTGTTGGTTAGGATCAGATCTAAAATAGCTGACCCCCTTGTTGCCTCTTCCACCTTTTGGACCATGAAATTGTCTTCCAGGCATGTAAGGAATTTGCTAGACCTTGTAGTTTTGGCTGAGTTAGATTGCCAGCAAATATCAGGATAGTTGAAGTCACCCATCACTACTACATCTCTCCTTTCTGCATGTATGTTCATCTGTTCTAGAAAGGCAACATCCAATTCCTCCGTCTGATTTGGGGGTCTGTAGTAGAGTCCCACAATAACATCCCTGTTGTTTCCCTCCCCTTTAATTTTTATCCAGATGCTCTCCACCTGGCTTCCAGTATTGATGTCATGGATCACTTCACTGGTGTAAATATCCCTGACATATAATGCTATTCCTCCTCCTTTCCTGTTTGGCCTGTTTCTCCTATAAAGGTTATACCCCTCTATTCCTACATTCCAATCATGAGACTCGTCCCACCAGGTTTCAGTAACACCTATTATATCATATTTGTTTTGTAGTGCAAGGAGTTCTAGTTCATCTTGCTTATTTCCCATGCTCTGTGCATTAGTGTAGAGACATCTGAGACCATGTGTTCCCTTTACTTGCTCCCTGTGCAAGTTTTTTTGCCTCCCACTGTTGGGTCCTTGCGCTGTTTGCCTTGTTCCCTCTATGACAGTTTGACTATTTTCTCCAGCCCTTTTGCCTTCCAGAATACTGTCTCCCTCCCCCATTTGACTCAGTTTAAAGCCCTCCTGATCAAATTCTTGAGAGTGTTGGCAAAAATGTTTCTTCCAACTGTTGTAAGATGCACCCCATCTCTTGCCAGAAGTCCCCCTGCATGGAAGCGCAGTCCATGATCCAAGAATCCAATTTGTTCTCGGCGACACCATCTACGGAGCCAGTTGTTTACGTCGGCTATTTTCCTCTCCCTTCTTGGACCATGCCCTTCAACTGGCAGAAGAGACGAGATGACCACCTGTGCGTTCATTTCTTTCAGCTTCCTCCCCAGGGCCTCATAATCTCTTCTGATCTTGGGAAAGCTGTGCCTTGCAGTATCATTGGTTCCCACATGGACCAAAAGGAAGGGGTAATGATCCGTAGGCTTGATGAGTCTTGTCAGCCTCTCGGTCACATCACAGATCTTTGCCCCAGGGAGACAACACACCTCCCGAGTCATCTTGTCAGGCCCACATACCACTGCTTCTGTACCCCTCAGCAAGGAGTCCCCCACCACCACCACACGCCTCCGCTGAGGCTTCGCAGCTGCTGTTCCTTGCGGTGGTCCTCTCAAGGTCCCCTGCTCTACCCCTGAAGTCTGTCCATGCTGTTCTTCCTCATTGTCCTTGATAAGGGAAAGGGCTTCAAATCGATTCTGTAGCTGCAAGCTGCTGGAAGAATCCCTGGATTTTCTTGTTCTGTGTGTGACATTCCTCCAGCTGTCTACTTCCTGTGTCCGTGAAGTGACCCTCTCCTCCACAGCCACTTCCTCTGTGCGGTCCCCATCCATGTTCAGCTTGACTGTATGGATGGCAGTGGGGAGGCTACCACATGTAGCCTCTAGCAGCAGCATCTCCTCTCAGGTCTTTAAGAGAGGAAATATATCCACATCTTTGTTCATCAGCCCTTAACAGTGCACTTGCTGGAAGTAAGTGCAACGTATTCATGAGGCCAGTAAGGATCAGCTTGAGTATTGCTGTACAGTCTTCATGCTGGTTTGATTGACTGCTTGCACTGAGGTCTCACCTTTGCTCCAAGGAGCACAAGGTCTCTCCCTATGTTTTCTTACCACATTTTATCCCTACAGGGATGTTAGGTACTGAGATGGTGACCAACCTAAGGTCACCCGGTGAGGTTCATGGCTGAATGGGGATTTAAACCTGGGTCTTCCCCTGTGCTTTCCATTGCCTAGCCACTACATCCCACCTTTCAGCACAGGCTCTTCCAGGTGTGTGTGTGTGTGAAGAGAACAGCAGCCATTTTCTACACCCTTGATAATGTCCTATGGCACTGAATTGGGAGTGCTGGGAACCTGCTATGTGGGAGATCTGAGACAGAAAAAAACCCAGAGGTGTCAAAACAGTCAAGTGAATGACATATCAGATTAGAAGACTATGAAAGTGAAACACAGACGTCCCCTATAGTAGGGCAACACAGCAGCAGCCGCAGCCCAGAGGTGTCAGATAAGATAAGGGGGGAAAGCAGCATCTCAGAAAAAAAAGCTTAGGAGGTGTGTTTTTGTTTTTTTAATGTTTAGCCATCAGCAAACATAGGAGTGTAATACCCTCTCTTGTTTTTCAGCGTGATTACACTTAAAATATCTGTCAATTCCATGGCTTCTCCTAAAGGGGCCATAAATCCAAGGAACCAATGTCATTTGAGATGCTTTTAAAAACACACACACGCACACACAACACCTCTCACCCTGGGCACTCGCACGTGCACAGAACAATGAAGTGAGGCTACAATTACCTGGAGAAACAAATCTTAAGACCTAGAAGGGAGTTTCTCTCCCTGGACCCCGGTTGGTTCAAAGCAGCTCCTGTTGGCTCTGCTGTGAAGAAGCGAGGGGGATTGGGTTTTCTTTTTTTTAATTTTAAAGAAGGTGATATGGGGGGGGGGAGTCGTGTAGCGTGAGAGTCAACGTGATTGGCTGGGGGAGGGGGGCTTGAGCTGGCCAAGAGAGAGAGAGAGAGAGAGAGGGATTGAGAGAGCGAGCGAGAGTGCTGAGCAGGCATTCAGGAGCTCCAGCCCGAAAAGCCTCTTTCCTCTTCCTCCGCCTGCCTCTGGCTTCCGATGCAGGAGCGCGGGGACTGTGCGTGTGTTAGGAGCGCAGAGAGCAAGAGCCAGAGGCACCCACGCAGAGAGCATGACCGGATTGGCATCGCCCAGGAGGGACGGCGCGGTGAATGAAGCCCCGGCCGCTCTTGCTTTTTCCTGCCGTGGCTGTCGTCCTCTGTGCAAAGGGGAGACGGGGAGCCCGTTTTTAAAGTGAGCCAGCCGAGGCATCTCTGGGCAGAGCGCAATGTGGCCAAGAAGAGCAGCCGGGCATGGGAGCGCATGGCTCTTTGGATCATCTCTCTTCTTTGCCTCCGCGCTGTGAAGCAGCCCTGCTTTTTGTGGGGCAATGTGGAGTCAAGGTTTTGTATGACACTTGGGATATAGACAGCAGGATCTTTTCTCCTTTCTCTTTTTACAACACTAAACGAACATAATTTGGGGTGGGGTGGGGGACAGTATCTTCCTCTCCCACTCTTTTTCCTCTGTTGCCCCTTCTTTTTGGCCGCAGGGGGAGGGGGAGGCTGTGACACCAAAGGGAATGTTTTCTGTGCGGGAGAGACTTTTCCACAAGTGAGCGCATTGTCTTTCCCAGCTCCTGTTAGCCCCTTGCAAGCTTTCGCAGCACACTCTATTCCTCGACAGGATGGCAGGCAAAAGAACAGCTGGCAAAAAACAATAGGAGGGGGGGGGAGCCAAATAAGGAAAGAGTCCACAACCTGCCTTCCCCCAGTAAAATAAACCTACAAATATTGTTGTCAATAATAATTGCGGAACGCTTTTTGACGTCACAATGCGCAGATCTAGCACAGATGAATCTACCTATCACAGGAGCCCATCTTTGGACAGCAAGGATTACAGTTTTCCAAATGGCGCCTTCCGTCGTTACAGCAGCATGTATGGCGGCCAGTTTGGGGCTGCAAGCAACTCTTTTTTTGGATTCCACACCAACCCAGGCCCTAAGGCTACCAAGGCTAAGTACACATCTCCCAAGGGGAACAAGTATGTGGTCTTTTACTTGGATCTCTCCTTTATTTTTCTTCTAGAACTGAAGAGGTGCAGTATGGCTCACAACTGCCTGCAGTGCATTAAGTACCTCATGTTTGTCTTCAACCTTCTGTTCTGGGTGAGTATGTGTATCCCTGTGGGATTTTTCTCCTTCTCTGTTCCCTGAAAAACTCAAAAAGTTTTTCGTCTCCAAACTTTGGGCCTGTGAGTTATGGTAAAAATGGAAATCTAGGAGTGTTCTACACATGCTACAGAATAGCATGGTAAACTTGAGGTGGCAGACTTCTGGGCTGTACCACTTTGTTCTGCGGGGGGGGGGCATGTTTTGTGTATTTCAGTGTTCTGCCAGATTGGGATGAAAGACCTCCTCATAGAATCACACACCAGAGAAGAGAGTTTAACATATGCCATTCTCTAGAGTGGTAGTTTACTACATGCTTTTTACGTGAGGGAGGGGATTACAAATGTGGAACCCCACCCTCAGTTTAAAATGGTACAATCCTGAGAGTTGCCATCTCAATGTACCTCCTCAATATGCATAATATTTAGAATGGTTCTCAGCTTGGCTTTTACTACCTAACTTTTGATGAATTATTATGGAGTAAATCTGTTTTCCCTGTTCTTTATCTGTTTTGTTAAAATGCATGCCTGTTTAAATATTATCTCAGAAAGTGAGAGCTCATTGTCCTACCCAAACATGTACGTGAATAATTTATTAAATTATCTCATGGCATGGATACTTGTTCCACAGGATCTCAAACTAGATGAATTCAATAGGACTCCTCTGTTTTAAAGGTGTTTCCTCTGAGCTTCTTATGTTCTGTGACCTGGAATTGTCTGATCAATGCGTACATTGTTGACATGCATACACTGAGGTGGTCACCTACACTGGGCAGTGCCATCAATAATAGTGATACTGCAGCTGGAATAAAGTAGGTTAGCAGGCTAGCATTTGGTTGTCTGCAGTGAGGAGAGACATAATAGTGAAAAGTATGACTTGTACATCCCAAATGTGAACTCCTCGCTCTGTCATAAGCAGTTATGCCACTTCTAGTCCCCTATGAGTATCTGCAAATCCTGAATGAAACAGAATATTGTTTCTGTTTAAGGTGGACCCATGCAAGTCCTTTCAGGGGAAAATTGTCATCATTCAGTATAATTCAGTAATCATTGAGCAGTCTTGATAAGCATTTATCTTGAAACAACATTGCAAGTGTTCAAGAGCAAGTGGAATGGTCTTGTTCTTGTTTCAAGTTTGCATTAGTACACTGTGGCTGAGGGAAACATGGTTCTGTTTGTTAATTGTGTTGTGTACCATATTTGCTTTAGTTTAGATGGCCCAGCCTGTGGTGAGTGAGGTTGATTGTACCAGGTGCAACTCTATGTAACATCCTTACTAAGGTATCTTTTTGTACCAGGAATCACTAAGATAAAATAAATTCACCTGCTATTACTTCTTTTTGCAAATAATTAGAACTTAGGGTTGTTGTTTTTTTAACAACTAAGAAGCTGGGCACAGCAGCTGGCTATTACCTGGGCAAAATCTGCATTAGCCATCTGGGTGGTATTCCAGTTAACCAGTCCAAGCTCCCCTATACCTTTCTCTCCCACCAAAATAAACAGACATTTCAGACAGAGAGGTGTGAGATTAAAAATGATGGGAACAAAGCAACAGCTGTGGCTCTGTTGGGTGGGGAGGTGAGGGGGATTGTGGGTACTTTAAACTGTCCTAACTGGCTTGACCCACTAAGCCTTCCATCTCAAAATTCTTCCTGCTTCGTTCTTCATTTCTAGCTGTTTCTGACTAAGCCTATATGTATTCAAGACTAGCTGGTCTTCTGGGGGAAGTTTTGAAACTCAAGGAGAGGAACTCCACTTAAGCTCTGGATAAGCTGATAGAAAATATCAATCAGACTAGTCTGCCTTCTAGCTCCTGATTCTCTCTCACTACTGGGGTCCTAAATATCTCCCAGTGTTTATCCTGGCTTACCCCCAAAAGCTTCCTGCAAAGACAAGCACGGTGGCTGGCTTGTCTTCTTGGGCTGCCTGCTTCTCTCAGGCTTTTGCCCATCTCAGTTTATAGTTCAGTCAGCAAAGGCAGCTCGTGGCTCCCACATTGGCAGGGTGGTGAATTGGCTCTGGGCTTCAGTCTGAATGTTAACAGAGCTATCCAAGGTGCTGGACCTGTTTTCAGAATATAGTTCAGCACCTGGAAAAGTTCATCAACATTCAGACAACACCCAAAGCAGATTCACCCCCTCCACTAACATGGAAGCCACCAGTTGCTAGTCTCACTCAATTGAACAATATATGCAGAAAGAAATCTAAATGGCTGGCATGAAGTCTTCCTTAGAAATGATGCAGACAAGAGCTTTGAAGGGCATTTTCTCTGCAAACTCTTTCAATTCATCCTGCACTGTGGCACATGCATATATTTTAAAAGGGACTTATATCTTGTAACGTGCATGTACTTATAATGGGAAGACACCAACAATTATTTAGAATATTCACAGTGGAACTGTGTTTTGTTCTTTCTGAAAGTGAGGTTTAGAGGTGATTTCTCTTTGCTGTGTCCTCTTTTTCTCAAGGTCTTGGTTAGTAGGTTGCAGGAGTTATGAACTGCTTGTGTCCCGAGACTAGATCAGGAGAGTGGAGAAATGATATATGTTACTACTACCTGATTGAGGTATATAATGTACATCAAATGACAAAACATCTTGTTACCTAAATTGTGTGGGGACCCACTCATGGAACTAAAATTAAGATATTAAATTGGGGAGTTTTAATTAGCTCAAAGATATGGCTGCAAGAGGGCGGGTAACCTGCAGGATGTTTGCACCTGTGTATACCAGCACTCATTGATGAGACTCCAAGCCAAGGTAAAATAAAAATGTTTTTTATTGGAAAATAATCACAGAAACTTTCACACATGCATACATGTTCACAAGTGATCATACAAGGCTAAAGAAGAATTAGCAGAAACTATTTGGATAGAGGAATAGATTCAGGGAATGGGCTATAATTACCTGTCCAGATAGCAAAGATTACTGCAGTGAAGGAAGACTCAGATCTGAATCTGAGGGTTGCACAGCATTCAGGCAGAGTGACAGTGTGTGGGGAACTGTATGCACATGGCTATGATTTTAGGGTAATATTTATATCCAATATTGTACCCTTAAGTGTGTTTTGAGAGTAAAACACTGCTTGGGTGAGTTTCCCACAGTTAGAAAAAGAAACTCCAGCTTTGTTAATTGCTGCTTATGGTCAGAACATTAAGGTTAATGGGTTTATGGCCTCCTCTGTATAGTGGTATGAAAAGGTGTGAGGGAAAGATATTTACTGGAATGAGTGGAGATAATAGGTATTCTGGTCACTGTTTGTTTTTGGAGTGTGACTCACTGCCAGGTGCATCCAGCGGAGATTAGCATTCCTCCCTAATGACTGTCTAAAGAGAGGTTTGCTTAATCACATTCTGGGCATGTTTGGTTCTGGGGAATTTCCAGACACTTTCGTAGGCCCTATAGTGACCTCCACAAGCCCCTGTGTTTGGGTTGCCCTGGTCTATTTGAAACCATGTGAAGTGTCTAATAAGCCAAATTATGAATTATTACAGGGAGGGGGCTGTAAGGCTAGGTAACAATGTTGATTTACTTCTGTTGGTGTAAACGTATCTGGCCTTATGTCATACAGTCTTAAGAAGTTGAATTATACGTGTTTAGTAAACAAGATATTCTTTAAAAAAAAAGTAAACAAGATATGTCCTGTTTTCTTTCTTTTCTTATAGTTGATGAATTAATGCATTTTCCAAGTTAGCCAAAGCCAACTTGAATTGCCCTAAAACCTCTTGCACCCAACCAAACAGGTGTTCTAGTTTCAAAAAGAAATGGCTCCAGTCTAGCAGGCTGCTTCCTTCCCACACCTGGTATGTCTTCTTTTGGTCACCACCTTCATTTATGGGAGGGACTACAACAAGAACATGAAGTTCTCGAGGGTCTGGTGCCCAGTTCTCTGGCCTTCAAGACCCACTGCAAGCCACATCAAGCCCTATTATAAGCTGTATACTAGAACTGAGCTTAAATCAACTTCTGATTTGGGGGTTTATCAGGGTGGACTTAGAACGGCTGAGTTGGGAGTGGGGCTGTGACCTGTTTTAAGTGCAAAGCTGCCACTCCTAGAGGCTTTCAGTGGTGTGGGAAAACATTTTTTTTTTTTTGGCCCAGTGTTTCCCAGAGACTATTGGGAAAGGAGCTTCAGGGGTACAAAAATGCTTTTGAAGGATGGGCATGTGCCCTGCAAGCCATCTTTCACCCATACATGGTCTACACCTTCTATGTTTTACCTGGAGTTATTATCATGTTGTTTTTGGTTTTGTGGGTGCCTTCAAGTTGGTTGCGACTTACGGTGACCCTAAGGCAACTGCATTATGGGTCTATCTTGGCAAGATTTGTTCAGAGGAGCTTAGCCATTGCCATCCTGTTAGACTGAGAGACTGTGACATGCCCAAAGTGAACTAGTGGGTTTCCATGGCCGAGCAGGGATTGGAACCCTGGTCTCCTGGAGTACTAGACCAGCATTCAAACCATTGCACCATAGTGGTTCTTAAGCAGATTATTGCTTAGGAGCATCTGTATCTAGCTAGCATGCTGGTTCTGGCCACTGTCGTATAATGAGCTTATTTATAAAATAGGCATATCAAAAGAAGATATTTATTTGCTTTTTTTAAAAAAAGAAAATGATTGGTTGGCGTACACTGATAATATTGTTATGATTATTTGTTAAATATAGAAAAGCTGTCACAACAAATGAAATAATGAGATGAAAGCTTCATTGTAGATACTGCAGTCAGATGGCAGCCAAAAGATCTTTGCTAAACTAAGACAGCTTTTTCAAAGGAAAACATTTTTTCAACATAGGCCACATCTATATGAGGGGTGGAGAACATAGTGCCCCTTGGGAATAGCAATTCACAGCAGCTACTACTTGTCTTAATTGTGGTTTTGCCCCCAGCAACCCCCATAAGCTTCACATCCAAGATCCAAGATGGCAGCTGCCCTCTTCCCTTCCCCGATCCCCACAGCAGTGCCAGAAGCGGCACAAGGGACTGGGGAACCAGAGAAGGGGGAGAGGATGGCAGCCGCCCTCCTCACTTCCCGAATCCCCATGGCAGTGGTGGCGTGGAGGGGTGAGGAAGGGGGAGGGTGGCAGCGCAGGGTAGCATGGAACCGGGGAAGACGATGACAGCTGCCCTCCTTCCTTCCATGATCCCCGCACTAAGTCGAAAAAATGGTGGCTGTGGGTGCTTGCCCTGTTAGCAAGCCCCTCCCTCTGTGCTTGTCTAGCCAAGCAGGGCCATGTTTCCTATACTATTGGACAGTGATTTCTATCAAATTGCTGTCCTAACAAGGCTTTCCCAGGGTTGTTTTTGGAGGTTTTTGGTTCCCCCACTTCCAAATAAGACACCTTGATGCTGGTTACCATTAATACAGGTAGTATTCCATACAAATCCCATGAGGATTTATTTCACCATTTAGGTGACCCCATAGTTATTGCTAGTGATTATATATATATATATATATATATATATATATATATATTCAGCACCAAACATGCAAACTCTGGGAAATGGCAGCCATCCCAGAAGGGGAGCATGTTGCCAAAGAGCAACTTTCCTTAGAAATCACAATAGCTTGGACTGTTTAGGTTCTAGGAACATCAACAACACACTATCCTGACTTTAGGATGCTTCTCTTGCAAAGGTTATGTGCCTAAGGAGGACCATAGTTGGAAATTGTCTTGATTTGCCATTTAGCGTCTATGTCTTCACCAACTTCTTTCCTGTAATACTGTACTGTTTGACAACTTTCAGAAAAATTCATAGAATTGTAGAGCTGGAAGAGACCATGAAACTTTTAGGTTTTCATTTTAGCTTTGTATGTGCTGTTTGAATTTCCCTTGAGAAATCCACAAGAATTAACTTTTCTGTACTGTCTTGCATCAGAATTATTTCTACCCTGGTGGTGCAGTGGTTAAATGCCAGTACTGCAAGTCACCACATTGCAAGTGCAATCCCAGAGGGCTCCAAGGTTCACTCAGCCTTCCATCCTTTCATAGGTCGATAAAATGAATACCCAGCTTGTGGGGGCAGTTAGCTAACATACATTGGAAACTCCTTAATGCAGTGTAGATGTGTAAATTGCTATTGCTTAAAACAAATTGTAAGCTGCCCTGATAGCCTTTGTGGCTGAAGAGCGGGGTATAAATACCTAATTAAAAAAAAATATTTTCACCAATGGCTTGTGTGGATCCTATGAGCAACCCTGGGTGGGAGCATCACCACCAACCATGGCTGAGGAAGGCATTGCTGCTGGAGGTGAAATGGATGTCAACACCACCCTTCAAGAATTGCTGAAGACTGCACTCATCCATGATTGATTAGCCTGTGGAATTTGTGAAGCTGCCAAAGCCTTAGACAAATGCCAAACCCACCTTTCTGTTCTTGCATCCAATTGTAACGAGCCCATGTATGTCAATCTGGTTGAAGCCCTTTGTGCTGAACATCAGATCAGCCTGATAAAGGCTGATGACAACAGGAATCTGGGCAAGTGGGTAGATCTGCAAGATTGACAGAGAAGGAAAACCCCGCAAAGTTGTGGGCTGCAGTTGTGCGGTTGTGAAAGACTATGGCAAAGAATCTCAGGCTAAAGATGGCATCGAAGAGTACTTCAAGTGCAAGAAATGAACAAATAAAATATATTTGATTTGAACCTGGGGGTTTATAGTGTTTATGATGTGGAACAGATTCCCTGGTCATATGTGCATGTATACATATACTGTATATAGATATTTCAGAGCTACATGGGATCTATAGACCCTTCTGGATTTCAAGCTAGGGAGGCATCAAGTCTGCAAACAGGGAGGAACATCTGTGAAATAAAACAAACTATAAATACATGCTATGTTAGTGTTGTTTTATGGGCATCTCAAGGATAGAATTACGATAAGTAGCTTCAGCACCATCTGGCAGGAAGGTCAATGCATCTTTTGCTAAGCATTGTTCTGAGCAAGATCTTTGCTGGCCAAAGCCAATGCGTATATTGGAAGTAGGATGTATGTTGTTGGCAGACACAAGCAGACTAGGATAAAATCAGTGGGAACTACAATTTCCAGATTCCACCACCCAGCATGCTCCTCCCTGAGTCCCTTTTCCAAACTATGAGTAAAATACAGCTAGCCAGGCAAGACCAAACTAATTTCTCCCCAGAAAAAGAACCATCTTCATCTAGAAGTATTTAAAGCCAGACTAATGGTAGTGGTTTGAACCTTGAGAGGCTCTTTTTCCTGTTTCTCAACTCAGGAGTAACTTATCATCACCAGATATTTCATTACTTTTTTTTTTATTTCAAAGGTTTGTTTGCCCATGCTTAAGTCTAAGAGATTTTGAGATGCCAACAACCACAGAATCTTGCTGGGTTGTTTGTTTTTTGTCACACCCACACAAAAAAAGATGTGGCATTGCACCGATAAAATACAGGAGTACTGCACCATTGCAGCAGAACTATCAGGACAACAGTTCAGGGGAGTGAACTCATGCTAGGTAACTGTTAACAGAAACATTACACCTGTGTTGAGGGAAATTACAGTGATATATGTCATTAGGGTGAGGGACAGGCAAATATTTTTGCTTATTTGTCATGGCTCATATTGAACATTGATGTCCCTTGCCCTTTGCATTTAAAAACTTGACAATTTAAGAGGCTGCCACTCTACTCAGATTGAGAGGATATGGAAGTGTGATCTTTATCAACAATCCTGTATTCTTTCACCACCTGAACTGAGCAGTGGCACATCCTAGAGTTGTAAAAAACAGGTTCCCCCCCCTCTTCTGTTTTCAAGCAGTCACTCTTCTTTGAAACATGAATTTGGTCTAGTTAAATATGTTACTTTGTATATTTGCTACTCATGTAACAGATATCGTATCTGAGATACTCCACATGATTTATGGATCAGTTCCAAATAACTGGGCTGCAGATTCACAGGGCATTCGAATGTAACCCTGTGCACAAGGAAGTGAGCAGGAACAAGTAGGCTGGTTCTGCTTCTCCCACCTGAAAGGAAAAATGGGGTTCCTAAATCTCAGCAAGAGCATCCATGAATAGAGGAGAGCTTTTGGGGGTGGGGTGGGGGAGAGATGCACGTATAGATGGCAACAAAAATGGTGACTGCAGGGGTCAGGGAGCTAGCTTGTGTCTCGGCATTTTATTTAAGTATGAATATAAATATTTCTTTAAATAAAAAAATTAATATAAGTCATAGTGAAACGTTTAAAGTAATATACAGTATGTAACAGAACAGGTATTTTAAAATGCTAGAGTTGTAGATGCTCACTGGTAGGACAGTCAAGTTTGGCAAAGTTTTTTTGGTCACTGAATACTTGGTGGTAAAGGTGACTTGGGTATTATGTAATACATGAAACTGCTCTAGTAGCATAGGTTTGAAAATCTGAATCAACTTCTCCCTGATGCTGTGAGGTGCCTATTGTGCTCTTGATCTTACAGAGCACCACCTGCTGTCCATTTAGAGATTGTGGCGGATAAGTGGGAAGCCTTGCTTTTGACCCATCTGTCTTCAGAACCGGTCACCTTAGTTGCACATAAATGCCCCCCCTTCCCTCTTAATTTTTGTTGTGAAAATAGTGTTTAATTATAACAACATGCTATCCAATAACATCTTAACTATAAGAGTGCTCACATTTTAAGCAGTATGAAATGCATAAAATGCACCCTGCTATTTTTCTGATTCCCAGAAGGAATAGTGTAGCAGTATAACACAGCATGTATGAATGACAAGTCCTAGACAATGATCTACAACACCACTGAATAATGCATTGCTGAATTGGGAGAAAGAGATTATATCTTTAATGAAAACAATCAAAATCTTTCAGCTGATACCAGTTATGAAACAAGCTGCAATAATAAAACAGTACAGCTTTACTTCTGGTAAATAGGATTATTTCTGACTGATCTATCTATCTATATTTTTTTTTTAAAAAAATATATATCCCCCAACCCCAATCCCTTTATTCACACTAGAGCTGGAATGAAAAACTTTGGGTGGTTTGAGAGTCGTTTTCACCCTTTATTCAGACCTCAGTGGGCCACATCTGCTCATTTTTTCCAAAATGGACCCACCATATATACCCTGACTGATGTAGAAAAGGGCTATTTCCATTTTAAAAGTCTACTTAGAGTCTACACCAGTCCCAGAGAGCTGAAATAGACTTAGATGGCCAGTCTAAATCCCCCTGGAGGCTTCTGAGGCAGTCATCAGACAGTTTTACACCAGATTTCTTTCTTTTAGTTTGTTTTCAGTAGTGGAGATATCAGCAGATGACTGAAAGTGTTGGAGGACCACATTGGAGGTGCTGGCTGGCTGCATGGAGCCCACAGAACACATTTTCCCTCACAGATTGGTCTGTAGTGTGACAGAGAAATCCAAACCACCAAGAAGTTGAACTACAGAGATGAGGAAGCCTTGACTTCTTAACAGCTTTGAGACATTATGGGTGTGAGGCAGGTGTAGCATCCTCCCTTGGTTATGCCTAGAAGGCATGCCTTGACTTCCTCCCATCTCTACACCTATGCGGAAAATAATGTGCTGCACTGAGAATCATAGAATCATAGAATTGCAGAGTTGGAAGAGACCACGAGGGCCATCCAGTCCAACCCCCTGCCACGCAGGAAATCACGATCAAAGCATCCCCGACAGATGGCCATCCAGCCTCTGTTTAAAGACCTCCAAGGAAGGAGACCCCACAACGCTCCGAGGGAGTGTGTTCCACTGCCGAACAGCTCTTACTGTCAAAAGGTTCCTCCTAATGTTGAGGTGGAAACTCTGTTCCTGGAGCTTGCATCCATTGCTCCGTGTTCGAGTCTCTGGAGCAGCAGAAAATAAGCTTGCTCCATCCTCAACGTCACACCCCTTCAAATACTTAAACAGGGCTATCATATCGCCTCTTAACCGTCTTTTTTCCAGGCTAAACATACCCAGCTCCCTAAGTCTCTCCTCATAAGGCATGGTTTCCAGACCTTTCACCATTTTAGTCGCCCTTCTCTGGACACGCTCCAATTTGTCAATATCCTTTTTGAATTGTGGTGCCCAGAACTGGACACAGTATTCTAGGTGAGGTCTGACCAAGGCAGAATAGAGCGGCACTATTACTTCCCTTGATCTAGACACTATACTTCTATTGATACAGCCCAAAATCGCATTGGCCTTTTTAGCTGCCGCATCACACTATTGACTCATGTTCAACTTGTGGTCTACTATGACTCCTAGATCCCTTTCGCATGTAGTATCATTCAGCCAGGTCTCCCCCATCCTATAGCTATGCATTTCATTTTTTCGCCCTAAGTGCAGTACCTTACATTTCTCCGTATTGAATTTCATTTTGTTAGCTTTGGCCCAGCTCTCCAGTTTATCCAGGTCATTTTGAATTTTGATCCTGTCCTCTAGGGTATTAGCTACTCCTCCTAATTTGGTGTCATCTGCAAATTTGATAAGTATGCCCCTAATTCCCTCATCCAAGTCATTGATAAAAATGTTGAATAGCATTGGGCCCAGGACAGAACCCTGTGGCACCCCACTGGTCACATCTTTCCAAGATGAAGAGGAGCCATTGCTGAGCACCCTTTGGGTTTGGCCGGTCAACCAATTACAAATCCATTGACTTGTAATTGGTTGAAATCCAGTTGTAGTGAAATCAGAACTCAGAATTAGCACCTAACACTGCACAGTCTCACTTGTCAGGCATCCCACAAAGGAGGTGGTATGGGATGTGTTTCCATAGGTAGGGCACAGAGAGGATGCCTGTGGAGGTGCATCTCTTCTCCTTGACCTCTGCATAGATATGGGACCAAACATCTTTCCTCACTGTGATAAGCAGATATGTGTAAAAAGGATGGTCTGGACATTCCAAGATGTAATGTACAGTCTTTCCTTATATATGGTGACCACCCACCACAATAATACAAGGTACTTGCTTCTCTTTCCTGGCTCTCATTGCATACTTATTTATGCCACACCAGATTATTAGTTAAGCTGACAATTATAGTATGACTTTGTGGCTTCCCACAAAGGGGAATGATATAAACTGCCCTACCTAAGTCATTTGTACAGGCTACCTGGGAGTTGTTACTGAGCCAGCAATGTAAAGGCACCATATAAGTGTTGCTTTACCTTCCCACTAGAACAAATGCATGAGACTATGCAGACAGCTCATGTGCAGATAGATCTCTGTGCATTAAGCAGTGCAGCTTGTTTGATCTGTCGTATTTCTTCTCCTGAGAGCCTGCAGAATAAATAGGAGGCTGTGAGGGATTTTGTCTTTTTTGCATCTCTTAAGATGGTATGCCAGTCTGCTGCCCTTATTAGGATTTGTGTTGAAATGTCACAGCCGAGCTCCTTAATCTCTCGAAGAGGAAAAGCCTCCAAAAGTAGAGGCAATCCAATGTGTGCTTAACTGTAGGGGCAGTTTAATCCTAAAACTGGTAACTGGCTGGCTGCTGAAGGGATAAAGGACTCAGTTGTTGATGTGTTCAGTGACCTCCAGCTGAACATAACCACTGGGTGGTGATAAAGAGACATCAGTTATGTCCTAAGAGGCCTCAAGTGGGAGGAAAACCAGTTGCCAATATTTAATTAGAGGGGAAAGTTTCTCTAAAGAAACTTCTGCTGCTATATGCATTTGGAAGTATTTCACTGAACATGTAAACATGCACGTCTGTATTAGGGATGGAAATAATATTCAGAAATATTCAAAATACAGTAAAAAACCATGTTTCTTGAGTGTCTTAAAACCCTAAGGAGTGATGAGAATTTCCACAGTTCAGGACTTATTCTGTGGAAAATCCATATTGCACACACACTTTTAAAAAGTAGGACTTTTGCACAGACTAAGCCCCAACTGCAGCATTTTATGTGTAGAAAATAATAGGTCTGCATAGAAATAGTATTATATTTGCAGAAAATACTGTTCTCTGCAGAAAAAAATACCATATTCAAATTTTGTGCAGAATAAATTCTGAACTGCAAATAAGTTTTCCAAAACTGTGCAGTTTTCAAAGACACTGGGGAGAAAATTGCTAAAATTACTCATTACTTCCTTCAAGAGTGAATTTAGTGAAGAATTACATCATCTTTGTGTGTAAAGTGGCTGTGTTTTAAACATTCTACTGACATAAATTCACACAGAGATCCAGGGCTCATGGAGGTCTCCCTTTCATAGGCTGTTGTAAGTCAAAGCTGACTTGATAGCAGATAGGAACAACATGCACACAATACTACAAATTATTTTCTTTGGTGTAAGGCAATTTATTAACTCAAAAGTAACAGCGAAACAGCTACCAGATGGAAAATTGCCAGCATCTTTATGAACCTCAGATTTCATTGTAGATTTTATTGGGTGAATGGAACTAAAAGTTTAAGACAACACCAGCTTATATAAAGATTCGTACCCCTTATGATATGATTTTCAATTAAATTTATTTACTGTCCAAGGATACAGGGAGAAAATAACAAAAAATAAGGAAGCTTAGAAATGCCTTGTGAATCATCATTTGAGTAACACACATTCTCTCTCTCTCTCTCTCTCTCTCTCTCTCTCTCACACACACACACACAGGTGTTCATTGTGGCCCAAGTTGAAGGAAATAGAGATTGAGAAATGGGACTTAGTATGTTTGTTTATTGCAAAGAGGACCTCAATATAACTCTCGTCCAAATGGCCAAATAACTTCTTCATCAGTTGGCTGTTAGAAAAGTCTGATAATGGGACATTGTAGTGTCTTAGGGCACAAATTCTGCCTTAAAACCCAGAGCTTTGGAGAAATTCCCAAGAATCTATACTTCAAAAGGCACAGAGACATCAAAATATTAGGAGATTTTCACACGCCGAAAATATTCCCTCCAGAAACCGGGACAGAAATATTTCTGTCCCGGAAGCAGCGCCGCGGTTCGCACGCTCACCTCCCTCTTCCGTTTTTCCGTCGTCCTCGCTTTGGGTTTTTTCCTCTCTCTTCCAGAATATTTTATTAACGGCAAACTCCCGTTAGTAAAATATTCCAGAAGAGGGAGGGAAAAACCCAAAGCGAGGACGACGGAAAAACGGAAGAGGGAGGTGAGCGTGCGAACCGCGGCGCTGCTTCCGGGACAGAAATATTTCTGTCCCGGTTTCTGGAGGGAATATTTTCGGCGTGTGAAAATCTCCTTAGTCTGAGATTGCATAATAAAAATGATTGTATGGTGTTTTTTTTTTGTTGTTGTTTTTTAAAAATGTCTTCTGCTTCAAATGAATGATTAGACTACCAGTTTGGGTTCAGTTCACACAGGGAGTTGCTTTTATCTGTGGGCAATCCTGAGCTGGCTTTAAAAATCCCCCAAAAGATCCTTACATGGATGATGGTGGTGGTGATGGTGGTGGTGGTATAGATGATGGATGGTTGTTGTTGATGATAATGGAAAAAATTAAGGTGGGAATTGTGAAATATTCTGATATAGCCAGTGTGATTCCTAAGACTTTGGGCCTCAGTGTGTGTGTGTGGGGGGGGGAAATGCTTCCACAACCAAATCTTGGAAAGTTTCTTTTCCTTATTGTGTGTTATAATATTTAGCAAGCAACTTACTGAATGACTCATTGTATTGCTCTATTGTTCATCTTTGTTACTTTTTGTGCGCAGAAAACCTTAGGATTGATGCCCTGTTTAAGTATTTGAAGGGGTGTCACATTGAGGATGGAGCAAGCTTGTTTTCTGCTGCTCCAGAGACTGGAACACGGAGCAATGGATGCAAGCTCCAGGAACAGAGATTCCACCTCAACATTAGGAGGAACTTTCTGACAGTAAGAGCTGTTCGGCAGAGGAACGCACTCCCTCGGAGCGTGGTGGGGTCTCCTTCCTTGGAGGTCTTTAAACAGAGGCTGGATGGCCATCTGTCGAGGATGCTTTGATCGTGATTTCCTGCATGGCAGGGGGTTGGACTGGATGGCCCTTGTGGTCTCTTCCAACTCTGCAATTCTATGATTCTATGATTCTATGATGCAAATGGTGTATACCCTGAAAAATCTGTGTCAAAATGCCTCTAAATATAAGGTTGAAGACTAATTAGAAAATATTACTTGTTAAACCAATGAAGTAATTGCATCCTCAGCATCAACATTACTTTGAAATGAATTTTTGCTCCAGCCGAATGCCAAATTTATCTGTCCATTGGCCCACTCATACCCTGCATTTCTTTGATGCAGTCATCTAGGACAGCCTGAGACTGCTTGCATACAGGAGAAATTGCTTGTATGCACTGGGCCTGAGATCTCTGTCCTCTTGTTTGTAAAGCTTTTGAAAAGGGTGGGGGTTACTTCCTGTGTCCTGTATATTATTTATTCAGCAGCAGTAGATGGCACTGTGAACTGAGGCACTGGTGCATGAGTATTTCCAAGCCCATGTCTGAAAAGCAGGCCGTCTTGTTTCCTGGGGAAGATAGTAGTTGACAACCAAGGCAAAATAAGGTAACTGTTCTTTTAAAAACAAAACACAACCAAAAAGTTTCTTTTTAATCCTAGAGACATGTTGGAAGGATAGAAATGAGCTGGAGGAAGAACATGTTATTTTACAATGGCATGGAGGAGATAATGCTGAAAATGGCTCCAGGCAGATCCATGCCACAGAAGCAATTTGCATTGTTGGCTAAACCACAATACATCCCAAGTTTTCTGCCTTGGGGGCTAAATGTTAAAATTACTGAGATTTCCTGAACAGGCACTTTCTGTTTTTGAAAATTCTGTTAAGATTTTTTACTAGAACAAATGTTTTTTTTTACTGATAAGAAATGTTTTTGAAAATATTTTCCATGTAGATGAACAGGTCAAAAAGACCTGCGGCCAAAGAAATGGATGTAACATTTACCCTTAAGCGAAGAGATCGTGTTTGTTGCCCTTAGGAGTTCTTTCCCCCTGTTGGGTTCATGGTACTTACTTCTATGACATATACTTGGCAATGGCCCAGGGGGAGAGATGACTTGCTGCAGAAATAGTTATTAAAAATAACAGTTTATCTACCTTTGCCTGTGTAAATGCTATTTTCTATAAACAAGACATCCTTGATTCATATTTTCCCAGCAGTTTCATTAATGGATGAACTGCTGAATGCACACTCAATACATAAGTAACTGCCTGTGAAAAAGATGCTGCTATGTCATTTGCAAGAACAGGGCATATTTTCAAGGTCTGCTGCTTTTTAAGGATTTGACCCTAATTTTTACAAAAATCTTTAGAAGAGCTATTGAGCTCATAACCATGAGCTTGTAACTGTGGAGGCTGGAGTGGGTTGAATACTTTTCTAGTCCTGCAGGCATTATAAACCATGGTAGAACTGGGGGGGGGGATGTAGCTTGGAGGTAAAGCACAAGTTCTGAATGCAGAAGGGAACTTTTAATTCAAACCATGCACTCATCCTCTGAATTACATACCTTCCCCGAATTCATGCCAGCTTATTACTCCTACTGGACAGGTTCAATCTGTCTCCAGTTTATAAAAAAAAATCAGGTAACAGGTGGTGTGAAAGACTTCTGACCACGGCTCTGGAGAAGTGCTGTTGGTCAGAGTAGGCAACACTGGATTAGATGCACAAATAGTTCAACAAAGTACAGGTCAGCCCCAATTACACAGGATTGGTACCTGCAGTTTCGCTTACCCACAATCAGGGGGAAAGGTCTCTCTAGACATTTGGAGGACCATAGCTGGAGGTGGTCTCTAGGTTTTGGGAGGTCCTCCAGCGCTACTCTATGGTCAGCTTCTGCCAGAAGGTGACCATAGAGTCATGCCAAATGCCTAGAGAGGCATTTTCTAGGTCCTCCAGTGCGATTCTATGGCAGTTCTCTATTATACGTGGTTTCACATATCTGTAGTAAGTCTAGGAATGTATTCCCTGGGCAAATGGAGAGTGATCTGTATAACCATCATGTGCAAATGCGAAGGTCCGGTGCTCCCTTAGTGGAGGCTTTCTTTGGGCCTGAGGGATGATGTTTATCCATGATAGTTAACAGTAGGCCATTCTTAAAAAGCTGGATCATGGTCTGGATTTCTGTTTTTGCATAGTTATGGAAAAAATGAAAATAAATAGATTCTGTTAGCTCATTCATGCTGCTGATGGTGATGATGATTTTATTCATTTATATCCTGCCTTTCTCCCAATAATAGGGCTCAAGGTGGCAACAGCATGGTTAAAAACAATACAGATTAAAAACTATACAGTTGGCCCTCCATATCCATGGATTCAACTGTTCACGGCTTGTAAATAGTCCAATAAATAAATAAATAAATCCAAAAAGCAAACCTTTATTTTGCCATTTTATATAAAGAACACCATTTTGCTATGCCATTCTATATAATGGGACTTGAGCATCAATGGATTTTGGTATCCATAGAAGGGGGGGCTGGAACCAAACCCCAGTGGATACCAAGGGCCCACTGCACAAAACTTTGATAAAAGTATAAATATAAGTTATTTTAAAAAGCAGTTAAACAATTTATAAAGTTTTATAAACATTATTTATAAACATTAAACATTAAAAACATTAAAATTCACTTTAAGCCTGTACAAAGCTGAATACCCTAAAAACACCAGATCCCATCTGATCTTGGAAGCTAAGCAAGCTCAGCCCTGGTTAATACTTGGATGGGAGACTGACAATGACTACCAGGTTCTGTAGGCTATTTTTCAGAGGATGGAACTAGTAAAAACCCCACTGAGTATCCTTTGTCTAAGAAAACCCCTTGAGATTCATGGGGGCATCATAAGTCAGCAGGCAACTTGAAGGCACATAGACAAACACACAAACCATAAAGCAGCATAAACACATCATTAACAGCCCATCCCATTCAGTTTCCAAAAGCCTGGTGACACAATAACGTTTTCACTGCCAGCATAAGGAGAGTAAGTGGGAAGCCATCCTAGCCTACCCAGGGAGACAGTTCCAAAGAGTGGGAGCAGCCACCGAGAAGGCTGTCTCCCTTGTTCCCACCAAATGAGTGCGAGAAGGTGGTGGGACAGAGAGAAGGACCTCTCTGGGAGATCTAATGGGCTTACAAAGGGAGATACTATTACCTGAATTGTGTGGGGTCCGTGGGAACCACTCATGACCTTTGAGTTATGATTAGGCTGACCATATGTACTGTTGTAAAGGGGACAGTCCCTCCCCCACTGTATTTCCAAACTATCCCGTCATTTTCATAGAAGTGTCAATTTTGTCCCATTTTGGAAGTGTGCTAGTTAAAATTTCTGTGCAAACAGCAAGCAGGTGCAAACCATGCAAATTAGCATGCAAAGCAAAATTAGCATGAAACTCCCACCCAAATGCAAAGAAGCGTGCTGTTCCCACCAAATACCCCAGGTCCCTTCAGGCTGCCCAGGCTGGGAGGCCATCCCCTGCTGTTGTGGGAAGCTTGGATGGCCCAGCTGTAGCAGAAGCAGGAGTGCAAAAGCAGAGACAGCGGGAGTAAGCCCTCACCTCCCAGCTGCTGTCGGTGGGTAGACCAGCACTGGACTTCAGCCGCCACTTGCCTCACTTTATATAGGATAAGGAGGCATGGGAGAATGGGTATCGTTCCCAGCCCAGAGGGGCTTGCCTTGGCCTTCCCTGGCTGGGCTGCTATATCTTGTGCCCCTCTCCCCCGAGGAAAGGCACAGGAGAAAGGACGTCCCAGCCCCAGAGGGGTGTGTGTGTTGCTTGCCTTTTGTTGTGGCTGTCACTTTCTCCCCTCCCTTTTTTAGAGCTTTTGAGGACCTTTGTGTGTGTGCATGAAGGTGTGGCTGCTGTGTGGTTTGGATGTGTGTTGTGATGCTGTTCCTCCTCCGCCCCTTTTTGTTCTGTTGGCTTCAGTTCCTTGTTGTTTTCAGTCGCCTGTTATAGTCTGGGACTGTGTCTTGGTGGGCTACTTGTGGAGTGTGTGTCTCTGGTTGGTGTCATGATTCCTGCCACCTTTTTACTGGTGTGTGTGCATGTCTGCGCTTGGGACACTGCTTTCGGGAGCCAAGGGTGTGTGTGGAGCTGGTGTCCAGGCCTTGGCTGGGTTGATCATCCTCGTGTGGGGGGTGGAGAGACAGTGGGTGATTTTTAGTGCTCCATTTTGTTTTTACGAGAGCTAGGTGTATGTGTTGTGTGTTGCGTGTGGGTGTTTGCCTGCTGTTTGGGGTCTTCTTTTCATGTCTGTTGCTTGGTGTTGGATGCATGTTGTGCCTATTTAGTGTTGTGGAGCTGGTGTATGCACATGTGGGGGAAGGGAAAAGGGGGCTTTTTACATCGCCCTGGCCCTGCTTCTCTATCTCAGGGAGTGGGGAGGGAAGGGGGGTCAGTTTTTCCTTTCCTGTTTTTGGAGGTTTGCTCTTTACAGACGACTGCTGGATGCTCTGTTTATGGTGTATTGGTGGGAAGGTTTTATCCTTTTGGGCTGCCAGTAGTGCGGCCGCCACCTTTGGGGGGGTGGGTTTTTTGGCAGGAGAGTCATGTTGTGGTTGGCATGGTGTAGCAGCCACCATTTTGGAAGTTTAGCTTTTGGTAGGAGTACCATTATGTGGGGTAGCTAGTTGTTTCGGCCTCCATTTTGGCTTTTGGATTTGGGCTAAGCAGAGTCAACACCGGTTGGTATTTGTACGGGAGACCGCCAGCAGCACTGTCCCTTTTTTGCCGTCCTATATCCCATTTTTGTTTCAAGGAAATATGGTCAGCCTAGTTATGTTATCATATTGGGGAATTTTAATTAGCTCAAAAGTCTGGCTGCAAGAGCCCTTGTAACTTACGGGAACTTTGTAACAGTGCATACCCGTACTAACCGAGGAGACTCCAAGCCAAAGTGAAATAAAAATGGTTTTTAATAGAAAGTAATCACAGAAGCATTTACACATGCACTCAGGCTCTCAAGTGATCACACAAGGCTAATGAAGAATTAGGAAGAAGTATTTGGATAGGGGAATAGATTTAGGAAATGGGCTATAATTACCTGTCTGGAGAGCACAGATTTGTGCAGTGAAGAAAGATTCAGACTTGAAACTGAGGGTTGCCCAGCAGACAGACAGAGTAACTGCATGTGGAAACTGTGCACACATGGCTATGATTTAGAGTAATATTTATACCCAATATAGTACCCTTAAGGGGTGTTTTGAGATAGAACAATGCTTGGGTGAGTTTCCCAGAGATAAACAATGGAAGCCCCAGTTTCATTGATTCCAACTAATGGTCAGAACATCAAGGTTGATGGGTTTATGGCCTCCTCTGTATTGAGGATTGGGAAAGGTGTGAGGAAAAGACATTTACCTGGATGAGCGTGGATAATAGGTGTTCTAGTCACTGTTTGTTTTTGGAGTATGACTCACTGCCAGGTGCATCCAGGAGAGATTAGCACATTCCTCCCTAACAATTGTCTAAGGGGGGCTTTGCTTAATTGTACTCTGGACCTGTTTGAGTCTGGGGAATTTCCAATGACACCTTTGTGGGCTCTAGTGACCTTCACTAGCCCCCATGTTTGGGTTGCCCCAGTCTATTTGAAACAGCGTGAAGTATCTAATAAGCCTAATTATGAATTATTGGAGGTAGGGGGTGTAAGGCCTGGTAATAATACAGTCCTTCAAGTAGCTTGGACCCAAGCTGTATAGGGCTTTATAGGTCATCACTAGCACTTTGAATTGTGCCTGGAAACAGACCACCAGCCAGCAGAGCTGTTGCAACAATGGAATTGTGTGTGCTTGTAGCTAGCCTCAGTTAGCAATCTGGCTGCAACTGTTTGGACTAATTGAAGTTTCTCAGCACTTTTCAAAGGCAGCCCCACACAGAGTACATTGCAATAATACAAATGGGACATAACCAAGGCATGTGTTATCATGGCCATATCCAACTTATCCAGGAATGGGCACAGTTATTGATTGTAATAATAGGAGGCTGGCCACAAGATTGAGCACTCTTACCCCATCGCTGTTGTTTTTTGTTTTTTGTTTTCATAATTTTCCTATTTTCCCCCTGGATATTTTGCATGACTGTAACCAACTTCCTTTTTTAACAAAACAATGTCTGTGTGTTTTATTCAAATTAAAACTGGGTATGCTTCTAAATCAGTTGGGAACAAGGGTTCTCAAAGTGAGTTTAGAAGTGTACCTTATTTTGTTTTAATCCTGGTTGGAGTCAGGCTTGGAGACAGAATGGTTGGAGATACCCTGGTTGGAGACAGGCTCACTGCATCCAGTCCACTTAATGTGGCTGAGGAAATGGTCCATGTGAGGAGAGGCATCACCACAGCCAACCACTAAATCCATAGATTGGGATCGTGTGTGAATTCTAGGTCTCTGTGAGCACATACTTATTTCATACGGAAATCACTGAAATTTATCCATACCTCAAAATATATTTTTAAGTAGTTTCATCTTAGATTTGCTTGGTGCTTTGTTGGGATGCTGTTTTGCTGGGAGTCAAAACAGATGTGATTCAGGAGGTTAAGGTTAGGATTCAAACCACCCATGATCAGTGAGAGAGAGAGAGAGGAAGGAAGGAAGGAAGGAAGAGCTGGATTTGGGAGGTGCTGTTTCCTGGTCTAAATCTCTGCAACAAAGTTGCTGTTTGGAAAAACTGGGCTGAGCTCCCCACATCCCATTTCCCAAAAACATTCTCCCCCTGTGAAAATGAGACCCAATTTCCTACTGATTTGATGAGAAAGGAGAATTTTTGCTGAAACCTTTGTGGGTGGTGTTGCTGTTTTAACCTTATATGGTGACTGAGAATTTTCCATGTTTCCTCTTGTTTTTAAAACTTTAAACAACAACCACCATCACTTTTCTCAGCAATCAGAGAAGAGCAGAGCTCTTTCTGCACCATCCCATACAGCAGTCAGCCATGGCTTGTACTTTTGGATGGGAAAGGCAGTGGCTCCCCTTTTCCTGCCTGTCTCTCACTTGCCAGAGAATCTTTCAGCCCACTCCAGCCCAAGTGACTTGGGCTCAGTTCCAGCACGCTGAAATCTCCATTGGTGCTGTGTTTTCCTTCACTTCTCTTCACCCTGTTGGCAGCACCTATCCCTATCTCCTCTTTGGCTCACCTCATTAGAGGCCCATCCTTGACATGTACATAGGTAAGCATTAATGCTGACCTGGGGAGGAGGCAGGGGGCAGAACATCCAGGAAGACTGGATTCCACATATGAATCTGGTCCAATATCCTTCATGTAATTGGGATCCAGGAATTAGTATGCAAATGGGTTTTCATGGGAGATGCTGTAAGTCAATATTTCTTCATTTATTTATTGCCTATCTCCTTTTACTGGAGCATTTATTAGGGGTGGGGGTGAGGTGAGAGAGGTGCCATGAAGGGCACTAGGCAGTGTGATGGTTAGTGGAATAAACTAGGAAGCAGAATATCCCCTTAATGGGTGCTTTGTCTCTCCCTCCAATGTATTCTCTTCCTCCGCTGGGTCTTCCTCCTCCCTTGGAGAGACCATCAGCACAGCAGCAAGTTAACAGACTGAGGTACTGCAAGAGATGTGGTACAGGAACTCTAGAGCCAACAACACCATTAGCAGAGAGGAAGGAAAGGCAAACAAGAGAGTTGGTGTAGTCAAGAACAGAGGTTGGTATGGTATGTCTTTGAAATTAAATTTGATAGTTCTCTCTCTTTCTCTCTCTCTTTGTGTATGTGTGTTTGTGTGTGTGTGATATGCTGTTGAGAACCAGAAAGGAGATGTGAGGGCACTCTGGGACAGTTTATCACATCTCTTTCCTGGTTCCCAACTAACATCACATTACATTTGAAAACTCCCTCCACCATTTATATGGTCATCCGCCCACCCTGGTCTTAGGCAATTTCTTACATCCTGCCTTTGTCCCTCAACAACCATTCTTAAACTGAACTTGTCACCTCATCACCACACCCACAAGTTTTGCATTTCTTTTGCATTTCTATGGCTATTCAACAGCCTGCTTATAAGGTCTGTTTCTAGGCACCAGTTTACTCCATGCATCTGAGGAAGTAGACCAAGTCTATGAAAGCTTATGCTACAATTTCTTTCTCTCAGTCTCAAAGGTGCTACAAAATACTCTCTGGCTGAGTTTACACGGGCAAATATTCCCCTAAACATACCGCTAAGATTGCTCATTGTTCCCACGGATCGCGGCACAGTTTCGCCTCATTCAGAAGGGGGGAAGGGAAAAAAACCAAATATAGCATGACAGGGGATGTTGCTGCTTTTGCCGATTTATTTTAAAAGTAGCGCAACTTAGCGCATTATTGATTGTATAAACAACCATTTCACTAAGGGCTGTGTGAATTACCAGCAATCTTCCCGATACATTTGCAGCAGAGCTGCACTGTGATTGATTGTTATGATGAAGAGGGGTTTAAAGAGGTAGAGTGAGGGAGGGAGATGCAGTAACGATCAGCTGTTAACCCATCCCCCCCCCCATAGTTCTTTCACAGTTGTTTCCCTTTTTGGAAGGAGAAATAAACCCATGGTCCGGCAAGCCTGCCTTGAAATGTATTTTGTTTTCACAAGAGGAAAGTCATACCTGACAATGATACGAAGCCTTCTCGCCATGATCTCTTCCTCTCTGCCCCCTCCCTCCTCCTCCTGCCCCCCTCCTCCTGCCTGATTGGTGTGCTACACTACACTCTCTGGCCTTTTAAGGGCTCCCAACCGGTCAATCTAAAGTGATGCGCCAGGGGGGATGCCACGGTCCGCCGTGCAATGGATCCTTTCGCCAGCCTATCGCCTCTTGGCCTGGCTGTTACCCGTGAGCCAATGAAGGGGACCAATGGAGGCGGGGGAGGTGGGGGACGGGACCGAGGTTAGGGAGCCCGCTGAGCCCAGGAGGAGGGAGGGGGTGTGCATTCAGGAGACCCTCTGCTTGGCAAGCTGCTGCCACCGCCACTGCTCTTGCTGCACGCCCGGTCCCTGGTGTAGCTCTCGCTACTTGGTGGATGTTGGAAGGAAGAGATTATTAGAAACAACTCTTTAGGCTTCCTAAAAGAAAATTTTACATGTTACCAGGATCTCCTTTTATTTTCAGTTGAAAATGAATGCCTTGATACTTGTTCTCATATTTTCATACAGCGGAATAAAAAAAAAAGAGCAACAAAATACAACTGTTTCCTCCATAAACCGTGTAAACTACCCACCACTGATGCAAAAAAGCACTAAAGAGCAATTTATCGCAATAAAACCTGCTGTGTAATTGCAGCCTCCGTTGTTATACTTAATGCAACATCGTGGCCACGTACTCCTAGTTTAGGCTGAGCCAGGGTTTCCATGAAAATTTCAGGAAAATTCAAGCTCAAGGGGTATTATTTTGTTTTGGTCTTTAAAATACTCTGTTTTAGATATTGCAAACTTTGATTAAAGATATGGATTGAAAGATGCACATAATTTGGAACAATGGTTTGGAGATGAGGCATGGCACATGGCGTATGGCAGAGGGATGGATGTAAAATGGGCTACCCCATTGACTCTGCTGAGAAGCTCCACTTGGCTTCTTTTCCCCCTGAACTGTTTCAGTGCAAGGCGGTCATCATGAGAACTTTGAAACGTACTGTCTGTGTTTGCTTGTTTTTCTTATCCCTCCTCATTCCATTTCCCCCTTTCTGTTTAGTCTTTGAGATTTTAAGCCTGGGGGCAGGGACTGTCTTGTTGGCTATTGATCTTATGTGAACCACTCTTGGGAGCCTTTTCAGCTGAACAGCAGGATAAAAAGGGTTTAAATTACAAAAAAATACATTGAAATATGAAAACACATTCTAGGGCTACAGCCTTGTAGCTGAACACATATGCCTTTCTCTTTGAAACCAAGTGGACTTTCACTTACAAAACTAGGCACAGAACAACAACTGCAAAGGCATTCTAACTTGCATTTTGACCCATCAGTATATAAGCTGGTCTAACCCAAACTGTAAAGAGCTAAGCTGAACTGACAGATCACCATTCTGTGCCCTGTTAGCTTTGGCTGCATATACAAGAAATGTGTGTGTGTGCATGCCTCCAAGCTGTCTGTTGACTAATGGTGACCCCATAAATTTCAAAGTGTTTTCTTAGGTGTTTTGCCATTGACCTTCTCTAAAATGTAACCTGGAGCACCTGGGAATCCTTCGCAGCCCCCCATCCAAGTACTAACCCTGCTTAACTTCCAAGATCAGATGGGATCTGGTACCTTCAAGGTTTTAGGATCTATATACAGCACCTTGGCATTATTGGGAGACATACACAGTTAAAATAAATGACAGATATGTCTAATTCAGTCCTCCCCCTTCTGTTCTTCTTTTATGATATTCTTTGGTCTCTTGTTCAAAGCCAGGTTCAAACATAGGAGTGTGTGCCTAGTGTGGATGCTGAGGTTGTAAAGAGCATTGTTGTGATTAGAGCAAGATGGGAAAAACAGGTGCAGGAGCAATGACCCGCTATGCCAACATGCTGGGGTGAATATGCATATGATTTGATGGATTTCAGCGACAGAAGCTATGCATTTGCTTAACTTTCCCACTGCATGCTATGCAGCTTAAAGTTAAAACTGCTGAACTTTGTCAGAAGAATCAGGAAACTGGGTGACGTTGGGCAAGTCACACTCTCTCAGCTTCACGGAAAGGCAAAGGCACACATCCCCTCTGAGCAAATCTTGTCAAGAAAACCCTGTGATAGGTTTGCCTATAAGTGATAGGGTCACTAAGTCGGAAATGACTTGGAGGCACGCAACACACAAACAGGCATACCTAGGTTAACAAAGCCTCTGACAAAAGAAACTTGTTTTTACATTTTTTTATACCTGTTCTGCCCCTTTTCTTCCTCATCCTCTATCTGGATGTTTTTTAACAGCCCCAGCATGATAAAAGAGGATGATAGTGGAGGGCTGAACAAACTTTCAGTGTCAGGTTGCAGAAGAATCTGCAATAAAGAATGTAATAAAGCTCGAGGGATTAAAGAGCAGGATTCTACTCTAGCCTGTTTCTACTATAGGCATGTCTCTCTCTCTGGCTTTTCTTCGCAAACGAAGATTCAGGAAGGACTCATCCCGCGCTTTCTGCAAGCGCGCTGATGACTAAAAAGGCCAATCCGAGATAAACAAGTCCGGTTGCAAAAAGCACAGCAGAAGGTCTCCTTGGGTGATGTTTTTGGGTTGTGATTCTTTCTGCGTTGTCGTTTCTCTTCAAGACTTGTTTGGAGTGAGTTCTCAAATAAGGCTGCAGCATTGTGGATAGTGCGTCTCCATGCCTCCCGATGTGAGGCCAGGGTGGACCACTGTTGGTGATCAATTTGGCCAAGCCTGAGATGTTGTTTCAGGGAGTCTTTGTATCGCTTTTTTGGAGCGCCCCTCTTACGCTGACCCGTGGTGAGTTCACCATAGAGTAGTATTTTTGGGAGGCGATGGTCCTCCATCCTAGAAACGTGCCCTGCCCAGCGCAGCTGTGTTCTCAATATCATGTAGGCCTGCTTTTAACAGACAAGATAAGCAGCAGCTATCTCCAGAATCCCTTACTGAGCATGCAAAACTGAACAGCAAAACAGAGAGCAAAGGAGAAAGCAGATTAACCTACCTCACCATCTACCCCCAAGTGTGTTAAAAAGAAGAAGCATAGATCTAAAACTTTGACCACCAAAATTGAAATCATGAGGAAAGTGAAAGCTGGTGAAAGAAAAGGTTATCCTTGAATGCATTTTGGAAGAAGCCTTCAGGTGGCCTCTAGAAGGTTCGAAATGGATTAGTTTACTTATGCAAGGCTTACCTGACCTGGTTATTTCATTTCATGGTACATACAGTTAATTTTGAATAAAACATTTGCTGAAACATGTCAAACCACTCTTCTTTTGAGGGGTGTAGGAACCTGTCTCCATTCTTTCCACTTTACTTCTGTCTCTGGGACCAAATTGTCTGTAAATAATGCCCAGGAACACGTGTTGTGTTTTGTTATGAGTCTTGACTGTAATGAATCCCCCCACTGCCCACCCCCTTGCAATCTCCCCTAGTCACATTAGAAACAAGGAGTGGGAGGAAAATATATGCTCAACCCTTCCCCTATTACAGTAGTTGTTTTTTACATGAACCTCATCTCCTTTCCCCACATACTTTTTGTGCTGTTAGTGTTTGCTTGGAAACAGCTGCTAGACCCATATCTATCACTCACACACATTAGCCTGGAATCCTGCAGGAGTAAAAGCAGTGTGTGTGTGTGTGTGTGTAGGGGTAATCGGAAAAAAATAGTGATCAGGAGAAGAGTACCAGTAAGTGCTTCTGTCACTTCCAGTCCTCCTCTGCTTCTAAGTTTCCATTCCCAAAGTCACTTTGTAAGAGAAGAGACATATTTGAAGTGTAACTTTAGACTTTGAGCATTTACTTTGAAATACCAGATGGCTAAAATGATATTTGTGGTACTAAAAACTAGAACTACTTATGACAGGAGAATGTAGATTTTATCATGATTAGGTATCTTTCCGCAAAGATGCTTTATTCCATCTGGGATAAATTCCACAGTCTCAAACAAAATTACTATTAGTGTTCCATTCTTCATGTAATGACTGTAAAGACAAGAGAGGGAGAGAAAATAATCTCTTGCATTATGAGTGCTAGTTATTACAACTCTGTGACATGCTCTTGCTTAATGCAGTCTCTCACCTATGAAATGAGAAGCTCTCTTGCTCTGAGGAGCCAGAGCTAGGATTTGGAAGAAGTGGGACAGGGTGTTCATTACAGGGATGTGAGAAAACTTCATAATCTTAAAGCAGCCTCCAGAAGGGTCAGAGACAGCTACATTATCATAATACCACTTCAGGATATCATTTCAGCACTGTGTTAACTAAATACAGTACATTAAATCGGGGTGGGAATGGTGGGGCCCTCCAGATATTATGGAACTGCAACTCCCAGCAATCCTATCCAGATTTGCTGACATTGACGAATGCTAGGAGCTGTAATTCAACTACTTCTGGAGGGCCACACAATTCCCACCTCTGCAAATAAATATATAAATATAGAGCAAACTCAGATACTTTCTCGGCAAACTTATAGAGCAATAAAGAGCAAATTCAGATACTAAGTAATGATGTCTAAAAAAAAAGGTTTACTGACAAACAAGAAATGAAGTATTGGCATGCTTGGGTGAAGGAGCTGAGGCTTGCAGGAGAATAATAACTTGGAGGAGGGAGTACTCTAACAGGGTCCAGTCAATACTGAGCAGGCACAGTGGCTACAGAATGTTGGGTGAATGCTGTGCTGGATGGAGGAGTGAGAATGAAATGGAAAAGCTATGTGGTGCCCAAGGAAAAATGTCTCTTCTTTCACACCCCAAAGCACTCGCTGGTTTACAATCTGTACAGTCACCTTCTATAGTTTTTCCTATTATTATTATTATTATTATTATTATTGTATATAATGCCATCGATATACATGGTGCTTTACAAAAGGTTACAGAATAAAACAATTATCACTATTCCAATAGTATAAAATACTAAAATACAATAAGAAAAGGAAAAAAATACATACAGATAATTCAGAATAAAACAAAATAATCAGTAGAGGTATATCAAATATAATAAAAATAGTTTTCATCTTCACTGTTTTTACTACTACTCCACCTATCTTTTCTTGGGTTTCCTGTCTCTCATTTTATGACCTGCTTAGTCCACTTTTATTCAGATGTCCTGCGTCTGAGCAATTTGCCCTTTAGCTTTGCAATCTTTGTGGCTCCCTTATGACTTGCTGTAAGTCTTACCCAGTGGTGGGTGGTAGTTTTTAATGTCAGCAGGGTGGTGAATCTGCTCTGAGTTTTAGTTTTAACTTTAAAAAAAACTATATACAAGATGCTGAGACCTATCCCCAAAATAGTCTCAGCACTTGGATACACCTCTAAAGTTCAGAGTAAAACTCAGAATGGATTCACTGCTCCACTGACATGGAAGCCACCAGCCAGAGTTGTCATATGCAACTCCTTCTCTCTGTAGACGACATGAAAATTCAGCACTAACAGCACTGAATAATTATAATCATTATATTTATATCCTGTTCAGGACTCAAAGCAGCTTGCAACAAATTAAAAAACACATAGTTAAAAATTCACAAAGTACAAATGTTAAAAAGAGATTGAACAATTAAAAAATTAAAACCAGATTAAAACATTTACAATTAAATACACAAACTCTCCCACACCAGCAGGACAATGAGGAAAATCCAGCACATTGTTTAGGTGGGATGGGCCTTATGCCATCAATCATCAAATGTCTGTCTTTACTTGTGCCCAAAAAGAAATTAGGGAGGATGCCAGTCTGCTTCTTTGGGAAGCCACCGAGAAGGCCGTCTCCCATGTTCCCACCAGATGTACCTGTGAAGATGGTGGGACAGCAAGAAGGGGCTTCCCAGTAGATCTCAAAGCATGGGCAGGTTCATAAGGTAGAATACAGTCCTTGATGTAACCTGGACCTAAGCCATATAGGGCTTTATAAGTAAAAAAATGAATTGTGTCTGGAAATAGACCAGCAGCCAGCGGAGATGTTGCAACAAGGGAGTTGTGTATTCCCAGTAGCCTGCCACACTTAGCAATCTGGCTGCAGCTCTTTGGACCAGTTGAAGTTTCCAAACACTTTTCAAAGGCAGCCTTACGCACAGTATGTTACAGAAATCCAAATGGGTTATAACTAAGGCATGTATCACCATGGCCAAATCTGAAATAGGAGTATAGTGTCTAGCTCAAGAAAAGTAATAGTGCCGCTCTATTCTTGCTTTGGTCAGACCTCATCTGGAATACTGTCTCCAGTTCTGGGCGCCATAATTCCAGAAGGATATTGACAAGCTGGAATGTGTCCAGAGGAGGGTGACCAAAATGGTAAACGGTCTGGAAATCATGCCCTACGAGGAGCAGCTTAGGGAGCTGGGGGTGTTTAGCCTGAAGAAAAGATGGTTAAGAGATAAGATAACAATGTTTAAATATTTCAAGGAATGTCATATTGAGGATGGAGCAAGCCTGTTTCCCGCTATTCCAGAGAGTAAGACATGGAACAATTCCACCTAAAGGGATTTGGACTAATGGTCCTTGTGGTCTCTTCCGACTCTGTGATTCTATTATTCTAAACTTTGGGAAGAACTTCCTGATGATAATTGCTGTTTGACAATTCTCATTTAACCAAACTTTTAATTTCTCTGTCAAATGGGTCAAAATAAACAAGTTAAACAGCTTGCTCATTTTAGTTGATCTGGTTCAAAGACACTGAATTACTGAGTGCATCCTTGGCAGTCTCTCCCCCCACTCCACCCGCACATTTCTAGTGCTGTGGTGGGTCACTGTCTGCCCCAGCCTTTCTCAACCTTTTTATCCTGGAGGAACCGTTGAAATAATATTCAAGTCTCAGGGAACCCCTGCATAAACATTATTCTATATACTGCTATTGCTTCCCCCACCCAATCACAATCTCTTGAGGAACTGCTAGCAACCTCTTGGGGAACCCTAGGGTTCCTCTACCCTGTGAAGCATGACTTCATGGTTCATTGGTACCTGTTAAATTTCAGCGGACTACCATTTGCCAGTTTTGATTGCTACAGAGAAGATGTGGCATTATATTCTAAATGTGGCATAATATTCTAAAGATTAGAGAACCAGAAAGCAGATAAACAGAACACCGGCTTTATTAGGCTTTAAAATGTAATGTTTTTTAAAGCACTCTCTTGAGGGACAGATTTATGACTTGAACCTGGAGAGGTAGTGATTGCAAGGCTCTTATGTTACCCAACTGGATTAGAAGAATTTTGAAGTGTGTGCATGTGTATGGGCAGGGGACTTGCGGACCCAGACCGGACGATCCCCACCGCCCTCTTGAATGATACACTTACACATGTTGTTGCATAACAAAGATTATATGTTTTGGTTACATCTTCAGAAAACATGGGTTAGATACAGGTTAGTAAATACATGTTTTATTGGCAATAATTGGCCACAACTTGCAAGCTGAATGGTTGGCGGCAATGCATGGGTCGTGACCTATCCTTGTGCCCATGCATGTGGGCCAAGGCCCCCGTGTCGGTCCATACCGACTTCCTGGAGGAGAGAGATGATGGCCGAGCCATCCACTCAACTCCCTCTCCGTCGCCCCTTTCTGACATCATCCGGCCACACCATAGGCTGGCCAGATGTCCCGCCTCCCCTGGTGGCCGTGGGCCAATCGGGAGCAAGGAGGTCTCACCCGATCGGCCAACCATGGCTGCCCTGCCCCTTCTGGCTGCGAGGCAGCCTGGGAAGGGGGAGAAAAGATGGTGGCTGCCAGGGGGTGACCATGTGGCCCCCCAGACCCCCGCCCACACCGCTGGGCAGGGGGGGGGGCGCCCCGGAGGGCTTCATAGGGGTGCCAGCCGGGCCGCAAAAAGGCCTGCCGGCAACCGGCAGGCCCCCTTGTTAAGCTTTGTAACAGTCTAAGCACTTTTTCGAGTACAAACTGGTGAGTTCCTTCTTCCACCTTCAGACTTTGAATTGTTAATAGGCAGTTGCTCACTCAGCTTCCAGTCATTGAAGCACAAGAGTGGGATTTTTTTTATCTTGCTCAGATGTTAGCAATACCCTTGTTGTGAAGAGAAGGTTAGAGTGTCATTGAAAGAGAAATCATGCCTTTAGTTCCTTGCTGTTTTCCCACCTGAAACAGGTTATGTCAACCCTGAAGTTCACCCTGACAAGTTCAAACTGCTTGGATTTTCTGGTTAGTTGAACTTGCTACAGACAAACTTACTAAGTTCTAGTGAGAGGAGGATATATTTGTGAGTGATACAGCAACTGACATTCTAGATACCTATGAGTATTCTGATTTGGTTCCCCCCCCCCTTTAAAAAAAATCTTCTGATATTTTTCTCATTTCTTGACAGAACAGCTTGTGGAATGTTGCAGTCAGATTGCAGTACAACAGCCAAAAAATGATGCTTTGAAATTAAATATGATTTTAGTTCTTTTGTAAACTGATTGTTCACTGACAGCCAATGATTATTCTTTGATGGGTTTTCAGGGTGATCTAGTGGAAGTTTTTCTCAACTTTCCCAAGAAGAAAAATTGGTTGTTTGTTAATGTCATCTCAGAATATTTCATTATTTCCTTACTGCAAATTTAGAGAGACTCCTGAGATTAATTATCTTTCTACTCCATGCTTGCTGCACAATATAACACCTATAACAGTATATATGATTACTCTGGAAGGGGGGCATATATAGAGCAGTGTTTATAATATGGATAGGTGGGTAGGCAAAGACTTGGAAGGATTACTAAAAAAAATCAAGGAAGAAAGTGCAAAGGCAGGTTTAAAGTGGAATGTTTAGAAAACAAAAATAATGGACATAGATTATTTACATAACTTTAAAGTAGATGATGAAGACACTGAAACAGTTCGAGATGTTCCATACCTTGGCTCAGTCATTAATCATAATAGAGACTGCAGTCAAGAAATCAGAAGAAGACTAGGACTTCGAAGGGCAGCTATGAGGGAACTAGACATGTTTAAAGATATATAATTGAATACTAAAGTTAGGATTGTCCATGCCATCATATTTCCCATTTCTATGTGTGGTTGTGAAAGCTGGACGGTGAAGAAAGCTGATGGGAAGAAAATCAACTCATTTGAAATGTGGTGCTGGAGAAAAGTTCAAATAAATGGGTCCTAGAGCAAATCAAGCTTGAACTGATAGAAGTCAAGATGACTAAACAGAGGTTGTCATACTTTGGCCATATCGTGAGAAGGCATGACTCACTAGAAAAGACAATAATGTTTGGTAAGATAGAAGACAGTAGGAAAAGAGGAAGATCACATTCCAGATGGATAGACTCAATCAAGAAATCTATGGCCCTGAGCCTGCAAGAGGATATGGTTGATGCTGATAGGGTGGCTTGGAGGTCTGACATTTATGGGGTTGCCATAAGTTGAAATCAGCTTAATGACAGTTAACAACAAATAACGGGTAGAGTAAGAGAATGCCAAAAATAAATAAATGTTATCCTCATTTGGGGTGTGATGAAGGGGGTGGGATATTTTCTCCAACTTGCATTTTAATACAAACATATCCTGAGCCAATATGCAACCCAAAATACAACTATACTTCAATAGTGATAGTTTTCCAAATTTTGTGATGCAGTTCTCTAATTGAATAATGTATATCTGTATATAAGGGGGAAGTGCTACAAAATACATATATTAATTAAAAGAACACACAAAATTATGCTAGAAAAAAAGTTCTTGCCAAAATGTATGTATTTGATAAAACTGCATACAAAAATACATCTGTTAAGAGAGAGATGTATGAAACTGCATATACATTTTTCATGCAGACTTATACAGCACTCACATGGAACTGGAAGAAAATGAACTTAATTTTAGAAAAATTAAAAACAGAACTAAACAGTTTCATCCCTCCCATGTGATACATCTTTGTCTTGCTTTCCTAGCTGACTCTTGACCTCTCACACGGCCCTAAAATTCTATAATGATGTGTTAGGAAGTCTTGATTAATAGACACAGAAACTATTTTGTCTGCCACATTTTAAAAAAGTAAGGCTTACTGATCATATATCTGAAAGATGACCCGAGAATATCTCAACAGATGCTGTTTGTGTTAAATAAGGAGTTTGCACCATGCATTTCAATCATGGATCACACTCACTCTTTTATGGTCTATGGTGTGTTATGTTCATCTTATGTTTTGTAATTAGAAGGTGGAACAGATGGGGAAGTCTCTTCGCAATGTTATGCACCATTAACGTAAACTACAGTGTTCTTGTTATGTATATTGCAGCACAAGATGATTGTGAAGTTGGAAACAGTGTCAGTGCTGTAGTGATAATTGTAGACAGTGTTACTAAAAATTGCATAGTGACTACCCCTGGAATAATGGATGTGAGGAGAAGCAGAATAGCAACTATGGTTGGACTATTGTATGCACTTTTCTCTATTTAAGGAGAATAATTAAAATCAAAATATCATAAACTGGGGAAGGCAAACTATTATTTTCCATCTCAAGGCTTCCTTCCACCCTCCCCCCCCATCTTCTTCTTTACCTTTCCTTTTTTAGTTGTCAGTTGTGTTTTGACTCTCAAAGCAAGCAACAGGAAGGATGTGGTTGAATCTGTTGAAAGCTTAAGGCTATTTTGTCCTAATCTGTCAGTGTTTTGGGTTCCATTGCTCATTCTTCTCACTTTTGTACTGTCACAACATGTCTTTTATTTTCTCAGGGTGCGATGTTTTGGTGCAGTTAATATTCCTACTCCATCCTGATGTTCTTGGCAGTGCCATCATCAGAAGATGTCAGATTAATTTAAAAAACTGGTATGAGAAGGAAGTAATATTCTAGTATTCTAGTCTTCCTGACCTCCTCTTTCTCAATAGAACCTAATATACAACCTGGCATGATAGACATTGAAATTGACCTGTTCAGGAACGTCAGCTGATGTGTAGTGTGATGACCTGTCTTTCAAGGAGCTCAGGTCACTGGAATCACCTCACTCATTGCACTGGCTCCAGATATTCCTTCTGGTACAAGTGTTGTTATGGTCCCCACCCCAACATTTGCACTCTAGAGGGCCCCGAACTCCCAACTCACCTTCCGCAATTAAATATAGAGGCTGTTTACATCTGATACTTTAGATCTACTGAGAAGTTATTTTCTGATTTTTCAATCCATCTGCTAAGTCTTCAAAAACCAGTAGCTCATATCCAGTCTCATTGTAGGCTATTCCTCAAGTATAAAACACTCCCTCCTCCTTGAAGATGTGAAGGAGCCCGATACTCCCAAAATAATCTCAGTCATATGTACTTTCAAAGTAGTATCATTCTTGGGCTCGTCGTCTTTATCTTAGCATTCTTTGATTAGGAATCCACCTTCTTAGATTTAATCAAGGTTTTGGCTTCTTTCTTTTTGTCTTTACACTACAAGAGGAGAGTCACCATTTATATTTCATCATCTGTCTTTATGTACTCATTGGTTTATCAAGAGACTATTGTTATGACTATATTTTAATGCTGCAATCGTATTGAGTCCCTCACTCCCTTTATGTAAATTTTAGCGGTTGGACAGTGAGAAGTCCATCTCTCTCTCTCTCTCTCTCTCTCTCTCTCTCTCTCTCTCTGTGTGTGTAAAAGAGTTATATGCATCAAGGAGAAAAGAAAGAATCGGCCTTATCCAGAGTGTGAGTCTTCTAATGTTACACAGGCTCCTGGTATAAATTGGATTTGTTGAAAAGAAGTGTATGTGTCTGTGCCTGCAGGAGCAATTTACAGCAGGTGTGGGTAGGAACTGACAAATCTGGAAAGCAAGATGCAGCACTGGGTGTTTATGTGAGTGTGTATTGGAGACAAGCAAAAATATAACATGAAGGAAATTGAAGCATTCAACCATGTGTGTGGAGTGTGTTACTATCCCTATGCAGTGCTGAATTTCTAAAAAGGATATCATAGGCCCAGCTGGCATGGGCGACCAGCTTCTTTGATCTGAAGCATTTGGGCTGAGGCTGTGGTTACTCAGCAGAAAAGGGAAGCCATTCTTCCTTTCTTTTACTATTTCATGTACTGTATTCCAGGCTGCTGGCCATGGTGCTGAAAGCAGATTCCAGGCTTGAGCCTTAACGCAAAATGAAAGGGTTGTTGCAGGGTTCAAAGCATCCTATCACAAAAGCACATAGCTTGCTCAAGAGGGAAGAGATCATTCCTCACAATAAGTCAACACACAACTTGAAGGCAGGCATGCGCTTGCATGCATGCACACACATACACACACACCACAGAGAAAAGTAATTTTGCTTTATGCTTCCCTATTCTTCTAAATAACATGCATTTAACTTGAATGACAAGTATGAAATGCTATTGAAATGTTATTAATGACCATATTCATACCTGTCTTTTCAATCTGCAATAGTTTGTTGCTATTGTGGGAATAAGTCTGTCTCTGTGCTGTTCACACTACTGCTTCAGTAGGGAATAAATTCCTACCATTTCTATCTGATTTGGCCCTAGTTGAAAAACAGTGAGTGACAATTCCACATTTCCCCTTTGCACAGAATAAAGGAATCCAATGGGTGTTATGGGAAGCACTCTTGTTTCTGGTAGAAGTACAGAAGTAGTTATACTCCCAAAAGTTTACCCTAACTCTTTCAGGCATCTAGGAGGCACAGGAATAAGCATAGTGGGGGGAATGCCCTCCTTGCCATTTTCTTCACTGTGGTTTCCCCTCTCTGATTTTTTTTAAGAACAAAGGGAATGCAGTCCTTTACATGTGTTACTTAGAGCATAACACATAATTAGCCCCATACTAGCCAGATGAAAGTCTTGCTTGTTGAAACAAAGGAGAGTGGCTCAGGGGAGCAATTATGAAACTCATTGGGTGAGGCGGGTAGCTGTTGCCCAGGGACAGAAATGTTATACCCCATAAAAGGGCTGAGAAATTCTTGGAAGGGACCAGAAGCTGTGATAAGGAGGAGTGATGCCTGTTCTGTTCTGTATTTGGTTTTGTTTTTCTCTGTTTTATAGAAAATGCTATCAGAAATGCAGCTGTAATTCCTTTCTGCTTGGGTATGTTATAAACACATATAGTGGTTTTATGTGATTTCATTTGCCACATTAGTATCCTGCTCTTCACCCGTTGAGCTTGGGGGAGGGAGTACTTGCTCATTTTACTTTTTGTTCAAAGATGTGGGGTAGTGTAAGGTTGAAAGAGTGGTTGACTCAAGTCTACCCAATGGATTTCATGATTGACTGGGGACTGGAATTTGGGTCTCTCTTCTCTAATCTCAGCACTGTATCTACTACCTCACATTTGCTATCTAACTGGTTGATATGATTGGCTCTCTAACTGGTCAAAATAGGGCTCCATCAGATGGGAGAAGTGAATTGTTGTTGTAATAAAAGAGGCAGGCCTGAGCTGAAAACTATTATTGGATCAGGGCTTGTCACATGAACTTGCTTTAGCTCTGGGATGGGAAAGTGTATTGGCCTCAAGGACCAGATTGTCCCTGGGACTCTGTGATGATGTGGAGGATGTCATGGCTGGGACCCTGCCCAAAGACCCTCCCCTGCCTTCTAGCCCCTCCCCTCCCAACCAGCTATTTTTCTTCCTCCATACAAAAGGAGACACAGAGTTGTATGCCTCTTTCACCCCCTGTTGTGCTTCATTGGGAATGTGAGTGTGTTTCTGGGGTCTTGATTGAATCCCAGTGTTACCTCAGATTGAAGATAGCATTAGGATTTCCACAAGCTCAGTGGGATTTCCTTCCACCCTGCTTGCATTCCCTGTTGGACAAGGTCAGGAATCTCTGATCTCAGACTGAAAATAGCAGTGAAATTCTACCCACTTCCCCTCACTTGCATTCCCATTGCAAATGTGAGTGAGATGCAATGTGGAGTCCCACTGTCACCTCTGATCTGAGACTGGAAATACCAGCACAGTCCTCATGCCTGCATCATGCCAAATTGGAAAGCAGGATACATACAGGAGAATCCCCCCCCCAACATTGTGTGTGAATGTTTGTGTAGCCTTGGGGATGCTGCAATACTGGATATGGGGAAAGGCATGCCCTGGAGCATGGTTTAGACCCTATGTGGGACAGATCAGACCCTCGGGTCAGAGATTCCCCTCCCCTTAGGTAGTTGGCTCAGTTGCTCTTTGATGGTTGTATTAGACTGCTTGCTTTTTTGGCCACAGGTTAGTGGTGGCACACAGACTGAATCCTTTCTGATATCTTCCATGTCTGAAGGTCAGGACCTGCTACAGGCTTGAGTTCTGATCATGTGCTGTCTGAAGATGACGGACACATTGTCTTCTGTACATATTCCCTCCTCCTGAAATGCAGCAGCATCCCCATGGTGGGCCCATTGCTGTTATAATTCTTGTGTAACCCTTTGTGTCCTTGCCGATAAGCTGCATGCATCACAGGGTGATACTGTTCCTCTGACATCAGAATTATTAGAGGGTAAGAATGTTAGTTGACAGCAAGCCTGCTTGACAGAGGAGCTCAAATTGTTCCAGAAAGGAGCCCTCTGTGATATTCATGTTTGATCTTTATTTTTAACAGAAGTCATCCCTGTTTTCAAAATTCCTCACAACAGGCCTTGCACTCCTAGAAGGGCTTGAAGATAATATCTTAACAAATTCATTTGATCTGGGTAGGCTGTGAGCATCTACATTTTTATGTTCTTTATTTTTGTGCCTACATGAACCAATTCATGGACATAGTAATCAAAACAGCCTGCTATGCAAGGTTTGCCTGTACCCAAATGCAGTCTACTTGGCTGTGTGAAAAGGCACTGTTCTGTGCCTCATTAATTCATTAAATTCTTCTGCAGGCCACTAGCGACTGTGGTAATGCTAGAGAATCAATACTCCTCTGCACTTCCTCTGCCAAGATTCATTTTCTTTGGCTCCAGTTCAAGCAAAGTGTAATGTTGACCTAGTCTGAAGGGGAAAGATATATAATTAATCTTCAAGTTTGCTTCCCCACCTTCCATCCCCTTGTGGTGTTCTGAGCTTTTCATGAAAGTAAACTGTTCGCATCTGGGTTAAGAATCAAATGTAAAGACTATTACTTGAGAGTTGTAGCTGCTGCAAACTTTAAAAAGGGAGATGGATTTTGTTTAATGACAGCACCCATCTTGAATAGGAAGAGGGTCCTCCATGAACTGACAGCAGGATTCATGCCTACATCAACTGCAATACAGTACCACCCACTATCCATGAGACTGGTACCTGTGGTTTCACTTACCCGTGTCTAAAAAAACATGTGCTCTATATGCCATTTTTTGGTCCTCCAGAGCAATTCTATGGTATGTTGCTGCCGGAAGTTGATCATAGAGTCACACTGGGGGAGCTAGAAAGTGCCTAGAGAGGTGTTCTCTCTAGGACTCTCTACGCCCCCCAGTGCAACTCTATGGTATGCTTGGGGCAGAAGTCATTCTTTTCAGTAGGGTTCGCTATTATCCACAGTTTTGCATTTCCATGGTAATTCCAGGAAGTATCCCCCACAGATACGTGGCTCATACTGTACTTTCCTACCCTCTGCTTTCTTAATTGGAAGATTCCTTTTTGCTTGATTAATAAGACTGGCTAGAGGTGCACATTCCATCTCTCTCAGTGTTGCCAGCAGAATTGCTGCCCTCAGAATCTTTTCATTAAATAATTTTAAATTATTTTAAAATATGTATTTTTACAAGAATCAATGGTTGGCATTTATGGCCTTCTCCCAGGGGAAATACCATGGAATACCAGTGGTGTGGGATAAGGGTAGGGTGATCCTGAGGGGAAGAAAAAACTCAGAGGATTTGTAGAAGTGGTTATGCATTGAGTTCAGTGCTCACCTAGAAAGGAATGGAAGTGGGAAAAGTGAGTACACCAAACTTTAAGTTTTAATGCCTATGATGTCAAATTTTAAGGTAACATCTAGTATGAACTTGCACATTAGCAGTCTATGTGAAATAAGATTTCTGAAAAAATATATTTCTGGCAAGAGTTTAAAGGCTAGATTTATGTGTTAAAAATAAATAATACTGTACATTCTAAAATACTTACGTCATTCCCCACCACACTACTGCCAACATATACATCAAACCTCTCTAGGAAGTCAGTGAACTTCTGTGTGAAGTTGAAGGCTTTCACGGCCGGCATCCATTCCTTGGGTTTTTTCCTGAGCTGTGAGGCCGTGTTCTGGAATAGTTTCTTTCTGATGTTTCGCCTGCATCTGTGGCTGGCATCTTCAGAGAATGGTTGGGTAGGAGTGTGTCTTGGGTTTATATGCTGTGAACCCCTGTAGTGGAGTATATGTAAATTTGTGTAATTGAATCGTTAGTTTCTGGGTATAAAAATGCAAGGCTCGTTAGTGTCTGCTGGGAATCCTCTTGTCCCTGGGTGGAATTCCTTTGTAAGTGTTGAGTTTTAATTCTATTGTATTTCAAAACTGGGAGCCAGATTTTGTTTACTTTTAAGGTTTCTTCTTTCCTGTTGAAGTTATCCAGGTGTTTGTGGATTTCAATAACTTCTCTGTGCATTCTGACATGATAGTTGTTGGCCTGGTCCAGAATTTCTGTGTTTTTAAATAATATTTTGTGTCCACTTTGGTTTATAACATGTTCTGCTACTGCTGATTTTACAATAGAATTAAAACTCAACACTTACAACGGAATTACAAAGTAATCAGGGAAATGGGAATTCCCAGCAGATAATGGCCCATCAACCAACCATCAGCCAAACAGACACTAACGAGCCTTGCATTTCTATACCCAGAAACTAACCATTCAGTTACACAAATTTACATATACTCCCCTACAGGGGTTCACAGCATATAAACCCCAGACACACTCCTTTCCAACCATTCTCTGAAGATGCCAGCCACAGATGCAGGTGAAACGTCAGAAAGAAACTATTCCAGAACATGGCCTCACAGCCCAGAAAAAACCCCAAGGAAAATCAATGAGCTTCTCTTTGGTAAGAGTCAAATCTCCAACCTTATAACCAAAGTTGCATTTTCAGAAAAGGAGAACCACTGCCACTTCTTCATCCCAGTATACATTACTAGATATAATTTGATGCCTGAACACTTATCAGTGACTCATGCAGTCTGTAATTTCCATTTGGGGACTGAATTGGACTGCACACCTCATGCAACATGTGGTCTGCTTTTTTGGACTCTTTTCCTTCTCCCATCCCCAAATTTTCCTTCTCCCCAATGTCACCTAGCCTGATGAAAGGTTCTGGAGAACTTGTAATCTTGAACTCTTTATTCTCTCTCTCTCTCTCTCTCTCTCTCTCTCTCTCTCTCTCTCTCTCTGGCTTTTTGAAAACTGCATGATTGTGATCCTTAGGTTCTTCTACTCTAATTGTTCCACTGGCTTACTCACAATGACCTAAGGAGTGCATTGCTTTCCCCTTTACTTAATCAGTGTATTTCTTTTCCTCTGAATAAAGAATATTTTTGTATTGTCATGCAGGGTTTTGGCTGTTGCCTGCAATTTTGAACTTTATTTTAAAAAACAATCTAATGTTTTAAAGGAAGCTTTTAAAAAGTGTCTGAAGCATTTGTTGTTGTTATGTACCTTCAGTTTGTTTCCAGCTTATGGTGACACTAAGGCAATCCTTTCATGAGATTTTCTTGGCAAGTTTGTTTAGATGGGGTCACTGATTTTCTCATTGGCTGAGAGAGTATGACTTGGCCAGGGTCACCCAGTGGGTTTCCTTGGCTGAGCATGGGATTTGAACACTGGTTTTACAGAATCCTGGTCCAACACTGAGACCACTGCACCATGTTTGCTCTTGTCTGAAGTATTTACATGAGCTAGAATGGTGTAGCGGTTTGTGTGTTGGACTAGGACCTTGGAGACCACAGTTCAAATCCCCACTCGGCCATGAAAACCCACTGGATGACCTTGGGCAAGTCACACTCTCTCAGCCTCAGAGGAAGGCAAAAGCACACCCCCTCTGAACAAATCTTGCCAAGAAAACCCCTTGATAGGTTTGCCTTAGGGTCAGCATAGATGGGAAATGAGTTGAAAACACACATCAAAACCCATAACTTTTTGAAAATATTAGTGTCTCCTCACTACTCTTAATTTTTAAAAGAAAAATTGGCCTTTCTAAGTTATCATTCTCATATATATATATATATATATATATATTTGTATACACCCAGGTATTTGTCCTACTTTGTGCGCCATGTGTGAGTGAATGAGTCAATATGCCTATTTTCTAGGCAAACTCTTTGGTTGCTGTTTCATCCTTCCCCTCTTCAGCTCTAAATAGATGACCTTCCCATGCCCTTTGGCTACAAATATGGTAGACCTTACTACAAGGTCTGCTTATATGCACCAAGAGACTGCATACAAATTAATTATTTGCTACATGCTTAGCTTGGTCCCTTACAACTGTCCTTTTGGTTCACAGCCTCCTTTGGTGTACAGAAGCAAACATCAAACCTGTATGCATTCGTAGCCATGCCAGAAGCAATATTGTGGCCTTTATTTGTCTCTAGGAAGCTGTGCAATGTACATTCTACTTTCTTTGGAATGAAGGCTGATTATGTTACTTTTCATTTGTCTATTAGACCTGTGTTTGACTTTGGAACTAATCTTATTTCTTGTAACTCCGTGTTTTTCTGCTTGCATGAGTAAACCTGACTGGAAGATTATTCCACAATGATGTATGCCATACAGTTGTGTGCTTTTTGATTCAAAGTAATTTTCTGCAAGTTCATATAAGCAGTTGCTACAGTATGAGCCTCTACCTTGAGAGGAAATTAGAATGCCCTGTGGTAACATAAGGTTTGGTACCAAAATAAAGAACTCCATTGCAACTGTGCAGTCTCTGTTTGTACTGCTCCCTTATTCTGGGAGTGAATCAAAGCATATGAACATTTATATTTAACTTTCAAGAAACCACTGTGCATATGACCTGGTCACAGGACTAGTATAGATCAAGCTGTGTTGAAGAGAAATAGGATTTGTGCTGAAGAAAGATCTTCTGGGGATGAACGTGCTAGCTGGGTTTAGTAATCTGGGTTTAGCTCCTAATTTTTGCTGCCCCTTACTGTGTGGAATTTGGTCAGGACAGTTAGTCTTTCTGCACATATCTTTCTCCTGAGATCTAGTGTGGGATAGTGGAACTAGAAAGACCTGGGTTCATATCAGACTCACTGTTTTGATTTTGGGCTAGTCATTCCCTCTCAGATTAATGTATCACACAGAGTTGTTGGGAAGACATAATTAGAGGATGGTTACCTTGAGCTCCTTAGAAAGAGGGTGGGATAAAAATATAATGACTTATTAAATCTGTAAATAGAAAGCACCAGAGGTTACAAATTCTATTCAGTTGTCCTACTAATGGGGGAAAGAAGCAGTCAACCTACGTTAGACATAAAGCAGTGAAACTGACTTCTGTTGGTAAGTGTTTTTAATCTGAAAGCTGAAAAAGAGAATCAGGGAGCTGGGTAAGGGGCAAGATAAGAAAATTATATTCAGTCTTAGTATTCTGTTTTTCTGGTTAATGGCCTTCAAAGCACAGTAGTGTTCCTGGAGAAATTTTCTTTGAAAGGTACAATTTAGTGTGAAGGAAGCCAATTGCTTATTATCCTACTGCAATTCCTATTCCATAGGGATGTCTAACCTCACTTACAAACAACTTCTCCCATTCTCCTTTGGTTGACAGAAATTTAGTCCGTTATTCCCCGCCACAAAAATAAATAAATAAAAATCCCCAGCAACTTGTCAGCTCTGCAAAGGCCATTTTCAGGTAGGCTGCTAAATGGAAAGAAACAAAGGGGGTTGGGGAGACACTGATACATCGAGGGAAAATCAAGACTGCAACTTTGTTAGCAAATCCAGAGATTACCTGTTATAAGAAATGAATTCAAAAGGGAAAGCCTGTGGCAGAACTCATTCCTTATCAAGCATCTATCATTTTCAAAGGAAATTAGAACTGGGGATGACAGACATTGACTGCTCTTCCTTGCTTGGGCCTGTCAACTTCTGATGATAGCCTAACAGCCTTATAAAGGGAACTTTTTGGGGGACACATCAAGATGCTCACCTTATCTAAAAACAGCTGTGTGGATTGACATTCTGGGAAGTGCAATTTGCAACAAAGTGTTCAAAAAGACAGAGTTAAGGTATGATCCCATAATATGCAGCTGGGCTGAATATACATATACAGCCAGTCTAGGGCAGTGGGATCCTTCCCACACCAACAAAATGGCACCTGTTAGTGCCTACAGGTGTTGTCTATACGAGGGGAAAATGTGGATTTTAGGGTGAAATTGGCACACTAACACCAATTCAAAGCAGCTTCGATTTGTCTTAACAGCTTTTTTTTTTTAAAGCAGATCTAAGGTGCGAAAGTGCGACATTGGGCTTAAATAAATAGGGGAGGAAAGCTGTTTCGTCACCTCAGTGCACAATGGCTAAGGTGAAAATCCAACATGGTGGTTCTGAGTGTTTGCCTTGTTAGCAAGCTCCACCCCTTGCACACATCTGAACAATCATCTTTCTACTTCTGCTCTTATTGGAAATGTAAATGAAGGCAAAACGTTTGTCCCAACAAGCAGGAATGCACATTCCCCACTTAACGTTTTAAAAACTTTGGGGAAAGTCGCTAAGGCTTTTCCTGCTGAGTTTTTGGTGGATTTGGACCCCGTCCTTCTGAATATAGTGGATTAAGGTAGGATGCCATTTAGATAAATTGTATTCTCCTCAAATTCTATGAGGAGTATTTTCACCATTTAGACAATCCCATACATGTCTTACGCAGACAGCCTACCTACCATATCTTAAATCTATTTGTGCTGGGCCATGGAAAGTTTGCTGCCAGGCCAAACTAATTTGGATTGGGCAACCTGGGATCCAGCATATTGATTAGCCCTATCGCCTGATTACCATCATTGGATCATTTTATTGAAATTTTATTGGATCAGCTTCAATCTGTGAGTACCGATGACGTGGACAAGCTCCTTGGTAGAGTGAGGAAAACGACCTGTCCCCTCGATCCCTGTCCATCTTGGCTGGCCACCCAAGGGGGTGACGCATCAAGAGTACTCCTTAGGGATATTATCAATGCGTCCTTCAGGGAGGGGTCCATTCTACCTTGTCTGAAGGAAGCAGTGGTTAAGCCGCTCCTGAAAAAGCCTTCCCTGGTCCCCTTGGACAGGAATAACTATAGGCCAGTCTCTTTGCTGCCTTTTCTAAGCAAAGTGATTGAAAGGGCGGTCGCTTCCCAACTCCAAGCTGTCTTGGATGAAACCGATTATCTAGATCCATTTCAAACTGGCTTTAGGACGGGATATGGAGTGGAGACTGCCATGGTTGCTCTGGCTGATGACCTCCGCTTGGGGATCGACAGGGGTAGTGTGACCCTGTTGGTGCTCTTGGACCTCTCAGCGGCCTTTGATACAATAGACCATCCCATCCTCTTGGATCGCCTGAGGGAGTTAGGAATCGGAGGCACTGCCTTGCAGTGGTTCCGTTCCTTCCTCTCGAGCAGATCCCAGAGGGTGAGGCTCGGGGACAGTTGCTCTACAAAATAGAGCTTAACTGTGGCGTTCCTCAGGGTGCCATCCTGTCCCCAATGCTATTTAACATCTATATGAAGCCGCTGGGAGAGATCATTCGGAGGCATGGAGTGCGGTGTCATCAGTATGCTGATGACACCGAGATATACTTCTCCATGTCTCGGTCATCAGCTTCGACTTCAGATGGCGTCTCTCCTCTCAATGATTGTCTTAAAGCAGTAATGGACTGGATGAGGAAAAACAAATTGAGACTGAATCCAGACAAAATGGAGGTACTAACAGTTACGGGCCCAAAACCAGGTGTGGAAATACAACTTCCAATCCTGGATGGAACTACACTCTCCTCCAAGGATTGTGTTCGCAGTCTGGGGGTGCTCCTGGACCCGTTGCTCCAGATGACTAATCAGGTTAATGCGACGGTCAGGAGTGCCTGGTATCAACTTCGGCTGATACGCCAGCTGCGCCCTTTCCTGGAAACTAGGGACTTCGAAACTGTGGTACATGCACTGGTAACCTCCCGTCTAGATTTCTGTAATGCGCTCTACATGGGGCTACCCTTGTGCTTGACTCGGAAACTTCAACTAGTCCAGAACATGGCAGCCAGGTTGATTTCTGGCGTTTCCAGAAGAGAGCATATAACACCTGTGCTAAAAGCTCTCCACTGGCTGCCTATTAGTTTCCGGGCACAGTACAAGCCGGGCACAGTACAAGTATGACCTTTAAAGCCCTACATGGCTTGGGTCCAACTTACCTCCGGGACCGCCTCCTTCCATACAACCCTCCCCGCACACTTCGGTCCTCTGGGAGGAATCTGTTACAGCCTATGAAAACAAGGCTGTTGGTGACCTCCCAGAGGGCCTTCTCTGCTGCTGCTCCCAGATTATGGAATGGCCTGCCGGACGAGATCCGTCTTATTACCACCTTAGACAGCTTTAAAAAAGCTGTCAAGATGGATCTTTTCCGGCAGGCCTTTCCTGAATAATTATCCCGGCCCAAGACTCAGCTGTCCTTTATAGGCTGTGATTGTATGTTGTAATTTTTTCTTCTAATTTATATATATTTTTAATTATTGTCTGTTTTAATCCATCATAATTTAATATTATTTTAAGGGGTGGGTGGGCTAGGGTATTGTGATTATGGAGTTTTTATATTGTAAGCCGCCCCGATTGCGTTGCAGAGGGGCGGAATATAAATAAAATTTTATTATTATTATTATTATTATTATTATTATTATAACAAATAGAGAGTGTTGTGACTATTAGATGTTTCCTGTTTTAAACAATGCTAAGTACTTACAATTGAGCAAATGAATGATAGGATGTGTTCACTCTTCGTGTAAATTTGCTGGATGTTACAAGATTAGTCTCAGCTAGATTATAAGCAAGAAAATGGTGTAAAAGAAACATCATAGAATATATAGTATATAGAATAGAAAACAATTGTCTGAAACTTCCTTGGGATTATTGAATGTTAAAGTGGACATTTATGTATTTCACAACATATTAAACACATTCTGAATGCGGGAGAATATTGGTAGAAAGGATCAAACTTCAGCTTTGGATAGTGCAGTCTGTCTTTGAAGACAGCTCAGGCTAATTGGAAGTGAAGGGCATAAATAAGAGTGTGTATATGAAAAATGTAGTCTGGTCTCCTAATAGAATAGACTTCCTACCAAATGCATATGAAACAGATGTTGTGGGGAGACAGGATATTTTTCACCAAGAGGGAGCTCCTTTGAGAGAGAACAAACTTGATGATGGAATCTAATTAACTAAGGCATGGGAGTGGAATGCAAAACTCTTCTTAAGTGGAATCATTTACTGGCAATTTGATTTGAAATCATGGTACTGGCAACTGCTGATTGGGTTTTTTATTTTAGATTCCACCCCCCCCCGCTATCTCTAAAAAAATCTGAACAACAAAATATATTTCATAGTTTCTCTGGCATCATTAGCAACTCCCTTTGTTTTCCCTGCCACTCTGTAATGAGCAATGAACTAAACTGATATTAAACTGGGCTTAATGAGTGATTGCTTTTTAAACTACACATGCCTTGTATTTTCAGAACTCTGACTATTGCCTCTCCTTTTTATGTAAGAGTTCTTGAAGGCAGGAGAGATACCCGTGCAGATATGGAGTAATCCACAAAAGACAGCAGTAATACAGTATATGTATATATAAGTACTAAAAGTACTTTAAACATATGTATATGTATGTATGTAGATATCAGATGACAGTCAAAGCCTGCACAAGCAGACAACTGCTTTAAGGACCTGTATGTCCCCTCCTTCCTTCAGTTCCCTATGCCTTGCCAAAGGTCAATACTGAAGTTCAAAGATTCACAATTCTAAAATATAATAACTTCAGATTTTGATCTAGAGGCTATTTATTTAAAGTATTTATTACTGTAAATTCTGCCACACAGCACCCCCAAAGTGATATAGAATAAAATGTATTTGAAAACATTTTTTTTAAAAAAAAGCCTATAGGAGTTGTATTAATGGAGGTCTTATGGCAGAGGTGAGGAAAACGGCCGCCCTCATGCTTCATGTGCCCCACGAATCCCCCACTGAGCCCCTCCCATCATTAATTTTTTTTTGGAGGGGTGTGGTTTTGGGGTGAAAATTATCCTCAGAAACATCCAAAGCTGTTAAGAAATGCAGGCACACAAGAAACGCTCCCTTACACCACTAAACCCTCTCAGAATCCTTTACCCCTCTTTTTTGCCTCTTTCAAAATGGTGACAGGAAGTGATGCTTCAACAGAGATAAATATAAGGTACTACATCCAGGCAAGAAAAATGAAATGCACAAATGTAGGATGGGTGGCATCTGGCTTGAAAGCAGTAGGTAAAAAGGATCTAGCGGTCTTAATAGACCACAAGCTGAGTCAACAGTGTGATGCCATGGCCCAAAAAGCAATTCTGGGTTGTGTCTAGATCAAGGGAAGTAGTAGTGCCAGTCCATTTCTGCTTTGGCCAGACCTCACTTGGAACACTGTGTCCAGTTCTGGGCACCACAGTTCAAGAAGGATATTGACAAGCTGGAATGTGTCCAGAGAAGGGCAACCAGGATGATCAAAGGTATGAAACCCAAGTCTTAAGTGGAACAATTTAGGAGGTGGTTTGGTCTGGAAAAGAGAAGACTGAGTAGTGACATAATAGCCATCTTTAAATGTCTGAAGGAATATCATATAGAAGATGAAACAAACTTTTTTTCTTCTGCTCAAGAGACTAGAATATAAACCAATGGATTCAAATTGTAAGAAATTCCACCTAAACATTAGAAAGAACTTTACTGTAAGAACTATTTCACGGTGGAATAGATTGCCTTGAAAGGTGGTGGATTCTTCTTCTTTGGAGGTTTTTAAACAGACAGTAGGTGGTCATTTTTCAGGAGTGCTTTAGTTGTGTATTCTTGCATGCCCAGGGTTGGACTAGATGGCCCTTGTGGCCCCTTCCAACTCTAAGATTCTATCATTCTCTCACTTTTGGTTGCAATTTTCAATAAGAAACAGAGGAAAAACAAGGTATTTTGGCATGATGGGCGGGGGTGCAGCTTGTGGAGAGGTGCGGGGTAGACTATTGCTCCCTCCCTCCCTTGCGCAGTTGCCTGCCCCATCTTATGAGCCTCACTGTGTATTTTATGATGTTTCTACTGGTTTGGGATTATGCTCAGTTGGTGCTGACAATCTGAAGAACTGATCATTGCTGGAGTTAAGGAAATACAAGTAAGATTGTTGATTTGACCTAGGTTTTGATGATACCTTTTGTGTTCCTGAGTAACCAAAGCCTAGACAAGGACACAGATGTCACTGGATGGGAGAGTATTTTCATCTGCTTTATGGAGTTAGCTCTTAGAATCATAGAATTGTAGAGTTGGAAGAGACTTGATTATTATTTTTTCTTTCCTGAAGGGCCAATTACATTGACAGGTATTCCTGCAGTCAAATTGGTTCTTGGGCACTGACTGTGAAAGGCTAAATGGCAGCAGCAACAGGTCACTGAATAAGGTGCATTCTGCATGACAAAATTTAATGTGAAGAAAGTACAATACAGTCCTAATGGCACACAGTTCAGACATTAGAATGTGTTGCCCTACTGTGTAGCTGTGGTTGTTGATCAGTATGTTTGTTACTGATTATATTTTATTAGAATACCTTGCTTCAAGTGAGGAAATTGGATTTAAGGACAGTGAATCTAGACAACACTTAGTGGGTGGGGATTTATTTCATGTGCATGCATAACCAAGCTGGATGCCTACATCAGCTTGGAGGCTATAACACATATTGTACAATGTGTTATCTTCCTTGACATTGTTGAAATTTAATGTCAGCATTAATCTGTTCAAGACAAAGCTACATTGGAAGGATCACAACCAACTTGCATCTTCTGCTTGTACAAAATGGGCATAATCTCCAGTTTAAATTGAAGTTTCAACCTAGCTAAAATGAAGGGGTGTGTGCATGTGTGTCCCATTCTTGTTGTTCCTGATAACCAAGATCATTTTCTCAAACTGATGACATGGATTTAGAACTCAGAAATAACGAGCTTTTTACATGCTTTCTAGTTCCTCCTAGATTGTTAAATACATTATTGAGAAATGGTATAACTCAGTGGTAGAGCACTCAATCCATATAAAATAATATAATAATAATAAAATTTTATTTATATCCCGCCCCTCTGCAATGCAATCGGGGCGGCTTACAATATAAAAACCCCATAGTCACCATAGAAATCCATGCTTTCAAGGCAAAAAGTTGCTAATTCACTTCTTATCAGTTCTACTTGAAAGGATCTCAAAGGACTTTGACCAGTGGAGAGCAACTGCCCACTAGCATAGATAGCAGGACTCAGAAAAGTAACTGTTTTCAACTAAGAGCTCCCAGAATCTTCTGGCCAGCCAGTAGCCATTCTCGCAAGGCTATTTGGGGAGTTGTAGTCCAAGAGGTGATGTTTCCAAGTTCTGCTACACAATAGAAATGAAGATAAATAATTTCTTTCTCAATCTTTACATGGACTTATTCATTGTTCACCTCCCAACCTCTGCATGAACCAGAAAACAACTTGTATACAACAGTCCATGCTTTTTACAGTGATTTAGTTCACTCAATTCCAAAAAAGATGCACAGTACATATGTTAAAGAATGGCAGACATAAAAAGTAGGAGAAAATAGGCATGAAAAGATGAACATTCAGGGATCATTCCTTGCAAAAACTAGGAGCAGTGCGTAGAATAATAGAATCATATAGTTGGAACAGACCACAAGGGCCATCCAGTCCAACCCCCTGCCGTGCAGGAATACACAATCATATAAATATTAAAATGCGTATTAAAATGTGTACGGTAGAAGAAGTGCACAAAATAATACATTTGGATTTTTGTGTTGATTTTTTAAAAAAAAAACACAACAGTTTGCAAACTAATGTGGAAACAGACCAAAGCGAATGTGTGGCTAGGAAAATGAGAAACTGACCATGTCAGTGTAACTCCTTTCTTGTAGCCACACATTCCATATACTGTATCTTTGTATTTCTCAGAATTATCTTTTTAACTCCTCTATGGTCCAGTGTGGTACAATGGGCAAAGTGCTAGTTTGGCCTGCAGGAAATCCAAGCTCAGATCCTTATGGAGCCTGGCAGTGGTGGCACTGGGATGTGTGTGTGTGCCGAGAGGCTGAACTGTACCAGGTGACAACATTGCAGGGAGGGTTGACACCAACCATAGTAACACCACAGTTACTGGAAGCCCACCTTAGTACTGTAGTTCTAGAAAAATCTCTGTCTCACAGCACTCCCCTTGATATTACATTGAACAAATGTATGCTACATCAGCAGTGTTTTAGATACGTTTAACACCTTTTTAAAATGAAATGAAAAGTAACATTTTAAAGACTCCATCAAGAACCTCCAGGCCATATTTATTCACCTATGGCTAAAATTTCTTGTGTACTTTGGGAACCTAGGATTTTGAAGCTATCAGCTACATCTGGCTTAAATCAGTTTAGCTGCAGTTGTGGATCTGCCCTGCATTTCTTATTATTTTTCATCAACTCCCCACTGTTTAATTGGATTTTACCAGTTCTGTTTTGGGTTAGCTTGTTTATAATTTGAGATAAAGACTCCCAGGCTGCACAGTTGTTTTATATACAGTATATGCCTTTGGAACCTCTACTAATCATACTAATTCCATACTTCAACAGAAGTGCAAATGCTTTCTTTTTCCTCCTCATGGAATTTAGCCTGTAATCAAAGTCTAATAATGATTAGGGTTGCCAGGTCTCAGGCCATCACCTGAAGTCTCAGGGAATTGTGCTGTTTCAGGTCTCCAGGCAGGGAGACAAATCTCAGAACTAGTGGCACTGGGGGCAGAAAGAAGTTTTAATTTTTTGTATGTGAATGGGTGGATCAAGTGGTGGATCAATATAGTAGAAAAGACACAATGCTGTGCAGATCTGGGTGATCTTAGAGGATTTGATGAAGCTCTTAAAGCAGTGTTTGGACCTACTTATCAGGTCTAAAGCTCCTTATACAGTACAGATGGTCAAACATTAATTACCGATGGGCTGAACATTTTCAAAGTCTCTTTAGTGCCAACCGAGTAGTCCAAGGCTCAGCTATCAAACATATGATACAAAAACCGATGAAAAATGAATTGGACATAGCTCCTTCTTTGGAAGAGACCCTTAAGGCCATACAGCAGATGAAAAATGGCAAGGCAGCTGGGATAGATGGAATCCCACCTGAAGTTTGGAAACACGGACCATGTACTCCACGATAAATTCCATGAACTCCTTGTGAATTGCTGGGAAAAAGGGGAACTGCCATCAGATCTCTGAGATGCAGTCATCATCACCCTGTACAAGAAAAAAGGAGCAAAATCTGATTGCTCAAACTATTCAGGCATAACACTGCTCTTTATTGCTGGCAAAATCCTTGCAAGGATACTCCTGAACAGATTAGTTCCTGCTATTGCAGAAGAACTTCTTCCTGAAAGCCAATGTGGCTTCAGAGCCAATAGGAGTACTACAGATATGGTATTTGCCCTTAGACAACTGCAAGAAAAATGTAGGGAGCAGAACAAGGGTCTCTATGTAACATTTGTCGACCTCACCAAAGCCTTTGACACTGTGAGTAGAAAAGGTCTGTGGCAGATCCTGGAAAGACTAGGATGTCCCCCCAAATTCCTTAAAATGATTATCTTGCTACATGAGGGCCAGCGCGGTCAAGTCAGATATGGCGATGCTCTTTCAGCAGCCCTTTCTAATAACTAATGGAGTGAAGCAAGGTTGTGTTCTTGCTCCAACCTTATTTAAAATCTTCTTCAGCATGATGCTCCAAAGGGCTACAGCAGAGCTTGAAGAAGAAGATGGCATCTATATACGTTACGATACTGATGGTAGCTTGTTTAACTTAAGCCATCTGAGGGCTCTCACTAAGACTCTAAACTATCTAGTCCGTGAGCTGCTCTTCGCTGATGCTGCTGCCCTTGTTGCCCACACAGAAGCAGCTCTGCAGTGCCTAACATCCTGCTTTGCAACAGCTGCAGAGCTGTTTCGGCTGGAAGTCAACCTGAAGAAAACGGAAGTTCTTTACCAGCCTGCACCACAGGACGAACACCTCCACCCGCACATTGCCGTTGGCAAATCTGTGCTTAAGTCCGTTCAGCAGTTCACCTACCTGGGAAGCATCATCTCCTCAGATGCCAAGATTGACAAAGAGATTGATCACAAATTAGCAAAGGCATATAGCACATTTGGAAGACTTTGCAAAAGAGTCTGGAGTAATAAACACCTGAGGCGAAGCACAAAAATCAGTGTGTATAGAGCCATTGTACTGTCTATTCTCCTTTATGGGTCTGAAACGTGGGTCGCCTATCGCCAACACTTACAACTCCTCAAACGCTTTCATCAGCGCTGTATGCGCACAATCCTAAATATACACTGGACTGACTATGTGACGAATGTTGCTGTCCTTGAGCAAGCAGGGATCACCAGCATTGAGGCCATGATATTGTGAACACAGCTGCGCTGGGCAGGGCACATTTCTAGGATGGAGGACCATCACCTCCCAAAGATAGTACTCTACGGTGAACTCGCCACAGGTCAGTGTAAGAGGGGCGCTCCAAAAAAGTGATATAAGGACTCCCTGAAACAACATCTCAAGCTCGGCCAAATTGATCACCAACAATGGTCCGCCCTGGCCTCACATCGGGAGGCATGGAGACACACTGTCCACAATGCTGCAGCCTTATTTGAGAACTCACACCGAACAAGTCTTGAGGAGAAACAACAATGCAGAAAGAATCACAACCTGGAAATATCACCCAAGGAGACCTTCTGCTGCGCTTTCTGCAACCGGACTTGTTTATCTCGGATTGGCCTTTTTAGTCATCAGTGTGCTTGCAGAAAGCGCAGGATGAGTCCTTCCTGAATCTTTGTTTGCGAAGAAAAGGCAGAGAGAGAGAGAATGGGTTTAAAGAGTAGGTACACATCTCTACTCTTTCCCAGGTAACACCAGGGCTCTCTGGGTCAGTATGAAGGAGTTTATGTGTATGTGTTGTGCTAGTGACATGGAACTGCACTAGGAGGTCAAGGAGAAGGAAATGGAGGGTGGGAGACAGCTTGTGAGCACTTAGAAAGGAATGCTGTGATTACTAAAAGTCAGTATTGGCATCTGAAAAACAGGTCATGCCAGACTAATCTTGTCTTCTTCTTCTTCTTCTTCTTCTTTTTTTTTTTTTTTTGGTAGAGTTACAAGCTTGGTTTATCAGGGGAATGCTGTGGATCTAATATATCTTGATTTCAATAAAGGTCTTGACAAGGTCCCCCAAGTCTGGCTTCCTTAAGCTGGTCTATCTTACCAGTTATACATTCTGTTAATGCCAAGGTAAATTCAAAGCTGCCCTATCCCTTACTCTAAAATGTATGGCATCAAAAATGCAAAATTATCATTGCAGTTGTTTAAGCTAGATTGTTTAAGCTAGATCCATTTTATATGTGAAATTTTAAATTACATTCTCTCTGCAGATTTCTATAATTGTCTGAAGGCGCATTAGACTTAAAAAGCAGACATATAAGGAAAGTGTTGTTAGCCAAATACATAAAGTGATAGGGATTCTGTACTTACTGGAGATGTTATCTGCTCTGTGCAGGCATTCTCCCTTGCTTTGCATTGAGTGCCACTTAAAATTGGGTGCTACATCTTCCCTCTGGCTTTTACCTCACACGTTCACTAGGGGCTCGCCTAGATGAGGCAATATAATGTGGATTGCTGCACAGTAACAAAAAAATTAGCAGCGTTCATTTGTCTCCATGGATTTTTTGGCAAGATCGCTGGTATGCAAAGTTATCCATGTTTGACGTTCACATGGAGGCATGACTGCAAATCAAGATGGTGACCATGAGTGAATTACTCATGTTATTATTCTCCACAAGTTGCTGCCACTGCACAGGTGTTTTAAACTTTAAATCTAAGATACAGAAATGCACACTTCTGCTTAAAAAACTGTGTGGTCATCTTACCACTACAAAAATGTGCATGATCACTACAGTGAAACCAAAATGGTGGCTCTGGTCACTTCGTTGCCAGCAAGCCTGCCCCCCCATGCACGTCCGACCAATCAGCTTTCAACTTCTGAACTGCACTGCCCTGTGAATTAGTTGTCCAAATGGGTGGTAATCTGCATTTCTGGTCACTTTTAAAGAAAACTGTGGGGGAAACCGCAAATGCTTTTCTTGCACAGTTTTTGCAGTGTTTGGCCCTCTCCATCCAAAAATAGCAAATCACAGTAGGGTCTCATTGGGACAAAAGGTGTACTCATTGAATTCTATGAGGAGCTTTTTCACCATCTAGACAACCCTTCTGAATAGCTGTAGATACACACAAAGTAACTTTCACTTTGGTTTTAAAAAAACCTCATCAAATAGTATGAGAAAAAAAAAACAGTTGCTTGTCCCACATTGAGTAGAGCATTGGGTCAGTAAGATTTACACAATGGTTAACATACCCATAACTGATTCATCAGATCATCCAACTATCAGTTGGATTTAGACCTCTGGTAGCAGTTTCATGATGATATTTGGCTTACCTGATATGCATTTCAAGGATCTTACATGTAGGATTGCCCCATTGTAGTTTCCTGAATCTCTGTATTATGCAAATTGGAATAATATGCAAATTGAGAGGATTGCAAGTCACCACGTTGCAAGTTCGATTCCAGCGGGCTCCAAGGTTCACTCAGCCTTCCATCCTTTCGTAGGTTGGTAAAATGAGTACCCAGCTTGTGGGGGCAATTAACTAACACACATTGGAAACTGCTTAATGCAGTGTAGACATGTACATTGCTATTGCTTAAAACAATTTGTAAGCCGCTCTGATAGCCTTGTGGCTGAAGAGTGGGATATTAAAAAAAGAGTATGGAAACTTTCATATGATACAGACTACATCTCTCTCTCTCTCTCTCTCTCTCTCTCTCTCTCTCTCTGGCTTTTCTTTGCAAATAAAGATTCAGGAAGGACTCATCCCATGCTTTCTGCAAGCACGCTGATGACTAAAAAGGCCAATCCGAGATAAACAAGTCCGGTTGCAGAAAGCACAGCAGGTCTCCTTGGGTAATGTTTCCAGGTTGTGATTCTTTCTGCGTTGTCGTTTCTCTTCAAGACTTGTTCGGCATGAGTTCTCAAATAAGGCTGCAGCATTGTGGATAGTGTGTCTCTATGCCTCCCCATGTGAGGCCAGGGCGGACCATATGGCAGAGCTTGAAGAAGAAGACGGCATCTATATACGTTACCGTACTGATGGTAGCTTGTTTAACGTAAGCCGTCTGAGGGCTCGCACTAAGACTCTAAACTATCTAGTCCGTGAGCTGCTCTTTACTGATGATGCTGCCCTTGTTGCCCACACAGAAGCAGCTCTGCAGCGCCTAACATCCTGCTTTGCAACAGCTGCAGAGCTGTTTGGGCTGGAAGTCAACCTTAAGAAAATGGAAGTTCTTTACCAGCCTGCACAAACTAAATACATTGTGCAAAATAAATATATTACTTATTGCATTGTGTTTCTACCACAGTGTTTCAGCCTTGACACTATTTATCTAACAAGAGTGCTGATCTTAGAGAGCTAGTACACCCCCACAACACCACACACCCTGTAGCTGCTGTTTTGTTTCTCAGGTATGTGTTACATTACAGCAGGGAACAGGATGCATTTTAAATAAATGGTTGTTCATTGCCGTCAAGTCAATGGTGACTCTATGAATGAGAGAGCTCTGAGACACTCTGTCATCTACAACCCTGCTTAGGTCCTGCAAACTCAGGATTGTGGCTTTCTTAACTGAGTCTATCCTATTCCTATTTCTTATTGCCTCCCACTTTACCAAGCATTGTTGTCTTTTCTAATGAGTCACATCATCTCATAATATGTCCAAAGCATAACAGCCTCACTTTGGTCTTTTCCAGTTTGGCTTCCAGGGATAGTTCAGGCTTGATTTGCTTAGGACCCATTTATCGATCATGTTGTCAGTCTGTGATATTTGTTAGAACTCTGCTCCCACACCACATTTTAAATTAGTTGATTCTCTTCCTGTCAGCTTTCTGCACAGTCTAACTTTCACAACCATACATAGAAATCAGAAGCACTATTGCATTCTAAAAAATACAAATATATAAATCTCCTGTGCACATTTGCTTAAGTGTAAAACCCACTTAACTCAGTAAGACATATCGCTGAGCAAACAATTCAAAGGACTGCACTATATATCATATAAAGAAATGTGTAATACCCCTTCCCAAAGGACTTTATCATCTCTTATTTGAAACCACTTTCTAGAAATCTCAGATTCACAGCAAATATCTATCTACCTTGAGAAGCTTTTATCTATTTATCTGTCTATGTGTCTATCCTCTCTTCTTGCCTTTCCCTAGCTCTCCCTTTACTCTTAATAGTATCAAGCTCACCTGTGGGAGAAGCCTGTGGAAGATATATTGGAACTTGCATTTTTCTGGAAACCTAGTAAAGATGAATAATACCACTAGATCAGGTCTTTTGCACGAAAAACAAAGGAGTCCATTGCACCTTAAATACTAAGAATTTTATTGTGGCATTATGGCATTTTACCCTGTTTTGCCCTGTTACTTTGTTTGCCTGGATTTTTCCCTTATTAATTTCTATGGCCCTGTTCCATTGCTTTCTATAACAGCAATTCTATTAAAAAACAAACAAACCCTAGACCTCAGCTCTCTGCAAACAGACTAAGCTTTCTCCCCAAAACCATTTTTTTTTTACCTGAGAGCCTGGGAGAGTATAAATCTCTGTGAAGCAAGGTGTGATACTTTACTGATTGACAAAACAATGCAATAGCAGGCTTGCGTCTAATAAAACAATAAGACTGCAATTTTCACCTTATATTTCAGCTTCCAGCAAGGGCTAGATACCTACTTTCTCTTTTAAAAAATGAAAGCTTGGAATCTGTACCAGCTAATGGTTGAAATGGGGACTGAATAACATTCCTACAATCCAGATAAAATCCAGATATCTGTGTCAGGCATGACTTTATTTGGTTTAACTTTGCTTGAATGTTGACAGTGAAAACTGATTTTTTTAAAAAAAATTAAATATTTTTTTGTTCAACTAATTTAGCTTTTGAGTTATTATTTCTCCATTGTACAATTGATCCCAAACCTTCACAGAAGGTTACTGTGTCATGTTAAGCAACTGAAGGTATGTCTGTCTGTGTGCTTTTAGAGGTAAGGACACTTTATTTCCTTTTGTTAAAAAAAATATTGTAACTGTTGAGTATGCGTATTGCTGCAGTTTAATCAACATTAGTGGTGTGCTTTGTTTTTGATAGGAAAATAAGCCTAATAATTTCCTTGAGGTTGCTGAAAGATTTTTTAGGCATTTTGAATGAGTAGCTTTAAGCAACTAATTATGGATTTACACTACTACTCTTCTGCCACTGTGTGGGATAACTTTGGCATGATCCAGTCAGTGATGATCTTTGTAGCTCCTGGTCTTGTTAAAACAAAAACAAAAACGGTCCAACATACAAACAGCTTCCAAACAGCATAGAAATGGCAACCATAACAAATCCTGAAAATTAGACCTTTTAACAAGCTTGCATTTTAAGTGGCACTTTGAGTGCTACCCAAGTGACTGAACATTGGTAGAAAAGTAGTTGTGAAAATCTAGAGAACTGAAATCATAGAGTTAGAAAAGATCAAATAACCAGTAGGACTAAGTCCTACTATCATGAAATAAGAATATGAACATACATTGATTTTTCTCTTGTATTCAATGTCGACTTGGTTGGTATCTGTAGTGTAATATAAGAACAAGAGCAGTAAAGTTTCTGCAGAGCAAATAGCTACATACCTCAGTGCAACTCCAAGTAACTAACAAGAAAAAAATATCCCCTTACCAGAGTAACCAGTCAGAGGGAAATCCTTTCCCAACCTCAAACTTTAAAATGTATTCCTATGTACAAGCAAACCCTCTCTACCTATTCTTCTCAAAGGAACCATTTAGTGGGCTATTCGTTACTTCATCCCAATATCCTGACTCACCTTGATTCAGTGATAGAGTGAGAAGGACAAGATCATATTTGGAGAAGTATTTTTTCCCCTTTGGCCTAAAAAACAAGAACAAAAAACTACCATAATGGAAGGAATAGTGTTCTTCAATACATTAATCTAAGTGTCTTGAATGCATTAAGGTAAATGACTCTTGATGGGACATTTTAATCCTCCATAATCACATTTTATTCCAGAAACACAGAAATAGATTTACAGTGTAGATATTCTATCACATTGTCATTTGCAGAAAGACCCTACCGGTGGCTATTATGCCACCGCCAGAATAGCTCAAAACATCATTAGGGCACGCAAACCTCTCTCCCACGATGAGAGGGCATCAATGGAGAGGACAGACAGGTCAAAACCGAAGGGTCTGACAAAGAGCGTCAAAGGGCAGGATGGGCTCTCTAGCCTTATGGCAACCATCCTAGGAGAAGGAAAACTCTAATCCCAAAGGGTGCTCATCCAACCCTGTAAGGTCAACCATCTAAGAGAAGGAAACTCTAATCAAACCTACGACCTGAGGGCCTCGCTGCTACCGTCCATGCTTGCAAGGCCACAGCAGATGAGCCTTTGGTTTAAAGGGTGAGGCCAGTTCTGTGCACGCTGCCCTCCACTAGAAAAGTCTATTGCACAAGCTCGAAGGACAAATCCAATTCCGAAAAAGCCCTGTAGCGATAGGCGAGGGGACGAAATGGCAGGTGTAAAGATGCACTGGAAGCCGCAGACCCAACCCTGCATGCATGCGGTTCAGGACTTTGGTCGCAAGATGACAGTCTTGTTCGGCAGCATCCTGAACGATGAAGCAGCCTTCTTTAAGGAGAGCACTGCTTGCTCCATATGGAGAGGGGCCTAGAAAAGGTGGCCTAACGAAAGCTCATCCCCAACTACCTGGTTGGCTAGCCGTGGCCAACAGGCATCTTCTGATGCAGTCAAACAAAGGCAAAGAAACAAAGGCACACACTGGCCTCCAAAGGTGTAAATAAACTGATGCTTGCATGCTGGAACATCAGAATTGTGCGAGACTCTGCCTTGAAGAGTGTTCAGAGACTTCCACTGGTCCAAAGTTGGTCCATGTTATAAGAAGGACAGTAATTTCTGATATGAACCTAAGATCTCTGGGGGAGGCACTTCTCTTGATCCCATTACCTTCCCAAACACATTTAGTGGGAACATGGAAGAGGGTCTTTTCAGTTGCTACTCTCAGATTCTAGAACTCCCTTCTAAGGTTAGGGTGGCTCTTTCTTTGCTGTCTTTTCAGCAGCAGGTGAAGACTTTCTTTAAGTTCCAGCAAACTCTGGGGAATTTATTGTTTAAATTTTTTAAAAATGACTGTTTATGGTGCTGTAGTTCTTTTATTCTTTGTTTTAAAGTAATATTCCAAGTGGTTTTTATTTTGTTGTTGGTTTAGTACCATTTCAATCTCAACTTTTCCTATGTTTTTAACCATATGTGTGTTTTTATTTTAATTCTCTCTGTTTCACAAGTCACCTCAAGTCTCCTAGTTTGGGAGAAAGACAGGGGATAAATAACAGGAAAGAAGGGAGGGATGGGGAAAGAAAAAAAACCCTCTATATGTGGTGGTGGTGGCAGCAGCTGTGGTGTGATGATGATCTAGCTTTTAGTGCCTTGGCCCCATTTGGAGGAAACTGACATTTCATATGTTGGCAGGACATAGGAATTCATTGGGGTCAGGAAATACTGCCCAGTACAAGATGTGTACTTATTTGTTTTGCTTTGCTTCATCTGATTTTATTTTACTCTTATTCCATCTTGTATTTTCTGGCATTCACTGTTTGAGTGGAACATACTTGATACTTGATACGGTAAATACAAATACAGTTGGCCTTTCATATCCATGGATTTGGTATCCATGGATTCAAACATCCATGGCTTGAAAATATTCTTTTAAAAATCCAAAACGAACCCTGATTTTCCCATTTTATATAAGGGTCACCATTTTACTACACCATTGTATTTAATGGGACTTGAGCACCCATGGATTTTGGTATCCACAGGAGGGCCTGGATACCAAGGGGCTGCTGTACTCCTTTGGACAGGGGGCATTTTTAAACCCTGAAATGCATTCAGGCCAGAAAATATTGATTCTATAAACCGAAATGCTCCTTTGGATGAGATTGTTTTTGAAACCTGAACTACATTAGGGTCAGAAAATATTTCACAACTCATACAGTACATGTTGTTTTATTCTAGTGATTGAGAATTAAGAGGTGTTTCCAGATTATGTACCTCCTCTCCACAGCCTTTCATGCCTTCAAACCAGTAAACACAGGACTTGGTCAATCTAAGTCATATTGCTGGAAGAGATCACAAGTCCTTGGTTGAGTTTCTGCACGTGTCCCTAGTCATGTATTTTCCCTTCAGAACCTGTGCTTTTTGCCACAGGGATGTGTGATGGACATGTTACAAACACCATTCCCCCCCCCCGCATCTTGATTGTGAAACAACCCTTAGTTGCTGCTCATGAGATGTTCTTCAGACATAATTGCTCTGATGTGCATCTCTTATGATTTTATTGTTTTAACAGAGGGGCGGGGTATAAATAAATTTTATTATTATTTATTATGAATTCATCCTTCTTCAGCATGAGTGTATAAAATTGGTATCCCAGTCCAGTGTTGAATAGCAATGATAGCTTGTGGTAGTTTGTAATGAGCTATCTTACACAATCACCTAGAGCACACAGAACTGTAGCAGGAGGAGGGGGCAAAATGAAAAATCTCAAAGTCCTTGATCATCAGCTTTTCTCTCTAGCTGCTATATAGACAGGAAAAGGGAAATGATGGTAAAACTATTACATGTCTAAATATAAGATGGGCTGCATTAACATATTAAATGGTGGGAGGTATATCCTATTCATATGCAGCAAATAAAGGTGTGTACTTTGGGTTTGGTCTTCTCTGCCTGGTTTAGATATCACACACCAAGGTCATTTTTGCCTGAGATCTGACATTATTTAAAACCTCTCATATATAAATAAACCACAGTGAGCCAAGAATTTCCTGGTTCATCTAACAATGTGCCCTGGTTCTACCTCTTGCCAACAGCTGTCCTTTTCATATTTAATTAAAATTCCTCCCCACACCAGCCCCTTTGTAGATTTCATTTAATTTCCACACCATGGAACCACCGTTTCTGGGCTAGTAAAGGAGAAGAGTGTCATTTGTTGATACTCTGTGAATCCCTGTGGCCTCAATGAATTGCTGTCAAGGTCTGCTATATACTCTGAAAAGTTTTTCAAGTCTCTTTCTGTGTATCCTGAAACTTTTGAGTAAAGATCAGGGGGATAGCTAGTGAAATCTCCTATAACTTAAAGGTAATATTCAAGGATAAAAATGATGCTTTGTGGTTTGCTCTTTCTGCATAAATGAGTGCTAATGTGTGTGGGGTTTTGTGGGACTTTTTTTTGGTCATTCTATTAAAAATACTGTCTTCATCAGTTATTAGATCATATATTTTCTTGCATGCAGGAAATAAGAGCTGGATATCAAAGTGAACTTTCACAAAATTAGAGTATAGGGCTTGGGAAGTCAAAGATGCATTAGAAAGAGTTGTGGATGAACTGGATTTCAGTGTATAATTTGAAATTATCAGACAAATGGTTGTCTGCATGCCTCTAGAGTACCAGCATATCTTTTCTTTTTCAGTATTTTTATTTCCCTGTCCTTTTAAGAAGCTCCCTCCATCCAGTCTGTGTAGTGATGTATATTAATCCTTGGGTGTGAAATACACAATGTATTCAAATACAATTCCATTCTTTTGCTGCTCTGCAAATGGGAGAAACAGCAGTGCAGGCAGAGTAACTTCCTCTGAAATCATTTCTGCAAGTCTAATGAGCAGAGAATGACTTTGCTTCCTCTCATCATGCTTCTGTTATAAACAAGTAGTAACAAGTTGGCTATGAGGCATATGGAAATGTCAGAATATTATTACCTTAAATAGTTTTCTTCGCAGTGAAATGATCTTTCTCTTCCACATCATTTGAGAGGAAGGAAGGTTCACATTATGTTGACAGTCTATATTTTCTTGCTCTCAAACACTTGGGAGAAGAGGAAATAATGTGAATGGTCTGAATTGAGAGAACTGGATGTCGCTTTTGAACCAGCACTAGTGTGTCATCAGAAAGCTTGCTTAATGTGTCTATGCCTTAGTTTCCCTAGGAGAGAACTATGGGTAGCAAAAAATGATGCCCTAAACAATTGTCATGGGACTACCACAGACTTTAGGGGTTAATAATCTCTCACAAATGTATGAATATTTTTCCTCTTTGCTCAAATTGCACAGAAGCTCTTGCTTTGATCTCCTATTCAATTGTCTGCATATATTTCATCCTTATGTCTTTTTTTCCTTCAATGAGTTGAAGTCGGTGCTCCCAGACCATAAGTTTTCCAGGCCTGACTTTATGAAAATCTAGTAGGACTCCCATATCCACTGATTCATTAGCCACGGATTCAATTAGCCACAGGACACAAAACAGCACACCTACCATAGAGTCTTCCTAAAAATGTGTCCTCTCTAGTCATTTTCTAAGTCTTACAAGGCAACTCTATGGTATTTTAAACCAGAAGTTCCATTATTTTAAATGGTGTTTGCTATTATTCACGGTTTTCAGTATCCATGTCCACCCCCAGGACCAATCCCCAGTGGATGTGGGGGTTCTACTGTAACTGTTGTTGGGTAACATTGGATGTATGTCACCAGTGAACACCTTAAGTAGATATGAAAATTTGGAAAGGCTGCTTAGATAACAGCTGCTAGAATAGATGAGGAAATCTCCAAAGCAGCTCCAGTATGGCAGCAATCAACAAGTTCAGTCAGAAGAGTGCAGTCTGGAGTCTGTCGTGGGCATAAGTAATTTCAACAACAGTAGTAGTAGCAGTAATAGTAGTAGTAGCAGCAGCAGAGCATTTATTTATAACGCTTTTTTCACCAAAGGGTGGAACATCAATATATATAATCAAGGACAAAGATAATAAAACATAGCCCTGTAAAAATACCCCAACACCCAACCAGTCAGCAACCTTAGGCACAACTCAGCAGCTTAATCCAGCAAATCAAAGAAGAAGGTCTTCAACCCTTTATGAAAACAGGTAAGTTCCTTCTCTAGCTGGAGGTCCAAAGGAAGACGATTCCACAAATGTGGAGCCTGGTCTTGGGAGGCTTGCAGTCTTGACAGAGCCATGTGCGTTGGTGGAACAGCCAATAATCCTTTGCCTGTAGAGCTTAAATTCCTAGATGGTACATACCATGCTAGCCGAGCTGTTGCCATGTACTGGGAGAGATTAGAGTGCAAAGCCTTAAATACCAGAACCAAAAGTTTGAAATGGGTCCTGGCTCAAACTGGTAGCCAGTGAAGGGATCTACAAGAAGGAGAAATGTGTGAATATTTGGGAAGATTTAAAACAAACCAGATAGCACTGTTCTGGGTTAAAACCAGAAGAAGAAAGCAGGAAGGCAAACCTGCCAGTGGGTTATTAACATAATCCAGGCATGAGATAACCAAGGCCTGCACAAGCAGATGGGCAGTCTCTATGGGCACAGACCTACGGATCCTATGGATGTTCAAAAGATGGAAATTGCAGGCCTTTGTAGTCACCCCAATAAAGGGGTGCAGGTACAAATGATCATCCACTCGTGAGGTTCCTGACAACTGAGACAGGAGCCAATGTGCAACCCTGTAAACACAGTGGAGGGCATGAAAGAAGGGCTACTAGACGGTCAGGCTGAAACACCAAGATCTTTGTTTCATTTATATTCAGCTTAAGATGGTGGGTAATCATCCACAAAGGAACACTCAACAGGCAGTCTGTCATAGAATTCCACACAGTGGCATAAATTTAATTAAAACTCTGGAAAATCTGAGTGTCATCTGCATAGATGTGATGCTGAAAACCCAGTTCTGAAATAAGAAATCCAAGGGGGGCACATATAATGGGGGGAAAAATGGACCCCCCCAAGTGATCCTGGTGGTACTGCTACAGTTGCAGGGAAAGATTTTGTCATAGAACTGGGCCTCAGTTTCCTGCCAGAGAGAAGGAGAGCAGCTTCTGGACAGCAAGTTTCCTGCCAGTTTCCAGGCCAGTTTCCTGCCAGGGAGAAGAAGGAGAGCAGCTTCTGGACAGCCATTCTGAATTTCAGTAACCAAACAAAATACAGCATACCTAAAAGTACAGCTTAGCATTCTCAGCATTAACTAAGAGTTCTTAGATCACCTAAAATATCTCACCTAAAAGCTCTCACCATGGACACTGAGGGGACTGCGGCAGTCACTTGCAACACTTGTGCGATGTTTGTCTTCTTGTCTACAGACGTGGAGAACTTCACATGCACCAAGTGCAAGCTGGTAGCCCTCTTGGAGGAGAAAGTACAGCAGCTGGAGACACGGGTAGCTACACTTCAACAGATTTGCGAGCAAGAGGTTTTCCTGGACAGAACAGAACGAACAGTCTTGGATGGGGACCGCACAGAGGAAGTGACTGCGGAGGAGAGGGTCACTTCACAGACACAGGAAGTAGACAGCTGGAGGAATGTCACACACAGAACAAGAAAATCCAGGGATTCTTCGAGCAGCTTGCAGCTACAGAATTGATTCGAAGCCCTTTCCCTTATCAAGGACAACGAGGAAGAACAGCATGGACAGACTTCAGGGGTAGAGCAGGGGACCTTGAGAGGACCACCGCAAGGAACAGCAGCTGCGAAGCCTCAGCGGAGGCGTGTGGTGGTGGTGGGGGACTCCTTGCTGCGGGGTACAGAAGCAGTGGTATGTGGCCCTGACAAGATGACTGGGGAGGTGTGTTGTCTCCCTGGGGCAAAGATCTGTGATGTGACCGAGAGGCTGACAAGACTCGTCAAGCCTACGGATCATTACCCCTTCCTTTTGGTCCATGTGGGAACCAATGATACTGCAAGGCACAGCTTTCCCAAGATCAGAAGAGATTATGAGGCCCTGGGGAGGAAGCTGAAAGAAATTGACGCACAGGTGGTCATCTCGTCTCCTCTGCCAGTTGAAGGGCATGGTCCAAGAAGGGAGAGGAAAATAGCTGACGTAAACAACTGGCTCCGTAGATGGTGTCGCCAAGAACAAATTGGATTCTTGGATCATGGACTGCGCTTCCATGAGGGGGGACTTCTGGCAAGAGATGGGGTGCATCTTACAAAAGTTGGAAGAAACATTTTTGCCAACAGTCTCAAGAATTTGATCAGGAGGGCTTTAAACTGAGTCATATGGGGGAGGGAGACAGTATTCTGGAAGGCAAAAGGGCTGGAGAAAATAGTCAAACTGTCACAGAGGGAACAAGGCAAACAGCGCAAAGACCCAACAGTGGGAGGCAAAAAAAACTTGCACAGGAAGCAAGTAAAGGGAACACATGGTCTCAGATGTCTCTACACGAATGCACAGAGCATGGGAAATAAGCAAGATGAACTTGAACTTCTCGCACTACAAAACAAATATGATATAATAGGCATTACTGAAACCTGGTGGGACGAGTCTCATGATTGGAATGTAGGAATAGAGGGGTATAACCTTTATAGGAGAAACAGGCCAAACAGGAAAGGAGGAGGAATAGCATTATATGTCAGGGATATTTACACCAGTGAAGTGATCCACGACATCAATACTGGAAGCCAGGTGGAGAGCGTCTGGATAAAAATTAAAGGGGAGGGAAACAACAGGGATGTTATTGTGGGACTCTACTACAGACCCCCAAATCAGACGGAGGAATTGGATGTTGCCTTTCTAGAACAGATGAACACACATGCAGAAAGGAGAGATGTAGTAGTGATGGGTGACTTCAACTATCCTAATATTTGCTGGCAATCTAACTCAGCCAAAACTACAAGGTCTAGCAAATTCCTTACTTGCCTGGAAGATAATTTCATGGTCCAAAAGGTGGAAGAGGCAACAAGGGGGTCAGCTATTTTAGATCTGATCCTAACCAACAGGGATGGCCTGGTTAATGCGGTGCAAGTGGTGGGATCCTTAGTTGAGAGTGATCATGTTCTCCTGGAGTTTGTTATACAATGGAAAGGAGAAGCCAGGCATAGTCAGACATGCATTCTTGACTTTAGGAGAGCTGATTTCAATAAACTCAGGGAAATACTGGGGGTGATCCCATGGTCAGGAATACTAAAAGAGAAGAGACCTCAAGACGGATGGGACTTTCTCAAAAAGGAGATACTGAAGGCACAATTTCAAACAGTACCATTGAGGAAGAAAAATGGGAGGTGTCTCAAGAAACCAGGATGGATGACTAAAGAACTTTCAATGGAGCTAAGTTTTAAATGGAACATGTATAGGAAATGGAAAGGGGGGGGGGGAAATCACCAAAGAAGAATTCAAACAGATAGCGAACATGTGTAGGAGTAAAGTCAGAAAAGCTAAAGCGCAGAATGAGCTCAGGCTTGCTAGGGAGGTTAAGAACAATAAAAAGGGTTTTTGGGGGCATGTCCGCAGCAAAAGGAGGAGGAAGGAAATGATAGGGCCGCTACATGGAGAAGATGGCAAAATGCTAACAGGGGACAGAGAAAAGGCAGAATTGCTCAACACCTTCTTTGCCTCAGTGTTTTCGGAAAAGGAGGACCAACCTGAGGATAATGGAACAGAGGACACAATAGGGGAAATCCAGCTCAAAATAAGTAAAGAGGTAGTACAGGAATACCTTCTTAATCTAAATGAATTTAAATCTCCAGGACCAGATGAACTACATCCAAGAGTATTAAAAGAGCTGGCAAATATAATCTCAGAGCCATTGGCAATAATATTTGAGAACTCCTGGAGAACAGGAGAAGTCCCAGCAGACTGGAGGAGGGCAAACGTAGTTCCCATCTTCAAAAAGGGGAAAAAAGAGGATCCCAACAATTATCGTCCAGTTAGTCTGACATCAATACCAGGGAAGATTCTAGAGCAGATCATTAAACAGAGAGTCTGTGAACATTTAGAAGGCAATGCCATAATCACAAAAAGTCAACATGGGTTTCAGAGAAACAAGTCATGCCAGACTAATCTGATATCTTTTTTTGATAAAGTTACCAGCTTGGTAGATGAAGGGAATGCTGTGGACATCGCATACCTTGATTTCAGTAAGGCCTTTGACAAGGTTCCCCATGACATTCTTGCAAACAAGCTTGTAAAATATGGGCTAGACAAGTTAACTGTTCAATGGATTTGTAATTGGTTGACCGGCCGAACCCAAAGGGTGCTCAGCAGTGGCTCCTTTTCGTCTTGGAAAGATGTGACCAGTGGGGTGCCACAGGGTTCTGTCCTGGGCCCAGTGCTATTCAACATCTTTATCAATGACTTGGATGAGGGAATTAGGGGCATACTTATTAAATTTGCAGATGACACCAAATTGGGAGGAGTAGCTAATACCCTAGAGGACAGGATCAAAATTCAGAATGACCTGGATAGACTGGAGAGCTTGGCCAAAGCTAACAAAATGAAATTCAATACGGAGAAATGTAAAGTACTGCATTTAGGGCGGAAAAATGAAATGCATAAATATAGGATGGGAGAGACCTGGCTGAATGAGACTACGTGCGAAAGGGATCTAGGAGTCCTAGTAGACCACAAGTTGAACATGAGCCAACAGTGTGATGCGGCAGCTAAAAAGGCCAATGCGATTTTGGGCTGTATCAATAGAAGTATAGTGTCTAGATCAAGGGAAGTAATAGTGCCACTCTATTCTGCCTTGGTCAGACCTCACTTAGAATACTGTGTCCAGTTCTGGGCACCACAATTCAGAAAGGATATTGACAAATTGGAGCGTGTCCAGAGAAGGGCAACTAAAATTGTGAAAGGTCTGGAAACGATGCCTTATGAGGAGAGACTTAGGGAGCTGGGTATGTTTAGCCTGGAAAAAAGACGGTTAAGAGGCGATATGATAGCCCTGTTTAAGTATTTGAAGGGATGTCACGCTGAGGATGGAGCAAGCTTGTTTTCTGCTGCTCCAGAGACTGGAACATGGAGCAATGGGTGCAAGCTCCAGGAACAGAGATTCCACCTCAACATGAGGAGGAACTTTTTGACAGTAAGAGCTGTTCAGCAGTGGAACACACTCCCTCGGAGCGTGTTGGGGTCTCCTTCCTTGGAGGTCTTTAAACAGAGGCTGGATGGCCATCTGTTGGGGATGCTTTGATCAAGATTTCCTGCGTGGCAGGGGGGTTGGACTGGATGGCCCTCGTGGTCTCTTCCAACTCTGCAATTCTATGATTCTCTAATGGATATATAGGTTTGGCTATTTACCTTATTGCACTTGGAAGAGACTTCTAAAATAATCCAGTCAAATAACATGTATGTGTTCCTAACTGGAGTCCTGAGTCCAACGTCCAAGAACAGAACAGAACAGGAAAAATTAGATGTATTTAGAAATTAGAAGTGCTTTGCCTTCCGATTTCTGAGCCTTGGGCATATGTTGCTCTCATTTTTAAAAACTTGTCTTAAGAACTATTTCTGGTTCATAAACACACACACACACACACACATTGTTGTATGCCTTGAAGTAATTTCCAATTTATGATGACCCAAAAGTGAACCTATCATGGTGTTTTCGTGGCAAGATTTCTTCAGAGGAGGTTTGCCTTTGCCTTCCTCTGAGGCTGAGAGAGTGTGACTTGCCTAAGGTCATCCAGTGGGTTTCCATGGCTGAGTGGGGATTTGAACTCTGATCTCCAGAATTATAATCCAACACTCAAACCACTACAGCATGCTGGCTTGCTGTACATACACTGGCTCACTACACACACACACACACACACACACACACACACAATCTAGAATTCTCAAGAACTGACAAGGACCAACTTGCTAGAAGGGAAAAAGAGATGTGTATTTGTCAAAGATCTTTTTTTTTTTTTTTTTTGCAAATACCTTTTCATAGATATCTTGTAGTCTGCTTATTTTGCATAACTTTTCAGGTGGCTAGCACTACAATTTATATACATTAAAAAAAGAAAGCAGGTCTCCACCTGCAATTTCAGTGGTCATGAAGGCTTGGTGTGTAGTTGCTCATCAACTACAGTTCAACCCATATGCTGCTGCTAAAATAGCCTTGTGAGATAATCCAGATTTGAAAATGGATAGACATTTTTTTTTAACGGAAGGAGTGGGGTGTACATGGGCTTTCTATGGTAGACCAGCTAATAGGGCCAGATAGAGAATTTCTATCATTATCAATATTGGAAGCTTAAACACAATTTACCTGTTAATGCTGAATGGCAGTATTTGCAATTATAGCACCTTTTTGGTGCCTATCTATGGGCCATTGGCTTTGAATGATTTCACATCTCCTACATTCTTAGAGGAATTAATTGGATTTTCACAGAAACCTAAACCATCAATAGCTATTTATAAATGCTTATTGGAATGTAATAACTTTGACATTCAAGAGCTTAGAGTTGAATGGAACAAGGATCTAAAAGTCTCATGCAATATAATCAGTAGAAGGCTGTTTTAGCCTCTATATATGCCACTTCCCTAGATATAAAACTAAGTGGTTCAGCAAAAAAGTATGTTTTTAGAGCAGAGCAACTTTTAAGGAAGAATTTGGCTAGTTCAGGTAAATGTTAGTAACATAATACAGATAATGCCTCTTCAAGGAATGTTATGTGGTTATTGTCTAAGGCGGTTTCTTTTCTGGCTGGAAGTTATGGCCCAAGTTCTTCCTGTTTTGGACAGAAAAACCCTGAAATTTCCAAATCTTCATATACTTATAAATTATATTCCTATGACATGGACACTAAGGAGATTGTCAGAGGCAACCGCCCCCCCAAAAAACCCAGGAAGGTTGGTAGGAGGACACCACTGTACCGCTACAGCACAACACCATCCTCCTCTCGTCCTTCATTTGTTCTCCCTCCGTGCTGGAGGGACAAAAAAGGTGCCACTTTTTATTGACGGAAACTTCCATCAATGAAAAGCAGTGCCTTTTTCATCCCTCCAGCATGGAGGAAGCATGGAGGAAGGACAGGAGGAGGATGGGGTATGCGGCATCAACCGCTGGAAGTGGGACAGTGGCATCCACTTCCTGACCTCCCTGTTTTTGTTTTTTAAGAGTGTCTGATAAAGTCATAAGAAATGGGTAGCTTAAATAGATTCTTCAAATCTTTGTACTTGCAAAGGTGTCTCGGAAATATCAGTGTTTAATCTTCAATTGGTGGCTGGAAGTGCTTAGTGCTCTATGTACATTTGATCATGTATCCTAGAGGCGTTACTCTTAATATATTGTATGGACTTTTAAACATGATGCATAAACGTACTTTGTGATTGTCTGATTCCTTCCTGTGTCATTGTGAGCTGGCTTTGTTTTTATTAGTGTGAAAGGAAGATAAGATATAAAATGTTGTGTGACAATGAAAAAGATTGACCTATATGTCACTTGGAAATAGATGGTAGGTTTTTGATAACTGCTCACTAGCACTTCAGGTATTAACATGCCAGGACCCTTACTGCTGAATGAATGAAGGAAAACCCTGTGAGTGATGTGTCTTCAAATCAAACAGAAAAACACTGAACAATCCCTGGTTAAATCTGTCTTTATTCTGCTGGAGTAATAACGAGAGAAAAGTCCTCATAGAATTTCCTGCTTGCTTTTGTCTCCCAGGGGAAAAAATGCATTTAGAATAATTTCAGTCCTTTCCCCACATGCATGCAGATTAGAAAAATATTTAATTCCATGCCTGCAGATGTTATGCCTAGAATGCAAATAGTTTAAGTATTTGATTGCTGATAGTATTCCTAGCATACATTATCTGGCAAAATCAAGCTCTCAAGTACGTGTGTGTGTGTGTGTGTGTGTGTGTGTGCCTTTAAGTCACCTGTCGACTTATGGCAACCCCATGAATTATATATACGGTCTTCTTAGTCAAGGAATACTCAGAGGTGGTTTTGCCAGCTCCTTCTTCTGAAATATAGCCTATAGCAGCTGATATGCATTGCTGGTCTCCCATCCAAGTACAAACCAGGGCTGACCCCTGCTTAGCTTCCAAGATCAGTTGGGATTTGGCTCCTTTGGGGTATTTAAGAATCAAACAATCTCCAGTATACAGGAACAGAACATATTGCTGTAAAGTATTGGACTGTGCAACTGAATTAAGATGTGCATCCTGAAGTACTATAAACAACACACATCTTTGCAGCGATTCGTGGGTTATCCCAGGGATGACATCACTCTTTTCAACTTTTTCCTATTATGGTTGATGGACTTGCCAGCTGTCTTTTATTACAGGGCTGTGGTCCAGCTCGTAGGTGTCCAAAAGTGTGGCTTTGCTTTGCAAAATAATGCAACAGCATCTTCAGACAAATAGTGTATGGGGAAAAGTTCTGATCATAATTATAGGATTTTCCCCACCTTTAGTTAAATTGTGTTCTATAACCACCATGCTCTACACAGCCACATATTTAATGTGCTGATTGCAAGTTTTAACAGACTGTGTGAGCTGGCTCAGTGCCTATCATTGTATGCTGGCAATTATCCAAAACAAGGTTTCTATGAATTTTGCACAGAATAAATCCACAAGTACAACATTTTATGTGAAGCAAACAACATTTTCTGCATAGAAATAGCATTTTCTGTGTAGAAAATGCTCTTTCCTGTACAGGAAATTCTGTTTTCTTCTCAAAACAACCATTGCGAATTTTGCACAGTGTGAATCTCAAATTGTGAAGAATCACTTCAGTCCAGGATTCTTCTTATCAGGGTTTCTTAACACTTGAAAAACATGCTTTTCAATCATTTTTTTGGATGTGAAGTTGAAGGCTTTCATGGCCAGCTTCCATAGATTTTCCTCACAGCCAGGAAAAAGCCAAGGAAAATCTAATTTTTTTGAACATTTTCTAATATCTTTCCATTCCTACTTCTGTCTCATGTGTTGATCTGATGGTGGGTCTCATTCTAACCTTATTTCTGGATTATAAGACCTCTACTTTCTCCACCATTGCTCTTGGATTCTTGATTAGCACAATATTTGGTACAAAAAGAGATTCCATCTAAACATTAGGAACAACTTCCTGATGGTAAGAGCTGTTCGGCAGTGGAATGCACTGCCTTGGAGTGTGGTGGGGTCTCCTTCTTTAGAAGTTTTTAAACAGAGGCTGGATGGCCATCTGTCAAGAATGCTTTGATTGGTTTTTCCTGCATGGCAGTGAGGGTTGGACTGGATGGCCCTTGTGGTCTCTTCCAACTCTATGATTCCATGATTCTATGATAAACTTCCCACATCACCTGCTATGGGATACTGGAAATTAAAATGTTTCTAATGCTTTTTGCTGTTAAATTTCAGGCATTCAGATCTGGTTGCTCTGAGAAATACCAGAGTCTCCCGCTGATGCAGTTCATGTGTGTATCCATGTCCCAGTGCTCTAATGGATTAGTTCCTCATGCCTTCCCTTCCAAATTATGTTCTACTTTAAATTAGCCTTTAAACCACAAAAAACCCTGTTTTTATCTCTTTGAACTCATTTTTCAATTTGTGTATGTGCTGTTTCTCTTGTAGGCAATTCTGAGTCTAGCAATCTTCTGCTAAAATAAAGCTGTTTTCTTAACAGTGATGTTTCCAAGATACTTACCCCTCCAATCTGGTAGGCCCAGGTTATATTAGTGTTATTCTTGATCCCTAGCAGAATGGCTGAATCCCTGAAATTCATTAAAGCAAATTAATCTTTTGGATTAACAACATGCCTCATTGCTTTTTGTCCCGCCCTGACTAACAACTTTTGACAAGCAAATTATTGGGTCAGTAGCCCTTGCAAGATGGAGTGAATGTAGGAAATTGGCAACAGCTTCAAAGCGCAAACAGTTTATTGTCATGAGAAACATGGCAGATTTGCAGGGAAGCTGAACCCAATTATCTGTACCCTTCGTGGGTAATGCCAAGCTGTTGGAGGCTAATTGCATAAAGTTTGGGCCAATTTATCAAGGCATTTTGTGTATTTATAAACAAAGCTCCCCTCCCCCTATGGCTTTTCTTTCCTCAAGTGCTATTCTGTGTTTAAATTTTCAGTGTGGCTTATTGTTTTAATCGCTCTGTTCCAATAGACTTGGCTGTCTTGGGACTGATGAATTAATCGCTTGGTATTGCACATTAGCACTTTTATTTCATTACTAAGGAGATTATCACACGTGGCAAGTATCCCAGGACAGGGATGACCAGAGATCACTAAAAGGCTCCCTTTTCAGACAACGTTGTCCCTGTCCTGGTATGCTCCCATTCTGCTCCCTCCCCCCGCCCCCGTTTCCTCTTATTAACTCTTATTAACTATTTAAATTATTAATAAATCACCTGTTCCACCTCTGTGACAGAATCATGGGTGTCTGAAAGGAGCCACGTTATGCTGGCATGATGCCAGCCATGCTGGGAGGTCCCTCCTGAACACTTCCGGGTACGATCAGGACGAGGAGGTAAATGACACCCTTTTTTTCCCCTCCACGGGTTACTGGTTATTTTAAAACTGTGTTTTGGGGCTTGGTTTTTTGATTTGATGTTTGGTTGGGTTTTTATATGTAAATTTCCCATGTGATTGTTCTCTCACAAGAATGGACGGGATTTGCTTTACGGGATGTGAATGCAGCTTTGCGACAGCTGCATTCACTCCCGGCCTGCCGAGGGGAGGGGAAGCCATTCTTATGGTGGGCTAAAGGTAAGTGTTTGAAATTTTTTCTTTAAATTGTTACAAGGATGGGAATGGGGTGGGAGTGGGGTGGGTGGGGTGGGGTACCGGGACAGAGATGGGTTTTAAGGGCCCATCTGATAATCTCCTAAAAGTGGGGAGAGATGGTATGAAGACGTGCCAAAGAGCTGACTTACACACTATTGTCCCAAGAATCAGTTAAACCACCAGTCCTAATCCATTGCTTTAGCCAGAACATATTGTCGAGATCCAGATCCATTGCACAATTCCCGTCGGTCTAATAATGGAGACCTTGCTTAGACTATTGCTATATTGGGATCTCTGGAGAAGGAGTCTTATGATTTCAGGCTAGAAGAAAACCTTGTGACCTACCAACCAATGAATGTGCCCCAGCCTTAAAACCTTCTTCAGGATCACAAGAAGACTGTGGTGTCACATGAATGGGTGCATTTGTGAATCATCATAAAGCAGATGAATCAACCAGGCCTATCCATTGAGCAATGCTTTTCCTTCTGCTGTCCTTCAGGTTAACTTTTTTGAGTTAAAGTTTCAGAATTGGGAGGATGTATTCAGCAGTGAACATTAAGTCCTAAACACAGGCATTCAGCCAGAATATTAGAATTGATCCACTTAAGAGTAGAAACCTACGGCTTATATTTAGATGCTATTTCAGGACACATGCTGTCTATACCAAGGTGGGCAATTTTGAGGAGCTGGGCTGCTGCATTAGCTCCTCCCCCTGGAATCTGAGAGGGTCCCATCCCCACACCATTTTTTTATCCTATTTAGAAAATGATTTAAAATGCTGCACACCCCCCGGTGGGTGGTGCTGGGGCAATTTTATATAATTATTGGAAGACATTAACAAATAATTTCCATGTACACCACATAGCCCTTATTTTAATTCAGACTGACTCAAACATACCTTCCAAATTTGGTGAAAATCCACCTAGCCGGTTTTGTTTGATATTGCAAGAAACATACAAGAAGGAACTTCTATTTTTATGCATAGCTGTACTGGAGTAATGTGGTGTCTGATTCATTTTAATTTAATCACTTGAAAAAGGAAAATCTCTTTAGGACTGAATGTTTTTCTTTTGTTCGCATCTCTCTGATCACGCAGAAAACTTCCTTTGATGTTTGCAGGTTTCCACTGATTAAGTAATCCTTAGGAAATGGACAGCTTCTTTAAACAAAATCTTGCCTGACCCCTTCCCTTATCATTGTGTCTAGATGCTATTTCATACATGTCTGTGTATGTATGTGAGTTTCATGCATGTGCCGCTTTTTATATTTGTAAGCTGTATCTCAGCTATGTATAAGACATCATTCAAATTGCAAAAGAATCATAGGATCATAGGAAGTGGCCCAATAGGTTATTGTGTCCACCCTCCATGGCAATCTTGTCCAACTCTCCATACAGTACAGGAACTCAGTGCTAGGAGATGTAAAGTTAACAAGCTTGTATATGGAAGTCTTTTTATGCAAGCAATTCCCTGCAGTTTCTTGTTGGTAAACAATCTGCAGTACTCCTGGTCTGATGTTCGGCCACTGCTCTTCCCCATCACCCCCCAGAGCCCACCTCCATCTTGTTTGCAGTCCTGTGGAGTTATGCCAATGGTGTCTCTCAGCAGGTTTCCCAGCTTCTAGATCCAGGATGGAAAAGTGCAGCCAATGGGCCACATGTGTCCCCCTGTGCCATTTTTGTCCCCCAGAGATTTCTCTCTTTTTTTGCAAATACATTTTTGTGCTCCAAAATGCCTTCCAAAATCCTTTAGGGGTTTGGAGGGCATTTCAACTATGTTTGAGGCCCCCCCTTGCCCCTCCCTCCAGGTCAAACAAAAGTTTTACCAATTTTTTGCAAAAATTGTCAAAAAAATAGTTTGGCCCCAAAATGCCCTCTAGGGTGAATGGGGGCATTTCTACCACATTTTGAGCTCAGCTTGGGCCAATTTAGGCCCAAGAGAGACCTTTTTGAAACAGGCTTTCCTCACTGTTGTTGTTCCCCTTCTAGACCTAAAAAGACCCAGGAAGTCCCAAAACCATGGTGATAAGGACATTTGGAGGGCAAAAGGTTCCCCCCCCCCCCCGGAGCAGGTACATCAGGGGAAGTGCAGCCCTTCAAGATTGCCTGGGAGCTAATACATTTCCCTGTCCTTCCACAGTTACCCACCACTGCTCTAGATTTTTCCTGCAGTCACTTCCCTTCAGTGGCTTCCCTCCTTGCGACTTGTTTTTATCAAGTACTTTCCTTTAAGTATCAGAGATGTGCCTGAAAAATGTATCAGATACACTGGTCTTTGAGGAAGGAAGCCATGGGAGGGGAGCATTCCACACGACTCACTTTTTCATCCCTTTTGGACCCTCATCTCCCTTGTTCTGTGTTAGTAGGACAGTTTTTTTATCTGAAGACGTTACATCTAGCTTGGTCCTAATATTGCCCACAATAAGCCAAGCTTCAGTTTTGGGTTTGGGTGGTTTATTGTTACCGAAAACACAAAACCTAAGGCTATATCAGCTGGCCCCAAGCTGTTATAGGATAAGTTGTTTCTGAGTGTACCAAAAAGCTGCTGGAGGTTGCCTGTTGCGAGTGTCAGGCGTGTGAAAAAAAGAGCTCTTTGCTTGCTTAGAGGAAGTGTGTTCCTCAGACTGCACAGTAACCAAGCTCATGCTTTGAAGACGTTTTCCCATTACAGGAGTATCTATCCAGACCAGATCATCACCAAACATATTGTTGTTAGTTAGAAAAGAAAGAGGTGCTTTTTTATAAGTGTGTGTGTGTGTGCCTTCAAATTGCTTGTCTATTTATGGTGTTGTTGGAATAGAACTCTCACCATCCCTCACTACTGGCTGTGTGGGTTATGGATGATGGGCTGTGCAATCCAGCAATGTCTAGAAGGCCCCAGGTTGCCTATTCCTGCCTAGCTTATTATTTTATTCATGACATTTAGTCATACTTTGAATCACCCTTCTTTTCCAGCCTCCCCAGTCCGTCTCTACCTTTCTCATATCCCTGGAGACCCCATGATCTCTCTTCAAAACTATACTGCTTTTGCAAAAGCTGGAAAAAAACCACAAATATAGCACTGGATTTGGATCATCATGAAAAAGATAGGTTACCAAGAATTTATATTGTTCTCTCTGTGTGTGCGCGTGTGAGCACAGTATACGGCTTCAAGTTGCCTGGCGACCTATGGCAACCCCATTAACTTCATGGGGTTTTCTTAGGCAAGGAAGGTGGTTTTCCCAATTCCTTCCTCTGAAATATAGCCTACAGCACCTGGTATTCATTGACAGTTTCCCATCCAATTACTAACCAGGGCTGACTTTGTTTTACTTCCCAGATCAGATGGGATTTTGTGCCTTTAGGGCAGTGGTGTCCAATTTGTGGCCCTCCAGGTGTTTTGGACTCCAACTCCCTGAGCCAGCTGGTCCAATAGTCAGGAATTCTGGGAGATGTAGTCCAAAGCACCTGGAGGACCACAGATTGAGCAGCACTGCTTTAAGGTGTTTAGGCCCCTATAGTAAAATTCTAGGAAACTGTGAGCCTTTTAATTTCCAAAGTGCTGTTTGGACCAAGACTACTTGACATTTTCCTTCTTATACAATAATTATAATGCTGTGAATCAGTAATAGAGCTTGATGGCACTAACAATCTAACCATCTAACTTTCAGCACAGGATGCTGTTACAGTATAATAATGACTTTGCACTGGCTTGCTTTGTATGATGTTGATTGAATGTTGCAAATGATAATTTAGCATTTATATTGATTTTTTCCAACAAACATGATTTAATGCTGCATAGCAGAGTCATTTCAAACTGGAACTATGAAAGAACCTAGAGTTTTAAAAAGGCAGTAGTCTCACAGAACTTCTTAATAAGAAATTGACTGTTGGAAATGAAATGTTTCTATATTAGAATATTTATTAGGTTTTTAAAAAAATATAGCATGTGACAAATTCTTGTAACAGTTCTGAAGTGGTGGTCAACAGAAGGGCACCAGATGCTTGTTCAGAAGATCAGTCCTTGGGCTTCTCTACATGAGCAATAAAACCTGTACTCACCCTGTATTCGTGGCACTGTTGACACACAACATTTTCAACAATGCACATTTTTACTGGGGTTTCTGCAGGAAACTCCAGATCTATAAGATTTGTGGTTTGCTCCACATTTGAGGGGGAAACCTACGGGTTGTTTAGATGACCAAAAAAAAAGAAAAAAAATCCTCAAAGAATGTGGGCAGAATAGCTTTTGTCCAGATGAGCTCTTGCAGCGATTTGCCATATTGGGAAGGAGGGAGGCTGAAAACTCAAAGTAGTTCACAATAACAGCTTTTGCTGTTTCTTGCAATCGTTTTTAAAAAGTATGCAAAAATGATGCACATAACAGACCGTCTGAACAAATTGGGGCTCATCTAGGAAGTCAAAATGTGATTGGTGGGATGTGCACAGGAGAGGGCTTGCTGGAGACGAAGCTGCCATTGTTGTTTTCGGGGACACAATCAAGTGCTATTTTCAAGTGGCAGAGCAAAAAAAAAAAAGTTTGTAGGCAGAAGATTGCTCTTCTGCATTAGTCATTTAACGGCAAAAGGGGGGTGGAAGGAGTTTTTTGGGAGATAATAAGGCAGGTAATTCACTCACGGCCACCATCTTTTCTCACGGGTATGCTCCATGTGAACTTCAAACTCAGATAGCTTTCCATACCAGAGATCCGAATGATTCATGGGGACAAATGAACACTGCTGTTATAGTGAGGTAATGCGCTATTTTTCTCAATTAATTCGCCCATCCAGCTGAGCCCCTGGATTTTTGGCCATGCAGCGGGTCAGATTGGCTTTGGAGCAAAGTTGGGGAGGGATTTCTGGTTGAAGAGGACTCCATTCTGGTGCTTTCAATTTTTTTAAAAAAATTTATTTTGTGCATATCTGGATAAGAGTATCTCCACTAATCCAGCAACATAGTACTCTAGGACCATGTATATTTGCTTATTTGCATGCATGAGCAAACAGAAAAACAAAAGAAAACATTAGAGTAGCCCCAATAGTACTACGTATAGGAAATAGTACTACATATAGGACATGTGAGCAGTGTAGGACTGCCCTTTTACTCCAACGTAGGTGAGAGTGTGGCGGGATATTCCGATCTACAATCTGACAAGCCCAGTGCATATGGTGTTTATGGGGCTGCTGCGGATCTAAGAAATCCACCGTGGCTACTAGGTAGGTGCAGGGTTTCCTGCCAGTGTAAACAAGCTCCTTATTGGACACAGAGTAAGTGGGGTTCTGCCATATATGTAAATGAGGAGAGTAGTTGAGGAGAAAAGTGTGCAACTGCCATTATGCCTGGGACTGACTATATGATTGCAAAAATCTATAATTTCAGTTTTAAATAATAGGGATGCTCGAGGAATTTAGTCTTTGGGCTCAGCTCGAAGGGGGAATTAATTGCGGAAAATAGTGCATTAACTCACCACTGCAGCAGTGTTCATTTGTCTCCCTGATGCATTCGTAAGATCACTGGCATGGGAAGCTATCCATGTTTGAAGTTCACAGGGAGCATGCCCATTTGAGTAAAGATGGTGGCCGTGAGTGAATTGTCAGGAGTCAGAGACTGAACTCCATAGAAAATGGCCAAACATCTGCTAAGTCATGCTAGCCGAGGCCAAGGAACTGTCAAGTCATGCTAGCCTTGAGGCCACAGCTGCACAAGAAGGTTACTGGAGGGCATAGCATCAGGATAGGGTCTGGAATGCAAAATCTGATGTAAAGCACCCATGTGGTTGAGGGAGCCAATGCCCTGTAAATCTGTATAAAAGAAGGCTCAGTCTAGAGCATTCTTTCTCTTGAAATGCCTTGATGTCTGGCAAAGCAGTTTGTCTGCTGTATATATCCGTACATATTGCAACTGCCTTGAGCTTGAAGATAAAGTGCCTCCTGTTTGGACGACAAACACTCTGTATGTGAGTATTCTTGGGAATGGGTCGCTGCTGAGTCTGCTGAGATATTTTTTGCTTCTGCTGGGGATTGAGTGTCCTATCATTCCCCAACATGAATTATGTATGTTATTATTCCCCCAAATCTCCCTGTTTCCCTTTTTATTTCCGCTTGTTAAATCAGAAACATAGAAGAGCAATCTTCTGCTTTTCATATATATATATATATATATATATATATATATATATATATATATAATTTGCTCTGCCTCTCAAGAATAGTGCACGATCACTTCCATGAAAACCAACAATGGTGGCTCTGGCCACTTTGTCACCAGCAAGCCTACCCCCATACACATGCGACCAATCACATTTCGACTTCCGAGATGCCCCAATTGGAATTGGTTGTTCAAACGGGCGGGAATGTGCATTCCTGCATATTTTTTAAAAACTTAGTGATAAGCAGAGAAGGAGGTTATCATGAAGTACTTGGAGTTTTTTGGCCCCCTCCTTTTGAATATGGCAAATCACTGCAGGAGCTCATCTAGACAAAAGGTATTCCCCTCGCATTCCGAGAGGATTTTTTTTCACTGTCTAGACAACACCTTTGTGAATTCCATTATAAAATGACTTGACTAATGTGTAGATTAAAACTGCTATCACATTTCCCAAATGTTCTGATCTTATTTATTTGCATAGTTAGAGAATTTACAGCCCACTCTTTGGTCAAAAAGGTTCCCAGTGTGGCTTACAAATCATTGTTAACTTGACAGTTCCCTGCCGTTGGTCTTATAATCTAAATAAGACAGCAAGGTGATATTGTAGCACTTTTGAGATTAATGGAGAGAAAGAAATTGTAGCATAAGCTTTCATAGACTTGGAACATTTTCAGACACCCCTTACCGTGCAAGCAGCCTCCAGAGCAGTAACGAGGCTGCTGCACGGCAGGGGGTCATTTTTGGATGACACTGTCCCTCTCTCGGCATCATCCGTGACTGTTCCAGCTAGCGTTGAAGGCGGCTGCACTATTTTTTACTCACGGACAACTTCGTGAGTGAAAAATAGCACGGCCGCCTTCAATGCTAGCCGGAACAGTCATGGACGCCGCCGAGAGAGGGATGGCGTTGTCCAAAAGGGACCCCCTGCCGCGCAGCAGCCTCGTTACTGCTCCAGAGGCTGCTTGTGCAGTAAGGGGCATCTGAAAATGTCCTTGGTCTACTTCCTTGGATGCATGGAGGAATCCATACACATGAGGAAGTAGATCAAGTCTACAAAAGCTTATGCTACAACTTCTTTCTCTCAGTTAGTATCAAAGGTGCTGCAAGATCTCCTTGCTTACTGTTACTCCAAACTAACAGAGCGATGTCTTTGAAGTCTAAATAAGACAGGACACACAAGGAGCCAGCATGGCATGGTGGTGTAGTGGTTTGAGTGTTGGACTACAACTCTGGAGACTAAGGTTCAAATTCCTCCTCAGCCATGGAAACCCACTGGATGACCTTGGGCAAGTCACACTCTCTCAGCCTCAGAGGAAGGCAAAAGCAAACCTCTTCTGAACAAATCTTGCCAAGAAACTCCCCTGATGGATTTGCTTCAGGGTTGCCATAAGTCGGAAATTACTTGAAGACAAACAACAACAAAACAAGGAAAAGGGGATGGGACTGGGGAAAGGAGATTAAGTTGAGCAGATGCTAGCTGCTCTTCTCTCCTCAGAAGTCAGAGCAATAGCAGTTGGTACATGGGGGGGAGCGCCTTTCACCTTCCACTGGGGCCAAGGAACTGTGACTGGCTGCTCTTCTCTCCCTCAGAAGCCAGAACAGTGATAGTTGGATTCCAGAGGGAGGGCCTCTCTCCAACTGCTGGACACAGGCATGATGGAGCTATGCCAGACTGATCTTCTCTCCCTCAGAGGACAGAGCAGTGGTACTTCTTGGTGTAGTTCTTGGCTATAGAAATATGAAAATGTCTTCAAAAATTCACACGTTGGAGAGAATACATTTTTATTTTGAAAGAAAGGCCACTCAGAAATGCAGATTTTTGAGGAGCGTAATAGTTCTAAAAATAGCATTTAAATTTATGTTTAAGTGTATATTTATATGTACATTTCGTTTGGACTCTGAAAAATAATAATAATGTGGAAATGAGATGGAATGGGCTTGCAGGTGAATATAGAATGTCTCCTCAGAGAGGAGGCTACCTCAGCATCCATCTTATAGTCTTCTTGGTGCTAAGTGAAGCCTTTTATATTTCCTAAGACATTTAAATGTTAAGATGGTTTTTCTTGTGTGGTTTTAGTTGTGTTGTATTAATGTTCTTACTACTGCAGTTGGTTTATTGATTTTAAGTTGTGTTTGGTTTTTATCCTCTTTGATTTTTCTGGTTTGAGGTTTACTTTTAATGGGGATTTTAATTGCACAGAGAGCATTTATTATTGGGTAATTTACAAATATTGCAGATTGATAAATATAGTCACACAGACCAGAACTAGACTGATTTACCCTTCTGTAAGGATAAAGCCATTACTAGTCTCAGTGTAAACTTTTGATTTTCCTCTTAGTTTCAAAAGGACATAACTAATTGGTGCAGGAGCACAGACCTTTTCATTCCTTCTGCTCATCTGCTGAAAGCTGGGGGTTTTTTTATTGGCTCTTGACAAGTTTTCATGCACCATCTTGAAAGGGCAGGTCACACTGCTGGAAGATTCAGTAAATGCAAGAGGAAGAAGAAGAAAGAACTTCTCTTGCATTTATGTGTAAATAGTACAGAGAACAAGCTTGGTTCTGAAGGTATGTAGAGGCGATACACTTTTAAAAGACTAAATTTAATTTGTGGGTCTTCTGTAACTTGGTAGATAACATTTGAGCCAAATAGCACTAGGAACCAGAAGTAACATAGCAGAAAAATCTTCACTTGATAGTTTAACTTATTATTTGAATTAATTTGTGGAACAGCTTCTGTGAGAGGACATTACTGTCATTTCTGTCAGATAAAATAAATACAGAAGGCCCTGGGTATCCACAGGGGTTGGTTCCAGGACCCCATGTGGATCTCAAAATCCATGGATGCTCAAGCCCCATTATAGATCTCTCTGGCTTTTCTTCGCAAACAAATATTCAAGAAGGACTCATTTCATGCTTTCTGCAAGCGCGCTGATGACTAAAAAGGCCAATCCAAGATAGACAAGTCCGGTTGCAGATAGCACAGCAGAAGGTCTCCTTGGGTGATGTTTCCAGGTTGTGATTCTTTCTGCGTTGTCATTTCTCTTCAAGACTTGTTCTTCAAGGCTGCAGCATTGTGGATAGTATGTCTCCATGCCTCCCGATGTGAGGCCAGGGCGGACCATTGTTGGTGATCAATTTGGCCGAGCCTGAGATGTTGTTTCAGGAAGTCCTTGTATCACTTTTTTGGAGTGCCCCTCTTATGCTGACCCATGGTGAGTTCACCATAGAGTAGTATTTTTGGGAGGTGATGGTCCTTCATCTTAGAAATGTGCCCTGCCCAGCACAGCTGTGTTGTCAGTATCATGGCCTCAATGCTGGTGATCCCTGCTTGCTCAAGGACAGCAACATTCATCACATAGTCAGTCCAGTGTATATTTAGGATTGTGCGTAGACAGCGCTGATGGCATAGTAAAATGGTGTCCTTTATATAAACTGGCAAATAGCAAGGTTTGCTTTTGGGAGGTGGGGATTTCGAATATTTTCAAGCCATGGATGGTTGAATCCATGGATAAAGAATCCATGGATACAGAGGGATTGAGGAAATAGTTTGCCTTGCTTCATGGAAGGAGATGAAAGCAGTTTTTTTGTTTGTACCATTGCCACTTGGCTGGAGATCCTGGAACTGGATTCAACACTGACTAGATTTTTATTTTATTTTGGGACAATTTGGGAGATTAGTACCAACCTTCCTGAATCAATAGGTCACATTCTGTCAGGGTTACACAAGATAACAAAATGATGTCCAAATCCATTGGATGACATGCCCAGTGGTCTTTTGACAAAGGTTAAGAATGGGAAGAAGCATAATAGAATTTTGTGGGGAAACTACCATTAGAGATCATTTCTGTGAGAACTGTCTTTACAAAACAGCTAGTTGAACTCTTCCTTTCTATTTAACCATGCATATTTGTGTCCATGTGGGACACTGTAGAAGTTTACAAACTGAAATAAGTAGTTAAAGAAAAATAAGACTAATATAAGGCATTGTCTATGCGAGCAGTTAATTCAGTTCAATAAATACTTAAATCGCTTTGACAGAGCAATTGTAATGGATGGTTACAATAGGTTAGAGGCAGGAGATCTACTGGTGGAATTATTGCAATGTCCATAGCCCATATCACTGATACAGAATCTTCTGTCAGGGAAATGACAAAGCTTTAGAAATGATGTATTTGTACTTAACTGTGATTTGCTCCTGTCGTTTGCCCTATTTCCTCTTCTCTGTGGCTGAACCACCACTGGGGGGGGGGAGGTCGTCAACACAGGCACATCTTTTTGCCTGGCTATTCGGGGGGATAATGTGTAAATATAATGTGATTATAGTGTGTTTAGATTAAAGGGAAAAATACATTAGTGTTAGGATAGATTTACTTTTGTATTAGTAAGAAAAGAGGAAAATAATTAGTATTGTTTTTGTATTATTGTTATGGCCTTTTGCGGTCGGGTGTATTTTTTAGTGGAATGGTCTTACTCCAATAAAAAATTCCCAAAATTCCCAAGTTGTCCCTCTGATGGGCCATCACTGGCTGGTTTTCAGACCTGACTTTCCATTTTTAGATAGCCAAACAGAAGACACAAGGAGGCCATTTTCACAAAATTCCTTTTCTTCTGAAGCCCCAACTTGTGTATGCTTTCAAGTCGTCTGTTGCCTTAAGATGACCCCATGAATTTCACAGAGTTTTCTTAGGCAAGGAATACTCAGAGGTGGTTTTACCAGTTCCTTTCTCTGAAATATAGCCTACAGCACCTGGTATTTGTTGATGGTCTCCCACCCAAGTACTAATCAGGACTGACCCTGCTTAGATTCCAAGATCAGATGGGATCCGGTGCCTTTAGGCTACCAACATACTGCTCCAAAATATGCTGACCTTTGTAACAACATGAACCAGGAACTGAGAACTACAGGAAAAGAAGGGAATTTGTAAAAATCACTTTCCTCCCCCTTTAGTTTAGGGAAGCCTCTTTTGGATTAGAACATGAGTTAACTGAAAGCCATTTCCTAACATGGACATTCCCCCCACCAAGTAATGCATAATTATTTGAATTTTCCAACTAAATCGGCATGAGAGCCAGCGTGATGAAGTGGTTTGAGTATTGGACAACAACTCTAGAGACTAGTGTTTGAATCCTGGCTTGACCACGGAAACCCACTGAGTGACTTTAGTCACACACTCTCAGCCTCAGAGGGAGGCAAAGGCAAACCCCTCTGAACTGACATTGCCAAGAAACTGTGATAGGTTCACCTTAGCATCACCATAAGTCAGAAACAACTTGAAAGCACACAATAACAAGTAAATTGGTGCACCAATTTGGTGAAACTTCATTACTTATTTTAGAAACCTATTTGGAATACCAGCGAACTTGAAAGTACTGTAGTAGGCAAGATAACAGGTCAGATGAAATGCAAAGTGCTTTTTCTTCACTGGTGAGTCCACACATATTGGAACTACTACCATTAGAAACCTAAATTCAGTGTCAAATGCCATGGTGTGATTCTTCAACAGAGCTAAGTATCTCTCCTGCCCCAATTTGTGTGTGTGTGTGAGAATTGTAAAAGTGATTAGACATTCAGGAAGTACTTTGGTATCTTCTAGCTGAATTCTAAACTTGAAAAGCATCCTGCTACAATCAATGAGGTCTTGCTTTTAGATAATGTCTTAAGCATTCTGGGACTAAGGCTTCTAACAAACCATCAACAAAATTGCTTGGTTTTGGCCAGTCCTTTGAGTAAATAGTTGAGAAGTGTTTCAAACTGCCCGTAAGGTACCATATTCTCTCTGGTTGTTTCAGTGGTTTCACTAAGAGGTAGTTAAACCTGAAAATGAGTAATGGGATGTTGCCTTCCTTGGCACTTTTTCAACAGCTGCTGTAATATATAATTAATTAGATTAATTAAGTAATGGAGTGCTGCTGATGCATCTGGGACTAAAAAGTTTTTTCTCCACTGGTTGTTTTTGTTTTGTTTTGTTTTTTGAGACCTGAAATACAACTAGAGCAAAACCAGAACACTTCCCCCCATTTTGTTAGAACCTGCCTTTCAACTCCCAAAAATGAAATGGGCACCACAATGCCCCAATCTGAAGTTTGTTTACTCAGATGTATATTCCTGCTCATTTCTCAGTCAACTGCCTTTTGGAACTGAAACATGGGTCACCTATCGCCACCACCTACGACTCCTCGAGCGCTTTCATCAGCGCTGTCTACGCACAATCCTAAATATACACTGGACTGACTATGTGACGAATGTTGCTGTCCTTGAGCAAGCAGGGATCACCAGTATTGAGGCGATGATATTGAGAACACAGCTGTGCTGGGCAGAGCACGTTTCTAGGATGGAGGACCATCGCCTCCCAAAAATACTACTCTACGGTGAACTCGCTACAGGTTAGCGTAAGAGGGGCGCTCCAAAAAAGCGATACAAAGACTCCCTGAAACAACATCTCAGGCTTGGCCAAATTGATCACCAACATTGGTCCGCCCTGGCCTCACATTGGGAGGCATGGAGACACACTATCCACAATGCTGCAGCCTTATTTGAGAACTCACGCCAAACAAGTCTTGAAGAGAAACGACAACGCAGAAAGAATCACAACCCCAAAAACATCACCCAAGGAGACCTTCTGCTGTGCTTTCTGCAACCGGACTTGTTTATCTCAGATTGGCCTTTTTAGTCATCAGCGCGCTTGCAGAAAGCGCGGGATGAGTCCTTCCTGAATCTTCGTTTGCGAAGAAAAGCCAGAGAGAGAGAGAGCCTTTTGGATTTAGGTCTAAAGGTATATCCATACTGCACAGTTATAGCATATTGAGACCACTTTAAGCACTGTGGTTCCATCCTGTGTAACCATGGAATTTGTAGTTTGGTGAGGCAACATAGAATTATCTGCTAGAGACCTGAAGTCCATTTTCCTGCACCACAGAACTATAACCAAACTGCAAAACCCAGGATTCCATAGGATGGAGTCATGGCTTAAAGAGGCAACAAACTCCTTAAGTGTATAGTCATCTTTTGATTGTGCTTTCAGAAATGTCACTAATAGTTGTTTAAAAATATCAGTGCATTTCTCTTAAGGGGCATATAGCAAACATTTTGAAGGACCACAGGGTTTTATGGTAGATTTGTTTCCCTTGTTATGTGTAGCTGCCCTTGAAGCCAGAGAGGACTTTGCCACTTTAAAATATCATCCTCCTTATTCAGTCTTGCAGTGGAAGGGATTTCTCTGTTTTGAAGCAGGATTTCAAGAGTTTGGGGAGCTCATATCTGAGCAAGGCTTAGATGAACTCTCCCAGAAACCCCTCAGAAGAACATGAGCTCTGCTGAATCAGATGAAGGGTCCCTCTAATCTAGCATCCTGTTTATGTGTCCAAGCAAATTGTTCTTAAATGACCAGAGTATTAAGAGTACAGCCCTCCCCTGATGTTAACTCAGAAACTGTACTAATTTTGCACTATGTAGAGAAGGTAAGAAGGGGAAAGTTTTTCTCCCTCTCTCCTAATGCTAGAACCTCAGACCATCTCCTGAAGCTGAATGGTGGAAAATGAAGTACTGATCAAAGGCAGTATTTTTTCACATACCGTATGGTTACACTGTGGAATTCAATTCCACAAGATATAATGGTGGCTGCTAATTTGACTGGCTTTAAACGAAGTTTGCCTACAGTTATGGAGGATGGGGCCATCAGTGGTTGCTGTTCATGATGACTATTTATCTTATGTCCAGTACTAGAGACAATAGGGATGGAAAGAATATTCCCTGTTATTCATTTCCTAGTCAAAAATGGTTTCTCCATAGTTTTAAAAAAAAAAAAAAGTGGAAAGATTTTCAGCAAGACTTTCATGCAGTTTTCTCCCAGTATTCAAACATCCCAAAATGTTCTGGAGGATTTTTCTGTGCAAAAAGCCACTTTGTTGTTGTTCTTGTTGTTACACAAATAACATGATTTCTAGACAGAGAATGTAGGTTTTGCATCAAAAACACATGCATCTTTCTGAACAGAAAAATCCTCTGAAACCATTCAGGACAATCTAATATGGAGTGATGACTACATAGAAATATTTGTTTGCTTCCACAGCAGGGAGAAAGCTGATTATTTATCCTTGCAGACAAGGATGAGATAGTCAAGTATTTACCTCCCTAGGAAGCAACATACTTCTGTCTTTCAGTTGCTGGAGGACAGAAGAAGAAAGGTGATGTTTGCTTTTATGTCCTGCTGGTGAACATCCTATAAGCAGATGTTTGGCCACTAGAGCTACTGTCACGCTGCAGAAATAATGCAGTTTGACACCTCTTTAATTATCATGGCCCGATCATATGGGATCTTGGGATTTGTAGTTTGTTGTGGCACCAGAGCCCTCTGACAGAGAAGGCTAAATATCTCACAAAACTACAAACCCCAGCATTCCATAGCATTGAGCCATGGCAGTTAAAGTGATGTCAAACTGCATTATTTCTGCAGTGTGGCAGCAGCCTGTGTGAACAAAATGCTGGGTTAGGTAGGTTTTTGGTCCGATCCAGCATGGCTGTGGCTATCCTGACCAGGCCAACTCAATACATTTTTCTGCCTGAGCAAAAGACGGTGGCTCATCCATACTATGGGCAGAAACCAATTAATCTTACTTCAGCACTAGCATTAATCTTACTTCAGCGCTAGCATCCGGAGGGCATCTTGCACTGCATTGAAGGCCAGCAGGCTATCTAGAAGACTCAGAGCAAAGCCACATAATGCACAAACTCCAATATCCCAGTACTGCTCACTAACTGTTCTACCTACTCTCTGCCCACTCAAACAAGTGCTGCAGTGCACCAGTAGCAATGTCAGTGTGGCTCATATTAGCAGAGCAATACTGTACATACATATGCACAATTCCTGCTGGAGTATGTGGCTTTGGATGACTGTTTCTCTCTGCCTGCTTACTTGGTCAAGATCTTTTCTAGATGTCCAGTTATTTAATTGACATATCCAGCCCAATAGTACAGCTGGTCTTGAGCCTCTGATAGGGCCATGAATTGGTCTACAGTTGTTCCACCACATTTGCGGGTTAAGCATTCATGGATTTGATTATTCATGGATTATTAAATATGTCTTCTCTAGGCATTTTCTAGGTCCTCCAGTATGATTCTGTGGTATGCTTCTGCCGGACGTTGACCACAGAGTCATGCTGGAGAACCTAGAGATTCCTAGAGAGCACTTCTCTAGGCATTTGTAGGCCCTCCAGTGTGATTCTATGGTCAACTTCAGCTGGAAGTTGTTGTTATTCTCATTTATTTATATAGCACCATCTATGTGAATGGCACTTTACATTAAAACAAGTTTACATTAAAACAAGTTTACATTAAAACAAGCCAAAGGCATACAATCTAAAATAAGTGTTTACAGAAGCACACACAGAGGGAAAGAATAATAAACATAAGACTAGAAAATACAATTGCAAAACAAGTTATCCAGATACCTACAAAAGACACCCCAACAACAATAATATAGTATGAAACAGGAAGAAAATATAAAAATAAAACAACTGACCAATACATATGAACAAATATAAAACTGCAATATATATGTTTATATAATATAAAACAAACTGACCAATACATGTAACCAAAATATACAAGATTACAAAACAGTATCAAATTAAAATTCCAATAGCTTTGGAAAACAGAAAAAACAGGAAAAAAAATTAAATTGAGATTTGAAAAACACCAAGAGAAGGAGATGGCCAGCTGGTGGCAAATTTTGTGGCAGCAAATTCTGTAAATTAATTATGTGTTACATTAAGATTTTTTTTTTAATATTAGGAAGAATGTGCTTGCTCTGAAATTCCAGGAAAATCCCAAGAGTTGTTGTAAAAAGAGGAGAGGGGCTGTTTTCAGTAAAGATTCAACATCTAAGTCAAAGCAGATTGGGGCTACAAGACAGAGTGGAGTGGAGATTACAACTGATGCAGGGGGTAATCTATTAACTTGAACACTATTAGAAGGCAAGTCAGAGAGATGCCAAAGCACCTAAAACAGTGTTTGGAAGGCAAGAGCAAGAAGAATATGGTCCAGCAGAGACCTATGGCCCTCATTTGAAAGAAAAATCATAGGCTGCCTTTAGAAATAATGGGATCTGGCTGGCTCACTCTTGCTGCTAGGAACTTGTATTTCATGCTGAAGAGGTTTGTGCTATTAGTGGTGTGATGAGTGGAAAAGATGCATTGCTGACTTTGGGGAGCTGCTGTCTCCTCTTCACTCAACTGTGAGGAACACATAATGTCACTTTCCTCCCTGAAATCAGCATTTAAATGTTTCATTAGGAACAGTCAAGGCTTGTCATGTGCTCGGTGGCTCTTCAACAACTACTGTCCATTCCCTAACCATTTGGGCTTGACTGCTTGTTACTGTGGAAGAAGTATTCAGCCTGAAATGGAGTGGGTGGTTATGGGAATGTGGAGTGAAATTACACTGGGGTGGGGGTAGCATATAGGGCAATAGGACAAAAGCTACCAGCCACCAGTGTGTGAAGTGGCTATATGCTATATCCTTTAATCTATATATATAATTCTCCTGGGTATATTGCCTTTCCCAGTGTGCTGATTGAATGCTCAGGAAACATACCCAACCCACATCCAACCAATCATCACCCACACGCAAATTCCCTCTCCACCTCACAAGCCACTCCTGTCACTCAGTCTGTGGCCCAGATTGGGACCCAGGCAATCAACTGGTGGTGGTGGCAGGCCGCCTGCAACAGGACCCAGGCAATCAACTGGTGGTGGTGGCAGGCCGCCTGCAACAGGACCCAGGCAGTCAACTGGTGGTGGTGGTGGCAGCAGCAGGGCAACAGACTGAGTCACCCTTAGCAATTCCAGGAAAAGTGTGGAACGCTGAGAAGGGGGAGGGGGAATTAAAACCCACCAACCTAACTTACAGGCTTGTTGTGAGGTCTACCAGGCATTTGGGGGGATTTTTTTTAGTGGCGTATGGTACACTGAGTCCAGCTAGTAGTAAAGGATTTCTTAGCATGCCTCAAAATTGCCATGATGCCTTCACATTAGGCATGGATAGGTACAGTGGGAAACCAACACAGAGATAGACCTCAAAGCACATAAGCTTCTCTGGGAGCTGATGCTCAGGTTTCCAATTTTCTGGGGTGCTTCATATTAACAGAGCAATATGAGTAGGATCTACAGTATACCCTTAAGACATCAGAGCCTAATATACAAAAATGTAGTAGTGGAGGAAGCCACACAGCAATGGTGGCTGGCTTTACCTACCCTACAGCTGCATGAATGCCCTTCATGCAATATAATGTACTCAGGGACTGTGGAGAGGAGAAGATTTGACTATATGCCAGGACCAAGGGGATTTTCAGACGGGGGCCAAATAAAGCGTCCCCGTCTTTCTACATCTCTCCCACCCCACTCCTGTCTCTGTAAATGAATAAAATAAAAATTATCAGACACCTACCTTGTTATGCAACAGAAACTGCTCCCTTCCTCCAGCAGTTCAGGAAGTGAATGGAGCTCTCACAAGCCCCATTCATTTCCTGGAAAGCAAATCCCGGCCATTCTCGCGATAGAATGATTGCGCAGGAAATTTACAAATAAAAGTCAAAATAAAAAGTTATGAAGTACAAAAGCACATTTAAAAAACCCCAAGTAACCTGGGGAGGGGAGGAAGGGGTGACACTTACCTGGATATCCCGCTCTCGACTGGAAGTGTTTGTCAGGGAACTACCACTGTGGCTGGCATTGCACCAGAATAACGGGGCACCTTTTCACAAGCCCGTGATTCCATTATAGAAACAGAATGGGCGCTCTATTGACAGCTTAAGCCTTCTATAAAAATGAACACAGATGGAACAGAGGGGGGACGGGGGCAGGACAAGACAGGGATGATGACGCCTGATAAGAGAGCCCTTTGGCGATCTCCTGTCATCCCTGTACTGCATTTTTTTAGGTCGTTTGATAATTTCCCAAATTAGATGTGACATGATAAACACATTAGTCCTTTGCAATTTAAAAAAAAAATTAAATGCAGTTGTGTGGGTGTTGGGGGCACCATTTGGAAGGGCTAATGCTAAGTTCTGCCCCTGTGAACAGTTTTTCAAATCAGGATTGCTTGTCCAGTTATTTTGCCACCTGCAGGGCAATTCTGCAAGACCACTGTACCTTTTCCTTTTTTGTGAGAAAAACAATGTGGTGAGGTGGGGTGGAAGATATTTCCTTAGGAAACAAACAGCCACAGGTAAAGGGCTAAGCATTGTGTCTCCCTACCACCTCAGTTGAATTTTTTAAAAAAACCCAAACCCATATGTTTAAGTCATTGAGAAAGTGCTTGGATGTCTGGTTTGACCCTCAGTCTCATTTATGTGGACAAAGGAAAGGTTTATCTTGCCCTGCAGCACAATATGAAGTGATACGATAATTTTCAAATGTATCTGTCAAGAGGTAGCCCACTCATTCAATATTTATTCAGACTAATTTTTGTAACACTAGGGCATAATTGTCTGAATTCAGCTGCTCCATCCACCAAGACTGGCATAGTTGAAATCTGTGAATGTTTGATCCTTTGAGGATAGACAAATGTGTTTAGTTTGAGAAGTCATATACAGTATGTGTATGTTTCTGTGTTTTATACTGTGAATAATTAGAGTAACTCTCTAGAGTAAGCCTTCTTAACATGGGTGTATTGCTAGTAAGATTGCACTTTATCATAGAATCATAGAATTACATAATTGTAGAGTTGGAAGAGATCATGAGGGCCATCCAGTACAACCCCCTGCCACGCAGGAAATCTTGATCAAAGCATCCCCGACAGATGGCAATCCAGCCTCTGTTTAAAGACCTCCAAGGAAGGAGACCCCACCACGCTCCGAGGGAGTTTGTTCCACTGCCGAACAGCTCTTACTGTCAAAAAGATAGAATCATAGAAGTCCTAATCCTAGGTAGATCCTAGGTAGAGTGAGGTCCAGTTGATTCAGTGGGATTTATTTTCAAATGAACTTGCTTGGAGTTGCTTTGGTTGTTATCTTTCTAACGAGGGAGCTAGCTGCAAAATGGCTCCTTCAGCATGCCACTCAGGTGATGCTGCTCTTCTTTCCTCCATAGGAAGAGTGTGATACATCTTTTTCCTTTCCCAATGTTGCCTTACTTTCCTAGAGGGACAGAAGTGGTGTTGTTAGGAGCGGTGTTGGTAAATACCACATGGTTCAGCACTTTGAGGTTGATATAGGGAGACCTCCACTTCAGTGGCTCCCATACTTATACGGGTAACATCAGAAGGTACCTTTAATTCCATCTCTCTGTTGAGTGCCAAAACCTGATGTTCGCATTCTACTCCATGTCTAAACATCTCTAAACTCCAATGATATTGTGACTATGGCATAGTCTTCAGAAGAACATAGGAAAGGTCTGTAGTCACTGTTACATTAATGAGTGGCCTTAGATTTAAAATGCATACAGGTTGAGTCTCCCTTATCTGGAATTTCAAAATCCAAATTATTCCAAAATCCAAAATTGTTCACATGAGTGGATGAGAGAACAACACCTTTGCTTTCTGACATGTCAATGTATACAAACTTTGTTTCATGTACAAAATTATTTTAAAAATTGTATAAAACTACCCTCAGGCTATATATATAAGGCATATATGAAACATAAATGAATTTTGTGTTTAGACTTGGGTCCCATCTCCAAGATATCACATTTTGTATATGCAAGTAATCCAAATACCTCTGGTCCCAAGCATTTCAGATAAGGGAGACTCAACCTGTATCAGAAAAACTGAGACACAAAAACAGCCATCTGACAGGTTGTGGACATTGAAAACATGCTGGAATATAACACAAACAAATAAACCAAACCCATAAACTGGATTTTATGGGCTTTGAAACTTTTAAATTGGAGTGTCATTTAGCATTTTCCAAAGTAAGAGTAACTTAGGTCTCAAGGGACTCTCTGTATCATGGTCCAAGTCATTAGTGAAAATGATAAATAGCACTACAGCCAAGGCTGTAGCACTACAGCCCTGTGGAACCCCATTAAGAATTCAGTTCAGTCAGGCTTGATTTGTTGTTAATGAACCCATGCAAGCTAGTGCTAATCATTGTCTTTTCCTGTAAAAGTTTACAAATTTGTGCAAAGAACTTCGCTGGCACTGAAAAGCTAACCAGCTTAAAATATTCTTGATGTCTTTTTTTCATAAAAATGAGAATTATAGTTCACTCCCTCAAAATTCCCCTCCCCCCGCTCTCTTCTTGGAATTACGTTCCTCGTGAGTCTCTCCTCCAACCCCGATGGCTTTCAGATGTGCCCTCCTAGGACGTGCAAGAAAACGGGTGAATATCCTGCTCATTATGTCCATCAGTCCTGCAACCTGAATCCAGTGGGGTTTACTCCAAATAACATTTGCATCCATAGAATATCCATAGATGAACAGTAAAATGAGTAGGTTAGTGTGTACTTATACTTCTGTATGACTAGGATTTAGTGATAAAATTTATATTGAAAGCATTTTTAAAAGGTAGCTGTTTTCTTTAATCTGAATTGGCCAGCTTTCTCTCTGTACAATTTTTCTGGCATTTATGAGTACACCAGCAACCATTTTGGCTACCTGGATACAGTTCAAATTTGGGTCTTCAATTACAGGTAAGTACATACACCACATCTCAAGAACACTAAGTGAAAATCATAGGGACTAAGATATTTTTAAAGGAAGTCTTGGCATTTTCATGAGATAATTACAACTCTCCCATGATTCTGTGACTGTGTGCTGTCCCAGACCTTTCATTGTACAAGCAAACGGTATAATAAAGCAATAAAAATGTGATTAGAGGGATATGTTCTGCTTGTTTGGTTGATTACTGTTTTCTAGCTAGCTCATGGTGCAGAAAAGAATTAAGACCACCATGTTAGTTGTTTATAACAGGAGTTGGTTCAGCTTTGCTCTTTCTATGTTAGTGTCTCTGTGTTTGGTATTTATTGATCCTAATTTTGTTCTTTAACACTGTATTTCACTATGAACCAGTATAAATGTAATGCTCCTGATCTCATAACAATAGTTAAAGAAGCAGACCAGGAGATTTCATGTTTTCTTCCTCTGGTCCCTTCCCTCTCATATTTGGGTGATCCCCATGCTTCCTTCACAACTTTTAGCCATGGCTATGCCAAACAGGGGTTAATCAGGAGTTGAAACTGGTAAAAAATCTGGTTATTTTAAAATAAATCATTTGTTTTTATTTTACAGTTTATTTATTGGTTAATTTTTAACACTAACAATCAAATTCACAATTAAAGTACAGTCACCCCTCTGTATCCATGGATTCTTTATCTATGGATTCAACCATCCACGGGTTGAAAATATTCTTAAAAAAAAATCAAACCAAACCTTGCTGTTCACCATTTTATATAAAGGGCCACCATTTTACTATGCCATTGTTTATAATGGGACTTGAGCATCCACAGATTTTGGTATCCACGTGGGGTACTGGAACCAAACCCCAGATACCAAGGGCCCACTGCAATATGCATTCAGAAAATAAAGAAAAAGAGAGAAAAGAAAAGAGGGTGAAAAGAAAAAAAAAGACATACAGTTGGCCCTCTGTATTCACAGGGGAATGGTTCCAGGACACCCCCACACACACACACACAAATACCAAAATCCACAGATGCTCAAGTCCCTAATAAGGGTGCCCCACAGCATTACTCACATGGTGGATCCCACCTCTTCCAGTTCACAGCATCTTACCTGCCTAGCCCTGGGCACAACTATGTGGTTGAGCTGCAGCAGGCAGTGCTGCTTGTGGTGGGCCGCTGCAAGCACATGGTGGGAATACACAGAGCTGTGCACCCCTACCCTTGGGTACCCTCATCACCCTGGCCTGCCCCTGTGCATCAAGCAGGAGCCTATGGATGGGCAGTCCTGCACGCTGGGCAGCAGTGGGAGACCTGTTTGCCTGCCACTAGCCACTGATTCCCTGGACTGCCTTCCAGCTTCCCTGGTGGACATATGAGTCAAGGCCCTCACCATCATTGCCCCGTGGCTGGCAGAGATGTGAGAACAAATGGGCACTCCACAGCATTCCCTGTATGGCAGTCCCCACACATCCTGCTGGCTGTTGCAAGACTGGGGTTTTTTTTATTGTGGGTGGGTGGGGAGTATTTTTGAATCTGCAGAAGGCTGAATCTGCAGATATGGAACCTGTGAATATAGAGGGTCAACTGTATAACTAAAATACAGTCGGGCTCTACCCCCCCATCCTAATGAAAAAAAAATATACTGTATTATTCTACCATTGCAGATGCAACTAAATAATCCTACTACTAATAACCATAACCAACAGATTATTACAGTTGTCCCTTCATATTCCCTGGGATTTGGTTCCAGGACCCACCCACCCCCCCGTGGATACCAAAATCCATGAATACTCAAGTCCCATTATATGCAATGGCATAGCAAAATGGTGCCCCTTATATAAGATGGCAAAATCAAGCTTTGCTTTTTGGATTATTATTTTTTAAAGAATATTTTCAAGCTGTGAATACTTAAATCTGTGGATACCAAATCCGTGGATACGGAGGGACAACTGTACATCATTAGAGTTCTTATTGCTCAAGAAGTCCATACGTGGTTTCCATTTTTTTCAAAAAGTCTTCAATTGGCTTCTCCTTTAGAAGCCACATTAATTTGGTAATTTGGGCTAACTCAGCAACAAAAGGGATCATTTTTAATGTAGATGTCTGCTGAGGAGGCTTTGGGGACAAGGTGGGGAGAATGACATTGGAGATGCTTTGTCAGTGAGTACCAAAGCTCTCTCTCTCTTTGTCTTTGTCTCTGTCTCTGTCTCTGTCTGTCTGTCTGTCTGTCTCTCTCTCTTTCTGGCTTTTCTTCGCAAAGAAGATTCAGGAAGGACTCATCCCGTGCTTTCTGCAAGCTCACTGATGACTAAAAAGGCCAATCCGAGATCATGAATATAAAAATATAGTGTTCAAGTGCCAGTGAAAATTGCCTCAGCCTACAATATGTTTGCATTTTAAAACCCTCATGGTGGTGAGCAGTTAAACTGTTTTTACAAGAGTATGAGTTTGTGATATAATATGGTAGTGTTGATGATAAAAAGCAGTCCATGTAGTCTCAGCCAATTTCAGGTTCTTTTTTTAAAAAAATCTTCTATAATGAATGGAGGATTATTCTTCTAAAGTTGGGCATAGAGTTACCTGCTCTGAGCTTTCATGCTGTGATATAATCCTAAATAAATAAATACAGTCAATTTCTGACTCTTCTGAAATCAGGAGGCATCTATACGTTGCAAGAAAGATGGGAAATAAGGAAGCAAGAGGCCTGCTATGTCCCAAGAGGCCTGCTATATCCCTTCCCTCCATAATGTAATTCTGTTTCCTTATGTAGTTTTCCCAGATATCACAGCCTTCTGTGTTTTCCTGCCACTGGAACACAATGATGTGAGGAAAGGGTAGGAAAATTAGTGTAATAATGCATACCCTCCATCTCTTCCAAATTGTCAAGGACAGGTTTCTCTCTCCTTCTCCCATATTCCTCATTTCTCCTCAGTTTACTCCACTTGCTGCAAACTGAGTTCAAAGTGCAAAAGTAGTTTACACTTCATGAACTCAGCAGTGGGAAGGGGAGAGGAGGGGTGGAATCCTGTCCTTCCCAATAGACTCAGGCAAAAGCAAACTGCTGCAGCCTCTCCTGACTTGTACGTTCTGCCTCTTTAATAGCTTTTGCTATTTTGACCACACTCTGATATTGGTTGGCCCCATGTGTCCTGGTTTTCATCTGTGAAATGTTGGAGTATGAAAATGGCAGAATATTGGCTAAATTTTACTACAGATTATGGAGTGGAGGAAGATTGCTTTGCACATGACCAACATGTTTAGTGGTGTCTCCTTGTGGTACTGTATAGTTTTTCCCTGAGAAGCAGCATTCCGGTGACCATTTGTAGTGCCTTCTCATTTTGCTCTTGTGCAGTGAAGGGTTTAATTTTCATCTGTGTTTTTGTATTGGTTCTCCAAATCACAACTGCTTAAAGAAGAACATTTTGTTGGTAGATTCAGTCAGGAAATCTTAACATCTAGTTTGGCTTTTGGGGAAAGTCAGGGCCCCTCTTCTAGAGAAGCAGGAATGACCAAAGGAGAAACAAGTAGGTAATGAGTCATGACAGTACTCATCAACCACAGGCTAATTAGATAATACAAAAGCTCTGCCATTATTAATTTCAGTTGTATAGATATCTGGCATTTAATGCCTTATGTTAATTTATCATTGCTACTAAGGCAAATGCATACTGAATTTAAATGTGTCTTTTCACCTTTTTTTTTTTGGTAGTTTTTTCATTTTGTATTTCTCATCACGTTGGAAGATAAAAAATATTTTTATTCTGCCAATTCTGATCTTGCATTGTGAAATATTTGTAAATTATACTGGGAACCTAGGCACCAGGAAATCTCACTGGGACTCCATTCTCCTGCTTTGCTCCATCCCCTTTACCAAACACAGGTAAATTATCACAAGTCAATATATAATTGTCACAGACACCATCCCTTTACAGTTTGAATGATGTATTATGTCTTGTGAGTATATTACCAGACAATAGGGTTGAGAGTATTGGTTGTGACTATGTGCTTATCTTGCTCTGTGTGCAATTATATGTGCATGAGAGAAGAGCATTACATCCTGGAAAGGTGTTCCATGCTATACAACGTGTGTGTAAAGCACTTCAGCTTGAAACAAGTATGGCTATCATGCAGACTATGTGCAATTGATATTATAGTGTAGCCTAATTATAATTCCACCAAAGGCGGAATATTGAAGAAGCTGTCTATTGTTACGATGCAGAGTTACTCTCAAGCATTTTGGAGATATGCTATCCCATTAAATTTCCTTTTTTTAATCAGCCCTCTCATTTTGAGAAGATTCCTCTTGTGAAGTCAAGTGTGAATGGGTCAGCCTTCCTTGGCAATTTTCCACTTATTTGTAAATTAAATTTGTTAGCACTGTGCTCAGTGTTTAGAATCAGTTCAGTATACTTACTGTACATCTTGCAACATGTCCTGGATGCCCTGAAGTCTAAGGTGGTTTCCATCTGGTTGGTTGCATGATTATCTGATCTAGGGCACAAGGGTTTAGGGGAGGGGTGGGCAACTGTCCTGTCTGCCCTTGAGACCCTCCAGGGCCCAGTCAATGGTCAGAAATGCTAAAAAGCAAAGCCAGTAAAGCCAGGAGCAGCCGGAAAGCTGGTTATGAAAATTGAGGTTTTTAATATGTTAAACAGTGCAGATGGGAGGGGGGGGGTCTATATCCATTTTAAAAGATGAATGGTCCCTCCTAGTATCTTCCAGGACAAGTTATTTCAAGCTTTTAGGAGGGGCGGTCTGGAGAACTGAGATGGGTTGAAGGCCTCAGAAACAGATTTGAGGGCTGCAACTTTGATTACCTTTGCTTTAGGGTATACAGTTGTCCCTTCATATTCGCTGGGGTTTGGTTCCAGGAACCCCCCGTGGATGCTAAAATCCGTGAGTACTCAAGTCCCATTATATGCCTCTCTCTCTGGCTTTTCTTTGCAAATGAAGATTCAGGAAGGACTCATCCCACGCTTTCTGCAAGCGCGCTGATGACTAAAAAGGCCAATCCGAGATAATCAAGTCCGGTTGCAGAAAGCACACCGGTCTCCTTGGGTGATGTTTCCGGGTTGTGATTTTTTCTGCGTTGTCATTTCTCTTCAAGACTTTTTCAGCATGATTTTCTCAAATAAGGCTGCAGCATTGTGGATAGTATGTCTCCATGCCTCCCGATGTGAGGCCAGGGCGGACCACTGTTGGTGATCAATTTGGCCAAGCCTGAGATGTTGCTTCAGGAAGTCCTTGTATCGCTTTTTTGGAGTGCGCCTCTTACACTGACCCGTGGCGAGTTTACCGTAGAGTACTGTTTTTGGGAGGCGATGGTCCTCCATCCTAGAAACATCCTGCCCAGCGCAGCTGTGTTCTCAGTATCATGGCCTCAGTGCTGGTGATCCCTGCTTGCTCAAGGACAGCAACATTCGTCACATAGTCAGTCCAGTGTATATTTAGGATTGTGCGTATACAGCGCTGATGAAAGTGTTTGAGGAGTTGTAAGTGGTGGCGATAGGTGACCCATGTTTCAGACCCGTAAAGGAGAATAGACAGTACAGTGGCTCTATACACACTGATTTTTGTGGTTCACCTCAGGTGTTTATTACTCCAGACTCTTTTGTAAAGTCTTCCAAATAGCAAAGGCATTATATGCAATGGCATAGCAAAATGGTGTCCCTTATATTCAGATGGCAAAATCAAGGTTTGCTTTTTGGATTATTATTTTTTAAATAATATTTTGAAACCATGAATACTTAAATCTGTGAATGGCAAATCTGTGTATACGGAGGGACAACTGTGTCGAGATTTGTTGTGACCTTAACATGCATTTATCCACTCTGTATGACTGAAGTCAACCATTGCTACTCCTTTGAATATCTCCCTGACTTTATCCTCCAGCTTTTTCAACCAGATAAGTTCAGTGAGGCAATAGCAGCTGCAGTCCTGTTAGTGATATACGTGCTTTATGTTTGTGTATGTCCTTTTTTGAATGGCACTCAAGAGGCGATTCTTGTGCCTTGTCCAACTCAGCAGTGAAGCCCCATGAAGCCTTTGCTACAGCAGTTAAACAACTGTGGAGGGGGAGCGAGGGAGACAACTGGGCAGGAAGGACAGGTTTTCATCCTGCTACAATTTGATGGATGCAGATGGAGTTTGAGGTTCCATCTGACTCTCTCTGGTGAACTTCAGGGGACAAGAAGCCATCTCTGCTGTCCAGTCACCTCTCTCACTCTCCCTCCTCCTCCTCCACAGCTATTTAATGGTCCCAAGGGGCTTCACTGCTGCCTAGAGGAAGGGGGACAGAAGCAGAATTGTACATACAGAGCAGTTACATTCTACACACCACCTAGGATTTTAGCTAACATGTCCTAAATCCTAAATTAGTATAGAGGCTTAGTAACGATTCTATGGAAGAGTCTTCCCTTTTTTGAGACTGATATGCCATCTTGCATCCACAAAGTGAGGTAGTCCTCATTTACAGCCTTCACTGTATCCAAATATGACAGTATCCCTGTAGTTCTCTTAATGGCATTATGCTCTGATTGCACACACTATATCTATGTTTTTGCTTAAAACCAAGAACTCTGAATTCCAGTGATGTATTCAAGTCTTTTACCCCAAGTCTCAAGTTGAGTCCCAAGTCCTTGCAAGATAATTACAAGTCAAGTCTCATTGCCTAACACATTTGCTGTTACTGCTTCAGTCACTTGTTCCATAGGCAAAAACCAGTGAGATCATGGAGGTGTTGTTCAAAAGAGGAAAACTTGTTTTCCCTTTCATAACATTTCTGGATGAATGTGCTGTGTTACTGAACCAAAGCCAGCAAGCAAGTTGGTTGCTAAAAATATACAAGTCACAAGTCGAGTTGAGTCAGTGCAGCATTTATTGTTGAGTCCAAGTCAAGTCACTGAAGTCACTTGAGTCTGACTTGAGTGTGAGTTAATGGACTTAAGTGTGCATCACTGCTGAATTCCCATTGTGGCTGAGAGTCTCCCAGCAGTAGTATATAAATACTTGTACATGCTGTCTGTCTCCAGATATCTCTGGTGTGTGCATTTTCTCCTGTGGCTGGTTAGCCTCTGTGCATGGCTATGTTGTTTTACTATATGATCTTAGCCTATTTGTGACCTGACCTCACCCACCAGATAATATGGACCCATTTTCAAGTTCATCCCATAAGGATAATCAATCCTGAACCATATGTTCTTCTGCTCCTGCCAGTTTTCCCTTAGGAATCAGTTTTAAAGATGCCTCACCAGTTTTTGGTGTTAAACATAGCAGCCTGGTTTCACTCTTTTTGAAGTGGAGTCCTTGGGATAGGGTCAGCTTGTCCTAGAATCTAAAGCCCTCCTTCCTAGACCATCTCAGCCACACATTGCACTCCTTCAAGCTTTGCATACTAGGTACACCTGCACATGGAAGAGCCAGTATTTCAGAGTATATGTAGCAACCTAAATGTGTCTTCCAGGACCGTCCAAGTGGATTGCCCCACATCATCACTGCCACCGTGCCCCACAACTACTGAGTGACTCCACTTCATCACTATCTACCAGGTAGTAGTTCAGCGTAGCCAGGGCTCACAGCATTACAGCCCCAGGTTGTTGTTTTTTTTATTAGCATGGACTATGACATCATCTGCCAAACCCCCTAGACTCCCCTGATCTCTTTCAGTTTGGCTGCAATTACCACAACAAGTGGAGGGGAAATAGATTTTCCCAGCAATTATGTATGGTTATGTATTTTCCCTGTTCCAATCCAAAGTTGGTAGTGGCTTTATAAAATGCCTCTGCCATAATACACATCTCCTACACTTGACACACATTTCTTGTCCTTCAGATGTTACACTATGAGAGGTAGAAGAATTTGGATACTTTTTGCTCCAGCTGTCCCATCTGACAGCTGATACAGTGTGAATTCAGAGCTTACTACCTGATGTTAACATCCCCTTGTTCTTTTTACTACTGACAGCCTTAGTTTTGGGGGGAGAGGGAGTTCATGAGCTATTGGGTCTCACTAATAACTATGTTTGTAAACCAAAGTACACTGTGATCCAAATCTCCTTTCATAGAATACATTTATGACAGTGAGTGACACATATGGAACTAACTCAAAAGTGGCTATCAAGTGGCCCTCTAGATATTGGCCTGCAGCTCTCAGCATTTCTCACCACTGAGCTTTCTGCTCTAACTCTTCTAATTTCCTGCTTGTCTTGGTCACCATTCTACCAGTATTATGGCAACTGGCATTTGTGATATGATGAATGATGTTAGGCCTGGAACTAGTGTTCAGTAGTCCCTGCATGAATCATCTTTGGGGAAGCAGAGAGCTCAGTCCTGCACAGTTCACCATGTGGAAACTGATCATGCTCTCCCATGGTTAGTCTTCCCTTCTACAATTCTTGCACTGTTGCCTTCATCCACTTCTAGTTCTACGTACCCCTTTCTGCTCAATAGCACCCCCTTGTTAGCTGCTCATTCTGATCTCAGAGTGAGTGACTGCGCCAGAGTCTGCCTTCCTGGCCAATATTGGAATGAGGAAGTGGCACCAAGGAGGGGGGAAATGGCGGCACCTGTCAGGCAGTGTTTGTCCTGCCTCCCCACTCCCTGAATCCAGGGTGGATCCTTTGTGCACAATATAGTTATCTCTGGAGTTTCAAGCAAACTCTGGAGAAACTGTGAGTTTTTAAAACCCAGATTAAGATGGTATACCTTGCGTTTGGTGCAGATAGGGCTGTACGTTGTGTAGCCGTTATCACATTAGATCCAGGGATAAGGCCACATGATGTGCGACAGATTTGGGGGGTGGGCGTCACTAGTGTAGACAGGGCCAAAATGTGCTGGGTGAAGACAAAGTGTGTTGAGCTTGTTTTTCCTTTCCAGAAGCCTACGCACGGGCTTCTGGGTGTGAACAGGAAAACCAACCAATAGGAAGCAGCATGATTGGCTGATGGACAGGACTGGAAGTTGCAAGCCACAGGCTTCACTCAGATCAGAGTTTGGGCTATATATGCCAGCCCCTAGCACTCCTCATTCCAGTCTTTATTGAGGGCTTCATCCCAATCTTCCCTTCGTTTGTTATCTTCACAATCATTTGTTTGTTATTCATTTTGTTTTCTTATACTTTGTCACAACTTTGGGGGCAGATTTGGCATGGGACCCAAGTCCAGGTGGAAGTGGACAGAACTTGCATGCCCATCAAAGGGTAAGGGGGTCTCCTTATGGGACCCTGGAGTATGAGCAGCAAGGGCCATGCCTAGCTTGAGGGGTAGAAGGTAGAGTGGAGCTTTGCCACACTCCCAGATGACACTGAAACAATGCAGTTGCATCCACCCAGGTGGAATCCCATACCAGATGGAAGCCCAGCAAGTAGGCTTGGCTGTGTAGCCCATTGGCTGCCAGGCAGGTCAGTCGATGCCTGGTTTGGACCTATGTGAGTGCCAAGTCTATTTACAGCTGTAAAAGTTGTGACCTGTTTTATCCCAAGCAAAGCAAAGCAAAACAGAGCAGAGCAGAGCAGAGCAAAGCAGCAGTTATCATTGTGCACACAATTGAAAATGAATTAATTCCCTTCCCCATCTTGTTGGTAAAGTCAGGATTTCTGTGCATAAATGAATTTCAGTAGGTGGCCTTCAGCTTGAAAACTGTGTTTGTGGGGTGTGGGGAGGGGAGCTCTTGAAGCGTCAAAGAACAAGTTCAGATATCTTCTTAAAAACAAACAACTAATGAATTTCTTGTTTTGTAAAAACAACATTTGTAATGCTGTAACTTTCATAAATTACAGTGTGGGAAAATAAGCAGTTTCAGATGATTGTTTGTTGTCCAACTTAGTTTTAATTATTTAATATAATGTGGACTGGCACCAATGATTACAACAGTTTCTGCAAAGAGCCCCAGGTGCCTGCTTATGTTTCCCATGGACCCAATTGTGGCTGGACTGTGTGTAATTTGCAGTGTTAAAAGGTTGTAACCCTGCCCCAGTTTATGAAGAAACAGATGCATAATGCATGCATGGAACACTTTCAAATGTAATAAGGAAGGAGGAAGCTCTTGCATGCAGGGGTTCAGCATTGGAATCAAGAGGATGACCTTCACCTAACCCTTGTCAGATTATGATAATGAACATAAAGATCATGTGTTCCTTGACCTTTGTTGTAAAACTCACTCATCCTTGGAATTGGTAGGGGTTTTTTTGTTGAGGAGTAGGAGAAGTGTATTTAAAATTAATGGCATAGTTCTGAACATTAATTCTCAGTTTTATGAGGAATACATTGCCTAGTTTTGTCTTCACTGTCTCTAACTAGAGTGTTATCAAAGTACAAATTACTTTCTGGTTTACCTCTTACTGTTAAAACAGCACCTGTTTGGTCTGCTGGAATCATCACATCCATGGTTCCCAAGGTGCTAGACCTTTAGGGACCTACTAATGGGGAAGACCCCTGGATTTCCTCCTACCATTATTGACCTTTATTTCAGTAATTTTGGGAAATACAAGTGAGTGATAGAGAGTGCTTCAAGAAGTACAGCAAGCCAAAATACATCCATTTAGGATCTGTCAGGACTCTGGAGAAATATATGTCGCATTCTAATGGATCCCAGGGATAGACTCATGACATTCAATATCACAAACCACCAGGACTTTTAAAAGAAATTAGTTGCTGCTATAATTATAACTTCCCTCAATTAATTTATATCATAGTTGCAGTTTTTGAAATGTGAAATTTATTAAAGTAATGAATTCATGTTTTTCAAAAGTAACCAAGTAATCACTTCAGTTGCTTTAAAAAAAACCCAAACCATTGAAATACAGTACTATAAGTCTATGGTATGGAACATGCTCTCCTCCCATCCACCTTATTGCCTCAGTACCACAAACAGAGCATGAGGCATAATACAAGCCAATGCTTGAACCATGTGATATTTTTCTTCACTTTTAAGTGACGTTATAATCCTGTAATTATAAAAACAAATAAGCACTATGATTATACTGTGAAAGGTGTAAATTTATCCATCCTTAAGTTACAATTGTAATCTAATGTAATTTAGTTATTGGGGAAAGGAACTAATAATAAGGTAGTTATATTGTCAAAAATGGGAAAGAAACTAATTACAAGTAACTATTTATAACTAGTTGATTCCAAGTTCAGTGAACCTTGCATTATTTGATTATGTGTTATTATTGTTCACATGCTTTTTCTCCATGTGCCCAAACTGGTTTACTTGCTACTCTAAGCAATGCTTGCATTTTATTTGTCATTATAGAATCATAGAATCATAGAGTTGGAAGAGTCCATGAGGGCCATCCAGTCCCACCCCCTGCCATGCAGGAATACATAATCAAAGCATTCCCCACAGATGGCCATCCAGCCTCTGTTTAAAAACCTCCAAAGAAGGAGACTCTACCACACTCCAAGGCAGTGTATATCACTTCCAAACATCTCTTACTGTCTGGAAGTTCTTCCTAATGTTTAGGTGGAATCTCTTTTCCTGTTGTTTGAACCCATTGCTCTGTGTCCTAGTCTCCAGAGCAGCAGAAAACAAGCTTGCCCCATCCTCAGTATGACATCCCTTCAGATATTTAAACATGGCTATCATGTCCCCTCTCAACCTTCTCTTCTCCAGACTAAACATGCCCAGCAACCTAAGCTGCTCCTAACAGGGCATGGCTTGCAGACCACCCACCATTCTTCTGAAGAGGTTTGTTCTTGCCTTCCTCAGGGATTGAGAGAATGTGACTTGCCCAAGATCACCCAGTGGGTTTCCATGGCTGAGCAAGGATTTGAACCCTGGCCTCTCAGAGCCCTAGCCCACTACACCATACTGATTCTCATTTTGTTTGTGTGTAATACTAATACAGCGTTTATTATTACTATAAAATGCAAACAAGTCCTTTACGGAAAGAAACCATTTCTTTCGTCAGTCTCATATTGGTCTGAGGCAGTATTTCAGTTATGGGAATATTATGAGGCTTGATTTCATATGTGTACATCATTCACTATGTTATTACTTGCTCTAGAATATGTAAACTAGAATATATGAACTTATGGTCAAATATTGCTTTTGTGTTTTTCCCTCTTGCCCATTTTCAAAAAATGCCCACATACCCTCAAACATGGTAAAAAGGTCCGGGGGAGTGCTGGTGGCCATTTTAAAGCAAAGCAAAGCAAAACAAAAATGTCTGCCTCCACATTTTGGGTTTCAAGCATAGCATTGGGGGTGGGGGAGCAAAAATGGCTTTGGACAGATCCACACTACAAGAAAAAGAGGAGGATTTGTGTTACTTTTCATTCAAGACTTCTGCTGATCAGAGGCTCAGTCTTCCCTGTCCCACAAGCACGAGGTCACATCTATGAGCAATCTTAGCTAATTAGCCAGAATGATAAATAGTGACAATAATGGATGTTAATGACAACAATTATGATTTCATTGATTTCTTGGCAACTCCTTGTTCTCTATCAATTTGCTTACTGTTAATATTACACATGTAGTAGACCATAAGATGAACATGAGTCAACAATGTGATGTGGTGACTAAAAAGCCAATGCAATTCTATGCTGTCTTAATAAGAGTATAGTGTTTAGATTGAGGGAGGTAATAGTGCCACTCTATTCTGCTTTGGTCAGACCTAACTCAGAATACTGTGTCCAGTTCTGGGCACCACAATTCAAGAAGGATATTGACAAGCTGGAACATGTCCAAACAAGGGTGACTAAATGGCAAAAGGTCTGTAAGCCATGCCCTATGAGGAGTGGCTGAGGGAGCTGGGTATGTTCAGCCTGGAGAATAGAAGGTTGACAGATGACGTGATATCCATGTTTAAATATCTGAAATGATGTCATACTGAGGATGGGGCAAGCTTGTTTTCTGCTGAGCCAGAGACTAGGGACTTTATCAGACGGGCCCTTAAAACCCGTTCCTGTTCCAGTACCCACCCACCCAGCCTCCTCCCGTCCCTGTAAATGAATTAAAAAAAATGTTCACACACTTACCTTAACCCCGGAACAGAAACTGCTCCCCCCTCCTCCAGCAGTCCACGAAGGGAATGGAGCTCTCACAGAGCCCCCTCCTCTTCCTGGAGACCAAATCGCATGGGGAATTAAAAAATAAAAAATCCCCCAAACCTCAAAGAAGTGCACCAAGCACCTAAACACCCTTTAAAAAAACCAAGTAACCCGGGGAGGGATCAAAAAAGGCTGTCACTTACCTCTTTGTCCCAACTGAAGCAGGAAGTGTTTTGCAGGGACCTCCCAGGACCTTATAGGGAGCCCTGCATCGCGCAGGGAATTAAAAAAAAAACCCAGACATCAAAAAATTAAAGCAATCACTAAAACAGCCTTTAAAAGAAACAAGTAAACAGGGGAGGGTACAAAAAAGTCTGTCACTTACCTGGATGTCCAGATCTCCACCAAAAGTGTTCTCTACTTACCTTCCAGGACCTTACAGAGGCAGGCAGCCGGGGGGACATTTAAAAATAAAAATACAGGCAGACTTCTAAAAATTGAAACAAGCACAAAAACACTTTTAAAGCTTTAAAAGCAACATGGGGAGGGTACAAAAAAGGCTGTCACTCACCTGGATGTCATGACCGTACCTGGAAGTGTTTTAACATCGCGCCAGCATAACGGCAAACCAGTTCAGAAACGGAATGGGAGATCTACTGATTACTTTTCCCCGTGAGTAAAACAAAATGGAAAGCAGACAGGGTCAGAACGGGTGAGGAGGACGTCACCTGAAAAAAAAAAAAACCTCTTTAGTGATCCTGTGGCATTTCTGTTCCATTTCATTAAGCCCGTCTGATAAAGTCCTAGGACATGGAGGTATGGACTCAAACTACAGGAAAAGAGGTCCCACCTAAACTTTAGGAAGAACTCCCTGACACTAAGAGCTGTTCAACAGTGAAACATGCTGCCTCAGAGTGTGGTGGAGTCTCCTTCTTTGGAGGTTTTTAAACAGAGGCTGGATGGCCATCTGTTGGGAATGCTTTGATTGGATTTCAAAGGATCCCATCTGATCTGATCATCATACAAACATTAACATGTGCTTAAACTATCAATAAAATTAAAATTAATTAAAAGATGCCCCATTTAAAAGAAAAGAACAAATATAGAAATACAGAGCGTTTTTTTAATGGTCCTTTCCCCATGAGCAATCTGCAAGCCTCAAAAGCCTGCAGAAACAAAGAAAGAAAGAAAAAGGTCACCTGCCTAAAGAAGGATAGCAAGGAGAAAGTAAGTCTAGCTGAGATACTATGGTACTGAGTACTAGTGTCCTGGACATCACGGAAGGTGAAGCAGACAGCCTCTCCTCCAATCATTGGCCAAGTTGCTAGGATATTGCTAGATGCTGAAGGAGGGATTTTACATAGGACTTAGAGAAGATGTTGTTGGTGGGAGGGGATGCAGATGAGTGTAAAGAACTAAATGTCATACATGACAGCTTATATGATTAGGGGGAAACCAGACTGATTTCTATTTGGATGGAGGCTTTAGCTATTCCTACTTTTGAATAAGCCTATGCTGTTGCTTTTTCTTGTGTTGATATTGGGTTGTCTAAATGATCAAAATAACCCTCATGGAATTCGCTGGGAATCCTAGCTGTCTAAATGGTATCCTGAACCAATCCACAGTATTTGGAAGGAGGGGGGCCAAATTGGGAAAACCAATGCAGGAAAAGCCTTTATGGCTTTTCCCGTAGTTTTTGAAAAACAGTGAGGGGGTGCACATTCCTGCTCGTTGGAACAGGCAATTTGCTTAGAATCACTTCCCCATATGAAAGGAAGCACAAAGCTGATTGGCCAGGTGAGCACGGAGATGGGCTTGTTAACAGGGCAAGTGCCCGCTGCCACTGTGTTGGATTTTTGCCTTAGCGAGTGATCACTAAGATGAGAAAACAGCGGTAGTGGTGGGGGTGTTTTGCTTTCCTCTTATATTGAAAAATCACTATATTGCTCCAGGGCCCCTTAGATTATGTTTGTTTGTTTTTTAAAGTGTGATGGTGGGAAGAACTAACACAAGTAAATCACGTCTGGCTGCCATCTGGCATGCAAGGCTTATGGGATCTTCTGAGGCCAAAAACACTATCAAGACATGTTGCTGCTGCTGTGAAATGCCATTACTACGAGGTACTCCAGTTTCCTCCATCAAAAAGATGGACCCATTGTGTAATACCTAAAATAACATTTAGAGCTGACTATTTTGAGTTCCTTTGTATAATTTGTTTTAGAAATTCAGTGTAGCTTGGATATTTTATGATATTTATGAAATCAGCATGGAGCAGTGATGGAACACTTGTGGTCCTCCAGGTTTTTGTTGGACTACAGCTCCCATAGTTGCTCACCATTCATCAGGTTGCTGGGCCTGATAGGAACGGCAGTCCAGCAATATCTGAGAGGGCCACAGTTCTCCAGCCATGGTGTAGGGACTTGGCTGCCTGGAAGGGGGTAGAGGCAAGTCACAGCAGATGGGATGATAACCAATAAGACTCCTGTAGCCTGCACCTGCCTTGGATAATTGAAACATTTTAATTTTTGTATTTTTTTAATTTTTAAAATGTGAATGGAGATGGGTTCCCTTCTTAACATTTCATGTTATGAGATGAAAATGCTCATTTTTGAAGGGACGGGTAATACATTTGTACAGCAGAAAGAACATTTAATGTACCCTTTTAAATCTTGATAGCTTTTTTTGCAGGTGAGAAGCTTTTGCGTTAAGTGGGGGATGGGGATGGGGTTGGTTCAATAATTTTAATGATAAAATGACTTTTCAACAAAGAAAGAAGAACTAAGTGCCTCAACTCTGAAAATCAATAGCAAATCTCGAATCCCATCAGCAAACACGCAAGGGTCTTCTGTAGCTCAAATCCCTTTTATTTTCACCTTAATGAGGTATAAAGTTTTTCATTTGACAAATTGTGCCCTGGCCTTTTCACAATAATTGACCTGAACCACTGGGCCATCCCTTAATAAATCTCTTGTTTAAGAGGATGGGAAAAGAAAGAAGAATTTATTTGTTCTAGAACTTGTTAAATTTGATTCCCTTGTTGAAATTTCACATGCCTCATTTTGCATTTTTGCTTCTTTGCCTGAGCTGGATTACCAGTTCAGTACAAAAATAGGACCAAGATATGTGTGCACCCACCTCCATGAGTGTGTTTATCTTCAGTGTGTCACTTGGCTTTCATTCTCTCAATGGTTTGAGCATTTATCATGTATATAGAGGAAAGGATATAGAGAAATTGGTCAATTTAAGTGGTGCTATATTTCTCTCACCCCACCCCCATTTTAAGTTCATTCCACCCTGTTTTGGTATCAGTTTGTTACATCTTTAAAGGTCTACATGAAACATGAGATATATTTTGTGCACTTTTTAAAAATTATATGCAGGATTGTAATTAACTTTACCAAATAAACATTCGTATATATGCTGGTTTGCCTACTACACACATATTTGTGCTTTCCCCTAATACACTCCTTTCTATATACATTGCTATACATTGCTTTATTTGGAGGACTGCATCAGAAATCCTGAAGAGTGTGAATCCCAGACAATGAGTGCATTCCAGTTTGTATGTTTGTCCAGGAATGGCAATTTGTCACGTTCTTACTATCGTGCTGAGTGAAATTCTATTCTATTCTTGCACTGCCTTGAAACTTAAAACCCAACATCCCAAATTATTTTCAGGAACCATTCAGATTTTTTTTAACATTAACTACCCCAATGCCTGCTACAGTCTTCATTGAAACATCTTGACTTTTCCTAAAACCTATCAGCTAGCACCATGTGTGAAGCTCTGGAGGTCTCCTATGTGCATGTGCATGCACACCAAGAACTCCAGAGTTAATCTATAACCTCACCACCACCATTCACCTACCAGCCAGCCAGCCAGAAGACTCTGGAGGACTGTGAGGAAGCCTTCCTTCCTCTTTACACCAGGGTAAGGGCAACTGAGGCAGCAGAGCAGGGAGTTGGGGTGTGGTCAGGAGTGGCTGGCCTTAAAAGTCACTCCACTACCCCCACCCCAGGAACACCTACCAGCCAGCCAGCCAGAAGGCTCTGGAGGACTGTGAGGAAGCCTTCCTTCCCCATTACACCAGGGTAAGGGCAGCTGAGGCAGCAGAGCAGGGAGTTGGTGTGTGGTCAGGAGTGGCTGGCCTGAAAAGTTACTCCACCACCACCACCCCAGGAACACCTACCAGGGGCCAGGAATGATCTGGGAGCGGGAATTGAGGTTGTGTGAGGGAAGGGAAGGTATGGCAGCAACAGTGTGAAGAATTGTTACAAAAGAAGGCGGGATTGATGTTTAATATCTATCCCACCTTCAGTTCACTCTGTTTCCCAGAATAAATTGGTGAGCACACCAACCATTCCACAGACCCTTATTCTGCTCCTTTGCAATGCCAGATCGGTTAAAAACAAGACGCATATTATCCATGACCTTTTATTGGATGAGGCTGCCGACCTGGCATGCTTTACGGAGACCTGGCTGGGAGAGGCCAGTGGTATGACTTGAGCACAGGCACTCCCAGCCGGGTACTCAGTTAGTGAGCAGGTAAGGAAAAGTGGGCGGGGGGGGGTGGAGTGGCTCTGGTTCATAAAAACAATCTAACCTTGACCAGGAACCCTATCCGGAACACAGTCTAGGGATTCTGTTAGTATACCGGCCACCCCGTTGTCTAACAGACTCCCTAACCAAGCTAACACAGCTGGTCTCAGAGTTGCTGCTGGAGTCACCCAGACTTTTAGTTCTTGGCAATTTCAACATCCCACTTGAGACCAGCTTGCTAAATCTAACTGGCGCAGCTCAGGAGTTCATAGAATCCATGACAAACATGGGCCTATCCCAATTGGTTGTCGGGCCTACTTACTGTTCAGGTCATACCCTCGATGCTGCCTTTAGTACAGAACAGGAATATCCTTGGGCGGAGGTTATTAAAACCTCCGCATTGTCATGGACGGATCATTTCCTGGTCAAGATGGAGCCAAGAGCCACTGTCTGCCCCACCGGGTGTGGTGGACCTATTAAAATGGTCCGCCCTCGAAAGCTAATGGAACCAATTGAATTCCAGAAAGCCTTGGAGGGTTTAATGGTTGGTAATGCCAGTGATTCTGTTGAAGCTTTGGTTAATATTTGGAACACCGACCTCACCAAGGCTATCAACACAATTGCTCCCAAACGTCCTTTCCAGCCTGCTCCTAACCGTAAGCCCTGGTATTCAGAGGAACTTAGGAAGATGAAGCGGGCTGGACAATGACTAGAGCACACCTGGCAGAAGACTCGACTCTTATCCGACAAGACTCGTCGTATGAATTTCCTTGATTCTTATCGAGAGGCGATACATGCAGCGCAGAAGTCTTTCTCCTCTGCACATATTGCATCTGCAGAGACCTGTCCAGCAGAACTGTTTAGGGTGGTAGGGGAGCTGACGCAGATTCCACGTGCGCAGAACCCAACAATGGCCTGCTGTGATGCGTTTAACATCCACTTTGCAGATAAAATCTCTCGGATAAGAGCTGACTTAGATGCCAGTGTTATGACAGAATCTATAGACGAGGTGTCCAGCAACTCCATTGATTAAATTTTATTGGATCAGCTTCAATCTGTGAGTACCGATGATGTGGACAAGCTCCTTGGTAGAATGAGGAAGATGACCTGTCCCCTCTATCCCTGTCCATCTTGGCTGGCCACCCAAGGGGGTGACACATTGAGAGTACTCCTTAGGGATATTATCAATGAGTCCTTCAGGGAGGGGTCCGTTCCACCCTGTCTGAAGGAAGTGGCGGTTAAGCTGCTCCTGAAAAAGCATTCCTTGGACCCCTTGGACAGGAACAACTATAAGTCAGTCTCCTTGCTGCCTTTTTTAAGCAAGGTGATCGAGAGGACGGTCGCTTCCCAACTCCAAGCTGTCTTGGATGAAACCGATTATCTAGATACTGGATGAGGAAAAACAAATTGAGACTGAATCCAGACAAAACGGAGGTACTAACAGTTAAGGGCCCGAAACCAGGTCTGGGAATACAACTTCCAATCCTGGATGGAACTACACTCTCCTCCAAGGACTGTGTTCGCAGTCTGGGGGTGCTCCTGGACCCGTCGCTCCAGATGTCTAATCAGGTAAATGCAATGGTCAGAAGTGCCTGTTATCAACTTCGGCTGATACACCAGTTGCGCCCTTTCCTGGAAACCAGGGACCTCGAAACTGTGGTACATGCACTGGTAACCTCCCGTCTGGATTTCTGTAATGCGCTCTACTTGGGGCTACCCTTGTGCTTGACTTGGAAACTTCAACTAGTTCAGAACATGGCAGCCAGGTTGATTTCTGGTGTTTCCAGAAGAGAGCACATAACACCTGTGCTAAAAGCTCTCCGCTGGCTGCCTATTCGTTTCTGGGCACAGTACAAGGTGTTGGTTATGACCTTTAAAGCCCTACATGGCTTGGGTCCAACTTACCTTTGGGACCACCTCCTCTCGTATGACCTTCCCCGCGTACTTTGGTCCTCTGGGAGGAATCTGTTACAACCTATGAAAACAAGGCTGTTGGTGACCTCCCAGAGGGCCTTCTCTGCTGCTGCTTCCAGATTATGGAATGACCTGCCGGATGAGATCTGTCTTATTACCACCTTAGACAGCTTTAAAAAAGCTGTCAAGATGGATCTTTTCTGGCAGGCCTTTCCTGAATAACTATCCCGGCCCAAGACTCAGCTGTCTTTTCCTTCTGAGGTGCAATTGGATTTTTAAAAAATTATTGTATGTTTTAATTTTTTTCTAATTTAATATATTTTAAATTATTGTATGTTTTTAATTCTTTATAATTTAATATTATTTTAAGGGTTGGGTGGGCTAGGGTATTGTAATTATGGAGTTTTTATATTGTAAGCCGCCCCAATTGCATTGCAGAGGGGTGGGATAGAAATAAAATATTATTATTATTATTATTATTATTCTATTCTATTTCCCCTTCACAATACTTCAGGCTTATGGTTTTTGTCCTACTTGGGGAAACTGGAGGAGAGCTTTGTTTGCACTATTCTGAGTGTTAAAGAAAGTTGAACTTTGTTTGCACCTGTGATACACAGGCGCACCAGCCGAATTTATGTCACTGTTATGTCACTGTTCAACCTGGCAGCCTTGTCACTTACGCTGCCACCAAATAAATATCTGTGGAGACCTCAGTTCCACAGTTGCTATCTTTATGTCAGACTTCCCCCTTATCTCTTTCGTGGAGTGGGGTTTATTTGCAATGGATAGTATTTGTATTAGTGTGTGTTTCCTCACAGGGTTAGCAGGCCAGATAAATACTAGTAAGGGAAATAATTCATGAGGAGTCTGGATTTGATAAATAAAACATAAAGATTGGTTTATTGTGTAAACAGCATAACAGAAATACATTGAACTTTGTCTTCAATTTGGTTAAATTCAAACTGGTTGCTAGTCCCACTCTGTGGCAACCATATAACTTCAGAATCTGCCAGACTCAATAACAACTTGTGAGGTTCTTTCTTTCCACTCACTCTATATTCCAATGAACCTCTATTCCTATTAACTCTTATTCTCACTTCACATTCATTCCCTCAGCTCCACTCACAGCCATACACACATTCCAGTCCTCTCCTCATCACATCTCATCTTCATCTCCCCCTTTCAAACTGTCATCTCCTTTCTCTCTCTCCCGGTTGTCTCTCCACAGCACCATATTAACCAGAGGAGATACTGACATATTGGTGGGCATTGTACTGCCTTTGAAACTTTAGCCAGCAATTTTTGTTTTGGCAGAGTAGAAAGGAGGAGAATGTACTCATAATCATGGCTTAAAGTAAATGCTTTATGCTTACCTCTTTTGGGGCAATGTTCTTGATCCCTGATCTACAATAAATGTAGAGTAGAGTGATAAGAAGGAAGAGCCCTCCTAGAAGGGAAATTAAGGTACAAGCCATGGACTATAGCAATAACAATAAAATTTATATTTCTATACCACTTATCAGTGCAAAGCACTCCTTAAGCGGTTTACAATATGTTTTAGCTAATTGCCCCCAACAAACTGGGTACTCATTTTACTGACCTATGGAAAGATGGAAGGCTGAGTCAACCTTGGAGACCTGTAGGACTGAACTCACAATGCTGTGGCTGCAGTACCTTCTTGTAATATAATTATCAACACACGTTTATTATAATTAATTACATTGTATATTTGCCAGCAAAAAATTCTGGGTCATCTTTGGTTTATATTTTGTTATATGCACAGTATGTTTGGCTCTTTATTATTTGAGATCATTGTTAGAACGGATTAACAATTTGTGTTGCCAAACTGGTATACATTTCTGTTTATAACTACAGCATTATTATATTCACATATAAATTGTTATATGTGAAGAATCATTGCCAAACTGGTATATATTTATGATTGATATCATACACATTACAAATTGTTACATGTGAGGAAGGATTTGTTTGTGTGTTATATGTATGGCTAGAATTTATGTATACGGTAGTTGCTTTAAACATGATTAGTTAATTTTAATAAAATACAGGAAAGGAGAAATTAAATATAGACAACAGCTTTATAAATCATTGTTACTAATTCTTTATTGATCATATAGATAAGATACACAGTGTACTATTCATTGTTTCCAATAGAGTTAACACTTCTAGATTTCTCTAGTGGCTGCAGTACCAGCATTTAACCATTGTACTACCAGGGCTCCTTTGGAAGGGCAACCATGATGGAACTAGATAAGATCCTCAAGTGTAAAGATTTATAAATGAATATCAAAGTCAGAATCATCCATGCCATATTATTTTCCATTTCTATATATAATTGTGGAAGCTGGATACTGAAGAGCTCCGGCAGGAAGATAAACTAATTTGAAATGTGCTGGAGGGGAGTTCTGCAGTTGCCATTGGCCACCAAAAAGACAAATAAGTGGACCCGATAGCAAATCAACCCTGAAGTCTCACTAGAAGCCAAAATGATCAAATTGAGATTATTGTACTCTGGACACATAATGAGGCATCGCCCATTTGAAAAGACAAATAATGCTCCACAAAGTGAAAGGCAGTAATAAAGAAGGATGACTGTATTACAGATGGATTGATTCAATCAAGGAAGCCACAATCCTGAGTTTGCAAAACTGAGCTGGGCTCATGAAGGTCTCTCGTTCATAGGGTCACTGTTAGTGAAAGCTGACTTAGCAGCAAATAACAACAACAAGAGGTCCATGTTGACACGAAAGAAGGCAAGAGAGACTAACATTAGAAGGTGGTGAAGGAACAGATAACGTATGGTGGTGATGTGTTTGAATGGTGCTAGACAATAAAATACCACATTCTCTCTTCACTACATGGCTTGATACAGCATAGTTGGTCCTGAGCATGCAATTGCAAAACTGTGGTTTCTTAGGTTCAGTACCTGATAGCTGGCTAATGAATTAGTTTGCAGGCACAGGCATGACTTCGTGAGACAGGACAGGCTTTAGGTACAACAATTCACAGTATCTTTCTGTTTCTAAGTCTAAATATCACATTGCCCTTTTACTAAAAGTGATCATGTTGGCTTTTGTCATTTCTTTTTCCCCAGAGAATCAGCTGTTAGTCTGAAAGACTGAAGGTCTCACAGAGGGCATGTGAAGTCTGTCCTGAATTAAAAGACAATACTCTGACCTAAGCTAATGCAGCAGAGAGTGAAATAACTGAAGGAAAATCATAATGGCTTTTAACAAAAACAAAACAACTTCAATCATCTTTCTTCCCTATTCAGATAAAAGCAGGGTCTTTCGTGCTATGTTTCTGTATATAGAAACTATATTTCCTATATATATGGTCCTTTGTAAATGCGTCTTTTCTTATTTATTTATTTTTTTGTTTCTGCATCTTTTTAGACAGCAATAGTCTCAATATATTGGGCCACTCCACTGAAAAAAACCCAACTATGACAAGCTTCCTTCATGAGTGTGAAAAGCAGCATCAGTAGCAATAGGGGGGAAAACAGGGGGTGGTTTACACAATAATGTATTTTTTCACATAGTCCTGTCTTTGTGCAAACAACTCACACCTTATTGTGAACTTTCCACACATATGTCCCAAATGTTGTTTTTTTTTTAAAAAAACCACATTGGAATGGATAATAATTCTTATAATCTTGCTCAACAAGGAGAAGACTTTCATTCTTTCGCATGTGAATGAAATCAGTGAAAAGTTACATTCCTAGTCACTGGGTATCAAGTGGGCTATCTAAGCCTATACAAAGTACCTTTGTATTGATAATGTAGCATTTAATTTCTCATTTATCTTTTAAAACCCTTTGTTTAATAAACCAGATTAGATGAGCCATATGATCCATCTTTTATCTCAAATTTTACCCTAATAAATGTTTTGCATTACATGTGGGAGAGCATTGTGGGATGTAAGTTTTCTAAATATATATCTTTGACACCTTCTTATCCCCAAAGAGGTTGATTGCACCATCTTGAAGTGAACATATAAAGCTCAATTGAAACATGATGATCACTTCCATGTGGCTAAATCCAGCGTTGACATTACTTGAAAAAGCAAATCACACAGGACAGATTTGTCATATACGGTATTCCCATGTTAGCACTGTGTTCAGGTCACTGATGCTGACATGTGAACTCTTCACATGTTTCATTCATCTCATGTGGTCATATTGTTCAATTTCATCGGTGTAATATAGCCCATGGCTTGTAGCCCAGCCACAAGAAGGCAGCAAGCATTCTGCATTAGAAACTAGTATCTTGGTGTAGAGATCTAGGAACCATGTTAAATAAGGGCTGCACACACTTCACAATCTTACCAAAGGTTGAAAGCTATGTTCTGTACAAACTGCGAACTGGGAATTTCCAAAGTGACACCTGGTAGAAGTCATACACACACAAAATGCATTATAGTGGTCTGCAGATAAGGGCAGAAGAACATGAATTAATCTGAAAGGAGTCCAAGGCTTTGTCCAGAGCAGTCATAATATATTTTGCTTCCTGAAGTGTGCCCAGGTGGTGCCTCCAACTTCTTGCTAGAATCAGCACATTTAAACATCTTGCTGCATCATTCAGTAGTACTGTAGAGTACTGAAAGAAACATAATGAATAATTCAATGATTAACTATCTGCTGCTCTTAGTAAATAGCATAGTGACAATGTTAGGAATCAGATGGGGGTGTAAAGAATGTTGGTACAAAAAATTGTCTCATCTCAACATTGTACAAGAGATTTTGTACATTTTCCAATCATTTTTAAAATTTCATGGCTTTTTGTGAAATTTTCATTTGTGCAAAATATATTGTGTGGAAATTACAATGTTTTGTGGAAAAAAAGTTGTATTTGGGCAAACCACAATGTTTCATGTAAATAAAATCTTCACCCAACAGTCCTGAAATCAAAAACAAAAAACACATTATTATTATTATTATTATTATCTTGGCAGAACAGAGGGAGAAAACTTTTGAAATGCTTCATTCTTAGGTACAAAAAGAGAGAGAGAGAGAGAGAAAGGTTTTTACTCCTGTGAACAAGAGCCTCTTTCACCAAATGGACAACATAACACATTACTTATTAAAAGTAAGCTCTAATCAGCAGGGTATTTTTATTTGCTGATGGGTGCCTATTCTCCCATTCAGAAGGTTCATGAGTAGAAGGTTCTCTACTACATACAATCCTGACATTTGGATTGTGTAGGGATTTTTTAAAAGGAGGAAGTCAATAATATACACATTAATACCCCCCTTATCTGACAAGGTAGGGACTGTAGCAGTATCAAAACCCAGAATTGGTTGAAAAGCAGAGCCCATTGAGGGAACATGAGGGAACGATAGTGGCTCACTTGGGACTGTACTCCATGTACAGGCTGCTTGCCAAGTCACTCATTTGGCTTTGTGACTTTCCCCCTTCTCAGTTTGCTTTGCAAGCTGCACATGCACCTGTGTGGTCACTCCCAAGCAAGCCTCTGTGGGCAAGAACTGTTGAAAGAGTGGATCCCTCGTTGAATGAATGGGACTTGTCCTTAATCTGCAAGCGTCAAAAGAGCAGATCATCAGATAACAAGCTGTCAAAAGGCGGGGTGGGGGTAGTTTCCTGTATCCTAGCAATTTTCTTTATCCTGTCTACCATCAGGAAGTACTTGAATTAAAAAGAAAAGTCCCTAAAACTTTTATCAATACTCAGAAAAATTGGCTTTAAAAACAACAACAGATCTGAGATTGCAAAAGATATGTATTTGGGCATTATTTTTATTCTTGTTTGCAGTAATTTGCAGAAGGCACTGAAACAAGGATAGGAATCATGCAGTTCGCTGATTAAACTGCATGTGTCCATTTGTCTCCAGTGGGTATCCAGAAGCCAGGACTGGGTGTCCATTTGGTAACACAACTACTCTTTTAAAAATGCCTTGCTGATCAGCACTGTCTGCAGTAGAAAGGCTATGCTCTCTTTATTCATATGTTGATAGCACACCACTGAAGCAGTTGTTGATTACTGACAAACATCCATTCTTTCTGATCCCCAGGACTTTAAAAACATCTTCCAAGCCTTGACACAGAAAGTGGCATGATGCCTCCAACCAGATGTGCCAAAAACAGCTTGGGACTTGTTTTGACTCTTACTCTTTGTAAAAGAAAAAGAAAAAAAGCAGCAAGCAAAAAAAATTGAGCTCAGGAGCAAAATCTGCTTCTAATGAGGCCACAGTGGCACTTTGCAATGCATATTTTAAGGCATGTAATTTGGAAAAGCCTCAAAATGAGCCCAAGCCTACCGTATTTCCAATTTAACACTGCAAATGTTGCATAGTTCAGGTTTATGTAGGTGCTCTTTTAGTCCCCTGAAAGTTATTCAATGCCATTTTATACTACTTTGGAAAGAACTTTGTGAACATTTAATCTCTTTTGCAAAGTTTCTGAGGTCCTTAGGTACTCAGAAAAGACATATAAGTTGTGCATGAGAAAGGGAGGGAGTTCCACATTTAGAAACCTCATAGCATGCATTCAGGGAAAAAAACCAACACAAAAATATTGCCACCTATGGCTCTTGGTATATTTGCTGAGTATAATGTTTGTCCTTCTGAATCTGAGTCTTAGCTCTGAGTTTGCTTTCTTTGCATTTTTAGTAAGAGAGTGTATTCCCCTTCCCCTGCTAAAACCTAAATAAGAAGCAAGATGGAAAAGAGGAAAAAATAATTTACCAGTATTAATTAAAAATAATCAGTCCCCTGAGTCAAAAGAATGCTGAATTCAGATTCATGTTGCACACTGCTGTTTAAAAAGCCTTTTATCTACATGGAGTTTAAAATTTAGGTGTTTATTTAGCTGTTTAATCAGAAATCATTTCTGCTTTTTTGCAGTTGGTTTTGATGTCGTTTGAGCACAGTGCTTGCTCGGTGTCTTTGGGGTTCTGTGTCTTTCCACTTTGTAGTCCAGATGCTTGGGATACAGTCGGGCAGGGAAATAGGACCAGATTAGCTAGGTATTGCTTCTGGGCTCCTGTCCAATTGGAAGTGCCTTGCAGGGATTATTACAGCACTGATGGCATTTAGACTGTGAGGAGAATGGAAGGTGGTTTTATTGGTCCTGGTTCCCATGACGGCTGTGCCTCTGCATATCAGATAGGTTATTAACATACTGTGAGCTTAGCTTTGTTCTTTGTAGTAAATATATTGTTTGTGTATATTTCAACAACCTTGACATGTTGGGAAATGGAAGTGTGGTGGTTGTGTCACTGAGGTGAATATGAAAAGGCGGTGTCCCCTGAGGCAAGAATTGACTGGGCTCTAGCAATACCGAGAAGAGCCACAAAGGATCATGGTGCATTGTAATCAACATGGAAAAAAGCTGCCAAATGTCATGGGGGCATAATGCTAGGATGTGGGGAGAGGGAAGGAGTTGATTCAAGCATAATTCCCTGCTGCTTTCACAAAACCATTGCTTTATAGTACATGAGAGGTCATACTAGCTATTACTACTGGCCAGGTCTTGGTTTACCGTAATCTGGAGTACTTTATTTTGTTCTGGTCAAGAAGAAAAAAATTGGAGATTTCCCAGAAAGAAATAGGAATCCAAATTGTCATTTATTGCACCTGATAATGACAAATTTCAATAGTTTTCTCTCTGCTGGATGAGATTATTTGAGTTTTTGCATTTTTAACTGATGCATTGCAATTTATTGCAAAAACTTGGCTTATGCCAAAAAATTGCATTGTATACAAGATGCAACATGCGCAAACAGAATATATATTTGCACCAAATATTGCCTTTTGATTGAAATCTTTTTTGGAAGGCCAATTAAATTTTCATAAATTTTCTGAAATGCAAAACTTCATGGGGAAATGTGTAAATTTTCTCTTCTTTTCATGATGAGGATAGCTCTAAATATTCTTTACATCCCTAGAATGAAGTGTCAAAGGCAGCAAATGGATTTGGAGACATGCCATATTATGTAAGAGAAGAGGGGTGTTGTTTTCATAATCTTTGAGGAAAAGATTAAAGGCTTACCTACGCAGGCTGACTTGCCCCCATTCCAGAGCCCTGCAGTCCAGATGATGCAGGGATTTTGCCCCATTCTGCCCCCAGACAGTCCTCACCACCCCTGGGGCAGATATGGAGCTGGAATGGGGGCAAGCCCGGACAGGGCCCAATAAAACGTTACGTTATAATACCTGATAATACTGTTTCTAGGGGCTAAAACACAGATTATTTATTTATTTATTTATTTCTACCCCGCTCTTCAGCCACAAGGCTATCAGAGCGGCTTACAGATTGTTTTAAGCAATAGCAATTTACACACCTACACTGCATTAAGCAGTTTCCAATTATTAGGCTCCACATGTCTGTGGGAGCCCATCCAGCAATCTGTGCCTTGCTACTGCCACCAGGTCTCTGGCTCTCCTGGAAGTCTAGCAGTGGTCCCTCAGCATGTGATCAAGGCTGGTCACATGCAAGGAGACCTGCAGTCACATGTTGCAGGTCACCTTCCTGGCTTCCATATCAGCAGAGAAAATGATGGTGGTGGCTACAGTGACAGGCCAAGGTTCTGTTTGGATGCCAGCCTGTTTTCTCCAGGTAGCGGGGCAGAATGAGCTAGATCCGGAGCCAAGATACATCAGTGGAGAGCCATCATATCCTGGCTAGTGTAGATAAGCTCTAAGAGAATGATGGTCGAAATGTTAAAATATCCAAAAGGACACAAGGAATGTTCTCTTTAAACATTCTCAGGAAACAAGAAGATGAAATGCAGTAAGAGTATAAATAAGAAAGGTGTTTCCTAGCTGTGTTCCTAACTTAGCCATTGTATAATGAAGCCATTTACCCACCAATGCTTTGAAATATCCCTCACTTAAAAAGTTTTAAAAGGGGACTGGTGATGATTTGCTTATGAAACAACCTGAAAGTTGTCAGGTTCTTTACAACTTTGTCCTCATTCACAGTGTATGTGTGCAGGATGCTTGGCCTCTCTTGTAATACACATTTCTGATTCCTTTGTGGGGCTCAATTGTGTGGAATCCTGGTGGATAGATAGATCCTGGAAGCAATGAGTCCACATCCATGTTCAAGTGTGGAGCTGTTACCTATGCTTAGCTGTCCCCTTTCACCAAGCAACACACATTTACCCACTGTACCCAGCTGCTACAAATGATCCTAACATAATTCAGATTAGAATTGTGACAAAAGTGTAAAGTAAAAAGTAAAAGTGTAAGCAGAGAAGCTTTTGGCTTAAACTGATACTGAAGCTAGTCCCGAAGATGATCAGGGTGTAGCTCCCGATATCTCAGCAAAGTGGGACAAGAGATTCACATCCAAAGTGGTTATTAAACCATAGGGGGTCATTAACAGATTATTTCAAGTGAGAAAAGAATTTGATTTCCAAATCACCCAATAGTGATACAGCACAGTTCTACACTAGGAGATGCATGATGTCATCTGATAAGCTTCAGGCAAAGATGGGACTAATCCAGTGCAATTGTGGTATAACAGGGTTATATGGTAAACTCCTGACCCAGAGGGATCCATCCACCCTTAGTAGGGACAGCAAAATCCTGAAACTCTACCATGTCACTTCTTGCCTGATGAGATGGTAAGCTGTATATGTGGCGAGGTGGGATCCTTAAGACTATGTGATGGCTTTGTGAGATTTGCATTTTGCATTGGTCAGATGCTCAGGAAGTGTCACAAATACGATAGCAAACAACTTAGTCATGATCCATAGCAGGATGCAGTCTCCCACCAGTGAACAAGATGGCATATTTCAGAGTAAGTTACTCTTATTTATAAGTAAAAGGGGAATGCTTTACTACTCACCAGACAGGTTTTGCACTTGGAGAGGAAAGACCTACAATTTAAATCTAGTCTAGCCCTGCAGATTTACATAAAGAAACAAAGATTTTTATTTTATTTTTTAAAAAGGTTTATAGGTATTTTGAGATGTGTTATTACCTGTGGGGTGTTTCTCAAAGCAGTCAGTACATGTACTTTGCTCCCTTGACTTTTCATTAGCACTAATATTGATTAGATGCAATACAGACCTTAAAAGTAAATGGCTGCTTTGAAAGATGTCCTGATCGTGGCTTCTTGGTTGTTGGGAGGTTTTTGTGTTTGTTTTTTTAAACCTGCTCTCTTAGTTTAGAAGTAATTTTGTCCAATTAAGTTGACTTTGAAAGTGAATTAATTAAATTGGAAAACAATTTTAGCCAAGCCCATGTACCACTGTGAGTGACAAACTGCATCATTAGGCATAACAAGGATACTGCAGTGACATTTAGCTTGAACAGTACTGTGCAAGGAAGCAAATAAATAGCCAGTTTGGAGCCAAGTGTTTCCCTTTTTGACTCGTAATATTATTGGGATGGATGCCATTTTTGAAAACTCTCCTGAGCCATCCATCATCATCATCATCATCATCAATATCATCATCAATTTATATAGCCCTATCACTGCTTTACAAGAAAAAGAACAAGAAAAAACAGTTCCCTGCCCTCAGGCTTATAATCTAAAAACAGGATATACAAGGAAAGGGGGTGGCAGTCAGATAGGGGATTAAGTCTAGCAGATACTGTCTCCCTCTGAAGCCAGGGCAGTGGTTGTTGGGATGGAGGGAGGGCCTTTCATCTTTTTCTAGGTTTAGACATGATGGAAGAAGAGTTTCTGATCTCACTAGATTAAAATGTTACTAGCTTGTTTAAGATGACAATGCCTTCTTTCAAGCCTCTTTTGTCTCTGTGCACCATCCCTTAAAAGATAACGAACACTTCAAACAAAATTTAAAAGATAAAAAGACAGCACACCCCTGAAAGAGAGAGTCCAGAAGAGGATACAAATTTGACAACATATCACATATGCTGATTTATATGAGTAGATGCCAATTTATAAATAATTACTAGAGTTTAGGAATATACTACAACTCACCGTAGTGGAGATGATTTTGAAATGGAAATACACGAAACACTAACACACACACACATATGCTGTACACACACACACACGTGCACACACAGAGCACTTTCACCAGCCAACAGAAGCAATGAAGAAAGGTAGGCAGGATAAGGATAGAGGTGGGAAAGCAACAGAAAAAAGTATGTAAAGAATTCATCAACAAAGACAAATGCAAAATTCTACATTTAGGCCACAATACCAAATGCACAAGTATAGAATGGGGGATACTTGACTCAGCAGTGCTACATCTGAAAAGGGCTTGGGATTATTGTTGATCATAAATTGAACATGACCCATCAGTGCGATGCTGCAGCAAAGAAGGCAAATGATATTTTAGGCTGTGTAACAGAAACATAGTTTCCGAATTGAGGGAAGTAATAGTCCCATTGTATTCTATATTGGTCTGGCCTAATCTGGAATATTGCATTCTGTTCTGAACACCTCATTTCAAGAGGGATATAGACAAGTTGGAGCAGGTTCAGAGAAGGTCAACAAGGGTGATAAGAGGTATGGAGAACAAAACATATGATGAGAAGTTGAAGGAGGTGGGCATGTTAAGCTTGGTGCAGAAAAGACAGTGGGGTGTCATGATTGCCCTCTTTAAATACCTCAAGGGCTGCCAGAGGGAGGAGGGAGGAGGGTGGAGGCTTGTTCTCTGCTACCTCATAGGGTAGAACAAGGTCTAATGGTTTTAAGTTACAGGAAGGTAGATTTCAATTGAACATTAGAAGGAACTTTTTGACAGTAAGAGCAGTTTCACAATGGAACCAGTTGCCCAGAGAGGTGGTGAGGTCTCCTTCTCTGGATATCTTCAGAAAGAGGCTAGACAACTACTTGCTGGGGATGCTCTATCTGGAGATCCTGCATTGAGCAGGAAATTGGACCTAATGGTCCATAGGGCCCTTCCAACTTGATGATTCTATTTTCCACATGTAAGTATTTCATTTTCAGTCACCATGGGCCCTTTCACACTATGCAATTATAGCACTATGATTCCATTTTAATTGCCATGGCTGCATCCTATGGAATCCTGGGGTTCACAATTTGGTAGGGTATTAAAGCTCTGCAGCCAAGAATTGTGAGCACCCCTCCCTAAACTGCAAATCCTTGGATTTCACAGGATGCAGCCATGTGTCATGCCCCATGAGCCTGATGAGGGTATAGAGTCAGAGGAGGAGGACGACATGGCAGGGAGCGGCCATAGGGACCCTGGCACAGGTTTATGTACACCTGTGCCAGCAGGGAACCCTGCCAACCTAGAGGCTTGAGCAGAGGAAGAGCCTGGTCCAAGTGGGTTGGTATCAGTCCCAACAGAGAGTCCTGCTCATTCAGATAAGGATGATGAAGAAGAGAGGGACTTACCTCCACCATCATATAACCCAGCAGGCAGCTCTAAAGGAAGCCCAAAGGAAGTCTCTGAGACTTTATGAGAAAAACCTGCTCATTAAGAAACACCTGACAATGCCTTAATTGCTTTATATATGCTGCGGGAGGCAATGGGGGCTTTGTCAGAGATCAACTGATCTTCCTGGTGAAAGCTTCCTGCTGACTTTGGTGCTGGTATTCCAGTTATCTTGACTTCTGTTACCTTGACTTGTACTTAGACCTTGGACTGTCCCTCACTACTCTGCTGCCTGCTCCTGTTGACCCACGGACTGTTTTGGACCCACTTTGACTGACTGCCGTAAGCCTCTGACCTTTTGTACTGTGTTACTGGACTAAATCTTTGACTGTTTTTGCATTCCTGTGAGCTAATTAACAGTTGGCTCCCTTCCCAGACTAGTGCTGTTTATGCTTTGCTGGTACCTAGTTGCTTTCTGGACACCACAGCAGTTAAAATGGAAACATAGCACTATAACTGTATAGTGTTAAAAGGTGCCATGTCTTGTTACTTCATATTTAGATGCTTCCTCATGATGTCCTTATCCATTGTTAATCCTCCATTTCATAAATCTCTTTTTCTTAACTGTAGAAAATCCAGGTATTTAAAGAAGGATGGAACAGGAATCTCCACTGCTGTAGATATTTTTGCATTGTGCTTCGGTCTTTTTGAAGAGCTGTGATTTTTACATAGGCAGTATGATATAATGGGCAAGAGAATCTCTCACAGCTCAGCTCATATTCACTGTAATTTTTACAATGGACACAAGTTTTAAGTTTATAACTCCATTATAAAATGTTGATTTTAATATCAATATTTTAGTTACCACTGCAATACTTTCCCCTCTATATATTTTAAATGTTAATATATAATTTAGTAAAATAGCATAATAATACTGCAGTGCCAATTTTAAGAAAATAAAATAATCCCTTTCCAATCACTGCCATTTTAGCAATGTTTTAGCATCTTTCTCTGAAGATGCCAGCCATAGATGCAGGCAAACATCAGAAAGAAACTATTCCAGAACACGGCCTCACAGCCTGGGAAAAACCCAAGGAAAATCTATTTTTAGATAGTTCCAGTTTTTACTTCCAAACCATTAAAATTATATTAAATATTAGCAAAATACTATTTAAATAAAAAAAAATACTACTGCTAATCTGTACGGCTAATAAAAAGTCAAAAATTCAACTTCTCTTGCTATGTCATGAATCAGATTGGGCAATTATGATGAAATGATTAAGTGCTGAGCACAAAAAACCTAACTGGTTTATTTTAAGGACCACAGAATTATTTTTCTTTTTAAAAAGTTGTTGTTAAATGGCCATTCAGGTGACTTGTACCTTCCCCTTCATTACCCACAGCAGCTATGTCACACTCACTGAAAATATTGAAAATGTGCACATCTTAACAATCTGGAAAGTCATATATAGCTCTGTTTTGTAGTTATTTGTTAATGTTAGGAGCTATCTGTCTTGAAGCAGCCAAAAAGATGCTGTTGAGCCTTTAACTCATTTGGGTTAAGGAGCATAATCAGACAAGCTTTCTCACATACCTCTGACTCAATGACCATCAACTAGAGCATGTTCACATTGGATATATTCACACTGCACTGTTATAACTGTTTGAATGTACAGAAGCGAGAGCTGGACAGTGAAGAAAGCTGATAGAAAGAATATTGACTGTACTGAGATGTGGTGCTGGAAAAGATGTTTACTGTGGACTGCCAAAAAGACCAATAAATGGGTCTAGAACAAATCAAACCTGAGCTCTCTCTAGAAGCCAAGATGACTAAACTGGGACCATTGTACTTTGGCCATATCATGAGAAGGCATGACTCACTAGAAAAGAAAATAATGCTGGGTAAGGTAAAAGGCAGTGGAATAAAAGGAAGGCCACATACTTGATGGATACATTCAATCAAGGAAGCCACATTCCTGAACCCGCAGGACCTGAGCAGAATGATTGAGGATAGGTCTTGGAGATGTCTCATTCATAGGGTCGCCATGAGTCAAAGTAGACTTGAGGGTAGTTAACAACAAAAAATTACTTTCACTGCCATGATTCTATGCCGTTCTGGAATATGTACAGTAGCTGGGAAGTACTTAGAGGTTATCTAGATGGAGAAAATACTCATCAAAGAATTTGAGGAGAATACATTTTTTCCCAATGAGATCCCGCAGCGATTCACCTTATTCAGAAGGAGGGGGAGCAAAAAACTCCAAAAACTATGTGGGGAAAACCTTTGCAGCTTTTCCTGTTTTTTAAAGAAATAATGTGTAGGAATGCACATTACTGCTCATTTGGACAATTGATTTGGGATGCTGCACATTCTTGGAGAGGAGCAGAAGCAGACAGCGGATTGGTCAGATGTGCGTGGGGGGTGGACTTGAAGTGGCCGGAAGCACCATTTTGGATTTTTGTATTGCCAATCGTGTGCTTTATTGCTGCTCCAAGGTGATCAAATAGCTTTTTTAAGCAGAAGACCACACTTGCGCACATTTGCTTTAAAGTTAAAAAAAAATACTATGCAATGGCGACAACGTGTGGAGAAAAATAACATGCTAATTTACTTGGCCACCATCTTGATTCACAGGTTTGTGCACTTCAAACACAGATCGCTAAGCATGCTATCAATTTTGCCAAAAGACTGTGGAGATAAAAGAATGTTTCTGTGAATTTGTGATAATCTGCAGGAACCAAAATTATATCCTCTCATCTAGACAAGCCCTTAGAATTCTCCGATGTATTCTCTTGAACATTAGAGCTCCCTGGGACAGAATTTTTAGTAGCTCCTTAAGCTACAAATCCCAGGATTCCATAGGAAGGGGCCATGACAGTGGTATCGAAGCACTGTAACTATAGAATGCAGGTATAACCATAGTCAGGTAAAAGTTGGCATTTGATGGCATCAAATGGGTTTTCTGCATATATGAATAAGCCGGTAGCTTCTTATACTGTTTTTGAAATTTCCAGGTTTTGAGAGAGGGCAATGTGCAGGAAATGTATGTAGACATTTCTCAATCCTGAAGATAATTTGTTTCCATTTCAAAGCATAACCATTCCACACTGCAACTGCTCCTAATTTCATGTCTTTGATCCACTTGTATTACCATGGCAGACTGTCAAAATCGCACTCAGCAAGAAACACATATCCTTTTCTGAGGCCGCAGTGTGCTTTGCTGAGGATTGAGGGTGAGAGTCTGTTCCTCAACACTTTCAAGTGCCACGCAGAACTTTAAGCAGTCCTGTTGCAAAAGAATGCCTCTTTGGAAAAGGAATGACGCATTTATAGGACCAGATCAGCAGTTTAAGTGCATTAGTATTATATAGGTCCGTATCACAAAGTAAGTGCATTAGTGCCGATCAGCACTTTTAGTTTATTCTGGGATTTTATAGGGGCCATCAACTAGGCGATGTGTTAAAAGCCCTGTTGGTCTGGATCAGCATGTTAGTGCATTAGTGGATCATGTAAATGCTTAGATGGTAGAATCCTATAAGACTTTTGAAGTGTTCCTGTGTATCATTCATCTCTCAGCTGATCTTCCCTGTTGCTTTGAAGTGACTGTTGTGAACCTGATGCAGCTTGATTATCAAAGGCATGTGTTATTTGCTCTTCTGCGTACAGTACTTAAAGAGTAGCACAGAAAGTAGAGACTGATTTCTGTTCTCCCTTTCCCTTTCTGTATATGTGAATGTAACATTTTTATTTTTAAAATCATTGAAGTATTTCACAGTTAATGATAAATACATTCAGCAAAAGAACGGTTGCCAGGGCACCTTCATTGTCTTTCCATGTTAGGATGGAATTTGTTAAATCAACAAACATAGGTTCCTGACCCATTTTACTGAAAAATGAATATGAGCTGGGAGCATTCTCAGGGAGAAGTGGAAGAGGGGTACTTTAAAACGTGTTCTCACTTGCCATATACTGTAGCTAAGAATTGTGGGAAAGAATGGGGTGAAGATGTATTAGGCATTTCCACCCAATACTCCCCAGTTCCACATTCATCTTATTTAGCAAACATTGGCTTGGAAACCCAAATCCATTGACATAATGTAGTTCTGACTTTAATTTCTTGATCTCTGGCCTTAGTATAGTTCTCCATTCTATGTGTGCTTCATAGTGCTGTAAGTAATTCCCTCCTATATAGGGAGCTACTTTCTTACGAGTGGGCAGGAGGAAGACAATTGGAATAAGGTTTAAATGACCAGACACTTGAGGGGTGTGTGTGATCATTTAGGCCCTATCCCTACAACTAGCCAGTAGCTGAAATGTGGTGCCACTTCTGCAATGAGATCCATGTAAAAATAACCCACCCTACCCCACCCCACAATTTTGTTATATTGATTTGGTGGAGGGAGTGCAGCCACAGTCTGTATGTGACCAGCAACCCTTTTTGTGGCTCCTGAATCCCCCTAAGCCTGCAGACCTCCTAATTGCTTATTTTTGAGGGGTAAATTATTATTTAAAAAATGGCCCGTAATGTAACCCAGAGCAGCACCATCCCAGGAAACATTCACCATCCTGCAAAACCTGTTGAAAACTGGGTAATCTTTAGCCCTTCTACCCCACCCCCAAAAAGCCCAAAAGAGGAAATTTTAAAGTGACTTCCAGTCACCTTCAAGTTATGTTTTCAAGCGAACATGTACAACTGGAGTCTGCGAAGGAGTGTGTATATAAAAATTGGCCTCTGATACAGTTGCCCCCTCCTGATTTAGTTGGTGCTGTAGTCACAAAGGAGTCACTTAGAAAAACTGGCTTTTATGCTGGCTGGATAATATTTAAAGAGCCCCACACTGGGTTGTTGTTGAGCAATCGAAAAGACCATCAAGTATTCTCCTTTTGCTCTTAAGAGAGCCTCCACAAGTGCGTCTGTTGTTATTTTTGTTTGACTGTTTTGAAGCTTTTTTTAAAAAAATGCACGCGTGCATGCACACACACACACACACACACTTTTCTTTCCAGGGGTCATTACTGGAGCAGATCTAAGAACAGCAGAGATACTCACTTTTTAAAATCTTCACTAATTTCATTAATTTCTGAGTTTAAACATTCAAGTGACCACCCTCATACCACATTGCTGATAGCTAGTCAATTTATTTTCATTTCATCAAATATTATTAAACTTGTTATTTGTTAATATTAACAAATAAAACCAACCCCAAACCCACTCAGATTTATTTTAATGAAAATTCTTAGTATTAAAGAAGTAAAATCATCATAATTATATAATATTCATTGCCGATTACATTAATTTATGACTTAATATGATATTGAGTAGGGAATATGATACTGACTACACGCCATTGACTATAGTGCATTTTCCCATTGAGTATTGTGTATTTAGCAATTTGCCTCAGTTTTGCTGCAGTTTTGCAGCAAACCACAATGTCTTTTAAAACAACAACCCAACAATCTTTATGGAGAGAACTGGGGACTCTATCTGTGTACCTTAGTTTAAGGTGCTTTGCTTCAGAGCGCTTCACTAATAATGACACTTTTCAATTATATGGGGGTCCACCTGTACAGTGCCATTTTGTTACCCACGCTCAGTCTGTTCACAGCATTTATACACTTTGTTTCACAGTGTTGTATTCTAGTACTTTTTTATTTTTACTTTTGCATCTTTTTTTAAAAAGGCCTAGCACTATTGCACACTTGATAAGGGATGCTTTTAGGCTTTTATATGCACTTGCATTCTCGTTAAAGCAATATTTGCTTTAGGGTGGTGGTCTGGAATCTAACCTGCTGTATTAGTAAGATTCCATGGGGTCTATGATGTGCACTTTGCTGTATAGCAGTCCCAGAAACCATCTGCTTGCGTCTAGCCATGCCTGGGCTCAGAGGCACATGGCTGGATTATTGGGGAAAGGGTTCACAGGCTCTGGCCATAATTCTAGCCCATGGAGGTTCCATATCCAGCCCACTGGAGACTGTCCACTGACCCTTCCCTAAAGCCCCATCCCCTCTGAGAGAAAGTGGTATCTACAATCAGAGATCTCTTTTTAAATGGTTTGCCTAATAAATAACAAAGATTTTTTTGATTTGTTGTAAAAATATTATAATATTTTTATTTTAAAAACAGTTTCAGAATAGATAAAAAAACTAAATGTAACACAGCAATATATTTACACATACATGTTCCTTAATAAATTGACACTCCATACTTTTATTCATCCATTGTTTATCTCATTTTAATCTTCCATTCTCGACATCATCTACAGTACTACCCTCCATTTTATTCTTCTACTCATTTGCTTCCCTTGCTTATTTCCTTCTTTAAGATTCCATCTTCTCTTCTCCTTCTTCAATTACCACCACCACCACAAAAACAAACACTTTCTCTTACCATCTCGCTTACCTTTTTTTTAATTTTTTTAAAAACAAAGAGATGCTTTCAAAGGAGCCTTCCAGAGTGAGTTACTGAAGATCTCTGTTTACCTCCAAAGGTGGGGAGTTCCATAAAAGAGATCACCACAACCAAGAAGGCCCTTGCTCAGGTCACCACCACCTGAGAGTCACTTGTAAGTGGGACCACAAGTAGGGCCTTCTCCAAAGATGTCAAAGGCCAGTTCAGTATGTACCATGAGAAGTGATGGGTCCATAGCCAGATATGTGAGTCCCAAGCCACATGGGATGTTAACAAGTTGACATAAATATCTTGAAGTTGTCTCAGAAGCCAGTTGACAGTCAGTGCAGATTATAAGTGTAATAGGACTCTATATTTGTATTACCAAGCAATGGCATTGTACACCAACTGAAGCCTCCAAACTATCTTCAAGGGCAGCTCCACACAAAGTGCATGGCAGTAGTCCAGATGGGAGGTTACTTAGCTATGCATTACCATAGCCATGCTATCCAAGTCCCAAAAGAGGCATAGCTGGTGAACCATTAATACGTAACATGGTTAGATATTAATGGCAAGCAAAAATGATGTCTCATGGACTGCATCTTTTGTCATACTTCATGCGCTCTGCCCCTTTTGTAAACTTAATTGTCATGTACTTTTCATAGGCTACAACTCCCACTGATGCTGAAAATCTTTTCCACAAGTTGGCAGTACTTCCTGTATATGCCTTGTTGCTCCAAAATGCATCTTTACTTCAGGGAAGGCGGTTCTTTGGGCCCAGTATGTTAAACACTACTTCTGTCTTGCCCCCCTCATCTCCCCTTCTTAGAAGATAGTAGGGGTGTTTTGTTGGCCTGTGGTGACGTTACGTTATGCTTTTGGAGAGGGGTGCCTTTTGCATTTTAAAATTCCCTTTTAACATAAGCCTGGAAGGATTTCCACCCCACAGAAAATGAAACACTAATGTGTAAGTAGAGAAATATAAAAAAATACTGTTGCTTTGGGCAGATTTTCTTTCCCAGCCTTTTAATTTCTGCCTTTAAACACACATAAACACATGTGAAACATGAAAGAGAAACTACAACTAGCCTTAGAAGCTGTTTGGTTTTTTACCTCCTTGTGCTTCCTGCATGCTTTACTAAATAAGATTTTTTTCCCCTTCAGTTTTTAATTTGAACCATGGAGTCTGTGTGATTTTTGTCTTGAAACACTGAAACTCTGGACTGCTGGCCTCCAGGGAATGAACCTGAACCTTTTCTAATCATACACTTCCTCCACCCCAAACAATTGTTAGAGGTTGCCTGTCTTGAGAAAAACTGTTGTCTGGTTACCTTATTGTCATTTCTCAGTAAATTGACCTTTAGAACCAGAGCAGGCAGAGGCATTATTATAGAGCGCTTAAAGAATTGAGCCTTAGCACCAGGTTGCCTCTGAATTTCTCCAAACATCCTCACTTGAAATAAATATACTTTGAGATATAAGCTTTTTAAAATCGTATTCTGAAGGAGGGATTTTATCAAGCAGATCAAATAAGCTGTGAAGAAGTCAAGAGGCTGCTGTTATATGGAACATTCTGTTGAAGTCTATGTATTGGGGGATGGTGGTGTTTATTTAAATTAGTGAAATTAGGGGTAAAAAAAGAAGTAAGCCATCCCGATTGTTTTAACAGAGGGGCAGGGTATAAATACATTTTTATTATTATTATTATTACTATTATTATTATTAAGTATGAATGTGCTGTTTTAAGGCTTTCAAACAAATTTGCATCTGCATACTGATTATGGAGATAATTATTAAAGATTAACATGAATGTAGTTATAGAAAATGCAGGTTTCATTTGTTGCCAACATTTTGATTTTAAAGTTTAAGCATCCTCCAGCATAATGTTGTATAATGGATGAGTATGTTGAGCCAGGAAGATTAAGGTTCAAATCCCAACTCAGCTTTGAATCTCCCAGAAGACCAGGCTTGGCTTTTACTAAGCTGGTCCACAGCCAGCAATCAAATAAACTTCTAATTACCCAGGTCAGTGTGCAAACCAGACCCCCCCCCATTTCATATGTCTTCCCCCCCTCCAAAAAAAAAAGTATTATTTAGGGTTGCCAGGTCCAGATTATCCCAGGTCATGAGATTTCAATGCAAAACACTGAAACCTAGGATGGCTCCTAGATGGTGCCATGGGTATGGGCCCTAGCAATGTCCTTAAGCATTAAGCAGTGACCACAGTGACTCACAGCTTGTCATTCAAACAGAGAGAGAGAGAGAGAGCGCATACTTTCCTGACTGAAAACCAAAACAGAAATTCTAGCTAAAGGGCTGTTCCCAGATCAAAATGTAATGACATTAGTCCTTCTCACCTACATAGGGAGATTAGATAAGGATCATTTTATTTTGAATATTGGTGACCCATGGAAACTGGAGAGTCAGGGCATAACCTTGAGATCTGGTAACCCCACAGTTACTTGACCTGCTGTGGCCTTAGTATTTATTTGAAGAGTGCTGGTACAGCTACAGTAGGACCCCCATATCCACTGATTCATTATCCACTGGTTCAATTATCCACGGGACACAAAACAGCACACCTACTATAGAGTCTTCCTAGAATATGTGTCATCTCTAGCCATTTTCTAGGTCCTCCAAGGCAACTCTATGGTACTTTAAACCAGAAGTCCCATTATTTTCAATGGTGTTTGCTATTATCCACAGTTTTTGTTATCCATGCCCCCCCCTGAACCAATCCCCAGCGGATATGGGGGTCCCACTGTATTGATTAATCTCCCTGTAGTTCTCTCATTAGGCCACAATCTTCTCCTGAATGTGTGATCACTCTTTAAATGCTCCCAGGATTGTTTCCAAGACTGTTGGAAGGTGATTTCTTACACCAGGATGCCTTGACAAGCAAGTTATTTTTGCCCACCCTAGCCTGTCTCACAGAGTTGTTAGAAGGTTAAGAGCACAATATTAACTTACCAAGATAGCTGAGGGCCAGCTGAGACCACACTAGGCCAGTTGAAGTTGTGGTGAATCCAAACCTCTCTCAGCCAAGGAAATTTGGAAATTATTTTAGACTCTCTTGGGTCAGCCTTAACTTTGTGCTGAAACAGTAGCTGTTTCCCTGGACTGAGACAATCTTGGATTTGGCATAACTCAGTTCCCTCCTCACTTTGCCTCCCGCTACCCCCACTTTAGCTCTTCTGGCTGATCTCAGTCAGCAGGTAGGTTTGTCAGCAGATCCCTTTGCTAACTGATCTCTAGGATCAGCCACTAAGAAGAGGTTATGGTGGGAAGGGGTTATGGTGGCACTAAGGCTGTCCAGCCATCAAAAGGGCAGCCCTGCAGGCTTTTGTCTATTCTTAACCCCCTTGACACATCTTGGAATTAAAATTGCACTGTAAAATGGAAGGGCTCCATGTATATACAGCACCTTGAGTTGCTTGGAGGTAGGTGAATAAATTCTGTTGGGATGTAATAATAGGCAATCAGAACTGTTTGGTTGGCTTCAGCATTCACGTCCAGCTGGAAATGATGAATGTGAACAAGCAGTCTTAGTAGTGATCAAGTTAGTTTTCCCTAGCTGTGTAGAAAAAAATGACTCATAAAGTATAGCACATGAGTGTACAGTTGCCCCTCCACATTCGCAAACTTGGCATTCGCGGTTTTGAATATTCGTGGGTTTTGGGAGGGCACCCGCCCTCCCAAAAGCAGCGACAAGGGGCCTCTGGAGGCCCTGTTAAGGCCTTGGGCGGGAGGGGGGAGGGCCGGGGAAGCCTTCACGGAGACCCCGGAGGCACTCCGGAGGCCCCATGAAGGCCTGGGGAGGGGGTGGGGAGGGCCGGGGAGGCCTTCACAGAGCCCCCGGAGGCGCTCCGGAGGCCCTATGAAGGCCTGGGGAGGGGGTGGAGAGGGCCGGGGAGGCCTTCACGGAGCCCCCGGAGGCACTCCGGAGGCCCCATGAAGGCCTGGGGAGGGGGTGGGGAGGGCCGGGGAGGCCTTCACGGAGCCCCCGGAGGTGCTCCGGAGGCCCCATGAAGGCCTGGGGAGGGAGGGGGAGGCGGGGGAAAACAACTATAGGGCCTCCAGAGGCCCCGTGGTCGCTTTGGCGGGAGAGGGGGAGGGCAGTTGTTATTCACAGATTTTTCACATTCGCAGGGGTCTGGGGAACCTAACCCCCGCAAATGTGAAGGGATGATTGTATACTGAATCTATGGAGGAACTGTACTTCACTAAAATGCATGAATGCAATAAGAAATACATAGCCTATTTTTTCAGTTTATGCTTCCAACTTTTAAAGCATCAGTCAGAAAAAAAGGAGACCAGTGTTACAAAAATAAATGGCAGTTTGTAGGGTCTTTCAGCTATAGAAGTTCTATTTGTAGGGCTTTTAATTCTGCCACTCTAGTTTGAATATCTCTGTTGGAACACTCAAAATCAAAAATTACACAAGAGATACATATCTATTAAATGGGGTATTTCTAAAAACAGTGATACAGGGCATAAATATTTCTTAAGTAATTTAGATTTAGATTACTCTCTCTCTTTGTGTGGCTGCTGTCACACTGCAGAAATAATGTAGTTTGACAGTTTGGTGAGGACTCGGAAGAGAACCTTCTCCGTGGCTGCTCCCAGACTGTGGAACTCTGGGAACTCAGATTAAGGAGCCTGGTGGCGCAGTGGTTAAATGCCAGTACTGCAGCCACAATGTTGCAAGTTCCATCCCAAGGGCTCCAAGGTTCACTCGGCCTTCCATCCTTTCGTAGGTCAGCAAAATGAGTACCTGGCTCGTGGGGGTAATTAGCTAACACACATTGGAAACTGCTTAGTGCCTGGCGTGCTATAAAGCAGTGTAGATGTGTAAAATGCTGTTGCTTAACAATTTGTAAGCCACTCTGAGAGCCCTTGTGGCTGAAGAGCGGGGTATAAATACCTAAATAAATAAATAAAATAAACTCCCTTCCACAAGGGAGATCCGGTTGGCCTCCTCCCTACTCTCTTTTCTTCAGCAGTTGAACATGGGTTTATTTAGCCAAGCATTTGACATCTGAATTTTACGTGCTGTGCTGTGTTTTTTTAAATGTTTTTAATGTTGTATTTTTATTGATTTTATGTTTTTAAATTATATATTTTTAATTTATATTTTAATTATGGGAATATAATTTAATTCTTTTTTAACTTTTGTAATTTGTGAGGTTTTAGTTGCATTTTTTAACTGTTGTAACCCGCCTTGAATCCGATCTTGGGAGAAAGGCAGGATATAAAGCCAATAAATAAATAAAATAAATAAATTTAACTGCCATGGCTCAATGCTATGGAATTCTGGGAATTGTAGTTTTTGAGAGAGTTAGCCTTCTCTGTCAGCTGCATTATTTCTGCAGTGTGGCAGCAGCCTGTGTGTGTGTGTGTTCACATGCGTGCTTTTTGCCAATGGCACTTGGATCAGTTGTTTGCACTCAGGTTCTACAAAGTGGTATTGGAGGTAAGTGTGATTTAGAAGGGGGCGAAAATCCAAGAACTTAAGAGGTTCAGGTAGTACTGAGTTTGCAAATACAGTATATGAGAGCTCAACAGAAATATCTCAGAGCATTAAATAATAATAGCCTTAGGCTCCATCCAGGGCCAACAGGGGAAGAACTGTTCTTGTGTATCTTCCTCACATTAAGCCTTATAAGAAGAGGCTTGTTTGTTTGTTTGTTTCTACAGGGACACATAGAGCTCTAGAAAGTTTGAGTTTTGTTCATATTTTTTGGACAAATCTTTGAGTTCCAGGGCTTCTACTTCCACAATGGCTAAGGGTTGTGTATCCATCCATTCACAGAACACTATGATTTCTCCACTAGCCTAGCATTACATGTAACCTTATCAAAATAACAAAATATTCCTGCGCAGGGAGATCCTTTTTATCATGACTCTCTTCCATAATGTCATTGTGGGACTTGAGTAGTTGATTTGCACCATGGTTAATTATTGGTTTGACAAGAAGCAAAAATAATTCATCAGTGCCTTCAACATATATGGACGGTGATATTTCGCCAACAGCAGAAGACATTTTGAAGGGGAGGTTACTATGTGCAGTGTCAGTCAGCATTAATGTTGATCCCTGATAGCATTAATAATACTATTTATATCAGAGAGCTTAAGAGAAGAATAATCTCAGGGCAATTAATTGTCTAATTAGCAGAAGTGCTGAATTTGTTGTGTATCTGCCACATGATCATGTTATAAAACCAGCTGGCATTATCAAGTTGGGAGGCAGGTGCAAGCTCAGTAAATGTTTGCCTCCAAATATATTAATTAAGCCAATCACTTTTAATTTTGCAAATGAGACTCATTCCACATAGACCCAAATTTGCAAAAGTCCCAGGATTTTAATGAGATGATATATCCTTCCTTCACTCTGTGAGATAGGAGTCTACCAATTAACCTATCATACATGTAGCTATGAGCCAGCATGGTATAGTGGTTTGAGTGTCGGACTGCAACTCTGGAAACCAGGGTTCGAATCCCCACTTGGCCATGAAAACCCACTGGGTGACCTTGGGCAAGTCACACACTCTCAGCCTCAGAAAATCCCATAATGGGTTCACCTTGTTGCCATAAGTCAGCAATGACTTGAAGGTACACAAGGAAAACAACAACAAAAAAGAATAAGATTACGAGGTGACAGCTGAACAGATTGAAGGATTGTTGTACTTTTTAAAACTGTTAACTTTGGAGTTCTACATAAGAGTAAGATTACAGTAGTAAGAATAACGGACTCTGAGGTAAGCAACACCTGCTGAAATTCTGTCTTCTGCACAACTATTGAATGTCTAAGAGACCTCACTCTCCCCCCCCCATTACACCATGGTCAAATAAATGACTTACGTTGAAATAAGTGACATATGCTTTCTAGGAAAAGATGGCTATAACTGTGCTTTCTAAAGGAGTGTTCTTGAATGAAGCTATTTGAAGCCATTCTGGAGGTCCGTGGAGCAATAGCTTATATCAAATCAAGGTGCCACACTGCACATCTGAAAATCCTGTGCTTTCAAATGCCACATCAGCCCAGAATCATTTCAGTATTGTCTGCAGGAGCAGCTTTGGGAGTATTTTTGTGTTGTTGTTTTGGTCCAATATTTGGAGATGTTTTGTTTCAGTTTGTGCCTGTAAAAATAAGATAACACTTCTTTATTTTACAGTTGTCTTAAGAAGCTAAATAATGTTGCATTGCAAGCTGATAACAGGACAGCAACAGCAAAACGGTTTTCACAGGAAGCAGAACAAAAGCATGTCAAATAAACAATACAGACGAAGAAGCTGATGTTAATCTGTGTCGGCCATACTATCTCTCTTTTAAAAAGTTTGCCCTCTACCTCTATATTTTCACTGACTATATAACAGTGCATTAAGAATTCAGTGCTTTGGAAGAAGATCCATGTAGTCCTTAGGGGTAATAATTATAAAAAGCAATGCTAACACCTGTTTGCCATTATATAAAAGCCCCTTGAAGTTTGTTCTATCGTCTCATTTGCACATAATTGTATTCTTTTGACAACCAAATAGTCCCTTCTCATCAGGCATCCCAAAAATGTTAGGACTGCTCACCAGGAGAAAGAATTAGTGAGAAGAATTTGCTATAAGAATCAGGGCAGGTGAGAGAGTTTCATTTAAAGAATCTTGCATGGTTTGAACTCCCAAGAAGACATGTTCTTTTCTTTGAACCCAATCATCTGGTGGCATTTTAACGTCAAGTATTCCAAGGCTCTGCAGGAGAATTGTAAACCTGCCTTTCTCTGGCTAGCAGCATCTGGGTGCCCATATACAACAGAAGGGTCGAACCAGACTGTCATTCAGTGAGTCCCAGTTTGCACAGCAGATGGAAATATTTAGCCATTTTGTACCACCTCATTTTGTACCTTCCGTTGCCAAGTGAGCCATATTTCTCTTCCCTATAGCATTATTATTTCCCAGAGTTACACCTTACTTAGAGAAATACTCTGCAGCATGTTATAAACATGAGCAAAAAGCAATAAAGTGATGTATTCGCATCACAATGTAGTCATTAGCCATCTGTGGGTACAGTGCTAATTGGAAGCAGCAGAACGCACAGGCACAAGACTGTAGAGGGTTGCCAATGATCCATAAGTGCAACAATTACTCTAAATCTCTCTGACCTTTCGCTACCTCAATTTCACTTTTTTTTTGGCCAGGTAGTAGTAGCAGTAGTCATATTTCTAGCATTTCTAAACACTGTTCAAAGATTTTATAATTAAATGACCTGCCTATTAAGGCTTATGGTCTCAGATAACAAATACAATAGGAAAAAGTTATGGAGAGAAAAGAGGAAGACAAGGAAAAGCAGCTATCAAGATATTCCAAGTTGAATAGCTACTGAGCAGATCATTCCGAGAACAGAGCTGAAGAGTGGTTTTTTCTGTGTCACATTCTCCTGAACTACAGTCAGAGGAGTCAAATGTGTCTGATTCCAGCTTTTGATCCATCCTTCTTTAATAAGCATATTAATATTTAACTTTATTCTTATTATAGAAAGATTAAATTCGGGGACAATTGGCAGCATTATGGTAAAGGGCTTTGCTGACATGGGCAGTGATTCAGAACCTGCAAATGTTATACAAAATCTAACACAAGCAACAGAAGGGTCTAAGATCAGTTCCCTTTGTAATGACTGCAAAAAGAAGGTGAAGCCTTTAAAATGGGGTGTGGAGAAACACCTTCACTTTGAAGGGGAGTGGAATTCTCAGACTCAGTTGAGCAGCTGAGGTCCTGGAGATATTGTATTTGTTTCTAAGAGTTTCACTATTTATTAGTTATTTGTTTGATTTATATTCTGCTTTTCTCTCAAATGGGACTAAAGCAGCATTGTTCATATGAACATGTCAGAGCCCGGAGGAGGGGGGGCAAGATCAAAACTGGTCACTACTTTGCTTGTGCTAGAGTTTATGTTTCCCAAGTAAGTGTGAAATATAGCCTCACCAGTTATTAGGATATGCTGAATAACTGAAATGAGGTGTTGCCACATAAAAATACAAGGGCTGGAATCCTGTTGATCACACACACACACACACACACACACACACACATATACATGTGTGTGAGTATGCAACTCAGGGTTAAGTACACTTATGCCTTGTTTTGCATACTCTCTCTCTGGCTTTTTTTCGCAAACAAAGATTCAGGAAGGACTCATCCCGCGCTTTCTGCAAGCGCACTGATGACTAATCCTAGATAAACAAGTCCAGTTGCAGAAAGTACAGCAGAAGGTCTCCTTGGGTGATGTTTCCGGGTTGTGATTCTTTCTGCGTTGTCGTTTCTCTTCAAGACTCGTTCAGCGTGATTTTCTCAAATAAGGCTGCAGCATTGTGGATAGTGCGTCTCCAGACCTTCTGATGTGAGGCCAGGGCGGACCATTGTTGGTGATCAATTTGGCCGAGCCTGAGATGTTGTTTCAGGGAGTCCTTGTATCGCTTTTTTGGAGCGTCCCTCTTACGCTGACCCGTGGTGAGTTCACCATAGAGTACTATTTTTGGGAGGCGATGGTCCTCCATCCTAGAAATGTGCCCTGCCCAGTGCAGCTGTGTTCTCAATATCATGGCCTCAATGCTGGTGATCCCTGCTTGCTCAAGGACAGCAACATTTGTCACATAGTCAGTCCAATGTACTGTATATTTAGGATTGTGCATATACTACACAAAGAGCTATTTGCTAGCTGTTTGTGAAATATCCAAAACCTCCCCTATCCCAACAGTTGTCAAGCACAGCAGGGCACTATTGTGGTGGTTCCTGGCTGAGCTGGAGAAGGAGGAAGGAAATCATCCGGCAGCAACCATCCTGTCTTCAGTTGTAGCCAGGGGAAGATGAATGAGGTCACCCAGTTCTTTGGGACAGTAATTTCATTTATCTTCCCCCCAGCTGATGGGGTGCTGTCTGGTTGCTTCTTGATGCCCTCTTTCTCAGACAGTAAACAGCTGCAGCACCCCCATCTTGATGCTTGACACCTGCCTTGAGGTGGGGCAGGCTGATTGGAATGACACATCCAGTCTGTTGTGCTTCAGATACTGCAACATAGGATTAAGGCCAATATGTACATATTTTTCTGTATGTGCTATGTATTATGACAGATTTGCATAGAGCTGTTGTTGTCAAAACTATTTCCACTAATATCATTTGTGTCATAATTCCACCTTCTTTGCTACTAGAGTACCTATGAATGCACTGGTTGTGGAGGGGGGTGTCAAAAAAACCTTCAGGTTTGCCACATGTATCTTGAGTGCAGAGAGAGAGAGAGATGAAAGCACCAGTAGGTCTGTCCTCTTACAAAAGATCTGCTAGCACTTAGCTCTGTGCATTACGTCTTTGGGTGCCTTCCTCTCTTGCTCCTTAACACACAACTCGCTTGTAGTGTATATGGTTTTGTTTTGTTTTTGTGCACTCTCTTTATCCATTTATAACAGTGGTTATCTGCAGGGTTATAATGAAGCAAATGGCTCAGTATCAGAGAAGAGCCTTTTTGCACAGTGTATCCAGGAAATCAAATGCAATATAGCCAAGGTCCTTACATTGGTTTGTTACAATTAGTTTACAAATAAGAAACAATTTGAAAATAGGGGCTATTAAGTGTAGGAATATTGAGATAATCACAGACATCATGTAATGTTTTCAGCCTGGATGACTCTACATTAGTAAATGGTTATGATGCCTATATCTTTATTCCTTCTCATTAGAGTGAGGTAGAGAACATTGCTTTCAAAGCAGTGTTAACATTGTCAAAGCTGTCTGCTCCTGTTTGTTTTAGGGATTAATACCATGACCCTCCATGTAATTCAGAGAGCAGCTTGCAAAATATAAAACCGTAAGACATACTAAGAACAGGGCAACCATCATAGCCTTTCGGGCCATTTCCATTCTGGAATTGCTATGTGTTTGCTCTAGAGCAGGTATCCCCAACCTTGGGTGCCTAAGATTTTGTTCCTCGACAATTATCTTTCTTTCAAGGCAGCAATACCAGCAGTAAAGTACACTGCACATTGTAATCCAACAACATCTTGGGACTCTAGGTTGGGAAGCATTTCTCTAGAGCATATGTAGATGGCAGGTGTGGGTGGATAGTCTCGGTTTGTCCATTTAAAGGAGGTTGTGTGAAGAAAGTAACTGCTTCTTGAATGATCCACCCAAGAAGTGAATTGCCTATGGTTTTGTTTCATTTTGTTTTGGCCATTTGATGATTAACAGAAGCAATGCAATTGCTTTGAGTATTGTGTTGCCATAGAAGGCTGTAGTGTCAATTTGCCTAGAGACTACGTATATTAAATATATGTACAGACGTCATCTTTTCTTTATAAGTGGGACTTTGGACATTTTTATTACTTTATGTTTGAAACATTACAAGGCCTATTGGTTGGCCAGACGAAGGGACCAGACCTACCCTGGGGTCTCCATTTGGCTGTCCCTGTTCTAGAGGAATGGTATTAGGGACTTGTCTATACGAGGCAATAAAATGTGGATTGGTGTAACACCAATTTAGGCATGCAAAACTATCTGCGTTTGATGTTCAAATGGGCAGGCCTGCGAATCAAGATGGTATCTTGGAGTGAATTACTTACATTTTTATTCTCAGCAGATGCTGCCACTGAACAGTATTTTAAAAAAAAACACAAAGCAACCTTCTACTTAAATAAACAGGACCAAATAAAAGGCTGTTTCATCGCCTTGGTGCATAATGGCTATGGCGAAAATCCAACATGGCAGTTCTAGGGACTGTCTTGCCAGCAAGCTCTGCCCCCTGTGCATATCCGACCAATCAGCTTTCCACTTCCATTCTTATAGGGAAAGTGCAGCAAAGTGAATTGGTTGTTCCAATGAGCAGGAATGCACATTTCCATCGCAGTTTTTTTTAAAAAAAGTTTGGAAAAAGCTGCAAAGGCTTTTTGTGCAGAGTATATGGTGTTTTTGATATTCCTCCTTCCGAATATGGCAGAATGATGCAGGATCCCATTGGGACAAAACGTATTCTCCTCAAATTCTATGAAGCATATTTTCACCATCTAGACAACCCCCAGGCTAACATTTTGTAAAAGCATTTGAGCACTGCCATATTTGATGAAGGATATATAATTAGGCAGTGACCCTGAGGAGAGTTTTGATAAGCATTCTGCACAGACGTTCTATAGTATAATATTTTGTTTGCAAGGCTGAGTCTTTTCCTTACCAGTGTATTGCAATACTTTAAAAACAATCTAAAATAGAAACAAATTGCTTGGAATACATATTTTACTGAACATTCAGGCAAATCATTATAACATTATGGGAACAATTGTGTGTCTTTTCAGTTGTGACTTAAATATATAAATTCCACTGTTACTTCAGCAAATATAACCATAAAAAGGTGAGTAATCGTCAGTGCTAATACGGTTGAGAAACACAGTTGAGTGAAGTGCAGAATTTCAAATTATAGAAACACATTCAAAGACAATCAAAATGCTACAGTCTGGGTCATCTGTCCATAAGCATTGCTGCCATTCTATGGGACTCTTGTGACTGTGGGCCCAGGCCTGTGTTACTACTGCTGAATGTGGCAGGAGGAAAGGTCTTGAACTAATGGAAGGCAATGGACCAGAGGGAAGTTTCTAAGAACTTTATCAAACCACCCTCCCAAAATGTTCTTTTGCTGGCATATGGCATTTTTATGCTGGCAAAAGAACACCCCATACCTCACTTACCTTGCATCCCAGCAAAATGCTTCCCTGGCAAGGAATGAGGAGTGAACAGAGCTCTGTTCACTTCCTCGTCTGAAATCCTGTGGATTCTTGCAAGAATATATTTTGTAGGAAATTCAAAAATAAAAACTAAAATAACAAAATTAAAGTTTTAAAAAACACATAAACTGTCCAGAAAAGCAGCTCAAAATGCCAGCAGGAAAAACAAGGGCTGGGAAAGCAGCTACGCCCCAGTGATAGTTAATTAGGGAGAGCCAGATAAAGTTCAGAACAAGCAAGTTTCCATTTCTTGGAGAAGCAGCAATACAGGCAAGAAGGCACACAGAGAAGAGTCCAGAATACAGTCCAAAGGTCAAGGCTTACAGAAGGCAGTGTTGTCCAGACATTGGTCCATGGGTCAGCAGGATCAGGCAACAGGGTAATCAGGAACAGTGCAAGGTCAAGGTACAAGTCAAGGCAGCAAGGATTCAGGCACCGAAGTCAGCAGGAAGCTTTCTCCAGGAAGACCAGTTGATCTCTCACAAAGCTGTCATTGCCTCTTCAGCCTATATAAAGCAATTAAGGCTTTGCCAGGTGTTTCTTAATGAGCAAGTTCTTCTCATAAATTCTCAGAGACCTCCTTTGAGCCTCCTTTTGAGCTCGCTGCTGGGTATACGATGGTGGAGGTAAGTCCCTCTCTTCTTCTTCGTCCTTATCTGAATGGGCAGGGCTCTCTGCTGGAACTGATGCCAACCCACTTGGACCAGGTTCTTCCTCTGCTCGAGCCTCTAGGTTGGCAGGGTTCCCTGCTGGCACAGGTATAGATAAGCCTGTGCCAGGGTCCCTAGGGCCGTTCCCTGCCATAACCTCCTCCTCCTCTGACTCTATAGACTCATCAGGCTCATGGGGCATGACATAAACACACTATAAAATCCCCAAGTAAACTCGGGAGGGTCATAAAAAGTGTATCACCTACCTGATGTTGTGATCTCATTCGGAAGTGTTCTGGCCAGACCAACCATTGACGCTGCATTCACATGAGTACAATGGCACGTGGATTCAAATGCCGGCAATGCCAGCAGAAAAGCACTGTGCGGGATTTAAAACAAGAAAGTGAACGGAGCTCCATTCATGCCTCGTTCATTGCCAGAAAGCCATTTCACCAGAGGGAAGGGAAGTGTGGCATCGGGAGTTCTTTTGCTGGCATAAAAATAGCAAAGTTATGCCAGCAAGAGAAAGGGGTGGAGGGTCTGATAAAGTCCCTAGTCTCTGGAGCAACAGAAAACAGCAATCTTAAGGAAAAGCAGATTAAGCATTTCTAGAGCACTCTGGCCATCTATCAATTAACAGGCCCTTTCTAGTAATAACAATAACAATCTGAAAGGGAAGGGAAGGGAAGTGCTCCAAAAGATTAGTTTTCCCTCTACGTTTGTGCAGTAATTTTATGTTATGGCTTAATGACTGTTGTTTAATGATGGCTAGAATATATCTAGTGTATTCCTTTAATTTGCTATATGTTATTGTGTGCTTTTACTGGGTAGATTTTCCAAAACAGCTATAAATAATAAGGTGTACGTTTGGATTGGTGCCGGAATGCTCAATTTGAATACTGATATCTGGACCAGCATATTGTTAAATAAACTATTTTTAATGCCTCCATTCTTGAACCCAAACTAAGGGGGTTCATCTTTACAACTGCCAACACTGAAATGGATTGTGGAGCATACACTTTGCTTTATATTCTGCTTGTGTCAAGTTTAGAAAAGTACCATTCCAGATAACTGCCTAGAATTCTTGTGTAACTGGAGTGATTCTAGAGATGTCAATATTCCTGCATCCACCCACCCCCAGTAAATTACTAGTTCTAGCTCTGAGATAATTAAATGGCTAAAGTAGTTAAGTGGGAAAAGTCAGCATTGGGCAGTCTGATCGTTAGAATCCATGCTACTTAACTCATTAGGGCAGGTAATATGTCCATTGCAGCCTTCAGCTTGTGCCTGCCGACTCATTAGGAAGAAATAATTTATAAATAAAATTCTATGATAGCATAACCAGGTAGTAATAGCCTTGATACCCTGCTTTAATAAAAATTGAGACACATTTTCAATATCCCTTTGATTAACAACCCACTCTTCCATTTTGCCTAATACATTGGGCGTTGTCCTTTGAAAATGGAAACACAATGTCCTTAATAGCTCCATAGATGGCTGAAATGAAGTGTGCAATAGGTTCTTATCATACTGTGAAGTCAGTCTTCTTCTCCCTAAAGCAAAAATAATTAAAATAAGGCACAAGGCTCTGAGCGACTTTGCAATGGCAGAGTGGCTCTGCAAGCATAATAGAAGTAGAAAGATGATACTTAGCAGAGGCAATTGACTGGAGCAACACTTGACTTAAAACAACATAATAGCAGATTTTATTGATACATGCACACACAAAGCCACAACCTATTTATGTGATAGCAGTAAAAAAATAAAGTGGTGATAGTAATTAGAAACTGGCATGTGTAAGGCAATAATTGGATAAAAATAGACACACCCACCCACTTGTGACCATAGGAAGGCTGTCTTGAAAATTCTGTAGACGTACTCTGTTTTTAAGGTATGTAACTTATTGCCGTATGCTGTAAGCTATAAATATGTGCTCCGATTAGAGGTCAGATACACACACACACACACACACACGTCAGACTTAAAAATTGTACAAGTCATTATATTGGAATGAAAAATGGTTCTTGTGGATTAATTTATCAATATTTTAGTCATCAGTAAGGCTGTAAATTAATTTCAGTAAACACCTTTGAACTGGAGAGAGTGTAATATTTTTGTCATCATAGACATATTGAATTCAAAAGTGATTTGTTTTTCGTTTATTTTTAGTTACTCAAGATTTGCAAAATTTGCTACATCAGCTATGTTGTTTCAAATACTTCAACACCTCCAGTAGAGATTTTGTTTATTTATATGACTTATTTGCTGATGAACCATGGGATAAAGAGACCAGAAACAAGTACTGGGTTGAATATGGACTACATTTTAAAACTATTAACCTATTTAACTTTAAACCCCTGGGATGTGCAAAGGGGCGGAGCAACCTAGTGTGGAAGCAACTGAGGCAGGAGGACCCCAGCTTCCCCTGGGTGAAACACCTGAACCCCAAGGATAACTCAAAAGCTGGACTGCTCCCAGGCCAACCTGCTACTGGAAGGCCAACCTGAGAATCCCACTGCCAAGTCACATGACTTACAGTGAAGGCTCAACCCCCAGGCCAGCACCAAGGACAGTCTCTTCCCCTCCCCAGGTCTCATGACCTAAAGAGGCAAATCCAGAATCCTCTTCTTCACCAAACGGGTGCCATAGATGTTCATTGAAACCCTACTTTTCTCCCTCCACTACTTGCTATGGATAAGAGACAAACATCTGCTTTGCCCCTATCCTCCACAAGGGTGGCCAAAAGGGCCTTCACCCACTGTTGCAGATCTTCCAAGAATGACAGATTACTTGCCTCTAATCAATGGGTGCCATCAGCGCTGTAGAGTTCAGGCCTCCAAAAAATTGTCTGAGGATGTGGCAGAAAGTAACCTAACCCCCTGACCAGGGCATTCTGAATTTTCCTAGTCATCCTTCTTTGGGCTCTCTCAATGCACCGAGTGTCTCCTTTCCCCTGCCATACTTGCCAGGGCAGAATAGCCAACCACAGTATAGAAACTGCCAGCCAAGAAGACTACATGACCCCTCATTTCATGAATAGCTTGTATAATCAGGGTCTTGCCCATCAACAAACCTAGGCCATTACCCCAAAGTGAATGACCAAAACATGTGCTCCCAGAACAATATTGGCAGTAGGCTATGCCACCAAAGGCCCCTCTTGCCCAGCCACTCAACCACAGCCATATTGCCCAATCCCAAATGGGACCCAAAATGGCAATTGTGAGCTTGGCATGCTGCCAGACAGATCATGCTATTGCCACAGATCAGGACTCAATGCCCTACCAGCCATAACTTAGAATGTGGAGAAAACGACAAAAGCAACCACATAACATATTAGTATTGCAATGGGCAAACATATTTCTAATATGCCAAAGACCTCCCAGTGCTCAATCTTTTGAATAAGGAGAGGACCCATGCCCATCACTGATACATCTGAAGCAGCCCCAATTTGAAATGAGTAGGTGCCAAATTTAACTCCCTTAAAATCCCATAAGGACAATGACCTAGAGGTGATGGACCATAACTGATATTTAGTCAAGGGTGACAAGTCAGCATGGCAAAATAGCAGGCCAGGTTGGGTCCCCCTATCCCGAACATAGTCCTATAAAGCCTGAACCAAACTTAATTGCCTCAGGTCTTAAACTGTACACTAGATCACACCCTCCTTTGATCTGTTTTGGAAGAGCATATGGTAAAGACTACCTGCTGACTTGCAAAAGATGAGAAACAGGCACAGATCACTCATTACTGAAACGCTTCTGCCCTCTGAAGTCAGAAAAGTCCTTCAACACCCTAAGATAACTCTTCCTAGTGTTAGTAACCAAGGATGAGCTAATGGCCCTCACTACCTCACCCTTCCAAGTATCCACGGGTCTGCTGGCATTGGGCCTGGCATGGTGGCTGCATCTGAAGCCAGCTGTCTCATGCGCTCCATCTGTGCATGGGAGAAAGTGTAAGCTATGCCATTTTCCTGTTGGGGGATGATAGGACTCTCAATCCCCGGCAGAAGCCAAAAATATCCCAGCAGACTTAGTAGCAACCCGTTCCCAAAATAATAGTTACACACAGAGTGTTTTTCTTCCTGTCAATAGGAGACACTTTATCCTCATCTCAACAGCAGTTGCAATAGTTACAATACATACACACTGCTTTGCCAAGCATCAGGCTTCAGGCTTGGTCAAGAGACAACATCTCTCCAAGTGTACATCAGTACATAGGATCTAGCGTCCCATCTCTAGCCTTTAGTTAGTCTCGTCCCATGTCTAGTCAAGTCAGCAAGCCTCTAGCACTTCTAGCCAGTCTAATAAGTCTAGTAGAGTAGTCACATCTAGTCACACACAAATAAGCTCTGGGCATAGCCTCCTTTTGTACAGTTTCACAGGTGTCACAGGGCACTGGCTCCTCCAATCACCTAGGAGCCAAACATCTTGTATAAGTCCTTTGCACACTGCCCTATTCTTTGCACTGAACACTTAAACTTGTATAATGTCTTATATAAGGATGATGTGTGCAGCTGTGGCCTCTAGGCTCTATAACCTTAGCCTTGGCCTTAGCTAGCTTGGCAGAGACTTGACAACTTTGCAGTTGGCTGGCCATTTTATTAGGAGTTCAGGCCTCTAACTCCTGATATGTCCATCCCCATCAAATGGAGCACTGTGAAAAGAACATTATAACATAAACTCTCTCTGGCTTTTCATTGCAAACAAAGATTCAGGAAGGACTCATCCCGCGCTTTCTGCAAGTGCGCTGATAATTAAAAAGGCCAATCCGAGATAAACAAGTCCAGTTGCAGAAAGCACAACAGAAGGTCTCCTTGGGTGATGTTTCCAGGTTATGATTCTTTCTGCGTTTTTGTTTCTCTTCAAGACTTGTTCGGCGTGAGTTCTCAAATAAGGCTGCAGCATTGTGGATAGTGCGTCTCCATGCCTCCCGATAACATAAACACTGAAGGATACATTCCCTAACTAGCCTTATATCCCTGGGAGACTTGGATGACAAAGAGTAAATGATTTGTACTGTGGCCATATTGTCATAGCAGAAATGAACAGTAGAGATAGCCAACTCCACCACCAATATCCTGATGGTGACCAAAATTGGAAGAAACTCCCAAAATGTAAGGTCTGAGGTGATGCTGGCCTCAATCCAAGCGCAAGGCCAAACATGGGTACACCAGTGGCTCCTAAAATAGACTCCTATGAGGCCTAACAAACGCTTGAAGGCCTAGCCAAACACTCTCTCAGCTCAGAATGGGACTAGTCCCTGGCCACTACTAACTGCCCTATGCAGGACTACTCACAGGCCCAACTGAGGTCCAGCCCAACCAGCCCTTCACTAGACTCAATCAGGGCTTACCGCTTAAGCAATGGTCAAACTGGTACCCCGAGGCATGATCAGGGCCTAGCCTCACCTGGTACCACCCTCTCCCAGGCCTGATCGGTGCATACTGGCACCAGCCACCCTCCTCCCATTGGCTGTCTTGGGCCTAACACCCTCCAAAGCCTGATCAGAGCCTAAACATTGCAGCCACAGCCATCCCAAACAGCCTGACCAGCATCTTCCAAGGCTGAATCAGGGCCTAATGGGCCAGTCCCAACCCCCACAGACACAATTAGGGTCTTGCCATCCCCACTATGGTTCAACCACCCCTCCTGGGCCCCAAAATAAAATATACAAAATTGGAGTGAGCTGGCTCACACAGCAGCAAGGGCAACAAATATCATGTTGCGATGTGACCAACCTGACTCCTGCTTGTAACCGCTCCTTCGCTCCCTTGCCACTGATACACCACTGCCCTCTTTAACATGGTCCTTGATGAAATCAAGCAAAAAGGGGGAAGGAATGGGTGGCAGGAGCTTTTAAACACTCTGGCCCCATCCTCTGATGCTGTTTTTTGTGGTGCACCATGCTGCAACAGGTTTAATCTGGCCTCTTTCCATTGCATGCCAGCAAAATACCTCTGCCCAGCGACGCTGTGCGGCACAGGTGGAAGCTAAAATCCTTCCAAGACTGGAATACATGGCTGGCCACAACATGGTTAAAATAAATAGAGATAAAAACAGATGAAAGTGGGTACAGATAGAAACAAAAAGCCATTGTGCCTCTTGCTGGTAAGAGACTGGCTCATATCACCCTTAAGCAGGCTTTACAATAGAGGTGGGAGTGATATGGAACCCAGTGAAAAACAGAAGGTACAGCTTGGAAACATCATCAGATGGTTTCCTACCAAATTAATCTATGACAGAACAAAGCTTATGAAACAGGTTTTTTTTGGGGGGGGGGGAATGCCCTTCAGACAGACCATCTGCAGTTGCCCTCCCTTCTCTTTATTTCCCCTGCACTTCCCAGTCTTTCATGTTTGTCTCCTAGTGTCTTCCTTTCACACTAGGAAAACAAAGTTTTGTGTTTGGAATATAATTTCCCTTATTATTTTATTAATTTGACTAATAACTTGCATAAACCTTTCCTTATTTCTAGATGTACTTTGAGGAAAGATATTCAGATATTTATGAGGAATGACTTCCACTTTAAATGCTTTGTTGTACAACAGAATTGCTATGTAACCTCCAGTCACAATTCCAATCCTCCATCTGTAAAATGGGGATAATAGCTATTCTTTGTCTTACATAATTGTGGAAAAAGTACAGATTGTAAGGTGATGAAAATCTGTGGAAATAGTTCCAAAGTCACTTGCCTTAAAGTAGTGCCACTGAAAGTACCCAGCCTACTTCAGAGAATGCAATCTTCAAGTTTACGGTTCATCTAGCGATAGAGGCCATGTGAATAACACTTCATAGAATTATAGATCAATTGCAATCATTGAAGTTGAAAGTAAACTCACAAAGTGAAGTGGATTTTGAATTGCATGTCTTAGAAGGTAACATAAATAAATGGAATGCCATACAAGTTTACACACTAAGATGACATTGAAAAGTATTTTGTTTTTAACATGTCTATTTTCAGAAATTCTAAACCTTTGTTGTCTTTGTTGAACTACATTTTTTGTTTGACAGACAACTGAAACTAACTTTAGCAATATGCTATATTTTTCAATTTGTTCCCTGTCCCTCTAGCAGGATGGAACCAAATAAACTGTGGATGGTGTTCCTGGAATTCTAATGTTGCTATAACACTATGGAATAAGATCTAATTCTTTCTCATAGGAATTTGTTTATTGTTTATTTGTTTGTTTATATTTATTCTGTTTCTATGCTGATTTTTTAAAGTTCCCAAATCAGCTTACTGCATTTTAAAATACAATTTTATCTCAGATACATGCACACATATTGACTCAGCCTTTACTGTGGGATATCGTTTGGATGTAGCTTCCCCCTCATCTCATAATTATCCCTCCCCATCATCATCATCATTATTATTGTTTCTTTATATAGTGCCATCTATGTACATGGTGCTTTACAGTATACAAGCAAAACAACATCATTGGGTCCTGCCAAAGACGTACAATTTAAAATAAGTGTATATGTAAACAGACACAGAGGGAGGAAGGAATAATAAACATAAAACTATAAAACACCATTGCAAAAGAAATTATCCAGGAAACTACCAAAAAAACACAACACTATAGTATGAAACAGCAAGAAAATATAAAAATAAAACAAGCTAACTAATACATGTAATCAAATATTAAACAGCACTACACACACACACACACACACATGGTGTTTGTGTGTGTGTTTATAATACCACTGTAAATAATTGAGGCTTTGTTTGACAGATCAAAATATGTCAGCTGGATCTTAGGGCTTGGCTGTAAACAAGGGATTGTGAAGTTGAATTTCAACACATTTAGATATGTAATGGTCATTAACGGGGTCTTAGAGCAAATCAAGCCTGAACTCTCATTATAAGCGAAGATGACTAAACTGAGACTGCTGTATTGTGGGCATATCATGAGACGACATGATTCACTGGAAAAGATTATAATGCTTGGTAAAGAGGGAGACATCAGAAAAGGGGGGACTGCACAACAGGTGGGTTGATTCAATCAAGGAAGCCATGACCCTGAGTTTGCAAGACTTGAGTAATTGTTGACCAGGGCTCTTGGAGGTCTCTGATAAAGATGCCATAAACAGAAGTCAACTTGATGGGGAGAAAAGAACAACAAATTGGTCAGCAGGATTCTAATCCAGGGGCAATGCAATGACGTCCATTATGAGACTGAAAAATGGCATCCAAAAAGTGAACCTGCTGCATGGATTCAGATGGGAATAAATCAGAGGTAGCCAATAGTGTAGGGGGTGAGGGCTGCCTGGCAGCCACACCAGTACATTTTATGACATCTGATGTGACACAATATCACCTCCAGCCACTATTTTGGCTGGTTTGGGGGTGCGTGGGACCCCGGTGGGTTTAGGAGAAGCATACTGCTGTATTGTGTGGTGATTTGGGTGGCTTTGGGGCAGGTTTCAAACAAAACTTGCTCCCAAATCATTCATTCATTAAAATTTCTTGGGGGAGGTCTGGGGGATTTGAGGGGCTGCAGGGACCACAGTTAGGGGTCCCAAAGGCTGGACTTTGCCCAACCCATCCTAAACAGATAGCTCCCTTAAGCATCACTCCTCCCCTTTTTTAAAAAAATAAATAAATTGTACCTGCAGTCACTCGCCTTGTGGCAGACCACGAGGCATCACCTTTTGAGAGTTATCCAGAGGCTGACATCCATCCTGGGAAACAAAACAGGGAAGAATCATGGACTGTTTTTCTTGAAGCTTCTTCCATTGGTAGATATACCAGCAGAAGGGCAGCTGGCTTGGCTGCTGGTTCTTTTACTTAGGACTTTCCCCTTGGGGCACAAGATCTTTTATTGTGTGAGGAGCTAGGGGCCCTTCTGGGCAAAGTGTTTCCTTTATGACGTATCTTGTGTTGCATTTAAAAGTTACAGATCAAACTTATCCAATCAGTATTGCTGAAGGAGAAATAACTGAGCCACAATGAGTAAACTGCCATGAGCCTGGTGTGTCAGTGGGGAGATCAGTAACACACCAGCTCAGGCACAACATCCTTCTCCCCCATGGGAAGAATTCCTTTCAAAGTGCAGTGACATCACAGCCATGGGGGAGACACCGATCTTTCAGAGCATCTTCAGCAGTGGCTTCACTGACATTATGCTGAAATGCTTCAGTTGTCAGAGGGAATAAAGTAAGTGCCTCATAAGAATCTTGTTAAGATAATCAGCTAGTGTGTGTCCATGATTATTGACTCAAGTACCTCTTACTAGAAACATTAGTGTAGTAAAGGCATTCAGCCTGCAAAACAGAGCGAGGTGGAAGGGCTTTGCAATGGCTACTTACACCCTTTGTAGATACAGTATAAGGTGTTTTTTTCTTCTTCTTCTGAGTGCTTAAATATGAACATGAATATGCTGATATTTAACGGATTTGTTGAGAATTCTTATACAGATCTCCTTTTACCAAAAAGAGGAAAACTTTCACTGGTTAAAGAAAAAACTTTTTATAACTAAACTTATTTTCAGCTGCATTGTTCCCCATCATCGGTTTAGCCTTTCCTGACACCACAGATTGTCTTGGGAGCAATATAAGACAACAAAGGTATCTGCTACATTACAGTATATTGTTCTCCAGTGCTGGACAGGCACAAGGAGAGGCAGAAAGAAGAGAAAGCTATTACTCTGATTTTATAAACTCCCAAATACCAGCATTATGTGAATCTCCCTGTCTGTTGTGTCTGTAAATATAAATCTATTTTGACTGAATGCATAAGTTTTTTCCTCCCTAGATACCTGCAAGCAATCTTTCCTGTGCATATATGAGAGAGTTGTTCTCACTGTGGAAAAAAGAGTCTTTTCTTTATTGCTAATTTGGCCCTCTGAGAATGGCAGAGGCATTATCTATGTGCCTTCAAAGATTTGCAAACAGGGATTTCCCCCCCCACACACACGCACAGGCACACACACTTTAATGAGCTGTGACATGATTAAGGAAAAAAGGGCAACTTTTAAACTGTCACTAAGACAGATTTCAGCTGCACAGCAGCTCCAACTAAGCACTTCACACTAAAAGAATTTTTAAAGCTTATTCAAGATGAGGGAGCTAGAGAGAGAGAGATGTCTCAGAAATGGAAAGCACCAAACGGCTAGCACACAATATGTTATGGTGTCCTTCTTGGCAGCCCTGTGTAGCATATTTCATTCTGACTGCAGAGTTTCTTGCTAATAAATCTTTTAAAAACCTATACCGCTCCTGAAAATTAGTGCTTGCCTGAATACAATTAGGCAAATGAGAATTCATTTCTGAAGGAGAAACAGGATGGATTTTAAAAGCATCTTTAAGTGAAAGCAGCATCATAGCTTTGGTCCAGCAGCTCAGGTGCATTTGCGTAAGCTCCAAGATATACAAAAGCTTTGTGCCAGGAGGCTGGGCTGATTCCCGATGGTGGCAGGGGGAGTGTTGCCAAGACCCCAAAGCCCAGCAGAGAGCCCACTGCTACCATGGTGCTACTATTTTCTGAGTCTTCAAAATGAGTTGCAGTGTAAGATAGTTCTCACTTGCACACCTCACCCTTCTAAGGATGGAAGCAGGGGCTCTCTGGTGGTGCCATGTTTGGGGAGGACAGGGGCTTTCAAAATCCCACCCCCCCCCAGTAACTGTTCCAATTTGGCAGGAACAGTCCCAATTGCCATCCTACTTTTTCAGCTGCTTTTAAAATGTCCCAGTTTCTCTCTCCTCCTCCCACTTTTTGTGTTGTCCTCTGCTTCCATCTGTTGAAGCAAACAGAGTTGAAAGTGCAAAAGTAGTTTGCACACAATTAACTCAGGGTGGGGGAAAGGAGAGGAGGTTGTGGAATCTTGCCCTTCCCAGCTGGCTTAGGCAAAAGCAAACTGCTGCAGCCTCTCCTAGCACACATTTTCTACCTAATTAATAGCTTTTGCTATCTTGACCACATTCTAATATTGCTTGGCCACCAGTGTCCTGCTTTTCATCTGTGTAATGCACAGCACAAGGATTCATGTACAGAATAAACTCCAGCAAGGGGGTAGACCCTATTTGTTTGGTATTTCAGTGGAATTTTAGATCTGGATGAATGCAACCTTTGATGTGAGGGGTTGATAACATGATTAATTTCCATGGCTCAGTGTAGAGCTAAATAATAACCTTTTGAGTTATTTTGCCCTTCAGTCTTGCTGAGAAAGATCCCTGTGTTATCATTTTTGAGGGAAGTGTAGTGAACCTATGCTCGTCTTGATACATTTATTAGCACACATTACTGATACTGTATAGGTTATATGAATTTTAAAATTAATTATACAGAATGTTTGGCAGGCTTCGCTAAGGCAGATGAGATCAGGATTGTCTATAAATTATAAATCCAAGGACAAAATTACAGTAATGAAAAAAATAAGCTCAGAGAACTTCCTCCCTTTGTAAGTTACAAAGTTTGGAATCAAGAAATTCACCTAACTCTTACATTAAGACTCAAACACCAGACCCCTGCAGCTCCATCCTATGAAATAAACTAGGAGAGGATTTAATAATGCTCTAAATATGTCTGGTCACTATTTGACAGGTTGTTAGGTATTTTTGTTTATTACAGGTACTGTATATCTGTAAGTGAAGTAGATGTGTTCCTGGGCATAGCTTCTTTAACTGAAAATTTGGTACCAGAGGCAGAAGTAATGTAAAAACTATAGGGATAGTTCCTGCAGCACAAAAAAGAATAGTTCAACATGTTTCAGCAAATGTTTTATCCAAAACTAACTAAGCACATGTGAAATGAAACAATGCAGGTCAGGTAAGCCTTGTGTAATTAAACAAAAAACTTATGAACATTATAGAAATCACCTGAAGGCTTCTTCCAACATGCACCCAGTCATTTTCTTTGCTTTCACCAGCTACCACTTGTCTTATAATTTCCATTTTGATGGCCATACTTTGTTATTGTTGTTGTGGTGGTGGTGGTTGTGTGTCTTCAAGTTATTTCTGTCTTATGGCGACCCTAAGGCAACCCTATCACAAGGATTTCTTGGCAAGATTTGTTCAGAGGAGGTTTGCCATTGCCTTCTTCTGAGGCTGAGAGAATGTGACTTGCCCAAGGTCACCCTGTGGGTTTCATGGCTGAGCAGGGATTCAAACCCTGGTCTCCAAAGTTGTAGTCCAACACTTAAACCACTATACCACACTGGCTCTATGGGCAAATTTTATTCAATATGTTGGGGGTAGCTTTTGAGGTAAGCTTATCTGCTCTCCCCTTTTCTCTTTAGCTTCCTGTTCTCACATTGTCAGTAAGGGATTTTGGAGGCAGCTGCTGTTTACCTTGCCTATGGTAGGCATGCACACACAGCTGTAGTAGGATCAGCTAGAGAAGAATTCCATTCTTTTCCAACTCAAGCTTTATTGCATTATTTACTGCAGTTAAGTTGCTGCAACCTAGCACTGAAAATCTGTGCTTCTTCACAGTGCTGATGCTAGTTAAAAAAAATCCAGCTAAACAGAGGACAAGGAGGAATGTGGGAGCCCGATGGGCTTAAATACTTTGTAAAACAAGCTTCATGGTCAGAGGATTTGTTAACTGAGCTAAGCCTGTATTTCCCTTCAGTCACACTAAAGGTCAGAACTAAGGATGCATAGGCAACTGTTTGGTAGAGCTATTAATTTTTCCTAGCTGTGATTCTACATCACTGCCTCATATATTTGTTTATTAAGATAATTTATATCATATGTATATATAGTTGAAGGCAACTACAGATAATTTCATAAAAATAACTCAGACATAAAAAATGGAAAAGTAGCACTGTGACATGTACAGTAGGATCCCCATATCCGCTGATTCACCATCCACTGATTCAGTTATCCATGGCTGGTAATGGTGGGAAGGGGGAAGGGAGAGGAGGAGGAAAGAACTCACCTCCCTTCTCCTATCTCGCATTCGCTATTATCCACAGATTTCAGTATGTGTGGCGGGGGGGGGGGCAGAACCAATACCCCATGGATACGGAGGTCATACTGTAACTAAAATGGCATAAAAAGAAGAATATTTCTAGTTTAGTTCCACATGAATAAAGTATTTTACTACCATATGGCCTAGAGCCAATTGTTTGTTGCAACTAGCATAGACCCACTGAATCAATGGGAATCTGGTTATCTTTTAAAATTATCAGTTGTCAGGCATAAGCTTGGGAGATACCTTTTTTTAGAATGCCTGCAGGTTGGCTTGCAAGTTGTAATTCCCTGATGAATGCCATAAAAATATTTCCAGGCCAAAACATGTTGGGCAATTTCCAATAATAAAACCATCTTTCTTTTCAACATCCTGAGAGCCCAACTCTTTTCCATCTCGTGTCATTTTAGAGGAGCAAGACTCTAGCTTTACTGGTGCAGTGGAGCAGGTACTGAAATAACATCTCAGGCTTGGCCAAATTGATCACCAACGGTGGTCCGCCCTGGCCTCACATCGGGAGGCATGGAGACGCACTATCCACAATGCTGCAGCCTTATTTGAGAAAATCACGCTGAACGAGTCTTGAAGAGAAACGATGACGCAGAAAGAATCACAACCCGGAAACATCACCCAAGGAAACCTTCTGCCGTGCTTTCTGCAACAGGACTTGTTTATCTCGGATTGGCCTTTTTAGTCATGAGTGCGCTTGCAGAAAGTGTGGGATGAGTCCTTCCTGAATCTTCATTTGCGAAGCAAAGCCAGAGGGGAGCAGGTGGGGAAACTGATAGCCTTAAAACCAGTTCTTAGCATGATAAGGAAAGGGAAGGTTTTAGGGCCCATTGTCACAACAGCCTATGATGTGGTAGTTACTCTCTGTTCACTGAGAACGGCTGGTACCCTGGAAAGAGCTGCTTTTGTGATTGCCAGTGATGTGCAGACTGCACATATTTTGTCTGCTAAACACAAAGCCATGCCACTGAAGAATGGTGCCACCAATCAAATTAGTGTAAACCATGAGAAGCAGTACATAAAGAGAAACAACTGCATTATATATATGCCATGTGTATAGTTCTTCGGTAAAGTATCTGAAGACAATCAGGACTTAAGCTCTAGTCTTTTCTGAAAATGCTTCTAATTAGGGGAAGTGGGTAGCTGCAAGGCCAGTGGGGTGGTGAGGCCACTGGATTTTAGTCCATACTTTAAAGGAACTGCCCGGGGCACTGAACCCTCTACTCCAAGTAGTCCAGCCATTGGGATTTACTGTCTCCCTGACACTAGAGCCACCTAACTCCACGCCTTACGAAGATCAGTTTCTCCAGACTCTCCCTGTTATTTCTTCATATTATCAATGGCTTGATTGCTAAATCTTCCCACATAGGCTGTGACCCTATGCCCATCTACTTCGAGTAACCCTGCTAAATTAAATACCAAGTAGGCATGTATAGTATAGTGCTGTAAAAAGCTCAGTCAGGATCCTCAGATGCATTCATCACAGGGCTGGGAAACTTTTGGTCTTCCAGATGTTGTTGAATTGCAATTCCCTTTAGCATAGCCCATGGTGGAGGACCATGGGGTTACAATCCAGTAGCATTTGGAGGGTCAGAAATTGACTTATCAGAACATACAAAGAGCAAGGCTGGATGAGAACAAAGGTCTGTCTAGTCCAGTAGTCTGTTTCCTACAGTGGCCAATCAGTTGCCTATGGAAAACCCATAAGTAGGACATGATAGTAACAGTGCTCTCCTACCCAGGCTTTAGTGTATAAAAATCAGATTTCTTGCTCCTCTAAGTGCTACTGTCTCTGAGATGCAAACTACTGTAGTACCTTGAGACCTGGAGGAGCATGCCAGGATCCTGAGATTTTAGAGCCGTATTCGTCTCTTTGTTAATCTTAGAATCATGGAGTTGGAAGAGACCACAAGGGCCATCCAGTCCAACCCCCTTCCATGCAGGAATAAACAATCAAAGCATTCCTGACAGATGGCCATCCAGCCTGTTTAAAACCCTCCAAGAAGGATATTCCACCAAACTCCAAGGTAGTGCATGCCACGGTCAAACAGTTCTTGCTGTCAGGAAGCTTGTTGTTGTTGTTGTTGTTGTGTTCCTTCAAGTTGTTTCTGACTTATGGCAACCCTCAGGCAAGCCTATCACAGGGTTTTCGTGGCAAGATTTGTTCAGAGTGGGTTTGTCATTGCCTTCATTGTCATTGTAAGTATATGACTTACTCAAGGGCACCCAGTGGGTTTCAGTGGCTGAGCAGGAATTTAAACCCTGGGCTCCAGAGTTATAGGACTTTTTTGTGTTATAGGACTTTTTCAAATGGGAAAAAAACCCTCCTGCAGAGATCAGGAGGAGGACAGCACTGTTCCGCTTACAGCGCTCCATTTCGGACAAGACACCATCCTCCTCCCAAACTTCCCAAGTGCTGCAGACACGAGAAATGCACCACTTTTTATTGATGGGGTTTTTCCGCTAATAAAAGCGGTGCATTTCTTGCACCTGCAGCACTGGAGAAGGTCAGGAGGAGGACGGCGGCATCTGAAATGGAGCGCTGTAAGCAGGACAGCGCCATCCTCCTGACCGCTGAGGGGTTTTTTTTTCCCATTTGAAAAAGTCCTTAGTCCAACACTCAAACAGCAATACTATGCTGGTTCTCTTAATGACAGCTAAACTTGTTACTTTTGAGGCATACAAATGTTTTCCTGGATTTTGATGGAAACTTTTTTTTTCAAATTTTAATCCATTTTTCTTGTCTTTTTAAGTTTTTATTTAATGAAATAGCAGTGAAAAAGTAACAAGTAATGTGGTAATTTGAGAAGGTACAACATTGTTTTTGGAATGTTCATGTAAATGGGTTACTTTGGGGAGTTCTTAAACCATTTCAACAATATATCTTTTTTATAAAGTAATTTTAAAAGCTCTGGCTATGTTCCATGAGGATATTGGTAGCTTTGCCATTTGCAGGCCACATTTGCAGTATATCCTGTTATGAGCAGGAAATCCTTTGTTCAATGAGAAAGACCTTTGGAAAGGGGAAGGATGATACCCTGAAATTACCTAGTCTTTTTCAGACACCTTCTCACCTTGTGACCTGTTGTACATTTAAAGGAGCACAGAGGTTTGATAGAGCACTTGAGAGAGAAGAAAGGGCTTGTCTTCTAATAGTTATGCTGTCTTAATTGTGAAGGCAAAAAGCCAATTCAAATTGACAAGTTAAGTGCCAACATAATAATAAAGAAAATTCAGGGTTTTGGAGAGGTGGGTTTGTTTTTTGGTGACAAGTTGCTCTTTCCCTTTTAGTCTCTGTTGGGACATAACATTCAAATGCCCTTGTTGCATTTGACTTTCTTGTAAAAAGCTGGAGAGCTTCCAACTTTTAAAATTACCTCAGCTTTAATTTATCCCACTTTTGATGTTCTCTCCTAGCATATATCTCTTGCTCTTTATGATTCTTTCTCCTCTCTCTCTGCTCTTTGTGTCTGTAATTTCTGTAGCAAAATATTTTAAAAGCAGCCCAAACTTACCTTTAAAATTAGTTGTTATTTTATTATCTATATGAATAAAATATGATATGTGGCAATTTAAGGAGGGAGGGTCAGCAGCAGAAAATGACTCATTTCATGAGCATTTCTAGTAATTTAAAATTGTTACAGAAAGCAATTTCCCCCCCATCTGTGTTCGGATCAATTTAAATTGAAAGGCAAACTGTTAGAAGGGCACAAAATTTTTATTGGATCATAATAAATGCAAAAAGGAATCACAGAAGTATCTACTGTTCCATGGTGATTTGGGTAAAGACAGGAGTGCTGAAAATGGCCACTGGTTAGGGACCTCTGGCTGTGGCACTCTTCTGACTGGACATTGTAGTCACTGGTCAGGACAATTACAGCAGTGCTGGTCATGGTTACATGGTAGCTGGGCCCCTATTTCATCAAACTCCAGGTGTGTTTGGCATCTGGTTGAGTTTGGCTTCTTGTGGTGAGGCACAGGAGCAAATGATTGCATAACCTGGTCTTGAAGCCAGTTGCTTTTGGTTTATCTTGCAGCTAGTTGATCTTGGTTGATCTTGCCGCTAGTTGAACTGAAGGATTTTAGTTCAGGCTTTGATCAGATATGGATATGGTCTTCTGTGGAGTCATTTTTGAAGCTGGGAGAAGACTTAATAAGAGACAGCAATGCACTTTGTGGGGTGCAAACATTTTGTACAGATTTATCTCTGTCTTTCTTTCCCTGGACTCTTGTTCTAGTTTGGGACAGATGCACTCCAATGCTAGGCATGCCTTAGACTATGGATGGCGTGGTTTCTCTTTTCTGTTTATTGTGGTACACTGAAGCCCCCCCCCCCCACAGCACCGTTCCCAAAAATTCAGGTGTCATATTCATGTTTCACAAGCAGCCTGATTTTTATGGCTAAATTTTATGTTGAGAAATGGACTGTAATGGGGAGCTGTGCACATTAAGAAGCACAATGAATTATGCATGAGGCACAGCAGTCAGGCATCAGCAGTGCCTTTTTTTATGAGGGAAAGAGAGTGCTATTAACAATTTACACTGTGCTCTGGCTCTTCCTCTTCCATAGGGAAGCAATAGTGGCTGCAGTGCTGGAAATGAGTGCTGTGTGGCTCCTCCTTCCCTCCTCCTCCTCCAGGCCCCTGGGGACTCTCAAAAGAGATCTGACAATAGGAAACAGAAGTCTGCTTTGAACACCAGCAGGGGGGAGTGGAGCAGGAGGAGAAGGACACCACCGTTTTGTAAGTCATTTGGCAGTGCTATGCAAGAGTGCTGGGACTAGAGCCAGGCTGACAGATCTATGCATTTATGTGATCTGTATAATGGGGCTATAAGGTTGCTGCACAAATTGGCACATAGATATGGTTAGTTCAGGAGTGCCTTTCAAAGCCATGAGGAAAACACTCAGAGCAGAGCACTAGGGGCAGAAGTGGGTAGAGCTGCTGATAATCAGCCTCATTGAGCTGATTGTGATGCTTAAAGTGGAGAAGAAAGTGGCAAAGGACTCCCAAGCATTTCCCTATCATGTAGGTTTGTGTATCTGTTTCCCAACTACACCTGGCCACGTACAGTATAGTATTCATTTTCACACTGAGTGAGGTAGCATGCTGTTTCCTCCTAGCAAAGGAGAAAAGATGAAAGGTTGTGAGATCTGTTACTATAATAAGTGGCTGAAGAGGTCTCCAGCCATCATGAAATTTTAGTTTATTTACTTCTCATCTATTCACAGATATATTGCTTGCTGCTTCCTACTTATGCAACAGTTTTGGGACAACAAAGTGTTTTTCCATGGTGATCATTAAAAGATTTAGGGCAGGTGTGTGGAAGGTGTTGCCCAGGGCCATTTTGTAGTCAAGAAGATCAGATAGTTTCTTTTTTTTACATTGCATCAAAACGTTCTCCCTCCTTAGATGTACAAGGAGAGGTCACCATCTTTGTAGCTCCTTTGAGCCATTTTAGACCTAAGAGAGTTCTTGCTTCAAACAGGAAGAATAGATGTTTGTGGCATTTGGGAGTGGTGTGGATGTGTCAGAATATGACATTCGATATTCTAAAACATTGGAAATAGTTGTGGTATGGAATATATGCAATTAACTGCATTTGCTTCTGTGGATCAAAGATTCTTTTCATGTTGGGTTGAGTTCCATGATAAACCCCACTCAGTCTTGTAACTGGGTTCCAATGAAGCATAATTTATTAGGGATTACACTGCAGTTTGTCATGTTTTGTTTCTGACATGGTCCACAAAAAGTGTAATATTGCTGGTATGGACAACGATTCTAAACGCAACTTTTCTCCATTTCTTTATAATTTGCTTTCCTTCGGGGGTCAGGGAAATCTTTGGTTAGATGTGCATCTGAATGTACAGCTGTGCGTTAAGCTAGCCCTATGTTTGTGGCTGTGTGGTCGCTGTGTGTTTCGATTGGGGATGGACATCTGGAAGCACTTTCCATTTAAAGCTTTTGGATACACATTCCATAGAAAGTAGGAGACACTGCTGACATTTGGATGTACATTCAATTGTACTCAGTTTAGGTTTGCAGTATAACCATGTCTGAGACAGACTGTGATATTTCTGTGGATGTTTGCAATGGTGAGGCCAGAAATGGAATTCAGTGGGCCCTCCTGATCCATGGGTTCTAGATCCATAGTTTTGAGTGACCGCAGAGCATCATGTCATATACTTAAAATGGCAGTGACGTGAACGCAGGTTCGCTGAAGAGCCCGTAATCATGTCTCCACCATTTAGTAATATTGAATGTGATTTTTGTCATCTGCGGGGGTGGGGGTGGGCGGGGGGGGGGTCCCGGAACTGAACCCCTGTGGACCTGGAGGGCCCACTCTACCCTGCAGAAATAGACGGATTTGCATAGATTGCCATTTCAGGATTATCCCATTCCATGAGGTTTCCAGGCCAAAACCTAAGGTCAGCCCCTGGTGATGTCATGAAGCTTTATACATTAAGTACAAGCCACAATTGCTCACAGCTTGTCATTCTAACACTCGCACAGGCAGAGAGAATCTATATCCATATTTGGCAATTAAGACAGAAATCTTGCTTAAGGAGACTGTTCCCAGAGCAACAAGACATGAGGGGATTATTCCTTCTCACTTACTTGGGGAACTGAGATAAAGAACATTTACTGTAGTTTAGCCTACTTGCTCCTAGCCACAAGGTGACTGCAGAGCAGAGGGTAAGTCCTGGTGCTCCAATAACTGGGAGCCAAGAAGGAAGCTAAGTGAAGTAAATACATAAACCCCCTGGAGAGTCTTTGCAAGTTGTAGCAGCAAATCAGTTAAGGCTTCCAGGCTGTGGCCAGCTGCTGCTCTTCTGGCTGAGCTAAAATTTTGCATGCAGCCTTTCCTCTTTCCTGGAGCTGAGCACAGCAAAACTGGAGAATTTCCACCCTTGTTCCCTGGTTGGCGATGACCCATGAAAACCAGAGACTCGGGATCTGGCACTGAGATCTGGGAGCCCTAGATCTGTGTTGTTGTTGTTGTTGCTGCTGCTGCTGTGTACCTTCAAGTCATTTCTGGCTTATGGCAACACTAAAGGGAACCTATCACAGGGATTTCTTGGAAAGATTTGTTGGAGGGGGGCAGGTTGCTCTTGCCTTCCTATGAGTCTAAAAGAGTGTGACTTGCCCAAGATCACCCAGTGGGTTTCCATGACCAAGTGGGATTCAAACCCTGGTCTCCCAGTGATCTAGTCCAACACTCAGACCTCCTTAGAATTCATGCTATTCCTCTTTAAGGTCTTTCCTCTGAAAAATTAGTCTTACCTCTGAAAATTAAAAAAAAAAGGAGTGTTTTCATAGTAGAAAGTATTACTATATTGAATGGATTAGGAATTTGAATCATAGAAGCTATCCGTTGGCTTATTTGGGGAGACTAATTTATCACATCTCTTCTTTCCATTCACCATTAAAATGTTCCTGTTCAACCCTGTTGAGAATTCCCATGTTGTGAAGCAGGGAACAACATCTATAAATTCACCAGCCAAGTCCCCTCCAGATGTGACCATAATCACTGCCCATTTCTGGCTGAGTTTGAGAGGATTTGTACTGCAATAATATCTGCAGGAACAGGGCCTTTCCTTTGATTGCTCCAAGACCACTGAGGAATATTCCAGAGGAAATGTGTTTAATTCCCTCTGTTCTCACTTTTAGCAAGGAGTGTAAACTCACTGTAAGCTACTGGCTTAGTTTTCAGCACCTAGGCTAATGAGTGGATTTTCTATTGTGAAGTACAGGTTGCCCCGACGTATCAATGGGGGATATAATCCTGGACTTATCATTTATAAATGAAACCACAGATTAACAGCAAACCATATTAAAATAAATGACTTCTGGTATGTACCGCAGAGTTGTGTTGGAGAACCTAGCGATTCCTACAGAGGAAACCTCTCTAGGCATTTTCCAGCACTACTCTATGGTATGTGCCCCTATTTTTCAGCTGCAGATAACTGAAACCACAGATATTGGTTCTGTGGATATGGGGTGTGGGGTGGGGTTGCCTGTATTAAAAATGTTAAAAGCATTTGGAAAGAGTTTGTTTTAAAATGTTTATCAGGAATTGTTTGAGTAGGCAGCTTACAAATATTTAAAATAATAAAAACCACTGTTTCTAGGTTTGATATACAGGACCACTGTGGTCACTATTTCATTTGACTCTCACAAAAATGGTGGGGAGTTTGTGGGAGGAAGATGGGACAGTGCCAGACCCCTGAAAATGAAGACAACCCATTTCTAACATCTCTGTGTACTCCCTGCTCCCTGGTCTTTCTCAAGGCAAGTCAGGAGACAGGAGAATGAACTCAAATCTCATACAGTGAGCTGTGTTTTCAGGCTCAAATTATTTGTATCTGGATAGCTTTTGCATTTGTTATGAGTTTTAAGTTTTAATATTTTTCATTACTCTGAATTGTTGCATTTTTTTTATTTATTTTTTGTTTTGCAAACAAAAAAAAAATAAATAGATTTTCCTTGGTTTTTTCTCCTGTGCTGTGAGGCCGTGTTCTGGAATAGAAAGAAAGTTTCCAGAACATGGCCTCACAGCCCGGAAAAAAAACAAGGAAAATCTATGGATGCTGGCCATGAAAGCCTTTTACTTCACAAAAAAATAAATAAATCAAAAACAGGAGGGAGATTTTTTTTTTAAATGCAGTGTATACATTTGAGGGGGAAATGTAAAAGACAAGTCAAAGGGCTTGTCTACACTGACCACTTAAATCCCGGGCCAATCCAGAACATTATGCTCCAGACTGGCCCTGGATCAACCATGTTGGTGCCCACACACACCAGGCTGAATCTATTGTGATGGCCATTGTTGTCCACATGGGCCAGCCGGGCTGACACCACATTGGCCTCGCTGGCCCATTCCCTGCTTTCAGAGCTGCTGCAGCTGCTTCCTCACCACCCAAGGAGCTCAGTGGAAAGCCTGCCTGGTGTGCCAATGTGCCGACGTTTCTGCTGAGGACAGAATGAGGCGCTCTACCCCCTCCTTGTTGATCACATGGGTGCCTCGTTCTGAACTCAGCAGAAGTGACACTGCTGGCCAGGCTCTTGCAGGGAGCTGCTTGGCTGGCAAGGTGGTGGTGGCTTCAACAGGGATCCATTCCCTTTCCTGTACTTCTCAGTGCAGGGTAAAAGTGATGGCACAGCTTTTGCCAAGTGGACAACTGGGTCAGGTGAATCAGACCCAATCCAGCTGTCCACATGCCAACCGAGCCCAAAGTCACTCAAGGGTTTCCAGGAAACACGGATTTCCCCCCGACTTTGCTTAGTGTGGGGTAAAGTTCAGTTAAGAGCCAAAAACTGCGGATCCTCCCTGGAACTAGCGGTACACTGTCCGGATTAGAGTGAATATGGCATTTTTGGCCTTTGTAGACAAGCCCCTAGATTCATTAGCTGTTTCTACCATATTACTTACTTTTTGGATTTGTGGAAATCTTATTCTGCTGTGTCATCTCCTTGGTCATGAAGAAAAAGTTGTGAATAATTCTGTGAGTACAGAAACAGTTGTGAATAATTCTGTCAGTACAGAAATGTTTCTACCAAATCAGTTAGAAAGAATATACATGTTGCAGGACGCTTCCCCACACACAATCAATTGGCTATGGTATTGTGATTACAAATAGATGAAGCTCTAGTTTCTTTCCAAGATGCCCCCCATTCCCCCATGTATATGCCTGTTTTAATATGGACAGTAGCACCTATCAGCTGTTTGGGAGGGAAAGGGAACAAGGTGCTATGTATAGATCAAGACTTTCAGTTTTATTAATCTCTCATACACATCTAGCATAGCATCCTATTAAAACACAGATCAGAATTATTGTCAAGCATTTACGAATCTTCGTTTAATTAGAGTGCTTCATTGACTGTGCATTGCAAAACCATTGGCTGGGAAGATAAAACACCCTCTGCACAGACAACCTAAAAATATGCCATCACTATATTTCCAGCACAAATGCAATGGAATGTTCTAGTGTAGGTTTATTGCAGCATATATATGTGGAAAATTAAGTCATCCTTTGTATATGCAAACAGTAAATCACTGATTTGTTTCCTAATTATTTTCTTTTTGACCAAAGCTTTAACGGTGTAGTTCCATGTGTGCCTGGGGGCAAATGGAACTGAATTACTAAATCTGCCCCCAGTTTTCAGTTCTGCTCAAGTGACTCATGACTCAGTTACAGGTATTTCTCTGGGGACAATACAGTTGTATAAGTAAGGCAGCAGAACAGCTAGCATGAACCTCCAGATATTACACAGTTAGCAAGTCTGCTTAATTCTATTTCCTAAGTATTTTTATATTCTTTTTAAGCTGTCACTGACTTGGATAAAGTTTGGATGCCATAAACTTTAAAAGTAAAGACAGATCTATTAACCAACTGCTTGGCAAGCTCCTATAATGTCTAGTTCAAATGGTAAAGGAAATGTTAGCACTCCCTATACAGTCTTGATCTGAAATCATTTCTCTTCCAGTGACAAACCTGCTCCTGCTGTGCTGCTTCTTTTGCAACTTCATTGTCCAGCATTCTGGATTTATAGCTACATGTGCTGCACATAAAGGTAGAATTGTTGGCTCCTCACATCCAGCTTCTTGATGTTTGGTGTTAGGCAAGAGACATGATGCAGTGGCTTTGTAACAGCTGCAGAGACACTGGAATTCCTGGGACCTACAACCAATAAAATGAGTTGGATGACAGCTGGACAAGAAATGGTGCAAGACTGTGAAACTGACTGAATAAATGTTAGAGTACAAAATTGTGCCAATTATGTGGCAGTGAGGGTAGCAAAAAGGTCTTATTTTGCCACTCTCCATTGCATCCACAAATGGCTGTCCAGTAGAGCTGTTCACTAGTGTGGCTTGAGAACAATTAACAGCTACTCCAGTGAAAGAGGCCTGGATTGTTTAGAGGCCCACTGTAACCTTGATCTTTTTTGAGGATAAAATCACTTGGCTTCCCAGTGAGGTTGGCAGCTTTTCTGCTATGTCCAGACAAGGTATCCAAAGCCTCATGTAGCCCAGTTGTTCTGGGTCACTTTCAGCTTATGAATCCTTAGGATGTGGATGAAGTGCTTGCAGCAGTGTGTCTGCCCACATGCATTCTTGATTTATTGCTCCCCGCAACTCATTAAAACTAGGAAAGAAGTTTGGTTGGGTGGATCCAGGGTGTTTGCTATCTTTAAAGAGGCTGTGGTGCAACTACTCCTGAAGGTACACTCCATTGATCCCATGGTTCCAGAATTCTTAGAGAACAGGAGAGATCCCAGCAGACTGGAAGAAGGCAAATGTTGTCCCCATCTTTAAAAGGGGGGGGGGGAAGGAAGACACAAATAATTACCACCTAGTCAGCCTGATATCAGTACAAAGAAAGATTCTAGAGCAGACTGTTAAACAGACAGTCTGTAAGCACTTAGAGAGCGATGCTGTGATCACTAAAAATCAAAATGGGTGTCTCAAAAACAAGTCATGTTAAACTAATCTTGTCTCTTTTAAGGTTGGTAGATGGGGGAATGATGTGGATGTAGTGTATCTTGATTTCAGTAAGGCCTTTGACAAAGTCCCCCATGATATTCTTGCAAATGAGCTAATTAAATGTGGGCTAGACAATGCAACTGTTAGGTGGATTTGCAATTGGTTGACCAACCAAATCCAAATTGTAGTCACCAATGGCTCCTCTTTATCCTGGAGGGAAGCGACTAGCGGGGTGCCATAAGGTTCTGTCTTTGGGCCCACTGTTATTCAACATTTTATCAACTTAGATGATGGAATAGAGGGCATTCTTATCAAATGCACAGATGACACAAATTAGGAGGGGTAACTAATACCCCAGAGAACAGGATCAAAATTCAAAATGATTTTAACAGATTAGAAATCCAAAACTAACCAAATAAATTTCAGCAGGGAGAAATGTAGAGTACTGCACTTAAACAGGGGGGGGGGGGAAATGAAATGCACAGATATAGGATGAGGGACATCTGGCTAATTTTCCATGGCTCCTTCCTATGGAATCCTGGGATTTGTAGTTTGGTGGGGCACCAGCACTCTTTGGCAGAGAAGGTGAAAAACCTTTTAAAATACACATCCCAGGGTCCCATAGGAAGGAGCTATGGCAAATAATCCAGTTTCAAACTGGATTATTTGTATAGTGTGAATTTGACCAGTATTCCATACAGAAGTTTCTTTTCCTTTGTCTCTCCCAATCTTGGTTTCTCCTGGCTCCCCCTCTCAGTAATAATTACCATTAGTAGGGTATTTTGTTTTTGTTTTTGTTTTTGTTTTCAGGAGAAGCACACTCAAACAAGGTATCTTCTTTCCACATTAATAAGCACTATCTCTAATTTCTCAGTTGCCACTTAATTGAATTGCAGCCTCTTGTTTTCCTCCTGATTTAGATTGATAGCAGTTTTGCTGTACACTCATGGAAGTAATAGCGCACTTTACATTGCAGGCCATACTTAAAATAGCAAGCAAAAAGTGAACACTACAGTATTCAAACAAAATGAACTGCTATTATATTCCATATTGGAAAGAAACATACTTTAATGAAGGTCATTTTCATGATTGTAGGCAAAGCAAAATCTCTGCCTTGCGGGGTACTGTATTTCAGAGGACAGGAGAACTATCCAACCTTTCACAGTTGCCATAGAATTAAAGCTCAGTCCTAAAATTTATCAGGCATCCTCCAATGACTTCCACTGGGGCAGGATCAGATCCTTGATCTCTACTAGCGGTGCCAAGCAGTCGTATGAGGAAATTAGGGGAGAGCCAAACTGCCATCTGCCCATTAAGCTGCCTGACTGAGTCTGGCAAATTGTCCTTCCAAACTAGAGTCTTACTCCTGACAGTATTTTATTCCATATGCCGCAGAAGAAGTTTATCATGGAAGAGGGCAATCATGAACAGTAGCATACTTTTCAGTGGCATGCTTTCCAAGCTTCTGCCAGGCTAGATTTAAGGTTTACAACTATACGATAGAAGTATTATATAACACTCCAGCACCAAATATCATGGGAACTGATGGAACTGTTAACCTTTTCTAAAATTCTGTTCCACTTCTTCTATAATATCTGGGATAGGGTGGACTAGAAGTCCTAAAATAAAATCAATTGTTTGTGAAATGCTCTCTACAGCTAGTATTACAAAAAGATAGAGGGAAATCCACATTCATTCTTAAGAACTGCTGCTCATTGCTTGTGGAGGAAGGCTTGTCCAAGTGGAGACTGCAGCACAAAATGTGTACCTGTGTTGATCCTTTCCTTTTGCCAAGTATTAACAAAGCTGCTTGAGGGAGAAGAATACGGGGAGAAAAAGAATTGTCCCTCCCCCCACCGTTTGAGTTTTTAAAAGTCTGTGCATTTACTGTGAGCTCTCTGAAGCTGAGTGGAAGACTGTCCATAGAACACTTTGAAGGAAAAACTGAAGGATTCTCTTTTCTCATCACTGATCATATTGGGCTGACTGAACCTATGGGGAGAACTTCATGGTTGTGGCTGCTGCTTCTTCTTCTAATTTCCCACCCCCTGGTTTTTCACAACGTATGTGTCATTTTTATTTCATTTCTTTTTCTTTCTTTTTTTGATATACAGTATATCCTGTCCTTCTTCATAAGACTTCAGGGTGTCTAGTTAAAACTATTGTTTGAGCCAGTAATACTGCCCTGTTTAAGATAATTAGGACTGGTGCCCTTTTCCCAGCTTGTCCTCGTGGCATCACAGTCAGAAGAGCACATCTTGGTTTTATAAGGTCATGGTAGCCTAGCCTGCTGAGGCCAAAATCCTATTTGAAGCTAGTGGAGCATCAGTTCCACCAATGTATTTAAGCAGAGGTCTGGGAAAGTGAAGGCTCTCCACCAGTGAGCAATGTAAAGGAGTTTCCCTGGTGTCAATCAGTATCTGCTTGAGAGAGAAGGTGGAACTGTCCCCAGGTTCCAACAGCTGTTGTCCAGCCTGGCAAAACAGTTGTACAAGGAGGTACTGATACCTCCTTGCACAGTATTTGAAAAAGCAGTTACACTGGGGTAACTGCCAATTATGCTTGCATAAAGCTGCAAGAGGTTTCTGGCCAGTATCTGGCACCACAACTTATGCTTGTCAAGTTTCAGGATAGAACAAGATTTTCAGGGAACCAAGACAGAAGGGTCAACACAACAGGTTACACAAAGTGGTTCTGGACCTAGTACCCTGACACAAATGTCATTATAGTGCTCTAACAAATAACATCCAGACTAAGGCTGGATGGCCATCTGTCGGGGATGCTTTGATTGTGATTTCCTGCGTGGCAGGGGGTTGGACTGGATGGCCCTCGTCTGCAATTCTATGATTCTATGATTCTAAGGCCAAATCCACATTATACAAATAATCCAGTTTGAAACTGGGCTATTTGCATGGCTCCTTCCTGTTGAATTCTGGGATTTGTGGTTTCACAAGGTCTTTAGCCTTCTCTGCCAAAGAGTGCTGGGGCCTCACCAAACTACAAATCCCAGGATTCCAAAGGAAGGAGCTGTGGCAAATAATCCAGTTTCAAACAGGATTATTTGTGTAGTGTGGATTTGGCCTAAAACTTAAACAGAAATTTGACCTCTTTAAGTCTGGTTGGCCCCACTGCTGTCTTGTTAGAGGCTTTTTCTCTTAAAGGGAACCAGCCTGTTCTATCAGTCTCTGGCTGTAATGGAGCAAGGGTGTCTGGGGCAGACTGTGGAACTCTTCAGCAATATCTTCTGGGCTCTGGAAATCTGACCTCTGGGCATTTCCTAGATAACTCGGTCTCAGGGAGTTGGGGGAAGTCTCATGAGGTTCCTCTGGCACTGGATCTTCTGGAGTGATGCAAATTCCTCCTCTGAAGGTGAGAATTCATGGTCAATTCCTGGCAAGTAAGGGAGCCATCATGTTGTAGTGGTTTGACAATTGGACTACAAATCTGGGAGACAGGGTTTTGAACCCCGCCCCCCATCCATGGAAACCCACTGAGTAATCTTAAGTAAGGCAAACACTCTCAGCCTAAGAGCAAGGCAGCGGCAAACTTTCTATGAATAAATCTTGGCAAGAAAACACAATGGAATGGTGGCTGTAAGTTGCAGTTGACTTGAAGGCACATAGGAATAGCAACAGTTCCTGGAAAGTGCAGAGATAAACTATGAAGTATTTTCTGGATTCATGATGTGACATGTTGTCATGATGGAGTTTCCATCATCCTGCCTCAAGGTTGATTGCAACTCCCATCATTCTGCCAGAGAACTACACTTTCCATTATCTGCAATCAGCAATTGTCTTGCCAGCATAACATCAGGTAACCAAAAGGTTAATGGTTAAAGGAACTAAGGGGAGGTGAAAGAGATCTCCAGATTCAGCCTCATCAGTGATGTCACATCATCTGAGGCAGGACTGACCAATGAAACTGCCAGAGTGGTAATTTCAAAAAGAGACTATAAATTCTTTGTTCTGAGCACATATGAGTTAGACCATGTGGTTTTGAGACAAAAGGAACATCTGGAGACTGCACCTCACGTCCCATGGAAAGAGGACTGGAAGATGTTGTTGACACAGTCGGGAACATCTAACTGGCTCCAGCCTTCCATTTGAATCCAACAGAAGATGGCATTATTGTAAGTAGCTTTAGGGCCTGTTTAGAATGGCATTAGGGACCCTTATGTTATTTTCTCAAACTTTGGCTGGATGTAGCTGAACTTAGTTAAATGAATGTAGCTTAAAACAATTGAATGCTTTGACTTTAATACCTTTGCTATTTCTGTAACTTTAAAGTGAGCCTGGGGGCATGGAGGATGCCTGCCTTCATGAGAGATGTGCATAACTTGAACTTGCTTGAATAAAATAAGCCTTTTCTAATCTTTCTATATGCTGATGCTGTATGTGCCTATACCTCTTGAGCTTGCTACATTTCTCTCTCTCCCTGGGGATAGGAGGGAGGAGTTGGGTGGTTCACAGTAACAGGTAGTCCCACTGGTTATCCAGTCTCCCACTGGGCTGGTTATAAAGAAAATTATGGGAGATGGCAGCATTTTGGCCTGTAGGGGGTGCCCTTGACTGAGGCTGCTCAGGGTACCTCTACAGGGGAGCTAAATCTGGGGGTTCCAGGCAGAGAACCCCAATTTGGCCCTGACACATGTCCAAAACAGTTTTGAAAAACCAGTCATTCACTTTCAGAAATATGTGCAAAGTGTATCCATGTATCACCAGCTCACCCAGTAATTCTCTATGTGATGATGGATGTGATATATACCATAGTGAGGATGGGGAGTGGGGGGGCAGTGAAAATAATCGTGTGAACTGATCCCAAGTGAGCTGATATTATATGTGGACTGTTGCTAAACACCCAGACTTACTTCTTGGACCCGCTACTATTAATTTTGACAAGCCCCCCAAAGGTGCAGCACTTACAAAATCTCTGCTGATTGATGCCTGATTTCAGAAAATATGATTTCTCCAAAATGTAAAAAAATCGCTAGATATGTTTTGTAGCTTGGTGAATTATCGTTCTAGTGCACATTCACCTTTCTTCATCTATCATTATCCATAAAGCAGAAGCCTTTTTGCTGTGTTGCCATTTTCTTCCCTTACATGGTTTTTTTTCTTCCTATAAGGCACTCTGAGATCCTCAGAGAAACTTGTGCCATAAGTGCTCAGTATACAAACTTGGCATATTCCTACAAAGTTATTCTTTGAGCTCTAGTGCTTGTGCTAAAGGGTGGAAGCCTATTCCTTCTACTTCAGCATCTTGCTGTTGGTTTGAGGTTCTGACACAGCACAGGAGCATCCTAATCAGTACAGAGTCATTCACATTTGTACCCTCTAGACCACTGAGTGTTTTAAACACCTTGTTGTCATTGCTGTGCTTTCCACTACTGTGCTGACATTATGATTTTGGCAGTGGGGCTGGCTCCATGAGGAACTGAGGTTTGCAAAACTTAGAATCAGGTCACAGAGCTCTTGCATTCTGGCTTTTATATGCTGACATATTAAGGTGCCAAGCAAATGCAAATGCTGTGCTTAAAGCATTTCAGGGATATTTTATTGTGAGCATATACACACACACACTTGCGTCTAAACAAACACACCTATCTCTCCATTTCCTTACTCATTAATATCCTCACCCCAAAAGAAAAAGAATAGTACCTTCTTGGGAGGAATGCTTGTGTTGATCTCTTATTATGTTCTGCTAAATATAAAAAGACTTCTGAGCAAACACATCATGGAACTCTGTGCTGGATATCTAATTGAACTGCTGTGGAGCAATAACAATGTTATATTTAGAAATAAGAGCATTGCAAATAGGTTTGAAAATCATACCCTAGGGCAGCAACCCTGAGATAATTAAGGTAAGCCTATATTTGACTTTGGAAGCTGCTTAATTATTTCCTTCAGCCTTAGCGCCTACTGTAGCAGTTCCTAGGTTTTTCGTGTTTTTTTCCTGGGCTGTGAGGCCATGCTCTGAAAGAGTTTATTCCTGATGTTTTGCCTGCATCTGTGGCTGGCATCTTCAGAGAATGGTGCGGTAGGGGTGTGTGGGGTTTATATACTGAGTCCCTGTTGTAGAGGATATGTAAATTTGTGTATTTGAATGGCTAGTTTCTAAGGTGGGAGGATATGCAAGGAGGATAAGTGTCTGTTTGGCTAATGGTGAAAGGTCAGGAATAAACTCTTCCAGAACATGGCCTCACAGCCTGGAAAAAAACTCACGAAAAACCTATGGATGCTGGCCATGAGAGCCTTCAACTTCACATTGTAGCAGTTCCATTGTGCACGAAATATACAAGGTATTTTGCTTTTGTTTTCTGGAATATTTTGGGATGAGACGTGAGATTTGAAGAATTTTGAAATTGTCTTCCTCCTTGCCCCCCCCCCCCGCTTAGGCCAAATCCACACTACATAAATAATCCAGTTTGAAGCTGGCTTGTTTCTCATGGTTCCTTCCTATTGAAACCTGGGATTTGTAGTTTTACAAGGCCTTTAGCCTTCCCTGCCAGAGTGCTGCTGCCTCACCAAACTATAAATCCCAAGATTCTATAGGAAGGAGCCATGGCAAAGAATCCAGTTTCAAACTGGGTTATTTTTGTAGTGTGGATTTGGCCTTAGCCCCTGTGTTCCATGTTTTCACTGAGCTGCTGTGAAAATTGGGTAGAGATATCTGGACATAACAAAGTTAAGGGCTATAATTCAGATAAAAAGCATCAGTGCTGAACATTGGGAACCGGTGTCTCCTGCTTCCCATTCCATGCAGAGTGTTTCTCTTGGCTTTTGCACTAGGTGCAGATGGGCTACTCTTTTTCTATTGTTACTCAAAATGCTGGGGGGTCCGGGAAGATCCTCTAACATAGTAGTATTAAGATGGGGAATTAATACACTTGACTTTCCAATACGAGAGGTGGGTAATGGCAGGACCTTTTAGACCTATGTATGCTGGTACTAAGGAGGAGACCCTAAGCCAAAAATTATATTTATTGGAAATGATTAATTAAATGATCTTTATTGGAAAATAATATCACAGCATTCACGCAAACACTCAGGCTTCAAGCACTCACACAAGGCTAATGAAAATAGTAGGAAGTATTTGGATAGGGGAATAGAATGAGGAGGTTATGGGTGATATGACACCTGTAGAGCAGAGATTCCTACAGCAATGGGGGTCTCAGGGTTGTGTTCTGAGGGTCTAGCAACAAACTGGCAGCATGGATGTAGGAGGAGAAGCTATAGACCTGGCTACACAGTCTGACATGGAGTCAAAAGGAAGTGGAACTGTGTGCAATTTGGTGGTGTCTTGGGGTGGTATTTACACGAACTAGTTCCCTTACAGGAATAGGAGTTGTGGGTGAAATACTGTACATTGGTTCTTGGAGGTTCCCAGGCTAAAACAAAGGGAGCTCCAGAAGAGTTAATGTTTGCTAATGATCAATACTTTGGAATTGAATAGGAAACAGGTCAGGCCTATTGTTGGAGGGGAACAGAGAGGGAAATTTACCATTTCCACTGGCCCCTCTTTTGGTACTACATGAACCTCACCCTGGCATTAGGGGGTCCCTGGTATACATGTAACCACATGTAACCAAACTATTAAATATAGCCAATTATTTGATATTCCAAGATATGGGCTATCACAGTATGTAACACTATCTCCCTGGAACCTTTGGGAAATTATAGTTTGGACTACAATTCTCATACTCTGACCATGCTGGGTGGGGGATCCTGGAGGTTGTAGTCCTTAAAAAGTAACTTTTCTAAATACTTCATCTCCTTCACACTGTCATGGCAGACTTATCACCACCACTTTGAAGGGCAAAGATGCCAGAAACATTCTTGGTATCTTCTTTCCTTTACTGTGAAGACGTGAAAACTATGTATATCATTATAGATTCAAAGAATTTTACAATTGGTCTATATACTCATGGGAGGATTGCCTTTGTGTGATATGTAGTCTGCTCCATAATGCATATAAGGTCATTTCTAGCTCAGATAGTCTATGCATACATTTGAGTGATTCCATTTTTGCTGCTGCTTCTTTCTTTCTGTCACTCTCTTCTTTAAGCGGGAAGATTGCACAAATTGGGTGTCTATCCAAATAGCAGGACTCATCTTTGCATAGATTATCTGTGTCAGCCCTCAACCCTGGGACATATGAAGCAAGAATATTTGAAGAATCCTGGAGCACTAAAGTGTACTTTGTTCCTTATGGGAGTCTAGGTGCAAAGGCCTGTTTCACATATTATTTGTGGTGGTGGTGGTGAAAGGTATACACTTGCTTCATCACATAAAGGTATACATCTGCTCCAATTTGTGAACCTATGAGCAGGTGTATCAAACATACCAAGAGGCCACTCAATCCATCTGCCAACCTCTTCCCCAGTATAATCCTAGACACAGTATGCACTGTGAGAGAGCAGGTGTACCACAGTAGACAACAAAGCCAAGGCATACACTGTAGAGAAAAATTAAAATATATATTAGCTGACCTGTTAAAGGCCATTTCGTATGTTATGAAGTAGCACTCTATGTGTGTATGCATGCACACTTTCAAGTTACATGTTGAATACTGGCAGTCCCATCAATTTCGTAGGGTTTTCTTAGGCAAGGAATACTCAGAGGTGGTTTTGTCAGTTCCTTCTTCTGAAATATAGCCTACAGCACCTGCTATTCATTGGCAGTCCCCCAAGTATTAACCAGGGCTAACCCTGCTTAGCTTCTGTGATCAGATAGGATCTGGTGCCTTTTGGGTATTTAGGTGTTTTCAAGTAGCATGACTGATCTGTAATGTATCAGCTGCCCCAAGGGAGTGCCAAGCCACTCAGCCTTTGCTTTGTGGTGTGCAGCAAGATGAAAGGCAATGCGTTCCATGACTTATTTCTTTACTTCATGTATTTTCTGTCTTTGAAGGGTTTGAATTGGGACGTGTTTATATTTATCTCAAGTTTATTTTGGTCAAATCTTGTCAATTCCCACATCCAGCTCTGTGTACAATATTACAGAGGCTTCCATCAGGTGATATTATCATTAAAGTAGGAAGAATATTGTTAATTATATCCTCCAGGTAGGTAATGGAAGCGTAGTGAGTTACATGTGCTTTAGGCTGCTGCCACACTGCAGAAATAATGCAGTTTGACACTGCCTTAACTGCCATGGCTCAATGCTCATGGAATTCTGGGGTTTGTAGTTTTGTGAGATATTTAGCCTGCACTGTCAGAGAGCTCTGCTGCCATGACAAACTACAAATCCAGGATTCCATAGGATGGCACCATGGCAGTTAAAGCGGTGTCAAACTGCATTATTTCTGCAGTGTGTCAGCAGCCTTAGTTAACTTAGTGTGATCCATGCCTCCTGAGCCCCTGCTTCATGCACTCTGATTTAAAAAGCCCTTCCATGGTTTTCATTTCAAATTACCTTAATGAGAAGACTGGGATTCTTTATCTAGCGTGTTGAGCTTTGATTCTGTTTGGTTTGTTTTTATGCCATTAAAATCAGGACTGTTGAGCCATCAGAAGGAAGCCAGGCTAAATTTGAAAATGTCAGCCAAGAAGCCAGGTTTTATCACTGCCAGATCTCTTAAGAGCACGTCATGATTTTTAATTTCTCCTTACACCAGGTAGGTATAGTCAAATGCTAGCATATGAGAGGGAACATATCCAGCCATGCAGCATGCTTTTGCAGAGAATCAGTGTGTAGGCTGTTCGACTGGTGGTGCAGAGTCCTTATCCAACAATCACTATCAGCTCTGCTGTTCTTTTGATTTCCACTTGAGTGAGATGCACCTCTTGCAAGCCTTAATTTCTGTTGGGCCAAAAGTCTTGAGACAGGTGTGAGATTAACCTTTGCTTTCTCTATAATTATATCAGCAAAATGGAAGATCCCCTCCCCCTTTTTTTTTCTTTCATTAAAAGAGTGTTTCCATGAAACTGACAACAGCCAGCCTGTCTCTCAGAGAGGAGAGCACACATTTCCTTGCAAGCAAGCAAGCTGGGATTCAGTAAAACAAGCAAACAAGAAAGGGCATTTGCTCCCAAACAGCAGGTGCACACCCCAGGCTAGAAAAGATGGCTGTGGCATGGTATGGCATGTTGGGCTTGATGTGCATACCTTCTATACTCAGCTATTTGTGCCACATTCACGGCTGCCCAAATTTTAAGTTAAAATATAGACTTCCCACCCCCCGTCCAGCCAGCCACCTGGCTGGAAAGCCTGTCCCCCACCAGCCAGCCAGCTCAGTGGCTGTAGATGATGGAATAGTCTGTAAAATTAAAGGACTGAGAACAGCTAAAAAAGCATGGGATACTTTGAAAAATCTCTGTGGTGTTCAATCTTTGGAAAGTAAGGTTTCATTAATAATGAAGTTGGTTAATATGAAGCTATCAAATCCCAAATTTTTGAATGCGCACATTAATGATTTTAGAGCCACATTGGCAGACTTGCAAACTCCTGGAGAGGAAATCCCCAAAACTATGCAAATGGAAATCTTCCTGGCAAGTTTACCAAAATACAATCCCTAAATGGAGGGCAATTTAACACTTCAAAGGCAAAGCAGTCATTCTCACAGCAGGGGGAAAGGATCTGCTGGGCATATAAGATGATCCCCCACTTTTGAGGAGATTTTCAAGTGTTAAACAGCAGTCTTATATGCAGGAATATACAGTGTAATAGGAACTGAGGAGTTGGAAAAGACTCAATTTTCTCTCTTTTTTTCTGTCGGATAGACATTATGACCAGACACAGCCCTAGATTCGTCCTTTCTGAAAACATAGTGCAACTTTATGCTAAACAAAGGAGCGGCATAGTCATGTTGTGCTAGTGGGATCCAACAAGGAAATGGAGGATAGAGTGGAGAGGAAGGACTCTCAGAGCATAGTACTTAGAATTTGGAGATTCCCTTTTTCTGCCTTAAGATTGTGAGGAGGAACTTTCTTCCCTCTCCTTTCTCTTCACAACCACCCAAGGGAGGTGTTACCCAAGCTCAAGCCACTTATAAACCCCTTAGTCCAAAGCAATCTATCCTCACAATGACTTCAAACTAAATCCAATTGTGAGCCCCAACAAAAGTAGACCCAGTGAATCAGCTGCTGAATGATAAGTCAATTTTGTTTAGATCCCATTAATTTAATGGGTCTACTCCAGCTGAGACTAATTGTTGGGTTTAAACATTTGGGACTGAACAAAAAAGCATATTCATTCATTCATTCTTTCATTCCCTCCCAAGGTTGGAATACAAGGCAGCTTGCAATATATTTAAACCAGAACAAGTTATAAATATTGGTCATTTCCTGCTTTGATTATTGTAATCTTCTTCTGACTGGTCTTCCATTATCTCATCTTAGTCCTCAGGTTTCCATTCAACATTCTGCTGCTAAAATTATCTTTTTGGCCCATTGTTTTGATCATGTTATCCCACTTTTGATATCTCTTCATTGGTTATCCCTTCTAGGATTCAGTACAAGCTTCTTCTTTTAACATTCAAAGCCCTACACAATCTAGATCCCCCTGAACGTGCCTACAGATAGACAGACAACTTGCCTCCCAATCTCAAACTATTACTTACAGGAAAGTGTACAACACAGATGGGGAGACAGGTACAAGACCTTGCCAAAAACCCTGATGCCAACTCTGCCCACACATCTACTCAGGAAACGTCATCAAGGGCGTAATCACATCACCCACAATATCAGAGGTACTTCCACTTGTTCATACTGTAATGTGATATATGCCATTTTCTATCAACAATGCCACTTAGCACTCTACATCTGGCAAACAGGCCAGTCTCTGCACCAGAGGATAAACATACATAAATCAGACATCAGAAATGGGAATAAACAAAAACCAGTTGCAGAACACTTCAGTCTTCCTGGACATTCCATCTCTGACCTCAGGACAGCTGTACTTGAACAAAAAAACTACAAGGTGTTACTCAGATTGCTGTGGTCCATAGGGACCCACTTGTGACACACAAATTAAAATATTAACACACATTAGCTAACACACATTGGAAGCTGCTTAATGCAGTGTAGATGTGTAAATTACTATTGCTTAAAACAATTTGTAAGCCGCTCTGGTAGCCTTGTGGCTGAAGAGTGGGGTATGTATAAATAAATAAATAAATAAATAAAATTAGGGGGCTTTAATTAGCTCAAAGGTATGGCTACAAGACACCAGGTAATTGAAGGGACCTTTGCACTTGTGTATACCAGTACTCACTGCCTAGACTCTGAGTTTAAAGTAAATAAAAAAAAATTCTTGGAATCGAAACATGATTGCATTCACACATGCACTCACATTCACAAGAGACCACACAAGGCTAATAAAGTATTAAGACAGAAAGATTTGGATAGAGGAATACATTCAGGGAAATATGGGCTATATTTACCTGTCTGAAGAGCAGAGATTCATGCAGCAAAAACTCAGACTTGAATCTGAGTGTGCCACAGCAGTGCAGCAGAGTGGTGGTATGGGAAAAACTGTGCACACTTGGCTATTCTTTGGGACTCATATTTATACGCAATTTCATGTCCTGAAGGGGTGTTTTCAGTATAAGACCATGCTTTGATGAGTTTCTCACAGTTAGACAATGGAAACTCAAACTTTGTTAATTGCCATTAATGGCTGAAATGTTAAGTTTGATGGGTTTATGGAAGCCTTCTTATTGTGGGAGAGGAAAAGATGCAAGGAAAGACATTTGAAGAGATGCGCAGGGATAATAGGTGTTCTGGTCACTGTTTTGGGGGAGTCAAGTACTGCCAAGAGCATCCAAGAGGGATTAGCACATTCCACCGTCATTACCCTAATCCTATGGGGCTCTGCTTAATTCCTTCTTGGGTGTGTTTGTTGGCAATTTTCAAGAGACATCTTCATTAGATCCTGGGTGACCTTCATTTGAACCCAATTTCAATTTGCCCTGGTCTTTAAGCTCTAATTTCTTTTTACCAGCCTCCTCAGGATCTGCATTCTAGGAACTCTAGGCTTCTTGCCAAACCACAGGTTTCCTCTTTCTCTCACCACTCTATATTTTTAGAATTCCCTCCCTGAACATTTGCAGACAACTCCTTCCCCTGTTATTTTAAAATCTCATTTAAAAAGTTTCTTACATTCCAACACTTTGTACATTTTGATTACATGTATTGGTCAGTTTGCTTTATTATATTGTAATTTTTGGCATTTTATCTGGATAATTTGTTTTACAATTGTATTGTGTAGATTTATATTTTATTATTCCTTTCTTCCCTCTGTGTGCATATGTGTATCTCTCTCTCTCTCTCTCTCTCTCTCTCTCTCTCTCTCTCTCTCTCTGGCTTTTCTTCGCAAACAAAGATTCAGGAAGGACTCATCCCGCGCTTTCTGCAAGCACGCTGATGACTGAAAAGGCCAATCCGAGATAAACAAGTCTATTTGCAGAAAGCACAGCAGAAGGTCTCCTTGGGTGGTGTTTCTGGGTTGTGGTTCTTTCTGCATTGTCGTTTCTCTTCAAGACTCATTTGACGTGAGTTCTCAAATAAGGCTGCAGCATTGTGGATAGTGTGTCTCCATGCCTCCCGATGTGTGGTGAGGGCGGACCGTTGTTGGTGATCAATTTGGCCGAGCCTGAGATGTTGTTTCAGGGAGTCCTTGTATCATTTTTTTGGACCGCCCCTCTTACGCTGACTCGTGGCGAGTTCACCGTAGAATACTATTTTTGGGAGGCGATGGTCCTCCATCCTAGAAATGTGCCCTGCACAGCGCAGCTGTGTTCTCAATATCATGGCCTCAATGCTAGTGATCCCTGCTTGCTCAAGGACAGCAACATTCGTCACATAGTCAGTCCAGTGTATATTTAGGATTGTGCATATACAGCGCTGATGAAAGCGTTCGAGGAGTCATAAGTGGTGGCGATAGGTGACCCATGTTTCAGACCCATAAAGGAGAATAGACAGTACAATGGCTCTATACACACTGATTTTTGTGCTTCGCCTCAGGTTTTTATTACTCCAGACTCTTTTGTGAAGTCTTCCAAATGCGCTATATGCCTTTGCTAATCTGTGATTGATCTCTTTGTCAATCTTGGCATCTGCTGAGATGATGCTTCCCTGGTAGGTGAACTGCTGAACGGACTTGAGCACAGATTTGCCAACGGCAATTTGGGGATGGTGGTGTTCGTCCTGTGGTGCAGGCTGGTAAAGAACTTCTGTTTTCTTCAGGTTGACTTCCAGCCCAAACAGCTCTGCAGCTGTTGCGAAGCAGGATGTTAGGTGCTGCAGAGCTACTTCTTTGTGGGCAACAAGGGCAGCATCATCAGCGAAGAGCAGCTCACGGACTAGATAGTTTAGAGTCTTAGTGTGAGCCCTCAGATGGCTTAAGTTAAAACAAGCTACCATCAGTACGGTAACGTATATAGATGCCGTCATCTTCTTCAAGCTCTGCCGTAGCCCTATTTATTTGATTGTATGCCTTTGACAGGACCCACTGATTTTGGTTGTTTTACTTGTAAAGTGCCATGGACAGTGAAGACACTATATAAATCACCGCCACCATCACCACCAACAATAATAGAACAGAAATTAATTTGAACATTCAATTCAAAGTATTTTTATGGATTAAAGCACAACACATCCTTTCATCCCTGAACTGCATACAGGGGTTTTTGCTGGACTGAAGGAAAGCAAACAGCAGGGCTGTCTCATTTGGCAGCGGGGGTGCATCTCACTCCATTCTAACTTGAAGTATCTCTGCTGTCGGTAGAGATTCCACACTAGCCTTCCTTCCTCCACCATTTCCTCACCTTCCATGCCCACATGCACAGAAAGGAAGTTACAGGTAGAAAAATGATGCAAGCAAATAAGTAATAAATTTGAGCCAGTAGAAGTGTGGCACTGACCAGCAGGAGATGGCAGAGTGGAGGGTTTGGAGAAAGTAGGATTCAGACCCAGGTTGAGCTCACCAGCATTCATCTCTGCAGGCAGGTTTCAGTGCTAGGATGCAGTCCTATAACACTGATGATTTAATAAAGAAGGGAGGACCTGTTGTGTATGCATATGCATATAGTGCAGGCAGCATTTGGATTAGGGGAAGCTAGGTTCCAAACTCAAGGAGTGTGGCTTCTGTGTGGACTTGAGCCCTGGCAGTTCTCTTCCTGGAAGCAAGTAAGCAAGAAGAGATTTCAGCGATTACATACAACAAGCTGGATAATGGCCATGTGGTATGTCTGTACTGTGTTTATGTCTCTATATAAATGTCACAATGCTGGCAGTTTATTGCTTAATTTTAGCAGAAAATATTGTATGGTTCCCAAAAACCCAGTGAAAAATTTGTCCATTAAAAGGGAAAGGAAGGAGGAAGAGTGAGACTTCTTCCTCAAATATAACATGAAACTACTTTTTATGTGCATGTAAAATCCTATGCAATTATAATATGCATGTGCCTGATTGAAATAAGTTTATACACTTGTGCTTATTTTCTTATCCTCACCAGCAAGTCAGCTGCATTTCATATCAGAAACCCAGGGGTTGTCTACATGGCAAAAATACTCCTCACAGAATGTGAAGACAACCTGTCCTAATTGCAATCCATGTTGTTTCACCCTATTGTGAAGCCCCCCCCCAAAAAAATGGGCAAAAAATCCCCAAAAACCTCAGAGGCAAAAGCCTTCGCAGCTTTCCCCAGAGTTTTTAAAAAACTCTGAAAGAAAGGTGTACCCCAACCATTAAGACAACAGCACAAATTGTTCCATGGTCTGGAGGGGACAGAATGGACCTTCTGATTGGTTGGGGGTGCACAGGCATGATCCTGCAAAAAATTTTTGACAGGGTGGAGGACAGCCACAGGGAGAGGGAAGAGGAGGAACTGGGGAAGGAGGATGGCTCCCTCCTCCTCTGTCCTTCCCCATGGGTGCTCTTGGTGCTGGTGCCACAGGGATCAGGGAAAGGAGGACAGCTCTCTTTTCTTCCAACTCCCAGTGGGTGCTCTCAGTATTCGGTAGGAGACTACAGCTGAATTATACTATTAGCATATTTTGTAACATTTTTATATTACATGTATTAGGAAATATATAATGCAGGTGTAGATGCTTTCCTGCTGCAACTTCCCCATATAAGAATTGTTGAAATATTAGAAAAAGGAAGCACACAATCTTACTTGCCTCTGCATATCCTTTCCTTCTTACTCTGAGATTGGTTTGTTTGTGTGAAAGGTGTGTGTGCACGCACACACACACAGAGCCTACATTTCCATCCATGGCTTGGCTTGGCTTCTGCTACTTGGCCTGGCATGCCTGCTGTTTTGAGGCAGAGGTTGTGCCTTTTTGACAACAGATATAAAAATGACCTGTTGGCAGATCATTCTATTTATTCATTTTGAAACTCACAACCTCACTTTTTAGCCTGGAAACTCTCACATTACTTTATCAAAATATTTTTTTTTGGGGGGGGGGAATACAATAAAACAACAAAACCAAAATTACAGCTCCTTGCCAAATATGCCTGGATAGATAATATTGAAATATAATGCAAGGCTTGCAATGAAGTTCTGGACATGTCTAGTCAGAAATAACCTTTGTTGGTTTCAGTAGGGCTTACCCTAGATAACTGGGTACAGAATTGCAGCTGAAATAATCAAGACAGCCTGGGGAACAAAAAGGTATTCACCCGATGCCACCCCCCTGCATCCCAGTTGGTGCCAGGCATGTCTCACAGGAAAGAGCATTGCAAAATCAGAATGCTACAACTGAGAAAGTCAGCAGGTACCTGTCCTCCTTAAAGAGAGGGATAATTAGACAGCTTCAGGTGAGAGAAGTGTGTTGAGTAATCAGTTTCTTGGGCTGCATATGCACCAAACTTTGGCTCTTTGTTTGCTGTAGAAATAGCCTAAAATGTTAATTAATATTCAGTGACTCAGAGAATTAGAGAGACCCAAACAGACCTATGTGTTATGATTCATCCTCTGAGTTTAAGTTTTGTTTTCACAGGGTTAGTCATCGACCATCGTGTATGGCTTTGACATCCCCAATATTTAGATCAGCTTGAAACTGCTCAGGTATTTACGTAATGTAACATTTCCTGTGAGAAGAATACACCTCTTTATATGTGTTTGAGTAGGTTGTGTTGATGACAATTTTTTAAATCTATGGTTAAGAACTAAAATTAAAAAATAGCTGGAAAATGAATTCTAGAGGCAAAACTGGGAGAATTTTGTGAGCTTGGTTCTGATACTGATAATTAGAACATAATTGCAAAAACCTATGAGCTTGGTTCTGGTACTGATAACTCCTGGGCTGATCATATATACTTAGATGCAGCCTGCCCCTTAATTCTTAGCTTATGACCACTGTGCACTGTTAGACCATCTTGTCTAGTCTAATCCAATTGATATGTATTTGGGGAAAGGAACTCTCATTGGCCTATATTCTATTGTTAGTCCCAACTAGAGTAGACCCAAGGAATGAATGGGATTTAGCTATGTGACTCACCATCTGTAAGGGTTTGAAATTTCCAGAAGCATTGGTGAGGAGTGGTATTTTGCTCTCACATTCACCCTATGCATGTGTTTTATATGCTTAAGGGATGTATAAAAGTACAAGTAGGCCAGTAGCAAAAAGTAATAACCATGCAACTTGTTACAGCTTCTCTAGCAGGCTTTGGAAGATCAACTCAAATTGTAGAGATAGATATGAATGTTCAATCTTAGAATGCCTTATTAGTTATGATGGGGTGATCTCCCCCTCCCCATGCCTTCTGAAAGTGTCAGCACCTTCAAGAAAAAGGGAGAAAGAGTATTTAAAGATTGGGAAAGATCAGATAGTTGGTCTCTTTTTGAGGAGGTGTAACTGGCCATATTCCAGCATAGAAAACCTATTATGAGTTATGCTTGATAAATGTGGATTAAAAGTAGACTTTTGATTTCTTAGGCAGGCAGCTGCCCCTTGCCAGAAGTCTGCATGTATGTTGGAAGAGCAGGGCAAAAGCCTGGATCCCTGTCCATCTTGGAGAAGTCAAGTCTCATTTTAAAGAAAAACTGGACTTTTCCTCCCCTCTTCGGCTAACACGAAAATGGCCCCGTTGATATGTTCAGGAGAACAATCAATATCTAACTGCTTTGTTTCTCTCCACTGAATGTAGCTTTTGCCAAACTGCCTTAGACTGGTACACACACACCCATTGTGAGGTTTTCTGCAGTTTCCAGAGATAATGGTCAATCTTAAATAGGGCAGAGGTCTATATTTGATTGGCATCCTTTCAGGTGTGCAGCTCCATTGTTCATCTCTCCCAGGTGATCTAAGAGTCATTACCAATGCCCAGAGGGTGAAAGGCAGAGGTCAAGCACATGGGGTCTTTCTAACTCTCCAATAAAATAACATTACCTGCCAAGAGGTGTCTCCTTCACTTCAGAGGACAGTCCCCAAGTTAGAAAAGCGCTATATGTAGGCCAGAAAGGGAGACAGTCAACCCCTTGCTCTCCCCTGCTTCCTTCACCTTTCCCCCAGAAGCTCTGGGATCTTGACTTTTCTTTCCATCAGAGGGTGAGAAAATCCATTTGTGTCTTAGACTGTAGGCCCTTAAGCCTAGCTATACCCCTCTAGCACCCCTTATATTGATCAAGAGTAGGGTTTTAGCACCCATGCTGTTTTTCCTTTGAGAAACTGCTATTAACAGCTTGTATTGGATATCAACTTCTGTTGGTTTCTACTGCTATATTTTTCTGTCTTTTTAATGAAGAAATAATGGTTTTTGCTGCAAAATCAGCTGGTCCTCAACCTGATTTCTTTCACTTGGAGTTATTCTGGTTAATTGTCCATTTTGAAAACCTTTAGCCTGTAAGGGCTTGCAAAGCGTTAGTGCCTGGAAGCTCTTCCCCCCACCCTCCAAACCAGTAAGCCCAGTGTGCTGCTCTTAAGGAACCAGCATTTCATTCACTGTGTGGACCACAGTGGACAGCAGCTGTGATGGATTGTTTCAGTCAGCTAAGGAACGTGAACCAACTTGCCTTTGCCTTGGGTTGTATTGCTGTGTTGTGCTTCATATCTCCATGTAACCAATAAACTATTGTTTTGGTATACCTGTGATTCCAGTTCCTTTTGACAGACCCTTGAGCCTGAGTTGGCCTGGGAACTGAGTGGATCAGGGCCCTGGAATCATTATACCATTCACCAGTTTAGTCAATGGTTTGGGACTAGCCAAAAGATGTAGCTCATTGTATTTAATGGACTTAGTCCTAGGTGAGCCATATATAGAGGATTCTACTTGTAAACATCTTGCAGTGTGTAACTTCCAGTCAGGATTGCACCCTGAGGTGTAAGATTCCATCCCACTGTGTCTGTTCTACCTGCTTATAATTGGAAATAGTTTCTCTTCTCATCCAAATGTCTTCTCAAAAAGGAGGGTCAGTGACATGATGTGCAAGACTAATTAAATCTGATAAATGCTGTGCTACCCTGTTCATAAACACTCTGTAAAATAAATAGACACACTTCCTCTGGTTTTGAAACAATGGGAATTGTTTGATGCTGAGTTGTAGTGGTTCACTTCTGGGATACACTTCTTGTCTTTACTTGTGGTGGAAGTTCAGGTGGAATCAGGGACTGCGAGTGCACCAAAGTTTTTTAAAAAATGTGGTATATGGATCCTTGCATTTCCAAGGTAGAGCCCCATAACATTAATTCTACCTTTAAACTGGAGGATTTTTGTCTTTAGAGAATTTGAAACATACCCCACCCCAGCCTTGTGCAGCCATGTGGTTGCAGGGAGGGGGGTGTTTGCTGGCCTCAAGGGAAAATAGGCCAGTTAACATGTCAGAGCACATTGCGCAGTGCCAAAGAGCAATGGGGAGCAGAGCGAAGGCTATTTAAAGCCTTGCTGCCACCTCTTCCTCTTTGCCTTATTTGGCTTTGGCCCATGTTTCCACCTTTACTACAGTGTGAGCTTTTCTGGCCACTATGAGGATGGGGGGACCCTTTTCCATAATGTTTTGTTTTGTTTTGTTTTTGGCTTAGGGTGGTGTCTAAACTAGGTGGTCATTTGGCAGGTAGTGGAGGGAGGTTATGAATTGGGTGAGCACCTATGAGACCCTTTTGGTGAAGGAGAGTCCTCTGGAGCTGCTTCTTTAGGTCCTGTGACTAGGGCCTCTTTAGTCTGCAACTAGTTTGTTGAGGCACCAGCACTCTTTGGCAGAGAAGGCTAAAGACCTTATAAAACTACAAATCCCAGGATTCAGTAGGAAGGAGACATGGCAACTAATCCAATTTCAAACTGGATTATTTGTGTAGTGTGGATTTGGCCTAGTGGAAAAGAGACTTTGGGGCTGGTCCAAGGCCTAAACCCTCATTTCAAGTCCTGTGACTTAGGGGAGTGATCCTCAGGTTGGCCTTCCAGTTGTGGGCTGGCCAGGGAGAAACCCACCTCTTGGGTTCTCCTTGGGGCTCAGGTGTTTCACCCAGGAGAAGCTGTGGAGGAAATCTGGGGGAAGACCACATGCCTCAGCTGCTCCCACACTAAGTTATTCCCCTCTTTTTGCAGCTCTCAAAAAGAAACACTAAATAAGGTAGATTTAAATAAAGTGACCCATTTTTAAACGCAATTTTCTGTGTCTGGTTTCATTATTTCCTGAGTTGATCAGCAATCATAGACTGGAATGTGCTTTTTAAGTTTGCTTGGGACTAGAAAAGTCCCTTAATGTGATTGTGTTTTGAATTAGCAAGGAAGTAAGGTAATTCATGGTCCAAATTTAAGGGACCTCTGTGGTGTAGGCGACAGGAATCACACCCAACTCAAGAGCAGCTGAGCCTGGGTGATAGGGCAACCATACAGTGGCTTCCACCCATTTAGAATCCCATTTCTCTCACTCCATCTCCACATAGCAAGCAAGCTGGATGAACATGTTTCTATCATGCCTGGATCTGGGCCCAAGGTATTCCAAGCCTCTTCAGCTGTAACTAATAAAGTGGTGACCTTTTTATTCCCCCAAATGTTCGTTTGTGTTCTTTCACTGACAAGAAAGTATCCTCATCTTTGCTGGGCTCACAAATTTGTCATCAACCATAGAATTAGAGGGTAACAGGAGAAAAAGAAGAGAGTGAAGAAGAAGACTTGGAGTTAGAGGAATCGAAGGAGGAAGAGGATGTGGGGGAAATAGGAAGCGAAGAGGAGGAAGAAGAACAAGAGGAAGAAATAGAAGATAGTTAAAATAAATAGAAAAAAACCAAATAAATTAAAAAGAAAATATTATGGCTTATAAACAAATAAATAAATATAAGATAACTAATAAAATGATTGTAAATACGAGAATAAGGTTCATATCTTGGAATGTAAAGGGTTTAAACTCACCTAATAAAAGAAACCAAATCTTCCATAGATTGGAAAAGACGAAAGCTGACGTAATATGTATACAAGAAACTCATATACGAGAGAAAGATCAAAGACTGTTGAAAAATAGGAGATTGGGTCAGGAGTTTATTAATTCAGGTCAAGAAAAGAAAAAAGGAATAGCTCTCTACATAAATAAAAAATGGTCAGCAAAAGAGGTAATAAAAGATCCAAATGGAAGATACATAGGAGTGGAAATAAACTTGTTGGGGAAAAAAACCTTGATTATAGGAATATATGCACCGTCAGAAAACAAAAATGTATTTTATAAAAACTTACTGAAGACAATTTTAGATACAGATCATGATAGTATGATAGCTTTGGGAGACTGGAATGGAGTTCCAGATCCGATAAAAGATAGATCAGCAGGTAAACAAAGGAAATATCAGAAGCAAGGAAAACTACCTAACTCATTCTCAAAACTTATGGAAAACTTATCATTGACGGACGCGTGGAGACATTTACACGGGGATAGAAAAGAATTCACCTTCTACTCTGAACGTCATAAATCTTCATCCCGAATAGACATGTTTATAATATCTAGAAATATGGCAATGTACTTGGAAAAGATGGAAATCCACTCGAAGATGATATCAGATCACAATTTAATAGAAATGACATTAAAGGACATTAAACGGGAATATAACTGGAGATTAAATGAAACAATCCTACAAGATGAAAAGATACAAGAGAGAATAACACAAGCTTTGGATAATTACTTTAAAGAAAACAAAGAAGAGGAGACATCAATATATAATGTTTGGGATGCGAGTAAAGCAGTTTTAAGAGGAATCATCATGCAAGCGAATTGGGAATATAACAAAAAAAAAAGAGAGAAAATGCAAAAGCTACAGGATATACTAAAAAAGAAAGAGAAAGAATATGAGGACGATCCTATGAATATAGAAAAGAGAGAGGAGTTAAGAATAATACAAGACCAAATGAGGAAGGAATATATGAATGAGATAGAGAAGAAAATGAGGTTTGCCAAACAGAGATATTATGAAGGCGGAAACAAGATAGGCAAATGGCTGGCTTATAAACTAAGAAAGGAACAGGAGCGAAAACAGATTCTGAAAATAAAGGAAAATGGGAAAACAATAACACACCCGGATAAAATTAGAAATTGCTTTAAGAGGTATTTTACAAACCTGTTTAGAGAAAGGCAAATGAATGAAGATAGGAAAGGTAAAATTAAAGGATATCTAACCTCACAGAAACTGCAAAAAATAAGCGAGACGGATAGAGAAGAGTTAGATAAAGGAATAACGGAAATAGAAATTGACCAAGCAATAAAAAAGCTAAAAATGGGGAAAACTCCAGGCCCGGATGGGTTTCCAGCAACATATTATAAGAGATTTGAAGGGAAACTGAAGACACCTTTGCAAAAATTATTTAATAAAATAATTACAGAAGGGAAAATGCCATCATCCTGGGAAAATGCAAATATTACAGTAATACCAAAAGAAAATAAAAATCCTGAAGAGCTAAAAAACTATAGACCTATCTCTTTACTGAACACTGACTATAAGATTTTTGCAATGGTAATGGCAGAACGTCTGAAGAAAGTGTTGAATGGATGGATAGGGGAAGATCAAACAGGTTTTCTACCAAACAGACATTTAAGATATAATATAAGAAAAATTGTAGATTTGATAGAATACTTTGACAAACATCCCGGGAAGAAATTTGCTTTAATATGCTTAGATGCAGAAAAAGCCTTTGATAGTGTAAACTGGTTCTGTATGTTGGAAACCTTGAAGGAATTGGGAATAGGACCAAAATTTATGAATGGAGTTAAGGCGATTTACAACGAACAATCTGCACAAATTATAATAAATGGTCAGCGAACAGAGAAAATAAGAATGGAAAAAGGAGTTCGCCAAGGCTGTCCTCTGTCGCCCTTGTTGTTTATAACAGTTTTGGAAATCGTATGTAGAGAAATAAGATCAAATGAAAGTATACAGGGCGTCCGAATTAAAAAACATAACTATAAGTTGTCAGCCTTTGCAGACGATCTGGCTGTAACATTAGAAGATCCTTTAGAATCTATCCCAATCCTGCAGAGAGTTCTGGACAGGTTTGGGGAGGTATCAGGGATAAAGATTAATAAAGAAAAAACGGAAATGCTAACCAAAAATGTAGGGAAAAAGGAGGAGGAAAAATTAGGAAGGATCTCTGGCTATCGAGTAGAAAAGAAAATCAGATATCTGGGAATAGTAATAACTAAAAATAACATGGATCTGGTAGAGAACAATTATAAGAAAAAGTGGAATGAGATTAGGAAAGACTTAGATAATTGGAAGCATTTGAATTTATCTATTCTGGGTAGAGTGGCAGCGGTTAAAATGACAATATTACCGAAGATGCTGTATACTCTCCAGAATCTGCCGGTATTGTGTAATGATAAATTGTTCAAAGAATGGGATAGGGACTTATCCAGTTTTATATGGAATAACAAAAGACCGAGAGTTAAGTGGAAAATACTGCAGGAGGAAAGAGATAAAGGGGGGTTGAGTCTACCAAACTTAAAGTTATATCATCAAGCAAGTGCGCTAATATGGCAATTGGAATGGTTTTCTCTAAGTAATGATAAGATTATAACTTTAGAGGGAAATGGATTGAGATATGGTCTTCATGCCTACTTGTGGTATGAGAAGGAACAAATAGACAAAAATTTTAATAATAACTTTGTTAGGAAATCTTTGTTAAAAGCATGGAAAGATCTGAAGAGGAAGATGTATTATAAACTACCACTGTGGGTTTCCCCCCAAGAAGCCTTTAGGCGTACCGAGATGCCTCACTTAGAAACATGGTGGACGTATGGAGATATATTACATATTCAAAAAGGAGATTGCAGATTGAAAACAAGAGAAGAGTTAGAGAATGAACAAAAAAAATGCAATTGGTTTCAATATAGGCAGATTAAGGAGAGATACAACATGGACAAAAAGCTGGTCGGAATTGAAGAGTTAAGAACAGAATTCGATGAGCTGATTATGAATAAGACAGATTTTAGAATTTCAAATGTATACAAACTGTTGTTAAAGCTAGATTTGGAAGGGGAATCAGTGAAGGATTTCATGATTAGATGGTCAAAAGATGTAAGAAGCAACATTCTTATAGATGAATGGGAGATACTATGGAAGAAGAATATGAAATTCACGGTGAACAGTGAGCTAAAAGAAAACTGTTATAAAATGCAGTATAGATGGTATATGACACCTTCAAGGCTAGCGAAAATGTATAAAGCTAAAATAAACAAATGTTGGAAATGCGGTGAGATAGAGGGCACCTTTTACCATATGTGGTGGTCATGCAAAGCAGCGAAGGAGTATTGGATAAAGATTCATAATTTGATAAGGAAAATAATTAGGAGGAATTTCAGTTTAAAACCAGAGCTATACCTTTTAAACATGACTGGTAAAGAATTCCCGAAAGAAATCAAAAATATGATGCTTTGCATGGTCACCACAGCACGAATTGTATATGCGAGGTATTGGAAATCAAAAGCAATACCAAGTTGCGAGGAATGGCTGAGAAAGTTGTGGGAGGTTGCCCAAATGGAACAGCTTACTTGCTGGATTAAACAACAATCTATAAGTGATTTTAGAAAAGAATGGAATAATATAATTGAATATTGGAAAACGGAGAAGACTGGGATGAGAGAATTTTGGTTTGAAGACTAATCGAAGTATAATTAAATGAATCTATTATGTTAAAATTTACAGAATTTAATAATCGATGTATGTAAACTCTCTGTCAGAAATATAGGAGAAATGCTACAAATAGTAAATGACAGATGAAGGGGTATGTGGGGCATGGAACTCCTGTAAGTTATGACTTAGAGGTATAAAAACAGTCAAAAGGGAGATAGAAAGACAATGTTAGAAAGAAATCAAATTCAGATAACAGTGTAAAGGAAGTAATGAAACTTTTATTGTATGAAAAAGTTGAAAAGATAATTAAAAAAAAAGAATTAGAGCCATCATATGTATTCTTTTTCTTCTTTGTCAAAATTATCTTTAACCAGCAAACCCTTTCACTGGATGTTCCTACTTGTCAAAGCAATAGGTTAGTTTTTAATCATCTGGGAAAGATTGGAGGACAAATACTAAAGGTCAAAAGGTAACGAGTATATAAAATATCTTGCTTAGAGTGCAGTGTTGACGGAGATAATAGATATCAAAGAAAAATAAGTTCTCTTGGAGTGAGAATTTATCAAGCAATAGTGAAATGGCTTCTGGGATGAGCATAAATCAAACAGCAGAGAAAAAGTATAAATTAAAACCATATTTTGCTCTAATATGCATGACGAATCATTACAGGATAATTTAATGTGTATGGATTTACCTCGTTCTTGCATTTATCATTCTAGTAGGCAGTAAATAAAAGCTAGTTTTGCATAAACTTATTATCTTGCTGTCTCCCATCTTTCAGACAAAAGACATTTGTCAATTTAAACATGTCTTCAGGTTCCAAACCATGTGGTGCCTTTTTCAGTGATAAGTTATCAATCCTATGCTGCTATAGATACCATCTGTGATATTTTCTTACATAATTAAGAAACAGCTATAGATGTAATACATTCATTTATACATGGAGTATACACTTCCTGCATGGCAGGGGGTTGGACTGGATGGCCCTTGTGGTTTCTTCCAACTCTATGATTCTGTGAATTAATTTGTGTTCTTGATACACAGCAAACTATTGGTCTCAGGACAAATCAATAAACATTTCATAATAATAACTAAGATTAACTGTGGTGTTTGATGTATTCTGTTACCTAGAACTATACTGTCCACAACAAACTTCTGCATATTTGTACACCAGAAGTGGAAGAGCTTTGTTTTGCAGGCTAGATCTGACCCATAGTTGTTTACCACACAGACCACCAGCCTCTCTTCCCAGGTTTCCCTTGTCACTTCTAGACAAGGAGTCAGCATTAGCCCTGGCAAGGTTTCTCTAACCCTAGCAAAGGAAACTGAGATTGGAGATAAGAGTACATTTCTCCCTTTCAGTGGTAGTCTTTTCTCTAGTGCTGATGAGGGAAACCCACTCTTACCTCTGACTACTGCCCAGAGAGTGAGGTTTCTTTTGTCAGCAACAGAGGCAGGTGACCTTTCCCTTGCACTAGAGTAGGCCCATGGTCTGGGCAAGGAGGGTATTTCACCCTGGAGTGATGGGATGAAAAACCTCCTTGAAATGGGAACCACCAGTGTCAAGCACAAGGGAAAACCCTATTTTTATCTGTGATCAGTGATCAGAAATAAGAGCAGTGTTTCTCTTGTCAACTCAAGAGAAGGCAGCTTTTGCCTACTGCCTCTGTAGTCCTCTTTTCCTGGAGAAAGGATGTCCTGAATTGGCTGAGTGCCAAAAGAGGGAGACACTCAGGAACATAGTTCTTTCTCCTGGCCTTCGGAGTTGAACAGATTCCCTGTAGCTGTTGTATGCTATCTACAATTTGCATTTTAATGCCAAAGATGCCCACCTTAGAATATGCAAACATCTGTTCTTGACCCTTATGTTTTGATATAGCTTTAACAAAGTATAGTTATGTCACAAACAAACTGGTGGTAATCAGTTTCCCATTTCTTTCCCTGTCCACCTCAGTGATAGGATAATTTTGGGTTGGTTACATTATAGCAATAGATGCTATTGAAAATGTGATGAATTTATGATCACACATACCTGCACTGCAAATAGTGCTCAGTAACATGATCCCTGCCCAAAAAAGAGGGTAACAACAAGAAATTATATTTCCTTCTGATTTCTGCCTCTTTCCAGCTACTCTACTTCTGTCTGTCTTTCACTTTTGCTAATTCTAATTTTGCTTTTGCTTCCCTTTTGGATCATTTCCATTAATGCCTCTAAGACTATTTTATTGGTTATATGTAACTGATGGATTAATTACGTTTTCTACAATATATTATTGTTCTTAACATTCATCAATGTGGCATTCCCAAAGGCTGCACAGTTCAATACATGCATTATAAAACAATGATGAATTTATCTTGGGGGATGGGGAATCGTGAATAACAAATAAAGTGAACAGATAGAAAGGGATTCAAAAATGCCAGGAACCTGGCTAAATAGGTTGAACATAAATGTAGTTCTGTAACTGTTTTCAGCTCTTTAGATATTTAGTGCATAAAAACTTGATGCAGTCTCTTGCACATTTGGAATTGGTGGCAATTTTTTAAAGAACAGGAGATCACCTACTGCTGTCATAACTATAGTCTAGAGCTAGCGTGACTCTGTCTCTTCTGTGTGTGTGTGTGTATACATACAGATATAGATAGATATAAATATATGATTAACAAATAGAACTAAATATCAAGTGAGCAAAATGATTCATTTTCTGCCTTCTTGAGTTACAAAAGATGAAACTGAGTTGCATCCAAGGTGGCAGCTTAAAACACTCTGTTTTCAACATTTATCAGTGGATGATGGTATTATCCTCCTGGATGGGGCCACGTGGTGTTCGGGTCTTAGGTCTGTGAATCCAGAAATTCTGCCTTTGGTCCAAAATACCTTAAGGAGATAGCAACTCAGTACCTCTTGTTTTGTGTCCCTTCAAGTCATTTCTGACTTTTCTTCATGTCCAACTGTAAACCTGCCTTTGCACTTTCTTCCTTGATTTTCTTTAGTAGTCATTCCAAGTCTTCGGTATTTTCTGCTAGTAGATGGTGTCATCTGCATATCTTAAATTGTTGATGTCCCTTCCTCTGGTTTTCATGCCTTCTTCCTCGGAGTCTAATCCTGCTTTACATATGACATTTTCAGCATACAAGTTAAATAGAGAGGGTGACAAAATGCAGCCTTGCCCAACTCCCTTTGCCAGTTGAAAACCATTCCATTTGAGGGAAATTAAAAAAGATCTAGATATGTGGGGGAAGTTGAAGCTATCATTCCTAGGCAGAATTGCGGTAATCAAGATGATGGTTTTACCCAAACTGTTATACCTGTTCCAAAACTTACCTATAATTTCAAGCGAAAATATTTTTGTCAAATGGGAAAAAGATTTAAAGGATTTCATCTGGGAAAAGAGGAAAGCTAGAACCAAATGGCGATACCTAGTCGATGAAAAAATCAGAGGTGGCTGTGACTTGCCAGATCTTAGAATTTACTATGATGTGGTGGTGTTAACTTGGATAAAAGACTAGATAAGCCTAAATAATGATACAATATGGAATATAGAAAGAAAAAATTCGAGATTCGGGTGGCATGCTTACTTGGTATACAGTAAAGACAAAGTAAATAAAGATTTCACAAATCACTGTATAAGAAGAAGTCTCCTGAAGGTTTGGATAAGAATGAAGGGAAAATTTTTCTTTAAAATTCCAATATGGACATCGCCACAGGAAGCATTCCAGATTAGATGGAAGAAAGGTGATAACTGGTTAAGATTCTCTGATATAACATATAAAGGTACCGAAGCAGTTAGGCTGCTAAAATCGAAGGAACAGCTACAAACTGAATTCAATTTGGATTGGTTTATGTTATATCAATTAACCGAACGATTTAAAGAAGACCAGAGAAAGGAAGGAATAGAGACGGTGTTAAATGAACAGTTAAATGAACTGATATGGGATGGAAATCATAGAAATCTAATATCGAAACTGTTGCTAGCTAGGAAACTGGAACCGGATTATATTAAAGAGTACATGCAGAAATGGGCACAAGATATAGGTCACAACTTAAATTTAGAAGACTGGGAGAAAGCAAGAGAGAGATCCTTAAAATTTACAGCGTGCCAGAATCTTATGGAGAATTACATTAAAAACTCTCAGAGGTGGTATTATATACCGATGAAATTCAGTAAAATGAAGATGGGGTTAAATGATAAATGTTGGAAATGTGGAAAGGCGAAAGGATCTCTCATTCATATGTACTGGAACTGTGTCAAAGTTAAACAATTCTGGATGAAAGTGCACAATAATATCAATCCTGCTTTACAGGATTGCATATTCAAGTGGACTTTTGCCCAGAATTCTATTTGTTAAACATGATAAAAGGATTAAACAAGAATGAAGAAAACCAATACTGGAGGATCCTAATATATATGGCAACTATAGCTAGAGTAATCATTGCAAGAAAATGGAAATTAAAAGAAAAACCCACAATTGAAGAATGGGAAGCAAAACTGTTAGATGTGTTAGAAATGGATGAATTAACTAATAGATTAAGAAACAGAAGTGGAAAAAATATGATCAAGACATGGGCACCAGTATTAACATACTGGGAGAATTCATGAAACCCATATAAAAATATAAAGGAAGTAATAGGAAATTCCTCCATTGATGCCCCCTTGTCGTGGGAGAGAGGCTTGCATACCCTAATGATGTTTTGCGCGATGCTGGCATAGGCATAATAGCCACCGGTAGGGTCTCCCATGCCAGACAGGTCAAAACCGAAGGGTCTGACAAAGAGCATCAAAGGGCAGGATGGGCTCTCTAGCCTTATGGCAACCGTCCTAGGAGAAGGAAAACTCTAATCCCAAACCCAGGCAGATGGTGCTCGTCCAACCCTGTAAGGTCAACCATCTAAGAGAAGGAGACTCTAATCAAACCTATGACCTGAAGACCTCACGGCTACCGTCCATGCTTGCAAGGCCAGCAGATGAACCTTTGGTTTAAAGGGTGAGGCCAGTTCTGTGCACGCTGTGCTCCACCAGAAAAATCCATTGCATAGGCTCGAAGGACAAATCCAATTGCAAAAGAGCCATGTAGCGATAGGCAAGGGACGAAACCGGCAGGTGTAAAGATGCACTGGAAGCCGCAGACCCAACCGTGCATGCAGGCAGTTCAGGACTTTGGTCACTCAAGGCTGACCCGGGAGATGACAGTCTTGTTTGGCAGCATCCTGAACGACGAAGCAGCCTTTTTTAAGGAGAGCACTGCTTGCTCCATATGGAGAAGGGCCTAGAAAAGGTGGCCTAACGAAAGCTCATCCCCAACTATCTGGTTGGCTAGCCACGGCCAACGGGAATCTTCTGATGCGGTCAAACCAAGGCAAAGAAACAAAGGTGCACACCGGCCTCCAAAGGTGTAAATAAACTGACACTTGCATGCTGAAACATCAGAACCATACAAGACTCTGCAGATAGTGGATGGCCTGAGCGTTGTTCTGCTCTAATAGCCCACGAACTATCACAACTTAATATTGACATCGCTGCTCTTAGTGAAGTTCGTCTCCATGAGGAAGGCAGCCTTAAAGAACACGGTGCTGGCTACACACTTTACTGGTCTGGCAAACCCAAAACCGAAAAACATCTTTCAGGAGTAGGCTTTATGATTAAAAACTCCATTGCCTCCAAACTCGAAACCTTGCCAACAGGACACTCTGATTGCATTATTTCCTTACACCTCCCACATGTTGTTCTCTTTAGTATTTATGCCCCAACTATGCAAGCCGACCCTGTAAAGAAAGACAAATTCTACACAGACATACGTTACCTCATACAAAAAGTTGCTGTAGAAGATAAAATTATTATCCTTGGTGACTTTAATGCCAGAGTAGGAAGGAACTCCGAAGCCTGGAAAGGTGTCTTAGGCAAGCATGGTGTTGGAAATTGCAATGATAACGGACGCCTCATGCTACAGTTCTGTGCAGAACAACAGCTGACTATTACAAACACTATCTTTCAGCAGAAAGATAGCTTGAAGACAACCTGGATGCATCCCCGATCCAAACATTGGCACCTCATTGACTATGTTCTAGTCCGTCAGAGAAACATTCGTGATGTCCGTCATACTCGAGTGATGCTCAGTGCAGAATGCAGGACAGATCATCACCTCGTAAGATGTAAACTAAACCGCCATCTTAAGTTCAAACGTAAGAGGGGTGGCATCCTAAAGAAGAAACTCCAAGTCAACAATTTTCAACAAGCTACCATGAGAGACAACTTCCAGGCAAACCTGCAAACAAAACTTGAAGACCATCCTATACATCCTTCTCCTACAGCACTTTTGCAACATATCAAAAACAGTATCCTCCAGTCTGCAGAAGAATCCCTCGGGTTCTCCCACAAGAAAAATCAAGACTGGTTTCATGAAAACAACCAAGGGATCCAGGAGCTGTTGGCAAAGAAGAGAACTGCTCACCAGGCATACCTCGCCCAGCCAACTTGCCATGTAAGAAAAGCAGCTTTCCGTCTCACATGTAGTAAACTTCAACAAAAACTCCGAGACATGCAGAACAAGTGGTGGATCAATATAGCAGAAAAGACACAATGCTGTGCATATCTGGGTGATTCTAGAGGATTTTATGAAGCTCGTAAGGCAGTGTTTGGACTTACTTATCAGGTCCAAAGCTCCTTATACAGTATAGATGGTCAAACGTTAATTCCTGATAAAGCCTCCATCCTGAATCGGTGGGCTGAACACTTTCAAAGTCTCTTTAGTGCCAACTGAGTAGTCCAAAACTCAGCTATCCAACATATGATACAAAAACCGATGAAAAATGAATTGGACCTAGCTCCCACTTTGGAAGAGACCCTTAAGGCCATACAGCAGATGAAAAATGGCAAGGCAGCTGGGATTGATGGAATCCCACCTGAAGTATGGAAACACGGAGGTCATGCACTCCATGATAAATTCCACAAACGCCTTGTGAATTGCTGGGGAAAGGGGGAACTGCCATCAGATCTCCGAGATGCAGTCATCATCACCCTGTACAAGAAAAAAGGAGCAAAATCCGATTGCTCAAACTATCGAGGCATAACACTGATCTCTATTGCTGGAAAAATCCTTGCAAGAATACTCCTGAACAGATTAGTTCCTGCTATTGCAGAAAAACTTCTTCCTGAAAGCCAATGTGGCTTCAGAACCAATAGGAGTACTACAGACATGGTATTTTCCCTTAGACAACTGCAAGAGAAATGTAGAGAGCAGAACAAGGGTCTCTATGTAACATTTGTTGACTGCACCAAAGCCTTCGACACCGTGAGTAGGAAAGGTCTGTGCCAGATCCTGGAAAGACTAGGATGTCCCCCCAAATTCCTTAAAATGATTATCTTGCTACACGAGGGCCAGCACGGTCAAGTCAGATATGGCGATGCTCTTTCAGCAGCCCTTTCTAATAACTAGTGCAGTGAAGCAAGGTTGTGTTCTTGCGCCAACTTTATTTACAATCTTCTTCAGCATGATGCTCCAAAGGGCTACGGCAGAGCTTGAAGAAGACAATGGCATCTATATACATGACCGTACTGATGGTAGCTTGTTTAACTTAAACCGTCTGAGGGTTCGCACTAAGACTCTAAACTATCTAGTCCGTGAGCTGCTCTACACTGATGCTGCTGCCCTTGTTGCCCATACAGAAGCAGCTCTGCAGCGCCTAACATCCTGCTTCGCAACAGCTGCAGAGCTGTTTGGGCTGGAAGTCAACCTTAAGAAAACGGAAGTTCTTTACCAGCCTGCACCACAAGATGAACACCAGCATCCCCACATTGCCATCGGCAAATCAGTGCTCAAGACCGTTCAGCAGTTCACCTACCTGGGAAGCATCATCTCTTCAGATGCCAAGATTGACAAAGAGATCGATCACAGACTAGCAAAGGCACATAGTGCATTTGGAAGACTTCACAAAAGAGTCTGGAGTAATAAACACCTGAGGTGAAGCACAAAAATCAGTGTGTATAGAGCCATTGTACTGTCTATTCTCCTTTATGGATCTGAAACATGGGTCACCTATTACCACCACTTACGACTCCTCAAACGCTTTCATCAGCGCTGTATACGCACAATCCTAAATATACACTGGACTGACTATGTGACGAATGTTGCTGTCCTTGAGCAAGCAGGGATCACTAGCATTGTGGCCATGATATTGAGAACACAGCTGCGCTGGGCAAGGCACGTTTCTAGGATGGAGGATCATCGCCTCCCCAAAATAGTACTCTACGGTGAATTTGCCACGGGTCAGCATAAGAGGGGTGCTCCAAAAAAGCGATACAAGGACTTCCTGAAACAACATCTCAGGCTCGGCCAAATTGATCACCAACAATGGTCTGCCCTGGCCTCACATTGGGAGGCATGGAGATGCACTATCCACAATGCTGCAGCCTTATTTGAGAACTCACGCCAAACAAGTCTTGAAGAAAAATGACAACGCAGAAAGAATCACAGCCTGGAAACATCACCCAAGGAGACCTTCTGCTGTGCTTTCTGCAACCAGACTTGTCTATCTCGGATTGTCCTTTTTAGTCATCAGCGCACTTGCAGAAAACACAGGATGAGTCCTTCCTGAATCTTCATTCGCGAAGAAAAGCCAGAGAGAGAGAGAATGGGAAATTATAAGTAAGAGGTGAACTGAGTTATATGATACATATACATAAGATAGGAGACTTAAAAGTTGATTTTGAAATTCAATACACAAAAAGGTGCATAAAAACGGTGACATAATAAAAACTGAGATTGTAAAGAATTTGGACACCATAGAATTGGAGTATTTTCGTTTAATGAATTAGAGGGAAGGTGATATCATTTGGAAACAATACAGGGATAATTGATTTGTGAATATGAGGAGCTAAAACAAAATTACCAATAAGAAGCAGATTTAGCTGTAGGTCTAAATAAAGGAAGTTTAGAACAGAAGAGAACTTAGAACAAAGATATGTTACTTTAATTATGGAACACGAAGACTTAAAAAGAAAATGATATGCTTGTACACTACTTTCCATAATACATTGTAATTGTTTACATGCATTATATATGTTAAAATCTGAATAAAAATTAATTAAAAAAAAACCCATTCCATTTCTCCATATTCTGTCCTGACGGTAGCCTCTTGTCCTGAGTACAGGTTACGTATCAGGGCAATCAAATGTGTCCGGATCCTACATCAGTGGTGCAATGAATGATTTTAGTTTGAACTTGAAAGGAACTATCCAAAGCACTGAACTCTATTTCCTCAATAAGGTTCAGCACGTTGGATAGCTCCTTTAAAGTCCATCCTAAAACCCAGAGCACATTCATTCACTGCACCACTGACATGGGAGCCAGAAGCTGCCTCTGGCTTTTACACCACTGACTATTTAGCACTTTGGAATCCTTTTGATTTGCTCACTTATTCTATCCTACTGACTGTTAGTATGTGTTCATTAGGGAGCAACCAATAAAACAGGGTGGTGGTGGGAGTTCAAACAGCTTAGTATGCTGTAAGGAAATATTCCTGCAGGCATCAAGATGTTAACTTCCTTTTCTTCCCCCCCCCCTTTCATCTCATCTAAACTAGTCCCACTGTAGGCATATCGTAGCTTTATAAAACTGCCCACATTTTACAAGTCATGGTAAATCTGCTTCTAGCATATGTCTTTCACATTTTCCAACACTCTGAGGAGGAACTTGCCATCATTTATACTGAAAGCTTGGGAAGAATTGGCTTTGAGGGAGGCTAAATGTTGTGTTGACTTTTGATCAGTGTTCCTCAGAGGTCCCTTTAAGGAATGTTGATCTTTCATTGACCATATTTTCAGTCATGTAATTTTAAAGATGTTGGCTTGTACTGCCTTATAGTTTATTTATTTTAATATAAACTTATTTCTGAGTCACCTTTCCAGCCAAAAAAGGCCCCCAAGGTGACCTCCCAATAAAACCTTTAAAGCAACATAATATCAAAGCAAAGGAGAAACCAGTCTAAACAGTGTTTTAAAAGTAGGGACTAGAATAATACATTTTTAAATGATTCAAAAGCTGCACACAACAGCAAAAAAGCCTTCATAGTTTATGCTGAGCTGGGTACATTACATTTTAAAAAGTAATTTTTCTCATTACTTGCTTTGTTTTCTAAACATTATTAGTTGTGGCTATTCATTCGGTTGTTTAAGAAAGTAACTTGTATTGCTTGTCACTTTCCCTTAGTTTCTATTAATCGAAAAACAAAACCATACCTTAAATCCAAGGGCCAGTCCCAACTAGAATGGGCCCATTGAATCAGTTGTTTAATGGTAAGTCAAAACTTATGTCTCTGGCTTTTCTTTGCAAACGAAGATTCAGGAAGGACTCATCCCGCACTTTCTGCAAGCGCACTGATGACTAAAAAGGCCAATCCGAAATAAACAAGTCCGGTTGCAGAAAGCACAGCAGAAGGTCTCCTTGGGTGATGTTTCTGGGTTGTGATTCTTTCTGTGTTGTCGTTTCTCTTCAAGACTTGTTTGGTGTGAGTTCTCAAATAAGGCTGCAGCATTCAGGATAGTGCATCTCCATATCTCCCAATGTGAGGCCATGGCGGACCATTGTTAGTGATCAATTTGGCTGAGACTGAGATGTTGTTTCAGGGAGTCCTTGTATTGTTTTTCTGGAGCACCCGTCTTACACTGCCCCGTGGCAAATTCACTGTAGAGTACTATTTTGGGGAGTTGATGGTCCTCCATCCAAGAAATGTGCCCTGCCCAGCGCAGCTGTGTTCTCAATATCATGGCCTCAATGCTGGTGATCCCTGCTTGCTCAATGACAGCAACATTTGTCACATAGTCAGTCCAGTGTATATTTAGGATTGTGCGTGTACAGCGCTGATGAAAGCGTTTGAGGAGTCGTAAGTGGTGGCAATAGGTGACCCATGTTTCAGACCTATAAAGGAAAATAGACAGTACAATGGCTCTATACACACTGATTTTTGTGCTTTGCCTCAGGTGTTTATTTCTCCAGACTCTTTTGTGAAGTCTTCCAAATGTGCTATATGCTGTCGGCAAATCTGTGCTTAAGTCCGTTCAGCAGTTCACCTACCTGGGAAGTATCATCTCCTCAGATGTCAAGATTGACGAAGAGATAGATCACAGATTAGCAAAACTTATGTAAATCACAGTAATTCAGTGAGTCTGCTCTAGTGGTAGACAGATTTAGGTCCCTAAGAATTATATGAGAAGCACATAAAACTTGAAACATTCCTTGAAAAAATATCTTTGAAATGCCCTTAAAGAGTAGCTAGAAAATGTTAATTATTATACCACAAAAGTGATTTGATTCGCACTCATTATGTTGCTTTTGAAAAATGATTCTTGATTATGAGATGCACAGAAAGGCCTCGGAACCTTGATAACGTGAACAGGGTATATATGAGACACAGAAGTCTTTTATATATTCTGCCCCCTAATTCTTAGGACCTTGTAGGTAAGAATCACCCACTGAAAGCCAAAGAATTTGCCATTGTGTAAGAGGTAGAGTTTAAATTAGTCAGCTACCCCTTGCACAAATAGGGGAGAAGGGAATCTATACAATGTACTACAGAAACAGAAATTTCTGTCAAATCTTAAAATAAAACAAGAGCAGTTTGTGTGATTTGATGGAGCTGTCCACTCAGAAATACTAAAATAGTCAATCTGATCACCTTTTTTGGAGAGGCTTAACTTTCAAATAGTTTTTCAACTTGAAAAATGTGGGCAGGATAAGCCTTAAGAAATTGGTTGTGCAGAACCGAGAAAATCTAGTGCTGCTTCTCCAAGCTCTCCTTTGCCAACTGAAAGGAGATGACCACCTGTGAGACCCAAACGAGTAAGCATGAGATGTATCATTGTGCCAGTTCACTAGGAGGTCTTTCTGCTTCAGGACAGGAGGGTCTTTTTAAAGTTAACAAACAACAAAAGCATTCTGCAAAGTAGTAAAAAAAATCCCCTAAGATTTTACATGTCAGAATTAGCATAGCAGTGGAGTTATGCTGTCAGAATAGTGAAGCAGGAAAATGTAATATGCCCTTTGTGTAATGTGGCATTTCCACCTGTTCTCTTTGCTTGCATGTAGTTTGCATTTTCACTTATAAATTTCTATCACTCCCACATCAGAAAAGAATTAACCTCAATTTTGAATAGATTTTTTTGCAACCATACCTTTAAAAAAATGGTACATGGTCACTTAAAGATGGATGGTGTTTACATAAAATTATCATTTTACCCAACAGCACTTTGTTTAGTCTTACAGCACTGAGCATTGTTTCCTGGGAGCAAGGCCTGTAAATTAACCATTACTTACTCATCCTAAAGAGGATTGGACTCTAAGAACTTACGTTACATTGACAAACTAATGAACTAATGGATTTCCTCTGACAACAGATCATTGGACAGGAAGTGAGACAACCGCTGCAATGCTACATCGTGATCTGTTGCATTGTACCCAGAGCATTATTCATACAGTGTCAGGTAGAATTGTTATGGTAGCAGCTAGCACTAGCACACAGTAGGATACAGAGATGTCATTGCATCAAGCTCTTACATATAGGGAGAGAAGCAGAGGGGAAGAAAGAGAAAGAAAATGTGAGAAAGCAGTATGGCTTAATAAGCCAGTTGGGGCAGACATGGTTAAAAAAACCTAAAACTATTTGAAGCAATGTCCCTGATAATGCAACATTCCGCTATCTTGGCAGAATAACTTTGCTTCACATGTCTTGCACATGGTCCCATTTGCAATTGTGGTGATGCATACCAATGGCTCAGTATAACAAATGTCTTATCGTGCCTTGTTACCCAGGTTGTCTTGCACATACAAAGGAACATCAAAGACCCTTCCAGAACTTTAATTATAAACTTTAATTACTCTCTGCTATATCCTCCAACTCCTCCAGTGCAAAAGAGAATGGCAGCAAGAGTCTGAGTCATGTGAGGAATGGAACTGGGAGCCTGCTAGGTTTCATCAAACATTTTTTTGGTACCATGTATATGTAGAGGTCTGAACGTAATCAATTTTGATAAAGTTGGATTAATTTAGGCACTTCCAGAAGACATCTGGGTAACTTGGTGGGTATACTTATTTGATTGAGTGATAGATTGCAAAGAATCATGACAAGGGGCTGGACTGGATGGCCCTTGTGGTCTCTTCCAACTTTATGATTTTATTATTCTAATCATTAAAAACAAAGTTGTAGACAATATTTGCTCATCACTCACACAAATATACCCATGCACATTCTTCATATACTACACATGTAGTTTGTACCATTGAAAGAAAAAGAAAACCGCCAAGCTATGTAAGCTAATTTACACATAAGGCAATGAATACATTTACCAGAAATACACCACTGTTTGCAAAAGTAAACATGCAATACGAGGGAGCAGATAGTGGAAGCTGGTGGTGTCCATGCTACTGGAGCAGTGAATCTGCTTTGGATTTTAATCTTAATGTTAAAGGAGCAGTCCAAGCTCTAAAATAGGGATTCAGCTCCTGAGATAACTCCTATAGGCACATATTAAAACCTGGAGTGGTTTTGCCACTCCAATGATATGAGATGCAACAGCTTCCACTGGAGTAGGAGCTCCATTTCCAAACTGCTTGGGGCTGCAACTGCATAACATGTATTCACTGGGCATCTACCTTTCCCCCTTTGCAGGTCACCTTGGTGTAACCGTGGCAGACACAGTTCCTGTGTGAAGCCCTGAGAATCAGTCTACAGTGCTTACAGATGCAAGTGTTTAGAAATATGTTTGAAAGCTTGGAACTGAGCATCTGGAGAATTGAGCTTCCTAGTTTTGATGGGCAAGTGGGTCAGAATAATTAGACTGAGGAAAGGCAGTGTGCATTTCCTAATGGAAGTGCACGGTCTCTTGCTCCTTCCGTGCCAGCAAGCTTTTTCTTTCTTTTATCTCTCACTATGTTTTGGAATGTCTGCTAACAGTTGCGTAGCCTTTACCCGGGGTCATCTAAAAATTTCCTCCTCCTACCCTCCAATAGACCCAGACAAAATATTGAAACATTTGCCCCACGGGGTACTCTTCAAATCATCTGAAGGCGAGCTGTTAGAAGGAAGTCAAGGTAGTAACAGTTTTCTAGGCCCTTTGCAGTGTTTCACATGTTAAATAGTTAATGTGCTCAGAATGGAGCTCCCAAATGATTCCTCCTCTCTCCAATATTCTCTTGCTGCAGGCACTTACCATTCACTTTCACTGAGCATTAGGTTCTTCAGGGGTCATTAATTAGAAGCAGCTTCTTTATGGCGAAGTTACAGATTTAATGTTTCCTCGAGGTGCACATATTGTTGAATTAAAGGGGATGCCTGGCTTACTTCTTCTTGGAGTCTTTGTGCCCATCTTGATTGTGATTCTCCTGCAGACTCACTTGAGGATTCTGTATGGATTCCATAATCAATGGTGGTTATGCACTAGTAACTGTTGTGAAGCTTCTAATGCAAGGTTTGGGAGCCTAGCATGTGTGCAAGTCTCTTGGGCAGTGAGGATATCTCTGATTCATCATCACACCAGAGAACTGGAGCACATGAGCAGAAACCAGTCACGGACAGAGAACGTTTCCAACTTATGGCAACCCTAATGCAAACCTATCACAAGGTTTTATTGGCAAGATTTGTTCAGAGAGGGTTTTGCCTTTGCCTTCCTCAGAGGCTGAGAGAGTGTGACTTGCCCAGAATCATCCAGTGGGTTTCCATGATGGAGCAGGGATTCATACCCTGTCTCCAGAGTCATAGTCAAATGCTTAAACCACTACAGTGTGCTGGGTCTCTAACATCTATCTCAGGGGCAGGGAATTCAAGGCAGATATATCCATTTGGAGACATCCCTAGACTGATCTAGGGACATTTTCTTGATGCTATTTCTATTTTCATTTCATGATGAAAACATTAGAGAAACCTTAATTAGATAGAACAAGTACAGTCAGCCTACATATCCATGGGTTCTGTATCCACAGATTCAACCAACTATGACTCGAAAATACTCGGGGGTGAAATTCCAAACAGTAAACCTTGCTGTTCACCATTTTATATAAGGGACACAATTGTAATACTGTATGCTATTGTATCTAATGGGACTTGAGCATCCATAGATTTTGGTATCCATGAGAGATCCTGGAACCAAACCCCAGTGGATACTGAGGGCCCACTGTAATAACATTCTTAAAAATCATAAAACAGAGAGATGGAAGAGAATGGTTTTTATATTCTGCCACATAGATAACACAGAGAAAGTAAAACATGCCTCAGAAGGGAAAGTATGAGTCCTATTCTTGTCCCCAAAGATGTGGTAATTCAAGTAATGAACATGGATGGTGGAAGGAAGGAAGCGGGGGGAGCAGCCACTTTTCTGACAGTAAAACTTATTCAAAAATAAAAAGAACAAAAAGGACAGGATGAAAATCCCACTCCCTTTCCACCATTTTCCTGTCCTGTTACTTTTTACTCTCCCATTTACTCTCAACATTCTCCCATTTTGCACCATATACAAATTCTCTTGAAGTGTCAAGATAGATCATTGAACACTAATGTTAGGATTGTTCATGCCATCGTATTTCCCATTTCTATGTATGGTTGTGAAAGCTGGACAGTGAAGAAAACCGATAGGGAGAAAATCAACTCATTTGAAATGTGGTGCTGGCGAAGGGTGCTACAGATACCGTGGACTGCTGGGGGAAAAAAAAATCAATAAATGGGTTCTAGAGCAAATCAAGCCTGAACTTTCCCTAGAAGCCAAGATAACTAAACTGAGACTGTTGTACTTTGGCCATATCATGAGAAGACACTAACACTTAGTAAGATAGGAGACAGTAGGAAAAGAGGAAGACCACATTCCAGTTGGATAAACTCAATCAAGAAAGCTACAACCCTGGGTCTGCAAAATCTGAGCAGGGCTGTTGATGATAGAGTGATTTGGAGGTCTCTCATTCATAGGATGGCCACAAGATAAAGTTGACTTGAAAGTAGTTAACAACAACAAATTCTCTGTCCCTCTCTCTCTCTCACACACACACACTGTCCATCCCCAGTTCCAAACAAAGCCAAAGGTAGAAGAGAATTACCACTACCTCACACAGAGAAACAGAGCTTTCCAGTAGATAATACATCTGGCACTCAAATTGACTGAAGCAGGTAATTGTTCTAGTCTCTTTGCATGCAGTTGTGGTTATTCAACTGAGACAGGATCAATCATAGCTAGTAGCAACAAGAGGTAGTGATGGTGGTGGTGATTACCCATCATACATATGTTGTTCCCTAGAGGGGCTGCCCATCACTACACCAGCTTAGCAGAAATAACATTATGAGCAGACTTTAGGAAAGGGTTGTTTAGATAGTCCTTTATATTGCAAGCTCCAGGAACAGAGATTCCACTTCAACATTAGGAGGCGCCTCCTGACAGTAAGAGCTGTTCAGCAGTGGAACACACTCCCTCAGAGCTTGGTGGGGTCTCCTTCCTTGGAGGTCTTTAAACAGAGGCTGGATGGCCATCTGTCAGGGGTGCTTTGATTGTGATTTCCTGAATGGCAGGAGGTTGGACTGGGTGGCCCTTGTGGTCTCTTCCAACTCTACAATTCTATGATTGGCCAGACAGAATGGCCACTGACAATAGTGGCTAGGTTGTAGTCCAGAGAGCTCTGCTTATGAGGTAGATGTTTCATGCAGGTCCATGTGAATGTTGTTTTCATGCAGTCTCTCCTTTTTTTGCAAAATGAAACCATGAGGGCCTTCATATGCTCATGTGCCAAAGTACAGTGAGATGGATTTACTAGTTCATACCTTGCTTATTCACTTCCTGTGGCAATGATTGTATCGTGGAAGATGATTTGAACTTATCACTCAACACACCAACTCATGCACATCTTTCCCATTCTTTTTTCTTATAGCATCAGCAGTTAATTGTAGCATCGGACAACAAGAACTAGTACTTTTCAGGTCCATCATTATTTCCAGGAATGATACAGCTGTGTAAATAATATAGCTTCATAATTTATCATTATACTTGAATCCTCTGGATAGTCAACAATATTGACTACACAGAAATATTCTATAAGAAGGGCCATACCTGCTGTTCAGCCTCCATCAGCTAGGAAATAGGTTTACAGTATTTAGTTTATAAAGACATACTTATTTAATGGTGCTTTATTAAGGAATGAATTATTCTGAAGAAGGCCTGAAAAGTTTATATAAGATTTATTTCTCCTAAGGATACTGTTTCCAGCAGGGAAATACCAATCCATTTTAGGCAAGAAGCATGTCACAATATTGAAATCTGTAGAAACCCAGCTTTCCTTCCACATTTCTGCCTCCTCCAACAGCAAATGAGAATATGTAAATAAAATTGGCAGACATAAAACTGCAATAAAGTGCAACTACTGCATGAATTTATAATGTCAAGAAGTAAAGTAATAAAAATCTATGAATTTAGTGTCAGTCATGCCTCTATATCAGTCTGCATAAGCAGTGTGTACATCAAGCAGTGCAAGTGAAGGCATCATGTATAGTCTCTTCGTGGATAATGTGCAGAGGTTTCCTCTCAGAAGTTCATGTCATACAACCAGATACAAGATTTACTAACTCATAAAAATCATAAAGTAGTAACCAAATCCTGCTCCAGCTTTGTAGGGGGCAAGGGTGGGTGGGCTCAGGGCAGATAATGTCATTGGATCCTGGGCACAGAGGTGGGCGAACATGCACCAGAGTCCCCTTTGATAGTGGTGATGCAGCATATACTCTGAGACTAGCTCTCATTTTACGTGGGTCTCTAACCTCACATAAAACAAAAGTAGGCACTATAATCCGCTGTGTTTTCATTTTAGTAAGCCCATAAACTAAACTGGGTCATGGTAAACATAATAAAGTAAGGGTCAAACTAGATGTTAATGGAAATGCATATTCCAAGTGATAAATCTATTTTTCTCCAAATTGGACATGTGCTGGAGTTTCCTCAAACATACCTCAGTAGTCAGTCTAGGAAATTTGGTCTGTGATTACCTTCCAGTGACCATTCACAAAATAAAACATGCTAAAAGAAAAATATGCAGATGAGAACAATCATGTGCTGTAACATGCAGATGTCTATCATCACTTGAAAATCTGTATGCCCTGTCTAATTTAACCCTTATTAAATGCTGTTCATTTATTTTTTACTATGTGCTTAAATTTATATTCTGATTTTCTAAACAATACAGTTATTCAATCAGTTTATTTCATTGGCTCTAGTTTCAAGCTGTGGGACATCCAGAAGTTTTAGTATCTTGGAAATGTGTTAATTCATTATCTTCAAGAAAAGATAATTTGGGATACTACCCTGTGTAACATAAGCAAGGTGCTCCTAGAACTAATTGCAATTGAAATCTTGGGTATGTCTGAGTTGCTTGGAAGTTTTGTCCACATAGATGTAAAGGAAGTAGATAGAACTTGGTAGTTACTTGATTCAGGCCATAGTGTGAAAACAGGTTGATCTGAGTTACCAAAGTTTGTGTTACCAAAGTTCTGATGTTGTATTTCCCAGAATAGCCTCTGAAATGTGACTGTTGTTGTAGTGGCAAATAGATGTGCAGGATAAGGCATGCCATAGATTATTATAGGATGACATCACAGAATCTAAAGCTGCAGATACAGGTGGTAGAATAGATATTTAAAGTCAAGGCTAATAATTTACCTGGGCAACCAAAAATTAGACAAGATTTTTTAATCTAATATAACTGGATATATTGTATTGGAATTCTATTTTTAATATATTGATATATAATATCAAATACAAATTACAGTGCATGATGAGTGTTACACAACTTGCTTGTGGGCAGGGCTGGTTTAAGGAATTTTGGGCCCCCCTGCAATGCTTTATTTTTTTTAGGGGGGGCATATGTTTATCTCAGGTCAATGTAGCCTAACCTATTCACCTTACAGGATGTTCAGATTACAGTAGGACCCCCGTATCCACGGATTCATTATCCATGGGACACAAAACAGCACACCTACCATAGAGTCTTCCTAGAAAATGTGTCCTCCCTAACCATTTTCTAGGCCCTCCAAGGCAACTCTATGGTATTTTAAACCAGAAGTCCCATTATTTTCAATGGCGTTCACTTATTATTCATGGTTTTCAGAATCCACGCACCCCCTGAAACCAATCCCCAGTGGATAAGAGGGGCCTTCTGTATTACATAATTTGCCACCAATAATTTAGTTTAAAAACTATAGTGTATGCACTAACATAATATTTTTGTTTATTAGCAATTAATGTAATGGTGTAGATTTCCTCAAAGAAAAGAAAGAGTGGACTACAAGCTGAACATGAGTTAGCAGTGTGATGCAGCAGCAAAAAATGCCAATGCGATTCTAGGCTGCATTAATAGGAGTAGTGTCTAGATCAAGGGAAGTAATAGTATCACTCCATTCTGCTTTGGTCAGACCTCACCTGGAATACTGTGTCCAGTTCTGGGCACAACAATTCAAGAAAGATACTGAGAAGTATGGTGGGAGGTCTGGAAGCCATTGCGCCCTATGAGGAATGGCTTAGGGAGCTGGGTATGCTTAGCCTGGAGAAGAGAAGGTTGAGAGGTGACATGATAGCCATGCTTAAATATTTGAAGGGATGCCATACTGAGGAAGAAGCAAGCTTGTTTACTGCTGCTCCAGAGACTAGGACACGGAGCCATGGGTTCAAACTACAGGAAAAGAGATTCCACCTGAATATTAGGAAGAACCTCCTGACAGTAAGAGCTGTTCAGAAGTGGAATACACTGCCTTGGAGAGTGGAGGAGTCTCCTTCTTTCGGTTTTTTAAAACATAGGTTGGATGGCCATCTGTCAGAAATGCTTGGATTGTGCGTTCCTGCAGGGCAGAAGCTGATCAGGTGGGATGGCTGTTGGGTCCCTTCCAGCCTTATGATTCTATGATTCTAGGGTGCTTTCAGAGCCTGGGAAAGTTACTCTTGGATTACACCTCCCAGAATCCCCCTGCCAGTACCCTTCTCAAGGTCTGGTTGCATTGTTCCTTTTCCAGCATTCTCTAGCCCAGTGGTTCTTAACTTGGGGTCCGCAGTGTCCTCACAGGGGGTCCACAAAGGCTTGAAGGCTGCTTGGCCCACTTCCTCCCTGTAGTGGAGCAGCCACGTGACCGGAACCAAGGCAAAGTCTGGCTGGCTTGGCCTGCACATTGCCATTCAATCCACTCTAGCCACAAACTTGCAGGAAGAAGCAAGAGTGCATCTGAGAGAAAGGTTAATGGATGGTGTAATTGTATTGTTGTTGTTGTTAGCTATTATTATTAGGGTTTTAAATCTTGAGTTAAGTCTTGGGGCAACAAAAGATATTTAAAGGGGGTCCCTGGTTAATGAAAAGGTTAAGAACCACTGCTCTAGGCCAATGCATCTCACATAACACTAATGAGGTTTTAGTGACAACAGTAAAACCATTGTTCCCAGTAATATTACTCCAAATTTTAATTTATATTCTTTATATTCTTCTGTTAAAACAGCTAGAGTGTTGTAGAAGTTTCAGCATTGCACTATGACTATGGAGACCAGCGTTTGAATCCTTACTCAGCCATGAATACCAACTGGATGACCTTGGGCAAGTCACACTCTCTCAGCCTCAAAGGAAGTTAAAAGCACAGCCCCTTTGAACAAAGCTTGCCTAGAAAACCCCATGGTAGGTTCGTCTTAGTCAGAAATGACTTGAAGGCACATAGGCAAACACACACAAATTTCTTTTGCAGGCTGAACTCAGTTGGCAGCAAGGGGAGGAAGCTGAAGAAGACCAAGGGGGAAAAGGGAGGGGAGAGGAACCAAGACAGGCTAGAAGCAGCTTGAAAGATGGGCTGGAGGGGATCTATGTGGAAGGAAGGGAAGGGAAGGAAGAAAGAAAGAAGCCCTTTCCAAGGGAAATAGACAACCCTCAAATTCCCCCTCTCTCTCACACACACTCACCCCTCTCCGTGCCTGGCTGGTTTGCATTTTGCAGCAGCAAACTCCCTCTAGCTTCTGCCATGGAGGGCTGCTGCTTCTTTCTCTTTCTCTTTCTCTTTAGTTTGGGAGACACTGGGTTTTTTTGTTTGTTTGTTTGTTTGTTTGTTCTTTAAAAAAAGCCAGCAGGAGGTTTTTGGAGGAGGAGGGTAGGTGGGGGCTACAAATCAGCAGCTTTGTCAGATAAGATCTGTCAGATAAGGAGGCCAGCAGGGGGACCTCTTGACCTTGAGCCCCCCCCCCCCGCCAATGCTGATTTTGCAGACTGGTTAAACTGGTCCTGCTCATGGAAGTGGGAATTCCATTCAAGATCTTTTTGCTTCAATGAGGAATTAGAAGCAACTGAAATGGCATACAAGAGGTTCACACAACTCGCAGGATCATATATCGCTGTGTATACGGGCAGAGTGAAGGAAGAGCATGGGAGACTGTGTTCCAAAATCAATAGATGAACCTTTATTGGAAAACAATCCCATTCATACACCCTCTGCATTCAATTAGCAATGAAAACAAGACTTTCAGAATAAGACAGAAACTTAGTTAGAAAGGAAAAGCTAGGCTGGGGGAAATACTACACCTGATCTTGCAATTTGTGTTCCTAGAGAATCAGTGTTACTCTTGAGTAGCAGCAACAAAAGCAGGGAGGAGGAAGCTTGGAAACAGGAGGGTTAAAGTTAAGGGAAGTGGGGGAGAAGTGCCTGAAGCCAGCTGACAGCTGTTTCAAGGTCCCGGGGTTAATTGGGAAGGGGGGGATTAAAGGACTAAGCGTCATGGATCCAGTTGGAAAATAGGACTGAACCAAAGACATTTTTAAGATTCTAAGGCTTTTTTATAGGAAAATACACCTTTGAAGCCACTTTGTGAACAAAGGAAATATTTGGTTTCAAATAGTTCTCAAGTGTTTACAGAGGAATTCCAGTTAGTCTGTATTTGGAAGATTGGGGCCAATTTGGTTATCTTTGTGATTGGCAGGCCAAGCCTCTTTGGTCTCTGGATAGATACAGGAGTGTCAGCTTCATCTGCATAGCAATAGATTTCCCTCTGTATGTTTGAAGTTTGTAAGATCCTGGCAACACAGAGGAAGACTAGGTTTTCCATTTCAGAGAGGATTCAGGAAATTCATCCGGGTGTGAATTTATGGAAGAGTTTTAATGGGGGCCCTTCCTAAGCATGGTCTGTGCCCTTCAGCTTGACTCTGACTATGCCATGGGGTGCATGAGTAGGTCACAGAATGCATTTTTATTTCCGGGTTGCTTTTGGATGGCCCTTAAGGTCAGATTAGCCAAATTTGATATAAAAGCACTATTCACAGTAATTCAGGGATGTGAACCAAAGTGAAGGATTGTGGTCTTTGCAAGGGAGGGGGCCTCAGGGGATGCTGGGATGCTCTGTTACATGAGAATCTATATAACTCCCGTTCATATCATTTGTTCCTTCTTAAAAGTATTTTTATATATGTAACCTTTTAGCATGCTCTGAGTTTTTGTACTTGAATCTCTAAAATAATGTTAAAACTTTTCCTGTCCTCAATCTAATTTGATTTGGGTTGAGTCTGGCTGTTTTGTTCTTTTTTCTGTCAAGATTTGCTTACAATTTTTGTGGAGGGGTTTTGGTGCAAAAATCATGGGGGGGGGTGTACAACCCCCTACTACACACAAATTTTGTACAAAAATTGTACAGTCTTGAGCATTCCCATGTAGTTTCTGAAAACCTTTTTTTAGTCAAATATGTGTTTTTGCACAAAAAACCCACAATCTTCATTCAACCCCACCACATTTTTTCAGAAATTCATATGGTTTTTTTGTGCAAAATTGCTGTATTTTAGCGGGGGGGGGAGAAAACCCAACCCAGCAATTTTGCATGCACACACACAAACACATAGGTGTCCAGTAAGAGAGTTTTCTGCAAACAATGTTGTTTTCCACACACACACCCCACAAATATTTCTTTTCAGAATAATTTCCCAAAATACTTTGGATGTTTGAATACAGGATGAAAACTGTGCAAAATTCTCACTCCTCTGTGTTATTCTTCTCAACTGGATTTTCCATGTGTAGAGCTCGATTTTTCATCAGGAGAACAAATAACTGTGAATGTTCCTTCTATTGCTAGCATGAAACTAACTGGATAACTTTGAACATGTCACACTCCTCCAAACCTATTACATAGGATGGTTGAGAAAATAACATGTGGGTTCTATGTACCTTTTCCTGAGTTCCTTGGGAGACAATTTGTGATAAAGATATGACCAATAAGATAGCTACGTAATAAGGTCATTTGCTCTCATAATGCAAATGAATCATTTGTCTTTCCCATGCTCAGTTCTTGAGAAATGAAAAAGAAAGTTGGAAACGATTCTGAACTTTTCTCAGCTTTTGAGTGTATTTCAAAGCAATCAAACAATGCCTTTACTTTATGAAATGTTGCTTCTTATTACACTGTGATTATTGTTCACAAGACTGCTATTGATCAAGTCAATCAATGCCAAATGCTGCCAGGGCATCTCTTGCCACAAGCTGGGAAAGTTGTGCATTGTTTGAAAAGTATGTTTTTAAAGCTCATTCTCCATAAAGAGGATGCTCATCCTCCTGCAGTGACTTGTTGCAGAAAGTAGCTCCTATCAGCATCTTTATTTTCAAGACATCATTAATATTATCCATGCTTGGAGACACATAAGCATTTCATGTTTCATCATCTTAAGTATCTGCAGTAATAAAGAAAATGTGTTTGCATGTTTGGAATTGAGCACATCCCATTTCATGCCTGAAAAGCTAGTTAAATGTAATCTTTTGCTTTCACAAGGAATTCTGAGCATTCCTATTGTTGTCAGAAGAGAAAAAGTTGAAAGTGGAAGGGAGACTTTGTTATATGTCTTTAGCTAATCATTTTCTCTTGCAACATTTCTCATGAATCTTAGAGCAGGTTATGAAACTATCCCTGTTGAAGTAGGACAGGCAACATATCCTGGGAGAATTTCTTCATGGGCTGAATGAGGAACCTCTGTGGGCAAGAGAGGGCTTAGGCTGTCAGAACTCAAAGCTCAGGACTGTTTGTTACAGATTGTGGTGTTGTTGAGCTATTTTGTGGGATGATTTTTTTTACAAAAACCCAACCCAGTTTGACCTGTAATGAATCTTTGACCTCAGTTTGTCAGTTGTTAAATGAATGTTTTGATAACATTTGATGACAAATCAGATATTCTAGTAATTCTTCACAACACCTTGTCTAAGACTGTATTTTGTACCAAATACAGTAGATGGCTGTCTGTCGGGAATGATTTGATTGTGTATTCCTGCGTGGCAGGGGGTTGGGCTGGATGGCCCTTGTGATCTCTTCCAACTCCATGATTCTATGATTCAAATCTGGGAAGTGATGGGGTAAATGTAAGACAGTAAGAGCTTGTTCAGAAGTGGAATACATTGCCTCGGAGTGTGTTGGAGTCTCCTTCTTTGGAGGTTTTTAAACAGAGGCAGATGGCCATCTGTCGGGAATGATTTGATTGTGTGTTCCTGCATGGCTGGGGGTTGGAGTGGATAGCCCTTGTGGTCTTTTCCAAGTCTATGATTCTATGATTCTATGTGCAGTGAGCTGGCTCATCACTCTGTGCACAGTTTTGTGTGTGTTTGTGTCTCTGGGTGTTATTAAATATTATGGGTTAGGAGGAAGGGGGAGCCACTTCTTTTTCTCAGCCAAATCTATATTATCTAGGAATACATGCTGACTACTTTGGAGAACTTTTAAGTAGTAATAAGCAAAGATTTCAGAAATGAATACTCCTGATCAACACACAGTCTATACTGATGTCACTCTATAAGTCGCTTGCGTCTTAACCTTTTGCTCTGTGCATGGAAGGAGCTGCCGCTCAGGAAAATAGAGGTGTTCACGGAAAGGGGGCACTCTGTGTATGGAAGATTGGTTTCTTCCATCCATGGAATGAAAAATTAAGATTCAAGCCACTTATAGCAACAATTTGTGTTCCTAAATAAATGTGCAGGATATATCCGTATGTAAATGGATCTTGTAGCAACTTTGAGACTGAGAGAAAGAAGTTTGTAGCATTAGCCTTTGTAGACATCTGAGGAAGTAGACTTACATAAATGAAAGCTTATGGTACCAACTTCTTTCTCTCAGTTTCAAAGTGCTACAAGATCCCCTTGCATACTGATATTCCAGACTAACATGGCCATGTCTTTGAATTCTACCCCTGTGCAGGAAACATTTTAGCAAGGATGTCCTTACCTAACTCTCCTGCTCTTTCTGCATTTTATAGTGCTGCAAAATGGTCTGGACTCATATTGCCTTAGATCTCCACAACAAACTTCCCAGCATATAGTGCTAACAGACAAGCTTCTAAATGCCATTGTAGTGTAACAATTCACAGAATATTTGCCAACCCTTTGAAAGCCATCTTGCAAAGATACTTTTAACTTTCTTTTCACCTGAAGCTGTTCAAGCAGCATAAATTAAAAACATGAACTGGCCTGGCATAGAAGGAAAGCTGATCTTACTGGGTAGAGAAGGAAAGCTGATCATGAAAGCCATCTGCAAGCTATTAAATCCCAAATTAAGGGCAGCAGTACATCATCTGTCAAAGTCTATATTTCAGAACCAAGGACAGCAGCACACTCTTGTCTTCTAAGCAAGTCTTTCATTCAGTTGTGTGTGGCTTCTGTTGGGAAGAAGAGAATGTTAAACCCACCTTGATTTGGAGTCCATGACATCACACAGTACCGTGTTCAAAGATGCTTTAGGGTTCAGACTAAATATTTTCTCTCAAGAGACTAAATATTGTCTCTCCACTGGCTCTCTGCTGGTCTGTGTCTTCCTTTGTTACATTCAGCACTGGGTGTCTCTTTGGTGGAATTGTCCCTGTGGCTTCTGTAATCCTCTACCACTTCCATGCTCCCCCCCCTCAAATGTGAATGCCGATAGCTCCCTCCTTCCTGTGGTTATTAAATCCCTGAGATGACAGGCTGGTGACTTGCCCATGTTTCCACACGTCCCAGGAATAATCCCCACTGGCTGAAGCAAGGGAGGAATGGTGGGAGAAAAGTCTGCCACTTAAGAGCTCACCTGGGTCATTAATTTAATTTTAATTTAATATAATTAGGTATTTATGCCGTGCTCTTCAGCCACAAGGCAATCAAAGCATCTTACAATTTGTTTTAAGCAATAGCAATTTACGCCTGTACACTGCATTAAGCAGTTTTCAATGTGTATTAGCTAATTGCCCCCACAAGCTGGGTACTCATTTTACCAACCTACAAAAGGATGGAAGGCTGAGTGAACCTTAGAGCCCTCTGGAATTGAACTTGTAATGTGGTGGCTTGCAGTACTGGCATTTAACCACTGCGCCACCAGGGCTCTGTCAATCCTTCCAGGGCACTGAGGTTGCTTGGATGGAAATCTGACCAGCTGTTCATTGTCTGGTTTTGTCAGCTTGTTGGTGGGCTGTCATACAGGGGGTGGAAGGGTGGAATTGCTGGACAGGTGCTGACCCTCCCTGGCATATAAGGTCCTTGAGCTGACTGCTGATTTCCTCTTGAATGGATCCTCCTCCATCCCTCATTCAGCACCTTGGCCAGTAGTTAAAGCAAGGGAGGAAATTGTGCAGCCAGTTGGACATATATGGCCTTTTCAAGGGTCCAATGCAATTCTGCGGACCCCCCAAATCACCTGGCAATGCCACAAAATTCAACCAAAAAAGTGGAGTTTAGACTGAGAAAAACACCTGTACAAGGCAACCTCCCTTGTGGGACCATTATGAACTGTTTCCAGAGGCTCCCCACACCAAAACAGTAAAAAAAAAACCCACAACACCAAATGGCTCTAGCCAGAGGGGATGCATTCTTCTATCCAGTCACTCCAAATCATGGCTGTGATGCCTCCCTGTGGCCCCCAGGAGGTCAGAGGGCCACAAATCAAGCAGTGTGGCCCCCAGTGCTGGGAGCATACCCAGCCTTGTCTTAAACAGTTGTTAGCTGAAACTGTATCCCCTCCTAGCTGTCACTGATTACTGTGCCTGGGCCAACAGGGAAGTAAGCTGCTCGGCCGGCATTGCTGACTGCTTCTGCTTTCAATGTGGGGCCTCCTTGTCAACTGGCGGGCAAGCAGGAGCTAAGCTAAATAAATAGGTCCTATTTATATATACATCCTCCATTATTACACTGTTGGAATTCTTTCTGCACTCACTCCAGGCTTAAAAAGTTAACTCAGGCTAACTTAACAAACTATCCAAGGCCACATGGGGCTGTGGATTAACCTTTTGGTGAGCTTGCTGGGAGTTTTTCCCCACTTTACAATGACATTTATTTATTTATTTATTTATTTTGCCTTTTTTTGTGTTAGAATTTATTTCAGCATTTTTACATGTTAACTCTGCTGTCAGGCGATTCTGTGAAGTGCACACTATCAGATTTTATAAGTAGATCAACAGTCTGGTTTGTATGCTAGACCAATATATCCTTGTTCTACCAGAACTGCCTTGGAAAACATCAAATCATTTTGTGTTTAGGCAGTTTTGATCACTTCAGTTACTTATAAGCTCATTATTTAAAAAACATCCCTTACTGGAAACCTTATTTCAATTTCAATTTCTTTGATTTTTTTTTTTAAATACGCAAGTTTACCTCACTTAATGAAGTAGATGTGTTCCTGGGCTTTATTTCTTTAACAGTAACTTTGGTACCAGATGTTATAAATAACATGGAAAGAATAGGGATGGGTTCCTACACCACAAAAAAAGGACAGCAGTTCAACAAGTTTCAGCACACTTTTTATTCAAAACTAATATTATGCATATGTGAAGTAGAACAACCAGGTCAGGTAAGCCTTGCATAAATAAACAAAAACAATTTGACTCTTCTAGAGACCACTTGAAAGATTCTTCCAAAATGCTTCTGGGGATGATTTTCCCCTTTCAACAGCCTCCACTTTTTTTTTTATGATATCCATTTTGATTACAAAATTATGCTTTTTCAACTGCCTGGGAAGATGGGGAGGCAGGCTAATCCCTTTCACTTTCACTCTTCACACATGCTCAGCATGTGATTCTGGAGGCAGCTGTTAGCTTTCCTGTTGTACATAAGCACATATAGCTATGCTTGTACAGTAGAATCCCATTCTTTCCCTGATCAAGTTTTAATGCATTGTTAACTACAAGCACACTGCTGCAACCCAAGACTGAAAGTCTGTCCTTCTCCAGCCCTTCTTCACCATCGTCCCACAGCCAATGCTGAAAAACAAACAAATGTCAAGCTAGACAGAAGAAAAGAAAAGTGCGAAACTGAGCTGGGCTCCTATAAAAAGACTTTGTTGAAAAAAGCTTCTTGTCAGAGGCTTTGTGAACTGAGTTATGCTTGTATATGATGATTATGGTCACTTTCTATTTGCTTAGGGCCCCCACAAGCCGGGTACTCATTTTACTGACCTGCAAAAGGATGGAAGGCTGCGTGAACCTTGGAGTCCTTAGGATTGAACTTGCAACATTGTGGCTCCAGTACTGGCATTTAACCACGTGCCATCAAGGTTCCCTATTATCCATGGTTTCAGGTATCCACAGCAGTTCTTGGAACTTATCCCCTGCGTATATGGGGGTCGACCTGTATTACTTTTGTTGCCTTATGGATGAAACTAGGGCACACCTTTGTGCCACATAAAAGACAGACAGCTAACTTGCTTTTAAAGCAGGGTGGAAATCATGCAGCCTTCCAGATGTGGCTGGGCTGCAGTTCCCAGTACCCCTCAGTATTGGCTATGCTGGCTAGAGTTTCTGGGAGTTATGGTCCAACAATATATAGAGGCTCATATGATTATCAGCCCTGTTTTAAAAGCAACTTACCTTTCTGTGTTTTAAACTAGGTATCACTGTACTTTATCACTGGTTTGTTTCCAGCTATTTGCTCTTTTGGGTTTCTAAAAGGATGAAGAGCTTCAGAGTCCAGCCAGTCACCTGCCATTTCTGATTGCCATTTCAACAGATTGAACTTGACCAGCTCAATTTTAGAGCTCATAAACCAAACCTTCCCCCTAATCGTATTGATTTAATTCATGGCCAATCCCAGCTGCTTTCTATAAATGACATTTGGGGAACAGATGACTACATTTTAACATTTGGAATTTGTCATAGTTTCAAACTAGAACCTGAAGCACATGCATAATTTGCCCTCACTTTATATTCCATTCACTTTTCCCCTTGGATATGTATTCACTGTGCATTTTCTGTTGAAAACTGTCTCACACTCTGCTCTAAAGCCCACCTTCATTTTAATTAAACTTTGAGAATATGCAAGTTGAGATGCTGTGACATTGTTAATCATCAGCTTCAGAGTATTCGGCTCCAGAGGGGTGGATGTGTTAGTCTGCTGCAGCAAAAACAACCCCGAGTCTGGGAGAACCTTAAAGATGAACAGATTTATTGTGAGATAGGCTTTTGCAACTTAAAGCTTCTGACATGAATTGACATTTAGACCATGAAAGATTATGCCGCAGCAAACCTTAAGTCCTTAAGATTCCACAAGGAAATCATTTGTTTTTCAGAACATTCTGTGTTTCCAGCTATTACATCCACCATAACATTACCCTTGATCACATTGCTTTTCAGATTTTTAATCTGCATTGGATGGTGTGACTTTCTATAGCAGTGATGGGGAAAACTGCAACCAGTGGAATACACGTGGCCCTCAGGGGCATTTTCATGGGCTCCCCAACCCTTGCCAGACCCTCACCCAAGCCCACCCAAAAGCCTAAACTTTGTGTGTGTGTGAAAAATATCCTCAGAACTGCAAAAAAGTACTCTTGAGGTCTTAGATGTAGACATGGAAACCCTCCAAAACCCTGAACCCTCCAAAGCCCCATGAAAAGTGACTGCAAGAGGCTACAGACATGATGGCCAATTTTTACACAGATACATCCTACCAGGAGGAGCTTAATTCCCCCCCACCCCCTAGTTGTCCACCCCAGTTCTATAGGAAGCAAAGCTCATTTATGGCCAATGACATCAAACTTATAATGACATCAAACTTATAATGAGTGAAACCATTGGTCCATCTCACCCATTGCTATCTGATCTGACTTTTAGTGACTCTTGAGTGTCTCAAGCACTTTCCTCTTTTTTGTTGCTTGAGGTCTTTTCCATCAGTGATGCCAGGGACTGAACTTGCGACTTCAGCATATAGAGGCTATGCTCTAATGCTAGACTGTCATGTCCCCCTATTGAACACTAGTCTTAACAGCATTGCATAGCAGGAAGGAATTCATGTAGTACAAAAGCAGGGAGAACCTACAGGAACTTTGGCTTCAGTATTTAATGAGTTCTGTCCTTCCATGTCTTACTAGTTACAGAAAGTAAACTTCCTGAGTGAGCTAAATACTTACATGCGTTAGTAAAATAAAGCAATCAATACTGATGTGTGAATGAGATCTCATTTATATAAATAAAACATCTGTAGCAATATAATCTGCATCCTGCCACACAACAAAGTTGCCAAGGTTCAAGACTAGAGCTTGGAATGTTACTTTTAACATTTGTGCTGATGATGTTTGGAAAGTAAAACATACAGTACTCTCAAATCTTTCTTATTCCAGCCTTAGTTGATCATTCTCCCAAACTCAGCTCTGCTTGCTTAAGGGTGATGTGAGTTTCTCCTCTTATTTCCATTGCAGTTTAGAGAAGATAGGAAGCAGCAGTCTGTTTTGCTGTTTAGGCCCTTTTTTCTGTCCATGAACTTAGACACTTCCTCTCCATCTCTTCCAACCACACAGGTGAGGAAGAAGCATAGATGTCTCCTCTGCTGTGGGGTGTGGAGATGGTTGAAAACAGCCCCAAAGGCACCTCTCATGTTGTTATCTTCTGCAACAACTGTACAAGTGAAAACTCAGAGGAAGACATCTCCACTGCTAGATGTCCTTCTTACCCTGTGACATCACCAAGGCTGGTGTTACCCCTCACCTGATGGTGTCACTTGATGTGGTTCAGCCTCTCCATACACACCCTAGTGCCACTACTGTTCTTACCACAATACCAAGGGTGCTCACCTGTGGTGAAGTGGGTGAGTGCTTGCCTTATCAAAACACATTACAACTTGGGTCATGCTATCTGACAAACTGTTTTTTAAAATAATGATCCAAATCCCTTGCAAGTTTTTCAGAGGTCAAAACAGCATTATCTCTCTCTCTCTCTCTCTCTCTCTCTGGCTTTTCTTCACAAACGAAGATTCAGGAAGGACTCATCCCGCTGTATTTGCAAATAGAATGGAGTTTAGAGTCAACACTGCAGCAGATGCTGCTGTTGAATAATACACTGACACCTGGAAAATGGGCAAGGGGATGACTTTGAGATAGGTCCTTTATACCACATTGTCTGTATTACCCTCTTCACGATGTGTTGGCCCAGGTTCAGTTCCAGAGCTGTGAGCCAAAACTAGCCTTGGGAACAAGGCTGTATGAAGGACACATACACTGGAGTTTTCAAGCAAAGCACACTCTTGGCCACATAATATCCTGGGTTCTCTAGGCAGCAGTCTGATTAATGTGATTCCAGTTTTCCAGGATGGGTCATCAGACAAGGAAGTAGGTCAGATAGAAAAAAATGGTTTCTGGGGAAAAGGCAGGGATGGACAGACAGAAAAATGATCAAGTTGGAGACACAAACCAATATACTGAAGAAACATGGAGCTCTGACACCAGGACCTGTTTATGATTTCCCAGAAGGTTTGCCAGGAACCAGCAAGACTGCAAGTAGGTGGTCAGGGGGTAGGAGGAACTGAATCCAAATTGGTCCAGGAAAATCCAGAGGTGATTTCTACCCTGCTTCTATCCCGAGCCCATAGCCTAATAAGTTGCTCCTGGGTCTCAGCTGGTGGCTGAGATTCTGTCTTAGCAAAGACACCAATAGCTATAGAGAAACAAACTAAAGCTTTATTGTAGGAACTCCATTCTAAGATAGGAAAGTTACTCAGGTTGCTATCCTAAGTTGGCTACATCTCTAAGGAGGGCTGAGAGAGTTCTGGGTATGAGAAGAGGTGTAAACATCCCTAAGAGTATCAGTTTACACCACAGAGGGAGCAGGATCGGTAGACAAGCAGGGAGGACTGTGGGTCACTCAAGACTATCTAACCCTAATACTACTGCCCACTCTGAGGCATTCTTGACTCTTCAGCGCTGAGCGTTGTTGCACTTCTAACAATGGCTTCTGTGCCAGCAAGGTGGTGAATCCATTCCAGCTGTTAGCTCAAGCTTTAAGGGAGTAATTCAAGATGTTATTCCCTCTAAACAGATTGGGCAACTTGGGCTTCTGACACACTTCAGAAATAATGCAGTTTGGCACCACTGTAACTGCCATGGTTCAATGCTATGGAATTCTGGGATCTGTTGTATTATGAGATATTTAGCCCTCTCTGTCAGAGAGCACTGGTGTCACAACAAACTGCAAATCCTAGGATTCCACAGGGTGGAGCCATGTTAGTTAAAGTGGTGTTAAACTGGATTAATTCTGCCATGTGGCAGCAAGCTTGGATAGCCCCTTTAAAGCCTGGAATGGGTTCACCCAGTCCACTGACATGGAAGGTACCAGCCATTGCTGATCTCAGCTTAACATTAGAATTAGAGGCAGCATCCTAGAATGCAAGCAGTATATTTGATTTGGCTAGATAACTGTATTTGTACTTTGCCTTTCCTTACAACTAAAACACACACAAATGTACATTCATGGGCCATTTGGCCCTCCTTGGGGGGTGGGGAATGGAGATGAGGGAGCATACTGGAGGTGAATGAGAAATGATAGCAATTCTTCAGTGATGTAAGCAACTATAACCAACAGCAGAGTGTGCTAAAGTGCGGTGGTGGCGATGGCTTGATCTTATGCACAATTCCAAATAATGAGCTGCTTTGCAGGCTGAAGAGTTGCATCTGCACTGCAGCTTGTAGCTTTGTGTCTCAAACCAATTTTTCAAGCAGATAACAAGGATGTGGGATAGGAGGTGGAACAATTAGTTTCAAAGAGCTTTTAATTTTTAATCACCGCACACTGTTTATCATCTTCAGAGGTGCAAGGAGTGGCAGCTGTAATTCTCTGTAATTTACTCCATCCCATACATCTGAAACTAATTCAGTTCCTCAGGGCTGTAGCAAATCTTGATGCAATGGGACAAAAGAGGAATAAATGACACAGGGACAAAATGAAAGGAAAATATAACAGGCAATAGATTTTGTTGTAAACTGACACCCTGAGACCCATCTTGGAGAAGCAGCTGTTATCTGATGTGTTATACTTATGGCAATACCAGGAGGACTTGCCATTAGTTTGGAAAGGAAGTTCAGTGTGGCTTGGAAGCATCATGCACAGGAGAAAAAGCACAGTTGGTGAGAGATGGATTATTTTGTTTTCGTTTGGCACAGCATATCATGGCAGCTTGCAAGAGACTTTTCTGTAAAAAATCTGGGCAAAATTTCCTACCATATATTTGCTTCTTTAATTAACTGAAATATTTATATCTCACCTTTCCCACTGTGCAACAGAGTTTACAGCAAAATCTGAAAAGAGTGTGGACAATCTATATGAAATTCTTTTCAAAACCCAAAAGTAGAGCAGCACTAGATTAAAAAGTCTCTCTGCAGGGTAGCCTCCAGACATTTAAACATTGTTTTTCATTCAAAGACCTTTGTGAACAGGTAGACCTGAGTGAAAACAAAGAAAGAACTCTTTTTCTTCTAGAAGATGTTTTGTCTTCATGAAATAGCTCAACCTGGAGAAAATGGAACAGATGATGCAGTAGGGGAAATGCAGCACAGAATAGGTAAAGAGGTAGTTCAGGAATACCTGGCCAGTATAAATGAATTCAAGTCTCCAAGGTCAGATGAACTACATCCAAGGGTACTAAAAGAACTGGCAGAAGTAATCTCAGAACCGCTGGCAATAATCTTTGAGAATTCCTGGAGAACAGGAGAGTCCCAGCAGAGTGGAGGAGGGCAAATGTTGTCCCCATCTTTAAAAAGGGCAGGGGGAAGAAGACCCAAATAATTACCGCCCAGTCAGCGTGACATCAATACTAGGAAAGATTCTAGAGCAGATCATTAAACAGACAGTCTGTAAGCAGTTAGAAAGGAATGCTGTGATCACTAAAAGTCAATATGGGTTTTTGGAAAACAAGTCATGCCAGACTAATCTTATCTCTCTTTTTTTATATATAAAATTACATACTTGGTAGATGAATGGAATGTTGTGGATGTAGTGTATCTTAATTTCAGTAAAACTTTTGACAAAGTCCCCCATGACATTCTTGCAAAAAGGTTAGTAACATGCAGGCTAGACAGTGCAACTGTTAGATGGATTTGTAATTGGTTGACTGACCGAACCCAAAGGGTAGTCACTAATGGCTCCTCTTCACCCTGGAGAGAAGCGACCAGTGGGGTGCTACAGGGTTCTGTCCTGGGCCCAGTGCTATTCAACATCTTTATCAATGACTTGGATGAGGGAACAGAGGACATGCTTATCAAGTTTGCAGATGATTCCAAATTAGGAGGGGTAGCTAATACCCCACATGATAGGATCAGAATTGAAATGAGAAGGTTAAGAGGGGATGTGCTAGCCATGTTTAAATATTTGAAGGGATGTCATCATGAGGATGGAGCAAGCTTGTTTTCTGCAGCTCCAGAAACAAGGACACGGAGCAGTGGGTTGAAACTACAGGAAAAGAGATTCCATCTAAACATTAGGAAGAACTTCCTGATAGTAAGAGCTGTTTGGCAGTGGAATGTGCTGCCTTGAAGTGTGGTGGAGTCTCCTTCTTTTGGGGGTTTTAAATTTGGGGGTTTTAAACAGATGCTGGATGGCCATCTGTCTGGAATGCTTTGATTGTTTATTCCTGCAGGGCAGGGGGTTGGACTGGATGGCCCTTGTGGTCTCTTCCAACTCTATGATTCTATGAAATGCAAGAACATAAGGAAGAATCCTTGATAATTACCAACAAGTGGATGGGAAGTCTAGGCCAAAGCCAAGTGGAATTCCAGTACAACCCTAGTATCTGCGGCGGATACCTTCCAAGACTGCCCTGTGGATACCTGAAACCATGGAAAATAGTGCATCCTATATTTTGGCTATACCTGGGCTGGAAGCATACCATAGAATAACACTGGAGGACCTAGAGAGACTGATAACCTCTTCCATTTGTGGGTCTCTCTAGGTCCTCCAGTGCTATTCTGTGGTATGCATGGGCCAGAAGCATACCATAGAATCACACTAGAGGACCTAGAAAGGTCCACAAACACTTCCAGGGTGTGTGTGTTTGGAGCATGGGTAAGTGAAACTATGAATATCGAGTCCATGGATAAGAAGGTTATACTGTACTCCTGTTCTACCATGTATGCAACATCAAGTACAAAGTATGAGACAACGCCTTTTTAGTGTGCATTGTGTATACTATACAGGGGTCAGTGTAGTGTAGTGGTTAGAATGTTGGACTAGGACTCTGAGAGACCAGATTTCCGTTCCCTGTTTAGCTATGCAGTCCCACTGGATGACCCTGAACAAGTCACAGTCTCTCAGAAAGGTAATTGCAAACCTCCTCTGAATAAATCTTTCTAAGAAAGCCCTAGGGATAGGGTCACCATAATTTGGGGTCCACTTGAAGAGATATTACAATGTACAGAGGTGTATATATGGGGGGAGAGGCAAAATGAGGGAGTTTCCCCTCAAATAAGAATTCTGCTCCCCAAATGAAATTTTCCTTCCATCTCTACATTTCTAGTATTGCAGAGAATGAGACATTCAAAATTGTTTGCACCTGTTGGTTGTTATCCTGCTTTTCTCCCAATATAGGGACTCAAGGCAGCTAACAGTGAGCTTAAAACAAAAAATACACATTAAAAATATAAATATAAATATGAAGTTTTAAAAAATAGATTAAACAATTTATGGTATTAAAACATTTAAAAACATTAAAAATATTGAAATACAATAAAACTATATACACCTTAAAAACCAAACTGCACAGCAGATGAGCTCAGACTCCAACAGATTGAAAATGCCAGGTGGCACAAGAATGTTTTTACTTGTTGCTGAAAGGAGAGCAGAGGCGGTGCCACCCTGGCCTCTTGGGGGGGGGGGCAGAAAGTTCAAAGTCTAGGAGCAGCCCCCAAGAAGGCTCCCTTCCTCGCTCCCACCAAATAAGGTTGAGAGGGAGAAGCTAAAACTCTTAGGTATAGATTTTCCTTGTTTTTTTTTCAGGCTGTGAGGCTGTGTTCTGGAATAGGCCTCACAGCCTGGGGAAAAACCAAGGAAAACCTATGGATGCTGGCCATGAAAGCTTTCAACTTCACACTCTTAAGTATGTTTTGTTCCCTTGGTATCTTTGCCTTTCCTTTTTTATTTCTTGGGATGCCTGTTTTTTTAAATGTTCAGTTTAAGTCATTGCAATTCTAGAAAATTGGGGACTGAAAGAAAATTTCAGGGGGGATTGTTACTGGGGGGGCAACACTCTAATTTTGCTTCTCCCCCCCCCCCATGGCTACATCCCTGCTGCTATATAGCACATATGAAACTTGTGTACGACACACACACACACACACACACACACACACATATCCCTAACTTGGAAAGTATTTGCCTCTAAACAGCAGGAGGAGAGAAGGTGGCAGAAATGCAACAACTGGAGTAGCAGGGAAGAATGTAGTTGTGAAGAAGAATATTACCCCTTGGCTTTGGAATGGAAGTCCATTTGCCATCACTTGAGATTTCCCACTTTAAAAAAAAATGAGGTCTCACCAAAGGTGCTCTGAGAGGAATCAGGAAGGAAGCTCTTAGTTGGCTGTTTAATAACTCCTGCTTGATGCTTCGTATGTCCTGGATCTGCTTTCAGACTCCTTTAGCTTGCCCAGTCTGTATTGGCCCTTAGCTTTTTTTCTGGTGCCCTTTAGCTCTGGGTGTCTGATTATATGCCAATATCATGTGTCCTTGTAAGGCCAATGGGGGCTCCAGTTCCAGTGTTGCCACTTTTCCCACTATGGCATATAATCAGACCTACATACCTATTTCCTGTTCCAGGACTCAGGAGACTAGAGGGAAAATTTACCAAGACACATAAACTAAATGTTTTCTGTAGCTGGCACTCTCTTATATTTTTTAACCTTGGCTTGTGACATAGTTGCCAAAAAAAGATCCCACCCCAATTAATTGGTCTGGTTTTCCCTTTGTCTGTGCAGTGTATTTGTGGGTTAGAGTAACTGGATTCAGTGCTTAGGTCTGAGTGAGTCTCAAGAGCCATGGATAGGAAGCCAATTGCTTAATAACCTTTAGCTTTAGCACCACTTCTGCTTGTATTGTCAAACTTTACTGTTAACACACAAAGTCTGTAAGAGCCACTTACCCTTGATGAATATGAAACCAGGCAAGTTTGAATAAGGACGTTATGGCCACTTAAAAAAACAGTCTGATTTAGATCTCTAATGCCTCTGAGAGATGCAAGTGCAACCCCTTTTTCATCATAGCTAATCACAGGGAGGATTTAACTATTGTAACTTGAGGGATTTGTTCTCTCATGTGTACAGTAGTAGGTACTAGGTTTCATCTGGATGAGATGAATAAGACAACCGTTTGCTTAATTTTTCCCTGTCTCTGCACTTTCCCTCCTTCGAGAATAGGCTGGCATCAAACAATTTTTGCAAAGAGAAAAAGTGTGTTTAAAGTTTGTTTGTAAAATCCCCATTGTGACTTCTCTCTTAAATGCAAAAGAGATAAAAGCATTTATCACAGGTACTGAGTTTTTGGAAAATGAAGGTACGAATTTTATTCCCACCCACCCCCACACTTTCCACACTTGATTTGGGAAATTGCACCCTTTCCCGACATTTAGCATCACTATGCAGCTGCCCTAAAGTTGAATACTCTCTTCATTGAATCTAGGGCTTATCTACATTGCATTAAAAAATTGTACTCGCCTCATAGTTAATGTGAGCAGGCCACCCAACTTTTTTTTTTTACTTTTTATTATTATTACTAAAAAACTTTTTCCATCTATAAGAAAATCAAATATTGCTCCATAAGAAATTTATACAAGATAATTTTATAAGTATATCCTCTTGTCAAATGTATTTCTTATATTCTTTAGTTTCTCATGCATTTACTATTAAATAGTGTATACATTTCTCAATAATCAATAAAACTTCTATGTATTCTTACTAACATTCTTGGTGATTCAGTGGGAATGCAGGGTTGTTGTTGGTTATTATTGGTTGTGGTTGTTTTGAGGCCTGAGGACTTTAATCTGTTTTTTTTTTAAATTACCTTTTACCCCACACTTCACTGGAAAAACTGGCTTATTGTACATGTGGGCACCTCTGAGTTGGCTTTGTTGTGGAGCCAGGGTGGATTTTCAGGTGGGTGGTACTCTGTTGTATTTATGTTCGGCCAGTGTGCAGCCGCAATAATTTTTTGAATAAGCGTTTGTGCAGAGATCAGTATTAGCATATCTCTGCCTATCCAGTAATACACTACTCTGGGACAACGTATATTTGCATGCCGCAGCTCCAATGACGTCATCTGGCCGTGCCTTGAGCCTGGCCAGATGTTCCACCCCCCTACCTGCCGGGAGCCAATCGGGTGAAGGGGGGTCCCTTCCAATTGGCTCCCGCCTTCCCCGGCTCCTCCCGGCTCAAGGCCTGCCGGGAAGAAGATGGGGAAGGCATGGTGGCCCCCATGGCCATGCGGTCGCCCAGGTAGGCTTGGGGGGGCACCGAGAGGGTCGTGGGGGCGCCGGCTGGGCCGCAAATGGGCCCGCCGGCCAGCGGCAAGCCCCCTTGCATGCATTAAGGGAAGAACACACACACACACACACACAAACCAAACAAAGAAACCATCACAGCCTTGGCCATGTGGCCAAAAATAGTGTGATGTATAGGACGCATAATCAAGGTAGGACCACCCTTTAACATCGAAGCTAGTTTGCCAGGGCTTGGCGAATTTGGCTTGGGGCTTTTCCCAGAATCATCTCAGACTTCATTTTGCTTGGCTAAGACCTCTGCTTATTTACCCTTTGCATGTCAAAAATTGCAGGTTAAATCCCTGGAATTTCCAGGTCAGCCTTAGAAAGAATCCTGTCTGTATCCAGTTAGTGTAGACAGTACTGAACTAGGAGAACCAATGAATCTAAGTATAAAAGTAAGTCCCATAGCTTGCTATATTCCTGTTGACCCAAATATGTTTTGAAATGTTTGCATGTTTTCAAACTTTTAAGGGGATCTCTAAGAGGAAATGGTATGTGTAAGAGTAAAAATGCATGAGACCACAAGCCATTTCTACAATAACTGCAATGGAATTTTGGCATAATGTATTTAAAGTTAAGGCCAGATACCATGTACAGTGGAGTACTCCTGTGTTCCTGGGTTGCCAGAACTGCATTTTCAATATTGGCTTGGTTGCAGATGTTATTGCTTTACACCGATTTTCCCGGGTCTCAGACCCACTAGATTCTTGGGATTAAAACCCCCATCACCCCCAGCCTACATAGTCAATGCTGAGGAATGGTAGAGTTATAATACAGATCATAGAGCTTGGGAAAGTAACATTTCCAAGATCTGCCAAAATATCTGGAGGGCACTAGGTTGAAAAAAAATAGGTTTATACTCTCATGTACTGACAGTTACGTAGGGCCCATGTATCTTTGACATTTGTAGAAGTGTAAGGGGATTATCAGGACAGGAAGAACACAAGATGAATTGTGTTACATCTGATCAAGTTTACTCCATTACAACAGTGGTGGCTGGTGGCACCAATGTCAGCAGGATGGTGCAGCTGCTCCAGGGTTCAAGGAGTTATCCAAGGTGCTGAAGCTATGTGGGGGCCATGGCTCAGCACCTTGGACAACCCCTTTACAGTATAAGCTAAAACCTCAAATGGACTAAAACCACCCCATTAGCATTGGAGTCACCAGCTGCCACAACAGTCCAGTTTCTGCTTTCCAGCTTTTTAGCTAGCTAGACGGCTCTGGGAAGCTCATTATCTCTCCTGTGTTTTATGCTCCTAGGTTCTGGTATGCTGAAGCAGAGTTTGTAAAATTTATTTTGGACTAGAATTCCCAGAATCAGTGGCCCTAGTGGTGGAAGACAATCTGAGAACTGTGACCCAAAAAAGTAGTTTTTTTGCTCTGAGGTGTGTTCCTTCTGAACATGGAGGTTCCATTTAACTACTATTGCCAATTGCTATTCACATATGTAGTAATTTGTCTAACCTTTTAAAAAGCCATTTGACATAATGGCCACCATGTTGGGTGGCAGGCAACTGCAAGGTTCACCAGCTAGACCTAGCTACAAAATAAATAGCTCAGGTGGGTGGATGTATACTGAGAGGCATACACCTCTAAATATGTGTTCTGTCAAGGAATTTCTGCCTGGTAGCAAAACAAAGCTCCCCCAACCCCCAAATTCAGTTCTGTTTTTCTGCCAGACTTTTTTGTTCAGCCATTGTTTTTTATTTTGTTTTTTTAAAGCAGCAACCTAATTTAGAGGAGATGGAGTTTTTAGTGGTTACTCTTGTTAGACATTTGGGAGCAATAAACCAATCTCTTTCTGTTCAGCTAGAGATCTGCCACTAGATCCAGCACCAAATAACAATGGAAAAATAAAGAAATTACATCTTTAAGGGCTCATATTATGAGGGACCTCTAAGTACAGGCAAGAACAACCTAACCCCCACCACCATTACTGCCACCCAGAGCTTTGTTACAATAATACATTTGCCCAGGATAGAGGGGAGTAATCTTATAGGGCCTTTTTTCCCCCAAATTGACACATCCTAGGACTTCAGCACGTTTTAGTCTAGCCGTGTTTAGATCCTGATCTACTTCCCCCCCCCCACTTCTCCCCGCAATACAGGGTGGGTAGGAGGAGAGGTTGCTGCTTGACTCTTCTAGCTGTGCCTGCTATCTTCCCTGCAGGTCCTTTTGAGATTTGCCTTGAGAACTCTCTCACTATGGCTTTAGTGCAGGAGGAGGGGAAGTGCTGTGTTCCTTAAGCTCCAAGCGGTTCCCTTGTCCATTATACAACAGTTGCAATTTACTGATGGGAAGCGTTTAGGGGCTCAGAGATCATGGACAGCGGATAACTAAGAACATGAATAGAAAACCATCTGAAGCTTATGGAGGCAGCTCTTTGCATGGAGCTTTCTGCTTTCTCCCTCCCCACTCCACTCGTTGAATGAAATTCTCCTCAGTATTTTCAAAGAATTTTTTTCTTTTTGGCTATTGTAGCAAGTCAATGCCTTAGAATGAGCAGGCTCTAATTTCTTTTTAAAAAGCTGTCAGTGCATGTGGTGAAGAATAGCAATTTAGACTCATGAGAATAACAATTTTGACTCATGAGCAGCAGAATGAGGCCAGCCACTGCTGTTACAAATCTTATTAATGCAATTTAAATAATATTATAGTGTTAAAAAAAACCTCACAACCTTTATTTTACTTGGTAGTTAAAATTGTAGTGGAATATACTTACAGACAATTGACTAATTTTTTTCTGAAAGCTTAGTATTCTCTGACCAGAACCTGTAAGTAGATGTAAGACACAATTTAATAGAAGAACATGGCACCTTATGTATAATACATGACCAGGATTAACTTAGGTATTTTTATGCTGCAAGATGGTTTAGCTATAGATAAATGTATAGATTCTGCAGTGTGTGTGTGTGTGTGTGTGTGTGTGTGTGTGTGTCCTAATTTGATAACAAGCATAAGAGAAGTTGATGAGATGCATTTTCTAGGTAATCAAAGCAATAAAAATCACTTAGGGGCACCAAGACCATTAGGATGAACAATGAGGCAATTTCTGGCATCGTATTATAAAATGTGTACAGCACTAAAGCCTTGAATTGAATGCTTATATTAGAAGCTACTTTGGATTACTTTGTTTACAATGGACCAAAAACAATTGAAGCATATGCATTCTCCGTCTGAGTACTTTATTTTCCAGCCTACCTGAATAATCAAGAAGCTCTAATTCAACAACTTACATTGTACATGCATGTGTGCACACGCATGTGTTGAAGAGTGAATTCATGGTTTGCTTAATCTATAACAGGGGTAGAAATTGTGTGACCCTAAGAAGGAATTGTTGAAACCACCTCTGAGTATTCCTTGCCTAAGAAAACCCTGTGAAATTCATGGGGTCACCATAAGTCGGCAGGCAACTTGAAGGCACATGCACACACGTAGAGAGAGAGATGTTTTTGGATTGCAACTCCTAGCATTCCTACCATTGGCTGTGCTGACTAGAGCTGCTAGGAGTTGCAGTCCAAGCAAATATAATATTATACACTTAACTGGCAGCTAGCATACTCTTATTATAGACTATCACACTAATTTCACTCACAAATGATATACTCAAAACATATGAACAATATTTTGAAATAATTACATGCAAAATGTATTTACAATTTGCTATAAACATACATTACTTACAAACCACAAAAATATAATGAATAGCTTCCAATTTTACAACAATGAAATAATTTTTATAATAGTTTTTTCAGGACCATACTCTTAAAATATCAATCAACAATATACAATTCTTGGTAAGTACACAAAGAATAATGTGTCTTGTTCGCGTTCTCAATATACACACAGATTCTTGGTGAGTCAATCTGAAATGATGTGTCTTGTTTCTGTTCTTGATACACAAACAACTGGCTCTAGAGAATCCCTGTGTTGTTTCGTCTCTTTATCAGTGTGTATCTACAACATTTATTACTATATTAATATCGCAAGCTTTTTATTTTGCTGTTTAAACTATAATATATTTTTTAACTCCATACCTCAATTATAGCAATTGCTTAACTTGTATCAGGTGATTATTGCTGCTATTATATACTGAAATAAAAATATACTGTCTATATATATATATATATATATATATAATTTATACTGTGAACTCACAGGTACTGCACTTAGGGTGGAAAAATGAAATGCATAGATATAGGATGGGAGAGACCTGGTTGAACGAGACTACGTGTGAAAGGGATCTAGGAGTCCTAGTAGACTACAAGTTTAACATGAGTCAACAGTGTGATGCAGCAGCTAAAAAGGCCAATGTGATTTTGGGCTGTATCAATAGAAGTATAGTGTCTAGATCAAGGGAGATAATAGTGCCGCTCTATTCTGCCTTGGTCAGACCTCACCTAGAATACTGTGTCCAGTTCTGGGCACCACAATTCAAAAAGGATATTGACAAATTGGAGCATGTCCAGAGAAAGGCAACTAAAATGGTGAAAGGTCTGGAAACCATGCCTTATGAGGAGAGACTTAGGGAGCTGGGTATGTTTAGCCTGGAAAAAAAGACAGTTAAGAGGCGATATGATAGCCCTGTTTAAGTATTTGAAGGGGTGTCACGTTGAGGATGGAGCAAGCTTGTTTTCTGCTGCTCCAGAGACTGGAACACGGAGCAATGGATGCAAACTCCAGGAACAGAGATTCCACCTCAACATTAGGAGGAACTTTTTGACAGTAAGAGCTGTTCGGCAGTGGAACACACTCCCTCGGAGTGTGGTGGGGTCTCCTTCCTTGGAGGTCTTTAAACAGAGGCTGGATTGCCATCTGTCGGGGATGCTTTGATCGAGATTTCCTGCATGGCAGGGGGTTGGACTGGATGGCCCTCATGGTCTCTTCCAACTCTACAATTCTATGATTCTATAATTCTATGAATATTTTATAATGCAATTGGTAACTTACCACTCACTGCCTTGGTCTTTTTTCCAAGGATGCACTGATTGCCTGTGGTTCTAACCTACTTTTTATTTTCTAACTGACTGATCCTCCAGGTGTATTTAATCCTAGTGTGCTACCAGAGAGTTCCGTAAGAGCAACCTTCAACACAAAAACTCAGTACATCCAGGGTTAATTATAAAAATACTGAAAGGTCTAGTTGCTAATTCAAACAAAATGGAGCATATGTTTTTAACTTATAAATCCGATATGATTCTCTTTGTAAAAAATTGTTTTGAAAAGGACTTCCTAGACCTGGTTTGTGCTCTATTTTTTCTATCACAATTTTTTTTAAGGACTCAGGAGTATGTCTGGCTTCTAAAAAATGTTCTACAAGTGGATTTCCTATAGCTTTCAACCTGATACGACTCTTGTGTTCTGATATCCTCTGAGCCAAACATCTCTCAGTTTTGCCTGTGTAAAGTTTTCCACAAGGGCAAAGAATTATGTAAATTACCCCCATTGAATTACAATTGGTAAAAGCATTTTTTAAAAATAAATTGTTCTTGTATGTCAGGATGAGTAAATAGCTTAATTTTTAGGGATTGTGCACAATTTGAGACCAACAGGTCCCAAAGGTTTTTTGATCTATGATATGCTATCATGGGAATATTCTCACACCCTGGAATATGTGTGATTAAGTGCCAATATTTTCTGATAATCTTACTAATGTTATTAAAATTATATGAATAAGTGAATGCACCAACAATCCTATTTGATTCAGTATGTGTTCTGGGCGAAAATAATATCTTTCTATCAATCTTTTGGGCTTGGATCATAGTTTGCTTTATTTTAGATACTGGATAACCTCTGGCTAACAATTCTGATTCATAAGCACTAGCTGATCTTTCATAATCTTTCATGGTAGTAGAATTTCTATGTAATCTTAAAAACTGTGAATATGGCAAATTCCATTTCAATCTATATGGATGGCAACTCTCAAAATGCAGTAGTGAATTCCTATCTGTCGATTTTTTTTATAAAGACGAACTCCTACTGTATTATCTGTAGTCTGTAATAAGAGTGTGCTAGCTACCAGTTAAGTGTATAATATTATAACAATTTGCTTGTAACAACCAGACATCCTGCTCTAATAATTGAGGAGTTGCAGTCCAACAAAATCTGGAAGGTTGTATAGTTATACCATCACCACCACTGGTGACCTGTAGATTAAACACATCAGTTTCTAGAGTTGTAACCATGTTTTCTAATTCCTTGGCTCAGAATACAAACCTTTGCATCTTAGAGCACTTGTCTTAAAAACGAAAATTTTTGGAATCAAGTACATGAAATAATGAAACAAATCTTAAGAGAAGAAATAGAATTCGCCCCAGAAATGTATTTATTAAATATAATTAAAGACAAGAAAGACAAGAAAGGAAATAAAAATTGGAGGACTATATTGTACCTGGTTACAGCGGCTAGACTTGTAATAGCGAGGAAATGGAAAATGAAAGAATGTCCCAGTATAAAGGAGTGGAAAGATAAAATAATCGATATGTTTGAACTTGATATTTTTACAAGTAAACTGCGAAATAAGAAACAGACGAAGTTGAGAGAAGAGTGGATGCAGGTAATAGACTACTGGGAAGGAAAAGGAGAGATACAAACTAGCCTATTATTATAGAAAGTAAAAGATCCCAGTGGGTTAGAAGAAAATATATATACGTATATAATGTATATTTATTTGTAGGTGTATATGTGTATTTACATATATATATATATATATATATACACACACACACAGAATTAATACAGAGCTATATAGGAGTAAGAGATAAGTAATGAAATAAAGTCAAAAGAAATGGAAGTGTATAGCTGCAATCTTCTTACACCAAAATTGTATAAGTTAGGAAGTGAACAGAGAAGAAGGAAAAATTTGGATCAAATATTGCAAATATTGTTAGATACGATTATGTTGAAGTACAAGGGAACACCAAAAAGATACGTTCTTTATGATGTAATGTATAAGATCAAATTTTTGATAATGATATATGAATTGTAAATAAAAAATGTAAATAATTGTAAACAATAATGCATTTACAATATGTATGATGTAATAAAAAATTAAATTAAAAAAACAAAGTGAACCTTCTAATTCCCTATGCTCTTCTCTGCCTTGCATTTTATTTTCACATGCATAGGAGCCCTGTTTATCTGGTGGCTGCTTTAGCTGCACTGTTGGTGGGTACAGAAATGCAGGGAGGAGGGACCCTTTCTACTCTCAAGGAGGAGAGAGAAGGGATTGAATCTGACCTCCCTGCTGTTACAGCCACAACCACTCCCTCCTGATAGAATGAAAAGGAGAGAGACAGCACCACCACAAATTATTATTATTTTATTCATTTATATCCCACCTTTTTCCCAATAATGGAACTCAAGGCAGCTAACGACATATTTAAAACAATTCAACAATTTATTAATTAAAACATTAAACATTAAAAATACTAAAATGCATTTTAAAACTCTTTAAAATCTTTCTTAAAATCTTTTTAGAAAGCACCACATAACCTTAGAAGCCCAGCCATTGTCAATTTGTAAGAAGCTGGAAGCACAAAAATATTTTAATCTGCTGCCAGAAGGAGGAGGACTGCGGACTTAATAGGACAAGCAATTACAAGCAGATTTAGAATTTGCAGGATGCTTTCTCTAATTATTGTTCTCTGCGTAAACCAAGCCTGGAAATCCATCCCCATCTCTGTTATGACACTTCACATGAGTTTGTGTGTGAAGGACTAATAGATTGATACTCATATATTTCATAAACTTTCAGTCTGGAGGAAGGTGCAATGGGGTTTTACAAAAAGCTGAAACAATGTTCAATATAATGTAGTGACTAATTCCACCTCAGCCAACACAAGCTCTCAGCAGATTCAGAAGCCTTTGTTCCCCACTCTCATATTCACAGCAATTGTTTGTGTACAGACTCAGTAGGTTAGTTTAGTGTGTTAGGGATATCACACTTGTTAAAAACTCAAAGTAATCATTAAGAGGTGGCAAGAAGACTCAGGTTCGGGAGGCTGCTCATTCAACGTAAAATCGAAACCTGCAACTGGAGAGGAAAGAAGATGGGGACTAGACCTTACTGCAGCTGACCAGATGACTGGAAGTTCTATCAGGCTGCTCAACGTACAGTCAGATCCCAAACAAAATTAACCTGCATGCTGTAATGTTGATTTTATTGTCTTATGCTATAGCCAAAAGGGAGGGATCTGTTACAAAAGGTTTTCAGAAAACATATGGTTACAATTGGCAACTATTTCAGGGGTGAATTTTTCATTGTTTTCATTCAGGGAGATTAATTTTAATAGACCTAAGATGGTTAAAAGGATGGTTTATGTTATTCTTGTTAGCATTGTTTCATTGTTGATCTGCTATGCATGCTCATCTCATGTATCTTTTGTTTCCTGCCTGCTATCCTACACAGATCAATAATGGATATGCTTTGATGTCTTAAATAGGGATTTACTTGTGTGAAATGGATTAATTGTCTTTGAAATTAATCATTTAATTTAAGGGGGGAAATGTAGTAGCCATTCCGACTCTAATGTCTATTTGCTGAATGCTGTAATCTTACAATCACTATTTGGGGTCAGACTAGATAGCCTATGAGACTCTGGGACTCTGCAAAGTCTTTTTCCTTTAACTCTCAGGCCTAGTCAATGTTCCTTACTAATCAACCCTATGTTCCATAAACATATGATATGCTGATGTAAACAAATTCTTTCTCTAATAATGGTCGAACTGTACCCAAATGTTCCTAAGCTATCTTGCCTTGAACTATCAACAAATTGTCTCAAGGGAAACTGGTGACACCAAAGAGAAGGAAGAGGGAATTGCTTTTTGCATACTGTATAAAAATATTCTGTAACTCCAGCTCGGGGTTCTGACTCTTTGGAAGATATTCCAGTCAGGACCTCCGGTGTAATAAAACTCACTTTCAAATCCGTGGGTCTGCTGTTCCATGATTTCTGCAACAGGGGAACATCTCTCCTCATGCTTTCAAATCATACTGTGTCTTCATTAATTCCATTCAGCCCAGTTACATCTGAGAGAATTATAACCTACAAAGTATAGCACCACCAATTAAAAAGTGAATAAACAACACTCTACAATATAATATTACATATAAGAACAAATGAAACTCTCTGCTGGATCAGACCAAAATTCAATATTCTCCTGCATTCTGCTTGCATGGTGGCCAAATAGTTGTTTGTGGAAAGCCCACAGGGACGGCATGGGTACAACACTACCTTCCCACTCCAGTTCCCCTAGCAATTGGTCTCGGAGGCTGCCTGTAGGTATAGTGACTACTACACATTGGTAACCATATTGTCTATGAGTTTGCCTAATCCCCTTTAAAGCTGTCCTTGTTAGTAGCTATGGCTACATCTTGTAATAGCAAATTCCTTAGTTTACCTATTACCTGTGTGAAGAAGTACTTCTTTTATTCTTCATCGTCTTCCATTTAGCTTGATTCTAGTATTGGTTCCAGTATTGTGAGAAATGGGGAAAAGCTTCCATTGCTCCACATTTTCCATACCATGCTTAATTTTTATATCTTTATCATGTGCCCCCCTTTACTTGCCTTTTTTCTAAGTTAAACAATACAAATATATCCATAAGTGTGCTGCTCCAGTGTCATGTACTGGCTTCTTAGACGGTTAAGAGGCGATATGATAGCCCTGTTTAAGTATTTGAGGGGATGTCACGCTGAGGATGGAGCAGGCTTGTTTTCTGCTGCTCCAGAGACTGGAACACGGAGCAATGGGTGCAAGCTCCAGGAACAGAGATTCCACCTCAACATGAGGAGGAACTTTCTGACCGTAAGAGCTGTTCGGCAGTGGAACACACTCCCTCTGAGTGTGGTGGGGTCTCCTTCCTTGGAGGTCTTTAAACAGAGACTGGATTGCCATCTGTCGGGGATGCTTTGATCAAGATTTCCTGCATGGCAGGGGGTTGGACTGGATGGCCCTCGTGGTCTCTTCCAACTCTGCAATTCTATGATTCTATGATTCTTCAGACTCAGTGATCAGCAGTTTGAGAGCTAAAAACAGAAAACTTTATTTACACAGTAATCCAAAGAACTAACCCTAGAAGTTCATTGCTCAGAATGAAACCTAACTAACAAACAATAAACCAAAAGCCTTTTACAATCTACAAAATCTGACAGGCTATACAGTCATTGGTTATCCATCAACCCCACACTCCATTCTCACCAGAGCTGAGCTCAGCACACTTTCTCCGTAGCTGAGGCCAGGTGCTGGTTTTATCAAACCATCATGAACACAGAGCACAGACTCCCATTTCTCAGTTAGACTACTCATTAGCAAATACAAAAGAATGCAAACACAATTAGCCACAAAGTGCAACAACAGAACTGAAATTGGCAGGAAAAGGTCACATCCAGGACCGATCCTGACATCCAACCCCTTCATCAAACAGTAAATACATTAAGGTTTAAAAATGCAAAAAAGCTAAAATGTTATCCGTTGGGCATGCAAACAATTCCTGTTAATACAGTTGTCCCTTCATATTTGCTGGGGTTTGGTTCCAGGACCCACCATGGATACCAAAATCCATGAGTACTCAAGTCCCATTATATGCAATGGCATAGCAAAATGGTGTCCCTTATATAAAATGGCAAAATCAAGGTTTGCTTTTTGGATTATTATTTTTTAAGGAATATTTTCAAGCCGTGAATACTTAAATCCATGGATAGAAAATCTACAGATACGGAGGGACAACTGTACATAAATCCTTGACCCCGCCTCCCCACACACACACTTATTTCCTGCTCAGAATTATTGCTTTTTGTGCTTTCTGCATAAAAACCATGTTGTCTATGCAGAAAAGCCTGTGTATTTTTGAGCAAACAAATTTTCTTGAAAAGAGTACTGAAGTCCAATTTGTGGCTGAAAATGGCATAGTTGGGGGGAAATTATTCATTCTTGCATGTGAGGATGACATAAGGAAAGAGTTGCATGCCTATTGTCCACACCTGCAAGTATATTTGTAAGCAAACCATTCATTCTGTAAAATGAGGGTCCTCATTCTCCTTTCAGCCTCTTCTCGCCCTGCCAGCTGGTGGTTTCCTTGTCAGAGAGGCAGGAAAACCATTCTGTGTTTTAGGTCAGACTTTAAAGGGACTATCCAAAGTGCTGTACTTCTTTCCTCCCCCCCCCCCAATAGGTTCAGCACCTTGGATATTTACTGTGAAGTTTCGACTAAAACCTGGCATGGATTTACCATCTCACTGACATGGAACCCACCAGCTGCCCAGGTCCCCAAGTCAACTCACAGTGAATAAGAATGGCTTTGTTCACATAAATACCTTTGATGTGTTATCCAACAAAGAGCTATCCAGAGAATACAGATGAGAAAGAAAGGTAGCAGTGGCAGTGTATCTGTTGTAATTGTGGACAATAGAGAAGGTGTCAAAAATAATTACTTGGTACCAGCATTCAGACCATGCTGCATTTTAATTCAAGGTGGGATAAATGCTGCCGTCATCAAGAAGCTAGCTGAAGATGTCATCTTTGATAAACAGGACCTGCTTCAAACATTTCCTGCAAAAATCAATACAAGCTTGGTACTTATTTGCTAATATATCATGCCATCTGCAGTCTCTCTCTCTCTCTCTCCTCACTCTTTGGTTTCAGCAATGAGTGTCTTCTTTCTCTGTGACAATTTGGGGGCCTTCAGAAGACAGTAAAGCTATCAAAAACAGCCTGTTAGTAGTTTTGTTTTTGTTTTATTTGTCACAACAACAAGCTATGAAAACTGTCAGGCAACACCATCTCATCACTCGTCCGTGAAGTGTTTGGCAGTACAAACAAGGAATGGCGGGGAACCACAGAGGGTGGGGGTACGCTGCATTAATAACCAAGCACTAATTAATAACCATAAATTGCATGTCCTTAGATGTCAAGCAGAAAAAAAATCAAAACAGATGTGTGGCAGACAACAGTGAGAACCACTTTGACTGGTGCTTATCAGTGTCTGCTTCAAAGTTCAGGTTACTTCCTCCCCCCATATTATTTCTTACCTGATCAGGAAGCCCACGCCGAATGGCTACTATATTAGTTATCTCACACATAAATTCTCAAATATTTTCTATAAAAATAAATAAGTGTATTGGATGAGAAACTAGCTGTCTCCAAATGGCCAAAATAGCCTCAGAGACCTCAAAGAAATAAAGTGTTGTGCTTTTGAAAAGCAAGATGGTTCAGACAAGTCCCCAATGAGCAATGGATCCCCATAAGCAGAGACCACCATCACAGGCAAGGCTGTGGAACTTGGGGGAAGGAAGGGGGTGTATGGGAGGGATAAATATCTTGAGAAAGGTTAAAGGAAAAATGAGTACCCTAAAATACATACATACATAAATTTGGAAGAAGATGATCCTTTAGCTAACTTGGGCCTAAGCCACTTAGGGCCTTAATGGTAATCATCAGCACTTTGAAATAAATCTCAAAAGGAACTTGAAGGCGAGAGCAGCTCTAGTTCTATGGATGTCACCCATCTCTAAAGGTACAAATTTCCTAACACTCTCCGTGGATCACCTGAAGTTTTGGGACATTGTTCAAAGGCAGACTTGTTTAGATACATTACAATATAAGTAGGAAATGAATACAGTCTGTCATGCTTAGATATGTACTCTATTCAAAAGAACACCTGTGATGGCCTGTAGTCTGTACTTGACATTAGTTATTGCTATTCGTTGATTATGTCATGGGTTGTTTTTACTGTTTTATATTGTTTGAGGACGCTGAAAGAATATTGGGGATTGCCCATATTGAGCATTTATATGGGTGTTAGTAATGTGTGTGTATGTGCCTTCAAGTCACCTGTTGATTTATGGTGACCCTATTAATTAATTTTATAGGGTTTTCTTAGGCAAGAAGTACTCAGAGGTGGTTTTCCCAGTTCCTTCTCTGAAATATAGCCTACGGCACCTGGTATTAGTTGGTGGTCTCCCATCCAAGTACTAACCAGGGCTGACCCTGCTTAGAATTCAAAATCAGATGGGATTTGTTGCCTTAAGAGCATTTAGGCCCTTTGGGGTAGTAATAGTTGCTATGAATCCATTCCACCATTTGTTTTTCTCATTCATTGAATATTCTGAAGCCAAACACTGCTCGTTTATATGGCAGTCACAGCCTTTTGGATGTTAACATCTGTCTGCTCCCTGCTTCTTGCTATTTCCTTTAGCAGGGAGGGATCATGGGGCCTGGTGTACTACCCACCTTCTTAGCATCTTGTAACTATGCACAAGCCTCCATGCTTTATGTGCCTATGGGGCCTGGTTTTTCTGAGCTCTTTCCCACTCAAGATTGGGAAAGCAGACTCGGGTACCACTTCCTGTCTTGGCACTTAATTTTTGGAGTGGGTTATCTGCAGTGCAAGACAAACAGCTGCTTTGGACCTTACACACTGTCCAAGTAAGGACAGTGGACGCTAGGAGACCTTCACAGGCTTTCTTCCTTGCAGAGACATCTACCATGAGAGATGCGATAGGCAGTGGCTGATGGTGCTTTCCACATCAGTGTGAAGGTGAATCTGTTTCAGGTTTAAGCCTGAACTTTAAAGGAGATTTCCAAGTTCCTCCTATACCCAAAATAGATTCAGCACATTGAATAGTGCCTTTGAAGTTCAAACTTAAATCTATTCAAGCCCCCACTGACATGGAAACCACCTACCATCACTGGAGATGGAGAAAATGTATCTGCAAGTGAACTGTTTACCAGTAGCAACAAAACGGACTACGACTGGCACTGACTCCACGTTACAAATATCGGAACTGCCTAAATTATTTTGTAGATTATTTTCTGCCGGGATACTTTAGCAAGACTTCATTAGCTCACTCAGTGCACATATTCTTCAAGAGAAAAATATCAGTTTGATCACAGGCACTTTGCTGAAATCCTTGAGCATAATTCCCAATCCCAGCTGTGTGGCAGGCTCTCTTTGTATGGCTGGCCCCAAATCGCTTCAGTTTTTATGCCTATGGAGAGATGATCACAGCACTTCTGTACTTCTTGCTCCTTCTACCCCAATGGTCTCTTTTAGAGGAAGGCTTAAGGGAGCAGAGACACTCACTTACTGCATTTGTGTTAAATGTACCCAGCATAACTGTGCATCATTTCTAGGTGGCAATCCTGTGCTGATTTATGTACACTGTATGATGTTACTGAACAAAAACATACATCATTCTGAGAATAATCACGCGCTTATGGAGAATTCCCTGGTTATTGCTGCTGCTTCTAATGATGATACTGATGATGACAGATAGTAATGGGGATGATTAGGATGATAGCTTCCTTGGCTGTGTGGCTGAATTATCTTGTTTCTGTTTTTTTCCTAGCTGGGAGGCTGTGGGATCCTTGGCGTTGGCATATGGTTAGCCGTTACTCAAGGGAACTTTGCCACCCTCTCCTCTTCCTTCCCTTCACTGTCAGCTGCCAACCTGCTGATCATCACGGGGACTTTTGTAATGATCATTGGCTTTGTGGGGTGCATAGGAGCCATCAAAGAAAACAAGTGCCTCCTCCTCAGTGTGAGTATAAAACTATGTCTGCCGATTCTCTACAGGCATCCTGTCTTCTGCCCTCTGAATGTTTTAGTGCATTCGTATATTAATGCTTCAACATATTCTTAACATTAAAAATGGTGCATAACTAGTAGCAGATATCGTATATGTCAATAACCAACCCATGCAATTACCATACAGCACTGTTTACTGAAAAGGGCTGTTTCCATATGGGGGTAGTAAGGTAAGCACAACTTGAATGAACTAATTATATGAGGAATTAAACATATATACAAATCACAAGATGAATAATGTAGTATACAGAGCCAGTGTGTCATAATGGTTTGAGTGTTGTGCTAGGACTCTGGAAGACCAGGGTTTGAATCCATGCATAGCCACAAAAATCTACTGGGTGACCTTGGGCAGGTCACACTCTCTCAGTCTCAGAGGAAGGCAATGGCAATTCCCCCCTCTGGACAAATCTTGCCAAGAAAACCCCATGATAGTTTTGCCTTAGGGTCACCATAAGTCGGAAATGACTTGAAGGCATACAACAACAACAACAACAACGTAGTATATGCTAATATGTGTCTAAGCTAGCCACCAGGATGCCAAAAAGGCAACTTAAACCAAGGCCATTATACCTTCAGTGAGATGAGATAATTCAGTTCTAAAGATATGAATGGGAGCACATTAATACTAACAGAGAGTTATATAGTGCCTTATTAATTTTGATAAACCATAGCCAGGAACAGTACAAATATAAAAATGGAAACCACATTACTTTGTTCTCAGTTCATAGGTATGGCATCCTTTTAAGTTAATACATCTGTGGTATAGTTTAATAATCCCTCTGTAATCATTGTGAGAGAATATAATATATATACACTGAGCTAGTTTTCAAGTTTAGAACTAAACAAATGTAAATATATGTTATGAATTTTAATTGTGGTCTCATAGTTTTTGCTAATTACATCTGAGAGTGATGTCTTTGATCTTTCCTCCCTTTCTGAGGAATCAACAGTGACAAGATGTGGCTTCTTCTCTTGCCAGTCCAAGATTTACACATGCTGGACCAATAACATGGTTTTTCCTCACCTAAATATCACTCTATCTCCTATCTGGATGACAGTCAGATAGTAAGAAAGAACATCATTTGCCCAGAATTTGGAAAAGTTACATTTTTTAACCATAACACCCAGAATCCTCCAACCAATATGGCCACTGGTTGATCTCCTGGGGCCCTTTAATACTACACTATGATTCCAGTTTAACTGCCCTGGTTGCTCCCTGTGGAATTGTGGAGTGTGTCTTCTGGTGAGTCACTAGAGCTCCCTGGCTGAGAATTATAAGTGTCCCTCTCTAAAATGTAAACCCCAGGATTCCATAGGATGCAGCCTTTACAGTTGAAGTGGAATCATAACACTGTAAGTGTATAGTGTGAAAAGGCCAGTGGGTTCAAAAATAACTTTTCCAAGCCCTACATTCTCCTCACTTCTGTTGTTTCTAGATGGAAACGGAGATGGCCCACTGGAGAAAAAGCTGTCATGTCATTGCAAGTGACTTTTCTTCTGAAGATGGGGTATAGGGTGGTATTTTCATACAGTAGAGATTTTAACTTGGGCAAGATTGGGAAGGGGCTTTCTTTGCCATTCGATGGGTTGCCATTCTGTTTTGGGGGCGTGGGGATCAAAACAATGCACAGATAAGCCTAATGCTTTATTTTAAGTAAAAAATTGGAACAGTCATTTCCCACCCCTTTTTCAGCTGGGTGGCTTTGGGGAGGGGGGGTCTAAGAGAGAGAGGCTGGGGATGGCTTCATGTGGTTTATATGCAATAGGATTCCTCTCCCTCACCCATATTCTGTGGCCTGCCTGCTTGAACTGCTGGCATTGTTCATTCTAATAGATCTGAATTGTGCATTTTTCCTCCTCTTGCTACCATATCCCCACAGCTGATTGACTTTTTGGCAGCCCCTTGCAAGTGCAACTTGACCCCATTTTTCTCTTGCAACATTTAGAGGTGTTAGATTAGACGCTGTAGCATCCAGTATTTGTGGGGCGAGTGGGGGAGGAATCTACCATTGCTATCAAATGCAGCCTGGAATCTGTAGAAAGGAGCTCCATGGAGGGAACCTTTCTAGCATTATGTGACTCATTTTGCCATTGGGATTAATTTAAAATGTGTAAGGAATTACTATACTGTTGAAGAAAATAAATAAATTCTACACCAATGGCTCTCCTTTCTGTTCATAAGACATACAGCTTATATTAGGATCAGTTAAATTAATTCAGTACTTACTTCTCAATATAACTGAGTCCACCATCTCATTTAAGAGCTTGTCCCTAGTGTTGTTTTTTTTTTAATCCATCTGTTGTAAGCCACCTTGGGACTACTAGGGAGGCTTTGGAAAGAAAGGATAGCTCTTCCCTGTGGAGGAGATTATTCCTAGACTGGTATATTATCGAGACTGGTAATGTTATCCATTTATCTATTGGTTAGTTGGTTGATTATTGCATTTCTATGCTGGCCAATAGCCTAAGTTCACAAAACAAAGATTAAAACCAATAAATCCATAAATATGATAAAACAATGTAAAAAGTAGACCATGCTAAAACAGCTGCAGAATGACAGTAAAACCAACAGTTCAAGGATCTAAAACAGGGGAGAGGACATTGTACCCATGGGCCACGTGCAATCTGTCAGGGACTTTTTGTACCCCACCCCAAATCTCCTCCAAGACCTTGCACTCCTCAGACACCTAAATTGGCAAAGCACCATTCATGGAGGCTCCTAGCAATGGCAGATAGCTAAAATGCACCCCTCCCAACCTTCCAGCCTCCAGCCTTTCAGCAAACAAGTAAAACATGCCAAAAATACGGTATATGGAATTGGAAACTTTGTGCTGTTTTCAGTTTTGTTTTTAGAAGGCCTAAAGACCCAAAAGGCACCAGATCCCATCTAATCTTGGAAACTAAGCAGGGCCAGCCTTGGTTAGTACTCGAATGCCATGATATTTACATAGTGCTGTCCTTGATGATGATGGAGATACTGCAGAATGTAATACACAATAGCTAGATTGCTGGCAGTAGTACCTTACAGGAACCACATGATATCAGTTTGGAAAGAACTTCACTACTTTCCAGTCACAGCTTGTGCTGATATTGGCTCATACCTCTGTATGCAAGCTGCTGAAGGACAATGAGCCTGCAACCACACTTTCTTTTTAATTACTTCTTTAAAAAATCCGAATTTGCTTGACAAAAAGAAATTGTTGACTCAGTAGTTAGACTAACACCTCAGTGAGTTTCCTGCTTTTAATACTAACATGAGAGACTTTAGAACTATTCTTAATTAGAACTATTTTTAATTAGATTGTGATTTAAGAAGAAAAAGTTGTAAGATTGATTGTTTTTGTAAGCATTTTGCAAGTAAAAATGGACTAAAGAAAGAGATTCGTTTGTTATGGGAAAGTAGCATTTCCCATTGAAAGCAGTTTGAATAACAAAAGAAACAAAACAGCTAATCTGTGTCAATGCAACATTGTAGCTGAGGAATAGCTATGGAGGTGAATTGTTAACTCTACATATGCCAAATTTTTATTTAAGAGAAGAATGGCAATGATTCAATCCCCAGAAAAGAGATCTGGCCAAAAAAAAAGGGAGGAATTTAAACTAATGAAAATGTCTTCAAGAGTTACTGATTAGTGATGGACTGACATGCTGAGAGTTAAAGCAATGGATTACTGGATGGAGGATGAATATTGAGCTGATTTGCAACCAGACTGTGATGATTTTGAAGATGTTGAAGTGATCCTGGAGGAAACAGAGAAGATTGGATATATGGGAAAGAACAGAGAGAAGAAAAAGAACATCAGAGGTCTTGGAAGTATTGGGAAGAAGAGTATTTGGAGGATTTTTATGAAAGACAGTCAAGAGATTGGAAGGAAGAGTGCTGACATTTACAGTAAAAACATCAGAGGAGACGGTGAGATTTTTGGGGGGGGGGGAGTTTCTGAGAGACAATGATGGCAAGAAGGTTTTATATGAAAGGATGTTTCATCTTCAGGTTTGTTTGTTTTTTAAATACAGTTGGCTCTCTAAAAAGCAAAGCTTGATTTTACCATTTTATATAAGGGACACCATTTTACTATGCCATTGTATAGAATGGGACTTGAGCATCCACGGATTTTAGTATCCATGGAACCGAACCCCAGGGCCCACTGTGATATTTTCATTAACACCATAAATGCCATAATATAAAACAACATACAAGCTCAGACTACAATTAAAAAGCTTGTCTATCTCAGATTGGCCTTTTTAGTCATCAGCGCACTTGCAGAAAACACGGGATGAGTCCTTCCAGAATCTTCGTTTGCGAAGAAAAGCCGGAGATAAATGCCATAATATAAAACAACATACAAGGCTCAGACTACTATTAAAAAGCCACAAACCACTACAGACATACTAACTAACAAAAAACAAGGGGTTACATATGATTTCCAGCTTGCCAGCTTACGGTTATAGTCTCTAAATAATTCTACTTCTTCTACTTCAATATCAAATCTTTTAAACTTGTTACAACAGTACTTAATAATAAACCTACTTATTGTTGATTTTACTGTTCTGCAAAATCCAGGACTTCTGACCTCCCCCAGTTCACATAAACTCAGTACCTGAATTCCTTTCCACTTTAGATGAATCTACCACCCTTTCTCTGATTAAGGTTATCAATTCATGTGTTCAACCAAGATGTATAGTTTCCACATCCAGTCCACCTATAAAAGTAATGCCGTATCTTTCCAGCATCTAGTAATCTGGCAGCTATTATCTTACTTCCTCGAAGTCAAATATGAAATAATTCAATTTAATTACTTCTAATATCTATTAACAAACAAAACTTCAACTTATTATTTCAATCTGTTATTCTTCACACTACTGATTTCTCCCAGGTCTTCAATAACTAGTTTCTATTTCTCTTTACTCACAAAAACTTTTTCTTCACAACATTCTAAATCAGTTTCTAGAATTCAACCCAATGTTTTCTAGTTTTTCATAAATCCATATAAATTAATCTCCTTTTAATGAATCATAAAGATATCTATGATATAGAAAGGAGAAACAGGATGTTGGAATAGATGAGTGAGGTTCGGGCTGATTATGTAGTTCAATAACAATTGAAAGAAGATTGGAAGTCACTTGTATTTTTTCCCCTATCTTTTTCTCTTTCTCCTTTGACTTGTCTTTTATTTCTTACCTTTTTTTCTTTCTTATGGTTTCTCTTTTCTATTATGTATTGTTATTGTTCTTTTTTGTAGTTTGGAAAATTTCAATTAAAATGTATAACCCACATGTTTTTGATTGTTTTTTAAAAAATGTTTATAATCCTTTAAAACTGTTTTTGCTATCTGTGCCTTGCCCAAGCACTCTTCATACAATATTTTAATTAATATGAATAAATAACATAGTGAAAAGTGAAACAATTCTTAAACATAAGTATGCCTACATATATTGTGGCAGGTTAAAGAGAAATGCAAAATCAGTTGTCTGCATCCATGTTAAGTTTGCCATTTTTTCATACAGTTGAAATAAGTGAAGTTTGAGTTAGCCATGATTAATTTGCCCCCTTGATTTGAATGGGAATAATGTATGGCTAGCACAGACTGATGCAACTAAGGCTGTTTTTCAAGAAAACGTCAAAACTCTTTCTCTCTAGCCAACAATGGTGTGTCTCACAGTGAAAATGGAAGCACTGAAATCAGATTTAGGTAGAATATAGCCTTTCAGCCAACCAGCTTGAGTTGTTTTGTCATGATTTAAAGGACAAGAGCTATCTTTTGGGGAATGGAAAAGACGAGGCAGGTTTCTGCCAAGGGTCACTCTTCTTTTTTCTATTGTGTGGTTCATGAGATTGTGTTAATAATTCATTGCAAAAGCACTTTGAGTCTGCAAAAAGTGGTTTTATAGTAATATATAACAAATAAAAATGTCTCCCTGATTTGAGACCAGTTCCAGCAGATAGCAAGGGGACTGAATTGCTCCCTTTCTGCTCTGGCTGACTCTCAAGTCTTACATGTTTTAAATAGGTGCTTAACAATCCCTGCCTCTCTTTAAGAGGTAGGGAAAGAAATAGAACCGAATGTTATTTTTCATTCCAGAAGAGTTCATTCACATTAAATCATTCCAGTCAGCACAATTTAGAGCAGTCTGAAAGCTAAAGATGAGAGGCTGCAGAAAGTTAGCTTTAAGGCAATTTTGTTCCCATTGTTTCTTGATTTTCTTGAAGTATGGCACACCTTAAATGGAACCTTGCCACGTCTGAGAGGAAAGCTGTCATCTTGTCCTCCTGTGCCTAGTATGGTATGCAGTGCATTTATATGTGAACAATGTCTGCTTTTTCTTCCTTTCACATCAGTGTGGTGCATATGCTTCTTTCACAGTAAAAATAATTTCACACTATCCTAGCAGTAGACTTAAACAGATATCTGGAATCCAACTGTACAGATATTATAGTGCAGCATGGGGCTTCAGTACAGGATATAAACCTCCTGTTGGAAGGTATAAAAGCTACACAAAAGTAATCTCTCCAATTCCTGAATGATGGAGAAAAGGAATTGATTGCATTGAGGGGAATAAATTTAGAAGGCTGAGCTTAGTTCAGTTGGCTATTTCATGTCCATTGGCCATGATGACTGAAGCTGACATTTTTATCCTGTCTTCTTCTAAGTAACTCATGTTGACATACATGGGGCAAGGTGTCTCCTTTATCCTTGCAACAACTCTGTGAGACCAGTAAGACTGAGAGCTACTCACTCACCCATGTTCTCACAATAACCGTGGCTAAATGGGGATTTGAACCCAAGCCTTCTGAGTCAAAGGCCAGCAGTATGTGACATACTTTGTGTGCTACTGGCAGTTTTCTTGAGCTAATGACATCTCCTAATTTATAGCTGAAGGGTTGCTGACACAATCACTGCTAGCAGGAGAGTCCTGGTTTTCATAGAATCATAGAGCCAGATGGGACTTTTTCAACTACTCCAGTCTCATTCCCGATGCAAGAAATCCAGAGGCAGAACTTATCCAAAAGATAGCTGTCCAGATTCTGCTTGAAAACCCCCAGAACAGGAGAGTTCTCCCTCCTAGTCAGTAATTGGTTCCATTGTTGAGCCATTCTTTTATTCCCCATTTCAGACCATCTCAATGGTCTTTGAGTATAATGCACAACTTCATTGCCTTTTCCCTGTGTTCACAATAAGTAAGGAGATTCAATGGCTTCAGTGTTAAGAAACTCATCAGGTTTACCAGTCACATGAATTCACTTTAGTTATCATCAATAGGCTCATCTGCAGCAAGCAGCGAGAGAGAAAAGAAGAAAGGAATATTATTTGGAAGAGGTTTTTTTTTTTAAAAAAATGTTCTGTTTCCAGTACCACACTTTATTAAAGAACTGACATACCAAACTCTACCAGTAGCAGGGAATTTGTCTAGCAAGATGTTAAAAGGTGTGAGAGAGGATGGCAAGGAGTTGTCCCATGAATGGTTCTCTGACAATAGATTTTTTTTCAACAAAGTCATAGATAATGCTTTGACAGATTGAGGCAGGAGCTGATAGAATGGAGGAAGGTGATCTCTTCATGTCAGTTGACTGGCATGAAACATCCCTTGGGGAAGGGCTCAGTGGTAGAGTACATATTTTGCATGCATAAGTTCCCCAGCTCAGTCTCTGGAATTTCTGGATATGGCTATGAAACACACCTGTCTATTCACTTGTTGGACCAAAGTTACGATCCCATATAAGGCCACATCTTATTACATCCCTTTGTACTTGAATGTCATCACTTCCTGCTGCCATTCTGAGGAGACCTACAGAGGGAAACAGAAATGTTTGGGTGTAGTGTGGGGTCCTGGGGCTTACGGTGAGAGATGTGGGATGTTTTCATGTGTTCTCATGCATTTGGGGAGGGGTATGTGCTCACAAACCTCTGCAGTTCCACAAAGCCTCCCACTGGCTCTCATTTTTAAAAAATGGAGAGATTTTCAGACAATTTTTGTCTGAAGGTTGCATAACTTTCAGACAAAATATGTCCGAAAATCTCTCCATTTTTTAAAATAGGAGTCCGTGGGAGGCTTTGTGGAACTGCAGGGGTTTGTGAGCACAAAAGTGGGCTGTAGGGGCTGTATGTAGCCCATGGGCCACACTCTGCCCACCCCTGCTTCAGACAATACTGGAAAGACAGCATTGTCTCAGTAGTACAGTAGTAGCACAATGTACTGGTTGTACACTGTTGACTGTCGTGAGACAGATTATCTTGTCCTTGTGTCAGAAACAGCAGTCCGTAAGAATTGTAGAGTAGGCACAGTCAGCTTCTATATGGTCAGGTCCAATTTGTTCTCCAGATACTAATCCAGGCAACAGAATTGCCCAATCTGCAATGAATGCCTAAGCTCTGTAGTATGAGTGGTATTTGCCAGCAGTATGGACTTCACTGGTGAAGGCCACATCAAGTACTGTACTCAGATAGTTGGAAGCCATTGTTTAGAAGCCAGGGGAATGAATGACCCCCCCCCACTCCAGAGGCACTTTAGCAGTGGTTCTTTGCTTTTGTGGAATGTTCATGAAAGTGGGGTAAAGCAAACATGGGCTAAGATCATTTTGAGAGCCAGTGTAACATAACAATATGCCGGCATAACACTGAGGGATTGCAGACTATTGCAGGGAGGGGAGAGGTGTGCCTTTACATTTTTCCAGGAAAGCTGAGACTCTTTCAGAGGATTGCTTGTACATGGAAGTCTTCTTAAAACAAGCCATGAGAAGTCCAACCACTTATGCCACTGGTGCTTATGGATACATACTGTAAGACACACACATCCCACAGGATTCTGGCCTAACACCCTTTCCTCACCATTCAAATGTATGCAAAACCATTTTCCAGATCTTGATTAAATTTGGTAAAGATTAGGGGAAAGAGTTACATTGGTTTGACAGCCCCAGACTAACAAATTTTGGCACAGAGAATACATATAGGAATCTATACAAACTATTGGTCTGCCTGACTCTGTGTTGTCTATAGTAACTAGCAGCAGCTCTTCAAGAGTTTCAGATAGGTCTTTCCATGTCCCAGCTGGAGATGCCAGGGATTGAACCTAGGATTTTTTGCTTGCAAAGCAGGCATTTTTGTGTTGATCTATAGCCAACATACAGGGTGAAGGTCAAGTAGGATAAGTAGCAGATGGGCCTATTCATGTCTCATATTCCAATGTATGAATTACCCGCCCCGACACACTGTCTGGCCCATTCCAATCTTCCTTCTTTAACCATTTACAGAGGCAGTTATTTGATGTTCATTTTTCAGAGCACAGACAAAGCATGAAGCTACCCCCCTTCCTCTCATTTGTCTTAATTAGTAGACAACATCATTGTTGAAGGCCCAGACAACGAGATGTAAATTAAGATATAAAACTCAAGAGTTAATGGCTGTTGTTTTTCCTATTCCATTTCCCACAACCTATTTTCTCTGACCTGAATAATATAAAGGGACCTTAGACTTTTAGGTTATGACAGGAAGAACAGTTGCAATTGTCTTACATGTTGCTAGAAGACAGAACAAGCCAGTCACTAGCACCTTGTACAATGCCTGTTAAGTCTTAAGACCAACTCTTTGTTATTTCAGAGAGAACAACAGAAATAAATTTTAAGTGCAAAATGAAATCATAGAATCACAAGAGTTGGAAGAGACCACAAGGGCCATCTAGTCCAACCCCCTGCCCTGCAGGAATCCACAATCAAATCACCCCCAACAGATGGCCATTCAACCTCTGTTTAAAAACCTCCAAAGAAGGAAACTCCACCACACTCCAAGGCAGTTCATTCCACTACCGAACAGCTCTTACTGTCAGGAAGTTCTTCCTAATATTTAGGTGGATTCTCTTTTCCTGTAGCTTGAACCCATTACTCTGTGTCCTTGTCTCAGGAGCAGCAGAAAACAAGCTTGCTACATCCTCAGTATGACACCCTTTCAAATATTTAAACATGGCTATCATGTAAAGTTCTCTTCTCTAGGCTGAACATACCCAGCTCCCTAAGCTGCTCCTCATATGGCTTTCAGACCTCTCACTATTTTGTTTGTCCTTCTCTGGACACATTCCAGCTTCTCAATATCCTTCCTAAATTGTGGTGCCCAGAAATGAACACAGTATTCTAGGTGAGGTCTGACCAAAGCATAATAGAGTGGCATTATTACTTCCCTCAGTCTAGACACTATATGCCTACTGATGCAGCCTAGAATCACATTAGCTTTTTTAGCTGCTGCATCACACTGCTGATTCATGTTCAGCTTGTGGTCCACTAAGACTCCTAGATCCATTTTGCGTGCACTGCTGTCAAGCCAGGTGTCACCCATCCTATATTTTATCCTAAATCCAAACTGAATGTTCCTAATAACTGTATCTAGTTGCTCCTGTTTTGACAATTTGTGAGAGGAACTCATTTGATTCCAAGAAAAACTCACGCTTGAAGTAAAACCAGATTCATAAATAATTTGCCTGATTGCATAATCTGGCAGAAGTCTCCAGTGGTTGAAGCTGCAGAATCTAGTAGAGGCACACACCCTTTCAAATTGGCCAGCTCCTTGGTCATTTCCTAATCCAGGACTGGAAAATCCTACAGAAGGGGCAGGTGTCTAGTCAGAATTATCAAACCCTTACATCTGCCTATGCTTAATTCAGAGGAGAATATGTTATTTAGGTGCATATTATTCCAGATATGTCACCCTGGAACATTTTGTTTCATATGCTGTGAATCCTGTGAAGTATTGTGTATTTATTCGTAAAATTCAAGACTGACAGTTCTGTTGACTTCAATGTGAATGGTCCAAACCTATATTTTTGGTATTTCCATGAAAAAGCACTTAGAATACCTTGCTGCTGAGAGTTCTTGAAGCATCCATTAAAGTGTAGGTAATACACTATCTGTGTCTTATTTAGCATCTGATTCACGAAATCTTATAGCATTCTTTGTTAGTTTGAAGCAAAGATGTCTACCTTTTCAGCATTTGATGCAGCTGTCTATTTAGAGCAGACACTCCACAAAATACTGAGTTGTTGCTTCACTGGAATCTCAGAATGATGATTTGATTGTGTATTCCTACATGGCAGGACTGGATGACCCTTCCAACTCTATGATTCTATGCACATTGAAATTGAGCCTTTGCGGCTGAGTTTTAGAGTCTTTTCTTTTAGCCTTATTAGCAAATCCCAATCCAAAAAGTTTGAGACAGTAGACACATCTTCTTCTTGTTGTTGTTGTCTGCCTTCAAATCATTTCTGACTTATGGCAACCCTAAGGCGAACCTATTACAGGGTTTTCTTGGCAAGATTTGCCAAGAGGGTTTGCCCTTCCCTTCCTCTGAAGCTAAGAGAGTGTGATTTGCCCAAGGTCACTGAGTGAGTTTCCATGGCTGAGCCGGAATTCAAACCCTAGTCTCAAGAGTTGTAGTCCAAAGCTCAAACCATCTATATCATGCTGACTGTCATGGTAAATGTCCTCTTGAGTATGTGCATCCACTTTAGCAGCTGAGTACACACAGAAGCAGATGGTACAAAATCTTGTATCTGTATCAAGGCCAAGCCTTATCATATAAATCTAGTTGTAGGTCCTTTTCAATTTGTGGGGGGGGGGTAGTATTAAGGACTGATTTCATTAGCCTAAGGCAAGTGTTCCCTTTTCAAAAAATTAATGTCCTGATATTTTATGTCCTTGGTTAACTAGAAAAAGCTATGTTGAGCATGTGCTTGGAGTGTGACACAGATATGTGGCTTTGGTATTTTATGACATTTTATTGATGAGTAGTCTGTAGTCTGTTTTCTTCCAAAAGTCATAAAACACGGAAAATGCCATAAAATGCCAATTAAATCTGCTGTCTGACATACAGTCCACAAGACCATTCTCCCACTCCGAGGTTGCTAAACTAATAATATGGAATGGTTCATGCTGGAAGCTCAAGTGAAAAAGTTGTTGATTTACTCACTAAAAATCACAGACCATGATATATGAGCCTCTTGCATTTTAGAAACTGTGGTTTACCTTTGCAAGCTATACAGACTTTACACCACAGTATCTTCTCCAGTGTACAGACTTCCAAAGGCCCATGAGGCATTCTTAACCCGCATACATCCCTTAAAGCATTTGTTTGTAGCCCCCTGCTATTTTCTAATCTTAGACCACCAGCCATGCTGCACTTACTCTTTGGCAGGTGCACAAATACTTTGTGTTGTTCTGACAAAAAGAAAAAAAAAACCCTGTATTGCCCTCACTGAAAAACTGTGGTTTTAGATTCCTGTGCAGTACACCTGATGTGGCAAACCTGTCTGGATTTTACCACTGTAGGTTGGAATCCTGTTGGTGTACTATGTCAGCATAACTACTCCAGAGTAGGCAGTGGTAGCAGGAGGGAAGGCCACAGGAACATGTGCTCTGAGGGACATAAAGCAACGGGCAAATTGATTGGTCAGAGCTGGCAGGTTTTGTCTGTCTTTCCTCAGCACTGCTGCACAACCCTGAGATAAATCCAACAGCTGGCGCAGAGCGCCCATAGTATTCTGACCATAGTCTGCAGATGGAGACTATCTTCATGAGTGAATGGTCTGTCGGCGTCACCATCATCATCATCATCATCATCCCCCCTGTGCATAAACAGGATGCCAGGAAGACAGTTACGTAGTGTGCTTAGACCTACACTAAAAGTTAGTATCTTTCTCCTTTGCATCTAGCTTTCTGTGTACAGAGCTTTGTTTCTTAGCTAAGTAAGCTGCGTGGAATTTAAGAGATGTACAGGAGATAACAAATTTAGGTGTGTTTTCTTTTAAATCTTATTTTACTTTAGACATTTACAATTTAGTTTTCATTTTTAATTTTGGGTGGGTTTTGTTTTGTCTTTTTAAAAATACATTTATTCAGACAAAACATTTAAACCAAAGCAAAAAATCAAGAAAAGACAAAGAGAAAAACTACTAACATTGACTAATTTGGCTTTTTTTAAAAAAAAAAATCTATGGGAAAAATTACAACTTTCTGAAGTTGGCTCTCTGATGGGTTTTCATCTCCAAACAGTGGCTGCTGACTATTCAACGGCTCCTGTTTATTAGACTGGCAGGCAGAAGAGTGATGCTGCTACTCATAGGCAATCCCTCATGCATGGGTCCCCACCTGCCTGCCTGAGAAGTGAAACATGCATTTGAAAGATGGGAAACCAACAGGGGGACCAATTTCTCTTCTCTTTACTTGATCAGCAAGCAACATCAGCATGAAGTCACAATAACCTCTCAGCCATCTCTCTTGTCTAAATTGGAAGCATGTATCTGCGGTTGTGTTGAGATTACTGCTTCTCAGTTTAAGCCTCAGGTTCAAGCGCTTCATCCTTATATCACCCTTTTATTTCCTTGCGTGCTGTGTAATAAACCAGGAAGTCTTCAAATGGACATAGTTCCTGCTATAGCCAAACCAAGAAACAACTTAGAGATATTAAAGCATGGTTTGATATTGTTTCAAGATTCAGCTGTGATCTGAATGTGGTAACCACAGTTCCCTGGTTTAGACTTAACCGGAAGCTGTTTAGCTGATGATCTATGGGATGATAATAGTGTGTCAAGAAGAAGCAGTGTGTGAGTATGTATAAGATTTGTTCATATTTCAGCTTATTAAGCCAAGGTATGATTACTTGAAGGTACCCTCTGTTATTGAGTCTGCTACGACAGAGGTTGCCTTTGGGACCCGGAGAGCATTCCCAGGTAGAAGAAGCTCCTCTAGGCAAACTCACTTTCTCCATATAAGGAGCATGACTAACCTAGAGAGAGGGGGGTGGATCTAACCCACTCCCCTCTTTGCATGTCAATTCACCCAGGTTACATAACAAGTAGTATTTTTTTTTTTGTGAACTCGCCACGGGTCAGCGTAAGAGGGGCGCTCCAAAAAAGTGATACAAAGACTCCCTGAAACAACATCTCAGGCTTGGCCAAATTGATCACCAACAGTGGTCCGCCCTGGCCTCACATCGGGAGGCATGGAGACGCACTATCCACAATGCTGCAGCCTTATTTGAGAACTCACGACGAACAAGTCTTGAAGAGAAACGACAACGCAGAAAGAATCACAACCCAGAAACATCACCCAAGGAGACCTTCTGCTGTGCTTTTTGCAACTGGACTTGTTTATCTCGGATTGGCCTTTTTAGTCATCAGCGCGCTTGCAGAAAGCGCGGGATGAGTCCTTCCTGAATCTTCGTTTGCGAAGAAAAGCCAGAGACATAACAAGTGAATAAGACTTGTGGTTATTGCTTTCCACTTCCCCTTCTCCTGTCTGACTTTAATTGCTGCATAATTTTGCAGCAGGAAATGATACTAGCATTTTATTTGCTTTCTTTTTAGTTTTGTTAGCCTTCATTTTACTTTTAACTGGTGCAATTACTAAAGTAAAACTGAGTAACAGTTTTGTTCATTGGCTATATTTACAGGCAGTACTAAACCTAAACTTGGTAATATGCATATGAACTGTAGGCTCTTACACTTCCCTCTCCCTTCTCAACCTCCACTGCAGCTGTGAGGGGATCTGAAGTTTTTGTTTCCACATTCAACTAGCCATATTTTCTCAGTATATCAAAATTTGAGATAAATTCTAGGTAGTGTTAAGTATAGTTTATTTACAGAGTGGTGAATAATGGTGAGTTGTTTCAATAAACCATAGTTAAACCATGGTTTAATGCCTTATAGTTTCTGGTTTGGACATAATGAGAAACCATAGTTAGTTGAAAATAAAAGTGAGCACTTTGATTTCCTTATGGCTACACCAGAGGGGAAGTGGAAGCACTTGTGCCCAAGGCTCATGTAGGTTATAATTTGACATGGGATGGACAGAAGATAGGTTGAGACCTACTGTCAGAACTCTATGTGGCAGAAGCACCCCACTCTGTAATTGTTAATGTTTGCCTGCCTATCGGAGTCACTTATTTTGCACCTCACTAAATCTCAGTGTTCTGGTATAAAACAAAGGAGATCTTGTGAAGTCCTCACAGTCCTCTTTTCACATGGTATGTGGATCAGGCCATCTTCTTGCTATGTGCCTTGAAGTCAGTTCCAACGTATGGCAAACTTAAGGCAAACCTATCATGTTTTGTTTTTTGTTTTTTTTTGGCAGGATTTGTTGAGAGAGTATTTGCCTTTGCCTTCCTCTGTGGGTGAGAGTGTGTGACTGGCCCAAAGTCACCCACTGGTTTTCCATGGCTCAGCAGGGATTCTAGTCTCCAGAGGCTAGTCCAATACTCATATTGCTGCACCATGTTGGCTCAACTGGACCAGGTCATTACATTCACCAAAATGAAATGTATATTTCTAGTGGGGGGAAAGGTAGAGAGCATGGGACTGAGAAAGTTCTGCTCCAGTTCAAGGTTACTTTATGGCAGTGGAAGTAGTAAGTTGCAGAATGAGACACTATCATTTTCTCTCCTTTCTTCTGCTGAGTCCTAGCACACAAGGGCCTTTTAAAAATAACAGCAGCATGGTGATTCTTAGCTTATAGGAACTCCCTCAACAACCTTCTCCAGATACCATCTTAGCTCTCAGAAACTTCTGTGGTGAAATATGCCTGCTGCAAAGTAAGATTAATCTTCTTTATGATGTTCAGTGTGAATGCTTTGCACTGGGATTGTGTTGTCTCAAGGCATAAATCTTTCTTATATCAGCAGCTAGTACTCTCCCAGAACCACAGCAAAGCTCATTTTTATTCTCCCCCTTATTTATCATTTGGTTTGGGAAGCTCACTTAGAAGCAAGCTGTAAGAATTTTTAGGGATCTGTGCCTGGGGCTTGCACAGTCTTCATTGACCTTTGGTTGACTTGGGTTAGTAACTTATATATCATCGATGTTGGGACTGGGGACTACATGTTAGATCATAACAAAGGCAAGACAGTTGTCTAAAGGAGGGTGTCGGGGACATAAACAGAAGTAGAAGTGGCTGTATTCCTGGCTTGGATTTAATTATCTGGTACATATGAGGCTGGCTTATGCTAACCTGGCTTCTACTGACTCAGATCATTGATTTATCTAAGCCTCAAGCCTGTTTTATCACCTGTCTTTTAATGATTTGCAATGGATTTTAATTATACAGGCCAGAATTCTGCAAGGAACATATGCATGTGTAAGTCATGCTATGTATACGGGCCCACGAAATCACTATTGTGCAGCAGATGTATTCTGCTGGTAGCTAGAGAACTGGAGTTGCGCAGACAGCATGTTCATCTGTGCTTTGTCTTTGCAAGTTGCACATTGTGCGTGGCACGTTGTGTTTGTGCATCCTATCCTTTGCATTGTGGTTGCGCACTGTGCATTGCAGTTGTGCATCTTATACTTTGCATTGCAGTTGTGCATCATGCACTTTGCAATGGCACTTAGTCATTAGTCATTGACATGCGTTGCGTAATGTCGCTGTTCTGCATGAGGGTTGTATAGCACTCACATGGCCTATTTTCATCTGTAGACATTTACACTGAGGGGATATGGGATTGCAGCTATGGATGGTTTGATTGAATGTTTAAAATAACTTTCATTTGTTGTTATTGATATCTTTGTAAACTGATATCTTTTCTAGGTACCTTTGTTATATATATTGTATATAATTGGTATCTGTGGTATTTTGTAAGTACAGTCATCCCTTCACATTCGTGGGGGTTAGGGGCAGAAGACCCCTGCGAATGTGAAAAAACCATGAATAATAATAGTCCTCCCCCACCCGCCTGCAACAACCCACCCAGTCGCCACTCATTTCTACCCCCCCGCCCTTCCCAAAGTGGCGATGGGGGCTTCTGAAGCCCCCATCACCACTCACTCCCACCCCCCTGCCTGTTCCAAGGTGGCGAAGGGGGCCCCTCGCTGCCTTGGGAAGGGACTGGGGTGGAGAGAGGGAGGGAGGGAGGCTTTCCATCCTCCCTTCCCAAGGCAGTGACAGGCTTTGTGAGAAACCCTTCACTGCCCTGGGAAGGGACGGGGTGGAGAAAGGGGGGGGCAGGCGGCTTTCCACGAATAATCAAAACCGTGAATGTGAAAGTTGTGAATGTGGAGGGGCAACTGTAATTTTATTTTGTCCAATTGACGACCTTTGGCAGACTAATAAAATGCATGTATATCTTTGTCCAATGGCACTACCTTTCTGTGGTGGTGGGATTGTGTTTTTCTGTGAGGCAAGAGGCTGTGCTGATGGCAGAAGCACTGCTGGTAGGGTCTTCAGTGGCAGACAGGCTTTTGCTGAGGAGCCAGACTACATGTGCCAAACAGCTACTGGGCAGCAGCAGTAGTGGAGGGTGACAGTGGCAGACTATCTCTCAGAGACAATGGCAGAGGCACCATAGCTAATACTTGTTAGTACTGCACACAGGGAGGCACGGTAAACCTCCCTTTGAAAATCTCTGATCAGGAAAAGCCTATGATGGAACAATCCAAAATGAAACAAGAGTGCCAGAAGATGAAACTCCCAGGCCAGATGGCACTCAACGAGCTACTGGGATACAACTGATGACAACTATGAGCAGCACTGTGGCTAATGACACAACTGGCCTCAAGCCAAAAGGACGTTCAGTTGTTGACATGCTCACAGATGAAAGGAATTTCTGAAGCTGCACAACGCACATTATTGGAACCTGGAATGTGAGAAGCATGAATCAGACATAGTAAAACAAGAAATGGAAGGCACAAACATTGCAATATTTGTGGTGAGCGATCTAAAGTGGACAAGAATGGGACATTTTGAGTCAGATAATTACACAGTGTTTTAATCAGGAAATGAAAATCTAAGAATACATGGGGTAGCATTTATAGTGAGGAGAGATGTAGCAAAAGCACTCAAAGAATATAATGCGAAGCCTGACTAAATCATGTCAATAAGACTTCAGGGAAAACCCATCAATTAAACCTTAATCCAGGTTTATGCTCCAACTACAGAGGCAGAAGAAGATGAAATTGAAAGATTCTCTGCTGGAGTCCAGGAGGAAATTGATGACACAACAAAACAGGACTTTTTGTTAATCATTGGCAATTGGAATGCAAAAATTGGAAATAGAGCAGAATCAAAGCTTGTAGGAAATTTGGCCTGGGTTCAAGAAATGAAGCAGGAGACCAACCAACTGAATTTTGCAAGGCCAACAGTTTGTTCATCATAGACACATTCTTCAAGCAACCCCAACAATGACAGTATATATGGGCATTACCTGATGGCCAAACTAGAAATCAAAGAGACTACATAATTGGAAGCGGAAGACTGAGAAACTCCATTCTCTCTGCAAAAACAAGATCAGGAGCAGATTGTGGAACAGAGCATGAACTCCTAATATCAAAAATCAGAGTAAAGCTAAACAGGAATACTGAGAAATACATCCTGAAGAACATTCCTATAGAATTTAAAGCTAATGTGAAAACTAGATTTCCACTATTAAGACTAATTGACTGGGAGCCAGAACAGCTCTAGACTGAAGCTAGGAACATTGTCAGAGAGGAATGCAAACAAAACAAAACAAAAAAACACTATGTGCTTAAGAAAGGTAAGCCTCAATGGATGACAGCTGAAACTCTTCCAGCAGTTAAAGACAGATAAGCAGCAAAAGGTGACAGAAATAGAGTCAGAACCCTATATGCAACTGTTCAAAGACTTGTGTTCATGGACAAGGTGTCCTGAACTCACAGTGACAAGTGCCTGAGGAGCAATGGGAGGAAGGCAGGAACAACAGGAAAAGGGGTACAGTTCTAGCCTGTTGCCAGTTGTCCACAATTGAAGCAGGAGAAGTCAAGAGCCAGTCCAGCAGCCAGTCACCAATAGTCCATACAGTATACAAGAGTAGTCAAAAGCCAGTCCAGGGTTTGATTACTAATTGTCCATACTAGATGCCAGGGGAGTCAAAAGCCAGTCCAAAATTCAGTAGAGTCAGGTCCTTGCTCCAAGTCCATGGTCAGCAAAGAGTTAAAGCAGCAGCTAGAAGTCCATTGGAAGTCAAAGCAAGCAAGAATCCAGGAGGAGTGCAGCAGCTCAAGATAAGCAGTTGTCAGCACTGGCTTGAAGGAAGAACTGCTTCTAGATTTATAGCTAGAGTTCCAAGGTCAGGTGGAGCTGATTAGCAAGGCAGTAGGTCAGCATTTGGTATTTAAACACAGCTGGGCATGGTGTTCGTCTCTTTGGTGTACAGAGAAGGGAAGCGGCATGTTGTCTGTATCATCTATCACTGGTTGGTAGATTGTTGGTTCGTCTGGCTTCTTGGAGGGATCTGGAGCAATCTCTGCTTCATCATACTCAGCTATACTTTCTCCCTCGGCCTCATCTGTGTTCTCTGCTTCCTCCTCCTCTGAGTCCTCAGCCAGAGGGCTCATTGACATAAGGATAACTACTATAATAACAATGCAGAGAAATAGAAAGTGACAACAAAAAGGAAGCGCAAGAGACCTCTTCCACAAGATCGAAGAAATCAAAGGGAAATTTAAATGAAGGGTAGGGATGCTCGATGACCAGTAGGGGAACTCATTATATGACCAAGTAGAAATAAAAAGATGATAGAAACAATACACAGAAGAACTATATAAAAGAGATGAAAGGATGACAGATTCATTTGAGGAAGACCCATATGAAGATGAACCTCGAATTTTAAAAAGTGAAGTGGAAGCTGCACTCAGAGCACTGGGGAGAAATAAATCAGCAGGAACAGATGACATACCAATAGATCTGCTTTGATCTACAGAAACAGAATCTACTGTAGTTCTAACTAAAATCTTTCAACAAATATGGAAAAGAAAGCAAAGGCCCACAGAAATGCTCAAGATCCATTTCAATTCCCAAGAAAGGGGACACCAGGGATTGCAGTAAACATAGGACCATTGCATTAATTTCCCATGCAAGCAAAGTGATGCTCAAAATTCTACAACAAAGACTTTTACTATATATGGAGCAAGAAATGCCAGTTTTCCAAGCTGGGTTCAGGAAAGGAAGAGTCACTAGGGATCATATTGCAAACATATGTTGGGTAATGGAGCGCACCAAAGAATCTCAAAAGAAAATGATCCTGTGCTTTATAGATTATAGCAAAACCTCTGATTGTATCGATTGTATAGAAAAACTATGGATTGCTCTTAAAGAAATGAGGATGCCACAACTGATTGTTCTGATACATACCCGGTACTCAGGGCAAGAAATTACTGTTAGAACAAAATATGCAGAAATTAGAATGGTTTCTAATTGGCAAAAGGGGTCAGGCAGGGCTGCATTTTATCACCCTGTTTAACTTGTACGATGAACATATCATAAAGAAGGATTAGACTTGAAGGAAGGAGGTGTGAAAATTGGAGGAAGGAACAACAATTTAAGACATGCAGATGACACCATATTAGTAGCTGAAAATACAGTACAGAAGACTTGGAAGGATTATTGAAGAAAGTCAAGCAAGAAAGTGTAAAGGCAAGTTTACAGCTGAACATTAAGAAAACAAAAATAATGTCCACAAATTATTTCCATAACTTTAAAGTAGACAATGAAGACATTGAAATAGTTTAAGCGTTTCCATACCTTGGCTTAGTCATTAGTCAGAATGGAGACTGCAGAAAATAGACAAATTCTGCGTGTCAAGATATATCTGATACTAAAGTTAGGATTGCCCATGCCATCATATTTCCCATTTCTGTGTATGGTTCTGAAAGCTGGACAATGTAGAAAGCTGATAGGAAGAAAATAAAATCATTTGAAATGTGGTGCTGGAGAAGAGTTCTATGGTATGCCTGCTACTGAGTAATGTGGCTTTGGAATATAACCTTGGAGGTAGTCTAGATGTGATCTTTACTTACAATATGTTTTCAGTCTCTCCAACATAATCAGTTGCCATATGATGTTCCATCTCACCCCCTACATCATTGGAAATCACTAGAACGAGCAATGAACATAACTAGGTGTCACACACATAGTGTTAGAGCACAGGCATAATAGATATGCATCATGAGGAAGTGACTCATATATAGAATGGTAAGACATAGACTAGAGCTTGGGAAAGTTACTTCTTTGGACTCCAGGACACTAGGCAGGAATTCTCTTGGTGACATATTAACTCCTTTTACAGACTTTGCTCAAGGAGGTGTCCAGTAAATGTCCTTGTGTGACACTTTTGCCCAGGCTGTGGAAATGGCCACCAGACAACTCTAGGCACAGACGAACCCCAACTGAAACAGCCGGTGATTGGCCAGGGGGTTTACCAGGAGAGCTCTGCTACACAACTGCTCAACTGGCAGCTATCACCCTCAGAACTTCTGGTTCTCTTACTCTGCCAGCATTGAGTAGTATCTCAGCCCCAGAAAACCCCAGCCAGCATGGTCAAATAGGCTACACAAAGGTAACTTTTCCAAGCTTTGAGCTTGACCAGGTCTAAGACACAAGTGACCAGTGTGCTGTTGCTTCTTGATTTAGAGGTTTATTTAGTATCTCATCTGGAAACTGGTAATTCATAGCAGAATGTGGAAATCAGATTCAAATACTTTTATAGATGTAACTAATTTTGCTATGAGTTGGGTAGATGACTGACTACAGGCTGACTGCTGTTCTCCAAAACCAGCCAAGGACATAGAGCTGGGGAGGGGGATGTCTAAGTGCACCTAGGAATGCCTCTTCCCTTTTCTAGTCATTTGCATAGCTAAATCTATAAACAAGGGTTCTGTTTAAAATCAGCTTCTTGTTCAGCTATTAAGAAACCTTGAATCTATAGATTTTCCTTGGGTTTTTTCCCGGGCTGTGAGGCCGTGTTCTGGAATAGTTTCTTTCTGACGTTTTGCCTGCATCTGTGGCTGGCATCCTCAGAGAATGGTTATGTAGGTGTGTGTGTGTGGAGTTTATATGCTGTGAACCCCTGTTGGGGAGGATATGTAAATTTGTGTAATTGAATGGTTAGTCTCTGGGTATAGCAATGCAAGGCTTGCTAGTGTCTGTTTGGCTAATGGTTGGTTGGTGGGCCATTATCTGCTGGGAATCCTCTTGTCCCTGGGTGGAATTCTTTTGTAAGTGTTGAGTTTTGATTCTATTGTATTTCAAAACTGGGAACCAGATTTTGTTTACTTTTAAGGTTTTTCTTTCCTGTTGAAGTTGTCCAGGTGTTTGTGGATTTCAATAGCTTCTCTATGCATTCTGACATGATAGTTGTTGGACTGGTCCAGAATTTCTGTGTTTTCAAATAGCATTTTGTGTCCAGGTTGGTTTATAAATGTTCTGCTACTGCTGATTTTTCTGACTGGCCCAGTCTGCAGTGTCTCTCATGTTCCTTGATTTGTGTTTGCACGCTGTGTTTAGTGGTCCCTATGTAAACTTGTCCACAGCTGCATGGTATGCGGTAAACGCCTGCAGCTGTAAGAGGGTCTCTTTTGTCCTTCACTGAGCGTGGCATTTCTTGGGGTTTTTTGGTTGGTCTATAGGTTGTTTGGAGGTTGTGTTTTGTCATCAGTTTCCCTATTCTGACATCATATGGCAACTGATTATGTTGGAGAGATTGAAAACATGTTGTAAGTAAAGATCACATCTAGACTACCTCCAAGGTTATCAGACCTTGAATCAAACCTTGAATCTGCTTCCAGGCATACGCTGTGTTCTCTCTTTGAACACACATGCCTATGGGATCTTAAAATCAGCCTACAGTCCCACAGGAAGCAAATGATACTGCTCCTCAGTAAGCAAATGTTTGCTCTCTGGTGTGCTCTTCCTCCACCACATCCTTCTTTTGATTTATACCATGTGTGGATTGGTCCTCTTGATCCTAATGGCACTGCAGAAGAGCAGATTGTTTGAGAAATGAGATTCACATTTCCTTTCTCACTTTTGAAGGACCCTCATTTCCAAAAGCGGCACAAAATAGCCAGTGGTTACACATGCATTCGCTTCTTCTTCTCCCATTATTCTCCCCTCTTTCCCCTCTTTATTGACAGAATAGTGAGGGAAGACAAGAACAATGCTATTTTAACTGCTGCTTAGTTGTCTGAAACTGCATTGAGGTTCGTCATCAAGTATTATTTCCGTAGCAGCAAAATTGGTTTGCTTAGCAAAAGAAGCTCCCTAGAGAACAAGCAAAAAGACTAGGGAGGCAACAAAAGAGCAAGAGAGCACTCCCCGCTGAATCAGGGTGGGAGGCATGCACAGGATGAGTAGGAGTCAGCAAGAGCCCAATATGCAGTTGCTTTGGATTTTCAAAGTTAAATTGCTAAATTAAGAATTTGATTATGTCACCTTTGTGTGTAACCTCCTTATTGCTAAATGTAGCAGGAAAATTCCTACCCATTTCACTACCCATGTGCCTCTTGAGCAGCCTAAGGGGATAGATTGAAACCATGAAAGAAAAGAAACCAATGGCCCCATTCCTGCTTATTTGCTCCCTACTTCTTTTCCCAGTAGGATCAACTTTCCTGCACATGACATTCTCAGCATTATTTTAGGCAAAAAACAACAACAAAAAAAAAACAACAAAAAAACAAAACTGAGAAATAACTTTTGTATACCAGAAACACCATGCAAAAGATACCATGAGACCAGGGGCTCTGGTTATTAGTGTTGCAATGTAGAACTGGGAAAAACCTGGAGAGCAGAATCTACACAACAACAAAAATCCAGCAAGAATGCAGGCAGAATACTTTTAGTTGAGATGAGCTCCTGCCAGGATTTGCCATATTCAGAAGGAGGAGGGGCTAAAAACTCCATATAGACCACGATAACGACTTTCACTGTTTCTTGTGGTTTGTTTGTTTTTTTAATTGTGTGAAAATGCACATAATAGGTAATCTGTACAACCGATTCGAAAAGGGGACGCAGCAGAACTGAAAGCTGATTGGATGGACCTTGGAGAGGATGGGCTTGGAGGGGATGGGCTTGCAAGGGAGGGCTTGTAATGCCGGAGCCACCATTGTTGTCGTTTTTGCCGGCTGATCTTGAAGTGGATAAGAGTGGCAGAGCAAAAGTATGATCCTTTTTTAAAGCAGAAAATGGCTCTTCCGCATCTGACTCTTTATAAAAAATATAAAAAAGGAGAGGGGATAATGGAGGGAGATTTTCTGGACGCAGTGGGCACTGCAGTGATAGGGAAGTAAGGCGATATTTTTCTCTACAAATTCTCCCATCTAGCTGCACCCCTGGGTTCAAATCTCATAGAATGGGCTGAGGCCAGTTGCTACCTCACAGCCTGACCTACTCCACATGATTGTTTTAAGGATGAAAAACAGATTGCAAATCCTGAGTGCTGCCATGAGCTACTTAGAGGAAGGATTTTGAAAACTGTAGTCATATTAATATAATATAATATAATATAATATAATATAATATAATGTAATGTAATATAATATAATATAAACCAACACAGATTCATCCAGGTGCTGCAGTGCTGGAACAGTGGAATACACTGCCTTGGAGTGTGGTGGAGTCTCCTTCTTTGGAGGCTTTTAAACAGAGGCTGGATGGCCATCTGTCAGGAATGATTTGATTGTGTATTCCTGCATGGCAGGGGGTTGGACTGGATGGCCCTTGAGGTCTCTTCCAACTCTATGATTCTATGATTCTATGTATTAACACAATGGCTGATGAACCTTTTTATCTACACAGAAGTGAGAGTCTTGTTTACTGTTAGGAAACGTATAAATGCAATCTTGAGAAAGAAGAGGTGCAGCTAACCACAGAAAGCCTTTGACAAGAATTAAAGATGGAAACCATCTACTAGAAACAGTCAGTTGCCAGTCTCTGATTTTGTGCATTGTCTTTACTGTATGTCAGAGCCCATACAGGTAACCGTGTGCCCCTGAGAGGGGGCACACTCACTCTGGGAAAGATGTAACTAGGGTCTGAAACATTTCATAGAATCACAGAGTTGGAAGAGACCACAAGGGCCACCCAGTCCAACCCGCTGCCATGCAGGAACACACTGTCAAAGCACGCAAAACTGATAGCCATCCAGCCTCTGTTTTAAAAACCTCCAAAGAAGGAGACTCCACCACACTACGAGGCAGTGTGTTCCACTATTGCACAGCTCTTACTGTCAAGAAGTTCTTCCTAATGTTTAGGTGGCATCTCTGTTCCTGTAGTTTGAATCCATTGCTCCATGTCCTAGTCTATGGAGCAGCAGAAAACAAGCTTGCTCCACCCTCAAATATGATTTCCTTTCAAATATTTAAACATGGCTTTCGTGTCCCCTTTTAACCTTCTCTTCCCCAAGCTAAACGTACTCAGCTCCCTAAGCCGCTTCTCATAGGTCATGGCTTCCAGCCCTTTTACCATTTTGGTTGCCCTCGTCTGGCCATACTCCAGATTGTCAATAAAATAAATAAAATAAATAAAAAATAAAATAATAATAATTAAAAAAAATTAAAAAAATTGTCAATATCCTTCTTGAATTGTGTTACCCAGAACTGAACACAGTATTCCAGATGAAGTCTGACCAAAGCAGAAAAGAGTAGCACTATTACTTCCCTCAATCTAGACACTATTATTGATGCAGCCTAGAATCGCATTTGCTTTTTTAGCTGCCTCATCACAGTGCTGACTCATGTTCAGCTTGTGGTCCACTAAGATTCCTAGATCCCTTTCACATTTACTGCCATCAAGCCAGGTGTCAGCCGTCCTCTATCTGTGCTTTTCATTTTTACTGCCCAAGTGTAGTATCCTACATTTCTCCCTGTTGAAATTCATTTTGTTAGGTTTGGCCCAGCTTTCTAATCTGTTAAGATCATGTTGAATTCTGATCCTGTTCTCTGAGGTATTCACTATACCTCCTAATTTGGTGTCATCTGCAGATTTGATATGCATGCCTTCTATTCCCTCATCCGTCATTGATAAAGATGTTTCTTTTGATTTGTTCCATGCCTCATTATTGCCCTGACCCTGGGGATTGTTACCATTACCATTACTAGTTGCCAAAAAAAAAAGGCAATTCATTGTGTTACTTGCTTTAATCACCATTCGGTTATGGATAATATTTACCTGCATATGAGAAGGGAGTGGAGAAAGTGTGACCCATGATCTTCTTGCAACCCCCGTCCCATTTTTGTGGCCCTTAAAGCCTCCTGGACCCCTTTTTGTTATTAAAAAATACCCTGAAATAGCCCAAACTGATGGAAAATGCTCTTAAAATGTGCCAGCTTGATTATTAAGTACTTGAGCTTAATAAATATCCCCCCCTTGCTTAGTTGCCCACCTGTGATGTAAAAAGTAGATGCAAGGGTGATGTTCTGTTTTAAAAAAATATTGAACAATGCTCTTCTATACCACTCAGAGCAGCATGACACACTATGTGCTGGTGCTTCTGAGTTCTGTCCCCCCAAATCCAGGTTGTTTTATAGAAATAGCATTTAGGTATAGCAATAGCAGTTATATTTTTATATCACTTATCAATGCAAAGCACTCCCTTAGTGGTTTACAATGTGTGAGCTAATTGCCCCCAACAAGCTGGGTACTCATTTTACCAGCCTATAGGAGGATGGAAGGCTGAGTCAACCTTGGAGCCTTGCAGGATCAAACTCACAACGTTGTGGCTGCAGTACTAGCATTTAACCACAGCACCACCAGGGCTCCCCTTTTGCTCAGTGACATGATGTTCCAACCCTTACAGAAAATGTGCGTCGCTCACAGCTGCATTTCTTGCAGTGCTGGAACAGAAGCAGCAGCACTGAGGCTTCTGCACTGTTCTGAGTGGGGGGGGGGGATTTTGTTCAACAAGGCCTTGTTCTTCAATTTAAAAACCAGAACAGAGGGAGGGGGGGACCGAGCCATCTCCTACACAAAGGTAAGCTTCATAAATAATAAAGACTCACTTTTCCTTGATACTGAAAGAGAGGGCAATGTTAGTGGAGATTGTTCCATTCCCCTTCCAAAGTAACTCCATCACCTCCACCTTACTCGGAAAAATAACAAATGATTAATAATGGTGTTTCTGTTAATGCATTATCTCCATGCTCTGGGTTTAATGTATGAAATAAAAATAAAAAATTGCAGTATCATAATGCCCTTGTACAATTCTGCAGTGCAACCATGTTCAGAATAGTTCTGTCATCACTCTTCACAAAAGATATTTTACTGGTGGGAAAAGTGCAGAAAAGAAGAGATGATTCGGGGTGGGGGGGAATGATCCAGGGGCAAGAGCAACTCCTCTAGGAACAAAGCTCACAGAGTTTTGGGCTTTTTAGCTTTGCAACAAAGGAAGACATGCAAAGTGTACATAGCTATGCATACAGTTGAGAAACTGGATCAGAACTGTTCCACCCTCTCTTATAATATTAGAACGTAGGATTAACCAAAGAACCTGAGTGGTGGGAAATTTAGGACATGTTAAAGGAAGTAGAGCACATGTTAAGTTATGGAATTTGCTGCTGATAGATGTACTGATGGCCACCAACTTGGGTGGCTTTCAAAGGGGGCACATTCAGGGAAGATAAAGCCACCAGTGGCTAATAGTCATGACTGGGTATATATCACTTCCAGTATCAGAAGCTTGATCGTGGGCATCTAGTTGGCAACTGTGGAAAAAGAATGCTAAAATGCTGAAATAGATAGATCTTTGATGTTATCCAAGATGACTCTTTTCAATGGTCTAGCTGTAAACATCTCTCTTAGTTGAGGCTGTACAAGTAATTTCCATATTTGGTACCTTGGTTCTCCTCCTGAATTCATTGGCCTCTTTCCATCTGTATATTGCCAACCAGACTAAGTGGAAGTGACAGTATTGTCTGTACCTTGATGACTTTGGCTTGTCTCCTCCTGAGTTCAACTGCACTATATTGTATCAGACTACAGGTGAGATTCACACCCCTTAATACAGGCTCATTCAGAAACATTTCCTCCATTTAGAAAATTGGACACGGATGGTAAGGGTTCTAGCCTTGTGATTTCCCTGATGTATTATTCTACTATGTGTATGGAATTTTCTTATATGGAGGAACATCCCTTCACATGAGCCCCCATCTGCATGGGAGATGGTATTCCAGCATAGGTTTACTGCCTTGTGGAAGATGCAACTCTTGTGCAGCACCAAGACGATGAAACAGATTTTGATGTTTCTGGGCTTTTGTTTCTCTCCCATCCCTCTTCTCTTGACAGTTTTTTATCATGCTGTTAATTATATTTGTGCTGGAACTCACCGTGGTGATTCTCTTCTTCGTCTACACAGACAAGGTATGTCAAAAGATTCCCCCTCCCTTTGTCTCCCCTTCAACAAATCTGTATGTCCCTTCTCTCATAAATAAGTCAGGAAGTCTTTGTCTTGGCATGCATATCGTGTTTTCTCAAGATACCCCCTTTCTGACAAAGTGCACTCAGAATACATAACTACTCTTCCTACATGAGTTCCCTGTCTGTGTGTCTCTAGTTTACTTGCAATCCAAGGTCAGACATATTAGCAGCACAATGACTGTTTAAATACAAGAGACGATAATCAAGAAATGCTGATGAAAGCTCATGCTCTAAAAGGCAGATAATAATCACATTAAGATGTTCATTAGTAAGGGCATATATGTTGCTATCTAAATACCAAAGAGGACAATACAGACATTCAACCAGAAATGTGAAACTGGAGATTGTTGATATATACACCAAGCTGTGCTGACAATTTCTGACTTCTGGTATTATTGATATTGGATGACATTAATATTCCCCCAACAAGTCAGCTTTGAGGACATGACCAACCAGAGGTGCTTTCACCCTCCTCTTTTTACCCTCCAGCCCTATCTAGATAGCTAAAACAGGATTTAGACAAAGCTGCGTAGTCGGAATGCTTTCCCTTATCTTGTCTTCTTTTTAAAAGCAACATTATCAGCTTTTTCTTTCTTCCCTTCTTCCCTCCCTCTCCCAGTCCAAGTAAGTACACTTTTTTCAAGACCAGAGGTTCAGCAGACATCCTGTCCTTCACAGTCTCTTCCCTTAATTTTATTGATTTATTGATATCTTGATTCGTGATATTATTAGTATGTGCATAGATAAACTAATAATAATAAAGTTAAAGAAAAGGTGACTTATTTGAGGCAGCAGAAGTACCTTGGCCATAATCTGTCCCACTACCTTGCTTGTTTCATGTTGTGAGAGGATAATAATGCTTATATTTAACCTACCGGTTTTTAGAAATCTTATTTTCCCTCAAGTAGCTCAGTATGGCATTCTAGCTTCACAGCTAACCCATGGGACAGATTAAGCTGAATGGGAGTGATTTACCCATGGTTTTCCCAACCTAACTGAGTAGTGTGCCGACTGTACAACACTGATTCTTCTGCAGAACCAAGAATTATTTATATTTGTTAAAGTGACAAAGCTTTTACTGTCCTAGTATCTGTTAGGATGAAGCATGATTTAAAACTTCTACTATGGCTAAAAATGATGCTTATCCAAAATGATCTAAAAGAAGTAGGTTATAAAAATTCAGTTGCCATATGAGATTATTTACATTGTCAATGATAATTTTAAATTACTCTTAATGGCTTCTGAATGAGTTGTAGCCCCTTATGAGAGAGGCTTATGCATAATAGAAGACAGATTAATGAAATGATTTGAACAGTGTGCAATAGTATAATTTTAAAAAAATCACACCACACTTGATATGCTAAGAGGGGAAAGTATGGAAACTGCTGTAATGTGATTATGTGAATCAATGTCAGTGGGGTATAATGAAATGGGAATAAAGCATGATGCCACCCTGCTTCTCTCCTGCCCATCCTCACCCTGATCTCTGCAGAAGAGTATGAACATCAGTAGAAAGCTTGGCTAGGGATGTGTTACAAACATCATTTAAATTATTTGGGGAAAACAAAACGTTAAGAGAAATATATGTGTGAGTGACTGTAGTGATCAGCCACACATAAGAGGAGCCAAAGAGGAGCAGGGAGTGGGGTGCCTCTTAAAATGGTCATGTTGTCAGGAGTTAGACTGAACTCCATTATAAAATGGCCGAACAACTACAGAACCATGCTGCATGAACTACCAAGTCATGCCTAGTCAGGCCACTAGGGGGCAATGTCGTGTGTGTATGTGTGTGTGTGTGTGTGTGTGTGTGTGTGAGAGTTCAGAACAGAGCTCACTTCCTCCTTCTTCCTGTGAATGCTGAGGCCTGGTGAAGCCGTTTCTCCTTTAATTGTAAATATTTGTATAAATTGCAACTGTTTGAGTTTGAAGATAAAAGTGCCTCCTGCTTATTTGGGCGTCAAACACTCTGTGTGTGAGTATTCTTGGGAACGGGTTGCTACTGAGTCTACTGAGGCAGTTTTTGGCTTCTGCTGGGGATTGCGTGTCCTATCATTCCATGACACATGTATGGCTAGTTTATTCAAGCATTTGCTAGGTGACATCATGGAGATTATAGATCCCCTGTACTGCATGGTGCTTATGATTGAGAGGCCTTGGCCTATGTGGTACGTTTGGGAGGGAGGGGAGAGGAAGTTTCAACAGGCCACCTCCCCGCATGTTTCTGATTGGCTCAATGAGCAAACCAGGAGGTGGAAGCTCAGGTGATGAAATACTCCCCTTTAAATATATGAAGAAACTCTTCTCCTGTAGATGTCCAGCTAGAACACTTTGGGGCTTACCACACTCTGAAGAAAAGCAACAAGGCAGCAGGAATGTTCCCTTTTTCCTGCTGCCTTACCACATGTTGGTGTCATTTTTTCGTTCTGGTCCTGTAGGGGCCCGAGGAAAAACCATGTCTTTTTGCTAACCAGAAAAAACTGTTAGCAAAAAGATGCAGTTTTAGCTCAGTCCCCCATGAGACCAGAACAAAAGAACACCAGAAGAATGAAGACATCATGCGGTAAGGCAACAGAGGAGACGGAATGTTCCTGCTGCCTTGCTGCTTTTCTTCGGAGTGGGGTAAGCCCTTTTGTCTTATGCAATAGATCTGTGGTCCTTTGGACGCTCCATCTCAATTAAATGGGTGTCTGGTTGGCATGGGTGCTCGATCCACCCTATTATATATCAGTGGATCACTACCAGCAGTAGGATTTATCATTATGGAGTGGGGGAAATATAACTGGAATAGTAAATCACCACTCAGACAGTTCTCAGTGCTGACTCACAAGTCTCTCACTTTCCCATTTTGTCTTCATCTTACTTCCCTTGCTTCAAACTGAGTTCAGAGTGCAAAAGTAGTTTACACCCAATTAACTCAGAAGGGGGGAGAGGAGAGGAAGGGGCAAAGTTGTGCCCTTCTCAGTAGGCTCAGGGAAAAGCACACTGCTGCAGCCTCTCCTAGCTTATATCTTCTTCCTCGTTCATAACTTTTGCCTTGTTGACCACACTCTGGTGTTGCTTGGGCACATATGTCCTAGTTTTCATCTGTGAAGTGGTTGGAGGGTATGGCAGCATAGTTATGCCAGGTAATAGAACTGTGGCCTTTGGAAAATCTTGCAGTGCCTACAGTGTTACCAGCATATACCCACAGCAACTGGCATGCAGTTTGTCTCTCAGATATACCACCTTTGGGCCAATGGAATATTTGCTGAATACATCACAGGCAGCTACAAATCTTGTTTTTCTTTAAATAGTTACAGGGCAGGAGGAGTGGTAGTATTTACTGGGAAGGCAACAGAAATGGAAAAGATACTTAATGTTTTATTTTCCCCCTGAATTCAGAACAAAAACCACTGCCCCTCCCCATGCTGCTGGGATTTTAGTTTTAAAAAGGAGATGGTAAGAACAATAGAAAGAGGAGTTCTTGCAGGGATTATGGTTCCTAGCAGCATGTGGGAGAAGTGGCGGATTTTGGTCTGATTATATTGGAGAGGTGAAGAGGTAAACTGCCACCACGCCAGTGTACTACTTCCCCATTGTGAGCCCCCATGGCTGTCTGTGCTTATCCAGAAAAGCAGGAAAGCTGCATGCTATATGGTATGCAAACATCTCAGCATCTCTTATTTCATCCTCATTGAAGTCCTGTCTACTGAACATATAAAGAGACAGCCAGGTATTGCAGCAGAAAAAGAACAGAGGCCCTCATGATAAGGTTTCTTATGTGAAGCCTTTTATATAAAATAAATGATTATGGTTTTTTGTTTGGCATTTTGGAAAGATAAACAGAGCATTCACCTTTTTTCTAGTCCTTCCTTATCCTCAATAAAATGAATTTGACAATTTGGTCCTAGGTGAAAAGAGAATTGACATATTACCAATTGACATTTCTCAGGTGGAACAAAGATTTGAAAGGTTTACCTCCATATAGATGCTAATCATTTCTAACTTTCAAACAGAGCAGTAACACAGAGTTCTTGCCAGACTTTGAACCAAGATTAACACACATGAGTCTTGTACTATAGACATACGGAGTGTAAAAACAAAACTATCTTACAAATAAAAAAATGTGTGCATTGTTGAGTAGTAGTCATGTCACCTATGGTTGATTTGGCTTCTTCCCCCCCCCCCTTCATGGAGACTTTATGTTTATACAATGGTGTGTTTGTTACAAAGCAGACCACTTCTGTGTGAATTACCATCACACTTCAGAACTGGCACTGTGATTATCAAGCAACAAGTACAAGACCTGGTATGTCACAGATCTTGGGAGAGCTACTCTTTTGACTGCAGCTCCCAGAATCCCCCAGATTACAGGGAGATAGGGGTAGATTGGCCATGACAGTCAAGTGATTCTGGGAGTTGTACTTCAAAAAGAAAAGTTTTCCATGTCATGGCATGTTCTTTAGATATGGCTTATTTTATGTATTTTTTTACTTTACAAGAAAGACATGTTGTGCAAAGGAGTATGGAAAACTCTGGTTGACCCTTCTTTTAAAAAAACCAAGCCTATTCCACTTGCATTGGTTTCTTTTTCTTTATTTTTTGTTTAGGGGATTTTCTAGAGGTCTTGTAATTTTTCCTGAAGTACAAGCACAGCTTTTACACTGAATCAGATCTATGTTCTAACATGTCAAGTACTGTCAGTCATGGCAGCCCTTCTGGGACACAGATTGGTCTCTTTTCCTTGAAATCCATTAGCTAGTAATTCTAAGAATCAGGCCAGAGACTTTGTACTACAAACCCTGTGGGCTGCCCCTGAGCAAATGGTTTCTCTAAAAATAAATAATTGTCAATATTAGTGCATTTCGGCTGGTTTCTTCAGAACTTTGGTATGCAGCTATGTATATCTCACAAGTTGGGCCAAGCAGATATTTATGCTGTGCTCCATTGGTTTCTTGAAATCTTGAATTCTGAGTTTCTAAGCCAGCCCTTAGGAGCAAGCAATACATTGATTTAAAAGCATAACAGCAAACCCTCTATTTAAGGTAGGCGTGGTCAGCTTTGAGCCTCAAGATGTTATTGGATTGCAGCTGAGAGTACTAGGATGTATCTACACTGGTGCCATAATCCAGGGCCAGTCCAGAGCATTATGCTCCAGAACTGCCCTGGACTGACATGATGTACATGTCACAGATCTGTTCTGGAGCCATGCCATAGTCCAGATGGTCCAACTGGCCATCACCATCACTGCTAGTGAGGTCAGAATGGGGTGCCCATGCAATCAACGAGGGGGGTAGAGTGACCCTCCTCCTTGTTGATCACATAGTGCATTCTGACCTCACCGACAGCAATGGTGATAGCCAGCTCTCACAAAGAGCTACTTGGCTGGCGGACAAGGTGGCGGCAGTGGTACTGAGGGGGTGGGCCAGAGGAGCCAATGAAGTGGTGTGTAGATGTGTAAACAGCTGGGTCTCTCTGGATCCAGCTCAATCCAGCTGTCCACACATCCAAAATAGGGCCACATTAAGGTTTTCGTAGGCCTTAGGCACTCTTTTCTGTGGATGAAAATATAAAATATCGTTATTTTGAAATTTTGTTTTCCTTCCCAATTCCTGTTTTTTAAAAAAATGTTAATCCTGTTTACACAGGCCCTAAAATGTTCATAAGCCCTAGGCACTGTGACTAAAGTGCCTAATAGATAAGGTGTTCCCTGTCCAAAACACCTGGAAACTCCAGAGCAATTTGTGGTTTCTGTTAAACTGGATAACACCTAAAAGGAGTGGATTTGTTGTGTGAATCATGTGGACAAATCACACCAGATACAGGGTGAATACGCATTTTATCCTTAGTGTAGACAAGCCCCCAGACAGTGCTAAGGGATGCTGGTAGCTGCAGTCCAACAACATCTGGAAGGCTGCACATTCCCCATCCCTGCTTTATAGTCTTGATCCCTGTCATGACTCATATTCTACTTCTCGTGTTTTTATAAAGTTCTTCACCTCCCTGTTCTGTACTCATTACTCCACTGTCTTCATATCTCATTCCCTCTGCTCTGCAGTAATTAGAGTGCTGTTGTCTCCCATTGTATTTTGGGCTCCTTTCTTTTCCTGGACTCCTGACTTACATCTGGAACAAACCCTCACTCTCTTTCTTCACTGAACAACTTGCCTTTCCACCCTGAAGTCCTTCCTTAATACCATTTCTGAATATGACATTTTAATCTTCCCCTTCATTATACCGACTTTTCCACTACCACCTGACTCTCCCTCGGTTGACTTTATTCTCCCCCATGCCTCATTATCTCATCTATTATATGTTGTAATTTGTTTGGACAGAGATCACCTCATAACTATGTTTTATACAGCACAACAGGAAACAGACATTGTATTCTAATATCTATTTTTCCAAACTTAATTTCAGATGTGTGATTCACAGTTGGTTCTCATTCATTTTACATAATTCTCCTTCACAACCTTATTTGTTCCCCATGATGTGAATGCCTAATATGCCTAACTGAAAAAAGGCATATCCTTCTCCTATTTATCCCCTTCCACTCCATCCTTTTCCTCTGTTGTCTTTCTTCTTCCAGATTGTAAGCCCTTGGGCTACAACTCCCAGAATCCTTGACCATCAGCCATGTTGGCTGGGGCTTCTTAGGACTGAAGTCCAACAACATCTGGGAAGACATGGTTGGGAGCCACATTATAGAACATATGTTCAGTGAGGTGGGGATTTTCACCATTCTGAAGTACTGCACAGGAACAAAAAAAGTTTTCTTAATTCCAAATATAGCAGGACCCCCATATCCACTAGTTCATTATCCACTGATTCAATTATCCACAGGACACAAAACAGCATACCTACCATAGAGTCTTCCTAGAAAATGTGTTCTCCCTAGCCATTTTCTAGCTCCTCCAAGGCAACTCTATGGTATTTTAAACTGGAAATCCCATTATTTTCAATAGTTTTCACTATTATCCACAGTTTTCAGTATCCACGCCCCTCCCCCAGGACCAATTCCCCATGGATACCGGGTCCTACTGTACTTAATTTGCTCCAGCTATAATGAAGATAAAACCAAGTTCACTGGAGTTTTATTTGCTTTAAACTGGAGTAAATGTACCTGAACTTAAAAAATATCTGGACTTAAGTGCAGTGATGAGTCTATTCTAGTACAGTTCTTCTCAGACTATCTGATGTGGGGCAGGGGGCTGGCAAATTTATTTTTCTAATGTGCCAGAGACTGGTATCATATTTGTGCCCATTGGCTACAAGTGTTTCTTTCTTTCTTGGAAATTTGCCAACTGTTGGCTCACAGATTAGCACTGGTCCACAGACGACCACTTTGAGTAGCACTGTTCTAATATACATCCTGCTCAATTATATTATAAAGTGCTTTGGGATTAAATATTTCTTCAAACCATTGTCCGCAAAAATGTTTCAGTTTTGCAATGTGTCACTATACCTTGCCTTTATACTTCGGTACTTTTGAGCCCCGAACCATGTATAAGCTGTTGAATTAATTTACACGCAGAATGATAAAGGAAAAGTTTAATTTACCTGAATATTTGTTGCTTTGCTGACTAGTTGCAGCAGGAATCATCAGCTTAGTTACTCACTGCTCAAGGAAATCCTAAAAGGAACAACCCTGAATGCTTCCAGACGCAGTGGCCGTTTCAATTTCCAGACTGTGAGGCTGCAACTGGGTGATGGTCAGGAGCTCCCCCAGCCAGACAATGGCACCTTCAGACTGTACAGCCAGCAACCGTGGAAGCTTGATGGAGGTGCGCTAGTGTAGATTTTCACTCTGCCAAAGATTATACACAATTTGGGCAATATTGTGCACAGAGAACTCAAGCAGGGAGCAACTCAGTCATGATTCCTGCTGCAATTAGCCACCAAAGCAACAAATATTTATGTAAACTAAATGTTTCCTTTATCATTCTATTTAACAGCTTATATGTGGTTTGGGGCTCAAACGTACTAAAGGCAAGGTATAGAGACATTTTGCAAAATGTGAGGACTTTTGCTTATCCCACCAGTGCGGTACCAAATGTGGAGACCTCTACTTGTCCCACTGCTGTCAACACCATGTGTCTGAACTCAACCAATAGTGCTATTTTAATGTTCTCAGAGGCTCAGGTGTATAATGCAAAAATAATTTCTTAAACAGAAGCACAATACACAGTTAAAAATTATTTATTTAACATATCTAAATCCTAATAATCTTGAGGATAGCTAACTCTTTCCCTAACTCCTCATAATCCTAGCTGAATTTAACTAACTGCCCTGAGTCTAATCCCTCCCTCTCCCACCCCCCTCTATGTGGCTTACCACATGAAGGAAGGGAAGTGGAAGGGAAGCCCGAGAGTAGCACGTCCCACCTTGCCTTGTCGTACGACGTTGGCGTGTTTCAGCTGTTCTCCTATTCTAATCCTGTGTGAGACTGTGGTATATGCAGGTCTTTTTGCTCTTTCTTTTAATAAAGCTTACTGTTTTTAAACCTGAAGCTGTTGCCTGTTGAGTCTATAGAAGACAGCTCATGACACCCACGGAACCTGAACAGGAGAACAGCTGAAACACACCGACATTGTACAATAAGGAAAGGCAGGTGGCACTGTTATCGGGGTGAACTGCCGCTTCCTTCCCTCATGCGGTAAGCCCCTAACTATCCTACTCACCTGCCTTTTTAATATCCCATCCAAACATTCAGCCAATCACCAGTCACTCCCAACATTCCATTCTCTCACCCCCTTACAACAGATACTGATCTTATTAAATATACTGTACCTCATGTATATAACATAACCATATTTTACCTTGATTTCTCTAATAAACAGAATGATCTCTCTCTCCCTCTCTCTCTCTCAATCTCTCTCTCTCTCTCTCTCTCTCTCTCTCTTTTTTTTTTGGAAACAAAAGTCTACAACATTGCATGGTCTTTGGCTCATTCTGCCAAAGAAAGTCTTAGGTGAAAATCCATGCAATTTTAAGAGCACCCATCTCTCCCTCTACAAGTTGTCGCAGCTCACAAGTTTCCATACCTCCTTCCTCGAGGCTTGAAGGGCAAGAGTAAGCGTAACATTTTCAGAGTCACAAGGATTCATAGGCACATTGTATTCAGCGTGTTGACTCTGCAAATAACATGTCAATAATAACTTATTCTGCTCTTCCAGTTTTAACTCTATATTTATATTTCTATTATGGATGCTCTCCCAAAGGCAAGAGTAAAGGCCAGATTTACTTTCTTTTGCAATATAATATATCATTTCCCAGTAGGCTTATTTATTCAGGTGTTCCCCATTCTAGTGATTTATACAGAGAAGTTGGGTAGTGTTATTTAACACCTGAAAACTGGGAATGATAAAGTCATGGAGGATGATTTTTAAGTTTAAAAGGTCATATGGAAGTTTCTTGTACAAATAGAAAGGGAACCAGGAAGTGGTTTTATTATGTGCTGTTGATACATATTTATTGGGCCTGGATTGTGGTCTCAAAACTAAAATTTACGAAGGCACCTAAGAGGGTTGGCAGTCCAATAAAGCAATTACTTAGGGAAGAAATAGACACTATCTTGGCCAATATATATTGCTGCAAGATAAAATCAGAATGCTTCACCCTTCCTGTACCAACCAAATATCCCCAGCAAATACCTCCATCCTTGAGGTTCTTTTACTTCATTGCAGCTTACGTCTAAATTCATACCCCAACCTAAAATATCAAAACTGTCAGGGCATTTATTGTTGCAGTTAATTGCTATCAGGCCAAGTTTGATTTATGGTAAACCTAATTCGAGACTTCCAAGGGCTTGTCTACACTAGTCACAAACCCTGAACCCCACAAACCGCACCCTGCAAATCTGGCCCAATAATGCCACACAACATGTGGCCTTTCCCCTGCATCTGGTGCAAAAGTGACACATGCTGTAGGGCCCTATTCACACCAGACTTGGAGAATATACCCTTAATCTGGGTTTTAGAAAGCTCATAGTTTTCTCCGAAACTCTGGTGAAAACTGCCATGTGAGCAATCTGTCTGCACTGGATTTGGGGTGCAGGGAGGAGAGGAAGATCAAGTGCTGACTGAGGCACTGCCATTTTCCCCCTTCCTCAGTGTCACTTCTTATTCCAAAGGCACAGCCCCAGCAGTACCAGAAAATTAAAGTCCCAGTGGTAGTCATCTGTTCTGGCTTCAGAGAGGGCAGCTACCATTGACACTTTCCTTTTCTGGCACACAATCACTCCTCTGAGCTCCAGGAAAAGTGAAATGCCAGCAGTATCCCCCCTGATCTGGCTTCAGAGAGACTACTCCCTGTCAGGGGCTCAAACCTGAGTTCCCTTCCCAGGTGCTCCAGGTTAGCCCTCTCTCTGTAGGGTTAGTCCTGAGTGTCCTCACCCCAGGATCCTCCTACAAACCCCAAAAACCATCGATCTGCCACCACCCACTGGGTTTCAACTGGGGGGGGCTTATTTCCCCCTTGGGACCCCCCCTTTTTCACGCACAATGCAGTGGGAAGTTGTGCGTAGTCTATGTTAATCAGTGGCACTCCTTGCCACTATAGAATCAACTAACTCCCTTCTCCTAACCCCAGAGGAGGTTCACAGTAGCATAGTCAAGAGTAAGGCACGTGCTCAGCATCAGCATAGGAAGATAGAAGTTTACTTTATTCAAGAGAAGTAGTCATGCAGTCTCACATGAGGCAGGATTCTCCCCTACCTCAGGCAGGCAGGCTTAAAGTGATAGCAATACAAAGTATCGAGATCAAAGCATTACATTACTCAGGTTACATTCAGTTACTAATTTAGCTACATTCAACCAAAGTAAAGAAATTAAAAAGAATTCCCTAACGCAACTAAACAGGCCCTAATCTCTACTAAATACTTGCAGTTTGTGGCCTTGAGATCTTGTCCAGGCAGCTGGGAGCAAAAGCCAGAGATGGAATGGCTGGGCTCTACCAGCATAGCAGTCTTTGTTTTCTCACATCTCCCAAAATCTCTCTCTCCAAGTCCCACTCATCTCACTCACACTGGTCTCAAACAAAAGCAATTAATCCTCTCCAGATTTCCTGGGCTTAAAGCTGTAATTGGTCAGTCCAGTCACATGGTGTTATGTTAATGATGTCATCTCATTAGCTCTGTGAAGGTGGTGCTTGGGCCCCTTCCCATTAACCCTTTTCTTACCTGATACTATGCTGGCAAGATAATCTGTTTACAAACAAAGAGAGTTATAGTTCTCTAGCAGAATGATGGGAGTTGCACCTTGTGGCAACATGATGGAACTCCATCATGACACTCCCAATGGCACTTTGCTTTTCCCAGAGCTTAGAGGGGCAATTGTGCACCAGAAAATTAAAGCCCCAGCGGTAGCCACCCGATCTGGCTTCAGAGAGGGCAGCTACCACTGGTGCTTTGCTTTTCCCGGAGCTCAGAGGGGCTTGTGAGCAAAGTGCCAGTGGTAGTCACCCTCTCTGAAACCAGATTGGGAACATGCCCTGCCATAACAAGGCTAGCTGCCCAGTCTGGCTTCAGAGAGGGTGACTACTGCTGGCTTTTCCTGAAGCTCAGGGGGAAAATTATAAGGAAAGTGCCAGCCATAGTCGCTTCTCTGAAGCCAGATCAGGCTCCTGCCCTCCCATTGCAAGGCTAGCCACCCAATCTGGCTTCAGAGAGAGTGACTACTGCTGGCACTTTGCTTTTCAAGTGCACAATTGCCCCCTGAGCACTGGGAAAAGCAAAGCACCAGCAGTAGCCCCCCTTCCTGGCTTTAGAGAGGTGACTACTGCTGGTGACTACCACTGGCACGTTGCTTTTCCCAGAGCTCAGAGTCAAGTGTGAGTAACAGCTTTGAATGGAAGTAAACCCGGGACTTGCAGTGGCGAGGGTTGAGATACACAGAGCTTGTGAGTCCTGACCACGCAATCTGGAGGAGAACCCCAAAATAAAGTAAGACGAGGGGGTGAATTTTGCCTAGGGAAATAGGCAATCGGATGGGGCCAGCGACGACCTGCATTTCCAGGCTAGTGAGCTAGAAGAGAAAATTAAAAACAACCGCAGCCGCCTGTGGGGGTTGACGCTCACCACACCTGGATTGCAGCTGCCGTTAAGGTAACTAACGACGCCACCCCTTTAAAAAAAAGTATGTGGACTTTAAGGCTGCAAATAAGCAAAGGTTTCTTTCTATCTTGTGGGAAGACATCCTAAAATAAATTTCAGTTGACGGACAAGTGAGCTTGTTAAGCCAAGTTAGGCGACTTGGCATGAAACAAACTAACTAACTACCTGGGAAGGGTGGAGTAGCTTAAGAAGAAACTAAGGAAACAGCTATATCAATAAAATATAAAGAAGAAGAGGATAAGTAACATTTTATAACATATAACCAGACTCAAAAACATTATGGACATTGGTTAAGAGGATAAGAAGATAAGAAATTAAGAAAATGAGACATAAAATGGAGAGAAAATACTTAAAGGAGAAGCACAGTAACATAGCAGACAGGTTCTTAAAGGAACAGTACCCAATATAAGCAAGCGAACAGTACATAGAGGAAGATGGAAGACGCGGAGAGGTAGGAGAATAAGGATATAAACTGATGCAAGGTGTGGAATGATACTAAATGGGAAAATATAAACAAAAAGAGAAGGTTGGAAGAGAGATAAGCGAATTGATAGAAGAGTAGAAGGAAGTGGAGTTTGTACTCTAGAGAAAACAAATAACAGAGACAAACAATCAAAGGTAAAGTTAAAGAATATTAAGAAGAAGAAACTTGAATTAATCCTGAGAGTATTGGAAAAGCAACAGAAGTAGAAGATAGAAGCCCGGCAGGGGGAGAAAGAATTCGGAGGAAAGACTCTGAAAGAAAAAAAGGGAAAGAAGAGAAAGAGGAAAGGGAGGAGGAAAGAGGCGTAAAGGACTGAAAGGAATTTCTGAAAAGAGAATAAAGTTGTATGAACTGATACAATTAAGAGAAGAATGAAGAGGGATAAAAAAAGGGGAATTCATTAAGTTAACATTGGGAATTTAATGACTTGATAAATAATTTATAATTTATGAGATGAATTTATGAAAAGTGAAAAATCAGAGGAGAGAGGTAGACAGGAAGTAACAAGTGAGAAAGAGATAGAAATACAGGAAGAAGAAAAAGAAATATTAAGAGAAGAATCAGAGGAGGAGAAGGAGGAAGAAGAGGAAAAAGAAGAAGAGGTAGAACAAAATGAGGAAGGTGAAACAGGAGGTTCAGAGGATGAGGCCTTTGAATAAGTAATTATAAAAACTAATAAAATCAGAAATAGAAATTAAGAAGAATTAAATAAATAAATAAACAATAGAAAAGAAATTATAGAAAAACTATTGACATGAAACATTAGAGGTCTAGACATACCAGATAAAAGGAGAAAGGTACTTCATTATTTAGATAAACAAAAGATTGATATTGCATGCCTGCAAGAAACACATATTAGAAATCAGGATCAGAGATATTTGAAAAGTGTACGACGGAGAGAATTATACCTAACAAATTATGATAAGAAAAAAAGAGGTGTGGCAATCTATGTAAATAAAAAAAAATAGTTCAAAAAAAATCTTTAATGATGTGAATGGATGTTATCTTGGAGTAGAAATAATATTGCGAGAGAAAAAAATCTGATGGTTGGAATATACACACCGCAAGATAATAAAAAGGATTTTTAAATGAAATTATTAGAGAAGATTCAGTAATATGACTACTCAGAATATATACTGGCAGGTGATTGGGAACGGGGTGCTAAATTCGAAGTTAGATAGATCACTAACATTAACAACAAGGAGGAATAAGCAGGGGAATTTACCAAAAACAGTTTTAGAATTAATGGACCAACTGGCATTACTTGATATATAGAGGCACAAACATTAAACAGAAAGAGATTTTATATTTTACTCAGATCGCCAAAAGTGTTGGTCAAGAATTGATATGTTTTTAATATCAAAAACACTCCATTGAGAAGTAAAGAAAGTAGAGATTCAACAAAAAATAATTCCAGACCACTGCCCAATAATAATGGAATTGGGACAACAAAACAGACAATACAATTGCAGGTTGAAAGATATATTAATCAAAAATGATTCAATAATTGAAAAAATTAAGAAGCCACTGAAACAATTCTTTGAGGAGAATTTAGATAAAGGTACAGCTACAAGTGTAGTATGGGACACTGGAAAAGCTGTTATTAGGGGGAATTTCATTCAACAAGATGTTGATAGAAAAAAGAAAAAGAAAATTTTGGAAAGTAGGATATTAGAGGAAATCACCAAAAAAAGAAAAAGTGTTAAAATTATGGGAGCTGTGTTCAAACACACATGAAGGGTACCAGACTGGGGAAGAGAGACTTAAAGAAATGAATTGATAGGGTGCTCTCTCACACACATTAATAAGAAATGGGGAGGTTGAAGAGGCTGACATCTGGTTCCACCTTTAGGTTCAGAGCTACAGCTGAAATATAAAAAAGTGGGGGGGGAGTCTGAACTTGGCTGGATCCAGTCCAAGGCTCCCCAAAAGATTCATACAAAACAAGACCACCTGCTGTAAAGGAAGGTTTTGTTAAATGTTGAAAGGTGTGGAGGTGTTTCATAACAAAGATTATGATGGGTTTGTCAACCTGGTGAAACAAAACAAAAACTGGTGCTCCTGGAGCAGCCCTGTATGTCCCAAATCTCCCCAGTTGTAAAAATAATGATCATGAACCCATATTTTTGTCCTCCCTCAGAATGTTGCTAGGGTTGTGGCTTTGCCATAAATATCTACAACTGCTGTTCATGTTGAACAGCTATACCAGAGTAACCAGAAGTAACCAGAATGACATATTTCTAGGAACATGGCATTTGTGGAGCTTGTATGGGTTCAGGGGGACCTGAAAATGGTTCTCTGATCCTTCACATGTGCCCGCCTCTGTCCTAAGTTCCGGCTGTGATAGACTAACAGCGATGCCTCTCCCTGCAAAAACTAAAAACAATAGTGCATTAGATAATCTCTATTATCAAATATGTCTACTTTGTTTTTCTCAAAACTCAAGTCTTTTCAGTCCAGTTTATGAACAAATTTGCAAACTTTGTATGTTCTTATCAAAATGGAATTGAACAAAATTCTCACCAATAAAAACCAACAAGGTTCAATAGGTGCAGCTGTTCTCAGGGTGGAGCAGGTGGTACTGCCTTGTCCCCCATGTATAGCTATTTTAGATGAGGATCCTGTCTAAATAAAAAGATGACAACTCTAATATTTCGTACCACAAACATGCTTAAATATATAGACTTTAAAGACAGATTTTTCATTCTGGAAAGAAGTGACCAGTGGGGTACCACAGGGTTCTGTCCTGGGCCCAGTGCTATTCAACATCTTTATCAATGACATGGATGAGGGAATAGAGGGTATGCTTATCAAGTTTGCAGATGACACCAGATTAGGAGGGGTAGCTAATACCCCAGAAGACAGAATAAGAATCCAAAATTACCTCAACAGATTAGAAAGCTGGGCCAAAATTAACAAAATGAATTTCAACAGGGAGAAATATAGGATATTACATGTGGGCAGTAAAAATGAAATACACAGATATAGGAAGGGAGACACCTGGCTTGATGGCAGTACATGTGAAAAGGATCTAGGAGTCTTAGTGGACCACAAGCTGAATATGAGTCAGCAGTGTGATGCAGCAGCTAAAAAAGCCAATGTGATTCTAGGCTGCATTAATAGGAATATAGTGTCTAGATGAAAGGAAGTAATAGTGCCACTGTATTCTGCTTTGGTCAGACCTCAGCTGGAGGACTGTGTCCAGTTCTGGGCACCACAATTCAGGATGGATATTGAGAAGCTGGAATGTGTCCAGAGAAGGGTGACCAGGATGGTGGGTGGTCTGGCATGCCCTATGACGAGCAGCTTAGGGAGTTGGACATGTTTAGTCTGGAGAAGAGAAGGTGGGACATGATAGCCATGTTTAAATATTTGAAGGCATGTCATACTGAGGATGAAGTAGGCTTGTTTTCTGCTGCTCCAGAGATTAGGACATGGAGCAATGGGTTCAAACTACAGGAAAAGAGATTCCACCTAAACATTAGGAATAATTTCCTGATGGTAAGAGCTGTTTGGCAGTGGAATGCACTGCCTCGGAGTGTGGTGGAGTCTCCTTCTTTGGAGGCTTTTAAGCAGAGGCTGGATGGCCATCTGTCGGGAATGATTTGATTGTGTATTCCTGCATGGCATGGGGTTGGACTGGATGGCCCTTGAAGTCTCTTCCAACTCTGTGATTCTATAAGTACCCCAAATCCTGGACAAATATGTCAGTTTTGGTTTCTTCCATGTTTGATTTTTTTTAAAAAAAATTACAACTTCTTTCTATCTCATTTACAAAGAAGCCTGCAAATTTCAGTAATTCCGACCAATCAACTCCCCTCCCCGAACAAAATTTTCACCCATCTGTAAATGGGATTCCCTCATTTGGATCTCTCTCCATACATTGTACTCTGAGAATGGTAGCACTTAAATCCCGTATCAATTGTCTATGAGGTATCTTACAGGTTTGAAGCTATAGAGGCATATAGTCAGGGCCCATGGGAACTATAAAATTCACTCTCTGTCTTGTGGACAGTAACAGTGGCTATTATGGGAGAAAGGGGTCATGAAGCAATATGGTGAATTTGGGGGATGGATGGGGCAAAGCAAGAGCTGAGATTATTCAGGACTGCATTTTCATGTGGTCTGTTGCTCCAGAGACTAGGACACAGAGCAATGGATACAAACTACAGGAAAAGAGACTCCTCCTAAGCATTAGGAAGAACTTCCTGATGGTAAGAGCTGTTCGGCAGTGGAATGTGTTACCTTCAAGTGTTGTCAGGTCTCCTTTGGAGGTTTTTAAACAGAGGCTGGATGGTCATCTGTCCAGAGTGCTTTGATTGGTGTATTCCTGCATGGCAAGGGTTGGACTGGATGGCCCTTGTGGTCTCTTCCAGTTCTATGATTCTGTGATTTTCATCATCTACTCTTTTAGACTAGATTGGAAACTAGAGCAAAATCTGGGGCTGAGAGCTTCTCTGATAACAATGGACACCCCAGACCCCTGAAGCACAAGAAGGATCATTTAGTTTATCAATTAAACATTAGGAAGGGACTCTTGATGGCAAAAGGTGCTTGACAGACTACTACTCTACCACTCTGAACCTCATTTTAGGGCTATTTTAAGCCATCTTATTTGCACTCTCGTTCCCTCCCTTCCTCTCTTTTTCTCATGCATGCACACACAGACACACGCACATGTTTTCCAACGTTGTATATTTTCTTAAATGACTGGCTGACTCAAACAACTCCAGCCCTGAGATTCCCCACAGTGCATATTCCTGTAGTTACAACAATTAATATTTGAAACTCAATATTTCCCCAAAGAATAAGTAAACCTGAAATGGAGAATCAATTTTGTTCCCTTAATTTATTAGACCAACATTAGATGTGATACACGTAAAGGCTCAACAGCTTGTGAAAGAATGAAGGGCACATGCAGATGCTTTTGTTACCAAAATGCAAAAAAGGGGGAGGGGAAGAAATATAGGTTGTCCCCCTGTATCCGCACGGGGTACATTCCTGGACTTAGCATTTATAGGTGAAACTGCAAATAATAGGAAACCCTATTAAAATAAGGGGCTTCGTGTACAAATATACCATAGAGTTCCATTGAAGGACCTAGCAATTCCTAGAGAGGACACTTCTCTAGACATTTTCCAGCACAATTCTATTGTTTATGTCCCTGTTTTTTCAGCTGTGGATAACTGAAATCGCGAATTGGTTCTGTGAATATGGGAAGGGCGCCTGTAGATGTATAAAATGCTCCTCTACAAATGTTTTACTTTTGATACTCTTGAGATTAATGGCCTTGTGATAAAGCACAGAGGCCAGAATCTGCTTGGCAATATAGGGCCTAGGCTAGTGTAATCATGGGTTACACTAGCATAATAGCTCTTTCTGAAGTTGCACAAGGAGATGTCCAGTCGCTCTTTATGGGTTTTTCCCAGGTGGTGCACTGGCAGCCCAACAGTGCCAGGGTGCTGCTCTCCCCACTTTCCCCCCACTGAAATAGCCATTGATTAGCCACAGGAGTAAACCAAAATAGCTTTTCATGCCATTGCCCCACGGGCAGCCGTCACATCCCAGACCTCCAGGGAAGTATGGAAGTTTACACTCTGCCCATGAGATAGGACTTCAACCTAGTGCAGTAATAGGACTCCCCTAAACAAAAGTTCAGTCCCTTATCAAAATTGTATTATCATGGGATCAGAATCAACAGATAGGAGATTTGTGCTAGATGCCTATATAGCCCATGTTCATGCTTTTGTACTTCCTAAACTCTTTTGACAGCCGTTAAGAAATGATCTATCAACTGCTTTAGTTTTTTAATTTAATTTTGTTTCAGTGCACATTTTGTACCCATGCCATGTATCAAATGCTCCTCTTTCACATTCCTCTTCCACACTACTGTATAAATAAATACCCAAAATTATTGCTCAGAGACAGTACTTTGGGAATGTCTATTACAATTCACTGGAAATTCCTTATGCAAAATCCTCTGCTCCCACTTATAGCTATGGGAAATTATTCAGAAGAGGAGGGACCTGGAGATCTTCATCTGAGTTTGTTCTTTGAATATTCTTACAAAGTGAGGTTTGACAGATGATTATGGGTAGCCCCTGGTTGTGTCATTCTTTCCTCAGAAAGGCCCACATAGGATTTACTTTCATATTTTTTGGGTACCAGGCAAAAATCTGTTTGTTTGTTTGTTTTTAGACATTCTTGTCATTTTTAACATTTTGGCTGTGTTAGAATCATAAAATCATAGAGTTGGAAGAGACCACGAGGGCCATCTATTCCAACCCCCAGCCATGCAGGAATACCCAATCAAAGCACAGCCAACAGATGTCCATCCAGCCTCTATTTAAAAACCTCCAAAGAAGGAGACTCCACCACACTACGAGGCAGCGCATTCCACTTCCGAACAGCTCTTACTATCAGGAAGTTCTTCCTAACGTTTAGGTGGAATCTCTTTCCCTGTAGTTTGAACCATTGTTCTGTGTCTAAGGAGATTATCAGACAGCCCTTAAAATCTGTTCCTGTTCCAGTACCACCCACCCACCCACCCTCCTCCCATCCCTGTAACTGAATAAAAATAATGCAGACACTTACCTTAATCCCGGGATAGAAACTGCTCCCCCCTCCTCCAGCAGTCCAGGAAGGGAATGGAGTTATCACAGAGCCCCATCCACTTCCAGGAGACCAAAGCCCCCTCCCCTTCCTGGAGACCAAATCACGTGGGGAATTAAAAAAAAAAGACAGACGTCAAAGAAGTACACCAAGCACTGAAACACCCTTAAAAAAAACACACACACACAAGTAACCTGGGGAGGGAACAAAAAAGGCTGTCACTTACCTCTTTGTCCCAATCGAAGCAGGAAGTGTTTTGCACGGAGCAGGGAATTAAAAAAAACAAATTAAACAGATATCAAAAAAGTAAACTAAGCACCTAAACACACTTTAAAAAAAAACAAGTAAACAGGGGAGGGTACAAAAAAGGCTGCCACTTACCTGGATGTCCAGATCGCCACCAGAAGTGTTCTCTACTTACCTTCCAGGACCTTACAGAGGCAGGACTTTTTTGGACGGGGTTTTGTAACGGAAGCAGCCTCGTCCCTGTTGCGAGGCTGCTGCACAGCAGGGGATCCGTTTCGGATGACACTGTGCCCACGCCAATACTGTTGCGGAAGTGCTGGGAGGCTGCAGTGCCATATTTGGCGATTTCCTAATCACGATCAACATCCGAAACAGACCCCCTGCCGCGCAGCAGCCTCGCAATGGGGATGAGGCTGCTTCCATTACAAAAACCAGTCCAAAAAAGTCCGCAAGCAGCTGGGGAGGGGGATTTAAAAATAAAAATACAAGCAGAAATCTAAAAATTAAAATAAGTACCAAAACACTCTTAAAACTTTACCACCAACACGGGCAGGGTACAGAAAAGGCTGTTATTTACCTTGATGTTACAATCATACCCGGAAGTGTCGGTACAGACCTCCCAGATCGTGCCAGCATAACGGGGCTCCTGTTCGCCCACCTGTGATTCCTTGACAGAAACGGAATGGGTGATCTATTAATGGCTTAAGCTGTTAATTTAAAAAACAGAAACCAAACGAGGTCAGAATGGGAGAGGGAGGATGTTGTCTGAAAGGAAAGTTCTTTAGAGATCGTGTTGTGTTCCTGTTCTGTTTTATTAAGCCTGTGTGATAATCTCCCTAGTCTCTGGAGTAGCAGACAACAAGCTTGCCCCAGCCTCTTTATGATTGATGTTATTGCTGTTTTCTCCATTTGCTTTGATTTTAATTTGTGGTTTAAATGATTTGTTTTATTGTATTTTTGTTATCTTTATTATGTAAGCCACCAAAATAACTTCTTATTCTGGGAAGATATATAAATAATGTAAATAAACAGGTAAATAGATTTTTTAAAACCATGGCCAGCCATAGTACATAGTCCCCAACTGAAGATTTTCCCCTCCCATAAACTTCTCCAGGGTACTTAAATCTGAAGAGTTAGCAGGGCATTGTGCTTGTTGAGAAAGCAAGCATGGTGTAGTGGTTTGAGCATTGGACTAGGACTCTAGAGACCAAGGTTAGAATCCCCGCCTAGCCATGGAATCCCACCTTGGGAAGTTACACTCTCTCAGTCTCAGAGGAAGGCAAGGGCAACAACCCTCGGAACAAATCTTGCTAAGAATGCAAAGTGATTATTTTACCTTAGGGTTGCCATAAGTCAGAATGACTTGAAAGTACACAACAGCAACAGTGCCTGTTGAGCCAGATGCACTTTGGATGAACTTGAGACCCTGTCTGAAAAGGGTCAAGGTGATAATATTTCTGGGCAGCACTTATGCCCTGGGAAGAAATCCTCCTAACAAGCACTGTTTTTCACCCTTGTTTAGGAATGCCCCGTGTTTCTAAATCATATACAGCAATGGCCAATCCTATTATTTAGTTCTGAAGAACCGTGTGCAGGCCTATAGACTTCCAGGTTGTAGCATTTGAGGTGGTGTGAATTTAATTTGGATTCCAGTTGTAGTCCTCACCTCCTTCCCTCCCTCTGATGCTTGCATTTCTGGGGATAGAGAAGTAGCCTCGGGTAACAAGCCAGGGAGACAGCACTCATGAATCATATACCACCAACCAGTTATCACTGGACAAGGACCCATTTGCCATTGGCCAAATCCACACTATACAAATAATCCAGTATGAAACTGGATTATTTTCCATGGCTCTTTCCTATTGAATCATAGGATTTGTAATTTTACAAGGGGCCCATTTAAATGGTGAAAATACCCCTCATGGGTTTCACTGGGAATCCTACCAGTCTAAACAGGATCCAACACCAATCCACACTATTTGGAAGGAGGGGGGGGTAAAATGGCAAAAACAACAGGGTAAAAGCCTTCACAGATTTCCCCGTACTTTTTCACAAACTATGAGGCTGGTGTGCATTTTTGCTCTTTTGGACTATTGAACAATAAAAAACATGAAGGGAAGCACAAAGCTGATTCACTGGGTGAGAGCAGGGGCAGGGTTTGCTAGGAGGGCAAGCGCCCGCTGCTACCATGTTGGATTTTCATCTTAGCGATAGCTCGCTAAGGCAATTTAAAAAAGGATCAATACTTTCTGTTTTGCTTTGGAGAATTGCCCTATCGCACCAGCGCACCTTGGGATTTTTTTTTTAACGGCAGCAGTGAAGAACTAATGAGAGTAAATCACTCATGGCTGCCATCAGGAATGTGAGGCTTATGGAGGCTTCCAAGGCCAGAAAAAAACATTTGGTCTGGTTGCTGCTGCTACGAGATGCCAATAGTATGATGCCAATAGTATGAGGTAAAAAATTGGGATTTTCCCCTGTGTATAGTTGGGCCCAAGGTCTTTAGCCTTCTCTGCCAAAGCGTGCTGGTGTCTCACCAAACTATAAATCCCAGGATTCCATAGGAAGGAGCTATGGTAAATAATACAGTTTCAAACTGGAATATTTGTATAGTGTGGATTTGGTTGTTGCCATCTATCTGAATGTATGTAACACATGCTCTGGGTGCATCCATGATTATTGCAGCTAGATACCAGTTTTATCACCATGCCTCCATCCCATGGAATCCTGGGTTTTGGATTTTGATGACATGCTTATAATTCTCTTCAATACTGCTGAGCAGGGGAGTGAACTAGAGCTCTCTAGAAGATAATTTTAAATACCTCCCCAAATTACAAGTGCCAGGATTCCATAGAAAGAAGCCATGGCAATTAAGCTTGTATCAAGTCCTGCAGCTGTGCAATATGGACACACCCTCTTTTGCTCACTGCTGCCGATTGCTGCTCAAGAACTGGCCTCTTGATTTAGACCCTCCATGCAGCAATTTCTTCTACATTTGCTGGGTTACAGGTTCCTTTAGTACCCTCACCAGACTCTGAATTCTAAGCCAATGAACCTGACTGCTGGAAGTCTTTGACTCACGTAGACTGTTCCTTCCTTCCATCTCCCTGTACTTGTTACATCTCTTCCAGAGATGTGAGATTCCTCAGTACCAAATCCATACCAGTAACAAACCCCAGACCATAAAATTAAAAACTCAGTCTAAAGAACTGTGGCTGTGAGCCTCTTTGCAACTTCTGCCCATGGAATCAGGGGTATGTGCCGTGAGCTGTCTTCTATAGACTTAACAGGCAACAGCTTCAGGTTTAAAAAAACAGTAAGCTTTATTCTCTACAGCGTTACTAGCTCAAGGTTGTTGCTTAGAATGAGAACAAAAGGAAATACAAAGATATAAAAGTATTTACAAACATGCAATCGTGGCATGGCTTTCATTCATTGGTTATTTTAAACCTTTTACAATCCTCTTCTCACCCGTTACCTCACCACCATCTTTGTTATTTTGAATGCTTTGCTATTTGGCCTGTTTCCGGCCATGCCAGTTGTTCACTCTTTACCATTACAAATGGAGACAATTCAATTCTCACATAGGCAGAGGTGATGCAATGCTACCCTGCATGTAGTAAATGGCGGGGTAAATGGCATGAATGACCTGTTCCTGACAGTATGTCAGCTTACAGCCAGTTCTTCAGTCATTGTACATGATGTATCCTGCAGCTCCTTGCACAATGTTTTTCCCTAATTGCTACATGGCACTGGGTGCAGTTTCCAAACCCAAATAGCCACTGCTTGAGGGTTGTACTGGACAAGCTTCATCATGCCATCACCTGGCTGGTGGCCATCACCCTCCTGGGCATCCATGTAAGTATGCCTTCTATTTTACCAGCATTAAATGTGATCTCTGCAGCTGAAGACTGTATGCTTGCTGTTACTTTCACACTTTTGACAAATAAATTGGGCCTGGCAGGGAAAGAGAACATTGGTGAACTCCCTAATTCTCTAATAAGAGTAGGAGATGGGGAAGGGTGGCTTGAACAGTTTGGCTGTCCCATCATTCCATAGCAAAATCAGTGCTATTGAGAGCCTTTGAAGTAAAGCCCCTCACAGAGCTAAATACCTGTTAAGGGAGGAGAGGAGGATGCCTCCATTGAGTCTTCATCACATCTTCTTTCCTACCAAGCAGCTGATTTATCCTGCAGGATTTAATTCATGTGGCAGTGGGGCACCCATCTGTGTTATGATGAGTATTGATGTTGCTGGAATTTGTACCTTACTCAGTATATGGATTTGTCCTGCTTGGGATTCTCAGCTGTAGTTCATGCCTTTGTTGAGTCAGGAAACTTCTCCAGGTTGGAATGTTAAATAAAATTCTAAGTGTGCATTCTAGGCATGTGTGCCTTCTGTACTGGAGGCAGAATTTCTTTCATGATATCCCTTTAGTCTTGATGTGACTTCCATCAATTACTTGGGACTACAGGATGAGACCACTTGATCACAAATTAAGAGATTATTTTAACTCAGCACTGAGTGTTATGCGCAGTTGACCCAAGAGTCCATGGCTGACATTCAGTACTGCAGTTACGGTTTCATAACTTAGAGTTACGGATCCATAGTTACTCTGTATTCAGTAAGATTACATAGTCTTGCTATAAAATCTACATAAATGCCTCCACAGTCCACCTTCACAGCCAGTAGCCAGATCAGACAAAGGACCCTATCTGTCCAGTTGGCGATCAGGGCACAAGGAGGATGGCATTTCCAAACCCTCGCACCAGAAAATGAGACTGCGACAAGGACTTGTGACAGGGGTCCTCCTTCAGATGCAGCATTGCCAGGCATATTGGAAATGTCATCCTGCTTGCACCCAGACTGCCAGCTGAGCAGGCCTCCTTCACCTGATTTGGCTGCTGGTTGTTAAGGTAGACTTGGGGGCAGGGTTAGGGCAGGAGATATAACTTTGTTGCACATATGTAACTAAGTTGCTGATGTAGAATATTGGTACATATTCTTAAGAAGTTTTGAGAATTAGAAGGAAGCAGCAGAAAGCCTGCATGGATATGAAGCATTCTGAGGAGACATAAATATCACTATTAAAATGGAACACTGTGCATAGCTGTGCAGAGATTGGCATCCAAGTTAACTTGGCTGTTGTGTTTGCCAGACTGATCTGGCCTTATGCCCTTGCTTGATTCTTTTCTTGAGGTAGATATGCCTCCTTCAAATCACTGCTGCTACCAACAATACTACTACTTACTGTAACTGCTACTGTTACTACTGTTGTTAAAATCCATTTCTCAGGTGTTTGGGATTTAAACGGTGCCTTGCACAATGTTGTGTATTATCTGTGTGATTTCTCTCACATCTTTCTGTATGCTCATGCCTATATTTTCAAAATTAGGTAGTCAAACCCCAAAGCACAAAGCAGCTAACATAAAAACAAATTTCCACAGCCTAGTGGAATAAATTAATAACTGGGGATGAACCAGTCGTGAGGGTGGGTGAGACAGGCGGCAGAGGGGGGAGATGCAGCAAATGAAAAGGAATGATTAGGAGTGTGTATTGAACCAGACAGCACATTTTTTATTCATTCCAAGAACATTTTTGAAGTGTCACTACATATTTAAGCCAACAGTATGTGTTGACAGTAAGCTAACTGTTTAACAGTTTTACATATACAAAACAGAGTACAAAATGAATGTTCATGTTTTGCAACTATATAAGGGGCCAGTGCATAACAATCATCATCTTCACGCTTGGCGACTGGCAATAAAAATATACTGGCAGCAATCCTGTTTTGCTGTTCCCACACTGTTATGCTACTGGGAAAAGCAAAGGTAGTAGCAGCAGCAAGTTCCAAAAGACCATGGCCTCATGGCAGAGTTGGCTTAGATCAGTGACTCTTAACCTTTTCTTTACCAGGGACCCCGTTTAAGTATCTTTTGCTGCCACAGAACCCCAAAACTTAACTAAAGATTTAAAACCCTAATAATACCACCTGATAATAATAATACAATTACACCATCCATTAAACCTTGTCTCAGATGCACTGGAGGGGGAAGGAAGACTTTTCTCCTGCTTCTTCCTGAAAATTTGTGGCTGGAGGGGATTGAATGGCAATACACAGGCCAAGCCAGCCAGCCTTTGCCTTGGATCCTGCCATGTGGCCATTCCACTGCAGGGAGGAGGTGGGCCAAGTAGCCTTCAAGACTTTGTGGACCCCCTGTGAGGGCATTACAGACCCCTGGGGAGTCCCTGGACCACAGGTTAAGAACCACTGGGTGAGATGGTCACCTGTGCTGCAGGACAAGTGAATATTTAAGCCAACTCTAAGAACCTCTCCTCTCCCCCAAGACAGGCATCTCAGACGTGGCTGCTACCTCCTCCTCTTCCCTGAACAATTCTACAAAAAATGTGCTACACCAGCATAGTGGACAGTGATATCAGCGTAGGTCACCAATAGGCTTCTGACCAATGTGTTCCAAACACAGCACATGAAAGTACTATAGTTTGAAGCCAATGTACTTCCCTTAATTTAACTCAGCAGTGAAATATATGTCAGAGAATCTAACTACACTAGAAAGTTGGTTGCTCATGCTGTGCTCATACTGTCAAAAAGTTTCTTCTAATATTCAATTGAAATCTACCTTCCTGTAACTTAAAACAATTAGACCTGGTCCTACTCCCGGGAGGAGCAAAGAACAAACCTGCCTTCTCCTCTTTGTGGCAGTTCTTGAGGTATTTAATCATGTCACACACACACACACAGAGTGTTCTCATCACCAAGTTGAATATGCCCTGTTCTTTCAACCTTTCCTCATATGTTTTATTTTCCATACCCTGTATCATCCTTGTTGCTTTTCTGAACCCACTCCAGCTTATATACAGTGGGCCCTTCCCATCCATGGGAGTTTGGTTCCAGGCACCTCCACAGATGGGGAAAGTTGCAGGAGCTCAATCCCCATATTAATCGATGGCAGCATGTGCACACACCCATGTGCTGATGCACCGCATCATGCACCATTGAATAATATGGGGTGTGGTGATCCACAGAAGCTCCAATCAGCAGATGGCTAGTCTGCCAATACAGCAGGCTCACTGTATATCCTTCTTAAAATGAGGCACCCAGAACTGAACACAGTGCTCCAGGTGAAGCCTGACCAGCACAGAATATTTTGGGACTATTACTTCCCCCAGTTTGGAAGCTATGGTTCTATTCATGCAGGCTAAAATATTACCTGCCTTCTGTGGTGCAGCATCACACTGCTGGGTCATGTTCAATGTTTGATTGACACATAAGTACACTGGCATAGGTTTTGATGGCAGGAGGGAAAAGGCTGCAGAAGCTTGTAAAGGAAGTCAGGCACTGGAGAACTGGGTGTCTCAAGAGGTGGAAGATTTTACCTGCCCTCTTTGCCACTACTGCCCAACCCTGGAAATCCTCTAGCCTACTTCAGAAACAGGAGTTCAGTCTTTGTCTGCCATAGACTTTTTCACAGAAAAAGAAAGAAAGAAAAGAAAAAGAAGAAATTAGGAATAGCCGAATGGAATCTATGAATAAAAACAAAAGACATCTAAGGATACTAACAATGTGGTCTTTTATTGCTAAAAAATATGACACAATTCAGTCTGTGAGAACTCTTAAAACTTTCTCTGTGTGTGTGTGTGCTGTATAAAAATAAAGCCAATTAAAACCATGGCTGCAACTCTGTGTCACCTACTTAGCTACTTAATCCCCTTAGTTATGTAACTACCGTAAGTAGTGTCTCCCAGCCTAACTCCCTCAATCCTCACTTACCAGGCAACAGACCCTGTGTGTGACAGGGGTATGTTCCCTTGTCAATCAGGAAGCAGCTGACTAATGTTTCCACAACCTCCTGTGAGCAATCTCTGGTGTAGGGGACCTGTTGCAATTCCACCTTGCACTAGAGATCACTCTCAGCAAGGCAGGGGGATCAGTCTGCTGCTTCCCAATTGACAGGGGAACAGATCCCTGTCACTCACAGCAGCTGCTGCCCTGTAAGAGAGGATTGAGAGACATTCATGGCCCCTATGTATTCCCTAAACTAGTGAATCCATAAAGATCATGAATATGAACCAGTTGCAAATGTGTACTGTATATTCCGGCGTATAAGACGACTGGGCATAAAAGATGACCCCCGCAATTTCCAACCAAAAATCTAGGCTTAGGCATATATTTGCCATATAAGACCACCCCCCAATTTGGCTGGCTGGCTTACTGGCTGGGGGAGCCTTGCCAGCTGATCCTCTTTGTTTCCCAACTCACGAGGATCTCCTCGTGAGTTGGGAAAGTGAACAGGATTCGCTTGCAGGGTTCTCCCAGCCAGCCAGCCAGCCACAACATTCGCCCCTTTCTTCAACCTTCCCGTCAAACTTGACTTGAAGGTGGAGGAAAGGGGTGAAAATGCCTAGTTTGCCTCAGCATCCCCCTTCCCTTCGTCTTGGCTCTTCCAAAGGGGACCAAGGCGGGGGAAGTGGGGGTGGCTGCGGCAAACCGCTAGATTCGCCCCCTCTCCCCATCTTCAAGGAAGGTGGGGAGAAGGGGCAAAGATGCCCCATTTGGCTCTGCAGCCCCGATCCAGAGCCAAACGGAGCATCTTCACCCCCTCTCCCCACCTTCCTTGAAGGTGGGGAGAGGGGGTGAATCTAGGGGTTTGGCTCCATGGCCCCGCTTCCCCTGCCTTGGCTGCCTTCGGAAGGGAGCCCAGAAGGAGGGATCGGGGCCACGGAGCAAAACGGGGCATTTTCACCCTTTTCCCCCACCTTCAAGGAAGGTGGGGGGAAAGGGCAAATCTAGTGGTTTGCCTCGGCTGCTGCAGAGGCGATTGAGCGGCGGCCGCGGCAATCCGCAATGTTCTCCCCCCTTCTCTGTCTTTGTTGCTCCCCAAAGGGGGAGAAGACAGAGGAGGGGGGGCGAATGAACTGCTAAACACTTTGCTTCACCCCCTGCCCCATCTCCTGCCTCTTCACTCCATTTGCGAAGAGGCAGGAGATAGGTAGGCAGGCGAAGCAAAGGATATCCGGCGTATAAGACAACCTTCAATTTTGGAGGGCATTTTTGAGTGCTCAAAAGTCATCTTATACACTGGAATATACGGTAACTCTATGTTACACATTTGTAACTTTCTTAATAAATCCCAGGCCATCTTCTTAGGATCTCTACAATATGCTTCCTTTTTTCCCTCTGGCAAATTGAGGAAGAATAATTTTGTCCATTTGGGCAAATTTCTGTTTCACCTGGAGAAACTTGCTTAGATCTTTCTTTCAATGTGGCCTATGCTGTGGCCCTAAAAGGAGAAGCTACATTTCTACCCTAAGGTAACCAAAATGCTTTTAGCAATGTTTTTGGGTGTACTGTTCATTTAAATATTTATCTTTTATTTTAACATGACCTGCTTTTTCTCTAATTCCTAAACTGAACCTACTAATAAAACCATTAAAATCAGAAAATAGAGGCTATGGTCAAAATCCTGTTGGTGACATATCCTGGGGTTACATAAGTAGATGTCTTTTTGGACAGCGCAGAAGGAGGTATTCAATTCCTTCTTGGGCAGTGTCCTCCCCCTGCCACAGAATGCAGCTTTGGAGTACCAGAGCATGCTCCCCCAACCATTTATTGGTTTGGGAGAGTGAGAGACACTCGGGCAGAACATAGCTGGAATTCTGCAGTTGGGAGAAGAAAGCTGTCATTTCTGTCCTGAGTCCCCAGATAGTCTCTGGAGTGGTGAATTGCTAGAGATCTGGAGGGCTATAGCAGCTGTCATCTTCTGGCTCCAGAATTTCAGCCAGATGTTACCTGGGTGTCCCACTGGCCAGTAATTGGGTGGGGGAAGTGTGCTTCAGAGTTTCAGAACTTCCTTCGGTGGTGGTGGCGATGCAGAACTTTCTGGGTAAGATATTATACACCACCAAGGTGTAGAATGCTGGCCTGTATGTTTTGCCTGAACAAGGATTAGGTCTCACTCAGCCCTCTATCCATGTTTCAAACTGAGAAGGATAGTTAAAGGAACCTCCCTAACACGCCTGTATCTTTTTCAGTGATGAAAACCTGACAGATCTGAATTACATATATTTAGATTTAGGGAAGTCAGTGTGATGGCAGCAGCTATAGATTTAAGAAGGGAATATCTAGCCTGTTCTCTCTTATAGGAAAAGTGGAAATGTGCCTCCTATTGCAAGCCCACTTGGTAAAATGCTGTTTTGGCTTTCTTTCTTCTAACAACTTTGCTAATGAAAGAAGACTAAGAGGTGATATGTCAGCCATCTTGAAATATTTGAAGGGCTGCCACATAGAGGAAGAAACTTGGCTTTTTTGCTGCTCCAGAGGTAGAACCCAAATCAGTAGATTCAAATTACAAGATATGAGATTTCAACTAAAAACTAAGGACTTTATCAGACAGGCCTCTAAAAATGTTCTTTTGCCACCATATTTTACACCGTTTTTCTGCCAGCAAAAGAACCATTTTTATCAAATGTAGCCATGATTGCATGAAAAAGCAGCCCCATACTTCCATGTTGACGGGCGAGTGATATCTTGGCGGGTCTCGCAAGATGACACAAGCATGCTTGTAAGTTAAAAAAAAAACAGCTAGATTAAAAAACAAAACGAAAATACAAGCACTGAAATACACTTAAAAACTTGCCTGCAACACAGGAAGGTTCATAAAAAGAGCATCCCATGGCTAGTTTTCCTGTTCCCACACGGAAGTACAGTATTCTGTTGGGGATTGCCCGATGACACTGGAATCACACCAGCAAAATGGGGTGTGGTTTCACACAGTTGTAATCACAGCAAAAAATGCCACGACCAATCTGTTGATGCCTTGATCCAACAATAAAAAAGAATGCCCTGTTTTCAATACATGATTGTGAAAGCACAATGTTGTCTGGTATTGGCACCCTTTCGCATTCATTAGGCATTGTTATGACGCCGTATTTGCTGTGTCTGATAAAGTCCTAAGAACTTCCTGATGGCAAGAGCTGTTTGGTCACTGGAACAGTCTGTCTTGGAAGATGATGACAAAGGTTGGGGAGCCATCTGACAGGAATGCTTCAGCTGTGGTTTCCTGAACTGGTAAGTGGGTTGGACTAAATGGCCCCTGGCATCCCCTCCAGTTCTATGGTTCTACAGTTCAGCTGGAGATCTCTTGTATATTTTGATGTAGAAGAAAATAAACTGTCAGGTGGATTTTACCTGAAGGCTAGAATGTAGTAAAGGAGCAATTAGCAGGATTTATAGATCATGACACTGGGGTTATGTAGCAAGACAATAAAGGAATGGGTTCAAGAGTACATGGGAAATGGGAATCGAGTTAGTTTGGTGACATTATCCAAAAGGCATAAAGATGCTTTTTGGTCAAAAACTAGACTTGATGACAGATTTTTAAAGCCGTTCAAAATGGTGACTGCATTTCAGGAAAAGCTACACATTTGCATCCTGTTAAAAATATGGGGACTTTTCACTAACTAGGGCCATGGATTCACTGAAACACAGTTTAAATTAGCTTTTTTCCTGGTTTATAGTGTTACCAGCCCTGACAGCCCCCAGCCCCTTTTCCTAGCAATAATTGGCAATACAGTTGTCCCTTCATATTCGCTGGGGTTTGGTACAAGGCCCCCCATGGATACCAAAATCCATGAATACTCAAGTCCCATTATATGCAATGGCATAGCAAAATGGTGTCCCTTATATAAGATGGCAAAATCAAGGTTTGCTTTTTGGATTATTATTTTTTAAAGAATATTTTCAAGCCGTGAATACTTAAATCCATGGATACTAAATCCATGGATATGGAGGAACAACTGTATTTAATAATCTGGCTAACTGTGGCCTTCCACAAAGAGTGCCAAGTAAACCATGGACTCCAAAGGACCAGGGTATCCCAAGGACTAGCACTGACTATGTCACGTACATCTGAGGGAGGTGCCATCACAAATTCCAAAGGAAGATGACCTGAAAGGCAACTCCTTGCCTGAACATCTGGCTAATCCAATCAAGTATAGCTGTGTACCCAAAGTTTGTAAACATGATGTTCCCCTTTTCCACCACCGCAAACAAAGAAGGTTGCTTGCCCTATTTAATATCAAAGTGATAACACATTAGCAATCATTAGCATCCATTACCTCTTCCAGACTGTCTATTGTCTTAGCCTGGGAGACGTCGAAAAGCATTTTATTTCACTCTAAATCCCTTCCCCTGAAGGGAAATATTAGGTATAAAAAACCCTTCAAAACTCTACTCAAGTGCACACAGTTCCTCCTCCTCCCTCCATGCTGCCAGTTTGCTGTGTGCCCTCAGATCACAACTCTCAGACCCCGTTTGCTGCAGGAATCTCTGCTCTACAAGACAGGTGTTGTATCACCCATTATCTCCTCACGCTATTCCTCTATCCAAATACTTTTTGCTTTATTCATTAGCCTTGCATAAGTGCTTAAAGCCTGAATGTGTGTGTGAGTGCCGTGATGTTATTTTCCAATAAAAACCAATTAGGACTTTATCATACCACCCTCCCAAAACATTCTTTTGCCAGCATAATTTGTGCCATTGTTAATGCTGGCAAAAGAACTCCCCATGCCATACTTATCTGTAATCCTGGCAAAAGGCAGCCCTGGCAATGAATGAGAAGCGAACAGAGCTCCGTTCACTTCCTCGTCTGAAATCTCGCGGATTCTTGTGAGAATACCTAGTGTGGGAAATTCACCCCCCCAATAACACTCAAGTTACAAAAAGCACACAAACACACTTAAAAACTTACAAGTAAACAAGGGAGGGTCATAAAAAGAGTGTCACCTACCTGGATGTTGCAATCTCATCCAGAAGTGTTCTGGCTGGTCCAGACATTCACATTGTAATAATATGAGAAAAAGACACGAGGTTTAAAACACTGACAATGCAAGCAAAAAAATCACCACACCCAATCTATTGATGGCTTGGGCCGTCAGTAAAATAGAATGGATTATGGACAGTACATAAATGCAAAAGGGTGATGCCATCTGGTATGCACACCCTTTCGCGTTTATGTGGTGTTGTTATAATGTATATTTCATATGTTCGATAAAGTCCTTAATTGTAATATCTGTCTTGAAAGTCTCCTCCTTAGTACGAGTATACATAGGTCTCAAGATCCTGCTTGTTGCTCACCTCTCATATTGCCAAGTCAAATATATTAATTCCCCAAACCCAACAGACCCAAGCAATTGGGGTAACAATAGATGATGATTTTTAGATCAATAATTTCTCAGTTTTTACTCCAGTTTTCTTCTTGTTACCAGTTCTTCCTTGGCAGGATGATGGTATTTTTGTCAACATTTGAACTGCAGTGCTTGTTGCTAGAGAAATATGATATTCTCACTTCATCTTGCATTCTTTTGTGATAACGAATGAATGTCTTCTAGCCACCATACCTATGGAATGGCAGTTTTGACAACAATGAAGCAGAATGGAAGAGAGACAAAAGTTTAAAGGAAAATCAAAGAAGGTCATACGAACAGTCAGTAACATTTTGAGCTGAATAACTTTCTCTTGTGCTGAAGAACAAATGTAGAAACAGCCCTTGTAATACAGTTTTGCTTGATTTGGGGTGTGGGGAGAGCCAATTAACAAGCCAGTATGTTTGTCCAGTCTGCTAAAGCTTCTTAAACAAAGCTCCCCTCTGAACTTCATACAATTTGCAAAATACCAAATAATGGAGTAGCTGTATTACCTCTACTAAATTACAAATGCATAGCTGATTTTCACAGCAAATGCTGTTGATAGCAATTGTGTATCCACTTACTTGGGAGTAAGCCATACTGAACCCAGTTCCATTCTGACTTGACCTGTTTGTGATTGTGCTGCATTCTATAAAAATAGTACTCTACGGTGAACTCGCCACAGGTCAGCATAAGAGGGGTGCTCCAAAAAAGCAATACAAGGACTCCCTGAAACAACATCTCAGGCTCGGCCAAATTGATCACCAACAATGGTCCGCCCTGGCCTCACATCGGGAGGCATGGAGGTGCACTATCCACAATGCTGCAGCCTTATTTGAGAACTCATGCCGAAACAAGTCTTGAAGAGAAATGACAATGCAGAAAGAATCACAACCCGGAAACATAACCCAAGGAGACCTTCTGCTGTGCTTTTTGCAACCAGACTTGTCTATCTTGGATTGGCCTTTTTAGTCATCAGCGCACTTGCAGAAAGAGTGGGATGAGTCCTTCCTGAATCTTCGTTTGCGAAGAAAAGCCAAAGAGAGAGGTAGACTGCAGTCTGAAAATACTGCATACAAAAGCATATACATACAGAATACATTGTAAGGATTTCTAGGGTCCCCTCCTGCTTCTAGCTGAGCAGAATGGGACCCTTAGAGACCGTATAGACTAGCTGCAGTCACCCATTGATTTTAAACCCCAGCTCAGTAACCCAATGGGAGGTTACCAGGGATCATTGCAGAGATTTCCTCCACCCACCCTTGTGGAGAATGAGACTGAGCAGGCAAGTGAAATTGCATAGAAGAAAGGAGAACTTTAAAGGAAGTTTTATTCAAAGCAGAATCTACATAGCAAAAGGGTATCTCTTTACATTAAAGGCACCTTCCCTTCAGGCACACTTAGGAGTTTGTTAAAATGGGGCAGTGATGCTATTGACACTGAATTGAGGGTTGTAAATGTGTAATGGTAAGGAAATTTACCATTGTACCTGGATCCACAACCTCCAACACCCCCCCCCCCCACACACACACGGAAACAACTTTACCATCTAAAAGACCACCAACCAGATAATGGCTTCCACTCCCCACCCTGTATAGCAAGAGTGAGAATTGTGTGACTTACAAGGTGAATTTTGTGTGTGGCCCTTGCTGTTCTGCAGTCCACCAAATTATTATTTTAAAAGTTCAAAGAAACTTTTTTATCAGATTAACATTGACTCCCAAGCAGCTTTTTTGGCCCAAAAATATGGTTAAAACCCAATGATACAACAGCAACAACAATACTAGAAAGACACCCAAAGTGACTTCTGATTGGCCAAAACATTACTTCCAGTGAACTCAGAGTGGCCAGTGCAGGCTACCAAGGGTCTGGAGGGGCTGAACATGGCTGTCTGACCCTCAAAGTTGTGCCTACTTTTGCTATGCAGCATATCCAAGCCATTAGAGGGCACTTAATCAACCTTTATTAAATCCTGTTTCTAGGCTTGTAAAATCTCTTTGAGTTTCTCATCTGGAAGATCCTACTGTATTTAAGTACAAATTGGAGAATTAAAGTTGTATAACCTGAGAAGTTCTTTAAATCTGAGGGGGGGATGGTGAAAAATTAAAGTACTTATTTCTTTTGAGAGGAAAAAAAATGGAATTGATTTTCCACCCTCTAGCAATTAATGAAAATAGGAAGTAATGAAACATGCCAGCTCTTGTGATACGAAATAGTGGTTTGCTCAGTCTTCCATTCAACACATTAGCTTTTCCTTCATAAACCTTTTTAAAAGCTATAGTAAGACTTGAGTTAGCCAAAATAGTTGTTGAAAGGACTATTTTAATGCAGACCTTCAGGTCGGAGCCTTGGCAAGAGTAATGCTGTTCTTTGACAGTACTAAAGGAAGCATGCTGTGGTTTCCTTCCCCAACTGTCACCTGGACGAAAATTGTAATCGGCAGCAAAGGAGCATCTGATATGTTTTAACAAAGCCATGTAAAAGACTTTCCAAGGGCAGAGCACTCCAGTGAGGGAGGAGGCAGCAGAACAAATTGTTTTCTCTTTCAAGGTGGGGAGACCAGAGGAGAAAACAGGAAGGAAAATATGTGTCACGAACCACCAAAGGTATTGAAAAGCTCACTTAGCATTTAAGTAAATGTCAACTGAAACACTCCTGCTGCTTGCTACCAACAGTACTGGCCATTCAGCAATCAGATTCCAATACAGTTGGCAGGGATGCACTCAGGGGAAGGAAGCCTCATTGTTTGTGGAGGTTGTGGTTTGGTTTGATGCTGAGTTATGTACAAGCAGCAGAAGCAACCTTTTCATAATGACTTCTGTTATCTCAGCTGAGCGCAAAGAGGTGACATGGGGTGGCTGCTTTTTTAAATGTCAGTTTTGTGCATGTTAGATAATTATGTGGCTGAAAATGGAGTGATGGATTGTTTCCAGGTCCTCAGAACTGGTAAACAGCATCTGCGTGGCATCCATTTTAGGTTGCCTCTTGGGTACCAAATCATTATCTCCCACTATATGTCAGTTGTCACTTGCACTGTACATGGTAACTTTTTACAAGATTTCCATTGCACAAAGAACATTTCTGATTGCAGATTTTATCCTTCCCATAAAATAAACAGTGTTTATTTAGATATGTATTTCTTGCTTTTTTTTTTTACAGAAGTTTATTATGAAAGCTTCCTGCCAACTGAGCTGAGAGTCTGTTGTTGGTTTTAGTCTGAACCCCAAATAGGTTAAGTACCTTGGAAATTGCATCTAAAGTTCAGACTAAAACCCAGAGTGAATTCACTGCACCATTGACATAGAAGCCATCGCTAGTGATGGGATTAGGAGAGCCAGTACAAAATATCCCACAACATAATTTGTCCATTTGTAGAATCATAGCATCATAGACCCAGAGAGTTGGAAGAGACACCAAGGGCCATCCAGTCCAACCCCCAGCCTTGCAGGAATACACAATCAAAGCACTAAATAGTTAATGAGGTCTTATTGCTACACTCTTCATATGAAGCACAGACCAAGAATTACCTGAACTAAAGTTCCCAACAGGTGGCTAGGTTAGCCTGTGGCTGTAAATACAACAGGATCCTGTGGCACCTCAGAAATAAAGATGTTTCATTCAAGAGCAAAGTGTGTTCTGTCCTATAAAAGTGACAATAAGATCTTCATCTTCCAGGTGCCACAGAAACCATCCATACTCAATGAGGTAATGAGAGAGTTCCTTATACAGTAATTCAATTCTTAAGTCAGTGCCTAAGAAAATAACTCTTGGCTTTTGATTTTCTGAGCTACTTTTGTCTTTTCATCAAAGACAATTCTGTGACTTAACAACCTTCCTGCCCATGGGAAACACCTCTCTAATTTCACTCTCTTCCCAGGCAAATCATAATGAGATTGAGCCCCAGAGAGAAGACCAACATGAGTCCACTGGGGATAAACTGGAAATAAGAACTGAGATCCGATTGGACCCTGGTGGAATATAAAGTTTTGCCAACGTACTTAACATAAAAAAATCAAAAAGGCAATGGTTGCTAACTGGATAACATCTCAAGTGTGTGACTGACCTGTCAGTGATTATTTGAGTTAAGGGGAAAACCTGCACCCTTGTGGCATCCAACAGCCCTTGTGCAACTAGATGGGGAAACAGTGTGTCAGGAGGTACTAGATACCTCCCTGTACAACATCTGCAAAAAATGTTACACTAGTGAAATCCCAGTTGACTTCCACTAGTATAAGTCAGCAAGAGGATTTCATCCAAAGGCACATGCTTACAAGTTTTAAGCTTAAGATGGAGTGGCGATGGTGGAGTTTGAATGGGAGTAGCAGAATCTATTGCTAGAGCTTTATAGATATGACTAGTTGCCTTTGTATCATTTTTAAGGGGCTGGAAAAAAATTCTGTTCTCAATCCACAATGCTCATTTGCTGCATTAGTATCCTCTACATACCAGCAGCAACATGGACTGACAAGCAGAAATGATGGTGTGTGACTGAAAGCTGGGCTCTCCTGGGAGAATCCCACTGAGGGTTTTCTACTTATTCCTCATTAGTCCTGAGCCGGTCTGCTTGTGAATCCTGTCACCTTGGCAGCGAAAGATTTTCTTCTGTCAGTGAGAAAATGAATTGCACAAGCATTGAAATTCATGAAGGCAGACTATTGCAATTAATTTTCTTAAAGTCTCTCTTTATATATTTAGCTTGGAGACAGGAGGGATGGAGCATGGAGGAGGCTTTTAACAGTTATGAATTTGAGAGCACAATCCTATGCAGTCTTAATTTTGTGCGGGAGATGAAAAATTATTGTTAAAAAAATATTTCCCCCTAAATTTAATTTATTTTGCATTTTTTAGAATAAGAATGAGGGAGGAAGGCAGCAGTACAAAGTGCTATTGGTATCAAGATTTCCATATTAGATTTATCTGACACAGAGGAAAACATGGGAACTGTTTAAAATGTAGTAGGTCGAAACACAATATAGAGGACAAGTCTTCTTTCTCCTGATAATCAGTTAGTTTACTTCATGATCATGCGTGGATATGTGAAGTTTCCTTAACTTCGTCTTTTTGAGATGTGTGCCCTTGAGAAAGGTTTCCTCTGAAATCCTTTGGGGTTATCAGTCATATAAGGCATTCCCAGAACTGGTTCTCTCTAGTTTTTGGTAGTATGTCCTTGGCATCCAACTTGGTACAGAAGCCTCCCTGAATGGCACACGGCAAATATTTTGGACTGTTATTCCTATCAGCCAGAGTCCTGTTGGTTTCTTCTACATGTGTACATTGTCCTACAAAAGCAGTTGGACTTTTTATTTTTGTCCAAAGAAGAACAGCAGTAATCAGTTCATGGTTGCAGAAGCAACATTGTACATGTGATGCTGTGGCTGATGGCTGATGTTGCTCACGACACTGTTGCTTTCCATCATCTCCCCCAGTCAAGGTTGCCAAGGCTTGCTGAGAGAGGAAGCAAGCCACTAGAGAGCACTTTGGCCAAAGGCTCCTCTGGTCTTAGTAATATGAGCCATTTTTTTCATGGAAATAAATAGCTAATTTGTTGTCAGGACAAATTGTGTGATGTCATTCCATTCTGTCATGCAGTTGGTTATGAGCTTCAGAGCTCCCAAAGAGGCCACCCTGGTTCAGATGTCTGTCTGCTAGACTGGTATCAGATATGGCACCTGAGAGATTTTCACAAATACAAAGTTGTGAGTGAGCATTCTTGAGTGTCTAGTGCTATCCTTCACCACTCTTCCCTCACCTTTCAGAGCCTGCATTTTCTCTGACCAGATATTTTATTTGTAATCATCTTACAACAAAATTTGTGGAAGCATCAGGGAAAGTGAGTCCATCCGGTGCTGGGGTGCAAATCATATGGCCCTGCAGGAGCTGTTGGACTGCATTCTCAGTATTCCTCATCATTGGCTGTGATTGGCTATGGCTACTGGGAGTTGCAGTCCAACTACATCTGGTGGGCCTCATAATCCCCTCTACAAGTCTCGTGCACATGGTACATCTAGCTGGCATTTTCACAGAATCATAGAATCATAGAGTTGGAAGAGACCACAAGGGCCACCGAGTCCAGCCCCCTGCCATGCAGGAACACACAATCAAGGCACTCCTAACAGATGGCCATCCAGCCTCTGTTTAAAAACCTCCAAAGAAAGAAACTCCACCACACTCCGAGGCAGCATGTTCCACCATCGCATAGCTCTTACCATCAGGAAGTTCTTCCTAATGTTTAGGTGGAATCTCTTTTCCTATACAGTTGTCCCTCTGTATCCATGGATTTGGTATCCATGGATTTAAGTATTCACAGCTTGAAAATATTCTTTAAAAAATAACAATCCAAAAAGCAAACCTGGCCTTTCCTCTACAGCTCGGACAGTGATTGAGGACCTTCCCTTTGATGAGGCTGGCCTCTCCCATGCGGAAACCGACACAAAGTTGGAGCACACTCATAAGATGTGGACAACTGCAAAGTGTTTAGGCTTACCACCACCTATTCAAACTTCCCGATCACGCTTCTATGCCAAACGATTCCCTCCGACTTTTCATAGGAGATACAGTCCTTCATCAGCACGTCCTCAGAATGTCACTTAGGCTTATCCGCAATACCAAAAGAAATCCTCAACAACCTCGAAATCCAAGTGTCAGTTCTAGAAGAAGAAGCCCGACTTGTCCAAGCAGCGTGTTTGACTACCTGCCCAACCATTCAATGCCTACATCCTAAGCTCCAGCGGACGGGCTTCTTGCCGATTTCCACCAATGGTGCCATATAACATCAGATTCATGGGTCCTCAGTATTATCCTCAAAGGTTACTTTATAGAATCCGACTGCCTGCCCCCGACATGGGTGTTCAAGTCTACACTCCCCTCCATATACCTCACAGATGAGGTAAATACCCTGCTCGAAAAAGGAGCTATAGAGAGGATCACTTGGTGCCAAGAAAGGTGATGGGCTATGCCTATTCTGGACCTTCAATGCGTAAACTGCTATATTATACCCAAGCATTTCAGAATGGTCACCCTTTCTTCCATCCTCCCATTCCTCCAAGTGGGAGACTGGTTCACGATGATCAACCTTCGCAACACATACTTCCACATCGCAATAGCTCAGCCGCACAGAAGATTCCTGGTATTTGCGGTCGGTCCCAATATGTACCACTTCACAGTTCTCCCATTTTCACTAACTGCATGGCGCCAGTAGTGGCTCACCTCCGCATGAGAGGGGTGGTGATCTTTCTGTACCTGGATGATTGGCTAATAATGGGCCCATTTAGGGAGAAGGTTGCCAATGACATCACATTGACACTTTCCCTCATAGAGGATCTAGGTCTGGTAGTCAACCTAAACAAATCTCATCTACAGCCCTATCAGCTCGCAAAGTTCATTGGGGCTCAACTGAACTCTCTTCAAGGCAGGGCCTTCCTTCCGGAAGACAGTTTCATCATTCTGCAAAGTATGGTGCGCTGTTGTATTACCCAGAGGAGAGTAACGGCTAACAATTCAGTGTGTTCTGGGACACATGGCATCAATCACAGCAGTGACTTCACTTGCCAGACTACTACACTACAGGTGTGGTTCCTACAGGTTTTCAGTCCGATGAAAGATGACCCCTCCAAGCTTCTCTCCATACCGCGCCCCATACTCACAATGCTGGAGTGGTGGATTCGCCCAGGAAACATGTAACAAGGGCTACCTTTTGTGACTCCGCATCCCTCCAGGTCCCTGACGACAGATGCTTCCACATCTGGGTGGGGCACACGCTCCCATGGTTTGAATGTTCACATTCTCTGGTCGTTGAAGGAAAGCAAGCTCCACATCAATGCCCTGGAGCTTCTGGCAGTGTTCCAAGCTCTGAAAGCATTTATATCATCTCTTCAGGGAAGGATGGTTCAAGTCATCTCAGACAACACTACCACAGTCTCTACATCAACAAACAAGGAGGGACCAAGTCCCAGACGCTCCTAGACCTCACATTGCAGATTTGGAGCTGGTGCATGCCCAGATGGATATCTTGCATGGCTATACACTTGGCAGGGAGCCAGAACAAGATTGCAGATTCATTGAGCTGAGCCAGGGGCAATTGCCACGAGTGGTCCATAGCACTGGATGTCCTGATGACCCTCTTCAGGGAACGGGGTACACCAACAATAGACCTCTTTGCAACACAACAGAATGCCAAATGCCATCTGTACTGCTCGAGACAAAACTCATCACAGGGAAACCTGGGAGATGCCTTCCTGTTCAAATGGACAGGAACCCTGCTCTATGCCTTCCTCCCTTTCCCCTCTCCAGGGTCATGGCGAAGATGAGATGCAACATGTCAAGATGCATACTGATAATGCCTTAGTAGCCCAGACAACCTTGGCTCTCTCCGCTTCTCCTTCTTTCCCAAGGGCTGTTCCACCATCTCCCTCTACGATGGGAAATTCTATCTCTGCACAACGGCCATGTCTTCCACCTCGACTTGGAAATGATCAACCTGACAGCATGGCTTATCGGTCTGTGATGCCCTTATCGGATTCAGTGAGGTCCATCATACTGGCAGCCCAGCGCCCTTCCACCCAGAAGGCCTACCAATATAAGTGGCAGATGTGCTGCGACTTTCTCCACGACAGGGACATTTCCCCCAGCATGGCTTCGGTTCCACTCCTCCTTGACTTCTTGGCATCTCTGTCAATGAAAGGATGTTCCCTCTCTTCTGTTAGAACCTACGTAGCGACACCATCCTCCAACTTCCAACAACTGGGGACACAGTCTTGCTTTACAGACCCTCTCGTCTGTGATTTCCTGCAAGGTTACAAAAATTTGCATCCTCCAGTGGCTGGACCTGTGGCCTTGTGGGACCTCCAAATAGTCCTCCAAGCAGTGTCGAGACCTCCTTTTGAGCGTATGGACTCAGTAGATGCGCACCTTCTGTCCTTTAAAACGGCCTTCCTGGTCGCCATTACTTCTGCAAGAAGAGCAAGTGAACTGTGAGCACTCAGGGTGGATGCCCCCTATACCCAGTTCCATAGGGACAAGGTCATACTTCGACCAGATGTGGTTTTTACCCAAGGTGGTTTTGTCCTTTCACCTGAACCAGGATATAATTCTACCATCCTTTGATGCCTTACCCTCTCCAGATGGCACCACTGTTTGCCACCCGCTTGACGTCTGGGCGGTGCTGGAACTTTACCTGACTAGAACAGCAGCATTTCAATGCTCCAACAAGCTGTTTGTCTGCTATTCCGGCACCCAAAAAGGGCTGGCAGTCTCATCTTAACGTTTCTCTAAGTGTGTTGCGTCTGCAATCCAGATCTTGTATGAGATAGTGGACAAGCTTCTGCCTTCTTCCATAAGGAGTCACTCTACTAGAACAACATCTACCTCAGCGGCATATCTAAGTGGTGTATTGCTGCTGGACATCTGCAGAGAGGCCACGTGGGCAACGCCACTCACTTTTGTGAAGAACTATAAAATTGACTCTTCCAAAAATAATGGCTCAGCCCTGGCTAGGACGGTACTGGCACTACCACCCTCCTGTGTTTGATGCAGTACTCTTTTATGGGTTTTAATATAAAATACTAGTTTTTATAACATACTGTTGTCTTGTCTTTATTAGTCCGGACACCCCTACCATCCGGACTCCTGAGCTTGCTAGTCTACCCATTGTGTACATTCACAGAGACCATGAAGAAGAAGAACAAGATACTTACCGTAACTATAGTTCTTCGAGTGGTCTTCTGTGAATTCACACAAAGCCGCCCTCCTCCCCTCTGATGTCCTACCTCTCACCTCATTTTTTAATATGTGGCAATAAGGAACTGAGCAGTTGGTGAGAGATGGAGGCTTATAGGCCAGGAGTAAGGGGGAGGAGCTACCACCCAAAAGTCTAAATTGAGGTTTCTAGAAGTTTCTGAAGTGCTCTGCGCAGGTGCAGGATTAACCCATTATGCGAATTCATAGAAGACCACTTGAAGGACTATAGTTATGGTACCTAACTCGTTCATCTGTGTCTGTTTACAGATCATAAAATTCCTCTTTCAAATATTAAATGATCAGTATTTTTGCTTCATTTTATGCAGTGGTTCCTGGTAGCCCTCCCTACTGTGGAACAGTGGGCTGTATAATGGCTTCCCCAGTGGAGCATTTTCAGGTTGTGTCTTGCAATTAATGCCTGGTTTGGCTGAAGATTATTTGCTGGGCCTCCAGTGTGATGCTGCTCCAGAGCAGTCATTGCCATATTCTGTTGTTCTTCATTGTGTGTGTGTGCGTGTGTCCACGCTTGTGCACATGTGCGCACACAAGTGTCTGTACTCTACCTAGAACTTAAACATAACAACTCAGACAATGCAGAGATCAGTTGCTTTTTCTTTACAAAAAAAAAGGAGGGTATTTTTTAAGAACAGCAGAAGTACCAATTTGCTTAGGCAGATATGCATTAATGATTTGTTACAGGAGGAGATTCAGAGTCACCTCATTTGACATTGGTAACAGACTCTACATGAATCTAGTAGTTTATCTGCACAGAACACCCCATTCTTTTTCATCCTTTCCTCTTTCTTCCTGCCTTAGTGCCAAACACTGTGTTTAAGTTTCTCTTGTAGAACAGCACTGCCAACTTCTCCAAGTTGTGTTTTCTGACAGAGTTGGGAGTTACACTAAGGGTAATTGATTTCATCCCTGCCAGTATAAGAATTGACATGTGAAGCATCCCTGACAGTGAACTGTTAAAAAAAACAAAAAACAGTGAAGGGCAGTCCATCATCTTCCAAGGCAGTCTGCTCAGCCTCTTAGACCCTAGATATACCACCTGTTTTTCATAGTGTGGTTGTATGCCATTAAATTAATACAGTTGGACCCCCATATCCATGGAGGTTTGGTTCCCAGATTTACCATGGATACCGGAAACCACAGGTGACAGCAAAAACTATTAAAATAAAGGACATCTGGTAAAAACATACCATAGAGTTGTGTTGTAGGACCTAGAAGATCTCTAGAGAGGACATATCTCTAGGCATTTTCCAGTGTGACTCTATGATATGTTTCCCTTATTTTGTGTCCCATGGATAACTGAAACCACAAATATTAGTTCAGTGGATACAGGGGTCCGACTGCTTATATCAGTAAAAAATGCTCCTCAAGAAACAAACCAGTATTTATTTCATTGTAACTTCATCCATGTGTTTAACGGAAAGCAGGAATCCCCTCGCCTTGACATCCATGGTCCCATTCTTGGGAGAAAGGCAGGGTATAAATAAAGGAATTAATTGATTGCATGTAGCATGGGTGTCTGCAGCAGTTAAGCCAATAGCCATAGAACTCTGTGCAAGCTGGATGGCCACAGGGTCTGGTTCCAGCTTGTGTGGGTAGTCCCCTACAGCTATCATCCCTAATATGTGGATATGGGACTGGGGAAACCATAGGATGCCAATGGTGCACCCAGCGGTGTGCCTCCGCCTTCTGTTAACCATATGAAGATAGTTTGTGTTTCTGCCTTTACTAAAGGATGCTTTCATAGTTTATGTGTGAATGGTTCCCATGTCTGAATAATTACAACTTCCAGTGTGCAGACTGAAATGCTGACATACACAGTTGTGGAATATGATGGCAGTACGCAGGTTCAGGGGATTTCTATATGGGGGGTGAATAATGTATATAATGGTTGTAGTTCTTTGCTTGGGTTCATGTGAATCATATTTTCCACATGAGGACTGCAGTTGTCACATGGCAGCCAGATCTTCTGGAACCTGCTCTCAGCCTCTTTTACACATGCTTCCCAGGCCTTTGTCTGGAAATGTAAGGAAACTGGGCTCAGAGGGAAGAGAGACTCCCCCAGTAATCAACCAGTTACCGTAGTTATGTGGTAATTGCTGTTCTGAGGCTGGCATTTACAGTGGGCTCTTGGTATCCACTGGGGTTTGGTTCCAGGACCCCCTGGAGATACCAAACTCCGTGGATGCTAAAGTCCGTGATATACAATAGCATAATAAAATGGTGCCATTCATATAAAATGGCAAAATCAAGGTTTGCTTCTTGAAATTATTGTTGTTGTTTTTTTAATATTTTCAAGCCATGGATGGTTTAATCTGTGGATGCAGAATCAATAGCTACAGAGGGCTGACTGTACTTATTTTCTTTATGCTGGTGGTTGGGTAGGGGTACCTGGGTGGCTCCCTGGCATATATCCACCAATGGCCATGAGGGTGCCATTCATTGCATAGCTGGAGGAGGAGCAACTGTTGCTCCCTGGGAAAGAGCAAAGGCTGGTAGTTTTCCCCCAGGTGTACAGAGGTAGCAAGATCGTACCTGGGTGGACTCCCACAGCAAGTCAGTGGCCAGAGGGTGGAGCTGCACCAGGGAGCCATCCATGTTCCATTGCACAGCTGGTAATGAAGGAGCAGTCCCTCTCCCTTACTACAAGCATAAGTATGCTGGTGGCCAAAATAGCTTACACAGGGGATTCTGGGATCTGTTAAATAAGAAAGTAATTTTTCCAAAATCTGAAACATATGCACACACACAGAGAGAGCATTAAAAAAGCAAATACAGGAAGCCCCATTTCTCCAACAGGTTAGGGACTGCAGCAGTGTCAGAACCAAGAAAGTCCCGAGCAAGTCTCTATAGGCAAGAACTGTTGAAAGAGTGGATTCCTCATCAAATGAACGGAACTTGTCATTAATTTGCAAGTGTCGAAAGAGTCAAATAATGAGCCATCGAAAGGCAGGTGCTTCTTGAAGCAGTGACAGAACAGCAGTAGAAGAGTAGCTAATTCATTAATAGGAAATCTCCTTTTTCCCGAGGTGCACAATGATTGCCAGATGGACCAGTTGGAAATCCCTCCCCCCAGCAAAGCCTGGTTACCACTGAGGCATTGGGCAAGGAAGTACTGTTTATTGCCTCGTGCAACACCCTGCTCCCTACCCATACTTTTATTGACATAACCAGGAATTGTGCCAGCAGAAGTCATCAAAAGAGGAGTCTGGCCATAGACAGCTTAAGGAACAAACACACACAAAAATTGCATTCCCAATCATGTCTGAAGATCGCTAAAAGAACAGAAAGGGAGACCTTACTAGATGGTGCATCCTTCTGCCATTCCGGCAGCGTAGTGCTGCCGCGTACTTGGCTTCCCTTTTCCATTGACAGGTAAGCATAGAATCATAGAGTTGGAAGAGACCACAAGGACCATCCAGGCCAACCCTCTGCCATGCAGGAATACACAATCAAATCATTTCTGACAGATGGCCATCTAGCCTCTGTTTAAAAACCTCCAAAGAAAGAGACTCCACCACACTCCCAGGCAATGTATTCCAATTCTGTACAGTTCTTACTGTCAGGAAGTTCTTCCTAATGTTTAGGTGAAATCTCTTTTCCTGTAGTTTGAACCCATTGTTCCGTGTTCTAGTCTCTGGAAAAGCAGAAAACAAGCCTGCTCCATCCTCAGTATTACATCCCTTCCAATATTTAAATGTGGCTATCATGACCCCTCTCAACCTTCTTTTCTCCAGACTAAACATGCCCAGCTCCCTAAGCTGCTCCTCATAGGCCATGGCCTCCAGACCTCCCACCATCCTGGTCGCCCTTCTCTGGACACGTTCTAGCTTCTCAATGTCTTTCCTGAATTGTGGTGCCCAGAACTGGACACAGTACTCCAGGTGAGGTCCGACCAAAACAGCATAGAGTGGCGCTATTACTTCCCTTGATCTAGACACTATACTCCTATTAATGCAGCCTAGAATTGCATTGGCTTTTTTATCTGCTGCATGACCTTCTTTGGCTTCTTTAATTTGAGAAGCCTCAAATTAAAAGGGACACCTTACTGATGCCCATGCTATGCCCCGGAATGCTGGAGGACAATGTCACCTGGTAAGGTTGCCCCTTCCTGTTCTTGTAGCAATCTTCGGACATGGTTTTTCCTGCATCTGATAATCTCCTTAGTTATTCTCAAGCTCTGATGTTTTACAAGTTGAGTTTATTCATTAAAATATTTATATCCTGCCTTTCCACCTCAGTAGGACTGCCAAGGTGACTGAAAACAAGCATTTATAAACAGTTTGACGTCAAAACAATAAAATGCTTGAAAGAGCAGCAGATTCAAAATTCTTAGAAAGGAAACCAGGCCATTAAAAGTCATCACAAATTGACCAGGCCTAAAGCCAACCAGAATAAATGTTTTCAGCCAAAACTGGAATATAATTAAGGTGAAAGTCAGTCCCAGAAGATTCCCTCAAGAATCCCTACCACCCACACCTCAGATGATGGTGTGATACACAAATGGGTCTCTTTTGTGCTGTACATGTGGCTCCAAGCAATTTGAAGGATTTAATGGTGATTAACCAGCACTTTCAAGTGAGCCTGGAAACAGTTTGGGTGCAAGTAAAGCTGATATGATGCATTAAAACAGCTTTAGTCCAAACTTTTTAACAGCTGTGTTTTCAAATGGCCATGGCCAGCCCTACCATTAGGTAGGACCAAATATATATATATATATAATAACCTCAGGCAGCAGATGCTGGGGCATAGCAGCAGCAGACCCTCAACCAGTTGTCTCCAATAGTTTACCTATTCTCCTTTTTTGGAAGACAGAACTATGTTTGCCACACACAGCCCATCCTGTACCTCCTAAAATAGCCTTTTGCCCTCAGTTGTGGTACAGTCCCATTATCAATGTTAAAGTAAAATTTAACTGCCAGTCTACTTTCTCTTGAGTGGGGAAGAGCCAAGCACCATCTTGTCCTCTGCCTCAGGTAGCAAAATATTTGAGGCCAAGACTGGTATATCAAAGTTCCCAAAGGTTTTTCAATGGCAGGCCAAGGCCTTTGAGAAAACCTTGTGAGCCACCTGCAACTGTGGCAAGTTAAAATAAAAATGCTTCAACTAGACTGCCTGACATCCCAGTCTTATTCCATCTATTTTTGTATTGGTTATACAGAATTATGAGTGGACAGGAATGCCAAGGATATCTAGCACAACCTCCTGCCAGCATAGGAGTCCACACCTGAAACAGCCTTTCTGACAGGTGGCCATCCATATTAGTGAGTTAGGTTGCATCTGCAGAAATAATCCAGTTTGGCACCACTTCAACTGCCATGGCTCAATGCTATGGAATTCTGTGATTTGTAGTATTGTGAGATATTTAGCTTCTCTGTCAGAGAGCTCAGGATTCCATAGCACCGAGTCACGGCAGTTTAAGCGGTGTCAAACTGGATTATTTCTGCAGTGCAGATGCAGCCTATATGATGATCCTTCACAAAATGGAGACAATAATTCTTCTGTATTTATACAGGCAGGTGAAGGACATTTTAAAATCAGTTTAAAGCTTTGTGTGTATTTATGTATCTATTCTATACCTATCTGCTAGCATATAGGGCAAGGGTGGGCAATTGCAGAGGGGGTGAGGACCAGTTTTTGTCCCTGTACCACCATCCCATGTGCCAAAACCATTGGATTCCATTAAACATTTTTTTAGACATTCCAGGGGATTCTCCTCACCCCCAACAGCTCAAAAATGCTGCAAAACACAACAGTTCTGCTCCCCGTCACCCCACATTCCTTAAAAAACCTGCCAGAACCCCAACACATCCACTAAAAAAATGGACAAAATGGAAGCAGGAAGTGAGCAATGCCACTTCTGGTTTTGATTTTGGCTGCCTGGGGGACAAGGGGTCTGACAGGTTTTTAAGGTATGTTAGGGGCTTAGGAGAGAGAGCAGCCCTTCTAAGCAGCAGTTTTGAGCCTTTGGAGGAGTTGAGTGAGGAAATTACCCAGGTTTTGATTTATTTTTTATGGGCTGGGGAGGTTGAGGGGGCAAGGCCACGTGTGACCCATTGCCTGCACTTTGTCCACCTCTGGTATAAGGCCTCCTTCAGTGTCAGCTGAAAGCCCCGAAGCCCTGGGCATGATCTTCTGCAGGATGACATCCACGTAAGAGGGAGATCCCTTTGCATCCACTCTTGTACCTTTCTATCTTATTTCATCCCAAGTCACACTCCATTACTGTTCTAATGTTTCTATCAATAAATGATGGATTTGCCGACAGTGGCTTAAGTTTAAAATTACTTGCGAAAGTTTAATGAAGCCAGCAAATCAGGAATTATATTTCAAAGAAATTGCCTCTGGCAGCTGAAAACTACAGGGCCAAAGTAATTTCAAGGGTGGCACTTTCTTAATCTTCCCTCCTCTTGCAGTCTACTATGAATTGGGTAAAACCAGAGGTGGCTCTGCAGGTATTGCTCTTAACCTTTGTAAGGAGTTCTGAAATAACTTCTTGCTGCAGGAACTCTCCTGTGTTCTGGATTTACTCTCAGTGTGACAGGAGAGGTAATTCTTTCTCCTGCAGGAGTGGGGGAGAAATTCAAGCTTGCATATGGCATCTGGGAAGGATTTCATCCCACTGCTTATAAACTTCAAGTTTGTGCACAATATAGAAAAAGTGGGCAGAGAAGTGTGTGCCCAGCTGGCTGTTTGCTTGGTGTGAGTCTGGTTAAGAAAGTGACATTGTGGCAGGTCTTTTCTTCCCCCAGGCATTTGCAGAAAGATGTGATCTCCTTTTTATCCTTCAAATCAAGCACTTTTGCTACCGTCAAAGCATGACAGCCTTGATTGTTGCATACCACAAATTCTAGATGAGGCAGCACCAGCTCAGTTGGTACAATGTGCTGGATATTCTAGTGGTTATTTTTCTTTTAAAGGTATTACCACAAAATGGATTTGGAATTTGCTTTTGGTGTGTCTAAGGTATCTTTGCAGGACACCATACTGACAATGCTTCACCTCTTATCATAAAATGACTGAACAGTTCTTGTAAGAAGCATGTGAGAGCACTGAAATACTACTGTGCCCTTTCAGAAACACATCAGGGCCAGGAGACTTTTGTGTTTCAGGGTGGTTTTTTTAATTAGTCTACTTCTTCTAAAATTACCTTTCCAAAGCTGCCCAATGCTGTGGTGTAGGCAAATAATTTAGGAAAGACTTTGTTTGGTTGATGGGTAGATGTGTGTGAGGCCTGATAGTGTTTTGAGAATTCCAAATTGATCTCTAGTAGTGAGCGAGTTTGATATGATTCTGACAGCCTTCAATTCCCTTTACTTTGAGTACCTTTCCATTTCCACCCAGGCTATGCAACTGCTTCAGAGAAGGCATATGGGATTGGCCCAGTGTTGCTCTGAAGCAGTTCAGCCTGGCCTGAAGCAATTTGGACCAGTTCACACCAACCCAGGCAGGGAACCAGACAGTGTGTCTCCAAGGACACAATATAAGGAAAATGTCATGATGGAGCAGGACAGGAGGAGAGCTGGACTTTTTGCAATGTCAGATCTAGCATCCAATCTGGGGCAAGAATCTTACCAACATTCTCCAGTCACATCTCTTGAGGGCATGAGGGAGAGATGGTATTGAGAGAGAACTGAATATATTCATTTTCCTCCAACTGGTTTGTGATCTTTTTTTGGCTGTACCTGGCAGTAGTAGATCTCTGCCCTCCCAGTACCCCTGTCTGGAAAAGCTTGATATCGGCCAGCAAAGTATATACAAACAGCAAGTAGATCAGCCTGGCCTGAAGCAATTTGGACCCGTTCACACCAACCCAGGTATGGAGCCAGACAGTGTGTCTCCAAGGACATGATATAAGGAAAATGAAGGTGTCCAGCTTTTAATGAGCACACCAGAATACAAACACAGTCAAGAAAGTCAAGGGCTTACAGTGTGGGTCCAAGCAAGTCTGTGAGACAGTGGAAAACAGGCAGCAGAGTAATTGGGAACAGTCTGAGGTCGAGGCATGAGTCAAGGCAGCAATCAGGAACAGTCCAAGGTCAAGGCAGCAAGGATCAAGGCAACAAAGTTAGCAAGAAGCTTTCTCTGGGAAAACCAGTTGATCTCTGACAAAGCCTCCATCGCTTCCCAAGCATATATATAGCAATCAAGGCTTTGTCAGGTGCTTCTTGATGAGCAGGTTTTTCTCATAAAGTCTCAGGGATTTCCTTCCAGTTTCCTTTTGAGCTCACTGCTGGGGTTATGATGGTGGAGGTAAGTCCATCTCTTCTTCATCATCCTTATCTGAATTGGCAGGACTCTCTGTCAGGACTGGTGCCAACCCACTAGGGCCAGGCTCTTCCTCTGCTTGAGCCTCCAGGTTGGCAGGGTTCCCTGCTGGCACAGGTGTAGATAAACCTTTGCCAAGGTCCATAGGGCCATTCCTTGCCTTGTCCTCCTCTTCCTTTGATTCCATCCCCTCATCAGACTAACGGGGCATGACAGCCCACCACACAGCCTCTTAGTGCAGTACTTTACTTTTCACTATTATTTCTGGTCTTTATCAGTGCTCTTCATTGGAGCTGCATTTGAACCCTAAACCCTGGGGTGTTTTTAGAGGCTTGAGCCTCCACTAGTGCTGCTATGCCCACCAAGAAAGACTGCCTTACTTTTTTCTTTCTCTTCACTTTTTCCTCTTGTCTCTATTGTTTATATGTGGGCCAGCTACACATACACAATATTTTACTGCACAAGAAGCAGACATTAGAGGACAGAAAGCAGCATGAACTAGCAGAAATGGACACTGGCAGTTGTTGTCATGGTTGCTCTGTGCCTTCAAGTCATTTCCATCTTATGGTGATCTAAAGTGACTCTGTCATGGGTTTTCTTGGCAAGATTTGTTCAGCGGGGGTTAGCCATTGCCTTCCTCTATGGCTGAGAGAGTGTGACTTGTCCAAGGTTACTCAGTGGGTTTCCATGGCTAAGAGGGCATTTGGACCTGCTTTCTCAGTCCTAGTCCAGCACTCAAGCTATTACAGCATGTTGACTCTTTGTACATGCTTTATAAACCTATTTCACTGGGGCCAAACTGAAATTTCCAACTTGGGCTCTCAACTGAATTGAGAGATGCGTGTGCAGCCTCTTTTCCATACCAGAGATCTTCCGCTCCTTGTTACTTTGCTTAACATACATATAATTAGTTAACAGGAGTGCTTTGTAGATGCTTTGGGTTTCCAGCAAATGGCACTGTTGTGAATTGGGTGTATATTTTGTTTGAATTGCTTATCTGATGTTTCTTTTCCTAGGTATGTAATTCTGTGGAGAGTTCAGAATACACATGAACCTGCTTTTTCTTCATGAGTCAGCCTCTAGCCACAGATTTGAATTCATTCCAAACTAATAGGGGTGGGGAAGTTTCAGAAGAAGTCACAGAAAAGTATCAGGGGATTTCTTTATTGATGTGATCTATTAGATCCTGTAGGGAAAGCATTATTGAGTCTCTAAATCCAATTAAGCTTTGCTGGGTATGGAGAGCAGAAGGTAGCTGAAGTCAGTTCTTTGTCAGAATAGGTAATTATGCCTTTAAGGATATTTAAAAGATCTCTTAGACAAGCATTGGTGGGCAAAGTGTAGACCACAGACCTCATGCACACCTGGGGTTCACTTTTGTGGCCCTAAAGCCCCCCACCAATCTTCTAAAGTCCTTGATACTCCCATTTTTTTTTTAAAAAATAGCAATTTCCAAGGAAGTTTTGATCCGGAAGCATGCAGAAAGTCCTCCAAATTTGTAAAAACATGCAGAAATATCTTCACAAGCACCCCAGAACTCTGTGCTACCCTGAAAGAAGCGAGGCGAACAGGAGAGAGGCCAACAGGGGTACTTGGCGTGGATGTGTGGAAGAGACAGCATTAAGTGAGCTTATGGCTGTTGAACTAAATTTCATCAGCCCCAGAGAGTTTGTTGGGCTAACACTAGTGTGCTTGCTTGGGTCAAGGCTGTTTATGTGGTCTGAGTGTAGGCTTGCGTGGGGGGGCTCATTTGCATTTGTTTGGTTAGCTGCTTGTGTTGAGAGGAAGTGAGTCAGAGACTGCTGAGAGGAAGTAGGTGAGAGGCAGAGGGAGGAGCTTGCAGCCAATAGCTTTCTATATAGCCACAACCTTAGTCTCTGGAGCCTGGTGTACAGCAGTGAGGCCAACAGGGGTGTTTGGCATGGGTGCTTAGCAGGGGAGTTTGAGGGGGAGGCACAAAGTTCTGTTCTAGTGCCTAATTCAGAGTATTAAATATGGACAGTGAGGGAACTGCTACAGTACCTGCAACAGCTGTGGGGTGTTTGTCTTATTGACTGTGGATGTGCAGAGCTACACCTGCAGCAAGTGTCAGTTGGTTGTGTTGCTGGAAGAAAAGGTCCAGCAACCTGAGACCCAATTAGCCACTATATGGCATGTTAGGGAGCAGGAGGCTTTCTTAGCAGAGCAGAGCAGAGCAGAAGGTCCTGGTTCAGGAATACACAGTGGATGTCTCTCAGGACGAGGTTAGTTCTGATACACAGGAAGTTGATGTTTGGAAAAATGTGACTCATAGAAGTAGAAGCAGCAGGGGCCATTCTACAAGTTTGGCACTACAGAACTGGTTTGAAGCTCTCTCCCTTGTCAGCGATGATAAGGAATGGGAAGGAAAGCAGCAGAGCCAGGCCTCAGAGAATATGCATGAGACCTTGGACAGTTCAGCACACAGATTGGCCTCTGCCAATCCTCAGAGAAGGCGTCTGGTGGTGGTAGGAGACTCTTTGCTGAGGGGTACCTAATCAGTAGTTTGCGGGCCTGATAAGATGTCTCAAGAGGTGTGCTATCTCCCAGGTGCAAAAATCCGCAGTGTAACAGAGAGGCTGACGAGACTCATGAAGCCCACTGACCATGTTCTACTGGAGTTTGTTATACGGACAAAAGGGGAAGCCAAGCATAGTCAGACATGCTTTCCAGACTTTAAGAAAACTGATTTCAGAAAACTTAGGGAATTACTAGGAGTGATTCCATGGTCAGGAATACTAAAAGAGTAGGAAGTTCATGATGGCTGGGAGTTTCTTAAAAGTGAGTTATTGAAGGCACAACTTCAAACAGTTCCAATGAGGAGGAAAAATGGCAGGTGTCTAAAGAAACCAGGATGGATGTCTAAAGAACTTTCAACTGAGCTAAGACTTAAAAGGAACATGTACAAAAAATGGGGGGGGGGAGAAATCACCAAAGAAGAATTCAAAAAAATAGCCAGCTCATGTAATGGGGGAATCAGAAAAGCAAAAGCACAGATGGAGCTCAGGCTTGCTAGAGAGGTTAAAAACAATAAAAAGGACTTTTTGGGATATGTCCGTAGCAAAAGAAAGAACAAGGAAGTTGTAGGACCGCTGTGGAGAGAAGGTGGCGAAATGCTAACAGGGGACAGAGAGAAGGCAGAACTACTCAACACCTACTTTGCCTCAGTCCTCTCCCAAAAGGAGAACAGTGCTCAACCTGGAGAAAATGGAGCAGATGATACAGTAGGGGAAATGCAGGACAGAATTGGTAAAGAAGTAGTTCAGGAATACCTGGCCAGTATAAATGAATTCAAATTTCCAGGGTCAAATGAACTACATCCAAGGGCACTAAAAGAACTGGCAGAAGTAATCTCAGAACCACTGGCAATAATCTTTGACAATTCCTGGAGAACAGGAGAGGTCCCAGAAGACTGGAGGAGGGCAAATGTTGTCCCCATCTTTAAAAGGGGGGAGAAAGAAGACCCAAATAATTATCGCCCAGTCAGCCTGACATCAATACTAGGAAAGATTCTAGAGCAGATCATTAAACAGTCTGTAAGCACTTAGAAAGGAATGCTATGATCACTAAAAATCAATGTGGGTTTTTGAAAAAAAAGGCATGGCAAACTAATCTTATCTCATTTTTTGATAGAGTTACACACTTGGCAGATGAAGGGAATGCTGTGGATGTAGTGTATCTTGATTTCAGTAAGACCTTTGACAAAGTTCCCCTGATATTCTTGCAAAAATGTTAGTAATGTGGGCTAGACAATGCAACTGTTAGGTGGATTTGCAATAGGTTAATGGGCAGAATCCAAAGGGTAATCACCATTGGCTCCTCTTCATCCTGGAGAGAAGTGACCAGTGGGGTGCCACAGAGTTCTGTCCTGGGCCCAATGCTATTCAACATCTTTATCAATGACTTGGATGAGGGAATAGAGGGCATGCTTATCAAGTTTGCAGATGGCACCAAATTAGGAGGAGTAGCTAATATCCCAAAGGACAGGATCAGAATTCAAAATGACCTGAACAGATTAGAAAGCTGGGCCAAAACTAATAAAATGAATTTCAACAAGGAGAAATATAGGATATTACACTTGGGCAGTAAAAATGCAATGCACAAATATAGGATGGGTGACACCTGGCTTGATGGCAGTACATGCAAAAGACCTTTAGGAGTCTTAGTGGACCACAAGCTGAACATGAGTCAGCAGTGTGATGTGGCAGCTAAAAAAGCCAGTGCGATTCTAGGCTACATCAATAGGAGTATAGTGTCTAGATCAAGGGAACTAATAGTGTCATTCTATTCTGCTTTAGTCAGACATCACATGGAATACTGTGTCCAGTTCTGGGCACTGCAATTCAGGAAGGATATTGAGATAGTTATTGTTAATCATGGTGTGTGCATCTCTACGCACACACACACACACACACACACACACAGAGAGAGAGAGAGAGAGAGAGAGAGAGTTGTACTTATTGATTTGGGTTTGTCTTTTTTTTTTCTTTTTTCAGTCTTTCCTAAGTGCATAGATTGCATGGTTTCTCTGCTTAAAATGGTATTTTTGTGTGTTTTTCCTAATTAATAACATTTGCCCTCTTGTTGCCAGGCCACACCCTTTTAAGCACACTCCAATTTTGCTGGGTCATACATGTTCCAGTTTCCACCTGTGAAATATTGAAGGACGTTGGGATAGCAAAATCCATCCTATGGACAGCTCCAAACCCCCATGCTGAAAAAAGATTGGCAAAAAAATAAAAATAAAAATAAATCCTCTGCTCCTGGAGGCCTTGAGGAACAGCAGTTTTGGCACACAACAGGGTGCCTTTTCTGGTACTGTTCTGGTACTGTTCTGCTATGTTTTCTCATGCAAAAGTTCAATTGCGTTATTATGGTGGTCAGGGGGTGGTAACTGGGTGTGCTGTGGGTGGGGAAATATCAGTCCACCTCCAGTGATGCAGGAAGCAAGGAAAGGGGTGGCCATTTCAATTTGATTTCCTTCCTATTGGCAAAGTAAGTGAGAAACATGTAAAAAAATAATTCTCTCCAAAAAAAAAAAAGCCACTGTCAAATGATCACGCCTGCCCCCTACCCAGGTAGAGCATGTCAGAGAACCCAAAAGTGCCCCCACCCCACCGCCTCTTCCAGACCTGTTCTGGTGTCTATCGCTACAACACTATAACACTGTGGAGTTATACCGCTCACTCACTCTCACACATGCTTACAAATATAAGTAGAAAAGAGTCTTACTGTTTAAAAAAAGCATTTACAGTATTTCAGAAAACCATTAGGATCAGGATAGAACAGACTTCTTAGACATTACAAATCAATGGCAGATGACAGCCAGCAACAGAATAGATCAGACAGATTGATCTTTAGCTTCTGGCAGTGATTACTTAAGTTTGAAGAAGGAGAAGGGGAAAGGCTGTTTTTTCCTTGTCAGGGGGGAAAAAACAAGTGAAAATGGCCTTTTTAAATGTAGGAATGTTTTCATTTATATTTATATTTCACTGGGGAGCGCTCTCTCTCTCTCTCTCTCTCTCTCTCTCTCTCTCTCTGTGTGTGTGTGTGTGTACATGTGCCAAATTAAGGAAAGGGGCAGTGATAATGTCTTCATGGATATACAGGGTGAGCAGTCCCAAATGCTCTGTGCAAAAAACTTCTGCTGCAAACAATCACTGTAGTCCCAGCATGATTCCAATGGTGCAAAAGGAAAGGGAACAAACCCACTCAAATAGGGTTTTTAGAAACCCGTTATTGTACCGGTACAAGAGCCTAATGCAATAAGCCTCCTGGACTCCAACATCATCTGGAAGGCTACATGTGTCCCACCTGTGCTATACAATACCCCTGCCTAAAATAATCAATTAAAAATCGTTCAGATGACTAAAAAGATTCCCTGAATAAGCAGGCAGCAGATATGACTTTTCCACTGTATCACAGCAGGGGTTCTCAAGCTTTGGTTCTGCAGACATTTTGGACTTCAGCTCTCAAAAGCCCCGGCCAGCTTGGGCAATGGTCACAGACTGTGGAAAGCTCCAAACATCTTGAAGACCAGATGTTGAGAACCATGGTATGAGAGGATACTAGATCCTTGCTGTTAAATTGTCATATGAATGACTGAGTACCGTAAATAAATAAGGCTGCTGGGGAGAAATAAAAGAGCTGGGCTATCTTTTAAGACATGAAATTAGCAACCTGGTTCCTGAGATTTGTTGAGATTGATGCTCATTTAAAGAAAAAAAATCCCTCCATACATTTTGGCAGAGGAAAAGGAGAGATGTAGAACATGGCAAAAAGTGGCATAAACTGCAGCCCTCTTATTGGAAGCTTGTTTGGCCTGATGCTGTGATAGATACGGTGCCTTTCTTGCTGACAATCTGAAATTTAGAGGGTGTTTTTCCCTATTTCTGGGTGACAGCAGCTACGCCTCATGGCTTTTCTTCCTTGCCAGATTTCCCAGCTTTCCCAGATGGTGCTCATGATTTCCAATCTGCTAGTGCTGGGGCTGATCATACACACAAATCTGTTTGCCAACTGGCCTTGTATGTGGCTTGGTTTTTCTGATGAACCTTGGCATCCATCGCAGAAAGAGCAGAACATGTTTTCAGAACAACCCAGAAACAGTTCACATGTCGATCTCTGCTCTTCTAGATTAATTGCCTGACTAGGAACCTCTCTTTTTGTTGATACTTTTTATTAAGAATGTCCAGATGCAATAAAAAAATAACAAACAAAGAAAGAAAAAACAAAAACCAAGAAAATACAGAAACAGGATAGTGAAGAATGCTAATGAGATATACATACAAAAAAGAGTATAATATGACTTCCAACTTTCCTCATGACAAATATACATAACCAAGTAATGTAGTTTCTTCTAATATACCGGTAATGATCATTTGTGTGCTTCTACTGCTTAACCCAATCTACTCATTATCAAAACCCAAAATCAACCTGTCATTAGCTTTACTTCGCAAAACACCAATAAAAAGTTCCCAATCCTTTCCAAAAGTTGCCAGTGATTTTTCTCTAATCAAAGTTGTGAATTTATCTGTTTCAGCTCAGTCCAAAACTTTCAACACGTCAACACATTAGTATCATTGCATTTTTCTAACTCTGTGAATACAATAGTCATGCTACTATAGTCGCATATAGAAGTAGTTTTCCATATTTCTTCCACTTTCATTTGGAAATTAACTTTCAAGATTTTTTGTAATATGCAATGTATTTGATTCCAGATTTTCTTGGCCAACTCACATGTCTACCACATACAGTGTGATAAAAAGCTGAACAGGAACCTATCAAAAGGCAGAGTTAAGGAAATAGTAGTAAGTTATTAGGAAAATGGCTTGTTCTCTATACAATGGTTCTTAAACCATAGAAGCCAAATATTATACCTGTTTTCAGTTTACAGTTCAGTTTTCCTGTAACGATTAACTCTGGTGACATGATGCATGTTATTTGATAGCACACTCTATTTGCATAAATTAGCTATATTTCTATTATCCCTGTTTTATAGGCAAAAATTTAAGGCACAAGAAGATGGCATAATAGTTTAAGGACTAGCGTTAAATATACTAGGGGAAATTTGTGTTCTGCAAGTGGGTGAATAGGGGGTGATTGGTTGTCTGTAAGCGGGCCAGTTGCTCTCCTTAAAGTGTACTTAGGCTTTGAACAGTTTCTCTTCGATTATTTCACCCCAAGGACGCATTTCCTCTCTGTCTCCCAAAGGAAATAAAAACAACTACAGCCATAATTCTAGATCAGCTACTTAATTACAGAGCTACCTTAGTTATGTAGCTAAGTAATGTCTCACAGCCCAACCCCCATAATCTTGACTTACCAGGCAGCAGCCTCTGTTCTCCTGTCAAGCAGGACGCAGCTGACTGATGTTTCCAACTCACTTCCCAACAGCAATTTGCAAAGCAACACTCAGAAACAGGGTCTCTGTCATAATTCCCCCTAGGACCAATGGTCACTGGTGGGAAGGAGGTAGAAGCATCAGTCTCTGTGTCTTGATCAACAGGGGAACAGATGCCTGTTGCTTGCAGTGGCTGCTGTTCAGTAAGTCCAAATTGGAGAACTTTCATGAACTTTCAATATTTCATGAGTCCTACATATTCCCTACACCAGTAGTTCTTAGCCTTTTCTTTACCAGGGACCCCCTTTAAATATATTTTGTTGCCTCAGATTTCCAAGACTTAACTCAAGATTTAAAACCATAACAACAACAACACCTAATAATAATGATAATGATAATGATAATACAATCACACCATCCATTAAACCTTTCCTCAGAGGCACTGTAGGAGGAGGGGAGACTTATCTCCTGCTTCTTCCTGCAAGTTTGTGGCTGGAGTGGATTGAATGGCAATGTGTAGGTGTCAGGGGATGATAGGACACTCAATCCCCAGCAGGAGCCAAAAACTATCTCAGCAGACTTAGTAGCAACCCGTTCCCAAGGATACTCACACACAGAGTGCTTGACATCCAAATAAGTAGGAGGCACTTTTATCTTCAAAGTCAAGTCAAGCAGTTGCAATATGTACAAATATATACAACTGAAGGACAAACTGCTTTGCCAGACATCAGCATTCACAAGAAGAGAATGAGTTCTGAACTGATCTCTCTTATATACACAGTTACAGGGCATTGGCTTACGCAACCACATGGGTGCATTACATCAGATCTTGCACTCCAGAAGCTATGCCCTCTAGTAACCCTTTTCAGCAGCTGTGGCTACATGACTAGCAGAACATGGCAGTCAGGTTGATTTCTGGTGTTTCCAGAAAAGAGCATATAACACCTGTGCTAAAAGCTCTCCACTGGCTGCCTATTAGTTTCCGGGCACAGTACAAGGTGTTGGTTATGACCTTTAAAGCCCCACATGGCTTGGGTCCAACTTATCTCCAGGACCGCCTCCTTCCGTACGACCCTCCCCACGCACTTCGGTCCTCTGGGAGGAATCTGTTACAGCCTATGAAAACAAGGCTGTCGGTGACCTCCCAGAGGGCCTTCTCTGCTGCTGCTCCCAGATTATGGAATGGCCTGCCGGATGAGATCTGTCTTATTACCACCTTAGACAGCTTTAAAAAAGCTGTCAAGATGGATCTTTTCCGGCAGGCCTTTCCTGAATAACTATCCCAGCTCAAGACTCGGCTGTCCCTTCCCTCTGAGCTGCAATTGGATTTTTTAAATTATTGTATGTTTTAATTTTTTTTCTAATTTAATATATTTTTAATTATTGTATGTTTTTAATCCTTTATAATTTAATATTATTTTAAGGGGTGGGTGGGCTAGGGTATTGTAATTATGGAGCTTTTATATTGTAAGCCGCCCCAATTGCGTTGCAGAGTGGCGGGATAGAAATAAAATTATATTATTATTATTATTATTATTATTATTATTATAGCATGACTTGGCAGTTCCTGGGCTTCAGTCATCATGACTCAGCAGGATTCAGCAGTTGTTTGGCCATTTTCAATGGAGTTCAGTTTCCAACTCCTGACAGCAGGCCCAGCAACTCAGCCAGCCTTTGCCTTGGCTCCTGTCATGTGGCCACTCTATTGCAGGGAGGAGGTAGGCCAAGCAACTTTCAAGGCTTTCCGGACCCCCTGTGAGGACAGTGCAGACCCCTGGGGGGTCCCCAGACCCCAGGTTAAGAACCACTGCCCTACACTATTAAATAAGTAGGAATCATGAATACAGACCAGTCACAAATGTGTAACTCTAGGTTATGCATTCATAACAACAATTGTGAATTCCAGCCCTCATTTTTTAAATTTTAGTCTCAGCCAATAGGTGCACCTAGTTCTCTCTTCTCCTTTCTTGTGAACTAGAGGCAGGACTAGCAAAGAAGGTACAAAACACAACCACTACCCAGTTCTCAGGTAACTTTGCCCATTTTGCTGTATGGCCATCCGGTGCTCACTGCGTTGGCCATGAGCCCAAGTTTATAGAAGACCTCTACTTGCAGGGCATTCCTCTGTTTGAATTCATCCTCTGAAACAGAGGTGGGTTGACAGCCAGTTTTCTACCCCTGTGACACTTGAAAACCCAATTGTACTGATTTTCTTTTTTTAACTGTGGGGCGTCCCCTGTTTCCTGCCATCAAGATGTCAGATTGGTGTACTCTGTTCCCTGTGAAAGATCCTGCAAATGGCTGTTGCATGCGGTTTGTGACTCAAGATTTTATCTTTTGTCTCCATTCCTTGCTTTTGGATGAAATCTGTAAACACTATTCCATCTCTCACATTATGAGGATGAACTCCAGCTTGTCTCCCTGCAGGATCCCTTGTGAAAGAAAGATCTGAACCTTAAGTCTGTGACAAATGCTGACTTTGATAACTGCTCTCCTGGGCTGCTTATTTGCATTGATGCTCTGAGAGAATTACAAATGGAGCTGGCACCTCTTTGCCTTGGAGGTTGCCTTGTCTGTAAATTCAAGCTGCACTCTGCTTCCCCCTCTGAGATGCTTTTGGGGAAAGAAGCCAACATTTGAGAAAACCCAGTTGTGCTTAGCTGGCAGCCACAAATTAATGTAGGTCAGTCATGTCATGGCTGGGATTGAAACTCCCTGGCTCACTTCAGTGGGGAACAGCCTCCTCTTTCACCTCTGTTTATTGTCATGACTCTTACAGCATGGATCTTTTTTTTTTTTTTAAGTAGATTATTGGGCTGGTCCATTAAGAAGATTCTTGTGCTGTTTGATTTTTCTCCCCATTCAGCCTTTTCAGTTAACCCATGTATTATTATCCACTTACTGTGTGACTTACTCCCAGCTGAATGTGTATAGGATTGCAGCCATAAACTGGACTCCTTTTTGATGCACTATACTGGAGTAACAATGCTGACAATGCCAAAGGGAAAAGGTGCCAGACACAGGAGCTGTGAATGAAGCAAGGCACAGAAGAGATAGGCTGCTTGGAGCCAGAAAATTATATTGGCCTTCCCTTGACATTGTGTGACCTTGGGAAAAAGCCTGAATCCTATTGGGTAGACCCATTAAATCAGTTGTTGAATGGTGAGTTGACACATAAGTAAATCATATTAATTCTATGGGTCTACTCTAATTGGAACTAACAAACGGATTCAGGCTATAGGAAACCAGCAGGATCCTGAACATAGTGTGTTGTCCAGTTTCCTCTCCATTAAATGAGACAGGTATATTCTGTCTGGTTTGTTGGGTTCTCAGAAGACCAGTGAGCATCCTAGTCTTTGCTATTTATGATGGTGCATGAATACACAGATATATCTATGTACCATCATTAGTGAGGAATACTCATTTCTTGTATTTTAAAGCATGTGCAATGTGCCAGCTCTGAGAGAGCAGAGCTACATACATGGAAGCGTTGAGCCTATCCTTTGTGCTGCATTGTAACTTCACTTGTAAGATTGTGGTGTAGGTCAGAAGTCCAAATCCTCCTCAAACCCATCTTGTAAGCAGCTCTCCCTACCAACCCCAAACCCCCCAGCAGTTTCCATGTTTCTGGAGGGCCAGGGGATGAGCAGGAAGGCAAAGCTTGCAAGGGCCCTGGGGGGTCTCTGCGGATGCCTGTCATAGCACATCCAGCTACATGAAAATGGCTGGACACACTGGCACTCATCTCCCTGATCTCTGGCCACATGGAAATTGCCATATTGGAGGAGCTGTGCTGCTTACAAGGCAATTTTTGAGGGGTGTGGCATTGGGAAATGTAGCTACTCATATGTAGCTGCATGAGATGTGTATGCCTCCTGATGCAGGATCTCAACCTATATTTTCATGGGCCTTGCAACTTTAGAAGAGCATTTCCCAGGTATTAATGTGCTCCAGATATACCTCTCCCTATGGATGGAGGCAGGGAACAACAAATTAACACACAAGCATAACAGTGATTAAAAGCGCATTTCAATTAAAAACATATATCAATTTAGAAGAACAAATAAAACCATGACATTTTAAAACACACAATATAAAATTCACACTTCAAAGTAATGTTGATAGGCTTTGCAGTGTCCTAGAACTGACAGTTCCTCAAACAAGGATTTCAAAGTTTAGGTCATGCTAACAGTTGAACATTAATTGTCAATGGAAATCATGGAGGGAAATGGCGGCTGCAGATCCCCCAAGCTGGTCTGAGGAATTTTAGAAGCTGAGGAAATTATTGACTCCCTAACTTTCATTGAACGTAGTGGGAGTTACTTCTAGTTAAGCATGTATAGGATAACACTGAACATCAGATTCTCTGCATGAATACTACTGAACTTCAGCCCAGAAAAACTGACTGAAGTGGTGGTAAGCAGAAGCACACCTACCTCTTATCCTTAGGTTAAGAGGTCTTAATTAACACTTAGGGGGTTGGACTGGATGGCCCTCGTGGTCTCTTCCAACTCTGCAATTCTATGATTCTATGATTCTAGGCCTGCCAAAAGAAGCTAATCTTTAATGCTGATTTGAATTCAGTGTATTCAGCTGTCTAGGGGCTATCTAGGGCCAAAGTCTAGGGGCAGCTGAAGAAAAAATCCTCTGGGTGACTATTGCCAACCTAGTCCTGGCTGACTGGAGGAAATGTCCCCCAGAGGACCTAAGTGTATGGGGTGGATTATACGGGAGAAGGCGATCCCGTAGGTAACCTGGACCTAAACCATGTAGTAACCAACACTTTGTACTTTGCCTGGAAACTAATTGGCAGCCAGCGGAGTGGTTTTAATATTGGTGTGATATTATCACTCCTGGTTGTACCAGATAAGTTGGGGTCTTTTGTTCCAGCTGCATTTAAAATACTTTTCCTCTGCTACAACCATCTCTTGATCACTTTTCCCAACAGGAACCTAAGGTGAAAGAGTAACTGGGGTTGGGCCTTGCCAAGAAAACCCCATGATAGGGTTGCCTTTGGGTCACCGTAAGTCAGAAACAACTTGAAGGCAAACACACACACACACAAAAGCATTTCAGTTCAAGATGCAAACTCTACAGTCTCTTTTTATGCAGCCTCATTAGAAGACAATTTATTGAAGTTTTCTATCATCTTAAAGCAGCTGCTACCATTTCCAGTCACCTTGTTGTCCCCAATCATATCTGAATAGCATTCATCTCCTTCTTGCTTCATCTATAATGTGCAACTATAGAAGTAATTTAAAGTTTTTGTTTGTTTCCCACAGATTTGTTTGCCTGTTCTGTGTAACACTGTAGAGATATACAAAATGCATCTTGCATATGATGTACTGTATTGTCTATGGGCTGTTGCTTAATCATATCAGTAACTACATGAGGAAAGTGATGAGGGCAAGCAATTCTGTAATAACAAAGACAGTTCAAATAACCCCACAAACCTTTTGCATACCCAAGGACTTCCTCACTATAGTATTCAAGAGGAAAATATTTGTCTTGCCCTAACCTTATAGAATCAGGAATTGAAACTAAGTCACTTTCTGTTGAAACAACAGGTGGTACCTATGTTGAATTTCCCCTCGATTTTCTGTTTTCGGATCAGATTCATAGATTGCACAATGGAGAGAAATTGTTCTTTCTGTAGCAACAGGAAACATTTCAATAGTTCTCCCCCTTGATTTGATTCCGTTAGCAATGAGCAAACACTGAATTGTTCCTTGAACATGAAGAACATTTTATATCCATTGTGTTAAAGAGCTTTTGTCATTTCAATCTGGGTATTCATAAATGTAAGTGTGGGTGTAGAAAACACAGCAGAGATGGTGGCCCCAACCTATCTGTAGTCTAACTGTGGTTACACTTGCAGGAAGAGGCATTTTGTCCAGGCTAGAGATGCTCTTATTATTATTTCATACTGTATGTCCTAAGACCAAAGTCTGGTATCAAAACAATTTTTACTATGGTGAGCCTGGAAGGAGGAGGGGACAAGAGGATACATATGCAGTGTTTATATGGCATAAGGATCTCAAAGTGTGTTACAATTTCATTTCTAATCCTAATACAAATTACATCTTGATCCCACCTGGTGTGGCTTGATTTTTGTTCATATTCCAGCACTTACACTTGAGTCAATCTTATAAATCTTGCTTATCTTGATAGTGACTGCTGTGTTCCTATTAAGCTTTAGTCTTTTGGATGAACCCATTGTCCGTCCAAACATGTCCAATATATACTATGATGATCTGACCCTCACACAGTCCCACTCCTTGGCACTCAGACTTTTCCTCCTTCCATCTTGCCTTCTTCCAGACTCTAACTCTGTTTTACCCTCCTCTTTCTCCTCACTCTTGTCACCTCTTCTTTACAGCACCTCCCACATCTTTTCCACCAACAACCAACCATACGCAAATTTATCCCACATTCTATTCCTCTCACTCAAGATTCATACACATTTCCAGACTGTACTGTTGCCTACCCTGACACCCCCTGCCCCATATCTATAATAAATTGGCAGTATTTAATAATTAGGTCAAATGTGGCCTTCCACGCAGTGTGGCCATTAAAGCTGGAAAATTCCAAAAACTAGGAATCCCAAAGACTAGTGCTCAGACTCAGTCAGGTATGTGCTTAAGGAGGGGCCAACCCAAATTTCAAAGAAATGATAATTTACAAAGCTACTATGTGCCTGAACACCTGGCTAATCATATCAGCCTAAGCTGAGATACTCAAGCCTGTAAAGATCCTTCATACCTTTGCCTTTCCCCAAACAAAGAAAGTTGCTTCCTCTATTCAATTACAAAGTACCTGCACATTAAGTACTATTAGCATATCCAGAGTGTTCATTGTCTTTCCCTCAGCAACTCTGAGAAGCATCTTTCACTTTAAATCCCATCCCCTGAGGGAAGTTATTGACTACATAAACCCTTCCAAAAACTCAATCAACTGCACATAGTTCATTTTCCTCTAGACACCACATCAGACTGTGTAGCCATTCCTGTTTCCAGACCGCCACTCTGCTGGTTTTCATTGCAATCTCTGCTCTACAGGACCGGTGTTGTATCACCCACTTGAAACTCACAATATCCTCTATCCCAAAACTTCCTACTGCTTTCACTAGCCTTGTGTGACTGCTTGAAGCCTGAGTGCTTTGCGCGAATGGTGTTGATATTATTTTCCAATAAAGATAATTTAATTGTACTATCTAGCTTACATCTCCTCCTTAGTACCGGTAAACATAGATTAAAAGGTTCTGCTATCTGCTGCCCCCTCTCACATAGCCAAGCTGAGTATATTACTTCCCCAAATTAATATCGATATTTTGAGGGTCCCTAAGACTCTCATGCATTTAGGGTAACAGTACTCACCAACTAGCATAATACAGAGAAACAAACTGTTGCTGCAAGTTACATAATGTCACCCATATTTTGACCAGCATGTGATGTTTGGGCTGTCAGTCAGGAAGCCACCATCTCTGTGTGCTGCCTGATAAAGTGCCACTACATCCATAACTTGAGGAACATGTATATGCCTGTCACCACACAAGGTTGGCAGCACAGATGAGATTGTTGTTGAAACTATGTTAAGAACAGTAATTGAGATAGAAGACTAAGCACAGGCCTGCTAATTCCACTATTTACATTGATCACTGTAGAACTAGGTTTACCAAGTGTGGAGATCTATGGTAAGTCAGAAGAGAGTGCTACATTTTTGGTTCCCAAACTGTATAATATTTCCATTCATACATTTTCCTCATTTGCTTTTAAATTAGCTAAATGAATTATACAAATAATTGACACAAAGGTTATTCTCTTGAGATTGCTCCATTGAATGGCTCCATGGGCATATGGCCAAGTCTTTCATCTCTACATAAACCAACAGTTCTTCCTTTGCCAACTGACAATTTCTGCTAGGGATTATATACTTAGTATTTCCCTTCTGCTCAATTTAAAATCATGCAGTGGTCATTAGGATAACAATGGAAATGATTACTTTCCTTGTTGATTTTCTTCTGCCTCATGTATCCTTTGTGGTGGCTAATTGGAATTTTATCTCTAGTGATATGTTCATCCTAGGTTGTGGGGTTTTTGGTTAGTTCTTTTGATATAGCAAGTTATTACTTGGTTTCTTAACAGGCATGTAGTGTGGCTGGTGTCCTCAAATTTTTGCAGGATTTGATGTGCCAGTGTAAACAATTAACTGATGATCACTCATGGGTGCAGAAAGTATTTCTTCTCAAGGGTCCTACATTCCTAGGAATCATGAGGTTGGATCCTAACTTAGCTTTCTGTGAACTAAGATGTTCTTCCATCCATAGCAAGCTTTTGATCCAGCAGAGGATCTTGCTGGCAGAAATTGTGTGTGGGGGGGTGCACACACACAGCTTTGGCTGATCCCCTTGTCCCCTCTTCTGGAGGAACCCTCAGCCCTTCAGAGAAGATTTTGGAGTGTGCAAGAGGCTGCAGAGGATGAGTGTAACCAGCACGTGACACTTCCACCCCCAATTCTGCTATGGGGGAGTGTCCCTAGAATGATGCCTCTCCAAGTGCCAGTTCTGCACATGTCGCCACATCCTGCAAACTAAACGCCCTTTCCCATTGGTTCAGGACAGCAGGGTGTGTTCAGAGAGGGCTCATAGGCTCCCTTCTGATCCACTTGCAGGAAAGGCTGCAAGTTACACTTAGTCAAAGGAGGCACAGTTTCTCCCCATGTTACCTCCTTTGGTCAGTGGAAAGGGCCTCTGCAAAGTCAATCCTATGTTGCTCACAAGATTCAGAGGTGGGCCTTTGGTGATGTGCGGTCATAAATCATCCATCAAGATGGAGTACTTGACATAAGGTTGTTGTGTACCTTCGAGTCATTTCCAACTTACGATGACCCTAAGGTGAACCTATCAAGGGGTTTTCTTGGCAAGATTTGTTCAGAGGTGGTTTGTCTCTGCCTTCCTCTGAGGCTGACAGAGTGTGACTTGTCCAAGGTCACACAGTGGGTTTCCATGGCCAAGCAGGGATTCAAACCCTGGTCTCCCAAGGTACCCCAGACCTAATACTGACAGCAGTTTTGTTAAATGGATCAGTGGTTTGCCTGTTCAGCAGTGAAACTACAGTAAGGAAAACTACAGTAGGAGACTTGAATCCTTGTTCTTTTCTCCCACATGTACACACATGATACCATTAGAGTTTTCCCCAAGGTTTTCCATTGCTGTATAGAACATTTTGTATGGTTATGCATTCTGATGTTTTCACTGCTCTTCCTTTGGCACAACTGGGAATTACCCTCATCTTCAAACTAGTTACTTATTTTACTTGGAGGAAGGTTTTCCTTTAAACTCTCTCTGTGTGTCTTTTTTTTAAACCTAAAATATGATGCTATAGTGCCACAAAGATTTCTAGTCAGCAGCATGCCAAGACAACTAAAAACATTACAGTTGTCCCTTCACATTCGTGGGGGTTAGGGGGCAGAGCACCACTGTGAAAGTGAAAAAAAACATGAATAAGTTAAGCCCCACCCCCAACATGCATACTATGCTACAGTATTGTAGACTCCTCTCCCACCAACAGGACTGCCAATACCTGCCATCACAACAACAACACCCGCCCCTGGGCATACAAACCATGCCCCTCCCCCACACTTGCCTTCCCGCCAGCTCTCCCTCCCTCTGCCCTGCCAACAACATGACCTTACAGAGTATTTTAAACTGGCAGCCTTGTTTTGGTGCAAGATAAGAAAGTGAGCTAGAGTTGTGTTGTTGGCAGGGCAGAGGGAAGGAGAGCTGGTGGGGAGATGGGTGTGGGTGAGGGGTATGGTTTGTGTGCCTGGGGGTGGGTGTTGCTATGGCTCCAACTTTTAGCTTTGGTTTGGGAAAGGAGCAACCTTACTGTTTTAATTGGGCAGTGCTGTTTTGGTGCAAGGTAAGAAAGCAAGCTGGAGTTGTTTTTTGGCCAGGATAGGAGGAGGAGGAGGAGGAGGAGGAGGAGGGTGAGGGTGAGGTCTTGGACTTTGAGCTAGCTGAGCAGCAGCTACAAACTGCAAATATGCAAAACGGCAAATGTGAAACACGTGAATGTGAAGGGACAACTGTAATTTCATCTTGATCCAGGTTTTGTAGTCAGTTTGAAGGGCCAGAAGCTGAAAAATGACTGGTCTGAATCCTACTCAGCCCAGGCTATTTGAAGGACTGTATTTTCCCATATGAAGCTACCTGAGCTCTAAGATCTATAGGGGAGGCACTTCTCTTTATCTCATCACCTGCACAGGGACGGTTGGTTGGGAATGCAGGAGAAGGCCTTCTCCATGGCTGCTCCGACACTTTGGAACTCACTCCACAGGGAAGTTAGGATGGCTCCCTCTTTTGTTTTCCTTTCAGCAACAGGTTCTTTCTTTTTCAGCAAGCTTTTGGAAACTGATTTTAACAAAAATGGCTTTTAGGGTGCTCTGCTGTTTTTAATCTGTTTTAAAGTGAGAATTTAATTGGTTTTAATTCTGTTGTTATTTAATGCTATTTTGATCTTGATTTTGGTTTTTAACTATATGTGTTTTATTGTATTCTCTGTTGTTTTGTAAACCACTTTGAGTCCCAGTGTGGGGAAAAGGCAGGATATAAGTGATGGATGGATGGAACTAAAGAAGAGCCACTGGGTGAATGGAATTTATTGATGTGTTCTGTGCTGTCTGCAGTTGGGCCTTGGGCCTTCTGTTTAAATAAATAAATAAATAAATAAAAACATTTTTGTGTGTCTGGGCAATTGCATGGTGGCAGTGGAGTGGCTCTCACATCCTGGCACGCATGCTGTGTATAGTGTGGTTGTGTGTGTGTAGCGTGGTGTGTGTGTGTATGCACAGTTGCATGGCAGCAGCAGTGGGTATCTTGCATCCTGGCATGCATGGTGTGTATATGTGTGCATGTGCAGTTGCATGCCAGCGACAGAGGGGCTCTCACATCCTGTCGCATGTGGTATGTGTGTAGTATGGTGTGTGTGTGTTTGCACGATTGCATGGCAGTGGTGGAGGGGTTCTCATGTCCTGGCGTGTGTCGTGTATGTATGTGTTTAGCGTGGTGTGTGTGTGTGGTAGCATGGTATCAGCAGAGGGGCTCTCATGTCCTGGAGCACGTGGTGTGTGTATAGTGTGGTATGTGTTTGTGTACGCGCAGTTGTATGGCAGAGGCAGAGGGGCTCTCACATCCTGGCACACGTGGTGTGTCTGTGTAGCATAGCGTATGTGTAGCATGGTGTGTGTATGCACAGTTCATGGTAGTGGACAGGGCCTTGTGTCCTGGCGCACGTGGTGTGTGTCTATGTGTATGTGTGTGTGTCTATGTGTATGTGTGTGTGTCTATGTGTATGTGTGGTTGCATGGCGATGGCAGAGGGGCTCTCAGCATGAAACTAGCCATTATAGTTTATTTGAAAGGTTATATATTAATGCGTCAAATGATCATACTCTTGACATGTTTCTTAAGTGGCCAGTCAGCAGAGTGGGAACGGAAACATACCAAAGTGTTTCATATATGTAGATAACGGTGTATGTTACACTGGGTATATAGCTAGTCACTTTTGAATTATAAGACTAGGGCTAGCATCCTGGTAGTGACTTACCAATGGCATCAAGTTCAACTTACACCATCTTAAATAACTTTTTTTGGTCATTGTGGAGTTCAGGATTCTCTGCCAACCTTGCACAATGACAAAATTCTCCCCCAAACCCACCTTTTAGCTCCTGGGACCCCTCTCCACAACTCTTTAGTGATGAGTGGAGAGCAGGGGACATCAGACAAACATCTGATAAGCAGATAAGCCAGAGCCAAGGATAGAACAATGCAATCGTCCACTGAGAGCTCTGAACGGTCCCCTAAATGGCCAGTTGCTAAATGGCCATGGAGAAGGGGGCTCCTACAGCTAAAAAATGGGCTGGGAGGAGTGAGAGGGGAGATGTTCCTCATGCAGAACTTTTGTGCTACATCTCTGCAATGCAGGATCTCCATCTAGGTACAGTAATCCATTGGATACCTTCAAGAGCCTTCAACAACTAGACCAACAACAATTGGTCTCTCTCTTGACAGATATATATTCATTTAGAATATTTCTATGTCCAGGACTTGGTACAGCCTCCCTCTTAAAATGAGGCTCTGAATCTTTCACCTTCTTGGCAAGTCCATATACTGAATAATGTCCCACCCCAATATTAAGCTGTCTTCATCTAGTAGTACAATCAATCACATCTTTTCCCCAGAAGGAAGCAGGGCTCCTGCAAATGACCTTATAGATTAGATGCTCTCTATTTACATTCAATTTCTAGCTCTGTGCTATCTGTAGAGAATGATTATCAAGGCATGAAATTAGAAGTTTCACCCAGTGGGAAACAATTGGATATTTTGTCATTTCTTTACAGCTTCTTCTCCCTTGTTAGTGGGAGGAGGGAAGCAATCATCAGAAAGGTCAGAAATATTTACTTACCAATACTGAGACAGTGCCTAGGCAGCCGCCTTCAGTATAAAATAATTGCTGCTTGGGATCTCAGTAATTGGAGAATGGGTGAGGGGAAAGTGACACTGTAGAGAGCAGTGGGGCCTGAAATTAAAATTACTGTCCACAGGGTGAGAATCCATGGGAATGCTGTTGATGAACTCAGCAAAAGGAAAAGAAAGAAACATTTCAAAATAATCATCCTAGGCAGTTTAGCCCTGGTGTGGACAACAGTGATAATACTATTAAGGAGGAGCGTTCGAGAAGTTGTAAGTGGTGACGATAGGTGACCCATGTTTCAGACCCATACAGGAGAATAGATAGTACAATGGCTCTATACACACTGATTTTTGTGCTTTGCCTCAGGTGTTTATCACTTCAGACTTTTTTTTAGAGTCTTCCAAATGCGCTATATGCCTTTGCTAATCTGCAATCGATCTCTTTGTCAATCTTGGCATCTGAGGAAATGATGCTTCCCAGGTAGGTGAACTGCTGAATGGACTTAAGCACAGATTTGCCAACGGCAATGTGGGGATGGTGGTGTTCGTCCTGTGGTGCAGGCTGGTAAAGAACTTCCATTTTCGTCAGGTTGACTTCCAGCCCAAACAGCTCTGCAGCTGTTGCGAAGCAGGATGTTAGGTGCTGCAGATCTGCTTCTGTGTGGGCAACAAGGGCATCATCATCAGCGAAGAGCAGCTTACGGACTAGATAGTTTAGAGTCTTAGTGCGAGCCCTCAAATGGCTTAAGTTAAACAAGCTACCATCAGTATCCTAAATATACACTGGACTGACTATGTGACCAATGTTGCTGTCCTTGAGCAAGCAGGGATCACCAGCATTGCAGCCATGGTATTGAGAACACAGCTGCGCTGGGCAGGGCATGTTTCTAGGATGGAGGACCATCACCTCCCCAAAATAGTACTCTACGGTGAACTCGCCATGGGTCAGCGTAAGAGGGGCACTCCAAAAAAGTGATACAAGGACTCCCTGAAACAACATCTCAGGCTCGGTCAAATTGACCACCAACAATGGTCCGCCCTGGCCTCACATTGGGAGGCATGGAGACACACTATCCACAATGCAGCAGCCTTATTTGAGAACTCACGCCGAACAAGTCTTGAAGAGAAATGACAACGCAGAAAGAATCACAACCTGGAAACAACACCCAAGGAAACTTTCTGCTGTGCTTTCTGCAACTGGACTTGTCTATCTCGGATTGGCCTTTTTAGTCATTAGCGCGCTTGCAGAAAGCACGGGATGAGTCCTTCCTGAATCTTCGTTTGTGAAGAAAAGCCAGAGAGAGAGGTGGGGGGATTAAGGAGATAAGTGCAAGCATGGGTATATATGTGGTGGTGGGCGTTGATTTTTAAATGTCCTGTGAAGCTAAAGGATGAAGAACAGGATCCTGACATCTGATGTCTCTTGAGTAAGATTCCCATTGGTGTCCTGAGACAAACTGCAGCTCTCACAAAACCTTGGTGTGGGAGAGAGGACATGTGACTCAGTGTCACATGTTAAAGAAAGGGCTGTAAGAGGGTGCTGCAGTCTTCTAAGTTGTTGGGGTTTAAAAAAATAAAAAATAAAATGTGATTAATAATTTAATTGGGTTTTAATGTTTACTTTTTGTATGTTTTTAAAAAACTATATTGGAATCATTTGAATGTGTAAGCCACGTTGAGTCTCAATCTTGAGGAACAGGCAGGATATTAAAAAAAAGAGAAGAAGAACATGTTGATTATCCTTAGATGTCAGGTACAAGCTCAGTAACTGGTACCCCTTCTGTTTCTTGGATCCGTGCAACACACACATCTTTTCCTAGTTTGTGTTACGAATATAGAGGGAGGAGGATCTGCTGGATAGCTCCATAAAACATTGCTATGCATTAAATCTGTCCCTCAAGTATCTATGGTCCATCAGCTGTGGCTCTGAGGGCTCCTGTCCTAGGAAGTGGTAAAGGTCTCCTAGATATTGTTGCTACTGGGTTTTGATTCATACAAGTCACACAGTAGTGTTTCTCTTACGTGGTACAGTGTTGAGCAGAAACGCATGGTTAAGCACTCTGTTACAGGAAAATGAGAAAATGTGTTCTGGTGCACCTGAGCTAACAAATACATTTCTCTGGACCTTTCAAGCATTCTGTAAATGTTGACTTGGGGTTATTAAAAATTATTGATCTGAAACAGGGAGCAGAGATTACATTAGGTAGGGCAAAAGCTGAATCCTCGTCAGAGGGATTTTGATGCTTGTGTGGCTGTGTCAAATGGCTTGCAGAATGGACTGAAGAAAAGCAACCTTGGCATTTTGCATTTTGCTTAGTGTCTTTGAGTCCAGAGATGCCTCTTCCATATTACTCTGCAGAGAAAACATAGGCTGATATAGTGGCTTTCTATAACAAAGCCCAGTTTTCTCAAACATTAAGAACCATCTCCAGTCTGCCTTCATTTCCAGACTAGGACATCTTGTCAGATGTCTTCAATTTCATGGGTTTTTTGCAACCCCTTTCCTTTTATTTTAAATTCCACAGGCCATTTTCCAAATGAGATGTACTTTGCAGTCAATTAACTGGATTCTTAAATGATAGATGTGTCTCTTCATCCAGGGAGTTCTTTGATTCTTCATGTATTGAGTTTATACCCTGTCTTTCTCACACAAAATGGGACTCAAGATGGATAACAATGAAATTAATAAAACAAATACAGATTAAAAACATAAAAAGATAATAGCCCTGTTTGGGAGGTGGAGGAGGAGCAGAAATAAGCATCCTCTTGTTAAACTACACTTGTGTCACCAGGGTTTACGTAGTTCTTAAGAGCTTTTTGTAATGTTGCACAAGGAAGAATCCAGTACCTCCTTTCACAATGATTTTCCCTGGGCTGTACAATAGCAGCCACCTGCTGGGCAATTACCTCCCCAACCCAGATGGTTACTGACTGGACATGGAGAGTGCCAGGGAATATCCCTCCACACCCATAGCCCAGCTGGTAGCAGGTGTCCCTTAAAAGAAATATTGACCTTTGCAATAATGTTTAATTTTATCTGTTTCTCAAATAGATTTCCATAAATATCAAACTTAGTAAGTAGCCAAAATATGCAGCGTCAAACTTAGTAGCCTGGATTTTTCATTCTGAAAGTGGTCCACAGGCAGCAAAGAGACTGTTGACCAGTCCGCTCCCAACAGATGTCCCTTGTTTATGATCACAGGGACAATTCTATTTGCAGAAAGCAACATGCATAGAATCCTCCTTCAGACCTCCCCATTCCATCCAAAAAGGTCAGGGGTAGAGCCAATGCATGTGTGGAAGAGTGAGATTGGTGTTGGTAATGACCAAACAGGGCTAACATTCTAAAAAGATAATGTTGAAACTACACAGTATGGCAGGGATGGAAGCTGTGTGGCCCTCGAGATGTTGTTACTTCCAACATTTTCTTATTAATAGCTATGCTGGCTAAGCCTGATGGTTGTTATAGATCAACAGTATGTGGAGAGGTGCACAGTTCCCACCTTTGCGCTATGGCCTAATGCTAATTGTTAGCCTTAGCTGCAGTAGTTACACTGATTTAATGAAACTTGGGCTGCTGGCACACTGCAAAAATAATGCAGTTTGATACCACTTTAACTGCCGGGGCTCAATACTATGGAATTCTGGGATTTGTAGTTTTGTGAGATAATTAGCCTTCTCTGTCAGAGGGCTCTGGAGCCACAACAAACTACAAACCCCAGGATTCCATAAGATTGAGCCATGATCGTTAAAGTGGTGTTAGACTGCATCATTTCTGCAACCGTGTCAGCAGCCTTACATAAGTATTGACTTACCAAGCCCCCATTGATCTAATAGGTCTCTTCAAGTTAGGACTAACATTTGGGTTTAGATCTGTCTATAGACTTAGAGTCAGCATGGTGTAGTGGTTTGAGTGTTAGACTAGGACTCTGGGAGACCAGGGTTTGAATCCCTGCTCAGCTGTGGGAACCTACTGAGTGGCCTTGGGTAAGTCGTACTCTCTCAGCCTCAAAGGAAGGCAATGGCAAATCTTCTCTGCACAAATCTTGCCAAGAAAACCCCATGATACGGTTGCTGTAAGTCAGAGTTGATTTGAAGGCACATAACAACAAATGGTTCCATAGTTCTCTTCTCTTTCTTTTAACACAAGCCAGCTGCTGAGTCTAGAATTTGGTGGAAACACCACTTCATGCTGAATGTTGCAAGATAATGCTTTTCAAAATGTTTGTTAAAAAATGGCTCCTGCCTTTCAACTCAGCCCTACATAAAATTATTCCAATGAGAATGACCATATAAGACCCTTTGGCTTCTACATCTATCTTATTAAAGGGCCTGCCACTGTAACAGTTTTTAAAGAGGTAACCATTGTGGCACTGACAGAGTCCTGCAGCACCTTGTATATACTTGATAGGCTATGTGAAATGGGTTATAGAGGCATACCTTGGTTAACAAAGCCTCTGGCAGGGAAGCTCCTTTTTATACTCAGTCCCCCTTTCCTCCTTGTTCTCTGTCTAGCTGGAAGTTCTTTAGCAGCATCAACTTTGGGACAACAGTGAAGGCAGGATGGTAAAACACAGACTTTCATTGTCAAACTGCAGTGGTGTGTCTGCAGTAAACGATGCAATAAAGCTTAAAGTGGGAAAGAATGGGGTACTACTCTAGCAAATCCTACTGTTGCTGTATATGCCTGCCTGAAGTAGGCGAGGTAAGCAGCAGCTGCCTCCAGAATCTCCTACTGAGTATATGTAACAGCAAAACAGGGACAAAAAAGAAGACGAGATAAGCATGTTTCACCTTCACTCCCAATGTATTAAAATAGCATAATTGTAAATCTGGCCACCAAAATGGAAATCATAAGAAAAGTGGAGGCTAGTGAAAAAAAAGTCATCCCTGGATGTATTTTGAAAGTGATTTCTAGAAGATTCAAAATGTTTTTGTTTACTTATGCAGGGCTTGCCTGATCTGGTTGCTTCATTTCATGTGGTCATATTGTTAGTTTTCAATAAAAAGATTGCTGAATCATGTTGAACTGTGCTTCTTCTTCATGGTGTAGAAGCCTATCCCTTTTTTTCATGTGTTATTTCTAACTCTGGTACCCATTTTTTGTTTTTTGTTTTAAAAAGTAATGGCTAGGAATGCATCTACTTTAACTTAGGAATATCTGTAGTCTACAAAATCTCATGGTATAGTCAATTACTGAACAGTGTGACACACCTTTCTATGTGGAAATTCTTTCTCCTGATACCATGTGAAGTATAGTGAAAATATTAAGGAACGAGGCAGCTCTGCCATACAATCTAACTACTACATTTTGGTCATAAGATAGGATTTCTTAGGCACAGAGAACTGTGCAGATGAAAAAGGCAAGTATTATCTCTTCAAAAGTGCCTTTAAACAACACACTTTAAAAAGCCAGATGTGCACTCATGCATCTTAAATATAGAGGAAGAATCTGGTTATGATTGTTGAAAGTGAATGTATGGAAGAGTTGGTTAACTGAAGACAACAATGAGCTTTAGGTGACTTTGAAGACAGAGGCTGCTGCCACACTGCAGAAATAATGCCATTTGACACCGCTTTAACTGCCATGGATCTATGCTATGAAATTGTGGAATTTGTAGTTTTGTGAGATATTTAGCCTTCTCTGTCAGAGGTCTGGTGCCACAACAAACTACACATCCCAGGATTCCATAGGATGGAGCCATGATAGTTACAGCAGTGTCAAATGGCATTATCTTTGCAGTGTAGCAGCAGCCTAAGAAGACTCTGTATTGTTTTTGCTGCAACAGACTAACAGCACTCGCCCTCTGGACATGGTTGCAATATTTAACTCAAGTTACTTTCCCATTTGGTATGTCTTAAATTGGGCAATAATTCCAAGATCAGGAAAAACATGTTACTCAGATACATGTTTTCTTTATTTGCTACAATTACGCATACCCCAATTTCAATGCAATCATCATCATGGCTTCCTAGGGAAAACTCAGCTGAAAATATCATTTTGGCGATGTCAAGTCTAGCATACTTATATGCAACTGTGTGTGCTTTGTTTCCAGATTGATAAGTATGCTCAGCGGGACCTGAAGAAAGGGCTTCATTTGTATGGAACTGATGGAAACATTGGCCTCACTAATGCATGGAGCATCATACAAACAGATGTAAGCTTGCACTTTCATTGTTCTTTTCATCTTTTAACCATCAATGCACATACATCTGTCTGGCTTAGAATTTGCAGCATAATGGGAAGGATTTCATCCTGGTTTTTAGAAGAGTTAGTTCTTGGACTGTCTAGTGCCTACATCATGATGGTTGATGCCACCCATGTCAGTGGGAACAGTGAATCCATTCCAGGTTTTAGCCCAAAGTTTAAAGGCGCTCTCCAAGGTGCTGAACCCTATCCCCTATAGCAAGGTTTAGCATCTGGACTAAAACCTGGAGTGGATCCACTATTCCACTGACATGGGAGCCACCAGTTGCTTTTGACTTTATCTATAGACTAGTCTGTGTCTTAACAATCCTTCCCCTTGGCTGCACTGGAAATGGCTTACAGGGGATTCACCTGGAACTTTGGCCTTAAATTCATCTGCATGAAATCTGCTCTTGAACATGTAGGCCGACTGCAGATAGGCTACATCCATGCCTCTCAAGCTATACGATGTGGGGGGCTGCCATTTGTTCCCCAGTGTGACAGGGACTGATACCATATTTGAGCCCATTGACTCCAATTGTTTTTTTTTTTCCTTTCCTGGAAACTTGCCAGAGGCTGGAAATTGATACCATGTGGGCTGGCACTGGTCCATGAATCTTCACTTTGACTAGCATTGGGCTAAATGAACCTGCTTTTAGTAATAGATTTTAGTTAAAAAATGTTTAAGCAAAGAAAACCAAAGTGCTCCATCCAGAGGGTGATTAGAAACACACATACAGCGCTATCTCCATTATAATTTGGAGAGAATAGTGGGTTGCTATACAGAATCAATTATTTGGTCTCTCCAGCATTTTTGTACAGTTGACATCTTGGATTTCTTTACTTCTTTGCTTTGTCTCCTGAAACATTGAAAGATGCCTCAAGTAAAGGAAGAGGACACTTTCCTTATCTATATATATATTCATGTTTCATATGCTGCCAGGTACCCACACCCCAAAAAAGTGGGGGAGGGGGTCATTTCTTGCTTTTTCAACATTTCCCTTAGCCCGTAAGTCCTTGACAAATCATGACAATATGGAAATAAAACGATTCTGGTGATGCATCTAAATTCCAGAATTTGGGAGCTCAAGGCTTCAATTTTCCCAGTTTTGAATGTCTGGACCCTATCTTCTTCTCCTCCCCCATATCTGCTCCATAGGGTTTCCATTTCTCTGGCACAGATTTTGAGAGCATAGAGGAGGAGAGGGAATCACTCACTCTCTGTTCTCTTAAGAGAAACAGATCCATCAGCAGAGTTTAAATGGATTTTAAAAAATAATTTAGAGGGGGATAGTTTCTAGTTATTCTGCTGCTGACATACCTTGTGCTGAACAGTGTTCTAGAGGCACTCTCCTTAACAATGTGTTACTGTTGCTTATCCTGCAATGGCAGCCTCTCTGGATATGAAGCACAAAACAACGGGGACTCATTTTGTTTGCATATAGCTCAATAAGTCGGCTTTTACTAATTTCAGCTTCTGGTTTTTTAAAACAAATTGTTGTTGTTATTTATATAGCACCATCTATGTACTTGGCACTTTACATTAAAACAAGCAAACAAACAGACCCAAAACATAGGGTCCTGCTGAAGGCATACAATCCAAAATAAGTGCATACGTAACCACACACAGAGGGAATGAATGAATAATTCACATAAAATGATAAAATACACTTGTGAGACAAATTATCCAAATAACTACTCTCTCTCTCTCTCTCCATATATATATATATATATGAAACAGCAACAAAATACAAAAATAAAACAAACTGACCAATACATGCACAGATGCCAATCATAGAATCATAAGTTGGAAGAGACCTCAAGGGCCATCCAGTCCACCCCCTGCCACGCAGGAATACACAATTAAATCATTCCCAACAGATGGCCATCCAGCCTCTGTATAAAAACCTCCAGAGAAAGAGAATCCACCATACTCCAAGGCAATGTATTCCACTTCCAAACAGTTCTTACTGTCAGGAAGTTCTTCCTAATGTTTAGATAGAATCTCTTTTCTTGTAGTTTGAACCCATTGCTCCGTATCCTAGTCTCTGGAGCAGCAGAAAACAAGCTTGCTCCATCCTCAGTATGACATCCCTTCAAATACTTAAACATGGCTATCATGTCCCCTCTCAACCTTCTCTTCTCCAGACTAAATATGCCCAGATCCCTATGCTGCTCCTGATAGGGAATGGCCTCCAGTCCTCCCACCATCCTGGTTGCCCTCCTCTAGACACGTTCCAGCTTCTCAATATCCTTCCTGAATTGTGGTGCCCAGATCTGGACACAGTATCCCAGGTGAGGTCTGACCAAAGAAAAATAGAGTGGCACTATTATTTCCCTTGATCTAGACACTATACTGCTATTAATACACCCTAGAACTGCATTGGCTTTTTTATCTGCTGCATCACATTGCTGACTCATGTTCAGCTTGTGGTCCACTAAGACTCCTAAATCCTTTTCACATGGACTGCCCTCAAGTCACGTGTCACCCATCCAATATCTATGCATTTCATTTTTACTACCCTAGTGTAGTATCCTATATTTCTACCTGTTGAAATTCATTTTGTTAATTTTGGCTCAGCTTTCTAATCTGTTCAGGTCATTTTGGATTCTGATCCTGTCCTCTGGGGTACTAGCTACCCCTCCTAATTTGGTGTCATCTGCAAACCTGATAAGCATACCCTCTATTCCCTCATCCAAGTCATTGATGAAGATGTTGAATAGCACTGGACTCAGGGCAGAACCCTGTGGCACCCCACTGCTCACTTCTCTCCGGGATGTAGAGGAGCCATTGGTGTCTACCCTTTGCAATATTGAATCTAGTAATCAGAAGCTGAACTCCCTCCCACCCACAATCTTCCCTGTGCATGAGCACATCCCTGTTTCTCCCAGAGCTTGAAAAGTTATTTAAAATTAGAGGTCCAGGTCCAAGTAGTTCATTCCAAGCCCAGCACTCAATAAAATAATGGTATGCTATCGGTTAGTCCCAACTACAACAGACTCATTGAATCAACTGTTAAATGATGAGTCAACCTGTAAGTAAATCTCATTGATTTGATATGCCAATCCTAGTCGAGACTAACAGTAGGATTCAGGACAATTACATTTTTGCAGGGAGAGAAGACACATCAGGGTCCTGGTGAGTACAAATCATGCGTAGGTACTGAGGCCATACATGCCTCTAGTTATAAAACGGGATTTGGCCTGTGTGGATTGTTACTTTCTGGTCACTTGCATTAAAAGAAGAGTGCAGCCTGTGGAAGTCCTGGAGGTGTGTGTGGCCCCAGGTTGTTCACATGCACCCATGCATACTACTGAAGGAACTAAAAACAGTTATCATTAGGGTGCAGAAGGATGACATTATTCCTTGTTGCAACATACATATATATTCTCTTGGGTATGTTGCCTTTCCCAGTGTGCTGATTGGCTGCTAAGGAAACACACCCAACCCACACCTAACCAATCACCACCCACATGCAGATTCTCTCTCCACCCCATAATCCACTCAGTGTGCATTACCGCCTCACAAGGGCCCCTCCCTCCTCTCACTCCCCCAGCCACTCATCAATAAAGACTGCGATGGGATCCAAGCAGTCAACTGGCAGTGGCTGCAGCAGGTAACAGAGCAAGTCACCCTCAGCAATTCTGGGAACAGTGTGGAATGCTGAGAAGGGGGAGGAGGAATTTAAATCCACTGGCCTACCTTATAGGGTTGTCATGACATCTACTGGGCATTGTTTGGGAAGTTTTTTAACAGCTTATGGTATACCAGGTCCAGTTAGTATACAGTAATTCTCTTGGGTATGTTGCCTTTTCCAGTGTGCTGATTGGCTGCTTAGGAAACACACCCAACCCACACCCATCACCAGCCACATGCAAATTCCCTCTCCATCTCACAATGCACTCCTGTCACTCAGTCTGGGGCCCAGATTGGGACCCAGGTGGTCAACTGGCAGTGGTGGTGGCAGGGGCAGGGCAACAGAGCAAGTCAGCCTCAGCAATTCCGGGGAAAGTGTGGAATGCTGAGAAGGGAAAGAAAAAATTTAAATCCACCAGCCTACCTTACCTGGGCGTTTTGGGGGGAATTTTTAAATGGTGTATGGTATACCGAGTCCAGCTAGCTGTAATGTATATATATTTGCTTTAGTTATTACCAAACTAACTTATTTGTAACTTGCAACTTCCAAGCACCTCGTTTCTCTCATTCACCCTGAGAAACTAACACTGATAACAATAAAAACAAGAGCAACAAACATTTCTTGCTGTAGGCACTGCAATTTTTCATCTGTCCAAATTATCCTGTGCCCTCCCTTGATGTTTGAAATTGGTCTAGATTTACTACAATTAATCACTGAAATTCTTATATTTAAATGTTCTTTTTGTCCTCAGCACAATAGGAGAGGTTTATCATAATCCCAATGCCTCAGTTCGCTTTCCAGCTTGAGTAGATAAATTGTCTGCCAAATTTCTTCCTCCACATTTGCATGGGTGTGCATTTCCAGTCCTAAACTACTGTGACATATTGCTTTGAACTAATAGGAGGTGGCATTAGTTTTATGAATCTTGGGAGAGAAAGGAAGGGAATATGGCAGAGTGTGCATATTAATCCAGTTTAAAGAAAGCCAGTACAAATACTCAGTATGGGCCATGGGAAAATAGAACATAGAACCCCTTACAAGTTAGAATGATCATAGTAAGACACTAATTTGCTAGATTGTTTTTCCACGCCAAACAATTAAGAACCAAGTTTTGAAATATTGTTGAGTCTGTCTTTTTATTAGTACAGTAGGTTTTCATGTGGACTACAGGAAACATATAACATAGTGCATCCTCCAGCCTTTTGAACAAGATTTTATTATAAGGAGGACCATACAGCACCAGGTCTCTTGGATACTATTACGAATTGGCTTACCAGTATTCCTCTGTTGTTCTCTTTTCTGTGTGCATTTTTAAACAAGCCTGCCTGAAGAAGAATTATGCAGGAATCAAAAGCTTGCACTTGCAAAATTTGTTCTTTCCTGTCTTGCTACAATTTCCCAGACATCCACTTCAACCCCCGCTATGACCAATAGCAGTTTTGATCACAGGTGATAGGTAAACTCCCACACCTTTCCTCCTGTTCTTCTATCAAATGGCATTGAGATACTTTGGTTTCCTGATGTTTGAACCTCCAAACTGTATTTTGAACTCAGGACCTTTCAGACTACACAGTTATAGCACTATGATGTAACTATCTTGGTTGCATCCTGTGGAATCCTGGAATTTGTTGTTTGGTGAGGCACTAGAGCATATGGCTGAGAATTCTAAAGGCCCCTCCCTAAACTGAAAATCCTAGAATTCCCTAAGGTGTCACCATGGCAATTAAAATGGAATCATAGCACTGCAATTGTGTAGCATGAAAGGGCCCACTGTCTTTGTTGTAAAGGCTACCCTAGAGTTTCTGCTGCCTGAAGTCCTGGGTTGGCCCTTTTTCCAATCCCAAACCCAAGGGATTCCTCTTCATTCGCCACCACTCACTGACTCTACAATTTCCTTTATGGTCTTTTCCATGTCCAGGCAGTGAGACCAGATGTGCTGGGTTAAAGAACCATAATAACTCTGTTCTCTACTCTAGAGAAGGTTCTTGATAGCTGACCAGAAGCAGGCAATTCGAGGCAGGTTAGAAAATAACAGAAAGCTTTTATTCAGTTCTAGGAGTCTATGTTACTTGAGAAGGCAAAACATTCCCAGGTTCAACTTAAGGCTTATCAATATGCATTCATTCAGAGCACTTACAAATAAACATAAATCTAACGCAATCTAACTACACATTCCCTAACTATTACATGCAAAGTAGCTTACAGTCTCTGTAGATGGAATTTCAGAGTTCTTTTTGGATCGTTTGAGGCCTTTGGATAGGATTGGCTCCCCCCAACCCTTGTGTTATCACAGTTTGTCTTTTGTTGGTTATTCCATGACTGCATAGGCCACCTGGCCCAGAGCTAGGCCATGTGAATCAGAGTCCTCTCAGCTAGCTCAATCTAGCTAGGCCATGTGCTCAACTCAGAACAAAGGGAAGATCAGAACTTTTAAAAGTCCTTCTTAATCTCTCATTGGCTCTGCCTTTTGCCAATCAGAGAGAGTTATCCTAATCAAGTGATGTGATATCATGTTTATTCAATGAGGTTCTCCCACCCACTTTCCATTTCCAAGTAAGGAGTGGAAGTTTCCAATACTGTTCCTGTGAGTTTGTAATGGGATCCATTATGCCTGTAGGTCATCATAACAGTCTTGAAATAAGGTTTTTTTCCCCATTGAAGTGTGACCTGACAAGTAGTGATCTCCACTCGTATATCTTAAATTGCCTCAGAATAGGCCAAGGTATTTTCTCCCATTCCCCATAACTGGACATGTCTTAACTTGTTCCAGGGGAGATCAAACCCCCATTGCTCTCGTGACTGTCACAGACTCTGGTCCCTTCATTCTTCTATAAGCTGTAGAGCAGGGTGGAAAAATTGCAGCCTGCAGGCCACCTATATCCCTTGGACTTCAGTTTTGTGGCCCTTGAATCTCCCTACCAATCTCCCAATTTTTTTTTAAAAAAATATCACTTTTTGCCTCCAAACCACACACAGAAAGCCCCCAACATGAAAACACAAAAAAACCCACAAGCATCCCAGAACTTCATATTGCCCCCCCACAAAAAATACATCCATTTTCCTCTGCAGTTCTTGTCAAAATGGTGACATGAAGGGATGTGGTATCAAATCTAAGTATTTGGGTTTACTATCCAGGGGCATGGTCTGGCAGGAAAAAACTGGCCCCTGGCCCCAGTCTACCGCCCCATAGCTTTTAAGGCCTCACACTCTCTCCTACGTGTGAGCCTCCAGTTGCCTCTCCCTCCAATCCTGGCATCCCTCAGAAGCTCTGAGAAAAATTGAGTGTTCCTGTTGCCTGGCAGTAACTGCCATAACTATGCCAGGAAAGGAGGAGGAGGAGGGAGTTGCAACAGTAAATAAAATGAGTAGTTGAAAGGTTTGGAAATGTATTGGCATGTGCAGCTTGAGTTCTTCGCTGACTTGGATTAAAATCCTGAGCTGTAGAAGAACAGTGGGATGGATTGGATAGGTAACAAATGCTTCACATTTGAGGCAAGCATTATGAAATATCATTGCTCACATTCCAAGTGAACAAATGGTGAAGCTTGGCAACTTGTCTATTCTTCAACTTCCTCTGCCTTTTGTGGAGTGAGGTTGTCCTCATAAACACACATTTGGAGGCTCTGCCAGAGCCTTGATCCTCTCTTCCCAGCTATCCATGAAGTCACAACCAGTCCTGGAAACAGGCTCCAAAGATATGAATGATGCATCCTCTTTGGCTGAAGCTGTTTCAGGAGGGGTTGGATGGCATAATTTGGTTTACTGAGCTCTCCCCACATTAGAAAAGGTGTTTCAGAATTCTAAAACAGAACCATTCCAGAACCTAATTTGTCCCTCATTTTCTCAATCGTAAATGTTGCAAAGATTGAACTTCTTGGAATACGACAAACCTAGATCCACCCATAATTCATTATCTAAAGATTCTTGGCATGCTGTATGGAATTTGGAAATAACTCCCCCAAGCAAGTGTAATTGATGCTGTTACTTAGATGAAGACTGTTTGGTCCCATGGCTAGGGGCTTGTCTACATGGGCCAAATACCCTGGCTTGCCCCTGTATCAGACCCCTGTAGTCCATATGACATAGGACATATGCCCTGTTTTGCCCCCAAGCAGTCCTCACCACCCCTGGGGCAGATATGGGGCTGAGATGGGGGCAAGCCAGGGTAGAGCCCAATAAACCCATTTAAATCTGTTGCCACTGACCAAAGCCTGGATCGGACCCTGTGTGTCCACAGGAGCCTGTCCACCCCTTGCTGCTGCCGCCATCTCCCTGGCTGTCCTGGAAGCCAGGCAGGGGTCCTGCAGGGGGTCTTCAGTCACATGTTGTGGACCCCCTTCCTGGCTTCCGAGATAGCAAAGAAAATGGCAGCAGTGGCAGCAGGGACAGGATGGTGTTCCTGTGTGAACTCCAGCCCATTTTGTTGAGGTAACAGGGGAAGGATGGGTCAGCTCCGCAGCCAGGATATGCTGGTGCGGAGCTGGCTTATCCTGACTGGTGTAGATGAGCCCTAGGATATCATGAGAGTAATGAATAAATTTCCTTGCCCAAGCTGCACAATGTTAGGAACTGTATTACAGCTTTGCAGTGGTACATGTAAGGTGGAAAATACTTTTAACACCTCCAGCAAATATTCTGACTGTTTAACTGGAACCATAAATCATTCACCTTCACGAAGCACTAAAATTTTCATCCACATGCTGAGTAGGTACAATGGAAGAGATACAAATCAAAGTTTACTACTGTGCTACTCAGAAAAAGTTTTTTGGCTGCAGTCTCAGCTCCCAGATCATGAATATCTATATTACTAAATGTCAAAGACAATTTCAAGGCAGAGCCTATGTGACTCAAAAGCCACACATCTTTACAAAGATATAATAAAACATGTTTCATTGCTGTTACCGTTTCATTTGCTGCTCATTTTTCCTGTGGTAATAGCATACTTGCAAAATAATATCATTGCATTCTGCAGTGCTGACAACCCGGTGTTTGACGACAAACCATTCGCTGACTCATGGATTTAATTTTGTATGTTTTAAAATCACAAGCACAAGAAATGGTGAAAAGAAAATTATTTTCCTTGTTGTTCTTTTCCAGAGATCTAATTTTAGTTGTCTTTCCTTTGGGTAGAAAACGCCCAGAGCTCAAAAACTACACTTTCACAGGCTTTTGTTTATACCTAGGGGTTAGCCCGTTGGCCCTTTTACCTTGTGAACTGTGGGCTGGACTCTTCCACCTCTCATAGAATGAGTTCCTTCTTGCCTAGTACAATCCTAACTCAGAGATGTACCACCTTCAGGAGCCTCTTCTGAAGGCACATTTTCTAGGTGATCCAAGGGATTTGCTGACAGAACAATCAACCAACAGAGCTACTCTGCTGACTAAGATCTTCTGGCAGAAGAGCCTAAATGGAAGTAGAGAAGGAATGGGCTAAGGGAAGATGAGAGTTACACTAGATCTAAATCTCCTCCAGTCCATAGACAGCCACAATGCCAGAACAAATTGGTCCAAAGAAAGGGTAGTCCTAAATAATCCCCAACTTCCTGAGGTTAGGAGGGATTTGGATTCAGCATAATGTCTGCTGGCCTAGTGTTGGCTCAGGTGGCTCGTGACTGTCTTTTCAGGTAAAATTGCACTCTTAACTCTCCAAACCCAGTTGAGGTACTGGGAACAATTCACAACTAGTAGGATTTTGGCTCCTGATAAAAGCAATCTTATTTTCTCACCCTTATTTGGAGTTCTTTCCCATACCCATTATCTGAAGAGGAGTATCTCTGCAAGTAAATTCCTCTTTTTGCCATTCTTCATCTGTCACTGAGTACTGATGTCACAGTCAGACTATGTATGCAGAGGGCCTTTTCATGACTTAGCTGCTTTGATATGGCAAGAGGAGTCAGATAACTGTGAAGAGGGGGCAGATTTGGGAGACATTAGAATTCTAAGGTCAATCAGCAACTTTTGTAAAATTAAGACACATCAGTATCTTAAGTAGAGACAAATTAATTTGCTCAAGAAAATGAGAGTAATTCACCTGTCTTCTATGAATGGCGGATCCAGAAGAACCTGCTGAAATCCACTAAGCTCCTTCTGGTGTGTGAGGCATACTGGATCTGGCCATTGGTTGGCCTTTATGACCATGTGTGCTTTTATTTTCAAAATAGCTTGTTCTCCTCCCCTTTCCAGTTCAGATGCTGTGGAGTGTCAAACTACACTGACTGGTTTGAAGTGTACAATACCACACGTGTGCCAGATTCATGCTGCTTGGAATTCAGTGAGAATTGTGGTCTTCATTCCCCAGGGACCTGGTGGAAAGCAGTGAGTAGTTAAACTTAAATCTTATGTCAAACCAAGCTGCCCTAGAATTGGAGAAGTTCTGTGTGACAAAAGAAGAGAGTTGTAGTCTTGCCAGATGTCTTGTTTCATCCTAGGGCATGACCTAGCATCTATCCAAAAGATATTTTGACACATTCATCATAAATGTGTACAATGGCTTGACAAATAACAAGAGGAAAAGCCTTTTGGCTAACAAGAAGGGAAATAAGCCGTTCACCTTTAAAGAGTGGAAGGGGAAGAGAAAACATAGAAAGGGTGCACAAACATGAGCTAAGGTCAGGGCATAGGGTTAATGTAAGATTTCTGCTCCTGTCTATCATGGTTTTTTCACCATTTCCTTCATCAGATTTGTAATGAGAACAATGGACCTTCAACCAGCTTTAGTTTTCTGAAAAGTAAAAAAGAAAGCCTGCAATGTTCTTCTTTATATAATACTTAACTGGTAGTGAGCTGCATGTTTTCCAGATTAGACATTTGTCTTCAGTGTTATAACTGGGGAAGGAACCCCCGCTTCCACCTTCATCCTACTTCTTTAATTATGATGGTAGCCACTTTTCCCATAGTTTTTGCCCACAACCACCCCCTTTTCATTCCTCAAGTGAGGAAATAATCACACACTAGATGTGATCATGCCTCCTTGTAGTGCAGCCAACTAGATGTCCCTATCTTCCTAAATTATTAAAGGCAAATGAAGACCCATGATCCTAACCAGCTTACTCTAGGACTGTGATTCCCAAACTTTGGTCCTCCAGATGTTTTGGACTTCATCTCCCAGAATTCCTGACTGTTGGCCAAGGTGGCTAAGGCTTCTGGGAGATGAAGGCCAAAATACCTGGAGGACCAAAGTTTGGGAATCACTGCTCTAGGATGTGGTGACAATTGTTTGATCCTCCAGATATTCCAAACAGCATTAGGCAATGTGCCCAAGACTGAGGAGGAATACTGGGAGTTGCAGTCCAACTTCAGCTGGAGGACCAAACAATTTCGATCCCTGTTCTGACACCTAAATACCATTGTTAGTTCAATGAGAATTTGGTAACCAAGCATTTGTCTAAGTTCCATCAATCTATAGGATCTAAGGTAGTTGATATTAACAAATGGATTTAGGCTTGAGGATCAAACCACTTCTCAACCACTTCCTGAAAAATCACTCAGACAAGATTATGCTCTTTTAATTCTGATTTAAATGTTTGATGATACTGTCCCAGAACTTGACTACATGGGCTATTTGCAGTCCTCATGACACCCAAGGCAAAGTGGGGGAAAGCCGGGGGAAAGCCCTTTACACCGTTTTATGAAAATACCTGGGAAAACTTGTGTCATTTTTACAAACCTGGATTGGGCTCCATGGGAATGCAAGAGTCCATAACTGCATGCCGGCCCCATATCTGCAGATGCCGCCGCCACCACCAGCTCTGAAGCCAGGAAGGAGGCCCTCAGCATGCGATCAAGGCCCCCTGAATGTGACCAACCTTCATCAAATTTGAGGGCCTCCTTCCTGGCTTCAGAGAGACACCAGCAGCAGCAGTGGAGGCAGCAACAGATATGGGTTGGTGTGCAAGTATGGACTCCTGCCCATTTCGTGTAATTGGGGGGAGTGGGGCAGGCCAGATCTGCAGCAAGAATACGCCAGCTGGAAGCTGGCATATTCTGGCAGATCTAGACACACACACCCTTTGTCTATTGGAAAACCAAACTATCTGAGAATCTATTTAAAGGTACAGTGTTTTAAACATGCTGAGAAAATGAGAATGCAATATAGCTGCTGTACTATGGGCCCTAGGAGAACCTCTATTAGCAGTGCAATCCTGTGCATTTCAATGAGGCTTACATCAATGTAGGAGAATATAGGGCAGCAGTCCAACTGTTTTATGCTCTCCAAGGATCAGCTGCCACTATACAACCACAATGGGTAATTGGCCTGTATGGTGATGACTGCTAACCTGCAAATCACAGGCTGTATTTTTAGATCCAAAGTGTGCCAGTGCACTTCCCCTCAACAGGAATTGTTGTGTGTTTTTTAAAAAACCTGAAAACGCCCTTCTCCATGCCATTTATGGGCCATGAGGAGCAATTTTGATACTTTTGGGCTCCCTAACCTGTTCTCTGTACACCCTACTTAGTTTCCAAGAGCAGACAAGATCTGGAGCTTTTAGGGTATTTTAGCCCTCCAGGGTATAATTAATAGACTTGATTTAATCAGCCAGATTTTTTGGGGGGGGGGAATATGCTCAGGTTCTTGGGCTTTTGTCGCTTAATCACAAAAAGTATTAATAATCTATTAATAATCTAGTATATAGTCCTATAACCGGATATACAATGAGGCAGTACTGAAATGTCCTGCAAGATGGTGCTCATCTTATCACTTAGAATGGTGGCCAGGGTAACAAAATGGTGCCCTGACAAACAAGGCAAAGATGGTTGCCACCATGTGCAGCCACAAGGCCCTAGGCCTCAGATAAGCCCTCTTAAAATGGTGCCTGATACTGACAAATGGTGCCTGCGGCCTCTTCACAAAATAAGGCCAATCCAGAGGCCAGATCAAACCCACTCTCTTATGTCTTTTGCCAACCCCACTTTCCCTCAGCCAAATTAAATTGCAAAAATAAATAAATAGGAACCCAAAAGATAACAGTTGGATTATGCAGTAAGCATGCCAGGGAACCCGCCCCCCCAAGTTGATCCATCTCTAACCAAAGATGGTGGGAGCCCCCTCTCCACATATTTGATGCATCTGGGGAAGACAAAGAATGAGCAAACTTAAGATTCAGTTGGCTTCCCAAGCACTGGCCAGAGGAACAACTCTTTTCTCTCAAGTTACCTTTCCTGTACAAGGAAGATAAACAGAGGGCAAAGCTATGGAGCCAGCGCTTGGAGAGCTTGTTCTGGCTTTGTTCCATGCCCTACCCACTTTCCACAAAGCAACTCAGCAGGCACTTAAAGAGAGCTGAGTACTGAGCTCAGAATTCAATCGGCTCTCTCAAGTGTCAGTTGAGCGAGTAGGGTTTTGCTCCTGATCACTTATGTGGGTAAGGCAAGCAGGGAGTGAAGCTTCTCTCAGTGCTTGAGACAGCAAGCCTGTGACACGGAAAGGGGGGGAGCATGCCCATACCCTGTGATGGGATCCTGCCCACACAAAAATGCATAGTTGGAAGGGCGGGGTTGTATCCTAGCACTCCCAACTGTTTTTTTCCCAGCCCTGGTTTGCCTAGCCAGGGCTAGAAAACTCTAGTATACCCTCAGCTGACAGGGACCCTAACAAAACCAGCATTAGTCAACACATGGCAAGTTTCTGTTTTGAGTTTGGGCTGCATTATAGAACAGAGCTCTCTTGTCTTTTCTGGGAAATAGTCTCATAGGACCAGCTGGTAGTACAGATGCTTGCCCTGTTTTGAGAGTGGCTAGGGTGCTGGTTTTGGAAAGACCTGGCCAAAATTCACATGCTGCCAAGAAAACTGGGTGACTTTGCTCTGCAAGATGGTATCATGTCCAATGTACAGTAAGTCACAAGATTTTTTTTCAAGGTAAAACAAAGTCTGCTGTTATGAAAAACAACAACAAAGAAGTAACTATTTTCTTAATGTGCTGGTTCATCAAATCTTACTCAGAGATTATCAATTTGATATGTCAACAGCAGGCCTAGTGAGTCACCACAGAATGTAGTGTTATCTTCTCTATCAATGAAAATGTTTTCATTTACACAGTCAAGTGGCTTTCCACATTCTTTCCTTGCAGTTGTACTTGAAGATTTACAACTCACTGTTCAATTGACTTATGCAGGTGTTTGAGCCATACTGGCTAACGTAGGATGGTAGCGGGAGATAACACTTTTGGATTATTGTGTCTTGCACACAGCATCCCTCTATCTGACCTTCAGGTGCTGAGTCTTTCTGAGCCTTTAAGAGCAGACTTCACTGCCAGCTAGCCCCCAGGCATCTTTTGCACCTTCAGTGGAAGGCTGAGATGGACAGATTGCCCAGTTTGATCTGGCTTTACAGTGTCTACTTGTGCCTCTTGACTTTCAATACATCAACATGTTCCTGAGTAAATAAATCTTCTCCCTCCCTTTCCCTCTCGTTTCCAAAGCCTTGCTATGAAACCGTGAAAATATGGCTCCAGGAAAATCTGTTAGCCGTGGGAATTTTTGGATTGTGTACAGCTTTGGTTCAGGTAGAGTTTTATCTTATTATCTGAGTGCTTTCTGGCCTGTTATTATCTGCAGAGAACTATGAAATATAACTGAGTTTTATTTCTCTCTCAGATATATTTAGTCTTAAGAATATCAGAGTCCTACATTTCTTAAGTCTTCTCAGAAATCTTAGAATGGCTTATGTCCAAAATGGCAGAACCATATTGCCCTAATGAACATTACACTGACATCTATATTATAATATAAACCATACTGAATGCTTTCACGCTGTTTATATGTGTCCATGCCTGCAAACATCAGCTCTTTGTGTCTTCCTTTTAAAGGAATAAAAATCTTATTTCAACTGCTTAAAGCACTTAGGAGTCTATGGCCTGAATCCTATTGGTTTGTCTCAGTAGTAGATCTATTGAACCAATTGTTGAATGGCAAGTCAACACATATATAACTCTCATTGATTCAATAGGTCTACTCTAGTTGGACCTAACAACAGAATTAAGACAGTCATGACCTATGAGATGAAGAAAATCATCAAGTAGTGATTTATATCAGGGGTTTTATCATTAAGGGGTTTGGTCCAGTTGAAGCTGAAGTAATATTCAAAGCAAGGAAAAAAGCTGTGGTTCATTATTGGCTCTTGCTTCACCTTTGGTTGAGGCAGAGATATGTGACTGTAAGACCTGTAGCGTCTGAGGCCTGCTGTAGATAAAATTGGTTTATGCTTTATGCTCACTGATTTCAAGGAAGCTTCAGTGCTCACTTTTCACTGGATTTTGCCCATGAATGCAAAGATGAGAGGTACTAGCTTAATATAAAACAGAGAGTGACCTGAGAAGAGCTGATTCTACCCACCTCCAAAAATGCTTTAAAAATGGCTGATTCTGTGAAATGACTTGGTGATTGTAATACATTTACTTAGAACTGATTAGAATATTTTAATTGACCAGTTGTCTGTCTTTTAAAATTTCAATGTATGCGCTTATCACCAAACTTCAAAAAAACAACCCCTTGATCTGTTGTATGAAGTGTGAGGAATGAGTAAAGGCTAGTATTTATTGTTAATAAGAAAGGTCATTACTGTGCTTTTCCCATTCTTATTGCAAGAACACATTCAAACCAAAATATCCTCAGAAATAAGCATGTGTTCTTGTCATAGCTGAAGCAATTAAAATTTGCCATCACTGATAATATTGATCCATAATAAACCAGTTATCTACGGTGCCACAGCCATTTTGCTGCTATATCCAGTTTAGGAAACAATTTTGATGCCATTTCTTTAGAACTGAGTACCCTGCAAAACACTTGTTGACACTACACTCTTGCAGGACATGAATACCCTTTTAATAGAAGCAGCCATACTTCAACTGGAAGGGCCTTCCACACCAAGGCAATTCCTTTGCAGAGAGGATGGGGGTGGGTGGGTTTCCAGGTAGGAGGAAGCAACACTGCCCTCCCTCTGCATATGACATTACTCATCTGCCGAAAGACTTAGGGTGCAGCTACATCATAGAAATAATGCAGTGACCCCACTTTAGGTGCTGTAGTTCCATCCTATAGAATCCTGGGATTTGTGATTTTACAAGGTCCTTAGCCTTCTCTGCCAGAGTGCTGGTCCCTCACAAAACTACACATCCCAGGATTCCGTAGGATGGAGCCATGGCAGTTAAAGTGGTGTCAAACTGCATTAGTTCTACAGTGTAGCTGCACCTAGAGTTTCACCACAGGCAGAAGGCTGAGCCTAAAGGGATGATATAGCAGCATGGAGGGACAGCAGTTTATTCATCAATCTCAAGATAACTTATATATTGCCTGCAAATTTCTAATAAAGTTGTAACTGAATTATAACCCTAGATTGGTTTCCACCTCTTTGTTGCTGACCACAAAGCAACTCTTCATTGTAGCCGTTTCCATGCGAGAGGTTAATCATAGGCAAAACACATTCTGGGAATTCTGGCATACCCTTTTATTTGAATTTGGCACATATCTTCTGGACTAGGAACCTATTTTTGTGTGACTATATGCTATTTTCTGTGTTAATTGTATTAACACTGGTGTGACAGGATACAAAGTAGGTGACAAAGCTTGATTTGTGTTGCTTTATCTTGATCATGCTTTTTGTATTACAGATACTTGGACTGACATTTGCAATGACCATGTACTGTCAGGTTGTCAAGGCAGATACCTACTGTGCATAAAAAAATCATAATCAGAGTCCATCTGCCATGGCTCACCCTCTCTACAGGATGAAAGAAGACTCTTCTTCATGCTCAACATAATTCCCCCCCCCCCTATGTAAAATAAACTGTATAATCCTCTTTGGAAATTTTGTGAATCACGCTCATTTGTCACCACCATCCAAACAAGAAATGTCAAGGAACTCAAGATTTGCTTAGACAAAAGAAAATGTTCTCTCTAGGAAAAGCGAAAGCTACCAAGGAAAGAAGAAACTGCTCCTTTTTTCACAGAACATGGTACGGCTGATTTTATGATATAATCCTGCAGGCTGCTGATGAATAGAGGTTTTCCAATATGGTGAATCAAGCAGATTCCAGGAAATACGGAGTCAAGTTATTTGTCACGATGGGTGTTGAGGATATAGTCTTTTATTGCAGTTTGTCTTTATAGACAGTTGGGATGTCAGCTCAACAAGAATGTTTTTGAACTCTCAAGATTCCACCGTGAAGTGTGTGTTTTGGAAACTTTTCTGCTAAAAAGAAGTGGTGTCAATGTCAATTTCTCCAACTTCAGGGCAGATAAGGAAAGCCAGACCTAATCTGGGCCTGAGTCTAAGTCTGTCAGTTGATACATGCGAATCATTTTAAAGAAAGTAAAGTAGTGTAGCAGCTCCCTGCAGAAGCAGGGAAGGGGTTTTCCCTGATATAAGTGTGCAAGGACCATGCATTCAAAAGAACATAATGCTGAGAGAAAGGCAGGATATAAAATAACATAATAATAACATTAAGGGGGGAATATAGGCCACTGGGAAATAAGTAACCACAGTATTTCAAATAGATCCTCTTCTTCAGTAAAGAAGAAACAGTAGCTATCTTTCTATCACTGTTCTTTGGGTTTTATTTTAAATGTCATTTTCTCAACTTTTCCACATATTTCCAAGTATGAAATCCCATGAAGAGGTGGCAGCTACTTTTCTCCAATATACCATTTCATTAACTGTTCAGTGATACTTTCATCTGCAAATAAGTTCGGCTCACTGGGTAAAAGAGAAAATCCATCATGTAATGTATTTAAGTTTGTTTTATTAAATTGTGCAGCTGCTGTCTCAGTGATTCTAGGATGAGTAAGGAAGTAATAAAGAAAACACACTCAATAAATAATGAATATAGTTATTGGTATATTTTTAGGTGTTGTATTTTGATGATATTCTACTTGATTATACCCAGCTTCTCTTTTGAACATTTTATTTATTGAGTGTGTTGTCTTTATTAGTTATGATCTTGCTTTGTTGGAGTTCTTATGATGTGAGACCCTTCTCTCACTTCGCTGGTTCTTGACATAATTTTCCCTCTAACATTTAACTTTTCCATAGGCAGCCATGTTCCTCTTGTCCAAGGTAGTACAAACTGAAGCAAATAAAAGTAGTGTTGTCAGGCGGAAGCACATCCACATAACCCTTTCTCCTCTTACAGGTGTAGGCTAGCAGAGTAGCCAAAGTAGCCAACAACATTTTAAGAATTATCATATGGATTCTGAGAGTGGTTTGACAAAGATCAGAATGTGTAAGCAAATTGGGAGAGAAAAAGATTGGTGTTGAATCTGTGACCACATTCTAACCCACACTGTTGGACTCAATGGCCCTTGGGCCCCTTCCAGCTCTAAAATTCTATTCTATGAGTCTATGATTATTAGTTCATGTCATGTTCTGGTTGCACATAACATCAAAGAAAACTTGATGCCAACTTGTAAACACTGGTAGTAAGATCCAACATATGCAATTTCTCTGTCTGATTTCCTACACCTTGAGCAGTTGATGGGCTTTAAACTAGTCTTTCAATTTCTCCCTACCTTCTCATATAGGTCCTTGGTGCTATTTCTGTCCCTAATGGGTGGCTATCAACAGGCAACTTTGCCTTGAAGCATAAGATTATGCAAATTAATTTTACCTAGCTATAAACATTGGCCAGGAGAGACTCTTATCAGCTAGATTCAAGTGGAATTATAGTTTATTTCTTTATCCCCAATTAACTCTTTGGATATAAAGTCATAAATAATCCATGGAACAGCTAAATTTTCCAAGGAGCTTTCAGAAACCAGGGGTGGACCTTTGCAATCAGGTGAGAAGACCACATGACCAACTCAAGGTTTTCCCATATCAGGAAGGTCTCGTTGTCTACTGCTGGAAGGCACAGGTAACTTCCTGTGTGAATCAGGTAGCTTGTCATAGGTTCTGTTGGTGAGATATATTAAATAAGCTCAATGCTAGGAAGTGCATGACAAAGGAAAGCAAAGCGGGACAAGACAGTCAATTACTTGATATCTATACCTACAGCAGGCATTCTTACAGCAAATATATCAATTACTGTTTCTAGTGGAAGAGCAGGATATATGTGCAAAATCTATTCTAAGAGCCTTTTTTCTACTAAGTTAACTGTTGGGAGTTTATCCTAAAATTCAAGGAATTACAGTTTGCTGAATGAGCTGAAGAAATGCTCCAGAATCCCCACTATGCTCCAAACCTCAAATAATACTTCCCATGATTCACTGGGATAATGACATGCTAATCCAGTTTAAACACATCCTAGACCCATCTGGCTGAAGACTTGTAGCACCAGCAGCCAATGCAGTCTCTACTATCTATACAAGCAGCTACAACCAAATATCTACTGTAATTCAGAACTTGGAAAGGGTTTTTTGTGAAGACCTGAAAACATCTTGATACTGGCAAGAGAGCCTATAACCTTCTTACATTCCTCTATATACAAAAGTTACTGTAGACATCACAACTGGGAGACCATTCAATGCAACATGAATGATAGGTTTGGATCTGAATCTTAACCAAATAGATGCCCTTGGTGTAAGAGCTTAAGTATTAAGCCAAGACGTATCACCTTCTGTTTTGAAAAGTGAGCAAAGAGCCATAGGAAAGTCAAGAAGCAGTCTTAGGACTTTATCAGACGAGCCCCTTTAAAGCGTAATTTTGCTGGCATAAAAATAATAATAATATTTTTTTATGCCAGCAAAAGAACACGCCCCCCCCACTGCACTTACCTCTAATCCTAACAAAGGCTTCCCCAGCAATGAAAGAGGAAGTGAACAGATCTCCATTCACTTCCTCATTCAAAATCCCGCATATTCTCACGACAATACATAGAACGGAAAATTAAAAAAATAAATAAAAAGAATACACAAAAAATGGCACAAAGCACAAAAACACACTAAAAAACTTACAAGTAACCCAGGGTGGGTCATAAAAAGTGTGTCGCTTACCTGGATGTCGCGATCTCACCCAGAAGAGTTCGTGCTGGACCAGACACTAACAGGATAATTATGAGGAAAAAACCTGTGAGGTTTCACATGCTGGCTATGGTGGCAAAAAAACCACAGGAGGGATCAATTGATGGCTTCAGCCGTCAATTAAAAATTATGGGTTTTGGCAGGACATAAAGGGCGACGTCATCTGATATGTGTGCCCTTTTGCAGTTATGTGGTGTCATCATGCCACTGTATTTGATGTGTCTGATAAAGTCTTTAGTTATGGGGGAAAGCCCAAATTGCACAGGAGGAACTACGAACTGAATTTATTCTAATTCCCTATATGCATCCTAATGTCTCTCACTACTCAATACCCTTACCACCTGTGCAAGCTTTGAAAATTTATGTTTTAAGCAATACTTATATGATATTTCCCATTTCTTTCTGTGGTATTCGCTCCCTTTCCCTGCCTTTTCCTTACACATGAACAGACTGCAACTTGGGAGTTCCACTGCTGTTAGTTGTCATGGTTCATTATCACTGTTGTACTCACAAGCATTCCCATTGACAGCTTGTGGATTCCCATTTCTGGAGAGCAGAATAATGGAGTGATGAAAACATTAATAAAACATTGGTTCTAAAAAGATTAAAGACAGATGAAATCTATTTGTGGAGATGCCGCCCCCTCCCCATTAAAAATTAACACAACAGTCCTGGTGGCTCCACAGATAAGAGCACAGAAGTTGTGTTGTAGAAGCGAATGGGGTGGGAAGGTTCCACAAGAGAATGTAGTTAATCATTTTACAGTTCTGTCTCCAAAGTGGAGGGAATGAGCACAGTCACACAGCCTGAACTGTAACATTCCCATTTTCTGACTTTGCAGTTTCAGTGAATGGATGCTGCTATACCAGTGTCCTGTTTGGAAATTTGCATGAGCATCCTTGTATTTCTTTTCATTACTCTGCACCTTATATCACAGAGATATAGGGACTACCATGTCCCTACCACCAAAAGCCACAATTATTATTATTGTTATTATTAATATTAATATCCTGCTTTTCTCCCAATGTAGGGACTCAAGGCAGCTAAGAATGAGTTTAAGTACAATACATAGACATTAAAAATATAAATATTAATTTTTTTAAAAAATTAAACAATTTAAAGTGTTAAAATGTTTAGAAATATTAAAATTAAAATGCAATAAAACTATATACACCTTAAAAACCAAACTGCACAGAAAATACAAGCCCAGTCCCCATCAGACTGAAAATACCTGATGGCACAAGGATGTTTTTACTTGTTGCCAAAAGGAGAGCAGAGATGGGGCCATCCTGGCTTCTCTAGGGAAGGAGTTCCAAAGTCTGGGAGCAGCCACCAAGAAGGCCCTCTTCCTCATTCCCACCAAACGAGCTTGAGAGGTCGGTGAGACAGAGAGAAGGGCCTCTCCAGGTGATCTAAGCTCTAATGGGTTCATAAAGGGAGATACTGCCCTTCAAATAACCTGGACCCAAGCCGTATAGGTAAAAACCAGCACTTTGAATTGTGCCTGGAAACAGATTGGCAACCGATGGAGCTGTTGCAGAAAGGGAGTTGTGTGCTCCCTGTAGCCAGGCCCCATTTAACAACATGGCTGCAGCTCTTTGGCCCAACTGAAGTTTCCCAGCACTTTTCAAAGGCAAACCAGGAGCAGGATGACTTCAGGGCTCAGTGGATTTATGATGCTTTTTTAACCTGAAGCCCCAGCAGTCAGAGCCTGGTACAAAAGATACACACTCAGAATTAAAGGACTGGGTGCCATTGGATACCTTCTGAGCCTAGGAGGCTGTTTTCAGTGCCAGGATTCAACTGAACTAACCCTCCTTTCACACAACAGTCCAATTCTCCTGATTACGCCGAGCTTTCTCCATTTCAGCAAATAAATTTCACAAGAATTAATAATTTCATTGTTGCTATTGTTCCAACAGCTGGGAGCTGAAAATCCTTATTCATCCTGTTGCAAATTACCCAATAATCTACTGGTAGATTCCAAACTACTTTCTGCCTACCCCGAGGGAAGCAAGAGCAGTGCTGCCCTTAAAAAGCAGTGAGCTGTTAAAAACTCAAAATGTTTTCTTAGCATGCAAAGAGCACTATGTTGGTCAGAATGGATTTTGATGCTCCTTCATTCATCACTCGAGGGGCCACACCATACTACTAGACTGTGCTGAATGGCTACTGATGAAGAGGGGCCAATTACTCTGACCTTTGAACTAATTAATTGACTTCCTAAAAGCTGATGGAGAAGGATCTTAGCAGGTAGGTCAAGCCATTCAATGTGCTTCACTTAAAAAAAAAAAAAAAAACAAGAGGAAAAACTGAAATTTGACAGGCTGACCACATCAGTGTGGTTGTTTTGCTATAAGAAGCTCTCCTAATACAACACTGCCAATCTTGGTGCTAAAGCAAATACGGGCTGCCTGTAATGCAGAAACCAACTGGGTTAGAGAGAAAAAACCAAGTCACACAAGCTTGTTTCAGTATTTATTTTTTTTAGATGAAGAAAATAATGTAGCTCCTGAATTACAACCTCCCTTGTTGATGAATTCCCAGTAAGCAGCACAGACCTTGTATCAACTTCTTTATCCTGTCCCATTATACTAGCTTGTTAGCTAAATGTGTTCAAAGCAGCACAGAAGAAGCCAAGTGCCAATGTTTTTCTTTGTTAAAGCACAGGGCTTAAAAAAAAAAAAAAAACGTACAAAATGACCAAAGCCATTTAGGGGTCAGGAGCTGAGCCTGTCCCTAAATATGTATGTTGAGGTCCTTGTTGCTTAGTTTCTGGTACATGGCCCAAGGGCTTATTGTAATCCTATTCAAATCAATGCAAATTAGAATGTGGGTTTACATTTCTGTCTTTCATTCGTTGGGACCGTGTTGTCTTGTGTCTTCTATAAGTATTACCTAATACAATGTGTGCTGTATACAATATACTGTAAAATAACTATTGACAGCTGCCCAGTTTTGTTATCCGTGTTGGATTGGGGTGGGGGGGATTACTCAGCACAGTTAACAACAGAATTCTGATCTATGAGAAATTTCTGTAACATTGGTTTATCTTTCTATTTTATTGCTGCCACTATAATTGTACAGAATTGCAACAAAAGTGAGTTTGTCACAGATGCTATGGAAGAATATGCACCTTATCAACAGAAGTATAAACCATTTTTAGAGGGTGATGCAATGAGGTTTCAGAGGTTCTCAGCTGAGGTCTGTGGGTTTAGGGCAGGCCATAGAATAGGATTCTATGAGCAAAAGATGGTACTGCTGCGTATTTGCGTTCACAAGCTGTGAATAACTGCTACAAAGAGGAAGGCGAAAGCAGAACTAGGTGTGTGTTAAGATCTACTTTTCCCCAAACCCCCAAATGACCTGCAGGTTGGTTTTATGCAGGCTAGTTCAAAGGTAAGCCCCACTGAGCTCACATGAACTTGTTCCCAAGTGACTGGCTGTCTTTGGAGCTTAACTGCCCTTTTGCATGTTATGTGAGGCAAATCTGAGTTTGCCACCAGTGGCAGACTGAACAAAATGTTTGCATTAGATGTGACATACTGTCATATGCCTCAGTCTCCAACAGTCTCCAACTACTACTGCTCCAGCTACTACTATCATCCCTACCACCACCATAGGTATTGGCCAGCATCCTGTTGGTGCAGTACACCAGCACAATACACCAGCACAGGTAGTGGTAGCAGGAAGGGAAAGGCCACGAGCACAGTGGCCCTGAAGGAAGGAAGGCGTTGGGCAAACAGGTTGCTCAGAGCCTGCAGATTTTTCTTCTGCCATCCCTCACCACTGCTGCATGACCCTGAAAAAGTGCCACCACAGCAGAGTGCACCAACAGGATTCTCACCATTATCATCATCAATGATGATGATGATGGAGAAACAGCAGCAGAATGGAAAAGGGAAGGAACTGCAGGCATTTTCCTTCCTCCCTGGCCATTTTGTCTCTCTCAAAATTACTTGCCTACAGGAAGAACAATGTACCATTGTCTATCACAGGAAGAACAGCAGCTTCAGGAGTCGCAGTTGAGCAGGAAAACCACCAGAGGTGAACGGTTTAAGCAGAGTGCCTCCTGTGATTTCTTCCATTCAAACTCCCAGACTCTCAAGGCTGTTTTGCATTTTAAAAAAAATCAGCCAAGATATGAACACAGCTCTATGTCATCTCCACTTTGGCCCAGAGATTTGCAGCAGCCCTAATACAACACACATTTCCAAACAAGTTTGTCATTGTCAAAACGCATTGCATTTTTAGATGTGTACTTAAAACATCCCAGGTCTATACATAAAAACTTAACATGGGAGAAGGCCTCTGAGGCCTGTTGGTGATGTGAGAGATTTGAGCTCCTTGGCACCTATATTCTACACTATTATAAATGTTGCCCTCTGTTTTGCAAAACATGTAGAACTAAGCAGCTGTTTCATTTCATGGCTCCATTCTTAGTATCCCTCCACCCAGTGTTAATCTGTTCCTGCCACTTGTAGCTTTCCTTGGTTTCTTGGATATTCTTGCTGCAACAAAAAGGAATGGTATATTTTCATGCACCTCATAGGAAGAAAAAGAAAGCTAAACATTATTTTTTAAAAAACTTATTAAACATTCTTTAAAGTTTACAGTGGAATGAGTTTTTTATTATTTAATATGCATGTATAAAATAATATTATATATTATCATTTTTTAAAAAAACTTTTAAAAAATCAAGTTCTTTTTATTTATGGAAAAATACATTGCCCATTTTTTCTACTGCTCAGTTTTTATTCTTTTTGGGGGAGGACTAAAAGGGGAAGGGGATAGGAAAATTGGAATTGTTCTGCATGACACCAAAGGTTTCATGAAATACAACTTGAAATTTAATTTAATGACTTAAAAAAAGAATTATGCAACCTGTATTACTGTTGCAGAAAGGACATTAGACGGATATTAAGCTATTTAAGCATTTGTTAACATGGTATGAATTAAATTAGTGTATCGCTCCTGAATATTGGACTAGTGCTAATATTGGTATGATTCCATGATAGTCATGTTTTAGGAGACGAGTTTCAACCAACTATTAAGATGTTAATTATTTTATTTTCACTAAAATATTTCAGGAATATACTGTACAGGTTGAATATCCCCTATCTGAAATGTGTGGGACCAGAAGTGTTCCGTATTTCAGAATATTCATACTTGCATATACATATACAGCTCCCAAATTTTCACAGATCCTCACATCTCTCTCCAGCCTCATATCTCATTCATTTTCTACTTGTGTCTGAGGTATGAGGCTGGAGAGAGACTGAGGAACTGTGAAATGGCAGGAGAACAAAAAAAATTGGTGCCATCCACCCACTTCCAGACAATTTTTTTTACTCCTCTGAAGGGCTGTAGTTGTAGCATTATGGCTGCTATGGAAAGCTTGGCTGTTTCAGGGCAAGATTCCCAAAACGTCATCGAAGAGCCCCACAGATGGGTTGCTGACCTTTAAAATGGACAGGGGGAAGTCAACTTATTCTGTTGAAAATTTGGAGCGTTCAAGGGTCTTAGGTGACTCCAAAGGACTGCTTGTAGCTGGTGGGCAGCACAATCCCACCCTGTTTTAGAGCAATAGTTGCTCTGAGAAGATGGTTGTTGTTTAAGATGCTGCATTTTATTTGGATGTGTATCTCTTTAAGACTGATCTTTTGTGTGTGTTGTTGCTTCCAGACATGACCCTTTTTAAGTTGCTAGAGATATTAATTACAGGTCAAGCATCCCTAATCCAGAAATTCAAAAACCTCAAAAAACCTAAACTTTTGGCCACCAGCCGCCTGCTTCCACCTCCAAGACAGCAATTGCAGCACTCCTGCTCATCGTCTCTCAGAACCTCAGTCTCTCTCCATCCTCATATCTCATATACAACACGCGCAACAAATGAACAAAATGTGATTGGGTTTTGCTTCCCTGCTCCCCAGCCTTCTGAAAATGCTGTGTTCAATGAAAAACATAATAACATTCTCTTTCAGTCTCAAGATCACCCCTAAACATCCTTATAACCTACCAACACCACAGAAAAGGCTACATTAATATAATATTAGACTGTAAGGTAATTGCATTGGTATGCAGGCAAGGGTTTCCATTTGAAAAGTCTTGCACCACTGGTGTTTCCAGCATGTCAGTTCACACCAGCATAGAATTAACTCCTGGATGGCTACTATGTGTGTATGTGCCTTCAAATCATCTGTAGACTTTTAGTGACCCCATGGATTTCATAGAGGTTTGGTTTTTTTTTTTAAGACAAGGAATATTCAGAGGTGGTTTTGACAGTTTCTTCCTCTGAAATATAGCCTACAGCACCTGGTATTTGTTTGTGGTATCCCAGAAGAAGGAGCTGGGAACTTGGAGGAAGGAACATCAACTATTTAAGATATGCTGATGACACCAAAATACTAGCAGAAAATAGCAAAATCTTAGAACAACTACTGAAGAAAGTCAAGGAAGAAAGTGTAAAGGAAGGTTTAGAGTTGAATATTAAGAAAACAAAAATAATGACCATAGATGATTTACAGAACTTTAAAGTAGACAATGAATATATTGGAATAGTAAAAGATTTCCTATACCTTGGCTCAGTCATTAATCAAAATGGAGAGTGTAGTCAAGAAATCAGAAGACGACTGGGGCTTGGAAGGGCAGCTATGAAGGAACTAAACAAAATCCTTGTATGTAAATGATTGAATACCAAAGTCAGGATTGTCCATGCCGTTGTTATTTTCAATTTCTGTGTATGGTTGTGAAAGGTGGACAGTGAAGAAAGCTGATAGGAAGGAAATCAACTCATTTGAGATGTGGTGCTGGAGGAGAGTTCTGCCAAGCCCTGAGCTGCCAAAAAGACAAATGAATGGGTCCAAGAGCAAATGAAGCCTGAACACTCTCTAGAAGCCAGACAACTAAACTAAGACTTGTACTGTAGACATAGCATAAGAAGACATGACCCACTAGAAAAGACAACAATACTTGGCAAGGTAGCAGGTAGTAGAAAAAGATGAAGACCACGTTACAGGTGGATTGATTCAACGAAGGAAGACACAGACCCGTCTGTAAGACCTGAGTAGGGCTGTTGATGACAGGGTGACTTGGAGGTCTCTCATTCATAGAGTAGGCATAAGTTGAAGATGATTTGATGGCAGTTAACAACAATAACAACTGGCTAACAAATGAATAGCTATTTACAATTTTGGACACAATCCACCAGGAACTGTCCCCTTAAACTGCAAGGTCTTAGATACAACTTTAAAGTCATCACAGCTCCTGTTGTTATTTGCTCTTATTTGTTTGCATTTGTTATTTCTTGCTGTTTGCTTCAACCTGTAAAGACTCAAGGAAAGAACCCCAAAATCCCTGCTCAAGTCTTGCAACGGTATCTGGTATTTCTTGGTGGTCTCCCATCCAAGTACTAACTATGTCTGACACTGCTTAGCTTTCCAAATCAGACAGGATCTGGTGCCATATAAAGTTGCACACTCACTTCTGTGACTTTTGAGTTACCTAATCAAGCTATTGCCCTAATATGAATTTTGGAATTTTCCTTGTTCTTACAATTTTTCTGTGACAGAGAAGCAACAATTCTTTAAAAAAAATGAAACTGAAAGCAATGTTGTGTCTATCTGTTTTCAGAACTACTACAGCTCAATAATGTTAAGTACTGTGGCAATTAGCTATTTTTTCAAGCAAAATAATTCTGACATTGGCCAAGATCTGCAACACAAACGCACTTCAGCTACCACAACAGTTTTTCTCATTCTCTCCTCCCAGCAGCAGCCCTCTGCACCTTCTGAAAATCTTCGCCATAGGGTTTCCCAGCCATCCAAAACACATTTGTGGGGTGTACATGGGGAGGAGAATACTGCCCTCTCCCAGTTCTGCTTAGGGAAAAGCCTTGGGAAAACACTGTTGGAATGTGGCCCAGTATTATTACACTATAAGTTATAATATCCACCTAGCTACAACATCTAAGTAAATGATTGTCAAGAAAACACTGTTTAGTTGACACATTTGCAAGTCCCCCATGATGTTTCACATTTGAAGAAATGTATTTTTTCAACCAGTATTTAGAATGAACTCACTTGTGATCTGAAAGGTATTTCCATTTAAACCAGGAGTGGGTAGCTTCTTGAGGTCTGTGAGCTGCATCCCTCCCCCCAACCAAGAGGGTGCTGCACCCCCCCCATGCCTCCCCCCAAATTTTTGTTCCCAAATGACCAATCACACCTTCTAAGGGGCATGAGAGGGCACTTTGCCCAAGCTTTCACTCTGGTCTGGTTTAGACCTGTGGGGTCTTTTTAAGTGGCAGGGCAGGATAGAGATGCATACTTCTGTTGATAGCTGCAAACTTCCCAGATTTTTCCCCATCCTTTCCCCACCTGCTGCCACTGCCAATTTTGGCCCAGCATATCAGTCAAAAGTTACAATGGTGAACTCCACCAGTAAGATTCTGCCCATAATGATATTTTATTATTTTGCAAATAATTATGTATTTTAAAGATTTGTCCAATTTCCAAGTTATTCTCTGGTCCTTTGATAACTATTTTATGCATTTCTCTGTTTTTATTTTCATCTGCTTCAAATTTTGCCCTGAGAAATTATGGCATTACTTGACTCATGTCTTGAGTTGCATTTCAGGGCAGTTTGTCAACATGTATGCCAGTATTTTTTGACTCAATTGTTTTCTTTGGCTGTTTGGACACAGCTTAGTTGCTTCAGTGAGCTGAAGTGGGTAGATGGAACATCCCTTTCATAATTAAAATTTTGTTGAATATTATCACAAATCCTTGAGTTTTAAAGCCATCTTCTGGTAAATTACACAATTTTTGAACCTTCTTCTTACAAAGCACATGGCCCACTTAATGCGCTCTACAAGTGGCACTTTTGCAATAGCATTTCTTTCATCTTAACGATACTCCCAAGGTGGACTTTGCAGGAGGTGGGGATGAGGTAGAGATACAAGCTATACTACATTTTCCTTTTAATGTATTAAGTATACACAAGTGGCTAGTGGAGTGATTGTTTGGATCTACTACAATACAATTCTGCAAGTTAATATTTTCTGAAAAGAAAACACAACTTCATGAAAACATGGCTTCAAACTTATTTTTATCAGAAGAAACAATTTTATGTTACAGCATAACATCATACATTTACTCCAGCTAGCTTCCATTTCTGTTTTGCTAAATGAGACTTTAAAACACAGAGATCTACGGTCATTAGTTCAAGAAAACTGGCACAAATTCTGAGCTTCATGGGAATCTGGTACAGTTGTAGCTTACCTACACCATGTTGCTCACGAGATCAAGTGAAGGCCGATTATCTTACACATGAGTCACATTCCTTTATTTAGGTAGAGCCTTTCACCTGGTAAACTGACCCAACCTCTTACCTGCATTCCTATATCCTTCTTGAACTGTGGTGCCTAGAACTGGACACAGTATTCCAGGTGAGGTCTGAGCGGAATACACACTGGCACTATTACATCCCTTGATCTAGACACTATACTCCTGTTGATGCAGCCTGGAATCACATTGGCTTTTTAGCTGCCGCGTCACACTGCTGACTCATGTTCAGTTTGTGGTCCACTAAGACTCCTAGATCCCTCTCACATGTACTGCCATCAAGCCAGATGTCACACATCCTATTTCGGTGCATTTCATTTTTATTGCCCAAGTGTAGTATTGTATAGTGTACTGTATTATTGTAAGTGTAGTATGTAGTGTAGTATTGTAAGTGTAGTATTGTAAGTGTAGTATGAATGTTTCCCTGTTGAAATTCATTTTGTTAGTTTTGGCCCAGATTTCTGACCTGTTAAGGTCACTTTGAATTCTGTATCTGTCCTCTGGGGTATTAGCTACCGTTCTTAATTTGGTGTCATCTGCAAACTTGATAAGAATGCTTTTTTTTCTCATCCAAGTCATTGATAAAGATGTTGAATAGCACTGTGCCAAGGACAGAACCCTGTGACCCCACTAGTCACTTCTCTCCAGGATGAAGAGGAGCCAATGGTGACTACCCTTTGGGTCCTCAGAGAGTTCTGCCTATCTCAGGGGCATTAGGAAAAAGAGGTGACCCAATCTTCTTTCAGTCTACTCTTTATTTAGTTACCAACATACAGCAGGGAAGTGAGAGGGGACAGATGAGATAGAAGTCTTCCTCAATTTTATTTGATGCAGGATCCTTTCAAATCTGGTCCCTTTCCTGTAGCTCAGAGCAGGAGTGGGTAGTTGTGGCCCTCCAGATGTTGAGCAACAGCTCCCATTATCCTTCACCATTAAGAACTCCTTGGGGAGAGGATGAATCTAATGAAGGTTAATTTTGGTTTTCCAGATCTTGGAACCATTGAGCCTATTTGGTTAATGTATACTAGTTGCTGTGTTGAACCCTGCATCTGTATAGAACACTTCATCTTGAGTTTTGTCAAATCTTCTTGTCTGACACCTATTTCTAACTGGTGTTAGAACATGTTTTACTCCCTCTGTTGTTCTTGCAACCAGATCTCTTTAACATACAGTGTCCCAAGAACCATATTTTCATCAATTTTTCCCTTGCAAAATTTATCTTATTGTGTAATCCGGACTTGAAAATTGGGAAGAAGCCTTTTATATAGAATGTTGGGGTTGATGAGGCAATTCTGACTCAGTTGGTTCAAGCTGATTGGTTTTAATTACAAGCTTCTCCCATTCATAAGACTACAGGTTGGATATGATTTGATAACTTCAGAATTACAGTATCTTTAGTTACAAACTTGTTGGTATCTAGGTAAAACCATGAAACTATGAGTGCTTCAGAGTCTCTTCCACTTTTGGAAGAACTCATTCAATCTGTTGCATAAAAAGAAACCCATCTGTTGAAAAGTGTCAATAAATATGACATCCTAAACAAATGGAATAAAGAATTACATGGTCCTGTTTTGGCCAACCAATGAACATTGGCTTTGGCCTCCTTATCTATTCTATCTATGGATTTTAACCTCTAACTTATCAGTAGGTTTCATGTATATCACACACCTCCTAAATTCATAATTTGGTTAGGTCAGGTGGTAGTTTCCTTTTGGGGAAAGGTTGTCAGTTAAATTAATTCTGTTTTGGAGCAACCTTTGAGTTTTGCAGGTTTGCATGTGCTCTAAAACAATTTGCCTATAACTTAAAAATTAACTTCTGGCAAATAGAAATAGATTTTCTATGTTGTCTCAGTGTCTAAAAACTTATATTGCAGACAAGGGTCCATCTTCTATTATTCAATGGACAGAGAAACTCATAATTCTTTCAACATTTGAATGTAGATGTTAACTCAACATAGTTGGCTGTTTGGTTGCCTTTTCTAGACACTTATGCATAGATGGGGTTTTTACTGTGATATTTCCAGTTTTTAATTAACATTTTCTGTATTTCTTTCCCACTCTCCTTTCATTATTGATTTTACTCAATTAAAAATAAATTAAAACCTCTTTCACTATTAGGCATATTAGCTAGGGCTGATGGAAGTTACTGTGCCACAACATCTTGAGAACCAATGATGGCCCACCTCATATAAGGCAAAGGAAATGAGACTTTAGACATTAACATGCATTTCAGTTATAGGTAATTCCATTCCCTAAACGGAGTTGAATGCTTTTAAAATGTTATCACAAATAAACTACGACAGATTTTAACAGACATAACTCACCCTGGTGAAAAGGAGAAACTTTGTGACAAGATCATGAGGGATCCACTTTTGGAGTTCATAAAGTTGCTGGTGCTGCAACTATAGCAGACAAAATTGGCAAAATATCTATGGCTGGATTCACAACCGCAGTTGCACTAATTGACAAGGGAAAAAGCTAAAAGAGGCAATAGAGCCAGTGTTACCAGCCCTGATAGCCCCACCTTTCGATAATACACAATTGGCAATATTTAATAATTTGGCTGGCTATGGCCCACCACATTGTTGTCAAATAAACAAGGGACTCCCCAGACACTAAGGCTGGAGTTATGCACAATCTAGGGAGGGACATTTTAAATTCCTCAAACAGGTCATATCCAGGTCAAAGTTTTTCCTGAAGAACACCTGGAGGTGAGTCATCCACTAATCCATTCAAGGATAGCTAAGCACTCAGTGTCTGCAAAATGGGTTTTTCCTCCTATCCTTGGATCACAATAGAAGGTTGCCTGTCCCCATTCAGTTCCAAATGGCTAGGCCATCAACAGTCGTTAACACATCCAGATAATCCTTCATCCAGTCCTGGGGAAACTCCAAGATGCATTGTATTCCACTCTAAACCCCATCCCTTCAGGGGAATGATCACATATAAATATCACCCTAAACTACCACCAAAGTTTTTGCAGTTCCCCTTCATACCTTCATGCTGCTAGTTTGCTGCGCAACCCTCAGAACGATACTCTGAGTATCCTCTGCTGGAAGAATCTCTGCTTCTCTGATTGGTATAGTATAAACCACAACCCCCTTACTCTACTCTTCTGTCCAAATACTTCCTACTTTCTTTAATAACCTTGTGTGATTGCTTGAAGCCTGAATGTAAGCATGAATGCTATTAAAATAAATTTCCAATAGTAAACATTTAATTGTATGTTCTGGCTTGGAGTCTCCTCAGTTACTACCGGTATACATAGGTCAAAAGCTCCTGCCATTACCTTGCCTTTCACTGCCATTTTGAGCTAATTAAATATTCCCCGTATTAAGATTTGGACATTAGTGGGATCCTTGCAGACCCCTTGCAATTTGGGTAATACCAGGACAAGGAGGGAGGCCAAGTAAAGGAAATGCAAAAGGTTTTTATTTATTTTTAAAGTAAACGTAAAATGGTCCAGACCATTATAGCAAAGCATGGTACCTCTTGAAAGAGAGAGATGGCAACATGCAAGACAAGCTAGAAATGCCAAGGAAACAGTGACAGGCCACAGGATGTCACGTAGATTGTATTGCTTCTACACACAAACAGCAGAGGCCAGGGCAGAGACAGAATCCTTCACTGAAGGGTGGGTAGTGCTTATTCTACTAGCATATAGAAACTACACAATGAGAGAGAGAGAGACCATCTTACAAAACCTACTCTAAGAATGGCCAATCTGCTCTATTGATTAATTGAATGCTCCAGTGCCTTGTTTATAGGAAGAGATATGGCTGCATATAAATAGAAATAATAGATGACACTTCTATTGTTATTGCTGATGGTGCACAAGGCTTTTTCATTTTAATTTAGTTGGCTCTCCCACTGATGTTACCGTTTCCCTTCAATGCTTTACAGTGCATTAAATGCAAAATTGAAACTTAAATTGAAAGTGCTAGCACTCCACATAAATGTACGCATAGTAATCTTGTGGCAACATGGTGGAGAATTTACATTTAATTGTTCCTAGAATTATATTGGCAATTTTAGGTTCATTTATTCTAGAATGCATCATTTACTGTTTGTTTTTTGGCATCACAGGCAAAACTTACTACTTAAAGCAATATAGGAATACATAACCTAGAAAGTGAAAATTAGGTTTAAACAGACAGAAAAGAAAACTGTTTGTATAAGGATTAAAACTGATCTGTGTCCTGTATGTCCTCTAATCTCTCTAGCCAGCTTTTGTACCAGATATCCTGTCCTTGTGTTAATGCCATCAGATAGTGAGCACTTATGCTAATTTTAACATGTTAGAAATACCCTTCATCAACTTCATTTCATTCTTTCCTACCTCACTGACATTGCCTCCATGATACTAATAATACAAGTCCAGATTCTAGAAGGTGAAGGATTAGTGTTCATACATGTGTATATACAAGGCATGAATGGATGCCCCTAATACTGCCCCCATCTCTCAAATCCCATACCACCAACAGGTAAAGATGCCTAGGAATTGCAACCCTGATTTATATTCATAAAGCAGAAGGAGACAAGGATTCCCTAGAGGTACTACAGAGTGACAGTGCCTAAGCGTATTTACACATTATCACCAGAGGCTTTTAAACCCCACTGTATGTTTCCATTAATCCACACAGCTGCTAGCCCAATTTCACATTGGCATGCTCTCCATGTAACAATAGAGAGCTTATTAAATATTAAGGCTTTAATCTTAACTACTTCTATGTGATGGAGGAGTCCTAAACATTGCAAAGACAAGCAACATTTTCCAAGTACAAAAATGTTATCTTCCAGAGAAGGCTAAAAGCAAGCTGCTAAAGACTACATCAAAACAAGCCCACCCACATTAACTGGTGCCAACTGCAACCCCCAGGACACATTAACTTCATGATCAGCAATAAATTGCCAACACATGGCTGCCTGGTAAGGCCAGAAACCCACACTCCTCCTAACTCTAAATGCCAAATTAGCTATCTCTGCTCTGCATTTCCCTGCCTGGGCTTATGGCTGTAGAGTGTAGACAGATTATACGGTAAATATATTGTCTTGCCTGAGCCCTGTAAGTGAATGACTTATCAGCCACAGGTAACATTTTCAAGGACGGCAGTGTTTCTTCACAGGGAGGTTCTATATAGGGATGGATGGATCAGTCTATTCCTGCTCAGTGCCAATTTACCTGATTCACCTGTATTCATTCACAAGTGCATTCTATTTCTGCATGTTTAAAAGCCATATTAAAAATTATATTTAAATACACATCAGTGAATATAAAGGAAAATTTCTAGATGCACAGACTTAACATCTTAACTCCACATGGTCTCAACTTAGAAGATAATACATTAACACCACCATCCACTTAACAGTATTGATGATAAAGTGCTCTAAGCCAGCAGTTCTTAACCTGTGGTCCTGGGACACCCAGGGGCCCATGATGTCCTTACAGGGGGTCCATGAAGACTTGAAGTCTGCTTGGCCCACCTCCTCCCTGGAGTGGAGTGGCTGTATGACCAGAGCCATTCAATCCACTCCAACCACAAACTTACTGGAAGAAGCAGAAGAAAAGTCTTCTCTGCATTATTATTATTATTATTATCATCATCATCAGGTATTATTATGATTATGATTATTAGAGGTTTAAGTCTTAAGTCCTGGTGGGTCTATGTGATCTAAACTGCCACACTGGATGCAGCTCACTCTTGTTTTGAGCAACTGAAGAAGGCAGAAGCTGAACCATTTTGGAAATTCAAGTCCTGTTTATCTAATTGATACGTATTTTTAGTGATTAACTGCATCCTTCTGGGATCCAGAACAAACTTGTCAGAAGTGCTGTTTCTATATCACTTAAATATGTATCAGTGGATGTATTTCTCAGAAAATACACATTTATGAATGCACTTTATCTCACAGTACATATTTCTGAATACACTTTATCCTAAAATACGCACAGTAAAATCTTTTAGTACATAGACCTTTTGTGCAGAGATTTACACCACAAAATTTGAAGTTCAGATTCCAAAAGGTAATTACATCCTAACCTGTGTATCAATTTACAAGGGGCAGAGAAGGTCCTTTTGTATCAGAATTCACAAAGAGCAAATGCCACAAGCATCCCTGTTGCCAGAGAGGAACACAGTGGAGAAAGCTTTTTAGTGCATGGAATACATGACTCCACTCTCCTGTATCATGTATTTCCAATTCAATTTAAAACAACAACAACAACACACATTGCCTGTTAGATGAGCCTCAGTACTGTACTGGACCAGTGCTTTTTAACATATTCATAAATGTTCTGGAGTTATAAGTGAGTAACGAGGTATCCAGATTTGCCAATGAAACTACATTTAGGCTGGTGAAAACAAAAATACTTTTCAAAGAGCTCCAAAAGGAGCTCACCAAACTGAGAGAATTTCAGTGAAGTAGCAAATGAGATTCAATGTAAGCAAATGTAAAGTGATACATAGAGGGGCAACCCCTCCCCAACTTTTTATTTACTCTACTGGGATCTGATCTGGCAGTGAATGACAAAGAAAGGGGGCTTGTGGTTGCATTAGACAGTTCACCAGGCTACTTTAACACATAATTACAAAGGGAATTGAAAATAAAACTACCGCTATCATACTACCTTTATACAAATCTACACTGCAACAGCATCTTGACTAATGTGCATATTTTATAGACAATATAAAATATTAGGTCTAACAGAGCTGAAAAGGATGAAAAAAAGTGCAATTAAATTTATCAAGGGATTGGAGCACTTTCCCCTAGGAAAATATTTGGAGCTGTTCAGCTTACAAAAATAAGTTAAAGTAATGGAAGACATGAAAAAGATGCATAGCATTATAAACAGTGTGATGCAAGTAGACAAAGACAGGCTTTTTTCTCTCTGGAATCCAGGATCATCCACTGAAGCTGAATACTGGAGGATTAAAGGTCAGATGAAAGGGAGTACGTATTCACACAGTGCAGAATTACACTATGCAACTCACTGCCACAAGTTGGAGTGTAATGGTTGCCAACTTGGACTGCTTTAAAGGAGATTGAAGAAATGAATGGAAGATGGGTCCCTCAATAGCTACCATTTATTATAGCTATGTCATCTCTGGCTACAGAGCTCGATCCTGCAGGGCTCCAAGGTTGACTCAGCCTTCCAGCCTTCCATAGGTTGGTAAAATAAGTACCCAGCTTGTTGGGGGCAATTAACTAACACATTGTAGACCTCTTAGAGACTGCTTTGCACTGATAAGCGGTATAGAAATATTAATGCTATTGCTATTGCTAAATGCTACAGAGCTGCCTTTATGTACCAGTAGCTGGGGACCATGAAATGGAGGCTTCCTGACTCCTCTCCTGTTCTAATCTCAGGAGGTAAAAATAAAACATCTTGAAGCTGTGGGTAAATCTCTCTCTCTCTCTCTTCTATGGCAAGAAACTGAAAGTCGTGGGTGGTGGTGGTGAGGGGGTGAAGGAGAGAGAGAAAAGTACCAGCTCGTTTCCTCTTTGGCATTGCTCTGAAGAACCAAAATGGTTCTGACAAGCTGTCACAGAGGCCACAGCCTCCACGGGAAGGGTCATTTCAAACTCCCCAGCTTGCATGCCCACTCAATCAAGTTGAGGTCTGAGTATGTAAGAAGAATAGCTTTTATTTTAAATTTAGAAAGTCCACTGATAGACATTAGGACGAGGAACTGGGAAAAACAGCTTCAGGATGAGCATTGTGGTGGTATGCAGGCATCATTTCTGCTGTCCAGCAGGTGCTGCCTCCCAGATCCTCTCCTTCAGGGACGCTCAGTGGCCTTTTATTGGCCTCTTGGCTCCTCCCACCTGCAGAGGCTTTAACAGGAGGCCAACAGCAAGCTCTCATTCACTCTTGAGGCCAGGGATTTGGAATAAATATTTCTTGAACAATCTCCATAGACTTCCTTACAGAATAATATAAAGTTTCAGCGGATGTAGAGCAAGTTAAAAGTCTGGTCCCTGGACAAACCTGAACCACACAAAGTCAATATTATCAATTGGGAAGGCAACATACCATGATCGTTATTTGTTGAAAATTTGAAATATTAAAGTGGTCCCTGCTTTGTTTTCATTCCATCAGCAGGTAAAGATCATTTTCTTCTGGCAGGCTTTAAGCAAATGGTTTTTGTGAAAGGGGCTTTTCATGGATTGTTGCTGTGGGTTTTTTGTTTTGTTTTTTTAACTGACGAGCCTTAAAATTACCTTTTCGATAGGTTTAAGCCTCAGTCCAATTATTAGCCCCAACTAGAGTAGATCCGCTGAATCAAAGGGGATTATGTAAGTATTGACTTACCATTCAGAACTTCATTCACTGAGTCTACTCGATTTGGAACTAACAATTTTTCCGGCGTATAAGACTGGGCATATAAGATAACCCCCAATTTTCAACGAAACATTTAGGGTTTGGCGTATATTTGCCATACAAGACCACCCCCCAATTTGGCTGGCTGGCTGGGGGAGCCTTTCCAGCTGATCCTCTTTGTTTCCCAACTCACGAGGATCTCCCTCTGTCTTGGCTCTCTTCTGAAGGGGCCAAGGCAGGGGAAGCGGGGGCGGCCATGGCAAACCGCTAGTTTCACCCCTTTCCTCCACCCTCTTCTGAAGGGGACCAAGGCGGGGGAAGCAGGGGTGGTTTGGAAGAGAGCCAGAAAAAGAGAGCTGAGGCAAACTGGGCATTTTCACCCCTTTCCTCCACCTTCCTTGAAGGTGAAGAAAAGAGGCGAAACTAGTGGTTTGCCGTGGCCGCCTCCACTTCCCCCGCCTTGGTCCCCTTCAGAAGAGAGCCAAGACGGAGGTAACTTAACAGGGGATATCATTCCTTTAGTCAAGTAACTGTAAGTAACTTTTAGAGGCATGGGTATGTGGTAGCGGAAGAATACAGTACTGCATAGTTCTAATGCTGGCCTGTACTCTGTTGTGGGTGCTGAAGTGGTGATAAGATGTACAAAAGGACAGTGTGTTTTGTACCAAGTACACGGGTGCTTGGCACATTCAGATGTAGCTTTTTAATGAAGTAAATTAAAAGGAACTATTTTAGTTATTTTCAAGAACCAGGAGAAAACAAAAAGAAAAGAAGAAAGCTACCTTTTAACAACTGGATCTACAACCATGATTCTCTCGTTTGTTCATTTATATTTTTCTAATATTTATATTTCTTAAGTTACGGTGAGAGGTGCTGTAATATGATGGTGTAGGCCAGAAGGCAGGCTTTTCTACTGTGTTCTGTATTGGCCATACAGTAGTACCCCGGCATCCGCTGATTCCCGGCATCCGCTGATTTGCCAACCGCTGATTCAATTATCTGCGGTTGGCTTCAAGACGCTAAAGAAAGAGGGGGATTAGCGGTACCTAACTTGGAAATATACCATGAAGCTTGCTGTTTAGTATGGATAAAGGAATGGGCAACATTGGAAGATGATCAACTGTTAAAAATAGAAGGTGAAGGAAACCGATTTGGGTGGCATGCCTATCTCTTTTACAATAAAGATATGATAAATAAGGACTTTTACAATCACTGTATTAGAAGTTCTTTAATCAAAGTCTGGAAGAAGCATAAGAACAGGTTATTTTCTCAATTCCCAATCTGGGTTTCTCCACATGAAGCCCTCTACAGTAGAGAAGGAATTCCTGCACACAAATGGATAAAGTACAGCGACATACTGAAAATAAATAAGGACCAACAGGTATTGATGACCCAAGAAGAGATGAGGGAAAACAATCTGACATGTCATTGGTATTTATATACTCAACTAAAAGAAAGATATAAAATGGACTCTAAATTAATAGGAATTACGGCTGAAAAGACAGATTGGGAGAAAATCACTCAACAAGGAAACAAAAATATGATATCCAGATTCTATAAACTACTCTTAAAATGGAACACAGAAGAAGAAATTATCAAATCTAACATGATTACCTAGGCACAAAATATAGGACATACAATAGAATTATCAAAATGGGAGAAGATGTGGACCAGACAAATTAAAAGAACATTATGCCAAGACATCAGAGAAAACGTTTACAAGATGTTTTATAGATGGTATTTATCCCCCCACAAATTATCACTAATGTATAAAGGCTCTTCAAGCAAATGCTGGAAATGTGGAGAAAAAAACGGAACTTTTTATCACCTTTGGTGGAATTGTAATAAGACAACTAAATATTGGAAACAAATAAAACGAACAATTGAAGAAATTTTGAATGTTAAACTACCATGGGAACCAGAGCTTTACTTACTAGGAATGGTGGAAGAGGAAATGGATAAAAGCCAGGGGAAGATAATTTTCTACATGTTAGTCACAGCTAGAATAACGTTTGCGAAGATGTGGAAGAATAAGGAATGCCCAATGACAGACCAATGGTTGGAGAAACTCTATGCAACAATGTATCTGGATAGATTAACAATGCTTATAAAAGGTCAAAATGTAGGGAGACATATGAAGGACTGGACAAATTTATCAAACTATCTTGAAAAAAGATGGGGGAAAATTGCAACAATCAGCAACGTATAAAACGTATAATAAGAAAGTTTTGAGTAAGAGACAGTTTAGAAGCAATAGAGCATTTATAAGGTGGGATAATTAACGCGATCTAAAGGAACCAGGAAAGGATATATAAAAGGGAGCAAGGAAAGATGTATGTAATGCCAAAGAAAAATCAGGATGAGTCGGAAAGGAAGTTTAGAAATGTAATATACAAGAGGGGATATGATAATGATGAGTAAATGAGGGCAAAAGATGCAAAATGAATAATATCCCCAAATTAATATGAGAAGATGCTATGTGAAGAGGGGTTGTTGTTGTTGTTGTTTCTCTTAAATAATTAATGTAATTATATGGAAGAAGACAGCTAGCTCTTAACTAGCAACTCAGGTTGTAAATAGATTATTTTCTTATATATATATAAATATCTACCTACCTATCTATCTATGTTAACCAATTCTTGACAATATGAAACTGTATCTGTATCTGTCTTTTAAATAACTGTGGTCTTTTTTTTCTTTTCTTTTTTCTTATTTTGTTTTTTTAATAAAAATTAATGAAAAACAATTATCTGCGGTTGGGGTGGGGGGGAAGGAGAGGGAGGAGGAATCTCCTGCCCCTTGCCTTCCCCTGGGAGAGCTCTGGTCATGGGGTGGGGCAATGCCGGGGAAGGAAAGGAGGGGTGAAGAGGGATCCTGCCTGCCCCCTCCCTTCCCACAGGAGGGCTCTCAGTGGTGGGAATGGCAATGGGTGCATTTGCTATTATCCACGGATTTCACCATCCATGGTGGGGCCTTGTACTAATCCCCTACTGATACGGGGGTCCTAGTGTAATTCAATTGTAGCTATCTTTGTTACAAGTTACTGTGGAAGGAAACCTTCAAACTGACACTGAAAATAATTAGTAAGAGGAGAACCTATCTTTGTCCATATGGTCTCTAGACTCTCTAGAGGATCATCAAATGTGATTGCCAGTTAGAAGATCCATAAGGAGTATAATTGGAGAGTTTTTAAAAAATCAGTTAGTATGAAGGAACCCAAATGGAAGATACGAAGACCACAGCTGGCTACTGAGAAGGTAGGAAGTAATGCTGTGAGGAAAATTGAGAAGGCCTTGGAGCCAGTCCCAGGTAGTTTTGAGCAGAAGTGGAAGAGAGAGCATTCACAATAGTCCCTGAAACAGAATTACCCTTGAAACCTGCAATAGGAAGAACTGGAGACAGTGAAAGAGAAACCTGTTTTGAGAGGAAAGCTATTGTGATCTTATTAAGATGAGGAAGACTATATTAGGAATGGTAACTAAGGATATTTACTCTGAATACATTTAAGCAACTCCCAACAATGATTTAAAGAAGAGGAGTGTAACACACAGGTCCCAGGCCATGTGTAACCCTACCTTTTTTTCTTTTCTTTTTTTGCAATCCCTAAGATGGCCTAAACCACTGTCAACATTAGGCAGTGCAACCTTCTTTTAAGACCAAGGTGCATGGAGAGTGCAACCTTGTTCTACTCCAGTGTTTCCCAAACTCCGGTCTTCCAAGTGTTTTGGACTTCAGCTCCCAGAATCCCCTGATCCATGGCCAAGGTGGCTGAATCTTCGGGGAGTTGATGTCCAGAACATCTGGAGGACCAGAGTTTGGGAATCACTGTTCTACTCCCTCATCACACTACAGTTGTCCCTCCATATTCACAGATTTGGTATCCATGGATTTAAGTATTCATGGCTTGAAAATATTCTTTAAAAAATAATAATCCTAAAGCAAACCTTGATTTTTGCCATCTTATATAAGAGACACCATTTTGCTATGCCATTGCATATAATGGGAATTGAGTATTCACAGATTTTGGTATCCACAGGGGGTCCTGGAACCAAACCCCAGCGAATATGAAGGGACAATTGTATACTGTTGTAGTGCTATATTCCATTTTAACTGCCATGGCCACATCCTAATGAATCCTGGGATTAGCAGTTTAGGGAGAGGCATTTAGAATTATCAGTCAGAGAGCTCTTGGGCCTCACTAAACTACAATCCCATAATTCCACAGGATGTTGCCAATGGCAGTTAAAGTGGAATACAGTGCTATAATAGGGTAATGTGACAACAATATTAGAGCAAAATCACAATCTTGGAAGTGCAATTATGCTCCAAAACAGGGGTGGTACTTATGAGGTCCTCCAGTTGTTGTTGGGCTGCAAAAACCAGCAGGCTTAGCCACCAGAACCAATGGTGTAGGAATAGGAAGAGCTCAACTCCAGTTTGTTTCCCACATATGTTCTAAAACCTATGCATGCTCCCTGTACACCTTGTTTTTAAAGAAAAGTGCAGTTTTTTTCCCCACTGCTGGCAGCCCAACAAGAATTCTAAACGGAAAAGAAGATTCAGCAGTAATAAGAATGTGAGATCCTTCATAGGATATGTCTAGCGAAGCCCACACCCACCCAGAAAGTTGACCACCCTTGAGTTAGACACTGAGAGTTTATACCCTTTTGTACACAATTCAGATAATCTCAATTGTGTCCATACTTTCTTTAGTGGGGTATATAGTGCATTTGGAAGACTTCACAAAAGAGTCTGGAGCAATAAACATCTGAGGCAAAGCACAAAAATCAGTGTGTATAGAGCCATTGTACTGTCTATCCTCCTTTATGGGTCTGAAACATAAGCCACCTATCGCCACCACCTACAACTCCTCAAACGCTTTCATCAGTGCTGTCTACACACAATCCTAAATATACACTGGACTGACTATGTGACGAATGTTGCTGTCCTTGAGCAAGCAGGAATCGCCAGCATTGAGGCCATGATATTGAGAACACAGCTGTGCTGGGCAGGGCACATTTCTAGGATGGAGGACCATCGCCTCCCAAAAATACTACTCTACAGTGAACTCGCCATGGGTCAGCGTAAGAGGGGTGCTCCAAAAACGCGATACAAGGACTTGCTGAAACAACATCTCAGGCTCGGCCAAATTGATCACCAACAGTGGTCCGCCCTGGCCTCACATCGGGAGGCATGGAGGCGCATTATCCACAATGCTACAGCCTTATTTGAGAACTCACTCCAAACAAGTCTTGAAGAGAAATGACAACGCAGAAAGAATCACAACCCAAAAACATCACCCAAGGAGACCTTCTGCTGTGCTTTCTACAACCAGACTTGTTTATCTTGATTGGCCTTTTTAGTCATCAGAGCGCTTGCAGAAAGCACGGGATGAGTCCTTCCTGAATCTTCGTTTGCGAAGAAAAGCCAGAAACAGACACTACAGGAAGTGGCCTACTGGCTTTCTAAAAGGTGGAAAGTTTTTTGGTGACATTGAGGCAACCCCCCGCCTGCCCGGCCCTCACCCTTCCCAACTTTCCTGAAGTGGCTATGGGGCTTCAAAGCCCCATAGTCACTTCAGGAAGTACGGAGGGTGGTTGGCCAACCCCCAGGCCACCCGACTCCCACCCTCCCCAATCTTCCTGAAGTGCACACAAGGGAGAGGAGCCGATTTAAATGGAGTGTTCCCTGAGCAAACCGCATGCCCAACTCCCCGCTCTGCTGGGACTTGGCTCTGTTTGGGGTGGAGAGCCAAGCCCCAGGAGAGTGGGGAGTTTCACGGCAAAGGCACTTTTCAGCCACCCCCCTGCCCTTCCCAAAGCGGTGATGGGGCTTTTCCAGCCTCGTCACGGCTTTGGGAGGGTGGGGATGGCTGAAAAGCCTCTTTGCCACCCTCCCTCCGCTCCTCCCGACCGTCCCAACCCCCCCGCCCGCCCTGCCGCCACCCTCCCTGAACTTCCCAAAGTGGCTGCCCCACAGCCACTTCGGGAAGCACAGGGGGTGGTTGGCCAACTCTCTAGCTGCCCTGCCGCCACCCTCCCCAACCTTCCCAAAGTGGCTATGGTGCTTCAAAGCCCCATAGCCACTTCGAGAAGTGCAGGGGGTGGCTGGCCAATCTCCCACCCACCTGTCCGCCACCCTCCCCGACCTTCCTGAAGTGGCTGTGGACCTTCAAAGCACCATAGCCACTCCGGGAAGTGTGTGGGGTGGCTGGCCAACCTCCCGCCCACCCAGCCACCACCCTCCCCGACATTCCTGAAGTGGCTGTGGGGCTTCAAAGCCCGCCCGGCTGCCACTCTCCCCAACCTTCCTGAAGTGGCTGTGGGCCTTCAAAGCCCCATAGCCACTTCAGGAAGTGCAGGGGGTGGCTAGCCAACCTCCCGCCTGCCCGGCTGCCACCCTCCCCAACCTTCCTGAAGTGGCCCCACAGCCACTTCAGGAAGCATGGGGGTGGCTCGTCAACTTCCCCATCATCTGGCCACTTCGGGAAGCATGGCAGGCAGCGGGGGGGGTGTGGCAGTCAGGAGGCTTTTTAGCCACCCCCGCGCTTCCCAAAGTGGCAATGGGGCTTGAAAAGCCCCATCGCCACTTTGGAAGGGGGGGAGTTTGCAGGGGGGCAGGGGAGGCTTTTTTTATTACTGTTTTTTTCACATTCGCGGGGGTCTTGAGCCCATAACCTCCACAAATGTGGAGGGACGACTGTAATGTATTTACTCTATGAAGACTGTTAATCTTAAGAATTGCTCCTATTGCCACATTTTTTGAGGATTAAAGTGTTATGTAAAACAGCATGGAAATTTTCTATCATGAGTATGCATTTTAATTAAAATTTAGGGGTATATTGAAACAGCTTCAGGCCCACTTTCCAAAAAGGTTTTTTAAAATCCTCTCCAAATTACTTTCACAGAGTAGCCCGTTTGTGACATGTATTGACAGAACTGCATGTTACTTATGTAAGCCCCCCCCCCAAAAAATTACTTTGATAACCTAAGACTGTGAAACATCCACGAAACATTATGTGAAATAAGATAACGTTTCTTTATTGGTATCTCAACCACTGAATTCTTTTATAATCTACATTCAACAACAGGCAAATCAAATTTGCTTTACTGTCTCCCTGTTTGTCTCTGTACAAGGTTTGGGAGACCTTTCTTGTCATAATGAAATTCCTTTTCCTTATCATTTCAGATCTTGATGTCTAACTTCACCCTGGTAGGAATAAATTGGAAGTGCTCTGCTCAAATCCAAGTAGGCAGCATTTATCAAGAAGATAAATAACCAGAGTTTCAACACCTTTGACAGCTGAAGGGAGCAGGAACAAAATGGAAATTAACCCTTAAGAGACAAATCCCACTCTAATCAAGGGTATTTTCCTCGATTTGCAAAGAGCCCAGTGCTGCTCCATGTGCAACCAAATCCATTTCAAATTACATATGAAAGAACCACAGCAACATCTGTAATGTCAACATCAGTTTCATTAACTTATACCAGGAAAAAATTAATATAGTAGTAGATATAGGATGAGGATAACCAGCTTTGAGGGTCTGGGGGACTAAACTAGAGCCCCTTCAGGGTGTCATAATGTCAGTGCAACCATCAGGTGTCACCCATCAGGTGTCACAATGTCATAGTGTCATAATGTGAAAATTTGGCAGCGGCTGCTGGCATTGCTATCACTAATGGTTAATGGTGTGGAAGCAGTGGGATCCCTAGCAGGGAGTGACCATGTTCTCCTGGAGTTTGTTATACAGAGGAAAGGGGAAGCCAAGCATAGTCAGACATGCATTCTAGACTTGAAGAAAACTGATTTCAGAAAACTTAGAGAAATACTGGGGGTGATCCCATGGTCAGAAATACTAAAAGATAAAGGGGTTCATGAAAGATGGGAGTTTCTAAAAAGTGAGATACTGAAAGCACAACTTCAAACAGTTCTAATGAGGAGGAAAAGGGGGAGGTGTCTAAATAAACCAGGATGGATGTTGAAAGAACACTCAACTGAGCTAAAACATAAAAAGGACATGTTCAAAAAATGGGAAAAGGGGGAAATCACCAAAGAAGAATTCAAACAAATAGCCAGCTCATGTAGGGGGAAAGTCAGAAAAGCTAAAGCTCAGATTGAGTTCAGGCTTGCTAGAGAGTAAAAACAATAAAAAGGGCTTTTTGGAGTATGTCTGTAGTAAAAGGAAGAACAAGGGAATGCTAGGGCTGCTGCATAGAGAAGATGGCGAAAGGCTAACAGGGAACAGAGAAAAGGCACTACTTAACACCTTCTTTGCTTCAGTCTTCTCCCAAAGGGGGAGCAGTGCTCAACCTGGGGAAGATGGAGCAGATGATGCAGTAGGGGAAATACAGCACAGAATTGGTAAAGAGGTAGTTCAGGAATATCTGGCCAGTATAAATGAGTTCAAGCCTCCAGGGCCAGATGAACTTCATCCAAGGGTATTAAAAGAACTGGCAGAAGTAATCTCAGAACCACTGGCAATAATCTTTGAGAATTCCTGGAGAACAGGAGAGGTCCCAACAGACTGGAGGAGGGCAAATGTTGTCCCCATCTTTTAAAGGGGGGGGGGGAGAAGACCCAAATAATTACTGCCCAGTCAGCCTGACATCAATACTAGGAAATATTCTAGAGCAGATCATTAGACAGACAGTCTGTAACCACTTAGAAAGGAATGCCGTGATCACAAAAAGTCAACATGGATTTCTCAAAAACAAGTCCTGCCAGACTAAACTTATCTCTTTTTTTGAGAGTTACAAACTTGATAGATGAAGGGAATACAGTGGACGTAGTGTATCTTGATTTCAGTAAGGCTTTTGACAAGGTCCCCCATGACATTCTTGCAAAAAAGTTAGTAATCTGTGGGCTAGACAATGCAACTGTTAGGTGGATTTGTAATTGGTTGACTGACCAAACCCAAAGGGTAGTCAACAATGGCTCCTCTTCATCCTGGAGAGAGGTGACCAGTGGGGTTCCACAGGGTTCTATCCTGGGCCCAGTGCTATTCAACATCTTTATCAACGACTTGGATGAGGGAATAGAGGGCAATCTTATCAAGTCTGCAGATGACACCAAATTAGGAGGGGTAGCTAATACCCCGGAGGACAGGATCAGAATCCAAAATGACCTCACAGATTAGAAAGCTGGGCCAAAATTAACAAAATGAATTTCAACAGGGAGAAATGTAGGCTACTACACTTGGGCAGTAAAAATGAAATGCACAGATATAGGATGGACACGTGGCCTGAGGGCACGTGGCTTGAGGGCAGTCCATGCGAAAAGGATCTAGGAGTCTTAGTGGACCACAAGCTGAACATAAGTCAGCAGTGTGATGTAGCAGCTAAAAAAGCCAATGCAATTCTAGGCTGCATTAATAAGAGTATAGTGTCTAGATGAAAGGAAGTAATAGTGCCACTGTATTCTGCTTTGGTCAGACTTCAGCTGGAGGACTGTGTCCAGTTCTGGGCACCACAATTCAGGAAGGATATTGACAAGCTGGAACATGTCCAGAGGAGGGCGACCAGGATGGTGGGAGGTCTGGAGGCCATGCCCTATGAGGAGCAGCTTAGGGAGCTGGGCATGTTTAGTCTGGAGAAAAGAAGGTTGAGAAGGGACATGATAGCCATATTAAAATATCTGAAGGGAGGTCATACTGAGGATGGAGCAGGCTTGTTTTCTGTTGCTCCAGAGACTAGGACACAGAGCAGTGGGTTCAAACTACAGGAAAAGAGATTCCACCTAAACATTAGGAAGAACTTCCTGACAGTAAGAGCTATTCGGAAGTGGAAGGCACTTCCTCGGAATGTGGTGAGATTTGGAGATTTTTAAAAAGAGGCTGGATGGCCATCTGTCGGAAATGTTTTGATTGTGTATTCCTGTATGGCAGGAGGTTGGACTGGGTGGCCCTTTGAGGTCTCTTACAACTCTATGATTCTATAATTCAGAAAGGGAGAGAAGGATTTCAGCACTGCATTTTGATGGAGGAGGCAATGGATGGGTCGGAGGCATGTGGAGTTCTGTGTTGTCAATCCCTGATGGAGCAGGGCAATATTCCATGAACAGGAGGCTATGGAATTAAAATGAATTTTGTCCTTATATGAAATTTAGTGCACAAAGGAAGAGAGGATTAATGCTCAAACTAGGAATGCTTGACTTCACCAAGTGGGGTGTAGCTACTGAGGGGCAAAATAAAGGCATTGTCCCCCGATACAAATACTTTCCATCAAATGACATGTCCCTTCAGCCCCCAAATTTTTAACTGTCATAATGTAAAACTTCAGTTGAGCATATAGATTAGGCAGCCAAAGAAAGAGGGCAGGGTTACCAAAGGAATGCAAACAGCCAACATAAGATTTCTAGATGGAAACATTTTCCATGCCTCATTCTCTGCTATGCTGACATTTGGGGAATATTTCATTGGGGTACAGAATTCTTATGGGGGGGCAGTGTCATCTATCCTCCCCATAGCTACACCCCTGCTTACCAAGTTGTCTACATTCAGTCCTCTATAATGAAATCACAAAAATGAGCAGGCTCCAAGAAAAATACACACAACTGGCTCTACTACTTGCTAGAGGTATCTAGAAGGCTAGACAAATGAACACATGCCCCAGGATGGTCCAGGGCCTTTCTTTCTTGGGTTATGATAGTGGGGATCTTCCGGGCCCAGTACAAGGTGTTGGTTATCACCTTTAAAGCCCTAAATGGCTTGGGCCCAAGCTATCTCAGGGACCGCCTTCTCCCTTATAATCCTCCCCGCGCTCTCCGGTCCTTTGGGAGGAATTTGTTGCAGCCACAAAGACCTAGGCTGGTGACCACCTCCCAGAGGGCTTTCTCAGCTGTTGCCCCCAAATTGTGGAACGGCCTGCCAGATGAGATCCGCCTATTGACATCATTAGACAGCTTTAAAAAGGCTGTCAAGACGGTTCTCTTCAGGCAGGCTTTTCCAGAATAGCTAACCCCGGCCTCAGGAACCCCCTCTGGAGGTTGCTTCTGGACCTCCAAACTGATGCTGCTTGCTCGAAAGGGTTTTTAATAAACTGTATTATATACTGATTTTAATTTGTATTAATTTAATAATGTTTTAAGGGGGGGATGGGATTTTGAGTGGTTTTATACTGTGTATTATTTTATTGTTGTAAGCGCGCTGATGACTAAAAAGGCCAATCTGAGATAAACAAGTCCAGTTGCAGAAAGCACAGCAGAAAATCTCCTTGGGTGATGTTTCTGGGTTGTGATTCTTTCTGCGTTGTCGTTTCTCTTCAAGACTCGTTCGGCGTGAGTTCTCAAATAAGGCTGCAGCATTGTGGATAGTGCTTCTCCATGCCTCCCAATGTGAGGCCAGGGCGGACCATTGTTGGTGATCAATTTGGCCGAGCCTGAGATGTTGTTTCAGGGAGTCCTTGTATCGCTTTTTTGGAGTGCCCCTCTTACGCTGACCCATGGCAAGTTCACCGTAGAATGCTATTTTGGGGAGGCGATGGTCCTCCATCCTAGAAACATGCCCTGCCCAGCACAACTGTGTTCTCAATATCATGGCCTTAATGCTGGTGGTCCCTGCTTGCTCAAGGACAGCAGCATTTGTCACATAGTCAGTCCAGTGTATATTTAGGATTGTGCGTAAAAAGCACTGATGGAAGCATTCGAGGAGTTGTAAGTGGTGGCGATAGGTGACCCATGATTCAGATCCATAAAGGATAATAGACAGTACAATGGCTCTATATACACTGATTTTTGTGTTTCGCCTCAGGTGTTTATTACTCCAGACTCTTTTGTAAAGTCTTCCAAATGCACTATGTGCCTTTGCTAATCCAAGTCATTGATAAAGGTGTTGAGTAGCACTGGGCCCAGGACAGAACCCTGTGTCACCCCACTGGTCACTTCTCTCTAGGATGAAGAGGAGCCATTGGTGAATACCCTTTGGGTTTGGTCGGTCATCCAATTACAAATCTACCTAACAATTGCATTGTCTAGCCCACAGATTACTACCTTTTTTGGAAGAATATCATGGGGGACCTTGTGAAAGCCTTACTGAAATCAAGATACACTACATCCACTGCGTTCCCTTCATAGAAACTTGTTCAAACAGTTTGTTTTCATATTGTGCTTCATAATGCCAGATGGTAAGTATGATTAGGAGAGTGTATGAAGCTTGAGTGGCAGGAGTAGAATGTGAGATACATTTGCATATGGCTGGTGGAGAGAGTGGGAGGTGTAAGCACAAGGTGACGGAAGAGAGGGAGGGCAGGTAAGATAGGGGTAGAGTTTGGATGAAGGCAAGAGGAAGAGGAGGAAGATCTAAGAGCCAAAGTGTGAGGCTTTGTGAGAGTAGATTGTTTTAAGATTAGCTGATTTATACTAACATAAAATGGATGTGCAATATGCATATTACATTGTACTTAATAAACATATTTATTCAACATAACCATGCCTACTGCCTTGTCATTACACCAAGTGTTCTAGCAAGGTTAGAGCCTAAAGCTAAAACAACAGCCAAGTATAGACCTTGAAGGAATCTGCTCCAGTGGGAGATCCTGGTGGCAGCATACCCTTAGGAAGAGTGTGGGGATTTCAAGGGAGGGATGGTGCTTAGTTGTGTGATGACCATGGGGGGATTATTACAAGAGCAAGAGTGTAGTGGAGTCTCCTTCTGTGGAGGTTTTTAAAAAGAGGCTGGATGGCCATCTGTCAGGCTTGCTTTGATTGTGTCTTCCTGCAGGGCAGGGGGTTTGACTGGGTGGCCCTTGTGGTCTCTTCCAACTCTATGATTCTATCAAGATGGTTCTCACTTCTGAGAAAACATATCAAACCAACTCCATATAATGTGCAGAAAAGTCATCCTGTCTTTTCCAGTTCTGATGTTTTTTAGAGAACAAAATGGATGGATATGTTATGTTCTTTTTTTAAAATCATCATTTTGTTAAAAGACATTCTATAGATCCTACATGGTGCAACATACATCCAAATACATAAACTAAATCCCCTGTTAAGTAGTACAAAGTCTACCCCATCCCCCAGCTTGTTGCATTTAATTTTAATAGAAGTTAAAACAACACAGAAAATCGACATTTTATTATGCTATTATATTGATGATGTGCAGCCTGATTCGATAACATACAATCGGGTGAATAGCATGGCTTCAGGCAGTGAAACAACACTATAAATATGATGCAAAAGGAAGGATGCTTCATCTTTTACCGTGACACCAATCAGCTAAACCTCTCAAGCATGAGTCTTGATTATATTACACCAAGGCACACAAATATAAGTGTTATTATGGGCCAATTATTCTGCAGTTTTTAAACCAGTTATGGTCTTTGACTTTACGACCTCATGCAGCAGTTAATTTCTCTGGCTGATTGCACACTCTGTATAGAAAAATTTCTAATTTATTTTCCCCCTTTGTAAATTCACTTGCTACAATTTCCATAAGATAGTTCTTTTCTTTATTATACAATGTAGGAAGAGGGAATGGCTACTATTTATTATGTAAGAGTCAGTTGCTTAAGAGTGCATCCCTAGCTCCCTTTGCAGACCATGAGAACAGTCCTACTAGGCTAGACCAAAGGCCTATATAATCCAGCAGCCTGTTCACACAATGGTCAACCAGTTACTATGGGAAGACCACAAGTAATATATGAATGACATAGCACCATCCCACTTACTTTCCCACCCATCACTACATCTTGGGCTAGTACATTAGTTTGACTATGTGCTGCGGACATTATGCTTACTCCCTGCTCCCATCTTGAAACTCTATCAATATCGCTGGTGGGCCTGGGTTCCAGTTATCTATTTCTCCACACCATGCACAATTTATACATCTCTATCACATCTCCACTTAATTTTTTTCCTAAGCTAAACAACCCCAAATGTTATAACTTTTCCTCACAGGAGAGTTGTCTAGTAAAGTTCACAATAACTTTAGTCACCGTTTTCAGTACATGTTCCAGTTCTACAATATCATTTTTCCAAGCATGGAGACTAGAATTTTATGCAGTATTCCAGGTTGAGAGGGGGGTGTCACAGTATGGATTTGTATAAGATAATGGCAGTTTGATTCTCAGTTCTTTTTGTAATTATTGACAATGGGGAATTTGTCTTTTTACTGCACTGCACAGTGGGTTGACATTTTTCATTGAGCTATCCAACAAAACCCTGCATCTCTTTCATGGTCAGCTGCTCCCAGCTCATTTTCCATCAGCATACATGTGAAGTTGGTACCTTTCCTCCAGCATGCATCACTTTATACTTGCTTTCATTGACACTTATTTGCCATTTTTATGCCCATTCACTCAGTGTGGAGAGATCTTTTAGAAGACTTCTACAGTTGTTCCTCCACATTCTCTGGGGTTAGGGGTGCAGGACCCCTGTGAAAGTGGAAAAAACACAAATAACTCTAGGCCCCCCAAACAGTATTTAATATACACAAAAAGTATGATCTGTGGATTCAGCCCAAGGCAGATGCCTTCGAGGTGGTGGGGTTCCTTTGCAAGGCAGAAATGGACAGTTAGTGGGGCTTGCTGCTGCCCTACACCATTTTTAATAGGGACTTGTTACCCAAATTGTTTGGGGTCCATGGGGACCCTCTGGTGTCCTAATATTAAATTGGGGAATTCAGCTCACTCAACTTGGCATCCAAGAGGTTGGGAAATAGCAGGACCTTTTAACCTATGTATACCGGAAACTGAGGAGATTCTTAGCTAAAAGGTACAATTAAATGATCTTTATTGGAAATTAATATCAACAGCACTCACACAAAAACTCAGGCTTCAAACACTTACACAAGGCTATTGAAGATAATTGGAAGTATTTGAATAGAGAAATAGAGTAATGGGGTTGTGGGTTATACTGTACCAATCCTGCAGAGTGGAGATCTTGAAGTAAACCAACAGAGAGGAGGTCCAGGAGGCAGAAAGGTGAAACAAACTGAGGTGGAGTCGAAAGGCAGGGGATTTGTGCACACTTTTAGGGTGATATTTATGAAGGTATAGGATTTTGAGTGAAATACAATCGTCCTCAGAGGTTCTCTGGACTAGACAATGGGTGCTCTGGAAGAGTTAACGGTTGTTAACGATTGATGCTTTTAGAATTAAATAGAAGCAGGCAAGGTCTTTTGTTGGAGGGGATCATGAAAGGAAGGCCCGTTTTATAAGCATCAAGGTCTCTGCTATTGATGAGTGGATTAGTGAATGATTAACCTCCAGGTTTTATGTTCTGATCTGAGCATTTGGTTTTGGGGGATTTCCAACAGCCCCTCCCTAGGTCTTACATAAATACTGCCTTGGTATTTGGGGGTTCCTGGTTTACCTGCAACCACATGGATGGCCACACTGAGCCAAATTATTAAATATAGCCAATTATTAGATAATCCAAGATGAGGGCTAGGTAACAGGCATATAAATCTCATTCACAGTCTTGCAAGGCCTTCAGTTCCTATTAAAAATGTCATAGGGCAGCAGCAGAGGCAGGAGCAAATAATCCATGAATAATAAAATTCACAAATGTGAAACCTGAAAATATGGAGCACCAACTGTACAATCAATTTGTTTCCACCCCAGGCTTCCCCACACACACACAATTTGATGTCATCAGCATAATTGACCACCTCACTATTCACTTCTTACTCTAGGTCATTTATGAACAAGCTAAAAAACACTGGCCCCATTACAGCGCTCTAGAGAACTCCGCTATGCATGTCCCTCCATTTCAAGAACTATCAGTTTACTCCCTTCTTCTTCTTCTTCTTCTTCTTCTTTTAAAGCCATAAAATAGGGATCGGCAAAGTGGCCTATGGGCCACATGCAGCACCCAAAGCTGTTATCTTAGGACTCTTCTCGCCCCCAACAGACAGTTTATTTTTAGTGAAAAGGGCAGATTTTTTGCTATAAAACTCAATGCAGGGCTCCCAAATTGAAAAAATAAATAAATTGAAAGTAGAATTCCAGAAGCTAAAAGTATTTTTTTCATTTTTCTTTTTCTTTCCTCTCCCCCTCTCTCTTTTACCATTTTCAGGACTGCTAGAGTCCATGGTGCATCCTGGGGCCTGAAAACAGGTCTCTGGACCCTCCAGTGTTGCTCACTCCTTCAACAAGTGGATATTTCCTCTTACTCCACAACTACTAAGATTTTACACAAGCCTTGTGTCTCACTTCACTTAGGTTAGTAAAGGAAATGGTAACATACCAGTCCTACAATGTTCGTTATCACACCTCTCTTCCATTCACGCAACTGTGTCCATTTGGCAACCCCTGCTGCTGCCCCTGGTACAATAGTCTTTGGTTCAGTCCTGGAATAAGTAGTCATGTGGCATGAGGAGTCCTTATTCTCCTCTTCTCCCCTCTCCCAATTGCTTTACCAAAGCAGCACCGAGTCAGCCTGCTTTGGAATAGCCAGCAGGAGGGGGAGAGGTGGAAAACCAGGCCCCCTCATGCCACGTGACTGCACTCATCCCAGCAATGAACCAGAAGAGACCTATCACACTGGAGCAGTGGTGGATCAATAGCAAAATTGGCAGTCATTGATGGGATCTCCCCATCAGTGAAAACCAGCGTTCCAATGACGAGTTGAGTACAAGCTAGCAACAGGACAGAGATGTCATGCAATAAGGTACAGCCATAGACTTTGTTGTAGAGCTGCAATCACGCTGCAACAACCCTCGTGTGATAATGTCTGTCTTTTCAGGAGTTTTTGGCAAGGGACTCTGTCAAAAGCTTTTCTAAAGTCCAAGTACACATCCCTGTCCATGTGCTTGCAAACATTTTCAAAGAAGTCTGAATGATTAGAGAGACAGAGCTTAACTTTGCAGAAGCCATGATCACTCTTTTCCTTATTTTTATTAATGCTTTTCACTGATTTTCCCAGAATACAGTTGGCCATCCGTATCCACGGATTCTGCATCTACGATTCTACTATCCACAGCTTGAAAATGTTTTTTTTTTTTAATTCCAAAAAGCAAACCTTAATTTTACCATGTTGTATAAGGGACACAATTTTATTACACCACTGTATATAATGGAACTTGAGCAGCCACAGATTTTGGTATCCACAGGGGTCCTGGAACTAAACCCCAGGGGATACCAAGGGCCCACTGTAGATGTTAAACTCACTGGCCAGTAATTTCCTGGGCTCCCTTTTTAAAATGGGTGTTACACTAACTACTTTCCAATCTTAGGATACAGAGACAGAAAGCCTATTATGTATTTTAGATATAAGTTACAGTTGTAACTTTTATTTTATTTATAGCTATAAGACAAGCAGTTTCGCATTTTTCATTGACAGCTCTCAGATGGCTACCATTTGGACCCAACTGTTTCTAATTTGTCCAAATGATTTCAAATTCCCTCACTATTATCACCATCATTTGTCTCTATTCCTCATTTTTCCCTTAGGGAACATCAGTTTCACCTCAGATATCTGCTCTGTATTTTTAGCAACAAATGAAAACAATTCATTTTAATTTTCTGCAGTCATCTTATCCTCATTTGATATTTCCTTAATTCCATTGTCATCAAATGATCCAAGTGCCTACCAGGTTCCCTGCTTTTAAATAATTATTTACTGGTGGTTTTAATGCTATTAGCAATATGATCCTTGATTGTTTGAGCAAAACCGTTATCTTCTGGAGGAAGTTTTCCTCATACACACACACCCAATGATTCCTTCAAGTTGTCTGTTAGTGTTAGTGGTAACTGTGCACACCCTTTGGGAGAAAAATATAACCCTGTTCACATGCACAAGCACCACATTAAAAAATACAGTCACTCAACATCCAAAAAACAAAGTGAGCAGCTTGTTACCATCCCATATTATTTCCCTCCCCTCACACATGTAGCACCTTTTGACTAAAATAATTATAACAGCTGAACATAGTACTTACTATTATTACAAATATTCTGCTAGACCAAAAAAGACCTGTCATGATTTAAGTATTCTAATTTGCCACATGATAAATACTATAGTATCGCATTCTCAGTGACAATTCCTTCTGCAAGTCTGCATCGTATTTTCTACTGACAGAATGAAGAGTTGACATTCAGAAGTCCTTCCAACTGGGCAAAGGGGACACCAACAGAGAACACATACAGCCTCCCTGATGGCCTCACTGAGCAATTTGGAAAGGGTAGGGAATGACGGTGGCTCAGTAGCAAAGGACATGCTTTACATGCACCAAGTCCCAGGTTCTCTGGCATCTCCAAGTAGGGTTGAGAAAGATTCCTTCCTGAAACCCCAGAGACCTGCTGCTAGTTAGGGCAGAGGAAATTTCCTCTCAAGGTCCCACCCCCAATTTTGATTAAAAAAAAAATCCCTATGCCTTCTAGTGAGCAATCCCCCCATGTTTTTGCCCCCCCTCTGTTTTAGGCCTGGGCTTTTTTCAAAACTGGAAGTGATTTCCAGTTTACTTCTGGTTTTGAAAAAGGTGTCTCCTGGGCCTAAAACATGCTGGGCAGGGGGGCATGGCAAAATTGTCCCTAGGGTTCTTAGATGGCATGGAGTGGCATTTTGAGTTTTAAAAAAGAATTTAAAGGAACATTTCAAAAATGGGGAGTGAAGGCATTGTGTGTGTGGGGGGGTGAGGTCCTCTGTGTGCAGTCCCCAGACCTTGGGTCACTGGCTATCAATAATGTAAACAATTCTCTGCTAATGTACCACCAACAACTTGACTTAGTATAAAATAATTTCTGTCCCTTCCAAAAAGATCAAAACATCAAAGGATTTTGATTGTTCTGAGAACTCCCACCCTCCCATTTCCTCTATTGTCCTCACATTAATCACATGCAACAAAACTGACACATTCACTAGGCCCTTCTACAGGATTATTCCGCTGAGACTGCTGGGTTGCCTACTCTTACACTCAAGTTTTTGACAAATGCAGTCGCCAAACACCTAACAGCATTTCTTCATCATCCAATGGAAATTCATCACCCAGTTCCAATAAGCCTTGGTAATCAAACTGTTGAAACTGACCTTATGGTAACAAAGACAGGATGGGATTTTATAGGCAAACTTCCTCATTAATGATCTTGTCATCTCGCTTAGTTACAAAACAGCTGGTAAGGGTGACACGATTAAGAAGTATCAATCCATCATACTTCAGCCTTCCTTGATGATCGTATTTCAGTACCTGTATTCCATTACAGCAGCTACTGTAAAATTCATAGCTTTGTGCTGACAGTTTTGTCACAAAGGTCGGCAGAGGCAGCTCAAAATTGTCAAAGGAAGATTTGGAATATGGCAGCTGCTACTATCCCAGGATCCCTATCTGGACTTATTCATGAAGTCAGAAAATAAAATATATAGCTGTGGAAAACGCTAAATTGTTAAGCTATTGGTTTGAGGCTGAAACAGAAGAAATTCATATGGCTTGGAAGGAGAACAGATTTCCTACTTATCACATGCTTAGATGGCCACACACACACATTATTTCTTGGAAATATAGTTTTGATGGGAAAACAAAGCAGTAGCAAAACCAGGGCTTGGCTTATAAAACTGTAGCCACAGAATCCCAGTGTACCACCACCTACTCACTAGTGGTGTGCAAAAATCCCATGTTACCAGATTGCCATTTCCTCCATTGAACTGCAGCTCCAATCTCTCCTCAGTCACACCCTCCTTTACATGTGGCTTCTTGCCTTCCAAGGCTGCCATATATCACAACCACAGAATAGATCCTGGTATCTAGCCACGGTTGGCATTATCATTAGATGGAGTGAGATAGCCATTTCAACTGACAAATACAAGGGGAAGGGAGCAGAAATTTGAAGTGAGATACTAGTTTAAAGAACTGTGTGTGCTCTATGCTTCCTATGTTGGCTTGCAGCCCTGAGGGGCAAGAGAGGATATAGCCTTATAATATCAGTGAGGGACTTTTATTTCAACTTCACCCAAGAGTGAAGGAACTGAGAGTTTGCTACCACCCAAGGCAGCAAAATGTCTTGGCCGGTCCCTGAGTACCTCTTATCTAACAATTGTCAGTCTTCACCAACAAATCATTGCTGCTTTTCCCATTTTGTACAATTTCCCCCTCTGAAATAATGATAAAATATACAGTCCACATCTCTTGCCATGTGTGTTGCTAACTGAAATGAGGAAAAGAGTGAACACAGGTTCTTCTCCTTTGCTCATGTATTTTTTCTACCAGAGGCTAGTGCAGGGGTGGGCTGTCAAGTTCTCCACTACTTCTCTCATAAAAGATCCTGTTGTAGCTGTTCCGGCAAAAGTATCTGCAGCCGTGGCTGATAGGGTCAGGCTATAATCAAGAGCCTCTCATATACTGGGTGGGGGGCAGGTGTGGATAGGGATTTATGATCTATTTTAAGGTCCATTTGTATGGGGGTCCTATCAGCAGAGTTCCCAGTACCTAAAGATATATCTATTAGACACTCTGTGTAGGATTCCAAAGGAAGGAGCCATTCATTTTATACAGATAAGGCTGAAAAGAAAAGAAAAGAAAAGATGAAGAGCTACAATAAACATTTCAAAAGCTTTTATCTGTTGTTACCCAAGCCCTAAGGCTATAAGTAAGTTGTTGCAGTTTATATAAATCCTGCTTAAATTTAAAATGTGGCTGAAAGGCCTTTTTTCATGGCATCCTTCATGTAACATTCACCCTTCTCTTTCTCTGTTGCATAAGAGACAACAACATCCTTTTTTTTCCTTTTTCATTGGAAAACATATTAATGGCCCTTTCATTTGATTGGTTGGCCACCAATGTTACAGGCTCAGCCCTTCATACATAAATATAAAAGAAATCAAAATATGAAACTTCCCAGATGCATGAACCTTGCTTTAAACAAGTGCCCAAGTGTTCTGCTATTGTTCATGTGTTATCTATTATATGGTCAGACTAGTGGCGTACACGAGGTACATTGTCCCAATTATCTTTACAACAGCCCTGTAAGGTACGTTAATATTATTGTCTTGACACTGCAGACAGAGCGCTTGTTGAAAGACAAGCTGTTTTTCAAAGGCTACTTACTGAAATCAGAAGAGGGAAAGATTTGGACCAAGAGCATTCTTGTCCACAGCTTCATCAACACTTGTATGGTCACAAATCTTTACTTCTGAAAATGAAAAATACCTAACAGAACAAAGACAGTTGAATATTGATTGGTTCTGCCCTTGCTGTAATCTGTAAACTCAACTGGTGCAGGATTAATTTGCTCAAGATAGTTGTGTATGGGAAGAAGCTTGACCTCAGTTCAGATGCAGAAAGGGAACATCTCTATGCTCTTTATCCCTACAATCTCCAAAAGGTCCCAGAGATACCAAAGACCTTGGAGAGACTTCGAGACAGAGCAAAGCTAGATGGATCAATGGTCTGACTCATTATAAAGCAGTTTCATATATTTAATTCCTTTTCGTAGCCCTTTCTGCTTCAGTCCTTCTGGCGTCCCCCCCCCCTTCTTAATTAAGATTCTCATCCTGCCAAAGGTTTATTTTGGTTCTACAGCTGTTTTGTCCCCTCCTTAAATGCTTTACTGCTAACACAGACAGTTTGGAACAGCCTAATAGCAGTATTGAGCAAAACTGTGCTCTTGCAATGAATTTTGCCAGAGAGATAATGCTTAGACAATTTATATTTAACTCAACAAAATGCTTTATCATCTTAGATTTACTGCTGGCATAAAGCATTTTAATTATTTCAGCAAACAGTACAGAATTCCTATATTATTCTTCCATACCACTGATAGCCCTTCATCTTTGTAATTTTAAGTGCAGCAGGGATAATGAAAGACCATATAGCTTTCTCCTTCTCTGGTATATAATTTATCACTTCCTCGGATAGTGAAAGGTGGCTTGAGTGCCTATCAGCTGTGATGCTAAACAGAGATACTTTCAAATTAGATAGTGGTAGCAGGAACATGTAAATACATAGAAATACCTAAGGTGTGTGAAAGAAAAATTAAACATGCACACATACACACCAAAAAAGAGGTCTAGAGAGGGATAGACTGGGAATTCTGTTAATGTATCATCCACCCCACCACCTATCAGACTTACTGGCCAAGCACACAGAACTGGTCTTGGAACTTTTGCTTTGGGGCAACTTCAACATACCATTGGAGGCTGGTTTTTTAGGTTCAGCTCAGGAGTTCATGGTATCCCTGACAAACATGAGCCTATCCCAATTGGCTTCAAGACCTACACATTTGGCAGGTCACATCCTTGATGCAGTTTTCAGCTCAGAACATATGGCTCTATGGGTGGAAGTGTCTAATATCTCCAAATTGTCATGGACAGGGTTAATATCACAGCTACAATCTGTCCTTGGAGGGGTGGAGGACCTATTAAAATGGTCCACCCTCGATGACTAATGAATCCCTTGAGATCACAGGAGGCCTTAGAGGGTTTTATTGCTGGTATCAGTGACAATCCTATTGAAGCCCTGATCAATAAGTGGAATCAAAATCTAACCAGGGCTATTGACACAGTCATTCCTAAACATCCTAACTTACCAGTTATTAACCAGGCTCCTTGGTATACAGAGACTCAGTGAACTGAAATGGGAAGGATGAGACAAGAGTGCAGGTGGCAGAAAACTCAACTTCTGTATGACAAGACATGATACAGAGAACATATTTGTTCCTATGGGGTGGCAATACACACAGCAAAGAAAGCTTTCTTCTCTGCACATATTGTGTCTGAGAATTCACATCCAGCTGAGCTATTCAGGGTTGTGAGAGGTGTAACTCAGGTACTCTCCCCCTTGAACCCGATCTCGCTTTCTGTGATGCTCTTAATGACCATTTCATAGATAAAATCTCTTGCATAGGAACTGACTAGATGCCAACATTGGAGCAGAATTCGATAATGGGGTGTCCAGCAACTCTCTAAGTGGGATTACACTGGATTAGTTTCAACTGATGAGTACGGTTGGTGTGGACAAGCTGCTGAGGCAAGTAAGGAGGACAAGCTGTTTTCTCGTCCTTCTTGGCTGGTCATCCAGGGAGGAGATGCTATTAGATTTCAAATGCAACATATTATTAATGCATCCCCCAGGGAGGGGAACTTTTCATCTTGTTTAAAAGAAGCAGTGGTTAAACCACTTCTGAAAAAACCCTCTAAGGATCCCCTGAATCATAATAATTATAGACTAGCATCTAATCTTCCTTTTGGGGGCAAGGTGATTGAGAAGGCAGTTGCCTTCCAATTTCAGGTGGTCTTGGATGACACATACTTCCTTGACCCATTTCAAACAGACTTCAGGGCAGGATACAGAGTTGAGATTGCTATGGTCACCTTAGCGGATGAATTCCACTGACAGAGAGAGTTGTCCCTGTTGGTGCTTTTAGACCTCTCAGCTGCATTCAATACCATCAACCATGGTATCCTTCTGGAACACCTGAGAGGTTGGTAATCAGAGGCACCATGTTGCGCTGGTTGTAGTCTTAACTCTCAGCAAGGTTTCAGATGGTAGAGATAGCCGCTCCTCAAAAAAGGAGCTGTTATATGGCATACCACAAGGTGTCAGTCTGCTGGGAGAGATCATCCAGAGGCACGGGGCAAGATGCTATCAGTATCCTTGTGACAACCAAAAATATTTCTCCATGCCTTAAAAATAGCCTTAGCTAAGGATAGTGTGTCTCCTCTAAATGAACGCTTGGAGGGAATGGGCTGGATGAAGAAAAACAAGCTGAAACTGAATCCAGACAAGACAAAGGTGCTTACTATTAAGGGTCCTAATCTAGAGGAGGTCCGTCAACCTGTTCTGGATGGGGTTACACTCCCCCTGTAAGACTGTGTTCACAGTTTGGGAGTGCTCCTAGATCCATATCTCCAAATGTCAACTCAGAAAGATGCAACAATAAGGACAGTCAGGAGTGCTTATTATCAGCTTCAACTGATACTCTAGCTGTGCCCCATCCTAGAACTGGAAGACCTAAAGATGGTAGTGCAAGCACTGGTAAACTCAGGGATGGACTTCTGCAATGCGCTGTACATTGGGCTACCTCTGTACCAAGTTTGGAAACCCCAATTAGTTCAAAATATGGCAGTCAGATTGGTTACAGGTACATCCATGAGTGAGCACATTGCACCAATATTAAAATCATGCCTACTGAATCAATTTCAATCTATGAGTACTGAGGACGTGGACAAGCTACTTGGTAGGGTGAGGAAGACGACTTGCCCTCTTGATCCTTGCCCTTCATGGCTGGCCATCGGGGGGGTTGCCTTGATTGTGTTCCTTAAGGACATCATCAACGCATCCCTCAGAGAAGGGTGTGTTCCATCCTGTTTAAAGGAAGCGGCTCTTAGGCCGCTCCTGAAAAAACCTTCCCTGGACCCTCTGGACATGAACAACTATAGGCCGGTTTCTATGTTACCATTCTTGAACAAAGTGATTGAGAGGGCAGTTGTGCTTCAACTCCAAGTGGTCTTGGATGAAGCCAATTATCTAGATCCATTTCAAACTGGCTTTAGAACGGGATTTGGAGTTGAGACTGCCATGGTTGCCTTGACCGATGACCTGCATCTAAGCATCGACGGGTAGTGTGACCCTGTTGGTGCTTTTAGACCTCTCAGCGGCTTTCGATACGATAGATCATAGCATCCTCTTGGATCGCCTGAATGGGTTAGGAATCGGAGGCACTGCGCTCCAGTGGTTCCAATCCTTCCTCTTGGGCAGGTCCCAGAGGGTGCTGCTCGGGGACAGCTGCTCCACCAGAAAGGCACTTACTTGTGGCGTTCCGCAAGACGCCATCCTGTCCCCGATGCTGTTTAACATCTATATGAAGCCGCTGGGTGAAATTATTCGGAGTTATGGGGCTGGGTGTTATCAGTAGGCTGATGACACCCAGATCTATTTCTCCTTGTCCCGATCGTCGACCTCGAATTCTGATGGTGTCTCTCCTCTTAATGACCGTCTTAAAGCAGTAATGCACTGGATGAGGAAAAACAGATTGGGATTAAATCCGGGCAAAATGGAGGTGTTCATGGTAGCGGCCCCAAAAACAGGAGTTGGGTTGCAACCTCCAGTCCTGGACGGGGTCACACTCTCCGTTAAGGACTGTGTTCACAGTCTGGGGGTGCTCCTTGATTCATCACTTCAGATGACTAGTCAGTGTGAATGCGACTGTCAGGAGCGCCTGTTATCAGCTTTGGCTGATATGTCAGCTGCACCCTTTCCTGGAAGTAAGGGACCTTGAGACTGTGGTGCACGTGCTGGTAACCTCTCGTCTAGATTTCTGCAATGTGCTCTACATGGGGCTACCCGCATGCTTGGTCCAGAAACTTCAGTTGGTACAAAATATGGCAGCCAGAGTGGTCTCAGGAATATCTTGGAGAGACTATATAAATCCAGTATAATCTCTCCACTGGCTGCCTATCAGTTTCCGGGCTCAGTATAAGGTGTTGGTTATTACCTTTAAAGTCCTAAATGGCTTGGGTCCAACTTATCTTTGGAACCGCTTCCTCCCATACAATCCTCCCTGCGCACTCCGGTCCTCTGGGAGGAATTTGGTTCAGCCACAAAAATCTAGGCTGTCTGCAACCTCCCAGAAGGCCTTTTCAGTAATCGTCCCCAAATTATGGAATGGGCTGCCGAACGAGATCCGTCAGATGACGAGCCTGAGTAGCTTTAAAAAACCACTAAAGATGGATCTCTTTCGGCAAGCCTTTCCTAATTAGATCCCAGCCTCAGGAGTTCCTGGCCTCTTTTAGTCTGCTGGCTATTTATTATTTTTTTAATGTGATTTTAGATTAGTTGTTCTTAATTTATATTGGTTTAATATCTTTTTATGGGGGAGGGTGGGGGTGGGTGTTGTTTAGGGATTTTAATCTGTATTTGTATTTTAATTTTTGTAAGCCACCCCGATTGTTTTTAACAGATGATTATTATTATTATTATTATTATTATTACAAAGTGTTGGTTAGCAGGATTGCCTCATCCTGTACAATCTGCCCCTTATACTCAGGTGCTCTGGGAGACATTTACTCCAACTGATCAGGACTAGACTGGCAAGTGACACCTGAGGACCTTTTTGATGGCCACCCTTAGACTGTGAAATGATCTGCTGGAAAAGATCTATCTTGTCTGAAAGTTGTAGCAGAAGAGCACAGCTATCTTATACCCTAAATCCAAGAAGAGTACATTCTGTTCTGGGATGGATGCCCTCTTCCCCCAGGTGCACACACTTCACACCAGATGTCCATGGACCACTCATGAACGAAGAAGACATCCACTTAAGACAGACAGATCTACTGAGTATATCCTGATGACCACGGGGGTGACAGATGTCACAATCAGACTGTCAAAGTTCATTTCTTTCATATATGAGTCTCTCTGGCTTTTCTTCACAAACGAAGATTCAGGAAGGACTCATCCTGTGCTTTCTGCAAGCGTGCTGATGATTAAAAAGGCCAATCCGAGATAAACAAGTCCAGTTGCAGAAAGCACAGCAGAAGGTCTCCTTGGGTGATGTTTCCGGGTTGTGATTATTTCTTTTTCTTTCTTTTAACTATTGTATGTTTTAATTTTTTTCTTTCTAATTTATATATTTTAATTATTGTATGTTTTTAATCTTTTATAATTTAATATTATTTTAAGGGGTTGGTGGGCTAGGGTACTGTGACTATGGAGTTTTTATATTGTAAGCCGCCCCGACTGCGTTGCAGAGGGGCGGGATAGAAATAATAATTATTATTATTATTATTATTATTATTCTGCATTGTCGTTTCTCTTCAAGACTTGTTTGGCGTGAGTTCTCAAATAAGGCTGCAGCATTGTGAATAGTGTGTCTCCATGCCTCCGATGTGAGGCCAGGGCGGACCATTGTTGGTGATCAATTTGGCCGAGCCTGAGATGTTGTTTCAGGGAGTCCTTGGATTGTTTTTTCGGAGCATCCCTCTTATGGTGACCCGTGGCGAGTTCACCATAGAGAACTATTTTTGGGAGGCGATGGTCCTCCATCCTAGAAATGTGCCCTGCCTAGCACAGCTGTGTTCTCAATATCATGGCCTCAATGCTGTGGACCCCAGCTTACTCAAGGACAGCAACATTCGTCACATCGTCAGTCCAGTGTATATTTAGGATTGTGCGTAAACAGCGCTGATGAAAGCGTTCGAAGAGTCGTAGGTGGTGGCGATAGGTGACCCATGTTTCAGATCCATAAAGGAGAATAGACAGTACAATGGCTCTATACACACAGATTTTGGTGTTTTGCCTCAGCTGTTTATTACTCCAGACTCTTTTGTAAAGTCTTCCAAATGCGCTATGTGCCTTTGCTAATCTGTGATCGATCTCTTTGTCACTCTTGGCATCTGAGATGATGCTTTCCAGGTAGGTGAACTGCTGAACGGACTTGAGCACAGATTTGCTGGCAGCAATGTGGGGGTGGTGGTGTTCGTCCTGTGGTGCAGGGTGGTAAAGAACTTCCGTTTTCTTCAGGTTGACTTCCAGTCCAAACAGCTCTGCAGCTGTTGCAAAGCAGGATGTTAGTGCTGCAGAGCTGCTTCTGTGTGGGCAACAAGGGCAGCAGCATCAGCAAAGAGCAGCTCGTGGACTAGATAGTTTACAGTCTTAGTGTGAGCCCTCAGACGGCTTAAGTTAAACAAACTACCATCAGTAGGGTAACGTATATAGATGCCGTCTTCTTCTTCAAGCTCTGCCGTAGCCCTTTGGAGCATCATGCTGAAGAAGATTGTAAATAATGTTGGCGCAAGAACACATGCACAAAGTGCAAGCTGGTAGCCTTCTTCACATGCACGAAGTGCAAGCTGGTAGGAATAGAAGGGTATAACCTTTATAGGAGAAACAGGCCAAACAGGAAAGGAGGAGGAATAGCATTATATGTCAGGGATATTTACACCAGTGAAGAGATCCATGACATCAATATTGGAAGCCAGGTGGAGAGCATCTGGATAAAAATTAAAGGGGAGGGAAACAACAGGGATGTTATTGTGGGACTCTACTACAGACCCCCAAATCAGACGGAGGAATTGGATGATGCCTTTCTAGAACAGATGAACACACATGCAGAAAGGAGAGATGTAGTAGTGATGGGTGACTTCAACTATCCTGATATTTGCTGGCAATCTAACTCAGCCAAAACTTCAAGGTCTAGCAAATTCCTTACATGCCTGGAAGACAATTTCATGGTCCAAAAGGTGGAAGATGCAACAAGGGGGTCAGCTATTTTAGATCTGATCCTAACCAACAGGGATGACCTGGTTAATGGGGTGCAAGTGGTGGGATCCTTAGGTGAGAGTGATCATGTTCTCCTGGAGTTTGTTATACAATGGAAAGGAGAAGCCAGGCATAGTCAGACATGCATTCTTGACTTTAGGAGTGCTGATTTCAATAAACTCAGTGAAATACTGGGGGTGATCCCATGGTCAGGAATACTAAAAGAGAAGAGACCTCAAGACGGATGGGACTTTCTCAAAAGCGAGATACTGAAGGCACAATTTCAGTACCATTGAGGAAGAAAAATGGGAGGTGTCTCAAGAAACCAGGATGGATGACTAAAGAACTTCCAATGGAGCTAAGTTTTAAATGGAACATGTATAGGACATGGAAAAAGGGGGAAATCACCAAAGAAGAATTCAAACAGACAGCGAACACGTGTAGGAGTAAAGTCAGAAAAACTAAAGCGCAGAATGAGCTCAGGCTTGCTAGGGAGGTTAAGAACAATAAAAAGGGGTTTTTTGGGTATGTCTGCAGCAAAAGGAGGAAGAAGGAAATGATAGGGCCACTACGTGGAGAAGATGGCAAAATGCTAACGGGGACAGAGAAAAGGCAGAATTACTCAACACCTTCTTTGCCTCAGTGTTTTCAGAAAAGGAAAAGGGGGACCAACCTGAGGATAAAGGAACAGAAGACACAACAGGGGAAATCCAGCACATAATAAGTAAAGAGGTAGTACAGGAATACCTTCTTAATCTAAATGAATTTAAATCTCCAGGACCGGATGAACTACATCCAAGAGTATTAAAGGAGCTGGCAAATATAATCTCAGAGCCATTGGCAATAATATTTGAGAACTCCTGGAGAACAGGAGAAGTCCCAGCAGACTGGAGGAGGGCAAACGTTGTCCCCATCTTCAAAAAGGGGAAAAAAGAGGATCCCAACAATTATCGTCCGATTGTCTGGCATCAATACCAGGGAAGATTCTAGAGCAGGTCATTACACAGAGAGTCTGTGAACATTTAGAAGGCAATGCCATAATCACAAAAAGTCAACATGGGTTTCAGAGTAACAAGTCATGCCAGACTAATCTGATCTCTCTCTCTCTCTCTTTTTTTTTTTATAAAGTTACCAGCTTGGTAGACGAAGGGAATGCTGTGGACATCGCATACCTTGATTTCAGTAAGGCCTTTGACAAGGTTCCCCATAACATTCTTGCAAACAAGCTTGTAAAATGTGGGCTAGACAAGTTAACTGTTCAATGGATTTGTAATTGGTTGACTGGCCGAACCCGAAGGGTGCTCAGCAGTGGCTCCTCTTCATCTTGGAAAGATGTGACCAGTGGGGTGCCACAGGGTTCTGTCCTGGGCCCAGTGCTATTCAACATCTTTATCAATGACTTGGAGGAGGGAATTAGGGGCATACTTATCAAATTTGCAGATGACACCAAATTAGGAGGAGTAGCTAATACCCTAGAGGACAGGATCAAAATTCAGAATGACCTGGATAGACTGGAGAGCTGGGCCAAAGCTAACAAAATGAAATTCAATATAGAGAAATGTAAAGTACTGCATTTAGGGCGGAAAAATGAAATGCATAGATATAGGATGGGGGAGACCTGGCTGAATGAGACTACGTGCGAAAGGGATCTAGGAGTCCTAGTAGTCCACAAGTTGAACATGAGTCAACAGTGTGATGCGGCAGCTAAAAAGGCCAATGCGATTTTGGGCTATATCAATAGAAGTATAGTGTCTAGATCAAGGGAAGTAATAGTGCCACTCTATTCTGCCTTGGTCAGACCTCACTTAGAATACTGTGTCCAGTTCTGGGCACCACAATTCAAAAAGGATATTGACAAATTGGAGCGTGTCCAGAGAAGGGCAACTAAAATGGTGAAAAGTCTGGAAACGATGCCTTATGAGGAGAGACTTAGGGAGCTGGGCATGTTTAGCCTTGAAAAAAGATGGTTAAGAGGCGATATGATAGCCCTGTTTAAGTATTTGAAGGGATGTCACGCTGAGGATGGAGCGGGCTTGTTTTCTGCTGCTCCAGAGACTGGAACACGGAGCAATGGATGCAAGCTCCAGGAACAGAGATTCCACCTCAACATTAGGAGGAACTTTTTGACAGTAAGAGCTGTTCGGCAGTGGAACACACTCCCTCGGAGCGTGGTGGGGTCTCCTTCCTTGGAGGTCTTTAAACAGAGGCTGGATTGCCATCTGTCAGGGATGCTTTGATCGTGATTTCCTGCGCGGCAGGGGGTTGGCCTGGATAGCCCTCGTGGTCTCTTCCAACTCTGCAATTCTATGATTCTATGAACCTTGCTTCACTCCATTAGTTATTAGAAAGGGCTCTGAAAGAGCATCGCCATATCTGACTTGACCGCACTGGCCCTCGTGTAGCAAGATAACCATTTTAAGGAATTTGGGGGGACATCCTACTCTTTCCAGGATGTGCCACAGACTTTTTCTCCTCACAGTGTTGAAGGCTTTGGTGAGGTCGACAAATGTTACATAGAGACTCTTGTTCTGCTCCCTACATTTTTCTTGCAGTTGTCTAAGGGCAAATACCATATCTGTAGTACTCCTACTGGCTCTGAAGCCACATTGGCTTTCAGGAAGAAGTTCTTCTGCAATAGCAGGAACTAATCTGTTCAGGAGTATCCTTGCAAGGATTTTTCCAGCAATAGAGAGCAGTGTTATGCCTCAATAATTTGAACAATTGGATTTTGCTCCTTTTTTCTTGTACAGGGTGATGATGACTGCAACTCGGAAATCTGATGGCAGTTCACCCTTTTCCCAGAAATTCAGAAAAATTCATGGAATTTATCGTGGAGTGCATGACCTCCGTGTTTCCAAACTTCAGGTGGTATTCCATCAATCCCAGCTGCCTTGCCGTTTTTCATCTGCTGTATGGCCTCAAGGGTCTCTTCCAAAGTGGGAGCTATGTCCAATTCATTTTTCATCAGTTTTTGTATCATATGTCGGATAGCTGAGCCTTGGAGTACTCGATTGGCACTAAAGAGACTTTGAAAATGTTCAGCCCATCGATTCAGGATGGAGGCTTTATCAGTAATTAATGTTTGACCATCTGTACTGTATAAGGAGCATGTCTCAGAGTTTTTGTTGAAGTTTACTACATGTGAGGCAGAAAGCTCACAAAGGGGAAAGGTCTCTCCCTTTGTCGTGGGAGAGAGGCTTGCGTGCGCTAATGATGTTTTGAGCTATGGTGGCGGTGGCATAATAGCCACCACTAGGGTCTCCCATGCCAGACAGGTCAAAACCGAAGGGTCTGACAAAGAGCGTCAAAGGGCAGGATGGGCTCTCTAGTCTTATGGCAACCATCCTAGGAGAAGGAAAACTCTAATCCCAAACTCGGGCAGATAGTGCTCGTCCAACCCTGTAAGGTCAACCATCTAAGAGAAGGAAACTCTAATCAAATCTACTACTCGAGAACCTCGCTGCTACCGTCCATGCTTGCAGGCCACAGCAGATGAACCTTTGGTCTAAAGGGTGAGGCCAGTTCTGTGCATGCTGCACGCCACCAGTAAAATCTGTCGCACAGTCTAGAAGGACAAATCCAGTTCCAAAAAAAAAGCCCTGTAGCGATAGGCGAGGGACGAAATGGCAGGTGTAAAGATGCACTGGAAGCCACAGACCCAACCCTGCATGTAGTCGGTTCAGGACTTTGGTCACTCGAGGCTGACCTGGGAGATGACAGTCTTGTTCGGCAGCATCCTGAATGACCAAGCAGCCTTTTTAAAGGAGAGCACTGCTTGCTCCATATGGAGAGGGGCCTAGAAAAGGTGGCCTAACGAAAGCTCATCCCCATCTACCTGGTTGGCTAGCCGCGGCCAATGGGCATCTTCTGATGCGGTCAAACCAAGGCAAAGAAACAAAGGCACCCCCCCCAAAGGTGTAAATAAACTGACGCTTGCATGCTGGAACATCAGATCCATGTGAGACTCTGCAGATAGTGGATGGCCTAAGCATCGTTCTGCTCTAATAGCCCATGAACTATCACGACTTAATATTGACATTGCTGCTCTTAGTGAAGTTCGTCTCCACGAGGAAAGCAGTCTTAAAGAACACGCGCCAGCTACACATTTTACTGGTCTGGCAAACCCAAAACCGAACAACATCTTTCAGGAGTAGGCCTTATGATTAAAAACTCCATTGCCTCCAAACTCGAAACCTTGCCAACAGGACACTCTGATCACATTAGTTCCTTATACCTCCCACATGTTCTCTTTAGTATATATGCCCCAACTATGCAAGCCGACCCTGTAGAGAAAGACAAATTTTACACAGACCTACGCCACCTCATACAAAAAGTCCCTGTAGAAGATAAAATTATTATCCTTGGTGACTTCAATGCCAGAGTAGGAAAGAATTCCAAAGCCTGGAAAGGTGTCTTAGGCAAGCATGGTGTTGAAAATTGCAATGATAACGGACGCCTCCTGCTAGAGTTCTGTGCAGAACAACAGGTGACTATTACAAACACTATCTTTCAGCAGAAAGATAGCTTGAAGACAACCTGGATGCATCCCCGATCCAAACATTGGCACCTCATTGACTATGTTCTAGTCCGCCAGAGAAACATTTGTGTTGTCCGTCATACCAGAGTGATGCCCAGTGCAGAATGCCAAACAGATCATCGCTTCGTCAAATGTAAACTAAATCTTCATCTTAAGTTCAAAACTTAAGGGGTGGTATCTTAAAGAGGAGACTCCAAGTCAACAATCTTCAACAAGCTACCATGAGAGACAACTTCCAGGCAAATCTGCAAACAAAACTTGAAGACCATCCTACAGATCCTTCTCCTACAGTGCTTTGGCAACATATCAAAACGGTATCCTCCAGCTGGCAGAAGAATCCCTCGGGTTCTCCCACAAGAAAAATCAAGATTGGTTTGATGAAAACAACCAAGAGATCCAGGAGCTGTTGGCAAGGAAGAGAGCTGCCACTACACTAGTTTATTGGCTGCTTAATTCTCGTGAGATCGTTTGAATCATCCTTCCGATCAGGATGTCCAGATACATCCTTTTAAATGCAGATGTTGTATATACACAATATTAACAGGTTTCTTGCACAAATAAATATTTGTAACTATGGTTCTATCACCAACAGAAACTCTCTTTGTAGGCTCACTTGAGAACTCAAACAAACAGATGCAAATATTGAGATGAACATGTCACTGAATATATGTGCACTGAAAATGAAATTCAGGCAGACTTATCAGATGAAAAAATTCATTGGGAAAGAAATGAACACAAATAGCCAACAGTGACAGAAAAATCAGCGCACAGTCAACACTCAGTCTGCAAACTGTCAAATTAAAAGTAGAACAAATGTCTAGCTGTAGCACTAATGCAAATTCACAATTTAAATGAAGTGATCACCCAGGCTAAAAGTAAAAACATTTAATATAGAATAGCAGTAAACACTCTTGAATGGTGATCCTTATGTAGCGAAAATGGGATCACCCATGTAGAAAAAGAGGATGCAGAAGTATATCACATATACCTTTTGACCAAAATAGCAACAAATCAAAAGATGGAAACACTCAAAACAATGTAATGTTCAATGGCCATAGAATGCTAAATTTATTGGGGAAGGTGTGAAACAGACAACAAGAGCTGTAGGAGACACATGGATAGCTGATTGGAAACATTTTGTTGCCGGTCCCACTTGCCAATTCCACACACAAACAAAAACCTAGATTCATATAGAAATAAAATAAAAAAATGAATGATAACCATCTTTAAAGAGAGCCATAATCCTAAAAATGAAGAAATCCAGGAGAACTGCAAGACAAAAAGGCAAGACATACAACATTTAGCCCAATAATCCAGATTCATGCAGTAGATACTTTCTTTTCTTTTCTTTTTTTCCCACTGACCTATTTTCTGTTTAGTGCTTCTTCCTCTCTGCATACTCAGTGGACCTCTCATTCTGTATGTCTCCCAAAATAAGCTTCAGGAAATATAAAACAGTACACATGCAAAACTTTCCTGTTTTCTTGAATCTCCCAGGAAATAGCCATGCTTCACAACAGAGTGGAGGTAACAAGTGGTCTTGCTGGGGACAAACATTGTTACCTGCCCTGATACACCCCCTTCCAGTAATTCATTAATTGGCAATATTTCATAATTTGGCTTATATAGACACTTCACGTGGTTAGCAGCAGACCAGGACGGCCCAAATATAGAGACTAGTGGAGGTTTGCTCAAAATCTAAGAAGAGAACTTGGAACTTTCCCAAACTCAAACACACCTGGGAAGCAATTATGTGAAGCCCCCTCAGACTGTAGTTAGGGTGGAATGTGCTAGATGCTCCTAGATGCACATGGCAGTGAGTCATACGCTAAAACAGTCAAGTGGCTGGAACACCCATTACTCTGCAAAAGCTTTTCCTAACACCTTGCCTATCCAACAATACAGGGTTGCCTGAAAACCCCATCAATGTTTCAGCCATTAAAAAACCCAGAGCTTCCATTGTCTAACTGTGGGAAACTCACTTAAACATTGTCTTTCACCCATAACACCCCTTAAGGGTAAATCTCGAGTGTAAATATTACCCCCAAACACAGCCAAAGTGTGCACAGCTCCTTCCACTTTGTCACTCTGGTGGTTTCTTGTGTGACCCTCAGATCAACATCTGAGTCTTCTGCTGCACAAACCTCTACTTGTTGGACAGGCATGCTATAGCCCATCATTCCGAACTCTGTCCCTCTGTCCCAATACTTCCTACTTTCTACGACAGCCTTGTTGTGTGATTGCTTGAAGTGTGAGCATATGTGTGAGTGGTTCCATGTTTACTTTTCAATAAAAACCATTTTACTTTACTTCCTGGCTTGGAGTCTCCTCACTTAGTAATGGTATACATAGGTCATAAGGTCCCACAGTTACCTGGCCTATCGCTGCCATATTGAGCTGATTAAAACTCCCCATATTCAGATCTTGACACGAGTGGGTTCTTCATGGACACCACACAATTTGGGTAACAAATTCAGGGGACAGCTACTGTCACCACCATCACCACACCCTCCTTTGGAGGGCCTCAAAATATGGAGCCAGGTACATTTATTAAAAGAATGCCAGTTCAAACAGACCTTTCATCTCATCCAACAGAACAATGCTCGTGTTCAGATGTATGTTTTCTGAAAATGGAACACTATTATCCACTGGCCCATCATTGAGCTTACCCTGCTTTTTTGGAGGACACCAGTTTTCCAGAACTTTCTGGCAGTGGCTATAAATTTTTAGGGCAAGAGCTACTGCTCAGGGCTAAAGTGTATGCTTTGCATGCATAAAATCAACTCCTGCCATCTGGAGGTAGGGCTAGGAAAGACCTCCATTTGAAATTCTGCGTTCTGTCTAGACAATTAAAAAAACTCATTATAGAATAAAAGGAGAATACCTTTAGTCCCAATGGGATCCCACAGTGATTCACCATTTTTGAAAGGAGGGGGTCTAAAAACTGCAAAAACTATGCAGGAAAAGCCTTTGCAGCTTTCCCCATATTTTTAAAAATAATGTGAGGAAATGCTCATTAGGACAACTGATTCCCTTTGCTGAACATTCTCAGAGAAGGTGGAACTGGAGATCAGATTGGTCAGATATGTGCAGGAGGTAGGCTTGCCAGCAAGGCAGCACTTTTTTGCTATGCCAAGGTGCCCAAATAATTTTTTTAAGCAGAAGGTCATACTTGTGCACCTTTGCTTTAATGTTAAAAAAATACTGTGCAGCGGCAGCAATGTATAACACGTTAATTTACAGCTGCCATCTTGATTCGTGGGCATGTGAACTTCAAACGCAGATAGCTTCTGAGCTTTTGCTGAAAGACCGTTGGAGACAAAAGAACACTGTTGTGAATTTGCAATAATGCGCAGGAATGAGCATTATATCCTCTGACCTACACTAGCCCCTGGAAAGCCACTTTTACTTAATGAAGACCATTGTGAGCTAGATGGGCCAATGGTCTAACTCAGTATAAGGAAACTTCCTGTGCTTCTATACTGGCCAAATTAATTCCAGACTGCAGAAGTGAAAGGATCCCTACCTACAGCATACTGATACCTAAAATGTGGAGTTATTCATGCCGATGCCTGAGGGAACTATGAGTTTATTTAGACTTCAAGGTTACTTTACATTCCTTTTAACCAAAGCAGAAAAAAGCCCAGGTTATTGAAGCTGGATCAATATACTGATGATCAACATAACAAATTACATTTGTATTGATACATCAAGGAGAAAAGTGTGTGTGTGGGGGGGTTGATTAAGAAAGCTCTACAGCACAAGGAACCAAAAGTCTCCAGAAGTGAACCAGAAAGTTGAAAAATCAATGGGACTTTAATCAGCAGTAGACCGCAAAGGGTTTGTCTGAAGACAGCAGATGCAGACACATTCCCTGCTGAGCTTAATTAGTGGGAGGGTAGAGCCATTATTTTGGTCAGAGCTGCAAGTGTCAAGAGGAGCATCAGCAGATCTTTAGCACAACTGCACAGATGTCTCTGTTGGCATTCAACATTTCTCTTCAATAAGGTTCACATTCCCAGTACTTCCTCTGCCAGACCTTATTCAGCCAATAGGGCTTGAAAGACAGAATACATACAACTCAATAAGAAGCATTTCTTCTTAAAAAAAAAGAAAAGAAAACTTTTTGTAAAACAACAAATGAATCTGACCCACAACAGAATATTTCATCATTCAAACATTTTAACATTTGTTAGTATCCTCATCCTACAGTCTTTGAAACGGTCTCTTTCTCAGACCTTTGGCTGCCTTACTAGGGCTGTGCCTTTGATGGAGCCAGTTCTAAGTGGAAGTGAATGAGTCTGGATAAGCTGTCTCTTCCAAGACAGCCTGAATATGGACTGCCACCACCCATTCAAATACCTTACTGAAGGACAATCTGCCCTGCAGCTGTTTCTTAGATCCTCTGCTTCCATTTGCTTGCTGTGAAGGGTCTGAACAAAAAATGGATTAATGGGGCTAGAATTTCTGCTTAAAGGCCATTAACAAACAGGAAGCCTGCTTCCAAGGAACTATGGTAATTTATTGTTAAGAGAGATTAGAAGGAGCAGAACACTAGATTTGAGCCCAAGAAGGTAGTGGGTATTTCTCTAGGGGATCACATGTAAATAATGAATTTGCTAAAAGGAGTACTATCACCTTTGATCCCCCCACTGCTTGGCATATATAAATGTGACATGAATGTATCTGTATTTATGTTTATAAAACACATATAAATGTGACATGAATGCTTTAAGTCTCCACTAATCTTTTACTCTGAGGGATTACTCTAAAGCAAATGCTATCCCTGGAATGTCTTACCCCTCAGAAAATGGAGAGACCAAAGTGAAAGCCTCAGCAAGAAGAATACATAGAGATCTGGAACTGGGTAAAAATGTTTTAGAACTATTTACTGAATTCTATAAATCATTCTGGTAGCTTTTATACAGTGAGTTGGTATAGCTTTTTAGGGTAATTAGGGAACTGACTTTACACAGGCTTATAACTTAGATTTTGTAAATGTTTTGTGAAAGCAAGAGAACGTGAGTGTGCTTCTAGTCCATTATTTGTTACAGTGAAGGATAAGAATGTCTTAGGTTATTATGACTGTTTCGGAAATTGCAAAATATAACCCTTTCCTTGTCTACCACATCAGTGAAACATTGTCTTGGAGATTAATCAGCTGCAAGTGTTCTGGTATGAAGAAAATTTCTCAGTTTTGTCTGCATGCATCGAAGAAAGAAGCTTGAAGCCTGAAGGGATTTGGATACTTAAAAAGAAGTATTTTTTTTTATTGCTAATACGGTTTATATGAATTGGAATTGCACAGGGAAATACACTGAGGGATTTATACTGGGTTTGGGAAATAATGCTGTTTTATGTTTCAAAGGTCTTTATTAACCTGCCTTTTTTTTCTTTTACAGGAAAAAATATTTCAGAAAATGTAGTTTGATGACTCTATTTCACTGAGGATGGTCACATTAGACTATAAGAATTGTTTCAGATTGCTGATGAATGGCCGGAATCCCTTACTTGTTGAATCTAATACTTGTTGGCTAGTCCTATAAGTGTACACTTGCCATGCAGCTACTAATTCAGTGGATCTGCTCTAACTGGGACTAGCAATTGGGGACTGAGGTTAATGAGTCCTGATTTGGATAAGTAAAATTTAATGGATGCAGAATGATTACTTTAAATTCCATATATTGCTTTAAATTCCATTCCAGAAATAATGAACCAGAATAGGCAGGTTCATTTCAACCTCTGAAAGTTGTGACACAATTGGGAGGAGTCACCCCCTTTCATCCCTGAGTGTTTGTGTGCCTTCAAGTTGCCTGTTGACTTATGGCAACCTCATGGATATCATAGATTTTCTTTGGGAAGGAACACTCAGAGGTGGTTTTGCCAGTTCTTTCCTCCGAAATATAGCCTACAGCACCTGGTATGTGTTGGTAGTCTCCCATCCAAGTACTAACCAGGGCTGACCCTGATTAGCTACTGCTGAAATGTATTATGGAACAATAAAAGAAATATCAGTGAGACAAATAAGTGATGAATGAGTCCTTAGCTTTGGAAACCACCTGAAGTGTATCTGGGGGATGTGATAGGGGCTGTACATTTGCTGATATGAATGTTAAACTGTGTACCACCTCCTAAGCTCAACTTGTAAATAAACTCAAATGTTACAAAATGTCAAAAATATCTAGTTATTCCTGCTTCTAAGGAAGCTTATTATTGTTGAAAGAAACGGCGTGCATGTAACAATTTCACTCTATTATCCTCCATTAATGTATGAGTGTATTAACGAGCTATAATTCACCTTTGAAAGTTAACAGAGCCAAAGGGCTCTTAGTAAAACTCTACACACATACACAAACACACTGCACAAAAATTAGCCTAGGAGACTGTTTTAAACCACTGAAAGGTTAGTCAATCTCAGGCATTCATCTTTTGAACACTGCAATCAAATGCATGCTTACTTGGATCCAAATCTGGATTAATGAAGTTTGGGCCCTGAAGCAGTTTTCATTGGAGGGCTGGCTTCAAGCAGTTGTAAGTCAGGCTTGTTGGTGGTGCCAGGCCAGGAGGAACCTTCCCTGGGACCAAAGCCAACCCACCTCAGATCCAAGCAAGGGAATGGCTCTGGGGATCCACCTTGTCTATTCCCTAAGTGAAATGATCAAGACCAGAACCACAGAGGCAGCAAACCACAATTCACTACCCACTTCACTCACTCAGTCTGCCCTTGGAAATGGGGCAAGGTTGGGCAGTAAATATTACCAACCCCTGCAGGGGATGAAGAAGAGAGATCTATATGAGAGCATTACTGAACTTGAAATATGGGAGGCATGCACCACAAGCACCATGAGGCTTCTAGCATTGAGAGTCCTGAAGCACCAACTTCATTTGTATCATTGATAATCCAGTTTTGCTTTGAGGCATGTCTCACTGAACATGTATGAAAACCATAGAACTGGCTTGCACATGTTGCTCCCTAAATTAGCTTTAACCATAAGCAAGAAACCCAAGACTTCTTACCTCCCCTTGCTGTAGTTAACACTCCAGTAACTTTGTTGGAACCCTGGTGTTTGCAGCTATGCTGGCTTTATAATTACCATCTCTATGCATTATATGAAGCATAGTAAAACAAAAGAAGATACTTTATTGGGAAAATTTGAAATTGATTCCACATAAATTAAATTCTCCCTCACCAAATAATTTTTCTGCCTGCAATTCCTATTCCATTTCAAGTCTATTGAAGATGAAATGTCAATGAAGAAAAGACCATGTCTTATTTTAAAGTAAATCATAAAAATAATCCAAGCCTTGGCCCAGTTCCCAGATGGCTATTCCTGTGCCCAGTTCCTTTGCAAGTTCTAACCGCAGCTGGATAGACTGTAAAACGAAAGAGAAACATGATGGATAATTAACATTTCTGAATATGTTCATTAAGAACAGACTGGTATTTAGGGATGAGGTTTCCACAGAAACAAAAATTAAGTATCAGGAAAAGCTTTCATTTCATTTCAGATTACACTAGCATATGTTCAATGAATTTTAGCCATTCAATAATCTAATAATTTATTCTTAGCAAAAAGAGAAAGTTATGTGCATCCATTTATTTGACACATAGTCATCTACCTTGGAGCAACAGTATACTGTATAAACTAAGCCCATGTTTTCTGTATAACCCATTCAAATAAGATTAGGCCTTTGGCCACATGCTTAATCTCTAAAACAGAAATACATTTACCTTTAAAGTTGGGTAGAAGACTGCATGTTTGCCTCCTTTATTTCTGTAAAACACAAGAAATGGTGGGGGAGGGGAGGGAAACAGAAAACAATCTTGGAAATAGATAACACTGTGGGAAGCATGCCTAGTCTATTTTTTACAAAACCCAGATTACTTTGTTTCTACAGAATAGCCCTGGAGGCACAGAGATGAGGAGTACCGCTATCAAGATTGTGGAATTGGAGTCAGAAGCAATTTTGGGTGGAGTTGGAGTTGGGAGCTACAATCAAACTCTGACTCCAGCTTCAAAATAAAAACTTACGCAATATTTTCTGTTAGTCTTGATTTTACTGTATTTATTTTATTTCTTTAGTTTTATGGTATAGCTTATGTTTCTGTTAAAAGCCTTTTAACATTTATAGTTTGTTGCATATTTACTTTCATATTAATTTAGGAAAGTTTTCTTGGTTCAGAAATTTTTATAAATATATTTTATGATCTATCAATCTAAGTAGTCTAATGATTCAGCTGGTGGTGATGAAATGCCTTGTGCTACCACTTTATTACAGTAAATTTGTCATTACTAATTAATATGCATTTGCCATTTAAGGAGTCAGAGTTGAATGTTTGGTGTATGGACTCCACAGCCCTGGCTTGTATAATAAAATAATGGATTTCAACTAAGAGAAACAGAATAAACTCACTATACCATAAGAAGTCTGCAACAAATCAGTAGAAAAATTATCGAATGTTCAGTTACATTGTTTATAAAAACAAATGATGATTGAACAAAATGTTTCAAATAAAAGTGCATACTAAGTACATCAATAGGTATTGCTGTCTAATTTCACTAAATATAAAATAAAACACAATATTATTTTCTGCCTGGGAATAATTCTAACCAGATTGCTATTAATATTAATATTTCCATAATAATTCTTACTGAATGTGATTATTTTTGTTAAAGGACAGGACTTGTCTAACACCAAAATGCCATGATTCTGCTATTCATCTAATTACAGTTGTCCCTCCACATTCGCGGGGGTTAGGTTCTTGAGACCCCCATGAATGTGGAAAAATTGCGAATAACAGATGCTGCTCCCGCGCGCCCCCCCCCAGAGGGAGGGAGGCAGCGGGAGGATATCTGGCCAGCCTGGCTGGCCTCTCTGCGGCCTTTCTGAGGGGACTCCAGGCCTTAGAAGCCCCGAAGCCTGCTGGGGAAGGCAGTGTGTGGGTGGGGAGGGGGCTGCGCTGCCTCTCCCCGGCCTTTCTCAGCAGACTCTGGGGCTTTGGAGCCCCGGACCCTGCTGAGAAAGGCCAGGGAAGGCAGCGTGTGGGCAGGGAGGAGGCTGCGCTGCCTCTCCCCGGCCTTTCTTAGCGGACTCTGGGGCTTTGGAGCCCCGGACCCCGCTGAGAAAGGCCGGGGAAGGCAGCGTGTGGGCGGGGAGGAAGCTGCCCTGCCGGGTCTTAGAAGCCTCGTAGTCCCCTCAGGAAGGCTGGGGAAGGCGGAGGGGGGGAGGGAGAGAGGCTGCCCGCCCCACCCACCCGCCTTCCTCAGCGGACTCTGGGACTTTGAAGCCCCGGAGCCGCCTCTGGAAGGCCGGAGAAGGCGCAGGCAGGAGGTTGCCCTGCCTCTCGCCAGCCTTCCCTAAGTGGCTGGGGCTAAACCGCGAATAATCAAAACCGCAAGTGTGAAAGCTGCAAATGTGAAGGGGCAACTGTATACTAATTAAGAAACTATCATAGTTTTCACATAGATTCTTTTCTGTTTCTTGTTCCTTTTAAAACAACTAACTTCTCCTATTTCTTTATGCTGAGAAAGGATTTTTTAAAAAAACAACAACCCTGCAGCCATGAATTTAGATAGTTTAATAGCAATTCTCCTTGATTTAAGTAAAGAAGGAAAGAAGTAATGGTTGCAACTCACTTTTTGTATTCAAAATAATGTTCAGCAATTTGTTCATCCCAAACCAGTTTAGGCTTATGCTCCTTCAAGACATCTATATACCTAAAAAACAGTTATAAAGAAGGAAAGAAAAAATCACAATTCCTCTCCAGAATATGTGTGTGTGTGTGTATATATATATATATATATATATATAAAAGTAAAATTATGTTTATTAGCATGCCCTACTACCCCATCCTTATAATATCCCAAAATTGGAAGTATTGGACACTTTGAAGGGGTCAAATAGAACGGGGTGATCCAAAAGGAGGTCAGGTGGAGGTCACAAGGACCTGGGAAGGTGTCTTAGAAATATTTGAGCAAGCAAGCCCTAACAAGGGTTGTGTGGAAGCCGACGGTAAACAATGCCATTAAAGAGGTATGTGCTAATCCTTTCTTGGGCCCCTCAGCGGTGAGTCACCCAACCTAAACAATCAAATGACTTTCCAAACCCAATCCCAAGGAAATCTCACCTTGAAACTACCTCCTGTCCTGCATTGAGAGGTTGTCATAAACCTATCAATTCCTATCACCCAGTCATTAAGGCAATCGGTTGAGTTTTGGTCTTCTTTGTCTATTCCGGGGGAGAGTTGTCAAGGCTTTGTTATCAGTAAACCCACTCCTTCAGGATATGAAATAGGGTATAAATATCCCAGCCCAGACTCTAGCTAAGCGTGCCACAGACAGACACTGACACTCTGCTAGATTCTCTGTGCCACCCTCAATCCTAGCCTGAGTATCTTCTGTTGATCTGCTCTTCTGGACTAGTAACTATAACCCTCTCTTCCTGGACTTCTCTCTATCCAACCATCCCACCTTTCTTTCTAATAGCCTTGTATGGTTCTTAGGAGTGTGTGTTGCATGTGTGTGCATTCATTTTGTGTTATTTCCAATAAAAACACTTTATTTCACTTTAAACTGGAGTTATCTGCAGTTAACGCTGGTATACATAGGTGAAAAGACCCTGAAGTTACCTGCCTCTCTTAGCCTTCTGTTTGAGCTAATAATTCCCCAAATAATAACAGAGGGAGGTTTTTTTGCATACGGGTGGGACCCTGAAGCACCCCCACCTCTTAGGGTAACAACATAACAATTACATCTTCTAGACGCAGAAGTTACATATCTATAGGCCTGGAGTTGTTGCACAAAATTAACCCTGCTGCATAGTTCCTAAGCACAGAGTAATTTGATCAAGTTTTTTTTTTAAAAAATAACTTTTCTTCTCTTATTATAAAAAGTGTGTCCTAGCATGACAAATGTTTGTTCTTTTTTCTCATTTCATTATGTGTCCTCTAATTCTTTCAGTATTTGATTTTTTTTAAAAAAAATCCCTTCTCATTTTATTATTTATCTCAAGCCAGTAAAATTTATATGTATTTTAAACAACATTCCTTTCTTGGTTCTTGCCTTTCAAAATAAAAAAATCTTGTAGCATTTGAACTACCTTTCTATTTTCCTCCATTTTCAGTTCAATAGGTCATGCATTATTCATGGTTTCTACAAATGGATGTCTCACATACACAGTTTGTCCAATTACACTAAAACCTAATGGAGGACCTCTTCTTCTTAATTCCATTCTGAAAGTACCTCACTCTACCACATTGTTCTTCTAAGTGGTTGACTTTGATACTCTGCCTTCTACTCTGAAAAAAAATCACACTGCAAATGCTCTTGGAAGATGAACACCACTTGGCTATTGTCAAAATAATCTAAGATGAAGTTACATGTTTTTTTCTTTCTTTGAGGTTCTTTTCCATTTGACTGCCCTCAGACTAAGAGCATGATTTTGGTTTTTGTGTCACAATAGCCTGAATTTAAGAATGGAAAGTATAGATTGCAATAGATGTTCAAGTCCTAGTTGTAAACTTTCTATGTATGCACTGGTCCCTGCAAAATGTGAAAACTACCAGAAAACACTAGAAGGTGATAACTTGGTGTTTGGATCCTGTTGCCCTAGCAATTGTGATGAACCACAGCTTTCCCCCCCTCCTTGGAGGTGGTGAGGCAGCAAGGACAGTTTCCATTGCTGAGCAGCACTTTGGAGCAGATGAATCACTCTTGGAAGAACAACACAGTTATAGGAGTGATCCTTTCTCCAGTTCCCAAGTTCAGAGAAAGGCCGGGGCTACTTTTTGAACTGCGCTCTAATACAAGAAGCACCCTTTCTATTGAATGCTGGAAAAGAAGTTTAGGACTTGTTTTAGAGCTGTACATCCAAAGCATTTGGAGAGCCACAGAAGTGCATTTTGAACAAAATTAAGAAACCTCAGCTTTACTCTACAGATTGCTTTTGTACCGGACTTTTATGGTTCTCCCAGCACTTTTTAACAGTGAATTCCTATGTGAAGTCGAAGGCTTTCATGGCCGACATCCATAGATTTTCCTTGTTTTTTTCCCGGGCTGTGAGACCGTGTAATAATTTGTAGGTTGTCTGTGGGTTTTCTTCCGGGCTGTGAGGCCATGTTCTGGAAGAGTTTATTCCTGACGTTGCACCTGCATCTGTGGCTGGCATCTTCAGAGAATGGTTGGGTAGGAGTGTGTGTGGGATTTATAGATTGTGAACCCCTGTTGGGGAGGATATGTAAATTTGTGTATTTGAATGGTTAGTTTCTGGGTGTAGAAATGCAAGGAGGATTCGTGTCTATTTGGCTAATGGGTGGTTGATGGTCCATTAACTGCTGGAAATCCCCCTGTTCCTGGGAGGAATTCCTTTGTCAGTGTTGAGTTTTTATTCTATTGTTTTTCAAAACTGGCAGCCAGCTTTTAAGCTGGCTCAACACTTACAAAGGAATTCTGTAGAAACACTTACAATTTAAAACCCGTACAATCTAATTAAAAATATACCATAGTCAATAATAATGCAGAGTTATTCACAATGTTAAAACAATTTAATATTAAAACATATTAAAACAGTTAAATATTAAAGCAGTGAAAACATATTATTACCAACTACTGTACTATTATTACATCTTTATCCTGCCCTTCCTCCAAGAAGGTTAAGATCACGCACAGTTTCCCTCCCATTTTTACCCTCTTATGTGGTAGATCAAGCTGAAAGATACTGGCTGGTTCAAGGTCACTTGGTGGTGAGCCTCATGGGCAAGTGGGGAGTTGAACCCAGGCCTCCCTGGTCTTAGCCCAACTTTCTGATCATCATATTCCATTTCAGTTTCTTCAATCTGTGCTAAGAAACTATCTATCCAGTCAGAATAAGATTTAGCATACCGGTAAGTGATTTTTTTCAACTCATAATTACATTCAGAGCAATCAGCTTGAATATATATTTTACTAGAAAGTTTCCATTTTAGATGCTACAGGCAGTAAACTGATTTCCATCAAATAATAATCAGCCTTGCTCATCCTGAAATTTCAATCAAGACTAAGGATGACTACTTATGTATGCAGAGATGGAAAACTGCAGTCTTTTCTAAATGGAAGAAACTTATTTTTCAAAACTGTAATTCTAAATAGGTTTCAGTGTTGGTGATGAAAACCTGATCTTACTGGCTCATCTTGCACAGATCTAATAAGTTATAACCCAATGACTTAAAACCAAGGTGTTGAAAGCAAAACAACAGCTGTAAAAAGAACTAACACTGCAAGACTGACACTATCATCCCGCATGTTTCTTGGAAAGCCCCCAATACTCAAGATGGTGCACATAGACTTGGGGCTCAGTTGCACGGCAAAATAAATCCGCTAAGAATTCGCAACAAGTCCTAATAATTCCCACATATTTCGGATCAACATTGCTGTATTAAGAAGGAGGGGGGCAAAAAAACCCATAAGTCACGCGGTATCAGCTTTCGCTATTTTCCCTGACTTTTTTTGATAAAGTTCATGAAAATGCGCACAATAGGTTGTGTGAACTACCATTTTGCAAAAGGCTGTGAGACCTACCAACAATCTTCCGGAAACAGTCACAGCAGAGCTGAGCCGTGATTGGTTGAATTGACCCCGGAGGGGGCAGACTTGCAAGAGATGCCTGTCATGGGAACCACCATTTTTGCCATGTGAGGAGCCTCAAAGTGTAAAGATCCAGCCATCTACCGGGTGGCCCAGCAGTTCAGAGCTCTACCAGAGGCTCCAGTGGCTGGGAGTCCAAGTTGCACGTCTGGCTACATGGCTGGGAGCCACGCGTCCCTGACCTCAATATCAGGGAAAACACCAGTCTTCCTTCCCGCCAGCTCTCCGGGCAATGGGAGATGGAAGCCGTGGGGGTTACTCACCCCCCGCCCCCTCCTGGGCTCCTTGGTGGCTGAAAGGCTCCCTTCCGTCCTCCTGGGTTCCTCTGTGGCTGAAAAGCTCCCCCATCCCACTCCCAAGCTGACCTCCTCAGCCAGAAAGTCCACCCAGTCTGGGGCCTCCTGGCTGTTCTCTGACTGTGACAGTCCCGTAGGCCAGCCCCAAAGCCTGGACTAAGTGGGTGTCTGCAGCTGCTCTTGCCCGCCCTCCCGCACGCACAAAGCTGTGCCAGCTGCCTCGCCTTCCTCAGCAGTGGCCGCCGCTTGTAGTGATGGGGCTACATCTCCCTGGAAAACACTAGGACCCGAGGAGGTGCCTGGGGGTCTCCTCTGCCCCAGAGAAGGACACCCTGGGCAGCCCTCTGCAGAGCCCCAGAGTGAGATAGGAATTGGCTCCCTTGGAGCCGAAATTGGATTGCATGTCCTCCCTTCCATCTTTATCACAGTAGAAAGAGTGGAAGGACCATCCACCCTTCCTTCCTTCAGCCATTTTCAGCTGTAGCAGCAGCCCATACCACCCTGCATCCCAGAGGCTACGCTCCCACCTTCAGCTGTGTGAACTATAAGGACAGAAAATAGCCAAACCAACCAATTTTGCTCTGAATCATGTAAACTATGTGGCACTGGTGCAAAAGGAAGGTAAGCTGGAATTTTGCGCACTTAATTCTGCTGTGTAACTGACCCCTCACTCACATTATTCAAGGCAGAAAGACACTAACTGATATGTACCAATGTCTATCATAGGTGGGACATTTCATGCACTGATTATCTTATTGCAACTATGTGTGTATGTGCCTTCAAGTCACTTGTAGACCTATGGCGACCCCATGCATTGCATAGTTTTTTTCATAGGCAAGGAATACTCAGAGGTGGTTTTCCCAATTCCTTCCTCTGAAATATAGCCTAGAGCACCTGGTAATTATTGGTGGTCTCCCATCCAAGTACTAACCAAAGATGACTCTGCTTAGCTTTCAATATCAGACAATATCTAGTGCTTTTACGGCATTTAGGATACAAGGTATATAACAACCAGCATATTCTAGATTTGTGTACTATTTACCTCTCCTCCTTTTCACCCAGCATGTTTCCAGATTTCATTTAAAGAAACCCACAGGCTGGAGAGAGATTGCAGAGACTACCATCTTTCCCTTTGAACTGGATATTAAAGCAACAGATACCTTTGTCATGGCCCTGAACCTTTCACCTCCATGTTCCCCTAAAGAAGAAACAGATGAGGCCATATGAGCTGTCCCACTCAGAGGGGAACTCTTCCCCAGTATCTCCTAGCCTGAGGACATGGCCCTTCCACATTCCTCAGATTTTGAGGGCAAGCCCTCAGTAATATCTCCATCTCCTCCGCTTTGTCGAACAGTTACAGGAGTGGAATGGAACCTTTTAAGGAACACAGCCAGCTGAAAAAACATCCCTCTATTGTTTGCCATAGGGCAACAGACTCCTGTAAAGACCTCACTGGGAGCTTTTCTTGATCCTGACAAGGGCTCCTTGAATCTAGGCGTAACTACCACACTCAACCCACATTCTCTTGAACTTGATTTTATCTGATGTGGCCCTGTTTACTAAGACTTTTCTGGATATGTCCTTATTTGAGTAAGTCTGCTATCTCTTTTGCCAGCAAGTACCACTCTCCCCCATGGTTCCCAAATTAATCTGGAGGCAGATACTTCTAGGGCTGCTGCCACACTATAGAAATAATTCAGTTTCCCACCACTTTAATTGCCATGGCTCAAGGCCACTGAGTTCTAGGATTTGTAGCTTTGTGAGATATTTAGCCTTCTCTGTCACAGGGCTCTGGTGCCACGACAAACTACAAATCCCAGGATTCCATAGGATGAAGCCGTAATAGTTAAAGTGGTGTTGAACTGCATTATTTCTGCAGTGTGGCAGCAGCCTACAAGGTTTTATCAGTTTTTGCCACCATCACTGCCAAGTCAGTGTTGTTAAAGGACAATGACACAAGAGTACTGATCTACTGACAGGGCTCTCTCAGTGGGTTGTGTCTGGGTAAAAATTTTGCTAAGTTGGTGAGAGACCTAGGAAGACGGTGGCTGTATAGAAGGAGGTTATCAACAACTGGCTATGAAGAGCAGGAATATTGTAGAAGGACATGGAATAAAAAAGAAACTAAAACTGATAAGGGTATCTTCTTCTTTCTCCACTTACTTCCAAGCTTGAAAGAAATGTTTTTACCTCTTAGCAATTTTATCTCAATTTGATGCTGGTGAATACTAGGCCTTTTTTTAAAGGGCTCCTCTGCACCCACAAATAATGTATATTTTGAGTCAGGGTTGCTCTTGGTATGTGTTATTAGCATGCCCTACTACCCCTCCCTGTGAGATTCCATAACTAGACATATTGGACAGTTTTCAGGGTCATGTTGGCTATAAGGTTAGGCAGAAGAGTGGGCAGTCAAAGCTCACAATGACCTGAGATGTGTCAAGAAATATAATGGTGGGAAAGCCCAAGTTAGGATTACATGGAAAGCCCCCTTAATGGGTTTATGCTAACAACCCAGTCGTGAAGGGGTATATGCTAATGATCTAATCCTTTCTCCCAGACCTAGGTGTTTCAGGCAATAAGTCAATCAGGCAAACAAGTGGCCATTCCTCAATCCATACCCTACAGAAATCTCTTCTTACACTCCCTCCTGTTCAACCGTACAAGGTTGTTGCAAGCCCATCAATGTTCTATCTCTCCACAATTAAAGCAATCAGTTGAGTTTTGGTTTCTTTTGTCCAATCCATGGGAAAGCCATCCAGGCTTTGTTATAACCAGCATACTCCTCCAAGGCATGAAACAGGTTATAAATATCATAGCTATAACCCTAGCTAGGTAGGCCACAGCGTACAGACCCAGCCAATCTTTTTCTCAGCATGTCATGGATTGGAACCTCCTGTGCCACCCTCAAGACATCCATCTGAGTATCTTTGCTGCACAGAACTCTCTTTCTCCGAGATTGGTAACTATCACCCTATCTTCCTGGACCCCCCCCCCACTCCCTCTCCAACCTTTCTGCCTTACTCTGCTATAGCCTTGTATGGGTTTGTAAGAAGTGTTCGTGTATGTTAGTTTACTTCTGTATTATTTCAATAAAACACTTTATTTTACTTTAACTAGAGCCTCCTCTACAGTTAGTATTGGTGTACATGGGTGAAAAGATCCACAAAGTTACCCTCCTCTCAGAGGCCTCCTATCTGACCTAATAATTCCCCCAAATATTAAAGGAGATTTTTGACATCACAGGTGAGACTATAATGTACCCCCACCTCTTAGGGTAATAATATGAAGTCCCTCCTTTGGGGGAATTCCTAAATCAGAAATGGGAATGATATAGCCCCCCAGATATTGACAGACTACAACTTCCAGTACCCATAGCCAGCACAGTAAATGGCAAGGAATACTGGGAGCTAAGTACAACAACACTGCCTTAAATGGAGGAGAATGTTCTCTATAATCAGGAGAAGAAGAAATGTTAGTGATCAGATTTCCCTATATGCACCAGTGGTAGGGAGGGAGGGGAGGAGGGAGAAAGGGGGGAGAGAGAGAGTGCATACACAAATGAACACCCAAAATAGCTGTCATCACTCTTATTCTTAAATGTCTTCCATACTGCTAATACACTGTTATAACTGAGTTCTGACCACATACTGTTTCTTTGCTGCAAATTCACCTTGTCTTGGTTTTGATCTCACATAAGACATTGATTTATTTTTGTTTCTATTAAAGAGGAAAGACAAAGAAGACAGAATTAGTAGAGATTGAGCAATTTTGTTTAAATTTGTGGTGTGGACTGAAAGAAAAACACCAATCCAGCCAGATCTGTAAAGTGGTATACACTCATGCATTTAACCATGAAAGGCAGGGACCCCAAGAGAAAACATCTATGATTTATGGCAGGCACTGTTTGTACAAGAAGTACTTTTGCTGGCATGTGAAAAATGTATGGTCCTGTAACATTCTAGAAGGGAATGATCTATAACTGTGCAAGAAGGAATTTATCTACTGCACATAGCTTAAATTCTCTGCCAGGATTTTGAAGAAAAATCTTTCAATACATTTATTTTTTTTACAACCAACATGAAGGGAGAACATGCAGGCATATATTTTAAACTTTGAAATCAAGACTTTGTTCTTTTAACCTGCCAGCCTCTGAATCTTCTCTCCATCTATTTGACTTCTGTACTGTGTAGGTTGTTCCTTCCTGGAGAATAAAATTTGTTTGTTTCACTTTGGATACATTGCTATACCTACCAAACCCAAACACTTTTTAGTGCAAAACACAGCTGTGAACATACAGGAGAGTTTCAATTTATTCCTGAGTGGCATTCCTGGACTTGGAATATAAATTTAGGCTGATGTGTGTGTGTGAGGGGAGGGGGGTCCATAGGGAATCATTGGAGACCAGGGCAATGTTTTTTTTTTTTTAATGGAACTTAAATATTCACAAAGTTATCAATTTTTCTCAAACCGCCACAAATGCTAAAGAAGATTAAAGCTTAAAGAGAGGCAGCATGGTGTACAATTCTGGAGAACAGCACTGAAATCCTCATTCAGCCCTGGGAACCCTCTGGGAGACCTTGGGTAAGTCACACACTCTTAGCCTCAGAGGAAAGCAAAGGCAAACTCCTTCTGAAAAAATCTTGCCAAGAAAACCCTGTGATAGCTTTGCCTAAGGATTGCCATAAGTCAGAAACAAGTTAAAGGCACACCACAACATGAGCATAAAACATCAGAGCTCACCTTTTCCAGGCTAGAGAAATGTACAGATGTTCTTCAGGAGGACAAGATGAGACAGCCACTGCTGATCCCAAAGGGGGCTTGGCTGGGGTGAGCTGGCTTGCCATTAGACTATATAGTTCCTCTTCAGAGTAGCACACAGAGAGAGCAGCTGTGTTCTGCTGTGCCTTCTCCAGCAGACTTCCCAGGTAGAGAAAGCACATCAGAAGAGAGAGGGCAACAATCTCCTGCTGTGTCTTTTGCAGCAGGCACAGAGGGCACAACAAGAGGAGAGGCAGCACATCTACTTTATAGTATCCAGCTGCACAAAAAGCAAAGAAAAAAGGCCCTTGCACAAAACGACCCTGATTCATTTCTTTCCACACAGTCCTTGATGATAAGCAGGTTTTAAGATGCCCCAAGGTTCTTTGTCTTTTTTTATTGCAGCACTGGCATTATTAGTGTTACTCATGTATTCTCTTCCCATCAAGACTCCCTCACCTAAGCAGTCAGAGGAACCCTTCTCTCAAGCCATACCAATGGGGCAGGTTACTTGCAATGGACCAACTTTAGCTGAGTGGCCATTTGTGTATTCACATGAATGTCATCTACCATTTCAGTACCCACATTGCACACAACCGTATCTGTGCTCCCTGATGACTGCAGTTACATCATTGGCTGCCCCATATCAGCCACAACCCCTCTACCTAAGCAGGCAGAGGAAACCCTTCCCTCCAACCATACAAAAACTCTAAGATTTTAGTTTCTTCCTCCCCCTTAAACACCTCATTCTAAACAGACAAAGAAAACCCCAGCCTTCCAGCAACACCAAGACTGGAGTAAATGGAAGTAATGTAAATTGAGATTCACCTGTACCATTTGTGAGAGATCTCTACTTCCTTCTAGACAGCAGGGTTAACAAATACCACAGTACAGGGCATTTCAGTTATCAGAGAAAAACTACTGGGGAATAATATCAATAACTGTACCATGAACTTGTAAGCTGATTGATCCAGGAGCCCTATTTAACAGAAATTGAAAGAGTCTAACCATACAGTTCACTGAAGAGAAAGTTTAACAGCATTAACTTTTTAATGCTGACAATGACCATAGTAAATCCTGACATTTCTAAATAAAGTTTTTGAGATTCACAGAAAGCATGATCAAGAATACTCAGTCCTATTGGTTAGTCCTGGCTAGACTACACCCATGGATCAATTGTTGAATGGCGAGTCAACAAGTAAGTAAATTCAATTGATTCAATGTATTCTAGTTAGGACTTAGCAATAAGATTTAGGCCATACATTGGAACTACAAACTCCTGAATGTCCTCTCAGGCAAGACAAAAGTGCTTTTTAAGCTCACCAGCACTTATCTGGCAGTTTAACATAGGATCTGCTTCCAAGAAAAACTGAGTCTCATGTGCACTGGCTATTTTGCACATGTGCAGCTTTCCCCTTAAATGAGAAAGCAGGAAACCCTCAAAAACAACTGCAGACACACCGTATGTTCTGGCGTATAAGACTACTTTTTAACCCTTGAAAATCTCCTCAAAAGTTGGGGGTCATCTTATACGCCGGGTCTACAGGGCTTCCCCCACAGCCAGCCACCCCTCCGTCTTTCCCGAACCGGAGATGGGGCTGCCCACAAGGTTTGGGAAAGGTGGAGGGGTGGCTGGCAGCCCCATTTTGGACTGGAGAAGGATGGGAGCTGGCTAAGAAGCTCCCCCCGCCCCCAGCCAGCCATCCCTCTGAGGTGGCTAGGAAGCTTCTTAACCACCTCTCTTCCTTCCCCATCCGAGATGGGGCTGCCAGCCCCATCTCGGATTGGAAAAGGACGGGAGCTGGGTAGGAAGCTTCCCCCCCCCAACAGCCAGCCACCCTTCCCCAGTCAGAGATGGGGCTGCGAGCCCCATTTCGGACTTGGGAAGGGCGGGAGTTGGCTAGGAAGCTTCCTAGCCACCTCGGAGGGGTGACTGGCTGCGGGGGGGAGCTTCCTAGGCAGCTCCTGTCCTTCCTGACCCATCACAAGATGGGGAGGTGTGGGAGGTGGCTGGCAGACTGGGGAATCGCAGGACAGGACTGGGGAATCTCCCCAGCCAGCCATCTCCCGTGATTCCCCAACCAGCATGCGGACTCCCGATCGTGGCTTCAGGGAGGGTGGAAGGGTGGCTGGCTGGAGGGGGGAGGCTTTCCAGCCACCACCCACCCTCCCTGAAGCCGTGATTGGGAGCCCGATTGCAGCTTTGGGGAGGGTGGGTGGTGGGTGGTAGTCTTATACAGCAAGTATATCCCAAACTCTATATTTTACCTTAAAAATTGTGGGGGTCGTCTTGTACTCCAGAAAAATACAGTAGTTCTCCACCCTTTTGGACTGCAGCAACAACCTCTTCAACACCCACCATGTGGAGAAAACACAGAATGCTGATGGAATAGAATTACTGTATATTACTCGTACTCGTGCATAAGCCAACTTCATGGATAAGTTGAGTGCAGGTTTGGGGGCCAAGATTATGGATTTTGATATAACCCGTGGATAAGTTGAGGGACTTTTCACTGAGAGGGGAAATCACCACCATCACCTCAGGAAGCTAGCCACCCCTGGCCACCACCACCACATTTTTTCCTACCCAGGCATTCAGGAAGGCTTTCCCCCCACTCTACTCAGAGTAGGGGGTGGTTCCTTTTTTGGCAAAAGTTAAGGTACAGTATTAACTCTTATATTAAAAAAAAAGGAACCATCCCCTTTTCTAAGTAGAGTGGTGAAAGGCAAGAGCTTAGTCAGTCCTAGGAGAACTGAAAGAAGCACTGATCTCCTCTACTCTCTCAATGTTGCTTTGATGGGAAGCACAACAGAACTGCTACCACTGCCATTCCCCCACCAGGCATTAAAAAGGCCAGGAGTGACAGTGGCGCGACAGAAAGAGCAGAGGGGTTTGGTGCTTCTTTTAGATTCTCCCAGAACAGACTAAGCTCTCACCTTTTACCATTCTACTCAATGAAGGGGATGGTTCCTTTTTAAATAAGATTAAGGTACGGTAATTTAATTGACCCAATGGATAAGTCAAGCCCAGGGTTTGGGGGTCAATTTTTTGACAAAAATTTGTAGACTCATACATGAACATATACTGTACATGATTTACCCAATAATTTGAAGTTAGAATGGAATGATGCCCCTACGTTTAAAAAATATGGCCTAAATCCACTAGTAAGTCCTAACTAGAGTAGACCCACTGGTATCAATACAGCTGATGTTAAGTCAACAAATATGATAGGTCAGTGGGTCTACTCTAGTTGGGACTAACAATTAGATTCAAGCCTAGGAAAATACCTAATAGGATTTAGAATTAATTTATTCTCTTTTGGTCTCAGAGAATACCTTGCTTTATCAAACTTTCTTGTAAAATGACATTTGCTCTCTAAGACAAATGATAAAATGAATTCATAGTTATTTATGGACATTTTATATCATTTTTGGGATTATACAAGTAAACTGAGTACATTTGTTATTTTCCATCATTAGTTATTTTTCTGCAGCTGAAAGTTAAGCTGCAATTTCCCTTTCTCACTACAGTTAAGTGTTGTTTTGTCATCTAAGGTATTTTTGGTATTTTTATATAATATCAATTATTTATGTTCAACTGACTACAACCCAAGATCAAACTTTGTTTTCTTCCTAGTATTTGCTAGAAAATGAAAACTAAATTTTTCTTTTCAGTTTCTCCAAAGTAGGTAACACTTGACATGCCCCTCTTTAAAGCAGGTCTAGCTTTGATAACCCAATCCACTTTGCCAGAATAGGACCTTGGTTTTTTAAAAAGCCACCATCTGGCCCGGATATCTTTGCTGCAAGCCATAAAAATACCTTTCCTTTAGGTGACCAACACATTAATGGTAGAATAATTTACTCTGCTGAAACAACTCGAATCCCAAAATCTCTAAAAAGAAAAGAAAAAAGTACTGGCACCTGAAAAATGACATGTGGAACATGTTCTCTGTGAGGAAAAGGTTTGTTTACTCACCGTGAAACTGACTTTTCATTACTGAGAACACTCTTTGCTAGTCTAATGACAAAAGATATCGTCGTGCAGAAATTCTTTCTATTAGATTGTACATCTCAGTTTTCCTCCAAAGTTCACCTCAATTTGGAAAAGGGTACTCCTGCCTGAATGTCATTCTCTGTTAATTTTTAAAATGCCTGTATCAGAAGTAATAGGCTAAGCTAACTTGCTGGGAAAAAACTCCAGGCAATTTGTTGTCTGAGAGTTTCAACAATCAACAGGTTGACAGCCAACCAAGATGCACAGTTATATACTCAGTCAACCTGCCAAATGATGATTGGTGAAGGAAGTTTAATCATCAAAATACATAGCACTCAAACCAAAGGAAAAGAATGTTGAAAAGCTTGCTCTGAATTACTCATTGGAAACATATATACAATTAAAATCTTTGCTGCATCAGCCAACCACAGTCAGCTCCCTGTATCCACAGATTTGGCATCCATAGATTCCATTATCCATGGCTTGAAAATATTTTTAAAAAAATCTAAGAAGCAATCCTTGATCTTGCCATTTTATATAAGAGACACCATTTTACTATGCCACTGTAGATAAGGGGACTTGAGCAGCCACAGATTTTGGTATCCACAGGAGGGTCCTGGAACCAAACCCCAGCACATACCAAGGGCCCACTGCATTTATTTAGGAAGTCTGGTTGTTGGGCTTATTAAGAAAGGTGCTCTTTCTTGAATATATAATTTTGTGAGAGATGTTTATGTTAAAAGTGAATTTTATTTTTGAAGGCCGTGGGCATTTCTAAAAGATTTCACTACTACATTTTTCTTTTGTCACTGGCAAGTCACTGGCTGTAACCCACACCTCCAAAGTTCTCCTTAGGTGGGAGGCAAGGTAGTCTCCACTCTGAGGAGAGAAGCCTTTAGGATGGGGAGAGCAGATGACTGTGCTAGTGACTTACAGCAGGAGCAGTACAACAACTCTTCCTCAGATGGGTATAAAGTAGTCTGAATAGAGGGCAGGGATGCAGCTATGGAGGGGGACACAATCAGGATATTGCCTTCATTAGAATTCTGCATTTTAGAATTCTGTGTTTTAAAAATAAAAGATTGTTAGCGCTGGAAGGAGTCAGGTTGAGGTATGGATGGCATACATATCTTTGGTATAATAAAAGAAAAGATAACAAAGAGTTTGATTTACATAGCGTGAGGAAAGCTTTACTAAACACATGGGTAAATATAAAGAAAAAAAAATTACTGAAATATACCAATGTGGATGTCATCCGAAGAAGCCTTTTTTGGAAGAACTAAAGGCATAAGGGAGATCTGGTTAAGATATAAAGATATTATAATCAAAAATGAAAGTGGGAAAGCACAGATAAAACCTAGAGAGCAACTAGAAGAAATGGGGTTTAAGTTAAACTGGTTCCTGTACAAACAAATTTATGAGAGGTTTAAAATGGATTTAAAAAATAAGAATTCTGAATTTGAAGAGAACAAAATAGATGAGATAATTTTTGACCAGAAGAAGAAACATATAACAAAGTACTATAACAAATTACTAGAAAGAGAATTAGAAAATGAGATAATTAAAGATCAAATGACAAAATGGGCACAAGATATAGGACGGAATATTGATTTAGAAAAATGGGAGGAATCTTGGTCAAACACTCATAAATTTACACTTTCACAAAGCTTAAAAGAAAACTATTTAAAAATATTCAGAAGATGATACTTGACCCCGGTAATATTGAACAAAATATACAAGACAGGATCCCAAACTTGTTGGAAGTGTGATCTAGGGAAAGGTACTTTATACCATCTCTGGTGGACATGCCAAATAGCACAAAATTATTGGGGAAAAAATACATATTGCTTTTAATGAAATTCTTGGAATAAGATTTCCTATGAAGCCTGAGATTTACCTGCTGAACGTGTTAGATATAGACCAAAAATTAAAGAAGAAACACTGGAGAATCATGCTATATATGATTTCAGCTGCAAGGATAACTTATGCAGCAAAATGGAAAAACAAGGAGAGCCCAACAATAGAATGGCTTCTAAAATTAAAAGACATGTTGGATATGGATAGGCTCACTGCTTTGCTAAGGGATAAACCAATAAACAAGATTGAGGAGGAATGGTTTCCAATAAAAAAATATTGGAAAAAGAGGTGGAGAAATCTGGGTAAATTTGACCTTTAAAGAGAACAAAAAACAAGTTAACTCAGATTTTGGAGGAAGGTCGAATTTAGGCGTTGGGGAGTAAGTAAGAATAGGAGTGATTAACTTAACCAAATGGTAATCTTTAAAAGTATACAATATGATGGAAATCAGGAAGGTCGGGGAAACAGATGAGGGAAAATATGGGATAAGGGCTAAGGACTTAAAATGAAAACTAATGGAGATGTTGGTAGTACTTTCAACAATTGAGAATTATGAAGGGTTTTTTTCTTTTTTTTTTCCCCACTCGGTTTTGTTTTCTGTCCTGTAAATCATTACATTGTCATATTGCTTAGTTAAAATCATTGCTCAGTTAGAATAATGAGACGAAATTATGTGCTAAAGTAATACGTTGAATGTAACTTTATAAAAAAAAAAAAAAGAATTCTGCCCCCCAAATGAAATTCTTTAGTCCTCAAATTACTAGCACTGGAGAGAAAGAGACACTGAAAATCACTCACACCTAGAACTGTTATATTTGCAGTTTTCTCTTGGTAATTTTGCCTGCCCCTTTTCTTTGGATATTTATTTATTTATACCCCGCTCTTCAGCCACAAGGCTATCAGAGCAGCTTACAAATTGTTTTAAGCTTTCACATCTACACTGAATTAAGCAGTTTCCAATGTGTGTTAGCTAACTGGATGTCTAAACTGTACAAGCACACCTCAATTAACAAAGCCTCTGACAGTGAAGCTCCTTTAAAAAAAAATCTTCTTAGGCCTGCCAATCCCCCCTCTTTCCTCCTTATCTGTCTAGTTGGAGATTTTTTAGCAGCATCAGCATTGGATGGCTGATGAAGGATGGCTGGAGAAACAGACTTTTGATTTTGGTGTGTAGTAATGTGTGTTCAATAAACAATGCAATAAACCATGAGCTGGGAAAGAATGGGATTCTGCTCCCACCAAATCCTACTGTAGCTGTGTGTACCTGCCTGCAACAAGCAAGGTAAAAAGCAATTGCTTCCAGAATCCCTCTACTGAGCATACGTGAACAGCAAAACAGAAAGAAAAGTGGACAGCAGATAAGCCTGCCTCACCAACTTTCCCCAGCATGTTAAAGAAGCATAGATCTATAAATTTGGTCACCAAAATGGAAATTATTAAAAAAGTGGGAAAAGTCATCCCTGGATACATTTCGGAAAAAGACTTCAAGAACTCTCTAGAAGGTTCAAAATGCTTTTATTTACGCAAGGCTTACCTTGTTTCCTTTCCCATATGCATAGTTCTGAATAAAAAGTATGTTGAAATATGTTAAACTGCTTTTTTTGGGGGGGGGTAATGTAACCCATCCCTATTATTTCTATGCCTCTAGTACCAAATTTTCTGTTAAAGAAATAATGCTTAGGAACACAACTACTTTCTTAGATATACCCTGTTTTTCTAAGTGCTCAACTGCAGTTTTAATTACTGAAGTTTTAACTTACTGATGGAAAATTTCATGGTGGGGCAGCTACGCGCCTGGTAGAGGGGCTGGCAGAGACACTGCATTGCAAGTAGGTGAAATGTTGCTCTTGCTACCTAGCGGGTTCTTGTTGGGGGCCAGGTGGAGAGGGACAGACCGGTCAGCTATCAGTTGATCTTTTCTGTATGTCAGTGGCCCAAGAGAAAAAGGTTCTCCACTCCTTAAGAGAAGAATGGTTAGCAAAAATGCTTTAAAGATGCATAAATTGACTGACAGTATACAAAGAAGAAATGAATTCATTACATATGCGGTAGTGACAGATAAATCAACACCTTCATTACTCAGGCAGGCAAAAACTTGCTTTTATAAAATTTTGAAACATTAAGCTGAAAAGGTATGGATGGTCTTCAGTTGTGAAATGCAAGAGAGGGCCACCTGGCACCTACTTTAACATCTTTCTAGTCTCAGGACTTTCATATTATGGGCTTTTTCAGACAGCACTTACCGCGCCACAAGCTTCACGGGAAGTTGCCCGTGAGTAAAATATGGCGGGGCTGCCTTCAATCATAAACGGAAGTGACACAGACGATTTTGCGAGAGGGATGGCGTCGTCTGAAACAGACCCCCTGCCGCGCGACAGCGCCATACCTCTCGCAGAAGCTTGTTGTGGTGCGGTAAGTGCTGTCTGAAAAAGTCCTTTGTTGTGGTTTTATGCTGTTTTAGCTCTGTGGATTTTCTCCTTCTGCCCTCAGCTTTATATTGATTTGTGGCTGCAAAGTTTTTTTCTGTGTTTTATAGTGATTTGTGATTTTTAAATGGTGTTTTACAGACTTTATGATGCCATTTTTGTAGGCATATTATTTAGTTGGTGTTTACTGCTTCTTTTAACACCTCTAAGCAAAAGTTTGCTTATAAAGTGGCCCATATATTTATATCCATCTATCTAGATATCTGGAGCCAGCAAAGTATAGAGGTTAAAGCGTATGACTATGACTATGAAAACCAGGGTTCAAATCTCCGCTCAGACATGAAAACCCATGGGTAACCTTGGGCAAATCACACTCTCAGCCTCAGAAAACCGTGTGACTGGAAATGACTTGAAGGCACACAACACAAATCTATCCTATCTATCTATCTATCTATCTACCTACAAATCTCAAAGGGCTTGTGTGGGGGTAGAAGAGAAACACGCACACAAACGGAGGTGCATTGAATACTGCAACTGACCATGTAGCTGAAGTGACAAGCCACTGAAGATGCGTGCTTCTTCTACTTCAAACCATCTCTGACTGTGTGCATGATTTTCCCCTTGCCAATATGGCTATTCAAGATTATGGCATAAACCATTAATGAGCTGAGTTTACTACTTGGGACTTTCAAATTAAGAATATATCTAGTCAATAATTGGATATGAGTGGATGCTTGGCTATTCCACCCCTCCCTACAACAAGCAAGGTCGCTGACAATTACCCTGCCATAATATTAGAACTAATGAGTAATCCAATGGAGTTAAAATGTAGGACAGATAGAAGGAAGTGCTCCTTCACATACCATATAGTTAAATGGTGGAATTTGCTACTACAAGATGCAGTGATGAATGCCAACTTGGAGGGTTTTAATAGAGCATGGAGGTTAGGAGTGTGAGTTATCATGGCTATATAGTCCTTCCAGTTCTACAGTCTGTATTCCTTTGTATATCAGTTGATGGGGAGCAGGAGAGAGAAGCTGCTGTTGCACTCATTTCCTTGGGGTTGACTACACGATGAAAAAAATCTTCTAAGAATTCAAACAGAATGGCATTGGTCTTCATGGATGATGGCTCACATTCGCCATATTCAGAAGGGGGCCCCCTGAAAACTCCAAATGGATCGCTATAACAGCTTTCGCTGTTTCTAGCGATCCTTTTTAAAAAGTGTGTGAAGAAGCGCGCAATTGGTTGTCTGATGGACCAACTCGAAAAGGGGCCCACTGCAGAGCTTAAATCTGATTAGCCAGAACTTGGAGGGGATGGGCTCAAAAGGGAAGGCTTGCAATGCAGAAGCCGCTATTGTTGTTCTTTCCCTCCATCGCCCCCCTCCTTCTTTCCCAACGGGGATTATGAGTGCCTGGCCTGCGTTGTGCACTGTGATTATGATAGACGGGGAACCCAGAGCTCTCCGAGCGCTCCTCTGTCTCTGTGTGCATGTGCGTGTCTCCCCCTCTCCCACTCCCTCCATCACCTCCCTGTCTCTTCCGCCACCTCTCTTTGTCTCCATCTGTGTGTGTGTCTCCCCCATCACCTCCCTCTCTCTTCTGCCACCTCTATCTCCATCTGTATGTGTGCATGTATGTGTGTGTCTCCCCCCTCTCCATTGCCTCCCTCTCTCTTCTGCCGCCTCTCTCCATCTCCATCTGTGCGCGCGCACGTGTGTGTGTGTCTCCCCCTCTCTCCATTGCATCCCTCTCTCTTCCAGAAACTGAAAAAAAAATGGGGGGGGGAAACCTGAGGGAGATTTCCCACTGGCAATTCATTCGTGGCCACCATCTATTCTTGGGAGGCATGCTCCATGTGAACTACAAACTCGGGTTGTTTTCCTGTCACCGATCTTGCAAATGCATTGTGGGCACAAATGGGCACTGGAGCGAAAGGGAGGTAAGGCAATATTTTCCAAAATTAATTCTCCCGTCTAGCTGACCCCCTTGTTTTAGACATCTCATAGGGAACTACTGGACACTGTTGGGATAGAATGCTGGTCTAGACAGGCCTTTGGTCTAATACAGTACATATGGCTTTTGTACTATACACTGTTACTTTATTTGAAATATCATCTTCTATTGCCCAGCTTGTATTGCCCAAATTAAACATCATTTCTCTAAATCTTCCTATAGCTCATAATATGAACTGAGATTCTGCACATGGCCCTACCAGTGAAGAAGAGATCAGGCTACTTTATTAGAGCATCTACAAAAAACAAATAAATGCTTGATGTGGGAAGGCTCTTTCACTGAACTAAGCAAATTGCACAAAAATTAATAGCATTTTTTCTGCTTTTAGTTTACGTCTACATTTATCCAAGTCTTTCTGAAATCAGAATTAAGACAGAGCTATACACTGTAAATATGTCCCAAGGGGGCTTTTTGAGAGGCTCAAAACAACTGTGGGCAAGCCCCAAAAAAGCTTCTAGGGAGCATGGGAGTTGTTCAACCCTGAGAGTGTTTGGCCAAGCACAGAAAATGACCTAGTCTAAATAAGCTGCAGTTTAGGCAGAAGTCCTTCCTGTATTCTCTGTAAGCCCTGCATTTACTAAATGTTTTCACCATCTTATAGTGAGGCTGAAAACTATAATTAATGATCACAGAACTATTAGTGAACTAAGCATTAAATGGACAAAAATGAATTCTTTTAATTGAATATGATGACACCCCTAATTTCCATCTTTAAAACATGTGTTTTAAGTGCTAGTCTTACTAACAGACATGCAGGTTTGTTTATTTTACTGTTAGGCCCGATGAACAATCCCCTTCTTCCCATGATTTAGACGTATCCCTTAGCTTGTCCTTAATTTCCAAGGAAAAAAGAAAAAGGTTTTAAAAAAATCCTGCATCCAAAGTTGACACCTAGTGCATCTGTTAACAACCCACTTTGCTATCAGAAGGAATAAGACTATTTTGCAAAGGGAAAGATGATTTTAAAACAGTCAAAGTTAAGCACTATAGATTTCAAAGGCTGGGTTATAACCACTTAATCCCCTCCAATTCAAAACTCTGGGATGTAAAATTCAAACTTGGGCTGGATCATACACAGTCTTCACTCTATGAAATAATATCCCAGCTGAAACCTACTGCAAGACACGTATGTAATAAATTCATATTGGCAATACTAGCTCAGCAGGTATTTTCCTCCCTTATGCATCAATATAAAATCAGCGTGGTGGATAATGGAAAGTCCCTTTGATTGTATGGCTTTGTGGGAAATTGCAGGTATTAAAAAAACAACAACCCAGAACTCCTCTGGTTAATCCATGTATAAATAAAGCATCAAACTAAATGAGACACAGGACAGCACTGATCAGATTTCAAAACAGATTTACTGAAAAAATGAGGCAAATTACCTTAATTCCAACTGTGTTTGCCAGCAAAAAAGTAATCTGAAATGCTAACATATCTTACCCCTCCTGCTTTTTAACATGTATATGAATGAAGGTAGTGGGTGAGGTCAGTCAACAATCTGGAGTATGATGATGACATTCCAACTCTTTATCCTCTTCACCAGAGCTGGGTAAGAATGTAAAAGTGCTGAACTAGTGTTTGGATTCAGGTAACAAGAACCAATAAACTGAAACTGAAAGATGACATGACAGAAGCACTACAAACAGATAATTCTCACCTTGGATTTGATATTCTAACTCTTGCACTGCCCCTGAAAAAAACAGGTTTGTAGTCTCAAAGTACTCTTTCATCTAGTTATGTCAATAGAGGGGGCTTCAGTGGCATCCAATACCTTTAAGAGAGGCAACTGATTCTGGGTAGAGATAATCTAACTGCAATAATTGATGGTTTATTAACTCCTGGTTGGTTTCTTGCAATATTTTATAGATCTGTACTGTTCCAGACATTTCAAAAGATCCAACTGGTGCAGACTATGGCTGCCAGAATTTTAACTGGTATGACCAGCTTTGTTTTTATCATGCCAGTTTGAAAATAACTACATTGGTTACCTGTTCACTTCTAAATTCAATTCAAGTTCTGGCACTCAACTTTAAAATCCTATACAATTTGGGACCCACGTGCTAAAGTGCCCATTTGTTAAGAGTATTTGGTGAAGCCTTGCTTCTAGTTCCTTCTTTATCAGAGGAATAATAGAGAATTAGCTAGTAGGTGCAGTCACCATTTTGCATTTGGCTCTGCTGTCCTCAATCGCTGTTTTGCAGCTGGCTGTAGTTGGTGGATCTTGTGGGTTCCAAATGAAAAATTACAAAGTAGATCCCACAAGTCTAAATTCCATACCACTTCTACCCTACCAAAACACCTAACTCTTTACAGTCTTGTTGACACTGTGGAGAAATGTTGTTATTACCTTTAGTATTTTACGTTGTTGTAAATGCTACCTTATCTTAATTGTTTTAATGATTTTATATAGTTTACTACTGACCTTGTTGTTGTATGGTAACATATTTGGTCCAGAAATTCTGAGAGGTTGAAGGACAGCATATAAATGTTATCAATGAAATAAAATACTGTATATGCAAAATTAACCATAAATAATAGTAACACAGCAATGCTGATGTAGGAAAGCATGGCTTTCTGAAGGTGAGTTAATTTACTCTGGAGTAAGATTTCATGGGTCATAGCAGGACTTATTTTAAGGAATGGGGAATGAATATAAAATGGAGCAAATAACCCCTCCATACTTTGTGGTAGTGGAGGCTGTTGGATCAGGTAGGATAGTTCTGACCCATACAGTCATCCCATGTTATCTTTCCTATTAAATGCTGCCAGCTTCCTCCTTCCCCTTCCCTTCCCTTCCAGACCGCCTCTAGGTTACATTTTTTTAAAAAAACATAAGCACATACATTTTGAGAAAGAGAAACAGGCTTGCTTTCCTTTACCACAATTTATATCAGGAATTCAAAAGGCACTTCCAAAATCAGACAAAAGGACATTTAAATTTTCTTTTTCAAGAAACACGCTTATTTAAATAAATCTTTATTTAAATGAATCTATTTCCCCCCCTTTTTGCTTCCAGCAAGCACAGGAACTGATATGATAGAAATTTAATTTTCACTATTTTGTCAAGTAAATTTAACATTAGTTTGTTGAGTAAGTCACATTTAAGTCACTGCAGGCAACAAACAGAAGACAAGATCTTTAACATTCAGTCTTCTTCCTTCCCTTTTCTGAAACATCTTGCCTGATAATGAGATCTAAAGGTTTCAAAAGTGTGCACAGGTGTTTGTGCCTTTTGGGTAGGCCTAATGGATATTATCACTATATGGATTATGATTTTTAATAGTAAATGGCTGCAATTAAAAGAAAACACTTCAGTGGGAATGTTGAGTTCACTGCGGGGAATTAATGAAAGCTGATGGGAAATTTCCCCCAGCACCTCAAATGTTAAAAAAAAAAAAAATGCCCTGGGCCACAGGTACAAATGTTATCATGCCCTACTACCCCCTCCCTATATCTCATAATTGGCAGTATTAGACACTTCACGGGGTCTAATAGACCGGGGTGGACCAAAAAGGAGCTCAGATAGAGGTCACAAGGACTTGGGAAGATGTCTTAGAAATAGTCTAACAAACACACACAAGCCAGGATTAAGCTGAGCCCCTAGTAAACAACACCATTATAGAGGTATGTGCTAAACCTCTCATGGGCCCCTTGGCTATGAATTACACATATAAACAAACAAGTGACCTAAACAACTCATATCCCCAGAAAATATCCCTCAGTACCCCTTCCTGCCCTACAACGTGAGGTTGTTAATAAACCAATCAATTCCTACCTCTCAGCAATTAACAGCAATCAGCTAAGTTTTGGTTTCCTTTGTTTAATAGGTTCAATAGGTGGGAAACCCATCTTAGCTTTGTTATAAGCCCAAATACCCCTTCATGACATGAAATATAGCATAAATATTAGCCCCAAACAATAGCAAGGTGTGTCACTGTGGATAACACCCAGCCATTCTCTCTGTTGGCACATCTCCAAACCGAATCCTCCAGTGCCACCCTCAGTCTTCCATCTGAGTATTTCACTCTTCTTCAGACTGGTAATTATTGCCCTATCTCCGGATTCTATTCCTCTATCCAACCTTTCTGCCTTAAACTCTTTGTTAGCCATGTGTGGTTCTTGTGAGCATGTGTTGCGTGTGCGAATGCTTTTTGTGTTATTTTCCAAAAAAGCCACCCCATTTATTTCATTTAACCTGGAATTCTTTGCCATTGTTATTGGTATACACAGGTGCAAAGGTCCCAGATTTACCCGCCTCTTGCAGATGGTGCAGTGGTTAAATGCCAGTACTGCAGCCACAATGTTGTGAGTTCGATCCTACAGAGCTCCAGGTTGACTCATCCTTCCATAGGTTGGTAAAATGAATACCCAGCTTGTGGGGGCAATTAGCTAACACATTGTAAACTGCTTGGAGAGTGCCTGGCACTGTAGAGCAGTATAGAAGTGTAAGTGCTGCCCTAAGAGCCTTTGTGGCTGAAGAACAGGGTATAAATACTTTAAAATAAATAAATAAAAATAAAAGAATAATTCCCCCCACTAATAATAGTGCACAGGTGGGCTCCCGATAGACCCCCCACTTCTTTGGGTAACACAAAAACAGAAGCAGCAAGAAGCAGATTGTAAAGATGATGAATACTCATGGCTCTATAATATAGAGTCTACATGTATAGTAGAAGATATATGAAATTAACAAGATGATAAATTCTCAACAAGCAGAGCAGTACATCTGAATTAGTGCAGTAGGAATATAATGTATAACTTGAACATTTGTTGGAACACTAGCTACAAGCAACAGGAGGACTAAATACATTATGAACAGAATGCATCATCGGTTATAACCTGTCTATTAAAATACTAGTTCATTTTTAAAACAAAGCACAGTTCCTTTTAAAAAGAGAGAATTCTATAGCCTTTCAATCTATCAAGTCTAGGATTGCCATTTTACACCTCTGAAATGATATGACACTAGCAGGTGGTGTGGAAGGAGACATCTGGAAAGAGAAGATGTGTTATGCCACTTCCTTTGCAGAAAACCTAGAACTAAGTAGCACACCAAAATAGTTGGCAAGGAACTAGTTAGCAAGGAATTTATTAGCAAGATGGTGACTTCTACAATACTGACTTAATAGTTCTACTTAACTGGAAAACTTGGACAATGTGAAGAATGAATCAACAAAGGTATTGTCCTCTAGAAAAAACGAGTTGGACCAAACTTGTTTATGTAATCAGAAGACACTTCTGTTCATCTGCTAGTTTCTCACCCCTAATTTTTTGTTGATTCCTTCCCCGCATTGTAGCACTGCAAGCCATGTACCATACCACTTCTTTCCCTCACCCTCCCACGTCTTCTTAACTAATCTAGCTAAGACCTATACACAGAATCAGTGTTTCAACATGTACCGCTGCTGAAACATGGATTTAAATCAGGTAACATACCTAGTGTTTATCTGAGTCTGGATGCTGCCAATTTGAAGTATACTTCTTTCAGTTGAATACACACTTCAATGGGATGTCCCTGTGTGGCAGGTATCAGCATCCCCAGACTCAGTGAACAGCAGTTTCAGGTCTTGTTAAGGAAAATGCAACATGGGACATACAGTGAAAGAAATAAAATATGTATGTGAAAGTCACAATGACTAAGCAAGAGCAATTATGGGGCTACACAGGTGAAACTGCTAATGTAACCTAGAAGGCCTGAGAGCCAAGGACAGAGGTACTGAATGCAGATTGGAAACACCTGAGAATCATTAAGTGTACAAGGTGAAATGTTGAAATACATGGGTTGGTCTTAAGCATGGGTGGAACTATGTGGACCAATCAGAATGGTAGTACACACCCACTGGGTGGAAACTAACTAGTGGGTGGTGATAAACAATGGCTATAAAATTGCAATGTTTGCCAATGTAGTGTGGTGGAGTAGAGGTGGTGTAGTGTATAGAGATTGTGATTTGTTGACCATATAGTATATTTATATAGAAGAATAAAGTAGGTTTTATATATAAAACTACTGAGTTGCCTGAGTGAATCCTGGAGGGTTTGGAGACACCTGGAGAAGAGTGAGAAGGCTTGGAGAGTTTGTCAGGATCTTCAGCCTATTCTCTGAAACTCTGCTGCTTTGGAGGAAAGCATTAACCACTGATCTAAGCTGGTTGGCTCTGCTGCATAACAAGGTGGTGAGTTAGAGCCAGAGGTGAAGAGCTACAACTCCCATCATCCCTGACATATACGGGGGGGGGGGGATACGAACACATCCGAAAAAGCAGGCATCTGCAACAATATGACCTGTCTTCACAGTCAAGAAAGCCCCCCTAAACTCTGCATGACTCCCTAGCCAAGATGGTGACCACTAGTAATTTACTCGCAATTTTAAATCTGCCACCACCGATTTTTTTAAAAAAAAACAGTTTCCCATGGTGCATGCAAGTGATAGTTTGTATTTACCACACAAACAAAAAGAGCGTAAGATCAGCATGTTATCAATTTACCAGACACTCGCTTAGCCGAAAACTGAACATGGCGGCTGCAGACACTTTCCCTATTTGCTAACCCTGCCCCCATCCTCATCCAGCCAATGAGATTATGCTGCCTATTTGTATCTGTGCAAATGTGAGTGTTCAAACGATCGCACATTAGCATGTCCTACAGAGCTTTTTTTAAAATCCGGATAAAGCCCCGGATGCGACACACACACGGACTTTGCAGTGGATTCGGCTGCCCCCATCTAAATGACATGTATTTATGTGCATGTCCGTATGAATGGATCACCATACATTCACCTCCTATTTGTATTATTTTGTCTGTTCAGACAAGACCTGAGTTTATCAGAAAACTTTATTGTGAAAGGAATCCAGAAAGTACGCAAGACCACTTTGTTGCTGAGAATGAAACTCAACAAACACATTCAAAAACAAAAGCATATTTTAATCACCTAAATCTGGTGGGCTTCAAAATCACGGATTGTCCATCATCCTGTCATAAACATTCTTTACTTGTCTCTTCCCACTTTTCTCAGATACCGAAACCTAAACTATTAACAACTGCATTTTTTATCTCTGTTCTCTAAATAATGCCCAAACCGTTACACATACAGTATTTTAAACCCCCCCCCCCCGCATAACTGTTAATACTTTCCCATCAAGGTTACAGAGAAATAAACAAAAAGGGCAGGAACAGGAGCCCAAGGGATCCGATCCAGACACTGTGGATAAACAACCAATTGCCCATTGAAAATAATGCAGCGAGGGTGGACCTCATTTCCTCCTGGTGTTTATAAGGGTTTAAAGAGTAAGGTAAAAGAAAGTTGGTAGCAAGAGGGCACTGCAATAGGGAGAGGACAAAGGTCACATATGATTCATTGGTCCCTTTCATTGGTCCAGGCCCCTGTCCCTGGTTTGGTCTATAGGTGAGATGCACAGTTTAGAACAGTAGTGATTATTCAGTTTTTTAAAAATGCTTGTGCGTATTCTGTATTTTAAAATGGAATTCTGGCTCCCTCACTGATAGAAGAATAGCTCCCTCTAGTGCACAAGTGCTTGCAAGCAATGAAATAATTTTGAGAAACAAGGTAAGCTGGATACCCATAAAAGTCATATGAACAGTTTAGTAGGAGCTACCACTTTTATAGTTTACCTCCACTAAATAAAGCCTAGCCCTGCTTGTGCCAAACCACTCTTTGTGAGTACAAACCGAACACTGATAATTTAAGACAAACAGGACATCAAAACAAACACTATTCATAGTGTTTCCTCTAAAAGAATAATACTACTGCAAATGAGCACAGACCATAATTGGTTTATGACTTTTGTGTCAGCCTCAATTACTAATCTGTTATGAAAGTATAATGTGTAATAAGTATTAATAATTAGTTTAACAGTAAAGATGCTCTGCATCTATAAATACTTAAATGCATGGTCAATTTTCTATATATGGTGCAGGAAAACCTCAGAGTACCCCAGAATCCAAATATTTAACTGCAGTATTCCTCTATGCAAACTTACCTATAGGACTCGAAGCAGTCTCGTTTCCTATTATTTTTACTGAAGTTTTCCACATACCGTAAATGTTACAAATATTTAATCCAAAAAGAAAAATAGAAAATAGAAAGTAGAAAATAGAAAATATGAAAAAAGACAGAACTATACATACAGACATAAAGATGACTACTCTAAAAAGGTAAGAACATGACTTCTGACTTTCTCTTCAGTAGTTATAAACATTTATAATACAAATATATCCCTCCCTGTAACCTCTATATCAGCTATTTCTTGGAATAATCCGCTCATTAATTCTCTAAACTCACAACTGCTAAATAATTTTCTTTTGCTCACAGAAAATCAGTCAGGGGTTTTCATCCTTACAAATATGTCTAAAGATCCTTCCCTAAGCAATCTCTCTATATAATTCTCTTGGGTATGTTGCCTTTCCCAGTGTGCTAATTGGCTGCTTAGGAAATATACCCAACCACTCCCTCAGCAAATCACCACCCACATGCAAATCTATATATTCCAATGTCATACTGGGAGCAACCAAACAATGTGCTACAGTGTTGGCTGCACAATACAATCTCGCCATCCGCTGATTTGCCATCCGCTGATTCAATTATCTGCGGGTGGCAGGGGAGCCGGGGGGAGATGGCTCTGGTGGGGCTCACGGAGGTGGTGGTGGAAGTCTGGGAGGCCTCCACAGCATGCTAGCAGCCGCAAAGGGGAGGAGGAACCAGAAGCAGAGCATGCACCACCCGCCCGGAGCAAGTGAGTGAGCGAGCACGCATGCCAGCCAGCCAGCCAGTGAGGGAGACAGGCAGCCGCAGCCACGCAGGGGAGCCCGGCAGCGGCAGGTAAGGACAACAGGGGTAGGAGGATGCCTCCTCCTCTTCCTTCCCCCGTGATCCTTACCTGCTGTCACCAGGCTCCGCGTGGCTGTGGCTATCTGTCTCCCTTGCTGGCTGGCTGGCTCATTTGCTTGCTCACTCTGGGAGGGCAGGCAGTGCATGCTCAGATTCTAGTTCCTCCTTCCCTTCTTCCACATGGGCAGGTGGCGGCAGCAGAGGAGGCCGGGGGGCTGGTCTCCCACTGCCACCGCAAATCCCACACAAGGTCAGCTACCCGCCCTGTCAGTGCTCCATGCCACAAACCACCCCACAAGGCTACCACCTCCCTCCTTCCCAAAACTGGTTGCCCACCACCGCTTTGTGGGGCGGTTTGTGGCACAGACCAGCGACCAGTCGGGTAGGTGACATTGCCTGCGGCAGGCAACCGGAGAAGGGAAGAAGGAAGGAGGCAGCCTTGGGGGTGGTACGGGCAGAGGGTTCTGCCTCCCGGATGGCATTCGCTATTATCCATGATTTTCGCCATCCACAGTGGAGGTCAGAACCAATCCCTCATGGATGGCGAGATCGTACTGTAGTTACTAAGGCTGCAGGCCTTCCAGTTTACCAATGTCTCAGGGCTACACAATTCCCACTTATGAGCTAATATCATTTCTATTCCTGCTGCAACGGGACCCAAGCAGGTAACTGGTGTCGGGACCCCGCTGCTGCTGCTGCAACAAGACCCAGGCAGTCAACTGGCGGCGGCGGCGGCGGCGGCGGCGGCAGGGCAACAGAGCAAGTCACCCTCAGCAATTTTGGGAAAAGTGGAGTGGTGAGAAGATGAAGGAGGAATTCAAATCCACCAGCCTACCTTACAGGGTTGTCATGAGGTCTACCGGGCATGTTTTGGGGAGTTTCTTAATGGTGTATGGTAGGCTGGGTCCAGCTAGTACTGACAATTTATCCATTTCGGCCAATTAATTCAACTTTAAAATCTAGTCCTCTTTCCTTGGTAACAAAGTATTATTCCATTTCTGTGCATATATTAATCCTGCAGCCATGGTTCTTTCCCAACTGTTCATCCATCAAACCCAACAAAAAATAAAATAAAATAAAAATGCTCTGCTTTCAATTGAAAATTAACCTTTAAAATCTTCTGCATCGAAATATATCTGAACCCAGAACGTTTTAATTTTCTCACAAGTCCACCACATATGGTAAAATGCCCCTTCTTATTGTTTGCATTTCCAACAAACATTTGAACCCTCCTTGTACATTTTACATTTTAGAAGGAAAAAACCTGCGGGCACAACAACAATGAAGGGAGAATGGCATTAAACAAATAGGAGGAGGCAAAATTTTGTCTGGGATCCTTCACCACTGCTGCATGACCTTGGAAAAAGGGCAACCATTAGTGTAGTGCACCAAGAGGATCCCGGACATTGTCTACTGCAGGAATAGAGAAAGTACCGTATATTCCCGCATATAAGATGACCTTTGAGCCCTGAAAAATAGCCTCCAAAATCAGGGATCATCTTATACGCCAGATACACTTTGCTTCACCCCGCCGAGCGATCTCCGGCCTCATCGCTCCCTTGGCGAAAGGAGCAAAGAAGCAAGAGATCGGGCGGGGGGGGGTGAGGCAAAGTGTTTACATGTTCATTCACAGCCTCGGGGAGGGGGGGTTGACAGGCAAGCCCCCCCTCCAGCCACCCTTTCCCCCTCCCCAAATCCGCGATCAGGCTCCTGGTCGCAACCTTGGGGAGGGGGGGTTGACAGGAAAGCCCCCCTGGCCACCCTTTCCCCCTCCCCAATGGGCTCCCGATCGTGGCCTTGGGGAGGAGGTTGGTTGGCGGGAAGGCCCCCCCTCGAACCACCCTTTCCCCCTCCCCAAAGGGGCGATCGGGCTCCCCGTCGCAACCTCGGGGAGGGGGGGTTGATAGGAAAGCCCCCCCGGCCACCCTTTCCCCCTCCCCAAAGCCGCGATCGGGCTCCCAGTCGCAACCTTGGGGAGGGGGGTTGACAGGAAAGCTCCCCTGGCCACCCTTTCCCCCTCCCCAATGGGCTCCTGATCGTGGCCTTGGGGAGGGGGTTGGTTGGCTGGAAGCCCCCCCCCTCGAACCACCCTTTCCCCCTCCCCAAAGGCACGATCGGGCTCCCAGTCGCAACCTCGGGGAGTGGGGTTGACAGGAAACCCCCCCCCGGCCACCATTTCCCCCTCCCCAAAGCCGCGATCGGGCTCCCGGTCGCAGCCTCGGGGAGGGGGGTTGACAGAAAGCCCCCCTCCAGCCACCCTTTCCCGCTCCCCAAAGGCACGATCGGGCTCCTGGTCGCAACCTTGGGGAGGGTGGTTGACAGGAAAGCCCCCCTGGCCACCCTTTCCCCCTCCCCAATGGGCTCCCGATCATGGCCTTGGGGAGGGGGTTGGTTGGCTGGAAGGCCCCCCCTCGAACCACCCTTTCCCCCTCCCCAAAGGCACGATCGGGCTCCCGGTCGCAACCTCGGGGAGGGGGGGTTGATAGGAAACCCCCCGGCCACCATTTCCCCCTCCCCAAAGCCGCGATCAGGCTCCCGGTCGCAGCCTCGGGGAGGGGGGGTTGACAGGAAAGCCCCCCTCCAGCCACCCTTTCCTGCTCCCCAAAGCCACAATCGGGCTCCTGGTCGCAGCCTCAGGGAGGGGGGCTTGACAGGAAAGCCCCCCCTCCAGCCACCCTTTCCCCCTCCCCAAAGCCTTCCCAAAGCTTTCCTGTCAACCCCCCCTCCCCGAGGCTGCGACCGGGAGCCCAATCGCGGCTTTTGGGAGGGGGAAAGGGTGGCTGGAGAGGGGCTTTCCAGCCACCCACCCCCTCAAGCAGAAACACACAAAATTAAAATGTATGTGTGACAAATTAAAACACCCTTTAGCACGTTAAAAGAGCCAAACAAGTTGTGGACAGTTGAAATGCAACAAGCTGCTGAATGGCCATTGATTGGGGAGAGGAAACAACCCACAGGAGGAAAATTGAGTCCTGAAGAAGTTTTGATTGTTACACAAGGGATGCAGTAAATTCCTCCCCTGAAACACCCTAGAAAAGACATAATGCAGATTTTTATTGGACTTACACCTGTACATGTTGCTAACAGGATGCTACCTACTGCTGTTCTAGGTGTATTGGGTACCAAAGCATGACTCTTGAGGGACTCGAATGCCTTCGTACATATGAGCCATAGTTCCCGGAAATGATGCCATCTCTCCTCTGCAACAAGGACCTGATTAATAAACTGACCTGAACAAGGCCAGCCCAAAACACCTGCCACCTGAGAAGATGATATGAAATTTAATATACAGGCTGTGATCTATAAAGACCTATATGGCAGTGGTTCTTAACCTGTGGTCCGGGGAAGTCTTGAAGGCTGGTTGGTCCACCTCCTCCTTGCAGTGGAGTAGCCACGTGACAGCAACCAAGGCAAAGGCTGGCTGGCTGGGCCTGTGCATTGCCATTCAATCCTCTCCAACCACAAACTTGCAGAAAGCAGGAGAAAAGTCTTCTCTCCCCTCCAGTGCCTCTTATTACTGGTAATGGTGCATTTTTATTGTTGCTATCATCAGGTATTATTATTAGGCTTTTAAATCTTGAGTTAAGTCTTGGGGGACCACAGCAACAAAAGATATTTAAGAGCAAGGTCCCTGGTAAAGAAAAGGTTTAGAGCCACTGCTGTATGGCTTGGGTCCAAGCGAAGGTGTGATCGGGCTCCCGGTTGCAGCCTCAGGAGGGGGTGGGTGGCTGGAAGCCCCCCCTCCAGCCACCCTTACAGCAGCCAAGGCAAACCGGGTACGTTTGCTCCCTTCTTCCACCTTCTTGGAAGGTGGAAGAAAGGAGCGAATCTTGTGGTTTGCCACTGCCACTGCCATTCCCCGCGTCTTGATTCCCTTCCAAAGAGAATGAAGACGAACGGGGGGGGGGGTGGACAAGGCAAACCGGGCATTTTCGCCCCTTTCGTCCACCTTCAAGTCAAGTTTGACTGGAAGGTGGAAGACAGGGGCGAATGCCATGGTTTGCCTTGGTGGCTGCCCATTCCCTCCGTCTTCCTTCCCTTCGCAAAAGGAAGGAAGATGGAGGGAATGGGCAGCCAATGAGGCAAATCGGGTATATTTGCAGTTTTCTTCCACCTTCGAGTCAAGGGTGACTGGAAGGTGGAAGAGAGGGGCAAATGGCCGAGGCAAACTGGGTTCATTCGGCCCCCTCCTCTGCCTTCACCCCCTTTGGGGAGCAACTGAAGGTGGAAGAGAGGGGCGAATGTAGCAGCTGGCTGGCTGGCTGGCTGGGAGAGCCCTGCCAACTGATCCTGTTGGCTTTCCCAACTCAGGAGATCCTCTTGAGTTGGGAAACAAAGAGGATCAGCTGGCAAGGCTCCCCCACCCACCCAGCTAGCCAAATTGGGGGGTGGTCTTATACGGCGAATATATGCCAAACTCTAGATTTTTACTTGAAAATTGGGGGATCGTATTATACGCCCAGTCTTATACGCCGGAATATATGGTATGGCCACCAAGGCCATTTTGTACCCCCCCCTGGAGGATTCCAGACCCTGCCAAATGAAGTAATGGCCCCAAAGGCCCGCAACGCCAATACTAAACTGTCAATATCACACTTCCCTGGGTTGTTTTAGGCCCAGGAAAGGCCTTTTCCCCCTAACAGGAAGTGATCTGGTAACTGATCTTCATTTGCTGTTGAAAAAAGCCTCTCCTGGGCCAAAAACTGGCTTGGGGAAAGCAAAACAGGACAAACTTGGCCCTCCTAAGCCTCTGAGGGCACACTGGGGGCACATTTTGGTGCAAAAAAAGTTCCTAGAAATTATTTTTTCAGGAGGGAGGACAGTAGATGGTGGTGCAGCCATCGCAAAAGCTCATGGGGAGCCGATGTGCCCCCAATGTCTGACAATTGCCCATCCTAGTGTACAGGATCATCCCTGTCTGAAAGTTTTCTAACACTTTCAAAGAATTCTGAAAGGTTAGTGAGACAGGACTCCAGGAGCTATGTTACTCTTCCAGATGTCACTGTGAGTTTATCAATCAATCAATCTCATTAAAGTAGGCTTAAAATGGATAAGAGAAAATAATTTTAAATTATACTGGAAACTAAGATAATGAGCCCAATCCTACGCACCCTTATTAGAAGTAACCTATATTAGATTTACTTCTAAGTAAATGTGTGTTATTGGGCTGCTAGTTCTCCTAAGAAACAGAAGTCAACTTCCAAGTTTGCAGTTTTAAAAAATACTGTAAATGTATTCATGTGTTTAAACTATGGCCTCTTTGAGGTATTAGATGCAAGAGAACTTAGATGATAAATGGTGTAGGGACAAAAAAGGAGAAGTCTTAGATAGCAACATCCAACATCTATAGTAATCTATTGCCTTTTCTTCTTTTTTTTTCTCCCCCCCCCCAAAAAAAAGCTTTGGGGAATCTTTATTAATTACCACCCATAGGGTGTCTTCTAACAAAACACTGCAGTACATTTTTAATTAGAAGAACTGTCCCACTGAATTAGAAAGATGGAAGAACATGCAGCACTACCTATCAAGCCTGTATTCAAATACGAAGTGTCTTAAAACAAGTAAAACTCTTTTATCAGTCCTAGATGTTTCAAAAACATAAGGCATGGTTGTTGTTTAGGAAAACAATAATCTGGGTCCCATCCTAGGGGTATGGGGATATAAATAAAGGAAATAGATACAATAATAAATAAAAGTACAAAGTACGATAAAATAATAAATAAAAGCACAGAGTACTGGAAGCACTCAATACACATTCCAATCCCTAACAAAGGTAATACCAGAGATTGTAGTAACTAATGGACCACTGCATTAATCACCCATGTAAGCAAAGTGATTTTCAAGATTTTACTATTTTTACCATACATGGAATGAGAACTGTCAGATATTCAAGCTGATTTCAGAAAAGGAAGAGGTACTAGAGATCATATTGCAAACATACATGGGTTAATGGAGAGAAGCAAAGACTTTCAGAACAAAATCAACCTGTGCTTTATAGATTACAGAAAGCCTCTGATTGTGTACATCATGTAAAATTATAGATAGCTCTAAAAAAATGGGTAAGCAACAACATTTCATTGTCTTGATGTGTAACTTATAATCTGGACAAGAGACCACTGTCAGGATAGAATATGCAGAAACAGAATACCATATATTCCAGCATATAAAATGACTTTTTCAGCCTGTAAAATCAGCTGAAAAGTCAGTGGCCGTCTTATATGCCGGAAGTCCGAGATGCCAGCCCCATCTCAGACTTGGAATGACGGAGGTGGCTGGCTGGGGGAGGGGAGCCTGCTAGCCACCTTATCACCCCCACCCAGTGCAGCTGCATGGGGAGAGCCTTGCTGGGTGGGAGGGGGTCTTCTCCATGACTCTGAGTCACGGAAAGGATCCCCTCCCAGCCAGCGAGGCTGCATGAGTGGGGAGCCTGGCTGGGCGGCAGGGGCTGAGCCTCTCCCCAGCTGGCCAGCCATCCCCCATGATTCTCCAACTCATGAAGAGGCTGGCCAGCCTCCTCGTGGGTTGGGGAATCACGGGAGGTGGCTGAGCCTCTCCCCAGCTGGCCAGCCATCCCCCGAGATTCCCTAACTTGCGAGGAGGCTGGCCAGCCTCCTTGTGGGTTGGGGAATCGCAGCAGGTGGCTCAGCCTCTCCCCAGCTGACCAGCCATCCCCCGAAATTCCCCAACTCGTGTGGCCAGTGCTGTCAGCTACATTTCAGAGGAGGGAACTGACAAAACCACTTGTAAGTATTCCTCACCTAAGAAAACCCTATGAAACCCATGGGGTCACCATAAGTTGACAGTTGACTTGAAAGCACATACACACACAGTGGGACAGGGCAGAAATTGGCCAAAATGCATCTTCCTTTTAAATTTAGGAGGGACTGAATAATCAGGAAAAAGTGAGTCAGACAAAATGAAACCCGATTCTTCTGGCAAAGTGATCAGGAGGTCACCAAATAACCACTTCTGATGGGTGATTCCCCAACTGGCTAGCCTCCTTGTGGGTTGGAGAATCGCAGGAGGTGGCTGATTCTCTCCCCAGCTGGCCAGCCATCCCCCGCGATTCCTCAGCCAGCTTCGGGAAGGCTTCAGTAAGGGTGGCTGGCTGGAGGGGAGGAAGCTTTCCAGCCACCATCTGCCCTCCCCAAAGCCACGAAGGGGAGCCCGATCGCGGCTTCGGGGAGGGTGAGTGATGGGGGGGTCGTATTATATGGCGAGTATACCCTAAAGTCTATATTTTGACTTAAAAATTAGGGGGTCATTTTATATGCCCAGTTGCCTTATGCACCGAAATATAGCAATTTCCAATTAGCAAGGCATTCAGACAAGGCTGTATTTTATTATTTTATGCATTCTATTTATATGCAGAGCATATAATACCAAAGCTAGGATTAGACTCAGAGGAAGGAGGTGGGGAAATTGGGGAAAGCTAAACATGAGTTAGCAGTGTGATGCAGCAGCAAAAAATGCCAATGCGATTTTAGGCTGCATTAATAGGAGTAGTGTCTAGATCAAGGGAAGTAATAGTATCACTCCATTCTGGTTTGGTCAGACCTCACCTGGAATACCATTTCCAATTCTGGGCACAACAATTCAAGAAAGATACTGAGAAGGATGGTGCGAGGTCTGGAAGCCATTATGCCCTATGAGGAACGGCTTAGGGAGCTGGGTATGCTTAGCCTGGAGAAGAGAAGGTTGAGAGGTGACGTGATAGCCATGTTTAAATATTTGAAGGGATGTCATACTGAGGAAGGAGCAAGCTTGTTTTCTGCTGCTCCAGAGACTAGGACACGGAGCCATGGGTTCAAACTACAGGAAAAGAGATTCCACCTGAATATTAGGAAGAACCTCCTGACAGTAAGAGCTGTTCGGAAGTGGAATACACTGCCTTAGAGTGTGGTGGAGTCTCCTTCTTTGGGTTTTTTTAAATATATTTTGGATGGCCATCTGTTAGAAATGCTTGGATTGTGTGTTCCAGTAGGGCAGAAGCTGATCGGATGGGATTGCTGTTGGGGTCCCTTCCAGCCCTATGATTCTATCATTCTAGGCTGCATTTAGAGCCTGGGAAAGTTACTCTTGGATTATACCTCCCAGAATTCCCCTGCCAGCACACTTCTCAAGGTCTGGTTGCATTGTTCCTTTTCCAGCATTCTCTAGCCCAGTGGTTCTTAACCTGGGGTCCGCAACGTCCTCACAGGGGTCCACAAAGGCTTGAAGACTGCTTGGCCCACCTCCTCCCTGTAGTGGAGTAGCCACGTGACAGGAACGAAGGCAAAGGCTGGCTGGCTTGGCTTGCACATTGCCATTCAATCCACTCTAACCACAAACTTGCAGGAAGAAGCAAGAGTGCTTCTGAGTGAAAGTTTAATGGATGGTGTAATTATATTGTTGTTGTTGTTAGCTATTATTATTAGCTATTATTATTAGGGTTTTAAATCTTGAGTTAAGTCTTGGGGCAACAAGAGATATTTAAAGGGGGTCCCTGGTAAAGAAAAGGTTAAGAACCACTGCTCTAGGCCAATGCCTCTCACATAACACTAATGCAATACTGGTGTTTTAGTGACAACAATAAAAACATTGTTCCCAGTAACATTACTCCAAATTTTAATTTATTTCTTTATATTCTTCTGTTAAAAGAGCTAGAGTGCTGTAGAAGTTTCAGCATTGCCCTATGACTGTGGAGACCAGGGTTTGAATCCTTACTCAGCCATGAATACCCACTGGCTGACCTTGGGCAAGTCACAAAGGAAGTCAAAGGCAGACCCCCTTTGAACAAACCTTCCCTAGAAAACCCCATGGTAGGTTGGCCTTACTCAGAAATGATTTGAAGGCACATGGGCAAACACACACAAATTTCTTTTGCAGGCTGAACTCAGTTGGCAGCAAGAGGAGGAAGCTGAAGAAGACCAAGGGGGAAAGGGAGGGGAGAGGAACCAAGACATGTTAAAAGCAGCTGGAAAGATGGGCTGGAGGGGATCTATGTGCAAGGAAGGAAAGGAAAGGAAAGGAAAGGAAAGGAAAGAAAGAAGCCCTTTCTGAGGGAGACAACCCTCAAATTCCCTGTCTCTCTCTCTCACACACACACTCACCCTCTCCGACGTGCCTCTCCCTCCAGCTTCTGCCACTGAGGGTTGCTGTTTCTTTCTCTTTCTCTTTAGTTTTGGAGAGGCTGTTTTGTTTGTTTTTTAAAAAAAAGCCAGCAGGAGGTTTTTGGAGGAGGAGGGTAAGAGGAGGCTCCTCCTGGCTGTCTCCTTCGTCAGATTAAGGAGGCCAACACGGGCCCCCCACTTGACCTCGGGGGCCCCTGCCAATGCTGATTTGGCAGACATGTTAAACTGGCCCTGCACACAGCCCAAAAACCCGTCTGGATGAGTTTTCTACTCCCCAATGTATAAGACAGAGAAAAGAAGGGGGGGAAAAAAAGTAAAAGCCACTCTCCACTCCAAAGCAAGCAGCTTTCAAACACCTTTTTTTCCTTCTAAAGCAGAGAAATTTCCAAAAGGCAGGCTAGTGAGGAAAACAACTGCTTCTCTCCCCACACAGGGAAAAGACACAGACACTCCTGCAGAGGGAATGTAAACAGCCATGTTTGGGGATAGGCAGAAAAGAGAGAAGAGACACTCTCTCCTCCCCCAAGCTCACTTGAACATTTTTCAAGCCACAACTCACCCCCAAGACAAAGAGAAGCTGCTTTATCTAAATCCCTTTGCCAACACTGATGAGTCTCAACACCACTGCTACCATGTCATATAGCCCTTGCCTCTGTGCGTGCACACGCACACAGCATGCATACATCTGAGAAGCAAGGCTATTTTTGTAATCCAGCTCAGGAGTCCTCCTAACCTGAGAACTCTCAAGCTGGATCCCTCTGGGATACACTCTCAGGATTTCTCTAGCCTGGAAATTCCAGAACTATGTCTCTCTTCTAAGAACGCTGCTGCCACCACCTCTTGATTGGATTACTCCCCCTTTTTTTTTACATGGTCCAGGCCTGGGGTGCTTAGGACCTTTCAACCACTGGCTGAGATTCTATTAACCCCCTCCCTTCTATCCAGAAGCAGAGGAGACTAGCAATGTAGTGCTGACCCAAAATAAGGCACATGTGAGGCTTTGGCTTAGTAGGAAAAATAGAAAAGCTTATATTTATTCAAGCAAGTTTAAGACAAGTTAAGAGGTAAATCATTTTATGTAGAAAATGCCTTTTGCTATCTCAGGAGATGACCTCCACCTCCCACCTTTGTCTTAACCCTTAACTCTAAGTTTATCTGGTCATGCTGATCAGACAATCACTGTTTACAGACTGGAAAATGTAGTCATTGCAGAATGATGGGAGTTCATCAGCCTGCAGACAGGATGATGGGAACTCCGTCATGACATATACCTTAGTTCAGTCACTGTAGTAAAGAAATCAGAAGGATAAAACTTGGAAAGGCAGCTTAAGATCCTCAAATGTAAATATAGTGCTGGAGGAAAAATCTACAGATACCATGAACTGCCATAAAGCCAAATAAATGGGTCTGGGAGCAAATCAAGCCTGAACTCTCCCTAGATGCAATAAAGACTAAGATGAGATGACTCACTGGAAAGGCCTATAGTGCTCAATAAAGTGGAGGACAGCAGAAAAAGAGGAAAACCATGGGTTAGTCTTGACAAGAGGATGTACTGCATTCACAGTGGCATTCTTTTTTCTCCATGGTCTTTCAGTAAAAACTATAGGCTGAGAAGCTATCCTTGTTTGAAGTTCACACACCTGCAAATCAACCTGGCAGACATAAATTAGCATGTTATATGTTGCGGTCACTGCATAGTAATTTTTTTTTTTAATATTAAAGCAATATTGTGGAAGTGCAACCTTCTGCTTGAAAAAAAATATTTGGGCACCTCTGCTCAGCAAATGAACACACAATCGCTAACTTGAAAATCCAATAGGGTGCTTCCGGGCACTGCTTTGCCAGAAAACCTGCCCCACGCACACGTCTGACTAATCTGATCTCTAGTTCTGCTCTCTCCAAGAATGTGAAGCAAAGTGAATCAGCGAGTGCTAATGCACATTTCCTTGTATTATTTAAAAATACAGGAAAAACTATGAAAGCTTTTCCCACATACTTTCTGCAGTTTTTGGCCCCCCTCCTTCTGAAAACGGTGAATCACTGTGGGATATTGATGGGACAAAAGGTATGCTCCTTGCATCCTATAAGGAGATTTTTCATTATCTAGACAATGCCCATATTACAGATGGATTGACTTAGTAAAGGAAGAAATAGCCCTGAATTTCCAAGAGATGAGTGGGGTTGTCAGAAGCTGAAGCCAACTTGATGGCAAAACAGCAGCAGAAGCAGATGCTGCTTAAGAATCTTTCCTACTCCAAATGCTTAATTGTTACCAGATCTTCAAACTATAATTTCAACAGAGATAAAGTTTCAGTGATCTTGCTAAGTGGAGCAATAAACAACTACACCATCAATAGGAAGGAATGCAGGAAGAGGTCATTGTTCCTCCAGTCTGCTTTCCTTTACTATACAATGCAAAGGCTGTGAAGAGATTTGATGAACAGGCTATTTTCCATGGCTTCAAATCTAAACGTATTCACCACCAGTGCTTCACTGCTTTACTCATAATACATTCCCCCCACCCAGTTGGCTTTCCAAAGTAAAATTTATCTCTAGTATAAAGCAGCACAAAATATTAATTACAGCTCCATTTTTAAAACAGGTATAAAACTAAGCAATATAGCGATATAAGGGCACAAGAACAAGTTTCCTGCATCAGACTGAGATCCAACATCCTGTATCTAATAAGAGCTGGTAAAGATGACCATGGATACTTCTTAAGGGCAAGTGGTGATAAAGACAGCCAGCCACTGCCTATTTTCCAGATGGTACTCAGAGTTATACTGGTTTTACATAGAGGCTGCATTTATAGCTCCCATCTTGGTTAGCAGCCACGGGTAAACAAATAGTCCGTGAATGACTTTTACCCTTTTCAAAGGTTTTGTGCTAGCAATCACAATAATATCTTGTGACATTCCAAGATACTACAATTCTAATGCAAAAGATGAAATGCTAGCATTGTGCACCTTTGCAATTTGCAGTTATTTGCATCATTACTAGAGAAAGGTGTATTGCCCATTATAGGCATGGCTGCAATTATATTACATTAGTGTTTCATTCTCTGCTCCTTCCCTCAAGCTAATACACAATTAATTTTCTTTCTCCTTTATCTCTGCATGTTAAATAAGCCTTCTCTAACCTGGTGTTTGCCATATGTGTTTCACTTCAACAGCTGATATACTTCAATGCGTCTGAAAGGCATGAGGTTGGAGAAGGCTGTATTAAGGAATTCCAATATTAGTTATCTACTGCACTTGTGAAAAACCACCCCAGGTTCGTTTGTATTATTACTACAGAAAGGTATATTCACCACTGTAGGTGTGGCAGATAAACTGGCCTTCAGAATGTAGCATGCTTGTCTGTCATCCACCTAGATAGGGGGCAACTTTTGGGGGTTAGGGCTCTGCACCTATCAGCTGCACCACCTCATAATTATATACATATGTTTATATATATATATATATATATGCCCACAAATGCATCTTCATGGATTACTCTAATGCACTCAATGAGGGGCTGTCTTTGAAGAGCACTCAGAAATTTGAATTAGCCCACAGAGTTGCAGCCATTATTAACTGGGCTGGCTACAGGGACTATATGACTTCCTTGCTGCATACAGCTCCATGGGTTGCTGGTTTCCAGGCATGATTAAAGTTGCTGGTAAATCCCTATATGGCCTGGATCCAGACTATCTGAAGGACTGTATCCCCCTATATGAGCCTGCCAAGCTCTGAGATCTTTGGGGCTGGCCCTTCTTCCAGTATCACTGCCTTCCCAAGGATGTTTGGAAGGTACAAGGGAGAGTCCTCAGTATCTGCTTCTGGAATTTGGAACTCCCTCCTTAGGAAGTTAAGTCAACGCTTCACTATTCTGCTTCATCCACCCATCCACACAGATGCCTTTGATCCAGGTTAGTTGTGATTAAGCTCACTAGTTGCATCAGTGAGTCCAACTGCTTTAAATGAGACTCAGCCAGTTTTTCCATTCATCCACAGCTTCATAAAACATGGCTTATGAAGCCATGGACAAGCAATGTTCCTGCATGCTCTTTCCTCACTCTCTCTACCCTCTGAGTAGAGTTTGTGGTGTGGTTTGAAGCATTCATGTGATGAGTGGTTGATGGAATGCTGCTGAGTGAATGGGAAGAGAGCATGAGAGAGCCAATCCCAGAACAAATTCCTAGAATTTGAAAGGTGTGCATGACAGTTGAGAAAATTAGTTTTTGTTTTGTTTGCTTTTGAGTAGACATGTACAATTTCTGGAAATTTTGAAGTAATGGGAAAAGACTGTTTTTTGCAGGGGGGTTTCAGAAAAAATGGAAGTTTTCAGAAAAATTGAAAAAAATGCAACATTAGCACTTTTTGCAGATTGAAAGTGACTCTGTTACTTTAGGAACATAAAATATGACCAAGTACAATTTGATTTATAATAAAATTATCACAATTGGTATATTAAAAATATAGTGTATTCAAACAATTATATATGAATCTTAAAATCTTAAAGATTTTATTCATCATGCTAAAATAAAACATTCTATAATCGATTTTCTTCCATTTTTCAATTTTTCGGAAAAACAAAAACAAAAACAAAAGGCTTCAGGAAGAAAACAGAAAAAAAGTTTTTTTCTGTTTTTTTCCAGGCCTTCACATCAGTTAAGTGATGACTGTGTGCACTATGGTCTGTGCATGAGAGAGTGTTGAAGCTGGATGGATGATAGAATGAGTGGAAATTAAGAGCGTAAGAAAAGAGTGTTTTAGTCTGGTGTTTATCAAGTTTTGTTAAGGCCTCAAAGAATATTATAGGAGCTTCTATATGTATCTGGTCACCACAGAGTGGGACTAAGAAACATTAAGCAATTAACAAAGTTGGGCACTATCAAAAGCACACTATTGAAGCATTTCTGTTATAATCACAGTTAATAAACAAATCTTTATGTTTTGTTTATGAAGTCCAGACTCATCTGAATTATTGCTCTCACTGAAGATACTAGGCAAACTTACCAATAGAGTCCACACAATCACATAGTCAATCCATAGAAAGTCAGACCCCAGTCCAAAGAAGGGAAAGGCGGAATCTGAAAGGAAGGTGGCAGTGGAGAGGTGGCCAGGCTGAACAATTGGGTAAATTCGGCTGGTGTGTCCTCCACAATTCATTTGTGTGAAACAGGAAATTCTGGCTTCATATTTGCTAACAAATCAGAAAGGCAGAATCTGATCCTGGACAGTTACACTTGTTTGTTAGTCTGCCTATTAAGGAAACTCTGGCTTAATGAAAACCAAAATCTCCATACTGAAGTTGGTGCATATTGAGAAGAGGGGATGAAAAACACACATCCACAGTTTCATTGTTGTTGTGCGCCTTCGAGTCATTTCCGTCTTATGGTGACACTAAGGCAACTGTGTCATAGGGGTTTCCCTGCAAGATTTGTTCTGAGGTGGTTTGCAATTGCCTTTGTCTAAAACAGAGAATGTGACTTGCCTGGGCCATCCTGTGGGTTCCCATGGCTGAGCAGGGATTTGAACTAGTCTCCCAGAATCCCAGTCCAATGCTCAAACCTCTACACCACAATGGCTCTCTTGTAACCTGGACTTACACCCCCTCCCTCCAATAATTCATAATTTGCCAATATTGGAAATTCTCATAAGCTCTCATTGGCCAGGGAAAACCAAAATTCGGTTCAAGTGAAGGAACAGAGTCATCAAGGCAGAATGTGCTAATCCCCTCTTGGATGCTCTTGGCAGTGAGTCATACTCCAAAACAAACAGTGACTAGAACATCCATTATCCTGAAAATGTCTTTCCTTGCACCTTTCCACTCCTACAGTAAGGAGGCTGCCATAAATCTATCAACCTTGATATCTCAGCCATTAGAGGCAATTAACAAAGCCAGAGTTTCTTTTATTTAACTGTGGGAAATAATTTTTGGTGAATAACTGATAATCAACTTGCTGGAGATGGATCTGGTAAGACTTTTCACAATTAGTTCTTTACTGTTGGAGAATCTGAGGATTGATTTCATACCCCCTGAAGAACAATCAACGGAAGAGAATTGAACTAACCTGTTTGTGGAATAACGCTGGGGGATAAATGGACTGAGTTGTAAAGCCATTGGGTGGGGTGGGCGTCTTTGTTTGAGTGTGTGCGCTACCACCCAGGATCACTCTGAAGAGCTGGAGAGGATGAGTTTGGAGCGGAAGAGACCAGAGAAGGGAGCAGAGTGGGCAAAAGTGGAACGACGCTTTACTGAATAGAGGAAGGTTTGGAGGAGAAAGAAAGTGATAGCGGAGAACGGAGAATGGAGAGGCTAGTTACATCCTGGGAAGAGTGGAGTGGAGTGAAGGAGGGAACGAGTAGAGTGGAGAGGAGAAAGAACGCTACGATCCAGAGCAAAGCAGATTGAAATGGAGTGGAACGGAGAGCGGAGGCGAGAGATAAGGAGGAGGAGTAGAGGAGACAGAACAAGCCTCAAAATAATATAGCCAACGGAGTGGGGCAGAGTAGAGAAGCGTGGATTGAATGATTGTGTTTGACTGGTTTGGAGCGAAGGTGGGGTTTAGAACGGAACAGGCACGAAGGAAGAGAATTGGAGAGCGCAGTTACAGCCTGGGAAAGTGGGTAGAAAGTCTGCTTCAGCTGGCTAGAAGAATATGCTTCATAGTCTCCGGGGACAGTGAGTGGGAGTTGACTGGACAAGAGTTAGAGAGGAGCACTGAATCTGAATAAAGCGGACTGAAAATAGAAACGAGAACGGAGAACGGAGACCAGAGAGTTGAGTGAAGGACAAAGAGCAGAGCGGGGGACTAGAAGGAGTCCAGAAGGAGAACAGAAATTTTGGAGTGGAGTGCAATTGTGGAAAGTGGTTTGTCCAATTGACTGGATTGGGCTGAAGATGGGAAGTTAAGGGAACTTGAAGTATTGGAATATATTAAGCTAAGAAAACGTAGAAGGGGAGTATAGAGGGAATATTAAGAAAGACTGGTATAGATCTGGGAAGCAGGTAAAGAAGAAGACTGAAGGTAATAGAGTTTGGTAAATAGATAAAAGACGTGGGAGCAAAAATAAGCCAATTTTGGGGAGTTAATAAGTCTTTAAAAAAAAGAGGGAAGTTAGATATTGTGAAACTACCAAATCTTGGAAAACAAATACTATATTAATCAAAAACTCCTATTAGTGAAAGTGTATCCATGTACTGCTAAGACAATTTTGGAACGACCTAGATTAGTTTTCAAACTAATATTTTGGAATTTTGGAATTTCTTGAAATACTGTTATCAACAGGGTTAGGAGGTAATATTGAAAAAGAACCTGAACTAGGCGGTTATAGTTGGAAACTGCATAATATAATTCAGGATAGAGAGGTAGAGGAAACAAGACATAAAAGCAATAATAACTAGAAGCAAAATGCCGGTTAAGAGAAATACACAAGTCCACACAATTACAACTAGAAGACAATTGATGGAAAATACGGACATACAACTACTGTTACAAGAACTGAGAAAATTTAGAGAGGAGATGTCTTTAGAAATGAAAGAAATAAGAAAGGATATTAAAAGAGACTTAGATGATTTTGGGAAAAAATTAAATAAAATAACTGAAGATGTAAAACATTTGAGTGACAAAGTTGAGAATTTAGATAGTAAAATAAAAAACTTAGAAAAAACGACAGTACATTTAAGAGATGCTCAAGATCAAGGGGAATTGAGGGATCTAGAAATACAAATGAGGTTGAGAGAGAAGTGTCTGAAACTGAGGGGATTGATGGAAATGGAGGAGGAGGAGGATTTATATGAGAGACTAATACCAAGCTTAGCAGCATACATTGATGTGCCTTTGGTTAGGATGGAAATGGAAACTGATCGAATGTTTAGGATAAACTCAAGGACTGCCACTCAAAAAAGATTACTAAGAGATATAGTAATATATTTTACAAGAGGGAGAATTAGAGATCTAATATTGGAGAAAAATTATGAAAAAAATTAATTATTGAAGAAAATGAAATTGCAATTTATAAAGATATCCCAGTGCAAGTATTTAAAAAAAGAAAAGAATACCAATTTGTTACCTCTAAATTACAGAAAAAAGGAATACAATATCATTGGGAAAAGATAGAAGGAATCTCATTTACTTATCAACAGAGGAGTTATAGATTGAATACAATAAAGAAAGCGAAAAATTATCTAATTAAACATGGGAAAGATCTGGAGGGGAAAGAGAAAGAGAAAGGGAGAAATGGAAAAGATCAGACAGCATCCAGGGAGACATTGCAGGAAGATAAGGAAAATCAAACAAGGTACAGCAAAGAGATCATGAGGAACAAGATGAACAAGAGGATCAGGAAGAGGAGAGTGAGGAAATGATAGGCTCTAGAGAAGAGGTGCTACTTAAACATAAGGAATTTAATAGTGAAAAAGAAGATGGAAAAGAATCAGAATTAGAGGAGGGGGTAGAAGAGGAAATGGAAAAAGAAGCTGAATATACAGGAACAGAGGGAGAAGACGAAAGGGAAAAGGAAATAGAAAAAGAAGAAGAATCAGAGTCAGATAGTGAAAAGGTTATAAACATAATACATTTAAAGTTTAAAGTTAACGAAAAATGGCGGTCAAAATAGTATCATGGAACGTGAGAGGAATGAATTCTCCATGCAAAAGGAAACAAGTTTTGCATCACTTAGAAAGAACTAAAGCAGATTTAATATGCATTCAAGAGATGCATATAAGAGGGAAAAATCAAAACTTGCTAAGAAACAATTAGGTCAAGAATTTATTAACTCAATTGATAAGAAAAAAAGAGGGATTGCAATCTATGTGAAAAGAGAATTGAATGCAATAGAATCAATAAAAGACTCTCAAGGAAGATATCTAGGAGTGGAACTAAATATCATGGATAAAAGAACCCTAGTTTTGGGAATATATGCACCTTCAGAGAACAGAGACAGATTTTATAAAGAGTTATTGAAAGTTATATTATAGAAGGAGTGTGAAAATATAATTTGTCTCGGGGATTGGAATGGAGTTTTAGACCCACTCAAAGACAGAGCATCGGGAAAGGGTGTAAGGGAAAAACAAGGGAAGCTTCCTAGATCCTTCTTTGAATTTATGGAAAATCTCTCTATGGTAGATGTATGGAGGCACCTATATAATGATGATAGAGAGTATACATTCTTCTCTGATAGGCATAATTCTTTATCACGGATTGACATGTTTATATCATCAAGAAATATGATGAGTTATATAGATTCAATGGAAATACTCCCAAGATCAATATCTGAGCACAATATGATAAGTTTAAAGATGAAGAATAAGAGAAGAAGCTATAATTGGAGACTTAAAGAAACTCTACTACAAGATGAGAGAATTCAGGAAAGAGTAAGGATGGCAATAAGAAAGTATTTTAATGAAAATAAAGGAGAAGTCTCAATTCAGAATGTGTGGAAGCAAGTAAGACTGTTATTTGAGGAGTTTTTATGCAGATAAGTTGTGAGAGAAATAAGAGAATAAGGGAAAAAATGCAAATATTACAAGATATAGCGAAACGGAAAGAAATGGAACTAAAAAATGACCCAGCTAACATAAAAGTGATTAATGAATTAAAAATTGTACAGACCCAGATGAAAATGGATTCAATACAAGAAATAGAGAAGAAGGTTAGATTTATGAAGCAGAAATATTATGAGCAAAGTAATAGAATGGGAAGATGGTTAGCGTACAGGTTGAGGAAGGCTCAGGAGAAACAACTAATATTGAAAATAAAGGATAAAAACAACCTGGTGGTAAAGGATCAAGAAATTAGGAGATGTTTCCGGAAATTCTATACAGCCCTATTCAAAAAAACACAACTTGAGCATACAATGAAAGAAAGAATAAGAGAGTATTTAGATGAACAAAATATCCCCAAAATAAATCCACAACAGAGAGAAGAATTAAACAAAAGGATTACAATCACAGAGATTGAACAAGCAATTAAATCACTGAAGGCTGGTAAGACCCCAGGTCTGGATGGTTTCTCAGCCGGTTATTATAAGACTTTTAAAGATCAGTTAAAGCTACCACTGTGTAACTTGTTTAATAGAATTATGAAAGGGGAGGAGATACCTCTCTCCTGGACAAATGCAAACATAGTCTTAATATTGAAGGAAAACAAAGATCCAGAGGAGATGAGAAACTATAGACCAATCTCCCTGCTAAATACAGACTACAAGATATTTGTGACAATGTTGGCAGAGAGATTGAAGAAGAGTCTGAATGATTGGATAAATCAAGACCAAACGGGGTTCATGCCAGGCAGATACATGAGAAATAATATTAGGAGAATATTAAATATTATAGAATATGGAGAAATGCACTCTGAAAAAAGATTGGCCATGCTATTTTTGGACGCCGAAAAGGCATTTGATAGTGTAACTTGGCAATTTATGGTAGCAGTAATGGAGAGAGTCAAACTAGGGGAGAACTTTATACAAGGAGTGAAAGCAATCTATAAGAAACAAACTGCTCAAATTATAATCAACGGACAAAAGACTTATAGAATCATAGAATTGTAGAGTTGGAAGAGACCACGAGGGCCATCCAGTCCAACTTCCTGCCACGCAGGAAATCTTGATCAAAGCATCCCCGACAGATGGCCATCCAGCCTCTGTTTAAAGACCTCCAAGGAAGGAGGTCTTTAAACAGAGGCTGGATTGCCATCTGTCACTGACATGAAAGCTATCCACTGCTTGTGCACCTCACCACTATTTAAGTCCTAGAATGGGAGAACTCATCCTGGAACATATTTTGTTGTTGTTGTTGTTCCCCAGGACCAGCTCTGGCTTATGAGAATTAATGTGGATGTCTCTGAGCACGTGCAGAGTGGTGTTGGATTTCTAGCTACAAAATACATCTAGAGTTGCTACCACTTGGTCCCTCTGTCACAACACTGCTATAGTTGTCACCATCCTCCCCACCTTCTGGGCTGATACCGGTGTCAGCAACATAATGGTCAGAAGGGAGCTGACAGAGTAAGCAGCCGCTTAGATCTAACCAGAGGTGAGTAGCTGCCACTTTTTTATAACCCACAGTGCAATGCCTGACACCATACATGGCACTGTGTGTTTTATGTATTTTTTTTTAAGCAGTTGCTTTTAAAACTTCTGAGGGGAGAGGAGAGGCTACTTAGCTCCTATGTAGCTGATTAATGTGTCATTACAGGTTGCGCCCCCCATATCTGTAGAACCCATATCTGCAGTTTCAGTTATCCATGGCTGAAAAAACAGGGACACATGCCATAGAGCTGAGATAAAAATTGAAAAGGGAGTGAGACAAGGGTGTCCTTTATCACCTCTACTTTTTATATTGTCCCTCGAGATACTATGTAGGAATATAAGAGAGGAAAAAGAAATATCTGGTGTGCGAATAAAGAAATAAGAGTATAAAATATCAGCTTTTGCTGATGATATATCTCTAACATTGGTAGATCCAGTAAGATCAATTGGTAAACTACAGAAAAAGTTGAAGGAATTTGGGGAGATATCAGGTATAAAAATAAATAAAGAAAAGACGATAATCTTAACAAAAAAGGAGGAAGAAGAGCTAACTAGGATAACGGATTATAAGCTACAAAGGAAAACAAGGTATTTAGGAGTGACGATAACGAATAATAATCTTGAACTAATAGAAAATAACTATAATAAAACATGGAAAGAGATTAAAAAAGACTTAGAGAGAAAAATTAAGATTGTCAATCATGGGGAGAATATCGGCTGTCAAAATGGTAATATTACCAAAGATGCTATTCCTTTTCCAAAAAGCTACCAGTGTTATATAATAAAAATCTATTTAAATCATGGAACAGAGACATATCAAAGTTCATATGGGCAAGTAAAAAACCGAGGATCAGATGGAAGGTCCTACAGGATGAAAAGAATAAGGGGGGCCTCGGAGTACCAAATCTAAGACAATATTACAACTCAGCAGTCTTAATTTGGCTACATGAATGGTTTCTATTAAATAATGATAATATCTTAATGCCAGAAGAAGTGGATATAAAGTTTGGGTTTCATGCTTATTTATGGTATGGAAAGGATAAGGTAGATAAAAAATTCAAAAACCACATCTTCAGGAAATCAATGTTGTATGTTTGGAATGAGATAAAAAAGAAGCTATACTTTAAATTACCATTGTGGGTTTCACCCAAGAAGCTTTCAGGAGGACAGAAATGATAAATATAGGAAAATGGTTGACATATAAAGACCTGACTAAAATGCAAGCTGGTGTAATAAGATTTAAAACAACAGAGGAATTAAAAGATGATCAGATAGATTGTAATTGGTTTCAGTATAGACAGTTAATAGAGAGATTTAAGATGGACAACAACCTAATCGGAATATTTTATCAGTATACGGAATTAGACAAGGTATTGTTAGAACACAAAGAAATCAAAATCTCAAAATTATATAAAATCTTATTGAATGTGGAATTAGAGTCTGAAACGATTAAAGAATACATGGTCAAATGGGCCCAGAATATTGGACACAATATCTTATTAGAATACTGGAGAGAACTGTGGAAAAGGAATGTTAAATTTACATTAAGCAAGGAATTAAGAGAAAACTGTTATAAAATAATGTTCCGATGGTACATGACACCACAAAAGCTTGCAAAAATATATAAAGAAAAAGACTCAAAATGTTGGAAATGTCAAGAACAAGAAGGGTCCTTCTATCATATGTGGTGGTCATGTAAAATTGTCAAAAAAATTTGGTTAAGGATCTATAATTGCATAAAGAAAATTCTGAAAATCGAATTTAGATTTATACCACAGATCTTTTTATTAAATCTAGTAAATAATGAAATACCAAAAGAATTTAAAAACCTGTTATTCTTTATGACTACAACAGCCAGGATAGTACTGGCTAGGTACTGGAAACGAAAGGAAGTACCAGAAATAGAGGAGTGGATATTAAAAATGGAGGAAATTGCAAAAATGGAAGAACTTACCTCGTGGATTAAATATAAAACAAAAAACAAATTTAGGAAGGAGTGGGAGAGATGGATTGAATTTATAGAGCTGGAATGGAATGAATACGCAGTAGTCTGGTTCTCTGACTAATACAAAAAATGATTAGTGAATATAATTGGTAATCAAAATATATGGAGATTGGAAATCAAAAACATAGGTTTATGTAGGCTGATATGTATATCCTTGCAGTTAGATTTACTTTTGTATGACAGAGGGTGTATCAATCCCTTGGAGAACTAGGTACAGGCCTGTTTTATGGGATTGTGAGAATTGCAATTAGAAATAAGGCCAGTATTTACATATTTGCTGTAATGAAACAGAGATAGGAAGGGAAAATAAGTCCTGATGATAAAGAAAGGTTTAATGAGAGAATATGAGCAAGTCCCCACCTCAGCAAGATAGGAAGTAACCTGATATCTTTGTGGTAGTGTAATTTATGTATTTTATTATTATAATGTATTATATTGTATATTTGTTCAATGTTGAGTCTATGTAGTGTTTGTGGGAATTGTTTTGTCGGGTAGACTTGGGTATATTTGTTTATACTTGTGTATTTGTGTATAAAATCCTTTTGTCTTAAAGAGAATAAATTAAAAAAAAATTAACTGTGGGAAACCCATCCAAGAATCGTTGTATACTGAAAACCCCCCATTCTGAATACAAAATTGGGTATAAATATTAATGTGAGTCCATGTGTGAATGGTTCTGTGTTTATTTTCCAATAAACACCATTTTATTTACTTTAAACTCAGAGTCTCTGCAGTGAGTACCGGTATATACAGGTGCAAAGGTCCTGAAAGTTACCCCACCTCTTACAGCCATACTTTGAGCTAATTATAATTCTCCCAATTAATATCAAAATTTTTGTGTCACATGGATCCCTACAGACTCCACAAATTTGGGTAACACTTGGGCTTCAAAAACTATGCTTTAATGGGGCTGTGGACAAATATCTCAACATGACCTTATAGGCAGATTAGCTCTGGCTGGATTGGGCCCACAATGGGTCCAAATCTTTTTCTAGCCCTACATTTCTTTCTTTTGTGTCTCTTTAAAGGAAAACCACAGAGAGAGGTAAAGTACAGGATTTGCCCTAAGAAATTTTTTTTCTCATTAAAAGAGAAAAAAAATCACTATATTATGGCTGTACACCTAACTGATTTAGGAAGGAAAAACAGGATAAAGTGATTGATTATTAATGTACTGGTTGTTGGGTACACTGCCATGTGCCAACCAACCACAAAGATAATTTAATGTAGTGGCAATAGATGAGTTTCCAGGGGAAAGTGACAGGGCACCTTTCATTAGCAGAAGCGAACTCGAAATCATTTCATTCTGGCACCTCTTGAACTTAACTAATTGGTTGCTCAAGTTACTATACTTCCAAATGCATTTTAATAAAAGAATGCAATCAACATGTGTGATAAGCACTAATAACTCTTATGGATGCCAGAGAAATTGCAGAGGCTAATGAACCTTGTGGTTGATTTATCACACAAGGTAGGTTAAGCCCAAAACTTACATCACCAGGAATTGATTATGACTTAATGAATGCAAAACAGCACAAGGGTATTATTGGTGATGAAAGTGCAGCAAATTGCATGTTTCCTGGAATGTATGTATTAATTTACTCAAGACTGTTACAGGAAAAATAAGATTAGTAGAAAACAAGCATGTTACTTGTCGTGATTCTTTGCAGCCTATTTAGAGTTTAGATGAAAGAAGGTCCTTAATCATGTGTTTTAGCATCCTCAAAGTACTCTATAAGCATTATCTAATTAATGCTCTCTAAACTCACATTTTCCTGAAGAGAAAATAGGACAAGGTCCTTAATTATTTGCTCAAGGTTACCAAGGAGTTTTCAATTAGCATGTGCAATGGATCTCTCCTAGGAATTTCATTGTTTTAATCAAAGTACAGGGATATTTGCACCCCCTGTGCCTTTTGAGCTCAACAGAATTCTCTCTTTCAGTTTTGATTTTGTAATGTGCAGGTAGGGAAAGCATTACACTCACTTTATCATAATGAATTGCACTGCCAAACTCTGATGTTACATGTTAATGATGAGTAAATATGATAATAAAATATCTGTCTAATTGTTGTGTGGGGGGGAATGTCCCATGTTAAAAATAATCTCTTTGCACAAAACAGATTTTGTTTTCCACATTATTAAAGACTTCGCTACATTATTTACATCTTATCTGTGTATTTTGTTTCTTGTTAAAATGATATTCAAATGACCAGAGATTGGAGCCAGTGTAAAGGGATTAAGTTTAAAGTAGGGCTGTGCAACTATTTCATCCAAATAAATTCCAAATAATGAAACAAACTGTCCTGATGATACTTCTGAGCATACTGTCACAATTCAGTTCCAGAGCTTCAAACAGATCTAGAGATCAAAACATTAAAATAAGTGGGAAGAAAGCTAAGTATGTATACAACATGGACATATAAAGAAAATGTCAGTGTGGTGCAAAAAGGAAGGAGGGGTGTTAGGCTGTGAACACTGACAGTTCTAGCATGGAACTAGGGACAAGAATCTCACCAGAACATTCTAACCACAGTTCTTACGCAGTGAAATTATGATAGATCACTGAATTAATATACATCCATCCCCTCTAGTACAACATTGTGAAGGAACTGTGATAAAGGGTGGCCAGTCATTGGCCTCACTCAGGTTTGTTTGTTTTTAATTCCTTTTGTCTTGCTGAATAACTTACTTGACTCTTCTGTTTGTCTTTCTGACTAATTTGTCTGTTTAATTATGCTTTCTGTGTGTTTTAGACAATGAACCCTTTTCTTTGCCCCCACATCCAAATATACTTTGTTGTTCCTACTTAGTGATGGTAGAAGGCAGGTAGTCTGGGTCAACACAGAAAAGGCAGAACACTGCTTTAAACCATATGGAGTTGGAAAAGATCCCAGAGTTACTAACTGCCATCACTGTTGGCAGCAAATGAGCAGTGATAAATAATATTACAGCACCAACCTGCTACAGTGTCTTAAGAGATAGCACCAGAAAGTCTTGATCAGTACAGAGGCAGAACAAAAATCCAAAGCAGCCAGGCAGCAGGCAAAATGCATAGGGCAGGAGCAGCAGGAACTCTTAGTTGACCTCTTCCCCCAGGCAAGCAACTGTGGAAGAGATGGGTAAGGAGGACACAGTGCCATAAATTTCCACCACCAGCCCAAACCATCAAATGCCTTAAGGGGAAACAAGGGGATTGTGAGAGGGATGTCAGCACTTGGATAGGTAGTAATAACATCCTTGCACTTCATCACTGAATGATCCCAGATGGCTTGTTAGTAAAATACAGCAAGAAAGGGCCTTCTCTTTACCTTATCTTCATTATCATTATAATAAACTTTAAACAGACTCAGCTGACTGATGTTCTGGTGAGACAGTACCAGGACAAAAGCTGTTTGAAACAAATTTCCAAGAAGCAGCAGTCAACAGTAGCTTGTTGGGTGGGGTGGGGTGGGGTGGGGTTAAAGTAAACTTTTAGACAGATGTATGAAAAAATAAAGGTATAGCTATTTTTGATTTCCCAGTGCATGTCAATGAGGGTTCACTCGAAATGAGGGATCACTCGAAATGAGGGCTCAATGTGAGATCACTGGAAATCAGGATTCCAACTTTCAATTTATATTTGGGGTGCTGATCAATCTGATCTGAAGATGACCAAATCTGAATCAGTGAATTGGACTCCAAACCAAATTGGTGAGAGGTGAACAGCATGCACAGACCTACTTTAAAGTGTCATATCATTATCAACATCCCTGAATTATTTAGTAGATACAGTGGATTCTTGGTATCTGCTGGGGTTTGGTTCCAGGACACCCCATGGATACCAAAATCTGTGGATGTTCAAGTCCCATTATAAACAATGTTGTAGTAAAAAATCAAGATGTGCTTTTTGGATTTATGTGTGTGTGTGTGTGTGATATTTTCAAGCTGTGGATGGTGGAATCCATGGATGCAGAATCCGTGGATACAGAGGGCTGACTATATTGCTGTTTGCAATTTGCTTTCACTTAAAAATACCATAGTTTAATCTGTCATCATTTGCACTGCTGAGAATGTATCCATCTCTTTCAAAGTCCCCTTAGGCCATCAGTACGGTAGTTTTTGAAATACCTATTTGGGTAAATAAATTCTTAATGCACATAAACATTATTGTTCAACTTGCATGGTAAATAATGTAGGATATGACTGAAGGAAACAAAAGTTGTCTCTTCATTAATTTATGTTGAATCATATTTTTCCCTTTCTATTCATTTTATGTTTCTATCCTGTCAAGAAGCTCAATAAAAATCTTTGCTCACATACACAAAATTGCAAGGGACATGAAAACAAATTACAAATCTGACTTAAATAACCACCAATGAGCAGCAGTCAAAAAAACTTTCAGAATTGTACTAAGGGCCACTGGGAAACTGCATCCTCTGCTTCCAAGCTTATAGTAAAAGAGAGACCAACTTGGTTCCATCCATCAGCTGGATCAGGGGCCACTGCTTCACCACCTGCTTTCCTTACCCTACTATTACTTTTTCTTTAAGACATATTGTAATTGTTAAAAATTCTCCCCACATGCAGTTATGGTTCTGCTCCTTTAAAAGGAAGGCAGAAGAGCTGAAAGGGATACAGAAAACGGTCAGCCCAAATGATCAGAGAGCTATACAGATTGCCCCCTCCCATATCCACCAGGGTTACGTTCCCGGACATACAAGGGATACATGTGTCATGCCCCATGAGCCTGATGAGGCCACAGAGTCGGAGCAGGAGGACATGGTAGGAAGCGGCCCTAGGGACCCTGGCACAGATTTATCTACACCTCTGCCACCAGGGAATCCTGCCAACCTAGAGGCTCGAGCAGAGGAAGAGCCTGGTCCAAATGGGTTGGCATCAGTCCCAGCAGAGAGTCCTGCCCATTCAAATAAGGACAAAGAAAAAGAGAGGGACTTACCTCCACTATATTATACCCAGCAGTGAGCTCAAAAGGAAGCTCAAAGGAAGTCTCTGAGACTTTATGAGAAAAACCTGCTCGTTAAGAAACACCTGACAAAGCGTTAATTGCTTTATATATGCTGGGAGAGGCAATGGAGGTTTTGTCAGAGATCAACTGATCTTCCTGGTGAAAGCTTCCTGCTGACTTTGGTGCCTGGATTCTGGTTATCATGACTTCTGTTACCTTGACCTGTGCTTAGACCTTGGACTGTCCTTGGCTACTCTGCTGTCTGCTCCTGTTGACCCACGGACTGCTTTGGACCACGTAAACCTCTGACCTTTTGGACTATGTTTGCATTCCTGTGAGCTAATTAACAGTTGGTTCCCTTCCCAGACTAGTGCTGTTTATACTTTGCTGGTACCTAGTTACTTTCAGGACAACATGAAACCTTGGACAATAGAGAACCCTATTGGAATGAATGACTTCTGGCCTGACTTCCGACAGAAGCAAACCATAGAATCACACTAGAGGGCCTAGAAAATACATAAAGAGTACATTTTTTCCCCAGATATGGATAAATGAAACTGCGGATATTGGTCCCATGGACACGGGGATCAACCTGTACTGACTCTCCTCTTGGGAAAGGTGCATTTGTAACTATTAAGTTGCTGGGCAGGGGAAGGCAAGTAAGGTGGTGCTGTTAGAACATTATAGCAGTTGATAAAATTACAACTATGTTAAGAATACTAAATAGTGAGAAGATTTTCTTCCTGTCTCCCAATGTTAGGACACATGCAATGAAACTGGATGGTAGAAAATTCAGAGCAGACAAAAGGAAGCATGATTTCCTCAACTCCAGTTAAAGTGGGATGATCATGAGACAAATTCTCATGATCCTTCCATCCTTTCGTAGGTCGGTAAATTCAGTACCCAGCTTGTGGGGGCAATTAGCTAACACACATTGGAAACTGTTTAATGCAGTGTAGATGTGTAAATAGCTATTGCTTAAAACAATTTGTAAGCTGCTCTGATAGCCTTGTGGTTGAAGAATGGGGTATAAATAATTAAATAAAAATAAATAAAATAAATAAAATTCATCAACAAGATGGTTATCAGTGGCTACAACTCATAAAGGCTATATGTTATCTCAGAAGACTAGTTACTGGGGAACATGAGTGAGATGCTGTTACAGTGCTTATGTCCTGACTGTGGGCTTCCTGTAGGCAACTGGTTAGCTTATAGTAGGAGCGGGCAACTGAATGGGAAACAGGGGCCAATTCTCTCTATCCCCCCACCACACCAGGTGGCACACACCCACACACCCACAAACATAGCAAGCCCCAAAACCTTGGTCTTTCTCTACAGTTCATCTCAAAATGACAACAGAAAAGTGACATCTGTGGGGTTCTGTGGGGTTAGGAACAGGGGTATTTTTGAATGCCTTCTTGCATGGGGGGATCTTTCTGTATGACATAGGGTGAAAATTTGCCCCAAAGTTGTGCTGTTGTTTTTTTTTAATTGGGGGGCTGGGGCTTTGGCGTACTGGTGTAGGACTTCAGTGACCATACAAATGCACTACTGACTACCCTTGGCTTACAGGAACAAAATGTTGGACTAGACAGATCTGCTCCAAACAAGCAGGGTTCCTATTAGGGTCTCAATGCAGTCAATTTTAGTATAGCTCCTTTTCTTGCAGAGGGAATAACAAGGGACAGCTGACATTTCCAGTGATGTACAAATCCCACATCTGTTACCAGAAAAGCAAATGACTGAATAAACAACTTAGCCTGCCCTCCCCCTTTGCTGTATCATTGAAGTATTGTATTTTGTTAACTTCCTTTGTTAAATATACATGTAACAATTCCATTCATAGTCCTGAAGAAGACCACCAATAATTAATAACATACCAGTGTGTGGAAAATTTAACTCTACTACCATGACCGAAGAAAGCTTTAAATCCAACCATTTAATGCTCTTCATAATAACGAATGTGTGCATATTAAGCCGGTTATAAAAATCCACACATTCCTCAGTTTGAAGAACATCACATGTTTGGACACATATTTCAAATGCGCTCTCACTAAACACAGGTTTATTGAGCTATGCAGGAACTGTTCTCAGTACATTTTTTTCAGTACAATACTTCTCTTATTTGACATGTATTTACATATAGTCCTTTTATAGAAAACACTGTGATTTTCATGTGTTCATATTTCTTCAGAAGAATGCACAATACTACTTAAATTCTAAATGCTACAGAATCTCTCCCAAATCCTTTCTAGGCAATTTTGTTTTATTTACCAAACCAAGCTTCCAATTCAAAATCCCAAATACAATTTACAATAATCAGTAAAATTGGAAATCCCAAAGTAGATCTGTTTTTAACAGTTACAAATAGAAATGCTGCTGTACACATTGTGATGAAGGTGACAAACATCATTTTTTACTTCCCAAACTCTATGATACAGCAACACTAAAAAGCAATAGGAGGCATCTGTTAGACAGGGAGACAAACACTACATTGTTGTCTCCATTTCTCTGAACACAGATAATATCTCAGATAAGTGTGGCTATCTAAAGTAGCTTGGGGAAATGTGCATCCTCACATATAAGGAGAGTATATCATATTAAGCAATCTGTGTGAAACTGATGGGTCTGTAATTACACTGAGAGCATCGAGATTAATCAAATTCAAGAAGGACAGAGACATTCGACGAACTGGTAACAAGTAAGAATGAGAAAACACATACATATACAATCACTTATAATTCTTTAGACTACATTAGATTATTTAAGGATTTACAGGCAACAGTTTTTGACTTGGTATACTCAGTTATACTCAACTGCAATGATACTGTATTGCAACAAATTAACTGTAATCAGTTAGTTATTACCAGCCCCTAACTGTCAATACATAAAACAAAGTGTGATAGAACCAATATACTTTTTCAGTTAGGAACATAGGAAGGTGCCTTACATCAAGTCAATCCACTGGTTCATCTACCTCAGAATTATCCACATTATCTAAAATGACTCTCCAGGGTTTCAGGCTAGAGTCTTTCCCAGTCCTACAAGGAGATGCAAGCAACAGAACCTAAGCCTTTATGTACGCAAGCCATAACCTCTGCCACTGAACAACTGTTCTTTCCCTTACCTTGCATTGTTCCTATTTCTCAGAAGCCTTGTTAGGTTAAACCAGTGATCAAGCAAAACCCAAAGAACTCCAAAGTCATAGTGGTAGGTAATAGGAAAAAATATCCTTGAAGGAAAATAGGATCCAAACAATCTAATGCTCTATGAAGATTTATGCATTTATTTATTTTCTTCACTGAATGTTAGTGAGAAGAACTTGGCATGAAGAAACATTAGTCAATGGAAATAAAGGGGGTGAACTTGGTATATAAAGGAGGTAAAGAAAGTGCAGCCCTCAGCTATATATAGTCCGCCAATTTTCTTTCACTCAAAAGACTCCCACATATACCCACAGGGAGTGTGGGGCAGTTTTACTATGTTTTTGATGCCACTGTGCTGTTTTAGGTCTAAGAGAGCCCTTTATTTAAGCAAGAAGTGAATTTAACATTGACTACTAGTCCACTAAATTTCAAGTGAGGGGAAGAGGGAAGTGACCCCCCCCCAGGTCCATTGTGGCGCCGAACCAGTGGCAGTTGCCCTGGTCTAAGTAGTTCTGTAATTTGGCTTCTGCATATAAGCCATAAGGAAAATCTCAAATACTGTACTCTCTAAGAGAAGTAGATGAGAAGGCAGGAAAACACACCATCGAACACAACAATTCCTAGAACAATTGGCTACTGCTCCTTTTGGTCCACACACCTTCTGTGATGGTAGTGGTGACAGCAGCTGCATGGGGGGGTGGAGATAGAAAGCAAGAGAGCTGTGATGGGCTGCAGAGATGACCTCAGAGGGCTGTGGCCTGTCCACTCCAGCCATGAAGCATCTGTGACCTATAGTACTAAGTAATATTAGATATCAGTTCCTCTTACAAATTTTGTTAAAAAAAATAAGCTGTTGACCAAGGAGACTAAAATATATGGCAACATATAATTCAAAAATGTTTGGAAGATCATGCATACAGACAAGCTGGTTACACCCTTTGTCACCTGCCCTGACACCCCCTGCCCCACATCTGTAATAATTAGCAACATTTAATAATTTGGTCAACTGTGGCTTACCAAGAAGTGTGGCCAGTAAACCAGCGACTCGCCAAAACCAGGAATCCTAAAAACTAAGGCTCAGTCAGGTATGCACTAGGGAGGGGTCATCCCTAATTCCAAAGAAAGATAATCTGCAAGGCAGCTTCTTGACTGAACATCTGGCTAATCCCATCAGCCATAGCTGGGATACTCAGGTTTGTAAAGAGCTATCTTACCTCTACCTTCCCCCAAACAAAGAGGGCTACTTGCTCCATTCAATTACAAAGTATCAGCACATTATGGTCGTTAGCATATCCGGAGCGTCCATTGTCTTACCTTGAGAACCTCTGAGAAGCATTGTCTTTTACTCTAAATCCCATCCCCTGAAGTAAATTATTGGATATAAAAACCCCTTCAAAACCCCACTCAAGTGTGCATAGTTTATCTTCCTCTTGGCTCCACGGCAGACTCTGTAGCCATTCCTGCTTCTGGAGTCCCACTCTTCTGGTTATCTCTGCAAACGCAGCTCCTCTGATCAGTACAGTATCACCCAGAAACAATTCCTCACTCTATTCCTCTATCCCAGTCCTTCCTACTTTATTTACTAGCTTTCTGTGAAAGCTTGAAGCCTGAGTGTATGGGTGAATGGTGCTATTATTTCCTGAATAAAGATCAATTAATTGTACTATCTAGCTTAACATCTCCTCTTGAGTACTGGTATACATAAGATTAAAAGGTCCTGCTTTGCTGCCCTCCTCTCATATCACCAACCTAAGTATATTAATTCCCCAAATTAGTATCGATATTTAGAGGGTCCTTAAGACCCCCGGGCATTTAGGGTAACACTTTACAGGCTAGATTACAACCCATATTTAACAACTAACATATCCAGGAAAGCCTAGGCAATAAAACCTGTCTGGATCTTTCCTTCAAATTAAAAAAAAAAGCAGTACTTGCAACATTCATGTATCAAAATATCAGTATTAAATCTGAGTAGAGGTGGACCCCCATATCCACAGGGGATACATTCCAAAAAATCCCATGGATACCTGAAACAGTGGATAATAGAGAACCCTTTTATTTTCAATCAGATGAACACCGGAGGTTTACCATAGAATCACATTGGAGACCCTAGAAATGCCTAGAGAGAACATATTTTTGGACGTGGATAAGTGAAACCATGGATACCAAATCCATGGATACAGGGGTTGACCTGTAGGAGATGATAAAAGTTCTCATTAACAAATGAATAAACAAGGTAGTTGGAATTGCTATTTTGTGGTTCTGTTTGTTTCAGTTTATTAAACAAACAGAATTAGCTAAAAAGGCATATTATGGGTAAAGTGCAGACACATAGAAGGCTGGAGACAGGGCTGTTATAGTTTCATTGTCTATTGTTTGAAAAAAAGCTTTGAGCATTTGTTAAAAAGATGCTTTCAAAGTATCAATGCCTATAAGCTAAAAGGAACAATTTCTAGTATTATCCCTCCCCCAAAGACTGTCAGCTGCAAATACTGTAAAATATTAGAGTGATAAAATACTTTCTGCATAGCTATTTAAAGCAAAACAGAAGGTATTGGCATTTGGTATGGTGTGAGTTCTTATACTCAAAAGCCTTCCTCATTTTATAATTTTGTACCACACTGGAATTTCTGAAGTGTGAGAGTTTGGAGAAGAGACTTTTCAGCAGAGATTTGCATTCCAATTTCACTGACATGGATTTAGGACCTTCCCTATAGAACATTTATTCCAGGAAGGAATCCATGTGTCCACATGCTCAAAAAAAAAAAAAAAAAAAAAAAAAAAAAGGGGCGGGGGGGATACTATTAGACATTTGAAGGTAGCGTCTCAAAAGTGGTCCAACTGAAATGTACAATATACTAGATGTCAAATTCTAATGTGAATATTGAATATACCAGAGGAAGGTTATTGGTCAAAATCAAACACTTCTGAATAATACTATCTGGACTATTTCAACCAGGGCTTAGGCCTATTTTTGGAATGGAAACTGCCCTGATTGCCCAGTAGAATGACCTTTATTGAGAATACACACATTGGTCTTTCCCAACCACAGTACCATTCTGAGGAGATAACTGAATTTTCCTATTTCTTCTTCTTGCACATTACTTTTCAGAGTTGTTCTTGTGCTTTTCTGTTGTCCCAGTCAAGTTAGTACTCACATATTTTATTGCAACCCATTATTTTTTTTTTAATTGACATATTACTCTTTCCTGCATCCCACTGCTGGTGCCTGAAGAACTGATTTTAAATCACAACTATATTTTTCAACTGACCCATTTTTCAGGTCTCTGTAAATCATTAGTATTTGCTAGATTGCTATCAATAATTTTTTTGTTAGTTTGAAATGTATTTTCTCTAACCAAACATTCTGCTCTCCCAACTCCTACACTCTTAAAAATAACTTAGTGAGTTCCTGATGCTTGCTGGTTATGATTCAGCCAGCTAATATTCAAATTGATCCATAGGGTGTTTTACAGCTTGCTAAAGGTTATTAGCCATCACAGATTATCAGTAAAAATTGTTTAATTAGCTAATTACTACAGCTGTTGCTGTCAGTGGTGCTTGAGATTGCTTGGTGCTTGGTCATAGCACACGAAGTGGAATCAATTCTTGAAAATCTTTTTATCAAGCATAAAAATGATTGCCTTTACATGAGATGCTATTCAGCCATGATTTGTGCCTAGATAAGTCTTCTATCATGTGGAAGGCTTCCTTGCTTCGTTTAAGATTTCTGATATACTGGCACAGTCTTGGTCCCTCAAATTCTCCAGAATTTGACTAAAAATCCATATGGACATGTAGTCTCTTCAAATCTCATTTCCCCACAAGGAAATCTGTAATATTCCCCCTGGAACAGTTTAGCAGTAGAGAGAACCAAGCCTTTTTGATGCTACAAAGGGGATAGTAAGATGCAGTTTATTCTGTCCCTCCTGATTTTTACCACTACCTTCATCACCAGGGAAAACAGGCACAGAAACAAATTGGTCAATAAAAAAGGAAGCTTCCCCTAGAGACCCCCTGCCCAGTCCCATCCAGCTGTAGTATAGTGGGAGCTGTCTTGTGACATGAAACAGAAATACATTTATCAGTGGTTACCCCCATCTTGTGAATAAGCATTTCAGGAGAATATGATTTAATCTTCCACTCATGGTGACTCGTTTCTTTCTGCTTAACTGATCTGCCAAAGTATTTTCCTTCCCTGCAAGGTGAATATCAACTAGATATATTTGATACTTGATGCACCAATGCCAGAGACCAGGTCAGGTGTGGAGGTTCCTGTAAGTTCCACCTTGCTTCTTCACATACCAAACTACAGTGTTGTTGTTTTACACCACTTGTACCACTCTTCCTCGTATGATGGGAAGACATGCATGATAGACTTTCATAATCACAGTGAGTTCCAACAGATTTATATGTAGCTGACTCTTGTATAGCCCACTGCTCTTGTATCTGGTGGTTTTTAGAGTGGCTTCCTCAACTCGCATTTGAAACATCTGTTGTCACAGACACAGCAGATGGGGGGGGGGGTAGAGCCAAGAGCATTCACCTGGTGAGATTGTGAAGTTTGGTCCACCACTGAGAATTGTCTTGTGCTCAAGGAGCTATGCAAAAAAAAGTTTCCTGTTTGAATCCACATTTATTTGGAAATGAGCAATGAACCAGCTCTGTAATGGGTGCATGTGGAGGCCACCCAACATCACAACTTCTGTAGTAGGCGCCATGAATCCTAGTAGTTTCAGAATAACTAACCAGCCATGTGCACTTTCCACATCATGTCTCAGCTGAATACAATGATGTAGGAAGCCTTTTGGGACAGAAAGGTCACTATAAGGTAATTTTGGAATCTAACTGTGCCATCTTTTGAACTGGAGTAAGATGTGATTTCTCCAAACTGAAACACAGACCAAGGCAACAAAGAAGATGAAGAAGGGTTATACAGTTGCCTGAATCAGTTTTTGTTCAATTATGCCACTGTCAACTAATCATCCATATACAGAAAAATCAATAAACCTCATTGATAAAGCCCTGGAGCCACAACTGCCATTATCTTTGTAAACACGGTTGCCAATCCAAATGGGAGAAGAGAAAAAAAGAAACAAACATCCCAAATAGAAAATCTCAGAAACCTTTGAACAGAAAAGTTCAGAAACTTCCAATGCTCTAGGTGAAACATGGAAATAAGCATCCTTTAAGTCAATCATGGCAAACTGATTTCCCTTCATTAATAGAGAAAGGATATTGGAAGCTGACCATATGAAAGTATTGGGTGACAATGTGGGCATAACATCACCAAGATGAAAAATGGGGCAAATCCTCCATCCTTTTTTGAAAATCTGAAATACCAGGAATAGAATTGGATCTTCTATCTTGGAGAATTTTGATGGCTCATTTTCTAATAGCTTGTTTATCTCTTTCATTAAAAGAGGAGGCAGTGTTATGGTGCAAAAAATATCTGGAGGAACCATGCTGAATCCTTGTGGTATTCTTGGTAAATGATGGGAAGTACTTACTGTAATTAAGGTGTCTGGACAAATGGTTTCCAAACTTTAGAAGGAACTGTACTAGCATTGGAAGAAGTAAAGCATGAACTTCTATCAGGGTACAAGTCAGAGGAACTGGCAGCTCTAATTAGGGCATTTGTTGGAGTAATATTTCTCTGAGGATGATGAAGAGGAGTTTGTTGGAGTAATATTTCTCTGAGGATGATGAAGAGGGTGTCCTTCTCTGTAAAGTAGGACTAACCTTCAATGAATGGTACTTGGTCTTACAATAAAAAGAACGGGACCAAGAAGGTATGGGTCATTAGAAAGAATTCTTCTTGTAATCCCAATCTTCTTTACCATATTTGATAATTTATGGTCTGAATCTAAATGTCCCTTTCACACTATTCAATTATAGCACTTTGATAACACTTTAAGTGTCACGGCTCCACCCTATGGGATCTTGGGGTTTGCAGTTTTGTGAGGTATTTAGACTTCCCTGCCAGAGAATTCTAGTTCCTCCACAAACAACAAATCCCAGGATTACACAGAATGCAGCTATAGTTGTTAAAGTAGTATCAAAGTGTTATAGTTTTGTAAAGTGAAAGAGACATAATTTCTAATTTGTCTTGGAGATGAAGTCCAAAAATGTCATAACTCAATTTTCTCTCATGCTTTGTTGTAGAGAGTTGTAGACCAAAGCCATGAAGGCCTATGGTAAGAAATGCTTTAGAAGAACACTCTGCCACATGCTTTGCTGAATTGATTGGAGTTCTAGCAACATTTCCTGCCTCAGCAAAAAAGAGGTGTCTTGTCCTGCAACAGGTGATCCATGAGGCCAGTCACTTTGTCCCTGAGGAACCTCTGATAGGTATTGAAATTTACTTGCTGATTGGTGACCTTTAAGGATAGGGCAGAAACAGCATATTACTTGTGGCCAATACTGTCCAGTTTTCATACCTCTTTCTCTGATAGTACAGAGGAGGACTTCTTTCCAGAAGTTGAGGCCAAAATAACTGAGTTGGCTTCAAGGTATTTAGATGAAAATTTCAAATTCTCTTCTTTTCTGTACAAACTCTCCATACAATGCATGGATACCTGTATGGAGGCAAATTTGTCCCAAGCCTTTTTCACAGATGCATACACAGATGTATGACAAGAATGGTAAGACAACAGACAAATCTGTAATAGAGTTTATGATAGAGAAGACCAGGTCATCAGCAGATGGCATTCCCTGTGGGCACTCAGCAATTCTGATGAACAAATCAGACTGGGATTTGTAGTCAAAGGAGAGAAAAGATGGGACTGGGTCCTATAATAGCATGTTCAGTGCACTGGATTTGCAAATATCTCGTTTTAACAGGGTATTTAAATATCATGCTCCTGATTTTCTTCAAAATTAAGCCTTGTGAGAATTAACATCATAGAAGCTTCGATTTTTCTTCTGATTACATAACAAAAATACAAAGTATTTTAAACATTTTAAAGTACACCTTTTGTGAGCATTTTATTAATACGAAGAGCAGCAATACATGTAACTTACTAAGGAAAAGAAAAAAGTGGTGAGGGGAACAATCAAGCTGCACCTTTGAGACGAATTTATTTTAGCATGAACTTTTATGGATTATCAATCCACTTCTTCAGATGCACTGATGGAGTGATATTAAAACCACAGGCATTTAAACACAAATTACACCATTGTGTGAATGGGATAGAATGTAACAGGATACAGAAAGACACAAATTATGACTCTAGTCATAAATTTTCAAAGGGATCTATACGATTTTCTATTACTATTGAAAAGGAAAAGCAATAGATCAAAGATACTCCTCTTGTTTCTTCTTATGATGTAACAGACTAACATAACTATCTTTGAAGACTGTTACAGTATAAAATTCCTTGACCTGAAATGCTGAAGGTGTAGAAAAGCACCCTTCAAAAGATGGAAATTATGGTAACATAGAATCAAAATTGAAAAAGTAGAGAATATTCTTTGAATTAATCTGATCTATTTCTAATTCTCTTGCTTTATAACAGGTTAAAACCAAGCTAAAATGCTTTTACCTTCCTTCTCCCACATATGATGATGGAAAATATCCTCTCCATGTTTTTAAGAAATGCAAATCTCTTTGAACATTCTTTGAGGATTTACAGATTTTGCAGTACCAGTCAGTATTTGACAGTATTAAGACAAACAGCAGTCATCATTTGTCTTTGTGATTAGCCTGCATTAAAGGTCCACCTTTGACAGGATCAGACAGCAGTCATGGAGCAACAATCACTATTTTACTACTGGCTTTCAACACACAGTTAGCCAATCTCAATTTAATTGAGACACTCAAACAGAAAAATTCCAACTGTGAGGTCAAACTCTGATCTAGTTGCATAAAGGTAAATTTTTTCCTATCCATTTCGGCCCAAATGAATCATGGGATTTGAAAACTCACCAGATAATCAACACTGTGAGATTTCAAACTACAATAGTACTAAATGATAAGAATGAGGAAAAACTGCATCTCTAATAGTGATTGCAGAGAACAGTACAGTTTTAAAGAATTGCTCAGATAATGTATTCTTAAAATGTCCTTACCTTCATTATTATTTGCTAATTAAGAAATAGCAAACAATCTGTTTAATACAGATTGTAACTATTAGGTTAAAGTTTCAGATGAATTGTATCGCAGGGCACTTAATTTGTGTACCTAGTTACAAGCACAGCAATTGTGCCTGCAAATAAAGGCAAATTTATCTCTCATCTGTATGCATGATAATTGAGGCCTGTAAATTTCCATGTTGAATATTACTCAGTGATCAGGCTTTGCAGACTGATGAACATAATTTCCATAATGAATCAGAGGCAAACATAAAGTCAAACAGAACAAGACTTACAAATAAGAGAAAAATAAATTAACAGAAATACTTTACAAACCTCAAGAGATTCTCAAGTTTTTGTTAGGAGATGCTCTGCAGAAGACTAGTATAAGAATAACAGGCTAGGAGCTCGGGCCAATTTTTGCAACTCCAAGCAGTATGAATGATATTAATATACAATGTACACAGATATCAGGAAAGCACTACTAAAACATTAAAGGAGCGGGACTAGAATTTGCAGGTTAATCTATATTCCAACATGCAATATTTAATTGAAAAAAAACAAATGCTGACATATTATTTGACACAATTTTTCAGCACTTCCATGCCAGTCTTTTTGTCAGAATTTATACAGCAGCAAAATTGTCTGCCTTCCAATAATTTTCGACTTATGGCGACCCTAAGGCAACCTTATCAAAGGGTTCTATGAGGCAGAGAGAGAGAGTGTGTGTGTGTGACTTGCCCCAGGTTACCCAATGGGTTGTCATGGCCAAGTGAAGATTCGAAGCCTGGTCTCCAGAGTGGTAGTCTAGCACTCAGACCACTATGCCATGCTGGTGTACATATATGCTGTACATATCTGTACAGTACATATTATCATGTCTATCCAACCACAATTATCATTATTGTGGGGAATTTTTAAAAGTTCATAATCTTGTAAGGTTGTACTATTAGATAGCATGCTAATTTAAAGAAATGGGTAAATATACCTTGGCAGTAGTTCTTAACCAGTGTATAATTATTTAATGACAATTAAATTAGGCCAGGGGAGTGGTAAACAAGCCACATTACTCCTAAATGATTAATTGCAATGTACAGCACATTATTTCATCTCAGTTCCAGGGGTTCCTCGATGAGATTGATTATTTAGATCCATTTCAATCTGGTTTCAGGACTGGCTATGAGACAGACACAGCTTCTGCCACTTAGTGGACAGCCTACACTGGGTACTGGACAAGTGGAGCATGCCCCTGCTGGTTCTGCTGGACCACTCAGTGACTTTCAATACCATTGAATGTCCAGTGACCTGCACTTCGTTACTGGGGTGGGACTTGCAGGCATTGTTTTATGGTGACTCTAGTCCTTCCTGAAGAGATGAATCCAGAAAGTGGTGCTGGAACATTCCTATTCAATCCTTTGGCCACTGGCTCATGAGGTCCCTGATCTGTACCCCCAAACTATTTAATACCTACATGAAACCAGTTGGAGGGAGAGAAGAAGAGACAAGCACAGCTCCATCATGCCTAGGTTCAGCAAGCAGCTGATGAAAGGCCCTCCCTCCATCCCCTGCCTCCACTGTGGACTCAGAAGGAAAGAAAAGTAAGCAGGATCTGCTGGACTTAATGCCCTCCCCCACTGCCATTCCCTTTTCCTCCTGTGTCATTTCTTATTAAATTGTAAGCCTGAGGGCAAGGAACTGTCAATTTTGGCTAAAGAGTGGGGTACAAATACTCTAAATAAAGAAATTGGTGATTTGCTTCATTGACCCTCTGGCTGCAGCAAGAATCTTCATCACCTATTCCATGATCTGCCTTTTGACTAACCAGAAGCACGCCTGTCTGGTCTGGGTTAAGTTTCGTTTTGATCACCCTCATAAAGTCTGTTACTGTTGACAAGTTCTGGCTTAGAATGGAAACAACTTGATTTGAAGTGGAAAGGAGTAGCAGAATTGGGTGTCCTTTACATACTGATGGCACCAGATCTCAAAACTCTGGACTCTTGTCAACAGTAACGGACTTGATGAGGGTGATCAAAACGAAACTTAAGGGGCAGGCATGACGATCCTGTGCCTGCCCCTTCTTCTATCCTTCCAAGGCCACAACAGTGGCAATTGGGATAGAGGGAGGCCTTTTGTGCATTTCCCCTTCTCCAACACATCACATTTGTACCTTGCATGCATCATCAAAATACTTTCACTATGGAGACACTTTCATCTGGTCTCTCAAAAGTCTGCTCTGAGATGGACAAATAGTGCTATGAAATCTGGAGTTTTGAAAGTATTATTATGCAAAGGGGTTGGAGCCAAATTCAGGTTACTCCTATGTCATACTCCTTGTTCTCTGTCTATCACAGAGGATATATTGGAATGTAAAGAAATTATGATGAAAAATTAAAACATAATGTAATTTCCCAACTTTTGTTTTTTGCATTTTGCATTAATAAAATAATAGGAGTAATTATAATTTTGTTACATAACTCAAGTGGTCACAGTGCCCAAAAGGTTATGAACCACTGCCCTAATTAGTGAGAACTATGTGAACAGTGGTCTGCCTGGCACACCCAAAACTAGGAGTGAATACTTCACAAGAAGCTTTTAAATTACTAGCTCAACTATTAGCAAGAAATCACTTCAGAATTCAAAAAATAGGGAAAGTTTACTGATTTGCAGGCAAGTCCTACAGATTGACCATAATCCAGTATATGTGCAACAGGAGAAACAAAAGCATGAATGATGCACAGAGAAACAGCAAAAACAACACAAACACACAAACTAAAAGAGCTCTTAGGTATTCTGCCAGTTTTGATGACATGTGCTTGTAGTAAAATGTAATACAGTACTTTATATGGAAAAATTATAACATAAAGTATAAAAGTCTGATTCACTGACATTTCCTTTCAGCGCTCAAAGGAGATGTATAGGTGACATGCACAAAGCATAAGAAGGTAGACTTCTTTTGTATAAGCTGCCCTTAAAGCTGTGTGTAGGATGGAAGAACCCAAAGGGTTCAGTGAAGAAAGCTTTTAGTTAGACTATGGGAGCACATCCTTCATGCAGATTATTTCCTAAGTGCTGGGCTTCAATGGCATGTTGCTGGCTCCATGAGGCAAACCAGCATTTTGTAGGATAACGCCCACAAGGAAGAAAGCTCTATAACAAACAATTAATTAAATGAACAATCAACAATAACAGTAACTTCACAGTAGGCAGCAACACCATAAATTGCCTATTGGCTCAAGAGGAAGGGCAATTTATGGACAAACAGGAGATATGGGATTTGGGGTTTATCTTGAAGAAATGGCCATCTGGCCTCCACAATGCAGGTGCCAAATTTTCAGGGTCCTGAAGGCAACAATGACTTTGGATGGAAAAGAAACATAGGAGGAGTACATACAGCTTCTCCTCCTGCTCCTCCAGAAAGTACACAGTTATAGGAACAGATAGAAAATTAAATAATAGGGCCCTTTGTAGACTCCTATTTATTTATTTAGAACTTATATCCAATCATATATCAAAAGACTTCACACACCAGTTCCTTATGGGCCCAACACCAGAGAAGGACTACAGTGCTGTACCTTAGTGAAAATAGTACAATACTGTATATATGTACTCCTGAGTTTAATGCTTTGGTTCAAGCTCCTAGGAGAGCCAACACGGTGTAGTAGTTTCAGTGTTGGACTAGGACACTGGGAGACCAGCACTCAAATCCCCATTCAGCCATGGAAACCTTCTAGGTGACCTTGGGCAAGTCGCACTCTCTCAGCCTCAGAGGAAAGCTAGGGAAAAACCTCTTTGAACAAATTCTGCCAAGAAAACTCTGTGATAGGTTTATCTTAGGATTGCCATAAGTCAGAAATGACTTGAAGGCACACAACAACAAAGCTCGCAGGAGAAAATGTCTAAGGGCTGGGGAATACATGTCAAAGAGCCAACACACAGAGGGTCTACATGCTCATCACTCTTACTAACAGCTTTACCTACATTACTGTTTGACCCGGTTAGGGCCCAGGATGCTTTACATTCTCTCCAGCCCCCTTCTATCCCATCTAATCAGACTTCCCCTTTGTTCATCTCATTGATTATTTATTTATTCATTTGCTTGCTTGTTTGTTTTTATTTATTTTATAGCCCACCTTTCTAACAGGAAACCTTGTCATCCACCTGTGCACTGCAGGCTCCTTTTCATGCAATCCAAATATTAGGTTTATTATTACTAAACAATCTAATCCACTATCCAATAAATCAAATGCCAAATCTTAAAAACAACAAATCTGAGGGGTTTTCTTTTAGGAGCCTTACCAATCTATCTAAAAAATACTATGAAAAGTGGGGATGTCCCAACTTTTACATTCAGCTTTTGATCCCATAGTATGAAAGGATACTTGTGACAGAGAAATTATACTTATTAATTTAAAGAGGCAGAATGCAAACAAGCTTTCAGTTCTCTGCTGTTGCATTGTCATTGTGTTGTATGAGTGTGAAATACTTGTCAGTATAGTGAATAAGCATATAGTGGAAATATCTAATTAGTATCTAATAACCAGTATAGTCTTTCTAGGATGGGAGTTGCACCCAAAGCCTGAGAACAACCACAAAGATGGCCTACTCATGTTCCACAGTGTTGTAATTTTGCATCCCTGAGGGAGTAGCAAAGAAAAGGCTTATTATAACCTCAGTGGGTGTTAATTACATAGCTTGTTGACTGTACTCAAGTTGGTGGGCCACATAGGCCAGAATTAAACCCACTTAATATGCTGAATGATCTGAAAATAGCCTGAACACAAAACATCAGCAGAGGTGTGCAGTGGCTTGAAGTGACCCCAGTGTTACTAGCCCTGCCCTGCAGTATAGCATGATCCTTGCTTGGCTGATAAGACTGGAACAATAAGGTATCTTGGAGAAAAGTGCACAGTATTTAGAGTGGAAATATATACATTTACATGGAGCAGGAAAGACCAACAGACAGATTTCCCTAGACTATCATAACCAAACCTCAGTATATGCTTCCCGTACATTAAACCACAATTCATAGAAATTCTCTTCTTGGGATACAATTAATACAACAAGAATAAACCTTGTTGTATAATTTGTGCCAACACTAACTTTAATTTCCCCAATAGTCGTAACCTCATTACTGCCAGATTTGTGCATCTCATTATGATGCTGACACTGGCATTTGTGTGTGATTAGCACTGAAATTACAGATTCATTCTGATTTAGCATGGTCTTTATTGCTCTTAATTAAGCAATGAAATGTGAAAACCGTTATGACATTTTAATTATCTGAATGCAATATTATTTGTATATTTTCTTTAAAAATTCATTAATATGCTGGGATCAACCTCTGGAGCAGTCACAAGCAATTGATTAATCTATGCTGGAAACTAAATTTCCTCAGTTGCATTCACCAAATCCACTACCTCTGGTTAACCATCAGCAATGACAGTTAAAATGTATTAATACTTAAGATATAGGCTTTTAAAAAATCTTAACTACATGCTTCAAAAACCTGGTCTATTTTCATTCTTACACATCTTAGAAGATTTTCTCCATGACAGCAGTACCCCAAAATTCTGATGCCTATTTAACAAGAGAAAAATCTCTTGGGAGCTCAGACAGAATTTTCTTACAGAGAGAGATTAATATATCCACTCAGTCAAGAACCCAAAATTGTTCCCCACTCACTCACAATTTCTTAAGCTGCTTGGTTAGTAAGTCACAGAAATGACTGCCAGGCTATTAGTCTACAGCATTCACTCCCTGCATAAAAAAAATAAAAGTTCTAGCTTGTCAAGAAATGTTGGATGTAGTTTGTATTGAACATCCTTCACACAAATATGGGACATAAGTATTAGTGACAACAACAAAAACAGACTGTGCAATAGTTTCACACCCATTTACAGATATGCCATCTAGAGCTTGGAAAGTTACTTTTAAATGATAATTAGTTGCAGTTATAGTTCTAAGACACAAACCAGGAAATTAGGCACTTGCCACTATATTACAAATGCTATTTAAAAAAAGAAAAGTTCCTTCATTTCCCATTTCTCAAGAGTAATTAAACTAGATAGCTTGAGCTACTTTTTAAAAGCTTAGAATTTGGCTTCAGATGTTGTTGTATTTTTTAAAATCCAGTGTACCACCCAGATTTAATGTGTAGCATTGCTGCTACTCTGTGTCCCTACTCTAATCCAATTTAGGAACCATTTACAGAGAAGTGCTCCTTCAAAATTCATCAATTACTTCAGTGGGTCTAATCTAGTCAAGACTAGCAACTGGATTTAGGCCTATGGATCCCAACTAACAACATTAGATATTCACTTCACACTGAATTCTTCATTCAGTCTGCAACTTCCATTTTAGGAGTTAGTTTAGCTTCAGTCTTAAATCCATTCATTTTTTTTATTTTTTAATTCTTCTCCATTCCCTAATCTAGCCTGATGAAGAATTCTGGAGAATACTGAAGCTGGCACATTTCTGAGACACTTTGATATGTCTCTCTGGCTTTTCTTTGCAAACGAAGATTCAGGAAGGACTCATCCCGTGCTTTTTCTAAGTGTGCTGATGATTAAAAAGGCCAATCCAAGATAAACAAGTCCAGTTGCAGAAAGCACAGCAGAAGGTCTCTTTGGGTGATGATCCCTGGTTGTGATTTTTTCTGTGTTGTCATTCCTCTTCAAGACTTGTTCAGCGTGAGCTCTCAAATAAGGCTACAGCATTGTGGATAGTGCGTCTCCAAGCCTCCCGATGTGAGGCCATGGCAGACCATTGTTGGTGATCAATTTCACAAGGTATTACCCAACCCTGATTTTGTTATCATTGGCCAAAATCTTATACACCTTTAATATAGTATAGATATATTTGCCAGTTAAAGTTATGCTGGAACCCACAGTTTACAACCAAATGTACACTTGGTGCAAAGGTCTCAAGCTTTGACCACTATGGTCAAATAGCTCCCCACCCACCAAGCCAAAAGGTGTGTGCTTGCAAAATGATTGGGGGCTACTAGGGGCTTCACTTACACAACCTCCAAAACAGTACAACCACTTGCACAACTATTTTTATGTTAGCATAGCCCAACGGAACACCAGTTAGTATGTTTAGGGACACTGATCCTTCCCTGCCCTCACCATACAAACAGGGTGATTTTGATTTGATACTATCATACCAGAAGTACTAGGGGCTGTTAATAACAACCACTGCCACTACAAAAGCATTGTAACCAGTATATACCATATTGTTTCCATATGTATATCTACAGAAATTAGTCAGATTACTAATCTCATATGTTTCTATAATCTAATCTGCAAGGAAATGCAAAGCCTGATAAAACAAATCTTCCTCCAGTAAATGATACAATCAGAAAGAACTATCCCTCCATCTAAGACATACTGATCTCATAATCTAGGTTTATTAATAGGGTAATTCACAGACTAAAAGAAAAAGACACCACTGCAAGAAATACTCTTCTGTAGAGAACAGAGAATAGGAAGGGTATACCTATATCCTCAGCTGAAACCGTGGAGAACATTTACCGGTATTGGTTTTCCACCATATCCCATCTCAGCATGAGACACAGACTTCAAAGGTTATTTCAAAGATGCCTAACATTTCTGGACAATGTACTAGGATTGAGAGCTTGGTTGGTAGGGGAATAAGACATGGGTCTTGCATACCCTACATACAGTACATTGTATAATTTTGTGAGGAAGCTCTGTGTATCTTGACTTAAAATGAAAGATTAAGACAGAAGATCATTTTCTTTTGTAGCATTATATTAATTACAGCCCTTAGAGAGGCAGTCACTAGCCCCAATTCAGTGCTAGCAGAAAAGTGTACATGCTGGGAGAAAAGTGTACTTCAGCTCCTCTTCCAATCTCTCTTGTGGTAGGAGCCTTTCTAACAGTATTGCAGAGAGGTTTTTATGGATGTCTGTGGATTTTCCTACACAGTCTTATAGCTGAATGGTTTTTATATTAAAAAAGTAAGTACAAGTATGCGGCCATTATTCTCCAATGTAAAATTGTGAACAGATCTGCATCTTTAGAACTTCATTTCAGAAAGATATTTATTTTAAAACCATGTAGATTTCAACAGCGTGCTAAGGGCTAAATACATACAAAAATCATAATTAGGGCACATTACTTAGGTACTCATTTCCATTTCCTTTTATAAACATTAAATGATAAGGGGGGAAGTCTGTCCCTGTAGCATAACAGACACATTATAACCCGAAAAAGGCAGAGACCAAAATGAGAATGCACACTCAATAACCTCACTATCTGACAAGATATATTTTCAACCTGTGAACTTATTTGTTCTAAGCTGTCTAGGAAAGATAGGGAACAGTAAGGACAGAGTGACAAGAAAACATGTGAATGAATGCAGAAGACCTGAGTAAGAGTGGATTCTTAACATCTCTCTATGAACCTGATGCACAGTATTGCAGAAAATAGTACTCTCTTCCAATAATTCGGCACACTGTATTGAACCATCCAGCCATGGCCCTCCAGATGCTGGATTCAGGGAAAGGAGGCCGAGTTTCTCATCATCATTCTTTGGGAAATTAATCTTTGTGAAGCAATAAAGAGACAAGAGATACCTGCAAACCTATGTTCAAACTCTTTAAAGGTATAGACTGTATAAAGATATGGAGTTGCTCTGTTTTTCTCACTACTTCATTAAAGGGGGCTTACCGGCTGGACGGTAGGCCGGTTTGCGGCCTGGTCGGTGCCCCCATGGCTTCTCCCTCGTTGGCCCCCATGGCCGGGCATCATCACAACTTTCTCCTTCCCAGCTAGCATTGTGGCCGGAAAGGAGCGGGAAGTTGGGAGCCAATTGGGGCAAGCCTCCCTCAACCCAATTTGCCCTTCACAGGGTAGGAGGTGGAACTTTCAGCCGCGCTTCTGATGCAGCCGGATAACAGAGAACTTCTGCTGCGGACCGGTATAAAAGCAGGCCCCAGCGCAGGCTCCTCAGTTGGCTCACTGGGAGCCGAAGAAGATGGATGCCTGTGAAGCTGGGAAGGAGCATGGTGGGGATTGGGAGGCCTGAAGCAGCTAGCGGCAGCATTGAAAAGGGGGAGGATGCACAGTCCTCTGGCTGCTTTGGGCAACCCCCCATCGTGGGGCTCGTCGGCCCATGGTGTGAGTCAGTGGGTGGCTACAGCGAGGTAGCAGGTGGCCACCACTCAGGTGGCAGGCTGCTGCGGCTGCAATTCTATGTGGCGGGCAGCCACAACTCCAGTCAGCGGACGGCTCGCGGTCGTACCAGGAGCAGTGAAAGGACAGGGGGGCATGGCAGCTGGGGGAGGGAGGTGGCCTGGCACCTCTCCCTCCCCTCCCTTTCCTATTTTCTTTCCTAGGTTCTCAGGCCGTTGGTCGGCACTTAATAAATTTGCCTGCTGGGCATTCAAGGGGAGGGCTTGGCAGGGTGGGGCAGGGTCCGGGTGAGTGGGAACATCACTGGCAGGGAGGGCGCGACATCTCCCCTTTCACTCAGCCCTGTTCTCTGCCTGAGTAGGGGGCTACCATTTGGGGACTCAAGGCCTCGCACTGTCCAACATGGGGACTCAGGGTCTTGCCTTGTCAACATGGGGGGTGGTGATCACACTGTGTGGGTGGCCCGGCCACAGGGGCTCAGGCATTGGAGCCTAGGAAAACGGGAGGCCACAGGTGACGGGGCATGCTCTTATTAACCCCCCCAACCATTTTTGGGCGGTGGCTGGTCACAGGCAACACCCCCCCCCCATTTTTGTCCCAAACACACCATAGGCCCCTCTGGTTAATAAAAAAAATAACAACAACACAAAGACACAACACCACACAGCATCAACGATGCCATTCCGCCTGAGCTATGCTCAGTGCGGTATGCATCACTGGACCATACCATACGAATGCTACAGACATGTGGGCACGGGGCTCTCATGGCTAAATGCGACATCCAATCGGCTTTCCATCTGCTTCCAGTGCACCCAGATGACCATTGCCTTCTGGGCTTCAAATTTAAGGACAGGTGGTATTATGACATGGCACTGCTCATGGGCTGCTCCATCAGCTTTTGAGGCATACAGTACATTTTTGGAGTGGGTCTTGCAGTATAGGGCAGGGCCCCCATTTGTTATACATTATCTGGATGATTTTCTAATGATGGGGCCAGCTGAACGGCCGGACACTGGGTTTCTGCTTTCTTCCTTCCCAGTCCTGGCAGAGAAGATTGGTGTCCCACTGGCATCAGACAAGATGGTGGGGCTGGCGACATCCCTGGTTTATCTTGGGATACAGCTAGACTGTGTTCTGGACATGGCATGCCTGCCTGAGGACAAGCTGGAGGCTTTGAGGGACAAACAACATGGCCTCCTGGGGCGAGACAACACCACGCTCAAAGAAGTGCAGTCACTGCTGGGACATTTCAACTTTGCCTGCCGGGTGCTGTCTCCGGGGAGGGCTTTCTCTGCATGGGTGGCATGCCTCACTGGGGGCGGGGTTTCGATCTCTTCATCACCAGATTTGCCTAACGAAAGAGGTGAAGGAGGATGTGAAGGTCTGGCTAGCATTTTTGGAATGCTACAACGGGATCACCTTGTGGCAGGAACGCAAGGCATTGGAAGGGTGTTTGCAAGTGAATTCTGATGCAGCTGGCAACCTCAGCTTTGGGGTTTATTACAACAGCCACTGGTGCTCTCAACCTTGGCCGCAGGAGTGGGATGAGACGGGGGTGGCCTGGGACCTCACATTTCTGGAGTTTTCCCCATCCTAGTGGCGGTTGTCATCTGGAGAGAAGAGTTCAAGGACAAGAGGGTATTTTTTGGTGCGATAATCAGGCTGTGGTGCGGATCATCAACAGGCAGTCCTCCAGGACCGAGAGGGTAATGCAGCTAGTGCGCAGATTTGTGCTGGTCTGCCTGGAGCCCAACATCAGATGCATTATCTCAATTTCAGGGCGAGGGGTTCCGTGCGCTGGCCCTGGATGCCGACGAAGCTGCAGTCCCTTTCCCAGATGACCTCTGGAGCCTTGGGAGTGGACAGTGATTCAAGGGGTGGTGGACTCGTCGGCACCGTCGACGTGAGTTACAGATGGGCTGCAGCCCAGTTTTTGTCCTTCAGATGGCAGCACGGTTATAGGGGTGCCTGGCCTGCAATGGAACGTGAGGCATCCTTGAAGGAACAAGTATTAGCACCTAGGACCATATCCATACACATGGTTGGCATATCCTTCTTCAGCAAAGCAGCGGGCTATGGCGACCCATGCAACACCTTCATGGTAAGAAAGGTGGTGGACAGTTGGAGGAGAACCACCCCAAAAGTGTCTGATTTCCTGCGGCCAGTTTCCTACGGCCTACTAGCATGCCTGGTGGGGATATTGCCGGCAGTTTGCCACTCTGAATACGAGGCCCTGCTGTTCAGCACCGCCTACACCACTGCCTCCTTTGGGGCCTTGAGAGCAGGGGAGGTGGTATGTTCCTCCAAGCAGCACAAGTCCAGCAGGGCCTGCAGCTGCGGGATGTGGCAATTGGTGAAGGCACACTGTCCTTGCACATATGGTGCTTGAAATGCGATCAGTATGGGAAAGGGGCGATGCTACAGCTCCGGAGAGTGGAAGGGTCTGCTTCGTACCTGGTGGCCAGCATGCGAGAGTTCCTGGGAGTGCAAGGTGCAGGACAAGGGCCCTTGATCCAGCACAGGGATGGAACACCGCTGACCCAGTTTCAGTTTATGAGCGTGCTGAAAGCAGTACTGAAGCAGCTGGGGATGCCGGCAGAGGGTTTCAGCAGCCATTCCTTCAGGACTGGAGCAGCGACCACAGCTGCACAGGTTGGATTTTCCGCTGAGACCATCATGAGGTTGGGATGGTGGCAATCCAGGGCCTTTACAGCGTACATATGCCTGGAGAGGTTGCTTACTGTGCAGCCCATGGCCAGAAAAGGACTGTAGGGCTGCCTGTTGATGGCTGGTAGAATGGTTGGTGGAAGGTGGTCCCCATGGGGAATGCCTTTTGTGGCGGATGGCATGGGTCCTGATCCGGGTCGGCGGGGAATGGGGGGGTCTCTGTCAAGTTCAAGTTTAAGTTCAAGTTCATGGAGATCTTTTCCCCCCTGATGAATGATTAACATCTTGTTTCCAGGGGAGGGGAGAGTGTTGAGCAGAGCGGCTTGGCCAAGAGCTCTCCCCTCCAGAAGGGTCAGTAGCAACTGACACTGGACCATTGGCCAACACAGGGTTGGGCAATGCAGGGATCTGGACCCATGCAATAGTGCCAACCATTTGCAGCCATTGCAAGTTGTGGCCTTTTATTGCCAATTATCATCTTATTAACCTATACTTAATCATTATGTTTATCTTGTACTCAATACAATTGTTAACACAACCTGTAGTAGTATGTGTCTTCTTTAGGGGAGGAGAGCAGGGCGTACAGTCTGGGCCTGCAAGGGGGCTTACCAGCTGGACAGTGGGCTGGTTTGTGGCCCGGCTGGCACCCCTGCGGCTGCATGGCTCAGCTTGGGGGCCACCATCACGGCCTTATCCTTCCTGGCTTGCATTGTGGCCAGGAAGGAGCAGGAAGTTGGGAACCAATCAGGGCAAACCTCCCTTGCCCTAATTGGCCCTTCACAGGCTAGGAGAGGGAACTTCTGGTCGTGCTTCTGGCATGGCTGGATGACGCGGAGCCTGCGCTGTGGGCTGATATAAAAGCCACTGCCTGACGCAGGCTCCTCAGTTGGCTTACTGGGAAATGAAGAACCCACCCTCCCTCCCTCTTTCTCTTATGTTTGCTTCTGTTTCCTGTTTATCACAATTTGCTAGACAGCTGGCATGGGTCCTCATCCGGGTAGGCTGGGAATGGGGGGGGGCTTGGTCAAGTTCAAGTTCAAGTTCATGGAAATCTCTCCTCTCCACTAAATGATTAACACCTTGTTTCCAGAAGAGGGGAAAGTGTTGAGCGGAGCAGCTTGGCCAAGAACTCTCCCCTTCAGGAGGGTCTGTACCAACCAACACTGGACCATTGGCCAACATAGGGTTGGGCAATGAAGGGATCCGAGCCCATGCAATAGTGTCAACCATTTGCAGCCATTAGCAAGTTGCGCCTTTTATTGCCAATTATCATCTTACTAACCTATACTTAATCATTATGTTTATCTTGTACTCAATATAATTAACACAGCCTATAGTAGTATGTGTCTTCTTTAGGGGAGGAGAGCGGGAGTACGGTCTGGGTCCGCAAATAGCATGCACAGACTAAAGACAAATTGCCATTAAAGGGAAACCACTATATTCAATATACCTCACACCCAGCCCAGAAAAATGCAATACTGGATGACACAGAAAATCAGAAATTACTGCAGAAAGTCACATGTTATGCAGTTCACTTGACTGGGGGACAGGGAGAATGAGGAAGAAACCTCAGCACTATATACCTAATGTCCATCCTAAAAGCTGAAATAACATGTAGCCCATCTAACATGGATACACAGATAACGGATATCAATGCAATACTATGGAACAAAATAAATCTATCTGCTACCTGGGAATAATCAAGAAGGAGAAAAGCTGCCTTTACCCATACATTGAAGTTAGTAGAGCCACATTTAGGTCTTCATCCCAAGAGTACAAATGTTTAAAATAACTGCTACAAGTGCATGCCTTTATGTTCTTTCATAAAAGTAAATACATAGTATTCCCCTCCCATCAAAGAAGTACTGCACTTGAGGACATTGTCACAACAATGTCAAAATATACCAAAAATACTTGATACTTGTGGCCCTAGCTTCTACCAATACATAGGTAACTAACTGTTGAACCAATATACCTCTTTCATCTTTGATACACACCACCCATTATAATGATGGCAGTTTACTAATTCAGTAGTGACAATATATCTAAAACCATCCACTTCCTCGATATAACCTTAAGATCATTGTTTTTGCTAAAAGAAATATTATGTATTCAGCACATATACCCACTTAACTTGACAAATATTTCTCCTTTATGACAGAAAAAGTGTAGGCAAGTATTAACAAAACATGATTTAAAAAAAAAAATAAGAGACTGGGAAAACATAACTGCGAACAAAAATTTGATTTATAACCATTTAAATTTACTCAGAAAGTGTTTGCCCATACCTTTAAAACTTCATAGCTTTTATAGTTTTGCACAATGTCACAGTGGCAGGGAGATTTTAAGGGTGATGCAGCTGTGAATAGCTATGAGGAATAAAATAGTCTATAAAGTTCCTGACAGTTCCTTGTGTTGATGAATTATATTAGTACATACCATCCAATATTTTAAAGCAATGGATCATTTTCTCCTACACATTGCATCTGATGTGCCAAACTTCTGCCTCCACAGTACTCATTTAATCTTATTATATAAACCTATAAATAATGACATTCCAATATTATTAGGGTGTACTCTTCACTGGAGCACTCTGTGAAAAATATGAAATTGTCACTTTATAAAGTACAGATAGCAAAAAAAAAATACTCAAAGTCTAGTTCTTTTATCAAAGGGCTTAAAAGGGTATTCTTAAACACTTTGATTTGATTTTTCAAATGCAGTTTTCAATAAATCCTCTTGAAATACTAAAAAAAAGGAAAGGGGGAAATAGCTGATATAATTGCATCTCAAACTCTTACCACAGTTAACGAAAGAACATTACTTACATTTTCTCCCATCGTTATAGCAATTATGCAAGTCTGAAGACATGGTATCTGACGACAGAGGCTATTAATGTTTGGAGATTTCTTCAGAGAAAAAGTAGACCAACTTGGTTTATGCATTTCCCAAATTCAACAATGAGCCTTGTTTGTACATTAAAGAAGAGAATACATTACTGTGGAATAGTTTTTTTCTAACAATAGTTAGAAAGCTAGAATAGTTCTTTTCTAACATTTCTATCTTGTGTGCATCAGAGAAGGGCTAGTTAATTTGGTCCTGTTTCCCCCTTACACCTCAAATATTTATTTATTTTTACCTTAGAGAACACTTCTCTAGACATGTCTAGGTTCTCCAGTGGAATTCTATGGTCACCTTCTCACAGAACTGACCATAGAGTCACACTGGAGGACTTAGACATGGCTAGAGCAGTGTTCTCTCTAGGCATATCTAGGTCCTCCCTGTCTCTATGGTCAACTTCTGCCAGAAGCTGACCATAGCATTACGCTGGAGAACTAGATATGCCTAGAGAGAACATATTTTTTCGGTCACATATAGGGCAGCAGAGGGTAAGAAACCATCATCATCATCATCATCATCATCTGCAAATCATCAAATTTGCAAATGCTTAACCCGCAAATATGCAGGGATGAGTATATGTTCATTTCAGCAAAAGGAAACAAATACCACAAAATCCATGCCTAAAACTGCAATGTGTCTTTTGTTACTCCTCTCCAGGAAGAACTTCTGATCTCTGCTCTTTCACTCCAGCTAGCCTTGCCATGGGCAACAGAAGTTTTGTTCCCACTGACACTACACAGCTAATTACTGGATCTATTGACTAGAAGTAAAGATTAGTCAGCAGACTGGGTACCAAGAAGGAAAAATCTTTAAACAGTCATGCTCAACTTGCAGTATCTCGGATGGTGCCAGTCAGCAATACAATATAAATGCTCTTGTTTGAAAGGCCAAGCAAAACATGCATAGAAGCAAGGAGCTTTGTGATTTTAGGGGAAACAGTTACAATGAGAGATGAAAAGTATTCTACTGCTCCAAACTAGCCTGTAAAAAGCACACATACCTTCAAAAGCTCAGGCATGCAAATGTAAATAATGATTTAAAATATTTTTTAAAACTTGGATTCAAACATGCACGGATCTGAGATTTGGGGCTTTCAAGTTGCTACAGGCTTGGATGACACCCAGAATAGAATTTTAAGAACTATTTTGGGAACTCCAAGATATACCCCGGTATAGTACTTGTGGCTGGAAATGGGTTCACAACCCTGGCTCATGAAGATCTGTCTGTCAATCTTTAGTATCTGGTTAATATTGAAAGGAATGCAAGAAAACTGCCTAGCAAAACTTTGTTTTCAGGAATAACTGGTTCTTAGCTCCTCAAAAGAAATATCCTGGTATCATAAAGCACATGTCTTCTTCATAAATTTGGCTTTTCAGAAACTTATTTTCTCCAGAAAGATAATTCATCAGTAAAGAAAGAATTTAAGTTATGTGCCAATGATATGCTCGCACAAGAAGACTTTGCATCTTTCACTTCAGTTAAACTCTATCCATGGTATCTTTTACTTAAACACCTTCTGGGCCCAGAGGAATACCTGTTTAAAACTGAAAATTTTTGTTTAAGAAGGAAGTTAACATTAGCTAGGTTTGAGATAATGCCTTCCACAATTCTGGACAGCTGATTAGCTAAGACCCCTTATCATTTATACTACTGTTGCTGTGGTCTTGATGAAGCTGAGAACCTACCCCACTATTTGTTTAGTTGTCCATTGTCAATGGGAATTAGAGAAAAATACCTAGTGGGGTTGTCATCTATTAAAAAAAAAATAGGCCCATCTGCTGAAAAATAGAATTTTTGCCTTTTAAGAAACATTCTGGTATCACTAGAAGAGCCGCAACTTTCTTAATGGCATTAGCTAAAGCCCATGCAAGTTATTATAAGGACTTCCCAAAAGTCTGAAGTTTTACTGCCCTTGTGGCTTCATTTTGTATAGTTTAATTCTTACCAATAAGCTTAGTAGTATTAGAAATGGCACTGGAATGTTTTTGTTTTGTTTTATGTTAGATTTTATATCTTAACTTTGTTATTTGATATTTGTACAACCTCTTTGCTTTTATATTGTATTATATTAAAATTTGAACTGAAATGAAATGAATTTTTAGATATCAGAACTTCGCAGCCAAGACTTTGGTAGCTGGCTGTCAAAACTATAAACAATTATCACAATCCAGACACAAGTCCCCTATTTTTTGGAAGAGAGGGCATATCTGAGATTTTGAAAAAGTTTTGTGGAAATCATCACACAATCACTACTATGGGATTATGCTCATTTACAAAATGGATACAATGGTGGGCATGACCAATTACAAAACACCTAATTTCACAGAAGGCAGCATAGTGAGCTAGAATTATTTTATTAATTATTAAAGTCCTTATAATAACTTGCACAGGAACTTGAGTAAGGGTAATGGTGGGGTTTCAACCCTCAGACACAAATCTCTCCATCAAACACACCTCCAACACCAATTTCTGAGGCGACAAAGTGGTGAGTCTTAAAGAAAAATCAGTTATACAAGGGCTTCTCTAGATGAGAAGATATAATGTGAATTGCTACGCATTAACACAAATTCACAGCAGTGTTCATTTGTCTTCACAGTTATTTAGCAAAATCACTGGTATGCAAAGCTATCCATGTTTGAAGTGCAAACGCAGCCATGCCTGCAAATCAACATGGTGGCCAAGAGTGAATTACTGTACTCACGTTATTATTCTCCACAAGTTATCACTGCTGAACAGTATTTTTTTAAAAATTATAAATCAAAGGTGTGCAAATGGAACCTTCTGCTTTAAAAGCTGTTTGGTCACTTCAGCACAGCAAAAAAGTACACGATCGATAACGCAAAACTCCAAAATGGTGCTTCCAGCCACTTCATTGCCAGCAAGCTTGCCCCTGCACATGTCTGACTAATCAGCTTTCCTCTTCCGCCCTCGCTAAGAATGTGCTGTGATGTGAATAGGATGTCCAAATAAGCGGTAATGCACATTTCCACGCATTATTTAAAAAAAAAAAAAAACTCCAGAAAAGCGCAAAGGCTTTTCCTGCAAAATAAATGGAGTTTTTGGCCACCCTCATTCCGAAAACCACAGATCTCAGTTGGATCTCATTGGGACAAAAGGTATTCTCTGCAAATTCTGTTAGGGTTATTTTCACTATCTAGACAGCCCCCAAGAAGCTGGGTATAAGGGAAAGGCAGTATGTGTGCCCTGAATGACAAACCACAAATTGAACCCTCACAGCACAACAAAATATCAACTTCCATGAAGGGTAACTGGTGATATTCAGAAAAAAATATAAACATATCTCAAGAACACACAAATGCACCATATAATGCAGATGAAACATACACTACAGATACAAAGAAAATATAGGAGAAACTACATCCCTGATTGATCCCCACTGTTCTCTTCAACTTATACTGGCTCCCACTGTCCCAACACCGCTCCGCTATACCTTGACTGCCCTGCAAACCACCCGCACTATTCCTCCTGAGCTCTGAACCCCATCCCCCATTGCCTCTCCCTTGCTTCCTTGCTTTTACTCCATCACCTCGCCAGGCCAGGACACTATTACTACTACCTCCTCCTCCTCCTCCTAGGCAACAGGAGACATTTCGAAGTGAAGCATCTGATTCAGCCACTTACCATTTATTTTTATAAGTATGCCTCTGGACCTGTATAGACCCAAAAGACATTCTGGGGAAATAAAGATAGCAGATAACTGGAGGCCAGCTCTTGCCCATGAAACAATCCTGTCTGCCCAGTTAAACCAGGAGTATCAATTGTGTGTCCCTTAAATGTTACTGAATGACAACATCAAACATTACTCACTATTAGATATGGTTGGTGGGAGTTGTAGCTCAACAACATGTGGAGGGCCACGCATTGCCCAACATTGTTCTAAAGGATAGGGCCGTTCCATAGGTGGTGCTGGGGCTTGTCTGCAGATGCCAAATGATGGGCGACAAAGAGAAATGTTTGTGCATTAGAGTTCAGTTCTTTTTTATCCCCCTGAAACCTCAGTACTGCTTCCTACTCTCAGTGCTACATCACAGCTGCCTTGGGTCCTGCATAAGGAGAAATGTGGCCAATCAAAATCAATCAAATAAATAAGATGTTTTAAGAGCTCCTTTGACTTGAAAAATAGCATGTTGTGCAGCACACGGAAAGGGGTGGCTGCAGGTGTCAAGAACAAGCCCATTAATGTACCTTCAATATATGTGGCTGAACAGGCTTCGCTAAACTGAGGCCACCAAATTTAAAATAAGTTGTGCTCAAATGATCAAACATTAAAATAAGCATTAAGACAATTCAGAAACATTATAAATCCTTCTGAAGTAAGAGTTTCCAATCATAACTTTAACATGAAACTAAATTTAATATGCTTAGTTTTTCAGTCCTTGTAAGCCTCATAGATCCTGCTTTTTATTACAACTATGCCATTAATGTAGCAATTAAAATTAGTCAGATTGAGCCATCACTTATTATTAGAAGTGATCATAAATGAAGATGTCAAAAAAAGGGGGGGGGAGGCTGTGTGATCAAACCAAGAGCAATCTAGCATGGAAATGCAGGAAAAGTTAAAGATGCCAAACTAGCAAGTAAGCAGTACCAGAGGCCAAGAGTCCTGATGTCACATTGAAAGGGGGGGGGGATGGGGTGGGACAGGATGGGGTGATAGATAATAAAAGGCTGCACCCTGCAGCACCAAGGAAAAATTAAAGCATCAGTCATAAGGGGGAAAAATACCATTTACAGACTCACACTCAACAGTATGGTTGAAACGAGTAGAAGTCTTAAAGATAACAATATGGACATGAAACACAGTTTGTTGTGTGGTGCCTTTCGTTGACAATCTCTTCTGTTTGATATTTTGCAGTCCTTATGATGTCATCCCAGAATCTGTTGAAAATATAAGCGTCTGCCAGCATGCACTTCGTCTTCTCCCAAAGAGACATCAGCCTCCTTTTAGCAATCCCATTCTGTTCAGGAGTGTAGCTTGCATTTCTCCAATCCAAAATGTGATGCTCTTCCAAAAAAAACTTGCCTATGGTGCAATCTGTCTAAATCTGTCTGAATTTCTTTTCATGTCTTCTTGAAGCTGGTGCTGATCATGGCACTGTGCTTCTGCAGCAGTGTGCCACTCAAGCTTTGAATTACTGCTAGCGGAGTTTAAACTACCAGTCCACAGTCCATAGTGCCTTTTAAGTATCTAGCTATGCCTTTCACTCCAGTCCAGCCTTCTTTGTGGGTGCATTAACTATGCTTAAATACCTGTGGCCTTGAATGTATTCTATCAATCAGTCAGAAGAAGCAGACTGAAATCCATCAAATAACACACTAAAATAAATCACTTAGTCTTACAGGTGCCACTAAACTCCTTCATCCCCCTCTTCTTTTTATACTGCAACAGACTAACATAGCTATTTACTGGAAAACTGTATAGTTACACTTTCAGTGAGTTCCCAAATATCCTCAAATGTTTCCCCTGACCTCCAGACATTCAATAAAGGCAACAATATTCATTAACCCTAAATAGTATATACCTTGCTCTGCTGTTTTCGTTTTTGTTTTTTTTAGTTGTGTTATCAGTGCTCTTCATGGTGCAAAAAGGACAGTAAGGACAGAAACACTCTTTAGAGAAAAGGCAGGATATAAACTAACTAGGAAACAAATAGATTCTGTTGAAAATAATTTCTGGCTCTCATTATTGTGGAGAAAAACTGGAAAATATATATGCCATTTCTGCTATGGGCTCATTTCCCTATGACTATTTATCACATGACTGCAATATCAGATGATGGCTTTTGCATGTGAATGAGCCATAATCACAGACAGAATTTTGCATTACCCCACACAGCCATAAACACAGTGCTTTCCCCAAGTTCACATATTTCAACTGTAGTGAAGTGCTGAAAATGAAGTGATGGGCATGAATGCATAAAATGGTTCCAAAGCCCTTCTATTTTTTGGTTGTGAACTGTTATCAAAAGCATGGATTTGTTAAGGACAAAAGCTGTGCCTGGAGTATAAGATACAAAGCACAAGCCAAATTTACTACAGATGCAAGCTTTGACAATGATAGAGTTTTTGTCATTTTAAGTTGGTTGCTCTTTAAAGAATAAAGGACTAATTGCCCAGATAATTTCTTTCTCTGGAACTTTACAGACTCCAAGATACAGTTTATCTACTGAGTACAGCTATTATGAAACCTAATAAAGTTCTGGTGGGGAAGGCTCTTTGTTACGAATAATATCAATTTTGGTACTTTTAAAATCTACTTTATAATATACATTAAAACAGATTACAGTTCACCAAATAAAAAGGAAGATAGGGGAGAAAACTAACCTTTAATACTAACCCACTTATTGTGTGAGCTTTTGTGAATTTCAATCCACTCCTTCAGGATACATCGCCTGTCACAAATCCATGGTTCTGAGTCTTTACCTTGTGAGTCTGAGGCAGCTGTGCTTGTACCAGAGGGCTTGGCTATACAGCCCATGAGTATGTGTAGTGATCAGTGGCTTTTTAATATAGTGTGGTACTCAGATGTCCACTATGTAACTGCACAGTGATGTAAAAAATAATGAATTGTTGTCTGGAGTATCCCAGTCTCAAGCTGATGGTGGGATGGAGGTTGACAAATGTCTGGTGAAATTTCTCAAGTGATCCCTTTCCATGAGTCCAAACGACAAAGATGTCATCAATGCACTTTAGGTAAAAGAGAGGTTTTTCTGCATATGAACTGAGGGGCCATTGTTCCAAGTCAGCTGTAAAAATGTTTGCATGCTGTTGGACCATACAGGTGCCTAAAGCTGTGAAATTAATTTGAAGGTAATCACGTTATTCCCAAAAGGGAAGTATTTCTGAGTGAGTATAAAATGATAATGTTTAGTGGCTGCATGTGAGACGTGTAATCTATCCTTGTGTGAGATGTTGGGATATAGTGATTTCTCATCCATAGCTGCTAGAATGGTGTTCTTGGGATACTGTGGATTGACCGTATTTTTCTCAGTAAGTCAGTTGTATCCCCCACAAATCTTGTGGTACTGGTGGCACATAGTCTGAGAATTGAGTTTATATATCCATATGCTCCACCAGTAAGGGTTCCAATGGACTGTCTTGGGTTGCCTGGTTTAATATATTTTGGATAGTAGATAAAAGATGCTTGGTCAAGGCTCCAGGAGTGCATCCATTTAGATTTGGTCCTATACAGCCACAGGGAATTCTCTCAGTAATTTGTATAGTTCCTCTTGGCATTCATGAATAGAATCTGTAGATATGATTCTGTATTGTGTGGTGTTGGACAATTACCTCTCGTGTAGGGCAACTAATTCTTGATTACTGTGGCTCTTCCTTTATTAGCCTCCTTAATAACAATGTTGGGGGATTATTTCTGAGACTTGTTTCAGTTGTTGTTACGTGCCTTCAAGTCCTATCTGACTTACAGTGACCCTATCAGGAGTTTTCTTGACAAGATTTGATCAGAAGAGGTTTAGCATGACTTCATCTGAGGCTGAGAGGGGTATGACTTGTTCAAGGTCACCCGATGGGCAGGGATTCAAATCCTGGTCTCCCAGAGCCCTAGGTGCCTTAAAGTCAACTCCAACTTATGGCGACATTACCACAGGATTTTTTTGGCAAGATTTGTTCAGACAAGGTTTGCCATTCCTTCTTCTCAGGCTGAGAGTATAAAGAATGTTACAAGAAGCAATTGTCCCCGACATCCTTATGTAACTGAACATGAGCGAAACAGCAACATTGGCACCACCATTAACTCACTCCTATACAAAAAAAGAAGGACTAAAATTTACTTGTTCCTACGGTCTAAAAGAAAATATCTATAAAATTTCTATAAAATGATGCTTTTGTGGTATATGACACCAGAGAAACTGGTATGAAGGCATGAATAATATCTGCTGAAAATGCAAAGAAACAAAAACAAACTGGGTCTTTTTAACATTTATAGTGGAAATGTAAAAAAGATAGGAAATACTGGTGGAAAATTAGGGAATGATGCAAGAGATTTTAGGAACTGAATTAGCTCTAAGACCGGTGTTATATCTACTAAATATGATAAACCTTGAAAACAAAAGAGAGTGAGCGAGTATAGGGATTTGATAACTTATATGGTAACAGCTGCGAGATTGGTTTATTGGAATACTGGAAAATAAATGAGATACCGAATGATTTTGAACGGATGTAAATGTAATGGACTTAACAGATTTAGATAAATTGACTAAGGAAGCCAATTGAGTGTTTAAAAAAAAACCCACGGAAACCCTTTACTGACTATATGAAGTAATAAAGAGGAGATACCAAGTACTATAGGTTTTGATATTTAAGAAGTGAAGTTATTGTTCTGAGTTCTGGAAAGAAATATAGATTTATAGTAGGGAAACAAGATAAGATAAATAATAGATACTGTCCAGGAAAATAGAAGATAGTTGATTGGTTAAGATACGAGATACAGTCAGAGAGAAGTGGGAAGTCATTTTAAAGATGGAAAAGAAGAGTTGTTTATACTGTGTGTCTTTGTTTGTGTGTTTATGTTTATAAAAATTTAAAATTTTGAATACAAGTTATTTAAAAAAAAAGAAACAGGAAAAGATTAATTAACTCTCCTCCCCCACCCCATATAACACTAACATAGCTTCTACCAGAATTCTCTCCCTATGAACTCAGCAATATTACATAAGATAGCCAAAATGCAGATGGGAGCAAAAGGCTGAGGAGCATACTTTGGACAAGTCTCTGACAGAGCTTCTTTTGCTGCTTTGTATCTTGGTTTGTGTGTAAAAAACAAAGGTGCAAGAGAGGGTGGTCCTTTGGATTGGGGAGCTACCTTGTGGATCAAACAGAAGTGTCTAAGAACTGGATTTAGCTACCAATTGCAGTTAGAGAATTGAATGAGGAGCGGGGAAGGTCAAGTTCAAATTTTCACTCAGCAATAAGGCTCACTGATTAACCCTGAGCTACGCTCTCCTTCCCAGTCTACCCTACCTGACAGAGTAGTTGTGAAGATAAAAGGAAAAGTGAACAATGCATGTTGCCATAACATGCTACACACAGACTCCTGGACCTGAGAGAGATAAACAACTGAAGATTCAAAGAAAGGATCTTTCAAATGATAGGAAATGATGAGATAAAATCAAAGTAGAAAAATGGAAAAGATCTGATTAATTTGGTTTATTTCTAATTCACCTGTTTTCTTTTAGGAAGAAAATGTAGAGCTAAAATAATTTTGTGTCCTCACTCCCAACCCCCAAAATATAAATGCATATGTCTGCTATTTTTAGTAGTTTTCAAAGCTTACCAGCCTGCACCACAGGATGAACACCACCATCCCCACATTGCTGTCGGCAAATCTGTGCTCAAGTCTGTTCAGCAGTTCACCTACCCGGGAAGCATCATTTCCTCAGATGCCAAGATGGACAAAGAGATCGATCACAGATTAGCAAAGGCATATAGCGCATTTGGAAGACTTCACAAAAGAGTCTGGCGTAATAAACATCTGAGGCAAAGCACAAAAATCAGTGTGTATAGAGCCATTGTGCTGTCTATTCTCTTTTATGGATCTGAAACATGGGTCACCTATTGCCACCACCTACGACTCCTTGAATGCTTTCATCAGCACTGTCTATGCACAATCCTAAATATACACTGGACTGACTATGTGACGAATGTTGCTGTCCTTGAGCAAGCAGGGATCACCAGCATTGAGGCCATGCTATTGAGAACACAGCTGCGCTGGGCAGGGCACGTTTCTAGGATGGAGGATCATCGCCTCCCAAAAATAGTACTCTACGGTGAACTCGCCACAGGTCAGCGTAAGAGGGGCGCTCCAAAAAACCCGATACAAGGACTCCCTGAAACAACATCTCAGGCTCGGCCAAATTGATCACCAACAATGGTCCGCCATGGCCTCACATCGGGAGGCATGGAGACGCACTATCCACAATGCAGCCTTATTTGAGAACTCATGCCGAACAAGTCTTGAAGAGAAACAACAATGCAGAAAGAATCACAACCCAGAAACATCACCCAAGGCGACCTTCTGCTGTGCTTTCTGCAACTGGACTTGTTTATCTCGGATTGGCCTTTTTAGTCATCAGCGCGCTTGCAGAAAGAGGGGGATGAGTCCTTCCTGAATCTTCGTTTGCAAAGAAAAGCCAGAGAGAGAGATATGTCTGCTATTTTTGGTAGTTTTCAAAGAAGTAGCTGAGTTAGTCTCTTATAGCATAAAAAGGAGAAAGGGAGGGGCAGGAGAAAAAAAAGAGCAGCACCGTGAAGACTAACTGGTTTTTATTTCTGCATGAGCTTTCGTGGATATAAACCCACTCCTTTGGGTGCTCTTTGTTCTGTATTGCAGCCAGAGAAATGGGTTTATATCTATGAAAGTTCATGCAAAAATAAAAACCAGGTAGCCTTAAAGGTGCTGCTACTTTCCTCCCCCACTTCCTTTCTCTTTTTTTAAAGGTTACGTACACATCTATTTTTAGATTCTGCATGAATCTATAAGTATTCTTAGGATTCAATCCTCATGTTCTCCAATTCATATTTAAAGATTTTGCAATAAGAGTCAATATTTGACAAGATTTTGTGGCTTGCTTAGAACAGCAGTCAGAATTGGACAGTAGTCATGGAGAGTAATCAATATTTGACATCTGACTTACAACACACTGTACATTTAGTAAATCTCACAACAGAGTACTAGTAGAAGTGTAATTCCTATGGTAAGCCTTAACAATAACAGTTTTTATTCTAGTATGCATTCCTTTTTATTGAATTCACACAAAATATTATTCATTACAATGAGAGTTGGAAAAGAAAGACACACCTTTGTTTCATGTCCTGCAAGTGCTGTATAGAAACAAGCACTACAAATTAGTTTCTCTCTGTTCCTAGGGAAGGGTTCCAATTCTTTGCATACTTTGTTCCACAGGCCTTGATAATACATGCTTTTTTAAAAAAAATCCACACCCTCTTTCTGTGTGTGTGCCCTCAAGTTTTCTGTTGATTTATGGTGACCCCATGAATTTCATAGGTTTCTCTTAGGCAAGGAAATACTCAGAGGTGATTCTGCCAGTTCCTTCCTCTGAAATGCAGCTTACAGCACCTGGCATTCCTTGGTAGTCTCCCATCCATGGCTAGTGAAATTCTCTGGTGTACCCACAAGAGCTCTGAGGAATCCTTGCAGACAAGATAGCTCACAGACTATCTGCATCCCCATTGTTTCACTGTGATGGCTGTAAGTAGTGATTAGACTTCTAAGGGCTTCTGTACACTGGCAAAAAAAAAATAAAAAAAAATCCAGCCTCACCTTTCATTTTCCTGGGCTGCAGTCACCTCCCACAACGACCCTGTAGTGACCCTGTTAACCACACACAGAGAGACACATCAAGGTGACATCGGCATAACCAGCCATACATTTCCCCCTAGTGAACTCACGGGGCCATGTCTGCTCTGCTCCCCCGCACTGCTCTTCCCAACATGCATGCATAGACCTATCAACCAATAGCCATTATTGTCTGCCAGTCAATCTACTGGATACACTCTGATTGGACGCCTTCCCCATCCAATCCCCTTTCCACCTTCAGTAAGGGAGGAAACTTTAAATGCATGAGTGCACGCACATGATAGAAAAAAATATTTTATTTATGAAAATGCTCAGCCAAGAGATCAATGGTGAGCAGGTCTCTCAAACTTTTGGATTAATGTTTATATCTTTATTGTATTTGATTACCTGCATTGATTATTTTGTTTTATTCTGAATTATCTGTATTTTTCCCTTTTCTTATTGTATTTTAGTATCATATTTATTTTATATTATTAGAATAGTGATAATTGTTTTATTCTGTAACCTTTTGTAAAGCACCATGTACATTGATGGTGCTATATAAATAATAATGACGATGATGATGTGGTCATCTCATTATAAATAAATAAATAAATAAATAAAATATTTTAATATGTAACTGGGCTTATGTAGGCTTTTATTGGGGTGTGTTTTTAATTTTATGTTTATTTTATTTTTAATCTTTTAACTCATATTTTAGGTAATTTTACATTTTTATATTGTGATGTTTTTATTGGTTCGAACTGTATTTTATGTGGTATTTTGTGAACTGCCTTGGGTCCCTTCTGGGAGAAAAGTGGCATATAAATTAAATAAATAAATAGGTCAGTTTTCTCCTGATGCTTACCCACCATAAACTGTAACTTAACCTAACATATCCTTAACACTTTGTTTACCTGTCTGGCGATGCTGCCCTGATAATGGCAGAGCCTATTATCACAAAAGTGGAATGGACCTTCTTTGTGGCAGGTCTTTAAACATTTTGGATGTGCTTCTTTCAAGGAGGGAGGGAGGGAGAAGAGGCTCTGCAGCCACTCACCCTCTTTCATCTGATCGTTTTCCCCACTCACCCCCTTTATCTGATTGCCTTCCCCAGTCACTCTCTTTCATCTGATCACCTTCCCCATTCACCCCTTTCATCTGATTACTTGCTCCTCACCTCCTTTATCTGATTGCCTAGGTGCAAATCCAACCTGTTTAATGACCTCCCAAAAAGAGAGTCCATCCCACTTTTCATCACATTCCTCTTTTAAACAGCTCCTAGTCATTCACTTGCTCACTAGTGCAGAGATCTGCATACATACATGCATACATACACTGAAATAAAAAAAAATAGCAACACACACTATGCTTGCCAGAACCAAAAGCCGTCTCAGAGCACTTGACACACAGGATTATCCAGATTTTCAGAAAGGTTCAGAGTAAGAGATAAGTTTTTTTTAAAAAGGGGATTACAACCCTCAGAAACACATTCCCTGCAAATCGTCAAGAACATTGTGTGTCCTGATCACAGGGACTACAAAGTGGGAATGGATTCCTCCCCCTGCCCCACATAGACAAGCTCTAAATAACTTTAAATAACATTTGCTGCCATCCAGCAAAGTTGCAGCAATGTGGAGAGTCTCCATGGCCATCTTGTCCACAATACATTGTTCCAAGGAAGGATCACCTCAGACTGAAGCATGGGACAAGATTATGCAGTATGGAAAAACTAATATGGCACCCAAAAAGACACTGGTAATAATGGTGATGGAGAAGGAGAGGTTAGGCCTTTGGCCTCACACTGTGTGACCTCTTGTGTGAGCCCAGCTGAAAAGAATAAGAAATGATTGTGTGCCTTTAAGATGCTGCTACTGAAATGTCCAGTTCTCGTTGCCAAAATAAGATTTTTCCTGTGGTGTGCTGTTCTTGCAATAGTGGCATGAAGAATCCTCACCTTGTTGTCTCTTTAATCAACTGTAATATAAAAATATCCTAAAGGCACCAGATCCCACCCGATCTTGGAAGCTAAGCAGGGTCAACTCTGGTTAGTATTTGGATGGAGACCACCAATGAACACCAGATGATGTCAGCTATATTTCAGAGGAAGGAAATGGCAGAAGCATCTCTGAATATTCATTGCAAAAAAAAAAAAAGACCTATGAAATTCACGGGGTAACCATAAGTTGACAGGTGACTTGAAGGCGTGCATACACACACACACAGTCTACATCTTCCTTCTGTTTGCAAAAATTGTAAATGATTGTACCAAACGTCTGCTGGCTGCTGCTTCTGAACCTGCTAGATTCTCCTAGCAGCAGGTGAAAATGAATGCATGTGATTTAAGATTAAAAACAGAAAATCAATTATCAAGATGGGACACAACCACTTTTCACAGCTATATGGCCTCAAAGCCTCTTCTAATAAGAGAGCCCTAAACATTTCTACTCAAAATTAAGTCCTATTGAGTTCAATGGGGCGTATTTCCTATGACTTTAGTAAAGAACCGCAACCTACCCACTTAATCCAAAGAAATCATTATACTGTATAACGCAACACTGTTTTAATAGCTGTGAATACATTACAATACCTTAGAGACATTATCTGCATCCCCATCCACATGGCACCTTGGACATACACCTTATCTCCCCACACATATGCTGATGCAAACAAGCCATATCCAGTAATTCTACAAGTACATCACATGAACGTCCCAAACATGTGTCGTTCCAAAGATCATTGTGGCCATCCCTTTAATGTGCTTCATTGCTATAATTTTTGGAGAAGCTCTCACCTCTATGTGTTCTAAGTATCACTTTTTATTGCCTGCTATTTACAGCATGGCAGGCAGCCAATATAGCTCTCTGTGGAATTCTACAACCTCACACAGTTTGCAAGGAATTTTCTTTTGTCTTTGAAAAACACAGTTCAATGTCAAATCTCTTACATTTTCTACTACCAATTTATTATATCAAATAATCAGTGTGTAAACTGACAGAAGACAACCCCACTCATTATTCTTTTTTAAAATATTTAAGAGCATGCAGCCTATTCTCATAAGTCTCAAAGATATTTGAAATGTTCTCATTGACACAAAAAATAATTGGAAGCTTAGAGCTACAGAAGTTTGGCTTGCTTCCCTTTTACAAGGTATGCAAGGCAAGTATTCACACTTTGTTCTACTTAACAGTTGTTAAGCAGTTAACAAGATGACTTTAGTCAAACCTGCAAAATTCTTCTCATAAATTCTGTAAAACAGGAACCAAAGCAAGATGTTGCAAGCCATGCTGTGTCAAGTGTGTACCTATAAATCCAACAACATATTGGCCACAGTGGGAAGTACCACAGATTGCTCATCCTTGGCAATGAGGTATTTGGAAATACAAAGGATATTTTCAAACTCAAATATGTTGTGGTATTCTGAGCTGATATAACAGAGCTATAGCTCCCAAACCCATTTTAAACAATAAAATAAATTCTAGTGAATTCTAGTGAATGAATTTCAATAAGAAATTATCCTAAACTTTCTGGATATGCCGCTAGAAATATTGTAACCTAAAGCTTTGTTTCACCCACTGCAGAAATTAACTCTCAATATTAAGACTTCCTTTTGTGGAAGGGGAACAAAGTAAAGATTTTCATATCATTTTGACCACATTATTACATAGCTAGTCATGGCTATTTGCTAGCTGACCTACTGCAAGTTCTTAATTTGCTCCTGAAGTTACCAGAACAATCTTTATGCATTTCACCCAAAAAGATAAACACAGCATAGATGCACTTACCATTGCTGGGCCAAGGAGAGGCACCAGGAAAGGATCAATGTTTAAAAACAGGTAATTTGAAAGCAGGATATTGGACAATAAAAGAACAGAGTAGAAATAGGCCTGAAAAGTATGGATGTGCTAGAAGAAAGGTGGAAAGTGCAGAGTCCTTTGTGGGGCAACAGAAATGTATTGAGTAGGCAGCAAAGAGTTAACTAGGTGGGACTAAAGAAATATTAAAGGACAACCTCATGCAGAACATATGGGCAGAAGATAACATACAGGTAGTCAGGAAGACACGAACTAATGAAGAGCTCTGGAAATTAGGAAACTGGATTAAAGAGGACAACAACGCCAAGGTCCCATCACTGGGCATGTACAACAGGACCAACTTTCATGATGACTTAAAACAAAGCAACAAAATATTTCCTTTAAGGGACAAATTAGAAACAAAAATGGTAGAAACGGGCTTCTTTCCATTTGACTGTTGTGTTCACATACATGAAACTTACACTGGAGAGAGAAAAGGCACTGAAACCCTATTCCTCCTGCGTACTGTGAACCTCTCCCCTTGCTTTAGATATGAACGGATTGCTTTGCCCAAGACTCTGGTAATAAGTAAGCATGTCAACTGATGAATTCAAAACAGTAAAAATAATAGTGCTTTCAGAGAGCTGAGTATCTAGAAACCTTGCCTGTTACCAAATATTGGTTCCCCAGAAGCACTCAGTGCAGAGTAGTCCATGCCATAAAAGTTCAGTCCCAGAAGAATTTTATTTCTCCATTTGGATTCTGGATCCAGCATCTGAACACATGCTCGCATCCAAGGTAATGGAGAATTTGGGCCTGGCCTGCAGAAAAAATAAAGAAATAATGATATGGTAGACTTGCCAAAGAAAAAGCTTTAAGTTTGTTTGTTCTAAGACGACAATGGTCTAAACTGATTCTTAGTTCTACTTTGAGTAGAGCCATTAAAGCAACTGGATTTACCTATGTGTTGACTCACCATTCAACAACGGATTGAATGGGTCTACTTTAGTTAGGATCCTAGCCCATAATTCCAAAAACACACTCTACTGTAATCTACGAGCAGAAGGATGACACATTTCTAACACGTGTATCCTGGAAAGATAAAGCATGGCAAACCATTACATTTCTTTAGTTAAGTTTAACTCTTTGCTATTTGTATTATTGCTGGCTCACTATTTGATAATATTCTGCCTTGCTTTTGTCAGCTTGTTTATCCTAATAGATTGTAACCCATTTTTAAGGGGCATTTAACCTAGAAAGGGAGTACTGTATATACTCATTTTTACGTCTAGAAATTTTACTCCAAAAAATGACCCCAAAGCCTGGGTCAGCTGATCCATGGGTCAGTTTAAGTACTGTACCTTAACTCTTATCAAAACAGGAACAATCCCCTTCTCTGAGTAGAGTGGCGAAATGCCTTTTTGAATGCCTGGGTGGGGAAAATGGTGGTGGTGGCAAGGAGCAACTGATCCCTGAGGTGGCGTTGGCACTCTTCCCTCACCATGGAATGACCCTCAACATCCCCGGGTCATATTAAAATCCATAATTTTGGCCCCAAAACATAACCTCAATTTATACATAAGGTCAACTTATACACAAGCATATATGATATATGAATTTTAATATAAATCAGTAAAATTGCTCTGGAGATGTCGACATCTTCATTTTAAAATAAAAAAAAAATTTACAGACTTCTCTCTCTTTCAAATTGCCAGCTGGTATTTATATACAAATCTATATGGATGGAGCTATAGCATTTTATAAACTATTCCATTTTGTATTGGATTTTTCAAGTATACATCCTCCAGGCATTTCAAATAAAGTAGGCATCTTTTTTCCAAAGTCTCTTTCTGCAAACTTGACAGTTTGCTTTTATTGTAAGATTTTCCTGTCTGTTTTCAATATGCCCATTGGTGGTTGGAGACATCTGAAATCTGAAAAGCCCTAAGGAAAAAGACAACACCAGCTGTGTAATATGGAATTCTGTTTGTACTTTGCTTGGACAAGCTACTGGATGATTTCCCTTACCTTGTGAGCACACTTCAAACTGACAGTTGAGATACAAGATACAAATATTTAAGACAGTGTTTGATAAAGTGGGAAGAAAGTATTACTCTGTGTGTACCAAGGTCTTGTCAAGACTGCTTCAAAGCAAAGAGGGAGAAAAGTAAAGGCAGGGTTACTTTCTTAGTTGCCTATCCTCAGGCACCATATTGGACAGGGTTTTTAGACACCTGCCAACCAGGGTGAAAATGGGGTGGGGGGAATGTTAATACAGTTGGCCCTCAACTTCTGTGGGTGTTAGGGTTGCAGGATCCCCATGAAGGGAAAAACCCATGAATATCTTAAGTCCCCTCCCTCCCCCCGCCAAAAAAAAAATGCATGCTATGAACTGCTTTCCTTCCAATAGCTGCATCCCTACCTCCTTTTCTTGCCTTGGCACCACAACACCTCCGCTTTGCTTTGAGGCCACCTCTCCTGGACCTCCACCCCCCTCCTAGGACTGTTGGGAGATTTTTGCAGCAGCCATGGCAGGACTTGGCCAGCAGTGGAAGATGCACCTCTGCCTTGCTCTGAGGCTGCTTCCACTGGATCTCAAACCCTCCCTCTTCTGCCTCTCTTCTAGTTCCCAATTCATTTCAGATCCCATCAAAACATTCTGAGGGTATTAGAGAATCATAGAATCACAGAATCTTAGAGCTTGAAGGGCCTGCAAGGGAAGCAGAGTTATTGACTCCATGTGCAGAAGCCTCTTTTTGGACACTGCTTTCTGATCCCACCCCCACCCCCACTTCTATGATGGAAGTCAACAGCTCTGCTCCCCAAAAGCAGTTACCCATCCTTGTTCTACAGGATAATAATCAGGATTGATTATTATCAATCAGGTATGCTTGTTGATGTCACAGTCACAGTTCTGTGTGTTTACTTCACTGTGCAATTGTTTTCTGCTTTTATGGCCTTACCGTTGTGGTGCTGAATAATCATATGTCATGAGGCTAAAACTGTCCACGACTGGGGCTAGGAGATCAAATTCTTTCTTTGTGAATGTTCCCAACTGGTTAGTTCTTTAAAGAAAACACAGAAAGAATTCTTTTTAGTATACAGTATTTATATAATCCTAACCTCATGTATTGTACTTTACAGGACAAGTAGTGGCGCAAAGAGTTGACAATCTGAATTTTGACACAGGACAAACAGGGAAAGGGGGTAATCATTATGTGGATGTGTGATTTGCACATTTGTTACAGGCTGAGCTACAGAAGAGCATGGGAACTAGGGTGGTTACACTAAAAACTCCACAGAAAAGGTGTGCTTTGAAGAAGAAACCCAGAAAAGGCATAACTTTTTCTTGAACTCTGTCCCAATAACACGCTACCTTCATCCCTGCTAGTCTGGACCCAAAATGGTGACTCTTCTTATATCTTCATTTATATCACACCTCTAATTGCCTTGGCTAGGTGATACTAGAATATTCTCAGGAGAAATGGGTGTGAGAGAAAATGGCCTTTTACACCAAAGTAATGGTTGGTGTACCAAAATCTGATGTAGGTTCACTGAATTGGGGGGGGGGGAGAGTCAGAGAACCTTGCTCCAGCATTTGAAGTTTCACATCTCGGTCTTAAAATATCTGTACAGTCGTCCCTTCACATTCGCGGGGGATAGGTTCCCCAGACCCCCGCGAATGTGAAAATTCCATGAATAATGACTGCCCTCCCCCTCCCCCACCAAAGTGACCATGGGGCCTCCTGAGGCCCCATAGTCACTCCCCCCCCCGTCTCCCCCTCCCTTCCAAGGCCTTCACGGGGTGTCCGGAGACTCTCCCGAGGCCCTGTGGATGCCTCCCCGGCCCTCCCCCTCCCTCCCCGGGCCTTCATGGGGCCTTCGAAGGCTCCATGGAGGCATCCCCGGCCCTCCCCCTTCCCTCCCAGGGCCTTCACAGAGCCTCCATGGAGGCTTCCCCAGCACTCCCCCTCCCTCCCAGGGCCTTCACGGGGCCTTCAAAGGCTCCATGGAGGCCTCCCCAGCGCTCCCCCTCCCTCCCAGGGCCTTCACAGAGCCTCCATGGAGGCTTCCCCAGCACTCCCCCTCCCTCCCAGGGCCTTCACGGAGCCGTCAAAGGCTCCATGGAGGCCTCCCCGGTCCTCCCCCTTCCCTCCCAGGGCCTTCACTGAGCCTTTGAGGGCTCCATGGAGGCCCCCCTGGCACTCCCCCTCACTCCCAGGGCCTTCACGGGGCCTTGGGAGGCCCCTTGTCATGGTTTTGGGAGGGCGGGGGGGCCTCCCCCCACCCTCCCAAAACCACGAATATGCAAAACCGCGAATGCTAAGTTTGCGAATGTGGAGGGGCAACTGTACTTGATATTTGTAGGTGTGGTGAAATCATAATTCCCTTACAGTAATGTTGAAACCTCTTCTGCCTTTGAAATGACCTGAGCACCAGTACTTTGCTGTAACTGCAGACTTAAGAGCATGTCACAAGAATTTAATATTCAAATATATAGTTAACCATTCATAGTTTTTTGTTGTTGTGTGCCTTCAAACCATTTCTGATTTACAGTACGGTAACCCTAAGGTGAATCTTGGCAAGATTTGTCCAGAGTGGATTTGCCTTTGCTGTCCTTTGAGGCTGAAAGAATATGAGTGTCCCAAGGTCACCCAGTATGTTTCTACCACTGAGTGGGAACTCAAACCCTGGTCTCCAGCGTCATACTCCAATCCTCAAACCAATACACCACACTGGCACTTATTCATCGTTTACAAAGCATAAAAATAACTTAATGCCATTAATCATGTATGTTTAGTCCAGATTAATGTTTCCATTATCTCTAAACTAAATTTATAGTTAGTCTTTAAATTACAATGTATCTGACGCTACCCAAAGACTCTGGGTGAATCAACACTTTAAAGTGTACCACCCCCTTCCTAATATTACAATACTAGAATCTATCTAAGTATGGCCAACTAAACACTCCCATCTAAGTCAAAAGCTTTGTAATCTTGCCTCTGCTGCCCACAAAGAATTTTCCATAGACAAACCTGCATGTTTCTTGTTTTGACAGATTAAATCAATGCTTGGAGCAAAACATTCTAATTTTACATTAGGCAAGACAACAAGATCATGTTATTTATTTATATTGACAATCTCTTGTTTAAGTATTGTGTAAACTATACACTTTCCAAGACAATGGGCCTGATTTGTATGTGCAACTAGAACTCAAAGATGACATCAGCAGCATCTGTTTGCAAAGCTGCAGCTGCTGTAAGTAGCCAAGTCAATGAATTGCAGTCCAAACTGGATAGGTGCCACTTACATTTTAGGCACTTAATTCTTGGGCTAGCCCTGTGCTCACTCAAAGTGAAATGTATGGAGGTTATTTCCAAATAAGCACATATCAATTTGTCTATTATGCTGCAACCGTAACCAGATTTCCTAGGAAATGGAAGCCTTATTTCGTTTCTCAGATCCTTGCCAAATAACTGCTGCCTTTGATCAAAGTACACATGATACCATAATAATTACATGAATGGGAGAGATGGGGAGAAATAGTTGGTAGTGGAGCCAATCTAGATTAAGGGCTACTATTTGCAGTGGAAGTAAAGCTTTCCATTGGTACAAGCAGACACCTTCCTTCCAACGTGAAGTGTAGGCATAAGCAGCCTAATCCAGATTGGGACCTCAGCAGGGGTTAAAAAGGGGGGGGAGGTAAAGCGCTCCCACTCCTCTCTAGAGTCTCAAATCTGGATCTGCCCCCTGCCATTAAACTTTAAAAAATAAATACATTCACACAACAATTTAATTAGACACTGATAATTGTGTCACATCTATTTTGTCCTTTAGGATGCCATCCTGAATGACATAATACCCAGAAACTGCCCAGAGTAGTATGCAGGGGCAGCATTTTAGACTTGGCAGATCTAAAAGCTGCTGCCACAATACCAGGTGTGAAGCCCACAGCCAGGTTAACTCCAAGGCAGACCTTTCCACTCCTCTGAGCACCCATAAACTAATTACTCCCTTCCTGATACCTTATAGCTATACTATAGAGTCAGCCTGAGCACTAGGAAATGGGGGGGGGTTGCATGTAGTAAGGGCATTATATACCACCTGATTTTGATAAACGACCTGATTCTGTAAATTTGTGCACCTAGACCAGCTCTTGCTCTTATAGGTGTCCTACACACTGTTCCGTGTGTGGGCCATACAGAATTTTATCATTAGTGTCTGAACAAAGCATTGTTAACAAGGGGTTCAGTTTTAAAGGGAGATTCATACCCCCCTCGTTCTAAGCATATTTGCATGCAAACAATTTTTGTTTATTCCAATGGAACCTGTCTTAATATATCAGAACACTTCTAAAATATGAAAGGTAAATTCCTAGAAATTCAGGTTATTTTAAGAGAGAACAGCATTCAATTTATCCAACTACATTTCCTCTAGATCTTTTTCACATGTACTGCTTTGAAACTAGATGCCACCTGTCCTATATTTGGGCATTTGCATTTTCCTGCCTAAATATAAAGTTATTTTTGGCCCAGTTTTCTAGTCTGTTGAGATCATTTTGAATCTTGTTTCTGCCTTCTGAAGTATTGCAACTACACCCAGTTTCTTGTCATCCACAAATTTGATGAGTGTTCCCTTTATTCCTTCATCTAAATCATTCAGAAAGATGTTGAAGAAAACTGGTGCGTCACTACACTTGTCCTTTCTCTCCTGGATAAAGAGCAGCTCTTTGGGTTTGGTCTGTTAACCACTGAGCAGTAGAATCACTTGGCCCACATTCCACCAGCTTCGTCTGCAAGAATATCCCAGGGGTCTTTATTGAAAGCCTTACTGAAATCTGAAAGCTACATCCACAGGTTTCTTGTAACTGTTTTCAAGACAGAGTAGGAAGGATTAGGTTATAGTATGACTTTTAAAGAAATCCTATACTGGCTCTTAGCAAATACAGGATTTTCTAAGTGCTTATAGACCGACTGTTAATCATCTGTTCTAGAAACTTTCCTGGCTGAGATCCTGTGCATTTTTAGCACAGCATAGATATACACCAGCACAGTTATAGTGAATCCCACAATTGCACAGGCAATAGTGCAGTTGGTGCTACAGCTTTGTGATTACTTATTACACAATGATCAATTAGCTCCACACCTAACCAAGTCAAAAGGGAGAAAGAAGGCTGTTTTTGTGCTGGTGGAACAATTGGGTACAGTAAGGACCATGATTATGCAACTGCTAAGAAACAGATTCTGGCCCTAGTATCAACATCAAAGTGGCCAGTAAGTAATTGCTTGGTCCTCCCCACCTCACCTCATCCTACCTGAAGATGAAGAAAATATTTTCCCACTTCCAGAGTCAGACCATTGGCCCAACTAGCCCAGTACTGTTAAGCTCAGACTTGCAACAGCTTTTCAGGGGCTCAGTTACATGAGTTTTTATCCCAGGAAGAATCTAGATATCCTCATCTCGAATATGTCTCATATTGTTCCCACAATTTGTCCTGGGTAGCAAAAGTCTCGGGGTTTTATGACTGTTGTTTACACTTACTGCATCCCGGGAAAGGGGCACACAGCAGAGCTGAATAATGATTGGTTGGACCTTGGAGGGTGCGGGCTTGCAAGGGAAGCCTGGCAATTCAGGATCCACCATTTTTGTATTATCCTCAGTAGGGTCCTCTGCTGCCTCCAAAGCCTAGTTGGCAGAAGCTGCAGCCAGCAGAGAGCCAGGTGATGGCCAAGGTTGCCCAAACAGGGCGGCCAGTCTGGAACGACCCCCAAGACCTTCTCCCCCCCATTCCTTTTCCTTCCAATAGAAAGCAATGCTTTAAGTTCTTTCTGTTCCCCCTACTTCTTTTCTTTCCAATAGAAGTCAATGCTTTAAGTTCTTTCTGTTCCCCCACTTCTCCCCCCACTTTTTTCCTTCCAATAGAAAGCAATGCCTTAAGTTCTTTCTGTCCCTCCATTTCTCCCCCTTCTTTTCCTTCCAATAGAAAGCAATGCTTTAAGTGTTTTCTGTCCTGCCCCACTATCCCTCCCACTTCTTTTCCTTCCAATAGAAAGCAATGCCTTAAGTTCTTTCTGTCCCTCCATTTCTCCCCCTTCTTTTCCTTCCAATAGAAAGCAATGCTTTAAGTGTTTTCTGTCCTGCCCCACTATCCCTCCCACTTCTTTTCCTTCCAATAGAAAGCAATGCTTTAAATTCTTTCTGTCCCCCCACTTCTCCCCCTTCTTTTCCTTCCAGTAGAAAGCAATGCTGTTGTTTCTGTCCCCCCACTCCTCCCCTCACTTCTTTTCTTTCCAATAGAAAGCAATGCCTTAAGTGCTTTCTGTCCCACCCCACTATGCCTCCCACTTCTTTTCCTTCCAATAGAAAGCAATGCTTTAAGTTCTGTCTGTCCCACCTCACCCTCCCTCCCACTTCTTTTCCTTCCAATAGAAAGCAATGCTTTAAATTCTTTCTGTTCCCCCAAGTCTCCCCATTCTTTTCCTTCCAGTAGAAAGCAATGATTTAAGTTCTTTCTGCCCCCCACTTCTTTTCCTTCCAATAGAAAGCAATGCTTTAAGTGCTTTCTGTCCCACCCCACTCTTCCCCCCACTTCTTTTCCTTCCAATAGAAAGCAATGCTTTAAGTTCTGCCTGTCCCCCCACTTATTTTCCTTCCAATAGAAAGCAATGTTTTAAGTGCTTTCTGTCCCACCCCATCCCCACTTATTTTCCTTCCAATAGAAAGCAATGCTTTAAGCAAGGCTGAGCCACAGCCCAGAGGAGGGAGGGAGGGAGGAGCCGGTGGCTCTCAGCTGGCTGCAGCTTCTGCCAGACGGGCATCAAAAATTGCAAGGCTTCCCTTGCAAGCCCGCCCCCTCCAAAGTCCGACCAATCAGTATTCAGCCCATGTCCCAGGATGGTTGCTGTTTATTCAGACAACTAATAGCATAGGTTGTCCTGGACTTTCCAAAAAGTCCCTGGAAAAATAGAGGGATGGAAAGTCACGGGTTAAATGGGTTTTTTGCTACCCCTCCTTCTGAATAGCCCATGATGTGTGTAAACAAATAGGGTTTAACACAAATTCTTCTCAGGTTTTTTTGCTGTGTAAATGGGCCCCAGGGTTTCAGACAGGATTCTTTCCTATCCCCTATCTGTAGATCCCTTTCATTACCTGGAGGTCTCCCACTCATTCCTTTTGCAATGTTATCAAGCTTTACTGTTGGGAGTTACAGGGATGTGACCTCCCTCAGTGATGGAAGAAGATTTCACATGATTAAAATAATGTTGGTTCATGCTTTGTTGTGGACATGGAGTTGCTGACATATTGGATGGGAGGAAAGTGTGTTTTGTACTACAGGCCAGTGACTTGTAGCATTCTGCTTTTAAAACTAACTAAAAGTAATCTTCAAAGTAACTAAAATTAACCATAAGCACATGAGAATGTAGCTATAAGGTTTATAAGTATTGTTGAACAGTAAAAAATTATTTTTTAAAGCAATTTCAAAAGCCTGAAGCACAGGAAAGTTTCCACGGTTTGCAAACATTTTACATTAAAGTGATTCAATACTTGCAATTTGTATAGAAGCGCCCAAAAAACTTTTAAAATAGTCTAAAAATAGTCTAAAACAATAGATTAGTTAAATAAGAAATGTTAGCAGGATCTTAACTTCCATCAAGCTGAGGCAGTGCACATTATCTTATAAACTAAAACCACTCTCCTGCTTAATGGATTACTCAAATGGCAATCTTGTCATGTCCTCTTGTTGAGCTAAGTATGTATGTGCAATGATGCTGAACTACAAATATATGTGAGTGACATTTTTTCGTTTGGTCAGCAAGTCCTATACATAAAGAACACAATGGCAACAAAGGCACTTTACCTCTGACAGAGTTTAACATTCAAGTGGCAACTTTATTTTGATGTATGCTGGAGCTACTTCATGTTCTAAGAACCAATAATTTAGTTGTCATATTAAGGACCGACCCTTTAAATTAAAAGCAATCATCTCTTCTGGCACTCACTTGCACCCATCAGTCTTCACAGCAGTTGTATGGCATTTGTTGTACATTTAAATTGCTAGCACAATGTGGACCTATAAAATGAGGGGCATCTGTTATGTTACAATAACTTAAATGCCTTGGGGCAAAACAATCTCCTTCCTCAATCACAGCAACACACATTTGCAACAAATATATTGTCATTATGGAAGGGGGGCCAGAAGGAAAGAAATACTCCTTCCTTTTATCATGCATTACAATTTATTGTGTATTATATCACTTTCCACAGATTAAAGGAGAATGCTATTTTAATGCAATTGGGATGCAACTTTTTTTTTAGCCAAGCAAAATATTTCAATGCCCTAAATAGCACTTCTGCACCTACCCTATTATGAATTACATTAATTACTTGGAGTGCAAGTATAATTACTGCAGATTCTCTTTTTTTTTTCCCCCAGGACAAAGAGAAAAACTATTTTCAGTACTGTAATGCTCATTAGATGAACAACACTAAGGTGTACATTTTATAGCAGCTCTCCAAACATGATTTACAGCTCCATCAAACCTACTGCCAGGTAAACACTTGAACAGGAAACTCCATGGTGTGCAATCATTCTTTGTATACTTGAACAGCTAGCATCTTCTAGGTCATATGAAGGCTAAATAAAGCCCTGGGACCACTTGTGGCCCTTCCAATGCTGTTTTTGTGGTCCTCAGTCCCTCTGGGCTACCTACACCACCCTTTCTCAGGCAAAAAAGGGTAAATTTATTCTTCTTAAAACCTCCAGAAGTGACAGTTCATCTTTTAAATAGGTTGCACCCCCATTTAGTATTTTTTTAAAAAATCCTCATTTTTCAAAAACAGAAGTGGGCTTTTAGACACTCAGGGGTTTTCTAGACAATGAAAACACTCCTCATAGAATTTGAGAATACCTTTTGTCCCAATACGCTGCAATGAGATTCATGGTATTCGGAAGGAAGAAGGCCAAAAGCTCCATCTACTGCGTGGGGAACCTCTTCACAGTTATTCCAGAGGTTTTTCAAATAATGTGCAGGCTTGTGTATTATTACATGTCTGGACATCCAATTAAGGAGGCTACACATTCTTGGCAAGGGCAAAAGTGGAGTGTGGATTGGTTGGATGTGCACAGGGGGTGGGCTTGCTGGCAAGGAAGTGGCCGGAAGCACCATTTTGGAGTTACGTGTTTTGATTGTGCATTTTTTTGCTGCGCTGAGGTGACCAAACAGCTTTTTTAAGCAGAAGGTCACACTTGAGCACCTCTGATTTACAGTTTAAAAAACTATTGTGCAGCAGCAATGTGTGAATAATAACACACTGTAATTTACTCGTTTTGATTGTGCATTTTTTTGCTGTGCTGAGGTGACCAAACAGCTTTTTTTAAGCAGAAGTTCACACTTGAGCACCTCTGATTTACAGTTTAACGCAGCAATCAGCATTATATCTTCTCATCTAGACAAACTCTTAGTTTTGTTTTCTCATTTTCTGGCAGTCCATATAGCCCTAAGAGCGTCCCAAAGGGAGAAAACTGGTCTCCAGAACTGGAGAAGTTGTCCATCCCAGCTTTAAATTAACAATAGTGTAGAGCCAAACTGGTCTACTCAGGAGGAACCTGGATGGAGCCATTTTGCATGAGCACTGAACATACTGTGTGAGGGAGTGCTGCCTATTAACTATAGAAATAAAATATCATCACCACTGATTTGACTTCGAGGTTTAAGAGCTACTAACCTTTTAAAGCCCCGATTGTTTTTAGCAGAGGGGCGGGGTATAAATAAATAAATAAATAAATATTATTATTATTATTGAAGCAAAAAAAACCCCACACAAGTGTATGTGTTTCCTGACATAACAATATCATGGTAACCATCACCCACTTACCTTTGGCTCTCAGATCCCAAGAAAACAGAAGATGGCACTGTTATGTTTGTCTGATGGAAACCAGCATTGCTTTTGGTTTCTATATTCAATGGAAAGACTACCGTATCAGGATCAGACAGCTGCACCTGTCTTCCCTCTCATTCTTTCCCTCAGCTTTCATACAGATTGTACCAACACAGAGAAAGCAGGGTAACCAGGCAGCAGTAAATGTGGTGACAAGTTGATTGCATTCACAGAAAAGAGCCCAGTGATTACACCTTTTTCCAAGCACTACCCAATCCCTATAGAAGCTGGAGTCAGTACTATAGTAGATTAGCCAAGTACTCAGCTCAACTCATTGGTGAAGATAAGAACACAGACTAGATTCAGGTGCAGACACTTTCTGCTAACCCAAAGCACACCAGGAAATCAGAAGTAGGAAATGCTGATTGAGGCTTCTCCTAGTTCCCAATCACTCTTTGGCTGAAAGCCAGGAGCCATGAAACTAAGTGCATTATAGTACCATGGAAACCACAATATACTAGGGCAAATACTCACTATCCAAGCTCCCCACGCTACCTTAGGGGGGCAGAAAAAGCCACATTGGTTGTGCTCTATTGCCTTCTTCAAGTGTCAAGGCCTCACAGAATTAGAATCACATTTAGGGGACATTAACACTATGCTCATTGGCCCTGCTTCCTCCATCATGTCCTTGTTAAATGGCCCCAAAGCCCTTCAAATATTGCAGGGTGAAGACTGGAAGCAAGGATGTCAAATCTGAAGTGCCAGTAATGACCTGGGCATGGGAGCAAGTATCTGAAGCACTTCCTGCACCCATATGACCTGCTGGGATTTAAAAAAAAAAAGGCTCAGCAACTTCTGCTCAAAGGTTGGCCAACAAAGTTCACCAGATAGTAGCCTCATCTTTCTAGAACGTTTCCAAAGAAAGAGACCCCACTACACTCTGAGGCAGTGCATTCCATGCTTTGACAACTTTAAATAGGGTTTTGAAAATTTATGGAGAACACTTGATAAGGAAGGTGAGTGGGAGGTTGCTACTGTCCTGTGTTCTTCCCCTAGGCATCTGGTTGCTTCTTCTCACACTAAAGGTTCTAACGTTGGGGAGGGTGGTTCTTGTATAGGAATCTGGCACATACCCAGAATCCTGTTTGGTTGAACAATCAGAAGCAGCAAGGAAAAGATCATCTATTGTTTTAACCGATCAACCGATTGTTTTAACAGAGGGGCGGGGTATAAATAATTTTTTTTATTTTTATTTTTTATTATTATTATTATTATTATTATCTATTCTTTCTCCTGTACACTCTCCCCTTCCCCACATTCTGCATGTTCTTGCTAAACGCCTGCTGGGCACACTGAAGACTGCTGTCAAGCTTACCAAATCTGTGCTACACTGGGCAACACTGAATTCTTCTTGGATCAAGCCATGAGGAAGCCCCTTTTATGGGTGGCATGAAAGCAGAGGGGAAGCTGAAGGAAAAAGAGCATGCCAGGGCGAGGTATACCCTTCCTTCACCAACAGCAGCCAAAACACAGGTGGATTGAATGTCCCTTAACAAAGAATCCTCACTAAGCTAGCTACACTGGATTTGTGTGGTTGATGGATTCCTACTTGCCCCACCAGTCAAACTGATTTACAAAGAGCTTCTACTTCTATAATGATACTTCCTCTGTGTATCGTTTCAGATGGTGCTGGAGGAGTCCTGCTCTGTTCTCTAATGTCAATGTTAAGGTCAAGCTACCTGTTATATTTGCTGTGTAGTTCTGGACATGAATGTGGTTGCTAACACTTCTTCTACAAACTGCCAGCACACAGGCAGGTTAGGACAAAAATATGATAAGTGAATCAACTGAATCTTCCTTTCACACATGACCATAAACATACACTTAAGTTTCAATCAGGCTACCCTCAGCTGCATTTTACACTGTCAAAAATGGAGCCACTGAAATAAAACAACAGTATTCTGATGGTATGCCACGCAATTTTGCATAGAGGTGATGGCACACTCACCTGGGCAATATAGAGTTGGCTGAGGTTTGGTCGGTGGGGAGAAGTAGAAAAGATGCAACTTATTTAGTGAAGAAGAAAAGCTTATGGTCTTGACAAAAATGAGCTCAGAACTCGTAAAGCAAAACAGCTGATGAAATGAAAACGACATAGGGAAGAGCTTCTTGTTCTTGTGTGCCTTCAAGTCATTTCTGACTTATGACGACCCTAAGGCAAATGTATCACAGAATTCTGTTGTTCAGAATTTGTTCAGAGGGTTTGCTCTTAATTTGTTCTTGCCTTCCTCTGAAACTGAGAGTGTGTGACTTGCCTAAGGTCACCCAATGGGTTTTCATGGCCAAGCAAGCAGGGATTCAACCCCTTGTCTCCCAGTGTCCTAGTCCAACACTCAAATCACTGCACCACACTGGCTCCCAGGGGAGATCTCTGTTTCAGCAGAGAAAAGCACTTGGTCAAGAACCTCTACTGGAAAAATGTCTTTGACTTCCGTATCTAATTGGACTAAACACACATTTGGGTCAACTTTTGTGCACATGAAAGAGTGAGACTATATGTTCACATACACTCACACATAAAAGTTGGCCTTTTCATATGAAGTTCAAGCAAATTCCTCTGCAAAACTGACACTTCCTATTAGACTAAGAATGTGAATGCCAAGAACTAGAATGACAAAACTACCTGTGAGACATGTTAAAAATTTCATTTCATCCTAATGTACTTGTCAAAAATCTACCCTTTCATCTATGTTTGTGTTCTTTTTTAAAAACTGAGGTCAAAGATTAATGCAGTGGGAGACAGAGAGAGAGAAAGAGAACACTACTTAACAGGAGAACACAATGTGCATTTTGGAAGCAAATCACCAATGAATTATCTGACTTTTGACATTCTCAGAACCACCATAACATTACATAGGGAGATAGTTATCTGTGCATGTGCAGTATAAAACAAGATAGCTTATTACAACATAATAGCTAAAAAGCCTTATGCATAGGATTAACCTTACCCTTTAACTGGCGCCTTTGCCCATTTGGAGTGCATCTCAAATGTTAAAAGAAAAATGATAAGGAAATTGATGACCTTTAACAAAAAAAGTAAAGCAAAGTCCCATATCCTGCAATGAAGCTGACCCTTTCAGAGGGAAAAGTGTCAATTTCTGATATTACATAAATACACTTTAAGCAGCAAGTATAAATCTAAATCACTTCATCATGAAGGCAAAATGAGAGAAGAAAGTTACCTCTCATTCCTCTATAAAACCTAGGTGCCGTTTACATGATGAAAATGTCCCAGGAAGAATTCGTATCGATCCCTGGCAGTTTACACGTACATTGGGTTGGGTACGTGATTTTCGGAAGGGGGGCCACCGTTTATCCCTCAACCTGCGGGACTTCCAGTCCCGTGGTTTGTGCCGGTTTTTAAAAAAGTCACTGGAGGATTCGGAAAATCGGAAATGTAAACAGCCTAGGACAAAATATCTTGGTACTAGGGGATGACCGGAAATGGTGACTGGGGGAGGGCTTAGAGATCAGCAACCAGAAAAGGAGGGGTCAGTCACCCGTTCAACAGATCCAGCCTCACCAGCCAAAAACAAAGGCATCCCTTCCAGCGGCACGAAGGTTGATGTGTGTGTGTGTGTGCGCGCATGTACTCAATCACCTTTTTAAATGGATTTCTACACTGCAAACCCTTCAGCTTTAACCTCTTCCTCAACTGCATGTTACAAAGAGATCTTGGTGGGCAGAGAGTCGCCCATTCATCCCCTGCCTTGATCACCTCCCTGGCTCTGAACGGGCACAGTAAAATATTCCAGCCTCTGAGCAAATGAACACCCTTTAATTCCCCCTCTCTGTGTCTGTGTCTTTCAAAATGCCTGTCTGTCACTGGCTTGCTGTAAGGGTTAACATTTTAAAGAGGCAAAGGGAAACCCAACCCCCCCCCACCTCACTCGGCTTGATCTCCCTGCGTCTGATCTCAGTCTGGGTCTTTCAAAATGCCTCTGCTGAAAGTGAAAGAAATTCAAAGCCTCTACTCGGCTTGATTTCAAAAGGAAAGGACATGGTTTAATTGTTCCTCCATCTGAGGTCTTTCAAAATGCCTTCTGCCTCTGCTTAAAGGGTTAACATTTTAAAGAGACAGGATAAACATTAGCCCCTCTCCCCCCCCCCAGCCAGCCAATAGCATCCCTCCTGGTGCGGAACTCTAAAGGAAGTACATCACCGAGGTTGTGAAAACACGAGTAATCGCAACCTTGATTGACAGCCAAAAAAAAATCCCGGTAAGCTAAACATGTGTAAACAGCAAAAGCACGGGATATAACAGTGCAGGACCAATAAAGACTTTTGTTGTGTAAATATCAATCACGGGATCTTCCAGGATTTCCTAAAGAGTGACAAAAATCATATAAACAGCGAGGGGCAGATACGGGATCAGGAAATCACGATAAGCCCCGCGACAATTTTTGTCGTGTAACTGGCACCCTAATGTAATTTCAGCTGATTTTATCCTTGCCGCACATAAGCAAAGAGGAGCCCTAATTTTCTGACAATACGAAAGTCTTCACAGATTTGAAGTGCCTCCTCTAATTCATATAAGAAATTCAATGTTTAATATGATTAAGCCTATAAGCTAGTTGATGCTTAGCTCTTCAAGCTGAAATAGCCTTAGCTCATAGTTCAATGTCTCTATAGTTTTCATAAAAATGTCATTATTACCTGCAGGGATAGGCCTTTCTTGAGCTACAATAATTACCAAAATTATGACATTCAGAAAACTCAGATCAATGGTGTTGTTGGGGTTCAGCTGTACAACCACAACCCATTTTTCTAAACTGCATTTAGACCTAGAATAACAATTGCGAATACCTGCTATTTAAAATGAGAACAGAAGAAAAGTGAAAAGACCAAAAGATCTATCCAGCACAACCTTTTTCCTACACTGACCATTCAAATACCTCTAGGAAATCTGCCACAACCCTCTTCCTGCTGTTGCTCCCCACGAGTGCAGTGTCAAGTCACAGATGGATCTCTGCTCAATGGAGTCCATTCTTCATTTTAAAACAATGAAGATCATCTCCAGAATTAGTGTGATCTGACTCTGATGAAGCAATCATGCACTATAAGAAGCACTGCTTTCTCTTCTATCCTGAATCCACTGGCAATCAATTTCATTGACTAATCACTCTGGGTTCCAGAACTATGAGAACAGGAGAGAAATATCTGCCTACCTTTTCTACACCATGCACATTTTTATAAATCTGTATTTGCTCCCTCCCACTGTGTTGCTTTTACCAAAACTAAAATGCATTAAAACATTTTATTCTTTGCCTTTACAAAAGGGACACCAAACCCCTGACCTTTTGGGTTTCTTCAGTCTGTACAAAAAAACAATATATTTTGAGAAGCAGCAACCAGAAATGTGCAGAGTATTCTTGATATGGCCAACATTTGCAAAAGACACAAGTGGACATCTATCAAAGGTTGGAATGCTGTCTCGGTACCTTGTGGGACCATGGCGGGATGGATCTCTCTCCACAATGCCTCTGGGAGTACTACTATTTTGCTGTATTTAGGGGCCTTTTTGTAGGTAAGAAGTGACTAGAAAGTTACTTGTTTGGAAAAAAAATCAGATGGAACAAAAAAAAAAAAATCAGTGAAACCCCCCCCAAAGTCTCCCCCAAACAGCAAAATGACTTGTTTTCCTTTTACCTCACCATGGTATCACCTTTTTCAATAAGTTATTTATTCCACCCCATCACCCCAGCCATGAAGGAAGGATATTTTGCCCTACTATATACATCACTTTATATTTACTTATACTGTAATTCATTTGCCATGTTGTTGCCCATTCATCCTCCTTCCAGACTTCTCTGGTTTTCATATCATCATCTGTACACCTGGTCATCTGACTGTTCAGAAACCATTTAGGAGAGGGTCACAGATGAACTCCAGTTCCTTTACAAAAAGATTAAATACTACCCCTCCCAGTTCAGATTGCTGGGGGACCACCATTCTTGCCTTCCTCCATTGCAAGAGTATACTTGCATTTTTCTATCCTCTGCTTCATGTATAGCCTGGTACTAATTCATACAAGATTTGCATTCTTAGCCCATAAACTAGGAAGTCACTTCAAGAACCTTTAATTAGGAACTTTGTCAAAAGTTTTTCGAAGCCCAAATATATAACATTTACAAGATCAGAATCCATCCACATTCTTGTTGACACTCAAAGAACTCCAAGGAGGTTGGGGAGGCAAAAATTTCTAAGACAGAACCCAAGCTGATTCTCCCACATGATATGTTCTTAATTCATTCTGTCTTTACTAAGGCTTTTCACCAAATTATACAGAACATATATTAAGCTCACCTGTAATTTCCAGGATGTCCTCTGGCCAAAATCCATTGGCTATTTTCCAAAACATGTTGTACAGCAGTTCATTTCAGACACATGGGACATATTGTATTTAGAAGACAGGCAACTTAACACTTTGAACTATTCAAGAAATCTGGATGGATGCCACCTGGACATGGCAACTACCTAATTTTTTAATTGATGAGTCCTAGGAAATCTCATCACCTCTATATGATTCAATTCTTCAGATGTTCTCCTTAAAAAGAAAATTACTCAGGTGAGGCTTCATAAATTCTGCAATGAAGACAGATGCAAAGCTCCTCTGCTATCTGTTTACTATTCTTCAATACTCCTAATTATCATGTAAGTATCACATGCCCCCTTTACAACTTTCTTACTTTTATCTTACTGCTAACTCTCCTTTGTGTTCTCAGTTTGTGGCCATTTTACCTTCTGTAGTTTCATTTTGTGAAGGAAGGTTATTTGTTTTTCAAAGTTTCCTCCACACTGATAATTAATCACACTGGCACCCTCATGGAATAAGTGCCATGTTTCCTAATGTGTGATGTACATTCTAGTTGACTGTTCATTATTGTTATTTTAAATAACCCCCAAGAATCCTGACTGTCTTTCAACATATGTAGCATTTACATCTTGCACTGTAAGTCCTGGGCAGCTAAAGTTCAAGGTCGCCTCAACTCTGGTCAATTCTGTGATCAGATGTTCCAAGGCCTAAGTCATATCCCAAGGCGCAAGTATCTAGATATTTTGTCTTTTCCTCATTTTGTCTTTTTCACACATGCATTGTCAAGAGAAAGACAACCTTTATTATGTTCAGGATTTTGAGATTAAGGGGGGAAATAGTGATGAAATTCTCTTACTATTATCTTCACTCTTGATATGTTTGACTTGGCACCTGGAGAAATGTCTATAACGAATTAACCAAGAGCAGGCCAGAGAGCATTGTTGATAGAAGATGATAATTTCTCAAATTTTCCTAAGAGTGGGAGGCTGCACAGATTTTCCCCCTTCTGGCCTTTAAAACTGTGACCCGTTTAATGAATTCTTTGTCTTCAAAGTAGTTTTTATAAAAAATTAAATATTTACAACAACAATAATAATAATAATAATTTATTTTTACCCCGCCCCTCTGTTAAAAACAATCGGGGCGGCTTACAACAATTAAAATACAAAAATGCTAACTAAAATCCCTAAGCACCACCCACCCCCACCTTCCCCCATAAAAAGATATTAAACTAGTATAAAATTAAAAACCACCTAAACTAAAATCACATTTTAAAAAAAAAACAAATACAAAAATCAACAGTCAGCAAGACTAATTTTTTCATTCATATTTTCTAACTTAAACATATTGATCTGCTTTTCCTTTTTGTCAAGAACTAGATCAATTGTTTTTAAAATTGTTTAATAAGTACCTATGCATTCACTGCTGTTAATATTTCCAACTGAATACATTAACTAGAAGGTGTTGCAGAGATCTTTGCCTCTGAAAAAAAACCCTAAAATAAATTGTTTCACTGTGACTCATAAGAGACAGTGTGGTCACTCAAATTGTGGTCAGCTAGCAGAGAATGTTAAAAGCATCTAGGTATCTTGCATTCATAGCAGAGAGCACTGGATGCAGTTTATGAATGGATGCCAGGACTTAGGCATAATTCTGTTGTATAAGCAAGTATTGACTACGGGCATAAACCCCAGGAAGGGAAGTGCTGCATCATGCTTCATGCAGAAGTTAGGTTGCATTGAGTTTCCACAGGTGTTTCCTGCAGTAGAAGAGTAAGTTGTCAATGTCACATGCATATCTCTAAGCCCTTAGAGATGCAGGCTACGATTCTCATAGGGAAACTGATGGAATAGAAAAACAATAATGCTGTGTACCATTTTGTAATGAGCAAGTATCCAAAACAATGACAAAGAAGCTGCATCCTCATAACACTTTTATGTATTTTCTCACAGAAAAGCTTCTTCTCAGATGATACAATATTTATATGATTGCTACAGAAGCAATTACATTGTGTATGGATATAGAGAGAATGTATAGGAAGAGAAATTCTACATTTAGCATCCATCCTGTGGCAGCTTCACAAGTCTCCCATGAAAAAGAAAAAAATGCACAAACTCTTAACAGACGTTGTTTTACTGACTGTCAGAGCTATAAAAAGGTTACATTGCTGCATGTACTGTAGTCAGCAATATAAAGCAGACTACAGGAACCAGGCTGCTGAACTTTTCACCCTGCATATAGCATTCTAGAGATAAGATGGCTGAAATATTTTGAGCTAGTAATTTAACTGGACCTCCCCTTCCCCCTACTTCTAAGTTGTGGGGAAAGTGAAATGTATTTCATTGTGGTTACTTGGGGGCCGGTTCCACGACAGGAAAAAGTTCGCAAGATTCCGGATTACCGTTCTTTCGCATCAGGAGTGCATAAATCACACGACGCCTGGCATTTTCGGATGATGCAGCCAGATCCAGCAACTTTCTGTTTTCCTTAGTTCACACAGGCAAAGGTGGGGGGGGTCGCCTCCAGATGATTAAAGCCAGGCAGGAGGTGGGGAGGGATCAAGGAGGGGGTTATGGAGACCATAAATAATGAGAGGAAAGAAAAAGGACAAACAAACAAGGGATCGAAAGAGCGATCTGTCAAACTCCCCCCCCCATCTTCCCCAGCCCTGAAAGGCTTCTATAAAGAAAGGAATCAATGAAAGCACGAACAAGCAAAAGCATGGTGGAGCGATCTTCGCTTCCCTTCATGCATGCACACACAAACACACACCACAGAACTAGGGCTTGCCTCATTCCTAATTGTTTTCCCTCCCTCCGAAGCCTTGAATAAAGGCAAGTGAATGGAAGGACAAACAAACAAAAGAACGAACATGCGATCGGCTGTTTCCCAGCACACACGAATGCACACACACACACGCGCGCGTGAGCGAAGCAGCGAAGAATCTTCCCCCCCCCCCCCGAAAGACAGACAGGAAGGGCTCGATTTTCCAAAGTGGGTTGCAAGCAGAAGATGGGTGAATTTCTTCTCTCCAACCCCTCAGTCTATTCGGATAAAGCAGAATGGTCACTCCAACCAATCAGAATGCAGCTCTGCTCACAGTAATTCGAAAAGGCAGATGCCAGTTTACACGATCGTTAGTTCCCATGATAAATTATGCGCATTTTCGTGAACTTAATCAAAAAAGTGTGGAAAACTAGCGAAAGCTGATACTGCGCAACTTATGGGTCTTTTGCACCCCCTCCTTCTGAAAAGGGCACTGTTGCTTTGAAATGCGTGGGAACTATCAGGCTTCTTGTCGCATTCTTTGAGGATTTATTTTGCCATGTAAATGACCCCTTGGTTTAGCAACTCTGAACGTTTCTAGAAAAGTCAGAGAAATGCTTAAAATCCCAAGTTTGCAGCCACACCCATGCTTTCATCCCAGTGTGAAGTGTGTATAAATAACTTGGGGACTTTAGGCCTCTGGGACGCTGCTATTGTATTCTGGAAGTCCCCGCATAGCTGTAAACCTTGTTATAATCAACCAATTAACCTCTTTGCATCAGTTAATCACCATTATATTTAATAGAAGAGCCAATGTGGTATAGGGGTCTGAGTGCTGGACAAGGACTCTAGGAGACCTGGGTTCAAACCCCCACTCAGCTGTGTAGCCTTGGGCAAGTCATACTCTCTCAGCCTCAGAAAAAGGCAATGGCAAACCCTTGTTAACAAATTCTGCCAAAAAATCCCCATGACAGGTACACCTTAGGGCTGCCACAGGTCAGAAATGACTACAATGCACACAACAGTGCAACAGCATATTTACTGCAATTTTCTCTCACATGTGTGTTCTGTTCTCAGCTATCCTCAGGTCTAATTGATGAGTCCAGCATGGATCAGGCATTGTATTATGAAATACATCAAAGCATAACCAAACACAGTTAAGCACATCTGGCACCAGCATAAAGGAGGTGGCGCCAGCTCCAGGATATAGGGAGGCCCACTGGATAGCAATATTCTTCAAAGCAGTGAGGACGCAGAACAAAAGCCGCTATATGATGGGCTAGAACATTATATAGAGTCACGTTCTAGAACAGAGCTGCTCAAATTAGTGGCCCATGGACCAGGACTAGCTCCTAAGGCATTGGCTGCTGTTCCCTGGTGAGCTTCCAAGAAAGAAAGAAACAGCTGTAACCAATGGGCAAAAATATGGTACCTGGAAAAAAGAACACAACACACAACAGATAGCTTAGGAAACACAATTCTAGAATGTTCTAGAACTGGATCTGGTTCTAAATGACTCAAAAGCAACAAGTCCATTGAGTCTACACAGTCCACACAGTCCCCTTCCTCAGCTGCCCTGATCTTCAGCCACCCAGCTTACCTGGACTCTTCTGTGCATCAGAGGGTGAGAAAATCTCTGTGTCTTAGTCTTGTAGCCCCTTAAGCTTAGCTGCATCCCTCTAGCCTCCTTAGATTGGTCAGGAGTGGGGTTTTTAGCACCCATGGCATTGTTCCCCTCTTTTTCCTTTGAAAAACGCCTATTAACAGCTTGTATTGAATATAAACTGTCCTATTAGTCTCTACTGCTCTCTTTTTCTGTCTTTTTAATAAAGAAATAGTTATTTTTGGTGCAAAATCAGCTTGTCCTCAACCTGATTTCTTCCCTTCTACCTCAATTTTACTTGGACACTCTGGTTAATTGTCCGTTTTTGAAACCTTCAGCTTGTAAAGTCCTGCAGAGAGTTAGTCCCCGGAGGAGATTTTTCGACAAACCAGTAAACCCAGTGCACCACTCTTAACAATACCCAGCTTTATTACTGCTTTCTGCCTAGTTCCAGGGAAGCTCTTAAATTGCTAAGCTGGTGCCGGGCATCCATAATGGCTTGGACGTGGACAAACAAACTGAAAAATAATTAAGAAAAGACAGAGGTGTTCATGGTGAGTCAAAGGGCAGATCAGCAAATAGGGCTGATATTCAGGCTGTGCTGGATAGGATTACACCCCAACCCCCAAAAGTTTTAAGTTTGGGTATACTCCTGGACTCAGCCCTGAGTGTGGGGGCCATGTTTCAGTGGCAACCAGGAGTGCATTTGTACAGTTAAAACTGGTGCACCAGCTATACCTGTTCCTGGAGATGCCTTATTTAGTCATGGTGACACATGCTTTGGGAGACCCTGTTTGAATTACTGCAATGCACATGAATTACTGCAATGGTTTTAACTCTACAGAATGCTTTTTAAAGCCTCTCTCTCTCTTTCTCTCTGTTTTTAATCTGTGCTGGTTTTAATAATTTGTAAGATGCTTTGAGTCCCAGTATTGGGGAGGAAGTGGGATATAAATGAAAATAATAACAGCAACAACAACAAGAACAACAACGTCTGAATGACTTATGTCCCTATATGAGCCTGTGCAAGCTCTAAGATGTTTGAGTGAAGCCTTTCTCTCAGCCCCACTGCCTTCCAGGCATTTGGTGAGAACAAGGGAAAGGGACTCTTTGGTGGCTGCTCCTAGACCTCAAACTCCCTCCCTAGGCAATTTGGGAGGGTTTCTTCCTTTCTCTCCTTCTCCCAGCAAGAGAAAATATTCCTATACCAACAGGCTTTTAGGTACTGACTACAGTGAACTCTTAGTGGGGTGCTGATTTGTTGTTTCTATATCTTATCTTTTAATGAATTTCTAAATAGTTTTAATTCCATGTATTATTTAATTTATTTTTAAAACAACTTTTTATATATTTTACTGATGTTTTTGTATAATTTAATTAATTCTGATATTAATATTTTGTAAGCCACCTTGACTCCCAGTATTGTGAAAAGGGCTTATATATATAAGATAGTAATAATTATAACTCACTCTAAATACCCTAAAGGAGCTAGATCCTGTCTGATCTTAGAAGCTAAGCAGGATCGGGCCTTGGATGGCAGAGAGCAATGAAATACCTGGTACAGTGGGCTATATTCAAAGGAAGGCTATGGCAAACCACCTCTGAAGATTCCTTGCCTAAGAAACCCCTGTGAAATTCATAGGGTTGCAGTAAGTTAACAGGTGAACTGAAAACACAGAAAACAAACAAGGGTAACTCCTATCAACTCCCATGAAACACATCTCCAGGGCACGATTGCAAATGCAGAAATGAAGACAGTATAACTAATACAAAAAGTGCATAATCCTCCAAACCCCATATCACAAATCCTACAAAGAGAGATGTTAGGGCCAAATAAATGTGGAACTTTATCATTTGTCAAGAAGCTTTATTGCTAATTCTGCAACTCAAGGGGGGGGGGATACCGCACAAAGGGTACTCTATACTTCACATATTTCATGCCACGCACCAGACAGAATCCTCCAGTGCATATCCTCACATCATAAATAAACCCTGTCTCACTGGTACCCGTGCCCTTTAGAAAAGTAAAGTATCCTAACTATAAAGTCAAAATTGAAATACATATAGCCTCCCCCATTCAAACTCAATAACGGAATGTGATAGCTGCCCTTATTTTAATACTGACAGTCTTCAAATACCACTTAACTTCAGATATACAGTTGTCCCTTCATATTCACTGGGGTTTGGTTCCAGGACCCCCTGTGGATACCAAAATCCGTGAATACTCAAATTCCATTATATGCAGTGGCATAGCAAAATGGTGTCCCTTATATAAGATGGCAAAATCAAGATTTGCTTTTTAGATTATTATTTTTTAAAGAATATTTTCAAGCCGTGAATACTTAAATCTGTAAATACCAAATCTGTGGATATGGAGGGACAACTGTATAATTGTTTTGAAAACTTTGCAATCATACATAATTTATAAACATATACTGAACTTACTTTGGCTGCCACCATTAACTTGACAAGCCAACAAACATAAGAGAACTAAGCACTTGCTGGCCAGAGCAGCATATAAGGAAGTACAGATAAACAATTCATAGGCTTCCATAATAATAGTTCCATTAAGATAGCATTCTCAATAAAAGAACACCATATGTCAGACTTTTACTCCAACATTTTAAAGAGATAAAAAGCTGGCTGTCGATGATGGAGGAGTTCAAATACTTAACTCCTTGTTAGATCAGCACTCTCAAAAGCTTTTATTGGTCACTTAGCCCTGTGCTTATTCTCAGTTTAGTCAACTAGCAGCTGCTGCCCTGTAAGTAAATATTTTCAAGAAATTACCTCCTTATGGTGTTTTGTTTTGTTTTTTTGCCACTACAATTTAACACTCTTAGCCAGGCATCCTGTTATGACCTATGCACATGAGAGCTCCTTCAAAACCTCCCACCACTCAGCAGCTGTAAAGCCTTGATAGGGGCCCATGTTTCTGTTTCTTATGAGTAAGGAAGGCAGAGGAAGACAATTCAGACCATGAAGATCCAGCTGTGTTGGGCTTCCAGGGGAAGGAAAAGGCGGATACACTCCATCTGAAAGTACACCTTCATTACTCTCCCCCACCAAGCTGAGACCAGCTGCTTCTGCATGGCCTGAATCGCCTCCCCCCCCCTTTCCATCAGTGAGAGACAGCTGCTGTGTTGTGGGAGGATGTGGAACTGCACATGCAGGTACAGGACCTCAGCCTTTAATTCCTAAGTTAAAAATATTTTAAAAATAGGGGAAAAAAACTGCCTGGAAGAGGTCATTTAACATTGCAATCATATTTGAATATTTATATGGAAATATGTCTCATGGAAATCACCAAGCTTCATTACCAGACAGGTATCTTTAAGTATATGGTGCAAGTGTGATTTCCATGAAATAAACATCCATGCTACATCCATTATGGCAGCTTTGCCATTTAAGAGAGAATGGCAATAGAGAAGAGGTGCTATAGCTTAATGAGAGAACATACATTAAGCTAAAAATCCTTCCTGATTTAAGCCTTGACATGCTCTTCATTTTTAAAAACCATTACAGATAATTGGCTAGGTGAGATTTCTACCTGAAATCTTACAGCCACTAGCAGTCAGAGCAGCAGACACTGAAAGAAAACAGATGAACTCATGGCCTGACTCAGGATAAGGCAGCTTCATGTGTTATCTGGCCACATTCCTCTTTCTTCTAGCTCAGATTTTCATACCATAAGGCATTCCTACTGTGTCTATTTCCAAGCCATACCAACATAATTTTATATACATGAATGTGTATGTGTCTGTGTTGTTGTTGTGTGCCTTCAGGTCATTTCTGACTTATAGCAACCCTAAGGTGACCTTATCACAGGGATTTCAAGGCAAGATTTGTTCAGAAGGGGTTTGCCTTTGCTTTTCTCTGAGGCTGAGAGAGTGTGACTTGCCCAAGATCACCTAGTGAGTTTCCATGATTGAGCAGGGATGTGAACCCTGGTCTCCAGAGTCCTAGTCCAACACTCAAACCCCTACATCATGCTGGTTTGCTCTCTTTCTCGCTCTGTGTATACAGTTGGCCTTCAACTTTTGCAGGAGTTAGGGGCACAGGACCCCACAAAAGTGGGAAAACCATGAATATTGTAAGCCCCCTCCCAAAACATGCATACTGCAGTCACCTTTCCCACCAACAACTTTGGCCCATATCTCCCTTTCCCACCATGGTACTATGATGCTTCAGCCAGATTTTCAAGCCCTTCCTGGTGTTGCTGTTGGCAAAGGAGGAGGGAAGCAGGAGGAGTGGGGCAAGGAGGTTGATTGGGGCAGGAAGGGCTTCAAAATCTGATTGAGGTATCATGGTGGCAAGGTGGGAAAGGGAGTGAGGGGCTGGCGCTGTTGGCAGAAAGGGAGATGGAGGGGAGCAAGGAGATCTAGTTAGTTAAGCAGCAGCTACAACCTCATGAATCAATCTGCGAAAGAGCAACCAGTGAATATGGAGGACTGACTGTATATCCCAATACTGTATTCTTAAAGGCATTAAAAATGTCTGACTGCAGGGGCGTGTCCGGACGCCTAACATGGCGGACGTGTAGAGCGAGGGCTCCTGAAGGCTTCAGAATTTTAACTTGCCCTACAGCAACCGGAGGGGTCCTTCTGAAACACTAAATAAAGAATCACCTTCCTGATGCTTGGCAGAAAGAGATTGTCTGAGAGACTGATCTCTGAATACTGCCAGAAAAAAAAAAGGAAGAGAAACCCCCTTGGATAACAGCAGTGAGGAGGAGGACGAGTGGGGAGATAAGATGTCGCCCACAATAAACAAGTCAGGCAAAGGAGGAGGCGGTAAGGGAGATAACAGCGGAGGGGGAGGAAAGGAAACCTCACCTAAACAAAATAAACAACTGCTGCCAGACCAATTTGAACTGCTCCATGAGAAAATTGTCTCTGACCTTCAAAGAGACTGGTCTGCAGCCCTTGCTCCCCTACAGACCTCCATCAAGGAGTTTACAGGGACCATCTCTGAAGTTGCAGAAACGGCCACTGAGGCACACAAAATGGGGCAAAATCATGAAATCAGATTGCAGCACCTTGAAGAGGCCAATGAATCTCTAACAAATAAGCTGGAGGATTTGGAAAATCGAGGGAGACGGACAAATATCAGATTTCCCGGTTTTGTAGAGGGCGCTGAGGGAAAAGACATTCTAACCTTTCTAGTAAACTGGATTAACGAGCACTGCCCCAGCGCCACCATTACTGCAACTGATATAGAACACGTTCATAGAGCACTGGGCCCCCCACCCTCTTTAAACAGACCTCCTCGGGATATTATTGCTTGATTTACCCATTTTTCCATAAAAGCCCGCATATTTGACCTCCTCTCAAAACAAACACTGATATTTCACAATGCAACCCAGATAGCAATATATCAAGATCTGGCCCCAGAAACTTTACGCAAAAGAAAACTCTTCAAACCATTGACATCAATTTTGTAAAAAGAAAAGATATGCTACAAGTGGGGCTTCCCATTTAAACTTATCATCTCCCACAACAATACAACAATGATCGCTTCCACAAGATCTCAACTCCTGGATATACTACTGGCCATTGATATTCCAGTGCCTACAACGTTGGAGCAAGAGATACGTCACAAGGACAACTGGGCCGCACAGAGGATTCACCCGTCTGATACCAACAAGTGGACTCAGATCTCCAAACGCAAAAAGAAAAGTCCCACATTCCAAAAGGTCTAACACACATCGGACCACCATCAACCCCACCAACAGCAAAAATCAGAACACAGGACAAGAAAAAAGCAAATGACTGTGCTAGACACCATCAGCCAAGACAAATGTACATTTTCAAGCCTCTGAACATTTTACCAGACCTTCTGTCATCACATCTACATTTGTTGCCTTCTCAACTAATGGTTTACCTGATTGATAAGTAATCTAATTAGGAAACGCAGGCCTTTCCTAATTAGATCCTGGCCTTAGTCCGCTGGCCATTTATTGTATTTTATTGTATTTATTGTTTTTAAATGTGATTTTAGATCAGTTGGTTTTAATTTATAATTGTTTAATATTTTTTTATGGGGGAGGGTGGGGGTGGGGGTGTTTGGGGATTTTATCTTTATTGTATTTTAATTTTTGTAAGCCACCCTGATTGTTTTGACAGAGAGGCGGGGTATAAATAAATATTATTATTATTATTATTATTTGCTATATTTTTATTGACGCGGGTGGGGGTGTCGTGGTTCTGGGCCTTAGTGAAACGCTCAGACCTGGGACAGTACGCCACATAACCCTCTATAAAAAAAAATCAATGACTAATAGGGCACATTCAACACCCTGATATCAAGAGGCCTCAGTAACCTGCCCTCTGCTCTAGTTTAACCCCCCAAAATGTTTTCCCTGGAAAGGATGGGGTTATTACCCCCACCCGAAGCCCCATGCATTCTGTGGGACTGCACACCCAGGTGTTTGAATGTTCAAATGTTAATGTTGATTATGTTGATACTTTTAACTATTATGCTGTACATTTTTCCTTACGATGTTCTGGAAAAATGCTGGACTCCTACTCTCTCTCTCTGGCTTTTCTTCGCAAACGAAGATTCAGGAAGGACTCATCCCGCGCTTTCTGCAAGCGCGCTGATGACTAAAAAGGCCAATCCGAGATAAACAAGTCCGGTTGCAAAAAGCACAGCAGAAGGTCTCCTTGGGTGATGTTTTTGGGTTGTGATTCTTTCTGCGTTGTCGTTTCTCTTCAAGACTTGTTCGTCGTGAGTTCTCAAATAAGGCTGCAGCATTGTGGATAGTGCGTCTCCATGCCTCCCGATGTGAGGCCAGGGCGGACCACTGTTGGTGATCAATTTGGCCAAGCCTGAGATGTTGTTTCAGGGAGTCTTTGTATCGCTTTTTTGGAGCGCCCCTCTTACGCTGACCCGTGGCGAGTTCACCGTAGAGGAGTATTTTGGGGAGGCGATGGTCCTCCATCCTAGAAACGTGCCCTGCCCAGCGCAGCTGTGTTCTCAATATCATGGCCTCAATGCTGGTGATCCCTGCTTGCTCAAGGACAGCAACATTCGTCACATAGTCAGTCCAGTGTATATTTAGGATTGTGCGTAGACAGCGCTGATGAAAGCGCTCAAGGAGTCGTAGGTGGTGGCGATAGGTGACCCATGTTTCAGATCCATAAAGGAGGATAGACAGTACGATGGCTCTATACACACTGATTTTTGTGCTTTGCCTCAGGTGTTTATTGCTCCAGACTCTTTTGTGAAGTCTTCCAAATGCACTATATGCCTTTGCTAATCTGTGATCGATCTCTTTGTCAATCTTGGCATCTGAGGAGATGATGCTTCCCAGGTAGGTGAACTGCTGAACGGACTTGAGCACTGATTTGCCGACGGCAATGTGGGGATGGTGGTGTTCGTCCTGTGGTGCAGGCTGGTAAAGAACTTCTGTTTTCTTCAGGTTGACTTCTAGCCCAAACAGCTCTGCAGCTGTTGCAAAGCAGGATGTTAGGCGCTGCAGAGCTCCTTCTGTGTGGGCAACAAGGGCAGCATCATCGGCGAAGAGCAGCTCACGGACTAGATAGTTTAGAGTCTTAGTGTGAGCCCTCAGACGGCTTAAGTTAAACAAGCTACCATCAGTACGGTAGCGTATATAGATGCCGTCGTCTTCTTCAAGCTCTGCCATAGCCCTTTGGAGCATCATGCTAAAGAAGATTGTAAATAAAGTTGGTGCAAGAACACAACCTTGCTTCACTCCATTAGTTATTAGAAAGGGCTCTGAAAGAGCATCGCCATATCTGACTTGACCACGCTGTCCCTCGTGTAGCAAGATAATCATTTTAAGGAATTTGGGGGGGCATCCTAGTCTTTCCAGGATCTGCCACAGACCTTTTCTACTTACAGTGTCAAAGGCTTTGGTGAGGTCGACAAATGTTACATAGAGACCCTTGTTCTGCTCCCTACATTTTTCTTGCAGTTGCAGTAGGAGTTGATGAAAACAACTCCTACTATATGGTCGCTAAATATCTGTAATTGCACTCTCTCTGGCCCCTTACAACTGACACCTCCAGTCCCCACCCATGGAGTAACAACTATAATAGCAATTTTCATTTAACTATACATGTCTAGTCTCAAATTTCTCTCCTTTAATGTTTGAGGGTTGGGATCATCGGTCAAGAGAGCCAAGATATTGAAACAAATCAGACCACTTAATCCGAATATAATTTTCCTACAAGAGACTCACAACAGATCATCTGACCCAGTGCTTCCAAAATCCCAATTTGGACAACAATTTGTGGCTGGAGATAATGGGAAGGCGAGAGGGACTGCAATAATATTTGACAAACACACCCCATTCACTCCACAGAAAACCCATATGGACCCTAAAGGCAGATTTGTGATAGTACAAGGTAATCTTATGAACAGGGAAGTCACTCTAGCCAGTTTCTATGCACCAAACACAAACCAAACCCAATTCTTTATATCCTTCCTGGAATCTCTAGAACAGATGACAAAGGATTCAGTTATAATTGCAGGAGATGCTAATGCAGTTCTCAGCCCATACATGGACAAATCCTCTTACAAATCACTGAAATCCCACTCAATACCACAAATTCCCTTGGAAAATCTTAAAAGAATTAACTTGGTTGACCCTTGGCGATTATTAAACAGCACTACTAGAGATTACACCTATTTCTCCAAAGTTCACAATTCTTACTCAAGACTTGACTATTTCTTTGTTGATAAAGTAACGGTGTCCCACATTGAAAGAGTAACCATCCACCCTGCCCTCACTCAGACCACACTCCATTAACTATGGATTGGTCCCTGACAGAAACAACACATCCCACTAAAATATGGAGATTTAACTCTTACTTACTAAACAATGAACCGTTCAAAATGCAAATATAACAAGGAATAAAACAATTCTATCAAGAGAATAAAAGAGACAATACCCCAGAATCACTACTCTGGGACACTTTAAAGATAGTCTTGCACGGCCTCCTGATTCAAGAAGGAGCTAAACAAAAAAAATAAAATAAAAGAGGCACGCAGACACTTCCTATTGAACGAATTAAACATACTGACCCAAATGCACAAGAAGACTCAAAATAAGCAGATACTAGTTCAAATGACAAAAATAAAATCTGAAATAGAAGAACTAGACCTCAAAAACATTCATATAGCCACCCAATATACAAAAGCACAGTACTACCAACACGGAAATAGACATTCAAAATTATTAACATGCTTAGTCAAAAGAAAAGCCAAAAAGAGAATTATCTCAAGAATTAAAACTCTGGATGGAACCACTATAACCAAAACCACAGATATACTTCACAAATTTCACACATTTTACAAAGATCTATATACCTCAGAATGCCCCCAGTCTTTAGACTTAACTCAATTTTTAAATTCACTCAAAATCCCAAAACTCACTGAACAACACAAGACAACTTTAAACTCCCCAATCACCATACAGGAAATTGAACAAACCATCAGTCAACTCAAACTGGGACGGTCACCAGGACCTGATGGATTTTCTGCTGAATTTTATAAACAACTTAAAACAGATCTCACCCCACATTTACACAATTTATATAATGAACTCCTTCACAGAGATCCACACCCCAATAGCTGGAAAAGATCGTGGATCATTCCGATTCCTAAGACAGAAGATGACACACCTGTCATCACCTCCTTTAGACCAATTGCTCTAATCAACTCTGACCTCAAAATAATGGCCACAATTTTCTCAAAACGTTTGAACACTTTCATCACCAAATACATACATTCAAACCAAAAAGGCTTTATGCCTGGCAGACGCTTAGCTGATGCTATCAGAAGAACATTAAATATAATACACTTCTGCAATAACAAATGTATACCCTTGGCGTTGATATCGCTAGATGCATTAAAAGCCTTTGACAGGTTGGAATGGCCCTACTTATTTGGACTGCTTCAGAAAATGAATATGGGTCACCAATTTGTAACATTCCTCCAAAACTTGTATTCCAATTCCGAAGCAACGATATATGCTAACAAAGTTGACTCCCAAGCATTTGAACTTCACCGTGGAACCAAACAAAGATGCCCACTATCCCCACTATTGTTCGCAATAGCCATAGAACCCCTTGCAGAACAAATCAGAATGTCACATCAAATCGAAGGCCCAATAATCTACCAACAAATGCACAAAATTGGTCTCTTTGCAGATGATATCTTACTCTATATCATAAATATAACCACAGCTTTTCCAGCTCTCTGAAACATCCTGACCAGTTTTGATATATATACAGGTTTTAGGGTAAATATGCAAAAATCCAAACTACTATGTCCAAACACTCCAGACACAACGCAACAGGAATGGCAGCGGTTGACCAAACTACACCTACATCCCTCAGGATTTAAATACCTAGGGATATTAGTTACCAAAGATAGGGGACAACTGCTGTCACGGAAATATAAACCACTCACAAAATGGATTAAGCAAAAAATAAAACACTGGACCACATTCAACCTTTCCCTCCTGGGAAGAGTAGCTATAATAAAAATGTTTGCACTCCCAAAATTTTTATTTTTGTTTTTTACACTACCTCTAGAACCCCCTACAACATATTTTAACAACTGGAAAAAACTATTCTATACTTTCATCTTCAACAATAAAAAAGGACAGGTTGCTTACCTGTAACCATAGATCTTCGAGTGGTCTTCTGTTAATTCACACAGTTGGGTTTATTCCTGAGCCTGCACAGTGCTTACGGAGCCTTCACTAGGCAGAATGTGCATAGATACATTTTTGGCGGTAACTCCGCCCACATTAACGGTCCCTTAAAAGGCTCTCCCGCCTAAATCCCCTCAGTTCCTTGAATGACGCTGCAATCAGCAGCATCAGGAACATTAATCACATATACATCAGTAGGACATAGGGGGAGGATGGGCGGGTCTGTGTGAATCCACAGAAGACCACTCGAAGATCTATGGTTACAGGTAAGGAACCTGTCCATCTTCTTCGTGGTCTCTGTCAATCACACAGTTGGGTAGACTAGCAAGCTTCCCCACTGGAGGAGGGTATGTCCTGTACAGTATGAGACGAGGACCCCTCACATCAGTCCTGAAAGGGATTTCTCTACTACTTTCCCCCCTCTTCTCTCTCTCCCTGTTTTTTTTTTTTTGGCACATTCCACAAATACTATTTATGTCAATATACAATGGAAAAACATTTCCACCTTGAAAAAGTCGACATGGGATGCATTCACTTATTGAATGAAGGACAAAAGCACTGCTCTCCCAAATGCAGCCTCGTTCCTGGAACGAGAGTCCAGTCTGTAGTGTAATAAATGTCAATGGTGAAGACCATGTCGCAGCACGGTAGACTTCCTCTAGGGGCACCCAAGAGAGGAATGCAGTCGAAGTGGAGACAGCTCTCATAGAATGTCCACGAATTCGAGGAGGCAGCGGCTTCTTAGCCAGTTTATAGCAGAGAGCAATGGTCGACGTCACCACTTCGAGAGACGTTACAAAGAGATCGGTGCACCCCGCTTAGAGTCAGCATAGGAGATGAAAAGCTGGGGAGATTGTCAGAACGGAGCAGTCCATTGTATGTGGAAAGCGAACGCCCTCCGCACGTCCATGGAATGGAGGATATGCTCGAATTCGTCCTTCGGGTCCTGCATCAAAGCCAGTAACACAATGGCCTGGTTAAGGTGAAAACTGGAGACCACTTTAGGAAGAAAGGAAATGTCCGGCCTCAAGACTACCTTGTGCTTGTGGAAGCAGGTATATGGAAGGTCTGAGCGGAGGTCACAGACTTCTCCCACCCGACGAGCTGAGGTGATGGCAACCAGGAAGGCAGTCTTCAAAGTTAGTAACCTGAGGTCAGTCGAAGCCATGGGTTCAAAGGGTCGTCTCACTAATTGAGAGAGGACGAGTTCAAGGCTCCAGGTCGGCACGGGATCAAGTACAGGAGGATGGAGATTAACATTACCCTTCAGGAATGTCTTCACTATCAGATCCTGGAAAGGAGAAGGTCGATTCTGAGCTTGGAATTTGACAGAGATAGCTGCTAGGTAGCCCCGGAGAGATGAAGCCGAGAGCCCTGCTCTTGATAGGTTGAGAAGAAATTGCAGGATCATTGGTACCAAACAGGATTCGAGGTCTGATCCCTTGTCCGCTAAGAACTTCTCAAACCGGTTCCACTTGTACAGGTAGGCTTTCTGAGTGGAGGGCTTCCTAGCAGCATCAATAATCGCCTGAACCTCTTCAGGCAAAGCAGGAGGAGGAGCAGCATGAGGTGGTCTTGGGTTCACGGCCGGATCCTCCAAGCCGTCAGGCAGAGTGAGTCGAGGTTGGGGTGTCTGACCTTGCCTTGTTGAATGGTGAGGAGGTCTGGTTGGCCTGGGAGATGGAGAAAGCTCCTCTCAGAAAGGAGCAGCAGTGGAGCGAACCACGGTTGTCGGGGCCACCACGGTGTGATGAGGATCGCATTCACCTGATCCTGACGAAGTTTGGCTATGACCCTTGTCAGCAATGGGATCGGAGGGAAGAGGTACAGAAGTGGGCCGGTCCATTGGAACAGGAACGCGTCCCCCTTCGAGTCCTTGTGTCGTACCCTGGAGCAGAATTGGCCGCACTGTCTGTTCTGGGCAGTTGCGAAGACGCCTATGAGGGGAGTCCCCCAATGACGGAAGAGGCCTACTACCACTTGTCGATGGAGCATCCACTCGTGGACATTAGAACTGGAACGGCTCAGTCCGTCTGCAAGAATATTCTCCTCCCCAGGGAAATGGATGGACTGCAGGAAGATGTTCCGTGTCACACACCAGTCCCAGATTTGCAAAGTGAGTTGGAGCAGCTGAGGAGACCTGGTACCACCTTGTTTGTTTAGGTAGTACATCACAGAGGTGTTGTCGGTGATGAGAAGGACAGTTCTGTTCCGGACCAGCACCTCGAAGGCTCGAAGGGCTTTTTGGACGGCCAGGAGCTCCAGAACATTGATGTGTAACTTTCCCTCTTCGCTGCTCCACAAACTCTGGATCCTGTGACAGCCCAGGCAGGCCCCCCATCCGACTAGAGACGCATCCATTGTAAGGGAGACATTTGGTTGAGGGGGGTCGAAAGGAAGACCTGAAAGGACATTCCGCGGTGCAAGCCACCAGTCGAGAGAGCGTTGAACAAAGCGGGGCATCGTGAGTAGTTTCCCGGGAGAATCCTGTAGGTGGTCGAAGACGGTCAGAAACCAATGGTGGAGCAGTCAGAACCGCAGTCTGGCCAGGTGAGTAACAGCAGTGGTTGCTACCATGTGCCCGAGGAGGACTTGGACATTGTGCTCTCGAACCCGGCGTGACCATCGGCAATGGTGAATCAATGATCGAAGGGTGTCGAACTGATCGTCGGGTAGGTACGCTGCCGTGGAGACAGAGTCCAGTCGAGCTTCAATTAACTGAATGGACTGAGCAGGGTTCAACTGAGATTTTTCGATATTGACAACAAGTCCCAGGGCGTGTAGCACATCTAGGGTGAAGACAATGTCCTTTTCGAGCTGGGTCTTCAAACTTGCCACAAGCAGCCAATTGTCTATGTAAGGGAAGACAATGATTCCGTTTTGTCGAAGAAAGGCTGCCACTGCCGCCATGCACTTCGTGAAGATCCTTGGTGCCGTGGAGTGTCTGAACGGGAGAACACGGAACTGGTACGCGTTGTCCCCAATCTGGAATGCCAGGAACCTCCTGTGTGAAGGGTGGATCCCGATGTGGAAATAGGCATCCTTGAGATCTATGGACGCAAACCAATCTCCTCATTGAAGAAGAGGTAGGATAACAGCTAGGGTGGTCATCCTGAATTTCTTCGGGATGATGTACTGGTTCACCCCCCTGAGGTTGAGGATAGGACGCAGGCCACCGTCCTTCTTCGGTACGAGAAAGTACTTTGAAAAGAAGCAGTGGTGACGATGCTGGGAACTCACAGGTTCGATGGCCCCTTTCTGAAGTAGAGTTTGAACCTCCTCAATGAGGGGAGGAGAGGGCGGCGTGATACGGATCCGACCTGTTGGAGGCAGTTCGTCGAATTCGATCTAGTAGCCCTGTTGTACAATCTAGTACCCAGCGGTCCGATGTTATCGAGGACCAGGAGTCCTGGAACGACGACAGGCGGTCTCCAAACAGGGGGGTCTAAAAGAGAAGGTAAACATCAACATAAGAATGGGAAATTCAAAACCTCCTTCTGCCTTGTTCCTTGGATCGCTGCTTAGACAGCAGACGATATCGGGAGGTAGATCCCTGACTCCTCACCGATAAGGCGGAAAACACCGGTTGTTGGAATCGGGATCATCTGGTTGATTGCGGGGTGCCACTCCTTCTGTAAGATTGACTGTAAGAAGAGGCATGCCAACTCGCATGGCACCTGGGGCGATAGGCAGAAGATGCGGTTGATGGCATACCGTACTTCCGTGCAGTTGTCCTCATCTTCTGCGTAAACGCCAACTTTTCACCTGTTGCCGCATTGAAAAGGCCGGAGCTATCGAAGGGCATGTCCTCGATTGTGGCAGCCGCTTGTGTCAAGAGCCTCGAAGATCTCAGCCAGGCATGTCTTCGTAGGGCGATGGAACCTGCTATTGTTTTGGCAGCGCAATCGGTGACATGCCTCGCTGAATTCATCTGTTGCCCCGCCAACAGTTGGGCCTCGGTCTGGATGGCCTCAGCAAGTCTCCAGCACTCGTCGGGGAAGTCCTGGATCAGCGGTAGCATCCGCTCCCACAATACCTGCTGGCAAGCGCCCATGCAGGCCAAGTAGTTAGTGATTCGGAAGCTAAGCCCAGCAGCCGAATATAACTTTTTGCCCATGATGTCTAGCTTCCTTCCTTCAGAGTCTGAAGGAGTAGACTGTGCCCGACGTTGCCTCCGAGGCTGGGCTGCCTCCACCACAACTGAGTTGGGCTTTGGGTGCTCTTGTAGACAGTCGATGCCGTCCCCAGCCACCTTGTAAAGCCTGTCAATTCTTTTTGATGTTGACGGGATAGAGGATGGATTCTCCCATGAATTCTGGGTCAGCTTCAAGAGGGACGGTAGCACTGGAATATGAGCTGCTGGCAGAGCCCGAGACTTAAGGCGCTGTGATATGGGGTCGACCGGTTCCGACTCCTTCTCCATCACCTTTAAGTCCAGCGCATGTGACATACGGACTATCTGTTCAGCGAAGGACCAAACGTCATTTGTGGGTGAGGAGGAATCCTCGTCCAGCAGGTCAGGCTGAGGAGATGGAATGAAGGGCAGATACTCCACAGAAGACTCAGAGGAAGAAGTTTCAGATGATGGAGATGGAGAGTGGTCCCGATGGAGAGATGCCGTACATGGTAGTGGAGTAGGTGGTCATGGTGCTGGAGGCAACGGAGGTAGAGGTTGAGATGGAGACGGAGAGGCCTGGCAGAAGGCATCCTTAAGCACTGGTCTTGACTGCTCCCTGAATGAGAGGGCATCCTTTTCCATCCCATGGAAGGAAATGCACAGTGGAGACAGAAGCAGAGTTTGGTGTGTTGCAGCCTCAGTGGTCAAATGGAATACACTCTCACCAGTCACATCGGATCTTGAGTATACTACTACGGGGGCTGTGAAAACAGACCTAGCCAGGTCGTATGCACCATAGGCCAGTTCATCCTCCTGAATCCTGGAGGTGGAGGGCCGGGGTTCATCCAGTGGCTCCTTGGCAGCAGCCAAATCATGTAGCAACTCCGACCTCGAGACCAGCAGTGCTGGAGAGGGGCTACGATCCCATGCGGAATCCTCTGCTTCTTCCGCTGAGCCGATTTCGACCTCAACAATCTCCAACGAAGGAGTTGGAGTAGGAGCTTTGGCATGAAGTTGTTCGGTTTCGACGACCCGATCCCAGGGTGACACCAAAGGTCATGGTGTAGGTTGGCGTGGAGAAGCAGTAGGGCCCTGTGGAGTCGATGTAGAGGACTCTCGAGCCCGAGGTGGTTCCCTCGGCTTCTCCTCACCGTGGGCACGTTTCGCCTTCTTTTTCTTAGGGAGTTTGCCCTTGGAAGACGATGGTTCACAGTCCCTAGATCGATCCTTAGAGCCCGCTCGATCCCAAGGGAGATCCTTGGACCGGACGGCCGCCAAATCCGATGAAGGTTGGTCCCCAGCCGGGGTCGACCTAGCAACATGCTTGTGCGAATGCAGCACAGCTTCAGGGTCGGATGCCACAGAATGACGGTGCGAAGGGCTCCGAGAGCGACACTTGGCAGGTGGAGAATGAGACTTGGATGAAGGGGAACTCTCCCGTTGTTGAAGGGGTGTCCCCTGTCCCACAGCTGGAGTAGAAGCCACAGATGGAAAAAGGGCCTTTTCATAGAGAAACAACTTCAGGCGAGAGGAGCGATGCTTTCTCGCCTGAGGGGTAAAGGCCCGACAATGCACACAGGCATCCACGTTGTGGGACTCGCCCAGACAAATAAGGCAATGAGAGTGGCCATCTGAGGTGGGCAATTTTGCCTGGCACACCACACATCTTTTAAAGCCCAATTTAGAAGCCATGAGGGATCGGAGACGAAGTCAGGGCAGTCCAGGTCAAACCAGAAATCAGAGAGCGTTACCACAGCCAAAGGAGCGCAAAGGTCGTAGTCAGGAAATCCGAGTCAAGCCAGTAATATCAACAACAACCAAAGCCAAAAGGTAGAGAAGAGATGAAGTCAAAAATCAGTCCAAGTCAGAATCGAAAACAAAAGTCACAAGCGATGAAGGTTCCTTTCAAGCTGCTAGCACGGCAGACAAAAAAGGGATTTAGGCGGGAGAGCCTTTTAAGGGACCATTAATGTGGGCGGAGTTACCGCCAAAAATGTATCTATGCACATTCTGCCTAGCGATACTAGAAGGTTCTGTAAGCACTGCGCAGGCGCAGGAATAAACCCAACTGTGTGATTCACAGAGAGCACGAAGAAGATCCAAGATTCCTAAAAAGTATTTTACATTTAAAACTCCAATCAGGTGGTTTAGGTGTCCCAAATCTTCCACATTATTTTACAGCTGCGCACTTGGTCCAGATATTCAAGAACCCCCCAAACCAACTGGATTGAAGCTGAAGTAGACCAAGGCAACCCAAAACACATGGAAACATATTTTTCTAACCTTTCCCACTCTCAGATTAATAAATTGGACAACCCCTTTTTACAAACATCTTTACGAATTTGGAAACAATGGAGCCATAAAATGATGCCACAAGTCTCACCTGTCCGCCCTTTTCTGACACATCCGGAATTTTATGACCCGATCAAATACAAATCCTACTCGGATTAGACCAGAAAGGGGATATATACGATATCTGACCTTTATAACAAAAACGTTCCTAAAACTAAAGAGGAGCTAATAAGAGACCTATACCCTATTCAACCCACCTGGCTACAACATATCCAAATTACATGTTTCCTGTCTCATATTCAACATCAGGGATTTGTACCCAGACCTCTAACAAAATTTGAATATTTATGTGTATCCTCTACCAACCAAGTCAAAGGCCATATGGCAACTGTATATAACTTCATGATGGAAACTACCAAGATTGAAACTTCACGTTTTAAATTAGCTTGGGAAGCAGATATTGCACACCCCTTAAGCGATCTGGACTGGTCGAACATCTGGAAATCCCCAACATTTCAGAAAAGCCCAGTCATAATACAAGAAAACATACTTAAGGTGGTGTACAAAAGGTATCTGACACCCCACAAACTTACTCAAATCACCAAAAACAATAACCCCACCTGTTGGAGAGGATGCAAAGAAAAGGGTACATATCTCCACATGTGGTTTCATTGCCCTGTAGTTCAAAAATTTTGGTCTGAGGTACTCAGACTGATCTCACAAATTACAAAACAAACCATTACTATGACTCCCAGCCTGGTACTCCTCTCTTGTTTCACTGATCAAAACATCACAGTCAAACATAGAGACTTGATACGATTTTTATTAGCAATAACAAGACTGGAAATTGCACAAAATTGGAAAACAGGCAAATTTACAATGGAAAAATGGTGGAATTGATTTTGGAACATTTGGCTAATGGAAAAACTTAAGGACAAATTAGAGCATCCCAAGGCAGTCTTGCAAAAACAACCTTCGCAGAAAAATGGTTCCTAATGATTGAATATATAAATCACAACCTGGTTCAACAAACCCCACCCGCCACCCATGGAAAACTGTGGAATGATATTCTGGAGAATTAAGATGTTAACTCCTGTACTGTATCATATAAACGCACTGTACAAAGTTCAGCACAACCAAATTGAATCATATATTAAGAAACTGCATACCAGACATATATAACAGCATAATTTTTCCTTTTAATATTTATCCTTGTTTGTTTGTGTTGTTGTAGTTATTTATTTTTTCTTATCACCATATACATTGAAAATATTATTGTTACTTGTTATTTTGTAGAGACTGTTAACCACAAAATGGAATTGTTATGTATTTTATTATTATAAATGAATAAAAAGAAATTATACCAAAAAAAAAATGTCTGACTACCAATTTGTGGGATGTATCAGAGAGACTGAAAACTGGTCCCACATCCTACTCCTGGGTTACAGGGAAATACAAGGTATGTTTTCATTTTCCACATCACATACTGTAACAAAACTACTCTATAGTTATTCAGGGTAGAAGTCAAAATAGCTTTACAGTGGTGCTGTCAGATTATGAAAGCTGCAGTGCTAAGCACATATACTTGCATGTTTAATTATGATCAGGATTTATTTCCAAGTACATGTGTTTAGGAATGCCAGTTCTATTTGCATATTAAAGACTAGTTGTTGAAGGCATAAGGACACATTTATTATCATAATGGTGAAAAACAGGTTGGGAGCAAGGAACTACTGCATACACGTAAGCATTTCATACCATTGTTGTCTCTACTCTTTCCTCTGTTATGAACTGGTATTGCAGTCTAGCTACATGTTACACAAGCCAAAGATGTCATGCAAAGTAAATTATGTTGGTAGCCCCTTCCAGATAACAGCTAGGTCTGTATGTCACCAGAGAAGCACAAATGCACTGATGAGGTAGTACAGGAATGAGCCCCAGGGTGACATTTAGTACAGTTTCAACTCCAAGACTACTACTGGGCTTGTACAAGGAGAAAGGTGAGATAAACATTTAAAAAGAACTAAAAAAAAAAACACTTTCTTTTAACCGTAGCATTATTTTAAATATTAATATACGGATTTCTCCAGGAAAAGTAACCATTGTTTCATTCTCAGACTAGCTCTAAGGTTTTGAAATCATTCTCCACTCCCTTAAAAAAAATTAGCTATTCAGAACTGTGAAGATGAATCAAGCAACCAAAAACATATTTTAAAGAGCCAATGTAGATTAACTACCTGATAAGTCTCAATGGCCTAAAACAGACACTGAATGGGAAGCATAACATAAAGCAAGCAATATACTTTGGGTTTTTAATGAAATCGCTGCTTATACCAGTTTTATTCTTGTGTTCCTTCAGGCCATGCAAACATTTCTGTGGATAAAAATATACTGGTACTTTCTTTTCAAAACAGTAACAGCAGCTGGAATTCTCTAGAAGACATTCCATAAAACATATAACATATAATATATATATAAAATATAAAAAAACATTGAAAGGGTATATATAAAGTGGTGGGGCTGTGATTGCATTGTCAGCCACAGCTTAATTAGCTATATTCAGACATACTTTTTCACTTACTACTTTTACATCTTACCATTTTTCCAAGTAGCTTAGGATAGTGTACATTGTTCTACCTCCTTGACCTTTTATACTTACAATAACCTTTTAAGGTAAGTTAGATTGAATGATATTGATTCAAACAATGTCACGTAGTAAGCTATACGTTCAATTAGGATTTGAACTCTAGTCCTCACAGACTGTTTCATTACTGCATAAGACTATGATGTAGTCTTCACAGAATATTATGCCATTCTCAAATAGTATGTTCAAAATGGCACCATATACCACTTGCTTAATTACTGTAAAGCAGAGGTGATCAACTTCCTAAGAGTGAGGGGCTACACTGATCTTCCCACAACCCAAAAGATGTCATATTTCTACCAAGCATCCTGGCACTGCCAAAATGTGGTTGCTGTTACCCAAGTTGTCACCAGCACTGCTTTTGCCACCAAAATTTTGTAGTAAGTGCACTGAATCTCTATGGTTGAAGAGTATAGCAGAACACCCTCCCATATCATAGATTCTTCCAGTCTACAGTGCAGCATCTTCCTTTTCAGAAGAAATGAAAATGCCAAAGGAGACAAAAAGGAACATTTTTGTGTAATCATTTTTAATTAGCAAAGTTTTCAGTAACAAATGGGTGCTGCAGAGGACACAATAAACCACCTGTGGGTTGCATACACATCATGGATTGTACACTGTCCATCCTTGCCATAAAGTAGAATGCAGTGATGTTCTTGAAAACTAGCTACAGAGCAATATGCAACATCTAAAGCACTGATTCTCAAACTGCACGCTAGGTTTCACTAGACAACACTCCCTGAAGAATTAAGCCAAAAATTAAGAACCCTGCCCAAAACACAGGAAGCACCATTATGGTAATACAGGAAAAACACAAGGACTCGTTGATGAAGCTAAGCATGCAGCTGGATTATGTGGTGTAATCCAGGAAGCATTTCTATTGCCTGAAAAAGTATAGCCCTTGAGTCTTGAAAAAGGAGAGGATAGAATAGCAGAACACTTGTCAGAAGAGGCCTGAGAATAAAATGCCTGTCTCTTTCTAACAACACAGCTTTCCCACTGCATAGTAATGTTATCTGTCATGTTTCAAGCACCTTTCAAGAAAAGAAAATGGGATTTTTCTTGATGGCTCTGTCTACCAGGAGCAGATTGCCAGTTCTCACTTTATACTTCTACCTTCCTGGGTTATTGGAATGGCACATCTTTCTCTCTATTTAAAAAATGAAAGAAGTGACCCAAAATGGTAATAATGGAAAACCCATAGTTTTACTATGATAACTTTTGTGAATCAAAATCAGTCCTTTTGTAAATAACCAATTGGGTTTATATTACGCAATTCTATGTCTTGCGAGAGAAAACACTGTATGCATAAAGCAAACAATGAGTATATAACAGTCAAGGTAGGCATACAAGTAAGTGAAGCCCTGTTTGCATCAGCTCGCTTAAAGGGAATAATTAGAATCAGGTGCTTAAGTAATTAGGCAGGTCTGCAGGAGTAAATTTGGAAGGTCCAACCGTACAAAGGATCAAGAATTTTGTGAGCCTGGTCCTCACAATATGTTTGTGGAAAAACATGTCATACCACAATCAAAAGATAGCTCTGAGGACATGAAAAACAAACACTGAGTTCAAACAGAAAAATCTCACCTCAAATGTCAAGCACGGCAGTGGAAATGTATAGGTTTGGGCCTGCTTTGCTGCTTTAGAACCTGACAGCTTGCTACCATTGACACAAGTATTAATTCTACAGAGTGTCGGAAAATTCTAGAGGAGAATGTCAGACAATTTGTCCAACAGTTAAAGCTGAACCAAAAATGCATCATGCAACATGACAATGATCCTAAACATACATGCAAATAAAGGCTGCAGAAAAAGAAATTCCATGTTGTAGAAAGCCCTGATCAAAATTTGGACCTAAACTAATCAGTGTGTTGTGATGTGACTCGAAGTGAGCTTTTCACACAAGGTAGCTCTCAAAGGAAGAAAGGGCCAAAATTATTTGCACGTGCATGCACATATGCACGTGTGTGTGTGTGTGTGTCTGTGCGTGCGTGTGCCTTCAAGTCTCCTGTCAACTTATGGTGATCCTATGAATTTCATAGGGTTTTCTTAGGCAAAAATACTCAGAGGTGGTTTGCCAATTCCTTCCTCTGAAATATAGTCTTTAGGATATTTAGGCAAAATTCCTCTTATCCTATATGAAACAGTGACAAAAAGTTACTGACACTCAATGTCATCGATGCCCAAGGGGTACCACCAAATACTGAACCTAAAGGCTCACAATTTTTTCCACATTTGGATATTGGCTGTTAAATCCATTGTGGATAAATGTTGAAAACACATAATATTTGTGCACAGGCTAGCTATTGTTAAGAGTAAGATCTGATAATATTTTAGGCTGGAAATATGTGACAATCCTAAGGAGTTCACAAACTTTTCTCACCACTGTATCAGTGATAAATATCCGTGGAGTGCCATTTTCTTTGGACCCTGCATGTACCACATAAGTACCAGTACTTAAAGGCAAAATTGTGCCCTCAAAGGCACTTTTTGTTCCAAACTGTTTAGGAGCCAGTTTATTTCTGGAAAAGTCTGCGTTATGGGAAGGCTAAGGGAGCCCAAGGGCCATGTGGACCATCTGGGATGCCTACAGCCTGCACATCACACAATTCCTACCACTGCTATACAATCTGGACACACTCTGCCCTAGATAGCAATACATTTTCCCCAAAGGACTGACATACAGTTTCAAGGAAAACTGCGTATTTGTTGACTGTTGCATTGCTAGCACAAAAACTATGCCTCTGTCTTAACAATGACAACAAATTCAACTATCAGTCACCATACGCTTGACTTCCAGTGACTGGAAAATGCTGAAGTGTTACCTTCATCTTTGATAACTCTTCTGCAACAAATAGATCCTCCCGGCTCAATTCTGATAATGCAGCATATGATGTTACATAGTTCTGGTAACAGATATACTGCATGCATAATCTAATATTGATAACAACAGCCAGTATTGATATATATGTTACATGATACTAGCTAGGCTATTGTATTAGAGAGCACAGTACCTCACAAACAGCATGCTGTGTGAATACCTAGCAGAACTGCCAATTACCAGAGAATCATGCTTGTGCCACAAATTCTGCTTTATCTAAACTTATGCTCTAAATCAGTGTCTCTCAAGTTATCTGATTTGTGGAACTAGTATTTTTCTCCTCACTATGCCAAGGACCAGTACTATGTGCCTATTGGTTACAATTGTTTTATTTTCCTGGAAACTCATCATGGACTGACAGCAAATGGCTTGGGGGATTGTCAGCAGACCATGGATCATCACTCCAAGTAGCACTGCTCTAAATGAGAACCTTGTGTTATCTGTCATCAATACTCTGAGAGAGAAATTTTCTAAAAGGAAAGTTTTATCTGTGACCTCAATTAAATCTCAAAATTTAGACCACTTTTAATCTGGCTTCATTCAGAATACCGAAAAATGGAAAAGGAACTATTTCACATCCAGTGTAACTACTGATGTAACTAAGCCTTTCCTGCTGTATTGACATAAGCTCTTAAAAATCTGAGGCAGCAGTTTTTCCTAGCCAAAATGTCAGACCTGCCCTGCCCTGCCCCTCACCCAAACCTGGGACTTTTCACATGCAAATATGGGTTGAAGGCTTTCACGGCTGGTATCCATAGATTTTCCTTGGATTTTTTCCGGGCTGTGAGGCCGTGTTCTGGAATAGTTTCTTTCTGACGGTTCGCCTGCATCTGTGGCTGGCATCTTTGTAAAACAGCCCTGTGCAGAGGTGGGGAAAAGTCCAGCCACAGATGCGGGCAAAACATCAGAAAGAAACTATTCCAGGACACAGCCTCACAGCCTGGAAAAAAAACAAGGAAAATCTACAAATATGGATAGTTCATCACTGATTTATCATCACTGACTCCCACCCCCTCAGGAACACCAGCCAGCAAGCCAGAGGTCCTCCAGCCTGCAGCAACCTTTTACCCCATTCCACCGGGCCAGGAGGCTGTAGTGGGGCCCTGAGGACTTCTTGGCAGCGAGGCAGCAGCGGGAGGGGCGTGGCCAGGAGTGGCTGGCGTCTTAAGCCACTCCCACCCCCTCAGGAACACCAGCCAGCAAGCCAGAGGTCCTCCAGCCTGCAGCAGCCTTTTACCCCATTCCACCAGGCAAGGAGGCTGTAGTGGGGCCCTGAGGACTTCTTGGCAGCGAGGCAGCAGCGGGAGGAGGCGTGGCCAGGAGTGGCTGGCATCTTAAGCCACTCTCACCCCCTCAGGAACACCAGCCAGCAAGCCAGAGGTCCTCCAGCCTGCAGCAGCCTTTTACCCCATTCCACCGGGCCAGGAGGCTGTAGTAGGGCCCTGAGGACTTCTTGGCAGCGAGGCAGCAGCGGGAGGGGGCGTGGCCAGGAGTGGCTGGCGTCTTAAGACACTCCCACCCCCTCAGGAACACCAGCCAGCAAGCCAGAGGTCCTCCAGCCTGCAGCAGCCTTTTACCCCATTCCATCGGGCCAGGAGGCTGTAGTGGGGCCCTGAGGACTTCTTGGCAGCGAGGCAGCAGCGGGAGGGGGCGTGGCCAGGAGTGGCTGGCATCTTAAGCCACTCCCACCCCCTCAGGAACACCAGCCAGCAAGCCAGAGGTCCTCCAGCCTGCAGCAGCCTTTTACCCCATTCCATCGGGCCAGGAGGCTGTAGTGGGGCCCTGAGGACTTCTTGGCAGCGAGGCAGCAGCGGGAGGGGGCGTGGCCAGGAGTGGCTGGCGTCTTAAGCCACTCCCACCCCCTCAGGAACACCAGCCAGCAAGCCAGAGGTCCTCCAGCCTGCAGCAGCCTTTTACCCCATTCCACCGGGCCAGGAGGCTGTAGTGGGGCCCTGAGGACTTCTTGGCAGCGAGGCAGCAGCGGGAGGGGGCGTGGCCAGGAGTGGCTGGCGTCTTAAGCCACTCCCACCCCCTCAGGAACACCAGCCAGTAGCCAGAAGGACTCGAAGCCACCAACTGGAGTCAGCTGAGGCCGGGAATGGAGTGGGGGTGAAAATTGGAGTTGTGCTGGGGAAAGGGAGGTATGGTCGGAACAGAGTGAACAGATGTTACAAAAGAAGGCAGGATCGCTGTTTGTCAGCTTTCCCACGTTCAGTTCACCCTGTTTCCCGGAATGGATTGGAGAGTGTACCAACCATTCCACAAAACCTTACTTTGCTCCTCTGCAATGCCAGGTCGGTTAAGAATAAAACTCATATTATTTACGATCTACTCTTGGATGAGGATGCCGACCTGGCTTGCTTCACAGAAACCTGGCTGGGAGAGGATAGCGCTGTCACATGGGCGCAGGCCCTCCCAGCCGGGTATTCTGTCAGTGAGTGGGTGAGGGGAAGTGGGCGGGGGGGCGGAGTGGCTCTGGTTTATAAGAACAATCTGACCTTGACCAGGATACCTGTCCGAAACACAGTCTACTTTGAGTGTATGTACCTTAGCCTAAGGACCAGGGATAGTTTGGGGATTCTGCTAGTATACCGACCACCCCGTTGTCTAGCAGACTCCCTAACTGAGCTGACACAGCTGGTCTCAGAGTTGCTGTTGGAGTCACCCAGACTTTTAGTTCTGGGTGACTTTAACATTCCACTCGAGACCAGCTTGACAAATCTGACTGGTGCAGCTCGGGAGTTCGTGGAAACCATGACAAACATGGGCCTATCCCAATTGGTCATTGGGCCCACACATTGTGCGGGTCATACTCTCGATGCGGTCTTTAGTACGGAACAGGAATATCCGTGGGCGGCGGTTATTAAAACCGCCGCATTGTCATGGACGGATCATTTCCTGGTCAAGACTGAACTAAGAGTCTCTTCCCGCCCCACCGGGGGTGGTGGACCCATTAGAATGGTCCGCCCTCGGAGGCTAATGGAACCAATAGGATTCCAGAAAGGCTTGGAGGGTTTAATGGTTGGTAACGCCGGTGACCCTGTCAAAGCTTTGGTTAATACTTGGAACACCGATCTTACCAAGGCTATTGACACGATCGCTCCCAAGCGTCCTTTCCAACCCGCCTCTAACCGTAAGCCATGGTATACTTCAGAGCTTAGGAAAATGAAGCGGGTTGGACAACGACTAGAGCGCAACTGGCGGAAAACTCGACTCTTATCCGACAGGACTCGACATAGGAATTTTCTTCGGTCCTATCGAGAGGCAATACGTGCAGCGCAGAGATCCTTCTCCTCTGCACGTATTGCGTCTGCAGAGTCCCGTCCAGCAGAGCTGTTTAGGGTGGTAAGGGAGATGACGCAGGTTATACCTGCACAGAACCCATTGCTTAACCCAACAACGGCCTGCTGTGATGCATTTAACAACTACTTTGCAGATAAAATCTCTCGGATAAGAGCCAACTTAGATGCCAGCATTTTGACAGAAACAATTGACGAGGTGTCCAGCAACTCCGTTGATGTAAGTTTACTGAATCAATTTCAATCTGTGAGTACTGAGGACGGGGACAAGCTACTTGTTAGAGTGAGGAAGACGACCTGCCCTCTTGATCCTTGCCCTTCATGGCTGGCCATCCAGGGGGGGACTGCCTTGATGGTGTTCCTTAAGGACATCATCAATGCATCCCTCAGGGAAGGGTGTGTTCCATCTTGTTTAAAGGAAGCGGCGGTTAGGCCGCTCCTGAAAAAACCTTCCCTAGACCCCCTGGACATGAATAACTATAGGCCGGTTTCTATGTTACCATTCTTGAGCAAAGTGATCGAGAGGGCAGTTGCTCTTCAACTCCAAGTGGTCTTGGATGAAATTGATTATCTAGACCCATTTCAAACTGGCTTCAGGACGGGATTTGGAGTTGAGACTGCCATGGTTGCCTTGACCGATGATCTGCATCTAAGCATCGACAGGGGTAATGTGTCCCTGTTGGTGCTTCTGGACCTCTCAGCGGCTTTCGATACGATAGATCATGGCATTCTCCTGGATCGCCTGAGAGGGTTAGGAATCGGAGGCACTGCGCTCCAGTGGTTCCGGTCCTTCCTCTCGGGCAGGTCCCAGAGGGTGCGGCTTGGGGACAGATGCTCCAGCAGAAAGGAGCTTACTTGTGGTGTTCCCCAGGGCGCCATCCTGTCCCCAATGCTGTTTAACATCTATATGAAGCCACTGGGTGAGATTATTCGGGGTTATGGGGCTGGGTGTTATCAGTACGCTGATGACACCCAGATCTATTTCTCCTTGTCCCGATCATCGGCCTCGAATCCCAATGGCATCTCTCCTCTTAATGACTGTCTTAAAGCTGTAATGGGCTGGATGAGGAAAAACAGATTGAGATTAAATGCAGACAAAACGGAGGTGCTCAAGGTAGCGGCCCCGAAACCAGGAGTTGAGTTGCAACCCCCAGTCCTGGACGGGGTCACGCTCTCCGTTAAGGACTGTGTTTGCAGTCTGGGGGTGCTCCTTGATTCATCGCTTCAGATGACGAGTCAAGTGAATGCGACGGTCAGGAGCGCTTGTTATCAGCTTCGGCTGATACGCCAGCTGTGCCCTTTCTTGGAAGTAAGGGACCTTGAGACTGTGGTGCACGCGCTGGTAACCTCTCGTCTAGATTTCTGCAATGCGCTCTACATGGGGCTACCCTCGTGCTTGGTCCAGAAACTTCAGTTGGTACAAAATATGGCAGCCAGAGTGGTCTCAGGAACATCTCGGAGAGATCATATAACTCCAATACTAAAATCTCTCCACTGGCTGCCTATCAGTTTCCGGGCCCAGTATAAGGTGTTGGTTATTACCCTTAAAGCCCTAAATGGCTTGGGTCCAACTTATCTCCGGAACCGCCTCCTCCGATACAATCCTCCCCGCATACTCCGGTCCTCTGGGAGAAATCTGCTTCAGCCACAAAAATCTAGGCTGTCTGCAACCTCCCAGAGGGCCTTTTCAGTAATCGCCCCCAAATTGTGGAATGGCCTGCCGAATGAGATCCGTCAGCTGACGAGCTTGAGTAGCTTTAAAAAAGCACTAAAGATGGATCTCTTTCGGCAGGCCTTTCCTGATTAGATCCCGGCCTCAGGAACTCAGTCTCCTGGCTTTTTAAAAAGTATGTATATATTTGTTTTAATGTGTTTTTTAGCTAGAAGGTTTTAATCTTATTGTGTTTAATGTCTTTTTATGTGGGAGGGTGGGTGTGGGTGGTGTTTTTAGTCATTATTATAATGTTTTAATTGTTGGAAGCCGCCCCGATTGTTTTTAGCAGAGGGGCGGGGTATAAATAAATTTTATTATTATTATTATTATTATTATTTACAGAGAAAATCATAAATAGTATAAAAACCGATGCAAGACTAAAGAACAGACATGCTCTTTTGTTACTTTCTTTTTCAAACTGCAAAAATATCCTAGCCCTGTGAGGGAGTGAGACACTAAATCTTATGTCTATGCTTCCTTTGAGCCACACTCATCAAGACTTGATGGACATCAGGAGCTATAAGATACTTCATTCAATAATGAGAGAACAGCATGGATACAATGCAAAACAAAAACAAAAGCCCTCTTCAATTTCTGAGGAGTAGAGAGTTTTCCCCCTTTGCCTGTTTGTTTATCTGACTTTCAAAAGCCATCAGGAAACAGCACTGCTTCTGTTCATCTCATTAAAATCAGGAGAAACCCACAATCTGATAAGGATTATTTGCTGAGGCTGCACAGCTTTAATGTGCTTTCTTCAAAGATGGGGGTGTACAAAAGGTAAAGATAAGAGACAGCTGCTGAATTGTAAGTTTTAACAACACTTGTCCCAGACTTTTTAAAAAATCACAAAGGTGGGTAATTTTGTTGCTCAAATCCTTTTCTAGAGTGCATACAACACCACGGTCAGGCTAGAGCAGCCTTTCTCAACCTTTTTACCCTGGAGGAACCCTTGAAATAATTTTCAGGTCTCAGGGAACCCCTATGTAAAAATTATACTTACAGTTCCCCCCCCCTTTTTTTAATTACAGAAACAGTGAAAAAATAGATGCTTATTATATTTCACACTGCTAGCAATACATATTTGATACTTGCAGAGTCAGAAATTTCTATAATACAAATATAATATAAAATATAATATAAAATATAAAAATATCTCTCCAAAGTCTCAGTTTAATCATCTTGGCTTCTAGGGAGAGTTCCGGGTACCATGATCTGCTCCCTGAGGCAGCAACACAGAATCATAGAATCAAAGAGTTGGAAGAGACCACAAGGGCCATCCCGTCCAACCGTCTGCCATGCAGGAATATACAAATCATTCCCGAGAGATGGCCATCCAGCCTCTGCTTAAAAACCTCCAAAAATGGAGACTCCACCACACTTCCAGGCAGTGCATTCCACTGCCAAACAGCTCTTACTGTCAGGAAGTTCTTCCTAATGTTTAGGTGGAATCTCTTTCCCTGTAGTTTGAACCCATTGTTCCGTGTCCAAGTCTCTGGAGCAGCAGAAAGCAAGCTTGCTCCATCCTCAGTATGACATCCCTTCAAATATTTAAATATGGCTACATCAAAGGCAAAGGCTGAGAGGGAGGCTGTAGCTTCCTGCCAAGGTAAATGAAACGATTTTTTCAATAGTATAGAAGTTGGTCAGTCTATTTGTGACCCCCACATTCAGTTACCAGACCCACAGATTAGGAACCTTCTCTCTCTCTCTCTGGCTTTTTTTCGCAAACGAAGATTCAGGAAGGACTCATCCCGTGCTTTCTGCAAGTGCGCTGATGACTAAAAAGGCCAATCTCAGATAAACAAGTCCAGTTGCAGAAAGCACAGCAGAAAATCTCCTTGGGTGATGTTTCTGGGTTGTGATTCTTTCTGCGTTGTCGTTTCTCTTCAAGACTCGTTCGGCGTGAGTTCTCAAATAAGGCTGCAGCATTGTGGATAGTGCGTCTCCATACCTCCCAATGTGAGGCCAGGGCGGACCATTGTTGGTGATCAATTTGGCCGAGCCTGAGATGTTGTTTCAGGGAGTCCTTGTATCGCTTTTTTGGAGCGCCCCTCTTACGCTGACCCATGGTGAGTTCACCGTAGAGTACTATTTTGGGGAGGCGATGGTCCTCCATCCTAGAAATGTGCCCTGCCCAGCGCAGCTGTGTTCTCAATATCATGGCCTCAATGCTGGTGATCTCTGCTTGCTCAAGGACAGCAACATTCGTCACATAGTCAGTCCAGCGTATATTTAGGATTGTGCGTATACAGCGCTGATGAAAGCGTTCGAGGAGTCGTAAGTGGTGGCAATAGGTGACCCATGTTTCAGATCCATAAAGGAGAATAGACAGTACAATGGCTCTATACACACTGATATTTGTGTTTCGCCTCAGGTGTTTATTACTCCAGACTCTTTTGTAAAGTCTCCCAAATGTGCTATGTGCCTTTGCTAATCTATGATCGATCTCTTTGTCAATCTTGGCATTGGAGGAGATGATGTTTCCCAGGTAGGTGAACTGCTGAACGGACTTAAGCACAGAATTGCCGACGGCAATATGGGGATGGTGGTGTTCGTCCTGTGGTGCAGGCTGGTAAAGAACTTCTGTTTTCTTCAGGTTGACTTTCAACCCAAACAGCTCTGCAGCTACTGCGAAGCAGGATGTTAGGTGCTGTAGAGCTGCTTCTGTGTGGGCAACAAGGGCAGGATCATCAGCAAAGAGCAGCTCACGGACTAGATAGTTTAGAGTCTTAGTGGGAGCCCTCAGACAGCTTAAGTTAAACAAGCTACCATCAGAGTCTTAGTGTGAGCCCTTGGACGGCTTATGTTAAACAAACTGCCACCAGTATGGTAACGTATATAGATGCCGTCATCTTCTTCAAGTTCTGCCGTAGCCCTTTGGAGCATCATGCTGAAGAAGATTGTAAATAAAGTTGGTGCAAGAACACAACCTTGCTTCACTCCATTAGTTATTAGAAAGGGCTCTGAAAGACCATCGCCATATCTGACTTGACCCAACTGGCCCTGGTGTAGCAAGATAATCATTTTAAGGAATTTGGGGGGACATCCTAGTCTTTCCAGGATCTGCCACAGACCTTTTCTACTTACAGTGTCAAAGGCTTTGGTGAGGTCCACAAATGTTACATAGAGACCCTTGTTCTGCTCCCTACATTTTTCTTGCAGTTGTCTAAGGGCAAATACCATATCTGTAGTACTCCTATTGGCTCTGAAGCCACATTGGCTTTCAGGAAGAAGTTCTTCTGCAATAGCAGGAACTAATCTGTTCAGGAGTATCCTTGCAAGGATTTTTCCAGCAATAGAGAGCAGTGTTATGCCTCGATAGTTTGAGCAGTCGGATTTTGCTCCTTTTTTCTTGTACAGGGTGATGATGACTGCATCTCGGAGATCTGATGGTAGTTCCCCTTTTTCCCAGCAATTCACAAGAAGTTCGTGGAATTTATCATGGAGTGCATGACCTCCGTGTTTCCAAACTTCAGGTGTGATTCCATCAATCCCAGCTGCCTTGCCGTTTTTCATCTGCTGTATGGTCTTAAAGGTCTCTTCCAAAGTGGGAGCTATGTCCAATTCATTTTTCATCCGTTTTTGGATCATATGTTGGATAGCTGAGCCTTGGACTACTCGGTGGGCACTAAAGAGATTTTGAAAATGTTCAGCCCATCGATTCAGGATGGAGGCTTTATCAGTAATTAATGTTTGACCATCTGTACTGTATAAGGAGCTTTGGACCTGATAAGTAGGTCCAAACACTGCTTTAAGAGCTTCATAAAATCCTCTATGATCATCCAGATCTACACAGCATTGTGTCTTTTCTGCTAATTGATCCACAATTTGTTCTGCATGTCTTGGAGTTTTTGTTGAAGTTTACTACATGTGAGACGGAAAGCTGCTTTCTTACGTGGCAAGTTGGCTGGGTGAGGTATGCCTGGTGAGCAGTTCTCTTCTTTGCCAACAGCTCCTGGATCTCTTGGTTGTTTTCATCAAGCCAGTCTTGATTTTTCTTGTGGGAGAACCCGAGGGATTCTTCCACAGACTGGAGGATACTGTTTTTGATATGTTGCCAAAGCACTGTGGGAGAAGGATCTGTAGGATGGTCTTCAAGGTTTGTTTTCAGATTTGCCTGGAAGTTGTCTCTCATGTTAGCTTGTTGAAGATTGTTGACTTGGAGTCTCTTCTTTAAGATGCCACCCCTCTTAAGTTTGAACTTAAGATGAACATTTAGTTTACATCTGACGAAGCGATGATCTGTCTGGCATTCTGCACTGGGCATCACTTGGGTATGATGGACATCACGAATGTTTCTCTGGCGGACTAGAACATAGTCAATGTTTGGATTGGGGATGCATCCAGGTTGTCTTCAAGCTGTCTTTCTGCTGAAAGATTGTGTTTGTAATAGTCAACTGTTGTTCTGCACAGAACTCTAGCAGGAGGCGTCCGTTATCATTGCAATTTCCAACACCATGCTTGCCTAAGACACCTTTCCAGGCTTTGGAGTTCTTCTGTACTCTGGCATTGAAGTCACCAAGGATAATAATTTTATCTTCTACAGGGACTTTTTGTATGCGTTGGCGTAGGCCTGTGTAGTAAAGTGTGTAGCCGGCTCCATGTTTTTTAAGGCTGCCTTCCTCATGGAGACAAACTTCACTAAGAGCAGTGATGTCAATATTAAGTTGAGATAGTTCATGGGCTATTAGGGCAGAACGACGCTTAGGCTGTCCACTATCTGCAGAGTCTCGCATGGTTCTGATGTTCCAGTATGCAAGTGTCAGTTTATTTACATCTTTGGATGCCGGTGTGTGCCTTTGTTTCTTTGCCTTGGTTTGACCGCATCAGAAGATCCCGGTGGCCGCAGCTAGCCAACCAGGTAGATGGGGATGAGCTTTTGTTAGGCCACCTTTTCTAGGCCCCTCTCCATATGGAGCAAGCAGTGCTCTCCTTAAAAAAGGCTGCTTTGTCGTTCAGGATGGTGCCAAACAAGACTGTCATCTCCCAGGTCAGCCTCGAGCGACCAAAGTCCTGAACCGCCTGCATGCAGGGTTTGATCTGCGGCTTCCAGTGCATCTTTACACCTGCCCTAAGTCACTTTTATCAGAGTTCTCCCATCCATAGCAGGCACCTGAGTAGCTGACTGACCAGGGGGGTTACTTGGATTACTTGGTCAGTTTCCCCCAATTGGCTAAGAGATGTACAGTATTTGTGATCTCTTTCCATTGTTCTGAATTAAAAAACAAACAAACAAAAAAAAAACCTCTCACTTTGCATATGTACCTTTTGCCTCAGTTCTGGGTCCGTGGCTGCTTGTAGGAAGCAAATCACACACACACTCATTCTTTGCCTCCTCCCCTTCCCAGGCCATGAGTAGCTTCATTAGCAGATCAAAAGCTGGGAGGGAGAGCAAGGTATTTGGCATGTAAACATCCTCCCACACACACTCATTAGAGGACCCTTTGGGGCTCCATTAGTGTGAAAACATTCATTCCTCGCCTGGCTTTCTCTGTTGTGGAGGGGAGAGATAAGCTGTTTCAGCTCACCACTTTCTCTGTGATTTAGTAATTTATTACTATTTTCTCCCGGAACCCCTGGCCATCTCTGGGGGAACCCCAGGGTTCCACGGAACCCTGGTTGAGAAACGCTGGGCTAGACCAAGCAGGCATGATCAGGCAATGCAGGCTATCCATCTACTTATCTGTATGATTTCATGCTGAAACCGTAACCATTGCAAAAACACAGCAATAACCATTGCGACGGATTAGTTTCAAATAAATCTTTACAACTTCTAAAAGAGCCACCATAGTGTAGTGGTTTGAATGTTATACTAGGATCCTGGAAACCAGGGTTCAAATCCCTGCCTTGCCATAGAAACTCACTGAGTGATCTGGGGCAAGTCATGGTCCTTCAGCCTCAGAGGAATGCATAAGCAAGCCTCCTCTGAATAAATCTTCCCAAGAAATCCCCAAGACAGAGTCACCTTATGGTCACCATAAGTCCAAAGCAACTTGAAGACATATAACAACAACTTCTGAATCACTGGACCTTTAGTGATTCAGTATACTAAAATCTGGGGATAAACAGCACTAGAAAGGTGCTCCTCTATGTGTTCAGTGCCACCTTCTAAACATTATGGGGACAGAATGATGGATTCTGTGGACTATCAGCCAATCCAGCAAGGAGCTTACAGAACCTAGAGAGTACTGTACATAGTCCTATCATTCCTCCACTGAGGCATGGAAAATGGAGGAAAGATAGAGCTCTTTTGAAATAGTGCAACTGTGTCAGTACTGTTCCACTGTTGTAACATATAAATAACTCACAATGTACCATATACCATAAAAGGGAATAAAACAGTTCAGGACTTTATAATAAATCATGACGAAATGCACATAGGATTTACTGAACTATAATATTTCTATAGCAGTTTCCAGAGTATAAAGTGATTTATAATGCCTTATTTGAAAGTGTAAGGGTGGGGGGAGACAAAAGTGTCTGAAAAAAGTTTTGCTCAACATTTTTTCCTGAAAATGAAGAAAGGATACTCAGTCCCATGGTGGCATATTCTTTATCTAAGTGTTATCACTTGTAATATTAACTTTGTATGAATTTTGGTGATGACTGACAGTGATAAATGCATCTAGATGTAAAGCAGAACACATCACCATCATAATCAAGAGACACCAGCGGCTCAGCTACACGGCATTTTTTATTCCAAGAAGCGAGAAACAAAGAACTCGATTCTGTCACCCTCTGTACCCACTATTTGTCACGGGTAGTAAAGTCTTGGATTTGTTGTTTACATGTACCTTGTGCCTCCCCACCTCCAGCCTCTGCTTCCCTTCCAAGCCTCCATACAACCACCCTTCCCAGCCTCCGCTTCTGTCCCAAGCCCCCCATGTAAATGAGTCTTCCCAGCCTCCTTCCTTCCCCAGCCACCAACTGAGCAGCCGAGGGGACTATCTGTTTCCTCCTCCATGATTGACAGCTCAGCCACTCAGCTGGCTAGCCCTCTCCTCTTGTTGGTGCAACTGACTTGCCTTCCCTCTGTCACCGGCTGTTTCTCCCGGCTCCCCGCCAACTGCGGAGGTGTCTGCCACTGAGGGACCATTCCCTCAGTGGCATAAGCTGCCGCAGCCAGCAAAAAAACAGGCAAGGGCCGAGTGGGCCAGGCCTCCCCCGCGCTGGGCAGAATGGGCTGCCATGGCCAATGACACTTCCTCCGTGAGTGTCAGTTACAGAGGAAGCATCCTAAGCCATGGCAGCCTGTTCCATCTGGCACCCCACGGCTCCCGCGGCCGAGGACACTTCCTCCATGACTGACACTCATGGAGGAAGCGCCCTAGGCTGTGGCAGCCCATTCTGTCCGGTTCCTGTGGCCAAGGACGCTTTCTCCGTGACTAATACTCATGGAGTAAGCACTCTAGGCCGTGGCAGTCCCTTCCATCTGGCGCCCCCGTGGCTGAGGATACTTCCTCCATGACTCACGAGGGAAGCGCCCTAGGCCACAGCAGCCCATTCCGCCTGGTGCCCCATGGCCGAGGACATTTCCTCCATGAGTCTTGGTCATGGAAGAAGTGTCCTTGGTTGTGGGGACACAGGGGGAAATGGGCTGCCATGGCCTACGGCTCTTCCTCCATGACTGACAGTAACAGAGGAAGTGTCATTGGCCATGGCAGCCCGTTCTGCCCAGCATGGGGGAAGCCTGGCCCGCTCGGCCCTCACCCAGGTCTCCACTGGCTGTGGTGGCTTCTGCCACCGAGGGACTGTTCCCTCAGTGGCAGAAACCTCTGTAGCTGGCGGGGTGCCAGGAGAAACAGCGGGCTAGGGAAGGGGGGAGATCTGGTCCACTTGACCCTCGCCCAGCTTTCCGCTGGCTGTGGCGGCTTTTGACACTGAGGGAACGGTCCCTCGGTGGCAGAAGCTTCCACAGCCAGCAAGAAGCTGGGAGAAACTGTGGGCTGGGGGACAGAGGGAGGCCTGGCCAACTCGGCCCTCGCCTGGCTCTCTGCTGGCTGCGTCAGCTTCTGCCAGCTGGGTTTCAGAGGCAGCGGGGGACCCAAGGCAGGGCCATTTGAAAATGGCGACTCATGAGTTGCAAAGCTTCCCTTGCAAGCCCGCCCCCTCCAAGGAATGAGCAATCATAATTCAGCTTTGCTGTGCGCCCCTTTCCTGGGATGGTTGCTGATTGATCAGACAACCAATAGTGCAGTTTTTCCTGGACATTCCAAAAAAGTCCGTGGAAAATAGAGGGGTGGAAAGTCATGGGTTTACTGGGTATTTTGCTACCCCTCCTTCCGAAAAGCGGAAGTCTGCCACGATGTGCGTGGGAACCAATGGGATTCATCCCAAATTCTTCCCGGATATTTTTTGCCATGTACACAACCTCCAGGTGTATGTACATGATTGGCCACTTCATACTATTATTCTAGTATAGGCTTGCTAGTATCAGTTTCTGGTTAAGTTTACTTAACTAAGTAACCTCTCCTGGCCCACCAATCCCCAACCTGACAGAACCATCATTCACCAATCACGTGCAGAATGGAACTCCTCTATCCCATACAGCTGATGCCCAGTAAAGTAGCTGGGGGGAGGGAGTTACAATCATGGCAACAGTGTCAAAATCATGATTAAGTAGCAATCGTGAATATGAAACATTTACCTAAATGTATTCATCCGTAACTGTTTTGTATTCATGATTGCTGCTTAGTCACAATAAACTTTCTTCCTAAGTAACAGAGAATGCAGACCATGATCTATAAATGTGAATGTAACCTAAGGGTAGTCTTCTTGATAGAACTATGGCTTTAGGGAGTCCTTACAAAATAGCTACGGTGCTCTAAAAAGCATGGGTGGAGAGAAGAGAGACCAGAGTAACAGGAATTATCACATTTCACCATCAGTAATACTACTACTAGTAGTAATAATAACAACAAATTCTTCTCGTACTAGCATGTAAAATTCTAGAGTTAAACTCTATTAAAAATCATAACTCTAAAAAGTACCGTTCATGTAATAGGGAAATATTAATGTTAAATGTAAAGGGTTCTAGATTCTGAGTGTTTAGCCAGCTAATAAGTACTCAAAATAATAGATAAGAATGAAGAAGAGCAGGAAACTGTAACAAACAGGGTGCTTGACCACATGACACAGCCAGAATGGCGGTCTTCTTTCAGTAAAGATAAAAGAGAATCTAAGACCATAAGACAGAAGCCAAATCAGACAAGGTGTACCTCCTATTATTGCCACTTCCCAGATGCAGTGAAAATTGTCCTGTGATTCACAGAGAGAAGAAATAAACAATGGTTGTAAAAGCTATAAAAGCAAAGAAGTGGCAGCAGATCAAGGTAAGGCACCTCACACCTGAGCAGAAGACACATGCTGCTGGATGACAGCAATCTCCAAAATGTCTGGGAACACTATGTTTACCATATTACAGAATGGCAGTATAACAGATAGACTTTATGCTCTAGAACAATAGCTGTGCTGAATTAATGAAATATAATGTAAAAGTACTACAATGATAAACTAATGCAATATACAGCAGGCCCTTCCCATCAGTGGGGGTTGAGTTCCAAACACCCACCCACCCCGTGGGTGAGGGAAAATGTGGACACTCAAGCCCCATATTAATCCATGGTGGTGCATGTACACGGCCGCACACTGATGCAGCCTCGTGTACACACCTCCATTGAATAACATGAAGCAAGGCCATCAGCAGATGCTCCAGTTCACAGATGGCTAGCCTGCCAATAGGGTGGGCTCACAGTATGGGAAATGCTGAAATGCTACCAAGTACTGAAATATACTGAAAAGCATGTCTGAGTTGTATTATTTTTTTCTTGTAAGCTATGACAATTGTCCCTCATAACAAAGTAGTATGTCTAGACCAGGAGTGGGCAACTGTCAGGGCAGCACTGTCCCCCTCAGGAGATTTGGAGGACTGTGCCCACTCTCACACTGCCCTATGCAAAAAAAGTTTTTTTTCCCCCAAGCACCCTCTAGGGCAGTGCTTCTCAAACTACATGAGCTGGAAGAATGTCAGTTTCACCCCCTCAACCCACCCCAAATGTGCCAGGGACCAGTACCATTTCTGTGCTTAAGTATTTGATTTTTTGGCAATATTAATTGATGCCAGAAACAATACAATGAATATAAGAAGAGTTTTAATAAGAAAATATTCATTTTATGTTTAGCTTCTAAAGAAATAATACAATATTAAAGTACCAGGACTGGGGAAATGGGAGAATACAAACAAAAATGTTAAATAGAAGCAAGGAAATTCTCCTCACTAAGATATTATAAATGTTTATAAGTAATAAAACAAAAATTATAATGAATAAAGTGTTTACTATGTCTTCAATTTAATGCTACTTATTCCTTTCTCCATTCATCTGCCCAAACATTTCCTATTTTAATAATACAAGAAAAATTGCGAACTACACCAAATCAAGACTGACATTTGGAAATTATTCCTGATACAATATGGGATTACATCAAAGATTCCAGACGGGAATCAGGGATTTAACAAAAGAATATCCATGTGGGTATTTTTGGTGTAACTGTGGATGTACCCATGATGGGAAAATCTCCACGGGCACATGGGTGAACTGAGATGTTGAAGAACAATATAAGGGAAATAAGAGCCAGGAATTGACAAGGTTTTCCATGTATTCGCTGTGAAAGTTGAAAAGGGAAGAAAGTTGATGGGAAGAGATTCAGCTCATTTGAAATGTGGTGCAAAAGGAGAATTCTGTGGCTATCAAGGATTGCTAAATAGACTAATAAATGTGTCCTAGAGCAAATCAAATCTAAACTGGCCCTTGAAGCCAAAATGACTAAATTGAGGCTATTATCCTTAGGGCACATTATGAGATGACACAGCTCAAGGGAAAAGATAATAATGATGGTAAAAGTTGAACAGAGTAGAAAAAGAAAAATACCATATTACTTGTGGATTGATTCAGTAAAGGAAGTCACAGCCTTGAATTTGCAAGACTTGCTCTCAAGACTAAAAGCTCTTGGAGGTCTCTCCGTTGAAGGAGATATATAAGAAGCTGGGATTATTTGGATAATGAATATATGGAGGAGGAAAGCTGCTGAGGAAAAGGAAGAGTTGAGAAACAATAAATGAACATGGCCAGGTGCCTGATGTATGGCTGAGGATCAAAGGCAGTATCTGCTGTCACAAAAGAGAGCCAAGGCTAGGGGGCTAGGAAGCGAGGGAACAAGGTTAGTAATCACAAAGTGCCAAACCCCTCCATTGTGTTCACAGGGTTTCTGATAAGGCCATCCAAACCCAAATCTGTATATACAGGTGCATTCCCCATTTAGTAAGCAAATTGGCAGGCTTGAGAATATGTTTGGATTTCCTTGAGGAAACCCTTCTTCTCTTCCCCCCCACCCCCATGCATTCTCTAGCCCACCCACACAAAATTGTTTTGGTACAAATGCAGACTTGATAACTTACAGAGCATCTAGAACAGAGTAGGGCTAGCTAAACAATCAAGCTATTTAGGGGCGGGTATGGAGAGAGAGACACTCTCAGCCTCAGAAAACCCCATGATACATTCACCTCAGGGTCACCATAAGGCAAACATGACTTGAAGGCAAACAACAACAATGGAGAGAGATATCGTGGTGTAGTGGTCTGACCACTGGACTACAACTCCGGAGACCAGGTTTCAAATCCCCACTCAGCCATGGAAACCTGCTGGGGGGGCGGCTTAGGCAAATCATGCTCTCTCAGCCTCAGAGGAAGACAATGGCAAACCCTTCTGAACAAACCTTGCCAAGAAAGCCCCATGATAGGGTCACCATAAGTAAAAAATGATTTGGAGGCACACAACAGCAGCAATGGGGAAATGAACTGTGTCCCCTTCCACTGAAGTGACTGACAAATAACAATGATGGATTAGTATTTAAAGTAAAGCTGCTTATCAACGAACTGACAAGAAATGTAGAACAACCAACTTTTTTCAATACAGCCCTTAATCTAGTTTGTGAACATGAAGTATATTTGCTACCTGAGTCCAGACTGCATCACTTTCAACAAAACATGAGGGGAAACTGAAACAATCAACTAGAAAAAAGAAGTCTCCTAGACTGTTAATAGAAATCTGACCACTGAGCACCTTCTACAGGTACTTTTGGAAAAAGCAAACTTAAGTTCCTTTTTGAAAAGTACACACTCCATCCCTTCACATTGGGGGATATAGATCAGGATACCTGAATAAATACATGAATGAGCCTTGTAACATTTCCTATGTGAACAAGGTAAAATAGTTGCTCATATACCTCTATATACATGAATTGACTCAAACTGTGTTCCTATACACCCGGGTGGAGAAAATGTCACCAAAGGGCCACAGGTGGGTCATGAATATTGCCATTGAGGCTTCCTAGGGCCCCTAGTACCCCAAGAAAAATTTGAGGGGAAAATTCTATTTTGACCCTGAATGGCCCTGGTTCCTTTCCTGTTTGCAAAAAAGGACTCTCTTAGCCCTAAAACAGCTGAGGGGGTCCTGTAAAGTAACATCAGGGAGGTCATTTGGGGGCGGGGGGGAATTGCAAATGTTTCACAAGTTCAGAAGTAGGACACAAGGCAGGGGGTATCAAGGTGCTCTGTGGGAGCCAGGGTAGCCAACTCCTGGCATTTGCCCTACTACATATACTTACCTAGCAGTAAACTCCATAAACTACAATAGAACCTAGTTCTGAGTAAATACACACAGGACTACACTGCAACTCTTCTAAAGTACGGTACTTGGTAGCATCAGTGTCTCTTGCAAGCCTTGCCTTTCAGGTTTAAATGAGAAATCTGCATTTCAGGTTACAATTTCAAGTATGTTCAAAACAGTGGAAAATTTGTCAGTGAACCAAACAAGACACAGAAAGTTTTTATTACAAGTTAGTGAATATTTTCAGATAGACAAAGAAACACAGTATGTTATACCATTGCTTTTAATAGCCTGTCAAATATAACTGTTCTTCTGTTTCCTGGCAAGTGGATTCTCCCCTGGGTGTAATAAAAATCCCTTTAAAAAATGCAGCTAAGAGGTCTTCAACTGTGAAGTAATTTACAACATGCTTAAGTGAAAGCAACCTTTAATGTCCTTGCTTTCTAAATAAACAAATCCTCAACACATGGAATAAATCCCCCTTTTAAAAAGTCCCTATCATGATAGAGTGACTGCAACTCCCATCATGGAACCAGATCACATCTGCAAGAACTACATTTCCCATCATCTGTAAATTTCCATTCTCTGCTTTCCAGACAAAAGGTAATACGGGGGGACGGGACCCTCATTTCCTAAACACGACATCACATCACCTGACTGGAGAGCCAATCAGATTTGGCACAGCAGGGCCAATTAGATTTGGCTAATGTAGTTCTGAGTTTCTGCAGTCCTTTGTTCACGAGACACATGGCTGAAGGTCTGAAGAAGCAGACATGGCTTAAGGGTCATCAAAGAACTACATGACACCATGAAGTCTGAGGGAGCAGACTTCTCAAATGACTCTGAATTCCATCATCAGAGACTCAGCTAGGCCAGCTTTGATAATCATGCGGCCTTGCCCCATCCCAATTGGGACACAGACTGATACCATGGACCTCATAAATGTAAGTTAGCATCTTCTTAGCTTAGGAGAATGTGTTTAGCTAGAAACGTGTTAGTTTTTGTGATTTATTGTAATTCTCTTGACTGAATGCTATTCTACGTAACTTTTAAGTCAGGGACCTGGAGGGAATGCTTTCTCTCCATCATTCTATTTCTGCTAACTGTTTAATTGCTTGAACTAGAAATAAAGCTTTCTCTCTTTTTCCACAACCCTGTATCCACGTGCCTTGTACATAGCTATCTTGTCTCTTCTCTGGGGATAGACAAGGGGATTTTGGAATCCTTAACAGAGTGAGTAGTTCACTGGTTAACCAGAGAACTGTCCCAGTTTCCCACTGAACTGGGTTTTAGGTGAAGAGCAGTGGGTGGTGGTGGCTACCAAAGAGAGACATAGTTCCAAGGGATTTCTAGGCGAGAGGAACCCCTGAGAGTGTGTCTCAGATTGTACAAACACACGCACCTTTATTCCCCTCTCTCGGATGGTGTGAATATACAGAGGAGGGAAGGCCTGCGTCACAGTCCCCTTTTCCTAAATTGCGGGGGGGGGGGTTTAAGTTCAGCACTTCCTCCTAATAAACTGTGCACTGCATCAGTCACTCAAAATTTTTACACAGATACCTTTGACTGGATCAATTTTACAAGAGTACAGATGGACTCCAGGTACACAGAACAATTCAGTAGGAAATCAGAAGAAAAACTTTCCATATTTACCAGCAACAGAGTTTCTTTAGACAATTATTTCTTTAGTTGCAACAGCTAGATATTGATAGTTTATACATGCATGTTAATCACTGATTGACGGTTACCAGCTGTGGGAAATGTAGCATTCTTCATGCAACCCCCACTTAGTAAGTTAACAAAACTCCTTGCTTGCTTAAGTTCCTACCCCCCTTCTCTTTAAACCATCTTAGCCATTTGTAGCTATGGGGTGACTGTTGAGTCATTCATCACATGACCTCATGATTTAAATACTTTATGATTCCTTGTTCTCCTCTTGGGGACAGAAGCCTCAAGCACGAGGTTCTCCATACTCTTCCTTCCCTTTCCTACCATGCATCTCACCTCCAGTCATGAAGAGGAGAGTTAAAGCTCTCACATATTCATCTTTTCTGAAGAATAAGGAAATATGGATTCTACTGCTGTAATACTTAGAAAAACCTGACTTGTTTATCCTATCCTAACCTGAAAACTCCCAGGATTGGGTGAGTTTCACTACCCTGAAAGTCCTTCTAGTTAGTTAAGGACCTAGCCTTGTTTTGAGTATGTAGATTGCAAACCTGTTAGTAAATGGTTTGATATGCATTTTTAAACACAGATCTTTTTGTCTTTGTTTTAGTTTAAGTGGCTTTAATGACTGGGTGATTCAGAATATTTACAAATACTAATTGAGTCTGGTCCATGTCTTCCCTTAACTCTGCTTTACAGGAAACTTTTCTCAGGAAGATATTCCCAAAGGGCTTGCTCCCTGGAATCTTTAATAATTTTTTTTTATTTTTTATGCTCATACACCCCTACACCAGCACAGATTAATCACCAATGTCAGAACTCAATTCTGACCCATATTTTTCAATGAAGGGTCAAATGTTCAATTATTAAGATACATGCAGGCATCAGTCAACCAACCATCAGACACTAAAGCATGGAAGTAAAACTATTGACTGCTAAAGAACTAGAAATCTCTACTAACCCCCTTTTTACCTTCAGTAAGATGAGAACTTCATTTCTCAGGCATAAAGTGAAATCTCCAACAGCCCTCAGAAGGTGCCTAAGATTTTCCTACATGTTGTATCATGCAGTAAAGCTTACAGAAATGTATTAGTGAAAGTTCAGTGATTATGTAGTTAAAATCATGTAATTCACAGTTGCCTGCATCACAGCATATGTAGTAGCACACATCTGTACTTAACACTCTGTCATCAAGAAAACAAACAACATCACAATGCACAAAGATTAAAGGATGAATGGACCTGACAACACTTTGACAAGATATTCTGTTTCTCTGATCCTTATCATCCAAAGAAAGCTGTGAACGACAAAGCAACTTTATGCTGGTCTAACAACTGTAAGCCAGCCAAACAAGATAGCCAAATTAAAAATCAGGCACCATGGCATCCTCCTAGTGATCAGTGTTTAACCAGATACAAAAAGAACTGACTACTGACAACCTGAAGCAGATTGATGAGATCCAGGACTACTCTACTATGAAGTAGGCTGGGCCATTGTTATGCTAACAAGGACTGATAGGTTTGGATGTAAGACATCACATTACAGTGACACATCTGAGTAGACAGGAAGCAACAGCAACACAGCAGAGAACAGAGCACAGGAATGGAGAAATACTGAATCCTGTCTGATCTTTGAAGCTAAGTAGAGTCAGCCCTAGTTAATACCTGGATGGGAGACCAGCAACAAATACCAGGTGCTGTAGGCTACATTTAGAGGAAGAAACTGACAAAAATCACCTCTGAGTATTCCTTACCTAAGAAAACCCTATGAAACTCGTGGGGTTTCCATAAGTTGACAGGCGACTATCAACTATCAGTTTCCGGGCCCAGTATAAGGTGTTGGTTATTACCTTTAAAGCCCTAAATGGCTTGGGTCCAACTTATCTCCGGAACCGCCTCCTCCCATTTAATCCTCCCCGTGCACTCCGGTCCTCTGGGAGGAATTTGCTTCAGCCACAAAAATCTAGGCTGTCTGCAACCTCCCAGAGGGCCTTTTCAGTAATCGCCCCCAAATTGTGGAATGACCTGCCAAACGAGATCCGTCAGATAACAACCCTGAGTAGCTTTTAAAAAGCACTAAAGACGGATCTCTTTCGGCAGGCCTTTCCTAATTAGATCCCGGCCTCAGGGGATCCTGGCTTCTTTTAGTCCACTGGCCATTTATAGTATTTTATTGTATTTATTGTTTTTAATTGTTATTTTTTTATCAGTGGGTTTTAATTTATAATTGTTTAATATTTTTTTATGGGGGAGGGTGGGGTGGGGGGGTGTTTGGGGATTTTATCTGTATTGTATTTTAATTTTTGTAAGCTGCCCCGATTGTTTTAACAGAGGGGCGGGGTATAAATAAATATTATTATTATTATTATTATTTTTATTATTATTACATGCATACAGAGGGAGAGGGAGAGAGACTAGGGCAAGAGAAGGAAACCTGATGCCTTCCAGATGTTTTGGACTACAACACCCAGAAATTCACACCAATTAGAATGAAACCGTACATAAACAAATTAACACAGAGGGTGGTGTGAATGTAACAATAATATGGCTAATGGACTCAAACTTTTAACAACTGAGATTCTAATATATATGAAGGGTCCATCATTCTTTGCTTATTACTGAGTTACTGTTTTGTTTTTTATTACTGACTACCCTAACCACTCATCTTTCTTTAACTGTGGTACCAAAACCTGAGTATCTTAACTAGTGGTGTCATCAGGCCTAAGAAATAACATGGATAGTAGCAGTAGGGCACTTAGATTTCAGTTGAAACAGAAGGATACACTGACTTTCTGCTTCCCTAGAGCTCAGAGGACTCTAGGCATGGAACAAGAACTTAGAGGGTTTGTTTTATGAAAGGATGAAGCCTTTCATAGCAAACAATTCTGTAAGGGAATGTCAAGAGATGTTAAATTCCAGATTCCTAAGCAAAGTCAAGTAGCCTATCTTTTTAACCAAAAATTCCTGAATAAATCATACATGTTACTTACAAAGTGTGTTACTACTGAAGTTTATTTGAATCCCTATTGACTCTTTTGTTATATTTAATTTTCTACTTTGATAATAAGAAGAAAAGAAAATCTGATTTATTTTTACAGGTTTTCCTCCAGATAGGTATTTTTGCTTCTTGCACTTTGAATTAACATACTTTTATCAATCTCTTCCTGCATTCCTGTACTTACCCTTTCTCATGTCCTTTGCTTCTAAAATCTTTTTTGGAGTCTAAACATTCTGTTTTGCTTTTTATCTGCACTTAGTAAAAGAGCAGCAGAGACACTGAGACAAGAGGGATTTCTAAAAGCTTACAAAATATACAATAAGTTCATCAGCTGGCTAGATTTGGCAGTTAAAGATAAAGAAGAATTACTGCTAGTGCTGAAAGACTAGCCTTATGAACTATCTGGAGAAAATGGGAGGAAAACACATTTATCATGATGAACTTAGACTTGTCTCCTGATTCTAGTCACATAAAATAAACAAAAAGGTAAATATTCTTCCAATTCTGTCTGCTTTACCATGAGAAGTGGTGGCAAGAGTGTCATTTCTCTCAGTTTCACTCTAAATCACATAATTTTATTCCATCACATTTAACCTTTTTCCACAATGAGCATTTCTTCCAAGGCTATCCACCAATTGCCATTACTATGCCCTGTCCAAAAGTTATAAACTGCATCACCCAGCTACAGTCAGATCCAGGCTTTTCTCTTTTCTTTGGAAAGTTTGTGTTTCATATTCACTTTTACACTTCAGATGAATGAGCCATCAGCACAACTGACAGCCTGTTCAAGGCTATACTTTGATTGATGAAACCAGAACTGAGACACTGACTTTGGGGGGCAGTGTCTTTTAAGCCACAGGAAATATATACACTTAAGCCTATTTACAACTCAACATTTTTCATTTTGAGAAGGCTTATAGCACAGCATGCTGGAGACATTATGAGCTACCTATGCAATTTGGCAATACCTAGAGAGTCAGTGCAGTAAAGGGGAAAGGCAGAGAAGAGGTACCTCTTTCTCTGATAATATACAATGACAGTCATAGTACCAAGACCTTCAAAGTTCAGATGCAAAACTTTTTGACACTCCATCCAATCTTGGAGGCCCTCCTTCAAAGGAAAAAAACCTTGTTATTAATGATATTTTTCTCAGCTCAACAACATTTACATATTTATGTAAAGTTCTATATTGCCCTTCATCTTCCAAAGTGGATTCCAGAGGAATATGTAAGTTATTTGTTCATCGCCTTGGGAGCCCTGGGAGGTGATACAGAAATACTTTATATAAATAAATAAGGGTTGTTGTTAATTGCCATCAAGTTGGCTTTGACTTATGGTGACTATATTAACAAGAGCCCTCCAAAGCATCCCGTCATCAACATCTCTGCTCAGGTTCTGCAAACTCTGGGCTGTGGCTTCCATGACTGAGGGCTTGTCTATACGGTGAAGATACTCCTCACAGTATTCGAGGAGAACACCTTTTGTCCCAAGGGGATCCCACATCATTTTGCCATATTCTGAAGGAAAAGAGGGCAAAACCTCCAAATACTCCATGGGGAAATGCTTTGTGGCTTTTTTCATTTAAACAAAACAAACAAACAAACAAACTCTGAAGGAAATGCACATTCTCGCTTGAACAACCGTGTCCTGGAAAGCAGCCAACCGAATGGCTGATAAGAATGATACACGCAAAATGCAAGGCTTTGCAGCAACACAAAAATAATTCTGAAGCACAGTACCAGTCCAAATAGCAAAACCAGGGGGCAAGCCAAAGGTCCAGGAGTCCAGAGAGCAAGTCAGTGAGTCCAGTCCAGGGTCAAGAGTTCCAGAAAGTAGGTCAGTGAGTCTAATCCAAGGTCAAGAGTTCCAGATCAATCCAAGGTCTAGGAGACAAGGTTTCAGGCAACAAGGGAGTCCGAGTCAGATGCTTTTGCCAGGGAACGCAGATAGACTCTGACGAAGAAGTTCAGTATCTCACAGCTGTTTATACTGGCCCAGCTCCTAATCACTGGTGATTGCTGAGGGTTTCTCATATAATCTCCGGGATCGCCGGAGGCACGCCCTTTCTGTCCTTCTCTGGCTGAAGGTAGGTACCTCCTCGTCCTGCTCCTCTATATCTCCCAGGCCTTGAACCTCTTCTGGGAGTAGGCTAGGCTGCTGAGTCATGGGCTCTGCTGCAGTTGACATAGCAGAGCTAGGTTCTGGCTCAGCCAGCTCTGCTGGAGCTGGCAGAGCAAAGCTAGAGCCTGGCTCAGCCTCCTTGTCCTCTGAGTCCTCCTCAGCCTGGCTGGCCATGACAAACCGATTCACTTTGCTGTGCATTCCCAAGAAGAGCAGAAGTGGAAAGCTGATTGGTTGGATGTGCTCAGAGGGTGGAGCTTGCTGGTAAGGCAAGTGCCCAGAACCACAATGCTGGATTTTTGCCATAGCAATCATACACTGAGGTGACAAACAGCCTCTTTTTTTCTGTTTATTTAAGCAGAAGATTGCACTTCCACACCTTGTATTTACTTTTAAAAAATACTGTTTGGCGGCAGCAACTGGTGACAATAAAAATACAAGTAATTCATTCTCATCCCACCATCTTGATTCGCAGGCATGCCAGTTTGAACAAAAAATGCATACCACTTTGCATGCCTGCAATCTTGAAAAAAAAAATGTGGAAACAAAGGAAAGCTGCTGCGAATTGGCATTAGTACATATCAATCCACATTTTAATGCCTCGTATAGACAAGCCTTGACTTTGTGAAGTTGAAGGCTTTCACAGTCGGCATTCATAGGTTTTCTGTGGGTTTTTTCCAGGCTGTGATGCAGTATTCTGGAAGAGTTTCTTTCTGACGTTTCACCTGCATCTGTGGCTGGTATCATTCCTTGTAGTTTAGAGCTCTCCGGCTGAGAAAGCTAAATGCCCCTCCCTCAACTGCAAATCCCAGGATTCCACAGGGGGCAGCCATAGCAGTTTAAAGTGGAATAATAGCATTATAACATTGTAGTATAACAACCTCCTATGTTGATTCAAGAGTACTTCCAAAGTCTCGTCTACACGGCAAAAAAAATATGAACAGCATGTGAAAGATCAGCGATCCATTCACATGGCCATTTGCACAAATACATGTCATTCAGGGGGGGCTGACAAAACTCAGCCTAAAGTCTGTTCATGGTGAGTCCAGGGCTTCATACGGATTTTTCAAAAAACAATCCATACAACGTATAAATGAGTGATCATTTGACCACTCACGTTCACAGATATGAAAAGGCAGGGGGGTCTGATTGGCTGGAAGGGCACAGGGGGTGGGGCCGGGAAAGAGGGGAATCGGCAGCGGCTGCCATGTTGGATTTCTGGCTAAGCAAGGATCTGGTAAGTCCATCAAATGGCAATTTTTCGCTTTTTATTTATTTTTGTGTAAATAAAACGACTGTGCGCACCACAGGAAACTTTTTAAAAAATTGGCGGCAGTAGATTTAAAATAGTGAACAAACCACTCACTGCCATCAGCTGGCTTGGGAGTCATGCAGAGTTCAGTCATCCGTGCCTGTCTCCACACACACACACACACACACACACACCTCTCTCTCTCACACACACCCCTTAGGGAGTGAGAACACCCCTCTCTCAGTGCTGGGACTTGCTGAGTCACCGAGTCTCTCGCTACTTCAACCTTCAGGAGTGGCTGCCATGGCACCTCCGCTGATGTCAGTCAGTCACTCAGCCCTGAACCCTCTTGGCCAAAGGGGGAGCTCTATAGTCAGTCCCTCCTGCTCCCCCCCCCACTGCTGGGGCAGCCACCAGGGAAAGTAGCTGGGTGGGCAGAAAGAATTGGAAGGCGGGTGGGGACCACGCCACCCCTCAGATGCAACTCAAGCCCTTCTGGAGGCATTAGGGTGGGACTTTTACCAAGAAATTTTTTTAAAAAATCATAGGCAAGCAGATAGGAGTCCCCTTGGAAAAGTTCCTTTGTCAGGAGGACACCCCCGCAGAATCCCCAGCTGGCAGAAGTAGGTGGTGGGAATATCCATTTGCAAGTAAATCACTCACCAGCTGGGCTAGAGGGTCATGTGGAGTTTAGGGGGGAACTTTTAAACCATGTAGGCAGTTCACATTCTTGCAAACTCCTGCCTGTTCGTGTCTGTGCATATTATTTTCCCCTTATATAGACAGGACCTAAGTCGCACACTTGCTCTTTCAGAGGAAGAACAACTCCATTCAGAACTGAGTATACATTTGCTTCCCTGACCCAGAAAGGGCCAAATCACCATGATTGGATTTAGATCCAGTTTAAAGCCCTCATCCAGCCCTGTGGGGTGTATGAGCATAAAAATAAAATAAAAAAAATTATTAAAGATTCCAAGGAGCAAGCCCTTTGGAAATATCTTCTTGAGAAAAGTAAAAGTTTACTATAGCAGAGTTAGGCAGAGACACAAAGCGAAGCAGACTCAATTAGCATTGATAAGTACTGTAAATCACTCAGTCATTAAAGCCACTTAAACAAAATAAAGACAAGAAAAACTTTTCTTTAAAAAAGAATACTGAAGCATTTATAATAACTCCTGCAATCTACATATTCAAGGCAAAGATAGCGTCTTTAACTAACTAAAGGATTTCAGGGTAGAACTCACCCAATCCAGTGAATTCAGGTTAGGATAAAGGTAAACAAAGCAGGATTCCCTAAGTTTTACTTGCAGTAGCATCCATTTTTCTTTGTTCTTCAGAAAGGGTGAATGTAGGTAAGTGAGTGCATAGCTCCCATTTTCATGCATGCTGAGTTAGATGTGTGTATGTACCTCATGAGGGGCTTCTCTCAGAAAAGAAAGAACAAAGAGCAATAAAACATTTAAATCATGAGGTCATGTGCTGCATGACTTAACAAGTCACCAATATCACCAATAGTTTGCATGAGCAGAGATACTTGGACAAGCCTACAAATAACTAAGATAGTTTGAGAGGAGAAGGGGGGGAATATTTAGCATGCAAAGGAGTCCCCTAATCTTAGCAAGTGGGGAGGGGGGTTGCAGGAAGAATGCTATATCTCCAACAAGCCCCTCCTATCACAGCTAGAGGGCTATTCAGTACCTCCTCAGTCTCATCTGTTTGAGATGATACTAAGACAGAATTGGCCATCATTGACATGCTTCAAAAGTATACCATCTCCAAACTTGAAATGACATCACACTCCTGCATCATATAGGTGTTAAAAAGCATGAGAGAAGAAGGTGAGACCCTTCAGCTTAACACGTGGTAAAGGAGAAATCTGCTAATACTGTCTTAAAACCAACACTACAGGTATGAAAGAAACCACTGTATCTCCCCATCCCTGAGCCCCAACCCTCAGAGCCAGTCTAATAAGCTACCGTTATTATTAGTCACAAATGTGAAGCACACCTTCTTAAACTTCCACAGTACAGAGACAAATATCTACAGAAGAAAAAGGGCCCAATGGAAAAGGCAGATTTGTATCGTTTTTTTTGTTTTTTGTTTGTTTTTGCATATATATAACTGTGTAGAAAATTGGCATGCAGGAAGAAATGTTCCAGCACAGATTTCTGACATACTTGTTTTCTATATGTAAACAGGGTGTCATGCTTTTTAGTGTAGAAGACCCTTCTTTGATAATGGTTGAAAAACAAATTACCACCTCCCTCAAATGGTGTTCATGAAAAGTGAAAGAATTACAGTGATGTGGCATTTATACATATACTATTATATAGTTCATTGATAGGGCTGCTTTGGGGGGCGGGAAAGCTACACAGCATTCAACAACACAGTTGGCTAGTTTTCTATTTTACAGATTGAAAAAAACCAAGCTGAACGGAAGCAAGCTTTAGAGGGCCACACAACGAATTGCTTGTTCAATATGGATATGAATAAGCATCTCTTATGCCCAAAGGCCAGCAGGATATCCACTCTACCCGTTGGTGGCTTCTGCTATTGTGCTAATTAAGAATCAGTGTGATATAGTGGTTAGAATACTGGACTAAGGGTAGAGAGATTGCATTCTAAGCTCCAATGAGCCATAAAACTCACTGAGTGAACTTGCAGCAGTTAACATTCCTTCAGCCACACCTATATCACAGGTTTGTCATGAAGATAAAAATGGCGAAAGGGAAGCCATATACAGTAAATGTAACAAATACATTGACCAATAAACTTTAAACTCTCTGTGTGAAACCTCATGAAAAAATCTGCATGGGTAACACAGTCTAGCACTTCCATGTCATACAATGCATGTTTTGTGGAACTTAATGCAGTATTTCCCACTTTTTGGACAATGATTTTGTCCATTAAGTGTTAGGTATCTCCAGCCAAGCGCTATTTCAGTATGATTTTGCTTTAACACAGCATTTTCCAGTAATTTGATCTTAAATGAAATGAACAAGCATGACAGCAACTCATTAAAAGTAGCATTTAGCTGTGTTCCTCCTTTAGGTTTTAATCAGGATAGAACACAAAGAGAGCACTGTTTTAGTCACTGGGGATCCAGCTCAAAAGAGAGATATTTTTACAAAATAGGTCTACCTTATCAGGCTTCCACCAGATACAAAGTCTACAAATGTTATTTGATTCTTTGTGGTATTCTTTTTCCATGCCTTCTGCTGAATGGTTGATTAAATCTACTCCAAGTCCAACACATCAAGGATATTAGATTATGAAAAGTACACTTTCCATCATTTGTAAAGGTTAGACTCAAATTGACTCTAAAGTGACAATGAATAAAGATGACATAGTATTAAATATACCAATGAAAAGCAGATTTCAGCAGGAGCTCAGTAATTCTATGAATCTAATTTACCACACACTGCCAGTCTGGCACTTTTTAGAAAAATCAAAGCATTTTGATGGATTCCGCCTAAGAGGCAGGAAGAAGTCATTTTAAGCGAATCAACTGAACCCTAGTTCAAAGCGCTGGATATGGTGAAAATGCTTTCCTTGTATAAGCAGGATATGCCTCTATTGTATTTATATAGCGTCTACGTATTTGATACTCTGCAGAATAACATGTGCAAAAGCTGCAGGCCTCTGTCCCAAAGAGCTTACAACCAAGGCCATAATTCTGTGAGAACAAAAACTAGGTATTTTATCAGCTCTGTGAATATCCTGGCCTTCGTTACAAAGAACAAAAGGAAAGCACATTTCTAATCATTGTGGGTGCAAAGAATGTCTGAAAGTATCAGGGCAATGATATCTCAGAGGGATGGCAAGTAAACACTGACAGGCATGAAGGCAAGTAGCTTTAAACACTGTAGATTTTCCTTGGTTTTTTTCCGGGCTGTGAGGCCGTGTTCTGGAAGAGTTTCTTTCTGACCTTTCACCTGCATCTGTGGCTGGCATCTTCAGAGAATGGTTGGGTAGGAGTGTATGTGGAGTGTATATGCTGTGAACCCCTGCTGGGGAGTATATGAAAATTTCTGTAATTGAATGCTTAGTTTCTGGATATAGAAATGCAAGGTTCATTAGTGTCTGTTTGGCTAATGGTTGGTTGGTGGACCATTATCTGCTGGAATTCCCCCTGTCCCTGGGTGGAATTCAATTGAAAGTGTTGAGTTTGGATTCTATTGTATTTCAAAACTGGGACCAGATTTTGTTTACTTTTAAGGTTTCTTCTCTCCTGTTGAAGTTGTCCAGGTGTTTGTGGATTTCACAGAATCATAGAAGCATAGAATTGCAGAGTTGGAAGAGACCACGAGGGCCATCCAGTCCAACCCCCTGCCACGCAGAAAATCACGATCAAAGCATCCCTGACAGATGGCCATCCAGCCTCTGTTTAAAGACCTCCAAGGAAGGAGACCCCACCACGCTCCGAGGGAGTGCGTTCCACTGCCGAACAGCTCTTACTGTCAAAAAGTTCCTCCTAATGTTGAGGTGGAATCTCTACTCCTGGAGCTTGCATCCATTGCTCCTGTTCCAATCTCTGAAGCAGCAGAAAACAACCTTGCTCCATCCTCAATGTGACACCCCTTCAAATACTTAAAGAGGGCTATCATATTGCCCCTTAACCGTCTTTTTTCCAGGCTAAACATACCTAGCTCCCTAAGTCTCTCCTCATAAGGCATGGTTTCCAGACCTTTCACTATTTTAGTCGCCCTCCTCTGGACACGCTCCAATTTGACAATATCCTTTTTGAATTGTGGTGCCCAGAACTGGACACAGTATTCTAAGTGAGGTCTGACCAAGGCAGAATAGAGTGGCACTATTACTTACCTTGATCTAGACACTATAATTCTATTGATACAGCACAAAATCGCATTGGCCTTTTTAGCTGCCGCATCACACTGTTGGCTCATGTTCAACTTGTGGTCTACTAGGACTCCTAGATCCCTTTCGCACGTAGTCTCATTCAGCCAGGTCTCCCCCATCCTATATCTATGCATTTCATTTTTTCGCCCTAAGTGCAGTACCTTACATTTCTCCGTATTGAATTTCATTTTGTTAGCTTTGGCCCAGCTCTCCAGTTTATCCAGGTCATCTTGAATTTTGATCCTGTCCTCCAGGGTATTAGCTACTCCTCCTAATTTGGTGTCATCTGCAAATTTGGTAAGTATGCCCCTAATTCCCTCATCCAAGTCGTTGATAAAGATGTTGAATAGCACTGGGCCCAGGACAGAACCCTGTGGCACCCCATTGGTCACATCTTTCCAAGATGAAGAGGAGCCATTGCTGAGCACCCTTTGGGTTCGGCAGGTCAACCAATTACAAATCCATTGAACTGTTAACTTGTCTAGCCCACATTTTACAAGCTTGTTTGCAAGAATGGCATGGGGAACCTTGTCAAAGGCCTTACTGAAATCAAGGTATGCGATGTCCACAGTGTTCCCTTCATCTACCAAGCTGGTAATTTTATCAAAAAAAGAGATCAGATTAGTCTGGCATGACTTGTTACTCTGAAACCCATGTTGACTTTTTGTGATTATGGCATTGCCTTCTAAATGTTCACAGACTCTCTGTTTAATGATCTGCTCTAGAATCTTCCCTGGTATTGATGTCAGACTAACTGGACGATAATTGTTGGGATCCTCTTTTTTCCCCTTTTTGAAGATGGGGACAACATTTGCCCTCCTCCAGTCTGCTGGGACTTCTCCTGTTCTCCAGGAGTTCTCAAAGATTATTGCCAATGGCTCTGAGATTATATTTGCCAGCTCTTTTAATACTCTTGGATGTAGTTCATCTGGTCCTGGAGATTTAAATTCATTTAGATTAAGAAGGTATTCCTGTACTACCTCTTTGCTTATTCTGTGCTGGATTTCCCCTGTTGTGTCTTCTGTTTCTTTATCCTCAGGTTGGTCCCCCTTTTCCTTTTCTGAAAACACTGAGGCAAAAAAGGTGTTGAGTAATTCTGCCTTTTCTCTGTCCCCTGTTAGCATTTTGCCATCTGCTCCGCGTAGTGGCCCTACCATTTCCTTCTTCCTCCTTTTGCTGTGGACATACCCAAAAAAAACCTTTTTATTGTTCTTAACCTCCCTAGCAAGCCTGAACTCATTCTGTGCTTTAGCTTTTCTGACTTTACTCCTACATGTGTTCGCTATCTGTTTGAATTCTTCTTTGGTGATTTCCCCCTTTTTCCATTTCTTATACATGTTCCGTTTAAAACTTAGCTCTGTTGATATTTCTTTAGTCATCCATCCTGGTTTCTTGAGACACCTCCCATTTTTCTTCCTCAATGGTACTGTTTGAAATTGTGCCTTCAGTCTCTCCCTTTTGAGAAAGTCCCATTCGTCTTGAGGTCTCTTCTCTTTTAGTATTCCTGACCATGGGATCACCCCCAGTATTTCCCTGAGTTTATTGAAATCAGCTCTCCTAAAGTCAAGAATGTGTGTCTGACTATGCCTGGCTTCTCCTTTCCATTGTATAACAAACTCCAGGAGAACATGATCACTCTCACCTAAGGATCCCACCACTTGCACCCCATTAACCAGGTCATCCCTGTTGGTTAGGATCAGATCTAAAATAGCTGACCCCCTTGTTGCCTCTTCCACCTTTTGGACCATGAATTTGTCTTCTAGGCAAGTAAGGAATTTGCTAGACCTTGACGTTTTGGTTGAGTTAGATTTCCAGCAAATATCAGGATAGTTGAAGTCACCCATCGCTACTACATCTCTCCTTTCTGCGTGTGTGTTCATCTGTTCTAGAAAGGCATCATCCAATTCCTCCGTCTGACTTGGGGGTCTGTAGTAGAGTCCCACAATAACATCCGTGTTGTTTCCCTCCCCTTTAATTTTTATCCAGATTCTCTCTACCTGGCTTCCAGTATTGATGTCATGGATCTCTTCACTGGTGTAAATATCCTTGACATATAATGCTGTTCCTCCTCCTTTGCTGTTTGGCCTGTTTCTCTTTAAAAGGTTATACCCCTCTATTCCTACATTCCAATCATGAGACTTGTCCCACCATGTTTCAGTAATGCCTATTATATCATATTTGTTTTGTAGTGCGAGGAGTTCAAGTTCACCTTGCTTATTTCCCATGCTCTGTGCATTAGTGTAGAGACATCTAAGACCATGTGATCCCTTTACTTGCTGCCTGTGCAAGATTTTTTGCCTCCCACTGTTGGGTCCTTGCACTGTTTGCCTTGTTCCCTCTATAACAGCTTGACTATTTTCTCCAGCTCTTTTGCCTTCCAGAATACTGTCTCCCTCCCCCATATGACTCAGTTTAAAGCCCTCCTGATCAAATTCTTGAGACTGTAGGCAAAAACGTTTCTGCCAACTGGTGTGAGATGCACCCCATCTCTTGCCAGAAGTCCCCCTCATGGAAGCGCAGCCCATGATCCAAGAATCCAAATTGTTCTCGGCGACACCATCTACGGAGCCAGCTGTTTACGTTGGCTATTTTCCTCTCTCTTCCTGCACCATGCCCTTCAACTGGCAGAAGAGACGAGATGACAACCTGTGCATCCATTTCTTTCAGCTTCCTCCCCAGAGCCTCATAATCTCTTCTGATCTTTGGAAAGCTGTGCCTTGCCGTATCATTGGTTCCCACATGGACCAAAAGGAAGGGGTAATGATCCGTAGGCTTGACGAGTCTTGTTAGCCGCTCCGTCACATCACGGATCTTTGCCCCAGGGAGACAACACACCTCCCGAGACATCTTGTCAGGCCCACAAACCACTGCTTCTGTATCTCGCAGCAAGGAGTCTCCCACCACCACCATACGCCTCCACCGAGGCTTCACAGCTGCTGTTCCTTGCGGTGGTCCTCTCAAGGTCCCCTGCTCTGCCCCTGAAGTCTGTCCATGCTGTTCTTCCTCATTGTCCTTGATAAGAGAGATGGCTTCGAATCGATTCTGTAGCTGCAAGCTGCTCGAAGTATCCCTGGATTTTCTTGTCCTGTGTGTGACATTCTTCCAGCTGTCTACCTCCTGTGTCTGTGGAGTGACCCTCTCCTCCCCAGCCAGTTCCTCTGTGCGGTCACTGTCCAAGAGTGTTTGTTCTGTTCTGTCCAGGAAAACCTCTTGCTCCCGAATCTGTTGAAGTGTAGCTACCTGTGTCTCCAGCTGCTGGACTTTCTTCTCCAAGAGGGCTACCAACTTGCACTTGGTACATGTGAAGTTCCCCACGTCTGTAGCCAAGAAGACAAACATTGCACAAGTATTGCAGGTGACCGCCACAGTCCCCTCAGTGTCCATGGTGAGAGTTTTTAGGCAATCTAAGAACTCTTAGTTAATGCTGAAAACTCTATGCTGTACTTTTAAGTATGCTTTTGGGGGGGCTTGGCTACGGAAACTCTGAAACAACGTTAGGCGCGCGCCTCTGCAACAAGCAGCCTCTCCCAGGAGTTTAAAAAAATTCAAACTCACAGAAGCTCCACCCTCTGCAACAAGCAGCCTCTCCCAGGAGTTTAAAAAAATTCAAACTCCTTTGCATTCTGACATGATAGTTGTTGGCCTGGTCCAGAATTTCTGTGTTTTTAAATAGCATTTTGTGTCCAGGTTGGTTTAAAACATGTTCTGCTACTGCTGATTTTTCTGGCTGGCCCAGTCTGCAGTGTCTCTCATATTCCTTGATTCATGTTTGCACACAGCTTTAAACATTCCTTGCCCTGACTCCATTACTAAATTATAGAAATAAAGAAATATGGAATATGGTATACATAATAATAAAATATTTCAAAAATTCAGATGATATCCACAACATATAAAGATTGTGGCATTCTGTTTTTATTGTTCGGATAACCTGGGTGCAGAATTTTCATTCCCTTTCTTGTCAATAGAGTGTACATGCAGCCCCTCCTGCTCTCTCGCTGTCTGCATATATTACACTGTTCCATTGTTGGAACCAGAACCAGGCAATGGTACAATTCGTCTGTGAGACAGAGGTATAATTAGCTATTCTAGATTATTTTCATTTAGGGCAGTGGAGTCAGAAGCAATTTTGGGTGGAGTCAGTAGAAGTGTATAAATTATAAACAAAATTTTACAATATTGTAACAATATATGGTAAATATATCATTTTATACTTATATTTCATACTTTCATACATATATATTATGTTCTATCATTGTTAAGTAGACTAATTATTATGCAGTAGTGATGAAAAGCCTTGCGCTACTAATATATTACTAATAATATATATATATTTGCCATTTATGAAGGAGTCTGATAACAGAGGAGTCAAAGGTTTGGCATACTGATGCCACAACCTTGTTTTTCTTTTCCACTTTCCAGAATTTTGTTGCTGCTGTAGTGAATAGGTCTAAAGGTCTTGTGTTTGGAAGTGGCCACTGGTCCACAACCTAAGGTAGTCACTGTGTAGCTAGTCAAGCAGAGAAAGCTGAAGCAGACCAATACCCTCCCTCAGTCTCCTCCATTTTCCTTCTCTTCCCCTGTTTGCAATTGGAACCCTCATCAGCCCACAGCTCAGCTGTTCTAAATACTATGTAGACTCTGGAAGGCTTTCAATACAGGTTCTCCTCAAGCCAATTTGGTGGCTTAACCAATAACCTTCCATGTACACTGGAGTCCCTGAGCATAAAAAATCCCTTCCGTCATCTCTAGGTGGCACCATTTCAATTTCTAACCTGACCCACTTGGTGTCACTCAAGTTCCCAAGCATCTACGGTATCTCCAGCCACTAACAGAAAAGGTAGGCTCCTTTTGAACCTACTGAAAGATGAGCCTTGTAGCACTGTTTAATAGGCAAGGGTAGGCACACCCCTGAGTAGCTGCTCCAGGAAACAATAAGCTTCAGGAGGCCAATTCCCATCACCTCGCTGCCATTTATAGGGTGGGTCCATTTTGTTTTGTAAATTACAGCCACAAGATTCCCAATGTTTTGCCTTGGAGGTATGTGAGTCGAGCTGTGATGATATGTGAGTCGAGCTGTGATGATATGTGAGTCAAGCTGTGATAGAATTGATGGGCTGGGCATCATTAGATTGTCACAATGGCTTCCATTGGCCTTACTCCAACAACACTTAGAACTGAATGCCCTCAGGTGTGCTTGACATATACGGGATTCCAAAAAGACAAGGCTCTTCTGTACAGTCTGTACAGAAGAAGATTAATCCTTAGTAACCACCATCCACTCAGGTGCAGCTAATGGTCTGTAAAAATCATTTCATCTGAACAGGCTAGTCCACAATCATCCATTAAAAGATATACGTATTAGCCAAGCCAGGGATACCATTCTACTTAATTCGACAGAATCGGGGAGCAAGAGAATATTTAGTTTGGAAGACTGCCTGCATTCTACTTAACATTCAAAATATATGAATGCATTTTACAATATCTATTGTTTACTGCAATTATCCTAGATCTTGAAAAGAATGCATTAGCTTTATGAGAAGCTTAGTTATAATAATGACTGATAATGCAAAAGCTGCAAATCTGTTTGAGAGCATGAATTAGCTTTCTGGAACAGACTCCAATTAGCAAGCAGGAGCAATCTGCTTTAAATCTCAACTAAGCAGATAAAGGCCCAAGAACCATGTGTCTGCTCATCTTAACTGTGATCTACTGGCCCTCCATATACTGTTGAGCTCTTCAAACAGGTTGCATAGCAAGAAATGAGCTAAACAATATGGAATCCCGCATTTAAAAGGGCAATTGTGAATATATGAGACAGCTAAATATAAATGCTAAATGGTGAATCTCATAAACAGGAAATGTTTTCAAGCATTCACAACTCACTAGAATACAACTAAGAGTACCAAACTCCCTAAGTGTATAATATACAGGACCAGGGACTCTTGCACTGATGCATCATGAGCAGAACAGCACAAAACCTGTACAAACGGAGAAACAAAGACCAGTACAGCTACACTCTGCAGGCCTCTAATAAGTGAGAGACACCTGTGGTGGGAGAAACACTATAGGATCAGGATCGGAGCAGACAGACAATGCTATCCATAGGAACAGGATGTGAGCATACCCTACCAGTGCAACACTGACTCCAGTGAATAGGTCAAGATGCTGATGCCCCACAGCCTTAGCAAATCACAGGTGCAGACTTAGAAGAGTGTCAACAAGCTTAGATCAGGGCTCTTTGCATCTACAAATCTAAGCTGCAAATCTGTATTACACTGAAGGCCTGACACGGTTGCTATAGTCATTAGTGATAGGATTCAAGTGTTAGATGTCATTTATGATGATATAGAAGAACTGTTACAGCTCAGTGTTATCATTAGGTATTTCATGCATCAGCACTAACATACTACTGTAAAGATCTGAAAGACCTCTGTACTCTGTACTATATCCAAAGAAGTGGGGATTATATCCACTAAACCTCATGCAAAAATAAAAACCAGTTAGTCTTAAAGGTACTGCCACATTTCTTTTAATTTTTTCCCCCATTCCCCTTCCTTCCTCCTTTTTATCATTACATACAGGCATAGTTAGTCGTATATAGTTATAGTTCAGTCTCTGGTAGGTGAAAAGGGAGATTTGAATAGCCATTTTAACATTCTATTTAAAAATTATTGCGTGCAGGGCACAAGAATAATAGAGCTTCTCCACCAGTGAAATATAACCAGACACTAACTATGTGTATATGAAATGTTTAATATAGCTTGATTGGCACTAGGGCAGGGGGGTTAGGTTCTACAGACCCCCACAAATGTGAAATTTCCGTGAATAAAGACTCCCTCCCCAGGCAACCACAGGACCTATGGAGGCTCTCCAGAGGCCGCCTCCCCAGGAGGCCACGGGGCCTACAGAGGCCTCTGGAGGCCCCGAGGTCGCCTCCCCATGCCTCCCCACTCCCTCCCCAGGCAACCATGGGGCCTCTGGAGGGCCTCCGGGGGCCCTGAGGCCGCCTCCCCACTTCTTCCCCAGGCAACCACGGGGCCTACAGAGGCCTCTGGAGGCCCCGAGGTCGCCTCCCCATGCCTCCCAACTCCCTCCTGAAAGTGGCCACGGGGCCTCAGAGGAACCGCAAGTATGCGAATATGCGGAACCGCAAGTGTAGAGGCCGCGAATGTTGAGGGAGGACTGTACACAAATTAAATTCAAAGGTATGAAAGGTATGTGGCACAACTGGCAAATTCTCCTTTCAGAAGAGTTTAATACCAATGAAGGTAGATCCTTTGGCTAGTTGTTATAAAGCCATTCACAGTGAAGTGGCTACAAATAACATTAAATGTCTGTCATGTACAAAATAAAGTTCAAATAGATAAAGATTACTCCTTTTATGCAGGAAAGCTGCATTCTTAGACATGTCTTCGTCCTCAGACTTGCTTATACAAATATACATTATGGTTTCAGAGAACTTTTGGACTCCTCAATAAAGACTATCTTATTCAAAAAATTCATATTCTACATTTCTGTTCAAACATTCTAATTGATGCTGTTTTTACAGCACTTACCAATATATATTATTCTGTAGACTTTTTTCACCCAACAGTTCTTAAATGCTAATGCACTGTATTCCACATTTCACAATGAATACAACCTCAACATAGTCCATGCCCACAGAAATTAAATCCTGACACTAGTCACACTTTTTAAGCCAAGTCTAATAATGAACCCCTTCTTCCTCCAAGGTATTGAGCTTGGTATTTTCTCACAGAATATAGTGGGACATTTTTCTCACATTTTAGGATTTGTGTATGGTGTACCGTCTGTAGCAATAAACCCAAAACAAACCTGAAAAAAGCAGAACAGGCTAATTTGGGTTTTCCTTTGGGGGGAAACAGACACTCACCCTGGCATAACAGCAGGAGGGATGACAAATATTAGCTTCAGTCGGGCCTGACGCAAAGCTTCTGAGAGGTGAGTGAGCAAGTGAATCAGGCCCCTGTAAAACAAACACAACATAAGAACTATGAGTAACAATCATGAAGCAACATTGCCAGTTTTGAAATTGTCCTTTTAGAAGCTACATTTGAGTCACAAAGTACACTATTGCCAACGTACCTCTTGGTCCTGAATTGGTCCATCAACTCTTAATATAAGATGCAACAAGAGAGAGTACATAGGCACAAAGAGGCAAGTTTTTTGTGGTCTTTATTCTAGGTTAAGGTACCTATATCCTCTTCTCAAATTGGCTCCTTGGCCAAGTGAACTCAACCAGCCTTCTGATTATTATTTGAGTCCTTCCTTTCTTCCATGCCTTCATTGGGATCCTAATGACTCCTCTATGCCTTGTCTCGTGGTTGGTTAGGGTCAGGACTGTTTGCAAGATTATCAACAGAAAAGGGAAAGCTCTGCTTGAATTCCCTTCTTTCTGTAGTTGTGCAATGGGGTGTGGCAGCAATGCTGGCAGGGCCAGTCTTCTTTTTCTTCATTCCCTAATTGCCACCACAATGAAAAATTGCAGTCCTACCATCAACTGCACAGTTTAGTATATTATTGTTCACTGTCCTTAAGTACTAGATGGTACTCTATTAATGACTATCCAAGTTCTATCAGAAGAGCCAGGAGACAAATACATTTAGAAAAAATCATTGTCCTACATTCTTCTGTCATCCACAAAAGGACCTAAACTTGCAGTAGCCCCACTGAAACGGTAGATCATCATATATCATTAACAATATAAAGCTGGACAGTGAAGAAAGCTGTCAGGAAGAAAATTGATTCATTTGAAACGTGGTGCTGGAGAAGAGTTCTATAGATACCACTGACTGCTAAAAAGAAAAATGAATGGATCTTAGAACAAATTAAGTCTGAACTCCCAATGGAAGCAAAGGTGAGTAAACTGAGGCTGTCATCCTTGGAGCTCATCATGAGATGACATGGCTCATGGAAAAGATGATAAAGTTTGGGAAAGCAGTAGGAAAAGAGAGAGACTGCACTAGAGATGGGTTGATTCAATCAAGGAAGCCATGGCCCTGAGCTTGCAAGACCTGAGCAGAGGAGTTGATGATCAGGGGTTCTGGAGGTCTCTCATTCATACAGCTGCCATAAGTTAAAGTCAACTTGATTGCAAACAACAATAAAAGGGAGATCAACCTTCAACAATTGGGTGTGAGGGTTGAACTTGAAAAGTTATTTTCAAGATGCATGAATATGATGATATACTGATGTTATCGATTACTGAACTGTGGCAAGATGGTGCTCTGGATCCCAAAGCATCACTCTAGCCACTGATTGGTTATGAATGGCTTCAGCATATTATTATGACCACTCTTAAAATAAATGTTCATGTAGCTCTAACACAAAGAATGTAATGACTAATCAGGTATCTACTAGTAGGGAGTACCTTTCAGACTTTTTGGTATTAACTTGACTGAAAATAGAAACAGCTGTCTTTAGCAAGGATTTAATTATTATTATTATTATTATTATTATTATTATTACCCCGCCCCTCTGTTAAAAACAATCGGGGCGGCTTACAGGAATTAAAATGCAACAATGCTAACTAAAATCCCTAAACACCACCCACCTCCACCCTCCCCCATAAAAAGATATTAAATTAATATAAAGTTAAAAACCAACCTAACTAATATCACATAAAATACAAATACAAGCAGGACTAAAAGACTAAAAGAGGCCAGGAGACAGCTCCTGAGGCTAGGATCTAATCAGGAAAGGCCTGCCAAAAGAGATCCATCTTCAGTGCTTTTTTAAAGCTACTCAAGCTCATCATCTGACAGATCACATTCAGCAGGCCATTCCATAATTTGGGGGCGATTAGCAAAAAGGCCCTCTGGGAGGTTGCAGACAGCCTAGATTTTTGTGGCTGAAGCAAATTCCTTCCAGAGGATGAAGTGCATAGGGAGGATTGTATGGGAGGAGGTGGTTCCGAAGATAAGTTGGACCCAAGCCATTTAGGTCTTTAAAGGTAACAACCAACACCTTATACTGGGCCCGGAAACTGATAGGCAGCCAGTGGAGACATTTTAATACTGAAATTATATGGTCTCTCTGAGATGTTCCCGAGACCACTCTGGCTGCCATATTTTGTACCAACTGAAGTTTCTGGACCAAGCACGAGGGTAGCCCGCTGTAGAGCACATTGCAGAAATCTAGACGAGAGGTTACCAGCACGTGCACCACAGTCTCGAGGTTCCTTACTTCCAGGAAAGGGCGCAGCTGACGTATCAGCTGAAGCTGATAACAGGCGCTCCTGACTGTCGCATTTACCTGACTAGTCATCTGAAGCGATGAATCAAGGAGCACCCCCAGACTGCAAACACAGCCCTTAACAGAGAGTGTGACCCCATCCAGGACTGGAGGATGCAACCCAACTCCTGGTTTTGGGGCCGCTACCGTGAGCACCTCCGTTTTGTCCGGATTTAATCTCAATCTGTTTTTCCTCATCCATTACTGCCTTAAGACAGTCATTAAGAGGAGAGACGCCATCGGAATTCGAGACCGATGACTGGGACAAGGAGAAATAGATCTGAGTGTCATCAGTGTACTGATAACACCCAGCCCTATAACTCCGAATAATCTTACCCAGAGGCTTCATATAGATGTTAAACAGCATCGGGGACAGGATGGCGCCCTGTGGAACACCACAAGTAAGCTCCTTTCTGCTGGAGCAGCTGTCCCCGAGCAGCACCCTCTGGGACCTGCCCGAGGAAGGACTGGAACCACTGAAGTGCAGTGCCTCTGATTTCTAACCCACTCAGCCGATCCAGGAGGATGCTATGATCTATTGTATTGAAAGCCACTGAGAGGTCTAGAAAAACCAACAGGGTCACACTACCTCTGTCGATGCTTAGACGCAGGTCATCAGTCAAGGCAACCATGGCAGTCTCAACTCCAAATCCCGTCCTAAAGCCAGTTTGAAGTGGGTGTAGATAATTGGTTTCATCCAAGACCACTTGGAGTTGGAGAGCAACGGCCCTCTCAATCACTTTGCTCAAGAATGGTAACATAGAAACCAACCTATAGTTGTTCATGTCCAGGGGGTCCAGGGAAGGTTTTTTCAGAAGCGGCTAACCGCCGCTTCCTTTAAACAGGATGGAACACACCCTTCCCTGAGGGATGCATTGATGATGTCCTTGAGGAACACCATCAAGGCACCCCCCCCGGATGGCCAGCCATGAAGGGCAAGGATCGAGAGGGCAGGTTGTCTTCCTCACTCTACCAAGTAGCTTGTCCATGTCCTCGATACTCGCAGATTGAAATTGATCCAGTAAACTTACATCAACGGAGTTGCTGGACACCTCGTCAATTGTTTCTGTCAAAATACTGGCATCTAAGTCTGCTCTTATCCAAGAGATTTTATCTGCAAAGAAGTTATTAAACATGTCACAGCAGGCCATATTTGGGTTAAACAACAGGTTCTGCGCAGGTATAACCTGTGTCATCTCCCTTACCATCCTAAACAGCTCTGCTGGACGGTACTCTGCAGATGCAATATGTGCAGAAGAGAAAGATCTCTGCGCTGCACATATTGCCTCTCGATAGGACCATAAATAGTTCCTATGACGAGTCCTGTCGGATAAGAATCGAGTTTTCCACCAGTTGCACTCTAGTCGTTGTCCAACCCGCTTCATTTCCCTAAGCTCTGATGTATACCATGACTTATGGATTGGAGCGGGTTGGAAAGGACGCTAGGGAGCAATCATGTTGATAGCCTTGGTAAGGTCGGTATTCCAGGTATTAACCAAAGCTTCAACAGGGTCACTGGCATTACCAACCATTAAACCCTCCAAGGCTTTCTGGAATCCTATTGGTTCCATTAGCCTTTGTGGGCGGACCATTCTAATGGGTCCACCACCCCTGGTGGGGCGGGAAGAGACTCTTAGTTCAGTCTTGACCAGGAAATGATCCGTCCATGACAATGCAGTAGTTTTAATAACTTCCGCCCACAGATATTCCTGTTCTGTACTGAAGACCACATTGAGGGTATAACCCGCACAATGTGCGGGCCCGATGACCAATTGGGATAGGCCCACATTTGTCATGGTTTCCATGAACTTCCTTTTTAAAAAAAATATTTTTATTAATTTTATAATCATACATTATAATTTCCAATCAATACTTATTTAGTATAACATATAAAATTACCATAAACATCACAATTTTTCTATCAACTAATTTCAAAAGTTAACATAAATTCTTGACTATGATTCTTTTCAAGAATATTAATTCCCCTACCCCACCCCCACCTCAGTGCTCCCCTTCACCGGAGCCATTATCCCTTACCTAATCTTTCCAGAATCTCATTTCTTCTCGTGGAGGTAACCTCCCATCTTTTGTCTGTAATACTTTTTTAACAAATACTTTCCAAATTTTATCAAAATCACTTTCTTTCCAACTTCCTCTTCTTACTTTAATTCTACATGTTAACTTATCATTTATTGCCATTTCCCAAACTTCTTTATACCACTCTTCCACTTGTACATTTATTTGCATTTTCCAATGTCTTGCTATAATTAATCTTGCTGCCATTAATACATTTGTTATTAAATCCTTTTCTGCTTGGTTCTCATTCTCTCCATTATAAATTGACATCAATGCTATGCTCGGTTTCCTTTCTATATTTCTATTCAGAATATTCTCTATTTCTATAAAAATCATTTCCCAAAACTGCTGTACAAATTTACAGTTCCACCACATATGCATATATGTACCTATTTCTTGACAACCTCTCCAACAATATTTAGAATTATTCTTGTCTATATTATGCAGTCTTGCTGGTGTCAAATACCATCTCCATATTATTTTATAGTAATTTTTTTTATCCGTATTGACATATTTTTTAGATGTCTTTGTTTCCAAATCTTATCCCATTCATGATCTCCAATTCTTTGTTTCAAATCTTCCTCCCATATTCTCCTTAAATATTCCCCTTTGTCTTTTTTATCCTTATTTTTTATCAATATTTTATATAATTCACTTGTAATACCTTTCAAACTTTCATTATCATCCCTCTTTTCACCTTTTCCCACCAAATTTTCAAATTTTGTAAACTCCATTGTTTCTTTATGATTCTTTTTCCAAGTTTTAATCCATTGTTCTAACTGTATGCAATTAAACCATGAAATTTTCATTCCACATAATTTCTCTCTTATACTCCCTTTCTCATTCATCCATCCTATCCATCCCTCTATTTTGTCTAGTCCTCTTTTCTTTAATTCCTTTCCCATTTTTTCCTTCAAATTATTTGGGATTTTTTTCCCCCATTATAACTGGTGTTAATACTGAGTCAATAGGCAAAAATTCTCTCTTATATTTATACCATATTTCCCATATATTTTGCAGAAATGGGTTCTCAATTCCTTTAATTTCCTTTTTTGTAAAATTACCCCCCCCAAAAAATGTACCATATTCTCTTTTCTATTCTCCCTGTTTCTGTCTCTAACCATTCTAAATCCCCCTGTCCTACAATTCCTTCTATTACATATCTCAATTGATTAGCTTCATAATATCCTTTTATTTTTGGAAGACAAAGTCCTCCCTCCTTCTGTGGTATATACCAGAATAATTTATTTAATCTTGTCCTTTTCCCTCCATTACAATATTTATTCAACATATTTTGCCATTTTTTTCAGTTCTACTTCTGATATTTTTATTGGTAACATTCTAAACAAAAAATTTAGTTTAGGTAATATTTTCATTTTAACGAAAGCTACTCTTCCAAACCATGATAGTTGAATATTTTTATATTCTTCCAACTTCTTTTCCATTTCTTTCCTTAATACCATAATATTTTTCTCTTCTAATTCTTTTAAATCTTTTGTAATATTTATTCCTAAATACTTAATATTACTTTTTAATCTTACTTCTAATTTTTTCTCTTTTACAAATATATTTTCTTCTTCCTTAGTATAGTTAAACAACTATAAGCCTGTCATCTCCCCAAATACTTTTAAATGTTTTAATTTTTCCTATTCCATTAATCAAATCCTTAATTGTTAGCAATGTATCATCAGCAAACAAGCTTATCTTATGTTTTGTTTCTAATCCAATTCCTTCTATACTATTATCATTTCTTATCACATTTGCTAGAATTTCTATTACCATTGTAAACAATATTGGAGAAAGTGGGCAACCTTGATTTGTTCCTCTCGTTATTTTTATCTCTTTTGTTATTCCACCATTAACCATCACTATAGCTGTGTTATGGGAATACAATTGATCTATTAATCATCTAAACCTCTTCCCCATTCCAAATTCTTTCAATATTGTTTTTAATGTTGGCCATTCCACACAGTCAAATGCTTTAAATATATCTAATGCTAATATCCCTCCTTTTACTTTTGTTTTGCCAATTATATGTATTTCATTTAACACCCTTCCTATCAAATTTGACATTTGTCTTCCTTTCACAAATCCACATTGATCCTTTAATATATATTTATACATACAACTATTCATTCTCTTTGCCATTATTGCTGATAATAACTTTGCATCTTGATTTATCAATGGTATAGGCCTGTATGATCCAGGGTCCATCAAATCCTTATCTGGCTTTGGTATCAATATTATCAATGATTGTTGCCATGATGGAGGGACTTTGTCTCCCGTTATTATATTATTATATCATTCTAATAATTTAGGTATTAACTTCTTTTAAAATACTTTTTAATGATCTGGTCCTAACCCATCCATTCCTGGAGCTTTCCCACTTTTTAAATTATTTATTGCTTCCTCTACTTCCATTTTCGTAATTGGTTTTTCTAATAAATCCCTATCTTCCTCTTCTATTTTAATCTTCCAATTTTCCCCTACCTATTTTTCTATTTGTTCCACTGATTTATTCCCTGACTGGTACAGGTCTTTATAAAACTCCTCAAAAATTGTTAGTTTTTCCTTCATTGTTCTACACATTTTACCTGTTTTATCTCTGATCCCGTTTATCATATTTTCCATTTTCTTCTGTGTGGATCTAGCCAACATTTTTGAATTTTTATTGCTAAATTCAAAATACTCCCTTCTTAAATAAATTAAATTGGTTTCCATGAACTTCCAAGCTGACCAGTTAGATTTGCCAAAGTGGTCTCGAGTGGAATGTTGAAGTCGCCCAAAACTAAAAATCTGGGTGACTCCAACAGCAACTCTGAGACCAGCTGTGTCAGCTCGGTTAGGGAGTCTGCTAGACAATGGGGTGGTCGGTATACTAGCAGAATCCCCAAACTATCCCTGGTCCTCAGACTAAAGTACATACACTCAAAGTGGACTGTCTTCTGGACAGGTATCCTGGTCAAAGTCAGATTATTCTTATAAACCAGAGACATTCCGCCCACTTCCCCTCACCTGCTCACTGACAGAATACTTGGCTGGGAGGGCCTGCGTCACGTGACAGTGCTATCCTCTCCCAGCCAGGTTTCTGTGAAGCAGGCCAGGTCGGCATTCTCATCCAATAGAAGATTGTAAATAATGTGCGCTTTTTTCTTAACCGACCTGGCATTGCAGAGGAGCAAAGTAAGATTCTGTGGAATGGTTGGTACACTCTCCAATCCATTCCGGGAAACAGGGTGAACTGAAGGTGGGATAGTTAACAAACAGCGACCCCGCCTTCTTCTGTAACATCTGTTCACTCCGTTCCGACCATACCTCCCTTTCCCCAGCACAACTCCAATTTCCGCCCCCACTCCATTCCCGGCCTCAGCTGACCCCAGTTGCAGACTTGGGTCTTCATGGCTGGCAGGCTGGTGTTCCTGAGGGGTGTGGGAGTGGCTTAGTACACCAGCCCCTCCTGGCCATGCCCCCTCTCACTGCTGCCCTGCTGCTGTTAATAGTGACATGTTAATTTATTAACACAGGAACTATCTAAAGAGCCAAGAGACCCATTTCTATATATTCAATGGATAGAAACAGCACCACTTCTCAGTAGCACTTCTAAAGCTGGCTCTCCTGATCTTCTTGTCTCCTCTAGCAACACCAGAACAAGCAGCACATAGCGTGTAGTATAGGTAAACAAGCATGAAAAAACACATGATAAGAGGGAAAGCTAGAATCAGCTACCTTGACTTTTCTGCTACTATTTCAGCACTGTTTTGGAGTCATCACAGAACCCAGCATTTTCTCCTTACTAGTATAGGCCACAAAGAGAGTTTATACACACACAGGGAGGGAGGGAGGGGATTTTATCCTCTCTTAGGACATCTGTCAACGTGAGATAGTTTTACTACTAAACTTGTATCATATAATTTTACTTGATTTATGGCAAAGGTGGGAGAATGATGTCAGTTGCTTTTGTAAGAAAAATAGCCAGGAAGATTTAAGTACTGGCAGACTAACTTGTCAAGCAATATCTTTGCCCCAAGAGCACCTTGAGCCAATTGCAGGGATTAGTGGTTAATGCTCAGGCTTCATTTAAGTGTACTGCCATTTGTCACCCCAAACAGACTATGTAAATCAAGTGTGCCTGCACTCTGCTATCCCCAACAGCCCTGGCTGAATGCCCATTTACAAGCAACCTATAAATTATATCCCTGTTCCTCTCAACAGTAGTCTTTCCTGTATGAGGACCATGTTTTTCCCTATTATTGCTGTCAACTTTGGAAGAAAAAACCTCACACACTCTCATTTCCTTTTTTAAAAAAAGCATAATGAGTTGGGAGCAAACTTGTCTTCACAGCAAAATACTATTAAATATTCATTATGTACTTTGCCATTGTCAAATTTAACTTCAGAGCTCCTCTAAGACATATGCTGCTTTCAGAATTTCTCCTGGACCAATTAAGATTTTCTTTTTTTTAAAAAGCTTGCTGGCCACAGTTCTCCTATATAACATCAGCTGTCTGCATATATAAAGCTGTAGTTTCCCTTTCTGCCCCTTCACCCTTCACCTCATTCATTAAACATATGTTCAGACACTTTGGGCACCAGAGAAGAGCTTTCTCCTACTAGAAGCTGTTAATGATGCTGACCTCATCAGAAAGTTTAACTCAATACACTTATTTTTCGTGTGTCCTTAGTATCTTATTTTAATTATAACTAAGACTCAAGTTTGATGGTCACTCTGCTCCTCAAATCAATTATTCTCCAGGGTAGAATTGAAAATAAATAAGAAGATAAACAAAATATCTTCAACAAAATAAAGCCATCATTGCAGACAACTAATAAAAAGTTAAAACCTACAATTTTTAAAAAGCCACCTCAGTTCAAGAATGAGTTATTGTCAGTTGTCCTTTCACTGCCCTCGGCAATACCAAGGAAGGAAGCAACTTACTGTAAGCCTTTGATTAATAGGTTAAAATTTCCAAGACTCAGACTGAAGTAATGACGTGCCAACAGGTTCTGTTCTTTTACTCTCACAGTTAATAAGATACCTGAAGGTCAAATGCAGATGTTCTAGCTAACACAGCATATGGTGAAGGCAACTTTGCAGTAGTAGCACCATCTACAGTCTAATCTCAGCCTGAACAAATCTGTATGGATGCCTTTCCTTCCTTGCTTAGAATCTGATTCATGCCTGATCCAAGGTCTCCTTAAGGCACTGATTTGCCACAAGCAAAAAAATGTCATCATGCACAACTAAACACTTGCAAGCGAGACCGGGTAAGAACCAGGACCATCACCCCTTCCATCTTCCAACCTAAATACAGTTCAGAAAACAAAATGTACTGCAAAAGGAAAGGAGAGATTAGTCAATACCGGTAGACAATTGACATAATCTAAAAGGAACTTAACATATACAACACCAACCAAAGCAGCTAATGAAGCCCAAGTGTGAAGAGAAAAACTGGAGATAGTAGCAGATCTAGGAACACCGGAAGCAGTCTTCTAAACATTCATCCTGAATTATCAATTCTGGCCAGCAGCAACTGCCATCCAGGGTTTCACACGATTCTTTCCTAGCTCTCCTTAAGAGATCCCTGGCATTCCCTGGTGGAATACTAACCATGCTGGATCCTTTTTAGCTTCCAAAGCCAAATGAGATAAAATGTGTTCAGGATTGCAGTGAATCAACATACAGGCAAACCTCAGTTAAGAAAGCCTCTGCTAGGAAAGTTCCTTTTTAAAAAGGAAAAGGAGGGAGAGATCCCACCTGCCTAGCCTGAAGCCTCTTATCCCTGCCCAATCCCTCTTTTCCTTCTCCTCCTCTGTGTATCTGGAAGTTTCTTAACAGTTTTGGTATTAAAAGGATGCTTGCAGCTGGTGAAGGAGGGCTGGAGAAACACAGACTTTCGTGTTGGGTTGAAGAGACAACCCAAGAGAGAGGCAGTGAGCAATGCAATCAATGCAATATCAATTAATAGCAGTAGTAGTAAGTAGTTGTTTCTTACCCACCTCTCTGTGTGGAACGAGGCAGGGAACAACAACAAATAACACAACACATAACATCAATTAATACAGCATATAATAAGATTTTCAGACTACACTGTTATAGTGTTACTATTCCACTTTAACTGCTCTGGCTTCCTGCTGTGGAATTCTGGGGTTTGTAGTTTAGTGAGGCCTAAGATCTCTCTGGCTGAGAGTTGCAAATGCCCCTCCCTAAACTGCAAATCCCAGGATTCAACAGGAGGCAGCCATAGCAAATATAGTGGAATAGTAACACTATAACAGCGTTGTCTGAAAATCTAGTAAAAACCAAAACATATTAAAATCCATCAATAAAAACTTTTTAAAACTGTAATTTAGATTGAGCTGGGGAAGAACGGGATTCTGCTGTAGCCATCTGTGTCTTCCTACAGCAGGCAAGGCAAGAAACAGCTGATCCCAGAATCCTTTAGCTAGCATGCAAGGAACAGCAAAACATAGGGAAAGGGGGGGGGGACAGAAAAACCTTCCTGAGCACCTCCCCCCAGCACGTCCAAAAAAACAAAACAAAAGCACTGATCTATACATTTGGCCACCAAAATGGAAATAGTAAAGGTGGAGGCTAGTCCTTATCTATATGGATTTTGGAAGAGACCTTCAAGTTGTTTGCAGAAGATATGAAGTGTTTTTATTCACTTAGGCAGGGTTTACTTGACCTGCATTGTCTCATTTCTCATATGCATATTGTTCTGAATAATAAATTTGATGAAACATGTTAAATTGCTCTTCTTTCTTGTGCAGGAAACTACCCCCATTCTTTCCATGCTATTTCTATGTCTGGTACAAAAAAATTTGTTACAGAAGAAATACCAGGAACACATCTACTTTGTTGACTAAGATATACCTGTATTTTTACTTTGGCCCAGTTCACACATCACAATTATAGTTTATTGTGACAAAATGGCGTCAAGGTGAGTATGGGTTTGCACACATCACCCTTCTTCACATGCATGAAAAGATTACTTAAAATACTCAGTCCCAGGGTTTGAACAAAGTACAGCCTTCTATACTTCGAAAAAATTAGTTTCACTAAATCAAACAAGTTCAAACCATTACTTCAGATCCTTGTTCTGTTTAATTGTAGTTCAAAAGAATCAGAGTTTCCCCATATTTGGATATAAATGGAAAATACAATTTTACTCCAAATGATAAATTACATTTCCTTCCCTTGTGGATGAAGGAAAACACGAAAACAAGAGGACAGCATGCAAGTCTTCCTACCACAACAAAAAACACATTGGATGGAATTTATCCATGTCAGAACAACCTCATAAGGTACAGAAAATGGGGAAGCAGAAGGACTTCCAATTTCTGCACTTCTGCTTTAATATGCCACAAGGGACTCATGACTCTCACCTGCAATCATTCCATGAGTGCCAACGGACCTTGAGGATTCAATATGTTGCTATGAACAAAATGCCCAGTTCCCAGAATCAAAGAAAATAATAACTATAGCATCCCCCTACATTATACCAAACCACCATGGTCATATAGATTTGTGATGATCTGAATGCCAGAAGGTTTTTTAAAATGGAAGACATATAAAACATCTCTGTAACTGACTGAGTACTTATTAAAGTAAGTATTAACGTCAGGAGCTTATCTTCCTCTGCATTGTGCTACCCTCTAGAGATACTGTTTTACACATTGCTGATAAAGTATTATCCTGATCAGCAACCCCCTACTTATGGCAGAATCTCTAGATGTTTTGGCTACACATCCTTGTTTCTTGTCTTACCCTATTTGTAGGTCAGTTGTACTTGCTTTGAAAGCTGAGCTCTACTCCTTTCACCTTACTTGAAATAACTGTTTTAATTCATGCAAGCACTTCATTAAAATTAAATCAATTAAAAGGAGAAAATCATCAGAACCTAATTAATCAGGGGATCTTGTTCCCTTTCAAATCACTTCAGCCTGATTAAGATGATCAACATATAAATGTCATATACCAAGTAATAAAACAGAATAGATTTACCAATGACTTTATGTAGATCCTTTCCTTCTAACTTACCAAGGAAAAAGAAAAATTCCTCTACAAAGATAAGTGGACACTGCCACCATGTGTGTACAATAGGAACATCATGACAGATTTCAAGCAGAGTTTATTCCTCCACAGAGTGCAGTATTTCAAGCACTATGATTTTCTTCCACCCATAATTAAGACTGGCAAGCCCAAGGTTAGAAAAAAATTGTAATACAAGAAAATCTATGTCTCATCATTCAACAATGATAGACATTGCAGACTGGATCTAAAGAGCTGCTGTAGGCATGATTATGGAATTCTATATACCAAAGTTAGGAAAACGTTTCTTCGAATCAAAGATACATACATCACCACATTAGAAACTGTTTCTGAACAGCCCACTCTCCCAGTTTCATAAGCAGTTTCTTAAGCAACATTTGGGATTGAAAAACTCTCCCCAGTACTCTTGGGTGCACTGAACCAGATGCATGGTTCTCTGGAACCTGGCTGATAACTCTCAGAGATAGTACTAACATATTGGCTCTGAATTCAAGTCTCAAGAGAGATTTCAAACATGTCATTTAAAATGCTTTGAGCCTTCCAGAGATGGGGACTAACTCGTTGCAATTAAGTAAGTTAATGGTTAAGTTGGAAATTTTCGAAAATAAAGGGGCAATTAGATGTATTTTTAATTTCATTGACGTACTGAAGCTGGAATTTTAACATCTAATAAATTCTAGAATGCAGTTGTTAAGATATCAATTAATCAAACGAGACACATTGCAAAAGCATTAACAAATTTTACATTTCCCAGCTGGTTCTTTAACCAGAACTTAGTTCTCTTAAGACTGTTGCAAAACTACATCTTGCTTTTTGTTTGTCCATCAGGATTGGGGAAATACAGTATTTAAGCCACAAGATCCAAACAAATTATTTTAGTTCCAAATTAGAGTATGATAGTTAACTCCAAGGTTAAAATAAACAAAAAAAGCAGTAAGGATATCTTGAAAGGGGATGGTCTTTCCTTCCAGATGATCTTCCTGTGTTCTACACCAGATGCTGCATAGAGGCTCCTCACCTGTTGCAGGAAACTACACTAGGAAGCTCAGTTTTGAATATGAAACCACAAGCTAAAGAAATGGGGAAGGAGATGGGATTATGAGAGAGAGAGAAAGGGAAAGGAAGAGATTTTTTGGTTGAGTGCTTAAGAAGTCAGGTTTTCAAAAAAGGGTTTTCACATTTCCCTTATCTCCAAACCACAAAGGAGAGATTCAGAGTAGTAAAATTATGGGTGGTATTTTCTGTTTTTGCTCTGGTAAGGCTTTTAGTGCAACAATTTAATATAAAATTTAAACAGCATTTTGTTATAAACTCAATAGTTACTCCCCCCCACACCCCGCAACATAATTGCAACTGAGTTAGGTTTATTTCCTCTCCACTGACGCCCCCTTGTCGTGGGAGAGAGGCTTGCGTACCCTAATGATGTTTTGAGCTATGCTGGCGGTGGCATAATAGCCACCGGTAGGGTCTCCCATGCCAGACAGGTCAAAACCGAAGGGTCTGACAAAGAGTGTCAAAGGGTAGGATGGGCTCTCTAGCCTTATGGCAACCATCCTAGGAGGAAAACTCTAATCCCAAACCTAGACAGATGGTGCTCGTCCAACCCTGTAAGGTCAACCATCTAAGAGAAGGAAACTCTAATCAAACCTATGACCTGAGGACCTCGCTGCTACCGTCCATGCTTGCAAGGCCACAGCAGATGAACCTTTGGTTTAAAGGGTGAGGCCAGTTCTGTGCACACTGTGCTCCACCAGAAAAATCCATTGCACAGGCTCGCTCAAAGGTTTATTTAGTTTATTGATTATTAATTAAACACATTAACCACCTTCAACTAATTCTCCTATTTCTGGAGCCTCCCTGCTACTCGTTATGCATGTAAAGAAGACAGACATGCCAGTGTATGGACTGTGACTAGGAAGATCCAGCTTCTAGCCCCACTGGATAGCCTTGAGTCAGTTACTCTCTACCTTACCAAGCTCCCAAAGTTGTGGTAAAGTATTGTTGTATTGTATTGTAATGTATAACTTACTTGAATTGTACTGAATTGTATGTAATGCATTGTGATGTTGTACCCTGCCCCGATCCTGAGGGGAGAGGTGGGTAATAAATAACTCAGTATTATTATTATTATTATTATTATTATTATAAGATGAAGTAGAGACGAGGAAAGCTCACTAGAGCAAAGGTGACATATAAGCTAGCAGATAAAAAAAATAAAATAATAATGAGATAGTGGGCCACTACAGAGCAGAGATTTCCTCTAGTAACTGTCCATGGCACCACTATGACTGACTGCACCCAAAGAATAGCCTCTGGTGATTATCTTTACCACTAGGCAAGGGCAGGAATGTATGGGAGAAGATATTCCTCCAGGTGCATTGGACCTAAACTGTTTAGGGCTTTAAAGGTCAATATCAACACCCAAAATACTGAGTGATATTCAGACCCAGAAACTAGGTTATAACCTGTGCAGTTAATACAGTTTGTTTAAAAGGATCAGTGATTATTCACTAAGGTAACCCACTCCATGCCTTCAAAAAATCCATATGGAAGACTATAAGAATATATGGATCCCTGCAACCAGACCATCTCTGTCCAGGTAGGGTTGAACCTGGTATTTTGTTCAAAGATGACAGAAAGCATTCTATGCTACTGAGGCTACGTGGGCCCCAAGCAACAGAGCTGGATCTACAGTATGACTACCCCCAGACTACTAACCTGCTACTTCCAGAGGAAGTAGGAATGCTACTTTCAGGACAGAGCAAGATGAACACTTGAGAGCTCTGTGGACCAATACAAAAGTTTCCTTTGCCTTCTCCAAGCTAAAGATAACAATAGGAGATAACCATTTTGGCACTGGGCAGCCAACTCACTTGAAGGGCACAGTTGGCCACCTCCAAAACAGTCATCACCAATATTCTCCTTTAGCTTGGTGCTAGTGAGTGTGTTTGGGATTCTCCTTGATGCACTGAGTCCTCCAGTACCAACACAAGTTCCTGGTCCCATTCCTCAGCCATCCAAACACTGGAAAGGAAAGCAGAGTTTATTCCTTACCTCCCACAGAGTGCAATATGCAAGGTCAGAGACTAAGACTGCAGGCACATGCACACATATCTGGAGATAAACTTCACTGAACAACAATGGAACCGATTTCCATACATAGGATTGTGTTGAAGAGGAGGAACATGATCCTGGCTACCACAAACTTTTCATGGGCTACCAAGACCAACCAGACATAGTGCTCCAGATTACAGAAATATGTGCCAAAGGCCTGAATAAATCATAATAGCATACATAGGGCTTCTCCCACTAAGTATATTTTTCCCCTAAGGAGGTTATGCAACACCATTCAATCAAACAGTGTGTGTTCTACCTGTATTGACTCGATTAATCTTTCACATTAAACAGCTATTAAAACTGTACTGTCATATTGAAGAACAATGTGATGACCAAGTAATAACATCTGTAATACATAAGGTTTGCTTTTCTTGAGCCAAAACCATGTAGAAACCACCACTGCTACTCTTTCAAGCACAGCAACAGGCTTTTTGTGGCCTGAAATGGTTGGACAAAGCAATCAAGGAATGAATTATAATCTGGGTAAAGGCTTTGACTATAATACCTAGGCTTTCTTTGGCATTCTTTGCTGATACCTCTAGTGGCTTGTCTATGCAATGAAAATACTCCCTGAGGCCTGGCATTGCTGCTCTTCCTCTTCTTCTCTGGAAAGAGAGAGAGCTTCAAATAGATTCTATAGCTTCAAGCTGGCCAAAGGAGCCCTGGCCTTTCTACTTCTCTGTGTCACATTCCTCCAAGTGTTCATTTCCTGTGTATGGGTCATTGTTTAAGGCAGCCGTGTTGTCTGTTGTATGCCGGAAAGATGCTAAGTTTAAAAGTCGAGCAACGTGTCAATTTGAAATTTCTAGTAAAATTTAACAAAATATCAACTGAATCTTTTCAAATGTTTACTGAAGCCTATGGGGAAGACTGCATGTCTTGTGTGTGTGTGTCTGACTGGTACAAAAGATTCAAAGGACGTAGGAATGTGGAAGATGATGAACATCCTGGAAACCCTTCCACTTCAAGAACCAAAGAAATTGTGGGGGAAAACAGCCAAATTGTTCAAGAAGACTGCCAACTCAGTGTCTGAATAATAGCTGAAGCCGTGAGCACTGACAAAGACTCTGCATGGAAAATTTTGCATGAGGATCTCAACATGAGAAAAATTTGTGCCAAGATGGTCTCTAGGATTCTCACATCAGAGCAAAAAAGTGCCACAAGGAAATTTGTGATGATGTTCTGCAGCAACTTGAGGCGGACCCAAACCTTTTTCAAAAAATCATCACTCGTGATGAAACCTGGGTCTTCCAGTATGATCCTGAGTCAATGCACTAGAAAATATCATCATCACCAAGAATGAAAAAAGCACATCAAAGCAAGTCCACATTCAAAGCCATGCTCCTTGTTGTTTTTTACATCAAGGGTGTAATTTTGGCAGAATGGGTTCCAGAAGGCAGAACAGTGAACCAGCAATATTATAAAGAATTTTGACAAAGCTGTGATAAAGAATCAGGAAAAAAAAGGCCAGAACTGTGGGGAAAGGGCTTCATTCTTCATCAAGACAATGCACCTGCTCACACAGCACTTTCTCTGAAGCAGTTTTTGGCCGGAATATCCTCCATACTCACCAGATTTGGCACCATGCAACTTTTTTCTTTTCCCTAAAGTGAAATCAGTGCTTCAAGGAACATGTTTTGAGTCAACTGATGTAGTAAAGAAGAAAACAGCAGATGTGCTGAAACAGGTGACAGAAACTGATCTGCTCCACACCTTTGGCCAGTGAAAAACAAGACTGCCATCAGTATGTGAGTATGAATGGGGAGTATATTGAAGGGGACAAGGATTAAAATTGTAATACTGTACATATAAATAAAGATGGGCTATTGTATCAGTCTAATTATTTAATAGACAGACCTTGTAGCCTGGAATTTCCAAAGTCATTGGAGCAGCATTCACAGAAAGAGTTCCCATATCTCTATAGAGATATCAAGAGACTCTTGGTGGTACCTACTCTGTCAACAAGATTCTTGGCTGTAATTTATACACCATAGGCTTTCGAAATGAGCTCCAGCAGCTTCAGTGAAACTTGCTTCGTCATAAATGGTACAGTATGATCAGAACTTTAAACAGTTTAATAGGCATATGCATACAAATGTAACATTTTAAAAATTCTAGACTTACATTTGTTTTTGATTTCCTAGCTGACTCCAAACTTCAGCCACAAAGCCATCAAAGTTCTCACTCTAAAATAATGAAAACATTAGATATTATTCTGAATAAACAGACAACATAATAGACGGCATTACTTTTGATGTCTTGTGAAAACTTATCTACTCTTTGGCTCTTAATCCTGTTATCAGTGGAATGTTTATAAATGCTTCTATTTTCCCCACTGCTGTTTTATTGTTATTTGATTTATAACCTGCCTTTCTCTCATGAATGAGACTCAAAGCAGCTTATAAGAAAACAGTACAAAAGCATAAAATAAATAGAAGCATTAAAAACATAATTTAATAAAACAAAAAGATTTTAAAATGTTTATTTTTACTTATTTTGTTTAGTTTTATCTGCACAACATTCACACCTCCTAACATAGGTATTTATATATTTTACCAAATTGTTTTCATTAAATTTATACAAAAGCCATGCTACTTGCATGGAATGCACTACCACATCAGCTTTATGTCACTGTGTGTAAACTGAGGACACATGATAAGATGATATGACTGGAAAAGCCGAAAGCAATAGGAAAAAAGCAACACCACATTACAGCTTGATTGACTCAAGCAAGCCACAGCCCTGAGCTTGCCAGGCCTAAGCAAGGCTTTTGATGTCCAAATGGTCTTGGAAGTCTCTCATTCATAAGGTTGTCTAAGTCAACACTGACATGATGGCAAATAAAAAAATCTAGAAGGTACAATATTTTTATCTGTAGACATAACTAAAAGAAACTGAGTGTTAAGGTGCCAGAATTTAACCTTGTATCACTTTTACTCACATGCTAAAGGAACTGATTCTATTGATTATTAACAACTCACGTGCAAATGTATTTCCACACTTAGGACTCAATAATCATTTATTCACTTCTCTATGTGACATCAAGATTTCTCTTTGTGACATCAAGATGTAATGTCATTTCACATATTTTGCTTACAACAGTAGAAGTTTATTTTATTTATCACACAGGCATTTCTTCTTGTATCTCATTTATTCACCTACTTACTTACTGTAGATATGATTTTACCTTGGCTACTTTAACCATATTATTTGAAAGCTCTTCTATCTCATCCTCACTGTTAAACACACTCTCAAAGTCCTGGTAACTCCAGCCTTCAAACAAAATTCGTGGTACTAAGGGTTAAAAGAGAGAGAGAGAGAACACCATGAGGAAATATGATGTGATTTATGGCACTGTTGTGAAAACATGCCCCCTTGATAGCTATATTGCATACCTTCCCTCTTCTAATCTAGTACAGCTTTTTCTGTGTTTTCAAATATGCTTCCACTCTAATACTTCTTCATACGTAGTGGAAAATTCTGGTAAATGCTCCACTGTAAGGAGCATTTAATGGAGGCCTCCATATGGTATTTATGGCTCCAGAATCCTCAAATCACATAACTGTCTCTAGCAAATACAGAAGAGGAGAAACTATACAATTTAGCCTTTTATGTGTGCAGAACTCCATCCATTTGTCCATCATGAGAACTGGATTTTTGGCCAATAAACATCTGAGCCATGCCTTCAACCAGGGATGCACAACTTTCAGCCAACATGTGGCTTCCTAAGATCTTAAGCACAGGTCCCACAAGTGTCCTGACACTTACACCATCCAAGGGCTTGTCTATATGAGGCCAAAAATAACGTGGATTGCTCCGCAGTAATGGCAATTCACAGCAGCTACTATTTGGCTTCACAGTTTTTTGGGCAGACAGCAGGCATGTGAAGCCATCTGTGTTTGCTGTGCAAACAGGCATGCCTATGAATCAAGATTACAGCCACAAAGGAATTACTCATATTTTTACTTATCTCAAATTGCCGCTGCTGGACTGTATTTTTTTAAACCCTATTCTCCCAACAAGCAAGAATGTGGATCCCCCTTGCTGTTTTTTTAAAAATACGGGAAAAGCTACAAAGGCTTTTCCAGATTACTTTTTGGTGTTTTTTAACCCCCTGGTTCCAAATATGGTGGAGTGATGCGGAATCCCACTAAGACAGATTTTCGCCATTTAGACAATCCCAAAGACTGCTGAATCATGATTTCCTGTGCCAAGAAGTAAAAAAAAATAATCTTTTGTATCAGGACTTTTGAGAGGGAGAAGGTGGAGAAAAGGCTCTCTATGTTTTCCCAGCAAAAACAAAGAGTAGTTTGTATTGGAATGTGTAAAAATACACTGTTTAAAATATCAGGGTATGTTGTCCCTGTTTAAACATCCACACTGTACTTCACACGTTAGTAGAGAATACAGCCAACTTAGCAGAGTTTAATGTTAACGCAGCAGCATCTAGCATCAGAATGTTAGCATACACAGCTTGTTAAATAACCAAACACCCTTTGTCTTTTCCCAAGTTGTTTAACTACCAAAATAACCACTCAAGACTCAAAAATTAGTTTAAAAAGTACAAAAGCTTCATTACTCACAGTTTAGAGAGCTCATTCTTGGCAGGAATAAAAAACTTCATCAAAACAAACTAAAAACTAGTTCAAAATACTTAAAAACTACATTGTTACAAGTCTATATTCAGGACACCCCTTTCGGGGTCCTCTCAGTTCAAAGGCCCATGAGGTTTGTTAAGGATCATGGCTTCTGGAACAAAGAAGAATACTCAGACACTCCCCTTCATCCCAGATTGCCCAATAGCAAAACTTCAGGAAGTTACATCAGCTCATCTCATATGGCTTCTCAGTCAACCGTTCAATAGCAAAGCCATTTCCACTTATTGGACTGCAAACTATATTTTCCAACAGTTTGGATGTGTACATGCATAGCCCCTGAGCAGCTGTGCATCGCTGCTTTAAAGGAGCATTGGAAAAGAATGATGTATGACTTACTAGAATAAAGTATGATTTTCAAGTTATGTGATGAGACCTCTAGGAGACCAAACCCTGTACTTTAAAAATCTGCCAAAAAAGAGGCACTAATTAAATTATCATATCCTCCAATGTTTAGTTTGGATGCTCTATCAGTTAGGGAGCAGCAGTTTCCGCTAAGAAGAATAGGGAAGAAAAAATGTGGGAAAATATCTCCCAAACACTCCCCACCTCATCCCTGCAAATCCAAAATAACACTACAAGATTCTTGTTCAAAGCTGACAGGACCACATTTTGGATCTGATTTATCATTTACATTTTGCAGCTACAAGGAGAGCAATGAAACTCAGACTGTAATCCTATACGTTTTTAAGCAGCATAGAGTTTGCAATGCAATATGTCCCATAGGGCTTTCCTCTGAGTAGATATGGGTAGGGTTGTACACTTAGCCATTATAAAGAACAAATGAGACATGTTTGTCAGGTGGATGAAGGCAGGAGCCAAGGAGCCCTATATAATTCATTATACAGTGGTCTCTCTAGATCCGTGGGTTCCAGAACTGTAAATTCAACCAACTGCGGATAGTCACGCCGCATATTACTGAATGGCAGTGTTGTGAATGTGGACACACTGAAGCACACACGTTCACATTATTGCCATTTAATAATATGGGGCACGATAATCTGCAGTTTTTGGTATCTATGTGGGGTCTAGGAACCAAACCCTCATGGATCCAAAGGCCCCATTATATATACATTGCCTCTTGTCCGAACTGATTCTAGGTAACCTACAATTAAATTGATAAGACTCTCAATATTCTAAACCACATTTTAAAAACTCAGAATGTAAGAGCAGTCCTATTGGCAGAGACCAAAGAGCTATGTAGTCCAACACAGTCAGCCAACCAGATTACTATGGCAGGCCCACCAGCAGAACATGCAGGAATGGGGAATGGTGGGTGGGATGGGATGGGATGGGATGGGACGGGCATTACAGACTGAATGGAATGCACATATAGAAGGTCCATTTCAAAGTCACCTATTTTGATATTTTTGGCATTCTTCTTGACTTCCTTCATCCAACCTGTTAAAAGGTCAAACAAATGCCAAGTAAATACAAAAATGACAAAATCAAGAAGGACCATATTTTCAAATACAGTACAGTTATTTTTTTTTCAAGACTCTTACATTCTGTGCCTGTCAAATCAGGGCTACATGGATCCCTATGTAGAAACAAATTGATTACATAACATCAAAAATGAACAAATTGGTAATAATTGGTTTAAGTCACAGCAAAAAGAAACTCATCTGCACACACAATTCAATTAGTAAAACCATTTTTTGCCTTTTGGTACCAGGAATGCACATACTAGCATACTGAAGCTCTGCAGTCTTTCAAGGCAGCTAGCAAAAGGTTCCTAATTGTACAGTGCCAATTAACAGATTTGTTTCCATTAAATCATTACAACAGAAATTATCTCACATGTCATGTCAGACAAACTGAGCCCTTTCCTGAATGTTTGGCTTTGGCTGTGTGAACCAATGGTAACTACATCTCATTAATTTTGCTGTTATGTTCATGTGTTTTATTATCTCTTTTCTGGATGTATTCTCGTATCTTTCAACCTTAGTTTTCAGAACAGACTGCCCCAACTAACTGAGTGTTCACCATGAGTGTGAGGTGTCACCATGTATCTGTGCAAACATCAAAAATCCCAGCCCAATGTTATGGCTACCCTGGTATTCAAAGGAATGTTATGACACGGTGCACCAATTACAGTTGTCCCTTCATATTCGCTGGAGTTTGGTTCCAGGACCTCCCATGGATACCAAAATCCGTGAATACTCAAGTCCCATTATCTGCAATAGCATAGCAAAATGGTGTCCCTTATATAAGATGCCAAAATCAAGGTTTACTTTTTGGATTATTATTTTTTTTAAAGAATATTTTCAAGCCGTGAATACTTAAATCTGTGGATACCAAATCTGTGCATATGGAGGGACAACTGTATTGTTTTTAATAGCAACCACTAACAGCAACCTCAGGTGGCTGAATGCTAACTGAAGCACAGTCATAATAGTACTACTGAGATAGTAAAGAAAAACATTGGTACACTTGGGTTAAGCCCAGGGTATAAAGGAGGACAGAACATTTATATTTTTTTGAAAGCATTTTAAAAAGGATGAAAACCTCCCCAAAAAGTACAATGAGGACTGAACATAGTTGTTGCTCTCCAGGAAACATGAATGATACGCATCAGAAAAGGAAACTAAGGGGTGTCAAGCATATGTGAAATGAACTGCTTAAGCACCCTACAACTTAGAGCATGGGTGGGGCATGTGTACTCTCTAGATGTTATTAGACTGCAACTCTCATCAGCCTTCACCAGTAAAGTCAGTGGAGACAGAATCTTGGGAGCTGCAATCTGGAGAACCACACTTTCTGCACCCTGACTTAAAGAGTATCCTGGAGTTAAAGCAGGAATCACTAGTACCTTGTAGTACCTTCTCTTAATGGTCTAAGACACAGTTCTATATTTTGTTACAGGATCCACTTGAATGTTGTAATTTTTGTAGATTTTCTGCATTAGTAAATGGTAAGATTTTGAATGTCAAACCCACATTTTGAACATACAAATCTGAATACACACTCTACGGCTCTATCATCTTCACTATCCAGTTAATGTATCTGATCAATTAGGATCTGACAGACATAGCACAGAAAGGGAACAAACAGGTGACCCACCAAATATTACTGGACTTCAGCTCCAATGAGCCTTCATCACTGGCTACACCAAGGAGCCCTGGTGGCACAGTGGTTAAATGCCAGTACTGCAAGTCACCACATTGCAAGTTCGATTCCAGAGGGCTCCAAGGTTCACTCAGCCTTCCATCCTTTTGTAGGTCAGTAAAATGAGTACCCAGCCTGTGGGGGCAATTAGCTAACACACATTGGAAACTGCTTAATGCAGTGTAGATGTGTAAAGTGCTCTTGCTTAAAACAATTTGTAAGCTGCTCTGATAGCCTTGTGGCTGAACAGGGGTATAAGTAACTAATTAATAATATTAATAATAATAATATACTGTCTAGGGATGAGGGGTATTGCAGCCCAACATCTACAGAGCCACATATTTCCCAACCTTGCTGTAATAGTTTACTTTTCAACAAATTTGTTAGCCTTAACATGCCAGAAAATACTTCTTTGCTTTCAGGGGTTCTAGTTCCTAGTTCAAGCAAACTAGCTGGATCATTCCATGATCAGAACACAGGTCTGCATTGTACAGAATACACCTAATTACTCCAACTTCTCAGTCAAATTTGACACTGCTCAAGATTTTATAACTACCTACCATCTGCAAAGAACAGCAGAACTCAGGAAATTTACCACAATCCATGTCAACACTACAAAGCCAAACTGATAAAGCAGAGAGCACAGATTACATGCTGAAAGACAACCTTGGTCAACATCATGGAGTCCTGTCAACTGGAACCTCTCCTTCCCCCTTCTCTTCACCTGAAGCCAGACTGGTGAGATCACTGTGAATTTGTTTCCAAATGTTTTTGCAATGTCATAGCCATGGCTGTTCCACTAGTAAAGGGAACAAAGGAAATGTATCAGTACAACATCTACTACAGACACTATTCTTATGTATTCTGTTGTTGTGTGCCGTTAAGTCATTTCCAACTTATGGCAACCCTCAAGAAAACCTGTCACAGTTTTTTCTTGGGAAGATTTGTTCAGAGGGGGGTTGCCTTTGCCTTCCTCTGAGGCTGAGAGAGTGTGACTTGCCCAAGGTCCCCCAGTTTCCATGGCTGAGTGGGGATTTGAACCCTGGTCTCCAGAATTGTAGTCTAACGCTCAAGCCACTACACCTCTCTGGCTCTCATCATATACGTATACGTAAGCCTGAGGGCAGGGAACTGTTAAATTGACCATTGTAAACCACTCTGATAGCCTTTGTTGCTGATTGGGGTATAAATAAATAAATAAATAAATAAAATTACAAACAATATTAAACAACAAACAAATTTTGTTAATTTTCCCAACACCAGATTCAGGCATGTAGTTCCATTTGTAAGTACAACCTGCCCGCAAAGGACCCCACCCCCATCATCCCTCCAACTGGCTGCATCTCTAAACGATTTGTTTTCTCCATACTTACAGGTGTAATATAGCCTAGAACATCTCCTGAGAAGTATTTCTCCCGTGCTTTTTTAGCACAGTAGCTTTTGTGTTCCAGGATAATATCCTTTGCCTTTGAATCAATAACTACCAGACCACGGTCTTGCACAGTTTTATCTGAATGGTGAGCCTGCCAACAATCAATTATCTTAGAATTAATATACAGAATTTCCATTGGAGAAGATACAATGATAGACACTAGTTTAGATAGTTTTTTCAAAAACACACAGACATGCAAGCAATGGGCTTCTTAGCCATTATAGCTAAAGAAAGGTACCATTTTCAGGAGCAGTATAGTTCTAAACATTTAGATAGTGGGGACAACTGCATCAGAGAACTGCTGCCAGGAAAATATAGTCCAGTGCTAACTATATTATGTGAGGACAAATCTGGTCCTCCAGATGTTTTGGTCTACAACTCTCATAGTTATTTAGCATTTACCATGCTGGATGGGCCTGATAAAGCTGGCCACCAATATAGTTGTTCACTGTTGGAAACACAACATGGGGCTAAACGCACCTTTGATCCAATCCAGCAAGTCTCTTCACGTGCTTTTATGCCATTATTTTATAGCTATTTGATTAGGCATTAAAACTATCAATTCTGAATACTTCACATAGTAGAAAATACAGGTTGACCTCTGTATCTGCGGAGGATACATTCCAAGACCACCAACACCCTTGGATAAATGAAACCGTGGATAATAGGGATTCCTATTATTTTTAATGAGACAAACACCGAAGTTGACCAAAGAATTGCTTGGAAGACCTAGAAATGCCTAGAGAGAACATACGTTTTCAGACATGGATAAGTGAAACCGTGGATGGATACGGGGGCCGACGTGTACACAAAAGCAACTTAACAAAAGGAATTCAACTATGCTCATTTTAATAGGGCCCCTATGCTGCTTGTGTTGTTAAGGGCCTTCATATCAACTCTAACTACAATAGCCCTATCATATGGCTTTCTTGGCAAGATTTATTGAGAAGAGGTTTGCCACTGCCTTCCTCTAAGGGTGAGTGAGTGGGACTGCCCAGAGTCACCCAAAGGATTTCCGCAATTGAGCAGGGATTTGAACCCTGGCTTCCCAGAGTCCAATACTCAAAACCGTTATACCACGTTGGCTCCCACTCCCTATGCTATTTTATACAAATCTTCATGCAAAAGGAAGTTACCTGAAAGAAACTTTAACATCAAAAAACCTAGGTTTAGCATATTCTAGAAAACACCAGAATGATCATTCCATTCAGGGAAGGAACCAGGATCATTTCCCATACTATTCTTAGGGGTCTCCTACCCTCAATAAAAGTGTTTTAGGAAGCATGGGGAGAGGGGGAGAAATTGTAAGGATGGCTCACCTTCCTCATCCAGTGCAAGTGTGAACTCTGCTAAACACTAATCTGGACCCTACATTAACTGTACAAACCATCCTTCTAGAAACAAGTTATTATGCGCTAGATAATTCTTGTTAACTGGCAAGATTAACACATTATGTTAAAAAGTGACTGAGAAAGAGACTCAGGTATTTGTGCTTACAATTCCCATTATGAATAATCTGACAACAGCTTTCTAAAAACCATAGCTGCTCATTTGTATCTTAACCATCAAGCCAGATGTTTGTCTTATCATAAACAAGTAATCTATAGACAAAGTGTTCCAAATTTCTTCATGCAACAGCTTTCCTGCAAAGAAGTCAGTTCCAGGTTGTTGTGTGAATCCTGGTGATACTATTTATGTGTAATGTGTGTAGACCAACCTATTTTGCTACAGGGATACAAATGGGACTCTGCAACCAACAGCAGCTGCTACATTAACATATGTAGGATCTTGATTTCTAAAGCTGTGTAGTATAATAAGTTTAAAATAAGGTAACATAAGGAATAATTCACATTACTGGGATGGGGGAAATATATTTTATATCACTTATACAGTCAGCCCTTTGTATTCATGGATTCTTTATCCATGGATTCAACCATCCATGGCTTAAAAATATTTTTTTACAGAAAGCAAGCTTTGATGTTTGCCATTTTATATGCCATTTTACTACGCCATTGTATATAATGGGACTTGAGCATCCATGGATTTTGGTACCATGGGGGCAGGGGAGGTCCTGGAACCAAACCCCAGCGGATACCAAGAGCCCACTGTATATACAGTTGTCCCTTCATATCTGCTGGGGTTTGGTTCCAGGACCCCCACCCCCCACCCCCATGGATACCAAAATCTGTGAATACTCAAGTCCCATTATATGCAGTGGCATAGCAAAATGGTGTCCCTTATATAAGATGGCAAAATCAAGGTTTGCTTTTGGGACTATTATTTTTTAAGAATATTTTCAAGCCATGAATACTTAAAACCATGGATACCAAATCCGTGGATACAGAGGGACAACTGTATTGAGCTTCAGTTTTAGAATTTACATATTAACTCAGCAAGCATGTATCTGAGTTGGTTGGTATAATAATTAGAACACATTACACCACAGTGAAATCAAGTCTTTCCATTACAAAACTGCTGTGTGCCTTCAAGTCATTTCAGACTTGTGGTGACCCTAATGCAAACCTACCATGGGGTTTTCTTGACAATTTCTCTTCATAGAGGGTTTGCTTTTGCCTACCTCTGAGGCCGAAAGAGTGTGACTTGCCCAAGGTCACCCAGTGAGTTTCCACGGACAAGTGATCTCCCAGAGTCCTAAGTCCAACATTCAAACCGCTATGCCACGCTGGCTCTCAGTACAGAATTATCTACTTAGAAATATAGGAAGCTATTGTGAAAGAGGAAGAAACTAGCAAAACCACCTCTGAGTATTCCTTGCCTAAGAAAACCCTATGAAATTCATGGGGTTGCCATAAGTCAACAGGTGACTTGAAGGCACCTGCATACACACATTGTGAAATTAGCTGCTCCATATACATGCAGAGACAACGCCACCATGTCAGAATACAAAATCTCAGAGTATCTGATGAGAATCTTTGCTCATCAGAGACAAATACCAGGTAATGAATCTTACTCTCCTACCTTTTCTTCCAGTGTTTTTGAAGTGGCTTTTTTGGTGTCTGTTTTTGACAATGTAGCCTCAACCACCTGAGAAGCCAGGGCAAACACCACAAGTCCAACGAAGATGCATCTCATGGCAGCACTACAAATTCCAGTCAACTCTAATTTCTGTGCAGATGCAAGATTAAAAACAGAAGTTCAGTTTGTTGAATGAAATACTATTTTAGATTACAGTTGCCCCTCCACATTCGCAGCTTTCACACTCGCGGTTTTGATTATTCGTGGTTTAGCCCCGAGCCCCTTCGGGAAGGCTGGCAAGAGGCGGGGCAACCTCCTGCCTGCGCCTTCCCCAGCCTTCCAGAGGTGGCTCTGGGGCAGTGATGGCGAACCTATGACACGCGTGTCAGCACTGACACGTGGACCCATTTGTGCTGACACGCGGCCAAAGGCCTCCTCCCCCCCACCCCCACCTGCAACCTCACCACCCTTGCTAAAGTGGCGATCTGGGCTTCAAAGCCTCACTTTAGGGAGGGGAGAGGAAAGTGGCAGGCAGGGCTACAAACCCCTGATCGCCACTTTAGGGAGACAGGGGGTGGAGCCTCACCCCCAACCTGGCCACCACCACCCGAGGCCTGCCGTGCTTCCCCAAAGCCGCCTTGGAAATGCTGGGTAAGGTGGCCGGTGGGTGGGATTGCCGGGGAAGGCAGCGGGTGAGCAGAAGGATGGCCACCTGGCCTCTCCCAGGCCTTCCCGAGATGGCTCCAAAGCCTCAGAGCCACCTCAGAGAGGCCAGGGAAGATGGCGGGTGAGCAGGAGGGTGGCCGCCCGGCCACTCCCCGGCCTTCCCAAGGTGGCTCCAAGGCTTTGAAGCCTCGGAGCCACCTCAGAAAGGCCAGGGAAGATGGCGGGCGAGTGGGAGGGTGGCCGCCCTTCCTCTCCCCGGCCTTCCCGAGGTGGCTCCGAGGCTTTGAACCCTCGGAGCTGCCTCAGAAAGGCCGGGGAAGATGGCAGGCGAGTGGGAGAGTGGCTGCCCAGCCTCTCCCCGGCCTTCCCGAGGTGACTCCAAGACTTTGAAGCCTCGGAGCCACCTCAGAAAGGCCGGGGAAGGTGGCGGGCGAGCGGGAGGGTGGCCGCCTGGCCTCTCCCTGGTCTTCCCGAGGGGGCTCTGTGGCTTTAAAGTCATGGAGCCGCCTCGGGGAGGCCAGGGAAGATGGCAGGCGAGCAGGAGGTTGGCCGCCCGGCCTCTCCCTGGCCTTCCCAAGGCGGCTTCGAGGCTTAGAAGCCTCGGAGCTGCCTCGGAAAGGCTGGGGAAGGCACCGGGTGGGAGGGAGGGACTCTGCCCAGCCTCTCCCCAGCCTTACCAAGGGGGCTCTGAGGCTTCAAAGCCTCGGAGCCGCCTCGGAAAGGCCGGGGAAGGCGACCGGCAGGTGGGCCTCTTGTTTGAGCCCAGGGCACTGCACACAGCTTCTCCAATGGAGCCCTCCTAAATAGCTCAGCACAGGAGAGCTGCAAAAGAGGAAGGGGGGGAGAATGCATGTGTGTGTGTGTGTGTGCACGTGGCATTGTGGGGAGGGGGGGTAAGTACTGTGAAGGGAAGAAGCCGAGGGTCTGGAAGCCGAGGAGCTGCCTGTGTAATTGCTCCTAGCCTAGCTGGCAACACATGCCCTGCTCCATGGCTAACTCAGGCTGCCTCCTCGTCTCCAACTCCGCTTTGCTCCCACACTCTCTACCATGCCCCCCAGCCTTCCTCTACCTCCAGCAGGTAAGTCCACCTCTTTTATATCTTTCCCTCTTCACTCATGGGTGAGGTACCCCCCCAAAAAATACACCCATGGGTCAGAGGGAGGCTGGAGGAGGTGGGGGGAAAGCATCGCCACTTCCAGTAGGCCAGGGTGGGGGGGATAGTAGGGACGGGACCTCCAGAGGCCCCATCGCCACTTCTGGGAGCCTGGGAGGGGGGCTGTTGTTATTTGTGGATTTTTCACATTCGCGAGGGTCTTCGGAACCTAACCCCCATGAATGTGAAGGGATGGCTGTACATTTTGATTACTCAGTTGTCACATGAGTTGTGACAACTCATTAATTATTAATAAACAATTAATAATATTGTTGATTAAACAATAAATATCACGAAATAATGTTTTTTCCTCAAAGTGACACACCAGCTGAGTTATGCTCAGTTTTTTGGTGATGTTTGACACACCAAGCTCAAAAGGTTGCCCATCACTGCTCTGGGGCTTCAAAGCCCTGGAGCCTGCTCAGGAAGGCCAGGGGCACCGGGCAGCCTCCCTCCTGCTTCCTTCCCCAGACTTCCTGAGGGGGCTCCAAGGGTTCTAAGTCCCAGAGACCTCTCAGGAAGGTCGGGGAGAGGCAGCGCAGCCTTCCGGCCACTGCCTTCCCCGGCCTTCCTATGGGGGCTCCGGGGCTTCAAAGCCCCAGAGTCTGCTCAGGAAGGCCGGGGAGAGGAAGGGCAACTTCCCTCCCGCCCACCCACTGCCTTCCCCGGCCTTCCTAAGGGGGCTCCGGGGCTTCAAAGCCCCGGAGTCTGCTCAGGAAGGCCAGCGAGAGGCATGGCAGCCTCCCGCCCACCCGCTGCCTTCCTCGGCCTTCCTAAGTGGGCTCCAGGGCTTCTAAGGCCCGGAGTCCCCTCAGGAAGGCCGTGGAGAGGCCGGCCAGGCTGGCCAGACACCTTCCCGCCGCCTCCCTCCTTCTGGGGGGGTCACGGGAGCAGCATTTTTTATTCGAGTTTTTTCCACATTCGCGGGGGTCTCAAGACACTAATCCCCACGAATGTGGAGGGACGACTGTACAGTTGTCCCTTCATATTCACTTGGGTTTGGTTCCAGGACCCCCCGTGGATACCAAAATCCATGAATATTCAAGACCCATTATATGCAATGGCATCGCAAAATGGTCTCCCTTAATAAGATGGCAAAATCAAGGTTTGCTTTTTGGATTATTATTTTTTTAAGAATATTTTCAAGCCATGAATACTTAAATCCGTGGATACCAAATCCATGGATACAAAGGGACAACTGTAATATGGTTAACTGTTGCTAACAGTATGGATTAGTGTATGTCAGTGAGACTTTATAGTTTCAGCGGCAGACTACATGCTTACCACACTTGCCAGGTTTTATCCCTAACATCTCAACAAGACTGGGAAAGACCTCTACGAGAAAGAGGGAACATAATGAGCTAGATGGAGCAGTGTAGTCTATGCAGTTTTCTACATTCATAACTTGCATTCAAAATGCTAATTGTTGGGGTGGGAGTGGAATAACACTAGTCACTTTTGGAAATGTTTATCAGCCTGCAGTTTCCAGGTTACCCAGCAACAGTTAACTGTATTTTTTCTACAAAATAAAGTATTAGTCAAAAAAAAAATACCCTCTCAAATTATCACTTTCCAAAATTAACACTTCCCTCTGATACAGAATCATTCGGATACAGTACATTATTAATGATTTGCTGCAACATTCACCTTGCTCCAAAGTGTTTACATTTTAATTAATCCAAAACAAAGTATGTCCTTTTTGACTAAGTGTACAGAGACCATTAGTTTATGAATGTTAGAACTATCCTTAATACTTAATGCTCTTCAATATATAATAGATAAATAAAACAGACTTGGTTCAGCCATGAATTATCTTGCCATGTCAGTTCTTGTCAGGTTGCCTAAAAGTAATGTCCAGACCAAACTGGATGCCGAACAGAATAAAAATTTTATTCTAAAGAACACTCTAGAATAGCAGCATAGCCTCAGTCTGAACACAGTGCCACCTGAATTGCAAAAAATGGGAGAATAGAAAAACTCTCTATCACAATTTTAGTCACAAATGAAAGAAACCAAAGGTGGAAGAAAAGGAAATGACCGAAGTTGTTGTCAGTCAAAACCAGCATGATACAAGAATGCAAGTATGAGCATATTTTTTTACACAGTATCAAAACCATCTTTGAAATCCTTTCACACTATTTGTGCTTTTGTGTGTGTACACATGTGGATACACACACACAAATATCATTATGTGAGATAGAATGTTAGACAGGGCATGGGTTACTCTGGTTTTGTTTTTTGTTTTTGTTGTTTTTTGTTTTGTTGTTTGTTTTTTTGCAATTAGCCTCCACTGGCAAGCAAAACAACCAAACCATAAATGCCAAAACAGAAATCCAACAACAGTCAGCTAAAACTGCTATCAGCAGGGCGATCCCTATTTGGGTGGGAGCTGTTCTTTAATCAGATTTATGTTCCTGCTCCGGTGTGGGGAACCTTTCGCCCTCTAAATGTTGATGAAGTAATTGTTCCTATTATGCCTCACCACTGGCCAGCTGGCTCAGGTTATCAGCACTGGAATTCAACATCTAGGGCCCATTCACACTACAGGATTATACTGTTATTATTTCACTTTAACTGTTCCATCCTATGAAATCCTGGGCTTTGTAGTTTGGGGAGGCACTAGAAGAGCTGTCTGGCTGAGAATTTAAAATGCCCCTCCATAAACTGCCATTCCTAGGATTCAATAGGATAGATCCATGCAAGTTAAAAGTGGAATAACGCTGCTGTAATTCTGCAATATGAATGGCCCCCGGAGAGTCACAGTTTCCCTAGCCCTGTCACAGGTTGTGCAGGCCTTACACTGCATCATGGAAGCCACAAATACATAAAACAGTTCAATGTTATTTACACATTTACTTAATTTATATCCCTCCTTTCTCCCAACATGGGGCTCAGGGCAGCTTAGAACGCAGGTTAAAATTAAATACAGCTAAAATACAATTCATAATTTATAGAGAAGTTTTTAAAATAAATCAGCCATCCTAATAAAAACAGCACTAATTTAAAACATTTAGAACACAGCAATGATGTTACGGCAGAGATTCACACATACCTTAAAAGACCCATCTGCAATAACCAGTTAACAGCCAAAGGCCTGCCTAAATAAAACAACCTCTATCATGAGAAAGAAAGCAAAACAATGGCCAACCTCATCTCCTGTAGGAGAAAATTCCACACCCTGTAAGCAGCCACTGAAAGATTACTCTTTCACTGAATAAGATTTAGTTGTCTCTAAGCAAAAGCCTTCATCTTCTCAGTTCAGCATTATTATTTCATTGCCACTACAGAAACCAACTCTAGATGGCTCATCTAGCTTTCAGAATACAGTACATCTAAAATCATTACTAACATTCCAAACATTTCCCCAAAAAGTCATTAAATATTTTGCATGAAAAGATACACCATTCATTCATTTACACTTAGGGCTTGTCTACACGAAGGAAAAAAACCCAGACTGCTCCACAGTAACAGCAAATTGCAGCAGCTGCGACCTGTCTTAATGATTTTCCAGCCCCCTAAACTTTGCATGCCTGTAGCTGAGACAGCGGCCCTGAGTGGATTACTTGCTTTTTAAACTCTGCCACTGCTGAATTTTTTTTAAAAAAACACAAACCTACTTCTATGGTGCACAGAAGCAATATTTCACCTTTCTTCAAAAAGAAAGAGAAAAAAGATAGCACAAACATCCGTTTTATCAACTTAGCGGTCACTCGCTAAAGCAAAAATCCAACATGTTAGCAGCAGCCGCTTCCCTGTATCAGACCCCCTGTGCTCATCCAGCCCATCAGGTTTGCACTGTCTTCCATGGGTAAGCTGTCGAATCGCTTGTCTTAAAGAATGAAAATACGCCTATTGCTGGAGTTTTTTTTTTAAAAGTAGAGAAAAGCTGCAAAGGCTTTTGTGTACTTTTTTGCTCTTTTTGGCCCCAGTCTTTCTCAATACGACGAGACAATGTGGGATCCCATTAAGACAACTCATTTTCTGAGTGAATTCTGTGAGGGGTATTTTCCCTGTGTGGACAACCCCTTATATTGTCTGCCCATGAATCACTGACAATTAGAAATCCAAAAAATCCATGAGCGCAAAGCCAGGTTTCTTCTCATCCCTGACCCCTTCCCACAACATTCACAACATCTATTACTCTAGAACAAAGGTTTGTTGTTGTGTTTCAGCTAATAGTATTCCTTTACTACTCAGAATTGCCAGTACAGTACAGTGTAATCCTATAGACGTCTATTCAGAGGTAACATCTAATGAAGAAGTATGCATCTGAAGAAGTAGGCTGTGGTCCAGGAAAGCTTTGTTACTGTGTGCCTTCAAGTCATTTGGGATTTATGGAGACCCTAAGGTGAACTTATCATGTGCCTTTCTGAGGCTGAGAGAGTGTGACTTGCCTAAGACCAACCAATGGGTTTTCATGGCATGGCAAGGATTCCAACCCTGTTCTCCATAGTTGTAATCCAGCACTCAAACCCCTATGCCACGCTGGCTTCTTATACTGATGTAAACTAGTAAACCTTTGGCATGGCCCCACAAACGGGGGGGGGGGCTGACAGGGCTCTAGCCTGGGGGCCTGGGATTAGGAGGGGGGCCCAGCATTATATTTTTATAAGTTTTTATTATGCAATCCATTGTTTTTTTAAATAAATATAAATATAGTTGTCCCTCCATATTCACGGATTTGGCATTCACGGATTTAAGTATTCACAGCTTGAAAATATTCTTAAAAAAACAATAATCCAAAAAGCAAAGCTTGATTTTGCCATCTTATATAAGGGACACCATTTTGCTATGCCATTGCATATAATGGGACTTGAGTATTCATGGATTTGGGTATTCGCTGGAACCAAACCCCAGCGAATGTGAAGGGACAACTGTATTACTTTGGTGTCATCATTTAAACTTATTTTAATTTTTATCCTAAATCCTAGAGCCTCTTGCTGCCTTAGCAGTAGGTAGGGGGCCTGCCAAAGATCCTGGCCTGGGGCCTTGCTTCAGAATGTGAGGGCCATGGCCTTCAGGGTGCTACAAAACTACCTTTTCTTCCCCTTTTTGTACTGAAACAGTTTAATGTGACTCTCTCTTTGGAAATTCCTGACCAGACAGAATCACAGCCTCTGTGTCACAGTCACTACACTTATGTGTTTCTTGCCCCTGCTATCTTTACAGACGAGAAGAATGCATGTGTGTATGTGTGTGCATCAACCCAAGGCTGCCACCTGTGTCACCCACTTCAAGGGTCTCTTCCAATTCTGCAATTCTATGATTCTAGGGACTGCAACTACCACTCTGAGGTGTGACAGTTCCTACGGATTAACTAACACAAAATGTGACCTGGTATATAAGTACTGTAGTAGCTTGACTCCAAGGCAGCAAAGGACATGGGAAGAGACTTAAGATAGTGGTTGTTAACCTGTGGTCCAGGAACCACCAAGAGTCTGTAATGTCCTCACAGGGGGTCCACCAAGGCTCAAAGGCTGCTTGGCCCACCTCCTCCCCTCAGTGGAGTAGCCACTGATAGGAGCCAAGGCAAAGGCTGGCTGGTTTGGCCTGCACATTGTCATTCAATCCACTCCAGCCACAAACTTATAGGAAGAAGCAGAAGAAAAGTCTTCCCTCCCCCTCTGATGCCTTTGAGGGAAAGTTTAATGGACGATGTACAGTAGGAGCCCTGTATCTACTGGGTACTGGTTCTGGGGGGGGGGCATGGATACCAAAAACCATGGATAATAGCAAACACCATTGAAAATAATGCGATTTCCAGTTTAAAACACCATAGAGTTGCCTTGGGAGGACCTAGAAAATGGCTAGAGAGGACACATTTTCTAGGAAGACTTTTATGTTAGGTGTGCTGTTTTGTGTCCTGTGTCCAGATAATTGAACCAGTGGAAGATGAATCAGTGGATACAGGGGTCCTACTGTAATTGTATTACTACTACTACTACTACTACTAGGTACTATTATTATTAGGGTTTTAAATCTTAAATCTAGGGGGTCCGTGACAACAAAATAAATTTAAAGGGGCTCCTTCATAAAGAAAAGGTTAAGAACCACTGACTTAAGAAAGATGAAAGACTTAAAATGCAAACTGGCAGAAAAGGGGAACATGCTTCTCTTCATCCTTCACAGACTGCGTAAATATTAACATAGTACAGTGAACTTTCCTTGAGGCCTGGAAAAAACCCAAGGAAAATCTATGAATGCCGGCCATGAAAGCCTTCAACTTCACATAGTACAGTGGTTCTTAACCTGGGGTCTGTGGACCCCCAGGGGGTCCTCAAAGGCTTGAAGGCAGCTTGGCCCACCTCCTCCCTGCAGCGGAGTGGCCAGGTGACAGGAGCCAAGGCAAAGGCTGGTTGGCTTGGCTTGCGCATTGCCATTCAATCCGCCCCCAGCGCCAAAGTTGCAGGAAGACTCAGAAGAAAAGTCTTCCCTCCCTCAAGTACCTCTGAGGGAAGGTTCAATGGATGGTGTAATTGTATCATCATCATCAGGTATTAGTCATTATTATGATGGTTTTAAATCTTAAGTCTTGGGGGTCCAGGGCAACAAAAGCTATTTAAAGGGGGTCCCTGGTAAAGGAAAGGTTAAGAGCCACTGACACAGGACACACTCCCCCCACCCATCCCTCGCGCGCACCCCCACACCCAACAAGCCAGGGGGGGGATTAAAACGAGTGGCCCAGAGCCACAGAGGGGGAGAAGGGGCTGCTTTCCTCAGCAGCAAACTGCGCCTCGCAGACCCCGCGCGCTGCTCTCGGCTGATCCGCGGCACGTGGCGGGGGAGGCTGCGGCTGAGACTGAGGGAGGCGGGAGGGGAGGGTCTGCCTCCTTTTTCGAAACCCCCTCCCACCTGGCTTAGCCTCACCCCGTGTTCGCGCCCTCGTTTTCTCTCTGCAACCCGGATCTGGCTCCCCTCGGAAGTGAAAGGCCCTCGGCACACGCCTTTTAAAGGAGCCGCCTTGGCGCCTTCCCTGCTCCTGCCGCCGAGCACCTCGTCTTTTCCTCCCTCAGCAGCCTCGAAAGCAGTGGCGCTTCACCTTTTCTTTCTTTATCACGGACCGCCTTTAAATATCTTTTGTTGCCCTGGGCACTCCAAGACTTAACTCAGGATTTAAAACCCTAACAATAACAATAATACCTAATAATAATACAATTACACTATCCATGAAACCTTCCCTCATAGGCACTGGAGGGGGAGGGAAGACTGTTTTGCTACTTCTTCTCGCAAGTTTGTGGCTGGAGCAGATTGAATGGCAATGCGCAGGCCAAGCCAGCCAGCCTGCCTTTGCCTTGGCTGCTGTCACGTGGACACTCTACTGCAGGGAGGAGGTGGGCCAAGCAGCCTTCAAGCCTTGGAGGACCCCTGAGGGTCCCCAGACCACAATTTAAGAAGCACTGGTCTAATGAATGACAGGAGAGGAGGTGGAAATCTTGCCCCTGTTTGTCCAGTGATAATGCATACTTTTCAAGTTGTACAGCCTGAGGTTGAAGACAAGATTCTTGGAGAGGTGATGGCCATTCCACCTGTATTAGATCCTTGCCATTCCTAGCTTATTAGAAAAGCCAGAGGGGGACTGGCTAAGTAGATAGAGATCAATACCTTGTTAAAACAAGACAGAGTTCCAGCATGCATACAGAAGGCAGTTATAAGACCAATTTTTAAAAAATATATATATTTTATTAAAACACTTCTATCCCTCCCTTTATCACAGGATCTCAGGGGAGCGTACAATGTTAAATTTAAGGAACTGTTCACAGTATACTCTTATAGCACTATATTCCACTTTAATTGCCATGGTAACATTCTATGGAATCTTGGGATCTATAATTTAGGAAGGGGTGTTTAAAATTCTCAGTCAGACAGCCCTTGGGCGTCACTAAATTATACATCTCAGAACTCCACAGGGTGTTGTCATGCTGGTTAATGTAGAACAGAGTTCTATAATACTGTAGTGTGATAAGGAAATAAAACATTTCCAGATTAAAAGCATAAATAATTTGAACAAGATAAAAAAAATCAAAAAGATAAAAAGTTTTTTTAAAGGATAAAAAGCCCTCCCTGGGCAACTACTGGCCAGTTTCCAACATTCCTTTCTGGGCAAGGAACTGGAGTGAGTAGCAGCCTTCCAGTTCCATGAGTTCTTGGATGAAGTGGATTTTCTAGATCTATTTAAGACCCCTTTCAGGCCTGGTGATGGGATGGAGATGGCTTTTGTCACCTTGGTGGACAACCCATGCTGGGAACTGGATAGGAGGAAAGTGTCTCTTGTTTTTGTTGGACCTCTTAACAACTTTCAGTAGCATTGACCATGGTATCCTTCTGTACCATTCTTGCTGGGATGGAACCTGGGTGGCACTATTTTACAACAGCTCCATTCCTTCCTGGAGGGGTAAATACAGACAGTTGTGCTGGGGGATTCCTGTTCAGTCTCTTGACCACTGACATGTGGGGTCCCCCAAGGCTTGGTTCTGTCCCCAAAGGTATTTAGCATATGCATTAAATCTGTGGGAGAGACTATCCAGAATTTGGGGTTCTGGTCCCATCAGTACAGGGATAACACCTAGCTCTGTTACTTCTTTGCACCTCAAACCAAGGGAGCTCTTTGGGTTCTAAACTGGTACCTGTCATCAGTAATAGACTAGAGGAGATGAACATGTTGAAACTTATTCCAGACAAAACAGAGATACTACTGGTTAGTCAAAAGGCAGATCGGAGAATTCAGCCTGTGCTACATGGGGTTATGCTGCCCTTGAAGGTGCAGAGCCACAGCTTCTGGTTATTCCTGGATTCAGCCCTGAGCCCAGGAGCTGCCTTGATTCCAAGAGCATTATTATTATTATTAGCAATAATAGCTAAAACTCAACTTGCATATTGTTCTGCAATGATTTACACATCAGTCCAAAATGCTAAGAATATCTGTCCATTGACCTTCAAATATCCAAGGGCAACATAATAAGCAAGTACTTCTGGTGAATTTCAGTAAGAGGCAGAGAGTAAATCCTTAAAAATAATCATGTGCTACACCTGAACATTATGTAGAGCCTTCCCCAATATGGCATTATCCATATATTTTTGGACAACTTCCAGTAGTCAAAGCCAGCTGTGGTCCAAAAGGAGCTGTGGTCCAAAACTTCTGGAAAACAGAATGTTGCACAAGGCTGGGGTATGCAGAAGGGGAGAAAGTGACTTCTGATATGCCTTTCTGTGTTCTCATATCAACTGGAAACTGGTTCAAAATCCAGACCTGCCCCCCCAACAACAATTAGTACAATAAGAGCCAAGTTCAAAGGGATCATAATAATTACTAAATATGCAACTTCTAATCATATTCTATGAATGTGTTAACAGCAGTTTATGGAGAGGGGAGATTACCTGATCGGTCCTGTTCTGCAGGTGATGTACATGAAGTACATGTGATTTTTCCCACAAAGCACTGCCTCTCTCTCTACAGTACTTACAAAAACAGAGAACATTAGAAAAAACAGAATTTGGGGAGATGGAGTAGATCAGAAGAAGGAGGAGGCTGAAGATCTCTCTGGCTTTTTTGGCTTTTCTTTGCAAACGAAGATTCAGGAAGGACTCATCCCGCACTTTCTGCAAGCGCGCTGATGTAAATGCAAGGGATCCCAAATTTTGGTGAATTTAAAATTAATATGAAACGGATTCACAATAATTATTTAGTTTGCATCTACCTTGCAATGAACACTTCATCTCTGAATATGTACTAAGATTATATCAAATATTAAATGCACTTCTGTTGAAAACAATGTTTAGCTTATTTTTTAAAAGGCAAGTAAGTGGAGACTTGATACAGTTATATAAAATTAGGCTTGGTGAGAAGAAAGTGGATTGGGATATCTCTCATAATATTACATAGAACCCAGGTGAACCTGGATCGCATTAAAGAGGCACTGGATAAATTCATGGGAGTAGGAGAAATTAGCCATTTTTAGTATTGATGTGTAATAGAGGCTTTCATATATCAGCTGCTGAGTCGCATGAACAAGAGGAGGCTATTGTATTAATGCCTGTTTTGTGAGCTTCCCATGGCCATCAGTAGGACACTGTGAACAGAATGCCTGGAACAGATAGGCCCTTGGTCTGGTCCAGCATGGCTCTTTTTCTACTCTTATTGGAAGTTGTCTTAAGCCTTATGATAATGAGATCCTGATATCTGCATTTAAAATATCTAGTTTTTAATTGGAAAGCCTTCTGCTTCAAATACAGACATGCAAAAAGACTTCTTACTTGCAAAAAAGCAATTGACAACATATAGCCATTTATGTCTGCTGTTTTAGAGAGTGCGGGGGTGGGGATTATAGATTGGATTAAAGGGATATATGATAACCAAACAGCACAGATTTTGGTAAATGGAGAGCTATCTAAACCTTGTAAAATTCAAACAGGAACCAGGCAGGGATGCCCTTTATTGCCATTGCTGTTTTTGCTGGTGATAAGAGATTTTAAATAGAGTCATAAGATCAGAAAATAAGATTAGAGATAAAAGATTTAAAAGTAATGATTTTAAGTTAAAATCTTTGGCTGATTATTTGATTATTTTTGGGAGGAAGACCCTTTAGAGACTATGGATGCTTTGAAAGAGGTCTTAATAGAATATAGAGAGTTGGCTGGTTTTAAGATCAACCATGAGAAAACATTACAGTAGCACCCCCACATCTGCTGATTTGTCACCTGTAGGAATTATCCATGGATGGTGACAGCAGGGAGTGGTAGATGGGAGAGGAGGAGAGAAATGGCGATGCAGGCCAAAATGGTGACAAGGGGGTGAAGGGAGAGGGGGAGACATCTCCCTGCCTCCTCCTTTTGCCCCCAGGATTGCTGCCCAGGATCTCTCCCGGGATGAGGATCGCTGCCTGGGATTGCTCCCGGGGCCGAAATGGTGATGTGGGTTGGAGTGATCTCGCCTGCCTCCCCGGGATGGCTCCCAGGATGGTGTTCGCTATTATCTGTGGAATACACCATCCGCGGGAGGGCCTGGAACCAATCCCCTATGGATGCGGGGGTGCTACTGTAATGTTGACTAAGAACATGACTACATGTGAGCAAAAACAGCTGTTTTAAAAATCAGGTTTTCAAATTGTTAAGGAAGTAAAGTATCTAACAGTAAATATTCCTTGCAAACGTTCAAATCTGTTTAATGATAATTATGATAAAATATGGTTTGGAATTAAGCAAGATCTGCAGAGATGGAGTAAGGTGAATCTTTCACATATAGGTAGAATTTCAGTAATTAAGATGAATATATTACCCAAAACATTATTTTTGTTTCAATCTGTATCTATCATGTTGTTACCAGCCCCTACATCCCTCGCTATAATATCTCATAAATTGGCAATATTAAGATACTAAGGTCTAGTAGACAGTAGACTAAAAGGTGAGGTCGAACGGAAGTCACAAGGACCTAGGAAGGGGTTGTGGGAAAATACTAGCAGACACACCCACGTTAGGATTAAGCAAAGCCTCTAGTAAACAATGCCAATAGGGTGGTATGTGCTAATCCCTTCTTGGTCACTCTTGGCAATGAGTCACATGTCACAAACAAGCAAGTGACCAAAACAACCCTTATCCCCAAGAAATACTGCTTATCGCCCCTCCCTTTCCTACAATATGGAGGTCATAGACCCATCAATGTCTATCTCTCAGCCAAAAACAGCAATCAGCAGAGTGTTGGTTTCCTTTGTTTAAATGGTGGGAAACCCATCTACGCTTTGTCTTAAGCACAAATACCCCTTCTGGACACGAAACACTGTAGAAATATTAGTCCCAAACAATAGCCAAGTATGTCACTATGAATGACACCTGGCCATTCTCTTTGTCAGCATGCTTCCGGATCAGACTTCAGTGCCACCCTCAGACTGCTATCTGAGCACTTCGCTCCCCTCTCTTCAGGACTGGTAATTATTGCCCTATTTCCCAAATCTATTCCTCTATCCAACCTTTCTGCCTTAAACACTTCATTAACCTTGTGTGGTTCTTGTGAGTGTGTAGTGCGTGCACGAGTGCTTTTTTGAGCTATTTTCCAATAAAAATCATTTATTTTACTTTAACTGGAGTTCTCTGCAGTTAATACTGGTATATACAGGTGCACAAGATCCCAAAAATTACCTGACCTCTTGCAGCCATCCATTTGAGGTAATAATTCCTCCAGTTAATAACTGAGATTTTGGCATCACGGGTGGGCTCCCACAGACCCCTCCACCTCTTTGGGTAACAATATTGAATGATAAGCCTTTCAAACTATGGCAGAAAGTGAAGTCGAAGGCTTTCACAGCCAGCATCCATAGGTTTTCTGGGGTTTTTCCCCAGGCTGTAAGACCGTGCTCTGGAAGAGTTTATTCCTGACGTTTCACCTGCATTTGTGGCTGGCATCTTCAGAGAATTGTCTAGCCCACAGATTACTAACTCTTTTGCAAGAATATAATGGGGAATCTTGTCAAAAGCTTTACTGAAATCACGATACACTACATCCACTGTATTCCCTTCATCCATCAAGTTTGTAACTCTATAAAAAAAAAGATATAAGATTAGTCTGGCACGATTTGTTTCCTCCTTCCCCCTTCTTCCCCGCATTGCCATTTTATCTATCTATTTATTTATTTATTTATACCCCGCTCTGCAGCCACAAAGGCTATCAGAGCGGCTTACAAATGGCTAATTTAACAGTTCCCTGCCCTCAGGCTTACAATCTAAATAAGACATGACACATATGGAAAAGGGAATGGCAATGGGGGTAGGGGATCAAATCCAGCAGATACTGCATCAAATCCAGCATCACCATTTCTCTCCTCCTCCCCCATCCACCCCCCTTGTCGCCATCCATGGATAACTGAATCCACTGGTGGCGAATCAGTGGATGTGGGGGTGCTACTGTATCTTCTTTTATCTGACAAGGTAAAAGACCCAGAGTGAGAGTTAAGATTTTACAAGATGATAGGAAAAGAGATGGTTTGAACTAGATTGTAAAGCACATTACTCTGCCCATTGTATGTCATGGTTGAAAGATTGGATATTATTGAAGAATGATAGACTATTACAATTGGAGGGGTTTGATCTGGAATTGGGATTTCATGGCTTTCTTTGGTATGGGAAAGAGAAAACTGATTCAGCTTTTAATAATCACTATGAGAGGAGGGCACTGTTATGTGTGTGGAACAAATATAAGAGATTTTATCCTAAAATACCTCTTTGGTGCTCACCTCACAAAGTATTAGTAAACAGAGAAACCTAATGGAAAGAAATATGTATTAGATACAGATATTTGAAGATTTGGGAAAATAATCTATTTAGATTAAAATCAAGAGATGAACTAGAAGTAGAAGGACTTTGCATTCGTTTTCCTATAGGAAACTGAAAGAAAGATATAAGATGGATAAAAAGATGCAAGGCTTTGAAACAAAGGTATCTGAGCTTGAAGTGCAACTACGTACAAATGATGAACATCTGATTGCTGAAATGTATAAATTGTTATTGAGATTAGAGATGGAAGATGAGCAGATAAAAGACTGTATGGTAAAATGGACACAAAATAGAAACAAATCCAAATGGAATAATGGGAGATAATATGGTCAAAAAGTCTGAAATTTAGTTTGAGTTCTGATTTTAAAGAGTACTTTTATAAGATGATGTACAGATGGTGCCTGACTTCTGAGAAGCTTGCCAAAACATATAAACATTGTTGAAAGAAGTGTTGGAAATGTGAGCAGAAAATTGGGACACTGTTTCATATGTGGTAGACCTGTGAGAAAGCTCAGAAATCCTGGCCTCAAATTCAGAAGACATTCGAAGACTTTTAAAAATTAAGTTTTACATGAAACCTGGAGTTTATGTACTTGGGATGCTGGAAGAAAAATTGGTTAGAAAATATGGGAGAATTTTACAATATATGATAATGACTGCAAGACTGCTGTATGCTCAGAAATGGAGAGATACACTGATTCCTTGGAAAGAAGATTGGCTGATCAAGATATGTGACTTGGCTGAAATGGACACTGAGGATGCTGATTAACTTTAAAATGCTGGTTAAGTTAAAAAAAAGATTGGGAGCTGTTTATACATTTTTTTTGCAACAAAGTAAGGGCATATATAAACATTAGGCTTTTCAATATAGTATGGTTTCAATTTATCGTACAGGCTGGATCACTTGATGGAAGTTATTTAAAAGTGGAATATAACCATTAGTGGTGGGGGGTGTCAATAGTTGTGTAGTTAAGCTGGTGTTGTTAATGTTAAGTTTTGTTGTGTTTTTTCTTTTGTTGTTGCTTTTGTTTGTATGTTTTAATGCATAGAAAAATATGTTTTTATTGTATTTCTGTGTAAGTGTATCAATAAAAATATATTGAATAAATGATTAGAAACATTCCATGCACACTGTAATGAGAGTAATTTGCCTGATTTTCACCTTGAAAAATAGCTAAAAGCATTAGAGAAAATGGAGGCAGCATAGTGTAGTGGTTTGAGCATTGGACTGCAACTCTGGAGACCAGGGTTAAATCCCTGTTTAGCCATGGAAACCCATCAGGTGATCTTGAGCAAGGCACACTCTCTCAGCCACAGACGAAGGCAAAGGTAACACCCCTTTGAACAAATCTTGCAGAGAAAACCCCATGATAGGTTTTCCTTAGGTTCGCCATAAGTTGGAAATAACTTGAAGGCACACAACAACAATTAGAGAAAAAGATGTGCCTTGCAGGAAGCACCATGGAAACCTGCATTCATGAGAGAGGCTCTAAAACTTCAGAGTTCAGACCCAGGATCCACAGCACAGGAGCAGACATTTGAGAGAAATAGCTTTCTAGCTCCAGTGTTTCTTGGTGGTGAAGCGCAGTCTGTGTAGACTTCCTGACCTACTAAAACATGGGAAATGATTTACAGGTTAACATAAAGTTGGTGTAGTTACTATTGGTACCCCTTTGCCACATTGGTCTGCTTTAATGCATCCAAACAAAAGTATACTGTATATGTAACATTGCAGCATTCAGTGAAGCAAAGGATACAAGTTTTACTCAAGGGATTGGTCTGGAAGATGTTAAACTCCAGAAGTTATCAGTAGGTGGATTTTATCTAAGCCTTGCTTGATTTCTTGTCTCTCCAATCTGTGATAAATAGACTAGTTAAACTGAACATGGGTTTATTGCCTAGCCAATGGCTTTGTGAAAGCAGGTGTATTTTCAGAGTAAACAATCAGTTTTGAGTAGACAATCATAGAATTGTACCATAACAGTGCAAATCAAAACTCATACCCAAGCGAACAATAGTATCATCCTATGTGTGTTTACTCAAAACTAAATCCTAAGGACTTAAATCCAACTGCCAGTCACAACTGCTACAGATTCATTTCATCAATGGCTCAACAGGAAGCGACCAGTTAAATCCCATGGATTTTAATGGGTCCACTCCCGTTGGGACTACCAGTTGCATTTGGTTGGTGCACCCTACATCTGAGGGTGTAACATGGCTTCTATCACAGAATGGTGATGGAAACCAAACAGCCCTCCAAATGTTGTTGGAGGACATCTCCTGACACTCCTAGCCAACGGTGAGGAATGATGGGAGTTGCAGTCTAAATCTGGAGGGCCACATGATCCCCACCCCTTTTTAATTAATTACTTAATTAATATCCTGCTTTTCTCCCAATAGAGGGACATCCCTGGTAGGAGTGGTTTACATTCGTTACTTGGGGATACCTGACTCATTCTCATCTTATTCATCCATGGTTTCTACAAAGCCCATGCATTTAATACCTACACATTCCCAGGTGCACCTAAAACCAGGGAGCCTTGGTGGTGCGGTGGTTAAATGCTGGTACTACAGCCACAACATTGTGAGTTCAATCCACACTAGAGAGATAATCCAGGTTGAAACTGGGCTATTTGCATTGTTTCTTCCTATGGAATCCTGGGATTTGTAGTTTGGTGAGGCACCAGCACTCTTGGGTAAAATAGGCTAAAGATCTTGTAAAACTACAAACCCCAGGATTTCATAGGAAGGAGCTATGTGGATTTTCCCTAAGCCTTTCATCCTTTTGTAGGTCGTTAAAATGAATACCTGGCTTGTGGGGGCAATTGGCTAACACACATTGGAAATTTATTTTTTTCCCCTAAATTTCTATACCGCTTTATCAGTGCCAAAGCACTCCCTAAGTGGTTTATAATGTAAAAACAAGTGAAAATAAGACCATTAAAAACAATTGTAAAGTAACAGTTAAAATTATTTTGAAGAACATATACTGTTCAAGTTAAAACAATAAAAACACATAAAAACACACAGCAATAAAACCGTTTAGAGAGTGCCTAGCCCGCTGTAAGAAAAGTGGCATAGATGTGTAAAGTGCTATTTCTTAACAATTTGTAAGCTGCTCTGACAGCCTTGGTGGCTGAAGAGTGGGGTATAAATACAGTAGGACCCCCGTATCCGCTGGGGTTTGGTTCTGGGGGCCTGTGGATACTGAAAACTGTCGATAATAGTGAACACCATTGAAAATAATGGGACTTCTGGTTTAAAATATGCCAACAATGGTCCGCCCTGGCCTCACACTGGGGGGCGTGGAGACGCACTATCCACAATGCTGCAGCCTTATTTGAGAACTCACGCCGAACAAGACTTGAAGAGAAACAACAATGCAGAAAGAATCACAGCCCGGAAACATCACCCAAGGAGACCTTCTGCTGTGCTTTCTGCAACCGGACTTGTCTATCTCGGATTAGCCTTTTTAGTCATCAGCACGCTTGCAGAAAGCGCGGGATGAGTCCTTCCTGAATCTTCGTTTGCGAAGAAAAGCCAGAGAGAGTTACCTTGGAGGACCTAGCAAATGGCCAGAGAGGATGCATTTTCTAGAAAGACTCTATGGTCGGTGTCCTGTTTTGCGTCCCGTGGATAACTGAATCAGTGGATAATGAATCAGTGGATATGGGGTGGGATGAGTCCTTCCTGAATCTTCGTTTGCGAAGAAAAGCCAGAGAATATAAATACACCCTATACCTGCTTACTGGGGAGGGGGCCCGGGGCTGCTTCCAAGGGAGCTGTGTCCTCCCCCTGGCCCTGGGGCCTTCAGGCTGGGACGAACCCTCCACCCTGGCGAGGGAGGGAGGGAGGGAGTCCGGCTGCTCCCCTCCCCTCCCGGGCTTCCCTGGCCAGCTTCCCGCCCGCCCACAGGGCCGCCTCGGCCACACGAGGGGGCGCTTGGCAGCCCCGGCCGGGTGGGCTCAGGGGCTGGGCGCGGCGAAGGCAGCTCGGCGCTTGCGCCTGGGCGGGGCGGGGGCGGAGAGGCGGCTCCCGAGGCTAAAGGGCCTCCTCCTCCCGCCGCCGCTGCTGCTTCTCCTTCTAGCGGGCGCTGCCGCCGCTGCTGCTGCTGTGGCTGGCCTTGGCCGGGGCTGAGGAGGAGGAGGCAGCCTTCGCTTGGTGGCCAAAATGCCGGCTGTGTCGAAGGGCGATGGGATGCGCGGCCTGGCCGTCTTCATTTCCGACATCAGGAATTGTGAGCCTGGCAGCCCCCTCGGGTGGGGTCGGGTGGTTGGGTGGGCGACTGCCTGCCTGTGTGTGTGGGCGTCTGAGGGACCCCTGGTCGTGCTGGTGGTGGGGAGGAGAGGCTGGCTTTCCCCTGGGCAGGGCGGGGGTGGCTAATAATGGCGAGGGAAGGGTCGCCTCCTTCAGCCCTGGGGAGGGGGGTGCGGAGAGGCGCCTTCTCCCTCTTCCTGGGAGCCGGGGGGGGTCTTCTTTTCTTCGCCCCAGACGGTTCCCGCTCCTCTCTGGTTTTTTCTCCCCCCACCCCTTTTTTTGCAGGTTAAGCAACGCGAACCAGCCGGCCCTTCCTCTCTCTCCCTAGCCAAGGGCTCCATTCCTCATCCGGCCAAATCCACACGACACAATTAATCCGATTCGAAACGGGATTCTTTGCCATGGCTCCTCCCGGGGGAACCTTGCGATGTGTAGTTTGACAAGGTCTTTCCCCTGCTCTGCCCAAGAGTAGCTGGTGCCTCACCAAACTACACATCCCAGGTTTCCCTAGGAAGGAACCATGGCAAAGAATCCAGTTTCAAACTGGATTATTGGTGTCGTGTGGATTTCAGTGAGGGCAAGGTTGGGAAAGCGAGCCTTGGCGGGGAGGGTTTTCCTGTCATATTGAGGAGCGTTTATTTTAAGGCTGTCTGTTCTTAGGGGTGGTGGTGCAAGGAGGTGCATGTGTAAGGAGGATCATTGGACTTTTTCCCTCCTGAAATGACTGAACTGGGAAGAAAACAAAATGTGGGAGAGGCGTGGGAAGAAATGCTTCACCCTTAGTAGGGTGGAGGTAGATGCAAGGTGGCAGAAGAGGGAAAATATAGTTCCTTTGGGGGGGGGGAGGAAATATTTCTCTCTCCCTGTGATCACTGTATGAACCAGAAAATTTAATGCTATGTTACCAGTGTATTTGTGGTGCATAGTGTGCAGGAAAAATAAGCATGCAGTGCCACCAGCTTAAAAACCGCTAAAATCCCATGCTTTAAATCATCCGTGAAAGAATGGTATGTTGAAAATATGTTATGCACTATAGTAGCCTAAGGAAATCAAACCCATTTTAGAATAATCCCATGTGGCTATTTTGATCTGTGCTTTCCAATACATCGGTTCCCTGAACAGTTCACTTTAATTCAGGAATAATAACAATTGGAATGGCACAGGCTTTATTTTCTCTATTTAGCAAGCAAGTAAATTAGATTGGTGCAGAGTTTTGTGTGTGTGTGTGTGTGTGTGTGTGTGTAGCTAAGCCCGCAAGTCATCTGAGGTTTTACAAATTCCATGCTGCGTAGCTGGCAAAATACTCCTAATCTTCTTTTGGCAGCATGGCCATTGCCTTCAGGAGACCTTTTAAAGCCGAGCTAGCGATGTCTGTTTAAAGAGCCATTAGTGAGTGGTCAGTGTTAATCTTAAGAATTGCTTGAAGAATGCTAAAAACTGATGTTGGTAGTTACTCCAGTACACATGTAATTCTACAGTTAATACTGTACTAACCACATCTTGACTATCAGAGATTCTCTTACTGCACCTATTTGGCATGAATAAATGTTCCTCTTGCTGAAAAGACATTCACTCCAGATACCATATAGCTAGACTTCAGAAAAATGGATGAAATGTAGTTTGAGTTGTGGGGTGCTTGAAAAACAACATTTCCTCCACTAACTCATGTGCTAACAGAGGAAGCACAACAGGAAGTATCTCCAAATAGCCATACTGTAGGAGTTTGGCACAAGGATGCCTGGTTAGATTCTACAATCACAGTGCCATCCATGTTGACCCTTGTATTTCTCTTATGCTAAACTGTCATCAGAGCAGAGACTTATTTGGTTTAGCATCACGTGGGTGTTAAACAAATTGAATCAACATACCCCTCACTTGTAAAAATTCTGCAGTTGCTGGGGGAAGCCATTTTTGGAAGTGATCTTAGAGAGAAGACGGTGCAGGGGTGGGTGTGCTTTAATGCTTCTGTGCAGCAGAAGGCTGTTATCCCAATATCCCATTTGGAGAAGCTTGAGTAGTTTTCACCTGGCATGATATATATAGCTTACTACATCAAAACTGATGAGACAGCCAGCATAAGTGTAGTGGTTTGACTATTGGAATAGGACTCGGAATGTGTGTATGTGCTTTCAAGTCACCTGTCGACTTAGGGCAAACCCATGAATTTAATGGGGTTTTCTTAGGCAAAGGGTTCAATTCTCCACTCAGCCATGGAAACCACTGGGTGACCTTAGGCAAGTCACATGCCCTCAGGCTTAGAGGAAGGCCTCCTCTGAATAAGTGACAAAAAAAGTATGATAGGGTCACCATAGGTCAGAGTTGACTTGAAGGCATATAACAACAAACATCAAATTTGTCACTACAATTCTTGCTATATACTGGCCTTTGAGAAATTCCTGTTGATTTAGTGTGTACATGCATTGTATTTATCATGGCCATAGATTAATCAAGAAGACAACAGAAATCACAAACAATATGATATGTATCGGTATATACAAAGCCAAATCGAACCATTCATGGTTAACACAATTACAGTTGTCCCTTCATATCCACTGGGGTTTGATTTCAGGACCCCTGTGGATACCAAAATCCATGAATACTCAAATTCCATTATATGCAGTGGCATAGCAAAATGGTGTCCCTTATATAAGATGGCAAAATCAAGGTTTGCTTTTTGGATTATTATTTTTTAAAGAATATTTTTAAGCAGTGAATACTTAAATCCGAGGATACCAAATCTGTGGATACAGAGGGACAACTGTAAAATGGGTCACATTTACAATAACTGAGCTTTTGCCTTTATTGTAACATAAAGGAGTTTTGCAATTGATACAGTAACAGAGGGAATTGAGTCAGATACTGTAAACAAGTACTGTATATAAATTTTGTGGTTTCTACTACAAAATATCAAAAGAAAAAGGGTAATTAATTCCTTTCTCAGATGATGATAAAATTTACAATATAGCAGGACATATAGAGGTGTCCCCAAGTCCCCAGACCTGCAGGAAAGTGATCCTTAAAAACAGAGTGCTTTTCTCTAGGTGGGCAAACCATTAATGTAATAGAAACATCTCTGTAGAAATATGCTCAGGGCTGGACTGTTTAGCAAAACTCTTTATCTTTGTGTGTATGTGTTGAGATAATTGTTTTCCACATTGCCTTCTGTGTGGATATCTTGGGCTATCTAATAAAATGATTAAAATGATTGTGTTGCCAGAGCTAATTTGCCATAGACAGTGCTCTGAGGTGGATTAGTTGAAGAAAAATGTTTCATAATCCTTACAGTAAAGCTAATCATCTTGAATCCTTGTCTTGTGTGCTGTATTTTGACAGGCAGAGGAGAGAGGCAGTGTTGAGTCAGACCACTGGATCTGCATAAAACAGAATGTTATTCCGATCTGGTGGTCTGACTCAACACTTCCTCTTCCTTTTCCCTGTCATAATACCTTACACAAGATATGGATACAGGAAGATTAGCTTTAATATAATATACAAGTGTGTGTGTGTGTGTGTGTGTGTGTTAGGGGTGGTTGAGAATTTCAGTTCATTTTTAATAAGAATGTACCCAAATTGTGAGAATTTGAATGTGCGAAGAAGAAAAAAACTGACAGAAATGCCCATCTTCTAGTGATGTGTGAGAATTTTGTGTCAGTTCATTTTCAATCAGAACTTAACACAATTATCAAAGTTAAAACATGAGAGAACAGATTTGCTCATCCCTAATACATATACATGCATATGTTAAAAACTCATAGACGTTTATAATTTCAGCTGTTAAGCAGAATCTTTTAACAAGAAATACAGGTACCAGTTAATGAGAGAGACAAGTATGCATTTTGTTGCAGCTATTATTTTCATCTTTTTCATTGCATTAAAATACCATCTACTGTACTGGTAATCACCGTCTTAAGTGACAGACAATAACAGAAACAATGTTTAGAGTTGGGAGGTTATGTATTAGAAACACCTTAAATCGTACAATGTGTGTTTGGAAATACATCTCTTAAAATATTAGGTTTATGAAATGTAGCTGAACTGCGAGTTAGTTGAAGAAACTTCCTCTTTCTTAGGAGCTTTCAGCTTTTAGGATTCATCTTTTATCTGTCTTTATACATTTTTTAAAAATACATTTTTAGAAAGTATGAACGTATACTTGTTGAACCCTGTTGTTCTGCCTTACCTATATTAGTGGTTTGGTGTGAAAAGTCTTTCTTCTGCTGAAGATGATGCTTCTAACAGAAGTATTTGTCACCAGCATACTCGAAGTCTTGCTTCCATGGTTTTCTGGACCACCTACCTGTTAGCTAAGTATTCTAGGTATAGAAAAAAGGAACCAATACATTCTGAATAAAATAATATCAGTGCTACATCTAGATTTCATGAATAATGTTCAGTATGTAATATGTTGAGGTCTGTGACGAGGCTTAATCCAGTGGAATAACTGCTTTCATGTAAAGATGGATAAAATGTGAGTCTTAAACTGAAAAATTCTTGCAGATCAACAGTTTGTTCAGTCCAGTTTAACTAATTTCCTTAAAAAGGGTAGATTTTGTTAGTGGAAAACTAACAGTTCTTCATGTTCTTGGTAATGTTTGTTTACGTAATCAAAAATTCAGGAACTGTTGTAAGTTATTTAGGGGCCCTTTTACAATTATAGTGCAATATTCCACTTCTACTGCCATGGTTGCATCCTAGGTTTTGTAGTTTTGTAAGGCACTAAAGCTCTCTTGTTGAGAATTCTAAACCCTATCTAAACTACAAATCCCAGGATTCAGTGGGATGGAACCATGGCAGTTAAAGTTAAACCATAGCACTATGAAAGGGGTCCAGGACGCAGATTTCCAGAGTGTTTTATGCACAACAATTTGTTCATCATCTTGGTAAGTGACCTTCTGGATATCACAGTTAAGCACTTCCAGCTGATTGCAGGGGAGGCTAGCTTTGCTGGTTTGTAACATCTGAAGCCTTCCTTTGTGTGTGGTGAACTGTGGACTCTTTTTCTACCTCTATACCAGACAAAGCAGGATTACCACTGTTTATGGTCAACTTTCACAGGATGCAGAAGACACAGAGAGTCAGGGTTATGGGAAGCTCTACAAATGATAGTTCTTTCTTTGGGTGACTAATAATTACGTGGTGTCCCTTTTGTTACAGTTTTGAGCCTCTGAATACTCCTAAAAGATAAATAAATAAATAAATAAATAAATGATAAACAAATAAAGATAAACAAATAGTAGTTAAAATTTGAGGATACTCCCTTGTCTGTTAAGGCCATTATTAAGGAGTAGGATAGTGGTTTTCCATATTAGGAAGTCTGGAAATCCTATTTCAGGAAGAAATATATCCAAAGTGAAATTCACAAACCTGACTGATTAGTATTGCTGTTGATATGTTCCCCCGGTATTTCCTAGGTAAAGGTTCGCTTAATGTATTGGTTTGTTCTGACTGATCACTTTGGGAGACATTTCAGTAGAGTAGTGAAGGCAGAACAACTTCCTCTTCCTGTATACTGTGACAAGCTGGTACAGTAGGACCCCCGTATCCACTGTTTCATTATCATGATTCAGTTATCCATGGGACACAAAACAGCATACCTACCATAGAGTCTTCCTAGAAAATGTGTGCTCTCTCTAGCCATTTTCTAGGTCCTCCAAGGCAACTCTATGGTATTTTAAACGAGTCCCATTATTTTCAATGGTGTTTGCTATTCATGGTTTTTGGTATCCACAGGCCCCCCCAGAACCAATCCCCAGTGGATACAGGGGTCCTACTGTATTCTGTATTGAGAAGTACCAGGATGCACTAATATATGATGCTGATGTGTCTGGTTGGGGAAATAAAATTGGGGCAGGGGGAAATAAAAGAATTTGGACTTGATATTAAGAACCCTTTCCCCACTTTATGTGAGTTCCTAGGAAAATACAGGTTGCCCCCTGTATCCATGGGGGATACGTTTCCAGGCTTACCATTTATAAATGAAACCACAGATAATAGCGAATCCTATTAGAATAACGGACTTCTGGTACAAACATACCATAGAGTTGCATTGGCCAACCTAACAATTCTTAGTGAGGATACCTCTCTACGTATTTTCCAGCATGACTCTATAGTTTGTGTCCCTATTTTTTCAGCCTCAGATAATTGAAACCATGGATATTGGTTCTGGGAATAAGGGGGCTGGACGGGCATCCTGTTGTTATGTTTTTGCTTTACTTTTTCTGTTCCTGTTAGCAGTCAGTCGTCTTCTATCTCTTTTGTCTCTCCAGTGTTGGAATGCACTCCAGTGTTGGAATGCAAGGCATGGCTTTTATTTTTTATCTTGTTTTTAATTATTTTTATCAGCCTTTCTGTATTAAAGTGTATTCAAGATAGGTGGCTCATAATGAGAACTAAAAAATGTGTCAGGCTAATAAAAGCAGCAGTTTAGTCATCAAATACCAGGTTAGGAAAATGCTCTGTGGGATGAAATTATGATTGCTATCCACCAGGAGGCTAGTAGTGATGGTGCCAAGTGAACCTCCCTAGCAAAGCTGTCTAGACACTACAGTGGTGGAGGCCCTCTTTCTCATACCCAGTGACTGCACCTCATGTGGCAAGGGCACCTGGGAAATGAGCTTTTGCAGCAGAGTGACATTCCTAGGCAGTTTCCTATGGGAAGATGTGATATTGCAACCCCTTCCTCCACCCAGAAGCATAAGAACTGCTGCTGCTGCTGAGTGCCTGGACCTTAGCTGTGGAGGGTGAATTTCAGCTGGGAGCCACGGCCCCTTCCTCCACCCAGGAACATTAGAACTGCTGCTGTTGCTGCGTGTCTGGACCTTAGCTGTGGAGGGTGAGTTTCAGCTGGGAACCACACCCCTTTCCTCCACCCAGGAGCATAAGAACTGCTGCTGCTGCTGTTGCTGCTGAGTGTCTGGACCTTAGCTGTGGAGTGTGAGTTTCAGCTGAAGCCACGCTCCCTCCTCCACCCAGAAGCATAAGAACTGCTGCTGTTGCTGAGTGTCTGGACCTTGGCGGTGAAGGCTGAGACTCCAACTGGGCTCCACGCCCTTCTCCCTTCATCAACTGGAAGATCATCGGACTAAGGGACATGGCCGAGCATGATCTGGGAGCAAGAATTGAGGTGGTGCAGGGGAACAGAAGGTATGGCGGAAACAGAGTGAAAGTTTGTTACAAAGGAAGGCAGGATAGATGTCTGAAAGCTATCCCACCTTCAGTTCACTCTGTTCCTCGAAATGGATTGGAGAGCATACCAACCATGCCACAGAACCTTACCTTGCTCCTTTGCAATGCCAGGTCAGTAAAAAACAAGATCCACATTATCTATGATCTTCTTTTGTAAGAGGATGCCGACTTGGCTTGCTTTACTGAGACCTGGCTGGGAGAGGATAGCACCATAACTTGGGCACAGGTCCTCCCAGCCATGTACTCTGCCAGTGAGCAGGTAAGGGGAAGTGGGCGAGGGGACGGAGTGGCTCTGGTTCATAAAAATAACCTCTCCCAGTTGGTCAACGGGCCCACTCATTGTGTGGGTCATACCTTCAATGCGGTCTTTAGTACGGAACAGGAATATCCATGGGTGGAGGTGACTAAAACCACCGCATTGTCATGGACAGATCACTTCCTGATCAAGTCTGAACTCGGAGCCACTGTCCATCCTGTCGGCGGTGGAGGACCTGTTAGAATGATCTGCCTCAAAGACTAATGGAACCAATTGTATTCCAGATAGCCTTAGTGGTTTTATTGGTTGGTAATGCTGGTGATTCTGTCAAAGCCTTAGTCAATACCTGGAACACCGACCTTACCAAGACTATCGACACGATCGCTCCCAAGCGTCCTCTCCAACCCACTTCAAATCACCATCCATGGTATATTGAAGAATTTAGGAAGTTGAAGCGGGTTGGACAACGACTAGAGTGCGTCTGGTGAAAAACTTGGCTCTTGTCTGACAAGACTCACCATAGGAAATTTCTTCGTTCCTATATAGGAAATCCTATATAGGATTCCTATATAGGAAATCCTATATAGGAAATCCTTCTCTTCTGCACGTATTGCGTCTGCAGAGTCTTATCCAGCAGAGCTGTTTAGGGTGGTGGGGGAACTGACACAGGTTCCACCTGTGCAGAACTCATTACTAAACCCGTCAACGGCCTGCTGTGATGCATTTAACAACTTCTTTGCAGATAAAATCTCTCAGATAAGAGCCAATTTGGATGCCAGGGTTGGAGCAGATTCAACTGAAGAGGTGTCCAGTAACTCTGTTGCTGAGGTTATACTGGATCAGTTTCAATCTGTAAGTATTGATGACATGGACAAGCTCCTTGGTTGAGTGAGGAAGACTACCTGCCCTCTTGGCCCTTGCCCTTCATGGCTGGCTATCCAGGGGGGTGATGCCTTGAGGATGTTCCTCCAGGACATCATCAGTGCATCCCTTAGGGAAGGTCACGTTCCATCTTGCTTGAAGGAAGCGGCGGTTAGACTGCTCCTAAAAAGACCTTCCCTTGACCCTCTGGATATGAAGAACTACAGGCCAGTCTCCTTATTACCTTTTTTGAGCAAGGTGATCAAGAGGGCAGTTGCTCTTCAACTCCAAGCTGTCTTGGAAGAAACTGATTATCTAGATCCATTTCAAACTGGCTTTAGGATGGGATTTGGAGTTGAGACAGCCACGGTTGCCTTAGCTGATGACCTCTGCCTGAACATCGACAGAGGTAATGTGACCCTGTTGGTGTTACTGGATCTCTCAGTGGCTTTTGATACAATAGATCATGACATCCTCTTGGATCGCCTGAGAAGTTTTGGAATCGGAGGCACTGCGTTGCAGTGGTTCCGCTCCTTCCTCTCCGGTAGATTCCAGAGGGTGACGCTCGGGGACAGTTGCTCTGCAAGGAAAGAACGTAATTGTGGCGTTCCCACAAGGCACTATCCTGTCCCCGATTCTATTCAACATATATATGAAGCCACTGGGAGAGATATCTGGAGGCATGGGGCGGGGTGTTATCAGTCTGCTGATGACACCCAGATATATTTCTCCATGACTTGTCTTCAGCTCTGACTTCAGATGGTGTCTCTTCTCTCAATGATTGTCTTGGGGCAGCAATGGACTGGATGAGGAAAAACAAATTGAAGCTGAATCCAGACAAAACAGAGGTTCTCACGGTAGCAGCCCCGAACCCAGGTACTAGTATACAACCTCCAGTCCTGGATGGTGTCACTCTCTCCTCCAGGGACTGTGTTCACAGTTTGAGGGTACTCCTGGACTCGTAACTCCAGATGACAAATCAGGTAAATGCGACGGTCAGGAGTGCCTATTATCAGCTTCAGCTGATCCACCAGCTGCGCCCTTTCCTGGAAGTTGGGGACCTTGAGACTGTGGTACATGTTCTGGTAACCTCCCATCTTGATTTCTGTAATGCACTCTACATGGGGCTACTCTCGTGCTTGGTCCAGAAACTTCATCTAGTACAGAATATGGCAGCCAGACTGGTCTCAGGTACATCTAGAAGAGACCATATAACACCGATCTTAAGATCACTTCACTGACTGCTCATTAGTTTCTGGGCCCAGTACAAGGTCTTGGTTATCACCTTTAAAGCCCTAAATGGCTTGGGTCCAACCTATCTTTGGGACCGCCTCCTTCCATATAATCCTCCCCGTGTGCTCAGGTCCTCTGGGAGGAATCTGCTGTAACCTTTAAAAACTAGGCTCTCGTCGACCTCCCAGAGGACCTTTTTGGCTATTGACCCCAGATTATGGAACGGCCTGCCAGATGAGATCTGTCACATTACCACCTTAAATAGCTTTTAAAAAGCTCTTAAGACGGATCTCTTCCAGCAAGCCTTTCTTGAATAGATACCCGGCCATCAGAGAAAAAAAATCGTATTAGTCTGATCCCATCCAGCTTTTTATTGTGTTGTTTTTAGTATTTTTAGTATTTATTAAGTATGTTTTAAATGTTTAATTATTTACTGGTAATTGTATTTTAAGGGGTGGGTGAGATGGAGGGGTTTGTATGTAGATTTTAATGTTGTAAGCCTCCCCAATTGCATTTTGTAGAGGGGCGCGATACAAATAAATGTTGTTATTATTATTATTATTATTATTGGAAGATAACCTGGCCCCAGGCTATTCATGGCTCTAAATATCAAAGTAAGTAACTTGAACTGAGCAAAGGAGCGGAGTACTATGCTCTGATTTCCTGCCCTCTACCAGAACTTTAGTACTTGTAATATTTCTGGAAGTCGTGGGGGGGGGGGGAATATTTTTTTATAGTTCTTTGAGGCAGAAAAGATAATTTTTTGGATATATTTTAAAATGTGGTATTAATACCCTTTACAGATTCAAAGTCACTTTGTTAATTTAAGAACATAAAATGTATTATGTACAATTTTGGCTTGGCATAATGTTATCATCTTTGGTAAAATAAAAGCAACAGTTTAATCAGACAGTAATTATTAATTGAATGGCCTTTTATCTTTTTTTTTTTTTTTTTTTTTGGTCATAAATGGAGCTATAAGGACCTGAAGAAGCCTCTTTTGTTTTCCCAGTTTATTACAAGCAGGCAAAGCAATAATAGAGAAAAACACAATAGCAAAACTGTTTCCCCCCACCCCCATTTATCCTCTAGTTTTTCATAGTGTCAAGCATGTAAAAAGCACTCGTTCAGATTTAAAAAAATTAAGAAACCTGAAAATAAGAAAGCAGTGCCAGGAAATGACCCACTAGTGAGACTACCTTTCCATGGTGGTAGGATTGTGTGCTCCTTGGAAGCAAGATGCTATTCTGATGACAGTCAGTCCTGTTAGTAGGGTTTCCCATGGCAGATAGGCTTTTGCTGAGGAGCCAGACTAAATGTGCCAGACAGCTACTGGGCAGCAGCAGTAGTGGAGGGTGACCTTGGCAGAGGATCTCTCAGAGACAACAGTAGTGGCACCATAGCTAATGCTTGTTAGTACTGTGCAGAGGGAAGCATAGTAAACCTTTTGAAGATCTTTTACCATGAAAATCCTATGAAGAGACCATCCAGATATGCAAATGACACCATACTACTAGCAGAAAATAGCAAAGAGTTGGAACGATTACTGAAGAAAGTGCAAAGGCAGGTTTACAGTTGAACACAAAGAAAACAAAAATAATGCCCACAGATGATTTACATAACTTTAAAATAGATGATGAAAACATTGAAATAGTTCATGATTTTCCATACTTTGGCTCAGTCATTAATCAGAATGAAGACTGCAGTCAAGAAATCAGAAACAGACTGGGACTTGGAAGGGCAGCTGTGAAGGATGTAGACAAGATCCTGAAGTGTAAAGATATATCATTGAATACTAAAGTTAGGATTGTCCATGCTATCAGATTTCCAAATTCTCTTTGTGGTTGTGAAAGCTGGACAGTGAAGAAAGCTGATAGGGAGAAAATCAACTCATTTGAAATGTGGTGCTGGTGAAGAGTTCTGTGGATGTTGTGTACTGCTAAAAAGAGAAATCAATGGGTCCTAGAACAAATCATGCCTAAATTCTTCTTAGAAGCCAAGATGACTAAACTGAGACTGTCATATTTGGCCATATCATGAAAAGACAAGACTAATTAGAAAAGACAATAATGCTTAGTAAGGTAGAAGGCAGTAGGAAAAGAGGAAGACCGTATTCCAGATGGATAGACTCAGTCAAGGAAGGCATGGCCCTGAGTCTGCAAAACCTGAGCAGAGCTGTTGATGATACGGTGACTTGGAGGTCTCATTCATGGGTCACCATAAGTTGAACTTAATGTCAGTTAACAACAACAAACCAGAAATGCAGTGATCAGATACTGTACATTATCTTACATAAACGTTTTTCTGTTACATAGATTTTAGAAGTAATTTAGGGGGAATAAATATATGAACACTTTATCTTAAGCATTTTGTTCATCGTTCTTAAGAAAGTGTTCCACAACCTATAGTTTTTTTGTGGTTTTTTTCCAGGCTGTGAGACTGTGTTTTAGAACATTATATTCCTGACGTTTCACCTGCAACGTCAGGAATAAACTCTTCTAGAACATTGCCTCACAGCCTGGACAAAAACCCACAAAAAACCTATGGATGATAGTCATGAAAGTCTTCGACTTCACTTTCCACAATCTATTTTTCCAATTGTTTTAAATTTTTAAAGAAAATATTAAGGAAAAATAACAGAATAAAACTGTTTCTTTCCTTTAAAAAAAATATCCCCTTTTCCCCTGGGCCTTCACATGTCTAGTGCTTGTATTCTGGATCAACTGACATTCCCAGACTGTCTTTAAGAACAGCACCATGTGGAATTTATTACAGTAATCCACTCTGAGGGTGACCTCAGACACAAATGACTTAAGCATCTCCAGGAAAGGGCATAACTGGCATGTAAGATAAAGTTGGTAGGAGGCACATTTGACACTGATATCTATGCTGTCTGAGTCCCATGTGGATCTAGAATGGGACTTATGGTCTCACTTTGGACATGGTATTTATAAATTTGGAGTACAGAAAAGTCTTGGAATAGGAAGAGAAAGGTACACGTGTGAACTTGGCTGCTGATGTAGGCAGGCCTCTTCAAAACATGTTTGTTGCATTTGATAAAATGCTCCTATCTTGTGTTCCATACCAGGTAGAAAAACACTAGTTCTAACAGCTTTGGGTTGGAAAAGATTACCTCTTACTTCAGTTACTACCATCAAAGATAGCATCAAATGGATAGCGGAACCAAACACAAAGCAATTAGCGTTTCCCCACATAATGTGTATTTAGATTTCCTTCTCTAGATACACCTCCTTTCCTCTTGTCTTCACATTCTCTCCTCTCTTCTAAGCCTGTCTCTGTTTTGTTTTGATTTCTGCTCCCCCCACTCCCCAAGAGAACCAGCTGTTGTTCAGGTACAGAGATCCTGGACTGTGCATTGTGAACTTTTCCAGATATATTAATGTAAATGGACCTTTCAGTATTGCTCCACTGTAAAAAAGATAAAAGTCCTTGTACTGCAATCTGCTATGTGGGACAATAATGTGACCACTGTGGCTTATTTATTTCAACTGACCTTGTCTGTTTCATTCAGTTCATTTTTACATGACTCTCCAATCAATTTTCCTTTCACAGATTAGCTCCTTGATTGTTATGGGAGGAGCTACCCAAAGTGCCAATTTACATTTATGAGTGCCTTTCTGGCCTACCCCAGCATAATTGCTATTCATGGACGCTATGTTAAAAAAAAGGTACATATGATTATTAAAAGTTGTTTGTTGCTTTGTGCCTTCAAGTCACTTTCAACTTATGGTGATCCTATCACAGAGGTTTCCTGGCCAGTTGTTCCCCCCCCCTTCCTCTAAGGCTGAGAGAGTATTACTTGCCCAATGTCACTAAGTGGGTTTCCATGACCCAGTGGGGATTGGAACGCTGGTCTCCCAGCGTCCTAATACAACACTCAAACCACTATACCACACTAGCTCCCATACAAAGCTGTGGTAATATTTTAACCAAGCATGATAGTTGTTGGCCTGGTCCAGAATTCCGGTGTTTTTAAATAATATTTTGTGTCCATTTTGACTGTAATTAAATCAGATTGTATGTGTACTTTAAATCAGACATTGTGACTGATTGGCAATTGTGTGGTATGTTTTTAATAATATGAGCTGTAATATTGCTGTAACTGTGTGCATATTGGTCCAGAATAGTGCTTGCTTCTATTCTATGAAGTAGCCATTGGGCTTACCTAGGTTTGAATATTTCCTTTCCCACTGCTAAAAATTGAAAGTATCTACTCTGTTAAAAACGGTTTTATGGTTCCAGGCAATTATTATAGCTAGCTATATATATTGTGGCTACATGCATAAAAAAATACTGTTGCTAATCCCAGAAAGAGTAAATTATATTTACGTAAGTGCAGGCATACCTCAGTTAACAAAGGCTCTGGCAAAGAAGCTCCTTTTTACAACATCTTTTGACAGGAGCCCCCCCCGCCCCCCTTTCTTGTCTTCTTTCTAGATGGAAGGGTGTTTCCCCCCCCAGCATTGGCATTGGGCAGATGGGGAAGGAGAGCTGAAGAAAGACAGGCTTTCAGTGTTGGGTCTTAGCAGTATGTCTGCAGTAAGCAATGCAATAAACCTAGACCTAGGAAAGGGTGGAATTCTACTCTGGTTGATCCTGCTGTAGCTATGTGTGCCTACTTACAACAGGCAAGGTAAACAGCTCCATCCAGAATCACTTACTGAGCATGTGTGAAGAGTGAAATAGAAAGAAAAGGGGAAAGCAGATTAGCTTGCTTCACCAGCTGGCATATTAAAAAAGCATAGATCTATAAGCTTCATCACCAGAATGGAAATCATAAGAAAAGTGGAGGCTGTTGAAAGAAAAAAATCATCCCAAGTTACATTTTGGAAGAAGCTTTCAAGTGGTCTCTAGAAGATTCTTTTTTTTTTTTTTTTTTTACTTATGCAAGACTTACCTGACCTAGTTGTTTCATTTCACATGTACATTAAAATTGGCTGAAACATGTTGAATTGCTCTTTATTGTGGAGTAGAAATTTATCTCTATTCTTTCTACCTCTGTACCAAAGTTTCTGTTAAAGAAGTAAAGCCTGGGAATGCATCTACTTGGTTAAGTGACTTAACAGTTTTCTATTTATTGAGTGGATCTACTCTGGTTGGAGCTAGCAATAGGATTTATGCCATACTTACAGTGTCAATTTACCATCATTGGCATCTTCATTTTATAATGGTATAAGAACTAATTAAAGTAGAGTTATATAATTAAAGTAGGCTTCCCAAAGAAACACCCAGGGGCTCCATGTGTAGCACCTCAGATTGTTAGAAGAAATGTATAATATAAATGGAATGAAAGCACTGAGTTCATTTAAAAAAAATTACTATATCTAGCAAGTATAGCTTTGGCCACATTATGGAAGGGGGAAGACCCTCGAATGGACGAGTGTACATCAGCAAAATGGCACATAGCTAGAATGAGGGATGGATATAAACAGAATAATTTGTATTGGAACTGTGTTTTCGAAATTTGTTGTCAGATACAAAAACTTTTTGTTGGAGTTGTGCAACCATGCTATTGAATAAAATCTTCATTCAAAATAAACATTCCATGTTGAGAAGCCAGTTCTGTCTCATTGTGCATTTGTGTCTATTCCTTTGATCTTGTTTGGATGGTCTCTTTTGGCTGTACATAGGACAGCAAAAGCAAACATTTCTATTGAGAAACGATATGTTGGCTCCCTCTTCTCCTACTAGGCTAAAGTTGCTTTACTTGACAGTTTTACCTTTTTTTTTTAAATTAGGCTAGACTTGGATTCTGTCAATTCTGCTGTAGCTTTTCAGTATTGAATTAGAGGCAATGGAAAGTTGGTACTTGCTGTTGTTGTGTTCCTTTAAGTAGTTTCCAACTTATGGTGACCCTAAGGAAGCTCTGTCTCAGAGTTTTCTTGGTAAGATTTGTTCAGAGGGGGTTTGCCTTTTCCTTCCACTGAGGCTGAGAGAATGTGACTTCCCCAAGGTCACCCTTTGGGTTTCCAGGGCTGGGCAGGGATTTGAATCCTGGTCTCCAGAGTCGCAGTCCAATGCTCAAACCACTACACCATGCTGGCATAGTATGTTGGTACTGGTTTGTGACAATCTGGATGAGCTTTAGCTAGGTCTGCAAAGAAATGTTAGAATATGTTAATGTGGTTCTTCACTATAATTGAAACTGACAAATGGGAGCAGCCAACATTTGTATTTATGAAGCCCCCAGAAAGGTGGTCCTTTCAGTTATTGGTACGCTGATCTCATTGTGTTCTGCATCAGTATTCTGGACCACTGTAGTATTTCCTTAACACAGAACTCAACTAGAGACCAGTGCCTCATGTCTGTGAATGGCCTTTGGCTCCTTGTGTTTTCTTAAAAATAGATTTTTCCCCTCAAAGGCTTGGTTGAAAATATCATTTGAAGTTAATTGTGCAAGAAGGAAGACGGAAAAGCAAGTGAATTTAAAACGAGACAGGGGGAGAAGCAAAGTGACTAGCTCCTCAGACAGAGTTGAACACTGTCTTTCAACTGGTTATGAATTTCTCCACACTTATTAGCTTGTTGTCAAAAGGGGATTGGCCATCTGTAACAAACAGAAGAAGCTCTGTGGTGCAGTAATCTGCAGGGAGCACATTGCAAAGATAATCCTCTGCTGTTGAAGAATAATAATGCAGAATGAATCACAAAGGCATAAAGGAATGACTTGTTGTTTTGACTCTGAAGATACAGTTTTGAAAATTAATGAATGAAGTATGAATAACAAAGCCAGTTATCCCTTGGATGGTTTTTTATGTCTTTGGAAGAAGCAGTGTACTAAATAGCTGCAACAACCATATTACAGTTGTCCCTCCACATTCACGGATTTGGTATCCACGGTTTTAAGTATTCATGGCTTGAAAATATTCTTTAAAAAATAATAATCCAAAAAGCAAACCTTGATTTTGCCATCTTATATGAGGGACACCATTTTGCTATGCCATTGCATATAATGGGACTTGAGTATTCCCGGATTTGGGTATTCACGGGGGGTCCTGGAATCAAACCCCAGTGAATGTGAAGGGACTACTGTATTTCAAATGCTCTCTCTCTCAGTGTATATACTGACCAGCATATGTTACATAGCATATTGGTGATGGCTGTAAGACTTAAAATGGAGTGGAGTATAGGACAAAACCCCTTGCTGCAGACCTTTGTTATTAGAAGAAGGTGGTTCTCAAGGTGGTGGTTGTTGTGTGCTTTCAAGTTGTTTCCAACATATGGCAACTTTAAAGCAAACCTACCAAGTGGTTTTCTTTGGCAAAATTTGTTCAGGAAAGGTTTCATCTGAGGCTGAGAGTGTGTGACTTGCCTGAGGTCACACAGTGGTTTTCAGTGGTTGAACAGGGATTCAAACCCTGGTCTCCAGAGTTGTAGTCCAGTGCTCAAACCAGTACACCACGCTGGTTCTCGAGGGCTGGATGTAATTCCCTTGGCCTCTCCCCTTGCTGGATGAACCTTGGTTTGTGCATACTCCTTACATACAGGCCGTGTACTTGCCCAGCCAAATTGTCTTGGATCTGTTCTTCCTGTCATAGATTGATTAACAAAGAACAGAGATTGAGATGTTTTTAAATATCTTGTACTCACATGCACTTGTGTCCCTTTCTTTCTGAGCTTCTGAATGGTCTTGTATAGAGTCAGCTACCTTTGTACTGTAGATCTAGATGAAGTCCCTTAAAATAGATATCCGGACATGTAGATTTGCATACCACTTGTTCTATATATATTTGAGAGCCCCAATCTGCCTGACATGGCAGTGGTGAGAAGAAGTCCTCACAAAGAAGCACACCCCAGCCTAGTTGTGTTCTGTAATGATGAGTGGTAATAGCTGCTGGATTGTTACTCCTCTCTGGCAGCACTGGTGATGGCACATTTGAGTGTGTGTCAGTGGATGCAGGATGTCTCTTGGCAGGTGCTCCCAGAAGCCCATAGGTTGTGCATACTAAGATTAGGATCCAATGTGGCTATATCTGCTAAGAGAACATACTTCCATCACCAGAAGTGCGGAGAGGAGAAATACCTCTTCCATGCTGCTGGTTTGGGTTCTGTACCAAAGGCATGCAGAGGGTAGGAGAATAAGGTTCTTCTGCAGCTCCAGCTATTGGATTTATGCCTCAAAAATGCATTATAAATGCACACATAAAAGGCTCTGGCTTGCACTTTCAGATACTTCATATATTAGAAGTACACTTTCAGAATAAGCTGTGACTTAACAAGAAGTTCTTGTTTTGATATCCACCACCCCCCAGCATACATACATTACACGACAGTGAATACAATGCTGTCTCTTGTACATCTGGCTTGGCTAATTCTGGTAACATTGCAGAAGGAGGGTCACTGGATGTTCCTGTCTATCTAAATGCCCTTTCCAAGGAAGTGCACAAGCCTTCTGCTAATTGCAAATATTCGGGGTTTGAAGGTCGGTGTTCTAGTCTAGAGTGGAAAATAACAGTTATTGGTATAAGCATTTTTTTGCTTCCCTTTTCTTGATAACGTGGGGAAATGGGGACAAGACGACTGAAATGTTTGAGGAAATTGACACAGAAGGTATTAATCACTTATATATTTATAAGTGGAAGTATTTAGAGTGATCTGTCAAGTAGGATTGTCAGTTAAAGAACTCTCAGTTCTGAGGAGTTATGAGTTCTAGTTGATAAGGATTAAACTTGTATCTGAAAACCAATTGTTGTGGAGGTTAGTTGTCCGGGACATTAATGTTTTTGTCTGTGAGTGTATTTGCTTTAGGTTGATTTGTGTTTTTGTTTTTGTTGTGTTGAGTGGCTATATGTTTTTGGTATTGTCTTTTTGTCTTTGTATGTGCAAATTTCAATAAAGATTTATCAAAGCTGAAAAAAATCAATAAAAACCAATTGTTCGTAGGGGAATAATATCTTCAATTGTACCCTGCTTTGTACTCGCAGGAAACGCTTATAATCACACAAAGTGTGGCACAATATTTGGTGTTTGTAGTTCTCTGTACTGTAGCCCATGCTGTTGCAGAGAGTCCCCAAACCTTCAAAAGTAAACCTTTGTGGGGATGATACAATGGTATGCAATGGAATGAGGGATTGGCACAAAGTAGTGCACCTAATCCTTCCTATCAGGAATGCACCACTAGTGCAGTGGCTCTTAACCCTTTCTTTACCTGGGACTCTCTTTAAATATTTTTTGTTGCTGTGGACCCCCAAGACTTAACTCAAGATTTAAAACTCTAATAATAATACCAGATAATAACAACAATACAGTTACATCATCCATTAAACCTTCCCTCAGTGGCACTGGAGTAGGAGGAAAGACTTCTGCTTCTTGCTGTAAGTTTGTGGCTGGAGCGGATTGAATGGCAATGCACAGGCCAAGCCAACCAGCCTTTGCTTTGGCTCCTGTCATGTGACCTCTCCACTGCAGGCAGGAGTTGGGTTGAACGGCCTTCAAGCCTTCGCAGACTCCCCGTGAGGACATCAGAGCCCCCTGCGGCTCCCCATCCCAAAGGTTAAGAACCACTGTGTCAGTGCATCCTTTGGCTCTCATAATCCCTTGGCATGGAACATGCTGGATGGGACTCTTGGTAGTTGAAGTCCAAAATACCTGGAGGGCCAGAAGTTCTTTAATATTGCACTAGTGCAGAGCTACTACTGGAATTTAACCCCTTCCCTTTTTTGCCCCCCCCCACACACTTTGGCAAGAGCCATCTTGAAGATAGTATGCTAAAAATATGCACCATATTTATTTCTTGTTTTTAACTTCTCAAAGTGCTTTATGTACTGTATATTTTTCTTCATCCCTCCAACAGTCTGATAAAGACAGCCCACATCATTGCCCATTCACAGATGAAGAGGGACTCCCTAGTTCAGCAGATTGTTTTTGACTGTTGTGCAACACTAGTTCCTGTACCTCTTAAAGCACTGGGAGGATAGTTTGTTTTGTTTGTTTAAGAGATTTATATATTTCCCTCCAGCAGCACTTTCAGAGTAGCTTACAGAAACAAGATGGTGAGAACATGGTAAGAGAAAACACATTTTGAAAAGGTGCAATTTTTAAAAAAAGAATCAGAATCTTAAAAATTAGAAGCAGCACCAGGTGGGCTTTTCTGGTAAGGAAACCCTTCATGTTGCTGAACACAAACGAGTGGGCTAGTATGGGGACAGGCATTCATTCATGTATGTTGATCTTAAGCCATGTAGGGTTTTAAAGGTGAGAAACAGCAATTAGCAATGTAATTGGAGAAGGACTAGAAGCCACATAGTGCCTTCAGTGCCAGCAAGATGCATTTCTTGCAACAATTCCTACTCAGCACTTCAAACTACAACAGTCCAACTAGGAGCAGTTTCCAAATGGTCATCCAAGACAACCTCCATGTGTATCACAGCAATCAAAATACAGGCCTAACATAACCCATGGCACTTCATCAGGTTGTTTTTGTTGTTATATTTATGTGTATCTCACATTTCCTCCCAGTTTTGGACTCAAGGCAGCTTACAACATTTAAAACAACCATAGCTTAAAAAAATATCAAAGGATAGAAACATTCAAAATGTTGTTGTTGTGTGCTTTCAAGTTGTTTCCAGCTCATGGTGTCCCAAAGGCGAACCTATCATGGTCTTTTCTTGGCAAGATTTGATAAAAGTGGGTTTGCCATTGCCCTCCTCTGATGTGAAGAGGTTGTGACTTGCCCAAGGTCACCCAGTGGGTTTCCATGACTGAGAAGGGGTTTGAACCTCAGGGCATGTCATACGAATGCATACGATCTGCCTACACAATGTTTTACCCCCCCCTAAACTCGGTGTGACCACCCCTTGCCCAGCTGGCTGGATCAAGTGAGCCAAGCACCAATTTTAAATCTCCCGTCACTTTTTTTTAAAATTTAAAAAGATGCCTGTTATGCGGACAGTCTGCTTTCCAAATTTACAATATAAAATAAACATGAATAAATGTAAACATTCTCCATTTCATGGCCTTACCGGACTCTCACTTAGCCGGGAATCCAATATGGTGGCTGCTCCCAATTCCCCTCCTTGCTAGCCCCGCCTCCTCTGCTCAGCCAGCCAATCAGATTACACTGTCTGTTCGTATGTGTATGAATGGGGGATACAGATGACCAACCATTAGAATGGCTGTACGAATTTTAGGTCGAGATCCACTAATCCTCCTGAACGCCAAATCCACGTAGTTTACAGGGGATTCACTAGCCCCCCTTCTGAAAGACACGTATGCAGCCAAACGGCTGTATGTACCCATGATTGATCTTTCGAACGCTGTACGTATTTTTTTTAATCATGTAGACACCCCCCTAGTCTCCCAGAGTCCCTGGTCCAAGACTCAAAGAACTTCTTTCCAGAAATGTTGAGGGCACCTGATGAGCAAGAAATGAAATCCATATGTCCCACTGACATGCGTTCCTTGGTTATTTCTTTGTTAAATTCCATTGGGATTTTAATTTAGGGATCTTTTAGTGACTCGTGCATAAATTTTTACTGTTAAAAATGGAAGCTGTGTAAAATATTGTACTCTGAACTTGGCTCCTTCTGTGTTTTCAGGTAAAAGCAAAGAAGCAGAGATAAAACGAATAAACAAAGAACTGGCAAACATTCGATCTAAATTTAAAGGTAAGTAGCTAGTATGCTGTTGCAGTAATTGCTATTCTAACAAAGAGAATTTATGTTTTATGACTCAGAAACGAACAACAGATAATTAGGGCATAACAAATAAAATCAAAAGCTGATTTGATGCTAGTCTTTTGATCCCATACATCATACTTGTTTGACATAAAATTTATTAACTACAAACAATTATCTGTTTCAATTAGATGTTATCTTTAAACATGGGAGTAACTTAATTTCAGAAAAATACTTCATCTGAAGGAGATTTGAAGATCAGTGTGATTTGCAGTGAAACAATTTTGTATTTGTGGATCAAAAGGGCACACTTTAAATAATGTACTGGGATCAGGTCTTGAAGATTTCATTTGATTTATTTGTGCCCTTAGGAGACTATTACTGTACAATTAAGACAATGTTCATACAGAGTGGTACTGTTACTTGGTATTATGGACCAAATTCAGGGAGAGGTCATAGCTTGGTGGTAGAGAACATGCTTTTTGTGCAAAAGGTTTCAATCCCTGGTATCTCTAAGTCAAGGGAAAAAGCACCTTGTTCTGAAACCTTGCTGTGCCAGTCAGAGTAGGTGAACCAGTGGTCTGAACCATCCATGTACAGCAATTTTATAAGTTCATGTGAGCAGAGAAGCATTGAGATATATCCATGTGAGCCTTACATATTAACTATACTTTATAGTTACTCTGCAAAAGGGGGGAAGTTACCTGGCATGCATTTATAATAGTAGCATAGTTATGCCTTTGTTATTCAGAAAAAGATACTAGTTACAAATAACTCAATGTTTATAGGTTTTTACTTCCAGACTCTGCAGTTAACATTGTAAGGTAAACTGTTACTTGTCTTTACTAATATTCCTTGGGCTAAGCCTGGAAAAGTTACTTTTGGACTGCAACTCTCAGAACTCTCAGCCAGTGTGGCCACCAATGTTCATGACAGTTTTAGTCTGAAACAACTATGTTTGAGCTCTGACTTTGGGCCATTGAATATCATGGTAGTTCATAACTATATAACCTGATATTCTTTTTACTTGAATGCTTTTAAAGGATGGTGATTATGAAGATGTGATTATTAAGGTTGAATGTATCAGGAATGTGGAATGCTTCCCATAATCTCAAATTGTTCAAAGAATGTCTGTAAAAACAGCATATAAGTAGAGCAGATGATATAGTCCCTTCCTCTTTAGAAGCATCCTTGGAGTCATGTGGTATCTGACTATGAGAAGACAGCAATCAGGGTGTATCCATGACTCCATCATAAGAAATCCTGGGATTTGTAGTTTGATGAGGTCCTTGGAATAATTTGTTAGAGACTTCTAGTCCATTCCCCTAAACTACAGAACTAGAGCTCCCAAGCAAAGAGTTCCAAGTTCCCAAAGCACATATCCCAAGATTCCATGGGATGGAGTCCTGGCAGTTAAAACAGTGTGAGTATGCTGTAACTATGTAGTGTGGATACTCCCAAATCCTTCCAGTAATGTAAGCCTTGCATATTAACTATAATGCATGACTAATGACTGGTGTTTTGAAAGACATCACATTACTAGATTATGAGAACTGAAGATGTAGCAGACTGCAGGTGACTCTGGCTTAATGCTCAGTTACTGAATCTTTAATCATATTCTTGGCTACATCCCAATAATCTGAGGGCTTCCAGAACCAGCTGTGCTGTACTGTGTTGGACACTATTGGAGCATGGTAGGATGAGGTGAGGACCATCAGAACATGGGATTTCAGCTCTTTTTCTAGATTATTCTTCCAAGAACAAATTACATAATACAGGAGTATGTTCTGTATTGGAAAACCATAGCCTCATGTCTACACTTCCAATTATGCTCTATGTGCTGATTCTAGATGGGCTTCACTTGTGCAGAAATGTGAGGAACCCCCCCCCTTACTTTCATCCTTAAATGATTCATATGGCATAGGAAGTAGTATGGGCACAGAGAGATACTACTTTCTTACTAGAAAAAGCAAATTCATGTATTAGTATTTGACAGAATTATTGCAGTGAAATCTCCTGTCAAAATTCAATAAAAAGTCTTAATAAAAAAGACCTTGGTGTCACCTACACGATGAAAAAGCTTCTCATGGAATGTGAGGGGAATACCTTTTGTCCTGATGAGATCCTGCAGGGGTTTGCCGTGTTCAAAAGGAGGAGGGCAAAAAAACTCCATGTACTGCACAATAACAGCCTTCGCTGTTTCTTGCAAAGTTTTTTTAAAAAAATATGCAGAAATGCGCATTCCCGCCCGTTTGAACAACCAATTCAAATCGGGGCACATTCTGGAAGTCAAAATGTGATTGGTCGGACGTGTGCAGGGTGGGCTTGCTGGCGACAAAGTGGGTGGAGCCACCATTGTTGATTTTCATGGAAGCAATTATTCACAATTTTGGAGCAGCAAAGCATCAAAAACTGTTTTTTAAAGCAGGAGATTGCTCTTCCTCATCTTGGATTTAACGATGGGGGGAGTGCAATGGCAGGAGCTTTTAGAGAATAATAATGCAAGTAATTCAATCATAGCCACCATCTTTATTTGCGGGCATACTCTGTGTGAACTTCAAACATGTATAACTTCCCATTCCAGCAATTGTGAGAAAAAATCATGTAGACAAATGAATGCTGCTGCAATGGTGAGCTAACATGCAAAAATGAGCATTATATCTCCTTGTATAGATGACCCCCTTGTTTCCTAATAATGTGGTTATTCTCTGCTGAAATAAGTAAGAAATAAGTTCTGGTCACTCTACAAAGTCTGGGTAACATCTTTTTGTGTGCTCTTCTGTGCTAAGGCACACACTTCTAAGAGGTGATTTAGAACATAAGGCCAAGGTCACTTCACTTCAGAGCAGGGCGTCCTCTGGTTTTGTGGTCTGTTTTGAGTGTGAAACCGCCATGCCATACATCCAGCACAGTATGGATCAATTTTTCAGAGATTGGAAGGGAATATAATAGCTCTGTGTGGAATGCTCTCACAGACAACTTCTGTCCTGCTATGGCCTCCAGTCAAATAGTTTTTTGAACTGGGAGTGGAGCGCAGACTAGCTTCTGGCAGTTAGCAATGTGTGCACATCTTTCAAGTTCAAGAAAAAGATGTGTATTAGATTCAAAAGATATGTGTGGCTTTGCTACTAAAGAACAGGCAACTGCATGGGTGTTGAGTAGTTCATTATAACCTTGTAAATTAGTGAAGAGCCATATTGCGGTAGCTCAAGTCACACAGGTTTCTTTCTTGTATGTAATATGTATGCATAATAGGCTCAAATCATGCAGAACTTCTTTCTGGTTTCTAATTTGGATAGATAATGGGCTTTCTTACAGTTTAGATGGAGATGTGTAGGTGGAAACATTTGGTTTTGTTTTGCTGCAGGTTTTGGCAGGCCCTGGGGAGACACAATTTCTCATACCTCATTTACTACTGTGTTGGCTGATAAAGGACAGAGTGATGGCTTTCAGTAACTGGAAGCAGCACTGCAACACATGAGTTAAGCATAGTAAATTTGTTTTGTAATACCAAATTAGCAGATTATTGCTTGATTCCTGCTGAGATCCCAGCTTGTCTCCTGCTTAAGCACATTCAAGTGTTTTCTTTTCTGAAAGCAAAACATACATTTATTTAGGTCTTATCATGAAACAAGGAAAGTAAAACTTAAGCTTCTATCCAGATAACTGCTCATTTCTATAGAATAATTTTTCCACATTGGATGGATAATGAAAATTAGAAAATTGTGTGGTTATAGCCATTTTCTGTAAGTCTGTTCATACTCTTTTTTTAAAAGAAGTTTAGAGATGAATGCTGTATCTTCTTACTTTTTCCTGATAAAATCTGCTTAAAGAGTTTCACAACCAAGCAAGAAAAACAATAACCATTTTTTAAAAATGAAAAAAAACCCCACTTGCAGTAAATACAAACTTCAACCCAGGCTTGTTCTGTGCCTCATGTAAAATACAGGGGGATGGAGAGCTGTAGCACATTCCATGAGATAAGAAAACATTCTTTAATGACATTGCTTAGAAGAGATAGTGGTTTGTCTCCTGATACAGATACCATTGTCAGCTGAATGTGGCCTTGTCCTTCTTGGAAAAGGAGGCTGAGTGGCAACCCATTAGGAGTGAACAAGTTGTTTCATGGCAGACTAGAATTTAAACAAGTGTGGTTGGCCCTATCAAACATCTTCAGGTCTCCTTTATCTGTGGAACAGTTGTTTTAAACTACCAGACAACTTGCTCCAGCTTGCTCGTAAGTAATAAGGATCCAGGTTTTTTTTAGAACTATATAACCTTTTTATCCCCTTTGCACACATTCCATAGTAAATTGTTTTAACCAGTTTTATATTATCTCATTTTAAGTGATAAAAGATTTAATGCATTTTCAGCCTTTTAAAATTATTGCTATTTGTTATTTATTGTCCTTTATTGTTGTGTGACTTCAAGTCATTTCTGACTTATGGTGATCCTAAGGTGAACCTAACATGGGGTTTTCTTGGTGGACTTTGTTCAGGGGGCTTTGCCTTTGCCTTCCTTTGAGGCTGAGAGAGTGTGATTTGCTCAAAGTCACCCAGTAGGTTTCCATGGCTGAGTGGGGATTCATAATCTGGCCTCCGAGTGTCCTAGTCCAGCACTCAAACCACTACACCACACTAGGTCTCTAAATTGATTTTATTGTGTGCCACTCTGAGATGTTTGGATAAAAGTCAAGATATAAATGTTTTAATCAATTAATCAATCAATCTGCATATAAGTTGTACAGCAGACAGGAAAAATAAAACAAGAATTAAAACAAATGCAGTTAAAAGCACTTACAGAAACAGAAGTAAAAATATACAAAATATTATTGTTAAAATCTAATTAAGCTATTGATAGAATTAAAACTATTTAAAACAAATTCATTCAAAAGATAGAAGATAAAAGTCAGGAGAAGGTACACACTATTAAAAGACCTTGCAGTCAGTTCCTAAAAGTCATCAGTTCCTAACAGGCTAGCAAGAAACACTCACTACTGAGACATTGGGCCCGTCTATATGAGGCAACCCCCCCCCACCCAGTGTCTCACAGTAATGACATTTTGCAGCAGCTGCCTCAGTTTGCCACCGCTGAATTTTTTAAATTAAAAAACCGATGTCCTGGGTGAGATAGAGCAGTTTTTCGATTTAACAGAAAAGCAAAATTAAAAAAATGTTTTCCCGCCTTAGTGCTCACTCACTAAGGTGAAAATCCAACATGGCGGCAGCAGGCGCTTGCCTTGTTACCAAGCTCCACCCCCCATGCTAGCTTGACCAATCAGGTCGGTCCTTCTTCACCTATGAGAAAGCGATTCATATCAAATTGCTCATCCCAACGAGCAGGAATGTGCATTCCCCTCACTATTTTAAAAACTCTGGGAAAAGCCACAAAGGCTTTTCCTGCTGAGTTTTTGACATTTGCGGGGTGGGCCTCCTTCCCAATATGGTGAAACAATGTGGAATGCCATTAAGACAGATAGGATTCTCCTTGCAGTCTGTGAGGAACCAGTAGCTGGTCACAGACCAGCATCAATTAGTTCAGAAGCCACCACTTTGAGTAGGACTGTCCTAGAAGGAGTTGTGGGCTACCAAAAAGAGGGCAGGGAACAAAAGTGGCCACTTCTGGGTTTGGAAAAAATGGTATTTTTAAGTTGAATAGTGCAGGTATGGTGCAGTCTATTTAAAAGGTGAATCTTCACTCCTGAAGACTCCCTAGAAAGGCATTTACCCTCCCTCCCAGAAAAAGAGCTGACCTGTAGAGTCTGGGAGGACTTTCTTGGGCCACCATCCTTGTTTTGTGTTATTTATAACAACTTTTAACTGTACCTTCCTATAATGACATTTGATGGGGTTGTCTAAACAGCGAAAATACTCCTTGTGGACTGCGAGGAGAATCCTACCTATCTTAATGGTATTTCACATCATTTCACCATTTGGGAAGGAGCGGGGCCCAAAATGTCAAAACTAAGCAGGAAAATGCCTGTTGGCCCTTGCTGCCAGTTTGTCAAGATGATCACACGAAAGAAACTTGCTTTGTGGTTTGCAAGTATCCAGGAACTCCTTAAACAAAATGTATCTCATAGTTGTAAAGATGCATATGAAAACATGAGTCCAGTAGGCTATTTTTAGTGCTCTGGATTTTGAACAAACAATAAATGACTTGTGGCTTCTAAATCTGTATCTAGAAAGCACCTTCAGATGCTGGCATTTTGAGATTAATAGTTCCATAACTGCTGTATCTGACTGTTGTATAATATTGCAAAAATAAGTTCCATTTGTCTAGAGGTTTGTTTTGAAATGTTCCATGTTTATGCAAATGAACTCAACTAAAATATGCAATCTGATTATGACTCCCTGCTTATGGTAATTTCAAATTGGCATAGCTGCTAAATAAATTTCCCATGTTTAATTCAAATGGATTTATTCCTAAGAAATGCTCCTTCAGGTTTTTTAAAAGAGAATTTGTGTGCCAAATAGATTAAGCTTGGATGAGAATAAATGATTTGGCAAGGTATCCCTATTCTATAAATTTGTAAATAAAAAAGGCTTGGATTGGGGGGCAGAATGGATGATATTGGTAGAGTTCTGGTGTTGGGCAAAACTGTGACGGAAACAGGAGGTGAGGAACTGCAGAAATAGAACTTTCTTTTGGTTTTTCCCAGAAGATTGAGCGACTGAGCTAGGCATGACAACACTTTCGAGGCTGTAAATGCTGAGGACTGCTTGAGTTGAACACGCGACTCTTGCCATCATCCATCGAGTCAGCTTTCAGGCACAGAAGGGCATATTTGCTATGTGGCATTCTTCCCCTGCTCTATAACATTGTGCAAGCTAGCGCATTGCAGTTAATTATATATCAATGTCTCTGGAAACCTATAGTTTGGGGGATTATATTCACAATGTAAAACTTAAATGCATTTAGGGAATCTACTGTCACATATACTGGATAATTGGCTTTCTTTCATTGTGTCATTTAATTCATTTATACAGAGCTAGCTTGTTAGGATATGTCATCCCAACTCCCCATACACCACAGGTAGATGAAGTGCAGCATGTTGGGGGACCTGAATAAGTAAACAACCTAAAGACTCAGTTGAGAGACTTGCTGAGTTTACTCCTTAAAATATTCCTTGAAGGATAGACTAGATGTTTCTTTGTAAGTTCATATAATCACAAATACCTTATTTTGCTGACACCTGCCAGCATAAAGATAAGGAAATGAAATGTTCTGAAATTTGCCATGTACAGAAATTATGAAAACATTCAAAAATCTTCCCCAGTTTCTGCAGAGACAATAGCCCTATTCAGATGATAGAAAACTGAATAAACTAAATGTGCAGGAAGGGTCACAATCTTTTAGGGTGCTTCCACAGAAACAGGGAGTTCTACCTTCAGAAAGTCACCCTCCCTCTGTAGAGGGTGACAGAACTGTAACCAAATGAGGAAGGTGAGTTTACTGCCCCCTCTCTCTTCACTCATCCAGTGTACACAGTTTCTGTACTCCTGAGTCCAGATAATGTCTTTAGAAACTGGTTTCTGAAGCAATTGTTTGTTAACATACCTAAATGCTGGAAGTTGCCAAAGTGCTTGGATTAAAAATGGGGAGTACTGTACAGTAGTACTTTTCTAAAGTCCAGATGTAAGGTATTGCAAGTAGTGTGACTAGGCATCTTAAATATTTGTAGTGTTTGTTTATTGGGCATTGTGCTCCAGCTAGCATGGCTGTGCTCATCTGGATGTGATTTTTAACTTGTGCTGACACAGCCAAAATCAAAAACAGTCATATAATCTATTTCTATTCTCATAGAAAGACATTGTTTTCATATTGTAATGATACTCCGTGTAGGACAGCTGTAGTACTGCAGCTGTTATCAGTTGGAGAAACTGCTTTATCCAGCAGCTTGCAAGGGACTAGAGTTTCCTACAGTTAAGGATTAGATACAGCATCTTTAATCTTGCAAACAGATGTTGGCTTCACATATTTGATTCAAAATGTTAATTATGCCCTTAATGCAGTTATACTTAAACAGCAAGTCTAAGACTTAGAAAGTAGAGCAATCAATTCACAAGCTGCTGTTGGCTTTGTAGTCTGAGCACAGAGTCATTTCACACACTAATCAGCATCAAACCTAGTCCCGCCCCCACCAAGTAATGTACTCTCAGCAGCCAATCCTGGGGCCCTTTCATATTTTACAATTATAGCACTATGATTCCACTTTAATTGTCATTGTTCTATCCCGTGGAATCCTGAGAGTTGCAGTTTAAGGAATGGTGTTTAGAATTCTCAGCCAAGGAGCTCTAGTGCTTCATTAGACTAGAAACTCAAGAATTCCATAGGATGTTCACCTCACAGTTAAAGTGGAATCATAGTGCGATAATTGTGGGTTTTCAGTGTAGGTCTTCCAAACAATGTAGGAACGTTGTTTGAACTTTTGTTTGCCACAGACAAACTTCACAGTTTTTAGCTGTATACCTAAACATACAATGTTTGAAAGGGGCCATGATAGTCCATTCTGGTGGTGAATGTACCTTTTGATGTTTTATGGTATACATGCCTTCTCCCCTGATAAGGGGATTTTATTAACCAAATACAGTGGACTCTCCATATCAGTGGGTTCAGTAGTAATAATAATAATAATAATAATAATAATTTATTACCCACAGTATCCACACAACCACAGTATCCACAGATCCTAGCATTCGCAGATTGTCCTGTTACCCAAAGAGGTGAGGGCTCCATGGGGAGCCCACCCTTGTTGCCAAAATCTCAGTTATTAATTGGGAGAATTACTAGCTCAGATGGATGACTGCAAGAGGTCAGGTAACTTTAATACTGGTATACTGTGTATACCAGTATTAAGTGCAGAGACTCCCAGCAAAGTACAAGAAAAATTGGTTTTATTGGAAAATAACATGGAAGCATTCACACACACACACACTCAGTGCTCACAAGAACTACATAAGGCTAGTGAAGAGTTAAAGGTGGAAAAGTTGGATAGAGGAATAGATATGGGAGATAGGGACTAACATTACCTGTCTTGAAGAGAGAGAAGCAAAGAGCTCAGACAGAAATCTGAGGGTGGCACTGGATTCCTTTCTGGGGGTGCAGCGAAAGAGAGTCTGGATGTAGTGACAGTAGTATACCTTGCTATTGTTTGGGGACTAATATTTATACTGTATTTCATGTGCTGAAGGGGTTTTGGGCTCATAAGAGGTTTCCCACCATTAAACAAAGGAAACCGAAACTCTGCTGATTGCTGTTTATGGCTAAGAGATAGAAATTGGTGGGTTTATGACAACCTTGCATTGTGGAATAGGAAGGGTGTGAAGTGATATTTCCTGGGGATGAGGGGTGTGCAAGTCACTCATTTGTTTGTGATGTGTGACCAAGAGGACCCAAGGAAGGAATTAGCATATACCACCTTAATAATTGTTGTTTATTAGGAGCTTCACTTAACCCTAGCTTGGATGTCTGCTAGTATTTTTCCACAACACTTTCTTTGGGTCCTGGTGACCTCCATCTGACCTCACCTTTGGTCCGACTTGGTCTACTAGACCCTGTGAAGTGTCTTAATATTGCCAATTATGAAATATAGGGAGGGGATTGTAAGTTATGGCAACCATCCCCACATACTTAAAATGGCTGCACCCATTGATTTATATAGGACTTAACCACCCACTGTCTTTGCTGTCCATGGGAGGGTTCCAGAACCAAGCCCCTGCCAATATGGAGAGCCCACTGTAAATAATGATTTAAGAGAAAATTGTATCTTGATACAGTCATTGAAATGCTATAATTTGTGGGCCAAAAAACACCATAATGGCCCTCTTTTTAAAAAATGAAATACAGAGGTGGGATTCTTCAATTGGGAGCAGAAATCCAGTGTAACTCAGGCTACTTACTTGTTTCCCCTCAAATTGTTTCTCCTCCTGCCCTCACCCACCTGTCTTTTTCTTGTGAGGGGTGAGGACTGGTCAGCAGGGTCAGCTTGAGCAGAAAAATGGTTGAGAACCTCTTCTCCACCTGTTCTACCTCCTACTGCTACAGTTGTATCTTGCAGGTGCTTCTATTCAAGCACTTGCTATTTCGCATATATCTCTGTTTCTAAAAGTTTTGCTGATCTGGAAGCTGGCCCCAAGGCATATGAGAAATGCCTGACTGCTCATTTGAAATAATTTTATGTGTAACTTAAAGCAATTCTTTTAGGATATTAGTGTTATTAACTGAGTGCCAGACAGTAATCGAAAATTGAAGAGAAGAACTGTGGTGATTGAGTCACTCAGTACTTAATTTTAAAAATGTCCGGGGGTGGGGGAATCATATCTGCATAAGCTAAAATATATTTCCATCTTTAATTAGTTATTCATCGATTGAAGATAGTTTTTCTTTTCCCTCAGGCCTTGTGCAGATACTTACTTCCCTTAAATAAAAATTCCCATTGATCTCCCATGAGTGCCTGAGAAGATTTTGAATGGTGATCATTGAACTAGACAGAGGACATAAGGAAGCTGATTCATATGGAATTAGACTTTTGATCCATTTAGCCCAGTGTGGTCTACATGGATTACCAGTGCCTCTCTGTAGTTTCAGACACATCACTTTCCCATCCCTAGTTAGAAGAAGCCTGTGATCAGACCTAGGACTTTCTGCTACTGAACTGTGACCCTTAACTCCAGTAAGAAGGAGAAGATAGGCTCTTAACTACAGTAGGGAGGAAGAAGATAAGGGAGAGATTAGAAGTGTGACACTAAATGCAAAGGTTCAGGTTGTTTCCTGTCATGAATCTGGTTCCTGCTTTATTTGGGTACTACTATCCAAACACTGAATGTCAGAAAGTTCTAAAGCCATTCACTGCTGTCAAAGAATACTGCTGATTTTGACGTCAATGCTTCTCAGGATATCTGAAATGGGGGACTGAGAATTCCTCTTTCTAATATACCAGGGACCAGTAACATAATTGTGCCCATTGGCTACAACTGATTTTTTTTCTTTCCTGGAAACTTGCCATAAACCAGCAACTTGTGCTTGTGATTTAGCACCAGTCCATGGACCTCCATTTTGAGTAGCACTGCCCTAAATGATCTTGGTCTCGATTATATCCAGCATGACTATGAACACTGGAAACCTTTGCAGGTGTAACATGACCAGGCTTCCTTCTACTTAACAGGGACAACACAGTTCTCTGCACTAATTACCGTATATTCTGGCGTATAAGACGACTTTGAGCACTCAAAAGTGCCCTCCAAAATTGACAGTCGTCTTATATGCCGGATATACTTTGCTTCGCCTGCCTGCCTATCTCCTGCCTCTTCGCAAACTGAGCGAAGAGGCAGAAGATGGGGCAGGGGGGTGAAGCAAAGTGTTTTGAAGTTCATTTGACCCCCTCCTCTGCCTTCTCCCCCTTTGGGGAGCAACGGAGACAGAGGAGGGGGGGTGAACGTTCCGGTTTGCCGCGGCCGCCGCGTGATCGCCTCTGCAGCTGCCGAGGCAAACCGCTAGATTCGCTCTTTTCCCCCACCTTCCTTGAAGGTGGAGGAAAAGGGTGAAAATGCCCCGTTTTGCCCCGCGACCCCGATCCCTCCTTCTGGGCTCCCTTCCGAAGGAAGCCCAGGAGGAGGACGCGGGGCCGTGGAGCCAAACCCCGGGATTCGCCCCCTCCTCCCAGCCACACGCCCACCCTCCGCCCATCCACCCCCCTTCCCCAAAGGCACGGAATCGCGGCTTTGGGGAGGGGGGGTGGCTGGGAAGCCCCCTCCTCCCGCCCACCCTCCGCCCATCCACCCCCCTTCCCCAAAGGCGCGGAATTGCGGCTTTGGGGAGGGGGGTGGCTGGGAAGCCCCCTCTGCCCAGCCACCCAGCCACCCTCCGCCCAGCCATCCCCCTTCCCCAAAGCCGCGCTTTGGAGAGGGGGGGTGGCTGCGAAGCCCCCTCCGCCCATCCACCCTCTGCCTAGCCACCCCCTTTCCTCAAAGCCTCGCTTTGAAGTGGGGGGTGGCTGCGAAGCCCCCTCCCCCCAGCCACCCTCCGCCCAGCCACCCCTTCCCCAAAGCCGTGCTTTGGAGAAGGGGGTGGCTGCGAAGCCCCCTCCCTCCACCCCGCCAGCCAGCTGGCCATCCCGTATTCCCCAACCCACCAGGAGACTGGGCAGACTCCTGTGGGTTGGGGAATCGTGGGAGGAGGGAGGCCAGAAGGAGGGATCGGGGCTGTGGAGTTAATTCCCTAGATTCACCCCCTCTCCCTTGACGGTGGGGAGAGGGGGCGAATTCCAGGGTTTGGCTCCACGGCCCCGCGTCCTCCCTATGGAGCCAAACGGGGCATGTTCACCCCTTCTCCCCACCTTCCTTGAAGGTGGGGAGAGGGGGCGAATCTAGGGGTTTGCCGCGGCTGCCCCCGCTTCCCCCGCATTGGTCCCCTTCGGAAGAGCCAAGACGGAGGGAAGGGGGCTGCTGAGGCAAACTGGGCATTTTCGCCCCTTTCCTCCACCTTCGAGTCCAGTTTGACTGGAAGGTTGAAAAGAGGGGCGAATGTTGCCCTGCCAGCTGATCCTGTTCGCTTTCCCAACTCACGAGGAGATCCTCATGAGTTGGGAAACAAAGAGGATCAGCTGGCAAGGCTCCCCCAGCCAGCCAAATTGGGGGGGGGGGTCTTATCTGGCGAATATATGCCTAAGCCTAGATTTCTGGCTGGAAATTGGGGTGGTGGTGGTCTTATACGCCCAGTCGTGTTATACGCTGGAATATACGGTAATAGTCCTCGGTGGTCTTCAGATGCATTAAAACATTGAGTTTGTTTGTTTGTTTTTTAAACTCGGTATACCCTTCCCTTTATCTTAAGATCTCAGGACAGCATACATCAGATCAATTTTAAACCATGAAAGCAGTAAAAGAGTTTACATTCGGAAAACATAGTCCATATTCTAATGTAAAACACACTGAAACAATTAAAATCACGTATGTGTGCAAACTGGATAAAACTGTTAGACCACAGAGACTTTAATAAAAAGCCATGTTTTGCTTGGCTTCATTGCAGAAGCTGAACTTGGCACCACACAAGCTTTTAACAGTAGGCCATTCCACAGCTGGTGTGTCACATCAGAGAAGAGCCTTTTCCATGTCCTCATACAATGTATTTCCTCCACTAGGATCACAGCCTGTTCTAGATGGGGATGTACTCCCTCTGAGAGATCAAGTTTATAGTTTGGAGGTGGTCTTGGATTCAGCACAGTTCCTGCAATGCCAGGTGGCTGCTGTGGCCAGGAGTGCCCTTTGCCCAGCTTTAGTTGGTATGCTAGCTCTCCCTTTTCCTGGAGAATGTGGACTTGGCCATAGTGGTTTATGCCTTAATCGCTTCCTGATGGGAGTACTGTAGTGTAGGTTTGTAGTTGGGGGATAGTCTTGGACCCTTGAGGCCAGGTTGGTGGTACACAATAGGGTATCTCTGTAGCAGCATCCCATTTGTGGAACTCCCTCCCAGTGGAGGATAGCCTGGCTCCATCCTTTCTGAGTTTCTGGTGGGTAGTGAAGACTGCTATTTTGCATGGTCTTTTAGTCTTAAAATTAGGGGTTTCTGCTGTGGCTAGTCTGTTAACTGTTCAGTTTTAGAGCTATTTTTAAAGAGAGGCTTTAATTGGTTTTTAGTGTGCAACTAGAGTGTTTTAATTGTTTTTTTTCAAGTTATTACTTAATGTTTTTAAATTGTTTTTACTTAGTGTGCTTTGTCTTAAGAGCTCTGATGGGTCAAGAGGTGATAAGCAAATGACACACATGCATGGACACAGAGAAGAACTGCTCTAGCAGACTTTAAACCTCAATCAGTTGTAATACCAAGAGGAGCTCCACCAGGTAGCAAGGTCCGAACGCATGCAGGGCTTTAAACATTATCACCAGAATCTTGAATTTAGACCAGGAGCATATTGGGATCCAATGTAGTTGCTTTAAAGTAGTGTTATATGGTCTCTATATGATGTTCCTGTCAGCAATCTTTCTGCTGCTGGTTCCAAATAGTCTTCAAGGATAACCAACATAGATTGTATTGCAGTAATCTAATCAGGACTGTGTATAACCTACTGTATCTGTGGTTTTGCTCTTCAGAAAAGCTGTAGGTGGCATATGAGTCACAATGGCCATTGTGGACTGTAATGACTGAGATGTGTATAGGAGTACTCCAAAGCTATGCACCTGGTACCTGCTGCCTCATGGGGAGTGCACCCCATCCAGGAAGGTAGCTTACCCCATTACTGGCCTGGAGAACCACAAAACTAGAGTTTCCAACTTATTAAGATTCATCTTCAGTTTATTGACCTGCATCCAGCCACTGGTCCATCATCTGCACATCCTCAGTTGAGCCCAGTGCCAAGCTCAGCACAGTAATTTAGTCTGAAAAAGCAAAGTGTGAAGATCAGCAACAAGATCTGTCTTATCCATCTATATATATAAAACGCTTGGGTATGTTTCCACTGCGAGTGTGCTGATTGGCCACTCAGGAAACAGACCCAACCAATCTCCTCCCCTCCTCTCGCTCCCTCAGCCAAGCACCACCCACATGCAAATCCTTCTCCACCTCACAATCTACTCCTGCCACTCAATCTGCATCTACACCCCAGCTTCAAAAGGGGCCCTCCCTCCTCTCACTCCCTCAGCCACTCATCAGTCACAGACAACTATATGTTGCTCTCTCAAGAGTACGATTGTTTGATGCATTAATATATAACCTTTCAAATCTACTATAATGGTATATGTTACACCAGGTACAGCTAGTATTCATTTAATATGCTCATATCCTACAGTATACAGAGTATACAGAAAGTAATCTAATCCCATGACCTGGACAGGTTTGTATGGGTGGAAGTGATCCTACAAATGACCTGACTCATCCTGGGTTTTAAAGATCAAAATCAGCACTTTAAATTAAGCCTAGAAATTAATATGGGACCAGTGCACCTGGTAGGTGATATTTATTAAAATAGAGAACACCTTTTTGCCAAAAGGGTCCCCTAGGCAATATGCAGTTATTTGGGGGTGAAGGGGATTGATTAAAAATGGAGCAAGCAGTTTTCAAAATGTCCAAAGAACAAAATAAAATGTTGAAATGCAATAAAAGCCTATTTGAATAAATAGCCTCCTGGGAACAACAAACCCAACTTTGCCACATATTAGAGTTGACAGTTGGGTTTGGGTTTCCAGATGTATTTGTCACAATTGCACTTCTCAGTATAAACTCTGAACAAGCACACAATAGAGGCAAACCATATCATGCTTCAAGGAGCTCCATGTTTACATCACATAGTAATTGGGTACCATCTATATCTGGTGAATATATCCCAATATTAATATTTGCTTGTATGATCAGTTTCTTAATGGTTCCAGATCACTTTATATCCTCCATAGTTTCACTTGAATCTTAAAAACATGTTCATCAATTCTTGTAATCCTCAGGGATTTGTAATTTTAAAAATAGTTTGTTCCTCTGTTATATATGTAAGTGAAAAATGTTTGCTAGCAGGCACCTCTGAATAGGCTTCAGAATATTTAAGATCAGAAGACAATAGATCTGTAAGCTTTTGTCCACTTTTGAGTAAAAAAGGCATGATTCGTTAGTTCAGTTCAGCAAAAGTCTTTCCAAGAAAAGGAAGTCCCCTTCTGACCCACTCATTGTGTCTGGAAAATGCTGACCGGCATTCTTTCTTCCTGTTTCTTTTGAATTGATCTTTGGCTTCAGAACTGGTGGGATAAAGATACTGTATACTGCTAAGTCAAGGCAGTGTTTTTTTCACTTGTTGTTTTCTGAATGGCAAAGCTCTGAGTTCATGCTTGAGTTCAGATGGTAACTTTGTCCAGTAAGATTTGCTGAATGCATACACCAGCTTTCACTTGTACACATGTAAGATTTTTTGAAGCTTCTCCTAAAAGACTGATGCTTGAGTAATAAAGTTAAGGTATCTGATGGCAGTAGAGTGAGATTTTACAAAAGAACAACTAGAAATGGTGGAACATATACTCATGGAATATGTACAGAATATATAATCATTGAATATATATAGAAATCATTTTTATACCTTAGAAATCATGGAAAGATTTTACATCCTGCTCAGTTTTCCGTCAAGGTGTAATGGTAGTAGCTGCTGAAACGTGAGGCAAGGAACTGATCACTCTTGTGCCTACCTCTTATCCTCCATCCAAAATGAATTTAAGTTATGGCCACAAAAAGTGGCTATCACAAATGGAATATGGTCACTGTTTAAGCACAAGGGCTGTTTTGTTATGATTTTCCCTTGATGGATGAGCTTGGAAAAAAAGTACCGGTATGTGTTGAGGGGTCGAAGAACATAGTGTGCATAGATTGATATGCATACACCCCTATGAAGGTGTACCTGTCTCAATGAAAATGATGTTTTATTTTTGATTCTCAAAGTGTTTCCATACTTTTTGGAGCAAAAGCAGTATTTTTGGCCCACTGGCCAGTTTGGCAAGGATGCTTTCCAACAGCAGGTAGGGCCAAAGGGGCAAGCATATGAGCAAGGCAGGTGCAGTTCTTGCCTACTTGAGACACTTTCCCACCATGTGGAATGAAGTACAGAGCTCCTAAAGTGCACAGCTTACTTTTCTGAAGGATTATGTAAAGGTTAAATACCTTTAAATACCCAGTTCCTTTTAAATAACCTGTTGTGTCCGGTTGCTGATCACAGCTAAAGAAGCTGTGGGCTGATGGGAGCCTCCATGGGCCAAACTGCATGTTGAAAGCCAGGAGGTTCCTCTCTCTTGCTGGAAAGAATTTCCAAGGTGGCTTACAACAAAGTTGTCAGTGCAGTTAATGAAAAACAGCATTCAGGGTCAATGCAGATACTTAAAACCATGACAACTCCAGGATAAATAGAACCCAAATCATTAAGGTGACCTTTCACCAAACATTAGAAAACATCTGGCTTTTCTTCACAAATGAAGATTCAGGAAGGACTCATCCGGCGCTTTCTGCAAATGCGCTGATGACTAAAAAGGCCAATCTGAGATAAACAAGTCCGGTTGCAGAAAGCACAGCAGAAGGTCTCCTTGGGTGATGTTTCCGGGTTGTGATTCTTTCTGCGTTAAACATTTATAAATACTCAAGGAATGGGCCTTGATCAGCAGCTCCTAGACAAGTTTATAAGAGGGTTTGTGTTTACACATGCCTATCCTAGCTCTGCCTGCACCAAACACTGGCGTAATACTTCTGTATTCACAGTAAGTGTACTTACCAGGTAAAATGTGATATTGTAAGCTGCCATCAATGTTGCAAAAGAAAGAAAAGAAAAAGTAAAAAGAATCTGCCTATAGGAACAAGCATCTTACATGTAGTGACATAGATATTAACCAGCCTCCTCATAAATAACTAGGTGTTGAACTTTCTGCTAATGAGTGGTTGCTTTTATCAAAGCACCTTCCCACAGTCCTTGAACACTTGTTTTTTAGAAGCATTGTGAGTACGCAAATTAGGAGCTCTAATGATTCATTTGGATATTTTATTCCATTTGAACTTTCATTTAATGATTTAATACCCTAAAGGCACCAGATGCTGTCTGATCTTGGAAGCTAAGCAGAGTTAGAACTTGGATGGAAGATCACCAATGAATACCAGGTGCTATAGGTTATATTTCAGAGGAAGGACCTGGCAAAACCACCTCTGAGTATCCCTGCCTTGCCCAAGAAAACCTTATGAAATTCATGGAGTTGCCAGGCAACTTGAAGGCACATAAACACAGTGAAGGGTGGGTGAATACTATGCCTACTCCCTCTCTTGTTGCTCTGATGGGTCTGAAGAGGAGTGCCTGTTGTATCCATAGAGGCTCTCCTCTTCAGGTCTACAGTTTTCACATGAGCAGAATGATGGCAGTTGTGGCAGGGCTAGCACACACTCCTCCTTGTGTGTTGATTTAGATTTCATGTTGGAACACCTATTATCTGTTTGCAGGTTTTGTGTTCTGAACCCAACATCTACTGTTAGTTGCTTGTCTTGCCTAGAGATGTAAATCTTTGATTATTTCATCCTCACATGCAAGAATGAATCATTTCAAAAGTCCCCCCGCCCACACTGGACAAGTTTACATTTCAGGACATTTTGTGCATTTGGACAGGTTTTGTTTATTCAAAAATCTTGTGTTTTTGCAGGGACATTTTTTTCTCACAGAAGCCTTGTTTTTTCAGAAAACAAAGTTCCCAAAGATGCAATAAATAAATAAATTACAAATTCTGACCAGAGTGAGTCTCTTATTTGAGATACTCTTTCTCCCCAGAGACAAGAGGCATGTACTTTACATCCCTAGACGTGTCTTCCTACAACACCCACCTCCGTTTTGCTTGCTGCAAAAAGCAGTTGTATTGTAATTAACTGTGAAGAAACCATTGTTACCTGAGTGCAAAGTTAAATGAGTTAGTGTATTTTATTTTGAAGCAAGAACGGAAGTGAAAGATTAATTTTACAGTGTAGAAAACTTCCTCTTATTGATCTTTGGACCATGGAATGTTGTAGTGTTTAAATGTCAACTGGCAGAATACCAAAGGTCTAATTGCCATTTTGTAGTTTATGGCTAGCAAAGAGCTGGTTACTTGAGAGGAGGGGTTTGTGTCCAAGATAAAGATATGATGAAATCAAATGTGTTAAATTTAGATTGGTTGGACTGGAAATGTTCTACACTTGTCTGTTGGTCCTTTATTGAAATTAGTGTGGGGGAAGGTGGAATACTACCTACTCACAAACTAAGTGGCCGGAGGACTTTGGCTTAGAGAGAAATGATTCCACACTTGCCCAGTCAGGTGCATGCAGACAGTTGTGAGGGTTCCAGGCAGTTCTGAAGGAGCAGGCAATTGTAAGGGTGAGCATCAGAGCAAACTGGGAGAGGGTCCAAAGGAACTTAAGAAGTGGCTCAAAGAAAGCTACATAAAGACTGAGGATCTCATAATAGCAGCAGAAATTGAGGGAAGATGGTAAGCAAACGCAGAAAAATCACTCAAAACCGTATGGTCCCAATGAAGAGAAGGTAGCTCCAGCCTTCCAATCAGAGCTTTGGCCAAGAGTGTTAGTAGGATGTAGTGAATGTGTTGTAACAGCATTTTTTGGACCAGAGTGGAACTTGAAGATATCATCTTGAGTACACATAGGTTATTTAAGAAAGAAGTTTGCTAACTCACTGAGAGGCTCTAAGGGGTTATCTAGATGATGAAAATACTCCTCATAGAATTTGCAGAGAATACCATGAGATCCAAATGAGATTTGTGGTATTCAGAAGGAAGAGGGCCAAAAGCATCATATATTGTGTGGAAAGAGCCTTTGCAGATGTTGGTGAAGTTTTAAAAATAATGTGTGGATATGCGCATTATTGCTTATTTGTACATCCAGTTCAGAAAGCTTCACATTTTCAGAGAAGGCGGAAGTCAACAGCAGATTGGTCGGATCTGTGGGTGGGGGGGAGGCTTTCTATCAAGAAAGGGGCCGGAAACGCCATTTTCGTGTTTCGTATTATTGAGTATGTGCTTTTTTGCTGTGCTTAGGTGACCAAAGAGCTTTTTGTAAGTGGAAGATCACACTTGCATACCTTTGATTTACACATTTAAAAAATTATACTGTGCAGCAGTGGTAACACATGTGGAGAATAACACACTGTACTCTCAGCCACTGTCTTGATTCACAGGCATAGCTGCGTGTGCACTTCAAACATGGATAGCTTCGTATACACTCGATTTTGCAACAAAACAAAACAAAACAAAACATGGAGACAAATTAGCGCTGCTGCAAATTTGTGAGAATGCGCATCAATCCATATTATTTCTTTTCGTCTAGACAAGCCCTATTGATTTTGTTAAACTGAGGTGGAACATTACAGGGTACTTGCTTGAACACAGCCAGCTTAAAGCTATTGTAACTCAGCAAAATTGGTGGAAGTGCCAGAATCCATCACCTCTGTGGATAGCCAGTTGGGTTTTAAATTGAAAGACTAGACACCACTGCTAATTGCAGTGCACTACAGCTTTGTGTACTAAAGCCCTATATGTCTTGTCAACCCATCAGGTCCTTAAAAAGAAATGCAAAAGATTGCAGAGGTTAAGAAAACAGCTGAATAAAGATATTCTGCAGTACTACAGAAAGCAGGAAACATAACAATAACAGCAGCTGGCATTGTGCCTTGAAGACCTCAACTGTGATTTTTATCAGACTTTTGTCAGCAATGTAGATTCTCCTTCCAAAATTCAGTCTCGCTGTTATAGTACTGTCCTGTACAAGTAGCTTGCAAGAGTTGCTCAATGAACATGGCTTTCTGACCACTCCAAGTCCTGCTTACTTTATATTGTTGAAGCATTCATGAGATTGCCAGATACAAAAGAGGACAGAGCTCATCTATGCCCTTAAGATTGAAGGAGGATATCATTTAGGCTACATCTGCACTGCAGAATTGATCCAATTTGACATTGCTTTACCACCATGGCTCAATGGTGTGGAATCCTGGGATTTGTAGTTTGTGGCACTAGAGCTCTCTGAGAAAAAAGACTAAGTATCTCACAAAACTACAGATCCCAGAATTCCATAGCATTGAGCCATGGTGGTAAAGCAATGTCAAATTGGATCAATTCTGCAGTGCAGATACAGCCTTAGTAAAAAAAAAAAAAAATCATGCCTCTGTGAGAAGTTACACTTACTAACTCTGTGTCCATTTTCATTTGCAACCATTAAAGACCTAGAAGGTTTGTTTTCCTTTGCATCTCTTCACAGTAGCTCTTTTGCTTTGTTTCTCTTTAGTTTATCTGTTTGGAAAGAAGAGCTGCCTTAATCGATTTTCAGACAACACTGTTATAGTGTTACTATTCCACTATGTTTGCTATGGCTGCCTCCTGTTGAATCCTGGGATTTGCAGTTTAGGAAGGGACATTGGCAACTCTCAGCCAGAGAGCTCTTAGGCCTCACTAAACTACAAATCCCAGAATTCCACAGGAGGCAGCCAGAGCAGTTAAAGTGGAATAGTAACACTATAACAGAGTAGTCTGAAAATCTCCTTAGTTCCTTCCCAAATGTTCCTATAGTCCCTCCTGGCCTTAGTTGGATTTGGTACACTTCTATACTCCCATACTGCAAAGGCAGAGTATAGTGTTTGCTTCCTCCACCCTGGAGAAAGAGAATTGTCTTTCCTGTTTTCCTTTATCTAGGCCAAGCATTCAGATTTCTGTACCAAGCTACAGAATCTCTGTTCAGAATAAAACTGTATACGATGTACACATGCATGCTTCTCAGATATGAAATCAAATCAGGTATGAAATCAGGTTTGCACATTTTGAGCAAGACCAGCATTAATGCAGGAGATCTGTTAATAATTATATGGGAATTATTGCAGGAGATGCATTGACACTCCACCCCAGATCTATCTGCCATGTGTCTAGATGATGCACAGCATCCCCAACCTTTGCACCAGGTAGGCAGTTCACCAGGCAGTCCACACTCCTTTATGAAACTGTCTCTTATAATCAAATTGCTTACTGCTTGGAGTTCCAACCACTCCATGGAGGCATATTCTCTAGGCAAGAAGATATCTGTTCCTCCCCTATGGAATGGGCCTCTTCTAAGGAATCATTTCCTTCTTTCTCACAGACATGCTTTTTCCAAGTACCATATTCTCAGTGACAGCAAAGTGTTGTCGCTCTGGAAATGGGGGGCCTCTATCATAGATGTTTACGGCACCAAACATATGCCCACCATTTCTGTCCAGCAAGCAGGTGGTTTGTATATGTGTCCTTTCTGTAGAATTCATTAATAGCTGTCATGGGCCTTCCTGGCTTTCTGCTTTTATAAGTATTTTTCTTTTTTTACTTGGAAAGTTGTTAACCATCAGAAGTAGGGCAACAGGGGCTATTACCCTGGCTTCCTTACCCTCTTGTTGAACTCATTTTAAGAAGGATACAAACAAGTTGAAGCAGGTTCAGAGAAGAGTGACAATGATGATAAGAGGCATAGAAAGCAAAACCTATAAGGAAAGCTTGAAGGATTTGGGCATGTTCAGACTGGTGAAGAGAAGACCCGGGGTGACTTGTTGCACTCTTTAAATATCTAAAGGGCTGCCACAGAGATTAAGGTGCAGGTTTCTTCTGCACTGCCCTAGAAGGTAGGACCAGCTCTAATGGTTTTAAGCTACAGGAGGGTAGATTTCAATTGAACATTAGGAGGAACTTCTTGACAATGAGAGTGGTTTGATAGTGGAACAAATTACCTGGAGTAGTGGTAAAGTCTGTTTCACTGGACAGAGGCTGGATAGGTACCTGCTGGGGATATTTTAGCTGGAGTTCCTGCATTGAGTTGGAGGTTGGTCTCAATTCTGTGATTCTATGATATGGATGCTTAGCCCATGCTTCTGCTTATTGTCTTTTCACCTAGACATTGGCACTTCCTTTCATGTTGCAGAGCTGGATCTCTCAGACCTCTGTCCTGTTTTCATAGTGTGGCTTCTCCCAACCTCTCTTGCAGCCATTTAAATTAGGATGACTTTATTTAAAATATGTATGTTTGTGTGCCTCACTGTCAGTAAGTGTTGACTACTCGGCTACATCAGACTCCAGTGAGTGAAAATTCAGGTCAAGTGAGCCTCACTACACTGTTATAGTGCTATTATTCCGCTTTAACTGCTATGGTTCCCTTCTGTGGAATCCTAGGATTTGCAGTTTAAGGAGGGGCATTTAGCATTCTCAGCCAGAGAGCTCTTAGGCCTCACTAAACTACAAACTCCAGAATTCCACAGAAGGCAGCCATAGCAGTTAAAGTGGAATAATAGTGCTATAACAGTGTAGTGTGATACAGTCCTAGGTCTTTCCTGCAGTCTTGTCAGCACAGAACTGTATGTTAGGGGTTTATCTACTCTTGGAACCTGTGTTTAGTTTAGGTATCTAAGTTTGAGGTTTGCTATCGTCCTTCCTGGTTTTATTGCTAGAGCAGAACAGCTAGAACTACACATTTTCTACAGAATTGTCCATCTGGGATTTAGCTTCCTTTTGTTGTGCCCTTGTTCCAATTTCTTTTCTTCATTCTCCTTCTCCTTATCTCTGCCTCCCTCACTGTGTTTAACTACTGTACTTGTTATCTAAGTACCAGAGGCTGAGATGCCTTGCCAGCAGGGACTTCCTCTTAGAATCATAGAATCATAGAATTGCAGAGTTGGAAGAGACCACGAGGGCCATCCAGTCCAACCCCCCTGCCACGCAGGAAATCTTGATCAAAGCATCCCCGACAGATGGCCATCCAGCCTCTGTTTAAAGACCTCCAAGGAAGGAGACCCCACCACGCTCCGAGGGAGTGTGTTCCACTGCCGAACAGCTTTTACTGTCAAAAAGTTCCTCCTCATGTTGAGGTGGAATCTCTGTTCCTGGAGCTTGCACCCATTGCTCCGTGTTCCAGTCTCTGGAGCAGCAGAAAACAAGCCTGCTCCATCCTCAGCGTGACATCCCTTCAAATACTTAAACAGGGCTATCATATCGCCTCTAAACCGTCTTTTTTCTAGGCTAAACATACCCAGCTCCCTAAGTCTCTCCTCATAAGGCATGGTTTCCAGACCTTTCACCATTTTAGTTGCCCTTCTCTGGACACGCTCCAATTTGTCAATATCCTTTCTGAATTGTGGTGCCCAGAACTGGACACAGTATTCTAAGTGAGGTCTGACCAAGGCAGAATAGAGTGGCACTATTACTTCCCTTGATCTAGACACTATACTTCTATTGATACAGCCCAAAATTGCATTGGCCTTTTTAGCTGCCGCATCACACTGTTGACTCATGTTCAACTTGTGGTCTACTAGGACTCCTAAATCCCTTTCGCACGTAGTCTCATTCAGCCAGGTCTCTCCCATCCTATATTTATGCATTTCATTTTTCCGCCCTAAATGCAGTACTTTACATTTCTCCGTATTGAATTTCATTTTGTTAGCTTTGGCCCAGCTCTCCAGTCTATCCAGGTCATTCTGAATTTTGATCCTGTCCTCTAGGGTATTAGCTACTCCTCCCAATTTGGTGTCATCTGCAAATTTGATAAGTATGCCCCTAATTCCCTCATCCAAGTCATTGATAAAGATGTTGAATAGCACTGGGCCCAGGACAGAACCCTGCGGCACCCCACTGGTCACATCTTTCCAAGACGAAGAGGAGCCACTGCTGAGCACCCTTTGGGTTCAGCCGGTCAACCAATTACAAATCCATTGAACAGTTAACTTGTCTAGCCCACATTCTACAAGCTTGTCTGCAAGAATGTCATGGGGAACCTTGTCAAAGGCCTTACTGAAATCAAGGTAAGCAATGTCCACAGCATTCCCTTCATCTACCAAGCTGGTAACTTTATCAAAAAAAGAGATCAGATTAGTCTGGCATGACTTGTTTCTCTGAAACCCATGTTGACTTTTTGTGATTATGGCATTGCCTTCTAAATGTTCACAGACTCTCTGTTTAATGATCTGTTCTAGAATCTTCCCTGGTATTGATGTCAGACTAACTGGACGATAATTGTTGGGATCCTCTTTTTTCCCCTTTTTGAAGATGGGAACAACGTTTGCCCTCCTCCAGTCTGCTGGGACTTCTCCTGTTCTCCAGGAGTTCTCAAATATTATTGCCAATGGCTCTGAGATTATATTTGCCAGCTCTTTTAATACTCTTGGATGTAGTTCATCTGGTCCTGGAGATTTAAATTCATTTAGATTAAGAAGGTATTCCTGTACTACCTCTTTACTTATTTTGAGCTGGATTTCCCCTATTGTGTCCTCTGTTCCATTCTCCTCAGGTTGGTCCTCCTTTTCCTTTTCTGAAAACACTGAGGCAAAGAAGGTGTTGAGTAATTCTGCCTTTTCTCTGTCCCCTGTTAGCATTTTGCCATCTTCTCCACGTAGCGGCCCTATCATTTCCTTCTTCCTCCTTTTGCTGCGGACATACCCAAAAAAACCCTTTTTATTGTTCTTAACTTCCCTAGCAAGCCTGAGCTCATTCTGCACTTTAGCTTTCCTGACTTTACTCCTACACGTGTTCGCTATCTGTTTGAATTCTTCTTTGGTGATTTCCCCCCTTTTCCATTTCCTATACATGTTCCGTTTAAAACTTAGCTCCATTGAAAGTTCTTTAGTCATCCATCCTGGTTTCTTGAGACACCTCCCATTTTTCTTCCTCAATGGTACTGTTTGAAATTGTGCCTTCAGTATCTCCCTTTTGAGAAAGTCCCATCCGTCTTGAGGTCCCTTCTCTTTTAGTATTCTTGACCATGGGATCATCCCCAGTATTTCCCTGAGTTTATTGAAATCAGCTCTCCTAAAGTCAAGAATGCGTGTCTGACTATGCCTGGCTTCTCCTTTCCATTGTATAACAAACTCCAGGAGAACATGATCTCTCTCACCTAAGGATCCCACCACTTGCACCCCATTAACCAGGTCGTCTCTGTTGGTTAGGATCAGATCTAAAATAGCTGACCCCCTTGTTGCCTCTTCCACCTTTTGGACCATGAAATTGTCTTCCAGGCATGTAAGGAATTTGCTAGACCTTGTAGTTTTGGCTGAGTTAGATTGCCAGCAAATATCAGGATAGTTGAAGTCACCCATCACTACTACATCTCTCCTTTCTGCATGTATGTTCATCTGTTCTAGAAAGGCAACATCCAATTCCTCCGTCTGATTTGGGGGTCTGTAGTGGAGTCCCACAATAACATCCCTGTTGTTTCCCTCCCCTTTAATTTTTATCCAGATGCTCTCCACCTGGCTTCCAGTATTGATGTCGTGGATCACTTCACTGGTGTAAATATCCCTGACATATAATGCTATTCCTCCTCCTTTCCTGTTTGGCCTGTTTCTCCTATAAAGGTTATACCCCTCTATTCCTACATTCCAATCATGAGACTCGTCCCACCAGGTTTCAGTAATGCCTATTATATCATATTTGTTTTGTAGTGCAAGGAGTTCAAGTTCATCTTGCTTATTTCCCATGCTCTGTGCATTAGTGTAGAGACATCTGAGACCATGTGTTCCCTTTACTTGCTCCCTGTGCAAGTTTTTTTGCCTCCCACTGTTGGGTCCTTGCGCTGTTTGCCTTGTCCCCTCTTGTGCTTATAGAGTTGGGATGGGAGTCATCCCTCCAGATATTGTTGGATTGCAACTCCCAACAGCCCTGTCTAGCAGAGCCAATGATGAGGAATGCTGTGAGTTGCTGTCCAACAGCATCATAATTCCTATCCTTGTTGTAGAGCTACTGTAGCCTTAGGAATTTATATGTCACTATTAAGCACCCAACAACTATATGGCACATTATGCATGTATAGTGGGCCCTTATTATCCACTGGGGGTTGGTTCCTGGACCCCTTGTGGATACCAAAATCTGTGGATCTCAGATATTGTATATATGGTCCCAAATATACAATAGCATAATAAAAGGGCATCCCTTATACAAAATGGCAAACATCAAGGTTTGCTTTTTGGAATTCCCCCCCGAATATATTCAAGCCGTGGTTGGTTGACTCCATGGATGCAGAATCCGTGGATACAGAGAGCCAACTGTACACTAGGACAAAGGCCACTAATTCGGAGGTTACAAGACTGTTCTCTTTTCGCTGGTACAGGCAAATGATCCATGTCTGTTTCTTTGATTTGAGAGTTGTGACAATGTTGCAGTCTAGAGAGTAATGCAGTCACATTTGCCTACGAGGGGATATTTTTAGACTATATGGTGATATTTTGGTCATAAAAGAGTCCCTTGCCATGTCCATACTGCTTCATCAGTTATCTGCTATGTAAGCTATAGGATGGTTTGTGTGTGCCGCCAGCTGCCTCTAGTAGGGCTTCTAAATGTCTCTTTGATAAGAAGAAAAATCGCCAAGAGGCAAACATGTTCCTGTTTCTCTACAGTTGAATTACTGACCCTGTTCTTACATAACATTTTGCTTTTGCTGTTGTTGTTGCCATTTTGCACTGAATACTAGTTTCCACAGCTGTGCCACCAAGCTATCATCATAGTGCAGTTGAATCGTATGACTGGGGAAATATGCAGGAGAAATCTAAGATAGCAGGCTGTTTTTGGTCATCTTGTTTACGTGTGTGTTTCATAGGCCATTGACTCAGGCATGCCCGTCTCTTTAGGGTATATTCATGCATGCAGTTTCAAGTCATGATTCTAGTCTATAGGATGCTCTATTCTAAGCAGCTGCTCAAAGGCACAGCTCTATTAAACTTGCCAAATTTAGTACAGGTCTTGGATAAGTAATTAGCATCTGTTGTCACCTGCTGACCTGACTAGGAGTCTTTGGCTTGCTTAACAGAGAATTCTATTTGCTTCTACAGTGCTGTAGTATTTAATGTACAAGGGTTATGACAGCATCTTCAGGCAGTACTGAGTGGAATGTAAAATACATTCCACCCAAACACTTTACCTGACCTCTGGCTCATCCAGCACAATGTTTAGTTCTTATGCTCTTATGTTTGAGATGGTGTGTCCAAACAAAACACAAGGAAATATGGTGCTAGAGTGAGTGAACCAAAGATGCTTTCTAATCTTGTTCTTTTCAGCTTCTCTTCCTCCCTGGTTTTGAGTAATTGAAGGGAATGCCATCTTCGTCTGTGATCAAAATAAGAGCAATGAACATAGAAATCCCAAATATTTTAGTAGAGGCAGGCCTATTTAGCTTTTGCTTTTGATGTCTCCATGTCATGCTCTGGAACCCATTTCCAGTGGATTTTAGGAACGACACTCATACCAGTCTTGTACCTAGTAATATTTCAGTGATGGTTTATGTCACTGTGATAATCTGAATGATTCAAAACCATAGGGTTATATTGTTTGTGTTGGAGTTGTGTTTATGCTTTTTATTTTTGCCTTTAATTGCTCATTAGGTGATAAAGCCCTTGATGGCTACAGTAAGAAAAAGTATGTCTGCAAGCTGCTTTTCATCTTCCTCCTGGGACATGATATTGATTTTGGCCACATGGAGGCTGTGAATCTACTGAGTTCGAACAAATACACAGAGAAGCAAATTGTAAGTAATGCCTTTTCCCAGCAAAGCAATGATAAAAATGCCATTTTCCATTGGCATTGCATGAACTGTAAGAGATGAATAAAGCAATTATGTTTCCTTTATTTCTTGAGTTTTGTATTGTGTTCATCACTGAGAAGTGCCATGCTTTTTTCTGCAGTTGTTGGATGATGTAGGACGACTCTCTCCTAGGCTGCCACTCTACCAAAACGTTATAGACGGGCACAGCTTTGTTTGGGGGAAAGACTTGCAGAGTAGATACCAAAACTCATGGATGATTGTGCCCGATATTATTAAATGGCAGTGACTTGAATGTGCACGCTTCAGCATGTCCGTGTTGTTGTCACCACCATTTAATAGTTTAGAGCGTGGTAATCCACGGTCAATTGAATTCGCAGAGCCAGAGCCTGTAGATCCAGAGGGCCCACTCTACAGAGACATAGATTAGTTTTAGGTGTGATAGTTCAGGCTTATAAAGTACTAGAACTTATAAAGTAAAGTAACCACAGAATCATTGCATTAATTTCCCACACAAGCAAAGTAGGGTTACAGTTGAATATTCAGGGGAAAATATGGCCACAGATGATTTACTTAACTTTGAAATGGATCATACAGTATTTAACTATTTTAATATAGTAGGACCCCAGTATCCAGTGATTCATTATCCACAGATTCAGTTATCCATGGGACACAAAACAGCACACCTACCATAGAGTCTTCCTAGAAAATGTGTCCTCTCTAGCCATTTTCTGCATCCTCCAAGGCAATTCTGTGGTATTTTAAACCAGAAGTCCTATTATTTTCAATGACATTCACTATTATCCATGGGTTTTGGTATCCACGGCCCCCTCCAGAACCAATCCCCAGTCGATTATGGGGTCCTACTGTATCTTTATTTCCTATACTCTGGCTCATTCATGAATTAAAATGGAGACTGTAGTCAAGAAATTAGAAGAAGACTTGAACTTGGAAGGGCAGCTATGAAGGAACTAGATAAGATTCTCAAATATATGTAAGGACGTATAATTGAATACGAACGTCAGGATTGTCCATGTCACTGTATTTCCAATTCCTGTGTATGGTTATGAAAGCTGGGCAGTGAAGAAAGCTGTCAAGAGAAGAATCAACTTGATGCAAATGTGTTGCAGGAGAGAGGTGGATGAAGCAGATGGGACTAGCGAGTAGCCTTCTGTGCCATGTCCCAAATACACTCACGTAATCACCTGTTGCTAAAACATTTCAACCATAGTTTGATGAGCTGATGAGAACATCCATTTACCCCAATCCTTACCCCCATCCTGGTGCTGCAGGAGAGTTCTGTGTATACCATGAACTGCCAAAAAGACAAATACTGTACTGTAAATGGGCCCAAGAGCAAATCAAACATGAACTCTCCCTAGAAGCCAAAACTGAACTATAGTACTTTTTACATCTCATGAGATGACATGACTCATTAGAAAAGATAATCAAAATGCAGATTGCAGTCAAAAAATCAGAAGGAGTCTAGGACTTGGAAGGGCAGCTGTGAAGGAACTAGGCAAGATACTAAAGTGTAAAGATAATACAGATTGGTTCCAGCTCCCACCCCCCCGCGGATAATGAAATCTGTGGATAATAGCGAATGCCCCCGTCGCCACTCCCACCACAGGAGCGATCCTGAGGGGTGATCTTGGCGTCAAAAGGAGAAGGGAGGCGAGATCTCCCCTCCCCTCCCTTTGCCCCCATCGCCATTCCCGCCACGGGAGCAATCCTAGGGGCAAAGGGAGAAGGGAGGCAAGATCTCACCTCCTTTCCTCCCTCCCTCCCCCAACCCCCCCCCGATTGTTGCCATCCATGGATAATTGAATCAGCGGATGGGGAATCAGTGGATAAGGGGGTGCTCCTCTATCACTGAATGCTAAAGTTAGGATTTCAGAAACTGAAAAAGATGAATCAGTGGCTCAGCATAATGGGGTGGTGGTGGTGGTATATTACAACTTCCCCCCATTCAGAAACAAAATCGAAAGTTGTGGGAGACACAAGGGCTAAGTAGTCCAATACAGTCTGCCCTCCATATCCATGGATTTTGCATCCATAGATTCAGCCATCCACGAATTGAAAATATCCTCCCCCCCCCAAAAAAAAAAAATTCCAAAAGGCAAACCTTGATTTTACCATTTTATTTAAGGGTCACCATTTTACTACTCCGTTGTATATAATGGAACTTGAGCATCCACGTATTTTGGTATCCATGAGGGGTCCCCACCAGATACCAAGGGCCCACTGTATGGGCTTTTCCTCTTTGAATTCTACTTTATAATTCTACCTTTTCCCCATCATATAATAATGAGTTACCAGTACACTAGGCTTATTAGCTGCCTAGGAATTCAGAGAAGAGTGCCTTAGTTCATAAAGTGCAGCACAAGAGAGCACTGAATTGCTGATATGTGCAGAGGGTTTATATCCAGTCCCAGATCAGAACAACAGACAAAAGCAGGTTTACAAGTAAAATATTCAAACCTAAGAAATAATACTTCCTAAGTGACATACAGCGTTTCTGATAAAAGTCTTTTCAATAATTACCAACTTATATTTGCCACATATTTGATGCAGGAACTCTTGGCAGCCTTAGGTGTGGAGTAGACATACTCTTGGGCTCATCTTTTTCTTTTAATTTTAATCCCCTGCATCTGAGAAATGATATCCATAGCAATCCTTTTAGTGGTGTGGGCCAAAATGGATTTTCATCTTTAAACAAACTAAAAAGTGTGGGTGGGAGAAAGCTAGCGGATTCAAATTGCCCAGCTTTCAAAATTCTGGCAAATACAGCTTTGGTTATCACCATCATTTTTCTGACTCTCCCTTAACATGACTCTAATAAGTTTATGCTTAAATGAAGAGGCTTTTATAATCAAAGAGTTGGATTAGAACTGTCAAAAGAAAAGTAGAGATTGAAAGGGCTGTCCATCAGGCTCTGTTGAGGTGCACACAAGAGCTTCATCCAGATCCCCTTCTTTTTGGTCTTCTGAGAAGCTGCTCCTAAATGTTAGGGGACTTTTTTTGAGATGAAATCACATTGCAGTGTAGGTGGTGTTGCCAGGTTTTCAAAATAGCATTAAGGGACAGTCCAAATTCATGACGTGCAGGGTTTGATAATCAGAAAGTTGCTATTAACAAGTTTATGTTTTACCCAAATACCAAATGAAAGTTTTGATTTCTGTTAACAGCCATGTATTTCTCTGCAAAATTAACATATTATCCACATTCATAAATTACATAATGCACACATTTCAGTCTTTATGAAGGGCACATGCTCAAGAATATGCAATTGCTTAGCATCTTGTTCCGTCTATATAAAAGGAAAAACTTTCCAAGCCTCAAATAAGGGACATTCCTTATTATAAGGGATACCTGGCAAACCTAAGTATAGGGGATGCAGTCAGTTTGGGAAGGAAATGGCAGTTCCACTGCATGCTTTCCATCCATACAAAGCACTTTGGACTCCAGTCAGTAAGATTTTCTCAAACACTGTTTTGATCTGCCTGTGTCTGACTGAACAAGAGCTCAGCGATATTCCACCTGTCTCAAATCACATGATATTTAGCTTTATTTGTATGTAAAGTGAAAACTGGTTGCATTACATATACTGTATATTACTTTCAGTCCGGACCTGATTAATCTAAGTTATAGCTAGCAGAGGAGGCTTTTTTCTTCTTTCTTTCTTTTTTTCTTTCTTTTTCTTTTTATAAATGATGAGTATTGCATATTAAACCTTGCCCCTCCTCTCCATTATTAATTCTTCTCTTAATTCCAGGGCTATCTGTTCATCTCTGTACTGGTGAATTCAAACAGTGAATTGATACGGCTGATAAACAATGCAATTAAGAATGACTTAGCCAGCCGCAACCCCACTTTCATGGGACTGGCTTTACACTGCATTGCCAACGTGGGTAGCAGAGAGATGGCAGAAGCATTTGCTGGGGAAATTCCAAAGATACTCGTAGCTGGGTAGGTAATGCCTGTGGATTTCCAGTGCCAATAAAACAGCAACTAGTTTAATTCTTAGGATGTAGGCAGGCATTTAAAGCTGGCTTGATGAAGTAGCCCAACTCTCTTTCTTGGTGCTACCACTTCCTAAAGGAGGTGCCACTTCCTATGGTGCCACTTCCTAAGGGAGGCCCACCAGTCCTCTTTAAGTGTTGGATTTTTGAAAGAGTAAAGACTCATCTGTTTCTGAAAGCCATTTTTCTATGACTTGGAGTGGTTTTTAGTCTTGACTTCTGTTTGCTTTGTTAGAAATTAGTTCCTTGCTTTCAGTCTCTTGGGACTCCCGAGGCTTTTTTATATTGCTGCATTTTCTAAATAGCCTGAACATTTTTATATGCAGAAACATATTGACTTAATTAGTCTGGTAGGCCGCAGCAACATCTATAGACTTTGGACCTTCCAACAACTGGGGATGCTTGTTTAAGTGTTGATATGAAGGACATTCCATGCACTTGGTTAATGTGGTGTATGTTTGTAGCTGATGCATGGTGCCTAACAAACATTTTTCCAATGTAAAAGAAACTATGTGATGTCTTTCACTTGCTATTGTAGATAGGTTTTTATTCTAGTGTGATCTGAAGTGCAGCTCTTAGAATATGTGAATGCCTGATGACAGTTATCTGACTGCATTGCTGGAATATGTGATAGGCAGCACCACTCTGTGTCCCCCCACCTCGATTAACCTAGTCTAGGAATATGCAGCCTGTAAGTTAAAGAGGATTTTCCCAGAGGCAGTAACCTTGTCAAACTTCCTCTGCATAAATATTCCTGGACTGAAAGAAGGAGTAGGAAGATTAGAAAGTTTATATGTTTTTGGTTTCATGTGTGGCCAAGATGATGAAAGAAGTTTCTGGAGCTGCCACAATTGCATGTATATCTGTACTTCAGGTGGTCACACCTTTCCTCCTTTGTGAATATGGACACGCTTGGGGGGGTAGGTTCCACGTATACCTATGGAAGAGTTCCATTGTCCTATAGCAACTTCATTGAAGAATATGGTGTACAGTTGTCCCTTGACATTCGCGGGGGTTAGGTTCCACGGACCCCCGCGAATGTCAAAAAACCGCGAATATTGATTGCGCTCCCCCCACCCTCCCCAGGCCTTTACGGAGCCTTCCAAGGCTCCGTGAAGACCTCCGCAGCCTCCCCCCACCCTCCCCAGGCCTTCACGGAGCCTTCCAAGGCTCCGTGAAGGCCTCCCCCCACCCTCCCCGGGGCCTTCACGGAGCCTTCCAAGGCTCCTTGAAGGCCTCCGCAGCCTCCCCCCACCCTCCCCAGGCCTCCCCCCATCCTCCCCCCTCCCTCCCCGGGGCCTTCATGGAGCCTTCCAAGGCTCCGTGAAGGTCTCCGCGGCCTCCCCCCACCCTACCCGGGGCCTTCACGGAGCCTTCCAAGGCTCCGTGAAGGCCCCCGCGGACTCCCCCCACCCTCCCCAGGCCTTCACGGAGCCTTCCAAGGCTCCGTGAAGGCCTTCACCCAACCTCCACCCTCCCTCCCTGGGGCCTTCACGGAGCCTTTCAAGGCTCCGTGAAGGCCTCCGCGGCCTCCCCCCACCCTCCCCGGGGCCTTCACGGAGCCTTCCAAGGCTCCATGAAGGTCTCCGCGGCCTCCCCCCACCCTCCCCAGGCCTTCACGGAGCCTTCCAAGGCTCCTTGAAGGCCTCCGCAGCCTCCCCCCACCCTCCCCAGGCCTCCCCCCATCCTCCCCCCTCCCTCCCCGGGGCCTTCATGGAGCCTTCCAAGGCTCCGTGAAGGTCTCCGCGGCCTCCCCCCACCCTACCCGGGGCCTTCACGGAGCCTTCCAAGGCTCCGTGAAGGCCCCCGCGGACTCCCCCCACCCTCCCCAGGCCTTCACGGAGCCTTCCAAGGCTCCGTGAAGGCCTTCACCCAACCTCCACCCTCCCTCCCTGGGGCCTTCACGGAGCCTTTCAAGGCTCCGTGAAGGCCTCCGCGGCCCCCCCCCCACCCTCCCCGGGGCCTTCACGGAGCCTTCCAAGGCTCCATGAAGGTCTCCGCGGCCTCCCCCCACCCTCCCCAGGCCTTCACGGAGCCTTCCAAGGCTCCGTGAAGGCCTCCCCCCATCCTCCCCCCTCCCTCCCTGGGGCCTTCACGGAGCCTTTCACGGGTCCCGCGAAGGCCTCTCCACCCCTCCCCAGGCCTTCGCGGGGCCTCCGGAGGGCCTCCGGGGGTCCTGCGAAGGCTTCTCCACCCCTCCCCAGACCTTTGCGGGGCCTCCGGAGGGTCTCCGGGGGTCCCGCGAAGGCCTCTCCACCCCTCCCCAGGCCTTCGCGGGGCCTAGGAAGGCCCCACGGAGGCCTCCCCGGCCCTTCCTCCCTCCCTCCCCAGGCCTTTGCGAGGCCTCCGGAGGGCCTCTGGGGGTCCCGCGAAGGCCTCCCCACTCCTCCCCAGGCCTTCGCGGGGCCTCCGGAGGGTCTCCGGGGGTCCCGCGAAGGCCTCTCCACCCCTCCCCAGACCTTCGCGGGGCCTCCGGGGGTCCCGTGAAGGCCTCTCCACCCCTCCCCAGGCCTTCGCGGGGCCTAGCAAGGCCCCACGGAGGCCTCCCCGGCCCTCCCTCCCTCCCCAGGCCTTCGCAGGGCCTCCGGAGGGCCTCCGGGGGTCCCGCGAAGGCCTCTCCACCCCTCCCCAGACCTTCGCGGGGCCTCCGGAGGGCCTCCGGGGGTCCCGCGAAGGCCTCCCCACCCCTCCCCAGGGCTCCGGAGGGCCTTCGGGGGTCCCGCGAAGGCCTCTCCACCCCTCTCCAGACCTTCGTGGGGCCTCCGGAGGGCCTCCGGGGGTCCCGCAAAGGCCTCTCCACCCCTCCCCAGGCCTTCGCGGGGCCTAGCAAGGCCCCACGGAGGCCTCCCCGGCCCTTCCTCCCTCCCTCCCCAGGCCTTCGCAGGGCCTCCGGAGGGCCTCCGGGGGTCCCGCGAAGGCCTCTCCACCCCTCACCAGACCTTCGCGGGGCCTCCGGAGGGCCTCCGGGGGTCCCGTGAAGGCCTCCCCACCCCCTCCCCAGGCCTTCATGGGGCCTCCGGAGCGCCTCCGGGGGCCCCGTGGAGGCCTCCCCTCTCCCTCCAGGTCTTTCACGGGGCCTCTGGAGGCCCCGTGTTGCAGGTTTGGGGGGGCCGGGGGGGCCCTCCCAAAACCGCGAATAACCAAAACCGCGAATGTCAAGTTCACGAATGTGGAGGGACAACTGTAATTAGAAATGTTGTGTACTACTTTACTAACACATTGATATGGTACCTAGAACTACTTATCTGTAGTCAGAAGCGAAATGTCCAGATTTAGAGGTTATTGCACAGTCCATTTCTGTGTATATTTGTTTATTTATGTGTATGTGTAGATACAGTCACAGTTACAGTTATAGTTAAATGTTCTAGAGAATTTTCATTGAAAACAAAAAGTTAAACCCTCATTTAAGAGGCAGGTTGGTTTACAAAGGTCTTGAACAAACCTATAGTTTAAGTATGGTTCATTCCCTGGCATCTCCAGTTCAAATGAAAGTAACCTCTGGGGCTAGGCTGGGCAAATGTCCACCTAGGATTCTGGAGATCTGTTCATAGGCAAATGAAGCAGTACTAGGTTGGATGAACCCTTAATCTGCATTAGAGTATGAAAAAATCATTTTGGACTACAACTCCCATAATCTCCAGCCAAGCCATGCTCGTTAGGAGTTTCTGAAAGCTGTAGTCCCAAATGTAACCCAAATTCCCCAGTTCCAATATATAGTGAAGCTACTGGCCCATATGAAACCCGAAGTAGTCCTCCAAATTATATTTTCTCTCCTCTGTATAAGGACATTTCATATGAAATGGTGATACAGATGGTATTAGGCCATAAAAATACAGTTGTCCCTTCATATTCCCTGGGGTTTGGTTCCAGGACCCCCAATTATTATTATTTTTGCGTTATTGTTACGGCCTTTTGTGGTTGGGTGTATTTTTCAGTAGAATGGTCTTATTCCAATAAAAAAATTCCTAATTCCTAAAATTCCCAGTGGATACCAAAATCTGTGAATACTCAAGTCCCATTATATGCAATGACATAGCAAAATGGTGTCCCTTATGTAAGATGGCAAAATTAAGGTTTGCTTTTTGGATTATTATGTTTTAAATAATATTTTCAAGCTGAGAATACTTAAATCCGTGGATAGCAAATCCGTGGATATGGAGGGACAACTATACCACATGTTATAAACAACTTTCAATGTACCTTCAGTGTAATTGAATTTATATCCTGTTGTTCTCAGATGCTGAACAGTAAGGTATGTCAAGCTACAAAAGTAGACTTTAACAGCCTTTAACTTCAGCCTGTGTGTTAAGTACCCTCTGAACAAAACACAACACTCCATGAGAAGTCGAGTGCTTGGAGTAACCTAAGACAGGTTTCCTCAGTCTGATGCAGTCCAGATATTTTGGACCACAAGTCCCACTAGTGTGGGCTACTGCTCCTGTCTTTCCCAACCAGCTTGCCTGTTGGCCATAGTGGCTGACAATAGGGGAGCTGTAATCCACCGTATCTGCAGGGCTCCAGGTTTTGGAAAGTGAAGTTAAGGGTAGCTTGGTACCTGTTTATTCATCTTATTACCATCTGAGTTAGTCACTCATTGGCTAGTTCAAACTAATTATATAGTTAGAGTAAGAGCTGTTTGGCAGTGGAATACGCTGCCTGGTGTGTGGTGGAGTCTCCTTCTTTGGAGGTTTTTAAACAGAGGCTGGAGGGCCATCTCTTGGGAATGCTTTGATAGTTTATTCCTGCAAGACAGGGGGTTGGAATAGACAATTTTCTCTAGATCACCCTTGTGGTCTCTTCCAGCTGTATGATTCTATGATAATTCTGGGTATTTGAGATTTACTAGCAGTCTTATCTCTCTTCCAGTGACACCATGGATAGCGTGAAGCAGAGTGCGGCACTGTGCTTGTTACGTTTATATAGAACATCTCCTGACCTGGTTCCTATGGGAGACTGGACATCAAGAGTTGTGCATCTTCTTAATGATCAGCATCTGGTGAGTTAGTTGGAACTTTTTTTTCCTAACTGGAATATCTCTCTTAAAAGTGGGAATAATTAATCACATGCATTCAGAATTTAATTATAGCAAACAATGGGTAGGCATGTTTTTGGTTAGTAAGAAAAATATAACAAAACAGAAATAAAACCTGACTCCAAGAGTAACAACCAAGAAACCAAAGGAAGTCAGGAAAATAACCTGAAATGCTATGCATTTGTCCATAAAGTATAAAAACAACATATAAATAACAATATTAGCAAATGTTTTAAAAACACCTTGTTACTCATACTGTTGCGATCTATACCAAGCTGCTTTTGACCTCAGAAACATTTGTGTGCCTCTTTTGTTAATATTGGTTTTTATACAGCATCTGTATTATAAACAATTTATGTTAAGTCTGATTTAATTTACAAAATTTTAGTATATCTCCTTACAGTATATATATATTTCTTCAATCATTCTGATGTATATTGATGTATGTTAAATTACTTTTTATTCTTTCTTGACTGATACGTAGCCTGTAATGTTGCTTTCCTGACTGTTTTATATGTGTATGTGAAAAGCCTGCCACAAGTTAAATCCCACAAAGTGTGCAACGTGCCACTATTAACTTGAGGAGAGGATGCAGCTAGACTAGAGAGAGAGACAAGCCTCAAAAAGTTTTCCTTGGATTAATTTAGGATTTATCCAGTTTCTTCTTTTTAAAAATGAAAAGAATCAGGGGCCATCCACACTAGAGACATAATCCAGGTTGAAACTGGATTATTTGCATGGCTCCTTTCCATGGAGGGCATCAGCCCTCTTTGTCTAAGAAGGCTAAAAGACCTTGTAAAACTACAAGCCCCTATGGAGCTATGCAAATAATCCAGTTTCAAACTGGATTATTTGTGTCATGTGGATTTCCCCTCATCAGAGAAAATGGAGTGATTGCTCCTAGCCAATCAAAGGGCTCATCTTAGGAACCTTTCTTCCAGCCACCAAGGAACAAATTGGAGGAGAAAATTTGGTGGAAGTGGAGTGCATTTGAGAATGAGGGTCAGAAGCCAACCCCCGTATATAAAACCTGAAGTGGGCTGGATTTTGTCATCCACTCTGCATGTCCCACTGATTTGAATGACTGGTTCCTGTGGAAGTATAGGGAAAGAATGTACGAATGAAACTAGAGTTTGGGGGTGGGAATGTTCCCTAAACACACCAGTGAAGGGAGGGTTAGTCCCCAACCTTGCTGAAAACTAAATTTTGTTCTTACTATGTGTTTCCAGACCCCTCGCCCCATGTAAATTAATGGAGTAGAGCTAATCTATTAGCTTCCTTTGGGGGTGGGTAAAAAACACACCAGGACATCCCTCCCCCTGTGCTCAGATTTTGAGTGATTGAGAAAGAAAGTTGGAAAGTATTGGAAGATTCATGCCTGTTTCATTTGGTTTGATTCATTTGACTTGATTCATTTGAAGGCTCAGATTAATGCTCCTACCATCTCCCATTTAGACCAGCAATTCTCAATCTTTGGTCCTCCATCTGTTTTGCCCTATAACCCCCAGAAGCCCAGCGATCATGGCCAAGGGTCAGGGAAGCGTTGAGAACCACTGCTCTAGATTAGTAATCTGGGAGAAGCTGTCACATGGCAGTTTACTGGACAGGCAGGAGGCAATGTATTCACCAAGTCTGCCTACCACATCTACCCATCTACACAGTATTGTGCCATTTTGGTGCCTGACTTAGGATCCCCCATATAAGAATACATAGAATCATAGAATCATAGAATTGCAGAGTTGGAAGAGACCACGAGGGCCATCCAGTCCAACCCCCTGCCATTCAGGAAACATAGCAGGGTGTTCAGTTACTTGTCAGAGTTGCAGCTTTGTCATATTTTTCCCTCTTTTGTTTAGAGTAAATGGTTGTTTATATAGCACTCCTTGATGTGCAAAGTGTTTAGACTAATTTTAGAAGCTAATTATTTACCAACAAACCAATGTGGTAAATAACTACCTCCAGTTTTACTGATTATACTGGATGACAGTAATTATAGCTGTCAGATGATTTATCTGAGGTCTCCCATCTTGAGGAAATTTGGGCATTTCTGCCATCAAAATACTGTGGGATGGGACCAGTGGCTGACTGTCCTATCCATTTAAAGAAGAATTTTTCCAAACAGCTTCCTTTGCACCCTTGCATAAGAGACTAAGATGTGTGCATGTGTTCAGTAGTATTATTTTTCTAAGGGGGTAGTAGATATGGTAAATACTTGAATGTACTACCCCAAGACAGGGCATGGTCATATATATTTCAGTGAGTGAAATGTTTAAAATGCCTAGGCTGTTAACAGTGGCTTAAAAATAAATTAATACGGAAAAATCACTGAGAAGATTTTTTCCTTCACTTGATGTCAGAATGATCTTGGTCAGATTCATGACTGCAAACATCAAACTGCACTTCTATTTTTATTTAATATTGTTGAATACAGCTATAAACATGATGCAGAGATGATCTTTCAACCACTCAAAACATGAACATACAGTAGGACCCCCATATCAGCTGATTCATTATCCACGGATTCAATTTTCCGCAGTTTCTGTTTCAGCACAGCTACCACAGAGTCTTCCTAGAAAACGTGTCCTCTCTAAACATTTTCTAGGTCCTCTAAGGCAACTCTGTGGTATTTTAAACCAGAAGTCCCATTATTTTCAGTGGTTTTCACTATTATCAGCAGATTTCGTTATCCACTGTAGGGCCTGGACTAATCCCCTGCAGATATGGGGGTCCTACTGTAGTTTTTTAAAACCGCTTTTTCCATTATTCCAACCACCAGTAAACATTACCAGAACAAAATAATTAGTATACAGTAGAAGTGGAATTATCCAGCCCTTGAGAGGATCACTTGCAACCTTTGGCCTCAGAGTCCCCCTCAAATCCCCACCCCAATAAGGAAAAATCTGGCTGAAAGACACCTTTTTCAGCTGAAAATTGACTCCAGGGGGCTCATTTTGCCCTCTACATGTGGCTTCAGGGACACCCAACCTGCCAGAAAAAGAAAAAGAAAAAGAAAGAAAGAAAGAAAGAAAGGGGAAAAAACCTGCCAAAAGACCTGTTTCAGTGACTGGAAGTGAGTTTTAGTAATCTGAAATATCACTTCCAGGGCCCACAGGCATGCTGCTGCTGTCCACCAAGCGATCAGAACTGAAAATGAAAATGGCCCTTAAACCTTGGGAGGTTGTTCACCCCAGTATACACAAACAAAGCAAAGAGAGGATTGGAAGTTGGGAGTGGGGGCATTACCCAACCCTCAGTATGCGAAACTACAAATGGAGGGGAGGAGGATTCCTATGTATGAACATCTAGAGGACCAAAACAAGATTGAATCTTATGAAGCAAATCACACAAAACTATAGAAAAGTCATCTTACAGTTCTGTATCCAAGAACAGTATAATATCTCAGTATATTAATACAATTTCTGGAGCCACTTAACCAGTTAGCATGTCTGTACTGGGAGAGAACAGAAGACTTAGTTTTGTTCTCTGACCAGTATAAAACTAATAATGAAACCTGATGTGATATGGGAGATCTGTGATCGTGATCAGACATAGTTTGTGTTTTGTGTCAGTGAGGGAGGGACTGGAGTAAGATCATGACACTGGGGGTGGAGATAATCATTTTCCACTCTCACATTCCTTTGCCCTCTTCCTCTGAGCTGCTCTTTGTACTTTCTGCCATATCAGTACAAACAGAAGCCCTGACCCAAGTCCTCTGTGAGTACACTGAGCTTTGAAAAAAGAGCAAACTTGTGGGAGAACCTGTTTATGGATCTCCTGTGTGGTGTCTACTTTGCCCCACAAACACCCCAGGAAATGGAAAGGCTTGTTAGGGACTGAGTCTACTTGTCAGGTTTGCAAATGGAAGGGTCCACAGCTCAGTGAAAGACCACGTGCTCTGCATGCAGAAGGCCCAAGGCTCAGTCCCTGGCATCTCCTGGAAGGGCCAGCAAAAATTCTTGCCTTGAAACTCTGGACAGCTATTGACTGTCAGCACTGATAATACTGGGCTTGGTGGGCCCAGCATCCTGTGTTCAGTACTACAATATAGACCCCTCTACCCCAATGACCATCTTAACTGCCACCCTCTTGCCATATTTGGAGAGCAGCACACTTCCCCTTTGTTTACATTTTTATTTTATTTATTAAAATACTTCAAACTGTTCTGTCATCCTTGCAGATGACAGGTTGGTGTAGCACACAATGCAATAAAAATCCACAACATAATAAAAGCAAAATTAATAATAATGAAATGCCTAGGTAAACAATGAAGAGATTAAACTGGCAGGGAAACAACTGCACTGTGGCAACAGTCCAACCTCCTTGGGAAGGGGATTCCACTATGCATCCTCACATCATTTATTGTGAGCTAGTAGGCTGTTGAAGTTAGTGTTCAGAGGCTGACATTGGAAGGTGACATTGGCCCTCTTTTTGTATAATTAAAATGCAAAAAGAAACTTTAGCCCTATAGCTTAAAAATGGCAACAAACATGATAGTGCTCTTTGTATATAACAAAGGTGTTAAGTGACTGGAGGGGATTTCAGGGATCTGTAATCTTGTCTTCTTCTTCCAGGGTGTGGTTACTGCAGCTACCAGTTTGATCACTACTCTGGCACAGAAGAATCCAGATGAATTTAAAACCTCAGTATCTTTGGCTGTCTCCAGACTCAGCAGGGTAAGTAACTTTGGTAGTTGAGTACAAGTGCTGGAGTAAAACTATTGTAAAACTAAACTAAGATGGCTGGTTTTGTCTTATGGGAAACTATGAGTCAATTGGCACTACAAATTTCTCTAGCTGTCCAAAATTGCATGCATAGTGTGACAGGACTGGACTCTCGCCAGTCTGTTGTTGACTTTTTGCTTTGTGGGCAATGACTATCAGCCGCACTTGCATACAGGGCCCAAGCAGCATTTTTGAGGGCTAGTACAAACATGTAACACAGACCCTGTCATTTATACATTCCATGATCTTAGCCTGAATATACAATCTTATATGTCATGAAAGAAATTGGGGGGGGGCCTATTTTAATTCTAATACTATGTTTTCTACACTTCTGAAATAACACTGTGGTCCACTTTGGGACTTTTCTACTATGCTCCAGAACACTCCATTTTTTTTTTATTTTTTTTTTGGGGGTCATTTTCCTTTACAGAACATCCAGCCTAAAGCTGACTTCTGCAAAACTTGCTGTTCATTTTATAACATTTTGCATGATCTTAATTCCAAATAAAGATTTTATCCTGCTAATGTTTTGGTTTGTTTTGTTCTAATAAGCCAACATGGTTGCAAACATTTTACAAATACCCCAATTCCCTTTGCAGCTCTATTTTTTCAGGGGGCGTGTGTGTGAAGGGGAACCCTTTCATTGCAAAATCATGAATTATCTCCCCTCAGGTCAATTTCTCTTACTAGTTCACATGCAATTGGCAACATAGCTAGGTGGCTTTATCATTCATTCCTCATAGTCAGCTTGTGGTTTTCCTACTCTCAACACTGAGCAAGAGTTCAAAGTGCCAAAGACAGTAGCCATAGAAGCAGGTATCTGATGTCAAACAGTCCAGGATTGAGAAAGCTGTAAATCAGAACAGAGTCCAAGGAAGCATGGCAGCAGGATCATAAACAGTCTGAGAGTCATAAATCTTACTAGAGATTTACTAGATGTACTAGAGTCATAAATCTTACTAGAGCCAGGTTGAGAGGTGAACTGAAGTTGAATTCAGCCCTTTGGCTGAAGGATGCTCTCTGCTTATAAAGGCAAACAGCTCAGTCAGAGCCCCCATTCCAGGAAGATTTAGAGAACGTGTTTTGCAGCTGTGTTCTCCATGATGCCTGGAACATAGCCTTTCACTCAGTCTGCTGGGGATTGTCTGAGCCACATGCTGAAACCTTCACCTTTCTCAGGGATGTGGGGGGTTTCTCCTCCAGCTCCTCTTTCTGCTCTGAATCTTGCTGAACAGAAGAAGGATTAGGCTGGTTATCAAGCATCGGCTCTGATGCCTCCTTTTGAAGACGAACTCTCAAGGGGGGGGGCATGACAGGTTTTTTTAAAAATACGTTAGCTTGCTGAAACTTCTTTCAGCCTCTGCTTTAGTGACCAGGAAGAGAGAGGTACAGCCAGTGTGTACATACACATGAACACACACATACACAGTGAGGCTGTTGGTGTGTGCTGGAGGAAGAAGCCAGGCAGAATGAGCAGCCTCTGCTGCTTCCAGTAAATATGTTAGAGGAGACTTGTGTTTTACCAGTGTGATATAGGGTCTAGGCTTGGATATCTAGGCCTCAGTAAAGTGTATCTGTTGCCCCATGCTAGACCCCTTAGGAGTTGTGGGTGTGTTTAAACAGTATTTACATTGTAATTTTTACTCAGACATCTCCTCACAACTGTGAGGCTTTGGAGGTGAAGCCACTGGTTTCTTGATTGTAAGCCTTAGTGTAGTTCAAAAAGCCAGAGATATATGTTTCAGTAGCCATTGCTGTAGCAGCAAAAAGATAATATACTCTTTTGTTCTTCTTCATGGTCTCTGTGAGTCATACAAATAGGTCATCTGCGCCTGCACACTATATCCCTTGAAACCTTCAAGAGCTTTGCAATATGTGTTTTAGTGGTAGCCCTTCCAACCTCCTGAGCATCTGACTAGTGCAGTTTCCACCTAAACCCTCAATTCCTTTTCATTTGCTGCAGTAGAAGAAGCATTAGGAACTGTTCTGGAGTGCTTCTGACTGATTTCTAGTTTTTGGCGTATGATTTTGGATTGATCTTCTTCCCTCATTCTTTGCATTTTGGCTTGATTTTTTTCAGCTTGATTTCCTTATCAGATTGGACTTGGATTGGGTTGATAATTCTTTTGGTTTGTGGCTTGGCATTGGTGTTGGTCAGCTATCTTAGGCCATGCTTGCCCCCAGGGGCTTATGGCCTCTTCTGTGTCTTTCAAACAGTGTGTCTCTTGTGAAACCAAAATCCCAGAGAGAGATGGTCATGCTTCATCAATACCAATGGCTTCAGGTTTGTCTGTCTGTTTAGTGCTGAAATGGTCTCTACTTGAAATGGACACTAGGTCTGCTAAGTCTAGGAAGACGATGAAGTGGATTGAACCTGAGCTGTCAACTTGGTCCTGTGTGCCTTCTACTTTAGGAAGGTCCCTTAATATAGTTATGGAACTGCCACAGCCTGTGCAGAAGAAGCACAAAAAGAAGAGGTCTAAGGATCCAGAATCTTCATGGCAGCATTCTGAAGGATTGCCACAGAGCCTACTGGAGCCATCTCCACACACTCCAGCTCATCAGGATTCAAGTGGATAGCTGAGGGAGAGAGAGCCTTTGGTCATGCTCTCGACTGGTTCCAGGCATTCTTCTGAACATGTGGAAGTCCTTTCTACTTCAGGCTCATAAGCAGTCTCCACAGTACTGTCTCTGAGAGCAAGATCTTGGAATCCTGTCCCTGCCATCCAGTTTCACCTACTCCACCTGAGCAGGTCTGTCAGGATGTACTGTCTCCTCCTGGGCACTGTCCTCCCTCCAGTTCTATTATCACATTGGACAGCACTGTGTCTCAAGCACTGTCTTGCTAGGTCACACTCCTGGCATTTCCAGTCTTGGAGCCCTCAGGTTTGTCAGTCTTATTACTCCGCTCTGTATCATCCAGACCTGTATAAATACCACGAAGGCAGAACACAACATGGTCAGTTGTCTTTGCACCAGGCGGAGTCTCCCTATTATGGTTATGATAGTTTGCCTTCCCCGGAATACTGCTATTGCAGGGAGTATGGGCCTCCTCATCAAGAGTACTATCCACACATTGATACTGATGGTTGGTACTGGGGTTGGTACCAAAGACTATGATGTCTGATCTCTGTCAGATCCTGTCAGGCACATGCTCAAGGCAGCACATAGGCTGTCCACTCAGTGTGTGTACTCTTACAAGTGGACCAAGTTCTTTATACAACCTCAAGGCATCTTTCCATCTGGAGCACAGACTAGTCATGTTCTGTACTTTCTTGTTTGTTTGTCAGGCAAGGGCTTATCCCTTTCCTCAATTTATGTTACTTGTCAGTGGTTTGGAGACATTTCCAAAACCTTGGCAAGCCTTCATGTTTTCTTGACCCTTTGGTCAAAAAGATTCCTGAAGGGTTATAAGAATCTACACCTACCTGTGATCAGTCCTACAGCCCAATGGAGTGTGGAGTTGGTCTTCTTTCAGCTATCAAGGAAACCATTTGAGCCCATGGCCTCCTGTAATCTGAGGCTACTTACCTGGAAAACTGCTTTGTTGGTAGCCATCACCTCTGTCAGGAGAATGGGTGATCTGTGCACCTTGGGCCGATCCTCCTTACCTGCATTTTCACAAGGACAAAATGGCCCTTAGAATGGCCTTCCACATGAATCAGTACATTGTGCTTCCTGCATTCATACAGAATCCTACATCCAATGTGGAGTGTTATCTCCACTGTCTGGACTTGCATTGAGCACTGGCCTTCTATGTTGATTGCACAGCTTCCTTTTGGACTCAGAGGTTTTTGCTCTGCTATCCATCCAACAAGAAAGGAATTCTCATTTCAACATAGCTTCTTTCTAAATGGGTTGTAGCAACCATTCACTTGGCCTATGAACTTGCTGGCAAACAACCATCTGCCCAAGTGAGAAGCCACTTGACCAGGGCAATGGCGGTTTTGGAGGGATCCCTCTACATGATACCTGCAGAGCTGCCACCCAGTCCCAGCCTTCAACCTTCATTTCACACTGTAGACCAGCTTTTCTCAACCTTTTTATCTTGGAGGAACCCTTGAAATAATGTTCAGGTCTCAGAGAACCCCTGCATAAACATTATTCTATATACTGCTATTGCTTTCCCCCCACAATCACAATCTCTTGAGGAACCCCTAGCAACTTTTGGGCAGGGAACCCTGGTTGAGAAACACTGCTGTAGACTATATGCATCAATTTAGGCAGAGGCTGCTTTTGGGAGGGCTGTGCTTTTCTCCTGTGTTGCATGACACTCCCTCCTCCTATGGCTAGTAGCTTGCTAGTCTTCCATTTGTGTGAGTCACAGAGACCTCAAAGAAGAAGAACAGGTTGTTTACCTGTAACTGTAACTATGGTTCTTCTAGTGGTCATCTGTGAACTGACACAACCCTGCCCATCCTTCCCTCATCATGCCCTGCCTTTCCTTAGATGCTTGGCTGCTGCTTCAGCATCCAGGGAACTGAGGGTTTAGGTAAGAACCTCACTAGTCAGGTATTTGGGAGGAAGGAGGAGCTACTGTCAAAACTCATATCGCATAGCTCTAGAACGTTCTGAGATATGTACTGCACAGGCACAGATGACCCATTTGTGTGAGTTCATGGATGGCCACTTGGAGAACCACAGTTACAGGTAAGCAACCTGTTCATAACTCTCTGTTGTTTTCTACTACACTTTGCCAAATTTATCTTTGTGTGTGTACGTCTTTTTGTACTTTTCTTTTAATCTTGTAACTCCTTGAAAATTGCCCTGCCGTATTGCACTACTGAATGGTTTAATAATTATTAATAGTATCTGGTCTTTGGAATCTCCTAGAGCAGTGGCTCTTAACTTTTTCTTTACAAAGGGCCCCCTTTAAATATATTTTGCTGCTGCGGATCCCCAAGACTTTACTCAAGATTTAAAACTCTAACAACAACAACAATAATAACTGATAATAATACAATTATACCATCCATCAACCCTTCTCTCAGAGACACTGGAGGTAAAGGAAGACTTTTCTTCTGCTTCTTCTACAAATTTGCAGCTGGAGAGGATTGAAGAGAAATGTGCAGACCAAGCCAACCAGCCTTTGCCTTGGCTCCTGTCACATGGACTGAGCAGCCTTTAATCCTTTGTGGATCCCCTGTGGCACCATGGCCCTCTGGGGGTCTGTGGACCACAGGTTAAGAACCACTGTCTTAAAGGGTTTCCTCTTAATAGCATTACCCTTGTAGGCAAGCACAGGAACCTTTCTCAGTGTATTTTGTGTTTAAAATAATGTTACACTGCCTTTCCAGACAGAGCCTCCTTATCTGTCTGGGTTTTATATCTTTGTACCTTCTTAGAAGTTAGATTGAGCAGTAAGATCTGCTAGTTATATGCTTAAGGAATTGTTGCTCACCAAGGTGCCAATTCTAGGGCTGTTAATATTGCAGTACTTCTGAGATGACAATTGACATCCCAGTTGTCTGTGGAAGGGAGAACTTAATTTCTAGATAATAAGAATTCAATACTGCTCAGGGCTGTCTGTAAGCTATGACTTCTTGTTTTGCATTTCCTGGTTTCAGTACATGTGTAGGTTCTTTATTTGCCAAGGCTAGTCCAAGAGGTTTTACTGCCAGAAGTGTAGGATAAGAAAATGCAGACTGGCAGTTAAATCTGACTTCAGTGCTGGCAGTAGGACATCCTCCACTGTACCAAAGGATAGCAGGAGAGCTTGGAAGCTGAATAATGGCACTCAGAACTCTGTCCTCCAGTACCCTTGCTGTTGTTTGCTCATTGCACTTTGCCTGACGTGTGCTACCTGACCACCCAGATTCCTCAGAACAGCATCAGTGCTCCAAATTGTGTCCCATGAGCAGAACACTGCATCAACATGTGTTGTGCCTGCTGCAGGTGTTGGCCTAGGCTGGGTGCCTTTCTGCATGCTGGCTCAGTCAGGATCCTTTCCTGCTGTCTATGGGACATTGGGACAAGGTGCCAGGTGAGACAACCAATCAGCCCAGATCACTATCAGGTAAACACTGCTGTCACCAAGGCACTAGGTCAGGAGGATAGGAGCAACCAACTGCTGTCTCCTCCACTCCATCAACATCTGCCAACTGAGGTGGCCAGCTCACACAGCCTAACAGTAGGGGCACCCTTCTATCCCTGACCTGAAAACTTGTTTTGGGATGAATACTGTTGAGTCTTGACTTTAGTTAAGCACTGCTAGTGGAAATAGTGGGATGCTTGGTTTACTTGTGCAATTGTACATGTTTTATCTGAATGTATTGAACTAACAGTCTGCAGGCATTATCTGAGATTCTCAGACTTCCTTTCACTCTTGCTCTTTCCTTAGTATTTCCATGCATAATGGTATCATGGCTTGCTGTTTCATGTTAAATGATTCTAAACAGTGTTCCCTTTTCTTGCAGGCTGTGTTCGTGTTTTCTCTTCCTTACCCATTTCTTCTTTCCTCTTTGTTCCTCATTTAATACAAAGTACTTTAAAAACTAGTTCATTCTGTCCAGCATCTTTTCATTCTTTTTCCCAGCCTAATCTCAAGCAATGTCTTTCCCACCTCCTGCCCATCTAGAAAAACATGATGTAATCAAGAAGAATCCACTGTCTCTAAGCAGAAAGTACAAAGGGCACATTGAAATGTTGCACACTGGTTTGATACAGCTGACTTTGTAAATATGTCATGTTGGCTTCTGGTCTAAAACTGTGTCACCCGAAATTCTTCCTTCCCCTCCCTCAATACTGTCATCTTCTCAGTGGTGTTGCTTCTATTCTAGTGGGCACATCTTCATATTTGTAAGAATGAAGGAACAGCCTTCCTGAGCCAACTCAGCCAGTCCTTCCTCTTATTGCAGCCTTTTAGAGATTGCATATGACTATACGGAGCAATGATCAAGAGTTTCAACTCTAGTCTTTTAATTCCTGCTTTTTTGCGGGGGCGGGGGGTGTTCTCTCCTCAGCCAAGTGACTGGTAATCACATTTATTCTGTCTTCCATGAACTTATAAGGTTCTTCTCCAGCTAAAATATTCAGTCTTTAAACAGAAATTTGTGGTATGTGCGGAAGATAATCTGTGGAGTTGTCTAAATGGCAACAATACTCTTCACTGAATGTGAGGAGAGTCCTACCTGTCTTACTGGTGTTCTGCTGTATTGTGAAGTGGGATTGGGGGAACATCAAAAACCACATGGGAAAAGTCTTTGCAGCTTTCCAAAAAAGAATGTAGGGAATGAGCATTCCCCCTTGTTGGGACAAGTGATTCTATATGAATCACTTCCCCATAGGAGAGGAAGTGCAAAGCTGATTGTCTGGATGAGCGCAGGGGTGGGGCTTGCTAACAGGGCAAGTACCTGGTGTTACCATGTTGATTTTTCACCTTAGCGAGAGAGTGCGAAGGTGAGAAAATGGGGTGTTAAAGTTCAGCAGTAGCAGATTACAGTAGGTAAAAACACGAGTACCATAATTCACTCATGGCTGCCATCTTGACCGGTGGGCATGTGAAACTTTGGGGAGCCAAAACACCATTAAGTCAGGTTGCAGCTGCTGCGAAATGCCATTACTGCAGGGCAGTCTGGATTTCTTGGGCTCGTATAGACGGACCCTGTGTGTTTATGTACTAATCCCAGACTGTCTCTTAGTTTTAGTATTGTATATGAACTGATAACTAGATTTTTCATGTTCGTTTCCTTTGTGTTAATTCATGCTTTTATTTTTCCATAAATGTTTGTTGACTTTTACAATAACATGTAAAAACCCACAAAGTTAAACAAGACAATTTTTACATTATATCTATATCATATTAATTATATGATGAAAATAAAATAAGTGATTCCTATTTACATATCAATTCATGATTTTACATACCTGCAGTGTAGTTCCCCCCACCCCGCCCTATGTTTTCTCCCCAGTGGTTGCTTACTGAACTCCTGGCAAACCTTCTACTTCACCCAAAATATTCAAGTATTTCTCATGAAAGTCTTCTCAGGTCAACTCAACATATGCACACAATTTACAATAGTCTACTTTCTGTCGTCTGGGCTTTCTTTTTCTCTGCTCTTGACTTTTTCGGGGTTCAGAATCCACATTACGGATTTCCTAACCTTGATGAAGTGCCACAGGAAAATACAAGAAAAATGCTTATCTTACAGATTGTTACATCTGCATCAACTGATCTCCAGGATTATACCTATTACTTTGTGCCTGCTCCCTGGCTGTCTGTGAAACTGCTTAGACTACTGCAGTGCTATCCACCCCCAGGTAAAGTAACAAAGAATCATGATGATTTTTATACATTGCTTACACAGCAGAAAAAAGTACCTCTTTGATTAAGGAGTGCAGTGTGTTGGTGGGCAAAACAGTCATTACTTCTGTGCTGATATCAAACGCTTATAAAGCTTTCCATGAAACAATGGCTGAACATAATATGCAGCCACTGCTGTCTTATCCTAACAGGGTAGATGCTGTTAATAATTTGGAAGCAGGTTTTATCTGAGATATAGATAAAATTTGGAAAGAACTTTTTATCTATATAATGAACCTAATGGATTGCTTTGTTAAACATAACAGGCTGCCCAGTATTCTGGAATCGTTGCCCACTTTGAGATTGCTTTGCCTTGCCCATGTGCCTCCTTGAGGAATATGGTACTGTAGGAGTTAACATCCTGATCCTGTCAGCCTGGGGGTGGGATTCCCCCACCAAGGCCAAATCTGTGCAAAAAGGACTTTTAAACCTTTCTTCAAGGTGTTTTCATCAAATTGTCACTCTGAAATTATGTTTTCCGAGTTGTGATACACTGATGATTTGGATGGGTTTTAATGCTGCATACCATGTTTAAGCTGAACATATGTAGGTAGACCTGTTCATTTTCAAGTGGGACGTCATGACTAACTCCATGAAAGCAGCGCAGAACTGTCCAGGAAAGGAGAGATAAAACTATAAGATGAGCCTCATATTTTAGTTGCGTTGTGAATTATTTTATTGAATGGATTGTCAGAAAATGAAAGCCTCTTATTTTGGTAACTAGTTAACCTCTTCAGTCAGGTGTGAGGCACATGTAGCCCTCCAGAAGTTCCTGGACTGCGATGCCCATCATCCTTCACTACTTGGCTGTGCTAGCTAGGGCTCACAGAGTTCTACGTCAAGAACATCTGGAGGTCCCAAACTTCCCCTGCTACCCTGTCTTTAGTAAAATGGTTGATATTTGGTTCTTCCATAACAAGGATTCTGTAATCATCATTTAAAGATGAATGAAGGATAAACAACTAAAGTTGGAGAACCAGCATGCTGGTGTGCGACACCTGCAGTTTTTTAAAACTGGAGAAACAATTCCATTTAATGTTCACCTTATAGGTAAGGGGCTGTCACAGTTGCTCAGTGAATGTGCCTAAACAGTCTCTTTCTCCTAGAAGACCCTTCAGCACGAGGTCGTCTCACAGAGTGTCTGGAAACTATTCTTAATAAAGCCCAAGAACCTCCAAAGTCCAAGAAAGTACAGCACTCAAATGCAAAGAACGCTGTACTATTTGAAGCCATTAGTTTAATTATCCACCATGATAGGTAAGTTCCTAATACATAGCTGGGAGTAACAGTGTGAGACCTGAGCATCAGTTCTACTGTACAGAATGTATTTTGCAGCAAACCAGTATACTTTAAAGATGATGTAGCTTACAATTTTGTACAATCATGCTGTCATATTTGAGGGACTCCTGAGTGAAAAACAAAGACTAATAACTATAGGGGCCTTTTTTTGTTCTGGTGATGTATATCAGATCATTTCCTAGTCTTTCCCCACTCATTAAGATTAAATTCCATTTCTCTTGGGAGAAAAATGAGTTTTGGGCTGTGGGGAAGAATTGGCTCAGTGTGATGAATTTTGAATCCTCCCTCTGCATTACTCTTAAAAAGCCTGGTTATAACACAGGACTGTCACAATGTATTTTTAGTTTGATCCTTAACCCTTTTTATTGCAGCTTAAATCATCTCCTGAAACTATAATGTCAGGCACATATCCATGCTGAGTGTAGCCAACACTATATTCAAAAAATATATTGTTAAGGACCCTATTACTGGGCAGAAAGCGTCCTTCCTGAGTCTTTGTTTGTGAAGAAAAGCCAGAGAGACTGGGCCAAAGTGACATAATTTTACCGACGCTGGTATGTTTCACTGGCATGAATGGAACGCAACATACACACTGCTCTTACTTGCCTGGAGTTTAAATCTTCACATTTTGGCTCTTTTCTGTTCAGAGTTGTACTTTGTGCATCTTGATACTTTCTATTTTTTATTTTTATTCTTTAAGCAGACAGTAAATGCATTTAACAACAGTTAAAATGTGTTCAGTGACGTTTAATAAGATGTGTTCAATTGTATAAAGTTATATTATTTCCTTTTCATACCAAATAGGCTGAAGTGTACTTTGCCTCTATTTTTTATTTATTTTTTTTAAAGAAAAGTACTTTGTATTTTATAATTCACAATTCACTTTAACATCTTTCATTTGAGAGAATATGAGCCCTGGAACTTGGCCCAGAATTGTCTTTTCTGTTTTTAAACATCTGCTTAACGTGCCTTTCTGTCACTGGAATGGCACAGCAGAGAACAGTTTCTAATTTTATGAGAAGTTATAGGAATTGGTTAAATTTATTTTTCTTCTTCTTGGTTTTAAAAGTATTTATACAATTTACAGCTGATTCTAACTTCCAGGCTGTTATTTGGATAGTTCTGCCCTAGTCATTATATAATTGGAGTGACACAGTGATTATCTCATGTACTGGTGTAGGAAGTGTGATTACATAGGTAGGACCTACCTCAAAGACTGATCATCCTACTGGCAAGGTGACATGCTTCCTGTACGCTTTGCACATTGTTGCAACATTGCATGTTGCTGGAGCAGTGTGAAAGATAGACACGTCTTTCACACCACAACACAAGAACTACGCGTGTGATCACCACTGCAAGACATTAGGAGGACATGCAGCCCGTATGAGATACTGTACTCTGTTGCAAAGCAAATGATTAAGCTTTTGGCTTCCGATGTGGAATTTTACTTACTTTCTGCAATATATAGTTGTGTCATTACTAACCCTCCAAAAGGTATTAGCTGCCATTTTTAAAGCTCCTATAGTAAAGGGTACCTCTCAATACTCACTCTTATTAATGATCTTCAAATTGCTTTCCCACAAATAGCTTTGCCTTTTTACCTTTTCACGCTCTCTTTTCTGCCTAGTGAGCCAAACCTGCTTGTTCGTGCCTGTAATCAGTTAGGCCAGTTCTTGCAGCACCGGGAAACTAATCTTCGTTACCTAGCATTGGAAAGCATGTGCACGCTTGCCAGCTCTGAGTTTTCACACGAGGCCGTGAAAACACACATAGAAACAGTTATCAATGCACTGAAGGTAACTATTGGTTCTGTGTATTACCTGGAATCCAGATTCTTACATTAATTCATCCGTATTTACTGTTCCTTGAAAGTAATGCAGCTGGCCACTCCTAGTCTTTGCCCTGAAAGAGCTTCAAAACATCAAACAAGGTTCACATTCCACCAGCGAGTCTGTGCTCAAAGTGCAGCCTAAGTCAGGTGCCAAAAGTGTTATCAAATTGAACAAGGGTGAGTTGATATAACTAGAAAGGACTCCTAAGGATGAGGTGGCAGATTCACCTTGCCCCTCCTTCCTTACGCTCACATACTGTTGGTTATAGCTGGGTACTCCAATCTAATCCAGGATGCTTTTTAGCTGGTTTAGTGTTAACTAGCATACTAGCCATTCATCCTTAAGTTTTCTGTCTCCATTATGAGGAGGTTTTTTTTTTTTTAATGTGAACTATAAAACTCTCTTGGCTTCATTTAATACATGGCTTCCCCACCATAACACATGGACATGCAGTTTTAACTCCACTTATGGTTTCATTGCTGCTTCTGACCCAGTTTGTGATGCTAAAGTTAAATAGTTTTTTTTATTGTTAAACACAGTTTTAAAATGTTTTATTTCAAAACAAATCTGCCTCACACTGTTTCTAGGTGTGACTTAGGCTCTAGTTCTCAGTGTCTTAGTGTGGTTACAGAAAAAGAATGCTTTAAACATTAGGAATTCATTGCTTGTTTCCCCCCAATCTCTCTAACTTGTATGGCCCCTTATAATTTATGATGTTATTATAGACAGAGAGAGATGTAAGCGTGAGACAGAGGGCAGTGGATCTCCTGTATGCCATGTGTGACAGAAGCAATGCCCAGCAAATTGTGGCTGAAATGCTGAATTATCTGGAAACTGCCGATTACTCTATCAGAGAAGAAATTGTAAGTTTTTAAAAATTAATATCAGCTTCATTAGCAATTCCAAATTGCTATGTGTTTGTAGCCATGAAGTTTGCATGTTTTTTTGCAGGCTAAATAAATAGTATGTGAGAATTTAATGTGACTGCTGTCTGCAGATAACTAGCTTGAATGGCTTGTCATGTCTCTCAGCTTCTTTGGCAGCTAAGATTATGTGAAGAGGAGTACCTGATAAGAAAGTAAAGCTAACAAAGCTGAAAACAGAGGATTTTGCTACCTTTGGAGGGCTTAAAACAATGTGCTCTAGCTTATAATTGTTCAAAGGAGCAGTTGAATTGTGCATGCTATTCACAAATGGTCATAGAAAAAAAGATATGAATGTAATTGGAGAGGGGAAAATCTGAAGTTATCCCAACCATTCCTTTCTATTAAAGTGGCTAGCACTTATATTCTTAATATTTATTAAATTTTATGTTTGAAATGAACAGAGTAAAATATGCTTTCCTTTACTTAAAGAAGTTCCTAAAATTGTGTTTAACTTTCTTTTATTGCTTCAGACTACTAATCTGTTGGATCTAAAGAGGATACCTACTTATAGTAGCTAGTATAATCATGTTGTGGTGAAACAGAATATGACAAAATTCTGCTCTATTTTACTGTTTAGTTTTGCTCTCCTTTTTCTAGCTGGATGTTAGATGTTATGGAAATCCATTGTCCAAATCAGAATACTTGCAAGTTAATGTTATTTGTTTTTCATCAGGTACTAAAGGTTGCAATTCTAGCTGAGAAATATGCTGTGGACTACACATGGTATGTGGATACCATCTTGAATTTGATTCGAATTGCTGGAGACTACGTCAGTGAAGAAGTGTGGTACAGAGTTATTCAGATTGTAATTAACAGAGATGATGTTCAAGGATATGCAGCAAAGACTGTTTTTGAGGTAATAAATTGTAGTTCCAAGGACTTTTCTATTGGCGTCTCAGTGTTGCTTGGAAGTAAAGTGAAATTTTAAAGAATGATTTTGGTCTAGATAGATCATTGACTTAACAATTTCCTTTATTTCCTCCTTAGAGGAGGTGCTCTTGCATTTGCTTCTGGCTCTTTCATGGCCGCTGTTGTTTTTTGAATTGTCATGATGTGTTATAAAGTTACATGATTCTGTAAGCTTGCCTTGACCTTTCCCTTAAATTAGTAGCCCAGCATGGAGCAGATTCTTTGTACTCATGTTTTACTTATATGGAGAAATCCTTGTCTCAATAAAATTAGACCTAGGATTGTTCTAAAATTTGAACAGGAAGATGTCTTTGAGCCACCACAATTTTTTTTTTTTTTTTGTCCTAGAGAACCCCACCCTAAGAGCAAGTTGTATTCAAATAGTTTCCGGACTGGTCTGGGGGAGTTTTCTGTCACCTTATCTGTCACAACCCTGGACAACAGAGAATGACCCAGCTGCCAGACACAAGTGTTCCCAAGCATCCTCTCCCTGCTGATAGTCAGGTTCTGGTTTTCAAGAGAGCTCATGAGCAGTGTAGCAACAGGAGCAATGAGTAGAATGATGATAGACGAAGACTCAGCTGAGTCTCAACAGACACAGGTTAGGGCCCACATTCATTCCCTGGCTTTGACAATGAAGGTGAGAAATAAATTACAGTTGTCCCTTGACATTCGCGGGGGTTAGGTTCCACGGACCCCCGCGAATGTCAAAAAACCGCGAATATTGATTGCCCTCCCCCCACCCTCCTCCCCAGGGCCTTCAGGGAGCCTTCGAAGGCTCCATGAAGGTCCCCGCGGCCTCCCCCCACCCTCCCCGGGGCCTTTCAAGGCTCCGTGAAGGCCTCCGCGGCCTCCCCCCACCCTCCCCAGCCCTTCACAGAGCCTTCCAAGGCTCCGTGAAGGCCTCCCCCCATCCTCCCCCCTCCCTCCCCGGGGCCTTTCAAGGCTCCGTGAAGGCCTCCGCGGCCTCCCCCCACCCTCCCCAGGCCTTCACGGAGCCTTCCAAGGCTCTGTGAAGGCCTCTGCAACCCTCCACCCTCCCTCCCCAGGGCCTTCACGGAGCCTTCGAAGGCTCCGTGAAGGCCCCCGCGGCCTCCCCCCTCCCTCCCCGGGGCCTTCACGGAGCCTTTCAAGGCTCCGTGAAGGCCTCCGCGGCCTCCCCCCACCCTCCCCAGCCCTTCACGGAGCCTTCCAAGGCTCCGTGAAGGCCTCCCCCCACCCTCCACCCTCCCTCCCCGGGGCCTCCCCCCACCCGCCCCAGGCCTTCACGGGGCCTCTGGAGGGTCTCCAAAGGCCCCGTGAACGCCTCCCCGGCCCTCCCCGCTCCTTCCCAGGGCTTTCAAGGGGCCTCCGGAGGCCCTTTTTCGCGGTTTTGGGGGGGGGGCGGGGGGGCCCTCCCAAAACCGCGAATAATTAAAACCGCAAATGCTGAGTTCGCGAATGTGGAGGGACAACTGTATACGTTTCTACCACCACTGCATTAGTTGATGGTATTTCAACTCTGTGGCTTCTTGGATGAAACACTTTGTCTATACTCGGCATATCTGTTTTAGGGACAACTGTCTTATTAGTCTTATTAACAGTCTTATTATCCATACCAATAGGTAGAGAGGAAGAGAACATTGTTAATGGTTCTGTTTGAACTCTCAGCAATATTTAATCCATAGGATCCTTCTTGACTCCTTGAAGGAGATCCCCTTAGTTTGAACAGTCTCACAATGGTTATTGTATTTCTATGGGAATTGGTTTCAGAAGGTGATACCTTGTCTTGTAGGGATTCTGATTCTATTCCACATGTTTAACATTACATTGGTTCTCCTGGGAAAGAATATCCAGGAAGTTGTTTTCAGTATGTGGTTGAAATATATCTTGATTTCTCTTTTTTCATTGAAAATCAGTGAAGCTATAGATGTTTTAAATAATTGCTTTCAGATGCTGATGGGTTGGGTGAGGATTAATAAATGAAAAATTAATCCAGATAAAACAAAAGCATTCTTCATCAGAAAGAGGAAGGACTCTGGAATAAAGATTCAGCCCTTTTTTCCCTTTGGATATGGTTGCCTTTTACTGCTTATGCGTGCACACAAGCTGCACTTATTCCTGAAGAGGTCAGGCCTGGCTCCCATAGCCCTGTACCATAATTAATACTTGCATTGTTGCAATCCAGTGTAGTGTACACGGGACTGTCCTTTTTAGAGTATTCAGAAAGTTCCATTGGTTCAAAATGCGGTAAGTAAGGCTATTAGTGGATGCTTGCCTTTTGGACCATATTAAATTTATCCTGCAATCTCAGAGCTGGTTACCGGTTTGTTTCTGGGTGCAATTTGAAGTGTGTGATTATTTTTTAAAGTTCTAGCTTGGGGTAGGAAAAATGGAGTCCTTCATATTTGCTAGACTGCAGCTCCCAGCATTCCTCATTGCCAACTAAGCTGATGATTACTTATGAGAGATGCAGTCCAACACTATTTAGAGTGCCATATTTTGTCCATGCCTGGGTCCAGGATACTTGAGGGATTGTCTCCCCTTGTAGCAGCCTGACCTCATATTAAGATCAGGTGAAGCAGCCCTTCTCTGTGTTGCAGCTATAGTAGAAGCACAGCTGTTTTATAACACAAGAGACAGCGTTCTCAAAACCAGCCTCATAGAACATCTTGCCCCATGAAGTTTGGGTGGCATATCTCTGGTTGTTTCCCAATGATTAATTCTTTCTGTAGTCCAGTAGGCTTTTAGCTTGTCAGGTGGATAATGAATTTATCTACTGTGCCTGCTTTTGCATTTTGCTTAATATTACTGTTCTGTTGTGATATTGTTGTTCTTCCCTTTCTGAGTTTCCTTGAGGAATGCATGTGTATTAGAAAGGTTAACATTTTCATATAAATGTGTTAATATTTGGTGTGTGTATATGGCACTCCATATTGCAGCAATTGGTAGAAGGCTCAACAGTTTCCTAGAGAACATATGAATGTGGCTAACAGTGCCAACTGGCTGTTTCTTGTACCTTATCAGCCAGCAGAAGATCTGTGAAGTTGTACTAGTAGCTCTATTTTTATACTGTCTAAAGATGCTAAGAATGAAGTAATGTTGTGAAAATGTGAATGTAGAAGCAAGAGAGTGGTCCAGTTTGACTCTAAGAAATTATTATTATTATTGATGTACTATGTTCTGGACAACATCTCCAGTAATCTGAAGGAGTACTTGGGTGAAAATGAAGTGTCTCTGTTGAATGAGTAACATTGTTACACAACACCAGGGTAGGGAGATTTTCACACGGGCTATATATCCTGTGGCAGAAACAGAACAGGGTTGGGAAAGGTTTTCCCTTTCAGACAACATAGACCCCGTTCTGTCCTGCATCCGTCCTGCTCCCATGCCTGTTCTGAAATAATGTATTCACGATGTTTCATCGTGAATAGACGACCTGTTCCGTGTCTGTCACGGAATCACAGGTGTGCGAACAGGAGCCCTGTTCCTGTTCTGAAATGACAGCCGCCGTGGGGAGGTCCGTGCCGAGCACTTCTGGGCATCATCTGGACATCCAGGTAAGTGGCACCCTTTATTTTATCCTCCCCATTTTGATTGTGTACTTTAAAGTGTGTTTTTGTGCTTGGTGAACTGATTTGATGTTTGGGGCGGTATTTTTGAATTTACCGCCTGGCCATTCTCTCACGACGGCTGCATTTATGACGGCTGCATTTACGGCCAGCCAGCAGGGCGGGGAGCCCGTTCCTGCCATGGAGTCAAGGTACGTGTGTGAAAGATTTACCTTATTCCGTGGTAGAAATGGGAGAGGAGGTGGCGGGGCAGTAACAGGACATTTTGGCCCCATGTGAAAATCTCCTAGGAGAGGGGCTAGTATTTCTAGTTATTAGAAATTCATGCTACCCAGACTTCGCTATTTGGAAGGATCTGTCCACTGAAATCACTGCTGCTCTTTGAGGATGCATTATCTGTACAAGCGTACCACCATTAACAAAGCCTCTGACATAGAAGTTCCTTTTTACAAAGTTTTATTTAGTGGAGCCCCTTGTATTCTGTCTAGCGGGCAACATTGGCACTGGAAGGATAGTGAAGGAGAGCTGGAGAAAGACAGGCTTTCAGTACAGGGCTGCAGCAGCATGTCTGTAGTAACAATACAGTAAAGGTTGACCTGGGAAAGAATGGGATTCTACCCTAAGTGTTCCTACAGTAGCTGTGTGTGCTTCCCTACAACAGGCAGTGTAACCAGCTGCCTCCAGAATCACTTACTGAGCAAGTGTGAAAAACAAAACAGAAAGAAAAGGGGAAAGCAGATTAGCCTGTCTAACCAGCTACCCTGGCATGTTGAAAAAGCATAGATCTATACATTTTGCCAACAAAATGGAATTCATAAGAATGGTGGAGGCTTTTGAAAGAAAAAAAATCATCCCAGGATGCATTTTGGAAGATGCTTTCAAATTGTCTCTAGGGACTTGTCTACACAATGAAAAATTCACAGAGTATATGATCTGTCTGAATGAGATCAGAACGGGATTCACAGTATTTGGAGGGAGGGGGGCTAAAAATTCCACAAACTGCACAGTAAAAGGTTCGTGGTCTTCCCCAAAGTTTCCTGGAAAATGTGCATAGATGCACATTTTCACACATGTGGCCATCTGAATTCACAATCGCTGCGCATTTTCACTCTATTTCCCTTTATCAGAATGTTTGGCCGCTCCATTCAAATAGATATAAACAGATGCAAATGGGCAAAAAAAAAAAAAAAAAAAAAAAGTGTGCACAAAATGGTGTCGCTGTGAATGGGTGAAAATGTGCACCCACTCTCAGTATACCATCACGTCTAGACAAGCCCTAAAGGTTTAAAAGTGTTTTTGTCCACATATGCAAGACGTAACTGACCTGGCTGTTTCATTTCACATGTGCATAATGTTTATTTTGAATAAAAAGTTTTCTGAAACATGTTGAACTGCTCTTTTTTTTTAAATAGTGTAGGAATATACCCCTGTTATTTCCATGTTATTTCCACCTCTGGAACCAAAGTTTCTGTTAAAGAACACATCTACTTCATTAACTGAGGTATACCTGTAATGACTGATGATCCTTTGGGGTCTTTTGTTCTGGCTCTAGGCACTCTCCTAGGAAGCTATCTGCCCTTCTTTTCCTGTGCTAAAGATTCTGTGACAACACTTGGCAGTCTTTACAACAAATGGCCTCATAGGATCCCAGCACCACCACCACCTCTATCACAACTCCAGTGGCGCTTTCCTTTCCTTTTTAGTCAAGATTAACTAGTCCTATCTCATGAGTCACGTACTTGGAACTGATCCTCATTCTGTAGGTGCGTGATAAGACTTCTGTTTCTGAGGGAGCTTTCTAGATGCACCACGTTACTCCTAACACAATGAAATAAGCCTGCTTTGCTGCTAACAACTAATCTTCCATCTGTCCCTCTAATCCATTCTGCTGTGATTGAGTAGGCAGAAGGATGTTTTTAAGGGTGAAAATTATTCCTCAAACTCTTACCTTTCTCTTCTTGAGGATAAGGGGAGGGGTAAAGGGGTGGTTTCAGCTCAGGAAAAGAAGATGAACATTAACCCCCCCACACACAAATAGTTTATTTTATGCAGCTCAGATTGTCCATGTTTGTGTGTTTTTGTAAGCCAATTTTGATAGCTTGGGCTAAGGAGTGGCTAATAAGCACCTTGAATAATGCTCTTTATTTTACTTGAGAATTGTTGTGTGTCTTCAAGCGATTTCTGACTCATGGCAACCTTAGTCAACCCTATCACAGGGTTATCTTGGCAAGATTCATTCAGAGGGGGGTTGGTTTGGTTTTTCCTTCCTACGGGGCTCAGAGAGTGTGATTTGTCCAAGGTCACCCGGTGGGTTTCCATGGCTGAGTGGGGATTTGAACCCTGGTCTCCAGTGTCATAGTCCAATGCTCAAACCACTACACTACAACAAGTCTCAGTGCTGACACTTGAGAATTGTCCTTTCCTAACTTCTGGATCCTTCCTTCCCTTGAATGGTATTTTTCATCCTCCCCACCAAAATTTCTTTTACCGGTATTATTAATTTTGAAATGGTTTGTGATTTATTATGGGCTCTGGTCAAAAAGCAGGATAGAGACATAAAATAAACAATAAGCATATTGGGCAGCAAAAACAGGACTACCACTTACTGGCTTTTTGTGTGTGTGTTCTGCAGTGTTTGTGCTCCTGGTACTTTGCAGAATACTAGCAGTTCATTCCATAGAATAAAGCCCTACATGGTTTGGGTCCGGGTTACCAATGGGATCGCCTTCTCCTGTATAATCCAACCCCATACACTTGGGTCCTCTGGGGGTGTGAAGTTTGGGGGGGTTCTTCTGCCTGGGAATTCCCTAAATAGCGCCCCCTATTGTTGCCACCACCCTTTGGATTCCTCACCCCTTTACAACATGGTCCAAAGAGAGACCGTGGGGTTCCTTCTCTATCCTCTGCCCCTGCAGAGATTGACCTCCACCTCCCTTCTGTCTTGGTCAGCCAGGACTAGGCTGGCAACAGTCACCCAGACAGCTTTTTCTTCAGCTGCCCCTAGACTCTGGAATGGCTTGCTGGAAGAGATTCGACAGTTGAATACACTGTCTGAATTTAAAAGAGCATTAAAGACCAATCTCTTCTGCAGGCCTATCCAGATGATTTTTAAACTATGAATTTTAAACTGTTTTAATGTGTACTAGTTTTATTCTCTTAATTGATATTATTTTTATATGTTTTTATATGTTTTAATTGGTTTATGTACTTTTAGCCCATATGTATTTTAATTGATATTAGTTGTTTTGTATAAATCTGTTGTTCCCTGCCTCAATCCATGGGGAGAGGCGGGTAAGAAATAAATTACTGTTGTTGTCATTGTTACCGTTACCCATATGTTTCCTGTCAGAGTGGCAATGTTATATAACTCTCTATGTGCACACATGGTGATGGTGTAAAGCAGCCAGCACTGTTTTCAGCTCTCAGAATACCTTGCCCACAGGTAGCTCAAGATGCTCTGAATTACACCAGTGATTATAGGTCATTAAAACTCAAGTGGGCAACATCTTGTCCTTTTGCACTGTGGGTCTTTGAGTGTGTGTGTGTTTCACATACAAACTCACATGCACAGAACCATAAGCATAGAAGAGGAACAGCATAGTACACTGATAGGAAATGATGGGATATGAAAATGAATGCTGTAAAATGCATGCTTCTACAAAAAGCTCCAGACCATGGATCACTACTCAGTCCCAATAAATAAAATCACTACAACGAACTCCAGATATGGAGTTCAACCACACTAGGTTTCTCCATTGGTAGTCCCACTTTAAGGTCTAAATACCCTAAAGGCACTAGATCCTGTCTGATCTTGGAAGCTAAGCAGGGTCAGCCCTGGTTAGTACTTTGATAAGAGACCACCAACAAACACCAGGCGCTGTAGGTTATATTTCAGAGGAAGGAACTGGCAAAACCACCTTGTGAGTATTCCTTGCCTAAGAAAATCCTATGAAATTCATGGGGTCACCCTAAGTCACCAGGTGACTTGGAGGCACATACACACACAGTCTCATTTTACACATAATCCTGTTGTTATTGTTACTCATGCCCTAGACATAAGGGGTGAAGCATAAATGCATGGGTGGTGGCAAAACTCTTTCCTGAGCCTGCTGAGAGAATACTGTCAGAAATGAAATATCATGCTGTTTCATCAACACTGCATTTTTGTGTACAAACTTTGAATCTAGCAACTCTTTTGATGGATTCCAAATGTTTCCTTCAACAGGCTCTTCAAGCACCAGCCTGCCATGAGAACTTAGTAAAAGTGGGTGGCTACATCTTGGGAGAATTTGGAAATCTGATTGCTGGGGATCCAAGATCTAGGTAAGAATATACTCTTAAGGAGGGATGGGGAATTGACCAGTTGGGTTATTTACAGTAACATATACTCATTCTCACACATTCAAAAACATGCACATTTACAAATAATTCTGTAATTATTCATTCCACACAGCTGACTTCTAAGTCCTGCACACATATTGTATGTACATGTGTGTATACAATTCTGGATTTTGAGATGTACTCACTGGCAGCATTAGCTCTGCTCCTCTGCAGTATAGTGGAACTTTGGATCTGGTCTTTCTGTTATCCCGTCCTTGACTGACTTAGCTAAGGGAGAATTTGTTAGCATAGGCAGACAAACATGGGCAGAAGGTCATGTGGAAGGAAGGAGAGACTTTGATCAGGCAGGTGGGCTTTAAGTTGTCCATCCCTCTATTAAAATTAATGTTAAATCCTACAGAATATAAAATCCTAAGGTCCATGGCAGCAGAAACTTCATTTCTTCAGAACTTAAACTTGGGATTTTAACAATGAGCTTATGCTTTGATTTCCCATCCATCGTATCATCTTTGCTTTGTGGTTTTTCTTCTTCTTCAGTCCTCTGATCCAGTTCAACCTGCTGCACTCTAAGTTCCATCTGTGTAGTGTCCCCACGAGAGCGCTGCTTCTGTCGACTTACATCAAATTCGTGAATTTGTTTCCCGAGATAAAAACAACTATTCAAGATGTACTACGCAGTGACAGTCAGCTAAAAAATGCTGATGTAGAGCTACAGCAGAGGGCTGTTGAGTACTTGAGGCTCAGTACAATTGCAAGTACTGATATCTTGGTATGTATGCATAACAGAACATGGGATCAGTACTTTGTAGTCATAAACCCTTGCATCCAAGAAATAAAATAACATAAAATAAAATAAAATAATTGTTAACTCTTAAAAAAATAGCCATCATTCATTTGAGTGGTGGTTTGGAAAGCGCTATATTCCTGATTATAGTAAATAAATGGTTTAGTTAAAACCATATTTTAAGACATCACAGTGTGCCTTTTTTTCTTAAGTGGATGTGCCTTGGTCTTATATGGATTCTTTCCCTTGTAAGGCAACAGTGCTAGAAGAAATGCCTCCATTTCCAGAGAGAGAGTCATCCATTCTGGCCAAGCTCAAGAAGAAAAAAGGCCCCAACACAGTTACAGATTTAGAAGAGACAAAAAAGGAGAGAAACGCTGATATGAATGGCAGCACTGAAACTACACTTGTGAATGCCAGCACTGCAGTAGGTATCTTTGGGCAGCATACTGATCTCTCTTCAGAAATCTAGGTATCTAGTAAAAGGAGGCATTGGCTGTTAGTGGCATAAACAGGCAGAAGTCCACCATATGCCTGCATATGTCTTCTTTTTGTCATTGAAGATGTTAGTATTCCTGGGAGAATACAGATGATATTTACAAGGATATTAAAGAAGTTATGTAAAATAATAGACAAAGGAAAATTAATTTGGAAATTTGATATGAAAGTGGGATAAGCTAAGAGGTGGAACTGATATATGATTTGGTAAAGAAATGGAGATATAAATATAATTGATATAACCATGGATAGAGACTGGGATTAAGAATAGAAATTTGACAGGAATTTTGTATATGGAGTGATAGCAATATCGAAAGCAGTTGAAGGTAAAATTTGGGATTACAGTTGTCCCTCCACATTCGCGAATTTGACATTCGCGGTTTCGAGTATTCGCGGTTTTGGGAGGGCCCCCCAGGCCCCCCCCAAAACCGCGACACGGGGCCTCCAGAGGCCCCGTGAAAGCCCTGGGAGGGCTGGGAAAGCCTCCGCGGGGCCTCTGGAGACCCTCCGGAGGCCCCGCGAAGGCCCTGTGGGGGGAGTGGGGAGGGCAGGGAAGGCCTCCGCGGGGCCTCCGGAGACCCTCCGGAGGCCCCGCAAAGGCCCTGTGGGGAAGTGGGGAGGGCTGGGAAGGCCTCTGCGGGGCCTCCGGAGGGTCTCCGGAGGCCCCGCTAAGGCCCTGGGGGGGGAGTGGGGAGGGCTGGGAAAGCCTCCGCGGGGCCTCTGGAGACCCTCCGGAGGCCCCGCGAAGGCCCTGTGGGGGGAGTGGGGAGGGCAGGGAAGGCCTCCGCGGGGCCTCCGGAGACCCTCCGGAGGCCCCGCAAAGGCCCTGTGGGGAAGTGGGGAGGGCTGGGAAGGCCTCTGCGGGGCCTCCGGAGGGTCTCCGGAGGCCCCGCTAAGGCCCTGGGGGGGGAGTGGGGAGGGCAGGGAAGGCCTCCGCGGGGCCTCCGGAGACCCTCCGGAGGCCCCGCAAAGGCCCTGTGGGAAAGTGGGGAGGGCTGGGAAGGCCTCTGCGGGGCCTCCGGAGGGTCTCCGGAGGCCCCGCTAAGGCCCTGGGGGGGAGTGGGGAGGGCAGGGAAGGCCTCCGCGGGGCCTCCGGAGACCCTCCGGAGGCCCCGCAAAGGCCCTGTGGGGGGAGTGGGGAGGGCAGGGAAGGCCTCCGCAGGGCCTCCGGAGACCCTCCGGAGGCCCCGCGAAGGCCCTGTGGGGGGAGTGGGGAGGGCAGGGAAGGCCTCCGCGGGGCCTCCGGAGACCCTCCGGAGGCCCCGCGAAGGCCCTGTGGGGGGAGTGGGGAGGGCAGGGAAGGCCTCCGCGGGGCCTCCGGAGACCCTCCGGAGGCCCCGCTAAGGCCCTGGGGGGGGAGTGGGGAGGGCAGGGAAGGCCTCCGCGGGGCCTCCGGAGACCCTCCGAAGGCCCCGCGAAGGCCCTGTGGGGGGAGTGGGGAGGGCAGGGAAGGCCTCCGCGGGGCCTCCGGAGACCCTCCGGAGGCCCCGCAAAGGCCCTGTGGGGGGAGTGGGGAGGGCAGGGAAGGCCTCCGCGGGGCCTCCGGAGACCCTCCGGAGGCCCCGCAAAGGCCCTGTGGGAAAGTGGGGAGGGCTGGGAAGGCCTCTGCGGGGCCTCCGGAGGGTCTCCGGAGGCCCCGCTAAGGCCCTGGGGGGGAGTGGGGAGGGCAGGGAAGGCCTCCGCGGGGCCTCCGGAGGGCCTCCGGAGGCCCCGCGAAGGCCCTGTGGGAAAGTGGGGAGGGCTGGGAAGGCCTCTGCGGGGCCTCCGGAGGGTCTCCGGAGGCCCCGCTAAGGCCCTGGGGGGGAGTGGGGAGGGCAGGGAAGGCCTCCGTGGGGGAGTGGGGAGGGCAGGGAAGGCCTCCGCGGGGCCTCCAGAGACCCTCCGGAGGCCCTGCGAAGGCCCTTTGGGGGGAGTGGGGAGGGCAAGGAAGGCCTCCGCGGGGCCTCCGGATGGTCTCCGGAGGCCCCACTAAGGCCCTGGGGGGGAGTGGGGAGGGCAGGGAAGGCCTCCGCGGGGCCTCCGGAGGGCCTCCGGAGGCCCCGCGAAGGCCCTGGGGAGGCGGGGGAAAGCGACTATGGGGCCTCCGGAGGCCCCATGGTCGCTATAGCACGGAAGGGGGGGGCAAACAGTATTCGCGTTTTTTTCACATTCGCGGGGGTCCGTGGAACGTAACCCCCGCGAATGTGAAGGGACGACTGTATAAGTCTTTCTTTTTTATGTTAAATGGGAAACAAATAAACGAGCTACAAATTTGCTCAAGGGTTCAATAAAAGAAGTTTTAGGATAATAATTGTTGTAAATAGGGATTTGGAACAAAAGACAAGCTATTGATCTTATATATAATATATGTCAAAACTTGTAAAGAATGAAATGTCACTTTAAATATTGTATGACATAACTTTAAAATATTTTTTTTAAAAAAAGATGTTAGCATTCCCTTCCACCTCCCCCAGTGACCAAAGCACCCCCCTCACTTACTGTAGAGCCACTGCAGCCCCCTCCCATGGGAACATAGCGAGATACCTCTCCAATCTCTCCCCCCACCCGCATTAGCTACAATATGCTGTGGGAGTGTGTGAGCTGAAGTGACTCTCCAGTAAGGCTGGTGGATGTTGAATGGCCAGCTGTAGTGTAATTGCACATGTGGAACTCCAATGCTGCACTGAGCCATACAGGATTCTGGCAGTTGTGTTTCTGTCTATATATATATAGTGGGCCCTTGGTATCCGCAGGGGCTTTGGTTCCAGGACCCCCCGTGGATACCAAAATACATCGATGCTTAAGTCCCATTATATACAGTGGCACAGTACAATGGTGTCCCTTATATAAAATGGCAAAATCAGAGTTTGCTTTTTGGATTTGTGTGTGTCTGTGTGTGGTGGGGGAATGTTTTCAAGCCATGAATGGTTGAATCTGTGGATGCAGAATCTGTGGATACAGAGGGCTGATTGCATATTCCTAAGGATCATTTGTTTTCAAAATCTTAGCTATCCTGCTATCTTGCCAGTAATCTAATTTTTTTCTTTTTAAAGGTTTGGGTGGGGAGGGTGACTACAATTGTTTCAATACATCTGTAAATTTCTTGTGGAATCCTGTTTATGCCTGATATATGGTGTGTGCGTGTGTGTGTGTGTAAAATTAAGAATAAGTATTGACTATTTCCAAAATTATTTTACATTGGATTTTCACATAGCTTCCTGTCGTGTAGAAGAGATTTCCGTAATAACTTTCCAATTTCCCCCCTGCTGTGTATGCATGCATGTATTTGTTTGGTACGTCTTATATTTATAAAATTTGGGGAGTTCTTGCATTAAGGAAAAAGAAAGCTTGAGCAGGCTTTTAGAGTATTCTTCATTTGCACTATCAATTCAGTTTTCTTTAAGGAAATTCCTTAGTTTAGATTTAAAGTCAATTATTAATAGATATTGGTTATTTTTACTTGATTACAACTGATGCAGGCAAGAGTGCATGCATACAAACACACACTATCCAGGAGAGGTCTGTGAGTAGACACCGCAATCTGCAGTCCTCTATGTTGTAATTTTATGTGGAGTTGGACTGATGTGATCAACCATCTCAACAGTTTTCCATGGTTTTTTTCCAGGCTGTGAGGCTGTGTTCTGAAAGAGTTCACAGCCTCACAGCATGGAAAAAAACTATGGAAAACCTATGGATGCCGGCCGTGAAAGCCTTCAACTTCACATCTCAACAGTATTTTGTTCCTCAGGCTGGTCTCTGCAATAAATGCTTATCTGTAGTTTTAGTTTGCTGCTTCTGTTTGTGATTGTTGTGCTGTCTTGAATTAGGTTCTATTATAGTTGACCTCTTTCAATGCTTTGCAAGTATATTTAGAAGCCAGTTTTGGGGTTGTGATGTCAGTACAAATGCTTAATGACTGACAGCTTGAACAGGGGACTTTACTTGGTTTATATCTTATTAGCACTGTGAAATATTTAATTTTTCTGTTTTACAGTCAACTCCATCTCCTTCAGCAGACCTTTTAGGTCTTGGGGCAGCCCCAGTTACAAATTCAGTTCCACCCCCAACATCTAGTGGCAGCTTGTTGGTTGATGTGTTTTCAGATAATTCTGCAACTCCTGCATCTCTTGCTCCAGATTCTGAAGACAACTTTGCAAGGTACATAGGAAGTCTATAAGTTATATTTGAGGCAATTTTCCTCCCCATCCCTTCTATCTTCCTCCTTTTCTTAGCCGCTACTTGATATAATTCCTGCACATTTCACTGAGGGAGCAAGAAGTTAGTCTGTCACTTTAACATTTACTTGACTCTTCCCTATAGCAGGATGGTTGCTGACTTTTTTTGTTGCCATACAAGAAAGTATAGTTTCATAACAAGGACAGCACCATCTGGTTCCTAATTAAAGAGTACAAGCTTTCAGCCATGACTGTGTATACACATTTGTGTTTTATATATCGCATTCCTGTCACACATGAAATTCCACATCAAATGTGTGGCCTGTCTTCCTTATACAAATAAAAGACTACTCTCTGTGAGTGAAACTGTGTGACTGAGGCTGCATCTGCACTGCAGGAAAAAAAATCCAGTTTGACACCGCTCTATAACTGCCATGGCTCAATGCTATGGAATTCTGGGATTTGTAATTTTGTGAGATATTTAGCCTTCTGTGTCAGAGAGCTCTGGTGCCACAACAAAATACAAAGCCCAGGATTCTATATCATTGGACCATGTCAGTTAAAGTGGTGTCAAACTGGATTATTTCTGCAGTGCAAATGCAGCCTCTTTGCCATATCTTGATGTTTAAGTTTTGTAGGGCTATAAAAGAGATCAATTGCCTGGAGGCACCAGGCATTAGTTGACTACCTTGTCCTGGGATAACTTTATTTACAAAAATGAAGGTAATGATCACTTAATCAGAATTTTGGGTTAATAGAACTTTAAAAATTGCAAATGTGAGGATGATCATGACATCAGTATTTCCACTCATTTTAATATTTAAAATTTGCAGGGCGGGGGGCTCTTTACACTGACACAGCAAAACCAATGAGGAGCTTTGTCGCACCTTAAAAACTACTAAGTATTATTTGGATAAGGGTTTTTTTTAGACTGCAGCTCAATTCATCATATATATGGAGTGTTACCTGAGTAGGCAGATACTCAGGCACTTGGTTGGGATGTGGGGAAATAGAAATGCAAAAGGAACAACCATTGATGATGAGCTTAACAATGGTTGTTTAATAAACAGTAATTTATTAAAGTGAGAAAGACATTCTAGCATAGATAAACATGTACAGTATATGGTAATGAAAGGCCAAAGGATTCCTTGTCTTTTATTTCATATGTCACATGTCTTTTAGGCTTCAATTTATTTTTTTTAAAAAAAACTGCTTAGTTTTTAATGTATTCGTATGCAGTTTATCAAGTTGACTTGTGCACAGATATTGTCATTGTTTGAAGGTGCCAGATATGTGAAATAGCTATGGAAGCTAGATTAGGAACTCTTGGTTAGTCACAAGCTTTCTTAAAAGAATAGCCAAGGGAAATCCTGTTTAACTTTTCTTGCTAGACACAACACGGCATCCCCTCCTTTTTAACAAGTAACGGCGTCCTCTTTCTGCGATGGTACTTGAGGAACTGGAAAGCTTTGTGAAATATTATTTAATCCACTTACAGACTTGTACTTGTATTATAGATGCATGTAAAGTTTTTTTAAATTGCAGTATTCATTTGAATCATTGTATGTACTCACGTAGAAGTCTACCTCATGTATAAGTCAAGGGCAAGTTTGGGGGCCTAAATTATGGATTTTGATATGACCCATGGATTGGTTGAGAATAAAGCTTAGGGGCATGTATTCAACACCCACAAAAAATACCTGTACAATCCATTTATTATTTGCTGCCTCCTCCCCTGCTTTTAATAGGGACTTTGATAACATCAGTGTACACCTTGAGTGGTGTTCAGTTAAGTCAGGCTTAGTCAGTGGTCAAATCTTTCGTCGCTAGTAGGAAATAAAACTGGTAGGGTTCCTGGGCCCAGCCACACACGTGTTCCCTTGCTCACTCACTCAGGTAGGAGGGGGAAGGGCAGGTGGTGCACGGGTCTCCAGGGCAGATGAAGGAAGCGGAACAGGGGATAGGAGGAGGAGAGAGCCAGGGTGAGAGGGCACAATGGCAGTGGGAGGATGCCAAGGCCGCTTTTTTAAATCACCTCTTCAGCGCTCTGGTGCCTCCACTACCAGGGAGAGTCACATGCATCAGGCAGGCCAAGTGAAGAGGTGGGTCACTTGCTGTTGCTTCTACTGCTGTTATGCTCGCTGGCAATACCAACCAGGGGGGAAGAAGTGTAACTATTATTATTATTATTATTCTTTATTGTATTTATACCCCCGCTCTTCAGCCACAAAGGCTATCGGCTTACAAATGGTTAATTTAACAGTTCCCTGCCCTCAGGCTTACAATCTAAAAAAGACATGACACATAAGGAAAAGGGAATGGCACAGGGGGGGTAGGGATTAAATCCAGCAGATACTGCTGGTTCTTCTCTTCCTCCAAAGGCAGGGCAGTGGCAGTTAGGCTGGAGGGAGGGCCTTTCACTAGTTTAGTTTAGGCATAGGGCTAACTAGTTTAGACATAGGGCTAGAGCCTGAGAACAAACTCCAGGAGTGCCCTGCGAGCAATGTTTTCAAACAGCCTCAGCTCTTGGCAGCAGCAGCCTTCTGTCAGCGAAGGGCTCTATGTAACATCCCCCATTCCCCCCTTCTTCTCCCACCCAACAGCAGAAGATGGAAAAGAGGAGAGAGCAAGTGCTGAGATATTAGCAAGCAATCTCCATTTCTCTCCATCCTTTTTCTAGCCCTCCCTCCCTCTCCTTAGAAATTCAGTATTTAATGAAATCAAGGAGCAGTCGTGCATGTTCAGTGGCACAAGAAAGAAAGAAAGAAAGAAAGAAAGAAAGAAAGAAAGAAGACTTATAAGTCTCACCTCTAAGCCCAGACCTGCTGAGGCCATGCATGCATTCTCTCGCTCACTTGATCACTCATTCAGGCAGAAGGGGGGAAGGGATGAGAGTGGAAGGTGGGAACGTGGGTGCTGCACAGACCTTCTGGGCAGATAGAGGGAGTTGGACTAGGGGGAGGGGAGGATACAGGCGGGGTGGTCAGGTGGGAGAAGGGCAAGGGCATTGGGAGGGGGCTGTGGCAGTTGCTCTTATGGCAGTGGCTTTGGCAGGTGTGCACTTAATAGGGACTTATAAGCCTCACTACTGCAACCCCTTCCTGCATGCTCTGTGGCCTTTTTGACAGCCTTGGCTTAGTTGGGTGGGTTGGCCTCTGCACGCCTCAAGCTTGGAAGAATTTGCTGGGTCGCTTTTCGACAATCTGCCTTTTCAACTCCTTTGCCCAGCAGCCCAATCTGGGGTGATTGTTCTGGAAGTCCCTGAAAATCCATCCAGAGTGATCACCCCAGATTGGGCTGCCGGGGGAGAGATCGAGGGAGTGGGTCATAGAAAAGCAACCCAGCATACTCCTCCCAGCCGGAGGTGCATTCTAAGGCCTTTTCAGCAGCCTTGGCTGTCTCCTTCCTCCTCCCCTAAGCTGGGTAGCCCGGCCTCGACTCCTGTGAAACTAGCATTGACCCATGTATAAATTGACCCAGGTTTTGGTGACCCAGGTTTTGGAGATTGGTTTTTTTTTTATATATATATAAAAAAATTGACTTATACATGAGTATATACGGTATATCCTCAAGGCAAGTACAGTATAAATATTTAAAAGACTGCAGTACACATTTAAAACTCTAGCCATAAATCAATAGAATACTGTAGTGTTGAAACACAGTAAATAGGCAAACCTTAAAGAACTGGCCTGTTTGATACAAGTACATGACACCTATGCATAATACTCACCAAAGAGGCTTTGGAGTCAGGAAAGCAGATCTCTCACAACTGTCACCTCAGCTTCTTTGTGCTCTGATATTTGGGAGGATATTGTGATTGGTGGTGAATGGGAAGTAAAAGATAAGTGCTGCATATATTCTTTCATAATTTACATCTGAAAATGCTTTGTTTAATGGAGTAGGAGGAGGAATTATACCCCTAGATTTTCTGCTAACAACTCCCTACTCTCTCTTTCTCTCTCTGTGCTGCTTCCTTTCTTCCTTCTGCTGCTTGCATTTAGTCCTGACCTGGCTTCAAGTGAGCAGGTAGTTTCTGAGGAACCAGCTGAACAGGTGCATGATGCTGATGAGCTTTTTCACAAGTAAGCAATACTAAAACCTTGCAGGAGTCAGCAGGTGCTACAATTTTTACTTTTAAAAAAGACACCACAGCATCTCAAATGATTTATGTGTTAATGCTAGGGTCAGAGTAAATAGCGGAGATTATCAGATGCCTGCAAAAAACACCCCAGGAGCATGTGAGGACGATGTTACTGTCACGCGAACAGGTCCTGGTTTCAGACGTCCTTGTCATCCTTGCGTCCTGAGTCTGTGCTGCAGCTGTGAATAAGGCATCACTTTCAATTGATGGGGAGGTCCCATCAGTGAAAAGCGGCCTCTTACGGCTGCAGCACAGAAGCAGCATACGAGGGCGACAATGTTGTCTGAAATTGGAATCTGTTTGCATGAGAGTAATAGCGTCCTTGCATGTTCCTGGGGTGGTTTTTGCAGCATCTGATAATCTCCCTAATCTGTATCAGAGCAGACATGATTAAATATCTACCAAGCAACTGATCATATGTAGGGTGTTGATCCAATTCTTTAATTCAAACCAGGAAACCCAATGTGTGTAACTAAAAGATGGGAAAATATCTTAACTGAGGAGCAAACCAGTTTTTATAATGTGGTTGAAGTTTATGGAAATTGCTTCTAAGATATGCTTATTTGTAAGGGCTGCATGGAAGTTTTTGTAAGAGGAGGAAGTCAGTGGGATCAATTAGAATCGGCTCTTGGACTTCAAGGAGTTCATGCTTACAAATATTACTGTGGAACTGGTGGCCCTTCTGAAATGCAGTGCTGAGTTCAGTCATGATAGAATGCAAGTTTTCAGGGCCTTACCGCACTCCGAAGAAAAGCAGCAAAGCAGCAGAAATGTTCCGTCTTTCCTTCTGCCTTACTGCATGACATCAGCATTCTGTCATTCCGGTCCGGGGGGGGAGGCAAGGTAAAACTGCCTCTTGTTGCTAACCGGAAAAATCTGTTTGGAAAAAGATGCGGTTTTACCTCAGTCTCCCACGGGACCAGAACAAAAGAATGCTGGAAGAATGCTGATGCCATGCAGTAAGGCAGCTGGGAAGATGGAACGAACGTTCCTGCTGCTTTGCCGCTTTTCTTCGGAGTGCGGTAAGCCCCTCATTGTTTACATGTTGCTGCTCTCAAAACTGAAAGCTGATTCATGCATGCCTGTACATCACTTGACTGCAACATCACGTGTCAGCTTACAAATATGAATGAGGCATCACAGATCAGATATCATAGAAGACATCCAAATGCAGTTGTTTTCAATGTTCCTGAAAAGAGTTATTTTCAGTTCACATATCCATCTCTTAAGAAATCAGGTGATGTAAATGTGTGTGAGAATCCATTGTATAGTATTATGTTACAATGGTCATGCAGTATTCTGGAGTTGTGGTCTGCCTCTTTCAGAAGCTTTGCATTGTTGTTGGATGTTTGGTAGAATCTAATAGGTGATCTTGGCTTTTACAAGGCATTTTGTTGTATACTTTCTTCCACAAAAAGTAGAAACTAAGAACTAAGAATGTATCTGGTCACTTAATTCCCCCTAACATATTGATTATATCAACTGTTACTTATATAGCAAATGAAAACAAAGTAGAATATGCTATCTGCCCTCAGAAGAATCGTGTGAGCTAGGCCATGATGCTTTCCCCCCCAGAGTTGAGAAATTGAGGCTGTCTGCTTTATCCAAGGTCATATCATTGGTCCTCCAGATCCACAGTCAATATTCTGTTGACTTGTTCATAGGGATTATCCCATTTAGCATAAGACATATTCAATTTCTGCCTCTTGCTTAGGACAATTATAATATGAAACGCATTGCACTCTGTCTTCTAATTAAATGTGTCTTTTGGTAGGTAGTGCTTTTAAACTAGTGTGAAATAGTTCCTGAGGACAGTAATCACAGTATGAACCCTTGTGTGCCAATAGGGTAAATACTCAGAATGGCAATATTTCATCTTAAACAAGTGACATGTCACTCAGATGTGGTTAATAAATATTGGAGAACACTTTATCATATTTTGCGTACTTAATAGACAACAACAGTTGCTGTAATCAACTGCTGCTTTGAAGAACCAACCTGCTGCCCAGTCCTCAGAATATACATGCAAGATGTGTTGCGTTGTTTCCTAAACTGTTTTTCTAGCTTTACATTACTAGGACAATTTTGAATAGTTGAGAAAGAGAGCTTACATTTTAAGGACCATCTGGCTTAAAGCTGCAACATTTGTTTTGATTCAGTTTATAGTCTCTCTTGGTTCTTTCTTCATACTGATCCCTTCCAATATTCCTGGGCGTATGTGTGTCTGCGTGCTTTCCTTCAACCTAAGGCAGTACTGAGGAGTTTAGTAACAAAATTTAATGTATTTGCACATGATTCCTATACTGTGGCTACTCTTTTCTCTCTAGGTTCGTTTGCAAAAATAATGGAGTCTTGTTTGAGAATCAGTTGCTACAGATTGGTCTGAAATCTGAGTTTCGACAGAACTTGGGTAAGAACAGCACAAACTGTAATAACCTGTGCTCTACTATTCATTACCTTAGGCCTGTTTTCAAGAAGAGTCTTATTAGGATCTCAAATGAAGTTATCTGCAGTAATTTCTCATACCCAGATAAAGCTTCTTGGATTCCTAATGATTTCCCCTATGGATGATCCCTCTCTTCTTCTGAAGATTCAGGGCTTGAGTACATGGGGCGGGGGTAGAAATCCAGATGAGATCCAGACTACTTTGGCCTGGAGCTGCAGTGCATGAAATTTGGACAATTCTGTCCCACATTTCAGTGCCACACCTACCAAAGCCCAAATCAGCATTGGATTTTTACTTTTACCACCCATTCAAAGTGGTTACTCATGCTTGACTCTGAGCTCCAGGAAAAGCAAAGCCCTGCGGTGATCACCCTCTGTGAAGTCAGAATGGGTGGCTAGATTGTGATGGTGGGGTGGGCACCCGTTCCTCCTTCAGAGAGGGAGGCTGCTCCTGGCACTTTGCTTTTTCCAGGTGGTTGTGCACTGGAACATCAAAGTCCCAGTGGTAGTTGCCCTCTCTGAAGCCAGAAGGGGCTGCTAGCCTCATGACAATGGGTCTCATCAGGCGTTCTGACCTCAGCGAGAGCGACTACCGCTGGGACACTGCCTCTGGAGTGAGAAGTGGTCCTGAGAAAGGGAAAAAATTGTGGCACCTCAGGCAGCACTTGTCTTTCTTCTCCTCCTCACGCTCCCAAATCCAGTGCGGATGGATTGTTCATATGGCAGTTTTCTTCTAAGTTTGCAGAAAACTCCAGAGAAAACTGAGAATTTTCTAAAACCCGGATTAAGGGTGTATTCCCGGAGTCTGGTGTGAATAGGGCCATACATAATGTGTTACCATTGCACCAGATTCAGGGAAAAGTCTGCATATCATGTGGCATTACTGGGGTGGATAAGGGGAGGAGTTGGGGTTTGTGATTTGTGTAGACAAGCCTTCAGAAAGCTTTAGGGGTTTCAGAGAGGCCATCGGGTCACCAAATGAAAAGGAAGTACACACTCTGCTCTTTTGTGCTCCTCTCCCCTTCCTCCCACTTGCCCCTTAAGGTGTTTGGTGCTGGAGTACACTTTCTTCTATCACCAGTGTTGTTCCTAGCCAGCCAGGCTGTCACAGGTAGCTTCCATTGATAACATATATTTAGCAGCTGGGCTTCTAAAGGACGTGTTCCCTACTTGAAATCATCTCTGGTGCTGCTCTTGGCAGCAGATTTGAGGGAGGAGTTGTTAAATTTTTTGAGTTGAGGCCCTGCTGGAACCCAGCTACAATTGGTCTGTATTACTCTCATTCTCCCTACTGATACTTTCATGCCAGCATTCTGTCTTTAGCCCTCGCACTGGTTTTCAGCTCCACGGGAGCTGATTCGCTAATACCAATTTCTCACATTGTATGTGTATGTTATATTAATGTGCACATGACTGGGCTCACAAAGAACAAAGAGGGAAAAATATTCCACTTCTTCCTTGAAACAAATACTACTGACTGATCTAAAGAGACAGGATGCACACAAAAATGTTTAGGCGTAGAAATATTAGTTTTGTTTCCTTTTTGCAGGAAAAAGGAAAAACAAAACAAAGCAAAGCACACTTTAGCAAAATTGTTCACTTTGAACTTTGACTCCTTCACTTTGACCCCTTTTATCTGAGGATAATTCACTGGTGTCATAGTGGCGTAGTAGTTTACACATTGGACTACGACTCTGGAGACCAAGGTTCAGATTCTCGCTCTGGAACCCCACTGGGTGCCCTTGGGCAAATCACATTCTCTCAGCCTCAGAGGGATGGAAAGGCAACCCCCCCAAACAAATCTTGTCAAGAAAACCCCATGATGAGTTCACCTTAGGGTCTCCATAAGTCAGAAATGACTTCAAGGCACACAACAACAACATAGTTTGCATTAACCTTAATGTTTCTGTGCTTTCCACTCTTTCTTGAGTGTATATCTGACACATTTTAAATAAATAATTTAATACATGAAACACTTGTAAAAAAACTCATGTCGCCTCCTTTATGAGTGGGCTCTGGTAGTAACTTGAGTCACATGATCAAATTATTGCCTCTTTCTTTCCAGGTCGGATGTTCATATTTTATGGTAACAAGACATCAACACAATTTTTAAACTTTACTCCCACTTTAATCTGTTCAGATGATCTTCAGTCAAATATCCTTTGCTACTTAACTTTCCTAATACAGGTTGAGTATCCCTTATCTGAAATGCTTGGGACCAGAAGTTTTCCGTATTTCAGAATTTTTCAGATTTTGGAATACTTAATGAGATATTTTGGAGATGGGACCCAAGTCTAACCACAACATTCATTTATGTTTCATATAAATCTTATACACATAGCCTGAAAGTAATTTTATACACAATATTTTTAATAATTTTGGGCACAAAATAAAGTTTGGGTACATTAAACCATCAAAAAGCAAAGATGTCACTATCTTAGCCACCCATGTAGACAATTTTAGATTTTTTGAGTATTTTGGATTTCGTAATTCCAGATAAGGGATACTCAACCTATAGGAGAAATGTATTTTGTTCTTGAGTATGAAAATAAATGTACAGGGACATTGAGACAGAAAGAGAAAGGGGAAGTTATTGGGTCAAGGTTCTCATTATGTGCCTGGGATGAAACAGTGAAGAGAGTTGTGTGCCAGAGTTAACCCTGAAAAGAAGAGACACAACGGGGGTTTTCTTGGTCCTGTGTTTGGCCTGTAGAAGGAATGTTTCCCCTCTTTGCTGGGAATCCGTTACACAGATAGTAGTCCTTGTGAGATAGATAGATAGATAGATAGATATGTGTGTGTGTGTGTGCCTGTCTGTCTATCTATCTATCTATCTATCTATCTGATATACAGTATTCTACAAGTCATAGCCTCCCTACTAATGTTTTCTCTTTGCTAGGCTAGAGCTGTATACATTTTTCCCAAACTGGAAAAAGTGATGTGTGAAATTTTGACTTGGCTATTTCGACTTAAATGCAGTTGTTAGTGCCATCTAGAATTAGAATGATTGAATCAGTGGAACAAACATAAATGTTCACCTATCATGTATTCATTGATTCTACTCTAGCTGGGATTAATGATTGGAGTTATGCCACAGAATTGTATAAGAAGCCTGTTGCTCCGCTGATATTAAGGGATCACTTGAAATATTCTATCATGCATGTGTTGTGAGAGCAATTGCTTTGAGAGCTTTGAGAGCAATTGACAGGCAAAAGTATATTTCTGCAAGGCAGGGGGTTGGACTGGATGGGCCTCGTGTCCCATCTCTATGATTCTATGATACTTTTAGATTATGTCCAGGCACATCTAAGGGTGGAATTAATTGCATAGATCCAATCAAGATGCATTTTTGCTGTACAAATAGCAGCTACAAAGGAGCCTGAGGAGGATTGGGGCCAAAGGGGTACAGAAGGAGTATTTAACCACTTCCCTTATGGTTCTGATGAAAATTGGTCTCCCCTGCACCACCAAAAAAGAAACAGCAGCTCTGATGAGGAGAGGGCATGAAGGTGTAAGGAGGAGTTTGTAGTAGGTGCAAGGAAGAGTTAAACTGTCCCTCCATGTCCCTGTCAGTCTCTGTTTACACAACTGCCATTAATCTTACATCTAGTTTCATCTTCCATGAGTTGATTTACTTACTTTCATTATATAAGCAGACTAAATCTGGCACCACTTTGCAGCCTGCTGGAAAAGCTTGTTTCCTTAACTTATCACGCCTGAATCTTCAAACAAAGCCAGTTGATCCCACTGTGGAGGGAGGTGCCCAAGTGCAGCAGATCATAAACATTGAATGCATATCAGACTTCATGGAAGCACCAGTCCTAAATATTCAGTTCAGGTACCACTCTTAATTTACTCCTGCATGTGTTTGCATTTAAATAGGGTTATCCTTCTGGGGAAATGAAAGCAAAAAGGAAGCGGGACTATAAATGTTGGACTTTGAATGGGTTCTGATTCAGTAATACTTCTGTCTAGATAGATTTGAAAATAACAGAGAGAGATGCTGTGTGGTAATGCTCAAAATGTCTTTCATTTAAAATCACTGTCACTTTTCATTTTCAGATATGGTGGGACATTGCAAAACATCTCTGTGAAGCTGCCCATCACACTGAACAAGTTTTTCCAGCCTACAGAAATGGCATCTCAAGACTTTTTCCAACGGTGGAAACAGTTGAGCAGGTAATCTGGCTCAAATCCTGCATGATCTTTATTTGTACACACCGTTACTTTGTCTAGAGCAGGGATGGGAAACATCCAGTCCTGAAGATGTTGCCAAACTACAACTGCCAGAAGCCTAGTCAGTGGTGAAGCAAGTTGGGAGTTACAGTCCACCATCATCTGGAGGTCTGCATAATTTCCACCCCTGGTCTAGAGCCTGCCCTTTATTTGATTTTCCAGAGGGTACACCCAGACACAAAACTAATATTCTGCTGAAGGAGATTTAGTGCCTTTCACACAAATGTATACGTCTAGAGGACTCTGCAAAGGTGCAGTTGGAGGACCAGTACGTAAAAGCCGTCTATACATACCATTTATTTAGACAGTTCTGTCTCATGTTTCCTTATAAATAAATTTAAGGTGGCTTACAAAATAAAATGGCCAAGATCCTTCAAAACAAGGCAGAAACAAATTGTTGTTTTTGTTCATTGCCATTAAGGCAACTTGAACTTATGGCAACCCTGTGAATGTGAGACTGCTGAGTCACCCTGTTATCGCCCTGCTCAAATCTTGCAAACTCATGCCCGTGCCTTCCATGACTGAGTCAATCCACCTGGAATGTGGCCTTCCTATTTTCCTATTGCCTTCCACTTTAGCAAGCATTATTCTCTTTTCTGATGATTCATGTCTTCTCATGGTACATCAAAAGTACAACACTCTCAGTTTAGTCATTGTGGCTTCTTGGGAGTGTTCAGGCTTGATTTGCGTAAGACCCATAAACAAACTACCCAAATGACTAAAAAACAGTATATTGTTATAAGAGTAGGGTTAAAACAGCTTTAAAATGGAGGAGGTAAAAACACTAAATCACATTAAACCTTGACAAAATAACAAATCTCTTTGCTGTAGACATGAAACGCAATGAAAGGAAGCCAGTTATACCTCTGTTGGGAGGAAATTGTATAATCTGTGTATCAGAATAGAAAAGACCCTGCCTCACACCCCAACCAGTTTCTGCTGCTCAAATTGGAGGGATGCATAGCACAGTTCCAGAACACAGTGGGCAATCAGGGTCATGTGGGCGAAGATGGTCCTTCAGATAATTATAATAGTAATAAAATATAATTATATACCGCCCTTTGGTAATCCAATCAGGGCGGTTCACAACATTAAAAAACTATGCAAAGTAAAACAATATACTTACCTCCCCCCTTAAAAAGTTATTAAATCAATTTACAAATTAAAAACAACAATTAAAACATTTGATAAAAACACATACCTACATTTGACAATAACAGTAGGTCCCCAGCGATATTCAGTGCTGTTAACAAAAGAGGCTGTGGGGATTCTCCTGAAGGAGGAGGGGTTCTCGAGGCCAGGATAATCTATTCTGGAAAGGCCTGCCGGAAGAGATCCGTCTTGACAGCCTTTTTGAAGCTGTCCAGAGATGTCTGTTGATGGATCTCATCCAGCAGGCTGTTCCATAGTCTGGGGGAGACAACAGAAAAAGCCCTCTGGGAGGTAGCCGAAAGCCTCGACTTTTGAGGCTGCAGCAAATTCCTCCCAGAGGACCGGAGTGCGCGGGGGGATTATAAGGGATGAGACAGTCCCTGAGATAGCTTGGACCCAAGCCATTTAGGGCTTTAAAGGTGATAACCAACACCTTGTACTGCGCCCAGAAACCAATAGGCAGCCAGTGGAGGGACCTCAAAACTGGAGTGATGTGGTCCCTCCTAGTTGTTCCCGAAACAAACCTGGCCACCATATTTTGTACTAACTGTAGTTTCTGAATCAAGCACAAGGGTAGCCCCATGTAAAGCGCATTACAGAAGTCTAGGCGTGAGGTTACCAGTGCGTGAACGACGGTCTCGAGGTCCCTTGTTTCCAGAAAAGGGCGCAGCTGGCGTATCAGCCGAAGCTGATAACAGGCGCTCCTGACTGTCGCATTTACCTGATTTATCATCAGGAGTGACGAGTCAAGGAGCACCCCCAGACTGCGAACACAGTCACTGAAGGAGAGTGTGACCCCATCCAGGGCTGGAGGTTGCAACCCAATTCTTGGTTTCGGGGCTGCTACTGTGAGCACCTCTGTCTTGTCCGGATTCAGCTTCAATCTGTTTTTCCTCATCCAGCCCATTACTGCCCGAAGACATTCATTGAGAGAAGAGATGTCATTGGAATTTGAGACCGACGAACGAGATATGGAGAAATAGATCTGAGTGTCATCAGCATACTGATAACACCCAGCTCCATAAGTCTGAATAATCTTACACAGCGGCTTCATATAGATGCTAAATAACATCGGGGACAGGATAGCTCCCTGTGGAACTCCCCAGGTGAGCTCTCTTTTGCTCGAACAACTGTCCCTGAGCAGCACTCTCTGGGACCTGCCAGAGAGGTAGGACCGGAACCACTGCAATGCAGTACCTCCAATACCCAACTCTTCAGGCAGTCCAAGAGGATGCCATGATCTATCGTATCAAAAGCTGTTGAGAGGTCTAAGAGCACTAACAGGGCCACACTACCCCTGTCGCTGTTCAGACGCAGATCGTCGGTCAAGGCAACCATGGTAGTCTCAACCCCAAAGCCTGTCCTGAAGCTGGTTTGAAATGGATCTAGATAATCAGTTTCATCCAAGACAGCTTGGAGTTGAAAAGCAACAGCCCTCTCGATCACCTTGCTCAGAAATGGCAATAAAGAAACAGGCCTGTAGTTACTCATAACCAGGGGGTCAAGGGAAGGTTTTTTCAGAAGCAGCCTAACAGCCGCTTCCTTGAGACAAGATGGAACATGTCCTTCCCTGAAGGAAGCATTGATGATATCCATAAGGAATCTCCTCAATGCTCCCCCCCCCTGACAGCCAGCCATGATTGGCAAGGGTCGAAAGGGCAAGTTGTTTTCCTCACCCTACCAAGCAGCTTGTCCACGTCCTCAGTACTCAGATTGGAGCTGATCCAGAATAACTTCATCGACAGAGTCACTGGACATCTCTCCTATGGCTTCTGTTAAAACATTGGCGTCTAAGTCGGCTCTTATCTGAGAGATGTTATCTGTGAAAAAGTTGTTAAACGTGTCACAGCAGGCCGTGGTTGGGTTAAGTAAGGGATTTGGCACAGGGGGTACCTGTGTTAGCTCCCTCACCACCCGAAACAGCTCTGCTGGACGGGACTCTGCAGATGCAATATGTGCAGAGGAGAAAGATCTCTGCGCTGCACGTATTGCCTCCCGATAGGACCAAAGAAAGTTCCTATGGCGAGTTCTGTCAGCTAAGAGTTGAGTTTTCCGCCATATGCACTCTAGTCGTTGTCCAAACTGCTTCATTCTCCTAAGCTCTGGTGTATACTATGGCTTACGGTTTGAAGCAGATTGGCAAGGATGCTTGGGAACAATCATGTCAATAGCCCTGGCAAGATCGGTGTTCCAAATATTGACCAGAGCATCGACAGGGTCACCGGCATTCCCAACCATTAAACCCTCTAAGGCTTTCTGGAATCCATTTGGCTCCATTAGCCTTCAAGGGCAGACCAATCTAATGGGTCCACCACCCCCGGTGGGGCGGATACAAACTCTAAGTTCCACCTGGATCAGGAAATGATCCGACCATGACAATGCGGAGGTATTTACAACCTCCGCCCATGGATATTCCTGTTCTGTACTGAAGACCGCATCGAGTGTATGACTTGCACAATGTGTGGGCCTGACAACCAATTGGGATAGGCCCATGTTTGTTATGGTCTCCATGAACTCCCGAGCCATGCCTGTTAGACTGGTCTCGAGCGGAATGTTGAAGTCTCCCAAAACTAAAAGTCTGGGAGACTCCAACAACAGCTCCAAGACCAGCTGTGTCAGCTCAGTCAGGGAGTCTGCTAGACAATGGGGTGGTCGGGACTAGCAGAATCCCCAAACTATCCCTGGTCCTCAAGCTAAGGTGCATACACTCGAAGTGGTCTGTGTTCCAGACAGGTATCCTGGTCAAGATCAGGCTATTCTTGTGAACCAGAGCAACTCCACCACCACCCCGCCCACTTCCCCTCACCTGTTCACTGACAGAATACCCAGCTAGGAGGACCTGCACCCAGGTAACCATGCTATCCTCTCCCAGCCACGTCTCTGTAAAGCAAGCCAGGTCGGCATCCTCATCCATGAGGAGATCATGGATGATATGGGTCTTGTTCTTGACCGACCTGGCATTGCAGAGGAGCAGAGTGAGGTTCTGTGGAATGGTTGGTCTGCTCTCCAAGCCATTCTTGGAAACAGAGGGAACTGAAGGCGGGGTAGCTTTCAAACAGCAATCCCATCTTCTTTTGTAACATTTGTTCGCTCTGTTCCAGCCATACCTCCCATTCCCCTGCACAACTCCTATAGCCGCCCCCACCCACCTCATTCCCGGCCTCAAGGGGAACAGTAAAGTTTAAAGCCACTGGAAAAAAGGGGTATTTGGGGGATAAACCAACCCCAATCCCATAATCCAATTCCTATAGCGGTCAGGTGATAAGAGACCGAATGGTTTGATAATACAAGTCTTATATTAATCCACATCAACATCAGGTCCAGTATAACAACTTGTCCCCAATCTCCACCTTAGATGTTTGCCGTCAGAGGTCCACAAACAGCGTCACCGCGGTTGCTGGCAAGCCGGGAAGTGATGGCTCGGGCGTGCTGAAAGGGCACCGCCCAGCTTCCTGGCGTCCACTGCTCCTGCCACTAGTGCTGGGCTTCAATCTTTAATTAAAAGGGACTTGGTGGAAAAGTTCCAGCCCAGCTCTCACCGCTGGTGAAGAGGGGGTCTCTTGGGCAGGCTAAATACTCTGCCCAAACCTAACAATCTTCGCCTAGCTCCCGTGGCATTTTCAGATGGCAGGAGAGCTGGGCGGCTAGATGGAAGAAGTCCCAGCCCAACTCTACTCACCGCTGGTTGGCTGCTGCTGTTGCCAATGGTTGAGTTGGAGCCGGCTTTAAAGGCTCCCTGAAGGCCAGGTGTTCCGAGGGGGGAGGAGGAGGGGGGCCAAAGCACTCACTGCCCACTCCCAGTTCCAAGCCAGGCTGCTGCTGTTGGTGGTGGTCTGGCTAGAGCTGGCTTTAAAGGCTCTCTGAAGGCCAGTTGTTCCAATACCCCACTTGCAAATGTTTCAGAATTTTTTTTAGGTAAGGACAAATATTTCAGGTTGTGCAGAGAAGCTTATTGAGAGCCAATGCAGCTCTTACAAAATTGGACTAATATGATCAGTAAAACAGGCTAGGGATGGAGGGTGTGGCAAACAGACAGCAGAATCAGCATTAAGTCTGCTTTCCAGTCAGTTGCTTTGTGAATGCAAGGGGGACATCCTGGCTTCCCCTATAAAACAGGGCATAGGAACCCTTAGCCCTCTAGATACATTGAATTGCAACTCCCATTATCACATGATGGCTGATGGTTTTTGGAGCTGAATTCCAAAACATGTGGAGGGTTGAATGTTCCCTGTCCTCGTGCAGAGAGAAAGTACTTCAAGTGTGGACTGGTACGTTTGCACAGGTTGTACACTGCTGCTTCCATGTAAAATCTCTCCTAGCTCATCTTTCTCTGAATGTTATAAAAGAATCAAATGTTAACTGCTTCAACCTTGATATCTATCACAGCCCTCAACAAGAAGTGCAGAATATATTCAAAGCAAACCATCCAATGGATACAGAAATTACAAAGGCAAAGGTGGGTATGGTTTTCCTTTTCTTTTCTACTTTACTTAGGCAATTATATCCCACTCCTCACTGGCATAGCAGTTAAGGTAGCTATGCAGAATGTTTAGAAGAGTCAAAATAAAGCAGGCACAGTCACATAAAATATGCCAAAACTAATGTTGAGCCTAAAGTTCCAAACTGATGTTTTCAACACATTTTCAGGAGTCGGATGGAGAACAGAAAAGGGGATGAAGGAACTTTAGCTGGCTGCTAAATCTTTTAACTTTTGGATCCTGGGGGCGGGATTTATATTTACAATGGCTTGTAGCAAAATTTTCTTCCTCTCTGCACTGCTTTCTTTTAAAATTTGTTCTGTCAATGTTTACCATAGTGGCCTAGGAATCAATTTGCACCAAAACTTGCTCCACAATTTACTCCAAAGAAGGATGTGATATCAAAACATAGTATCCTTGCAAGGGCAATGCCAAAGTAGGGAAAAATCAGCCACCTCTGTATGTTTGAAAACAAAAAAAGTGGGGAGAAAAGCCACTATAAGCAGAAATTCCCCTGCCCCTTAAAAGTTAAAAAAAATCTAGCAGTCCCCCATCTCCCCAAAGTCAAAAGTGCCCCCCAAATGTCATAGCAAAGGAATGTCATTGGAAAGTTCGGAAAGCACTATAAACGTAGCTAATAATTGAAGATAGGGATTCCTAAGACAAGGACCACTGGATACAAGCTCTTTTTATGTGCTGTATATGTGAAGAGACAACTCAGAGGTCTGGGGACCTCACAAACTTCCCCTAGGCATTGGAGAGCCACATATACCCCTGCACACCACCCATCCATCCATATTATATTAATATATATTAATTTATTTATTTCAGATTTTAAAATCTTCCTCATGTTGTGTAGGAGTCATTGTGGCAGGTTTGCAATAATTTTGCCTCCTCTTTATTGTAAACCCTGAAAAGGCCTTTTTTCACAACCAGAAGCCCTTTCCAGTTGTTTCCAGCTGTTTTGCCTGCTTGCTTTGTTTTGGTGAGAAGGGGGGAGAGAGGCCCATGAAACAGGCCAACGAGGCAAAAACTGGGTGGAATTACCCCTCATGATCCCCAGAGGACAATAGAGAACATTTAAATAAAAATATTTTTAATGGAGGCATAGTGCTCGACTGGTGGTTCTCAACCTGTGGGTCTCCAGATTTTGTTGGACTAAAGTTTCCAGGAGCCCTCTGAGGTCTCACCTTGACAGCCAAGTGGTCCTCCCAGTCATTAGTGAGGCTGTAGGATTGAACTCACAGCCTCACTAATGACTGGGAGGACCACCTGGCTGTCAAGGTAAGACCTCAGAGGGCTCCTGAGAACTGTAGTCCAACAACATCTGGGGACCCATAGGTTGAGAACCACTGCTCTAGACTCTATTCAGAGGAAGGCAAATGGAATAATCTGAATTAAACTTGCCAAGAAACCCGTATGATGAGGTGGCCATAAGGTGGAGTTGACTTGAAGGCATATAACAACAAAACAACAATGGAGGGGCATGGAGGGTGTTGGAGGGCATACTTGGGGGGCAGCATATGGCCCATGTGTCACACATTGCCTGTGTGTGTGTGTGTTTCATAGGGTTTTCTTAGATAAGGAATGCTCAGAGGTGATTTTTCCAGTTCCTTCCTCTGAAGTATAGCCTAACAGCACCTTGTATTCATTGGTGGTCTCCCATCCAAGTACTAACCAGGGCTGACTCTGCTTAGCTTCCAAGATCAGACAGGATCTAGTACCTTTACGGTATGTAGACCACATTTTGCCTACTGCTGCTCTAATGTGTGGAACTGTGCCTCACACAGAAACTGTCAATGTAACTAGAGAAATCCCCACAGAGACATATTTTGAGATATTCCTGGGCCTTAGGAATTGTTGTGAGGAATACTATGGAGGTTATTTGCTCATGTTTACCCACAGTGTGCCTTCATAGTGATCAAACCTATCACCAAGTTTTTGTATGATGCACTTTCTTCCTCTTCCCCATCAGCATTTTGTCATTTGGTCTCCAGTTCAAATCTTATTTTGGCTCTCCTGGTATAGATCATTGGCTTTGGCACAGCTTTACTTGAAGACGTGGATCCCAACCCTGCTAATTTTGTAGGAGCTGGTATAATACACACAAAATCAATCCAGATTGGATGTTTAATGCGACTTGAGCCCAACCTACAGGCACAGGTAATGGCTTCTTGTTTGATTACTAAATGCTTAAGTTTATGCAGCATGAAAAATGCTACACTCCCCCCCTCCTATCCTTCAAGTTATTTTGGACCTGATCTTGGATGAGTATGCTGACCTGGCTTGTATTACAGGGACCTGGCTAGATGAAACTGGCAGTGTGTGTGTGTAACCTCTCCCAGTTTTGTCCACCTGGGTTCTCCGTGGAGCAGCAGGCGAGGCCTGGGGGCGGGGAGATGGAGTTGCAGTGGTCTATCAGGATTCCATCTCCCTCACCAGGTGCCCATCTCATAGTCTGCTGTGCTTGAATGTGTGTACTTAAAGGAAGGGGGTGCCTGGGACAGAATATGAATTCTGTTGGTGCACTGCCCAACCTGCTGCTCAACAGTCTCCCTTCCTTATCTGGCTGAGTTGGTCCCCTTGGCTAGTTATGCTGGGGGGACTTCAACATCCATGCGGAGACCTCTCTGTCAGAAGCAGCTCAGGACTTCACGTCTTCCATGATAACCATGGGTCTGTCCCAAGTAGTGTTTGGTGCCACCCATGCCACAGGACACACTCTGGACCTAGTTTCCTGTGCAAGGCAGGATGATGGTGATCTGAGTGTGGAGGAACTTTCTATAGTTCTCTTGTCATGGACAGATCATGACCTGGTGGGTTTCAGACTTATTGAAACTCAGAGCCTCTGCAGGGGTGGAGGGACCAATTAAGATGGTCTGGTCCAGGAGGCTTATGGATCTGGATGGATTCCTGATGGCTCTTGGGGAGTTTCTTGTTGCTTTGGTAGGTGATCCTATTGAAGCCTTGGCTTATCTCTGGAATAGGGAAATGGCCAGGGCGATGGACACAATTGCTCCTAAGCATTCCCCCTCACAGAGGAGAGCCAAGGAAGTACCCTGGTTCACTAGGGAGTTGGCGGTGATGAAACAAGTGGGATAGAGACTAGAGAATGATGGCAGAAGACTTGGAGTGAGTCTGACTGAACACAAGCTAGAGCTCATTGGAAAGCCTATGCCGTGGTGGTGGTGGTGGCAACAAAGAAATCTTTCTTCACAGTGTCATCCAGTAGAACTGCCTTGAGTGGTCAGGGGCCTTTTATATTCTGCCCCACAAGACCAGTATATAAACTACTAGGCAGCCTGTTGCAAAGAGTTTGCACAGCACTTTGCAGATAAAATTGCTTGAATCTGTTCTGACTTGGATGCTGTAGTTGATACAGGTCTGGTGGATGTAACCTTGGTTCTTGCTTGTCCAGTGTCCTTCTGGGTTGCCTCTTTCCGATGGGGCTCGAAGGCACAGTTTTTCAGTGGCTCCAGTCTTTCTTTTTTTTGGGGGGGGGGTGGACTTAGGAGGTGATTCTGGGGGATGCCTATTCAACATCCAGGCCACTGTCTTTTGGTGTACTTCAGGGCTCAGTTCTGTCCTCCATACTGTTTAATATTTACATGAAACTGCTGGGAGAGCTCATCTGGAGTGTTGGGGTTCTATCTCTGCTTTCCATTCAATTCCAAGGAAGCTGTTCCTATACTAAGCCAGTGTCTGCTGTCAGTAATGGACTGGATGTGGGTGAAGAAATTGAAACTTAATCCAAACAAGATAGCGGTGTTCCTAGTCAGTTGGAAGGCAGATCAGGGAATAGGGATTCAACCTGTGCTGGAGGGGGTTACATTCTCCCTGGAATCCCAAGTTCGCAGCTTGGGTGTGCTCCTGGACTGGGATCTGAGCCTGGATGGCCAGGTTTTGGCTGTGGCCACAAGTGCATTTACACAGTTAAAACTAGTGCTCTAGTTGCACCCGTTCCTTGAGAAGTCAGATCTGACTACGGTGAAACACATCTTAATTACATCCTGTTTGGACTACTGCAATGCACTCTGTGTGGGGCTACCTTTGTAAACTGTTCAGAAACTTCAGCAGGTCCAAAATGCTGCAGCCAGACAGCTTGGGCTGGTTACATGGCTCATGTGACTCCTCTGTTGAAGCAGTTCCATTGGCTACCGGTCCATTTCCAGGCAGAATTCAAAGTGCTGGTTTTGACCTTTAAAGCCCTGCATGGGTTGAGTCCAGACTATCAGAAAGACTGTATCTCCTTATATAACCCAGTGCTGCAGGGGAGGGCTTTCTCTCAGTCCCACCACCATCACAGGCTCAGTTGGTGAGTACTTGAGAGAGAGAGCCTTCTCTGTGGCTGCTCCCAGGCTGTGGAAGTCCCTTCTATGGGAGTTCTGATTGGCCCCTCCTTGCTTTCTGCTGGCAGTTGAAGACATTTTTATTCAGGCAGACCTTTTGAATTTTAATTATAGAGCAGTAGTATGTGTGCAAAGTGATGTGCTGTATTTTTAATCTTTATTGGAAATTTTATTTTAAATATGTTTTACCGGTAAGTGTTTTTAATCATTGTTTAAAATAATATTTAATTCTTTTTTAACTTTTGTAAACAATGATTTAGCTTGATCTTTGTAAATCATTGTAAGCTGCCTTGAGTCTCATCTTGGGAGGAAGAAGGGATATAAATTCAACCAATCAATCACTAATGTGTGTGGCTCTAGCATGCACCAGCTAATGTTATAATAGAAACTTATAACAGAGATTAAGCTTTTCACCAATATTAAATTAAAATAGAATTAAATTTCCAACTGCTTTGTTTTGTGGATCTAGAACAGACCTTGTAATGTTAGAGTTGAATGTTAGTTTGATAATGTTAAAAGTTACAAACTCAAAACTCAACAGGTTTTGTAGCAGCCATTGAAAAATTGTTCTCGTCTCTTTCAGATGTACAGATTAACATTACGAACAAGTAAAGAAACTGTATCCCGAAGGTTATGTGAACTTCTCTCAGAACAGTTCTGAACAGTTCATAATGCAAGATGATTCTCCATTATTACCACTGTCCTTGTCCTGCTCCAGAAACGTCTGGTACACCAGTCTCTGCAAAACTAACCCCCACCCCATTCACATCCCTGCCTTATACTGTCCCTTTTATGTGAAATAAAAGATAATCTGTATCATAAATTCATATAAACATGGGGGGGTGGGGAGAATGGTCTTATATTTCTGGTGGAAAGAGGCTGGCAGGTCTTGTGTGTCTCAACTCAACTGTGCACCATACATTTTGATCAATGTTTTTTTTTCTTTTCATTTTTTTTGACAAGGTTCAGTGAAATTCTGTTTAAAGGAACTGCATGGGGTAACCTTGTCATGCCTGTCTGTTAGTCAACCTTATGTGGCTCAACTCCCCAAAAGGTATACAAGGGAAATCTTCAGAATGTTTGAAGGACAGTGTCTGTCACTACTCTGTTTACTCTCACTAAAGTCCCTTTTTCTGAAGAGGCCTATGAGCACTTGCTTTCTAAAGAACATTAAGAGGCACGTGCATGTATTATGATGCATACTTTAATATTCTCAAACCCCTGGCTTAAAAAGCTTTAAATTCCACTCTCCTTCCCCTGCCCCAAGTTCTGACCTACCAAAGAGTGCTTAATTATCTTGTTAAATGCTGAAGTGTGAAATTCAAGCAGGGTTCACTGGTATTGTCTTACTTGTTTCTCCAAAGCTCTCTTTGATCATCTAAACATCCATTCACTTGGGATGTAAATAATTAAATAATCACTGGAAACATTCTGACATACTAACACTTTCCAAGGCACTCTGTGTTTCTGTAATTCTCATGCACCCACTCCCCCACCCAGTTTTTGTCACTAATGTGGGCTCCCTCATCTATTACTCTCTTGATCACATTGGCTAGCTTCAATTATGGAGACTCTAGCCTGTTCAGAATGGAAATAAACTATGTGAGCTTCAGCAAGTACAAAGGACCTGATTATTGTAGATGTTGTCATTATTGGAGCAACTGTGTTATGCCACCAAAGCACTTTTTGTCTTAGAAATTTACTGCTCTGTTTTAAGAAAGTCCAGCAATGGTGCATTACATTTGTTGCTTGACCTGATGTTTGCATTTGTAACATATCATGTAATAGCAGCATGGCAATTTCTGTGATAGAAGTAGAATTATGATTAAACTGACATCAGCCACATGTTTCTGAAGGGCTTCTAAGCAATAAGTGGTCACTATAATGATACATGCAGGCCAGGGGTGGGAGGAGCTCAAATGAGCTGCAACAAGAACTGTGTTGGGCCGATTATATCGTTAAATAGCTGGTTTCCTTTACTATGGCTATTGGATTAGAATCAAGGTTGTTGTTGGTTTTGGCCAACTTCTCCAACCAGATTTGGTGTACTGACACACATTGTATTGAACTACCTGGCATGTAATGATAAAGTAATAAAGCTAGGGTGATTTTCCTATATGTTCTCCTATCAAAGGGGTAATTCTAGGAGCTACTGTGATTGATCCCAGTGATATCAAGAGTGGTTAAAAAGAAGAAGACCTGAAGCTTGTTTTGTCATATAGCAGATTCTGTTGGGAAGATTTGCCATCTTGCTTTTGAACATTGGTCTGTCACACTGGAAGCAGGGCGGGAGGGGGGTTGCCCTCCTGTAATGTCACCTGACAACATTGTTTCTGTGTATTCTTCACTGGTACATTGTGTGTGTGTGTGTGTGTGTGAAAAAATGTGATTGAGCCATAAAGAGACATGGGGCTCTAAACATATGGCTGAATGATTAACTGTATATATGGGTAATTGTACTTTATGCAAAAGACTTTATCTCCAAAATGAGCCATATAGGCATGCTTTGGAGGGGGGAAATACCACAGGAAAAGTCTGTCTTTATTGGGATAAATAACTTGATTACCAAAGTTGTGTATCCTTCTCCATCTCAAAGTGAAGTAACAGTTTCCGTGGCTAAAGCAGTATTAGTAATCCAGGTACAGTATTTGTTATGTTGACGTGAAAAATACCAGAACAAGAAAACAAAATATTCTGTACTTTTAGGCCTACACTCCAATATGTAATGTGTAGTCATTTCACTTGTAAAAAAAAAAAGAAGAAAGAAACACAAACTTATATGATGGACTTCCATTATTATTACTGTATAAATTTTTAAAATACATAAATCTAATCATGTTATCTTTAATGGAAAAATAAAAGGCTAGAAGAGCAAATCTTAAATCTTTTCCTCCTCATTCTTGGCTTTAAAATTGTCATCATACCCTAATTTTGCAGATAATCCCTAGTGTAAGAATGCAGTAACATCATAGGAAAATAGCATTTTTATACTGTTTTATACTGAGTCAGACCATTGTTCCATTAGCCCTGCGGTTCTCAAGTCTGACAGTGATTCTCTGGAATTTCAGCCAGGATTCTTTTCCCAACCCTACCTGGAAGTCCCTAGTGCAGTGATGGCGAACCTATGACATGCATGTCAGCACTGACACGCATAGCCATTTCTGATGATACGTGGCTGTAGCCCCCACCCCGCAACCTCACCATCCTCCCTAAAGTGGCGATCGGGGCTTCAAAGCCCCGGTCGCCTCTTTTCTCCACCTCCCACCCTCCCTAAAATGGCAATCGGGGCTTCCCTAAAATGGCAATCGGGCCTCGGTCGCCACTTTCCTCCACCCCCCACCCTCCCTAAAGTGGTGATCAAGGCTTCCAAAGCCCCGGTCACCACTTTCCTCCACCCCCACCTCCCTAAAGTGGTGAAAAATATAGCAATGGCTTTACTCACAATTCTTCCCTCTACATACTTTTGTGAGGCCTTATTCTCAGCATTAAATAATATCAAAACCAACAAAAGAAACAGATTGACAGATGAAGTTAGTAGCGCTTGCTTGGGCCTGAAGTGTACAAAATACCAACCTTCAATTGATTTAGCCAATGAAATTCAGCAACAAAAAAGTCACTAATAGGCAAGTTAGTTAAAGAATTCCCCCTCCCCCTCACTTATCTTAGTTCATGGCACCCCACACAAGCTAAATAATATCAAGACCAACAAAAGAAACCGACTGACAGATGAACAAAGAAGTTACTAAGCAGGTAAGTTAAATAATTAGGTTTTGGTTGATTAAATACAATTATAGTTTTTAAACAATAAATATCGTGAAATAATGTTTTTTCTCAAAGTGACACACCACCCGAGTTATGCTCAGTTTTTTGGCGAAGTTTGACACACCAAGCTCAAAAGGTTGCCCATCACTGCCCTAGTGTTCTCTGGTACGAACCAAGCCTGGCCCTGCTTCGTGTCCAAACGTAGATGAGATCAGGTGTGCTCAAGGTTGAAAGGTGGTCTCAGAGGGTCATGAGTTTATTGATTTGCAATATATAAGTAATTTATACTGTGATCAGAATCTTTTTTTAAAATGGCTAGCTAACTCTCAGGCTAACTTTCTAATTCAGATACTTTCTAGACAAGCATCTGAAGCAAACCTGGTAAGAAACCATCTCTCTCTCTCTCTGGCTTTTCTTAACAAATGAAGATTCAGGAAGGACTCATCCTGCGCTTTCTGAAAGTGCGCTGATGACTAAAAAGGCCAATCCAAGATAATAGAGTCCAGTTGCAGAAAGCACAGCAGAAGGTCTCCTTGGGTGATGTTTCCGGGTTGTGATTCTTTCTGCGTTGTCATTTCTCTTCAAGACTTGTTCGGCGTGAGTTCTCAAATAAAGCTGCAGCATTGTGGATAGTGCGTCTCCATGCCTCCCGATGTGAGCCACGGTGGACCATTGTTGGTGATCAACTTGGCCAAGCCTGAGATGTTGTTTCAGGGAATCCTTGTATCGCTTTTTTGGATCGCCCTTCTTATGCTGACCCATGGCGAATTCACCGTAGAGTACTATTTTTGGGAGGCGATGGTCCTCCATCCTAGAATGTGCCCTGCCCAGCGCAGCTGTGTTCTCAATATCATGGCCTCAATGCTGGTGATCCCTGCTTACTAAAGGACAGCAACATTCGTCACATAGTCCAGTGTATATTTAGGATAATGTGTATACAGCACTGATGAAAATGTTCGAGGAGGCGTAAGTGTTGGTGATAGGTGAAACCATACCAGCTTGTAAACAGAAGTTTCACTTATGCTCCTGGGTAGTTGCCTTTATAGTACAAACAAGCATGGTTAAAACCCTTGGTTCTATGGTCCACATTATCTTCTGTGGTACAAAATGTATAGCTGGTTAGTGGAGGAGTTATGACATTGAACTCTGCTTGCTTGGCTGTTTCCATACATGCAAAGAGATAAACGAAGGTATGTTGCCCAGATATTTTCAAAAGCAAGGACCAGCAGGAACTGGGCAATGGAGAATTTCTCCAGAATATGAAAAGTTATGTGTCCGTGTGGTCTAGTTGATAGCCACGGTATTCATAATTTGCCATTGAATAAGTATAAAATATTGCTTGCCATGGTGTTTTTTTTTTAATGCGGAGTGTTTCCACACAGAAATGTGGATTAACTTTTAGCAGGTTATGAACTCGTTCTTCAGGGGGCTGGAATTGATGGTCCTTGTGGTTTCTTCCAACTCTATGAATTACATATAATATGTTTATATACGTCAGCTATTTTAGATCTGATCCTAACCAACAGAGACGACCTTGTTAATGGGGTGCAAGTGGTGGGATCCTTAGGTGAGAGTGATCATGTTCTCCTGGAGTTTGTTATACAATGGAAAGGAGAAGCCAGGCATAGTCAGACACGCATTCTTGACTTTAGGAGAGCTGATTTCAATAAACTCAGGGAAATACTGGGGATGATCCCATGGTCAAGAATACTAAAAGAGAAGGGACCTCAAGACGGTTTTGACTTTCTCAAAAGGGAGATACTGAAGGCACAATTTCAAACAGTACCATTGAGGAAGAAAAATGGGAGGTGTCTCAAGAAACCAGGATGGATGACTAAAGAACTTTCAATGGAGCTAAGTTTTAAACGGAACATGTATAGGAAATGGAAAAGGGAGGAAATCACCAAAGAAGAATTCAAACAGATAGCGAACACGTGTAGGAGTAAAGTCAGAAAAGCTAAAGTGCAGAATGAGCTCAGGCTTGCTAGGGAGGTTAAGAACAATAAAAAGGGTTTTTTTGGGTATGTCCGCAGCAAAAGGAGGAAGCAGGAAATGATAGGGCCACTACGTGGAGAAGATGGCAAAATGCTAACAGGGGACAGAGAAAAGGCAGAATTACTCAACACCTTCTTTGCCTCAGTGTTTTCAGAAAAGGAAAAGGAGGACCAACCTGAGGAAAATGGAACAGAGGACACAATAGGGGAAATCCAGCTGAAAATAAGTAAAGAGGTGGTACAGGAATACCTTCTTAATCTAAATGAATTTAAATCTCCAGGACCAGATGAACTACATCCAAGAGTATTAAAAGAGCTGGCAAATATAATCTCAGAGCCATTGGCAATAATCTTTGAGAACTCCTGGAGAACAGGAGAAGTCCCAGCAGACTGGAGGAGGGCAAACGTTGTTCCCATCTTCAAAAAGGGGAAAAAAGAGGATCCCAACAACTATCGTCCAGTTAGTCTGACATCAATACCAGGGAAGATTCTAGAACAGATCATTAAACAGAGAGTCTGTGAACATTTAGAAGGCAATGCCATAATCACAAAAAGTCAGCATGGGTTTCAGAGAAACAAGTCATGCCAGACTAATCTGATCTCTTTTTTTGATAAAGTTACCAGCTTGGTAGATGAAGGGAATGCTGTGGACATTGCATACCTTGATTTCAGTAAGGCCTTTGACAAGGTTCCCCATGACATTCTTGCAAACAAGCTTGTAGAATGTGGGCTAGACAAGTTAACTGTTCAATGGATTTGTAATTGGTTGACCGGCCGAACCCAAAGGGTGCTCAGCAGTGGCTCCTCTTCGTCTTGGAAAGATGTGACCAGTGGGGTGCCACAGGGTTCTGTCCTGGGCCCAGTGCTATTCAACATCTTTATCAATGACTTAGATGAGGGAATTAGGGGCATACTTATCAAATTTGCAGATGACACCAAATTGGGAGGAGTAGCTAATACCCTAGAGGACAGGATCAAAATTCAGAATGACCTGGATAGACTGGAGAGCTGGGCCAAAGCTAACAAAATGAAATTCAATACGGAGAAATGTAAAGTACTGCATTTAGGGCGGAAAAATGAAATGCATAAATATAGGATGGGAGAGACCTGGCTGAATGAGACTATGTGCGAAAGGGATCTAGGAGTCCTAGTAGACCACAAGTTGAACATGAGCCAACAGTGTGATGCGGCAGCTAAAAAGGCCAATGCAATTTTGGGCTGTATCAATAGAAGTATAGTGTCTAGATCAAGGGAAGTAATAGTGCCACTCTATTCTGCCTTGGTCAGACCTCACTTAGAATACTGTGTCCAGTTCTGGGCACCACAATTCAGAAAGGATATTGACAAATTGGAGCGTGTCCAGAGAAGGGCAACTAAAATGGTGAAAGGTCTGGAAACAATGCCTTATGAGGAGAGACTTAGGGAGCTGGGTATGTTTAGCCTGGAAAAAAAGACGGTTTAGAGGCGATATGATAGCCCTGTTTAAGTATTTGAAGGGATGTCACGCTGAGGATGGAGCAGGCTTGTTTTCTGCTGCTCCAGAGACTGGAACACGGAGCAATGGGTGCAAGCTCCAGGAACAGAGATTCCACCTCAACATGAGGAGGAACTTTTTGACAGTCAGAGCTGTTCGGCAGTGGAACACACTCCCTCGGAGCGTGGTGGGGTCTCCTTCCTTGGAGGTCTTTAAACAGAGGCTGGATGGCCATCTGTCGGGGATGCTTTGATTGTGATTTCCTGCGTGGCAGGGGGTTGGACTGGATGGCCCTCGTGGTCTCTTCCAACTCTGCAATTCTATGATTCTATGATTCAGCACTTCCATTTTAAACCTTTAAAAGGAGAATGTAAGGGATGGGGGGAAAGGAAAAGAAATGTGCCAGCACCTTTAAGACTAATTGGTTTTTATTTTGAATGAGCTTTTGTGCATACACTTCTTCAGATGCAGTACAGAGTGATAATAAATGCTCAGGTATAAAGCGTATTTACACAGCTGTGAGAGTGGGATAGAATGTAATGGGACAACTATACTCCTCCTTGGCGATTCATCTTTCTTTTCATTCTTTATACATGCTCTTTTTTCCCCTTTTCACTTCCTTCGCAAGTTTGCTAGGCAGCCACATTGGCTTTTTCAGAAGTTTCCCATTTTTCTTTTTCCATGAAATTGTTTGTGCTTGTGCTTTTAGCAACTCCTTCTTCTCCACCCTTGCTGGGTGTCTTTTTCCTTTAGCATCTCTAGCCACAGAATTCTGTTCCCTGAGCTTGATAAAATCAGCTTTCCTGAAATCCAGGGTTGGCTTTAGACCAAAGCGAGGATGGGACTTCCAGTGGATGGGACTCTGTTCTGATGCATTTTTAAAAATTTTTTCCCCCCAACTGTGCCCATATCTGGATAAGCGTATCTCTGCATATCCAGTAATACAGTACTTTGGGACTACATATGTTTGTTTATTTGCATGTACAAGCAAACAGGAAAAAAATGGAGCAGACTCAGCTGTGTGGCCAAAAATAGTATGACGCATGACGCAGTGGCTCTTAACCTTTTCTTTACCAGGGACCTATAAATAACCTTTGTTCCCGGGGACCCCCCAGGCTCAACTCAAGATTTAAGATGATGATGATGATGATGATGATACATCATCCATTAAACCTTTCCTCAGAGGCACTAGAGGGGGAGGACTTTTCTCCTGCTTCTTCCTGCAAGTTTGTGTTTGGAGCAGATGGAATGGAAATGTGCAGGCCAAGCAAGCCAGTCTTTGCCTTCGCTCCTGTCACATGGCTGCTCCACTGCCTTCACAGACCCCCTGTGGGGACATTGTGGACTCCTCGAGGTCTGCACAGCACAGGTTAAGAACCACTGGTATGATGTATAAGATACATGATCACTGTAGGTCTGCCCTTTTACTCCAATGCAATTGGAGAAGCCCCGATGCATGTGGTGTTTATGGGGCTGGCATGGATGGAAGAAATCCAGCGCAGTTATGGGGTGGGGTTTCCCACCAGTGTAGACAAGCCCTCAGACTGAGGATGACAGGCACTTTTTCATATTCTGTAGAGGGCCACATTTCTTCAAACATAATCTGTTTGGGGATGGGGTTGGCTGACATCTCAGGAAATCTACATTGCTGAGGCTAGTATTGGGTGGGGCACCCTTCCACTCTTTCTGACAGCCTATTTCTGTTTCATCTTGCTGGGGAAGGCAGAAATAGCTCACCAAAGTTATGAACTTATGGTTTATAAGGAAAATTTGAAATTGGGTAAGTTACCCAACCCTGACCTAGACTGAAATGGGAGTTTTGGAAAAGTTGGGAATTAAACAGAAGAATACTCTGACACTAAGGATACTAATTACTAGATAATAGAATAATGTTAAACGTATAAAAATCTCATCTCCTCCCCCCACACAAATATTCTGCATGTGAAAAAGTTGGGTGCTTTGACATTTGGATTACTACTGTCTTTACTGAAAGAAAAAATTCTTTTGCTTCTATAAAGCCATTGGAGTCTAGACTCTTCAAAAGAGTTGTTTCTGCAGTCATTGGCACCAAAGAATTCATTTGTGGATTGAGTATGCATGTCTTCAGTTTGCAGTTCTCCCCGCTTGCCATATAAATGCCATATTTTCTTCATTTTATTACTTTACTTTGTATCCTGTCTTTTCCACCAATGAACTCAAGATGATGTACATAGCTCTCCACCCCTTTATCCTCAAACAGCCCTGTGAGGTAGGTCAGGGGGAGAGGGAGAGCAAGCTGAGATCACCCAGCAAGCTTCTTTTCTCAGTGCGGACTAGAATCATAGAGTTGAAAGGGACCACAAGGGCCATCCAGGCCAACCTCCTGCCATGTAGGAACACACAATCAGAACCATATAATTCATATAAATCTCCTTTCCCGTGTAGGGGTAGATCATTGTTTATATTACCATGAAATCTGTGTCTGGACAGAAAGAGGTTGGGAATGATATAAAATCCAAAGCCTTTGGGCAGCAAGGTGTCAGGTTTTGCTCTTAGCAAAGCTGGTCTTCCACTTCATTGCTGCTACATGAGGCAATCATTCATGACTTGAAGTCCTAAAAATGGTTAGCAGTGTTAATTTCTTGATCTTTTGATTAACAGATAAAAGCTGGTGCAGAAACAGACTTAGATATACACACTAGGAGATGAGTTATACTCTAGACCATATTTGTGAAAGAGGTGAAAATGTTGGTGTGTATTGTAATATACAGTATGTATGAAGTATGCCTGACTGTAGACGGTCTTGGACTAACTGGTGGGAAACTCCACACCTATTTTGTAGCCATAGTGGATTTCATTGGTCCACAGCGGCCCCATAAATGCCACATGCACTGAGGCTTGTCTGATTGCATTGGAGTATAAGGGTGGCCCTATGCTGATCACATGTCCTATACATTGTACTATTTCCGGCTACACAACCAGGGCTTCTCCGGGGCTTTTTCTTCTGTTTGCTTGTGCATGCAAATAAATGATAGATGTGGTTCCAGAGTGCTGTATTACTGTATAAACAGAGATACACTTATACAGATATGTGCACAATAGATTTTTTTTAAAAGTTTTAAAAAACACCAGAACAGAGTCCCATCCACCGGAAGTCCTGCCCCAGCTTTGTTCCGAAGTCAATCTGAAGCCACCACACAGCCTGAAAATCTGGGTTTACCCCTCAAATGCAGAGCAAACTGTGAATCTTGCAGATCCAGGATTTCCTGCAGAAACCCCAGTGAAAATGCACATTGTCAAAAATGTTGTGTTAACTGTGCTGCAAATATGGAGTAAGTATGGGTTTTATTGCCCTTGTAAACAAGCTCTGAGTCAACTGTTGTCAACTGAAGTCAGTTGAAATATCCAAAACATGAAATTGGGCTTGGTTTAGTTTTTTTGTGGAAAATTATGAGAAGCTGATTGCTTCCAAGTGTTCAAATAATGACTGATTCTGTGAACCTGAGTTAAAATATAGTTGCTTTCTATCCACACCTCTTGTACATTTAGGGCATTCCTGGTTTGGGTTAGCTGATACAAGACATTTTGATGTATATTAATGTTGCCTCTGAGTCTGTTGGTTGGTATAACAACTATGCTGGCAGTGGCACAAACCAGGTGACAAAGGTAAATTGACTGTAGGTGCTGTAGTGATGGAGGCTGGGGGAGGTGGCAGAGGAAGCAATGTCTGCCAAAGAGAAAACTGCCCTGCTGGATCTGACCTGTTCAGGATCTGCCAGAGTAGCTTTCTCAGTAATGGAGAAGGCTTCTTCCCCTGCCACTCCCCTAGCAGTGCTATGTACTGCTCCAAAAAATGCCTTATGTTGAAAATAAATCCCTGGTAGCCTTCCATGCCTTATCGGCAATATACTGATCACATTATCTTTGAGTAATTTGCTTAATGCGTTGAGAGCTGTGAGATGCCTGGTAAAAGACGTTCAGTGACTCTGGTCTTTGACAAATGTGAAATTAATTCTTAGAAGGAGCAGAAACCATACACACAGCTCCATATAAAGTGTGGATTCTAAACCAGTCTGTTCTTAAGGCCAAAGCCCCTTTAAATCTGTGGCAAGCATCTTAGCTTAAGCTGTTGTGTGCAGTGTGGTATAAGCCATGCTCCTCCACTCAGGGCTGGTTTAACCAGTCTGCCAAATCAGCATTGGCAGGGGGCCCCAAGGTCAAGCCCCCCCCTGCTGACCTCCTTATCTGACAAAGGAGACAGCCAGGAAACAGCAGGGAGGAGCCGCTGCTTTGTAGCCCCCTCCTACCCTCCTCCTCCAAAAACTTCCTGCTGGCTTTTTCAAAAAAACAAAAAAAAAACCCAGCGTCTCCCAAACTAGAAAGAGAAAGAGAAAGCAGCAGCAGCCCTCCAAGGCAGAAGCTGGAGGGAGTTTGCTGCTGCAAAAGGAAGCCAGTCAGGCATGTCAAGAGGGGTGAGTGTGTGTGTATGAGAGAGAGGGGGAACTTGAGGGTTGTCTCTTTCCCTCAGAAAGGGTTTCTTTCTTTCTTTCTTTCTTTCTTTCTTTCTTTCTTTCTTTCTTTCTTTCTTTCTTTCTTCCCTTTCCTTCCTTTCACATAAATCGCCTCCAGTCCATCCTTCCTGCTGCTCTTAACATGTCCTGGTTCCTCTCCCCTCCCTTTCCCACTTGGTCTTCTTCAGCTTCCTCCCCTTGCTACCAACTGAGTTCAGCCTGCAAAAGGAATTTGTGTGTTTGCCCATGTGCCTTCGAGTCATTTCTGACTAAGGCGAACCTACCATGGGGTTTTCTAGGCATGGTTTGTTCAAAGGGGGTGTGCCTTTGCCTTCCTTTGAGGCTGAGAGAGTGTGACTTGCCCAAGGTCAGCCAGTGGGTATTCATGGCTGAGTAAGGATTCAGACCCTGGTCTCCATAGCCATAGTGCAATGCTGAAACTTCTACAACACTCTAGCTCTTTTAACAGAAGAATATAAAGAATATACATTAAAAATTTGGAGTAATATTACTGGGAACAATGGTTTTATTGTTGTCACTAAAACACCAGTATCACATTAGTGTTATGTGAGAGACATTGGCCTAGAGCAGTGGTTCTTAACCTTTTCTTTACCAGGGACCCCCTTTAAATATATTTTGTTGTCCCAAGACTTAACTCAAGATTCAAAACCCTAATAATAATAGCTAACAACAACAATACAGTTACACCATCCATTAAACTTTCCCTCAGAGGCACTCTTGCTTCTTCCTGCAAGTTTGTGGCTGGAGTGGATTGAATGGCAATGTGCAGGCCAAGCCAGCCAGCCTTTGCCTTGGTTTCTGTCACGTGGCTGCTCCACTACAGGGAGGAGGTGGGCCAAGCAGCCTTCAAGCCTTTGTGGACCCCCTGTGAGGACACTGCGGACCCCAAGTTAAGAACCACTGGGCTAGAGAATGCTGGAAAAGGAACAATGCAACCAGACCTTGAGAAGGGTGCTGGCAGGGGGATTCTGGGAGGTGTAATCCAAGAGTAACTTTCCCAGGCTCTGAATACAGCCTAGAATCATAGAATCATAGGGCTGGAAGGGATCCCAACAGCCATCCCATATGATCGGCTTCTGCCCTGCAGGAACACACAATCCAAGCATTCCTGGCAGATGGCCATCCAACCTATGTTTTAAAAAACCCAAAGAAGGAGACTCCACCACACTCCAAGGCAGTGTATTCCACTTCCGAACAGCTCATACTGTCAGGATGTTCTTCCTAATATTCAAATGTAATCTCTTTTCCTGTAATTTGAACCCATAGCTCCGTGTCCTAGTCTCTGGAGCAGCAGAAAACAAGCTTGCCCCATCCTCAGTATGACATCCCTTCAAATATTTAAACATGGCTATCACGTCAGCTCTCAACCTTCTCTTCTCCAGGCTAAGCATGCCCAGCTCCCTAAGCCATTCCTCATATGTAAATTATTTAATACAGTAGGCCCCTCTTATCCACTGGGGATTGGTTCGGGGGGGGGCGTGGATTCTGTAAACCATGAATAATAGTGAACACTATTGATAATAATGGGACTTCTGGTTTAAAATACCATAGAGTTGCCTTGGAAGGCCTTGAAAACGGCTAGGGAGGACACATTTTCTAAGAAGACTCTATGGTAGGTGTGCTGTTTTGTGTCCCATGGATAATGAATCCTTGGATACGGGGGTCCTACTGTAATCTGAGCATCCTGTATTGTGAATAGGTTAGGTTACATTGACCTGAGATAAACATATGGGGCCCCAAAATAAAGCATTGCAGGGGGCCCAAAATTCCTTAAACCAGCCCTGCCTCCACTTACCTAATTCTTCAGCTGCTTTTTAAAATACTATATGTTCTCAGCGTAAGTTTTAGTTGCCCACAATATATTCCATGGGAGTACTTTCATATGCAATATTTTGCAATGATGTCTTTTAAAACAGCTCTTTACTAATCCACCTGCCAACCTTCCTTAGCTCCATCTCTTGGTCTGATACAGCTTTCGGTTCTCCATCAATGGCTCTTTAGTTTATTGACTATCTTCAAAATAAAATTTGTTTTCCCACTCTGGACTTTAGCTTTTTCCTCCCCCCCCCCGCCCACACCTGCCATACTGTACAGGATTTTGTGATTCAGCTCTACAAAGCAGATGAACATTGTAATACAACAAATGAGCCATTAAATTTGCTGTCTGGAGTGGTCTTATTATGGATTCCAGATAGTCATGTTGCTAGCATGCCCTTCTACCCCATCCATGAGATTTCATAACTGCACATACTGGACACTTTTCAGGGTCACGCCGGCTGGGGACATTCGGGGTCATGATGAAATGAGACATGTCCACGATCATGATGGTGGGAAAACCCAGATAGGATTATGTGGAAAACCCAGTCATTGCTAATCCTTTCCCCCATCCCTAGGCTCTTTCAAACATGCAGTCAGTGACCATCTCTCGACCCATACCCTATGGAGCTCTTTCCTATACACCCTACCTGTCCAAACATTTTAAGAGGTTGTCGCAAATCCCATCAATGTTTTGTTACTCTGGAGGAAAGGCAACCAGACCTTTCTGGACCCTTTTGTCCATTCCAGGAGAAAGCCATTCAGGCTTTGTTGTAACTAGTGCACTCCAGGATATGAAATAGGGTATGCATATCCTAGTTCTGACCCTAGCCTTGTGTGTCACAGACTGGCCCTGTCATTCTCTTTCTCTGTGCATCATGGACTGGAATCCCCTCTGCCACCCTCAGTCGCTGTCTGAGCCCCTCTGCTGTGCGGACCTCTTTCTCCAAGACTGGTAACTATCACCCTTCCACCCCTGACTTCTCTCCATCCAGCCCTTCTTGCCTTACTCTTCAATAGCCTTTATGGTTCTTAAGAGCGTATGTTATTGTATGTTAGTATATCCTGTGTTAATTCAAATAAAATACTTTGTTTAACTGGAGTGCTCTCTACAGTTAGTACTGGTATACATAGGTGAAAAGATCCCCAAAGTTACCCTTCTCTCGCAGGCCTCCTTTTGAGCTATAATTCCCCCAAATTTCAATGAGATGCTGGCATTGTGGGTGGGGCTCCAATGCCTTCCCCCCACTTCTTAGGGTAACAAGATCCTTTTCCAGGATACTCCGTTCCATTCTCCCCTCCCCTCCGACTCTCAGATTCCCCACCACATCCCCCACAAAAGCCAGCAAATATCCTATGCCCACCAAGGCTATTCTCTCCCCACTACACTGTTGCTGGACCACTCACTTTTTTCTACATTTTTTTAGTTGTGGTAGTCATTCTTCTAACAACCCTGGGCACCCTGCCTCCATTCCTGCTGATATCATAATTGTGTGTGGGGGGGTGCATGTGTATGCTGCTTTGGCAATATAAAAATCATGAAAATGGGGTCACTATTAGTAAATGTAATTATGATCATCACTGGCTAACAGCCAGCCTGGTGTAGTGGTATGAATGTTGGACTAGGACTCTGGAGAGACCAGGGTTGAAGTTCCTGCTCAGCCATGGAAAGCTTGATGAAGTCACACTCTCTCAGCCTCAGAACAAATCCAATGGAAGGTTCATCTTATGGTTGCCCTAAGATGAAAATGACTTGAAGGCACACAACAATGACAACAATCAATTGCTCACCACCAGAAATCAGAATGACTAGCTAATCTCTTTATTAAACCTATTAACTATTTTACAATACACAAGTAGACATGACTTTGGCAAAAAACTTCTGAAGATGTCCATTATTACTTTCATCTTCACACTCCCAAAATAATGAATAAGTTAACATATAACGAGTTATCAGTATCAGTCTTCTGGAGGGTGTACCCTGGTTGCCTTCCCAAAGTTTGGATGTGTTCATATAAACAAAAGAGTGTAGTGCCAGACTTTGTAGCAAAAGTAATAATTGGATTGTTGTTGAAATCCTTTCATTCTTGACATAACTGGACATGGCTAGCGTGTACATCTATTGTAGTTGCATACACATTCACCAAATATGATGATTTCTGTAACCAGTGGCTTCTGTGGGTCATCTGGGTCCAGGCAAGGCATCTTGAGTTCCTTTTTGTAGTGTGTTTGTGGCATGCAGCACCCGCACTCCATGTCTATTTTCATCTTGGCAATATTCAGCCTGTGAAAGAGAAGAACTTTGCTTAAGAAGGTCCATCCTTTGTGTGAGCATACTTATTTTTAATTAAAAAAAAAAACAGCTTGTTTCCCTGAGTGTAATAAAATGCTCAAGCCCTGATATGCCACTTGTACCATGTGATATGCTTGAATGCTCAGCCCTGGGGAATAAAAATACCCTATGCGTAGGAATGTATAACTGAGAATACCATGGGAGTTTTTGAATATATATATATATATATATATATATATATATATATTCAAAGTAAATTACAGGACTGGTTTCTGGCATGTGACACCTCTTGGTTTCAAACATTTTCAGTCAACCATGGTGATACAAGAACATAGCATTTTTACGCTGTGCAGACATATCTCCTTACAACAAGGCTGTGTAAAGGGGCACATATGGGAAAGGGACCTTAGAGGTGAAAATGAATCAAGAAAAAGTATTGGTCATTTGAAGGAACACCACTGTTCTGGAATGGTTTGTGCTGGTAGCTCCTGACAAATCCAAAAACCCAAAGATAGAAGATAGAACATTTGGTCAGGCACCACTCTGAAGATTTTTTTAAAACAAGTTCTAAGAATAAAGGAAGGTGAACAAAGTAAGCAACAAGTTTTCAATTATGATAAATAGAATGTTTTGCTGTCAGAGGTGAGGTGGGTGGCTGGGGAGCAAAGTGAGCGTTTTTGACTATGGTGCCTTATGTGTGGAACTCCCATTCCTAGGAAGCTCACCTGGCAACTACTTTGCTAATGTTTAGGTGCCAGCAAAATCTTTCACTTTTATGAGTGTCAACAATTTTATGCATTTCTTTTTTGCCCAAATTAATCTTTATTGAGATTTATAAACAATAATAAAACATGAAACTATGAATTGACAAGATGCAGTTTGTAAATAAATGTATCCATAAAGGAAAATTATAATTATGTTTGAATGAAAATATGCAGGTCCTTTTATCTGGTTGTCAAACTGGTCAATACTTCATTGGAGAATGTGTCTTGCCACATTGCTCTTTGTGAAGATGGAAGCGGAAACCTGGGTGTTTCATTGTTAATAAAGTCAATAAACATAAGTCAAGTGGAATGGAATGTGCCTCTCTTCTTTTGATTCAAACAGTCAGTCATCTTGGAGGATAGTTTGTCCATCAGGCATTGAGTCCAAACCTGAGAGTGCCATGTAACAAGGGAAAATTCCCCTGTCTTCCATTTACTAGCAATTTCTAAATGTTCTGCCATTAATAGAAAAGACATCAACCTTTTATGACTCAAATTAGAATTCAAGTTAGTAAAGTGAGAGAGGACAAGAAGAGCAGTGCAGAAGTGAACAGTTTGATTAGTGAAACATGAAATTTGTGTCAGAATTTGGAGCCAGCTTTGAATGGGGAGATAAACATTTGTTTAAGTTGGAACCAAGAAATGGAGAGAGGCTGAAATATAGTTTGAAAGGATTCTGTAGATTTGGGCGTTCCTCCCTCAAAAAGATCCATCACTCAATGAAAACCATACCTCCTCCAAAGTCTGAACGGTGAAAATTTATCTGGCACACAGAAATTGGGATGAAGAAGAAAAGGCCTGATCAGGGACAGAGTGGGGATGAGGAGTTTGCCCCATTTGGACCGAATCTGTAGTTAAAAAAGGATTTGAAATCGAATTAAGTTTGCTAAAGTGTGGGATGGAGTAAAGATATGTCCTTTCTAATGTAGCTGGGGAGGGCGAGTTCGAGTTTTACCCAGGTAACAGAAGGGTGCTCTTTGAAAAGCTGGATGAGTTGGGAAAGTTGAAATGCCTGGAAGTATAATGGAAGATGGGGAATTGCCAATCCTCCTCTAGAGGTTGGGATGTATTTCGTAGACTTGACATATCTCAACTTTTTATTGTTAAAAATATTTTTTTCTATTAGGGTTTACCATTTCTGTATTATATGTAAAGTTGGGTCTAGAGGAATTGTTTGGAAAAGGAATGATATTGGGGGAAGAAGAATCATAGAATCATAGAACTGTAGAGTTGGAAGAGACCACAAGGGCCATCCAGTCCAACCCCCTGCCACGCAGGAAATCACAATCAAAGCGTCCCTGACAGATGCCCATCCAGCCTCTGTTTAAAGACCTCCAAGGAAGGAGACCCCACCACATTCTGAGGGAGTGTGTTCCACTGCCGAACAGCTCTTACTGTCAGAAAGTTCCTCCTAATGTTGAGGTGGAATCTCTGTTCCTGGAGCTTGCATCCATTGTTCTGTGTTCTAGTCTCTGGAGCAGCAGAAAACAAGCTTGCTCCATCTTGACTAACACTATCTTTCCCAGGGTAGACAAAATTAGCCAACTGGATAATTTCCTTGAGATCCATTTGGAAATATGGTTATAATTTCGGGGAATCAATTGTGATAAATCTTTAGTGATTAAGATACCCAAATAAGAGAATCCCAGAGTGCGAAGTTGTAAGCCCATAATGGATTTCCAATGTAGCTGTTGTTGAAGAGGAATATTGAGACACAGCATGATGGATTTGCTATAGTTAATGCGGAGGCCAGAGTGCAAGCCAAATTGATCCAGTATGTGTTTTAGGGGAGGAAATGTAGATCTAAATCAGATGTGTAAAGTATTAAGTCATCCGCATATAAAGAGAGTTTGTGTTGTTGGCCATGAACAAGTACACCTGAGATATCAGGAGACTTCCTAATGAGCATGGCAAGAGGTTCAATCATAAGGGCAAATAATAAGAGGGAGAGGGGGCATCCTTGTCTAGTTCCTCTGGTGATGGAGAGTGGAGGTGGGGTGATGCCATTAATGATGACTGTGGCCATTGAACCATTATAGAGGGCTTTGAGAACACCTATGAATTCAGGTTCAAAGTTCATTTTGGTTAGAACTGCAAACAAAAATGGCCATTCTAATTTGTCAAAAGATTTTAAGATATCAAGGGATAGGAGAGTAAGGGGAGATTTGGTTTGATTGGAGTGATGTATCAAATTTAGTGTCCCTCTGATGGGATCACCTATTCTCCTTCCTGGCATAAAACCTACCTGACCAGAGTGTATATATTGGGTTGCAAAGGCGTTAATGTGAGAAGCTAGGATATGTGTGAAGAGTTTCATGTCTTGGTTCAGCAAGGCTATCGGCCTGAATGCTTTGGGTTCTGGATTTTCTTCTTGAGTTTTAGGTGTCGGTATTAAATTGGTCATATGCCAGGTTTGGGGGACAGGTCGAATCCCTGTATCCATGGGGCTTTGGTCCCCGGACTTACTGTGGATACCGGAAACTGCAGATAACAGTGAATCCTATTAAATGAAAGACTTCTGGTAAAAACATACCATAGAATTGTATTGGAGGGCCTAGAAGATGCCTCTTAATGCATTTTCCAGGGCAACTCAATTGTATATGTCCCCTGTTTTGTGTCCTGTGGATAACTAAAACCACAGATATTGGTTCTGTTGGTACATGGGTCCAACTATACTTGGTAAATTCTGCACTCTGCTGCTTTAAACAGTGTTTTACTGCTTTCTTGTATTAACAGAGGCAATCACATATTACAATAACTGTGCATTCACACAGTGTGCATGCTTGTCAAGGTGGTTATAAGAATCTGGCCCTGTTTAGGTTCTCTGCCTTAATAAAGTTATAGGAAGTTGTATCTTAAAGAAGAGGAATGGGGGTCTGCTCCTGACAACAGCACACTTGCTGTTCCTTCTACCTAAATCTCTGATCTCCCATGTTGAGTAGGAAGGCCTGAAAAGGGCTTCACCTCACAGAAGACTTCATGAGACCAAAAATCTTGTTCCATCAGGATTCCTGATTGATCTATTTGTGTTCAAAGGAAACACAAGCCCCTCTCAGCCTTCCTTGCTCAACAGGACGTGGTTGAGAACACCGAGGATGAAGGCAAGGGTGGCCACCTCTTCTTGCACACATTCCAATCCTCTATTAAGATATAATACCTAAACAGAGCTTGAAGGATTGTACAGATCTACAAGCCATTTACACAGATTGTACATACACAGAATGTAAAGTTATGAACAACCCTTATATTAAACATCACATTGTTTAATACATTGGCCTAAATCCCACTTCTAGTCCCAAATATCCTGTTTTCAGTTGTGGTGACTTGAACTGTACAGCACTCCAAATGTAGCTACATTGCAGATTTCTGAAGTGGTGTGTTTTCTTTGATCAGATAATGGGACAAAAGTAACTGGATTGAAAAATTTGTCACAGATTCTTTCTTACTTTGTTGTTGATGGACACAATCCTGAGCAGCGTGTCAAGGTGACGTTGGCAACACAGCCCTTGTAAACCACTTGATCATCATATTCAACAGCATGACATGGGACTGTCAAATTAAAAAATATATATATCTATTGTAAAACCAACACTGGAAATGTGGTGAATCTTCTCCCAACAATTTAGATCATAGGCTTTCCTATTCTTACTCACCTATGCTAGTCACTCAGTGCAGTAATTATCAGCAGGTTGAAAGAGGGATAGCAAATTTCTTTATCAAGTATACCACATGATCCGCCTCGGCCAATTTTTGCCACCCTTCCAGCCCTTAATGTTTTAATGTAGAGACATTAAAGTATGGCCTGTTAGCTTTCTTTGGTAAATCTATGTGGTACAACAATTTTATTATATTGTTTATTTTAAGCCAGGATTGTGGAAATTGTGGATCTCCAGATGTTATTACACTATACCTCCCAGCATTCCTTAACATACTGCCTGAGGATGATAGGGGTTTGAGTCCAGAAATATTTGTTCAGTCAGCAGTCCTTCCGCCTCCAACCCATCCTTCCATTAAGTACTTAATTTTATTGGAAATGCATGGATAGTAATTTGGGCCATCTTCTAGAAAATGCAACTATTTATCATCACTAAAGAATACCAGAAATATTTTTGCATGATATATGGAAGCAACAGGATTATCCAGCTTAACAAAATGCTTTAGAAAAATATGGCAGATAGCTCTGCTCATGAGGCTAACTTACTTCAGCCAAGATCCTAGATGGGTCTGGTGGAGCATAAAGCTCTGCTAAATGGAGCTCTAGTCTCTCTCTAAGCAGTGCCTGGCTATGCTCCTACAATTGGACACACAACAAAGAAGGCATCTTCTGACACCTACCTGGGGCCCTCTGGAAGTCCAGGAGGAGAATGCTGTCTTTATGTATCAAAATGTAGGAACAGAACCAGGCACTACATGGCTGCCCTGCTCTCCCTCAGTCATTAATTGACTGTATCCTGGACTAGGTGGCGGGAGGCAGGTACACTCTATGGGAAGGGTGTGTGTCATTGCATGAGGAAGGTAGTGAATAATTTCTTCTGCAAAGACCATTATTTCAAGCTATTTAAAGTGGGAGACTGGCATTTTTCCTGTCAAGGTGCAAGCACTAGCACTATGTTTGTGCTCATTGGCTACAACTGTTTCTTTCCTGGAAATGCACCAAAGATCAGCAGCCTTGGGGACCGACACTGGTCACAAACCACCAGTTTGAGTAGCATTGCATTAAGGTCATATGCAGGTTTGATATTATCTTTGTGTGACCTGTGTAGGTCACTAACAGGTTTCTGGCCCCCTTTAAACATCAGTTCAACTTAGATAATGAGAAGGTCATTTTTTAAAAAATGGAACAAGAGCTTTCAACATGGGATTCAGTACTACATCTAGTTTCAGTGCACTTGCTTGGATGTACAGCATACAGATGACTGCAGCCATAGAAAATCAAACATTTTTACCCAGACATTACCATTTAGCTGGGAAATTTTTACACAGGCTTTACTTTTATTTAGTGGAACTAACCTGATGGAGGTGTTGAGGTTGGAGCAACTGGGGTTGGAGCAGTAGTTACTGGAGCAGTAGATGTGGTGATGTTGATAGGAGGAAGAACTGACAAAATAAAAGGAAAAGTGTGAATGGAAAAAATAAAACACCATAACTGAAAATGAATTCTGTTTAAAGATTAACTCAGTAAGGAAACTGCAACTTAAGTACTGTAAAATGGTATTTCAAGTCAAAATGAGAGAAGAGAGGTAATGGACTAGAAAAAAAAAAGAGCTACTGTAACTGGTAGAGGCCTTGCTAGCTCCACCTTAAAAGCAAATTAGGCAACAAAGCATGCTCAGAAATGTCCTGCCCTACTAGGAAGCTGGTCATTTGTTTTCCTTTTACTGTACTCCTACATTGAATTTTGTGATGCTGGAAATTACACATCTCAAGCTGTGTGGAAGGAAATTAACAGTGATGCTAATGGAATTGCCTAATGCTCAGATTGAACCTAGATTTGAACTTTAACCAGAGGCACTGATTGTACTAGAATCTATATTCATTCCAATAAATAAATAAATAAATCCAGGTTTGTACACATGCAGCAAGGCAGCATTTCAGTAGCCTCAAGGAAATAAACATGTTTTTTCCTTGCAGTAAGTAGGACTTATTCAAATTCTAAATTTCTTTTACTAGTGATGGTGCTCTCCAGTAAGAGTAAAAATGTTGTTGCTGTCTCATCATTGCTGTCATCATTGTATTTAAATATGAAAACGGGCCTCCTTTGCTAAAAGAAAGACATATCTGTTCCTTTGAAGCCTTTTTTAAAAAAGTTGCCTTTTTCATTCATGCTGCAGCATACAGTAACGTGTCCAGTTTCAAAAAAATTTCATTCTTTTTCTTCCAAGAAAACAAAGCTTTATTCCACCTCCCCCCACCCAATAATATTTTTTCACTCCTTGCTTGACTGCTGGTGAGCTCCTATTGAAAGAAAAAGGTAAAAGGAAAATCCCTCAAAGAAATCTAAAACATGACCTAAAACAAGGAAAGTTAGTTAACATCACATTTAGAGTCTACTTTCTTGCAAGAAGACAATAGAGAGGAAAGCCAGGCATTACAGAATTGCATCATCATAATAAAGAAAAGGAGCTAGGAGCAGTATGCTCAAGAATACTATTTACTGTTAAGATGATGTGCCCTGTCTCTGGAACTGATATCCCCTGTGTGTGTTCATGGGCACCAATGTGCTTGCAGATTCCTGCCTTGACACCCACTCAGTTCCCAAACTTTTGATTTTTAAAAGGTTTTAAAAATGAATAATAAACCACTGCCCTTTGATAATATCTTTCTTTCCAAGAAGTATCATAATTATGTCCAAGAATGCTTTATTTCCAAGGGCTTTTTTACTCTGCACCATTATATCACTATATGATTGCACTTGAACTGCCATTGTTTCATCCTGTGGAAGATGGGCTTGCAGTTTAGGGAGGGATGTTTAGAACTCTCAGCCTGAAGGCTCTGTTGCTTCACAAAACTACAAACCCCAGGATTCCATTAGGATGTTGCCACGGTAGTTAAAGTATCATGATTGTATAGTGTGAAAGGGCCCTTCAAGGGGCGTTGTTAGAAAATAAGAATAGTGAGTTGAGACAGTGAAGAGCTTCCTTTTGAAGTGTGTCCAGTGGCTGCCCAGGAAGAAAATAAATGTAAGCTGGGGAATGGCAGGGAGAATCCTGAGGAGTGGCTAAGAGGGTTCCAGTCTAAAGCCTGTGCTTCGTATTTGGCAGACTGTGTGGGTGATAGCTTATTGGTTTGTTTGGGGTATTGGGTAGTGTATGTGGTGAGCGTAGATGTTTCACCAGGAGGCATGTGTGTGTGTGTGTGTGTGGTGTTGTAGAATATAATTTTACATACTGCCTGTGAGTATGGGTAGGTGTCCCTCTCACTATAATCAGTTTGCCTTCTGTGAAATGAGTACTTTGTTATGCTTTGTGGGGACAAAGTTGGCAGGCTCATATTTTGCCTTTGTCTTGTAATCCTCCCCACTTCCTCACAAATTACTTGTCTCTGATCATCATCATCATCAGATTGCCTTTTGTGGAATGGATTTTTGTTGTTGTTGTTGTTGTTGTTGTTGTTGTTGTGTGCCTTCAAGTTGTGAAGTCGAAGGCTTTCACGGCTGGCATCCATAGATTTTCCTTGGTTTTTTTCCGGGCTGTGAGGCCGTGTTCTGGAATACAGTAGTTTCTTTCTGATGTTTCACCTGCATCTGTGGCTGGCAGCTTCAGAGAAATCTTCTCTTCAGAGAAATCTTCTCTTCTCTGAAGATGCCAGCCACAGATACAGGCAAAATGTCAGAAAGAAACTATTCCAGAACACGGCCTCACAGCCTGGAAAACCCCCAAGGAAAAATCTATGCCTTCAGGTTGTTTCTGACTTACGGCAACCCTAAGGCAAACCTATCGTGAGGTTTTCTTGGCAAGATTTGTTCAGAGGAAGGTTTGCCATTGCCTTCCTCTGAGGCTGTGGGAATGTGACTTGCCCAAGGTCACCCAGGGAGTTTCCATGGCTGAGCAGGGATTTGAATCCTGGTCTCTAGAGTCACAGCCCGATCCTCAGACCACTACACCATGCTGGAATGGATGCCAGAATAGAAAACTGTTGGTTCAAAAAAGTGAACGCATATTCCAAACTCTTCCCATTCCAAAATATTCCAGATTATTATCTGACACCAGCAGCTGTTGGAAATGTCTGTTAATTTATGTGTATTGAGCAAGATTAATCACAGGAATAGACTGTGTGGGTTGCCAGGGTGAAAACTGGAGTCAGCTCCTGCACATTTAATGCTTGTATAGAAGAAGTAATTTCAGCTTGTTACCTGCTTGTGTGATAAACAACACCTGCTGAAATTCCCTCTTCTACACAAGCTTTAAATGTGCAGAAGCCATCTCCAGTTTTCACTTTGGCAATGCTTGCAGGGGGTGCTTTTATTGTTGTTGTCAACCTTTGCAAATCTGTACTCACTAGATGCTAGTTCTGCATGTTACTCTAAAAGTTCAGGAACAACATACAGTATATCTGTAGTGTTTTCCTGTTCATCGGTTTTCCCCCACAACCACTTTTGTACTGCATCATGTAGCCTTCCTTTGTTCTCTGGGGTCTTATTCCTCCCCTCGCCCTGCATCTTCTTCCCCTTTTCTGTCTCGTTCAGAAGGGCGCACGCGAGAAGAGCTGTTCCATCTAGAAATGTTTTCCCCCCCCATTTCTTTCAAGAAGTTGGATCTGCACTGATTATGTGCAAATATTTGTGACTAAAGCTAATTTTATATGCATTATGAAGAAGACTGCATTTATTCCTTATTCTGTTGGGCGTGTGTGTGTACATGGGCGTGGGACTGGTTGTTTTATAGCTTTTGCCTAGCCAATTGATTATTCTGCTGGCAGAGATCTACTACTTCTCTCACATTTCCAAACTACTGCTACGTGCAAAATTTGGTGGGAGAGAGAAGGACCGGTATCACCCCAACATATTTATACACTGGCCATTCTGTGCCTCTTTCCTCCAATATGAGTCTCCTTGCCCACTCATTTTGTCAGCCTCTTCATAGTAATGCCAGGAAACAAACTTCCCACTTGTTATACAGTATTTGATGTTTGGGATAAAGAGGTAGTTTCCACTATCAATGTACAAGTTGTCAGAGTACTACAAGTAGCTATTTGCAGATAAGAGTTGTGAAGAACTAATGGTGAATTTTGTTATAACTGTGGCTGGAATACTGATCTTGTGATAGGAGGGTTAGAAGTTGTAACAGTTGTAGCAGTAAGTATGTTTAGAGGTAGCTATTTACAACACAGTTGGGATTGGTCTCAAAGTGAAGCAGCTGATGTGTGGGAAGCTGCAGGCCTGTTATTGTCATCAAAGTGTGTCAGATAGTTGAGGTAGATACCATGAAGGCAGTGATTGGGCAGAAGTGATTGGGATTGTTGGGCTGGTCTTGGGAATATTAATTATCTTTGGGTGCAATAGATCTAGACTAGGTAGGAGACCCACTAGGAAAGGTTCTTCATCCAGCCCTCCAGCCCTTTTGCCAAGCCGTGTTCTCTTCCCGTACAATCTTAGCCACATTTGACCATGAAAGAACTTCCTTTCTGATGTTCTAAACTGGAAATTCCCCTCCTCTCTGATTTCTGAATGGCCACCAACTAAGGGTTGTTTGGGCAGGCAAACCCAGCACTAATTTCTGCTCATTGATTGGTGATCAAAACTGTAGTTCACCTATAAAGATGCACAAAGGCATCTAAGGAAAGAGAAGCCAAGTGACAATGGAGGGGCTTACCTGTAGAGGAGGGTATTGGAACCATCACAGTAGTTTTTGTTATTGCTGTTACACAAGAGCAGAGAAAAAGAATATTGGTATCCAAGAAAAATATTAAAGAAAGCACCCAAGCCAAAATAGAATTCTGGTTTGAGAAAAGTATCAAATGGCCAAATAAGAAGTTCCCAGGATTATTTAGTGTGCAGGGACTTTGTCTTCTCTAAGGGTTGTTAACATGTAGAAATCACAGCTAGGAATACGAAGCCCATTTGGAAACAGTATGCTGTAAGGACAATTATCAGAGAAGAAAAATGCATATACAGGTCGATCCCCATATCCACGGATTCGGTATCCATGGTTTCATTTGTCCACATCTCAAAAAATATGTTATCTCTAGGAATTTCTAGGTCCTCCAAGGTGATTCTGCAGTCAACTTCCAGCATTCATCTCATTAAAAATAATAGGGTTCGCTATTATCCACAGTTTCAAATATCCACCGAGTGTGTGTGTCTTGGAATGTATCCCCCATGAATATGGGGGTCAAACTGTATTAGAAACGAGCATATAAAGTGTGAGATTTTTTTTTAAAGAAAAAAACTTACCACTAGTAGATAGGATGGTTGTAGTTGCAAGAGTAGTAGTAGCTGGGGCTGAGGTAGTAGGAGCAGTTGATGTTAAAGTTGTGGAAGTAGGTGTGCTTAGTGGAGAGCTGGTGGATATAGAGGTGGTGGTGGTGGGTAATGGGGATGTAGTGAGACTGACTCTGGTTGTATTCAAGGTGCTGAAACTAGTGGAGAAACTTGAGGTGCTGAGAGATACAGTGGTGGTTGCAGTATGAGGGCTAACTGCAGTGGATTTGGTGGAGGTAGATGTAGGTGCAGTTGTAGAAAGATGCACAGGATATGAATGAATGGTAGGATGTTTGGAAATAGTGCTGGTGGAAGGAGACAAAGTGGTTGCCGAAGTTGTCTTTGAGGTTCTCGAACTGGTAGAGGCAGGGGTAGTTGGTGCTGTTCTTGCTGTGCTACTAGGTAATGCCGATGAGGGAGATGTGCTGCCTATACAGGAAAAGAAAAAAGAGAGGGAGATGAGGTGGGGAAGAAAGGGAAAATTGAATTTCTCAGTCTACCAAGCAGGACAAAGAATAAAGGTGCAGGAAAAAGTGCAGATTTTAGGTGGAGTGAAAAGTTATTTTAAGGACTTGATAAGGGAGAATTGGAAATTTTGTGTGATTAGTGACTGGAGTAAAACAGATCACTGGTCAAAGAGGTTTGTGGTCAAAGAGGTTTGTGGTCAAAGAGGTGGTTGTGGTTAGAGGCATGGTAGTTTCCGTGATGGTGGGTGTAGTAGTGGTGAGAGTGGTGGTGATTACAGGAGTGGTAGAGGTGACAGATGGTATTGTCACAGTCGGGGTGGAGGAGACAGGCATGATCATCATAAAGGGGGTGGGAATGATGGGTGGGCTGTGCGTGGAGGGTAGCATTGTGGTAGTTGAAGTGTGAGTGCTTGTGGTAGTGCATAAGGTGGAGGTTGTGGTGGTGGGTGGTTGTAGTGGTAGGCTGGGATATGATGGTAGGAGTGGTCAACTCTGTGGATACAGTTGTCCTGGTGGTCGTGGATAGGGACGTGGTTGGTGTTGTTTCCGGTGTGGTTCTAGGAGGCAGCCTCAGTTTGGGAGTGGGGACTAGAAAGGAAAAAAACCCAGCTTGAAGGGCTTGTGGTGAGAAAGGGAACAAAAAGTGTGTGAGAGAAGAGAAGCTGGCCAAGCAGGCCTTCTTTTTGTTGGAGGGGCTTACCTGTTGCAGGGGTCATCGTAACCGTGGTGGTACCAGAAGGTGATGCTGTGAAACAGAGGGCAGACACAAGAAAGCTTACGAGGAACGTAGTATGAGGAAGGGAGAACAGCCAAGCCAGAGCCAAAGTGAAGACCAAGATGTGCATGGGTTTGGCTAGTAAGGTGACGGTGGCCATATTGAGCGCATTTCCCATCATGGAAGGTGTGCAGGTGTGTGTTGAAGGCAAGATGTGGGAAAGTGCTGGCGAAGGGAGAGAGAAGAGAAGCCAGTCAAATGGGCCTTTCTTATCATGGATGGACTTACCTGGTGCGGTGGTCGTCGTCACCGTGGTGGTGCTGGGAGGCGTTGCTGTCAAAGAGAGGCAAAGGGAAGGAAGCTTAGGAGGAATGTAATATGAGCAAGAGAGAGCAGCCCAACCAGAGACCACCTGACGTCCGAGATGAATACGGTTTAGGCCAGTTAGGTGATGGCACTTTCCTCCCCATATTGAGGGCCTTCCGCATCCTGGGAGGTGTACAAGGGCACAGCAGGTAGCCCTCCTGGTGTTGGAGGGTGCCTAACTCTTCTGGCAAGCACTTTTGGGGGAGTAGCAACGGGTTTCCCATCCAGCCATGTTTAGGCGTTGCGGAGTACTTACCACTGGTGGTTACCGGGAGGGTTGTAGTCGAAGGAGTGGTTGTAGATGGCGGCATTGTAGTTTCCGTGGTAGTGGGTGTAGTGGTGGTGAGAGTGGTGGTGCTGAGAGGAGTGGTAGAGGTGACAGGAGGTATGGTCACCGTTGGGGTGGAAGAGACAGGCGTTGTTGTCGTCAAGGGTGTGGGAGTGGAGGGTGGGATGGGTGTGGAGGTTGGCATTCTGGTAGTTGGAGAGTGTTTACTTGTGGTAGTGGATTCGGTGGAGGTCGTGGTGGGCTTAGATGCGGTGATGGTGGGCATCGTGGACTTGGTGGTGGACTTGGGAGTCGTGGGGGTGGTCTTTGGCGTGCTAGCTGTGGACGATTCTGTGGATACAGTGGTTCTGGTGGTTGTGGATAAGGATGTTGTTGGTGTTGTTTTCGGTGTGGTTCTAGGAGGCGGCCGCGTTTTGGGAGTGGGGACTGGAAAGGAAAAAAACTGTGTTGAAGGCTAGAAGTGGGAAAGTGCTGGCGATGGGAGAGGCAAGAGATGCCAGTGAAATGGGCCTTTCTTTTGATGGATGGACTTACCTGGTGCGGTGGTCGTCGTCACCGTGGTGGTGCTTGGAGGCGTTGCTTTCAAAGAGAGGGAAAGGGAAGGAAGCTTAGGAGGAATGTAAATTGAGAAAGAGAGAGCAGCCCAACCAGAGACCACGTGACGTCTGAGATGAATACGGTTTAGGCCAGTTAGGTTATGGCACCTTCCTCCCGATATTGAGGGCATTTCCTACCCTGGGAGGTGTACAAGGGCACAGCAGGTAGCCGTCCCGGAGTTGGAGGGTCCCTAACTCTTCTGGGAAGAACTTTTGGGGGAGAAGCAGAGGGTTTCCCATCCAGCCATGTTTAGGCATTGCGGAGTACTTACCACTGGTGGTTACCGGGAGGGTTGTAGTCGAAGGAGTGGTTGTAGATGGCGGCATGATAGTTTCCGTGGTAGTGGGTGTAGTGGTGGTGAGAGTGGTGGTGCTGAGAGGAGTGGTAGAGGTGACAGGAGGTATGGTCACCGTTGGGGTGGAAGAGACAGGCGTGGTTGTCGTCAAGGGTGTGGGAGTGGAGGGTGGGATAGGTGTGGAGGTTTGCATTGTGGTAGTTGGAGTGTGTTTACTTGTGGTAGTGGATTCGGTGGAGGTCGTGGTGGGGGTGGTTGGAGTGGTGGGCTTAGATGTCGTGATAGTGGGCTTCGTGCTCTTGGTGGTAGATTTGGGAGCCGTGGGGGTGGGGGTGGTCTTTGGCGTGCTGGCTGTGGACGATTCTGTGGATACAGTGGTCCTGGTGGTTGTGGATAAGGATGTTGTTGGTGTTGTTTTCGGTGTGGTTCTAGGAGGCGGCCGCGTTTTGGGAGAGGGGACTGGAAAGGAAAAAAACTGTGTTGAAGGCTAGAAGTGGGAAAGTGCTGGCGATGGGAGAGACAAGAGAAGCCAGTGAAATGGGCCTTTCTTTTGATGGATGGACTTACCTGGTGCGGTGGTCGTCGTCACTGTGGTGGTGCTGGGAGGCGTTGCTGTCAAAGAGAAGGAAAGGGAAGGAAGCTTAGGAGGAATGTAAATTGAGGAAGAGAGAGCAGCCCAACCAGAGACCACGTGACGTCCGAGATGAATACGGTTTAGGCCAGTTAGGTTATGGCACCTTCCTCCCCATATTTAGGGCATTTCCCACCCTGGGAGGTGTACAAGGGAACAGCAGGTAGCCCTCCTGGTGTCGGAGGGTGCCTAACTCTTCTGCCAAGCACTTTTGGGGGAGCAGCAGCGGGTTTCCCATCCAGCCATGTTTAGGCATTGCGGAGTACTTACCACTGGTGGTGACTGGGAGGGTTGTAGTCGAAGGAGTGGTTGTAGATGGCGGCATGGTAGTTTCCGTGGTAGTGGGTGTAGTGGTGGTGAGAGTGGTGGTGCTGAGAGGAGTGGTAGAGGTGACAGGAGGTATGGTCACCGTTGGGGTGGAAGAGACAGGCGTGGTTGTCGTCAAGGGTGTGGGAGTGGAGGGTGGGCTGGGTGTGGAGGTTGGCATTGTGGTAGTTGGAGTGTGTATACTTGTGGTAGTGGATTCGGTGGAGGTCGTGGTGTGGGTGGTTGGAGTGGTGGGCTTAGATGTTGTGATAGTGGGCTTCGTGCTCTTGGTGGTAGATTTGGGAGTCGTGGGGGTGGGGGTGGTCTTTGGCGTGCTGGCTGTGGACGATTCTGTGGATACAGTGGTCCTGGTGGTTGTGGATAAGGATGTTGTTGTTGTTGTTTTCGGTGTGGTTCTAGGAGGCGGCCGCGTTTTGGGAGTGGGGACTGGAAAGGAAAAAAAACTGTGTTGAAGGCTAGAAGTGGGAAAGTGCTGGCGATGGGAGAGACAAGAGAAGTCAGTGAAATGGGCCTTTGTTTTGATGGATGGACTTACCTGGTGCGGTGGTCGTCGTCACCGTGATGGTGCTGGGAGGCGTTGCTGTCAAAGAGAGGGAAAGGGAAGAAAGCTTAGGAAGAATGTAATATGAGCAAGAGAGAGCAACCCAACCAGAGACCACGTGACGTCCGAGATGAATACGGGTTAGGCCAGTTAGGTTATGGCAACTTCCTCCCCATATTTAGGGCATTTCCCACCCTGGGAGGTGTACAAGGGCACAGCAGGTAGCCCTCCTGGTGTCGGAGGGTGCCTAACTCTTCTGGCAAGCACTTTTGGGGGAGCAGCAGCGGGTTTCCCATCCAGCCATGTTTAGGCATTGCGGAGTACTTACCACTGGTGGTGACTGGGAGGGTTGTGGTTGAAGGAGTGGTTGTAGATGGCGGCATGGTAGTTTCCGTGGTAGTGGGTGTAGTGGTGGTGAGAGTGGTGGTGCTGAGAGGAGTGGTAGAGGTGACAGGAGGTATGGTCACCGTTGGGGTGGAAGAGACAGGCGTGGTTGTCGTCAAGGGTGTGGGAGTGGTGGGTGGGCTGGGTGTGGAGGTTTGCATTGTGGTAGTTGGAGTGTGTTTACTTGTGGTAGTGGATTCGGTGGAGGTCGTGGTGGTGGTGGTTGGAGTGGTGGGCTTAGATGTGGTGATGGTGGGCATCGTGGACTTGGTGGTGGACTTGGGAGTCGTGTGGGTGGGGGTGGTCTTTGGCGTGCTGGCTGTGGACGATTCTGTGGATACAGTGGTCCTGGTGGTTGTGGATAAGGATGTTGTTGGTGTTGTTTTCGGTGTGGTTCTAGGAGGCGGCCGCGTTTTGGGAGTGGGGACTGTAAAGGAAAAAAACTGTGTTGAAGGCTAGAAGTGGGAAAGTGCTGGCGATGGGAGAGGCAAGAGATGCCAGTGAAATGGGCCTTTCTTTTGATGGATGGACTTACCTGGTGCGGTGGTCATCGTCACCGTGGTGGTACTTGGAGGCGTTGCTGTCAAAGAGAGGGAAAGGGAAGGAAGCTTAGGAGGAATGTAAATTGAGGAAGAGAGAGCAGCCCAACCAGAGATCACGTGACATCCGAGATGAATACGGTTTAGGCCAGTTAGGTTATGGCAACTTCCTCCCCATATTGAGGGCCTTCCCCATCCTGGGAGGTGTACAAGGGCACAGCAGGTAGCCCTCCTGGTGTCGGAGGGTGCCTAACTCTTCTGGCAGGCACTTTTACGGGAGCAGCAGAGGGTTTCCCATCCAGCCATGTTTAGGCATTGCGGAGTACTTACCACTGGTGGTTACCGGGACGGTTGTAGTCAAAGGAGTGGTTGTAGATGGCGGCATGGTAGTTTCCGTGGTAGTGGGTGTAGTGGTGGTGAGAGTGGTGGTGCTGAGAGGAGTGGTAGAGGTGACAGGAGGTATGGTCACCGTTGGGGTGGAAGAGACAGGCGTGGTTGTCGTCAAGGGTGTGGGAGTGGAGGGTGGGCTGGGTGTGGAGGTTGGCATTGTTGTAGTTGGAGTGTGTATACTTGTGGTAGTGGATTCGGTGGAGGTCGTGGTGTGGGTGGTTGGAGTGGTGGGCTTAGATGTCGTGATAGTGGGCTTCGTGCTCTTGGTGGTAGATTTGGGAGTCGTGGGGGTGGGGGTGGTCTTTGGCGTGCTGGCTGTGGACGATTCTGTGGATACAGTGGTCCTGGTGGTTGTGGATAAGGATGTTGTTGTTGTTGTTTTCGGTGTGGTTCTAGGAGGCGGCCGCGTTTTGGGAGTGGGGACTGTAAAGGAAAAAAACTGTGTTGAAGGCTAGAAGTGGGAAAGTGCTGGCGATGGGAGAGACAAGAGAAGTCAGTGAAATGGGCCTTTGTTTTGATGGATGGACTTACCTGGTGCGGTGGTCGTCGTCACCGTGATGGTGCTGGGAGGCGTTGCTGTCAAAGAGAGGGAAAGGGAAGAAAGCTTAGGAAGAATTTAATATGAGCAAGAGAGAGCAACCCAACCAGAGACCACGTGACGTCCGAGATGAATACGGGTTAGGCCAGTTAGGTTATGGCACCTTCCTCCCCATATTTAGGGCATTTCCCACCCTGGGAGGTGTACAAGGGCACAGCAGGTAGCCGTCCTGGAGTTGGAGGGTCCCTAACTCTTCTGGCAAGCACTTTTGGGGGAGCAGCAGCGGGTTTCCCATCCAGCCATGTTTAGGCATTGCGGAGTACTTACCACTGGTGGTGACTGGAAGGGTTGTGGTTGAAGGAGTGGTTGTAGATGGCGGCATGGTAGTTTCCGTGGTAGTGGGTGTAGTGGTGGTGAGAGTGGTGGTGCTGAGAGGAGTGGTAGAGGTGACAGGAGGTATGGTCACCGTTGGGGTGGAAGAGACAGGCGTGGTTGTCGTCAAGGGTGTGGGAGTGGTGGGTGGGCTGGGTGTGGCGGTTGGCATTGTGGTAGTTGGAGTGTGTTTACTTGTGGTAGTGGATTCGGTGGAGGTCGTGGTGGGGGTGGTTGGAGTGGTGGGCTTAGATGTGGTGATGGTGGGCATCGTGGACTTGGTGGTGGACTTGGGAGTCGTGTGGGTGGGGGTGGTCTTTGGCGTGCTGGCTGTGGACGATTCTGTGGATACAGTGGTCCTGGTGGTTGTGGATAAGGATGTTGTTGGTGTTGTTTTCGGTGTGGTTCTAGGAGGCGGCCACGTTTTGGGAGTGGGGACTGTAAAGGAAAAAATCTGTGTTGAAGGCTAGAAGTGGGAAAGGGCTGGCGATGGGAGAGGTAAGAGATGCCAGTGAAATGGGCCTTTCTTTTGATGGATGGACTTACCTGGTGCGGTGGTCGTCGTCACCATGGTGGTGCTTGGAGGCGTTGCTGTCAAAGAGAGGGAAAGGGAAGGAAGCTTAGGAGGAATGTAAATTGAGGAAGAGGGAGCAGCCCAACCAGAGATCACGTGACATCCGAGATGAATACGGTTTAGGCCAGTTAGGTTATGGCAACTTCCTCCCCATATTGAGGGCCTTCCCCATCCTGGGAGGTGTACAAGGGCACAGCAGGTAGCCCTCCTGGTGTCGGAGGGTGCCTAACTCTTCTGGCAGGCACTTTTACGGGAGCAGCAGAGGGTTTCCCATCCAGCCATGTTTAGGCATTGCGGAGTACTTACCACTGGTGATTACCGGGACGGTTGTAGTCAAAGGAGTGGTTGTAGATGGCGGCACGGTAGTTTCCGTGGTAGTGGGTGTAGTGGTGGTGAGAGTGGTGGTGCTGAGAGGAGTGGTAGAGGTGACAGGAGGTATGGTCACCGTTGGGGTGGAAGAGACAGGCGTGGTTGTCGTCAAGGGTGTGGGAGTGGTGGGTGGGCTGGGTGTGGAGGTTTGCATTGTGGTAGTTGGAGTGTGTTTACTTGTGGTAGTGGATTCGGTGGAGGTCGTGGTGTGGGTGGTTGGAGTGGTGGGCTTAGATGTCGTGATAGTGGGCTTCGTGCTCTTGGTGGTAGATTTGGGAGTCATTTGGGTGGGGGTGGTCTTTGGCGTGCTGGCTGTGGACGATTCTGTGGATACAGTAGTCCTGGTGGTTGTGGATAAGGATGTTGTTGGTGTTGTTTTCAGTGTGGTTCTAGGAGGCGGCCGCGTTTTGGGAGTGGGGACTGTAAAGGAAAAAAACTGTGTTGAAGGCTAGAAGTGGGAAAGTGCTGGCGATGGGAGAGGCAAGAGATGCCAGTGAAATGGGCCTTTCTTTTGATGGATGGACTTACCTGGTGCGGTGGTCGTCGTCACCGTGGTGGTGCTTGGAGGCGTTGCTGTCAAAGAGAGGGAAAGGGAAGGAAGCTTAGGAGGAATGTAAATTGAGGAAGAGAGAGCAGCCCAACCAGAGATCACGTGACATCCGAGATGAATACGGTTTAGGCCAGTTAGGTTATGGCAACTTCCTCCCCATATTGAGGGCCTTCCCCATCCTGGGAGGTGTACAAGGGCACAGCAGGTAGCCCTCCTGGTGTCGGAGGGTGCCTAACTCTTCTGGCAGGCACTTTTACGGGAGCAGCAGAGGGTTTCCCATCCAGCCATGTTTAGGCATTGCGGAGTACTTACCACTGGTGGTTACCGGGACGGTTGTAGTCAAAGGAGTGGTTGTAGATGGCGGCATGGTAGTTTCTGTGGTAGTGGGTGTAGTGGTGGTGAGAGTGGTGGTGCTGAGAGGAGTGGTAGAGGTGACAGGAGGTATGGTCACCGTTGGGGTGGAAGAGACAGGCGTGGTTGTCGTCAAGGGTGTGGGAGTGGAGGGTGGGCTGGGTGTGGAGGTTGGCATTGTTGTAGTTGGAGTGTGTATACTTGTGGTAGTGGATTCGGTGGAGGTCGTGGTGTGGGTGGTTGGAGTGGTGGGCTTAGATGTCGTGATAGTGGGCTTCGTGCTCTTGGTGGTAGATTTGGGAGTCGTGGGGGTGGGGGTGGTCTTTGGCGTGCTGGCTGTGGACGATTCTGTGGATACAGTGGTCCTGGTGGTTGTGGATAAGGATGTTGTTGTTGTTGTTTTCGGTGTGGTTCTAGGAGGCGGCCGCGTTTTGGGAGTGGGGACTGTAAAGGAAAAAAACTGTGTTGAAGGCTAGAAGTGGGAAAGTGCTGGCGATGGGAGAGACAAGAGAAGTCAGTGAAATGGGCCTTTGTTTTGATGGATGGACTTACCTGGTGCGGTGGTCGTCGTCACCGTGATGGTGCTGGGAGGCGTTGCTGTCAAAGAGAGGGAAAGGGAAGAAAGCTTAGGAAGAATTTAATATGAGCAAGAGAGAGCAACCCAACCAGAGACCACGTGACGTCCGAGATGAATACGGGTTAGGCCAGTTAGGTTATGGCACCTTCCTCCCCATATTTAGGGCATTTCCCACCCTGGGAGGTGTACAAGGGCACAGCAGGTAGCCGTCCTGGAGTTGGAGGGTCCCTAACTCTTCTGGCAAGCACTTTTGGGGGAGCAGCAGCGGGTTTCCCATCCAGCCATGTTTAGGCATTGCGGAGTACTTACCACTGGTGGTGACTGGAAGGGTTGTGGTTGAAGGAGTGGTTGTAGATGGCGGCATGGTAGTTTCCGTGGTAGTGGGTGTAGTGGTGGTGAGAGTGGTGGTGCTGAGAGGAGTGGTAGAGGTGACAGGAGGTATGGTCACCGTTGGGGTGGAAGAGACAGGCGTGGTTGTCGTCAAGGGTGTGGGAGTGGTGGGTGGGCTGGGTGTGGCGGTTGGCATTGTGGTAGTTGGAGTGTGTTTACTTGTGGTAGTGGATTCGGTGGAGGTCGTGGTGGGGGTGGTTGGAGTGGTGGGCTTAGATGTGGTGATGGTGGGCATCGTGGACTTGGTGGTGGACTTGGGAGTCGTGTGGGTGGGGGTGGTCTTTGGCGTGCTGGCTGTGGACGATTCTGTGGATACAGTGGTCCTGGTGGTTGTGGATAAGGATGTTGTTGGTGTTGTTTTCGGTGTGGTTCTAGGAGGCGGCCACGTTTTGGGAGTGGGGACTGTAAAGGAAAAAATCTGTGTTGAAGGCTAGAAGTGGGAAAGGGCTGGCGATGGGAGAGGTAAGAGATGCCAGTGAAATGGGCCTTTCTTTTGATGGATGGACTTACCTGGTGCGGTGGTCGTCGTCACCGTGGTGGTGCTTGGAGGCGTTGCTGTCAAAGAGAGGGAAAGGGAAGGAAGCTTAGGAGGAATGTAAATTGAGGAAGAGAGAGCAGCCCAACCAGATATCACGTGACATCCGAGATGAATACAGTTTAGGCCAGTTAGGTTATGGCAACTTCCTCCCCATATTGAGGGCCTTCCCCATCCTGGGAGGTGTACAAGGGCACAGCAGGTAGCCCTCCTGGTGTCGGAGGGTGCCTAACTCTTCTGGCAGGCACTTTTACGGGAGCAGCAGAGGGTTTCCCATCCAGCCATGTTTAGGCATTGCGGAGTACTTACCACTGGTGATTACCGGGACGGTTGTAGTCAAAGGAGTGGTTGTAGATGGCGGCACGGTAGTTTCCGTGGTAGTGGGTGTAGTGGTGGTGAGAGTGGTGGTGCTGAGAGGAGTGGTAGAGGTGACAGGAGGTATGGTCACCGTTGGGGTGGAAGAGACAGGCGTGGTTGTCGTCAAGGGTGTGGGAGTGGTGGGTGGGCTGGGTGTGGAGGTTTGCATTGTGGTAGTTGGAGTGTGTTTACTTGTGGTAGTGGATTCGGTGGAGGTCGTGGTGTGGGTGGTTGGAGTGGTGGGCTTAGATGTCGTGATAGTGGGCTTCGTGCTCTTGGTGGTAGATTTGGGAGTCATGGGGGTGGGGGTGGTCTTTGGCGTGCTGGCTGTGGACGATTCTGTGGATACAGTAGTCCTGGTGGTTGTGGATAAGGATGTTGTTGGTGTTGTTTTCGGTGTGGTTCTAGGAGGCGGCCGCGTTTTGGGAGTGGGGACTGTAAAGGAAAAAAACTGTGTTGAAGGCTAGAAGTGGGAAAGTGCTGGCGATGGGAGAGGCAAGAGATGCCAGTGAAATGGGCCTTTCTTTTGATGGATGGACTTACCTGGTGCGGTGGTCGTCGTCACCGTGGTGGTGCTTGGAGGCGTTGCTGTCAAAGAGAGGGAAAGGGAAGGAAGCTTAGGAGGAATGTAAATTGAGGAAGAGAGAGCAGCCCAACCAGAGATCACGTGACATCCGAGATGAATACGGTTTAGGCCAGTTAGGTTATGGCAACTTCCTCCCCATATTGAGGGCCTTCCCCATCCTGGGAGGTGTACAAGGGCACAGCAGGTAGCCCTCCTGGTGTCGGAGGGTGCCTAACTCTTCTGGCAGGCACTTTTACGGGAGCAGCAGAGGGTTTCCCATCCAGCCATGTTTAGGCATTGCGGAGTACTTACCACTGGTGGTTACCGGGACGGTTGTAGTCAAAGGAGTGGTTGTAGATGGCGGCATGGTAGTTTCTGTGGTAGTGGGTGTAGTGGTGGTGAGAGTGGTGGTGCTGAGAGGAGTGGTAGAGGTGACAGGAGGTATGGTCACCGTTGGGGTGGAAGAGACAGGCGTGGTTGTCGTCAAGGGTGTGGGAGTGGAGGGTGGGCTGGGTGTGGAGGTTGGCATTGTTGTAGTTGGAGTGTGTATACTTGTGGTAGTGGATTCGGTGGAGGTCGTGGTGTGGGTGGTTGGAGTGGTGGGCTTAGATGTCGTGATAGTGGGCTTCGTGCTCTTGGTGGTAGATTTGGGAGTCGTGGGGGTGGGGGTGGTCTTTGGCGTGCTGGCTGTGGACGATTCTGTGGATACAGTGGTCCTGGTGGTTGTGGATAAGGATGTTGTTGTTGTTGTTTTCGGTGTGGTTCTAGGAGGCGGCCGCGTTTTGGGAGTGGGGACTGTAAAGGAAAAAAACTGTGTTGAAGGCTAGAAGTGGGAAAGTGCTGGCGATGGGAGAGACAAGAGAAGTCAGTGAAATGGGCCTTTGTTTTGATGGATGGACTTACCTGGTGCGGTGGTCGTCGTCACCGTGATGGTGCTGGGAGGCGTTGCTGTCAAAGAGAGGGAAAGGGAAGAAAGCTTAGGAAGAATTTAATATGAGCAAGAGAGAGCAACCCAACCAGAGACCACGTGACGTCCGAGATGAATACGGGTTAGGCCAGTTAGGTTATGGCACCTTCCTCCCCATATTTAGGGCATTTCCCACCCTGGGAGGTGTACAAGGGCACAGCAGGTAGCCGTCCTGGAGTTGGAGGGTCCCTAACTCTTCTGGCAAGCACTTTTGGGGGAGCAGCAGCGGGTTTCCCATCCAGCCATGTTTAGGCATTGCGGAGTACTTACCACTGGTGGTGACTGGAAGGGTTGTGGTTGAAGGAGTGGTTGTAGATGGCGGCATGGTAGTTTCCGTGGTAGTGGGTGTAGTGGTGGTGAGAGTGGTGGTGCTGAGAGGAGTGGTAGAGGTGACAGGAGGTATGGTCACCGTTGGGGTGGAAGAGACAGGCGTGGTTGTCGTCAAGGGTGTGGGAGTGGTGGGTGGGCTGGGTGTGGCGGTTGGCATTGTGGTAGTTGGAGTGTGTTTACTTGTGGTAGTGGATTCGGTGGAGGTCGTGGTGGGGGTGGTTGGAGTGGTGGGCTTAGATGTGGTGATGGTGGGCATCGTGGACTTGGTGGTGGACTTGGGAGTCGTGTGGGTGGGGGTGGTCTTTGGCGTGCTGGCTGTGGACGATTCTGTGGATACAGTGGTCCTGGTGGTTGTGGATAAGGATGTTGTTGGTGTTGTTTTCGGTGTGGTTCTAGGAGGCGGCCACGTTTTGGGAGTGGGGACTGTAAAGGAAAAAAACTGTGTTGAAGGCTAGAAGTGGGAAAGGGCTGGCGATGGGAGAGGTAAGAGATGCCAGTGAAATGGGCCTTTCTTTTGATGGATGGACTTACCTGGTGCGGTGGTCGTCGTCACCGTGGTGGTGCTTGGAGGCGTTGCTGTCAAAGAGAGGGAAAGGGAAGGAAGCTTAGGAGGAATGTAAATTGAGGAAGAGAGAGCAGCCCAACCAGATATCACGTGACATCCGAGATGAATACAGTTTAGGCCAGTTAGGTTATGGCAACTTCCTCCCCATATTGAGGGCCTTCCCCATCCTGGGAGGTGTACAAGGGCACAGCAGGTAGCCCTCCTGGTGTCGGAGGGTGCCTAACTCTTCTGGCAGGCACTTTTACGGGAGCAGCAGAGGGTTTCCCATCCAGCCATGTTTAGGCATTGCGGAGTACTTACCACTGGTGATTACCGGGACGGTTGTAGTCAAAGGAGTGGTTGTAGATGGCGGCACGGTAGTTTCCGTGGTAGTGGTTGTAGTGGTGGTGAGAGTGGTGGTGCTGAGAGGAGTGGTAGAGGTGACAGGAGGTATGGTCACCGTTGGGGTGGAAGAGACAGGCGTGGTTGTCGTCAAGGGTGTGGGAGTGGTGGGTGGGCTGGGTGTGGAGGTTTGCATTGTGGTAGTTGGAGTGTGTTTACTTGTGGTAGTGGATTCGGTGGAGGTCGTGGTGTGGGTGGTTGGAGTGGTGGGCTTAGATGTCGTGATAGTGGGCTTCGTGCTCTTGGTGTTAGATTTGGGAGTCATGGGGGTGGGGGTGGTCTTTGGCGTGCTGGCTGTGGACGATTCTGTGGATACAGTAGTCCTGGTGGTTGTGGATAAGGATGTTGTTGGTGTTGTTTTCGGTGTGGTTCTAGGAGGCGGCCGCGTTTTGGGAGTGGGGACTGTAAAGGAAAAAAACTGTGTTGAAGGCTAGAAGTGGGAAAGTGCTGGCGATGGGAGAGGCAAGAGATGCCAGTGAAATGGGCCTTTCTTTTGATGGATGGACTTACCTGGTGCGGTGGTCGTCGTCACCGTGGTGGTGCTTGGAGGCGTTGCTGTCAAAGAGAGGGAAAGGGAAGGAAGCTTAGGAGGAATGTAAATTGAGGAAGAGAGAGCAGCCCAACCAGAGATCACGTGACATCCGAGATGAATACGGTTTAGGCCAGTTAGGTTATGGCAACTTCCTCCCCATATTGAGGGCCTTCCCCATCCTGGGAGGTGTACAAGGGCACAGCAGGTAGCCCTCCTGGTGTCGGAGGGGGCCTAACTCTTCTGGCAGGCACTTTTACGGGAGCAGCAGAGGGTTTCCCATCCAGCCATGTTTAGGCATTGCGGAGTACTTACCACTGGTGGTTACCGGGACGGTTGTAGTCAAAGGAGTGGTTGTAGATGGCGGCATGGTAGTTTCTGTGGTAGTGGGTGTAGTGGTGGTGAGAGTGGTGGTGCTGAGAGGAGTGGTAGAGGTGACAGGAGGTATGGTCACCGTTGGGGTGGAAGAGACAGGCGTGGTTGTCGTCAAGGGTGTGGGAGTGGAGGGTGGGCTGGGTGTGGAGGTTGGCATTGTGGTAGTTGGAGTGTGTATACTTGTGGTAGTGGATTCGGTGGAGGTCGTGGTGTGGGTGGTTGGAGTGGTGGGCTTAGATGTCGTGATAGTGGGCTTCGTGCTCTTGGTGGTAGATTTGGGAGTCGTGGGGGTGGGGGTGGTCTTTGGCGTGCTGGCTGTGGACGATTCTGTGGATACAGTTGTCCTCGTGGTTGTGGATAAGGATGTTGTTGGTGTTGTTTTCGGTGTGGTTCTAGGAGGCGGCCGCGTTTTGGGAGTGGGGACTGTAAAGGAAAAAAACTGTGTTGAAGGCTAGAAGTGGGAAAGTGCTGGCGATGGGAGAGACAAGAGAAGTCAGTGAAATGGGCCTTTGTTTTGATGGATGGACTTACCTGGTGCGGTGGTTGTCATCACCGTGATGGTGCTGGGAGGCGTTGCTGTCAAAGAGAGGGAAAGGGAAGAAAGCTTAGGAAGAATGTAATATGAGCAAGAGAGAGCAACCCAACCAGAGACCACGTGACGTCCGAGATGAATACGGGTTAGGCCAGTTAGGTTATGGCACCTTCCTCCCCATATTTAGGGCATTTCCCACCCTGGGAGGTGTACAAGGGAACAGCAGGTAGCCGTCCTGGAGTTGGAGGGTCCCTAACTCTTCTGGCAAGCACTTTTGGGGGAGCAGCAGCGGGTTTCCCATCCAGCCATGTTTAGGCATTGCGGAGTACTTACCACTGGTGGTGACCGGGAGGGTTGTGGTTGAAGGAGTGGTTGTAGATGGCGGCATGGTAGTTTCCGTGGTAGTGGGTGTAGTGGTGGTGAGAGTGGTGGTGCTGAGAGGAGTGGTAGAGGTGACAGGGGGTATTATTACCGTTGGGGTGGAAGAGACAGGCGTTGTTGTCGTCAAGGGTGTGGAAGTGGTGGGTTGGCTGGGTGTGGCGGTTGGCATTGTGGTAGTTGGAGTGTGTTTACTTGTGGTAGTGGATTCGGTGGAGGTCGTGGTGGGGGTGGTTGGAGTGGTGGGCTTAGATGTGGTGATGGTGGGCATCGTGGACTTGGTGGTGGACTTGGGAGTCGTGTGGGTGGGGGTGGTCTTTGGCGTGCTGGCTGTGGACGATTCTGTGGATACAGTGGTCCTGGTGGTTGTGGATAAGGATGTTGTTGGTGTTGTTTTCGGTGTGGTTCTAGGAGGCGGCCACGTTTTGGGAGTGGGGACTGTAAAGGAAAAAAACTGTGTTGAAGGCTAGAAGTGGGAAAGGGCTGGCGATGGGAGAGGTAAGAGATGCCAGTGAAATGGGCCTTTCTTTTGATGGATGGACTTACCTGGTGCGGTGGTCGTCGTCACCGCGGTGGTGCTTGGAGGCGTTGCTGTCAAAGAGAGGGAAAGGGAAGGAAGCTTAGGAGGAATGTAAATTGAGGAAGAGAGAGCAGCCCAACCAGAGATCACGTGACATCCGAGATGAATACGGTTTAGGCCAGTTAGGTTATGGCAACTTCCTCCCCATATTGAGGGCCTTCCCCATCCTGGGAGGTGTACAAGGGCACAGCAGGTAGCCCTCCTGGTGTCGGAGGGTGCCTAACTCTTCTGGCAGGCACTTTTACGGGAGCAGCAGAGGGTTTCCCATCCAGCCATGTTTAGGCATTGCGGAGTACTTACCACTGGTGGTTACCGGGACGGTTGTAGTCAAAGGAGTGGTTGTAGATGGCGGCACGGTAGTTTCCGTGGTAGTGGGTGTAGTGGTGGTGAGAGTGGTGGTGCTGAGAGGAGTGGTAGAGGTGACAGGAGGTATGGTCACCGTTGGGGTGGAAAAGACAGGCGTGGTTGTCGTCAAGGGTGTGGGAGTGGTGGGTGGGCTGGGTGTGGAGGTTTGCATTGTGGTAGTTGGAGTGTGTTTACTTGTGGTAGTGGATTCGGTGGAGGTCGTGGTGTGGGTGGTTGGAGTGGTGGGCTTAGATGTCGTGATAGTGGGCTTCGTGCTCTTGGTGGTAGATTTGGGAGTCATGGGGGTGGGGGTGGTCTTTGGCGTGCTGGCTGTGGACGATTCTGTGGATACAGTAGTCCTGGTGGTTGTGGATAAGGATGTTGTTGGTGTTGTTTTCGGTGTGGTTCTAGGAGGCGGCCGCGTTTTGGGAGTGGGGACTGGAAAGGAAAAAAACTGTGTTGAAGGCTAGAAGTGGGAAAGTGCTGGCGATGGGAGAGGCAAGAGAAGCCAGTGAAATGGGCCTTTCTTTTGATGGATGGACTTACCTGGTGCGGTGGTCGTCGTCACTGTGGTGGTGCTGGGAGGTGTTGCTGTCAAAGAGAAGGAAAGGGAAGGAAGCTTAGGAGGAATGTAAATTGAGGAAGAGAGAGCAGCCCAACCAGAGACCACGTGACGTCCGAGATGAATACTGTTTAGGCCAGTTAGGTTATGGCACCTTCCTCCCCATATTGAGGGCCTTCCCCATCCTGGGAGGTGTACAAGGGAACAGCAGGTAGCCCTCCTGGTGTCGGAGGGTGCCTAACTCTTCTGCCAAGCACTTTTAGGGGAGCAGCAGCGGGTTTCCCATCCAGCCATGTTTAGGCATTGCGGAGTACTTACCACTGGTGGTGACTGGGAGGGTTGTAGTCGAAGGAGTGGTTGTAGATGGCGGCATGGTAGTTTCCGTGGTAGTGGGTGTAGTGGTGGTGAGAGTGGTGGTGCTGAGAGGAGTGGTAGAGGTGACAGGAGGTATGGTCACCGTTGGGGTGGAAGAGACAGGCGTGGTTGTCGTCAAGGGTGTGGGAGTGGAGGGTGGGCTGGGTGTGGAGGTTGGCATTGTGGTAGTTGGAGTGTGTATACTTGTGGTAGTGGATTCGGTGGAGGTCGTGGTGTGTGTGGTTGGAGTGGTGGGCTTAGATGTCGTGATAGTGGGCTTCGTGCTCTTGGTGGTAGATTTGGGAGTCGTGGGGGTGGGGGTGGTCTTTGGCGTGCTGGCTGTGGACGATTCTGTGGATACAGTGGTCCTGGTGGTTGTGGATAAGGATGTTGTTGGTGTTGTTTTCGGTGTGGTTCTAGGAGGCGGCCGCGTTTTGGGAGTGGGGACTGTAAAGGAAAAAAACTGTGTTGAAGGCTAGAAGTGGGAAAGTGCTGGCGATGGGAGAGACAAGAGAAGTCAGTGAAATGGGCCTTTGTTTTGATGGATGGACTTACCTGGTGCGGTGGTCGTCGTCACCGTGATGGTGCTGGGAGGCGTTGCTGTCAAAGAGAGGGAAAGGGAAGAAAGCTTAGGAAGAATGTAATATGAGCAAGAGAGAGCAACCCAACCAGAGACCACGTGACGTCCGAGATGAATACGGGTTAGGCCAGTTAGGTTATGGCACCTTCCTCCCCATATTTAGGGCATTTCCCACCCTGGGAGGTGTACAAGGGCACAGCAGGTGGCCGTCCTGGAGTTGGAGGGTCCCTAATTCTTCTGGCAAGCACTTTTGGGGGAGCAGCAGCGGGTTTCCCATCCAGCCATGTTTAGGCATTGCGGAGTACTTACCACTGGTGGTGACTGGGAGGGTTGTGGTTGAAGGAGTGGTTGTAGATGGCGGCATGGTAGTTTCCGTGGTAGTGGGTGTAGTGGTGGTGAGAGTGGTGGTGCTGAGAGGAGTGGTAGAGGTGACAGGGGGTATTATTACCGTTGGGGTGGAAGAGACAGGCGTTGTTGTCGTCAAGGGTGTGGAAGTGGTGGGTTGGCTGGGTGTGGCGGTTGGCATTGTGGTAGTTGGAGTGTGTTTACTTGTGGTAGTGGATTCGGTGGAGGTCGTGGTAGGGGTGGTTGGAGTGGTGGGCTTAGATGTGGTGATGGTGGGCATCGTGGACTTGGTGGTGGACTTGGGAGTCGTGTGGGTGGGGGTGGTCTTTGGCGTGCTGGCTGTGGACGATTCTGTGGATACAGTGGTCCTGGTGGTTGTGGATAAGGATGTTGTTGGTGTTGTTTTCGGTGTGGTTCTAGGAGGCGGCCGCGTTTTGGGAGTGGGGACTGGAAAGGAAAAAAACTGTGTTGAAGGCTAGAAGTGGGAAAGTGCTGGCGATGGGAGAGACAAGAGAAGCCAGTGAAATGGGCCTTTCTTTTGATGGATGGACTTACCTGGTGCGGTGGTCGTCGTCACCGTGGTGGTGCTGGGAGGCGTTGCTGTCAAAGAGAGGGAACGGGAAGAAAGCTTAGGAGGAATGTAATATGAGCAAGAGAGAGCAACCCAACCAGAGACCACGTGACGTCCGAGATGAATACGGTTTAGGCCAGTTAGGTTATGGCACCTTCCTCCCCATATTTAGGGCATTTCCCACCCTGGGAGGTGTACAAGGGAACAGCAGGTAGCCCTCCTGGTGTCGGAGGGTGCCTAACTCTTCTGCCAAGCACTTTTGGGGGAGCAGCAGCGGGTTTCCCATCCAGCCATGTTTATGCATTGCGGAGTACTTACCACTGGTGGTGACTGGGAGGGTTGTGGTTGAAAGAGTGGTTGTAGATGGCGGCATGGTAGTTTCCGTGGTAGTGGGTGTAGTGGTGGTGAGAGTGGTGGTGCTGAGAGGAGTGGTAGAGGTGACAGGGGGCATTATTACCGTTGGGGTGGAAGAGACAGGCGTTGTTGTCGTCAAGGGTGTGGAAGTGGTGGGTTGGCTGGGTGTGGCGGTTGGCATTGTGGTAGTTGGAGTGTGTTTACTTGTGGTAGTGGATTCGGTGGAGGTCGTGGTGGGGGTGGTTGGAGTGGTGGGCTTAGATGTGGTGATGGTGGGCATCGTGGACTTGGTGGTGGACTTGGGAGTCGTGTGGGTGGGGGTGGTCTTTGGCGTGCTGGCTGTGGACGATTCTGTGGATACAGTGGTCCTGGTGGTTGTGGATAAGGATGTTGTTGGTGTTGTTTTCGGTGTGGTTCTAGGAGGCGGCCGCGTTTTGGGAGTGGGGACTGTAAAGGAAAAAAACTGTGTTGAAGGCTAGAAGTGGGAAAGGGCTGGCGATGGGAGAGGTAAGAGATGCCAGTGAAATGGGCCTTTCTTTTGATGGATGGACTTACCTGGTGCGGTGGTCGTCGTCACCATGGTGGTGCTTGGAGGCGTTGCTGTCAAAGAGAGGGAAAGGGAAGGAAGCTTAGGAGGAATGTAAATTGAGGAAGAGGGAGCAGCCCAACCAGAGATCACGTGACATCCGAGATGAATACGGTTTAGGCCAGTTAGGTTATGGCAACTTCCTCCCCATATTGAGGGCCTTCCCCATCCTGGGAGGTGTACAAGGGCACAGCAGGTAGCCCTCCTGGTGTCGGAGGGTGCCTAACTCTTCTGGCAGGCACTTTTACGGGAGCAGCAGAGGGTTTCCCATCCAGCCATGTTTAGGCATTGCGGAGTACTTACCACTGGTGGTTACCGGGACGGTTGTAGTCAAAGGAGTGGTTGTAGATGGCGGCATGGTAGTTTCCGTGGTAGTGGGTGTAGTGGTGGTGAGAGTGGTGGTGCTGAGAGGAGTGGTAGAGGTGACAGGAGGTATGGTCACCGTTGGGGTGGAAGAGACAGGCGTGGTTGTCGTCAAGGGTGTGGGAGTGGTGGGTGGGCTGGGTGTGGAGGTTTGCATTGTGGTAGTTGGAGTGTGTTTACTTGTGGTAGTGGATTCGGTGGAGGTCGTGGTGTGGGTGGTTGGAGTGGTGGGCTTAGATGTCGTGATAGTGGGCTTCGTGCTCTTGGTGGTAGATTTGGGGGTCATGGGGGTGGGGGTGGTCTTTGGCGTGCTGGCTGTGGACGATTCTGTGGATACAGTGGTCCTGGTGGTTGTGGATAAGGATGTTGTTGGTGTTGTTTTCGGTGTGGTTCTAGGAGGCGGCCGCGTTTTGGGAGTGGGGACTGTAAAGGAAAAAAACTGTGTTGAAGGCTAGAAGTGGGAAAGTGCTGGCGATGGGAGAGGCAAGAGAAGCCAGTGAAATGGGCCTTTCTTTTGATGGATGGACTTACCTGGTGCGGTGGTCGTCGTCACTGTGGTGGTGCTGGGAGGCGTTGCTGTCAAAGAGAAGGAAAGGGAAGGAATCCTAGGAGGAATGTAAATTGAGGAAGAGAGAGCAGCCCAACCAGAGACCACGTGACGTCCGAGATGAATACGGTTTAGGCCAGTTAGGTTATGGCAACTTCCTCCCCATATTTAGGGCATTTCCCACCCTGGGAGGTGTACAAGGGAACAGCAGGTAGCCCTCCTGGTGTCGGAGGGTGCCTAACTCTTCTGCCAAGCACTTTTGGGGGAGCAGCAGCGGGTTTCCCATCCAGCCATGTTTAGGCATTGCGGAGTACTTACCACTGGTGGTGACTGGGAGGGTTGTAGTCGAAGGAGTGGTTGTAGATGGCGGCATGGTAGTTTCCGTGGTAGTGGGTGTAGTGGTGGTGAGAGTGGTGGTGCTGAGAGGAGTGGTAGAGGTGACAGGAGGTATGGTCACCGTTGGGGTGGAAGAGACAGGCGTGGTTGTCGTCAAGGGTGTGGGAGTGGAGGGTGGGCTGGATGTGGAGGTTTGCATTGTGGTAGTTGGGGTGTGTATACTTGTGGTAGTGGATTCGGTGGAGGTCGTGGTGTGGGTGGTTGGAGTGGTGGGCTTAGATGTCGTGATAGTGGGCTTCGTGCTCTTGGTGGTAGATTTGGGAGTCGTGTGGGTGGGGGTGGTCTTTGGCGTGCTGGCTGTGGACGATTCTGTGGATACAGTGGTCCTGGTGGTTGTGGATAAGGATGTTGTTGTTGTTGTTTTCGGTGTGGTTCTAGGAGGCGGCCGCGTTTTGGGAGTGGGGACTGTAAAGGAAAAAAACTGTGTTGAAGGCTAGAAGTGGGAAAGTGCTGGCGATGGGAGAGACAAGAGAAGCCAGTGAAATGGGCCTTTCTTTTGATGGATGGACTTACCTGGTGCGGTGGTCGTCGTCACCGTGGTGGTGCTGGGAGGCGTTGCTGTCAAAGAGAGGGAACGGGAAGAAAGCTTAGGAGGAATGTAATATGAGCAAGAGAGAGCAACCCAACCAGAGACCACGTGACGTCCGAGATGAATACGGTTTAGGCCAGTTAGGTTATGGCACCTTCCTCCCCATATTTAGGGCATTTCCCACCCTGGGAGGTGTACAAGGGCACAGCAGGTAGCCCTCCTGGTGTCGGAGTGTGCCTAACTCTTCTGCCAAGCACTTTTAGGGGAGCAGCAGCTGGTTTCCCATCCAGCCATGTTTAGGCATTGCGGAATACTTACCACTGGTGGTGACTGGGAGGGTTGTGGTTGAAGGAGTGGTTGTAGATGGCGGCATGGTAGTTTCCGTGGTAGTGGGTGTAGTGGTGGTGAGAGTGGTGGTGCTGAGAGGAGTGGTAGAGGTGACAGGGGGTATTATTACCGTTGGGGTGGAAGAGACAGGCGTTGTTGTCGTCAAGGGTGTGGAAGTGGTGGGTTGGCTGGATGTGGCGGTTGGCATTGTGGTAGTTGGAGTGTGTTTACTTGTGGTAGTGGATTCGGTGGAGGTCGTGGTGGGGGTGGTTGGAGTGGTGGGCTTAGATGTGGTGATGGTGGGCATCGTGGACTTGGTGGTGGACTTGGGAGTCGTGTGGGTGGGGGTGGTCTTTGGCGTGCTGGCTGTGGACGATTCTGTGGATACAGTGGTCCTGGTGGTTGTGGATAAGGATGTTGTTGGTGTTGTTTTCGGTGTGGTTCTAGGAGGCGGCAGCGTTTTGGGAGTGGGGACTGTAAAGGAAAAAAACGGTGTTGAAGGCTAGAAGTGGGAAAGTGCTGGCGATGGGAGAGGCAAGAGATGCCAGTGAAATGGGCCTTTCTTTTGATGGATGGACTTACCTGGTGCGGTGGTCGTCGTCACCGTGGTGGTGCTTGGAGGCGTTGCTGTCAAAGAGAGGGAAAGGGAAGGAAGCTTAGGAGGAATGTAAATTGAGGAAGAGAGTGCAGCCCAACCAGAGATCACGTGACATCCGAGATGAATACGGTTTAGGCCAGTTAGATTATGGCACCTTCCTCCCCATATTGAGGGCCTTCCCCATCCTGGGAGGTGTACAAGGGCACAGCAGGTAGCCCTCCTGGTGTCGGAGGGTGCCTAACTCTTCCGGCAGGCACTTTTAGGGGAGCAGCAGAGGGTTTCCCATCCAGCCATGTTTAGGCATTGCGGAGTACTTACCACTGGTGGTTACCGGGACGGTTGTAGTCGAAGGAGTGGTTGTAGATGGTGGCATGGTAGTTTCCGTGGTAGTGGGTGTAGTGGTGGTGAGAGTGGTGGTGCTGAGAGGAGTGGTAGAGGTGGCAGGAGGTATGGTCACCGTTGGGGTGGAAGAGACAGGCGTGGTTGTCGTCAAGGGTGTGGGAGTGGTGGGTGGGCTGGGTGTGGAGGTTTGCATTGTGGTAGTTGGAGTGTGTTTACTTGTGGTAGTGGATTCGGTGGAGGTCGTGGTGGGGGTGGTTGGAGTGGTAGGCTTAGACGTGGTGATGGTGGGCATCGTGGACTTGGTGGTGGACTTGGGAGTCGTGTGGGTGGGGGTGGTCTTTGGCGTGCTAGCTGTGGACGATTCTGTGGATACAGTGGTTCTGGTGGTTGTGGATAAGGATGTTGTTGTTGTTGTTTTCGGTGTGGTTCTAGGAGGCGGCCGCGTTTTGGGAGTGGGGACTGGAAAGGAAAAAAACTGTGTTGAAGGCTAGAAGTGGGAAAGTGCTGGCGATGGGAGAGACAAGAGAAGCCAGTGAAATGGGCCTTTCTTTTGATGGATGGACTTACCTGGTGCGGTGGTCGTCCTCACCATGGTGGTGCTTGGAGGCGTTGCTGTCAAAGAGAGGGAAAGGGAAGGAAGCTTAGGAGGAATGTAAATTGAGGAAGAGAGAGCAGCCCAACCAGAGATCACGTGACATCCGAGATGAATACGGTTTAGGCCAGTTAGGTTATGGCAACTTCCTCCCCATATTGAGGGCCTTCCCCATCCTGGGAGGTGTACAAGGGCACAGCAGGTAGCCCTCCTGGTGTCGGAGGGTGCCTAACTCTTCTGGCAGGCACTTTTACGGGAGCAGCAGAGGGTTTCCCATCCAGCCATGTTTAGGCATTGCGGAGTACTTACCACTGGTGGTTACCGGGACGGTTGTAGTCGAAGGAGTGGTTGTAGATGGCGGCATGGTAGTTTCCGTGGTAGTGGGTGTAGTGGTGGTGAGAGTGGTGGTGCTGAGAGGAGTGGTAGAGGTGACAGGGGGTATTATTACCGTTGGGGTGGAAGAGACAGTCGTTGTTGTCGTCAAGGGTGTGGAAGTGGTGGGTTGGCTGGATGTGGCGGTTGGCATTGTGGTAGTTGGAGTGTGTTTACTTGTGGTAGTGGATTCGGTGGAGGTCGTGGTGGGGGTGGTTGGAGTGGTGGGCTTAGATGTGGTGATGGTGGGCATCGTAGACTTGATGGTGGACTTGGGAGTCGTGTGGGTGGGGGTGGTCTTTGGCGTGCTAGCTGTGGACAATTCTGTGGATACAGTGGTTCTGGTGGTTGTGGATAAGGATGTTGTTGGTGTTGTTTTCGGTGTGGTTCTAGGAGGCGGCCGCGTTTTGGGAGTGGGGACTGTAAAGGAAAAAAACTGTGTTGAAGGCTAGAAGTGGGAAAGTGCTGGCGATGGGAGAGACAAGAGAAGCCAGTGAAATGGGTCTTTCTTTTGATGGATGGACTTACCTGGTGCGGTGGTCGTCATCACCGTGGTGGTGCTGGGAGGCATTGCTGTCAAAGAGAGGGAAGGGAAGAAAGCTTAGGAGGAATGTAATATGAGTAAGAGAGAGCAACCCAACCAGAGACCACGTGACGTCCGAGATGAATACGGTTTAGGCCAGTTAGGTTACGGCACTTTCCTCCCCATATTTAGGGCATTTCCCACCCTGGGAGGTGTACAAGGGCACAGCAGGTAGCCGTCCTGGAGTCGTAGGGTCCCTAACTCTTCTGGCAAGCACTTTTGGGGGAGCAGCAGAGGGTTCCCCATCCAGCCATGTTTAGGCATTGCGGAGTACTTACCACTGGTGGTTACTGGGAGGGTTGTAGTTGAAGGAGTGGTTGTAGATGGCGGCATGGTAGTTTCCGTGGTAGTGGGTGTAGTGGTGGTGAGAGTAGTGGTCCTGAGAGGAGTGGTAGTGGTGACAGGAGGTATGGTCACCGTTGGGGTGGAAGAGACAGGCGTGGTTGTCGTCAAGGGTGTGGGAGTGGTGGGTGGGATGGGTTTGGAGGTTTGCATTGTGGTAGTTGGAGTGTGTTTACTTGTGGTAGTGGATTCGGTGGAGGTCGTGGTGTGGGTGGCTGGAGTGGTGGGCTTAGATGTCGTGATAGTGGGCTTTGTGCTCGTGGTGGTAGATTTGGGAGTCGTGGGGGTGGGGGTGGTCTTCGGCGTGCTAGCTGTGGACGATTCTGTGGATACAGTGGTCCTGGTGGTTGTGGATAAGGATGTTGTTGGTGTTGTTTTCGGTGTGGTTCTAGGAGGCGGCCGCGTTTTGGGAGTGGGGACTGGAAAGGAAAAAAACTGTGTTGAAGGCTAGAAGTGGGAAAGTGCTGGCGATGGGAGAGACAAGAGAAGTCAGTGAAATGAGCCTTTCTTATGATGGATGGACTTACCTGGTGCGGTGGTCGTCGTCACCGTGGTGGTGCTGGGAGGCGTTGCTGTCAAAGAGAGGGAAAGGGAAGGGAGCTGAGGACGCATGTAATCTGAGGAAGACAGAGCAGCCCAACCAGAGACCACCTTATGTCCGAGATGAATACGGTTTAGGCCAGTTAGGTTATGGCACCTTCCTCCCCATATTTAGGGCATTTCCCACCCTGGGAGGTGTACAAGGGCACAGCAGGTAGCCCTCCTGGTGTCGGAGGGTGCCTAACTCTTCTGCCAAGCACTTTTGGGGGAGCAGCAGCGGGTTTCCCATCCAGCCATGTTTAGGCATTGCGGAGTACTTACCACTGGTGGTTACCGGGAGGGTTGTGGTTGAAGGAGTGGTTGTAGATGGCGGCATGGTAGTTTCCGTGGTAGTGGGTGTAGTGGTGGTGAGAGTGGTGGTGCTGAGAGGAGTGGTAGAGGTGACAGGGGGTGTTATTACCGTTGGTGTGGAAGAGACAGGCGTGGTTGTCGTCAAGGGTGTGGGAGTGGTGGGTGGGCTGGGTGTGGAGGTTTGCATTGTGGTAGTTGGAGTGTGTTTACTTGTGGTAGTGTATTTGGTGGAGGTCTTGGTGGGGGTGGTTGGAGTGCTGGGCTTAGGTGTGGTGATGGTGGGCATCATGGACTTGGTGGTAGATACGGGAGTTGTGGGGGTGGTCTTCGGCGTGCTAGCTGTGGACAGTTCTGTGGATACAGTGATCCTGGTGGTTGTGGATAAGGATGTTGTTGGTGTTGTTTTCGGTGTGGTTCTAGGAGGTGGCCGCGTTTTCGGAATGGGGACTGGAAAGGAAAAAATCTGTGTTGAAGGCTAGAAGTGGGAAAGCGCTCGTGATGGGAGAGGGAAGATAAGCCAGTCAAGTGGGCCTTTATTTTGATGGATGGACTTACCTGGTGCGGTGGTCGTCGTCATCGTGGTGGTGCTGGGAGGCGTTGCTGTCAAAGAGAGGGAAAGGGATGGGAGCTTAGGAGGAATGTAATCTGAGGAAGAGAGAGCAACCCAACGAGAGACCACCTGACGTCCGAGATGAATACGGTTTAGGCCAGTTAGGTGATGGCACTTTCCTCCCCATATTGAGGGCCTTCCCCATCCTGGGAGGTGTACAAGGGCACAGCAGGTAGCCGTCCTGGAGTTGGAGGGTCCCTAACTGTTCTGGCAAGCACTTTTGGGGGAGCAGCAGCAGGTTTCCCATCCAGCCATGTTTAGGCATTGCGGAGTACTTACCACTGGTGGTCACTGGGAGCGTTGTGGTTGAAGGAGTGGTTGTAGATGGCGGCATGGTAGTTTCCGTGGTAGTGGGTTTTTTGGTGGTGAGAGTGGTGGTGCTGAGAGGAGTGGTAGAAGTGACAGGAGGTATGGTCACCGTTGGGGTGGAAGAGACAGGCATGGTTGTCGTCAAGGGTGTGGAAGTGGTGGGTGGGATGGGTGTGGAGGTTGGCATTGTCGTAGTTGGAGTGTGTTTACTTGTGGTAGTGGATTCGGTGGAGGTCGTGGTACGGGTGGTTGGAGTGGTGTGCTTAGATGTCGTGATAGTGGGCATCGTGCTCTTGGTGGTAGATTTGGGAGTCGTGGGCGTGGGGGTGGTCTTCGGCGTGCTGGCTGTGGATGATTCTGTGGATACAGTGGTCCTGGTGGTGGTGGTGGATAGGGATGTCGTTGGTGTTGTTTTCGGTGTGGTTCTAGGAGAGTGCCTCGTTTTGGGAGTGTTCACTGGAAAGAAAAAAATCTGTGGTGAAGGCTAGAAGGGAGAAAATGCTGGCGAAGGGAAAGAGAAGAGAAGCCTGGTCTTTCTTTTGATGTAAGGACATATGTGGCATGATCGATGTTGCTGAAAAAGTGAAGGTAGATGTAAGGAAGATTAGGAGTAATGTAGTAAAGGAAAAGGAAAGCTGCCCTGTCTGAGGTTTTTTGTGGTGGTCGATATATTGGCTTTTATATTTGAGTGTGAGAAATGGTTGATGAAATGCTGCTTAGTGCATGGGAAGATAGCATGAGGGAGCGAATCCTAGAAAAGGAACTGAAACAGGAGAGGTTTCAAGTTTGAGACAGATGTATGACTTCATATCTGTTAGCTCATGAGTACGGTTAAGTGATGGCTTTGTAAAGCTTGATGTATTCTTTAGAGAATTTTGAGGCTGAATGGATTACCTAGTGAGTCTAAATTAAGAGTGTAAGAGAGAGTGATTGAGTCTGGTGGTTATTTGGTTTTATTATTAAGGGCTCAAAGAATATTATCTGAGCTTCTGCATGCAATTGGTCACTACAAAGTGGGACTAATAGATACTAAGCAATTAACAAAGTTGGCAGCACAGTATTGAAAGACTTCTGTTAGAAACATACAGTTTATAAACCAATCTTTGTGTTTTGTTTATAAAGTCCAGACTCCTTATGAATTATTTCCCTCACTGACATCTATTACGCACGCTTACGAACTGAGTCCACAAAATCACATATACTATCCAGAGAAAGTCAGGCAGCAATCCAAAGAAGGAACATGGGGAATCTGAAAGAAAGGTGGCAGTGGAAGTGGAGTGACAGTCAGGCTGAATTATTGTGTAAATTTGGCTGGTACGTTGTGCCCTCTCCTCCATAGTGTGTATGTGGGATGTTGTTGTAAGGATGTTTTAATGGAGGCTATCATTGTATTGGTAGTGGTTCTGTGAAGCGTAGTTGTTCAAATGGGCTTCCACATGCTGCCCATGGATAACTATTTCAACACTGGTCTCTATGGTCACAAAAATGGAAGTCCTTTGTGTTATTTTCACTATATTACCAGAAGATGGTCTTTTCACCTGCAAATGGGTTGGAAATTGAAGTAATCAAACTGAAGTAATTAATTTTTTCATGGTGTAGTGGGTAAGGAGAAGCTAACCTAGGGAAAGAAAGAAGTCAACCAATTGCACCTTCTCTTTTTACTGAAGTTCTTACCTGATGGTGTTGGTGTCTGGATCTTTGTAGTGCTTTGGGGTGTTGCTGTAAAAGAAATGGGCAGAGGAAAGGACATTTAGTAGGAATAAAAGAAAAAGGTACAGCAATGAGGGAAGCATTGTTCTCATTTCTGAAGTATTTATTATACACTGTACATCTATGTATCTGTAATAGTTGCCATTTTATTCATTGGATTATTTGCACATGCAATTGTTAATATGTAGGACAGATCATCTAAGGCTCTGAAAACTATAATTCCACAACATCATTGAGAAAAGAGGTATGGAAGCCCCCTTGGTTATTAATGCTAATTTTTAAAAAAGCAGAAGCAGGATTTTTTCTTCTTTGTCACAGAACAACTCAGGATACATCAGATTAATATAGCGGGCATAGGGAAAGTTCTATTATAGAGAGTTTTATTGGATTTTCAGTTCAAATTTGTTAACTCCAGCAGGATAAATGAAAAGGAAGGAAGTAGTTTCTCTGCCTTTGTGTAGAGTTGATTTATTACCTGCATGGTTATTTAAAACTATGATTCATTATATCTACTGTGCCTTTAACTTTTGAGGTCGTTCAGCATATTTTTATCGTGGACAGTATCTCCCTGATTTTATGGCTCTCTTCCTGAACTGGCTATTATGCTGATGAATCATTCGGCTCTAGAGAATTGGTCGAATTGGTTCATATATTTTAGTTCTTAAGTTTGATATTTTATGTTTTATTCTACGTGCGAAAGGGATCTAGGAGTCCTAGTAGACCACAAGTTGAACATGAGTCAACAATGTGATGCGGCAGCTAAAAAGGCCAATGCGATTTTGGGCTGTATCAATAGAAGTATAGTGTCTAGATCAAGGGAAGTCATAGTGCCACTCTATTCTGCCTTGGTCAGACCTCACTTAGAATACTGTGTCCAGTTCTGGGCACCACAATTCAGAAAGGATATTGACAAATTGGAGCGTGTCCAGAGAAGGGCAACTAAAATGGTGAAAGGTCTGGAAACGATGCCTTATGAGGAGAGACTTAGGGAGCTGGGTATGTTTAGCCTGGAAAAAAGACGGTTAAGAGGCGATATGATAGCCCTGTTTAAGTATTTGAAGGGATGTCACGCTGAGGATGGAGCAGGCTTGTTTTCTGCTGCTCCAGAGACTGGAACACGGAGCAATGGGTGCAAGCTCCAGGAACAGAGATTCCACCTCAACATTAGGAGGAACTTTTTGACAGTAAGAGCTGTTTGGCAGTGGAACACACTCCCTCGGAGCGTGGTTGGGTCTCCTTCCTTGGAGGTCTTTAAACAGAGGCTGGATGGCCATCTGTCGGGGATGCTTTGATCAAGATTTCCTGCATGGCAGGGGGGTTGGACTGGATGGCCCTCGTGGTCTCTTCCAACTCTGCAATTCTATGATTCTATGATCTCAAAGGTCTAAAATAGAGCACAACCCGCCGTCCTTATTGTTGACCAGGAAATAGTGGGAGAAGAAGGACTCGGTCCTTTGATGCTGGGTAATAGGCTCTATAGCGCCTTTTCTGAGGAGGATATCTACCTCTTCTCTGAGGTGGGGGAGTAGACTTGAAGATTCCTGTAGGGGGGAGGCTGACGAATTCTATGAAATAGCCTTTGAGTATGATACTCAGGACCCAGGGGAATCTGATGTGATCGAGCTCCATAAATGAAAAGTGGCAAGAAGCCCATCTGCTTAAGCCCGTGGGGTGGGCATGCAAGGTGGGAGGGGTAGTCAAACCTGCTGCTTAAACAAGTCTGGCTTCTTCTTCTGGAACTGAGACTTGGTCTTCGAGGTGGTAGAGAACTTCTTTCGATACTGCAGATACGAGGAGGCGGTGTGCTGGGGGCATGGTGCCATAGGGCTATGTCTCCTACGAAATGCAGGAGGGAATTGTCTTCCATATAGTTGTGACTGAAAGGTTTGGCTGGGAGGTGGTATGGCAAAGTGCTTTGCCGTGGTTCTCATTTTGTAAGTATGTTCCGACTCAGTATCCGTATCCACGTGGAAGGGAAGGTCTTCAATCACCGACTTGGCTGTACTGCAGATCCCAGAAGAATGCAGTCATGCATGCCTGCGGATTGCTATCGCACTTGCAAGTACCTTTTCCGGCACAGTCGGCCACATGCTTAGCTGATTGTCATTGGTAGTTGGCTAAGGCAAAGCCATCGTCCCTCATGTTACGGATTAAGGTGAGATCTTGTGGAGGAATCTTATCCAAGTATGGGGAGATAGTGTCCCACAGGTGTCTCTGGTATGTCCCATGCAGGCACTGTAGGTGGCAATCTTGGTCAGCAAACAAGCTGATGAATAGAATTTCCAGCCGATGGCGTCTAATTTCTTACCCATACGGTCTGTAGGGGAAGAATGAAACCTATGCAACATGCGCATCTGGGCCATGTCCACTATAATAGAGTTCAGCTTCGGGTGTGAGACTAGCCATGAAGCCACATCCTCAGACACCTGATAAAGGTGCTCCAATCTCTTGGATATAGGAGGAATGCAGGACGGAGTAGTCCAAGCTGCTTTGACGAGCTGTGTAAGGAAGGGTGAGATGGGGTGGAAGGCAGTAGAAGAGCCTGCCTCTGCAGATCAGGAAAGATGGGATCATCCATGTGAATGTCAGGCTGTGTAACTGTCAGGCCAAGTGACGCCGCCATTAGGTTTACCACCTCTGAATGACCAGACGTCGTCTGTGGGTTGGCAGGTCGGCTTGTGCACTCTTCCCTTGAGGGGAAGATTTGGGTGAAGGAGTCTTGGAGTGCGAGTTGTCCAAACCATGAGGTGGGGTCCTTGGAAATACCGGTGGAACAGGAGGTCTAGGCCGTACCATCGGGTCTGGAGTTAGGGTTTTATGAGAGTCCGTATCCTTTGGCTGAGGAGATCGACAAGGTGACCGAGAGGGTCAGTGAGGTGTCCGAGGAGTGTGGGACCCTTTTCACTAGGGACGTGGATCGTGATCTGTCGTTCTGCCCATGCTGAGGTGATTTGGGGCGATCCGAATGGCGCGGTTTCGTGTGTCTGTACTGTGGATCCTCCGGTGTCTTGGGCAGTCTGCTCTCTGCCGGGAGGTATTGCCAACCATCTCGTCCAGAGGTATTCTGGGGAGAAGTTGCGACAGTATTGCCTACTGTATGGCCTAGGGGAAGGCTTGTTGTAGTAGTAGTATTGTGGGTCTGACTCCCAATAGTATCTGTCTGGGGAGTACCCTGTAAAAGGGGGAGGTTCGTAGTGGTACCGCTTGTATCTGTCCCAGGACCAGTCATCCTCATACCAGGGGGAGTCGTAGTCAGTATGTTGAGAGCTGCAAGACTCTGAAAGTGGATGTCATGGGCGTGGACAAGGAGAGCAGGACCTGGAGTTTGAGTGGGATTGTAGTTGTGACACTGGTGTCCTCATCGGTGACTTGGAGGATGGTCGAACTGGGGATGGTGTCCTGGATCTATCAGGTAGTACACTCACCGGGGGTGGTGGGATCCAGGCTTGTCTCCAGAACAGGACCGTGACTGGGGCCTCGGTCTCGACCGAGAGCGGGACCAAGAACGATGAGCAGGGAGCGAGTGGGAGCATGACTTTAGCAGTTGAGGTGTACGGGACTGTGAGCGAGACTGGGAGCGAGATCAGGAATGAGACTGAGAGCAAGACCACGAGTGAGGTCGGGGACGAGACCAAGAGCAGGACCGAAAGTGGGACCGGTCAAGACGACGCGCCATGGTACCGAAGGCTGGCGGTATCTTGGAAGGTGATACCCTGATTATTTAAAGCTCTGGCAAGGATTCATCTGCTGCACCATCCGATGTGTAGGTGATCTCAATATCACAGGACCAGTCAGGCGACGGTATCACTAGTCATCTCTTTGCCGAGGGAGGTGTCCCTTAGTTTTCCACGTTTTGGGAATCCAGATTTTTGGACCTCCCTTGGTCTCTGGACCATCCCCTTCGAGGGAATCACTTATCCTTGCTGTTTACCATTTTATATAAGGGACACAATTTTAATACTGTATGCTGTATGCTATTGTATATTGTATATAATTGTATATAATTGTTTGATGGGTGCACATGGCAATTCAAGTATTAGTTTGAGTCTCATTACTTTATAGCCATTTATTAGGATCATAAACTTTTTGTCATGCTAACCATTCAAATGTGATTACTTACCAGGAATGGTTACGATGGTTATGATCTCAGGAGTGGTAGTGGATGGAGCAGCGGTCGTCTCAGTTACGCTGTGGGTAGTACTTGTTGGAACTGTGCTTGTAAGCGTGGTTGGAGTGAAAGGAATTGTTTCTGTAGTTGGCATAGAGGAAACTGGTGAGGTTTTAGTCAAGAGGGTGGAAGTGCTGGATGGACTGGAGATCATGGATGATGATGTTGTTGGTCTATATGTGCTAGCTGTTGTTGATCCAATGGAGGTAATGGTTGACGTAGTTTTGTGTTGTGGTACAGGAGTACGGCTGGTGTGCGTAGCAGTCTGTGGGGTTCTGCTAGTGGGAGTGGTTTTAGATGTGCTTGTAGTTGCTGATTCTGTTGATACAGTGGTTCTTGAAGTTGTTGACAGTGAACTGGTTGCTGTTGTTTTCTGTGTGCTTGTGGGATGTAGTGTTTCTGGAGTAGTGATGGCTGGAAAAGAAAAGTGGCCCAATGATGATCATAGTAGAGATTTGAGAGTGGAAAGCCAAAAGAAGGTAGGGCAATTGATCAACATTTTCAGACTTCCTGATTCAGGTACTTACGCTGAGACGTCGATGTTGAGGCTGCAGTGGTAGTTCTTAAAGTTGCTGTAATAGAAAATCACAGAAGTTGATTACATGGCAAAAAATATCTGGGAAGATTTCGGGAAGAATCCTATTGGTCCTCATGCTCATTGGGGCAGACACACACTATTCGGAAGGAGGGGAGGTACCCCCCCTCAAATATTTGATTTTTCATTCTGCTATTTGTCAAGTTTTTTTAAAAAAAGTGCAGAAAAAGCCATACTATTGATTGTCTGATCAATCAGCAACCATCTCAGATAAAGGGCACATAGCAGAGCTGAATTATGATTGGTCGGACCTCAGAATGGGCGGGCTTGCAAGAGGTGCCTTGCAGTTGAGGATCCGCCATTGTTGAACGGCCCTGCTTCGGGTTCACTGCCACCTCCGAAGTCTAGAGCCGGGCTCTTCTCCCTCCTCCTCCTTGCTGCCGCTTCTGGCCCAGGATAGGCAACCCCATCACTCTCCCCATCCCTCCCTCAGCCACAACAGGAAGTCCCATCCTGCGCCCCAGCAGCTGACGGATTGCTGCGGCCGAGGGCTTTCCCTCCGTGACTGACTGTCATGGAAGGAGAGCCCTTGGCTGCAGCAGCATGTCCCGCCCAGCACATCACTGGCTGATGGGCTGCTGCAGCCAAGGGCTCTCCCTCCGTGACTGACAGTTACAGAAGGAGAGCCCTCAGGCACAGAGGCAAGTTCTGCCCGGCGCCCCAGCAGCTGACAGGCTGCTGTGACTGAGGGCTCTCCCTTCGTGACTGACAGTCATGGAAGGAGAGCCCTTGGCCGCAGCAGCTGTTCGTGCGCCAGGCGGGACTTGCTACTGGAGCCGAGGGCATTCCTTCTGGCCTTCCACAACCTCCCCCCATCCCTGTTGCCAGCCCTCGCCCGGTATCCCAACGGCTGCTGCAGCTGCTGTGGCCGAGGGCTCTTGGTGGCAGAAGCTGCCACAGCCAGTGGGGATCTGGGAGGAATGGGCACTCAGTGACAGAAGCCGCCACAGTTGGCAGGAAGCTGGGTGAGGGCTAAGCAGGGCAGACCTCCCCCCATCCCCTAGCCAGCCATGGGAACAACAAACTCGGGCATTTTGACAGTCACCAATTATGCAAATCCATCGTGGGCACAACGTGGGACAGGACCGAAATGAAGGTAACACGAAATTTCCCATATTTAATTCTGCCAGGTAGCTGAGCTCACGGAGTTAAAAGTATTCCCCATGAACCAGTAGAAAGCAAGTGAAATCTAGGTTCATCAGTACATCATTTGAGCGAGTGAGGAGAAACCTGCAATCTTATTTAGCAGAGCAAAGCTCCTCATTCTGTCAATTGTTTCCTGTCAAGGAACCTGAAGTGGTAATAGAGGTGTCCTTTGGTATCTGTGTAGCATGTAGACATTTGTCAAAAGATGAGGAAGCTATCTGAGATCCATGGCATTGAGTGTGAAGAACAAAACAAACCACTCATGATTTTGATGGTTATAGCAATAGCAATAGCATTGATAGTTACATATCGCTTATCAGTGCCAAAGCATGCCCTAAGCGGTTTACAATGGTTCTTTTTAAAAATAATTTCCCCCAACAGGCTGGGAACTCATTTTACCGATGTATGGAAGGATGGAAGGCTGTGTCAACCTTGGAGCCCCCTGGGATCAAACTCATAGTCACAGATATTGGTAGTGAGTATATTAGTTGTTGTTTCTGTGTTACTAGGGATAGTAGGTGGAGAATTGTGCCAGGAATGGAGATAAGAGTAGTGTTACAGTTGATATAGCAGGAAGACTTGTGGTTATTTGGAAAGGAACCAGTGAGTAAATATGTCCCCGCCCCCCACACACCCAAAAATGACTGCAGAGTGTATCCCTAAAATGAGTGCAGTCTAGGAGTGGAATACTTAACCCTTTTTCCTGGTATTTTGTAAATCCCATTCAAGTTAGGCTTGGAAAAAAGCCTCCCCTCCTCTTCAGTAGTGGAGGTGAGCTAATGGATGAAATAACATTTTAACAACCATAGCAACAGCCTATAGAATCCTGGAGTTTAGTTTGGCGAGGCACAGGACTTCTCTGGCTGAGAATACTAAGTACCCTCCTAAACTGCAAATCCAGAATTCTATTGGCTGTTGCTATGGCGCACGTTTCTAGGATGGAGGACCATCGCCTCCCAAAAATACTACTCTACGGTGAACTCGCCACGGGTCAGCGTAAGAGGGGCGCTCCAAAAAAGCGATACAAAGACTCCCTGAAACAACATCTCAGGCTTGGCCAAATTGATCACCAACAGTGGTCCGCCCTGGCCTCACATCGGGAGGCATGGAGACGCACTATCCACAATGCTGCAGCCTTATTTGAGAACTCACGACGAACAAGTCTTGAAGAGAAACGACAACGCAGAAAGAATCACAACCCAAAAACATCACCCAAGGAGTCCTTCTGCTGCGCTTTTTGCAACCGGACTTGTTTATCTCGGATTGGCCTTTTTAGTCATCAGCGCGCTTGCAGAAGGCGCGGGATGAGTCCTTCCTGAATCTTCGTTTGCGAAGAAAAGCCAGAGAGGTAAAGTAGAACCATAGCACTATAATTATGTGGTGTGAAAGGGCCCTCAGTGTGGGGGAGTTGGGGAAGGAGGTAAACTAGGGCTAGAGGACATGCTTCCTCCGCATTTTTGTAACCCTCATTCTCCACAGAAAGAGGGCATTTTGGATGGCAGGTGAAAATGGAACATTTCAGCTCTCCTCTGAATGAGATGCTGCCATTTTAAATTTCTGCAAAAGCCCTCAGTGTGGGTCTCAGCGAGGAACTGGCTTTATTTCATGGTTGCCATCGTCCTCCCACACACGTTCCTCACAATGGTGCCTCCAGCCTGGTGCAACATTGATAACTTTTGCATCTCCAAAATTGTAGCCCAAATGTTGAAATAATAATAATAATAATAATTATTATTATTATTATTATTATTTTTACCCTGTCCCTATGTTAAAAACAATCGGGGTGGCTTGCAACAGTTAAAATACAAAAATACAGACTAAAATCCCTAAGCCTCACCCACCGCCACCCTCCCACATACAAAGATATTAAACTAGTATCAAATTAAAATCCACCTAAACTTAAAATCATATAAATAAACAAATACAAAAATCAACAGCCAGTGAGTCAGGGTAAAGGACTAAAAGAGGCCAAGAGACACAGCTCCTGAGGCTGGGATCTAATCAGGAAAGGCCTGCCGAAGGAGATCCATCTTTAGTGCTTTTTTAAAGCTACTTAAGCTCATCATCTGACGGATCTCGTTCAGCAGGCCATTCCATAATTTGGGGGCGATTACCGAAAAGGCCCTCTGGGAGGTTGCAGGCAGCCTAGATTTTTGTGGCTGAAGCAAATTCCTCCCAGAGGACCGAAGTGCTCAGGGAGGATTGTATGGGAGGAAGTGGTTCCGAAGATAAGTTCCTAGTAACATGAAGATATCATTTCCTAGTAACATGAAGACATCATTTCCATCCATACCACATGCATGTTTGTGTTATCCATTCTTCATTAGTATTGAGCAGTATTGGCAAATGGACACTTTCCTTCACTGTACAGGCTGTGGGCTTGGATCCATACATTGCTCCCCTCAGCAGGACCATCCCCTGAGTACTCTGGGGATGGCGCTGCTGGTGAAGCAAAATACAGATTAAAGTAAACTATGGAGGAAAGTAGATTTCTACTCAGGACGCTTCTACCAGTGGAATGGAGGGAGATGTCATTTATCCTTTCCCACACAACTCATTGTATCCTCTGATAATGTCCTCTGAAGGTTTGCAGACCTTCCAGAGTATTACAGAAAGTCTGCAGACGGTGCAAAGTATCAGAAAAAGAAAATCGCCCCCTTCTTTCTCCATTGGGACTCTCCACTGGATCAAAAGCCTCCAATGGACAGACCTATGCTTCACGTTGATGGAAGACTAAACTAGGACTGAGTCCTGTAAGTTAAAAGGCATCATACAATTGTAGCACTCATTTTTTTTAAAAAATGTACTCACCTGTTGATGTGGGTGTTGGTGTTGGTGTTGTTGGGATTAGGGGTGGAACTCCTAAAAAAGATAAATATGTGAGAATAATGTAGATTACAAGATGTTTTATAATATTAAAATAGTTCAGAGTTTGACTGAGGGCAACAGTATGTTTCATTTTTACTTTCTTCATGTGTATGACTTAATGGCAGGAGACCATCGGAACATATCATACGCAGCAAACTGCAATAGTGCAGCAAATTGTGGTTAGCTATATAGACAAGGGCTTGTGGTTAGTTATATGGTTTCCTTGTGCAGATGGAGAAAAATCATCCATGGTGAACAACTAATTTGTTGATGGTTTTGTTATGGTAAGCAGTGGTTACATCATTTATTATAATATCAGCTTTTCCTTAATGAGGATTTCTTGATATTAACAAATCATAACCTTTGTCTTATCCTTCCCCAATTCTGTGATGAAGGTAGGTGCTTGCTTATGAGGACATAAGCCAGAATTCCAAGTTCTATAAAAATGCAGAAATGTTTGGTTACTGGAAAATGTTCTGGATAATTTTTCAGGGCTTTTAAGAACTGACTGGTTGTTTTTTACCACTGTATACAGCTGTGCCTTAAATCTGAGTCTGCAAGACCTGAGCAGGGCGGTTGATAAAAGGGTGACTTGGTTAGACTCTCATTCACAGGGTCCTCACAAATAAAAGTTGACTTGGTGGCAATTAACAACAACAACGACTTTAATCACCAAATTAGCAGACAGTACATTTCTTGAAGTTAAGCACATTATTCTATATTAATTATTTAATTTATTTCTCAACTGTTTGCCAATATGGGACCTGAAGTGATTTACAATATAAGTTAAAACAAAATAGCTAAAACATTATATAGTAATAATTAAAAAGTAATTAAATAACCAATCCAATTAAAACATTAAAACATTAGCTGGACGACACTCTTCAATGTGAGCTTTTAGATACAAATCCTAACTCTCAACTTTAGAATAAAAATCTATTCTCTGGAATAAACTTGACTGCCAAAGAAGGCTGCGATCCTATGCATCTTATGCACACTGAGGAGAAAGTTCCAATGGAATCAGTAAACAAATGTATGATTGCCACGTAAATGCATTTTCTTAATTCTAGAACTGATGCAAGCAAGGTATCTGAAAGTGAACCTCTTTTCTTACCGCAAGGCACACAGGATTTCTTCTTAGGGTCATAGTATTCATCCCCTGAGCAGTTGTAACACCCTACAAGTAAGGGAAGTATACGTTTATTGTCCAGCAGGGATGCAGCAAATGTTTTAGGTAGATCAGAAAAAGGATTCAATAAAGAATACTGTACTTTCCATTTGTAAAGACATTTTGAAGAGCTCATTAAAGATGCATACTTTCAAACATGAGAATTTGGTCCCAATATTTTCTACAAAAACTGTCAAAGGTTTTAAAAGCACTTTGCCCACTTTTCCCTAACTTACTAGTCATATTTGGGTGAGACAGGCTAAATATTTTCCAAAAAGTACAAAAAAAATTACATGATTTGTGCAAAAAACATTCTCACATACGCCCAACTTTTCTTGAGATTGAGGACTGTAGGCAAGAACAAAACTGGTGGGGATTTACATCTCTATAATAAGGGCTTAATGCAGAAGGATATGAGCACATAATATTTAAGAGGTTTCCCTTTATACTATACAGTGTTTAAGGCTTTATTCAGACTCTGAAAAGAATTCTGTCAAATTTAGGAATACAATTCCAATGTTAACTAAGCATTATAGTACAGCATATAGTTGCAATATATTCAAGATTACAGGCAGATTCAAGGCAGATTGCAGTATATCCAGTTAACTTACTCCAACATTTTAGAAATCAGCATTGTAGTGTGAAAGATACTCAGATTTCTCATATGAGCTGAAACTGAACACGTTTGTGCCAGTATTGTTGGTCTGAAGAGAAGCAAATGGAAGCAATTTCAGCTGCAGCTGAACTTCAATTGCAACCACACAACAAGAAAAAAATTAATGATTTTCCTCTCAGGTGGTACAAGGTTGGGCACCCTGTATGATGTAGAAAATAACATATGAGCCTACAGCATTATTTTTTATCTCCATTTTATACCTATGGTAGTTTGGAGCAAGGGAGTAGAGTCGAGGAAAACACAAAGTCCCCATGTTTTTATTCTGAAGGGCTTTCACCCAGAGATTTATGGAGCCTCTTTCTCTAAAAGACTGGTGAGATACCTCAGAACAGATGACTCATCCTTTGGATTGCCTCAGTGACTACCACCTCAAGCAATATAAAAAAGAAAAGGCTGGGATGTTGCCTTTTTTCATCTCCCCAAGACAGCATTTGAACAATCTATTCTGGCACCCAAGCAGTCGAATGGCACTTATCCAGTGTGGCCTTTTTGACTTCCCCTGTCCCTTTATTTCAGTGGAGTTTCTTACGGTGAATGTTCCTTATAGAGTAGTCAACACCTCCCTCACCTCTACTATAAGAGCCCAGTTGCAGAGTGGACTGATTTCTCAAATGGATCCTGAGACCTCATTGCCAACTTTATGTTATTTGGGTTCTACTTGGTGTCTTTGAAGGGGGATGGGACTTAAATAGGTATCCTTGGCTGCCTCTCTCTCTCCACATATTTTGTGTGAACTGCTTCTCTGCCTTGGCTGCTAATGACTCTGTTTTACTCAGAATGAAAATACTGAATGCTCATCTGCCATTACCATTGAATAGAGTTGCCAGAGTGAAAATTGGAGATGGTTACTCTACCTTTAATGGTCATATATAAGAGGGAATTTCAGCTGGTGTTGTTTGTCATGCACCTAGGTAACAAGCAACACCTGCTGAAATTCCATCTTCTACGCAACCAGGTAAGGAACAGGGCCCCTCTCCAGTTTTTATTTTGGCAACCCTACCATCAAACATGGGGTGAAACAGAGGTGTGGGATGAAACAAAGCCTACAGGAATTTCATTTTAAATGTTAAAATTCTTTGACAGGCACTGTGGGCCAGGCTATACAATAAATATATTAGGTCAAAACAAAACAAAAAGATTGAGAGCAAAAATACTTGTGAGAAGAACTGTTAAACAATTTTGAAACAATATTGTTGTCAGTGAATAGTTTTATCATGGTTATAATAAATATCACCTACCAGCAGGCAAAATTATCTTTGAAAGAATTTAATGCACAGTTCTTTGTGCAACGTAGTTGCCAGAACAATTGGCCAATCCAAACTTATGTTTTACAAGATAAAGAATATTACCTTCAATATTGACACGCACTGATGTTGACATGTTGAGACATTTACAGGGACGATAATGCCAGGTGCAGTTTAATTCATTAACGTAGTAATAATAGGTTCCAACCATGCCACTCTTCTTATGGGAGTTGAAGTAGTCACAATAGACAGCTAAGACAGAGGAGAATGTGATTGTTACTATATATATTGAATTACATTCTTCAAAGACAAAACCGAAACTGAAACCAGAGAACTGATTTAAAGAAGAAAGCATATGGTTGATAAATCTTCATCCCTCCCCATTGGACAAGTTGGCAGGGGCTGATGGGAAGGAATTCAACAAAATCTGGAGTCCAACAAAATCATGTTCCTTATCCTTGACAGAAGACAGGTATCTGTGAGCTAATTGTCCACCACTACAATCTTCTAATTGGAGAGCCCTGATAAGCTTCTGAGACATACTAGAGCTCCTCAGGATATAGTCTGAAAATACTACTCCTTTCTCTTTTAGTTTTAATAACAAGTAAACTTTAAAAGTATCATCTAGTTCTGCATATTTTTATATGAACATACAAAGATGCTACCATAGCTTTAAAAAGCAATCATAAGAAACTCACGACAGAAGTCAGGGGTTCTCCAATCAATGCAGACGCCGACATCTAAGCAAGCTTTTGCATACACAGCAATGGCATCACACATACATTCACAGTCTCCTCCAGTATCGCATCCACATGAATCACGGACACAAGCTTCATAATATGGCACATGGTGTACCTGGAGCAGGGACAGAAGCATTAAACTGGAAGGTATGTGCAAGTAATTATTTTTAAATACTTTCAGTGAGACCAGAAAAACAATACAGTCGGACCCACATATCTGTGGGGCTTTGGTTCCCGGACTTATTGCGGATACTGGAAACTATGGAACAAAATAAAAGACTTTGATAAAAACATACCATAGAGTTGCATTGGAGGACCTAGAAGATGCTTGGAGAGGACAACTCTCTAGATATTTTCTAGCACAACTCTATGGTATGTGTCCCTATCTTGTGTCCCATGGATAACTAAAACTGTGGATACTGGTTCTATGGATATGGGGATCTGACTGTACTCACTAGTCAGATAAAGCAGCCTTATGCAGCATATTCTGTTCTAGTCACAGATAATCATGGGGGAAATTTCCTTGGTCTGAAATGGATCTTGACAAACTGATATCCCCCCAAACAACAACAACTGGGGGGAAAGTTATGATTTTCCAGTTCCAAAATGTGAACGCTGTTGTGATCCCAGTTCCATTACTGGTAATCCCCTATCTCCCCATGAGCATCTCAGCTTCTTGCTTACCCAATAGCTATGGTGACACGGCAGTATAGATTCCCTAGAGATCTTTCTGTGAGCCCTCCCTCCATCCTTTGTATACCGAGTTTTGCAACAGCAGTGTACAATCCCCCCCCCCAGCCACCAACACATTATTTCTCCAAGTCCCTAGCACTGGAGATGGTCTCACAGCCTTGATGAAGGAACCAGTGAGGTTTTAAAGTGCTTGGTTTCTCTTTGAGAAAGATAAGGACTTTGGCGGAAATGCTATTCACTTGGTCGTGTAGCCAAGGATTACAGGCTGGACAAGTTCATATTCTGAGCCCAGTCAATGAGTAACATTTCTAGACATGTGCTTTCAGACATGGATCACCTTCTGCTGTGGTCAGCTTTCATCCAAAGGATATTACATAGGTAGGCTTTCAAGATGCTGCCGAACAAGACTGTCATCTCCCGGGTCAGGCTTGAGCGACCAATGTCCTGAACCGCCTGCATGCAGGGTTGGGGCTGCGGCTTCCAGTGCATCTTTACACCTGCCGGTTTCGTCCCTCGCCAGTCGCTACAGGGCTTTTTTGGAAATGGATTTGTCCTTCGAGCCTGTGCAATGGATTTTTCTGGTGGAGCGCAGCGTGCACAGAACTGGCCTCACCCTTTAAACCAGAGATTCATCTGCCGTGGCCTTGCAAGCATGGACGTGGCAGTGAGGTCCTCGGGCCGTAGGTTTGATTAGAGTTTCCTTCTCTTAGATGGTTGACCTTACAGGGTTGGACGAGCACCATCTGCCCGGGTTTGGGATTGGAGTTTTCCTTCTCCTAGGACGGTTGCCACAAGGCTAGAGAGCCCATCCTGCCCTTTGACGCTCTTTGTCAGACCCTTCAGTTTTGACCTGTCTGGCATGGGAGACCCTACCAGTGGCTATTATGCCATCGCCAGCATAGCTCAAAACATCATTAGGGTACGCAAGCCTCTCTCCCACGACAAGGGGGCGTCAATGGAGAGGTAGGCTAGAAACATCCAAATTGGATGGTGTTCTATTAAAGTAAGAGAGCTTTTCAGCTCCCCTTTCCAGCTCCAATCCTTTGCCCACATGCCACCCTCCAAGTCAGAGGGTTGGCTTCTCCAGAGCAAAACCTGATGAGATACAAAGGGCTGTTGTTAATATATGGAAGTGTCTTCCATTTGGGGGAATTGGGGAGGGGCTTAGATTCTGGTTATGGTGTCCCTTTTTGAATCTCTGCAACTAGTGCTCAGATGGCATGTTTTGTTTAATTTCTTCTATCAGTTTTAAATAATAAAAGTAATGAAGAACAATGGTAGTTAGAATCATAGAACTGTAAGGACTCCCAGTTGTCATCAACCATTTGCTGAGACAAGAAATTCATTGCTACAGCATCCCTTTACTAGGGGACCATTCAAAGTCTGTTTAAAAGGGGAGTCTACCACCTTCCAAGGCAGTCTGTTCTACTGTTTTAACAGCTGATACCACCAAGATATAGTGCATTTGGAAGACTTCACAAAAGAGTCTGGAGCAATAAACACCTGAGGCAAAGCACAAAAATCAGTGTGTATAGAGCCATCGTACTGTCTATCCTCCTTTATGGATCTGAAACATGGGTCACCTATCGCCACCACCTACGACTCCTCGAGCGCTTTCATCAGCACTGTCTACGCACAATCCTAAATATACACTGGACTGACTATGTGACGAATGTTGCTGTCCTTGAGCAAGCAGGGATCACCAGCATTGAGGCCATGATATTGAGAACACAGCTGCGCTGGGCAGGGCACGTTTCTAGGATGGAGGACCATCGCCTCCCAAAAATACTACTCTACGGTGAACTCGCCACGGGTCAGCGTAAGAGGGGCGCTCCAAAAAAGCGATACAAAGACTCCCTGAAACAACATCTCAGGCTCGGCCAAATTGATCACCAACAGTGGTCCGCCCTGGCCTCACATCGGGAGGCATGGAGACGCACTATCCACAATGCTGCAGCCTTATTTGAGAACTCACGACAAACAAGTCTTGAAGAGAAACGACAACGCAGAAAGAATCACAACCCAAAAACATCACCCAAGGAGACCTTCTGCTGTGCTTTTTGCAACCGGACTTGTTTATCTCGGATTGGCCTTTTTAGTCATCAGCGCGCTTGCAGAAAGCGTGGGATGAGTCCTTCCTGAATCTTCGTTTGCGAAGAAAAGCCAGAGGAGGACCACCAAGAAGTGTTCAGTCTATATTGCAAGTTTTCGATCTCCATATAGGAAGCCTTAGATGTTGTCAAAACAGTTTTGGATGTTGTACTTTCCCCATCCCTAATACCAGCCACAGTACTTTGATAGACTAGAGTTTGTCACTCAGATAGACAAGAAGATGCTCAGGAAACACAGATTTCCTTCTCAGATGTCTATATATGAAGCAAACTTTGCAATACTGAAATTTATCAATAGTATCTACTCAGTGGCAAAGAGAACAGTTATGAATGGTATAGATTTTACTGACCAAAGAGTGTGGCTTTCTGTGTGAGCTAAAGTCGACATCTGATTGATTTGTTAACATTTAAAGCAATACAAAGAAAGGCTATAAGGGGAAATGATCACATCTTGTACCAATGTCAAGTACTGAAACCAATGAAGGTCCCACTCCATGCTTTACCTTACTGTGGCAGGAAGCAAATACATTACTTTTGATAATAGAACACTTCTTCTCTGCCCATGCTTTGCGGTAAGGATTCCTGTTGCATGGATCAGCCACAAAGAACACATCTCCACATAGTGGATTCTCTTTCCAGGAATTCACAAATTCCAGTTCGTTGGATGCCACATATCTACTTCGGGTTTCAAAATCATCTCGTATATTCCCGTTGTAATTGCCACATAAACCACAGAGGTTATCCTAGATTGCAATGAAATAAATTATGGAAATGCCATTAGCTGACAAAAAGTGGGCTAACAAGGTACAAAGCAGCCGTGGGTAACTTGAGGCTGAGCGAATGGCTCCGAAGCAGCGTCTGGGGTCAGGGAAGAAGAGCAAGTCCAGCCCAATCATTCACCCAGGAGCAAATAAATTCAAGAAGTCAGAACACTGCACCTCTGTCTCCACACACCCCACACAACCTTTTCTTTTGGCCTAAAATGACCCTGTAGTGGTTGGAGTAGAGGTTTGGCTCCCTGAAAATTTGGGGATTTTTTTTCTTTCCAATAGCTGTGATCTGAAGAGTGTGATCAACTATTTTAGGCCAAAATATTTTTTGGTGTGTGTGTGTGTGTGTGTGTGTATGTATGGGAGCACAGCATATCCTCCAACTGTCCCCATTTGGTAGGGACAGTCCTGATTAATCCTCGGTTGTTCCATTTTTCAGCTGTTTTTAAACTGTCCCAATTTCTCTGTCCTCCTCACACTTTCCTCTTTGTCCTCAGCTTTTTTTCAGTGGCTACAAAATGAGTCCAATGCCCCAAAATAGTTTGTATTCCATTAACACAGCAATGGCAGAGAGAATAAGAAGGGGCAGAATTTTGTTCTCCCTAGAAGGCTCAGGCAGAGGCAAACTGCTGCAGCCTCTCCCAGCTTCTGTGTTCTTCCTCATTAATAACTCTTGCTACCTTGACCACTCTCTGATGTTCCTTGGCCACATGTGTCCCCATTTTCTGTGGAATACTGGAGGGTAAGCACAAGGGTTGAGGGAGAAGAAGGCTGCATGAAGCCCATAGACCACGTGCTCCCTCATTAGGAAGAGTGTGGGAGCCACCTCAGGTTTTGGTTGTTATGAAGAGGCAGCAAATGGTTAGTGATTTAATTCATTGTGTGTGTTGTGTGCTCTCAAGTCATTTCCGACTTATGGCGATCCTAAGGTGAACCTATCATGGGGGTTTCTTAGCAAAGTTTGTTCAAAGCACATTAGTCTTTGCCTTCCTCTGAGGCTGAGAGAGTGTGACTTGCCCAAGGCCATCCAGTGGGTTTCTATGGCTGAGCGGGGATATGAATCCTGGTCTCCAGAGTCCTAGCCCAACATTTAAACCACTATACCATGCTAGCTGTCACTGATATAATTTTCTCTCTAAGAGAGGCAGTTGTGGCATTTTCTGTCTCATACATACACCTCCCCCTCATATACCAGTCTCAGATAATGTGCTGTTTAATGCAGCAAAATGTCCTCAGTTGGTCAAGAAGAGGAGAATCAGCTTAACTCTTTTGTTGCCTGCCATTCGTCTGTCTAAATTTCTTCCCTAAATTGCTTTACTCTGTGGGAAGATACGGGGAGAGCATCTTTTCTCCTTCTCACAGAAGAAACCAGAGGAGGATGTGATCTGGAGCAGAGGAACATCTGACAAGGAAACAGCTTCTCCTCATTACAGTTGTGCACTCATTCTGAAGCATTGCACATCTGCTTTAAAAAAAACATGTAAAAAGGATCATGGAACTACAAGTAATGGTGCTCAACCCCTGCTCTGTGGAGAGACCAGCTTGTGAAAAGCCCGCCTTAGAAAATATTTGCTTAAAAAGTATAAAACTATTCAAATAAGAATTCTGTCTTGCTCAGTGAAATATTATTTTGGTCCCCCAATTTGAAAACTGAAAATCGTTCACACCAAGAACTCTTTTATTTGCTACGCTTGCAGTTGCTAGGTATCTTTGCCTGCCCTTTTTCTTTGGATGCCTAAACTCTATTTCTAAATGCTCAACTAAAGTTTTAAATTACTGCAGTATGAAGCATAATTTCATTTGCAGGGCAGAATTCTTATTTTGGGGGGAAATGCCCTCATATTGCCCCCTCTCAAAGCTACAACCCTGATATTATGGAATTGTTACTATTCAGTTTCATTTGTATGCCCATCAGCAATATATATTTGCCAGGAAAAGTGAAGAAGAAGCTCTTAGAACCTGACATTACCTTTGCTTCTCTGGATATCTTGATGAATATGTTCATGTGTCTGTTCCAAACAAGGGTCATATCATATTTGTTAGGGATTGTGATCTCAACAACCAAGTAGAGGGCATTTTCTTCTATGAAATACTCCATGTGAGGATTGCCACCAGAGATGGTGTATGTTCTGTCCGCCAAAACGATAGTCAAATTCTGGAAGGAAAATTATGTGTAAGTAGAAATACTATCTAACAGAATCTCCAACTATGAAACTTTAATAAAAATGACTGTATTTTTGGACACACACCACAAACAAAACAAAACAAAACAAAAGGATAAAGCAGCAGCATAACAAGTGGCAACAAAATGGGTCAGAACCAGCCATTAAAAAGAAAAGCCAAAGTTTGCCAGTTGGCCTGGAACTTGCTCAAGAAATGTTCACCATGCAAATCTGAATCTCTATTTCAAGGTCACTATGCTGTTGGCCAGTGTAACTGTGCCAGCATGAGTGGCAGCATGGCAATGGGGTTAATGGCCTTGGAGGTTACAGAGCAGGGAATGACCATGGAAGCCATCTCTGTTTGGAAAGAACCCTACTTTCTTCTGAGCTGCTTTGGAAGTTGGTGAGGCAGCTTTCTGTCCTGTCCAGATGGTTTTTGCTCTTGTTTTCCTGCAGCTACTGCTGTACACTGCTTTAAAAAGCACCTGATGTTGGTAAGACAATCCAGTATAAGGGACCAACAGGATTGCAGTCAAAGGTTGGTCAAAATTGATTTGTAAAGGTACATTCTCAAACAAAACAACACCACCACCCAAAAAAGCCCCGACCTCCAAAGCATTTTGGGGGAAGGTATCAAAAGTACTTGAAATATCAGGTCCAAAGTTTAACTATGGTGTTTGATTTGATCCCACTAGCTAATACGTTTGGTGACTCTGTGATCAGGCATCTAAATTTGTATAGAATAATAGACAGTCAGACAAACACCTTAGATTATGGTATAGAAAGTTAGGACATTGAACTGGGTTCAGAACCAAACTAGAAGCCAGTAGATGATACAACAATGGAGTCACATCAGAGCTTTGAAAACTTGTTTTTTTGTCAGCTCCCAGAAACCTACCATATATTCCAGTGTATAAGACAACTGGGCGTATAAGACGACCCATCCAATTTCTAAGTTAAAATATAGAGTTTGGGATATACTCGCCGTATAAGACTACCCACCACCACCCCGCCCTCCCCGAAGCCCCATCTCGGACTCGGGAAGGACGGGAGCTGGCTAGGAAGCTTCCTAGCCACCTTGGAGCTTTGGCTGGCTTGGGGGTGGGGGGAGACCATTGCCAGCCAAACCTCAGCGCTTTCACAAGGGCTCCTCATGAGGAGCCCTTGTAAATGTGCAGAAGTTTAGCTGGCAACACTCTCCCCAGCAAGCCAGCCAAACAAACCTCCAAGATCAGAGCGTAGAGGTTTGGATGGGAACGCTCCCCCGCCAGACAGCCAAATAAACCTGAGTTCCTCCTGCTTTGCCAGGGGGAACCCGGAGGTTTGTTTGGCTGGCTGGCTGGGGAGAGCATGCCAGCCAACTTCTGCGCTTTTACAAGGGCTGCTCGTGAAGCAAACCGCTACATTCCCTCTCTCCTCTGCCTTCAATTCCTTCCCAAAGGGGGCAAAGGTGGAGCAGAGGGGCGATTGTACCCGGTTTGCCTCACCTGCCACCCGGTCTCCTGCGTCTTCGCTCCCTTTGCGAAGGGAGCAAAGACGCAGGAGATGGACAGTGGGCGAGGCAAACCGCTACATTCCCCCTCTCCTCTGCCTTCGATTCCTCCCCAAAGGGGGCGAAAGTGGAGGAGAGGGGCGAATGTACTGGTACACGCTTTGTCTCACACCCCCGCCCGATCTCCTGTGTCTTTGCTCTCTTTGCGAAGAGAGCAAAGAGGCAGGAGATCGGGTGGTGGGTGAGACAAACAATACACCTGGCATATAAGACGACCCCAGACTTTTGGGGATATTTTCCAAGGTTCAAAAGTTGTCTTATATGCTGGAATATACCGTATATAGAACATGACCATTGGTTGTGTGATCCTGGGAGTTGTAGGCCAAAATCTTACTTCTCAAAACTCTAATTCATATGATTGTTGAAAATACCTTTGGACAAAACCCTTGCTGCTCATTTCATACCTGCCTCACATATTGTGTGTAATCCAGTATGGATGTGACTGGATATGAGGTGGTTGGGGAGGGGGAATCATGTCAGAGCAAATGCTTTGTATGCACAGAAAGTACTGCTTAGCATCACTGGTTTAAAAATAAGATTCAGAAAGCAGGTGATGGGATCTTCTGCCTGTAGATCTACCTGAAAGCTGCTGCTGGTCAGAGTAAATATTACTGGGTTAAACGGACACATACCTTGACCTGATAAAAAATAGCCTCCTAAATTCCTAGGGTGAGATGGTAGCCAGATCTACCTTCTTTAGGGAATTGCTGGTCTAGCACATCAAGCCTTAGCTCTGCCAAAGTACTCACAGCCACAGCTATCAGAAGGGCTTCCAGGAAAAAGAATAGGTCCAATAAGATTGTCAACCTGTGGTCCTTTTCTTCCCCAAGGGGAATGCAACCCATTTGAAATGGACTGTATATGAAATTTCTAATCAGCTTTCCAAATAAAATAGACAAGATAAAGTTGCTATTGCTTTAGAGTTACGGTTGCTTGCTTGCTCACATTCTACTATGGAGGAGGTGAGTACATCTCAGTATTGCATAACAATAACTACATATTATCCTTACCCCAAGGTGGATCTTGATTGCCCTGGAACATGTGACTCCAGTGTTTCCACAGACAACATTTTCAGTCACTATTTTAAAAGTGTGGGGAGAGCCACCCATGCCACAGCCATCCTAAGGAAAGAAGTACAGTCAGGACTTTATCAGATGGGGACAAAATATAACGTCCCTGTCTCGCCAGCTATTTCCTGCCTCGCTCCCATCCCTGTAGCACTTCTAAAATTAAAAATTATCAGACCTACCTTTAATCACATCATACAGTGTGTTCCCCTCCCCTTCAGCAGTCCAGGAGTGAATACAGCCCTCGTGGAGTTGAATTCACTTCCTGGAAAGCAAATTCCAAGCTTTCTCATGAGAGAATGAGAATGGGTGCGGGAAATGCAAAAATAAGACTCAAAATAAAAGGTTAAAAATTACACCAAGCACATACACACATTTAACCCCCCCCCCCCGAGTAACCTGGGGAGGGGGGAAAAGTGTGACATTTACCTGGATGTCCTGATCGCAACTGGAAGTGTTCGGCAGGGACCTCCCACTATGGCTGGCATTGTGCCAGCAGAACGGGGCAATTTATCGCTCGCCCGTGATTCCGTTTCAGAAATGGAATGAATGGGTGATCTATTGATGGCTTAAGCCATCAATAAAAAGGAACGTGGATGGAATGGGAGCAACATGGGGGCATAATGGGACAGGGCTGTTGTCGTGTGATATTCAAGCCCTATAGCGATCTCCTGTCATCCCTGTAAAGGATTTTTGGGGTCGTCTCTGAACAGCAAACTTGCTCCTCATATAGAAAGCCACATTTTTTTCAGGTTGTTTGTTGTTGTTGTTGTTTTTATTTATTTATTTGCACAAAATAAGTCAGGACCTGAGGATACTTCTCAAAAACTGTGCTGTTTTCTAGGAGTCTGTCACAGCAGGGAGAAAATCATTTGAATTATTAATTCCTGCTAGCAAGACCCTCTAATTATGAAGACTTGTACCCCTAGGTGAGTGTTATGCAAAGATAGTTTGTTGAGGAGGATATTTCTTCTTCTGTTGTTGCTGTTGTTAGCTGCTCTCAACTGTTGACCTCGACTCATGGTGACCCTGTGAATGAGACATCTCTAAGAATCTGTATCCTCAATAGCTATGCTCAAGTCTTGCAGACCCAAGTTGTGGCTTCCTTAATTAAGTCTATCCATCTAAGAGCCACTGTCTGCCCCTCTGGGGGTGGTGGGCCCATTAGAACTGTCCGCCCTCGAAGGCTAACGGAACCAATTGGTTTCCAGAAAGCCCTAGAGGGTTTAATGGTTGGTAACGTCGGTGATTCTGTCGAGGCTTTGGTCAGCACTTGGAACACCGATCTTACCAAGGCTATTGACACAATCGCTCCCAAGTGTCCTTTCCAGCCCGCCTCTAAATCATAAGCCCTGGTACACAGAGGAGCTTAGGAGGATGAAGCGAACTGGACACCGGCTAGAGTGCAAATGGCAGAAGACTCGACTCTTATCCAACAGAACTCGCCATAGGAAGCATCTTGATTCCTACCGGAGGCAATACGTGTAGCACAGAGATCCTTCTGCTCTGCACGTATTACGTCTGCAGAGTCCCGTCCAGCAGAGCTGTTTAAGGTGGTGGGGGAGCTGACGCAGGTTCCTCCTGCGCCAAACCCCCTACTTAACCTGACGACAGCCTGCTGTGATGCATTTAACATCCACTTTGCAGATAAAATCTCTCGGATAAGAGCCGACTTGGATGCCAATGTTCTGACAGAATCCATAGATGGGGGTGTCCGACAACTCCGTTGATGGTATTTTACGGGATCAGTTTCAATCTGTGAGTACCGATGATGAGGACAAGCTCCTTGGAAGAGTGAGGAAGGCGACTTGCCCTCTTGATCCCTGTCCATCTTGGCTGGTCGTCCGGGGACGGACGGACACGTTGAGAGTATTCCTACGGGATACAATCAATGCGTCCTTCAGGGAAGGTATTGTACCATCTTGTTTAAAGGAAGCAGAGGTTAAGCCACTCCTGAAAAAACCTTCACTGGACCCCCTGGACAGGAACAATTACAGACCAGTGTCCTTGCTACCTTTTTTAAGCAAGGTGATCAAGAGGGCAGTTGCTCCCCAACTCCAAGCCGTCTTGGATGAAACCGATTATCTTGATCCATTTCAAACTGGCTTCAGGACAGGATATGGAGTAGAGCCTGCCATGGTTGCTCTAACCGACGACCTCCATCTGAGCACTGACAGGGGTAGTGTGACCCTGCTGGTACTCTTGGACCTCTCAGCGGCCTTTGACACTATAGATCATTCCATCCTCTTGGATCGCCTGAGAGAGTTAGGAATTGGAGGCACTGCTCTGCTGTGGTTCTGTTCCTTTCTCTTGGGCAGATCCCAGAGGGTGAGGCTTGGGGACAGTTGCTCTTCCAGAATTGAGCTTAATTGTGGCATCCCTCAGGGTGCCATCCTGTCCCTGATGCTATTTAACATTTGTATGAAGCTGCTGGGAGAGATCATCCGGAAGCATGGAGCTCGGTGTCATCAGTACGCTGATGACACTCAGATATATTTCTCCATGACCAGATCATCGGCTCAGACTTCAGATGGCGTCCCTCGTCTCAATGACTGTCTTAGAGCGGTAATGGATTGGATGAGGAAAAACAGATTGAGACTAAATCCAGACAAAACAGAGGTACTGAGAGTCACAAGCCCGAAACCAGGTCTGGGAATACAACTTCCAGTCCTGGATGGAGTCACACTCTCTTCTAAGAACTGTGTTCGCAGTCTGGGGGTACTCCTAGATTCGTCGTTTCACATGACTAGTCAGGTGAGTGCGACGGTCAGGAATGCCTGTTATCAGCTTCGGCTGATATGCCAGCTGCGCCCTTACCTGGATACAAGGAATCTGGAAACTGTGGTACATGCTTTGGTAACCTCACGTCTGGATTACTGTAATGTACTCTACATGGGGCTACCCTTGTGCCTAACCCGGAAACTTCAACTGGTACAAAATATGGCAGCCAGGTTAATTACAGGTACATCTAGGAGAGAGCATATGACACCTGTGCTTAAATCTCTCCACTGGCTGCCGATCAGTTTCCGGGCATGGTACAAGATGTTGGTTTTAACCTTTAAAGCCCTACATGGCTTGGGTCCATCTTATCTCCAGGACCGCCTCATCCCATATGATTCTCCCCCCCCCCCGCACACTTCGGTCCTCTGGGAGGAACCTGCTGCAGCCTAGGAAAACTAGGCTGTCGCAGACCTCCCAGGGGGCCTTCTCTTCTACGGCTCCCAGACTTTGGAATGACCTGCCAGATGAGATCCATCTTATCATACTCTTGATAGCTTCAAGAAAGCGTTAAAGATGGATCTATTCTGGCAGGCCTTCCCGGAATAACTTCCCGGCTCAAGTGGAGTTGACTGCCTACCCTCTCCCCTGCCGCCATTGCCATTCCCCCCCCCCGCACCCGATAATTTGTACATTTTACTGTATTTGATGTTTGTTTTAATTCTCCACCAGTTTAATTTAGTTTTAAGGGGTGGGAGGGTTATGATTGGGAATGATTGTTTTAACTTCCTGTTGTTTTAACCTTGTTGAATGCCGCCCTGGTTGCTGAGTAGAGGGATGGGTTAAAAATAAAAAAATATATTATTATTATTATTATTTTTATTATTATTATCTGGTATGCAGTCTTCCTCTCCTCCTACTGCCTTCTATCTTTCTAAGCATTATTGTCTTATCTAGTGAATCATGCCTTCTCATGATGTGGCTGAAGTACGACAGCCTCAATTTAGTCATCTTGGCTTCTAGGGGGAGTTCAGGCTAATTTGTTCTAGGACCCACTTGTTTCTCTTTTTAGCCATCCACAGTATCCACAGAACTCTTCTCCAGCACCACATCACAAAAGTGTTTTCTTTCTATCAGCTTTCTTTACCATCCAGATCTCATACCCGTACATAGTGATGGGAAATATGATTGCATGGACAATCCTAACTTCACAATATCTTTGCTCATCAGGCTCTTTGCTTTGTAGGATTTCTTCTACAGGCTATTTACATTCATTGGAGTGGGGAGAACTATATTGGAAAATATATTTTATTTTAATTTATTTGCAGAAAATTTCTGGTAGTTTTTAAAAATCTGTAAGTGAATTTTGGCAATAAAAAGTATAAAGGTATAAAATATAACCACATTTTAAGATTATGGTTGTAAATATTTTAAAATGCTGTTTTACCTCAAGAAAAACTTTGGCTGATAGGCCTTGATTTGAAATGCTGTGCCACATCAAATACATTTATTTTAACTATCAGTAGTATACCTGAAAGGAAATCATTCATATCCTGGATTATGATGTGCCAATGTAAGTAAAATTACCATAGCTAGAATGTATTCACAGTTGCCATCAAACACAAATCGCTGTCCATCAAACGTGGTGATATGTCCTTCCCCATAGAGGCTGCATGTTGATGAGCATTTGGAATTTTGGATGCATTTCCATTTTCCTCTTGCACAGGTGCTGAAGAGGAACAAAAACCCTTGTGAGAAAAGTGTCAAACACAAACAAAGCTTACCTTCTTCCTTGATGCCTTCATGTGATACTAACTTAATATCCAGAAGTTACATGTTCAGCTTGTAACTTCTGTAACATGTAACATGTTCAGCTTGTAACATGTGATGAATGCTGCTGTCCTTGAGCAAGCAGGGATCACCAGCATTGAGGCCATGATATTGAGAACACAGCTGTGCTGGGCAGGGCACATTTCTAGGATGGAGGACCATCGCCTCCCAAAAATAGTACTTTACGGTGAACTCGCCACGGGTCAGCATAAGAGGGGTGCTCCAAAAAAGGGATACAAGGACTCCCTGAAACAACATCTCAGGCTCGGCCAAACTGATCACCAACAATGGTCCACCCTGGCCTCACATCGGGAGGCATGGAGACACACTATCCACAATGCTGCAGCCTTATTTGAGAACTCACACCGAACAAGTCTTGAAGAGAAATGACAATGCAGAAAGAATCACAATCCAGAAGCATCACCCAAAGAGACCTTCTGCTGTGCTTTCTGCAACCGAACTTGTTTATCTCAGATTGGCCTTTTTAGTAGTCATCAGCGTGCTTGCAGAAAGCGCGGGATGAATCCTTTCTGAATCTTTGTTTGCAAAGAAAAGCCAGAGAGAGAGAGACATGTTCAGCTTAAAACTATGTTTTGTTACAAATTTAGCATCTGGCAAGAGTAGTGTACCTAATGAATTCATATAGCTGTTCAGCCTTGGTGTTTTCTAGGTTTATTAATGACCATGTGAATGGCATACTTGCACAGTTTGGTCAAGGATACTCATAGACAGAAGCCTGAAGTCTTACCAGGTCTTGCATTCAGTGTGAATTTGCTCTCCTTTTTCATATGCGATGCCACCATATTCACAAGAGCATTCATCAGGTGGCACACATGTACCATCTAGTTTCTCATATAGTCCAGCAGCACAAACACAGCCTGACTCACACTTGCTGGGTACCTGGAAAAGATCAGCCAGTTCCAACACAGTCACACACACATTCCTTAATTTCTTGGAAGTATAAAGTGCTTGATTCCATGATACTGCTGGGAAAATTGATTATCAGTGGAAACATTTCAAAGCAAAGTGCTGTTTAAACATCTTTCCAGCTGCGTAGGGGCTGCTTATGAATGGATATGAGCAGCTCTGATGTGGCTGGAAGGATATAGATGGTGCTACATTTGAACAGCAGCACAATCTTGTGCATGTCTTCTCAAAAGTAAAATGCCCAGTGCTTAGTAAGATTATCTTCCAAGTAAGTGAGTATAATATTATGTCCTAAATGATCTCAACTTCTAGTCAGAAAGAATGGTTGCGTGGGCCTTTCTCATGGAGTTGGAACTCTACCAGGAATTCATGAGTAAAAACCAATTCCATGAGAAAGACCCGGGGAATTTGTTGTATTCACATAATTGGCCATTTGTGTACATTGTCTCAGTTTTGTGGGACCCATCCTTAGACAAACAATTCCCACACAGCTGGGAGAATATTTATTTGCACGTGTGCATGCTTGTGATCAGGTTATTTCTGTTACATAAGCAATATGGGGGATGATAGCTGTTGAAATACAAGTCTAAAAGAAAGGTGCATAATGAGACCCAATGTAATGCCGTTATCAGCTTGGCATTCTACTCATATATAAATCCTGTTAAGTTTAGTGGGACTTTTCCCCAGAAATGTGAGTACAGGACTATAGCCTCATCTCTTCATTCGCTTAGCTCTCATTGCACATTGCAGCTGAAGGATGGGCATTGGGGAAGAGGATTTCCCTTTGCTTATGGTGACCAGGTTGTTGCCCCCAAAGTGAGTCTTCCCCAGTGCTATCTTCTGGGGAAAATTTGTCTCCCTCTGTTGTAGAAGAATCTTTGTCTGATGGTGTCACCTTAGGCAGCAGGTTTGGCTGTTGTGAAGTATCAGCAAATGATTAGACACTAATGCATTAATATTCTATTTTTATTCCTAGGGAGGAGAAGAGGTTTTTGTGGGACTTTCTTTAGCTGCCAAAATGACTTGGCAAAAAAATGAAAGCATTTCACGAATGAAGTAGTGCAATTTCTTGCATGTGTTTGATATCATAGTGATTATTGAAAATGTATTGAGCTCACACATTGAATTCCAGTAGCTAGCATCTGGCAGGTTGGTGCACAGGCAGCTCCATATTTGCTTCCTGAGGTAGCAGAACATGAAATGTATTTTTTGGGAGGCATGCAGTTTTCTAAGAAAAAAAGAAATACACAAGTGTGAACTGATATGTCTACAACATGGGGAGAAGCAGAGATTCTTGAAAAGAAAATGCAACAAGATCCATACCTGCAGGGTCTACAGGTTTTCCAGTACAACTCAGATTCCCATTAATGCAGTAGCTAGAAGAGAAAAATGTGCATTAGACTATACTAAGGAAGCGCATGGGACCAAGTATTCTTATCTAAAGTCTGAACCTGAGCAGTTTGCAAAAGATTTGTACATCTTTTTTCTTTGGGCTGATTTTCAACAGCCAGGATTGGGCAAACATGGAACTTAGAATCATAGAGTTGGAAGAGACCACAAGGGCCATCCAGTCTAACCCCCTGTCATTCAGGAATACACAATCAAATCATTCCTGACATATGGCCATCCAGCCTCTGTTTAAAAACCTCCAAAGAAGGAGACTCCACCACACTACGTGGTAGTGTATTCCACTTCCAAACAGCTCTTACTGTCAGGAAGTTCTTCCTAATGTTTAGGTGGAATCTCTTTTCCTGTCGTTTCAACCCATTGCTCTGTGTCCTAGTCTCTGGAGCAGCAGAAAACAAGCCTGCTCCATCCTCAATATGACATCACTTCAAATATTTAAACATGGCTCTCATGTCACCCTCAACCTTCTCTTCTCCAGACTAAACATACCTAGTTCCCTAAGTTGCTCCTATAGGGCATAATGGCTTCCAGACCTCCCACCATCCTGGTCGCCCTCCTCTGGACACATTCCAGCTTCTCAATATCCTTCCTGAATTGTGGGTGCCCAGAACTGGACACAGTATTCCAGGTGAGGTCTGACCAAAGCAGAATAGAGTGGCACTATTACTTCCCTTGATATATATATTTTCAAGCCATGGATGGTGGAATCTATGGATGCCAAATCCATGGATACAGAGGGCCAACTGTTTGTTTGTGTCAAAAGACCCTTTATGGGAATAAAGGTGTTAAGATGGCATGGGCAAAGTAAAACTCTGGGAAGAAGAAGAGAGAGATGAAATGTTTTAAACAAGTGGTGCCTTAAAGAAATGAAATGGCCAAAAATAAACAGACACCTAAATCCAATTGCTGGCCTCATCTTGTGTAAGCCATTTCATTTAGAATGAATTGCACACACACGCACACACACACACAGACACACACACAATCTTCCCATTTTATATAAGGGACACCATTTTACTATACCATTTGTATATAATGGGACATGAGCATCCACAGATTTTGGTATACATGGGGGATCCTGGAACCAAACCCCAGCAGATTTGTACATTTGTAGTGACAACATTTTCAAAATACAAAGTTCCATCAGTGTTTACTTTTCTTGCAGGATCTGGAAAGAGCATGATTTTAAAGGAAACTTTAATATACCAAACAAGCCCAGAAAGCTTCTTAATTTTTAACAGATGCCTACCAGGTGATTCCACCAATCATGGTTGACTGGTCTGCTTGAATGAACTTTCTGTCTTTCAAGTAGCAAGGACACAGGGATTTACGGACACACTGGTTTTTGTGGTTCAAATAAGTTCCTTTGGGACAATTGCAGCCATCAATGGGGATGTCAGTAGGGTGGCATTCTATTTCCCGGTTGGAGAGGGACAGACATGTCCGATCACAAGCTTGAGTATTGTAGCTGAATGTCTGATTACCAGTACAAGCAATGGCTGCCAAGAGGAGGAAGAATATAATAATGTTTGCTGTTCAAAAACCTTCAACTTGTGTTTGACCCAAACATTCCCCTGCTAGCTTTCTGTTATGGAGGGGAGCAGAAACCAAGTAGTTGTCAGTTCAGTGAAAGCTTATGTGGGAGACCAACACATACCGCTCTTTTACTAGGTGGAGTGCTGAGTGTGGAGTAGCTAGAAGATCTTCAGAAAGTCCTTAGAGGACAATGAAACTTGCTTAATTCCTCCAGCTACTCTATTCCATAAATAAGGGGTCATTAGAAAAGAATAATATGAGAGCAGGAGACACATAGGAATCCACCCTTTTGCTCTTTATGAAATCAAAAATGGCACATTTTCATTGCTCTCATTTCTTATGAGCATAAACTACTTAAAGTGCTTAGCATCAAGCAAGGGAAACTAAATATCTATGCATATTTATGAACAATATACTGATTATATCCCACATACTGTGATCTTAAATTAATGTTTCCTGGGATACATGCCCAGGACAACATGTGCATTAGTCTCAGTAATCAAAATATGATCCTCCGAAAACAATTCTTTCACTTATTGTGGGACAGTGTGGAGCTGTAGTCACTTTCAGGTTTGCTCTTGTGCTAGAGCTAGGAAATGTATTTACACTAAACAGTTGTAGCAGAATCATAGAGTTGGAAGAGACCACAAGGACCATCCAGCCCAACTCCCTGCTATGCAGGAATACACAATCAAAACACCCCTGAAAGATGGCCATCCAGCCTCTTTTTATACATGTTTTATACAACTTTATAAGCATTTTATACAACTTTAACTGTCTTGGCTTCCTGTATGTGATAATGGGATTTGTAGTCTGATGAATCATAGAATCATAGAGGGACTTAAAATTCTGTGCCAGAGAGCTCTAATGCTCTCCACTGAACTGTAGCATTATAACTTTCTAGCACAGAGAATTCAAAGTGCCTCACCAAGCTACAGATCTCTGGTTTTCCTAGGATGAAGGCACGGCATTTAAAGTGGTATCAGACTCCTATAACTGTCTCAAGAATCCCAGAAAGGACTATAAAATAGTTCATCTAATTTGGGTTGTGCTAGTAGTAGATGTCAGCTTGTACAAATGTTTGACCATTTCTAATGAAGGTCTGGTATCCCCATATATTGAAGAATCAGTTGGAAATTACTTACTGCAGTTTTCCACTGTACTCCTCCAGTTCCCAAGAAATAGTCCCATTGAAGCACAAACACGAGCATATGATGCCAGGGCAGAGCAAATGTATGGAAAAGTCTCCTCATAGTTACAAGCTTGGTAGACACATCTCTGAAAATAAATAGGCAGGATGCGTTATGTTAATACTAGACCAGAAACACTAACTAGAAGAGTGTGTGGATGGGTTTCTACATCCATGGACACTACTTGTGCCTCCCTCCCATTTTGTTTATGCCCTGGCTTGAAAGTTCTGTCTTTGGGTTTTGATTTATGACAGCTTATTCATGTTCATAGGTCACTGTCTGAAGATGCAATCATCAAATGATGGCAATACATGCATCAAATAGCTCTGTACTATTTGACAAATGAAACTATTCCTGAAAATACTATAAAACAGTAGTTCTTAATCATCATGACAGATGGACGAAGAAATATACATGCATTCCATAGAAACAGAGTGCTCCTAATAATCTCTTAGACCAGGAATGAGGGAGGAAAGCTTCACCAGACCATTCTTTCCTCTCTCTTCCCTTTCATTTTACTGTTATGGATGGAATTCTCTGGTGTGGCTGGTTTCTTTTCTGCCTTTTTTGTCTAACATTTGGGACCTGGAACATGTTCAGCAGCCCTAGCAAAAAATTCTTATATTGTCACAAGACAAAGGTGAAGACTTAGGTCTGTGTGGGCTTAAGCCCATGGTGTTTCTTTCATTAGGAAACTGAATATGCTTCCTGAGACCCCCTTCTTTCAGGATTAGTGTTGCTGCCTTTTGCTTTTCTATAGAATGATGCTGTGCATTTTCTCCTTAGCTGCTGCTTCTGTTTTCTTCCCATTTACCCTGTCTCCTAATATCATATCAGCCTGTGGCAGCAACAGGCTCCCAACATTAGTAGGCAGAGGGAGTTATTTCAGGTTTTAGCTGTCATAAAAAGCTTCAGAGTGCGTTCACTCTCTGCCCATCCGAGCAGAGATGCATGCAGCGAAGTAGTGTGGGCTTTTGAGCAAAGCCATGCACACCTCTGGTGCAAAAGAAAAGACCATATTAATTCTCTTTTATGGCTTTATTAAAGATGAATGAAAATAAAATAGACAGCAGAAGACATTCATCCATGCTTCTGTATGCTCCAAGGTTCCTCAGGAGCTAAGAGAAAAGAAAAGAGCCCCCAAAATGCAGAGGGCACACACAAACTCTAAAATCCCCTCCCAGTTAAATACCTTTCCAAAACATTCAATCCTTCTGAGAAGTGAAACAAGAAACTGGACTCTTAGTTTCGTTTCTCGCTCTCAAACCCCGAAGGACAGAAAAACATAACAACAAGAGACAGATTTATGAGTTCTAATAGACAAGCTGGCGTCTTCAGTGCCTTGGTGAATAAAATTACCCAAAGTGGGGAGACAAACTTCTAATTACAATATCTATTTTCCCTGACATTAGCATGAAAAGAGCTGTCCAAGGTGCTGAATATATTTTGAGGCGAGGGTTCAGCATCTCAGAGAACTCAATGAAACTTTGGACTAAAGGTGGCTTCACCTCCTCACAGGTATGGAAACCACTTATATGTCAATGGCTTTTCAAACTGTACCTGTGACACTAATATGGGATTGCTGGAAAGGAAAGGTGAACTCATCAGGTTCCAATACACAGAATATGAAGTTACAAAACTATGCCAGTCATCTACCCAATTAAACATATTGCTGTTTATAGATTTTCTTTTGGTTTTTTTCTGGGCTGTGAGGCCGTGTTCTGGAATAGTTTCTTTCTGATGTTTCGCCTGCATCTATGGCTGGCATCTTCAGAGAATGATTGGGTAGGAGTGTGTCTAGGGTTTATATGTTGTGAACCCCTGTTGGGGAGTATATCTAAATGTGTGTAATTAAATGGTTAGTTTCTGGGTATAGAAATGCAAGGCTCATTAGTGTCTGTTTGGCTAATGGTTGGTTGATGGGCCATTATCTCCTGGGAATCCCCCTGTCCCTGGGTGGAGTTCCTTTGTAAGTGTTGAGTTTTAATTCTATTGTATTTCAAAACTGGAAGCCAGATTTTGTTTACTTTTAAGGTTTTTTCTTTCCTGTTGAAGTTGTCTAGCTGCAGGAATTTACCGCATACCATGCAGCTGTGGACAAGTTTACATAGGGACCACTGAATGCAGTGTGAAAACACGAATCAAGGAACATGAGAGACACTGCAGACTGGGCCAGCCAGAAAAATCAGCAGTAGCAGAACATGTCATAAACCAACCTGGACACAAAATGCTATTTGAAAACACAGAAATTCTAGACCAGACCAACAACTATCATGTCAGAATGTACAGAGAAGCTATTGAAATCCACAAACACCTGGACAACCTCAACAGAAAAGAAAAAACCTTAAAAGTAAACAAAATCTGGCTTCCAGTTTTGAAATACAATAGAATTAAAACTCAACACTTACAAAGGAACTCCACCCAGGGACAGGGGGATTCCCAGGAGATAATGGCCCATCAACCAACCATTAGCCAAACAGACACTAACGAGCCTTGCATTTCTATACCTAGAAACTAACCATTCAATTACACAAATTTACATATACTCCCCAACAGGGGTTCACAGCATATAAACCCCAGACACACTCCTACCCAACCATTCTCTGAAGATGCCAGCCACAGATGCAGGTGAAACGTCAGAAAGAAACTATTCCAGAACATGGCCTCATAGCCCAGAAAAAAAAAAACAACCAAGGAAAATCTATGGATGCTGGCCGTGAAAGCCTCCGACTTCACATATTGCTGTTTCAGCCTGAGTGCTTTGCAAGAAATCCCTACCTTGTAATATGGAACAGGATTCACCACGGGATGACACTTCTCAAATATTGTATCCTTCTTTACAAGAACAGAGCAGTGGGTCTCTGCACACATTTCTAAACAAAAGATACAATCAAAAGTATTAGGCCACTCCATTTATTCACACAAGAGTTCTAAAAAGGACAAGACAAATATTAAATCATTGTGGAAATATTTTGACAAGCAGTCACATTTTGTAATCCGTTTTCTGTCCTGCCTAGCCTGTTTTCTGAATACTCATGTCTAAGGTTACAATATTGTTGTGGTTTTCATGGTATCTGAAAAGACAAACCAATCTCATTTAATTTTCATTAAAATTTCTGTGCACTTGGACTCTTCTCAGACCCCTCTGTTAAATAATCCCCCCTCCACGAAGACCAAAGCTCAAGCAGCTTCTAAGGACATGCAATTCTCATATGAAGCAAGATACTGCCCACACCTTGTTTTTGTTTTTGTTTTTAGTGGGGTAACTCAAAGTGACTTATGGAGACCCCATAAATTTCATAGGGTTTTCTTAGGCAAGATTTTAAAAGGAGGTTGTTTTTATAAAGGAATAACAAAGAAGATTTTTTTTAAAAAAATTCACAGGATGCAGTGAGGCTAGAGCAATTGTCGAAAGGCGATGTTCTAAAATTTTTAGAGAAATTTTGTCTGTGGTATTTGTAGATGCATATTCTCAACTGATGCAGAACTGAACTAGAGCAATGGTTCTTAACCTGGGGCCCAGGGACCCCCAGGGGTCCGCAATGTCTTCAGAGGGGGTCAGTGGGTCAGTGAAGGATTGCAAGTTGCTCAGCCCACCTCCTCCCTGCAGTGGAGTGGCCATGTGACAGGAGCCAAGGCAAAGGCAAAGGCTTGGTTGGCTGGTTGAGTCAACTCATTGTCATTCAATAAGTTGGATTTCCAGAAATTACTGTTTAACACTTCTTGAGACTGGCAGCGTAAGAGAATACATTTTTCCTGAGACATCCATGTTTGCATGTTTTGTGGTGTGTTTTGGAAAAAAATTCTGCATAAAATTATGTGTATGTTTCAGAGTACACAACTAAAAAGCTCAGATATGTCAAAAATGTGTACAAATATGGCTTACCCAAGGCAGAAGATTATGCAAAATGTTTACGTAAGAAATTGATGCACAAGAGTGTACTTCCGGAGGTGGTGGTGGTGAAGTGCATGAAAACACTGGGGTATTTTCTTGAGAGGAAGAAAAAGGCCTTGGAGCCCAGTACAAAAATAGGAATGGATGAAAGTCAAGGAAAGAAAGATTTACAGGAATTTTTTTTTTTACATCTCTAGTGTAAGGTGATCCAGCAGCTTTTGTGACAAATAACTGTAATTGATCCACTATAAAAAGTGGATAGGTATCTGGACTTCTAAACTCTTAGCACTGACTTGTATGAGAAAGTTTTGTTATTAATTGCTGTTAAGTCAGCTTTGAAATATGGCAAATGAGAGCCCTTTAAGACCCCTTATCATCAACAGCCCTGCTCAGGTCTTGGAAACTCAGGGTTGTGACTTCCTTGATTGATTGAGGGCCATACTAGATGTGACAATATCTATCCTCATGAGATTAATAGCAGTTGTTGGGGTGGGGAGAGGAGTTTAGATTGTGGAAAGGGCAGGGGAGTTTAACTCCCCCTCCCCAAACTCCACTTCTCCAATTTTCAGGGCATCTGATAGAGATGGTAATCAGTTAAAAAAAAAAGAAAAAGGAAACAATGCTAATTACAGGAACTCTTGTTCATAATAATTCTTTCTATTCTCCCAAAACTGAATTAGAAAATCCCAACACCAATCCATCTCAGATTCAGGATGTTGTCATGGCTGTCAGTATGTCCATTTGCCAGTAATTGTCACTCAAGTACATATGCCCCGGCAGAGAGATTATACTTACTGTTTAACTGGCTCATAGAACAAGGATCTGTATCTCTTTCAACAGCAGGGGGACAATTCCCTGACCTCCAAGAATCCACAAAGAGTGGTGCTGTTCCTTCAATAATATCCATGCTTGTCATAAAGTCATCTGCAGTTTCTCCATTGTAGTTACCGCACAATCCTGGAGACAAAAACATGGGTAGAGTGAAACAGTATATTTTCCAATAGTAACAGAGAAAAGGTGTCAGGTTCATCATGTGGCAGGCCAATGCACAGCAACACCCCCTGCTGCAGATAGCAATGTACACAATGTGTTCTGCTCCCTTAAGGTTTTATGGACCCCGGAACAAACAAACAAGTTCTGATGTGCCCACACTCTGTACTGAACTGTAGAGGCCTAAAGTTTCACAGTCTACTTTAGCTGCTGAAACAGCCTCTGTCCAAGCATCAAAGCATGCAGTATGTCTACAAGGCTTACACTTTGGACTTTTTCAAACAGGATACCCCCCCCCCAGGAGGTCAGGAGAAGAACAGGGCTGTCGTGCTTACAGAGCCCCATTTCAGATGCCACCGTCCTCCTCTGTCCTCCTCCCGACCTTCCCCGTGCTTCCTTCGTGCTGCGGGCACCACTTTTTATTGACAGAAAACCTCCATTAGTAAAAAGCGGCATCTGCAGCATGGAGGAAGCACGGGGGAAGGTCAGGAGGAGGACGGAGGAGGATGGCGGCATCTGAAACAGGGCTCTGTAAGCGCGACAGCCCATTCTTCTCCTGACCTCCTTGGGGTCTTTTTACCCCATTTGAAAAAGCCCTGAAAAGCAAATCAATGATATGTTTGATGCTTACACAGTTCCAAAGGCCTTTGTACCTTTATGGAGAAGCCTGTTATAATCTGAACATGCTCCCAAGCCATGCTAAAGTACATCCAAGAATATCATCCACTCCAGCAGGAATCTAGACTGAAGTCTACTTGAATATGACAAGATTGTCATCGTATGACAGATGGTTATTAAAAAGCTCCTGCTTATGCAGAGCACGTTATCCTTAGGTCAGCAGATCGTGAGCTAGTTCTACATAATAAGCTGTCCAAGGCAATGGATGGGGATGTGCATTTTCATCCCTATCCGCACAAGCACAGTAGAAAGATGGCAATCACGGCTGATGACTTGTTTCTGGGTCTGAATTTAAAAATAAACCAGTATACTGTGTATCAATCCCTAATTCAGGAAGGGATGCCCGTGTGGAAGTCTGTTTCCACATCTGCTTCCCTCTTACTGAACTGGGACAAGAGTACTGCATTAACCATAGATGACATTTATCCAAGTCAAAAGGAAAATCTGTAGAAATACAGATCAACTCTGTAATAGATGGGTAAAATAAAGCTTGAGGGAAGATTCCTTCTCAATTATGAATATTCTTGGAAGAAGACTTGTGGCCTTCAGTCACTGAAACTAAGGAAAAAGGGAAATTAGATTTTTTACCTCTTGTATTGCCTCTGAACTGCAGCCCAGCTTTAATATAAACTTGAAACACTGGAATAATTTTAATAACCAGCTCTAGTCCAAAGGTAGTGACCATTTGAATATGAGTAGATGACTGCCTGAAGATGGTGATGTCTCCTAAGAGAAATTGAATTATTGAAAAAAATGTTGATTATGATATCTTTATTGGAATGATTAAATGTATTTCCATATTTATAGTTTTATTTAATCCTTGTAGAATGTTTTACACTTGAACAGTTGCATTATATAGCAATCAAGCTTTTCTTACCAAGATAAGATGGCTGGTTGCTTATTTGTTTAAATTTGTATCCTTCCTGTGACAAGCGCATATGTTAATAACATTCTAATACAGATTATGTTTATTTATTTATTTGATTTATATCCTGCCTTTCTCAAATCTGACATGCTAACAATATAAAATCATCATCATCATCATCATCATCATCTGTAATGCTAGCAGAGTTGTCCATTTAGTGAGTGCATACTCTGTCTTCTCTTATCTTACCTGATATATAAGGTAACCACTTAAGTTCATCATCATCAGTTAAAACTTCGTTTTTAGAAATTACGATTTTCTCCTGTGTGGAAAAGACAACACAGTATTTTAAGTGGAGAGTTGGCTTTGATGTTAATTGGGGCTAAGGACCAGGCTTTCCATGAAGAGGTATGGGAAGCATGAGTGAACTATGTGCTGTATAGTTAATTGTAATTAGTAATATGTATGTAGTGTTATCAGGGAAGGTGAGGGAGGGCAATGTCAGGAAGGTATGGATGGGTCAGTGAGTAACCTGTTTCTGTTGTGTTAAAAATCAATAAAAACCCTAAATAAAAAAATATGGACATATTCGTATGAAACTGAATGTAATACAGGTCAACCCCTGTATCCATGGGGATAGGCTCCAAACCCCTCCCCCCCATGGATACCTGAAACCATGGATAATAGAGAACCCTATCATTTTCAATGAGAAGAACACCGGAAGCTGACCATAGAGTCACATTGGAGGCACTATTATGCCTAGAGAGAACATCTATTTTTGGATGTGGATAAGTGAAACCGTGGATACCGAATTCATGGATATGGGAGTCAACCTGTCATAAAAGGAAATAGCTATAGGAATGGCTAACTTGTATTCCATCATGATGTTTCTGCATCCATAACCAACAAAGACCCCCCCCCATATAGTATATAAGCATAGAATATTCCACTCAGAAATTATGTGGCAGCTTACATTTCTGTGTTACTATTGCTAGGTAGTTAAAGACGCTGGCTTTAAGGAAGAACTTATAATACTAGCTATACCCAGTGTAACATACACTTTATAGTAGATTTGAAAGGTTCACATGGTTCAGCTACACACTATTATTGTGGGGAAAAATATTTTCAGTGTTTTACATATGATTTTTTTCACATGGTTCAGCTATACACTACTGTTTTAGGAAAAAATATTGCATTGTTTTACATGTGGGTGGTGAGTAGCTGAGAGTGTGAGAGGAGAGAGGGGCCCTTGTGAGGCTGGGTGTGTAGATGCAGACTGAGTGGCAGGAGCGGGTTGTGAGGTGGACAGGGAATTTGCATATGGGTGGTGATTGGCTGAGGCAGTGATGGCGTATGTTTCCTAAGCGGCCAATCAGCACACTGGGAAAGGAAACATACCTAAGCATTGTAGATAGACAAATAGATAGATGGTCACTAGTGCCTCCAGGTATTTCTCTCACCTTTCACCATTCCATGCTCAGATACTTGCATTTGGAAACGTAACCTGTGATTAAGTGCACATACCCTAAATCCACCACAGAGCTTAACTGCAACTAGTTCGCTCTGGATTGTATCTGCTCTATTTAATGATGTCCATAGTGTCTGTGTATATAACCATCAGCAGTTTTTCTATGTGATGAACACTTACTTTTCCTGAGACATAAATTATAGCTGTCAGGGATGTCTCTGAACTGGAATAGCCAGACCTCTCATACACAGCCATCAGTGTTCCATTGTGTGGTAACATGGGACTCTAAAAAGAAAGGATAACCAAAATAACTCAAAGTACATGGAGGAGAGGCCTGGGGGAAACAGATCGTTTTTGGACATCTGTTTTCATTCTTGTAGTATGTAAATGTCTGGGTTTCATCAAGACATTTTACTCACTGCCCTAAGACAAATCTGGATCTTTAACCAAATGTATACTTAGCATTGAGCTACAAATTAGTCACACATCTGTGAATATACATTTGTAAAAATGTTTGTTATATCCACACTTTAGGTTTTTTATTTTGGCATACACCTAAAAATGGTAATGTGAGATAAATGCTAGCCAGTGGAAGATATTAGCTACCTAAAAGAGAAAAGCAAGGATCTTCTATCAGCCTGATAAAACTGATCTTTATTATGTAGAATACCTTCATTGGTCTTTATTAGATTCACTACCTTCATAATAATGTAGGTGCAAACTCCATGGAAACGATATGGCCGAGAATCAAAAGTGGTGACAAAGGAGCCTCCTTCCAATGAACATCTGCCAGGACATGGTAGTTCTGTACAGCTCCACTGGCCCATTGTACATTTACTGGTGGAAAGACATTTACATATCTTCTGTTAATCACTGAAGTAGATTTGACACCATCACTTTTTATGCTGGTTGTCTTAGAGCAGTACATTTCTCCCTTCTGCTCTGTGCATTTTTTACTTAAATGCACTTTAAGCATGGAAAAACAAAGCTGGTTTCTGAAGGCAATGAAAACAAATGCTATATGGTGATCTGTGTACATTTCTCACCACTCTCACATGTAGGTTCTTTATCATATCCTCATCTTATACTGAAAAAAAAAAATGTTTCCTGAAATGGTCAGACAACAAAAGCTATCTGTAGGAATCTCCTAGTCTTCTCAGATTATCAGACCAGAACTGACATCATGTGCTGATGCCTCTTAAAGGTTCTGTGGCCACAATTCCCCCCATCACTGAGGTCCTCTCCAACTTTCTGGAGGGCCTGTCAGCTCCCACCAACCCTGCTTATCGTGGAATCTCTACTGTCTTAAGCCAAAGTTGAAATGTGAAGTTTGAAAACACAGCTACTATTCCCCAGCTACCTGAATCCTAACTAGCTTCATGAGCAGTGTTTCTTCTCTTCATCTGAGGGCCTGTCTACACTGCAGAAATACATCAGTTTGACACCACTTTATACACCACAGTTCTATCCCATGGAATCCCGGTACTTGTAGTTTTGTGAGGTAGGTATTTAGCCTTTCTATCAGAGAACTCTGGTGCCTCATCAGACTACAAATGCCAGAATTCCATAGGATAGAACTGCAGCATAGACTGGCCTTGAGATTGAGCAAAGATTCCCACTGATAGAAGGCATAATGTAATTTTTGCTGATTCCTCTCCTCTTCCCACCCATGCTAGAGGATCTTCCAATCCTTCAGTGTATATCTAGAGAGGTAAAGGGGCTGTTCAGATTACTGGTGAATGTTAGATCCTATATTCCACTGTTGGAAGCATGATGTGAGGGGCGTGCAAATTTGCAAGGTCCAGGGACCATTTTCCATCACCTCAAGCCACCATGGGTTGCACCAACTCATCCTGGGGAACCAGAAGTGATCAGAATATCACTTTCATGGGTTTTTTTTGGGGGGGGGAGTAGAGAGAGGCTTCCTTTAAAGAAAGAACAGCCCCCTCATTACAAGGTATGGAGGGTCTTGTGCCATGTTTTCTTGTAGACCTACAACATCATGAGGCCTAATCCTCCCTACCTTTTTTTTTTTTTTTTTTTTTGCTATTACAAAAAATAAAATGAAATAAAATAAATGAAGGGATTTCAAAAATAGCCTTGCAAATAACTTATGGGCTGCAAGTGGTTTTCTGCTAAGGGACTGCTCCCACCACTGGGAACAAATTCAAGATTCAGCCACAGTGGTTATGTGTTAGCAGGGCACATCGTTCAGTGATATTTTCCATTTTTACTTGACCTTCTCTGTGAATGAGAGGCATGAAATTCATGCCAGTTGGTTACCAACTGAGGAAAATAAATTGCCTATGGATTGTTAAACATCAGTCATGGACTGTTCATGTTTACAGGTAGTGGTTCATTACACAGCACTCAAAACGCGTTATCTCTCCATTAGTAACAGGATGTCAGCCTTGCCTCAGATAAAGTAAGAAACATTACAGGAATTTTAATGATGTCTCTCAGCATGGATTGGCACCAGGATTCCTAGGCTGCTGACACACTGCAGAAATAATGCAGTTTCACAACACTTTAACTATCATGGCTCTGTGGAATCCTGGGATTTATAGTTTGTTGTGGCACCAGAGCTCTCTGACAAGGAGGGCTAAATATCTCACAAAACTACAAATCTCAGAATTCCATAGCATTGAGCCAAGGCTTTTCAAGCCATTATTTCTGCAGTGTGTCAGCAGTCCTAGTCATCTTGACAACCAGTTGCACCCCATTCTTCTTTAATTCAAATGCCTATATACTCACCAGCTTCTACATGTTGCTTCCATGACTTCACCAGGAGCATATTTTTCCCCATTTAGTGTGCATGGACATTGTTCAATAGGAACACATGTTCTGTTTCTTGAAATATCATCCAAAACAGTACCTTGAAAGATAAGCAAACACAAGGAAGCACATAAAAGCTGAATGCCATTCATCCCGGATGCATGTAAGCATGAAGCACAAAGCCTTGGAAATTGTTTAAGTTATTTTTCTGGTGTAAATGCAGACATAAACAAAGGGGCAGTTCACACACTTACAGTAGGTGTCCTTGATGTCATGGACTAATCCACCTCTGTGTGTTTTGATTTTAATAGCAATGGAACAATCATGGTTCATGTGGTAATCATTCACATTGTGAAATTTTCAACAGAGGCCAAAAAGAATGAGAGATGCTCAGTTAAAGGTAAACTACACACCACATATAACATTACTTGACACTGTTCACCACTGGCTACAAGCCCTTGTCTGAAGAGCCTGGTAAAGTTTCAGATTTGCACTGATGGGAACAAAGAGACATCCTATTCCTGCCAGGTGGAGCAGAACCATGCACCTCTATCCTCTTAGACAAAGTGAAACTACTTTCAGTAGAAAGGCAGTGCATCAGAGCTTTATTGTCGCGAGAGGTAGGGGGCACTTCTGATTGTGCTCAGGATTTTTGTTTTAATAAAGGGCAACTAGCTATATTGGCCTCAGAAGGTGAAAAAAAGATAGCTTATCCATGCCTGTTGTTACATTACTCTTGACTTTGAGTCCATGCCCAAGTTCAGATTCAAGAGGATCCTTAATATTTTCTTACTCCTCCTAGGATTCTTCATTTAAGCTTATGGGATCCTGCTGTTGTGTAGCAGCTCCTAGCATAGCTCATATACATTGCTAATGACCAGACATTTCTGTTATGTCATGTGGCAGCACCAAGAAAATAACAGAATCATAGAATTGGAAGAGACCACAAGGGTCATCTAGTCCAACCCATGGCCCTGCAGGAATACACAATGAAAGCATTCCCAACAGATGGCCATCCAGCCTCTGTTTAAAAATCTCCAAAGAAGGGGACTCCACCACACTCTGAGGCAGTGTATTTCACTGTCAAACAGCTCTTACTGTCAGGAGGTTCTCCCTAATGTTTAGGTGGAATCTCTGTTCCTGTAGTTTGAGTCCATTGCTCCATGTCCTAGTCTCTGGAGCAGCAGAAAACAAGCTTGCCCCATCCTCAGTATGACATCCCTTCAAATATTTAAACATGGCTATCATCACCTCTTCATCTTCTCCTCTCCAGGCTAAAAATACCCAGCTCCCTAAGCCACTCCTCATAGGGCATGGCTTCCAGACCTCCCACCATTTTGGTTGCCCTCCGCTGGAGGATATGTTCCACCATGTCAATATTCTTCTTGAATTTCAGTGTCCAGAACTGGACACAGTATTCCAGGTGAGGTCTGACCAAAGCAGAATAGAGTGGCACTATTACTTCCCTTGATCTAGACACTATACTCCTATTGATGCAGCTATTGTAACATTACAGTTACAACATGCATTATAAGAAACTTCAGAAAGCATAAAAGAATTACCTATCAAGCTCTGGAGTGAGCAAGGAAAATATTGCTATGGAAGAGGCCAAAGCTACTGCTTCTTTAAAAAGAGCAATCAGTTACAGTTATACAGGCAATGAAAGTTGAAAATGACTTGATTTCTCATTATTTATAACTGTAGTACTTCCTTTTATTTATTTTTCTTTTTAAAGCCATCAAAATGCTACAAGCTCCCAGATGGTGTATAATATACCCTATGACTACAACAGGAACTTAAGCAGTTACATTAAAGGGATTAAGTCATCCCTCATTAGGTTACAATTGTAATGTAGCTTACTTATTGCAAAAAAAGAAAAGGAAAAAAAAGGAATTCATTATAAACAGCTCATTATCTGTAACCAGTTGCAATTTTGCATCAACATGCAGTCTAGACTCCATTTTTGAAATTTGACAGAAAACCTTTGCTGCATGGAAATATACCTCAAACAAGTGGCAGCATAGCTATGTTCATGGCAATAACATTGTACAGCTGTTAGGTACATTTACCTTCAGGACAGAAACAGCCATATGTACAGTAGCTGGAACAGGTGTATTCTGGATTAGAACATGTTCTGAGACAGGGAGAGCCACATTCTTTGTAGATTTGGTTAGCTGGACATTTTCCCAGAGCTGCAAAACACAATGGTTTAGAGAGTTTTGTTGCTTTTTAAATTTAGACAAAAGAAAGTGCCAGTCTTGAGGTGCAATTTTAAGATTAGTCTATCATGCCCTTAAAATAGCAGTTGTATCCGTCCAATAATACAACACACATTGACTCATGCTTTCCCCCTGCTAATTCAAGAACTGAACATTCTTCATTTCTACCCAGCCATGACTTCAGGTAACCTTTTATACATATTAGGACCTGTTGCAGCAGGTTAGAATATGAGAACCAATCTTTCAGCATCCACATAATTGCCCCCACTTCAGTCATCACTTCCAACCATGAGATCTCAGATATTGTAGAGACTGTCATATATTAACATTCACTTTAAATCTGCAGCTATCTGTAAAGCACTGCTATTAAATTCCCTAATACTGTACTGAGATTTGGTCTTCAGTCTAAGCAGATGCCTTTCCTTTAAGCATTTGTGTACAAACAGGAGTTTTGTGTACTCTTCCTGAACAAAAAAACAAAACAAAACAAAACAAAACAAAAATCCTGCTCCAAATTATAACCTATTTTAAAATTGGTAAGCACCTTGCAGGGTTTTACAGGATGCTTGTGTTTAGAAAGGCACTGCTGCACATGTAGATTAAATAAGGCCATTGTAGTTTTTTTGGCTTGTCCCCAACAGCACATTTACTTTGAAGAATGTGCCACTAAATTGAATGGGATTCCCTTCTTAACAAGTATGCATAGATTTGCTGTAACTTTTAATATCTTCTAACAGTGGCAGTCTTATATAATGATCGATATACATGATTAATACTCTATTAATAGTGTTTGGTACAATGCCAGTTAATAGCAGGATGGGTGTATCTACAACTGTGTTGCCACAGTGTCACACATCATAATGTTACATTGGCACTGATGTAACTCCCCTGATTGTAAAAACAGATATTTTCTGTAATCTGATAAGCACACAGGTGGAGCATAAATCTCTGCCAGTGAACTTATGCCATTGTTCAGGCATAGTCGTAGAGGCTGCTCCTTTCCCTCTGCTTCATCCCTCCGTGTGCAGCAGCAGCAACTCAGTTGGGTTTGAAGGGCACAGCTTTGTCCCCTCGGCTGCTGATCAGCTGTGGGGGTATACCCAGGTGTGTTCTGGCTGCTCTCATGCACTCTCTGGGGAAGGAGAAACAGCCCCTGCCCCAGCATAAAGCTGCTCCTTCTTTCCAGGGGGCACAGGGGCCTCTGGAACACAACTGGGCATCTGTCTCACAGCCTATCATAGGCAGTGAAGAACAGAACCATGCTCACAAGCTTCCTCCTTTTGTTACACCCCACGGGATGAGGATTACACCAATAGGCATCCCCAAGAGGTTTCTACCCATTTCAGGCACAAATATTAGTGATCAGGGTATGATTAAAATAAAAATCTTCCTTAAAATACATCGAAGTCTGAGCACAACAGGATTTGGGAACTGTTCAACTGATCCCAAACTCTGCAGATGTTTTGATGAGTACACATTACTTTTGTATGAACAAGGGCTTCTTTGTCACAGTTGTACTGGAAACAGAATTGTGCTATAGTACAACACTCTTCTACTCTTGACTCTAAAATATATGGAAGAGCCACTCCTCATGTGGAAGCTTCGTGTACATATCAGAGCTTTTGTCTTCCCAGGGAACTATCGAACTGGGATTCTTATCATTACATAGCCATGATCTCTACAGATTTCAGTCCTCATATGGCTACAATCATATCAAGCAGTACCAAGATATCCCTTGCTAAATCTATTTTTTTTTAGCATTCTATTAACTACTTGATGCAGGGCCAGCCTTATATGTAAGGGAACTCAGTGCTTGTGCTGAGCACTAAACTGCGTTTGGTGGGTCAGTTTTTGCTAAGTGATCTCTCTGAAGTGAGCTTCATCCAAAGGAGTAGTAAGTGTCTTTAACTTAAATTTTTAAAGTTCTAGAGGTTGTTTGGATAGTAACTACAAACATGTACTTGCAGCAATTAGCCTTAAAGCATGTTTCTTGGCTTTACCTGGGGTTATATATGCATATATCCTTTTTTGGATGCTGCAGAAAGAGGTATTCCACATCTCCCTGCATAATGCCTGCTTTCTCCCTGGGAACTTCCAAGCATCCAGACTGTACTACCATGGCCATTTCTTGGTGGGGGGAGAAAGTACCCAGGCACCTGGGAGAGGGCAGCTGATATCACCACCCCGATCTCCAGGGACTTGCACCAATTCTGCCAGTAAATGGCTATGGCAGCCTTCTTAGATGTTTGTAAGATGCCTTCCGGGGGCAGAAGGATGCACAGAACAGGATGCCAGCCACAATGGTTTTGTTGATTGAGAGAAGCATGACTGGAGTTGCATAAAACAGAATAGCAAAGCAAGAAAACAAAAGATGCATTGACCAAGATACAGAGTTTAAGAGCAAGATATTGCTGTTAGGCATGGGATTTGTGATAAAACAGAGAAGACAAGAATATAAATTAGAAGACAAGAATATAAATTAGGCATGGACTATAGAAATTATGAAAACCTGGGAAGCAATTCTAGAAGTGTCAAAAGAGAAGTGGAGGAAGCTGTTCTTGTACAAAAAAATCTGCTTATTCTAGCAGTTAGCCATCAATAGCATCAAAGAAAGGGAAACATATTTAAGATAATAGAACAGTTGAAAGTGATGAGTGATCATCCATCATCTTGTGTAAATGACCATGGTTTAAGCCCTGAACATTTACTCTGCAAATGGAAGGACAATTGCATGCACAATAGTCCTTTGGAGTACTGTTCTCCTTCCACACTTGTATGTTCCTTCAGTTTATGGAGCTAAAAGCTAGAACTGAAGCCCAAGTATTTAGACAAAAAATCCATTTAAACTAAATTCACTTGTGATGTCCATGTGGTCAGCATGACCTCTTAGAAGCCAATGAATCTGACCATTGTATTAACTAAGTGCCAGTGTTTCAACAACATTTTGTAAAGTGAAATAGCAGCAACAAAAACTAGTCCTGTAATACGTGCCAGCTCCCTGTGCCTGCCATTTACACGGCAAAATAGATCCTCTAAGAATTCATAAAGAGTCCTAATAGTTCCCACATCTTTCAGATCAAAGTTGCCATATTCAGAAGGAGGGGGGAAAAAAACCCATAAGTTGTGCAGTATCAGCTTTCGCTATTTCCCCCGACTTTTTTGAAAAGCAGCTCAAGTTAGCGCGCTATCGATTGTGTGAACTACCATTTTGCATACAGCTCTGGGAACTACCAGCAGTCTTCCTGAAACAGCCACAGCAGAGCTGAGCCGTGATTGGTTGGATTGACCAAGGGGGGTGGACTTGCAAGAGATGAGCCTCAAACGAAAAGATCCAGCCAGCCGGCTTGCTTTCTAGCATAATCCACCAGCTGATCACTCCCTCACCCTGCTGTGATTGTGTGTGCGTGTGTGTGTGTGTGTGTGTGTGTGTGTGAGAGAGAGAGAGAGAGAGAGAGGCAGTCTGCTCAGCTGGCAGGGATGCAGAGCGAAGGGAATCTGGCTCCTTTCCTTCCCTCCTTTGTCCTCTTCCCCCCCTGTGGTCTCCCTCCTTTTTTGGTTGCTTTATCTGATTTTCTCTGGCTCAGATGAAGCTACAAAGCTATGGTCTCTGGTCTCCATGCAGGGAGGCACATTTCAGGGAGAGCAGCACTGAAGGCAGATAATGTTTGAGCTTTGCATGTGCAGTGGCTTTAAAGCTTGGACTTGGCCACCCATTCCCAAGTAGGTGGACTCACTGGCTCAGCACAAAGTTGTTTGCATGGTTGTGCAAAATCAGTGCACCAAAAAGCAAGAATTGGGGACTAGGAAGAGAGATGGTGGGTGCATGTACTTGGGCCCATTGTGTCCTTTAGATCAAGATATTGAGTGGAGTGCCAGCACTGCAGTTTATGGGCTGTCTTATTGGACAATCCCTGGCAATAATGGCCTGGTTCCCAGATCATTATATGGAGAACAAAATGACTCTTAAAAGTACAAAAGCTGACCATCCTCGATTTGCATCAACAGTCAGTAGCAACCCTGAGTATTGAGGTGTATGATAGCTTTAGATATGTCCACTCAGGATGTGCTGGGAAGAAAAATATAGCAAAGAGGTGGGAAGGAGTCAAGAGGAAAAAGCACCAGTGAATGACTGCAGCAAGTAGGAGTGGGAAGATCACTGATAGGGAAGCATATTTGCCTTATGTTCCATTAGTATCCCTCTTCTCAGTACATACCAGTGGAGAGGTATTTAGTAACAGCACAGTTCATTTCAGGATATTGGAGCTGAAGTTTAGGGCTGTCCTTTGGTAGGTAGTTCAAACTCCGTATAACATTTCTGCTCTAGAATGCTGCTACTTACAGCAGAAGTCGGCACTCCTCCAATCAGACACTTCCTGATGGGACATGGCACACTGTCGGGAATATTCCGAAAGAGTAGCACAAACACAGCTTTTCTGTCCTGGATTATTGCATCTTTGCATGTCAAGCTGGCAACGGATGACAAACCCTTTCCTTGTGATATTGCAAGAAGGAGATACAGCACTCAGAAGTTGGGAGCAGACCCTGGCCTAACAGGGAAAAGGAAACAAAGGCACTTTTCAGAAAACATGATCCATTTTGAGATAGGGTGGGATTGTACATGCAACTGCACTGACAACTTTTCATCACCATAGAAATCCACAGTAGTAGTTGTTATGTATCTTCAAGCTGACTTACAGTGAACTTGTCTTTCTTGGCAAGATTATTCAGATGGTGCTTACCATTGGCTTCCTCTGAGGCTGAGAGAATGTAACTTGCTCAAGATCACCCAGAGGGTTTTCATGGATGAGTGAGGATTTGAAGTCTGGTCTCCCAGAGTCCTGGCCTAACACTCAAGCCACTACACCACACTGCTTCAGTATCTGTAGTAGGCTTTCATTAATTCTGAAACAACTCTAATCATAATCACAATAAAACTAGTAATTACAGATTGGTAACTGACAGAAAGCTGTCACTATTGTGCCCACATTGCCACTGCCACTCTGCATAAAGGGGCAAAGAAAACAGGGTGGGTGGTGTGACGGATGGCTGGGTGAGCAAATGGGAGAAGTGTGTTCTAGGAGCCAATCCTATGGCAGTGAAACCAAAATGGGGGGAGGGGATATGGATGTTTGAAGTTTGCCTGACAGTTTGAGTACAGTAGGGTTAAGAACAGAGGCCCATTAATGACAGTTGTCTGGAGCAGAGGGCTCCTCCATATGTGTGTGTGTGTGTGTATGAGAGAGGCTTGGATGTAATACAGTTGTGTGCAGAGGTTAATAGTTTGAATTAGAGGATTGAGTGGACAAAGAGTGAATGAGTCTGGGGAATAAGGGATAACATTATGAAGGTTTAAGCACTGTTCTAAATAAGATGTCACGTTACTGTTATTCATTCCCTTCAATAAAGTTATCCTTGTTGTTAATTCAAACACAGACTCTGCCCATTCCTATCTATTATATACATGTAAAGGCAAGCTACCAAAACACACTCCACACATTTAACTCCGTAGTAAAAGTAGTAATCCTAGTTCAAAGGTGGAACTAAGGGAACCTTATAAAATAAAGGTGGTAGGAACAGGAGGCAGAGGCAGCCAGGCTAAACCCTGAGGTAAAGTGGGGCTGGCGTTTTGATGTTTGCTCTTGACCACCTTGACCTTGTTGTGAGTTGTCGCAGGTGGGTAGGGGCATAAGTGTCCAGCTGGCTTCATGTTGTCCTGGGGAAAAGGAGGGATTAATCTTAGATATAAGTGGAGAGTAAATAGGAAGAAGCATGTGTGACAGAGGGTATGGATTAAAAGGATGGGTGTGATTGACTTTATCCCTCCTCCCCTAACTAAAAGCAATTCTTCCTCAGCACAGGTCACAAAAGCCTGATTCCCATTGGTAATCCCAAGTAGAGTAGACCCACTGAACAAGGGTTGACAAGTCAATACTTATGCTCTGTTTGGCACTAATATTTGGGATTCAGGCCCATGAGATCAGCAGGGAAGTTATGCCTCAGCTGTCATAATCTTCTGCTGCCCAACATCCCTGGTTTGTGGCACTGAAAGCAAGGCAGCTCTTGCTTTCCCAGTCCCCTTCCCAAGGGAGCCCTGGAGGCACCGTGGTTAAATGCCAGTACTGCAGCCACAATGTTGCAAGTTCAATCCCAAGGGCTCCAAGGTTCACTCAGCCTCCCATCCTTTCATAGGTTGGTAAAATGAATACCTGGCTTGTGGGGGGCAATTAGCTAACACACATTGGAAAGCACTTAAAGTGGTGTAGATGTGTAAAGTACTATTGCTTAACAATTTGTAAGCTGCTCTGAGAGAGAGCCTTTGTTGCTGAACAGTGGGGTATAAATACCTAAATAAATAAATAAATAAATATAAACAAATGCACAGCTTTAGCACATTGGGGGGAAAATTTAAATGGGGGATGGCCTGGCTTGCAACCTGGGGGCCGTTTACACGATGAAAATGTCCTGGGAAGAATTCGTGTCGATCCCTGGCAGTTTACACGTACATCGGGTCAGGTACGTGATTTTCGGAAGGGGGGCCACCTTTTATCCCTCAACCTGCGGGACTTCCAGTCCCGCAGGTTGTGCCGGTTTTTAAAAAAGTCACTGGAGGATTCGGAAAATCGGGAATGTAAACAGCGTGGGACAAAAAGTCTCGGTACTGGGATGACCGGAAATGGTGACTGGGGGCGGGCTTAGAGCTCAGGGACCAGAAAAGGAGGGGTCAGTCACCCGTTCAACAGATCCAGCCTCACCAGCCGAAAACAAAGGCATCCCTTCCAGCTGCACGAAGGTTGATATGTGTGTGTGTGTGTGTGTGTGCGCGCACGCGCGTGTACTCAATTACCTTTTTAAATGGATTTCTACACTGCAAACCCTTCAGCTTTACCTTTTCCTCAACTGCATGTTACAGAGAGATCGTAGTAGCTTGGTCACCTCTCTGGCACATTAAAATATTCAAGCCTCTGAGCGAATTAGCACCCTTTAATTCCCCCTCTCTGTGTTTGTGTCTTTCAAAACGCCTGCCTATAGCCATCTCTGCAGCCAGATGTAGGGGTTAATATTTTAAAAAGGCAAGAGGAAAACCAAGCGCTTGATTTCAAAAGGAAAGCACTCAGCTTGCTTTCAAAGCACTCAGCTTGATTTCAAAAGGAAAGCCCTGCGTCTGAGCGAAAGATCTATCAGGATCTTTCAAAATGCTTTCTGCCTCTTCTGAAAGGGTTAAAATGTTCAAGAAGCAAGGGGGAATAACAAACCTCTGCCCCCCTCTCTCCACCCCCCCCCCAGCCAGCCAATAGCATCGCTCGTGGCACGGAACTCTAAAGGAAGTGCGTCACTGAGGTTGTGAAAACATGAGTAATCACATCTTTGATTGACAGCCAAAAAAAAAAAAAATAAAATTAAAACCTAAACAAAACCGGAACTATGGACGTGTAAATATCAGTCACGGGACCACCCGGGATATCCAGATCAGAGACATAAATCGTATAAACAGCGAGGGGCGGATTCGTGATCACTATGTCATGGTAGGCAACGCGACAATTTCTGTCGTGTAACTGGCACCCCAGTGGTTAGGACTGGATTGTCCCCATCAGCCAATCTAATTACCAACCTTGTGTGTGTGTGTGTGTGGGGGGAATGTCACTTTCTTCATCTAGTATTGCTGTTCCATTCTGCAGAATGTGGGGCATGACAGTAGTGGGGAATTAAATGAGAGGTGATGTCACTCTACCACAGCTGGCCAGCCAAAGTCCTTAACTGTGGAGAATCCTTTAAAACCACGGTTGTAAAACTACAGATCCCAGGATTCCACAGGAAGGAGCCATGACAAATAATCCCATTTCAAACTGGGTTATTTCCATAGTGTGGACCAGGATTCAAGTTTCTGATCAGCCATAGAAAACCTTGGATGAGTGACAGTCTCTCAGGAAGGCAATGACAAACCTCCTCTGAATAAACCTTGTCAAGAAAACCTTCTGACCGGGTTGGCATAAATTAGAGTTGACTTGAAGGCCTGTAATAACAATAAGTGTAGTAAAAGGTATGTCCATCCTTTCCTCCCAAGCCTATTCAGATTCAATGAGTTCATTTACTAAATGATGCAGGTCTTTTCTCAAGCATTCTGTCTGCCCAGAGGTATTCAAAATCTGACACATCTAGAAAAAAAAAGCACTTACATATTTCTTGCGTGGAACATTAGGAATTGCCATCTCCTCAAATGGACAGATCTCTGCAGGATCATCAATTTTTTGTAAAGCAGCATACTTGTATGGATCTAGAAGTTGACCTATTAATTAAAGTATAAATTAAATTGAGCTTTTAAAGAAAAGAATTATAAAGAAACCTCTGAACTGCAAAAGACTAGGAGCTGGCTATTTTTAGAATTTTTCATGAGCCAATTGTGTGTCTGACTCATTTTTTTTTCATACACAACAAGTACACAAGTATGAAGACAAAGACATACAGGTTTTGTAGGAATCATTGATGTCTAGGCAAACATATCACAAGAAGATATTTTTAAATGATACAGAATTATGTTTTCACATTTTCTATTATATCACCATAGAAAAGTGATAGAAAATTGGAATATGAGAGCTTGCTGCTAGGTGTGAGCAAACATTCCTCAGATGTTGTTAAAATTCTAGAATGATAATCAGTTCATCACATAAAACTATAATCACTTTATTAAATTGTCCTGTTTATTTTAAAGATCAAAATATAAGCTTAGCAGTTTAGATTTTTTTTAAAAAAATAGATTAATGTGTAGTTTCTTCCCAACATCAGAAAATCAAAACCTTAACAGGAATGTCCGTGCAATTTATTGCCCAAAGGGGAAAATTTACCTTCACTCAAAAACTCATTTAATTCTTGTCCATCGAAGTTCCCACACAGTCCACATGTTCTTCCCATGTATTTTTGCTCAATCAAAACCTAAGGAAAGGGAATAAAATCATTTAGAGACCAACTAAGCATTGATATCTTGGTAGTATTTTTCCAGGTTTGAGGAGTAGGAATGTGCACCAAGGCCCTCCCAAGGCCTTCACGGGGCCTCCGGAGGGTCTCCGAAGGCCCCGTGTCACAGTTTTGGGAGGACGGGGGGCCCTCCCAAAACTGCGAATAATCAAAACCGCAAATGTTGAGTTCGCGAATGTGGAGGGGCAACTGTATAAAGTTGACGAGGTTGTAGGAATGGCTGTTGTGTTTGTAAGTGTCGGTGAGTTAGGATTCATGTTGGTGCATGAACCATTAGATTGTCCTGTTAGTTAATAAACTAAGGTAGGTTTGTACATGAACTGTTGTTCTGTAGTACCTAAGAGCTATTGATTCCTATGGAGAAATGATCACAGATATAGGGTATAACAAGAGCAAATCATGCGTGTTTTTCAAAGAGTGTGGAATCTTGTGTAGTAGAGTAGGAGCTTACAAAACCTTGACAGCCCCCTTCATGTCCTTCTGAATACAACATGATAAAACATAGGGTGGTGCCCATTTTTGCCAGTGGAGAATGCCCATCTGGATCACAATTAGCATGCCATCATGCTCAGCAAAAGGCTTGCAAACTCAATGGGCTGCAGCCTAGGTCAGACTGACCCCCATTAACGTTATAAATTGTGATACTATCCTCAGTTAGATGAGGATATTTTTAAACAAGTGTGTTGTGGCACCTCAAACACTAACAGATTTATGCCACAGTAAACCTGCTAATTTTTAAGATGTCACAGCAAGGGTCACTTTGGTTCTTGCTTTAACAGGACAAAACAGCTCCTCCTCTGGAAAGTGTCGTCAAAAGGAATTTAAATGTTCTTTCCCAAACAGCTTTTCTTTGAGTGAAAATAGACGATGAATTGCTGTGTGATTATTGCTTGAACATGTTCCACCTGACAGCTCTGATCAGGAAAGAATTTGTTGTTGAGAGACTTTAATCACACAGTCAGTCAGATGTAACAATATCTCCTTATCCCTCCCTTTCCTATAAATGCAGGGAGACAGCCATTTTACGGCATTGTGAGGAGTAGAAATGGAAAAATCTATCAGTTTTGTCTATTTCCACATTTGAGTTTGCAATTCTGAATCCTGTAAATGGTGATAAAAAGAAAAAGCCAAACTGAACTTAAATTCTCACCCATGCAATTTATTCCCCAAAGGAGAAAATTTACTTTCAGTCAAAAACTTTATTTTCAGTTTTGTTTTCTCATTTTTGAATTTTCCAAATTTTGGTAGATTCTGTTCTAAACAAACTGCATCATAAATAATTAGAGCTCTCTAATGACATATACAATGTAGATATATCTAATATTCACAGTGCATGAGAGAGCAAAAGTGTATGGATTTTCAAGGATGTGTACTTTAAAGGATGCAAAATAACAATAAAACCCTAAAACTCTCCAATGACATATACAATGTAGATATATCCAAATATAAAAGATACCAAGTAACAATAAAACCAAACGTGTTTCGACAAAAAAGTCTTCCTCAGTGGAACATAAAAGCTGTTGTAACAGCTCAATAGATTGCCTTTTTGCACGGAGTCATCCAGTATAAGTAAGGATTATACATATATATCTTTTATATTTGGATATATCTACATTGTATATGTCATTGGAGAGTTTTAGGGTTTTATTGTTATTTTGCATCCTTTAAAGTATACATCCTTGGAAATGCATATACTTTTGCTCTCTCATGCACTGTGAATATTAGATATACAGTATCTACATAGTATATGTCATTAGAGAATTCTAATTATTTATGTTGCTGTTTTTTAAATTTATTTTGTTGATTACATATGGCTTTTTTGCTAATCTAGATACTAGACTACAACCAGTTGCTATATGTACTGTTTATTTTAGACAATTAAACCTTCTTAGTGATTTTCTTTTTTTCCCCCTAGACCTTTTTGTTTGTTTATACAGTGTTTTTTTGGTTTAGGACAACACCTTTCTTGCTTTGACCAAAACAAACTGCAACAAAATTCTCACCTATCTTCCCTTGGGGCATGTTCCATATTGGTCAGTGGTATGTAACATTTTAAAACTAACTTGCCATTTACTTTACTCTCCTAAGTTTTAGTGGTAGGTGGTTCTTGCTGTTAGGTAATAATAATAAAGGCAAGCCTAATTATTCCTCTTCTGCTTATTCATTCTATTGGATGGTCTGTCTCACTATTATCAAAATAGCTCATGCTAACAAATATTTTTGTGTGTGTGTGCGTGCCTTCCAGTCTCCTGTTGACTTATGGAGACCCTATGAATTTTATAGGGTTTACTTAAGCAAGGAATGCTTGGGGTGGTTTTACCTGTTCCTTCCTCTGAACTATAGTCTACAGTGCCTGGTATTCCTTGGCAGTCCCCCTTCCAAATATTATCTAGGCCTGGCCCTGCTTAGCTTCCAAGATCAGACAGTACATAGTACCTTCAGGGTATTTAGGCCCTCATAGCAACACATGATTCCTAAAAGCAATGTTTCTCAGACTGTGGACTGTGGTGTATTCTCAGTTGGGCCACACAACAGTGGATTCCCCTTCTCCCAATTTTAGAGCCCCCATCTCCCCACAGCCATGCCCTTCCTTTCTCTAGGCTGGTAGCACTGTCAGTGGGCGAAGAGATCTTTCTAGTTCCAGCTGACTTTTTAGAACTGATTATTTTACAAGAAAAGGGCTATTCTTAGGCCCCGTCTATATGAGGAGGGGAAAAAAGGTACTGCCCCGCAGCAGCAGCGAGTTGTAGTAGCCACGACTTGTCTTAATGGTGGTTTCCTGCCCCCCCAGCAGCCTCTATAAGCTTTGCAATGACAGCTGAGGAAGGGAGAAGAGGATGAGACAGTCCTCCTCCCTTCCTCGGTCTCCTCAGTACCAGTGGTGGCATGGGGCAGGCAAGGAACTGGGAAAGGGGAGAGGATGGCAGCCACCCTCCTACCTTCCCTGATCCCTGCAGAGATCCCCGGGAGAAGAAGGGAGAAGAGGGCGAGAGAATCCTCCTGCCTTCCTCATTCTCCATGGGGGCAGTGGCATGGGGGGGCAGGGAACCGGGGAAGTGGGAGAGGATGGCAGCTGCTCTCCTACCTTCCACAATCCCTGCAGTGGTGATGGCAACAGCAGTGGTGGCCAGGAAGGGTGGGAATGACAGACGCCCTTCTCCCTTCCCCATCCCTGATTGCTCAGGGGGGGAAAATGGCAGCTGCAGGCGCTTGCCCTGTCAGCAAGCCTCACCCCCGCCCCTGTCCAGGCAATCAGGGGCACACAATTCCTTTACTATGGGACAGCGATTCTGATCAAATTGCTGTCCTAATGAGGAGGAATGTGACCCCCACCACAGTTTTTCAAAAAGTACAGGAAAAGCAGTGAAGGCTTTTTTTTTTTTTGCAGTTTTTGGCCTTTTTTGCCCCCCCTCCTTCTGAATATGTTGATACACCATGAGATCCCATGAAGACAGGTAGCCGTCTCCTCGTATTCAACGAGGAGTATTTTCACTGCATAGACAGCCCCTTAGTGTGTTCTACTACTTTTATTCCTTGCTTTTAAATTAGTGTTAAATGAGTTCAATTCTATAGCGTTTATTATTTTCATCATAACTTTTTGTACATTTTTAGCTATGAGCCTTTTTGCTTGCATTTCTTTCTGTCTTGTAAACTGCCTTGAATCCCAGCTTTGGTGAAAAAGTGGGGTAAAAATAAAGTGGTAGACAGATAGATGATAGATAGATGGTACATTGTAGTCTAAGGCTACATCGGCACTAAGGCTTCTGCCACCACCACCCCACTCCGATTGTGTCACCTGGTGCAGTTCAGCCTCTCTTAACCCCCTTAGTGTGCACTGCAGAAATAATCCAGTTTGACAGCACTTTAGGTGCCATGGCTCAATACTATGGAATTCTATCATTTGTAGTTTTGTGAGATATTAAGCCTTCTCTGTCAGAGAGCTCTGGTGCCACAACAAACTACAAATCCCAGGATTCCATAGCATTGAGCCATGGTAGTTAAAGTCAAACTAGAGTACTATTTCTGCAGTGCAGATGCAGCCTAAATCCTATTGGTAGTCCCAAGTAGAATAGATCCATTAAATCAGTGGGATTTGTATAAATGTTGACTCATCATTCAACAACTGATTCAATGGGTCTACTCTGCTTGGGACTGCCAATAGGATTCAGGCTTGTTGTTAAATGACCATCAGACATGATGTACTAGTGGTTTTTGAGCTGTATTCTAAGGAATCTTGGGCATTTTGGAAGATAATAGCTGCATTTTCATGCAAAATCCCTTTCTTAGAAATGAGGCAGTATGTTGGTCCAGGCTGTCTACTTACTCCCATAAAAGGTGGGTGTGGCTAAACTAACTACAGACCTTTGTTTATTGCAGGGGTGGGCACAGTGAGGCCCTCCAGGTACTGTTGGATTGCATGTCCCACCAGCCATAGCCAGCATGCTATGGTGAGGCATGCAGGCAGTTGCAGTCCAACAATGGATTTTGCCCCCCCCCCTCAGTTTATTGTGATATCCAAACCCAGCTTGTCTCTCCCCCAACAAATCAGTATTGGCAAAGAGCTATTGTAGGCACATTCATTCAAATGGTTGTCCTATTGCCCTTTTAATTGGCTGGCCTCCAAAGAATCTCACAAACGCAAAGTATTTTTGAATGCTTCTGTAGTGCTTCCCATGTTGACCTGCTGCCTTGAATGACCAAAGCAGTGTGTCTACTATGTTTTTATTCACCCAGTCACAATTATATGGTTAGTTACATTAATGTAGATACCTAGCTCACAGTCATAACCTATGCACTTTCCTCTTTCTCCCTGCCTTTTTCTCCTCTTTCTTTCCCTCTTTTGCTTGTAATCATACTTTAAAAAGTAATATAATAAAACCATTATCTTTTTGCTGCTCACAGTTTTCCATGCTACAGTCTTCTTAACCAAACAAGACCCTATACGTAAAACACTCTCATTAAGATGGATGTTGCATTTTTAGAATTCTGAAAATACAAGACCTTACTCACCATAAGGTAGTCATCGTTGTTCCAGAAAACCGCCAGCTCAATCTCCATCAGCTTGGCCACTAAGCGAATGATGCGTCCAAAAGGTGTAATTTGAATTCCATTTCTGGTATATGGCAATCTGATTATACTGTTGTAGTAGCAGGAGGGAAAACATATATTAGATACTCCAAGGAATTAATAAGCTTCATAATTTGAGCAAACGTTGTGCTCTTGCTCCCTGGCACTACTCCTATAAGTTAGAGAGGGCTTCACTTGCATGGTAATTCAGCAGTTACACCCTTTCTTCCTCTGAGGCAAGAGCTTCTGGGGTTATCAAGTGGAGCAAACTGTATGGATTTTGGACATCTCTAGGGTGCAACTGCGCTGCAGAAATAATGCAGTTCGACACCACTTTAACTGCCATGGCTCCATCCTATGGAATCGTGGGATTTGTAGTTTCCTGGGGCACCAGAGCTCTCTGACAGAGAAGGTTAAATATGTCACAAAACTACAAATCTCTCAGAATTCCATGACATTGAACCATGGCAGTTAAATCAGTGCCAAACTTGGTTATTTCTGCAGTGCAGATGCAGCCTCTGTTGCACCTATGATGGGGAGGATTCTATGTGATGCTGCTTTGACTGGACTGGACTAATAGGCAATCATTAAATATTGGCTGAGATCCTAGGTGGGCAAGCCTGGAGCAGAACTGCTTCCTACCTGTAGCTCTTTGACTCCATCCATCATCTGCCAAGGGAAGGTGGTGTCTGGCCAGCAAAAACCACCTCCCATATCTGTGGCAGTTTGTTATACAGGAGAGAATGAAGTGATGCCCTTGTTCCCTTACATCCTTGCCTGCAGCAGTTGTGTCTCTCCCTCCCCTTCCTATCCATTGTAATAGCAGTCCCACAGGATTTGGCAGGTGCCCGGTGATGGGGCGCAAGAGAATGACCCCTTACACCCTGTTCAAAACAGGACACATAAATGACTAAACCATACGTCACTAATAGGGTTTTCGCCATGGTATGTGTTGTATTCTTAAAAAAAAATCCATTTACTTCTTTATTTACAAGCCTAAATCCCTGAAATTCTCTTTGTAGACATGCACTATGAGGGATAATATAGTATTAAAAAAGAAAACTAAAGAATTCAAGATAGAAGTGGGAATCCTCTAGACAGTGGGCCTTCATGTAGCCTGCAGGATTGTTTTCAAGTGCAGCCCTTCCCAGTCCCCTAGCTTATCTCTCCCCTTAACTCTCTGAGATAAATGATGAAAAGTGGCTATTTCCTTTCAGGGGGAATAATTTTGCCTTAAAACTAGATGTAGGTTCCCCTGAACCTTGTTTCCCCCAATGTCACCCAAGGTTCTTGTCCACTTCCAGTTTTGCTGGGTTTGTATGTATGGGCCCTAGACTTCCAGAGCTTTCCCACCTCTAATCTAAGGGAACAATTATGACCAACCTAATTAAAATCATCATCATCATCATCATCATCATCTACAATTCACTGCAAGCATTCAGTGGAGCATTTTGAGCCCCTTGTTTCCAAAAGCAGGCCAATACACTACTGTACAAGGGGGATAGATAGATTCTTTCCATTCCGTCCTAAAAAGTCTCCATAGATGGAGGCTGTAGCCTGGGTTCCATATCACCTCTCTTCTAGTTTTATGCATGGGAGTTCTTTTTAAAAATAGTACTGTAATATTTTGAAAGGGGCCTAATATACCCTAAAGGCACAAGATCCCATCTGATTTTGGAAGTTAAGGAGGGCTAGCTCTGTTTAGTACTTGGATGGAAGACTGGCAATGAATGAATACCAATTGCTGTAGGCTATATTTCTGAGGAAGAAACTGGTAAAACCACCTCTGAATATTCCTTGCCTAACAAAACCCTATGAAACTCATGGGGCCGCCATAGGTGATAGGTGACTTGAAGGCATGTGCATACACAATAATTTTGGAACTGATGTATGTTCAGTTTCAGTTTTGCACCACAGGTTTTTCTTAAATTTAACAATGAAAAATCTGCCAGTAACCACTAGTGTTAAGTTTAAAATTATACTGAGAATGTTAACTGTGAGCCAAGGGATTTGGTAGCACCTTTGAGACTGAGGGCTCATCTACATGAGTCAGGACATGCCGGCTCCCCCCTGGCATATCCTGGCTGCAGATGTAGTTTTGATGATCAAGAGAATATTGAGAGGAAACACCAAACTCAGGAGCAGAAAAAATTCTTGCTGGACTGCCTGAGGTGGCAGTTTCATTGAGCTGCCCTTAGTTAGGCCTAATAGGTGGGACATCTGGATACACATCCAATTGAAAGTCATACCCTCTGGAGGCTACTTGCAGTAGCTACTCTAGCTTCCCAATACTTTAGGAGTATTGGGTATGTCAAGCCCACTGATGCCTTTGAGCTTACAAATACAAATCAGATGGTTGTCAGATATCTCCTGCAATCAATGGAAAGCGCTTCTCCATCAGATGCTTACCCAACATCTTTGACTGATATGACACCATTTTCAATGATGATAACTGTGGCTCCCAGTTCAATGATGATTCTTGAAATTTTTTTGTTCGGACCACGACGGAACTGGATGTTGAAGTCCGGGGAGATGTCATCACACACCGTAGCAAAAATATAATTGCAGGTCCCAGAGAAGTCATACAGATAGTTGTCAAAGGTTGAAAAATGCCCAATGCCCCATGTTGAACATGAGCCCTTGTCCACAGCTTAAAAATAGCAAACAAAAAGGTCAGGAGGTTCTATTCAGTTTTGACACTTCCATTGCCCAATCTAAATTTTACACATATAAATTTTGGTTTATGACTGCCGTTTGCATCAGATGGTCTGTTTTCTCACACACACACCCACAGGTAGACAACATGTGATCCTTCAGATGTTGTTAGACTGCAACTTTGATCAGACCCAGCCAGTGCAGTTAAGCATGAGGGATCACAGTAGTAGCAATCCGGCAATATCTGAAAGCCATCGAATTGTGCATCCAGACTGAAATCCAAGGCGAAGATCCAGAAGTAATGGATGTTGACCTGTCTGCAGAGCAATATTTTTCTCCCTGAGAGTTTCTATCCATAGCAGATGTCCCCTACAAAGTCTGCTATGCTTGCTTTTGAAATCTCCCCAGGGTAGCTGATCGAAAGAAAAGAGATGTAAAGGCAAGTTTGCTTTTCTGTTATAAACTAACTGAAGCATGCATAGCACAGTCTGGGTCCATAACTAACAGCCCCAAAGGGGCCCATGGGGCCTTCTGTTTTCCTGCTTTCTTCTCTTTATCTCACAAATCTTACCAAAAGTGCCTCAAAAAGCCCTCTGATGCTTTCCATGCCCTTACAAAAAGAACATCTTGATGAGTTACAGCAGCCCATCCCCACCCTTTTTTTTTTTACTTCTAGGAATTGTCTTGTTTGGAATTTTGAGATGAAACTGGCCACTGCAGCTGGTGCAAGGATCAAAAACACTGTCAAATATTGAAATGTCTACCATGATGTCCCAATGAGTTATGGTACCCCCCTGCTATTTTTGCTTCAAAGAAGCCCTCTCTTAAAATTTCAACTTGAAAGCAGGCAATGAAACTTGGATGACAACCAACAATACCAACGAATTTTGAGTCATCTAGCATAACATCCCAATAGATTGGCTGACACAGCCATGCCAACATTCTCTATCATAATTATTATAGATCCTATGAGGAATTTATATAGGACCCTATAGAAACTCTTTATTGGTGTTTTACAAAGGCACCTAATTAAGAACAAAGAAATGAAACTTGGTTCTTGCCCCAAGGGGATTACAATTTCAGTATCATCTGTGAGGAGACAAGCGGAGGATGGAAGATGCTGGTTAACAAAATAAATGTGGAAGTGAGGGTAACAAGAACAGGATGCTAATTAAGGAGATCAGATGACCAAATTAATCCTTCACAGGGATGCCAGGAGATCACGAAAGGGCTTCCCTTTCAGATGCTGTTGTCCCTGTGTCGTTATGTTCCAGTGCCCCTTCTGTTCCCCCAATCCTCCTTTTTATTCATGGGCTAAGCCGTGAATTGACCCATTATTCCATTTCTGTCACAGAACAATGGGTGAGCAAAGAGGTGCCCCGTTATGTTGATGTGATGCCAGCGCCACTGGGAGGTCCCTGCCAAACACTTCTGGGTGCGATCGGAACAAGAAGGTAAGTGACACACTTTTTAAAAACCCTCCCTGGGTTACTTGTTTTTTTTAGTGTGTTTTTGTGCTTGTTATCACTTCTTACCTATTTTTATTTTTATTTATTTTTATTTTTATTTCCTGTGTGATTGTCCTTTCGCGAGAACGGCCAGGATTTCCTTTCCAGGAAGTGAATTCAGCTCCATGAGAGTTGCATTGACTCCTGGGCTGCCGAAGGGGAGAGGAGCAGTTTTTATTCTACGATTAAGGTAGGTCTGAATTTTTAAAAAAATCAGTACAGGGACAGGAGTGGTGTGAGAGAGGAGATAGTGAGACACGAACACTATATTTGTCCCTGTCTGATAATCTATCAGTATTTGTTTCATTTCTTTTGCAGATGATTAATGAGGAGGTATTAAGCCAAAGATGTCATAGAAAAGTGGGTTTAAAGGAGGAATTTGAAATAATAAGAGGTGGTGCAGAAAGATATTCTTAGGCGGCATTGTATCCCTAAAGGGGAAATGAGCAGAAGACCTTTGAACTGCTGAGGGAGAGAGGTAAAGGGGATGTCACAGGTGAAGAGTATGTTGGAAGGCAGAAAGCCAAAAGGGTGAATGATGCTGTGGAGAGCTGTAAAGGCAAAGGTAATGGGTTTGTTCTGCCTGTAGGACAGGGGTAGGGAAACTACTTGAGATCCAAAGACTGCACACATTGAGGTTCCTTTGTGGACCTCAGAAGGCTGCACTCTTGGCATGTCCTCATTCTTGAAAATTTTGCTTACAAATATTTAACTCAAAATATTTTAGTCAAAACAATGAGAGAGTGTTCTGGTTTGCTGGATTTGGAGGAGAGTCTAAACGGTTTTGATTAATCAAACAATCAATTAGATTGGTCAAATCTACTGAACTGACACAAATTTTTAAATTATTTTCACCCCATTTTGGAAGGATGGGTGTTTACCTCTAATTTGATTCAGAGCTGTTTCTGTTCTCTGATTCCATAGGGGTAGAGTAAAACAAAACAAAACTCAACTAAATCAAACAAAATTCCAGAATATGGTCTAGAATTCAACTTGCCAAGTACCTATCTCAGCTTTTCTTTTCTTTAGAATAAATTTCTAGCCCTCACAATGGTGAATAAAGACATGGTGGTAGTATGAGCATCTGTGCTGAAAACTTAGAAGCCATTGGGTTAGCTGAAAATTCCCAGTTTCTTCTGGAAACAGGGCTTCAATGCATTTCACATATCCTTGCCCATAAATGCAAACACCAGCATAGATGACACTAGACAAAAGAAATCATGCAAATATGCTCAGCTTGCATATTTTATACAGGACACACAATCTGCAGTTTTCTTGGTGTGGGTTTTGGAGTGCCTAATTTTAGTTCATGTTATGTTGAGCACCCATAGACCTGCCTTTTCAAGTACTGTGAACATGTTATCATAGTCTTTTATTAAAAGTGGGGAAGAAATACCTGTGTGATGAAGGCTTGGATCATCTAGATTCCTCAGGTCATCTGCATATGTTTCTAGAAAATGGCAAACAATGCATATATCATTTCTGCATATGTACATGTGATGTTAGTGTTTTACACAATTTTGCAATCACTTGATAGTAGCCACAGGCTTGAGATAAAAATATGATCCCATACTATATCTCAGGAGTACCCCAGAATGGCTTTTGAAATATCTCATTGCCAGGAGAAGGGGGAATCCTAGAATGTAAAATCAGAAACTCATTGATAAGGATACAACCACTGCTCCTTTTTATATCACATTCAAGTGCAGTTTAACAGTAATATTTCTAGTGTTAGAATCATTTCCATTTTTATCACTATACTTTAATCATGACCTTCAAATCAAACTTTGTATTAACCTAATATGTGAATAGCAGGGTCTGGAAGTGTTTCTAGATTACTCTCTTATTGTGTAATTCCCCTGTTCCATTCACAGAAACTTTTGGGGGTGAGGTGTCCAGATATTGCTGTCTTCTGTTTATAATCCATATGTAATTCAATCTCCCCCCTCCACATATTTTCCTTCCAACTAAATAACAATTATGTTGCTTTGAAAGACATCTGGATCATCCTTTCCCATACACAAAACGGTTTCTCTTAAGGTGTTAGGTTTTCTGTGGTTTTCTCACATTCCCTGCAGATTTATCACTTCTATAGAATCCATCCATTATCATCGCCTCTTAGTTCTTGGATATGACTATTGTACAGAGAACTAGACAATGTACAGTTCTGTACAACAATATTTTAGTTCTGAAGCAAATTTGTTGCTCAGTGTTCAATTCAGTTTTTGTTCCCAAATTTGTTATTCTGAAACAGATGAAAATATGGCTGAGTCAGAAAGCCTTCAGCCTCAGTAACATTTGTTGTTTTTTCTTCGTATAGGTGGGATAAAACAGGGCTTGAAAATTTTGGAATAGCAAAAATGGGAAAGAGAAAGAATGTATTTTTCTCTGTGCTATAATGCTATGATTAGAGGAAACAGTTTTTATAAGTTCAATGCCTGCTACTGTAGGGGGAAAATACTCACCCAAATCAAGCCATTCTGCACTTCTTCTGTCTAAAGAGAAGCAAAGATATTTTAGCCATTTCTATGACAGTATCTAACATGAAGAGCTAAGAAGGAACTACTGTAGTTACAAATAATAATCCCTTGCCCCAGTAACAAAGATATAACTATATTGCAATTATAACCAAATAAGGGATATATTCACTCCTTTAGTTGTATAACTGTAACTTGATAGTTACTTTTATAGTTATGAGTGTGGGCTAAATAAAATAAGGAGGAAGAATATCACATGGCTAAAGTGTTGGCTTGTGCTGTGCTTTACACCACTGTCATGCTGTCTATTGCAGGTACTCAGGCAACAAGGAGATAGATGGAAGGCGAATGTGCTTAGTACCATAGGGAAAGATGCTAATATGTTTTGAAAGTTTCTCTCTCATATACATAGTAGCATGCAAATATGTTTTAATGTCACTGAAAGCAAAAAGAGCAAATATAATAAACAATTGCTTTTTAAAAAGCCAACGATAAACAAACAAAATGAGCCATGTTAATTCTTGTATAGCAACAGATCTTTTTTAAGACTGAAAGTAATTATTTTAGTTACTTTTGAACGGAATGCCACTAGAAAACAGCACATAATAGTAGCATCTTTTAAAATAACAACCACTGTAACCAAAAAGAGGAAAAATAATTGCGGCTGTTATTTTCTCAAAGGCAGTATTTTGTCTCTGTTTGTGTGCGTATGCACACCCACACACATATACTGTATGTGATGCTTCATCCACTGATTTCCTTTTGGTGGCTTCAAACATAGCAGCAAAGTCTATTTTGTCTAAATCCCTTTGCATGCCTAAACATTTTGGATCTCAAAGAGAGAATCTTATGGCTTAAAATCATGATCAATGGACCCAATAACCAGTTTCCAAAAAGATCACCATCACCACCACCACCATCATCATCTTTATTTGTAGCCCACTTTTTCCCCAAAGTGGCTCACAGTTTTAAAAACACACAATTAAAATATACAAAAAGTGCACATTAAAACAGAATTAAACTTTTAAAAACAGCCCAACAAAACCACACAGCACCACCACCCCCAGCCTATTCTTTAAAAGCCTGCCTGAATAAAAAGGTTTTGGCCTGCTGCTGGAAGGACAGCAGGGAGGGGGCCAATCTAGTTTCCTGGAGAGGGAATTCCAGAGTCTAGGGGCAGCCACCAAAAAAGGCCCTCTCTCATGTCCCCACTAGCCATACTTGAGATGGTGGTGGGACTGAGAGAAGGGCCTCTCCTGAAGATCTCAGGGCCTTGGCTGGTTAAATATTTATTTATTTAGAGTATTTATACCCTGCTCGTCAGCCACAAAGGCTCTTAGAGTGGCTTACAAGTGGGGGGAAATAAGGTCTGCCAGATAGCCTGGACCTGAGCCATATAGGGCTTTATATGTCATAACCAGCACTTTGAATTGTGCCCAGAAACAGACTAGCAGCCAGTTGAGCTGTTTCAACAGGGATGTGGTATGATCTCTGTAACCTGTCCCAGTTAATAATTTGGCTGCAGCTCTTTGGACCAGCTGAAGTTTCCGAACACTGTGAAGTTGAAGGCTTTCATGGCCGGCATCCATAGGTTTTCTGTGGGTTTTTTTCCAGGCTGTGAGGCCGTGTTCTGGAAGAGTTTTTTTCCTGATGTTTTGCCTGCATCTGTGGCTGGCATCTGTGAAGACTCTTCAAAACACTCTTCAAAGGCAGCCCCATTTAGAGCACGTTACAGTAGTCCAAGCAGGTTGTAACTAAGCATGTACCACTGTGGCCAAGTCAGGTGTGTCAAGGAATGGGCTCAGCTGGTGCACAAGCTTTAAGTGTACAGAAGCACTCCTGGCCACCGCAGAAACCTGGGCCTCCAGGTTCAAGGCTGAGTCCAGGATTACCCCCAACCTGTGAACCTGTGACTTCAGTGGGAGTGTAACCCCATCTAACACAGACTGAATCCCTATACCCTGATCTGCCTTCCGCCTGACCAAGAGCACCTCTGTCTTGTTTGGATTAAGTTCGCCCTCATCCAGTCTATTACTGGCGACACTACATTAAAGCTCTTGCCTCTGCTTACTATGCATTGAATCCAGAGTATTTATTCCTAAGAAGAGGTCCACTCAGAACACTTCTAGAGGAGGAAAGAGGGAGAGAAAATCTTCGCCATTTCCCTCTTCCTTGTGCAGCTGCCAATGCCACTTCTCCCTGCACTTTGTTGGAAAATTACTTTCACAAAGATGGAAGATAATGACCAGCAGAAGCCCTATAACTGAGTAGTTTGCAGAATGATCTCTGGGACCAGGTGTGTTATCCTACCATTGCTCAGCTATAGAAAGCTCAGGCATGTCACAGTTTTCAGTCTTTTAAAAGATAAGCTTCCAAGGTTTGGTTCTGGGGGCTCCTCAAACACAGATGTTCAGGGGACTATAGCAGAAAAAGGAATCACAGTCGTCTGATGTCTACTTTTCTGTGCACCAGTTTAACTGCATGGCACACAAGGCTGCGGAGTCAGACTCCATGGAATTGGAAGCAATTTTGGGTGGAGTGGGAGTTAAAGTCAGAGTTGGTAGAAATGTACCAACTTCTACTTTGGCTGTCAAATAAAAATTTATATTATAACAGTGTGCAGTAAATATATATATCATTTTATATTTATATTTTATACTTAAATAAATATATTTTGTGTTCTATCAGTCTAAGCAGCCTGATGATTCATTGCTGGTGATGAAATGCCCTGTGCTACCATTTTACTATAGTAAATTTGTTATTACTAACTAATATACAGTTGCCCCTCCACATTCGTGACTTTCACATTCGCGGTTTTGATCATTCGCGGAAAGTTGCCTGCACCCCCCCTACCCAACACCCCACTCCCTTCCCAAGGCAGCGAGGAGCTTTTCAGGAAGCTCCTCGCTGCCTTGGGGAGGGGGGGTAGGACCCAGCGGGCGCGCTCGTGCTACACCCCACTCCCTTCCCAAGGTAGCCAGGGGCTTCTCAAGAAGCTCCTCGCTGCCTTGGGAAGGGACTGGGGTGGAAAACCGCTCACCGGCAGGCTCATTTCTTATTCACGGTTTTTTCACATTCGTGGGGGTTGTCTGCCCCTAACCCTCACAAATGTGAAGGGATGACTGTACTTTTACCATTTATGAAGGAGTCAGTCAGACAGTAGAAAACTGGGGTCAGAGTTGAAGATTTGGTGTACCAGCTCCGCAGCCCTGATGCCACATTACCCTGCCAAGCATCATCAATTAACCCTGAGATCACATTATAACACACACACTTTTTTCTCTCCGTGCAGTCAGACATCCTTTTATGGTGGCATGCCAAAAGCCAACCCAGGGTCTACTGGCACAGTCCATGGCAAGAACTGCAGAACGTTGTTTATTTTCTTTAAAGTGTGTGTGTATGTGTGTGTGTGACTTCAAGTTACCTGTTGACTTGTGGCAACCCCATGAATTTCATAGGGTTTTCTCAGGCAAGGAGTACTCAGAGGTGGCTTTGCTTTCCTCTAAAATATAGCCTAATATTCACTGGCAGTCTCCCATCCAAAGACTAACCAGGGCTGACCCTGTATGGCTTCCAAGATCAGATGGGATCTGGTGCTTTTAGGGTATTTAGGCTGAATTAAAGCTCTTATATGCAATTCCTCCCCTCCTATGAAACTCAAAGCAAGGAGCAATGGTAAAGTATATATACAATAAAGTCTAATCCATATGACATATTAGGCAATCCTCAGAAGCTACCAAAATCAACAAACCCCAAACATTTCAAAATCAACAAAAATAGCAGCTCTTAAGGCTAAAACCAAACAAGGTTAAGACACAAAACAGACAGCCTAAACATATGCCTATGTGGAGATTGCCAAATGCATAGTTTAGTGGACTGAAAAACATGGCTTCCATATGCAGAGAAGAAGAGGAGGATAAGGCCTTGGTTTTGCTCTGATTATGCATTGCCTGGAGGATAGCACTCAGGAAAGGCATGGCATCTTTGTTGTTCTCCTGTGGCTATGCCAGAATGCACCAGGACCAAAGGAGAGCAGCAGATCTGCCATTTCTCTCATGAAAGTCTGCCTGTGGCCTGCTAAAATGTGAGAAATCAAGCCAGCAGTGCTGACCCCATGGTTACCCTCACTACCACTGTTGTCAGTTCCTGTGGTATGATTTCATTGCAATAAAACTGCTGTGATATTATGACAGAGTATTTATTTTACTTATATCCCGGCTTTCTCCCAAAATGAGACCCAAGATGGATTACAATTAAAAATTAAAACAAAATATAATTAAATCAATATGCTGCACAAAACTTTAAGAAAAGAATAAAATACAGCATCATATTAAAATACTTAAAACAGCTTAAAATACATATCAAATATAAGCTCAAGGTACAGCACACCACATTAAGAGACCCTTCTGTCACATCCAGTTAAAGACCAAAGGCCTGTTTAAAGAAAAAAGATCCTCTGCCTACTGGCAAAAAAGAAATCATGGAGGGGATCAGCCTAGTCTCCTGTGGGAGGGAGTTCCGCAGTGTGGAAGCAGCCATTGAAAAGGCCCTCTCCTGTGTCCTCACTGGCCAAACCTCTGATCATAGTGGGATAGAGTGAAAGCCCTGCCCCAAAGTTATGAAGGTGCAGGCAGCTTCATAGAAAGCATGGGTGGACAAAATGCAGCCTGCAGGCCACATGGGGCCCCAGGGCCATTTTTGCGACCCCCGGGGTCCTTGGGGGTGTGTGTCATTTTTTTTTGTAAATGCCCCCAAATGACCTCTAGGGGGCCTGGGGACATTTTTGCCACTTTCTCAGGAGAGGCCTTTATAAAAACAGGAAGTAAACTGGCCATGACTTCCAATGACTTCCTGTTCTTTTTAAAAGGCTTCTCCTGGACCTAAAATGCCCTGCAGGGTCTAAAATCACAATAAAATTTTCCCCACATCCCCTAGAGTGCATTTGGGGCAAAATTTGATACTTTTTTGCAGTGTGTGTGTATGTGTGTGTGTCCCTCCAAGGTCTCCTAAAAGCTAATGCAGCCCCCTAGCCTCCCACAGTTATCCAGCATCAATATAGGGTGATACAGAAGATTATCAGATGGGCTTAATACCCCAGAACAAGGACACAACAGGATTGAGGAAAGGGATTCCTTTCAGACGACATAGTCCCTGCCCCTGTGTTGCCTCTGTTCAGTCCCCGTTTTTTTTTTTTAAATTCGTTGAAAAAAGTCTTTAATAGATCCCCCATTCTGTTTCTGTAACAGAATCACAGGTGTGTGAACCGGTAACCTGTTATGCTGGCGTGATCTGGGAGGTCTGTGCCAAACACTTCCGGGTACTAACAGGACATCCATGTAAGTGACAACCATTTTTGTACCCTCCCTTGTTTACTTGGTTTTTTGTTGTTTTTGTTTTGTTTTAGTGTGTTTAGGTGCTTGGTTCAATTTTTTGAAGCTTGGTTTTTTTTTGTTTTTTTTAAAAAAATTCAAATTCCCCTCGTGATACAGGCTCCCTATAAGGTCTTGGAAGGTCTGTAAACAACACTACCAGTGGCCTCGGAGAGACCTCTATTCACTTCCTGGACCGCCGGAGAGGGGGGAGCAGTTTCTGTTGTGTGGTTAAAAAAAAATTTTTTTTAATTCAGTTACAGGGATGGGAGCGGGGCAGAAATTAGAAGGCAAGATGGGGACGCTATATTTGTCCCCGTCAGATAATCTTCACAGTCTTTCAAATAGTTTGGACTCAAGCTGTCTTGGCTTTATAGATCATGACTAGCATTTTGAATTGTGCCTGATAATGGGCCAGTAGCCAGTGAAGATTTTTCAACAAGGGAGTTATATGTTCCTAAATGGCCTAAATCCTAAATGGTGTGACCCAGCTGGGAACATTGAATCAATGAAACTTATATAACTGTTGTCCTGCCAAATTACTGTTAAAACTCTGTTAGGGACTAACAAGTAGATTTAGGCTACAGGGAGGGAGCCACAAAAGAACAGCAATCACTCCACTCCTGTGGCACAGGAAGCAGCCCAATTCATGTTACATTTGCAGATGTTTACCTCTCTCTGGTGCTATTCTCTGTCTTTGGAAAATCTCTTGTGTCAAAGAGCCATCCCTGTGAAAACCTGTAGGGAATAAAACAAATTGAACAAAGAAGAAATAGCCAATTTTGCACCACCACCCCAACCAAATCATTTGCACAGAAGAATAAGAACTTGTCTAGTTGACAGAATATAATGCTGATTCCTGGGTATTATTGCAAATTTGCAGCAACGTTCATTTGTCTCCATGTCTTTTGGCAAAATGGAAAGTATGTGAAGCTATCTGCATTTGAAGTGCGCGTGCCTGAGAATCAAGATAGTGGCCAAGTAAATTAGCATGCTATTTTTCTCCACACGTTGTCACTGCTGCACACTATTTTTTTAACTTTAAAGCAAAGGTGTGCAAGTGTGACCTTCTGCTTAAAAACAGTAGTTGATCACCTCGGAGCAGAAAAAAAATGCATGATAAGTAATGCAAAAATCCAAAATGGTGCTTCCAGCCGCTTCCTTTCCTGCAAGCCTGCCCACTGCGCCTGTTCGACCACTTCCAATCCTCTTGGAGAATGTGCGGTGTCCCAAATCAATTTTCCAAATGAGCAGCAATGCACATTCCCATGCATTATTTTAAAAACTTTGGGAAAAGGCAAAAAGGCTTTTCCCGCATAGTTTTTGGAGTTTTTAGCCCCCTCCCTTCCAAATAAGATGAATCACCGCGAGATCTCTTTGGGTCAGTAGATATTCTCCTTGAATTCTATGACAAGTATTTTTAGCCTCTAGACAACCCCAAAGTTTTCCCACAAATTAATTTTTCACAAAAAGTTCAAAAATGTGAACAATAAAAAATGTGCAAAAGTGCTTGTGATCTCACTAAATGGGGAGAAAACATTTGAAATTGTTTATTGTCATATACAAAAGGTATTATGGAGCAGTCTCCTATCTGCACAATATAGTGGGCCCTCAGTATCTGTGGGGGTTTGGTTTCAGGACCCTGCATGGATAGCAAAAAATGTGGAAGCTGAAATCCCTATTAATAAAACGGCACAGGACAGCAGTGGCAGTAGCAGCAAGTCCTTGCCACCAGGTGCACATTCTTCATGCTCCTCCACCTCTGGGAAGCATGGTGGCCACCCACTTTCACCTTTGAGGTGGTGGCTGTGGTGCTTCTGCTTGTTCATTTGCAAGGCAGAAGCAGGCAGCCTGGTGGGCTTCTTGAAGGTAGTAGAGCATAATGAATGCACACCTGGTGGCTGGGGCTTTCCATTACCTCTGCTGCTGCTGCCCTACGCCATTTTATTAAAGAGACGTGAGGCTGGAGAGAGAGATGAGAGATGCAAGGCTGCAGAGAGAGACAAGCCCAGAGGGAGAGACACATGGATCTGTGAAATGGGGGGAGTCATGGATTTTCACCAAGCTCTATGCTTTGGTTTCCACCATTTCACAGATCCTCACATCGCTCTGCAGCCTCATGTCTCTCTGCAGCCTTGCATTTCTCTCCAGCCTGGTGTCCCCCTCCAGCTTTGCAAATGCAGTACTTGTGCATACTATGCCACTTGTGTTGTATAGAGTGTTGTGAATTGTGTTGTATACTGTAGTTTGAATCTGTGGATGGTTGAATCTTTGGAACCTGAGCCCATGAATACAGCAGGACCACTGTAGTTGCATCCAAGTTGCATCTGTCTTCCACATCACAATGTTGCAGAAGCAGAGGAAACAACATTGTCAAAGTTATATTTTATGCAACAAGTATCTTTTTAATTCATTAATGTAATTTATATAAACCTCACATACTCTCAGCCTCAGAAAACCCCATGATAGGGTTGTCTTACGATCGCCATAAGTCTGAAATGACTTGAAGGCACACAACTACAAATTGCTTACAAGTCTGGGTTTTAGAAAACGCTGAACCCAGCACTAGTTTGCTCATTTCCTCCTAAATATGCCTTCATGTTTGTTTTACCATTGCTGTCTATGAAGGAGTCAACTATTTTCCTGCTGGGAATAACTTGGACATTTTACCATGGTTAACTGGAGTGTACTGAATTCCTGCATGCAGGCTTTGAGGCACATATTTCTGTTTTCAAATACTTCCTGCTGCCTCATGCCACATCAATATAACAATAACCTATTGTGAAGTACTTCATAAATCACACATTTATTGTTTCAGCTTCCTTGTGAAGGGGAATTGTGTGCATTTTGCATTTTATTCCTGAGATTTTCAACCATATGAAATACTCAGCCATATTCTGAAGGCCTTTCATAGTACATAAATATAGCACTATGATTCTATTGTTGTTGTTGTTGTTATTTGTAATCCACTTTTTCTCCCAAGGCTGGGACCCAAAGCAGCTAACAGTTTTGTAAAAAAACAGAATTAAAATATACAAAAAGTGCATGCGAACCTGTGTTTTCAGGGGTAGTGTAACCCCATCTAATACAGGCTGAATCCCTATTCCCTGATCTGTCTTCCAACTTACCAAGGAGATTTTCAGATGGGGTATTTATTCCATGGGAGACACGGAACAGGGTCGGGAAAAAGTCTTTTCAGAAGATGTTGACCCTTTTCTGTGTCTCCCCCGTCCTCATTCCGCATTTCCCCGTGATATTTTCATCACGGGGAAACATCTTTTTGGACCACCTGTTCCGTTGTAGTAATGGTATCACGGGTGGTCTGACAAGTGTTCCATTGCTCTCCCGCGATGACAGCTGCAAGAGGGAGGTCTGTTCTGGACACTTCCAGGCAGGAACAGGACACCCAGGTAAGTGGTACCCTTCCTCTCCTCCCTGGGTTGCTTTTTTAAAATGTGTTTTCGTGCTTTGTGTAGTATTTTGACATTTGGGGGGGGGTATGTTTAAAATTTCCATGCGGCCATTCTCTCACGAGAACGAGTGGAATTTCAGTTGCCAGTCATAAAAGCAGCCTTACGACAGCTGCATTTACGAACGGCCAGCTTGGGGACAGGGAGGATGTTCCTGCCATGGAATGAAGGTAAGTGTTTGAACATTTTCCCTTCATTCCATGGCAGGGATGGGATTGGGGTTTGCGGGGCAGGAACAGGGCATTTGGCCCTGTCTGAAAAAGTTCCAAGAGTACCTCTGTCTAGTCTGGATTAAGTTTCAATTTGTTTGCCCTCATCCAGTCCATTACTGAAGACAGACACTGATTTAGCACCAGGACAGCCTCCTTGGAATGGGTTGGAAAGCACTAGTAGAGTTGGGTGTCATCCACATATTGGTGGTACCGCACCCAAAACTCTAGACAACCTCTCCCAGCAGTTTCATGTATATGTTGAATAGCATGGGGGACAACACCAAGCCCTGAGGGACACCACAGGCCAATGGCCAAGGGGTTGAACAGGAGTCCTCCAGCAACACCTTTTGGGTTCCCCCCTCCAGGAAGGAACAGAGACACTGTAAAACAGTGCCTCCAAGTCCCATCCCAGCAAGGCGGCCCAGGAGGCTACCATGGCCGATGGTATTGAAAACTGCTGAGAGGTCCAGCAGAACCCACAGGGACACCCCCCCCCCATCCAGTTCTATTTTAACTGCCATGACAACATTCTATAAAATCATAGGGTTTGTAGTTTGGTGATATACTTGAGCTCTCTGGCTGAGAATAATAAATGCACCTCCCCAAACTACAAACTCCAGGATTCCATGTGGTAGTTTAAGTGGAATCATGGTATCCGTAGAACTCTCCTCCAGAACTACATTCCAAATGAGTTAATTTTCTTCCTGTCAGCTTTCTTCACTTTCCAGCTTTCACAGGTGTACACAGAAATCAGAAATACTAAGGCATGGACAATCCTAACTTTGGTATTCAGTGATATATTTTTACACTTGAGAATCTTGTCTAGTTTCTTCATAGCTTCCCTTCCAAGTACTAATCTTCACTATGGTCACCATTTTGATTTATGAGTGGGCTAAGGCATAGAAGATCTTTGACTTTTTCATTTCTTTGTCATCCACTTCAAAGCTACTGTATGTAAATCATCTGCAGATATTATTTTTGTTTTCTTAATGTTCAGCTATAACCCTACTTTTACATTCTCTTCCTTGTTTTTGTTGTGTGCCTTCAAGTTGTTCCTATCATGGGGTTTTCTTGACAAGATTTGTTCAGAGGGGGTTTGCCTTTGCCTTCCTCTGAGGGTGAGAGAATGTGACTTGGGGCTTGTCTCCAGTAAGGAAATAAACTGAACTTAACCTAGACCCAGCATGATGTGTCCAGATGACACACTCAGTGAATCTGCTTCATTAGGCAGTTTAAGAAAACCACAGGAAACTCTGGAGTACTCCAATTCTTTTGCTGTCTGGATAGTTGGATTAGGTTTGATTTGGCCTGATCCATTTGTTCACACACAAAAGCCTCACCATCTCCCTTACCGTGCACTGAACAGTGCAGGGAAGGGGGTGGATTCTTTTTGAGGCTGCTGCAGCCGCTGCCTCACTGGCTAAGAAGATTCCTGCAAGAGCCTGGCTGGTGCCATTGCTTCTTCTGAGGTCAGAATGGGGCACCTGTGTGATCAACTTGTTGATCACATGGCTGGGTGCCCCGTTATGGTCTCAGGAGAACTGCCAGTGCTGGCCAGGCTCTCACAGGGAGTTGCTTGGCCAGTGAGGCAGCAGCAGTGGCACTGGGGACAAGGAGATGGCCAGTGGGACTGATATGGTTTTGGCCTGGCTGGCACATCTGGACTCCAACACAGATTTGCCCCAGTTACTTGTGGCTACCATCATGTTGAATCCAGGGCCAGTATGGATCATAATGCTCCAGACTTGCCCTGGGTTAAGGCACCAATGTAGATGAGTCCTTGGCCAAGGTCACACAGTGGGATTTCAGAGCCGACCAGGAATTCAGACCTGGTCTCCAGAGTTATAGTCCAATGCTCAAACTACTTCATCATGCTGGCTTTCTTTCTTCCTTGACTTTTCCTCTATACTCATTCCAAGTCTTTGCTCTATTCTGTATTAAATATGCAGCATATAGTTTATGATTCCTAGTACTGTTACTCTAAAGTAAATGACTGATGCCTCAATCCGGGTTCATATAAGTGGAGGAGAAGGTTTAAACCTTCCCCGTCATGATTTTCTTTAAGACTCCCCTTCTGGCACATGCAGGAATTAAAGAACTGGTGCCAACAGAAGTTGTTTTTAACTGCAGCGTAAGGCAAGGGAAAACTTTGAATAAAAACTTGATAGGCAAAAGGCTTTAAGCCTATCCTTCCAGTGTGCACCAGTCCCAGTCCAAATCATGTCCATGGATACTTACTTCAGAATTAAAAAGAACAAAACTGTAAACTGTATGTTTTCATAGTGCAAAGCTGGGAATTAATTAGTTAGAAATAACTAGTGATTGTAATTACCTTAACAGTAACAAAGACATAACTAACTTATATTGCAACTGTAATTTAAGGATAATGTCCCTTCTTGAGCAAAATAACTGGGTCTTTTAAATTACTTGTATAGTTGTAAGATTGTTGTTGGTTTTAAAGGGATGTTGAGGTAGATGGGAGGAGTGTTTGTTTTGCACTATAAGGATAGCAGGTTGTAGTGCTGAAATGTATTCAGAAAGTAACTAAATCAGCTTAGTTACTTTTGGAAAAAACAGGGAAGAAATGAGTTGCTTTTAAAAACGATAACTATAAACCAGCAACTAACTAACTGAAGGGGAGACGACTTCAAAGTATAATTGCAACCAGTTGCTTAGAAAAAGTAACTTCTCAAGTTGTGCATTGTTAGGGCAGTTAGATCTGCCTGCTGAGTCTCTACCTGCTTCTGCTCTGCTCCCATTTTGCTGCTCATTTTCATGAAAGACACACTGGTGTTCGCTCAGCCCATACTCTACTGCTAGTTTCTTACTCCCATAAGAAACAGAAAATACCATTGTGACCTCATACTGTTGCTTGTCTGAAGAAGAGGGACTGCCTGATTGTGGCTTCATGCTGAGGGTGTTCAACTATAAAGGGAAAGGAACTGGCCAATGTAGCCTCCCACAGCTGCTGTCTGTGTGAAAGAGAGAGGATCCTAGGCCCTCTGCTCAGCCTCTCTAATGAGCATTTTTCCCTCTGCACTCTAGACCTGAAGTTGTTTCTTAACTTTATTTTTTATTCTTTGTAGGGTTAGCCCAAGATGTTTTGTTCTCTGAGTTGAAGTACAAGAAAGTGTTGTGTCTTCTGTTCCATGCACAAAACCTCACTGGACTAGTGGATTAATCTTTTTCCAACACTGACAATGGAATAGCACCTTCCAGCACATCTGAAGGCAGTGTACTAACCTAAGGGACACCGCTTGACACACAAACTCCACCAACACCATGTTTCTACCTCCTTGTTATCTGAGGTGACGGTCTGGCATAGGGCCAGACTTCACTTTCCTCTCCCTTTGAATGCCAGATTCAGCTGTCCTCATAGTCACATAGAAAGTAACATCCATTATCCACCAAAGATTTTAGGAGAGGAGTGGAAATTGTGTGACCCTTTAAATGTAACTGGACTGCAGGTCCTTCCAGGCTCATCCAGCATAGCTGATAGTGAATGCTAGCAGTTGCAGTCCAACAATTTCCAGAGGGCTACACCATTTCCACTCCTATTTTAGGAGGACTGCCCTTTACCCTTTTGTTGGCTATCAGTGATAGCATCTATCTGTGCTATATTCTCTTGCTTCCTGCCACCACCACCACCACCACATCATCATCATCATCATCTTTATCTACACCCTGCCTTTCCCCTGAAACTGGGAATCAAGAATTTTTACAATTTTAAATAAGTCCTTCGAGCCTGTGCAATGGATTTTTGTGGTGGAGTGCAGCGTGCACAGAACTGGTGGCCTCACCCTTTAAACCAAAGGTTTGTCTGCTGGCCTTGCAAGCACGGACGGTAGCAGCGAGGTCCTCGGGTCGTAGGTTTGATTAGAGTTTCCTTCTCTTAGATGGTTGACCTTACAGGGTTGGACGAGCACCATCTGCCCGGGTTTGGGATTAGAGTTTTCCTTCTCCTAGGACGGTTGCCACAAGGCAAGAGAGCCCATCCTGCCCTTTGACGCTCTTTGTCAGACCCTTCGGTTTTGACCTGTCTGGCATGGGAGACCCTACCGGTGGCTATTATGTCACTGCCAGCATAGCTCAAAACATCATTAGGGTACGCAAGCTAAGAACATATAATGGTCACCATTAAATGATAAACTATTCACAGTATAAAAATACTATAATTTAAACTTAAAACGTATTAAAAGTAGCTAAAACAGTACAATAAAAACAATATAGCACTCTTTAAGAGCATTTCTTTAAAAACTTGCTGGTAGGCTAAAAGTCTTTACCTACTAAGGGAAAGACTGCAAGGCAAGGGTGGGCTATTCTGGCCTCCCCAGTAAGGGAATTCCAGAGCCTTGGGGCAGACATCAAGATGGCCTATTTTTCTAATGAGTGAATACAGAGGTAGCAGACATTGCTTAAAGAAGAGGAAATATCTGTTCAAAAACTAAGGGGTTGTCTAGATGAGAAGATACAATGCTGATTGCTGCCCATTAATGCAAATTGCAGCAGCTTTCTTTTGTCTCCATGGTCCTTTGGCAAAATCACTAGTATGCAAAGCTATCCATGTTTGAAGTTCACATGGGAGTGAATTACTCCCATTATTATTCTCCTTGAGTTGTTGCTATTGCACACTATTTTTTTTTAACTGTAAATCTAAGGTGCACAAGTGCGACCTTCCACTTAAAAATGCTGTTTGGTTGCCTCAGCGCAGTGAAAAAGTGCACCATCAGCAACATGAAACTCCAAAATGCCACTTCCGGCCACGTCAGTGCTGGAAGCCTGCCCCCTGCTCATGTCCAACCAATCAGCTTTCCGCTTCCACTCTTATGAATGAGCTATGATATGAATCGGTTGTTCTAATGGGCAGTAATGCACGTTTCTGCATTTTTTTAAAAAAAACCTCAGGAATTGTTAAGAAGGCTTTCATCCCAAAAGTTTTTGGAGATTTTGGTCCCCCTCCTTCTGAATTCTGCAAATCACCATGGGATCTTGTTGGGACAAAAAGTATTCTCCTCAGATTCTATGAGGAGTATTTTCACCATCTAGATAACCCCGTTTTAGTTCAATAAAAAACTATCCTAATCCCCCCCCCAAATTTCCTAAACTAAAAGTTAAAATTAAACTGAAAAAAATCCCTAAACTAAGCAATATAAATTTAGCTTCAAATGAGCAATGCTATCTCCTCCAAGCATCTATAACTTGCAGGTATGCTCCTAGGAGCCAAAAAGCCGGCTGTGATGAGTTTGCCTTTGGTTTGTCTAGAGCAGAGGTGGGCAAACTGTGGTCCAGGGGACTCAAGAAGTACCATGACTATCTGCAAAGCATAATAATAACAAAAGTTGCAATCCTGGAACACTTTTCTAGTAGACATGTATAGGATTTCACTGTAAAACAACATAAACTAGCACAACACAACCTAAATTATAAATGAATTTTAGTGACAATTTAAACAGGTTACTTTGTAATTTAGGGAGCTTTGGTCTTAAGGCTATCCAGGCTAGATTCCTTGTTATTCCTGAATGTGAAATAAATCTGCATCCCTGTGATTGCTTATCATAATGACAATTTGTCCACATGCACATACCAGCCAGTAGAAGTCCACACACACACGCTGGGTGTGGCACACACATGCCAGTCGGTATTGGCGGGCGCCTCTCCCGCTGTCATGCACCACACTCTCTGAAGCCAGGAAGGGGGCCCTCAACATGTGTTCAAGGCCAGTCACATGCAGACAGCCTTGATTATATGCTGGGGGCTTCCTTCCCGGCTATAGAGTGACACTGGTGATGGGGGCAGCATCTGGTGATACAGGCCAGTGTGCAGGTATGGATCCTGTGTTCTCATGCTAGACCTATCATGGTTTTCCCACATGATGTGGGTTTTCCCAGTTTTTTTTTTAACATTTTAAATGGGTTTACCCTGGATTCCCCCTGGCTTTGCCTCAGACGTTGTCAGGTCCTGAGGCAAATCGGGGCAAGAGCCATGCATCGTTTGGACTGCAGGGCTCCAAGATTGGGGGGAAGCTGGAGTAAATTGCCTTTCTAGACAAGCCCTATGTTATAGTCCAAAAAAGTAGCATTTCCAAGCTCTGGACATCTCATATGATTTAGATGCCTTCTTGCACAAGGTTTTAAACCAAGAGTGGGCAACTGTGGGATGCTAGAGGGCCTCATTCATCCGCTAGCAGACCTTGTGGGGCTGCATCCCATTGCCACATCTTTCCCTCTAGAGTTGGATAATTCAGACAATGAGGAGGAGGCAGATTACCAGGAATCTGTGGCTCCTGATAACAATGGTCTCCCCGAGTCTAAGGAGCTGCGAGGTGAGGCAGATGGGGGCCCTATTCCCTAGCAGGAGGCTGCAGCCAACACATTATCATCATTCATAAAGCCACAAAGAGACAAAGAGAGATTGTGTTCTTTCCCAGTGGTTGTTAAATAGGAGACACTGACCTGATTAGGCACCTGCTGTCTTGAAATGGCTACCTATAAACCTCCCAGCAGCTCCCTAGCAGCTTTGTTACTTTCAACGCTCCTTCTTGGTAACTAGCAGTACTTTTTTGGTGTTCCTCCTTTTCTGACCTTGGACTGGCTATGATTTACAACTCTGTTTTATTACTTGCTAGGTTTGTTTATATCTGAACTACTGACTTGCTGAATGACCTCTGGGCTACTTTATTGTATTTCCCTTCATCCTGCTGAATACACTGTGGCTGACCTGGACTGAATTAAGTGTTCAACAACTCTTACACCCCAACCACCTGGTTCCTGGGTCACTTGCTAACTGGAGCATAGGACACCCACTGCCCCCCCAAAAAACAATCTGTTTGTCCTCAAATGTCCCCAATGACCTGTAGGGGCTGTGGGGAGCATTTTAACAATGTTTTAGGCCTCCCTTAGGCCCAAGCGATGTATCACCACAAGAGAAGTTGGGTGTGTTCTAGGACATTCTCCCAGTTCACAGTGGGTGATGGTGATATCCCCAGCTGCCACATGTGAACTGAGTGTACGTCCCAGAGCATGGCCAGAATCCTCTGTATTGCTGAAGGTGCAAACATGTAGATGTTGCTTGGTAGATGCCAGTGTGGTAAGCTGCCCAAGGTAGAAGGCTTAACCATGACGGTGTAATGTTGTATGCCAGCTATTCCTACTGTCCAATTTTTAACAAGAAAGTACTGGTCACCTATCAAATACTGAAATCCAATATAATTAGGTAACAAATGCAGAGATGAAATATATCCTGAATACACTGAGAGTATTTAAGCAAATGGAGAAGGTGTGAACTGTATATTGGGATCATAATTCACAAAGGATAATTTTGAGGACAAATTTTGGAAGTTCTACTAGCCAAAAAAGGCATGCCATTTAAACTTTCAGGTGTCTTCATTTTGCTTTGAAGTCCAGCCTCTGGGAAGCCTAACCAAAACTGGAACTGAAGTTTAAAACTTTCCTTCCACAGTCATGCTGACTGGAGAATTCTGGGAGCTATAGTCCAAACAAGGGACCTTTCCTAAGCTCTGTATTGGCAGCTTTTTTTCTCTATCCAGATCACAGCTGAAGTGTATTCAGTGGGAATACAGTTGAGAGAGAGAGAGAGTAGCTTAAATGGCCTATCACCAATATCTTATCACACACTGAATCTGAATACAACCTTGCCCCATGATCATGATCACCCCACCTGGAGGCTCCAATTTAAAGATGAGAAGAGAAGAGGTGGTCATGGCACTTTATGTAATGCATTTCACTTCATAGATAATTCACCCCAACATAAAAATGTGTGTGTGTATGTATGTATGTGTGCATGCATTAATGCACAGACATGCATAGTTATTATATCTAAGCTTTAAGAATGTGATAAATTGTGAAATTCTTAGTTCCTCCTCATCCTTTTCATTATAAACTCTAAAGACAGGCATATATTGTTACTTTCCCCAAAGAAATCACTAACAAGACACATAGGATGGATGTTTTAGGACTCATTATCTTTCTGTGTACAGTTTTGGGGCATTTTTTAATGGAATCCATAACTACTGCTGAACAGGTATTTATCAGTACCCTTCATAGCAACCCTACCCCTCATTGCATTGACTTTGGTGGTTCAGGACTTAGATTCTTGCCAAAGTCCTTTTACTATATATTAAAGTTCAATCCTATGCATATATACTGAGAAGATCCATTGAGTTTTGTGGGGCTTACTCCCAAGTAAGTGTCTAAAAGATTGCCTCTTGTTGTCAAGTCTATTGACATTTACCTAACAGTAGGTTCCACTGAACTTAGTGAGGTTTACTTCTGAGAAAAGATGTATAGGATTGTGATGTAAACAGGATTACATATTAGCCTGTGAAATTTAAAGGAAAATCTTAATTATGCATCTATGTTTACAGACTGAGTATGTACATCCATCTTTCTAGGATATGTTCTCTATTGTGATTATTGTCAAATGGGTCATTAGTCGCAGTAGACAATACAAAAGGAATCAATTTAGTAGACCAAGTTAAACCAATGATTTATTAAAATGAAAACTTTAAGTTCTGTGCTTGAAATGTTTTTGGCAGCCTTAGGACCAATTGTAGCTGCAAATAATTACAGGTGGGGAAAAAAAGAATAAATAATAAGAAATGACAGCCAACATGAACCTCTAAATGAAGCACAAGAAAGTTTGTTAGACAATGTATTGTATGCATATAGTAAATGGGAAGAATAATCCATATTCCAATGACTTACCAGGTAAGTTGTCTGAAATATCAAAATGATTCTGATCTGGGAAATAAGAAAAAGGGGTGTATCTTTTTAAAAAAGAGCTTTTAAAGGTAGACTGTGAGACATACATTTTGAAGCCAGAATACTGGTACAATAGAGCTATCTGTAGCAATTTTCACAGAGTAACATGGTATATCAATGATTAATAGCCATAATAGATAAATAAAACTTCTCTGTTCAGAGGCAGTGTACCTTAATTCTGAAACAAAGAACTGAGTCATCATTTTCACACTCTGCTTTATGCTCAGCTTATTAACTTTTATGAGAACCTGCTTACCGAACTACATGGATTTTTGGATTGATTTATCACAATAATTTCCACCAAGGAACACATTTCATCCATGTAATTACACTTTAAAAATATGTAGTCTTAGACAGAAACATTTTTAAGAGAAACGTGCAACAGTCAAATGTTTTGTTATCACATTCCCTTTTGGACTCTGTCCTAGAAGAGGTTCATTCAAGAATATTAAGTGTGATATGGAGGAGACCTGCCACTAGAATCTCTTTAGGTCCCCCCTCCCAACCTCTACACAGGTATGATTGTATATTTTCTTGTAAGTTCTATATGTCAGTGGACATATGTGAAATAAACAGAGAACAGTGGCATTAAAAAGCATGCTTCTTACATGACATACATGTTTTCAAGAAAGACTGAAATGTGCAAAATATGACAGCCAGATCATATAATTAAGTTTTGATTTAATAAATTGTAGAAATCTCTCTCTCTTTTTGTGAAATAATATTTGACATTCCAGCCAGCTAGCGTCAAAGCAAATGTGGCTTGTAGCCACTGGTTGACTTATCAACAGAGTCTTGGGAAGTAGTAACACTTTATTGCCTCCTATTCCTGTCTGCCCTCTAATGCTTTGACACCTGGTTATAAAACACACACACACACACAAACCAACAGGCTGGCAGAAATCTTTTGCATTTCTCTATAGCAGATTTGTTTTTTGACTTACCGGAGCTATGCAGGATGCTGCAGAGGAGAACCAGTAACAACCAAAGCATGTTGACCACCACCCCGAATTGAGAGCCTTTCCCCCCCCCAGAGCTCTCCCCCCTTTTTTGCTCCAAATGGGCAGTGCTGCTGCTGCCACTTTCTAGCCTCACCTTTTCAAGCTCAGGTGCTTTATATACAGCACTGCAAGGCCCTCCCTTATTCCCATGCACTTTCCTCCTGAGATGGCCACAGCTGGGCAAAGTGGAGTGGCCGCCAAACAGGATCTTCACTTTATCAGGCTCGGCACACTTAAGTGTTTTTTGTTTTTTAAGAAAAGGAAAGGGTGTGTGTGGAAACACCTTTTCCATCCCATTATCATTTTTTCCATAGCAAGGTGAATGGAGCTGGTTTGTAACAGTTGAACTATATTTACTGTAAAAGTGTGGCACCCAGTCCAAATGACATGCAGATCAGTAGTGCACAACACCTGATAGCACCCGATAAGGTGGAATGTAACACACTGGCGGTTGGTTAGGGATGGGTGCCTTGGTCTATTTCCAGTACATGGCATTTTCACATAGGTTAATTCCCGAGTCCATCCCATCCCATTTTCACATCGATCTGCAGTTTTTCTTCTGGAAAAAGCAAACAAATTCATGTTATTTTCCAGACATCTTTCCCATTATGAAATTACACATTTCACCCTGAAACAGGTATTTTAATATGCAGTTTGGTACAGTCTGGGAACAGAGAATTTCATTGCAAAATTCAAAGAAGGGTGGGAACCAAAACTGCAGACTGAATGGAATCCTTGAGCATCCCTGCTTCTAGTCAAAGGCAGAAGAGGAGCTAAGTTGGTCCATCTGTAGTACTGACAATATAAGCAGGCAGCAGAACTAGGAAGATTAAAGTGGGGTGGGAAATAAATTGGACAGCAACGTTGCTGGTTTAAGATCCTTCTGATTAACCATTCCTTATCTTGTTTAAAAATCACATTCTTCGTTCAGTGTATATCCTTTCACACATAGCTGGAAGGAACATTTTTTATTTTTAGCTTTGAGCAATGAGGACTGGACAATCTTAATTGCAGGGAACATACTGCAATTTGCAATGCTGTGACAAACTGGAATGCAGCTCAATTATACCAGGCCACAATCCAACATGAAGGATTCCTGTCCCAGTCCCATGGAAATGAATGGGAGAGGTGTTCTTGTGCAGCTCTGGTACATTTCAGTGGGGTCTGTGCAGGAGAGCTATGTTGTGGATTGTGCTGTCCTGAGGTTTTAGAACACCTTAGCCATTTCTTGAGGCTGTTAGAGTTATGGCTTGGTTCTGAATATAAAGCAGAATGTAGGAAGAATGATGTAGAGTCTTGAGCTAGTAGAATGTACTGGGATTACAAGAGGGCACTCAGTTTTGAACACCTCCCTGTTGGGTGGTGGTGGGGAACCAGCCTCTCTGAAGATAGAAATCTAGCACAGTAACAAGTGAATTTTGTTAGAGGATTTCTTGCTACTATTGTTACTTGTGGAAATAGGTTTTGTTTGAATGCTAGATCATGCCTACAACAGTTATGGTGTGGCAAGTAATTCACTGCTAAGAATATTTGCACTTCTACAGGAGCCAAACTGGCTCACAGACGTGTTGATCATGTACCTGAAAAATCATAAGATATATGAGAAAGGTGGGCTTTCTATTACATGTTTTCCGTCAAAGCATTATTCCATCCACATTTTCATCCAGTTCCATGTTTAGAAACACGTTTCTACAGATATATAGCATTCTGGATTCTATTGACACTTCACTCATAATAGCAGCCCTGATGTGATCCCACAGGAGTGTTATTGGTTCCATGGTTCAAACTGTCATCTCCAGATCAGTGCTGTGCAATTAGTCACTGGTGCTGCAATGTGTATGATAGAAGTTGCACATTTTTCTGAGTAGCTACCACTTGAAGAACACCCCAATAACAGTAGTGTATCATGCAATGGATGCCTCAAAATGGCTACAACTTGCTTATGCGCCTAATGACAGCCCTGCACTCTGAAGGTAATTGCACTTTGTATGTTAGTAGGGATGCACAGCCTAACCTGATTCAGGGACCCTTGTGTGTAGATGGAGATATTTTAAACCTTTCTACTGCTATTCTGTACCCAACATCACTCTTGCTGCAAGGGCTAAACATTAGAAAATAACCCCATTGGCATCAATTGAATTTTTCTGCCTCTTTTTAGCTTGGGAAGTGGGGGGATTTAGCTTACAAAGGCAGCTAAGGAAGGTTTAAATCTCACCCACCCATGCATGATGTTCCCTATTTACTAGAAGCCAACCAGAAAGGGATCTTAAAATGCACACTACTTTTAAAAATCTAGTATGTAGCTTAGCCCTCAGTTTTCCAGAATCAGAACAATACAGGCAAATCATATAAAATCTAACACTTTCAGACTTTCTCCTCAACACTTCAAATGTGCCTCTCTTTGTGGTCTATATTAATAGTTGCACTAGTCTGCGAACTAGTTTTTCTCTTTACAAACCCCGTTTTTATTCTGGTTGTTCAAATGCCTTTTATCTCTAAAGTGTCTATAGATCTATAATATTAGCTTAATCATATCAGTTCATTTTCAAGGAATGTTCCACAGTGAAAGATTAAATGTGGGAGTCCCAGTGGAGGCTGGAGCTCCAATGTCTGTTGGTTGGGGAATCCACTCTGGATTTTAGTTTGAACTTTACATTCTAAACTCTGAACTTTAAAGAACGTTCAACACCTTGGATATTTCCTTTGAAGTTTAGACTAAACCCCAGAATGAATTCATTGCCAGACTGACATCAGTGCTACCAGCCTCCACTAGTGGATCCCTTATAGAAAATTCTACCCTGTTAATACTGTACATTCAGGATGTCTCTCTATAGTACAGACTTAAAGGAGTTTAATCATTATTCCATCAAGGAACCTGGAAGCAGAAGAGCAGAGAGAGCTCTATTGGGGATTTCTCAGCATCCTCCTCAACAATAATTCTCAGGTTCATTGGAGAAATTAATGACAGTTTAACTTGGATAAGATGAATACATGTTTGTACTATATCTATAGTCATGGCTCCAGCACCCAAATCTTAATTATTTATCTGATTGCTCAACTAATGTTACAACTATGCCCAAAGATATGGGTATCATGACATACTACCTGGAATATTTCGAAGGGAGTCACAATAATAGAATGTGTAAGTATAAAGACTAATTTCATTAGCTATTGTGTAGAGTTTTCCAAAAGAATAAGCATATTCAAAAGAAGAGCCCTGCATTTTTGTGTTACTAAGTATAATGCCTAACCCAACATCATGGTACATCTCCTTCCTTTCCTAGTCTTTGTATATCCATACAACAGTCAATGAAAAGTACTTAAATGCATACAGTATACAAAGGCAGCTAAAGATGTGGCAGTATATAGTGTTTTACAGCAAGGAGAATATCAACAGACTGATGCATACACATATAGTAGGAATTTTGGTAATATGCTGTTTCATGCAATTTTCCTCAAGTACACAATTGCAACCAAAAGAAAGAAGGTATTTACATTTGTCAAAGCCTATACGGCATCATTCTTTCCAATTGATTAAAAAACAAATAAACCCTACTAATGTTGTTATGTACTTTCAAGGCGACGTACGGCAACCCTATCACATGATTTTCTTGGTAAAGTTTGTTCAGAGTGGGCTTGCCATGGCCTTCCTCTGAGGCCGAGAAAGTGTGACTTGAAAGGCTGAGCAGGATTTCAAACCCTAGTCTCCCATAGTCCTAGTCCAACAATCAAACTATTATACTATACTGGCTTAATGTATTAATACATCCCTATTAAATACTTAAGAATAAAACAGGAGGAGAAGAAGATGTTTGCTACCACATGCAGGCTAAAGTATTATGTTCATGAATTTGACAATCTTGGTTCTAGAAAAAATAAAATTGGGTCTAACAACCACACTTCTATATATATAATTCTCTTGGATATGTTTGCTGTTTCCAGTGTGCTGATTGGCTGCTTTGGGAACTGACCCACCAATCATAGGTCTGTTGGGCAGCCAATCAGTGCACTGGGGGTGGGACCATGTAGATGTCAAACATAGCTGCTGGAGAGGGACAGTGAGTAACATGGGGGTGAATATGGTGTGTGTGTGTGTGCTGGGGTGCAGGGGGTGGGGGGTAGAAATGGTGGCTGGGGGTAAAATGAGTGGCAGGGGGGTAGAAATGGTGGCAGGGGGGTAGAACAAGTGGCAGGGGTAGAAATGGCGGCAGGGGATAGAACGAGTGGCAGGGGAGCAGAAATGGCGGCAGGGGGGTAAAACGAGTGGCAGGGGGGTAGAAATTGTGGCGGGGGTAAAATGAGTGGCAGGGGGTAAAAATGGTGGCAGGGGGTAGAAATGGCGGCAGGGGGTAGAACGAGTGGCAGGGGGCAGAAATGGCAGCAGGGGGTAGAACAAGTGGCAGGGGGCAGAAATGGCAGCAGGGGTAAAATGAGTGGCAGAGGGGATAAAACGAGTGGCAGGGGGTAGAAATGGCAGTGGGGGGGCAGAAATGGTGGCAAGGGGTAGAAATGGTGGCAGGGGGTAGAACAAGTGGCAGGGGGGTAGAAATGGCAGCAAGAAGGGTAGAATGAGTGGCAGGGGGATAGAAATGGCAGCAGGGGGGAGAAATGGCAGCGGGGGCAGAAATTGCGGCAGGGGGGAAGAACAGGTGGCAAGGGGGGCAGAAATGGTGGCAGGGGGGTAGAACGAGTGGCAGGGGGTAGAAATGGTGGCAGGGGGGCAGAACCGGCAGCGGGGGCAGAACCGGCGACGGGGGGCAGAAGTGGCAGCAGGGGGGCAGAACTGGCGGTGGGGGGGACAGACTTAAACTCACCAGCCTACCTCAAAGGGTTGGCATGAGGTCTCCTGGTCATTTGGGGGGGGGAGTTTTTTAATGGTGTATGGTACACTGGGTCCAGCTAGTATATATGTAATTTCCTGAAAGTACAAGGGCATAACATCAAAATTTATTTCTCAAAACAGGTTAACAAAGAGTCTCCTAACATGCTAACATAGTAGCTCCTATACTTGGAAGTAATTATGGAAGCAATTTCAGTCATGGAAACAATTCTTATTTAATTGTTTACTCTGTGATAGGGATGCATGTGCTATATGTCTGTTTGGGTTTGCTTTTTTGGGGTGGGGGGAGTCTATTGGGCCTATTGATAATATACAGTCTGATAAATATAAGGTGACCTCTGCACACACAACCTCTTTTGAGAAGTTATTACTAAAATTTCCATCTTGTGTTTCCATATGTCTGCCTGTTGATCATTTTGCTTGTTGTAAAGCATTGTATATTTGCACATCTTTGTTTGCCTTTGTATGCTGCATGTCTTTAAGCACTTTGCATTGACTTTTATATATTCTCTATGCATATGTGCATTTGTGTATATTAGAGTGCATAACAAGTTAAGAATATTACTCTTAGGGCTCACCTACATGGGCCAGGATATGCTGGCTGCCCACTGGTATATCCTGCCTGCAGATCAGTCCTGTTCCTCCCCCATTATGTGGACGAAATGGGCCAGAGTCTGGATGGGCACACTGACCCACACTTGCAGCTGCTGCTACCTGTGTTCCACTCTCTGGATCCAGGCAGGAGGCCCACAGCATATGAGCAAGGCCCCCTGCATGTGAGCAGCCTGGTCACGTGCGGTGGGCCCCCTTCCTGGATTCAGAAGAGTGAGGCAATCAGCAGCTACAGCAATTGTCCAGTGTGCTGGAATAGGCTGCTGCGGCCACACATGGCCCGATCCATTTTATTTTGGCTGGAATAGATTTAAATGGGTATTTCCTACCTCATCTTTGCCCCATCTTTCCCCCCAAGGGTCATGAGGACTGCCTGGGGGGGAAACGGGGCAAAAGCCCTGCATTGTCAGGAATGCACAGCTCCAAGATGGGAGCAAGAAGAGGTAAAATTGCCCATGTAGATAAGCCCTTAGTCATATATGATATAGACAGACAGACAGACAGACAGATAGGATATATCTGTTCTATGTTATTAACTGCATCCTTCTGTGATCCAGAACAGACTTGTCTGAATTGCTGTTTTATGCCTGAAAGTGTTTGTGTCCTTATTTTGAATGCATTCATTGTAATTCACAATTCTATGTTTATCAATTTGTGTAATTAGCATTTATAGTTATGTATTTGAAAAGAAATCTTATTGCTGAGCAAAAGGACCTGATCTATTCACTGGAAATGTGGATCAGGTCAGTGGTGCCTTTTAAAAACAAAGAACTTATCTGCAGCATGCATGATTTATGTTTTGGTTTTCTTACAGTTTTAACAGTTTATTGTAAGACTGTCTTTTCTAGACCAAGTGCAATTGGGATACATAATTCTTTTCAGCTTATAAAGGGAACTCCCTGGGGATCAAATGTGATAAAATGTTAAGGGAATATATATACTCACTCTAAAATACCAAAACCAGCTGTATACATGGCCTTTTAAAGGCATACAGTCATCCCTTCACATTCGTGGGGGTTAGGGGCAGACAACCCCCGCGAATGTAAAAAAAATGCGAATAAGAAATAAGCCTGCCGGCGAGCGGTTTCCCACCCCAGTCCCTTCCCAAGGCAGCGAGGAGCTTCCTGAGAAGCCCCTGGCTGCCTTGGGAAGGGAGTGGGGTGTTGAGCGGGGGGCGGGGGGGGCGCAGGCAGCTTTCTGCAAATGATCAAAACCGTGAATGTGAAAGCCGCGAATGTGGAGGGGCAACTGTATACCAGTGCCTGTCAAAGGAATAAAACTGAAAAACTGATTTTTTTGTGCAATAAACAGTTTATTGGTATTTTCTTCCTTGTGTTTATCTACACTGTTACATGATTATAAAGGGGATGCAGAAATGGCTTTTGCTTCATGTTTGGAATCTAGATAGCTGCCATATTTTGAGCAGAAAGGGATTTTCTCCAGAACTTGTTGTCTATGTTTATGGCTCATTACTGAATCTAACCAGGTTATTTTGCTGAACTTTTCTTGAATACTTCTGGCATTATTTTTCCAGAATACTATGATTACTGACAGCCGGAATGGGTTTCATGAATAAAATTTTAAAAAGTCATGCCACTAATCTTTTCTGTCTTTTTTAAAAGACAAATTTTAAATTAATTCTTAGCAAAAATAATCTAATTTAAAATCAAAGTAATATGCAATCAAAAATAAAGAAACAGAAAGAAGAAAAAGATGGGGGTGGGGAGAAAGACATACAGCTAATACACAGTAGGGATCTGACTCCCCAATCTTGACTGTAATGAAAAGAAAAAAGAAAAAATATTCTGTCTTTATAGATCCATCCAAATAATCCTACTAAAATTACTAATAATCATAGTCACCCAGATTATTATGTTGTTAGATTTCTTATTGCTCAAAAATAGTAATCCATAAACAGTTTTCAATCTTTCAAAAAGTCTTCATTTGGCTTACCCTTTAGAACCAATGTTAATTTGACCATTTGGGCTAACTCAACAGCCTTAATAATCCATTCTTCCATCATTAGTGCTTCAGTCTGTTTCCAAGTTTGAGCAAACATTATTCTTGTTGCTCTTGTCATATATCAAAGAAGTGATCAATATTTACTATCCAGTTCTTTATCTGTAATGCCCAACAGAAACATTTCTGGTAACATTATAAAAAACTCCTCGAATGCTTCCATCAGCGCTGTTTATGCACAATCCTAAATATACACTGGACTGACTATGTGATGAATGTTGCTGTCCTTGAGCAAGCAGGGAACACCAGCATTGAAGCCATGATATTGAGAACATAGCTGCACTGGGCAGGGCATGTTTCTAGGATGGAGGACCATCGCCTCCCCAAAATAGTATTCTACGGTGAACTCGCCATGGGTCAGCGTAAGAGGGGCACTCCAAAAAAGCGATACAAGGATTCCCTGAAACAACACCTCAGGCTCGGCCAAATTGATCACCAACAATGGTCCGCCCTGGCCTCACATCGGGAGGCATGGAGACACACTATCAACAATGCTGCAGCCTTATTTGAGAACTCATGCCGAACAAGTCTTGAAGAGAAATGACAATACAGAAAAAAATCACGGGAACATCATCCAAGGAAACCTTCTGCTGTGCTTTCTGCAACCGGACTTGTCTATCTCGGATTGGCCTTTTTAGTCATCAGCGCACTTGCAGAAAGCGCGGGATGAGTCCTTCCTGAATCTTTGTTTGCGAAGAGAAGCCAGAGAGAGAGATATAAAATCTACCTTTAAAATGTTGGGCATTAACATATAAATCTTAAATATTTATATATCAACATATATACTGTTATACCAACAGTCCACCACATAGGAAAAAAGGAGCCCTCCTTATGTTGACATCCTCAATGTTGATTTGAAATATTCTGGGACATTTTTGACAGCTTATTTGGGGTTAGATGCCATCTATACATCATCTTATATAGGCTTTCTTTTTAAATTACTGCACAAAGTAAATTTTATATCTTTGGAACCCCCCCCCCCCTCATACATCCATATGAACATTATGCCCAAAATTTTGGGCCCATCTTATGTACTTTTTTACTCATCTTCTGTCTAGTTTAAAAAGCCATTCATACACTCTTTAAATTACATGGTCATCATCTTTACACAACTCTACATAAGACTTATTTTCTCTCACCACAATGGCTGCATTTCTCTTGTCTTGATTAAATCTGTCCTTGAGTTGCATATAAGCAAACCAATTAAGATCTTTGCCTTCCTTAAGGATAATCTCTCTTTATTTAAACTTCCAGCTATCTTGTTCAAAGTACTAAAAAATTATCCTAGAGCAACCATCTCCAATTTTTAACCCATTAAATATCCTAAACAAAGGCTTCCTGCAGTGAGGTGGCTAATATTATCTTAGGAAAAACTCCCTGTTTATACTTATACTAGACTTGTAGGAGAGTCTTTCTAATACAATGATTTTTAAATTCACCCTAATTTTACCATATTAAAAGTATCCATGCCAACTAAACTGTAAATTATGCTGTTCAAGTTCCAAGAGTCTCACAGCAATATCTGCAAGCAATATCCATTTCTTCAACCATACATAACAACAGGCCTCATGACACAATTTGACATTAGGGACTCCCAAGCTGCCCCTTTCCTTAGCATCATGCAGTATTTAAAATTTTATTCTAGGTTTCTTTGCCTACTGGGTAGGTAGAATGTGCTTTGTCAAGGCTTCTGGGATGTGTCAGTTACCCAAAATACATAAACAGGGCAACCTTGGATGGCCCATCATCTCAAGCACTGGAACACTCACCGTTGGTGCCTCTGGATATATGGATCATATCCTTAGACCATGCCATCAGCACACCCAGCTATGTGAAGGACACTACTGACTTCCTGCAGAAATTACAGTCCATCCGCAACCTTTCAGGGAACACCATCTTAGCAACCATGGATGTGGAATCCCTATATACTAACATTCCACTAAAGGATAGCCTACAAGCAGTCAGGAACATCATTCCAGATGGGACCATAGCAGACCTAGCCACCAAGGGCTGCCACTTTATTTTCACACACAACTACTTTATTTTTGTTAATAACATATACCTTCAAGTCAATGGTACTGCCATGGGCACACATGGCACCACCATATGCCAACATCTTAATGGCTGATCTTGAACAACACTTCATTAACTCCTGACCCAGAAACCTCTACTCCTCCTGATGTACATTGATGATATGTTCATAATTTGGACTCATGCAGAGGACTCTCTCAAGACATTCCACCAGAATTTCAACAGCTTCCACCCCACCATCAATCTCAGCCTGGAACTATCTACAGAACAAGTCTACTTTCTGGACACCACTGTACAGCTAAATGATGGACATCTGAACACCACACTATATCACAAACCCACTGACCTCTACACATACTTACATGTCTCCAGTTTCCACCCTGAGCACACTACCAAATCCACAGTTTACAGTCAAGCCTATGGATACAATCACATATGCTCAGACTGATAAGGCAGGTTTGCCAAACTCATGGAATTAAAAGAATTCCTCAAGTTACAGCACCCACCATATGAAATAAAAAAATATCTACAGGGCAAGACATGTACCCAGAACTAATCTTTTTGCAGAACAGCCTGAAGGCAGGAAATGACAGGACCCCACTAGTGGTCACATACAGCTCTCAGTTGAGACCCCTCAGATGTATCATTGCTGAACTACAACCTGTCTTGGACAATAATGCTGCCCTTTTGAAGGCTCTTGGTGCAGACCTGTACTTGCATACAGAGAGCCTCCCAATCTCAAACGGTTACTTACTTACAGGAGGATGTACAACACAGATGGGAGACGGGTAGAACATCTTGCCACAAACATAGATGCCAATTCTGTCCACACATCTACTTGAGAAATGTCATGACAGGACCTAATCACATCACCCACAATATTAGAGGTACCTTCAATTCTTCATCCTCTAATGTGATATATGCCATCCTCTGTCAACAATACCCTTCAGCACTCTACATTGAGCAAACAGGCCAGTTTCTGTGCCAGAGGATAAATGGACATAAATCAGATATTACGAATGGGACTACACAAAAATCAGTTGCAGTACACTTCAGTCTTCCTGGACATTCCATCTCTGACCTCAGGACAGCTGTACTTGAACAACAACAACAACAACAACAGAAGATTGGAAAGAGAAACAGCTGAATTGAAATATATCCACAAATTCCAGTCCAGCAACAGTGGGTTGAAAAAAGATGATGCTTTCCTGGCACACTACAGCTATTATAACACTAGTTAACACCACAGTCTCATGAGGGCACTCTTGGCCAGTTTATCACATCTCATTTCTGGTTCCCAACTAGCATCACACTACATTCCCAAACCCCCTCCACCATTCATATGGTCACCCTCAACCTGACCTTAGTCAACATCTTTCCTTCCGTTTTTGTCCCTCAATGACTATTGTTATACTGAACTGGTCACTTCATCACCACACCCACAAGTTTTGCATTTCTATAGCTATTCCACAGCCTGCTTATAAGGTCTGTTCCTAGGCACTAGTTCATTCCATGTATCTGAGGAAGTAGACTAAGTCTACAAAAGTTTATGCTACAACTTTTTCCTCTCAGTTAGCCTCAAAGGTTCTACAAGTTCCCTTTGCATATTTATACATTTAAAGACTATTTAAAGATAGTAATAAATCCTGCACCTCTCCATTGATGCCACTTTGTCGTGGGAGAGAGGCTTGCGTACCCTAATGATGTTTTGAGCTATGCTGGCGGTGGCATAATAGCCACTGGTAGGGTCTCCCATGCCGGACAGGTCAAAACCGAAGGATCTGACAAAGAGTGTCAAAGGGCAGGATGGGCTCTCTAGCCTTATGGCAACCATCCTAGGGGAAGGAAAACTCTAATCCCAAACCTGGGCAGATGGTGCTTGTCCAACCCTGTAAGGTCAACCATCTAAGAGAAGGAAACTCTAATCAAACCTACGACCCGAGGACCTCGCTGCTACCATCCGAGCTTGCAAGGCCACAGCAGATGAACCTTTGGTTTAAAGGGTGAGGCCAGTTCTGTGCACACTGTGCTCCACCAGAAAAATAAAAGCACGGGATGAGTCCTTCCTGAATCTTTGTTTGTGAAGAAAAGCCAGAGAGAGATTGAGAGAGAGAGAGAAAAATCCTGCAAAGCTAGGAGCAACATAGAGATCATGCTACTGATCGTCAACCATCTTGGCCATTTTCTGATTTTTTTAAAAATAGAGTCACAAGTTTGATAGATTAGAAGAATGCTGTGGGTATAGTATATCTTGATTTCTGTAAGGCAAAGCAAAAGGACAAGGTCCTCCATGATAGTTTTGCAGCCAAGCTGGTAAAATGTGGACTAGATGATGTTATCTCAGGCAAATTTGACCACATCTAAAGAATGTGCAACATTGGTTTCTTATAATCCTGGTAAGAAGTAACAAGTGGGGTGCTGCAGGGTTCTGTCTTGGGCTCAGTGATATTTAATATATTCATAAATTATTTGGGTGAAGGACACACACAAAAACACAAAGATTACAAAGAAAACTCTTTTAAGACTCCCACCGAACTAACAAAGGTAGAGAAAGGAAGGCGGGGAAGAAAGGGGAAGGAAAGAAAAGGAGAAGAAAAGGGAAAAGAAAACAAATAAACAATGCACTTAATATACCCTGATGAAACAAAGTAACAGATAATTTAGGAGTATGAAATGTTAAAAAGCATAAATTTAATATTTAATATATAATATATAAACTTAAAACAATAAGAAGAGGAAGAAACAAAACAGGGTGGAATAAAGGGGAAAGGATAAAGAGAAAAGCATATAAAATAAACAATTGAAATGAACAAGAATAATGAGTGATGACAAAGGAGAAATAAATGGATTAAATACAACTGTTCAAATAACAATATCAGATGTGCAAATATAAAGACATAAAAGTTGGGAAAGCCAGATAGGAAGTTTGGATTGGATGGAGAGCGGAGAAGATGGATGAATAAAAGGATAGAATGAATGAAAGAATGAATGATTTTTAGTTAAAAGTAAAACATATATAAAACATTAACAACATATAAACTCAAAGCAATGTTTAATATATACAATATATATCACATCTATTTCAGAGGGAAATAAGAATGATACAAAGCGAATGAGATCACACACTGCTGTTTGTTTTGATGTTTGATATGTTATTATCAATGATTGTTGTATATTGAAACTGGCTATGAATAAAAATAACCTAAAAACATTATTTGGGTAAAGGAATAGAGGGGATGCTGATCAAATTTGTAGATGACTCCAAGTGGGAGGGTTAGATAACACCACAGAAGACATAATCAGAATTACAGATGACCTTAACAGACTGGAGAACTGGGCCAATACTAACAAGATACATGTTGGGAGAAAGGTGGGATAGAGAAAGGTGGGATATTAACTAACTAGCTATCTATATAAGCAAACCAACAAACCAACAAACAAATTAAGGTAATACAGGGGAAAACAGATGCAGAAGTTTAGGATGAGTTATACCTGGTTTGACAAACAGTATGTGTGGATCCTTCCTCAATGAAATAAAAAAAATATCAAGTGTGATGCAGTAGCTAAAAAAGCCAATACAGTTCTAATCTGCATTGATAGAACTATAGCATCCAGATCAAGGGAAGTAAGAGTAATACTCTATTCTATTTTGATTTAGGTCACCTGGAGTACTGTGCCCAGTTCTGGATGCCAGAGTTTAAGAAGAATATTGACAAGGTGGAACATGTACAGTAGTGGGTGACCAAGATAATAACAGTTTGGAAACCAAATGCTGTGAAGAAGATTTGAGGCAACTGGTTTTGTTTAGCCTGGGGAAGAGATCATTGAGAAATGACATTGCAGGCATCTTTAAATATCTGAAGGAAGATCATGTGGCACAAGCTTATTTTCTGCTGCTTCAGAGGATAAGAACTAATCAAAAGCATTCAAATTATGGTGAAAGAGATTTTGACCAAACATGAAAAAGACCAAAGATGGTAAGAGCTGTTCAACAATAGAACAGACTATCTCAGAAGGTGGTAGACTCTCGTTCCAGGATTAGATGGCCACCTCTCAGTGGTGTTTTAGCAGTGGATTTATGTATTTTCAAGGTGCAGAGCTAGATGTTACTTGGAGTTCCTTTTAACTCTATGATTTTATGCCTCACTGATATGGGTCACCTGCCTCTGTCCAACTTTTGAGTTACGGCACTCTAATCTAGACAATACAGGTCAATCTGTAGGAAGTTTTTTTTTTTTACTCTTATTATTTTCATATCTCCCCTTTTTCTAACTCCTGGGACTTCAGGTGACTTACAGAAACTAAAACAGATACAGGTCACAACAACACACAAAAAGTTTAAATACAGGTTTACCTCAGTTAATGAAGTAAATGTGTTCCTTGGTTTTATTTCTTTAACAGCAATTTTGTTACCAGAGATGGAAATAACACAGAAAGAATAGGGATAGGTTCCTACACTACCAAAAAGAAGAGCAGTTCAATAGATTTCTGTATACATTTTATTAAAAACATGTGAAATGAAACAACCAGGTCAGGTAAGCCTTGCATAAATAAACACAAACATTTTGAATTTTCTAGAGATCACCTGAAAGCTTCTTCTAAAACAGAGGGAAGCTGGGGAGGCAGGCTAATTTGCTTTATCCCTTTCTTTCAGTTTTGCTCTTCACACATGCTCAACAAGTGATTCGGGAGGCAGCTGTTTATCTTGCCTGTTGTACATAAGCTCACACAGCTACACTAAGATCACCTACAGCAGAATCCCATTTTTCCCATGTCAAGCTTTAATGCATTGGTAACTACAAGCACACTGCTGCAACCCAACACTGAAAGTCTGTCTTTCTCCAGCCCACCTTCATCATCCTCCCACAGCCAATGCTGAAAAACAAACAAACATCAAGCTAGACAGAAGACAAGAAAAGGGGGGGAGCTAGGCTGGGCTCCCATTTAAAAAAAAAAACACCTTTGTAATAATGAGCTTCTTTGTCAGAGCATTTGGTAACTGAGGTATATGCTTGTATAATCTAACTATCAATAGAATTAAAGGCAATTTAAGAATGTATCTGTTAAAGAGCAAGAAATAAGACCAGCATAGTACATTATGCAGCATTTGATTCAATGAGGCTTTTCTAGTTGGGACAACCACCACATTTAGGTCACACACAAATTTATTTGGGAAGTATGAAATACAGGTCAAAAGGGAATGTTGTTTTTATATCTTTGGGGGATCAGTCACAAGGGAAAGGGAAACAGAATGTAGGAGAGAAAGAGGCAGTATGATGGAAAGATAGAATCAGAAAAGAGAGATAGGACTTTATCAGACGAGCCAGCAAAACAATGCCCCCCACCACACTTACCTTTTCTCCCAGCAAAGGCTTCCCCAGCAATGAAGGAGGAAGTGAAGAAGCTCCATTAACTTCCTCGTTTGAAATCTTGCAAGACCTCATCGTGCGGGAAATTCAAACATAAAACAAAAAATAAAACACAAAAAGTTACACAAAGCACAAAAACACACTTAAAAACTTTCAAAACAAAACAGGAAAGGTTAAAAAAAAATGTGTCACCTACCTGGATGTTGTGATCTCATTCAGAAGTGTAATGGCCAGACTGGCCATTCACAAGGTAAGTATGCGAAGAAGAAAAAAAGACGCAAGGTTACACACGTTGGCTATGCCAGCAAAAAAATGGCACAGCCAATCTATTGACAGCTTGGGCCATCAATAAAATAGATCGGCTTAAGGACAAGACATAAACACAAAAGGGTGATATTGTCTGATATGCACGCACTTTTGTGTTCATGTGGTGTCATTATGATGCTGTATTTAGTGTGTCTGATAAAGTCCATAGTGTCAGCATGGGAGGAGAACAGGTGATAGGAAGAAGCAAGAACCTAATATTAGTGGGGCTTTTCAAACTCTTCCCAGGCCCAGCAAACAACAACAACAACAACAACAAACATAAATTTTATTTCTTTCCTGCCTCTCCCCAAGGCTCGCGGTGGGGTACAAGATGAATTAAAATACAATATATAACATAAAATAATTTAAACACACAGATAAAAACACATAGGATTAAAACAAACATTAAAATCATCCATAAACTTATAGGATTAAAAGAAACATTAAAATCATTCGTAAACTTAAAATACCAATTTTAAAATTCATAGATTAAAATCAACTGGGTTGCCAGAAGAGATAGGTCTTTAGTGCTGTTTTAAATTCTGACAGTGTGTTTAACTGTTGAATCTCTTCTGGCAGGTCATTCCACAGTCAGGAGGTGGCTGATGAAAAGGTCCTCTGGGTGACAGTTGCCAGTCTAGTCCTGCTGGCTGAAGTAAATGTCCCCTAGAGGACCTGAGTGTATGGGGCAGATTGTATGGAAAGAGGTGCTCCTGGAGGTAACCTGGACCCAAACCATGTAGGGCTTTAAAGGCAATAATCAACACTTTGTTCTGTGCCCGGAAATTAATTGGCAGACAGTGGAGTTATTTTAATATTGGTATAATATGCTCACTCCTGGATGTACCTATAACCGACCTGGTTGCCATATTTTGAACTAATTGGAGTTTCTTATTTTATTAATTATATTTAATTACAGAAAAAATACAACTTAATTAGAACTATACACAGTTATGTGTCATATTTGTAACAAAGAAAAAAAGTTCAAGACAGAGTCAACACAATTACTTACATTTAAATCGATGATATATCATGTCATACATGCTTCCCATCTTCTCACTTTTCCCTTTGGTACCTTATCCATGTGTCTTTCCTTCCAAATATCTACCTGCCTTTTGCTAGCTATTATATCGTAAAGATGTTTCACATTGACTTTGAATTTGTGTAAACAGAATTCCTTCTTATCTCTTGTCTCCTTTAGCTTTTTTTCTTTAAACCATACCTCTACAAAATCTATCCCATAAATTTTTAATGCTAAGTGTTGGTCTAGATCCCATATTCGTTTCTTAATATATATATCTATTTATTGAAGTATTTTGTTCTCCAAGTATGAAGTAATTGGTGCTCATATTTCATCAACATATTCTATGGATCTCTGATTTATCATGGCTGTCAATTTGTCAAGATCTTTCATATCTAAAAATTTCTCTAACCATTCCTCTATTGTAGGTACATAAAATAGTTTTCCAGAATTTGGCTAACAATAGTTGAGCTGCTGAGACCATGTTAAGTATTCATTTCCAGTGTTGTTCAACTTTCTTATCTAATATAGATATCATATTCAATAAATATAAATGGGGTTTCATCGGGTAAGTTGTATGTCATACTTAACTCATAATTTTATGTATCTTGTCCCAAAACTTCTTTATTTTTGGGCACCCCTACCACGAATGGTAATATGTTCCTATCGATTCATGGCACTTCCAACACTAGTTTTCCCCAGTTTTATATATTTTATCTAACTTAGCTGGTGTAAAGTGCCATCTATTTTGCATTTTGAAAAAGTTTTCCTTTAAGTTTTGGATTAGTGTAAATTTCTGTGTGTAATTCCAGGCTTTCCCCCAGTACTCTAAATCTATTCCCCCTCCCAAAGTCTTTGGCCCATTTTATCATTGATTCCTTAACTGTTTCATGTTCCTGGTCTCTTTCTAATAATTTTTTATAGTATTTGGGCAATAATTTTTCTCCTTTATCTTTAAATATTCAAAATGGACTCAGAAGTAAACACAGTTGCAACACTGTCTCAATCACAGTATTGTTACAATCCACAATCCAGCAACACTGTATCCCAAACATCAAAGTGTGTTGTGTAACTGAAATTGTCAGCCAATATAGTGTTACAAAGTTCAGTAGATCAGCTGCAACCCTGATTGTTTTAGAGGAACAGTTTCTACAGTTGTCCCTTCACATTCGCGTGGGTTACGGACGCCAGACCCCCGCAAATGTGAAAAAACAGCGAATAACAATTGCCCTCTCCTGGGCTTTTGCCCTTCCTGTAAAGGCAGCAAAGGCTCAGCAGAGGGGCGGTTTAAGAGGTTTTGCCTCACTCCCTCGGCTTCCCTAGGTCTTTGTTCTGTTTGTGAAGAGAAGCGAAGACCCAGGGAAGCCCAGGGAGTGAGGGAAAACCTCTCCAACTGGCTGTCTGCTGGGCTTTTGCCCTCCCTGCAAAGGCAGCGAAGGCTGAGCAGAGGGGCAGTTTAAGAGGTTTTGCCTCACTCCCTCGGCTTCCCTGGTTCTTTGTTCCCTTTGTGTAGATAAGTGAAGACTCAGGAGACGGGCAGTGGGTGAGGGAAAACCGCAAATAATCAAAACCGCGAGTGCCAAAGCCGCGAATGTGAAGGGACAACTGTATTTCTATAACAGTTTATTTCCTTTTATATTCACTAATATAAAATCCAAAAAAGGAAAGAGGAAAAAAGTAAACGTAGCTGAGCCCTCTTATAGAAAGAAAGAAGAAAATTGCTCACCACCGTATGGACATAACTTGAAAGCTTCACACCTCTCATATCCAGTCTATTCAACCGTCTTTGTTTAAGATAAAAACCCAACAACAACAACAACCAACAACTCCAAGGTACAGTTGCTGTTTGTAGAAGTTTGTCCTCTTCAAAGTTAAAAGAGCCCCCAGTTTGGACAGTGCTGTTTTTCTTTAGCAGTTCAGACAAGTAATGTTAAAATAAATTGCGAACAGCCCTTGTGCTTTCTGTGAGGGAAGCTGCTCTGGGAGACGTGGCTGCTTTTGATCCTGTCCATCTGAATCACACACTGTCAAAACTGCTGTTCTAACAGCTAGATAACTCCAAAACTAGGGATCCCCGATGAGCACCCAACTCTCCATTCTTCCCAGAGTGAATTGGACCAGTACTCTGTCTCGGGTCTGGATTCTGACTCATGAAGCAATTGTTCAGGTGACAAGCAATGTCTTTCTAAATGTCTTTCTAAATGACCAAACGGACCACCATTGCAAACTGGAAGCCATATTTTGAACTAATTGGAGCTTCTGAACTTGGTACAGAAGTAGCTCAAAGTACAATACATTGAGAAAGTCCAACCTTGAGATTACCAGTGCATGCACTACCATCTTTAGGTCTTCTACTTCTAGGGTGCAGCTGGCATATCAGCCAAAACTGTTAATAAGCACTTCTGACTGTCACATCTATCTGCGCTGACATTTGGAGAGATGGATCCAGGAGCACTCCCAAGCTGCAAACACAGTCTTTCAGGGGGAGTGTAACCCCATCCAGAATGGTTGATACACCTCCACCCCCAGATTAGGACCCTTGATAGTAAGCCCCTCTGTCTTGTTTGGATTCAGTTTCAATTTGTTTTTCTTCATCCAGCCCATTACCTCCTTCAAGCATTCATTCAGAGGAGACACACTATCCTTAACTAAAGTTGTTTTTGAAGGCATGGAGAAATATATTTTGGTGTCATCAGTGTACTGATAGCATCCCGCTCCATGCCCTCGGATGATATCTCCTAGCAGATTCATGTAGATGTCAAAAAGCATTGGGGATAGAATGAGACCTTGTGGGATACCATATAACAGCTCCTTTTTTTTGAGGAGCAGTTATCCTCAAGCACCACCATCTGGAAATTGCCAGAGAGGTAGGACCGGAACCACTGCAACACAGTGCCTCTGATTCCCAGCCCCCCCTCCCAGGTTTTCCAGAAGGATACCATGGTTGATGGTATCAAATGCTGCTGAGAGGACTAAAAGCACTGACAGGGACACACTCCCTTGTCAGTGTACTCTGGTTGATGACCGTAATAAAGATTATAAACCCCCTGTCAGTGTTAAGATGGAGATAATCCACTAAGGTGACCACAGTAGTCTTAACTCTGTAGCCTGCTCTGAAGCCAGTTTGAAATGGGTCAAGGAAGTGTGTGTCATCCAAGACCACTTGCAGTTGGAAGGCAACTGCCTTCTCGATCACCTTGCTTCCAAAAGGAAGATTAGACATTGGCCTATAATTATTAAGGTCCAGGGGATCCAGGGAGGGCTTTTTCAGAAATGGCCTAACCACTGCTTCTTTAAAGTAAGATGGAAAGTTCCCTCACTGGGGGATGTATTAATACAATGTTGCATTTGAAATCTAATTGCATCTCCTCCCTGGATGACCAGCCAAGAAGCTACCCCAGCAGCTTGTCCACATCAGCAATACTCACCAATTGAAACTGATCCAGTGTAATCCCACTCACAGAGTTGCTTGACACCCCATTATCGACTTCTGTTCCAGTGATGGCATCTATGTTGGCTTTTATGTGAGAGATTTTACCTGTGAAATGATCATTAAAAGCATCACAGCAAGCTACTGAAGGTTCTAAGATTGGGTTCAGGGGACAGGGTGCCTGAGTTAGACCTCTCACCACCCCAAATAGCTCAGTTGGATATGAATTTGCAGATGCAATATTTGCAGAGAAAGAAGCTTTCTTCTCTGCACATATTGCCACCCTATAGGATTGAAGATGTTCTCTATATTGTGTCTTGTCACATCGAATTCAAGTTTTCTGACATTTATGCTCTAGTCATTGTCTTAGTCCTAGTAAACACGTCTCAGCCATCTGGCAGAAAGACTGCAAAACTGAGCTCTGTCCAATCTCGTCAGGAATATGAGAACAATCAAGTGACAATATAACTTGAGAACGATCATGCATGCATGTGTACATATCTTTTGATTCTGTCATCACACATTGAAAAGTTTAGGCAAGAAGTTGCACCTCTGGTACTGGAGGGAGCATATATTCACTTTGATTAGTAGCCATCACTAACCGCATGAATTTGTCTCATCCACTTTTCATTTAACTCAGGACTTTATCAGACGCACTAAATATAGCATCATAATGATGCCACATAAATACAAAAGGGTGTGCATATCAGATGCCATCACCATTTTGTGTTTATGTTCTGCCCAAAACCCATACTTTTTTTATTGACATCTGAAGCCATCAGTTGATCTGCCATGGATTTTAATGCTGGCATTGCTGGCGTGTGAAACCTCACCCCGTTTAACTCTTGTGAATACAGCATCAATGGCTGGTTCGGTGCGAACACTTCCGGGTGGGATCATGACATCCAGGGTGATGCACTTTTTATGACCCTCCCCTAGTTACTTGTAAGTTTTAAGGTGTGTTCCTGTGCTTTTAAAAACTTTGCCTGTGTTTATTTTGTTTTTGTTTTTAATTTCCTGTGTGATGAAGTATCCATTCACTTCCTCTTTCATTGCTGGGGAAGCCTTTGTTGCTGGGATTAGAGGTAAGTGTGATGATGGGCATTCTTTTGCTGGCATAAAAATGGATTTTTTTATGCTAGCAAAAGAGCATTTTAAGCATCTGATAAAGTCCTAAGTCTGCTCAGCAAAGCAACCATGAATCAAAAAGACAAAAGATACCAGACCATAGCATCTCCTTTTTATTGGGACTGTCCCAGTTCCTTGGGGTGGCTGTTTGTTACATGGTTACTGCTTTAAAAATATGAATTATCTAATTCCTCAATGCATTATGATTGCTTTGCTTCCCAGGTTTTATATAATTTTAAAAAGAGTTAATTCTATTATTAATTTCTAAGGTCTCTGAAATCCAGGATATTGACTATTACAACTTCACAATCAGTATTATCATGAATACAACACACCCAAAACTATTTGCCTTGAACTGAGTTTCCAGGATCTACATTTGTTGGCTCAAAGATTAAAAGAGGGGAAAAAGCAATTATGTACTTGCCCATATTGATTTTAAGTCATGTTGATATAAATATCAGATTTTGAGGTCAGAATTTCTACAGGCACTGATATAACATCCTCAAAGGCAGTTTGTTATGCAGTATGTGGTCATTTTTACAATGATGCTTTCTAGAAGTAGATTATCTAGGTTTTTCAGAGTAAAACCTGGAGAGGTCTCTGGTACCTTTATGGTTGTAAAGATGAGGACCTTTCAGCAGGTGTTGCTTGTTACTTAGGGGTTGTCTAGATAATGAAAATATTCCTCATAGAATCTGAGGAGAATACTTTTTGTCCCAATGCGATCCCATGGTGATTTGCCTTATTCAGAAGGAGGGGGACCAAAAACTCTGGGGGAAAAGCCTTCGTGGCTTTTCCCAAGGTTTTTAAAATAATGAGTGGGAAATGTGCATTCCTGCTCATTTGTACAACTGATTTGCATTGCAGTTCATTCTTGGGGAAGGCAGAAATGAAAAGCTGATTGGTCAGACATGTGTGCGGCGGGGGCAGGCTTGCTGGCAATGAAGTGGCCAGAAGCACTATTTTGGAATTTCACCTTGCTGGTCATGCATTTTTTTTGCTGTGCTGAGGCAACCAAACAGCTTTTTTGAGTGAAAGGTCTCACTTGTGCAGCTTTGATTTGCAATTTAAAAAAAATTACTGTGCAGCAGCAACAACTTGTGGAGAATAATAACATGAGTAATTCACTCCTGGCCACCAGCTTGATTTGCAGGAATGGCTGCATGTGAACTTCAAGCATGGATAGCTTCTCATACTAGTGATTTTGCCAAAGGACCATGGAGACAAAGGAATGCTGCTGCAATTTTGCGTCAATGCGCAGCAATCAGCATTGTATTTTCTCATCTAGACAACTCCCTACTTTACCCAATCATTAAAGGTACAGGAGCCCTGTCCAATTTTTAGTTTGGCAACACTATTTATGGCTATTGGTAGGCTTTTGTTTACATCTCTGATCCAATTCTCAGCATTGCCATCTCACTGATTCTTCCTGGAATCTTCAGGTGTCTTGAGCTGAAAAGAGAGTTCCTAGTTTGCCTGTTTTGCTGTTTTCTCTTTCAATTCCTATTTTTTAGTCAGTTTGGAAGTTCCTGTCATGCTTTTTGTCTTGGAGGTCTGCTTCTTACAATATTGTTCTGTATCTGTGTATGAATGATAATAGGATGTTTCACATGAATTATGAACCATCCCTTTTTGCTTTTATCAAGAAAACATATGAAAACTGTTTTTACAACAGTGGTTTCTTTGTCAAGTAGAAATGCTCTTATTGAAACATTAGTTTCCATTGGTTTAAAGAACAGCGGATGAAGTCATCCATACATGTTTTCTGCTCAAATACTGTTCCCAAATGCAGTGAATGCAATCTAGTCTTGGAATGATCTTCCCTGCTGTTCTCCAGTACTTCCAGTGGTCACCAAATTCTGCCACTTTTAAAGTTCTGTCATCAAGTGCCATCCTTTGCGAGAACCAGCCTTTCCTTTCAATAGCGGTCACAAAAAGCAATATCTGCTTCTCACCTGGGTTTTCTTCTTTGAAGGCTCGTCCCTCTCCATTTAGTTTAGATCACCTCTACACAAGTCATGTTTCTTTCCGGTAATAATGATCCTATTACCAACCTTATAGTCTCTTATTGTTGTGTTTTCTCTCACCACGCCACCCATGTTCTGTGCTGTCCTACATACCCTTACTTTAAGAGGTGAGGGGGTGCTTTAGAGTCTCACCCATGATGCCAAAATCTCCTTTAACTATTTGGGGGAATTATTAGCTCCAATAGTAGGCCTGCGAGAGGAGGGTAACTTTGGGGATCTTTTCACCTATGTATACCAGTACTAACTGTTGAGAGCACTCCAGTTAAAGTAAAACAAAGTATTTTTATTGGAAATAACACAGGGGATGTGCTTACATAACATACACTCTTAAGAACCATACAAGGATACAACAGAGTAAGGCAGAAATGTTGTATAGAGACAGGTCAGGGAAGATAGAGTGATAGTTACCAGTCTCAAGGAGGAGAGTTCCATGCAGTAAAGATACTCAGACTGGCATCTTGAGGATGGCACAGTAAATAGAGCAGAATGATGGGATCTGCTTGTGGCACACATTGTTGTTAGGGATCTAATATTTATACCCTATTCTGTGCCTTGGAGAGGCAAATTTAGTAATAACAAAGCTTGGATGACTCTCCCACGGAACAGACAAAGAAAACTGCAACTAAACTGATTGCTTTAATTACAGAGAGATAGAACCACCTTTTTTTGCAACAGTCTCATAAGGTTGGACAGGAGAGGTTATGAGGAGAGATTTCCATAGGGTATAGATTAAGGAATGGTCACTTAATTACTTGATTGAATTATTGCTGGGAATGCCCAAGGCTGGAAGAAAGGATTAACACAATCCTCTCTAACAACTGGGTTGTTAATATAAACCAATTATGGGGCCTTCCTGCTCAATCCTAATATGGGTTTTTACACCATTATACTTCTCCAACTGATCTCCAGTCTGCCTAGGCCAACCTGAACCCGAAAAGTGTCCAATATTTCCAGTTATGAGATACCGTGGGGAGGGGGTAGTAGGGCATACTAGCAATACAGCTTTGCACTATGCTAAGTCTGTGTTTTTGCACAGTAGTACTAGCTCATTCTATTGTATCACTGTTGCATCATGGGCCATCTCATAATGTTTGTCTTAGGTATGGTGCCTGAGGTTGAGTTGTTCTGACACTGTGTTTACTGCATCTCATCTTGGATGATAAAATTATCTATAGGACTTGGCCAAATACTTTGGTGGGTTTTGGCCCAATTTCTATATTCTCATAAGTTTATGTATGCTTTGCTAACTGGATTTAAACAATGTTGGTAATTATGGCTTTGGCTTGGTTTTTTTAATAAGTTAAAACCATACATAGGACAGAGCACATATGCATTAAATGTGTTTTGTATCAAAGTCTAAATTGTAACCACCATAATCTTGGCAGCTCATTGCTTATCTTTTATGAATGTTGTTTACCAGTGCAATCTTATCTGTTTCTACCCAGACATAAAGCTATTATGCTCAGTAAGTCTTATTTCTAGGTAACTATATGCAGGATTTCAGCCTAAGCATACATTTTGAAAATCATTTGCTTACCTTTCTACGCTTTAGGACGTTATCAGACTAGCATCTAAAGTGCTGCAATTCTGTGGGTGAAGATAGCTGGAACATAGAATCATAGAATCATAGAGCTGGAAGAGACCACAAGAGCCATCCAGCCCAACCCCCTGCCATTGCAGGAATACACAATCAAATCATTCCCGACAGATGGCCATCCAGCCTCTGTTTAAAAATCTCCAAAGAAGGAGACTCGACCCACACTACAAGGCAGTGTATTCCACTTCTGAACAGTTCTTACTGTCAGGAAGTTCTTCCTAATGTTTAGGTGGAATCTCTTTTCCTGTAATTTGAACCCATTGCTCCATGTCATAGTCTCTGGAACAGCAGAAAACAAGCCTGCTCCATCCTCAGTATGACATCCCTTCAAATATTTTAACATGGCTACCATGTCCCCTCTCAACCTTCTCTTCTCTAGACTAAACATACCCAGCTCCCTAAGCCACTCCTCATAGGACATGGCTTCCAGACCACCCACCATCCTGGTCACCCTCCTCTGGACACGTTCCAGCTTCTCAATATCCTTCCTGAATTGTGGTGCCCAGAACTGGACACAGTATTCCAGGTGAGGTCTGACCAAAGCAGACTACAGTGGCACTTTTACTTCCCTTGATCTAGACACTGTACTCCAATTAATGCAGCCTAGAATTGCATTGGCTTTTTTAGCCTCTGCATCACACTGCTGACTCATGTTCAGCTTGTGGTCCACTAAGACTCCTAGATCCTTTTCGCTGGTACTGCCCTCAAGCCAGGTGTCACCCATCCTATATCTGTGCATTTCATTTTTACTGCCCAAGTGTAGTATCCTACATTTCTTCCTGTTGAAATTCATTTTGTTAATATTGGCCCAGCTTTCTAATCTGTGAGGTCATTTTGGATTCTGATCCTGTCCTTTGGGGTATTAGCTACCCCTCCTAATTTGGTGTCATCTGCAGACTTGATAAGATTGCCCTCTATTCCCTCATCCAAGTCGTTGATAAAGATGTTGAATAGCACTGGGCCCAGGATAGAACCCTGTGGAACCCCACTGGTCACCTCTCTCCAGGATGAAGAGGAGCCATTGTTGACTAACCTTTGAGTTTGGTCAGTCAACCAATTACAAATCCACCTAACAGTTGCATTGTCTAGCCCACAGGTTACTAACTTTTTTGCAAGAATATAATGGGGAACCTTGTCAAAAGCCTTACTGAAATTAAGATACACTACATCCACTGCATTCCCTTCATCTATTAAGTTTGTAACTCTATCAAAAAAAGAGATGAGATTAGTTTGGCATGACTTGTTTTTGAGAGTTTCATGTTGACTTTCTGTGGTCATGGCATTCCTTTCTAAGTGCTTACAGAATGTCTGTTTAATAATCTGCTCTAGAATCTTTCCTAGTATTGATGTCAGGCTGACTGGGTGGTAATTATTGGGGTCTTCTTTCCCCCCCTTTTTAAGGACAATATTTTCCCTCCTCCAGTCTGCTGGGATCTCTCCTGTTCTCCAGGAATTCTCAAAGATTATTGACAGTGGTTCTGAAATTCCTTCTGCCAGTTCTTTTAATACCCTTGGATGACGTTCATCTGGCCCTGGAGACTTGAACTCATTTATACTGACCAGATATTCCTGAACTACCTCTTTACCAATTCTGTGTTGTATTTCCTCTACTGCATCATCTGCTCCATCTTCCCTAGGTTGAGCACTTTTCCCCCTTTGGGAGAAGACTGAAGCCGAAAAAGTGTTAAGTAGTTCTGCCTTTTCTCTGTCCTCTGTTAGCCTTTCGTCGCCATCTTCTCCCCTCAGCGGCCCTACAATTTCCTTGTTCTTCCTTTTGCTATGGACACAACCAAAAAAGTCCTTTTTATTGTTTTTAACCTCTCTAGCAAGCCTGAGCTCCAGCTGAGTTTTGGCTTTTCTGACTTTCCCCTACATGAACTGGCTATTTGTTTGAATTCTTCTTTGGTGATTTCCCCCCTTTTCCATTTCTTGTACATCCCTTTTTAAAGTTTTAGCTCAGTTGAGAGTTCTTTCAACATCCAGCTTGGTTTCTTTAGACACCTCCTCTTTTTCCTCCTCACTGGAACTGTTTGAAGTTGTGCCTTCAATATCTCACTTTTTAGAAACTCCCACCCTTCATGAACTCCTTTATCTTTTAGTATTTCTGACCATGGGATCACCTCCAGTAATTCCCTAAGTTTTCTGAAATCAGCTTTCTTAAAGTCTAGAATGCATGTTTGACTATGCTTGGCTTCCCCTTTCCTCTGTATGACAAACTGCAGGAGAACATGGTCACTCCCCCCTAGGGATCCTGCCACTCCCACACCATTACACAGGTCATCCCCATTGGTTAGGATCAGATCTAAAATAGCTTATCATCTTGTTGCCTCTTCCACCTTCTGGACAATGAAATTATCTGCAAGGCAAGTGAGGAATTTGTTGGACCTTAAATTCTTGGCAGAGTTGGACTTCCAACAAATATCAGGATAGTTGAAATCCCACATTACTACTACATCTCTCCTTTCTGAATATGTGGTCATCTGTTCCAGCAAGATATCATCCAAGTCCTCGGTTTGGCTTGGAGGCCTGTAGTAGACCGCCAGAATGATATCCCTGTTGTTTCTCCCTCCCCTAATCCTGGCTCCCAGGATTTAAGTCATGGATCTGTTCACAGGTATACACATTCTTAACATATAATGCTACTCCACCACCCTTCCTGTTTGGTCTATTTTTCTGAAATATGCTATACCCCTCTATTAGTACGTTCCAATCATGAGACTCATCCCACCAGGTTTCAGTGATGCCTATGATATCATATTTGTTTTGCTGTGCCAAGAGTTTAAGTTCATCCTGTTTATTTACCATGCTCTGTGCAATCGTATAGAGACATCTGAGACCATGGGCCATTTCTGCTATCTGCCTTTAAAAGGGTTTATTCCTCCCATTGTTGGGTTGTTGTTATTTGCCTTTTCCTCTGTATAACATTTGGGGTGTTATTTCCAGCACTCAATGAACTCCTGCCTTCAAGAGTACTGTCTCACTCCCTCATGCACCTCAGTTTAAAGCCCTCCTGATGAGATATTTCAGGTTCTTCGCAAAAACATTCCTACCAATTGCTGTGAGGTGCAGCCCATCTCTTGCCAGAAGTCCACTTCCCTGAAACTGCATCCCATGGTCCAGGAAGCCAAATTGTTCCCGGTGGCACCACCATCTGGCTCCACTATTCTTCTCTCCCTTCCTGGGCCATCATGGCATTATAACACTTATTATCACACATAGCAGTGGTTATGTGAAAGAAACGCCACCGAATTATTGCACGAAGACCACTTGCACTTCAATAATGGGAGTTTACCTAGGTGATTTGGCATAGGTGAAATTTCAGCAGTTCTTGCGAGAAGACACAACCACGCTTAAAACTCCCCAAACCCCTTATTTAAGAAAGTAAATGAACACACAAGTACTGAAACAAACCTAAAAATGTGCAAACTAAAGGGGAGAGTTCATAAAAAGAACATCCTGTGCTTCATTTCTGTGTTCTCACCGGAGGTTTTCTCACTGAGGACCACCCATTCACGCTGTAATCTCGCGATTACAATGGGATGGGGATTCACACACAGTCAATAGTGTGAAAAGAGCACTATTGACTATCTATTGACATCTTGTCCTGTGTATGAGAAATAATGCCTTTTTCATGGCTGGAGAATGGGCTAATAATGCAAGGATGATGCTGTCATGCGATAGCGGGACCCTTTTGTGCTACCCTGATGTTGTAATCCCTTGATTTTTGCTGCATTTGATAATGTCCTTAGAGTCAAATGGTGATACTGACCAACCTTTCTGAGTCACTTTCATATTTGTTGTGTTTTGTATTGTTATGTGCAAGAGATCTGATCCCTAAATCAAAGTATATTATCTTTGGCCAGAATTTTTACAACTAAAATGGTGAAGCAGTTGTTGATGCTTCATTTGCTCGTAAGATTACTCTCTTAGCTTACTTAAATATTCAAGACTAGATAAAGCAAACAGTGGCATCACTAAGGCTGGTGTCATCCGTTTCCCCCCCGCCCGCCATGGTGCCACCTGGTGTGGTTCAGCCTCTCTGCACCCACTCCTGCAGTGTCACCACTGAAAGCAAAGCAGATGCTTCAGTTTCTCAGTGTATAGGATGTATTAGACATGAGAGGAATATTTGGATATGCACTCTAACAACTTGGTAAACTATTGAACATGCTTAACAACAACATCACTAAGGCCCATTGCCCATTAGGAAGATTTGGGGCTAAATCCAATTTGTAATCCCAACGAGAGCAGATCCATTGAATCAATGGAATTTACCCACAAGTTGTTTGCCAAGTTCCTTTTGATTCAATGGATTTAGTTAATTTGGGACTAACAATTGGCTTTAGGCCTCTGTATGCTGGGTTAATTTACCCCTAATAGCTAGAAATACTAAATTCCACAGATTTAGGACATCTTTGAGATAACTTGCAGCAGTCTGTCTCCTAAATCCAGCTATTAATCTCAACTTGCATAGTCCACTGAATCAATGGAATGTACGTAAGTGTTGACTTACCATGTCCCCATTGATTTTCAATGATTCAATGTTTTTCCTCTAGTGGGGACTCAAAATTGCATTTAGGTCTATTGAGGCCTTTTGTATTCATGCTTATAGAGAAACACATTTTTCATTTCATTGATTCATAAAAAAAACCCCTCATTCTCACTAAGGAGAGAGAACACACATTATTTACAAATCAGACATTTCTCAATTATAGTTAGGAAAATCAGAAATTATACACTCACACAGTCATACACATACTGACAGAAATGTGTATCTTCTTTTTAAAAAGCACACAGTTCTTTAGCTTAACTTGTGGAAACAGTCGACATAGTGTTGTATTCTGCTGTTTTGCCACAGGCCAAAGTTTCTCATTTAGCTCTTCCTCAGTATGGGACCGGAAATCCGTTCGATCCCATGGAGAATCCGTGTGCCTTGGCAAGTCTTCTTTTTAAACTTGATTGCCCACCTAGAACTCTCCATTGTAAAACCCTCAGGAAACCTGCCTCCTTCTGTTTCAACATGGCTGTCCCTCAACTGATTAATGTAGCTTAATTTATTAAAGCACTAGTGACATGGGAGACATTTCTATGGTTTATTTGAACTAGATTTGAGCTGAGGCAATGGCTGTGCACATAATGGTTGCTGGATTTGATGGGAATACCAGCACACTGCATGTATATCAACATTGTGTGTAGTGCTGTATTTAACTTGGCACCAGTGTGTCCATTTAGCAATTACAAATCAATTTTGTAATCAAAGAATGTCACATATCTTTAGCCTTTCTGAGGGATAAAGGATGGTGGAAGTCAGGTGAAAATTTGAGCAAATGCTTCACAAGAATATCCTAAAAACCTGTAACATCACAGGTCATATTATGAAATATTAGAGAAAATATTTTCCTTAACTAATAGGCCTTAGCTGTCTAATTTGTAAATATAAAACCAATACATAGTGCTTTGGACAGTGAATTTAAGACAACACCAGAAACAACAAATGACAAGTGCTGTCATCCCTGATCATGGGCGATTATGCCTGGGGCAGATTGAATGTGTCCTGCAAACATCTGAAGGGCACCATGTTGGGGAAATATCTGCGCAGGATCCCCAAATCCATGTGGTCAGAGCTTTCAGATGCACAGGAGAGCATCTTCTTATTTAAGAACACCAGGAGAATTTCAGTTCTTCCTATTCCAGCCTTCTACTGACCCCAGAAAGCAGTGGGTTCCTCCAGAGCAGGGGAGGTCAAAATGTGGCCCTGAGTCTGCATGTAGTCACAAGGAAGTTTTTGTGTTCCTTGACCCCTCTAGATCCCCTGGACCACCATTCCCCCCTCTTCCCCCAGGCTGAGTTGCCTCTCCTGAAAGCCTCCAGGATTGTTAGTTCACCTTTTAAATAGGTTGCAGGCTTCTTCCCTCTCTTCTATTTAACAGTATGGAAAACACATTTTTCAAAACCAAAAGTGGACTTTTGGCCACTTCCCAGCTTTCCCCCTTTTGTTTCTGTGGGAATTGTGGCTGTCTGGATGGACCCCAAGAATCTCAAGGACTGAAAATGTGGCTCCTGGACCTACCACTGCTTTAGATGAAAGGTGGGAAACTTCATTTCAGACCAAGAGCTGAATTCAGTTCCCGTTGTGGGTAAGGCCAAAGGCAAAGGGGTTGGACCAAAAATACCAGCATATTTTAGCTTAGAGATTTTACTGCCAATCATTATCTTCGAGGTAGCATCCTTCGCATGCCTATATAGTACTCAGTGGTTGTTACTTTACATATCCGTCTAAGAGTTACGGCATGACATGTATTAATGTCATTTCCTGTTTATTGATCTTATCCATACCTTCTCTCTTCCTGAATCAGTTAGTCTAAGGATTTTATCAGACACCCCCACTCTTAACATTCTGTGCTGGCATAAATTGTGTCATTTTTATGCTGGTAAAAGACCCTCCCCCCACTAGACCTACCTTTCCCAGCATCAATGAGGCTTCCCCAGCAACGGAGCACAAACAGAGCTCCATTTACTTCTTGGGTTGAAATGTCGTTGATTCTCGCAAGAAGAATAGCATGGGAAATTCAAAAATAAAAACAAAATAAACATAAAACATTCAGAAAAGCATAGAAGCATACTTTAAAAGTCCCAAGTACATGGGGGAGGTAATAAAAAGAGGATCCCCTACCTGGCTGGTCAGAAGTGTTTGACCATTGATACTGCATTCATGTGAGCACAATGAGGCCAGGATTCAAATGCTGGCAATGCCAACAGAAAAACAGAATGGGAGATCTATTGACAGCTTGGGCCGTCAGTAAAAAAGTATGCCTCATTTACAGTACATGATCATGAAAGGACGATGTCATCTGGTATGCGCACCCTTTTGCAATCATTAGGCATCCTTATGACACCATATTTGCCTGGTCTGATAAAGCCCCGAGTTTGTCTACATTTTGTAGTCTGCAGTTCTCAACCTCCCCGACCCATGTTTGAAGAGGACATGTTGCAGAGCTTGTCACCATGTGATATTAAGAAATCTTCAGTATTTGTAGATGTACCTACTTAATAGTTTTTACAAAGAATACTAAGCCTGCTTTAAATTCTCTGCAACATGCTTTGTGTGGGTAGTGATGGTGTGGGACTGATCGTTGCTCACCTTCTGGTTGTGAACAGTAATTACTGTACTCTTCTGGTGAGAGACAGTATTATCTCTCATATTCTCCAACAAATTAAGGAGATTTTCAGACAGGAATGAAAAAAGTGTTCCTGTCCCACAATCTCCATTCCCACCCTGTCACATCACAATCACCCTCCCCACTGCATTTAGCGCCTCTCCCGTCATTCCGGCAGCCCAGGAATGAACAGAGCTCTAATGGAGCTCCATTCACTTCCTTGATCGAAATCCCATGGATTCTTGTGAGAAGATGCAAGCATGGGAAATTCAAAAATAAAAATAAAAAGAACACAGAAAAATGACAGCAACCACAAAAACACTTTAAAAGGTAGAAGTAACCCGGGGAGGGTCATAAAAAGTGTGTCACTTACCTGGTCGTCCCGATCTCACCTAGAAGTGTTCTGGCAGGGACCTCCCACTGATGCTGGGATCTCACCAGCATAACGGGACACCTTTTTGCTCACAGGAACATCCATGACAGAAATGGAATGGGTGATCTATTGATGGCTTATCCCATCAATAAAAAGCAGCGCTGGAGGAATGACAGCAGAATGGGTGCATAATGAGGGGGGGGCAATGTCATCTGAAAAGGGAGCCCTTTTGCAATCCCTGGTGTTCGTGTAATGCCACTTTTAATGCATCTGATAATCTCCTAAGTCTTAGGGGAGACATTTCAGCCATCTAGAATTGGAAAAATGTACAAAAGATGGAAGAATCACAAAACAATGATGTCATAGAGAAGGGGGTGTGGCTATCTAGGAAACCTCAAAAGGCTAGATTGAGATTCTAGGTAGAATGAATTCATCTCTAAGGTTACCACCCCTGTTTTGAAGTGAAAGCAACAAAAGGGATACAGATGGAAAGAACTGTTCTGAAAGCTCCTAGGTATATACAAAAGGACTTGGCCATGTGGATGGAACTTTTTGTTTCATTTATCTATTCCCATTCATTTTGGGTTTGTTTTTACAGTATGATGCATTTCAAAAGGCCTTCAATGTTATCTAGTATTTCTGAAATAGCTGGTACTTTTCACACAGGATTCCCCAACCATTTATTTTTGCCACTCTCCCTTATAGAAGCTGTAGCTCACTTTCAAGAGTAGGGAAAAATCTTGTCCCTGTTCATCTAGCCAGGGATAAATAAAGCTCTTTTCATCTCTGTGCTGTCCTGCTTTGCCCATCCATATATTGCCAGCTTATTCCTTCCAAATATTCTTGTTCCTGAGCTTCACCACTATGAATTGCACAAGGTTTAGTATCATATTTGGGGTCAAATCTAGGCTATCATCTCTAGCAGTTTCTAGCTGTTGTCTCATGATGATATTCTGTAAATATACCCTTAGGCACTGTACTGTTCTAATTCCAGACAGGTATCAACCCTGATGAGCACAATTAAAATGGTTTCCCTGCATCATGCTGGCAACTCAAACCCAACTTGGGTTTGTTTGTTGGCTTCCATAGTACAAATGTTATAGAGTCTAATTTTCCCAGATATAAAATTTTATTCTGTTGGTGTGGGTATAGATCTTTTGTAAAAATTAATTTTGATTGAATTAAATGTAAATGCTTAACTGCTAACTTAACCAAACCCTATTTGCTGACATTTACTGCCTACAATCTGTATTTCTGCATCAGATTTAAATGGCATGGATTTTCTGCCTTTGTCAAGAATTATAACTACTAAAATTTGTTGAGACTTCTTAGATCTTTCAGAATTGCTTCCCCTTCACACAAACTTACAGTGTCATTTGCTTGTTGAGAACAAATCTGAAGATCTTTTCTTTGGCAATACAAGCTATGAAGTATTTATGAGTGCATCTTTTGTAGGAAATTCAACTATACAAAAAAAAAGAGGGAAAAAAAGAAAGAAAGTTTGGATGACAAAGTTGTCAGAAGAGCCTAAATACAGTATGTCCAAGTGGAAGAGGGATGCTTGAGTGTGACATTTTTACTGAGGTGTCATGTGCTCTGGCCCATCCAAACAGAATTCCAGCAACTGCCAGGTGCCACTGAAGAAACTGTGTATTTCCAGGGGACGTTTCGCACAATATAATTACAGCACTATGATTCCACTGCCATGGCTCCACCCTCTGGAATCCTGGGTTTGTAATTTGGGGAAGCATGAGAAGAGCTGAAAATTGTAAATCCCTCTCCCTAAACTGCAAACCCCAGGACTCCATAGCATGTTGCCATACCAGTTCAAGTGGGATCATCCATCTATCTATCTATCTATCTATCTATCTATGAAATGCTTGGGTATATTTCCTTTCCCAGTGTGCTGATTGACTACTTAGGAAACATACCTAACCAATCACCTCCCTCCTCTCACTCACTCAGCTAATCACCACCCACATGCAAATTCCCTCTCCACCTCACAATCCACTCCTGCCACTCACTCGGCATCTAGCCTCAGCCTCACAAGGGCCCCTCCCTCCTCTCACTCCCTCAGCCACTCACCATTCACATCTAAAACAATGCAATGCTTTCCCCTAAAATAATGCCATGTAGCTGACCCACGTGAAAGGATAGCCATGTTTAAATATTGGAAGGGATGTCATACTGAGGATGGGGCAAGCTTGTTTTCTGCTGCTCCAGAGACTAGGACACGGAGAAATGGGTTCAAACTACAGGAAAAGAGATTCCACCTAAACATTAGGAAGAACTTCCTAACACTAAGAGCTGTTCAAAAGTGGAATACACTGCCCTGTAGTGTGGTGGAGTCTCCTTTGGAGGTTTTTAAACAGAAGCTGGATGGCCATCTGTTGGGAATGATTTGATTGTGTATTCCTGCATGGCAAGGGGTTGGACTGGATGGCCCTTGAGGTCTCTTCCAACTCTATGATTCTATGATTCATAATGAAACATTAGAGAACAGATCAAATAGACTATGACATCAAAACAAAACATTACAATGAAAAAGACAAACAGAGAACATTACAGAAAGAAAAGTGATTGGGCGTATGTTACACCAGGGTACACCTAATTTTTAAAATTAATTAATTAATTTATACCCCACTCTTGAGCCACAAGGCTATCAGAAGGCTATCACAAGGCTATCACCTAGCAGTGCTGTAATTGTGTAGTGTGGAAGGACTCCAGGTAATGGAAGACTGCTTGAGGGCAACATCTTTGCCAGTCTTTATTCAATTAAGCCACTTATGTTGCCACAAGGTATAGTGATGACACTGATCTGGGTGGCATTAAAAGTGGGTACCACAAGTTCATAGGGCTAACAATAGCCACTAGCCACAATTGACATATATATGTTGCTGTCTGGTATCAGATGGTGTGTCTCCATCTATCCTTGCTGGAAGCATGAATGGTGGTGTCATTATGCTTGCATTCAGTTCAGCTGCTGGGCTCCTCATAGGCAACTCTGTGAGCAAATAATGAACCTGATGGGTCTTTGGTCTGATCCACCATACCTTTTACAATATTCTGACATGTAATTGAAATAATCATGCATTGTTCTCCTGTTTACGAATGCCTCCATTGTTTCCTGATGACTATGTTAGATGACATCCATATATCTAGGTGGTGCTATATACACATAAAAGAACATTTAAATTATTTGAACAGTGACAGCAACAGCCCATAAACTAAAGATGTTCAAACCAGTGCAAAAGAAGGCTGTAGCCAAGGAGATGACAAGTGTTGCCTCATTCTGAAAATCTCATCACCGATTGGGAAATAAGGCGGGACAGGGCATAGCATCCATTCCCTTTCTTCTTCTCTACCAGTTGATCAGCAGGACTGAGAGAAACAGTCAACTCTCTGCTACAGTAGAAGCCTGCAGCTTGTCTATACTGACAAAAAAAAAAAAAAAGCACTGTACTCTCCTCATATCTGCTGCTCAGTTGCCCCAGAACGTTCCTGACGATTTGCAGCTTCATTAGGGTTTTACATGAAAATCCAGGTCTAAAAGATTTGTGGTATGAAATGTAGTTTGCTCCACATTTCAAGGGAAACACTGGATTATTGGTGGGGTTTTGGTGGACGGGACTCGTTCTGCCAGTGTGCAGGCCTTTTTTGATTGTGTGCATATCTGTGAACTCAAGCGATACAACGATTCCCTGAAACAACATCTCAGGCTCGGCCAAATTGATCACCAACAATGGTCCACCCTGGCTTCACATTGGGAGGCATGGAGACGCACTATCCACAATGCTGCAGCTTTATTTGAGAGCTCACACCGAACAAGTCTTGAAGAGAAATGACAACGTAGAAAGAATCACAACCCGGAAACATCACTCAAGGAGACCCTCTGCTGTGCTTTCTGCAACCGGACTTGTTTATCTTAGATTGGCCTTTTCAGTCACTAGCGTGCTTGCAGAAAGCGTGGGATGAGTCCTTCCTGAATCTTCATTTGCGAAGAAAAGCGAGCGAGCGAGAGAGAGAGATCTGTATAAACATATCTCCACTTATCCAGTAATACAGTACTCTGGGACAACATATATTTCCATGCACAACTAAAATGGAAAGAGCAGCTCCAGCTGTGTGGCCAGAAATAATGCAATGTATAGGACACATGATCAGCATAGGACTACCCTTTACACTGAAGTGAGTTATAGTGTGGCGGGATACTCCAATCTCCCATTGGACAAGCCCTGGTGAGTGTGGCATTTACGGGGCTGCTGTGGATCAAAGAAATCCACTGGTCCTACAAGGTAGGTTTGGGGCTTTCCGCCAGTATAGACAAGGCCCTGAACTCTTTGACCCTGGGTCAGTGCTGAATGAACTGCTGCCCCAACAGGCTTTTGTGTACTGCATTCAGGGCTATCACTAAGCCACAGGAGGTTTTCACATGCAGATGGCCTTTGCTGAATCATGGTAAGTACAGTTCTGCTTTTTTTACTAGAGTCCTGATGTATACTTTAAGTTGTGTTTAATGTCTCTTTGGCTGCATTTCAAGCATAGCACACAGGTTATAAAATTCTTTGTGTTTTATCAGTTTGCAGTTGTTGGAAAGTTGGAAGTTTTTACTGAGAAAACTGTAAACTGCATTAAGAATGTCAACAAATGTCACAGCCTACATTTTACATTAACTATATGCCTACTGCTTCATGCGTGCCATTTGTTTTCATCCTTTCAGGATCTTAAGAGTGACAATGTTTAAAAACCTGATTATTTAACAGTAGTTTGACCTTTTTGCCTCCACTCTCTACACACATGCATTGTATATTTCCATTTGCTATGATATCTAATCAGGGCCCAACTTGATATGATTGCCGTTAATTTCCTGATGTATAAGCAAACAAAAAGAAAGAAGGAAGGAGGGGCATGGAATTATATAAGACTAAGTAGTGGTTTGAGTGTTGGAGTATGGCTCAGGAGACCAGGGTTTTAAATCCCACTCGGCCACAAAAATCCACTGGGTGAGTTTGGGCAAGTCACACACTCTCAGCCTCAAAAAACCTGTGATATGTTTGCCTTATGGTCGCCATAAGTTGGAAATGACTTGAAGGCACACAGCAACAACAAATGTGTCTCATGGTATCAAACTGTAGAAGCAGCCACATGGTTTCTGTCACTATTTGAGGAAAAAAGTAGAACCAGAGAGTGATGCAGAAGGAAAGATTGTAATCCTATGCTATTGCTCATATGTCAAAGAGGAAAGAATATGGGAGTACACCTTCCTCAACAGGAATAACAAAAAAGAAAAAGGTAGAAGTCAGATACATTAAATTCATAAGTATTTTAAATATTAAATTAAAAGAAATTCAACATACATATATCAAACACATTCAGTATATAAGCAATGGTAAATTCATAAATTCATAATGCAACTTAATTATGAATGAATTTTGATCAATATACTCAAGTGTTTTTAAATTAAATAACAGGACAATAATTAGAATTCTGCAAGGCTGCCAACATACATTTTTTGAGCTCCAGCTGTCCAGCTTATACTATAGTATCCCAGTATTAAAGTATTAGATCTTTGTTCTACCGAGCCCTAATATGCCTGATATTCCGACAAAGGAGAACAACTGAGTAAAACTATCAGGCATACATACTGGGTAACTTTGGAGCAAGGATCTAACTTTGCATTAGATTCTCTAGTTTGCTCAGTAATTTTAAATATTGGCACATATATATCTGTTACAAACATTATCTAAACTTTTTTCAGCCCTTGCAAACATGGAAATATACTGTTGTATAAGGATCCCTATAATTCTGGGACACATTCTGTCTGAAGAATTGCTTGTCTGCTGGGACAAAAGTACTCTCTAGAAAAGGGGGTGTTGGTCATGGAACTTGTGGCCTTCCATAGGTCCATTCACATCTCACAATTATAGTGCTATTATTCCACTTTTACCACCACCACCACATTCAATGGAGTCTTGAAGTTTGCAGTTTGGTGAAGCACTAGAGTAGCTTTCTGACTTAGAATTTTAAATGCCCCTTCGTAAACTGCCAGTCCTAGGATGCCATAAGATGAAGCCATGACTGCTAAAGTGGAATAATAGTGCAATAAATGTGTAGTGTGGAAGGACCTCTGATGTTGTTAGACTCTGACTTCTGTCTGTTCTAGGCAACATAGCCACTGGCAAGGAATGCTGGGAGCTGCAGGCCAGCTGCATTGGGTGGGGTGTGTGTGCCACAAATGGATTACCCCTACTTTAGATAATACAGTCGGACCCCCATATGCATGGGGGTTTGGTTCCTGGACTTACTGCGGGTACCAGAAACTTCAGATAACAGCAAAACCTATTAAAATAATGAGACTTCCAGTTAAAAATACCACAGAATTGTGTTGAAGGATCTAGAAGATCCTCTCTAGGCATTTTCTAGGAAGACTCTATGGTAGGTGTTCCTGTTTTCTGTCCCGTGGATAACTGAAACCATGAGTATTGGTTCTACAGATATGGGGGTCCGACTGTACTTATCTTTTGACTTGTAAATGTCTAAGCAAATTACTTAGGGGGGTTATGGGTGTAAAGAATACTCAATCTTTGCATACTCAGTGAAAAAATGAGGATCCTGAAACTCCAGGTACCTCACCAAGAAAACAGGGAGCAGCTGTAAACATTTTTGGAATTCATTTCACTAAAATTGGTGGGCAGAAAAATACATTTGCTTTTTTCAGGGCAAAAAATGTGGTTTTCCCGATAAAACTAATCTTTTTGCACAGAAAACTGCATTTTTGTGCAAAATACTCAGGCCTCTGTGTAAAATACTGCTTCCCCCCCTCTGTGCAAAACTCACAATTTCCATACAGAAAAAGGATGTGTATCTTTATTCAAATGCATTTTCCTGAGAAGAATCCCAAAGTGTGTGTTTTGGAGGTGGGGTCCAGGAGACACATCCCACAGAAGCATTCATAGTCTCATGTACTGGGGAGAAAACTGATGACATTTTAGATTTACGCCTTGTATTTGTTTTCCGAAATGACCTGTATATGACTTACCCCCTATGCGAGTTTTGTGCAAGATCTCAGCAGAAGTCTCGTGAGAGTGGTAGTCCCATAGGACTTCCAGCAAGAAGTATCAGGCATATAAATGACTGTGCATGTGGCGGCCAGCCATTTTAGGTGAAGCCTTTGAAGTGACCCACCCACCCACCTGTTATTATGATGCTTTGGTTCTAATCCCCAGGCTGTGACTGGTCACCTTCAGGGGCAGGGAAGGATTTTTTTTTTTTGCTTTCCCTAATCCCCCCCCCCACTACATTGGGGATTTTATATTGTAACAGATCTGTTTTAAATTCGGAGTTTTTAGTCTTAATTTTGCTTTTTTAAAAATACCCAGTTTGCATTCCTTGCAATTTATGGTTTCACTGTTGCTGCTGCTTGTCACAACTAGTGAATATAAAAAGAAAGGGGGGGGACATTGGGCATGAGTTAAATTGAGGGAGGATAGCCATAGGATGGCCAGAGGAACAAAAAGTACCTTCAGGGCAGATGCAGGTGACAGTACTTAAAGGTGACAGTTGGGACATGTCACTTCAATTGACTGATACCCAAGCCCTGCCAGAGAGATTTAAATAACCGATGCAGGATGCACCAATGTGTGAGCATTTCACTAGCATAAACCTCACTGCAGCAGTTATTTTTAAGTTGCATTGAGAAAAAAAACTGGAGCAAGAATGCTGACTGCAAGAAAATGATCTCAAGTACCTCTGTATTTAAATGAGGTGTATATGGAAAGTTTTGTTCTAGATCTGAGAGGCAGAGTATAGAGATCAAAACAAGATAGAATATATTTTTATCCCCCCCCCCCCCGCAAAATAAAGCACCTAGCTTTAGTTACTGAAAGTTTTTAAAAACCCAACTCCTGTTGCTCAGGGGAACTGGGCAATGCTCTCCTTTCTTGGTTATTATATTCATTTTTTCATTTTGAAATAATCATGGTCATTTAATCAAGATGTCTCAATTTATGTTAGTTAAAATGTTTTTCTCATCATTATGTAAGTAATGCCCTCATTAGCCATTAACTTTATGGTATTGTTATGTTGAAACATCAATATACTTCCACAAATTGCTCAGTCTTCCATGCTAATAAAGCATGAAAGCAATAGATTAACTAAATATTTGCTGAGATATATCTGAACCTGTCAGGGGGCCATCAAGTATAACATAGATTTGTTTATTCTTGGAATTCTTTGAATAACACAGATTTGTTTATTCTTGGAATTATTTGTGTGGCTGTTTGCTAAATCTGTTGACGAAGAGTGCATCTACACTGTAGAAATAATGCAGTGTAATGACACCACTTTAAGCGTTGTAACTCCATCCTATGGAATCCTGGCATTTATAGTTTTACAAAGTCTTTAGCCTTCTCTGCCAAAGAGTACTGATGCCTCACAAAACTACAAATCCCAGGATTCTGTAGAATGAGCCATGGCATTTAAAGTAGCGTCAAACTGCACTATTTCCACAGTGTAGATGCACCCTCAAGTGTGAGGCGGCAGTGAAAAAGGATGAAAGCTTTCTTGATGTTTGTGGGGAAAGGCAATCTTTCCTTTCTTGTATTATATTCCTGGTCACATTTGGTACCCCGTGTAGTACAGTAGTGGTATAGTTCTGTTGCTTTATTGAAAGACAAGCTAGACAACTCATATGAGGAAAAAAGTCTCTGTAGAATAAAGCATTGGTTCACACTATGAAGGGTTATACAGTATATTCATACTGAATAGTATCTATGGATAGCTCCATCTTCCATTCCTTTGTCAAATTCCCTTTTAAAGCTGTCCAAGTTGGTGGCGATCACTACATCTTGTGCCAGAAAATCCCACAGTTCAACTATGCACCGTGTGAAGTACTTCCTTTTATCTGTCTGGAATGTTCAACCTTTCAGTTTCAGTGGATGACTGTGGGCTCTAGTAATTTGAGAAAGGGGGGGAAACATCTCCTTGCCCACATTCTTTACACCTGCATACTTTTTTTCATCTCTATTGTGTCTCTTCTTACCTTTCCCCCCCTCAGTTAAATTTCCCGAATGATATAATTCTTACTTATGGGAGACTTGCTCCAATCCCTTGAAAGGATTTGTTGCTTTCCCCCATGTTTTCTAGTTCTACAATATCCCTTTTCCAGGTGCATTTAACAAAACTGTACAAGTAATCTGGGTATGGCTGTTCTATAGACTAATAGAAGGACAGTATGATACTGCATACCCTCCAGCTGTCCCGCTCTGGCACCAACAGTCTTGATTAATCCTCTGTCATCCAGCTTTTTCAGCTGCTTTTAAAATGTCCCTGTTTCTCTCTTCCTCCCAGTTTTGCCCTTTGTCCTAGGCTTACTTCTGTTGCTGCAAACTGAGTTCAAAACACAAAAGTAGTTTGCTCTCAATTGCTCTCCATTAACTCATTAGCGGGGAGAGGAGCCGGCAGAATCTTGCCTTTCCCAGTAGGCTCAGGACTTTATCAAATGTGTGAAAAAACATGTCAGAAGAACCCAATGAGAACACAAAAGGGCAAAATTATCAGACGTCATTGTCCTTCAGCCATTCCAGGGGCATGAATAAGGCATCGCTTTTTATTGATGGCTTAGCCTGTCAATAAAAAAATGACACCTCATCTGCACCAGCGAGATACCCCAGGAACAGCTGATAATGTTGCCCTTTGTGTTCTCGCCCTGTCCTTATGACACGGTTTGGGATGTGGTTTTGTGCTGCGTTTCCCAGCGTCTGATAAAGTTCTCAGGTAAAATCAAATGGCTGTAGCCTCAGTATCATGTGTGCTCTTCCTCATTAGCAATGCTTCCCATCTTGATGACAGTTCGATGTTGCTTGATCACACATCTCATTTTTTATCTGTGGAATGTTGGAGGGTATGATGTTGGCATTTTCTTCTTTTTCTTTTACTTATTTTTCAAATTACTCTCAATATGAAACCTGTCCTTTTTTCATGGCATACACACCTTGGGCCAACATTTCCATTGGGGGATCTATAACAGCAGCTCCAATATTCCTCTCTTGGTCAGTCCTTACCAGCATTGATCCCACCAATGTTTATGTGAAGCTGAGATTTTTGCCCTAATATGCACCATGTTACACTTGCTTAAACTGAAACTAGATGAAGTGTCAGGTAGCATTAGCAAAACTGTTTGGGTGGATGGATGAATAGAGTTGCACATACTGTAGATAAACTACCAAGATAAAACAAGTGAAGGCACAGTATTGTCATTCTGATTAATGTTGGTGAATTGTGCATCATCAGCCAGTAACTCCAGTCCCTTAGTATGAAACCAAGGCCTTATGTACATGGGCTATTTACTCCATTCTGCCCCTGTCTCAGAGCCCTGTATTCCATATGAGGCAGGGTCTTCGCCCCATTCTGCCCTGAGACAGTCCTCACCACCCTGAGGCAGAAATGGGGCTCAGACAGGGGCAAGCTGGGATAGGGCCCAGTATAGCGTTGTTGGTTTTTTTTTTAAAATATCCAGTTTACTCTGTTTCTGCTGGGAGTAAACAGATCAGGCCCTGCATGTCCTTGCAGGCTGGCCCGTTGCTCTACCTGCCAGTCACACTTACTCTTCCACTTCCAGGCAGCAAGCCTGCAGCATGTGACCAAGGCTGGTCACATGCAGGGGCTTTGTCATATGGTGTGGGCCGGCTTCCTGGACCTGGCAGAGCAAGGAAAATGGTGATGATGGTGGCAGCTGCAGCAACAGGCCGGCATTCTGTCTAGATTTTCCTTGGGTTTTTTTTCTGGGCTGTGAGGCTGTGTTCTGGAATAGTTTCTTTCTGACGTTCCGCCTGCATCTGTGGCTGGCATCTTCAGAGAATGGTTGGGTAGGAGTGTATGTGGACTTATATAGGCTGTGACCCCCTGTGGGGAGTATATGTAAATTTGTGTAATTGAAAGGTTAGTTTCTGGGTATAGAAATGCAAGGCTCATTTGTGTCTGTTTGGCTAAAGGTTGGTTGATGGGCCATTAACTGCTGCTGGAAATCCCCCTGTCCCTGGGAGGAATTCCTTCGTAAGTGCTGAGTTTTTATTCTATTGTTTTTCAAAACTGGCAGCCAGCTTTTGTTTACTTTTAAGGTTTCTTCTTTCCTGTTGAAGTTGTCCAGGTGTTTGTGGATTTCAATAGCTTCTCTGTGCATTCTGACATGATAGTTGTTGGCCTGGTCAAGAATTTCAGTGCTTTTAAATAGCATTTTGTGCCCAGGTTGGTTGATAACATGTTCTACTACTGCTGATTTTTCTGGCTGGCCCAATCTGCAGTATCTCTTGTGTTCCTTGATTCGTGTTTGCACACTGCGTTTAGTGGTCCCTATGTAAACTTGTCCACAGCGGCATGGTATGCGGTAAACTCCTGCAGCTGTGAAAGGGTCTCTTTTGTCCTTCGATGAGCATAGTATTTCTTGGATTTTTTTGGTTGGTCTATAGACTGTTCGGAGGTTGTGTTTCTTCATCAGTTTCCCTATTCTGTCTGTGACTCCTTTGATGTATGGTAAAAATACCTTCCCTTTGGGTGGCTGTTTTTCTTCTTCATTCCTGTAGTTTTTTCTGGGTCTGGCTGCTCTTGTGATGTCTGATTCACATTCTGTCTAGACTCTGGCCATTTTGTGGAGCTAATGGGACACAACAAACCTGATCCACAACTGGATCATGTAGATAAGCCCCAAATGAGGGAAGCCAATGTCACCTAGTGTAGATAGCCTCACAGAAGTTGGATGAGTCTTTAACTGTCCATTCTAAGGGATCCTGGGATTTGTAGTTTGGTAAAGTATTTTGAATTCTCAGCTTTAGAGCTATAGTGGAAGGAGGTGCGTTTGAGCTCTGTAGCAGAGAATTCCAAGTACTTCACAAAACCATCCTCTGAAAGATTCTGAACTTGGAAGTCATGTTGGTTAAAGTTGTATCAAGCTGCTATTTGTGTACTGCAGAATATAGTTGAAGTCGTGGCTAACATAGAGGCACTGCAAACCCTCTGATGCAGCAGTGACTTTAAGTAACCATTGTCGCTTTCGAAGAGCCTCTCACTACATGGATTGTCCCAATTGTGTGGAGTTCCCTGCCAGTGTCTGCCAAGAATATGCAGTGCTGACAAGGAGACTATTTATGCAAGCCACCTGGAGAACTGCTTTCAAATTGTTTTATGCCCCACATGGAGCATTCCATGGGGTACCCATGCCATTCTGAATCTTAGGGAGTGTTTACACAATGAGCAGAATAAACTGGCAGATTTTCCCCTATGGAGTGTACCATTTCAGGATGGGGAGGGGGAGGATAGTACTGTTGACAGTGTTGAAGATTATTCCATACCACAGCTTTGAAAAGTCATGCTTGGACTTGGACTCTTGGAATCACCCAGACATCATTACTAGTGGCTGTGCTGGCTGGATGGTCTGCACTGCTGGATCATCATCATCATCATGTATTTATTTTGCCTCTTCCCCAAAGGTGGGACTCAAGACAGCTTACAAACGGAAAAAAAAATGTCACATAGTTAAAAATGCAAAAGATTAACATTAGAATAGAATCAAACTAATAACAACACAAAGAACATGTAATTAAAAACATGAAAAAACAGTTTAAAAAACAGTAGAACTAAAACAGTACAGCACCTTATTCTAAACCCTTTCTTTGAGAAACTTCAGGTCTCAAAAACTTGCCACAATACAAATGTTTTTGCCTGCCTTTGTGGCTCAAAAAGAAACCTTCCCAAGCTATGTTCCACACACATAAACTCTCTCTTCACATTGAAGAATCAAGTGTCTGGCACAACATGCTGTGCATCTGTTTCCTAAGGTGCCCATTTTCCATGGAGGCTATAAGTAGGATTTTTTCATGGGTGAGCAACCCACCATACATCACCCTTGATGCTGACAGTCTAAGACTAAGTGATATAGTAAAAGCTTTTGTCTCACCTGCACTATGATATCACAATCCTGCATTGTGTATGTGCCTTCAAGTCACCTGTCAACTTATGGTGACCCCATGAATTTATAGGGTTTTCTTAGGCAAGGAATATACAGATATGGTTTTGCCAATTCCTTCCACTGAAATGTAGCCTACAGCACCTGGTACTCATTGGCTGTCTCTCATCCATGTATTAACCAGAATTAAGCCTTCTTGGCTTCCAAGATCAGATGTGATCTGGTGCCTTTAGAGTATTTAGCCAGCTTCCCACACCTATGCTCCCCTTTTTGCATTTTGAATAAGAAATAACCAATAGACTGGTAAAGAGACCAAAGAGAGAGAGAGGGGGGGGAGGAGGGGGGGAGGGAGGAAGAGAAGAAAGAAAAGACTGGCAATATTATGACATGAAGAGGACAGCATGCATTTTTAAGAAGAAAGATGCCAGAGTTCAGATCTATCTGAAAGATGCAACCTATAAACTGGAAAACCTGGGCATTAATCCAAGGTATGTGAAGGCTGGTTGAAGTCACCTGATGTGACAGAATACCATCATGTTATATTCTGTGGTGCCCTTTTTATTAATTCCCATGTTGTGTGGCTTTCAAAACAGATTCTGGGACCAAGCCTAAGTTTAAATTTAGCTCTGCACTTGGTGAGAAAGGTCTAGATCCTATGTCATCACAAACACTTGAGCAAATCCCCTGTCCAAAAAATATTCAGTGTGTCATTAACAGAAAGCATTACCAACCCTGTTGCTCCAGGAAGACCCATTTCCCATGAATCAGAATAATTTCAGGAGAGTGCTCTGGAGTGATTTTCAGTAGCATGCTGCCTATTGGTGTCTGTGTGTGTGTGACTGGCTTATTGGCTGTGATCAGAAAAGTGAACAATGCCAAATTGGTTAATAAGTTACGGTGCCCTCAAACTTGTTTATTGTAAATGACCCAGTTTGTGGTGTACACAGTACAATGCAGTAGTTGGCTGTGTCTTTCTCCACCACTTCTGAATATTCTCTTTGAAGTATTAATACTCTGGGATACAAAAAGAGGCATGTAAACCAGGAGCTCCCATGGGGAACCTGAGAGAAGACAAAACACAGAGGTTTCCAAGGTCACCGAGTGATTTTTTTATTATTATTTTGAGAGCTCTTCTCTTCCTGTGGCACATCAGGTGTACAGAAGTGGCCTTTGAGTTAGTGTAGTTAGGACTGGCATAGTTCATTGTTTTCTGAGAGAGCATCATTGCTGTCTCCCTCACCTTCTTTTGTTCTTTCTGCTCCCTAGCTCCATCCAAGGGCAGGGGTTTCACCACAGAATAAAAAGTGCCACTCTGCTGATGCTGAAAGAGTCTGTGACTCCTCTGCTCCACTATGATCAGCAATGAGGATTTGATGCTTCTTCCTGAAAAGATGATGCGCTCTTAGTGGCCTCCACTTGCCTCCCGTCTGTATTTGAAGAGTCACCCTGTGGAAGTGTGGAGTACTCCAATCCCACACCTATTGTGTGACATTACAATGGGATCTGTACATGCTTACTATCATGCCTCAAAAGGGTGAGACAATCTCTGATGCTTGAGATTTACAGGAAAGCACTTCTCTCTTACTTTTTCAAGACTGTGCAAAGAACTTGCTGTCCATTTGGCAGGGCTGACTTGAACTTATTTTAGCTGCTCTTCAGTAGCTCAGTTGGTGACAAGGGGACTGCTGGACTTACCCATTGGCTTCTTTGTGATCTGGGGAGAGCCATGGCAGCGGGTGCCATGCCAGGTGTCTTCTTCCTAGCAGTCTCTGCAGTGCTGCTACATCAGAAGAGGCCCTGTTCTGGCAGCCAATCAGCTTGAATCTCCTGTTTCAAACCAATTGTTTGGAGAGACCTTGCTCTCTAAGCAGGGGTAGGCTTCCCTCTGGTCTGGCAGCTGGGTATATATTCCCAGCCACCTCACTATGTTTTCCAGTTGCTCTTGGTGAGCTGACCTACCTACCCGCAGGTCACGGGATGTTTGTTCAGTTCACTTTGTTGCATGCATTTCACTTGTCACAATGTGTGTGTGTGTGTGGTTGACATGGGTCCTGGATCCAGGATCATTGGTTTCCTGAGATTCAGACACTGGGAGGTGATGGAGAGTTCCCCTTCAGGACATGGGGGTGCTGGCTGGGAAGGATACACCATCGGGCAGGGCATGCACCTTCAGGGGTGCCCCTGGTGGGGTAGGGGGTAGCTCTATGGGCATTGGGCCCAGTAGGAACCACCTCCTCACCTCTGTTTTTCTGGCAGTGGGCTGGTAGCGGGCTCATTGGCCAGCAGATGGGTTGGTTGATGCCTGGATCCAGACCCAGGTGTTTGTGCCAACTCATCTACAGCTGTACTCCGTGTTGTGGCCTAATTTTTTCTAAGTGTAATTTGGTGCCTGTGGTTTATTTCTGATATGGCCTCGCCCTTGGACATGCAAACAGAATTTTTTATATGATCTTGGTTATTTTAATAGGCATAGGTCTGGTCAGTTCCTGTTTCATCTGATGAAATACAAAACTCTTGGTTTCAGCAGGGTTATGACTGTAAGGGATGAGGCCAGTGGCAGCTGGTGGTGGATATGATGTCAGGCTGGTGGGGAAGTCAGCTCTGGGTTTTAGTCTGAATTTCAAAGGAGTTGTCTTAAGTGATGAATCCTGTCTCCTCCAATGGCTCTAGCAGCTTGGATAGCTCCTTTCAAGTTCAAGTTCAGGTTCAAGTTCAAGGTAGTGTTCAAGGCAGTGCTCTTCCTGTTTCGCCCAGCAGGCTTCTTTAGCTATATAACAAACTATATGACAAATAGGACAAAACTTATACGTGGCATACACAAATATGAGACCAGCATTAGAAATGAAAACCATACTCACGTTTCAACTATGATATATGAAACATGGATGCATATAACTCCCTGACACGAAGTTCTTCCAGAAGAGATACATACTGAACCGGATCTGCATCAGACTTAAAAGACTATCAGACACAGTGGAATGCAGCAAAAAACCATGTTCAAAACTGCACCAGAAGAACTGGAGGAGAACAGAAAGGGTGACATTATCAGATGTTGTGTCCTTCTGCTGCCCTTCTGCTGTCCTGGGGGGGCGTAGCGCTGATGCAGATGAGACTTCCCTTTCTTATTGATTGGGACAAGCCATGAATAAAAAGGGACACCTTACTCACAGTCACGCTATGCTCCCGGGACGCTGGAGGACATCATTGTCTGATAATCTTGCATGTTCCACTTCTTGTTGTGATCTTCTGACACAGTATTTGCCACGTCTGATAATCTTCTTAGGTACTAACATGCTTAAATGTATAACACCTGTAAGAACAGAGGTGGTGGGGGGCAACTTTTACCCAAGGTGGGAATGCAGCATTGACATATATCTGACCTGATTTAAAGTGGCAGTAGACAATTACACACAAATCAGTAAAGATTTTCAAACTATAGAAAACTGGCAAAGTCCTGTCTATCATTTAAACAGAAAGGAACAACAGTGTTAAGTCTAAACATCCAAAAGCTGCCTGTTTCCTTCTATGTGCTCCATGTAATGTATAGTTTGCTCCAATAAGCAAAAATTATGTGTGCTAGAGTATCTCATTTTAATGTGACACCTCTTCAGTGACCATGTTTAATTATTGTAAACTGCCTTGAATCCCATCTTGGGAGAGAGGTGGGATATAAATCCAATAGATAGATAGATAGATAGATAGATAGATGTTAATGGAGTTTAAATTTTATTGCCTGGATTTTACGACCCTTTGGACTTTATCAGACATTCCCTTTAAAACCTTCTTTTGCTGGCATTAAAAAAAAAAATCTATTTTTACGCCAGCAAAAGAATGCTCCCCCCACACTTATCTCTAATTCCGGCAAAGGCAGCTCTGGCAATGAACAAGGAAGCAAACGGAGCTCCATTCATTTCCTCCTTTGAAATCTAGCAGAATATTGTGAGTCTTCATCGTGTGTGAAATTAAAAACAAAACAAAAAATAACACTAAAAAAGTTTTAAAAAGCACAAAAACACACTTTAAAACTTATGGGTAACCTGGAGAGGATCATAAAAAGTGTGTCACTTACCTGGATGTCATGATCTCACCCGAAAGTGTTTGTGCTGGACTGGCCACTGATGGGGTAAGTACGAGGAAAAAAAGATTTGAGGTTTCACACGCTGGCTATGTTGGGGGGGGGGAGAAACACAGCAGGGGGGATCAATTGATGGTTTAAGCTGTCAGTTAAAAACTACAGGTTTGGCAGGGACATAACTGCAAAAGGGCGACATCGTCTGATACGCATGCCCTTTCGCGGTTATGTGGCATCGTTATGACACCATATTTAATGCGTCTGATAATGTCCTTTGTCTCCCAGAGCCCATATGTCCATAGAGAGGAATGGCCTCTGCCTACCTGGATATCCCTCCAGACCATTTTAACTGACAACAGCAAGAACATCTTGACAAAATGTAGGCCTGTAAGTCTAACATCATCATTTGTTTCTTCTTTTAACACACCTTTGCTTGATGAAGAAGCTGGTGGAGCTTCGAAAGCTTGCATGATGTATTTTGTGCATTTTTGGTTGGTCCAATAAAAGTATTGCTGTTTTGTGGATTTTGCAGGTTATTGTATTTTGGTAACTGTTGGTCACTTACCAGGAGATGGCGATGTTTGTCCAAGGTTCTTTAAGCAGTTTCTCAAGAGATGCCTTTCTCCGGTCTCCCCCCCCCCCCCCGCCCCGCATGTGTTTAACAAATATCAATTTCAGACTAGTGCTAGGAGGCTGAGCAGAACCTTTTTTTAGAATTTTAAAACCTACCTTTAGAATTTTTGCAATCCATGCTTCCAATTTATCCCTGGGCACTTTTTAAGAGAATTTATATTCATCACTGAATCTTTTATTTTGTCGTACCAATGTGAGGCTTCATTTCTTATTAAAACACATAGGCCATTTCGTGGCAGGTGGAGAATGAGGGATGCCAGTGACACATGCAAGCATAAATCCACCTTACACCAGTGAATGTCTTTTTTTTTTTGCATTATTACTCTGTGCTCCAGCCACAAAAAAGGCATTCTTTCTCATTCATGGAACAAGCTGTCAATAGATGGTTAATAGCACTCTTTTCAGGTTATTGGCTGCATGCAAAACCATGTCCTGTTGTAACCGTGAGATTACAGCATGAATGGGTGGTCCTGAGCGACAAAACGTCTGGGTGAGAATGTAAAAATGAAGCACAGGACACTCTTTTAATGAACTGTCCTCTTTAATTTGCACATTTAAAGGTTTGTTTCAGTGCTTGTGCATCCATTTACTTTCTTAAGGGATTTTTGGAGTTTTAAGCGTGCTTGCGACTTCTTGCAAAAACCACCAAAATCTCACCCATGCCAAATCACAGAAATAAATAAACTCCCATTCTTGAAGCACTAGTGGGTCTTCCTGTGATAATTCTATGGCATTTCTTTTGCATGATTACAGCTACATGCGATAATAAGTGTTACAATGCCACAATATTCCCGCTATCTTCATTCATAGAAATACAACATTTTTGGACGCTAGTCTGATAATGTCCTGTGACTTGCCGAAGGTCACCCAGTGGGTTTCCATGGCTGAGCAGGGATTTGAACCCTGGGCTCTAGAGTAGTAGACCAATGCTTAAACCACCATCCCATGCTGGCTCTCTGCAGAAAGCTAGACACTGAAAGTTGTTCACATTTAGAGATCTTATATTTACTGTGTTTCCTTGGTAACTTTGCATGCCCTTTTCTTTGGATACCGAAACTCTATTTCTAAATGCTCAACTGAAGTCTGAAGACACTGCTATGCTAGGAAGTTTGGGAATGAAGGAACAGTTCATTTGGGGTCAGAATTTTTATTGAGGGGGCAAAGCCCTGATTTTGCCCTCCCCGTAGGTAAATCCCTGTTCCTGGACTACTAGCCGTAGGCTTCACAGTTCATTTAGGGGCAAGGAGTGAGGAAGGTGGATGTTGGCAGGTGGGGCCAATGAAATCAATGGGATATTAGGACAAAGGAAAGGGTGGAGGCCAGGCTCATATATTCAGTAACCTCCATGTAAAAGCTGTGGGAATGTGTATGTAGGACTATTAAGTTTACAGCTTTGCAAAGATCCTGTGGAGGCATCGTCTTTATTATATATTATATCATATATGGATTCTGTAATAGGGGAAGGGAACTTTAGTATGGCCAGGAACCAATCTTCTGACTCTGTGACCCTCTGTGGCTACACAGGCGGCCAAAACACCTCCCCCATGAAATAATTTTAAAAAGTGGATGGAAGGTATTTCTTGATGCTAAACCATGAACAGAGGCATGGAACCAAGAACAAGGGGTAGTAGGGCTTGAAATCCCCCCCCCCAAAAAAGACTAGGCTTGGGGTAAAACTGGACCATTGAGACTCCTATATAGTTGAACCTCTTCAGGAATTATAAATCAGAAAATATTCAAGCATTAAGAAATATTATGACAACTATTGTCATTGAGCACTCCCAGGAATAATAAAGGCTGCTTGTAATCTATCCTCTGTGTACTTATTGAACACTTTGAGGATACTTCTACATACACACTGTGCTTATGAGAGTCTTCATATTTAAGGATCTTTCAGCGATAATGGATGGGGAAGATAATTTGCTGTCTACCTGCAAGTACCTGCCAGTAGGCAAATTAAGAACAGCTACCTGCCAATGTTGGGTCTCCCCAAATAGTTTCAGGGGCCCTGCAGGAAAGCTCTGACAACCTATTACAAAGGTGAATTTCCATTCCTGGAGACTTTACACACACACACACACACACACAGAGAGACTTTTTTTTTGCAGGGGGAGGGCACAGAAAGGATGATCCAGGGAAGTCAGAAGTATGTTGTCACAGTAGCATCTTTCCTGTAAGATTGCAAACCTGAGGGCCAGAAACTGTTTCTTTTTCTTGTAAAGCACCATATCTGGTAATGGTGCTAAACAAGCAAGCAAGCAAAGTGGTGCCACATTACCATTAAGAGTTTGGTGGACATAAACTTTCAGAGAAGTGCAACAGATATTTAGAGGGAAGTCCTCCTAGGATCTCCTTGATGATTAAATGTGTTCAGGTGCATAGAATACTAAGGAAATTTTCAGATGCGATTTTTGGCAGGATATATTGCAAAACAGCTCCGTTGCTGCCGCATGGCAGGGGAGCAGTTTCGGACGATGCTGTCCCTCTGTCGAACCCCTCCATGTCACTTCCGTGACAGAATGGAAGAAACCGCGTCGTATTTCACTCACGGGCAACAATCGTAAATGAAATACGACACGGTTTCCTCCATTCTGTTACAGAAGTGACACGGAGGGGTTCGGCAGAGGGATGGCGTCAGCCAAAACTGCTCCCCTGCCGCACGGCAGCAACGGAGCTGTTTTGCAATATATCCTGCTGAAAATCGCGTCTGAAAATCTCCTGAGTGTTGGGAAGGTGGAACTGTATAACCACTGGGCAGGAACTGAAATGGAGCATCCTGAAAAAGGACATGGCTGGCTCATTAGAATTCTGAGCAGAGACATCTCATGCAAAGCAACATGCCCTCCTTTCTTATCCTAAATGTTCCCAAGAGAAGGTCAAGGACCTACAAGTTGGTGTCTGTGCTGCTTCTGCCAAGCTCCAAGAAAGCAAGGCTCAGACTAGGCAGTATATCACACAGTTCCCAGAGTTCATCCCTGCTATTATCAGTTTAGTACTATGGAGCAACTCATAAGTGGATGAACCAGCCTGGCAGATCATAAGTTAATATTAAGTTGCATAAGTGGAAAATCCTTTGAAAGTGTCACAATTTAGATAGCTGCTGCTGGTGAAGGACTGAATCTGTTTCTGTAGCAACAAAGTTCTGTTTTATAAAACCAACAAATAGACACTCCTTTGAATTTACCCAAGTGGTTCCTGGGTGACTTGGAGGTTAAGTTTGCGTCATAATGCATTGTAATATCCGTAAGGTGTTCATCTCTATAGTACATGTTTTCACCTTTGAACATTTCTGTATGTTTATGTCTTCTAAAAAGGCCTAGATGCACTAAAAGTAAGGATTGTGGTAAAGTTCACATTCACTATGGTGAGTGGAGTCTTCATATTTGGAGGAGGAACATCTGCTTCCCAGGGAACAACATAGGAGGAAGAACCCATGTTGTTGATGATAATGCCACCACTACTATTAAGATGGTTGGTCAGGAATGGATGGTGGCTCACATGCCAATTGTCAGTGAATCTGCTCTTAGTTTTAGGGCTTGTCTATATGGTCAAAATAATACGAATGGCATATGAATGGAAGACAATCTGTTCATATGTACATTTGCACAAATACATGTCATTGGGAAGGGCGGCAGCCAAATCCACCACAAAGTCCATGTGTGTCATGTCTGGGGCTTTGTACAGATTTTTAAAAAAGCTCCATACAACATACAAATGTGCGATCATTTGAACACTCACATTTGTACAGATACAAACAGGCAGCATAATTTGATTCGCTGGATGAGGATGGGGCTAGAAAACAGGGAAAGCACCTGAGGCTGCCATGTTAGATTTTCAGCCAAGTGAGGGTCTGGCAAATCAATTAAATGGTGATCTAATATTCTTTTTCCTCCTTTCTTTTTTTTTAATATGAACTATCACTTGTGTGCACCATGGGAAACTGTTTTTTTTTTTTTAAATGGTGGTGGCAGATTTAAAATCGTGAGTAAATCACTCATGGCCACCATCGTGGCTGGGGGTCATGTGGAGTTTAGGGTGGTTCTTTTGGCCATGAAGACAGGTCGCATCGTTGTGAGTGCCTGCTTTTTGGGATGTGTTCATATTTCCCCCCCTTGTATAGATAAGACCTTAGTCCAAACTTCGAAGGAATAACTCACAATTCAGCACCTTGGGTTGCTTCCTTAAAGTCTGGGGACTTTATCAGACCACCTTCTTGAAATGTGCTTTTGCCAGCATATTATGAAATGTTTTTATGCTGGCAAAAGAACTCCATTTATCAAACCTACCTGTAATAGCATCAGAAAGGCAGCCCCAGCAGTAACGGAGCACGAATGGAGCTCTGTTTACTTCTGGGTTCCAAATCTTGCCGATTTTCATGAGAAGGTGTGAGCATGGCAAATTCAAAAATTAAAGGGAGACAAAGACAAAAAAATGTACACACAAGCACAGAAACACACTTTAAAAGCCCCAAGTACACCGAGTGGGGGGGGGGGTTAAAAAAAAGAGTGTCCCCTACCTGGCTGTTGCAATCTCATCCGGAAGTATTCTGTCATTGATGCTGTATTCTGGTGAGCACAATGGTGCAAAGTTTCAAATGCCGTCAATGCCGGCAACTAAGCACCACAGATCAATTGACAGCTTGACCCATCAATAAAAAGGAACGGGTTTTGGACATGACATGATCATGAAAGGACGATGTCATTTGATATGCGTGCCCTTTTGCATTAATTAAGTGTCATTATGACACCATATTTGCCTGGTTTGATAAAATCCTGGATGAAATCCAGAGTGGATTCATCACACTACTGACATGGGAGACACCAGCTGCCACTGTTACTGTCAGAGGATCTATGCCTCACTTATGTATTTATCCTAAATCAATTATGTTAAATTCATTTACAAGAAGCTGTTAACCTGTTTTTAGTGGAAGCCAGAGAATACCTGTGAATCTCTATTATACCACTGCTATGTAATATAACTGTGCTGTTGATACAGTAACAGCCAATGTAATGATCAATAAACATTGTGAGCAGAAGCAGCCCATGGCCCAAGTAGGGCCACTATGTCCCCACCCTTAGACTATGAGCTGCTGGTAATGGTGAGATTAATATGGCTGCCATCATAGGAGATTTTCACACAGGGGCTAACAGCCCCGATTCTGTCCTGCCACCTCCTCTCCCATTCCTGCAACGGAATGGAGGTAAATGTTCGCACACTTACCTCCATTCTGGAACAGGAACGGTCCTCCTTCCTCCTTGCCCGGCTGGCCGTAAATGCAGCTGTCATAACACTGCTTTTACGACTGGCATGGGGAACTCTCGCTCGTTCTCGCAAGAGAACAAACGGGAGGGAAATTCAAATTAAAAACCCCCCAGCTGTCAAAAGAAAGAATATATATATATATATATATATATATATTTAAAAAATACAAGTAACCTGGGAAGGGTGTTGGGAAGGGTGGCACTTACCTGTCTGTCCAGATTGTGGCAGGAAGTGCCTGCCACAGAGCTCCTCCCCCATCCCTGTCATTCCAGAAGAGGGATGGGATCCAATTCGCACACCCGTGATTCTGTAACAGAAATGGAACTGGGTGCTTATTAATGACTTCTCCCCATGAATACTATATCACGGGGAGAAAACAGAACAGGCACAATGTAGGAACAGAACAGGGTGGACTTTGTCCGAAAGGGAAAACCTTTCCTGACCCTGTTCCATTCCTGCCATGGGATATATAGCCCGTGTGAAAATCTCCATAGTATAACTCCTGACTAGAGCATGTAACTTACTAAATATTTTCACCAATCACAAAGATATAACTGAGTCACATTGCAGTGGATACATTATAGTGGTATACCATCTTTTGTGGTGTAAGTGTAACTTGTATAGATTTGGAATGCATTCATACTCTTGGCCACTTGTTTTATTTTCCGTTTGTGTGAAAAGCAGATTGATGCTGGAATGGGAAGGTGTGTTTCTAAATGACTGTTTTTGTGCTGATTCCCCCTTCCTAATTTTTCACCCATTATTTTAGCCCTTTGAGTCATTTTCTTCCTGTGAGTGTGGAACTGGAACAGGAGAACATGCCTGCAAAGGAGTACATGTTGCTGTGTGGATTAGCCTCGCTGTCACTGTAATTGTTGCAGCTACATGCAAAATGGGTGACTTTTGGATTCTCTCAGAAGTAGCTGCCCATGCTTCCTTCTGTGCAAGCCAGTCCTTTTTATTTCTGTATGGATAATCCAGTCCTTTTGACTTTGGAAGAGATATTAATAAGATAGTTTTTTGTACTGTACTGCTGCTGTCCCCCCTCCTTTCCCAAAAGAAGTGCTTTTTGGGAATACTCTGTTAATGTGCTTTTTCAGTGCAATGATTTCTGTTGAAAACATAAATGATATTCTTGGAAAAAATTTCCAGCTCTTCCCAGTTCTGGTTTCAGCATAGGTAAATATGCGGCTCAACCCTCAACCTCCAGTTCCCATAGATGTGTGTACAAAGACACAGACAGACATACACCTGCGAGGGAACAGTGACATCCTGTGGAAAGCTATGCTGCCTGCTTGCTTGAATCCAATCATAACTAATTCGCAAAATGTCCATCATGGCAGGTGGGGTGTATGGAAAGGTGATTCCTGTATATATCAAATATACAGCTTGGGTCCAGACTATTTGAAAGACTGGATCTCCTGATATGATCCTGCCAGAGCTCTAAGGTCATCAGGAGGAGGCTTTCTCTTGGTCCCGCCATAATCACAGGCTTTGATTCTCCCACCCTTTGGTTCTCCCTCCATAGGAGGCTAGGCTGGCCCCCTCCCTGATTTCTTTTCACTGGCAGGCAAAGACTTTTCTTTCTAAGCAGGCTTTTAATGTATAAGCAGCAGGGCTTGTTTTTATCTTGTATGTTTTAGATTTTATGTTTTAATCTGATTTTTAAATATTTTAATTGTATGTACTAGCTGGACCTAGAGTACCATACTCCATTAAAAAAACTCTGCCCCCTGTCACCCCTCCTCTGCTCGTTCTGCCCCCTGCCACCCCCTCCATTTGTTCTGCCCCCCTGCCACCCCCTCCACTTGTTCTGCCCCTGCCACCCATCCACTTGTTCTGCCCCTGCCACACCCTCTGCTTGTTCTTCCCTCCTACAGTGCCCTCCGCTTGTTCTGCCCCCTGCCACCCCCTCCATTTGTTCTACCCCCTGCCGCCCCCTCTGCTTGTTCTGCCCCCTGCCACCCCCTCTGCTCTTTCTTCCCCCTCCATTATTTCTGCCCCCCTCCACTCATTCTGCCCCTTGACCCCCACCCCCTGCACTCCAGCACACACCACATCCACCCCCATGATACTCCCTCTCCCTCTCCTGCGGCCATGTTTGGAATCTACATGGTCCCGCCCCCAGTGTGCTGATTGGCTGCCCAACAGATCTATGATTGGTTGGTCAGGTCCCTAAGCAGCCAATCAGCACACTGGAAATGGCAACATACCCAAGAAAATTATATATATAGATTGTATTTTAAATCTGTTGTTTTGGGTCCCATCTTGGGAGAAAGATGGCAAGCAAATGAAATGAAATGAAATGAAATGAACCAATAAATAAATATGTCTAAGGAGTTACTTATTACATTCACCTGAGAAATCTTTATTAGTGGTGGCTGTGGCCATCAAGTATGAGGAGTATAGGGTAATTTTATGACCAGACAAATTTTGACAAATATAGGGAACTATTTTCCTCCATAGGGAACCAATGGCAACCATTAGCTTACACAGAAGAAAATTAAGAGGCTACATTCCAGGACACCATTGAAGGGAAGCTAAATCAGCTCCCTTCTGCGGTTCTCTGCTACTGAGAAGGAAGCCTGTTTACAACTCCATTAGTCTGCCCCTTCAATTAAACACTAGTTTTGTTTTGGACACCACAGAATGTAACAGAATGCTGTGGAGCAACTTTTCGATATACAAATTACTGTATGGTGCATAATGGACAAACTGCACACTCAAACTAGTCTTGCCTATGCCTCAACCACCTGATATCCCACTTATTTATTTATGATCATTTTATATTCTTCTTTTCTAGTGCATGGTGTCCAAAGCAGCTATATGGTTGCGTCACATGATGCATATGCACTTAATGATGCATCCCATCCAGTGGCTGTGAATAGTGTAACCTTCCATGATGCTGGCTTCCACATGTGCTACTCCGTGGAGGCTGTTGTTTCTGATGTCTGTGTGGTGATGATCCATTCTGGGTTTTAATCTGAACTTTAAAGGACCAATCCAAAGTGATGAATTCTATCTCCCCAAAAGATATCCACGTATTGGGCATGTTCTTTAAAGTTCAAATAAAAAACTGGAATCACTGGCCACAACTAATGTTACCAGCACAGTGCTACCAATCCCTCTTTTCATTTTGTTCTAGTCTTACTTGTGACCTTTGCACACTGTGTCTCATAAAATGTGCAAAGATCAGGTGTGCATTTTTTAGGAAGATGAGTAAAAGTCTCTACATGGCTAAGATAGCCATTCTGGTTAATGAGGAAAGAAACCTCAAAGCCACGGTTGGTTAGAACCTTTTAGAGGTTGAACAAAGTGCCACAAAAATGTGTAGATTTTTACATTCTCTACAACTCTTCATTAGGCTTTTTGTCCACTCAACTTGATGAAGAGCTCTGGAGAACTCAAAAGCTAAAACACTCTTGTGGCATTTTGGCTGGTCCTAACAAAAATACTGCCTATATGTGGAAATTTTGAATTACTGTCTGAATCATAAAATCAGAATCGTTGGGTTGCTAGGAGCACCATAGGCCATCAAGTCCAACCTCTTGCTCAATGCTAGAGTATTCACAGCAGATAGCTGTCTAGCCTTTTTGTGTGTGTGTCATGTTCAGCTTATGATCAACAACAATCCCAAGTCCTTTTTGCATGTATTGCTGCTAAGCCAAGGATCCTCCATCTTAAGTGTGCATTAGGTTTTTGTGGCCTGACTGTAGTAAAATTTTGTATTTTTCTCTGTTGGATTTCATTCTGCTAGTTTCATCCCAATTTTCTAGTTTATCAAGGGCCTTTTGAAAACTGTTCCAGTCTTCCAATATGATAGCTCCTCTTCCTAGTGTTGTACTAACTTATATCAACCTGATAAGAATGTAAATATTGCTCCATATGTTGTACCAATTTATACAAACCATTAGAGAAGGTTAAAACATTTCTTATTAATATATATCTTTGGAGTACCTGAAATCTTGGAAAGTTCTGAATATCTGGATTACAGAAATCTGATAGTCATAAATTGGACAAGAACAGCAGAACCATCAGCACACTCTGGTGACTGCCCTTAAGTGGCCTATGGAGGAAAGGGCAATTGGGCACCAGTAGAATCAGGTAAAACCTGCCCATAGAAACAAAGGAGGGCAAAGGTTTGCCATGCAGTGTTGAGTGGGTGGCATTTCTTCTCAAGCTGTAGCTTCAACCTGGCTTCTTTCTGTGCAAGAACTCATGCAGTTCAAACAAAGGCCTTCTAACCGGAGCTTAGTTCATCGGCAGCAGGAACTTGTCATAAATTGAGAAAAACCTTATGAATTTCTTTTTAGCTGAAGCACACACCCAGACTATCTCATAAAGATGGCTACATTTTTATCAGCTTGTGGCAAGCAGCTGTTGTGGATTTTTTGCAACCAAGTCCTGAACATTTATTGTTTGTTCCTTTCAGAAACTCGCTAGGGATTGACACAGGATGACATTCCTAACTCCACCTGTTTACCTAGGACCATAAAATGGCTGTAATAAAACTATTTTTCTTTACTCCTTGATAGCAAGTCAGAAGCTTTCCAGTCTTTAGTCTAAAGTTAGATGGAAAACCCTTTCTAAATTCTAGTACTAACCCCAGTACTAATTCTAGTACAGACCCAGGTCATTCTGTCCCAGGGAAATGACCCCAACAAACCCAGGTCATTCTCTCCCAGGGAAATGACCAAAATATGAGGAGGAGAAGGAGGGGCCTTGTGCTCCACAAACAACAGAGGCAACAAACCATACCACCCACTTTGGGTGAGTTCCACTTTGGAAGAAAGGCGGCATATACATGAAATAAATAAAAATAAATAAATACCAATGTAGGCATTTTTCCTGAGCCACTCTACTGTGGCCTAGTCACTCAACCCCAGTCGAGCACTAAAATGGCAATTCCAGGCCAGGCACACAACCCAGTAAACCATACTATGGCCACAGATCAGGACTGCCACCTATCTAGACAAAACCTAGAATCTGGAAAAGACAACATTAGTAAACAGAACAATGTAATTCCAAACTTTGAGATCAGACATATCTCTTATATGTTAAAGATTTCCAGTGCCCGTTATGCTGGATTGATCCCACACTCAGAACCATGGCAAAAGCATAGAAGCAGCCCCAATCCAAAACAAATGGGTCTCAAATTTAACCCCTTGCAGACCCAAGCGCTGTAAGGCCTTGGAAGTAATCATCCAAAACTGGTATATGGTAAGGGGTGAAAAGTCAGCATGACAAAATATATGACCTGGCCTAGATTGCCTGACCTGTACATAACTCTGCCAAGCAGGAATGGGGCATAAAGCCAGATCAAATCAAAGCCTCAGCCGTTACCTTCACCCCTACCCTGCCTCTCATCCATCTTAGAGGTGCAGATCCATAATGCTGCTTGTTACCAAGAAAGAGTTAAATCACTTAGCTCCAATGCTCTACCCAATACATCCCCTCTAGACAACATGGCCAGCTTGTCCAAGGGTCCTAAATAGAGGACTCTCTGCCATGTTAAGTTTTGCTTTAGTTTGCTTAGCTGCTCTGTATCCATGTTAGAGGGGTATTTGGAAATAGGAGTGGGTGCAGGTGTGAAGGCTGGTAGTGTGGGAGCCAAGGCCACTGGAATTGCCTGGTACTGTGTTGAAAAGAATGTTGCTGGATGGTGGGAGGGAGAAAATGGGTAACTTCGAACAGTTTTAAAAGTGAAACTTGGAATAGTTTGTCAGAGCTTGCAATGACCTGCTGCTGTGCTGATCCTATACTTCAATAAACCTTGTTTGTATTTACCCAGAGGCCTTTTCTTTGAGTAGGGAAAGACAAGGGCATGACTAACCTCCAGTGCACCAAAAAAAGGCAGTGAAAGATGCCACGTGGAAAAAAATGGCCTCATAATCCAAGGTACAAATGGCCAAACAAGTGCCCCCTAACCCCTTAAGGAGCGCAGGGAATAATGGCTTGTGCCTGTCAGACACTCTGTCCCACTTCTGACACCAATCCTCCAATGCCTTGTGAATTCTGAAGTCACTCATGTTGTCCGGATACCCCTGGAAGCAAAGACCAAATGCTGCCAACCTAGCTCAAAAAAATTGTGAAGCTAAACCCCTACCCCTCAGATGGACATAGGATTGCAAAATGTGTGAAATGGGAATTGGCCAAGGAGCTCAAAGCCCTTCCTCAGACCTAAATTTTTAAAATTCTAAACCATCCTTCTTGCAACTGAAATGAATATTATAATGAAGACACTACAGTGTAAAGGCCCTGACCAAGCTCGTGACTCATGGGGACCTGTAGGACAAGGAATTAATAACTTGTACTGTGGCCGTGTTATTACAGCAGGAATGGATGGAGGTGTTAACCAACTCCTTGGCCCAAATCCAAATAGCCATCACGATTGGAAATATTGCAGGAATGCTAAATCTGACAACAAACTTGCTTCAGCCCACTCCTCAGGCTACACCTGAGCACATCAATGTCCACGAATATACAGCCCAAAACCAATGGAACCAGCTGCATCCGAAGATACTTTTAAGGCATCCTGGATCTTCACTTCATCCGTCCAAAAAGAAATTCCATTAAAGTGAACAAGAAATTTCTTCCAGAACCTCAAGTCCTCCCTTATCCCTTGAGTAAGCCTAATTTTATGGTTGGGTTTATATATTCCACATATAGCATCACAGAGATGCCCTAAAAAGCCCTATCAGGTGCCACAATCCTTCACATGAAAATTAAATGGCCAGTGAGGTCCTGAAATTCCTGAAGCATAGCCTACCTATGCACTACAAACTCAAAAACCCCATTCCTCCTTGGAATACAGTGTTCCATGGTATCAATCTCGATACCCAGAAAAACCAAACATTGACACCTAGCATTCAGCCTCCAGCCCACTGCCGCTGCTTTAATGTTGTTTTCTGATTCAAATTCCTTCTTATTTTGTAAGTAATTTATTACTGTTGAAAGATTGGCATAATTTCATTGTGCCATTTCATTGGATGTTGTATACTAGACCATGTTCTATACGTGTTAATATATCTTGTGTATCTTCAAAAAGTATATGGGATAAATTGCTATAATTGAATGGTGTATGGTCTGATAGGACATAGTGTCTCACCCTTTCAACGTTAAGTCAACATAACATGCATACACAAGCTGACCATGGACACAAATTGCAAATCATACTATTATAGATTTTCCTTGGTTTTTTTCCGGGCTGTGAGGCCGTGTTCTGGAATAGTTTCTTTCTGACGTTTCGCCTGCATCTGTGGCTGACATCTTCAGAGAATGGTTGGGTAGGTGTGTATGTGTTGTTTATATGCTGTGACCCCCTGTTGGGGAGTATATGTAAATTTGTGTAATTGAATGGTTAGTTTCTGGGTATAGAAATGCAAGGCTGGTTAGTATCTATTTGGCTAATGGTTGGTTGATGGGCAATTATCTCCTGGGAGTCCCCCTGTCCCTGGGAGGAATTCCTTTGCAAGTGTTGAGTTTTGATTCTATCGTATTTCAAAACTGGGAGCCAGATTTTCTTTACTTTTAAGGTTTCTTCTTTCCTGTTGAAGTTGTCCAGGTGTTTGTGGATTTCAATAGCTTCTCTGTGCATTCTGACATGATAGTTGTTGGCCTGGTCAAGAATTTCTGTGTTTTTAAATAGCATTTTGTGTCCAGGTTGGTTGATAACATGTTCTGCTACCGCTGATTTTTCTGGCTTGCCCAGTCTGCAGCGTCTCTCATGTTCCTTGATTCGTATTTGCACACTGCATTTAGTGGTCCCTATGCAAACTTGTCCACAGCTGCATGGTATGCGGTAAACTCCTGCAGCTGTGAGAGGGTCCCTTTTATCCGTCACTGAGTGTAGCATTTCTTGGATTTTTTTTGGTTGGTCTATAGATTGTTTGGAGGTTGTGTTTCCTCATCAATTTCCCTATTCTGTCTGTGACTCCTTTGATGTATGGTAAAAATACCTTCCTTTGGGTGGCTATTTTCTTCTTCATTACTGTGGTTTTTTTTGGGTCTGGCTGCTCTTGTGATGTCTGATCTGACACTGCAGACTGGGCCAGCCAGAAAATCAGCGGTAGCAGAACATGTTATCAACCAGCCTGGACACAAAATGCTATTTAAAAACACAGAAATTCTGGACCAGGCCAACAACTATCATGTCAGAATGCACAGAGAAGCTATTGAAATCCACAAACACCTGGACAACTTCAACAGGAAAGAAGAAACCTTAAAAGTAAACAAAATCTGGCTGCCAGTTTTGAAAAACAATAGAATAAAAACTCAACACTTACGAAGGAATTCCTCCCAGGGACAGGGGGACTCCCAGGAGATAATTGCCCATCAACCAACCTTTAGCCAAACAGACACTAACAAGCCTTGCATTTCTATACCCAGAAACTAACCTTTCAATTACACAAATTTACATATACTCCCCAACAGGGGGTCACAGCATATATAAGTCCACATACACTCCTATCCAACCATTCTCTGAAGATGCCAGCCACAGATGCAGGCGAAACGTCAGAAAGAAACTATTCCAGAACACAGTCTCACAGCCCAGAAAAAAAACCCAAGGAAAATCTAGACAGAATGCCGGCCTGTTGCTGCAGCTGCCACCATCATCACCATTTTCCTTGCTCTGCCAGGTCCAGGAAGCCGGCCCACACCATATGACAAAGCCCCTGCATGTGACCAGCCTTGGTCACATGCTGCAGGCTTGCTGCCTGGAAGTGGAAGAGTAAGTGTGACTGGCAGGTAGAGCAATGGGCCAGCCTGCAAGGACATGCAGGGCCTGATCTGTTTACTCCCAGCAGAAACAGAGTAAACTGGATATTTTAAAAAAAAACAACAACGCTATACTGGGTCCTATCCCAGCTTGCCCCTGTCTGAGCCCCATTTCTGCCTCAGGGTGGTGAGGACTGTCTCAGGGCAGAATGGGGCGAACACCCCATTCTGTCTGTGACTCCTTTGATGTATGGTAAAAATACCTTCCCTTTGGGTGGCTGTTTTTCTTCTTCATTCCTGTTTTTTTTTTTTTCTGAGTCTGGCTGCTCTTGTGATGTCTGATCTGGAATCAAGGAACATGAGAGGCACCGCAGACTGGGCAAGCCAGAAAAATCAGAGGTAGCAGAACATGTTGCAAACCAACCTGGACACAAAATGCTATTTAAAAACACAGAAATTCTCGACCAGGCCAACAACTATCATGTCAGAATGCACAGAGAAGCTATTGAAATCCACAAACACCTGGACAACTTCAACAGGAAAGAAGAAATTTTAAAAGTAAACAAAATCTGGCTCCCAGTTTTGAAATACAATAAATCCAAAACTCAACAGTTACAAAGGAATTCCACCCAGGGACAGGGGGATTCCCAGCAGATAATTACCCATCAACCAACCATTAGCCAAACAGACAGAAATGAGCCTTGCATTTCTATACCCAGAAACTAACCATTCAATTACACAAATTTACGTATACTCCCCAACAGGGGTTCACAGCAGGTAAACTCCACACACACTCCTACCCAACCATTCTCTGAAGATGCCGGCCACAGATGCACCAAAACGTCAGAAAGAAACTATTCCAGAACACTGCCTCAGAGCCCAGGAAAAAACCAAGGAAAATCTATGGATGCTGGCCGTGAAAGCCTTCCACTTCACATACTATTATAATTTGACACTTTCTCCATCCTGTGTATTCATACTGCAGAACACATGCATGGATGCACATGTGCATACACAAATGCATACAGGATTCTGAAGGGGAATCTCCCATGGTATATATGACCCCTGTGTGTGTGTGTGTGTGTGTGTGTGCATGCACATGCATGGGTGCATGCTTGTTCAGATGTAAGGCCCATTCAGTTCAATGGAGTTTAGTTTATGGAAAGTGCACAAGCACAAGAAGAAAAAGGAAAATAAAGGTGAATTGCCAGGGACAGTAGGATTTGGCTTTTATTATATTTTGTTGCAAGAGATATGCTGTTTCCCATCACTTCTTGCAGTGTAGCTTATAAGCAGGAAGGGTGCCGGCACAATGTTCTGTTTCAGACTGATGTGTGTACACTGGCTCTCCATATCCCTGGGGTTTCAGTTCTGGAACTGCCCCCCCCCCGGATGCCAAAAACTGTGGGTAGTCATTTCTCACAATATTAGATGGCGGTGATGTGCTAGGATGCAGCAATGTGTCCACGTGCATGTCACCGCTATTTTAGGCATGAAGCGTGATGATAAGCAGTCAGTCAAATCCATGGATACAGAGCCCATAGCTATGGGGGGTCCACTATACATGCTTCATACTAGGTTAAGAAAGAAATCTTAGAGGGATGGAAGGAGGTGAGCAGAGGAGGATACCGTAAGTTAACTCAGTTGCAAGGCAATGGGATGGACTGGAGACTTTATGATCCTAACCAACCTGGTCTATAATGCCTCTCCTTTGCACTGTAGTAGGGAAATTTTGAAAGTTGCATAAAATTTTGCAGAAACATTTATTTGCATATATTATGCAAATATTTTATTGCCTGGCTGATCATCCATCTGCCCACAGATGCTGCAAGTGCTTCTCTGGCCACCCATGCACACATTGCCCATTACTGGAATATCAAAAACCTGAAGCCAAACAGATTCTGTGCAGATTTTCCCAGTATTTCTTGTGTTCACAACTATCCTTGCAAGTGTGAGTTGATTAAAACATTGGCATAAATCCAATTGGTAGTGTCAACTAGGGCATCTGGCAGACCATAGAGTCACATTGGAGGTGGTCTCTATAAGCATCAGAAGGTCTTCCAGCACAACTTTATGGTCAACTTCTGCAAACAAACATACCACGGGCAAAGGAGGACTAACTGATTGATCAAAAAGACTCTGCTTCTTAGAAGTCCACACAACAACAAAGTAGCTGTTTTGCACAGTTGCACAATTGTATAATTTGTGCAGGTCCCTCAAATGCATGCATTCTCAAAAAAATTTTTTAAACCTCACCATTTAGCAGATGAGGAGAAAAGTGTGCAAGAATGAGACAGGCAAGGATTAAAATCCTTACTGACCAACTGTTAGCTGTAGAAGTGAGGGATGCTCTACGTGAAAACTGTAGAGGCTAATATGTGTAAGCCTATTCTGTTGTTGCTGTTATTGTTGTTTTAAATGGCCCTTGAATCTGTAGGGTAAATTTGATTTTTAGACCCAAGTATACTAGAGACATTGAATCAACTGGATTTATTTACCTATGTGTCGACACACCATTCAATAATTGATTTAATGTATCTACTCTAGTTGAGACTAACCAACAGGATTCCAGTCCCTATGACTATTACAAAGCCACATTTCCATGAAATCTTTCCTGAGCTGTGGCACAGGGAATGAGTTGGTAGCCAGAGATATAGAATTGCTAAACATCTGGTATGGTGTTATTTGTACCAGTGCAGAAGCAGGGGTGGCTGGTGGGTCTGTCACTGTAGAGGTGGTGAACTCACTCTGGATTTTATTCCCCCTCCTCCAGGTTGTTTGGGAGCTCTGCTGGTGATGGATCCAGGTCCCGGACAGGAAAAACTTCTGTTCTTCAGACCAGCTGCACAGGGAACAGCAGTAACCCAGAGTAGATTTGCTGCCCTACACCAGTGGATTCACCAGCCATTTCTGTGCAGCAGCTGTGAGAGTCTGACAATTATTGAAGATACCATTGTCTCTGCCAACATCAAAGAGATGGCAACAAGATTACCCCATGGAGACATTTTAAAAATATGGCACCTGGGAGAAATGTGAACTAGAATGTTGAAATGCTGGGCACTGTTTCCTGAAGATGCATATTTCTCAGTTCTTATCCTGCATTAGTAAGCTTTTCCCCAATTGGATGAAAAAGAGTCCCAGACTAATCTTATTGACTGTTATAGTACCTCAGTGTAGGTATTCTTAAATAAATGTCATGGTTGGTAAATTGTCACCTAAGGCATACATTTAGTCATGGTGATATATTTTAAGGCTCTCATAGATTTAAGAGCTTTACACCCTGCTTCTAAATATTTGCCCTGAGCAATATATGAACACTCCAGAGCATGCATGGGGATTTACATGAAGGATGAGTGTGAATTTTGTTTGCTTAATTTTTGTATGAGAATGTTATAAAATGCTCAAATTTCTTCTAAATTTGATGGATCAGAAACACATTTACAGGTGGGAGAATGCAAAATTTTAGTTTTTGCTTCCTCCCCTACCACCAGTTTCAATTTCTGTTCAGGCAGATGGCTTTGAGGGCTGCCACCACTTTTCCCCTGACAAGCACCTCATTTTTAATAGTGGCATGACCGACAGGTATCAACTTTGATCCTTTCCATGCTGGGAATGGTTGAGGATTTTATTTGATTCGTTTGTGATAAGAACTTTTGAAAATCCCCAAATTTCTTTATAAGGTCAAGGGAAGGAATCTGAGAATGATTCCCTCTCCCCGAATAAATATTGGCCAGAATCCAGTATCACACTTCTGGGGCTATGCTTCCATAACTGATCCATATTCATGATCCCTACATAATCATGATTGTGGAACTATTGCCACACTCATAACTGTCCCCATTCCCACCTGCTTTACTGGTCATCAGCTGCACCAAGAGAAGGAGGGCCATTCTGCTGGTGGTGGATGGGTTGTTGTTGGTGGATGGATGATGATGTTTCCACCCCCTCTCACAAGTGAGCAAGGCTGTGACAGAGGAGTGTGACAAAGGTCCTGCTTCTGATTGTGGCAGGAGGAGGGTGGAAATATCATCCATCAGCACCTTGATTGCCATAAGAATGGTCCACCTTTAGCTGATGCACAGCAAAACAGGTTTTGAGGTTTTTTGTGCGGGGAGGTAGGTCAGGAGTCCTGACTTAGTTACATAAACACAACTAAGTCTCTCTCTGGCTTTTCTTCGCAAACGAAGATTCAGGAAAGACTCATCCCGTGCTTTCTGCAAGCACGCTGATGACTAAAAAGGCCAATCTGAGATAAACAAGTCCGGTTGCAGAAAGCACAGCAGAAGGTCTCCTTAGGTGATGTTTCTGGGTTGTGATTCTTTCTGCGTTGTCGTTTCTCTTCAAGACTTGTTCGGCGTGAGTTCTCAAATAAGGCTGCAGCATTGTGGATAGTGCGTCTCCATGCCTCCCGATGTGAGGCCAGGGTAGACCATTGTTGGTGATCATTTTGGCCGAGCCTGAGATGTTGTTTCAGGGAGTCCTTGTATCGCTTTTTTGGAGCGCCCCTCTTACGCTGACCCGTGACGAGTTCACCATAGAGTACTATTTTTGGGAGGTGATGGTCCTCCATCCTAGAAATGTGCCCTGCCCAACACAGCTGTGTTTTCAATGTCATGGCCTCAATGCTGGTGATTCCTGCTTGCTCAAGGACAGCAACATTCATAGCCCATGTCAAATTCTGTCTGCTTTTTTTTTTTGTTCATCCCAAGGTAAACTGTTTTCTTTCGTATGTCAAGAAAAGTTTCCTTACTGTCAATAGAGAGCCTGTACTGTATGTCCTGGAGATTCACAACATAGCACATGTGGCCATCCTGTGCCTTGTATTGAGCTTTCAGGGGTTCTTCCTTGTGGCCCACTACTGCCCAAATTCTACTTCCTGTGCCTCTATCACTGTGCTTCCCCTCCTGTTTGGTCTAAAGTACAGGTTTGGCTGTGTTGCTGTTGAAGCCCACCAACTCATGTTTTCTCTCTTAAAAAGGGCAAAGACACTTGAGCCCTCTGTTCTCCAAGGTTCCTCCCTCAAGAATCTTATTAAGGAAGACTCTACCTCTCTCTCCCCTTCCCTGTTTAGGCACTGGAGGTTTTAGGTCCTGATGAAGGTTCCTCTGCCCATGAAGGGAAGGGGGCAGTGTGTGTGTTTCTCTCTCTCTCTCTCTCTGTGTGTGTGTGTGTGTGTGTGTGAGAGAGAGAGAGAGAGAGAGAGAGAGAAGGAAGGCTATGTGTGTGGTTTGTATATGTATATTGGGAGAAAGAGAGGGAAGGGGGGATATATGACCTAAGCTATTGTTGTTTCTATCCCATCCAGAGCACACCTAGCATTCAGTCTCCAACCCACTGCTAAATGTGGCCCTTGGAAACAAAAAGGCCACCCACCCCTGAAGCATCTAACAGAACAGGATAGCTCTTAAATATATGGGGCACTGTACATGTTATGCACATGTTGGAGCTCTGTGTATCTTTCTTTACCTGTCACCAGATGCTGTGTCTACCTTAAGTGTTGCTTCATAAGCAGAAATTGCTCATGCAAGGTGGTCAATTTCAAGAACATAAGCCCATCTGGAAATGAAATTTCCCTTGCGGACCCAGACCGGACCACCCCTCCGCCCTCTTGAATGAACACAGACACATGGTTGCAAATAACATTGTATTGGTAACAGATATGTGCATAACTTCAGAAATTAGGTTAGGTACAGGTTAGTAATAAAACACATGATGAGGTAGATAAGTTGATATTTCTATGCTACTTGGATATAGCTTGGCAATGATTTGGCCGCAACTTGCAAGCAAATGGTTGGCGGTAATGTATGGGTCGTGAACACAGCGCAGCCCGCTCATGTGGGCGGCGTGGGGACCGGTCCATCCCGGTTCCCTTCCCTGAAGGAGACCCTGGCCGAGCCGCCCGCTCAACGCTCTCTTCTTCCCTGAAAACAAGCATGTGTTAATAACTATTAGGCGTCTCCTTTTGAACTTGAACTTGACATTGAACTTGAACTTGCACTTGAGCTTGAACTTGGCGGAGACCCCTGAGCTCATGCTATTTTCACGACCCAATACATCTGCCACTAAGGTGTTCCCATGGAACTGCCTTCCGCCAACCATTCCTCATCAACAGGCAGGCCTACCGGTCCCCGTGGGCCCCCCGGCCTTTCAGGCAGTGCGTGGCCTGGCCTGATGTAGGAGGTGTAAGCCCTGGAACGCCATCGGCCCAACCGCATGATGGCCTCCGTGGACATGCCAGCCTCCGCTGCCATGGTCGCCGCCCCAATCCTGAATGAATGACTGGTGAAGCCCTCGGCCGGCAAGCCCAAACCTCTTGAGGGCCATTTTAAAAACGCTCACAAACTGGAATCTGGTGAGAGGCGTCCCATCCTGGTGCCAGAACAGGGGGCCTTCTGCCGGCCCCTGTACCTCCATAAACTTCTTCAGGCTCTCCACGGGGCACGGGGAAGATCCCTCGACCTGCCGAAGGTGCAAGGTGGCCCCATGGCCCCGCTGATGAAATTGCTCATGCAAGGTGGTCAATTTCAAGAACATAAGCCCATCTGGAAATGAAATTTCCCTTCTTGTGGGTCATTCAATGGTTTAATAAGTATACCTTCTTATCAAAGGACAAGTACGATGATTGCTTAGTATGCTAACCTGGATCCACCCCTGACATTTGGAAGACAGCATCTCTCCCTCATTACCTGAACGAGAAAGTCAGTGGTTGGCCATTATGCAGATGAATTTACTCTAAAAATGGAGTAAGGGAAAGTTATCATGGCCAGCCAGAATAGCAACAAGGTGGATGAATATCTTGCCCAGACTCCCGCTCTTATTCCAAACAATAAGACAGTGACTCTCAGCAGATTCCAGAGGTCTCACCATACCAAATCTGGAATTATAGTGTGCTACTCAGATCATTTAGAGGATGGAGGCATATCTCCTCAGAGGACCATTAGTTGCATATAGGATAACAGGCAGTGAGCCAACTGCCCTCTACATACTTTTCCCACAATATACTGAGGACTGTAATCAGAGAGTTTTCCTTTTTATTTAACCAGTGATCTTGAATTGTTATGCATGTTCTTCCTTTTCATTTCCTTGTATATTAATCTTGGTTGTGAAATAAAAATTCCTGGTTAAAAAGAAAGCAGTGTTAAAATGGCTTATATACCTAGTCTAATCTCAATTTATACATTCCATCGCTAACTTGTATTTGTTTTTAACCATGATAGTATTAAAAAATCAACTTGAGGAAGTACTGATACTGTAATAACTATGTGTACATTTCTAGATGAGATTATCAAAATGTTACCTGGCCAGCAAACATTTCCTTCAAGGAAATTAATTATGTAAATGGATTAATTAAGCCATTAAATGAATATAAAGAAATGTTATACGTATTCCTATGCTCACCAGTCTTGTACATTTCAGAAAGGTCGTAGGCCAATGGGTTTATTTTTTACTGTTGTTTTTGTTACAATCTTTGGCTTTAGGGCCAGCATATATTGTTGTAAATATGTGTGTTCTCTTATTGGCAGACTCCTTTTTGGATGGTTGAGACTGCAGAGTCCCAAACAACGTAGTACCATAGTTAGGTGTTTTGGGTGAGGTATCTCGAATAAACAGTACAAGCCAGACTCATTAATTTGCTATAGCTCAGCAGTGTAATAGGGATAATATTTATATATTCACATGTTTACTGGTACATATTCTCATGATAGTGAACTTTTTCACTCATGTCAGACTGACATCCTACAAAAAAATCTGAATCACAACTGAAACCCAAACAGGGCTGGCCATTTCAACAGATGTTTTCTCTCCCTGAGCATATGTATCTGTAAAATTTTATTCCCACATTTCCCCTCAAAATAATAGCATTCAAGGCAGCTAAGAAGCATCTTTAAAAACTAAAGAATAAAACCATCAGATTTATTCCAATAAGCCAAAAGTATCAAACTACTTTAAAAGGCTTGGGTTCAAGCCACAGGAAAAGAGATTCCACCTAAACATTAGAAAGAACTTCCTGATGGTAGGAGCTGTTTGGCAGTGGAATGCACTGCCTCAGACTGTGGTGAAGTCTTCTTTGAGGTTTTCAAACAGAGGCTGGATGGCCATCTGTCAAGAATGCTTTGATGGTGTATTCTTGCTTGGCAGGGGGTTTGACTGGATGGCCCTTGTGGTCTCTTCCAACTCTATGATTCTATGATTCTAGGCCAGATTGAAAAGATGTGCTTTCATTGGTGGTATATGCTTTCACATTGACTCTGACTTATTGCAACCCTACTGTAGGTTTTCTTGGCAAAGCCTATTCAGAGAAGGCTTGCCATTGCCTTTGTCTAAGACTGAGAATATGTGACTTGCCTAAGTTCACTCAGTGGGTTTCTGTAGTTAAGCAGGCATTTGAATTTTGGTCTCCCAGAGCCTTCATCCAACACTCCAACCACTATACCACCATCTCAGTGTATCTTCATGCCTTTCCTAAAACCAACAAAAGTTGTTCTCCTTATTGCAACTTTAAGGAGATGGCAGTCTATAATCTGGAAGCAACATAAGAGGAAACCCTGTGCCCTGTTCCTGTCAAGTGGGCCTTCATGGGCAATGGTATTTTTACGTCTCCTGGTCTCTCCTGTACAGGTCTCTTCTGTAGATCTTAGCATCCAGATAAGTTCATAATGAGATACTGTAAGTGATAGTCCATTAGATGGCAAGATGGATTTAAAAGCTAAAAGAAACACATTGAACTAGTGTGGAAAGCAATTGGCAATCTGCGTAGGTCTTTTAGATCACAGTAATGTGCTCTCAATAACTCTCAGCCTCTGAGGAAGGCAATGGCAAGCCTCTGAGAAATCTTGCCCAGAAAACCCCATTATAGGTTTACCTTAAGGTCACCATAAGTCAGAAATGATTTTAAAGCACACAACAACAACAATGTGCTCTTGATACGATGCACTAGTTAGTAGTTTAACTGTACCAACTGAAACTTTCTTCAACATTAGCCCCACATAGAATGCATTGCAACACTCAAGATGCACTGTAAACAAGGCATTAGTGACTGTTGCAAGGCCAGGTCAGCTCAGGAAAGATTATAGGTAGTGCACCAGGTGGAGTTGTACAAAAGCAGTCCTTGTTACAGCTGCCACCTGGGGCACATTTATCATATCCAGGTAATGTTCAAGGGTATTGACTGCTTCCTTGGTGTTAAGTGGTAAACAATAATAAAAGAATAACAGAGCTGGGTGTCATAATCATATTGGTCACACCTCACATCAAAGTATCAAATGGTATGTCCCAAAGGCTTCATATAGGTGCTAAACAAGATGGAGGACAGAGCAGGACCTTGTGAAACACTAAACACCAAAGGCCATGTTGGTGAAGAGTGATTCCCCCAGAACTATCTTTAGGGTACAACCGAGCAGGAGGGTTCAGAACCACAAGAACTGTGCTCAATCCAGCCAAGCAGTCCAGAAGGACAACTTCTGGTTTTGAAGAACTGTTCGTTTGTTTTTTAAAGTGTTACACAGTGCCATGACCTATTTAAAAGACTAGTTGCTGCTTCTGGAGGCTTCTAGGAGAGGCAATTCACCTTTATTTTGTGACAGAAATGGTTGTTTGGGATTCTGGAAGGTGCCACAAAATTGAGTGCCACAAAAAACAGTCTTGTGGCCAAAAGTAGCCCCAAGTCCACATTTTTTCACTCCTGTTTTATTTTCTCCACTTGTTTTTATGTGCCTTCATGTCAACTCTGACTTATGTCTACCGTATCCTAGAATTTTCTTGGCGAGATTTATTTAGAAGAGGTTTGCCATTGCTTTCCTCTAAGGCAATGAGAGTGACTTGCCCAAGGTCATCCAATGGGTTTCCATGGCTGAGCAGGGATTTGAACCCTTGTCTCCTGGAGTCCAAGGACTTTATCAGACCTGGCAAACATAGCATCATAACGATGCCTATTTAACATGAAAGGGAATACATATCAAATGACATCATCCTTTTACGATAATGTCATGTCCAAAACCCAGCCAAGGCATCAATAGATTTCCCATGGCACTTTTTTGCCAGCATTGCTGGTTTTTGAACCTTCGTGCCATTGTGCTCATGGGAATACAGGGTCAATGACAGAACACTTCTGGGTGAGGTCACAACAGCCAAGTAGGGGATGCTCTTTTAATGAACCTCCTCAGTGTACTTGGGACTTTTAAAATGTGTTTCTGTGCTTGTGTGTACATTTTATATCTGGATTTTGCTTTAATTTTTGAATTCGCCTTGTGAATTGTGTCTTTTCACAAGAATTGGCGAAATCTCAAACTAGGAAGAATAATTAGCTCCATTTGTGCTCCATTTATGCTGGGGCTGCCTTTCTGGTACTGCTCGAGGTAGGTTGGGCAAAGGGGGTTCTTTTGCTGGAATAAAAACATTTCAAAATATGGCGGTGAATAAACATTTCTGGAGGGTGGTCTGATAAAATTCCAAGTCTAGCACTCAGATCACTACACCACTATGTACTCTATGTTCTCCATACAAGAAAGGAATGAACTCCTGTCTTTAACATGAGTATATGAATTCTGTTATAGACGCATTACATATATTTGAAGACAAGACATATTTCATTTCAAGATGGTCTCATTTACAGTTCCTCACTCTCAAACTTCAATGACATGAATGGAGGCTGCCCTCCACAGCAGCATTTCTTCATGAATTGCAACCATTAGCCCAAATTTGTATGTATGTATACAGGATTTCTTCTCTTCTCTTCTCCTTGGGATATGGTGTATAAAAGGCTAATGACATATAATGGCAGCAGTCCAGAATTATACCATGGTAGGTTGGTATTGAAAGCTGCCAAGAGATCTAAGGAGACTTTTCCTGCATTCTTCCCATTCCAGTTCCTGGTGTAGGACATCTACCAAGATAACCAAAGCTGTGCCATTCCTATATTCTGGCCAAAGTTCCATTTGAAATGAATCTAGATAATGATTGTAAAAAAGAATAGCTGTTTGACAGTGAAGGCAAGAGCTGTCCAACAGTGGGAAAGACCACCCCAGAAGCTGGTGGACTCACCTTTGTTGTGGATTTTTGAAACAAACAAACAAACAAACAAACAAACAAACAAACAAACAAAACCCTGAGTTTGAATGGTCACTTCTTAGGAATGTTTGAGATGTGGATTTCTGCACTGGCAAGAACTGAGTTGCCCTTGTGGTGTCTTCAGGTTATAATTGTATTATTCTAGGAGGGAAAACCCATTCCCTAAAGAGGCAATTAATCAGCCAGGAAAAACAACAACAACAATGTATATGCTATGGCATATGTACACTCACTCAACTCAGTCCTGTATGTGCACATTTGCAGCTTTGTATGTGTTAACCATGGAAGGGGAAGAGAGCCCCATATATTCACAGCAGGCTGCTTACCATAATCACCATAATTTTCAGTTAGAATTCTATGTGTGTAGTGGGCTCTGGAACACAGCCAAAGGCCATAACCAATGTCCTATTATATGTTCCATTCTAATTAATAAGACGTAAGAGCACTTTACTGGATGTTGGAGTGCAGCTAATGTGATTGAGAAGACATTCTGGTTTCTTTCGTTTACTTTCTAACCTCTGTGTGTACTCTCTGTATATGATTGCCAAGTCCTTCAGTGCAAATAAGATGGATTGCTTGCACAGAAAATTGTTAATCTTTCAAAATTACTGGTGGAACATTTTAATAAAACATCACTAATGATAAGGTGTTCTTTAGTATGACAAGAACCAATTAGTATTTGATATTTTTGGGTGGGGCTTCCTCCATTGAATGAGACATATTATAACCCCAGCCTCCATGTATCAAGAAACCATGGAACCCAGTTTGTTTTACAATGGTCATATTGATCTGCTTTGTATCAGGCAATCAGGATATGCCAGCCTTAGTCCATCTGGGAGAGTATGAGCATCTCCAGGTACTTTAGCACTGGCAGGTGCTTCAGGATCCAGACCTTTGTCTGAATTCAGCCTGACAATTTTCTGTGTAATCAATACTAAAGTAAACCCTACCACTCATGAATTTCAGGGCATGTTTTATCTGCCAAGATCATCCATGATATGCATCTCCCAAATGGGTAGTTTCTTTTGGTTTTCAAAAAAAGGCTATGCAATAGTAGGCTACCTTCAGGACCCCAATGCAACTTCTCCCCACTCTTCCCTGGAAGCTTCTCCTTCTGCTACCTTCTCCTACTTTCTGGCCCCAATATTCCTTGCATCCTGTCAGTCGTGTTGCTGCCCACTGTGATTCTGAAACTCACTTGATTCTTTCTCTCTATCTTGCCCTTCCACCACTTCTAGACATGTAGTTCAATCCTCCAGACCTGCCTCACTCTTTTTGCTCTCCTCACAGGTCCACCAATACCTCCTCTCAAAGACTAAACCCTTCTCATCATGTCACCAGAAGAGCTTCCACTTTGTCCCTTCTTTCCAATCTCCTGTCCAGACTCTGTGGCTGCTCTGTTCCCACAGCCTCCCACTATTCATTATTGTCCTTTATCTGATTTCAGTTGGTCTGGCCTGCCTAAATACCCACTCTAGATACATTTCTTCTCTTTCTCCATGCCAGCCACAGCTATTGCTAGTGTTTTTTGGTAGGTGAGCAGGCAGCACACAGTGATGCTATCACTCCAAGGCCCCATTATTCCCAGTCACCTGCTGGACTTTGGCTGAAGGGAGTAAAATTTGGGCACTGACCTCAGGCAGCTTCCCAGAGATATTTTATACATTTTAGTATTTCTAATTAAAATTTGACCCCATATCTGTGGGGATCTGGTTCCTAGACTTACTGCAGGTACTGGAAACTGCAGATAACAGTGAACCCTATTAAAATAAAGGTCTTCTGGTAGAAACATACCATAGAGTTGCATTGGAGCACCTAGAAGATGGCTAGAGATGATGCCTCTCTACATATTTTCCAGCACAACTCTATGGTATGCATGCCTATTTGGTGTCCTGTGGGTAACTAAAATTGCAGATATTGGTTCCACAGATATGGAGGTCCAACTGTATGTTGTTGTTTCATGTGCCTTCAAGTCAACTCTGACTTATGGAGACCCTATCATAGAGTTTTCAGAGAAAGTTTGCCATTGCCTTCCTTTATAGCAAAGAGTCCAACTTGCCTGTGGTGAGTTTCCATGGCTGAGAAGGGATTTCAACCCTCAAATGTTACTGATTGATAATGTCAGTAGCCATTTGTATTTACATTAATAGGGAAATTGTAATTTTTATACAACCATGGTCAAACCCCTGGAACATGTGTACAACACATATAATATCATTTGACTCCTCATAAATTTTCCCAGCTCCAGTATCCACTTTGTTGTTGTGTGTCTTCAAGTTGACTCCGACTTATGGTGACCCTATCATAGGGTTTTCTTGTCAGGATTTATGCAGAGGAGATTTAATATTGCTTTCCTTGAAAGCTGGGAAAATGTGACTTATCCAAGGTCACCCAATGGGTTTCCATGCCTGAGTGAGGATTCAAACCCTGGTCTCCTGGAGTTCAAGTCCAACATTCAAACCACTATACTGTACTACACTAGCTCCTTCTAATGAGATGACCAGTACAAGTATCAGAGAAGATGTTATTATTTCCTCATTAGTTGCTCCAATTATATACACACATATACACAAGCATGCACGCACACACGTTGTCTTCATGTTCCAATGAAAGATTTTTTTTGTTTCTGATATGTTTATGAGTTTATTCAATTCTTGCTGGTCAACTCATTATGCTTCATCAAATAAGGAAATCTTCATTTTTTTGTTTAGTTTAGTGTTTACCTGTGATGATTCAGGCATTAATAATAATCAAATATACTGTAGAAGATGTCACATGGAGCAGCTGCGAAGCATGCATATAAACTAAACATAGCTCAGCTTCTTAGATATTTGACGTTGTCTGTCTTCCACACCCTCTGTGGCTATGCCTGTAAGCTATAAAGTGAGTTATGTACACAGGAGCTGAAGTGATTAAAAAAGAAAGTGTCCTTCTCTCCATGTTACAATGCAAATCCAAATAATAAAATCTGTATTTAGAAAGGGAAAGAAAATTGTGCCCTTCTGAGAAGTCTGATACACAAGAAACCAGTACCTCCAGGATGTCTCAGTAATAACATCAAAGACCTCCTGGGCAGTGTCCTTATTTTTACTGTGATCTGTATGGCATGCAGCCAAGGAAAGTCCAAGAGAATGGGCAGAAAATGCCTTTCATTGATTATTTTGCTTGCTGTTGTTATATGTCTTCAAGACAATTCTCACTTACGGTGATCCTGTCATAGGGGTTTTTTTTTTGGCAAGATTTATTCAGAGGAGATTTGCCATTGCCTTCTTCTGAGGCTGAGAGAGTCGGACTTGTCTGTGGATTTCCATGGCTGAGTGGGGATTTGAACAACAGTCTCCCAGAGTCCTGAGACACTTACCCACTGCACCCTGCTTGCTGTCTTACTTGATTATTGTCTGTCACAATTATTATCAAGAATCTATTTGTTCTGAGTTTCCAGAATGTTCAGTTGGTAAAAAGAGCATACTGTAAGCAACATGTTAGAAACTCAGTGGGTTATTTTCCCAGAATGTATTGCAATGCTATCCTCTGTGCATGCCAGTCCTATTGTTAGGCAGAGGAGATTATCAGATGCTTGAAAAAGGCCCCAAAGGAGCTCACAAGAACAACGTCATGGTACTGGAAATGGGTTCTGGTATCACACATGTCATCATCCTAACATGCTTGCTCCGTCCTCCCTATGTGCTGATGTGAAGAAAAAGGTACCACTTTCCCTTAGTGGGAAGCAAGCACATGAGGAGGAGGTCATTGTGTGATACCAGGACCCATTACCGGTACAGTGATGCTGTCCTCACAAACTCCTTTAGGGCTTTTTCAAGCATCTGATAATCTCCAGAGTAAGGTTATTACCTCAGGCAGCAGGTGTATGTGTATGTGTGTGTGTGTGTAGCAGTGGCAGCCCACAGCCTGTTTCTCCTGACTCCTCTGGTCATTGCCTTCTGTTGGAGGACAAAATCATGCCTGTTATGTTGCCTCTCCTGGGCTCTCTAAGCTAGGCTGCTCCCCCAGGAGCAGTGGGGGCTACTGTTCCATGCCTAGGTCAAACTAATGTTCACCTCACATTCCAGCTGATTTCTGTGTGCAGAATGAAAAAATGACACCATATTGTCCTTTGCCTCCCACAACAGAATGTCTTGTACTGCATCATTGCAGCACTTTAGAAGGTATTCACATTTTGTTGAAGCTTTACTGCTGGGACCTCTCCATTGATGCCCCCTTGTCATGGGAGAGAGGCTTGCGTACCCTAATGATGTTTTGAGCTATGCGGGCAGTGGCATAATAGCCACTGGTAGGGTCTCCCATGCCAGACAGGTCAAAACCAAAGGGTCTGACAAAGAGCTTCAAAGGGCAGGATGGGCTCTCTAGCCTTTTGGCAACCGTCCTAGGAGAAGGAAAACTCTAATCCCAAACCCGGGCAGATGGTGCTCGTCCAACCCTGTAAGGTCAACCATCTAAGAGAAGGAAACTCTAATCAAACCTACGGCCCGAGGACCTCGCTGCCACATCCATGCTTGCAAGGCCACGGCAGATGAATCTCTGGTTTAAAGGGTGAGGCCAGTTCTGTGCACGCTGCGCTCCACCAGAAAAATCCATTGCACAGGCTCGAAGGACAAATCCAATTCCAAAAAAGCCCTGTAGCGACTGGCGAGGGACGAAACCGGCAGGTGTAAAGATGCACTGGAAGCCGCAGCCCCAACCCTGCATGCAGGCGGTTCAGGACATTGGTCGCTCAAGCCTGACCCGGGAGATGAAAGTCTTGTTCGGCAGCATCCTGAACGACCAAGCAGCCTTTTTTAAGGAGAGCACTGCTTGCTCCATATGGAGAGGGGCCTAGAAAAGGTGGCCTAACGAAAGCTCATCCCCAACTACCTGGTTGGCTAGCCGCGGCCAACGGGAATCTTCTGATGCGGTCAAACCAAGACAAAGAAACAAAGGCACACACCGGCCTCCAAAGGTGTAAATAAAATGACACTTGCATGCTGGAACATCAGAACCATGCAAGACTCTGAAGATAGTGGACGGCCTGAGCGTCGTTCTGCCCTAATAGCCCTTGAACTATCACGGATTAATATTGACATCGCTGCTCTTAGTGAAGTTCGCTTCCATGAGGAAGGCAGCCTTAAAGAACATGGTGCCGGCTACACACTTTACTGGTCTGGCAAACCCAAAACCGAAAAACATCTTTCAGGAGTAGGCTTTATGATTAAAAACTCCATTGCCTCCAAACTCGAAACCTTGCCAACAGGACACTCTGATCGCATTATTTCCTTACGCCTTCCACATGTTGTTCTCTTTAGTATATATGCCCCAACTATGCAAGCTGACCCTGTAGAGAAAGACAAATTCTACACAGACCTATGCCAACTCATACAAAAAGTCCCTGTAGAAGATAAAATTATTATCCTTGGTGACTTCAATGCCAGAGTAGGAAAGAACTCCGAAGCCTGGAAAGGTGTCTTAGGCAAGCATGGTGTTGGAAATTGTAATGATAACGGACGCCTCCTGCTAGAGTTCTGTGCAGAACAACAGCTGACTATTACAAACACAATCTTTCAGCAGAAAGATAGCTTGAAGACAACCTGGATGCATCCCCGATCCAAACATTGGCACCTCATTGACTACGTTCTAGTCCGTCATACCCGAGTGATGCCCAGTGCAGAATGCCAAACAGATCATCGCCTCGTCAGATGTAAACTAAATCTTCATCCTAAGTTCAAACCTAAGAGGGGTGGCATCCTAAAGAAGAGACTCCAAGTCAACAATCTTCAACAAGCTACCATGAGAGACAACTTCCAGGCAAATCTACAAACGAAACTTGAAGACCATCCTACAGATCCTTCTCCTACAGTGCTTTGGTAACATATCAAAAGCAGTATCCTCCAGTCTTCAGAAGAATCCCTCGGGTTCTCCCACAAGAAAAATCAAGACTGGTTTGATGAAAACAACCAAGAGATCCAGGAGCTGTTGGCAAGGAAGAGAGCTGCTCACCAGGCATACCTCGCCCAGCCAACCTGTCATGTAAGAAAAGCAGCTTTCCGCCTCACATGTAGCAAACTACAACAAAAACTCCGAGACATGCAGAACAAGTGGTGGATCAATATAGCAGAAAAGACACAACACTGTGCATATCTGGGTGATCATAGAGGATTTTATAAAGCTCTTAAAGCAGTGTTTGGATGTACTTATCAGGTCCAAAGCTCCTTATACAGTACAGATGGTCAAACATTAATTAATGATAAAGCCTCCATCCTAAATCGTTGGGCTGAACATTTTCAAAGTCTCTTTAGCGCCAACCGAGTAGTCCAAGCCTCAGCTATCCAACATATGATACAAAAACCAATGAAAAATGAATTGGACATAGCTCCCACTTTGGAAGAGACCCTTAAGGCCATACAGCAGATGAAAAACGGCAAGGCAGCTGGGATTGATGGAATCCCACCTGAAGTTTAGAAACACGGAGGTCATGCACTCCACGAAAAATTCCACGAATTCCTTGTGAATTGCTGGGAAAAAGGGGAACTGTCATCAGACCTCCGAGATGCAGTCATCATCACCCTGTACAAGAAAAAAGGAGCAAAATCCGATTGCTCAAACTATCGAGGCATAACACTGCTCTCTATTGCTGGAAAAATCCTTGCAAGGATACTCCTGAACAGATTAGTTCCTGCTATTGCAGAAGAACTTCTCCCTGAAAGCCAATGTGGCTTCAGAGCCAATAGGAGTACTACAGACATGGTATTTGCCCTTAGGCAACTGCAAGAAAAATGTAGGGAGCAGAACAAGGGTCTCTATGTAACATTTGTGGACCTCACCAAAGCCTTTGACACTATAAGTAGAAAAGGTCTGTGGCAGATCCTGGAAAGACTAGGATGTTCCCCCAAATTCCTTAAAATGATTATCTTGCTACACGAGGGACAGTGTGGTCAAGTCAGATATGGCGATGCTCTTTCAGAGCCCTTTCTAATAACTAATGGAGTGAAGCAAGGTTGTGTTCTTGCACCAACTTTATTTACAATCTTCTTTAGCACGATGCTCCAAAGGGCTATGGCAGAGCTTGAAGAAGACGACGGCATCTATATACGCTACCGTACTGATGGTAGCTTGTTTAACTTAAGCCGTCTGAGGGCTCACACTAAGACTCTAAACTATCTAGTCCGTGAGCTGCTCTTCGCCGATGCTGCTGCCCTTGTTGCCCACACAGAAGCAGCTCTGCAGCGCTTAACATCCTGCTTTGCAACAGCTGCAGAGCTGTTTGGGCTAGAAGTCAACCTGAAGAAAACAGAAATTCTTTACCAGCCTGCACCACAGGACGAACACCACCATCCCCACATTGCCGTCGGCAAATCTGTGCTCAAGTCCGTTCAGCAGTTCACCTACCTGGGAAGCATCATCTCCTCAGATGCCAAGATTGACAAAGAGATCGATCACAGATTACCAAAGGCATATAGTGCATTTGGAAGACTTCACAAAAGAGTCTGGAATAATAAACACCTGAGGCAAAGTACAAAAATCAGTGTGTATAGAACCATCGTACTGTCTATCCTCCTTTATGGATCTGAAACATGGTTCACCTATCGCCACCACCTACGACTCCTCGAGCGCTTTCATCAGCGCTGTCTACGCACAATCTTAAATATACACTGGACTGACTATGTGACGAATGTTGCTGTCCTTGAGCAAGCAGGGATCACCAGCATTGAGGCCATGATATTGAGAACACAGCTGTGCTGGGCAGGGCACGTTTCTAGGATGGAGGACCATCGCCTCCCAAAAATACTACTCTACGGTGAACTCGCCACGGGTCAGCGTAAGAGGGGTGCTCCAAAAAAGCGATACAAAGACTTCCTGAAACAACATCTCAGGCTTGGCCAAATTGATCACCAACAGTGGTCCGCCCTGGCCTCACATCGGGAGGCATGGAGACGCACTATCCACAATGCTGCAGCCTTATTTGAGAACTCACGACGAACAAGTCTTGAAGAGAAACGACAACGCAGAAAGAATCACAACCCAAAAACATCACCCAAGGAGACCTTCTGCTGTGCTTTTTGCAACCGGACTTGTTTATCTCGGATTGGCCTTTTTAGTCATCAGCGCACTTGCAGAAAGCGCGGGATGAGTCCTTCCTGAATCTTCGCTTGTGAAGAAAAGCCAGAGAGAGACTGCTGGGACTAAAATAGGGAAACGAATTGAGTGGCTCTTCAGATCTTCTTGGCATGTTTCTTCCAGCAGCCTCTACTGAGAATAGCCAGGGTTGAGGAGAGCTGGGAGTTGCAGTTGAAAAATATCTGGATGGCCACGCTATTCTCACTGTGGACTAAAACCATATCAAACAAATAGTAGTAGTAATAATAATAATAATAATAATAATAATAATAAAATTTATTTATATCCCGCCCCTCTGCGAGCAATCAGGGCGGCTTACAACAATAAAATAATACACAGCATAAAACAGCTCAAAATCCCTTCCCCCCTTAAAACATTATTAAATTAATACAAATTAAAATCAGTATATAATACAGTTAATTAAAAACCCTTTCGAGCAAGCAGCATCAGTTTGGAGGTCCAGAAGCAACCTCCAGAGGGGGTTCCGGAGGTCGGGGTTAGCTATTCTGGAAAAGCCTGCCTGAAGAGAACCGCCTTGACAGCCTTTTTAAAGCTGTCTAATGATGTCAATAGGTGGATCTCATCCGGCAGGCGGTTCCACAATTTGGGGGCAACAGCTGAGAAAGCCCTCTGGGAGGTGGTCGCCAGCCTAGGTCTTTGTGGCTGCAACAAATTCCTCCCAGAGGACCGGAGAGCGCGGGGAGGATTATAAGGGAGAAGGCGGTCCCTGAGATAGCTTGGGCCCAAGCCATTTAGGGCTTTAAAGGTGATAACCAACACCTTGTACTGGGCCCGGAAGCTGATAGGCAGCCAGTGGAGGGACCTCAGAACCGGAGTAATGTGGTCCCTCCTAGATGTCCCAGAAACTAGCCTGGCTGCCATATTTTGTACCAGCTATAATTTCCGAACTAAGCACAAGGGTAGCCCCATGTAGAGTGCATTACAGAAATCAAGACGTGAGGTTACCAGCACGTGCACAACAGTCTCAAGATCCCTTACTTCCAGAAAAGGGCGCAGCTGGCGTATCATCCGAAGCTGATAGCAAGCGCTCCTGACTGTCGCATAAGAGGCAGCTCTGTACTGTACTTCTGTACTCTGTATTCTGGATGTGGAATGAACTGCTTCCACATCCAGATAGGGCCAGCCCCTGTGACTTTTAACTTTCCAGAGCTCAAGGCTAAATCTCTGACTCTTAGGACTTTATCAGATTACCCCCCCCCCATTAATGTTCTTTTGCTGGCATATTTTGTGCTGTTTTTATGCCAGCAAAAGAATCCCCCCCCACACACACAAGACATACCTTTAGCAGTGTCAGAAAGGCAGCCCCAGGAGTAACAGAGCATGAACGGAGCTTCATTTACTTCCAGGGTTGAGATCTTGCTGATTCTCACGTGAATACACGAGCACAGCAAGTTCAAAAAACATAAGCAAAATACAGACACAAAACGTAGACACAAGCACAGAAACACAATTTAAAAATTACAAATAAATAGGGGAGGTTCATAAAAAGAGCATCCCCTACCTGGCTGTCATGATCTCACCCAGAAGTGTTCTGTCATTGATGCTGTATTCCCATGAGCACAATGGTGTGAAGTCTCAAATGCTGGAATGCTGGCAACAAAGTGCCATGGCAGATCTATTGACAGCTTGGCTCATCAATAAAATAGAACGGCTTTTTCACAATACATGATTGTGAAAGGATGTCATCTGATAGGCACGCCCTTCACATTTATTAGGCATCATTATGACACCATATTTGCCTGATGTGATAAAGTCCTAAGTCTTTGACTCAACATTTATGTATTTATGTATTTAGAATTTAAATATTTAATATTCAAAATTATAGCTTCTACTGTTTATAATAATAATAATAATAATAAATTTTTATTTTTAACCCGCCCCTCTGCTCGGCAACCAGGGCGGCTTACAGCAAGATTAAAACAACATCAAGTTAAAACAGTCCTTCCCCATCCTACCCTCCCACCCCTTAAAACTAAATTAAACAAATAGAGAGTTAAAACAAAGATAAAATACAATAACTAACTAACTAACTAACTAACTAACTAAATAAATAAATAAAAGCAATGACGGCGAGGGGGTGGGTAGCAATCAGTCCACTTGAACCGGGAAGTTATTCCGGGAAGGCCTGCCAGAAGAGATCCGTCTTTAGCGCATTCTTGAAGCTATCAAGAGTAGCGATAAGACGGATCTCATCCGGCAGGCCATTCCAAAGTCTGGGAGCCGTAGAAGAGAAGGCCCTCTGGGAGGTCTGCAACAGCCTAGTTTTCATAGGCTGCAGCAGGTTCCTCCCAGAGGACTGAAGTGTGCGGGGGGGATCATATGGGATGAGGCGGTCCCGGAGATAAGATGGACCCAAGCCATGTAGGGCTTTAAAGGTTAAAACCAACACCTTGTACTGTGCCCGGAAACTAATCGGCAGCTAGTGGAGAGATTTAAGCACAGGTGTTATATGCTGTCTCTCACACAGAGCTCTTCTTTACAGCATTACTGAAGTGGGGAAATGTGGTGGTGGTATGCCTTTGTGAAGGGCCAGCAATTTGAATGTTGGACTATGGACTTTTTCAGATGCCATAAAAGGCATCAGCGGAGGTCGGGAGAGGTATGCAGCTATCCCATGGCAGTGGGTCAGTTTCTGATGATGCCGTCACCCTCCCATCGTCCTTCGTGTTGCTTCCGTGCTTGATCGAAGGAAAAGGCACCACTTTTTACTCATGGAAGTTTTTCGTGAGTAAAAAGTGGTGCCTTTTCCTTCGATCGAGCATTGAAGCAACACGAAGGATGATGGGAGGGGGATGGCATCATCCGAAACTGACCCCCTGCCACGGAATAGCCACATACCTCTCCCGACCTCCGCTGATGCCTTTTATGGTGTCTGAAAAAGTCCTATGACTCTGCAGACCAGGGGTTTGAATCTTTGCTCAGCCATTGAAGCCTACTGGGTAATCTTGGCCAAGTGACATTACAGTGATCAGTGATACCACTTTAATTGCCATGGTTCTATTGTATGGAACCCTGGGATACTGTCAGGATTGGCCTCTGAGGTGCCTGTTCCTGTCCATTTCAGCTATTTTTCTGTTACCTTGATGCTAATTGTGTTTTCATTTCTTTGTACTTGGTAACAAGTGTTATCAGCCAAGGGTTGGGGAGATTTGGATACAGCTGCAGGGTCAGCCTGGGAAAAGTATGCTGGCCAGGCTGAGAGGGTGTAATATCAGGGGATGATGGATAGCCAATGATGTTGAATTCCATCAGATTTTGTTGATTGTAAATGCTTGTAATATAGTGTGTATCTGTTAGGTTTCAATTCTCAGCAACAACCTTATATTATATGCTTTTTGGATTTCTGTTCCAATAATTTTTTTTTCTGATCACTGAGTTTGGGGATTCTAGTACTTGGCAGATACATAGTTTGGTCAGGCACTTAGAATTCTCTAGTGAAATGCTGCAGTGCTAGAATTCAGGAAACTAGATGAGAGTCTAGTCTACAAAATCCAGGACTTCATAGAATGAAGCCATGAATAGTGTATCCACACTCCAGAACAGGTAGATTATGTTTGTGATTACTACAGATGATCCACAAGAATGCCAGTAGTTACAAGATGGCAATTAACACCACTCTCTCTATGCCATTGTGGCAGATGATGCAGAATGGAATCAATGGACCATACTTTTAGCCAAAATAAGACTGAAGTCCCTTAACAAAAGTCTGTACTTCTGTAGGAAATTTGTAGAAAATTTGAAATGGTCCCAGTATCATAATCACCTCATCCAGGAGTGGTTCAGTATTATATAATACTGGAACCAAAGGTGGAAAGGGGTGAAATGTATGTAGGTTTCCAGTAAGACTATGTACTCTTAATGAATACAGACCAATTATGGACCTGTAACCCTAGGTTATGAATCTGTAACGTCAATACTGAATGTTGGTCTCTATTCATAATTCTCTGTGACATTATCCACCTGGGACTAGATTCTATAATGACATCATAGGTTTAAAATAGTAATTAAGATTGCTATTAAGAAGGCCAGATCCCTGATCTAGTTCTACACCCAATTTACAATAAATCTGATGGCAAGAAAAACCTATATAACAATGTTCAGCAGGAGAAGACACAAAAGTTTTCCACCTGTGTTTCCAATATTGTTATTGACGAAGGGAGCAAGAAAAAAACAACACAGGATACCTGCAAAAAGAACATTAATCTGTAAATGTTTGAGCAATGTGCTCACAGGGAAGCATGTGAAAGTCTTGGTCTCTTGTGCAGGGCCAGTTTAAGGGCCCCACAGCACCCACAGCTGCATGAGGCCCCATAGCTGTGGGGCCCCCATTGTAACACGTGGCTTTTGCATGGCAGCCCAGGGGGCCAGAGGGGCAGCTGGTGTCAGTGACAGGAGAGGGGTAGGGCAGTGGGGGATTGGGGCTGGGATCTGTGCATGAGTCCCAGGAGCTCCAGGATCTCATGCTGCATCTCGCACTTCTCGCGCCCACTCAGCCAGTGCTGTGCCTGGAAAGAAGGCGGCGGTGGGTGCTTCTGCTGGCAGGAGGAGGAAGAAGAGGCAGCGGAAGGGGGGTCCCTGGCCAGCAGGAGCCCCAGCAGGAGATGGAGGAGGAAGAGCAACACCGCTGGGAGCCACATGGCATGCAGCACAACAGGAGCACAGTGCCCGTCCCTTGAAGTGGTGGCATGAGAGGGAGGCAGGTGTGGTTGGTCAGTGTGGGGGTCTGTCTGGCTGGGCACAGGTGTGTGTGGAGAGCCCCGTTTGCTCACTCACACCTCCAGCTGCAGGAGAGGCTGCCCAGGGAGAGGCGAGGTCACCCCAGTCAGCCAGCCCATCCTCCCTGTGGGGCGGAAGGAGGCACTCCCGTTTCTCCCCACAGTCCCAGTCCAGTTTGGGAGAGTGGCTGGCCTTGGAAAGGAGCATAGCAGAGCCAAGGAGGGAAATGCCCAGGCAAGAGGGGGAGAGGAAGTCTCTTGTGGAGATGCTACCACCTCTCCTCCTATGTCCCCACCACTGCCACCCAAATTCACCCTAGAGGAGCCTCAGGACAGAGGCCTTACCTGTTCTTTCACAGCTTCAGGTGAGCCATGGCTTCACCCGTTAGCAGGACCCCAGCTCCTTTCCCTAGGAGAAACCCTTCCAGTGCGAGACAGACTGCAATACTGGGTGGGAAGGGTAGCCCAAAGTAGGCAATAAATGGGTGGGTGTCAAAAGGGGCAGCAGCCAGTCCTGGCTTTGGGACACCCACCAGAGACCAAAGGACACAGGGACTTTCATCTGTGTTTCCCAACACCTTTAACATGTTCTGCAAGTTACTGCAGACCCAAAACAGAAATATTTCCCACCTATATATATCTTATAGCCCAGATAAGTTGTGCTTTTTGACTATTTGTCTCAGCTCTGATAAGTGTTTGAGAGATACCCCCCCCCCATTGCCGGCTTTAATTCATGTATTTTCTGATGGTGGGTGGGATGGTAAAGTTAACTAATATTGTATGTAAATGTGCTTGAAGCTGTGTATTGACGTCCTCCTCTAAAAAAACAACCCCCATATTTTCAATACCATCTGAGCATCAGGATTGTATATATATAGCGGAGAAGCTTCCCAGATGCCTCTTCCTGGACCTAGTTAGAAAGCCATGAAGGAAGGGGTTCCCCCCACCCCAGCATACCTGCTGAAGAAAGCCTCTGAATGTCAGTATTGGCATTAAAGATTAGTAGATCATGATCGGGAGGGGGCAAAGTGCAGCCCACCAGATGTGGCCCAAGGCCAGTTTTACACTCCACAAACTCATGTGCACGCACATTCACAACATGTTTTTCTTGAAAAATTGAGGAGTCACCCCCATCCCTCTTCCTGAGCACATCCAGGAGAAGCAGTTCTATATTAAGGGTGTGGAAGTTGGAGCAAACGAGCCATATACAGTCCCCCAAAACTTCACTTTTGTGGCCACTGAAGCCCCTTGGCAGTCCCTCAAACCCCCCTGAACCTACAAGATTAAAAAACAAACTCCAGGCCAGTTTACAGGCATTTTTTCACCCAAAATGATCCAGAATGCCATAATGAATTTGTTAATCTTCAAGCTATCCCAGGCTTCTTTGTTTTTATTATATGAGGACCTGTCTATATGAGGGGCAAAAATGTGGATTCATGCAAACTCACGTATATTCGAAGCAGGATCAACCTGTCTTAACAGTGGCTTGGTAAAATCACAGACATGCGAGGCTATCAGTTTTTGTTGTCCCAACTGGCATGTCTACAATTTAAGATGGTGGCCCCGACTCACATTTTCATTTTTGTGAGTTGCTGCCACTGAACTGTATTTTTTTTTTAAAGAAAGGCATATTGAAGCTTGCAGATTCTCTTAAAGACCCAAAACAAAAGTCAGGAGATGTAAGTACATCAGATCTTGTAAGTGCTAGCCTGCATGTTACCACAAAATTCCAACAGTTGTCTAACAGTACTTCAGTATATCTATGAAAAGCATTTAGAAGACATTTCCCCAAATGTGTCAGTTGCATTGAGATTTTTTTGTGTGCATTCCTGTGTCAGTGGTCTCTCGAGCGCTTTCATCAGCGCTGTCTACGCACAATCCTAAATATACACTGGACTGACTATGTGACGAATGTTGCTGTCCTTGAGCAAGCAGGGATCACCAGCATTGAGGCCATGATATTGAGAACACAGCTGCGCTGGGCAGGGCACGTTTCTAGGATGGAGGACCATTGCCTCCCAAAAATACTACTCTACGGTGAACTCACCACGGGTCAGCGTAAGAGGGGCGCTCCAAAAAAGCGATACAAAGACTCCCTGAAACAACATCTCAGGCTTGGCCAAATTGATCACCAACAGTGGTCCGCCCTGGCCTCACATCGGGAGGCATGGAGACGCACTATCCACAATGCTGCAGCCTTATTTGAGAACTCACGACGAACAAGTCTTGAAGAGAAACGACAACGCAGAAAGTATCACAACCCAAAAACATCACCCAAGGAGACCTTCTGCTGTGCTTTTTGCAACCGGACTTGTTTATCTCGGATTGGCCTTTTTAGTCATCAGCGTGCTTGCAGAAAGTGCGGGATGAGTCCTTCCTGAATCTTCGTTTGCGAAGAAAAGCCAGAGAGAGGGTCTCTGAAGAATGCAACGAAGAGGCCTTTCTGTAATAGCTGTGGAAAGGTAGATAGCACATTCCTTAGATACTGAGAAGTTAGTGAAGGTGTTTGCTGCTCAAAAAGCAAGAAAAGTTAAGATTTAAGTGAGTAATTTTTTTAAAAAAAATCAAAGAAGGTAGAAAAGAAAAGCAAAGTCCATTTTATAAATGTTGTAATTTTAAATTATTTGATACAATTTTTATGTAAACTGGTTAAAAATAATTTTAAAATAATAATTCAGGCTATACTTTGTATTTCAAAATTTACAACATAAGATTGTAAAGGAAAGGATGCAATACATTAAATATACTAAATTGGACTCAGCTTTTTCTTTTCTTTGAGGAAATGTAAACCATTATGTTAACTGCTAATAAACCAAAAATATTATATTAGTGCCTATAATATAGTTTCTTAAACTAAATTATTGATGGCAAATTACGTAATAATCTGAACATCCTGTACCGTGAATAGGTCAGGTTACATTGACCTGAGATTAAACATATGGGCGTCCCAAAATAAAGCATTGCAGGGCCCCCCAAAATTCCTTAAACCGGCCCTGCTCTTGTTGATACTTATTACTGATACTTTCCCTTTCTCACATTGTGTGCTGTTGTGGTTGTGTGCTATTTTTGTTATGTGCTGTCAAGTCCACTGCCACTTACAGTGATCCTATGAATGAGAGACCTGCAAGCGACCCTGTTACTCTTGACTTTATAGTTTTACTATTTATGCCCAAGAAGGTACCGTATTTTCTTGGTAGCAAAGGAAACCAGACCAGGTAATTCAAGATTTTAAAAAATTAGTTATTTATACCCCGCTCTTCAGCCATAAGGCTATCAGAGTGGCTTACAAACTGTTTTAAGCAATAGCAATTTACACATCTACACTGCATTAAGCAGCTTCCAATGTGTGTTAGCTAATTGCCCCCACAAGCCAGGTACTCATTTTACTGACCTACAAAAGGATGGAAGGCTGAGTGAACCATGGAGCCCTCTGGAATTGAACTTGCAATGTGGTGACTTGCAGTACTGGCATTTAACCACTGCACCACCAGGGATGTAATCAATAGTGCTACAATGCCTACAAATAGGACAGTAAATGAAATAGTTCTTAGATTTTCCTTGGGTTTTTTTTCAGGCTGTGAGGCCGTGTTCTGGAATAGTTTACTTCTGACGTTTCACCTGCATCTGTGGCTGGCATCCTCAGAGAAAATAGTTCTTACTCCAATAAATACATTTTATATTTGCTCTTATCACCAATGACTTTGAGAGGACAGTGAAAGTGGGAAGGACTTCTTAGGATTTCCATCTTTACAGAAAGGGCAGGAGTGTGTGCTTGAAAGTTGAATTGTGCATCAAGGTTGGAAAACAGTGCTGGATGCTGAATTATACCATGGGAAACTGGAAAGTAGTCAGCAGGTACTTCTATGAGATCTGCCCACCTCTCTCAGAACTACAGAGACTATAAAACACCTGGGCAGGTGGTGCTCCAGGGTCTTTGCTGGGTACATGCGGCCAGATTTGGCAATCTGCAATGCTTAAGGATTCAGAGACTAGTCTCCTTTCACTCAGGGCGGGGCATGTTCCAGGCTCAATGGTGGCAGCTGCCGAGGTGGGAGGCAGGCCTAGGTTGGACTGCCTTTTGTGGCAGTTGGCATGGGTTCTGATCCAAGGTCCTCAGTAACAGGGGGTCTCCATCAAGTTCATGGTCAAGGTCAAGTTCGAGTTCAAGTTCATGGAGACTCCCCCTTTTTCTTTGTTGGGTGTCATCTGCCTACCTGGTGGTGGGAAGGGGGAGAGGGAGGGATCAACGGGCATTCTGGGGCATGCCCAAGACTCCTTCCCCTTCACCAATGGTGATTGTCGGCAGGTTGGCCGGCAGTGACGTCATTGACCAGCATTTGGGTTGGTTGATGTCTGGATCTGAACCCATGTGTTTGACCCAACCATTGCAGCTGTCATCAAGAAAAGTTGTGGCCTTTTATTGCCAGTATATATAATCTTATGTTATCAGTATATTCTTTCAAACATATATTCTGTCAGAAGACGACGGCAGCTATATATGCTACCGTACTGATGGTAGCTTGTTTAACTTAAGCTGTCTGAGGGCTCACACTAAGACTCTAAACTATCTAGTCCATGAGCTGCTCTTCGCTGATGCTGTTGCCCTTGTTGCCCACACAGAAGTAGCTCTGCATCGCCTAACATCCTGCTTCGCAACAGCTGCAGAGCTGTTTGGGCTGGAAGTCAACCTGAAGAAAACAGAAGTTATTTACCAGCCTGCACCACAGGACGAACACCACCATCCCCACATTGCTGTTGGCAAATCTGTGCTCAAGTCCGTTCAGCAGTTCACCTACCTAGGAAGTATCATCTCCTCAGATGCCAAGATTGACAAAGAGATTGATCACAGATTAGCAAAGGCATATAGTGCATTTGGAAGACTTCACAAAAGAGTCTGGAGTAATAAACACCTGAGGCGAAGCACAAAAATCAGTGTGTATAGAGCCGTTGTACTGTCTGTTCTCCTTTATGGATCTGAAACATGGGTCACCTATCGCCACCACCTACGACTCCTCGAACGCTTTAATCAGCACTGTCTATGCACAATCCTAAATATACACTGGACTGACTATGTGACGAATGTTGCTGTCCTTGAGCAAGCAGGGATCACCAGCATTGAGGCCATGATATTGAGAACACAGCTGTGTTGGGAAGGGCACGGTTCTAGGATGGAGGACCATCACCTCCCAAAAATAGTACTCTATGGTGAACTCGCCACGGGTCAATGTAAGAGGGGTGCTCCAAAAAAGCGATACAAGGACTCCCTGAAACATCTCAGGCTCGGCCAAATCATCAGGCTCGGCCAAATTGATCACCAACAATGGTCTGCCCTGGCCTCACATCGGGAGGCATGGAGACGCACTATCCACAATGCTGCAGCCTTATTTGAGAACTCACGCCAAACAAGTCTTAAAGAGAAATGACAACGCAGAAAGAATCGCAACCCAGAAACATCACCCAAGGAGACCTTCTGCTGTGCTTTCTGCAGCCGGACTTGTTTATCTCGGATTAGCCTTTTTAGTCATCAGCGCGCTTGCAGAAAGCACGGGATGAGTCCTTCCTGAATCTTCATTTGCGAAGAAAAGCCAGAGATATTCTGTCTGTCTTTATTTGAGAAACCGGGGTGAGGGGGAACATATCCAGTCTGGACACGCAAGGGAAAAGAAAGCTAGGAAATAGGACCTGATTTCTAAAGTAAGTGGCCATGTGATGCAATTGCCTTTAAGTAGAGATGTAATTCTACTTAACCCCCCCCCCCCGGGTTACTTGGGGCTTTATTTTTCTGTTTTGGGGCTTGGTTTTCATTTTTGACATTTGGTTGGGGTATTATTTGTAAATTTCTTGGGTGATTGTTCTCTTGTGAGAATGGGTGGGATTTGGCTTCACTGTAGTAAAAATAGCTTTATGACAGCTGCATTTACTGCAGGGAAGCTGAGGGGAGGGGGAGCCGTTTCTCTCCCACTTTAAGGTAAGTGTTTGAAAAGTTTTTTTTTAACTTACAGGGACAGGAGTGGGGTGGGAGTGGGGCGGGTGGGGGTAGCGGGACAGTTAGTTTTAGGGGACCCATGTGATAATCTCCTTACGTTTCTGCCTCAACTGTTATATCTGTGGAGGCAGAGTCTAAGGACTTTATTAGATGTGGCAAAAACCGCATCATAAGGACACAATGATAACACAAAAGGCTGAAATGATCAGACAACGTCATCATTCAGCTGTTCCTGCTGCGTCCCGTGGGCGTGAATGAGGCGTCACTTTTATTGACGGCTTAGCCTGTCAATAAAAAAGTGATGCCTCGTCTGTACCAGTGCTACACAGTGGGAATGGCTGAAGGACGAGAATGTCTGATAATTTCACCTTTTGTGCTATCATCACATTCTAAATGACACATTTTTTTATTGGTATTTACCTCATCTGATAAAGTCTTTAGCTACAAGGCAGCAGATTGTTATTTCCATAATAGAACCCCAGATGTTTTTCTTGAAAAATCTAAACAGTTCCCACATTTATTTAGATTACTTGTGATTGATTGATTGAGTAAAGTTGGTGTGCCTTTTGGTGGTGCAATCTTTCTGAATTTTGCTTCATTGATGAATTTGGTAAAAATGTTTTCAAAATTTTTGTTCAATTTATTTATGAATATTTAAACAGCAGCAACCTTTGCAATGTTGTATATAGAAAACTGCTGCAGATCATCTGATGATGACCCAATTAGTTGCCTTTGCCTACTTCATTCAGTTTCAACCTCATCAATTATATTTTTAAAAGTAGATGAACTTAATAGGCACATAGGGAGAGTGGGTTGTTTATGTATATTTAGCCAAAGGGTGGAATCAGACGTGGGGGAACACAGCAAAACACCACATTCCGAACCATGTCAGAAGATTGCAAGGAGAACTGAAAGGGTGACATTATCAGACACCCACACCCTCAGCCATTCCTGGGGTGTAGTGCAGCCACGGAGCCTTTCCTTTTTCATTGATGGGGACAAGCAGCTAATAAAAAGGGACTCTTTACTGACAGCCATGCTATGCCCCTGGGATGCTGAAGGATGACATCGTCTGATAATCTCGCCCTTTCCTGTTCTCATCACAATCTTCTGATCTGATTTTTGCCACGTCTGATAATCTCCATAGACAAATGAATGGACTAGCTGGGGTTGCAATATGAAAGCATCTTTTAAGATTATGAAATGTGTCAGTTTAGATGAAGTCTTCAAAATCTGATGGCTACATTTCTTTCTTTTCCTCTCCCACATAACTAATTCTCAGAGAATTCCTGCCTCATTCATTTCTGTGCTGCACAACCTCTTCTGTTTTTTGCAGAAAACATTCAGGCATTGTTCTTTTTACATGTTCTAATTGCCTGCAATTTGACCACTATCAAGGAGACTAAGGACATGATCCTGTTTAGCACAGTACTCCATTAGGGAATCCAGAGGAGGAGACAAAGTTCTTCACTATACAGCACCTGTACACTTTCAATGAGACATTTTCCTTTCAGTTCACCCTTTAGGGCAAATGCTGGGGACTGTATGTAAACATGTGTGTGTGTGAGAGAGAGAATCATCTCATTCTGGATCTGCAGACTAAGGTCAAATCTGCACTACACGAATAATCCAGTTTCAAACTGGATTATTTGCCATGGCTCCTTCCTATGGAATCCTGGGATTTGTAGTTTGGTGAGGCACCAGCACTCTTTAGCAGAGGAGGCTAAAGACCTTGTAAAACTGCAAACCTCAGGATTCTATAGGAAGCAGTCATAGCAAATCATCCAGTTTCAAACAGGATTATTTGTGTAGTATGGATTTGGCCTACATCCAGAATCCTGTTGGTAACCTGTCCTGGTATAAAAGTCCATTAAGATGTAAAACACATTTTGAGCAGAGCAGAGCAACAGTGAGCAGTGAAAACCATCTCTTATCAGGAGAGAAAGCTGCTATGTTCCTAAGAGAGATGACTTTTCCAGCTTTCTCCTGATGGGAATGGCTACCAGCCTGCTACTGTCTGGTTAACCTGCTCCTGACAGAGATTGCATCTTTTCTTCCTGACAGAGAGAGCTTTTGCTGCCATAACCTGACTCCTCATTGTTCCAGTACCTAAAACCACTTTACCTCTGCCACTGCACTGTTATGCCAAGCATAATTAAAGCCTTTTTTATTCTGGCAAAAGAATGTCTCCCACCAGATTAACCTTCGTCTCCCAGCAAAGACTTCCCTGGCAATGAAGAGGATTCAACAATGAATAGGATCTTTAATCAATTCAAAATCCCATGGATTCTTGCAAGAAGATGCTCATGCAGGAAAAAAATAAAATAAACAAAAACAACACACAAAAAGTTTTTAAAAGCATATACACACATTTAAAAACTTCCAAGTAACAAGGGGAAGGGCATAAAAAGTGGATCACTTGCCTGGATGCCACAATCTCACATGGAAGTGTTCTGGCTGGACCGGCCATTGATGCTGCATTCACATGAGTTAAATGGTGTGAGGTTTCATACACTAAAGCGCCATGTGGGATCTATTGATGGCTTAAGCCATCAATAAAATAGGAGGGGTTTTGGTCAGGGCATAAACGTGAAAGGGTGATGTCATCTGATATGTGCTCCCTTTCACGTTCATGTGGCATTGTTATGACACCTTATGTAATGTGTCTGATAAAGTCCTTATTGTACTTACAATAGGACCCCTGTATCTGCTGGGGATTGGTTCCCCCCCCCCCCGTTGTTACTAAAAATCATGGATAATAGCAAATGCCATTGAAAATAATGGGACCTCTGGTTTAAAATACCATAGAGTTGCCTTGGAGGGCCTAGAAAATGGCTAGAGAGGACACATTTTCTAGGAAGACTCTATGGTAGGTGAGCTGTTTTGTGTCCTGTGGATAATTGAATCAGTGGATAATGAATCAGTGGATACGGAGGTCCTACTATAGTTGGCTACCACAATAAGTAATGACAGTATCAATTATTTATTTCCTATGAGCAATGGATAATTATTAGTCTCATTCAAAAGGTTTAGCCTTGGATTTTCAGGGAAAGTAAATAGTTTTAAGTAAGCAGAAAAAAGGAATTGCAAGATTCACAGGTCACACTTAAAGTACTTCAGCATTGTTCAACTACTTTCTACAGGTATGAGAACAAAGAATCTTGTGACACTTTAAAAATTAACAAGTTTTGTTTGCATTAACCATTAATTGCATCCATTAGATGCATGGAGCGAAGAACAAAATGTGGAGGTTTTAAAAGGTAACATAAGGCTTTTCACTGTTTTTGCTGCAATGGACTTAACACAGCTAGCTGCCCCCCGCCCCCCATGGAAATTCAGGCTATGAGATACTTCAGACTAAAGTTGTGTGTGACTCAGGGACAAATAGCATCCTTTGGGCGAAGTAAAATGGCTATAAAAAGAGACAATTGCATGATAACTGAATCAATATTATACCATTTCCTGAATGGTAGGCTACAGGTATTACAATGAAAATTTCAGCTCTGTTTACTTTCTAATCTTTGCAAACATTGCACCCATGTTGACCCCTCCTTCTTTTCCCCACCTTTCATCCCCTCCCCTCTAATGACACGAATTGCATCAAGGGGCATTATATAAAGAAAGGCTGTCAAAGGGCTTCTGTCCTTCCCTCTTAGCCACCATGGGGCTAAGGCTAACCAGCCTTTTGCTACTATGGCTGGCTGTTTGCTATGCAAGTCAAGTTAAACAAGGTAAGACATTTAAAGGAGATGCTATGTGCAGCTGTCCAGTAGAAAACCCATTCTCTAGTCCAGTAGAGAACCCAGCCACTGCCATGGTTTCTCAGCTTATTAAAAGGTCTTTTAAGAATATGAACATTATTTCTGTGTAGTGAGCGCTGGGTGTTCCAGCTATCTGCTTGTAATAGATACTATTCTGGATTAGTTGAACTAATATGATAGCAATGTTATGGTACAGAGGATTCTGTCTCAGATTATGTGGATTGGGAGAGAAAGATGTTGTATTAGATTGCCTTAGTGTCCCTTTCAGAACCATACACTAATTCTGAATTCTCCATTCAGGTTCAAATGTCAAACAGAGCAAAGCTTAAGTGGCTCTATCATTAGTGAATAACATCTTGAGTCTGTGATATATATGGTGAAGGGAACTTACATTGATATATATATATATATATATATATATATATAATATCCTATGTGAGCAATGGCAACTGGACCTAAAAAAACTCAGCAGTTTCCCCCCCCCCCTTGTTGCCATCCTGGTAGCTATAGGAATGGTAGCCATATAAATAACACAATGGCTTTACTGAGAGGCAGCACATCCTGCTTGAAAGTACCAATGTTTTACAGCTTTACAGTGACAATGTTGCTGTATCTGCAAACTGGACTGAAAACATGGTGGAATTTTTTTCCCATAGTGTAAGCTTACTTAATCTGTTTTTTTGATAAAATTACCAGCTTGGTAGATGAAGGGAACGCTGTGGATATCATATACTTGGTTTCAGTAAGGCCTTTGACAAGGTTCCCCATGACATTCTTGCAAACAAGCTTGTAAAATGTGGGCTAGACAAGTTAACTGTTCAATGGATTTGTAATTGGTTGACCGGCCGAACCCAAAGGGTGCTCAGCAGTGGCTCCTCTTCGTCTTGGAAAGATGTGACCAGTGGGGTGCCACAGGGTTCTGTCCTGGGCCCAGTGCTATTCAACATCTTTATCAATGACTTGGATGAGGGAATTAGGGGCATACTTATCAAGTTTGCAGATGACACCAAATTAGGAGGAATAGCTAATACCCTAGAGGACAGGATCAAAATTCAAAATGACCTGGATAAACTGGAGAGCTGGGTCAAAGCTAACAAAATGAAATTCAATACGGAGAAATGTAAGGTACTGCACTTAGGGCGAACAAATGAAATGCATAGATATAGGATGGGGGAGACCTGGCTGAATGAGACTACATGTGAAAGGGATCTAGGAGTCCTAGTAGACCAACAGTGAGTCAACAGTGTGATGCGGCAGCTAAAAAGGCCAATGCGATTTTGGGCTGCATCAATAGAAGTATAGTGTCCAGATCAAGGGAAGTAATAGTGCCGCTCTATTCTGCCTTGGTCAGCCCTCACCTAGAATACTATGTCCAGTTCTGGGCACCACAATTCAAAAAGGATATTGACAAATTGGAGCGTGTCCAGAGAATGGTGACTAAAATGGTGAAAGGTCTGGAAATGATGCCTTATGAGGAGAGACTTAGGGAGCTGGGTATGTTTAGCCTGGGAAAAGACGGTTAGGAGGTGATATGATAGCCCTGTTTAAGTATTTGAAGGGGTGTCACGTTGAGGATGGAGCAGGCTTGTTTTCTGCTGCTCTAGAGACTGGAACATGGAGCAATGGATGCAAGCTCCAGGAACAGAGATTCCACCTCAACATTAGGAGGAACTTTTTGACAGTAAGAGCTGTTCAGCAGTGGAACGCACTCCCTCGGAGTGTGGTGGGGTCTCCTTCCTTGGAGGTCTTTAAACAGAGGCTGGATAGCCATCTGTCAGGGATGCTTTGATCGTGATTTCCTGCGTGGCAGGGGGTTGGACTGGATGGCCCTCGTGGTCTCTTCCAACTCTGCAATTCTATGATTCTATGATTCTATGAGATGTTGCAATCAAAAATTATAACAATTGAATGCCAACTTTTCAATAGAACATTTGATACTGGTGACCTGTTCTCTAGAGAAGAAGTTGTTTTTACTGAATTGCATAAGCATCATTCTTTGGCCTTGTGGCTCTATGATTGCACTTAAAGGTTACTTTATCCTCATTTTTCATCACTTCAGGAAGAAATCCAAACCACGGCCAGTATGTCTGCAGTACCTGGGGGAACAACCACTTCAAAACCTTTGACGGTGATTTTTACCAGTTTCCTGGTGTCTGTGAATACAACTTTGTTTCTGACTGCCGAGAATCTTACAAGGAGTTCTCTGTCCATATCCAGCGTGAACTGAATGACCAAGGGCACCCTGACATCCAATATGTTCTTGTCACGGTTAAGGATGTTGTAATCTATCTCACTCAGATGTTGGTTGTGGTGAATGGGCAAATGTAAGTTCTTTTCATATTATACTTCTGAGGCATTCAGCCTTAAGTACTCAGCCAGGAGTCTTCCACAGAAAGCTCATATACTAATTATTGAAGCAAAACACAAAGTGACTAGTAGCTATGACTAGTAGGTAATAGGTTGTCTCCATTATCAGAGGCAGTATCCTTCTTAGGATCAGTTAGGAGGAACTGCAAGTGAGAGGATGTAGTTGCTTTCATGTCTTGCCTGCAGGCTTTCTGTAGGCCTCAGGCTGGCTATTGTGTGAAGAGAATTCTAGATGGATGGATAGCCTCACCCAGTAGCATATCTCTTAACATTGTTAGAACTATAAACTTCTGCCAGCCAAAACAAACATGAGAGACTTGTGTGGAAACTGATGTCATGATTTCAGACCATCTTGGGTAGTGTTATTACTGAAATGTTGTCTTAAGCAAAGTTCAAAGCAAATTTGGAGTTTATTGGGTGAAATTTGTGGGGACTTCAAGAGGGGAAAAATAGATATGTTTAGCAGCAAGATATTCTACATATCCCTAGGTTGTCACCAGCCTCCAGTTAAAACAAAACTTGAAACATGGTGCATTCTCATGTAGGCAAGACTCTTGGGAAATTTCAGCAGAAGCCAAAAGAGTTCTGTTTATTTCTCAGGGGGATTTGGCACATCTTGTCTCCCACCACTGATGACATGGTTTCTTAAATTTATTATTAAATCAGAATATAACAACTGCATAACAAGCGTTCCCCCAATTGGAGAAGAATATAATACTACTGTAATTGTTATTCTTCAACATTATTACCAATGAGCACTGCGTTGCAATCCTATCCTGCATTGTGAACTAAAGTTATAAAGCACTACTGTTAAAACTCTGTGGAATATATTATTTAAGCAAGGTACAATACTGGAAAAACAATATAATACAGGATTTTATAATATACAGGATAGTTAAATTAACAATAAATTGCAATCTGCATAATTATAGACTATGGAATTTCTCATCTTTTTCATTAGTAACAGTTCATACAGGGCAACCTCTTTCATTCTGCTGTAGTTTAACAGTGTCTTCTTGTTCATCCTCACAAAACTTCTGAGAATGCAATCCCACTTTACTGGTGGGGAACAGAAACTGAGCAATAGTGGCTCATTTAAGGCCACCAAGTTAGTCCATGGTCATGCTGAGACTTTTACACAGGTCTTTTAGATCCAAATGCACCATGATTCGCTATTGGTGCATTAGGATATCCTGGTCATTGCCCTCAGTCTGTCTTTCATGTCTTCCTCCTGTTTCACTGAACATATTGAGCACATGCTTGGATCCTGTGAAGAGGTTTTAATTATACTTGGATGGTCACCGCAAGAAGTGTTTCTTTGCTCATACAGTGTGTAAAACAGGAAGGCATGAATGAAATCATAGTTCTTTAGCTATGTTTGTGCCTGAGGGAAATGACCCTCAGTGTATGGGGTAATTTTGCTTGGGCCTTATAAGTTTTAGCTGTTTTGCATTTCCCAGGCATAGCATGGCTGAGGTAGACTATAGATGTCTTATTCTTCTTGGAGGAGTAATTTGTGGTGTGGAGGACTTTCCTCACCAGATTATGGAATTTTAAATCCAATCCAAATGTATAATTGGCTTAAGAAGGTTGATTCCTTCTCATGATGACTGTTAACATTTTCTTTTTCCTGCAATATGACCTGTTCCACTACTTTTAGGCTAACTATCATTTCATTCTATAGCCGTTTCAGAAACAGGGAAAACTGCCTATATACGCAGTAAGTTCTTACTCTGGAAGAATGACTAGTCAAATGTAGCAAAACTGGTTAGGTGTTTATCATGAACCTATTGTCCCACATGAAAAGTACTTGTCCCCCACTTAGAAAGATAGTGAAAGACAGTGCAAGGACAATGCTACCTTTCCCACTAGCAGTCCAAAGCAACACAATGGCAGTTCAATAGCATTTATTCTCACATTTGCTTTTTGCATTCTGGCGCTAAAAATAACTTCAACCCCATCTTTAAAGGGCTCCTTCATTAAAATATAGAGGTGTGATGAGGGCCAATCAACTCAGCATTATTTTACCAGAATCCTATTGATTCTTATGAAGGGAGGGAGGTTTAAAGCCACACAAGACCTCTCCCAGGTGAAGTTTTGTTAGATACACAAGTGTAATACTGTGATGTCTATTTCAGCATGCTCTGGATACAAATCTGTTCTGTAGTTATAGAACTGAAGGCAGATGACACTGTTTCACACACACCCCTTCTCCATTTTAGGGGGCCTTTAAAAATTCTATGTGGAAAATTTCTGATGGAAAGAGCAAGAAAGTGGGGAAAGAAGAGTACCATCTCTTAAAGACACAACTAAATTTGCTTAGACAAACTTTAGAGTAAGGACATTTTCAGATGATCCTTGCTGTGCAAGGATCGCCCGGGAGAGGTTTGTTGCAGCAGCGTGGCAGAGGGTAGATTTTGGATGACGACGTCCCTGCTGCGAGATCATCCGTCCCTCTTGCGCTTAGGCTTGGAGCCTGCTGCGCTATATTCGGCAAGATTTTATTCACGGAGGTTGTCCGTGAATAAAATCTTGCCGAATATAGCGCAGCAGACTCCAAGCCTAAGCGCAAGAGGGACAGACAATCTCGCAGCAGGGACGGCGTCTTCCGAAATCGACCCTCTGCCGCGCTGCTGCACCGAACCTCTCCCAGGTGATCCTTGCACAGCAAGGATCGTCTGAAAATGTCCTTAGACTGCAGAAACTGAGAGAAAACCAGGGGATGTGGCTATGTGGGGGAGGGAGGAAATGGACATTGCTTCCTCAACAAGAATTCTGCCCTCTCATGAAATTTTCCTTTAGTCCCCAAATTTCTAGCATTTCAGAGAGTGAGATTGTGGGAATCAGCTACACCTAGAGCTTTTGTATTTGCTGTGTTCCCATTCCCTTGGAACTTTGCCTGCCTCTTTTTAAAAAAATCTTTATTAATACAATATCATTACTTACAGTAGTTCAGCAAATTATTATACAATCATTTGGTAGTCATGCATTGTTACTTTCTCATTAATATATATCGTTGAATAGAAAAAAAAACCTTTAAAATAAATTATATATAACATTTTGCTTCCCACCTCCCCTTTCATTTCTATCAACCCTGTTATAATATTTACATATTCCGTTCAAAGTTTTACCTCTTAAGTTATACATGTGATTAGTTAAACTACCATCTTTGCCTTTGCCTGCCTCTTTTATTTGGATGCCTAAACTGTGTTTCTAAGTGCTCAGCTGAAGTTGTACATTATCGCAATGCTAGAAATTTGGTGACTGAAGGAAAATTTCATTTGGTGGACCAGAATCCTTATTGGAATTGCATACATTTTGCCGCCCTCCCCCCCCCCACAGCCCCACATAGCACTCCTGGAAAAACCTGGTAAAACCTTACTATGAATAACATTATGCTGCAGTTGACCTAATCATATTAAATGTTGCTAGGATGAATAGGGCTGGAAACAAAATCTAAATACAGTACTTATTAAATTCTACAAAGGTATCACTTCTGCCTTCCCAAATTCCTTCTCATGCTGGAACTGAACTGCCTTGGAATGTAATGACAGTTCTATGTGACTTCCTTCTCTGTAGTGCAAAGACTCCATACCACAATTCGGGTCTTCTCATTGAAAAGAATGACATATCTACCAAAGTCTATGCCAGAACCGGTATGGCACTGATATGGAACAGAGAAGAAGCCCTGATGGTATGTATGTACAGCCAATAGTGGCCAATGGCTTCTATGTCAGAGGAGCAGTGAAGCCTCTCTGGCTTTTAGTCTGGACTTTAAAGGAGCTATCCAAAGTGTTGGACCCTATCCTCCAATAGGTTCAGTACCTTGGATAGTGACTTTAAAGACTGCACTAAATTTTTGAGTGGATTAATTACCCTGCTAACCTGGGAGGAGACCAACTGCCACAGTTATTTGACTTGTTTTAATATGCTGGTGTAGCCTTCGTGAGGCAATGGTGAACCACCTCTGAGTTTTCCTTGCTTATGAAAACCTTATGGGTGCCATAAATCAATAGGCAACTTGAAGACAGATGTGTGTGTATACACACACACACACACACACACACACACAGAGCCTTCATGCTTGTAGCCCAGAACACATTTCCTATGTTCCTGTCTAGTGGCTATCCAAGAGGGCTTCTTGAGTACAACTGTTGACATCAAGGGAAAGGAAATCAACATTCTCAGTGATTGCTCCACAACTGAGGAACTCCTTTCCTCGGGATACTCAGGAGTAGTATCCCTCAAACGGATGTCCTTCAGTCATGTTTGACTAAAGGCCTCATTATTCCCAGCCAATGCCAGCAGTTATAGGCGTTATGGTTAAGGACAGAATATAACTTGCTGGGGGAAATGGGAATTATAGTTCAACATACCTGGATGTGCCAGGTTAGAAGAGTGCTATCCTAGGCTGCAGACACTTTTTATGGTTCTGTATTCCTATCGATGGAATTATGCTAGCAGGGAGCGAGAGCTTCAGTACTAACATGGTTAATGTGCCGCAGTTCAAAGTACGCTTTCTGTGGTATATCTCAAAAAGGGTCCACTTTAGGAAATCTGCATCTCCTTTGCTGAAAATTGACAGTTACTTGTGAGAAGTTGCCTGTTTTTCCAGCCTGTATTACAAGCTTCTGTGTATTTTGTGACAAGGTTCTTTTGATCCAGAGGAGATTTTCACACAGACTATATATTCCATGGCAGGAACAGAACAGGGTCGGGAAAGGTTTTCCCTTTTGGATGACGTTGACCCCGTTCTGTCCTGCATCCATCTTGCTCCTTTGACTGTTCTGGAACAATGTAATCACGATTTTTCATCGTGAATAGACCTCCCATTCCGTTGTTATCATGCAATCACGGGTGTACGAACAGGAGCCCTGTTCCTGTTCCGAAATGACAGCCACGGAGGGGAGGTCCATTCTGAGCACTTCCTGGTACGATCTGGACATCCAGGTAAGTGGCTCCCTTTATTTTACCCTCCCTGTTTTGATTGTGTGATTTAAAGTGTGTTTTTGTGCTTGGTGAACTGATTTTATGTTTGGGGGAGTTTTATTTTTTAAATTTACCACCTGGCTGTTATCACATGATAACGTGATAAACATTTCAGACGGCTGGTCATAAAAGCAGCCTTACGATGGCTGCATTTACGGCTGGCCAATGAGGGGAGGGGGAGCCCATTCCTGCCGCGGAATTAAGGTAAGTGTGTGAAAGATTTATGCTATTCCGTGACAGGAACGGGAGAGGAGGTGGCGGGGCAATAATGGGGCATTTTGGCCCTGTGTGGAAAATCTCCAGAGAGAGAGAATAGAGTTCAATCACTAGGACTATAGGAAAAAGACACATAGTTGTGACACCAAATTTGGTTTTAAACACTTTGAATTACTCTTTCTAGAGAATTGTCCTGCTTATCATGTTAATCTTGATATAGAAAGCCCATACTTTGTTAGTAGAGCACAGGTAGAGCAAGTTACTGTTGGGGCTACAACTCCCAAAATTGCCTTTCTAGTGTGTCCACCGATCACACTACTTGGGGATTCTGTGAGTTGTAAACCAAAAATAAGATCTCCCAAACCCTGGGCACAGAAGCTGTATGGATAAAGTTACACGGCTGGCATTTCCATTTAGATGTTCCTTGGTTTTTTTTCTGGCTGTGAGGCTGTGTTCTGGAAGTTTCTTTCTGATGTTTCACCTGCATCTGTGGCTGGCATCTTCAGATTTAGACTTTAAATGGTCTGAAGCCTCCTTAAAAGGTGAATTGCCACTCCTGGAAGCTTACGGGAAAGCCATTTCCCATGCTTCCTCCACCCCTGATTTAAAGCAAACATGGAAAAGATCTGTGGTTGGGATAGTGAGGCATTCATGCCAGTAAGAACAGCCAGTATGGGTTCATATTAAAGCCAATGGTTTAAGGCAAAATTATATCCTGTTTTGATGCAATTGTTGAGATGTTCTTTGTGATTTTGCTTTTTCAATTAGGTTGAGCTTGACACCAAGTTTCAAAACAATACATGTGGTCTTTGTGGGGATTATAATGGCCTGCCAATCTACAATGAATTCATCTCCAATGGTAAGTGAGATTAAAGTGCTGAGAAATTTGTTGTTGTGTGCCTTCAAGTCATTTCTGACTTATAATTATACTAAGGTGTACCTGTCTCATGGGGTTTTCCTGGCAAGATTTGTTCAGAGGTGCTTTGCCTTTTTCTTCTTCTGATGCTGAGAGATTGTGACTTGCCCAAGATCACCCAGTGGGTTTCGATGGCTGAGTTGGGATTTGAATCCTGGTCTCCAGAGTCATAGTCCAACGCTCAGACCACTACACCATTCTGGCTCCTGAGAATGACCTGTTATAAATGGCAGAATATGAAACCCAAAATGCAGAAATGACTATCAGGCCAATGTTTAAAGTACTGGACTGTTAGAAATGCAAAGAAAGATTACAGTTATATATTCTTAGGAAAATGATTTTGACCATTGCCATTCTTGGATGTCCTAGGCATCCACAAACCAAACCAATGGTTGGGCCACAAGGTATACAGACCCCCCCCACACACACAGACAGATACCTACACAAGAACTCCAATCATCACCCAGGACAAAAAAAGTGCACAATAAAAACATTGGTAGACCGTGCAAAGAGGATCTGCAAATCCCACTACCTGGAGAACGAACTGAAGCACCTAAACAGGGGTCTACAGGCTGATGGTTACTCCAGATCACAAGAGCAGCCAGACCCAGAAAAACCCCCACATGAAGAAAAACAGCCACCCAAAAGGAAGGTATTTTTACCATACATCAAAGGAGTCACAGACAGAATAGGGAAACTGAGGAGGAAACACAACCTCCAAACTATCTACATATCAACCAAGAAAATCCAAGAAATGCTATGGTCAACGAAGGACAAAAGAGACCCTCTCACAGCTGCAGGAGTTTACCACATACCATGCAGCTGTGGACAAGTTTACATAAGGACCACTAAACGCAGTGTGCAACCACGAATCAAGGAATACAAGAAACACTGCAGACTGGGTCAGCCAGAAAAATCAGCAGTAGCAGAATACGTTATAAACAAATCTGAACACAAAATGTTATTTAAAAACACCAACATTCTGGAGCAGGCCAACAACTATCATGTCAGAATGCACAGAGAAGCTATTGAAATCCACAAACACCTGGACAACTTCAACAGGAAAGAAGAAACCCTCAAAGTACACAAAGTTTGGCTACCTGTTTTGAAAAACACCAAAATCAAAACTCAGTACATGCAAATGAACTCCACCCAGGGACGGGGGGGGATTTCCAGCAGATAATGGGCCGTTAGCCAAACAGACACTAATACTCCTTACATATCTCCCCCCCAGAAACTAGCCATTCAAATACACAAATTTACATATCCTCTCCAACAGGGACTCAGTATATATACCCACACACTCCTACCCAACCATTCTCTGAAGACGCCAGCCACATGTGCAGGTGAAACATCAGGAATAAACTCTTGCAGAACATGGCCTCACAGCCTGGGGAAAAACCCACAAAAAACCTAAGGATGCCGGCCATGAAAGCCTTCAACTTCACAATAAGTTATAATATTTTCCTGGATACATATACTGGTCTTACAATTAGAAAACAGCATGCTGTAGTGGTTTGAGCACTCCAGGAGACCTCGGCCATGGAAACCTAGTAGGTGATCTTGGACAAGTCACACTTTCTCAGTCTCAGAAGAAGGCAATAGCAAACATCCTCTGAATAAAACTTGCCAAGGAAACTCTATGATAAAGTTGCTGCAACTCAGAGTCAAAGGTATGTAACAACAACAAAGCAAATGTACCATGGTGTATGGTATTGTGTTTTAAATTTGTATTAATAACTGGGACAGCAAAAGAAGTAGTATGCATTCTAGAGAACGAGAAGAAATACAACCTGATTGCTTCCTGTAGTCTTATGGATCACCTTTATTTTCCCAAAGTACCTCATATAAAATTGATAATTGACTGATGTGATACCTTGTGGTTTCCTTATTGCTTCCTTTGTTCAATCACCAGGATGTCAACAGTCATAAGCTAGAAAAGAAGGCTATAACAAGTCAGATGGTGATTTGTTTAAATACATATGTTGTGCCTATAAAGACTTCTTTGTTTCCTCTTTCTTATAGGACTGAAATACAACCCAATTACATTTGGAAACCTACAGAAGATTCATAACCCCAAAGCAGAATGTGAAGACCCTGATGAAACAAAAACTGTACAACTCTGTCACCATCATGTAAGTCCCCATAACCACATTGAACACTTCACCAACCACAGAGAGATCAATTTCTTTAGGAAAAAAATAGTGTGTGGTATGTAACCACTTATGAGCACAATTAAGTTCTATGTTCAGTCTTTGGTGTGGTAGCAGAAGTCAGAGGACAGGAAAGCAAGAGCATTTGTGCTATGTGGACTTGGCCTTGTGTGTAAAGCATGAAACCTTCTTTCTTTTTTTGTGTGTGCTTTACAAAATGGTGTGAGATCAAGCATCTTTGGTATGTGCAGCACACATCAAAATTCAGAGTGAGCAGTTTGTAGCTGAAAATGTTGTGGGGTTGTATTTTTCATTATCCATCTACTATGCTGGCAAAGTCTGGTGGAAGTTGCAGTCTAATGATATCTGGAGGGCCACAAGTTGCCTCATCTTTTCTCTGAAGGTCTCCAAGACAAATAGGACTACAGCCAGTTCTTGGTCCAAACTAGAGCAGATCCATCAAAATTCTGGAATTTACATAAGTGTTGGCTTGCCAAGTTCCCATGGATTCAGTTGGCCTACTGTGGTTGGTTTTAACAATTATATTTAACCCACAATGACCTACCATTCTCTTACAAGGAGAAAACTACAGTTCAAGTCACTGAACAGTACAGAAACCACATTAGGTTCAGAAGCACCATTGAATATCTTCAATCAAGATGTTATGAAAAATAACACTTAAGAATTGAGACAGAATTTCCCTAGGCCAGATATTTAATCCCAAGGAACTAAACCCATAAGTAACTACTTCTATGTGATTGCTTTCCAGAAATTCTCCCTGACCATTTCCATCAGTTTCTTGTTGAGAATAGTCAACCATACTTTGTAGAACTTCAGAATCTTGAATCCAGAGGTTAGAAAAGCTACTTTGAGGAACCATATGTCCCAGAATCCCTTAGCAAGCATGCCACTGATATGTTAGCTGGGAAATTTGGAGAGCTGCGGTTCCCATAAGTAACTTTTCCAAGCTCTACTTGAATCCATGATTTACTGTAGCTATGTTATTTTAACCAGCCATGTTTGTTCCCACTCCTTCAGAGCATCATGAGGGTCTCAGAAGACCTATTAAACCTTTTTCTTTTCTTTCCAGCGTGATGAGTGTAAGAAGCTGTTGACATCTTCAGCCTTTGAAGACTGCCAGTCCCGCCTGAATCTGGAGCAGTATATTCAAGCTTGCATGCAGGACAGGTGTGCTTGTGAGAAAACACAGGATTCCTTCTGCCTCTGCAGCACCATCTCAGAGTTTTCCCGTCAGTGTTCCCATGCTGGTGGCAAGCCTCAGAACTGGAGGACACCCCAACTGTGTCGTAAGTCATACAAGATGGAGTCAGTCATGTTTAATAGCAGAGAGATGTAACCCTCCTTCAGTTCACATAACTCCAAATAGTCCTTGATCTTCTTTCATTTGGGGCCCCTCCAGACTGTCCAAAAGCCTCAGGATTTAGCAGGAGCTACAGATGTAGTTTTCAGGGGTGTCAGATATCAATACAATGTTCTTGTGTCCTGCTGTTTTTCTTGTGAATTTCACAAGAGAACAACTTAAAAACCCAGTGCAGTATGTGCTTTCGTTCTCTCCTGGGAGTCTCCAACAAAGATTTTCCACTGACCTTCATTCCCTCATTACATTTCTGGTTACCAGATTCAATATTTCTTCCACCACCACCCTATTTGTTTTACAGTTATACAGTAGTGTTAAAATGGTATAAAATTATAACAAAAAATGTGTGAGACGGGGAATGTGGATACCCGGGAGAATGGGGAGGAGACCTGGGGAGGGAGGAGTTGAGATCATCGAGGTGATGGCTGGGGCGGGGGGATGGAGGAAAATTACACCCACGGCTTAACCACACCTCAAGTGGGAGACAAGACAATTTGAAAAGAAATGTGCAGACTGAGGGTAGCACTAAACTCTGCTACAAACAGCAGTAAACTAAAGCCAAAATTTTTGGAATATTGAGGACACGGCTGGATGCAGGGTTAAGAACAACCATTACAGAGTATGAAATCCTGAAACAGAAAGTGCTGGGAATATGATCAGTCATGTCCCTTGAAACTGTTTTTGTACTGCTACCCCCCACCTGTACCACTCCCGCCCCACTCCCGTCCCTGTAACAGAATGAATTTTTTCCCCCCTAGACACTTGCCTTATTCCGTTACGGGAACTGTTCCATCCCCCTCGGCTTCACTGCAGTAAAGGCAGCTGTTGAAAAGCTGCTTTTACTGCAGTGAAGACAAATTCTGCTCATTCTCATGAGAGAACAATCACATGGGACATTTGAAAATAAAAACAAAACAAAACGTCAAAACAGAAAAGCAAGCCCCCAAACAAACAATATAAACATCAAGTAACCCAGGGAGGGGGGGGAAGGGTGACACTCACCTGGCTGTCCCTATTGGACCTGGAAGTCTTCTGCACAGACCTCCTGGTGACATCATGTGCTGCTGCATCACGCCAGCAAAATGGGGCACATTTTCAAATGCCCGTGATTCTGTTATGATAACGGAACAGGGAATGGGAGCAGGATGGGAGCTTCCCGGACAGGGACGACATCATCTGACAAGGGAGACAGATAGCGATCTCCCCTCATCCCTGTCCTGGGTTATTGGACACGTCTGATAATCTCCTATGTTTACTGGAACTACTGGGTGGTCTAGAGGGGCCCTTAGTCAAGGTTTCAATCAGTATGAGGGGACGTTTTGGGTTCTGCTGTCCTTCTCCTTCTTCTCTTTTTACTTCCTCTTCTTGTTCTGTAGCAATGAGAGCTTTTCCAATGATTTTGATGGAAGCAGCATTTGAATAATTGCTTTCTGCTTGAGAATCAAAGGGAAGTAAAAAACAGAAAGCCAAGGAAGTTGTGGGCTCAAATAACGTTGAAACCAATGAGAGTTATGATGACAGTTGTCCAGTCTTTCATTGGACTGCATATGATAATGGGATGTTATATATATATGTTAAACAGCACAAGGAGACAACAGCAACATCTCTCTCTCTCTTGCAGTCTTTCTCTGTATCACACACACATACACACACATCAAATTTTTTACCCTATGGTGTATTTGTTAAATTATTTTTGTTTTCACTGAGAAACTGAAAATTTAGTTTAAAAGTGTCATTGACAAAAATAGTAAATCTTTCCTCCATTGAAGTAAACAATGTTTTGACTGATACTAGGCCAGGTTCCTCATTACTGTCATTCTATTTCTCTCCTCTTCCCCTCCATTAGTATGTATCCATAGGCTAGAGTCTGTGTCTCATGGTCAGTGCCTACTTCTTTTATTATTTCAGCTAAAACATGTCCCGGAAACCTAGTCTACCTGGAAAGTGGCTCACCCTGTATGGACACCTGCTCGCATCTGGATATCAGCAGACTATGTGAAGAGCACTATATGGATGGCTGTTTTTGCCCAGAAGGTAATGATTTCATTGTGATATGGTAGGTATAACAATGTGCTTCGATATGGAAAATCCTGGTTCAAAACCCTTTTCAGCTGGATGACTATGGGCACATTGCTAACTTACCCCTTAAGGTTACTCTGTTGTAATGCTATTTTAATTACACTTGCTAGGACATAGGCCTTACTGAAGTCAATGGAATTAGTTCTGACTAAATCTCAATTGTTAACCAGATAGGTTCTTTTCCTGAAAATGTAGTTTTCCCAAGAATTCTTCCTGGTTTGGTAGTGATCTATGGACTACATATTATGCTTAGCCCATACTTAGCAGATTTGCTCCCTCCAGTGGTAAAATATGTCTGTTTGCCATAGCTTACTCCCCCCCCCTCACCTATGCATCTTTCATTTAGCTTGCTGCATGTTGTGACTAGTCACTGGAAAGTAAACATGAGCTTAATATGCATGTCTCAAGGCTGAGGCAAGTATCACTGATGAAATCCAATTGTAGAGGAAAACAGGTTAATCTCAGTAAATACACATTCCCTTAATGTCTAGTTCAGCCTCAAATCTCTCTTAGTTCCATGTGGGCCTCCTTCTTTGTAAGTGTGCTCAGATTTGCAACCTATGAACTACAATAATCTTTTGTTGTTTCTTGCAGGCACTGTATATGATGACATCACTGGCAAAGGCTGTGTGCCCACAAGCCAATGTCACTGTAAACGACAAGGACGTGTATTTTCCCCTGGTCAAAACTTCACCAATGAGTGTGAAAGCTGGTAAGAGAGCCTATGTTTTGTGCTGAACCAGCATTTTTCTGATAATAAATCAGGGCAGAGGATGCTAACTTAGAGTGGATAGATTTTAGAAGAATGTCAAATGCAAATGTTGTCTTAGGACTTTATCAGATGTGGCAAAACCCATGTAATTAGGATGGGACGATAGTACACATGGCTGAAATTATCAGACTATGTCATTGCTTATCCATTCCCACTGTGTTGCACTGGCTGAATGAGGCATCACTTTTTATCAATGTCTTAGCCTGTCAATAAAAAGTGATGCCTCATTTGCGCCAGTGCAATGCAGTAGGAACGGGTAAGCGATGAGGATCTCTGATAATTTCAGCTATTTGTGCTATTGTCCCATCCTAATGATGTGGTTTTTTAAACTATATTGGCCTCTTCTGATAAAGTCCTTAATGTCTCATTTGCACAGCCAGATGCCTTCATATCCACTATACAGTTTGTGCTAAAGCACACCAATCTTGAGCAAGTGAGTCTGCTGTATTACACATTAGAAAAGGAAGCAAACATTTCACAGCACCACTACCCAGACCAAAAGAAGGGGAAATTATTTTGTTGTTGTGTGCCTTCAAGTCATTTCCGACTTATGGTTACTGTAAGATGACCCTATCATGGGGTTTTCTGAGGGGTGAGAGTGTGTGACTCACCCAACGTCAGCCAGTGGGTTTCCATGGCCAAGCAGGGAATCAAACCCCAATCTCCAGAGTCATAGTCCAACACTCAAACCATTAAACTATTCTGGCTCTCCAGGACATTATTTACTGATCCTAAATAGTTATACTCTGAATTGTTTCAACACACACCAGTCTTATTCTCTGGCTTCAACAAAGGAAAGACAACATTTTTTTTCTGAAAGAGGGCAGCTTAACTGTTTATGAAAATCTGTTGAGGCCTAAAGGTTCTAACTACAACCACCAAAATGAAAGTTGCCATGGCAGTCCATAAGACTAGAACAAAATCCAAAACCTACAGATAGGCAACACCTTTATAAGGGGCAATTCTCCCCCCCCCCTACAGGATATGCTTCTGAGTTTTCCTGAACTCTTCATGAGGCTTAGTGGTGAAAAGGGAGAGCATAAAACCCCCAAATTTAGGCTATTTGTTTAAGCCATATGGTTCATAGTTCAATTACGTCCCAAGTTGGAGAAGGTAGATTTCATGACTCTCTGGTAGGTGTGCAAATATAAGATGACACTTAGCAATAGCTCCTGGGATGAAGACAAAATGGTAGGCCCTATCTCTGGAAATACAAGGCTGTATCAACTTAGATATTTGCCTCTTGCCTTAAGCGCAAAGCAAGAGGATAAATTTTAGATACAGCCAGTCATCCTAACATCTCTCAAGAACTTTAGGATTTACTGGATCTCAAGTAATTGGAAAGTGGTCATATTATTAGGTGGACAGAACTTTTCCATTTCCAGCGTGCTCCCTGGATGCAAAGATGTTTGGTACAATTTCTCAGCTACTCATTGTTTGATTCCTATTGCACTCTGTGTTCACAGCATCTGTGATTCAGGCAGATGGGTATGCCAGGACTTACCCTGTCCAAGTACATGCGCCCTGGAGGGTGGAGCTCACATTACCACTTTTGATGGGAAGAAATACACCTTCCATGGAGACTGCTACTATGTTCTGACTAAGGTAAATGTATCATTCATTTCTACTTTGGATAAAGATCTTTTGTGTGTGTGGAAAAACTAGAAAAACACTTGCATTTAAATATGTATTTAAATATGAATTTCTAAGCTTATTTTCTCTCAAGAGTCATTTCTACACATAATGACCAAGACCTTCCAATGGTACTGGCAGAGCATGTAGCTCTGCCAGGTGCAGCTCTGTTTCCTTCCACTTTCCTGTGTGCACAACCTCCCACACTGCTGCCTACACCCTGCCAAGGCTATTTAATGTCCAGAGGAGGGGTGGCCAGGCAGTGTTTCTGTAGACAGAAGCACAAAAGCAACAAGGACCATGATTTGCATCTTTCTGGATAATTCTATCCCACTCCCACAACTGAACAAATATGCTTTGCACTTGAGTCCTTAAAACCCCTTGGTACTGCATCAGAAGAAGTGGTTTACACCCACAAAAGTGTGTGTGTGTGGGGGGGACTGGTAGCAGGAAAATAGGTTGCATGAGTGTGAAGAAAACAAAATGCCTGCATATGTCACCAACAGGATTCTGGCCATTACATTTTGATACATTTTTTAAAAATCAGAGTCCTATTTTGGTATACCTAGGAAGTGCAAAAAACTGTTGTAAATTCTAATCCACACATTGGTCTAATAAAACTGTATTGGACCAGTTCATACCAGAATTCACAAGGATCAAATTACTCCAACATTGCAAAGTTGTGCCATAACTATGCTGTGAAATGGCCATAAGAAACATAATTCTTTCCATTTGTCTTGTAATCTGCCAGTTAACTTAGTTGTTGGACAAACCAATCCAGTTGTTGGCTTTACTTGTTATGGTCCTGACAGAACTGTAGCTAAAGTCTTAACCTGTGTGAACAGTTTTGCCCCATTTGCCTCTAAATGTCTGTACAACAGATATTGAGGATGGGTAAACTGTGGTTTTCCAGATAGAATCATTGAGTAGGAAGGCCATCTAGTCCTGTGAAGCAGGAGTAGACAACAAAACCATGCTTGAAAGATGACCGTCCAACCTCTGTTTAAAGACCTCCAATGACTGAGAGTCCATCATCCTCAAAGGCAGTCCATTCCACTGTCAGCATTCAAAGAGTTCTTCCTAAACTGAAGGGAAACTCCCCTCAGCCTTAGCCAGCACAATCAATGATGCCGCATCATGATAATTGTAGTCCAATACCTGGAGAGCTATATGTTCCTCATCTGTCTTCTTCTTTGGAAGTTTTTAAACAGAGGCTGGATGGCCATCTGTCAGGCGTGCTTTGATTGTGTGTTCCTGCATGGCAGAGGGTTGGACTACATTACCCTTGTGGTCTCTTTCAACTCTATGATTATATGATTTCTTATATAAATTTCACATAAGATTATTTACTCTCTCTCTCTCTCTCTCTTTCTCTCCCCTTCCTTTTCCCCATTGAAATTCTTTATGTAACCACCCAAACAGTTCTTAAAGGATATGGTGTTAAGGGGCACAGGCAGCCTTGCTTCCTCTTCAGGTCCTTGTACATGTGTGTGTATGGACCTTCAAGTCACTTGTTGACTTATGGCAAATGGTTTTGCCATTTTTTCCTCCCAGACCCTGGCATCACCAAAATTGATGCTCCTGCATCATATAGAGCATTTCTTCCAGTACTGTTGCTGAAGCACTGATGGTTGCTGCTGGTGTTTTGCCACAGGGAAAAAACAACCAGCTCCCAATGTAAGATAAAATACTTCCATTCTGAGGGGAAAGCCCTGCATCCCCCAGGCTAAGCAGTTTTGTTGCAATATAGCTGAATCCAACTTGAGGCAAAAATGGGAAAAGTTGTTTAAATGGGGACAATGAATATATATTGAATGGGGTTATTGAATGGGGATTTTAAGTCAGATGCACTCAAATATTTTCCCAAAGAAGGGCAAATACCTTTCCTTTAATGTGGAGATCTGTTACATGGTTGATGGAATTTGACATCCTTAAGAGAACTGGTGTTGAATATTCATTTCATTCTTTCTGTGGAAGGGAAAGGATTTGTGGCGGGGCGGGGGGGGGGAATGGACCACACTAACTGTGTTTGTTCTTTTATAATTGCAGAGCAGTAAAAATGATTCACACGTCCTCTTGGCAGAACTGGGCCCATGCAGTTCTACAGAAAAGCAGACATGCCTAAAGACAGTTGTGTTACTCATAGACCACAAGCAAAATGTAAGTTGAATGTACATAATGAGACCATGGCTATGGACTAGGTCAAACAAATCATCTCTTGAACCCAAATCCAGTCAAAGACCGCCAATGAATAAAAGCTATTTCAACATGGTTCCTTCCCCTTCAACATCCCTATTAGCTGACATTTCTCTACAGTTTCAGGGGGGGGGGGAACAACATTCCATTCCTTTTTCAGTCGATCATTTTGCCAAGACAGTTGTGCATATGTCTATGTATAGGTGTGTGTGTGTGTGTATGAAAATAAAATGAATATATAATTTTGCCATTCTAAGAGTTCTAGTTATTGCTCATCCCTTTGAATTGAATTCTGTTGCTGGTTGCTGGAAATACAGTTGCCCCTCCACATTCGCGAACTTAGCATTCACGGTTTTGAATATCTGCGGGTTTTGGGAGGGCCCCCTGCCCTCCCCAAAGCAGCGACACGGGGCCTCTGGAGGCCCCGTTAAGGCCTTGGGCGGGAGGGGGAGGGCCGGGGAGACCTTCACAGGGCCTCCGGAGATGCTCCGGAGGCCCCATGAAGGCCTTGGGAGGGAGGGGGGAGGGCCGGGGATGCCTTCACGGAGCCCCTGGAGTCACTCCGGAGGCCCCATGAAGGCCTTGGGAGGGAGGGGGAGGGCCGGGGAGGCCTTCACAGAGCCCCCGGAGATGCTCTGGAGGCCCCATGAAGACCTTGGGGTGGGGAGGGCCAGGGAGGCCTTCACGGAGCCCCCGGAGACACTCCGGAGGCCCCGTGAAGGCCTTGGGAGGGAGGGGGGAGGCGGGGGAAAGCGACTATGGGGCCTCTGGAGGCCCCATGGTCGCTTTTGTGGGGGAGGGGGAGGGCAGTTGTTATTCGTGGATTTTTCGCATTTGCGGGGGTCTGGGGAACATAACCCCCGCGAATGTGAAGGGATGATTGTATACTGAAAACTGAAAGCAAACAATAAAACCCATATTTAACTTTTACTGTAAAGAAAGGTACTCTGCTTTGCTAAGTACCTCTTTACCTGCTTACCTAAGTACTTCTTTTGTGCCAAGTCCATGTCTCTATTGCATTTTGGGCTCTGTTTATTTGGCTTTATTTCCCTTTATGCCCTTTGTTATTTTTTTATAGCCAAAATTGTAAAATACACTGATAGCGTTCCAGTGCACATAATAAACTTTTTTATAAGGTGTCATTTGCCAACGTAAGTTAAATGCCAAGGATTTAATGAGCCATTTTTTAAAACATTGTATCCTCATGATTCCTGCTGCACTGAACATTCATGCATGACTCAGCTCCTAGTTGCCAAAAAGTATGCCGTGTGCTCTTGACATCTGAACCAGTTTTGGTCCTTTTTAGCTGTCTTGATTCTTCTCAAGAGAATGCTTAAATGTGTAGTTCTATTAAAAGTTTCTTAACAAAGATTTTCCAACACTTTCAGAAAAAACATAATCTCCAGGGATCATTCAAGGAAATTTTGATATTGAAACACATTCTGAACTGTCATTAAAAGATGATATGCCTGTCTTCCCAAAGGCAATCAGTCTCACTTGGGAAGCATGCATCTAGCACAAATAAATTAGTTGAGATGCTTTTATCTAGATCTGATGTCTACCTCCATGTCCAGGTCTGGGGGAAACATGGAGTATAGAATCATAGAATCATAGAATTGTAGAGTTGGAAGAGACCACGAGGGCCATCCAGTCCAACCCTCTGCCACGCAGGAAATCTTGATCAAAGCATCCCCGACAGATGGCCATCCAGCCTCTGTTTAAAGACCTCCAAGGAAGGAGACCCCACCACGCTCCAAGGGAGTGTGTTCCACTGCTGAACAGCTCTTACTGTCAAAAAGTTCCTCCTAATGTTGAGGTGGAATCTCTGTTCCTGGAGCTTGCATCCATTGCTCTGTGTTCCAGTCTCTGGAGCAGCAGAAAACAAGCCTGCTCCATCCTCAGCGTGACATCCCTTCAAATACTTAAACAGAGTAGGATGAGTATGTAAAATATGAGTAACTAGGTGAAGGACAACAGTAGCCTTCAAACTCAAAACTGACAGACCGAAACTATATGAATGCAATCATATCTAAAATCTGACAATGTATTTCTTCCTTCACCAATTAATGAACAGACCATTAAGAAACTGAATATACATTTTATTCTGCTCTCATATATATAGCTGAGATCCTGCATCAACAAATGTAGTTATGACAACAGAACTCCATCATCATAGGTACTTCTGCTGATGCTACTCCTCAAAATCCTACCTCTTAAGGCAGGCCGTGCCTCAACCCCAGGGTTTCCAAGGCTCTGCAGTAAGGGAGCTGTGGAAGGATGACTGTAGCATTCTCCCATTTGTAAGGCATGTCTGAACAGGCAGAGGGAGAGACCTCTCAGGGTCCTGCCACAAGGGCTTTTTTTCTACATGCCCCACAACTAGAAGAGTGTTGCAGATGTCATTTCCAAGCCCCCTGATCGGCAATGCCTTGGAAACACTTTAGTTTGGGTACCACCTGGCATAAGAAGTAGGTTTTGGACCATGTTCTGTCATCAGAGACCAAAACATGAATCCCAAAAGCTATGAGATCATAAGTCTGGCTTACAATCTTGAAATATCAAGCATATGCCAAACAATGTGTTTGGATACTTTTAAAGTGTATTGCTTAATATGTCTGTGGAACAAACAGCTGTCAGAAAAATAGCACCATGTATAATTGATTAAGGAAGTGATCAAGATTTCAGCTTTTCTTTAGAAATTCACATGTATATAAACTATCTTTAAAAATATTATTCTGTCCGAGGTACGGATGGCACGCATACCTATGCTACAATTTAAAAAAAGGATAAAAAAGAATTTGATCTACATTGTATAAGGAAAGCACTGTTGAATACATGGGTAAATATAAAGAAAAAAATTCATAAAAACATTCCGATGTGGGTGTCAATGGAAGAAGCTTTCTTTGGAAGAACTAAAGAAGTGGGAGAGGATTGGCTTAAATATAAAGACATTATTTTATTTATTTATTTATTTATTTATTTTTATTTAAAAATAAAGACATTATAAAGAGAGACGAACAGGGGCAAGTACAGATAAAATCTAGAGATCAAATAGAAGGAAAGGGCTTTAAGCTAAACTTGTTTCAGTACAAGCAGATCTATGAAAAGTTTAAGATGGATCAAAAAATAGAAAATGACATGCAAGTAACATAAGGTAGAACAAAAGTTGGGAAGACCAGGAGAAAATACGGGAAAGTCGGAATAAAGGCTAAAGGATTCTAAAATAATTAATTAATAAAGATAAGAAGATAGTAAAAAAGAAGTTATTTAAAATTTAAAATTAAGAAACTGTATTTTATTTTGTGACAATCTACTTATGTTTTATAATCCTGTAAAAAGTTATATTGTTTATGTGATGTCATGAAAAGTAGTCTTGTATTAATGCACACATATTTGGATGTAACACCATAAAGATTATAATAATAATAAAAATATATTATTCTGTCATACAAGATGTCCTCATTGTCAATCAGAGACTTACACAGGAGTGTGCATGTGTGTGTATGTTCACACTTCTCTATTGCTCAGCTACATGGGATACTGCATTACCTGTTCCCCAAGTTTGTATAATTACCTAAAGAATGTTGTCAAGGGGTCTATATTTCCATGATAAAATGTTGGATTCCCTTTGAACACTGCAATCTTTATGGTTCATTTAACATAGCATTCCTCCTCTAAAAGAAACAGAGCTCCCACTAACATAGACTGTTTCTTTGTTCACAGACTGTAGTTTTCAAATCTGATGGTACCGTGTTACTGAATGAGTTGGAGATTCACTTGCCTCATGTAGCAGGTGAGGAAGAACATCACTCTTTCTTACTGTCCCCATGTACTCCCTAAAATGATGTTTCCACAAATCCTTCATATTAGCATCTTGTGTTTTTAGCTATTACAGTAGTTCAATGAAAGGCAGAGGTTTGTCTAAGATATGGACTAGGGTTAAGTGAAACGGCATGCTGGGGAGGTTGTGAAAAACTGTACTTTCCATCATTGTCCAATGACTCCTTCCTTTTGTTTCCCACTTCCTCTTCCCCTCAGTGAGAAACTGAGCTAGCCTAGCATCTAACCGATCTAGCTTTCTTGAGTAGCCTCTCAGCCACGCCAGAGTTCTCCACAAGGGCAAATGGTATCTGATACGAGAATCCAGGATAATATAAGATGGATATTATTTTTAATTGTCTGATTAAATAAAGAAAGTAATGAATTGCAGTTGACAGAAAATTACTTGGTTTGTCCTTTGTTTTCCAGCCAGCTTCTCGGTTTTCCAGCCATCTTCCTACTACCTCATTGTGCACACATATTTTGGCCTCAAGCTGCAGATCCAGTTGACTCCAGTTATGCAGTTGTTTGCCATGGTTGATCAGTCTGCCAAGGGAGTACTTCAAGGCAAGTATGAACTGTTCTCCAGCCCCGTAGAAGGTATTATATCAACACTAGTAAAAGGGGGAAGAACATTTTTAGAAAAATAGAACAAAATTGCTGGCCCTGCAAAAATAAAGGTCAAGAAATGAGTTCTTTCATAAAATATTAAGACCTTGAAGAAATTGCATTGCATCTTGATTGTTTTATTCAGTTATTGAGTAGCATCCAATAATAGCCAAGCCATTTGGCTGTTGTTTAGGGATCTACCACCTTATAACACAGCTCTTATTCTTTAGAGTTTCCAAACAACAGTATGTTATTCATCCTATTTTCAAATGTAGCCATCTGGCAAGTCTTCATTTCTGAAGGGATTCCTCAATAGTTTGTCAGGCTATAGATAATTCTGAAATTTCTGGTTCAGCGCATCACAGGTAAATTTGTATTTGGGCAGCAGAGTCCACAGAAAAGTAAATCAAATGGAAGTTACCCTATCATGCTGCAATATGACATTTAGGATCGTTGATGCCCTGAGACTGGATTTTTTCAAAATATATATACTTTGGAGTACAATTCTAAAATGCCAAGATGGCCAAAGACCCATCTCATGCCATACTAAGCTAGCTGAAGTTGTGCTGAATCTAAACCTTCTTAACCCTAGAGGTTTTGGAAATTCCTGAGGATTACCCTTCCGTAGCCTAACTTTGTGATGGCATTGTAGCATAACTCTGCTCTCCTTTTGTCCCATCCCTTCTCCACTCCCTTTTGCCTCTTCTGCTTGCAAATCTTAGACAGCAGAGCAGAAGAGGGTTCTGCTGATAGAAGAAGAGGGTTCTGCCTAACCCTAACCTCCTACAACCAGTGCATCTCCAAGTTAGGACTGCACAGTTAGTTATGGTCAGGAGATACTGTTTCTTTGGAAGAATACTTACAATTAGAAAATCTCAGTCTGTGCTGCATTGTCCATTGCTTACTCTTGCCATTTTAACAATCAATAAAGTCATGTCTTAGAAACTCATGGAGAAAACCAACTTTTTTTTTATCAACAGGTCTTTGTGGGAATTTCAATGGAATAGAAACTGATGATTTCAAAACATCAGGTGGATTGGTTGAAGCAACTGGAGCTGCCTTTGCTAACACCTGGAAAGCACAGGCCAGCTGTACTGACAAGGTGGATTCTTGGGAACACCCTTGCACTCTTAGTGTTGAAAATGGTAGGCATAGGTGGCTTTCATTTTTACAAAACGCAGCATGTTCTCATTAGGATTCAAATGCTCAAATGATACCGTATCTGATCATATCAGTAGCTGTTTGTATCTAAATGAATAAGGGAGTTGTAACCATGTATACAACCAAAACCCAAGCCTCAGATCATGTGTACAATACATATAATACCCCTCTGATTTCATTCAACTGCATTTCTCTGGCCATGAGGATAATTTGAATACTAGAACACATGGAAATAGGTGTCACATAATGATGTAGTTGTTAGTAACATTTAATTTCTCTCAATTATTACAGAAAATTATGCTGAACATTGGTGCTCTTTATTGAAAAGTACAGAATCTGCTTTTGCCAGATGTCATTCAGTCATTGATCCAACAGATTATTACAAGGTATGTTGCTGCATGGATCTTTTCACTTTCAGGGACATATATTTAATGGAAAGCAATGGTGGCAAGCCAAGCTCTGCAGATCTCAAATTATTTTTCAAAGTTTTTAAGAGGATAAACACTCATGCCTCCCCTGTCCATATCCTCCACATGTCCCTCACAGGTCACTGTCCACCTCAGAAGGAACAGTTTTGATGGTTTCATATGGCCCCGAGAATCCGCCATCTGGAATTATTTCCCCACTGATATCAGGCAAACATCTACAGTGTGACTTTTTAAATGTATCTCCCCAACAAATATTTCAAATTTCTGTTATTTCCCCACTAGAATGCTTGTTTGCAAACCAGTTTTGACTTAAGCTCATATTTAGACCTAGGTTAACTTCCCAAAGTTTTTTGTCCAAGTTCAGCACTGACAAACAAACACAAACTGCTGTTTGTTTGGTTTTTTTGTTGCTTCTGCTGGATTTGGTCCATGTTGCATGGAACTTGGTGTGAAACAAATGGCAAGAACTGTACTTGGTAACTAGTCAGACCTTTGTTTCATTCAAATAATAAATGAAATCATTAACAACATGACCTGGCCAAGGTTATTATCAGACGTGTGTAAAGTGGTGTTACAGGAATGCCAGGAGCTCGCAAAAGGGATCCCTTATCAGACAACATTGTCCCCCATTGTTATGCACCTGTTCTGCTCCTGTTCTGCCAGCACTGCTTTTTATTGATGGGAAAAGCCATCAATAGATCTCCCCCATTCTGTTTCTGTCACGGATTTCCATGCACGTGACAAGGTGCCCTGTTTCGCTGGTGAGATCCCAGTGTCAATGGGAGGTCCTTGACAGAACACTTCCGAGTGAGATCAGGACATCCAGGTAAGTGACACACTTTTTATGACCCTTCCCAAGTTACTTTAACATTTTAAAGTGTGTCTTTGTGCTTTCTGTCACTTTTTTTGGTTATTTTTATTTTTGAATTTCCCACGCTCGTGTCTTCTCATGAGAATCCATGGGATTTTGATCCAGGAAGTGAAGGGAGCTCCATTAGAGCTCTGTTCACTCCTGGGCTGCCAGAACCATGTTAGAGAAGGTAAGTGTGGTTGGGAGGGTGATTGTGGTGGGTCAGGGACAGGACAGGGGCAAGAGTGGAGACTGTGGGACAGGAACTCTCTTTTCATTCCTGTCTGATAATCTCCCAATATTAGATACATTTCCAAATGTCATATAAAGCTCTAATTTTAGAGGAAACACAGGGTATAAATAAAGATGATGATGATGATGATGATGATGATTGGAAGAAATGAAAATAATTACTAATAATGGACAATTAAGTTGCAGACACAGCCTATGTTTTAATTCTTTCATTTAAAATATATGAACAAAAACAAACTACTTAATGGTGAAAAGCCGTAAATAAGACATGCATAGAACCTCTAAGGAGTGAGGCCATGAGCCAGAGAGCTTTATAAATTACATTCACAGGCCTTAAAAATACTCTGTGTGTTTATTTTTTAAAAAAAGTAGCAAACCATTATGTCACAAAACAAACTCTTTTAGTGTTCCCTTTAGCATCAAAACCCATTGTTGTGTGGCATGGGATGCATTGCAGTCCAGAGAACGCAAATATAGTCTCTTTGCACATGTGGTGTATATGTGCACATGTGTAGGTACTGACTAGACACTCCCAGATGTCAAAAATAAAATTGATTTCAATGTTTACTGCTTTTATAACTTTACCTCTGATCCAGCATCACAGGTATGAAATCCAGTACCCACATAAAAGAAGGTAGCCTTCCTTTAGAGCAGGGGTGGGCCATGTGTGTCTCACCATATGTTGGTAGACGGTAAGCCCCAGCATTCCTCACCATTGACTCTGTAAGCCAGGGCTCCTGGGAGTTGCAGTCCAACACACTTTGGAAAAAAATTAAAAGATTCATATATGCCACCGTTAATTCACAGAATAGCTTTCCATGGACGTATAATTACATTTTCCTCCAAGGCCCCCAGAATTGTTTTTAAGGTGGTGGTGGGGTGCAGCAACATGGCCCAGCAGGTTGTTATTAATTTTGCCTACTTGTAAGTACTTACAGGAGGAGGGCAAATTACTTTCTCCATCCATCCATTATCACCAAAACATCCTTAAATATGAATATCCTTACCAGCACAATGTATACTTAGAAGTGCCCTCCATGTGTTCATTTGAACTTACTCCTAAGCAAATGTGCATAATATACATGGCAGGTAGCCTTTGTTATTCCTGGGAGGGCTAAACAACAATAGCTGTGTTAATATTTCTTAATGATCGATTCAGTACATTTCTAATTGGTAATTCCTGAAGAGGCTCAACTCTCTAGGAGAGTGGTCTAATATTTCTAGAACATTTCAGGGAAGAAGCTCAATCCCCAGCCTAGTCTTAGAGGCTGAGTGCCTGTTTTGGGGTCCATGCTTCATCACAACTGTGGAACAAAGTACTGAGTGTGTTAGTGTTGTCATGCTGACTGCCAATTCATCATCCAAGTATAAATGGCAATTCTCTGGTTATTTTTTTCAGCGTTGCAAGTATGATACCTGCAGCTGTAACTCCAATGAAGAATGCTTGTGTGCTGTGCTGTCATCTTATGCAAGAGCCTGTGCATCCAAAGGAGTCATGTTGTGGGGCTGGAGAGATAATATCTGCAGTAAGTGTCTACACCTCCATTTCTGCCTGAATGAAAGGGGCAAAATCTTCTGAGTAACAGAATATTAGCTTTAATGTTTTCCAATTTTAACAGGGTTAATAACAACCACCAGAGGGTAACCTCATTTGCCAAAATGGTTTTTGGAACATGTACAACAATATATGTGGTTTGGGTTGGCCTGGGATGAGATGGAGACAGACACCATGAATTCAGCAGAACTGGATAGTGAAGTCCTAAATGATGGGATTTCTACGATATAGCCTAAGAAGGAAATGCTAATAGCTGAAAGCTATTTATTCTTTCTTGTCATTATAGGTCAATATACCTGTTACATAATCTAGGACCTTATCAACCATCCCCCTAAACCTGTTCTTTTGCCCGCATAACTTCTGCTGTTTTTATGCCAACCAAAGAACTCCCATGCTACACTTACATCCTATCCACACTAAAGCTTCCCCGGCAATGAATGAGGAGTGAATGAATCTCCATTCACTTCCTCTATTGAAATCCCGTGGATTCTTGTGAGAATACATAGCATGGGGAATTCAAAAACAAAAATAACAAAGTAAAAGTTCACAAAAGCACAGAAATACACTATAAAAATCCCAAGTTTTATAGTCACCTACCTGGATGTCATGATCTCACCCAGAAGTGTTCAGGCTGGACCAGCCATTGATGCTGCATGCATTCACGTGAGTACAATGGTGCCCTGGTGGCGCAGTGGTTAAATGCCAGTACTGCAAGCCATCACGTCGCAAGTTCGATTCCAGCCGGCTCCAAGGTTCACTCAGCCTTCCATCCTTTCGTAGGTCAGTAAAATGAGTACCCGGCTTGTGGGGGCAATTAGCTAACACACATTGGAAACTGTTTAATGCAGTTAGATGTGTAAATAGCTATTGCTTAAAACAATTTGTAAGCCATTCTGATAGCCTTGTGGCTGAAGAGCGGGGTATAAATAAATAAATAAATAAATAATAAGTACAATGGCACATGGATTCAAATGCCAGCAATGCTGGCACAAAAGCACCATGGGGGATCAACTGATGGCTTGGGCCATTAATAAAATAGGACAGGTTTTGGACTGGACATGATCATGAAAGGGTGACATCATCTGATACGCATTCTCTTTCGTGATCATTATCCTTATGACACCGTATTTGCATAGTCTGATAAAGTCCCTAGTCAATAATATGTATTCCTTTTCTATTGATTAATTGTTACTCCAGAAGTACTTGCAACATCCTCCCAAACATGTCAATATCTCTCAATAGAAAAACATCAGAAATAAAATTTGGATGGCATGCACTGAATTATCTTTAGAAATAGCTGAGATAATGCAACTGTCTCCTAACCCACCCACCCTTATGCTTCAAATCTTTAATGCATTATCTTCTTCTCTTCATTCAGACAAAGAAGTGTCCTCTTGCCCAGCCACTCAGGTTTTCCATTACAATATGAACACATGCCAGCAAAGCTGCCGCTCTCTGTCGGAGGGTGATAAGCAGTGCTTGCAAGGCTTCACTCCAGTTGATGGCTGTGGCTGCCCTGATAATACTTACCTGAATGAGAAGGACGTTTGTGTGCCAATTTCCAAGTGCTCGTGCTATTACAAAGGCTCCTATGTGCAGGCCGGCGATGTTGTCATGAAACAGGATGAACGCTGGTATGTTAAAGTCATGTTTTATTACCTTTCTGATAAGATGGTTGCATGGATATTCATTGGAAAATTTTAGGCATTGTTAGGACTGTGGGGAAATTAGAGTTTCCCTGTGTTGGGAACTCTAAAAATTAAATTCTTTTAACTTCCCTGCTGGAGAGTGTCAGTTTAGATTTAGAGGCATGGCTCATATGCAATGCTTTGCCCTGAACTATGCATGACCAAAAAGGAGACATACAGATTTAGGTTAAAACTTTACTTAACTTAATGAGGTAGAGGAGAAAGAGTCCTACCTGACTTACCAGCTTGAAAAAGAGAAGAAGATGGCTGACCAAGAAAAATGGGGAGGGACAGACAGAAGCATGTTAACTACAGAGGTTGAGAGGAGACAAATCAATATACACAAGAAGTCCAATAGGGGTTGCTCTATAGAAAGAGAGTGTGGAGAAAAGAGAGTGCTTCAATCTTTTCCAACAAGGACATTATCAGACTAGCGTGTAAAAACACTATAATTCCGTGAGTGTGGAAAGCAGAAACATCTTGGCATGATTACACTTACTATCGCATGTCGCTGTAATCACGTTAAAGAACCACCATGAAATTATCGCACAATGACCACTAGCACTTTAAGAATGGGAGTTTACTTCTGTGATTTAACATAGATGAGATTTCGGCGGTTCTCACGAGAAGACATGAGTGTGCTTAAAACTCCAAAAGCACCTTAATTAACAAAGTAAATGAACACGAAAGCATTGAAACAAACCTAAAAACAGTGAAACTAGATGGGACAGTTCATAAAAAGAGCATCCTGTGCTTCGTTTTTGCATTCTCAGCCAGATGTTTTCTCACTGAAGACTGCCCATTCATGCTGTAATCGTACGATTACAATGGGGCATGTTTTCGCACTCCTTCAATACCATGAAATAAGTGATATTGGCAATCTATTGATGGCTTGTCCTATCAATTAAAAGGAACACCTTATTTGCAGCTGGGGCACTGAGTAACCACATGAGGATGATGACGTCATGTGATAGCTGCACCTGCTTGTGCTACCATGACATTGTAACCCTGCGATTTTTGCCGCATCTGATAAAGTCTTTGGTGTTGCACTACACCACAGGTGGACAACTGTCAGTGGCTGGGGGCAGGGTTGCATTGGCCCTGCATAGAACCTTGGAGGACAACATCCCCCATGCCACACCACACACACACACCACAAATTCTGAAACTTTTTTCTTCCCCCCCCCCAATGCTTCTCATGTCCCCATGGGTGTATGCAGAAAAATTTAGCCAGATCTGTGGGTCCCCCTGGGGTGTTTTATGCTGAAGAGAGTTGACTTCCTGTTTGTTTTTTAAAAAGTCTTTATTGGATCTCAAGTGGCTGGGAGGGGAAACAATATGACAACGTTTGGAGCCACTTTGGGCAAATTTTGGAAAATATTGGGAGGGGGCTAGGATACCCTGGGTACCCTTGGGTCCTCCATGTAGCCCATGGACCACATGCCTCTACCCCGGCACTACACCATGTGCAGTTTGAAAAGGAGGGATAATATAGCAATTATGCTGGCAAAGTATGAGTAGGAGCAGGAATGTACAGCATATGCTTCTGTATGACTTCTTGAGATAATTTGGGAAGCCATCATCATAAGCAGAATATATCCATCTTTTTTTTAATCTACCATGTGTTTATAATGGGTAATTGAAGGTTCCTGAAAAATGTGCTTTTGCCCAAGGTCACCCAGTGTGTTTCCACAGCTGAGCACAGATTAGAACCCTGGTCGCCAGAGTCCAACGCTTAGACTACACCACACTGGTTCTTTCTTTAACTATGTTGTATTTTAATTTGTAAGCTACATTGAGTCCCAGTTGAGGAGTCCTTATTGAAAAACATTAGGCAGTAAGTGGGTGAACTTGTTCTGTATTTTGTGGAATTTTCCACCCTGAATCTCAGTTTGAGAGGAAGGTGTGATAACAACGATAACATCATCATCATTATCATTATCATCATCATCTTCTTAGCAGTCCTTAATGAGACATATTAGGCAGTGAATGGGTGATTTTATTCTATATTTTATGCAATTTTCCAAATTGCTTGTAGTTTTGAACATCAAGAGCATAGCATCCAATATGTATATTAAATGATTGTCTGACAGCAATGACACTCTTCATTTTTTAGACTTCAGTAATGTATCTTTAATTATTATCAATAGCGATATATAAATGCAAAATGCAAAATGCATATAGCGAGCTTCTGTCTTATACTTTATTTTCTTTTGTCTATTCCTGTCTAGTGTCTGTAAAAATGGAAAGTTTCAGTGTGTATCAGTGGGAACTTCAGACCCTGGTAAGTGTAAAATTGTTACTTTCCAGCTTGAATAATCCTGCATTATGATTTTCTTTGGTGGAGCTGGAGGGAGGAGAGAGGAATTCTTTGCCAATTGGCTTAGGCTGAAGTGTACATACTTCTCAAAATGTACTGTTCCCCAACCTTCAACTGCCCAGGCTTTAGGGATGCATATAATCCTGCTCAATGACTTTATGTTTCCCATTTGATATGACAATCCCATATATGTGCATTTGAATTAAAGGCCATTGAGTACTAGCCACAGTCTTGAATCTTGTCTATGGATGGCCATTTTTCTTGACTGCAGAGAGGAATTCTCCACATGTAGCAGTCAGTCTTCATTAGGTGTTAGTGACTAGTCAGAGGGGATAAGGCCCGCTCAGAGCAGTACAGCTTTCTCTTTCTCTCTAGGGTGTGTTCTTTGTATAGGGCATTCATACTACTTATACAAGTGTCTGTATTTGTATAGTCAATGTTGAAAGGTATATAAGTGCCAGCCATTCCATTACCTTAATCACCAAACTTTCACTCTCTAATGTTTTCAATTTTTCTACTGATTATGAATTCAACAGAACACTTTGTATTTATTTTACAGTGTGTTCAAACAATAAGATTTATCTCAACTGCAGCAACATTGGTTCCTCATCTTCCCAAACACCACTACAGCTTACCTGCCAAACCCTGGGCACTGGTCATGTAGGTCTTTGTCTTCCTTTCACTTGAACATTAAGTTAAAATATGTTTCCATTTATTGCTGCCTAACAATAACACTGCTATAGGTTTTCCATGGGTTTTTTTCCCCCAAGCTGTGAGGCTGTGTTCCGGAAAGTTTATTTCTGACGTTTTGCCTGCATCTGTGGCTGGCATCTTTAGAGGATGGTTGGGTAGGAGTGTGTGTGGGATTTATATACTGTGAGCCCCACGGACCAGGAAAAAAAAAATAAAACCACGGAAAACCTATGGATGCCGACTATGAAACCCTTTGACTTCACAATAACACTGCTTCTTCCATGTATAAAATATCCTTAAAAATTCCATAATTTTGAATTTTGTGTTTGTGTGTTTTTTAAAGAAAATAATCAGGCACAGTGAAGTAATATAAAATTACTTCAGTGATTGGAATATTATGACAGTGAATGGAGATACCTCAGGGGGTTGGATTTGTTGGCCCATGAGATCTCTTACAGTCCTATGATTCTATGAGTCTAACACCTGTGCTATGACCCAGAATTTGAAGTCATGGGTTGAAACTGGTTTTGAAAAACTCCCTCTTCTCTCCATTAGTAAGCAATAGCAGGTGCCCTTCCCAGGGTTTGCCAGTCATGCAGAGCACAGGGAGGACATGGGACTGCATGGGCAGAGTATTAATATGTCTTGTTTGCTTGATATATGGTCTTAGCCATAGTGCCTTTATCAGAGGTATTCTGTCCCATGAATGCAGAAAGTTGAAGTCCTTCTCTCCCTCATCCCCTCTCTCTTGCTTAATCTTTGAAAAAAGAAAGAAAGAAAGAAAGAAAGAAAGAAAGAAAGAAAGAAAGAAAGAAAGAAACTTTTGGCCACTTCATATTTCAAAATAAGACCACCACCCTCTATGTAGAATTTGCCTATGGACAAGTTAAACCAAGGTCTTACCTCACTTAGCCAATAATATTAATAACAATTTAGTTGTGAACTTTGAATGGTGGAAGGGAATCTGATTTGGCTGCATAAAAAGTACATAGGTGTGAAATAAATGGATTCTGATGGACTTTTTCATGAAAGAAAGATGTGATATTATTCTTACACCTTATATAGTTCCAGACAGAGTGTATCTCAGGATGTGTCTGCCCCGTTGGATTGATTGATGATGGCAAGGGGAGATGTGTTAAAGAAGAGGACTGTCCATGCATTCATAACAAGGAATTTTATTCCAATGGGCATAAAATAAAAGTGGATTGCAACACATGGTAGGATCTTCTTCTATTAGTTGCACTAATAGTAATATATGGATTAGAGATGACATGTTTGTCATGGTGACTGGTGTCTTCCTTTTCAGGGATGAATCCGCTATGTTTTTTTCTTCCAGAATTTAACAAAGTTATCCAAGGTGCTGAATCCTATCCCAAAATAGGTTCAACACCTTGAATAACCACTTTAAAGTATGGGGACATAATCCAGAGTGAATTCACCACACATCTGATATGGAAGCCATTGGCCATTTGAGTGGCCAATGGCTCTAGAGGGCTATAGGTTGACTCAGCCTTCCACCTTTCTTTAGGTCAGTAAAATGAGTACCCAGCTGGTTGGGGGTGATTAGCAAACAAATTATAAACTGCTTAAGGAGTGCTTTGCACTAATAAGTATAGAGATATAAATGCTATTGCTACTGCTATAGTGTTTCAGAGTTTGCCCTGTATTTCAGAACTATTGTGCTGAAGCAGAGAACAGTCTGTAATTCTTTTTTTTTTTTCTTTTCACAATCTCTAGCACTTGCCAAAGAGGAAGCTGGACATGTACCAACAATGTGTGTTATGGCACATGTATCATTTATGGAAGTGGCCATTATATTACCTTTGATGGAAAAAACTATGACTTTGATGGTAACTGTGAATATGTGGCTGCACAGGTAATGTTCAACTACAAACCAAGATCTGGTGGGGTTGTTTTACTGATGGAATGGCTTCCACCAGTGGACCCAACAGGAAGGGGGCAATACCCTTTCTATCCTGCATCCTCCTATGCACACCCAAAACCAGTTTGGAACAGGGGCAGGGAATCTCCTACAGCCAGTTTTTGGCTGGGGAAAAGGACAGTAGGAGGAGAGAGGAAGAAAGTTCTGTAACACTAGTGGGTGCATGTTACTGTGGTGTTGGATGCAGGCCTCTGCTATGCAATTCCATGACATCCTGAATACTGTTTAAAATGCCTGTCTATTTGGCTGCTTAAACATTCCTCAGAATCTCAATGAATTCATTTCAGCCAGTGGTGTAGCACCTGAAAGTATCCTTTCTCTCCATGTTCATTTTACCATACACCTGTGAGGGCAGTTTAATTTAGTGATTTAGAATAATAGCCATTTAATGCAGAGATGGAATGGTGTCTCCCTCCAGATGTTGTTGAACTACATTTCTTAGAAGCCCTGGCTAGCATAGTCTATGGTGAGGAACACTGCGTAGGGCCGTTCAACAATATTTGGAGTGCTACACTTTGCCTACTCCTGATTTAAATACTTATGAGATTTCAGGGCAACATACAAGTAAAATTAATATTAATAGAGTTAAAAACAATTTTAAACAATAAAAATAATTTAAATAGACTAAAACATATTAAACAAGTTGACTGGTTGAAAACAGGTTATGAAGGTCAAAACCTTTTAAAACCATGCACATCTTGGGAGGCCATACTTTGATGTTTCTGTAAGGTAATGTCCTCATCCAATGTCAATATATGTGTGAATGAGAGGTGTACTTCATGGACACATCTGCAAAACAGAAAGGAACTATTGCAATTCCTGTTTTTTATCGGTGTAACTCCAAATTAATAGAAAGATGATCAGCCTGGCTGTCACAGACCCTGGAATGTCAAATTCTCATGCTAGGCACTACAGTTTCCTTGAGATAGTCACTCCCACTAAATTCAAGCTAATCAGAATTTAATCATGTTCCATTGATGTGACTGGGACTTTCATTTTGTTTAGACTGGAGAAGCCATATGGGTGTTCTTATGAAATGGAAGATTTATATTCTGGTGCTCTTGTGTGTTTATATTTTGCATCCTTTGGAAGCATCTTCGTGTAGTTTGTCTCCATGTTGCTTTAAATGCACAGAAATAGCACATGGAAAGGCTTTCTTGATTATTATAACTTTGGATTCAGGATCAGGGAAACCAAGGTTGGCTGCTGCCATGTCAAAGCAACTCCTTGCACATGAAGAGCTAGCACATACGTGACAAGAGTAAAACAGTTCTTCCTGAATGACCTGAGACTTTCCCATGTGTGGGAAATATTGGCTTCTTTCTTTCATGCTATGCCGGCAGCATTTAAATATGCAATATCTGCAGCCTCCCACCAACCAAGTAAAATGGTACTGTTCAGGATCAATACATCCATGTACTATTTCTGCGTATGATCCTCTGTTGGTGTTATATATTACACAGTGAATTATGATATAAGATTGGATAACAACACAATAAAACCCAGCCAAACAACATTTGCTACTTGTTTTTATCATTTTTTAAAATACAGTTCATTCAGTTTTCCTGTTTCATAAATGCTATGAGATCAAATGCTCTCAGAATAACCAAGGGCCATTGAACAGGAAGCATAGTGAACTTGCTAGAAACACAAATATCCAATCGAGTTTTAATGGGTTTTTTAAATACTTTACAATTGAAAATGAGAATACTGTACTCTTGTTTTTGTTTTGCTTTATTTTATTCAATGTCTTTCCCACTTTCTCTAGGATTACTGTGGAAACAAACATTCAGAGGGAACATTTAGTGTCATCACAGAGAATGTGCCATGTGGAACCACCGGAGTCACTTGCTCCAAGGCCATTAAGTTGTTTATAGGGGTATGTATGAACAGAGGTGTGAAAATAAGTCAGTGTTAGGATTGGTCCCTTTGCTCCTTCCTGCTCCTGCCATATTCCTTAGTTTACTAGGGCTTTGATGTAGAATTTGCATAGCAATATTTGTTGGGGTGAAGTGAGGTATGTCTAACTGCCTGGGTTGCGCTTGGCTTGGGGAAACAGATAACCAGGCATCTGCAATTAACAGTTCTAGCCTCAAGGTTGGAGACCCTGGGGAAATGTTAACTTTCATTTTAAAGAATGTCAGTGTCAGTGAATGATGGAGAACCCCAATGGCTATGCAGCCTGAATCTTACCTCCATTTTCATTCAGCCCAACCTCAAAATCAGGTTGTAAGCCTCTTTTTTTTTTTTTTTTTGGTCTTCCTGATTGGAAATGTGCATGTATTTTGGAATGTACTGTACTCATGTTGACATATTTTTCTTAAAGTATACAATTTATGCATTTTCCCCACTGAGTAAATGGGTCCAGTACTTGGAGAAATGGGATATAAGATAGACAGAATAAATTTTTAAAAATATATGTATTTTCCCTTTGAAATGTTTACTTGTGAAGAACTGGTGGGGCGGGGGGGATAACAAAAAGAATTGGATATTCACAGTTTCATCCTAGCAACAGGAAAACTAAAGATAACATGTGCACGTTTGTTAATAGTCTTACAGGCCCTGGATTCATAAAATAAAAATATTGATTCTTACAAGTTTCTTTCCATTTCTCTGTGTGCACTGACTTAGAATGAAATAGGCCTGAAAAGGATTGGTCTATACCTGTGAAAGGTCAAAATGGTTTGCACAGAGGGCAAGCAAATTAAGGGAAATTCTCAAAAGTAAATATTCTTTACTTTTCAGAATTTATATAATGCCTTTTAGTTTAAAAGAGCTAACTGGGTATTTACGTGAGAGGGAGGTTTTCATTTAAGATATTTAGGAATATCTTTAGGTGATATATTTAGGAAACTGGAGGTTTCCATTTAAGATGCCAAAGATTGTTTAAATGATAAAACTCTTGTTACATTTCTTTCTTTTTAGAACACTGAGATAAAACTGGAAGATAAAGAAATACAAAACATTAAACTGAATGCAAGTAGTGAAATGACTCATTGGTTTCATCAAAGAGTTGGCCTGTACACTGTAATTGAGATTGGCAATAGTGTTATGCTCATCTGGGACCAGAAAACAACAATTTTCATCAAGCTGGCACCACGTTATAAGGTGAGTGACTATGAAGCTTCTTTCAATAATGCTATGAAAGGTTTGTTATTGAGAGATGAATGAAACATTACCTTATGGGATTTGTGGTCCAACAACATTAGGAGGGTGATACATTCCACACCATTGTTGTACTACCAACTCTCTTATCAGCTGTGCATATGCAGGGTAGGATGTGGGTGGGATGTTCTTCACCAAAAGAATATCTTGAACCCTTTTTGAAAATAGGCTAACATTTTCTAATGGGACTACAGTTGTCCCTCCATATCCACGGATTTGGTATTCACAGATTTAAGTATTCACAGCTTGAAAATATTCTTTAAAAAATAATAATAAAAAAAACAAACCTTGATTTTGCCGTCTTATATAAGGGACACCATTTTGCTATGCCATTGGATATAATGGGACTTGAGTATTCATGGATTTTGGTATCCACGGGGAGTCCTGGAACCAAACCCCAGTGCATATGAAGGGACAACTGTCATGTTATCCCCCTTTCATTAATTAATTTAATTTCATGTATCCAGTGTTACTCCTTTCTTGGTAACTTCTTGTAATTATTCCAAGATGAATTATTCCAAGTTTCTTACCAAATAGTTTACATGGTTGGAAAGTTGGTAAATAGGCTCAGACTTTAACTGAGTATGCCTAATTTGAAATGAAATCATCCCACTTCCTCCCACACTCACTTTGAGTACCACTTGTCAGCCTTTTTTCCACTGATGGGAATGGAATACATAAGATATACTAACTTGTGCCCACAGCCAGACTAAAACATTTTACTGACTGAAGTGAAGGATAAAATGGCATCTACTCCATCATGCAAGTTACAGAAGCTTGCTAACTGCTAGATGGACCTTAATTCAACAGTGATGATGGGGCAGCATCTCCTACCACAGCTGAGGGCTGCAGACCGTTTTAGGGGTAAAGGACAGACTGTGTGGCACACTCAGGACATTATCAGACAAGGCAAATATGGCATCATAAGGATGCCTAATGATCGCGTACCACATGATGTCACCTTTTCACGATCATGTCCTGTCCAAAAAATATACTTTTTATTGATGGTGCTCTAGTGCTGGCATTGCCAGTGTTTGAAACTTGGCGCCATTGTACTCACAAGAATGCAGCACAAATGGCTGGTCTGGTGAGAACACTTCTGGGTGAGATCATGACATCCAGGTAAATGGCACACTTTTTATGAACTTCCCTGTGTTACTTGGAAGTTTGTTTAGTGTGTTTAGGTCCTTGGTGTAACTTTTTCAGTGTTATTTTTTGTTTTATTTTTGAATTTCCCACACTATGTATTCTGATGAGAATACATGGGATTTTGAACGAGGAAGTTGAATGGAGCTCTGTTCACTTCCTATTTCATTGCGGGGAAGCTATTGCCGGGATTAGAGGTAAGTGAGGTATGGGTCATTCTTTTGCTGGCATAAAAACATCAGAAGTTTTGCCAGCAAAAGAATGTTTTCAGGCTAGGGGAGTCTGAGAAAGTCCTCAGATCTTTCCTTCACAGAGCCAAGAAAATATACTTTTTTGGGACCACAGCCTTCCAAATGGCTAAAGCCAGTGTGGTCATTGGTAATGTTGGTTGGGAGATTCTGGGTACTGTAGTGAAAAAGTAATTTCCTGAGCTCTGGTCCTCCAAAAGAAGGGGATGTGTGGGAGGCTGAAGAAGATCAATCAAGGGACTGGTGCCTCTCGAAATGACTGCTTCACTCTGCCTAATGGAAGAGCTGGCCCTGCTTCTGCATTATGTTTCCAAAACATTACTGTATTTGGTTTTGTTTTTCTTTAAATCTCTAAATTCAACTATATCCATGATTGCTAATGTTGGGGTGGGGCAATCTTGAATCAGAGTATTAAACCTTTGTGACAATTGTATTTCTCCTTGCTGTAAAGTGATTACTCTTGCTGACTGCATGTCCTACATTTTCGCCTCTTCAGGGAAAGGTCTGTGGCTTATGTGGTAACTTTGATGACAAGGCCAGCAATGACTTCACAACAAGGAGCATGGTTCAAGAAGACAGTCCACTAACATTTGGAAATTCATGGAAAAAGGACAGTTTATGTCCCGATGTGGAGACAGTCATTCAGCCCTGTGAGGAGAAACCTCATCGTAAAGCCTGGGCAGAGAAAGAGTGCAGTCTCATCAAAAGTTCTGTTTTTGTAACATGTCACAATAAGGTTGGTATTGTTGCTTTGTTAGTGGTAGGCTTGCAAAGCAAAATACAGGAGAGAGCATTGGTTCTTTTAATGGTCAGGTAGAGGAAGGATTTTCAGCAAGTGTTGCTTGTTACTTAAACTCACTGCACTCAAACTCCCTCTTATACACAACCATTCAAGGTGCAGAGGCTTGTCGTACATCTCACCTGGCAATCCCATACAGTGGTCTTGGAGAAAACGAAATAGTTAAGAGACCATGTGCACCAATATCTTCCCAGTTAACATAAAACATTTCTCAAACACACTGTGTCCCTGCCCCAAAGGAAAGCTAGTAGTGTAGAAGTTCCTAGTCATGAATATTTCCACAGAGTTCCCAGAACTAATTTAAATGTATTTATTTCAATGAGACATGGGGCTGAGCTAGATGGGAGAATTAATTGCAAAAAATAGCACATTACCTCACTATCGCTGCAGTGTTCATTTGTACCTACAAATCATTTGCAAGATCGCTGGCATGGAAAGCTATCCGAGTTTGCAGTTCACAGGAAGCATGCTGGCAAGAAAAGATGGTGGCTGCGAGTAAATTACCTGCCTTATTATCTCCCTAAAAGCTCCCCCCATCCCCCCTTTGCCATTAAATGACAGATGTGGAAGAGTAACCTTCTGCTTACAAACATTTTTTTTCTCTGTTGCTTGAAAATAGCGCTCGATCATGCGTTTGATCGTGTTCCCGAAAACAACAATGGTGGCTTCAGCTGCTTCATTGCCAACAATGCCCCTGTGCATATCCCACCAATGAGGCTTTGACTTCCTGGATGTGCCCCAATTCAAATTGGTTGTTCAAACAGCCTGTTATGTGCATTTTCACAAACTTTTTAAAAAAAGATTGCGAGAAACAGTGAAAGCCGTTATCGTGAACTATTTGTTTTCAATAGTTCAAATCCTGGCAGGAGCTCATCTGGACAAAAGGTATTCTGCCCACATTCTTTAAGGATTTTTTCATCCTCTAAACAACCCCTTAGGCTTACCAGACTGAAAAACAGAGAGGAGTCAAATTTCAGCAGGGCTTGCTTGCCATACAACCAGGTAATAAGCAATGCCTGCTGAAATTTCTTCTTTTATTTCATGTGAGTCCTTCCCAGTCTTCCCTGCTTAAGAGGATCCAATATTCTTACTAGTCATTTCTGCAGGCTCTCAGTTGTATAGTATGAAGGAGATGATAAAAAGTTAGTGGAAGCTAATCAAGCTTGGTTGAATTTTACTTCAAAGGCCAACTTTTCCCACTTTACCCTTTTCTTGTCCTATCTCTATTATTGTTGCTAATTAGGTGGGGATGAGTGATGAGTCAGACTTTAAAATTGGAGTAATTTGGGCTCCAGAGTTTTGAGGCTGACCCTCTCCCCCAGGATCCATTTCAGATTGCACCCAGCACTCCCAATATTCTTCTGTTCCCTGACCCTTCCTGTGAGATACCCACTGGCTACTGGTCATTTCCCCCAATTTATACAGGAAGAGAAGAACCAAGTATCTTCTCAATAATTGTAGGGTCTCAGGTGAAAGCTCTGGAGATGGCCACATGGCTGGAACTTAGGTAGTGTTCCCATAGATGTTCAGTGTTCCTGGATGATGTCACCAGCAATGTACAACAACATTCAAGCATGCTGGCAACTATAGGGTACCAACAGGAGTAGAATTGGGGCCTACAAGTCATACCTACCAATGAAAATCAGCTTAATCTAAAATACCCAGCAGGCAATCTCTATACTAATATATAATACAATTCAGTCCCCCTTGAAAATAGATGTTGGAAATGTTTGCTGCCTCAGGAATCATTAGCCACACACATAAAAAGGTTGATAATGGAGTAGTAATGCAAACAGTGTTCTCAAATCTTGTCATCCTTTTGAGGAAGGGTATCTCAACACATTTCCACAGTGAGGCACCCCAATGAGAAAGAAGACCCTTTTTTGCTTTAAAGGATATTTTGCAGAATATTTATTTGTTGTCTTTTGCACAAAACAAGTTTGGGTTTTTACACAAAACCAAGTTTATTAATACGATTTTGGGATATCAATATTAAACTTAAAAATTAAACTCTTTTCACAAACATTTTAAACAAAAAAAAATTTGAAATGCTTGAATTCTTGAAATCATTGAAAAATGTGCAAAGCCTCAACTACTCCCACCCAATGAAGAGAAATGTTTTGAAATTATTCATTCTTGCATGTGAGACCAAAGCAAATGAAGATTTATATCCTTATCATAGAGAAGGGTATGTAGTTACTAAGGAATTTTTTGGACACGTCAAAAATAACGCAAGCAGCCTCGTCGCGTTGCGAGGCTGCTGCGCTGCAGAGCATCGGTTTCGGATGACGCTCTCCCCTGCCGGTACTGTTGTGGTACCGCGGGGAGATTTGAGCATCATATTTCATTGGTTTTTAATCACGATCAACTTTCGTGCTTAAAAATTGATGAAATATGACGCTCAAATCTCCCTGCGGTACCACAACAGTACCGGCAGGGGAGAGCGTCATCTGAAACCGACGCTCTGCAGCACAGCAGCCTCGCAACGCGATGAGGCTGCTTGCATTATTTTTGACTGTTAGAAAAAGTCCTTAGAAGAACAGGGGGAGATGTTACAGTAAACCATCTTCAGTGTTCTAAGTGCTGGTCTAGGAGCTGGACTTCCAATCATCCTTCTTTACCCACACTAGAATTTCAATTCTCTGTGGCTACTATGGAGTTGTCTAAATGGTGAAAATAACCCCCATGGAATTTGTGGGAAATATGACCTGTCTTAATGGGATCCCACATCAATCCACAGTATTCTGAAGGAGGGGGGCCCCAAACGACAAAAACAGTGCTGGAAAAACCTTTGTGGCTTTTCCCATAGTTTTTAAAAAAACAGCGGGGGGTAAGCATTCCTGCTCATTAGGACAAGTGATTAGAAATGAATTGCTATCCCAAACAAGAGGAAGCACAAAACTGATTGGCTGGGTGAGCATGGGGGTCAGGGCTTAGTAATGGGGCAAGTGCCCATTGCCGCTATGTTGGATTTTTGCCTTAGTGAACGATCACTAAGGCAATAATAATATGGGTTTTATTTTGTTTTGCTGTTCTTTTAAATTGAAATATTACTATATTGCTCCAGCGCACCTTAGACATCACTTTTTAAAGAAGTTCAGCAACAGCTAAGTACTAACGTGAGTAAACCACTCACAGCCTCCATCTGGCATGTAAAGCTTCTGGGGGCAAAAACACCATTAAAATGAATCTGCTGCAAAATTCCATTACTGTGAGGTACTCCTTCCCGCCCCACTTATATAGACACAGTCTGTGTTTTGTAAAACACTCTCTGAAATAGGATTTATTGGCCTGAATTAGCCCCAGGTAGAGTAGAACCATTAAGTTAATGGAAATTTGGTAAATTGACACTTACTGAAGTCCTATTGTTTCAGTGGGTCAATTCCACTTGAGACTAACAACAAAATGCAGGCCTTTATAGACAGGGATACAAAACATTATAAGCTTAAGATCTCAAGGATGCCTTACAAACTCAAATGCAAGATCCCAAATGTGCTTTCTGAGATAATCCATCATGAGATGGAGAAGATCACTGTCCCATAAATGCACTTTGAACATGAACAGCAAAATCCATGTATGCTGGCAACTATGAAGAATCCCTAGGTAAGGGTTGTGGTTGGTTAAGGATACTGTCTTAGGGCAGTGGCATTGGAGCAAGTGATCCACAGAAATTTCCCAGCTCTGTAATGCTGTAACTTTCCAAACAGGTGGACCCAGAGCCATACTATGAAGCTTGTGTACATGATGCTTGTGCCTGTGACAGTGGAGGGGATTGTGAATGCTTCTGTACAGCAGTTGCTGCCTATGCTCAAGAATGTACTAAAGCTGATGCCTGTGTCGATTGGAGGACTCCTGAAATATGCCGTGAGTATTCCAGATGAAAGATTTCTGAGGCTATACACCTGCATAAAATACCTATGGATAAGATGGTGCAGAAATACCCTAGCTTTAAACTAAATTTAATGGCTACAGTGCTAGACACATTATTTTTATCACCTTAAATCAAGGTGGGTGCACCTTGCCAAGAAAACCCTGTGACAGGTTTGCCTTAAGGCTGCCATAAGTCAGAAATGACTTGAAGGCATACATCCACAACAACAACACAGCTAACCAGTGCTAAGTCACATAGCTGTTTCTTCAACACAGGTTTGCTTTATTTAGGCTGCAATCCTATACATACCAACCTAGGAATTAAACTTCACTGGAATAAGTGGAACTTAACATTTCAATAGAGATGTATAGGATCACGCTGTCAGTGAGCTTCTGTGAGGTATGTATTCAGGTATCATCCAGTCCACTGAATGGTTCAGTACATGTTCAAAAAGCCTTCCAAATATGATTTTTGTTCACACTTTGAGTGCATCTTTGAAACACTCTCCATGTGTTCTCATGTCAAGCGCCTGCACTATGAGTGTATGTTAGGATCCCCTTTACAGATGATACAGTGCCTTAAGAGCAAGAAGTTGGGATCTGTGGGGGACAAGATGATATGGGTGGGGAGAGTGGATTTGTGAAGCCCTATTCATGTTTGCTCATCCCCCCTCCATATTGTAATCACATGGAGGGGAACACCCAAAATGTTCATGGTTCAAATCAGAATGCATTTCATGGAAGAGTAGAAGGAAGAGGATTTTCAGTTCCATAGGTGACAACAATGATCCCAGAGTAGGTGAAATAAAATTTCAGCAGTTTCACAATAACTCACTTAGCAAACAAGCCAGTCAAAGCTTTTAGCAGACCTAAAATTTACAGTTCAGCACAGATGAAGAATTTAAGGCCCATAAGGCTCCTTTCACAGTTGGTGACAAGAGACACTCGAATATCTTCAAGCTCAACACATGTAATTATTATGTTTAGAAGTCAGAGCAAGATTACTTCTGCTCCTTGATTTCTGATGAGTATCTATTGTTTTATTAGCAATCTATTGTGACTACTACAATCCTTCTCCGGAGGTATGTGAATGGCACTATGAGCCTTGTGGACGAGACCTTCTAATCTGTGAGATCCCCAATAATATTGGGAACATCACAGTGCCACCACTGGAAGGTAAGAAATTGCCAGTTACTGGTAATGCTTGCTCTAGGAATATTTTTATGATTCAGTTTGGAAGGCATACATTTAATTCATTGGGCTAAAAAACAGATCTTCAGTTTTTTTTTTTTTTAAAAAATAAAGTGTGCAGATCTCTGAGAGATCTATGGAAATGCACAGATTTTGTAGAAAATTTTATAGCTTTGCAGACACAATCTTACTAACTCTGGTTTTTTGTCCTAAAAGGGACAAAAAGACAGAGTTAAAAGGTCAGAATTCTCCCGAGAAGGGACAAACCCAGTGAGAAACCGGTGTGTAATGTGGAGCTGACTTTACAAAGTATTGTTCTTCTTGGATAATAAACCTTAGCTTTTGACCAAGCTGGAAAGGAGTTGCTGAACTCTTATTCACAAGAACTCCCTTATCTGTTCATTGCCTGTGTGTGTGTGTGTGTGTGTTCATTCTGCCAGATTGGCCCTGAAAAATGTATGTTACACAGCAGACCCAGTGATCATCATCAGAAATGAAACATAGTCCTGCTGTTCCTTTAACTTAGTAGTGGTTTAAGTGTACGCTCACACTAAAAAATATCCATAAATGGTACTATTATTGACTCAGGTTGCACAGGATTAATAATGGAGTATCAAAATTATGCTGGAGAGGTTGTAGAGCATTAGCAGACAGGAATTGTATGTGGCCATTATGTCCAAAAATATGAAAATTTTGGGAAGAGGTCTTAACTTGGAAAAGCTGACTAAAACAATAAAAAGTCCACATCAGAGGAGTATTAATTCTTATTTCTTTATTCAAAAATGGAAATGAAAATTTACCAAATAAAGACCTTATGTTACTTTTGGTCTATGCTGCAAGGATGGAGATAGTCAAAGCATGGAGAAAAACTGGAGAACATTTTGAAACAGAACTGGATAAATAGAATATGGGTCATAGGTTTATCTGAAAGATTCACTTATAAAATAAGGTTAAAGAGAGGAGAAATAAAATAAAATTTGTTTGAGACCATATGGAAACCATTTATTAATTATATGTGTCAGATAAATAGTAGATTTAAACCACCATTAGATCAGGTGAGATTTTGGACAAATGACTAGTGGAAGATATGATTATATTTAATGAAAGTAGATAATTAAATAGAGGAAAACTTACAAGCAAGAAGATTGTCAGGACAGTGTTTTGTACAAGTGTATGACTGGGAAATGGGTGGGAGGGTAGAAGAGATAAAAAGGAAGCTTTTAGATTATCGTTTACTATTGTATTATTATAATGTAAGTATTGTAATTTCAATAAATAAATTTTAAAAATTAAAAAATTCTCCCGCTGCAACCATCTTCTCTCTCATTTCCTAAGGACTTTTTCAAATGGGGCAATCCCCGCCCCCCGGGAAGTTGGGAGAAGAACAGGGCTGTCACGCTTACAGAGCTCCATTCCAGACAGCCCCATCCTCCTCCGTCTTCCTCCTGGCCTTTCCCCATGCTTCCTCCATGTTGGGGGCACTGCTTTTTATTGATGGAAAACCTCCGTCAATAAAAAGCTGCGCCTGCAGCATGGGGGAAGGTCAGGAGGAGGTTGGGAAGAGGACGGAGGAAGATGGGAACTGAGACTTTGTAAGCGTGACAGCCCCATTCTTCTCCCAACCTCTGTGTGTGTGTGTGTGTGTGTGTGTTTTACCCCATTTGAAAAATTCCTAAGTCCCTAGTTTAAATTTTCTATTGATAGCAGTAGTTTTTTGTCTGCCTTCCTCATGCTATATTAACAGCATGTTAGCTGGTCATTTAACAAAAACATCTTTCTGGGCAATAGGTTGCTACCCACGATGTCCTCCAGATAAGCCTTTCTATGACATGGGAACCAGCAAATGTGTTGCTGGAGGTCAGTGTTCCTGTTATTATGAAGACGAGATTTACATAACAGGCCAACTGATACCCAACTACGAGCCCAGAGAACTGTGTCAAGAATGGTAAGTTAAGAATGCAGAGGTGATGGACTCTAAAGTGCCAAGAAAGCATTTGTGCAGACAGCAATATTTAGTGTGAAGTCGAAGGCTTTCACAGCTGGCATCAATAGATTTTCCTTGTTTTTTCCCCGGACTGTGAGGCCTTGTTCTGGAAGAGTTTATTTCTGACCTTTTGCCTGCATCTGTGGCTGCATCGATGCAACCACAGATGCAGGCGAAACATCAGAAATAAACTCTTCCAGAATATGGCCTCACAGCCCAGGAAAAAATCAAGGAAAATCTAGAGATATTTAGATTGCTGGCTTTGGGGCCTGCAACTTATCATTTTAATGAACACAAATCCTCTTCTGAAGTGAAAAATATTTGTAGGACAATAGCCAAACATTTTCTCGGACCTGTTGCATGCTGGATGTTACAGATCTCTCCTTTAATAAGATGTATCTATCTGGCATTTCTGCACTGAACTAGGTCGATTTAAGTGAAATACCTCCCCCCTTACACAATTTGTGATTGAATTTCTTACCACATAGCAATTTGGCATTCTTCTTTATCATGATCAGGATCATCATGGAACTGGGGCTGAATGTTAATGTTTTACAGAAGTGAGGTTTTGCTGTTGTCTTTGCTTATTTCTGAAGCTTGTGTGGCTTAAACAGCTTGCCAATAATTTTTTTTCTAAGCCAGTGATTTGAGCTACAAGGTGGTCACATTTCATAAGGTTAAACTCTGTGTGTGTTGTTGAGGCCTCGATGGAGTAAAGTACTGGTTATACCTTGCAGAAGCTTAAATGGCCTGGTCCAAAGGTACTTAAAGAAGTATCTTTTTCCTTATGTTCCTTCTGTGCCTTTAGATTGGAAGAAGAGGCCCTGTTTATAGCTCTCTTCATAGCAACTGTGTAAATGAGGGGAGGTTAGATCTCTCACATACCCTGGGTAGATATCCTCTTTCAGAAGTTGCCTCTCCCAGGCAAATACAGTCAGCCCTCCATGTTTGCAGGTTTAACGTTTGTGAATTTGATTATTCATGGAGTATTTGCTCCTGCTTCTGCTGCCACCCAATGCCATGTTTAGTAGGGATTGCAAGCCTCGTGTGACTGAGAGAGACTGTGAATGTGCGGCAAGGCTTGTATGTCCCTATTAAAAGTGGCGTATGACAGGAGCTGAGGTGGTGGCAAGACTCACCAGCCAGCCACTTCCGCCTTGCGAAGGAACCCCACCACCTCAAAGGCATCTGTGGTGGGTTGAAACTACAGTTCATTCTTTGTATGTGTGTGTTAAATATGGGGGGATAGAGATATTTGCAGGTTTTCCACTTTTGTGGGGGCCCTGCACCCGTAACCCCTGCAGATGTGGAGGGCCAACTGTACTCCTGGCTCATTCCATTTATAAGCTTCCAGAAACTAAGAACTTTATCAGACGAGCCTCTAAAAACATTTCTTTGTCGCCATATTTTAAACCATTAGTGTGCTGGCAAAATAACCCTTTTATCAAACACTTTAATAGTGTGAAAAAGCAGCCCCGTACTTCCACATCGCCAGATGCATTGTGATCTCAGCAAGTTTTCGCGAGAAGACACAAGCGTGCCTAAAAATAAAAAATCAGCTAAATAAAAACAAAGCAAAACAAACACACAAGCACTGAAAAACACCTAAAAACTTGGCTGAAAAACATGGAGGTTCTTAAAAAGAGCTTCCTATAGCTAGTGTTTGCATCCTCACCCATATGTGTTCTGTCGGGGACCTCCCATTGATGCTGGAATCATGCCAGAAGCACAGGGCATGGTTTCACATGCTCACAATCACACTAAAAAAAAAAAAAAATGCCACCGCCAGTCAATTGATGGGTTGGTGTGTCAATAAAAAAGAACACCTCATTGACAACACAAAATCACGAAAGCATGACATTGTGCAAAACCGACACCCTTTTGCATTCATTGGGTGTTTTTATGACACCATATTTGCCACGTCTGATAAAGTCCTAAGAAAAACATCCCCTTTTAAAGACAATACATAAATTTCTGGATTAGAGGCTTAACTTGCTGCTTTGTCGGGCCCTGTTACCTATTCTTTGCTTTCAATTATTTTAAATTACTGTATGGCTTTCAGTGTTGTCAGTCACTGTAAGAGTAATTGCAGAATGAGAATAATAAAGTCTTCAAATATTTCATTTCTGATTTCCTCCCCCATTTCAGTTTCTGCATCTCAGGAATCAATATAGAATGCAGGCCTAAAAAGGGTATGTTTCATTTTGCTCTTTTTTCATGATACGAAACTAAAGGAATCAATACTATATACTTTCATATATACTTTTCAGGCAGTTGAACATTGATTTAGAATGAGTCCGTCCTAATCCTTTCCCCTCTCCTTGAATAGCTTTCCCCCATTTTGCAGTCACTCCTCAGAAAGGGGTATCACTGAAGGAGAGATGGGATAGTAAACAAACAAACCTTGAAGGACTTCTCCCATTGTTCAATGTGAAGTCGAAGGCTTTCACAGCCGGAAAATCATAGATTTTCCTTTTCCTTTTACTTGGAAATAGTTGTCACTGAGTATAGTGGAGTTCATAATTTATGACTCTAGCCTTCATTCATAATTCTAGGGAGATTATCAGATGCAGCAGAAACTGCATTAAAAGATCATTAGAAGAACAGGAAGCGGTGAACTTATCAGATGATGCCGTCCTCCAGCATTCCAGGGGTGTAGCGCAAGCGTCATCAAGGTGTCCCTTTCGATTAGCGGCTTCTCCCCTTTAATACAAAAGGGACCCCTTACTGATGCCCGCACTATGCCCCCGGAATAGCTGAAGGATGTGGTGTCTGGTAAGGTTTCCCTTTCTGTTCTTCTAGCTATCTTCAGATGCGGTTGGGAACGCAATATTTTTGCCATTTCCCCTATGTCTGATAATCTCCTAGAGCACACTGAATCATTAATTTTTTTTATAGTTAATATCAATTTTAGTAACAGTAGCAAGTCAGAGCATTGTGTTATACAGTGGGCCCTCCTTATCCTTGGGCTCCAGAGCCATGGATTCAACTAACTGTGAGTTCAAAAATATACAACACAATACACAACACAAGTAGCTTAGTCTGTACTGTGTTTACGAGGCTGGAGAGAGAGAGACGAGGCTGGAGAGAAATGAGAGGTTGGAGAGAGATATAAGGATCTGTGAAATGGTAAGAATTCAAGCGTAGTGCTTGGCATGAATCCATGCCTCCCGCTATTTCACAGATCCTTGCATCTCTCTCCAGCCTCACATCTCTCACTAGGCACCTGCTTTTGCCTTGTGAACAAATGAGCAGAAGCACCATAGCTGCTACCTTGAAGACGGAAGTGGGCAGCTGCTGGTCTCCCTGGAGATGGAAGAGCCTGAAGAATATATGCCTGGTGAAGACAAAAAGTGAAGAATGCCACCACCTTTGCTACTGCCTTACATCATTTTATATATAATGGTCCTGGAACCAAACCTGTATGAAGGGCCCACTGTATAGGCTTTAGTCCTGAGTGAGATACAAAACTCACTAAGAAACCTTAGGACAGTCATTCTCTCACACTCTGATGTACCTCTCAAGGTTACTGAGAGTAGTGGTTTGAGCATTGGACTAGGGCTCTGGAGATCAGGGTCTGAATCCCCACTCAGCCATGGAAACCCACTGGATGACCTTGGGCAAGGGACACTTTCTCACCCTCAGAGGAGGATACTAGGAAACCCCTATGAACAAATCTTGCCAAAGTTCACCTTATGGTTGATGTAAGTTGGAAATGACTTGAGGAAACACACACACACACACAGTGCTGAGGACAAGAGCCATGTATGCTTCCTTGACTTAATTGGACGGAAGATGGGATATAATTTTAATTAATAAATAATTAATCTTGTTTCAAGCCTCTTTATGTTTTACTTAGTGCCCATCATTACTACTAGAGGAATGAGAACCCATTCTCCTGTGGAAAGATCCTGTGTTATCACAGGATAAAGTTTGAATATAGGACATGTATGGGGGTGGAACCATTTCTATGGGTTCTACCTGGCTGGGAATCAGAGTGACTGCATGGGAAATTTTCATATAAAGAACCAATGCAAGTCCTGTGTACAGATGTTTCCCACAGAGGTGGTCTTGCCATGGAGACCATGCTGCTGCTACTAACTCTTAGGGTGTGTAGGGCTTAAGTTCATGTATTTCATAGAGTAATTAGATATTACAACTCCTTTGATCATAATCATACAGTTGTCCCTTCACATTCGCTGGGCTTTGGTTCCAGGACCCCCTGTGAATACCCAAATCAGTGAATACTCAAGTCCCATTATATGCAATGGCATAGCAAAATGCTGTCCCTTAAATAAGATGGCAAAATCAAGGTTTGCTTTTTGGATTATTATTTTTTTAAGAATATTTTCAAGCCGTGAATACTTAAAACCGTGAATGCCAAATCCGTGAATGTGGAGGGACAACTGTACTTACTAGGAAGTAAGCCCCATATTTTTCCACCCAGCTTACATCTAAGTAACGTGTTCACGATTAAAAATACTACAGTTGTCCTTCTGTATCCACGGGTTTAAGTATTCATGGTTTGAAAATATTCTTTAAAAAATAATAATCCAAAAAGCAAACATTGATTTTGCCATCTTATATAAGGGACACCATTTACTATGCCATTGCATATAATGAGACTTGAGTATTCATGGATTTTGGTATCCACGGGGGGTCTTGGAACCAAACCCCAGCGAATATGAAGGGACAACTGTAGTAATATTCCAAACATTGGCAGGTTAAATACAAAGTATTCACTTACATTTAACATTATAATGGAAGAAGACACTATTTACATTCTGGATTATCGTATTTTGATCTGTTATTTTTGATCATGCTTTGAACAGAACCATTTAACACACTGTTTTTTCCCCATGCAGGCTGCTGTATTTTTGATGGCAAAGAGTATGAAGTGGGAGAGACCATTAATGAGAAAAATGGAACAACCTGTTTCTCTTGGATTTGCACATTAAATGGCATTGAGGGGCCTGCTATAGAATCCTGCAGTACAACATCAACAATTACTCCAACAACAACTCTTTCAACTACCTCTTCTACTACTATCACAACAACTTCAAGTAAGCTTGCAATGTAGTTAATACATACAGTATTTGCTGCTTTTATTTAAAAAATGGAAGGCAGTATAAAAACAGTTTAATAAAATACAGATTAATAAAAACTTAGGATGAAACAAAAAACTCATCATGTTGCCTCCTTTCCATTTCAGCCTCTACAACCACCACCACCACATCCACAAGTAAGTCTTAAAAAAGAATTCGGAGTGGGGGCATTATTCAGTGGTAGAACAAATGTTTTGCATGTATAAACTTCTGGGTTCAGATCTTGGATCTTGTTAAAAGGGACTCCAAGTAATAGAACTGTGGTAGACCTCCTGTCTGAAACCCTGAAATCTTATGAGTCCCAGGATAAGAGCATTTTTCTTTCTAGCTCTCTAGCCTGGAAAAAAATTTATACTGATTTTTGACTGGTGGGAAGGGGGAGGATTTGGTGGCTACAAACTGATATTCTCATTTTATGATGGAAACACTGTTCATATGAACTCACAGAATTAAACTCAGGAGAATGACTTTCAAATTTGTCTTACAGCTCCATGTGTCTGCCAATGGAGTAAATGGTACGATGTCAGTTATCCCAAAGATGAGCCAGGAGGTGGTGACTATGAGACATACGATGCCATAAGAAATAAAGAAAAAACTTCAATATGCTCAGCCCCACTAGCTATAGAAGGCATACAGTGCAGGGCTAAAGATGCACCTGGTCAAAGTTTGGAAGCCTTGGGACAGAAAGTGGAGTGTAATGTTACCTATGGGCTCATTTGCAGAAATGAAGATCAAGATAAGACACTCTGGAACCTCTGCTATAATTATGAGATCAGCGTATACTGCTGTTCACCTCTATGTGAACCATCAAATACAACTACCACTACAACTCCTTCTACCACCACTACAACTACTACTCCTAGCACTACCACGACAGTGCCTACCACAACTCCAACTACAACTCCTACCACTACCTCCACCTCACCTACAACTACATCAACTCCTCCTCCTACAACAACCTCTACAACAACTACAACTACCACTACCACTCCTACCACAACTTCCACACCTAGCACCACTCCTAGTACTACTTCAACACCATCTACCACCACATCAACTACTTCTACAACTACAACTACAAGTAATTAATAATTAATTAATTGGTGGTACCGCTTTGCATGTGTGAATATGTATATTGTTGTTGTTGTGATTATCATCATCATCTTTATTTATATTTATATATTACCTTTTCCCAAAGATTGGGATTCAAGGCGCCCTACAAATTAAAATGATTACAATATAGTTAAAAACATGCAAAAGGTCAACCCTAAAATAGAATAAAACTGTTATCCAGACTAAAACAATTTAAAACACACATTTTAAAAAGTGAAAATCAAAACCCCACACCAACACTTTAAACAGTACAATTTAAATAATACACAACCCTCTTTACAGTCCTCTCCTTAAAAGCCTTCAGTTCTAAAAGCCTTTTTGAATTAAAAAAAAAAGTCTTTGCCTGTCAACAGACGGGCAGAAAGGAGGAAATCATTCTAGCTTCCTTAAGGAGAGAGTCCCACTGTCTAGGGGTAGCCACTGAGAGGGCCCTATCCTGTGTTTCCAACAGTTGTACCTGTGAAGGTGTTGAGAAGGAAGGGTCTCTGGCTGATTTCAGGGTCCAGGCAGGTCCATAGGGGGAGATACAGTCTGTCAAGTAGCCTGGATCTAAGGTATATAGGGCTTTATTGGTCATAGCCAGCACACTGAATTGTGCCCACAAACAGATTTGCAGCCAGTGGAGTTGCTGGACCACAGGAGTTGTCTGATCTCTCTAAACTGCACCAGTTAACACACTGGTTACAGCTCTTTGTACCAACTGAAGTTCCTGGACACTATTGAAAGGCAGCCCCATATAGAGAACTGTACAGTAACCTAAACAGGATGTGACCAAGGCATGTGTCACCATGACCAAATTAGGCATCAGCAGGAACAGGCCCAGTTGGTACAGTAGCTTTATATGTTCAAAAGCACCACTGCAGAAACCTGGACCTCCAGGTTCAAAGCCGAGTCCAGGAGTATACCCAAAATGTGAACCTCCATCTTCAGGGGAAGTGTAATCCTGTCCAGCACAGGTTATAACCCTATTTCCTGATCTGTCTTTTGACTGACCAGGAGACTCTGGACTGATCTTCAATTTGCTAGCCTTCATCCAGCCCATTACTGATGCCAGACAATGGTTTGGAACTGAAACAGCTTCCCTGGAGTGAGGTGGAAAGGAGAAACAGAGTTAGCTGTCACCACCACCAGCACACTAGTGGTACTGAACAACAAACCTCTGGACAAGCTCTCCCAGTGGTTTCATGTAGATGTTGAATAATAAATAAAATGTGAAATTTGGTGAAATCAATGGTATCCTGAACAAGCATTGCCATGATCAGAGATTATTAATATCCTTGCAGTGACAAGTATATATTCTACATGTATATGTTTTCAAAGGTTGCTTAATATATATTGAGTATCATGTATATAAAATTTGTGTTATTTCTATTTATCATTGCAGCAACTTGTATACCTTCTATAGTCTGTGAGTGGTCCAAGTGGATTGATGTGAGTTACCCACTATATGGCTCAGAACATGGTGACTATGAAACCTATGAGAACATCAGAGCCCATGGCATCTCTATCTGTGAGAGGCCAGAAAACATATCATGCCGTTCAGTGAAATTTCCTGATTACTCCTTGAAGGATTTGGGACAAAAAGTGGAATGTGATGTTACAACTGGACTGATTTGCAACAATAAGGATCAGGTTGCTGGAGCTCTGCTGCCTATGCCTCAATGTCTCAACTATGAGATCAGTGTATACTGCTGCACACCTATTTGCTTTAGTACAACTCCTACCACTCCAACTCCAACTCCTACAACCACTAAACCAACTACGACTACCATCAAAACAACAACGACCATTTCCTCCACCACACCAAGCACCACTACACCAACTACTACTTCCTCCACAACCTCCACAACTTCTACCACTATTTCCACTACTACGCCAACTACCACTCCTACAACTACTCCCACACCTACACCAACAACCACTCCAAGCACTACATCTACGTCACCTACCACTACACCAACCACCCCTCCTACCACTACTTCCACATCACCCACTACTATGCCAACAACCACATCTACCACTACTTCAACTACCACTACTTCAACTACCACACCAACTACGACTCCTACCACTACCTCTACCTCACCTACAACTACTTCAACTGCTACTCCTACTCCCACAACAACTACAACAACAACCTCTACAACAATAACCACAACAATTCCTACTACTACTTCAACAGTGTCTACTACCACACCAACTATTTCTCCAACTACAACCACAGGTACTTCATTTATGATTATGCGTTGGATGAATAAATATTTCACGTAGAGAAATGTGAAAGATGCTGAATGCTAACAGTGTATAATATAAAAAGAGATTGATGCAGCTAAATCTAGGGCAGGAATTTAATACCATGTGTTTCATGGCATAAGTACAAACAATTTTTCATATGATGTTGGGTCCAGAGTGTGGGATTGCAACTTACAATCATATGTTCAATTTTAAAATGTCTGAATTATAAATTTATTTTCTTTCTTTCTTTCGCTAACACCATCTCTAATGACAACAGGCCCAACAAGTAAGTACAAAAGCACAACTTATGTTATAATTTAAAAATACTATCTCCCACCCTCTCCTCCAATAATATGCACGCTAGAATGTATTATATTTAGAAAGGAAAGAGTATGTGAAAAGTGTTGACTGACAGAACTGGAGTGAAGTAATATTCTGCTATGTCATGTTTCTGTTGAGAAGGTTTCTAGCCAAATAAACAGGAGATTTGCTTTATTTGTATATGTCTTCAAGCTAGGATGAAATAACCAATAGTCAGTGTATCACTGTAGTTCCTTCTTTCGTCAGAGTTGCTCACTATATGCTCCCTATTTGCATGTGCAGGCTGAGCAAAGTTTTACTTCACCTCTTACATTTCATGACACAGAACATTGGCTATAAAAATGCATGTAATAAGGGAGCAAGATGTCTCATAGTGCACAATATTACTGCTGTTATTCCTGAACATATTGCTTTCAAGAAGCAAAGAATAAAGAAGTATTTATTTTGAGGCCAAATGAGATCCCTTAATTCTACAGCTTCTGTGTAAGCAATGCTTGAATCAAAAAGTATCTGTGTTATAACTACAACTAGAACATTTCCCTAGAATTGTCCAGGTATAAAGTTGATTACTGTTTTAACAATCTGCTCCTTTAAATGATGGTGCAGAACACGTGAAAGGAGACATACTCAATTTATAGGGAAAAAAATTATGATAGAAAATATAATTTAACGAATGAATTAATATTCGTATAGCAGAGAATCCAGTAATCCAGTCTGGATGTAGCTGGGCATAACTGGATGTAACTATGTCTGTAACAAAATGATAAATCACAAATTTAGAACAAAAAGAACACAGTTGGCAAAGCAGCCTAAGTTGTGTAAAGCATATCCTGGCTACAGTCACCATGGAATAGCCACCAGATAATGGTTTGGGTGGGAGGTACCTAAAGTAGTTAATCAATAGGTTCCAAAACCTTACTGTGACCTTACATTTGGCCCTGTTTATGAAACATGACACATTTGGTTATCCTGTCATCCAGCATGTGGATTTTTATCACATAACAAAAACCCACCTCAAATTAAACTATAGATTAGGGATGGTGTGGTAGTGCTGATGTTTTTGTGACCAAATGGCTGGTAGTACAACTGACAGTACAATTCAAGAACTGGGTTTCATTCACCCTACATATTTTAACACTTTGATACCACTTTAAGTGCCATAACTCCATCCTACAGAATCCACGGATTTGTAATTTCATGAAATTTTTAGACTTCTCTTCCAGAGAGTTTTAGTGCTACACCAAACTGGAAATCTAAGGATTCTGTAGGAAGGAGCCATGGCAGTTGAAGTGGCATCAAGGTGTTATAATTGTTTTGGGTAAAAGAGATCCTGGTAGAGTCAACTGTATTCTGGACCAGCATTGCCATAACTATAGAGATTAGGAATGCTCATGGAGTTACAATCACTAACCTCATTTTAACATCATACATTTTATGGTTGCTTAATATATTGATTTTGGAACCTCATATCTAACCACTGTGTTATTTCCATTTATTATTGCAGCAACATGCACGCCATCTGAAATATGTAACTGGACTCAGTGGATTGACGTGAGTCATCCACAAAATGGCTCAGAATATGGTGACTATGAAACCTATGAGAAAATCAAAGCCCACGGCATCTCTATCTGTGAGCAGCCGCAAAACATTTCATGCCGTGCAGTGGAATTTCCTGATCTCTCCTTGAAGGATTTGGGACAAAAAGTAGAATGTGATGTTACAACAGGACTGATCTGCAACAATAAGGATCAGGTTCCTGGATCTCTGCTGCCTATGCCTCAATGTCTCAACTATGAAATCAGTGTATACTGCTGCAAACCTATTTGTGTAACTACAATCTCAACCACATCTCCAACTACAACCACTACCAAACCAACTACCAGCACCATTGAAACAACAACCTCCACTACAACTTCCACTACGACCTCCACAACATCTACCACTACATCAACCACCACTCCCACCACTACACCAACTACCACTCCTACCACTACTCCAACTACCACTTCCACCACTACTTCCACATCACCTACTACTACACCAACCACCACTCCAGCTACTACTACCTCCACTTCACCAACCACACCAACCACCACTCCTACTGTTTCTCCAACTACCACTGCTACCACTACCTCCACATCACCTATCACTACATCAACTACTATATCTACACCAACCTCTACTACAACTACTACAACAACCACTCCGACTACAACACCATCTACCACCACATCAAGTACTTCTTCAGCAACCACAACTACAGGTATTACTGAACACATTCTTATTGATATTGTTTTGCATGAGTGAGCAGTGAAAGATACTGAATATTGATACAGAAAGGTGCTGAATTTATAAACAGATATTTACAGTGTCAAAACTTAACAATATACAGTACTTCATTCAGATAGGGGTTACATTATTACTATGCATTCATTTTTCTTAAAGAAATGGCTGTGTACAACATTGTCCTTATTACTGGGCCTTAAAATCCTCATGATCTTGAGGAATTGTGAATAATATTAAAATATTCTTGACTAATGAGAAATTCATATCTATCTATCTATCTCACATGGAAAACCAACAAGTGCTGTCTGTGACTGTGTTATGGCTTCAGTAAAATTGCATAGAATTTTTCCAGCTACATGCAATCACAGAAGTTGTTGGTGGCCATCTCTATCTTTGATTGAATTGGATATCGTACTTAGAGGGATGGCTGGATGAATCTGTCTGTTTTTTCTTTTCCATATCTACATTTTTAAAAATCACAGGTTTTCTCATTTTTTTTTAAAAAAATGCAATTTGGGGAAGTTATTATCAAAACTGAACAGAACAGAACTCTCAACCACCCTTCCATTTTGTCTTTTTAGTGTAAATGCAATAGGTGCAGAGGTTTGTGTTGTATTTGCTAGCCATGGAGCTCTTAAAGATGCAGAACTAGTTAGAAGAAAAGAGGGGGCAAACCTACACTTGCACTAGGAATATGCAAATATGTTGAGGCTGATCCTGACAACTTTATCATTTTTCTAGTGCCAAGCTAGTTCTGGTTCAGGTCCACATCAGATTGCAAACCTTGTCTTGTTTCACATGGAAGTTCCAGTGCTTGGCAAAGTTACTGTTCTGGCTACAACTCCCAGAAACCCTTAGCCATAGCCAGCATGGCTACTGGCTAGCTAGGAAATTCTGGGAGCTGTCATCCAAAAAAGTAAAGTTTGCAAACTTTTGAAGTTTCATATATATTGCTTTGCACTCCCCCCCCACCCCCATGTATGCATTTGGCTATGCATTTTCTGGCTGAGTAGTATTTCTGCACATTGTTCGAATACACATTGTTTTCCATGTACTCTTTTCAAATAAGTGAATTTCCTGAGACCAGTCATTTTGTCTTGTAAATGTATAAAATTGCATTGCAGTCTCACTACAAATTATATTTAGGCCTGTTTTTGGGCTGTGTGTATGTGTGAATCACATAATCTTGGATCAAAGTGTGATCTCCAACCATTCCTCAAATGGCTGAGTAAATTTGTCAGTTTCACTCACTCTTCCATTCCATTCCTTTTTTAAAAAAAATCTTATTCAAATTTTAGAATGTTCTTTGAAAATGAAATGGACAAAATTCTCACCGATTCCTATCCATTTGCCTTTTTATCCATTCGAAAAAACATTCATGTGTTTACTCTACCCAGGACTAGTTGTACATGTGATATACTATACACTCTGGATTTCAGAGGATCCTTATACCTGGGTACAGAGCATGGATGAAGTAGGTACAGAGATTTTCACAGACTTCTGAACATGTCTACATACAGTGTGAACACATGGACAATGTAACACTCTATAGAGTAGTCATAAGGGGATGTATAAATTTGCAGGATTTAACATCAGGTATCTCAGGGCACGATTGCAGAATATTGTACGTTGATCTAGATTCACATGTATGCATGCATGCTAGATTCACATGTATGTATACATTCACAAAATGGATGCTTGTGTTAAAAACAGTCTCATATATATTAACCCCCCCCCTCTCTCTCTCTCTCTCTCTCTCTCTCTCTCTCTCTCCAAACTTTATCATCATTGACAACAGGCCGCACAAGTACTAGTAAGTACAAATGCAAAATATACATTCTAATTTAAAGGCTGCTGGTGGTTGATTTTTAATAAAGGAAACCATTCTGAATATGTTGTGCTGATGGAGAGTAGGCTATGTAGTGAGTTGTTAACTGATAAAACGAGAGTGAAGTACTGTATCTTCCATGAGATTTCAGGAAAGTGGTTTGCTTCGAGCCATATTCACACTGTGTTATATCTTCACAGTGTGGCTACTTGATGAAAGTAGCTAAATGTATGCTTCCAGAGTACTTCAGGCTATGTTTCAGTGACTCTGTAGGCAGAGAAGATGGGGCAAGAGATGAGTCGAGGAAGAATAGATAAGCGGAAGACAGAAATGAGGAGGAGAAGATTATGAGGAGAACTTGGATTCTGGAGGGTGTGTGTGTGTTTGCAGTTAGACAAACTTCTGGATTTTGTCACTTAGTAAAAAAATAATGTCCACTTTCCTTGAAAATCTATTTCATAAAGATCTTGATATGAGAATTATCTCATTTTTTTACTGGAGAAAAAAAGTACAAGGCTCCTGTTAAAACTGGTAAGACAACTTGATACCCAGCAGAATCAATGGTATTCCTGAACAAGTTTCCATCAGCAAGAATATTGTTAATGTTTGTGGTATAGAAAGCTCTCACTTAATTTTAACTTCATAATCTTGTGTATATTTGTTTTTAATGTGATTTTAGTTAGATGATTTTAATTTTATATTGTTTAATGTCTTTTTATGGGGGTGGGTGGTGGTGGTGGTGCTTTTAGTCGTTATTACAATGTTTTAATTGTTGGAAGCCACCTCAATTGTTTTTAGCAAAGGAGTGGGGTTTAAATAATAATAATAATAATAATAATAATAATAATTTTATGGTTGCTTAATATATTCCTATCAAACTGATATATCTAACCATTGAGTTATTTCCATCTCGCATCACAGCACTTTGTACACCTTCTGTATCATGTGAGTGGTCCAAGTGGATTGACGTGAGTTACCCACGATATGGCTCAGAATATGGTGACTATGAAACCTATGAGAACATCAAAGCCCACAACATCTCTATCTGTGAGAGGCCAGAAAACATATCATGCCGTTCAGTGAAATTTCCTGATTACTCCTTGAAGGATTTGGGACAAATAGTGGAATGTGATGTTACAACTGGACTTACATGCAACAATAAGGATCAGGTTGCTGGATCTCTGCTGCCTATGCCTCAGTGTCTCAATTATGAGATCAGTGTGTACTGCTGCAAATTTATCTGCTTTCCCCCATCTCTGACCACCACTCCAACTACTACAACCACTACCAAACCAACTACCAGCACCATTGGAACAACAACCCCCACTACTACTTCCACCACAACATCCACAACATCTACCACTACATCAACCACAACTCCCACCACTACACCAACTACCACTTCCACCACTACTTCTACAACACCTACTACTACACCAACAACCACTTCTACCACTATTTCAACACCATCTACCACTACATCAGGTAAAACATAAACTATTAATTATTGATGTTGCCTTGCATAAATAAGTGAATTAGCCATTGTATTTGCACCGGCAATTTTCCCTGTCTTGCCCCTGTCTTGGAGCCCTGCAGTACTGATGACCCAGGGCTTTTGCCCTGTTTTGCTCCTGGGCAGTGCTCATGACCCCCCCCCCCAGGGCAAAGACAGGGTTGGATCCAATAAAATGTCTTAAAAGAAAACTGAGGAAAAAACATTCACATCAGCAAAAATTGGATTGGATCCTGCAAGACTGCTGGAGCCCATTCTGGCCTGTCGCTGCAGCTCTCCTCTGCCATCACTGTTCCATAGCAGGAAGCAGGCCCACAGCATGAGACCAAGGCCGGTGGCATGCAAAGGGCCTTGGTCACATGTTGCAGGCAGATTCCTGGCTGCAGTGAGAGCAAGGGAGACAGCAGCAGTGGCTGCAGCGATGTCTGTCTTGACTTTCTCCCATTTCATTGAAGGAACGGTGGAGGAACAGGCCAGAAACACAGGCAGGATACACCGGCAGGGAGCTGGCATATCCTGGCCCACATAGAATATTAAGTATATTGACTGGTAAAATGGCATACAACATGTCATGATTCCAGAAATTCTGATATGTGTATTTATTTTAATTAAATTCAGCTATTTTATTGATAATTCTTCTTTTATTGACTAATAAGATCACTTGATTCCTTCATTTAAGGAATTTTGAATGATATAAAATACCAGATAGAGTATTGGCCAATTCCCACATCAAATATATTCCTTGAGTAATCCAAAGCTTTTCCTACAATGTCTCTCCACCTGAGGAGAATGTATTGTAAGAGATCCTCTAACATCAAGCAGTGTACATGGAATTTTTTTAAACATATACAGTGAGAAAATGCTTCCATTGAGTTCTTTTACTTCAAATGTATGTGCCCATAGCAAGCTCCTAATGGCTCTGATATCTGACTCATATCTATCTAACTGGATATCAACTAACTATCTAACTGGATATCAACTAAATAGTGTGATTAAAATTGGTGAAAGTTTTTGTTATAGTACTTACATGCATTCATTGGGTCTGATCCATTTCCTGGGATCCACACTCTTCTCAAAGCTAAGTGTTCAGAAGGAGGATTCCACAATGCTCAGTACCCGAATGTCTTGAGCTTCTGATGGCTGAAAGAAGCCTAATAGTTCTTTCTAGAAAGGCTAGGGATCACTTCATGTATTGCTGCATTGCATACCAAATGAAATTGGCTTGCCAAAACAATTACTCTTTCTTTCTTTCCTTTGCTGTACAATCAGCAATAATAATGATAGCCAGAAGAACAAGGAAGTAGTTCCTTCACAGAAACAGGATTTTATTCTGAATTTTAAAACTAATAACAACTTAAACATTTGGCAGCTGAATGTTGATAATTTGCTCAAAATACATATTTCAGATGCATATTTTCTCCAATTTCAAACTGTCTGACCAAACTGTAGATGAATTTGCCCAAACAGCTGCTAAATCCATTAGCCGGTGAAAGTTCAAAATGCAAGGATTTCTAATGGCAGAAATAAATCAGACTGACCAAGAATGAAACAATTATTGTCTTTTATCTTTCATAAGGAGAATTCAAGAAAGCGATTTCTGTTCTGTTATTTTATTGATACCCAACCTTTTCCTCAACTATGGGACTCATGGTGGCTTACAAGACTTTTAGAAATTCACGTAAAGATATATGTAGCTAAAAGCCTACAAAAAGTTATGAATAAAACAGTATTAACTTTTCTACATATTTAGAATTATTTAAAGCATTGATTTAAAAACAAAGAATAAAAGTGGCACGGCACACTAAGAAAAGCCCTTTTCTTGTAAAATAGTCAGTTCCCCAAATCCTGCTGCAATAAAAAACTGTTTCACCTGCTAACAAAAGGTCAACAAGTAGAGAGCAAGACTTTCTGGAAAGGGAGTTTTACAGTCTGGGAGCAGGCACAGAGAAAGTCCTCTCTCCTGTTCTCCCTAAATGTGGCTTTGGCAGTGACAGGACTGAGAGCAGGGCCTCCCCTGAAGAGTGTAGTGAATGGGAAGACTCATATTGGATATGTTCCTTCAGATAGATTGGATCTGGGCCACATAGGTAATGACCAGCACTTTGAATTGTGCTCAGAAACAGATAGGCATTCCAGTTGTTGTAGCAAGGAAGTTGTGTGCTACTTGTAACCTGATCCAGTGAACAATCTGGCTGTACCTCTTGGACCAGCTGAAGTTTCTGAACATTTTTCAAGGCTTACAGACTACAGACTTTATCAGACCACCCCACGTTAATGTTCTTTTGCTGACATAAATGGTGGTGTTTTTATGCCGGCAAAAGACCCCCCATCCCCAGACTTGCCTTGAGCAGTATAAAAGAGGATTCCCCAGCAGTAATGGAGCACAAACGGAGCTCTGTTTACTTCCGGGCTCCAAATCTCACCAATTTTCATGAGAAGATGCTAGGGAATTTAAAAATAAAAGCAAAAAAAACCCAAAAAACAAAACAAAAAAAAACCCAGCAAAGCACAAAATCATACTTTAAAAGTCCCAAGTACATGGGGGGCAGTCATAAAAAGAGTGTCCCCTACCTGGCTATCACGATCTCACCCGTAAGTGTTCTTTCATTCACACTGCATTCACATGAGTACAATGGAGTGAGGATTCAAATGCCGGCAATGCTGGCAACAAAGCACCATGGGAAATCTATTGACAGCTTGGCCCATCAATAAAATAGGATGGCTTTTTAAAAATATATGATTGTGAAAGGATGACATTGTCTGGTATGCACACCCTTTTGCAATCATTAGGCATCCTTATGATGCCATATTTGCTGCATCTGATATAGTCCTACATTTCAATAATCCTAGCCACTTACTCAAAAGTAGTATCAGCTTTCCCTGAAAACTGTTTCATAAAGTAAGACATCTATGATTCTATGATTTCTGTCTTAATTTCTCATAGGAATGGATTTTTAAAAAGTATTTACATGTGGCACGAAGAATTCTGAACTGATGAGAATCTTTGTAGTTTGGGACTTATTCTGTGCAAAATTTGCACATGGTTGTTTTGTGCAGAAACCAGCATTTTATGCACAGGAAACAGCCTTTTCTGCATGGGAATTAATAATTCAACACAGAAATATTAATTCCTGCACAGAAAATGCTGTTTTCTATGCAAATCAACCATGTGTAAATTTTACACAGAATAAATCCTCAATTATAGCATTTTCTGCAAGGAAGAACAAGGAAGTAGTTCTTCCACAGAACCATAGCTGACTTTTGGTTTGGTTTTACAGATGAATAAAATATATTATCCAAGCTGTTTAGATTCCCCTTAGTTCACTCTCTCTCTTTAAAAACAGAATTTTATTCTACATTTTTTAAAAATAATAACAATTGTTGGTTGAAAGCTGTTAATTTGCTCAAAATACATTTCCCACAGGCAATATCACTGTCCTCTACCCCTTTTGGTCAAGTTACAAATTGTCTGACCAACCTTTAGTTGCATTTTCACACATAGCTGCTAAATTTGTCAGTGGGTAAAGGTTCAAAATGTTAGGAGTTTTAATAATGGCAATTAGAGTTTATTGTATTGTAAACATTTGCATGCACTTCTCTTTATTTTTGTTTCAAGCTTTAGGTGAGCAAATTTGTAGCACAGGTGTTATCAAGTCCATTGCATTTAGCTGATTTCTCTGAAAATGAGCTTCTTTTTTCTCTTGCAGGTCCATGCATGTGCTATTGGTCTAACTGGATCAGTGTGAGTAAACCAGACTACACTGACAAAAGCGGAGGTGACAATGAAACTTATGCGAATATCAGGGAAAATGGTGTAGAGATCTGCTCACAACCATTAAATATTTCATGCAGAGCTAAAGAGTTGCCTACTATCCCTCTGCATGAACTGGAACAAAAGCTGGTGTGTGATGTTTCCTCTGGACTACTATGTAAAAACAGTGACCAGACACCGGGAGGTCCAGCACCAATATGTCTTGATTATGAAATTAGTGTTTATTGCTGCAGTGATGTATGTATCACCACATCAGTAAGCCCTACTACAACAATCTCTACTAGTATTCATACAGGTACTGAAACTCCAGCAGTAACAACATCAACAATACCATGCACTCCTGAAGACATAGATTCTGAGAGCACTACAGGTCAGTATAGCAACCCGTTGACTTCTAAGCTATAAATAATATGGTTTACTTGTCAGGTTTTGTTTGCAGTTGTATTCCTGAACCTACATCACACAACTTTTAATGCCATATATTCCTAGACAAATTTTCAGAACAAATCCTTCTAGAAAATTGTTAAAATGTCCTCAGAAACAGTGATGGTGGGTCATTCTCCCAGCTAATCAGTGATATGGACAAGCTCTAATTCTAATCACGATTCAGTTCTGATCAGGACTTCAAAGATACCAATCTATAATTGTTAACTGAGTAATGCATTTCAATTTCTATGGGCCATAGTTTTTAACAAGATCAGTTCTTTCATTTCCAGTCCAATCTCCCTTTAGGGAAGGAATATAAATCTTGATCTGACTTCCAAGCTTTCCTGGAATTTAAAAAAGTACACTTTTTGTCTTACTTTAAGGAACGGTTTCAGCTAGAGATGGAAAATAAATTCACATAAAGCAAACATAAAAAAAAGTTTTTAAAAAATGAATTTCATCATTAGCAAGTGCACTTTGTTGTCTATATGGCAAGAGGGAATGGAGATTATCAGACACTTGAAAAAAGCCCCAAAGGAACTCATGAGAACAACATCAGTGTACCAGAAACGGGTCCCGGTATTGCACATGCCATCATCCCGACGTGCTTGCTCCATCCTCACTCCATGCTGATGCAATGAAAAAGGTGTTGCTTTTCATCAGCAGGAGTTTCCGCAAATGAAAAGCAACACCTTTTTTGTTGCATCAGTATGGACAGAAGATGCAGCAAGAACGGCATGAGGATGATGTTGTGCAATACCGGGACCTGTTCCAGATACAGTGGCATCATTCTCGTGAACTCCTTTGGGGCTTTTTCAAGTGTCTCATAATCTCCAGTGTCTCCCTCCCTTCAGTCATGAGCCAGCAATGAAAAAAAGGGCATATGTATTTCTCTGCTTCCTATCATTAGGAAAGTACCATAAATTCCATTTTTCCCTTGTCCTTTAGGAACTATATGCAAATAAATCTATAGTTATATGCAAATAAAAGCATATTAATAAATATGTATTTCTGCATATGAGAGCCAGCATAGTCTAGTGGCTTGAGTGTTGGACTATGATGCTGGAGACCAGGGTTCGAATCCCCACTCATCCACAGAAACCCATTGGGTGACCTTGGGCAAGTCATACTCTCTCAGCCTCAGAGGAAGGCAAAGGCAAACCCACCTCTGAACAAATCTTGCTAAGAAAACTTAGTGATAGGTTCACCTTAGGGTTGTCATAAGTCAGAAACAACTTGAAGACACACAACAACAATTTCTGCATCTATTTGGAAAATACACAAAACCACTCTCCAGTGGAGAAAATGCATAGAAATATGCTTTAGGAAAAATATGTCAAAAAGTGCATACTAAAATGTGCACACATTTTTACAAGGAAAGCAGAGGATGGGGATGTCTTAAACACACAAGGAAATGCCAAATCATGTCCATATATTTTCCCTCAATGATTGTTCTAGATTTGTTATCATATGTGATTAAATATATTCGAAATTAATTTTGGGATGTATAACATAAAGTTTTCCAGCTAATTACATTGTTATAAATTCAATTGCTAGCCCCAGCTAGAATAGACTCATTGACTTTATTGCTAAATGGCATGTTAACATATATGTGAATCTCATTGATTTAATGTGTCTATTCTTTTTTGGATTAGCAACTAGATGTAGACCATTAACAGCACAATGACCATTGATGACCATAAGTATGTACTCGCCACAATTATTTCAAAGAAAAAAGTATACTTAAAAAAAGATGTTAAGTTGATGTTTCAGAAGGCAATTTTAAAAGGTTAATTAAGGGCAATGTTTTCGAATGTATTCTCTCATTCTTTCTCTATAGAGACTACTGCGTTCACCACCACCACCAAAACTACCACAGAGACTCCATCTACAACAACAACCACTGTGACATCTACACCAACCACCACTGGGACTCTAACTACAACTACATCCACCACCACCACAACTACCACTTCCACTCATACTCCTACTATAACTACATCTCCTACTACCACCAAAACCCCTACAACTACCACCACTACTACAGCCACTCCATCAACCACAACCGTACCCACTACCACTACTACAACAACAACTACACCAACACCTACTACCACCGGGACACCAACAACCACCACATCAACCACCACCACCACCACAACTACCACTTCCACTCAGACTCCTACTATAACTACATCTCCTACTACCACCACTACTACAGCCACTCCATCAACCACGACCGTACCCACTACCACTACCACAACAACAACTACACCAACACCTACTACCACCGGGACACCAACAACCACCACATCAACCACCACCACCACCACAACTACCACTTCCACTCAGACTCCTCCTATAACTACATCTCCTACTACCACCACTACTACAGCCACTCCATCAACCACGACCGTACCCACTACCACTACCACAACAACAACTACACCAACACCTACTACCACCGGGACACCAACAACCACCACATCAACCACCACCACAACCACAACTACCACTTCCACTCAGACTCCTACTATAACTACATCTCCTACTACCACCACTACTACAGCCACTCCATCAACCACGACCGTACCCACTACCACTACCACAACAACAACTACACCAACACCTACTACCACCAGGACACCAACAACCACCACATCAACCACCACCACCACCACAACTACCACTTCCACTCAGACTCCTACTATAACTACATCTCCTACCACCACCACCACCACCAAACCTACTACAACAACCATATATACCCCAATTGACACAAGTACTACCACATCAACAACCACACCAACAACTACCACTTCCACTCAGACTCCCAGTACAACTACATCTGCTACCACCACCACCACCACCACCAAACCCACTACAACAACCATATATACCCCAATTGGCACAAGTACTACCACATCAACAGCCACACCAACAACTACCACTTCCACTCAGACTCCTACTATAACTACATCTCCTACTACCACCACTACTACAGCCACTCCATCAACCACGACCGTACCCACTACCACTACCACAACAACAACTACACCAACACCTACTACCACCGGGACACCAACAACCACCACATCAACCACCACCACCACCACAACTACCACTTCCACTCAGACTCCTACTATAACTACATCTCCTACCACCACCACCACCACCACCACCAAACCCACTACAACAACCATATATACCCCAATTGACACAAGTACTACCACATCAACAACCACACCAACAACTACCACTTCCACTCAGACTCCCAGTACAACTACATCTGCTACCACCACCACCACCACCAAACCCACTACAACAACCATATATACCCCAATTGGCACAAGTACTACCACATCAACAACCACACCAACAACTACCACTTCCACTCAGACCCCCAGTACAACTACATCTGCTGCCACCACCACAACCCTTACAACAACCACAACCCCTCCTACTGAGACAACTACAACCACAACTAGACCAACTACAACATCAACAGGCTACTACTGTGAAGTGGATGGCAAAATATACCTTCCAGGTAACTGTTTTAGGCTTAATACAGTTCCGTTTAACTTGTTTTTTTTCAGAAAAATATGAAAGGACTTTTTTTTACATATATCTACATATATTCCCTTTTGAATCTGAATTTTCATTTATTATTTATTATTTATTTATACTATTTTATAATATTTAATTTATAGTAATGTTAAAATGGATTTATAAATAATACAGTAATATCAGTTATCATTTATTCATTATTTCATTTATTATTTTACTTGAGTGATATGTATGCAGAAAATAATGTGTTTTCAGAAACATTAAACAATAGAGTAGAGAAATGTTCTTTCAGGTAATCTAAAGAATGCCTAGGAGATATATCTTGTATCCATGGGTTCAGTATCCAAAGGTTCTCTTATCTCTTATTCTTTTATCTACGTAAAAAAAAAAAAAAGTTCTCTCTAATCTAGGCATTTCTAGATCCTCCAGTGTTATTCTATGGTCAATGTCTGGTGTTCATCTCATTGAAAATAATAGGGTTCCCTATTAGCCACAGTTTCATGTATTGTGGGTCACAGGAGTTTTTGTGGTGAAAATACACAAAAATACATGTAATAAAGATTTTTTTTTTTTAGTGAATATACTAACAAATTGAAGCCACAGAATTCTTAGTAACACATAACATTTTCATACTTTGTCATAGGTTCTCATATATCTTAGTGAAAAAGAAAATGAGTCTCAAGATGTTAAAAAAAGAGGAGGGGGTATTTTATGAAAGTGCTCAGTGCATTTTGTCTACTTAATTGTATTGTGTCCTTATTAAAAAGAAGAAAGGGGATATAAGACAGTTACAATAACTACTTTCATAAGACATCAAGATGAAAACATACATATCATATCCATATTTATACTTGACTTATCCATACTAATAAATTAACAATGGAGATTATCAGATGACCCTTTTAAAACATTCTTTTGCTGGCTTAAAAAAAAATTTCATGCCGGCAAAAGAACGTTCCCCCCGCCCACTGCACTTACCATCTTGTCCAGGCAAAGGCAGCCCTGCAATAAAGAGGAAGTGAACGGAGCCCCAATTCACTTCCTCAGTCAAAATCCCTTGAGACTTCATTGCGCAGAGAATTCAAAAATAAAAACAAAAATAAGACACAAAAAGTTACCCCAAGCACCTAGACACACTCAAGTAACCTGGGAAGGTCATAAAAAGAGTGAAACTTACCTGGATCTCACCTGGAAGTGTTCACGCTGGACCAGCCATTCTCACTGCTTTCATGAGAGCTAAATGGCCCAAGCGGCACCAAAATGGAACTCGGGGATATATTGATGGCTTCAGACGTCAATAAGAAGAAACAGCAGCATAACACCAGTGGAATGCAAAAGGACGTTGTCATCTGATATTGGCGTCCTTTTGCATTCTGCTGACTTTCTGCTGGTGCTACATTAGCCATGTCTGATATCCTCCAATGTCTAGTCATCTCTGGTAAACCATTTCCAAATGTCCCCCTCCCCATTTTCTCTGATCCCCACCCACACCTTGGCTTTATTTTAGAACTTGTAGAATTCCTACGATTTACACATAGTGCCTAGACCGATAATGTAATACAGTTTTAATCTGGTCTTATTTTATACCTTACCCAATGCCAATCCATAGAATTCTTAGGTATTCTATATAATAGCTGTTTGGTTTTTTTACATATTCTCTGTAACATGTCCTCTTCTAATGTAATGCTGGATTTATGTTTTTATTTCTACAAAGGGTGAATTTGATATTATTATTATTATTATTATTATTATTATTATTTTACTTTTAAAATATTATTTTAGCCTTGGTGTCTTATTGCTTGTGTGTGTTAATTGTTTGCTTTGTTTTTAGTTCCGCATATTTCTAGTTAGCAATTTTGAAAATCATCGTATGGAGAAGAAAATGCTCAATATACATTTATATGAACATGTTTTGAGTTACAGCTCATGATAACACTTATTCTTCAAATTCTAGGTGATGAGATAGAGAGGGGCCAACATAGAGGCATATGTTTTCTTGCCAATTGCTCAATGTGGGGTGAAGTAGAGTATACCTATTGGAATTGTACACCCACAACTACAACCACAACAACACCTACGACCACAACAGAGTCAACTACAACCACAACCACAGAGATAACTACAACCACAACACCCACAACCACGAAGGAGACAACCACATCCACAACCATGACAACAACCACAAAAACACCCACAACCACAGCAGAGACAACTACAACATTGCCAACTACAACAAAAACTAGTACAAGCATAAGCAGCACCACTACACTTCTACTACCAAATATTACAACAACCACGCCATCTTCAACCACACGTAAACCATGTTTAAATGGGACTGTTCAGGTTAGTAACTTTAAATTCTTAATTAAGCATTTTAATTAATTTGAAGAGTATTTTGTTGGTTTTTTTCTCTCTCACTAACAAACCTTAAACTCCTTTTTGAAACATATGCAAATTTATAAGGAATCATGGTTTGTGAAAGAGCTGTTGAAAGGAAAATTACCTTCATTATGTGCATGTTATTTATGCAAAATATTTCTTATTCAGAGGTTCTAATATCAAGGCTCTAAAGGCTCTTCAGAATTGGTTTTGTACATTTCCTTTGGCTTGAAAGGAGTGAGTTCACATTGGTATTAGCTCTTTTTCAAACTATAAGAGAGACAACACCAGTGGCAACTCATCCCTTTCAAGCAATAAATAAATAAATAAATAAATACACAGTTAAATTGAGTTGTAAAGTGAATAATGCTGATTTTGGCTAGAATCTTGTTGGTGACTAAAGCTGATGTAAGCATGCATTATGTAGGCATAATTTTGAGCAGGGTGTAGGGACACAATGAAAGTTGTTTCCATCAGGAGATAAAACTGCTCTGCTATTTCCCAGAGAGCATGGGAGCCAACAAGACAGCTTTGTCACCTGATGACTTTTCTGATAGACATACCCACCTCCTGTAATCATAGAACCTGCAGCTACTATTCTTTTGCTGCTGTCTCTTCCTTATACACCAGTGTAGTTACACTGGCCAATTGGATCTTGACCAGAATCCAGATCTTAACCAGAACTGGGTCTTCATCAGAATTTGATGGGCTTGTCAGACTGACTTCAAATTTATCAGAACATTGTTGTTAAAGCTGTACAAGATATTGCTGGATCTAGCAGTCTGGAACAGAAGGTTGGGAGGCAGCTTTTGTATGAATTGGAACAGCATATGTGTCCTTTGGAATCCTGGACTTTGTAGTTTAGTGAGGCACTAAAGCTGACTGGCAGAAAATTCTAAATACTCCTCCCTAAACTGCAAGTACCAGGATTCCATAGGATGTTGCCATAGTAGTTGAAGTGAAAACATAACACCATAATTGTGTATCATGAAAGGGTTCCTGGTTCTCTTCAGTTGTGTTGAGCTTCAAGTTCAGTCATCCCCAGACAGCATGGAAGCAGGTTGGGGAAGAACAGCCCCTGAGCAAGGGCTGTGACTTTCATTTTGTGGCGTGAATGAATCAAATTGATTTGCACTCTTACCTATGGCAATGTTGAGTATGGTACATTTGAAATTACACTTTTAAAAACCCAGAAGCATGAACATGGACATAGTGTAACTTGGAAGGTCATGTACTCACTAGGGAAGTTTTTGGATTACTCTTCCAGTCCATTATTATATGTTTGTGTAAATATATGTGTATAGATATTTAAATACTCTATATGTTTGCATATATTTAAAGTGTCATATATTATCTCTCTGCCTTTTCAAAATACAGCCAGATGAAACGTGGTGGATATGTGAATGCACCCAAGCCATATGTATTTCAGATAATGAATGGAAGATCGTTAATATAACGTGCAACCCACCTCCCAAGCCCAAGTGTTCCAATGGGCTTACCCCCGTGCGTGTGGTGAATGATGATGGGTGCTGCTGGCACTGGGAATGTGACTGTAAGTTTAAATATAAAAATTTGTTCGATGTTCATTTAAAGGGCTTCAGCTGATATGGGAAAGTGATTATATTGAACATAGAGTGGGATTTGATAAGATACTGTTTCTTATATTTGGCAGTTCATTTTGATTTAAAACTGCAGTTAGGTTGTCAGTCATATGGGTGGAGCATGAAATGAAGGAGGAGGGAAGCTATCCAAGCCTCAGCCTCAGAATCTACAGGAAGTTGCCCTGGAAGATTTGTAGGACTTACGAAGAAAAGGCATGTGTTTAAAAATGTACTAGACGGAATGCCCTTCCACAACCACAGAGCAAGAAAACTGTACACATCTATACCTTTAATGTTTAATGTTCTAAATCAGGAAAAGCTAGTGGACTGTTATTTCACTTTTTATAAATCAACCAAGATGGTGACCTAACAGTAGAAATGTTGAAATGCTGTTCAAAATCTTGATCCATACATTCATGGTGGCAGCATCTTTTTTCATGATGGAGGAATGGAAAGGGACCTTCCCCGATCTATCTCATACTTAAAATAACTTGTGAGGTCAGCAATCTACACAGAGACACATAAGGGGGTAACAATTTGTGCAAATCTAGTGACCACATTTTGGCATCTGTGTATAGAAGATCCATCTTCCCATTGAGGCAATACAGGAAACCAGACATGGATAAAAATGTGGAGAGGGAGAAGGTATAAAATCATATTTCTTTTCCTCTCAATACTTTCTGTGAGGGAAATTTATCCAACTTGGTCTTCATTGGAATTTTTGTTCTGTTCACAACAAATGGATGGAAAAGTTGTGATGCTTTCAAAGATCAAGCTGTATGCAAACTGTATTTCTCCTACTGTAAGCTGAAGCCTTCTGACATTTTAAGGTTTTAGTTAACTATGTTGTTAATGTGTAAATGACTGCATCCCCAAACTTCCACACTCACTAAAGGGTATAAATAAAACATTTAAATGGAGAAATCTTGGAAATATTATCAGGGCTGCTTGTTGTAGCCAAACGTTTAATATTCTTATTTAATTCCTGCTAATACTGGTAGACAACCAAAACAAATGGCATATTTATCTTCCTGTCACACAAAGCTTGTGAGGTTTTGTTGTGTTGAATTGACTGGTGTCTGTGCAAAGGGAGTAAGGGAGGCAACAGCATGGAACATCATCTCTGTCAAGAAAGAAAGTCCTATTGGCTCCCGAGCAGCTTGGGAGGTATCAGGGCTGCTTTCTCTGGTGATGGTTTTCTCTGTCACAGCTCTGTTGCTGTTGTGCACCCCCCCAAAAATGCCTTATACTGGTGTAACAGACCATTAGGCCAGTGCAAGTCACCAAGAGGTTTCCAGCCTCAGTTTCATGGAAAATTACTATCACTAGTGGGTTTAATAGGATTTTATCCCAAGTTACCATTTCCATGTCAAATTCCACCTAGATTTTTCCAATGTAAAGGCTGCTAAGATATATTGCCCTTCCTATTACAGAGATGTTATTCATGTTCCTCCATGTTCTGTCAGACAAAAAGTTTATCCTATTCTCTTGTCTTTCTGAAGGCTACTGCACTGGCTGGGGAGACCCACATTATATGACGTTTGATGGCCACTACTACAGTTACCAAGGCAATTGTACCTATACCCTGGTGGAAGAGATTCATAAAACCATTGACAACTTTGGAGTGTACATTGATAATTACCACTGTGATCCTCGGGAAGTTGTCTCCTGTCCACGCACACTCATTGTAAAGCATGAGACCCAAGAAGTGCGCGTAACAACAGTCAGAATGATTCCTATGAAAGTACAGGTATGAATGAAATGGCTTACATTTCAGCACTGAATGGATTCTGAGGTTTAGCAACAGCTGCTAATTTTGTCTTCCTATAGGATATATATATGTATGTGTGTGTCTGTATCATACAGACTGCCTTACAGTTGCCTTTACAAACACCTTCACAGCATTCTTTTGAATCAAGCTAATAATACAAACAATCTTTTGTTACAGATGGATAACTGAGACAAATCATGATCTAGAATTTCTTTGCATGGAAACATGCTCAAGGTCCTTCCCATGATTTGTAATTTCAGGACTTTTTCAGATACCCCTTATCGTGCAAGAAGCCTCCGTAACAGTAACGAAGCTACTGCACGGCAGGGGGTCCGTTTTGGATGACACCGTCCCTCTCTTGGTGCCGTCCGTAACTGTTCTGGGTAGGACTGAGGGTGGCTGCCCCATTTTTTACTCACGCAAGTTGTCCGTGAATAAAAAATGGCGCGGCCGCCCTCAATCCTATCCAGAACAGTCATGGACGCCGCCGAGAGAGGGACGGTGTCATTCGAAACTGTCTCCCTGCCGCACAGCAGCTTCGTTACTGTTACGGAGGCTCCTTGCATGGTAAGGGGTGTCTGAAAAAGTCCTCAGATGCAACTCTGGCTACTTATCCACATTTAGCTTTACTACCAATGTGGGCACTAGAATACCCCTGGAGCTTTTGATTAGGCAAAGAGTGATGGACATCTCTCCTCCTGCAATGGGCTACCCATGCTCCTGGTTGTTTATGACCTCAGAAGAATTCCTTGCCCTTGTCTCCAAGCTTTGTCTGACAGCGGCTCAGGAAAACCTTAGATCATGGCCTCTCGCTTTCCCTCCGTGCCCATTTCTTGTTCCCTTCCTCACTTATATAACTGAATACAGCCCTTTGTGAATATGTGTCTGCTCTCAAACAAGCTACATTCCCTGATTCTGGCTGAGGGACTGCTTCAGCCCTTGGTGTTGGTAATCTCATATCCACCTCCCCTGGTCAAACACTAGAAAGATAAAACTGCCCACTGATACCACAGCTAGCTTGTAGTTCCCTCAAGAATTTATTTGAGGACAGTTCTAACTTTATCCCTCCATATAGACCAGGGTGGGCAACTGCAGTGAAGCTAGGGGTCGCATTTGGGTTTTAGGAGAAGCCTGAGGCCCCCACCATTTCAGTGCATTTTTAATGATTAATTGTAATGATTAGTTAATTAGTTTACATTACTTTCCCCATTTTTAGTGTTCTAATGTATTTATAAAATACATAAAATCTATATTCAAATTTAAATATATAATATTTTATTCATGTCTTATGCTGAATATTGCTTAGAGGAGAGTGTGTTTTCTGCAAATATACACTTTTTATGTGCAAAATGTTATTATTAGAGCAAACACGTTTTTCTTAAAAGAGTCCAGAATTTATATATATATATACACACACATGTAAATAATCTCAAGGTAGTTTGTCATTTCTGAGTGGGTCAGGACACCCTTTCACAGTGCAGGCAAGAAAATTTGCAAGTATTATTTACATTTCTAGAAGCTCTCTAGCAACCGCTTGCCATCAAATTTGGGCTGCAGACCACATAACCATCTAGTCACACTGCTAAATTACATGATGGTGTGCTTGTGTTTTTCTTGATTTTGGGATAGTTGGCACATACCCTCCAAAATTTCACAGATGAAAACTGAGACACATGTAAGCCAAGCAATATGAGAGTGTCATTAAGATGGTAAAAGTTACTGATGGCAGAGAACTCACAAGATGGGGTGGTGGTGGCTGCAGCAGTTTGTTTTTGTCTGAGCCTCCTGGGAAGGCCAGGATTTTGTCTCTTCCTTTCTTCTCCTTCCGGTTGAGTTAATAGAGTGCAAACTACTTTGCACATTGAACTTACTTTGAAGTAATCTGAGGACAAAGATGGAAAGTGGAAGGAGGAAAGAGAAACTGGGACATTTGAGCAGCTGAAAAGGTGGGACAGCAGAGGATTAATTGGGACTGTCTCTGGCAAATCAAGACAGTAGGACGATATCTCACAGGCCTGCAAAAAAGGGATTAGAGCCACACGTGGCCAAGCGGCTGCCCTCTGCTTGACCAAGTTACTGTTTTGCCAACTATAGATAATTTTGATGCTACAATTAAAAGGTATTGCTTCATTGAATATTTTCAAAACATCATTTATATTGGGAGAGTTGAATATTTGCTTTAATTGATCCAATGGATAGTTAGGCCCTTAAAAGCAAGAAAACCAGTTATTCAAAACAGTTAAACTTTCATTTTCCTTGAGTTCTGTCCTAGTTCTACATTTCAATTTAGGTTTAAACAAAACCTATTTACCTGTAAACATTGTATGCAATTTATCTATCCCCTTCCTCTCCCTTAAACAGGTGACTGTGAATGAAGTGGTCGTGGCATTACCTTTCAGGAAATACGGTGTCTATGTTTATGAGTCAGGTCTAAACTATCTGGTGGAAATTCCTGCATTGGGACTGAATGTAACTTACAATGGCATATCCTTCACTATCAGAATGCCCTATCACCTATTTGGCTACAATACCCAGGGACAGTGTGGTAAGGATTATTTTGATTGTGCTTTTAAAATAGCACGTTGAAAACCAAATCATAAGAAAAGCATTTGACATGCAAAGAGTGGACATTTTTGCCTAGGGATGCTATTCTTCACTAGGTTTTTTTCTCAATGGTTATTGGTGTTCTGTGCCTTCAGGTCACTTCTGACTTACAGTATAGTGACCCTAAGGTGAACCAATCATGTGGTTTTCTTGGCAAGATTTATACAGAGGGAGTTTGGCTTTGCCTTACTCTGAGGCTAAGAGGGTGTGACTTTGCCAGGGTCACCTAGATGGTTTCCATGTCCAAGCAGGGATTCAAACCCTGGTCACCAGAGCTGTAGTCCAGCACTCAGACCACTACACCACACTGGCTGTAACAAGTAATTTCAGCAATTTTCTTCCAGCTGTGAGAAAGTTTTTTTTAAAAAAAAACATGCAATTTTCAAAGACTATTCACAAATTGGGGTTTATTCTGTGCAAAATTCACATGTGGTTGTTTTGCACAGAAAACAGCATTTTCTGTATGGGAAATAATATTTCAGTGCAAAAATATTTAAAATGCTCTTTTCTATGCAAATCAACCATGTGTGAATTTTATGTAGAAAAAAACTATTACAGAATTTTGTGCACAAAAACCAGCATTAATATTTCTGCACTGAAATATTATTTTCCATGCAGAAAATGCTTTCTGTACAAAATCAACATGTGTGAATTTTGCACAGAATGAATCATGAACTATGAAGATTCTTGTCAGCCCAGGATTCTTCTCCCAAATTTTTCTCAACATGCAAAAAATGTGTTTTTTACCATTTTTCTGAACATTTTTGAATATTCTTTCTATTCTTGCCTAGATCAGTGGTTAGTCCCAATTAAAATAAACCCACTGAATCACTTAGATCTACATCAGTGTTGACTTACTTCTCAACAATTAATTTAATGGGTCTGCTCTGATAAGAGTTAACAATTGGATCTAAACCTTTGAGTCTGTATTCACACACAACCAATTGAAGTAATGATATTAACATGAGTGAGCATCCTGTTGGCAAATTACAATGGTGTAAGCCAGACTTGCACCATCACTCACAGAGATTCAAATCCTCTTCCAACCATGCAATAACAAAACTCCCCCTGCCCCCCCATTCACCTTGTAAGCAGTGCAGACCTCTCCCCAAGACATTTCCATGAGGATGAACAGTAGAGGGGTCAGTGGGATGAGTCCAACTACTTTCCGGTACCTGGATGTGCTCTAAGGATGTCATCTGAAGGGACTTTCCAAGGACCTCCAGAGATCCCTGCAGATGCTTATCACAATACATCCAGCTGCAGGGGGAAAAAGGTGGATGTATACCCACTGACCCACCACTCTCTAATAACTTGGAAATATCTGAGGGTTGTTGTTTTTTTTTTTTTTTTGGCTGTTTACAAGCTGGGTTTTGGATGTTATCTTTGGGACATGTAGCTACAAAGACATAGCTAGATGATACAAGTACGTCTCTTGGTGCACGGTATCTGATATTTTGTGCAAGCTACTTTCTTTTTTCCATTTATGAAACTAGATCCAGATTTAAGTGCATCCAGCTGGGCTGGCTGAAGCAGCACATCCAGTTTTCTTAAAATATTAAAAAGGAAAATGAGATGAGCTATGGTCAGGGACAGCCTCTGGTCTGACCATCAGGGAATGGGCTCCCTCTGAAATAGCAGGGTGGAGTGCCCAACCACCTACTTGCCCCACCACAAGCTGTAACTATATGTTGAGAGTGGTTCCTTCAGACTGGGAGTGGAAGGCATCTTCCATAAGTGGTGTCCATCTATGCACGCAAGTCAGGTCCTCAGTCTAGCCTGTGGAAATAAACCACACATTTGATAGAAGTTGGAAAATCCTTTGCTATGGATGTGGGGTTTGTGTTCCATCAGCCCTTGTATTATTGTGATTAACAAAAAGCTATAAATCATGTTTTCCCCATTAACTCATCTGCCTTCCCTCAATCTTAGGTACATGCACCAATGATACAACAGATGACTGCATGCTACGCAATGGATCCCTTGCACATAACTGTGAAACCATGGCAGATGACTGGATTGTCAACGATCCCAACAAGCCCCAGTGCCCTCACCAAACAACTGTAGAAACAACAGTTCGCCCCCCAACCTGCAAATCTTCTCCACTCTGTGACCTTATAAATGACAGGTAAAAATATTATTTTGACTTCTAGTCTTTACTTTTGTTTAAATTGATGTTTGACCCTAATTGCATAATGTTTGTTTTCCTTACATTTATGTGTGTATGTGCCTTTAAGCTGGCTGTCAACTTGTGGTGACCCCATGAGTTTCATATACATGCTGCTATTTTGAGTGATTGTATTTTAGAATTTTATTTAGTGCCTGAATGTTTTATTCTATAGCAAGTGACTTGTTCCTTAAAATATAATTTCTTCATTAAATTTTAATTGAGAGCAAGTGACTTGTTCCTTAAGATGTATGGGTAGGGTATTTTATAATTGTTACTCTCTCCTACTGTTTTAACTATCTCCTGCTAGATAGTTACAAGTTACAACTCTTTTGTTACTGATATACATGTTTTAAAATAATAATTGTGTTGCACATGGCTATCACGTTCCTGCTTTGCAGCTCCCTGACTGCTTTGGCACCACAACTACATACTTTGTAGCTGAAAGGACCCTGCACTTCCATCATCCATTCTACTGACATTGTGCCAGTTTTTGTTTTATTCTTCTCGTTAATCATTGACGCATGGAATAACTAGATAGAACACAGAAGACTGGGTTGAAATATTGGCCACTTTATTTTTCATCCTTCCTATTTATTTGTTTATTTCCTGGGGTATGCAAAACCAAAAGGGGAGACCCAGTGTGGGACCGGCTGGAGCAGACGGTCACCTCTGACCTGTTTCCCAGCTTCCCTGGGCAAAGCACCTGAGCCCCGAGGGGGATCCCAGTACCTGAGATGCCCCCCAGGCACCATCTGCTGAAAGGCCATACATCAGGACATAAATCCTCAAGCCGTATGGCTTCTGGGGAGGATCACATCCCAACACCAGCCTCAAGGATGGCCTACCTCCCTGCATCCCATCCATTCAAAATGGCGGTGTAGTTTGATAAGACCCATCCTTCAACCCAAAACGGGGTTGCCATAGGTGAACGCCAAATATCTTGCCTCCCCACTCCCTGCCACAGATAAGGGGAAAGTGTGCACTTAGCCCCTATCCCCCACTAGGGAGGCCAAAATGGCCCTCACCCAGTTTCGCATACCCTCAAGAAATAACTGTATCCCCTTCTCAGATAAGTGGACCCCATCAACCCTGTAGAGATCCAGGCACTTATATAAAATATCTGGGTACTGTATGAAATGGCCAAGGCCATCATCCATTGCCCTGTGGATCTCCCTATTTACCTTCATGCGGGCTATGTCCAGCTGCCTCGTATCACCCTCACGTATCATTCCACCCTCACGTGGAATGATGTCTGACCAAATTAATGACACTGCGGCCACACCGCCTTGATGTACCGCATGTCTGCCAACACCTGGAGGATCAATGCCCTGCCCTTAAACAGGCCCAGATAATTTCCTCCCAGATGAAGCACCAACACATGTGGCGGAGGTCCACAATGCTCCTGAAACCGCAAATTGGTTAACCCATTCCACTTCAACCCCCTTTTGCCCAGCCATTCGACCATGGCGATGTCTCCCAGACCCAGGTGGGTGCCTAGGTGGCTGGTCTTAGCATGGCGTGCCACCCAATAAACAAAACTGTGGCTGCAGATCAGTACTCGATATCTAGTTGGCCACCTCACAACATCTGCAAAACAGAACACACCAACAGTTTAACAATTATCAATAACAAATTGGGCGGACGTACCCCTTGTAGGCCCCAGATTTCCATCTACCCAACCTTTTGATTGTTTCCGGCTGCATGCCCATCACGGCTGCCATTGAAGCCGCCCCAATCCAGAAGGAATGGGTGCACAAATGCACTCCACCCAATCCCAAGCACTCCAAAGCCTTGGATGTAACCGTCCAAAATTGGTAGCGGGTTAAGGGAGACCCATCGGCATGGCAAAATAGGGGTCCAGGCTGGTTGGGCCTAACCTTCAAGTACTCCCTTAGTGCCATCACCGGATAGAGGGTGCTGTCCTGACACTCACTCAGTATGATCCTGACCCCCTTTCCCAATTGGTTGGTTTTGGATCGCCTGATAAGTATTATAACTTAATTGGAGCCCAGGCAGAGATCCCCCAATCTAAGCGCCTCGCTGGATACGTCCCTTTTAGATGCTGACACTAACTCACTGATGCGTAGGGCATCAAAGAAAGCCAATCCTGTACTCGCCTCGATGCTTTATCATTAAAACACCTCCCCTGGCTCCACCATTTCTGTAGATACAGGGGTTTGTGTGTCTGTTTCCATCAGGAAGGGAAGTAGATTTCCTTGCATGGAATCATGCATGGAACTATGATGTGAAACTACTAGGAGAGATCATCTGGAGGCGTGGGACAAGGTGATAGATATCAGTATGCTGATGACACCCAAATATACTTCTCTATGCCTTCAATAATAGCGTCAGCTAAGGACAGTGTGTCTCCTCTGAATGAATGCTTGGAGGAGGTCTGAAGGAGGAAACACAAACTGAAACTGAATACAAATCCAGACAAGACAGAGGCAGTAGCCAAGGGTTCTAACCCTTTGAAAGACTATGTTTGTAGCTTGGGTGTGCTCCTGCATCCATCCCTCCAAATGACAATACAGATAGATGTGATGATCAGGAGTGCTTATTATCAGCTGTTATGTCAGCTGTACCCCTTCCTGGATCTGGAGGACCTAAAAATGGTAGTACACACCCTGGTAACCTTAAGGCTTGATTTCTGCAATGTGCTATATATTGGGCTACCTCTGTACCAAGTTTGTAAACTTCAGTTAGTTCAAAACATGGCAGCCAGATTGGCTACTGGTACACCTAGGAATGACCATATTACACCACTGTCTGCCAATTAGTTTCCAGGCAAAGTACAAAGTGTTGGTTATTACTTTTAAAGCTCTACATGGTTTGGGTCCAGGTTACCTAAATGATTGCCTTCTCCTGTATAATCTACCCTGTACACTCAGATTGTCTGGGAGACATCTACTTTAGTCAACCAAAACTAGACTGACTGTTACCCAGGAGACATTTTCTTCGTCTATCCCCCAGACTGTGGAATGACCTGCCAGAAGAGATCTGTCAGCTTGAGACACTGCCTGAGTTTAAATCAGACACACCTATTCAGATTACTTTTATATGCTTTTAAAAAACTGATGTTATATGTTGTGTTATTGTTTGTTCTTTCTCACCTCAATCCCCAGCAAGGGTGTTTTCAGGAAATGTCACGATGTTGTAAGTCGTGACAGCTACTATGCAGCCTGCTTGTATGACAGCTGCTTTGTTCCTGGCCATAAAATGGAATGTGCAAGTCTTCAGATCTATGCAGCGACCTGTGCAGACCAAGGTGTTTGCATTGACTGGAGAGGCCTCACCAATGGCTCATGTCGTAAGTCCATGCCTCTAAAGTTCATCTGGAAATGTTTGGATGACAGTAGAATTACAGTGCATGTTTTCACAAAAGATTCCACCTCACACACTATTGAGTGTCTTAGTTCAGAAAGCACCATGCTGATGAAGCTATGACATGGTGTCAGGATTTCCAATCCTCTTGCCTTTCTCTGGGTGGGCTGCATACCCCATGCTTTTCTGTAGCTTCTATAGGATCTGAATGTGATTTTTTTAACTAGATGGTTTATATGAATGCACCCAAGTACTTGTTCATATATGCAGCAAATTGCATAGAAATGCCCTGATTCTGCTATGTAAGGTGTTGAATTCTACAATGATAGAAGCACCTCTCCCAAACTTTAGCACAATAGGTCCAAAAACCTAGTTCACATCAGTGATGTGATCAAATTTCATCAAAAACTGCAACTCTGAATGATTGCTCTTTTTGAAAACCAACAACAACAGAGCAAATATATAAAAAAAAATCAAAAGGAAACTACAAATAGATGTACATAGAGAGAATTTACTGAACATCAAAGAAACAAAGGGTGCCTATAGGCTGGGCATCGGCAATGTGCTGTACATTGGACTACCTGTGTGCCAACTCTGTAAACTTCAGTTAGTTCAAAATACAGCATCTGGATTGGTTGCTGGTACATCTAGCAGTGACCATATTACACAAATATTAAAATTACCCCAATGGCTGCCAGTTAGTTTCCAGGCAAAGTACAAAGAGTTGGTTATTATTTTTAAAGCCCTGCATGGTTTGGGTTTAGGTCACCTACAGGATCACCTTCTCCCGTATAATCCTTCCTGTACACTCAAATCCTCTAGGAGACATCTACTACAGTTAGCTGAAACTAGACTTACTGTTACCTAGAGGACATTTTCTTCAGCAGTTCCTAAACTGTGGAATGACCTGCCAGAAAAGATTCATCCGGTTGAGATGCTATCTTAGTTTAAATCATCAGTAAGGACCAATCTCTTCAGCCAAGCCTATTGAGATTATTTTTTAAATTATGTTTTTAAAGTATTTATTGATGAGTTTTAATATGTATTGGTTTTATATGTTTTATATTTATAAAACCATATATATGGTTTTATATATGTTGTGTAATTTGTCACTGTTCTTCACTTCGATCCACAGGGAGATGATGATGATGATAATGATGATGATGATGATGATAATTATGATGATAATAATAATAATAATAGAAAGACAATTATGAAATATTGTCTTGAAGCTTTGCAGACTAAACCACAAAGTCAGTATATTAAGTGCACAGAAAAAGATGAGCAGGAAAGGTTTCCAGAATGAGGCAGTGAAAAAAGAAAATAAAGGCTTAAATTTGCAGCTCAGGAATATGCATTTCACACAAATAGCATTAAGGCAAATAGTGAAAAAGTAAGGATAGTAAATGTCGTTAATATAAAGAAAAAGATGAAACTTGATTACCTTATTAGTTCATGTGGTAAGATTGCAGAGACAGAGTATAAGAAATGTCATTATAAAGTAATTCAATGGTACACTGAAATCTATGCAAAAGTATAATTTACCATCCTAAAAAAACCCTGGTGGGAACACAACCTCTCTAAATTGTTGAAAATGGTGAGGTAGAATTTTATGAGGTGCCTAGATTCAAACTAATAAACAGAGAAACAATGAGAGCATAATATGCCAGATATAACTGTGGTTGAAAAAAAAAGAAAGTTATGATTATCACAAGGGACAGCAGAATTGTAGACAAAGATAGTGAAAAGATTGTGCAATATCAAAACCTGCAAATTGAGATTCAGCTCATCTGGAAAGAGACAATCGCTGTGGTTCCAGAGGCAACAGGTGCTCTAGGAAAAATTCCGTTCCAAATGACAACCATCTGAATAAAAATGCCATAGATATGATCACAATAGCACAATTACAAAAAGTGACATGGCTTAGATCCAAATCTTTGATGTTCCAATCAGTAATATCTGGTAGACTGTGAAACTAATGATGATAATGATAATAATGGAGTATAAAATGCACTGTCACTTAGAATGAAATCTAAGCCAGCAAGTATGGGGCAGCAGATGAGTGACAGGATAGATTGGAAATAGCGCATTCTCTTCATGAAGGCAGCCTATGCAGGAGAGATTAGGTTGCTGGATGTGCCTAGTGGAAAAGAATACAATCAACTACCATCACTGGCCATAGAGAGAGGAGAAGCAACAGAGAGAACAGTATAAACGGGCCAGATTATCTTAATGTTCCCACCCATCGCTCTTGCATCCTTCCCCCTGCCCATCACTCACTAGCTTCCTGTTCTGTCGATCCTGCTTTTGATACTAAAATGGGTTCAGTTGGGGCACTTGTTTTTGGCTGAAAATGGTATATATAGAAGTAGATACTTATTGTTGAAGATATTGATCTTGTTGAATCCTCAGTTTTATCTCTCTCTCTCTCTCTTTTTTTTTTTAATTCTAGCCGTTCAGTGCCCATCTAACAAAGTTTACAAAGCATGTGCTCCTCCTCTAGAAGAAACTTGCAAATCGGGGTAATTATTTTCCTGACAGTCAAATCTAATTACTATTTATCTACAAGGAAGGATGTGATAAGTTCAGGGTTAACTGGTATGTAAAGAATGCAGTTGAGTTCCTGCCCTCTCATTGATAGTTTCCAAAACACAATATTTATAAAAGCTGGAAACGTTTGAAACTACTGTAGCTGGCCTGGAAATCACAAAAATATGTTTATATAACAGTTAATGTGCAAATCATACATTCATCTGGCCAGGGATACAGTATATATAGTGTTGAGGTGCACACACACCTTGCACATATGGGGTAATATATGATTCCAGTATTAAATGTGTACATTTATACAGAGGTAGTCACATTGTACATAATGCATATGGGAATAATCCTGATTTTCTGAAATGTTAATATTTTGTAGTGTAATAGGGCGCAACCAAACACAACTAAGAGAAGGCTGTTTCTGCCCTGATGGGACAACACTTTATGATGCTGGTGTGGATGTCTGTGTGAAAACTTGTGGTAAGTTTTGGTTCTAATTTTTCTTTCTCTCAAACACACTTAGGCCACAATCCTATTCCTTTTTACTCAGAAGTAAGCCCCACACCTCAGAGATACCGTACTTCCTTCTAACTAGCCCTGTAAAGGTTACACTACAAATAATTTCAGTAACTGGCTATTTACAGTAACAGTGGCTGTGATAGCCACTTTTGGGAATTATGTCAATTGTAATGGTGTTTTTCTAAACTCTCTTGCAGGATGTGTTGGCCCAGATAATGTACCCAGGAAGGTAAGGCACATGCCTGTTTTCTTCTGTGCATAATTCTAAGGATTTCACTATTTACTTTCTAAAACCAAAGTTCAACTTTATTTTTCATGAAGTTTCCAACTATTTGGAGAGATTTTCCATATGATATTAACAATAATACTCTTTTGCGGGACTGTAGCATAATTTGGGCTGAACAAAGATTGCCTGCCAATATTCATGGTCCTTTTCAATTTTTCATGGAAGGGGAATAGGATTTTTCAAAGAAAATTTAAAAATCCATCAATGGACACAGCAATCATAAAAGATTACCATAGGTAATGACAATAATGAAACATGAAGGTAAGTTATAGTGTCTTTTATTTTAGCCTGCCAGGTGATGTGGCCATGAAGCTTTTGTTGACAGGCAGCGGCTGTTATTTTCTTCTAGATGATCAGAAATGCTGTCATGCCTAAGTAAAAAATGCAGAGGGTGGCTACCAGTAAGAGATCAGTCATTGTGATGGGTTATAATACTACATTGAAGTGTTAAAGAAAAGAAAAGAAAAGAAAAGAAAAGAAAAGAAAAGAAAAGAAAGTCCATTGTGCCACTGCCATTACCTACATTAACCTTTGTGTGTGCCTTCAAGTTGTCTGTGACTCTATGGGGACCCCATAAATTTCATAAGGTTTTCTTAGGCAAGGAGCATTCAGAGGTGGTTTTCCCAGTTCCTTCCTCTGAAATGTAGACTACAGCACCTGGTATTTGTTGGTGGTCTCCCTTACTTGCTTACTTCCTTGCTTACTTCCTTACTTACTTACTCACTCCCTTGCTTAGCTTCCAAGATAAAACAGGATCTGGCACCATTAGGGTATTTAGGCTGTGTACATTAAGCCTTAGAAACTTACCAAAAGTTTTGCATCTCCCTTCATCCATTGCTCTACTGCATTTTGGACATCCTTAAATTTCCTACCCCTGCAAGTTTTTTTTTTTTAATCAAGAACATCTGTTTAAGAAGCATGTACCAGCCCCCTCTGTTTTCTTCTGACATCTTGACAACAGTTATAGCTGAGTTCAAAAAACTCCCTCATGGATAGAACTACATTTTAATTGTGCCTCATAGTGTGTTGGCATTTGCATCCTTATATGTTTACCTTTGCTCAATAACAGTTTGGGGAGAAATTCGAGTTTGACTGCAAAGACTGCATTTGCCTGGAAGGAGGCAGTGGCATTGTCTGTGAGCCCCATAAATGCCCAGTAACATCTAATGAAGAACCATGTGAAGGAGAAGGATTCTACAAAATCACTGAAGTCAATCATGATGACAAATGCTGTTCTACTACTATATGTGGTGAGTCCTCCTTGGTTGCCCTTTGCTCTTTGCAATTGAAATGTCTGCACTGCCAGAGATTATTAGACAGGAACAAAAAAAGTGTTCCTGTCCCACAATCTCTTCTCCTGTGCCTGTCCCGGCACAATAATCAAAACTTTCACACCTACCTTGTTTACGTATGCCCAGGCAGCCCAGGAGTGAATGGAGCTCTAATGAGCGCGGGTAATTCAAACTGTAAAAAAAAAAAAAAAGCCAAAAAAGTTACACTAAGCACCTAAACACACTTTACACTTTACAAGTAACATAGGGAGGGTGCAAAACAGTGTATAACTTTCCTGGATGTCCCAATCTCACCAGGAAGTTCCTGGCACATACCTCCCATTGATGCTGGGATCACACCAGCATAATGGGGCACTTTTTCACTCACAGGACATTCCGTGACAGAAACGGAATGGGGGATCCATTGATGGCTTAGCCTGTCAATAAAAAGCAGCGCCGGCGTAACAACCACTGAACAGGAGCATTACAAATGGGGAACGACGTCATGTGAAAGGGGATCCTTTTAGCAATCTCCTGGCACTGTGATAACACCATATTTAGAGTGTCTGATAATCTCTGCAGTAACCATATAGGAATTCTAAAGCAATGTATGGCCCCTATGTCCTGTTACCACCAGTTTCAAGCAGCTGAGCTACAGCTGTTTGGGGAGGCCCTGTTCATGTGGACAGACAAACTAGATGGAGTTTTGGTCTACCTTTGGTGTAAAGCATGTCTAGGTTATTTTTTTAATGGAGGAAACTTGTCAACAACATTTGAGAAATGACAACTGGATAAAAACACCTAATTTGCTATCGGTGGGAAAGATTCCAACCTTAAAATTATTTGCAAGATGCACAGTTACTTCTCTCTACCCCTGGAAGCCTCGGATAAGAACTATTTAAGGAATTTCCTTGTTATCCCTGCTATTTCATTTTTCCTTTGTCTTTCACAGTATGTAATGCCACTGACTGCACAGCCCAGCCTCCTCAGTGTGAACCAGGGTTTGAACCAAAAGCTGTTACTCCTGCAGGTCGCTGTTGCCCTGTTTATCAATGCAGTAAGTCTGTTTTAATTTACTTCAGAAGGTTGAAAATGACAGTTGAGATCTTTGCATGTTTATTCTGATCTTAAGCATATTTATTCAGCAGTAGGTCCATCTGTTTCCAGTGGAATAGACTTCCATGTTACTGTGCTTAGATTATAGCCTACATATACTTCAGCAGAAGAATGTACCAACTGGAACCACTGTTGAGTGTGAGAGGTGTTACTTTGATACTCACTGTGAGAAACCAGTGGTGCTGATACATTCTAAACAGTCTTTGGGCAGATGCACCACCTTTAAGGAATTGCTTTCACCTTTTCCTAAAAATTGATTGATTAGATCTGAAAAGTACCTTTAATGGAGGTTAATTTAATTAATTTATTTATTTATTTATTTATACCCTGCTCTTCAGCCACAAGGCTATCAGAGCGGCTTACAAATTGTTTTAAGCAACAGCTATTTACACATCTACACTGCCTTAAACAGTTTCCAATGTGTGTTAGCTAATTGCCCCCACAAGCTGGGTACTCAATTTACCGACCCACGAAAGGATGGAAGGCTGAGTGAGAAAAACAAGTTTTAGTCATCATCAAATAATTATATTTCTGAACACATGACATACTCACTTTGAAAGCTGCCAAGCCAAAGGGGAAAGAATCAAAATGTGAAAATGGGAATAGAAAATCAAAAGAAGAATTGGATACCCCCAAAGCTTTCTTTCTGTAAAACATTTTCCTTTCCATTGCAGCCACTTCTCAGATCTATCTACAGCATTATCACACTCCACTGTTATAGGGCTATTATTCCACTTTAACTACTCTGGCTGCCTCCTGTGGATTCCTGGGATTTGCAGTTTAGAGAGGGGCATTTAAAACTCTCAGCCAGAGAGCTCTTAGGTCTCTTTAAACTACAAATCCCAGAATTCTACGGGAGGCAGCCATAGCTATTAAAATGGAATAATAGCACTATAACAGTGTAGTGTGATAATATATGGGTGCTTTTTTTTACATTATAATTTTTATTTTCGCTTATCAGCTTCAATTACAATATTTACAATATTTATGTCTTCTAGTACATTCAATTTTACAGTCCATATCATAGTCTGAATCACCCATATCTCAGTTCCAAATCGTACTACAAATCATTTATCCTCTAACTCTCTTTCACACTCTTTAACATAAAATCTTATAATATGTGGGTGTTTTGAAGTCCTTTCACCAACAGCAGTAACTGAAGGGAAATGGAGTGGCAATCCAGCAGAATTCTGGTCTTAATCAATTAATAAGATTAGCTGTTCATTTAAAACAGTCCTGTAGACAAGGGGTAGGCATTTGGCAGCTCTCCAGAGATTGTTGGTCTTCAACTCCCAGCAGACCTAACCAGCAGCACCACTGGTGAGGGATGTGTGAGCTGCAGTTCAACAACGTCTGGAGGGCCTCATGGTTCCCAGGCCCCTGCTGTGTCCTGTGCAGGGTAGAGGGGAGCATGATAGAGAGCTATATAATAGGTTATAATTTCTAAGTATCCAGCTGCTTTAAAAACCAACATCCCATAGCTTTTTAATCATTGCCTTCTCTTTTTTGCAGAACCCAAGGGGGTTTGTGTGCACAATGGTAATGAATATAAGGTAAGATTTTCCTTTCTTCTTTGGATGGGGGTGTAGCTGTGGAAAGAAAAACATTTGGTTCCCAAAGTTATTTTCTGACGGGAAAAAAACTGCAGAATGAATAATCAGTTTATCTGTTTTTAGAGCCCAAGTACAAATATAAATTACAGGTTGAGTATCCCTTATCTGGAATTCAGAACTACTCCAAAATTGTTCACATTGGACAATTACCTTACTGTTGAAATGTAACTTTGCTATTCACCCTCATCCCTCCCCCACCAATAACTAGTGACACAACGTATCTTGTTTGTCATTATTACTGTACTGTGGTCTGGACTTAACCAGGTCTGTTTCACATTGTTGCTTCACTAATATTGTATTTTGTTTCTTGCTTTTCTGTTCCAGCCTGGTTCTGAAGTCTTAGGAAGCAAGTGTCAGCAATGTCTGTGCACTCACGAGCGAGACAACAACACACTTCTGAATGTCATCACCTGTGGCCATGTCCCATGCAATGTGACATGCGAACTAGTAAGAATCAGCCACTTCAAAACAAACACACAAACAAACTAAAGCGCACACACAGAGCAGTAACAGCTCTACATGTTTATGGAAGAATGCTGTAGTAGCCATTGTTCTGAAGGATTATGGCCAGGATCCAGTGTTAGTTTTCTGCTGATGAAACTATCAAGATCACCATATTTCAGTCTCAGTTCCTTACTTGTGGGAGATGAATAGTAACACAGACTGTTTGTAAGGAGAAAATAAAGTAAATTGCATTGAGTACAAAATGCTATAAGTACTATAGGGAGGAGGTGTATACTAATGATGAACTCACTAGCTGACCATGAATCTTTTTTGTAGCTAAAAAAGACAGCATCCACACAGAAGGGACTATCAGCAGCCTGGAGGGGTGGGCACCCCTACCATAGGCATAGTGATGTGGCTGCCTCAGGCAGAAGATGAACAGTAGTGAGGTGTTGGCAGGTACAGCTCTGTGTGACACATAGGCTGTTTTACACTTCCTAAGCTAACCTGCTGATCTGAAAGCCAGTGGAAAATGTTGTCCTGCCATCAGAGTTGAAGTGCCAGACTCATTGACTTCAGTGCATGAAATAGGAAGTTGTGGGAAGGGCTCTCCTTTGTTTCTGGTAGAAAAAAAAATTGGTTTGGCTTTGCTTGAGGAAACACCAACATTGGTAGAAGTAAAAAATAATAATTTGGGGGTGGGTGGGTGGGAATTGGGTGTTATGAGGAAGGAGAAAAAACCACACCCCAATGCAGAGGACCAAATATGTCCAATGAGCAAAGAATGCTGACTGTTGGAGTGAAAGGGGATGGAACAGAAGAGAAGAGAGCAAAACTGGTTGCCTGGAAGCTGAACACTCCACAATGCAATGTTTTTGTGGAGATTTTACCTTACATCATAATTGTGGCAGGGCCAGTCCTCCTATTAGGTAGAGTGAGGTGGTGGACTCAGGCAGCAGATGGCTGAGTTATTTTGTGTTTACTTTCACCTTGCGTGCATGCACTATTTATCACTTTGCTCCAGGCAGAAAAATGTATTGGGCTGGCCCTGACTGTCTCTTTCTTCCCTAGGGATATTCTCTTCAATTATACCCTGGTGAATGTTGTGGGAAATGTGTGCAGACAAGCTGTATTGCACAAACAAGTAAGAAGATTCTCATCCTAAAAGTAAGTATATTGTACAGATTCCCTTGTCATTTGTTAATAGTTGCTGCAGGAGAGAAGCCAACTAGTGCAAATTAAAAAAAAAAAAAAGGAGGGGATGGAGGGCTCTTAATCAATACATAAAATTCAGCCTTGGTCCTTTTCATTGCCCACTTTCCTCATGATTCCAAAATCTCTGTGTGAGATTTCTCCGAGGGGCTGTTCAATTACTTTAGAAAAAAATCAAAACAATGAAAAAAATGTATTCCCACTGTTTACTGTAAAAGAAAAGCATAAAAACAAAAAGAACAATGCAAAAAGGGAGGAGGCACATTCATTCATTTTCATATTAGACTTCATTTTTCAATCTTGCCTTGTCTGTTTTTCCTGAAATATGGCTGGGATGATGCCCCCAAATAAGTGGTGCATCATCAGAAAAGTTTCAATCCTCTGGGTGCAAAAGACAAAATTACAAGCAACAGAAGAGACAAGGAAGGTCTCTCCTGAGCATAATAGGAAGCTTATAGGATTTCAACTCTTTCTCCTTTCTACAGTGGAGACCCTTCATTCAATCTGACTGAAATTTGGCAAGCTTGCTGGCCAGGGAGGGTAGCAATATTGTGTCTTTTAACCTTTCTCATGGGCCCTTCTATTGTAGTGGCTACTCTGCTACTAGTGAGAAGAAATGCCTTTAGGAAACATTAAGTTGTTTAGCCAGTACTAAGTTTGTCTCCTTATGTTATCCAGCCTGGTGAACAAATGAGTGATCCAAATGACAACTGCACTGTTTACAGCTGTGTGAAGATCAACCGTCAGCTGATCTCCTCCACCTCTTTGATAAGCTGCCCACCATTTAATGCACGGAGATGTCAACCGGTGAGTGAATGTTCACTATGTGCATTGGTTTTGTGAAAACTCTTGTGTTTGATTCTGAGTCATTGTGAGCAAGAAATATTACAGCTGGGTTTTCTGTAATACCCTGGAAATACCTATCATTTAAAATGTAGAAGAGATGGGTCTGAAAGAAGATTCAGCTAGATGCTTGATGGAAAGGTATGGTGGATAGCTTGATTGATAGTATTATATGGAGCCGGATTGGAGAACTTTTGATCTTCAGGATCTTTGGCTTACAGTGCCCATAATCCCTTACCATTGACCATGCTGAGTGAGGCAGATGGAAGTCATAGTCTAAACCATCTTGAAGATCAGTTCACCAACCCTGAAACAGACATATTGATTGACTTCAGAAGATGGCTATTATTATACAAGAACATGTTCTACTCACCTTATAAGCAAAGTTTGTGGTATTATCAGTTGAATGCATCAAACCATATCCTCAGAAAATGTGTATGTCGACAAGTCTTACTGAACATTTATAGAATTTTAAACTACAGACTTGCTCCTTGCCTGTTTGTGACTCTAAAATAACAAGGCACAGGCTGCATCAAATAATTATTATAATGCAAGACTGTATTCAGTAAGGGTAAGGTTTTGCTGTTCTAGATGGATGCAAAGTTCAATAATGTCAATATTATTTTCTAGGACACCATTACATTTTTGCCTAGTGGCTGTTGTAAAACATGTAAGTATGACAACATAATTATATATCCATTTCAAAAGATTATGTCATGTCTCTCTGTCTAATCCATCTACTATGCATGTGCTGCACTTGTGCATCCATGTATGTGCACATGTATTCTCTTGATTAATGAAATAATATATTTTAAATATTCAGATTGCAATTGTGACAACTAATATATAAAAAGGTTTTCTGGGATTAGATAACCATAAGCCATAGATACTGAATTGAAATCATTGTTTACTTAAAATTTAGGGCTTTTCTCATAAGGAGTGGGGGTCTTTTGGCATTTCCAAGCATTCCAGTACAGATTTCTTAGAAACATCTTGGTGATTCATTAGTTATTTTGTTTCATTCTTCTTGATGCTTTTTTTTAAAGGGTAGTCATTTGAGAAGCCCAGATAGAAAAGATTCAAAGGCCAGCTCTTCATGGGATTTTGATTAGGTCAAAGCCTCTTCTGTCAGCAGATATGCCCTCTTCTAATAGCTCATTTCAAAGATCAGCTGATTGATGAGTTCTCCTGACTTAGACTTGCTCAAATGAGCCTCATAAAACATTGTTTTTCTGGCATAGGAAAAAAACACCACTTCTATGCCAGCAACAGAACACCCACCCCCCACCAGACATACCTCCTCTCCTGGAAAAAGGCTTCCCCAGCAATAAAGAGGAAGTAAACGAAGCTCCATTCACTTCCTTGTTTGAAATCCCACAGATTATCGGAATAGTTTATCACGTGGGAAATTCAAAAATAAAACAAAAAATAAAACATTTAAAGTTGCGCCAAGCACATACACACACTAAAAAGCCTTCATATAACCTGAGGAGGGTCAGGGTTGGACTGGACAGCCCTCATGGTCTCTTCCAGCTCTACAATTCTATGATTCTATGATTCTATAAAAAGTACATCACTGATCTGGATGATCTCACCTGGAAGTGTTGTGTCTGGTCCAGCCATTCACATTGTAATGATGTAATTTAATAATAATAATAATAATAATAATAAATGGCCCGAGGTTTCACACACTGGCAATGCCAACAAAAAGCCAGCACAGCTGATCTATTGAGGATTTGAGCCATCAATGAAAAGTGGTGCCTTATTAGCAGCCAATTAGCACACTGGCCACAGGAGCAGAATGACATTGCCTGATATGGACAACCCATTCTATCGAAATCACGTAATTTGGGTGCAATTTTTTCCTTGTCTGATAAAGTCCTAAGACCTGATGGTAGAAGAGCTCAAAGGATGAGGCAACAGAGGAACTAATTACTTCAGATACAGATGTCCTACCTACACCCAAGGGCCATGCCATTATACCACTGCAAAATTCGGCCAAGGCAAGGGTGTACTCCTATGGCATGTAGATGGCATAGCCATCTATACCAGTTAGGGAACTTTGATTCAGTAAGAAATGAAAACTGAAGGCAGCTTCTGTGTGCTAAATTCAGAGCTCAGAAAAGTTACTTTTTTGGACTACAGCCTTAAGAATTGCCAGGCCAACATGGCTACTATCCTGTTTGGCTTGAGAATTCTGGGCATTGTAGTCTAAAAAAGTAACTATTTAAATCTCTGGCTAAAATTTAGCAACTAAATCATATATCAAGAAACTATTATTTAACAAGTAAATTCCTGAAAAAGGAAGTAGAAAGCAATAAGAAAAAGTAACAGACACTCAGCAATGACTTGGGACTGTCTGAGGGCATGGAGTAAATATCAATATTCACTGCCCCAAGACTAATAAATTCTGTCAAAGAGCCTGATAGTTTTGACCTCATATTACTTTGTCATGTGATATATCTCTACCAACATAAATATTGTTTTGATATTGGCATCCTTCAGTGATGTGGTCATTTTGTTCAAAAATGCTCAGGAAAACTTTGGGTCTGAAGTTAGTAAAATAAAATAAAATTAAAAACTAAAAAAAAGTCAAAAGGAGGGCATTACATACAAAATTCTATCAAGATTTAAGTGTTAATGAAAATTTGGAGTTTTATAGTATGGTATAGGTATCATTCATGTCCATCTGCAAGAGCAATACGTTTCTAGAGGTTTCTGAAAGTGTTTGAATTTATGTCTCTTTAAACGTCTTGTTGTACAGGTATACCTTTGGAACCAGAACCAACACCATCCTGCTTTCCCACTGTAACCAAGGACTATATCGTTTATGATGGCTGCCGCTCAGAGGAACCAGTTTCTGTGACCCAATGTGAGGGAAAATGTGGAACTTCCTCAAAGTACGTATGCCAAATCAGGCCATAATCTTTTCAGTCCATTGATAGACAAATGTATATGCAAAACCATCCTATTGCTTGCTAACCTGATCAAATTTGCTGTGGCATCTTTACTTGTGCCACAAACAATTGTAAAACATACAAAGGTGTGTATGAAGCTGAAATAAACTCCTGTTTATTTCAGCTTCAGAATAACCTAATGTTTTGGACATCCACAAGCCACTTGGATAAATGAACTAGCAGAATAATTTCCTTTAAAGGTGAGTTATATGATCAGGGAAAATGGGAAGATAGTCTTCAGGGCTAATTTATATGAATAAGGAAGGAGACAGTGAATGTGTGGTCATCAAGGCTGAGAACATTGTGTACGTAGAATGGAAGTTACATTTCAGATAATGCATTTCATCTCTGCTTCCAGAAAGGTGTGCATTGATCTTCCTTTGTAAGGCAAATAGGAGGGACCCAAACATAGGGAAAGAAAGAAAGGAAACCAGAAGAAAAGTATTGATTAAGGCCAAAACATTTCAGACAAAACTTGTGAAGTGACCATTTAAAACAAACTTTAAAAAAAAATAGGGCTGGACAAAAATTCCCCCTGTTTTTCATCAGAAATTTCTTCCAAGGGAAAGTTTGGAGGGAGAGATATTTGGGGACATGTCTCTCTGTGTTTGGGGTGCATTAAAATCCGGATGATGTTCAAGTGGAGAGAGGAGTTAGGTAGAAGCATCTTTTGCTCCATGCCTGTACATCTTCCATCTCCCCCTTTTGGCTCAGCCCTTTTGCTGAAGCCCACCTTACTCACCAGGGATCCTCAGTGAGCATATCCCACCATTTCACTTTTTAGGATAGAATGGTGGGAAAACCAACTCTCCTCCCATATCCTTCCATGGAAAAATCTGTAGCTCTAACCTTATATACCTATTTTTTTGTAATAGTATTTTGAATAGTATTGCAGATGATAGATATGATAGATCAATAACTCAGTTTTGCTAAACTTACCACATAGTAAATGTTAGAAATACGCTGGTGTAGAGTAGATCATTCTGTGCAGCATTGCAACTCCCCCATATCTGTAGGATTTTGTTTTTGTTTTTATTTTTGCTGTTGTGAACAAATTCTGTCATTTTGTTCAGTGTAGCAATTTTTAAACCTCAAGTTCTTCATTCAAATTTATAAGGGAATTTGCAAATTTTAACACAATGTAGGTTCAGTTATTCCCACTGAGGGAGGACCATGTTGTATCTGCCTCTCACATTACTATTAAAAATGAGAAGCCATCTTAGAAAAAAAAGAGGTGGCAAACCTAATTCGTGTCCACAAACACTGAACATTTAGAAGTCTACATCCAACTGCTAATTCTAATGTCAGCTATTTAATCATTTGCTGAGTAGTATTTCAACACTTCCATAGATTCCATTGACAGGAGGGGGACGGCGTCATCCGAAACTGACCCCCTGCCGCGGGATAGCTACATACCTCTTCCGACCTCCCTGGCATTTGAATAGCATTTGAAAATCTCCTAGATCTCAAGGCCTGATCCTGAACTCAGGGCCTGGCTCCTCTTCTCCAGCCCCCCCCCAAAAAAAAGATTTTTAAAAATTGTATGCTGCTGGCTCCTGTTACTTCAGTCTGTTTCCAAGTGGCTGTTTTAGATGCTTCAGAAACTTTATTTCTTCCCCTATTTCTCCTGTCTCATTTGTTAGACTTAGGAGATTATCAGATGGGGACAAATATAGCGTCACCAATCTCCTCTCCTGGCCCATTTGCGTCCCTGTAACTTTTTAATTTTTTTTCCAGAACTACCTTAATAGTGCTGCAAAAAGTGCTCTCCTCCCCTCCAGCAGTCCAGGAGTGAATGGAGCTCTCACGGAACCCCATTCACTTCCTGGAAAGGAAATCCCAGCTGTTCTTGCGAGAGAATGATTGCATGGGAAATTCAAAAAGAAAAAGAAAAAGAAACATCAAAAACTCAAACCAAGCCCCAAAACACACTTTAAAAACCACAAGTAATCTGGGCAGGGTAGGAAAAGGTGTGTCAGTTACCTCGATGTCCCAATCTCAACCGGAAGTGTTCAGCACAGACCTCCCAGTGATCCTGGCATCGTACCAGCATAACGGGGCACCTTTTCACTCACCCATCATTCCATTACAGAAACGGAATGATGGGTCAATTCATGGCTTAGCCCATGAATAAAAAGGAGCACAGGGGGAATGGAAGGGGCACTGGAGCATAATGACATAGGGACTACATTGTCTGAAAGGGAAGCCCTTTCGTGATCTTCTGTCATCCCTCTGGTGGAATATTAAGGTCATCTGATAATCTCCCTACATTTTTGTATTTAATTTGAATGACATATCCTGAGCAACTGTAGTTGATGCTTAATATATCATGTTTAAGGACATCCCAAGGCCCTGTATCCTGTGACATCACAAGGCACTGCCCCTACATCTCAGGTATTAACCATGAAATCTCAGACCTGGGATGCCCCTGAGCTGGCAGTCAGTACTGAGTCTTTCAGTACAGGTTGAGTCTCCCTTATCCAGAATCCCAAAATACAAAATATCCAAAATCTGGTCCCAAGCATTTTGGATAAGGGAGACTCAACCTGTGCTACTGAATGCAGTTTTTAAAATGGTTTCAAAAACACCAATCTTGCCCAACAAAAAAGCTCCCCCTCCCCTGCCTGGAGCCATTTTGGAGTAATCTCTTGAAGCTTCAGAGGAAAGGAAAAGAAAGTTATATCACACTAGCACTGTAGCACCAGTATTGCAAAGTTGGCTTTAGATAATAGCTTTCATGGCCCACCAATAATGTGCATTATACAAGATTGTATGTGACATGACAATATTGGAATCTAGGTGCTTGCCAAATGAACAATAATATTCTAATATTGCCTACATCCAGTCCTCACAGCCAGGCAGTCACTCGTATCTCTTAGTTTGCTTGCAAATCATGCTGTAACTGTCTTCATCTCTTTCTGGTATTAAAACAGATACTCTGCTGAAGCCAACTCAATGGAACACAAGTGTAGCTGCTGCAAGGAGGCAACAACAACCACGAAGGAAATCACATTGTTGTGTCCTAATAGACAGACCAAGAAGCATCGCTACCTCCATGTGGAAAGTTGTGAATGCCTCAACACCGACTGTGACCAGTCATAGGCACCAGAAGAATCCAAAGAAGACAGTAGCATGGAACCATCTAAGATTTTGAAGGTGAACAGAATGTATCAGGAGGACAGTTAAAAAGTGAAGTAAAATGAAGAATGGGAATGCCATAAGCTAAACAACAGGCTAAAAGTTTTTAAAAGGAAACAAAGATAGGGACTTCACATACTTCAGCATTTTTTTCACAAATAATTCTGCGCTTTGCCTTATTTTCCACAGCACTCAGAATCCATGTTCTATGACAGTTTTCTATCGAGCTTGCTTTATTTATTTGTGTAAAAACAAACTTGTTTAAGAAAAGGTTGTTAATGAATGTATAAACAGTGAGATATTATGAGTTGGACTGTTTTGAATCAGCTTCTTTTGCTTCCAATAATTAAAAAGCACATTTCAAAAATGAGGCCTCTGCATCCAGTTTTGTCAATAAACATGATGATGAAATCCCAAACTTCCCAAAATGATAGCAGTAGCAACTGGACTTTGGAGTCCCAAGAAAATGTTGTAATTTTAAAAACATATATACTTAAACAGCAGCTGGTTTGCCCCCTTTCAGTGGCACCCCATGGGTTTGGGTTTGGGTTGCGGGCTATTTTCCTTCTACATAGTGTCCCTGGATGGTGTCATCTGATCCCTTGGTCTTCAGAAGTACCTATACACTGATTGCTCCTAGATTTCTCCCAGACTTTGGCTTTTTATCCAACCCAGTATTTTGAGCTGACTGAGATATGATTCTCATTAACATCCCAGGCAATATGTCCAGCATATATCTTTTATTCCAAGCCAATATCTTCTGAGTTATCCTCTGTATCCATGCACAATTGCATTTCTAGTGCTGGCAAAATAGATAACCATTGCTGAGGAACCAGTAGAATAGAAAATGTTTGGCACTGGTGTGGGCTGGGGAAGGAAAGAGAAAATAAAAAATAACTTTAAAACTGTCCATGATAGTTCATATTTCATGGTGACCAATGTACGGTTCTGCAGATGTTCTTGGATCACATCTCTCAGAATCGCACACCATATGTTGCCTAGGGCAGAAGGGATTTGCAGTCCAATGGCATCTGGAAGGCCACAAGCTGCCCATTCCTGTCTTATTCTTTACAAATAAGTGCCATTGATAAACATTATTTTATTTTATTAGTTATCCTGTCTTTCCTTAAAGTTCAAGGTGACATACCTATCTCGTTCATACTTTATCTGTTCAACAGTCCTGAAAGGTAGGCTGGGTTGAGAGAGCAAAAGAGAGACTCTCATTTAGTTTATTGGCTCAGGGACTTGAACCTAGATCTCTTGTCCTAATTTGACATAGGAATCACCACATCACACTGACTTTTATGCAATCTGATTCTCCAAAGTTTAATTATGTTTTTGAAAACCAAAGCTGTCAAGAGCAGCCTTAAGCTTTACCTATCATATTCACATGTTGAAGGAGAGACTTCTGATTTTAACAAAGTGAATTATGGAGGGATGAGTTTGTGGTACAATACTTAGTAATGGTGGTAGAAATTAAAAAGCAGACACTAGTACTGTGAGAGAAGGAAGTAGTGACAGAGGTTAAAGGAGAAAGCCATAGAATAGGAGATGCACAACACCCTTTTCAAAATCTAGGCAGCTTCTTTTATTGGCTCTCCCCCAGAACTTTGAAATGTTACTTTTTTGGACCACAACTCTCAGAATCCCCTAGGCATCATGGGTCAGATGTAGTTCAAAGAAGTAACTTTTGGAAATTATGCAACCTTCAGGTTTCTCTGGGCTTCTAAGCCAGGGCAGCAACATTTTCTGAGATGTTGTTGTTGTTGTTATCTCACCTTTATCCTGCCAATGGGACTCAAGGCTGATAACAACATCTTTAAAACAATACAAATTGAAAATAATACAAAAGTAAAAATTACAGTATAAATATAAAATTAAAACAAAAAAATAAGGATTTCTTCTAAAAATGTTTTATTCTTCAGTTCTCTCCAGAAAGCAACTATGATTCATCTAGTACTCATTAAAAAGAAAAAAAGAAAAAAAAGAAATGTGTCTAGACAGAAATCAAGACTTAAACAGGTTTTAGCTAATATTGCAGGTCATAGTTTTCACCACTATAGGGCAGTCTATGGCTGAACATACTGAAAACTGCATTTTGTTTTAAGAGGGCCTGCAATGGGGATAGTCTCTCATATGTCTCCACTATTCATTTTCTTCAAAGCTAGTGACATCATTTTGTGTTTGGCTAACATATCATATATGTTCCAAAATGACATCTAAAGTTTTCAATATTATGTACCACATACATTTGTTGGTTCCAATAGTTTTTTGTCCAGTGCTTTTGAATTCACTCATTCCAAACTGGATTGTATATTAAATAGGCAATAGTTTAATGGTTTGACTTCTCAGACACTGTTCACTGAACACAGTACTAGGCTGATCCAGCAACTCTTTAATATCAGACCATCCTAAATCAAAGACCATCTAAGGGGCACTTCATGAGAGTATGCTGAGTCAGCCACAGTCTGACTCAGAAACAACCAGCAACTTCAGTCTCATGACCTGTGAACATGCTGATCATATAACTATAAGCAGCAAGGGACATTTACTTTGAGGTCAAAGGTTTTTCATTGAAAGGTTTCGATGCCACTCAACACATTTGCAGATAGCAAAGGTATCATTTAAAAGCCCATACCTTGTACCCAGGGCTCATCTACATGGGCAGAGTATGCTGGCTCCCCACCTGCATATTCTGCTTGTGCGTCTGGCCTGTGCCTCCCCCATTACCTGCACGGAATGGGATGGAGTCCAGAATGCCATGCTGGCTGGTCTCTGCAGCAGCCGCAGCCAGAATCCACATCCCACTCTCTGGAATCAGGAAGCTGGCCCACAGCACATGAACAGCACATTCTTGGTCACATGCTGCAGGACTCCTTCTTGGCTACAAAACAGCGAGGTAGGCAGCAGCTGCAGTGACAGGCTGATGTGGTGGTCTAGGTTCCTGTGGTCCTATGGGGCTGATCCATTTTTGGCCAAAGAGAGTGTATTTTACCAGGCTTTAAAAAAAAAACATGGAGTGATGAGCCTTACCCTATCTTCTCCCTGTCTTGGCCCCGTCTTTGCCCTGGGGGTTGTGAGGACTGCTCAGGTGCAAAATGGGGCAAAAGCCCTGCATTGTCTGGACCGTAGGGCTCCAAGACAGGGACAAGACAGAGTAAATTGCCCATCTAGTCTGACATGTGTACCCTTCTGTCATTTGTCAAACATTTCACAGTGACCATGGATTTTCAATTTCAAGGTCTCCTAAGTTCTTTATACCCAGTTACCTATTCCAAGGATGAGATCTGAAAAGATCTAGAGTGTCTAGAATGGTGGTAGAGATCTTGTGGCTCCCCAAATTTAGCTGGACTAAATCTCCCACCAGCCCTAGCCAACATAGCCAATGGTTATAGTCAACACCTAGATGGCCACAAACTGCTCACTGGTTGTCTGAGGAATATTTGATGACAAAACCAATAGATTGCAAGCATACTATTCCTAGATAGATAGATAGATAGATAGATTGTGTGTGTGTGTGTGTGTGTGTGTGTGTGTGTGTGTTGAGCATCCCTTATCTGGAATTCAGAAATCTGAAATACTCCAAAACCAAAAACAGTACCTGTACTGTATTTGCAAGGCTGGAGAGAAACGCGAGGATCTGTGAAATGGTGGGAGGTGTGGATTTGCACCAAGCACTACACTTGGATTCCCACCATTTCACAGATTCTCAGTCTCTCTTCAGCCTCATTATGTCTCATTATGTATATGCAAATACAGGTATTCCAAAATCCAACCCCCACCCCCATACAGAACACTTCTGGTCCCAAGCATTTTGGATAAGGGATACTCAACCTGTATCACTAGATGAAACTACACCAGTAGGCGATTCTGTTTTGTTCTGTGAAGCTGAGCATGCATATGGATCTGCTGCAGCACTGACAAAATCTGTACGTGAAGCGCAGCCCCCATATGGGTTATTGTGAGTAGCTTTAAAATAATAACTATTGCTACCATTACCATTGTTCTTATTATTATTGCTGTATATTGGGGATCTTTTTGTGGTCTTCACAAGTGTGTCAAAGAGTGACCTCCCGGGGGATTAATTTACAGTTGTCCCTTCATAGCCGCTGATTTGGTATCCATGGATTTAAGTATTCATGGCTTGAAAATATTCTTTAAAAAATAATAATCCAAAAAGCAAACCTTGATTTTGCCATCTTATATAAGGGACACCATTTTGCTATGCCATTGCATATAATGGGACTTGAATATTCACGGATTTGGGTATCCACAGGGTGGGTGGATGGGTCCTGGAACCAAACCTCAGTGTTGTGATTCCTGCGTGGCAGAGGGTTGGACTGGATGGCCCTTGTGGTCTCTTCCAACTCTACAATTCTATGATTCTATGACTCTATGAATATGAAGAGACAACTATATAGTAAAAGTAGCAGTCTTCACAGTTCCTTCTGTGTTTCTGAGTGGAGAATCAGGTCCATAAAAGATCCCCCCTCCACTCTGTGAAGTAAACCACAGTTAATATTTAAGCTGTGCGTTATCAAAAACCAAATACTCCTCTATGGCAAATGATCCATGAAAAATGTTGTTCCAGTGGCTATAGATCTAAGTCAAATAGGCTTAACTGATGGTGTAGACCAGTGGTGAAACAAAAAAATCTCCAAGTGGCAATTCACAGGTAAACAATATGTCTAAGAAGATTATCACATGAAGCCAAAAAAAAAAAAAAAAAAGTAGAATTAAAGCAGGATAGTACCTTTATGGCCAAACCTTATCAGATGGTGTCATTGCCAGGGCTGGTTTAAGGTACCAGCGGTGTCAGCATCCGCAGGGGCCCCATCATTGTGGGGGCCCCCGTAGTAACCCTCCTCCTGCAAAAACATTATTAGTAATCACCTGAATATCCTGTACTGTGAATAGCTTAGGTGGAGTTAGGTTACATTGACCTGAGATAAACATAAAGCATTGCAGGGGCCCCCAAAATTCCCTAGACTGGTCCTGGTCATTGCTGTCCTGTTTCTGCTGTGTAATCACCCTGTTAGTGTGGCACTCCTTTTTGCTGATGGGAAAACCTATCAATAAACTCCTAATACCAATGCTGTTCTAGGAGACAGCTGGTGACATAAATCTCTTCACTTGAATGTGGGCATTAGAACAGTCATGGGGCCTGATTTTCCTCCCTCCCCCTCTCCCGCAATATTCCACAGCAGGCTAACTCCATGCTTGTCTATTTTTTAAAATGTGTTATTTTGCTGTGTTTGTATAATTCCAGCAAAATGCTAAAATAAAAATAATTTTAAATATATATATATATTTGCTGTATTTACACAAACACAGCAAAGACAAAAATAAAAAATGGCAGGCATAGAGTTAGCCTGCTTTGGAATTGCAAGGGGCAGGGGGAGGAAGGAGAATAAGGCCCCGTCCTGCTGTAATGCCGGCACTAAAGAAAGAAACTTATCACGCTAGGAGAGTTTTCAAAGTGGAGCAGTTCTATGGAAGAAGACAGGGGCAATACTCAAGTTTTCAAAGCAGTACACCGCTGTATCCACTTATTCATTATCCGTTGATTCAATTATCCATGGGACACAAAACATCACATCTACCATAGAGTCTTCCTAGAAAATGTGTCCTCTCTAGCCATTTTCTAGGTCCTCTAAGGCAACTCTATGATATTTTAAACTGGAAACCCCATTATTTTCAATGGTGTTCGCTATTATTCAGGTTTTCGGTATCCACAGCCCCCCTGCCCTGAATCAATTCCCAGCAGATATGGGGGTCCTACTGTATGTTATTTGTTTCCTTTTATAATGCTATTGCCACAGGAAAACAGCCTTATGTGATAATCTCCCAGGACAGCAGCAATAACAATCCACAGTCATAGGAGATTATTAGATGGGGTCCTAAAAAGCGTCCCTGTCTCGTTATATAATATTCCACCCCTGCCATCCCCATTGCAGCACAATAAACCCCCATTTCAGACCTACCTCAAAAAACATGACTGCCCTCTCCCCTCAGCAGCCAGGAGTGAATGGAGCTCAAGCAGAGCCCCATTCACTTCCTGGTTTGAGTTAAATTCAAAAAGAAAAAGCAAACCGAAAAGAAAAAAGTGACAGCAGGCACAAAAACACACTTTTAAAACCCCAAGTAGCCCAGGGAGGGTAAAAAAAAGGGTGTTACTTACCTCCTTGTCCCGATCAGAGATGAGGGGGTGATCCAGGTAGGGATGGGGGGGGGAATGATCCAGGCAGGGATGGGGGGCAATCCAGGCAGAGATGGGGGGAACAATCCAGGCAGGGATGGGGGAACAATCCAGGCAGGGATGGGGGGCAATCCAGGCAGAGATGGGGGGAACAATCCAGGCAGGGATGGGGGAACAATCCAGGCAGGGATGGGGGGGCTATCCAGTCAGTGATGAGGGGGTGATCCCAGCAGTGATGAAGGGAGTGATCCAGGCAGGGATGGGAGGGCGATTGGGCAGCAATGGGGGGGGGCGATGCAGGCAGAAATCCAGGTGGTGATGGGGGGGTGATGGGGGGCAATCTGGCAGCAATGAAGGGGCCCAAAAGCGAGGTTAGAGGGAGAATGCTGGCATCCCGCCAGCATAACGGGCACCTTTTCACTTGCCCATTGTTCTGTTATAGAAACGGAATGGGTGATCTATTCATGGCTTAAGCCATGAATAAGAAGAAACGAGGGCAGCATGACACAAGCACGGGATGAGGATGAGGTCATCTGAAAAGTAAGCCCTTTTGTAATTCCCTGGCATCCTTATAACACCATATTTAGTGCGTCTGATAATCGCCATAGTGTCTGCTACTCAGAGACTGCTAATGGGAGGAAATTCCAGTAATGGGCAACACCACTGCAGATCTTTTTAGAAAACAAACAAAAACAGTAATTCTAATGGTATTTAAACTGAAGATGTAAGCTCTCTTTTGAAATGCTTATGAACTGCATGCACATTTGGGAATAGCCTGAGAACGACAGAGGACACATGGGTAAACATGCCCAGTTTAACTGTGCTTGACCAATTGGTAAAAGGGAAAGGCTACTAGGATTTGCCATGATTGAGGAATATGGGTGTCTAAATACTAATGACTTTATCAGATGGGGCTGTAATAGCACAGTTACAATGTAATAGGACCACAAACGGGTTCCTGTGATCACACGAGATCGCTGTCCTTCTGTTATCATTGTGTACTCCAACAGTTAAATAGGCCCACTTTTCATTAATGGGCAAAAGCCGTGACTAGCCCTAAATATTGCTCTTTTTGCAGTACTGACAAGCATGTGAAATCACGTCCCTCTGTAATTGTGTGATTACAGTGTGAATAGGTGGTCCTATTTCCCCCCTCCTCTTTCCCAACAAGAAAACATAATTAAACTTCTGGGTGAGAATGTGAAGAGGACCTACATGATGCACTTTGAATGAACTGTACTTGGTATGTTTTTATATTTAAATATTGGTTGTATTGTTACATTAGTCAAAGAGCAAAATTAAATATATTTTAGCTGAACCAACAATAGGGCTACTGATTATTGCACCCATGTTGACAGCTGGAGTTTATCCGGAGTCAGATGACAAGCAGTTGAAAGATCTGGAAAACAAGTCCTATAAAGATTTGTGGAAAGAGTTTGGATGTGTTTTGCACGGAGAAAAGAAGATTAAAAGGAAACATAGGACATTATCAGACTTGCATGTAAAAATGCTGCAATTCCATGAGTGAGGAAAGTGGTAACATTGTGACATTATTATGCTTACTATTGCACATCACTGTAATCACATGAAAGAACCACCATGGAATTATCACACAATGACTACTAGCATCTTAAGAATGGGTGTTTACTTCTGCGATTTAGCATGGGTGAGATTTCAGCGCTTCTCATGAGAAGACACGAGTGCACTTAAAACTCCAAAAGCAACTTAATTAACAAAGTAAATGAACACACAAGCACTGAAACAAACCTAAAAATGTGCAAACTAAATGGGAAAGTTCATAAAAAGAGGGTCCTGTGCTTCATTTTTGCATTCTCACCCAGATGTTTTCTCATGGAGGACCTCCCATTCATGCATTAATCTCACTATTACAACAGGATGTGTTTTCGCATGCCCTCAACACTGGAGAAAAAGCAATATTGATCTGTTGACGGCTTTCCCCATCAATTAAAAGCAACACCTTATTCATGGCTGGGGCATGGAGTAACCACATGAAGAGGATGATATCATGCGATAGCAACACCCATTTGCGCTACCATGAAGTCATAATCCCACGATTTTGCCATGTCTGATAATGTCCATTAAAACAATGTTCAGCTCTCTAATCAGCTGTCATGCCTGAGGGAGAGAATTGTTATTTATTGCTCCAGAGATCAGGACAAGAACTAAAAGATGGAAAGTGCAAGAAAGCCAATTTCAGCTAAACATTAGGAGAAACATCCTAATGGCAACAGTTGCTTTGATGATAAAGTGGACTGCTTCAGAAGATGGTGGGCTCTCATTTGCTGGTGGTACTCAAATAACGGCTGGAAAATCATCTTCAGGGGTGCTGTAACTGCATCCAGAATAAGTGAATGATTGGTCTATTTTAGTCAGAGACAATGGACTTTATCAGACGCAGCCCTTTGAAACATTCTTTTGCTGGCATAAAAAAAGTATTTTTATGCCGGCAAAAGAACATTCCCCCTGCACTTACCTTCTAATCCTGGCAAAGGCTCCCAGCAATAAAGAAGAAGTGAACAGAGCCCCGTTCACTTCCTTGCTCGAAATCTCATGCAATTTCATAGTGTGGGAAAATTAAAATAAATTAAAAATTAAATTAAATTAAAAACAAAAATAAAACCTAAAAAGTTTACACAAGCACCTAAACATACTTAAAAAACAACAACCAAGTAACCTGGACAAGCCTGCTCCATCCTCAACGTGACACTCCTTCAAATACTTAAACAGGGCTATCATATCGCCTCTAAACCGTCTTTTTTCCAGGCTAAACATACCCAGCTCCCTAAGTCTCTCCTCATAAGGCATGGTTTCCAGACCTTTCACCATTTTAGTTGCTCTTGTCTGGACACGCTCCAATTTGTCAATATCCTTTTTGAATTGTGGTGTCCAGAACTGGACACAGTATTCTAGGTGATGTCTGACCAAGGCAGAGTAGAGCGGCACTATGACTTCCCTTGATCTAGACACTATACTTCTATTGATGCAGCCCAAAATCACATTGGCCTTTTTAGCTGCCACATCACACTGTTGACTCATGTTCAACTTGTGGTCTACTAGGACTCCTAGATCCCTTTCGCACGTAGTCTCGTTCAGCCAGATTTCTCCCATCCTATATCTATGTATTTCATTTTTTCGCCCTAAGTGCAGTACCTTACATTTCTCCGTATTGAATTTCATTTTGTTACCTTTGGCCCAGCTCTCCAGTCTATCCAGGTCATTCTGAATTTTGATCCTGTCCTCTAGGGTATTTGCTACTCCTCCTAATTTGGTGTCATCTACAAATTTGATAAGTATGCCCCTAATTCCCTCATCCAAGTCATTGATAAAGATGTTGAATAGCACTGGGCCCAGGACAGAACCCTGTGGCACCCCACTGGTCACCTCTTTCCAAGACGAAGAGGAGCCACTGCTGAGCACCCTTTGGGTTCGGCCAGTCAACCAATTACAAATCCATTTAACCATTCCCAACAGTGACTACATACTCCCTTTTACCATTAGGCTACATACTCCCTTTTACCATTAGGCTACACACTTGTTAACAAGCACAGAAAAATGCAAACATAATTATCTACAAGATTAAACAGCAAAACTGAGCTTGGCAGGACAAGGTCACACCCAGGACTGGTTTAAGGAATTTTGGAGCTCCGTGCAGCACTTTATTTGGGGGGCCCCATATGTTTATCTCAGGTCAATCTAACCTAACCTAACCTAACCAAGCCTATTCACAGCACAGGATATTCATATTATTACTAATAAGGTTTTTGCAGAAGGAGGGTTACGACAGCCCCCCCCAATGATGCCCCCCCTGTGGCTGCAGGTGCTGCAGGGCCCTTAAACCAGCCCTGGTTTCACCTGTTTGATACAGAATCTCAGAAATGGGTTTTTCTATGCCGGCAAAAGAACGTTTTAAAATTGGTAGCCTGGCCGTTTTGACCAAGAACATTACAAAAAAAGAGGAAAACCAAATAGAGGTCAAATCAGGATACAAGATAGTGACAAAGATAAAATATCTGGGAATATGGATTTCCAAACGAAATGCAGACTTGTTCGAAAATAATTACAATAAAATGTGGAAGGATGTAAAAAGGGATCTAGAAAAATGGTCAAAAGTCCGCTTATCCCTCTTAGGTAGGATAGCCTCGATTAAAATGTCAATACTTCCAAAGTTTATATTTTTATTCCAAAATATTCCCATTATAACAAATCTGAGATGCTTTAAAAACTGGAATACTGAAATATCTAAGTATATCTGGGAAGGGAAGAGACCAAGAATAAAACAGAAATTATTAACAGACTACAAGACCAGAGAGGGATGCGGCCTTCCAGACCTGAAATTGTACTATCATGCGTGTGCGTTGTCATGGATAAAAGACTGGGTAACATTAGAAAACAAGAAACTGTTAGCACTGGAGGGGGACAATTTGGTGTTTGGATGGCACGCTCTGGTATGGTAAGAAAAAAGAAAACAGGGGATTTGACAATCATTATGTAAGGAGAGTGCTTCTAAAGATATGGCAGACATATAAAAAGGCATTCTATAATAAAATACCTTGGTGGGTCTCGACCCATGAGGCCTTTTTCGGGAAATGGGAATCTGAAGAACAAAAGTGGATGAGATATAAAGATCTGATAATTCAAGAAGCTCAAGAAATAAAAAAGATCAAAACTAAAGAACAATTGGAAAAAAAAGGTTTCAGAATAAATTGGTTCCTTCATAAACAAATATATGAGAAATTTAAGATGGATCTAAAATTAGAACAGTTCCAATTGGACAAAAATGATTTTGACAAGATTTTTTTTGAAAAAACAAAACATCAAGTAGCTAACTTTTACAAACTACTATTAGAAAGAGAACTAGAGATGGAACATGTGAAGGAACCAATGATCAAATGGATGCAAGATTTGGGTCATAGTATTGAGATTAGTAATTGGGAAAGGGCTTGGATAGATACCCAAAAATTTACATTAGCACAAAACCTAAAAGAAAATTTCATTAAAAGGTTTTACAGATGGCATCTCACACCTGTTAAATTGGATAAGAAGTATAAAACAGGGCAGAAAAAATGTTGGAAATGTGGTGAGGCTATGGGGACACTAATTCGCATGTGGTGGAGGTGTTCCAAGGCAAAAAAGTACTGGAAACAAATATATGCAAAGATTAAAGAGATTCTAGACGTCTGTTATCCTATGAAGCCAGAGATCTATCTGTTAAATATGTTAGGAGAGGTGAAAGGAAGTAACATAAAACATCATTTGAAGGGATGTCACTCTGAGGATGGAGCAGGCTTGTTTTCTGCTGCTCCAGAGACTGGAACGCGGAGCAATGGGTGCAAGCTCCAGGAACAGAGATTCCACCTCAACATTAGGAGGAACTTTTTGACAGTAAGAGCTGTTCGGCAGTGGAACGCACTCCCTCGGAGCATGGTGGGGTCTCCTTCCTTAGAGGTCTTTAAACAGAGGCTGGATGGCCATCTGTCGGGGATGCTTTGATCGTGATTTCCTGCATGGCAGGGGGTTGGACTGGATGGCCCTCGTGGTCTCTTCCAACTCTGCAATTCTATGATTCTATGATTCTATGATCACTGGAGGACCATACTTTACATGATATCACTGGCAAGAATTCTATTTGCACAAAAATGGAAAGAAAAATCAATTCCCACAATAGAGGAGTGGAAGATTAAACTATGGGAAATGATGGACGCAGACTGTCAACACTATTAAAAGAGAAAAATGTGGAAAGGATTGAAAAGGAGTGGGAACCTATTGTATGTTTCTTGGAAAACAAATAATTTCAATAAATAAACAAATGAAAAAACAAAAGAGGAAGGTTGGAATTAAGCCTATAGTAAAAAAAGAAAAGGAACAAGGTCTGAGAATCAGACAGAAGAAATTTAGTTTCTTATAGTAAAGGATATAGCTTAGAAGCAACAGTAAAGATAGGTAAATAGGCAGAAAGAAAAAGGGGGAAAATAAGCAAAAGAAACCCAAGCAATCTCTCTGGCTTTTCTTCGCAAACGAAGATTCAGGAAGGACTCATCCCGCGCTTTCTGCAAGCGCGCTGATGACTAAAAAGGCCAATCCGAGATAAACAAGTCCGGTTGCAAAAAGCACAGCAGAAGGTCTCCTTGGGTGATGTTTCTGGGTTGTGATTCTTTCTGCGTTGTCGTTTCTCTTCAAGACTTGTTCGTCGTGAGTTCTCAAATAAGGCTGCAGCATTGTGGATAGTGCGTCTCCATGCCTCCCGATGTGAGGCCAGGGCGGACCACTGTTGGTGATCAATTTGGCCAAGCCTGAGATGTTGTTTCAGGGAGTCTTTGTATCGCTTTTTTGGAGCGCCCCTCTTACGCTGACCCGTGGCGAGTTCACCGTAGAGTAGTATTTTTGGGAGGCGATGGTCCTCCATCCTAGAAACGTGCCCTGCCCAGCGCAGCTGTGTTCTCAATATCATGGCCTCAATGCTGGTGATCCCTGCTTGCTCAAGGACAGCAACATTCGTCACATAGTCAGTCCAGTGTATATTTAGGATTGTGCGTAGACAGCGCTGATGAAAGCGCTCGAGGAGTCGTAGGTGGTGGCGATAGGTGACCCATGTTTCAGATCCATAAAGGAGGATAGACAGTACGATGGCTCTATACACACTGATTTTTGTGCTTTGCCTCAGGTGTTTATTGCTCCAGACTCTTTTGTGAAGTCTTCCAAATGCACTATATGCCTTTGCTAATCTGTGATCGATCTCTTTGTCAATCTTGGCATCTGAGGAGATGATGCTTCCCAGGTAGGTGAACTGCTGAACGGACTTGAGCACTGATTTGCCGACGGCAATGTGGGGATGGTGGTGTTCATCCTGTGGTGCAGGCTGGTAAAGAACTTCTGTTTTCTTCAGGTTGACTTCTAGCCCAAACAGCTCTGCAGCTGTTGCAAAGCAGGATGTTAGGCGCTGCAGAGCTCCTTCTGTGTGGGCAACAAGGGCAGCATCATCGGCGAAGAGCAGCTCACGGACTAGATAGTTTAGAGTCTTAGTGTGAGCCCTCAGACGGCTTAAGTTAAACAAGCTACCATCAGTACGGTAGCGTATATAGATGCCGTCGTCTTCTTCAAGCTCTGCCAGGTTAGAGGAAGGAAGTGAGGAGCGGGGGGGGGGGAAGGGGTCTTTTCTTCTTTTTTCTTCAACTCCAAAATTTGATCAACAAGAAAAACAATGTTACAAATGCGAGCTGGAAAGTATAGATGTATAGAATATGTTAAAATTTGCGGATCATGTGTAATACATGTAGAAGTATGTTGATTATGTGTAATATGTGTACAAGGTTACTTTACAAAATCAAAATATGATTTGTAATTGTGATTTGTAATATGGATTATGTGTAACAATAAAAAATATATTTAAAATTGGTAGCCTGACAAAGTCCATAGACAGCAGAATGAATGTTCCCCCCTTGACTATGGAGATTATCAGATGCATCAAAAGTGGTGTTACAGCAACACCAGGAGATTGCAAAAGGGCTCCCTTATCAGACGGCATCATTCCCCCATCATTATGCACCCATTATGCTGCTATTCCACCAGCGCTGCTTTTTATTGATGCAAGAAGCCATCAATAGATCCCCCGTTCCATTTTTGTTCCAGATTTGCTTGTGTGTGACAAGGTGCCCCATTACGCTGGCGAGATCCCAGCGTCAATGGGAGATCCCTGCCAGAACACTTTCGGGTGAGATTGGGACATCCAGATAAGTGACACACTTCTTATGACCCTCCTCAGGTTACTTGTTAATTTTAAAGTGTGTTTTTGTGCTTGCTGTCACTTTTTAAAATTACTTTTATTTTCATTAGCTGGACTCAACGTACTATACACCATTAAAAAACTCCCCCCAAAATGCCTGGTAGACCTCAGGACAACCCTGTAAGGTAGGTTTAAATTCCTCCTCCTTCTTCTCAGTGTTCCACACTTTTCTCAAAATTGCTGAGGGTGACTTGCTCTGTTGCCCTACCACTGCCATCACCACCACCACCACCAGTTGGCTGCCTGGGTCCTGTTGCAGGCGGCCTATCACCACTGCCAGTTGACTGTCTGGGTCCCAATCTGGGCCACAGATTGAGTGACAGGAGTGGATTGTGAGGTGGAGAGAGAATTTGCATGTGGCTGGTGATTGGTTGGGAGTGGGTTGTGTGTGTTTCCTGAGCAGCCAATCAGCACACTGGGAAAGGCAACATACCCAAGAGAGTTATATATATAGATTTTTGAATTTCCAGTGCTCGTGTCCTCTAGTGAGAATCTGTGGGATTTTGATCAAGGAGTTGAACTGAGCTCTGTTAGAGCTCCTTTCACTCCTGGGCTGCCCTGTCAATGGGAGAGCAGTTAAGTGGGGTGGGGAGGGTGATTGTGGTGGGATTGGGATGGGACAGGGGCAGGCATGGAGATTTTGGGACAGGAATGCTTTTTTCATTCTTGTTTGATAATCTTCTAGGGCTGCTGACACACTGCAGAAATAATGCAGTTTGACACTGCTTTAACTGCCATGACTTGATCCATGGAATTCTGGGATTTGTAGTTTTTAATATCTTCTCTGACAAGGACTCTAGTGTCCCAACAAACTACAAATCCCAGGATTCCATAGTATGGAGCCATGCTAGTTAAAGTGGTGTCAGACTGCACTATCTCTGCAGTATGTCAGCAACCTAGGTGATTTTCAAGGTCCATTTCAATCCTCAGATTCTATGATATTATGATCAAACATTATGTGTTCAGAGGCTAGAAGCTAACTAACCAGCATTCTCCCATTCACTGTTTTCTATTGGAAATTTATGTGTATGCATTTGGTTCATTTTTGGGGGTAGGATAATATTACGAGCCAGATTACAATTTAGAAGGAAAATAACTAAGGAACAAAGATCCTCTTTAATGTAATAGAGTCTAATGCAAGCAAAACAGCCTACCTGACCTAAATAAATAAATAAATAAATAAATAAGACGACAACCACCCATAGCTGGATGGTGGCTTTAGTCAGAGTAAGGTAATGGGAAAAAAGGATTATGCTCCACACATTGTGTTCAACAGTGACTTTAGGATTTTCTTCAGGATCATGAATTCCCACCTAACACTTATTAAAAATGTCTTCAGTGAGCATTAAGTATGCTACTTAATGAACCTGACCTGCAAAAAGTGCTAAAGAATAAAAATAACCTACCATTGTCCTTATTTTCTTTACACCCTTAACTAGGGAGATTATCAGACGTAGCTAACATGGCGCCATAATGATGCCAGCAGAATGCAAAAGGATATCAATATCAGACAACAATGTCCTTTTGCATTCCGCTGGTGTTACTATGGCATTCTATTTAATTGATGGGCTGAGCCATCAATAGATCGCCTGTTCTGTTTCTGTACTAGTGTTGCCAGTGTTATAAACCTCATGCCATTGTCCTGCCATGGATACAGTGTCAATGGACAGTCCTGCCAGAACACTTCTGGGTGGGATTGTGAAAACAAGGTAGGCTACCCTCTTTTTAGGAACCTCCCCATGTTACTTGTTATTTTTTTAGTGTGTTTCTGTGCTTGGTGCAACTTTTTGTGTGTTATTTTTCTTTTTCTTTTTGAATTTCCCATGCTCACGTCTTCTTGCAAGAACAGGTGAGCTTTCGATCCAGGAAGTGAACGGAGCTCCGTTAGAGCTCTGTTCATCCTTGGGCTGCCTTTTGATGGGAGAGAAGGTAAGTCTGATGGGGAGGGTTATTATGCTGGGACAGGGACGGGATTGGAGATTGTGGAACAGGAACACTTTTTGTGTTCCTGTCTGATAATCTCCTTAGGTGCCAAAGCCATTTGCATTTCTCAATGGCTCCAAAGGTAAATGTTCAGAGAGAATATGTGTAGTGCTATCTTTTGATTCTTTGAATTTGGAATGGTTACAGTTCCTAGTAGATATTAAGTAAAAGGGAATCTCATCTATTGTAAAATATCCCGTGCATTCTCATGGGAAGGGTACCTCTTCTGAGGTCTATACTGAAACATTTGTCCATAATCACTGCATCCTAGGGCAAGAGAGAAAGTGCTCCAAAGGCTAAGGATGGCCTCCAGGCAAGTGAAAAGCCAATCTTTCTTTCTGGGAAAGACATGAACCACTCTTCTTAAACAACATTTTTTCCTTTGTTTTAGGAGAGTGTATAAACAACAAAGCAGGGATTCTGTAAGAATCTTCTTCAAGGAAATTTTCTGGATATCCACATGCTGCTGCTGCAGCAGCTCCTCCTCCACCTATTTATTTATATCTTGTCTTTTCCAAAGCATGAGAGCAGCTATCAAGAAGGCCTTCTTCTGTGTTCCCACCAGATGTAATTGTGACAATGGTGGAACAAAGAGAAGTTGACTGACCGGACCCAAAGGGTAGTCACCAATGGCTCCTCTTCATCCTGGAGAGAAGTGACTAGTGGGGTGCCACAGGGTTCTGTCCTGGGCCCAGTGCTATTCAACATCTATCAATGACTGGGATGAGGGAATAGAGGGTATGCTTATCAAATTTGAAGATGACACCAAATTAGGAGGGGTAACTAATACTGCAGAGGACAGGATCAGAATCCAAAATGATCTCAGCAGCTTAAAAAGCTGGGCCAAAATTAACAAAATGAATTTCAACAGGGGGGAATATAGGATACTACACTTGGGCAGTAAAAATGTAATGCACAGATATAGGATGGGTGATAACTGGCTTGATGGCAGTACATGCAAAAAGGATCTAGGAGTCTTAGTGGACCACAAGCTGAACATGAGTCAGCAGTGTGATGCAGCAGCTAAAAAAGCCAATGCAATTCTAGGCTGCATCAATAGGAGTATAGTGTCTAGATCAAGAGAATTAATAGTGCCACTCTATTCTGTTTTAGTCAGACCTCACCTAGAATACTGTGTCCAGTTTTGGGCACCACAGTTCAGGAAGGATGTTAAGAAACTGGAATGTGACCAGGATGGTGGGAGGTCTGGAAGCCATGCCCTATGAGGAGTGGCTTAGGGAGTTGGATATGTTTAGTCCGGAGAAGAGAAGGTTGAGAAGTGACATGATAGCCATGTTTAAATATTTGAAGGGGTATCATACTGAGGATGAGGCAAGCTTGTTTTCTGCTGCTCTAGAGACTAGGACATGGAGCATTGGGTTCAAACTACAGGAAAAGAGATTCTACCTATACATTAGGAAGAACTTCCTGACAGTAAGAGCTGTCCAGAAGTGGAATACACTGCCTTGTTATGTAGTGGAGTCTCCTTCTTTGGAGGTTTTTAAACAGAGGCTGGATGGCCATCTGTGGAGAATGCTTTGATTGTTTATTCCTGCATGGCATGGGGTTGGACTGGATGGCCCTTGTGGTCTCTTCCAACTCTATGATTCTAAGTTCTTGAGCTTTACTCAGAGCTCCTGCTTTTCTGGCCATTGTTCCTTTTTTGTCACCTGGCCTTTTCTGGTCTTGCTGCTCTCTTTTTCTTTTAAGCATGATCATTGCAGCCAATCTCAGTGGCCTGGCTCAGCTTGTTTTTTATTTGTTTGTTACACACAGATTCCACCCTATCACAAAAAAACTCAGAGTACTGTACAAGGTACTTTCCCACCACCACCCTTTATAACTGGAAGAATCCTGGAAGGAACAGAGTGATTGGCCCAAGATCATCCACATACCCTTCAACATTTCACAGATGAAAACCAAAATACATGGTGCCCAGCAACATCACAGTATGACCAAGATGGCAAAAGGTATTTATGAGAAAAAACACATAATTTAGGAAAGCTGCAGCAGTTTGCTTTTCCCAGAATCTTCAGGGACAGGCAAGATTCTTCCTGCTCCTCTCCTCCTTCCCTTGTTGAGTTGAGTTACTTGAGTCAAAGCTACTTTTACACTTTGAACTGTTTTTGCAACTGTGAAGTAAGCTGAGGAAAGAGCAGGAGGTGGGAGGATGAGAGAAGAAACTGGGAGATTTTAAAGGTAGCTGAAAAAATTGGGTGACAGAGGATTAATCAGAACTTACCCTGGCAAATCAGGATAGTCAGAGGACGTGATCCAGTGAATTTCACATTTAAATAAGGATTTGAAGCCTGTCCCTCTTAGTTCTAGTCTGACTCTGATTACCACAACACACTGGCTGGTCCTACCATTTTCCTTGTGGCACAGGACCTGATGATGTTGACAGTCACACAACTGAGGGTTTAGTAGCTGCTGCAACCATGATATCTGGGTTGGTCCTCCTGATTTCCTCCTCACAATGACATATCAGTATCTAAAAGGAAGGACTGCATAGTGCTCATGGCCTGGGTGGTTGGGTATAAGTTGCAGGGATATGTGGTGCAGCTGAAGGTTTTCTTTTCTTTGGATAGTCTGAATCAAATTACATTGTCTAAAGCAACTTACCCTATTCAGTTGTTCAAAAGGAGGGTTAAACTGAATGTGTGAGCAGAGGAAATTGAGTAGCCATGCCCCATTGTTGCTACTGTCATCACACAAACAATAGTAGTCTGAAATGGAGAGCCTCTCCTATCCATGGAGGGTCTCCATGTGATCTATAAAATGAAAATTGAGAGTTTCTACAGGGGTTGCCTGGTCAGCTGCACCCCATTCCCTGAGATCTGAAGTCCTTGTGATGTCACAGTGATTAGGCAAGCAAATCTTAGGAGAGACATTGGAACAGCTTCTGGAACAGCTGTTCAAAGAAATAAGCATAAGCAGAAAACTGGTAAATGGGCCCCGAATCTGGTAAAATCCAGAAAACTACATAAAATGGGACGTGAGTTCTGGGGACAGGAAACACATTTTTGATGGATGTGCAGGTGGCAAAATGCACCCAGCAGGGGCAGCAGTTGCTACCATTCATCTAGGATTCACATCCCACACAGCCTTAGCTACAGTACACATGACACATGGGGAATTATTCCAGGCCTTATTTGCCATGACTCCTTCCTATTGAATCCTGGGATTTGTAGTTTTACAGGGTCTTTAGCCTTCTCTGCCAAAGAGTGTGGGTGCCTCACCAAACTACAAATCCCAGGATTCGATAGGAAGGAGTCATGGCAAACAATGCAGTGTCAAACTGGATTATTTGTGTCATGTGGATTTGGCCAAAGACTCATGAGTTGTGACTCTGATGGGCTATTGATAGGGAGGAAAAACATGTGGATTGTTGCAGGGTAACACCAACTCGCAGCAGCTTCTAGTTGTCCTGATGGTCTGTTAGCAAGATTGCAGGAATGCAAAGCAAACTGCATTCGGTGTTCCCACGGACATGCCTGAGAATCAAAATGGCAGGCGCAAGTAAATTACTCACAATTTTATTTTCCCCAGGTTGCCCCTGCCAAACATTTTTTAAAAACAAAATACAAGGTGTGGAAGTGCGACCTTCTTCTTTAGCAAATGAACACACACACACACACGAAAAAGGCTTGTTTTTTGCCATGGCACACAATTGCTTTGGGGGAAATCCAAGATAGTGGTTCTGGGCACTTGCCTTGGCAGCAAGCTCTTCCACCACCCTGTACATATCCAACCAATCATCTGCCAACTTCTGCTCATATTGGGAAAGCAAATTAATTTGGTTGCTTGTCCCAACAAACAGGAACATGCTTTTACAGCATTAAAAAAAAATGGGAAAAGCCTCAAAGGCTTTTTTGTGGAGTATATGGAATTTTGGACCCCCTCCTTCACAATACGCTGAGTTGCTTCGGGATTGCAGTGGGACAACAGGTATTCTCCTTGCATTCTGTGAGGGGAAAACTCCACTTCCTGCTTTGCTTCAAATTGCACAATTGGCCCAAGTGCATGCACCTCCTGGATTATTATTTTTTTTTGGCGTATTGATGTGTGAACAATTGTAAGACACATGCAGACACCTTCACAGTGAGCCAATGAGCTTTGGAACCATCTGGGAATGAGTAGAGATGGGTATCTAGGTTTCCAAGTCATCTCACAAGCAAACATCAAATGCCTTCCTCCTCCAAAGCCACTTGCCCTGAGAGATTTCTGTCTGCCTTGATACCTGGGGAAGTTTAGTAATTCCCCAGGACACCCTGAAACCTGGCAATCCTATGTGAAGAGGCTACATGTATAGTGGAGACTCTCCATTTCTGATTGCTTCTCTCCACTTGAAGAGAGCAATGAGGACAGAGGTGGAGCCAGCCTCCTCCCTCTATTCACACTTTTATTTTAATCACTTCTCAAACACCGGAATTGGGCTCTAATCCTTATCTATATCCCTACAAGTTCTAGAACTCTATACCAGGAAGAAGTATTCTAGTGCAAGTTTCTGTTTCTTTTGGAGTTTATTTTGTATGGCAGAACATTCAGCTCCCACCAGAAATCTTAAGTGTTACAGGCCAAACACAGGTTAGCTACTTTTGTGACCTCTGAACTTAAGATGCAGAAAAAAGGTGGAGGAGAAAGAAACAGGAAGCATTTCAAGGCTATCCATGACCTTAGAATCTCTCCCCTTCCATTATAAAGACATTGAATTACTTGGTGCTAGAAGCTGGATGCACAGACTAGTGTGCCAAGGCAGACTTCATGAGAGACAGTGGAATCTTAGAAGGAAATCAGGACTCATCTTCATCCAACTGCCAAGGGCTTCTTGGCAGTTGTCTGGATGCAGTGGAACACATCCAAGCTTGGCGGGGATGGATGGGAAACCCCTCACAGAATTAAATTTAAGATTATGGAACCAAAGGACCAAATGTCTTTTGTCATTTTAAATCTGCAAGAGAAATATGCTCTCCTCCCAATTCTCATAAATCAGTGAGGAGAAATTTTTGAGGCTCCACCTTTTAGGTTTCATGGTTTGTTCATATGCCCAAATAATTGGGCTATAAAATGTTTTCATAAGCCAGGAAATAAATCGCTTCCTGGGTTCCTTTTTTTGCTGTTACCAACCTGTTTAGGATGACTGGAATGAAGAAAGGAAGCCAGTTGTGGATTTTATGCATACTCTGCAGTTGCTGCAGCAGCAAAATGTTGGTGCAGAGGGGTAAGAAATCTGCTTCTCATATTCTTTATCCAGATGCTAAAAGATGTTAGATTTGAGCTAGTTATACCTGATTTCCAAACAAAAGAGCTATCAGCTGGCTGCCCTTAAACGTGTTAAATTTCCATTGATTTGAATGGGAGAGTTTAAGCCTAAAATGAGCCCTTTTATTGAATGGGATAGAAAAGTGTTAAAAGGCTTAATTATCCCCTAATCTAAACTGGAAATGCTGTTCCACTCTCAGTCAGTTTCTCATGTGGTGATGTATGGAGCTGAGAAAAGCTGCTTTGGGGGAACTACAACTCCGCTTTCCAAACTCTGGTGATCTCTATTCAGGTCTAAATACAAAAGTGCAGATGTGCTGTTTCAACCATTTCTGGCACCTTGAAGTAAAATATTACTTTTAATTGTTGCTTGTTCATTTCAGTGAAGAACCCATCCTTTTTGGGTAGACACTTTCATACCTTTTGAAGAGCATTAATACATGTATGCAGCCTTTACAATTGATTCAGAGCATACATTTTTTTTTTTTGCACTTCTGTGCCTTCTCTCTACTTGGTGAACCCAAACTTGGCTACTGAGAAGAGACTTGGTGGAGAAAGGTTAGATTTAAACATGTCCAGTGATATTTTAAAATATTCTATAATGTATTGGAAATATTGTTAAAAACCAGCTGCAAAAAGACTTGTAGTTATTTTTGCAGTATAATGGTATGGATCCGGGTAGTATTATAATACATACTATTATTAAATATCTTTTATTTAACTACTATAATGTTACCCTTGCCATCCTGAACACACCTGATCTTATCGGATTTTAGAAGCTAAGCCTGGTTAGTTTTTGGATGGGATACCGCTAGGACACCACTAGTGAACAAAAAGAGAGAGGATGGGCAAGGAGGCAAGGAGGGGCAAGTGTACTCCCCAATGATTTTGCCCTGTCAACCCTGCCTCCCCCCGCCCCAATTTTGGTATTTAGGATTGCAATGAATACAGTATCCAATAATTTTGATTATTTTGAATTGGAAAAAAATGTCGAATGTGTATGTGTGTTGGAAGTTTTCATTCATTGATCTTGTTTGGCACTATTGTTTCACCTGGTGGATGCTGCTTTCTTCTGTTGGGATATGTGTCACATTAAATCAAAAAGTGGATAACACTACAGTGCTATGTAAGCTATCAGATTTGGTAGCACAGTACAAGCAAATGAGTAAACCTTTCAATGAGGAATTTTGAAAAATAGTTGGAAAAGGGGAGTCCGTTTGCCTTTTGACACACTCTCTCTGACTTTTCTTCGCAAACGAAGATTCAGGAAGGACTCATCCCGTGCTTTCTGCAAGCGCGCTGATGACTAAAAAGGCCAATCTGAGATAAACAAGTCCGGTTGCAGAAAGCACAGCAGAAAGTCTCCTTGGGTGATGTTTTTGGTTGTGATTCTTTCTGCGTTGTCGTTTCTCTTCAAGACTTGTTCGGCGTGAGTTCTCAAATAAGGCTGCAGCATTGTGGATTGTCACTAAATCTTAATGAAAAATAGTGAGTTGTGTTATATCAACCTTATTTGACACTAACTTTGAATCATATGCCTGTGTTGGATTTGTATTTTTATTAGTTCAGAATTGGTGAATAAAATCTTGAGAGCCATTATGGAATGAGCTGCTGACTCCATTGTTGTATCATTTATGTAGCACAAGTCCTGGGATATCTGTTTCTAAAAATCAGGTACCTTAGTATAATTTGTGATTCTGTGTTAACAGAAGAATATGATCCTTTAAGGAAACCTTCCAAATTCCCCTACATTTTCACAACACTTCAGAGTTCACTGAATAGGAAAGAAGTCATTTTGATTTGAATGGTGTGATAGATAGCCTGCTCTGTTGGCATTTCCTGTAATGACCACTTCACAATATTAGGAAGAAGGGTCCCTTAATCTCACCTATTACCACTGCATCTGCTTGCCAACTTGAAAAATATAAACTTAACCTGAAAGCAATTAAGACAGCCTTCAGTCACTGAAACAAATCCCATTCTCACATCAGCAGTGTGTAAAGCAACCCTCCCAAACCTGGTGCCTTCCCCAATTTTATATTCTCCACAGGCACTAAACTATGGTTCCCATCATCCCCTGCTGTATACACATACCTTGGAATAAACCCCACTGAGTATGATGGGACCTATTTTGAGTGACCATGTATGAGATTTCACTGTATGCCACTCAACTGATCCTAAGCCCCACTGGAAGCACATTCTCCTTAATCTGCCAAGAATGAGCAAACACAAAGAAGTAAGCTTCAATAAACATATCCCTTACTGGCTGAGGAGCCTCATAAAGGAACACGAGTGGTGGCTAGTGGAGCCACTAGCAGCCACTAGCTATGTGTACTCTTCTTTCTGGCCCTATTCAGCTGCCAGATACAGTGGCTGCAGCCCTGGCCAGAAAACTAGCCATAGTATCAATGAGCTCATCAGGAGTAGGGGAGCTATAGACTCCTGACTCTATCCTATTCCCAAGTAGCTGATCAGATTTAATATTGCTCATCTGACTGTGGCTCAGCCCTATTAGGTTCACAATAATGTTAACTGACATTAGGACAGAAGGTGACTGGGGGTGGCTGGGTATTCAGATGAGTAAGAACATGTGATCAGATCAACTGGAACAAAAGTCTTGCAGTCCCAAAATTGCAGCCATTGAAACTGGTAAATATCAAGATCATGTGCCTTGTCTTGGTTAGAGAAAAGTCTTCTCTTGTATTCAAAGTGAGATGGGGTGAGGTTAGGGAGTGGAACGAGGATGTGAGAAGCATTTCCTTCAAAGACATATACATAGCCAAATTTGATTGACTACAGGATGCTGCAACATTATAAGGTTCATGCTATGATTCCATTATCTGGGATTATTGAGTGAATAAGTTGCTTTCATCTTTTTTAAAGGGAAGGGTACAAAACCAGCAGCAGATTTTTAAAAATGGCTGTGAAGAGTAAAATAGGAGGTGAAGAATGTGTGACAGGGATGTGAAGTCTGCAGCGCCTTTTGGTCCCTCCTCAGAGGTGATTGCATTATAAAAATTGAATTTCGTGCAGATTTTACAAAGTACTGGTTAGAATGCCAAAGAGAACATGAAATCTTTTTCTCATGATTTTTTTTTTTTTACATTTGCTTTGCAGAAGGTTTAAATAAAGGCTGATTTTAGGTCCTAGGTATGAAAACTCTCTGTGTGATTTCATATGAGAGAGAGAGAGAGAAGTCCTAGGAATGTAGGTCCTGGCCAAGGTGCCACATATTAACTCTTAACACATGGTTATTCTAAAACCATGAACCTCTGGATGTTTTATCCTACAGTGCCCATCAATTCACTATGGCCAGTGGTTGGGGATTGTGAGAGTTGTAGCCTAAAAAATTGGAAAGCCAAAATTTCCTCATCCCTGCTGTAGATAGTGGGAAGGGAGACCACTGCAGATGAAGGGATTTTTGTACACCCTGCCAGAAGGGAAGTGGAAATGGCCTGAGAAAGGGAATGTGTCAACTTCACTTGTATCATTCTTGGCTGTTTTGCTCATGGATGATCTCCTTGTCCCTTTTTTACAATATGTTTTCTTCCTTACCCCCTACTCTAAACTTGAACTTCTGCCATGTCTCTATATCTTGCATATATCCTTTGGGTCTCATATCAAAGGACACAGCTGCCATGTAAGGCCAAAACCAAGAAATTATTATGCAGTGAACACCAGAGGATTAACAGAGTTCTGCAACAAACTGTTAGAAATATGTGTCTGTTACTACATATGTGTCTGTACCTCTGGGCTCAGAGTAGTGAGAGTAGTTTTCTCTCTATGAAGGAACAGTGCCTGAAGGCCCACACAGGAAGGAATAAGTGTGCCCTCCTTGAATGGCTAAGGTTCTACTTTTCTCAGGAGAAGCTGACAGGGCCCCTCATTGTCCTCTTCCCCAGCGCCTCTGTTGCTAGTTTTACATCACCTACCCTTTTCTATCTACAGTGTGTAACTATGGGGGGGAGGGGGGAATGAGGGTATTGTTCTCCAATAAGAATTCTGTTCCCTAATAAAATTTTCTTCCAGTCTCCAAATTTCTAGCCTTGCAAGGAGTGAGACACTGAAAATCATTCGCATATATTACTCTTATATTTGCTGGGTTCACATTTCCTTGATAACAGTGTGTTCCCTTCTTCTTTGGACAACTAAACATTTTTTAAATGCTTGACTGAAGTTTCAGGCTACTGTGATGCTAGAAATTTGGGGACTAAAGGGAAATTTCATTGGGGGGGGAATTGTTATTTTGGGGGGGCAATGCTCCCATTGTGTCACCTGCACCATAGTTATACCATCTTGGCTCTCATTTTCATCTCCAGTCACCATGTAACTTTCTTCTTTAGCTCCTTGAGTGTTGTTTCATCTGTCCTCTTCCTTAACTCAGTTGCATCTACATTAAAACCTTAAGATTTCTGCAGGAATTTCTATGAGCAGCTCTCAGTTCCATCACTGGCAACATTTAAAAATAGCTAAGCAGGGTAAACTAGGAAATTATCCAGACAATGAGATTATTTTCTCTTTCCTTTTTATATATACAGTACAGTATCTGTTTTTCTTCCTCTGTCCTATTTGGATTCCACTCTCCTTCTTACAATCCTGTCTGATCCTGTCTTGACTCCCAGATCTGGGGAAAATTTGGAGTGCAAATGAACAAATTAAATAAATGAAAGAATATTGTGGCCCCAGAGACCCAAATCAGGTTTTAAAGACAGAAATGGTATGTAAATGTTTGCTACTGCTTAATACCTGGGTCACTCATTTTAGCCTCTTTCTATGAACATTTAGACACAATGCCATTCCCATGTATGCTTGCAGTGTGACTTTATCATTCTTCTCACCTTCTTGATTTTCTCTGCAGTTCAACGCCCTGCAGTCACCATCAGTGAATGTTCCACTTGGGGTAACTTCCATTTTCAGACATTTGACCATGTAAAATTTAACTTCCCCGGACTTTGCCATTATATTTTCGCTTCCCACTGCAAAGATGATTATCAGGACTTCAATATCCAGATCATGAGGAGCACCAAGAATGGGACTGTCATCTATTTCACTGCCACGATTGATGGTGTACTTCTGGAGGTGAAAGAATCAAGCATCACTGTAGATGGAAAGGCGTGAGTTGGCTCAACTTCAGTTTATAACATCTTGTTTTCTTAAGAACATTCCTGTTTCAGGGTTCAGAGATCTGTAGGCTTTTCTAAACTATGATATCTGATAACCACCTTATTAAGATACCTTGAGTTCCAGTTTAAGAGTAAAGGAAGGGTGTGAATAAAGTGATTGATTTATTGACTGATTTATAGATACTATCCTGGAGAAAATTCACATGGCAGTGGCTCCAGGTGAAGACAGCTGTAGCTGGTGGCTTCCATGCCAATGGGGTGTTAAATTCACTCTGGACTTTACTCTGAACTTTAAAGGAGTTAGTCACACTGCTGAATCCTATCACCAAAATAGGTTGATCCCTGGATAACCTCCTCAAGTTCAGATTAAATCCTCAATAGGGTTCACTGATCTGCTGAGATGGGCAACAGCAACTGCCACTGGATAAAAGTGATTTCTTACATTAAGGCCCAGAAGTTTGCTGAGGGCACATTGCTGGAAATGATTTTCATTTTTTATGCTTCTGCTATGAATCTTTGACAGTTACCATCATAATCACCAGCAGTATCTTGGAATCACAGTACATCATTTCAGATCATTGTGAACAATTAAAGTAGTGTCTGCCTGATGTCCATCAGTGGTCTGCCCTTTTCTTCCTCTGGTCCAGTGAAAATAGTAGGAAAGAGGCTATTATTTGATGAGGGAACCAATGTGAGGGACACTGGAGGACTTTAGTCTTAAGGCCTCCTCAAACGTGGAGTTGGCCTTGCCTATACCTCCTTGCTCAGCAGTGAAGAGCACAACAGAAAATGCAGGAATTGTCTCAGCAAAAAGCAGATAGCTTTTTTAAAAAAAAAATATATCAGGATGCTCCCATGGTGTTAATCATTTCACTGTACATTTCTTTAATAAAATAATCAAGATGAAAAAGAAGATCAAAACCATTCAGTGGTTGCTCAGTGGATTCCAGCTAGCAGAGTCAGGTTATCCAGGAGATAAGATTTCTTCCTTTTCTTACAAATGAGATGTCAGCAACATATTACTTACTATGAAGATACTTTGCTCAGTTTGTAAGCATTATGAGAAACAGGTTATGTGAGAAACCCAAATTTTCCTTTGTTTTCTACAGTGAGACATATCTAGTCATCACCATAGCTTAGACACCCACACACTTTCCAAATGGATTGGAATGCTGCTATATGACTACACACAGAGCAGAGAAAGGTGAACATTTATGGTGTGTGTGTGTTCCTTTGTGAAACACCTACGTAGATGTGCCTCAGGGTGGACATAGGACAATTCTTTATGTATATACTCAAAAGTCCAATTAAGGCCTGTTTCCAGGTAAATATATATATCTAGGACTGCAACCGCAGGCTACATTCTTACAAATATATGGGACTGTTAGACACCACAGTAATGTTGTTTTCAAGAACTCTTTGAGTTTTCACACTACACAACTATAATGCTATGATTCCACTGTTACTGCCATGGTAACCTTCCATGGAATCCTGGGATTTGCAGTTTAGTGAAGGACATTTAGAATTCTCAGCCAGAGAGCCCCTCTAGTGTCACACCAAACTGAAAATCCCAGGATTCCACATGATGCAACCATGAGAGTTAAAGTGGAATGAAAGTGGTATTATTGTATAGTGTGAACGGGTCCTCTTGCCTCTGCCCCCTTTTCATCACAGTTCACCTGATAATTATTTCCCATCCTTCCTTTCATACACTAATAGATAGTCATTACAGCATTACAGCATGCCCAACTCCAGACCCCAAAACAAGACTCACCTGCTCATTTACTGATTGTAAATCAATGGAATCATAATGCTATCTGTGCAGTGTAGGGATGGAAAGAATATTCAAAAATATTCCCCAAAAATGGTCAAAAACATGTTTTTTAAGTGTTGAGAAACCCTGATGAGAAGAATCTTGGACAGGAGAGAATCTTTGCAATTCCTCTGTGCAAAATTTGCACATGGTTGTTTTCTGCAGAAAACAGCATTTTCTGTATAGGAAATAGCATTATCTGTATGGAAAATGTTTCAGCGTAGAAATATTAATTCCTGAGCAAAAATGCTATAATTGGGCACTTATTCTGCACAAAATTCACACATGGTTGATTTGCATAGAAAAACAGCATTTTCAGCACAGAAAGCAGCATTTTCTGTCCAGGAATTAATATTTCTGAATTGAAATATTATCTTCCATGCAGAAAATGCTTCTTTCTGTGGGAAACAACCATGTGCAAAGTTTGCATAGAATAAGTCCTGACTTGAGAATAATCTTTGAAAACTCTGTGGTTTTCAAAGACTTTCTCACAGCAAGAAGAAAATTACTGAAATTACTCATTTCTACCTTTGAGAAATAACTTAGAGAAGAATTACATCCCTAGTACACTGTGAAAGGGCCCTTCATGGATTGAATTACCATTAAAAAAAATCTTATCCCTTAACCTTCTACTCAAGATAAAATTGGCAAAGTAGCATCAGAGATACAGGAGATTATCAGACACTCTAAAACCAGTGGTATCATGGCAACAGGAGATCACTAAAGGGCTTCCTTTTCAGACGATCTTGTTCCCCTCTCGTAATGCTCCTGTTCTGTTGCCGTTGCTTTTTATTAACATGAGAAGCCGTCAATGGATCCCCCGTTCCATTTCACAGATGTTTGTGCGACTGAAAAGGTGCACATTTCACTGGCAAGATCCCATCACCAATGGGAGGTCCCTGCCAGAACACTTTCTGGTGAGATCGGGACATCCAGGTAAGTGACACACTTTTTAAAACTTCCTTGGTTTACTTGGAAGTTTTAAAGTGTGTTTTTGTGCTTGCTGTCACTTTTTTCTGTTAGTTTGCTTTTTATTTTTGAATTTCCTGTGCTCTTATCTTCTCGCGAGAATGGGCGGGATTTCATTCCAGGAAGTGAATGGAGCTCCTCCTGGGCTGCCCAGCACATGCAATTAAGGTAGGTCTGAAACTTTTGATTATTGTGCCAGAACAGGGGTGGGAGAGGAGATTGTGGGACAGGAACACTTTTTTCATTCCATTCTGATAATCTCCACAGTCCACCATACAGTTACTTTTTTATTATTACTAAGATGGAAAATGTAGAGAATATTTACTTATTGGGTGAACCCAACTTCAGCATGTATCAAAAAGAGACAAAAGAATACTGCCTCATTTCAGCTGGAAAAGTTGGTCTCTCAGTGCTGTGAACCAAAATAAAGTATGCCTCATTAAACAGCTATGCACAGCTTTATGAATATGAGTTCAAGGAAAAGAATGAGAGGAGTCATATAAATTAATAGTGTGTTTCTGGGCAGAAAAAGATCGTCATCTCTCTCCCATGGGTTTTCTGTTTCCTGAAGCAATGAGGAATACCTGCACCCATAACAGCTATGTGTTAGAAAGCTGGGGCTTTTAAACTGCAGTACCTCGGGGGTTGGGGGACCTTTCCTGGTAGTCATTTTCATGCTTTGCAGCTTTTATAATTGTAAGTGCTCCCCACTGCCCCCAAGAGATATTGTTCAGCCTCCTTGTCCAACCTGACAATTTCTTTTAATGATCTGAAGGACTTTGGCTCATGTGAAGAGACACATTGTACCAATAGTTAAACCAAGCTCACCTAGATGGTATAGATTGCATGGTAAATGAGCATCCATTCCAAATGATAAAAAGTATCAGGTGAACAAAAAAGAATGCTTCCAGAATAGCTTTACAAACAAGCCTCAGATGACTGCTATGGATTGGCAAATGGCAGGTGTTCATATGCATCACTGACTTCTCACATTTAAATTAATAATTTTCCTAGAAATATTTACAAAATGGGTTATTCTTTGTACAGAGTACTTTGGAATGCTGGCTATTTGTTCTTTGTGGTCCATCAGTTCTCTCTCTTTTTTTCTGCTGTGCATGGTTTGTTTGTTTTTTTAACAGCAGTTGCTTCCTTATGTTCATTCACAAAATGTTGCAGAATGTCATGTTGAGGTTCTTAAAGGAAGTTATCTGGGTCATTGTTTGAGAAAACTGGAGCAGAAAGCAACATATGGACAGGTTGCTTACCTGTAACTGTAGTTCTTCGAGTGGTCATCTGTGAATTCACACATTAAGAGTTAAACCTGTGGTTTAGGCAAAAGTGGGGAGGATGGGCAGGATTGTGTGAATTCACAGATGACCACTCGAAGAACTACAGTTACGGGTAAGCAACCTGTCCTTCTTCTTCATGGTCTCTATGAATCCACACATTAAGGGTAGATTAGCAAGCTCATCATAGGAGGAAGGTACCCTGACCGAAAAACTACATTTGATGTTCTGTCAAGAAATACATATGACATTTTAAAGTTAACAAAAACCAAACTTTATTGAACACTAGGTTTTGGTCCTCCGGTCACAGAGGACAAGAGAACTGCTCTGCCCAAGGTGACATCCTTTCATGACATGATGTCTAACTTGTAAGCTTTCACAAAGGTGAGAGGAGTAGACCATGTAGCTGCTCTGCAGATATCTTGTATGGGGACTCAAAGGCAGTCGACATGGATGTTGCCCTCGTTGAATGACTTCGGATCATGGCTGGGACATTTTCCCCTGAGAGTTGGTATGCTAGCCTGATTGTGGATTCGCAGAGACCACGAAGAAGAAATTCAGTTTATTTTAGTTCTGACCTTTGTTATATTTTTAGAGGCTTTACATTTTTCATTTGGGGCCTTACCTGTTTCATTTTTAACTTAGGACTTTATCAGATACAATCTTTAAAATGTTCTTTTGCCAGCAAACACCCCCCCCCCATTTTTATGCTGGCAAAAGAACGTTCTCCCCACACTCCCCTCCTTTCCTGGCAAAGGCCCCTCTGTGAAGAGAGCTCTGTTCACTTCCTCATTCAAAATCTCACGAGATTTCATCATGTGGGAAATTCAAACTTTAAAACAAAAATAAACCCTAAAAAGTGAAGCAAAGCACATACACACATTTTAAAAGTCACAAGTAACCCAGGGAGGGTAATAAAAAGAGTGAAACTTACCTGGATATCCCGATCTGATCCGGAAGTGTTCATATCAGAGTGGCCAGTGTCGGGGGAAGGATGTGGACAGAGGTATTGCATGCCAGCAATGCCAGCAAAAAAAAAGTGGCAGGGGCATCTATTGATGGCTTAAGCAGTAAATTAAAAAGTATGTGATTTTGCCTTTTTAAAACCGCAAAAGGGCAACATCGTCTGATCCTCATGCCCTTTCATGGTTATGTGGCATCCTTATGATGCTGTATTATCCGTGTCTGATAAAGTCCTTAATTTCCCATTAATTCTGCATGAGAACAACCACAGCCTTTCTCAGACTGGCTCTGTGGTGTTTACTTCATTGTCTCATGACAGATGCAAACTCTTCAGCAGCTCCCATTTAACTAGTGGAGTGAGCAATTAGCAGGAGGTGGGCACAGTACAAAGAGCTGCTCTAATTCTCTGGCAGTTATCCTAAGTCCTGAAAAGTATTTATTTTTAGGTATTTATACCCTGCTCTTCAGCCATGAAGGCTCTCAGAGTGGCTTACAAATTGTTAAGCAATAGCACCTACACATTTACACTGCTTTATAGTGCACTAGGCACTAAGCAGTTTCCAGTGATCTTTAGCTAATTGCCCCCACAAACTGGGTACACATTTTACTGACCTATAAAAGGATGGAAGGCTGAGTGAACCTTGGATCCCTTGGGACTGAACTTGCATTGTGACTGCAGTACTGACAGTATTGGTGGGAAGTGGTGTTTTTGTGATTTCCAACTGTGAGGAGCTGCAAAACTTTCTGTTGTGGAGTATAACTGTAAGAATGAAAGTCAAGAATGCCCTGACTGATCCAGGTTGATGGATGGGAATACAGGGGTCCAACTGTACTGAAAAGTGGATTTGGGGGACTATCAAAGTGGGGCACATGTGGCTTTGAAATGGTAAAGCCATGCATATGTCTGTTGGAAATTTGGCTATATTTTTATTTTATTATATGGGCAAAAGAGATATATTTAATTATGTATTGGCATGAATATCTATGCTCAATGGTGCTCCTTATAACTCCGTAGCTCTCTTTTTGCAATTGATATTATATACCAAAGACTTGATCAGTAAAGGAATTTTATACCTTGGTTTAGAAGTGTTTCTGCTACTTTAAAATTGTGTATCTATACTCTGGTCAATCATAGCATTGTCCAGGAGTGATTCTTAGTGGGAAGGGGAGATCTAGCTGGCCACAGCAAAGGCTCAATTAATAAACTGACAATATGCTGGCACCAAGCTTTCAGAGAACTCTGCACTGAGGCTGAATTTGTCACAAGGGAATGTGCTTATGATGTTGGAACCCACGTCTGATAATGTTCCAAGTCCTGAACTGAGAAGATTCTCATGTGTCCAAGATACTCCTACTCAAGATTTCCTGACACTCTGGAAACACCCGCCTCCCAGCATTCAAATATTTAATAATAATAATAATAATAATAATAAAATTTATTTATATACCGCCCTTTAGTAATCCAATCAGGGCGGTTCATAACATTAAAAAAAACATACAAGTAAAACGATATACTCCCCTCCCCCCTTAAAAAAGTTATTAAATCATTTTACAAATTAAAACAACAATTAAAACATTTGATAAAAACACATACCTACATTTGGCAATAACAGTAGGTCCCCAGCGATATTCAGTTCTGTTAACAAAGGAGGCTGTGGGGACTCTCCTGAAGGAGGGGGGTTCCCGAGGCCAGGATAATCTATTCCGGAAAGGCCTGCTGGAAGAGATCCGTCTTGACAGCCTTTTTGAAGCTGTCCAAAGATGTCAGTTGACGGATCCCATCCGGCAGGCCATTCCATAGTCTGGGGGCGACAACAGAAAAAGCCCTCTGGGAGGTAGCCGAAAGCCTCGACTTTTGAGGCTGCAGCAAATTCCTCCCAGAGGACTGGAGTGTGCAGGGGGGATTATAAGGGAGGAGACGGTCCCTGAGATAGCTTGGACCCAAGCCATTTAGGGCTTTAAAAGTGATAACCAACACCTTATACTGGGCCCAGAAACCAATAGGCAGCCAGTGGAGGGACCTCAAAACCGGAGTGATGTGGTCCCTCCTAGATGTTCCTGAAACAAGCCTGGCTGCCATATTTTGTACTAACAGTAGTTTCTGAACCAAGCACAAGGGTAGCCCCATGTAAAGAGCATTACAGAAGTCTAGGCGCAAGGTTACCAGCACGTGAACAATGGTCTCGAGGTCCCTTGCTTTCAGAAAAGGGTGCAGCTGGCGTATCAGCCGAAGCTGATAACAGGCGCTCCTCACTGTCGCATTTACCTGATTTATCATCAGGACCGATGAGTCAAGAAGCACCCGCAGACTGCAAACACAGTCACTGGAGGAGAGTGTGACCCCATCCAGGACTGGAGGTTCTTGGTTTTGGGGCCGCTACCGTGAGCACCTCTGTCTTGTCCGGATTCAGTTTCAATCTGTTTTTCCTCATCCAGCCCATTACCGCCTGAAGACATTCATTGAGAGAAGAGATGTCATTGGAATTCGAGACCGACAAACGAGATACAGAGAAACAGATCTGAGTGTCATCAGCATACTGATAACACCCAGCTCCATAACTCCAAATAATCTCACCCAGCGGCTTCATATAGATGTTAAATAACATCAGGGACAGGATAGCTCCCTGTGGAACTCCCCAGGTGAGCTCTCTTTTGCTCGAACAACTGTCCCCGAGCAGCACTCTCTGGGACCTGCCCGAGAGGTAGGACTGGAACCACTGCAATGTAGTGCCCCCAATACACAACCCCTTCAGGCGGCCCAAGAGGATGCCATGATCTATCGTATCAAAAGCCGCTGAGAGGTCTAAGAGCACCAACAGGGTCACACTACCCCTGTCGATGTTCAGACACAGATCGTCGGTCAAGACAACCATGGCAGTCTCAACCCCAAAGCCTGTCCTAAAGCTGGTTTGAAATGGGTCTAGATAATTGGTTTCATCCAAGACAGCTTGGAGTTGAAGAGCAACTGCCCTCTCGATCACCTTGCTCAGAAATGGCAATAAAGAAACAGGCCTGTAGTTACTCATAACCAGGGGGTCCAGGGAAGGTTTTTTCAGAAGTGGCCTAACAGCCACTTCCTTCAGACAAGATGGAACATGTCCTTCCCTGAAGGAAGCATTGTTTATATCCATAAGGAATCTCCTCAATGCTTCCCCCCCCCCCGGACGGCCAGCCATGATGGGCAAGGGTCGAGAGGGCAAGTTGTTTTCCTCACCCTACCAAGCAGCACGTCCACGTCCTCGGTACTCACAGATTGGAGCTGATCCAGAATAACTTCATCGACAGAGTCGCTGCACATCTCTCCTATGACTTCTGTTAAAACATTGGCGTCTAAGTCTGCTCTTATCTGAGAGATTTTATCTGTGAAAAAGTTGTTAAACACGTCACAGCAGGCTGCTGTTGGGTTAAGTAAGGGATTCCGCACAGGGGTACCTGTGTTACTCCCTCACCACCCGAAACAGTTCTGCTGGACGGGACTCTGCAGACGCAATACGTATAGAGGAGAAAGATCTCTGCACTGCACGTATTGCCTCCCGATAGAACCAAAGAAAGTTCCTATGGCGAGTTCTGTCAGATAAGAGTCGAGTTTTCTGCCACATGCACTCTAGTCATTGTCCAAACCGCTTCATTCACCTAAGCTCTGGTGTATACCATGGCTTATGGTTTGAAGCGGATTTGCAAGGACGCTTGGGAGCGATCATGTCAATAGCCCTGGCAAGATCGGTGTTCCAAATATTGACCAGAGCATCAACAGGGTTCCCGACATTCCCCACCATTAAACCCTCTAAGGCTTTCTGGAATCCGTTTGGCTCCATTAGCCTTCGAGGGCAGACCTATCTAATGGGTCCACCACCCCCGGTGGGGTGGATACAAACTCTAAGTTCCATCTTGACCAGGAAATGATCCGACCATGACAGTGTGGAGGTATTTACAACCTCCGCCCATGGATAATCCTGTTCCATATTGAAGACCGCATCGAGTGTATGGCCTGCACAATGTGTGGGCCTGACGACCAATTGGGATAGGCCCATGTTTGTCATGGTCTCCATAAACTCCCGAGCCTCACCTGTTAGACTGGTCTCAAGCAGAATGTTGAAGTCTCCCAAAACTAAAAGTCTGGGAGACTCCAGCAACAGCTCCGAGACCAGCTGTGTCAGCTCGGCCAGGGAGTTTGCTAGACAACGGGGTGGTCGGTAGACTAGCAGAATCCCCACACTATCCCTGGTCTTCAGGCTAAGGTGCATACACTCGAAGTGGACTGTGTTCCGGACAGGTATCCTGGTCAAGATCAGGCTATTCTTGTGAACCAGAGCAACTCCGCCCTTCTGCCCACTTCCCCTCACCTGCTCACTGACAGAGTACCCGGCTGGGAGGACCTGTGCCCAGGTAACTGAGCTATCCTCTCCCAGCCAGGTCTCTGTAAAGCAATTTATGGATATTATTTCTTTTCCTAGGCAGATCTAATTAGATTAATGAAAGTGGATGTGAAAGAATTTCAGGATGCAGAGACTGCTGCAAAGAAACAACAACAGCTATGCCCCCATTATTTTGAAAATTAAAAAAGCAGTGGCTCCCTTGACTTGTCTCTAACAGTCTTCTGTCTCTCTTTTCTCCTCCTGTTGTGCAGTTATGGCATTCCATCCTTGTCACAGTTAGCCCCTCATTCCTGCTCACAAAACAACATTGTCTGCTTTGGAAGCACATAGCCCACTGCACATGCAAGGGTCAGGTCAGGCCAAATGCACCTGGAGAAGGATTGTATCTCTCAGGCATTTTGTGATTGCAATGGGTGAAATGAACAGGTTGAGAAGGAGGAGGAGGAGGAGGAGGAGATAAGCCAGTCCAACCACCCATCTTCCCTTTCTCGCCCTCTTGATGGGCACTTTTTATGCTAGAAAATCTTCCTGGACTCTACTGTAGAAAAGATAGAGAGTGGCTCCTATGTCAGTGGAAGAGGCAAATACTGGAAATTAATTTCATACATGTCTCCTAGTCTTCGGGGAATGGTTTATTTAAAAAAAAAAAAATAGAACAAGCCCAACATGTTTCAGCCTAAGAATAAAGTTAAATGGCCTTCTTCAGGGGCTACATAAAAAAACAAAAACAAATAGAAATGTCAAATTAAATCAAAAGGACAGCACATAATTATATGATAGTATGTACATAAAAATCATAATACATTTTAATTTTTGTATATCGCTTTAAAACCTATATATACCAATATGCAATCTAGCATCTACATTTCTGGAGCCTGAAATCTCATTTCATTTAATGGACCGAAAATAAACCAGAGAACCAGGCTCAAGGCTTTTTTGATGGCCTTTTAGCAGATGGCCAGGAAAAAAGAGGCAAGGGAGAGAAGGGAGTGAGATAGCCTTCAAGGATTGTATCATGCAACTGGGCTAAAAAAAAGTTCAGAATGGGTTTACAAATGTGGGAGGAGATCAAGTTCTTCAATGTTTTAATCCAGGCTTTAAAGGCCTACCCCAAAATTCTGAAGCCTATTCCTAGATAGTTTCAACACCTTGGAGATCTCTTTTAAGACTAGCACAAACCTGAAAGGATTCACAGCCCCATTGACATGGGAGTCTCCAGCCACCACTGGATAGGTGATAGTTAAATGGCCTTACTGCACTCCAAAGAAAAGTGGCAAGGGAGGATGAACATTCCATTTTCCATGCCGCCTTACCACAAGTTTTGTCATCCTTCTGATATTCTTTCATTCTGGTCCCATGGGGGACCAAGGTAAAACTGTGTCTTTTTGCTAACAGGTTTTTCTGGTTAGCAAAAAGATTCAGTTTTACCTCGGTCCCCCATAGGACCGGAACAAAAACGTGATGACATCATGCGATAAGGCAGTGTGGAACACATAAAGTTCCAGTTCCCTTGCCGCTTTTCTTCAGAGTGTGGTAAGGCCCCCAAAATGGCTAGAAATCTTAATCAATAGATTAGTTTGTGTAATCTTTTCAATATGAAACAATTAATGGATGTATTTCCTAAAAATGTTGTCTTTTTTCCCCTTTTAGAATTCCTCTACCCTTCAGCTTGAAGAGTGTTCTAGTAGAAGACCTTTACCCCTACATCCAAGTTTCATCCACACTAGGCCTGACTCTCAAGTGGAATTGGGGTGACACTCTCCTAGTATGAAGCTCCAGTTAGTTGGATTGTTTGGGCACATTTTAGTACCGTATATTCCGGCATATAAGATGACTGGGCACATAAGACAACCCCCCAATTTTTAAGTTAAAATATAGAGTTTGCCCCCCCCCCCAGCCAGCCAGCCACCTGGCTGGAAAGCCTGTCCCCCACCAGTCAGCCAGCTTAGTGGCTGTAGATGATGGAATAGTCTGTGAAATTAAAGGACTGAGAACAGCTAAAAAAGCATGGGATACTTTGAAAAATCTCTGTGGTGTTCAATCTTTGGAAAGTAAGGTTGCATTAATAAGTTGGTTAATATGAAGCTATCAAATCTCAAATTTTTGAATGAGCACATTAATGAAGGGGCACATTAATGATTTTAGAGCCATATTGGCAGACAAGAGAATTTCACCATAGACAAAACTTGATGCAAAATGATAACTCTGAATCCAGAAATTCTAATTTTAGGCTAACTTGTCCTGAAAAGAAACATCATTTTGACTCTCCTGAGCTAAATGTTCATTCAAAGTTCATTTAATGTTTGAATGAACATTAATTAAATGTTCATTCAAAGTTCATTTAACACTGCAAAGCAGTCATTCTCACAGCAGGAGGAAGGATCTGCTGGGAAAACTGCTCAGGCCATTTACACTTCAATCATTCTCACAGCAGGGGAAAAGATCTACTGGGGTATAAGACCCCCCCACTTTTGAGGAGATTTTCAAGTGTTAAAAAGCAGTCTTATATGCACGAATATAAGGTACTAGTAATGTGATGGGTTGCTAGTCTTCACACAGTCTAGTTTGCTACCAGTATTTTTATTTATTTATTTATTTATTTATTTATTCCCCGCTCTTCAGCCACAAGGCTATCAGAGTGGCTTACAAATTGTTTTAAGCAATAGCAATTTACACATCTACACTGCATTAAGTAGTTTCCAATGCATGAACAGATGTAGCATACAGTCATGATATTAATTTCTGTGTATTAATAATCTTTTTATGATCCCTGGAATTAATTTTGAAGGGAAAGAATCACTCCATTTTTTCTGGCTTTTTAAAATCATCAACAATACAGCTGCCCCTCCACATTAGCGACTTTCACAATTGTGGTTTTGATTATTCGCGGAAAGCCGCCTGCCCCCCTGGCACTCTCCACCCTGTCCCTTCCCAAGGCAGCGAAGGGCTTACCTCATCACTGCCTTGGGAAGGCGGAGTGGAAAGCTGCTGGCATGCTCACTCTCCACCCCACTCCTTTTCCAAGGCAGTGAGGGGCTTCTCACGAAGCCCGTTGCTGCCCTGGGAAGGTGGGGAGGAAAGCCGCTGGTGCACTAGCTCTCCACTCCACTCCCTTCCCAAGGCAGTGAGGGGCTTCTCACAAAGCCCGTTGCTGCCTTGGGAAGGTGGGGTGGAAAGCCGCTGGCGCGCTCGCTCTCCACTCCACTCCCTTCCCAAGGCAGCGAGGGGCTTCTCACGAAGCCCGTTGCTGCCTTGGGAAGGGACTGGGGTGGAAAGCCACTCGCCCGTAGGCTCATTTCTTATTCACTTCTCTCCCCCCCCCAGATTTGCAGGGGTTGTCTGCCCCTAACCCCCATGAATGTGAAGGGATGACTGTGTAAGAGTTTTATCTTAAATAACTATCAAGCATTTATCATTTTATCATTGCACTGGGAAGTCATAATCCAGCAACAATTTGCATGATTAAAACCTCTGGATTAAAGTAATTATGGCCCATATATGAGGCAGACTATTCTAATCTTTGAAATGTACTTAGGTCAGTGAGCTAGGTATTAATTCCATATTTAGAAACACAATTAAAATGAGAGAAAATAACTTCCATTTGGTTGTATGTTTGTACACAACTGTGATGTATTTTCAAGCACCACAAAGAAGTATTCACATTTAGACTTCATCACAATAATATAATGTACCATAGTTCTGACAGTGTCTTGTTGAAAGGAAGAAAAAGTCAAAGGTTTGTCTTTTGCCTATCTCTGTTTAGCTGGATTTAGAAGAAACGTACAAGGGGAAGACATGTGGTTTGTGTGGAAACTATGATGACAATGGAAAAAATGATCTGCTTCTTCATGGTAAGGTGCTGATTTCTATATGTCTTTATTAACAATAGTAACCATTCATTATACATCTATTTTGAATCTCACCATCTTTAAAAAAAACCATCTTTAAGTCAATGGACATGGTGCAGTAGGGGTGGGAATATCTTTCTTCAATTTCATAGAATCATAGTGTTGGAACACATCCCAAGGGCCATCTAGTTCAACCCCTGCCATGCAAGAGCCCTCTGCTGAAGGACCCCTGAAAGGTGGCCATCCAATATCTGTTTTAAAAACAAACAAACCAATCTCCAGTGAAGGAGAATCAAACATTTTCAAGGCAGAGTTGTCCACTGCAAAACAGCTTTTGCCATCAGACAGTTTGTCCTAATGCTGAGGAGGAATCTGCTTTCTTGTCATTTTAATCCATTGGTTTGGGACCTACCCTCTGAAGCAGCATGAAACAAGCTTCCTCCATCCTCTACATTGTGCTTCAGATAGTTTTTAAAAAGCTATAAGAAAACCCTATGAAATTAATGGGACTGCCATAAGTCGACAGGTGACTTGAAGGCGCGCGCACACACACACACACATCATATTATAGGCCTTGCTTTATAGAGGACAATGCTCTGGTCTTCTGCTTGAAGGGTTATCTACTCCCAGTCTAATTTAAAGATAAAGTGACCCATCTGAAAGGAAGTCAGAGGCCTTGAGGTTGCCCATTAACAGCACCTGGACAGTAGACTGAGCAAGTCCCTTGGTCCCAGTGAGTTCTACTTTGCTGGGTTGGGCTGGCATTCCTATTTAAATTATAGTACCGGTATACCTCAGTTAATGAAGCAGATTGGTTTGTGGGCGTTACTTCAACAGAAAATGTGGTACCAGAGGTAGAAATAACATGCAAACAATAGGGATAGGTTCTGGTACTAAAAAAAAAAAAAGAGAGAGAGAGAGAGAGAGAGAGAGGAGCAGTTTAACATGTTGCAACAAGCGTTTACTTCAAAACTAACAATAATTGCATGTGAAATGAAACAACCAGGTCAGGAAATCCTTGCATAAGTAAACAAAAAATATTTCAAACTTTCTAGAGACCACCTAAAGTCTTCCAAAATGCATTCGGGGATTTTTTCTTTCTTTCCTCACCTTCCACTTGTCTTATGATTTCCATTTTGATGGCCAAACTTCTAGAACTATGCTTTTTTTTTTTTTTAACCATGCTGGATATAGCTGGTGAGGCAGGCTTATCTGAATCCCCTTTCTTTTGGTGTTCAAGTGTGGGATTTTGGAGGCAGCTTCTGGTTACCTTGTCTGTTGCAGGCAGGCACACATGACTACAGTAGGATCAGAGTAAAACCCCACTCATTTTCAGTTCAAGCGTTATTGCATTGTTTATTGCAGGCATGTTGCTGCAACCTGGTTCTGAAAGTCTGTGGGCTGTCTACACTAAGGAAATAAACTGAATTTACCCCAGACCCAGTATGATGTCTTCAGAGGATGCATGCAGTGAATCCGCTTCAGTAAAATGTTAATCTGGTTTAAGAGAAACTGCAGGAAACTCCAGAGTTTCCAGGAAACTCTGGGATGCCTCCAGTTCTTTTGCTGTCTGGACAGCTGGATCAGGTTCAACTCAGCTGAATTCAATTGTCCACATGGAAACACGACACCATCTCTAGGCTCATCTACACTGGTACCTTAATCCAGGGCCAGTCTGGAGCATTATGCTCTGTATGGGCCCTGGATTCAATTCAGTGGTGGCCACACATACCCAGAGTGAATCTGTGTTGGAGTCCAGCCAGGCCAAAACCGCATTGGCCTCACTGGCCCATCCCCTTGTCCCTGGTGCTGCTGCTACCTCACCAGCCAAGCAGCTCCCTGCAAGGGCCTGGCCAGCACTGTCATTTCTGCAGAGGTCAGAATGAGCTCTACCCCCTCCTCGTTGTTTGCATGCATTCCTCTTTCTGGCTTTGGTAGAAGTGATGGTGCCAGCCTGGCTTTTTTAGGAAGCAGTGGCAGTGGTGGCAGTGACTCAGAAGAGGATCACTTACCTGTGCTATTCAGTGCAGGTTAATGGAGATGACACTGCATTTGAATGTGGACAAGTGGATCAGGCCAAATTGAGCCTGAACCAGCTGTCCAGATAGTAAAAGAACCAGAGGCATGCTAGAGTTTCTTGTGGTTCCTCTTAAAATGGATTAACTACTTAATAAGTGGATTCACTTTATCTGGACATGTCACACTGGGTCTAGGGTAAGTTCAGTTTATTTCCTTAGTGTCCCCAAGCCCTCCCTTCTCCTGAAGGCACACTGTCTAGTTCTATGTCCCTCTGAATCACCAATTTGCTAAAAAAAAACAAAAAACAAAAAACAAACCAACAAACACCCCAGCTTTCAATTTAGATTGGATTTAATCTGCTTCAAAGATACCCTACCTCAATTCAAACATCTCCCCAATAATTCCAAATAAGCCCAGTTTGGTGTGTATGAATCTGATGAATATCCCCACTTCCCATCAGATACAGTTCTTGAAATCAGTCTGGAATTCATTCATCCTTTTCAAACTTGAGGACAGCACTGATATATGACACTGGTACAGAACAGGTGGATTCAGATGGATCTTCAAATAGCATTGTGGCATCTGCTTTTTGTACATGAATATAACACAGCAATTTCTGCTATTCTCATAAAAATAAAATTTGCTAATGTTAACTCTTACTCTGATGTGTTGCTCATGAAGAACAAATATACTACGTTCTCACCTTAAGTAGCTAAGCCCTCCATATTAGCAGACTTGTTGCTTTTCAGTTAACCATGTTAGGCCTTGACATTTTAAGGAAATAGAAACAACTTGTCTTTCCCAGTAATATGCCCCAATAATATGAAGAAACACATCTAGTATGAAGATAGCATGTAAGGCTGGCCCTAGCTACCTAGTGTGAAGATTTAATGCTGTCCTAATAATGGTGGGATTTTACAGGCTATAAGCTATTCCCGTGGCAGTTTGGAAACCTTCAAAAAGTAGAAGACCCAACAAAGAAGTGCCCTGATGTGCTTGGAAAGAGTGGAAAGCAAAGAGACAACTCCCACCAGCAAGATAAATGCAAAAGTAGATATGTAAGTTGGACTATGGCACTGGAGAAGGAGGGAAGACTTTTCTCCTGATTCTTCCTGCAAGTTTGTGGCTGGAGCAGATTAAACAGCAATGTGCAGGCCAAGCCAGCCAGCCAATCTTTGCCTTGGCTCCTGTCTTGTGGCTGCTCCATTGTGGGGAAGGAGGTGGGCCAAACAGCCTTCAAGCCTTCGTGGACACCCTATGAGGACATCACCTCCCTGATGGTCTGCAGACCACAGGTTAAGAACCACTGGCATATATAATTTCAAATAGTCTGGTTATGATGAGGTTATACTCTCAAGTGTGTAAGCAAATGATACAAGTGGTCTGTTGGAAGTCTTTGTTGACTGAAGTAGCATTGATGGAGGAAAATAAAATATTTTGTCAATTTTGGGTTGGATTGGAGGTGTCTTTTGGAGATTTTGCAGGAACCCAGGAAAATAGAGGAAAGTGTTGAAGCAGTGTATTGATTTAATTAAGCAATGTTAGTATCAGCAAATATTTAGATTATTGGATGGAGACACAAATAGCATCCCCGTCCTGCTATCTCGTCTCCTGCTACCCCCCAACCCCATCCTGGCACAGTAACAGCCTGTTTTGCACTTACCTTAATCGCACGCCCATCTGCTCCCCTCAGCAACCACAATGTGAATGCAGCTTGGACAGAGCTGCATTCACTTCCTGGTTGAAATCCCAGGCCATTCTCGCTAGAGGATGAGTGTGTGGGAAATTAAAAAATAAAAGCCAAAAATACACCCAAAAGTGACAGCAAGCACAAAAACAGACTTAAAAAATACAAAGTAACCTGGGGAGGGTACAAAAATGGGTGTCACTTACCTGGATGTCCTGATCACAACTGGAAGTGTTCTGGAACGGACCTCCCACTGCTGCTGGCATTGTGCTATGGGAATGGGGCACCTTTTCCCTCGCCCATAGTTCTGTGACAGAAACAGAACGGGTGATCTATTCACGGCTTAAGCCATGAATAAGAAGAAACAAGGGCAAAACGGGGCCAGCATAGGAGCATAACAGGACAAAGATGACATCGTCCAAAAGGGAAGCCCTTTGGCGATCTCCTGGCATTCCTGTAACACCATATTAAAGGTGTCTGATAATCTCCTTACAGTGAAGCCTACTAAAATAATTCATGGTTGCCTACCCAGGTCTAGCTCCTAGAGGGAAAGGGACAGAGAGACAGAAGTCTTTGAGCAAGCAAAAACTAACCTACCTTTACATGCAACCAGAGAGTGAAACTGTACCATGTAACTCTACCATGAGGCATTATATAAACCACCCAAGGCATTTCCACATAAAGTGTGAACATCTGCAAAAGGAAAGCCTGCTTGTATACTGCCACACATGAACAGAGCCCTAGTCAAGCATTCAAAAACTATTTTAGTACAACATGGGAGGAAGGAGCATGAACATGAAGGTGTTAGCCCTACTATCCTCCATTCCCACTCTTGTGAGGGCAAATATCTGAAGTGGAAAACTTTACTACTACTGATGTACAATGTCAGGATTCTACATTGCACAGGAAGTGTTCACAGGTAGATGTTCTCTGCTTCAGTTATTAGCCTTTAATATACAGTTAGCCCTCTACTTTCATGAGCGTTAGTGGAAAACCGCTGCAAAAGTGGAAAAACCAAAAATATAGGCCTGCTTTTTTTAACCCGAGAGAACACTTCTCTAGGCATTTGTAGGTCTTCCAGCACAGTTCTATAGTATGCTTCTGCCAGAAATTGACCATACAGTTATGCTGGAGGATCCAGAGATTCCTAGACAGAACACTTCTCTAGGAATCTCTAGGTCCTCCAGCGTGACTCTATGGTCAATTTCCAACAGAAACATACCAGAGAATTTTGCTGGAGGACCTAGAAAAATGTCTAGAGATAATATATTTAGTAATCCCTGAATAATAAAATCTGTGAATGCTTAACCCGCAAATGTGGCAGGAAGACTGTAACAAGAATGGGGACAGAAGGATATGAAGATAGTGCTCTCATCTTTCTTCCTTGTATGTTGTTATAAAGTAGCATTTGAATATCTGAATAGGGCTTACTTCTTTACTTGATCCAGGATGCCACTCTGTTGTAATTCTGGATCATACAGAGGCCTACTAAAGTTCAGTTATAGGTGTCATTCCAAACAGTGGGGAGGCCTACTCCTTTACATGTGTACACAGGTTGGCCTTCATTCTGGAAACATTTGTGTGATATGAGAGAATGCCTGGGAGGATTACTAATGCATTCAGTTGGGCTCATGGCAGAGTCTTGCTTGCATGCAGACATAACCTAGTTTTTGCATGCAGGGATAAGTTGCACGCTTGAATAGGGCTTGAGTTCTAAGAAGAACTTTGACTGAAATTGGTTCCATTCATATTCTGCCATGGATGAACTGGGAAAAGGACATGGAGTAGAATTCTAAATATTACTTTAATATATTTAATATAATTATTAAGTGGAGGGTTGTCTAAAGGAAATATCTGCTTTTTCTGCCTCAACATGATTTGTGCCTGCCAAGATAATAATGCTTTTGAAAATTTTATATATTATGCAGAACTACATGTGCCCTGGCCACATTTTCAGTTGGTTATTCTCATTACAGAAGCTCTGAAACACAAACATTTCTAAATTTACCTTAGTGGAAGAAAGGCTGTGGAAGGGAATTAAGAAGGCAGTGATTGTGTCTATTTGTTTCTCTTTCTTCTTCACTATAAGTTGTGTAGAATATGACTGGGGATCACAGAAAAGCATGTTAGGTATTAGAGTAACCTCACAAAAGTCAGTGAAGTTATGGTATTAATTTCTGTAAGTACACTACATGTGTAAGAAATTGATTTCTTGCTTTCAGAAATCTAAGTGCAAAAAAGCCTTGTCTCGCTTTGGGAACTGTGCTAAGGTGATTGCCATTGATGATTACCTATCCATCTGCATTGATGACATGTGTGGCTGCTCTAAGAAATCTTCTCATTCTGACCTAGTCGCAAGCTGTGTGTGCAGCACTCTCAGCCAGTACTCCCGAGACTGTGTCCTCAAGGGTGGAGACCCAGGAAAATGGAGAACCAAAGAACTCTGCTGTAAGTTCATAAAGACGGCGAAGCAACAACAAATACTTTCCAGACCCTCGGTCTCTCTCTCTCTCTGGCTTTTCTTCGCAAACAAAGATTCAGGAAGGACTCATCCCTTGCTTTCTGCAAGCACGCTGATGACTAAAAAGGCCAATCCAAGATAAAAAAAAAAGTCCAGTTGCAGAAATCACAGCAGAAGGTCTCCTTGGGTGATGTTTCCAGGTTGTGATTCTATCTGCGTTGTCGTTTCTCTTCAAGACTTGTTCGGTGTGCGTTCTCAAATAAGGCTGCAGCATTGTGGATAGTGCGTCTCCATGCCTCCCGATGTGAGGCCAGGGCGGACCACTGTTGGTGATCAATTTGGCCAAGCCTGAGATATTGTTTCAGGGAGTTTCAGGGAGTCCTTGTATCGCTTTTTTGGAGCACCCCTCTTATGCTGACCCGTGGCGAGTTCACCATAGAGTACTATTTTGGGGAGGCAATGGTCCTCCATCCTAGAAATATGCCCTGCCCAGCGCAGCTGTGTTCTCAATATCATGGCCTCAATGCTGGTGATCCCTGCTTGTTCAAGGACAGCAACATTTGTCACATAGTCAGGCCAGCTTAAACAGCGCTGGTGGAAGCGTTCAAGGAGTTGTAAGTGGTGGCGATAGGTGACCCATGTTTCAGACGTAAAGAAGATACCCTCGGTGTAATATTAATTGTATTGAGTAGGGTATGTATTCTTCTTGGCTTGCAGTTTTCCCTTGGGACTAAACATTTGAATTTGTTCTGTGTTTTGTGATGACTATGGCAGATCTTCCATAGTCTGGTGGAGCATAAAGTTCTGCTAGATAGAACTCTGCTCCATCCCCCATTCTCCACACAGGGAACTCACCTTCTTCCTGCAGAAGCCTTCTTAATATGATGGTTCAGTGGCTGGAGGAGAGCAGGAGCAGCGAAAGAGCATCTGACTAGGTTCCTACAGCCAGATACCTAATGACAAGGGGGTTACCGGCTGGCCAGTGGGCCAGTTTGTGGCCCGGCCGGCACCCCTGTGGTTCCTCCTCCTCTGGCGGCCTCCCATGGCTGCGTGGCCAGCCTGGGGGGCTGCATTTGCAGACCATTAACTTCCTGGCCTGCAGGAAGGCAGGAGCCAATCGGGGTGAGCCTCCCTCATCCCAGTTGGCTCAGGGCAGGATAGGAGGAGGGACTTCCAGCTGTGCTTCTGGCACAGCTGGATGATGAGGAGCCTGCGATGGGGGCCGATATAAAAGCTTGTAGTAGTATGTGTCTTCTTTGTAGGAGGGGAGCGGGGCATACAGTCTGGGTCTGCAAAGGCATCCTCCAGGTCTTCCCAGGGAGCTTCAGACGTTCTGGAGGATGACATTGTCATTCTGCATCCAGTGCATCATGTGTCCATGATGTCTCCACAGGAGGAAGATGAGTTCTCCATGAGAGCTGAGCTTTGTGTGAATCATAGACGCATAGAGTTGGAAGAGGCCACAAGCGTGATCTAGTCCAACCCCCTTCTATGCAGGAAAACACAATCAAAGCATTCCTGACAGATGGCCATCCAGCCTCTGTTTAAAATCCTCCAGAGAAGGAGACTCCAGCACACTTGGAGTCAGTGTGTTTGCAATTTAGATGTTTGCAATTCTGTGTGTGTGTGTGTGTGTGTGTGTGTGTGTGAGAGAGAGAGAGAGAGAGAGAGAGAGAGAGAGAGAGAGAGAGAGAGAATATATATGAATACATGATTGAGAGATTAAGTTTTGGCCACTGTTACTAACACTTAATTATGTTTGGGGTTGCAGTCCAAAAATGTCAACATAACCTGGAATATATGGAATGTGGAAACCCATGTGTTGATACCTGTTTCAACCCAGAAAGGAGCAAAATATGTAGAGCCCAATGTACTGATGGCTGCTTTTGTCCTGAAGGTGAGAATATTATGTAAGATACTATCCATCATTTCTATGATACTTTAATAGCACAAAGTATTTTACAAGACTTCCTTAGGCATTTTGGCAATAACCCTATGGGGCAGGTATCTGATGTGTTCATTTTGCAATGGGGATGCAGACCAAGGCTTGATTTCGAAAAGGTGGTGAGGGCAGAGCTCAAGCCTATCTCCCCATCATACCATCTGACCTAGAAACCTTCTGTGTAGGAAGATGGACCCACTGCGCTTGCTCAGAACCAATCATATATTACTGCTTCACAGCAAGGGGAGGTGGAAAGTTCCAGTCAACTCATACATAAGGTAAAAGAGAACAAAAGACCAACATGGGAAAATGTTACTTGTTGTATAAAACCTTCCAATGCTATTGCATGTTTCATAAAATTAATTATTACCCATATTATCCCAAAATATAATTAATTACAAACAATGGTTATTAATGTAAAAACTATTCCAAGCTCTATACCTTATAGCAAGGGTAAGAATCTTGCAGCTCTCCAGATGTTGCTGAACTGCAGTTACATTGGTTCCACTTAGCAATGATGGTGAGGAATGCTAGAGGTTGCAATCTAACAATCTTTGGAAGGTCACCCAATTTCCACTCTGCCTTACAGTGTCATTGTGAGGATTATTGAGATCACATACACAAGAGTACAGTCAAACATATTGCATATAGTATTGTCATCATTACAATCATGTTACTGTTATTTATATTTATTACTGATACCCACCAACAAGTGCATAAGCTTTGAGATCTCTCCTACCAATAACAGTGAATTAGTTAAAGTAACATTAATTCCACAGCATTCATTTTGCTCTCATGTACCTGTTTTCCTTCTTAACATTATTAAGCGATGTGTTTCAACAGGGACAATTCTCGATGACATACGTGACAAAAAATGTATCCCTCCTGGCAACTGCCCATGCACCTACCAAGGCAAAATCTATACCACTGGAGACACCTACTCCCTTCCCTGCCAGAACTGGTACTGTTATACCATTGCTCACAATTGTATATCAGACTGAAAAAGCAACTAGTTAGTCTTTGGTTAATCTTAATATGGGCACAGGTTTTCCACTGAGGGTGGAGATAACAGAAGAGCAAAACACCAGTTTACTTTTCTCCTGGGAGTTCAGAGCTAACAATCTGAGATGTATTCCTTGATAACAGGCATTGTATCTGAAATACTGCATCCATTTACTTAAGGGTTACAACTGTAGCAGTGGTGGTGGCGGCTGTGGTGATGCTTTCTCACTGGCAGTTGCTGGCTGCCATGCCAATGTGGTGGTGAATCTACCCCACATTTTAATTTTAATTCTAAAAATCTATCCAAGGTGTTGAACCTATTTGGGGGCTAGGGCTCAGTGCCTCAGATAGGTCCTTTACATTTCTGGCTAAAACAAAGTGGATTTACCTCCTCACTGATTTGGAAGCCACCAGCCACCACTGGATTTTCCACTAAAAGCACTCAGCATGGTTGGCAGAAGAGATACACTATGGGTGATCAACAGCAGGCAACCAGTTACCACATCAAATGGACTTTGCACCAGGTCCATGGACTGGAACATATGGAGGTTTTACAAAGGAACACAGCAAATTTACATATGCAGAAAATGCACATATATTCTTGCAAATAAGTACCCAAATACATAGCAGGCTTGATCACTGGAGGAGGGAGAAAACCATAGGTGCCCAAAAATAATTCCGTTCTGCCTTAAGTCCTTGCTCTTTTGTACAGCTTGGATAGCATTTAAAAATTACTTTTCATGTTGCTTTATGTGGTATAATGTGTTTTCAAGTGGTACTGTCAGAAGAATAAGATGCCTTGTTTTTAAAAGAGTTAATCCTACTCTTCCTAGGTTGAACATATTAACATGGAGGAGCAAGTACTCCCTCAGGAGCCTTGCATGGTTACGGAGTACCTATGTTGTGTCAGAATTCACCAAAACTGAGTACAGTGGGCCCTCAGTATCTGCTGGGGTTTGGTTCCAGGATCCCCCATGGATGCCAAAATCTGTGGATGCTCATGTCCCAATATATACAATGGCATAGTAAAGTGGTGTCCCTTATATAAAATGGCAAATAGCAAGGTTTGTATTTTTGGAATTTGGGGGGGGGGATATTTTCAAGCTGTGGTTAGTTGAATCTGTGAATGCCAAACCTGTGGATACAGAGGGCCGACTGTACAAAAGTCTGCTTTCAGCACCACAACTATGCTAGTGATTCTAACAATAGCTGACATTAGACACCAGAATATCTGACCAAAGAAGACAGGCTAGAAATACCTATGAAAGTCAAAGGAACAGTTTCTCACATCTTTAGTTCAGAGGAAAGGAACACTTGCCCTACTTGTAATTCTTCCCTCTTACACATAGTGTTATTTCTGTATTAAAGGGGGAAAGAGACACAGTGTGTTGCATTGATAAATCACCTGTTTAACAGCTTGTTTTGTTTGTCTGGCTCTGGCAAATTTTCAGAGATGGTCACGTGTGTTTCTATATAGCTATCCCTTTGTTAGAGTAACTCCTCTTTTTTTTGGTTTTGTAGTACCTGCACTGGCAGCAAATGGTCTTGCTTATCCCTGCCTTGTTTTGGAAATTGTAAAATAGAAGGAGGATTTCATATAACTACATTTGATAAGAAGCAATTCATTTTCCATGGCAACTGCCACTATGTCTTAGCTAAGGTATCTTGGACTTTAAAAAATAAATTAAAATGTTTTCTACCTTTCAGGAGTAACAAAAAGTTATTCTGTGTACTTCAAATTAAGTGTTTTGTTAAATGTTTGGTAAAGAAGATGTATGAATTGAAGTATATGTAGTCTAGTGTAATACTGAATGGACATTATCCAATAGATGCCTGTGGCATTTGGGCAGTCACTCTTTCCCATTGGGAACTACATTTCAATGCAACTGAAGCACAGAATTGAGAAAAATAGCCAGCTCCAGTATAGCTATTGTGTAGCAACTGCACAACTTATATTGGGAGGTGGTGGCAGGGTAAACTTATCTGTAAAGGTCTGAAGAGGGTCTGTAATTTACATGCCAAACATTTGCCTGTGTAATGATGTTACACTGTCCTTTTCTGCAGCTAAACAATAAATGGTAGTGGACTTAAATGTGTGTCCCAGAGTTGGGGGGGGGGGCATGGTCCAAATACAATGGCCAGCCATGTTTTTTTTTTTTAAAGAATGCAATGTATATGTTATCCAACTTACTGGGTGGAATTCAATGTCTTTTTTAAAAAAAAACAACAACTATGGAACCAGGTGAGGAACAATTTCTCTGCCTCCTACAGCCCCTTATGTGCAGCCAAACACTGCTTTGGAGGGTTGGGGGCTTTCCGGGGCAGATTTTTGGGGGTGCAAGAGGCTGCAAGGCACAAGATAGAGGAAGTGTGTTGTTGGCCTCTGCCAAGGTTTTTCCTGAGAAAAACACCAGTGCAACACGGTGTATTCATAGCAAACATGTTTTGTCAGATAGAATGTAGAGTTGAGCAACCACAAGTTCATCAGACATGACCAGCAAAAGTTGCTCAGTGGTTGTATAGATTTTGGTGGCATCCTTTCCTGCAATAATAGTGTGTAGCTGAACCATGTGAACCTTTCAAATCTACTATAATGGAGTATGTTATACTGAGTACAGCTAGTAGTCAGAGAAAATAATAGGGTTCCCCCTCCTCCCGTAGACTGTCTTGTCTTATAAGCAGACATATGTAAAACTTCCAGTGTTTTGATAATAGCACTTGACTGCTTGTTAGGCAGTGGGAAAGGGGGACATGACACTGTTTGGCATCCACTTTGTTTTCTTCTACATCTATCACATCAATATGCCCCCTGGTTGTCTGACATGCCCACCATATTGATGGTACATTTTTGTCTCATTTTTCAGGACACAGCTGGATCTTTTGTAATCATTGGAGAGATAGCTCAGTGTGGCACCTCTAGTACTATGACTTGCCTGAAGAATGCCTTAATTACTTTAGGAGCCATTGTAAGTCACTGGAGCTATGTTGGAAAGTGCTGCTCCACCAACCAGAGTTAGTGTTTCTCTGTGTTGATGAAATTTATCTTACTCTTCTTTTCTTCACAGAATATAAGGATCTGTTCCTGTGGAGAGGTCTATATCAATAACGCCACTGCAGCATTGCCTGTAACTAAAGGTCTGAATTTAGTTTCTTCTAAAATTCATATAAAAACTCTATTGTCCACTTGCATAGTGGACACTCTAACTAAAGTCTTTTTTTTTTCTTAGATGGCGTCACTCTCTTCAGACCATCCACATTTTATGTCAACGTTGTGACTTCTTCTCGGGTACAGATTCAAGTGCAACTGAAACCCATTATGCAGATCTTCATAACAGTAGATGAAACTTACCAAAATCAAACTGCTGGTAGAGTGCTCCGCCTCCTATGCCTTAATTCCAAATTTACTTGGGTATAGTGAAATGATTCTTCCCTTCTCATTGGTTGGGAAGTTCTGATTTCATGATATAATCACAAATATTCTTATTCCTCATACATAAATCACCAACAAAGACAACAACAGTGGTAGTGGTGATGGTGATAATGGTGATGATGATGAGTTAAGTTGGATTGTTTCGGTTAATTGATATTTAAAAAACACAATTTTCCAATCCAGTTTGTATAGCTAGCATCCTTTTGTCTGGCATACTTGGTTTTTCTACCATCCATTGAGTATATTCACTCTGGAAAATCAAGTATGATTGGAGGATTGTAGATGTAAGCGTATATGAACATGGAGCACCACAAGACACAATACTTCCAATGATCCTGTTAGAAGTGATTCTGCTTCAGTGAGTGAGGTTGCGAAAACCTTCTGTCCATTTTTGGTCACAGTGATAGTAACAGAATTGTCACTGATGGCACCCTAGAAGAGGCAAATGAAATTCCCATCTGTTATACTGCTACTGCTAAAACCAAGTCATGTGAAGGTGAGGTGTGTTGGGGATACATAGATGTGCTTCTCCCTTTAGTTCATCATAGTGATTAAATGGACATGACTACAGTTCTTAAAATTTGGATTTGACTCTGACAGTTCTACCTCAAACTGTGGTTGAACTGGAGCTGTTGGTAGAAATACCAACATCTACAGTTCAATCACAGCTTGAGGTCTGATTCTCTGGTAATAGTTAGAATAGTGAGGTCCTGCTTTCACCAGGGACTTTATTTCTTACCACATTTATTAAATTACTATTGCCTGCCAGATCCTAAATTGGATGATAGTAGCTCTCCAAATATCTGAATGTCAACCTGATCGGAGATGACTGGTGATTTTCATTTCCATGGAGCAGTAAGTCCGCTTTGGGTTTTAGCCCAGACTTGAAAGGAATTACCTAAGATGCTGAACCCTATCCCTAAATACTTTCAGCATCTTGGATAGTTCAGACTGAAAGCCTAAGCAGATTCAATGTCCCACAGACAAGGAAACCAACATGACCCACAAGGAAACCAACAAGTCCCCAGATGTGTGCACTTTTTGTACATGCTGTTATCTTGTGATTTCCCCATTCCACTTAGGCCTTTGTGGGAATTTCAACAGCGAGAAAGCTGATGATTTTCTAACTGTCAGTGGAATTGTAGAAGAATCTGCTTCTGCATTTGGAAACTCATGGAAGACCATGGATAACTGTGCTGATGTTCAAGATAGCTATGAAGATCCCTGTTGGAAAAGTGTGGACAAAGGTATGACATTATGTTTTTCAAAATCCATGGCTTAGGGTTTTGTTTTGTTTTTTTAAATACAACACCTTGTGTTCTCTCTCTCTCTCTCTCTCTCTCTCTCTCAACTATTCCTTCAAATGGTGCATTTTACTTCTTCCCATAATACAGAGGTGGATAAAATGCAGCCCTCCAGGTGTTGATGGCCATAACTCCCATCAACCCCATCTAGTATAGCCAATGGTAAAGAATGGTGGGTGTTGGAGTCCAACAACATCTGGAGAGCTGAACTTTGCCCACTCTTTCCAGAAACAGGATGGGAACTGTTCTCCCATCTTTATTTGCTTGATTGCTTGTCAGATTTCTATATTGTCATTCACCAGATAAGATCTTGGGAAGTTATTTTTCAAAATTAGTATTTTCTGTTACTTGTTACAGTGTTTAAAAGATAATTCATTTTTATTACTTGTTACAGCATTTTAAAAACCACTCGCTATACTTTTCATTGCATTACTCATTAGTTTTTTTGTTATTTTTTTCTTGCTTTAAAAAACTGGTTAAGATTGATAAGGGAACAGCAGAAAACTGGGGAAAGTCATGTCAAAGTACCAGTAAGTGCTTATCTATACCAGCCAGGAAATGCTGGTTCCCCACTGGCATGCCCTGGCTGTGGAGTCCCTGTTACCTCCATGGAATGGGCCAGAGTCCACACAGGAATGGTGGCCCATTCCTGCAGCTGCCGCCACTATTTTCTCTGCTGTCTGGAGGCCAAGAAGGGGCTTGCAACATGTGACTGCAGGACCCTGCATGTGACCAGCTTTGGTCACATGCTGCAGGCCCGTGCCTGCCTTCTGGGAGAGCCAGAAGACTGGTAGTGGCCATGAAGGCCAGAGTGCCAGACAGGATCCTGTGGACATGTGGTGTCCAATCAGGGTTTTGGTCACCAGTACCGGATTAAACTTTGCTATAATGGTACTTTGCTATAATGGTGTATCAGGCCCTGTCCTGACTTGTCCCTGTCTCAGTCCTGTTATTTGCCCCGGGGGTGGTGAGGACTGCCTGGGAGCAGAATAGGCAAATGACCTGCATCATATGGACCGCAGGGCTCTGAGACAGGGGCAAGCTGGGGTATTTGGCCCATGTAGATAAGCCCTAAAATAACATAAAAGTGGCTAGAAAATGTTAGTTGCTTTACTAATAAAGTAACTTTATTCTCCCTCATTACATTACTTTTGAAATATATACCTTAATTATTTTAAAAAGAAAATTGACAAAGGCAACTATATTACAATCGCTATGAAGGCAGCAATTAAACCAGGTGTTGCGTGCAACTTGGGCAATAAATTGATCAAGCAGAGATGACAGTGTTTTTACTGCCTTTTCACTGTTATCATCACTATAGGGTTGTTGTGGAGCCCAGTCTGATGCATGTTGACTCAGAATGAAGTCTTCCTTAGTTCAGTGGGTCTTACACTCTAGTAACTATGAAAAAGATTAAAGCTTGAATACATGGACTAGCCTCTCCAGAGCCTAACTTGTTTTAATGAACTTACTGACAGACTAATTATAACAGACTGGTCAAAATGTACAAAGGAATGCCATAGCTGAGCAAGGGCCATAGCTTGGTGTCAGAGAACATGATTTGCAAGAAGAAGGTCCAGATTCAGCTAGGGGTAAACAAGACTGCAAGTCAGCATAGGCAATACTGACTTAGAAAGTGGGTGATCTGACTCAATTTGAGAAAGATGCATAAGTTTCTAGAATATAGATAGGCCCCTGCCCTCCGTTATCTGTGGGACCTGTATCTGCAGATTCACTTACCGACGTGTGAAAAAATATGGTTTCTCTAGACATCTTTTAGGTCCTCCAATGCAACTCTATGGCATGCATGAGCCAGAAGTAATTCATTTTAATAGGATTTGCTATTATCCACTGTTTCCAGTATCCATGGTAAGTCTGGGAATGTATCCCCTGTGGATACGGGGATCTATCTGTATATTTTTCACAGAAATTTGGCAAGATAACAAAAAACAAACAAACTCAGACTAAAGAACCAAACACCCTCTGCATCTTAGTGTTAAATACAAGCGATACTTCCACTTGCTTGTGTGGCATTTCTAGAGAAAAAAATGAATAGCAAATTCTGAATCCTCTTAAGAAAAGAGAGAAGGTGAGAACAGCTAAGGCCTTGCAAATAATGTTGGACATCTCTGTTTTTGTCTGTTAGAAAACTTTGGGCAGCATTGGTGTGCCCTTCTATTGAACACAAATGGGATATTTGCTAAGTGTCATTCCGTTAGCGATCCTGCTCCTTATGCTAAGGTGAGACATCAATTTAGTAACAGTTTAAATCATATTCTGACAACTGGCATAATTTCATGTGCATTTTGATCTGAAAAGCCAGTGTGGTTTCATGGTTTGAGGTTTGCACTATGACTCTGGGAAACCAAAGTTCAAATCCCTAGTCAGCCATGAAACACTGGGTGACCTTGGACAAGTCACATTCTCTCAGCCTCAGAGGAATTAAATGACCCAGAAAAACCCTGATACATTCACCTATCAGAAACAACTTAAAGGTATACGAGCTTGAAGGCACACAACAACAACAGTTCTTATGAGACATACTCTGATCAGAACACTCTTCTGTAATTTATACTGTCCATGTTCTGCTTCTCTTAAAGATGAAAGGACTGCTTTCACAGGAAAAAGCCAGTAGCCATCACAACATCATGTGGCCAGGGCCGGTTTAAGGACCCTGCAGCACCTGCAGCCGCAGGGCCCCCGTCATTGTGGGGGGGCCCATTGTAACCCTCCTCCTGCAAAAACATTAGTAATAATCTGAATATCCTGTACTGTGAATAGGTTAGGTTACGTTAGGTTACACTGACCTGAGATAAACATATGCCCCCCCAAAAATAAAGTGTTGCAGGGCCCCCCAAAATTCCTTAAACTGGCCCTGCCTGTGGCACTGAATCACATACTTTATTAAGTGTAGCTTTTAAACATTTGTAGCTGAGTCATAGATATAGTGACCAGTTGCCCCCTGACGGTCAGTTAAAGCTTTGACACAGAAAAGAGGGAATTCTGGATAAAAGTGAGTGGGTGTTCCTTTATCTCAACAAGTGTAAAACAATATATTGCAGATTCAGGTAGGCATAAGTCAGAGAAGATTTGTTATCTCATTCTTTGAATATGTGTTTAGCCTTGAAGAAGAAACTGTCCTCTTTATTTACTTAATGAAAGAGCAAACTTCATGTGTAAAGATGGATCATTTCCCTCTTTGTAACATGTTGTCACACATGTATAATAAACAAATATCTTTGCACTTGAGACTTTTCCTAGACTGTGAAGTAACATAAAAGAGGTAACACGGTCAGATCATCTGTTTTCTCTTTGAACATTGGAACTAGCCCTTTTAAAATCTTCATTTATCCCCATTCCTTTTTATGTCTGAAAGTGGTCCTTCCTTAGTATTGAGGCTAACTGCCATGGAAACACCCTATAGAATCCTGGGATTCACAGTTTAGGAAAGGGCACAAAGAATTCTCAGCCAGAGAGCTGTTCTGGTGCCTCACTAAACTACAAACTCCAGGATTCAATAGGATGCAGTCACAGCAGTTAAAATGGAATTGTAGCACTGTAATTGTGGAGTGTAAGAGGGCCCTTAATATCTGCTCTCTGTTTACCATTTAGAACTGTGCTTACGACACTTGCAATGCTGACAACAGTAAAGAAGCGCTGTGCAGTGTCTTCTCAGCGTATGCCAGAGATTGTGCCTCAAGAGGAATACATCTGAAAGGATGGAGAAGTGGCATCTGCGGTGTGTACCATACATATATCCGTCTAGATATATGATCACATATCCACATGAGGACAGATACTATTTTATTATTTAAAATAGCATACAATTAAAAGAGTGAGCAGCAGTTCAGATTATTTCTTTGTCATGTACATAGCACTGTCTGGACTGATCTAATGTGGTTGTGTCATGCTACCAGTAGGTGAACCTGTAGAATCCACTTTCCTTTTTTTTTTCCCATGATGGGAAGTTTTTGTAGAAATCGATGAATTGGATCCAGATGTGTTGGGTTATTTCAGTCAACCTTTTCTCAGTTTGGACTGGAGCCTTTTCACTGTTGTAAGTTTCACACTGAGTCTAAATGCACTGGATTTGAAATAAGGACCAATTCAAAGATTAATAACTATGTGACATAGGTTTCATCTATATGGGCCAGAATACGCCGGCTCCCCTATGGTGTAATCTTCCTGCAGATCTGGCCTGTTCCTCCCCTGTTACCTGGATGAAACAGGCCATAATCCAGATGGGCATGCTGGTCCGTCCCTGCAGCCACTGGCACCTGTTTCCCACTCTCTGGATCCAGGCAGAAGGCCAGCAGCATATGAGTAAGGCCTCCTTCTTGTGACCAGCCTATATCTGGAAGAGAAAGGTAGCTAGCAGCGGTCTCCTGCTAGCTCCTGTGGTCACGTGGGGCTCCTGCGGTCACTTGGGGTCTGATCCATTTTATTTGGATTACAATGGGTTTTCCCAGGTATTTTCTTAATTTTTTTATCATGCCCTACCCTATTTCCCATCCCCCATCTTAGCTCCATCTTTGCCCCATGGGTAGTGAGGACTGCCCTGGGGCAGAACAGGACAAGAGCCCTGCATCATCTGCTCTGCAAAAGCCCTACGTCATCTGGAATGCAGTGCTCCAAGACGGGTGCAAGATGGAGTACAAGATGGAGTAAATAGCCCGTGTAGATAAGACCAGCATAGTTAAATGATTCACAGTCTTTTTAGGGATATCATGATTAGAGCTGATGCAAGTTCTTTTCTATTTGTTGTGTCTTCACTTGATCTTGACAACCTGCATCATGAACATGCATGTGAAAACTCTCCTCCAGGCCTGGTTCCCATTTTCCATTTTGTATCCATATAAAACTCCTTGGAATGCATTTGTGCTGAGAGTATATGTATAGAAACTCATTTTTAGCAGCAATTTTCCAATTCATGGTGTGTGTGTGTGTGTGTGCGTGTTTGTTGGTGTTGTGTTTTATAGTTACTGTGCTTAGGGGAAATGCTCCCAAGAGTTAGATATTTCTGTAGAATCCCACATCATACAAAATGTTATCTAGGCTAATCCATTCTTTGCATGCATCAAATTCTGGCCAAGCTGACTGTGTCAATCAGTCATGAATGTTATGGAAATCAGGGGAAATTACCTCTAAATACATAAGCCCATTATTGTAGTGCAGGGCCTAATCTGCCTTATATTTGAATGGCTTCCAGAAGGAAGGTTTACCTCTTCCCTTATAAGTAGAATCCTTGATGGCTGGTTCTTCTTGTTGTTCCATCAAAGATATTCATGTCCATTTGGCATAAAGTAATGCACAGTTATGAACCCTAAACCCATTTCAGACCCTACTTTTTTTTTTTTTTTTAATTTCCCTTGCAAAGATGTGTCCATGGAGTGCCCTAGAACTATGGAGTACAGCTACGAAGTGGATTTCTGTAACAGGTCATGTCGTTCACTGGGGGAGCCTGACATACTGTGCAATGTTCAGATTGTCCCTGTGGAAGGCTGTGGTTGCCCTGAGGGGACCTACCTCATGAATGAGAATGAATGTGTCTCCCCAGAGAATTGTCCATGTTATTATAAAGGCCAGTTGATCCTGCCTGGAAATTTGCTTCAAAAAGATGGGCTCACGTGGTAAGCTGATTCAGATAAAAATAAAACTCACACATTTTAAATAACTGCAGTTGACAATACTAGCAAAAGTTGTTGCATAATTGTTGATGTGATTGTTTTGAAGCATTAATTTCTAAATCATGATAACTGTGGAAGCCACTCTTGGGGAGCTAATAAGAAAGTACCTATGTATACACATCCACACAAACACCTACACATATAAACGGTTGCCCTAAATACCTAAAGCTCCCCCATCCTTTCACGATTCAGAAGAAAGACTTGAGGAAAAAAGCAGGAGCAGTTGATAAATCCTTAAAAAAAAAAACAACAACACTTGGCAGAGCATGCAGTTGCCTCAGTGGGAGTGCTGCAGGGAGTTCACATTTTAAGTATTCCATCTAATCTTGTGTTACCAGCATCAGTACAGGCAGGTGTGGGAATTGTGTAGTGCAAAGGCTACGTGCAGTCCTTGGAGGCCTTGATGTGACCCTATGCTTTCTCTTTACCCAAAGCCCCATACACCCCCCCCAAATATCATAAAATATTTCAAACCCCTCCCCCATGTTACTTTCAGCCATGATTTTGTTCCTAGTTCTCCCCTCTACACTGAAAGAGAGGAGGGGGAACTCCCAGAAGTGACACTGGAAAATGTACTGGAAATGTAGTTAGGAAGATATCCAGAAAGACATAGGAGATTATTAGATGTGGCTAATGTAGCACCAGAATAATAAACTAACAGCACCAGGGTTTCCTTGACACTAAGCTACAATGATGGTTGAGGAATTGTATATTAAATATCTTCAATAATTAATATGTTTAATTATAAACTTTTATCTATGTGTATTATTTTACAATATATCATTACATATACCAATAAATACTCTCAAGTGCATATTATACCCTCTGTGTTCACTTAACTCTCTCTCTCTCTGGCTTTTCTTCGCAAACGAAGATTCAGGAAGGACTCATCCCGCACTTTCTGCAAGCACGCTGATGACTAAAAAGGCCATTCCGAGATAAACAAGTCCGGTTGCAGAAAGCACAGCAGAAGGTCTCCTTGGGTGATGTTTTTGGGTTGTGATTCTTTCTGCGTTGTCGTTTCTCTTCAAGACTTGTTCGTTGTGAGTTCTCAAATAAGGCTGCAACATTGTGGATAGTGCGTCTCCATGCCTCCCGATGTGAGGCCAGGGCGGACCACTGTTGGTGATCAATTTGGCCGAGCCTGAGATGTTGTTTCAGGGAGTCTTTGTATCGCTTTTTTGGAGCGCCCCTCTTACGCTGACCCGTGGCGAGTTCACCGTAGAGTAGTATTTTTGGGAGGCGATGGTCCTCCATCCTAGAAACGTGCCCTGCCCAGCGTAGCTGTGTTCTCAATATCATGGCCTCAATGCTGGTGATCCCTGCTTGCTCAAGGTTTCAAAGTCACTTAACTACAGTGCATACAAAAATATAAATATATAACAAACATATCCACACAGTAGTTACATCAAGATCTTCATACAATCCAATTTATTGGTATATTTATTGGAGAGTATTTATTGGTATATGTAATGATATATTGTAAAATAATACACATAGATAACATTTTATTAATCATATTAATCATATTAATTATTGAAGATATTTAATATACAAGTCCTCAACCATTGCTGTAGCTTAGCACCAGAATAATGACATGAGAATGCAAAAGGACACCAATATCACATGACATCATTCTTTTGCATTCCACTGTTGTTATTCTGGCATTTCTTTTTATTGATGGGCCGAGCCATCAATAGATTGCCCATCCCGTTTTGGTGCCAGCATTGCCGGCATCCAAAACCTTGCACCATTGTCCTGCTGTGAATATAGCATCAATGGGTGGTCCTGCCAGAACACTTCTGCATGGATCATGAAAACAGGGTAGGCTACCCTCTTTTTATGAACCTCCCTGGGTTACTTGTTATTATTTTAGTGTGCTTATGTGCTTTTAAAAACTGTTTTCTTGTTACTTTACTTTTTATTTTTGAATTTCTCTCCTGGGCAGAGCTGTATGTGGGAATAAGGTAGGTCTGAACCTTTTAGTTATTCTGCTAGGACAGAGGTGGGAGAGGAGATTGTGGGATGGGAACACTTTCTTTTTGTGTTCCTGTCTGATAATCTCCTTAAATTATCCAAGTGACCTACTAGTAACAAGTCTAGCAGCTTCTTTCTTAGCACTTCCCCTATGCACCTTTACTCAAAAATAGATGCAATAAAACTTAGTGGGGTGTATTTCTGCTAAGCACCCATAAAATCCGGTTGCATGTAGTCCATCTGCTGTACTCCATCTGAATGTCAGAAGTTTTATCAAGTGGTGAGCAAAGTGTGGCCTAAAGCCCTGATCCCCCTGATTTCCTTTGACTGCTTCTTTTTTGGGAATAAAAAGGACAAATCACCTCTCCTGACAGCCTACAGAACTGATTTGCCTTTTAAGTAGGTCACAGAACCTATTCTGAAAAAATAAAAATGGACTTTCAGTGATGTCTCAGTCCCCCCTCCCCATTTTTGACAGCCTATGTGGCCCTCAGATTGTCCTGGAGAGAAAATTAATTCCTAGACTTGCTTAGGTTCTCCACCTCTGATTTATTACATTCATTTACTGATGGCAAAAGAGAGAGACTGAAGAGTGGACATTACTTGCATCCCTATTGGACCATGGTTTGCATGTCTACAAGATGTGGCTTTTGCTAGTAGTTACCACAACTACCCCCCCACCGCAAACTCGTTCTTTTGCCAGCCTAACTTCTCATGCCTCACTTACTTTCCATCCCGGCAAAAGGCTTCTCTGACAATGAACAAGGAGTGAACAGAGTTCCATTCACTTCCTCGTCTGAAATCCTATGGATTCTCATGAGAATACCTAGTGCAGGAAATTCAAAAATAAAACTCAAAAAGTAAAAGAAAGCACACAAACACATGAAAAAACTTACAAGTAAACCCAGGAGGGTCATAAAAGGAGTGTCACCTACCTGTATGTCGCGATCTCACCTGGATGTGTTCTGGCCGATCTGGCCATTCATGCTGCATTCACGTGAGTACAATGGTGCATGGCTACAAATGCTGACAACGCTGGCACAAAAACGCCACAGGGATCAATTGACAGCTTGGGCTGTCAATAATATTGGATGGGTTTTAAACTGGACATGATTGTGAAAGGGCGATGTCGTCTAGTACGTGGTCCCTTACATAATCATTAAGCGTCCTTATGATACTGTATTTACATGGTCTGATAAAGTCCATAGCTGTGTTAGTCTGGAATATCAGTAAGCAAGGGCATCTTGTAGCACCTTTGAGACTGAGAGAAAGAAGTTGTAGCATAAGCTTTCATAGATTTTGTTTACTTCCTCAGATGCATGGAGTGCATCTCTCCATGTATCTGAGGAAACAGACCAACTCTACAAAAGCTTATGCTATTTCTTTCTCTCAGTTAGTCTCAAAGGTGCTACAAGATCCCCTTGCTTATCAAGGAAGACAGAGTGGGTCAATGCTTTGGATCTGATGAACACAGACAACTTAGGTCTTGTCTACATGATGAAAAGACTCCTCATAAATTTTGCAGAGACTGAATTTGATTCACAATATTCAGAGGGAGCGGGGCTAAAAACTCCACAAACCATGCTTTAAAAGGATTCATGGTTTCCCCCAGAACTTCCTGGAAAATGCTAATAGATGTACATTTTTGGGTGTGTGGCTGTCCAAATTTGCATCAATGTGCATTTTTGCTCAATTGCTATTTATGAGCACACATGCTCACTCAATTCGAATGGATGCAAATGGATGTGAATGTGTGCAGAAATGTGAAGACAAATTCAACTTCACTGCAAATGAGCAAAAATGCACACCCAGTCTCAGTAAACCATTATGTCTAGACAAGCCCCTGGTATAATCTCCTTGTCCAGTTCTCTTGACTTACATAGTTCTGATAGATCCTAAAGACATCTAGAATGTCAGATCTGGGGATCTACAATGGCTTGCCACACAGTATTTTGCCTGGGGCTCGAATGAGTGGTGGACAATTACAGAAGTGACTTGGGATGGCTTTATGTAATTGGATCTGGGATCAATTTCTATCTTTCTTTTATGTACTGGCATAAGACTTCTGTTTTATATTTTTGTACTTTTAGCAAATGCATTCAAGGACAATTGGATTGCATTGAAAACCCAGAAATTAGGAAAGGTGAGAACTTTTCTGTTATGATTACCCTGAATTATTGCCATGTTCTACATGCGTAGTACAAGTTATGATTGGTACAACTTTTTCCCAATATGGGGATCATATAGCAGTAGTGACAGTGTTATATTTTAGGTGGGTTGAATTCTGGAAACTGCTTAGTACTGTGCCTACTTTTGCTCTGTATAACGTCCTTGCTTTGATGATGTTGTTTTACTTCCAGATTGTCCTTCTCCTATGTACTACTTTGACTGTGACTCTGCTGGCCCAAGTGCATCTGGATCTGAATGTCAGAAGAGTTGCAAAATACAAGACGTGCAGTGTGTAAGGGGTTAAGCTCTTAGCAATGATGTGCCCTTGGTCGTTGTGCACTTGAGTGAACTTTATGAATGCTCATGGGAATTGTACTTATTTTTACTGTTCACAAACCACATGTCCTCCCTCTAGAACAGAGCAAATATAATAATCTAGCTGATGACACTGCCTGTTATTGTTCATGTCAAGTTCTGTTGTTTTTGCCTGCCTGATACAGAAGAATTTAGCCTGAACTGTGCTCTAAAACATTTCAGTTGAATGAATAAAAAACTAGTCTTTTGTTTTTATGGGACTCAAACCTGATGCATCTCTCTCTATATATATCATCCACATGTCAGCCTTTATTTTTTTTAAAGCCATGTATATCTGCTGCATGAGACTGCTAGAGCAAGGATGAGGAATATGTGGTCCTCCAGATGTTGACAAACTTTCATGCCCATCTTCTCTCACAGCTGACTATGCTGACTAGGGTTGATGGAAATGTAGTCCAATGACATCTGGAGAATCTCAGGATTTTCACAACCATGCTAGAGATTACTACTGTCTTGTGAGAGTGGTTTGTCCAATGCCACTCAAGTGTTTGTATAAAAGGTATCTGCTGAACAGATGAGCACATCCCTAATGTTGCAAATAGATGGCTTTCCCCTTTCATTGATTTACCGTGGATATGAGGGAAAGAGTTAGCAACAGGACCAAGGAAAGAATGACCAGAAAAAGCCACATCTGTGCCATAATTCTCTGACTGGTAATATGCCACCATGTTTTTATGAACACATGACTTCTTGGTTCTACGAATGCAGTCTTCACTATCCCTCCATTCCTGTAAACTTATACATCAAATGTTTTTGCTTGTAATGGAAGTGAGCCATTTCCTTCTTCTGGTACCCCTTTTCCAATATTCTACAGGACCATTCAGGATCACCCACAGAACAAGAATCTTTTCTGTTCTGCTTCTCATTCCTTTATGTCCACTGAATAATCAGAAATCTCATAAAGGGAATAACTTCCTGAATGTCACTAGATCCATCATCATGCTGATGTGCACACCAAAATTTTCTTCCCACTATAGCCCTTGGCAACACATGAAAACCTATTCTGGAGGGTTTCTTAGCCCCTTTTGGGGTGAATGGGGCTGCAGAGGGAAAATCGCCCACTCCCCATTCCATAGACAGAAGCAGTTCCATTAGTGGATACCTTCTGCTGGAATCCAACCTTCATTATTATTCCAAAAGTATTTCTTTCTGGTCGATCCATTATACGTTGGTAGTATTTCATGAACTAAACGAATAGCACCCTGAACAATCAGATTCCATTAATGCCTCACTTTCTTTCCCCGTCTTCTTTTTTTATGTTCCCTTTTACATCAATTTCTATTGTGTTTTCATCTACCCAGTATGCTACAAAATGTATCTCTGGATGTGTGTGTCCTGATGGACTGGTATCCAATAATAATGGCAGTTGTATTGAGGAGGATCAATGTCCTTGCATCTATGGAGGAAATTTCTACAGTCCTGGTACATACATTACAGTCAACTGTAACACATGGTATAGTATATTTCAGTGTTCTTAAAATCATCTTTTAGCACAGTAAACAAAGGTCTTAAAGTATATGATCCAATATGCACTAGCTTAGAACCTGAACAGCAAGAAATCCTCAACTAATGAGATGGATACCCAAACATAATGAAAAAAGAGCAAAAGCACACCAACAAACGGAGAAAAGAGGATACAAGTTTGCATGGTGTATGCATATGCTACTTTATATGTATACATGAGAATAGTTATTATATGATTTAAATTGAAATACAAAATTATCTCATTGAATGCCTTGTAGCAGACCACTATCATCTTATACCATTGTATGAAGATTAATGGCCAGTGTTGCAAATGGCATCATTGAGTATCCGATTATACTCTGACCCCACCCCCATAATGATGTAACTGCTAATATATGTGTGGTTTGATATTAACTCTATCAGTGTGCCTGAAGAAGTGGATTGTAATCCATGAAAGCTCATGTTGAAATAAATAAGTTTGTCTTAAAGGTGCTTCTAGATCCCCCACACACCCTTTTCCCTGTAGTGCAGAACACTAGGAACAGATGACCTGTCTTCCTGTTTATGGTGTCTAGGTGCCCACTATGATGGGAAACTTCAAGTACACTCCCTGGCTTTCCCCTCTGGTGGTTCTTTATTTATAAACTAAAGCTGGACCAGACCAGACATGTGGCCCTCTTGAAGTTATTGGAACACGAGTTCCAGCAGCCCTAACTAGTATAGCCAAAGGTAAGGAATGCTGGAAGTTGCAGTCCCACAACTTCTGGAGGACCACATGATTCCTACACATGAAACAGAGAATGCCTTCAAACAGAGGGTTGTTCTCTTTAAAGTAGGACCAGAGCAAAGTAAGAGCATTTGCTTCTTTGAAATATAGCTCCCAAGATGCCATGCTGACCATGCTGGATGGAGAGTTATGTGAGTTATAGTCCAGAACATGTTTTCCAGCTCTGAGTAAGACACACAATCATCTTATAACAAGAGGATTGGGGGAACACTCTACTGTCCTATGTAGCTTTGGACTGCAGCTAGTATGGATTTATCCAATAGTGTCTGTCAGTGTGTGGAATATGTACCACTGGCAGAATGAATTCCTCTTCCATGTGCTGTCCCTCATGCACTCCACCATCTTCTCTGGAGGACATACCCTCCAAAGAAGATCTAGGGGTTTTATGGGTGGGGGGTTGCTGGTGAGGTGGGGTGGAGAGACAGAAAGGGGAGTAAAGTTGCATGAGGAAGAATCCCCTTCTGTGACAAATGACACAGTTCTATGCTTTTGCATTTACAGTTGTCCCTCCACATTCATGGTTTTGACATTCACGGATTTGAGTATCCATGGCTTGAAAATATTCTTTTAAAAAATAATAATCCTAATAGCAAACCTTGATTTTGCCATCTTATATAAGGGACACCATTTTGCTATGCCATTGCATATAATGGGACTTGAGTATTCATGGATTTGGGTATTCACGGGGGGTCCTGGAACCAAACCCCAGTGAATGTGAAGGGACAACTGTATTTAATTATAATAATTTTAAAATTTAGACTGCGATTCTGTATCACCTACTGTACCACCATAGTTACATAGCAAAGTAGGGTCTTCTGGCCTGCCTCACCCCCCCCCATCTCCACTTATCAGGCAGCAGCCACTGCAAGTGATGAGGGTCTGTTCCCCTGGTGATTAGGAAGCAGCTGACTTACATTTCCACCCTCTCCTGTGAGTAATATTTGGTGTGACAGTTAGAAGCAGGGTCACTGTCACAGTTCCCCCTCACACCGGAGATTGCTCACAGGAGGGGAGGTTGGGAATGTCAGTCAGCTGCTTCTCAAATGAAATGCTATCAGATCCCCATTGCTTGCAAGGACTGCTGCTTGGTAACTGGGGACTGTGACTTTCACAGTCCCTATGTATTCCCTAAACTAGAGAATACATAGGGATCATAAATAAAAAACAGTCACACTAGGTTATGCAATTTTAGCTGCCTTAGTGAATTCCATCCTTAATTTTTAATAGTTATGTTTATAATAAATACATTTGTGCAGATCAGCTACTGAAGATTTGTTTGTAAATGTTCTGTACCAGCAATATAATGACATTTAATGTTACATAGACACCCACAAGTGAATTTGTTTATAAATCAATATTTCTCTCTGGTGGTAGTGGAAAGATGTTATTACAGTAAGGGCTAAGCAAGTATATAAATGCTAATACCTCATCATACAGCTGCTATATTCTATGGTACCAGCAACCTAAAACTGCTAATATCTAACATATAATCCCTTCCTCATGGCAGAACAGGACTCTTTCACACGACACAATTAGAGCACTATGTTTCTACTGTAACCGTGATATCTGCATCCTATGGAATCCTGGGATTTGCAGTTTCAGGAGGGCCATTTAGAATTAGAGGAGCTCTCTTGCTGACCTTACCAAACCACAAACCCCAGCTTCCCATAGAATGCAGACATGGCAGTTAAAGTAGAATCATTCTGATAGAATTGTGTAGGAACTTTATCATAACCCTCCCACAGTAAATATTCTTTTGCCAGCATATTTTGAAATATTTTATGCTGGCAAAAGAATCCCCGTACCAGACCTACCTTGAGTCACATTAGAAAGGCAGCCCTGGCAGTAACAAAGCACAAACAGAGCTCTGTTTACTTCTGGGTTCCAAATCTCACCAACTCTCGCAAGAAGGTGTTAGTGCAGCAAATTCAAAAATACATTTTAAAAAACACACACACAAGAGGTACACACAAGCAAAGAAACACACTCACAAAGTCCCAAGTACACCGGGGAAGCAAAAAAAAAAAAAAAAAAAAAGAGCACCCCCTACCTGGCTGTCCCAATCTCAGCCGGATGCGTATTTTGTTGCTGCGAACCCCAAAGACTTAACTCAAAATTTAAAACACCACTAATAATCATAATCATAATCATGCCAGATGATAATGATGATGATAATGATGATGATGATACAATTACACCACCCATTAACCATTCCTTCAGAGGCAGTGGAGGGGAGGGAAGACTTTTCTCCTACTTGCAGATTTGTGGCTGGAGCGGATAGAACAGCAATGTGCAGGTCAAACCAGCCAGCCTTTGCCTTGGCTCCTATCATGTTGGCTGATCAGCCTTCAAGCCTTTGTGGACCCCCTGTGAGGATGTCGCAGCCCCATGGGGCCATGGACCACAGGTTAAGAACTACTGGTGAAGTGCGAAAGGGCCCAGAGTCTTCCTGAGCTACCGGAATCAGCAGGATTGTAAAACTGTGACTTAATAAAGATGGAGGTGATGATGACTTGTTAAAGAGGAATGATAACACTTCCAGAGGATCCTGTAGAGAAATGAAAAAGGAAGTGGCTTAGTAAAGCCGTCATTTCAACTAACCCAGAGGTGGTGGTGGTGGTGATGGTGGTGGAATGATTTTAATGATGTCTTAGTCTACCCTGTACCCTACACACAGAACTTTTCTCTATGAGACAACTTGTAATCCTTTGTATTTAATCTAGTGTGTGCCAGAAGAGACAGTGGAGTTGTACAAAAGACCCCTGCCAAGGAATATGCACTGTGTATGGGAATGGACACTACTTCAATTTTGATGGAACTAAATTTGATTTTATGGGAGACTGTGATTATATCCTAGCTCAGGTATCAAAAGTGCATTATCTGTTTCAAATATGGGCTATACAGTATTGTACCAACTAAATATTTGCAGTGATGAAGGCTACAAACCTATACCCACTTCCCTAGGAGTAGGGATGGAGTTAATATTAAAAAGTGGTCAAGAAATGGTTAAAAGCCATGTTTTTCAAGTGTCAAGAAGCCCTGACAAAAAGAATCTTGGGCTCATGAGGTTCTTTTCATAGAGAACAGCATTTTCTGTGCCAGAAACAGATTTTTCTGCACAGAAAATAACATTTCTGAAAATAATACTTCTGTGCAGAAATGTCATTTTTTGAGCAAAACAACCACATGCAGATTTTGCTCAGAAAACATCCCCAAATGCAAATAGTCTTTGGACATTATCAGATGCAGTGGAATGTGGCACAAAACCGTGTCCCAAACTGAGTCTGAAGAATGCTATGAGAACAGAAAGGGCGACATTATCAGATGCCCACATCCTCAGCCATTCTGGGGGCATAGCACGGCATGAATAAAGCGTCACTTTTTTTATTGACAGGCTGTCAGTAAAAAGGATGCCTTATTCACACCCACGCTACGTCCCTGGAATGGCTGAAGGACATCGTTATCTGGAAATGTCACCCATTCCTGTTCTCATAGCATTCTTCTGACATGGTTTTTGCCACGCCTGATAAAGTCCTTTGAAAATTGTGGGGTTTCAGAAATAATTGAATCAGCTCTGAGGAAGCTCCACTGACCCCAATGGGACTTTGCTTTGCATAGTCATGTATAAAATTATGCTATAAATGTTTATCATGAATTTTTTCATTTACGTCCAACATGCCAGAAATTGAGGCATCAGAATTTGGTGTGAGGAATGCTCTTTTATCTTATCATGAATCTCCAGGCTATAGCTTACGAAAAGTAAAAAGAATTAAACTGGCACATCTTAACGTATCAGTATTTCCAAGAGCCAACTTATGCCCTCAGCAAAATAACAGTAAGTTCTGGGTCTGTATTCTTCGCAATGAATGCTTTCATATGTGCATCCCATCTTTTCTACATGCAACTAATCCAACACAGAGAGATTTTCTTGACCAGCTCACTCCTTGATATACAATGTGCAATGAATCTTTTGTTTTGTTTTTGCTGTTGTTGTTGTAATGAGGTGAACATTTTTTGAAACCCAGAAATTTCTTGTTTGTAGTCTGAAGTGATACTGCCTCAAGACTACTGCCTGATTTTGCTTCATGCATATATCAGTATATAGGGTCCCCTAGGATTGTGTTCATTAAACCTGTAGCTAGGCCTTCCTGAGTTGCTCAATGTGAGTTGCTCAAAGAATGTGCATATGTTATTGTTGTGCATTGCAGAAGTGTTGCTATGTGAACTGGGATTGCTGAGGAAAGTGAGGATTTTTTTTCTTAACTGCTAGAGGCATCCATGGATTCAACCAACCATAGCTTGAAAATATTGGGGGGGGGGATCCAAAAATCAAACCTCACTGTTCACCATTTTATATAGGGGATGCCATTTTACTATGCCATTGTATATAATGGGACTTAATCTGGATTTTGGTACCCATGGTGGAGGGGGTTCCTAAAACCAAACCACAGCAAATGCTAAGGGGCTCCTGTAAGAGATGGAAAGAGGATGTATGAAGCCAGAGAGGCATAATGGGCATAAAAACTGGGCAGGAGAGTTCAATGACATAGTATGTGTTTATAGTGTAGAAACTAGATGTGGAAACAATCTTAGGCAATAGGCAGGGACAAACAGTGAGATCTCTAGAAGAAGGATGAGCATAGTATAGCCCACGGGCCCCATGTGAAACCCCCTCTCCCCACAGCTTGTTGTGTGGAGTGTGCCAAATGGATGTTGCTGCTCTTGGAGGACTCCAGGAGGGGCACTTTCAAAACCTAAAGTAGATGTCTGATCACAAATCTTTTTTTTTTCCCTTTTGCATTGGGGAAGGCATTTGTTGTTGCTGAAAGGTGGTCTGTGAAGCTGACACTGAGGAGATTATCAGATGAGCCTAATAAACTGGGACAGGGACGCCACAGTATCATGAAAAGATTTCACTTACAGATGATGCCATCCCTGTCCTGTTCTGCTCCCGCGCTGCCTCCATTCTGTCCCTGTTTTTTTTTATTGATGGCTTAAGCCATTAATAGATCTGCCATTCTGTTTCTGTAATGGAATGACGGGAGTGTGAAAAGGTGCCTGTTACGCTGGCACGATACCAGCACCTCCACTGCCACCCATTCACCCACCCATCCTTGCTGGATCACCCCCCGTCCTTTCTGGATCGCCCCCCATCCTCACTGGATCGTCCCCCTCCTCATTGGATCACTGCCCAATCACTCCCCCATCCTCCCCAGATCACCCCCATCCTTGCTGGATCACCCCCTCATCCTCGCCGTATCGGCTCCCATCCTCGCTGGATCAGCCCCCCATTGTCCCTTGATCACCCCCCACCAATCACCCCCCATTGCCCCCTGGATCGCCCCCAGCCTAGAATAATGTACCTTTAAAAAATTCCCGGCTCTCCTCTTCTCATGAGAGCAGGCAGGATTACAAATCAGGAAGTGAAAGGAGCTCTAGAGCACCTACCACTCCTGGGCTGCATTCATGATTAAGGTAAGTCTGAAACTTTTTGTTCTTTTGCCGAGACAGGGGCGGGAAATGAGATTGCAGGACATGAACACTTTTTTTTGTTTCCGTCTGATAATCTCCTGAGTTCTGTGGGCGAGAATTTGGCTTCCAGCCCTGCCAAAGTTGCCCAGCCCTGCTTTGAATTGATGGGGTGGAGGATGTTGCACAACATTGCATATTTATTTGGAGGATGATAGGTGACTGGCAAACTGATTGATACAATAAAATTCCACTTTGATTATCATAGCTTGAGGTGTTATATACTTTCTTCTTGTGAACATATGCCATAGTGGGTTAGAAGTTAATATGGAAAATATAACATTTGATGTCCTTTTGGTTTCTTTTTCTAAGGACTTCTGCCCCAATAATTTGCAGCCAGGCACTTTTCGAATTATAGTGCAAAACACTGCATGTGGTAAATCCCTCTCAGTATGTTCCTTGAAAATTACCATCTTCTTGGAGGTAAGTCCATAATCAGTTTTAAAAGTGGTGAACTGCAAAACTATATGGCTACGAGTTTCTTTGCAGTACTTTGCCTGTACCTATTCACCCTCTGTCCTTACATGGTTTAGTCATATTTTAGAAAGATTGCTGCATTATGTTTTAGGATATGTAGAGTTGCTATTGAATTCCAGAATAACAAAGGAACTGACAGGATTTGAGAAACTTTGGCTGAAATCCTGTTGGTGATATACACAACTGTAAACTCCCATTATGTGTGTATATATTAAATGTCATTGCACAAAGAGATATTCAGTGCCTCCTTGCTCAATGATCCTTCATGCATCAGTAGAGGATGGTGGCACCAAGGTAGCATCTAGCTACAGATCTGCAGCCAAGAGCACAGAGGAGCTACCCTCCCACTAGATCTTCAGTTTCTTGCTGGAGATCTAGGAGGATAGTGTTGTTTCATTGCTCCCAGCTGCAGAAATGTAGCCAGTCATCAAACAGGCCAGCTGTGCCCATAGAGGAAGGGAGAGGGCAGAGGTACACTTCTTAGAGCATTATGCTCATGTAGGATAATGGCTACAGTCTCCTAACCTCTTGCCCAATGTTTTTCCCCCCTTACCTGTTTCAAGTATCTGGTTTTTGGTCATCTGAAAAGGGGTCTAGCACAGGTTTGGCCCTCTAGATTTATATAACTAATAAATAACTCTCATGCTGACTGTCAGTCTCATGCTGACTGGGGCTTCTGGATGTAATGAAGTCCAAAACATCTGAAGAGCAGAAGATTCCCCATCATTGTGAAGTCGAAGGCTTTCACGGCTGGCATCCATAGATTTTCCTTTTTTTTTCTTTCCAGGCTGTGAGGCCGTATTCTGAAATAGTTTCTTTCTGACGTTTTGCCTGCATCTGTGGCTGGCATCCTCCACAGATGCAGGTGAAGCGTCAGAAAGAAACTATTCCAGAACAACGGCCTCACAGCCCGGAAAAAAAATAAGGAAAATCTATTCCCCATCATCTTATTGTAGTTTCAACTACTACCAACCTTATCTTGTTGTACTGGAGCCAAGCAATCTGAAGGGATGTTTTAAATACTGTTTTTAACCTGTGTTTTTACCTTCTTTTTATTCTATATCCCCTTTTAACTGTGCTGGTTTATGACTGTAATAAAGATTCTATCTTATTAAGGTAGTTTGGAAACAACACTAGCTTTTCAGTGTCATCATCAAGACATCTGATACTGCTCTGTTTGAGGAAAGAGCAGGAAGGTGGAGAGTCCTGATTTTTACTGGAAGAACTGCCATTAGAAGGCTTTTCAATACCCGTGTGTACTTGATGATGTCCTCAGATCAAATATCTAGATGCCCATAAAACTGGAATACTTAATCCATTCCCTCTCATTGGATTAATTCTTAAATGGATTGGGAAATTGATTTTTTTTTATCCAGTCTTATTAACGCATAACCTTGAGGACTACCAATTTTATTGTACATATGCTTTTGTGGACCATAGCATAGAGCCAGCAAAGGTTTATGATAGAGTAAACCCAATAAAAGTGCCACAGAATCCTTTGAAGCTTTGACATCCCTGTTTCTTATCATCAACAGATATCATTCATACTCCCATTTACACACACATGGTTCACAGGCCACATTACCCTTATTCACACCCAGCACATGTAGCAAGTCATTTATACACTGAGGACTTCATCAGACATGGAAAATGCAGCATCATAAGGATGCCACATAACTGTGAAAGGGTGCATGGATCAGGCATCACCCTTTCATGGTTAAAATCATCCAAAATCACATTTTTAAAAAAATTGATGCTGTCAATAAATTTCCCTGCCACTTTTTTGCTGGCATTGCTGGCATGTGATACCTCGGGCCATTTAAATGTTGGACTTAACCTGACAGTGGCCGGACTGGCCAGAACACTTCCAGGTCAGATCAGAACATCCAAGTAAGTGACGGTCTATTTTTGACCTTCCCCATGTTACTTGGGGACTTTTAAGTATGTTTAGGTATTTGTGTAAACTTTTTGACATTTATTTTTATTTTTTAATTTCAAAAGAGGAAGTGAACAGAGCTCCGTTCACTTCCTCTTTATTTCTGGAGGCACCTTTGCCAAGAAAGGAGGTAAGTGCAGGGGAGACATTCTTTTGCTGGCATAAAAATTGATATTTTTTTTATGCCAGCAAAATAACATTTTCAGGGAGATGTCTGATAAGTCCTGAGTGAAATTGCCGATTGACATGTGCACCATGTACTTTGCCCCATCTCACATATCTGGTCTAAGAGTTTATTCCTCTTGAATAGTGCTATCTCCTTTCCTCTCTAACAAGTCCATTGCTTTGGCCTTTCAGTATTGAGACAATTTAATTCTTCAGCAGTTTCGTAATGTTTCTACACCTATGATAATACCGCAGTTGGAGGCAGAACTTTGTTCTTTGACTTCCAGGCTTCTCTGACATTAAAACCACAAGGAAATTATCTTAGGAAAATTAAGAACATGGGGAAAATATGTAGTCTCTTTCTGGGACCGGAAGGGGGGACATGATGTCTATAAGCAGTAAGAATTGCATTATGATAGTAAGCTTTTGGTTTTGATGCAGCTTTGATCTTCCAATTCATTTTTTTCTAGGGCAGTGAAATCAGGCTCCTAGAAGAGAAAATTGAGGAGATAACCAGTAAACCAGATGCTGAAAAAAACTATAAAATTTATCTCATGGGGATGTATATCATAATTGAAATTTCCCATGGTGTGACCTTCATTTGGGACCAAAAGACAACTGTGATTGTACAAGTGGCACCCGCTTTTCAGGTAAGGTTACATTAGGGATATACATTTTTGTGAAATATATTCTCACAGAGGCTTGTCTACACTGCAGAAAAAAACCTGTATTCACCTCATAGCCACTGTGAGCAAGACATACAACATTCTTGAAGATTTGATGGGAACATGGTTCTTTTTGAGGCCCAAGATCTTTAATCCAGTTTTTTTTAAAAAAAACTACCTTTTACCCTGCACTTTACTGGAAAAACTGGTTTATTGTATGTGTTGCCACCTCCAAGTTGGCTTTGGTGCGGAGCTGGGGGTGGCCAGCATTCTGCCAAGAAAGTGGATGTATGAATTGACTTGGAACAGAATAAATTGATGCAGCCATCCCTAATTCGCAGGAAGTCCTGTTTTAAATAAATTTAGTATAGTATTCCCAGATCTGGTGACTTCCAGGTGTACTGGGCTCCCATCACCTTAATCTTTCTTGTCCAGTAATGATGCTGGCTGAGAATGGTGGGATTCTTCAGTCCAATATATCTTGAATGTAACAGGCCAGGGGCGGGGGGGAAACATTCTCTTAAAATAACGTAATACCTTTGTAAGAAATGATGCAGGGGCATCACTGGAGAGGTGTAGGGTAGGTGGGCTGCACTGGGTGTCAACATAATTAGGGTGATACCATGATCCCCCCCTCCACCAGCCTATTGATGCCACAGTGGTCCCTAATATCTGCCTCTATCATTTTGATTCTTCTCTCAGCAATTGCTGCTACTGCATTGGCAGAATGGGGCCATATATAAGATTGCAGGAGGAGGAGGAGGAGCCAGGAGGAGCGGGCAGAGCGAAGGGAGGAGAGAAAGGGAGTGGAAGAGAAGAGGAAGGAAGTCTCCGGGCTAAGCCACACACCTGCACATTCCGATTGGAGCTCCTTCTCCCTCAGAAGCACTGCCAGATTCAACATTGCAAAGGGAAACCAGAGCAAGGCGGGGGGAATGCAGTGTCACAGCAATGGCAGCCAGAGACAGTGAGGAGAGAGCACAAGAAAGAACAGAGCAGAAGACAGGAGAGTGAATGGGCTTGCTTTGTAGGTAGCAGCCAATGGTTGTTGTTGTGGACATGGGGGAGCAGCCATGCCATCTGGTTGGTAGGTTGCACACACCGCCATGTATGCTGTTTGTTTATGGGGGGGGGAGGATGCTGAGATATGGTATTGTATGGGGCCCTAGAAGACAGAGCAGAGTGAGTGGGCTTGCTGTAGAGGCAACCAGTGGTCATTGGTAGCAGGCACAGGAGAGTGGCAGTGCCATTTGTTTGGTAGGCCACACTCTCTTTGTGTTTGTTTATGGGGGAGGGAGGACACTGAGAAATGGTGGCCCAGGAGACAGAGCAGAGTGAGTGGGCTTGCTGTGGAGGCAGTCAGTGGTCATTTGTGGCAGGTATGGGGGAGTAGCAGTGCCATCCATTTGGTAGGCCATGCGTGTCACCATGCTTGCTGTTTGTGTTACTTTATGGGGGGGGGAGGATGCTGAGTAATGGTACCATATGGGGGCCCGGGAGACAGAGCAGAGTGAGTGGGCTTGCTGTGGAGGCAGCCAGTGGTCATTGGCAGCAGGAGCAGGGGAGTAGCAGCAGTGTCTGTTTGGTAGGCTGTGTGTGTCACCATGCTTGCTGTTTGTGTTTGTTTAGGGGAGAGAGGATGCTGAGAAATGGGGGTCCAGGAGACAGAGGAGAATGATTGGGCTTACATTACAAAACATTACTAAGTAAAACATTACTAAGGATTTTGTGTGGTCTGGTACAAGAGGAGGTCAATGGGGATGGTGTGACACCATGAGTTTCCACACCAGGTTATACCAACCCTAGTGATACCACTGAAAGGATGGTTTGAAACAAAGAACTGTATAATCTTATACTGATTTGTACAAACTGGATGGACAGTACGTTAGGGGAGAAATTGTAGCAGCCTGGAAGAAAACATTTCTATTGCAGAAGATGGTAAAATAACTTCCACAAATTTTCTAGGGCAGAATTTGTGGCCTTTGTGGCAATTTCGACAACAGTGACAGCAACGACTTTACCACTAGAGGACAGTCTGTGGAGATAGATGTACAGGCATTTGGACAGAGCTGGAAAGTTACCTCTAGCTGTTCAGACATAAACAAGAGAGATCTGTGTGTGAGTCAGCCTTCCAAGCTTATACTGGGGAGAAAGTATTGTAGTATTATCAGAAGTGAAACTTTTGGAGCCTGTCATAGTAAAGTAAGTATGCATTTTTTTCTCTTTTTCCATCCACCATCTTGCTTTCTGTCATGCTACTTGCTCTCACTTGTTTATCTATATATCTTTAGATTGTATTTATAGTTTATAGCTAATCTGGTATAAAATGCTTTGCCCGTAAACTTTCCATGATTAGGATAAAATGAGGCCCATGTTGGTTAAGCTAGTTGTTTCCCTACCAGAATATTTCCAAACAATGTGAAGTCGAAGGCTTTCACAGCAAGCATCCATAGGTTTTTTGTGAGTTTTTTTCCGGGCTGTGAGGCTGTGTTATGGAAGAGTTTTTTTCCTGACATTTCGCCTGCAAGCGAAACCTCAGGAAAAACTCTTCCAGAACATGGCCTCACAGCCTGGGAAAAAACCCACCCACACACAAAAAACTGTATTTCCAAACAGTCTAGACAAGGGTGAGAATCATGTGGCCTTCCAGAGTTGTTAGACCACTAGTCTATGCAGCCCTAGCCAGGATAGCCAGTGGTGAGGAATGTGGCTAGAGCTACCATAAATACTGAGCAAGGATGGGGTGTGTGTGTGTGCTCACTTTGAAATGAACAATGCTAGCTGTGAGTCAAGCCATAATTGCTTTGGGTATACAACAAAAGGTCTTCTCTCGGGCTCTGGAACTGCAGAGCAAAATAGTTTAGGTTGGCTCCATCTTTGTTGTCCTTCCACAAGCAAGCACATATGTTTTTGTACAAACAGGCCTGTAACATTTAAGAGACACTTTTAATTCATTTGATATTGTTTGTTTCTTTTCTTTTTTTGCTAGTTTTTGAACTGTGTTTTTAATTGGATATGTTTGTGTATGTATTAGCCAGCTCAAGCTCAAGGACTCTGTTTTGGCAAGAGGGAAGGATATTTATATAATAAACAGATAGATGGATAGATGTCAGACCTGCAGTAAGGCAGCCTCCTGTGTTCCTGTTATATTAGCAAGTTAGATTATTTCTTTAAAATCATGGAGCTCTGGCTTCTGAGACAAATTTCCCTTTGGCCAGATATCTTGGAGCTTCCGTTTTCAGATGCATGTGTGTGTGTTTATCTTAAATATGATCCTGGGAATAAGTCTTTATTAACACTGTTTTTGCTTCTGTTAGATCGACCCAACACCTTATTATGAATCTTGTGTGTCTGATTTCTGTGGCTGTGACAATGTGACAAACTGGGAGTGCTTCTGTACTGCTGTAGCTGCTTATGCTAAGAGTTGTCGCAGAGCTGGTATCTGTATTGACTGGAGGAGTCCTAAAAATTGTCGTAAGTACTCAGAAATGAAATATGCCTTCAGCAGCATTGATCATGTGGCCACATATTATCTGAAGTGGGGATAGTTAATAACATTAAACCAGTTAATAAAGTGGACCATTCATAAAAGAACACTAGGAAAACTGAATCAGGATTCGCTTTTATCCCCAATGTACATCTGGGTGTAATGCCTCACATATCATACACTTGTGTGTTGCTGTACATGGGATTAGAACAAGCTAGTTGGTATCTTTTTATTTTTATTTTTTGCCAGTGACTAATCATTTGATTGTCTTATGGACTAAACAGAAATGATTTCCAAAATATATGCTCCCATACTTCATTCATTCTGCCTCCATCCTTCTTTCATTTTGCCTCCACTGCTTTTTATTAATGGAAGTTTCTGTTAATAAAAAGTGGTGGAGGCAAAACGAAAGAAGGACAGAGGCAGAACGAACAAAGGACAGGAGGAGGATGGCGTCATCTGAAACAGAGCACTAGAAGTGGGACAGCGCTGCTCTCCTCCCAACTTTAGTGGGATTTTTTTTTTACCCCGTCTGAAAAAGTCCTTAGGGTCAAACCAGCATTAATAGAAATATTTGTTCCCTGAGATAGACCCATTTTTCTTCCCACAATAAGATTTTCTCTGAGATGCATGCCTCATCAGACTTCCAAATTAACTCTGTATTTACTTTCCAATGACCACTTGTAAAACAAAGCATGTTAAATGCAAAATACATAGGTGAGGATAATCACATGTTCTGATAACCTCATTTTGCACCACATGAGGGAGCACCTTTTCTAAAAACGTGCTAAATATATAATCTGCTTTAATCCAAAGTAGATGTCCTCAGTTTTCTTATTAGTTTCCATGTCTGTCCTCAAAGTATATTTTCTCTTGATTGTGTGATTGTTCAAAACAACCCTCTAAAATCCTACAAGGTGGATGCCACTCTGTTATGCTACATGGATGGAACTAGGTAAAATGTTTGTTGTCTAAACATCTTTGGTACCAAGCTATGTCATTGTCAAACTGTGACACCAGTATGTCACCCAGAACATTTGTATCTTATAGTACAAGTAGGTTTCCTGGCAAATTTTAGCATGGGATGGCCAGTTTGAAGTAGGCAGAAGCACCATTCACATTCTCCAATTCAGTGATGTTACAGTATATTGTGGGAAGTGTCACAGACTAATTAGTATAGAAGGGTCATCCTTCTTCTAATTCTGTTTTTCAGTTTCCCACAATTCTTGTATATAGACGTGGGGCCTGCACAATAATAGCACTATGATTCCACTTTAACTGCCATGGTAGCATTCTATGGGATCCTGGTGTTTGTAGTCTGGTGAAGCACAAGAGCTCTGGCTGATAATTCCAAATACTCTTTCCTAAACTGCAAATCTCAGGATTCCATAGGCTGTTGCCATGGTAGTTATAGTGAGATTGTAGCTCTATAACTTATAACTCTATAAGTGTGAAAGGGCCCCTGAGGGTGATCATCTCCTTATCACTTTTGTAGATGATTAATTATTAGGAGCTCTGTCCATACTAAGCTGAAATATATTCTGGAAATATACATACGTGGAAAGGTAAACCTGTAGATGTGAGCATGTTTGATTAATACTACCTTCAGTTTCAAAAGTATGTGGCTGAAGGGAAAATAGAACCCTAGGACAATGAACAAATACATTTAGCTGTATAATTCAGACTCTCCCCTACACATGCAAAACATTCCACACAAGTGCACATTTAAATTGCATGGCTATGGGAGAAGAGAAATAATTGAATGGGTTTCTGTGAGGTGTGCACAGGGCTTCCATTGAAAGTTCTGGTTGGCATGTTGTGATGTATGCATGTGCTTGTAGCCAGTGGAAAACTGAATCAGGCTTTGCTTTAATCGCCAGTGTATGGACTTTATCAGACTATTCCTTTAAAGCACTTTTAAAATCCATTTTTATGCCAGCAAAAGAACGCTCCCAACCACACTTATCTCTAATCCTGGCAATGGCTTCTCCGGCAATGAAGAGGAAGTGAACAGAGCTCCATTCATTTCCTCCTTTGAAATCCCACGAAATATCGCGAGACTTCATTGTGTGGGAAATTAAAACCAAAAACTAAAAATAACATTAAAAAAGTTTCAAAAAACACAAACACACACTTTAAAATTTACATGTAACCCAGGGAGGTTCATAAAAACTCTGTCACTTACCTGGATGTCACAATCTCACCTGGAAGTGTTTGTGCCGGACCGGCCACTGATGGGGTAAGTATAGTTTAAAAAAAAAAAAAAAGACATGACACTTCACATGCTGGCTATGCCAGCAAAAAGAAAAAAAAGAAAAAAAAGACTTAAGCCATCAATAAAAAAGTACGGGTTTTGACAGGGACATAACCGTGAAAAGGCGACGTCTGATATGCATGCCCGTTCGTACTTATGTGGCATCGTTATGACACTGTATTTGATGCGTCTGATAAAGTCCTGTGTCTGGGTGTAATACCTCACATATAATGGGTACAATAGTTCACAAACAGTTGCCAGACAGAGGAATTAGGCTGAGGTTGGGGAGAGGGCTCCATGGAAAAACCTCAATCTCAATAATTATGATTAACACATATTCTCATTTAGCTGTGTTTTGTGACTACTACAACCCACCCAACAAAAAAGAATGGCACTATAAACCCTGTGGAGAACCTTGCTTAAAGACTTGCAGGAATCCTGAAGGAAAATGTGACAATCTGCTCTACAGTTTGGAAGGTAAGCCTTGGTGAAGAATTTTATTATTCTTATAAAACAGAGTGGAAATGAAAAAAATAGCATATTTCTGCCAAGATTTAGAAAATGGAAGATGGAAGAGGATACTGTTTGAGATCTCATTTACAAGGGGAAATTCAGCAAGGTCCAAAAGCCCACTTTCTTGAATACATTAAACTTTATAATTCATGATGTGGATTGTGAAAAAACAGCATATAGTAAGATGTTTGTTGTCCTAGTTTCCGATAACTCCAGTTTTATTATTACACCTCACAATATGCCTCACTTTGTTACCCTATTGTTAGTCAATGACTATTGAAAATCAAGATTATTTGACAGTTTTCTCCCATTTTAGGTTGCTACCCAGAATGCAGTGCTGAAAAGCCATATTATGATGAGGAAAAAAGAGAATGTGTTTCAGTGCTTGAGTGCACCTCATGGTAGGTTGTTATCAGTGACAGAATTCATTCTTTTCATAGTAGCCTGTGATCATGAAATGTTAATTCATCATGCAGAGAAGATGGAATGTGGGTGTGGGTGTGCATGCATGTGTGTTGCCAATTTTAGGCAATATAATCTTAACAATATATTTATATATATTTAATTTCCCCCAGTGATCCAAAAGAAACACTCTGCTTGAAGAAATCAAATGGTAAGACATCCAGTGGCAGATCTGTATTAGTTGTATTTATGAAATGTTCATTGTTTGGATTTAAATGATGTGTGATGACCAGAATCTGAAAACTTCAACTTAGCGGTAGTCATTGCCTCAACTAAATATCCATAATTGAGTTGCTTTCTTGACATTAGCCAAGAAACCCTTGACTAAGTATCTTCCTATTCCTGGCTACTGAAAACCTTTCCCTCAGCTATAGCATTGACTCATAACATGCCTTTTTGAAAGTCCATTCATAAATGGAGCTCTATAATGTCCCACAAAGAGCCAGCATGGTGTAGTGGTTCAAGTGTTGGACTAGGACTCTGGGAAACCAGAGTTCAAATCACCACTCAGCCATGGAAACCCATTGGGTGACCTTGGGCAAGTCACACTTTCAGCCTCAAGAGGAAAGCAATGGCAGACCCCTCTAAATGAGTCTTGCTGAGAAAACCTCATGATAGGTTCACCTTAGGGTTGCCATAAGTTGGAAATGACTTGAAGGCACACAACAGAAACATCTCACAATGGCTGAAATCATATATAAAATTAAACCCTAGTCTGAGCCTCCATCTTGTGTGCTACTCACCCTCCCCTCTCTTCCTCCACAAGTAATAGAGCTAGAAATGTGAAAGCTAAACATTTAGGAAGGAGGCCTGGGATTCTCAAGATGGATCCAGGCCAGCATAAGCTCCACTATGATTATAGTCCTGACCAGGAGCATCTGGGGCTGCAGTCCTCTGATCTTAGAACATTGTCTGGAGCCCATCAAAAGGAGTGAAAATCCCCTTCTGAGATGTCTTATGAAGTTCTGATTTTAAAGACAGAGATCTAGTCTTGGATACCCCCACCAAGCATCTTTCCTCCTTGGACATCACAGATACTTTTGTGGTGCCCCCAGATTGCAACTGAGACCTTGAAGAGGGAGGAAAAGAGGCAAGCTGAGTGTGTGGCCATGGGCAGGAAGGGAGATGATGTGAATCCATAGCCTCCTCATCATTCAATCATGTCCTCAAAACAGGAAATATAGATAAGCCCTGAGGGTGGTCTAATTGAATTTTAGTGGGAGGCAGATTTGTTTTAAGGTTTTTAAAAGGCCCCACGGAGGGAAGGGCCAACAGAGGTCTCCCAACTTACCTGGGCTTTTAGATAGATTGGAGGCTCTGATATAGTGGTCTGTCTACCTCCCCATCTTTAGGTTTGCCCTCTTAAGGAAGACAGAAAATAAAGAGACCACATTTACCTGCATTTCCTTCTTTTCTTGTCCCCACCAAGTGTAATAATCTATCCTCCAGTTATTAACTTTGGACTTTTTCAAACAGTTGAAAAAAACCACGAGGAGGCCGGGAGAAGAACGGGGTTGCCATGCTTACACAGCCCCGTTTCAGACGATGCAGTCCTCCTCCGTCTTCCTCCCGACCTCCTCCTGACCTTCCCCCATGCTGCTCACGCTGCTTTTTACTGATGGAAAACCTCCATCAATAAAAACAGGGGGGCATGTGTGGACGCCTAAGATGGCTGACGACTAGACAGAAGGCTCCCAAAGGCTTTGTGAGTTAAGCCTGTCCTTGTAGCACTAGAAGAGTCTTTCCACCCTGAAAACACCCCCTTGATGATCGGCAGAAAGAGACCGATTGAAAGATCTATCTCTGAATACTGTCTGGTCAAGAAGGGGAGGGAGATGACTCCAGACCTCAGCAGCAGAGAAAACAACAAGCCTCATGAGCAGGAAGACATAATGGAGCCTGCAGCTAACAAGGCAAGCAGGGGAGGAGGGGGAGAGAAAGAGATCCCATCAAAGCTAAATGACCAGCAGCTGCCAGACCAATTTGAGAGGCTACGACAGAAGATTGTCTCTGACCTGCAAAGAGACTGGCCTGCAGCCCTTGCCCCCCTGCAAACCTCTATCAAAGAACTTACATGAACAATTTCTGAAGTTGCTGAAACAGCCGCAGAGGCCCATAAAATGGGGCAAAACCAAGAGCACAGAATACAGTACCTTGAGGAAGCACGTGAATCCCTAGCAAACAAGGTGGAAGATTTGGAAAATCAGGGGAGGAGGGCGCATATTAGATTTCGTGGCTTTGTGGAAGGCATAGAGGGGAAAGACATCCTGACCTTCTTGGTGGGCTGGATTAATAAGCATTGCCCCAATGACACCATTACTGTAACAGATATACAACGTGTCCACAGAGCACTGGGCCCTCCTTTCAAAGCAAGCACCAATACTGCAACTCAAATAGCAATCTATCAAGATCTGGCCACAGAAACCCTACGCAAGCGAAAACTCCTTAAACCACTGACATTAATTTTACAAAAGGAGAAGATAAACTACAAATAGGGCTTCCCATTCAAATTAATCATCTCTCATAACAATAAAACTATGATTGTGACTACAAGACCCCAGTTTCTGGACATACTGCTAGCCATTGACGTTCCTCTACCCAAAACCTTGGAACAGGAGATACGGCATGAAGAGGACACTGCTGTGTAGAAGACCCACACGCCCAACACCAACACATGTACCCTGGTCTCTAGACACAAGAAGAAAGGCTTCATACCTCAAAAGGACTAACAGGAGCCAGAACACCAGCGCTCCATAAATGGCAGTAACTGGAACAACAGGTCCACAAAGAGCAAATGGCAGTGCTCCACACCGCCACTCAAGACAGAAGCACATTTTGAAACTGGGTCCTCTGCGGACTTTGACAGACTTTCCATTGAAACACCCACACCTATTGATCCTTCTTTTTTTGCCTAAGCTGACTGATAAGTATTTGCCTGCTATGCACTAACTGGTCTGGGTGAGTGTGTCACAGTCACACGCCCTAGTGGCACACCATGGCCTGTGGTAATGTGCCGTGTAACGCTCAGAAACAGGTTGGTAGTTCAAGGACACACTTAACACTGTTGATACAAAGAGGTCTTAACAGTCTTTTTTGCTCTAGACTGTCCCCCAAATATGGTTTCCTGGGAAGGCTGGGGATGTCACCCCCACCTGAAGCTCCATGCAATGCATGGATCTTCTTGCCCAGGTGTTTGAATGTTCAGGGGCCATTGTTGATGTTGTTAATGTTTTTAATTGTTATCTTGTTTAACTCTCCTCTCAAAAATCCTGAAAGGATTTTGGAAATTCATTGTATGGTTGCTCTCTATTTGCAAGTGCATTCTCTCTTGCCATCCATGATTATTGCCTTCAGCCTATTCATTCAGAAACAAACACAAAAGTGACTTCTATTAGACATGTCTACCCTCAAATTTCTCTCTTTCAATGTCAGAGGACTAGGATTGCCGGTTAAGAGAGCTAAGATATTAAAACAGCTCAAACCTCTCCACCTGAACATCATTTTTCTACAGGAGATGCACAACAAGTTGCCCAACCCGGTGTTTCCAAAATCCCAATTCGGACAACAATTCATGGCTGGAGGTAATGGAAAGGCAGAAGGGACTGCAATTATATTTGATGAACAAACCCCATTCAACCCAACACAAAATTTGTAAAGATCCTAGAGGTAGATTTGTAATAGTACAGGGCAGTCTCATGACCAAGGAAGTTACCCTAGCCAGTTTCTAACTGGAGTTATCGGAAACTAGAAGGACAACAAACATCTTACTATATGCTGTTTTTTCACAATACACATCATGAATTTTAAAGTTTCTAAACTTTGAAAGCCTAATTTACAAAAGACTAAGGAGATTTTCAGACGCGATTTTTGGCAAGATATATTCCAAAACAGCTCCATTGCTGCCGTGCGGCAGGGGAGCAGTTTCAGACAACGCCGTCCCTCTGCCGAACCCCTCCGTGTCACTTCCGTGACAGAATGGAGGAAACCGTGTCGTATTTCACTCACGGGCAACAATCGTAAATGAAATATGACGCGGTTTCCTCCATTCTGTTACGGAAGTGACATGGAGGGGTTTGGCAGAGGGACGGCGTGGTCCGAAACTGCTCCCCTGCTGCACGGCAGCAACGGAGCTGTTTTGGAATATATCCTGCCGAAAATCGCGTCTGAAAATCTCCTAACTCTCAGTAAAACGATGTCTTTATCATTATTTTCATATAAGGTTACACTACAGCTTGGGAAAATTTGCTTTTTTGCATCACAGCTTTCACAGTTCCCCAGCCAGCATGGCCAGTAGATCTGAAAGATATCCATATCTCCCTTTGAAAGATAAACACAATTATAATTACCCATCTTTAAAGGTGACAGGTTAGGACTGACAAGGTTCCAGTTCTTGCACATGGTGTTGAAGGAAGCATGTTGATTAATGTGTGCGCAATCTGCCAAACACAACTACTGCTCATCTTTTGTTCTGGAACAATTTCAAGTGTATGATAAGAATTCCAAATTTGAATTATTTTAGGAAAATTGGCTCTGTCTTCCACTATCTCACCAGCAACACAAGAAATCAGAATCCCCCCATGCTTCTGTAATGTAAACAGCCAGCTGATAATCAATGGTAAGGAAGTCATATTTTGAAATCTTTTCTCTGCACTTACTTTATGTGTCTGTGCACTGTATGTGTGTGTGCACATGTGCACATACATGTGTGCTTGCGTGCATGCCTTCAAGTCTCCTATCAACTTACAGTGACTCCATGAATTTTGTAGGCAAGGGATACTCTTTTTTTCTTAGGCAAGGAATACTCAGATGCACCTACTGTTTGTTCCATAAATTGCAATTCCAGTCTCTGGAGCAACACATGATTTTCATTGGTGGGGATCCTATAACAGCACACTGCTCATGTAATGTTCTGTTATTCAGGTGGTGTTTCTGTCTTGCCATTTGCACAAGCATTTAATTGTTTTTTAATTGGTCTCTCACTTTATAATGGGTTGGTTTTAGCTGAATTTACATTTTTGTGCTGTAAGCCATCTTGGATCCTGAGGTAGCAATTCGGGGAGGGGGGGAGGCTACCTTTGAAGGCCAGGCATGTGACAAAAAGACACTTGGAGCTGGTTGTCATCTCCTCCCATTGCCATCACCACTGCTTTTTCCCTTTGCTAACACCTTTACCTGTCCCAACACCTTCACCCATCTGCACAAGTACTCCAGTGGAGGCATAAGATTTCAGTCCTTATTCCTTTAAAATATGCAGTACGGTAATCACACTTTACATGTATTTATTTATTGAACATCCATCCATCTATCTAATTTATATCACACATTTAACATGTTATTTATTTAACGTGTTGTTTATTTATAGTGTGCCTTTGAGATTCTATTTCTTTATTTATTTAACAAGTAATTAATTAGTTAGTTAATTAATTAGTATGTGATTAATAAATTAATTAACAGCACCCCTTTATCCCATTACGGGAGCCAAGGTGGCTTACAGTGCAAGTTAAAACAAAATTTCACTAAAATGATAGTGTAATAAAATCAGTCAGGAGATGAAGGAAAAACAAATAAACTATCACATTAAAAACAAACAACAAATTAAAATCATGGTAAAAATAGGTTTAAAAAAAAACATAAGCAGAAGCAGGAAAGGAGTATAACGGCCTGCATTAAAAGACCCCACGGCACAATGGGCAAAATCCCATCTGAATAAAAAGGCCTTCACATGCTGGTAGAAGAAGAAGTACAAAAGGGTATTTATCATTTTAGTTATTTAGATCTTCAAATGGTGTGAACTAAGGATGGAAAGGTTAGTCCCCATTATTTGTTTCTCATCTGAAAAATGGATTTCCCAGTGTTTGTTGAGTAAATGGTGACCTTAACAGTAATTAGTATATAATCACCCTAGCTAAGAATGGAGAAAGTGCAGCCTTACAAGGCACATGGAGTTTCCAGGGTCCTTTGTTAGCCCAATTCCCCTGATTTCCTCCAACTCCTCCAAGCCCCCCTCCCCACAAAAAGCAATGAAAAAATGACCAATTACATTCTAGAAGGGTGCCATTTAAAAATTGTTGCACCCTCCAGATCTGTTTTAAGCCCAAAAATACTTCTTTTAGTAGGAAAATCCAGTCCATGGGGGGCAAAATAACATTAAAATGGCAAATTGCAATTAATATTTTGAGAGGTCCTGAGGGGTCAGAGGGTGTCCATAGACAGGAGGAAATGGCCCCTAGACCCTCAGAATTTGCCTAAAGCTATACAAATTACTGGTTACAGCTGACTTTGATGAGAAATTGCTGATTTTTCAGAAGGATGACTATGCTGTATAATGGAATTTATCTTAAGACTGATACAGTTTTAACTCACTGTTCTTCTGGATTTTTAGGCAGCAGCCAGTTTGTGACAAGGGATGCTTCAGGCTGGTGTATTTATGCCTTTTGTAATACAACCTGCCAGACTGAATTCAGCTTTGGAGAATGTATCTCCTCTATTACTACTACAGTTCCAAGCAAGCTTGCCACAGTCCCAGACAGACCTTGTAAGGGGAATATACAGAAGTGTGAGAAGCAACCTCCTCCTTATTCTGCAGGTCATGTTGTTCCTGCATTTTCTCCTGGGAGTGACTGCACTGACCTTGACCCTCCTAGAAAGGTGAGCAAGAGGCATTATCAGTAGGTTATTTATGATAAAAATGTTTTTTCTTGCAGTATTTGATCTCAAGAAAAATATAAACATTGTATTAGTCTATTTTTGGTTCCAGGCAATAACATTACAAAAGTATCAGCAGTACTGCTAGGGCCAGATGATGGGGTGTAAGTCTGAGATCCTAAAGTCTGGAGAGGCTGCCATACACGGCCCCTAAAAAGCAGTGTTGCATCAAAGGAAAGGATTTCAGCTCTTATTGTACCATTTTAAATTAACTTTTATTTGCAGCATAAAAAGTCCTTTTTATTTAATCAGGCTTTCAGCACTTGTTATGTTAAAGGGGCTTTTAACAGATTGGTGCTATGGATTTATTTTTTAAAATATGCATTTAAATGATTTTTAGTTCAGCAGTGTTTTAATACTAATTTGCTTGTGTTTTAGCATCTATCCATCACTTTCTTTTTACACCTTGCCTTTTTACCAAACAGGGAATTGAGGTAGCTTACAGAGTAGAGCAAATTACAAATAAAAATGTTGTAGCATTGCAACATTTTCTCCTAATTGTTCTAATTTTGTTGTGAGCTACCTTAGTCCCAGTCCCAGAAGAAAGGCTGTTTATAAATCAAATAAAATAAGCTGTATTAGTGTACCAGTAACTAGGAAGGTAAGCTGTTACTTATTTTATTTGTTTTCATATTCAAGAATGAATACTTCAGAAGTGAAGTTTTCACTGGATGAGATGATGAGAGTTTTTTCACATTTTTCAAAGTTTTTTTTTTTTTTTTGCATTTCAGGGCTTTTTGTGAAAAATTAATTTGTGTAAAACCCCTTTGTTTTCTTACAAGTCATAATTTTATGCAGAAAAAGTGTATTCTGCACAAACTGCACAGTTTTCTGTGCAAAAAAAATGTGCAAATGAATTTATTGCCAAAAAGGACCTCCCATGTGAAAAATCTCATAGCAGCTGGCCATTGGGTGTGTTCATGTGCTGCAGTATTTTTTCCATCAAGTATGAGAACATTTGGAAGTATTTTCATGTGTCTGGTAACTAGTCAGATGTTGTGTCGAAAGTGTGCAGCCAATGAGTGCACCAGAGCAGCCAGAAGATTACTTTAATTTCATCATTGGCTGTATACCCACAAAGGCAGTGTCTGATTGGTTCAGCCTGCTGCTACTCAAACTTAACAAAGGCCAGCAAGGAGAAAGCATTCTTGCCTTTACAGACCCGAAAGCAACCTTTGATACTATTGATAGAATGAAGTGGATGATAAATGGAATTGCTAAGGAAAGATATTTGTGTTTGGTTGTGAGGGAGCAGTTCATTTTTAATAACCTCACCTGAAACCATTTTATTCAAGAAAGATATGGCATTGCTAGATGTAGATACTGAAACATAGTTTGGACAGAGCAAGTACATTAGAGTAGTACTGAATGAAGCTGAACTGACTGAGTGCCAAAGGCAGGACAAATTTTATTAATTCCTTTTTGTGCTTTTCTTTCAATTAATGTGATGACAGTTTCAAGAAATATGGACATTTGGAAGATGCCAAGTTGCCACTTGCTTAGGTGACAAACACATTAAAGTATCTGATGTGCAGTGTCCATCCCCAAAGTTAAAACTCTGTGTCAATGGATTGCCACTTGTAAAAAACCATGATGCATCTGGCTGTTGTGGGAATTCTGAATGTCAGTGTAAGTGATATTGAAACAATGTCCTATCTTTTATAATGCTAACATGAAAATAATTTGCAACTGGATGGATGATTTGGGTATGCTATTTTCCAAAAAGTAACTTTCCAGCCTTTCAGATTGTTTTATTGGTAGGTCAGTAGATAGAAAGATAACAGAATACACAAGCATTGTAATTTTCTTATAACCTCTGAAATCTGCCTGTTCTGAGTGGAGATCACAAACATAGCCCCAACAGAGACAAGTACTTCTGGTTTGTGGGCTACATTGTTCATGCAATTGCAGGCACGGGGTGGGAATCACAAAAGCACACTGTAACCCAAAATAACAAATGGAAAAGCCCCATCAACCACTGCTGTGGCACCAACTCTCCATTACCTCTGAGATGCCCCATCAGGTAGTTGTGGATGAGGATGCTCAAAGGTCTGCTCTGAGTATGACAGAGTCTAGATTCAACCCTTTGTCAACATGGTTGCTTATGATAATTAGACTCCTATAGAATATTTTTATTAACGAGGCACAGAATAGTCTGCATGAGGTTCTTTTTGTTTCACTTTAACTTATTGATATGCTGCCAATGATGAGCATGGCTTTTTGTGCAGAATCTCTGTGGGCTGGTAACTAGAGGATTTCTTCACAAAGCTGCACTACAGTGTGACAATGAAGAACAAAGGACTAGGGATGCAGTAGAAATCATTTCAGCTCCTTCATAATATTTGTTCATATTTGAGATTGAAAGGGTTGGAGATTTCAAAGAATTCAAATCCCAAGTCCAAAGAAACTGAAACTAACAAGAGTCAGCTATCCAGCTCCGGGTCTCTGAGTGCTTACTGTTACTGAGGGAAGGGGATTGCCTCTTCTTTGACATCATTATAGTAGGCAAATACAACATCTCTGTGCTATGAATAGCTGTACCTATTGAGTTTGGCTAGTGCAAATGGGGTAGAATTTCCTTTCCATTCATTTTTGAAGAATTTACCATAATTCACAAATTACATATTCAGAAAAATGAATGTGAAATTCAGTAAAAATTGAAACTGACAGATTTTCCCATCCCTGCAAAGAGGGCTGGTTTTACATTCAGGATGTCCTGAGTAGCACCAGATGCTGGACTTCATCAGTTGTTCTGGAGTTATGTGTTCTGTGGAAGCCTTACCTTTTTGCATACTGAGTACTGGATTGCATGTGCTAATCTATGTATGGTAGACCAATGGATGGGTATTCCAATATAGACTTTTGTTCCAGTCCTATGACACTTTATTCTGCATGTAATACATTTGCCTTTAGGTGCTTGTCATGGATGGGGAAATCAGCACTATGTAACATTTGATGGATCCTATTATAATTTTCGTGGCAATTGTACCTATCTCCTGATGAAGCCAATCAGACCTGGCTCTCAGAACTTATGGATCCAATTGGACAATCATTATTGTGCAGCCTCGGAAAGAGCTGTTTGCTCCATGACCCTTTTCATCTTTTACAATCACTCTATCATCATTTTGACACGTGGAGCTGAAAATGGAAAAGAAGGCAACCTGGTAAGATGTGGATTAGATTCTCTGAGAGTGTTGTTTTATGTCATAATATGAAGCATTGTGCCGTCAAAATCAGTCAGTTAAATGGGTGTGGAATAAAATGAGAGAAGGAAGGGAGGTTTGTGAAATATTCTGATGTGTTTTTTCTGATATAGAGGTGACTGTTCAATAAATGATGAATACATATTAAATAAATTATTATTATGATTATTTATTTCACGTATTTTGGCCTATGAAGTGTTAAGCTATTCTCACAATAATTGTTAAGGAGAAAGTGAGACTAAAGTGGGGGGAGTTGAATGACTATATCAAGGACATCCAGTAATGATATTTTACATCCCCCCACCCTCTTTTTATCATTTGAAAAAGCCATAGTCCTTGCCCATCCATATTACAGTCGGCCCTCCTTATCCATGGCTTTGCATCCATGAATTACAGCATCCATGGCTTGAAAATATTCCCCCCCAAAAAACAAAAAAAGCAAACCTTGATTTTGACATTTTATATAAGGGACCATTGTACTACCCCATTGTATATAATGGGACTTGAATAACCATGGATTTTACTATCCACAGGGAGTCATGGAGCCAAACTGCAGTGGATACGAAAGGCCCACTGTATTTGAAGTAATTTATTGACTTGTTCCAATTACTTTTTAAGGTTCTGTATAACAATAAAGAAGTCACTCCAAGTTTTTCAAATGATGGTTTTGATATTACCACCTCCAGTCAATATGTTGTGGTTAAAATACCTGAAATTGGACTTTACATCACCTATACTCACCTTGCTTTTTATATAAGCCTGCCATTCAGCACTTTTTATAACAACACTGAAGGACAATGTGGTAAGTACAGATGGGATAGTTATTGCACCAAATGAATGAGTTTTACTTATATTAATAGTCTGTTTGTATTGGAGAAGGTGTGTGTGGCTGGGTGCTACATATTATGTTTTTAAAAATCATATTCTGCTCTGTGATGAAGTCAGAAGAAGAGATTGCACTTGGAGTGGCAATAGTTCTATAGTGGGGGAAAGAGGGAGGGCACTTTTTAAAAAAGTTTGCAGAAGGGCATAGTAAGAATTCATGGGTAAGGCTTTTTCTGCAACTGAACTGGGGGGGTTATTTTATAAACATAGTAGATAAGCTGTTGCCACTTTCCTTTACATTAGACAGTTTACAGCTGCTTATGGTTTCTTAGCCTTTACCTAAGGTGCCTTTCTTATCATTGTCAGGTACATGTAACAACAAAAAGACAGATGATGCAATGAAAAGGAATGGCAAAATTGCAGATTCTTTCACAGAGATGGCAAAGGACTGGAAAGTGATGGACCTTGTGACTAGACATTGTGAATCAGATCAACACCTCCAACCATCTCAAGCTGAAATGTCACCATCCAAAATGGCTGCCTGTGTAGTTCCTACTCTATGTAAACTTATCTGGTAATGCACATGTTTCAGTTAATGTTACATTCATCCCTCCTAAGGTGATTATTTACTGACTATCTTTACATAGGCACCCAAGTGTGAAGCAATTAAATTCAGTGGTTGTTTTTCAGTCTGTAGATAAATTAATAATAATGACAGTTCTGTTTTTTTTAAAAATAATTTCAAATGAAGTAGAACACATCCACACAAATCCATTACGCTGCAGCACCTGAAAAAGATTAAACACCAGTTGAAAGTGTCTGTGCATTATAATCTGGTAGAGGGTTCGCTGCTAAATATAACAACACATATGGCCAAAATCCTGTACCAGGTGATATACCTCCAACAGCACATCTACATCACTATAGCTATAGTTACATCTCCCCAAACCTACATTTTAAGCCTGCCCTCAAGGAATTTCCAAAGCACTAGAAAGAAGAGTAGTAAGCAATGCTGTGTCCAACCGTCTCCTGAATGCAGGGTGTGCTGTGGCAGGCAGCAGCAGGTCTGTAAGGCTTAAAAGGTAGGTTTGGGGACACTTTAGGCCATTGTGATGGTACAAAGACAGTGCAAGTGAATTAGTGTAATTATAATTGCATAAGTCAGGCTTGTGACATGAAACGTACCAAACAGAATAGCAGCTATCCATTAAAAAAATATTTTTGCTGGATTACTGGCCTCCAGTAGACAGCCACCCCCTATTCTTATGTTAGTCAAATTTGGAATCCTCACAGATTTTTCATAGTTAATTAATTTCTATTTCTTGTTCTTTGAAAATGTTAGCTGAAATAGATAAAATATGATTCCATCTTCTTTATTAAACAAGGAACTTAACAGAATGTCACAAGGCTGTGCCCCCACGACCTTACTACGATGCCTGTGTTATGGATGGATGCTCCTCACCAAAGCAGAACATTGAATGTGGAAGTCTGCAGGCCTATGCAGCCCTGTGTGGTTTCCATGGGATCTGTGTGGACTGGAGAAGCAAAACCAACAGGAAGTGTGGTGAGCTCTCTGGCTTCCCAGTCTGCTAACAAGGGGATTGTTGATTGCATTCCTTGTTCTTACCTACTATATTTGGATTCTCTTGTCTGGTTGCTCTATGGGGTTTTGTCTGTCAGGCACACTCTCTCTCTCTGGCTTTTCTTTGCAAACGAAGATTCAGGAAGGACTCATCCTGCGTTTTCTGCAAGCACGCTGATGACTAAAAAGGCCAATCTGAGATAGACAAGTCCGGTTGCAGAAAGCACAGCAGAAGGTTTCCTCGGGTGATGTTACCGGGTTGTGATTCTTTCTGCGTTGCTGTTTCTCTTCAAGACTTGTTCGGCGTTAGTTCTCAAATAAGGCTGCAGCATTGTGGATAGTGTGTCTCCATATACCGTAAATGTGAATAGGCATGAATTTGTCAGGTTAGTTTTTGCTGATGTTCTTTTTTTAAAAAAATCCCAGGTTTCTTTCAGTTTCACTTATGAAGAAATTTGTGAATTTTGGTGAATCCTTTAAAATACAAAGTGAACAAAATTATCAGCTATCTCTGCTAACCAAGAGAAAAACAAAGTGTAATAATTTCTTTGTCCTATTTTTTTTTTAAATCTTCATGAGGGATAGATGATAAAGAGCTTGTGCAGATTGGAAACTTTGATTTGCTTAGCTGTTTATGTTTTATTTTCAGTGCTTCTCCCTCCTCCCTCCCTCTTTATAGCCTAAGTAGTTCATAATATGTGGATTCAAAGCCAGACTTTTAGGAGCTAAGCACCCAGTGTCTATTACCTGTGTGGGTGAATCAATCACTTCTCTTTTTCCCACATTCACGTTTTCAAATGCTTCTGCTCTTTTTTTCAGCAGATTTGTAAGGTTTGAAAAGTTCTCAAAATAAAAACGATGACATTTAGTTCTCACATTATCTCTAAATCTGGTTATCCAAGTAAACAATTTACACGTCTATAAAAGAGGTGTTGAAGGGGAGCCAAACTTGTACTGAAGATACTGCTGAGCATGCCTACAGCATTGTGAAATGTCAGCTCTGCTGAATATAGTATGGGCAAACCCAATTGCAGAGAAAACCCATAAATTTTTGAAAATCATCCAGCTTTTTCTTCTGAAGGGAAAAACAAGTACATAATCAAAAATATCATGGAAAACTGTCCTTTCTGGACTATATCATTTCAGATGGAAGACTGTGCTTGAATATGCAGTGCCTTAGGCCCAGTGCCCTAGGCCACCCTTTGTTGAACTCTACCCCTTTATTTTGCCACAGCAGCCACTACTGCTTACTTCCTTTGGTTGGCAGTAAGGGTGAGAAAATTGCTCTCTCCCTTGGGGTGTCCTCTATGTAGCATGGATTGGACTCCTTCTGAGGTCTTTATCAGACATGGCAAAAATCGCATGATTATGACATGACGATAGCGCAAATAGGCCCCACTATCACATGACGTCTCATGCTTGTGTATTCAATCTGTGCTCCAGCCACAAATAAGGTGTCACTTTCTCTTGATGGGAGAAGTCGTCAATAGCTCTCAATATAACTTGTTTGTGGTATTGTAGAATGAGCAAAAACACTACCCACTGTAATCACGAGTTTACAGCATGAATGGGCAGTCCTCTTTGCCCCATCCCCATTCCCAGTGAGAAAATGTCTGGGTGAGAATATGAAAATTATGCACAGGATACTCTTTTTATGAATTTGTTTTGCACATTTTAAGGTTTGTTTAAGTTTTTGTGTGTTCATTTACTTTGTTAATTAAGGGGGGGTTGTGTTTTTAAGCACACTCGCGTCTTCTTGCAAGAAAAATCTCGCCCATGCTAAATCATGGAAGTAAACGCCTGTTCTTAAATTGCTAGTGGTGGTCATGTGATAATTCCGTGGTGGTTCTTTTGTAAGATTACAGCGATGTGCGATAATAAATGTAATAATGGCACTATGTTTACACTTTCCTCATTTGCGGAATTACAGCATTTTTAGCATTTTAACAGCATTTACAGCATTTTAACAGATGCTAGTCTGTTAATGTCCTTAGTCTCCTCCTCAGAATTGGAGCATTGTCTGTTGCAGTGATATCCTTCTACTCCAGTCCTTTCTTTGCACAGAGGCAGAGGGAAGGTGATGGCAACTGATAACAACTGTTGCTTGCTGCTCCCCTTGCTACTTGCCTATCTGCCCTAGACTCTCCCTCATGTGCAAAGAACTCCCCAAAGAGTGCAGGGGGACAGTTTTGCATGTGCACAATGATGAAGACAAGGAGCTTTTTTCTCTCTTAATATACATGAGGATTTTCTAGTGGAATTTGATTTTTAAAGTGTATTCCTCAATTCCTTATTTAATAATCATTAAACATTTTAAGCTTGGAAAATGCAAAACTTAAGGGAGATTCTTTCCAGCTGATATAAGTTAATGTTTCACAGAACTCACATGCTCTGGGGACCAAATCTATAATCCATGTGGGAAAATGGAGAGGCTCACTTGCTCTAGTGGGTAAGTAATTGATAAGTAGCAAGTCTGTATCATGAGATTTGTAACCAAAGATACTGTGAAGAACATGTTCTGTCCCTAAGTGCTCATCTGATCAGTGTTCTACTTGTGGTTTTCTGAAACAGGCATACTATAATAACTGTGAAAAATATTTCTTCTTTAAAAAAAAAAATCCAGGACAAAACTGTGCTTTTTGAGAAAGTAAAGCATTTTGCATGTTTAAAAATCTTCCTTTTTCTGCATCTCTCTTAACAAGACCATATTGTTCTATCTCTTAAAATATCAGAGCAGGCTGTTAGTAAAATGTAGTGCCCTGGAAATTGACCCCTGCTCCTGAGATGTATGAAATGAAGGCTGATAGTGTTTCTGGGATCTGGGCCAACTAGGAACGTAAACAATACTTGTAGATAAGGAAAGAGTGTCTCCACAAACTGAGATTTCCTATCAGAAAAAGAAGATCAAGATTACTCACACAACAGAACTTTTTTGTTGGCATATCATTTGTTAAAAAACTTATTCGGAAAACTGCTGCTACTGTTTCAGGCACCTGCCTACATCTGATTTTCAGGCTCAATTATAGTCTTCCTGACAATGGAAGTGGACTTCAGTGGCTACTGTTACATAACTGACATTGGACTTTATCAGAGGCAAAGAATAAGGCATCATAATGGTGCCATAACCGCAAAAGGGTGCGCTTACCACACAACGTCGCCCTTTCGTGGTTATGTTCCCTTAAAAACCCATACTTTTTAATTAACAGCTTAAGTCGTCAACTGATCCCAACTGCTGTTTTTTCACTGGCATAGCCAATGTGTGAAACCTGGCATCTCCCCCCTCCCCGTACTTACCCCATCAGTGGCCAGTCCAGCACAAACACTTCCAGATGAGATCCCAACATCAAGGTTAGTGACACACTTTTTATGACCCTCTTCGGGTTACTTGTAAGTTTTAAAGTGTGTATTTGGGCTTTTAAAAACTCTTTTTGTGTTATTTGGGGGGGGGGTGTTGAATTTCCCACACAATGAAGTCTCACAATATTCTGCGGGATTTCAAAGGAGGAAGTGAATGGAGCTCTGTTCCTCTTTCATTGCCGGAGCTGCCTTTGCCAGGATTAGAGGTAAGTACGGGGGTGGAGAGCGTTCTTTTGCTAGCATAAAAATGGATTTTTTAATGCCAGCAAAAGAACATTTTAAAGGGATAGTCTGATAAAGTCCTGTGTAACGTCAATGACAATCTCTCCCGTAAGCATGAGATTTTGTCCCAGACTGCCCATTAGCATCATCTCCCTGCTTCTCCCCTGTATCATACCACATTGGCATTTTCCTTGTATAGACTTCTGAGAGATAGAACTCTTTGGCTTTTCCCTCTAGATTAGCCTGAATCACTTCAGACCGTATAGATCCTCTCCAGAACTTAACTAGGCCAATGTGATCCAATGTGGACCAGGTTGTCCCAGGCAATGCTTTACTCTCATGTCATTTGGACCTTTTCCATTGGATCTTTCCCAGAAAAGCACACTGTCCTGTGTATTTGAGAATAGAGACTGAAGTGGTAGAGAACTCTGTATGGATCATGGAGTCTTCTTAGGAATGGGTGACGTCATCCCACCTAAAGCTTTTCATTCTAAAATGGGGCAATAATCTGCATATTCCTATTTAAGGGCTCTTTGTGCAAACAGTGATGCCTCTGGCACCATGGTTTAGAGCCCTGGGCTGCTGGTCCTTCTCCCCCAATATATGAATATTTGAATATTTGAAGGGATGTTATACTGAGGATGGGGCAAGCTTGTTTTCTCCAGAGACCAGGGCATGTAGCAATGGACTCAAACTACAGGAAAAGAGATTCCATCTAAACATTAGGAAGAACTTACTGATAGTAAGTGCTGTTTGGCAGTGGAATGCACTGACTCAGAGTGTGTTGGAGTCTCTTTCTTGGGAAGTTTTTAAGCAAAGGCTGGATGGCCATCTGGCGGGAATGATTTGATTCTACAGTATATTCCTGCATGGCGGGAGGTTGGACTGGATAGCCCTTGTGGCATCTTCCAACTCTATGCTTCTATGCTTCTATGAATTTTCTCTCAACTGGATATCTGAAGTGAGATAGAAATGAGAGACTCTCCCTCCCTGTTGCTGCAAAGTCTTTAGGACTGGGGAAAAGTTCAGAAATACTTCACTTCATGCTGTTTTCTCATGTAGTGTATCTCCTGTTGTCCCATCTTCCTTATAAAAAATAATATTCATTTCTATATGGAAGATTAGAAGAAATGTTTGGGGGTCAAAACGAAGTTGGTGGAATAGATAAGAGATGTCACAAATAATTCAATACAAAGCCTTCTCACAGAGCTAGATGTTTACTTAACAAAATTGGTTATACAAGGCTTCCCAAAAACATTTGAGATAGATATTAATGACTGATCAAAGATCAGATTTTGTCCACTAGGTTTTTCATGATAAAGGGTAAGGCTCTGAAAATACTTCATCTTCTAACTTGGTATACAAACCCATATACAGAAAAATGTTATGCAAACCTTGAAGATTGTCACAGTTATAAGGAACAAGGACTCATCTCAGATCATCCCAATTTGCTACTTAAAAAAAAATATAACAAGCCTAGCTGGCATCTTTACTGTCAAGAAGGTTATGGAATGAGAACATAAAATATGAAAATACACTAAAATAGAAAGGTCAAAATCTCATTGTCTGTCCAAACTAGGGTAGGCTCATTGAATCAATGGGAACTTGGTAAATCAGTACTTACATAAATTGAGCCTGCTCTGATTTAGGACTTTATCAGATGGACAAAATACAGTGTCATAATGATGCCACATAATCATAAAAGGGCGAGCAGATAAGATGACATCGCCCTTTTGTGGTTATGCCCTGTCAAAATCCCATTGTTTTTAACTGATGGCGTAAACTGTCAATAGATCCCCCTTCTGCTTTTGTGCTGGCATTGCCGGCATGCGAAACCTCTGGCCATTTAACTCTTGTCACTGTAGAGAGAGTAGCCAGTCCAGCGCAAACACCTCTGGGTAAGATCGGGATGACCAGGTAAGTTTTGCTGTTTTTGTGAAACCCCCCACCCCCGTTACTTGGTACTTTTAAAGTGTGCCTAGGTGCACGGTGTTACTTTTTATGTGTATATTTTGTTTTTATTTTTAAAATTTCGAGTGAGGAAATGAATGGGGCTCCATTCAGTTCCTCTTTATTACTGGGAGCCTTTGCCAGGAGAAGAAGGTGAGTGCAGGGGGAGCGTTCTTTTGCCAGCATAGAAATGGGTTTTTCTATGCTGGCAAAAGAACATCATAAACTGGATCATCAGATAAGGTCCTTAGTCTAGCAATTAGATTTAGGATGATAGTATTAAACTTGTATTATATGTCTTTAATACAGTTATCAATAAATTTGAGAAGCTATGTTCGATTGTAAACAGCCATGATGTCAGAATACTCAAAGTTGCATTCTTTAGATCTGAAAATAGTATTAAAGATCTAGAAAAATACATCATAAGGCAGATTTTCATACTTGGAAAGTGTGTCATTGTACCTGTGTTAAGATAAATCTGATACACATATAAAGGTGTCTGAATATTATTCTTTGTGATTTTTATACAGTATATCTTTTTTGTATGTACTGAATTGTCATATTTATCCATTTATGCTTTATACTACATGTTATATGTTGCCATGCAGTAAAAAAAGTACATGGTCTTATGAATTAACCAGTAATTTCTGTACATCAGTACTCTGTTGAGCATTAAAGCTGAAGCTGGCTAGCATGAACAACACCTGGCTCCCTAAAAAATGTTTCCTAGAGCAATTACAGTCCCTCTTCCAAAGCTCTTGGACAAATTCAGTCACAATGTTACTCCATCATTATGGGATTAATGTAGAAGCCATACCAAATTATTCTTCCAACAGAGTTAAACAACTGGTTAAAGAAAATATCTATTTTGCCTCTAAATGGTGGGACCTACATACGCTTTCCCACACAATATATTCCTGTGGTATCCATTATATAAAACATCTTTTGCAATGGAGCAATTTTTTTAACCTTACCCTGTCCCCAATTAGAAAAGCATTTACAACTCTACATTTTCAGTGTATGCCATCAGCCTGTCTGAAGGGAAGATACAATAATACTCCTGTGTACCAAAGATTTTGCATTTGTGAGTCGGGGGAAGTGGAGGACATTCAACGCTGTCTGTTGCAATGTCCTCTCTTTACAGCCCCTAGACAAAAGTTTCCTAATGATATGCTCCACTCCCTTTCCAATCGACCCCTCCCCCTTGAGCAAATTTCTATTCTGTTGGCTGGCAACAATGCATATATCACTGCTATGATTGCAAAATTTGCCCTGGCTGTGAGTAAGTTAAAATCTAGGCATCAGAATAATCTGTAAGAATTATATGAGGGCAACAAAAATACTTGGTACCCTATCTGGGAGTTTTTAACTTACATCAGTATGATTTTTTTTAATTTTCACACCTGTATCTTCTCTGTATCATATGTTTGTTATCTATATACTATTTCAGATTTATTATTGTTACTGTATTTTATGTTTTGTATTTTATTTTAACTATATTGAATTGTAATGGCTTATAGCTTTGAGCAATAAATAAATATTCATTAAAACTCAATCACAAGTTGTGTTGGTTGAAGGGAGATTTGGTTAACGTATAGACAACACTATCAGCCTAGGACTGTCAAAGACAGAAGACTTACCTTAAAAGAATTTAAACTACAGATATTTGTCATAGAGATGAAGATTCAGTCCTTGCTGATTTTGTCATGTTTCTAGCTGTTCCTTACTTTGAAGTGGAATGAAATCTGAACTATTGTATTCCTCAACACTTCCTTTACCCTGCTAATACAGAGAAATTTATTCTACAGAAAAAATCCTTCCAGTGCCAATCTACTACAAGGTAATATTCAAGAAATATTTGTTGAAGGATGCTTCTGCCCTGATGGACTGATCCAACTGAAACATCTTGATAGTATTTGCATCTCTGTCTGTGGTAAGGAAACTGAAGGTAATGGGAGGGGTGCAGTCAGTCCAAGCTGTCTTTATGTGGCTGTCCATGAAAGCTTCCTGTGTACAAAGTATCTCACATTCTGAATTTGTGAAACCTGAAAGGTTGTTGAAACACAACCTGCTGCAATAAAAAAGAAAACCGAAGCAGAAAGTTAACTGTATTCAGCTTGAGTTGAATGCCCTTTTGAATAATCCTTGTATTACGGCAGTGCAAACAGAAAAAACATCAAAACTTACAAATATGAAGAATGTTCTTTCAGCTATGGCTCTCTCTCACTTTCCTCTATACTCACTTCTGGAATCCTCATTTGTATATGTTTATGTTTGAAATGCAGTTTTGTTGCTTTCTTTCGGATTTCTTTCTTTCTAAATTTCATCTTGCAATTGTCCTGATTTGTAGGTTGCAAAGGACATGATGGACTAGTGAGACAGGTAAGGAGTACAAACAATCTACTGCCACGCAGTACATATTCTAAAGATCTTCTCTTTTGCAAGATAACTTTGGCACTATTTAGGAAACACAATGCAATTAGCAGTAATTGACAAATAAGCAATCACTCTATGCTGTAATGATTATGATTGGCCAGTGTCGTACCTATAGTGGTGTTTAGGGGAGGAAAATCATATCAAATCATTCTCAATCAACAGAGAGTCCCCATTTTTGTCATTCCATGGTTATATGGTATGTTGACTTATCCATGTAATGACAGAAGATTGGGAAGAGTGGAATTGCCAACTTGAGAGTAGAAAAAAAATTCTCTGAAACAAGAAAGCATACAATCAGAAATCCTGAGTTCTTTCAAAACAACTCTAAAATACATTTCTGTCCATGAATTCATAATCTCTCCAGAGACTGAACTGAATCAATTCCTGCAAATTTCCTGTACAAAGGTGCTATTAGAAACTCATTCCTAGAGCTATAAATTGTGCTGATTATTTATTTATTTATTTATTCGTGTATTTATTTATTTATTTCACATTGATTATATCAGCCTGGAGAGAGCTGGGAAAAAGATTGCCAGGTTTGCACTTGCAGCAAGGAGACACTGGATATTTCTTGCACACCCCATGTTTGTGCCAAGTTTCCACCAACCACTTGCACCACGGAAGGATTTGTCCCTGTAGTGCGGATACAGTCAAAAGACCCCTGCTGTACAGAGACAGTATGTGGTAAGGAACTGCTTCAGTGAGCTTTGGAGATGCCTTTTACATAGGAGAGCAAAGACCCCATATGCTTCCAGGACTGATATACAGAGGATGTATTCCACCCTCTCTGCAGTAGCACTGGATAATAATGGCCACACAGAAATGTTCAAAGGAGTTGGTTGTTTGCGGATCCTCTCTTTGTCTATGTCATCTGGATGAGAAAAGTAAATCATGAACATATGCTGTTCTATCTCTTTCCTCATTTACAGAATGTGATATAAAGTCTTGTTCTCCAATCAAACAGGAATGCAACCCGGGCTTCCAGATTTCAATAGTCACCTCTCAGGGTGCATGCTGTCCCATTTATTTCTGTAGTAAGTACCACACTTGCATATACTCTTTTGGAGCAGAAGTGGAATAAGGCTGCAGTTTTCTGTATACTTACCCGAGAATAAGTTACATTGAACTCAGTAGGTCTTATTTCTGACACAGCACATGAGGGTCAGGTTGTGATCACAAAATTAGATGTTGCATTCTAAGAGAAACATCTTATGGATTTTTTTTTAAAAATGCCTTTTACTCATTTGCCAATGATTCCTTGCTACCTCTTATCTAAGAAGGAAAAAATGATTAAATAACCTATAAAACCCATACTAGAGGGGACAAAAATAACCATGAGCATTGCAATTCTTTTCTTTACAGGACCAAAAAATGTTTGTGTTTCTCAAGGAATTGAGTATCAGGTAAAGACTATTGCTTTCCTTAGTACTTTGCTCAGATGTTGCTGTAGGTAATTGTAACTGTTGTGTTGTTGTGAGCCTTCAAGTCATTTCCAACTTATGGTGACCTTAAGATGAACCTATCACAGGTTTTCTTGGCAAGATTTGTTCAGGGAAGAGGGTTGCTTTTGCTTTCCTCTGAAGCTGAAAGAGTGTGACTTGCCCAAGGTCACCCAGTGGGATTTCCATGTCTTAGTGGAGACTCGGGTCTCCAGAGTCATAATCCAACATACAAACCACTACACATGCTGGCTGTCTACCTGTAATTGACACCCTGCTCAATCTTTAGAAAAGATTTGTTTTATGGAAAGTATTTCTGTCTTTTTAAAAGTTCATAATCTAATATATTCTGAAGTCTGATTAAAATATTTCTGTATTAAAATATTATATAGACTCAAATCAAGAGACCCTGATGATCAGAGAATAGTATTAAAAAGAAGAATGATAAATTAGAAAAACAACAACAGTGTCTCTTAAGGGTGAATACACTATGTTTGACTAACATGAGGCAGCTCTGCTAAAACATAATGTTGTGGTTTATTCATATAAATATAGCCAGAAGAAATAAAAATTGGGATATGGGAAGGAAAGCAAGTTTTATCGAAGTCCAAAATACTATGTGGGAGAGATCCATCTAAACCAGGGGTGGGCAAATTCTTTGGGACAGAAGGACTCATTGGGCCCCAAATAACCTATCAGGGATTACACTGCTGGTGCGGCTGGTGCCAAAATTCAGCAGCTGGATACCACCATAGTTAACACTGCTGCCACAATTAAACTCCAATGTACCTTATAAGTGTTATTTAGATGATATCTTCATAATGTTGAACTGGACAGAAAACATAAGTGGTTTAATAAACTCTTAATTTCTAAATAGAGCAGCATTACATCTCATTGCATATTTGACAGGTGTAAAAATTCGGAATAACAGGAGGCACTTACAAACAGATCTGTGGTATAATGAATCACTTTTTAAATAAACAAACAAATAAATGCTGAGCTGCCACATTACGCGAGGTCTTAACTGTGCATAGCAGTTCCTTTTAAACATCTGGCGACAGACAATGCCTGGAGTGGCAGCTTAGGTGGAATGTGAAGAATATTTGCAATGTTCTCATCTTCTGTGAAAATCCACTTCCAAAAAAAAAATATCAGCCAATGCATATTTTCAGCTCCTTGTTGCCAACAAGGCCAGCTTTTAAAAAATCAGCAGCAACAGTAGGAAAATATATTGTGCAAAAATCCAACTCCACTATGGCATTGTTCATAATGACAGGTGAGGAGGATGTGTTCTTTACTTTCCTGAGCATCATGACAAAGGAGAGGGTGCGACACAACAAGCAGCATACAGTATAGGCAGATTTTGACCCTACTTGTAGCTCTTTGGTGTGTGCTCAGCCTACCCTCACTTCCTGGAGGTCAATGCAGACTTCAGCTGGTCTCTATTGGGCCAGATATGAGTTTTGCCTTCCTCTTCAGACTTTATCAGATAACCCCACTTTGATGTTCCTTTGCCAGCATAAATTGTGGCATTTTTATGCTGGCAAAAGAACTCCATGTACCAGACCTACCTTTACTGGCATTAAAGAGGCTTCTCTGTTAGTAACGGAGCACAAACGGAGCTCCGTTTACTTCCGGGTTTAAAATCTCCCTGATTCTTGCAAGAAGATGCTCTCATGGGAATTTAAAAAACAAATAAACACAAAGACATAAAAAGTTAAGAAAGGCACAAAAACACATTTTAAAAGTTCCAAGTACCGGGGGGGGGTGTCATAAAAAGAGCTTCCCCTACCTGGCTGCCCTGATCTCACCCGGAAGTGTTTGCCCATTGACGCTGCATTCATGTGAGTAAAGCGGCATGCGGATTCAAATGCTGGCAATGCTGGCAACAAATTGCTACTAAAGATCTATTGATGGCTTGGGCTGTCAATAAAAAAGTATGGGTTTTGGACTTTATATGATCACAAAAGGGTGACATCGTCTGGTACACTCACCCTTTCACAATCATTAGGCATCCTTATGATGCCGTATTTGACTTGTCTGATACAGTCCTTAGACTACATAGCATTGGGTGTTTTTCCTACCTCGTACTGATTCTCCATGGAATGATGGAAAATTGGCTTTGGTTAGTTCATTGAATGGATTGGTTGAGGTCCTTATTCAGATGAAAATAAAGCTTTAATCCCCATGACACCTTTTTCTTAGCAGGCCATGCCAAAAGTGCCTCCCAATAAATAGTGTAGATTTTCCAAGGCAATTTATTACAAAACACATCAACAATTTTGAGGAGAAGAAAGTCAACAAGTCAAATTTACTATTACAATCAAAAGAAAGAGCAAGATCAAAAATAAAAATGCAAAGTTAGTGTCTAACACATATTTCTGCTGTGAGCGCTGGTTTTAATTGACTCCAGGGGGACATGGTAGACCAGTTTTAAATAAATTTGGGAAATATATTTAACATATTGTTTTTTTCCTTTGACCCTGAAAAGCCTGGACTTGTTTAATGTTAATTGTTGTAAGTCATAGATTTTTAGCATTTCTGTGTTCACATGCTGAATTTGTGTACTGATTTCTCTCTCTTTAACATGTCCCATTTAAGCCTGGATCCTTGGTACATTCTGATTCTTGTGAAGAATGCATCTGCACTGAAACACAGGATCCTAAGATCAAAACAAACCAAATTATATGCTCCCCAATGAAGTGCTCTACTGAATGTCAACAGGTGAATAGTCACTTTGGTAGCTGCCTTCTTCTTTGTTGCTGTCTTGTTAGCATACCCTACCACCCCCACCCTATGATATCTCATAACTGGAAATATTGGACACTTCTAGGGGTCAAGTTGGCTGAGGTGATCCAAAAAGAGGTCAGGTGAAGGTCACAAGGACCTGGGATGTGTCTTAGAAATGTTTTAGCAAAGCAAGCCCATATTAGGATTGTGCAGAAGTCCCTTGGTAAACAAGACCATTAAGGAGGTATGTGCTAATTCCTTCTTGGGCACCACAGCAATGAGTAATCCTTACCAAACAATCAAGTGACCTTTCCCAACCACAGTCCCAGGAAAATCTCACCTCGGAATCCCTTACTGTCCTGCACTAAGTTGTCATAAATCAATTATTTCCTATCACCCAGCCAGCAATTAACACAATCAGTTAAGTTTCAGTTTCCTTTGTTTACTCGGCGGGAAAACCGTCCAGGCTTTGTCCTAGCCAGAGTGCCCCTTCAGGACATGAAATAGGGTACAAATATTCATCCCTCAACAATAGAAAGGTGTGCCACTTTGGACAAACCCGGCCATTCTCTTTCTTGGCGCACTTCCAGATCGGAACCTCCAGTGCAACCCTAGGCTTCTTGTCTGAGTACTTTGCTGTTCAAGACTGCTAAGTATCACCCTATTTGCCCCAATCCTAATTTCTCCCTCTATCCAATCTTTCAGCCTTACTCCTTGATAGCCTTGCATGGTTCTTAGAAATGTGTGCTGCATGTGTGAATAGATTTTGCATTTTTTCCAATAAAAATATTTTTTCGCTTTAACTGGAGTTCCCTGCAATTAGTACTGGTATACATAGGTGAAAAGATCCCCACAGCTACCCTCCTCTTGTATGCATACTGTTGGAGCTAATAATTCTCCCATCTAGATTTTTGGTATCATGGGTGGGTCTCAAAGCACCCCCACACCTCTTAGGGTAACAGTCCCAACCAGTACTGCTCCTTATCCAGATGAAAAGCAATTGTTATTGTGTTAAACAACCAAAAGAAAGATGTTATGAAATAGCAACTGGTTGGAAAATGGCTCCGTCACCATTTTAGTTACTTGCTTGTTACTATCTACTTAATAATAGTGGGTTCTGAAAAGAGTGCTGGGAGAAAATTTCTGTAAAAAGTTGTTCTTTCAGAACAAATAGCTATGATAAGTCTGTAACTTTTTTTCTTTCCCTTATATTTATAGTACATTTTAGGGAGCAGGGAGAAAGTACCCCCAAAGATATGAGTCTACCACCCACAGTTGTCAAAGCACCTTGATTCTTTTTGGTGCCCAACTGTGTGTATCAGTTTCAAATATAGCTGTTCTAAAAGATATTTTAAAAATTAACATCAGTATTTGAACATAGGGGGACAGAATTATGTTTCTAGGGTTGTTGGTACAGCTGATGGCTGTGATTAACATTAAATTGTTAATAATGATATTTGGTTCTGATACTAAACTTGATCTTTCTTGAGCTAAGTACTCTAAAAGGAATAGAGTAGACAGAGACCTGAAAGAGAATTCTCTTCCTTGATATAGCTTTCCTAGTGTGAAGGACTGAGTTTCCAGAAAGTCCAGATTGATTCATTCAGAACCCAGAACTTCCTCAGAATTTGACGTGAGATCATCCAGTATCTACATACTTCACAGCATCTGTCAGAGACTTCTTGACCCTGATGCACCCTGATGATGGTGCAAGCAAAGGCTGTGGCTTGCATAGCAAAGAGAGGGCTCTTCCCTACAGAGTCATTGAGCCACTTACCAGAATTCTTTAATGAGGCCTGATAAATTTTGGAATTTCCCAGTGATAAATACAAGTTTGTTTTTTTAAAATAGTTTTTGTAGTCCTTTTGTGTAAAGTTTATATGTTTGGGAAATTCTGATAAATTCAGGTTACCTGATATTAGAGGGTCACAGTTAGAATTTTAAGTATAAAACAATGAACTCAGTGAAGACTGAAAATGCATAACTGGATATAGCCAACTGCATCAACCCAGGGAACTGCTTTGGATTGAGAAGTTCTAATGTGCACATTGAGTCCCACTTTGCTTACGTCTGTGTTCTGGATGTACCCTCCTTTGTATATATGCACCTGCCCCTTACACCAGTGCTACTGAAAGTGGTAGCCTATGGGCTGGTGTTGGTCCATGAACATTGACTGCCAGTCCACAGTAACTTTCTAGGGGGGAATGGTAATAACCAACGGGGAGAAATATGGTACTGGTGCCTGGCACATACATGGTGGAGGGACTGACCTACTACATCAGATACCCTGAGAAGCCCTACCATGCGCTGAAATGAATGGACAAAGCAGCTCCTGGTCATATGTCATGTACATAAGGCTCTGTTTACTATCCGGTGGTCAACATTGTTTCATCTTCAGGGTTTTCACTACATCCAGGAAGAAGGGAAATGCTGTGGTGAATGTGTGCAGACAGAATGTGTGGCAAAATTTTCATCTGGAATAGTGACCATTGGGGTATGTTGTTTATTTCCATTACAAATAATTGCATTATTACCCTGGGTCATAATGTTCAGGAGAGCTCTCCTTGAAAACTGAAAATGCTATGTTCTTTTCCATTCCATTCCATTCCCTCCCTCCTTCCCTTCTTTCCTATAATAAATGGAAGAACTTCCTGTTTTCTGTGAAGAGAAGACCAATGGGGCTGTATGTAAAGGGGGTATTTGTAGCACTTCAAGACTTCACAGCCTGGCTTTTTATCTCTGTGCCTCAGGGGAAAGGGAGGAATCTCAGACAAGAGCACTGCCTTGGAAAAAAGGGGCGGTGGTTTTATTTTTTATTTTTTTTACTGTCCTGTTTTTCTGCCCCCACCCCTGAACCATCAAGTTATCTTAAGTCTCTGTGTGAGGGAAGCACTCAGTGTGAGGAAATGTTAATTATTTTATTTACTTATTTGCTCATTTATTTATTAGCCTTCCTTTCACCTAATGTTGGGACCAAAGGCACCTCACAATATGAGTTAAAACAAAATACAATTAAAACAGAGGATAACCCAGTGGACCCTCTTGATCTATGGGCTCTCAGCCCATGGTTTCAACCGCCCGTGGATCATCACATGACGTGCGTGCAGATGCACTGACATGTCTGCATGCATGATGCCATCATTTAATAACATGGGACATGACCATCCACATATTTTGCCATCTGTGGAGGGGGGACCTGGAATTGAATGGATCTTGAGGGCCCACTGTACTAAAGTTAAAAAAAACCCACAATCATACCATATTTTGAAAACATGAATTTAAAGCAATTTTAAAAGGCAATTAAAATGATAAAAATACATCACAGTCCAATTAAAAGACCTCTGCACCAGAAGTTGCAGATTATTGCACTGCCTCAGTATTTGCTGCCTCAGAGGTTTTATGGGCAATCAAAAGACTCACTTGTATCTCTTCTTACTAAGGTGAGATATGATTGTCTGCAGGTAGTCACTTTATTTATTGGGCTTTCACCATACTAAGCATGTTACCAGAGACTGCACCCTTGCTTGGGTTAGATCATGCTAATTGCAAAATAAAATAAAATCTTGGGTTGTAGTAGTCAGGAATACTGGGAGAAAGAAAGAACACAGGGCTTAAATCCAGTTGTTAGTTCCAGGTTTCAACAAGAGTAGATTCATCCAATTAATGGATCTTATGTAAGTGTTGAATTATCAGGTCCTCATTAATTTAGTGGGTCTACTGTATTTGGGATTAACAACTGGAAGTAGGCCTGTATTTTACATTTTGTTAATATGTGTGTTTATTACAAGCACTGCATACAAATCTATTCCACTGCAATATTCAAATATGTGCAGTGCTAAATTCTAGTAAATATATATTTAGGATATTGAAAGCATGTATTTTCCTTGAATGTCTATGGAAATGGCATATCTTGCTCTTCTAAATACCTTTAAAAATACCACCTGGACAGTTGCAATACAGGGTGTTAAAAATTCTAAATGGGTATCGATTACCTATTTCTGGGTATTCTTTTTTTCTTTTGCAGGTTGGGCAGAGCTACAAGGATCCACATGATAACTGTACCTGGTATCAATGCACCAGGTTATCAGATCAATTTATTCTGAGTAGCACAGTAAAAGCTTGCCAAGTGTTAGATCAATCAAACTGTGTCCCAGTAAGTATTAGTATAACAGTCCTTGCTTTTCCCAATTCTTTCAACATTTGTAAAATAGTCCAGTATGAAAAACCTATTTGATGTGCTAAGCCAGATAGAAAATGGTGGATTGGATCATGTTTCAAGATCCATTCCACTAACAAGAACTTTATACTTACTGCCTTCTCAGACTTCTTTCATCATGGAGAATTTTAGGCGGGAGTGCGGAATGTGGGAGGCTTGGAGAATCCCAAACATTTCTCTGGGAGAGAAATGAATTTTTAAAGAGCAAGAAATAAGTTTCTTACTGGTGGGATAGAGGAGTGATACCTGGGTTTCAATATTGCACACAGGTAGAAAAAGTCTCTTTTGCCCAGCCAGATACAGCTGGAAGCTTGATTTTCCCAGTTGTTGTTCCTGCTTCCTCTGTACATAGAAGCAACAGCAAAAACTTGATGACAGTGGTCTAAATGGATAGATGAGATGCTGGACTGTAGTTCAAATCATCTTTCATTATTGGCTATGCTGGTTTGGGCTGATGGGAGTTATAACCCAGTGTCTGGAAGCCTTATATCATTCCTACTCCAGTATGCAAAATGTATTGCCTCAATTCAGTAGTTCGTTCCAACAACAGTAGACTCTCTGTGTCAATGAACACTTAGGACTTTTTCAGACAGGACTTACTGTGCAAGAAGACTCCTGAATAGTTACGACGCTGTCGCATGGCAGGGGGTCCATTTCGGATGCTGCCATCCCTCTCTCGGCATCGTCCATGTCACTTCCATGTATGATTGGAGTAAGCCACGCCATATTTTACTCACGGACAACTTCCATGAGTAAAATATGGCGCAGCTGCCTCCAATCATACACGAAAGTGACACGGATGATGCTGAGAGAGGGACGGTGGCAGCCGAAATGGACCCCCTGCCGCGCGACAGCATCATAACTATTCCAGAGTCTTCCTGCACGGTAAGTCCGGTCTGAAAAAGTCCTCTGTAAGTAAATATTTCTGTAAGTTTCATTGATTCAATGGGTCTACTCTGGTTGGGACTAATAACTGAAATGGCCACTCTGTACCTTTAGTTAGAGGAGGAAAATAGTACTTTGTTGTTTTTAGCTTATTACAGCAGCATTATAATCTGGCATACTGTCACATTTCTTTTCAAAACAGGGAACCATGCAGACTACTCCAGATGGATGTTGTGAGACCTGTGAGTATTTGTTACAAGACTGTTTATGTGTAGATGTAAATGAAGAACGTTCTATTCACAGTGGTGGCACTAGGAGGGTATAGAAAGGCCGAAGTGCACCAGGAGAAACAGTTGGAAGGAGGAGTGACACCAGCCTTAGTAACCCCACAATCTATTCATGACATCCATCTTACAAATGGGGATGGAAAGAATATTCATTAGTATTTGTTTTCTGGCCAATAAAAGAAGGGTTTCCGGATACTTGGGAGATCCAATCAAGAAAACCTTTATGGGCAATCTGTTTACGCAAAATTAAATGTGGTTTCTCTTCATGCACACATAATTGTATTTGTTTACTTAGCTGAGAAAATGTGTTTTCTGTGCAGGAAACAATGTGTTTTTCACACACAAAAAGCCATGTATATTTCTGTGGAAATGGATTCCTTGAAAGTCTTCCCAAAGTGCAAATAGCGATCAAAAGCTATGCAGAAATCTTTTTGTTCTCATACAGCAGGGCTAAAACTATGTAAATTATTCATTCTTGCTTATGAGGATGAAATAACTACAGCAATAGCAGTGATTCCACTTTAACTGTCCTGGGTGCATCCTGTGGAATCTTTGGGTTTGTATTTTGTGGAGGCACCAGAGTTGCTCTCGGGGTGAGCATTTTAAATGCCCCTCTGTAAACTGTCAATCCCAGGACTCCACAGGACGCATCCATGGAAGTTAAAGTGGAATCATAGTGCTATAATTGTGTAGGGCAAAAAAGTCCAAAGTTATGTGAATCATAATGAAAAGTCTGAACTGGCCTTCAGGGAATTATATCTGAAATATTTCTAGTGAGATTAAACTGGTGTTCCATTCACAGGTTGTGTTTCCTCATACTTCTGGTACAAATTAAATGATGTTTACTAAGAGTTCTCCTCCCCCCTTGCATTCATTTTCAGGTGTACTCTTGTCACACAATTGTAAAATTAGCCTGAAGAAACAATACATCATTCATAATCAGTGCAAATCAGTCACTCCTATCATGATACCATCATGTGAAGGATCCTGTGATACATATTCTGTGTAAGTAAGATATCACTTTACCTGCCATAATTTATCTGTCTTCTAAAGCATAGCAGTGAGATACAACTTCCAGTTACCAGGGTTCTTTTCCTTTTTAGGTAGAGTTGTATGCAGTTTTTCCAAATACACACTTCATCAGTCATGTGTATGTGTAACCTTAGAAATGTGTAGATTTCCAGTTGCAAATCCACCCATGTTCCATTATAAAGGTATAAGTTGGGGAAATCTGTTTTAAGGAAAGAAAACATCCCAAATTTCACACCCATTTCTAATCAAAGCTTCAAACACTGCCAACCAGACCTGAGAACTGTGAGTATTTCAGTGCATTCTGATCTTTCCGGAGCCTGAAAAGTTGGTTTTGCAACTACAAGTGCCAGAATCTCCCACCTAGTACAGCTAGTAGCTGTGGTGGCTGAGAGATTCTGGAAGATGTATTCCAGAAAGGTAGCTTTTCCTCAGTGCCGTTTACACGATGAAAATGTAGTGGGAAGAATTTGTGTCGAACCCTGGTTGTTTACACGTACATTGGGTCAGGCACGTGATTTTTGGAAGGGGGCCCACATTTTATCCCACAACCTGCAGGACTTCCAGTCCCGCGGTTTGTGGCGGTTTTTAAAAAGTCATGGGAGGATTCAGAAAATCGGAAATGTAAACAGCCCGGGACAAGCTATCTCGGTACTAGGTGATGACTGGAAATGGTGACCGGGGCGGGCTCAGAGATCAGCGACCAGAAAAGGAGGGGTCAGTCACCTGTTCAACAGATTCAGACTCACCAGCTGAAAACAAAGGCATCCCTTCCAGCTGCATAAAGGTTTGTGTGTGTGTGTGCGTGTACTAAATCACCCTGTTCAATGGATTTCTATACTGCAAACCCTTCAGCTTTAACCTCTTCCTCAACTGCATGCTGGGTTTAAATTTTAAAGAGAGAGTAAATTATAAAGAGATCATGGTCGGAGGATCACCCATTCATCCCCTGCCTCAATCCCCTTCCTGGGTTTGAACGGATAATCAAACATTCATTCCCCCCCCAAGGCACAGTAAAAAATGCCAGCGTCTGAGTGGATGATCACACATTCATTCATCCCCCCCACAAGGTACAGTAAAAAATGCCAGTGTCTGGGTCTTTCAAAATGCCTTGTGTGTCCTCCCCTTATGATCCCTGCACTGGCTTTAAACCTTCACTCCACAACTGACTCTGCTTAAAGGGTTAACATTTTAAAGAGACAGGACAACCGCAAGCCTCTGGCCCCCTGCACTCGGCTTGTACCGGCTTGGGCTTGTGTGTGTGTGTGCATAGGCTCCAGTCCGCTCTGCTTTTGATCTCTCTCACACTCCCCAGCACCTTCCCCCCCAGTTTAGCTGGCTTTACATGGTGTTCTTTCATTTCTAAAGGAAAGCACAGGGTTTAGCCACTGATCGCTCCTTCCTCCCCCGGATTCCTCCCCTCATCCCCTCAGCATCTTATCCCCAATGCAACACTCAATCATCCCCTCATCCCCAATCAGGAGCCTGAACAAACATTTGAGCCAGCCAATAGCATCGCTCATGGCACGGAACTCTAAAGGAAGTATGTCACTGAGGTTGTGAAAAAACGAGTAATCGCATCCTTGATTGACAGCTAAAAAATAAATAAATCACAGGACTGTAAACTCATGTAAACAAAACAAACAAAACAAACAAACAAACAAAAAACCGGGGTAGTATATAGTGGGAGAAGGTACATATCATGGGACGGGGTGCCATGTAAACAATGATCCCGGGATCTCCCGGGATATCCAGTTCAGAGACAAAAATTGTGTAAACAGGGAGAGATGAATACGGGGTCAAGAATCCCAGGATGCCCCGTGACAAAAATTACCGTCTAACTGGCACCCAAGTTCTGGATGAATGCTTTGCTGAAAGATGAGAGAGATGTATGTTCTTTTCCTATGTTGTCTTATAGAGCAGGCTGCAAATTTCTCAATAACTCTGTGGGACTCTGCCCTTTGTCCTTCTGTTCTGTTGTCTTATCAGTGCTTCAGCAAATGGAATAGAAACATCCATACCTATGGGGAAAAAATGGATCTGTCTGCCTCTGTGTGTGTTTGTCAAAAAAAGTTGTCCTTCCTCTTTTGATGATAGTGACAATATTTATTATAATAATAAAAAATAATAAAATTTATTTATACCCCACCCCTCTGTTAAAACAATATTAATCTTAGGCATCACCGGGGTCTCTACAGCATGTTCATAGCAATAAAAAAAAGTACAGTTTGGATTACACCCAAGTTATGGAAGGGTAAAAATTTCCTGCTATCCAGTGGAAGAAGCATCAATCAGTTCCTTCTTGACTGCCATCTTGTGATGCCTTTAGTGTAATAAAAATGCTTCTTTGTGTTTTCTGCCTATCAGGTATTCCTTTGTCACTCACAAAATGAAGCACAAATGCACATGTTGCCATGCTACAAAATACCATGAAGTGAGAGTGGAGCTGATTTGCAGTAAAAAGAAGAGGATAAAGTACACCTATCTTCATGTAGATGAGTGTGGTTGTGTGGAAACCATATGCCCAACATAGAACTATGAACCAAAAATGTTGGCAAGATGTACCTCACAAAGTCTGTGAGCAGTTGCTGTATGTGCCCTCACATGTACACATATGGTATTTTCCTCCTTTAATGTGAGTTGTTCAGAGTTTTGTTGTGATGCAATATTGTGAACATGTTTTTTATTCTTTTTGCTCTAGGAAATAGGACAACTAGTAGCAACCCATGCCTTGAAATTTGTCAAATAAACCATATTTGCATGTTCTCTTGCCTTGTATTACAATATCTTTAACTAGATTAACTACAGTATCTGCTAATTTCTTTCATATAAAACCATCTTACAAATAAGAATTAGTAATTTGAGAATACACAGTGTAAATCATATGTTCACATACAGATTAACCAAAGTATTAAATTCTGGAATGGCCAAAATATTAAAATGGAAATAGAAAAGAATGTTCAGGTGGCAAAGGCATAAAATTCTGAAACTGAAGGAGCAATGAATCTCAGTGTGATCATGTTTAATAAATGTAAGCTGCAGTTCACAGTTGCAGTTACTGGTTCATATTCATGATTCTTAATTAGTCACACTAATGACAATAGTGTAGGGAATATGTAGGGACTGTAAAAGTCTTCCAATCTTGCCTTACCAGTCAGCAGCCACTGCAAGTGATGGGTGTCTTTTCTCCTGTTGATGGAGATGTGGCAGGCTGACATTTCCATCCCCTGCCACCAGCAACCTCCACTGTGAAGAAGAATTGTGACAGCGTTCCTGCTTCTGATTGTTACAGGAGAGATCACTGGTGGGAGAGGGTAGAAACATCAATCTGCTTCATCCTGATGATAGAAGAACAGAACTCTTGTCAGGCAGAGAAGCTACTGCCCAGTAAGGCAGGATTGTGGGGGGTTGGGCCAGAAAACATTACTTAAGTAACTGATCTAGAATCTTAGCCCATATTATTTCTATTCAGCAGCTTGACCACCGAATTTCACCACAGTTCCCATACATACATAAACATCATGTTTCCCTCTCCCCCCATTACTTCCTCTTGGACATCTTCAGAGTTAAATTGATAGTTTCACTCACCATATTTTCACCAGAACAACTGGATGGATAACTTTTCATTATGACAATTATGATGAAAAGCAGGGGGGGCATAATATAGATGAGGTTGGGGTGGGGATCATATTACAGTTTAGCCTGGCCAATCAGACTAAGCATTGCAGGGTAGTGGCAGGCACTTCCACAACAAGTTGTTGTGTGCCTTCAAGTCATTTCAAACTAATGGCAACCCTAAGGTGAACCTATCACAAGATTTTCTTGGCAAGATTTTTTAAGAGAGGTTTTTCCTTTATCTCCCTCCGAGGCTGAGATTATGTGATTTGCCCAAGGTCACCTAGTGGGTTTCTATGGCCAAGCAGGGATTCAAACCCTGGTCTCCAGAGTTGTAGGCCAATACTCAAACCACTACACTACACTGGCTCTCCACAGCATGTAGCCAGGCTGAATTGCTCTGCAATTTTTTCTCCAGTACAGTGATGTACTGTGGTCTGCATCTTATCTTTAAGGCAGAAAGTTGCCAACTTGCTGCAGCCTGATTAGAAGGCAAAAATATCCTATTTGAAAAAAAACAAAATTATGAATGCTTTGAGAGTTATATTTCTACATGTAAGAATCAGGGAGTTGTTAGCAGTCATGAGTACATAAGACTTCTAACTTACACAGGGCTCTGACCAAAACAGTTCTCTCTGCTAAGGATTTTTCTTTCTTTCCTGCATTCCAATGGTATAGCAATTCCCAAAGTAAAACTGCCATCTGCTGGTTGATTGAAATTGCTTTCAGGACCATACAGGTTGAACACATCAAGTTAACAACCCATTGGGGATTTAGGGAATGTTGTAGTTTGTGTCCTGCTTTGCATTTCAATTTGGTGTCAACAAACCATGATCAGTTGGAAAGTTTCATTCAGAGACTAAAATTCTAACCTGAAGAATCTAAGCAGTATCATTGCTATCACAAGTGCTACTCCAGGCGAGATGGTATACTATCTGAACTGGGCTGCATTAAGAGTTACTGAAGATTTGAATTGTTCAAGCTGATGGTCTTCCATCTGAGCTGGTTAATTGTTCTGATCATAAAAATGGAGGAAGAACCATTCCCCAATTGCATGCCTCCAGCACCAGAACTGGAAATAAACTGCCTGTCTTTAATAGCCACTGGCTGAACTTTCATGCTTAACACTGGGGAGGCTGCTACAGCCAGTGAAGGAAGCAAGGGGGTAGATAACAAAGCAACGCTACAGCAGCTGGGAGAAGTGTTATGAGGCCACTCCCAGAGATCTGCTAGAGTGACCTCATTTGTAGTTCATCGATGCAATTCCAATCAGGACCAGTACTGCCTGGCGCTCCCCCTGCCCCATTCCCAACCAGTAAACAGCTGCAGCAGTGTTCCCTCTGGGATAGACAGCTGCCCTGAGGGGGGTGGAGGTTGCATGAGTACCGTAACTTGTAAATAGCTCCTTGCGCAATATCCAAGACAATGGACATGTATACATAATCCCAAATTGTACACACATGCCATGAACAGGATTCCAGTCAGTGGGTGCCACTTGTGACAACAGCAAGATCTTTCAAAAGTGTCAGCAATTACGCATTTCCTCTCCCATGGTGATGCATGGCACACCCCCAGACATGGCATAACCCCACAAAATTTCATGAAGGTGCAAATGGTAGTCAGCATCAATACCCATAAGGTATGAGGCCCCAATTGTTATGTGTTCTGCCTGGGGTACCAGTGAATGGCCTTCCACAGCTCCGCAGTGAGAGAGAGAAAAACAGGGCAGTGCTGGGCTGATACAAAAATTCCCCTCTCTTCTGAACGCTTAGGTTGTAGTCAGTGGTAGTGCTGGGGGTTTCATTATCAAATCATGGAGATCCCTTTAGAAATACACATACCCAAATGAAAATTTGTCATTATATGCCTTGCATCTGACCCGAAACCTGAACAGGACTGCCAGGTGAGCCCTTTGGGAACATGCTTATAGCCACTGTGAATAGGGATATCTGTGACAGAGATGTTTGTGTTAGATGATGGGGGGGGGTTCATGGTCTGACACTGCCTCCCCAACACAGGGATATGGATACAAGGATATGAGAAAAGCCCTTCTGATTGAATGAGATCAAAGTCCTATCTACATAGGACTTTATCAGACCACCAGCCCCAAATGTTCTTTCGCTGGCATATTTGTGGTGTTTTTATGCTGGCAAAAGAATGCCCCATACCTCACTTACCTGTAATCCTGATTAAAAGGCAGCCCTGGAAAAGAATGAGGAGTGAATGGAGCTCAGGTCACTTCCTCGTCTGAAATCTTGCGTATTCTCGTGAGAATACCTTGTGTGATATCATCAGTGCTGTATACGCACAATCCTAAATATACGGTGAACTCTACGGTGAACTCGCCACAGGTTAGCGTAAGAGGGGCGCTCCAAAAAAAATGATACAAGGACTCCCTGAAACAACATCTCAGGCTTGGTCAAATTGATCACATCAATGGTCCGCCCTCGCCTCACATCGGGAGGCATGGAGACGCAGTATCCACAATGCTGCAGCCTTATTTGAGAACTCACGCTGAACAAGTCTTGAAGAGAAACGACAACGCAGAAAGAATCACAACCCGGATACATCACCCAAGGAGACCTTCTGCTATGCTTTCTGCAACCGGACTTGTTTATCTTGGATTGGCCTTTTTAGTTGATGGAATCCCACCTGAAGTTTGGAAACACGGAGGTCATGTACTCCATGATCAATTCAACGAACTCCTTGTGAATTGCTGGGGAAAAGGGGAACTGCCATCAGATCTCTGAGATGCAGTCATCATCACCCTGTACAAGAAAAAAGGAGCAAAAACTCCTGAACAGATTAGTTCCTGCTATTGCAGAAGAACTTCTTCCTGAAAGCCAATGTGGCTTCAGAGCCAATAGGAGTACTACAGATATGGTATTTGCCCTTAGACAACTGCGAGAAAAATGTAGAGAGCAGAACAAGGGTCTCTATGTAAGATTTGTCAACCTCACCAAAGCCTTCGACACTGTGAGTAGAAAAGGTCTGTCGCAGATCCTGGAAAGACTAGGATGTCCCCCCCAAATTCCTTAAAATGATAATCTTGCTACATGAGGGCCAGCGCGGTCAAGTCAGATATGGCGATACTCTTTCAGAGTCCTTTCTAATAACTAATGGAGTGAAGCAAGGTTGTGTTCTTGCTCCAACTTTATTTACAATCTTCTTCAGAATGATACTCCAAAGGGCTACGGCAGAGCTTGAAGAAGGCATCTATATACGCTACCATACTGATGGTAGCTTGTTTAACTTAAGCCGTTGGAGGGCTCACACTGAGACTCTAAACTATCTAGTCCGTGAGCTGCTCTTCGCTGATGATGCTGCCCTTGTTGCCCACACAGAAGCAGCTCTGCAGCGCCTAACATCCTGCTTTGCAACAGCTGCAGAGCTGTTTGGGCTAGAAGTCAACCTGAAGAAAACAGAAGTTCTTTACCAGCCTGCACCACAGGACGAACACCACCATCCCCACATTGCCGTCGGCAAATCAGCGCTCAAGTCCGTTCAGCAGTTCACCTACCTGGGAAGCATCATCTCCTCAGATGCCAAGATTGACAAAGAGATCGATCACAGATTAGCAAAGGCATATAACGCATTTGGAAGACTTCACAAAAGAGTCTGGAATAATAAACACCTTAGGCTAAGTACAAAAATCAGTGTGTATAGAGCCATTGTACTGTCTATTCTCCTTTATGGATCTGAAACATGGGTCAGCTATTGCCACCACCTACTACTCCTCAAACGCTTTCATCTGTGCTGTATACACACAATCCTAAATATACACTGGCCTGACTATGTGACGAATGTTGCTCTCCTTGAGCAAGCAGGTATCACCAGCATTGAGGCCATGATACTGAGAACACAGCTGCGCTGGGCAGGGCACATTTATAGGATGGAGGACCATCACCTCCCAAAAATAGTACTCTACGGTGAACTTGCCACAGGTCAGCATAAGAGGGGCGCTCCAAAAAAGTGATATAAGGACTCCCTGAAACAACATCTCAGGCTTGGCCAAATTGATCACATCAATGGTCCGCCCTCGCCTCACATCGGGAGGCATGGAGACGCACTATCCACAATGCTGCAGCCTTATTTGAGAACTCATGCCGAAGAAGTCTTGAAGAGAAATGACAATGCAGAAAGAATCACAACCCGGAAACATCACCCAAGGAGACCCTCTGCTGTGCTTTCTGCAACCAGACTTGTTTATCTTGGATTGGCCTTTTTAGTCATCAGCGTGCTTGCAGAAAGTGCAGGAGAGAGAGAGAGAGAGAGAGATTTGAGAACTCACGCTGAACAAATCTTGAAGAGAAATGACAACGCAGAAAGAATCACAACCTGGAAACATCACCCAAGGAGACCTTCTGCTGTGCTTTCTGCAACCAGACTTGTTTATCTCAGATTGGCCTTTTTAGTCATCAGTGCACTTGCAGAAAGCGTGGGATGAGTCCTTCCTGAATCTTCATTTGCAAAGAAAAGCCAGAGAGAGAGAGACCTAGCATGGGAACCCAAAAATAACACACACAAAAACCCAAAAACAACACACAAAAAGTTACACCAAGCACATAAACACAGATTTTCCTTGTTTTTTTTCTGGGCTTTGAGGCTGTGTTCTGGAATAGTTTCTTTCTGACGTTTCACCTGCATCTGTGGCTGGCATCTTCAGAGAATGGTTGGGTAGGAGTGTGTGTGGAGTTTATATGCTGTGAACTCCTGTTGGGGAGTATATGTAATTTTGTGTAATTGAATGGTTAGTTTCTGGGTATAAAAATGCAAGGATGATTACTGCCTGTTTGCCTAATGGTTGGTTGACGGGCCATTATCTGCTGGAAATTCCGTGTCCCTGGGTGGAATTCCTTTGTAAGTGTTGAGTTTTGATTCTATTGTTTTTCAAAACTGGGAGCCAGATTTTGTTTATTTTTAGGGTTTCTTCTTTCTTGTTGAAGTTGTCCAGGTGTCTGTGGATTTCAATAGCTTCTCTGTGCATTCTGACAAGAGAGTTTTTGGCCTGATCCAGAATTTCTGTGTTTTTAAATAATATTTTGTGTCCAGGTTGGTGTATAACATATTCTGCTACTGCTGATTTTTCTGGCTGGCCCAGTCTGCAGTGTCTCACACTCCTACCCAACCATTCTTTGAAGATGCCAGCCACAGATGCAGGCAAAACGTCAGAAAGAAACTACTCTAGTACATGGCCTCACAGCCCGGAAAAAACCCAAGGAAAATCTATGTATGCCGGCTGTGAAATCCTTCAACTTCACACATAAACACACTTTAAAACTTCAAAGTAAACCAAGGAGGGTAATAAAAAGACTGTCGCCTACCTGGATGTCATGATCTCACCCGGAAGTGCTCTGGCTGGTCCGGCCATCCACACTGTAATAACGTGGGGGGAAAGGTGCAAGGTTTCATATGCCAGCAATGCCGGCAACAAATTGCCATAGTTGATCTATTGATGGCTTGGCCTGTCAATAAAATAGATCAACTTATGGCCAGTACATAAATGTGAAAGGGAGATGTCATCTGGTATGCACGCTCTTTCACATTTATGTGGCATCATTATGACGCCCTATTTTGTGTGTCTGATAAAGTCCATAGTTTAACATTCTGCTCACACAAAGGTCAATCAATTGCCTAGGAGAAGCCCACAAGCAGCATATGACTACAACTGCATCCTCCTGCATGTATTCCCCAGCAATAGGCATATTGTCTCTTTTCCTGGCCAGAATATATATCTGTAGTGACTATTATCCCCTGATGACCCTATCATCCATGAATTTGGCCAATCCCCTTTTAAAACTGTCAATAAAAATCACCACTTCCTGTAGTATGGAGAAGCAAATCTTGCCTGACTTTCTCACATAATTGAGCCATGATATCCTATCTTTCCTCTTGTGGATCCTAAGCCCAGAGTGCCACCTCCACCAACATAGGGGCCTGCTACCACATATTCCTCAAATTGCCAAGATATCACAGGGCTGTCCCAGTGAGCCTACACGGGGTCCCAATATACTGGTTTTCCTGGCAAAATCTAAGATTCAGAATTCCGGCACATACTCTCCATACCACCTGCATTAAATTTGCTGGATTTCCTCCTAGGGCAATCCATTACAGGTCAACCCCCATATCCATGGGGGATATGTTCCAAGACCACCACCACCACATGGATACCTGAAACCATGGATAATAGGGAACCCTATTATTTTCAATGACATAAACACCAGACGTTGACCATAAAATCACATTGGAGGACCTGGAAATGCCTAGAAAGAATATATTTTTTCAGATGTGGACAAGTGAAACTGTAGATATTGAATCTGTAGATACAGGGGTCGACCTGTAATCAAAAAGTGGGAGGGAGGCAGTCTTGGGGTTGAGGAATGCCCTAAAAACCAAACAGAAATGGGGGGGGCAGGCAGGCTCTCTATTTCGTGTTGCAGAAGCTGTCTTAACAAGGAGTAAAGGAGAGATGAGGAGCAGTAGGAGACAAGGAGCAGTTCAAAGTTTTTCTTTCAGCCTGTGTGTGCTGAGAAAATGTGGGGGATGTTTGTTTATCCATGTGCAAGTGTCACTGCTGAAGGAGAGCATGGGTGTGTATTTGTGTGTGAGAAGGAGTGTAACTTTGTGAAGTGAATAGAGTGTGTGGACTTGATCAGATGTCCCCTTCTAAACATTTTTTTGCCAGCATTAAAAAAAATCATTTTTTATGCCGGCAAAAGAACATCCGTCCCCCCCCCCATACACACACTTACCTCCTCTCCTGTCAAAGGTAGCTCTGTCAATAAAGAGGAAGTGAATGGAGCTCCATTCATTGCCTCTTTTGAAATACTGCATGATTTGATCATGTAGGAAATTCAAAAATTAAAAAAAGAAAGAAACATCAAAAAGTCACACCAAGCACATGCACACAATAATAATAATAATAATTAAAAAAACTCCAGTTAACCCGGGGAGGGTTTAAAAAAAGTTCATCACTTACCTGAATATTGCGATCTCACCCAGAAGTGTTCTGGGTGGTCCGGCAATTGTTAGGGTAAGTACGAGATTTGAATGGCCTGAGGTTTCGCATGCTGGCAATGCCAGCAAAAAAGCAGCAGGGATCGATTGATGGCTTGTGCCATCAATTAAAAGGTACAGGTTTTAGGCTGTTTTTAACTGCAAAAGGGTGACATCATCTGATCCGCATGCCCTTTTGTGATTATGTGGTGTCTTTATGATGCTGTATTTTGAGTGTCTGATAAAGTCCAATGTGTTTGTGTGTGTCTCTGTGTGTGTGAGAGAGACACACAGATAGGGAGAAAGGGAGGATATCAGTGCTTCCTCTATACAGAAGCAGTTCATTTACATTAACAATGCAATCATACTCATGTTGTTAGCATGCCCTAATACCCCCTGTGATGGACAGGAAGGTGAGTGAATGGGATGAGAGCTTGAAAGGAACCCATCCCAGGGGAGGGGTTTCTCTTTACTGTATTTGAAGTGAGTGAGTGAGTGAGTGTTCAGTTGATGTCAGTTGAATGAATCAGAAGGCTCAATGTGTGTGTGCTATATGAGTGAGTTTTGAATTCAATAATATAGTGTGCAGGGGTATGAAGTCTTAATGTGGAGGTTGAATAAAGAGTGAATGAGTCTGGATTATAGGGGAAGATATTAGAACAACCATAGAACAATTTGTGCTAAGATACTTAAGCTTGGTTACCATTAAGATTGGTTGCTGTAAAGTGACTGTTTGACCCTATAGTAAAACGTTATAAGCAAGAGATTGCCAAAGTCAGTGTTACATCTTTATCCCTTTAATAAATCAATCCTTTATTGTTTGTTCAACTCCAGATTCTTGGTGATTCAACATATATACAGATTCAACATATATGCAGTAAAAGGCATGCTATGATAGAAACACCACACAATCCACACATTTGGGATAAAAGGTACATCCCTGGTTCAGGAAGAAAGGACTAAGGGAACCACAGAAGTTGAGGTGGTAGTAACAGAGGGTGAAGGTGGCCAGGCTAAATCCTCAGGTAAAGGGGGATGGTGCTTTGCAGTTTGCTCTTGACCATCTTGTTGTGAGTTGTCATGTCCCTGCCCTATAATATCACATAATTGGAAGTATTGGACACTTTGAAGGGGTCAGGTAGACTGGGGTGATCCAAGATGAAGTCATGTGGAGGTCACAAGGACCTGGGAAGGTATCTTAGAAATATTTTAGCAAGCAAGCCCAAACTAGGATTGTGTGGAAGCCCCTGAGTAAACAAAACCATTAAGAAGATATGTGCTAATTCCTTCTTGGGCCTCTCAGTGGTGAGTCACACGGCCTAAAGAATCAAGTGATCTTTCCAACCCGAATCCCCAGGAAATATCCCTTAGAACCCCTTCCTGTACTGCAATGCGAGGTTGTCATAAACTCATCAATTCTCCCAGCCATTAGGAGCAATCAGCCATATTTTGGTTTCCTTTGTTTATTCTGTGGTAGACCCATCTAAGCTTTGTTTTAGCTGAGGTAGCCCCTTCAGGATATGAAGCAGTGTATAAATATTAGTCCCCCAACAATAGAAAAGTGTGCCGCTGTGGACGAGACCATCCACTCTCTTTCTTGGCACACCACCAGATTGGAACTTTCAGTGCCTCCCTCAGACCTCAGTCTAAGTTCTTTGAAACTCTGCTTTTCAAGTCTGGTAACTATTGCCCTATTCCCTGAATCTATTCCTCTATCCAACCTTTCTGCCTTAACTCTTTGATAGCCTTGCATGGTTCCTGTGAGCATGTGTGAATGCTTTTTGTGTCATTTCCAGTAAAAACATTTTATTTCACTTTAACCTGGAGTTCTCTGAAGTTAGTACTGGTATAGATAGGTGAAAAGATCCTAAAGTTACTTGCCTTTCACAGCCTTTTATTTGAGATAATAATAATAATCCCCCCAAATGTTAATATAGTTTTACATCATGGGTAGGGCTCTAAAGCACCCCACCTGTTCAGGTAACAATGTCTGCTCAGACAGAAGTGAGACCCATTGAGTTCAGTAGAACCTATTTCCAAGCAAATGTCTTCACAATTGTAACTCATGTAACATCCAAAAGGACCATTGATACCTCCCAATGTATGGTTTGTTTTGAATTTGATGGAGTACTTTGAGAAACACAATGACAAAAAACTTGCTCTAATATTCCTCGATTTAGAAAAAGCTTTTGATAATGTTAGGTGGCGAACCATGCTCAAAATCCTTAAAGATATAAATGTAGGAAGGATCTGAAACATGGGTTACCTATCGCCACCACCTACGACTCCTCGAGCGCTTTCATCAGCGCTGTCTACGCACAATCCTAAATATACACTGGACTGACTATGTGACGAATGTTGCTGTCCTTGAACAAGCAGGGATCACCAGCATTGAGGCCATGATATTGAGAACACAGCTGCGCTGGGCAGGGCACGTTTCTAGGATGGAGGACCATCGCCTCCCAAAAATACTACTCTACGGTGAACTCGCCACGGGTCAGCGTAAGAGGGGCGCTCCAAAAAAGCGATACAAAGACTCCCTGAAACAACATCTCAGGCTTGGCCAAATTGATCACCAACAGTGGTCCGCCCTGGCCTCACATCGGGAGGCATGGAGACGCAATATCCACAATGCTGCAGCCTTATTTGAGAACTCACGACGAACAAGTCTTGAAGAGAAACGACAACGCAGAAAGAATCACAACCCAAAAACATCACCCAAGGAGACCTTCTGCTGCGCTTTTTGCAACTGGACTTGTTTATCTCGGATTGGCCTTTTTAGTCATCAGCGCGCTTGCAGAAGGCGCGGGATGAGTCCTTCCTGAATCTTCGTTTGCGAAGAAAAGCCAGAGAGAGAGAGGAAGGAAATTTACAAATTGGATGGAGATTATATATAAAAATAAATTGGCAAAAATAATAATTAATGGAGAGAGGACGGAGGGTCTACAGATTCAGAAGGGAACAAGACAGGGATGCCCACTGTCCCCATTAATCTTTTTGATGGTGATTGAAGGACTATGTAAAAGAATAAGAGAAGAGACAAAGATAAATGGAGTTAAAATTGGAAGATTTAATTATAAAATAAGGGCATATGCAGATTATCTTGTAGTATCACTAGGAGATCCTATAGAAGAGATAAAAACCATTACAGAGATTTTAAAGGAATTTGAATTTATTTCAGGACTAAAAATTAATAATGATAAAACAGTAATTATTACTAAGAACATGATGAAGAAAGAAGAAAAGGAATTGGAACAAAAAATCAGATTTCAAAATAGTTTAAAAAGTAAAATATCTAGCTATTAATATTACAAATAAAAATTCTGATCTCTTCCAAAACAACTATAAGAAAACATGGGCAGAAATAAGGAAATACCTAAAAAATTCACAAAACTTGAAACTCTCCTTTTTGGGTCATATATTGGCAATAAAAATGAACATACTGCCAAAATTCTGATTTTTATTTCAAATGCTCCCGATCATTCATAATGAGGTAGACCTGAAAAAATGGCAAGGAGACATTTCTAAATTTATTTGGTTAGGCAAGAAGCCAAAAGTTAAAATGAAAACACTTCAAGATGTAAAAGAACGTGGAGGCCTAGGTGTACCCAATCTGAAGTTATATTATGAAGCAAGTTGCTTAACATGGTTAAAAGAATGGGTTTCATTGGAAGATGAAAGGTTATTGAAAATAGAGGGAGAAGGAAATAGATTCGGCTTTCACGCTTACTTTTTTTAAAGTCAATAAAAACTTTAACAACCATTTCATCACTATTAAAAATTTGGAGAAGATATAAAAATAGATTATGCCCCAAAATTCCGATATGGGTATCTCCACATGAGGCATTTTTAGCAAAGAAGGCATCCCATCAAAAAAGTGGATTACATATAAAGATATACTAGTTGTGAAAAACAATCAATACCATATGAAAACGCAAGAGGAACTCAAAAAAGACGGGAATGAATGTCACTGGTACTTATATAAACAGGTAAAAGAAAGGTACAAAATGGATAAGAAATTGGAGGGAATTGAATTAAATAAATCAATTTGGGGAAAAATTGTCCAATCAGAGAACAAAAATATGATTACAAGATTGTATAAAACCTTGCTTGAATGGGAAACAGAAGATAATGTGATTAAAGAAGCAATGATAAAATGGGCTCAAAACATAGGTCATCCAATTAAATTAAAGCACTGGGGAAAAATGTGGACAAAGAGGATGAAATTTACATTAAGCCAAAATGTTAGAGAAAATAACTACATGATGTACTTTAGATGGCACCATTCCCCATATAAACTGTCAAAAATGTACAAGAGCACAAAAAGCAACTGCTGGAAATGTGACCATAAAGCTGGTACATTTTTTCATCTTTGGTGGACTTGCAAAGCAGCAGAAAACTATTGGCAAAGAATACAAAAAACGATAAATGAAATCCTGAATATTAATATCCCATTTGAACCAGAATTCTACCTTTTAGGGATGATGGAAGGGGAAATTGAAAGAGAAAATGATAAAATTCTATTGTATATGACAGCTGTGAGAATTGAATATGCAAAAGTATGGAAGACTAAAACAACACCAACTATAGAAGATTGGATTTTAAAGACACGAGAAATGGTGGAATCGGACAGATTGACAGTCTTACTGAAGGGTAAATCTTTGGGGAAACGTTATGAAGATTGTAAGAAATTTTCAATTTTTTTAAAGAATAAATGGAAAGTATTGGCAGCAATTAATGACTAAGAAAAATTGATCCTTTAAAGCGGGAAAAAAAAGGGAAAGGAATGGAGAGAATAATGTATATGAATATATATATATATATAGAATACAGATAAATGTTAACTACAAATAAGTTTAGTAAGAAAAACTCAGTAAATAATAACAATATCAACATTATTAAATCCTTTGGTTTATTTCTTGGTAATTAATAACATTATTGACTTTAAAGTGACTGTAGATAAGAGTCTCTCTCTCTGGCTTTTCTTCGCAACAAAGATTCAGGAAGGACTAATCCTGCGCTTTCTGCCAGCATGCTGATGACTAAAAAGGCCAATCTGAGATAAACAAGCCTGGTTGCAGAAAGCACAGCAGAAGGTCTCCTTGGGTGGTGTTTCTGGGTTGTGATTCTTTCTGTGTTGTTGTTTCTCTTCAAGACTTGTTTGGCGTGAGTTCTCAAATAAGGCTGCTGCATTGTGGATAGTGCATCTCCATGCCTCCCGATGTGAGGCCAGAGTGGACCATTGTTGGTGATCAATTTGGCCAAGCCTGAGATGTTTTTTTCAGGGAATCCTTGGTGCCAGTTACACAACAAGTTTTGTCGTGGGGCTTACCGTGACTTCCTGATCCCATATCCATCCCTCGCTGTTTATACGATTTTTGTCACTCTTTGGGAAATCCTGGAAGATCCCATGATTGATATTTACACAACAAAAGTTTTTATTGGTCCCGCACTCTTATATCCTGTGCTTTTGCTGTTTACACATGTTTAGCTTACCGAGATTTTTTTTTTTTTTGGCTGTCAATCAAGGATGCGATTGCTTGTGTTTTCACAACCTCGGTGACACACTTCTTTTAGAGTTCCGCACCATGAGCGATGCTATTGGCTAGCGGGGGGGGGGGAGAGAGGGGGCAGAGGCTTGTGTTTATCCTGTCTCTTAAAAATGTAATCCTTTAAGCAGAGGAGAAGGCATTTTGAAAGACCAAGGCTGTGATCTTTCACTCAGGCGGAGGAACAATAAAACCATGTCCGTGCCACGAGCAATACTATTGGCTGACTGGGGGTGGGGAGAGGGGGCAGATGCTTGTGTTTGTACTGTCTCTTAAAAATGTTAACCCTTTAAGCAGAGGCAGAAGGCATTTTGAAAGACCCTTTGCTGTGATCTTTCACTCAGATGGAGGAACAATTAAACCATGTCCTTTCCTTTTGAAATTAAGCCAAGTGGGGGGGGGGAGAGAGGTTTGGATTTCTTTTAAAATCTTGAAGCTTAATGCAGAGAGAGCTGCAAGAGTGAAGATTTCAAGCCAGTGTCACACAAAGCATTTTGGCTGGCATTTTTTTTTTTTTACTGTGCCTTGTTGGGGGGAGGAATGAAAGTGTGTTCATTCACTCAGATGCTGGAATATTTTACTGTGCCAGGGAGGGGATCCAGGCAGGGAATGAATGGACGACCCTCTGCCCACCACAATCTCTTTGTAACATGCAGTTGAGGAAGAGGTTAAAGCTGAAGGGTTTGCAGTGTAGAAATCCATTTAAAAAGGTGATTGAGTACACGCGCGCGTGCACACACACACACACACACACACCAACCTATGTGCAGCTGGAAGGGATGCCTTTATTTTCAGCTGGTGAGGCTGGATCTGTTGAACGGATGACTGACCCCTCCTTTTCTGGTCACTGATCTCTAAGCCCGCCCCCAGTCACCATTTCCGGTCATCCCCTAGTACCGAGATATTTTGTCCCAGGCTGTTTACATTTCAGATTTTCCGAATCCTCCAGTGACTTTTTAAAAAACTGGCACAACCCGCAGGACTGGAAGTCCCGCAGGTTGTGGGATAAAAGGTGGCCCCCCTTCTGAAAATCATGTACCCGACCCGATGTACGTGTAAACTGCCAGGGATCGACACGAATTCTTCCCGGGACATTTTCATCGTGCAAACGGCACCCTTGTATCGCTTTTTTGGAGTGCCCTCTTACACTGACTCGTGGCGAGTTCACCGTAGAGTACTATTTGTGGGAGATAAGGAGTAATACAGGGGAAAAAAACTTTATTGGTCACAGATTTAGTAAAAGTAACAGTTAAGTTAAGTAATAAGAGGGAATGAGGAAAAGTGCAGAAATGGAGAACTAGATTCAGATAGGAAGTTTTAGGGGGAGGGGGTATTTTAGAGGATTTTGGGGGAGTTGTGTGTTTTTGTTTTTGCTTTGCTTTTATTTTTGGTGCGATATTGCTGGCAAATGCCAAAGCTCAACAGAAGAAGGAAGCAAGTATAGTATGCATATATATATATATATATATATATATATACACACCTATACATATATATACACATATATATATAGCATTATAACCAATTCACATTTATATATAGCTAGATTTCTAACTTAACTTGTTTAATTTAAGAATCCTAGAGAAATGTAAGTTGAATCTGATGCTACTGAGATTATGGAATTATATCTTCCTTATTGAGATGTGTAATATATATATATATATATATATATATATATATATAAAAACAAAAGGACCATTGGAATGCATCAAATTCTTTATGATATATATGTGTGTGTGTGTGTGTGTGTGTGCGTGTGTGTGTGTGCATGTTACACTTATATGTATCTGAACTAATTCTGTTTAATTCCTGGAGCTGAAGGTGTACTTGATTTTCCTCACTCCTACTTCATTTATTTTAAACAATCCTGTGAAGTAGGTTAAACTATGGGGATAATCAGATGCAGCAAAAACCATGTCAGAAGATTGCAATAGCAATGAGAACAGGAACGGGCTCCATTATCAGACAATGTTGTCCTTCAGCATCCCAGCATTGCTGTGAGTAAGGCATCCCTTTTTATTAGTGGCTTGTCCCCATCAATACAAAAGGGAAGCCTCATCCGCAGCAGCAGTAAGTGCCCAGAACAGCTAAAGGACGCAGGCATCTGATAATGTTGCCCTTTCTGTTCTCTTCCCGTTCTTCTGATGCGGTTTGGAACATGTCTTTTGCTGCATTCCCCCATATCTGATAATCTCCTGAATGGCTGTGATTACTTCAAGGTGACCACATGAGCCTTATGGGGAAGTTGGGATATATAATGTGTGTTGAGCGTACAAATATGTCTGTGTGTGAACATAGTTTAGTGATTGTGAATCAGAGAGAAAGCTGTCTTCTGAGCAGAATCTGGTCAGTTCTATATTAATGCATAGTATAATCATACTGTGCACACATACAGAGAGAGAGAGAGGGAGAGAACATTTTGTTTATCCCTAAATTCAGTACATAAATCCAGAGGTTTCTCTGCTTTAAATATTACAGTTTTATGTGTTCTCCCTCCTTAATAACTTTTGCAGTTGACCATACCCTTTGAATCACATCATGTCGCTCAGCCACATGCGTTACAAATTCACATGGTGTCCCTATTTTCATCTGCGAAATATTGGAGGACATGTTACCATGACTTGGCCAGCCTGTTGCCAAGACTGTTGGTAGCATCATAAGCTATGGAATTGGTTGTGAACACAATGTGCAGTGTCCCCAACCCATATTGTAGGTGTGTGTTCCTAGCAATATAAGGTATCATAGAAATATAGATATTAAAAAGCGATGAATAATATGTGCTATGAATAGTTATAGGAGATTTTCACACGGGCTATATATCCTGTGTCTGGAACGGAACAGGGTCAGGAAAAGTTTTCCCTTTCGGACGACATCCACCCTGTTCCATTCCTGCGTTGTACCTGTTCTGTTTTCTCCCCATGATATAGTAATCACGGGGAGAAGTTGTTAATAGGCACCCGGTTCTGTTTCTGTTATGGAATCACGGGTGTGCGAATTGGATCCTGTTCCTGTTCTGGAATGACAGGGACAGGGGAGGAGCTCCGTGGCAGGCACTTCCTGCCACGATCTGGACAGCCAAGTAAGTGCCACCCTTCCCACCCCCTTCCCGCGTTACTTGTACTTTTTTAAAATTGATTTTTATTCTTTCTTTTGACAGCTGGGTTTTTTAAAATTTGAATTTCCCTCCCGTTCGTTCTCTTGCGTGAATGAGTGGGAGTTCCCCCAGCCAGTCGTAAAAGCAGTGTTACGAAAGCTGCATTTACTGCCGGCCAGGCAAGGAGGGAGGAGGACCGTTCCTGTTCCGGAATGGAGGTAAGTGTGTGAACATTTATCTCCATTCAGTTGCAGGAATGGGAGAGGAGTTGATGGGAGAGAATCAGGGCTTTTAGCCCCCATGTGAAAATCTCCTTAGATTCTCTTTTAGAATATGAAAATTATACAACTTTGTTTCTAAGCCCTCCCCCAACCTGTAATAGAACAGAGATCAATATATTATTGTCACTGTTTCACCAGCAGATGGCATAATGGCTACATGTAAACTGTGCAAAGATTGCAGCACACTAGATTTCACAAGTATGGAGGAAGCTGACTATTTCATCAAGTGTTTTAAAAAGGAGTGGTGAAGAGAAAGAGGATATATATTTATGTATTTGGAGAGGGATTAATTAGATGCATTCCTTTGCCTTAAAGAATAGCCCAGGAGACAGATGTTTATTGGGGGGTGGGGGAGAAACTTCAGCACAGGACAAAGTGAAGGACTTGCTGGATTTTATGTTCTGTGCAGCTCTACAAGGTATAGGAGCTACTTCTGTCATCTAGCTAGATAGTTATGGAAGCTAAATTTCGATTGAGATATATACATTTAATTTTGTGGTGGCCATATTATACAAGGAAGGTGTAGAGATCTATGATTTCTATGAGATTTGCTAAAGTTGAAGTTAAATCATAAACAGTTTTCTTATTAAAATGGTAACACAATTTCTAAGACTCTGATTGAAAGGTATGTACCTCTATTGGTAATCAGGAAACCAATATTAATTGTAGTACCTTCTAAGAGTTGCCATTTAGGAATAGAATCATAGAATCATAGAATCATAGAATTGCAGAGTTGGAAGAGACCACGAGGGCCATCCAGTCCAACCCCCCTGCCACGCAGGAAATCACGATCAAAGCATCCCCGACAGATGGCCATCCAGCCTCTGTTTAAAGACCTCCAAGGAAGGAGACCCCACCACGCTCCGAGGGAGTGTGTTCCACTGCCGAACAGCTCTTACTGTCAAAAAGTTCCTCCTCATGTTGAGGTGGAATCTCTGTTCCTGGAGCTTGCACCCATTGCTCCGTGTTCCAGTCTCTGGAGCAGCAGAAAACAAGCCTGCTCCATCCTCAGCGTGACATCCCTTCAAATACTTAAACAGGGCTATCATATCGCCTCTAAACCGTCTTTTTTCCAGGCTAAACATACCCAGCTCCCTAAGTCTCTCCTCATAAGGCATCGTTTCCAGACCTTTCACCATTTTAGTTGCCCTTCTCTGGACACGCTCCAATTTGTCAATATCCTTTCTGAATTGTGGTGCCCAGAACTGGACACAGTATTCTAAGTGAGGTCTGACCAAGGCAGAATAGAGTGGCACTATTACTTCCCTTGATCTAGACACTATACTTCTATTGATACAGCCCAAAATCGCATTGGCCTTTTTAGCTGCCGCATCACACTGTTGGCTCATGTTCAACTTGTGGTCTACTAGGACTCCTAGATCCCTTTCGCACGTAGTCTCATTCAGCCAGGTCTCTCCCATCCTATATTTATGCATTTCATTTTTCTGCCCTAAATGCAGTACTTTACATTTCTCTGTATTGAATTTCATTTTGTTAGCTTTGAAGATTTGATACAATGTTAAAAGATGAAAAAAAATAATGCAATGGGGGAGAATTCTCATGATCTAGTGTCATGTTCTTATGGCTGCAATAGAATCACAGAATCATAGAGTTGGAAGAGACCACAAGGGCCATCCAGTCCAACCCCCTGCCATGCAGGAGTAAACAATCAAAGCATTCCTGAAAGATGGCCATCCAGCCTCTGTTTAAAACCCTCCAAAGAAGGAGATTCCACCACACTCTGAGGCAGCGTATTCCACTGTTGAACAGCTCTTACTGTCAGGAAGTTCCTCCTAATTTTTAGATGGAATCTAATGTTAGAACATTTTCATTGCTTGTATACACTCATGGGGCAGAAGAGCTACACAATTAGCCAATGACCTATAATAATTGCTAGTTATTTAATAACTATAAATGCAACCCCCAGAGTTTATATTACATACTTCCTCATTCTGTGGATATAAGGAACATTCTTTCTTAACATAATCTAGAAAATCTATGGAAGCCTAAATCTAAATCACCTCTATACAAACAATAGATGGGTTGATTAAACCACTTCACTCCCTCTCAATTCTCTTTTCTCAGCTACCCAGGACGTTTGGGATCAGAACAATTCACTTATTTCCACAAATGCTAACTTTACTCATTATGAATTTCCTGTTGGTTCACTGTATGTCCCTGTGATGTATACCAGTATGAAAGAGGAAGGAACATGTTCCCAACAGCATTAACATATAGAGCCTATCCAGTATCTTCTCTTCTGCAGATAATCGTGACCACTATGAATTTGGAAATATAGGCCTTATTTGCATAGGCTAAATACCCTGTCTTGCCCTGTCTCAGAGCCCTGCAGACCACATGACTCAGGGCTTTTGCCCCGTTCTGCCCCAGGGAAGTCATCACCACCCCCGGGGCAGATATGGGGCTGAGATGGGGGCAAGCTAGGGTAGGCCCCAACAAACTGCTATAGGAAAATACCTATTTTACTCTGGTACCCATGGCCAAAACCAGATCGGCCCCTGTGTGCCCACAGGAGCCCTTCTGGCATGCTGGCCCTCACAGCTGCCACCATGCCCCTGGCTCTCCTGGAAGCCAGGCAGAGGTCCTAAAGCATGTGACCAAGGCTGGTCACATGCAGAGGCCTTCAGTCACATGTTGTGGGCCCCCTTCCTAGCTTTGAGACAGCAGCAAAAATGCAGAGAAAGTGGTTGCAGGGATGGGCCAGCATTCCTTTGTAGACTCCAACCCATTTTGTGGAGGTAACAAGGGAAGGATGGACCAGCTCCACAGCCAGGATACTCTGGCAGGGAGCAGGTGTATCCAGGCTAGCATATATAAGCCCATAGAGACTTTAATCCAATTGTTAGTTCAGCTAACCCAAATAGATTTATTGAATCAATGAGACTTATGTAAGTTTTGACTTAGCAGCCAGCAATAGATTCAGCAGGTGTACTCTGAGACTAGCAATTGAATATAGGCAATGGTGTAAAAACAAGCGCATGGCTTTGCCTGTGGCTTTGCATTTCACACCTGCCAATTTTTTTGCTAGAGAAAGTGCTCCTTGCCTCAAAAAATCCATCCATTTTGGAAGGCTCCAAAACATTGGCGGAAATAAAATATTCAGTAGCCCACACATACATTTTAAAAATGTGAATGGCACACAAACACACTTCATCTAATGTAAAAAAAAAAATCTCATTAGGATCTATGCATATTGAATGTGCATATGAAATTCTACCAGAAAGAAAAAAAAAAACCTTTTCTCTTCCTTTTCACACACACACTCCTGCCTTCACTCTTTTGGACAGAACCATAATTAAGGCAGTGGACTATTCTAAATACTTTGCCCACCACATATATAAATCAATATGTGTACCTGTATTATATTCCACAATGTACTAGATTTTGGCAGGCCATGCAGCCACTTGGGCACAAAATTGACCCCTGGACGTGTTGCAGTTTGTTAGTCTGACAGTTCTTGAGAAGAAAGGCTATTTTGGAGTCATTTAATTATCTGATCATGCTGAAAAGCTTGGTCCAGTTTGCCTTCAGTAATTGCCCCCCCCCTTCCCAGCACGAGGTGTGATTTCTTTCAGATGATTGTTTGCCCAATAGCTTGCCTTGGCCTAGCTTCTTATTGCTGAATTCTGCTTAAAAGACTAACAGGTTTGAGAACTAGGGATATCCATGGGAAGGGCTATAGCTCTGAGGTAAAGACCTTGCTTTGCATACAGAAGGCTCCAGGTTGGAAGAAACAAATCATGTCTAAGGCCTTGTCTAGACAGGCTATTTACCCCATCTTGTCCCCATCTTAGAGCCCTGCAGTCCAAACGACGCAGGACTTTTTCCCTATTTTGCCTCCAGGCAGTCCTCATGACACCCAGGGCAAAGATGTTGGATAGATGGGGGTAACGCCTGATAAAACATTTCAGCAAAATACCCGGGGAAAACTGTCTCATTCTAGAAAAACAAATGGATTGGGCCCCACGAGTCCTCAGGAGGGCATAGCACCACACCAGCCTGTCTCTGCAACTGCCACCACTTTTGTCCACATCACATTCTCTGAAGCCAGGACACAAGCCTCCAGCATGTGAACAAGGCTGATCACATGCAGGGGGCCTCGATCACGTGCTGTGCTCCCCCTTCCTGGCATCAGAGAGTGCGACACAGATGGAAGCAGCGGCAGCTGCAGAGACAGGCTGATGTGTCCATGCAGACTCCTGCCCATTTCATGCAGGTAAAGGGGGAGCAATGAGCCTGATCCAGGGCCAGAATATGCTGGCACATTCTGGCCAGTGTAGACAAGCCCTAAGGCTAGTGAGAGCTCCTGTCAATGGCTAAGATCCTACATTGCACTGGAGGAATTTAAGTCTCTGCCATGAGGTTTATGAGAGGTGGCAGAGTTTGCTCCCTCTACCTGGCTGCTTCCTCCACCAGGCACAGCTCTGTATCCCTGACCTAATGTTGCCAGGTTTCCAAAACAAAAATAAAGGACAGCTGAAATTCATGACATGCAGGGTTGACAATCAGGAAGTAGCTATTAACAAGTTTGTCTTCTACCTAAATACCAAATGAAAGTATTGATTTCCATTCATGTAAAGTCATGTATTTCTCAGTAAAATTAGCATATTGTCCACACTCATAAATTACATAATGCACACATATCTGTCTTTATGAAGGGCTAACACCCAAAAATACAGGATATTTTTGGCATCTCATTCAGTCTACATAAAAGGGAAACCTGTCCAGCCTTCAAATAGGGGACATCCCTTATAGTAAGGGACACCTGCCTTACTATAGGGGACATCCCTTATAGTAAGGGACACCTATAACTCTAGATTATGATTCTGTAATTACAACACTGAGTTCTAGCCAGTATTAGGGATCTATCAGACAAGGCAAATAAGGTGTCATAAGGATGCCTAATGATCGCGAAAAGGTGTGCATACCAGACATCGCCCTTTCGTGATCATGTCCAGTTAAATGTACTTTTTTATTGATGGCCCAAGCAGTCAATTGATCCTTGTGGTGTTTTTGTGCCAGCATTCCTGGTGTTTGAAACTTCACGCCATTGTACTCACATGAATGCAGCATCAATGACCGGTCCAGACAGAACACTTTTGGGTGAGATCATGACATCCAGGTAGGTGACACGCTTTTTATGACCCTCCCTGGTTTACCTGGAAGTTTTTAAGTGCGTTATCTGTGCTTTTTGAAACTTTTTGAGTGTTCTTTTTGCTTTTGTTTTTTTTTAATTTGCTGCACTATGTATTCTCACGAGAATCTACAGGATTTCAAATGAGGAAGTGAATATTCACTCCTCATTCATTTCTGGGAAGACTTTTTCTGAGATTAAAAATAAATGTGGCATGGGGAGTTCTTTTGCTGGCATAAAATAACAAAGTTATGCCGGCAAAAGAACGGGTTTTAGGGGTGTAGTCTGATAAAGTCCTTACTTTTACTATTCTGCACTACGAGTTCCAGAATCCCCCCCCCCACCAGTACAATTCAAGAAATTTTCATCCAATAAAATAACTACCCCAGACTCCATTGATGGCAATACTGTACTGGGCTAGATGGACCTGGGATAAGTCAGTTTTTTCTGCTGGTCTCCTTTTTAATACGGCAAATAAGCAGAACATTTTCATTCTATTTAGCACCTTTAAAAGCATGTGCTTCACTTCACTGAAGGGATGTGCTCTTGCTAGTGGTGGAGAATATTGCATTGCCACTATACAGTATTTTCTGAGGAGAAGAAATCTACTTTTAATCTATTCTTTATCATCCACAGCAGAAATAGAAATTGCTGGCACCAGAACTGCAACATACATTGGAAGGTCATAAATCCATCATTCCCATTAGGGGAGTACCATAATGACTTTTGTGGAAAAGTTTTTTCCCCCCGTTCCTGCACTGTATTGGCCCCCAATCTCCCACAAATCTTATGAAGCACATTTTAAAAGTTAGCATTGCATTCCTTTCCTTTTCCCATGCCATTTTTATTGGAAATCTTTATGAGTGCTGAGTGACATTTATTTCAACATTTTCTATAATTACAGTTCCCATGCAGCATGTTTTATGCATCTTTAAACTTTCCCATTTATTAACTATTTAGGTCGGTATTTGGTATTTTCCTTTCAACACCCATTCTATAAACTCTTATGCTGGGGCTAGGGAGAGGTTAAGGGGCAAATACCAAATTGCCTTTGAACCTGGTGGTGGTGCACCTCTGAAGCATATCTAGGAGGCCTGGAGTGGGTGCGTTTTGTTTTGTTTTTGCTTATTCCCCTCCCCTACTCTCATGTTAGTCTTTTACAACAGAAACCTGCAACTATATGTTATGTGGAATGCTCCTGTTTAGCAACCACCCTATTCCTGGCTTGGGCCTCATGTGGCCCAAAGCTCCCATGCACCCCCAAGCTGTTTTTGCAGGCTTTTGCAGCTTTGTAGTTTCCCTCCCCCAACTCTCTTGCAAAAATGGGGGGTTGCCGGAAACCCCCCCCCCCCGAGAATTGACACTCCTGGGAGCTCCCACAAATGGCAATTCTCTATGGAGATTTTCAGAAGGGAACGAAAAAAGTGTTCCTGTCCTGCAATCTCCTTTCCTACCCCTCACACCACGGCTAAAAAAAAGTTTCAAACCTACCTTGTTCATGCATCCATGCCTGCCCAGGAGTAAGCGTGAGAAATTAAAAAAATTAAAAGGTAAATAAAAGGAAAAAAGTGACAGCAAGCACAAAAACTCACTTAAAAAAAACAAGTAATAGGGAAGGTACAAAAAAGTGTGTCACTTACCTCGATGTCCCAGTCTCACCCAGAAGTGTCCTGGCAGGGACTTCTCACTGATGCACCAGCACAACAGGACACCTTTTCAGTTGCATGACATTCCGTGACAGAAACAGAACAGGGGATCCATTTACAGCTTAGCCTGTCAATAAAAAGAAGCACCGGCAGAATGAAAGCCGAACGGGAGCATGACAACATGGGAACAACGTCATCTGAAATGCAAACGCTTTAGCGATATCCTGGGGTCGTTATCATGCCATACTTAGAGGGTCTGAAAATCTCCTATTTATACAAAGTACAGCCCCATCTTTTAAAAGCTAAAAGAGTATACCCCCAACCAAAATTGGACTTAAAGCCACTTCCAGTTTTTATTTTGTTTTCAGGTTTTTAACATTTTGGGGAGTCACTGTGACCCATGATGGGTTCTGGCAAGAGGAAACTGGCCTTTAGAACCGGCCTTTGGATAGTTTGTCAGGCTGTCTGAAAAACATTATTTCCCTATGTAAGTCTGCCCAAGCCCTGACATCTGCAGGAGAGAATCTTTTTTTCAATTCCACTGTCTTCACAGGCACAATTAGTGGGGATGCACGTATGACTTTCTTGGTTGCTGCCCCTTAAGCTCTGGAGCTCCATTCCTAGGGAAGCTAGAATGGCCCCCTCCTTGCTATCTTTCTGACAGTAGACACTGGACTTTATCAGATGCAGCAAATATGGCATCATAAGGATGCCTAATGATCACGAAAGGGCGTGCATACCAGATGATGTTGTTCTTTCGCAATCATATCTTTTCACAAAACTGTTATGTTTGAGGACTTTTTCAGACAGCACTTACCGCACTATAAACTTCTGAGAGAGGTATGGCACTGTCGCACAGCAGGGGGTCCATTTAGGACAACTCTGTCCCTCTCACAAAATCGTCCGTGTCACTTCCATGTATGATTGAAGGCAGCCGCGCCATATTTAACTCACGGAAGTTGCCTGTGAGTAAAATATGGCATGGCTGCCTTCAATCATAAATGGAAGTGACATGGAGAATTTTGCAAGAGGGACGGCGTCATCTGAAACGGACCCCCTGCCGCGCAACAGCGCCGTACCTCTCACTGAAGCTTGTGGCGCGGTAAGCGCTGTCTGAAAAAGTCCTTATTGTCAGGCCAAGCTGTCAACAGCTCTCTGCTGGTGCTTTGTTGCTGGCATTGCCAGCATTTGAAACTTTGTGCCATTGTGCTCACGTGAATGCAGCATGAGTGACAGAACACTTCCAGGTGAGATCGGGACAGCCAGGTGGGGATGCTCTTTTTTTTTTTTACCTCCCCAGTTTACTTGTAATTTTTTAGTGTGTTTTTGTGCTTGTGTGAATGCTTTATACCTTTATTTTACTTTTATTTTAAAATTTCCCGTGCTCGTATCTTCTTGCAAGATTCACAGAGATCACGAGCGCGGAAGTGAATGGAGCTCCATTCACTCTCCGTTAGTGCTGAGCTGCCTTTTCATGCAACAGAAGGTGAGGTCTGGTGTGTGGGGGTGTCTTTTGCCAGCATAAAAACTGCACAAGATATGCAGGCAAAAGAACAATAATGGAGGGTGGTCTGATAAAGTCCAAAGGCTTTTTTTGTCTGATACACTTTGAAAAGTGGGAGGTTTTAAGGGAAAGGCTTTTACGCATGTGCTGTACTATTGTACTACATTTTTTAATTTTTAAAATATTTTAATTCTATGTTTTAAATTTTCAGTGTTGGTAATTGCTTAATTCTAATTTTTTTGTATTTTTCATGTTTTGTATTTTTAAAAACTATGTTGCATTTATTTTAATTTGTAACCTGCTTTCAGTCCTTGTTTTGGGGGAAAGGTGTATAAATGATGAGGATGGTGATGATGACCATCTTCTACCACCTTGGAACTTGACTGCCTCTCCTCTCTTCCATCCTCATCTCTTCCCCCAGTTTTCCATTCCCCTTTCCCAACAATAAGGATCATGAAAACTCTGTTTGGCTTATCTTTGGATAAGGACTTTACACGATTTTCAAATTTCTTCATAAATTTGCTCAAAAGAACTTGTGGTGGATTTTTTTTTTTAATTAAGCAACCCCTGAAGATATGCCCACCCAGGGACAGGGTTTTGAATGGTTAGCTCTTAGAACACCTGTCTTTGAATCCAAATCAGATTTCCCAAGATCAGAAGAGATTATGAGGCCCTGGGGAGGAAGCTGAAAGAAATGGACGCACAGGTTGTCATCTCGTCTCTTCTGCCAGTTGAAGGGCATGGTCCAAGAAGGGAAAGGAAAATAGCTGACGTAAACAACTGGCTCCGTAGATGGTGTCGCCGAGAACAAATTGGATTCTTGGATCATGGACTGCGCTTCCATGAGGGGGGACTTCTGGCAAGAGATGGGGTGCATCTTACAACAGTTGGAAGAAACATTTTTGCCAACAGTCTCAAGAATTTGATCAGGAGGGCTTTAAACTGAGTCAAATGGGGGAGGGAGACAGTATTCTGGAAGGCAAAAGGGCTGGAGAAAATAGTCAAACTGTCATAGAGGGAACAAGGCAAACAGCGCAAGGACCCAACAGTGGGAGGCAAAAAAAATTGCACAGGGAGCAAGTAAAGGGAACACATGATCTTAGATGTCTCTACACTAATGCACAGAGCATGGGAAATAAGCAAGATGAACTTGAGCTCCTCGCACTACTAAACAAATATGATATAATAGGCATTACTGAAACCTGGTGGGACGAGTCTCATGATTGGAATGTAGGAATAGAGGGGTATAACCTTTATAGGAGAAACAGGCCAAACAGGAAAGGAGGAGGAATAGCATTATATGTCAGGGATATTTACACCAGTGAAGTGATCCTTCATCAATACTAGAAGCCAGGTGGAGAGCATCTGGATAAAAATTAAAGGGGAGGGAAACAACAGGGATGTTATTGTGGGACTCTACTACAGACCCCCAAATCAGACGGAGGAATTGGATGATGCCTTTCTAGAACAGATGAACACACATGCAGAAAGGAGAGATGTAGTAGTGATGGGTGACTTCAACTATCCTGATATTTGCTGGCAATCTAACTCAGCCAAAACTTCAAGGTCTAGCAAATTCCTTACATGCCTGGAAGACAATTTCATGGTCCAAAAGGTGGAAGAGTCAACAAGGGGGTCAGCTATTTTAGATCTGATCCTAACCAACAGAGATGACCTGGTTAATGGGGTGCAAGTGGTGGGATCCTTAGGTGAGAGTGATCATGTTCTCCTGGAGTTTGTTATACAATGGAAAGGAGAAGCCAGGCATAGTCAGACACGCATTCTTGACTTTAGGAGAGCTGATTTCAATAAACTCAGGGAAATACTGGGGGTGATCCCATGGTCACGAATATTAAAAGAGAAGAGACCTCAAGACGGATGGGACTTTCTGAAAAGGGAGATACTGAAGGCACAATTTCAAACAGTACCATTGAGGAAGAAAAATGGGAGGTGTCTCAAGAAACCAGGATGGATGACTAAAGAACTTTCAATGGAGCTAAGTTTTAAATGGAACATGTATAGGAAATGGAAAAGGGGGGAAATCACCAAAGAAGAATTCAAACAGATAGCGAACATGTGTAGGAGTAAAGTCAGAAAAGCTAAAGCGCAGAATGAGCTCAGGCTTGCTAGGGAGGTTAAGAACAATAAAAAGGGTTTTTTTGGGTATGTCCGCAGCAAAAGGAGGAAGAAGGAAATGATAGGGCCACTACGTGGAGAAGATGGCAAAATGCTAACAGGGGACAGAGAAAAGGCAGAATTACTCAACACCTTCTTTGCCTCAGTGTTTTCAGAAAAGGAAAAGGAGGACCAACCTGAGGATAATGAAACAGAGGAAACAATAGGGGAAATCCAGCTCAAAATAAGTAAAGAGGTAGTACAGGAATACCTTCTTAATCTAAATGAATTTAAATCTCCAGGACCAGATGAACTACATCCAAGAGTATTAAAAGAGCTGGCAAATATAATCTCAGAGCCATTGGCAATAATCTTTGAGAACTCCTGGAGAACAGGAGAAGTCCCAGCAGACTGGAGGAGGGCAAACGTTGTTCCCATCTTCAAAAAGGGGAAAAAAGAGGATCCCAACAATTATCGTCCAGTTAGTCTGACATCAATACCAGGGAAGATTCTAGAGCAGATCATTAAACAGAGAGTCTGTGAACATTTAGAAGGCAATGCCGTAATCACAAAAAGTCAACATGGGTTTCAGAGAAACAAGTCATGCCAGACTAATCTGATCTCTTATTTTGATAAAGTTACCAGCTTGGTAGATGAAGGGAATGCTGTGGACATCGCATACCTTGATTTCAGTAAGGCCTTTGACAAGGTTCCCCATGACATTCTTGCAAACAAGCTTGTAAAATGTGGGCTAGACAAGTTAACTGTTCAATGGATTTGTAATTGGTTGACCGGCCGAACCCAAAGGGTGCTCAGCAGTGGCTCCTCTTCGTCTTGGAAAGATGTGACCAGTGGGGTGCCACAGGGTTCTGTCCTGGGCCCAGTGCTATTCAACATCTTTATCAATGACTTGGATGAGGGAATTAGGGGCATACTTATCAAATTTGCAGATGACACCAAATTAGGAGGAGTAGCTAATACCCTAGAGGACAGGATCAAAATTCAGAATGACCTGGATAGACTGGAGAGATGGGCCAAAGCTAACAAAATGAAATTCAATACGGAGAAATGTAAGGTGCTGCATTTAGGGCAGAAAAATGAAATGCATAAATATAGGATGGGAGAGACCTGGCTAAATGAGACTACATGCGAAAGGGATCTAGGAGTCCTAGTAGACCACAAGTTGAACATGAGCCAACAGTGTGATGCGGCAGCTAAAAAGGCCAATGCGATTTTGGGCTGTATCAGTAGAAGTATAGTGTCTAGATCAAGGGAAGTAATAGTGCCACTCTATTCTGCCTTGGTCGGACCTCACCTAGAATACTGTGTCCAGTTCTGGGCACCACAATTCAAAAAGGATATTGACAAATTGGAGCATGTCCAGAGAAGGGCAACTAAAATGGTGAAAGGTCTGGGAACGATGCCTTATGAGGAGAGACTTAGGGAGCTGGGTATGTTTAGCCTGGAAAAAAGACGGTTTAGAGGCGATATGATAGCCCTGTTTAAGTATTTGAGGGGATGTCACGCTGAGGATGGAGCAGGCTTGTTTTCTGCTGCTCCAGAGACTGGAACATGGAGCAATGGATGCAAGCTCCAGGGACAGAGATTCCACCTCAACATGAGGAGGAACTTTTTGACAGTAAGAGCTGTTCGGCAGTGGAACACGCTCCCTCAGAGCGTGGTGGGGTCTCCTTCCTTGGAGGTCTTTAAACAGAGGCTGGATTGCCATCTGTCGGAGATGCTTTGATCAAGATTTCCTGTGTGGCAGGGGGGTTGGACTGGATGGCCCTCGTGGTCTCTTCCAACTCTGCAATTCTATGATTCTATGATTCTATGAAATGTGTTTGTGGTGTTGAATGAGGGTTGCTACTTTAATTACCCCGACCCACCCATCATGCCATTTTGACTACATAAGGAGAGACACTTGGATAGTGGCTTTGTAATAGAAAAAGTTTGAGTGTGGAACATTCCTGCTCTGGACTTCAGCTATCCTCCCTTCCAAAGATACCTCATGGCATACACCTTCCCCACTGTATTCCATTCCTCTTGAATAGTGAGTCAGCATTCTGAGTCCACTGAGAATGCTCAGTTTTCATTGCGTGGTTAGGGGGTATATTCCCATTCCTTATAGGTTTTCCCAGATAATTGTTTTTTACACTTTGTACCTTGGGGTTCCTCAGCCTAACAATATTTCTGTTTTGTGTGTCGCTTACTGGATGTCTATTTTATGTTTTGGCTACATAAGATGGATACTGTACTAGGCATATGCTCCTATTAACATATATGATGATTTCTCATCTACTAGCAGAGGTTTGTAGTTTCAACACCTACAAAAATGATATTTTTGCCCCCAACAAGGGCCAAGCTGGACTAAATCTATTCAGTACTTTGGGAGAACATCCTGAGTCATTTGAGATATGAGAAATGAAGTAACACAGTTCTATGGCACGTTTACTTTGAAGTAAATGTGTATGTAATAAGGCTTTAGGCTTACCCTAAAAGGCTTGGCTAAAAGGATTAGGATAGGGAATTCTACCAGGTTGTATAGCTCCTTGTCTTTCAAAGAGTCAACTAGCCCCTAGTGAGTCATGTATCTACTGGCTAGTACAGCTTCATGACTGTTAAAGGAGTTAGCATAAAGGCCACTTTCAGGGCACAGTGCAACCGTTTATCAGGCTGTTTGGTCTGGCAGCTGACCCTTCTGTCTCTCTCAGAACTTTTGGTCTGTCCTGTGTTTTGCTCTACTCAGCAGGGTTAATGCCTGCTGGCAAACTGATGGCATGTGAAAAGAATTCAAGGAGACATAAGAGCCAATGCAGTACATGAGAGGGTAGCTATTTGCATCCAGCCTAAATTCCTGCATTCTTAAAAGGGAGGGGAGCAAATAGGAAAAATCAAGACAGATCCCTGTCAGACAACTAGTAGGAGCTGGATTTTGCAAGTTTCATATCTCCTGGGGCAATCCCAAATGATAAGGCTGCCCTTAGTCAGGCCTCGAGTAATTGATGCCCTTTGGTTTACTCTTGTTCAAAGAACAAATATTTGCTTGATTGTACGTCACATGGCCCCAATCATATGCAACCATATCCTGAAAAGCAGTTATCATGATGCTTACGCAGGCTCCACAGGGACAGAATGAAGGTTCCCACGGCAACCTCCACCCCAATGTGCCCACCTCTTGCTGCCTACAAAGCCTCCGGCCTAATGCTTCATTAACCCAGCACTTGGCATTTACTATCATTTACATATAAATGCAAAGGAAAGATAAAACACTAGCGTCCATTTGTATTTGGGGCGAGGAGCTGTGGTTTCATGTTTTATTTCCCTTGAGAAGATTGTTCAGCAGTGGAATCAGGACCTTTGTTGTGTGCTGGGTACTGATACCAATCTACTTGATTCCTATCTCCTTGAAATAAAAAAAAAGTTGCAGATACAAAAGGTTGGTCAAATGAAAGTTTCAGACTGAGTCAACAACTGGAATGAGTCTTTCTCTCTCTGGCTTTTCTTCACAAATGAAGATTCAGGAAGGACTCATCCCGTGCTTTCTGCTAGCGTGCTGATGACTGAAAAGGCCAATCTGAGATAAACAAGTTCAGTTGCAGAAAGCACAGCAGAGGGTCTCCTTGGGCGATATTTCTGGGTTGTGATTCTTTCTGCGTTGTCATTTCTCTTCAAGACTTGTTCAGCGTGAGTTCTCAAATAAAGCTGCAGCATTGTGGATAGTGCGTCTCCATGCCTCCCGATGGGAAGCCAGGGCGGACCATTGTTGGTGATCAATTTGGCCAAGCCTGAGATGTTGTTTCAGGGAATCCTTGCATTGCTTTTTGGAGTGCCCCTCTTACGCTGACCCATGGCGAGTTCACCATACAGTACTTTTTTGGGGAGGCGATGGTCCTCCATCCTAGAAACGTGTCCTGCCCAGCGTAGATGAGTAAGCTGCAAGGAAATATGTAACTGCTTGATTCAAAATCAAAGACTGAAATTAAAGTTAAAACATTATGATCAATTATCATGGCAATTAGCCAGAGAACTAGCAAAAACATCATATAGATAAAGCCCCACAGTAGATGACCCTGCCATCTTAAGCAGAGTACAGACAAGACACAAAGCATATCTTACTACATGGCATGGCATCATGTTGGAGATGTTCTCAAACCAATGCATTGATGCTCATGCAACCATGAGTTGACAGATAGGTTTGGAGAATTTTATATCCCATCTTTCTCTCAAGATGGGATTCAAGGCAAATTGTTCAAAGATCTGGGAAAGATTTAATAAAGCTATTAAGCAGAGATTGGGAACCTTTTTCCTCAGTGGAACCCATGCTAAGTTGCCTCCGCCCCCCCCCCCCGCCTCAACTGTACACTGGCTCAATACAGCTAAATAGCTTAATAATGAAAAAGAGGCGGCCTGATTCAACCCAATGCTAGTGTCTGGTCTCATTATTTTCACAGTGGGCCAGCACCCATTCAGTACATGCATGCATGCCTATGGGGAGGTGTCATCTTTGTTGCTGCCAGTGGAGAAGAGGCCAGCAGGAAGTGCATCACAGTCCTGCATGCTTAGAAAGCATGGGGTGGAGCCAGAAGATTTATAAGCCCTGACTTCCTCTTTCAATGTTGATGCTCAGAAGTAGAAGAGAAAGCACTGGAGAAGAGGGAATCAAGCAAAGTATGCACATCATGCAAACCACATCTTGGACTTCCCTTGTGGGTGGTGGTGCCTTTTTGCCACCATCCTAGATTTGCAAAGCGGTACCAGGGAAGGAAATAGTGGCTGCCATGTTGCTTTAGCAGCACACACAGCTCCAGCAATGCACAGCTTTATCCCACATACTGGCATCCCTTCGACAGATCTGAATATCAGTGAGCTGGCAGAGGGTGGATCAAAGGGAATGTCTGGAAACCCTCTTCTGTTCCCAGAGATGTTGCTTTAGGCCATGCAGTTACATGGTGAGCTAAACACCATGGCTGGCTAATTTGGAGCCTTCAGGTCTGGACAGGCCAGGCAGAGAGGTTGGCAGGCCTCTCCTGGATAGTGGGAATATAGGCATAAGAGCCTCAAGCAATAGGGACATTAGTTGGTGGGGCTGAGGTGCATGGAGCTGCCTCAAACAAGCCTCCTGTGGGCATTGGGAGAACAGGCAGTAGTAGGCCTGGGCATTAAATGTAGCATGTGTGAGGCCTGATGTGTGGGTGGACTAAGCCATGTTAGGGCTTTATGAGCCAGCAGGGGCATTGGGCCTTACTAGGTCTCAGACAGGCCTTGTTAGCTGTACCCAGAAGAGTACTGGGCTTGTTAAGCTTACATAGTTTCCTGCTGGGGTGGCATCTGACCACCACCTGTAGGGAAAAGTGAGAGTTTTAACTGGCTATGATTTAAGTGGTTTGAGTGTCAGACTGGGACTAGATAGTACTGCTTTGTAATAATAGTGTTTATAAAGGGGGGATGGGTCCTCAAAGGGGAAAGCACCACCATGCCCCTAGAATGATTTCCTCTTAATCTGAGGATCATGATGAGGGAAGCCTGACAGTGGTCCTGGCTAGAATTGAACCTTAGAACAGGCCCTGCAGATACCTACTCCCAGATTGGGGAAAGGGGCAGGAGATCTGCAAAGCATTCAAGACCAAGGTGACTAACAATGTTCTTACTCTCCTAGGGCGCATCTACACTGTAGAAATAATGCAGTTTGACACCACTTTAGGTGCTGTAGTTCCATTCTATGGAATCCTGGGATTTGAAGTTTTACAAGGTCTTTAGCCTTTTCTGCAAAGAGTGCTGGTGCCTCATAAAACTACAAAGCCCAGGATTCTGTAAGATGGAGCCATGGCAGTTAAAGTGATGTCAAACCGCATTATTTTCACAGCGTAGATGCACCCCTAAAAGCACTAAAGAGGATATGGCAGTGATGGGAGACATGGGATGACATACAAATGTTAACAGATCATCCAGTGACCTCTCTGTAGGGCAGGATGTTACATCAAGAAATTATGTACCAGGTGATGCCTTATATTCAACAGATCCTGCCTTGGTTCAGGTGGCCTGGCCCTGGGGGAATTGGGTTCTGTCTGCTAAACAGTATCCAGTGGTGGGCAGGGTTCCCTTCCTAGAACCTAATCTGAGAGGAGTGTCCCAGCCCCATCTTGGGTGCTCATTGCCACAAGGCCAATGGTCCCCATGGGTGAGTTATGCCCCTTCTTCGGGAAAGGCAGGTGCTGGCTGGCAAGATGGTGAATTGAGCAGGTTAGAATCAACATATACTAATACATCCCCTACTCCCTGTCTCCCTTTGTGAGATTACATCCTTCAGTCAACTAAGGAGAAGATAGTGATATATATTGACATCTTCACACTCCTTTTCTGTGACATAGATAAAAAGGAAAAGGAGGAGATGGATGACAAAAATAAAGATTTAAAGTTAAACTAAAAGAAAAGGAAGGCTGACAAAACTTGAGACACTTCTGAGTTTCCTGATATACATGGAGTAGTGATGGAATAGCTAATCAAGAAGAGCTTTGTCATTTTTATAGTACATGGACATTATCTGCAGGGCTTACATAGGTTTTTCAGGCCAACATGGCTCCTTTACAATGAGGCTTTCTATGTGAGGTAGTTCATTAGTCCTGCCATAAGATGGAAGCAGCCTCAGCTGAGGATGCAGTCCATGAGTCCCCCTAGGCCTTCACAAGGTGAACATTCTCACAGTGGCCATATAGTACAAAAGAACCAGGCTACAGGGGACCAACCAGTTCAGCAGCAAAAGCTTCTATGCTAGGAGATTAGGTCACACAAAGCTTGCTCCTGATAACTTGTAAATTTTGCCACAAATATTCAATTTCTAGTGGCCAGCATTCATTTTGGGGTTGACTTAGAAGAAAGGGTTGGAGTGAAGACAGCAAGGACCAGCAATGCAACAAGCAGAATGTTGGGACAGGGCAGCGGGAAACCACCTGCAAAAGGGACACAGCCCAATTATTGTTGAAAAGTCATTTGTACTGCTGCAGTTATACACAGACCACATAGCCTAGTATTGGAGGGAAGGGTTTAAATTTGGTTTTCAGAACCCATTTGAAGGAATTTGTCACCACTTTAAGACAAGCAATTTATGTTTGGTTGTTGAGTTAGACAACATTGTACAGGCAAAAATTCAAAAAGGAAAGGTGGAAAGGCAGGGTGTCAGGTCCATTCTCCTCCTCACCCCCGCCCAGTTCCCAACCTGCAGGTTTTCCTGTTAGGCATAGTGCTCAAGAAAGCACTGGTAAATTGGAGCTCATTCCCCATATTTCTTATCTTAGGGAGGAGTGATACTATTCCTAAGCATCTCTGCTCAATGTGCTACATATTTATGTAATGCTACATTACATGGTTTTCCACATGGTGTGCAAGAAGGGAATAAATATAGAATTGGCCAAGTGCCAATAAAGTTGACATTTAGCTTCATGCCAGAACACACCAGGGATTTTGAGTTGCTAGGTTTTCATCTGAGGGTCAGTTTTTTGTGGACAACACACTCCCAATGGTATGCTCAGTGTTATGTGCTGCCTTTGAATAGTTCATCACTTTTCTAGAATGGGACCTGTGAGTGAGAACTGGTGAAGAAAAGGTAATGCATTGCCTAATCAACTTCCTGTTCATCAGTGAATATGGTACCAGACAATACAGGTATTTGATGGATGAGTTTTCCACTCTGACTGTGAAGACAGGGACCCCTTTAGCAGGGGAAAAAAACCCTAAGGATCCAAGCTAACAGCTGTTATTTGTTAAAGCTGAGGTTGATACCTTGGAGCAGCAATGTCACCTTCCACAGGAGAAGGTGGTTGATCTCAGGCAGCAGGTATCTGTCTTTGTGCAGCACCATGTCACACTGAAGGAGATGTAAAAATTCGTGGGTCATTTCAATTTTGCCTGTCAAGTAGCTGTTCCAAGTAGAGTTTTTCTGCACTGGCTGTGTGATGCCATGATTGGGATCAAAAGACCTCTCCATAGGATCCAAAGTATTCATGGTATTAGAGCCAATTTGGAGATTTGTTGGGAGTTCCTTGACCATTTTACTGGGATTCCATTATGAAGGGAGGAAGTCAAATTACTGGACACACTCCAAATTTCACCAGATGCTTCTGCTTCCATTGTTTTTGGTATTTATTTCAGGAACTCAAGATTGGCTATGTAACCATGGGCATCATCACTGATCTCACCTTTACTGGGGTTTTTTAAATACTGGTGGCAGTTTCCGTCTCGGCTGAGCAGTAGTCAGACTCCTCAGTCCTTTTCTGGTGTGACAATATGACTACAGTACAAGCCATTAATTCTATATTCTCTAGGCCACCTATGATCATGTGCTAAGTTATGGCCTTCATATTTTGTTGCCTACAATGCAACATCTTCTTCATGGAGCTCTATGTGGCTAGGATGAACAGTAACATAGCTGACCCCCCCCCCCCCCCGTAAACGGATAAACCACTTTAGACAGCTAGTGCTGGGTGCTTGAGACACTCTGAACAGAGTGGTGCAGATTTCTGGAAACTTAGAGGGGTGAGGTTGAAAGGACTATCAGCTTTTCAAAAGCACCTAGTACCATGAAGAGTTACCATAAGGTGATCATGAAGTTTGCTCATTTCAGGTCTAGGGGGACTATGACTTGGAAGGACAGCTATGAAGGAACTAGACAAGATACTGAAGTATCAAGATATATCATTGAACACTAAAGTTAGGATTGTCCATACCATTGTATTTTCCATTTCTATCTATGGTTGTGAAAGCTGGAGAGTGAAGAAAGCTGATAGGAAGAAAATAATTTGAAATGTGGTGCTGGACAAGAGTTCAACAGATACTGTGAACTTCTAAAAAGACAAATCAATGGGGTCTAAAGCAAATCAGGCCTGAACTCTCCCTAGAAGGCAAGATGACTAAACTGAGACTGTAGTAGTTTGGCCATATCATGAGAAGACATGACTCACTAGAAAAGACAATAATGCTTGGCGAAGTGGAAAGCAATGGGAAAAGAGGAAGACTGTATTCCAGATGGATAGACTCAATCCAGGAAGCCATAGTCCTGAGTTTGCAAGACCTGAGCAGGGCTGTTGATGATATAGTGACTTGGAGGCCTCTCATTCATGGGGTCACCATTAATTGAAGTCAACTTGATGACAGTTAACAACAACAACAAATGTTCAAAGGATGGTCTAGGGAGAAGGGGAAGGCCCGAGACAGGAGAGAACCATTTCCCCCTGACATTCTAAAAGCATTAGCAGGGTTATGGGGAGCATTTATGCATTGTCACCCTGCTCTTTCATGATTTGGCACTAAGCAGCCTTCCTTAGTGCACTGTGGATAAGTGAATTGGTGGTGGCTTCCAAGGGTGATAGGCTGGCAAGGGGTGCTTGAGGGTCAGATCATATGCCTATCTGGGTATCAGGTTCTCTTAACCATTAGATGTTCTAAGACTGACCTAGTAAGGGTCTAAGGTTCACTTGGGAGTATGCATCAATGAGGTTCTTTACTCATTGCATGCTCTACAGATCTATGTAGCAGCTAGAGTATACCAGTTGAAGGAGTTGTTTTGACATGTGGACCCCTCTTACCAAGTACCAATTCTGGGTGGTCACTTCCAGGGCCCTGTCCTAGCTGTGTCTGTCAGGGGTTAAATTTAGGACCCAGTTTATCTGAATTGGGTCTGTCTCCATGGTGGTGGCCATAGGAATTAGCAGCGACACCAATCAGATTATAGGCCAATGGCACTCCAAGCATTAATGCTTTTGGTTCCCATTTACTTCTATTGTTGTCTTTTACAGGTGTGTATGCTGAAGTGGAGCAGTTCTGCAGTCATAGTATGATTTATTGGCTAGCGCAGCAAGCTCAGACTTGCCTTTTTGGCTCTCAGTTGTTTTTGAGCAAGTGGACAATGGTCAAATGGCTCAGAAAAAAGGGGCTAAAGTAGCTAGGTTGCTGCCAACTGTTGTTGCAGGAGTGCAAGGGTCCTCTTCCACAAGTTTTGGTTTTGATTTGGATATCCATTTGGGTGGTATCAACCTGGGTTAATGATGGAGACAACACTGATTATTCAAATCCTGAAGGATTTATGTTTCAAAAGGCTAGTGGGCCTGGAGGTGATGGTGGTATGGTCTGCCATTCTGCCCTGTCAGATCTGGTGTGGGGAAGATGATCCATGTTGTGCTTTTTTTTTGACAGAGATCACAGATGGGTTAACAAGGAAGTTTGGAATGTTCTGGGAGTGGGGTTGGGCCATTTCTTACCACACATTCATATTGTTTCTCAAAGGCTAGAGCTCTATTGAGTGCTCATTTTTCTGAGGAGGGTAATATATTGTTCCTGGGTGATCTGCAACATGGTGTGTGGGATGTTTTGACCAGCCTGGTGGGGGTAAAGCACTAAGCAAATGCTTGCCCCTTGTTCATGGGGTGTGGGGAGAAGATAGAAATTACAATGAACAATTGTAGGCAGTGATTAGGTGAAGGGAAAATCTCTAGAACTGGCTATTTTGATCACAGGATCCGGGGGTGGTGAAGGAGATTGCCCTTGGGGCTGCCCTGTGGTACAACCTCATTTTAAGCTGTGGGACTTGTGGGAGGAGTTTCTTCAGGTAAACCTTCCATGATACAGCCAGCTAGGTACTTTGGCCAGGTGTGTCTGAGGTGTTCAGAAGGTGGCCTTATTCAAGTGGTGGGAACATTTTTCCAGCCAGATGCAAGGCACCTGTGACTTTCACTGGCCTCTGTTCTGGATTACCATGTCCCGTAGCTGTGTTGGAGCCATTAAAAAGTGCCATATTGTTGCACATCCTGGCCACGGTGCAATGGCCATTCTCATCACTCTGTTTATGCAATGGTCCCTATGGCACAGCTACACCACCACTCCATTCCTGGGAATACAACCATTGTGCAACACAGCAATTCTAAACTGCACAAATATAAATTGGTTTACAACATTATAAGTTCCCAACAGGATGCCAACCAATATTTGTATGAATTCCTAAAGAAACTACTGGCAAGGGGCTGATCTAGGACAGTTCCAGGAGTAAGGTCAAGCAGGGGATAGTTTGGGTGTGGGTCTGGGCCAGGAGAGCTGCCATGGTCCTGCAAAACTTCCTTTCAATACTCTCTAGCATCAGAGTTCCAGTGCTGTAGAGGGCCCAGCCAATGAGGTGTTTGTGGCAGTCAGAATAAGAATTCCAGCATTGGATCTCCCATCCAAGGACTATCTCTGCTTTCCATAGAGAAGGCTCCATGTATCCTAAAGCTCCTGAAATGACTCCCCAGAACTATAGGACTGCAATGTGAACCAGTTAATAACTACATAAGTGAAGATAGAGATGACCTGAATTGATCTCATCCAGACACACTGAGAATTTCATCAAATATAAATACTTAATATCATAACTACAGTCTACCCTCTGTAGCTATGGATTCTGCATTCATGGATTCAACCTACCACGGTTAAAAAATATCCCCCCCTCAATTTTTTTTCCCAAAAAACAAACTTTGATTTGCTGTTTTATATAAGGGATATGATTTTACTACACCACTGTATATAATGGGACTTGAACATCCATAGATTTTGGTATCCATGGGGGATTCTGGAACCAAACCCCAGCAGATCCATATCACTCATCTCACATACTTATTTGGCTACCGCTTGTTTTGTGAATCCAGAATCTAATTTATTGTGTCTTATGATAGATATTACATTTTTTAAAAAAAGACAAAGGAAAAAGCTGCAACTGTATTAATCATAGAATGAACAGTTTGTTCTCACATGAAGTCCGTAGCAAAGCTGACTTGAGTCTGGCTCTCAAATCAATACTCGTGTCAAGAAAATATTGTTGGCTTTAGTTTACTTGTCAGCAGTACATCTGTCTATTTCTAAAATGAACTCCTGAATCCTTTTAGCAAATAGCTCCACCTCTTTTGCATACAGGATGCAGAAGACCAAGAGATTTTTTGATAAATGTATCTTGGGACTGTTTTCTCAGCAGCTGTGTTTTCATAACAGGGTGGGTGGGTGTTGTTCTTTTCACTCCATACACATTGGGTTAGCAGAGTAATGCTTCACTCCTAAAAATTCACTTGAATGTCTGAGGGACAGAAAAATTAACAGTGGATATTTGTGCATTAACTCACCATCACAACAGTGTTCACTTGTCTTCACAATTGTTTCTCAAGATCACTGGTATGGGAAGCTATCTGTGTTTGAAATTCACATGGAGCATATCTGTGAACAAAGATGGTGTCTGCTAGTGAATTACTCATGTTATTAGTCTACAAAAGCTCCCACTATTGCACATTTCCCCCTCATTAAATCCAAGATATGGAAGATGATCTTCTGCTTAATTTTTTTTTTTTTTGCTTTACCATTCGAAAATTGTGTACAATCACTTCCATTAAAATCAACAATGGCAGCTCCAACCACTTTGTCACTGGCAAGCCCACCCTTGTACACATCCAACCAGTCACATTTTGACTTCTGGAATGTGCCACAATTCAAATTGGTTGTTCAAATGGGTGGGAATGTACATTTCTGCATTAAAAAAAAAAAAAAACCTTAATGAGAAACAGTGAAGGCTGCTATCATGCAGTGCATTGAGATTTTGCCCCCCTCTTTTCGAATATGATGTGTGGGATCTCATCAGGACAAAGATATTTCCCTCACATTCTGTGAGGTGTTTTTTCATTGTCTAGACAACATCTTATAGTTTCAGCAGGAACTGATGAACCACTCAGTTTCTAGTCAGTACCATTGAAATTTATTAAGTCACAAGTTTTTTCTGCATTATTCTGTGACTTTAAAAAAAGTCCACAAAAATTGAAATAAGGAATGTATTTGTAAATACATTTTCTCTCAAAATGTGTATTCAGAAATCTATTTCACATTCTTTTTTTAGCCAAAAAATGTGTGAGAATGTTGTAAAGTTCCATCTGCACTGAGAATGGGCTTCAGCCAGGTCCCAGAATTAGTGAAATGGCTCTAGTCCTATGAACTACCAAACTTATCTTTTGTAAGGTGGTGAACATGAGTTGAGCTGCATCACTTGAAACTGGGGGTAGGGTGGGGACATGAATGAACCCTCCTGTATACTAAACAAAAGAAACAAAACCCTTTGTATGTTAAATTTATTATTATTATTATTAATATTATTAATACCCCACCCCTCTGCTAAAAACAATCGGGGCAGCTTCCAGCAATTAAAACACTACAATACTGACTAAAAGCACCATCCACCCCCACCCACCCCCATAAAAAGACATTAAACAATATAACATTAAAACCACCTAACTAAAATCACATTAAAAAACAAATATAAACAAGACTAAAAAAGGCCAGGAGACGCAGCTCCTGAGGCCGGGATCTAATCAGGAAAGGCCTGTCAAAAGAGATCCATCTTTAGTACTTTTTAAAAGCTACTTAAGTTCATCATCTGACGGATCTCGTCTGGCAGGCCATTCCATTATTTGGGGGCGATTACCAAAAAGGCCCTCTGGAAGGTTGCAGACAGCCTAGATTTTTGTGGCTGAAGCAAATTCCTCCCAGAGGACCAGAGTGCGCAGGGAGGATTGTATGAGAGGAGGTGGTTCCAAAGATAAGTTGGACCCAAGCCATTTAGGGCTTTAAAGGTAATAACCAACACGTTATACTGGGCCCGGAAACTGATAGGCAGCCAGTGGAGAGATTTTAATAGTGGAGTTATATGGTCTCTCCGAGATATTCCCGAGACCACTCTGGCTGCCATATTTTGTACCAACTGAAGTTTCCAGATCAAGCACGAGGGTATCCCCATGTAGAGTGCATTGCAGAAATCTAGACGAGAGGTTACCAGTGCATGCATCACAGTCTCCAGGTCCCTTACTTCCAGGAAAGGGCGCAGCTGGCGTATCAGCCAAAGCTGATAACAAGCGCTCCTGACCTTCACATTCACCTGACTCATCATCTGAAGTGATGAATCAAGGAGCACCCCCAGACTGCGAACACAGTCCTTAATGGAGAGTGTGACCCCATCCAGGACTGAGGTTGCAGCCCAACTCCTGGTTTCAGGGCCGCTACCGTGAGCACCTCCGTTTTGTTTGGATTTAATCTCAATCTGTTTTTCCTCATCCAGCCCCTTACTGCTTTAAGACAGTCATTAAGAGGAGAGATGCCATCGGAAGAATTCAAGTCCGATGATTGGGACAAGGAGAAATAGTTCTGGGTGTCATCAGTGTACTGATAACACCCAGCTCCGTAACTCCAAATGATCTCACCCAGCAGCTTCATATAGATGTTAAACAGCATCAGGGACAGGATGGCACCCTGCGGAATGCCACAAGTAAGCTCCTTTCTGCTGGAGCAGCTGTCTCCGAGCAGCACCCTCTGGGACCTGCCCAAGAGGAAGGACCGGAACCACTGGAGCACAGTGCTTCCGATTCCTAACCCACTCTGGTGATCCAGGAGGATGCTATGATCTATTGTATCGAAAGCCGCTGAGAGGTCTAGAAGCACCAACAGGGACAGATTACCCCTGTCAATGCTTAGACGCAGGTCATCGGTCAAGGCAACCATGGCAGTCTCAACTCCAAATCCCGTCCTGAAGCCAGTTTGAAATTTGTCTAGATAATCAGTTTCATCCAAGACCACTTGGAGTTGAAGAGCAACTGCCCTCTTGATCACTTTGCTCAAGAATGGTAACATAGAAACCAGCCTATAATTGTTCATGTCCAGGGGGTCCAGGGAAGGTTTTTTCAGGAGCAGCCTAACCACCGCTTCCTTTAAACAGGATGGAACACACTCTTCCCTGAAGGATTCATTGATGATGTCCTTAAGGAACACCATCAAGGCAGCCCCCCTGGATGGCCAGCCATGAAGGGCAAGGATCAAGAGGGCAGGTCATCTTCCTCACTCTACCAATAGCTTGTCCACGTCCTCAGTACTCACGGATTGACATTGAGCCAGTAAACTTAAGTCAACGGAGTTGCTGGACACCTCATCAATTGTTTCTGTTTCTGTTAAAATACTGGCATCTAAGTTGGCTCTTATCTGAGAGATTTTATCTGCAAAGTAGTTGTTAAATGAGTCACAGCAGGCCGTTGTTGGGTTAAGCAATGGGTTCTGCACAGGTATAACCTGCATCATCTCCCTTACCACCCTAAACAGCTCTGCTGGATGGGACTTTGCAAACGCAATACGTACAGAGGAGAAGCATCGCTGTGCTGCACATATTGCCTCTCGATAGGACCAAAGAAAGTTCCTATGTCGAGTCCTGTCAGATAAGAGTCGAGTTTTCCACCAGTTGCGCTCTAGTCGTTATCCAACCCGCTTCATTTTCCTAAGCTCTGAAGTATACCATGGCTTATGGTTAGAACGGGTTGGAAAGGATGCTTGGGAGCGATCGTGTCGATAGCCTTGGTAAGATCGGTGTTCCAAGTATTAACCAAAGCTTCGACAGGGTCACCGGCGTTACCAACCATTAGACCCTCCAAGGCTTTCTGGAATCCTATTGGTTCCATTAGCCTTCGGAGGTGGACCATTCTAATGAGTCCACCACACCCGGTGGGGCAGGAAGAGACTCTTAGTTCAGTCTTGACCAGGAAATGATCTGTCCATGACAATGCGGTGGTTTTAATAACCTCCGCCCATGGATATTCCTGTTCTGTACTGAAGACCGCATCGAGGATATCACCCACACAATGTGTGAGCCCAATGACCAATTGGGATAGGCCCATGTTTGTCATGGTTTCCATGAACTCCCGAGCCACACCAGTCAGATTGTCAAGCTGGTCTCAAGTGGCATGTTAAAGTTGCCCAGAATTAAAGTCTGGGTGACTCCAACAGCAACTCTGAGACCAGCTGTGTCAGCTCGGTTAGGGAGTCTGCTAGACAACAGGGTGGTCGGTAGACTAGCAGAATCCCCAAACTATCCCTGGTCCTCAGACTAAGGTACATACACTCGAAGTGGACTGTGTTTTGGACAGGTATCCTGGTCAAAGTCAGATTGTCCTTATAAACCCTCCACCACCACCACCCGCCCACTTCCCCTCACCCGCTCATGACAGAATACCCGGCTGGGAGGGCCTGCATCCATGTGACAGTCTATCCTCTCCCAGCCAGGTTTCTGTGAAGCAAGCTAGGTCGGCATCCTCATCCAAAAGAAGATCGTAAATAATGTGAGATTTTTTCTTAACTGACCTGGCATTGCAGAGGAGCAAAGTAAGATTCTGTGGAATGGTTGGTACTCTCTCCAATCTATTCCAGGAAACAGGGTGAACTGAAGGTGGGATAGCTAACAAAACAGCGATCCCGCCTTCTTTTGTAACATCTCTTCACTCTGTTCCGACCATACCTCCCTTTGCCCAGCACAACTCCAATTTCCACCCCCACTCCATTCCCGGCCTCAGCTGACCCCAGTTGCAGACTTGAGCCTTCTTGGCTGGCAGGCTGGTGTTCCTGAGGGGTGTGGGAGTGGCTTAGAACACCAGCCACTGCTGGCCACATCCCCTCTCACTGATGCCCTGCTGCTAGAAGTCCTCCAGGCCCTCTACAGCCTTCTAGCCTGGTGGAGTGGGGGAAAAGAGGCTGCTGCAGGCTTGGAGTCCTTCTGGCTGGCAGGCTGGTGTTCGGGCAGCTCCACCGTGACTTCAGCACTGTCGAGTAGCTGGATCCAGCAAGGCAGTGCCCCTTTCCCGCCCGCCACCACTTGGATGTGATGAGGGGGCGGTGGGTTGGGGGCGGTGGGTGGTGAGGAGGGGGCAACAGTGGCAACGACTCCCCCTGGCAGCCCCCCGTCACACTCATCTCCTGGGCCTCTGACACCTCCTCCTCCTCCTCACCCGTAGCACTGCATGGAGTGCTGGCTGAAGATCCTTCATAGGAACTAGAGCACTCTGAGCGGCCCCAGCCCGGCTGCCCCACCGCTCCTGGCAGCGCAGCTCTCGAAGGAGGAGGAGGAAGCAGTGAGCTGAGGCAATCCCTGACGGAGACCCGGGTGGGCGTCTGGCCTCTCTCTCCCTGCAGCGCCCCCAAGCTGCCACTCAGGAGCCTGGCAGCTGGCAGAGGTGGGCAGGTGACAGCACTGGACTCCTCTTCAGCAGCCTTTCCTTCCTTCCTTCCTTCCCTGCCTTTCTTCCGGAGCTGTACCAAAAGGGCAACCTATGGGAGGCACCATGCCTCAGACTCCAAGTTAAATGAATGGATGATCTTTATTGTATGTCCTATTCAGACTGAAATGCATAAGACACATAAACAGCAAGAAAAAAAGCAAGGTCACTGTACAATTTATTCTATATTTTTTTATTTATTTATACCCCATTCTTCAGCCAGAAGGCTATCATAGCAGCTTACAAATTATTTTAAGCAACAGCAATTTACACATCTACACTGCATTAAGCAGCTTCCAATGTGTGTTCGCTAATTGCCCCCATAAGCTGGGTACTCATTTTACCGACCTACGAAATACACAAAGGCTGGCATCTTGTTCAGCAGTTACAAGATCATAAAATGGACTTAACAATATTGTAACTGCAACCAAATGTGACCCCCCCCCATCCCACCTTTTCAGCCTGACCGTGGCCCAACTGAAGGGTTACCATGGTTCTAGAAATAGGTGCTCTGGAAATGACATCTGCAGTGCTCTGCTGGTCATCAGACACATTGATACAAGCAGTTGTGGCAGGACCCTGAGGGGTCTCTCCAGCTGCCTGTTCTTCAGTTGGGGTGCTGCCAGTCTGAAAAAGTAGGTTGGGTATGTGTGTCATTGCCAGACATAACTACAATGGTGGAACTCCATCATCATAGTTACATCTCACAATGCAGACTCTCAGCCATAGTAAATAAGATGAAATGATGAGCCACTTCCTTGGTCATATTTGGGCTATTTCCTGAAGAAAACATGTATAGCCAGCTTCTTCTCTGGGTGCCCCAGTGAACTAACAAAACAAATGAATGACATGATGTCTCATATCAAAATAAAAATCACAATGTGAGCATATACATATTAAGCTTTCAGAGGCTGCAGTATTATGTGGCCACAATCTGTACTGAAACAGATTTATTAGAAATCTGCTCTGGGAACTGATGGAGATAGAACATTAAGCCTTGAAGTATAAATCCTGGTCTAGGGGCTTATATTCTTTTCAGAGAAATAAAATCAGGTGGAGAAGTACCATAACCAGCTAGAATTCCATTAACCAATGTGTGAACAAGTATTACTAATCAGAGTGATTAAAGTTTGTTTTTAAATATCGTTTTGGGCCAGGACCCAATTGGGTACTTAAACTGGACCCTACTGCTTCTGCCAGAATCAGCAAATTCATCTCCTGCTTCCTTCTCATGCACTCTAAAAACTTGCTCTAAGGGGCTGGAAAATCTTCTGAAACAGGTTCTTAGGATGCTTGAGAAATGCAGGAGAGATTGGGAACCACTGATTCTGGGATACTGTTGGATCGTGGCCATAATCTTTGAGTTACAGAGAAGATTAAATGCATAGAAAACAGGTTCTAGGCTAATTTCTCCCTGGCATCTGGTTATTTGTTTTCATGTGCAGTGCAAACATTGGTTTACCGTCTCAATAAGAGCTAGGCCTTTGTTAAAAAGACAGGATCTCTCTTCACGTCAATAGCCGACACAACTTCAAAGCTCACACCAAATGGTCATTCTCCATTTTCTTATTCACCATTAAGAAAATGAAATGGTTTTTATGGTCAAGATCCTTTAAGGTAATCCTTTAAAAATTATTTGTGTATTGACAGAGATTTTTGATGTAACAAAAGGGTGTTGTCCTATCAGTACAGCTTGTCTTGGCGAGAGTTCAGAACTATTGTTTATTTAACAATGCAATGTCTGTTTGATGAAATGGTTCAATAAATTGTGTTGTCCTTTGGTGTGGAAAGTATATAGAATTTATGTTTTCTGAAATTTGCTAGTAGCACTTTCCCAACACTTTGCTATGCCATTTCTGCAAATACAAACACAATCTTCAAACAACCAGTATGTCAGTCTCATAACTAAGAATGGGTGAAGATTCCCTTGGCTCAGTTTAGAATGAGATAGTCTAAAACAAACTAATTCTGGATTAGTTCAAATTTAGCCCAAATTAATGCCCTGTTCAAGCTATGCAAGGAACTGGAGTTATGAGATTCTGGAAGGATATATTTCTTGGAAATGTTGAAATAAGTAATCAGGACCTGATGGATCTTACACAGCAGAGTGGGCAAATATGAACGCCCAAATGTTATTGGACTGCAGCCCCCCTCTCCTCCCCAATGGTAAGAGGAGAAGGGAGTTTCAATCCAACAAAATTGGATTTAGCCCTGTTTAAGTATTTGAAGGGATGTCACGCTGAGGATGGAGCAGGCTTGTTTTCTGCTGCTCCAGAGACTGGAACACGGAGCAATGGGTGCAAGCTCCAGGAACAGAGATTCCACCTCAACATTAGGAGGCACTTTCTGACAGTCAGAGCTGTTCGGCAGTGGAACACACTCCCTCGGAGCGTGGTGGGGTCTCCTTCCTTGGAGGTCTTTAAACAGAGGCTGGATGGCCATCTGTCGGGGATGCTTTGATTGTGATTTCCTGCGTGGCAGGGGGTTGGACTGGATGGCCCTCGTGGTCTCTTCCAACTCTGCAGTTCTATGATTCTATGAAAAGCTGGAGGGCAAAAAGTTGCCCAGCTCTGTTATAAAGGGTCTGACAATGTAGTTGCTTTCAGAAGAAGATCTGGAGCAAATAATGACTTCCCAACCCCTCCTGTGTAGAACCAATGTATAGGAAAATCTGAGGTGTTAGTTGAGGCTCTATATCACATGACCTGAGCTTCAGCCCAACATACCTCATCACAGCTACTTTTGAGGTCTGAAAGGTGAGGGGCATCTGTAATGAAAATGGGCCCCCCCAGAAAGGGCAATGAGGTCATCCATGTCCTGTATCCCTTGGACAGGATGTCTTCTGTAGAAGTGGCCAGTGGTTGTGCCTCAGAAGATGTTGAATCTGTCAGACTCCCATTTGTACTACGGGAAACCATAGGATCCTGCTCTCCTTCCTCTTCAAAGGAAGTCTAATTCAGGATGAGGTCTACATCTTCATAGGTTTTAATGACTGATTCACTTTACTCATAGACTTTGCTGATTCTGAGGTCCAAGTTTCATCAGGCTCCCAATAATGCCATCAGGAAGAGAGATGAATGGCAAGTCTTTTCCTCTGGGTAACATGACAAAGTATAGAGCATCAGTCCCTTTGCAACCACCTGCTTCCCCTTCCATTTCTCCTCTGACATGATAACTGCAACATACAGGGGTGTTGTGGCAGCTTTCTATAGGTTCTGGGACCCAAGCAAGACCCTTGGGAAATGTATAGTTATATTCCCAAGATGTCTTGCCCCCAGCACTCTTTTTAGAGAATTTCTAGGAATTCTAGTACTCAGAAGTAGGATCAGTAGGCACCAATCTCCATGATAAATATGTAAGCACTCAGAAGCCCCCAGAATACTATATTTCTTCTGCACAGTCTCTGTGTCTGACATACATAGAATCAAGTGGTCAATGCCAGCAGCCTCTTTTTGTTCTTCTGGCAACTACCTCAGTTGCATCTATACTAGCCTTGCTTAATATTTCCATGTTGCTACCACCAACTTACACATAGAATCATAGAGTTGGAAGAGATCACTAGGGCCATCCAATCCAACCCCCTGCCATGCAGGAATACACAATCAAATTATTCCTAACAGATGGCCATCCAGCCTCTGCTTAAAAACCTCCAAAGAAGGAGACTCCACCACACTACGAGGCAGTGCTTTCCACTGCCAAACAGCTCTTACTGTCAGGAAGTTCTTCCTAGCGTTTAGGCGGAATCTCTTTTCCTGTAGTTTGAACCCACTGCTCCATGTCTTAGTCACTGGAGCAGCAGAAAACAAGCTTGCTCCATCCTCAGTATGACATCCCTTCAAATATATAAACACGGCTATCATGTCCCCTCTTAACCTTCTCTTCTCCAGACTAAACATGCCCAGCTCCCTAAGCTGTTCCTCATAGGGCATGGCTTCCAGACCTCCCACCATTTTGGTTGCCCTCCTTTGAACACGTTCCAGCTTCTCAATATCCTTCCTTAATTGTGGTGCCCAGAACTGGACACAGTATTCCAGATGAGGTCTGACAAAAGCAGAATAGAATGGCACTATTACTTCCCTTGATTTAGAAACTATACTCCTATTAATGCAGCCTAGAATCGCATTGGCTTTTTTAGCTGCCATGTCACACTGCTGACTCATGTTCAGCTTGTGGTCCACTAAGACTCCTAGATCCCTTTCCCATGTACTGCCATCAAGCCAGGTGTCACCAATCCTATATCTGTGCATTTCATTTTTACTGCCCAAGTGTAGTATCCTACATTTCTCCATGTTGAAATTCATTTTGTTAGTTTTGGCCCAGCTTTCTAATCTGTTCTGGTCATTTTGGATTCTGATCCTGTCTTCTGGGGTATTAGCTACTCCTCCTAATTTGGTGTCATCTGCAAACTTGATAATCATACCCTCTATTCCCTCATCCAAGTCATTGATAAAGATGTTGAATAGCACTAGGCCCAGGACAGAACCCTGTGGCACCCCACTAGTCACTGCTCTACAGGATGAAGAGGAGGCATTGGCGACTACCCTTTGGGTTCGGTCAGTCAACCAATTACAAATCCACCTAACAGCTGCATTGCCTAGCCCACAGGCTACTAACTGTTTTGCAAGAATATCATGGGGGACATTGTCAAAAGCCTTAATGAAATCAAGATACACTACAAGCAGTACTGATTTTTGGCAGCCCCAATAATATGTTCCTCTGTTCTAATGGCCAATTTGGCATGGTCCATTACTCCAGGGATGGTATTGGACACAGCCACTTTGGCTTCATTGGTCACAGCCATTATAACTGGCCTATTGTCCACCGTTCCCTGGCAGACCACAACAGCTGGCAAGTTCTTGGACTCTGGACAAAGGAACTGTGAGCCTTCATCTTGGAAATGTCATCTTTGACTATAAACAGTTCCATGAACAAAAGGTCTTTCCCCTAATTCCCCCACCACCACCACTCTATTTTGGAGGACAGGTTCCAATGTTTCTTTCTTGTCAGGGCTTTCATCCCAACAGTCACCAGTTCTCATTATTGTCACTCAGATCTATTCCACCAAATTCAGTGAAATGCCACCAGTAAGAATTTTCCATCTACCTTCTAAGCATCACACTTTACAAACAAATCATTAATCATTGTCTCTGGGGCCATACTACATGAAAAACCATCTCTCCCTATAGGAGTCAGCTCATGCTCTAAGATCTGCAGAGGATGGCTGCTCCCAAATTATGGAACAACCTTCCTCAGAAATCCCATTGGTCCTCTCGCAGATATCTTTTTCCCAGTGGGTAAAGAACTTTCTCTTTAAGGAAGGTTTTGGTTTTTAGTGTATTGCAGTAGACAAGGCTTTTATGGGGGAAGTAGTGTTGTTAGTGTATTGTTTTAAACATCTTTTTTAATATATATTTTTTTATTTTGGATTCCAATACCACCATCATTCCACATATTTACATATTTACATGAAATAAAACTTAATTAATTACTCGTAATGTAAATTGTTTTACAGATCTTAACTATTCCAAAAACAACATTTCCAATTGTGATTTTACACAATTATTACTCCAAATCTTATTTCTATCCTCCATCTACTTTCCCCTATTTTCCCTCATCTGACTTCCACTGAATTACTCGTCCAAAGACTTTTTGTTTTAACGATTCGCCCCCTTCGTATCTTTGCTTCTCATAACCTGATTTTTACTTCTAACCTTTACAATCTACCACGTTGCTTCTTCCAAATCCTGTGTTTTGTCAATTCCATTGCTATTTTCCTTAACTTGTCCTTTCCAAAGAAAAGCCAGCCTTCTAACCTTAATTATACTCCTCCTAATTCATTTTTTATATGCCACCGTCTCCTCAAGTATTGTGTTATTGCCTCCCATTCCTTGTTTATTTCCTCTACATTTCCTTTGTTTATTATTTTTGTCAGTTTATCATCGTTTTTCATCTCTAACAGTTTATTTAACCATTCCTCCACTTCTGGAGCCTCTTTTCTTTTCCAGTTAGCCCCTATCTTACGTCTAGCCGATGAAATTAAATACAACAATACTCTCCAATATTTTCTTTCTATCTGTTTTTCCAACACTGTTGTCATATTTAACAAGTATAGCTTCATGTCCATAATGAACCTAATCCCCAACATCTTCTGTATTAATTTATGTACCTTTCCCCAGAATCTTTTTATGATTGTGCATCCCCACCACATATGATGCAGTGATCCCACTTCCTTTTCGCATCTCCAACATTTTTTGTTTTCTATTTTATATATTTTACTTAATCTCACTGGGGTAAGGTACCATCTATTTGAGATTATATAAAAGTTTTCTTTTAAATCTTGATTCCCTGTGAAGCAGTTTGATTTATTTCAGGCATTTTCCCATTCCACAAGGCTTATCTGAGCTCCTATGTCTTTTGCTCACCTCACCATAGAGTCTTTAACCATTTCTTTCTCTAACTCCCTTTCTAGCAAAAGGTTATAGAATTTTGTAATTTTCTTCCTTCCTGTACCCCAGACAATGTTATCAATCTCATTTTGTTTATCCTCAAAGCCATACTTGATCTTATCCGCTCTGTACCTATTTTGTAGTTGATAATATGTAAACCATTGAATTTCATATCCTAGTTCTTGCATCTTTTCTTTTGTATTCAAACCGTATTCATTCTCGCCAGTCCTTCCTATCAGCTCTTTATACCTTATCCAATTCTCCTGTTTTATCCATCTTTCCTGAAACGCTTCTATGGGTGATAACCACATAGGCATTTTATCATAGAATTTTTGCTTTATGCTACACCATATTCTTATCAAAGGTCCGCTCACAGTATGATTTACGAATTCCTTATCTATTTTCATTTTTCCATACGATAAGTATGTGTGGAGCCCAAACTTTAAATTACATCGTTCCAAATTTATCAACCTTGGATTTTTTAATGTAATCCATTCACTTAGCCAGTTTAGACCACATGCATTATAATATAATCTAAGGTCGGGGATTGCCAAACCACCTCTGTTCTTTGCATCTATCATGGTTGTCCATTTTATCCTTGGTTTCTGTCCGTTCCAGATAAAGTCTTTCAAATCCTTTGTCCATTCCAGAAAAGGTTTAGCATTGTTTATTATTATCAAATTTTGAAAGAGAAACATCATTCTTGGCAACACGTTCATTTTTATTGTTGCAACTCTTCCTAATAATGATATATTCATTTTTTTGCCATCTTTTGAGATCCTCTTTTATTTGCTTCCATGTTTTTCCATAGTTGTTCTCATATAATTCTCTATTCCCCTTACTTATCCATAACCCTAAATATTTTGTTTTGTTTTCAATTCTGCATCCTGAAATATTTTCAAGTTGAATCTCTTCTCCTTTCGATAAATTTTTAGTTATTATTACTGTTTTATCTTTATTAATCTTAAATCCCGAGAACATCCCGAATTTCTCTAAAGTTCCCATTAGTTTGTCCATATTGTTTACAGGGTCTTGAAGGATTAACAATATATCATCAGCATATGCTAATGTTTTATATTCTTGCCCCTTGTACTTCAGCCCCGATATTGTATTGTTGTCCCTAATTTGCTTGCACAAAATCTCCATGGACAAATTGAATAATAGTGGAGACAGGGGACAACCCTGCCTTGTCCCTTTTTGCATGTTGATTAAATCCGATCTTTCTCCATTTACTAATACATATGCCTTTTGTGTTTTATAAATTTGCTCAATAGCTTGGTGGAAGTCCCTTCCCACCTCCATTTCATTTAATACACCTTTCATGAATGTCCATCTTAAATTGTCAAAGGCTTTCTCTGTGTCAGCAAATATTAAAGCTGCTTTCTTCTCATTATTTTTCTCATAATATTATAAAATATTCAAAGCAGTTCTTATGTTATTTGCCATTATTCTTCCTGGGAGAAAGCCATTTTGATCTGAGTGAATGTAATCTACTAATATTGTTTTCAACCTATTAGCCAATATCATCGCATACATCTTGTAGTCTACATTCAATAGAGATATCGGCCGATAGTTCTTTACATCCGCTGTATCCTTTCCTTCCTTCGGGATTAGGATGATTTCTGCTGTTTCCCAGGATTCTGGAACTCCTTCCTCTTTGATCTTATTCATCATCTCACACATTTGTTCTACGATTTCTTCTTCAATAGCTTCATAGTACTCTGCTGTAAACCCATCTGGTCTTGGCGATTTTCCGCCTTTCAAGTACTTTATCACAGTAGAGATTTCTTGCGTCATTATAGGTGTTGCCAATTTCCCTTTTTGTTCTTCCGATAGTCTTCTTATTTTACAGTTGCTTAAATATTCTTCCATTTCCTTATCCCCCCCTGCTCTTTTCTCTTTACTTGCATACAAATTTGTGTAAAATTGCGTAAATATCTTTATTATTTCGTTTTGGTCTGTGTAGGTTATAGTTTCCTCTTTTATCTCTGTTATAAGCTTTTTATCCTTCTCTTTCTTAAGTCTGTACGCTAACCACCCTCCTACTTTTTATTAGCATTTGCAAAACAACTTTGTTTGAGTCTTTAAGCTTATATCCTATTTCCTCTGTCATCTCCTGATTTATTTCATTTTGAATGATTCTTATTTCTCCAAGCATCTTCATGTCTTTCGGTTCCTGTCTTAGTATCTTTTCTTTTTCTTTAAGCTCTCTTAGTAAGCTTTCCTTTTTTACTCTTCTCTGTTTATGAAGCTCAGCTCCCTGTTGTAATAATAGGCTCCTTATCGTTGCTTTATAAGCATCCCATATTATCTTACTTGGGACTTACTGTATATTATTTATTTCAAAGTAGCTCTTAGTCTCTTCCCTAATTCTTTGAACAAATTGTTCATCTTTCAATAATATCTCTTTAGGTCTCCAAGTATATTTGTTCCTTTTAGTACTTAATGTCATTTTTAGCGGGTTATGATCTGATAATACTTTGGGTAGTACATCGATATTTTTTATTTTAGCGCTAAGCTCTTTTGCCACCCAAAACATATCTATTCTGGACCATGATGTATGCATCTCTGGACAAAAGGTGTACCCTTTCTTGTTTCCTTTTTTATATGGCCAGACATCAATCAAATTGTATTCTTCTATTATCTCCTCACATATCACTGGAAGGTTACCATGGCTTTTCTTATTCTTCCTTTGTTTTGATCTATCTCTGTGACTATCTAACACTCCATTACAGTCTCCTGTAATAATTAGATTCTCAGCATTCAGTTTCCCTAATTCCATTCTGAGATGTTTATAAAACTGACTCTTCTTAACTAATGGTGCATATACTGCTATTACTGTTATCTTCTGATTCAGCAATCTTATCTCGACTCCCACATAATGCCCATTTTTATCTTTTAGGATCTCTATAGCCTCAAAATTATTCTTTACATATATCGCTACCCTTTTTTCTTCTGATCAGCGGATGCATAGAAGACTTGACCTAATTTTTTATTTTTTAAGTATTTGTTATCTTGATTCCTTATTCTAGTTTCCTGAATAGCTATAATATCTGCCTTCTGACTCTCTAAATAATGGTAAATTCTTCTCCGTTTTTCTGGTGTATTCATTCCTTTAACATTCCACGATATTATTGAAACAGCCATATTGATTTTCAATAATTAATCAGTAATTCATCTGTTCTTAATATTCAATATTATTTTCACCTTCTCTCTTCCTGTCACCCTCTCCTTTCCTTTCTTCTTCCTCTTCTTCCTCTCCTTCTTCCTCTTCCTCTTCCTCTCCTTCTAGACTCCTCTCCGGTTTATCCTCTTTCTCATTTGCACCCCCTATTTCTCCTTTCTTCTTCTCCTCCTCTTCTCCCTCTTCTTCCTCTTTGCCTTCTTCATTTCCATCCTTATCTTTACCATTATCATTACTAAGTTTTTCTCCCTTTTTCTTATCTTCCTCAGCATCTTTTTTCTTTCTCCTCCTTTTTTGATCATATTTCTTTTCATCCTGATTCATTTTTCCCACAAATTCTTTGGCTTTTTCTATTGTATTAATCCTATATCTTTTCTGTAATAATTAAATGAAATACCTTCAATTCTCTCCCACCTATAAATTATACCTTTGTTCTTTAATCTCTGTGTTAAGAATTTGTAATCTTGTCTTCCCCTGAGAATTTCTGGTGGTGTATCTTTGAAAATCTGAATTTCTTGTCCTTCTATTTCTAATTTGCCATTATAACTTCTCTGTATTATACTGTCCCTTACAGAAGTTTTTGTATAAGTAATCGCAGTGTCCCTTGGGACTTTTTTTCTCTTTAGCTGTAATGGAGTTTATTCTAAAGATTTTATCTGTGTTTTGAGATAACTCTTCCTCTGACATTTCCATAAATTGCACCATCTGGGTGATTATTCTATCATTCAGGTTTTCTTTTAACTTCTCTGATAGTCCTCTCAACTTAATACATTTCTCCCGGTATCTTAATTCCTGAACTAAGTTAATATTTTTTTCTTGTTCTTGTTCTGACTTTATGGTTTCCGATTGTGTCTCTAACCATTGTGTTCTATTTTTAACATCATCTATGTAACTTTTCATCTCTTTCACTTCTAACGCTAATTTAGCTAACCTCTTACCAAGACTCTCCATATCTGCCTTTAATTCTTTCTTCAAGCTTTTAAAGTCCTCCTTCATCTCCCGTTTCATCTCTCTCAGTTTTTGTAATATCTGTGTGTTTATATCAGCTTGTTTTGGCATTTCTATGGAGCCTCTCCTTGATAGTGTTGTCTGCGATGTTGTATATGCTCTAGATCTTACACCTGATGACATTATTTTCCTTACTTCCAGACCACCCCCACATATTTATTGTTAATTGCCTCCTGTCCTTCTATCTGTAATAATCCTTTATATGAAATTTTTATTTTCAGGTCTCTATCACTTAAAGAACTCTAAGTATTCTAATCAGTGTCTATCCCTATGATTTCTTTATGTATCTTCCTTCCTTCTCCTTTCTCTTATCTAAACAAGCATTACATCCCTTCCACATGCAACCTTCCAATCAACTTCCTCTTCAATTAATTCTCAGATTCCAAAAGTTCATCAGTTCTGTAAAGCTTTTTGAGTCCTCACTATGATGTCTTATAGTACAATTCATATATCATATACAATTCTTAATTCATATTTGGTTCACATCAAAGGAGGAGGGAAGAATTCATGTAAGAATTCATAAGATTATCAATTTGTACAAGTTCATTTTGTTTTCATTCAGTTTCATAGAGACACTCTTATTTTTTACAGCTCAGATCTTAATCTTACATTAATTATCCTTTGAATGTATTAGATTAAATTCGTTACTTTGTAAATTATTTATTACTGAGAATTATTCAACTATCTAAATTGCAATTGATTGAGCTGCGACTTATTAACTACAATTACACAAATCAATTAACAAGTTGGAGGAAAAAAGTATTTAGTGAGATTAATTCATTCCACCAAATTCATTACAATGCTTTACAATTCCTTACAATTCATCCACCAACTATCTATTCCCTTCAGTTTATATTCAAGCTCACTCTTACTATTACACAATTACACAATTGTCCATCTCCAACCTTCACCAAACTCCTTTTCTTTCCTTCTCCTTTTCATTCTTTTTGAGCAATCTTTAGTTCAGGTCCCCCTGCTTTCTCCTCCTTTGCCTCTTATCCACACTTTCCTTTGCGTCCTCTGGCGATGGCATAAAACAATAGCTATGCCGCTAATAGAAGTTTGGTCTCTGTCTCTTTTTTCCTTCTCTCTGTCTCAATTCTCAATTCTCACTCCCGTTCTCCGTTCTTAAGTTAGAGACTTCCAGAATCCCTTTGTCTTTCTTTATTTGCTCCTTCTTCTCACTTCTTCTGACTACCATCCACTTTCTCGATCTCTCCCTTCCCCCTTCTGCGCTCATAGGCACACCTAACACTCTCCACTCTCTTCCGTGTCTTCTAGCTGTTCTTTATTAATGTTAAGGTTACTCCCCACTCTGATCACCTTATGTTTGCTGCTGACAAAATTTCCCCTGCTTAAGATATCAGCGACCTCTCTGGACTTGTAAGCTTTATATTTCTTTCTTTACCTTACTTCATCCTCTGCTGTTAATAAGCCCGTGGGCAGCACGGAGGCTCAGAGCTGCAGCTTCCGTAAAGAGACAATGGCTACCAACCTGTCTGCTGCTCACTTTCTCTCCCAGTGTCTTCCCACCGAGATTCAAAAGCGGCACTTCCAGACACCAGCCAGTCCCATATACCTTGTCTTCCCCATCTAGGGTGTCTTGGAGGGTCTGGTGACCTCCCAAGTTTGTCTCTTTTGGTAGTCATGCTTGTGGTCATGTTTGCAAGCCAACTGTCGCCTCCTCCCACAGAACTGGAAGTCCAGAAGAAGTTGATTTAGAAGACGAAGGAGTGGATCAAGAAGAGGAGGAAGATCGCCCCCCCCTCCGCCAGAAAAACACCCGGCCACTATGGGAACAGAACAGCTGACTCTATGGTCGGCTGGAGGGCTGAGTGGCTGAGGACCCCCTAAACATCTTTTATACCTATTTTAAACTTGTTTTTAATGCTGTTTTTAACTTGTGTTTTTAAAATAGAAGTTTAGTTTCATTGTTTTTTAAACTTTTGTACTGTATTAAGAGTTTATAAATTCCATTGTACTTTTAAAATGTTGTACACCACCTTGAGTCCTATGCTGGGAGAAAGGCAGGATATTAATTAATTAAAATTAATCAGAATTTTTTATTTTTTAAAAAATTGCACGAATAGTGTTTTAGCTGTACTTTGTTTTAACTTAGAAGAAATGTGGGATATAAATAAAACAGGAAACAATTTATAACAAATTTACAATGCGGGGTTATCCCTGCGTGCCAATCCGACCAGCAGGAGCAATATTCTAAATCAGTTGTTTTCAGTTAAGCTTCTAACCTTCTCTGCCAGTTTTATTTCCTAGCTGCAATTGACCAGTCAAACTCAAAACACTAAGTACATATAACCTAACATATCCCCTAAAATTATAACAAACAAACAAACAAACAAACAACAACAACAACAAAACAGAACACAACACACAAAGGTGGGTGTGGATTGATCCTCCTACAATCCCGGAATGAACCTTCACAGTAAGTACAACTTCTCATTCTCAGGATGGTACGGAGAATCAATCCACATGATTAGGACGTACCCAAGCCACCCTAGGGCGGGACTTAATGCCTATTTACATACAACCGACTGCATTACTGTCCTTCCAAAGGCAGCCTGCACCATCTGATATTTATCCAATTTGTAGTGATGAGTCCTTCCTGAATCTTCGTTTGTGAAGAAAAGCCAGAAAGAGAGAGTGTGTAACAAAAGTAGAAGGGTTTTATCACTCTGCTGCCTCACAGATTTCCTTTAGTGACACAGATACAGCATAAACTTTTGATCCTTTTGAAGTTTGAAGTCACTCAATCAGAACTTTAGAAGCCTCTGCATCATTTCTGAAGATTGTATCCTTAGAAGGGATTTGTCAAATGGAAATTGGAATACAACCATCTACTGTTATGTCCCACTATACCTATGAATGTGACAGCAAGAACCAATGCTGCATTTGGTGAAGTGGTAATTAATTGATTGACCAGTGACAGCTGTCTCCCAGCTCCAGTAAATTAACTTGCTATTTATCCATATGTATGAGTCACAGAGACCACGAAGAACAGATTGCTTATTTGTAATGGTGGTTCTCCAAACACACACAACTTGAATTTCCTCCCCACAAGGGCTGTCATTGCCTAGCTTCCTTTTGGTTTTTCAGTGCTGCAGTATACTGGAAACTGAAGGGAATGGCAGGACCTCCTTGAGCATGTGCACTGGGAGTGGGGCAGAGTCTTGCCCCAAAGCCCTACAAGTACTCAAACAGCTCTGCACAGGGGCAGAACAATCCAGATGTGTGAGTTCACAGATTACCTCTCAAAGTACCATAATTACAAGTAAGCCAGCATGGTGTACTCATTTGAGTGTTAGACTACACCTCTGGAGACCAGGGTTCGAGTCCCCACTCAGCCATGAAAACCCAGTGGATGACCTTGGGCAAGTCACATACTCTCATCTTCGGAAAACCCCATGATAGGTTTGACTTAGGGTTGCCATAAGTTGGAAACAACTTAAGGGCACACAAATACACACAACAACTTGTTCTTATACCTACAAGTCTACTGAAGGGCTTAAGAAAAGCTACAGCACCAGACTTCTCACTGTTGTTCTCTCCTGTAAATTTTCAGTAGGAAATGGAAGACAGGACTGTGGCATTGGAACACATGTGCTAGCGAAACAATTTACATAAGCATTGAAGGCTTGAACATAAGCATTGGAGGCCTTAGAACTAGGCTCTTAACCCAGAAATACCAAGCTGAGAACAGTCATATACAAAAGCCATGAATTCTGAGTTTTGGGTTCAACATTACTAAGAACCAATAGTGGAAGATGTTTTCTGACCTGGTAAATATTATTTAATATTTTAAGTAGTCACTTGTTGTAAAAGGAATTGCAAATAAGTGGACACTATTGGAAAGAGGTACAAATGTTGCTGAAGATGATCCCTTTAATTAACTCAGTGTGTAATGGATTTGAGTAAAGAAATTTATATGCTATTAGCTAAAATTAATGCCCACAACCAATATGTCCACATGCTATAGTGGTTTGAGCATTGGACTACAACTCTGGAGAAGAGGGTTTGATTCCCTGCTCAGTCATGGAAGTGATGTTGGGCAAGTCACACTCTCTCAGCCTCATAAGAAGGCAAAGGCAACCCCCCTCTGAACAAATCTTGCCAAGAAAACCCCATGATAGGTTCCCCTTAGGATTGCCATAAGTCAGAAACAACTTGAAGGCACACAACTACAACAACCTTAATCAATGTATTTGCTTAGCTTCTCTTAGATCATTGGTGCTGCAAAGAGACTTAAAGGAAAGCTGAGGAAATAAAGGATAGAAATGAGTGCCAGAAGGCAGTGAAGTTTGAATTTTAAGAATAGAAATATTTCAAAGGACAGAAAGAAGAAAAGTTGAGAAGGAAATGGGGAAAGAAGAGTCAGTGGAGGGAGGAAAGAGAACCAGTTAACAGTGGAGTAAAGAACTGTAGGGAAGGAATTAAGGAACAAAAGAACTAAGGGAAGGAAATCTTCCTAAGGCCAATGCTGTGAGACAAGCCATGCTCGTACGGGCATGAAGGAAACGGGCATGAGTCTTTGAAAGAAGCTTGTTGGCAATCTTCTTTTTCAATTTTTGTTGATCAGGAACAACATAAAGGGAGCAAAATAGTAAGTTCTCTATAGGTAGCATATCATTCCTGTTAGGCTTTATCTAATACATTCAAACTATAGTCAATGGTTAACATCCTACATCATAGTCTATGTTTTGTAACTTTACGAATCCCTAGCTACGTTGCAGAAATGCAACAAAACACTGTTTGTGAACTGTGAAGATGTGCATCCAGGAACCAGCAATGCACACTGGGCCCTTCTGATGTGCATCAGGCACTCCCAATTGTGCTTTCGTTCTTCCTGGTCAGTGTCCAGATGTGCATTGAGAAACTCCTTAATGCGAACTGGTGCCCATTGTGTATCAGGCTATGGTTCATCAGTCCCTCCACTGGCTACCATTGTGGAACAGATATCCATACACTGTAACATCAAAGCAGCCCCTAGGTGAATATGGATGTTGTGAAGTTACTCAGTTCAATTTTGTGTACAAGTAAGGCCATTTACGCAGAAGATACATGTCACAAGCAGAAGGCCAGTCAATATTGTTGGAGGAGAAGTAGTCAGATTGTTGCATACGTATCACTTTGGTGGGAATATTAAGCAGCACAAAACTTCCAGAACATGATTGCTATCAGGCATTTCTCCATGTGATATTTCAAAACAAGATAAAAATTAGTTCTAAGAGAGAACTTATACATTCTGTCTCTCCCTTCCTAATGTTTTTTTTTTCTTTCCATGGGATATGCAGTGTTTCTTCCTGATTTCTCATTGCATTGACAAAAACAATCTGTTGGCCATAGGATGATAGATTTAAAAGTTAATGTTTGTCAGATTATGCTTCTAATTCTAATGATGTTCATATGAAGTTAGAAATGCAACATTCTGTGTACAAAATCTGTTGGTCTTTCCATTCTTCAGCTGATTCTCTGTTTGTAGATCATAAATAAAATGACAATATGCCTTTCCTTTCTACGCATGGCTACTTCCAGCCCAGTCCTTTTCTCCAAAGTTGCTTTCTTTTATTCAGACCTTTTTATAGAGCAACTAGATTTTCACCACAAAGCATTCATGGTGAATCATATGCTAAAATGGTTCCTCGTACAGTTCCTACTTTGAACAGTTTGTTTAGAATTCCCTAGGGGCTACATACAACTGTGTTCTGTGATCTCATTGATTAACTTACTGTATTGTGATCTAGCACTGCAGTAGTCATGATATCTGGAACTGCTTCATTATATTTATTTGCAGAGTAAACTTGATTTTTATCTCTGTTGGGCAAAATCCAACACTGCATTCTGCAAGGAGACTTCCTCTTGCAAAATGGGTCGTTCTCCTCCTCTTCTTTTGCTCGCAATTCCTGTGCCTTCCCCAAATCTGCTGCAGAGATTTCCCAAACTCCATGGAGCAGATTTTTTGAAGATTTAAGAGGAAGAAATTACCACCGTGTTCTCATTCCACTAGCAGTAGTAGTTCTGTTAGAAGAAAAACTTAACTGGATTCTATCAATCAAAAATCAGTTTGGTGTTAGTTTTTCTGTAAGGCATACAGCAGCATTACCAGAACACAACATATTTAGGGAGCTGGAGGCTTTATGCCTTATGCATTAAGGCATATTATTTATGTGATGAAATATGACTTGCTAGTAATTTAAGTTAAGAACACAGGGAAGGTGATGCCATCTTTGAGAACACAGGCCTTATGAAGGCCTAGTGTCCCATCTTCATGATCTGTAGTTTAGGACACATGTGCACTGCAGAAATAATCCAGTCTGATACTGCTTTAACTGCCATGGTTTAATGCTAGACAATTGTGGGATTTGTACTTTACCCTTCTCTGCCAGAGAGTTCTGGTGCTGCAACAAACTACATATCTCAGGATTCTATAGCACTGAGCCATGGCAGTTAAAGCAGTGTCAACCTGGATTATTTCTGTAGTGCAGATGTAGCCTTAAACTTTCAAAGCCAACAACACAGACTCTGCTTATTAGTGAACTGCTTTCAGATGAAGTCCACAAGAGAAAGAAAATGGTTTGCCATGCAGCTGCAGTGTGTGAAATTGCTAAGCTGTGATTGGCTAATTATGTACCCTCCCACTGCCCACGTTTGGCAGGCACAGTCTTGATTAATCCTCTGCCATCCCACTTTTTCAGTTGAGTTTAAAATGTCTCAGTGTCTGCTTCTTGCTTTCCACCTTTGTCCTTGGCATACTTCAGTTGATGCAAACTGAGTTCAAAGTGCAAAAGCAATTGAGCGGAGGACAGAGAGGAGAGGATGGAGTCTTTTCCTTCCCTGTAGGCCCAGGCCAAAGCAAACTACTGCAGCCACTCATTGTTTCTTCTTCCTCATTTATAACTTTTGCCATCTTGATTACATTCTGGTGTTGCATGGCCACACATGTCCTGGTTTTCATCTGTGAAAGGTTAAAGAGTATGTAATCAAATCTGCCTTGGGTACTGAGAGCTTCAGCGGGGGAGCATAAGAGGACAGGCTTCAGGACTGCCTTGCACCTCATACCCTTATTTTCCTGATACTGCTGTATTACTTTGGTCCTAGATCCTGTTCTAATGAGAGGCCTGTGACATTTAGTAGGGTTTTGGGCTGCTTTACTTCTCAAATCTGGGCACTGAATTTGCATATTATGCACATTACTCCAATACTCATTTTAATTATGTGAAACAGGCACATTAATTGTTACATTTTTTTTCTCCGGCTGAGTTTCAAACTTCATGGCATTTTACTGTTAGAGTAACATTTAACATGCTGAATCTGGCAGCCCAAGTTCAAATCTCTGCTTAGTCATGGAATTTATCATGTGCCTATGGGTCACCACTACTTAAAATCAAACCTACCTTACTATGGATTGCTGTGGAGATACAAAGGGAGAGGGAAACTTTATGAATGTCTGTACTTTCAACATTTCCATTCCCTCTCGTGGCGTTCTCCCACTGCAAATATGTATATTAATATCTGCCAACTGAGGCAACTCTCCATGTATCAGATGAAATGGGCTGCATTCTGCAAAAGTTTATGCCAAATGAAACTTCTTAATCTTTAAGGCTTCTGTTGGGCAGAAAAGGGTATATACTAATCTTGTGAGAGCCAGCATGGTGTAGAGGGTTTTAGCATTGGGCTATGGCTCTGGAGACCAGGGTTTGAATCCCCACTCAGCCATGCAAAACAGTTGGGTGACCTTGGGCAAGTCACACTCTCTCAGCCTCAGAGGAAAGCAAAGGCAGTCCTGCACGCTTGAACAAATCTTGCCAAGAAAACCCTGTGATAGGTTTGCCTTAGGGTCAACATAAGTTGGAAATGACTTGAAGGCACACAACAACAACAACAAATTCTGTTGTTTTTGCTGAAAAAGACTAGTACAGTTATCCCCTTGAAATCCTTTAAAGGTATTCCCTGCTGTAAGAAAAACAATTCAAAGTGCCAGTCCGTTGTGTCAGATGTTTCCCCCTCTTTGACACCATCCTTGTACCTCTCCTCAAAACAAATCCTTTCTACACCCTCACCCTAGTAGCTACTGTCTTGTTTCCCTGATAGAGTTTAATATGCAGAAGTAAATTGTCAGGATCAGTCCCTTTTGTTTCTGCTCCTGCCATATTCATTAGTTTCCTTGTGGCTTTGATGTCGAGTGTGCATAGCAGTTTTTGTAGGGATGAAATGATGTATGTGTAACTGTCTGGGCTGAGCTTAGGAAAGAAGGTAATAAGGCAGCTACAATTAATGGTTTTAGCTTCAAGGCTAGAGATGCTGGGAAAACGTTAATTTATTTTGTTGTTGTTGTTGTTGTTTAAGGGATGCTTGTGTCAGTGGATGATGGAGAACCAATAGTTATTCAGTACACCAGATTTGGTTGATGTAAAATGCTTTTCACTGAGGAGATTTTCAGACGGGGAAATTATTCCCTGGGGAGATTGGGAGAGAATTGTTTCTGTCCCGGAAGCAGCGCTGCGTTTCGCACGCCCACTTCCTTCTCCCGATCTCCCATCGCCCTGACACTGTCCTTGTTTTAGTTCCCTGCCGGTATATTTTATTAACAAGAGTTTGTCATTAATAAAAAGAACTAGAACAAGGACAGCGTCAGGATGATGGGAGATCGGGAGAGGGAAGTGGGCGTGCGAAACACGGTGCTGCTTCCGGGACAGAAACAATTCTGTCCCGATCTCCCCGGGGAATAATTTCCCTGTCTGAAAATCTCCTTAGAGTGTATCCATTAAGTTCTCAGTCTCAGCAAGGACTTTGCATTGTATGCTTCCTGAATTTCTGGCAATAAAGCTTTCTGATGAACCCTGAAGCTTGTATTCCTCTCTTATCTACCTTTAACTTAGTAGGACATGTGTGTGAGCATACATATCAGCTGACCATAGCATACTCCCAAGACAAATTAATGTAGAATTAGTCCTTCAAAAAAGACTTTATTCTTCATAATTGTTTGGGTCCATTTCATAAAAATCCAAAGATTCATGTCAACAAACTATCTTAATAAGCTTTTGTCTACCCCAGTGGTGCACAACCTGCGGCCCTCCAGGTATTTTGGCCTCCAACTCCCAGAAACCTGAGCCAGATGGTCCAATGATCAGGAATTCTGGGAGTTGGAGGCCAAAATATCTGGAGGGCCACAGGTTGTGCACCACTGGTCTACCCTGTCCTCTTGCCTTTTACCAGCTCCTTCTTTCCTCAGAGTATCATCATGAGGTGGCCACCTCATGGAGCAGAACATGAGAGCAATGAATTCCATTGTTTCCCTCTCCATGGGGTGACCCTCATCTGCTGCTGCCTTGCCTCTGTCGCTGTGCTGCTAACATGACCACCCCCATTCTTCCCTCCTCCTAGACTCATCTCATGCCTCTGCTATGCCCCCCCTGGTTTTTTTTCACTCTGCTACTGAATCTGCTATAGCCTTCCCTCACCTTGTGACATCACATCTCCCCCTCTTCCCTTGCCCATCCTCATCATGCTTACCTGTCTCACTCCTTGAAGCCTTCCACTGCACCTCTCACCCCCTGCCCTCCTTTCCCTTCCTTCTTTCACTTCACTAACTTCCCTCCTACTCCCTCCCTCTCTCCCTTACCTCACCTCACCCCTTCACAATGAGACTGCCTGGCTTCTTCTGTTCCACCACTTGCTCTCCTATCTCTCCTACTTCCTCCCTTGCCTCATGTCAGACACCCTTGCATTGCACCCCACCCTTGCTTCTTGTGCACCACCACTTCTGCTGATGACTCTCATCTTTCCCCATCTCCCTCCTTTGTCTTACTTTGTGCCCTCACAGAGCATCTCTCACTTGCTTCTTTCACACTGCCACCCACATAGCCCACTCTCCCCTCCCTCTAACTCCCTCCCTTGTGTCCCCTCATACCCTCATGGTGCAATCCTTGCTTGCTTCTTACATGCCACTGCTCACTGTCCTGTCTCTCCTAATTTTGCCCTTGACTCACTTTGTACCCTTGTTTTGCACCCTCGTTCTGTACCCTCACATGCTTCTTGCACAATACAGCTCACTTTTCCCTCTCTGATTTCCTCCCTTGTATTGCCCCCTATACCCCTCTACTGCCTGTATAGACTATTCTTCCTTTCCTCGTGCCAGAAAAGACATGGGTGGGCTTCTTCCTGACAGAACAATTTGACAGAAGAGTACCTCCATGGTTTGCCCCACATCTTAGCTTCTACAAGGGCTAGAGACCTTTTTAAAAAAGAAAGAAAAGAAAGCTACCTTGGAATCTGGCCCAATGAAGGTGCAAGTGGGCACCAGCTGGCATGCCTAGAATCTGGGTAAAAACCAGCCATGCAGGTGATATAGCAATGCTGGATATATGGAGAATAGAGACTTTGTTATACTTTTCTTTTGGCTTGGCTAGGTTCTCTGAATTTTCTCCTTTCAGACCTAGGAGTCACATAACTGACACATAACTGATGTGTTTTTATTTTATTTTGTTATGGTGTTATCTTCAAGGATTACTGTTCAAAACTCAGTAGAGTTAAACAGATGCTTTAATTGTTGTGGGTTATGTGTTTGTTTTTAATTTTTTGAACAGTAGCTTGCTTTTGCTTCACCCACTACAGAGAATTAAGCAAAATTCTACGCGGGAGACTGAGTAGGCAGAAAGAATGCCAAAAGGTAAACATGGAAGTGTAATTGTGCTGCTATGGCCATTTAGTATCTTTTGTGTTGTTATGAATCATTGTTGCATGCCTTCAAGTCATTTCTGACTTACGGCAACCCTAAGGTGAAACTATCATGGGGTTTTCTTGGCAGAATTTGTTCAGTGGAGGGTTGCCATTGCCTTCCTCTCAGGCTGAGAGACTGTCACTTTCTCAAGGCCACTCAGTAGATTTCCATGTCCAAGTGGTGATTCGAACCCTGGTTGCCCAGTGTCCTAGGATTGTCTACACTGGCACCTCCACCCCATATGTGTGGGGGTCTACACTTGGGGGTCTTAAAGACCTTCAAAATATTGACATTAATTTGGGGAATTAATGTACTCAGCTAGGCAATGCAAGAAGGGGAAACAAATAGCAGATCTTTTAACCCTTTTTATACTGGTAATTGGGAGGAGACATTAAGCTAGATAAACTGATCTTTTTGGAAAAATAATAACAACATTCATGCACACATTCAGACTTCAGAGACTCATGTGAGACTAGTGTATAAAGTAGGGGGTGGATACTGGATAGGGGGATAGTGAAGGGAGTTTCCAGTGGGTAATATGGCACCTTTTCCTAAAGAGATTAGGTTGTGGAAGAAACCAGCAGAGTGGGGGTCCTGAAGCCGGAATGGCTACACAATTTGATGTGGAGTCAAGAGGAAGTTGAAGGTGCATGCTTGAGTTAAATTTTGGAAGGGTTTTTATAGTCAAAATTTGCTTTCCGGGGATGGGATTTAGAGTGGAAGACAATGTTTTCATTGTTTTCAATGTTTCAATGTTGCTCAGAGAGCGACAAAAGCATTCTGGATATGTTAATGACATCTAACTACATGGATACTTTGCGAATGAAAGGGAGGAAGCAACTTCCTTTGTTTCGTAAGGGTAGACTAATGAGGGTCATTTACAGGTTTGAGTTTGCCAGCCTCAACAGATGGGATTAGGCAGGTGTACATTGTAAGGATATCAGCACATACAGTAGTTAGATTTATTCTGCAAAGAGCTGAGAAGTAGCAAACAACCTGGAGAGCTTATGGCAGTTGCAAATTTATCAATATTGTCTGAGGCCAGGAGCTCTGAGATGGTGCAGAGATGATTGTGGGAAGTGCTAGGAACTCTGCAGAGATGAGTGTTTAGTTTTGCCCTATAGGGGTGAGCTAAGCAGTTCTGTGTTGAATCTTGAAGTGTGAAGATGGTTTCTCTTCTGTGGATGCTGTAATATATTGTAAATAGTCTTTATTATGTTCAAGTAAAGAATAAGAATAAGAAGATTTTAGACATAAGCCTGTGCCTTTATTCTGATGCCTGGAGGAACAAACATTGTGCTACCATTTATTGCTGCCTGGACCGTTTGAAGAGGAACCCAGACCACCGGACATATGTGCCTTTAGTTGCTTTGCAAATTAACATTTATTTAGAATTTAGGCAGCCTTTCTCTAAGTGCATACCTGACTAAGCAATGCTTGTCTTTGGGTTTCCTAGTTGGAGAATTTCGCAGATTTTTATTAATGGAAGACCACATGTGTGGAAGACCACATTGGCCTAAACATTAAATATTGCCAATTATTAATATAGATCTGGGGGTGTCAGGGATGGTAACATATGTAGAGAACTAGAGCTGGAAAGCATATAAAAGAAGGAATCAGGGAACCAATCCCAACACAGGGAGCTGTGATGGAAGGGGGCTCTGAGGGTATGATCTAAGTGAATGTCAGTTAAGAGAGAATCAGTTGAAGTTAAGAGTTGAAGCTGAGAGTTGTTAGAGAAAGTGTGGATGAGTCTGTTGTTTGGGAGATAAAAGAATATAATGTATGTAGGCAATTTGGTTAACTTAGTCAAGAGACTAAAGAAAAAGTCAAAGAAAAACCAAGGAAAACTTCCAAAGTCATTTTTTGAACTGACAAAAATTATGGCACTGACAGATAGTTGGAAACTTAAAAACAAATTGGATAAAGATTATACTTATTATTCAGATCATCACAAAACATTCTCTCATACAGATATGTTCTTCACTTCCAAAGCACTGAATACTCAAATTCAAAATGTGGAAATTCAACCCGAAATCCATTCTGATCATGATTCAGATCATAATGATCATAAATATAAACAAAAAAAGAGACAAATTGGCATATAAACAGCTATCTATTAAGAGATTAAAACATTCTTGCTGGAGCAAAGCAAACTTTAAATTATGTCTTCCAAGGAAACTTAAACAAAGGAATACCCTTGCATATAGTTTGGGAAACTAGCAAAGTATATCTTTAGACAACAAAATATTGAATTGAATAAGAGAAGAAGAGAGAAAGAAAAGAAAATTATGGATGAAATTAAAAATAAAAAACAACAATTAAAAGAGAACCCTAAAAAAAGAGAGAGACTAAAGTTTTAATGTATATGGTTAAAGAAATACAGTTGTCCCTTCACATTCACGGCTTTGACAGTCGCGGTTTTGAGTATTCGTGGTTTCCCTCACCCGTCGCCCCTCTCCTGGGTCTTTGCTTCCCTTCGCAAAGGGAGCAAAGACCCAGGCAAGCATGGGGTGTGAGGCAAAGCCTCTTAAATCGCCCATCTGCTGGGCTTTCACTCCCTTTGCAGGGGAAGTGAAAGCCCAGGAGAGGGGCGATTTGAGGAGTTTCCCCTCACCCGTTGCCCTTCTCCTGGGTCTCCACCTCCCTTCGCAAAGGGAGGGAAGACCCAGGGAAGCACGGCGGATGACGCAAAACCTCTTAAATCATCCCTCTGCTGGACCTTCACTCCCTTTGCGGGGGAAGCAAAAGCCCAAGAGAGGGGCAATTTTACGGGTTTGCCTCACCCGCAGCTCCTCTCCTGGGTTTTTGCTTCCCTTCGCAAAGGGAGTGAAGGCCCAGGGAAGTGCAGGGGGGTTTGAGGCAAAACCTCTTAAATCACCCCTCTCCTGGGCCTTCGCTCCCTTTGGGGGGAAAGCAAAAGCCAGCAGACGAGCTATTTGAGCAGTTTTTCCTCACCTTCTGCCCCTCTCCTGGGTCTTCACTTCCCTTCGCAAAGGGAGCAAGCACGGGGCAAGACCCAGGCAAGTGCGGGGAGTGAGGCAAAACCTCTTAAATTGCCCCTCTGTTGGGCCTTCATCCCCTTTGCAGGGGAAGCAAAAGCCCAGTAGAGGGGTGATTTGAGCAGTTTTCCCTCACCCGTCGCCCCTCTCCTGGATCTTCGCTCCCTTTGGGGGGGGGAAGCGAAAGCCCAGGAGAGGGGCAATTTGAGCGGTTTTCCCTCACCTGCTGCCCCTCTCCTGGGTCTTTGCTTCCTTTTTCAAAGGGAGCAAAGGCCCAGGGAACCACGGGGGGGGGTGAGGCAAAGCCTCTTAAATCATGCCTCTCTTGGGCCTTCACTCCCTTTGAGGGGAAGCAAAAGCCTAGCAGAGGGGCAATTTGAGTGGTTTTCCCTCACCCATTGCCGCTCTCCTGGGTCTTTGCTTCCCTTCGAAAAGGGAGCGAAGGCCCAGGGAAGCACAGGGGGTGAGGCAAAGCTTCTTAAACCGCCCCTCTCCTGGGCCTTCGCTCCCTTTGTCGGGGAAGCGAAGGGCCAGGAGAGGGGTGATTGTTATTTGCAGTTTTTTCATATTTGTGGGGTCCGGCAGCCCTAACCCCTGCGAATGTGAAGGGATGACTATAGTCTGTCACCAAATAGTAACAATAAGGAAAACTAAGAAAAGATACAATGTTATATGCAGATTATTGAACAGCTGAAGTTTGTAACCTTGAAGACAATAAATCAACTAGTTCATTTTGTTAATTTTTCAGACTCATTGTGCTTTGTGAAGTCAAAAGCTTTCATGGCTGGCATCCATAGGTTTCTCGTGGGTTTTTTTCCTGGGCTGTGAGAATCTGGAAGAGTTTATTCCTGACGTTTTGCCTGCATCTGTGGCTGGCATCTTCAGAGAATGGTGATGTAGGGATGTGTGGGGTTTATATACTGTGAGTCCCTGTTGGAGAAGATGCGTACCTTTGTGTATTTGGATGGCTAGTTCTTGGGAAGAGATATGGAAGGAGGATTAGTGTCTATTTAGCTAATGGTCCATTGTCTGCTGGAAATCCCCCTGTCCCTGAATGGAGTTCATTTGCATGTATTGACTTTTGATTTTGGTGTTTTTCAGGACTGGTAGCCAAATTTTGTTTACTTTTTGGATTTCTTCTTTCCTGTTGAACTAACCATCCAAATACACAAAGGTACATATCTTCTCCAACATGGACTCACAGTATATAAATCCCACACACCCCCTATGGCACTGTTCTCTGAAGATGCCAGCCACAGATGCAAGTGAAACATCAGGAATAAACTCTTCCAGAACATGGCCTCACAGCCTGGAAAAAAACCCATGAAAAACCTATCATTGTACTTTATTACACTCACTAGAAAAGGTAACAGCCACACTAACCAAAGGAAATTACACTAATACCTAATCTATCCACAGGAAAGGTCACCTGGAGACTTGGACCCCAGTCCAGTTAAGGGGTTTAAAAAGGGGAAACGGAAGTAGGGTGCAGTGAAGCAGCCAGGCTAGGTGTTGAGGTAAACTCAGCTGGCAGGTTCATCACACCATACACACCTCATATTCACTGTACAGTTGTCACACAACATTTCTGATTATTTGCTGCTTCATTGGGGATTTTGCAAGAAAATATATAGATTGTATAGATTTTAACTTGCATTAATTTAATAATGTTTTAAGGGGAGGGAGGGATTTTGGGTTGTTTTATACTGTCTACCATTTTATCATTGTAAGCCGCCCCGATTGCTTGCAGAGGGGCGGGATATAAATAAATTTTATTATTATTATTATTATAAAATCCAAGTCTAAAAGATTCAAAGTTCATTTCAACAGAAAATCCAGATTATTGGCTGTGTTGTGGCCATGTATTGGCTTTGGTGCAAAGATCAGGGAAGGGCTTCTGAAGGATGGGACTCTGTTCTACCAGCGTACGGGCATATCTTCACTTATCCAGTAATACAGTACTCTGGGACAATGTATATTCGCATGAGCAAATGAAAAACAATGGAGCAGCCCCGGCTGTGTGGCTGGAAATAATGCAACACATAGGGCACATGATCAGCATATAAGGTGAGTTCAGGGATTCCCATCAGTGTACACAAGCCCCTATTCCAACACTCAAACCACTACTGCATGGTGGCTCTCTGTTGTTAAAAATATCTTCTGCCAATACAACTGAATCAAATTCCTAATGACACAGGCATGGCATTTAACTCAGTGTTTGTTACATCAGAATTTGTTACAGAGTCTCTATGGACCAAAAAATTGTGTCTAAGCAGTACAAGGAAACTAGCATAATTTAATGAGAAGTAATTACTCATCAGTAATTTGGAACGATTACAACATCAACAGTTTAAGAAAAGGATACCTGTGGAGAAGAGAGAAGCATATTTCTTCAGTTCTCTCAGATTGTGTTGTTCAGCAGGATGTCCTGCTTAAACATTTCACTCCTGTAAATTCCCCAAACTGTTTCTCTTCACTTCCTCATAAATCATGAGCAGGTGTCATTTAAGAATTGTGATTGATGGGAATACTTAAAACATGTACTCTGAATTTTTATGCTCTCAGTTTAGAAAAGGCACCTTACTAGCAGGAGTGGTGGGCTGCTTATCCACTTATCTGCTGTTGGTGATGCTGCAGGGAAGGGAGGGGGAGAAGGGATCTCACCTTCCCTGCCCCTTCCCCGGGAGGGTTCCTGTCACTGCAGCAGTGATTGAAGGGGCAAAGGAGTAAGGGAGGGGGAGGAGTGATCTCGCATCCTCCCTTTCCCCCTTTGCCCCCGTGATCGCTGCTGCGGCAGGGCCATGGTGGGGGCAAAGGGGGAAGGGAAAATGGGAAAGGAGCAATCTCGCCTCCTCTCATTCTCCCTTTGCCCCCACAGTCGCTTCCATGGCAGGGACATGGTGGGGGCGAAGGGGGAAGGAAGGGAGGAGGAGCAAACTCACCTCCCCCCTTTCCCCTGGGATGGCTCCCCAGGATGGCATTCACTATTATCTGTGGAATTCACCATCCACAGGAGGCCCCGGAACCAATCTCCCATGGGTACAGGGGTGCTACTGTACAGAGTAGATACAAAAGTTGTATGGGCACATATGCCTCATATTCAGTAAGTCATGAAACAGTATCTATCAAGAATATAATATAGTAAACCAGGCATTAAATACTACTGGTCTATGACCATAATAAATATTTACTACTACCAGGCATTACATACATATAAAACAGAATTCTCTCTCTATTTACAAAACAATCTGAAAATCATCATAATAAACTTTATCTATGAATGAGATGTGGCTGTGCATGCCAGTCTCCCTCTCTCCACCACTGGGGAATGTGAAAGATAGCAGTGGATCTCTCAAGCATAACGATCAAATTGGCAAGACAGAAGCTGAACAATAACCAGCCCCACATCTACCCACGCCAAGTTTATCAGAGAAAAGAAACTGAGGACTTTTTCAAATGGGGCAGGGACCTGAGGAGGTCGGGAGAAGAACGGCGCTGTTGCACTTACAGTGCTCTGTTCAGATGGTGTTGTCCTCCTCCTGCCCTTCCTCTGTGCTTCCTCTGTGTTGCAGGCACTGCTTTTTAGTGACAGGGGTTTTCAATCAATAAAAGTGGTGTGTTTCTCACACCCACAGCATGGAGGAAGCAGGGGGAAGGTTGGGAGGAGGATGGCGTTGTCCAAAACAGAGTGCTGTAAGTGTGACAGCACCATTCTTCTTCCGTCCTCCTCGGGGTTCCCCCCCCATTTGAAAAAGTCCAATGTTTTTTGTGAAAACTTATATAAGTAGCTTTCCTTACTAATTATTCATGCACAATCAAGCACAGAGACAGAAGAGAGAAAAAATGGTTGCAGATTATAGGAAGAGAGATGAAGTAGTAAAGCAAACAAACAGGAAGTCACCATAATACAAACTAGCAGTTAGTGAGGACAAGCACGCAAAGGTTGCTAGTTTTAACATCTCTCTCTACCTCACCTGCACTACATATGAAAGCCTGAAGAGAAACAGTAACTGTGTTCAGGTGAATGTAGTTACAGCATCCCCATGATTGAGAGTCGAGCAATCTGAGAATGGGGTGAGAGATACTTGCCAGAATCTTCTTGGTGACTTACACTAGTGTACCACTCCATTACACCAGCATTAGGCATTTTGGGAGCAGTGCATAGCATGGCAGGGGGTTACAGAGGAAGCTGCCTCCATTGCCAGTGAAAGCTTCTAATGCCATGGTCACAACCTACCTCAGCATAGTTATGCCAGCCAACAAGATTGTGTCTTTTGCCTAAGACAGCAAAATGTCTCAAGCAGGCCATGTCACCAACTGAAGAGAAGTCTTTTTTAATGGTCGGAAGGATATCCACATTTTCAGTGTTATCTCCAGCTCTTTGTGGATATTTAAGCCTTGGGCATTAAAGGCACATGGAGTTCTCCTGTGGAGATGGCTGATTGGTTTCACCAGATTCTTGCATCCACAACGGCTTAGGCATGGAAGGCAGGTTACAGAATTCCTACTGACATTTCAGATTATTTAAAATGGAGGCGAAACAGAAGGTTTTCACTTAAGGGCAATTCTCTACATGAATTCTATATGGAATTTAATGTATTTCCCTTCTGTCACAAAACTCAACTACGGAACACCCTTCTAAGGCCACTCACCTAATGTCAGCTATTGTGAGTTTTTCTTGCCAGGTAAACATAATTTCATTTACTTATACCTTTTAAATCAAGGATTGTGTGGTTAAAAGGTTGCTTGCTACTCTGGCATTGCTTGGGCCTGTCCAATTTTTTTTTTTTACTTACACATTGCATTAATTGCAGGTTCTTTTCTTTTTATTTTGGTGTTTTATTCATTCTTATTCAACTGAATAAAGTTATTTGATTTTATTCTGAATTAGCCAGTTTCCATCTTGAAGCCATATCTCAAGTCAGGTATAAATATGTAAAATAAAGAAAAACATTTAATTTAGTTTTAAGGGGTGGGAGGGTAGGATGGGGAAGGATTGTTTTAACTTGATGTTGTTTTAATCTTGCTGTACACCGCCCTGGTTGCTGAGCAGAGGGGTGGGTTAAAAATAAAAATTTATTATTATTATTATTATTATTATTATTAAAAGATTTTTAAAAAGGTATCACTGATGTGACACCCTAAGACGATGTCTGATCCTGGACTGGGAGATATACTATAAAGTTCATTACAGGTGGAACTATAACATGTCTCCCCCTCTCCTTCCCTCTGAGGAGAATGAAGCCATTGCTCTGTACTCAGCTGTAGAAACACAGTTGGATGCTTCTCCACTATTGTCCCCTTTCCACCAGCCATTAAATGGCTGTGGGGGAGGGCTGCAGCAGCTTAAAAGGTGGGATTTGGGGAGGGGGACATTTGGTAGTTTTGTGGTTGGCAGAAAATTCCAAATGCTGCAATGCCCAAAAAAGTGAGCTACACAGGCATAAGTGTTAAACAGGCTTAAGCCTTCATAAGTCACTAACAGGATGGTAGCAAACACTTTCATGCCAGGATAATGAGAGTTATAACATAGGCTGAGAGGCTTATTGCATACCAAATTAAAGTGGCAGGGTAGCTGGAAGGTTCTGTCTTCCATGCTACCTTACTGCATGATGTCGTTGTTCTTCAGTTCTAGTCCCATAGGAGATTGAAGTAAAACAGTGTCTTTTTGCTTACTGAAAAAATCCGTTTGCAAAAAGATGTGGTTTTCCTTCAGTCTCCAATGGGACCTGAATGGCAGAACATCAGAACCGTGAAGTCATGCAGTAGAGCAGCATGGAAAGCAGACCCTTAGTGTTAATTTAAACACTAATTTAAATTTAAAGTGTTGTTAATTTAAAGTGTTGTTAAATTTCTTACAGAGGCAGCCAGGATTAGACTTCATTATGTTCTAGACAAAAGTCGATTATAATTGTTTTATTGTTCTGATTTTTCTGATATTTTTGTCTATTTTCTCTTATGCTTGAGTTCTTCTTTTGATGGATCTATGGATTGTAATAAATAAATGATGATAAGCCTTTGAGGACTTTTTCAGACATTTAAAAAGCAACGCAAGCAGACTCGTCAGCTTGCGAGGCTGCTGCGCTGCAAAGTGTCAGTTTCGGATGACGCTGCCCTCTAGCGGTACTGTTGCGGTACTGCGGGGAGAGTTGAGCATCATATTTGCTTGATTTTTACTCACGATCACATGCAATCCCTATTATGTAGCCACATTAGTGTAAGGAGATATTTCTACTGTATGTATGCGTTCACCATATTGATTTTTTTTCAGTCACATGCCTGCAGCAGGTGTTTTTTTTTTAAAAAAAAATTCCACTGCACACACACACACATTTTTATATTCGCTAAGCAGTTTTCCCATCATTCTGATTGACCACCTGTGCTTCTATAAAGTGAAGCCAGTAGAAAAGGAGAGGTGAAAGGCCAACCTGCAAATGTATGCAACGGCATGTATATGAATGGTTGCATACAAACACCAAATCCAAAAGATCCCAAAAATATGACACTGCCTTTTCCAGACTCTGATACAAACAAGGGAGCTACCCTTCCATGGCAGGAATGGTCAAGTGACTTAGGTGACCATCTGACATTGGAGACCACCCACCACCCACCGTGAGTTTCACTACAGTCCCTGTTTGGAGGCAGGGATCAAACCACACTGTATTATTTTTTAAAATAATGGTTCTTCCCTGAAACAGTAGAGTAAACCAGAGGTTTTTTTAAAAAAAACACCTTAAAACCCTCAGGCATCAAAAAGAAGTGTTTTCACACTGGAACAAGCAGAACGTTGCATGTTCTAACAGGACTGGGATTGAGGTAAGGATGCATTATTTAGCCTATGTAGATTCAGCCAAAGTTTGCTTTGTGATATGAAACTAGGTATATCAGACAAAAGTTTTTTTTGCAGATTCATGAGGTGTGTAGACTTCACCAAGCCTTTGAGAATTCAGTCAACAAAATGTTCCACACTTCAAGTAACCCACCACTGCAGAAAAATCCCACCAAACTGGTTTTCCAGCTTGTGCACACAGCAGGTGGCAATGATTCCAGCACTAGTGGGGGTCAAGTGGGCAGCATGACAGGAGTCAAGGTCTAAGCCTGCAGGGTGGGAAAGTGACTGTCTTGGTCCTGTTTTGTCCTGTTTCCCAATCTTCTGTCTGAGGCTAGAATTAAAGGCTGGGTGAGGAGAGCACCTGTGAACCAGTACATTTTCTAAACTACCAAACTGGGACACAATTGGTAATAAACAGGCAGCACATGGGAGGATCACTCAGACATATTTGTCTCCACTGGTTTCCACAAGTAACTCCAGATTGCAGTGGCTTTTGCTTACATAAGAGTGTCTTGTATATATTTGCTGCTTTGGGTGAGATAAAGTGAATGGCGGGGGAGCCCTGGAGAACAAAACCAAGTAGCATAGGAAAGTCAAGCCTCTCATTCCCACCTGTCACTTCTTCCCTATAGATCACCCCCTCATGCCCTACTGAATAGTGCAGACGCATGGCTCAGATTCCCAGATGTGTATTGGCCTCTGTCTCTTTTTGGTTATTTCCTTGCTTGAGTATGTTACTTTTGGAATGACCTCTGGGCTGTTTCTCAAATGATGATTTATACCTAAGCAGAATCACCCCATTACAATTATAAAATGTATGGTGGCCACATCAGGGTGGGTTTTTTGTTTTTTGCTTTTTTTTTGTGGTGGTGGTGGTGGGGGGCTATGCATGCTTCTGTAGACATAAATCCTATCCAAATACACAGAGGTGGAAAATTGACCTTGTCTCAGTTGTTCTTTTCATAGATCTCATGGCTTTAAAAAAACAATTTTAAGAGAGTTTGGGGAAATAATTTCATCCATTTGCTATGAGGGCTCACCAGAGTGGTATCAGTGGTTTCTTTCTCTTTCTTTTAAAAACATTTTAAACACAGCTGGCTTTGAAGGAAGGCTTCTGCTTCTGTTTCCTTCTCCTCCTCTGCTGCTTTGTGGTGGACAGAGCAAGAGTTTAAGCTCCCCTGTTTCCCAACTCCCCTCATGTCTCTGGGACATGTTGCTTTAAAACCTTGGCCTTGTCTGCACTGGCCAGAATACTCCACATTCTGACTGGAGTATTGTGGCCCCAGAGCTGCCACAGATTTCCTCTGTTACCTTGCATTCCATGGTGGGAAGGGGAAGCTGTCTGCATGTGCACGCTCTGCTATATCAGCAGGTGCCAGCGCCACCACTGGTGCCACGTGTCACACTCTCTGAGGCCAGAAATGAGGTGCTCAGCCTTGATCACCTGTTGGGAGACTCATAGTGACCTCAGAGAGCATGATGTGTGATCCCAGCAGCAGTGGTGGTGGCACTCACCAATACAGCAGTGTGTGTGGACAGCTGCCCATTACTGCCATGGAATGCTCTCGTTTTTCCTGCAAGAATCAATTTCCCAGGTATTTTTTTAAAACAAACATCACAGGGGAACTTTATTAAAGGGAAATAAAACATACAGTACTGTGGAATCTTGTGCTTTAACAGTTCTTAAATCTCTATAATGTTTTGCTTTATCCCTCAGACTCTTCCTCTCTTTGACCAGTCAATCTTCTCATACAAACTATTAACCTCTTCACACAAAATATCTCATCCAAACCTCACTCATACACCACACACACCTGGAGCCCTCTGTTCTAGTCACTGTCATCAACAGGACTCAGCTGAACAACTCCTCCCCTGGCTAACTGTCACGCAAACTTTAAACATACAGAAACCCCTCCCATTTCAGTTTCCTGAAATTTTTTGGTATTTTTTAAAGCCCTTTTAAGAGGGCTTTGCCCCAGGTTTTAGTTGGAACTGCCCAGACATCAGAACTGTGTCATCTGGACAGCTGGGCATGAGAATGGGGGGAAGCTGTTTCATTCGACCCATGCAGACATGGCCCTTGTTTAAGAAAGCAAGAAAGATGGAGAGAAGCCACCTCTTTGGCCAGCACCATCCACTCACCACACCCACCATGAAATGGCCATCTCTGCTTTAGGTTTACTGTCATTTAGCTCTTTCTTTTAGTTTTTGCCATTATTTGAGTTAGTTTCATTTCAGTTGTCCATGGTTCTGCATGTGAATAACTATGGCCATTCTCAAGTTGTTTCTCTGAAGCTTGTCCTTTACCAAATTGTGGCTTGTTACACTCCAGAGACTTACAGAAACTACTCGCAAGCAACAGGGGGACATACCACAGAGTGGTGATATCACATTGTTCATCACATGATCTAAACCCCAGGGACCTATCCTCTGGCAGAGTGAGAGAGAGGTGGATTTTACCTTAGAGAAGATAGAAATGGAAAATGAATCTCCCATTTAGTTCAAGGTGCAAAGGACACTTGTCTATTGAAAGTGACCAGCTGAATGTAGTATGGGGACAAGTGATTCACTCTCTTTCACTTGGGCAGCAGGTATAAAAAAAGCATCTATCTTGGGTATGTTTCCTTTCCCAGTGTGCTGATTGGCTGCTTAGGAAACATACCCAACCAATCCCCTCCCTCCTCTCACTCCCTCAGCCACTCACCACCCACATGTAAAACAAGGCAATATTATTTTCCTAAAATAATAGCATGTAGCTGAATTGTGTGAACCTTTCAAATTACTATAACAGTGTATGTTATGCTAGGTCAGCTGGTATTGGCTAGTTTCTCTTTCTTCAGGTGCATAGTTTCAGGGTGAGGTAACAATGATCATCCTCTCATTCAGGTGGCATCATCATCATCAGGCATCATCAACATCAGGTATCATCATGCATTCACAACAGCCAGCCAGCAGGCACCATTAGCATGAGGCCATGATGACCAGTCTCTTTTCTCACCCAGGCAAGCAGAATTCCTCACTGTGGCAGCTTAAGGGTAGATTCTTGACAGGAGTATATGGACATGGGTGGTTTTGGGTGTGTTTTTTTCCTTACCAAGGTAGGCAGCACTAGAATTGCCATATTTGTCTCTCAATGCAGTGAGCTTTGGAGAATGAGCAGAGGAGCACCAGACAGGAAAGGCAGATTGCTGCTAAGTGGGCATCCAGCTACAACAGGGGTCATATTTACTTGGAGCACCCAGGGTTGCCAGGGAGATTCTTGTAGGCCTTGAATATCAAGTTCAGCCTTGGGAATACCATCTTCTAGAGAAGGGAAAGGATGGGGATAGGGGAAGGTACACAAAGGGCGGGGCATATGCACAGACAAAAGTTATTCAACAGAAAGAAGAATTAAATACAAATGAAATTACAGTAAAAACAAAACAGTTTATTTACCCAGGCAATAGCTGGAAATTATATTTCCTTCAAGTAACCACTGGAGACCACCAATTGTGCATGAGCTACTTGGGTCAAGTGCATTACAGAGAGACTAGCTGGACCTGGCATACCATACGCCGTTCTCCCAGAATAGTTGAGGGTGACTTGCTCTTTTGCCCTGCCACTGCCGTGGCTGCCACAGCCACCAGCTGACTGCCTGGTTCCTGTCGCAGCGGCAGCATCCTGCCACCACCAGTTGACTGCCTGGGTCCTGTTGCAGCATTGGCAGTGTCCTCCACCGCCACCGCCACTAGTTGACTGTCTGGGTCCCATTGCAGCCCATGACTGGTGAGTGGCTGAATCAGTGAAAGGAGAGAGGGCCTTTGTGAGGCTGGGTGTGTAGATTCAGATTGAGTGGCAGGAGTGGATTGTGGTGTGGAGAGGGAATTTGCATGTGGGAGGTGATTGGTTGGGTGTGTTTCCTGAGCAGCCAATCAACACACTGAGAGAGGAAACATAATCAAGCCTATTGTCCATACCCAAGCCTTTTATATATATATTAGATGCTCAAAGGGTTAGGGTTAGGGTTCAAAGGAATAATTTTCCCATGCCCACAGCCAAACTGTGGCACTATCTGACAAGTGCTATGACAGTGTCATACAGCTGACATGGCAAACCAGGGGTGTTTGCAATAACATTCGATCAGCAGCAATTCTCAATTCTCATAGCAAATCTCTCTGATTCTTGGTCTCCCTAGCCCCAAGGCACCACTACACATAAGACTTTATCAGACACAATCCCTTTAAACGTTCTCTTGCCAGTATAAAAAAAGCATTTTTATACTGGCAAAAGAACGTCCCCCCCCCCGCACTTACCTTGTAATCCCAGCGAAGGCTCCCAGCAATAAAGAGGAAGTGGACGGAGCCTCATTCACTTCCTCATTTGAAATCTTGCACAATTTCATCATGCAGGAAATTTAAAAATAAAAAGTAAAATAAATGTCAAAAAATTAAACAAAGCACACACACACACACACACACACACACACACACACTTAAAAAACTCCTCAGAGTAACCCAGGGAGGGTAAAAAAAAAAAGAGCGAAACTTACCTGGATGTCCCATTATGACCCGTAAGTGTTTGCGCTGGAGACAGAATTGTCAGGGTAAGTCCAAGATTTAAAGGGACAGAGGCATCGCGTGCTGGCAATGCTGGCAAAAAAGCGGTAGGGGGATCTATTGACGGCCTAGCCATCAATTAAAAACGACAGGTTTGGGGCTCTTTTTAACCACGAAAGGGTGACATCATCTGATCCGCACACCCTTTTGCAGTTATATGGCATCGTGATCATGCCATATTTTCCGTCTCTGATAAAGTCCATAGAGTATGAGGTGCAGGTGCATAAGGAGAGCCTGCTAATCTATTATTTAGAATATAATGTCCATCTACCATTGCTGCCCACAATAGAATAGGTCCCAGGTGGTATTCATGGGATCCTCCAGATATTGTTGGACTTCTTTTTCTTCCTTGCTTTTTAAATAATAATTTTTATTGCTTTTACATCAAAGTAAGAAAAATAATAACCCAATAATAATGAACAGCATGTCCTCACACTAACCCAAACATTAAACCATCAGCTACATATATCAGGCTTCTGTTGAAGACCAAGAGGATAGATTCACTATGCTATGACTCAGAAAGGATTCCTCCAAAATTTTCCTTGACTATTACTTGAGTTATATTCTGATGAGTCCTTGCAGGTGAGCGTAAGAAAGGGCCAGAAGACCCCTTCAAACTTATTTTTCTTTTTTTTCCCCATTATTAATATTTTATTAAATGTATTAAATATTTGCTCCATACAAAATTGCTTCCATATTTCTCATCATGCAATTTTTAACAATTTTCTATTCTTCCACAATCTTCATATTTAGCATAATTATAGAAGCATGTATGTATGTATATGTTCAGTATTTTCTTTACATTTATAAAATATATTGAATTATAATACTTTAATTAAGTTTGCTTTAAAGTTAATTAAGTAAAGAAGGAAGAAAATATTTTTGACTTCCTTAAAGTACGGTACATTTGGAGTATTCAAACAGCTAACAAAATACATATTACTAACTCCAGTTTAACACATTTTATTCTTTGCCTTTTTTGATAATTTTCTAACAAACTTTTTAAATTCAGTTCTGTCTATCCCCTTTTCTCTCTTTTCTAATTTTTCATATAACTAGTATCAACACAAATCATATCAGTAATAAATATTGCCTATCAAGCTCCATCTCTTTTATCCCCCAATGTTCTATTATTGGCATCCATTTTTCTAAAGATTTTTCTTTTGGTAAATTGTGTATTTTTGCTGTTAATATATCTAACTCCAGCATTTCTTGCACTTTCATCAACTACTCAGATATTGTTGGGGATTTAGCTATTTTCCATTTTTGTGCTATTACAATTCTGGCTGCTGAAATTAGATATATAACATGATTCTCCAGTATTTTGATTCTTATCTGTCCCCATGGTATTGGTCATGTTTAACAAAAAGAATTCTGGTTTAGCCATTATTTGAATTTGTAATATCTGTTCAATGGTTTTATGTACTTTTCCCCCAAAATTTTTAATCACCTTACAACTCCACCACATGTGTAGTAGTGATCCCACGTTTTCATGGCGTTTCCAGAAATTGTCTTTCTTAATTTGTCTTTGGACAAACTTTATTTTATACGTTAATTTGTTCAGTGATGCTAAGTTTCAAATCTCTAATGCTTAAGTCTTTCAGATCTTTCCACCTTCTGGATACATCTAGGTGCCCCAAGCACCTTTTCCTGAAATGTTCAATTACAAGTATTCCTCACCATTGGCTCTGCTAGCTAGGGTTGTTGGGAGTTGCAGTCCAACATCTAGAAAAGGCTCATGATTCCAGTTCCTGATATGGGTGGCAATTTGAGGGCTCTCCTACCCTGTACACTTTATTGTCACGCCTCAGGGCTTCATGACATGCTCAGAATGCTGCCTGTCTGTTTGAAAAATGCTACTATGAGAGATGACCTGGGAGGAGATGATGCATCATAATGAGTGTGGGGAGAGAGGTAGAAGGTACAATTGAAGTGGAAGACATGAAACATGATGAACAGTACATGCTCCTGTCATGGAACTCATTTTAGAAATCCCATGAGTTACACTGGAATGTGAGATGACTGGAACATGGGCAAAGTAAACATCTGGCATGGGAAAAGGGGGAAATCCCACTTATCATATGTCTTTCCTCATATGTCTATAACCTCTGAAGTATGAACTTTATTCTTATTTAGAAAGAGGCCTTCCTAATCAGATGTTATCTACATTGTCAAAAATCTGCTACAGTATATGTATTCAGAACACTTCCTTGCAAAAATTATTTATAAGAGTAAGATTTTTTTTGGCATTGTTATTTCATGGGATTTTATTTGAAATCTACAATTGCTGTTCAAAGTCCCCTTTAAGGATGCATAGCCCTGACTTCAGTGGGGTTGCCTTAATTGTGAGTTGTGGTTAATTTAAAAATAAGTAGATTTTTAAAAAGTGAAATCACATACAGTATGTTTTCATGAAAACAGTTTCAGACATAAGGAAAGAAAAAGTGAGACACGATGGGAAGTACACTCAGACAATTCTCCTTATTCCAGATGGCCTATTACACTACTTGATGCATGCATCTCTGAGCAGAGCTTTGAAGTAATAAGTGGTTACTCACATTTAATACCTTTTTGCAGTTACTCAGGCTGCATCTGCACTGCAGAAATAATCCAGTTTGACACTACTTTAACTGCCATAGCAATGCTGTGTAATCCTGGGATCTGTAGTTTTGTGAGATATTTAGCCTTCTCTGTCAGAGAGTTCTGGTGCCACAACAAATTACAAACCCCGAGATTATATAGCATTGATCCATGGCATATCCTGGTTGCAGATCTGGCCTGTTCCTTCCCTGTTACCTGCACAGAACAGGCTGGAGTCCAGACAGGCATGCCAGTCCATCCCTACAGCCACTGCTGATGCCATCTCCCTGGCTGTTCCAGAAGTGGCAACAGGACCAAGGCCCCCTGCATGTGACCAGACCTGGTCACATGCTATGGGACTCCTTCCTGCCTTCCAGGAGAGTGAGGCAGACTGGCAGCAGCAGCGAGGGCTGGCCTGCTGGGACGGGCTCCTGTGGACCCATGGGACCCAATCTGTTCCTTCCCACCAGAAACAGATTAAACCAGGTATTATTTTAAAATGTGGTAAAGGCTCTACCCCGTCTGAGCCCCATATCTGCCCCAGGGGTGGTGAGGACTGCCCAGGAGAAAAATGAGGCAAATGCCCTGTGTTGTCTGGACTGCAAGGTTTTGAGATGTGGGCAGGACAGGGTATATTGCCTGTGTAGACAAGCCCTGTGTCTATACTTGTAGATCACTGGGGGAAAGGTAGGATCTACAGAGCCCATGGAGAGCTAGCATAGTGTAGTGGTTTGAGTGTTGGGCTATGACTCTGGAGACCAGGGTTTGAAGCTCTCATTCAGACATGGAAACCCACTAAGTGACCTTGAGGAAGTCACACTCAGCCTCAGAGGAAGGCAAAGGGAAATCACCCCTGAACAAATTTATCCAGAAACCCCCATGAAAGGCTCACCTTAGGCTTGCCATAAATCAGAAACAACTTGAAGGCACCCAACTACTACTGTACTACTGCTTCTGCTACTGATCACATGGAACCTTCCCTTCCTATAAGCCACTCTCACAGAGGACTAGGTAGGCTCATATCTAAAGCAGACATTGTGGTGATAACTTTATTAGACAACTCAGGCAGTGTAAAAGTAATTGCCACACTGTGTACTTTGGATCTTATTTTATGGTTGGTACAACTACTGCATTTTAAAAGATATGCCCATAGAATCTAGAGCCAGGGAATGGAGAAAAGGAAGTGATATGTACTGTGGAGGTGTTCTTTACTAGTATAGTGTTACACCTCAATGGAGTTTTCATGCATATTCACACCCACTAAGTCTCATTAATGGCAATCAGTCACAATCAAAGAAAATATCAAGGATCATTGATACAAGGATAAAAGAGGATGCAAGAATAAAAGAGGTCTTTTTGTTCATATGAAGTGGCCATCTTCAATGATCAGAAATAATGTTTAACTTAGTAGTTCCTTACAACAAAATACAGGGGATTTGTTAATAGTTCTTTAAAAATAGTTCTTAAACAAATATTACATGAAATGTACGCTACCTACACATGAGCAAAATATGTAACAGAACTGCATAAATTATAGGGGGAAATAAAGGAAGGAAGAAATGGAATGAAGGTAAAAGAGAAAACAAGTAGGGAAAGTGAAGGAACATAACAAGGTAAACAGTATAAAAAGATATAGACGGTAATGCTGTTGTTATTGAGGTTCTCATACCAACATCATTGCAAACCTATGGTTGAGATCCTGCATGGGAGGCATAGCTGCAATGACCTCACTACAATCTGGTGTCAGCTAGACAGAATAATTAATTGCAGGAAATAGCACATTAACTCCATCACAGCAGCGTTCATTTGTTTCCACAATGTATTCACAAGATCACTGTTATGAGAAGCTATCATGTTTGAAGTTCACATGGAGCATGCCCATGAATAAAGATGGTGGCCACGAGTGATTTACTCATGTTATCATTCTCCAAAAGCTCCTGCCATTCCCCCACACTTGTTAAATCAGAGACGTGGAAGAGCAATCTTCTGCCTTAAAAAAATAAATAAAAATAAAATAATTATTTGCTTTGCTGCTCGAAAATAGTGCATGATTGCTTCCCTGAAAATCAACAATGGCGGCTCTGGCCACTTTGTCACTGGCCAGCCCGCCCACACACATGTCTGACCAATCATGCTTTGACTTCTTGGATGTGCCCCAATTCAAATTGGTTGGTCAAACAGGCTGAAACGTGCATTTCTCTGTGTGTGTGTTTTAAACTTTGCGAGAAACAGCGAAGGCTGTTATTGCGCAGTACTTGGAGTTTCTGGCCCCCACCTTTCAAATATGGCGAATACCCACAGGATCTCATCTAGACAAAAGGTATCCCCTTGCATTCTTTGAGGATTTTTTTCATCATCTAAACAACCGCTCTGTCTGTAGGTTTTCTGTGATTTTTTTCCCCAGGCTGTGAGGCTGTGTTCTGGAAGAGTTTATTCCTGATGTTTTGCCTGCATTTGTGGCTGGCATCTTCAGAGAATGGTTGGGTAGGGGTGTGTCTGGGGTTTATATACTGTGTCTCCCTGTTGGAGAGGATATGTAAATTTGTGTATTTGAATGGCTAGTTTTTGGGTGGAGATATGCAAGGAGGATTAGTGTCTGTTTGGCTAATGGTCCATTGTCTGCTCGAAATCCCCCTGTCCCTGAGTGGAGTTCATTTGCATGTGCTGAGTTTTGATGTTAGTTATTTTCAAGACTGGTAGCCAGATTTTGTTTACTCTTAGGGTTTCTTCTTTCCTGTTGATGTTGTCCAGGTGTTTGTGGACAACTTCAAAATCAACACATGCAAATGAACTCCACCCAGGGACAAGGGGATTTCCAGCAGACAATGGACCATTAGCCAAACAGACACTAATCCTCCTTGCATATCTCCACCCAGAAACTAGCCATTCAAATACACAAATTTACATACCCTCTCCAACAGGGACTCACAGTATATAACCCTTCCCTCACCCCTACCCAACCATTTTCTGAAGATGCCAGCCACAGATGCAGGCGAAATATCAGAAATAAACTCTTCCAGAACACAGCCTCACAGCTCAGAAAAAAAAAAACCATGGAAAACCTATGGATGCCGGCCATGAAAGCCTTCGATGTTACAACCCCTGTGTCTCTCAATCAATCCCCCCAAAACCTGCTTTAAAAGCCAAGTAGCCACACCAACTGAAGGTATTTTGTGGCATTGGTGAACATGGCTCAGTAGGATGACCTGTCCACCCTCCCTTCCTCCAAGGAGCTACAGCAACACATCAAGCAGTAGCAGGGACCCCTATGGGGGGTCCTATCACAACTGTTCATTGTATCATAGTTCACTATCAGGAGCAGGCTGGACCTGTGGTATCACTAAGCCCTCCCCCTGATGGTGTCACCTGGTGCAGTTCAGCCTCTCCACACACTCCTAGTGCCACCACTGGGCTTGACACATCATCTTTCAGCACCCTGCTTGCCAGTGCTGCAGAACTCCTTCAGTTGATGCAGCTGCCTAGCTTTTAAGCTGGGTTTTAGGGGACATTTGTGATGATGGCAATGGTGAAACAGTCATACATATGAACAGCAAAAAGTCTAGCTTACGACACTATAAATAATGAACAGGCTTCCAGCCAGCATCTATGATCAGAACATGTATAATTTTGCTGACCATACTCTACAGTGAACTCACCACGAGTCAGCGTAAGAGGGGCGTTCCAAAAAAGCAATATAAGGACTCCATCTCAGGCTCGGCCAAATTGATCACCAACAATGGTCCACCCTGGCCTCACATCAGGAGGCATGGAGACGCACTATCCACAATGCTGAAGCCTTATTTGAGAACTCATGCCAAACAAGTCTTGAAGAGAAACGACAACGCAGAAAGAATCACAACCAGGAAACATCACCCAAGGAGACCTTTTGAATCACAACCAGGAAACATCACCCAAGGAGACCGGTCTGCAACCAGACTTTTTTATCTCAGATTGGCCTTTTTAGTCATCAGCGCACCTGAATCTTTGTTTGCAAAGAAAAGCCAGAGAGAGAGAGAGAGAGAGAGAGAGAGACTAGTAAAAACTGTATCTGCATAACGACTTTGATTTTGTACATTACACATAAATACAGGTGGTTCTCCCAACTCCACCCCACAATTGGGATGGCCCAGGGGTCGTTTACACAGCAAAAATAATCCTCAAAGAATTCGCTAAGAAGCCTTATAGTTCCCACGTGTTCTGCATCTCTAGCGACCTTTTCAGAAGGAGGGGGTCTGAAAAACTCCTAAGTGGCGCATTTAATGACACCGCTGATTTTCCGACTTTTTTTAAAAAGTGCCACATATTTGCGCATTAATGCATTTGTGAACTATCCAACACTTTGAAGTTCAGAAGATCCACCATCCACAGAAGTGGGCAGTTCGGTAACGTGACGCTACAGAAACCCGCCCACACATCCGTCGTACCTTTCCGGTACACATCTGCTTTGAAGCATCCTCTTAAAACATCTTTCGTTTTCCTAATGGAGGCAGTTCAGAGAACAAAGAAGGGTGGCAGGGGAATAGCTTGGAGCCATGCCGAGATTCTTGATTTACTGGATCTTCGGGGGGAAGAGGAAGTACAAGAGGAGTTACGTTTATGTCACCGGAGTATTGATGTGTTTGAAAAAATTGCCACAGGAATCTAGCATAGCTAACACCTCCATGGCTGCTACGATAAATAAATAAAAATAAATAAATGCTAATTTATTTTTATTTAATATTGTAAATAGGGAAAACCGATTCTCCGCAAACCAGAAACCGTTTAAAAAAAAGCGGCGGGAGATTTTAAACCGCCGCTTGGCTTGCTCGCTCCAGCCAGCTTGGGGAAGAGGCAGTCATACAGAGTTTAGGGGGGTAAAAAACCGTGTGGTCGGTTCGTATGCATACTAACGACAGCCTATTCGTATTTTTTACCCCCCAAATGGATTTTTTTTATGATCGTTCCCCCCCCCCAAAGTTGAGTCAACCACTATTGACAGAACAAAGACCATAAATGATGACGAGAAGCCCAATCAGAACTCAATGAGGGGGGAAACAGCTGACCGATGGGAGAACGAGTAGTGGGAAGTCCTGAAGAAAGTCTCTCTCTCTGGTTTTTCTTCGCAAACAAAGATTCAGGAAGGACTCATCCCGCACTTTCTGCAAGCGCGCTGATGACTAAAAAGGCCAATCCAAGATAAACAAGTCCGGTTGCAGAAAGCACAGCAGAAGGTCTCCTTGGGTGATGTTTTTGGGTTGTGATTCTTTCTGCATTGTTGTTTCTCTTCAAGACTTGTTCGGCGTGAGTTCTCAAATAAGGCTGCAGCCTTGTGGATAGTGCATCTCCATGCCTCCCGATGTGAGTACGTTGGAAAGGAATGACGTACTTTGTTGATTGACAAGTAAGATCATTAAAATATGCAGAATATCGATGTTGTGGGAACTAAAATAGTTCGAAGTGAAGAACCTTGCATCTTATTTAAATGCACATTATAATCACATCTGAACTGCATTGCGGAACTAAGTAGGATCTGAAATAATATTGTGGGAACTTTGCGATGCTAAATCGAAACTGCGCTAATGCAATAAATACCGCAATAAAAATAGCCGTGGAACCGGCCCCCCAGAAAAGAAGCTAAAGCCTTTTCATTGGGATAGTCCAAAACTTTTTTGCTCAACGCAAATGTGTGAATCAGAAAAAGGCCTACCATTTTTTCATCCAGTCCTTGCTGCCCCCATTAGTCCCACCTCCCAAAATCACATTCCCCTTCTGCTTGTCAAGGAGGGAAGTGGCAGATGCATGGGAAGAGTTTTAAAAGGAACTTTAGTTTCCTATAGTCTGCCTAACATACTCATTACATCTGAGGGGTGCATAAGGCTCAGTGTCTGGTGCAAGATGAAGTTTTCCCTAATGAGACAACCACAACTGGGAAGATTGGGGGATAAAATCAACTTGCAATGTTGTTACCCTTCAACACTCAGACTTTCAATCTATTTAGATTAGAAGTCACATTTCATCTTTTTTTGACATTATTGCTTCCAAAAACGACCTTGAGCATTAAAGATGAAATTATTGCGATTTGAATCAGCATGGAGCTTAATTTGCTTCAGTTATGTGCAACCCACAATGACATGTAATAAAAGGGGAATTCGTTTTCCTTTAACATTTAGATTTTTAATTCCCCAAAGACTGGACCATATAGTTTTACTTAGGTGGGCTGTACATTCCCTTCAGAATTTCCAATTGTTCTTTAACAATCACTTTATACTTTGGAAACTGCTTGGAGACCCTCCAAATCTTACGCAATTTCTTGTACTGCCCAAAGGATGTCATGAAACGTTTCTGGAACATGTAATGGAATGTCTCCTGTACATAAACAATGGAAACAAATCACTAATTGAGGAGAAAACAAACAAGACTGGGAGAGGAAGGCTGGGAGAGAGTGACTTTGTGTCTTTTCATTGGCAAGTGGGGTTTAAGTATGCTGAGCAATCTGTTCTTCTGGAACAAAAATTTAAGGAACAAACCTCAAGCTATTTGTACTATATAACAACAACAAGCAGCCATCTTCAGTCCCATTACTGGGGAAAAGATGGGATATAGATGATTAGTAGTAGTAGTAGTAGTAGTGAACTAAGTCCAGGTTCATTTTCAAAATGGGTCAATTATTTGGCCCTTCACAGTATGACTAGATTATGATTTTCTCTTCAAGTATGCAATGACATAATAGTTACTAAGCTTTAGTTATACGGCTCTTGGCAATGAAAGAGGCAATGGTTTTATGTCTACTTCCTCTTTGGCATTAGACAAAGGAAGGTCAACAGGATTTGAGGGAAGTGTGTTGGAAATCCACTTCAAGTATTTGCTTATATTGACCACAGCATGACTCCTAAGAATACGTAAAAGCAGAGAGAAGATTGGTCAACAAGCTGAGTAATCCTGAGTAACCCTTCATCTTAAGACTTCCAAGTACGAACTAAAGAATCACTGGGTTCTTCCAGATGGGGTGTAGGTGTCAGAGTGTTGTAATATTTCTCACAGTAGTGCTTGAATTTTTAAAATACCCAAAGGGCATTTTTGTTGTTGTCTCAGGGGTGGTTTACACGGGCAAATATTCCTCTAAATATACCGCTAAGATAGCTCATAGTTCCCACGGATCGCAGCACAGCATCGCCTCATTCAGAAGGGGGGAAGGTAAAACACCCAAATATAGCGTGCCAGGGGATGTCGCTACTTTTGCCGGTATATTTGCAATGTAGTGCTTTATTGGCAGTGTAAACTAGCATTCCGCTAAGGGTTAAAGCAGAGCTGCATTGTGATTGGTTGATGATGCAGGGGTGGGCTTAAAAGAGGGGGAGGGAGGGAGGAAAGACTGTAGCATTTAGAGGAAACTTGCAAAAATCCTGCCTGCTATTTTGCAAGCCAGTTTTTAAACAAAAAGGATTCCCAACAATTTTCATTCAGGGAGCATTCCTTCTCACCTTCTCTGCTGTTTCAAAAGTATGTAAAACCTCAGTTGTCAACTTTTTTCCTGTGCATGGGGGAGGGAGAGAAACGATTTCACGAAGGGCTGTAGCAAGCTGAACTGCTCTTCCCCCCCCCCTCTCTGGCTTTCCTGTATTTGGAAGAAAATGCTGTTTCAAGCAAGGAATAAAACTTTCTAAGCTGTTCAGCATGGAGTTGGGGCCAGGGCAGGCATTCCTATGGCATTCCATTCCCTCTCCAATGCTTGGCCATGCCCCCACTACATTTGGCTGTGGGAACGCCACAAAATATAGCTGTGTAAACAATTACCATATAAACTACCCACCACTGATGCGTGAAAGCACTACAGCGCAACTTAACGCAATAAAACCTTCCATGTAAACCAGCCCTCAGACTATTTTCTGCCAATTCCGAGCACCAGCTGCAACATTTTATTCCCACCCTCAAGTAGGTTTCTTTTTAATTCCAAGACATATTGGAATAATAGGTTCTGTTCTCTTCTTCTTTCTTTCTTTTTAAAATTGTTTTAAGTGTTACAGTGTATCATTGAAATATTGCTTTTGCAAATCAATCACTCTTAAAAACATTTTTAAAAGATTCATAGGACAAAATTTGCCCTTTTAAATCAAAGAATTCCCTCAGTAAACCATGCCCCATTTTGTAAAAAGAGCATTTGGAGGAGCCCTACAGCAGATCAAAAAACAAACAAACAAAAAAACCACAGAGTTACAAAAAGCCCCCCCCCAAAGAATGAAATCAGTGGATGCAAGGTAACAACTGGGGAAACCCAAGGAGCAATATTGTTAGAACCCATACCTCTTTAGACCAATCTAAGGAAAGCTTTCTTTCCATGGCACCCAGGAGCTTGAAACACATCTTGCCATTTGTAAAAGGAGTCAAGAACTGGAAACTCCTAAATATATTAAAGTAAGAATGTGGCTCAATTGGAGATTCTATCCTTCTGCTCTCGGAAAACTTTTTGATTCAGCAAAAGCTTCAACCAGAAGAACAGGGACTGTTGTTGATTCCCACTAGGGATGTGCGGGGGAGCAGGGAATCTCACCGCTAGCACAGAAAAGCAGTCAGTTGAAGCTTCTCCACCCCTCCTGAGAGTCCTCATCTCCAGTGCATGAACCAGCTATCAAGCATCTTTCCCCCTCCCATTGTATTTTGTACAATAGGTACAGTATACAAAGCCTTTATGCAAAATTATGTGCAAAACTAGCATCTTTCCCCCTTCTGTAGCACAAAGCCAAAACAAAGGAATGAGCCGATGAAGTCAAAAGAGGCAGAGAACACTATCCATTCCTACTGTGTTTTAACAGTCCATGCAAAAAAAAAAAAACAGGAAACATCACAGGTTTACATTTTGCTCATTTACAGGCATGTGCAAAAATCTGTCTTAAAGGGGTGTGCATATATATTTCTGTGTATGTATTTCATTTCCTTGCAAAGATAAACCAAGTCAGAATTTTCCTCCAACACTTCCTTAGCAGCCCGCTATGGCACATCTCATACTACTTAAAAGAATACCCCACAACCTTTTTAAGTACCTCAGGGTATTTAGAAAGGGCTGCAGGGTGATGGGAATCAGCAAAAAGGTTCTTCCTCCCCATTCTGTAAGTAGAAGCTTCTACTGGATCACTTTTCTGTCAGTCGAAGGACACCACTGGATACAGCCCCAGTGAAGAGCAGCAAAAGATCTTTTTTTTTTTGCCAAAGGAAGGAAGGACTATAATCCCACCTGGAGTTAGGAGTTCTCAAACCATTAAGATCAAAGCATTTCAGAATGTCAACCATTTGGTATCATGGCTTATTTGTTTCCTAAAGAAGTGTATCATGGTTACAATCGGCCCTCTGTATCCACGGATTTGGCATCCAAGGATTCCACCACCCGTGGCTTGAAAATATTTTTAAAAAATAAATTCTGAGAAGCAAACTTTGATTTTGCCATTTTATATAAGGGACATCATTTTACTGTGCTATTGTATTTAATGGGGCTTGAGCATCCATGGATTTTGGTATCCACGAGGGGTCCCACAACCAAACCCAGCAGATACCAAGGGTCTACTGTACAAGCATTCCTTCTGCTATCTAATAATTTCCCAACAGGAAGGACATTTTCAGACGATCCTTGCAGTGCAAGGATCGAGCGGGAGAGGTTCGTAACAGCAGCACAGCAGGGGGTCCATTTCGGACGATGCCGTCCCTGCTGCGAAATTGTCCATCTCTCTTCCGTTTAGGGTTGGAGCCTGCCGAGGTTGTCCGTGAATAAAATCTAGCTGAATATGGCGCGACAGGCTCCACCCCTAAACGGAAGAGAGACGGACAATTTCGCAGCAGGGACGGCATTGTCCGAAATGGACCCCCTGCCACACTGCTGCTATGAACTTCTCCCGCTCGATCCTTGCACTGCAAGGATCGTCTGAAAATCTCCGAAGTGTAAATCATATATTCACAGTTAAATGTAAATAAGAGATTATCACACTACACTGTTATAGCACTATTATTCCATTTTAACTGCTATGGCTGCCTCCTGTGGAATCCTGGGATTTGCAGTTTAGGGAGGGGCATTTACAACTCTCAGCCAGAGAGCTCTTAGGCCTCACTAAACTACAAACCCCAGAATTCCACAGGAGGCAGCTATAGCATTAAAGTGGAATAATAGCACTATAACAGTGCAGTGTGGTAATTAAGTGTTGTGAGAACATGTTTATAGTTAAGTATAAGAATTTCCCCTATAAATATTTTAGATCTGCAGTGTAAAGAGAAGGAAAGGCAAATAAATAAATAAATTTTAAAAGCCTCTTGTCACAGTATGTTGCACAATTGGCAGTGCAATCCTGCACGGGTCTACTCAGAAATAGGTTCCACTGAATTTCATAGCATTTATTCACAGGTAAACGTATGTACAGGTTGAGTCTCCCTTATTCAGAATTCTGAAATCTGAAATATTGCAATATCCAAAATGTCCACATGGGTGGCTGAGATAGTGACACCTCTGTTTTCTAATGGTTCAGTATATACAAACTTTGTTTCATGCATAACAGTATTAAAAATATTGTGTATACAATTACCTTCAGGCTATGTGTATAAGGTGTATATGAAACATAAATGAATTTTGTGTTTAGACTTGGGTCCCATCTAAGATATCTCATTACGTATATGCAAGGATTCCAAAATCCAAAATACCTCTGGTCCCAAGCATTTTGGATAAGCGAAACTCAACCTGTATGCCAGCCTAAGTGGAAATTAAAAAGTGGCCAATATTGCATAATAGCCAGGTATGTAGATAAATAGGCTGATACCATGTACAATAGTATGCAGGGCTGTGCTTTAGATGGAGAATGATGATGACTCACTGGAAGCTGTGTTAGCAAACTATGTGGGAGAGGAAGCAAAGAATGGCACCTGCCTTCTTTGGCTGTGACTGGTGGTTCTGGCAGGTGACATGGCTGCATTGGCTGTTGGGATCCCCTTGCTCACCCATCAAGATAGTTGGGCTGTTCGCCTGGTGACAGGGCTTCCATGGTAGATGGGAAGAGGCAAGATCCAACTCTAGTATGCACATGTAAGCATCTATACTTGTCCTCTCTGTCAAGGCCAACCTCCTCTACCCATCCTCCTGAATTTTGGTTTGTAGTCTTGCTGTGGATTTCACTGATTCTCTGCTGAATGGGGCTGCACAGGAATTTCATCCATAGGTATAATAGTTCTGCTCAATGAATTTTCACCTCCCTGATCTCAATTCCTGAATTTTATGTTCTACTTTATATTCTTCTATCACATATTGTTGACAAGTGTTGAAGATATTGGGTTGGATCCATGTTGGAATAGGGGTAAGTGGTGGAGATCCATCTTCTCCACAAAGGGGTCTTGGGTGGTGGAGGCTTCCAGTGAACACCCAGCTCAGGTTGGCATGCCAACAGCCTCACCCCCAGATGACCAGATGAACCCACACAGTTTCTTGTGCCCATGTGAGCTCTCCTATTTTATCATCCCAGGGGCCCCATAGCACAATGGCTGGGGCTGGTGTATTGGTTGGGAAGCAAGTCAGTCAATGTCTACCCTTCTAGCTATAGCCAGTAAAGTTGTGGCCATCTATTCTATTCAAGGTACTTATTTCCACTGTGTTCCTTCTCCCCTTCTCTCCTCCTACCCAACTTTAGGCGTTAGGGGCACAAGAAATAACGTAGGGACATAAGGAATAGTAAGACTTTGGGTAACAGTGTGCCTTAATCCCTTCAATTTCTTTATATCGCATCTTTGGGGAAATGTTGATTGACTTTTAAAAAAAATACTAGGTGCCAGTATTTACAGTCTGATCAGAACAATTTCTGCCAATGAAAAGCAATGGCTTATTTTCCACTGCAGCACAGAGTATGCATAGAGGCAGCATGTGAGGATGACAACATGTGCGAAACCACACAGTACGGTGATGTCATCCTCGCGGGCTTTTTGTGGGCTTTTTGCCTGCATTTAATAATTTCCTGAGAGAAATAAATGGTAGCTTAAGCTTTTGTAGACTTCGTTTACTTCCTCAGATGCATGGAGTGAACTGGTGCCTGGGAACAGACCTTATAAGCAGGCTGTTGAATAGCCATAGAAATGCAAAAGAAGTGCAAAACTTATGGGTATGGTGATGAGCTTTAAATAAATAAGCTTTATCATAATCCTGTTTAAAACAAATCTAGTTTAATGCTGTTGTTCTCAGATACATGCTTTTAACATCATTGTTTTTATGAGATAAGAGTCAGACCCACCCACCAACCCCCCATATCTACGGAAACTAGTTTCAGTTATCCACAGAACACAAAATAAGGACAGATACCAGAGTCATTTTGGAAAATACCTAGAGAGGCATCCTCTATAGTCATCTTCTACATCCTCCAATGCAACTCTATGGTATGTTTTACCATAGACTCATAGAATTGTAGAGTTGGAAGAGACCACAAGGGCCATCCAGTCCAACACACTGCCATGCAGGAAATCAGATCAAAGCATCCCTGAAAGATGGTCATCCAGCCTCTGTTTAAAGACCTCCAAGGAAGGAGACCCGACCATGCTCTGAGGGAGTGTGTTCTACTGCCGAACAGCTCTTACTGTCAGAAAGTTCCTCCTAATGTTGAGGTGGAATCTCTATTCCTGGAGCTTGCATCCATTGCTCCATGTTCTAGTCTCTGGAGCAGCAGAAAACAAGCTTGCTCCATCCTCAATGTGACACCCCTTCACATAATTAAACAGGGCTGTCATATCGCCCCTTAACCGTCTTTTTTCCAGGCTAAACATACCCAGCTCCCTACGTCTTTCCTCATAAGGTATGGTTTCCAGACCTTTCACCATTTTAGACGTCCTCCTCTGGACACGCTCCAATTTGTCAACCCCCTTCTTGAATTATGGTGCCCAAACTGGGCACAGTATTCTAGGTGAGGCCTGACCAAGGCAGAATAGAGTGGCACTATTACTTCCCTTGATCTAGACACTATACTTCTATTGATGCAGCCCAATATCGCATTGGCCTTTTTAGGTGCCGCATCACACTGTTGGCTCATGTTCAACTTGTGGTCTACTAGGATTCCTAGATCCCTTTCACAAGTAGTCTCATTCAGCCAGGTCTCCCCCATCCTATATCTATGCATTTCGTTTTTCCGCCCTAAGTGCAGTATCTTACATTTCTCCATATTGAATTTCATTTTGTTAGCTTTGGCCCAGCTCTCCAGTCTATCCAGGTCATTTTGAATTTTGATCCTGTCCTTCGGGAAGGGTGGCTGGCTGGAGTGGGGGGGGAGCTTTCGAGCCACCAGCCACCGAGAAGTACTTGAACAATCTTTGCAGACACCCTGTGATTGCTGCGACAGCATAAGGTGACTCTCAAAAGGGCTTGGTACCATTAATCTGGAAGGTAGGCTGTAGATCAAGAGGCCAGAATGGCACTGATGAATTTCACAGTCTGGTATGATTCCAGATGAGATTTCTTGAAGTTGATGATGAGGCTCAATGAGTCTAGAAGGTGGAGTGTGTAATCTATGTCATTAAGAAACTTGTCTCAGGAATGGGCAACAAGAAGCCAGTCATCCATGTAAGGACAAACAACAACACCTTGCTGCCTGAGCCAAGCTGCCACTAGTGTCATACACTTCATGAAAACCTATGGGGCAGTGGACAGTCCAAAAGGAAGGATACGAAACCAAAAGCCCCTTCTTCCCACAGCAAAACAAAGGAAGTGTCTGTGCAATGGATGGATTGCAATATGAAAGTATGCGTCCTTCAAATCCAACACTGCAAACCAATGTCCTTCTTGCAACAGGGAAAGGATGGAACTAAGAGTAACCATCCTGAAATGTCTGGGCTGGATATAGAAATTGACATCCTGAAGGTCCAAAATCAGGCAGGGTCCCTCATCTTTTTTGGATATGATGAAGTAGCTGGAAAATCCCTGTGGGATGGAAGATGGAGGGATGGGTTCAACAGCACCTTTCTGGAGCATAGTGATTACCTCCTCCCTGAGTGTATGAGAGGGAGCGATTCAGATTACCCCTGATAGAAAGTAGTCTGAAAACTTTATGACGTACCCCCTCCATATAATGCAGAGAACCCAAGTGTCTGATGCTATGGTAGCCCAGGCATGGTGGTAACCTGTTGCCTGTTGCTGAAGAGAAGTGGTGGGAAGAAGGGCATCTGGACAATCAACACTGTTGCTTGCCCTGTTCCTGAGTTGTCCTCCTATAGGATGGGACAGGATAATTGATGGATGAAGTAGTCTTGCAAGGAGCTGATGCAAAGGTCAGGGATCGAGATCAATGTGGTGGTGGGCTGAATGAGCGTTTTGGGCCAGACGACTGTCTGAACCAACCATAACAGGGACCAGACGACTGTTGGCTTCAGATGGAAACCCAAATTTTCAGGCTTTGGTCTGCATCTTCTACATGTGCTCCAACTTGTCATCCACATCTCCATTAAACAGCCCCTTCTTGTCCAACAGCTGGTCTTTTATGGTGGCTCTCATGGTGTGACCATCCTGAGAAGCAAAGCCAGGCATGCTGACATGAAATGATCGATCCAACCAAAGTTTTTGCACTGCTGTCAGCCACATGTCTTGTGGAATTGATCTGCTGGGCAGCCAGTGTATGGGCCTCAGATTGTTCTCCTCAGGTAGTTTAGCAAGGAGGCATGTTATGCATTCACAGAGATGTTGCTGGTACACCCCCATACATGTCTTGTAATGCACGATTCTGAATGAAGGGTCTGAAGTTGAATAAAATTTCTTAGCCGACAGGTCCAGCTTCTTACTCTCCTTGTCAGAAGGCTTAGTATGCCTTTTCTGATAAGACTTTGCTTGGGCTGCCTCTACCACAATGGAATTTGGCTTCAGATGGTGAAGAAGCCAATCTGAACCAGGCTCCAGCACCTTGTAGAGTCCATCAATCTTCTTCAAGGTGGGCTACGTCATAGCAGGAGAAAACCAAGACTTGTGAACCACCTTGAGCAGGGAAGGGAGAAACAGGATGGACACTGGTGTTGGAACCTTGCTCTGAATCCTTTTATAGACAGGATCAGCAGACTTCATCTCTGGCTGTCTAACCTCCTGTTCTAGTGCATGTGCCATGTGTAGCATCTATTCTGAGAAAGCCCAAGCATCATTCATCAGGGAAACAGAATCACATTCCCCAAGCAAAAGAAGAAATAGGTCTTCATGTGCTTACTGATGGTTTTATTTTATTCTTTAAAAAGGTTTTATTATTATCCTGTTTTGTAAAAAGCCCAATACATTTTGGCCTTTATATTACTCAATACAAGAAGTTGTTTATTTTAATAGATTTCACTGTTATCTGCAGTTCCTGGTATCTGTGGTAAATCCAGGGACTGAACCTCTGAAGATTATGGGGGGTTTAATTGTATTTATTTTGCATGCCACTTTATTTGCAAATAATGCTGAAAACAACATGAAGGAAGGAATAGCTTAAAAATATGCACAAAGAAGTCCCTCAAAAGGAACTGTATTTCAAAATTTAGGAATCAAAACTCCAACAATCTAATCCCAATCAACACTTGTATCCCTTTGAGCTATACATCAGATGCAGAGAGGATAAACAACAAGGAGAGCAAAACTATTTTTTGAAACATAGAACAATATTTGGCTGAGATTACAATTGCAGTGCCTGTTACTTCATATGACTGAAGGCATACATAATCTACTAGCTGCCACCAGAGGGAGAAAGAGGGTACAGCATAATGTACTACTGTACACTGTAAAACAGGTGAAAAGAGGAGGGTGTTACAATTTACAGGGCAATGTTATATGCAGACTTGGTTTACCATTATTATCTCATTCATGATGGGCAAGTGCAGGGTTACTGGTGAAGGTCCATGTCAATTTCTGCTAAAAAGCTATTGGGGAAAAAGCTATTGATGCATGCCAACACAAAACTGAATAAGATTACTCCCATGTACTTCCTTTCTGTTCCCAGTGGATATCAATTTACTTTCCTAGGTCCTACCCACTTGATCCATAACTTCACTGAAATTAAAACATGCCCAGTTGGTCTAGGTTTGACCAGAGTCTGGAAAGTTATTCTCTTTGTACAATGTGAAGTCGAAGGCTTTCACGGCTGGCATCCATAGATTTTCCTTGGTTTTTTTCCAAGCTGTGAGACCGTATTCTGGAATAGTTTCTTTCTGACGTTTCGCCTGTGGCAGCTACAGATGCAGGCGAAATGTCAGAAAGAAACTATTCCAGAACACAGCCTCACAGCCCAGAAAAAACCCCCAAGGAAAATCTCTTTGTACAGTTACAATATTTGTTCCCATTGGTAATTTTGTATGGATTTTTAAAAGTCACTTGCTTTAATGTTTAGAAGGTGACTTAATGCTTTACTTGTTGTACTGCTTCTTAATCTTTCCTTAGTTTTCATTTTTTTTAAAAAAAATGCACCTTAGAATTGTTAAGAAAATGTCATAAAACTTGAAAATGTTCTGTCAAAATGGCATCATTGCAAATGCCTGTTTTTTTGGATATGTTCATATCCCCCCCCCCAGTATAGACAGGACCTTTATTTTCTTGATCCTTAGTGGCATCTAGTACTAATGCCAGTCAGCCAAAGTCAATTTTAAAACACATATGAACTAGAGCTTCCGTTAACAATGCAGATGTCAAGAATTCCCAGAAACCTACAGGTTGCCCTTTTCTTAACAGTCACATTTCAAAAGTAATAAAAAGTGATAACAGCATTATGGTGTGTGTGTGTGCATTGAGGGAAGAGTAACATATTTAAAAATATTGTCACGGACATTTTTAGGTACATTGTAACATGGATGTGCCCATGCTTTATGACATTTGCTCTTAAACAGTCCATGGGATTTGAAGGGGGACTGGACATTCCAATCTGATTGAAATGCTATAACAATGCCTATTTAGATTTTTGTTCAGCCTGCATTTCAAAGTGAATAGCATGTAAAAGTGAGCCAACCTGATTCATGCTTCCTGGACTTAATGTGAAGATTGGAATGTAGTTTTCCTTCAGATTTTGTACTACTCTCAACGTTGTGATCCAGCTCTCACCTTTAAAAAGAGCATCAAAAGGGCAGCTACAAAACCACAAGCACTGGAATTGAAGCAAGGTACTTCCAGTTTGAGCTGGTTGCTTCTTCATAGCTTGCTATTTAAATAGAGTCCAAGTCACTCATAAAAAGGAAGAAAAGTTGACCCCAAATCTAGATATCATGGCAAATATTTAACTAATTCATCAACCGTTGACATCCACAGGTCTGTCACTTTCTGGCTTATACAAATCTGGCTATGTGTGTGAGTGTTTGTGGGGAACACAGAGAGCTCCCACCTCCCTCTTTTCTTTTTGTTCCAATGAAGTTTGATGATAGAATTAGAATTCGATCTTGTTTCCTTTTCTTTATCCTTTGAAGATCGTGGTTCTGCTATTGATTTAATTGTGTTGGGTTTGTTAAGTTTTAATAAATTCTAAAACCAATGGAAACTTACCTGTAAACTATCTAATTCACATCAAGGTCCCAGAGAAACTTCTTAAATCTTCTAATTTAATGTATTAAGTAGTTCACAATATAATTAATGTGGCTCTCCCTTTAACAGAGGAGAACATTAGTACTAGATGCCACTAAGGATCAAGAAAATAAAGGTCCTGTCTATACTAGGGGGAAAAAATATGAACATGTCCAAAAAAGCAGGCATTTGCAATGATGCGGCCTATCTTCATGGTGAAAACAGTCCCTTCAAAATTCCACATGACCCCCTAGCCAAGATGGCAGCCACGGGTGATTTACTTGTGATTTTAAATCTGCTTCCACCAATTAAAAAACAAACCAGTTTCCCATGGTGCACACGAGCGATAATTTGTATTTACAAAAAAAGAAAGAAAAAAGAGTGTAAGATTGTTGTGTTATCGACTTACTAGACCCTCGCTTAGCCGAAAATCCAACATGGCATCTGTACGCATTTTCCCTGATTTTTAGCCCCACCCCCATGCTCATCCAGACAATCAGATTATGCTGCCTGTTCACATCTGTGTGAATGCGAGTGTTCAAATGATCGCACATTCGTATGTTGTACAGAGCTTTTTTAAAAGTCCGGACCAAGTCCCGGATGCAATGCACACAGACTTTGCAGTGGATTTGGCTGCCCCCCTTCCAAATGATACGTATTTATGCACATGTCCATATGAATGGATCACTATACGTTCACATCCCGTTCATATTATTTTGACCGTATAGACAAGACCAAAATGTATAACTGTCAGGTCTGAATCCAGCACTCTTTGTTCAATTAATGGAAGGGGGCTCGCCGCTAGCCGGCGGGACAATTTGCGGCCCGACCAGCAGCACCACCATGGAGCCCTCCTAGCGAGGCCTCCGCAACCCCCCCTTTCCTGGGACGGGGGGAGGGCAACCGCATGGTCGGTGCCCTGGAGGCTGCCATAGCCAGCCCCATCTTCTTCCCAGCACTCCCTGAAGCTGGGGAGGTGGGAAATGGAGGCCAATCAGGGCGGCCCTGACCGGCCCTGATTGGCTGGCCGGCTAGGAAGGGGGAGGGACATCCGGACGGGCCTTGGCACGGCCGGATGACATAAGCGGGGCTGCGACAGAGCTGATATAAGGCAGCTCTGTCGCAGCGCCGGCTCAGTCTAGCTCTGGAGAGGCGAAGAGCTGGGTCAGGGGGAGAGAGCGGCAGAGCGGTGGGGCGAAGGTAGGCCTGGGCGGCGCAGGGCTCTGGCCCCCTCCGGTGGGGAAACAACCCACACCCCCCTTGCCTGGCGGGCTTGGAAGAGGCGTGGCTTCTCTGGCCATCATAGGCAAGGGTGCAGATGGGAGGTCGCAGGGTGGCAGTGGCCAACTGGGCACCCAGAAGCACGGCACAGCCCCAGCCCCAGTCGGCGCTGGGATCTGGGGCTCGGGGGGTGCTGCTTCCCAGGCGACTTGGGGGGGAGAGGGGGATCGCCAGCAGCATCAGTGGTCCTTACTTTCTCCCCAAGGCCTGCGGGGATGGGGTGGCAGCGGCAGCCCATGGGGCCTGGGGGCTCCAGGCATCGCGGCAGGCAGCAGCGGTGGTGGAGAGGGGCCAGGGGGGCTTGGTGCGGCGGTTCAGCCCTCGGGGGCTCGACATGCCATGGGGGGCTGCACCGCTAAGGGCAGAGGCTGCAGCCTCAAAAAATGGGCCTGTCTTCTCAGACCACCACAAGGGGTGCGCAGAGCCAGCAGGCAATGGGCTCTCATCCTCTGGGGGGCCTCTTGGGGTAGGTGGGCTCTGGGGGCCAGGTGGCCTGGGGGGCTATCAACAGGGGGCCAAGGGACAGGTCCAGTGGCAGGGTGCTGCTGAGGGTGGTGGAGGAGATAGCCAGCAGCGGGGCTCAGCTAGATGCCCCACCCCCCTTTTTCACCTGGCAGGTCCTCTCTGCTCCCAAGGTGGTCACACAGGTGCCTATAGAAATGGTGACCCCCCCTTCCTTACTTCCTGCTTGCAGGGTTCGGAACGCAGGGTGGCGGGCGGCGCACAATAAACTACAAAACAATAATAAAAAAAATAGGTAGCGATACTGCAAAGTCCTCACCAACAAGCACACTGGCTACGCAGCAGCACAGGGGGCCATGGGTCCCAAGCAGACATCAAAACAGCGGACACACCCTGACATCACACCACAACCCGAGGCCGAGACCAACCTGGGGGATGGGGGGACTGGGTAACCTGAGCCTGAGGCGGGTACTAGCTCTGGCCTTCAGGGGTCAGACCAGCGTCCCCCAGTTGAGGCTTTTGCCACATCTGTGCCTACCATAGCCGATGTCATGGGGGTGTTGTCCATCATGCTGCAAAAGATGGATCAGCCGCAGGTGAGGCCAGAAGTGCAGGTGCTGCCTGCCATCACGGTGGGGCCTGTGGTAGGGGAGCCTGGGCCATCATTGAGTGAGGGCACGTCCAGTGGCAGTGGGCAGTCCAGCAGGTCCAGGTCCAGAGGCAGGAGCGGCTCCCGGGATTCGAGGCATTACATTCTCATGGTTCGCCAGCTTGATGGAGACGCAGCAGATCGAGGGGCAGGCGAAGCCCGAGCAGAAAGCGCCACAGGTCTCATTCAGGTTCCTCCTCAGGTGAGTCCTCCGATGAAGGCAAATACAGGTATTGGGAAAAAGGGGCTTTCAAGCCAGGGTTACTGGGTTGGGCACTCAAGCTCAGGAAGGCCAGGGAGAAGGCAGCAGGGGAGAGGAACAGTGGGGGTCAGAACCCCCGGGGGAGGAGCTCAGAGAAGCTAAGTCCAAAGAGGACCCTCCTGGGGATCATTTGGAACATAAGGTGCGTTCTAAGATTCTGCAGGGGTACTATGTGGACTCACTGGGGTACTCACTGGCCCCTCCTCCGGGGGAGGAGGCTAGGGTCCACAAAAGTGACAAGAAGGACAGCGAGAAGGCCAATGCAGAAATAGAATGCACTTTTGCCAATTGGCTCAACGGGCAGTTTTCATGGGGGTGGTAGCGTTGGTCTTCCCAGAGAGAGCATGGCACTTGATTAATCACCTCCGCCAGGTGTTGGTGGTTAGAGCTCAGGCAGGTGATGCCAACACCATATTGTATGATGTGGAGTGTTGTAAGAAAGCTTCCAGGTCCCCCATGCACAGATGGGAAACCATTGACTACCCCACGTGGCTGCAAGCCATGGGGTCTGGCAGATGCAAAAAAGGGGAAGTCCCAAAGGCACCACAGAAGAAGGAAGGGAAGAAGCCAGTCTGCTGGGAGTACAACAGGGGTAAATGCACCAGGTAAATGCATTGACCACTCATGTGACAGCTGTGGGGGCAAACATCCAAATATGACCTGCTCCCGTCAGGGGGGAGGGCAGTCCTTTCGAAACAGTCGCCCTGCCTCAACTGGCGCCAGGAAAGAGGCAGGGTCCGGCAACAGCGCCGGCAACAGCAGTGCCAAATGAGGCCAATACCAGGGCGGGGGTGGGGGGGTCGCATGGCTTTCACACTGGTCAATTTGGAAGCCATGCAACCGCTCCTCGCAGCATACCCCAGGCAGCGGCCTACTTGGCCTCGGGCTTTGAGTTTGGCTTTCGCATCCCTTATCAGGGGCCCAGGGAGGCCTCCACCTCAGGCAACTTAATTTCAGCCACTCAGTTGCCGGAGGTTTTGGCAAAAAAGATAAGGAAGGTACTGGAGACCGGCCGCATCGCAGGCCCCTTTGAGACACCTCCAATGCCAAATCTGCGGGTATCACCTCTAGGTGTTGTACCTAAGAAGGTGCCTGGGGAGTATCACCTCATTCACCACTTATCATACCCGAAGGGATCCTCGATCAATGATGCCATCCCACTGGAATTGTGCATGGTGAGATAAGCTTCATTGGACCATGCAGTACGCCTACTGCAAACATGTGGTCGAGACGCTCTCATGGCAAAATGTGATATTCAATCGGCATTCCGGCTGCTGCCAGTGCACCCCAATGACCATTGCTTGTTGGGATTCAAATTTCAGAACAGTTGGTACTATGACATGGTGCTGCCCATGGGGTGCTCCATAAGCTGTGCAGCCTTTGAGACATTCAGCACGTTTTTAGAGTGGGCTCTCCAGGACAGGGCAGGATCTCCATTTGTCACACATTACTTGGATGATTTTCTAATGATGGGCCTGGCCGGGGGGTCGGAGTGTGGGTTTTTACTCTCTTCCTTCCAGGCCCTGGCAGTGGAACTCAGGGTCCCGTTGGCACCAGACAAGACAGTGGGCCTGGCAACGGTCTTGGTGTATCTAGGTATTTAGCTGGACTCAGTCGCGGGGGTTTCAAGGTTGCCGGATGACAAGATAGTGAGCCTGAAGGTGGTGTTGGTGGGCCTCCTAGAAAAGGAGAAGGCGACACTGAAGGAATTGCAATCACTTTTGGGCCATCTGAACTTTGTGTGCAGGGTTGTCTCACCAGGGCGGGCCTTCTGTGCACGCATTGCACGTCTCACTGGGGGGGTCAGAGCGCAGCACCACCGCATCCGCTTGACACGGGGGGTCAAGGAGGACATGAGGGTTTGGGTCACCTTCCTAGATCAATACAATGGGATCACGACGTGGCAGGGGTGATTGGACCCTGGGGGGCACCTACAGGTGCATTCTGGTGCAGCGGGCAGCTTTGGTTTAGGAGTCTATTATAACGGCCACTGGTACGCGCAGCCATGGCCTCTGGAGTGGAGGGGGGCAGGGCTGTCCAGAGACCTCACCTTCCTGGAATTCTTCCCCATCGTGGTGGCCATCACGTTATGGAGGGGGAAATTCAGGGACAAGAGAGTGTCTTTCTGGTGCAACAATCAGGCCGTGGTTAGGATCATCAACAGGCAGTCCTCCAGGTCCGAGAGGGTCATGTGGCTGGTGGGCAGGTTCGTGCTTGTCTGCCTGGAGTCCAACATCAGTTTCCAAGTCCGGCACATCCCGGGCGTGGATAACGAGATAGCGGATGCATTATCTCATTTTCAGGAGGAACGTTTCCGCTCACTGGCCCTGACCGCTGATGAGAAGGCGGCCCCATTCCCAGAAGAGCTCTGGAGCCTTGGGAGCGAACGGCAATACAGGGTGTGGCGGACTCCTTGGCGCCATCTATGAGGGCAAGTTACAAGAGAGCAGCCTCCCAGTTTCTGGAATTCTGGCAGCAGCTTGGCTACGGGATGGCATGGCCAGCATCAGAACGAGAGGTACTGCATTACCTCACTTCATTGAAGGAGAGGGGTTTGGCACCCAGGACTATTGCAGGGCAAGCGGCCAGTATTTCATTCTTCAGCAAAGCGGCCGGCCACGGCGACCCCTGTGACTCCTTCATGGTAAGGAAGGCCATGGAGGGCTGTGGATGGGAGGCATCCATTGTCTTATGAGCTGCTGGGTCACCTGGTGGCGCAGATACCATCCCTGTGCCATTCCAAGTATGAAGCAATACTGTTCAGTACAGCTTATACTACCGCCTTTTTTGGGGCACTGCGGGTAGGGGAAGTAGTCTGCTCTTCCAAAAGGGATGTGTCAGAGAGAGCTTTACAGTTGTGCGATTTGGCCCTGGCTGAGGGGATCATGACACTGCATATACGGCATTCAAAAGCCAACCAGCACGGTGCTGGGGCTACCTTACGCCTGCAAGAGTTGATGGGATCCTCTCCATGCCCGGTAGCGTCCATGCGGGGTTTCCTGATGGAAAGAGGCAGGGCCAGTGGCCCACTGTTCAGACACCTGGATGGGCTGCCATTGATCCGGTTTCAATTTGTGGCCGTGCTGAAGAAGGTGCTGCATCAGATGGGGCTGGCAGAAGATGAATTTGGCAGTCACTCATTCCAGATCGGAGCCGCAACCATGGCAGCAGCAGTCAGCAGAGTCCATCATGAAGTTGGGAAGGTGGCGGTCCAGGGCCTATGCGGCGTACATTCAGCCAGGGCGGGAGCTGCGGGCCAGGCCTGGGGCCACTGCGAACCAGTAGGGCTGCCTGATGATGGGTTGATGGTTGGCGGTAGGCGGTTCCCATGGGGGAACACCTTGATGGCAGATGTCTTGGGTCATGATAAGGGAGGAAGTTAGGGGTCTCCGTCAAGTCCAAGTTTAAGTTCAAGTTCAAGTTCAAATGGAGACCCCCTCCCCCTTTGTTTATAATGCCATTTGTTTTCAGGGGAGGAGAGAGAGTTGGGCGCGTCGGCCCGGCCAGCATCTCTCTCCTCCGTGGGCGCCGGGATGGACCGGCAGCTTTCCATTGGTCCGCATGGGTGGAGCAATTAGAGATCACGACCAAGACATGGCCGCCAACCATTTAGATTTGCAAATTGGGGGCAATTTTATTGCCAACAACATGTATTACTCTTCACATGTATCACTCTTCAAATGTTTTTACTAACCTGTATTTAACCTATGTTTTCCAAAGATGTAGTAAAACACTGTTAGCCACCAGCATAAGTGTATGTGTTGTGTCTTCGAGGGCGGAAGGGGCGGTATGGTCTGGGTCCGCAACAAGATAACTGCTGAAACTAACCAACAGCATGAGTCTTAATTTACCCAGTGTTCTATCCTGCCATGGTTTGCATTCCAGTTTCTGTTTCACAACAGATCTTTTTTTAGATACAAACCTCAGACTATTTCTCAGATGAGCTGACAGTGAAAGAGACAACTTTATATTTAGAGCTTGGATAAGTGACCCTTTTAGACTATAACACCCAAAAATTGGACTCTAATTCCCAAAATACTTACTGTTTTGCATCTAGAAAATGCTAATGTTTGCTTACACTAATATCACATATCCCACCAATCCAACAAGGGTGATCCACACAGAGATCAATCCTACTTAAAGGTTTCTCCTTACAAATCTCCCCTGTTAGGAGGACAAACAATGGTGGACAGAGAAGTAACCTTGGAGATTATCAGACACTTGAAAAAGCCCAACAGGAACATGTGAGGATAGTGTCACTGTACTGGGAACAGGTCCCAGTTTTGCACAACATTGTTATCCTCGCATGCTGCCTCTATGCAGAAATTTCCACCAATGAAAAGCAACAGCTCATTCCCTGATACAGCACATAGTCTACACAGAGGCAGCATGCGAGGATGACAACACATGTGAAACTGGGCAGTATGGTGACATCATCCTCATGGGCTTTTCACCGGTGTCTATAATCTCCAGCATTCTTGCAGACAGGATGTTTCCACTGAGTGGGTCCAATTTGGCATGCTGGAAAATAATGTACAGTATGTAATAAAGAAAGGGCATTTTAATGAAGAAACTTTCATATCTGACAGGAGAGTCTGAGGATTTGTAAAAATGAATCAGCTCAGACTGCAATGTATGTATTGCAAAACTCTTTTTGCTTTTTGCCTCTTGACATTTCATTTCCTGCAGACTAGATGCTCCAAACAGTAAATGTTTACACTGATGGAATAGCTCATCTGCACACACAAAAGACCAACACAAACCCACACAGCTTGTGTGCAAAGAAGACCAGCTCATGGGGATTAGCTTCTTCAAATAGTTGTAGCTGCTCTAGTGACAGATTAATTCCCAGACAAAGGTTGTGCAAGCTGTCCAGCCTTCTTTGGCATCTGTAACATTACAACCATTTTGTCTTTCAGATGATAATTTTAGCAAACAGCTACCAAAATAGCACAGTCTATCTTAATCTACAGGACTGGGTCAAGATATTTTGCTGCCTGAAATCAAGGACAGGATGATGTCCCTCACACACACATCTGCACTCCATTCCAAATATAGAACTTGATGAGACTAGCAGTTGGATCTTTCAAAGTTGTGGCAGGACAACATCCTCCACCACACACACTCAAAGGCAACAAGTGTGTTTAGGTCATATAGGTCAGCCCATGTAGCACACACTGTTCTCTCATCCAACAACTTGCCATATCTCTGGGCCTGAACACCCTCCTGCCCAGCATGCATTCCCCGAGGAGGGAATACCTCATTCTGGTTAATGGAAGGATCAATTGTTGTTGTTGTTGTTTCTATCCCTTTTCTCCAGATTGAGACTCAAAGCAGTTTACAACAATTAAAGAAGACATTGTTAAAAATCTGCAAGATAACAAAAGTTAAAACATGATTAAACAATTAAAAAAAATAAAACCTGATTAAGACATACATCATTAAAACACACGCATACACATAGGACTTTATCAGATGTGGCAAAATGTGGTGTCATAATGATCCCCAGTGAATGCAAAAGGGTGCCCATTTCACACAACATCATGCTTTTGCCATTTTTTGTGGTCAATAAGGTGTTCTTGTTTATTGATGGGCCAAGCTGTCAATTGATCGGCCATGGCATTTTTTTCACATAATTGTGAGTTTGTGAAACCATGTCCCATTCTGCTGGTGTGGTTCCAGCATCAACGGGCAGTCCCCACCAGAACACTTCCAGGTGAGAACACAAAAACTAGCTACGGGAAGCTCTTTTTATGAACCTTCCCATTTTCCAGGCAAGTTTTTAAGTGTTTCAGTGCTTGTATGTTCATTTTGTTTTTTAATTTAGCTGTTTTTAGACTTTTGAACATGCCCGGGTCTTCTCGCGATAACTGCCAAGATCATGCACACCCGCCAATGCGGAAGTACGGGGCTGCTTTTTCATGCTATTATGGCAATGTTTGGTAAAAAGAGTTATTTTGCCAGAACACTAATGGTATAGAATATGGAGGCAAAGAAATGTTTTTAAAGGCTTGTCTGATAAAGTCCATACACTAGGACAACAATTAGGAATGCCCAGCACATTGTGTAAGAAGGGCCTCATATAGTCACACATCAAATGCCTGTTGGAATAGAAAAGTCTTGTCTGTAAAAAGAAAATAGGGAGAGTGCCAGTCTAATTTCAGTGAGAAGGGAGTTGCAGAGCATTGGGGCAGCCACTGAGAAGGCCCTCTCCTGTGTTTCCACTGGTTTGTTACCAACCTTTATTTATTTATTTATTTATTTATTTATTTATATCATGCCTTTCTCCCTATGGCAGGACTCCAGGTGGCTCACAACATTTTAAAAACAACAATAGTTAAAAACAATAAATAAGAATTAAAAGAGACTAAACTGCTATATAATTAAAATTCCACATAAATGATAAAACATTTTTAAAACCCCATAAAAATTAAAAGTAGATCTTAAAAATAGGAGCCCCAGCAGTCCAACCTTCATTTGTCAGCAAAGGTCTGTTTTTGCCTGCCGCCTGAAGGAGAGTAAAGATGGGGCCATCCTAACCACTGTAAAGAGACGGAGTTCCAAAGTCTGGGAGAAGCCACTGAAAGGGCCCTTTCCCTAGTTACCATCAAATAAGCCTGAGAAGGTTGTGGGACAGAGAAAGGCCTCTCAAGCTGATCTTAATGTTCTGCTGGGGTCATATGGGGAGATACAGTTCTGCAAGTAATCTGGACCCAAGCCGTTTAGGGCTTTATAGTCAAACCCATGTACCTGTGAGGGTGGTGGGACAGAGAGAAGGGCCTCCCTAGCAGATCTCAAAGTACAAGCTGGTTCATAAGGGAGAATACAGTCCTTCAAATAACCTGGGCCTGAGCCGTGTAGGGCTTTAAAGGTTATAATCAGCACTTTGAATTATGCCTGGAAATGGACCAGCAGCCAGTGGAGCTGTTGCAACAAGGGAGTTGTGTGATCCCTGTTGCCAGCCCCAGTTAGCAATCTGGCTAACTGCTAATCTTAGTTCTGCTAATCTGTCTAGTTGCTACTATTGCAAATATGTTGAACATCTATAGTTTTGGGTCCAGTGCAACATAGTATTTTTTTAAAAAACAAATCAGGACATGCTTAAGATGCAGAAGAAAAGGCACAATGCTCCCTGCAGGGACCACACTCACACACGCACACAATCATTTACATTTCAGGTAATAAAGACTGTATTGCTTTCTGCAACCGGACTTGTCTATCTCAGATTGGCCTTTTCAGTCATCAGCGCGCTTGCAGAAAGCGTGAGATGAGTCCTTCCTGAATCTTCGTTTGCGAAGAAAAGCCAGAGATGAAGCAATGGTAAGACCAGGATAAACAGAATTCTACTACTGGCACAAGACTTTGATTTGTGCGCATCAAAGGAAGAAGACCAATACACGTTGTGTTTAGGGTTACCAACCTTCGCTTCTTGGTGGCAGTCTCAAGGCTTGAAGTAGCTCAGCATTGGAAAACTGGACATCTCCATATGGACAATTGGTGGTCCAACATTTGGGGTTTCTACTAATGGAAAAACTGTCGGCAATTTCAGAAATGAGAAGATATCCTACAAAGAGAAATCTTTTCATTGACACTTGGTCTCCCTTTATAAAGATTGTAAAAAAATATATATATACTGCTCCCAAGTCTACTGCCCACCTCACATCTGCATCTTTGGCAAGATATCATACCACTGGACCAGCACTGACAATCCTCAAGAAAGTGTTTTTGGCTGTGAATATCAACATTTCATTTTATTGTTCTGTACCAGTATTTAGAGGTACATTGTTGTTATATTGTGTGATGTTTCTTTTATATAACTTTAGTAATAAAATTGACCTGCTTTTCTTTTTTTCCTGGTACAGGAACCTATCCCTATATGTTCCATATTAGTTCCACCATTAAAAAAAAAAAAAAAAGAGTTGCCAACCTTTGCATACCAATACTAACTGCTAGTTTGCTGACTTCCTGACTGTCTGTTTTTCCACACCTATTCTCTTCCTGCATCACTCTAACCTGCAGTCATTTTCTTTCTCAATCTTCTCCATTAGACCATGTGTTTGATTATGAACAAGTAATTTATTTCTAAGTAAAGTTATGTTTTACAAATAATACTGGATTGTTATATTTCTCTGCTAGATCCTGTGGGTGGAGTGGTGGGCATGGAACTGGTTATTGCTCAGCTTCTATCTTGCCAAGCTGAGTACCCCGCATTATTTTTGAGATTAGCCCCTTAGGAAACTTTGGAGACACAGGGTCTTAGTGAGCAGAGACAGAAAAGAGAAAGAAAAAATGGCCGTATGTCAGAGTGATGCAGGAAGAGAGATGGTCTGGCAAAACAACCAAAGAGGAAGTCAACATAATTCCACGTATTTATTTGTACACTGCTCCTTGCATCTGAGGAAGCAGTCTAAAAGTCTATGAAATTTCATGCTACAGCTTCTTTCTCTTAGTCTCAAAGGTACTATAAGATCCTTTTGCAAACATTGATATTCCAGATTAACATGATTATGTCTTTGAATAATGACAAGTAGCAATTAGTCAGTATAGGCATGCAAAGGTTGCTAACTCTCATAACTACAACAGAACTAACCTGTATAAATGTTTATGTGTATTATATTACTTACTTTTATTTGCAAACTGCTCCTTGTTGTCTCACGCCCCAGCAGAAAGAATATATCTTTCTTACTGTCTCATTTTTAAGATATCTTGCACATGATTGATAAGGGATTAGGTTCCGAGTAAAAGGAATTTATGAATAACTGTGAATAGAGTTTGCTTTCTTTCAGATGAAAGAATGTTTTACGCCAGCAGTTCCCTTTCCACAGCAACCACATGGCCCTTGACTCCCTCGTGAAATTAATGTTTCATTTGCAGAAATAAAGCCCCCTCAACACATTGAGTTGTCAAACCCAATATTGTTAGCCTCCAAGTGCTGAAAGTCAATAAATCCTTTAATATCATGAGAAACACTCAGAATCCTTGGGAAATCCCATGACATTTGAAATCTTTCCTAACAGAATAATAGGGGAACAGTTAAAATGGTTGAGGCAGGCTTTTCTTTTCTGCAGGTATTTAAAAGCAGTGGCTAGACTGTCATCTGTCAGAAATGCTGCAGTTACATCCTACAGTGCAGAGTCACCATTGGGCAGGGAATTAGATTAGCTGGTCCCTTATAGTTCTATGATTGTAAGACTTTGGGGTGAAATCAATCTCACATGTTCCAATACTATTCTGTTGCAGGAGAGGTTGAACATTTTCCTCCTGTTACATACCAGCCTACAGGAGCCCTGGGAGGGCATGGATCTGCAGCCAGCACTGTACCAGGAGCAGGTACTGGGGCAACCTCTAGATCAGAGGTGGGCAAAATGTGCCCCCCAGTGCCATTTTGTGGGTCCCAAGTATTGGCCCCCAATGCTGGGGAGTATGAGGGCATTTTTGCCATGCTCACCCATTCATTTTAGGCCCAGCAGAGGCCTTTTTAAAAGGCAAGAACCAAATAGGACAGGGTTACTTCCTGTTGCAAATAAAGGCCTCACCTGATGTCCAGAGGGGTCCCAAAAAGTGGCAAAAAAATCCCCCTGTCCCACTAGAGGGTGTTTTGTGGCATTCGGTGGGGTCTAATTGGGGGGGGGTATCTGTACAAAGTTTCCTATGGGGCTAATCTCATAAATACTGGACAGGATTCCAGCCAGTTTGTTTAAAATAGATTTAAAATTATCTGAAATTCATTCTAGATTCACCTGGGGACCAGTTACATGGTAGAATAAAGTGCATAAAATTCCGGATTTTCATCCTTTCACACCAGTGGTGCATAGTTCATATGATTTATTTCTAAATTGGAAAATCCAGTGAGTTTCGCCTTCCTACATTCACACAGACAAAGGGGGGGCATGGACTTCAGATCACTATCATTAAAGCCAGGCAGGAGGTGGGGAGGAAGCGAGGAGGGGGGCAGTGTGAGGGGGAAAGAGACTGTAAACAATGACAAAGGAAAGAAGGAAAGCAGCCGAGATCCCTGCCAGCGCGCGTGCACACACACAAAAGAAGGATCGAAGCATCTGAGATTCCTTTTCTTTGCAATCCAGCTGAGCAGACTCCTTCAAAGAGACCGTAAATAATGACAAAGGAGCGAAGGAAAGCAGCCCACACACACACACACACACACACACAAGAATGATCGAAGCAGTTGAGATTCCTTTCCTCTGCAATCCAGCTGAGCAGACTCCTTCTCTCTCTCTCTCTCTCCCTCTCTCTCAGCACAAGCGCACACACACACACACACACACAAACGATTGAGCAATCATATGGTTGGAGCAGACCACTCTCCCTTTCTCAGACACACACACACACAGAGAGAGAGAGAGGGAGGGAGGGAGGGAGGGAGGGAGGAACAGTAATTATGTTAGAAAGCAAGCCAGCTAGCTCAATCTTTTTATTTCAGGCTCCTTCATCTCTTGCAAGTCGACCCCTTCCCTCCTTGGTCAATTCAACCAATCAGGACAAAGCTCTGCTGTGGCAATTTCGAAAAGACAGCTGACTGTTTCCACTGCCGTAAACGAAATGGTTGTTCACACAGTCGATAGTGCGCTAACTTGCGCTACTTTTCAAAAAAGACGGGGAAAATAGTGAAAGCTGATACTGTGTGACTTATGGGTTTTTTGCCCCCCTCCTTCTGAATATGACAACTTTGATCCAAAAGATGTGGGTACTATTAGGACTATTTGCAAATTCTTAGAGGATTTATTTTGCCTTGTAAATGGCCCCCTGGTTCTCATTGGTCTTTGGAAGGACATCTTAACTTGAAGGCTACAAACAGAAATGTATACATACACATTTGTTATCGGTTTTGTTAAGGAATGCTGACAAGATGTAAATTTTATTTTGTTCTGTTGAATTTTGTTAAGTTTTGTTTCTTTCAATATAAATTTTAAAAGGTATTATTCATTAAATATTATGGACATAATTCACTAAGACAGTTACGAATGTGTAAGCACCATAGTTACATTGCTACGTAGTGTCTCCCAGCCTGACCCCCACCCTCCTACTTACCAGACAACAGCCACTGATGGGGGGGGTCTGTTCCCTGTTGATTGGAAAGCAGCTGACTGATGTTCCCACTCACTCCCATGAGCAGCCTCCAGTGGGACAGCCAGAAGCAGAGTCTCTGTTGCAATTTCCCCTCACACCAGATATCACTCACTAGAGGGAGGTGAGTGGGAATGTCAATCGGCTGCTTCCTGATTGACAGGGAAACAGACCCCCATCAATTGCAGTGGCTGCTGCCCAGTAAGTGGGGATTGGGGATTTATCACAGTCCCTACATATCTCCTAAACTAGGGAACATGTAAGGCTTTTTAGTACAAACCAGTCATGAATGCATAACTCTAGGTTGTTCATTTTGGTCTCTATGGATCACACAATTGGATTTTGAGCCTGTGCAGAAATAGTATGTGGACCATTCTAGAGCAGTTGGTTAGAAGTTTTGGTGGTGACCCCACCCACCTTTCCATGGGTATAAATACCCCAAGCCTGCCAAAAGTACCTCAATTCTTTTCCATCCGCTGCTTTCTCAGCAACAGAATGTTCTTCGTAGCAGTTTTTCTTCTGTTTTCAATCAGATTCTCTGCTCTGGCAATGTCAACGGCTTTCTTCAAGAGGTGTTTGGTCTGCAACGCCAAGATTCCTGGTCAGGATGGACATTCACAGTGTCTGCTCTACCTCAGAGAGACTCATCTTGCAGCTACCTGTTAGCACTGCAAGGCCTTTACACCTCAAGCCAGAAGGAAACGTGAGTCGAGACTTAAAGCTCTCTTGTACAAGAAAGCTTTGAAACTAGCAGGAAAGCCTACATCTTCTGCCTCAACTGATCCAAATATAGCCTCAACTTCAGGCTCAAAGTCTTGAACCTTGACCTGCATGCAAGGTCACCCCAAGATGAAGGACTCTCATTCTGATCCACATCCATCGATGTCAAAATGCGCTCTGAAGTTATGTATTCGTACCAACCTTAGTGAATTCTGGCCTATAAAACTAATAGTTTAATATTTCATGAAGAATTCATTTTTAATCAATTCAGACACTTTTCAATCTGTTTTAAACATATGTAGCTAATTTGTACATACTTAAAAAAAATATTTTTTAAATAAAATTTAAAAAAAGAAAAGAAATGCAGCTCTTGAGCATTTGGCCAACCTGAAAAGTGGCCCTTGATCCTAGAGCACTTATCCCTCCCCGCCCCAGATTAGAGCATGCACGACTCATCCAGGGCTGCCTAGTACTCTTAACAGTGAAGGGTGTCTCTGGCTGAGGCACTGGTATAGGGTGAGCACTCTTTTCAGCCATCAGTGTTGCATCCAGTGTCAACTGGGAGCAGGGGTTGAAGGTTGCACCAGGGCTAGCCAGTTGATTTGCCGCAGGGGTGGCAAATTTACTCCCAATGTTATGGTATTCCTTTCATAGCTGCTCCTGTTTATATGGGAACCATACCAATTCTGGGCCCTATTCCTGACAGAGGTTCAGTGCCAGCCAGCCAGCACAGCTCTCAAAACAGCTGTGGGAGGAGCAGCCATAAATACAAGGGTAGATGCACTGCCTCCCCATCCCAGTAATAGATACATTCCTGCCTAGGCTGCACATGCATGTGTGCACACATGCACACACATTCCAGTGCTCAGGCATCAGGGAGTTTATACCTCCTCTCCTGCTTCCTCTCCACTGAGATAAAGGAGTCACTGGGATATGTGTGGAGGTAAAGACCTCTCTCATCCTCTCCTGAAATGGAAGAGGAGCTTGCTCTTTAGGCATGGGAAAACATTAGAAGCCAGGGAACGGCATCTTTCTGCTGCATTTTCAACCAGATCATGAGGATAAGCAGATGGTGTCTCCCCAGCATCAAGCACCACAGAGGGCAAGGACTCTGTGGGCATCCCATAAATTGGGCCCCCTCTGCTTTAGGAGGTTAATGATATGAGTAGACTTTACCCAGGAATGCTCTTGGAGAATGAAAACTTGGCAGGCAAATTTGCCAGCTCCCAATTCTGTTCTTTCACACTCTTGTGCTGTGGAGTGAGGTAGCTGGCCATCATTACTGAGACCCATGGCTCTCAGACAAGCCTCTGCCTTGTGCTATGTTTTTTTCCTGATTTCTCTGCTTGTTTCTTGCTTCCACTCCACTCTCCTGTCTTCTCTCTTCCTTCCATGGCTTTGAAATTACTCTGGGGCTACCTTTTTCTGTATGGTTGTTAAAGCTGGACAGTGAGGAAAGCTGACCAAAGGACAATCAGTTCATTAGAAATGTGATAGTGGAGAGTTCTACAGATACCATGGACTGTCAAAATGAAAACAAACACATACAAATAAATGGGTGTGAAAGCAAATCTCTACCCTTACTAGTAGCCAAACTGACTGGACTGAGGCTGTTGTACTTTGGACATATTATGAGATAACATGTCTCATTGGAAAATACAAGAATGTTTGATAAAATGGAAGGTAGTAGGAAAAGAGGAAGACCATATTCCAGATGGAAGGACTCAATCAAGGCAGCCACAGCCCTGAGTTTGCAAGATCTGAGTGGGGCTGCTGATGTATGGAGATCATGGAGGTCTCTCATTTATAGGGTTTCTATAACTCAAAGCCAGCTTGATAGTAAACAACTACTTCTACTGTACTAGGACACTGAATGCCACTCCCACAAAGCACATATCTTTTCTGGCCTGACGCTGTTACTGCTTGGCTGGGCCAAGATGTTATCCCACTGGAGGAGAGGCAAGGATTGCCCAGTTTCAACAGTTTTGTTTATACAAACAAAAAATAAAATCAAAGACTTCTGGCATTTTAACTAACATATGGAAAGGTGCTCTGTTTCCTGTGAGATATTTGTTACTAATACTTCCCTTGGGATATGCAGCATATAAAATGTGCAGACTTGAATTTGTCAAAGCATATTTCTTTCCATGGTGGTATTTATATTGTCTATGGAGGCTGTGCAACCTTTCCATAAATACATACCATAACAGCTTTCTGGGTCATTATACATAAATCCAGATTGTCAAATGAGAACAGTTATTCAGCCTCTTGGCTATTTTCTGCAAATAGGTTTCTTGCAAATATGTTACAAAACAGGTATGTCTGTGATTTAATGAGTGCATAATAGTCTATCTTTAGTGAGTGCACATCTTTAACAAAATAACTTCTTCCAGGTTTGGGAGCTCTGGTGCACATGCAAAACTAGGCCAATCCTGAGATCTTTCACTTACATTTCAATGGAAGGCCCTAGGCTGAATAAAACCCAAGAATGTATGTGCAGGCTGGGTCCATCCATGGAAATGAACAGGATGGCCCTGCTTGCATAGATTCCTACTGGGCATCTTCATCTAAGCAAACATGTAATGCTATCTGGCTTGGGTTGATTCAATGCTATTCAATTGGGAGAGTTCTTGAAGAAAGAAAGCCTAATGCTATTCATTGCCATCAAGTTAGCCTTGACTTATGGCAACCTTATACATCTGCTCAGGTCCTGCAAAGTGAGTTTCTGTGACTGAATCTATCAGCCTGTGATGGGGTCTTCCCCCTTTCCTACTGCCTTCAACTTTAAAAAAGTATTATTGCCTTTTTCAACAAGTGATGTCATCTCATGATATGTCCAAAGCACAATGGTCCTTGTTTAGTCATTCTAGCTTCTAGGCTAAATACAGGCTTGATTTGCTTTAGCACCTGTTTGGCAGTGTGTGTGTGTGTGTGTGTGTGTGTGTGTGTGTATTTGCCTAATACAGCAGGTTGATCTGCCTCGAAGGTTACAGAAAAGTAACAGAGAAATTGTATTGATGTGTCTTTGTGGACCCAGACCGTACGACCCCTCCGCCCTCCTAAAAAACACTCACACACTGTAGTTTTTGTAATGATTGTATTGATTACATATTCAGAAAACATGGTTAAATACAGGTTAGTAAAGACATAATTGGTAATAAAATGGCCGCAACTTGTAAGCTAAATGGTTGGCAATAATGCATGGGTCGTGATCTCTCATTGGCTCCACCAATGTGGGTCAATGGCTATACGTCGGTCAATCCCGACTCCCACAGAGGAGAGAGATGATGGCCAAGCCGTCCTGTCCGACTCTCTGTCCTCCCCTGAAAATAAGAACAGTTAGCAACTGGAGGCAGGGTCTCCCATGAACTTGAACTTAAACTTGACTTTGTGCTAGAACTTGAACTTGACAGAGACCCCATTTACCTCCCTCCATAATCACAACCCATGACATCTGCCACCAAGGCCTTCCCCATAGGAACCGCCTTACGCCAACCATTATTCACATCAACAGGCAGCCCTACAGGCTCACAGAGGCCCCGTGCTGTGCAGACAGCGCTCTCTCAGGCCGAATGTAAGCTGCATAGGCCCCGGACCACCAGCGCCCCAATCTCATGATGGTTTCTGCTGACAGGCCCTCTTGTGCTGCCATGGTGGCAGCTCCTACCCAGGAGTGGCTGCCAAATTCTTCTACCAGCAGCCCCATTTGGCGCAAAGCCATCTTTAGCACATGTACAAATTGAAACCTAGTAAGTGGGATCCCATCCTGATGCCTGAACAGAGGCCCTTTTCTGGAGCCCCTCGCTTATATGAAATCCTGCATGCAGGCCACTGGGCATGGGGAGGATCCAACCACTTTCCTCAAATGCAGAGTGCCCCAGAGGCCACACTGGTTGACCTTCGAGTGCCATATGCACAGTGTCATGTCTTTGTCTGTAATGGACACATCACACATCTGCAGAGCCCTGCCAGATGCATCCTTTTTGGATGAACAGACAACCTCCCCTACCCTCAGAGCCTCAAAGAAGGCGACAGTGTAAGCCGTGCTAAAGAGCAAAGCCTCATAGCTTGAATGACGTATGGATGGCAGCAGCCCCACCAACTGCGCCAGTATCGTGTATAATACCAGCCGCCTTGTATCTGCCACCCTTTGAGTTGTTCTCCTCCAACCTTCCATGGCTTTCCTCACCATGAAGGTGTCGCAGGGGTCACCATGACCGGCCACTTTGCTGAAGAAAGAAATGCCAGCTGCCTGTCCAGCGATGGCCAGTGTGGTGGCCCCCATGGCGGCCCCCATGGCGACCACCCATGTGGTCGCCCACCCTGCCTCCCCCTGAAGGGGGGGTGCCCTAGGAGGGCTCCTTTAGGTGTGGGCCGGTCAGGCCGCAAAACAACCAGCCAGTGAGCGGCAAGCCCCCTTCTAGTTAGTGTGTCATATAAAGGTTTGTACTTAGCCAGAATCTCAGTTTCTGTGGGCCTGTGCCAATATAAATCAGAGGCAATTAAATAACACCTATGAAATGACAATGATAGCAAAATGGGTTATCCTTGTAGTTTTAAGCACACTGTTTTATTCTGAAAACATATTGCTATAATCTGAAAAATAAGGTCCAATGTTTAAATTTCTCACAAGAAAATTGTCAGGATGTTGCACAAAACCCTTGTGTCCATGGAAAAGGTCCACTCATGTATTGCTCTCGCAATGAGAGAGATCTTTTAACATATGTATACCAGTGGAGTTTAGGAAAAACACTGAGCAAGAGACCAAAAATAACCTGAAGAAACTTTATTGAACTGTTTAAGCTGCATTCACACACACAAGCATTCATCAAGTACATACACACAAGACTCTCAAAGTAAGGCAGGAAATGGTTAGAAATGGATTAGACTAAGGCTTTGGGCTATACTACACCTGACCCTGAAGACAAAGTTTCCTCAGGAGTAACAGCAAGTTGATTCACCGAAAGTGGGGTAGGCAAAATTAGAATGGGTAGTTAAGGTTATGGGATGTGGAGGAAGGGAGTGTCTGTCTCAGCAGAGTGCCAGGCAGGGGTCCGGGAAGCATTAGTGGGATTTGGAGAGAGAGAGAGAAAGGGGGGAAGGCAGGTCAGACTGGCATGGGGGGGGGGTAGAAGCAGGGAGATCTGAGTAGGCTGAACTGAATTTCCCAGGGGCTTTTATAGGAAAAAAATCCTTTGAAGCAGCAATCTTGAAAAAAAAAACAAAAAACATTTGTCTTCAGATGGTTCCCAATGATTACAACAAGGAAAATCTGGACTAGCCATGACTAGGAAATGGGAGTACCTTTGGATTGGATGATTGACAGACCACCTTCCTTTTGACTTGCAGGTATGTAGATAAGGAACAGAGAAAACTCCCAACTGTATAGATGGATGTCTGCCTTGTCAGACATGAGGCAGGAAGAATCTTTTCTACATCAAAAGAGATGTTGACTGGTTGTGTCAAGGTATGAATGTTGGGGAATTAGAGGGGGCCCCTTCCTGGATTAGTACATTCCTGTCCCAGTGTTCCTCTGTTTCTGGCCAGCCCATGAAAAGTCCAGATTTGGCCAGATTAATGTTAAGCCATACCCAATTCTAAGTGACTCAGGGTGGGGGATCATGGGTTTTGCAGTTGGGGATGATGGGTATTGTTACAAGGAGATGCCTTTGTAGCATTTGCAAACTGCACTATTAAAATGTTGATTATGTGATGGAAGAATTAAGCTATTGTCTAATAGGATACATGTGAACTATCAAAAGAATTTCCCTTGGTAAAAATAGATTATTGCAGAAGAATTTGGCAGTGTATTTAGTCTACATTTTTTTCAATCTAATTCATATGTCCAGAATTAATATAACAGTTATCCTTTTAACTGCATGCTTATTTTAATGTTTTGCTTAGTTTTTGGCTCAAAGATTGATTACAAAGATGCATACATTAGGGGGAAATGTGTACAAATCTGCATGTTAGGAAAATTAGCATACAGGGATAAGGGTTGGGGGGAGATTTTCATGTTTTTGTTTGCTTACATTGCAGATTGATGAAGAAATTCAATGGAACAGACCTATAGTTAAAGACATGCAAAATTGGCACAGATGGAATAGTTTGATTTGCTCATTCTTACTTTTAAATGTTAGCTTTTCTTACCAGGAATTTCCACATTCCTGTTTTTGTCTCTAGCATGATTAGATGAAAGAGAGAAAAGAGTTTGTATGTCCATAATAATTACACAGAAGACAACTAGATTTTTTCATCATGACTGCACTATGATGTGATATTGGCCAAAATTCCCTATTTCATCATTATTCCTCTATGGCATCTTCTCACATTTTGTCAGTGCCAGCCCAAGACATTTTGTTGTCCAAGGTTGAGTCCCCGTGGTTGACTCCACCCTTCACCCCATACAACTCTCATACACCCTTCACCCCATACAACATGACACTGCATCATTCAGTCTTTAGTTCTTGTCTTCATCTACCCCTTTTGATGGTTGCTTAAGCAGGCCTCACCTTTGATTGTAGAGTCAATCCTTTTTATTTTATTTTATTTTATTTTATTTTATTTTATTTTATTTTATTTAGTTATTTATACCCTGCTTTTCAGCCACAAGGTTATCAGAGCAGCTTTCAAATTGTTTTTAAGCAATAGCTATTTACACATCTACACTGCATTAAACAGTTTCCAATGTGTGTTAGCTAATTGCCCCCCACAAGCTGGGTACTCAATTTACTGACCTACGAAAGGATGGAAGGCTGAGTGAACCTTGGAGCTCGTTGGAATCGAACTTGCAACGTGGTGGCTTGCAGTACTGGCATTTAACCACTGCGCCATCCTCTCTTCTTCCTCTGTCTCTCAAAAAATATAGAAAAGAGAAAACAAAAGAGAGGGAGAGGAAAAATACAGTAACGCCAGTTAAGTCGGGTATTGCCAGTATAGTTTTGCAAGATAACTACTAGATTTCTCATTGCTAAATGTTCTTGGAAGTCCTCGGACTCAGAACAAATATATATCAAGAAAGAATGGTCAAAAGAGATAAGGCATTAACATGTTGGTAAAAAGCACTAGTGTGTATTGTAGATGGTTAATCTTGATGTAGAAATGAGTCACTCCCAGCCTCATTTCCATCAAGTCTCTGCATTGTAAAACACTCTGCATCATGTCACTTTTTCTGCCCAGTCAGATCAGAGAAACTGTAATTCTCCATGGGGCCCATTATATTATTATCTTATAGCATTTAAGCATTTCTGTGAAAAAGTGATCTCTTTCCCAATTCTGAATCAATGTAGTAACGCTTTAGAAGTAATTGGTTGTAGCTAGCTGAGTGTGTTTTCTGACATGGTATTTCCTTTTTCCAAGAAAGCAAATGTGATGTAGTTGTTTGGACATTGGAGTATGACTCTAAATAAAAGGGTTTTGATAATGTACAGGATTCATTTTTAAATTCTTCCTCCTGAAAACCATTTTGTTTTGATTTAAGGAATACCTCCCTATATAGAAAGCCTACAAATGCCAAACCTATCTAGGACTTGATAGCTCACATCCTAGACCATTGAGATATAATCTTCCTTATGGCCAATTCCGCAGGTTAAAACAAACTTATTCTCAGGATGAAGAATTTAAAAAGGAGTCATGTTGATATATTGAATGGTATGTATATGTTTTTAAATACTATGTATAATTAATGTGATTCATTGGGGTATTTTACATGAGTGTAACTATAATTATGTGCTGTCCTTTTCTAAATTTTGAAATTTAATTTATTATTCATATTTATGTTTGTTTCTTGTGTAGCCCCTGCAGAAGGCCATTCAGTGCAACGTAAAGGCCAAAACATGTTGGGCTTTTTACAAAATAGGATAGTCACCAAGGAGACGCGATTTTCAGCAGGATATATTGCAAAACAGCTCCGTTGCTGCCGTGCAGCAGAGGAGCTGTTTCGGACGACGCCGTCCCTCTGCTGAAACCCTCTGTGTCACTTCCGTGACAGAATGGAGGAAACCGCATTGTATTTCACTCAAGGGCAACAATCGTAAATGAAATACGACGCGGTTTCCTCCATTCTGTCACGGAAGTGACATGGAGGGTTTCGGCAGAGGGACGGCGTCATCCGAAACAGCTCCCCTGCCACGCGGCAGCAACGGAGCTGTTTTGCAATATATCCTGCCGAAAATCGCATCTGAAAATATCCCAAGGCTTTTTAAAACATAAAATATAGACCATCAGTAAGCACATGGAGACTTGTCTCATCCTTTGTTTGTGGAACACAACAGCAACTATTTCTTTCTTTCACTCTCCTAGCCATTTGTAAGACAACAGTAATTTCTTTAAATTTTCAGCCTGCATACACTTTGTGTGTATGATGATCCTTTCACTTTTAAAAAAGTAGATTTTTTTAAACACACACACATACACACACACACAGTATTTTCATGCATTCAAGTTGCCTAACAAGAAAACTGAGAACCTGGTGGGGGGAACACTTTGCTGGATTAGACCAAAGGCCCATCCTGTCTCCACTGTAACCATCAAAAGCTTCTAGGAAATCCACAGACATGAAGAGGAATAGCACTCATGCCTACTGATGTTGCACAGTGACAGTTTTTCAGAGTCATTGTGCATTTGATCTAGAAGTTATATATAACCATCATGACTAGCAGTCACTGATAGCCCTAGCTTCCATTAATTCATTTAGTCTCCTTTCATAGCTTTCTCATTTGGTATTCACCAGCATTTCATACAAATATATTGTGTCCCTAACCCTTGCAATATCATGGCTGGCATCCTGTTAGTGACTTATGATGGTGCAAGTCCAATGTACAGCATCCTTGTAAGTAACTTTTGTGGTCATTGTGGAGGTATTTTCATTGTTGCGTAGTCAGTAAAGGATTCTAACCCCTGCAGTGACCAAAAAAGTGGGTTACAATACTGTGGGTGGGAATTACATTATCTTAAGTCACTAATAGGACTCTAGCCCATATAACCCTTCTTTAAGAAATGTGTGTGTGTGTGTGCGCATGCACGCACATGCACAAAACCTAACTTAAATATATTATGAAGTAATGTGGGAATATGGATTTACAAAAAAAAAAAAAAAAGCATTTAAAGAACCTAACACAGACAGGCCACACATTACTAGTACTTGGCACACAACTGGAGGTGGTCTCTACTTTCACCCTACCTCAAAGGTCACGGTCTTGTAATTATACTGGCAAAGCAACAGGTCTGTCTCACAATATTGCAGAAGAGGGTGGATCTGCAGATCACTTGTATCAGAGGTTACAAGCCATCCTATACAGGACCTTGTTCAGAACATATACTGCCAACACCTTTTGGACACCCTGCTATGAAAGTGGCAATTGCTGCAATAGTGTTTGCAAGAGTCACCATGTGAATAAGCAAAGCTGGTTCACATATTTTGATTTTGTGACAAAAGCAGACTGGTAGACTTTGTTGGCATGCACCTGTACTGGCACTGCTTTGGGTGGCTTTGGATTGTGGTCATGAAACAATTTTTGTGTCTCCTCCTGAAATCTCTGAAGAACATTAGTATGCAACAGCTCAGTTGCTACTAGAAGCCTGCTTTTGAGCATCCTACCTATCACAATTGGAACAGATAAATAAAGTGTTCTGGTTTTGATAATACCAAATGTGGGTACACTCCATAATCTTCAACTTTCTTTACAAGAGTGCCTGACACAATTTTGCTTGACCACATTAAAGGCATTCAGATTTCCTGGCAGGGAGGGAAATAGGACACTGTTCCTCAAAAAATTGCAAAATAACTGCCAATTCTGACTTCCTTGGACTATATTCTGACAATTAATGCACAGAGCCTAGGAAGCTTAACATTCCTGGCATGCACTTCATGAAGAAAGTCTTGGTAACTTTTGAGGGAGCAAACCCCGTTGGTCTCAGTATCAGTGAGATTTCCTTCTGGTGAAACATGTTTAGGATTTTTCTGTGCAGCATAGATGACACAACTAGCCCACTTCCAGCAGCAAGTTGGGATAGTGGGCTGAATGCATCATCTATCAGTGCCCCAGTCTCCAGTGCCATGACAAAAATGTGAATAGCAAACTTTACAAAGTCATAATTCTAATTTACACATTGTAAATACTGAACAGGATTCCAGCAACAGCCTAGGCATGCAAAGAAAGGGGACAGGCAAAATTACTCAGGAAACATGAACACAGCAAGTTCTAGGTGTGAAGAATTTTCAGTGTATCAGTCTTTGTCATGCTAGATATTTGAAGACTGATGGAAAATTTCATTTTGATTCTTACTAGGGGGCATATCCTCATCCTCCCCTTGCTATATCCCTGTCCTGGAGTGATTTTCATTTTGCTGGGGTTTATTCTCCTTTGTCTCAATGTAATGTGTGAGAAAATAGCTGTTTGTAATGTGTGAGAAAGTAGCTGTTTGCAGTGTGTGTGTGGGGGGGGGGTAGTCACCAGAATTATGACTGTTCTGTGGTAATGTATTGTTTTATCTGTGATAATAGCCTAATCCCAATCCAAGGTGTAATCATCATTCACAAGAACTGAACCAGAACCATAATTTCAAAAAGGGACCATTCTTTATTGATTGGTTGGCAGTGCCCATCCAGTTGGCAGTGAGTGGTTTTGGCAGCCTGATAATGTCTGGCAAGATACACTTTAGTGGATAAGATAGGGCTGCTATTATGTGCTGTATTGTTTCTGGTTTATCAATGCATGGGGTGCAGACTGATTATGTCTAACAAAATATTCTGCACTGGATAAGATAAGGCTGCTATTAAATGTTCTATTGTATCTGATTCTGGTTCTTTGTATTTTCCACAAGTTGTAGGAATACACCACACACTTCTGTCTGTCCCACAAATAAACTGAGGTACTTCAAGTGTTGTCTGAAGAGTCAAAAGTCCTTCATGGAGAGATGTCAACTGTTCAATGCAGATTTCCCAGGCCTTACAAAGGAAAACAAATGGCAGAGAACTCCTATTATTTGTATCCAGGGATCAGGGAGGGGATGGACTTTCACATTCCCATGGTCCCTGGGCAGCTCTGTTTCATGAATAATTGAAAGAGCAACTCCCAGCTTAATAGAGTATACTATATTTAAATATCTTCATGCACAGAAGTTACAGGACACGCTGTTGTTTCGGAGGACAAGTGTTCTGGTAAATGTCATGCTATTCTGTCTCTGAATTTCACAGCTTCTAGTGCTTTGTAATTGTTTCTGCTTCTTCATCTAGTCATATCCTAAATATACTGGGGTTTCATCAGCTCTTATTTTCCTGCTTCAGGTGTAGTTAATTGTGGTGTTGGTGGGGCTTCCTTCCGTCCATCATCCTCTCCACAAACTCCATTCTCCCCGTCATGATTCTCCCTCAGTATCACCATTCGCAGTCTGGCACACTTACTTTTTAAAAAGTATTTTTAATAAACATAGATAATCAGACAGGAACAAAAAAAAAAGTTCCTGTCCCACAATCTCCTCTCCCTCCCCTCTCCTGTCCCTGACTTCCTGGAGTGAAATCCCGCCCATTCTCCTGAGAAGACGAGAGTGCGGGAAATTCAAAAAGAAAAAGCAAAATAACAAGAAAAACGTGACAGCAAGCACAAAAACACACTTTAAAACTTCCAAGTAAACCAGGGAAGTTTTTTAAAAATGTGTCACTCACCTGGATGTTCCGACCTCACCAGGAAGTGTTCTGGCAGAGACCTCCCATTGATGATGGGATTTTGCCAGCAGAACGGGGCACCTTTTCAGAAGCTATCAAATCTGTGACAGAAATGGAATGGAGGATGTATTGACTGCTTCTTCTGTCAATAAAAAGCAGTGCTGGCAGAATATCAGCAGAATGGGTGTATTACGAGAGGGGAATATTGTCTGAAAAGGAAGCCCTTTAGCGATCTCCTGGCATCATGATAACACCATAGTTAGTGCATCTGATTATCTCCAGAGTGCAAAAGTATGGGAGCCAAGATGGTATAGTGGTTTGAATAGTGGACTACTGCTCCATCTGACTGGAAGACTATTTTACAGTCGTCCCTCCACATTCACGGGGGCTAGGGTCTTGAGACCCCCGCGAATGTGGAAAAACCGTGAATAAAAAATGCTGCTCCCGTGACCCTCCCCCAGTGGGAGGGAGGCGGAGGGAGGCTGTCTGACCAGCCTGACTGGCCTCTCCGCAGCCTTGCTGAGGGGACTCTGGGCCTTAGAAGCCCCGGAGCCTCCTTAGCAAGGCCAGGGAAAGCAGTGGGTGGGTGGGAGGAAAGCTGCCCTGCCTCTCTGCGGTCTTTCTGAGCGGACTCTGGGGCTTTGAAGCCCTGGAGCCCACTTAGGAAGACTGGGGAGGGCAGCGGGTAGGCAAGTGGGAGGCTACCCTGCCTCTCCCCGGCCTTCCTGAGTGGACTCCGGGGCTTTGAAGCCCCAGATCCCCCTTAGGAAGGCCAAGGAAGTCAGCGGGCGGGCAGGAGGCTGCCCTGCTTCTTCCCAACCTTCCTGAGCAGACTTGGGGGCTTTGAAGCCCCAGAGCCCTCTTAGAAAGGCCAGGGAAGACAGCGGGTCGGCGGGTGGGTGGGAGGCTGCCCTGCCTCTCTGCAGCCTTCCTGAGCAAACTCTGGGGCTTTGAAGCCCTGGAGCCCCCTTAAGGAAGGCCGGGGAAGGCAGCAGGCAGGAGGGAGGGAGGCTGCCCTGGATTCCCACAGCCTTCCTGGGCTGACTCCGGGGTTTTCAAGCCCGGGAGCTCCCTTAGGATGGCCGGGGAAGGCAGCGGGCAGGAGGGAGAGAGGCTGCCCTGCCTCTCCCCGGCCTTCAGGAGCAGACTCTGGGGCTTTGAAGCCCCAGAGCCCCCTTAGGAAGGCCAGGGAAGGCAGTGGGTGGGCGGGAGGCTGCTCTGCCTCTCAAAGGCCTTCCTGAGCAGACTTGAGGTCTTTGAAGCCCCGGATCCCCCTTAGGAAGGCTAGGGAAGGCAGCGAGCGGGCGGGTGGGTGGGAGGCTGCCCTGCCTCTCCCCAGCCTTCATGAGTGGACTCCGGGGCTTTGAAGCCCTGGAGCCCCCTTAGGAAGGCCGGGGAAGGCAGCGGGTGGGCTGGAGGGAGGCTTCCTTGCCTCTCCCCGGCCTTCCTTTGAAGCCCCGGAGCCTGCTTAGGAAGGCCGGGGAAGGCGGGCAGGCGGGAGGCTTCCCTGGCTTCCCATGGCCTTCCTGAGCAGACTCCGGGGCTTAGAAGCCCCAGAGCCTGCTTAGGAAGGCAGCGGGAAGGAGGGAGGGAAGCTGCCCTGCCTCTCCCCAGCCTTCTTGAGCAGACTCTGGGGTTTGAAGCCCTGGAGCCCACTTAGGAAGGCCGGGGAAGGCAGTGGGAGGGAGGCTGCCCTGCCTCCCCATGGCCTTCCTGAGCAGACTCCGGGGCTTTGAAGCCTTGGAGCCCCCTCAGGAAAGCCGGGGAAGGCAGCGGGCGGGAGCGAGGGAAGCTGCCCACCCCCTGGCCTTTCTGAGCAGACTCCAGGGCTTTGAAGCCCCAGAGCCACCTCTGGGAGGCCAGGGAAGGCACAGGCAGGAGATTGCCCTGCCTCTTGCCAGCCTTCCCATAGGGGCTCAGGGCTAAACCATGAATAATCAAAACCATGAGTGTGAAAGCCGTGAATGTGGAGGGGCAACTGAATTTTAATTATTTTATTTTATTTCTATCCTGTCTTTCCCCCACAATCAAGCTTCAAGGTAGTTTACAAAATTTAAGATAGGTAAAAATAAATAGCAAATGTAATTAAAAACAAGTGCCAGGGTGGTTTGAATGTTGGGTTAGGACTCCAAGAACTGCTGTCTTTAATTGCCATCAAGTCAACTTTGACTTCTGGCAACCCTATTAATTAGAGACCTCCACGTCACCGTATCACCCTGTTCAGGTCTTGCAAACTCAGGGCCATGGCTTTCTTGACTGAGTCTGGAATGTGAGTGTCTCCTTTTCCTACTGCTTTCTACTTTACCAAGCATTATTGTCTTTTCTAGTGAGACATGTTTTCTCATGATATGGCCAAAGTATGACAGTTTCAGTTGAGACATCATCACTTCTGGGGAGACTTCAGGCTTAATTTGCTCTAGAACACTTTATTGGCCTTTTTAGCAGTTCACGTTATCTGTAAAACTCTTCTTCAGCACCACATTTCAAATGAGTTGATTTTCTTCCTGTCAGCTTTCTTCACTGTCCAGCTTTCACAACCACACATAGAAATGGGAAATACGATGGCATGGGCAATTCCAAATTTAGTTTTCAATTATATATTTTGACACTTGAGGATCTTGTCTAGTTCCTTCATAGTTCCCTTTCCAAGTTCTAGTCTTTCTTCTGATTTCTTGATTTCTGTCCCCATTCTGATTAATGACTGAGCCAAAGTATGGAAAAATCTTGAATTATTTCAATGTCTCAGTTGTCTGCTTTAAACTTATGTAAATCATCCGTGACCATTCTTTTTGTTTTCTTCATGTTCAGTTGTAAACTTACTTTTGCACTTTCTTCCTTGACTTTCTTCAGCGATAATTCCATGTCTTTCCTATCTTCTACTAGTAGTATGGTGTCGTCTGTATATCTTAAATTGTTGATGTTCCTTCTTCCAATTTTCATGCCTCCTTCCTCTGAGTCTAATCTTGCTTTACGTAATATATTTTCAAGTAGGGTGATAAAATGCAGCCTTGCTGATCCCCTTGCCAATTGGAAACCACTCAGTTTCTCCATATTGTGTCCTAACAGTAGCCTCTTGTACCGATAACATCCCAGGACAATCAAATGTTGTGGTACACCCATTTCTTTAAGAGTGATCCATAGTTTGTTTGTTTTTTAATGATCTATACAAAGTCTTTGCTATAATTATCAAGCCCAGGTTGATTTTATTTTGAAATTCTTTGGTGTGCTCCTTTATCCAATGTATGTTTGGAATATAATCCCTAGTGCCTCTTCCTTTCCTGAATCCAGCTTGGACATCTGGCATTATTTGCTCCATATATGTTAAAAGAATTTGTTGTAGAATTCTGAGCATCACTTTGCTTACATGGGAAATTAATGCAATGGTCCTATGGTTACTGTAATCCATGGTGTCTCCTTTCTTGGATATTGGAATCTATGTTGAGCATTTCCAATCTGAGGGCCATTGTTTTGTTTTCCATATTTGTTGACATATTTTTGTTAGAAGAAGAGTAGACACTGTCTCTGTAGCTTGAAGAAGTTCTATTGGTATGCCATCTGTTCCAAGTGATTTATTTTTCCCAAGGTGTGGTGAACTCTGTTAACACCTATTCACACATACAACAGGCATCAATTAAGATTGCCTTATTGTCAGTATATAGATGCATATGGTAAAACTGCATAGACAGTTCCGAGGCTTTGGCGCCCAAACCTCTTCGTTAATACATTCTTCCAGTTTCAGTTTCTCCCCACCACCACTACCTGGTCATTACAGTTATCTATAGTTATGCAGACCTCCTTAATCATTCCCAAGCATTTTACAGCAGCCAGTGACCTTGGTGCACTGCTGAGACATTCCTCCAAGACATACCAGCCCCAGCTCCCAAAATGCCTTCTGCTCATGTCAGGTCACTGGTAGTATGAAGCACAGGCCTAGTAATGCTAACTACTGCATCTCCCAGCCACCTAAGCACTAGACAGCAAATAGCATTCTAATTAGCAAACAGCACAAGGGACCTGACATACCACCACCCCAAAGCAAAAATCTCCCCCCCAACCAACAGAGTAGCCAGTAAAACATAGCAACAAAATGAATAATCAATAACACAATAAGAACACAATCAGGTCATACAGGCTTATCCGGGAAGCATTTGTGGAACTTGGCTAAAAGCCATGGTGCTTGAACATGGGTGACATCCACCCATTCTGCATGGCCACTGGCAGATGTTTTCAATGTACTAAATACTGCAAGGTCGCTTTATGCCTCCTGGAGTCTAGGATCTTAGAAATTTCAAAATATTCATTCTCATCCACCATTAGTGGGGGAGGGTCCTCTGGAACAGGTGCCAGGTACTTGAAGGAGGAGCAGGTTTGAGTAGACTAGAGTGGAAGATAGGGTGCACATTACAATACATCTTAGGCAATTCCAGTTCGTAGGCAACAGGATTAATTACATGGGATATGCAAAAAGGCCTTATTTGAGAACTCACGCTGAACAAGTCTTGAAGAGAAACCACAACGCAGAAAGAATCACAACCCAGAAACATCACCTAAGGAGACCCTCTGCTGTGCTTTCTGCAACCGGACTTGTTTATCTCGGATTGGCCTTTTTAGTCATCAGCGCGCTTGCAGAAAGCGCGGGATGAGTCCTTCCTAAATCTTCGTTTGCGAAGAAAAGCCAGAGAGAGAGAGACTTAGAACCCAACTTTTTGGATGGCTGAGGACTCTTTAGAAACATCGTAGATAGACAAAGCCTGTCTCCCACATCATAGGCAGGATTCGGCTCATACTTCCTGTCCACCTGTTTCTTATATACAGATTAGGCAAAATCCAGGGCTTTGATCACTTTGGGCCACACTTCCTTAATTTCAGTACTCCATTGGATCAATGGGACTGGGTCTTTATTGTCTACTTCCCCCAATGATAGTGGATCAACATCCTGGCCATAGATCACTTTGAAGTGGAGGTGCCCTGTGCTTTGATGCACAGCATTGTTGTACGCCAGTTCTGCAAAGTCCATCCAGACCTCAAAGGGTTTGGATGCCCCTTCCAACAGTATAGCTAATGGACATTGCATACCTTGATTTCAGTAAGGCCTTTGACAAGGTTCCCCATGACATTCTTGCAAACAAGCTTGTAGAATGTGGGCTAGACAAGTTAACTGTTCAATGGATTTGTAATTGGTTGACCGGCCGAACCCAAAGGGTGCTCAGCAGTGGGTCCTCTTCGTCTTGGAAAGATGTGACCAGTGGGGTGCCACAGGGTTCTGTCCTGGGCCCAGTGCTATTCAACATCTTTATCAATGACTTAGATGAGGGAATTAGGGGCATACTTATCAAATTTGCAGATGACACCAAATTAGGAGGAGTAGCTAATACCCTAGAGGACAGGATCAAAATTCAGAATGACCTGGATAGACTGGAGAGCTGGGCCAAAGCTAACAAAATGAAATTCAATACGGAGAAATGTAAAGTACTGCATTTAGGGCGGAAAAATGAAATGCATAAATATAGGATGGGAGAGACCTGGCTGAATGAGACTACGTGCGAAAGGGATCTAGGAGTCCTAGTAGACCACAAGTTGAACATGAGCCAACAGTGTGATGCGGCAGCTAAAAAGGCCAATGCAATTTTGGGCTGTATCAATAGAAGTATAGTGTCTAGATCAAGGGAAGTAATAGTGCCACTCTATTCTGCCTTGGTCAGACCTCACTTAGAATACTGTGTCCAGTTCTGGGCACCACAATTCAGAAAGGATATTGACAAATTGGAGCGTGTCCAGAGAAGGGCAACTAAAATGGTGAAAGGTCTGGAAACCATGCCTTATGAGGAGAGACTTAGGGAGCTGGGTATGTTTAGCCTGGAAAAAAGACGGTTAAGAGGCGATATGATAGCCCTGTTTAAGTATTTGAAGGGATGTCACGCTGAGGATGGAGCAGGCTTGTTTTCTGCTGCTCCAGAGACTGGAACACGGAGCAATGGGTGCAAGCTCCAGGAACAGAGATTCCACCTCAACATGAGGAGGAACTTTTTGACAGTAAGAGCTGTTCGGCAGTGGAACACACTCCCTCGGAGCGTGGTGGGGTCTCCTTCCTTGGAGGTCTTTAAACAGAGGCTGGATGGCCATCTGTCGGGGATGCTTTGATTGTGTATTCCTGCGTGGCAGGGGGGTTGGACTGGATGGCCCTCGTGGTCTCTTCCAACTCTGCAATTCTATGATTCTATGATTCTATGATAATTGTTGGGCTGTGGGAATGCTTTTGCAGGCTACAAAGTGGGCTTGTTTTGAGAACAGGTCAGCCATCACCCATATGATGGTCTTTTTCTTGCTCTCTCGCAGTTCCACTATAAAATCCATACCGATAACTTCCCGGGGCTTAGAAGGGGTGGGTAATGGCTGCAACAGTCCATTTGGCTTGCCTGGGCCCCTTTTAGCTGTGGCACAAGTATGACACCCTTTGACATAGTCCTCCACCTCCTTCCTCATTTTTGGCCACCAAAATTGTGTGCGCACCAAATGTACAGTCTTTACATAGCCAAAATGACCAGGACTCTTCACATCATGACTTTGCTTTAAAACCTGACCCCTCAATTCACTCGGTACATACATCTTGTCATCTTTCCAAGCCAAGCCTTGTCTCATAGTTACTTCCCCCTGATTTGCTTGGAACCAAGGATCCTGATTCCAAGCCTTCTCAATTTGGCTCCTCCACCCTGCACCTAGCCCCGGTTTCAGCTCCTTGCTGGGTTGGCTGATTCCAGGTGGTTTGGGGGGGGTGTAGCCTCGGGCTCTGGCTGGGATTTGGGAAGGAGGGACTCCTTTAGGTTTGTTTTGCTTGGCTTCTTGTTGTGACACCTAACCCAAACTGAGAAGGCCCAAACACCATGTCCATGACCTCCTTCCGCTTACTGTCATGTTGTGGTAGCCTAGATAAGGTGCCCACTAGAAAATTTTTCTTTCCTGGGAGAAACTTCAGCATGAAGTTGAACTTGTAGAAAAAATCTGATTTGTTTTGGATTTGTTTTGGACCCAGCCTACGCAGGGTGCATAACGCCTCAAGCTTTTTGTGGTCCTCAAAGGGTTTGGATGCCCCTTCCAACAGATGCCTACACATTTGCAATGCAACTTTGATGGTCCCCACTTCCTTCTGCCATACTGGCCAGTTCCACTCAGTGTCATTAAACTTGTGTGACAACTAGGCATAGAGTCTTAGTTCCCCTAACTCATCCCTCTGCAGCAATACTGCCCCCATAGTCACATTGCAGGCATCCACCAGTACTAAAAATGCTTTCGATGGGTCAGGGTGCTTTAACACCAGTTCAAAGGTAAACAGTTTTTTGAGCCCATTGAAAGCAATCTGACACTTCTCAGTCCACACTATTTTCTGGGGTCATTTTTCTTTGAGCTGGGGCGACCCTCCTTTACTTTTATCCTTTTTGGTTTTCAAAAGTCAGTTAGGGGCAATGCCACTTTGGCAAAGTTGGGGATAAAGGCATGGTAAAAATTTGCAAATCCCAAGAAACTTTGCAACTGTTTGTGTGTTCTTGGGGCCTCCTAGGCTAAAACCCCTTTCACCTTTTCTGGATCAATCTCCAACCCTTTGTTGGAGATGCGGTACTCCAGAGAGTCTAGTTTAGTCTTCTGGAATTCACACTTGGATAGTTTAGCATACAAATGACTCTCAGCTAGTTTGCTTTTTCACCAGCTTCACATGGGAGGTGTAGTCTTCTGAATAAATCAAAACATCATCTAGGTACACCAACACCCCCTTGCACAAAAACTCCCACAACACATCATTGATTAAGTTCATGAATATCCCTGGAGCCCTGGAGAGTCTAAATGGCATAACCAAAAACTCAAAGGACCCCAACTGGCAAGTAAAGGCAGTTTTTCATTCATCCCCTTCTTTGATTCAAGCTTGGTAATATGCCTCCCTCAAATCCAGTTTCGTAAATATCTTGACTTTAGCCAGATGGGCTAACATGTCTTTCATTATCGCTTCATAATAAGTGGAATCATGTGAATTTGAAGGGGTGTCACGTTGAGGATAGAGCAAGCTTGTTTTCTGCTGCTCCAGAGATTGGAACACGGAGCAATGGATGCAAGCTCCAGGAACAGAGATGCCACCTCAACATTAGGAGGAACTTTTTGACAGTAAGAGCTGTTCGGCAGTGGAACACACTCCCTCGGAGCGTGGTGGGGTCTCCTTCCTTGGAGGTCTTTAAACAGAGGCTGGATGGCCATCTGTCGGGGATGCTTTGATTGTGATTTCCTGCATGGCAGGGGGTTGGACTGGATGGTCCTCGTGGTCTCTTCCAACTCTGCAATTCTATGATTCTATGATTCTATGATTAAGGGTAATGAGTATTGATTAACATACTCACTGTGTTGAGGCCACAGTAATCAATACAGAGCCTCAGGGAGGAATCTTTCTTCCGTTGGAAAAGGACTGGTGCTCCCAAAGCTGATATAGTTGATCTGATGAACCCTCTGGCCACATTCTTATCTATATACTCTCATAGTGCCTCCATCTCAGTTGGGGTCATCGAATACAGTTTTGACTTGGGTAATTTTGCACCTGGGACCAACTCAATGGCACAGTCTGAGGGTCTATGGGGGGAGTTTGTCACATTCCTTCTCCTCAAACACAAGCCACCAGTCCTGATACTCCACTGGTAAGTCGCATACTTCCCCCATGATCATAGCTATTGTCTGAGCTTGTCCATTTGGATTCCCTTGCATTCCAGGTAAAGGGCCCCCTCCTCCTTTCTGTCTAGTTCTACGCCTGCACAGTGCTCTTGCCCACAAACAGGGTCAGTGAATGTGACAATCTCTTTAACCCAGTCCATGTCTGGGTTATGATATTTCAGCCAGTTCAGTCCCACTACCATGGCTTGGATGGCACCCAGAGCAATCGCAAACCTAATAGTTTCCTGATGGCCTCCCATATTTAGTTGAATGGGCTCAGTTATGCGCCGAGTGGAACCCCCCCTTCATCAGCCCACTGTCCACCTGAGTGAATTTGATTCCAGTTTCTGAGTCTTTAACCACAGCTCTGAAACTAATGCTGGGTGGATCAGCACTTGCGTGCACCCACAGTCTAGCATGGCCAATACTCTACGGGGGTCCCTTCCCTGGTGCCTGTATTTTTGCATAAACATTGGGGCTTTGACGCCACTCACCACAGACTTCAAGTGCCCTTCTGGTTCAGCCTGCCCTCTTGTGCTCACTACAGTGGGCTTTGCTCATTTCTCACCAGCTCTCCCTCGGATGAAGATGAGACATCTGCCTTGTTGGTCTCCCATGATGACTCACCCACTGAGTGGCCTCTGACCACTGTTTGCATGGTGGCTTGGGGCTTGAGTTTCCCCAGAGACTTCCATGATGAAGGTTGTCCCTCTGTCTTCTTCAGGGTCTCCTATCTCCTTCCACCGCTGGGGGCCTTCTCTGGATACTCCGAGTTCTGATGTCCTCCCTTGCTGCATCATAGACACAATCCTAGCCACATCCACCAATCTCGCTCCGACTCCATCGGGGTGGTTGCAGGGTGGGTTAGCTTCTTAGCCTGCCTGCCAGCCAGCTTACTAGCCCACCCTTGCCATTTCTTGGCTAACTTGACACTCTGCCATAGTGCCTCCATCTCGCCAGCCAGCCAAACCCATCCGAGCAGGGTCTCTGGGTTGCCTTGCACTAGTGCCTACTCCAGGATGTCTGTTTCAAGCCCATCCCAAAAATATGGGACTTCATTTTTTTATAGTTGATGAATGGTTTTATTAATGGAATCTCTGTGGCAAGCACATAAAATGACAAATGTTTGGTAATTTTTCTTCTCTCAAAAAATTAAGCAGTCTTACATTCAAAATAAGGACAATGGAGCATGAAGGGAAGCATTTTGCTACTGGCGGATTCCTCTTTTTGTAAGGATTCACCAGAAAAGAATCATTATACGCTATCACCATCCAGCCTAAATTGGCACTGCAAGCCACTGTAAAGTATGCCAGAAGAAGCTGTAGTCCAACATATTTGGAGGACACAAGGTTGGGGACAGTCATAGCCCCAAGGATCCAGTCCCTGCATTGCTTATAAAGACACCACATTATGGTTAAATGGGGTATAGCTAAGAGAGGCAAAATGAGAGCATTGGCCTCTGCCAAGAATTCTGTCTCCTCAAATGAAATTTTCCTTCAGTCCCAAAATTTCTTTTTTTAAAAAAAAAAAAATTATTTTTTCCACATCACAATATACAAGCTTCATGGTACATTTTATGTATCTACATCAAGAATCTGATTTGCTCTTTTACTACTGCATACCCATAATTTAGTAAATATAACAAATTTATACATTTTTTAATAAAAATTTCATAGTTCTATTTCTTATCTTTTTAAAAAATTCTTTTAATACATTTCAACTATCTCAATTGTAGCTAATTGACCCTGGTTATACAAACAATAATTTAGTCAGTCTTTGTAACATAAACCATCCATATCCTAGTATCAACCACCTTTCATTTGCATATTTCAGTATGTTCATTTTCTCTGAATCCGATTTCTTCCTTCCCTTGATCCCTCTTTTAATCCTGCTATTCTATTCTGAATTGATCTAAATTCCAATACTTAATAACTGGCATCCAATCTTTCTCTACTTAATCTGTTGTTTTAAAATCCAGCCAAGCTGTCAATTTTATCTAATTCAATCATGTCTATAACCTTAAATTTCCATTCTTCCATATTTGGGACTTCTTGTTTTTTCCAATCTTTTGCAATTAATATTCTGGCAGCCGATACTCCTCAAACGCTTTCATCAGTGCTGCATACGCACAATCCTAAATATACACTGGATTGACTATGTGATGAATGTTGCTGTCCTTAAGCAAGTAGGGATCACCAGCATTGAGGCCATGATATTGAGAACACAGCTGCACTGGGCAGGGCACGTTTATAGGATGGAGGACCATCGCCTCCCAGAAAGAGTACTCTACGGTGAACTCGCCACAGGTCAGCGTAAGAGGGGTGCTCCAAAAAAGCGATACAAGGACTCCCTGAAACAACATCTCAGGCTCGGCCAAATTGATAACTAACAATGGTCCGCCCTGGCCTCACATCAGGAAGCATGGAGACACACTATCCACAATGCTGCATCCTTATTTGAGAACTCACACTGAACAAGTCTTGAAGAGAAACGACAACGCAGAAAGAATCACAACCCAGAAACATCACCTAAGGAGACCTTCTGCTGTGCTTCTGCAACCAGACTTGTTTATCTCAGATTGGCCTTTTTAGTCATCAGCGCGCTTGCAGAAAGTGTGGGAAGAGTCCTTCCTGAATCTTCATTTGCAAAGAAAAGCCAGAGAGAGAGAGAGAGAGAGAGAGAGAGAGAGAGAGAGATTTGGGAATTCTTGTTTTTTTCCAATCTTTTGCGATTAATATTCTGGCAGCCAATATCATATATAGTAGAATTTTCTTATGTCTCCTTTCTATCATTTTATCTAACTTAGAAGTCATATTTAGTAAATAAAGTTCCAGAAACATCTCAAAGTTTACCATCAACAGTTCCTGAATTGTTCTGTGGATCTTCTTCTAATACCTTGTTATTTTTTTACAATTCCACCTCTCTCTCTCTCTCTCTCTCTCTCTGGCTTTTCTTCGCAAACGAACCAGATATGTATAAAAGAGCCAACTTCATTTTGCCATTTCCAGCACCGGTTCTCCCCAGTTTTGTATATCTTATTGATTTTAGCTGGCATCATGTACCAGCGATGTTGCATCTTGGAAAAAGACCCAGAAAAAAACAAAGGAATGAAGAAAAACTGCCACTGAAAGGGAAAGTATTTTTACCATACATCAAAGGAGAAACAGACAGAATAGGAAAACTGATGAGGAAACACAACCTCCAAAGGATCTACAGACCAACCAAGAAAATCCAAGAAATGCTACGCTCAGCAAAGGACAAAAGAGACCCTCTGACAGCTGCAGGAGTTTACCGCATACCATGCAGCTGTGGACAAGTTTACATAGGGATCAATAAATGCAGTGTGCAAACACGAATCAAGGAACATGAGAGACATTGCAGACTGGGCCAGCCAGAAAAATCAGCAGTAGCAGAACACGTTATAAACCAACCTGGACACAAAATGTTACTTAAAAACACTTAAATTCTGGACCAGGCCAACAACTATCATGTCAGAATATACAGAAAAGTTATTGAAGTCCACAAACACCTGGACAACTTCAACAGGAAAAAAGAAACCCTTAAAATAAACAAAGTTATGCTACCAGTCCTGAAAAACACACACATACACAAAAATCAACACATGCAAATGAAATTCACCCAGGGACAGGGGATTTCCAGTGGACAATGGACCATTAGATAAATAGACACCAATCCTCCTTGCATATCTCCCCCCAGGAACTAGTCATTCAAAATACACAAATTTACATATCCTCTCCAACAGGGACCCACAGTATATAAACCCCACACAGCCCTATGCCACCATTCTCTGAAGATGTGAGCCACAGATGCAGGCGAATCGTCAGGAACAAGCTCTTCCAGAACATGGCCTCACAGCCCGGAAAAAAACCATGAAAAACCTACAAATGTTATTACCTATTTTAAAAGAAAAAGATATAAATACACATACTTATATAGATGAAAATGCTTGTATAATCATTAGGTATGAGTCACTGTATTAATGTTATTAATGTAATAAAAAAAATTATGAAAGAAAAAAGTTGTCACATAAACTTTCATAGACTTAATCTACTTCCTCAGATGCATGGATTATGTTTATATTGATGGATTTTCCTGGACATTTTATTGACATGATTCGGTCAGACTTTGCATTATATCCTTTGACTGCTTTTGCTACATCTGTCCTCGCTATAAATGCCACCCCATTTCCTCTTAGATTTTCAGAGTAAAACACTTTCTTATTATCTGACTCAAAATGTCCCAGTCATGTCCACTTTAGCTTGCTCACCCCAAGTATTGCAAAGTCTATACATTCCACTTCTTGTTTTACTATGGCTTGCTCTTCCTGATTCATGCTTCCCACATTCCATGTTCCTACATGTTGTACAGTTTTGGACTTTCCTTTTGCCTCTGAGCACATCAACAGCTGCACATCTTTTTGGCTTGAGTCAAGTTGCATCAAGTTGGTCTCCAAGAGATCAGGGTCCAACTCCCTGCTTAGCCATGGAAACCCTCTGGTTGACCTTGAGCAAGTCACACTCTCTCAGGCTCAGAGGAAAGCAATGGCAAGCTCCCCCCCCCAAACAAATCTTGTCAAGAAAACCCTGTGATAGGTTCACTTGAGGGTTGTTATAAATTAGAAACAATTTGAAGGCACATAGCAGCAAAAAAGTAAAAACCACACAAAATGTGATTGTTAAAATGGATCTAAATTATCCATTGAAGTAAAAGCCATTTAAAACAATTAAAAAGGTAAGAAATAAAAACAGTACAGCACACTATTCCACATGAACAATAATTTCCATAAACATGTTGAAATAAAAGGTTTTCACCTTCTGATGCAAGGACACCAAGGAGAGAGCCAATCCAGTTGTTTTTTTAAAATATATTTTTTTATTAATTTTATAATCATACATTATATTATCCAATCAATACTTAGTTATTATAACACATAAAATTACTATAAACATCACAATTTTTCTATTAACTAATTTCAAAAGTTAGCATACATTCTTTACTATAATTCTATTCAAAAATATTAATTCCCCTACCTCCCCCACCTCAGTGCTCCCCTTCACCGGAGCCATTATCCCTTACCTAATCTTTCCAGAATCTCATTTCTTCTTGTGGAGGTAACCTCCCATCTTTTGTCTGTAATACTTTTTTTTAACAAATACTTTCCAAATTTTATCAAAGTCACTTTCTTTCCAACTTCCTCTTCTTACTTTGATTCTACATGTTAACTTATTTATTGCCATCTTCCACACTTCTTTAATACCACTCCTCCACTTGTACATTTATTTGTATTTTCCAATGTCTTGCTATAATTAATCTTGCTGCCGTTAATAAATTTGTTATTAAATCCTTTTCTGCTTGGTTCCCATTCTCTCCATTATAAATTGACATCAATGGTATGCTCAGTTTCCTTTCTATATTTCTATTCAGAATATTCTCTATTTCTATGAAAACCATTTCCCAAAACTGCTGTACAAATTTACAATTCCACCACATATGCATTTGACAACCTCTCCAACAATATTTAGAGTTATTCTTATCTATATTATGCAATCTTTCTGGTGTCAAATACCATCTCCATATTATTTTATAATAATTTTCTTTTATCCGTATCGACATATTTTTTAGATGTCTTTGTTTCCATATCTTATCCCATTCATGATCTCCATTTTTTTGTTTCAAGTCTTCCTCCCATATTCTCCTTAGATATTCCCCTTTGTCTTTTTTTCCCTTATTTTTTTATCAATATTTTATATAATTCACTTGTAATACCTTTCATACTTTCATTATCATCCCTCTTTTCACCTTTTTTCACCAAATTTTCAGAGAGCCAATCCAGTTGTCGGATCTGGGAGCGATCACCAAGAAGACCCTTTCCCTCATTCCCACTAAACATGCTTGTGATTGTGGTGAGGTTGAGAAAATAAACTCCCTGGAAGAACTTAAAGCCTGGGGTTTGTTTTTTATATGAACTTTCCAAAATTCACACATTTCATAAATTTAGTGGAAAGAATGTGAGCTTTTTATTTTAAAAAGCACCACATGGGAGAAATCAAAATGTAGCTTTTAAATCTCACTATATTCAGTTCTGTATGTGGGGCCAAATTATGGTTCCATCTCATTTTTACAAAGTGGGAAGAGTTCCTAAAAAAAAAAGTATGTGAAATGCAAAAAAAAAAAAATGTCTAAAGCCCAAGCAAATATATCTACCCAAACTGAACAGATTAAACAAAAAAATAAAAAATAAACCCAAGCATGTTACTATGAGTTATTGGAATTGAGATGCCTTAAGGTATCTCCATCCCAAACAATTTGACCAAAGAAAAGGAAAAAGATTTTCCCAATTCAAAAACAGAGTGGCATGCCTTACGGGCAATGTGGTTAAAACTGAATCACCTCAGCTCTGAGAGCCCAGGGTGCTCCCATACCCAATTTGCATTATAAGAAGAAAAGACACAAAAGAAAAGCACAAAACTATTACATATGAGAGGATTCACTTACCTGCTACAAAAAGGAAACAAAACTACATTCATGAGAGAAACTTCGTTTCAGGGGGGATGCCATGTCTCTCTCCAGTCTAGGAGATCAGCCAAGTCATCACAGATAGGGGCAGTAACACTCTCTCAGCCTCAAATTGTCTCTGAAAGACTAGGGGAGTCTGATTTGGTGGTCTGCCTTTGCACTTCAATCTCTTCCAGAGAATGGCAGGGAGGAAATTACATCTCTCTGTCTTTGTCTGCACAGGGTTCTCTGGAACCTCTAGGGTTTCTGCCACATTTTCAAGATGGGGAAAGCTCGTGGGGGCCAAAGATCTGGAGACAACATGCAACACTTTGCCCTAGTGGTGTTTGGCACTTGAAGCCATTACCCTCAGGAAAGTGGTTAAAACTAAGCTGCACATGGCTGTTATAAAAGAGATTAGGGAAGCCAGAGCTTCACTGGCATTGTAGTCCAAAAAGTTTCCACTGGAGGCTTCTGGCACATTTTGTGCAAGGGTTTGGGTGCCCTTGTCCAAAGTCAGGTGGGACACCATCTCAGCCTCAGGAAAAGGTGCTGCTGTCTCAACCTCATCCAAATGTGCCACTGTCTCAACTTCAACTAACTTGTGTAAAGGTACCACTGTCTCAACCTCATCTAAGGGTGCCACTGTCTCAACCTTATGCAAATTACTGAAGGCTGTGATTTGGCTTGTTTTATCACTGTAATTCCCAGCACCCTCACAAGATTCATCTACTTCTTCCTGAGTTGCAGGTTGGACTAGATGATCTTGAGATTCCACAGCCAACATTGGTTGCTTGAGCTCCTGTTTCTTAGGACAAATAATTGAACACACAAGATTGAGAGCTTCTTGTCTCTCCCTCTCCTGAATCTCAGGTTCTGGGGGTCTCACTAGCAATTTTAAGGACCTTTTTCTGGGTTTAGGGGTAGTTTTGGGGGTAAGTTTGGTGGGAATTCGTGCCCTTTCAGTCCCTATGTCCGCCTCTGCCATAGGCTTCCTCACTGAGGCATGCTCAAGTGGGGTTGCAATGGACTGTGGGCACCCCTAACACGAGTCTCCAACACTCAGGGTGTTCACAGGCTGGGATCCTGGGTGTCACTAGCTTGGCACCGTAATTTAAACAATGCTGCAATTAACTCAGAAGTGGGACGCATATGGAACTGGCCCATGTCTACACGAGTTCTCTTTAACATTTCCCAAATTTGGCGATGTTCCTTGCTGGCCTGATTTCTATCAAATCCTGCAGGGGGCGCAAACTGTGGATTGCCAGTGTTTGCACTCTGCCTATGTGCAGGAGTTATCTGGTTTTCTGAGGTCTGGTTGGGAACAGCCTTGGGAAGCACATTTCCCCTCTGGTTACGCCAACCTTGGCCATTTCCATTTCCTACATTATTCCCATTCGCCTTTTGTTGACCATTTTGGTCACCAAATTTGCAATATTGGGTGTGGGGTCCAGGGTTACTATAAGTGACTTGCTGAATTGGTTCATAGGATTTGGCTCCTTTCTGGGGAATTCTGGGGTTTTTAAGGGCTCCTGCTTCTCTGAGCAGATCTGAAACTGCTTTTAAATTGTTCCACAATCTATCCCATGAGATGCGACCTAGATCTAGGGGTCCTAATGCCATTTTAGTTTGGGCATTCAGACCTCCATAAAGGAGCTCCTTGAATTCTCCATCATTGAAATCATAGTCATTGGTGCCATCAACAATATCTACCTTTTGAGCTAAAATGGCTAGCAGCTTTTTCCTAGCCACAAAAGCTTCAGGATTTTCACCAGGTAACTGCCTCTTTACAATATAAAGGACACTAGCTGTCTGACCTGGCCTGAAAATTTTAACAATTTCTCGCATCCAATCAAACCTGTTGAGAGGAGCCAAATTTCTAGCAGCTACTGCGGATTCTAGGGCTGGCAAATCTGTTGCAGATATGCATGGCCTAGCCAGCTGGGTGAGATCCTGTCCATTTGCAGTGGGATGTGTGTGGGCGACTGCATTCATCCACACAATGCCTGTCTCTTTGGTCAGGGGGCCTAATTGCTCTGCCACAGCTTTGGCTTCTGTGGCAGACCATGGAACTCTTTCCTCTGTTGTTTCAGAACCATCATTGCCTCCACGTGGGCCTATCTTCGTGATAATTTTAGTTCTAATTGGGTGAAGCTGCATGGGCTCTTCCCAATCTGGGTTAAAGGGGGTGGTTTTCACTGCTTCCACTGGCAGAGGCTCTCCTAAAGCATGCCTGGGAAAAGGGGAAAGAGTCTCAGGGCATACGGTTGACATGATGGCTTCCTTTATATTGAGCTTCTCATTCAGCTCAGCAATTTTCCTAGCACACACCTCATGGCTCACTGTTTCATAGCTTGCTTTGATCTGACTGGCTAAGTACTGCACAGCGTGTTTTGCTTTGGCAGACTCCTCCTAACTATCTCACATTGGGCATTCTCTAATTTAAAAGTCACATCATCTAGCCTGGTTCTGGCTTCCTGGGCAGAGGTTGAAAAAGCTAACTTGTCCGCTAACAGAGTACTATTTTGGGCTCTGAGCTGATACAACTCCTTATCCTTACTTTCCATTTCTTGTCTCAATTTTAAGAGGGAATCTGTAGCCTCTCCTAATGCCATCCATAGTCCCCACACTGCTAATGCGTCTTTAGAGGGACCAAAAAGTGTTTTTGCTTTGCACTGCATGCGAAATGCCTCATGCAGAGTGCTAAGCAGGTTGGGGGTCCTTGTTTCCAGGGATTCTTTCCCTTACTTGCAACCCATTTCTCAAGTTTGTCCAGTTTTGGGCTGCCTTCTAACATTTTGCCAAATTACTAAACTTTTCAGGTCAATTTTCCAATTTGGGGTCAGTTTGGATGTCCTCAAGGTGATCCAACTATGATGAATTTCTCCAAAGTACAGGAGTGAGTCAGTGCTTTAACACATGCACTCCGACTAAATTTCTAACACACTACAATAGTTTCAAGGTTGCAAGCATGAGAAATGGCTCACTTACTAAATCTCACTATTTTCAAAGTTTCACTCACATTTCTCAAAGCAAAAGTGCTTTTCACTTACAGGCACTCCTACACAGGGCACAACTAACTTTTAGGTTGTGAAGGTGTCTTCTTAGACACACCCTTGCTGGGTTATACTTATTCTAAGCACAAAAGGGCTAAAGTTCTGGTCTCTGGCACACCAGAATGGAACTCTAGCAAGTAAGCGCGAAAGTGTTCCTTTAAAACACTCCTGCAAATGGGCAAGCTAAGCGCAGAGATGCCCCTTGTCTCTTTTAAACAAGGCGTCCCCACAATGGGCAAAGTGTGGACATGTTTCTGTTGGCTTTAGAGCCCAAAACATTTCCACAAAACTAGTTGGGTGAGGAGCAGTTTCCCTTGGCTAAGCTGAAATTCCCATACAGAATGCACAGAGATTTCCCATGGCTTGAGCCAAAACTTTTGCACCCATAACTAAATAAAATTCCTGACGAAGGCAAGCCTTCCCATGCCAGGTGACCCGTTTGACCTAGGGACAGGGAGACTAACTAAGTCCTTTTGGGGAAACCTCTGCTTCTGACCCACTGGCAGAGCAGCAAAGGGGGAACACAAATTCAAAGGAACTTGCTTTTCGTCTGGCCAAACGGAAAGGGAAAGAGGGCTAAAAGGTTCATACTAGGTCTGGTCAGAAATACTTTTTGAGGCCAGGGGTACCTTCCTGAGACCCGGGAAAAGTTCTAAACCCTAAACTAAAACAAACAAACTCTTGTCCTCAGGGAGCTACCCTACAAGGACCTAAAATGTGGCGAATCACGGGCCGCCTTCCCTAACAACTTTTCATGTGCCTAACTAATGTTGGATGTGTGTAGTTTGTGTCCTAGCATCTATCACCTTGCATCCCACACCAAGATAGTCCCAAAGTACGGGAGAGATTCCCAGGTACAGTCAATGCTTGCTCTCTAGCTTGTAGCTTAGGTGCGGCTGCCAAGCACTGACCAAGATAGAAAAGGGGTCAAGGGGAGAGGGGTTTGCCCACGTTGCTCCACCATTAACCTGTTACCCAAAATGCTCCTTGGAAAATTCCAAGAAAATATCGAGTTTCTAATATGTTGGGGAAATTAGCAGCAACTCGACTTTAGCTATGCAAGAGGGGGTAACAAGGGAATCTGAAAACCAATTATACCATTACTAGTCTGGATGGAATACATAGTACACATTTAAAATTAAGTATGGTTTTTTATTAAGGAGTTCAAAAATAACACCAAACACACACATTCACCCAGAAGAAGCATTCACTCAAAGCTATAGAAAGAAACAGTAGGAAAACTTGGATAGGGGGTAGCAAGAGGATCTTGAGGTGATACAGACCTGTCCTGTCGTCAATCCGGCAGAGTGGATGGAGGAAACTGGATGTGCCTAACACAGAGCAACAGATTTTTCCACTGTTACTAACTGTGCACAAAGAGGCATATTTTGGGGGGTCTTTTATACCTCCAAATACACCTGAGGGGATTGGTTGCTTCATGGGTTGAAACCATTAATTCCATGAGCCTTCATGGATTGCACAATGAGTTTCCTGGTCTTGACAAAAGGTGAGGAAGATGCTAAATGTGTTTCTTAATGTCCACTGATTGAATTTTAACAGCTTTGAGCAACTTCTTTAAGGTTGGGAGCTGAGGAGAGGAAATTTCACAATCAGCAAATACAAAAGGGTTTCTCCATCCATTAACCTCCCATTTATGTGGAATGTGTCTTCTTTTGGCTTCTCAGCCCCAGGCCTTACTTTCCAGGGAAAAACCAAAAATGACCTTTTCTGAGACCATCCTGTCTTTTTCCTTGTAAAATGCCACATTACTAAACCAAATTGGCCAGTTTCTGAGGCCTATAGCCAATGCTAACATTCCAGAAGTGGGGTGCCTTGGAAGCAGGGTGCAAGCTTGATTACAAGGGGACATGAAAGCCATGTTTAAATATTTGAAGGGATGTCATACTGAGAATGGAGCAAGTTTGTCTTCTGCAGTTCTGGAGACTAGGACACGGAGCAATGGGTTCAAACTACAGGAAAAGAGATTCCACCTAAACATTAGGAAGAACATCCTGACAGTAAGAGCTGTTCGGAAGTGGAATGCACTGCCTCGTAGTGTGGTGGAGTCTCCTTCTTTGGAGGTTTTTGAGCAGAGGCTGGATGGCCCTCTGTCGGGAATAATTTGATTGTGTATTCCTGCTTGCAGGGGTTGGACTGGATGGCCCTTGAGGTCTCTTCCAACTCTATGATTCTATGATTCTATGATTCATTTGCTCCATTAACAAAGTTTCAGTCTCCTTGAGGGTGAATTACTGTGAACGTTTCCCTGCTTGAAATCAAGATGAATTGATTGTTTAATTGGATTTGTTCATTTTTGAACAGTCCTGTGAAAGGTTCAACAATTATTCAGATTATGGGCCAACGCATTTGGTTTAACCTACTCAGAAAAAAAAAAAAAGGTTTGATCCCAAGTGCCATTTGATATGCGGAACAAACATTCAATAAAAAAGGATTATGTGTACAGTATATGTAAAAATAAACCCAGCAGTACAAAAACACCTGCCGGTAACTATATAATTAAAAAGATCTTATTTTATTCAAGGGGTGTAAGGAACATGGACATGCATATTGGGCAAGATCAAGATTGTGCCACCGTGGCATGATCTTTCAGGACATAGAAACCTGTTAGTCACAATTCCAGCAGAGAGCTGACCTGTATAAGAAATTGAAACAATCAGGGTTTTTATTTTGGGAAAATGAACAGTTTTCTTTAAAAAATGATTTAATTTATATACAGTAGCACCCCTATATCCACTGATTCATTATCCACTGATTCAATTATCCACGGGACACAAAACAGCACACCTGACATAGTCTTCCTAGAAAATGTGTCCTCTCTAGCCATTTTCTAGGTCCTCCAAGGCAACTCTATAGTATTTTAAACTGGAAGTCCCATTATTTTCAATAATGTTCGCTATTATCTACAGTTTTCAGTATCCACAGGGGCCCCCAGAACCAATCCCCAGCAGATATGGTGGTCCTACTGTATTACATTTTTCTTGTCTTCTCCCCAAGGAAAACAGGTTAGCCCACATAGCTCTCTCTTCTAAGGTTCCCAGATCTTATCCCCTGCCCTGACTCTCAGGCCCTCAGAACAAAGAGAACAAATTTAAAGACAAGAGTATCAACTAAGGGCATGTCTATACGAGGGGGGGGGATATGGATTGATGCATACTCACACAAATTAGAAGCAGGATCAACCTGCCTTATTGGTGGTTTGGCAAAATCGCAGGCATCCAAACCTATCTGCTTTTACTATCTTTTTTTTATTTTTATTTTTTATTTTTATTTTTATTTTGTTATTTATACCCCGCTCTTCAGCCACAAGGCTATTAGAGCGGCTTACAAATTGTTTTAAGCAATAGCTATTTAGACATCTACACTGCATTAAACAGTTTCCAATGTGTGTTAGTTAATTGCCCCCCACAAGCTGGGTACTCAATTTACCGACCTACGAAAGGATGGAAGGATGAGTGAACCTTGGAGCCCGCTGGAATCGAACTTGCAACGTGGTGGCTTGCAGTACTGGCATTTAACCACTGCGCCACCAGGGCTATCCCAATGGGCATGGCTGTAATTCAAAATGGTGGCCATGACTGGCATTTTTATTTTTATCGCAGTTGCTGCTGCAGAATGGTGTTTTTTTTAAAGGCACATCTAAGGTGCAGATGTGTGATAGTGCTCTATTCCACCTAAGAAAACCAAACAAAAATTAAAGGAAAAGGCTGTTTCATTGCCTCAGCACACAGTCATTAAGGCAAAAATCCAAGATGGCAGTTCTGGAGAGCTTGCCTTCTTTGCAAGCCCTTCCTCCTGCTCCTGTCTGGCCAATCAGCTTTCTACTTCCGCTTTTCTGGGACTATGTGAATAAATGCAATCGCCTGTCCTAATGATCAACAATGCACATTCTCTACGGTGTTTTTCAAAAATTTCAGAGAAAGCCCTGTAGTTTCTCCCCAAGGAGTTTATGGTGGATTTGGCCCTCCTCCTTTTGAATACAACAGAATTATATGGGATCCCATTAAGACAGGTTGCATTCTAAGCTAATTCTAAGAGGATTATTTTCACTGTTTTGACAGGCCCTTTAAGTTTGTCATATCTCTCCCTCTTGCTCCCCCCCCCCCTCTTTGTGTGTGTATGTATCCCAGGTCCTTCACTGTTGCAGGCTGCTTTGGAGTGGCTATCATAGATTGTTTTTTGTTCAAAGGAGAGTTTAGAACACTTTCTTTGGCTAGACTACAAACAATATTGCATCAATGTTTTCAAAAAACATTGTAGGTATGAGTAGAAATCAGAACTACGTCTACTCTTATTGAAACATCTGGGGTTTTCCCCCCTTGGAATTCCTCAAATATGCCCGAGGAGAGCCCTTGAAAATTACTTAATAGTTTAACATTTGTGAAGTCTCGTGGCTGCATCCAGGGATATACAGACCATCATCACCCCACAGAAATATCCCTGTCCTTATTAAAACTCCCTTTTAGAGTACCTCTAAATCTATACTATAATTTAATGTAATTTAATGTGTTCTGTCTGGCTGATTTTCTGTTGTAGTTTACCAATCCACATGCTTGATCACTGAGTCACCAAACTTGGTGTGTTTAACTAATACTGGATGGGGGAAAGTATGACCCCTAGGGTTGCCCAAGGTTAATTTTTTTCCCCAAAGAAAAACTTGTTTCATCCCCAAATGCCCTTTTGGCATGTGGCAATGTTGCCAAGTTTTTGTGGGGCCCACTCCCAGCCATTTCATGTCCAGGAGAGGCCTTTTTAAAAACAGCTAGTGATCAGTAAGGGACTTCCACTATGAGCCAACAGGACTCCAACACCAGCCCCGAGACTACCCCAGCTAGGTCAGGAAGGAAGACTGTTGAGTAGCGGGATGGGTAGTACACCAATAGAATCCCTAATCTGTGTCAGCCAACCAGGACAGATGGGTACATTTTGAATGAGTAAACTTCCCAGTTCTAGGTAACCCTGGTGGTGCAGCAGTTAAATGCTATACTGCAAGCCACCATGTTGCAAGTTCGATTCCAGCAGGCTCCAAGGTTCACTCAGCCTTCCATCCTTTCGGAGGTCGATAAACTGAGTACCCAGCTTGTGGGGGCAATTAACTAACACACATTGGAAACTGTTTAATGCAGTGTAGATGTGTAAATAGCTATTGCTTAAAACAATTTGTAAGCTGCTCTGATAGCCTTGTGGCTAAAGAGCGGGGTATAACTAACTAACCAACTAAATAAATAAATAAATAAAGTTGCAGTATGCATGCATTGTTTTAGGACTGATTAACAGAACTGCCAGTCTAATGAAGGTCACACTTGTTTTTAGCCTGTGACAGTTTCCTGCACATGGTAAACAAACTGGACAAACTATTTGGTATATATAGAAATTGCCAGTTTTGTGTATCATCAAAACCAAAAAAGACACACACACCCAATCCAACAGAGTGAAAGGAATAGTGGGGGGGGGAAAGACCCAAACAATTACTCTGACATCAATTCCAGGAAAGATTCTGGAGCAGACACATTAAACAGACAGTTGGTAAGCATAGGTTTTCCATGGATTTTTTTTCTGGGCTGTGAGGCTGTGTTCTGGAAGAGTTTATTCCTGATGTTTCGCCTGCATCTGTGGCTGGCATCTTCATCTTTTTCTGAAGATGCAAGCCACAGATGAAGGTGAAACGTCAGAAATAAACTCTTCCAGAACACAGCCTCACAGCCCGGAAAAATCCCACAGAAAACCTATGGATGTCAGCCATAAAAGCCTTTGACTTCACAGTTGGTAAGCACTTAGAAAGGATAGCTGTGACCACTAACATGGGTTGATGTTTCTCAAAACATGGTCAACATGGGTTTCTCAAAAACAAGTCATGTCAGACTAATCTGATCTCTTATTTCTTATATAGAGTTACAAGCTTGGTAGATGAAGGTAATGCTGTGGCTGTGCATATCTTGATTTCAGTAATGCTTTTCACAAGGTCCCCCATGATATTCTTGGAAACAAAAATGTGGTCTAGACGATGCAACTGTTAGGTGGATTTGTAATTGACCAGCTGAACCCAAAGGGTGCTCACCAATGGCTCCTCTTCATCCTGAAGAGAAGTGACTAATGGGGTGCCACAGGGTTCTGTCCTGGGCACAGTGCTATTCAACATCTTTATTAATGACTTGTATGATGAGATAGAGGGCATATTTATCAAGTTGACACCAAATTAGGAGGGGTTGCTTACATCCCAGAGGACAGGAATAGAATTCAAAGTGACCTTAACAGATTAGGCCAAAACTAACGAAATGAATTTCAACAGGGGGAAATAAAAGGTGCTCCACTTAGGCGGAAAAAATGAAATGCACAGATGTAAGATGGATGATACCTGGCTTGGCAACAGTGCATGCGAAAGGGATCTAGGAAATGTAGGAGTTTATCATACAGTACCCTAGAAACTGGGACTGTCCCACTACCCCACCACCGCCACTATACTCCCACCCCATTCCTGTCCCTGTAATGAAAGAAGAAAAAAAAAATGTTCAGACACTTACCTTGCCGCGCAATCTGGAATGCTCCCCCTCTCCTCAGCAGTCCTGGTGGCGCAGTAGGCTAATGCAGCTAAAACTGTAGCCAAAATTCATGTAGATCTTGAGTTCACAAGTTCAATTCCAGGGTCGACTCAGCCTGCCGTAAGTCGGTAAAATGAGTACCAGCATAATAAAAGAGCTGGGGCAACATGCTGTGGAAGCTGTTAATACAGTTCCTAAAAAAAAAAGCAGCAGTCGTTATTAGTGTACAATGGATTCTGCAGTGTCACTCTTGCAGCATTGTTTGCATGCCAGCAGCACCGTCTACTGGCACTCAGAATGTACAATTGTCTGTAATGAATCTGTATTGTACTCTGAAATGTATTGTATTAAAAATTGCATTGTAATGTATTGTATTGAATTTACTGTATACTGTACTGTGTGATGTTGTACCCTGCCCTGATTCTGAGGGGAGAGGCAGGTAATAAATAACTAAGTATAATTAAGTATTATTATTATAAGTATTATTATAAGAATGGAGCTGTCGCAAAGCTCCATTCATGTCCCAGAAAGCAAATCCTGCCCATTCTCATGAGAGAACGATCATGCGGGTATTTTAAAAATAAAAATACAAATACAAATACAAGAAAAAAGTGACAGCAAGGACAAAAACACACTCTACACTTAAAAAAGCAACCTAGGGAGTGGGGAAAGGGGGGGGACACTTACCTGGCTGTCCCAATCATACCTGGAAGTCTTCGGCATGGACCTCCCACTGATGTGCCATCAGAACAGGCCATCTGTTCACTCACCCGTCATTCCGTTATTATAACAGAACAAGCTTCTTATTGACGGCTTAAGCCGTGAATAGGAGGAAGCGGGGGAGGAACAGGAGCAGAACAGAAACATCACAGGAGAGGGATGATGTCGTCTAAAAGGTAAGCCTTTTAGCAATCTCCTGTCGTCCCTGTCCTGGGATGTTTTGACCATCTGATAATCTCCTTAGTAAACCACAAGCTCAACATGAGTCAGCAGTCTGATGTGGAAGCTAAAAATACAACAACAATGAGATTCTAGGCTGCATCAATAGGAGTATAGTGTCTAGGTAGAGGGAAGAAATAGTGCCACCTCATCTTGAATGTGTCCAGTTCTGGGCACCACAATTCAAGAAGGATGTTGACAAGGCAGAGGGTGACCAAAATGGTGAAAGCTCAGGAAGCCATGCCCTATGTAGAGCAGCTTAGGGATCTGGGTATGTTTAGCCTGGAGAAGAGAAGGTTGAGAGGTGACATGATAGCCATGTTTAAATATGTGACAGGATGTCATATTGAAGATGGAGCAAGCTTGTTTTCTGCTACTCCAGAGAAGAGGACATGGAGCAATGGATGCAATCTACAGGAAAAGAGATTCCACCTAAACATTCCACCTAAGAGCTGTTCAGCTATGGAATGATTGTGTATTCCTGCATGGAAGGATGTTGCACTGTATGGTCCTTGTGGTCTCTTCAAACTCTATGATTCTATGATTCTATGAAATATAGCACCCAAAAACCCATGAATTAGTTCTCTGTTCCTTTGTTGCATTGTGGCAAATGGTTATCAGAAAACAGCCACATTTATATGTAGTTATCACTGTGCACTTGCATAATACAAAGGGCTTTGCACTTCTCTTGTAAGTTATGTTGATTATTTTACTATATCCTATAGCCACCTGGGCTTCTAGAACTGAGGTTTATCAGTGGTCACCCTAAATATATATTTGCATTAACATGGAGTTTCCTCAGTTCACATTAAAGTACACAGCAACTGAAAAGATTCACAAGCACTAAGCCAACAAATTGACAAAAGTCCATTGATGCTAACATTAAGATATATGGGAACACTTTTTGTCCAACATGTTTGCTTACACCCTCACAATAGATATCATTTTATGGCCATGTTAAATTATTGGTACAGCACTGAAGTTCACATGGAGATAGCACTTTGGAGAAAAAAATCCACCGAGTGTTAAGGAATTTTTTTATCATTAAATGTTATTTTGAAATGTCGTTACAAATAAAAGTTACAAAAGAATTCATAACAATACAGTAAGAGCACAAAAGAGATAAACAAACTTGCTGATTATAATTTTTAGTCTATTGCCAATAAGCTTGGGTTTTTTTCTTATTAGTTTTTATTCATAATTCCGTAGCTCAAAAATACATCTTATAGATAACAATCAGATTACATTATTACTGTAATGAAATAATCATTGCACAACATAAATATACTATATAACTGAACCAGTTCTTTGACTTCCTATAAGTTTGATACTATTGAGGCAAATGATTTGTATAAGCCACTATTAAACTAACTTCTCTTGCCTTCTATCTTTTTTAACTGAACTCTGCAGATTTCCATGTTATATTATTAATATATTTCTTATTCTATACCAATCCCCTTATTATCCCATTAATATCATATTTTCTTCATTGTAGCATATTGCTTTTGCTTCCAAATACTTTAATATTGATTTCCATTTTTCTAATGATCTTCTCTTTGGCAGGTTATTAATTTTAGGATTGCCAATATGCTTGTCAACAGAGTGAAAGAGCCTTATGCAAAAGTTATCTACAGAATCATAGAATCATAGAATTGTAGAGTTGGAAGAGACCACAAGGGCCATCCAGTCCAACCCCCTGCCATGCAGGAAATCATGATCAAAGCATCCCCGACAGATGGCCATCCAGCCTCTGTTTAAAGACCTCCAAGGAAGGAGACCCCACCACGCTCCGAGGGAGTGTGTTCCACTGCCAAACAGCTCTTACTGTCAGAAAGTTCCTCCTACTGTTGAGGTGGAATCTCTGTTCCTGGAGCTTGCATCCATTGCTCTGTGTTCTAGTCTCTGGAGCAGCAAAAAACAAGCTTGCTCCATCCTCAATGTGACACCCCTTCAAATACTTAAACAAGGCTATCATATCGCCCCTTAACCATCTTTTTTTCCAGGCTAAACATACCCAGCTCCCTAAGTCTTTCCTCATAAGGCATGGTTTCCTTATAAGATGATGTTATCTTATAAGATGATGTTATCTTATAATTGAAAGATAGATCTTATCTGGCATGTGTGTGTGTGTGTGAAGGCTTTTTGTGTCTGTGTGTTTTAGAAAAAAAATATAGGCAATATATATACAAAATTTAAAATTTGATGACATTTCAACAGCCTCCACAGAAAAAATAAATGGAAACTATAGTGCCCAACAGTTTGATTAAAATTAGGATTCTTTGCTTGCTCCACTTACTGAATTTATACCTAAATGTTGGTTTCCTAAAATTTATAGCCTACACCTGCTTAAATGGTTGCTTTTGAAATATTCAGTTACATGCTATAGAGGACTGTGCAGCTGTATGCAATTGCTTCAGGATTTCTTTATGTAGGAATCCAGAATCAGTAGTCCCAAAACAATGAAAAGTCATAGCTTGGATTTAGATGTTGCTAGTAGTCCAACCTGGAGGAATTCCAGGCAGTAACCAGCAACCATGTTCCCAAATTCCTGCAGTGTTGAACATTCCCACCAGAGATGAAAGTACAACTCAATCTGACCATACTGCTTCCAGAAATTTTAACAATAGAGATGGCTGGCATTTTATCAATTGAACCAAATTAACACAAAATTGCATGTAGTAGAACTTAACATTAGGAATAACAGAATTAACCATCCTTCAGCTAGAAATGGGGCAGGAAAACTCAGTGAGAAATCATTTAGGCCTTTTTCAGAAGCTCTAAAAAAACCCCCGTGGAAGTTGGAAGGAGGATGCTGGAGCAATGGAAAGGTGCCGCTTTTTATTGACGGAAACTTCCGTCAATGAAAAGCGCCGCCTTTTTCGTCTCTCCAGCATGGAGGAAGCACAGAGGAAGGATGGGAGGAAGATGGGGCATGCGGTATCGACTGCTGGAAGCAGGACAGTGGTGTCCTCCTCCCAACCTCCACAGGGTGTTTTTTTTTTAGAACATCCAAAAAAAAGTCCTTACTTCTGCAAAATCCTTAATACCGTAAAAATGATTAAGCTGATTAATTATAATGAACTCTCACAGTGCAATTCCATATATGTCTCTCTCTGAAATGTGTCTTTAACTTTAGCAGGACCTAATCTTAGGCAAGTGTGTATAGAATCGCATCCTCAGACACTACGCCCTCCCCTCCCATGCTGTTTGCTGGGCTCCAATGGGGAAGGGAACCAGAGGAATTTCATGTCAGTTCTGGTTGCCATGATGAAGAGCCTTGGGGCAGACCTGGAAGGTGAAAAGCTCCTGCTGCCCCCTCCTCTTCCCTTTTCGCCAGACTTAATTGACCCACCCTCCCATCTTTGGTACAATGTAAGCTTGCTGGTCACTTCTGGACTGGGTAGTAATTTCCCCCCTTTTTCATGGGTTTCCCCCCCTACCCTACACTATTGACTCATGGTTTGAATAATTGGTTTGGAGTGGTGTCTTAAATAGGCAGTCACTTGGCAGGTAGTGGGGAGGGAAGAAAAGTAGGATTTTGGTGAACACCTATAGCACCCATTTGGTGAAGGGGGAAGGCTCTGGATCTGCCTCCTTAGGTCATGAGACATGAGATGAGGAAGGAGACTTCCCTTGGGACTAGCTTGGGAGATGAGCCCTTACTTTAAGTTATGCAACTCAAGGGTGGCCTTCCAGTAGTGGGCTGGCCAGGGAGGAACCGAGCTTTTGGGATCTCCTCAGGGCTCAGGTGTTTCACCCAGGGAAAGCTGTGGAGGAGGTCTGGATGAAACCATCTGCCCCATCTGCTCCCACACTAGGTTGTCCCCCCCCCATTTTGCACATCTCAGGAGTTTAAAATTTAAATAGGTTAATAGTTAAAATAAAGTGGCACTTATTCAACCCAATACTTGTGTCTGGACTCTTTATTTCCATAGCTGGTCAGCAATAAGATCATTCTAAAACTCAAACTGGACAAGTTGCACCCTTATCCATTGTGCAGTGATTCCACTGTTTATATGCAGGCTCCATTCTAGGGCTGTTTCAGAATTGAAGCCCAAGCTCCACAGCCTCATTTGTGCACAGGAAATGCTGTTTTCTGCTTTAAAAAAAAGTCCACATACAAAGTTTTCACAGAATAAATGGAAGATTCTTGTAAGTGTAGGATTTTCCTCATCTGGATTTCCTAACACTCATAAAACCATGATTTTTGACCTTTTCCTGAATATTTTTTAATATTATTTTCATCCCTTATGTAATTGCAGGTAAATACTCTTATACGCCTCAGGGAGTGATGGCTAAGGGTGAGTGAATATTTCATTCAGTTCATTTCTTTATGAGCACTTCCAAAAATTCAGAAACATCATCATATGTTAGAAGGCGCAAATGTTTAAAAAATAGAGGTTTCCCCCATATCCACAGAACCAATATCTGTGGTTTCACTTATCCACAGCTGAAATAGGGACACTTACCATAGAGTTGTGCTGGAAAATGCCTAGACAGCTTCCTTTCTGGGAACTGCTAGGCCCTCCAATGCAACTCTATGGTATGTTTGTGCCGGAAAGTATTTATTTATAGGGTTTGCTATTATCTGTAATTTCATTTATAAACTGTAAGTCTGGGAATGTATCCCACATGGATATGGGAAGCAACCTGTATGAATGTAGGAGAAAGCAATACTGGCAAATTCATTCACCCCCAGTGATGGCACATGGGGCTTTTCAAATTTATTAACAAGACTGCACACATAGCCACCGAAGTTCTTGCCACCACGGCAATTTTCACTGATTAGTTTGTGATCAGGAAGAAGTCTTACAACAGTTCTAATTTCTTCTTTTCAGATAAGGATGGCATGTTTGAGCACCTTTGCTAAAGACGAATGAAAATATATGAATGTGCAAGACCTTAGAACACCAAGGCAACACTTCCTTTAGGTTGCATTATATCCTTGTAGGGGGTATTATATCCTTGTTTGTAATTGTTATTTTAATTCCTGGCTTCACGTAGTCACAGTTTACAAAAAAGTCATTCATTACTTTTTCTGACATCAAAGGATAGTCTCTTCTATTATATTTAGTAAAAGGAAAAAGTCCACTTTCCTGCATGACAACTGACCAATTTTACAACACCAGGAAACAATCCAGATTTTCCATTAGTCATAAAGGACTGTCACATGTATTTAAAATATAATCTGATACTGTTTGAAAGTTATCTGCAAACAAAACTGCTAACATCTAGATAACTCAGTTTACGGCTAGAATTTATTTTGCTTCAAGTTTGGATATTCATAATGACAATTAATTAATAACATATTCTAAAAATGAGTTGATGGCTACTCCTAAAACGCCTTAGTAAAATATCATGGCCAGTGGCCACAAGTCTGGATTCCACAACTCCCCCTTTGAGGATTATTCAACAAGTAAACGGTGATTGTTTTTTTCCCCCCTCTCTCACACTTATCTTTCTCTCACATTTGCTCCTATCTTTTGTTGAACTGCTGGTGGCATGAGGAAGGGAAATAAAGATATGAAGCAAATCAAGGAAGTTATTACAACAGAAACTGCTTACATCTGATATGATCCTTTGCTGAGGGGCTAAGAATTCTCTGCTTGAATTGAGGGGAGTTGATAGGAGTTCTCTAGCAAAGATGCTAAGTACCTAGCTAAACTACAGATCCCAAGATTCCCTAGCATGTAGCCATGTCAGTTAAAAGAGGGGTCAAACTTATTTATTTTTTAGTTATTTAGTTATTTATACCCCGCTCTTCAGCCACAAGGCTATCAGAGTGGCTTACAAATTGTTTTAAGCAATAGCTATTTACACATCTAACTACATTAAACAGTTTCCAATGTGTGTTAGCTTGTGTAGCACAAATGCGCCCACAGATCCAAGAGGCAGCATATACCCATCATGTTAAGTAGCCATGAATACACTCCACATGCACAGGGGTGTCCAAGACCTCTCTGGAACCTAGCCCACTCCCAGTTTCCATAATGTGGTAAAAATCTGTGGAGCCAGCAGTGAGCTTGTGACACAGCATTCCTGTTTGAGATAATAAGTAATGCAGATTGGATATTTGGAGGAAAGATCCTGCCCAGATTGGGAAGTTACATGATGTCCTCTAGCCCTTGGTAGGTCTCCATTCATACCATTAGGTGTGTATTGGGCCAGAAAACCTCTCAGATACAAAGTTGTTTCCCCCTTTTTTAAAAAAAAACACTGTATTTGACTGCACTGCATTTTAATGTGGCAGTGGGAATTATGTGGCCAATGGGCCACACGTGGCCTGCCAAGCCCCTCCATGCAACCCCAGGATTCCTTCAAAGAGCTCTCCCATTAACGAAAACTTACCTGAAACAGGACAATAACCACCTCAGAAGTTTCCTCAGCATGCAGTCAGAACTTTTTCAGATGTGAACTTACCACGCAAGAAGGCTTGTAATAGGCGCAATGCTGCTGCGTGGCAGGGGGCCTGTTTCATATGACACCATCCCCCTGCCGAAATCAGCTGTGTCAGTTCTGCGAGAGACTGGAGCCAGCCGTGCCATATTTGGCCTTTTTTTAAATTCACAGGCAACTTCAGTGAATAAAAAAAGGCCAAATATGGTGCGGCTGGCTCCAGTCTCTCACGGAACTGACACAGCTGATTTTGGCAGGGGGACGGTGTCGTACAAAACAGGCCCCTTGCCGCACAGCTGCGTCGCGCCTGTTATGAGCCTTCTTGCACGGTACGTTCATGTCCAAAAAAGTCCTCAGTGACCTGTTTTGGTGGCTGATGTAGCATTCTAATTGCTTTCAAGTTTGAAAAAAGGGATGGGTGTGAATCATGGAGATTGGGGTTGAAAATAGGCTGGATGCAGTCCCAGGCCTTACCCACTATTGCATTACTGAATCAATTACAAACTGGTTACAGTGAACAATCCATCACAAAATAAATGTAGAATTACAATGGATCATTTGCATGCTCACTATGACTTATGTGGATCTGAAAGGAATGCTGTGATCACTAAAACTTAAATAAGTCATGCCAGACTAATCTTATCGCTTTTTTTTATAGTTACATACTTGGTAGATGATGGGAATGCTGTGGATATAGTGTATCTTGATTTCAGTAAGGCCTTTGACAAACTCCCCCATTATATTCTTGCAAAAAAGTTAATAACATGAGGGCTAGACAATGCAACTGTTTGGTGGATTTGTAATTGGTTGATGGGCTGAATCCAAAGGTTGCTCACCTATGGCTCATCTTCATCCTGTAAAGAAGAGACCAGTGGGGTGCCATAGGGTTCTGTCCTGGGTCCAGTGCTATTCAACATCTTTATCAATGACTTGGATGAGGGAATAGAGGGCAGGCTTATCAAGTTTGCAGATAACACCAAATTAGCAGGGGTAGCTAATACCCCAGAGGATAGGATCAGAATCCAAAATGACCTTAACAGATTAGAAAGTTGGGCCAAAATTAACAAAATGAATTCCAACAGGGAGAAATGTAGGATACTACACTTCGGCAGTAAAAATGAAAAGCACAGATTTAGGATGGGTGACACTTGGCTTAGTGGCAGTACATGTGAAAGGGATCTAGGAATCTTAGTGGACACAAACTGAACATGAGTCAGCAGTGTGATGCAGCAGCTTAAAAAGCCAATGCGATTCTGGGCTGCATCAATAGGAGTATAGTGTCTAGAATAGGTCAAGGGGAGTAATAGTGCCACTCTATTCTGCTTTGGTCAGACCTCGCCTGGAATACTGTGTCCAGTTCTGGGCACCACAATTCAGGAAGGATATTCAGAAGCTGTAATGTGTCCAGAGGAGGGCAACCAGGACAGTGAGAGGGCTGGAAAAATAAATTTCTAGCATAAGCTTTTGTGAACTACAGTCTACTTCTGTTACCTGAATTGTGTGAGGTCTGTGGAGACCGTCTAATGTCCAAATATTAATATGGGGAATATTTAATTAGCTCAAAATGGCAGCAAGAGGCCAGGTAATGACAGGATCTTTGACTTTTATATACCAGTAGTAACGGAGGAGACTCTAAGCCAGAATGTACAATTAAATGATCTTTATTGGAAATTAATATTAACAAAATTCATGCAACCACTCAGCCTTCAAGCAATCACACAAGGTTATTGAAGATTTGGATAGAGGACTAGAGTGCGGGGATTGTGGGTCGATCCTCTAGAGCTGAGATCACAAAGTAAACTGGCAGAGGGGAGGTCCGAAAGGTAGAATGGTGACATGAACTGACATAGAGTCAGAAGGAAGAGGGTCCATGCACACTTGGGTGGAGTTTTAGGGTGATATTTATATCTGATAATTCCCCTGAAGGGATGGGATTTAGAGTGGAATACCATGTCTCTTGGAGTTTCCCAGGCTAAAATAAAGGATGCCTCAGAAGAGTTAACAGTTGTTAATGGGCAATCGTTAACAGGCAATAGGAAAGGTCTATTGTTTGAGGGGAAGGGAAGAGGAAAAACCCACTTTGCAAACATCGAGGATTAGTGGATGACTCTTCTCCAGGTGTTAAGGCTGACCTGAGTATAACTCATTTAGGAAATTTCTAAAGGCCCATTCCTTGGTTATACATGACTCCACCCTTGGTATCTGGGGGCCCCTGGTTTACCTGCCAACTATGTGCAGGGCTGGCTTAAGGGCCCTGCAGCACCTGCAGCCACACAGGACCCCGTCATTAGGGGGGTGTCATAACCCTCCTCCTGCAAAAACATCATTAGTAATAAACTGAATATCCCGTACTGTGAATAGGTTAGGTTACGTTACATTACATTACATTACATTGACCTGAGATAAACATATAGGGCCCCCAAAATAAAGCACTGCAGGGGGGCCCAAAATTCCTTAAACTGGTCCTGACCACATGGAAGGCCACATCAAGCCAAATTATGAAATATTGCCAATTGTGTGATATTCCAAGATGGGAGCTATCAGGGTAGGTAACACTTTATCAAATGCACCTGTAGTCCACACAAGTTTATCCTAGAAATTTCTTTTTCCCAGTTAGTCTTAAAGGGTGCTACTAGATTCTAGCTTGCAATGGGTGCACAGCCAGGCATGCAAAGGAAAGTGTCAACACTTCTTCTGGCTTAGCATAAGTTCCTTGAGTGAGCCTTAGCAGGTCTTTAGAAACCAACCACTGTGTCAAGTGTAAAGGCAAATTTGGAGAACTTATTGATGCCTTTGTAGAGGCAGCTCAGAGTCAATGTTTGTACAGAAACTGGCAGTAGATGTATCCTGTGAGAGAAAACGAGTAAACCAGTAGTATAAACATTTGATCATGTATCATTACATTGTAATGACAGATTTATTTTTCTCCCTTGAGTAAATTAAAAACTTTTTTTTAGGGAATAACTTTTCCTGTTACACATTATTCCATGCACATTTTTTTAAAAAATCAGAAAGATATAGATATCATTCTATTCATGTGTATGTTTGGGATATACAAATTTGCTAAGTTTACATAAAAATATGAACCAAATGGATTTTTCGTCCAACTCTGTGACAGCTTATGTTTAAATAGTAATCATGATAGGAGGTTTTTGCAGAGAAAAGCCAATCTTTGCAACAAATTATTTTATCAGGAAGAGTACTGGTACATAAAGGTTAGGGCTTAGGAATGCAGAAGGTCACAAGCCTTGATGAGGAACAGTAGCCTGCTTCTTAAACTGTACTTTGACCAATAAGCTGCTGTGCCTATAAATCCTAATAAAACTTTTTAAATCTACTTCTGCTATACAAACACATTTTTAAAAAGACATTTCCTTGTTGTTGTTGCTAATTGCCTTCAAATTTACCTCAACCTATGGTGACCCCATGAATGAGAGACCTCCATGTCACCCCTATCATCAACAGCCCTTCACAGATCTTGCAGACTTGGGGCCGTGGCTTCCATGATTAAGTCTATCCATCTGGAATGTGGTCTTCCTCTTTTCCTACTGTCTTCTACCTTGCCAAACATTATTGACTTTTCTAGTGAGTCATATTTTGTCATGATATGCCCAAAGTGCAGTAGTCTCAATTTAGTCATCTTGGCTTCTAGGGAGAGTTCAGGCTTGATTTGCTCTAGGACCCATTGATTTGTCTTTTTGGCAATCCAGGGTATCTGCAGAACTTTCCTCCAACACCACATCTCAAATGAGTTGATTCTCTTCCTATCAGCTTTCATCACTTTCTAGCTTTTCACAATCATACATAGAAATTGGAAATAATGATGGCATGAACAATCCTAACTTTAGTCTTCAACGATATAAGTTGATACTTCAGGTTCTTGTCTAGTTCCTTCATAGCTCCCCTCCCAAGTTCTAGTTGTCTTCTGATTTCTTGGAGATTTTCACACAGGGCCAAAATGCCCCGTTACTGTCCCACTACCTCCTCTCCCGTTCCTGCCACGGAATAACATAAATCTTTCACACACTCACCTTAATTCCGCAGCAGGAACGGGCTCCCCCTCCCCTTGCTGGCTGGCCGTAAATGCAGCTGTCGTAAGGCTGCTTTTACGACCGGCCGTCTGAAACGTTATCACCTTATCACGTGATAATGCCAGACAGTAAATTTAAAAAATGAAACTCCCCCAAACATAAAATCAGTTCACCAAGCACAAAAACACTCTTTAAATCACATAATCAAAACAGGGAGGGTAAAATAAAGAGGGCCACTTACCTGGATGTCCAGATCGTACCAGGAAGTGCTTAGAACAGACCTCCCCTCCACGGCTGTCATTTCAGAAGAGGAACAGGGCTCCTGTTCACACACCCGTGATTGCATGATAGTGACGGAACGGGAGGTCTATTCACGATGAAAAATCATGATTACATTGTTCTGGAACAGTCACAAGAGTAGGATGGATGCAGGACAGAACAGGGCCAACGTCATCCGAAAGGGAAAACCTTTCCCGACCCTGTTCTGTTCCTGCCACGGGATATATAGCCCGTGTGAAAATCTCCCTTGACTGCACTCTCCATTCTGATTAATGACTGAGGCAAGGTATGGAAAATCTTGAACTGCAGTCGTCCCTTCACATTCGCGGGGGTTCCGTTCCGCGGACCCCTGCGAATGTGAAAAATCCGCGAATAACGACTCCCCTCCCCCCTCCCTCCCCAGGCCTTCGCAGGGCCTAGCAAGGCCCCACGGAGGCCTCCCCGGCCCTTCCTCCCTCCCTCCCCAGGCCTTTGCGGGGCCTCCGGAGGGCCTCCGGGGGTCCCGCGAAGGCCTCTCCACCCCTCCCCAGACCTTCGCGGGGCCTCCGGAGGGCCTCCGGGGGTCCCGCAAAGGCCTCCCCACGCCTCCCCAGGCCTTTGCGGGGCCTCCAGAGGGGCTCCGGGGGTCCCGCGAAGGCCTCTCCACCCCTCTCCAGACCTTTGCGGGGCCTCCGGAGGGCCTCCAGGGGTCCCGCGAAGGCCTCCCCACCCCTCCCCAGACCTTCGCGGGGCCTCCGGAGGGCCTCCGGGGGTCCTGCAAAGGCCTCCCCACCCCTCCCCAGGCCTTCGCGGGGCCTCCGGGGGGCCTCCGGGGGTCCCACGAAGGCCTCTCCACCCCTCCCCAGGCCTTCGCGGGGCCTCCGGGGGGCCTCCGGGGGTCCCGTGAACGCCTCCCCACCCCCTCCCCAGGCTTTCGCGGGGCCTCCGGGGGTCCCGTGAACGCCTCCCCACCCCCTCCCCAGGCTTTCGCGGGGCCTCCGGAGCACCTCCGGGGCCCCCGTGGAGGCCTCCCCTCTCCCTCCAGGTCTTTCACGGGGCCTCTGGAGGCCCCGTGTCGCGGTTTTGGGGGGGCCGGGGGGGCCCTCCCATATCCGCGAATAACCAAAACCGCGAATGTCAAGTTCGCGAATGTGTAGGGACAACTGTATTTCAATGTCTTTATCATCTACTTTAAAGCTATGTAAGTAATCAGTGGTTATTATTTTAGTTTTCTTAATGTTTCACTGTAAACCTGCCTTTGCACTTTCTGTCTTGACTTTCTTCAATAATTTTTCCAAATCTTTCCTATATTCTCTACTGGTAGTATGGTGTCACCTAAATATCTTTAAGTGTTGATTTTCCTCCAATTTTCACACCTCCTTCCTCAGAGTCTAATCCAGCTTTGTGCATGATGTTTTTGGCATACACGTTAAACAGATAGGGTGATACAATGCAGCCTTGCTTGACCCCAGCACCAAAATATATATGGCCATGATGTATATTAAAAGCCTGAGCTATAGAATATGAAAGATTTGGGTTATCTACTGGGAATTCAGGACTAAACAAGATGTGATTTATGTGATTAGCAATATTTTCGGACGCCTCTTTCGAGCTCTTGCCGCACAAGCAGCCTCCGGAGCAGTAACGAGACTGCCGCGTGGCAAGGGATCTATTTTGGATGTTGCCGTTTCTCTCTCAGCATTGTCCGTGACTCTTGCAGCTAGCATTGGAGGCGGCCGCACTGTTTTTTACTCACGGACAACTTCTGTGAGTGAAAAACAGCACAGCCGCCTCCAATGCTAGCCGTAAGAGTTACGGACGACGCCGAGAGAGAAACGGCGTCATCCAAAATGGACCCCTTGCCACGCGGCAGCCTCATTACTGCTCCGGAGGCTGCTTGCGCGGCAAGAGCCTGAAAGAGGCATCCGAAAATCTCCTATGTGTATTGATTTTTACAGAAATAAAAGATATGATGCTTCCAACCCAGACTGGTCCCAGAGAAAGGGGCAAAGTGTAAAAGTCCCCCTATTGAGGGCAGCTAGTGAACCTACTCTGGATTTTAACACTGCTCCTCCAGTAGCTGCTTCAAGTTCAAGGCAAGTACTGCCAGTGACAAAGGAGAGACCCTGGCAGCTGTGAGAGGAGCAGTGGCAAAATCCACCCCCCCTCCACACACTTGGAAATAAAAGCCAGACTCCAGTGACAGGGTAAACTAAGACCACAACATTTAATTCAATAAACCAATGTTGGGGAAGCTTCCCTAATGCAAAATATTGATCAAAGGCAGGGGTCACTGCTTGACCACCTCCTCTGACCATTTCAAGCTGAAAAACACCCACCCTGCTGTCAGTCAGTATCTACAGACTGACCTCATCTGGTTATTACTCTGTGGAGGCCAAGCCACAATGTCCAAGTCCCAAGTATTAAGGAAGCAGCAGTAATGCAGTTTGACCCCAAAGATGGCTCTTGAGTTTAACCCCTGACTCCCAAGAGCACAGGAGCCGTCCTGAAGAACCACCCTTCACTAAATTCATGCCTTTTGGGTGCTGATTAGATTTCCACTCCTATTCTGTATTTTTCCCTTGATGTGGCCACCTGTTTAAATGGCACAGTCCTGATCTTCCCATAGTGTCCTTGGTGCATCAGTGCAGGAGAAGCAAAAATTCGCCACCCACCCCCCTTTCAATATTCCAATCAGAAGAAGGGAGTATAAAATTCCTATTCAGCCCTGACGTGACCAGCTATACTTGCACTGACACCTTGGACAGGTTGGCAGGCCAAGCTGAAGATGAATGAGGAAGATGCCAAGGGCAAGGAAGCTCATATAGCCTCTTCATCCCACAATGATATCTATATCATGATAACACCTATATGCTTTGGTGTGCTTAACAGTGCATCCGAAAGAACACAGCAACACTATAGCAATGAGTATGCTGGCTGTGAAGGATGGGAGTTGTCCAACACGTCTAGATGGCACCAGGTTAGGGAAATGCTGCTATAAAGGGCATCCAATGGGAAAACAAAATATTCTGATGTGAGTCTTTAGAAAAGTAGTCCTACAAATAGAGGGAACTCACTCTGCAGCAAGGTGAACAAATAAAGGGTAATTTAACTTCAGTTGCATTTAGAATCTTTTCCTAGGAATCTTATCTCTGGAGGTCAGCTAATGGCACAAAGCAGTAGAGCAGGAAACCAAAAGTGATTAGAGAGTAGGAAGCTCAAAACCTTCAATTTTAATATTCACCTTTTAATCGGTTACCAGAGAAGAGGTATTTCCCTCATTGTTGTAACCTTTGAAAACACAGGAATTTATCTTCTCTGTAAGGTCACAACATGAGTCACTCAATCAACATAAATGCAAAAAAAAAAAAGAAAGGAAAGGAAAGGAAAGGAAAGGAAAGGAAAGGAAAGGAAAGGAAAGGAAAGGAAAGGAAGAAGCCACTGGTATAGAAGAGGCCCAGGGGCTAAAATTCCAATTTGGGTAGTATCTTGGGGGCTGCTTTACAACTATGGGTGGGGCTAAGGACATGAGGTGGGGGCAAAGAAAGTAGACAGACTCATATATGGTTCAAACCAATTCAAACATTTTCCCACTGAGCATACCAAGTACTGCTCAGTTCTAGGTAGGTCTGCTCAGGAGTAAGCCCCAGTGCAACAGCTTTCAGGGCTGCAAAGCAGAACCCAATGCCACCCAATTGCTTTCTGGGTTTTTAAATATTCTCTTATCTCTGATCACTGACTGGAAAGAAGAAGCAGAAGTTCTTGATTGGAGAATACAGCCAAACCATTGTAGACTGTCAGGAGATTTTCAGACGTGTTAAATATGGTGTTACACAAATGCCAGGAGATAATGGGCGTCCCTTTCAGACTACGTCGTTCCCATGTTGTCATGCACCCATGCTGCTTCCATTCCACCAGCACTGATTTTTATTCACAGGCTAAGTTGTGAATAGATCCCCCGTTCTATTTCTGTAATGGAATGATATGCTTCTGAAAAGGTGCCCGTTATGCTGGCACGATACCAGCATCAATGGAAGGTGCGTGCCTTAACACTTCTGGGTGAGATCGGGACATCCAGGTAAGTCACACACTTTTTTGTCCCCTCCCTGAGTTACTTGGGATGTTTACAGTGTGTTTTTATTCTTGCTGTAACTTTTGGATGTGTATTTTGCTTTTACTTTTTGAATTTCCTGCACGCTCGTATTCTCGCAAGAACGTCCAGGATTTGAAACCAGGAAGTGAAAGGAGCACCATTCGAGCTCCTTTCACTCCTAGGATGCCCTGCTGAGGGAAGGACGCACAAAAAATGTAGGTCTGATTTTTTTTTCATGTTGTTACAGGGGAGGGAGAGGGGTGGGACAGGAGATTGCGAGACGGGAACACTTTTTTTGTTCCCCTCTGAAAATCTCCTAACTGGCCTGTAAGTCAGAAGTTCCTTATTTCTGCCATACACAGAAATAGATAGCCAAGCAATTTTGACTACAATAAATAAATAAATAAATAAATAAATAAATAAATAAAAATTCTTTTTTCTCAGGGTGAAATCATTTCCAAATCACTGTTTTGCAATATGGAAGTATAATTTGCTTTGAAGTCCAACAAGCTCAGGATTGGTCAAGCTGTACAATAAAGAAGCTGTCATCTAGCAATAAGAGTATTGCTGCTATAGAACACAAACAGATGGTATAAAATCACAGATATAACTAAGGCCTGGTGAATGATGAATAAGTCAATGTGCTTCCTTAAAGTGAGCCCTCTAGAGGCAGATTGGTGTTTGTCCATTGCCTTGTGGAATGGTCAAATAGCAATAAAGTGCATCATGTATGAATTATAAATGATGCCTCATTATCTCTTTTAGAAATTATTATATAAAGCTCATACTCAACCCCAAACAGAGAAATAACATTAAAGTCTGGGATGTCTTGCAACTTTAAGATGCAAATTTATTTATCTTTCTGAGAATATTTTTCTCCACAACTTGATTAAAATTTGATAAGGATCAGTAGATGTTCAGTGGATGATATCTTTTCTTTAACACAAAGACCTGGAACTATTGGGTCCAAAGTCTCTTAATCTCAAGATGCTCCAGGATCAAATCAATTACCTTCTCCAGCTTGGAGGTGGTATAGATAATTCCCACCTCACTGAAATGAATAGGAAGGGGAAGAAACATTAGAGAACTCTCTAGCCGTCCATCCCGCCTCAACCTGGATCATCTGCCACTTCAGATATGTACTATTATGATTGCTCCACTCCTAATATTGGTTAGTGGAGCCACAGTGAAAGATTGGACTACAGTATCCATAATTTGCCAAGTCTCAAGGTTGCAATCTTAGGTAGATGTATGTCATTGAACAAAGAAAGGTGGAATAGCAAGTGGCTCTACCAGCAATCACAGCAGTGCCAACAGGAAATACAACAGGAAATGTCTGCATTATCTGCAATGGAACATCTACACCTTCTACAATTGAACTGAACCCTAGACTTATGGCAATCGTGGTCAAGGCTACAGTCTCAGAGGCACTGACCAGCCTCTTCACTCACTCACTACAGCTGAGAAAGGGGACTGTAAGGTGCTGTAAACATTACCAAACATTGTGGAAGAACAGGCATAAAGGTTTACAGACCCTTCCCTCCATTTTTCACTTTACAGCATCACAGTGCAAGGTGTGTGTAAAGTATCAGCAGCAATTGTTACCTGGCCTTACACCCCCTCCCTCCAATAATTCATAATTCGGCTTATTAGACACTTCAGATGGTTTTCAGGAGACCAGTGCAACCCAAACATCAGGGCTTGTGAAGGTTGCTTGAAGCCTATGAAGAGGTCTTAGAAATTCCCCAAACAGATATGCCCAGGATGAGATTAAGCAAAAGCCCTTCAGACAATAGTTAGGGTGGAATGTGCTAATTTCTCTGGTTGCACCTGGCAGTGAGACATACTCCAAAAACAAACAAATGATCAGGACACCCATTATCCTGCAAAGGTCTTCCTTCACATCTCTGCCTGCCCACAATGTGAAGGTTGCCTTAAACCCATCAGTCTTAATGTCCCAACCATTAGTGGCAATCAACAAAGCCGGAGCTTCCATTGTTTAACTCTGGGGAACTCACTCAAGCATTGCTGTACACTCAAAACACCCCTTAAGGGTATGATATTGGGTATAAATATTACCCCCAAATCATATCCACAGTGTGCACAGGTACATATACCTCGTCATTCTGCCTGTCTTCTGTGTCACTGTGTGCACAGCTCCTCCCATCTCGTCACTCTGCCGGTAAGCTGTGTGATCCTCAACATCAAGTCTGAGCCCCCTTTCGCTGCACAAATCTCTGCTCTCCAGACAGGCAATTGTAGTCCATTTCTTGAGTCTATTCCTCTATCCAAATACTTTCTCCTAATTCTTCACTAGCCTTGTGTGATTGCTTGTGTGCGTAAGTGCATGTGTGAATGCCTCCAAGATTATTTTCCAATAAAAACATTTTTTTTTTTGGCTTGGAGTCTCCTCAGTTAGTACTGAGGTGTAAAGATCCTGAAGTTACAGGTGTAAAGATCCTTAAGTTACCAGACCTCTTATAACCATACCTTTGAGCTAATTAAAATTCCCCAATATAATATCATAACTCAGAGGTCAAGCGTGGGTCCCATGGACACCATGGAATTTGGGTACACAATGTGAGGCCTGTAGACACTAAGGAACCTGAAGCAGTTGCTTTAGTTCTGCCATTGATAGCCCAACCTAGGACAGCATCAAAACAAAGATAGGGAGTGATAAACTTAGAGAATTTCTGGGTTTCTCAAAGTCACATTAAGCATCTCTTTTATTATGAAGTTCTTCCTTCTGAAATGAACTGAGCATACAAGACTAACTTGAGGAGGAGGAGGAGGAGGAGGAGGAGGAGGTGGTGGTGGTGGAGGAGGAGGACAACATGCTAAGTTAGGAACAGTGCAAACATTCTTACTCTGTCTTTAAAGTTAAATTGATTTAATCCTAGTGAACTTGCTGGAATTCTGTCTGGGAACCAAGAGAACTATTTATCATGGGACACCAATGTAACAAGCAACAAACGTAAATATTTTGGTGGAGGTAGTACTAACTATAACTTCAACATCATTTTATCACTCTCAGAAAGGTTAAGGGTATTGTGAAAATTTAGAAGTATGTGCAGTGGAAAGGAAATCAGATATCAGAACATAAGTTTCCCCTTCCTGACTCACAGCTGGTAATAAGAACTACTTAAACCTCTTTGGGTAAGAAAGTGCTATGCAATAATACTTATATGAATAAAGAAAATACAGAAAACCTTTAAGAATCTTGACGTTCCTGTTTTATCATTGCATCAAATGTTTGCTCATGCTTTCATAGAACTAAAATGGGACTTTCCAGAAAATAGGTCCTTAAGGTAATAAAAAAAAGAGGTCAGTCATTTGTATATTTCAGCATAGGACAATTGCCACAGCTGTGGGGTTGAATCATCATGAGGTACAGCACTCGCATGTTGTTGTTGTTTAGATGAATGTTCTCCCTTTCCAAACACATCATCAGGGTAGCTTTCAGTAAACTATTACAAAGTATGAAGTAGGACTTTATCAGACCATCCCCCTAAACCTCATTCTTTTGCCGGCATAAATTTGTCATTTTTATGCCAGCAAAAGAACTTCCCATGCCACACTTACCTTTCATCTGCACTATTAAAATCCCACGTGTTCTCATGAGAATACATAGAGTGGGAAACTGAAAAACAAACAAAAAAAAACTCAAAAAGGTTTTAAAAGCACAAAAACACACTTTAAAACTTACAAGTAAACTGGGGAAGGTCATAAAAACTGCATCACCTACCTGGATGTCATAATCTCACCCGGAAGTGTTCTGGCCAGACCAGACCAGTATGTGATGCTGCATTCACATTAGAACAATGGTGCATGGATTCAAATGCTGGCAATGCCAGCACAAAAGCACCACCGGGGATCAATTGACGGCTTGAGCCACCAATAAAAACAGTATGGGTTTTAGACAAGACATAAACATGAAATGATGACATCGTCTGGTATGCACACCCTTTCGTGTTTATGTGGCATCATTATGATGCCTTATTTGGATGGTCTGATAAAGTCCGTAGTGTTTAGAGTTATGGGCTGAGACTTGGGAGATTCAGGTTCATGTTGCCAGTGAGCCATAAAACTCACTAGATGACTTTAAGCCAGTCATTCACAGGGGCCTACATCATCAGGTTGTTGTGGAAATAAAGTGAGGAGGAGCAGAACCGTACACAACCTTGAGCTTACTGGGGGAAAGCCAGGCTATAAAGGCAACTCATATCTAAATAACAGGAAAAATAATGAATTAAAATAAGTTGAAATCAACAATTCTATAAAAGCTGAACTAAAATAATATAAAACTGTCCATGTAAAATAGGTCAATGAAAGTTTAGAAGCCTGGGGTGGGTAAGTGTATGGCTTGGTTGGTTGGTTTTTTATTAAAAAGTCATTTCTGGAAACCAGAAACATACTACAGTGGGAACTGAGAGAGCCTCAGTACATTGCAAAGACACATTCACTAAAAAGGCCTGTATGTCATACCTCAGATGGCATGTGAATTTAGAGAAAGGCATCTGCTGTTGATCTCTAAATACAGACAGCCATGTATGGAAACTTCAGGTAGTGCATACAATCCACAGGCTGTGACAGGCTTTAAAAGGCCAGGACTAGTACTTTGAATTGGGCTAAGAAATGGCTCAGGAGCCAGTGCAGTTGGCAAAAGGCTAGCATAAATATGCTCATAACATCCAGTCCCAATTCAAAGTCTAGCCGTTTTCAGAAGTGGAATCCAGTTGGACAGGATGCCTAGAGAATGGAAATCCTATCCTCCAGCCCATAACTCTATGTTGGAGCTGCACCAAGTATCAAAGAGAAACCAGCTCACAAAGATCAACGTTTCCCAACATATCCACCCAAAGATCTAAGTATACCTTTCACATATAGAAAATAATGTTCATATATTTCTTAGCATGGTGATGGTTCATTTTCAATTATTTTTCAAACTTCTACATCAATGATATTATATACCTGGGAGGTTGTGTGAAGTCCATACCTTCTGGTTTTGCTAATTATATGCCATTTTTTTCACACACTGGATGACATATATGTAAAATGTGTTTCTTCCCACCCACCCCCCACAAAAGTAATGGAAAATACAATGAACTATGCAATTCCCTTTCAATCAGATGCAGTCTCCCTTGGCTGTATTAAAGAATTAGCAAACAGAAAGCAGCTAGGAGCCTATTGGCAGCTGTCAAACCATCACTGGTGTATAATGAAAATGTAAACCAGTATAAAAGCTTGAAAGTCTGGGGAAAAACAGTTTGGGGTAAGTGGGAATTTGGGGGGGGGGAACACAATTGCCAAGGAAAGGGGTAGACTAGCCTCCTCACAACTATATATTCCTCAAGCTCCTGTTCATAAAAAATAGTTTATCAAGGTTTATAAAAAAATTGTCATGTGACATGTAACTTTCCTCCTTTAGATTCTGTTCATGTGCTTGCTTCTGTGCTCCACTGTATATAGGTACATTCATGAAGTTTCAGATGCAGACCCATATCACAAAAATGAGCTGAAAGCATATAAGGCATTCCAAATTTTCTGTAACAGTCAGTAATACTTTGAATATTTCCAATACCTTTCTTTGGAGTGCGGCATTCATTACATTCTAACAGACACTATATATGTGGTTTATATGTGTGGTTTATAATTCACTATATATGTGGGAAATGTCAGTGGGTTGTACCACATAATCAATATAAATGGGAGGCATTAAATATTTTCATACAATCTACCTTTGGTATCTCTCTCTCTGGTGAGTTCACCATAGAACTTTTTTGGGGAGGCGATGGTCCTATAAACGTGCCCTGCCCAGCGCAGCTGTGTTCTCAATATCATGGCCTCAATGCTGGTGATCCCTGCTTGCTCAAGGACAGCAACATTCGTCACATAGTCAGTCCAGTATATATTTAGGATTGTGCGTAGACAGCGCTGATGAAAGCGTTCGAGGACTCTTAGGTGGTGGCGATAGGTGACCCATGTTTCAAAGAAATAAATTCCTCAGACTGACAAACAGGACATATATCTCACCTCATAAATATGGCTACTCTTCTCTGTCTGAGTTACTGGTAGCAAATTCTCACCTAGAGGAATGCTATTACTGTTGTTCTTATTTAAGTTCAGCATTCTCTCCACATTGTAGCCAGACACTTGCCTATGGAACCCCTCCCCAACAGGATGTGAATGCAACAATGCTCCCATTCGTCATGCTGTCCTGCAAGAGATACACAGAGGCACTGCCTCTGGTGTTAGAGGGAGTATATATCTAACAGGGCTAGTATCCACTAATAGCCCCATCCTCTATGAATTTGTCCAAGCCTTTTTTTGAGATTGCCCAGCTGTACATCTTACCATAGTGACTACCACAATTTAACAATGCTTTATGTGAAAAAATGCTTTCTTTTATATGTACTAAATATCCCACTGTTAGGTTTTCTTGAATGGCATTTAGTTCTAGTATTACAAAGGAGAAAGGTTTCTTGTTATTCCTTTTCTCTCCTCTTACATGCCTCTCTTCTCTTCTCTTCTCTTCTCTTTGAAAATAATGCCTAAATTCTAACTTTTATCTCATAGAAGAATTGATCCAACCCCTTGATCATTTTGGTTGCCTTTTCCTGCATGTCTTCTAGCTCTGCCACCACAATATTCAGATGCAGTGCAGACAGTGATGGCACTAGGGGGGTGCAGAGAGGCTGAACCGCACCAGATGACACTGTCAGAAGGAGAGGTGACACCGGCCTTAGTAACACCACAGAGTGCTGACAACCCCTTTCATTATTCTCCTATTCTTGCCCAGCATTGATCCATGACATGCAACATAATTGTTCTTCTCTGGATACCAAATGATAGCCTGACACTAACTTTGTTTACATATTTCTGTATTGCCCCAAATGGACAGACATTACTCCTCCCTCCCTCTGATACACACATTTGGCCTAACAGTTTTCAATAGCTATCACTAATAATTTTAGAACTGATCTTGTTACTAACTACAAATAATTAGCATTATTCATATTTGCTTTGTGAAAGAATGCTTTCTTATCCATTTTTATTGATTTTTAAAAGCGAGGAAGGGCAGGGCAGGTACTTATTCAAGTCCTTCAATCCTATGCAATGGATTTTTCTGGTGGAGCGCAGCGTGCACAGAACTGGCCTCACCCTTTAAACCAAAGGTTCATTTGCTGTGGCCTTGCAAGCATGGACGGTAGCAGCGAGGTCCTCGGGTTGTAGGTTTGATTAGAGTTTCCTTCTCTTAGATGGTTGACCTTACAGGGTTGGACGAGCACCATCTGCCCGGGTTTGGGCAGGTGCCTATATAGATAAGGGAACAGATGAGAGCTAAGTGGAAAGAGGGACACTGAGGGCTTGTCTAAATAGCAAAAGTACTCGTCATAGAATTTGAGGAGAATTCCATTTGTCCTAATGAGATCCCATGTTGAATCATGGTATTTGGAAGGAGGGGAGCCAAAACCCGCAAAAATTATGCTACAAAAAACTTCAGAATTTTCCCCAAGTTTTAAAAAAGCTACAGGGAAAATGTGCATTCCCTCTCATTAGGACAACTGAATCGCATCACTGCACATTCCCAAAGTGGATAGTGATTGGTCAGACATTCACAGGGGGTAGAGCTTGTTGGCAAGGCAGCACACAGAACCACCATGTTGGATTTTTGCCATAGCGATCATGTGCTGAGGTGATGGAACAGTCTTTTTTTTGGGGGGGGGGTGTTTGTTTATTTAAGTGGAAGATCACACTTCTGCACCTTGGATTTGTTTTTGTTTTTTGTTGTTGTTTTTTTAAATACTGTTCAGCAGCAGCATCTTGGGGAGAATAAAAACATGAGTAATTCACTTGTGCCCACCATCTTGATTCACAGGTATGCCCATTTGAACAGCAAATGCTGATAGTTTCGCATGCCTGTGATCTTGCAAAAAACAACAACAATGGAGACAAATGAAAGCTGCTGTGAATTGCCATTACTGCGCACCAATCCACATTTTATTGCCTCATATAGACAAGCCATGAGAAAAGAATCTTAGCCTTTTACAGCTTGAATACTAGGCTACCAGAGTTCTTCAGTGTGAGAGAATGTTCATAGCATTATCACCAGACGTTTCTTACCCTTAACAGTTAGTTACAGTCCATTGCCAGATTACAGCCTTTTAAAGTTTTAGTGTTCAGTACATAATGTGCTTCCTAACTACATCTAAAATTACATCTACAAACATGTCAAAGAGCAATTGTAGAACATGATCCCCTGGAGGAGACAGCAGGTGTGAAAAACTGGATGTATTTTAACACAAAAGCAGCCTGTGCAGCTTTTTGTTGTTGTTGAAAAGAGAGATTATTTTCCTCCCCACTAAGAAAGAACATGGTCTATACATAATGCTGCTCTTTTACCTGTGTAATGCAATTAGGCCTCTGCTTTACTATTACTGTTATTACTCAGGCCTGGGGAGTACTGATCCTTCTCATGCAATTTCCTCAGATTTGTGAGCAAACATATTAACCAAGTATATGTGCTGATTTCCAGGTTTGTGACATTTAACTGGTTATTATCAAATGAGAGAGGGCGTTTTCAAAGGTGCTAGCACAGAGATGCCATGCCAGGCTAGCAGGTTGAATTTCTGGGGTTCATATTATATAGTACTACTGCTGTGGACCATTATCTCAAACACATCTTCCAACCTGGAAGCACCTAATGACTACAAGTACATTGTTGTCCACTCTGGCCAAGGGTTAATAATAATGGGCCTTATCTATATCTGAATGAGCATTCTGTCAGCAGGACAGCACTGGGAGATGTGCAACTGGAATGTACATCTACCAGTAAGTAACCAGCAGCATCCATCTTTCCATCAAGATATTTTTAAAGGTATTGAATGCTTACTTTTAAAAAAAATCAGACTCAGTCAAGGAAGCCACAATACCCCCCCCCCCCTAGAAAAACATAAAAACAAAACAAAACAAAAATCCCTTAAAATAGCAGCCAGAAGTGACTGGCATCATGTCTGGCATGCCAAAATGTGACAATGCAGCCCACTAGAGGAGCATACTATCATCATCATTTATTTATGTAGCACCATCTGTGTACATGCCGCTTTACGTGACCGGCTTACACTTGTTAATTTGACAGTTCCCTGCACTCAGGCTTAGAACTTTACCAGACCCAGCAAATATGGTTTCATAACAACGACCAATGAATGTGAAAGGGCGCCCATTTTGCACAACATTGTGCTTTTGAATTTTTGTGTTGTCAATAAAGCATTCTTTTTTATTGATGGGCCAAGCTGTCAATTGATCAGACACGGCAGTTTTTTAGCGTGGTTGCGAGTGTCTGAAACTGTGCCCCATTCTGCTGGTGTGATTGCAGCATCAATGGCGGTCCCTGCCATAACACTTCTGGGAAAGAACCTGAAAATTAGTTACAGGAAGCTCTTTTTCTGAAACTCCCTGTTTTGCAGGCAACTTTTAAAAGTGTGTTTCTGTTCTTGCGTGTGAGTTTTCTTTGTTAATTTAGCTGTTTTTAGACTTTTAAGCACACCTGTATCTTCTTGCGAGAACCGCCAAGATCATGTGTGCCCATCAATGCAGAAGTATGGGGCTATTTCCCCCCTATTATGGCAATATTTGATATAAAGGGTTATTTTGCTGGCACACTAATGGTTTAAAATGTGGTGGCAAAAGAACATTTTTAGATGCTTGTCTGATAAAGTTCTTACAGTTTAAAAAGACATGACACACAAGGAAAAGGGGATGGCAGTGTGGGAGGGGATTAAGTCTGGCAGATGTTGGCTGCTGTTCCCTCTCTCTGAGGCCATAGGAATTTGTGATGTAGGGAGGGCCTTCCATCAGCTGCATGGCCTAGCCAAGATGGACCTGTGTCTGCCTGTTCTTCTCTCCCTCTACCCACACCAGTTCACACCAGTGCTTATATTTTCATTTCAAAAACTCTAACTAGAAGCAAAGATAAGTAATTCTAGAAAAATGATGTAATTAGGGATTTATTCTGCACAAAATCCACACATCGTTGATTTACATAGGAAACATTTTCTGCACAAGAAACAGCATTTTCTTCACAGGAAATGATATTTCTGCATAGAAATATTTTCTGCACAAGAAAGTGCTGAAAATGCTGGTTCCTGTGCAAAACAACCACATACAGATTTTGAGCAGAACAGGCTTCAGAAACGGTGTGGTTTTCAAAGACTTTCTCGCAGCAGAAAGAAAGTGGTTACAATTATTTGTTGCTTCCTTCAAGAAGAAAATTAGTGAGGAATTGCATAGCTAATGTTTACAAACTAGCCCCATTCAGTCTAGCTGTGTTGAAGACTGTAGCTTACCTATTAAGGCTTCTTTTTGAGGAAGGGTTTCAAAAATCAACCAAACAAATAAAAAGCACTCATAGCAACAATTCCTGGAAAAAACAAACATGGTGAATTAAATGGAAAGTCTGAACTCAGAGTAGCATTATGCAGAACATCAGAGCTTTCATGGGATTTTTTTTTCTCTGCGTCATTGGTCATTCATTTAACAATAGGTCTTAAGATCTGATCTGGTAGTCCGACATGCTCTGAGCTGCACCATGAATATAGTTATTAAATTGGGCTTGCCTGTATCAGAAAGTAAGAAAATCACATGGCAAAAGAAAGGAGTGGGGATAATTGGAAAATGACTATATGCCTGTTGATACAAAGCAGGTAGAATGATCTCCTCATGCCCTGTGATAGATGGGAGGAAAAATTAGGGCACTCAAATATCTTATACCCAGAGGCCTGAATCCTATTGGTTAGTGTTAACTAGAGTCGACTCACTGTATCCATTGTTGAAGTCGACAAATAGGTAAATCCCATTAATTCAATTGATCTGTTCTAGTTGGGAGTAACAGTCGCATTCAGACCAATGTGTTAAGAAATGCATGATAAAGGAAGAGAAAAGCTATGTATGTACTCCCAAAGAAGGATAGGTGAAAAATAATTTTAAGTTCATAATTTAAATATGAATTTTCAAAATCTTTAGTTTGGAGATAGAAAGATCTTGCAGTTTTATGAAACTAAGGATATTATCAGACACAGCAAAAATTGGGATTACAAACTCATGGTGGCACAAATGAGCTGTTATTGCATGACATCATCGTCTTCGCATTGCTACTCTGTGCTCCAGCTGTGAAAAACCCATTGCTTCTAATTGACAGGTTAACCTGAAAATAGATCATCAATAGTGCTTTTTTTTTTTTTTGCATTATTGTAGGCATGCAAAACCATGTACCATTGTAATTGTGAGATTACAGCATGAGTGGGCAGTCTCCAGCAAGAAACTGTCTGGGTGAGAACGCAAAAACGAAGCACAGGACACTCTTTTAATGAACTGTTCCATTTACTTTCAACATTTTTAGGTTTGTGTCAGTGATTGCGAGTTCATTTACTTTATTAATTATGGTGTTTTGGCAGTTTTAAGCACCTCTGCATCTTCTCAAGTGAAACACTGAAATCTTACTAATGCTAAATGTAGGTATTAAACTCCCATTCTTAAAGTGCTAGTGGTTGTCGTGTGATAATTCTCTGGCGGTTCTTTTGTGTGATTACAGTGACATGTGATAGTAAGGATTTTTTCAGACGTCTCAAATACACCGCAAGCAGCCTCGTCGCTTTGCGAGGCTGCTGCGCTGCAGGGCGTCGCTTTCGGACGACGCTCTCCCCTGCCGGTACTGTTGCGGTACCGCGGGGACATTTGAGCGTTATATTTCACCAGTTTTTAATCACGATCAATTTTTGTGCTTAAAAACCGGTGAAATATAACGCTCAAATGTTCCTGTGGTACCACAACAGTACCATCAGGGGAGAGCGTCATCCAAAAGCAACGCCCTGCAGCGCAGCAGCCTCGCAACGCGACGAGGCTGCTTGCGGTGTATTTGAGACGCCCGAAAAAGTCCTAAGTGTAATAATGCCACAATGTTTCTGCTATCCTCATTAGCGGAATTACAGCATTTTTAGATGCTAGTCTGATAAAGTCCTAAAAGTGGGAGAGCTGATAAACTCATCCAAGCTGGTTTAGGGTTTTAAATACTTAATTCTTAAAAACCTCCCCTCCCTTCCTCTTTTTTATGCTGCAGGAGACAGAGGCTGCTGTGCTGCCACACTGTAGAAATATAACTATAATGGCTGCATCCTATGGAATTTCCTGGGGTTTGTAGTTTGTTGTGGCACCAGAGCTCTCTGACAAAGAAGGCTAAATATCTCACAAGACTACAAATCCCAGAACTCCATAGCCTTGGGCCATGGCAGTTAAAGTGGTGTCAAACTGCATTATTTCTGCAGCGTGGCAGCAGCCCAAGATAGTGTGAATTAGGGTTTATGTTATTCTGCTTTATTTGATTTATTAATACATTTACATTCTGCCCTACATGATAAGGGGAAATGTAGACCCCTCTCTCTCTCTCGAACTTAAAAGAAAATGTATACAAGACTATGTATCGATGGTATTTAACTCCAAATAAGTTGTTGAAAATATCTAAGAATGCACCAAATCAATGTTGGGGAGGTCAAGAAAAGGAGGTTTTTTTCTTTCATATGTGGTGGACTTGTAAGAAAGGGAAAAGCTATTGATCCAGGATATCTATGTTAATCCAAACAATTTTAGATGTGGATTTTGTAATGTTACCAGACATGTTTTTGTTTTTTTTTTTGTATTATAGATAAAGTTATAGATAACAAATATGGCCTACTTCTTTGATACATGACAACAGCAGCAAGAATACTGTGTGCTCAAACCTGGAAGCAGACTGAAGCACCGACAACAGAAGAATGGATTGTTAAAATTGCCAAGTTAGCCCAAGTTGCCAAGCTAACATGGCTCTTAAAGGAAAGCCCAGTTGAAGATTTTATGACAAAATTGAAATTGTTTATGGACTTTTTAAGCAGGAGGAATAGTAATGATGCAATAATTTGTGGTTATGAGTACAGTATTAATATTCTAGTAGGATTGATTAATCAAATCTGTAATGTAAAATTATATTAGTCCTTTTGTGGAAAATTTCTCTTAATAATTCACTACAGTTTAGATTGCGGGGTCAGAGCCTCATGATGTATTAATTAATTAGTGGAGTTAGTGATTCATGTTTAGTCTAGTATGGTATTAATCTTAGGGCTCATCTACAAAGGCCAGAACATGCCAGCTTCCCACTAGCAGATTCTTCCTGCAGATCAGGCCTGTTCCTCCCTAGTTACCGACATGAAACTGGACTGAGTCCAGACCACCATGCCAGTCTGTTGCTGCAGCTGCCACTGCCACCCACATCCCACTCTCTGAAGCCAGGAAGCCATCCCACAGCACATGAGTAAGGCCCTCTGCAAGTGACCAGCCTGGCTCTATGCTGCAGGCCTGCTTCCTCACTGTAGAAGAGCAACAGCAGGTGGCAGCTGCAGCAATGGGCTGGTTTGGCAGTGTGGGTTCCTAAGGTCACAAGGGGCCCAATCCATTTTTTGCTGGCTGATGCAGTTTTCCCCAGGTATTATTTTGAAAGCGGTATAATGGGCGTTACCCCATCATGGCCCTGTCTTGGCCCCAGGGGTCATGTGGACTGCATGGGGGCAAAAGAGGGCAAATGCCCTGCATTGTTTGGACTGCAGGGCTTCAAGATGGGGCCAAGACAGGGTAAACAGCCCATCTAGACAAGGTCTTAGTGTTAGGTAGGGTTGGTTTTAATTGTAGTTTGATATATATGTATTATCATTTCCTCTCCATTGACGCCCCCTTGTTGTGGGAGAGAGGCTTGCGTACCCTAATGATGTTTTGAGCTATGCTGGTGGTGGCATAATAGCCACTGGTAGGGTCTCCCATGCCAGACAGGTCAAAACCGAAGGGTCTGACAAAGAGCGTCAAAGGGCAGGATGGGCTCTCTAGCCTTGTGGCAACCGTCCTAAGAGAAGGAAAACTCTAATCCCAAACCCGGGCAGATGGTGCTCGTCCAACCCTGTAAGGTCAACCATCTAAGAGAAGGAAACTCTAATCAAACCTACGGCCCGAGGACCTCGCTGCCACATCCATGCTTGCAAGGCCACGGCAGATGAATCTCTGGTTTAAAGGGTGAGGCCAGTTCTGTGCACACTGCGCTCCACCAGAAAAATCCATTGCACAGGCTCGAAGGACAAATCCAGTTCCAAAAAAGCCCTGTAGCGACTGGCGAGGGATGAAACCGGCAGGTGTAAAGATGCACTGGAAGCCAGAGCCCCAACCCTGCATGCAGGCGGTTCAGGACATTGGTCGCTTGAGGCTGACCCGGGAGATGACAGTCTTGTTCGGCAGCATCCTGAACGACCAAGCAGCCTTTTTTAAGGAGAGCACTGCTTGCTCCATATGGAGAGGGGCCTAGAAAAGGTGGCCTAACGAAAGCTCATCCCCAACTACCTGGTTGGCTAGCCGCGGCCAACGGGAATCTTCTGATGCGGTCAAACCAAGGCAAAGAAACAAAGGCACACACCGGCCTCCAAAGGTGTAAATAAACTGACACTTGCATGCTGGAACATCAGAACCATGCAAGACTCTGAAGATAGTGGACGGCCTGAGCGTCGTTCTGCCCTAATAGCCCTTGAACTATCACGGCTTAATATTGACATCGCTGCTCTTAGTGAAGTTCGCTTCCATGAGGAAGGCAGCCTTAAAGAACATGGCACCGGCTACACACTTTACTGGTCTGGCAAACCCAAAACCGAAAAACATCTTTCAGGAGTAGGCTTTATGATTAAAAACTCCATTGCCTCCAAACTCGAAACCTTGCCAACAGGACACTCTGATCGCATTATTTCCTTACGCCTCCCACATGTTGTTCTCTTTAGTATATATGCCCCAACTATGCAAGCCGACCCTGTAGAGAAAGACAAATTCTACACAGACCTACGCCAACTCATACAAAAAGTCCCTGTAGAAGATAAAATTATTATACTTGGTGATTTCAATGCCAGAGTAGGAAAGAACTCCGAAGCCTGGAAAGGTGTCTTAGGCAAGCATGGTGTTGGAAACTGCAATGATAACGGACGCCTCCTGCTAGAGTTCTGTGCAGAACAACAGCTGACTATTACAAACACAATCTTTCAGCAGAAAGATAGCTTGAAGGCAACCTGGATGCATCCCCGATCCAAATATTTGGCACCTCATTGACTACGTTCTAGTCCGTCAGAGAGACATTCATGATGTCCGTCATACCCGAGTGATGCCCAGTACAGAATGCCAAACAGATCATCGCCTTGTCAGATGTAAACTAAATCTTCATCTTAAGTTCAAACCTAAGAGGGGTGGCATCTTAAAGAAGAGACTCCAAGTCAACAATCTTCAACAAGCTACCATGAGAGACAACTTCCAGGCAAATCTACAAACGAAACTTGAAGACCATCCTACAGATCCTTCTTCTACAGTGCTTTGGCAACATATCAAAAACAGTATCCTCCAGTCTTCAGAAGAATCCCTCGGGTTCTCCCACAAGAAAAATCAAGACTGGTTTGATGAAAACAACCAAGAGATCCAGGAGCTGTTGGCAAGGAAGAGAGCTGCTCACCAGGCATACCTCGCCCAGCCAACCTGTCATGTAAGAAAAGCAGCTTTCCACCTCACATGTAGCAAACTACAACAAAAACTCCGAGACATGCAGAACAAGTGGTGGATCAATATAGCAGAAAAGACACAACGCTGTGCAGATCTGGGTGATCATAGAGGATTTTATGAAGCTCTTAAAGCAGTGTTTGGACCTACTTATCAGGTCCAAAGCTCCTTATACAGTACAGATGGTCAAACATTAATTACTGATAAAGCCTCCATCCTAAATCGTTGGGCTGAACATTTTCAAAGTCTCTTTAGCGCCAACCGAGTAGTCCAAGCCTCAGCTATCCAACATATGATACAAAAACCAATGAAAAATGAATTGGACATAGCTCCCACTTTGGAAGAGACCCTTAAGGCCATACAGCAGATGAAAAACGGCAAGGCAGCTGGGATTGATGGAATCCCACCTGAAGTTTGGAAACACGGAGGTCATGCACTCCACAAAAAATTCCACGAATTCCTTGTGAATTGCTGGGAAAAAGGGGAACTGCCATCAGACCTCCGAGATGCAGTCATCATCACTCTGTACAAGAAAAAAGGAGCAAAATCCGATTGCTCAAACTATCGAGGCTTAACACTGCTCTCTATTGCTGGAAAAATCCTTGCAAGGATACTTCTGAACAGACTAGTTCCTGCTATTGCAGAAAAACTTCTCCCTGAAAGCCAATGTGGCTTCAGAGCCAATAGGAGTACTACAGACATGGTATTTGCCCTTAGGCAACTGCAAGAAAAATGTAGGGAGCAGAACAAGGGTCTCTATGTAACATTTGTCGACCTCACCAAAGCCTTTGACACTGTAAGTAGAAAAGGTCTGTGGCAGATCCTGGAAAGACTAGGATGTCCCCCCAAATTCCTTAAAATGATTATCTTGCTACACGAGGGACAGCGTGGTCAAGTCAGATATGGCGATGCTCTTTCAGAGCCCTTTCTAATAACTAATGGAGTGAAGCAAGGTTGTGTTCTTGTACCAACTTTATTTACAATCTTCTTTCGCACAATGCTCCAAAGGGCTATGGCAGAGCTTGAAGAAGACGACGGCATCTATATATGCTACTGTACTGATGGTAGCTTGTTTAACTTAAGCCGTCTGAGGGCTCACACTAAGACTCTAAACTATCTAGTCCGTGAGCTGCTCTTCGCAGATGATGCTGCCCTTGTTGCCCACACAGAAGCAGCTCTGCAGCGCCTAACGTCCTGCTTTGCAACAGCTGCAGAGCTGTTTCGGCTAGAAGTCAACCTGAAGAAAACAGAAGTTCTTTACCAGCCTGCACCACAGGACGAACACCACCATCCCCACATTGCCGTCGGAAAATCTGTGCTCAAGTCCGTTCAGCAGTTCACCTACCTGGGAAGCATCATCTCCTCAGATGCCAAGATTGACAAAGAGATCGATCACAGATTAGCAAAGGCATATAGTGCATTTGGAAGACTTCACAAAAGAGTCTGGAGCAATAAACACCTGAGGCAAAGCACAAAAATCAGTGTGTATAGAGCCATCGTACTGTCTATCCTCCTTTATGGATCTGAAACATGGGTCACCTATCACCACCACCTACGACTCCTCGAGTGCTTTCATCAGCGCTGTCTACGCACAATCCTAAATATACACTGGACTGACTATGTGACGAATGTTGCTGTCCTTGAGCAAGCAGGGATCACCAGCATTGAGGCCATGATATTGAGAACACAGCTGCGCTGGGCAGGGCACGTTTCTAGGATGGAGGACCATCGCCTCCCAAAAATACTACTCTACGGTGAACTCGCCACGGGTCAGCGTAAGAGGGGCGCTCCAAAAAAGCGATACAAAGACTCCCTGAAACAACATCTCAGGCTTGGCCAAATTGATCACCAACAGTGGTCCGCCCTGGCCTCACATCGGGAGGCATGGAGATGCACTATCCACAATGCTGCAGCCTTATTTGAGAACTCACGACGAACAAGTCTTGAAGAGAAACGACAACGCAGAAAGAATCACAACCCAAAAACATCACCCAAGGAGACCTTCTGCGGTGCTTTTTGCAACCGGACTTGTTTATCTCGGATTGGCCTTTTTAGTCACCAGCGCGCTTGCAGAAAGCGCAGGATGAGTCCTTCCTGAATCTTCGTTTGCGAAGAAAAGCCAGAGATTATCATATATGTTTTCACATTTCCCCCTTTTTTTTCCTTTCATTTATCTTCTCTCATCTTCTTTTTTCCCCCTTCTCTTTCTTTCTTGAATATTTAGTATGTTTGGTATTCTTGTATTGTACAAACTCAAAAATTAATAAAAGCATAGTATTAAAAAAAGAAATAGTGGGCTGGAAGAAACTTTCATGAGGAAGGCAGACTTCTTATTTGGGTGTCAATGCCCTCATCTGGATGAGACTATCTACCTACTAACTCCCCACTTCCTCTTATATACATAGATCGAATTATGAAATCCAGATCACAGTGTACCACTGACAGAGAGCAGATGTCCTGAAAAACACTCGCAGATCAAATAACTGGGTGGCTCATGCAAATGAGGCCTTGCATGCTGTCACGGAAGGTAAAGTTGGGGAAACACCGTAATTCCAGCCAATCTGATCTCAGGATAACTTTCCCAATCTCTATGTGCCAATGTGTCAAAACTATCCATGAACAACAACAACAAAAATGCTATTTTGCCATTCTTTTTATTGGGTGCAACTCCATGCCATCTTCTTCCTCATACTAGCAGTCTGCTGTGAATGGATTTCAACCACACCTCCAGGCCTCACTGCCTCTGCATTGCATGGTGCAATTTGGTTTTGGGGAAAAGATATGTCTAGAGTGTACTACCCAGAGAAGTGTATGTACAGAGTACAGAACAAATACACTTTTATAAAACACTTTTGCCTAACAAATTGACAAGAGGTTGACATGTGACTGATTTTCACAGGCATTTTAAATGAAAATGTGTTGCTACAACATGCCTTTCTTTGTTGTTTTGTATGGCCAAAAGCCTGTTGCATGCTGGAAGAATCTAAGTCTCTACCTGCGTACTTGCAGGAGATGGTGGAGGCTACTCCTTCTATCTGGCTGCTTCTCCTGGTGCACAAAAACAGCTGGGGAGCTGCCAGATATACCTCCATTACCCCTGCCACTGATCAGCTGTACATAGCCAACTGGTTGTGTACCATAATCTGACACACCGAAACATTCTTTTAGTTTGTACAATGAGCTGTGTAGATATTTTTTTTTACCCAGTTCATTGTAGGTATGCTGAAAAATTTATTCATGGAGGGCTAATCATACAATGAGGGAGGGAGGGAGGGAGGGAGGGAGGGAGGGAGGGAGGGAGGGAGGGAGGGAGGGAGGGAGGGAGAGGCAGCTGAGCAGCATTACAGGGAGCATAAGAGGGGCAAGCAGACAAGAGTACATGTCTAACAGCATGTCATGGCCCAGATCTCTGGTCGTTTTCCTCCTCTTGTCTAGTTGTGTCACAAATGCCTCTTTTATGTGCTATTTGTGGCACCCAATCCACAGAGTGGCTTCCCCTGTATCAAAAATTTACATACACAGCTCTGCTGGGAAGTATCTCAGTTCCGTGGATTAAATTAATCCCCTAAAATGGAGGAGTGAAAGATTAACCACCCCTCCCAACTCATTTCTATTTAGTAAAGTTTTCTTCTGCATTCCTTTGTGGGCTCATTTTCAAATAGCACTTGCATGAAGTGAAGACTTTTATACTTTATGGTTATTGGAATGAAAAGCAGGTCAGCAGGGGAACACAGCATAAGGAGATCCTTATCTTGACCTATTTCAGCACACTTAGCAGAAGTTTCTTTCACAGCTCAAACAGGTACAAAGGACAGATTGATGCTAACCAGCCCAGGCATTGTGTCAAATACCAAATATTTCATTAAGGACTGCTTTCACACCCTAGAACACAAGCGAGCAGCTTAAGTGCCATGTGCTGAGGACGCAGCCTGAATGGAAAGTGACTTGTTCACTAAAGTGTTCTGTGACAAAAGTAATCTTTGCTCAAGCTCCCACCCTCTATTGAGGTGCAACCCACGGCCATGATTGTTATGTGACAGACTATTCAGATCTCTTGGGTGATGTACCTAACATTGCCCAGAGCTGAATGTGTGTTTAAGATTTTATTAGGGTTTGCCCTGATTATCTCTTCTTGTCATAGTTCAAAATGTGACTCAGTGGTGGCTGGTTGCATAAGAGCAGTCAGCATCCTTAGCACCATTTAGTTGCCAATGCCTTTGCATTATAGTCTTTCATCTGAAGAATCATGTTCTCATTAGAGAAATACACATCTGACAAGGTCTGCCTCCTTTTCCCACTTTTATATCCAGTCCAGGCTGCTTGCAACAACAACAACAACAAAAATCTGCTTTGGAATGTATTTTTTATAAATGTGTCAGTTTTTCATTTTTCAAAAAGTATACATAGATGGCATGTATCCACCATTTTACTAAAGCATATTTGTATGTATTTTTGCTGTCCAGCCATGGGAATGAAGAGACCAGACAATGGAGATTGGGTTAAAATGGGCCACTTTATTTTAACTATAAATCTATTTTAACTATACATCTATTTAACCTTTAAGCCCTGAGAGATGCAAAAGTGGGGAGCAGCTGAAGTAGGTGGTCTCACCCAGACCTCCCCTGCCCCAGCTTCCCCTGGGTGAAACACCTGGGCCCCAAGGAGAACCTAAAAGTTGGATTGCTCCCCAGGTGGCCCACAACTGGAGCGCCAACCTGAGAAACTCTCCCCCAAGTTGTATAACTTAAAGTGAGGGGTAAACCCCCAAGCCAGCCCTACCCTCCTGGTTGCATGACCTAAAAAGGCAATTCCAGAGCCTTCCCCTTCACCAAATTGGTGCCATAGGTGTTCACCGAATTCCTACTTCTCTCCCTCCACTACATGCCATGGATAAGGGGCAAGCATCTGCTTAGCCCCTATTCCATACAGGCTGGCCACAAGGTCCCTCATTTCCTGTTGCAAAACTCCCAAGAATAACTAATTACCTGCTTCTGATAAATGAATGCCATTGGTTCTGTAGAACTCAGGCTTCTGAAAAATTATCTGAGGATATGGGAAAAAGTGGCCCAACCCTTTCATTAAGGCATTTTGAATTTCCCTATTCACCCTTCTCTGGGCTTTATCAATGCACCAAGGGTGGCATGGAGACGCACTATCCACAATGCTGCAGCCTTATTTGAGAACTCACGACGAACAAGTCTTGAAGAGAAACGACAACGCAGAAAGAATCACAACCCAAAAACATCACCCAAGGAGACCTTCTGCTGTGCTTTTTGCAACCGGACCTGTTTATCTCGGATTGGCCTTTTTAGTCATCAGCGCGCTTGCAGAAAGCGCGGGATGAGTCCTTCCTGAATCTTCGTTTGCGAAGAAAAGCCAGAGAGAGAGAGAGAAGGGTCTCCTTCTCCCCACCAAACCTGTCAGGGCAAAATGGCAGACCTCATTACGGAAATCCCAACCAGTTGTAATGGGTGGTCCTGAATCCAGAACCAGATCACTCAACCCCAAGTGGGATCCAAAAAGGCAATGGCAGGCCTGGTTCACCATCCAATAGATCATCCTATGGCCTCGGATCAGGACTTGATATGTCTCACTAGCCATAACCTAGAACCTGCAAGAAACAACAAAAGTAACTGCAGAACACATTAATATTTAAAAAGATGAACACATCTCTGATATGCCAGAGAAAAACCAGCACAGTGTCATCTTCTGCTCAACTCTTTTTCCTTCCCATGCCTTGCTATACCAGGTATACATGCTGTTACAGATGGGACCTCTCACAGGAGGAAATTTTGCAAAATGTGGAGTCTTGGCATATCAGAGGAATCACTTTAAGCTGTTGGAGTTGATACAAACAAGGTGTATGTACTGCAGATATTGTGTGTACTTCACCAATGTACTTCAATGAATAAATTGCCACAGTGCCATTTATAATCTATTGAAACAAGCTTACCTGAAAGACATTTCAGCACCTAGAAAACCATAGGTTTGTGTCCCTGTCCTCAAAGTATAGAAAACAATACTTTTTAGATGAGTATCACTTCTTGTTAAATTTGTTTCTTTTGTAGCAAACTGATATCAATGGAAGTATTCTAGATCTACACCTTTCCATGGGAATTAGCTTCTCAGAGGTACTGAAATGAAACCAAACATTTGCTAGCACTGAAAGGCTTTCACACCCATTTGCTTTAATGATTCAGAATGAATGAGTGAGCATACAAGGGTGTTCCAATCCATCTAGATGCACACCATAAAAGCAAATTTACCTTTTTTTTCTGTCCCAGATGTGAGGAAGAGAAGAAAGGTGAGATATGTTGGGGACCATCCACAGTGGTCTCTGCTTCCCTTCCCCCTTACCCAAACCCCTATGAAGACATTCATGTAGAGTACACATTTGTTTCTTTCTTGTGTATAATAAATTAGCATGATTATACACATCACTCCAAAAGTCTCAGAAACAAAGGAATACATGCAGCCACCTTTGGGGCTTTATCAAGAAAGGAATGTTGTTGATAAGCTGAACTCAAACCAGCCCCTTCTGTCAATATGAGATAAACTTTGCCTAAATGGCTGTTGGCACACAACAATATTGTGTACTATACTGACAGTTGCCAAGAAATCCACCTTCTCACAGAAAGCTACTTCTATAATTTTGTAGCATTTCCATGGCCATATTGGCTAAAGGAATATGCTGCTTGTAGTGCAAAATAGTGGCTGAGATCCTGCATCAGACGTGTACCTACAATCTGTCTCCCAATTTGACTCCCCAAACCCACCTTAAAATCCATCCAGCAATACTGGTGAGCAGGGAATGAAGAATGATGCATCAAGCCCCCTCCTGCCAGCAATCAGCAGTGTACCAAGCAGAAACCCTGCAGAGTCCTGTTGTAACTCATCAGTGCACCACTGATCACTTGCAGGAGGGGGTGGGATGCATCACCCTTCAGCACCCTATTCCTTATAGCTGCAGAACTCCATCCCTCAGTGCAGCTGATTGGTTTACAATCATGGCAATGGCACTACAATGGTAAATGTGAACTTGGGACAGTTATGAGATTTAAGCTTAGCTTATGGCATCATAACTGACTAACAGGATGCCAGCCAGTAATTTTTTCAAAGTGTTGCCTGTAGCCACTGTTCTTATATTCTTAATCCCTTTTAGATTCTTATGAAAAGGAATTAAGCAAATTTGTTGAGGATAAGGCTATCTATGACTGAATATGTGTCATGATAACTATATATTACCTCCAATATCACAGGACTTTCAATACCAATGGCTGGAATACAAACAGGAGGTGCCATTGTGCTCTTATACTATGTGTGGGTTTCCCATCAGCATCTGTTGGCCACTGTGCTGAATTAGCATTGGATTAGAAAGGCCTTTGGTCTGATCCAGCACAGCTCTTCATACACTCCTGTCAAACTGACTTCTCCATGATGCACACTTATGTGACTGAGGGCTGTATCTGAACAAGACAATGCTATGGGCAGAGTCCATTTGTCTAGTCTTTTCTATACAGTTCCCTAGTTGCACATGGTACTACACCATGGAAAAGTAGTTTCCATGAAGATGTCAGCACCTGAAGTGGGGTACGTATTTGTGTAGAATCTCACTTACTTTTACATATTCATTTCTTAGCATTTTATCTTTGCAGTATAAAGAGATGTCAACATATCTGTTGTTCAAGAATACAACTAAGGTATGAAGAAGCACTATACTTGCTGTACCAATGCCCAGGGATGCAACGAGATAACTTTAGACGCTTTATTTAATAGTCTTAATTAGAGTGGCTCTTTTGATGGTGGTGTGCATTACTTCACTTACTTCAAAATGTGGTAAGACAGGGTGTCTGAGTTTGGAAACCCTTAACATAGAACTACTTCTGCCCTGAAATCCTGCCTGGTTGGCACCATAACTATCACATACCGCACAAGGGAATTACCAGCAGCTGCGCTAGTATTTGGTGATCAATTTGGCCAAGCCTGAGATGTTGTTTCAGGGAGTCCTTGTATCACTTTTTTGGAGCACCCCTCTTACGCTGACCCATGGCGAGTTCACCGTAGAGTACTATTTTTGGGAGGTGATGGTCCTCCATCCTAGAAATGTGCTTGGATTGGCCTTTTTAGTCATTAGTGTGCTTGCAGAAAGTGCGGGATGAGTCCTTCCTGAATCTTTGTTTGAGAAGAAAAGCCAGAGAGAGAGAGCTAGTATAGTATTAAAATCTGTGGCCATTAGCATCCCAGATAGATATAAGAAGACAAATGTTTATAAAAAGGGCAGCAAGTTATTTTCCAAACCTCATGTTAAGTTTCCTGATTACAAGAGAAAAATGACTGTACCCCTAGCTCTCTGTTTCTCTATATTTCTTTCTTTGTGAGTGTATCTATTAGTAATACTCCACTTATTCAGATTTCCTGATGCAATGCCTATGTCTTCATAAAATGAGAAAACAAACACAAAGAAGCTCAGCATAACAGCCAACCATGCTCATTTTCTTCACAGAGTAAAACAGAAACTGAAACAAATCCCATTTTGTTCAATTTCTTGGGGTATCATGGGTCATAGGCATTTAAGAAAAGGGCATGTCTAGGAACAGCAGGCTTCATGTTATAGCCAAACATCTCATACTGCAAACGTGTCCACAGATGTGGAGCAGTAGGTGAGAGAAGTCACTGTACAGAAAGAAACAGGAAAACTGAAATTCAAAATCTTTGGCAAGTTTTGACAGAACTCAATGCAAAATGAGAAATGAAGAGCAGATTTTTTTCTCTCTTCCACTGTCCACCATACTTCACCAAGAAGACTACAACCATATGTAGATATTTAGCCACTTGTGATTTTTAAACAGTCACATTTGGTAGCCCAGCCTCCAGTACCACCACATACCCAGCTCATCTGTAGGTCTTCTCATATTGAACAAAAAGGGGTATGGGAATTGAAAGTTCATTAATCTGAATGTGCTAAAAAAACTGCTCCATAAACAGTGATGCCTAGATGGAACTGAAGACTTTGGAGATTATCAGATGCAGAAAAAAGCCCACAAAATGCCTGTGAGAATGATGTCACTGTGTCATCATCCTCACGAGCTGCCTCCGTGCAGACTCTGTTCTGCAGCAGAGAACAAGCCATCACTTTTAATTGGTGTAAACTTCCATCAAAAGCAACAGCTTATTCTCTGCTGCAGCACAGAGTCTGCATGGAGGCAGCATGCAAGGATAACAATGTCATGCGAAAACAGGACCCATTCCTGGTACAGTGACATCATCCTCACATGCTCCCATAGGGCATTTTGAAGCATCTGATAATCTCCTTTATCACACAAAGCTTGTACAGCACAATTGCAGCTGCATAAAAACATCTATGGCTTGTACCTTGTCACATGATGCCATCTCCATTCTGTTGCCAGTTTGTATTCAACTCATTGTTGGAGCACACCTTTTCACTGACAAGTGAAACCCATCAAAGGCTCTCTTCTGCTACCTTTCCATGACAGCCCTCTGTGCGATAGGTCCCTTCCACTGGCAGTAGCAAGTTAACAGCAGTCACATGGCATCAGTGGGCATGATTCTCCTCCTCTCCCCCTCCCCCTTGATATTTCAAAACAGGCTCTTTTTCCTTTCCTTTCTTTTCCTTTCCTTTCCTTTCCTTTCCTTTCCTTTCCTTTATTTTTAATTTTTCCCATCATATTGCCATAATTGAAAAATTACAGCAAAAAGAAAAAGAAACAATATGAAAAGGAATGTTGGGTAGGGCATAGATCAGAAAGGCAGAGTTATGGCGCTGGTGCAGATCACAAGACTATAGACCACTGAGCAGCACAATTGGGCAATTGGAGAGGGTTGTGATAAGGAACCTTCCCAAACTGGTATGTTTCCATTCCCTGAACTAATGCTATTGCAGTGAGACAGAAGGCTGGTGTGGTAAAGTCCTGAGGTAGTGGGAGACCAAAGGGGAAATCTCACTTATACATGGGGTAGGGGTTATTTTTGGAATGATCCAGGTTCCCAGCCACCTCCATTTTGCTTTGATCACTTCCCTCCCTTTCTCCATTTTCTTTATAAGTAGCCAAAATAGGCAAACTGGTCTATGTCTAGGCTGCAACTTACATATTGTTCATTATTTGACTTTAAAGATGCAGAATGTATGCTAGTAACATGTGGGAAATGGAAGAAACAGGGAACCATGAGATACGAGGGCTGATAGATACGAGATAGTCTTCAGCATGACTAATCCTATAATTGGGAAGTGGATCAAAAGGATTCTCCTATTGTAAAAAATCTCAAACACTTTTCAGTAAACCAAGCCAAAAAGAAATGATCACAAAAGCATGTCACTCTAGCCACTGCTGAGGTTTTCTTGGAAACACCTGCCTTGCTCCTCAGAAACTGTGTCCCACCATTGGTAAACTCCTTTAAAAAATTGGAAATATTTGAATCCCCCCACCAGTAATCTTAACTGACTCAATAGGGGGATGCAATCACAGAGGCACAGAGAGGCTATGTCAGAAACACACTTATAAAGGTCTAGGATCTGTTCTGTTTTACAGAACTGTTATCTTGTGATTCGGGTAACAGTATTGCAACAACATGAACAGTTTATTTATTCTATCTCTTCAGGTTAATAAAGAAAGTTTAAGAATCCTGCCCACACAGCTAATGATAAATGCCACTTTTAAATGCCATAATAATTATAGTTAAAGGTACCATCGCCTGGAGACAGGCTTCTGGTTTTCAGGAAATGGACCATGAAAGAGGTTTAAAAATGATTCATTGATGGACAAGGAAACAATCACATATTGTATTTAACATTTTTATCTTTTTTCATAGCCTAGCATTCCATGGTGACAAATGTACTGACTGCATATCGGCATAAACCTGACAGATCCCAAAGTCATCTGTTTAAGTATGATGCATCTCTACAACTTAATTCTAAGAACTGCTGTGTCAGAAAATAAAATGCTTTAGTTTGAAAGGAAGTGCAGCTCCTACATCAAGGTGGTGTTGCCAAGACTGACACAACAACATTAGTGATTTCAAAAAGCGTATGATAAGGCAGCAGGATTTTTAACGACAGCAACAAACGGGTTGCCAACTGAGCTGCTTGATACAGAACAACATTCTCCATGGTTTCTCAGGGAGTGTGTTCCACTGCTGAACAGCTCTTACTGTCAAAAAGTTCCTCCTAATGTTGAGGTGGAATCTCTGTTCCTGGAGCTTGCATCCATTGCTCCGTGTTCCAGTCTCCGGAGCAGCAGAAAACAAGCCTGCTCCATCCTCAATGTGACACCCCTTCAAATACTTAAACAGGGCTATCATATCGCCTCTTAACCGTCTTTTTTCCAGGCTAAACATACCCAGCTCCCTAAGTCTCTCCTCATAAGGCATGGTTTCCAGACCTTTCACCATTTTAGTTGCCCTTCTCTGGACATGCTCCAATTTGTCAATATCTTTTTTGAATTGTGGTGCCCAGAACTGGACACAGTATTCTAGGTGAGGTCTGACCAAGGCAGAATAGAGCGGCACTATTACTTCCCTTGATCTAGACACTATACTTCTATTGATGCAACCCAAAATCGTATTGGCCTTTTTAGCTGCCGCATCACACTGTTGACTCATGTTCAACTTGTGGTCTACTAGGACTCCTAGATCCCTTTCGCACATAGTCTCGTTCAGCCAGGTCTCCCCCATCCTATATCTATGCATTTCATTTTTCTGCCCTAAGTGCAGTACTTTACATTTCTCCATATTGAATTGCATTTTGTTAGCTTTGGCCCAGCTCTCCAGTCTATCCAGGTCATTCTGAATTTTGATCCTGTCTTCTAGGGTATTAGCTACTCCTCCTAATTTGGTGTCATCTGCAAATTTGATAAGTATGCCCCTAATTCCCTCATCCAAGTTATTGATAAAGATGTTGAATAGCACTTGGGCCCAGGACAGAACCCTGTGGCACCCCACTGGTCACATCTTTCCAAGACTAAGAGGAGCCACTGCTGAGCACCCTTTGGGTTCAGCCGGTCAACCAATTACAAATCCATTTAACAGTTAATTTGTCTAGCCCACATTTTACAAGCTTGTTTGCAAGAATGTCATGGGGAACCTTGTCAAAGGTCTTACTGAAATCAATGTATGCGATGTCCACAGCGTTCCCTTCATCTACCAAGCTGGTAACTTTATCAAAAAAAAAAAAAAAAAAGAGAGAGAGAGAGAGAGAGAGAGAGAGAGAGAGAGAGAGATCAGATTAGTCTGGCATGACTTGTTTCTCTGAAACCCATGTTGACTTTTTGTGATTATGGCATTGCCTTCTAAATGTTCACAGACTCTCTGTTTAATGATCTGCTCTAGAATCTTCCCTGATATTGATGTCAGACTAACTGGACGATAATTGTTGGGATCCTCTTTCCCCCCCTTTTTACTTACTTTTGGTTTGTATCCATCTGAGTATTTCTATATCTACCGGTATTAATATTTAAAAAGAACACATATCATGCACAAAATGAATCAGAAAAATTATTTCCCTACCTTTATTGCAGCATGATGTGGTAGGTCTCTGTAATGTTAATCTTACAGATGAGAAATAGAAATAAAGAACAGAGGGAGTGCGGGGAGAGACTTTCAAAGGTCTTCCTGCTATGTTTATGTTGGAAAAACACTTCCATCCTAATCAGCAGTTTGTGGCTTGTTTACAGAAACCAACTCTATGAGAGATTTCCCTTTACCAGGAACCAGATTACCACATATTCTTTAATGCACGGGTAAGGAGTCCCCTTGGCTAGTTGTGCTGGGTGTTCAACATCCATGTGAAGTCCACTCTGTCAGGAGCAGCTCAGGACTTCATGTCCTCCATGACAATTATGGGCCTGTCCCAAGTAGTATCTGGTGCACCCATATTATAGGGCACACTCTGCATGTAGTTTCTGTATGGAGTGGGATGATGGCAATCTGCATGTGGAGGAACTTTCTTTAGTGAGCCCTTGGTATCCACTGGGGTTTGGTTCCAAGCCCCCCAGTGGATACCAAAATCTGTGGATGCTCAAGTCCCATTATATACAATGGCATAGTAAAATGGTGTCCCTTGTGGCAAAAATCAAGGCTTGCTTTTTGGATTTTTTAAAAAATCTTTTCCAAGCCTTCCAACTAAAGGCATATAGCGCATTTGGAAGACTTTACAAAAGAGTCTGGAGTAATCAACACCTGAGGCAAAGCTCAAAAATCAGTGTGTATAGAGCCATTGTACTGTTCATTCTCCTTTATGGGTCTGAAACGTGGGTCACCTATCGCCAACACTTATGACTCCTCGAACGCTTTCATCAGCGCTGTATACGTACAATCCTAAATATACACTGGACTGACTATGTGACAAACGTTGCTGTCTTTGAGCAAGCAGGGATCACCAGCATTGAGGCCATGATATTGAGAACACAGCTGCGCTGGGCAGGGCACATTTCTAGGATGGAGGACCATCACCTCCCAAAAATAGTACTCTATGGTGAACTTGCCACAGGTCAGCGTAAGAGAGGCACTCCAAAAAGTGATATAAGGACTCCCTGAAACAACATCTCAGGCTTGGCCAAATTGACCACCAACAATGGTCCACCCTGGACTCACATCAGGAGGCATGGAGACACACTATCCACAATGCTGCAGCCATATTTGAGAACTCACACCGAACAAGTCTTGAAGAGAAATGGCAACGCAGAAAGAATCTCAACCCAGAAACATCACCCAAGGAGACCTTCTGCTGTGCTTTTTGCAACCGGACTTGTTTATCTCAGATTGGCCTTTTTAGTCATCAGCGTGCTTGCAGAAAGAGTGGGATGAGTCCTTCCTGAATCTTCGTTTCCAAAGAAAAGCCAGAGGGAGAGACTCACTGGAACTCAGAACCTCTGCAGGGATGGGGGGGGGTCGATTAAGATGGTCCACCTCATGGGGCTTACGGGTCCAGATGGATTTCTGATGGCTCTTGGGGAGTTCCTGTTGTCACATCAGGTGACCCTGTTGAAACCTTGGCTGATTTATGGAACAGGGAAATGGCCAGGGGAATAGACACAATTTTTCCCAAGTGTCCCTTCCCATGGAATGGAACCAAGTGAGCACACTGGTTCACTAGGGAGCTGGCAGTGGGACAGAGACTAGAGCAATATGGCAGAAAATGCAGAATGAGTCTGACTGAGCTCATTGGAAAACCTACGCCATGGTGGTGGCAGGGAAGAAAACCTTCTTCATTGCCAACATTGCATCAATGCATTTTCATCCAGCAGAGCTGTCTTAAGTGATCAGAGGCCTTTTACACTCTGCCCCACAACAGCAGTATGTAAACTACTCAGTTGCCCACTGTGAAGAATGCGTACAGCACTTTGCAGATCAAATCACTTGAATCTTCTCTGACTTGGACACTGTAGTTGATACAGGCCTAGTGGATATAATCTTAGCTCATGCTTTTCTTGTGGTATTGAATACATTTCAATTTGTGCAGCCAGAGGATGTGGACAGATCCCTGGGAAGGTGAAAGTTGCTATGAGCGTACCAGACCCATGCCCTTCCTGGCTTATAAAACCAGCCGGGGATGGCAGCGACTGGCTGAGTGGGTTAGGGAAATAGTGAATGCCTCACTACAGCAGGACAGGTTTCCATCTTGCCTAAAGGAGATTGTGGTGAGGCCACTATTGAAAATATCACCCCTGGACCCCACCATACTGGAGAACTATTGGCCAGTCTCCAATATCTCTTTTTGGGGCAAGGTATTGGAATTTATGGTGGAATCCTAAGTCCAGTGATTTATGGATGAAATGGATTACCCAGATCCATTTAAATCTGTCTTCAGGCCTGGCTATGGGACAGAGACAGCTTTGGTCACCTTGGTAGACAAGCTACATAGGGAACTGGACAGGGGGAGTGTGTCCCTGTTGGTTCTGCTGGACCTCTTAGCAGCTTTCACCACCTCGATCACTTTTCAAAGCTTTGGGATTCCTTCCAAATATATTTCTCACCATGGCAACATATGCACACAGTGCATCACACATCTCACTCTTTTGTTTAAGCAGGTACATCACACTGTATCTGGAAAAATCATCTATGAAGGTTAATACATGGCTTTTCCTGAGGCTTTTTAAGTGATACATGGGAATGTGCATTACCACTCATTTGGACAACTGAGTTGCATCAATGCATTCTCGGCAAGGGTGGAAGAGGAAAGATGATTGGTCGGATGAGCACGAGGGGTGGGCTTGCCAGCAATGAAGTGACCAGAAGTGCAATTTTGGAGTTTTTGTGTTGCTGATCATGTGCTTTTTGCTTTTTGAGGCAAACAAACAGGTTTTTTTTAAGCAGAAGGTTGCACTTGCGCACCTTTGATTTTCAGCTTTAAAAAATACCATGCAGCAGCAACAACTTGTGGAGAATAATAATGCAAGTAATTCACTCTTAGGCACCATCTTGATTCGCAGGTATGGTTGCATGTGCACTTCAAACACAGGAGATTTTCAGATGGTGGAAATAACCCCTGCAGAGATTGGGAGAGAAATGGGGCTGTTCCGCTGCCAGCGCTCCATTTCACACACACCCGTCCTTCTCCCGATCTCCGTTTGTTCTCCCTTCATCCTGCTTTCATTTTCCTTCCACTATTTTTTACTAACGGAAGTTTCTGTTAGTAAAAAATAGTGGAAGGAAAATGAAAGCAGGATGGAGGGAGAACAAATGGAGATCGGGAGAAGGACGTGTGTGTGTGAAACTGAGCGTTGGCAGTAGAACAACCCTGTTTCTCTCCCCTGTCTGAAAATCTCCACAGATAGCTTCTCATACCAGCGATTTTGCCAAAGGACCCTGGAGACAAATTAACGCTGCTGCAAATTTGTGTTAATACGCAACAATCCACATTATATTTTCTTATCTAGATAAATCCAAAAACAAGAACTGAGTCATTAGAGAGCAGTATTAACAAGCCTGATAAAGCTCCAGCAGAAAGGGACTGCAGAACGTGAAACACATTTGGGAATAAGTTTACATATCCAATAGTCTGATCATTTTCTAAAGCCAACTGGTTGGTTGGTTGGTTCTGGTGTTGGCTGAAATCTAACAGCATTCTAAGGGCAAGTGTCAGCATCAAGTAACAACAACAACAATAACAAATCCACATTTTTAATTTTTTTAAAATAAAATAAAATTCTCACACAGAATCTTGTCAGGAAATTATGAATACAGAACCTACAGCATTTGTAACTGCTAGATATTCATGATCCCTAAGTAGTCCCTAGTTTAAGGGTTATGTAGGGACCATGAAAGTCCTCCAAACTCCCTTTATTGGTAAGCAGCCACTGGGAGCAATGGGGGACCATTCCCAGTCAATGTAGAAGTGGTTGCCTGATGTTCCCACCAACCCCCTTGTGCGAGCAGTCTCTAGTGCAAGGGGGATTTGCTTACCAGTAAGTGGGGTTGGGGGAGGGTCTGGCTGGAATCCATTACATAGCATCATAGTATGTAATTGTGGATCCTGTTGCTTTTCTTTAATTTCCACTTCACACCTGGGAAAAAAATTTCAAAATAAATATATTATAGAGTAACCTCTCAATCTTGAAATCAAATGAGGCAATATAGAAGCACCACATTACTAGTGCATTCAAATTACGATTGGATGAACATCATTTGAGACTTTTCTTTTAGACCCATTGAATGTGTTTCTGAATGAATATAAAATGGACATAAAAACAGAGTAGTGATTAGAGGAGAACACAAAATGGATCATAGGAGGAAGCAGGGAAGCAATCGGGCTTCCATCATGCCCAGACCCAGCTCCTGCAGAGTACTCCATCCTTTTGGTTGCCGATTACTATTGGTGAGGATATCAGAGGGCAAGGTAGCCACAGCAGGGGTCCTTCCATCAGAACTGGCCAAGGATAGATTTGCACTGGCCATTAAATAAACAATCAAAGACCCTAGCATGAAGTGCTGAAGGCCATCTTTCTACCACCTTTGGTCTGTGGCAGTTGAATGACTCATTGTATATATCTAGAGTTATTGAATTGAAAAGGAAAAGAAAAAAAAAGATTGGATTGAATTGAGTGTTAGCTCTCCTCCAAGAAATGTGCCAGATCAGTCCAGTGCTTTAATTATTAAAATAAATGGTAACTATTGAAGAAAATTGATAAGGAGTTCTATGAGGGTCTCCATTAACATTTACAGACACACCTAATGTGTAAATACATGTCGAACACTGTTTGATTAACAATACTGCTTTTGTCCCATGGCACTCTTCAGTGCTTTATCTGCAGCTGTCTGATTAAGGTTACATTTCCTGTTGGTTCTGTAGAGTAGTTTGGAAAGCCTTTGGGGACAAAAGATAGAAAATAGCTTTAAACAAACAGAGTATGCCTCAAAAGTATTGCGGAGAGAGAAAGAAGCATATTCCTTGTTCAAATACTAGTCATGATTCAATCAGTCGAAGTTACATGCCTCCATTTTGGTGGGACAGCTAAGCACATTGTTCAGCTCTTCCACTGCAATCTGTAGAGATCAGAGTTGTTAGATTTTAGCTGGTTTATGGAGTTGGCATCATGTATACATTATACATGTTGCCTTTGTTTGTACGCCGGGAGAGAAACCCTTATTTACTCCAAAGGTGTGTGTGTTGGGAGGGTAATATTTTCCTTTTGTTCTTTTGGGAGGGGAAATCAATATTATGGCCTGAATACTATTGGCATTTCCAGTTAGAATAGGCCCACTGAAACAAACAAATTTATGTAAGTGTTGACTCACTAGCCAACAGTTGATTCAGTGGAGCTCCTCTAGTTGGGTTTACCAAAAGGATGCAGGCCAATGGCTACCTCTACATTTACAAAAACCCTACTGTTTATGATCCTCAGTCCAGGAGAAAATCTCAAACTTGCAAATCTCCTGTGAACAGGAGACTAGTGCATCTACTATGTACTATATACTGTGTACTATATACTATGTATTGTGTCCAGTTCTGGGCACCACAATTCAAAAAGATATTGACAAATTGGAGCATGTCCAGAGGAGGGCAATTAAAATTGTGAAAGGTCTGGAAACCATGCCTTATGAGGAAAGACTTAGGGAGCTGGGTATGTTTAGCCTGGAAAAAAAGATGGTTAAGGGATGATATGATAGCCCTCTTTAAGTATTTGAACGGGTGTCACATTGAGGATAGAGCAAGCTTGTTTTCTGCTGCTCCAGAGACTGGAACATGGAACAATGGATGCAAGCTCCAGGAACAGAGATTCCACCTCAACATTAGGAGGAAATTTCTGACAGTAAGAGCTGTTCGGCAGTGGAACGCACTCCCTCAGAGCGTGGTGGGGTCTCCTTCCTTGGAGGTCTTTAAACAGAGGCTGGATGGCCATCTGTCAGGGATGCTTTGATCGTGATTTCCTGCATGGGAGGAGGTTGGACTGGATGGCCCTTGTGGTCCCTTCCAACTGTACAATTCTATGATTCTATGATTATATGGTAAGAACAATAATCTTTTACCTATACTCCAGGACAAATCATCATGAAGTGACATTTTCTTTCAGTTTCAAGATAAAATGAGAGAACAAAACATTATTTTTTTAAAAGTGTCCAAGGAAAATCTCAAAACAATATGTTTTAGTCCTTCAGTCTGAGCAAGTCTTTTTTTTAACTTCAGATGCTCAGAAACCTACATGAAATTCTCCTGTCATCATTATTGAATAGAACTATATGGTCTACATCCCTTGGGGAAGGAAACAAATAAAAGAAATAAAAGGGGGGGGGAATCTTGTAATACATTTGGAAAAATGTGAGGCTTTTTTAAAAACTGCAATACTCCTCTTTTGCTCTTGGATTCTTCAGTTCTGCCTACAAAAAAAATAGAACTTTCTTCTCAGCATCCTTATCCACCCAAAAGTCTATGAGGAATCAGAAGGGAAGTATTTCTCTATGGAAGAGCATTTGTAAAGTGTAGAGAACATCCTGCAAGAGTAACCTTACAAGGCCTGATCATACACAAAATAAAAGGGATAAGGATGAATCCAAGACTGAAAAGAACTAGATGTTATGAATATCAGCTTCAGACGAGCTCTAACTGTACAATTAGGAATAGAAACGATGCTGAAGCAATTCTGTATTTCATATCTGGTGAGCCTATTTGGTGAACAAACCTAGTCCTTCAAAAGTGTTACTACCCAAGATTTCCAATCTGTTGATCCATTTCTACTAATGGTTTCCACTTTTGGCTGTTGCTAAAAAGAACCCTAGTTCTTTCCACCTCCAGCCAGAATCAGTAGTAGAAATGGAGGGATAGGTCACATATCACAGACAGGAAAACATCTGAAAAAGAAACATTTCTTCAGCATTGTTTGCTGCCCTAGTTGCATTCTGAGAGCTAGGGTATATGTTGTAGTCATGATATCATATTGAAGAAGGAGCAAGCTTATTTTCTGCTGCTATACAGACTAGGGGGCTTGTCTAAACTAAGGAAATAAACCAAACTTACCTCAGACCCATTGCATTGTGTCCAGCAGTGAACCTGCTTTATTAAGATGTTAATCCGGCTTAAGAGAAATCAAAGGAAACTCCAGTTTCCTCCATGTATTTTGCTGTCTGGACAGCTGGATTGAGTTTGATTGAGCTCGAACCAGTTGTCCCTATTCAAATATGGTGACATCTGCCTTGCCCTGTGCTGAACAGCACAGAGAAGGGAATGGATCCACTTTGGAGCTGCCACCACTGCCTTGCTGGCCAAGCGTCTTCCTACAAGCACCAGGCTGGCCCTGTTTCTTCTGCTGCGGTCAGAATGGGGCACCCATGCAATCAACCCCTCCTTGATCGTATGTCTGTGTGCCCCATTCTGATCTCAGCAGAAGCTGAGGTGGATTTGAAATTGGTTGACTGACCAAATACAAAGGGTAGTCACCAATGGTTCCTCTTCATCCTGGAGATAAGTGACCAGCAGGGTGCCACAGGGTTCTGTCCTGGGCCCAGTGCTATTCAACATCTTTATCAAAGACTTAGATGAGGAAATAGAGGGTATGTGTATCAAGTTTTCAGATTACACCAAATTAGGAGGGGTAGCTACTACCCCAGAGGACAGGATCAGAATCCAAAAAGGCCCAAGCAGATTAGAAAGCTGGGCCAAAACTAACAAAATGAATTTCAACAGGGAGAAATGCAGGATACTACACTTGGGCAGTAAAAATGAAATGCACAGATATAGGATAGGTGACACCTGGCTTGATGGCAGTACATGCGAAAAGGATCTAGGAGTTTTAGTGGACCACAAGCTGAATATGAGTCAGCAGTGTGATGCAGCAGCTTAAAAAGTCAATGAAATTCTGGGCTGCATCAATAGGAGTATAGTATCTAGATCGAAGAAAGTAATATTGCCACTCTATTCTGCTTTGGTCAGACCTCACCTGGAATACTGTGTCCTGTTCTGGGCACCACAATTCAAGAAGGATATTGAGAAGCTGGAACGTGTCCAGAAGAGGGTAACCAAAATGGTGGGAGGTCTGGAAGCCATGCCCTATGAGGAGCGGTTTAGGGAGCTGGGCATGTTTAGTCTCGAAAAGAGAAAGTTAAGAGGGGACGTGATAGCCATGTTTAAATATTTGAAGGGATATCATATTGAGGATGGAGAAAGCTTGTTTTCTGCTACTCCAGAGACTAGGGAGATTTTCAGACACTATAAAAGACCTCTGGGGAGGTTGGAAGAGATACGGGGTTATCCCGCGGCAGAGGGTCAGTTTCACATGATGCCATCCCCCTCCTGTCATCCTTCGTGTTGCTTCCATGCTCGATCAAAGGAAAAAGCACCACTTTTTACTCATGTAAGTTTTTTGTGAGTAAAAAGTGGTGCCTTTTCCTTCGATCGAGCATGGAAGCAACATGAAGGATGACAGGAGGGGGACGGCGTCATGCAAAACTGACCCTCTGCCATGGGATAGCTGTGTACCTCTCCTGACCGGCCTGGAGGTCTTTTATAGCATCTGAAAACCTCCTAGGACACAGAGCAGTGGACTCAAATTTCAAGAAAAAGGTTTTCCACCTACAGTTTAGGAAGAACTTCCTGACAGTAAGAGCTGTTCAACAGTGGAATGTGCTGCCTCAGAGTGTGGTAGAGTCACCTTCTTTGGAGATTTTTAAACAGAGGCTGGATGGCCATCTGTTGGTAGTGCTTTGATTGTGTATTCCTGCATGGCATGGGGTTGGACTACATGACCCTTGTTGTATCTTCAAACTCTATGTTTCTATGATGGCCAGGCTCTTGCAGGAAGCTGCTTGGCTGGTAAAACAGCAGCATCACCAGAGACAAGGGGATGGGCCAGCAGGGCCGATTCAGTGTTGGCCCTGCTGGCCCATCTGGACTCTGAAAAGGATTCACCCTGGTTACATGTGGTTGCCATCATGTTGAATTGGGGTCCAGTCCAGAGCATAATGCTCCAGACAGGCCCTGGATTAAGGCACAAGTATAGTCAAGCCCTGGGACATGGAGCAATGGGTCAAACTACAGGAAAAGATTCATCCTAAATATTAGGAGGAACTTCCTGATGATAAGATCTGTTCAACAATGGGATGTGCTGCCTCAAAGTGTGGTGAGTCTGCTTCTTTGGAGGTGTTTAAGCAGAAGCTGGATGGCCATCTGTTAAGAATACTTTGGTTGGGTATTCCTGCAGGGCAGGGAGTTGGACTAGATGGCCTTTATGGTCTCTTCCAATGCTATGATTCTATGATTCTATGTCAATAGTGATGGCAAATATGGACCCTGGGCAAGGATCATGCCATTCTGACAATACTTTGCCTACCATGTTGTTAGTGCTATATACATTCAAAATAGTGATTGTAAACATATTAAACATTTGTCTCATACAAGGTAGAGTACTGTAATATAAGGAGAGTAAGCATCTCAGTATTTCTGCTGGCCAAGATTAAAATATCCTTCCTCTGCTGGTTGTTTCATGTGGTGTTGGCTATATGATTTCATTGCATTGTTAAAAAAAAAAAAAGTAACACAATTAAGCAATCCCTTTTCTTCCTCCTTTTTTCATTCCTCAGATTATTTCAACCATGAAGATGTCAATCTATATATATATAAACAGTCACTCAGCACACATCTCTGTTCATTAGTTTTCCCATTGTATAGATACATGTGTAAGTCATATCTGACCTCAACAGGAAATCCGCATGCTTAACTCAGTTGACTTTGCCTTGTTCAGTTTTACAAGTGGCCTCTTTATGTGGCAAAATCATTTTTCTGAAACCATGTACTAAGTCAGTTTTGAGAATACAGATGAATGCTTTTTCTGTGTCTCTTCATTAAAAAAAAACAATTTATGTAAGAACTCTTTGGCATCTTACTAGCACTGGTGTTAGCAAGGAGTGATCTTCTTGCTGGCCACCATTCCCCCCTCCAAGGAATTATGTTATGTGATGATACTATTTTATATTGTTCCCAGCTGAATTCTGGAGGAAGGAGGGAATATAGTAGCGGATGTTTTCAACTAGATGGAGAGCATCTTTTGATCCCAGCCTATGATTTGAATACAACAACTGGGGCTTGAGATCACCTCTCTCTGTCTGGCTTTTTTTCGCAAATGAAGATAATCAGATTTTATTTCGTATCCATTGCCTGTCTTGATATATTCTGTTTGCTTATCAACAAGGCAAGCCTTGCTAGGGTGATGGATGTGTGTGTGAAGTGGCAAATTGCCTATAGCTTCTTAAACTCAGCTGGTTTTGAGACATGTGTTGCCTAGCAACAGCTGAGGGTTTGGAGTGATGGAATGATGGCCCTAAGAAGGGGGCTGATGGGCCTGCTGAGTATCTCAAAGAGCTTGGGAATGTTGCATTTTTGGCCTATTACTGCCAAAATCCTGCAGCCAGCATGGAGTTGTTGTCCAAACAAAAACAAAAATAACACCAAAAAAGGATTCTGGGATCCTGTATTGTTAGATGTTGCTACAGTGATGGAGCTCTGTTGTCATAGCTACTGCAGATGCAACCCCCCCCCCGCCCAACCAACTTTTTAAAGCCAGGTACCACCCCAAGTGAAGAAATTCTGAAGCACTGCAGATCAAGGCACTGGGAAATGACAACTGCAGTACTCTCTTGGTTGCCAGGTGTGCTGAGACAAGTAGATGGAGAGACCCCCTGAGGCCCTGCTGCAGCTGCTTGTTTCAACACACCCTATGATTGGGAGAGTGCTACAGTCACCATTTCCCAGTGCCCTCATTTGCAGCACCTCAGAACCACCTTGGTCAGGGCACGTCCTGGGTTTAGAAGCAGGGTTTGAGGATCATGTTTTGTCACTGACAAATATGAACACGAATCTCCAAAGTTATGAGATTGTATTTCCAGTTTATAATCTTGTAAATATTGAATGGAATTCCAGCCAACTTTTCCATGCTGTTATGTTTTGCTTGGTTTGAATATGGGATTAACATTGCCAAGGTTCGTGATAGGTTTCATCTCCATGCAGATAAAGACATTTTTAAATTGGGGCAGGCGGGGTGGTGGTGTTTATTTTTGCCTTACTCATCTCAGTTTTGAGGTAACTTTTTTTTCAAAGAAAAGCAGAAGGATAATTTTGCAGGGATAATTCTGAAAATAGTAAGAGCAAAAGCACAATTAGTCAAGCACTCCTTTGAAAGGGGAGCTCTTCCAAGTATGTGTGTAATGTTTATCCATTATAACTGAGATCTCTCACCCTTGCCAGTCCCACAAAGAAGCTTGTCTTCACCCAGGTCTGCCCTATCAGCCCTCCTTTTTCAACTATGGAGAGGGCTATACCTCTAAGTTATTCTTCTGTTGACAAGGAATAATTTGTAGGTACTTTCCCTGCTGTCCCAAAGATAAGAGAGGTAGAATTAAGAGAAAATATACAGTAACAAAGAAGTTCAAAACCAGAATATCTTGGACTTTTTCAGATACCTTGTAAACTCCCTTTAACAGCTTTGCAAGACTTTTTTTTTTGTTTCGTCTTTATTTTTCATTTAAGAAATTACCCACAAAGCTGCATAATAAATAAATAAATAAATAAATAAAACATTATCATTGTAAATACTGTGTGATTTCTTATTAATCATGATATTTATTATTTTCTGTTTCTTTTGGGTTTTTATTTTTAATTTCATGTTCAAGCCAATTTATGGGCATGGCCTTCTTGAAATATAATCAAAGCTGATTTCCAAAACATCTTCAAGGTTTTGTTATGGGTTTTCCATGCTCCTGCAGGCTCCAAGAGGTCAGTTAATTCCAGCTGTTAAGGACTATGCCTTAACAGACAGCTTATTTAGGCAATATGGGTATAGTACAATGTACTATGCTGTAGTTAGCATGGAACGACAGAGTGGTTGACCTAAATTCAAGATTTGTCTGCTCACTTGAAGTGCTCACACAGGGAGATGTGAATCTACACAACTGAAGTGAACAAGCACCTGAAGCTGCCTTTCCACATTGCAAACCACCCTGCTGGCAAATGGTACCATCCACATAGAATAATCCCCAAGAAGACTAAGGGATTTTCTGGACCTGCTTTGCAGGGCAGCACAAAAATCTGTAAGTCCTGTAAGAAGAGGTGAAAATTTTAAAAGAAATCAAAGAAGAAGAAGGAAAGGAAGAAAGAAAGAAGAAAAACAATTGCTTCCCCTTCTGTTCTGTTGATGGATACCTACCATTGCCAGAGGAACACTACTTGGAAGCTATCCAATAGGTTTTGCAAAAAGAACTTCTAGGCCTGACTTCACAGAGGGAGGATTTTGAGTTGGTGTGGATTAAAGTAGTGTAGGTCAAGAGCGGGATTGTTTTAATAGAATGAGATTTCATTCCAGTGTGGAGTGCACTTAGGAACATTTGTCTACTAAGTAATAATGGAAACCTCTCCCACTATTACTGTAACAAAATTTTCCCACCCTTATCATCAAGGCTGTATAACTTCCCAAGAGTCCAGAAAAGATAAGATCAATTGGGCCAAAGTGTTTGGATATGATGTTGGCAAAGCATTGAGTAAACATTGCTTTTTTTGCTAGACACCATGTGTACAGCTATGAACAGTGGTTGGCTCTGTCAGCTTTCACAGTGCCAAGCCCTTGTTGGGGGACTACTGCAGGCTTTCCTTCATGAAAGAGGGAAATCTCTTGTGCAAACTGGCACAACTCTGTGCGTATAAATCTTAGGGCTGAGGTTTTGGTGACATAGTTGTTATGGGCCTTCAAGTTGATTCCAATTTATGGCATGGCAACCCTATCCCAGGGATTTCTTGGCAAAATTTCTTCAGAAGGGGTTTTCCATAGCCTTCCTCTAAGGCTGAGAGTGTGTGATTTGCCCAAGGTCAGCCAAGAGAGTTTCCATGGCTGAATGGAGGATTCAAACCCTGGTCTTCTGGAGTCCTAGGTCTTGCCTGCATGGGCAAAAACCACTGTTCTAACCCCAAATCCAGTGCTGGCAGTCTGGACAACATACGGTTACTTCCAGGGGAGGAGCCACACTTTCTAGCATTTAACCCGGCTTTGCCCCACACTGTACAAAGTCGGGGGAAAGTCTGGTGCTTGCTGGAAAGCCAGGAGTGGCTCTGGGGTCTGTTGGTATGTGGACAGCTGGATTGGGACAGAGTGGCCCAGCTGTCCACACAGCCACCAACCAAGTGCATCTCCCCCACTGGCTCATCACCTTCAGTACTGCCATTGCTGCCTCACCTGCTAGCCTAGCAGTTGTGTCCGAGAGCCTGGAATCTCCCATCACTGTTGGTGTGGTAAGCAGAGGGCGCTGCACCATGTGCTTGATGAGAAGGGGTTGTTTCACCCACTTGTCAACCACACAGGTGCCCTCTGTTTACCTCACTAGCAGTGACAGAGTTGGGCCAGACGGAGTTGTTGGGCTGGCAGGTAAGACTGTAGTGGCGGCGGCAGCACTGAGGGTGATGGGTCAGCAGGGCAGATGCAGTGTCAGCCTGGCCATCCTGTGCAAACAACAACATGCTCTCACCCTGGTGCGTGCGGACACCATCATGGTTCATCTGACCACAGATTAAGCGGACAGTGCAGACAAGACCCTAGTCCAACACTCAAGCCATTATACCAGGGTGATGTACTCTTCCTTTAAATCTTATTCTCCTTTGCCATTCACATTTTGCTTGTCTCAGGGTGATTCCAAACAGAGACCTTCTTGTTCATTAGATTCATTGGTACACCAGATTTAAATTCATGGAAGATTGTTTACGCATGGTGTCACCTGACTGGAAAAAAAAATCTTGCTTTCACACCTCTCATATTATATGGTCTGGATGTTTTCCTGATCAAAACCTCCTCTTTATTATAGCACTGCTCTGCCTCTTGTACCACTATCCCCTGCTACCTATCCAGGTAATTGTGCATTTCTTCTTTTGCTTTCTTTCTGTCCCTATCTGATGTAGATTATTGAAACATCTCCCCAAACCCCATCCACTTAGACCCACTCAAAGACCCTTTGTTCTCCACAGGGCATAAACGTATGACATCAAAGTAGAGAAATTAGATTTTCTGTGTTAAGAGAAGTAACACAACACAAACAAATGCAATGTGGTATACAAGTTGATGACTGTGTCATATATAAGCAGCATGAGAAAAATATCAGAGTTTTAAAAATTGACAAGAATATTTGTATTTTATGCTAAAATCAGTGGCCTGAATCCTATTGATAATCCCTATTAAAATAGACCTCATTGAACCAATAGGATGTACATAAGTATTGACTCACCATTCAACCATTGAGTCAACTGGCATAATTAACTTAAGATTATCAACATGATTTAGGCTGACGTTTGCTAGGCAAATAGGGTTGTTTTTCCCCAAAAAGACATTTGTATGCATTTCCACCTAATATATGCAATTTTGTTAAATTTTTTTAGGACTTTTTCGGATGCATGAAATATAATGCAAGCAGCCTCGTCGCGTTGCGAGGCTGCTGCGCTGCAGAGTGTCGGTTTCAGATGACGCTCGTCCCTGCCGGTACTGTTGCGGTACTGCAGGGAGAGTTCAGCGTCATATTTCGTTGATTTTTAAGCACGAAAGTTGATTGTGCTTAAAAATTGACGAAATATGACGCTCAACTCTCCATGTGGTACCGCAACAATACCGGTAGGGGGCGAGCGTCATCCAAAACCGACGCTCTGCAGCGCAGCAGCCTCACAATGCGACGAGGCTGCTTGCGTTATATTTCATGCATCCGAAAAAGTCCTTTGTCAAGAATTGCACCGCAAAATTTGGAGGAGTGAGCAATCTGACAGACAACAATGTTCCAACTTGTGTGTTAATGCAGGAAGAACAATTAAAGTTTTTCATTAATAAACGGAGATGGAATGAAATTTCCCTCCAGCCCTTATTTTGATCTTGAGAATAGTGCTTCCATATTTCACCACTGCTATCCCTATCACAAAACTAAAATGAGGGTCTAGTCCTTGCCCAGTTTACATGTTTATGCATTCCATTGAGAAAATTGACAACTGAAATGTATTTTGGTATCTATACCCAAGTAAAAATATGAATTGAGCAATGGCCCTTAGAGAATAATTCACCTGGTGCAGATTCACATATACTATTGAACAAAATGATCCCAGCATAACTGTACACATTCTGAAAGATGAAATCCGTGGGGAAAGAAGACATAATGCTTAGTTTAAGCTACTTTGGTTATCTCACAATGTTGATTTGTGACCTCAGGGTAACATATGCAGCCTAATAATCAAGTTTGTTCATAGATGGTATTTATCACCTTTAAAATACCACTGTATATCTAAAACATATTACTGTTGTTTTAACAGTTGTATATGGGTTCTAGTATCATGTGTTGATATTGTTAAGAGTTTGGGATAGTTTTAGATAGATAGATAGATCCCCTTATTTGGAATTTCTGATAAGTGTTGGTGTATTTTTGTTGCCATTCTGGATAATACATATAAAAATTGTTAGTTAATGGAAAAGCAATCAGCATATGCTTGTTCAGTGCTACTTAAAGACATGCAATTTAGCTTTGATAGACTGAACAAATATATGGATCTGATGGACAAACACTATCAGGGCTAAGTAAAACATTCTCCTGGTGGAACTTATGCAACTTTCTTCCTCTGTAGCTCTCTGTGTTTCCCAAAAACTGACCCCGTAGGGTTTCATAGCCCCCCAGAGCTGGGTTTGGGTGCCCACAGGGACTGAATTGGGGAGGTGGGAATTGGATCCAGCCATTCTGCTGATGGAATGTCACCCACTCGATACCACACTTGGACTTATTTATCGATAGAAAATTTATTATTATTATTAGATTGTATTTATTTTTCAGTAGGACATCTTGAAAATCAGTAACGATCTTCTCAAAGGGAATAATTTCTGTAGGTTTTTGTTAATTCTGTGAAGATTAGCCTTAATGTTAAGTTTTGATTCTGATATGTCAATGACTTTTTAGACTTCTTTGGAGTTGTGTTTTGTGTTTACTGGTTTACATACAAGATTTATACTAAATAAGTTATAAGAAAATTATAATTAGGAGATACTACTAAGGGCTTGACTCGGCTTGGCTTACTCCGAACCATAGCACCAAAATAATCAGGGCTATGAATTGCCCTATTTCTTGTAGCCTGCCATAAGATGTGTGTGCTTTCTTCCACACATATGTAGCAGGGAAATGCCTTGGAAAAGGTAACCATTGTTATGCCTTCAGCCCTACTTTTAATAGATATGTTTCAACAGAGAACCAGTTGTGTGATGGCTGATGTCAGAGATGTATAGAGTTGTAGGAGAAAACACGGGGAAGTAGGAGATGGCAGATAATTCGCTTTTTGAATCAGTTGCAGGCACCAAATGTTTTCTGCTTGAGTTTTTTGTGTATTGATTTAAGGAATCACTGGTGTAACTCGCCAGTGAAAAATTGCTTTTGAATTATCTGAAGATAAACTTGGAAATGCATGTCTCCAATTGTTCCATCTAGAAATGCAAATCTGAACCACTTCAAGGAAAACACTCCAAACAGTCTGTAACCACTTAGAAAAGAATGCCGTGATCACTAAAAGTCAACATGGGTTTCTCAAAAACAAGTCATGCCAGACTAATCTTATCTCTCTCTTTTTTTTTTCTTTCTTTTTCTTTTTTCATAGAGCTACAAGCTTGGTAGATGAAGGGAATGTGATGGATGTAGCATGTATTGATTTCAGTAATCCCTTTGACAAGATCACCCATGATATTCTTGCAAGGAAGCTACATATTGAGTATCCCTTAGCCGAAATGCTTGGGATCAGAAGTGCTCTGTATTTTGGATTTTTAAATTTTTTTTTGAATACTTGCATATATATATATATATATATATATAATGATATATCTTGAACATGGGACCCAAGTCTAAACACAAAATTCATTTATGTTTCATATACACCTTGTACACATAGCCTGAAGGTAATTTTATGCATAATATTTTAAATATTTTTGTGCATGAAACAAATTTTGTGTACATTGAATCATCAAAAAGCAAAGGTGTCACTCTCTCAGCCATGCATATGGACAATTTTGGATTGGGGGGTATTTTGGATTTCAGAATTCTGGATAAGAGGTACTCAACCTGTAGTTAAATGTGGTCTAGACAATGCTACTGTTAGGTGGATTTGTGATTTGTTGACCGACTGAACCCAAGGATGCTCACCAATGGCTCCTCTTCATCCTGGAGAGAAGTGACTAGTGGGGTGTCACAGGGTTCTGTCCTGGGCCCAGTGCTATTCAACATCTTTATAAATGACTTGGATGATGGAACTGAGGGCATGCTTATCAAATTTGCAGATGATTTCAAATTAGGTAGAGTATCTAATACTACAGAGGACAGAATGAGAATTCAAAATGACCTTTAAAAAAAAATAGAGAGCTGGGCCAAAACTAACAAAATGATTTTCAACAGAGAAAAGTGTTTCATATACAACTTATACTCATAGCCTGTGCACTACACGTTGGGCAGCAAAAAAAAAAAAAAAAAAAAAAAAAAATGAAATGCACAGATATAGGTGGGTGACACCTGGCTTGACACAGTACATGTGAAAGGGGTCCAGGAGTCTTTCTAAACCACAAGCTGAACACGAGGAAGAAGCAAGCTAGTTTTCTGCTGCTCCAGAGACTAGGACATGGAGTAATTGACTCAAATTACAGGAAAAGAGATTCTACCTAAACATTAGGAAGAACTTCCTGGTGGTAAGAGCTGTTTTACAGTGGAATACACTGCCTCAGAATGTGTGGAATCTCCTTCTTTGGTGGTTTTTAAACAGATGCTCCATTAAAGGAAAAGCAGCGGCAATGATCACTGGTGAAGAGACATATTTCATCTGGTGAATCTCTTCCCAGAGAATTAGAGAGTGCAGAGTGCCTACACAGGTCCAGGAACCTTGAAACTCTCACAGAGAATGCAGAAGTTTAAATGGTTGAATGCGAGAAAAGGGTGTGTGTGCACAGGAATTCCATCAAGCTCATGGCACTGTATGCAAGCCTCTAAAGGACACTGAGCCCACAACCTCAATTTCTTAATTACTTCTTAAGAACATCTGGAATTGTTTAAATTTAAATCAAAAGAGATCTTCAATTCAGTGCTGATACTAAAACCTCAGTGAGTTCCCTGCTTTCCACACTAATAGGAGAGACTTTAAAGACTATTTCTAAGCTTTCTACGATTGAATTTTGAAAGCAGAAAGCTTAACAAGATTAAGCTTAAGAGAGAAATAGTTGGGAAAGAGTTGGGGAGACTGTTTTAGTATAAAGAGGAAAGGGTTTAATTGATATTTTCATCTTTATAGATTGTAGTTAAAATAGAATGATTTAGTGAGAGGGGAATTTGTTTAGGTTCATTTATGGGAAGATTAATACTAGTATTTGACAAAGATTGCTAACCCTTTATTGACTTTCTGTAGATATGTGCATGATTTTATAAGCTTTGATTTTGATCATTACTAAGTATATGTTATAGAAAGGAGGAAGATGACTCATGGTCATAGATGAGAGAGGTATAGACTGATTATATACTTTAATAACCACTGAAGAAAAGATCCGGAGTCACTTTTACTTTTTTTGTCTTTTCTTTCTTTTTCTTTTGCTTGTTTTTCTTTCTTTCTTGTTAGTTTTTTCTCTTTTTATGTAACATGGAAAACTTTAAGTAAAAGGTTGAAAACCTGAGATTTACTGATTTATATACTTTGGATCTACAGTTCAGGTGCCCATGGAACCAGTTTCTTAAAATGTCACTTTATCACATGGGCTGTATTTTGCTTGAAGGAAATTGTTCAACTTTGATTAAATCAATGGCACATTTATTTGATATTTTTACACAGAAAAATTAAGAGAAGAATCTGGCCTTAGCTGCAAATTAAATTATCCAAAGTAAATATGAAGATTTATTTAATTTTCCCTATTCATTTTAGTATCAAGAAGGCTGGGGTTTTCACATACTCCTCCTTGTACATGGCAAGTTTGCACTGTAATGCACATCCCATTTTTCAAAGTAGTGGGAAGTTCGAGGATATAATGCTTATCCAGATCTGGTTTCCTTTGGGAGAAGGTCACTGGAGTTATACTGGTGTTGTGTAATATTTGTATTTTAGTTACAAATATGCAAGGTTGAGTCAGTGTAGGTGGAAACACATAGCTTAAACATCCTAACAAGTAGCTGTAGTTCACTGTTCTTCTATCAGAATTCTAGGGAGACAACCAGTACCCCATGATGTTGTTAGATTTATAGGCTTAAACAGTGCATTTCTCTCTCTGTCTCAAAATGCAGCAACTCAAAATGCAGTTTTCTTTTCTTCCTTTCCCACACAGACACAAATTACAGTATACTTAGCTGGGGAAAGGAGGAGAAAAGCATGTTGCTTCTTTGATTTTGCTAGTCAGAACATCCCCACGTTGATTCTATACACAAGTTGAAGAAGCAATTGGCTATTTAGTGACATATAGGGCTTATAGATATGAGGCAGGATATTATGTTGCTCCCTGCCAGCATAGCCTGGCTGTGGATCTGGCCCATTGTTCCCCCATTACCTGCACAGAATAGGCCGGAGTCCAATCAGACATGCCATCCCATCCCTGTAGCCACTGCTGCCTCTGCCATTTTCCTTGCTCTGCCGGGTCCAGGAAGCTGGCTAGCACCATGTGTCAAGGCCTCCTGCATGTGACCTGTTGCCCAGACCCAGAAGAGTGACCAGCAGCTGGAGCAACAGGATAGCCTACAGGGATGGGATCCCATGGATAGGCAGGCCCCAATCCATTTTCTTCTGATGGAAATGGAGTAACCTGGCTATTTTAAAAAAAGTGATTTATTGGTCCCTACCCCAGCTTGTTCCTGCCTGAGCCCTGTATCTGCCCCAGAGGTGATGAGGACTGCCCTGAGGCAGATTGGGGCAAAAGTCAGGGTATTTAGCCTGTGTAGATAATGCCCTAGCCCGTATGCAAAGGTATTTTGTAGCATCATTGAGACTAACTGAGAGAAAGAAGTTAGTAGCATAAGCTTTCATAGACTAAGTCTACAGTACTTTGTCAGATGCAGACTTGGTCTACAAAAGCTTATGCTACCAACATCTTTCTCTCAGTTAGTCTCAACGATGCTACAAAATACCTTTGCATACTGATCCAGACTAACATGGCTATGTCTTTGAATATAGCCTGTGGTTTGTCTAACAAAGGATGTGCCCAGTCATGCCTGGCCAAGAGGTCTGCCCTCTCCTGTCTGACTCCCAGTCACACAACAATACCATTATAAAGAAGAGTGATTAGCATGTCAGGCCAAAAGAGTCCTAGTGTTTATTCACCTTGACTTTATGGAGAAGTATCTCTGAAGCGGGCCCCTACCTATAGCCCGAAGTGGTCCATTTCAGGAAATACATAATGATTTGATTCTGAGCAAAACTCGTTCACATTGATGAGTCTAGTATATACCATCTTGCCTTACAGGAGTGTCTATAACTGACTGACAAATGATTACATTTTGCTTGCATCAGGTGAGCATCTATTCACCAGGGAGTAGCAAAGATGGTGTATAAGAATTTGGCTGGTTTGCTTTGTTTTGTCTAACCAATAAGTATCAACAGGTTGCACCACTACAATTCATCCCTTTGCAGTAATATGTAGACAATGTAATTTACTAGGCAGTACATGGCAAAATCCAAATTTTTCTGAACTTCATTCTTGCTGGCTGATTTTCGTGTAACCATAATCCAGCCAGTAGGTTTCCCCAGAATCAGGATGTGATTGATGGTCTCCACTTCATTATTCTTAGGTACAGTACAAATCTCATTATTCTATTGATTGGTATACAAGGAAAACACCACTTTCTTTTGCACTTTGAAAAGAGAGAGAGATTGGTGAGGTTTATTTCCCACCACCTTCTCCCAGTTCAGACAATTTTAACAACCATAAACCAGTCTCCCTAAACAAGCACAAACATTACAGGGGCTAAAGCCATTAAATAAGTCAACAGTTTTATGCAGCAAGGAGAGTACTGTATCAATGAGTGAACCATCTAAAAGTTCTTTAAAGAAAAGCACTGGCCTGCAAACAAAAAAGCACCTGCATTGTTATTAATACAATGGGGCTTTCTTAAATATTTCCTGTAAAAGGCATAGAGCTGATAAAATATTTCTGCTGTGTCATGTGGGCCTCCTAAACTGTATGTGGAAAGAAGTGAAGTGAGGCTCTTTACATTTCTGTAAATGCTAGGGAGACAGACATTTCCTATATCTCAATACAGGTTGAGTATCCCTCCTCCTGAATTCCAAAATCCAAAATAACCCAAAATCCAAAATACTGTACTTCAAAATCCAAAAATGTCCATATGAGTGGCTGAGATAGTGACACCATTGCTTTCTGATGGTTCCATGTACACAAACTGTGTATCATGCACAAAATTATTAAAAATGTTATATGTATAATATTACCTTCAGGGGTGTATCTAAAACATGAATGAATTCCATGTCTCATCTCTAGGATATCTTATTATGTATAAGCAAGTATTCCAAGATCCAAAAAAATCTGAAATACATTACACTTTGGGTCACGAGCATTTCAGATAAGCATTTCGACCAGTATTTATGGAATGAATCTGTCACTTTGGTTATAGTGCAAGACTCATTCATTGGAAGTCATGGAACACAATAGAATCCTAAGCAGAAATGTGAATATTTAGCAGGTAGCATGTTATTTCTTCTATAGGGGAATAACATCTCCAATATTTAAAACCCCATGCCTTGAAAAAGGTAGGTTTGCTTCATGTTTTGCCTTTTGTCACAGCAAGAATCATGAAGGGCCAAAGCAGGGCCTTTTCAGTTGTGGCAGCCATTCTCTAATGCTCCCACTGATTAAGGTTCAACTGCCTTCCCCCTGCCCATATAGTTTTCACTATAAGAAAACAAAACAAAACACTGGTCTCTCCAGATTTTTCAGCATGGCCTGTACCCACTAAGATATGATTGAGTTTTACTGTTTCTTAATTTCTGTTTTAGATGTTAAGTGAATGTCGCTTTCACTACTCTTAGCCAGTTGGGAAATGCAACTCAGAAATTTCACGAATAAATTTAAAGAAAAGCCTTCTTGTATGTCTGTAGCATTCAGATATCCAGAGGCGGCTGGAGAGGCAGCTGATGATGTGTGGCTGCAGGGGTGGCAAATCCACTCTGGATTTTATTACCACTCTCCCTGTAGCTTCTCTGAGTTGAATGGGATTTCTAACCTTACCAAACCAGGGGCCAGCACTAGCAACTTGGAGCAGCTGTAGGAGCAGCAGCAGTGAAATCCAGAGTGGATCTGGCCAGCCCAGCAATTATCATGTTCTTCCCACAAGCAAAGCAAATAACACATAACTTTTTACAAAGAGATATGCCTCCTAAATGTGGAACATGCTCTGAAACACTTAAAAATATATTAAAAATCAGCCATCCCTATCCCCACCCCCCACCCTTCCCCTGGAAGATCATGGAATTACATCTGCTTAAAGAAGAAGAAGCAGAACAAAATTAGCCATAGGGGGACGGAAATCTTGGTTGCATGTTCCTCCTAACTTCCTTTATTAAGGAACAACAACAAACAAGTTTAAAAATGAATACTCCTCCCCAAATGCAAATACACTTGCCCAGCCCCTAACAGAGCAGAAGAGCATCATCTGTTTACCTGTGCACCTGCTAAAGTTTCTGAAGTCCCACCTCTCTGGGAACTTGTGAAACAATCTGGGAACTGAGCCAAAATCCACACTCCTGCTATATAAGAGTCATCAAAAGACAGGTGCCTCCTCAGAAGCCTGTCGTTCAGTACATGTTGCCGAATTCCAGCCACGATGGGGACAGGCAGGGGGGCATGGATACCACTATGGATACCAATTCTAGTGATCACCTTAATACACAGCAAAGGTAGGAGTCTATTAACAGAACTTCATTTCCTGAGTGCAGCTTATGCCTGGCTTCTCCAAGATCCTAATGAATTTATAGCAGTTTTCTTTGCTTTGCCTCAATAAATCTAATCAGGACTTAAAACTCACACTGGTCCTTCATTTTCCTATCACCAGTGAGCCATCTGTATCTCAGTGTGTTCATTTTTTTATTGCCATGGTGCCCAACAGAAGTTTGAGAGATTTTTTTTTTTTTTTTTTTGATAGATGGTGAGAGGAGCAGACTCGGGATAAAAAGACATCAAAAATTAGTTCCAACATATTCCAGCATCTCTCTCTCTCTCTCTCTCTCATACTCTCTCGCTCTCTTTTTAGTTAGTTTAAATGGATTTTTTAAAAGGTGTATTGAAGGTTACAGACCAGATGGGCTCATAAGGCAAGTAAAAGTGAAGCACTGTGTAGATAGTTTGTGAGACCATCAGGCTGAAATCAATGGCAAATCTCATTCTGACTCCAGGAAACTGGGATTCTAACTTACATTCAGCTGAATTTGTGTTCATTGGTCATAAATGTAATAGCACCAAAATGGGAAGCCTTATGCCAACAGGGCTTCTGTTACACAACCTTCAAAGTATTCTAATAAAAGGGACTCATCCATTGTGACCTATGGAGCTTAACTCTTCTGGAAAAATGAGACATTCCTTTGATCTAAGGACAAATTAGGCAGCTACAACAACCTCATATGAAAAAATGCTCCTTTTTGTTTATTAGTCTCTCTTGTAGAGATTCATTTCAAGTGGACTTTGAATACAAAATTGGTCAAATATGCTTGACAGTACCTAAAGAAGAAGTGGGTGGACTAAAATAGCTATTCAAGAGTTAAACACAACCAGACCCAAACCTAATTATTATTTTTCGGCATAAAGTGCATTTATATTGCTCTTTGGTAAATACTTTTTCTCCCCCCACTTCATACTCTGAATAACTGCAAATGCCTAAACTGGTTTACACCTATAAGCATGATCAACTTCCATCTGTAAATATCGTGGATAGCAGTTTCACGGCAGGGCACTTGATGTAGTTTACATGCAATGCAGTACATTGCTATCATTCATTCCAGTTCTGCCGTAAGATACCATCTCCTGCATATTTGTACAGGAGAAGTAGCATAAAATTCAACACAGCTATTTCAGGATGAGCTGTAAATACTTTACACTAAATATACATATAAGAAAAAGTCATAAAGCCCTGCAAGGGTACCAGCTCTGGCTTCTTGGTATGATTCTGCTCTGCTTAAATGTAATAACAGAAAGAAAAGCTTTTCTGTGTGAAATATATATGCAGATAGATTTTTGCTTTTCTTCTTTGATTTATTGGCATTTTTGCCAGGACTTTGTAAAAATGTAATGATGCAATCCAGATCCTGTCAAAGCCACCATCCACTGACTTGATAGCTCAGTGAAAATGTCAGCTCAAGATGCAGAATCAATGAAAAACACTATCATGAGGTTTATTAAGGAACAGACTGGAACTCAAATGAGCCTGGCTACTATCATAAGGTCTTTACATAAATCTATATTGCAGTGGCATTGCAAATACTATTCTGGCCCCGTCATCACAAGAACCAGAAAAGAAGGAAACCAAATTATCAGCAAGCTCTGGCATCTTTCTGAGAAAAATCTAAAGTGATTGAAATTTTGGCAGAAATTGCAGAAGTAAAGAATCCCATGGCATCTTTAAGATTTTGTTGCATGTCTTCAAATCAACTCCAACTTATGGTGACTCTATATTCTAGGGTTTTCTTGGCAAGATTTCTTCAGAAGACTTATTTGCCATTGTTTTCCTCTAAGGCTGAGAGAGTCTGACTAGTTCAAGGTCATTCAGTGGGTTTCCATGGCTGAGTAGAGATTTGAACACTGCTCTCTCAGAATCTTTGAGAGAGCAGTGAATCCAGTACTCAAACTGCTACATCACACTGGCTCTACACCTTTAAGGCTATCCACTATATTATTTCATGAGCTTTCATGGACTGTAGCCCACTTCATCAGATTGGTGAAATGAGCTGTAGTCCATGAAAGCTCAAGCTATAATAGATTTGGTAGTCTTTAAGGAGCTGCAGGACTCAGTTATTTTTACATCAAAAGTTTAAATCTTCAGTGAAAAACTTTTGTGAAGAGAGACATTTTCACCCTCTCTCATATTAGAAGAGAGAGTTACCCTGTGACATTCACTGGTAGCACATTGAGGGCAGACAAAAGAAGATATTAAATTTGATGGTATTACATGACAAGATGGCCCTTCCTCCAGTGGTATTAAAAGTGCAGATGATGGTGATGATGATGATGTGCAGTCTACATATGACTGTGTCTGGATGTAACCCTGTGTGTTTGTGTCCATGCACACCCAGAACACAAGCCACTGCATACACCATGCATATATTATTTCCAGATTGTAGATTTTGTGTACTGAACCTAAGAGTCAGAAAACTGCACTAGATGGGAAAACCAACACTAGACGGGAAAGAGTTATAGCTGAGTTGTACAGTATGTGCACTACATGTAGAAAGTCCCAAGTATACCAAGAAGAGCAGGGAAACACTTTTTTCCCCTCTAGAGAATTACACATTCACTGTAAGTCTAATTATAGTCCAAAATCATTGTATCAGATGCCCTTTTAAAACTGAGAGAACTTCAGGTAGTCCTGGTGGCATGAGATCAAATCAGACTGTTGTTTTCCAGCTACTAAGTCAGCCTGCCTGTATGCTGATGTCCCTGCCCTACATGCCTCCAGAGTTCAAAGGAAGGGGCAAAGCAATTTCAATAAAGACATCTAGACTCTGGAATATCCTCCCCACGGAATTTCCTCTTCATGCTATTAGAAAAAAAAGTGGACATTGGGGGTTTTTTTCGGTGTGCCTTTTGGAGGAAGGGGATAAATACAGCTTTGAGGAGTTACTTTATGCTTTAAATATGATATTTTAAACAGGTATTTTGTTTTTTCTGTTGGCTGTTTTGAGTTCTGTTTAGTCAAGTGAGTAGGAAAGATAAAAAATATTTTCATTAATTTGCAAATAAGATTCTGGTGGGTGTTGGTAGCTTACAGAACGGTGGCAGATGAACTTCTTAATAAAGCCCGTAATAATTCTTTCACAGTACAAGCCCAATATGAACAACAGTCCCAGTATGAGGATCAACAAACCCAATATGAAGATCAACAAACACAGTATGAAGATCAACAATCCCAGTATGAGGATCAGCAGTCTCAATATGAGGACCAGCAGTATAGTCAACAGCAATCGAATTACGATGACTTTTTGTCTGTGCAGCCGACACATGACCGTAGGTGTTTCTTCCCTAACGTATTTGGGTTCGGGCAAGTAGTGATGAGGAAGGGTAGGAAAGGATCATAGCAAGTTGCTTCTGGTCTCCCTGGGAAGGAGACCAAATGTTTGGGTTGATCTTTTTCTCTGTCTCTGAAGTAGGCAAAAACAGGAGGGTGTGACCATAATATCTTTCATAGCAAGGCGGGCATGTTATGGACCTCTATATGAGGATAGATACAAGCACTAGGGATATAATTATTCACTAATTTCATTTTCAGAGGAAGCAACAAGTAATTTTAGCAATTTTCTTTCTGTTGTGAGAAAGTTTTCAAAAACTGCAGTTTTCTAACACTCTTCAAAGTTTGGGACTTATTCTGCACAAAATGCACAGCTGTAGGACCAGCTTTCACAGTATCAACCCCAACCTCCCATGGCCCCCAATGCCAAGTCCAAGCTACACGGAGAAAAGATGTATGGCAGAGTTTCTCTGTCTGTGTCCAGTGCTTGCTGGATATGTTTGCAATTCCAGTTGGCCAAACATAAGCACTCCTTATTTCCACACCCCTCTATCTCATTGTTGCTCATCCCATCCTCATGGCCTGTAGCTGTGCATCCAAACTGGACTAAGTTGGCTAACTTTCTATTTAATATAGTTCATTAAATGGTTAATGTACCTCCTGAATTTTGTACTTTTCGTTTTATCATGAAAGTTGAGCCTTAGAAGTTACTAATTTGGTTGCTCAAGGAAACACATAGAGTGTTAAATATCAGTTTCTCAGGTGGTGAATAGCAGATTAAATTCTGTTTACATTGAGATTATATTCAATTTCATCAGTTAAGAGGTGTGCAAACACCCAATCACTGTGGAAGTATCTAATCTAGAACTATACTTGCATGTTACAGATGTACAAATATGTTCAGTGCGATAATGGGTGTACAAATGATACACCCATGATAGTGAATAATATAATACACCCTTTCGCTTTTATGCAGCTTGCATCCCTCCCAAAGGGCTGGGGAAAATTCAATGTACGCATACAGTAATTTTATCACTCTGAAATGTTATATTGTGTCCCTGGCTAATTAGATAAAGCACCTTTACTTTCTTGCAAGCAGTACTACTGTCCTTACACCAAGGCATGGTCTGTATATGCTTCAAAACTAGATCCCTTTAGCTAAAGTAAGAATAACAGTTTTGTTAGACACGACAGGAAAAAACAAAGTTAAAGATATTCATACAGAAACAGAGCATGATCTAAAGAAAGTCAACATGTTTAAGTCCCTTTGAATTAGCTGGGAAATTATTAAGTGTATGTTGAACCATGTCCTCAGTTGTGGACTTTCATCATAATTACCAGCCTGAATAATCTACATTGGGGTTCTTTCTTGCTTGAAGACTCAATATAGTATTAATTGGGCTTTGCAGTTTATTAGAACTCTATACTGTTAACCTAAACCATGGAATTTTTAGATAAATTTCTTTGGCATGGGCTATGCAGTATATAATTAAAATGGGCCTCAGTGAGAGCTAGCCTATACATTTCATATAATCGATTTATTGTAGGAGCAGTAAAAGGTTTTTAAAAAAACTTCATAACTTTAATCTTCCTGGTGCATGGGTCTAAATCTAATTGGTAGTCCAGATAAAATAAACCCATTGACTTAACAACTGAAGGGTAATTCAGCACTTCTATAAATCACATTGATTTAATGGGTTTACTCTAGTTGGAACTACCAATTGGATTGAGACCATGGAAGCAAGTTTTTTTTTCTTTTATGTTTTATGTCAAACATCCTTAGTATACTATTTCTGTGTCTTATAACATTTTTTCTTGAAGAAAACACAGAAAGTAGAATCTCACCATGAAAAGTGTAGACTCCATAGGTTTTGAAGTAGAGGTCTGTTTTCTGGCGATGGCAGGGGGTGGGGAGGTTGCCAGAAAAGGATGATGAGACACAGAAAAGCCCATTAAGGCTCTTCAGTGCAGGAACAGAGATTCCACCTCAACATGAGGAGGAACTTTTTGACAGTAAGAGCTGTTCGGCAGTGGAACACACTCCCTCGGAGCGTGGTGGGGTCTCCTTCCTTGGAGGTCTTTAAACAGAGGCTGGATGGCCATCTGTCGGGGATGCTTTGATTGTGATTTCCTGCGTGGCAGGGGGGTTGGACTGGATGGCCCTCGTGGTCTCTTCCAACTCTGCAATTCTATGATTCTATGATTCTATGATTAATTAAAAAAAATAGTATGGAGGGACCTATTAATTCATGAGCCACCCCAGTTTCTTCATCATGTGAGCACTGCAGAGCCAAGTCATGGCACCTCTCTTGTTGCCTTCCTCACTTGTAAAGGAACACATCTGCAGAGGAGAGGTATCTATTCATATGGAAGGCTCACACATGAACAAGAACTTCTCATTTACAGATGCTTTCTACAGGAAGAAAGTGAGGATGGAGGGGTGGGGCTCAGCAGTCTTCTGCTCACACCAAGAAGAAACCAGGGTGAATAACAATCGAATCAGCCTTTAAATGCTTCAAATGGCAAACATCCCTCCACAGAAAAGACCCATGCCTATGACTGGGGCTTTAATTCCATGTATTAGCTACACACATTGGTGGCTTCCAGCAAGCAGTCAGGCCTATAGGATGCTCTGCAAGGGGAAAGGGGCAATCCTTCTTGAACTGAGCAGTGACTGATTTGTCACTATAGGGTAGGGCCTGGTGTAAGGAACGCTAAAATCCATTCCTGAACCAAGGCTAGGTGAGAGTCAGATTTAGCAATAATGTGGGAGATAAGATAGTCCCTTCTCCCCTCACATTCAGTGAGCTGACATCTCATTGTAGGAGTTGTTATTAAATAATTTGTGGTATGTCCTCTGCTGTATTACATGAACTCAGTCCAAAACTCTCTGAGTATACTTTCAGCTGTGAGATATTTTGTAAAGCATAATCATAAACGTAACCATATTTTGTCAAAAACTGTTGGCCTAATGTATTGTTCCTCTTCCATTTAGAATAAGACCAAAATGTAGTGAAGAAATTTAATTTGTTTCACACTGCAAGAGTCTATACAAAGCTATTATGCATTAGCTAAAGGGAGAGATATTTAATTATCAGCTTGGCTGGATTTAGATGGGAGACTGAATTACATGATATACCATATGCAAAGGAATCTTGTAGCATCTTTGAGACTGAGAGAAAGAAGTTAGTAGCATAAGCTTCCTCAGATGTGAGACTTAAGTCTACAAAGGTTTATGCTACTGTTCTCCAAACCTGGAATTTGTTTCCTCTGGCAAGTTAATGCCAGTTAAACACACCAGAGTGGGAAGTATCCAACCTAAATTTTTATTTGCTGCAGTGAAATAGGTCCCTGGGGTTAGTACCTCAAAGCAGACAAAAAGAGCGGGGGTGGGGGGGGAGCATCTAAGCATTTATACTTTTCTATATGGAGATTGCAATTCACTCGAGCTATACGTCACAACTATGTCCCTAATAAGCAGACCACATTTCTAGAGCATGTGTACAAGGCAGGTCACATATTGACATCCCATAATAATCCTTTAATTATTTCTTTCTCTTCATTAGCATCCTAAAATCTTCCTGGGCATGATTTACTAGGCAAATGAGGCAAAAGGTACAAAAGTACAAAAACTCTCTCAAGGGTATCTAGGCACATGTTGGTGCATGTTGGTCTTCTCCTTGTCAGAATTCAAAAACATGGCCATGTTACTCTGGAATATCTGTTAGCAAGGCAATCTTGTAGCACCTTTGAGACTAACTGAGACAAGCAGTTGTAGCATAAGCTTTCATAGACTTGGGACTTTTTCGGACATTTAAAAAGCAACGCAAGCAGCCTCGTCAGCTTGCGAGGCTGCTGCGCTGCAAAGCGTCAGTTTCGTATGACGCTCTCCCCTGGCGGTAATGTTGCGGTACCGCGGGGAGAGTTGAGCGTCATATTTGCTTGATTTTTACTCACGAAAGTTGATTGTGAGTAAAAATCAAGCAAATATGACGCTCAACTCTCCCCGCGGTACCGCAACAGTACTGCCAGGGGTGAGCGTCATACGAAACTGACGCTTTGCAGCGCAGCAGCCTCGCTAGCTGACAAGGCTGCTTGCGTTGCTTTTTAAATGTCCGAAAAAGTCCTTGGTCTGCTTCCTCAGATGTAGGAAGTGAAGTCTATAAAAGCTTATGCTACTACTTCTTTCTCTCAGTCTGAAAAGTTCTACAAGTTCCCCTTGCTTACTGATTTTCTTTATCAATCAACCTTCTCAGTGCCTGGCACTATCAGCTTCTAGCACATTCCATTCTATTCTTTCCTATCAAAGTGACTCAAGTCATGGCCATTTGCTGTGTTGGGTATGCTTTCTAAGACTCAGAGGAACCTGGGGGGGGGGAGATTAGGGCTCCCTTTCTGCTTCCTGGGCAACCTCTTTTCTGTACTGGTGCACCAGTATCTCCCAGTTTGCCTCATCACTATCAACTTCTTTCTTTCAGTCTCAAAGGTGCTACAAGATTTCTTTTCATGCTGATATTCTAGACTAACATGGCTATGTCTTTGAATACTACATGATAAACAGTCAACACCATTTTGGGAATTTTGACAGTCTCATATTAAATTGTATTTAATATCCATTTTTACACAGAACAACTTCTGGCAATTCATCCCTGTGGGAAGTAATAATGGGGCATCAACATTTCCCCTTTTAATGAACACTTCATTGAAGTTTTTTTAAAGTTGCAATTCTTTGCCTACGCAAATAATAAATGGCACTTATTTTGTTGAAGAGGTTGTGTTCATTCTTTCTAATCTGTAATCTCTCAGAATTGCATCACTAGTCAGCTGGGCCCCAGTTTTTTATCTGCTAATGGCTCATGACCTAAGACCATATGGAATGGCACTGTAACTTTTACTGAAAAATCATGAGGTCCACAGTGCCCAAAGCGTGAAGAGAAAGATAACAGTATTTAGCACCAAAAAGGAATTAGCATTAGCACTCTCAATCTTTATTATCACTTTACAGAAATATTTGCATTAACTATAATCCTGTTTCTTTCCTTTTTACCATCTTAGCTCCTCAGAGCAAAGTGACCATCATCCCTTCAATGAGGACAACACTAGCTGTCAAGGGTAGGTTCGCCAAATATTAGGTTTATGTATTGATCATATCCCTCTTCACATTGATGGTTTGGGTTGTTTGCTGACCAACCCATGAAATGATGGAGATTATCAGACAGGAACAAAAAAAAGTGTTCCCATCCCGCAATCTCCTCTCCCACCCCTCTCCCATTGCTGTTATGCCAAAAAAGAAAAACTTTTCACACCTACCTTGTTCATGCGACAGGGCAGCCCAGGAGTGAATGGAGCTCTAATGGAGCTCCATTCACTTCCTGGAATGAAATCCCATCTGTTCCCGCGAGAAGACAAGAGCACAGGAAATTCAAAAATAAAACGCCAAATAAAAGAGAAAAAGTTACAGCAAGCACAAAAACACACTTAAAATTTTACAAGTTACCCAGGGAGGGTACAAAAAAGTGTGTCACTTACCTGGATGTCCTGATCTCACCAGGAAGTGTGCTGGCACGGACCTCCCCTTGGCGCGGGGATCGCGTCAGTGAAATGGGCACCTTTTCACTCGCAGGACATTCCATGACAGAAATGTCTTAGTCCATCAATAAAAAGCAGCACCGGCGTAGCAGCAGCCAAACAGGAGCATTACAAGAGGGGGGAAACATCATGTGAAAGGGAACCCCTTTAGTGATCTCCTGGCATCGTGATAATGCCATAGTTAGAGCGTCTGATAATCTCCAATGAGACTACGCACCAGAGCTTGGGTAGAAATATGGGTCACTTTATTTAAACTATCACCTCTTTAAGGTTCTCTCCTGAGAAGTGTGAAAGGAGGGGGAAGCAACCTAGTGCAGGAGCAGCTGGGGCAGTTGGTCTCACCCAGACCTCCTCTCCAGCTTCCCCTGGGTGAAACACCTGAGCCCCAGAAAGAACTCAGAAGCCGGGTTGCTCTCCAGCCAACCATCTGCTTGAAGGCTAACCTGAGGATTCCACCTCCAAGTCGCACAACCTCTCGTGAAGGCTAAACCCTCAGGCCAGCCCTAAGGACAGCGTTCATCCCTACCCCCCCCCACCCCAGCATGTGGGCTCAGCTTCAGAGACTTAACCTTCACCAAAAGGGTGTCATAGGTGCTCACCAAACTCCTATTTTCTCCCCCCACTACCTGCCAAGTGACTGCCTATTTATGGCACCACCCTTGGCCAGATTACCAACTCCCCTTCGACAGTGTGGGGTAGGCAAAAAAATCTGTGGAAAAGGGGAATTTTTCCTAACCTACCCAGTCCTGAAGCGACCACCAAGCTTACATTGTGTCAGAGGTAGGAGGGTGCGCTGACAAAAATTGCCAAAAGAGGGAGAGCAGGGGGCAGCAAAGGCATATAAAGTCTCCGACTCCACCCCCTGCTCTTCTTGTCATGGTGCACTGCACCACAACACGTTACTTCATGGCCTCCATTCATTGGAGGCCAGCAAATGTGTCTTCCCCTGAGATGGTGTGCAGCACAGGGGAGAACTGAATTCTATTTATTTCAATGGGTCTTCAGCAACTATACTTCAGAAAATAAGGATAGAGACTGAAAACTTAATCAGCATAGCATATTTCTTAGCAAGAGATGAAAACAGGAGAAATGGACACTACAGGTGAATGAACAGGCATACGTCTGAGGTGAAATGGGGAAAAATGGCATATTTTTATATTATAAGAATGCTGATTGAGAAGACAAATTGAGTGGTGCCTGGTAGCTTCCATGCCATTGGGCAGTAAAACCTCTACAGGCTTTAGACCAAACTTTGATAAATCTATCCAAGGTGCTAAAACTATTTTGGGGATAGGGTTCAGCACACTGGACAGCTCCTTTAAAGTTCAGACTAAAACTCGGAGCAGATTCCATGTCCCAGTTACATGTAAGCCGCCAGCCACCATTGGATCAATTGGAACTTTGGCTCTTGGATGAACGCATTGATAAGTGGAGAAATTAGGATAGAGTCTTTACAGATTTCTTTGAACCCACAGCTAACAACCCCGCTCATAATGGGAGAGTGTGTAGCACATGGGGCAACTTCCACTTCAAGACCTTTGATGGAGATATCTACAGCTTCCCTGGTCTCTGCAATTATGTCTTTGCGTCACATTGCAAATCCTCCTATGAAGACTTCAACATCCAAATAAGGCGCCATGTGGTTCATAATGTTACCATCATTGACCACATAATCATGAAGCTTGATGGAATGGCCTTTGAATTGACCCCAAACACTATTACTGTCAATGCAGAACCGTAAGTTTAGCCACTTTGTTAACAATCTTATCTCTTTATTATTTCACTGCACCAAGTTGTAATCACATCAGGAGAAGAAGGGAGGAATTAATGAAAGATCTTGTTTTCTGAAAGTTGAAAGTTAGATCTTTATGAGTGATAGGTTTCATATTTGTCATTTTCATCTTCTGTTGAATTTTGTTTTATCTCTAGTGTCCAGCTGCCTTACAGTCATTCAGGAGTCCTGATGGAGAGAATCTCAGGTTATGTGAAAATCACTTCCAAGTTAGGCATTGTTCTTATGTGGAACCAAGAGGATGGCCTTCTGGTAAGAATTAGGTCCAAATATTGCAAACTGTGGTTAAGAGGAAAAGTTTAGAATTTCATTTCTTATTTAGATCTACTGCAGTGTGGTGTGTTGTTCACCCAATAAACTATGGTTAACACTAATCTGGGCAAACAAATAAGCCAATTTTAATTAATGGATTATGAAGCTGGTTTGTTGAAACACAGTTAACAGTAATCAGAGTTTAAGGTTCGGATAACATACTAAACTGTGATTTACTGAGTTCAGAAGCATAAACTTTTGAACTCTACCATGTGGCTGCACCACAGGGAGACTGAAGACAGAGGCTGAGCACTAGCCTAAGACCTACTTTGGTTTGTTCTCATTATGGCAGTTTATCATGACATTCTAAGGAGCCAATGTAATATAGTGGATTGAGTGATGGACTATGACTCTGGAGACCAGGGTTTGGATCTCCACTCAGCCATGAAAACCCACTGGCTGACCTTGGGCAAGTCACACATTCTCAGCCTCAGAAAAACCCATGACAGATTCACTTAGGGTTGCCATAAGTCAGAATGACTTGAAAGCACACAACAACAGCAGCAGGAACAAGTCATGATATTCTACACAACCATTGCATTTGGTCACTGCATCACAGATATCTGAAGAGAGTTTCAAAATAAGATGGGAAACAAAATTCTCTTGTCAGCCATTAAAAATCAAACTAGTTGCGTAGTCATCAGCTTGACTGTAAATATTTGATCCATCTCTCTAGGTTAATGGATGTCATACAAATCTTGACATCACTTGCAATCTTCAGTCATAATACTCAGTGCTCTAGATGTTCACTATTATTTCTCTCTTGCTTTAGCTGGAACTGGATGAAAAATATGTTAATCAGACTTGCGGTCTTTGTGGGGACTTCAATGGAATTGCAACGTACAATGAATTCATTTCAAATGGTAAGTAATGAAAACAATGCAAACAGTTCTGTTTTTATTGCTTTTAAACATGGGATATTTATTGGTTCATTTGTAAAAGGACAATATTTATTTTGGCAAACATATTGGTGAAAGACTTGATCTGACAGCTGCACAGTATTTTAAAAGGATCAACACTCGTCTGTTTGAATTATCTGTTACAAATATTTTTAGCTTATAGAGTCTTTGTTTTGCTTTGGATTTATTTATTTTTTTGCCTACTCTTTGCTTGCTTTCTTGTAACTACTGTAATCATGTAAAAATGATATGCACTTTTAAAAAGTGGACTTCTTTCTGGAATGTGATAAGCACCTCCCCTAGTTCATTCATTCATTGAATCATTGTACAGTATTTTAAATCTGTTCAATCACCAATATTTTCTGGGTACCTGAAAAAATATATAAAAGAATGTAATGTGATGTAATATAATAAAAAAGTAACACAAAATATATAAAAACAGTTTTAAAATTTAAAATCTAAAAATCTAAAATGCCTGTCTTCACCTGGCACCAAAAATATAACAGCCTGAGCACCAAATAAGCTGTCTTGGGAAGAGCATTCCATGAACAGGGTGCCATGTCTGCAAAGAAACCTGGGACTGAAATTTGTTCTAAATGGGAAGAGCTGTTGATCATTAATGGCAGGGTAGCAAGGAGTCTTCTCCAGACAGTTCATCTTTTAGCCTGCATTAAGGCTGATACTCTCTCTCTCCTTGACCAGTGTCACAATGTCATACTGGACTTGGTTGGAGGGTGGGGAATATGAGATCTGGCAAGGCAGCTCTTTATAAGGACCCGGTTCATTCTGGGGCAATTTCAAGAAGGCCTAAGGCTTTACATTCTAGTTTCAGTCACAGTATTCTTGTTGCCTATAACACTGTGTAACACTCACTGCAGGTGTCAAACTGAATCCTGTGCAGTTTGGAAATTTGCAAAAGATGGATGGACCTACAGAACAATGCCAAGATCCTCTCCCTTCAACTGCAAGCAACTGTAGCCAGCAGTTTGTAAGCAACTTTGTTTTTGCTCTCTCTGTGTAAAGGAGATCTGATTTTATTTTCTTTCATTCTTCAATGTATGCAGAAGAAAATGAAAATAATGAACTTCTCAGAATAAATTATAATTTATCAAGACAGTCAGTCAGCTTCAGTAGTAGTTCAGTATTTGATAGTATTTTATTTTTAAAAATTGTCTTATATTGTTTTCCTATTTCCAGAATACGATCTGTGAAACCATATTGACTGGTGAAGCATTCTTGGGCTGCAATGCATTAGTGGAGGTGAAAGATTACACCGAGGCTTGTGTACAAGACTTGTGTAACTGTGAGGAGTCTGCAACTGATGTCTGTATTTGTGACACCTTTGCTGAATACTCCAGACAATGTGCTCATGCTGGTGGACAGCCCCTTGAATGGAGAACTCAAGATCTGTGTGGTGAGTATATCTGAAAGGGGTTTTTCACTTCTCTGGGAAAATCCTTTACAACAAAACAACAGGTTCATAAATTCATGTAGTTAGAAGGCCATGTAGTCCAATTCCCTGCTCAGTGCAGGAAATCTAGAGCTAGAGTATCCTCTACAGAGAGATCAAACCACTAACTGGGGAAAGTCCACCACTCCCTATCTTATACATTCAACTGTCGAGTTCCATCCCCATTTAGAAGGATATTCTAATACTAAACTAAAATTTACCTGGCTGTAAAACCAACAGGATTTAGTCCAGTCCTCTTGGGCTTCTGACTGGAAATCTTTGCCCTCTTTTGTGTGACAGCCCTTTGGGTATTTAAAGAATGCACAGCCCACCATAGTCTTGTCTTCTACAGATTGAACATACCCAGTTCCTTCAGTCTTTCATCACAGAACTTTCCCCCCATACTCCTTATATCATGAAAAACTGAAGAGGGCTGGAATGTGATCCACTGACTCATATTTCTGTTGAAGCCCGTTTCACCTCAACACACACAGACACAACACACATCAGCACATGGGGGCTATATATCATCATTTATTTCTATTTGCAGCCAAGACCTGTCCTTTCAATATGGAGCACAAAGAATGTGGATCCCCCTGTTCTGATACCTGTACCAATCCTGAAAGGTCCCAGCTCTGTGAAGATCACTGTACAGATGGCTGCTTTTGTCCCTCAGGTAGGTCAACATTGATGCCCTTCCTTCCTTCCTTCCTTCCTTCCTTCCTTCCTTCCTTCCTTGGCATTAGATAGGTTTTTGCTAGGTGGTAAGAAACAACTTTCCATTGAAATCAATTAAGGTGTAAAATCAAGTGGCCATGATAGTCTTTATTCATGCTTCCTTGATAATATATCAGGGATACTTATGAAATTCAACACACACACACACTGGTTTGCCAGACTGTTCAGATAGAAAACTATAAATCCAAGATTTTTTTCTCCTTCTGGCTTTGTCGTTTTAAATATGTGTGTGTGTGTGTGTGTGTGTGTGTGTATTAAATTAAATTATTTATTCACATAGGATTGCTCTTGCAGGAAGGGCACATTAGGGAGTAATTCTTTCCTAACTTTGTTCTCAAAGGAAGCATTTTCTTCCTGCTGCAGAAAGTCTGTACAGTTTTCAGACTATTAGCTGTTTGAGGCAAAATTTGCCTTTCCCCCTCAGAAAACAGAACAAGCAAATTTTGCACAGAAGTCTTAAACTGCGAAGATTCTTGACAGTCTATGGTATCCTCATCAGAGTTTTCTGCCACTCAAGAAACACTTTTTTGACCATTTGAAAAAATATATATTTTTGAATGCCCTTTCCATCCCTAGGGCAAATTAAAAAGCAGCCAGGAAAATACATTGCACAAGGAGTTACTGGATGTCTCCTTGTACAACATCTTTAAATGTTGTAATGTAACCACTGGTTATGTCAGTGGCATAACCAAGAAGATTCTGTCCTATAAAATAATGTAGTCAACTTTTGCAACCCATAGGAATTCAGGGTTATCTAGTTACAGCAGATTTAAGTACTTCATGGAATTCAGAATTAACCTTGGAAATTCACTACTACCTAGTGTTGTGACAGCCATAACATAAATGGCTTTTGAAATTAATTTGATAAATTCATAGATGATGCATCTGTTGGTCTATGAAGCTTCTTCATTCAAAGGGATGAATCTTGTTAGTCCTGACTAAAGTGTACCCATTGTGTCTACTTTAGTTGGGACTAACAATTGGATCTGGCACATAGTCTTCCCTGTGCAATGTCAAGAGGACCGAAAGTTCAGCTAAATGGATCAGTCAAAGGATCTGGCATAGGAACTTGTATGGTCTTCAGACAAAATGACACTAAATAGGAAAAAATTGTCTCAGTCCCTCTTACTTTCATTTCCTGCCCCATATATTTTAGTACAGTTTCTCTACCTATGCTGTCCTGTGTTCCTGGAAAATGAAAGTGCTGACAGAAATATGTCAATGGAATAGCATCATGTGCTCTGTACTTCATAAAATCATTGAAAGCTATGACAGCAACTTAATATTGAATGTGGCTCCCCTCCCCACAGGTACTGTGTATGATGACATTAACAACTCTGGTTGTATTCCTCTTGAGGACTGTCACTGTACATACAATGGGGATACCTATGCTCCTGGGGCTTCCTTCGCATCCCAGTGCAGTTCATGGTAAGAAGCTGACCATTTCATTTTTATTGAGTTGTTGGGATTTTTTTAAATTTTCATACAGTATTTTATAGTACAGTATTTGCTGATAATTATTGGGTATAACTGCTAAAACCAAAGATATCATGTCATTAAAGTAAGCAAAACAAAGAAACCCACTGTAGGTGTGCTACTTTTTTAGCCTGATCTTATCAGGAGAAATTAAACTAAGTAGGTGTCACAGCACCACAAATGAACTGTGCTACCCTTTATTTCATTACTTTATTCATCATGTTGTCTAGTATTGCCATTAAGTGCTGTGATAAAAAATACCATTGCATGTCAACTATCAGATACTAATCTAATGCTAAAAAGTCTTGAATGCTAATGACCAAATACTATCAGATAGAATAATAGAATCATAGAGTTGGGAGAAAACACAAGGGCCATCTAGTCCAGCCCCCTGCCAGAATATACAATTAAAACACTCCCAACAGATGGCCATCCAGACTCTGTTTAAACACCTCTGAAGAAGGAGACACCAGCACATGCAGAGGCAGCATGTTCCACTGTTGAACAGCTCTTACCATCAGGAAGTTCTTACTAATATTTAGATGGAACTGTTCGATATAACAATGGTTTTCCAAACTATCTTCTTTTGAAGCTGAACATGGTGTCTCAATTAGAATAAGAGCTTGAAGGCATCTACGCCCACTGTTGTTTATCTTTCTTTGCCATGTATCAGTTACGTTAGGCATGTTCTAGGACACATTCTAGTTAACATTTGATAACAGTGAGACCCAAGACTGCCCCATGTAAACTGAGGCCTGAATCCTATTGGCTAGTCCCAACTAGAAGAGAACTGTTGAACCAATTTGAATTCGAAGGCTTTCATGGCTGGCATCCATAGATTTTCCTTGGGTTTTTTTTCTGGGCTGTGAGGCCGTGTTCTGGAAAAATTACTTCTGACGTTTCACCTGCATCTGTGGCTGGAATCTTCAGAGAATAGTTGGGTAGGAGTGTGTGTGGGGTTCATATACTGTGAACCCCCGTTGGGGAGGATATGTAAATTTGTGTATTTGAATAGTTAGTTTCTGGGTGTAGATATGCAAGGAGGATGAGTGTCTGTTTGGCTAATGGTTGGTTGATGGGCCATTATCTGCTAGGAATCCCTCTGTCCCTGGGTGGATTTCATTTGTAAGTGTTGAGTTTTGATTCTATTCTTTTTCAGGACTGGGAACCAGATTTTGTTTACTTTTAGGGTTTCTTCTTTCCTGTTGAAGTTGTCCAAGTGTTTATGGGTTTCTGTGCATTCTGACATGATAGATGTTGGCCTGGTCCAGAATTTTTGTGTTCTTAAATAACATTTTGTGTCCAGGTTGGTTTATAATATATCCTGCTACTGCTGATTTTTCTGACTGGCCCAGTCTGCAGTGTCTCTCATGTTCCTTGATTCGTGTTTGCACACTGTGTTTAGTGGTCCCTATGTAAACTTGTCACAGCTACATGGTATGCAGTAAACTCCTGCAGCTGTGAGAGGGTCTCTTTTGTCCTTCCCCTAAAAGTATAGTGTAAACAGGGGTTCACAGTATATAAACCCCACACACACTCCTACCCAACCATTCTCTGAAGATGCCAGCCACAGATGCAGGCGAAACATCAGAAGTAAACTCTTCCAGAACATGGCCTCACAGCCTGGAAAATAACCAAGGAAAATCTGTTGAACCAATTGTTGAATGGTGAGTCAATACATAGGTAAATCTCGTTGATTCAATGGTTCTACTTTAGTTGGATTAACAATGGGATGCAGACCTGAGCATGCCCCAATTATCCTGCAATGTGCTGGTTTTCCAAGCCGACATACAAAATTTGCTTGTCAGATAGTGATGTGGAAGTGTTTCCTGAAAACAGGAAACCATTAATATGTACCATTATGTAATCCATGATGAAGAGTGTCAAATCCTAAGTGACATTTCATACCAGCTATCAAATACTGCAAAAATATCAACTGTCAGATACTAAATATTGAAAGAAAATAAAACTGGATGGCAGGTACAGGTAGCCAATGTTCACAGCATGTAAAGAACATGTGGAGAATCTTTGACATCGCAATTTACAAAGAATTTCAGGGGTAATTTTGGGGAGCAGATTACTTTTTGCTCACAGAAAATAAAAATACATTTTAAAAATGTTGGTTCAAACACTCCAAATAAGTTCATTTCTATACCAGATTTAATATAAGACCCTTGCTTGGTCACTGAAATAAAATCTTGGGGAATACAGTTATTATGTCATAACTATGAACGCAGGTATCTTCTCAAAAACTAAGATTTCTGTAGATCCTTGGGGAACACTAAAATGCAGTGGAATACCCATAAAAAGGTTATTTATTGAGAAAGCCTATAGCTAATGTTGAAATAAATAGGTCCACTCATATTCATAAAACCTAGACTTATTCATTTTTCTACTTGTTTTGTTTCATGGGTTTACATTTATGTCACCTGATGGTCATTTCTGTCTTTTCTTCAGTAAATGTACTGGAGGCCAGTGGGCCTGTGTCAGCCAATCCTGTCCTGGCATATGCTCCATCGAAGGAGGTTCCCACATCTCAACGTTTGACGAGAAGCGCTATTCCTTCTTTGGCGACTGTAGCTATGTCCTCACTAAGGTAATCAAAATGAAGACCTGAACTCTCAGGAGAGGTTTTAGAATGGAAAGTCTCCCCATATGTGTTACTAGGAGGCATAATAATTGCTTGGAAACACAATTATTTATTATTTATTTATTTATACCCCACACTTCAGCCACAAGGCTATCAGAGTGGCTTACAAATTGTTTTAAGCAATAGCAATTTACACATCTACACTACATTAAGCAGTTTCCAATGTGTGTTAGCTAATTGCTCCCACAAGCTGGGTACTCATTTTACCGACCTATGAAAGGATGGAAGGCTGAGTGAACCTTGGAGCCCTCTGGAATTGAACTTGCAATGTGGTGACTTGCAATACTGGCATTTAACCACTGCGCCACCAGGGCTCATAATTGGAAATGGCGCAGGAAGAAATATTGGTTGAATTCAAACCACTAACATCATATTTATTTTATACATTGCAAATTTGAGCATGAATTCCATAAAATCTATGTTTTAAGAAAAAAGAGAGAGAGAACGAGAGAGATGGATTTCAACCAATGTTTGCAATCATTTCATGATAAAGTACTGTAACTAGTATTCTTCAGGAATTTCATTTCTGGAGCAAATATTTTCTTCATTTTTGGTGGCAAACTACCATTTATTTCACAGTCTGTGAAAGCAAGAAGACTTGGGGCTAAAAAGACAGAATGGGGCCCAAAAAATCCTGTGTTCTAGTTCCTACTTTGTCTTAGGTACAGACTGTATCTGAATGTTCATCCATCACATTGTCAGGGCAAATCACACAGGTCTTTTCCTTGGCCACACAGATCTTTTCCTACTTCCTTGGCAAGTAGGTTCCCGTCTCAACAGACAGTCATGCACTTAAAACCACTCACATTAACATTAGTTGGTAGAAAGACTCTAGGCCCAGAGCTCATGTTTCCTTTGCAGCAGAGCCAGTGTGGGGAGATTCACTTTCAAGTCCCCTCTCAGTCATAAAGCTTAATGAGGAAGGCTGCTGAAGGATTTAAAAAGAGACAAAGATTAAGCAATATTAAAACATCTGGCCCTTAGTAATCCTAGGGAGGCACCCTTAAAAGTATTTGGATTCTGCAAGTGATTAAAATGTGGTGGTTTACCTTTTAATTGGGAAAAGCATAATCTATTCACAATAACTATTTGGGCTGAATTGCAAGTTTGCTCCTTACCATAATTCATGATGTTTTCCCCTCCTATAACGTCTTAAGTTGTATGGATCCAGCATAGCACAGACCAGTGGTAGCTCTGGTGTGTGTGTGCAGAGAGGCTGAATCCCACCAGGGTGACACTGTGGTGGTGGGGAAGGGAGACACCAGCCTTAGTAACACCAGAGGCTAATACAGCACATTTCTCCCATGAACCAGCCTCTTCTCTATATCCAGCCTCCTTGCTCAGTAGAGCCTTCACAGTGTTGGTGTTTTTTCTATAAAACACTCTTATATTGTATTGGTTTATTTCTACCCCAAAGGTGGGGCTCAAGGTGGTTTACAAGAAAATGAGAAATACAAGTAAAAAGAAATTTGGATAAAAATACATTTTTAAAAAATGGCATTAAAACTATCTATAGAACTGAAACTATTTAAAAGATCTATCTATCTATCTATCTATCTATCTATCTATCTATCTGTTTCCTTTTCCAGTGTGCAGATTGGCCGCTTAGAAAACATACCCAACCAATCCGCTCCCTCCTCTCACTGCCTCAGCCAATCACTACCCACATGCAAATTACCTCTCCACCTCACAATCCACTCAATGTGCATCTATACTCCTAGCCTCACAAGGGCCCCTCCCTCCTCTCACTCCCTCAGCTACTCACCACCCACATGTAAAACAATGCAAAAAAAAAATTCCTAAAATAATACCATGTAGCTGAACTATGTGGAAGGATTCTGAGAAAAATAATTTATGAAATATATGAATAAATATATAAAATGAGTTATTAATTTATATCACTTACAATCTCCTATAACAGCATAGATTACGCCGGATACAGCTATCCTAGTATGAATTTAAAAGTAGAGTGTTAACCAAAAGAACCACTCCTTCATTTTGATTATCCTTCAAAACAAAAACCAAGGCTTTGCTTAAGTTGAATCTGATCTGGCTTTAATTTGTTAAACTGTGCTGTTTTTTTCTATTTGTATCACATGTCATTTCCAACGTTTTGAGTTGTTTTAATCATGGGAGTCTAATTATTTTCAACAAGTAATCTCGTTAGCACAGGAGTAGTGTGATAATGGATACATAAATATTCAGACAATGCAAGCTGCTAACATTCTGTTTCTTCACTTTCAGCTTTGTGACAGCAATCTCTTCACTGTTCTGGGAGAAATTCGAAAGTGTGGCTTGACAGACACTGAGACATGCATGAAAGGCATAGCTATCAGCATAGGTGGTGGAGAAACAGTAAGTATGAGAAGCAAGGATGTTGAAATGAATATAATCACAGAATCATAGAATTGGAAGAGACCACAAGGGCCATCCAGTTCAAACTCCTGCCGTGCAGGAATATACAATCAAAGCACTCCCGACAGATGGCCATAATTAACACTATGCAAGTTGCAGCTTACACATATACCAGTTTGCCTATTTTGGTTGCCTATAAAGAAAATGAAGAAAGGGAGGAAGATGATCAAAGCAAAATGGAGATAGCTAGGTCCCTGGATAATTCAAAAAATAATCCACACCCCACCCACACCACACTCTGATATAGCGTTCCACCACACTTGAAGACAGCGTACTCCACTGCCAAACAGCTCTTACTGTCAGGAAGTTCTTCCTAGAGTTTAGGTGGAATCTCCTTTCCTGTAGTTTTAGTCCATTGCTCCACGTCCTAGTCTCTGGAGCAGCAGAAAACAAGCTTGCTCCATCCTCAGTATGACATCCCTTCAAATATTTAAACATGGCTGTCATATCACCTCTTCACCTTCTCTTCTCCAGGCAAAATATACCCAGCTCCCTAAGTTGTTCTTCATTGGGCACGGCATCCAGACCTTTTACTATTTTAGTCACCCTCCTCTGGACACATTCCAGCTTGTCAATAGCCTTCCTGAATTGTGGTGCCCAGAACTGGAGACAGTATTCCAGTGGTTTACAGAAGTACTGTTTTCTTGACACAGTTAAATATGAAATATATGGCCCTGTACATAGTAGATTAACTCCAACATGGCCACTGACAGAACAGTTGGTATAATTAACACAAGAAAGATGTGGGCAATGGCTCGTGCAAACTGTATCAAGGTGTGGGGTCTGACACTTGTGCAAAAATGAAAATGGCGTCAAAGCTTTGAACTAGCAGAATGAACCCACTGGATACAACCCTAGGATGGTGTTGCTCTCAGTTCATCTCCCAATTTCAATTCCTTTTCCTAGCATATTTATGCTAGAAATGTGCATCAAAATAACTGACAATTCAGTATGTGAAAGTAAACCTACTCTTGGCCATCATTTCTCTTTTAGGGTTGTCTGACAATTATCTTTCTGTGATGTGACAGAAGCCAACTTTTTTAAAAAAATTCCCTTCTCTTAAAAATTATAGCAGTCCACAACCTCAGCTTCTCCACACTTTCTTTCTTATATATCATTCCCTCTTTTTTCACTCCTATTTCTTTGGCCCCTCTCCTCAAGTATCTTTCTTTTTCATCTATTCTTTCTCTTTCAAGTAATTAATTAAGTTTTATTGTAAGCTGCTTTGGGTCCCATATTTGGAGAAAGATAGGAAATTAATTAATTAATTAATTAAGAGTTCAGTTGTATTGTAAGCTGCTTTGGGTACTATATTGAGATAGGCAGGATGTTCCATTAATTAATCAATGGAATATCCTGTCTTTCTCTCAATATAGGACCCAAAGCAGCTTACAATACAACTGAACTCTGAGGGTCCTATTCTTCAGTTCATTGCTTAACTTGGCTCTGGGTTCCCACCTCTTATGCTTCTTATCTTCTTGTACTTCTTCTCATTCTTAAATCTGTACCTAAAATATGGGGACCTGTGTGATGATTTAATCCCCGAAAACTGCCAGTTGTCCCTTCCGTCATTAAAACTATTCCAGTCATTCTAATGGTTTTGTTTCCTGAACAGTTGGAATATTCTTGAACATTCCATCCCAGGCTCAACCAGTTTGTGTTGCAAACCAATGGCAGCTGGCCAGGGGGCAGTGAATGTATTCCAGGTGTTTGTCCAGAAGTTTAAGGATTTATCCAAGGTGCTGAACCTATTTTGGGAATAAGGTTCAGCATGTTGGATAGCTCATTAAAATTTGGACAAAAGATTTGAATGGATTCACTGCCTCAATAGCATAGAGACACCAGAAACATCAGAAAATGTACTGCCACAAGGGCAATGTGATGTAGATGATTTGTATACCTGGTATATGTATTTTTAAAAGTAAGGGAAGAGAGAATACATACTGTGTTTTCTAAGATGGGTTATGGAAAACAGTGTGGCACTGAAGATTGTACTATGGGGAAATGATGCCTACCTATGATTTATTTTGCCCTTTCTCCTCTGCTAGGTAATTGTGATCAAGTCTACTGGGGTTGTATATGTGAATATGATCCTCACCCAGCTGCCCTTCTCAGCATGTAAGTTATTCTTTTATTGTACTCCACTCCTACAATCTTCAGTCGGATATAAACTATTTACTCTACCTTATATATCAAGCATCAGTGTCTGTTCTCTTCAAGGAGTTTCTGAAAGGTATGCTCTATGGAAACCTATGTGTGTTAAGTTGTATTCTTAAGTAGACATTCCCAATACATTACAACTGAAGGAGATGATCTATGCACACATTTCTTTCTGAATTTTAATATACTGGATAAATCTTGAGGGTAGAGAAGTTTAATACCACCAGGCAATTGTGAGATTGGAAAGATGGATTCATTTAGAATTCTGTATTTTATAGCATTGCAAGGATAAAAAGAAATCAAATCTGAATTTAAAGACTATCACAAAGAATTGCTTTTTCCTAATCAGTGAAAATGGGGAAACAGAAAAGGAAAAAAAAATATTTGATGAAGAAATGTTCCAAGTACACACAATATTGTGTTTACATTATCAATAGAGCCAATTATTACTGTTGTAGTTACTGTTATTTCACCGTTCTGATGATATTCTACATCAGCTTATTAATTATGTTTGTGTAATTAAGTAATGTCTCCTGGCTAAACCCCTTCCCAGCCCACCTTATGTTGGTCGGTGGCTTTCATGTCACAGGAGGTGATGAATGATCTCCCTCCTTCCTACAGTCATCTCATGTGCCCAAAATATCTGCTCTGGAGAGGCTAGAAAATCCCCTGTAATAGATTTTAGCCATTACGGAGTCTGCAAGGGTGGCTGCCAGATTGGGTGAAGTGGGTACATTCAGCTTCTGATCAGGGCACAAGGAGCATGACATTCCCACCCTCTCCTACAAGTCAGTAAGGCTATGACAAGGAATTGTGATAAGGGTCTTGCTTCTGGTTGTTGCAGCCTCACTTGCTAGCAGCCAGCAGGTAGAAACATCTTCCTCCTTGTACCCTGATCACCAGCTGAATGGACCTTCTTTACCCGATCTGGCTGCTGGCTCTTAAGGTGGGCAGGCATGGTATTTACATAGTTTTACAATAAGACTACATAGTCTTAGTGAATACAGAGCAGTTATGGATCTATAACTCTAAGTTATAATTACTGAATACCAGCCATTATTAGCTGTTTCCATCAAAATGTTTTGAAGAATGAAAAAAGTTTGCTATTATTGGGCTTAAAATGTATAATGCCTCTTCTCAGAATGTTAAGTTGAACTTTTGTACCTTGCTTTTATGACAGAAGTTTATTTCCTATGTTTGGTATATGGAGTGTTTAACCATTTGTACTGATTTTTATTTTTTTTAAAAAAATACAAATGTAAAAAAAGGGGGAGGGAGAACATGGATGCTTACAAAGTGCATAGGCTGTGACTGTGGGCTACGTATATACATTAATACAATCTGGTCAGCAGTTATCCATTCAAAGAAGGCAAGTCCACCCATCTCTCCCCATCTCAGAATCCATTGCAACTACCGTAGCCATATGAACCATAAATTGACACTCAATTAAGTGTTTTAATCCGCTTTAAAAGTTGCTTCATTATGTCCTCCTTCCACAGCCAATGTTACCCTCTTCAGACCTTCATCATTCTTCATCATCGCAGAAACAAATGTTGGCCTCCAGTTAGAAATCCAGCTTGTACCTATCATGCAGCTCTTCGTACGCTTGGACCCTACTCACAAAGAGAAGACATGTGGTACGTGAAACCATGAGTCATTTTCCAAGACATTAAGGATACATCTATGAACATTGTTTGATACAGTATGAAGAATTTTTGTTTTTAAAAACCTGGTTTTGTTTTAGGCCTCTGTGGAAACTTCAACAGTGTCCAAGCAGATGACTTCAAAGCCATCAGTGGAGTTGTAGAAGGAACCTCAGCTGCTTTTGCCAATACATGGAAAACACAGGCTGATTGCCCCAATGTCAAGAACATATTTGAGAACCCATGCACCCTCAGCATAGAAAATGGTATGTGATTTATAGAAAATACATTGCCACTTTTCTCATCAGCAGTATCACCATACTTATCTAGTCCTTTCCAGAAATGTTTTGGTAGAAATACCTTTAGCCTTGGTTTTGAAAAACAGAGATACTGAACTGTGAAATGACTTCAAAGACATAGCTATGTTACTCTGGATCTTGTAGCACCTTTGAGACTAACATCTGATAAAGTAAGACTTAATTCTATGAAAGGTTATGCTACCAACTTCTTTCCCTCTTGCATCTGATGAAATAGACTTAAGTCTACAAAAGCTTACAGTACCAACTTCTTTCTCTCAGTCTCAAAGTTGCCACAAGATCCCTTTGCATCTAAATCTTAAAGTTTTTGTTTATTATATTTATCCTGCATGGAGCTCAGGGCAAGGGGGGGTTCCCTCCCTTTTCATTCTCATCATCTCCTTTCTCACCTGCTGTAAAATGGATTGAAAGACTGTGGGTTGCTAGGAATACAGTATATACAACAGGATCTGTTGGCCAGTGAAAATCTGCTAATCCATCCCCTAAAAGGCTTTGTGACTGAGTCAGGATTTGAAGCTTGGGCAGTACCATTAGCAAACTTCTGTTGGCAGAAGCTGTTTCCCTCAGCAGAACTAGGAAAGGGCAGTGGTTGGCAGGTGGCTTTCATGCCACAATGAGGTGGTGAATTATCCCCTCCTTCCTACAGTCATCTCCTGTGCCCAAAAAATATGCTCTAGGAGGCTAGAAAATCCCCTAGAATAGATTTTAACCATTATGGAGGTCTGCAAGGGAAATGGGGAGGGGGAGAGGGTCCTGATGCTAGTGGTAGGGCAGCAGTGGATGCAGGCCTTGATCTCCATGGAGCATGTCTAAGTACTGGATCCCTGGAAGAAGAAAAAATCATAGTTGTAAGTTACAACTGTAAAGTGCAGTCTATAAAACTATATACTATGAATTATAACCAGGACATTCCTTACAGATTGTTCCACATCATAGAGATCAACAGTGCATTGTAGAGGTTAGAATAAATGCCAGACAGATGCCATTCATAATAGATATGATGTCTTAAAGATATTTTATGTGCTTTAACGTGCAGAGCACACATATGAATATGTGATGCAGAGAGGAGGGAAAAGATCTAAACTATGTGAGCTAACTCTAATATAATATTTTTCCTCACAAGAGCACCTTTGATGTTGCCATTGCAAATGTGTACCGTATATATGCAGAAAACGGTTGTGAAAGAATCTGGGATATCTGGGTTCTGCTTGAGAACTAATTTGGCAAAATTAGACTTTGCATTTGGATTTCACTGGACATCTGAATCAACACTAATACAATGGTAATGGTTTCACCAAATTCATTAGGATTATTATCAAAGTTGCCTCAAGGAAAATATGTGTATATGTGTCTTTTAGAAGTCACCTGTGAGCTCATGGCAATCCCAAGAATTTCATGAGGTTTTCTTGGACAAGGAATGCTCAGAGGTGGTTTGCCTTTACCTTCCTCTGAAGTATAGCCTACAGCAGTGATTCCCAAACTTTGGTCCTCCAGAAGCCTTAACTACCTTGGTCAACAGTCAAGAATTCTGGGAGATGAAGTGCAGAACATCTGGAGGACCAAAGTTTGGGAAACACTGGTATACAGCATACTACCTCCCCAAAAGAAAATGTAATACAATCTCATTGTATTTTGTACTCACAGAAAAATACGCTTCACACTGGTGTGGACTGCTGACAGACAGCAAAGGGCCATTCCAGCAATGCCACTCTGTAGTTGATCCAGCTATTTACCACACGGTATATTACATTTCTGTTCCTTTGAAATACCAATAAGAATCTTAAAATAAGTAAAGCGGGGGGTGGGGTGGAATTGCTTGCCAAACTGGATGGGGCACTTCAAAGTTTTAATTCACCTTTGCTAAGCTTCCAAAGTGTCATTAATGTTCATTAGTAATTCCCATATCTTGTAATCCAACATATACAGTTCTCGCTCCACTACAAAATATAAACATCTCATTCTATTCTGTGTGCTTGGCCACATTGTTTGCCAATTTGTATGAAAGAGATTGACATTTGAATACTAGCACGAAATGTCTATTTTGGCATTCCCTGCAAATATTTTAATTGTTAAACACCTGCCAAACCACAAGTAACCAATAAAGCACAATGACATCTTTTAAAGATTTTACGCCTACACAAAGAAGCAGTAAATGTGTAACCTTCAAATAACTTCATTGATTTATAACAAAGTTAGGACTTAGCTAGATATTGTGGGGACTAAATGACTACCACAAATTTGCATCACCCACACATCAAATTCTAGAAATGCCCAGTAAACACAGTTCATAATACAAAGTCATTGCTATCAATAGCCTAAATCCTATAGGTAGTCCATTTAGATTAGACCCCCTGAACCAATCAGATTTACATATGTGTTGACTCATCATTCAACAATTGATTCAATGGCTCTATACCAGTTGGGACTAAATAAAAGGATTTAAGTTAGTATTTCCTATCGCCCTACAAGAGGCAGCCAATGAGTAGAAGTGTGGGTAGTGAAAAACTGAGCATGATGACACCATCATGCCTTTGTTTTATTAGATATCATTGGGAGTATGTGGGCTTGTGGCAGCTACACATCACCCATAATGTCTGGTCCAATTTCAGTTTTATATTTGTACAGATTCTAAGCAGATTTCTACCACACTAGATGATATTAATGAATTGCTCTCTGTATTTATAGAACTGTATGTTCGATACCTGTAACTGTGAAAGGAGTGAGGACTGTATGTGTGCTGCTCTGTCTTCCTATGTCCGAGCTTGTGCTGCCAAAGGGGTGAAGCTGAGTGGATGGAGAACCAGCATCTGCAGTAAGTCTTTGAAATATCCAATGGGGCTTTACAAGTCAAAACCAACTGTCCAGGGGGATTTTTAGACCAGATTCTAAGTTATTCTAGACAAGACATTAGGGGAAACTGAAGTGTCCATGGGCAGGTTTCTCATCTGTTTTCTTAACAATCCTACAGTGGTATCAGAAAGTACCCCAGATCTTGATCACATGAGGAGATGGGCCTGTGCAGATGAGGTTCCTGTGCAGATAGGAACTGCAGAAAGGGCAAAAGGAAATAAAGGTCTTGTTTGCTAGTAATGGCAAAGTCCAACAAAATCCTACAGTAATAGAGTGTCAAAGAAGTATAGGCTATTTTATACTCAATATGGTAACCCTTGACACTATTCAGTAACAAATGTTTGGTAAAAGGCATATCCAGATTAGACAGAAACACAACTCACTACAAAATAAATGCACATATGGAATATGCACAAGACAGTACCATCTCTTGTGTGAGCTATATTTAAATTGAAATTACTACAGCAATAACAAAGAATATACATTAATGTGTATACATAGCAGGTGTTTTGGGGTATCGGTGTACCCTACTTAATGTAGTGCTTTATAACCCTTACACAATAGCCCTTACATAATGCTCTGGAATAATTCACCTGCTTTTTTCTTCTTTCTAGCCAAATACCAAATATGCCCCAAAACCCTGGCTTACCGTTACATAATTGATTCCTGCCAACCCACCTGCCGATCCCTAAGTGAACCTGATGTCACCTGCAATATTCAGTTCACTGCTGTGGATGGATGCACTTGTGAAGAAGGGACATTCTTGGATGAAAGTGGCAAATGTGTGCCTCCTACGAGTTGCCCATGTTATTACAAAGGGTCTCCGGTACCATCTGGAGATGTTGTTCATGAAAATGGCATCATGTGGTAAGAGATTCTTTGAAATAAACATTGTTGTGAAATGATCAGAATATTGAAAATCTTCTTGTGGGAATCTTTTAGGAATTACATGCTATCAAAGGAAGAAGCAGAATATCAAAGGAAGATAAATAATCCAATGAATGATTATTTAGGAAATGCATGTTATCAAAGGAGGAAGCAGAATCAAAGGAAAATAATAAGATACCTCAGCGCAGCTTCTCCCAGAGATCAAGGGCTTGCTAGGCCAGTGAGATCTTTAGTACAGGTACCATGAAATGGTATTCATGTTCATAAACTGAAAGAGTTTAAAAAATAACACTTGAAGTTCTACCTATTCATTTTGAGGTGTCTGCCAACAATCAGACATTTTTGCCTCAAAAACGAAAGCTTGGAAAAACTTTGTGATTTCCTAGCCACTATGGCCACCTGTTATGCTGGCTATGGGATTCTGAGGGTAGTCACCCCCCAAAAGTCACTTTTTCAAAACTGCTCCAAACATGTGTCTAAATACTGTCTTCCAAATGGTGTGCAGAAGGGTTAGGGTTTATTTGCATCTTGTTTCTGAAAACAAGATGGAAAGTTTGGGTTTGAATAAAATACCAGTTCAAGAATCACTTTTGTCCAGGGAGTAGAAAGGCTGTGTGGCCAAACGAAGAAAATTGGATAATAGTTTAACTATAAAAATGAACTAGTGAGACTCAAGGAGGACATATGAGTATGTCTGTGCCCCCTTTGCAGATTTGCAAGGCTTCTCCTGGGCAAGCACAATAAATTGAAGCAAGAAAATCCAGCTTTTGTTATACTGATTCAAATGTGAGGACTGGCAGAAGAACAGTTGGTTTTAGGATTTTACACTCTCCCCAGTCCTATATGAAAATTTATGAAACTGCCTCAGATAAACACAGATCAGTTCCCTGTGAAACAAGTCTTCAAGTAAAACTATTCAGGGTCTTATCAAAAAAGTAACCTTTTTCTTTTGGCCACAAGGTGGCATTTCAGCATTCTGTGATCTCAAGGCTTTGTTTGTTGCTGCTGCTGTTGCTGCTGCTGCCTTTAACTGGGCAAGAATTACTGCTTTTAATATGTCTGGTTTGGAATTTTAATGTATGAAACATCCTTACTCTCTCACAGCACTTGCACAAAAGGAAAGCTTCAATGCATTGGAGAAGTGACACCCCAACCAGGTAAAATGACCATTTTTACTTCCATAGTTGTTAGGTTGGAGTGTGTATGTGTATATATCTTTTACTAAAATTGTAAAATAAAAATCAGGGGAAGGAAATCTTTATGTAGAAGAGAGCATTCTACTCCTCGACCATATAACTCTATCTAGAGCACAATACTAATCTTTCAATGGAGACAAAAACACATCTGCATTAACTACTGTGCATTACTAGCGTAATGTGTTTGGAACTGGACTGAGACCAGGGTAGCATGGAACTAACACTGGATATTTTTATCCTAAAACCTGGAACACACATAAACACCAAGTGGCTGGCATTCTGTCAGTGGCATATGCATGTGTAAGTCATGCAATGCACATGGGGCAGATTATTTGCCGTATTCTGCTGATAGCAGTGGAAGCAGAGTTATGTATATAGCAACATTGTGCATTGCACTTGTGTATTACATATATCTCAGGGCCTGTCTGTACGGTAAAAAAAAATGTACACCATTCGGAAGATCGCTCTTCCGTACACACGGCTGTTCAGATTCATACGTGTCATTCAGAAGAGGGGCTAGTGAATCCCCCATAAACTATGTGGATTCAGCATTCGGAAGGAGTAGCGGATCTCGGCATAAAATCTGTACAGCCATTCGAATGGCTGATGGTCTGTACGGCCCATTCACACACATACGAACAGGCAGTGTAATCTGATTGGCTGGCTGAGTAGAGAGGGCGGGGCTAGCAAGGAGGGGAATTGGGAACAGCTGCCATGTTGGATTCCCAGCTAAGCGAGAATCCAGTAAGTCCATGAATTTTATATATATTTATTTTTATTTTACATTGTAAATGGGGGAAATCAACTGTCTGCAAAGCAGGCACCTTTTTAAATTAAAAAAAAAGCAGTGGGAGATTTAAAACCGCCACTTAGCTTGCTTGCTCCAGCCAGCTGGGGAAGGGGGGGTCATATGGAGTTTAGGGGGGGTAAAAAATCATGTAGGTGGATCGTATGCATACTATTTGTATTTTTACCCCCCAAACGGATTTTTTTTTAATTGTATAGACAGACCCACACTGCAGTTGTGCATTGCACATTGTGCATTGCTTATTCTGCTTTATTTCTTGTGCCTTGGTCACTGACACGTGTTGTGCAATGTTGCTATTCTGCATGGGAGTTGCATAGTGCTGCCATCATGTATCTCTGCATGCAGGTATTTACATTAAGCTGAAGGGATGTTGGATTGCAGCTTTACATAGATAATAGGCTGAAACAATCTTTGGTCAAATGGTTCAAAGATGGGGTCACAGGCTAATATAAATCAGAGGAAAGCATTCATCAAAATCCTTACAATGGAAAACACACACACATAAATACACAGAGAGAAAGAAATAATATGTGACAATCTTTATTAGTGAATTTTACCCCAAAGTTATTCATCAAAGACTAATGAGCCAAACTTTAGATGTTTGACTTCCACTTCCATCTAATATATGTATGAAGAAGGAAGGGAGGATAGTATAATTCAGAACTGTAAAATTTCCTGTTTTAGTACCTTACTTTTAAAGATTGTCTTCTGTAGGTGACTTGTCATCATAACAGCAGTGTGCATGTGAAATGGTAGAAAATATGTACAGGTTGAGTATCCCTTATCCAAAATGCTTGGGACCAGAAGTGTTCCGTATTTCCATTGGTTTTTTTCTTTATCTTGGAATGCTTGCATATACATAATATGTCTTGGAGATAGGACAAAAACAATCATTTATGTTTCTTATACACCTTCTACACATAGCCTGAAGGTAATTTTATACACAATATTTTTAATAATTTTGTGTATGCAACAACAGTTGTGTACACTGAACCATCAGAAAGCAAAGGTGTCACTATCTCAGCCACCCCTGTAGACAATTTTGGAATATTTCAGATTTTGGAACTCTGGATAAAGGACATTCAACCTACACCAGCTTCGTAAATATAAAAAGAGGCAATGGACTTGAGCTACTTTTTCCTCACTAGTGTAGTTCTCAGGATGCTCCAGCTGCTGGAAAGACGAGGAGGTAATCTGTACTGGTTCACTGATTTTCTGCAACCCCAATGCCACCTGACATGCTATTCTGGAGTGTTCTGTAATTTTCTGGAACACATGTTCAGGTTGCAAGGGGATACAGGAAGAAGAGTTATGGACGTTTCTCTTCCATTTAGCCAGCTGAAGAACTCTGCTAAAGCAAAAGCTTTCTGTGGGTTGAGGAAGATCTTGGATCCAAGCCAATGATTCCAAGAGAACTTGTGAAATGGAAACAGAAATATTGAGCTAGATTTTCATTGCAAACTCTGAAAATCAGTTCAAATTAGGAGTTGTCTCCTAGCCTTGAGTAATACAATTCCATTCTGACAATATTATCTGCTATGTTCCATAACTAAAATTGCCATGTTTAGGACAGATAGCAAGTACTAGATTGGTCTTGTAGTTGGTCCTCTGTATCCACGGAATTGTCACCCTCCGATTCCACCATCCACAGCTTGAAAATATTCCTCAAAAATAAATTCCAAGAAGCGAACTTTGATTTTGCCATTTTATACAAGGGACACCATTTTACTATACCATTGTATATAATGGGATGTGAGCATCCATGGATTTTGGGGGACCCTGGAACCAAACGCCAGCAGATACCAAGGCCCTACTGTATAAGAATCCTGAAAATCTAACCTCTGACATAATACCTAATATGTTTAAAGTTTTCAGGGGTTGCTTTTCATGTCATGTCCTAGTTCACAAGTAATCTGATTACTTTGCAGTGACTAATGTCAAATAGCAGTCTGAGAAATGTCATCTTCCTTTTCTTTCTATCAGTATGTGATGCCCCAATGGTCTACTTTGACTGTGACAATGCCACAATAGGAGCCACTGGAGCTGAATGTCAGAAAAGCTGCCAAACCCTTGACATGGGATGTGTAAGTATGGACATCTTATAACCCTTTCTTGCCTTGATGTCATCTCAACTTAATTATGTAATACTTGCAGTCTTATCACTGCATCCTAAATATATGAAACAGTTCACACCACTTAGTACATACTATTATCTTTTCCCACTTCAGGCAAATACTACAAAATAAGGACCAGGGTAATAAGTAATAAGAGGAAATGATGAATGCTGACCCACTGAACAGATACATCAAGAGCTCATCAGACAGTTGTGCTGGGGCTGGGATGAGGAGGAGCAAGGCAATGTACGGAGGATGTTTAACCAACATATGCTAGGACATCTCACTTCTAAGGTTTACAGGAATGTGCTAGTCTAGAAATTAATTGGGATAGTCATAGGAAGATCTCTAGAAGTGTTTTCCATACCAAAGCTCTCCTTTAAAACTAACTTGAAACAATTTGCACACATTTAAAATGGCAGGATGACCTGGCTTTCAGTGGAGACTTAGTATGAATTCACCTTAAATCTTAAATTAGTTGCTAATTCAAATTCACCTTAAATCTGTCCAGTCTCTTTGAATCTCAGAATCCTATGCTGCTCATTTGCCCAGTAATATATTTTCTGTCCCCTCCCCACCTTTATTACAGTATAGCACAAAGTGTGTGTCTGGTTGCATTTGTCCTGATGAGATGGTATATGATGGCAAAGGTGGCTGTGTGGCTGCTGAAGAGTGCCCTTGCATTCACAACGAAGCCACATACAACCCAGGGGAAACCATCAAAGTGAAATGTAACACTTGGTATGTGCAGGTATAAGCTGATCTAAAAGTATTGGGGTTTCCTATCTGCCTAAGAAATAGATGCACTAAATTAAAGTATGTTTCTCTCTATGTAGTACTTGTAAGAACAGAAAATGGGAATGTTCCAATGAGCCTTGCCTGGAAACCTGCTCAGTATATGGAGATGGTCATTATGTCACCTTTGATGGTAAACGCTACAGCTTCAGTGGAGACTGTGAATACACTCTGGTTCAGGTATTAAATGTTTCCCCAAGCATTTTCAGTTGTATAACTCAATGTGACAAATATGTTCACAAACGCCAAATAATTCTCTTCTCTGCAGGATCATTGTGGCAAAAACAGTACAAAGGCAGGAACTTTCCGAGTTATTACAGAGAACATTCCCTGCGGTACCACTGGGACTACCTGCTCAAAAGCCATTAAAGTGTTCCTGGGGGTAAGTAGCTTCATTGAAGGTGCATGTAGAGTACAATGGGTGAACCTAGACAAAATTGTGATAAATGGAGCCCTGCCTTCAATATGGGAAAATCTTCAAGTGGAGTGTGGGGCAGCTATATTAGAAAGGTGGCATTAATAATGCAATGCAGGACAAAGAAAGTCCAAAGTATGGGCTAAAAATAATTTCTTTTCACTTCATTGGTATAAAGCTGAGCTAAAATTTCTGAGACAACATTCTGCTGAGAACTTTTAAAACTTTTTTTTAGTTCACCCTCTTCGGAAAAGAAAACCATTGTGCAGATGTGTGTGTGTGTGTTGGTGATTTCCTTCCACACACAGAGCCCCAAAGCTGCACTAGGAGTGGGGCATTGTGGCAGGTGGAGAACAGTAACTAGACTGCCAAGAGTTTTTTTTAATTACAGTCGTCCCTTCACATTCGTGGGGGTTAGGTTCCACAGACCCCTGCGAATGTGAAAATTGCACGAATAACGACTGCCCTGCCCCTCCCCCGCCAAAGTGACCACAGGGCCTCGGGAGGTGCCGTAGTCACTTCCCCTGCCTCTCCCTCCCTCCCCAGGCCACCACGGGGCCTCCGGAGGCCCTCCGGAGGCCCCATAGTCACCTCCCTAGCCCTCCCCCCTCCCTCCCAAGGCCTTCATGGGGCCTCCGGAGACCCTCTGGAGGCCCCGTGGTTGCCTCCCAGCCCTCCCCACTCCCTCCCAAGGCCCCCTCCCCACCTCTCCCACCCCTCTGGCCTGCTTCTCTCCCCCCCAGGAGCAGCCACAGGGCTTCTAAAGCCCAGTCACTGCTTTTGGGAGGGTGGGGGGGAAGCCATCCCAAAACCGCGAATACTCAAAACCGCGAATGCTAAATTCGTGAATGTGGAGGGGCAACTGTAATATTTATTGAATTTTCAATACATAATATGCAAACAAATAAAAGAATAACAAAATAACAAACAGTAGGCATAATCTAGTGTCCTAAATTAGGATTCCTTTCTAGCATGTTATTGGAAAAACTTGTACAAATAATTGATGGTTTATTTGCCATTTTTCATTTTTGATCCACTTACAGTAGTTGTTGTTCCATTTACAGTGGCAGGAATGGCAAACAAAGAAACAGAACTCTCAGAGCAGGGGGGGGGAGTAGAAGCCATTTTATTTTTATTTATTTTTATTTATATGCCACCTTTCTCCCAGAATGGGACCCAAGGCAGCTCACAAAACCATAAAATATGACATACAATTAAAAACATCACAATTTAAAATTATATAAAACATATAATAGTTAAAAAATAAAAATAAAAACACACCCCAATAAAAAGCCTTTGTGTATTCAGCTACATGTTAAAACCCTGTTTGAAGAAGCCTTACTTGAAGAAGCTATGCTATTGAACCCATATACTGAAATGCTGGAGAATTTTTCCACTCTGGCTTTTCTGCCCACAGATAGAATGGCAAATTTCAAAAGGTGAATTGTCCACAGTAATACCGAGCAAACTCTGCAATAAATTCTGTGGCTGAGGTCCTATTGACTCTGCCATCGTATTTACACTGCTGGAAGATGCACTAAGTGGTGGCAATAAGGAGAAAAAGATGCTGCTAGCAGCAGTGGCCAGGAGAAGAAACACCACTGGCAGTAGTAATGGGAGAAGAAAACTAATGGATCCAAGTCACATATTCCTTGAATGTTTGGCTTCTAGGGGTGAGGGGGGGGCATGGAGCAAAGGCAGTATAGGCGGAGTGGCTTGAGCAATCATCTGTGTCATGCATTTGAGGAATGGGCAGCAAGAAGCCTATTCAAGAATTCAAGGAGTCTACAGCTTGGAGCCTGCTGTTCTCCTGCTGCTTCTGCTTTGTTCTCCTCCCCCCACCCCAATAAGTGCAAATAAAGTAGAACTATAGGTTTTTTGTGGGTTTTTTTTTTCTGGGCTGTGAGGCCATGTTCTGGAAGAGTTTATTCCTGACGTTTTACCTGCATCTTCGTGAAAGATTTCAACTTCACATTGAAAGTAGAACTGTTTACTTATTGATCCATTAAATGACTGGTGTACCCCAGAGGATTGCATCTGAATCCTAACAGGTTTTCAACTTGGTTTTTCAACAGAAATGTTGCCGATTTTTATTTTATTTTTTTGCAAACTATTAGTGCAATTCGTAGGTGTTTCAGAAGCAGTACTGTATATGATTTCACATGGAAACTTGCATCTCAACAAAGAAAATAAATCAAAACATATGTCTGAACCTGTGTTGGCCTTGTTTGTGAAGTAGCCTTTAAAAAGCCAGGATTTTCTGAGAAAGAAATGTCTATAGATTGTTGTAAAACTTAGGGCTGGCCTAGGCTGGCTGAGATAATCTGGGAGCATCATAGAGTATTCTGGCCATGGAGCTGCCCTTGATTTCCCCTGTTACCAGTGCACTCCATGATGACACTAGGCGGATGTCTTCACACGTCCCCACTGTTGTCCACTGGCGCCACTGGTGTGAGTTGCATCCTCTGAGGCCAAAAACAAGGTGCCCAGCATTGATTACATGGCTTGGTGCCTCGTTGTGACCTCAGAGGATATGATTTGCACCAGTGCCAGCAGCACTGGGCAACATAGTGGAGACACGTGTAACCATCTGCCTGGTGTCACCATGGAGTGCACTGGGTTTTCCTATAAAATCCAGAGGAAATTGTGAGATTTTTTTACTCTGTTTTAAGAATGGTTTAGCACAGGTTTTGTGCTGAACTGGCTGGATGTTGTGAAGACAGTCTGCACTAGATTCAGGAATTGGGCCCTGCGTCATCTGGACTGATTGCCATGGAGACAGGAGGACGTTTTATTTGACCAGTGTAGACAAGCCCTTAGAGTCTGTTCTACAAGGAAACTCTTTTGTAAACACATGGCATAATATTTCAAATAGTTTCACCCATCCAGGCCAGAGGTTACTGATAATGGTTGAATTGTTCCCATTTAGCAACAATACCTGTGGGTTGTTTTTGCTTTTTCAGGACTATGAGCTAATACTGACAGATGGAAAATTTGAAGTGATACAGAGACATCCTGGTGATAGTGAAGTGCCATACAAGATCCGATACATGGGCATCTACATGGTGATTGACACCACAGCTGGACTGGTCTTGTTGTGGGATAAGAAAACCACTGTCTTCATCAAACTTAATGCAGAATTTAAGGTGAGCCATGAATATCAGAAACAGTACAAATCCTTCATTTGCTTCTGAAGAATGCTGTTGAAAAAGTTGTGTGTCTGTGTGTAACTAAATACATTTAAATTGATTGAGTAAATTGAGTCATTTAACTCCTCACTTCATGGTCAATTTAACAAATGCTATTTTGATATATGAAGAGCAGTTGGTAACTATTGGAAGTCTGTCACACTAACATGAAAGCACAACTAACATGTTTTGAAGAAGGATAAATGCAGCTATTACCATTGATCGTTCTCTGTCTGATCTTATTTTAGTTGGCATTTCTGCTGAGGAACTAGATGTTGTTTTGCATGACTTGGGCACATATAGCTGGTTAAAGCATGTATATGTAATAGTAACATTTTGGCCAGAATTCTATTAGGGGCGTACGCACACGTATGTTTCCCTTACATGTGCAAATGTCCCTTTCCCCCTCCACAGTGCCCAAAGTCGCCTCCCTCAATTTACTAACAAGCCCCGTAAGCCATCCCATATGGCCATTCCATGCTTCACAGTGAGCAGGCAGGATTGGAGAAGCATCTAGCTGTGTCCCCGTAGCCAGATGCAAAATGATGTCATCAGTAATAAGATTGGCCAGAGTCTTCCAGAGGTCTCTATGCTGCTGTAATCCTTCCACATTTAGCTATGGGGATGTAGCTAGATGCTTCTCCAATCCTGCCTGCATGAAATGGTCATGTGGAGTGGATTCAGGGGCGTTTCAGTAAGTTGGATGGAAGGTGTATGGCTCAGTGTAGCAGAGGACCGCACACAGATATTTATGCTATGCTGAGAGGGATGTTGGATTGCAGCCATATCCCTATTATAGTCAATGTTAATAGATCAATGTCCAACTGTTAGCCAATTTTGCATCCCAGTCTGCATGTTGGAGAAATAATGGAAGTCTATAGCCCACTACAGCATAGATTAATAATGTATGCCTAACTAGCAATCTGGGTGTGTGGCAGTCATGCTGTTTCCGAAGATGGGCTGGAGTTCTGATGCTCTACAACATCATTTATGTCAGGGTGGGCAACTGTTGGGGGTCAGGGGGAAGGATTGGTCTGCACTGGGATCTTGAAGAGTCACTTCTACCTTAAAAATGAAATTTTAACCCCACCCCCAATTGCCCATATGCTCCCCACACCACATGCCCCTCATACCACCTAAGGAGTTGGGGTGCATTTTTTTTTTTGCAAAAGAAAAATAAAAACATCAAACAATGGGGGGTCAGGGTGTTGGGAGGCCCAGGGGACTCAAAATAGCATGGGGGGGAGACTATATGTGGCCTGTGGGCCTCATTTTCCCCACACCTGCTTTATGGTGACCCCCTTTTAGAGGGAATAGTATCACCAGCATTTCTTACTCTGAAACGAATCTGGCCCAGTGCATTCAATGGCTATGACAAAGACATTGTGGCAAAAGTAACAAAACATGTGAACTCTATAAACAACAGTTTTGATAGAAGGAAGACAAAACCTTCCAGCACCTGGACTTAACCATACAGGTGGATAAGATTGCCAGAACTGGAGAGAGTTCCTGTACCTTTAATGATTGGGTAGAAGAGGGCATTTCAGCAGGTGTTGCTTGTCGCAAGGTTGCATGACACACAACACCTGCTGGAATTCCCTCTTCTACATGACCATTAAAGGCACAGGAGCCCTCTCCAGTTTTCATTCTGGCAACCCTTATAAGAAGATAAAATTCCTTCTCAGTTCTGTCAATCAGTCACTACCCTCTCCCAACATCAACAAAAAATATTGAAAATTATGCAAATAGGTGGGGAAGACAAAGATGGTAAATGACCAGGACTAGATGTGAAGTTCTTTTGTATGTCCTATGAGTGGATCAGAGAGAGAAGCCTTCGTAGCCAGAACTGCTAATTGGCCCCTGAGGTTTGCTTCCAGGGTATCACACACCTGCCAGTCACATTGCTGTAAGAGGAACTAGGCTTCTCTTGGCCCTGTCTAGACACAACAGTTTACTGCGAGTGGGTCCGCATTTTCACTCATTCACAGTTAAGTTGCTTTGTCTCCAAGGTTGTGCGCATATTCACATCCTAAATTCACATTCATTCAAATTGATTGTCTATACAGATTCATAAAGAGCAACGGGGCAAAAATGTGCAATGATGCAAATTTTGATGTTCACATGTCCAAAAGTTCACATTTATGTGCATTTTCAGAAAATATCAGGGAAAACTGTGATTCCTTTTACTGCACAGTTTGCAGAGGTTTTGGACCCCCTCCTTTCATGAATCTCATTTGGGCCATGTTGGGACAGATCACATTTTCACCATCTAGACAACCCCTTCCTTTCTCAGGCTTCTTGCAATGCAAAAAGTCTCCCTGACAACCAGAGACCAGTACTTGTTTACATGGGAAAGTTCACGTTTTCATGAAATACAGCAGTATTGAAAATAACCAATGTCTTCTCCACTTTTTTTAAAAAAATGCAGATCTCTAGTGTCAGAAAAGTAACTCTTCCACTTCTTGTTTGTGTGCTTATCTCTCTGCAGGGTCAGATCTGCGGCCTCTGTGGAAATTTTGATGGCAATGATGCTAATGATTTTACAACCAGGAGCCAGTCAGTAGTAGGAGATGTTGTGGAGTTTGGTAACAGCTGGAAAGTGTCTCCCACTTGCCCAGGAACCCCACAGACCAGGGACCCTTGCCTTGCAAACCCATATCGGATGTCTTGGGCCCAGAAGCAATGCAGCATCATTAACAGCCACACGTTTGCTCTCTGCCATTCTCAGGTATGAACAAAAGTCTTTTCAGATGAACATACAGGACACTTTAGCAGCCCTAGGGCTTCATCAGATGTGGCAAATATGACTTTATAAGGACACCTAATGATCACGAAAGGGCAAGCATACAAGATGATGTCATCCTTTCGCAATCATATCTCGTTAAAAAGCCATACTTTTTTATTGATAGCCCAAGCCATCGATAGATCAGCCATGGCACTTTGTTGCTGGCATTGCCGGCATTTGAAACTTTGTGCCATTTTAATCCCGTAAATACAGCATCAATGGGCAAACACTTCCAGGTGAGATCATGACAGCCAGGTAGGGACGGTCTTTTTATGACACACACACACCGTGCACTTGGGACTTTTTAAGTATGTTTTTGTGCTTTGCTGTACTTCTTGTGTAGTTTTTTGCTTTCAAATTTCCCGCACTAACGTCTTCTTGTGAGAATCGGTGAGATTTGGAACCTGGAAGTAAACAAAGATTTGTTTTGCTCCATTACAGCTGGGGAAGCCTCTTTTATGTCCCTAAAGGTAGGTCTGATGGGGAGGGTGTCTTTTGCCAGCATCAAAATGCCACAATTTATGCCAGCAAAAGAACATTAACGTGGGGTGGTCTGATAAAGTCCCTGATCCCATGACTGTATGTGCCTGCATGTAAAGTGCTTGAGACAGGATGCAACAAACCACTACACAGGGCTGACATAAACATATGATGTCACTCTTCCATTGCCAGAATCTATGTGGATACTTCACAACCAGTTCCAGAGCTTTGTAGTTCTCAGACAATAGATCATTCATAACTAGATGTCTTTTACTACCAGATTTGTATTTACAAGTGATGGTGTTTAATATCTGGCACAACTGCCATGGTAGTATGAATTTAGATGTGGTTGCTCATTTTGTCATAGGATGAAAGTTCTGCACATGTTAGAGTAGTTAACTTCAGTCTTGGCTGGTGAAGTGAAACTCCCATCCAGCCCCATTTCCAATGCAGAAGGAATGGCCAGCTGTTGAGGTTGTCTAATCTGTTCAGAAATGACTACACCAAGAATGGTAAATTGCTAATGAGTGTTCCTTCTGTTGCTGGCCATGCTATGTCATGAAGCTTTGATGGCTGCTGTAATCAATACATGAATGCTTCTTAAAATTAGGATAAATTCCTTTAGAACATTTGTTTATGACCTTAAACTAGAGTTTAATAAACACTTTCATGGCTAATGCAACATTAGACTTATTAAGCATATTAAAAATATTAACCATAATTTCTCCTTCTATGCCATGTAAATTAAAATTGCCCTTTTTTTAAAAAAAAATCACTGCAACCATTTAATCCATTAATATATATTTTTGAAGTCACACATAAACCTGAGGATGGTTAGACTCCTGGGCTTCAGTTAAACGACAGTTTTTATTGCGGTAATTTGCGCTTTATCATTGTTTCGCAGCTGTAGTGCATCGTTCAGATGACATATGGCTTAATTGATCTATCGCTTTTGTTTTCAGCTGTGTTTCGCTTTGATATTTACACAGCAGACTGAGACAGGGGCGTGGCCTCCCAAGCACATCCTCTGATTACCACAGGAATGCCTGAGAGGAACATTCACACACCACACAAGAGAAACTGGAAAAGGCTTGCTTAATTCTTCAGATCGTAGCAGCTGGGCACAAGATAGCATGGAGGGAGGGAAAGAAGGAAAGACGTCTTTTTCGTGGCTAAGTACAAGACAGGGAGAAGGGCTGAGTTGATCACAGGAGGGGAGATTAGATCATTCACACACACTGAGAAAGGCAGGAGGGAGAGAAGGAAAGACGTCTTTTTCGTGGCTAAGCACGGCGCAGGAGGGGAGATTAGATCATTCACACACACTGAGACTGAAACTAGCAAGGCGGGAGGGAGAGAAAGACACACACACGATGGGAGGCTAGCACACAGTCTTTCGTGGCTGGAAACATCTTTCCTCCATCCCCTCCTTGTCCAAACCCCTCCCTGATGAGTTCAACCAATCACGGCAAAGCTCTGCTGTGAATTTGGAGATTTTCAGACCTGCCAAAATGCCGGTTTGCCGCGCGAGCAGCCTCCCGAGACTGCTGCGCGGCAAGGGTCTACTTCGGACGACGCTGTGCCTCTCGCGAAACCGTCTGTGTCACTTCTGTGAAGCTTCGGACGGCTCAGCGCCATATTTCAATCACGGAGGTTGCCCGTGATTGAAATATGGTACTGAGTCGTCTGAAGCTTCACGGAAGTGACACGGACGGTTTCGCGAGAGGCACAGCGTCGTCCGAAGTAGACCCTTGCCGCGCAGCAGTCTCGGGAGGCTGCTCGCGCGGCAAACCGGCATTTTGGCAGGTCTGAAAATCTCCTTTATCCGAAAGATTGCTGGTAATTCACACAGCACGTAGGGTGATGTTTGTTCAGACTATTGAAAAAACGCTACTTTTCAAAAAAGTTGGGAAAAGTCCCGAAATCCTTTATTGCGTTACTAATGGGTTTTTGAGCCCCCCTCCTTCTGAAAGAGGCGACTTTGTGCCGCAATGCATGTAAACAATTAGGAATCTTGGCGAATTCTTCACGGTTTTTTTTCACCGTTTAACCAAGCCCCTGGACAAGTTTTGATATTAGCACACCTAAGAAATAATTACTGTGAAGGGAGATTACCAACCAATTGCATTGTTTTTCCTCAGTGGATACACTAAATACTCACTTTGCTTCCTTGACAATTTCTTCCAATATCTTTTTTTACATACATCTGACTTTTTCTAAAACAATCATGTTTCTTCTTATTATAACAAAACACTTTTGACCATACCACTATTACTACACAAATGGTGTGATGTGATAAGAAAAACATTGTGTCACAGAATCTCATTCCTTTAATGGGCATATCATTGTTAACAATATAGACAGGAGTTGAACAAGATCGAAATGCTGATCCTGTAACAAAGGAAAGGGGAAAAGATAAAAAGACCAAAATAAGACAATAAATTCATTAATTGCTAATGCTGTTTACAGTTCTTTGTATTAAGAACTTACCTGCCTAAGCCTTGATGCAAAGCCTTTTTGTATCATTATAACATTTGAAAAATAAAATCTTTAAGAAGTTAAAATATTAAAAATGCTTAGATGTTTTTTTTAAAAAATCTCCATACTGAATTTTTCAGAGAAATAGAATTACAGAAGGAAAGACAAAAATGCCTCACACACCCTCTTCCATTGTGACATGCTAAGACAGAGACACATATTAAACTAGATTTGTTACTTTCCCTTACAGGTTGAACCCACTAAATATTATGATGCCTGTGTATCTGACGCCTGTGCTTGTGACACGGGTGGAGACTGTGAATGTTTCTGTACAGCTGTAGCAGCCTACGCCCAGGCATGCAATGAGGCTGGGGTCTGTATTTCTTGGAGAACGCCATCCATATGCCGTGAGTACAGTCCATCCATTTTGAAGAAATAAAATAGAAAGATGGATTGGTGGAAATATAAAGTAGCGAAATATTGGGCTTTTTTTTTAAAAAAAAATTGCAACTTGTTCAGTTCTCAAAAAAGATATTTTTATGACAAGTCCCAGTATCCCCAGCCAGTATGGCTATTCAGTATGGTGCCTGGCAGAATCTGGGAGTTGTAGTCCAAAAAAGAACTTTTCTTAGCTCTGATTCTGAGGGACACCCTTGACATAATTTTTCATGTTGTAAAATGCCAGAACGTATTTTTAAGACTAACTGGTTTTTATTTTAGTATGAGCTTTCGTGGATATAAATCCACTTCTTCTGATGCAGTACAGAATGATATTAAGGCCTCAGGTATAAAGCACATTTATACAGTTGTGGGGTAAAATGTAATAGGATCTAGATAGTTGAAAATCATATCCCTTGCCCTAAATTTTCAAAGGGCTGGGATGATACTGGTCTTTCCGAACTTTACAGTGGTCAATTAGTGCTGATGTCTGAAAGCAATAAATCTGCTTACCAAAAGTCAACATACAAACTAATGTACCAAAGTAGGTCCCACTGGATTCAATGGGGTTTACTTCAAGTCAGTAGCTATAGGATTGCTATCCGAGTTGGACAATTACATTAAAATTAGGAAACATAGTTTTGTTGACTGTATCAAGATTACAAAGGAGTGCAGGGCAAACATAGCTAATAACTGGTAAAAAAATGAATGCCTTTTGCTTGAAACTCCAATTTTTTTTTCTATCTTCTTCAGCTCTATTCTGTGATTACTACAATCCGAAAGGGGAATGTGAGTGGCACTACCAACCCTGTGGCGCTGCTTGTCAGAAGACTTGCAGAAATCCAGATGGAAAATGCATGCATGAGTTACAAGGCTTGGAAGGTACAGTGATTTATGAATCTCACTATTGGTTTACCAAAGATACTTGTGGTAAACTGAAAATTTCATTACTCTGTATTCATTGCTAAACACCAGAGTGGGCAACTTTCAGAGGGTCTGAGGGCCAAATTCTACTGTGGGCTACACCAAATTCCAACATAAGCAAAAATGGCAAAATGATAAAACCAGAAGTGACTGGATGACCACATCTGGTTTTGAGCAGGGCCTCCAGGAACCACCACCAAAAAAAAAAAAAAAAAAAGCAATTGGTAGCTATATAGGGGGAAGGGATGGGGGGGGGTTAGGGAGTAAATAAATAACCTGAAGGGGCCCATGAGTGCCATGGGCCAGACTTTGTTCACCTCTGCCATTCACTCTGTGGTTTGACAAAATGAGATGTACGGCATCCTGGAAATATAAGAAGCTCAGGAAGCATTGTGAAGGATGCTGATGAATTAAAGAAAGTGAAGCTGATTTGCTTTTCTTCGCCATAAATGCAGCTGAAAATGGGGCACAAATAGTAACAGTGGGAAAGGAAAGTCAACCTACATCAGCACTCAAGATGCATTTAAGGAATGAAAATCTAATTTAGACCTAAATCTAATTGTTTGCTTGAAGTAGGGTAGATCCATTTTGAATCAATGAAGTTCTATTAACTCAACAGGTCTACTCTAGCTGGGATTAATATAAAATTTCCATTAATTTAATAAGTCTACTCTAGTTAGAACTAACAATATGATTAAAGAAGTAATTTCTGCAGTACCTCAACTAAAAGAATATTAACATTTATTTGAAGATGATTGGTGTAATTATCAAATTACTAAGAGTAAAGATTAGTACATGTGTTCATATAGTTTAGCACATGCATAACAATAATTTGGAAATGTTAGCTGGTTTGAGGAGCCAGGACTCCTCAAAACAGACACATTTTATTTGGTCTTTATGTAGAATTTGTTCTATCAACATTACTCTGCAAATGAGCTTTTTACTAAGATTTCTGCTTAGAAGCTTTGTGCTGTTTTTCACATGGCTTTGAGACTTAGGTGTGTTTTCAACATAACAAATTAAAATATCTCAGATTCTCTACACCTTTTCTCTATATTGCACTTCAACCTTCTCACCATATGTTTTCTCACAAACAACAAAATGATGGTTCAGTAACCACATTGTGTCATAAAAAGATTAAAAGGAATGCTGTACCACGTTTGAGACTTTAGGACTTCTTCAGATGGGGACTTTTACCCCATTCCTGCCTCGCTAAACACCCTCCTGCCCCACTCCCATCCCTGCAATGGAATAAAAGGAAAACATTTGCACACCTACCTTCTGCCAGGACAGGAACATCCTCCCCCTCCCCTCAGCTTGCCGGGAGTAAATGCAACTGTCATAAAGCTGCATTTACAACCTGGAAAGCAAGCCACACCCATTCTCACAAGAGAACGGTCACGTGGGAAATTTAAAAATAAAAGTCAAAATAAACTTTAAAAAAAACAAGCCCCAAAATACTCTCTAAAGTTTACAAGTAACCCAGGGGGGAGGGTGTGACTTACCTCCTTGTCCCAATCTCCACCGGAAGTGTTCGGCACAGACCTTCCCCCGTGGCTGGCATCGCGCCAGCATAACGGGAGAGGAATAGGGCGCCGTTCAGACGACCCATGTTTCCATGACAGAAACGGAACAGGTGGTCTATTCATGATGTTTTCCCATGGTTACTATAAATCAGAAGCAGCATGGGGGCAGCACGGGACAGGGTCGACGTCATCTGAAATGAAACCCTTTCTCGACCCTGGTCCATGCCTGCCACGGAATATAAAGCTCATCTGAAAAAGTCCTAACTGAAAGAAAGGACATGTTAACATAAGCTTTTGTAGACTTAGTCTAAGTAGACTAAGCACTTGTCTACACCAGCCAGAATAATCCATGTTCTGGCTGGAGTATTTTAGCTCCAGGCCCACAGCATTTCTCCCCCATTACCTGCCCTTCCATTGCGGCAACAGAGGGGTGGCCTCACACCTGTGGCCTGTGCGCGAACCGGGGCTTCTCTTTCCCATGCCGGTCGCATCTTGCAAGGCCAAGAATGAGGCACCCAGCCATGGTCACATGGCTGGTTGCCTCACGGTGACCTCATCAGACTCAGTATGTGCAACCTAGCTGGGAAATGGCTGCACCAGACACTGCATGGGCCATGTGTGCAGACACATATATCCCCACTGTGGTAACAAAAGTCACCATTTTCTCCAGAAGAACCAGAGCAAATGGTGAGTTATTTTAAACAGGTTTCCACACTGTTTTAAGGGGTATCTGTCCCAGATTCTTGCAGAAACTGCCCAGATCATCTGGCCTGTTCGGATTAGGATTGGGGCAAAAGCCCTGTGTCCTCCAGACTGCTGGGAGCAGGAATGGGGGAAAGCTGTTTCATTTGGCCTATATAGACAAGCCCTAAGTCTACAAAAGCTTATACTGCTAACCCTTTTCTCTCAGGACTTTTTCGGACAGGGTTTTGCAATGCAAGCAGCCTCGTCCCCGTTGTGAGGCTGCTGTGCTGCAGGGCGTCCCTTTCGGATGATGATGTGCCCGTGCCGATACTGTTGCGGAAGTGCTGGGAGGCTGCAGCACCATATTTGGCAATTTCCTAATCACGATCAACTTTCGTGATTAGAAAATCACCAAATATGGCGCTGCAGCCTCCCAGCACTTCTGCAACAGTATCGGCAGGGGAGAGCGTCATCTGAAAGGGACACCCTACGCACAGCAGCCTCACAACGGGGATGAGGCTGCTCGCATTACAAAACCCTATCCGAAAAAGTCCTCAGTCTCAAAACTGCTACAGGATTCCTTTGTATTTTTTTATGTTGATACAGATTAACATGGATTAATATCACATTACACTGTTATAGTGCTAGTATTCCACTTTAACTGCTATGGCTGCCTCCTGTGGAATCCTGGGATTTGCAATTTAGGGAGAAACATTTAGAACTCTTAAGTCAGAGAGCTCTTAGGCCTCACTAAACTACAAACCCCAGAATTCCACAGGAGGCAGCCATAGCAGTTAAAGTGGAATAATCGCATTATGGAAGCATCTATACGGTAATAAAAAATACCTACGGCGTTCGAAAGATCGATCATCCGTACACATGGCTGTTCAGATCTATACGTGTCATTCGGACGGGGGGACTAGAGAATCCCCCGTAAACTACATGGATTCGGCGTTCAGGAGGATTAGCAGATCTCGAGCTAAAATCCTTACAGCTGTTTGAATGGTTGAATGTATGTACCCCCTGTTCGCACACACACGAACAGGCAGTGTAATCTGATTAGCTGGCTGAGCACAGGGGGCGGGGCTAACAAAGAGGTGAATTGGGAGTGGCTGCCATGTTGGATTGCCGGCTAAGCGAGAATCCGGTAAGTCTGTGAATTTTACATTTATTCCCTTTTATTTTATTTTGTAAATATGGAAAACCGACTGTCCACATAACAGGCACCTTTTTAAATAATAAAAAAAAAAAGCAGTGGGAGATTTAAAACCACCGCTTGGATCGCTCACTACAGCCAGCTGGGCAAGGGGGGGTCATACAGAGTTTAGGAGGGTAAAAAATCATGTAGGCAGATTGTACATATTCGAACGACTGCCTATTCGTATTTTTTACCCACAAAATTGATTTTTTTTAATTGTATAGATGGGGGGGGGGAAACAGTATTGTATGATAAAGTCTTAGTCTTTGAAATTCCTGAATCTCAGAACAGTAAAAATGAGAAGACTGCAACATATATTATTAGAAACAGAAAGAAGACTTTAATTATTCTGGGATTATCACACTGAAGTTATAATCAATATATTCCTTAGAGCTCTGAGACCAGTTTATGGTTTGGCGGCAGGCAGATTAAAATCTTCAAGAAATTAAGTAAATGTCTGTGACAGTATTTCTTAATATTTGACCCTTCGGATGTCTTGGACTGCTGCCACACTGTAGAAATAATGCAGCTTGATACCACTTTAACTGCCACGGCTCAATGGTATGAAATTCGGGTGCCACAACAAACTACAAATCCCAGGATTCCATAGGATGGAGCCATGAGAGTTAAAGCACTGTCAAAATGCATTATTTATGCAATGCAACAGCAGCCTTGGACTTCAGCTCTCAGAATCTTTGACTATTGGCCAGTCCAAAACATCTGGAACCCTAAAAGATGAGAACCACTTGTGAATAAGAAATCTGCTTGATTTCTGACATTTGCACAGGATGCTTTAAATGAGCAAGCATAATTACTTAGAGTGATCTTTCTTATTACAGGCTGCTATCCAAAGTGTCCAGACAATAAACCTTATTTTGATGAAGATGACATGGATTGTGTCCCTCGTGATCAGTGTGGCTGCTTTGATGACAAAGGAAACCATTATAAGCCAGGAGAAAAAATGCCTTCAGAAAAGAGCTGTCAATCATGGTAATGGCTGTCTTAAAATATTAGGAATGTGAATTTAAAGTTCTGGCAGCACATAACATAAAGTGCATGTTTTTTTCATAGTGTGATGAAAGGAATTAAATGGTATGGGCCAAAATCCTGCATCAGACACATAATGTTGCATCAGACACACATGATGCTGTGGCTATGCTCCATCACCTGATCCAACTCACCAAATTCACCCTAAAACTCAGGCAACTGGACCAAAGGACAGAGTTTTCCAGTACTGGCAGTGCAACAGGCAGAAGTAGGGACCCCTGTAATTAATAGTTCTAAAGCAATCAACATATTTGTTTTTGGGTTTAGGTGATATAGGTATGCACTGCAATGGGCATAATGGTAAAAGAAGCATTCTACCTTCTTTCACACATGTGGGAATGTCCCTTGTAAGATGGTGGTTGGCACTTGCCATTTTTATAAAAAATATCTACTACAAATAATCAGAATTTTAATTGTTCCACCTCATCAATTACAGACATCTATTAGGCTGAGCAAAATGTTTTTAACACAGCCCTAACCTCTATCTGACATAATAGATCAGTATGCGTGTATAAAAGGAGCAAGATCCTCTGCTTTTTAAGTAATAGAAGAAAATATCAAAATGGTACATATTGCATTTGTTGTACATAAATCAAAATCCCAGTAGAAGAACTGGAAAACAGCTATGAATGGCAAACCCATCGATACAAGGGTGGGGGGAACTGAGTACCTTGCAGTAATGGCATTTCACAGCATCAGCAAATTGTTTTAATGGTGTTTTTGCCCCCAGAAGCCCCCAGAAGCTTCACATGCCAGATGGTGGCCACGAGTGATTTACTTGTGTTAGTACTTAGCCACAGGCAAACTTTTTATTTTTAAGATTTCTAAGGTGTGCTGGAGCAATAGGGCAATTTTTTATTTAAAAGGACAGCCAGACAAACAAACAAAAACCATACCCCATTTTGTTGACTTAGCAATCGCTTGCTAAGGTGAAAATTCAATGGCGGCAGTGGGCACTTGCCCTGTTAGCAAGCCCAGCCCCTGTGCTTACCCAGCCAATCAGCTTTGTACTTCCTCTCGTATGGGAAAGTGTTTCAACGTGAATTGCTTGCCCCAATGAGCAAGAATGCACACACCCCTTGCTGTTTTTTAAAAACTATGGGGAAAGGCACGAAGGCTTTTCCTGTGCTTTTTTTGCCTTTTTGGGCCTCCTTCTTCTGAATACTGTGGATTGATGTAGGTTCTCATTTGAACAGGTCATATTCCCAGCAAATTCCATGAGGGTTATATAGTCAGGTTTGATCTTCAACCCCAAAGATGACTTTAAGCTGATTTGTGGAAGCTGGTGGCTTTACATATAATTGAGGCAATGAATCCATTCTGGGTTTTAATCCAAACTTAAAGGAGCTTTCCAAGATGCTGAAACTATTTGGGAACAGGATTTAGCACCTGAGGTGGATCTTCTAAAGTGCTGATTAAAACCCAGAGCAAATTCAATGACATGGAAGCTACCAGCTTCCACTGATTGACTTTGAAGTCTACTTTCTTTTGGAGATTTTTATATCAATAGGATTTTTCTGCAGCCCATATAGTAAGATGAACTGTCAGATTATTTCTACATTGTTATATATAGGATGTAAGTAAGGAGGATGTTTGCCTTTTGTGCTGTCTAAGAAATGTTAACCATCTTCAAACCTTTGCTCTTTTTCTTCTTCCAGCCATTGCTCAATGGAAAGCCAAGAAATATGTGGATACAATAAAAATGGTATGTTGACAATACAGGGAGATATGGAGTGTGATGACTTGAAGCAATCTTTTACATTTTAAAATAATGATGGTACAAATTATCTTTTGAATGACAGCATGCTACTGCATCTACGAAGGAAAGAAACACAAGCCTGGAGATGTCATCTACAACACAACAGATGGCATCGGAGGATGCATCATTGCAACTTGTGCTCATAATGGGACTATAGAGAGGAACATCTTCCAATGTCAAACCACCACTACTGCCCCCACTACTGTGTTTGTATTTTCTAGCACCTCACAAGCAACTACTACTGCAGGTACAAACTCCAATGGCTCTGTTTTTCTTTCAAATGAAACTGATCTCCAAATCAAAACTATAAGGTTCACTGTAGTACAACAGAAATTTTAAAAATGATTGCTGGTTGCTTTAAGTCATCAATTTCTAGTGCATGCCTAGTACAAACACATGCTTATCTATTATGAAAAGAGACAAAAACAACAGCCTAAAGCCTTAGTAGAGTAGACCTGGTTAGTCCTTAGTAGAGTAGACCTGCTGAATCAATTGGAAAACAGTGAGTCAATGCAAAAGTAAATCCCACTGGTTCAATAGTTCTACTCTAATTGGAATTCAGCATAGGATTGAGGCCCAGAACTTCATGACAGAATTTAGAGAATATAATATAATATTTAATATAATTATCAGGCATACCTAAAGGGAGAGTCTGACTATTCAATCAGATTTTGCCTATAATATAGACATGGCCAAAGAGCTGAAGTGCAGATACAAGGAGGGCTAATCCCACCTGTGCTGCTGAGAGGTGTGGAGATACTAACCCCTGAAGACTTAGTGAAATAAGTCTCCCCCCTCCCATTGAAGAAAACTCCTTTCAGTGTATGGTGTCAGGTGAGGTATGTCTGTGTGCCTTCTTTTTCTACAACACCCCTTGATTGATCCCCCTTGTACATAAGGAGTAGTACCACCATACACAACCAACTGAAAATCTCCTAAAGCTACAGCAAAATAACAGTATATCATTTCTTAGGATAGCAGATTCCCTTGGCACTCCTTATATTACATTATATTGCGTCATTCTTATATCCTTATTTAATTTCAGGACATCCTTCAGTATCTTCTTTATTCAGTCTGATGTCCAAAATCTCATATATGCTAACAGAATGTGCACCCATGTCTCTTTCAAACTGAATGGCATACTGGCCAGTCTTTTCTTTATCAGAACACTGAAATACTCAGGTCTGATCTTCAGATATTGTTCTCAGCTCTTTCAAATGAATGCTATTGTTTTGATTGTACACTTTGTTCTTATAGCAAAAAAAGTGACAGTTAATAAACTGTCTCACTCATCCAGAAAATCAAATCACAAGTTTCAGAAAAGTCTAACTGATTACATCTCCCTAAATAGCTTTGGTGAAGCTACTGAAATCCTAAGTATTCAGCCAAGAAGCCTTTCTTCTTAGAGCTGGTATCTTGTTTAAATGCTTGCTTGCATAAAAATAAACTAATACCTAGAATGCCCCCCCACCACCAAATTGGACTAATGTATTCTTTTCGTCATCCTCTGCAGCACCTATAACTACACTTTGTGTTCAGGAAGACTGCCATTGGTCACAGTGGTATGATGTGAGCCAGCCTGGCTCTGGAAATGATGATGGTGATTTTGACACTTTTGATCATCTGAGAGCTGAAGGTTATAAAGTCTGCAAAGCTCCAAAGGAAGTTGAATGCCGGGCTGAGAAATTCCCCAATACTCCATTAAGTGAACTGGGCCAAAAAGTCGAATGCAATACTAGAGTGGGACTAATCTGCTACAATAAAGATCAGGATACAATGAAGTGCCACAATTATCAAATCAGAATCCAGTGTTGTAGCTTTGTGCCATGTGGTTACACTACTACCTCCACACCCAAAACTACTACAGTCTCTATAGTTTCTACAGTAACTACAAGACCAACAGCTACATTGACTACCAAGCTTATTTCCTCAAGCACATCAGCTACAACCCCAGAAACCACAACTTTACCTACTGGAACAACTGTCAGACCTACCACAGAAATTACATCTCCTACAACAGAAGTGACAAAACAAACTCTTTGTAAACCAAGATGCAAATGGACTGAATGGTATGATGTGCATTTTCCAACACTGGACAACAAAGGGGATTTTGAAACATATGACATAATTAGGGCTGCAGGAAAAGATATCTGCCAAAAACCTATACATATCGAATGCAGGGCAGAAAAATTCCCAGAAAAGACTATCTATGAAATTGGTCAAACAGTCCAATGCAATGTGTCATTTGGGTTTGTCTGCAGAAATGAAGATCAGTCAGGAATACTGCAAATGTGTTATAACTATCAAATCAAAGTTTATTGCTGTGATACTGAGTGCTTGACCACTACTCCTATTCCAGAGACAACAGCAGTTACAACCACATCTGCTATACCCACAACTTCTCCAACAACTCCAAAAACTACAACAGTAACAACCACACCTTCTACTACAAAAATTACAACCACAACTACTATACCCACAACATCCCCTACAACTCCAGAAACTACAACAGGAACAACCACAACTACTATACCCACAACTTCCCCTACAACTCCAGAAACTACAACAGTAACAACCACACCTTCTACTACAAAAATTACAACCACAACTACTATACCCACAACATCCCCTACAACTCCAGAAACTACAACAGGAACAACCACAACTACTATACCCACAACTTCCCCTACAACTCCAGAAACTACAACAGTAACAACCACACCTTCTACTACAAAAATTACAACCACAACTACTATACCCACAACATCCCCTACAACTCCAGAAACTACAACATTAACAACCACACCTTCTACAACAAAAATTACAACCACAACCACTATATCCACAACTTCCCCTACAACTCCAGAAACTACAACAGTAACAACCACACTTTCTACTACAAAAATTACAACCAAAGCTACTCTACCCACAACTTCCCCCACAACTCCAGAAACTACAACAGTAACAACCACACCTTCTACTACAAAAATTACAGCCAAGACTACTATACCCACAACATCCCCTACAACTCCAGAAACTACAACAGGAACAACCACAACTACTATACCCACAACTTCCCCTACAACTCCACAAACTACAACAGTAACATCCACACCATCTACTTCAAAAATTACAACCAAGACTACTATACCCACAGCATCCCCTTCAACTCCAGAAACTACAACAGTAACAACCACACCTTCTACTACAAAAATTACAACCACAACTACTATACCCACAACTTCCCCTACAACTCCAGAAACTACAACAGTAACAACCACACCTTCTACTACAAAAATTACAACCACAACTACTATGCCCACAACTTCCCCTACAACTCCAGAAACTACAACAGTAACAACCACACCTTCTACTACAAAAATTACAACCACAACTATTATACCCACAACTTCCCCTACAACTCCAGAAACTACATCTCTAACTACAACTTCTTCTCCAACTACAACACCTACACCAACAACAGTTACAACAAAAACAACTCCAGCAACAACAATGTATCCAGAAACTACCACTGCATCACTGTCTTCCTCAACAAGTGGAATATGCACTCAAGAAGTCTGTGAATGGTCTCAGTGGTATGACATAAGTTACCCAGGATCTGCACCTGATGATGGAGATTTTGATACTTTTAAGAATATAAGAGCCAAAGGATATTATGTCTGTAAAGCACCAAAGAATGTTGAATGCAGAGCTGAAAGATACCCTAATACTCCACTAGAGGAATTAGAGCAAAAAGTAATATGTAGTAAAACAGAAGGACTTCTATGTTATAACAAAGACCAACTTCCACCAATTTGCTACAACTATGAAATTAGAATTGAATGCTGCAAAAAAATAATTGTACCATGCCCAACTAGCTCACCACTAACAACTACGGAATCACCCGTTTCAACTTCAAAACCTAGAACAGTTGCCACAACCACAAGGAAACCAACTACAGCTGAAGAAACTACAACGGTAATACAAGAAACAACCACACCATCCCAAACTGTTGTTACACAGATTCGTACAACTAGAGAGCCATCTACAGCACAACAAAAAGAGACAACAAGAGCCATTACAACTACAGTTCCAGAAACAACATCCATCACAACAAGAACACCACCACTAATTACCACTGCAATTCAAACTACCACCAGAACAGTCACTCCAACAACACCCAGGCCAGTGACGACAACAACAATGCCTGAAACCACCACCACTACTACTACCACAACAACTGCTCCAACCACCACAACTGCCACTACCAAAGAAACCACAACTACTAAAGCTACCAGTCCTAGGACTCCAAGATTGCGCACAACTTTGCCCACTACTACATCCCTGCCATCAACAACTACAACCGAAGTGACAACTACACCTTCTGGAACAACTTGTTCACCCGTCAAATGCCAGTGGTCCCAGTGGTTTGATATTGACTTCCCCACTTCAGGACCTAAAGGAGGAGACATAGAAACATACAACAACATCCGGGCTTCAGGAGGCAAAATCTGTGGCAAGCCAGTGAATATCCAATGTAGGGCTGAAAGTCACCCTGACATGAGCATTGGCCAAGTAGGTCAGGTTGTAGAGTGTGATGTCAATTTTGGACTGGTGTGCAAGAATGAGGATCAAAAAGGGAAAGATCAGCAGTGCCTCAACTATGAGATACGAGTATTGTGCTGTGAAGAAAACCCAGAGTGTCCAACCCCAGCAGGTCCAACCACCACTACCACACCAGTTCCAACAACCACCACTACCACACCAGTTCCAACAACCACCACGACAGTCACTCCAACAACACCCAGGCCAGTGACAACTACAAAAGCTGAAACCACCACAACTACTGCTACCACCACAACAACTACAACAACAGCTGAGACCACCACAACTACTCCAACTACCACAACTGCTACTACCAAAGAAACCACAACTACTAAAGCCACCAGTCCTAGGACTCCAAGATTGCACACAACTTTGCCCACTACTACATCCCTGCCATCAACAACTACAACCGAAGTGACAACTACACCTTCTGGAACAACTTGTTCTCCCATCAAATGCCAGTGGTCCCAGTGGTTTGATATTGATTTCCCCACTTCTGGACCTAAAGGAGGAGACATAGAAACATACCACAACATCCGGGCTTCAGGAGGAAAAATCTGTGGCAAGCCAGTGAATATCCAGTGTAGAGCTGAAAACTTCCCTGACCTAAGCATTGGCCAAGTGGGTCAGGTTGTTGAGTGTGATGTCAATTTTGGACTGGTGTGCAAGAATGAGGATCAAAAAGGGAAAGATCATCTGTGCCTCAACTATGAGATACGGGTATTGTGCTGTGAGGAAAACCCCGATTGTCCAACATCTCCTGGGCCAGCCACCACCACCACTACCACACCAGGTCCAACAACCACCATGACAGTCACTCCAACAACACCCCGGCCAGTGACAATGAAAACCACCACTGAGACCACCACAACTACTGCTCCAACCACCACTGCTCCAACCACCACAACTGCTACTACCAAAGAAAGCACAGAAACCACCACTAAAGGTACCAGTCCTAGGACTCCAAGATTGCGCACAACTTTGCCCACTACCACATCCCTGCCATCAACAACTGCAACCCAAGAGACAACTACATCTCCTGGAACACCTTGTTCACCCGTCAAATGCCAGTGGTCCCAGTGGTTTGATATTGACTTCCCCACTTCTGGACCTAAAGGAGGAGACATAGAAACATACGACAAGATCCGGGCTGCAGGAGGCAAAATCTGTGGCAAGCCAGTGAATATCCAGTGTAGGGCTGAAAACTTCCCTGACCTAAGCATTGGCCAAGTGGGTCAAGTTGTAGAGTGTGATGTCAATTTTGGACTGGTGTGCAAGAATGAGGATCAAAAAGGAAAATATCATCTGTGCCTCAACTATGAGATACGGGTATTCTGCTGTGAAGAAAATCCAGAGTGTCCAACCCCGCCAGGCCCAACCACCACTACCACACCAGTTCCAACCACCACCACAAGAGTCACCCCCACAACATCCAGGCCAGTGACAACAACAACTGCTGCCACCACAACTGCTACCACCACAACTGCTGCAACCACCACAACTGCTCCAACCACCACAAGTGCTACTACCAAAGAAACCACAGAAACTACAAGTACTAAAGCTACCAGTCCTAGGACTCCAAGATTGCGCACAACTTTGCCCACTACGACTTCCCTGCCATCAACGACTACAACCCAAGAAACAACTACATCTCCTGGAACAACTTGTTCTCCCATCAAATGCCAGTGGTCCCAGTGGTTTGATATTGATTTGCCCACTTCTGGACTTAAAGGAGGAGACATAGAAACATACCACAACATCCGGGCTTCAGGAGGCAAAATCTGTGGCAAGCCAGTGAATATCCAGTGTAGGGCTGAAAACTTCCCTAACCTAAGCATTGGCCAACTGGGTCAGGTTGTTGAGTGTGATGTCAATTTTGGACTGGTGTGCAAGAATGAGGATCAAAAAGGGAAAGATCATCTGTGCCTCAACTATGAGATACGGGTATTGTGCTGTGAAGAAAACCCAGAGTGTCCAACCCCGCCAGGCCCGACCACCACCACCACCACTACTACACCAGGTCCAACAACCACCACGACAGTCACTACAACAACAACACCCAGGCCAGTGACAACGACAACCACCACTGAGACCACCACAACTACTCCTCCAACCACAACAAGTGCTACTACCAAAGAAACCATAGAAACCACAACTACTAAAGCTACCAGTCCTAGGACTCCAAGATTGCACACAACTTTGCCCACTACTACATCCCTGCCATCAACAACTACAACCAAAGAGACAACTACATCTCCTGGAACACCCTGTTCACCTGTCAAATGCCAGTGGTCCCAGTGGTTTGATATTGACTTGCCCACTTCTGGACCTAAAGGAGGAGACATAGAAACATACGACAAGATCCGGGCTGCAGGAGGCAAAATCTGTGGCAAGCCGGTGAATATCCAGTGTAGGGCTGAAAACTTCCCTGACCTAAGCATTGGCCAAGTGGGTCAAGTTGTAGAGTGTGATGTCAATTTTGGACTGGTGTGCAAGAATGAGGATCAAAAAGGGAAAGATCATCTGTGCCTCAACTATGAGATACGGGTATTCTGCTGTGAAGAAAACCCAGAGTGTCCAACCCCGCCAGGCCCAACCACCACTACCACTACCACACCAAGTCCAACAACCACCACGGCAGTCACTACAACAACACCCAGGCCAGTGACAACTACAACAATGCCTGAAACCACCACAACTGCTGCTACCACAACAACTGCTCCAACCACCACAACTGCTACTACCAAAGAAAGCACAGAAACCACCACTAAAGGTACCAGTCCTAGGACTCCAAGATTGCGCACAACTTTGCCTAGTACTACATCCCTGCCATCAACAACTACAACCCAAGAGACAACTACACCTGCTGTAACAACTTGTTCACCTGTCAAATGCCAGTGGTCCCAGTGGTTTGATATTGACTTCCCCACTTCTGGACCTAATGGAGGAGACATAGAAACATACAACAACATCCGGGCTTCAGGAGGCAAAATCTGTGGCAAGCCAGTGAATATTCAGTGTAGGGCTGAAAATTTCCCTGACCTAAGCATTGCTCAATTGGGTCAGGTTGTAGAGTGTGATGTCAATTTTGGACTGGTGTGCAAGAATGAGGATCAAAAAGGGAAATATCGTCTGTGCCTCAACTATGAGGTACGGGTATTGTGCTGTGAAGAAAACCCAGAGTGTCCAACCCCGCCAGGCCCCACCAGCACTACCACTACCACATCAGGTTCAACAACCACCAAGACAGTCACTACAACACCCAGGCCAGTGACAACTACAACAATGCCTGAAACCACCACAACTACTGCTACCACAACAACTGCTCCAATCACCACAGCTTCTACTACCAAAGAAACCATGGAAACCACAACTGCTAAAGCTACCAGCCCTAGGACTCCAAGATTGCGCACAACTTTGCCCACTACCACATCCCTGCCATCAACAACTACAACCCAAGAGACAACTACACCTGCTGTAACCACTTGTTCTCCCATCAAATGCCAGTGGTCCCAGTGGTTTGATATTGACTTCCCCACTTCTGGACCTAAAGGAGGAGACATAGAAACATTCAACAAGATCCGGGCTGCAGGAGGCAAAATCTGTGGCAAGCCAGTGAATATCCAGTGTAGGGCTGAAAATTTCCCTGACCTAAGCATTGGCCAAGTGGGTCAGGTTGTTGAGTGTGATGTCAGTTTTGGACTAGTGTGCAGGAATGAGGATCAAAAAGGGAAATATCGTCTGTGCCTCAACTATGAGATACGGGTGTTATGCTGTGAAACAAACCCGGAGTGTCCAACTCCACCAGGCCCAACAGCCACCACCACGAAACCAACCACTCCTGTTCCAACCACCATCACAGTACTTAGTACTACTTCTATAACCACAGCAGCACCAACACCAACCTCTTTGGGAAGCAGCACAACTCGTTGTTTCTGTCACATTGGAACAGAAACTTATCGTCCTGGTATGTATTTATTTCAATATTCCATAGTGTTTCAGAGATAATATGAAATTATATAATTTCAATTTGTCACAATAATTAGTGCCCTTCCATTATTTAACATTCATTTTTGTATTTTTAAAACCAATTGTAGGAGGAAATCTTTGTGCAAGTTATTCGTGCATTGTTATTAAATATTTATTGTCAAGAATATCAGACAGCTTTGGTCACATATTGTATGTATGCATCAGATATTATATGGTAACAATATTGAAACCTTTTACTGTTTTGGGGGGGCTTTTTTTGTAGGCCACACTATTTACAACAGAACAGACAGTGATGGTTGCTTTTTTTATGCTGTTTGTGGCCCAACATGCTCTGTTGAAAGGTCTAAAGGGCCATGTCCATCAACAACACCTAAGCCAACTCCAACTGTTGTGATCACAACTCCTACTACCACCACTGCTAGCACAACTCCGCTTATTGGTTGCCCTGATGCTGTTCCACACAGGGAGGTAAGAACTGCTGCTTATCTGGCTTTGAAATAACATTCTTTCCAGGGTTAAGTCATACAGCATAGGCTGTGATGCTGTAGCCAATTGCTAGAACAGTCTTTTTTAGTTTCTATCTTCCTAATGCAATGGGGTGTGTGGATGATGATGGTACCACTAACTTTAACAGAATGCCATTATTAATAACCAGTCCTGTACTTGAATCCTATAGCAATTAGAAATGAAATCAATATTTCAGGCTGTTTGCACCTTAACTAGCATAGTTATCTCATACTAGTCATGCAGGGGATGTTGTATACTTTTAACACGCTTTTCCCCATCGCTAAAGTAGTGAGGAAATCACACCCATATCAGTTCTCTACCTCTTCCTTCCATTAGTAACTGCCAGAGCTTTTAGCTTTTAAGTTTTCCCAAAGTCTCTTCCAACAAAAAGACTTTTCAGTCTTTGGATATATTTTTTCCTCCCTCTCTTTATTAAATCTTTCCCCCCTTAACCTGGGCATTCCCTTGAGTATGTAGAGACTCCTACATCATCTGTTTTAAGGTGAACATTTCTTTATACATATTTGTTTCAGGTAGATTGACAGACAACTGTCTCAGTCCTACTGCTGTTTTAGAAATACTCTTAAAGACTTCTCTTGATGAACATGTCACCTTGGTTGACAATTCCATTTCTGAGCTATTAATCATGTCAGTGTTTGACTGACCCTTAAAGTTCCCCTTCAGTAAAATACATTGATATTCCCCTCCTAAAAAATATTGGTACTATAAATAGAAATGCCTCATTGAAAGTGGGCAAACTAGACATCTATTACTGCAAAGTCTTATCTGTGTTTAAATGAGGCAGAGTAAGAGTATTGGACATTTTTAAAAAAGGCCATTATCTGCCAGCCAGTTAAAAACATAGGTAGTTTGGATATTTTGAAAGTCTCATGAAATGGGATATTGGGTGGTTTCCCAGTGTCTTGTGTCTGCATACCACTTTAGAAGATGTAGGAATGAGATGGATGCAGTGATGATAGAGCATGAAAGATGCCCATGCTGAAACTCCATGGTCAAATGCCTGAAGGTACTTGGATAGGGGAACTCACAAGCATTGTGTACCAGATAGATCCTACATGTAGTGCCATCAGCAGAGATAATTTTAAGGCAGGTAGCAAGGAAAAGTGAACTGAAATTACATCGTACTAATTTCTTGAAACTTCTGTTCTTAAAAAAATGACCTTCCACTCTTAATACTGATTACTCACATTATATTCTTTCAATATTTGATGAATATTCACCAAATATTATTTGCATGATAGCTATCCTGTACTTTATTTGTGAGCTGCCTTGGGTCCCTCTCCAGGAGAAAGGTGGCATATACATAAAATAATAAATAAATAATACTATATAATATAAATTATATTTAGTATTTGTTAGTATTGAACTGGTAACAGTTGAGAATGAAGGATTTATTCAAGAATCAGTTGACAAAAAAAAAAAACCTGACAAAAACATACAAGAGACATAAGGGAGATAAACTCTGCCTTGTTATACATATTTTTGGATAATTAATAAAGATCAGCAGCTGTATGAAGGAGAGTGTTTTTAGTAGTGGTATTCAATAGGTGACATTCCAATGGGATATAACATCTGCTGCTCCAGAGAATAGGACACAAAGCAATGGACTCAAACTACAGGAAAAGAGATTTCACCTAAACATTAGGAAGAACCTCCTGACACTAAGAGCTGTTAGGCAGTGGAATACACTGCCTCAGAATGTGGTGGAGCCTCCTTCTTTGGAGGTTTTTAAACAGAGGCTGGATGGCCATCCATCGGGAGTGCTTTGGTTGGGTATTCCTGCATGGCAGGGGGTTGGACTGGATGGCCCTTGTGGTCTCTTCCAACTCTATGGCCAAATCCACACTACACAAATAACCCAGTTCGAAACTGGATTATTTGCCTTGAGTCCTTCCTATGGAATCCTTGGATTTGTAGTTTTAAAAGGGTTTTAGCCTTATCTGTCAAAGTGCTGGTGCCTCACCAAACTACAAATCCCAGGATTCCATAGGACAGAGCAATGGTAAATTATCTAGTTTCAATTTCAAACTGGATTATTTGTGTAGTGTGGATTTAGTCTATGATTCTATCTGATACTATCTGAAAGAAGAAATGCAGTGGCAACATTTGATAAAATTCTAAAGCAATTATATTTGAATTTTGAGCAAATGTTCACACTTCATTACATTCAAAGCTTTTCATTAAAAAGTCAAATGTGAGGAAACTTAGACTATTTGAAAATATTTGACCCAACACACCACTGAACATCTAATGGAAAGTAGCAACAGGGGTAGGGGGATAAATACACCTTGCAACATCACTGTTGGGTTGGTTTTGATTGCTAATTACTTATGCATCATATTGAGCGAAAGCTTTCCTGATTAGCTTCTACATCTGATTAGGCTGCTCTGCAGAAAAGGGGTGGGGGGATGCCAGGAAATTTTTGATTGCTTAAGAGGGTAATAAAATGTATGCCATAAATGAGCAGAAACCAAAAAGCTAAGTGCCTCTTACTAGGAAGAACAGATATGAAACGCCTTCCTCCTTGTAGTCATAATCCATATTTATCACATTTTAATGAAACTAAAAATGTGCATACCCCTAGCCAGGCCAGATTGTATGATTCAATGGTAACGTATCTTTCTCTCCCCAGGTGGGTGAGACATGGACATCAAACTGCACTCGATTTACTTGTGAAGGAAACAACAAAATTGCTATAAGCCATGTCAAATGTCCAAAGGTTCAGGATATTGTGTGTGAAAATGGATACCCCCCTGTGAAAGTCTTCAGTGAAGATGGCTGTTGTTACCACTATGAATGTGAATGTAAGTGAATATTAACTATGAATGTATCACTTAAAAATGCCACATCCTTTTTGGGTTTTCGTAGTGCAAAAGTGTTATTTGATTCATTATGGAGTGGGGGATCCTTAATGTCTAGCTTAACTGCTAATGGTTGGCATGTTTTCTTATTTATCAGGTGTATGCAGTGGCTGGGGTGATCCTCACTATATCACATTTGATGGAACCTACTACACCTTCCTGGACAACTGTACTTATGTACTGGTGCAGCAGATTACACCAAAATATGACCACTTTAGAGTTCTTATTGATAATTACTATTGCGATGCAGAAGATGGACTTTCCTGTCCTCAGTCTATCATTATTAACTATGAGACTTCAACAGTAGTCCTAACCCGCAATGAATTTAATGGTGTGGAAGCCAATAAGGTAAAAAATATATGCAAAATGCTCTTAGGTTGCAATCGGATACTGGGAAGGGGGGCATTTGGCATTCCCAATATTTTTGGAGCTACAGCTCTCCTAGCCCTTTATCATTAGAATGATTTTTTATTTATTCAGGAGGGTAATTTATGTGGGGTGTCGGGGGACTGAACAAACATTGCTTTCTGTGCTTTTTGTTTTGTTTAAAATCATTGCGATTTGTATGGACAAAATCTTGGAAAAGTCCTGAAATATGAAAAACCATTAAAATGCATGAAAACTCTCATAATCACATCCACTAAGGAGAAAACTTTTGAAAGTCTGCATCCATGAAAGACACAAGAATGGACTAAGTGATGGCTTATAGCCCTTCCATAGTTACATCCCATTTGGAGTACTATAATATGCTGTACATGAGGCTACTTTGAAAAGTGTTCTAAAACCTCAGTCCACAATGCTTCAACCAGTTATAGGGAGCATAGAAAACCCTTTTCACAGCAGTGTCACTGCCCACTGAACCATTTGGAGGGCACAATTCAAAATGGTTTTTATGACCTACAAAGCCACAGAGAACTTAGGAGCTGCTGTTTAAATGACTACATTTTCCCTTAGGCTTTGCCTAAGCTTTTCAATCAGGGTGGAGAAAATGCAGGACATGGGCTGCAGGTGGCCCCTCAAGAATGTTCTTGAGGCACCCAAGAAACCCACACCCAACAACATTCCCTTCAATGACCCTTAAGGAGCACAAAAAGACAATTCTGCCATGTGTTAAGAGCCCCCTGGGCTGCTTTAGCCCAAGGAAAAAGCCTGGCATAATCTAGGAGATAAACCTGAAGTTCAACAGCCACAGTTTCCCATAGAAGCCTACCCAGGCTTGACTTCTGGTTTACTTCCTGGCTTTAAAAAGTCCTCTCTTGGGCCTTAAACAGCCAAGAGGGATTGAAATGTGGCAAAATTGCCTCCCCTTTCCTAGGCAGCATGAAGACATTATTTTTATTCTTATTTTATTTATTTATTTATTTATTTATTTATTTATACCCCGCTCTTCAGCCACAAGGCTATCAGAGCGGCTTACAAATTGTTTTAAGCAATAGCAATTTACACATCTACACTGCATTAAGCAGTTTCCAATGTGTGTTAGCTAATTGCCCCCACAAGCCGGGTACTCATTTTACTGACCTATGAAAGGATGGAAGGCTGAGTGAACCTTGGAGCCCTCTGGGATCGAACTTGCAACGTGGTGACTTACAGAACTGGCATTTAACCACTGCGCCACCAGGGCTCCTGAGTAGAATCATAGAATCATAGCACTGGAAGAAACCACAAGGGCCATCCAGTCCAACCCCCTGCCATGCAGGGATATGCAATCAAATCATTCCCAACAGATAGCTATCCAGCCTCTGCTTAAAAACCTCCAAAGGAGACTCCACCACACTCCAAGGCAGTGTATTCCACTTCCGAACAGCTCTTACTGTCAGGAAGTTCTTCCTAATGTTTATGTGGAATCTCTTTTCCTGTAATTTGAACCCATTGCTCCATGTCCTAGTCTCTGGAGCAGCAGGAAACAAACTTGCTCCATCCTCAGTATGAAATCCCTTCAAATATTTAAACATGGCTATCATGTCCCCTCTGCCCCTTCTCTTCTCCAGACTAAACATGCCCAGTTCCCTAAGCCACTCCTCATAGGGCATGGCCTCCAGACCTCCCACCATCCTGGTCACCCTCCTCTGGAAAAAGTAAAAGTAAATGTAAAAGTAAAAAACAAACCAATTGGGAGCATGGAGGGGTGTGTGTGTGTGTGTGTGTGAGAGAGAGAGATAGATAGAGAGAGAGAGAGAGAGAGAGAGAGAGAGAGAGACGCTCTAAAGTCTAATGAGGAACTTGTGTTGCCCCTGTACCTCAAGTAGTTGTCCATCTGGGGTGTTTTTTCTCTCTGTTCTGAAACTATGAAAGGTGTACTTGGGTGGGAAGAAAGGCGGCCACCTTCTCAATAGCTGCTCCTCAGCTTTTGAATGCCTTGCCAAGATAGGCTTTGTTATTTTTTCATTTTTATTCAGATAAGCATTTCTCATTTGATCTGACTTGATCCTGCAATAATTCTTACCTGGTGGAGGCCCTTCCTTCTTTCTTTTCTATGTGTTTTTAACTGAGAGAGTTTTACTAATACCTTTTTCATTTATTATTGTATACATGTTTTATTTTTAGCCATGTTAATGCTATTTTAGTGGAAAGACAGGATATTAATGTAATAAACAGAAATAAAAGAAATGCATAAAAGCATAGACTAAGCATATAGAAAGATAAGTAGATAAATTGCCTTCATTAAAAAGTATACAATTTTTTTTAAAAAAATTCTCACTGATGTAAAATTAATCCCTTATGCAGATCTACTTCAACAATAAGACTGTTGGCGCAGGTTTCCAGAAGGATGGCATTTATATCTCCACAATTGGCATCAATATGGTGGTTGAGATTCCTAAGATTGGGGCTGTCATTACCTTCAGTGGATTAATTTTCTCCATCAGGCTTCCGTACAGCAAATTTGGCAACAATACCGAAGGACAATGTGGTAAGGAATAGGGTTTAATCCCATCAAAATCCCATAGGTCACTTTTTGCTACCAATTACCATTTCAAAACTGAGCCAAACTACTTTGTACCACCCTTCAAGTCTGAATATAGTAATACACCTGATCTAGAAACAAAGGAGGACTACATCTGGTTAGTATTTTGATGGAAGACTGTGAGGGAATAGTATTTATCCCCACATAGGGCTAGGAAAGACTCTGGAGAGTGACTGCCTCTCCCAGTTGGCAGTACTGGGCAAGATGGGCCAACAATATTACTCTATATAAGACAATTTCCTGGGTGGGGGGAATGCTAATTTCTGGTGTCCTTCCTGCTGTCTGCAAACTACAGCCATTTTAAATCCATTTCCTGGATACTAGGGGGCCTGGCCTTAAACTGAAAAGCATAACAGAAGGGAGTAAACCTAATATATGTATTAAAAGAAAAGAGAATATTTCTGATACTGAGTAGCTCTCAATATCATGACTAACAACTTCCTGTTTTCATGGAATTCAGCATTTGAATCTCTGTATAGTTTCTCGTGGATGTAAAACCTTTTGCCTTCTATTCTGACTCCATTTTGTTCCATGGAGGTACCTGCACAAATGATAGAAAAGATGAATGCCGCTTACCAGATGGCCAGATAACTAGCTGTTCCCAGATGGCTCCCCATTGGAAAGTTCATGATGACAAGAAAGATTACTGCTTTGGACCAGTACCGACTGCTATACCTAGAGTGCCTCCCACGGACTGTCCACCCACCGATCTTTGCAAGATGATTTTGAGCGAGTAAGACAAAATCTACTTTTTCTATTTTAATTTATTTTTCCTTTCATACAGATGATGATGGTGGTGGTGGTGGTGGTGATGATGGTATCTGATAGAAGAGGAAAAGAACATTCTGCATTTTAAAAAATAAAAGTATTAATCCTAGTGTGAGAACTTAAGTGGGACATTTTGTGTAAAATAGTCCTAAAGTACAATCAACTTGAGACCTATACAATTATGGGCCTTATTCTATGCTGCCAACACAAGTAGACTCATGTTGCAATCATCTGCCCATTGACTTGGAGTCAGTCCCACAGTGGAACACAGTACAACTTGCTTCTGAGCAAGGAAGGACCACAGTACACAAAAGTGCAGCTATATAAAAGATACTTCCATTTTCAATCTGAACACTCCTACCTGTAGTGCTGAAGGATTTTTGTCCCCACCCCCACCAACCTACTTTACTAGGCAGCAGCTGATCCAAGACACAGACGTCTGTTTTGCTGGCAACTGGGGTGCAGGAGGAGGACCTTTCTGCCCTCCCTCCCACCAGGAAGGGAACAAAGCTGCAACATGGAATTGTGACAAGGGTCCTGCTTCTGATTGTCAGAGCCTCACTTGCTGGGAGGAGGGAGAGGAAATGTCATCCTCCTTGCGTACCAATGGATTGCTACCAGAAACAGAGTTCCAGCTCTCAGAGTAACTGATAAGTGACTGTTAAGGCAGGCTGGGGGCTGCTGGCTGCTAAGGCAGACTGTGACTATTGAGGATTAGTGAATGTGTAGCAGCTACGGATCCATAACTCTAGGTTAAAATCTGTAATGGCAATACAGAATGTACCCCTTAGTTTGTAAAAGCACGATTTAAGTTGTAACCCTAGTACAGCTGGTTTCCCTTTACAACCTTTCTCAATCTTTTTACCCTGGTGGAAATCTTGAAATAATTTTCAGGTCTTAGGGAACCCCTGCCTAAAAATTATTATAGCTACAGTTAAAAAAAAAATAGGGTTTTTTTTTCAATCTCAGTACCTTGCGGAACCCCTTGCAACCTCTTGTTGGAACCCTAGGGTTCCAGGGAACGCTGGTTGAGAAACCCTGCTTTAGAATTTTAAGCAGGGAAGGACAAAGTGGGGTCTATAGACCACACATGGTCCCCAAGGCTTCCCCCCCCTTCAGCCCATGGCCCTGCAATGCCTTCTTATACCCTCTACAGCACAGGGGGTGAGTGGGAGGGAAAAGGACCAGAACAAATGAGTTTTGCCACTCCTTGAGCCTTTAGGAACAACAGTTCGTGTTCTAAACAAGTCAAAGGTGGCGGTCATCAAGACCTCAAACGTCCCTCAAAACCCCAGAATCAAAAACATAATATATTTTATTCACTTCAGTTTCAATTTTTGTAGTTTTTCACCATTTGTTGTTGTTGTGCAGCCTGCCCTCAGCAGCTGCTGGGTTGAGAATGTGGCCCCTAACTCCACCATGTGTCCACTTTTGCTTTTAAAAAATTCTACTCACTTGGCTTAATATTTGGACTGTAGCTTACCTTACAAAGACAGATCCCTTTCCTCAAGAAAACAGAGCTTTCTTACATGGAGACGGGGTATATTTTATTGCTCCAAAAAAATCTGGGTTGTATCCATATATGTCTCTCCACTTGTGGAAAGTTCTTTGCTCCAGCAGGAGCTTCTGTGGAATGACAGGGGCACTGAAATAATCCTGCAGGCTCCCATGTCTTCTCTTATGTTGTTCCAAAGGTCCCCCAGCCTTTGGGAGCAGATTGGGGATACAGAGGGGAAGAAGAGCCTACGAAAATAACCCTCTCCTCTTTAACATTCATGGAAGCCTCTCTTGGGGCCCATTCACATTACACATTTATAGCACTATGATTCCACATGGTTTGCATTTATAGCACTATGATTCCACTTTAACTGCCATGGGTGCATCCTATGGAATCCTAGAGTCTGTAGTTTGGTGAAACACCAGAGCTCTCTAGCTGACAATTCTAAATGTCTCACCCTAAAATGAAAATCCCAGGATTCCATAGGATCTTGCCATGGAAGTTAAAGTGGAATCATAACACTATAATTGTGTAGTGTGAAAGGGCCTCTGAACTGAAGAGCCTTTTGGAGTAGAGGACCACAGTTCTTTACCATGCCCTGTCAAGATGTACTTTGCAAAAAGATGAGTGTTAAATTAGCAAAAGCTGATGTCTCCTCTAGTAATATTCTACATCATGAACACTCAGTGCTGAGAATTTCCAGATTTCCAGATCTCTTTCGGCAGGCCTTTCCTAATTAGATCCTGGCCTCAGGAGCTCGTGGCCTCTTTTTTAGTCTGCTGGCTATTTATTATTTTTTTAAATGTGATTTTAGATTCATTGTTTTTAATTTATATTGGTTTAATATCTTTTTATGGGGGAGGGTGGGGTGGGTAGTGTTTAGGGATTTTTAATCTGTATCTCTTTTTTTAATTTTTGTAAGCCACCCCGATTGTTTTTAACAGAGGGACGGGGTATAAATAAATTTTATTGTTGTTGTTGTTGTTATTTCCATCCATTCTAGTCTGTCCCCCTCAGGAAGCACACAGAAACTCCCAGTAAATGAGAAGAGGACTGTTCACTCTTTCAAAATTTTCACCTCAAGTTTTTCTGGTACAATTACAGCATCTTCTCTGAATGCCATGATGTCATACCGCCTGAACCCTTCTACAAAGGTTGTGTCTTTGATTCTTGCAACATGAAAAAAAATATTTCTCTGCAGTGTTCTGGATTAGAGACATATGCTTCTCTCTGTGCCTCAAGGGGTGTCTGTGTTGACTGGAGAGCAAAGACCAAGGGAGAATGCTGTAAGTACCAGAGCATCAAATCAATGTCATTTTTTAATTTACAAATTATATTGACATATTCTGCAGCTGTTAATTTTATTTTATTTTTTAAAAGCATATAATTCTACCTTAGTAGATGCTAATTGAATGAATAAATTGGAAGACACAAACAATACAACTGTCAGATATACTTGTGACAATGTGGACCACAAAGAGGACTTTCCCAAGACTGATAAACTGTTCAAATACACATTCAGTGAAGCCTTAGTATGATACATGTATAAATAATATAAATAATATCTAAAGTAGTTAGAAGTGACTCCCATTTTATTTGGCTATGATATCCTTTCATAAGAATTACAGGAATGTGTCACCAGGCTTCTACATTCATAGAATCATAGAATCATAGAATTGTAGAGTTGGAAGAGACCATGAGGGCCATCTAGTCCAACCCCCTGCCATGCAGGAAATCTTGATCAAAGCATCCCTGACAGATGGCCATCCAGCCTCTGTTTAAAGACCTCCAAGGAAGGATACCCCACCATGCTCTGAGGGAGTGTGTTCCACTGCCGAACAGCTTTTACTGTCAGAAAGTTGCTCCTAATGTTGAGGTGGAATCTCTGTTCCTGGAGCTTGCATCCATTGCTCCATTCATCACAGGCCTATGTCATAAAACTATAAAGGAAGGGTAACCATCTTGGCAATAAGAAAAATTCTAACAAATATATTAATATAATCTCTTTATTAAGACAACCAAGAGGCCAAAAAATAGGTAATGGTAAATTTAACTGCAGCAATGGGACTCTTCAATTTTGGAAAAGAATTTTATTATGAGGAAGCTCAGAATTTATTCTCCACAATTTTATCCCTTCCAGCCACTAGGTAAAGTTACTCACTTTAGCTTCTACTGTTTTTTTTTTTTAATCATAACATGGAGTCTAAAATTATCCCCAGTGTTTGTTAATATGACTACCTTGTTTCTCTATTTTCTGTGGATAAAGTAGCCACTGAGTATAGCTCAAGATGGAGATCTAAGTTTACTGCAAGATTTAGCATTTTCAAAATATATTGAGGGAAATAATATTTTCCTGCTTTGTTTTTTTTTCTGTCAGTATGCTTATGGGCTAGTCCAGGTGAAGCCTAATACCATAACATCACTTGATAAAGCCTCATTTGAATGATACTCTTCTTAATCTATTATACCTCAAGGCAACATGCAGATGATATAATGTCAACATCATCAGGTTTTGTTTCCTCCTCCTCTACATTGCCCCCCCCCCAGCCCTCCTTTTTGGAACATCTTGCTTGATTTAGAGTTCTGGAAATCTTGAAAGTTTGTGTAACTCTATGTTCTATGGAACCACCTGTAATTGAATGTTCTAAACACAATCACAATATAAGTGCTGACATATATATTTAACAACAATATATATGTGCCATCCCAAAAGTTCTATGCATCCAATGAGGTGCCAGTGCAGTACTTGATTGCAGGACTTTCTGCTTGTGATTCTTGGTAGTATTGCAACATTTGGATGCAAATCTTAAGGCCCAAATTTAATAAATACCAAATAGAAGCAAATACAACATAGAAATTACACTGCAAAGAATTTACCCTTTGGTTCCCTCCACAACTGAAAATACCACTACCTTATTCAAATTGAAAAAGGGCTACTTAGCCTTGACTGACATCTTCAATTCCTCTCCAGCTTTCCCCTGCCTTCTGAATTCAACCAGCAAGTACAGTCTCTTCCTTGGGGTTTCCCCACCCACTGGGCCAAGACAATACTCATAGGGGTTACACTTGCACACATTTGATGTCCCCTTGGTTGATCTAATATTGTAAAGGTATTACATTAATATGGACAATAACAAATGTTATGTGAAAAGAAACAGGTACTGTAACAAGAAGTAAAGGGATCTTGTAGCACCTTTGAGACTAACTGAGAGAAACAAGTTGATAGCATAAGCTTATTACAGGGATAAGTCACCAGGCTTATGCTACCAACTTCTTTCTCTCATTTAGTCTTAAAGGTGCTACAAGATTCCTTTGCATACGGATCCAGACTAACACAGCTATGTCTTTGAATTATAGCAAGATGTGTCAATTAACATTTTTTCCCATTATGGGCACCTGGATGGATTTGTGTTTTTGTTGTTGCTGCTTATTATTGTTTTGTTTTCATGTTATTACACACACACACACACACACACACACACACTTGGTGTAAGAACAAATTTGAATGCCTGTGCACATACAGATGAGCACTTTTGCATGTAATTAATCACATGGTCAGAAACAGGAGGAAAAGTGAAGGAAAGACATACAGAACAGAACTGTGATTGTTAAGTGTATAGAAAATCATTTTCTTGTTACATTGATTAATTTGTTTTACCCTTTACAGCTTTCAGCTGCCCTGAAGGAAAAATATATAACCCATGTGGCCCTCTCAACCCTCCCACATGCGATAAGAGGTAAGAGGATATCAGGAAAATGTTGTTCAAAAGTAGTTAACAGCCAGTGCACTGTTGTGGATGGCATGCTGGATTTGAACTGGGGAGAAATGGATAAAAATCCTGACTCTTCCATAAAACTTACTGTCTGCTCTCAGTTGTCATCATCTCTCATTAAGGCTACCTCACTTCTTTCACAGAGTTATTGTGAGAGAAAAATGGATGACTGAACATATTTAGACTGCCTGAACCACTTTTATGGAAGTGAAGATATAACTGTGTTAAGTAAATTAGGGGGTAACTATCTGAATAGTGTTAGTATGGAATTTACTGTTACCCAGTCTGCCAGCAGACTCTGGCTGTGATTCCACATTGCCAAGCATAGTGTAAGAGTTCTGTAGGTGGAACTCCACTATGGCTGCCCACTCCCCACCCCCAGGACTTATGGCTTTCCTGCAATAGCCTCCTCCCGCTGCCACAGTCATTCCTTGGCAGGTGGGGAGTGGGGGATTGGAGAAGTATCTGGCTGTGCTCCATAGCCAGATGTAGGTTGATAAGATCTTCTACTGAGACCCACAAGGGTCTCAAAAGATGATGTCATTGGTCTGGGTCTAGCTATGGGCCATAGCCAGGCACTTCTCTGATCCCCTGTGCTTGCTGCCAGCCATGGAATGGCCATTCTGGAAGATTATCACAACAAAACTGTGAGTCCTGCAGAGGCTGTTTGTTGCAAAGGGTGGAAGAGAATACCAACCTCCACAATGACCAAAAAAAGACATGCACAGTCATAATGTGGACTTACACTGGTGTATGTTGCTGACAAAATGCTGGCCTATCTGTCTCCCTATCTCTTCAACCTTTTATTTAGGTACCAAGACAGACTGGATATTTATATTGCAAAGGTGTTTTTGTACAACTCTAACCTATGCTTATTTCTCATTGTAGTGCTATTTATCATAATGGCAGTGGAATAGCTGAAGGTTGCTTCTGCCCAGAAGGAACTAAGCTTTTCAACACCTATAGGGATATCTGTGTTGCTGACTGTGGTATGTATTCTTCATTTCAGGACAAAAAGAATATACATTCTGAGTAGCGAGTGGTAGCTTCAATGTTAGTTGGGTGGTAACTCTGCTTAAAAGAGCTATCAAGGTGCAGAAACTATTTGGGGGATAAGGTTCAGCACCTTGAATAACTCCTTTAAATCTGTGACTAAAACCCAGAGTATATTCCCCACCCCACACCAGCCATCTCTGTATATTCATAAGAACAAGAAATTACAAAGATCAGTCAGTATACTGAACATGACAAATTCTTTGTAGAAATGTTTTGAGTGCTTCTGCGTATATTCAGGCTTTCCCCCCTACAGCATTGAATAACTGCACCCTCTACCTCCCCTCTCACTAAGAATCAATTAGCATGGTCCACCAAGATCAGTGGTAGAACACATTTTGCATGGAGGGACCAGGGCCCCAACTTCAACCACTGCAATCTCCGGTGGTTAACAGCAGTTTCCTTATCTAGTTCAGACTCAGGGACTCCAAGCATCTTTTTCCTGCCCTTTGTCTTAGAAGACAAAGGTAACTGGGCTAGATTTCACAGTGCTTCTTTTGTCAGTGACAGATCCTATGAGCTACCTTAATTCACTCCAGGGCACACTAACAGCATCAATCCAAAATCTTCATTCTTATATTTATTTCAGGTTGTACAGGACCAGATGGGCTTCCCAAGTCGGTAAATATCAAAACCATTATACTTCATGAACACTAGATGGGTGGACTCAGGATGTTGAAAGCTTCTTGAAAACAATGCATTTTCAAAACTTTGAAAAGCTTTCATGGGCCTGTTTTTTAGACAATAGGAAAAGTTTCTGCCATAATGCAAAAAAAAAAGAAAAGAAAGAAAAAAAAAGCCAGTCACCATCAGCTGCAGAATCCATCATTGCACTGTTAATCCTGCACAGAAATGAGAGGTATTAGGACAGAGTGTGGCCATTGCATATGTAGGATATAACCTGGAAGAGCAGAATTGGAAGGCAATTATATTTTGTGCAAAACATGGCATTTTCAGCAAAATTGTATTTTGCGCAAAAAAAATACATTTTATGCAAACAATGTGAATGTCAAGCAACATTTTCCTTTCCAAAATAATAGAATAACATAGAATAACATAGCTAAAGAATTTCATCCCTAGTGTTGATGCAGCTCTCTCTAGCATAATCTTGGACTACACTACTGAGAGATAACTGAGAGTAATTTTATTTTTAATATCCCTTTTCCATAGCCTGGAGAAACTTGGATGAGCAACTGCCAAGAATGTACTTGTGAGAAATATTCTCTTGTAGTGCGGTGTAAACCAAAGGCATGTAAGGCATCACCTACTCCAGTGCACTGTCCATTTGAAGGATTTGTACCTGTGCAAGTAATGACACCTGAAGACAAATGTTGCCCCCAGCCACAATGTGGTAAGCATTACATCAGCCTAAATAAATTTTTAAAAGAAAAGAAAAAGGCTGTTTGTCACATGATTGATTGCTCATGCACTAAAGAGAAAATCCAAGATGGGGGTTCCAGACACTAGCCTTGTTAGCAAGCTCTGCCCCCTGCCCTCATCCAATCAATCAGCTTCCACTTCCACTTTTATCACAAATGCAGATCTAATTGTCCAAACTAGCAGAAATGTGCATTCTCTACGGAGCTTTTTTCAAAATATGGGAAAAGCCACAAAGGCTTTCCCAGTGGAGTTTATGGTGGATTTGGCCCCCCTCCTTCTGAATACTGTGATCCAATGCAGAATGCCATTAGGAGAGGTAGGATTCCAAGCAAATTCTATGAGGATTATTTTTACTATTAAGACAACCCCTTGGTCTTTTTTCAGCATAACATCCAACCATTCTATAGCTGTCTGAGGGACTTCAGCAGAACTAGGCCTTTGATTTATGTTACCTTGGCAGTCCACAAGATAAGTGCAAGAGATAATCTCCTTTCCTATAAGAATATCAGAGTCCACAACTTCCTACTCCCCATCCATTAGGCCTAGTTATGGCAGCTGTATAGGATTGGATTTTGAGGGAGTGCCAGACCCATTAGTTAAAAGGACTTCGGACTCTTTCCTCTACTTTAGACCATTGGTTGAATTGATGTATCACCAAATAAAAAATTTTAGGCCAACAATTGTATGCCAATCTGAGTGCCACTAGAAAACTGATTGGTCTAGAACTGTGCCAGCTCCAGCTCAGAAAATTACCTATTGTTAATAGCTTAACCAAAACTTTCCAAATTGGCAGGCTTTTTCAATTTTAGAAATTCCTATTAATTACACTGCAACCGATGTTCAAGTTTAGCTGAAGCACCATCCTGTAAATGGTTACTCATTAGTATTTGATCTGTCCATATTATAGCCATAGTAATAGCCGTTACAGGTATTCATACAATGTCTTACCAGGTAAGAATATTGACGAAACTCCCTGAAAAATCTTGTTTAATATGATAAATGCCCTCAATTTAACTTCTGTCATTCTTTCTTCTACCCACTCCTTTTGTTTTACATTATATAGTGTGCAACACTACTTACTGTCCCGAAACCATTGAGTCCTGTCAAGTTGGATATACATTGAAACAACATCATCTGCCAGGAGGATGCTGCATCGATACCACTTGTGGTAAGGATTGGAATATAAGCAGAAAACCTAAAATTTCATAGAATTGTTTTAATCCTCTCTCTCTTTCTTCCTTTCTCTCACACAAACATGTGCATATATAGAGAGAGGAGACTTAGGACTTTTGCAGAGGCGTAAAAAGTGCTGCAGAGGGCTTGGGAGAGGTACACGCCTGTTTCGTGGCAGGGGGTCCTTTTTGGACGCCGCAATCCCTCTCGTGTTACCCTCTGTGTTCCTTCTGAGTCGCATGGAAGGAAAAGGCACCACTTTTTATTCACGAAGAACTTCCGTGAGTAAAAAGTGGCACCTTTTCTTTCCATGCGACACGGAAGGAACACGGAGGATAATGCAAGAAGGGCGGCAGCATCCGAAAAGGACCCCCGGCCACGAAACAGGCACTACCTCTCCCGAGCCCTCCTCAGCACTTTTTACGCATCTGAAAAAGTCCTTAAACATATGTTTATTTCAATGGCCATTTTGTCTTGGGCCCTTCAGAACAAGAGAAACATATGTGACATGTTGAACATGCCATTTCTGATGTTAGCCTGCAAGCAAATCACAATTTTGAAAATGTTTCCTTTGGGAGAGGGTTTTTGAGAGTTTTGCAAGAAAACATGTGAACAGAGTCACCTGGCCAAATACCTCACTGCAGATGAGGCAATTAACAGACAAAAGGAGGATCATCAAAACCAAATGGCTGTTCCCTGGCCGTTAGGGCCAGAGAAAGACACAGAAATCAGTTCTACAGCTTTGAGCTCTCTGCTACAATGAAGGAGACAAAGGAATGGCCTGGTAGGCATCCTGCCCACCCCCCTCCTTTTCTATCACATACACAGAAGCACAGGCAACCAAAAGAGTTGCCTGGCTGTTCTTTCCTAAACTTTACAGCTGCTCGAAAAGGAACCCACAGCTGTGCACAAACAGGCAAGTTTCCTCCACGAAAGAACAGGGAAGCAGGTCTTAAAAAAGAACTGCAAGCACAGAGAAAGAGGGGGGAAAAGAAAACAAGATACACACTTCAGCCCCCACGCCCCCTTCTTCCAGCAACAACCAAAGGCTGGAACAGAGCACAAAGAGCTGCAGCATGCATGCACACACAACTCAGCTCCTCGTTCTCCCTCCTCCAGGGAACAACACAAGGTTGAAACAGGACACAGGGAAAGCTTCAATGCAGAGAAACTACCAAACTCCCAGAATTACTCCAAAAGCCACAGTCTCCCCACCCCCATGGCAGAGAGAGCTGCTTAACTGGTATTCCCCAACCATGAGGGTACAAAAATGCTGCCACCATGTGAAAGCCGTCCCTAGATTTCTGCTGCCTGAAGTCCAGGGTTGGCCCTTTTTCCAATCCCAAACCCAAGGGATTCCTCTTTGTTTCGCCACCACTCACTGTCTTAATGTTTTTTTCTTGTCTAAACTGTGAGATTTAGACAAGATGTATTAAAGAGACAATGATGTACTTTCCTCTTTCCTGGAGGAGTTTAGATAGCTGACCAGAACAGGCAATTTGGGGCAGGGTAGGAAATAACATAAAGCTTTATTTCAATTCTAGGAGTCTGTGTTACTTGAGAAGGTAAAACATTCTCAGGTTCAGCTTAAGGCTTATACATATGCATTCATTCAGAGCACTTACAAAATAAAACATAAATCTAACGCAATCTAACTACACATTCCCTAACTATTACATGCAGATAACTTACAGTCTCTGTAGATGGAATTTCAGATTTCTTTTTGGAACCTTTTTGAGGCCTCTGGATAGGATTGGCTCCCCCCAACCCTTGTGGTATCACAGTTTGTAACTGGTTGGTTATGCCATGATGACTCTGTTGGCCATTCTCTGGTCTCTCTGTCATGGAGCTCAGCCAAGAGGCCCCTAGGCCATCTTTAGCTCAGCAGCTAGGCCATGTGCTCAACCAGTGTGACTCAGAACAAAGGAAAAATCAGAACTTTTAAAAGTCCGTCTTGTTGATTTCTGATTGGCTCTGCCAGTGCCCAATCAGAGTGGCTATCTAGTCAGGTGATGTGATGTCATGTTTATTTAATGAGGTTCTCCCACCCACTTCCCATTTCCAAATAAGGAGTGGAATTTTCCAATACTGATCCTGTGAGTTGTAAAGGTATCCATGATGTCTGCTGTCATCATGACAGGGGGGGTTGTAACTAGATTTATTTCTTTTGTGTACATTTATATTGTGAGGTTTGCCAGAACTCAATGGAAATGACTGACCCTCAAGAAATACATTTGTTGACTGTGTTCATGCTACTAGCAAGGTTAGCAATAGTGCAGATTACAGATGGATGATTCACTCTATTTTTTAATCTTATTTAATCGGTTTTAATCCACATACATACATACATTATGTTCTCCTCTGTTCTCCTGTTCAACCATCCTTACACATTTTCCTTTCATATTACATATTAGATACTCTCCCACCTTTTCTTTCTTTCTTCCTTCCTTATATTCTCCAATTCCAACTTTCTTCCCTTTCCTATTCAACTTACACATACCTTCTTTCACATACAATTTCCATCTATTCTATATTTTACATACCTCTGTCCCAATCTTCATTTTCTTCATTCAACCATTGTAAAATAACTTCCTGTTATTTACATCTCACTTTGGATCTTCTTTTATGTTAGTTTTCTCCCATTACCTCTTTCTGTTTGAATTTATATGAATCTTTACCTGTATATAAATATATATCCATAATTATTTCTTTATCCTTCTTCAAATATATACTTGTACATACATATATGCTATATTATACAATACAATTCTATACATATGTATTATATAATACTAATAATCTAGATTTCCTTTTTCTTATTCCAATTTTAGTTGTATATTTATAAGATTAGACTCATGATTTTGCTTCATTTTCCCAGTATCATCTATCGCGTTTTTCATCTTTTTACCCCCCCATAACTCCTTTTCTCTTAGTTCTCTTCAATGCAAGATAGATTTAACCTCTTAGCTCTTAACTCCGTATTACCATACAGATTTAACCTCTTAGCTCCGCATTACTATATTGACTCATCTATATTCCAACTTCTCTTCAAAAACTTTTGAATCGGTGCCCATTCCTCCCTGAGATTTATGCACTTTGTCTTGTTTAGGATACAAGTCATACTATCATTCTCTTGGATTTCTCTGATCTTAAGCACCCAATCCTTAATTTGGAGGATTTCTTTACTTCTCCATTTTGCAGCAATTATCAATCTAGCTGCAGTTATTGAATATAAAATTGTTCTCCAATGCTGCTTTAAAGTTATTTTATCAATTGATGTTGTTATATTTAACAAATATAACTTAGGATCCATTTCACATTGGATGTTGTAGATTTCTTGCATTTTTGTATGTATTTTAGTCGAGAATTTTTTAACAGTTGGACATGCCCACCACATGTGGAAAAGTGAACCCGGTTCTTTACCACATTTCCAACACTGAGTTTCTTTAATTTTGTAAATTTTGCTGATTCTTGTCGGTGTCATGTACCATCAATTTACCATCTTCAGATGGTTCTCCTTCAGCTGGAGGCATGCAGTGAAAGTGTTTGTGTTTTCCCAAGCTTTTTCAGAATCACTCTATTTCTGGTCCATGGCATTTTCAGTTGGATTCCCCAAAACACTCTTCCATCCCATTTTGGCCTTAACCTATGATTTTTGAAAATATAATCTACTCACAAATTTTCATTTAACAATATTTCATTAACTACATTTTGGAAAATTTCCCCTTCACAATATACAGTTCTAAACTAATTGTCTCTCAAAATAGCCAATTTTTATACCACTGTGACTGTGTTGCAACATTCAGAAAAAGTGTAAAATTTCACAGATGATTAAATTCTGATTTGCATATTAATTTGAAAAAGGGTGTTCTGACACACTGACATACCATGTCAAACAATTAGCAATCACCATGAGATTTTTCACCTTCCAAGCAAGAGTATAATGATAAGCGTTTTTTAGCACTGTCTTCACAAGAATCCTCAGCACAAAGCCAGTCTGCTTCTCTTTTCTTAAAAAACAAAACAAAAAACAAGCACAGCTGTGGAGAGCATTATTGATCAAAAAGATACACTCTACCAAGGCTTACATCTTTAAAAGGTCAACACAACCAAAGAACAACAAGCATACACTTGTATAAAAGTAATTCACACCATTTGCAACAATACATTTTTTTGCAAATAAAAATCCTTCTTGAACTATGAACAGATTATCTTTTGCCATCTTGCCTGATGAGGAGAATACCTCTGAGGTTTTTGTTTTCCCTGCATTAGAATAAGATAAACTTGATTTTAGAGAGCCAGTGGGTGTAGTGATTTGAGCATTGGACTATGGCTCTGGAGACCAGGGTTTGAATCCCTGCTCGGCCATGGGAACCCACTGGGTGACCTTGGGCAAGCCACACTCTCTCAGCCTCAGAGGAAGGCAAAAGCAAACTCCCTCTGAATCAATCTTGCCAAGGAAACCTCGAGATAGTTTGCCTTAGGGTCACCCTAAGTTGGAAACGACTTGAAGGCACAACAACAACAACAACAACAACAAAAAACATGGATTTACATTCCTACTATTGGGTCAGTTCATTTTGGAATTCCCCAAAATTAAATTCCTCAGGAATTCTGAACAATGTTTATTGTGGGAGTCTAGTGCATCCTTTTTGAAAACAAACAAAAAACAAAAAGACACAGCAATTTGTATCAATACTTCATTGCTGTTTTGCCTTCTTATTCTGTTATGGTCATTCAAGAGAAAATGTGAAGATTTAGCCTAATATACTTTTCTGTCTCACAGTGAAATTACCAGGCTGTGTTTTTGGTGACACCCTCTACAAAGTAAGTACAGTATATTCCATAATAACAAATGCTAGAAATACTAAGCAACTTTTCAATGCAGGTTTAAAATGTGTGCCCAGCTGTGCTATTAGCAAAGTGTCTCTATGCCAACCTTCATGAACAGCTTTTGAGGATGATGATGTTATGCTAAACACTTTGTGTATCTTCAGTTAATTAAAAACTGTGCATTATAAGCTATGTATCAAAGCAAAGGTGCTGTATCCATCCAAGAGAGTATTCTAAAAACACCACCTTTGGCTATAGATGGTGTTGTTTTACTTTAAACAAGTTTATCAGTTGGTTAAAAAACAAGAACATAGAATAGAAGCCACTAATTGCTTTTCATCCCAAATTAGCAAGCTTAATCCATTCTACAACCCAGAAAGAAACATACTTCATGTAAACACTGGCCAGAATCCTATACTAGTACTTGTGCATCTTTTCAGGATCATGAAGTTGTGTCAGGAGAACAAAGACAAAATCTGCCAGCTTTGAGGATCTTACTCCTATGACTTATTTCATAGCTACTGCACACAGAGCCTTTTCCTCCTGCTGCTACCACCTGCAAGACCTAAATAACTTGAAGGCAACAGATCTCATTTGCTCTTGGGAGCTAAGCATGGCCAGGCCTGGTTAGTATTTTGATGGGAGACCATCAAAGAATACCAGGTGCTGTTAGGTGTATTTCAGAGGAAGGCAATCACAAACCACCTCTGACTATTTCTTGCTTAAGAAAACTTGCCTAAGAAAACTATTGGTCAATAGGCAACTTGAAGACACATACATATACACTGCCACTTATACTAGCATAATTATAGTGACATAGAGCTTTAACATAAATATAGCTCCTCAGTGGTGGAAATAAGGTGAGCTTTAGTTAATATGAGAAACAGCAGCCAGTATAGGCACCTAGGAAGCAATCATCCTTCTGTCAGGGATGTAGCTATGGGAGAGGGAGAGCCCCCTATAAGAATTCTGCCCTCCTTCAGTCCACAAATTTCTAACTTTGCAGTAACTTCAGGTGAGCATACAGAGTTTAGGAATCCAAAGAAAAGGGGTGCGCAAATTTATCAAATTTGCAAACATAGCAAACAGAAGAGTTCTAGATATTTTCAGTCCCTCACTCTCTATAACGGTGGAAATTTGGGAACTGATTAAAAATTTCATTTGGAGGGACAGAACATGTATTAGGTGGGGATGTCCCCTAGCCCACATCATAGCCACTTCCCTGCTTACTGTGCAAAATAATGCAAAACCACATTTTTTTAAGTATTGTATATCCAGGATCCTGAATGCTCAGAACTAAGCATAAATTAACTATACTGTCTGTGAAATGCATTCTTGTTTTCTATATTTGGATGCCGGACTTTTTTGTTAATGGAAAATAAAACATTAAAAAGTAAAGTCAGCTCAGCTGGATTTTTCAGGCTGATTTAAAGCTGACAAGACTTTATGTAATGGAAGTAAAAAGTTATTTATCTTTCCACCTTTGCTCCCAGACAGATATTTTTCTTTCCTAAAAGTAAAATATTTGGTTTGGAGCTGTGTAGTTCTCTTCACCCCAGCCTTGCCAATAGTCGCTGGAATTCTGTATGGCCTATTGCATCACAGGACTGTATTTATACCTAGCTAAGTAGCAGAGGTGCTCAGAAACCCCTTTACTGAATTGCAAAGACGCATAACGAGACACCAGCAGGAGTGTTTGATGTGCATTGTCCCATTGTGCATCAGTTCCAATGCATACTGGGCACTTTGCTCGCATTGCTACATAGTAACCTAACAGCAGCCTTCTACTGGGTATGGATGTTACACAATTGCTCAATCCTAGTTCCTGCATATATGTCCCCTTATGAAGATGCAAGTCCCTAACAGGACTCCAGCCAATAATTCTTGCTAATTTTTAAAGCAAATTTCATTTGAAATTCCACAGGGATTTTGCTGAGGCAAAACCTTCAAATTCTACTTTAATCAAAATTGACAGGTACAAAAATTGGGATGTGCTGCATCCCTCTGAGAAATTTTGCTGACTTAATAAAACTCTTCTCCTCTCTTTGGATTCCTTTGATGCTTTGGGTGAGGAGAATTCATTTTTGTAATTTGGACTTCAAGGCATCTCTGGCATTATTATTTTTTTAAAAAAATCAGTTCTGCAGAAGTACATCATCAGAGGATTTATGATGTTCTTGATCTCTAAAATCAGATTAGAAATATTTACTATTGCTTCTCTTTTGCCTGTTCTTAGCCTGGAGCGAACATTCCAAGAGGCGTATGTGAAACCTGTACATGCTCTCTGGAAGAAGACCCAGAGACCAAATCAAACAAGATGGAATGTGTGCCACAAGTATGTGACAGAAGTTGTTCAGTGGTGAGTAAGACACTTTTTGTTGTTATTTCCCTGTTTTTCTTTATTTATCCACCCATCTATCTAGTTTGCCTTCTGCGGGGTGGGGGAGGATATCCTAGACTTTATAGATTTCTTTTCATTTGTTCTCAAACAGGGCCAAGAATACAGGGAAGTATCCGGACAATGCTGTGGTAACTGCACCACAGTGGCATGTGTCTTGAAGCAAGGACCCAACGACTTCCAAATTATCAAGGTAGCTAATATAATTTATCTACCATCATCCTTCATGCATTCCAGCGTATTGATTTTGCATAAATACTTTCATGTCTCTTTCGCTATTTGTTCCCCTCTGTTTTCCACCCCACTGTATGAATATCCAATTTTAAAGCTGAACAAACAATCAAGAGCATATGAAACTGCCTCATCAGAGTGTGAATTCATGTTGCCCAATAATGAAATTACTTTCTGAGGCCTCAATGAAGATCCTTCCCAGTCCTGTAATCTGAGATCTTTGAGAAATGTCAACTATTGAAGCTGGAACTTTCTGTTTGTAAAGCACCTGGTTTATCAATAGGCTATGACCATTCCCACTCCAGATAAAATACTTAAAAACATTGTTTAGATGTCGCATGTAATCAGGTTCTGCCTTCGGATAGGATAACATGCAACCTATTGCTCTTGCTGAGAAAGGTTCATATATGTCTGGTGTAAACTTTGGAAAAATTACTTTTTGGAGTAACTCTGAAATCCCCCAACCAACATTGCCGATGGATTCTGGGGATGGTAGTCCATAAAAGTAACCTTTCCGACTTCTTGTCTAAGGGAATGATTCTGTGTCAACATATGTAAGTGGAGGGTTCATAAAGCCAATCCTTAGGCTGACAAAGCCAATGAGAATTGTAGTGATTGACAAAGAATGTGTCTACATTGTAGCAATAGTGCAGTTTGACGCCATGTTAACTGCCATGGCTCCATCCTACAGAATCCTGGGATTTGTAGTTTTGTGAGGCACCAGCACTCTTTAGCACAAAAAGCTAAAGACCTAGTAACACTACAAATGCCTGGATTCCATAGGATGGAGCTACAGCACTTAAAGTTGTGTCAAAGTGCATTATTTCTACAATGTAGACACACTCATGGTGATATTAAGCTGCTCTACAACTGAAATTGTCAAGAGATTAGATCAGCAGTGAGGAAAGTACAGCCTCAGGCTACCTGCGCCTCTTCAATCCTGTTTTTGTGCTCCTGCTAACTTATCACTATGCTGTGCTCTATACACACACACACACACACAATCCAATGTGAGCAAAAAATTCCCCAAACTGTCTTCCTGACTCCTAGATGACTTTACAAGAAGTTACATGATTTAAACTCCCACTAACCCAGAAAATGGAATCCAGAAGTGACTTCTGAATCAGGTTTTCAGAGATTCTGCAGTCTGCTGAGGAGAATGGGCAAAATCTAGCCCCACCACAGTTTCCCATCTCTGGACTAGATAAGCAAACACATACACATTTGAGACAACCAGAGACTGGGGAGCAAGAAGAGAAAGATTACATTGACTTTAAGTAGTGAAACATGAAAAATGAAATTATAGCAAAAGCAACGAACATCCTTTATTGCTGCTTGATAATGGTAATTCAGTAGATCAAAATGGAGCAAGTGTATTATAGCCGTGAACACAGAAGACTTTGGGGAGAAGACTATGCACCTACACATAGTTAAGAAGTACCTTTTACACCAAACTGTCCATAGTAATTTGTCAAAAATATAGATTCCCCCCCCCCACCTTCTAATGATATTTTGTTGATCAGCCTTCCCCAACCTGGCACCCTCCAGATGTGTTGGATCACAGCTTCCATCATCACTAAACAAGATGGCTGGTTTTGGGAAAATCTAGTCTTGAATGTATAAGCAAAATCATTTGTAGAGATCATAGAAGTGGTATGCGACAGCTTCTAAAATGGTTGAAACGATCGGGTTCTTTTTTTTCCCCAAGCCTGGAGAAACCTTGCACCCACCAGGAGACAACTGTACCTTCTATGAATGTGATCTCGTTGATGGCCAGTATGTTCTTGTCACTACCAAGAAAACGTGCCCTATGTTTGACCCAGCTACCTGCGAGCCTGTAAGTTTAGCTGAATAACCACAATAATAACCACAAAATAACCACAAGCCTTTGTGTCTCTTTGATTGGATCCAGTAAGAATAGAGTTTATCTAAAACAAAGGGATGAATTGTTGGGCCTAATGCTCTAGTTTCAAATGATTGCAACAGGGCCAGACTAAGTTGGACCTATTGGGCTGGGTCCAAACTAAGTTAGTTGACCTTGGATCCTATTGATTGTGGGAGGAAATAATTAACTTGTCCTGTTGATGTCCATGGGACCTAAATTAATAGGCATAATCCTCAATATTTAAGCAGTCATGCAAAAACCCAGCCTGTCCTGGAGCCTAGTAATTGAAGAAGGTAGGAAGGAAATTTCTGTTCCTCCTACATGTACTGTTCCACATAGGGCCTCTACACAGTGGAGGAGGGGCTGCCAGTTCAGTGGCTGATATCCAGGTAGGCTTGAGCTTTGGAACCTCTCAATTAGGTCTGAAGGCAACAGTCAGCAGAGGATCTCCCCATTCTCTGGCACAGGGTAAAAACCAAGTACCATCCAGTTGAATTATGGATACCTTCAGCCTGTCATTATCTGCATTATCCTTAAATATAACTTCCAAAGCTCCACTCTGGTATGCTCTATCTCTGCCTCCTTCCAATTGGCTTTCAAAAAAAACCTGTGTACTTTCTATCCTTAAAAAAATAAATAAAATACGAATGTGTCGCTGTCTATAAATTTGTTGCCACTAGGCAAGATCTGCAGTCCACAAAGTGTTCATTCCAAAGTCTTCTCACTAAAAACTCATTGTAGCCTAGAACAATGCTGTACTGTTAATGTGAAATAACTGGTTTAGGTTGTCAGCCAGATTCAGTGAGGTAAAGGATTAAATACATGCTAATAAACATAAAGTCTATAGTAGGAGAAAAAAGTAATCTAGCCTTAACAGAGCTACATCAAATTATATAATTGTTGTTAATTGTACTTGATATTTAATTATTATTATAGTAATTATAAAAGGCATTATACACATTTGGGGATGACTTTAGTAATTATAAAAGGCATTATATACATTTGGGGACGATTTCCTTTGGGTAACATTTTCAAGCTGTGGGTAGTTGAATCCATGGATGCAGAATCCATGGATATGGAGGACCAACTGTATAGTTTATTTTGTCTCTATAAATCAGTTCTAAATCATGCTGTTCTTTTAGGAAAATGTAGTAAATTCTGACGATGGCTGCTGCAAGACTTGCCGACTACCATGTAAGTTATGCCAGAAGTGTTGACATATAGCTGAAAATATTGCTACAATGCTCTGGAGTCTCTCTTTGATTGACTATCCCTTATCTGAAATGCTTGGGACCAGAAGTGTTTTGGATTTGGAATTATTATTATTATTTTGGATTTGGGAATATTTGCATATACAGTACATCATAAGATATCTTAGAGATGGAATCAAAGTCTAAACATGAAATTTGTTTATGTTTAATATACACCTTATACACAGAGCCTGAAGGTAATTTTATAAAACATTTTAAATATTTTTTTTAATTTTTAATTTTAATTTTGTTTATTTAAATACAGTATTTTAATATTTTGGATTTCTGGATAAGGGATACTCAACTTGTATTAACTACATTTGGACAGGAAGTGAGCAAATAATTACACTATCTGAGCAGAAAGGAAGCATTAAGCTCTATGCCTTTGAAGTGTAGGTACAAGCTATGGAACTAATGTTGTGAAAAGAAGAATCCTTGTATTAAAAAACCTATATGACAAGGCAGGCTTCCTTGCCCCCAATACCACTAGACATGGGGAAAGAAGAAGCCACACTAGGATTTTACATTTTTAAATTTAATTTTTAGTGATATTAATATTTTTACCTCAAACACGTAAAGGTCATAGATTGTTCTGTTAGCTTTGCAGAAGTCACAGCATTGCAGAAGTCACAAAACAACTTCATATGCCAGTGACCTTAGAATAGATGTTCCATTGGATGAGGAGATCAGGGCCTTACAGATGTGGTTGAACTCCAAATGCTACCAGCCCTAACTAACATGGCTGATGGGAGTTGTACTATATCAACATCTGGAAGGTTAGTTTATTCACACACATTCTCAAAAAAGCAGGGGTTACCATTCCTTTTCATCTCTTCATTGCTCTCCAAAGCATCAAGATCCAAGAAGGTTGCAAGATTCTGAAAAGAAAAGAAAAAGATGGACCCTAATATTTCCTTTCCCTAGCCTCTTCATACACACATAGAAGTACACCTACCATCCTATCTTCCCCAGCCTCAGTATGTAGTCATGCTGACTTCTTCTTTTAAAAGAACTTCTTTCCTTTACAGTGAAAATTTGTGTGCCAAAAAGTACCAAAAGTGTCATCAGATACAATGGTTGTGAAGCTTCTTCACCTGTCGAGTTAACGTATTGTGAAGGCCAGTGTGGTAGCTCTTCCAAGTAAGTAGCAAAAGACTATTACTCACTCTGCTTAGAAATAATTTTCATTTGTGTTTTTATAGATCTTGTTTATTTCAAATGGCCAGCCAGGGAACCATTGGGTTGAACTCTTTATATTTTTGTAGTTGAATGGAAGAAAGACATGCACAAAATTATGGCAAAGAATGTTTTAGAAAATCACTGATTATCATGGAATATAAATGCACTAATGTTATCCAAGGCCAGATTTTTGCTAACAGAATGTAGAGGCAGAAGCTATTGCAAAGGTCATTTAATTCAATACTTTACATTATGCAGCCTTCTCCATTGGCTGTCTATTATGTTTGTGACTCTGTTCAAAAACAACAAAGGTTGGATAGCCTATCTGACAGTAAGGATTTCCTTGAGGTCTCTTTCCAGTCCCCAGTTCTATGATTCTTTGAATCTGCATCAAGAATGACATCAGCCTTCATACATTTTAAACCCGCTAACAAGAGTCCCATAAACCCATGGGCCAAGATCTTACATTAAGCAGGAGAACATAATGCACCACCTTGGCTGTCATGTCCCCCTTAGCCCCAGCAGCTGTCACATCCCAGGAGAGGGCCCTGATGGTGGTGCTTACCAGTGGGAAAGTGAGAGAGAGGAGATAATTCAGATAAGAAAGAAGCAGCTGGTCTCTACTTGGAGCAGGGAAAAAATGAGAGTGAGCTCACAGATGGAATGCAGCCTCCTTTTTCTTACCCCAAAAGCCCAGAGCAGCTGTGTTTTCATCATCTGAATTTTCTCCTCCCCACAGGTAAGCAGCAGCAGTAGTCTTTCTCAATGAGTACTAGGGTTCCGTCTACACAATTTAAATAATACATACGGCGTGTGGAAGTTCGCACTTCAGTACACATGGCCGTTCGGATTCACACGCATGCAAAAGATGGGGGTGGTTTTCCACCCTGAAATACGCACATGTGGCGTTCAGGAGGGAAAGCGGATTGTGATGAGAAATCCGTACGCCGTTCGGATGGCTGATGGGTCTGTACGGTCTGTTCACACACATACGAACAGGCTGTGTAATCTGATTGGCTGGCTGAGCAGAGGGGGCGGGGCTAGCACGGAGGGGAATTGGGAGCAGCCGCCATGTTGGATTCCCGGCGAGCGAGTGTCCGGTAAGTCCATGAATTATATATGTTTATTTATTTTTATTTTATATTGTAAATAGGGAAAAGCGACTGTCTGCAAAAGAGGAACCTTTAAAAAAAAAGCAGCGGGAGATTTAAAGCTGCCGCTTGGCTTGCTCACTCCAGCCAGCTTGGGGAAGAGGGAGTCATACAGTGTTTAGGGGGGTAAAAAATCGTGTGGGCGGTTCGTATGCATACGAACGACAGCCTATTCATATTTCCCCCCCCCAAACGGATTTTTTTATGATCGTATAGACAGACGCACCCTAGGGGAGAGGTTTTTGATGGAGCACAAAAAGCTAGAGAACAGCTCCTGGCACCCTGTCCAAAAAGAGGCATATGAGCATGTATGCTACACTTATGCACATATGTCATTAACAGGATGATGCCCATGGTCTCCTTTTCCTCCATACGGCAAAGTGCACTCCACTACCCTATAGGATTTTTTTTTTACATACACACACAGAGAGACAGACAGAGAGTGCAATAGGGAGTTTCTGCCTACATATACTATCTTGCTGCTTTGCATAAACTGTCTTGCTAGATCACAACTAAGACTTCTGTCCAGATACACTCTTAAAAATATTTGAAAGCTTCCATTGTATCTTCACTAAATGTTTTTGTCCTTGAACTAATGTTTCACCTAAATGTTTTTGTCCTTGAGTTCCTTCCACTTTCTAATGTCTAGGGACCACCACTTTAGTTCTGATCTGAACCATTCACTTTGATGTAGAGCAGAAGTGGGAAATGTATAGCCCTTCACATGTTTGTGGACTGCAACTTTCATTGGCTGCAGTCAGTATGAGGGAGGATGATGGAGGTTGTAGTCCAAAATATTTGATAGTCACACATTCCCTGTCTCTGATATCTAGGGCGTGATTACATATTATGAAAAACTTTGGAGGAAAAATGAATATTACAGTAAAGACCATCAGGCTGAAGAATATCAGATCACAGATTTATTGACTCTCCTGACACCGTCCTGATCAATCTGTAAAAACACAATTTGGCATCATCATAGTTCAGTGTCTTCCACTATAAAATTATTATTAAAATCATGTAATAAGAAAATCTGAATTGTGCAACTGGTATATATTATGCAATTTAAACAAATATCCCTAATGTCCAAGACCCTAGACTTTCAGCCTTCTGTGTAACTTCTGATATTTCAGCAAGCATTGCCCATTCACTTTCACATTTGCTTTTCGGGGAAATGAAATTTTTAAAAAAACTAATTATTTTTAAGGACATCAACATTACATTTGGTACCTTTTTCTGTGTGTCTCCAAAATTGCAGCATACACATGTGGTCCTGCTCAAAGCCTGGTTCCTGGAATTGTAATCCAAAACACCAAACTTTTCTAAGCTTTGGGGCCTTAACACAGTACTGTAGCCTTAGGAGATGTATGTGTTTTAGGTAGCTACATCTCCATAGCTACATCTTTTGATGCTACTAGTCCCAAACCCACCCTGTAAGTAGTTCAGCTTCCCTCCCCAAAATGGTGATTTTTGTGTTGCTGGAGAGTGGGAAGATCAGTGGAGATGCATCCAGCTATTTTTCTATACATGCTGTGACAGGTACCCACAGTGATCTCCAGAATGCCCCAGGAGGTCTCTGAAGATGACATATTTGCAGTGTATCCAGCAACAGGAAAATAGCTAGATGCATCCCCATTGACCATGTTGGGGGAGGGGGCTGTGATGCTTACAAGGTAGAGTTGAGGGAGTAGTCATTGCATGGTCAGAACAGACTTCTGAACTCCACAACAACTTTTTAAAAAGTGAGTTGTGATGGTGTAAGTGTGACATAGTGTATACAACTGTAATTCACCAACAGGACACCAGCCATAATTTAGTTTTTCAAAAATATTTTCTCTGTAATTTTACTTCTTGAGACTGAAATTCTTTGGGAGTATAATAAACAAGAACAGGAACAGAGTTTAACTATGTGAGCCAACCTGGGAGTATTTTTAAAACTAAATGGTGACATGCATTATTTGAAATACAGAAATATTCAAGCCAATGGCCTCCAATACAGACTGAAGGCTTGTGAAACCTAGCAGTGGGCATGAATGGAAGTCTTACCCCTGCACCAGCAGCTACTCTAAACCTTCCTTTGTTTTCTTTGTGACTATCTAGATATTCCTATGAGGCGAACACAATGGATCACACCTGCCACTGCTGTAAGGAACTCAAGACAAGCAAGAGGCAGGTGACACTGTCATGCCCCGATGGCTCCACCCTGGATTATTCCTATATCCATGTTGATGAATGTGACTGTATGGCCAGCCAATGTACTCTCCAGTCCACCTCTTCACCAGAACAACAGCAGGAAGAAGAACAGCAGCAACAAGAAGAGCAGCAATAGCAGCAACAGCAGGAATAAGAGCAGCAACAAGGACAGGCCAAGACATATTTTTTTAACAACCGGGAAAAAGAATTAACCCAAAGGAAATTCAAATGTATCTTCTTTTAAGTAGAAAAATATCCAGAGCAGCATTGTGAACATACTGATGAATATTTTTCTAGATCTACTGTAAGTGTCCCTTTTACATTCTTTACTTCTTTTCTTTGGGGTACCAAACAATAAATTCTCAGGTTTTTCCTTGAGTGAAGCAAGGAAGTGGCAGAAGACCTTGGGGTGAATGATTAGGGTGCTGGTAGGGAGATTAAAGGCCTTTGGTTTGACTCTTTCCCACCCCTCTTGTGAAGTTAGGACTCCAACATTAACCAAGCATCACACAGATAGTAATATTTCTGATATAAAGCACAAGACTTTTTTTCACCACTAGTTGGCAGTAGCCAGACATTATTTTGGAGCACAAGAGCTATAAGGAGGGGCCCGTTCCGTTCCATTTCAATTTCATTCTTCTAGGTTGTCTGTCCATATCTATGATTGAAAAGCTAGTGCTTACTTTCCCAGTTTGCTTTCCCTACCTGTTGTTTCAAATTCCTGTTTCTACAAATTTCAGTATATTGAAAGACATGGGGCTACAATACTAGGTTACTTGTAGATTTTTTTGTGTGTCTAACAACAAAAATGCCCCCCAACGAAGTATGGCTGCTGCTGAAGAAGACTCTCTGTTTACATAGTATCATCACCATAGTAATTGTATGAAGATTTGAATGTTTGTGGGGGTTTTTATAACTGTTTACAAGAATGAGTATAGATTAGATATAGAGATGTATTTGCCAAAGGGTCAGATGAAGAACTTTTGTAAGCTGAAGTAATAACAAGAACAATAATATAAATTCTGTTCTAAGACAGTTAATTATTTTTTTGATGTTGTACCATTACTATTTATTTGTTATCGGAAAATAGACCCCAGGGGCTATTTTCTTCAGAATTAATACCGTCTGTCAACAGATGCCTGGTTGAGGGATAACTTCACCTTTTGTCATTTTTATTTGTTTCTTTAAAAGAACAGCTACAGTGATTAATAAATTTTCAGCATTTTGCAGCTGTTGTGTCTTTTTCTTTCTGATACCCTGTGCTTCCTTTTAAAATATCTTTTTGGTACAACAGACTAACATGGCTACCTCTTCAAATATATTTCATCTGTTCAATTGTAGATGTGTCTGGGATTTCCATCCAGACCCCAGCCTCAGTCCTCATGAAAACTACCCACCCATCTCCATGCTGCTGCTAGCCTGAGGGGAAAGACTCCTATTGGCATCATATCTAGTTTTACCCTTAGTACCGGAACCCAAGTATGCCATTTTGTTAGTGCAATTGGGTTTGCAAGGGAATCAGAAGACGGCCACATTTAGGACAACCATCATGTTAGTGGATAATTACTTCCCTGTCTTACATATATGACAATGTGCTGGAAGAATGAAGAGCAAAGAGGATGGCTTACTATTCTCCGAGCAATCTTTTGCCTTTCATAGTTTCTGCTAAGACACAACAATAAAGGCAGTGTTGCAGGTTGCAATGCTGGGTATACTTACATAACACCCATTAAACTCATGGGAACTTATAGCTGAGTCAGCAGACATAGATTGGTCTGTAACAAATTTCCTTACTCCATCCTCGCCTCCCAGAGATAATACTAAATGGTCTCACCTGGAATACTGTGTCCAGTTCTGGACACCACAATTCAAAAAGGATATTGACAAATTGGAGCATGTCCAGAGGAGGGCGACTAAAATGGTGAAAGGTCTGGAAACCATGACTTATGAGGAGAGACTTAGGGAGCTGGGTATGTTTAGCCTGAAAAAAAGACGGTTAAGGGGCAATATGATAAGCCTTGTTTAAATATTTGAAGGGGTGTCACATTGAGGATGGAGCAGGCTTGTTTTCTGCTGCTCCAGAGACTGGAACACGGAACAATGGATGCAAGCTCCAGGAACAGAGATTCCACCTCAACATTAGGAGGAACTTTTTGACAGTAAGAGCTGTTCAGCAGTGGAACACACTCCCTCGGAGCGTGGTAGGGTATCCTTCCTTAGAGGTCTTTAAACCGAGGGTGGATGACCATCTGTCATGGATGCTTTGATCGTGATTTCCTGCATGGCAGGGGGTTGGACTGGATGGCTCTCGTGGTCTCTTCCAACTCTACAATTCTATGATTCTATGAATGCTACCTTTTCTTGGAATGTCTTTATCTACCCTGTTCTTCTGACTGGGAAGACACCTTCCCTATAGCCTTTTGTGCTATACTTGACATCCCTCTCAAAAATGGTCCTCATCTAATTGACATATAATTCCCTGTTGAGAAATCCTTGAGATGATACATGTTGAGAATATATTCTCCTTTATAAAATTTCCCACAGACACCCAAGCATGTAGTTAAATGAAGGAAGAACTGCAATAATAAACTTTATGTGCTGGTGACAAAAAAGAGGAGTCAGGAGGTTTCAGGGCTTGGCCACAGAGGAGCAGCAAGGCTGGGCTGTCAGGGCAGACATTCTGTACTCTCTTAATGATCACAGAAAGTTAGAACTGGAAAGGACCACATGGACCATCTGTTCAAACCACTTGCCATGCAGAAGTACACAACTAAAGCACTCCTGAAATATAGCCATCCAACCTCTGTTTAAAGACCTCCAAAGAGAGACCACCCATCCCCGACCCCAGAGCAGTCTATTCCACTGTCAAACAGCTCTTACAGAAAGAAAGAAAGAAAGAAAGAAAGAAAGAAAGAAAGAAAGAAAGAAAGAAAGAAAGAAAGAAAGCTTTTCCCCATTGTTAGGTAGAATCTCTTTTCTTATAATTTGAATCCATTGGTTTGTGTTCTAGTTTCTGGAGCAGCAGAAAAAACCTTGCTCCATCTTCTACATGACATCCCTCAGACATTTAAAGACAGCTATCATGTCACCTCTCATTCTTGTCTTCTCCATAATAAACATACCCAACTCCCTCAGGCATTCCTCATAAGGCTTGGTTTCCAGACCTTGCATCATCTTGGTTGCCCTTCTCTGAACACATCCTAGCTTGTCAAAATCCTTCTTGAACTGTACCCAGAACCCAACAGTATTCCAGGTGAGATCTGACCAAAGCAGAATAGAATGTCACTACTACTCCCACCAATCTGGACACTATACTCCTATAGATGCAGCCCAGAATTGCATTGGCTTTTTAGCCACCACATTACACTCTGATTCATAGAAGCAACAGAGTTGTAAGAGACAATGAAGGCCATCCAGTCCAACCCCCTGCCTTGCAGGAACACCCAATCAATGCACTCCTGACAGATGGCCATCCAGCCTGTGTTTAATAACCACCAAAGAAGGAGATTCCACCATACTCCAAGGCAGTATATTCCACTGTCAAACAGTTCTTACCATCAGGAGGTTTTTCCTAACGTTTAGGTAGAATCTCTTTCCCTGTAGTCTGAGTTGATTGCTCCATGTCCTTGTCTCTGGAGCAGCAGAAAACAAGTTCGCTCCATTCTCAATATGACATCCCTTCAACTATTTAAACATGGCTATTATGTCACCTCTTAACCTTCTCTTCTCCAGGCTAAACATACCTAACTCCTTAGGCTGCTCTTCATAGGGCATGGCTTCCAGACCTCCCACCATCTTGGTCACCCTCCTCTGGACATGTTCCAGCTTATTAATATCCTTGAATTGCAGTGCCCAGAACTGGACACAGTATTCAAGGTGAAATCTGACCAAAGCAGAATAAAGTGGTACTATTACATCCCTTGAGCTAGACACTATACTCCTATTGATGCAGCCTAGAATCACATTGGCTTTTTTAGCTGACACATAACACTGTTTGCTCATGTTCAGCTTGTGGTCCACTAAGACTCCTAGATCCCTTTCGCACGTACTGTTGTCAAGCCAGGCATCACCCATCCTATATCTGTGCATTTCATGCCTAAACGTATAACCTTACATTTCTCCCTGTTAAAATTCATGTTGTTAGTTTTAGCCACTCTCTCCAGTCTCTTAAGGTTGTTTTGAACTCTGTTCCAATCCTCTGGGGTCTTAGCTACACCCCCACAAATTTGGTGCCATCTGCAAATTTGATAAGCATGCCTTTTATTCCTTCATCTAAGTAATTTATAAAGATGTTAAACACCAGGGCCAGGACAAGATGTCTGCATGAAGGACTTATATCTATGGGAGATAGAACTGAACAGCTTTGCAACATCTATTTTCAGCAAATGTCTGCCATGATGTTAATAAGTAGGGGAGCCAGCAAAGTGACTTTTCACACATCAGAGCCAATGCTCATTGGAGCTGATTTACAACAGGCATCAATGTGCTTTCGGACTGGTGTGCAATGAGCACTGATGCACATCTGGCACTCCCGATGCCCATCTGGCCAATGGCTAGAGACTGTCGATGCACATCAGTAGAGCCCAATGAGGGAGCCCTGGTGGAGCAGTGGTTAAATGTCGGTACTGTAGCCACAACATTGTGCCAAGGGCTCCAAGGTTCACTCAGCCTTCCATCCTTCCATAGGTCGGTAAAATGAATACCCATCTTGTGGGGGCAATTAGCTAACATACATTGAAAACCACTTGAGAGTGCCTAGCATACTATAAAGCCGTGCAGATGTGTAAATGCTATTGCAAAAACAATTTGTAAGCTGCTCTGAGAGCCTTTGCGGCTGAAGAGCAGGGTATAAATACTCTCTCTCTCTCTCTCTCTGGCTTTTCTTCGCAAACGAAGATTCAGGAAGGACTCAACCCGCGTTTTCTGCAAGCGTGCTGATGACTAAAAAGGCCAATCCGAGATAGACAAGTCTGGTTGCAGAAAGCACAGCAGAAGGTCTCCTTGGGTGATGTTTCTGGGTTGTGATTCTTTCTTCATTGTCGTTTCTCTTCAAGACTTATTCAGCGTGAGTTCTCAAATAAGGCTGCAGCATTCTGGATAGTGTGTCTCCATGCCTCCCGATGTGAGGCCAGGACAGACCATTGTTGGTGATCAATTTGGCCGAGCCTGAGATGTTGTTTCAGGGAGTCCTTGTATCGCTTTTTTGGAGCACCCCTCTTACGCTGTTCCAATAAATAAATAAATTGGGACACCAGCTGCAGAGTGCCAGTGTGCATCAGTAGAGCTGACACTCTCACTGGTGCTCTGATACACATCTTCGCAATTCACTATAAGTGTTCCTTAGTGCTTTTGCTGTGTAGCTAAGTATGTGTAAAAATACGCAGTGTAACCCACGATCTGGGCACCAGAATTCAGGAAGGATATTGAGAAGCTGGAATGTATCCAAATGAGGGTGACCAGGATGGTGGGTGGTCTGGAAGACATGCCCTGAGGAGCGGCTTAGGGAGCTGGGCATGTTTAGTCTGGAGAAGAGAAGGTTAAGAGGGGACATGATAGTGATGTTTAAATATTTGAAGGGATGTCATACTGAAGATGGGGCAAGCTCGTTTTCTGCTGCTCTGGAGACTAGGACATATAGCAATGGGTTCAAATTACAGGAAAAGAGATTCCACCTAAACATTAGGAAGAACTTCCTGACAGTAAGAGCTGTTTGGAAGTGGAATACAGTGTCTCGTAGTGTAGTGGAGTCTCCTTCTTTGGAGGTTTTTAAACAGAGGCTGGATGGCCATCTGTCAGGAATGATTTGATTGTGTATTCCTGCATGGCAGGGGTTGGACTGGATGGCCCTTGAGGTTTCTTCCAACTCTATGATTCTATGAATCACAACCAGTATCCAAACCTGTAGGCTTGACCATATGCTTTTCTGTTACTTAACTGTTACCTTACAATACTCATGTAAAGCAGAAATAATGCTAATCCATGTCACACAGAGATATGTCTGAAATGTACAGCAAGAATGTTTAAAGAATTATCAGAAAGCATTATTTGGACACTTCTTCAGGTAGCAAAATGTCCCGGGGCAGCAGTTTGAAAACCAGTGTTGAATGTGAGCTCCTTTAATTTCAGATCAGGAGCCAAGTGAATCCAGATGCAATTGTGAAAAGTAATGCTTTTAATCTTTAACATGTCAATTTCTTCTTATAAAAATTTCTGTTGTGTGCTTTCAAGTCGTTTCTGATTTATGATGACCCTGTCACAGGGTTTTCTGAGGCTGATAGTGTGTCACTTGCCCAAAGTCACTCATTGGGTTTTCATGGCCAAACAGGGATTTGAACCCTGGTCTCCAGAGTCGTAGTCCAATGTTCAAACCACTACATCACTCAGTATATGCATTAATGAAGCACTTAAACATTTGTGGCAAAATGAGTTAGCAATACCAGGACCACATCACAAAATAAGCAGGCTTTCTCAACCTGTTTACCCTGGGAGAACCCTTGAAATAATTTTGTCTCAGGGACCCCTGCATAAAAGTTATAGGTCTCTGGGAACCCCTGTATAAAAACTATAGTTCTCAGGGAGCCCCTGCATAAAAATTATTATATCTAGACCTCAAAAATGTTGGTAGATAGATAGATAATCACAGGCCAAAATCCTGTATCCGCTTTCAGGAAAGTAACCTTCCCTGGCCTGATTACCGCAAACCTGATGGAAATGTCATTCACCCATGCTCTGATCACTGGCAGAATGGACCACCACCTGTCAGTGCAGCTATTGCCTGGTAAAGTAGATTGGGGGTAGAGGAAGTGACAATCATGGCAATAGTGTCACAATTGTGACTAAGTAGGAATCATGAATACAAAATAGTTACCTAAATTTACTTATCTGTAACTGTTTCATATTCATAATTGCTACTTAGGGGCTTACCGCACTCCAAAGAAAAGTGGCAGTGCAGCAGGAATCTGATCCTGTGGGGGACTGATGAAAACCACATCTTTTTGCTAACTAAAAAAAAAAAATGTTAACAAAAAGATGCAGTTCTACCTTGGTCCTCCATGGGACTGGAACAAAAGAATGCCAGAACAACAATGTCGTGCAGTAAGGCAGCATGGAAGACAGAACATTCCTGCTGCACTGCTGCTTTTCTTTGTAGCATGGTAAGCCCCTTAGTCATGATTGTGACACAATTGCACAATCATAACCCCCCCAATCTACTGTACAGGGCATTAGTTGTGTGAGGAGAAGAAGGTCCATTCTGCTGATGATAGGAACATGGGTGAATGATGTTTCCATCAGGTTGCAGGAGGCGGGTAGGCCTGGAGAGATTTCTTAGTTAAGTATATGTAACTAAATAACTGATACATGCCCATGATCTCTTACAAAAGCCCTAGAGAACTTTCAAGGAACCCTGGGGTTACAAACAACCCTGGTTTAGCATTTTGTAGGCTATCCTGGAGCACCACACCAGGTCCCCTCCCCAGTGGTTTTTCATATATGACATAACCTGTATTTTAAGTCAGACCATCATAAAAGTACTCCTCAATTTTGGTGCTCATCCATCCAACCATCTCTGAAGAAATTAGTGGGGTCTCCCACAAGAGATTCAGCCAAGAAAAGTATGTCAAAGCATTTCCAAGAAAATTAGTAAGTGTTCCCAGCCCCCCCTGCAAAAAAAAATAAATGGATTTCATGTAGCCTATAAATTAAGTATATCCTCCAAATGTGATGTATATCTTCCCAGCCATTTTCATGGTCATTTGTGGTGTGCCCCACCAGGAACCCCCCCAGAAGTGGGTTTCCTTTAAGCCACATGGCCTATAATTGTGAAGCAGACAATTCAGACAAACATACCTTCCTAATCTGGTATACAGCCATCAAGTCACTTTCAAGGAAAGTTCTGGGTGCCCTGTTAGGATCCCTGCAAATGTGGATTTTGTGTATTCCACACAGCTTGGGTTTTAAGTCAGACCATTCTAAACATGCCCTCCACATTTTGTGTAAACTGTTTGGCTGTTGTTATAGAAATAGTGGGGTGACCCACCAGCTCTCCCTCAGAAGTAGAGTTTGCATATGCCACATAGGCTATATTCTAAATCAGATAGTTCCAAACTTACCCTTCGAATTCACTGAAAATCTGTCCAGATTTTTTAAAGGAATTAATGGAGTGGTCCATCAGTGCTCCTAAAATGTGGATTTCACATACATCACACAGTCTAAATTGTAAGTCTGGCCATCACATATAATATGCTCGCCAAATTTGGTGCTAATCCAAATTATTGCAGTGTTCTACAAGACCCCATCCCCACCCCCCAAAAAAACTGGATTTCACATATTCCACTTATCCTATATTGTATGTTGAACCATCCTAAACCTCCAAATAAGGTACAAATCCATCCAACTGTTTTTGAGGAAACAAATGAGATGCCCTGCTAGGTCTGAGATTTGTATGCATTCCATAGCCTGCCCTAGATTATAAATTAGATGATTCCAAACATACTTTTCAATTTTAGTGAAAATTCAACCAGCTGTTTGAATCAATGGAGTAGCACATACAGAGACAGAACATTGGGAAGATGTTTCTAGCACCTGCTGAGCTAACACTAGAGGGCAGTATATACACAGCTTACAGCATCACCTGATATTGAGTCACATTATTTTAAAAAATGGAATACTTTATTACCCAGTTTGGGGGCTAAATCCAATTGCTCGCCTCATTGATGGTAGATCCATTGAATCAAGGGAATTTACATAAGTGTTGATTTACCAATCATCACTTAATTGCAATGGATGTATTCTAGTCTGGATTGGTAAATGAATTTAGCCCACAGTTTAGATATAATAAGCTAGAGCTTACAATACAATACAAGTCGCCCCCTGTATGCACAGAACCAATATCCACGGTTTCAGTTATCCACAGTTGAAAAACTAGGGACACATACCATAGAGTGACGTTGGAAAATGCCTAGAGAATCACTAGGACCTCCAATGCAACTCTATGGTAAGTTTGTACCAGAAAATCTTCATTTTAATAGGGTTTGCTATTGTCTATGGATTCATTTATAAATGGTAAGCCTGGGAACATAACCTTGTGGATACGGTCGGCAACCTGCCTATGTTCCGATTATGATTGCTGGTGTAGAACATCCATTTAGCAATAGGGAAAAGAGTAAAATAGGGAGAATGGAATCAAAACTAATGTGTCAACAAACAGAATAATTATATCTCAATTGGAATAAATCTCATTTATACCAGCAGGCATTCAGAGCAAACTACATTAAAGCCAAAGGAATTTGTTTTAAATATAATTCTAAATTTGTCCAACAAGATAGACTTACCTTTTAAACAGCATTACTGTAGTTCCCTCAAAGAATATAATTCATTCAGTTGGTCAAAGGTTTTACATAGTGATACTGCATCTCTCTGCAATTTTCCTTGCCTGGAACAAAAGCCGCTTATTCATTGGCACAGAAAACTGCCTCAAAGAGGCAGCAGCTTGTTCAGTATTATTATTAGATTAATTGTGGGTGGAGGAAAGCAGCAACTTAAACCCTTATGCAAGACATCTTAGTCCTCCTGATACACTTTTTATTGCAGAATTTGCACATAAGTAAACCAGCAGTGAAATTTCTCGAGGGCAAGTGTGGGAAAATGCAGTCTGTGAGTTACATAAAATCTCTAAACTCCCCCTTTTTTTGTGGTTCTTCCATCCTTCCAAAGTCCTCAGACCCGTCCCCAAAATTTAAAATCAGATGAAAAACTACCAGAACTGCAGCAAGACCGCCCCCAAATGCAACGTTTTTACTTCTTTCACCCTCACAACCTGCCCCCATTAAAATAGGCTGAAACTGAAGCCAGAAATGATGCAATGTTACTTCTGTTACCCAAATAGGTGGAGGTACTTTGGGACTCCCCTCATGATATTAATATTTTGGGGAATTATTATTAGCTCAAATGGAACACTGTGAGAGGTGGGTAACTTTGGGACCTTTTCACCTATGTATACCCAGAGAACCAGCTAAAGTGAAATAAAATGGGTTTTACTGGGAAATAATACAGAAGCAATCACACACGCAACACATGTTCACAAGAACCACACAAGGCTAATGAAAAGTTTAAGGCAGAAAGATTGGATAGAGGAATAGATTTAGGAGATAGGGCAATAGTTACCAGTCTGAAGAGGAGTGAAGAACTCAGACACTGGAGGCTTCGATCCAGTGGGGTGCAACAGAGGGAGCGGCCAGTGTCATCCACAGTGGCACACCTTGCTATTGTTTGGGGACTATGTCCTGGAGGGGGATTTGGGCTTAGAACAAAGCTTAGATGGGTTTTCCACCATTTAAACAAAGGAAACCAAGACTCTGCTGATTACTGTTAATCAATGAGAGATAGGAATGGATGGGTTTATGACAACTTCTTGTTGTAGGACAGGAAGGGTGCAAAGGGAGATTTCCTGGGGATATTGGGTGTGTAGCTCACTTCTTTATTTATGATATGACTCATCACCAAGGGGGCCCAAGAAGGGATTAGCACATACCTCTGTAATGGTTTTGTTTACTAGGGGCTCTGCTTAATCCTACCTTGGGTGTGCTTGCTCACAGTATTTTTCCATGACACTTTCCTAGGCCCTTGTGACCTCCATCTGACCCCACTTTTGGTCCACCTTGGTCCGCTAGAACTCTTGAGCTGTCCAATAGTGCCAATTATGAGATATTACAGGGTGCGGTTAGTAGGCTATGGTAACACTTCCATGTCACTGAAAATGTGCTGATGCAGCCCATTGGGATAAGGAGCAAAAAATGGCCCCTCTGGCACAGTTGCCAACCTCTATTTTATGCCATTGTCATCTGCACAGTAGTAAACTATATCCCCTAATTCCACCTCTTGCCATTTACAATTTTCTTTCTATAAACAGAAAAACAGCTAGGGCAACCCCACCTTCCCCATCAATGACATGGTATAATAGGGGATACTTTTTCTTGCACTCATGTAATGAACTGGGACCAAAAAAAAATCCCATTTTTCTTCAAACCATGATGGAGAGGAACAGAAGTAATGTCTGTAGGAAACAGTATAATAAAGCTTGAGCTGGGAAAAAGTGGGGTTCTATCCTAGCCGATCTTACTGTACCTCTGTGTGTCTACCTGCAACAGTGAAGGTAAACAGCAGCTGCCTCCAGAATCCCTTACTGAGCATACATGATTGAACAGCAAAACAAGAAAGAACAGGGGAAAGCAGATAAGTCTGTCTTACGAGCTACCCCTAGCATGTTCAAGAACAGGGCCGGTTTAACCTGTCTGCCAAATCAGCATTGGCAGGGGGCCCCGAGGTCAAGAGGGGGCCCCGAGGTCAAGAGAGGGCCCCGTGTTGGCCTCCTTAATATGAAAATAATGGGATTTCTGGTTTAAAATACCATAGAGTTGCCTTGGAAGGCCTAGAAAAGGGCTAGGGAAGACACATTTTCTAGGAAGACTCTATGGTAGGTGTGCTGTTTTGTGTCCCATGGATAATGAATCCAGGGATACGGGGGTCCTACTATAATCTGAACATCCTGTATGGTGAATAGGTTAGGTTACATTGATCTGAGATAAACATATGGAGGCCCCAAAGTAAAGCATTGCAGGGGGCCCCAAAATTCCTTAAACCGGTCCTGTTCAAGAAGATTCTAAGTTTGAGCACCAAAATGGAAAACATAAACAAAGTGGAGGCTGGTACAAGGGAAAAAAATCATTCCTGGAAGCATTATGGAAGAAGCTTTTAAGTGGTCTCTAGAATTGTTTTTGTTCATGTATACAAGGCTTACCTGACCTCTGTTTCATTTCACACGTGCATATTTTTAGTTTTGAATAAAAAGTTTGGAGAAACTTGAAGTGATCTTCCTTTTTGTGTTGCAGGAACCTATCCCTATTCTAAATAAGTAAATAAATAATTTCCATGTTATTTTCTGCCACTGATACCAAACTTTCTGTTAAAAAAGTAATGCCTGGGAACATATCTACTTTGTTAAATGAGCTTAACTGTAACCACGACTGAAGATACTATTCCATAGCCATATTGCCTAAATAATGTGTCTATTAAAATCATTAATAGTTACAGTTTCCCAGAATGTTTGAATTTTTGTGAGCATGGGAAGCACTTAATATAACATATTAAACCAAAAGGGTTTTTTTAAAAAATATGTTTTTTTTAAAAGAATAGCCCTCTAATGGCATGTCTTGGAAATACATAACACCCACACTCCAGGTTTTTTTTCTTCATCTGTTATTTTAGGATCAACAGAGATTCACTCTGATCCTTTAATGAAGATTAAAAGAATTTACATCCATTCCCCAGATTTGACCAGAAACAAAGTCAACACCCTTACCCCCACTGGTAACAATTGGGTCAGTTCAGATGCAAAGAAGAAATGCAGCTGTGGGGTCATCAGGAAATAAGTAACATTCTTTTTGTGATATCACTGAGATCTTCTTATACTTTCTGTACAGGAGGAGAAGCAAATGAACTACTGTCAGTGTCTGGTTTCAATTACACAGCTAGGAGGAGAGCTGACATTATCCTCCCAGATTTCAGTTCATTGCTAGAGGTCTGGGTAGTCAACATCAGAAGTGCAACCAGACACTGGCCCTCCACCTCCCACCTGGCCCCAGCCTGTAAATGGCCATGGCTGTATACTCTAGTGCTTGGAAATTGCCTTCTGTGACAATGGGGATGTGGAACTGTGCTTGTGGAGCCTTACATACTCTGCAAGCGCCATGTGGGATCCTGCCCAAGGAAAAATGCATAACAGCAGATAAGCTGAGGATTTTATCATGTAACCTGATAAAAATTATGAGGCATTCATGCTACACAGTTGTAAAATTGCTGTTTTTATTTATTATTTCTTCTCCTGAGACTTTAGAATGGAGCAAGCTCCACATTTAAAGATACAGTAAAAGACAAAAAGGCCTCTATTGTTTATGAAATTCCATTGAGGGAATAGTCACTTATGAAACTGACAAGGCACAAAGCAAATTAGATCGCTCAGGCGTAATAGTAGCACCCTGGTGGTTCATTTCTTCCCAGGAAAAGCTACTCAATTTGGCTTTTATATGCTTTTAAAAACCTAGTCCAGCACTGAAAATCATCTCAGGTCTTGATGATATACAGACTATCTAGCTTCTTTCTGTTTTCAACAAAGACAGGAGCCATTGTGTTTCACCCACCATGGAAAATATTTTGAATTTACATGTAGATTTCATATTTTGAAAAATGAAGAAACATTTTTTTTCTACCTTTCTTGCTCACAGCATCCTAAGGATGAAATGAAAAACCACCACCATCTCATCTGCTAGTTAGAGCTTCAAGTGAATATCTGTAGACCCTTCTCTGATCATTCCATCCTAGGACTTCATGTCAACTCCATGACTTCAACAAGTTCAGATTTGCCTCATAGACTTTTTTTAACAACTTGCCCAACTAAGAGATATGTTTGCACACATTTTTGTGCCTTTATGGTTTGCCTGATAAAGATGTTATGCTAATACAGATTTGTTTTTTATATGCCTCAGTAAGGAGGACACTTTCAATTTTGGTATGACCTGGAAAAGTGAAATCAGTTTTCAGGCTTCAAGTAGACGTTAAGGAGCATACTCTTTCCCTACAATTAGTCCATTTTCCCTTCCACAAAAAGACTTAGGGCTCATCTACATGGCCAGGATCCTGCCTGCAGATTAGGCCCATTCCTCCACCCTTACCATCTCCAAATGGGAGGAAGTCCAGACAGGCACATCAGCCCATCATTGCAGCCACTGCCACCACTGTCCCCCTCACCCAGAAGCTAGGAAGCCAGCCTGCAACATGTGACCAATGCCTCCTCCATGTGGCCAGCCTTGGTTACATGCTGCAGGACTCCTTCCTGCTGCGGCAGAGCAATGGCAGACCGGCAGCTACAGCAACAGGCCAGCCTGCTGGGACAGGTTTCTGCAGTCATGCAGTGCCCAATCCATCTTTTGCTGGCTGGAATGGAATAAAGCAGGAGGGTTTTTTTTTTTAAAAAAAAAAAACCCTCTGTAATGGGTCTTACCTTATCTTCTCACCTCTTAGCACCTTCTTTGCCCTGGGGGTCATGAGGACTGCCTGGGGGCAGAACAAGGTAAAAGCCCTGCATTGTCAGGACTGCAGAACTCTATGATGAGGACAAGATGGGTATATTACCCATGTAGATAAGTCCAATGTCAGAGGCACATTCTTCAACAATCAGACTGGCAAATTAAGCCATTGTTTACCTTTCAGTGAGCAGTTAGAAAACAAAGCACAATACATACAAAATGCAGAGATGAGGAAAATCACATGCCATGATAAAGAGATTCTTTCACCATTTGGGGGAGCACCTCTGCAAAAAACATGACAAACATGTCTTCTACTTTGACCCTGAGTTAACTTTGATGGGTAGGCACGCCAGCTGTTTGATGCAGACCTGAGTGTTTAGCAGGTAGCATCTACATCTTATTTGCAACTGCAGTTCTACTGAGTCCTGTGCCAGAATCTCCTTTGCATGACAGAATAATATATTTCTAAGGGTCAAACTAGATACAACAATAAATGTATCATTACAACTCATATGTTTTTCTTTTTAGAAAAATTGGGGAGGGGGCAATATGAGCTTTTTTTCCTGGAGCTAATACCTTCGAGGATGGATTTTCATCACAATGATAAAAGGAAAAGGAAAAGTTAGATCTCCCTTGCCATGCACTGCAATTCTATTAGAAGCCTCTCTCATGTTTTTTAAAATATCTTTTAAGCACAGATATGGATTATAATTATGCATGTCTACGTTGTCATGTCTACGTTGGCCCTATTTATTCAATTAATTCTATCTGGAGATTCAGTTGATGGACTGGACTGTCATTTGCCGGATGGAAAGGCAAGCTTATTAGATTTTAGGGAAACAAACTGCAGAGGTTGGGTAGAGAGGGAGCTTGTGAACTGAGCAGTGAGATGACTCACCCTCAAACAAGAGTGGAGAAAAGATGGTCTGTGTGTGCACCATATGTTCCAATTACGTGCTCCACCCAGGAGACCCCTGCAGACCTCCCCCAAATTGTTTACACATTTTTGCAGATGCTTTCTCCTCCCTTCAAGCAACTGGAAGCAGGATAATGCAGTGGTTTTGCCCTCAAGTCCCCAGCCTCCTATGACCCCACAAACACATAACCTGCCCCCCCAAAAATCAGCCAAAAATGAAACCCGCTTTGCAGTTGTCCACTCATACCCCCACAATTTGGAGGGGTGGGGACTGTTCCCATCACCTGCTGGCTATGATTGTTAAAAACTGCTGAAGAGCACTTCCTCCCCTCTTTCCAATGGTTAAAGAATCCTCCTTCTGACTTCAGAAAAGAAGCTGAAATCTAACTTGATGTTATTAATACCAAACTGCATTAAATAACTGAGAACTGGAAAAGACAAGAGACTTCTGAAGCTCAGAGGCAATCCTTCAAACTCGCAACATTAGTTACAATACTCTGGATAAACAGAATGAGTAGAAATTTATTTAATGCATTGAAATACAATTTGCAGGTGGGTGGGAGGCAGGGAGGAACTCTTCACCAGGCCTTAAGAGAATTAAGTCAAGAAAAGTATTGTAACGGGGTGGTTGGCATTGTAGTTGGGCTGGTTGGCTCTCCCATGTCAGTAGTGTAGTCAATTCACTCAAGGCTTTAACCCAGGCTTTAAAGGAGAACCCCAGAATGCTAAACTTTACTCCCAAAATAGATTCACTACTTTGGACAGTGCCTTGAAAGTCATCCTAAACCTGCAGTGGATTCACTGCCCCCACTGACATGGGACTTTTGGAGTTTTTAAAAAAACAAAAACAAACATAAATGGTCTTCCTTCCAAACTTCATAAGTAAACAGAGCTTCAGTGTTACTCCATGGATGGGTTTTTAAATGTTAATTGATCTATACAAATCAATATGTATGAGTCTCTCTCTCACATGTAAACTTGCTACCTGATTAGCTTATAGTTGCCTTGAATTACCTTTTTAATAGAAAGGTAAGATATTAATATCAGGAATAAATAACACTAGAAAGAAGAAAGCTTATCTTGCTTACCTGGCAAATAGAATAAAACCTCAAGTAAAATGGCATTAAATATTACAATATACCTGGGAAGAAGAGGGCAGACACCAGTCTTTTGGGTTAAACGTTTGGCTATGACTTTAATATATCACTGATGCAGAGAGTCTGCTACAAAAAGGATGGGGAAGACTTTTGAGGCAACCCCCACCAGATTAATCTAATAAGCCCCTGTTGCACCCCCTAAATGGTTTTTTAAGCCTTGCCCTGATCCAGCAGTTGCCCAAAATCTCTTGGTTCCTCCCATACATTATTCTTGCAGATCTGGGAGAATTATACGTTGAACTTTAGATGTTGTGATTGTCAGGAGTTGGAGACTGAACCTCAGTTTTAAAATGGCCAAACAATTGCAGAAATCATGCTCCATGAACTACCAATTCATGCCTAGTCAGGCCACTAGGGGGCAATGTCCTGTAAATATATATATGAGAGTTCAGAACAGAGCTTACTTCCTTCTTCCTGTGAATGCTGAGGCCTGGTGAAGCAGTTTCTCCCTGAATTGTTACTATTTGTATATATTGCAACTGTTTGAGTTTGAAGATAAAAGTGCCCCCTGCTTATTTGGATGTCAAACACTCTGTGTGAGAGTATTCTTGGGAACGGGTTGCTACTGAATCTACTGAGACAGTTCTTTTTTGCTTCCGCTGGGGATTTTGTGTCCTATCATCCCCTGACAGTGGTTATGGGCCCAGTTGATTGATCTCAGATTAGATAAGGTGCACCCCCAAAAAATTCCCCAAAACTCTTTTGTTTTGAGTGTTTTTTGGCTAGTTGGCTGAGAAACAGTTAAGTTTCAGCAAGGCCTGTAATATCTTCAAGCAACCTTGAAGTGCTGCCAGCAGTTTGTGTTTCATAGCTGTAGAACTGTTGACTCAATCAGCAGAATGGCAGATAATAGTCTCCTCCGCTATGAAAAGCTGGCTGATGGAAATTATTCAGCATGGAGTTTATACATGGAGGCTTTATTAATTAATGACAATTTGTGGCAAGTTTTGGAGAAAGAAAGTGTGATCCCAGAAGGTTCAGAAGATGAAAAAGCAGTGTTCAGGCTAGCAGGCCAGAAGGCTAGAGCTGCAATTCTCTTATCGCTCAGCCCCTCCCAGTTAATACATGTGGCCCCAGCAAAGACAGCCTTTCAGCTTTGGACAGCTTTGAAAACGGTTCATCAAAATTCATCCTACCTCTCAAAGATGATATGGACTAAGAGACTTTATAACACAAAGCTGTTTACTGGGGGCTGTGTGAAAGCCCATTTGGAGGAAATGAGGCAGCTTTTTCAAGAGGTGGCCAATAGAGGGGTGGATATTCCAGAAGCCCATAAGTGTTTTATTGGGCAGTTTGCCAAAAGAATGGGATTTCCTAATGTACAGTCTGCAGACCACCAGGGAGAGTGATTTGTCTGTAGACCTGGTAGCTGGGCATATTCTGGAAGAGGTCCAACACAAGTAATTTGATTCCCGGATGGAGGGGAATAAACAGCCACAAATTACCAGATGCAATCAGAAGAGCACTGAAACAGAGCACCTGTGGGGGAGGGAGCCTGCAGCTCCGTGAAACGCTGTTTCAGATGCAAAAAGCCTGGGCATTTTCAGAAGGACTGTAAGATGCCTGCACCAGATAGGAGCGGTGCATCCTCTCACGCTGCAAGCCATGCCTTCGTAGCACAGCACCATCCTGATGGTGCTGAGGAAAGAATCTGGTTACTTGATAGTGGGGCCATGCACAATATGGTTAATGATTTACAGTTGTTAAGGAATGTTAAAAATGCTTCAATAACCAATATTAACCTTGCAGATGGTGTTCCCAGCAAGGTGCAGAAAATGGGCACTGCATATGTGCCATCTTTTGATAAAGATTTTGAAAATACGTTATGTGTTAACAAACTAGAGAATTGTATATTAAGTGTGTCCCAAATAACTACTGATGGTTATAAAGTGATATTTGAGGGGGATCACTGTACAGTAACAGAAAGGCATAACATGAATAATGTCTGTGCAAAAGGGTTAAAGAAACATGGGTTGTATTACATGTTGCGTAAAGAGAAGGTAGCAAATGTGAACCCTGCAGACAATGTGCCCCTACATGATAAGTGTGTTCATTACTACCACAGGCTAATGGGCCATGCAAAGGGTTAAAAAAGCTAGCAAAAGTGTGCCCTGGTTTAAGCACGAAACACTGCCCAAGGTTCTTAGAATGTGCAGTGTGCGGGAAAGTTAAGGTGAAGGCTTTCCCTATTGCCAAAAAGACCCAATGTGTCACCAACAGACCCTTTGAAGGTTTCCATGCTGATTTAGCAGGCCCCTATAAGCCCACTGAAGGGGGTAACCACTATTTATTTGTGATAGTGGACAGACACAGTAGGTACACCTACGTATACTTACTGAAGGAGTAAAATCAGGCTGCAGACAGGTTCTGTGAGTGGGTGAACGTGGTGGAATGCAGATTTCCTTCTCAGAAGGTTTCCAGTCTAGTGATGGCTAGGGGCGGGGAATTCTTATCCAACAGTCTGCAGACCTGGATGCGTAGGAGGGGCATTAGACACAAGACCACAAACCCAGTGTCTCCAGGGGAGGATGGGCTTGCAGAAAGGAAAATTGGGATGTTGGAGTGCATGATGGAAGATGCACAAGCCCCAGCTGGGCTGTGGGGGGAGGCAGTGAAGACTGCTGCTTACCATTTAAATAGGCTGTGGATGTCTAGTGTCAGCCAGATCCCATATTGTCTATTGTATGGTAGAGCACCAAACCTCAAGCACCTGAGGGTTTTTGGACAATATGAAATTACTAATTCACCCGAGCCTAAGGAAGCCTGGGCAGCCTAAAACCAGGAGGCTGCGTTTCCTAGGCTATGAGGGTAATACGTACGTGTTTTCTCTCCATCCTGGAAAGGTTACGTTTTCCAGGAGTGCAAACTTTGAAATGGACTCAGGGTGGGACAGATAGCATTGCAATCAGGAGGTATTTGTTCCCTTGGGGAGGGATGTGTCAGCAACTCCCAAAAGTCCCATAAATGGAGGGGTGGTGATGCCTGATGATGAAGGGGAAGCACAGGAAGAAAAGCCTGACACTTCACATGCCACTCCAACACACACACCATCACAAACAAGCATTGAGTCTGACACAGGGAGAGATAGCAGCAGCAGTGAAAGTGAGGATGAGTCAGGCAGAATTAGGGTACTCATCCCCAGAAGGTCAACAAAGGTCAGAAAGGGTCCTGACACATTTGTTGTTCAGGAAGCCAGGCTATGCAATGTCATGGCAGAGGAGCCTGCAAGTGTGCAGGATCTCCTAAAACTTCCCCAGGAAGAGCAGGAGAAGTGGAACTCAGCCATGGATTCTGAGTTCGAGTCACTAGTTAAGAGGAAGGTGTTCCAGGTAGTTGAGAGGCCCAAAGACCAAAAGGTTGTTGGTTGCAGGTGGGTATACAAGCTTAAGGACATGCCTGATGGGACACAAAAGTGTAAGGCACACTTAGTTGCAAAAGGCTTTTCGCAGGAGCGCTACACCAATTTTGACAAAACCTTTTTGCCCACAGCAAAGCCAGAAAGTCTTAGGTTAGTGTTAGCTGTAGCAGCCAAGAGGAAGATGGTTGTGCAACACCTTGACTTTGAAACAGCATACCTGAATGCTGATCTTGAAGAGACAGTGTTCATGGAACAGGCCCCAGGGTATGATAGTGCAGGTGAGAGCAAGGTGTACTTGTTGCGCAAAGTGTTCTATGGCTTTAAACAAAGTGCATGTTGCTGGAACAAGTGCATACACCAAGTTTTGGTGTCACTAGGTTACACAAGGAGTGTCACAGATGCCTGTGTGTACATCAAGGGGCAGGTGATAGTGCTGTCATGCTAGTTATCTATGTGGATGACCTTTGTGTGGCAGCAAAGAGTGCCAGTGATGTCAAGAAAGTGCAGGTGGAGTTAGAAAACTGTTTCAAGTTGAAGGACTTAGGCAGCCTGAGATGTTATCTAGGAGTAGAGGTAGAAAGAACCGGTCTTGGAGAATTTTTCCTAAGTTAGAAGAAGAAAATTAACAGTCTTGTGGCCAAGTGTGGGCTTAGTGAGGCCAAAGTGGTCAGGACACCAATGACGACTGATTTTGTGAACTTAGAGGCAGAACAGGAGTTTGAGATCTGTACCACTCAGTGGTAGGCAGTCTGTTGTTTGTTGCAAACAACACAAGGCCTGACATCAGTTTTGCTGTTGGGGTGCTCAGCAGAAGAGTCTCCAAGCTGAGGAGGGTGGATTGGGAAGCCCTGAAGATGGTAGTTAGATTTCTCAAGGGGACCAGGGACATGAGCTTGAAGCTGACAGGAAGTCAGATGACCCTGGAGTGCTATGTGGACAGCTCTTTTGCTGCCAAAACATCAGACAGGAAGTAGTGACTGGGATGGCGGTCAGGTATGCAGAGAGCCCCGTAGTGTGGAGATCAAGGAAGCAGAACTGTGTAGCCATTAGTACCACTGAAGCTGAATTCACTGTCTTGTCTGAGATGGCAAGTGGGGTACAATGGGTAAGGCAGATACTTGCAGACCTTGGGGATCTGTGCCAAATGCCTGTTGAGGTACATGAGTACTCACAAGCCTGCATAGCTATGGCAGAAGCAGAAAACCTGAAATGCAGGACCAAGTGCATTGTGGTACGCTAACAGAATGTGAGGCAGTTAATACAAGAAGGTGTCTTGTGTCTGAAGTACTGTCCATCTGAGGACAACGATGCAGACCTGCTCACGAAAGCCCTTCCAGCAGGAAGCCATGAGGAGTTGGCAAAGAGGCTGGGCCTTGTCATTAGAGTGTAAAGTGAAAGGTGTCAAAAGGGAAGGTCAACCGACAGACAATTGATGTCCAACAATGCATGTTAATGATGTTATGTTGTGATGATAACATGTGTCCTGTGCAGTAGTTTGACCATTTTGGAGGGGATTGTTAGGAGCTGGAGACTGAACCCCATTGTAAAATGGCCAAACACTGCAGAAATCATGCTGCATGAACTACCAAGACATGGCTAGTCAGGCTACTAGGGAGCAATATCGTGTGTGTGTCTGTGTGAGAGTTCAGAACAGAGCTCACTTCCTTCTTCCTGTGAATGCTGAGGCCTGGTGAAGCAGTTTCTCCCTGAATTGTAAATACTGTATTTGTATATATTGCAACTGTTTGAGTTTGAAGATAAAAGTACCTCCTGCTTATTTGGACGTCAAACGCTCTGTGTGTGAGTATTCTTGGGAACGGGTTGCTACTGAGTCTACTGAGACAGTTCTTTTTGGCTTCTGCTGGGGGTTGCATGTCCTATCATCCCCTGACAGTGATGCCGTTAAACTTTATGATTCATTAACTGCCTTTTAAGAAAATGATCAGTTCATTCATATTCTAACTAGGCTATTACCAAAATCTTAAAAAGAAGTGCCTTTTTGAGATGTTGAAGGAGGCGGGACATAACGTACAATTTAAGGTGAATTTAGTTTTTTATGACATGGTCACCTTAAATGTGTTCTGTTTCCATTCCTTATCACAGTGCCTCATGAAAACCACAACAAGCACAAAACAAAGAAATATGCTCCAAATGTTCAGCTCCACCAATTAAAATGTGCATCTGATAACTAATCACACCTTACTAATTAATCAATTCAAGCTTGAGTTGAATACACTAACAACGGAATTGATTAAAGCTTGAATCTGTAACCTGAAAAGTCTTTCCCATAGATATCACACTGATTACGGTTATAGTGGCAGTGGGTAGGGTGAAAACTGACTAGGATAATAACATTATCCTGCCTTGCATGATCCAGAAGCCAAAAGAAACACCCAGCTTGTTCTTATTTTCAAATTCTTTAGTCAGCCTCCACTAGATTGTGTGCATAGCATCACACAACCGCCCAACAGTAGATGTGCTTGCTTAGAGTTCCAGAAATGTCTATGCTTCATTGAAAATTGAGCTCTCCCATGTTCCAGCAACGTAAGAGCAGACAAACATTTACATTAATCCAGGGGAGGATTTGAAGATTTTGCCACTACGCACACTATTTAACTATTTTCTTTTTTTTTTCTTTCCTTTTTTGCCTTGGTTACTATGAAAAAGCAAAATGGTCTTTCAAAAGCCCTACAAAATCAAGATGCTAACATTTTATGCCCAATTCTCAAGAAAATCAAACATCCAGTGCATTGATTTTGAATGGAAAAGAAATAAGCAATCTATTCTATTTAGTACTTCATGTCCTGGGACATCACAGTTGTGACTGTAATTAAACTGGAATGAGCAGTATAATTATAATGTTGGTGTGTAGTCCATTCCTTCAAAATAATGTTGTCTTTGCATTGTTTTTCATAGTCTGCTTGACTGTCAGAACATAATAACTTTTGACTGGTATGGTACAACAATGCTCAGTGTTGGCAACATTAGAAAGCAAGCTGACAAAATTAGGAGTAATGCCTGCATTTTTCTGTAATTACCTGTCAGGGAACAGGTGACAGATACAGCATGTGTCTATGACGTGGAATGAAAGAATACCATATTTAGTGACATTTTGGTGCATCCAAAATCCTAGTATTATGCAAAGTTGTCTTTGGTTTCTTTTCTGTGTAGTTACAATGTGGTTTCTTTAAAAGTCAGTTTAAAAGTTACTGCTTGTCTTCTTATGGTTATTTCCATATTCCTTTTTTTGAAGTCAGAAGCCTGTGACTAGCCTTCTGTATCTGTATATGCACAGGTAGGAGTACCTTGATGAAGCCAAATAGTTCTGTCAGACAGGTCATAATGTATCTGTGTTCTCACAGCCCAAGGAACTAACACCATTCAGGTGGGAGAAACAAAATAAAAAGCCTGACAAGAAGCATATACTCCCCTACAGGGGTTCACAGCATATAAACCCCAGACACACTCCTACCCAACCATTCTCTGAAGATGCCAGCCACAGATGCAGGTGAAATGTCAGAAAGAAACTATTCCAGAACACGGGCTCACAGGCCGGAAAAAAACCAAGGAAAATCTATATAATACAGTATGGTTTTTGCCAGACTTAAAAATAAAGCTCAAAGGACCACTGATTCTAGCAATGCTCAAGGATACACACTTAAGTTGGGGTGGGCAATGGTAAGCTCTGCAGGTGCTATTGGACTATAACTCCCATATTGGCTAGGGTTATTAGAAGTTGCAGTCTGACATCTGGAGGGCTGCATGATTCCCACTCCTGCTTTAAGTATACAAAAATAAAGCACTAGTGAGAGAATTATGGCACAAAACCCATTCTTTCTGTCCACATAGCCTTCCAAGAAACCCTGCCTCCCACCATTGGGAAAGCAAGTGCAATCATAGAATCATAGAATCATAGAATTGCAGAGATGGAAGAGGCCACGAGGGCCATCCAGTCCAACCCTCTGCCATGCAGGAAATCTCGATCAAAGCATCCCCGACAGATGGCCATCCAGCCTCTGTTTAAAGACCTCCAAGGAAGGAGACCCCACCACGCTCCGAGGGAGTGTGTTCCACTGCCAAACAGCTCTTACTGTCAAAAAGTTCCTCTTAATGTTGAGGTGGAATCTCTGTTCCTGGAGCTTGCATCCATTGCTCCGTGTTCCAGTCTCTGGAGCAGCAGAAAACAAGCCTGCTCCATCCTCAACGTGACACCCCTTCAAATACTTAAACAGGGCTATCATATCACCTCTTAACCATCTTTTTTCCAGGCTAAACATACCCAGCTCCCTAAGTCTCTCCTCATAAGGCATTGTTTCCAGACCTTTCCTAACAAACCACATCCTAACAAAGATTAAGGGGGTAAGTGGCTGCATGTTATCCCTTTATAAAAAGGACTCAAAAAACCTACAGGGCTCAGATGCAGACCACATCTTCCAAGCAGGCAAATTCACCATGACCTCTAGCCTTGATCCTCACCTCCATACACACATCTTCAATCCTGAGCATGGATATCCTCATGAGCTCTCTCTGTGTGCAAATAACAAGAGAACCCCATACATGTTGACTTGGAGGAACTGTGGACCTATTTCTCTCATCCTCTGCATGCAAATACCCACAGATTCCCCTCTAGACCAATCTGAAGAATTTCTCATACCACAATAACTAGCACAGAAATGATAAGTACAATGACAATACAGCACAGATAAAAGCCAACCTTCCCCATCCCAGCATGGGCATCTCAGTCTTCACCCATACATCAATGCTTGTCCACATCAAAATATGGTTAATAGTACTTGAACCAGCTTAGAGACTTCTGCATGTGGGCTTACCTGGGTCAAGCCAGATAAGAGCTGTACAGAAGCGGAATATACTGCTTCAGTGTGTGGAAGAGTCTCATTCTTTGGGGGGTTTTAAACAGAGGCTGGATGGCCATCTGTCGGGAGTGCTTTGATTGGATATTCTTGCAGGGCAAGGGGTTGGACTAGATGGTCTTTGTGGTGTCTTCCAACTCTATGATTCTAAGCCCCTTACACAGAGTATGTCTGGCATCAAGCTGTCTCTCTATGTTGTAACCCCTGTGTGACATATCCTCACATTCTGGAACAAACAAGGACCACAACTATCTCTGACTAAATAAAAATTACCCTGTAATAACAGGCATGAGTGTGTTGTTATAATGCAGTTGTAACTCTGCTAATATATATTCTAGAATTTAATAAAAAAAACAATAATATTATAATAAATTCACAAAAACTCATATGAGTATATTAATACATATTCTGCATAATTTAAGATCTATAATAAGTGATATTTGGACAAAAACAGCATATACACAGTAGGTCACTAACTAAGCAACCACAATTGTAGAAAACATAATCCAGAAGGCATTAGAATCATAAAATATAATCTGTTTGTATGAAGAAAATGTCACAATTCAGCATCAAAAGTGGTAAGTTTTTAGTCATTGCTCAAGAATAGTAAGTTCATGTACAGTCAGTGCTTCCTATATGATCAATGCAATTCTGAAATGCTGAGGAAAAGATACAACTTATCTAACAAGCCTCTAACACTGACGTTCATTTTGATACCATTTGAATTTTTATAGATATGAAAGAAGTATATATGCTAAAAATTAGATGTTGTGATACAGTTAAATAATCTTAGTTTATGTGTTATCTGACTTTTCAGAAAATGATCCAGTCATCCTTACCCTAAAACTACAGATAACAGAAATGACTTTTTGAGATACTGAAAACAGGGTGAGAAAATGTTCCATTTAACCTAAGTAGCTCCCATTCATTGTTGGAGAGGAAAAGCAGTTAAGATGTGTTGTATAGGGAGAACCTCTGGTACCAAGGGAGGCAGAACCCCTTTATTGAGAGGGTGGGAGGAAGAAGCAGCCAAGGATCTGGAGGCTATAGCTTTCCAAGATCCTTTCCTGGCTCTCCCATACCCACTAACTGTGCAACATCATGAAGTAAGCATACTGAAGGATGGTGGGGTGGGGACTAAAAAAAGGATTTGAGGAGGATTCTCCTCACTGGGATTCTCTGGAAGATCTGAAAAGCTCCTTTCTCCTTTTCTTCCCTCTCTTGACCACTGACAGATTAATTCCTAAAAACCAGCCACTTCTGTTAAAATTTGAGTTTGCCAATTAAACACACCCTACTATTAAACTGAAACTTAAGCTGAAAACTCTACCAACTGGATTGATTCAAAATCAAATCCCTAACCTGAAAAGTCTTTTCCAGGGATATCATGATGGTTATGATTACAGTGGCAATTGAGCAGGGTGGAAACTAACTAGGATAATAGCATTATCCTTCCTTGCATGATCTAGAAGCCAAGAGTACACCTAGCCTGTTCTTATTTTCAAATTCTTCAGTCAACCTCACTTGGTTTAGTCACTTGGCTTCCTAGCTAGCATTTCACAAACAAAATTCACACAAAAGAAGAAGGCAGACCCTCCTGTTGTGGACTGAGGTGAAGTAGCCTCTAACCTTGTGTCTACCAATGTGCATGAGGTGTGGCACTGGTTGGATTGTGGTGTGGCATGTGTGCATTGCACACCACACCATGTTAATAAGGCTGCATGGGTCAGCTAGGATCCACAGTAAATCCTTCTCAAAATACAACTGTCAGATGAAAAGATTATGAGATAAATTATAGCAATGTTCTGTATAGTAAGGGGCCGAAAAGAAATGGGAGCAATAAAACAGGAGTTGAATTTTGTTCCTCACACATTAGTTGCATTTAATCACAACATTCAAGCAATTTCCCATTACATGACAAAACCAATTTTTGATTTGTATTGTTCTGAATTTTGCTTAACTTGGGGGGGGGGGGTGGAATGCAGCTTGAGTAGGGCAATAAAAAGCAATCAGAATGTTTATTGTTTAATGGAAGGAACAGTATAATGAACTGGTTATTCTGCTCATTCTTTTCCCTGTTCTTGCTGTGATATTGCTACTTCATAGGATTTTAAGAATTAGTCATAAATCTTTATAAGTTTGCTACCTGACAAAATCATCTAAGGACAGCCCTAAGGGGAAAAGGTCAGCTGTTAATCAATACCTTTGTTAGGACTTTTATTAGAGTGTAAATTTTTAAGTTCCCCAGAGTTCTTCAGTAGACAAGGTGGTATAAAAATTAAGAGTGAGGGAATAAACAGTTGTATAGCAAAAAATCAGATTAGCTATGCTGGACTTATTGGATTGCACCATTGTGCAACCAGTTACACAGAGGGAAATACTGCCTTGCACTCTCCCATTCCTCCCCACTCTCCTCATCCACCACAAAGGAGTGCAATTACAGCAACTCCCAAGCAGTGCAGCTGCTTGACACTGTGACATTGAGTGTCACAGGATTTCTACAACCCTGACTGGAATACCACCTTTGTTGAACCTCCAAAAAAGTGAAACTGTTTGCATAATAGCATTTAGGTCAACACAAAGCCACAGAAGGATTCTGGCTGTTTTACTATACCAACAAACAGAAGCAGTAAGAAGGAGAAACCGTGTATGCATCTCTGCCAACAGATACCTAACAGCTTATGTATGTGTGTGTGTGTGTGTGTGTGTCTACTAGCTATACCTGGTGTAACATACACTGTTACCTACATATATAAAACACTTCAGTATGTTTCCTGTCCCACTCCGCTGATTCAGCACTTAGGAAACATGTCGAGAGTATGATCATTTGATGCATTTGCATACAACCTTTCAATTCAAGCATAGTGGCTAGTTTTATGCCAAGAGCCCCTCCGCCACCACCATGCAACTGCACGCACACACACACACACACACTTCACATGTGCCAGGATGTGAAAGCCTTTCTACCACTGCCATGCAACTGCGCACACACACACCATGTGCACCAGCATGTGAAAGCCTCTCTGCCACTGCCATACACAAACACCCCATGCAACACACACACACACACCACACACACATAACCCATACACACCAGGATGTGAATGCCCCTCCACTCCTATGTTTAGAAAGTACATGAAGCTTTCCACATGTTTCCAGCCCAAGAGCAAGGCCCAGCTACAGACAACACAGAAAACCATGTTGCGGTGGCCAAAACTGAGGGCTGAATGCCGCTCTTAAATAGCAGTTCCCCTGGCTGCTTCAGGTGTGCTGCATGATTGCAGCTGGCTGCATCTGATAGCTTGGCCCTGGTTCTTCCAAGACTCCCACAGCCAAGGCTGCAGCCAGGGACCTAGTCTTGTGAGGAGAGGCAGATCCTGACACCTAAGCAGCCAATCAGCTCACTGAAAAGGGCAACATACCCAAGAGAATTTTGTATATAATAGATAACCTTTCCCCATATATGGATGTACCACCAGAAAACAAACACACATTCCTATGCACAAAGTAAGGTATTCAGAACTGGATGACAACAATTGGCTGTTGTTTCAACTGGTATGTGTTGTGTAGGTCAAGGGCGGTAGCCCCGGGTGTATTTGAAAGAACCAGAACCAGAATTAAACAACAATCCTGCTAAGTAGACTGCTACCACTCCTTTTGGCCAGTTCGGTCACAGCCAGCAGATTCCCAACCCTTATGCTGGTGTGAGGAAAATACAGTCTCAGACTCCCCCATCCAAATTCTTTTGGGCATGTGTGTGTGAATGAAAAATCATTGTCAAAAAGCCCCGAACCACTGCCTGGAGCAGTGCTGCACTTTAAAACACCCCCAAATCACAGAAAACCTCCTCACTTTACCAAAAATTGGTGGGAAACTATTTGGGGGGAAAACAGGAAATAAGAACAGGAAGTGGCTTCACAACCTCCCTGTCTCTGTTCCTACAAAAGGGACAATCTTGCCCAATCCTCCTATGTTCAATAACCATAGAGCCATGGTGGACTTGGCAAGATTATAGAGGGATTCAGTTGTTTCCATTGAGGAAGAAAGAGGAAATCCAAAGATTCTGATAATGGAGAGCTGGGGATGAAAAATCAGATTTCCCAAGAGGGGTTACCCATCATGGACGTTCAAGTGGGCTGGAAGGCTCTAGCCTGGCTTGTGAGTTGGCACATTCCCAGATTCTTTCAGGGCACTTGTGACTGGATCATGTCATAATGATCCTGCAAAATTGTCTCCCCACCCCCCCCCATGTTACCCATCATGCAGGTTGAGATAGAAAATCACCCAGCAATTGAGGTACCCACTGGATTAATCCATGCCCTGTGTCATACCAAGAACTTCCTTACATTTTAACTCATAAAATAATTTTCTTAAATTTTAACCAGTGGCCAATTATAACTGAAAAGTAGTGCTAAATGTACACTTCCACATCAGTTGTCATATTTTCAAATATTGTTGAGAGCGAAATGGCTCCCAAGCAGCTTGCTTTGGATCTCCTGGCTGTCACAATTGCTAGGGAAGACAGCTTTCTTCAGGCTTGGTGTGTTCAAGAAGGATCAATTCAATTGCAAATAGAGTCATTATTTTATCCACCAGCAACAATAAAGCAATGTCAATTCAAAAGAATGTCCGAGATACAAGGATGTCGGCGACCGCCTCCAAGATAAATAAGATCCACCTGCATGACACTTCATTTTCCACTCCCTTCCCAGAATGGTAATACAACACAAATTCTTCAGTGAAAGGGGTACAAGCAGACATGGGGTGAATCCCTATGAAACAAGGTGCGGTGGAGGAACAATTAGGCTAGGTATTCTTCTGTAGCAATTATTACTTGCATCATGCTATATTAATCAAGAGCACGGTATTTCTTAAATGATTGATGGGGCTCACCAGGAATCAGATTACTCACTATTAAGTATTAACTATTTCTTCTTTGAAATATTCAATCACAATCATGGCAGGGTCAAACTACACATTACTGTAATCCTTGTTTCAATTATTATTACTATTATTATTACTGCTACTGCAACAACTACTATTTTATATCCTGGTTTTCCCTGAACAGTTTTATTATTTTACAAGAAAACAGCATGGATTGGGGGAAGGATCTGAATTAGGACCCTAGCATGGGGAAAGAGGGGCTTTAGCACTTTGTCCCACATGAGGGATCCTGCCTAACCTCTGGCTGGCTGTGAAAGAAAAATCTGGTGGTACTCAAGGCCAAACTGTGTGTTTAATGTCATTTTTAATCTGGTCCCTGTTTGCAAGAGAACTGATAACACCGGGTATGGACATTACTAAAGAAACACTACTGACCCAGTGCTTAGCAGTTTAACAAGTGGGAGATCTATAATTGCATCTATTCTCTCTTTATATTATTATAAAAGCTATACCCATATGTTTTGCATAACAGGGGAGAGGGCTGTCTCTTTTTATATGCACACTCATTTTAATCCCCATTAATATCAAAATATTGGTTAAATAATGTTGTATTAATAGTTACAGAGACACATTGACAAGTGGCAAGATTATGGTATATTTTTCAACAGATTAAATCCTAGTATAGAGTGATTTTGCAAGATTATGGAAACACAGCTGGAACAAAGTATATAAAGGATAAGGGGATTGTTATGTGAACTGCTGTTGTGCATGAAAAATCCATGTTTGTAAAAATCTTACTATGAGGAGTTTAAATTAGCTCAGTTGGCAAGCAAGAGGCTGCGTAACTTTGCAGGATCTTGTACCCTCTGTATAGCAGTACTGACTGGGAGGACTTTTTCGGACGTCTCAAATACAACGCAAGCAGCCTCATTGCGTTGCGAGGCTGCTGCGCTGCAGGGCATCCCTTTCGGATGATGCTCTCCCCTGCTGGTACTGTTGCGGTACCGGGGGGACATTTGAGCATTATATTTCGCTGATTTTTACTCACGATAGTCAATCGTGATTAAAAACTGGCGAAATATAATGCTCAAATGTCCCCGTGGTACCGCAACAATACCGGCAGGGGAGAGCGTCATCCGAAAGGGACGCCCTGCAGTGCAGCAGCCTCGCAATGTGATGAGGCTGCTTGCGTTGTATTTGAGACGTCCGAAAAAGTCCGGAGAAAACAAGCCAGACAAACCAAATAGCCTTGAAATCTTTATAAGAAGTGAACTGAAATGGCATTCACACCACACACATCCATCCAGCACACTCACAAGAACTATCAAAGAAAAACAGGAGAAATCTTAAAAAGAGGGTTAGAATTAGGTTGTTGAGGCAATGCTGTACCTGTCCTAAAGAGGGGAGCTCCTCACGAGTACCAATGTGAAGGGAAATTACTCATGAGCAAGCATTGCAAAGACAGTTGGTGGCCAGTTGAAGCAAAGGGAAAAGGGGAAGTTAGAAGCAACGTAAGCGAGAGAGATTCAGAAGGGGGAAGGGGGAAACAGACTGGCATGGAGACAGATAGAAAGTGAGGTCTGAGTGTGGAAGGGTAGAAGGAGAGGGTGGGAGATAGTACAGAGTGGCATTGACATGAGCAGAATGGGAATCCAAGCACCCAGAGCTGAGATTTTGGGGTATATTATATGCAAAATCTCCTTTGAAGGTGCAATTTAACAAAGAAAGTTTTGTTGTTGTTGTTGTTGTTTGGAAGATTTCTAACATTAAAACAAAGGAAGCTCTGGATGAGCCAGCACTATAGGAAAAGGACAGTTTTTGACTGATCGGTGACAGACAGTTCTCTCTTTGGGATGCAAACAGAATGATAAGGAAACTAGACCTCACAGACTGATGAGATTTCCAGCTTACTTTTGAACTGGTGAGAAGGATGCATCCTCCTGAAGCCTTCTCAGGAAAGCATGGCATTATTTTTGCAAACTTCAAAGAGATTCTGCTTTACCTTTGCCAAAGGTGTGAAACACTTTGCAGAACCTGAAATGGTCTGTCCCTGGCGTGTACATGCGAGCAAGTGAACTCTAGCCCTGACCTGTGTTTTTCTCATCAGCCTCTTGGAAGGCCTAATATTGATATCAAACATCTATCAAAAATGGATTAAGCTATCGCTCTGGTTACAGGATTCGTTATTTTCCTTCTGTCCAGTGTTCATTCCTTCTCCTTTCAAAATCCAGAGGATGATCATAGAGATGAGGATTCATTTTGTTTGGTCTGTATCTTAAAGTAATCTCACCTAATTTACATTTACCAGACAAATATGTAGATCAAAAAACAATGATCTTTCTGAATGTGTATTGCTCCAAAGTTTGTGATGTCGTTCTGCACTCAGAAATTGTAGACAGAAAGGGGATATATCAGAAAAAGCCATATATAAAAAGCATTTTTAGAGGAAAATGTGTATTAAAATTAATGCACATTTGGAGTTTTTGGTGTGTGTGTTTTAAATAGAATGATATAGAAATTGGACAAAACAGACATAATTGAATACAAGAGAAAAAGGCACAAAGTGGATACAAACTGAATTCATCCCATCCCTGCTCATACATGGTCTCCTTCATTGTGGACAACTATGGTAATGTGCAGACCCAGATCCAGGACTAAGCAACATGCCTGAGAATAGGAAAAGTACCTGGTGTGCAGGTCCCTTTCCTGATAATCGTTTGATATCCCTTCTGATGAGTAACATGTGAAGGAGGTTGAGAGAGATACATAGAGCTGAGGTTTTTAACCCTATAAACTGTTGGGGGTGCTTTTTTTATTTAATAATAATAATAATAATAAAATTTTATTTCTATACCGCCTCTCTTATAACGAGGCGGTTTCCAACATAACAAAAATCACAACATAATACAAATTACATTAAAATTGCATTAAAATACAAGAGTACAACAATAACAAAAAAGCCAATGCCCAATGCTGGTGAGGGGCGAGATTTAGTTATTTATACCCCGCTCTTCAGCCACAAGGCTATCAGAGCAGCTTACAAATTGTTTTTAAGCAATAGCTATTTACACATCTACACTGCATTAAACAGTTTCCAATGTATGTTAGCTAATTGCCCCCACAAGCTGGGTACTCATTTTACCGACCTACAAAAAGATGGAAGGCTAAGTGAACCTTGGAGCCTGCTGGAATCGAACTTGCAACGTGGTGACTTGCAGTACTGGCATTTAACCACCGTGCCACCAGGGCTCCAGTATAGCTGATCATCTGCCTAAAGATCTGATATGTGGATGTCAGCTATTCATTGGAGTGTTGAAGCTGTGATTCCACTTACATTCAACATATATATTTGTATATCCACTCAGTACAAAATACCATAGCTTTCCAAATGATCTCCAAAAGAAATGGACCTGACAAACCCCTGTGCCCTTGCAGAACTTGTAAAAATTACTTTTGGGGACTATGATTCTCAGAATGCCCCAGCCACCATGACAGGTGGCCTTGTTGGCTAGAAGATTCCAGGAGTTGTAGTGCTACAAATTAATTTTCCAGGTTCTGCACTCTTAGGACTTTTCATTGCTCAGAAAAATGAAGAGTGTAATTAATGTCCTGATAAAATATGTTGTTGAAAATTCAAAGTAGTTTTATAATTCTTGAAGCAATGTCACAAGTTCATTGTTATCCAACACTTGTAAAGCAATAATTAGAGACAAGTGCTGTCATCTCATGATCATAAGCTAACTCCATTGCTTCAGTCATAAAGTAATGGTGTGTAAGCATGGTTTGGTCAGGTTACATGACCAAGCCAATAGCAACTTACAAGTGTTAGAACTCCTAACAGTGGTCCACAGATTTACTGCTATTCTACACTCTGACATTAAGAGTGTAATCTTTTAAAATGATTTATTGTTTTAACTTTCATCATACAAGTAAATGTCAGTACAAGATGAATTAACCAGAATAAAATCATCACAGGCATATAACCAAAAGTGTAATGTATTTTTAATTAGCATTTCTAAACTGTGTAAGGTACGCATTTCCTCTCCATTGACGCCCCCTTGTCGTGGGAGAGAGGCTTGCGTACCCTAATGATGTTTTGAGCTATGCTGGCGAATTCCACGAATTCCTTGTGAATTGCTGGGAAAAAGGGGAACTGCCATCAGACCTCCGAGATGCAGTCATCATCACCCTGTACAAGAAAAAAGGAGCAAAATCCGACTGCTCAAACTATCGAGGCATAACACTGCTCTCTATTGCTGGAAAAATCCTTGCAAGGATACTCCTGAACAGGTTAGTTCCTGCTATTGCAGAAGAACTTCTCCCTGAAAGCCAATGTGGCTTCAGAGCCAATAGGAGCACTACAGACATGGTATTTGCCCTTAGGCAACTGCAAGAAAAATGTAGGGAGCAGAACAAGGGTCTCTATGTAACATTTGTAGACCTCACCAAAGCCTTTGACACTGTAAGTAGAAAAGGTCTGTGGCAGATCCTGGAAAAACTAGGATGTCCCCCCAAATTCCTTAAAATGATTATCTTGCTACACGAGGGCCAGCGTGGTCAAGTCAGATATGGCGATGCTCTTTCAGAGCCCTTTCTAATAACGAATGGAGTGAAGCAAGGTTGTGTTCTTGCACCAACTTTATTTACAATCTTCTTTAGCATGATGCTCCAAAGGGCTATGGCAGAGCTTGAAGAAGACGACGGCATCTATATACGCTACCGTACTGATGGTAGCTTGTTTAACTTAAGCCGTCTGAGGGCTCACACTAAGACTCTAAACTATCTAGTCCGTGAGCTGCTCTTCGCCGATGATGCTGCCCTTGTTGCCCACACAGAAGGAGCTCTGCAGCGCCTAACATCCTGCTTTGCAACAGCTGCAGAGCTGTTTGGGCTAGAAGTCAACCTGAAGAAAACAGAAGTTCTTTACCAGCCTGCACCACAGGACGAACACCACCATCCCCACATTGCCGTCGGCAAATCAGTGCTCAAGTCCGTTCAGCAGTTCACCTACCTGGGAAGCATCATCTCCTCAGATGCCAAGATTGACAAAGAGATCGATCACAGATTAGCAAAGGCATATAGTGCATTTGGAAGACTTCACAAAAGAGTCTGGAGCAATAAACACCTGAGGCAAAGCACAAAAATCAGTGTGTATAGAGCCATCGTACTGTCTATCCTCCTTTATGGATCTGAAACATGGGTCACCTATCGCCACCACCTACGACTCCTCGAGCGCTTTCATCAGCGCTGTCTACGCACAATCCTAAATATACACTGGACTGACTATGTGACGAATGTTGCTGTCCTTGAGCAAGCAGGGATCACCAGCATTGAGGCCATGATATTGAGAACACAGCTGCGCTGGGCAGGGCACGTTTCTAGGATGGAGGACCATCGCCTCCCAAAAATACTACTCTACGGTGAACTCGCCACGGGTCAGCGTAAGAGGGGCGCTCCAAAAAAGCGATACAAAGACTCCCTGAAACAACATCTCAGGCTTGGCCAAATTGATCACCAACAGTGGTCCGCCCTGGCCTCACATCGGGAGGCATGGAGACGCACTATCCACAATGCTGCAGCCTTATTTGAGAACTCACGACGAACAAGTCTTGAAGAGAAACGACAACGCAGAAAGAATCACAACCCAGAAACATCACCCAAGGAGACCTTCTGCTGTGCTTTTTGCAACCGGACTTGTTTATCTCGGATTGGCCTTTTTAGTCATCAGCGCGCTTGCAGAAAGCGCGGGATGAGTCCTTCCTGAATCTTCGTTTGCGAAGAAAAGCCAGAGAGAGAGAGAGAAGGTACGCATTTATTTAAAGGAAGAAAACCCCAGTGGAACACAATAGAGCTTCCTTGACAGTAAACATGCACTGTGTACCTCCATTTTCCTCTCCTAGACTGTGTTTATCTATGTGTTTGCTTGGAGACATAAAAGTCTTCTTCAGAGCAGAAAAGTTCCTTCTGGCTGCAGGACACTTTTGATCCACTGGAGCTTTTCCAGAGGGTGAAGAGAGGAGACAGTGAACTTCATTTGGTTTTCTCTACCCTGTAGTCCCCCTCCCAATGCTCTGACTAGTGGGACTGCAGAGAGAACAAGAATCAGCAAACATCATTTCACCCCACCCCCATTTCCTGCTCCTGCTATTAGCATAGTAACTTGGGATACAAACTCAACCCACTCCCCATTTTGTTTTTTAAAGCAAGCCTGAAGTCTTCAGGGCAATGTTCCAAGCATAGTTTTGTTTCATTCTACTTTGCTAAGTCTTTCAAAGTTGTAGGAAAATGTACAGAATTAGAAAAATTAGCAAAGGTAGGCATAAACACATAGCCTGTGGCTATTACAGTAGCTGGCAGTTTTGAATCTTAATATGTGTTTGATGTATTTTAGTAAAGTATTATTATTTTAAGTAGCAGATTTCTGGTCTTCTTAGCCTCAAGGGGAATCAGGTAACAAATGGTTAAGACTACAAGTGATTATTCCATGGTTTTAGTGAAGTATAAAAAAGTAGCACAACAAATACACTTAAAACTTTAAAAATCAATTATAACAACTGTATTTACATTTAGTATCTACTGTATACTGCCAATAATATGTACAATATATTTACACTGTGATTACTAAAAAAAAAACCCATTTATTTCATTTATGTATTTTTTTGAAAATTTTGTTTATTTCTTATTAAAATGAAATGATAGTCTTATGGTTGTGGGTTAATCCAGGAAGATCTGAATTGTTCTATATCAAAGTTTCCAGAGATTACAGTCAAGGTAGCTAGTTTTTGCACAGAGGCAATAACTTGTAGGCAGAGGATGTTGTCGCAATCCTAAATTTTTAATATAGCTTTACTGTTTTAACATTATTACTCTTAGCATTGTTCTTATCCTTAATATTTTAATCTAATGTTATATTTAATAGTGTATTTTAATTAATTTTACTGTGTTTTAACTACTTAGTTTTTATTTATTTGTCAAGGACTGAAATAAATTTATGTATAGTTGTGGGTGGGCCCCCTTTGTCTCCTGGCAACCAATATTTTTAGACCAAGTCCACCACTGGGACTCAAGACCAGAAAAATAGAATAAACTAAAACGGTTGAAAAGTAGTCTGAACAGGATTTACACCAACACTCAGGCTTCAAGCACTCACACAAGGATATCAAGGATAGTAGGAAGTATTTGAATAGAACAGATTGAAGGGATGCTAGCTTGTACTGCACCGATCTGAAGATCAGAGACGTTCAAGCAGCAACAAGCACAAAAGGATGGGGGAAACAAAGGTGCATTGGTGTCATAGACTAACAGGTCAATGGGAGAAGAGTGGTCCGTGTGCGGCAACAAACTGGTGGGGACGGTATGCAGGGTGGGTTGGAGACACAGACTAATGTCAAGATGGAATTAAGGGGATCTGTGCACACTGAGAAGGAGTCTTGGGGTGATATTTATAGTCAATATTTTCCTTGAAGGGGTAATTTTGAAAGGAAGCCAAATGTTTTGCCAGAGATTCCCAAAGTTAAGCAATGGATCTCCCAAAATGTCAATGATCAGGATGAAAGGAATGTTTTTGGACTGATGAATGACAACAACCCTCTTTTGATCTGAAGATCTGGAAGAGGAAAACTAGCATGTGGATGACAATGAGACTACCTTTAATGTGATCTGTGAATGTCTCACCTCCAGAGATATCCAGAAAGGACCTGCTATTAAAACTCTAACAGTAGTCTTCCAAGGTTTCCCCATGATCCTTATCTGGGGATAGGACCCTTTGAGAAATTTATGGGGGCCCTTCCTTAGGTTATACGTGCCTTTTTACATGACTCCAGCCCTGGGCATAGGGAGTCCCGATTTACCCTCACCTCATGGAAGGTCACAGCAAGCCAGATTATAGAACATAGCCAATTATAAATTATTAAAAATGTGAGGACTGTCATGTCTGGTTATAATGTTTGAAGAGGGGAGGAGATAAACAGAAAGCACTGGATGCTGCCACAATTCTGTCAACCTTGCTTTAAACATATTTTTAATATTATATTATCCTGAGTGGAAAGTTAACACACAAAGCTGACAGACCTTTGCTGCTGTCTAGGATTTTTAATTGTCCACCTGTATATGGGACATATGAGAACGTTCTTCCCAAGAGATCAAATTTCTGTTAATTCTGGGTGGGAAATTTGTGTGTTCTTATCTTGGCATGAATTCCATGCTGTTCCAAGTTCATCAGATGAAGGCTTTTGTGTGCAGGTGTGTGTGTATGTGTGTGTGTATGACTCTGGCTTGCATCTGAAACAAAATTTTGATTATGCTGGATGCTATCACCACAAAATTAATTCTTCTGTAGCACTTCTTCATCTAATACTTAATGTGTTACTGAACATGAGTCAACAGTGTGATGCGGCAGCTAAAAAGGCCAATGTGATTTTGGGCTGCATCAATAGAAGTATAGTGTCTAGATCAAGGGAAGTAATAGTGCCGCTCTATTCTGCCTTGGTCAGACCTCACCTGGAATACTGTCTCCAGTTCTGGGCACCACAATTCAAAAAGGATATTGACAAATTGGAGCATGTCCAGAGAAGGGCGACTAAAATGGGGAAAGGTCTGGAAATGATGCCTTATGAGGAGAGACTTAGGGAGCTGGGTATGTTTAGCCTGGAAAAAAGATGGTTAAGAGGCGATATGATAGCCCTGTTTAAGTATTTGAAGGGGTGTCATGTTGAGGATGGAGCAGGCTTGTTTTCTGCTGCTCCAGAGACTGGAACACGGAGCAATGGATGCAAGCTCCAGGAACAGAGATGCCACCTCAACATTAGGAGGAACTTTCTCACAGTAAGAGCTGTTCGGCAGTGGAACACACTCCCTTGGAGCGTGGTGGGGTCTCCTTCCTTGGAGGTCTTCAAACAGAGGCTGGATGGCCATCTGTAAGGGATGCTTTGATCGTTATTTCCTGTGTGGCAGGGGGTTGGACTGGATGGCCCTTGTGGTCTCTTCCAACTCTGCAATTCTATGATTCTAAGGGTTCACCTTTCTAGGGAATCTAGGTATTAGTCGGCAATGATGCCCAAGAACATTTGTCTACTTCACTGGATAGTTGCATAATCCTACAAGGTAACACAAACATAGCAACATACATATATGCACACCCATTTCATTCCTCATTAATGTGCAAATATTAGCTAAAATGTTGCCAACTTAATGGTTACACCTACACACACAAAAATCACCTGGTAACAAGAGTATTCTGCATACTACTACTGGTATTTTCCCCCCCTTCTGTTTCTCAATACTATTCATATTTTATCAAGGCATATTTTCAACAAGCCTATATTCCAGTCTGGAACAGCGTTCAAGAGAACATGAGCTCATGTAGAACACAGGTGGAAGAGCACTATACAAGAATTAGAGTTGGATCAACTTTTTATTACTGCTTTACTTTCCTGGTTAACCATGTTCAGTCTCACTACTTTCAAATCCAGGAGGCAAATACTAAAATAAATCCATTTTAAATAACTCCCTTTACATTTTTCTGAAGCAGGTATTTCAAGAGTATTGGAACAGAGTGATAAACCCACAAGCCAGTTGAATCAAGATGGGACCGCACTGATCAGCAGGGGTGTAAGAAGGAAGTAGACAGATACTGTATGTCAACCAGAAGTCCATACAGTGCAGATGGAAGTCAATCCATGTTTGTCTTTATAAATAAAAAACAAGTAAACCATTGTAAGGAGAAATGGCCTATTCCAAGAGACACAGGGAAAAGGCAAACATAAGGAGGATTAGGTTAAGCCCTGTTGGATGAGGATGGGGAAACTGGCTTAAAATTCAGGAAACTGAATTTTCTATTTCATCCTTGGGATGCATATTTATTGATTGCTTTGATTGAGTTTCCCCAGTAGATCTGAGAATGAAATCTGTGATATTATATATTTGTCAAAGTCTTCGATGTACAGAAAGAAAGGGGACCTTTTCACAGCCCTTTGTCAAAATAACAATCTAGATCTCTTAAGCCAAAATGCCTAAAGTAAAAATGCAGAGGGTTTTCTCCCTTCAACAGATATTGGAATTGGTCTTACTAACTTAGTTACATTGTCTTTATAGGCAGGTGCTCATATATGATTTGTCATAAAACTGGATAGAGGTTTAAAATAAGTTACCAGCAGGCCTCTTTACCATTGTTATCAGTCACTTAGGAGATGTTCAGATGGGCTCAGTATTCCGTGGCTGGCATGGAACAGGGTCGAGAAAGGATTTTCCTTTCGGACAACACTGACCCCATTCTGTCCTGCATCAATGCTGCCCCCATGCTGCTCCCAGAATAAAGTATTCACAATGAAACATCATGAATAGAACACCCATTCTGTGTCTGTCATGGAATCATGGGTGTGGGGAAAGGAACCCTGTTCCTCTTGCAAGATGACAGCCGCGGGGGGGGGGGGAGGTCTTTTCCTAGCACTTCCGGGGACGATCAGGACATCCAGGTAAGTGGCACCCTTTTGCCCACCCATCCCCAAGTTACTTGTATTTTTTGTTATGTATTTTTGTGCTTTGTTTTCAGTTTTGATGTTTGGTTTTATTTTGTTTTTAATCTCCCATGAGACTGTTCTCGCGCGAGAACGGGCAGGATTTTATTTGGTGGTTGTAAATGCAGCCTTATGATGGCTGCATTTACGACCAGCCAGTGAGGGAAGGGGGAGGTAAGTGTGTGAACATTTTTCTTCTATTCCGCAGCAGGAATGGGTATGGAGTTGGCAGGGCAGGAACGGGGTATTTTGCCCCGTCTGAAAATGTTGTTAGATGAAGTGGTGGAAGGGGTGGAATGAAGGGTGGATGGCATAAAACATACCCTCCAACTATCCTGATTTGGCAGGGAAAGGCCCAATGAATCCTCCATCACCCCACTTTTTCAGCTGCCTTTAAAACATCCTGGTATCCTTCTCTTCCTTCCCTGTTCCTCTTCATCCAAGGGCTTGTCTAGGTGGACAATTTGCCCTGCCTTGCTTCCGTCTTGTAGTCCTGCAGTCCTGACGACACAGGGCATTTACTCCGTTTTGCCACAGCAGTCTTCATGACCCCCGGGACAAAGCCAGGGCCAAGATGGGGGGAAGTCAGGGTAGGTCCTGTTACACCATTTAAAAACAATTCGTAGTAAAATCTGCTCCAGCCAGCAAAAAACAGATCAGACCCTCCATGACCACAGGAGCCCATTCCAGCATACTGGCTCGTCGCTGTAGTTGTCATCTGCTGTCACTCTTCTGGATCCAGAAAGCAGGCCTACAGCATGTGACCAGGCTGGTCATAAGAAGGGGGCCTTGGTCACGTGCTGCAGGCCAGCTTCCTGGCTTCGGAGAGTAGGAGGAAGGTGGTGGTGGCTGCAGTGGTGGACCAGTATGGCAGTCTGGACTTCCTCGCATTTTGCCCAAGTAACAGGGGAGGGACGGGCCTGATTTGGGGGCAAAACATGCCATCAGGGAACCCTTGTATTCTGACCCATGTAGATGAGCCCCTTGTCTCACTTCAATTGCTGCAGACTGAGTTCAAAGTGAAAAGTAGTTTGCACTTAATTAATTGAGGGAGGGAGGAGAGGAAAGGGTAAAATCTTGCCCTTCAGGCTAAAACTTTGAACAGTGTATTTACCACTGTACTACCCACCACTGGCAATCTAGCTTGAGCCACCCAGTACTCCTTCAGCCTAGCACTGTAAAGAGAATGGTCAGGGAAGGCATCCACATGCCATCACTTTCCTTATCCCAGTGGTTCTGTTCACCATGTACACAGAGTGTTCATTGGAGGGAAGGGGAACTGGAGGTTTTGTAGGTATAGAAGACGGTGGCAGTGGCTTCAGCAAACTAGCTTGGCACTTCTCTTGACAGCATTGGTCTATTGGAATGTACAGTGTCACTTCTCCTTTTTTACAGGGGATGAATGGCCTCTACTGCAGTGGGCCCCATGGAACTGTGGATTCCAGCATTTTAGGAGCTTGGTGGTAGATATCATCAAGCACTCACTTCAAACAGTCATTTATTAGGGAGGCTCTAGTTCTGTTTTCCTGGACTGAGTGATGAGCTGGACCAGATAGCCAACAAAGGACCCTCCAGCTCTATCATCCTGTGCAGAGAAATATGAGTTTAGGCTTTGTTGGCTGCAGGGAATTTGGAAAGCAAAGTGAAACAGCTATTCCCACAACTGCAAGAATTGTTTGCTTCTGTGGTTTGTAACACAATCATTTCTAGTTATACTACTAGAACAGTGTTCGTACGCACGCACATAAAGAAAGGTTAGGATAAGCAAATATTAAATAGAATAAAGGGTAGTTTATAGTTCCACCCAAAAGCAAAACTTGTTCGTGTGAGATCCTGTTGACACACTGCTATACTTGGATCAGGCTTTAAAACAGAACATGGATCATATGAATTTACTGGAAATAATAGCTGCTAAGAATGTACTGGTATTATTCAAAATTTAAGTTAATAATTAAGCAAGTTTTTTTAAAAAAAAAACTATACACAAGGATAATAAGATCTAATGAGGTGAAACTGTAACAATAGCTTACTATGATATTTACGAAGCATTATTCATTTGTTATGTGTGTAGGAAACTCACATGCAGAAGGAGGAGTGGAGCATGCCGGCAATACCCATCCAGCATCTGAAGAGGCTTGAATCCTGTTCATGACTCATGCTGCTGTAAGGGTCCATTGTATCTGTAAGTCACTTTTTTGAACAGTACATAGCAGTAGTGGGGGATGGCACTGAAAGCCATCTCTTTGAGTAGATAAAGCTGTCTCATCAGCTCCCAAATGGTTTTATCTACCGCTGAGGACTGGTTTGGTTTCTATTCCCCTTTCCCATCACCATAGCACCTCTGCTGCCCCCTCCTCCTATGCTGGCAATATTTCCTATATGCAAGTCCTTCTCTCTTGCTCCCTGAGCTCTCAGAATGAGCTATGACTCCTTCCAAATGCTGGACTTTTTAAAGATCACATGGACATAATACGCTGTCCTGTATATTCATTCTAGCTTCACCAGAGCCTTTGATTTCGATGGCTTTCAGTGGTAGATTTGCCTTTCCTCTGGAAAAGACATATACAGTTTATGCAACGGAAGTTACCATGCAACTGAGAATACCATTCCATATCACAGGTACCCTACTGCCAAACCATGCTACCAACACGGAAAGATAGAGTTGAAGGGACCATCCTTCTCATGCATGTGCAGTTTTCCCTTCTGATGTCTGGGGCTGACAATGGATTGGAAAGTCATTTTTAAAAAAGAAATTAGTTACCATTGTAATGCCTAGGCCCAAACATTATTAGTTACCACTGTAGTTACAATTTTATAATGCTGATTCTTGGAAGTAACTAAAATAATTTCTTTTTACTTGTTTAGAAAAATATTATTGCTATAAGAATATGGTACAGAACACTCTTCCCCATCCACCTCACTGTCACGTCCACACACACAACAAAATGTTACGTACAGCATAAGTTGGCATTTGAATCATGTCATAGTCCGCCTCCACCATTTACTAAAGCCACAGTTCTTTAAATATAAAACGTTACAGATGTAGTGCAAAAAGAGTGACATTATCCCTAATAGTTTTACTTTGATATTTGAAAAAAAAGATTTGAATACAATTAACTTGTTAGTTACAACTAGTTACTTCCAAGCTTTGGAGGTGACAGAGGTATTTGCAGGTTGTGACATGGAAGCAGCTAAACTGCACTTAGAAGGTCTCTGTAGTAACAGAATGGCTTTCTGCATATGCACTAAAAAAACCTCCCCTCTTGTACCAATTAATTTGGTGAATTGGACTTGTCAGAGAATTACCTTTTGAAGTATATATTGGTACCCCAATTCCTCAACACATCCAGAGCATGGAACACTATCTGCCACTGTGTTTAAGTGAGACATTATTAATATTTAGTTTCTAATTTTATTAGCAGCTTTGGTCCCTTAGAATGGCATCAGCTTTAACATGGAATAATGATGATTATTAATTAATTAATAATAATCATTTAATAATAATTATTAGCTAACACACATTGGAAATCGCTTAATACTATTGCTATTGCTATTGCTTAAACAATTTGTAAGCCACTCTGGGAACCTTTGTGGATGAAGAGTGGGGTATAAATACCATAAATAAATAAATATTTCTCTATTATATAATGTATAGCCCACCTTATAATCCTAGCAATCAGCTGAATGTGTCAGCAACCCGCATGATCACAGCAGTATCCTTTGCCACACTAATGGTCTGTTCCAGTGGCTCTTAACCTTTTCTTTATCAGGGACCCCCTTTAAATATCTTTTATTCCTGTGGATCCCCAAGACTTAAATCAAGATTTAAAACAACAACAACAACACAAGTACAGTACACCATCCATTCAACTCTCCCTCAGAGGCACTCTCTCTCTTTCTGGCTTTTCTTCGCAAATGAAGAAGCCCTGGTGGCACAGTGGTTAAATGCCAGTACTGCAAGTCACCACATTGCAAGTTCGCTTCCAGTGGGCTCCAAGGTTCACTCAGCCTTCCATCCTTTTGTAGGTCGGTAAATTGAGTACCCAGCTTATGGGGGCAATTAGCTAACACACATTGGAAACTGTTTAATGCAGTGTAGATGTGTAAATAGCTATTGCTTAAAACAATTTGTAAGCTGCTCTGATAGCCTTGTGGCTGAAGAGCGGGGTATAAATAACTAAATAAATTTTAAAAATCAGGAAGGACTCATCCCGCGCTTTCTGCAAGCGTGCTGATGACTAAAAAGGCCAATCTGAGATAGACAAGTCTGGTTGCAGAAAGCACAGCAGAAGGTCTCCTTGGGTGATGTTTCTGGGTTGTGATTCTTTCTGCGTTGCCATTTCTCTTCAAGACTTGTTCGGCATGAGTTCTCAAATAAGGCTGCCGCATTGTGGATAGTGTGTCTCCATGCCTCCCGATGTGAGGCCAGGGCGGACCATTGTTGGTGATCAATTTGGCCAAGCCTGAGATGTTGTTTCAGGGAGTCCTTGTATTGCTTTTTTGGAGCGCCCCTCTTACGCTGACCCATGGCGAGTTCACCGTAGAGTACTATTTTTGGGAGGCGATGGTCCTCCATCCTAGAAACGTGCCCTGCCCAGCGCAGCTGTGTTCTCCATACCATCCATTCAACTCTCCCTCAGAGGCACTAGAGAGGGAGGAAAGACTTCTCTCCTGTTTCTTCCTTCATGTTTGTGGCTGGAGCGATTGAATGTCAATGTGCATGCTAAGCCAGCAAGCCAGCCTTTGCCTTGGCTCCTGTCACATGCCCACTTCACTGCAGGGAAGAGGTGAGCCAAGCAGTCTTCAAGCCTTCACTGACCTTTTGTGAAGACATCACGGACCCCTGTGGGTCCCTGGACCACAGGTTAAAAACCACTTGTCTGTTCTGCAATGAGAACATCAGTGACATTTTAACAGGTTATAACCACATACAATGGCCAGTAATAGATACCAATTCAAGTGGTATCCAGAAAGTGTCTCCAATATTTCTGGTGCACAGATTACTCACTTTGGTTCTTTATAACAGCTTTGTAAAGACCTAAATACCTGAAGGCATCAGTTTCTGCCTGATCTTGGAAGCTAAGCAGGGTAAAATTGGTGATTACCTTGATGGGAAACCACCAAGGAATACCAGATGCTATAGGCTGGTATTCAGAGTAAGGCAATGACAAATCACATCTAAGCCTTCCAGAAAACCCTAATGAAGTCCATGGGGCCACCATGAGTCCACAGGTGACTTGGAATGCATTACCTCCCACTGGCCTGATTTGTCAAGGACAGCCCCTATTAATCCTCTGCCATCCCACTTTTTCAGGTACTTTTAAAATGTCCCAGTTTCTCTCTTTTCCTCACTTCCCCTCTTTGTCCTCAGTTTACTTCATTTGCTGCAAACTAAGGTCAAAGTGCAGAAGTCGTTTGCCCTCAATTAACTCAGTAGGGAAGAGGGGAGAGGAGGGGGAGGAATCTTGCCCTTCCCTGCAGATTCAAGCAAAAGAAAATTGCTGCAGTCTCTCCTACCTTGTGGCCTCTTTTTCATTAATAACATTTGCCATCTTGATCACACTCTGATGTTGCTTAGCCAAATATGATTTATCTGTGAAATGTTGGAGGGTATGTGCAAGTACACACACACACACACAGAGCATCTCTGTGCAGTGCTGCTGCAATGCACATGATGCTGGCTTCGCTAACAACTTTATAGGACAATGGAGGAACAAAAAAAGTGTTCCTGTCCCACAATTTCACTCCTGCCCCTGTCCAATCCCAGTCCCATCACAATCAATCACCCTCCCCACCGTGCTTACCTCCTCTCCAGTCGTCAGGGCAGCCCAGGAGTGAATGGAGCTCTAACAGAGCTCCATTCACTTCCTGGATTGAAATCCCGTGGATTCTCACAAGAAGACGCAAGCGCAGAAAATTCAAAAATAGAAATAAAAGTAGCATAAAGAAGTGACAGCAAGCACAAAAACACATTTTAAAATGTTCAAGTAACTCAGGGAGGATCATTAAAAGTGTATCACTTACCTGGATGTCTTGATCTCACCCGGAAGTGTTCTGGCAGGGTCCTCCCATTGACGCTGGGATCTCACCAGCATAACAGGGCACCTTGTTGCACACAGGCAAATCTGAAACACAAACGAAACGGGGGATCTATTGACAACTTCTCGCCTCAATAAAAAGCAGCGCCGGTGGAACAGCAGCATAACAGGCGCATAATGAGGGGGGAATGACATCATCTGATAAGGGGGCCCTTTTGTGATCTCCTGGCATTGCTGTAATGCCACTTTTCATGCATCTGATAATTTCCTACTTCACATTACACTGTTATAGCACTATAATTCCACTTTAACTGTTCTGGCTGCTTCCTGTGGAATCCTGGGATTTGCAGTTTAGGGAGGGGCATTTAGAATTCTCAGCCAGAGAAAGCTCTTAGGCCTCACTAAACTATAAATCCCAAAATTCCACAGGAGGCAGCTGTAGCAGTTAAAGCGGAATAATAACCAACAATGTTGTGTGATAAAGTCCTTTGGAGATACTCTGGAATCACTATTCTGGCTGTGCACATGATAAAAACAAGCTCAGATCTCACTTCAGCGCTTTGGGTAGGAGCCTGATTCACCTTGGGGCAATCTGAGCAATGCCTTGGCTACCTTGGAACTGAGGAAATTCTTTAGGGCTGCTATCAGAATGGGAAAATGAAGGCCATATTGCTTTAAACATGTGATAAGGAAAAGACCATTCAGAAAAAGAACCTGTTGCCCCAAGAGTTCTTGACAGTGGTAGTCTCACTGTTCACATTAGCTCTTTTAGGACCACACAGACTTTATTTCCCTTCATGCAAGTCTCTGAAGACACTAGTGTCTCCATACCCTGGCATTAGGGATCATAAAATGGCTACCCCATGAAAATGCCTCATGGGAAGATGAGGCCTGCTCCCCAGAAGGGAACCTGTTCCCTTGACAGAGGTAGGCTTCATCTCTCCTACCAACCCTTTGTTAGGTATGTTGTCTCTATTTGCCCACATGCAAGTCTATGGGCTTGTCTAGATGGCCTGTTTGTCCTGTCTTTCCCTGACGCAGGGCTTTTGTTCCATTTTGCCCACGGGCAGTCCTCACAACCCCTGAGGCAAAGACAGGGCTAGGGCGAGGGGAGGGGAGACAGGGTGAGGCCTGTTACTCCATTTTAAAATAATGACTGTTTCAATCTGCTTCCACTGGCAAAAACAGATCAGGCCCCGTGTGACCACAGGAGCCATTACCAGCCCGCCATCACTGCAGCTGCCATCTGTGTGGCATTCTCTGAAGCCAGGAAGGAGTCCTGCAGCATGTGACGAGGCTGGTCACATGCAAGGGGCCTTGGTTATGTGTTGTGGGCCAGCTTCCTGGCTGGAGAGAGTGGAGCATGGGCTGCGGCAGCCACAGAGACTGGTCAGTGTGCTAGTCTGGACTTCCTCCCATTTCATCCAGGTAACAGGGGAGGAAAGGGCCTGATCTGTGGGCAGAAAATGCTTGCAGGGAGCCAGCATATTCGGGCCTGTGTGGATGACCCCTATTTTGACAGAGCTGATTCCACAGCTTTTATAGCAGAAATAAATTGTATGTCTTAAAAGGTGTATGGTGATGAAAGCAAACTTTGACAAGGATAGGGTCCTTGCAAGGAGAGTTTGGGGTCAGCTTCCCCCAAACCGTTATCAGGTGGGGAGCCTTTATTTCCCTCTTCCTTTGACAGCTACCCAGATGCTTCCCTTGAGAGCAGTTCCTTCTATGAAGGGCTTTAACAGCTGCCTTTCCAAACCAGGCTGAATCTTCATGGATTGGCCCCTTCATTTCAGACCATTTTGAGGAAGACACACTTTAGATGCCTCTACACTGTAGAAATACTGCAGTTTGACACCACTTTAATTGCCATGGCTCCATCCTATAGAATCCTGGGATTTGTAGTTTTGTGAGGCACCAGCACTCTTTGTCAGAGACAGCTAAAGACCTTGTAAAACTACAAATGCCAGAATTCCATAGGATGGAGCTACAGCACCTAAAATGGTGTCAAACTGCATTATTTCTACAGTGTAGATGCACCCTTTGTTTCGGAGGAGGGTTAATTATCCCATTAGCCCATGCTAATTTAGCATGTGTGCTGGACAAAACAGACCTGTGTTATAACCATGAGCTGTAGGGTTTCTGAGGAAAGCAAAAAGGAGTAGGTGTGCTCCTGAGGGACTCGTGTTCTCTCTGATTCCATTTAATGTTTGAGCAAAATTTAAAGATGGCAGATGGAACACAGGCATTCCCATTGCCAGTGCATGGTTTAGAAGAACACAAAGTTGGGACCATAAGCAACAGCAGTCAATGGGTGTGTCTAGACATGATGGTTTACTGTGAGTGGGTGTGCAGTTTTGTTCATATGCAGCAAAGTCATTTTCTCTTCACAGTTGTGCTCATATTCACATCCATTTGCAGTCATTTGAATTGATTGTCCATGTGCGCTCATAAAGGGCAATGGAGTGAAAATGCCCAGTGATGTGAATTTTGATGTTCACACGTCCAAATATGCACATCTACACGCATTTTCCAGAAAACATCAGGAAAAAACAAAATTCCTTTTACTGAGTGGTTTGCAGGGTTTTTGGCTCCCCTCCTTCCGAATACCGTGAATATCGTTTGCATCTTGTTGAGACAAATCATATTCTCTGCGAATTCCGTGAGGGTCATTTTCACTATCTAGACAACCCCAAAGACAAGGGTGTCCTGAATCCTCTCCTAAATTAATACTAGTTGAGTTAGCTTTAATGAGTGGGGGGGGCAGAACAAGTGGGGGGAGGGGCAGAACAAGTAGGGGAGGAGCAGAATGAGTAGTGGAGAGGGGTAGAATGAGTGGTGGGGGCAGGATGAGTGGGGGGCAGAACAAGTGGAGGGCAGAACGAGTGGTGGGGGCAGCAGGGGGCAGAACGAGTGGCGGGTGGGCGAGTTAAACCCACCAGCCTACCTCAAAGGGTTGTCATGAGGTCTCCTGGGCATTTTGGGGAGAGTTTTTTAATGCTGTATGGTACGCTGGGTCCAGCTAGTTATTAGTAATAATCTGAATATCCTGTACTGTGAATAGCTTAGGTTGAGTTAGGTTACATTGACCTGAGATAAACATATGGGGCCCCAAAATAAAGCATTGCAAGGGCCCCCAAAATTCCTTAAACCGGTCCTGCTTGCCCTACCACAATGGGTAGTTCAACCTCCTTCATCAGGCACATGAAAGTTGAAGAGTAATGTTCCTCTTTTCCATTCTATAGGGAAATCCTTGGTTGTGGTGGACGGAGCACAATATTTAAGCTGTCACCTGACTAAAATCTATACATTTGTATTAAACATTTAGGACCTATAAATGATCATGAGCTCTACACTAATTTCCTGTTTAAGCACAACTTTTGTATTTTTGAAATATTCTTCGCCAACAAAAAAAGTTATTCGTGTAGCTATTGCTTTTTTTTCTATTTCTTTTTCTTTTTCTTTTTCTTTGCTTTTTTCTTTTTTCTTTTTTCTTTTTTTTTTGGTGTGGCTAAAATGAGCATCAAGATTTACTGACCTCAAGGGTAAATAGATACCACAGGATATGTAAGGTCATTCTGTTCCTTGTGGTACAATCACTCTTTGTTGGAATTAGGAAGTAAGCCTGTAATACATACAACAATAAAAAGGCTGTGCAATCCAGAATCAGAGTTGTAATTTATCATTTATTTGCGTGGTTAATGAGACAATACCCCTTCTGGACAGAAGAAAACCAGAGAGGTCTGCATAATCATCACTTTGGAAAGGCCTGTGCAGCATGGAAATTGGCAAATGTCTAACATTCTGTTTTGTGTTTGGCATCACAGTACTTTCAATAAATTCACCTGATATATCAAGATTCTCACAAGAAACAGTTAAATTATCGAGTATCATGCCTAAAACAGGGTTGTCATATCCCAGACCTTAAAATCTGGACATCTAATTTGCATGTCATTCAAATCATTAAAATTATGCATGTTATTTATTTGCATTCTGATTACAGGTATACCTTCGTTAATATTGATATTTTCCCTATTTCTTTCACAGAAAATGTGGTACCAGAGGCAGAAATAACATGGAAAGGATAGTGATAGGTTCCTACACTACAAAAAAACAAGAGCAGTTCAACATATTTGGGCAAACCTTTCACCCAGAGCTAACACTATGCACATGTGAAAGGCAGCAATCACATCAGGTAAGCCTTGCATAAGTAATTAAAAATATTTTGAACCCCCTAGACACCACCTGAAGGTTTCTTCCAAACTGCATCAAGGGATGACTTTTTCTTTCACTACACTCCATTTTGCTTATGATTCCCATTTTGGTGGTCAAATGTATAAACATTGCTTTTTAAAACATGTTTGGAGGTAGCTGGCGAAGCCGCTTTTCTGTTCTCCCCTCTTCTTTCTGTTTTGCTATTCATGCATGCTCAGTAAGGGATTCTGGGGGCAGCTGCTGTTTAACTTGCCTATTGTAGGGAAGCAAGCACACAGCCACAGGAAGCTCAGCTAGAAGAGAATCCCATTATTCCCAGCTCAAACTATAGTGCATTATTTACTGCAGACACATTGCTGCACCCCAACATTGAAAGTCTGTTTCTGTAGCCCTCCTTCACCATCCTCCCGATCAGGGCCGGTTTAAGGAATTTTGGGGCCCCCTGCAATGCTTTATTTTGGGGCCCCCATATGTTTATCTCAGGTCAATGTAACCTAACCTATTCACCGTACAGGATGTTCAGATCACAGTAGGACCCCCGTATCCATGGATTCATTATCCATGGGACACAAAACAGCACACCTACCATAGAGTCTTCCTAAAAAATGTGTCCTCCCTAGCCATTTTCTAGGCCCTCCAAGGCAACTCAATGGTATTTTAAACCAGAAGTCCCATTATTTTCAATGGCGTTCACTATTATTCATGGTTTTCAGAATCCACACACCACCGAACCAATCCCCAGTGGATAAGAGGGGCCTACTTTATTACATAATTTGCCACCAATAATTTAGTTTAAAACTATATTATAGGCACTAACATAATATTTTTTTTTAATTAGCAATTAATGTAATGGTGTAGATTTCTTCAAAGAAAAGAAAGAGTGGACTACAAGCTGAACATGAGTTAGCAGTGTGATGCAGCAGCAAAAAATGCCAATGCGATTCTAGGCTGCATTAATAGGAGTAGTGTCTAGATCAAGGGAAGTAATAGTATCATTCCATTCTGCTTTGGTCAGACCTCACCTGGAATACTGTTTCCAGTTCTGGGCACAACAATTCAAGAAAGATACTGAGAAGGATGGTGGGAGGTCTGGAAGCCATGATGCCCTATGAGGAGCAGCTTAGGGAGCTGGGTATGCTTAACCTGGAGAAGAGAAGGTTGAGAGGTGACGTGATAGCCATGTTTAAATATTTGAAGGGATGTCATACTGAGGAAGGAGCAAGCTTGTTTTCTGCTGCTCCAGAGACTAGGACATGGAGCAGTGGGTTCAAACTACAGGAAAAGAGATTCCACCTGAATATTAGGAAGAACCTCCTAACAGTAAGAGCTGTTCGGAAGTGGAATACACTGCCGTCTTGGAGTGTGGTGGAGTTTCCTTCTTTGGGTTTTTTTAAACATAGGTCGGATGGCCATCTGTCAGGAATGCTTGGATTGTGTGTTCCTGTAGGGCAAAAGCTGATCGGATGGGATGGCTGTTGGGGTCCCTTCCAGCCCTTTGATTCTATGATTCTAGGCTGCATTTAGAGCCTGGGAAAGTTACTCTTGGATTACACCTCCCAGAATCCCCCTGCCAGCACCCTTCCCAAAGTCTGGTTGCATTGTTCCTTTTCCAGCACTCTCTAGCCCAGTGGTTCTTAACCTGGGGTCCACGATGTCCTCACAGGAGGTCCTCAAAGGCTTGAAGACTTCTTGGCCCACCTCCTCCCATTAGTGGAGCAGCCATGTGACAGGAACCAAGGCAAAGGCTGGCTGGCTTGGCCTGCACATTGCCATTCAATCCACTCCAGCCACAAACTTGCAGGAAGAAGCAAGAGTGTCTCTGAGGGAAAGTTTAATGGATGGTGTAATTGTATTGTTGTTGTTGTTAGCTATTATTATTAGGGTTTTAAATCTTGAGTTAAGTCTTAGGGCAAGAAAAGATATTTAAAGGGGGTCCCTGGTAAAGAAAAGGTTAAGAACCACTGCTCTAGGCCAATGCCTCTCACATAACACTAATGGGATACTGGTGTTTTAGTGACAACAATAAAACCATTGTTCCCAGTAATATTACTCCAAATTTTAATTTATATTCTTTATATTCTTCTGTTAAAAGAGCTAGAATGTTGTAGAAGTTTCAGCATTGCACTATGACTATGGAGACCAGGGTTTGAATCCTTACTCAGCCATGAATGCCTACTGGGTGACCTTAGGCAAGTCACACTCTCTCAGCCTCAAAGGAAGGCAAAGGCACGCCCCCTTTGAACAAACCTTGCCTAGAAAACCCCATGGTAGGTTTGCCTTAGTCAGAAATGACTTGAAGGCACATAGGCAAACACACACAAATTCCTTTTGCAGGCTGAACTCAGTTGGCAGCAAGGGGAGGAAGCTGAAGAAGACCAAGGGGTGAAGGGAGGGAGGGAGGGAGGGGAGAGAAGAGCAGCTGGAAGTTAGGAAAGGGGAGAAAGAAAGAAAGAAAGAAAGAAAGAAAGAAGCCCTTTCCAAGGGAAAGAGACAAGCTCAAATTCCCTGTCTCTCTCACACAAACACACTCACCCTCTCTGACATAGCAGCAAATTCCCTCCAGCTTCTGCCACGGAGGGCTGCTGTTTCTTTTGCTTTTTCTTTAGGTTTGGGAGACGCTGGTTAAAAAAAAAAGCCAGAAGGAGGTTTTTTGGAGGAGGAGGGTAGGAGGGGGCTCCTACCGGCTGTCTCCTGGCTGTCTGTTTCGTCAGATTAAGGAGGCTAGCACGGGGCCCTCTCTTGACCTCGCTCCCCCCCCCCGCCAATGCTGATTTGGCAGACAGGCTAAACCGGCCCTGCTCCCGATGCTAATGCTTCCGAAAACAACTTCCAGCCAGACAGAGGACAGGGAGCAAAAAGGCAGGGCTGGATAGGCATAAAAAGACTTTGGAAAAAGAAGGTTCTTTGTCAGAGGTTTTGTTAACTGAGATGTTCCTGTATACAAATTCAGCAAATTACTTGTTGCATTTTTCCTGCCACTGTTTAAATTGTTGGAATTGGAACAGAGAGATCCAAGTTCAAACCCCTGCTTGGACATGGGATATACCATGTGATTGTGGGCCATCACCATCTCTCCACAGATCTATCTTATAGAGTAGTTGTCAGGATTAACAGCAAGGAAAGAACCATGCTAAGTGGCCATGTATCATAACAACAACACATTTTGTCACACACAGGTATGTGTAATGCTCATCTCATCAGATCACTATAGTATTGAAGAGGATGGGTACTTTTTTGTGAAGGCAAAAAGGTACAGAACCACATGAAAATATCACAGGAAGCACCTGAGAATGACTGCCATTTGAGGGGAAATATACAAAACACGTATCTTTCCTTTGCATTTTGCCTCAGTTTGTACCTTCTTCTCTTGATCCTTAGACACTCCCACTGAACCTTCCTCCCTCTCTTTCCTCCTTTTCTCCCTTTTATCTTACCTTCACAGTCCTCCTGCCTTCACTGTGCAGCTGTGTTAGTATGCCCTACTACCCCCTCCCCACAATATCTCATAATTGGAAATATTGGACACGTTTTGGGGTCAGCTTGGCTGAGGCAAACCAAAAGGGTCAACTGGAGGTCACAATGACCTGGAATGTGTCTTAGAAATATTATGGCAAGAAAGCCCATATTTTAGGATTGTGCGGAAACCCCTTAGCAAACACAGCCATTAAAGAGGTATGTGCTAATCCTTTCTTCCAGACTTGAGTGCCTCAGCAGTTATTAATTCAATCAAACAATGATGTTACCATTCCCAAATCTACTCCAACAGATGTTTCTCCTATACCCCCTCCTCTCCAACCTTGCAAGGTTGTCATAAACCCATCACTTTCTGTCTCCCAGCCATTAATGCAAACAGTTGAGTTTCAGTTTTCTTTGTACTTTATCAGATATGACAAATATGGCATCATAACAATGCCTAATGAACACAAAAGGTGCACATATAAGATGACATTGTACTTTTGCAATTTTGTCCTGTCGAAAAGCTGTTCTATTTTATTGACTGGCCAAGCCATCAATAGATCTCCCATGGAGCTTTTTTGCCGGTATTGCTAGCATTTGAAACCTCATGCCATTGTGCTCACATGAATACAGCATCAGTGGACAGAACACTTTTGAGTGAGATCACAAAAACCAGGTAGGGGATGTTCTTTTTATGAACCTCCCCGATTCACTTTTAAGTTGTGAAGTGTGTTTTTGTACTTGTGTATACATATTGTGTTGTTGTTTTTCTATATTTTTAAAAATTTAACGCACTCGCATCTTCTCATGAGAATCAGTGAGATCATGAGCACAGAAGTGAACAGAGCTCCATTCATGCTCAGTCAATGCTGGGGATGGCTTTTATCGCTACTAAAAATAAGGTCTGATAGGAAAGGTTCTTTTGCCGGCAGAAAAACGGTTCAAAATATGCTAGCAAAAGAACCTTTATAGAGATTTGTCTGACAATGTCCTTTGTCTATCTCATGGGAAAACCATCCAGGCTTTGGAGATTATCACACTACACTGTTATAGCTCTATTATTCCACTTTGCTATGGCTTCCTCCTGTGGAATCCTGGGATTTGCAGTTGAGGGAGGAGCATTTAGAACTGTCAGCCAGAGAACTCTTAGACCTTGCTAAACTACAAACCCCAGAATTCCACAGGAGGCAGCCATAGCAGTTAAAGTGGAATAATAGCACTATAACAGTGTACTGTGATAATGTCCTTTGTCTTAACCAGAGTACTCCTTCAGTATATGAAATAGGGTGTAAATATTAGTCTCCCTGACAATAGAAAGGTGTGCCGTGGAGGACGAACCCAGCCACTCTCTTTCTTGCCCCCCCAAATCGGAACCTCCCGTGACACCCCAGATACCTGTCTGAGTATCTTTGCTGCACGAGACTCTGCTCCTCAAGACCGGCAACTATCACCCTATCTTCCCAATTATCTCCCTCCATCCAATCTTTCTGCTTTCCTTCCCTATAGCCTTGTATGGTTCTTAGGAATGTGTGTTGCATGTATGACTTCATTTTGTGTTATTTCCAATAAAAATACTTTATTTCACTTTAAACTGGAGTGCTCTCTGCAGTTAGTACTAGTGTACATAAGTGAAAAGATCCCCAAAGTTACCCACCTCTCACAGGCTTCTGTTTCAGCTAATAATTGAGCTAATAATTTTGGCATCACAGATGGGGCTCCAAAATGCCCTACCTCTCGCTCCCTTCCTTGCCTCATCTTGCACCTTCACCATGTTCGCCTTCCTTTCTTGCATCCTGTCACTTGGATCTCCTACTCTCCTTTTCCTTCTTCCCTCACTGTGCTGTTTTCCACCATCTGACACCTATGCCTACCTCTTTTGCTCCTTGCATTCTGTCAAAGCATTTCTCACTCTCCCTTGCCTCATTTCCCTTCCCTTTCCTCACGTCACACTTTGGCCCTGGCTCCCTCACCCCAGCTTTTTGACTCCAGACTTCTAACTCTCTTCCTCCCCACCACTTGCTTCACTTTATGCTGCTGCCAAATTTCCCTGTATAGAAACAGCAGCTACACAAAGCAGCCAGGGCTACTTTAAATAAAGGGCAGGAAAGAGCAGATGAAGGCAGTGGTTCTTCTACTGCTGAAAGACAAGGATGGGAGAGGAGCAAATTAAAAAAGATGTAAATAAGTGGCAGCAGGAACAGTAGTAGCTGGGGAGGAGAGAAGGTGGCAATAATTGGAATGCCTCTTTTCATTCTAAGTAAGATGTGGAAAATCTTAACTACCTCTCATTAAATGGAACTTGATTTTTTCCCCTGGACATGAAGGAAGTCATGAAAAACAAATGAACTCCAACAGACCTTAAATACTGATAATTGTTTTTCAGCTTTTACTCTGCTTTGTGGTATCCACCCTCCTTCACCCCAATGGCTCCAAAGATTTGTAGGACTTTATCATACGAGGCTTCTATTGTGGGACTACAGCAAGGTAGTAGCATTATTGGGCAGTACTTACTGCATAATGTCATCTTCATCCCGTTGCTGGTGTGTGCTTCAGTTACTTCTGAAGTGCACCTTATCATTGATGGGGGAAACCCATCAAGGGCTCTGAATAACGCTGCTATCCCAGTAGTCCCCCTCATGCAGTAATCTCTTCTGCTTCAAAAAATGAAGAGACAGCTCTCACATGGCAGAAGGGGGTAGGATACTCTCCCTCTTCCCCTCTCTCCCCCTCCCCCATGCTGTTCCCAAGCAGGCTAGCTGTGCCTTCCATTATTTATTTACTGCTGAGATCTGCTGGCCTGATGTCTCTTCCCCCTCCCTCCCTGGACTGATCTCTCTTCCTCCCCGCACCTCCCCTGGTCCAATCTCACTTCCCCTGCCCTCCCCACCCTGATCTCCTTTTCCTCCATTCCCCCTGGCCTGATTTCTCTACTCTCTCCCTCCCCGGCCTGATCTCTCTCACCCCACCTCCCTCTGGTCTGATCTGCATGCCCTAAATATGTAGGACAATAACAAGGAAGAAGTAGGCAGTGCAGAAGGAATGTGCAGCACCATACCAGTACTGAAGTGGAGGTGTGATAATGATTGCTTCACTACTGGTATGTTTCTCTTTGCTTCCAAAATGGCATTGCTGCAAGATGACTGCCTGGTATGATGAAGTCTGTAGTCTTTGCATGACGTCCTGTAAAACAGACTTCAGCTACACTTTTCTCAAAAAGCTAGACTCTCCTACACAGTTGCAACATTGACCCTGGAAATACAAATTGATATATAGTCTATTGTTATAATTGTAACTCTATTGCAAAGTCATATCAGTCGTAACCATGAGACTTCATCCATTGGCCAAACACACTTCACTCAACAGCTAAAAACACACAAAGGCAGGGAAGTTTTTTCGTCACAAAAAAAATGGCTGGAATAGTGACTGCACCTTTTGCCCCATAACACTACTTCTACACGATCTGGAGACTGGCTTGCAATGTGGGCCAGATGATGGTCCAAACAGGCACACAGTGGCATGCCTAGAAACAAGGTAAAACCCACCAACCAAGTTGTTGTTGCTGCTGCCCTCAAGTTGGCTTCAACTTCTTGTGACCCTACAAATTAGTGAGTTCCATGAGCTCAGTTCACCAAAGGCCCAGGTCAGGTCTTGAAAACTCCAGGCTGTGGCCTCCTTGATTGATTCAATCCATCTATGATGTGATCTTCCTCTTTTCCTACTGCTTTCAACTTTACTGAGCTGTATTGTCTTTCCCACTGAATCATGTTGTTCCATAAGTCCAAAGCAAGAAAGCCTCAGTTTAGTTATTTTGATAGTCAGCCTTGATTTGCACTAGGTCTCATTTATTTGTCTTACTGGTGCTGCATAGTATCCATACAACAGTCCTCCAGCACTGCATTTGAAATGAGTAGATTTTCTTCCTGTCGGTTTTGAACAGATGAACAGGCAGTGGCGACCTAAAGGAGAAGTGGTTGTGGCAACTGTGAGGATTTGCAGTGGGCACCGTGTAGTGGAAACAAATCATGCCAGCTCTGCTTCTCTACATGAGATCATGAATTTGTAACCAATGGTGGTTGGTGGATTCCATGTCAGAGAGGTGGTGAGTCTGTTCTGAATTTTAGTCCAAACTTTAAAAGAGCTATCCAAGGTGCTGAACTTTTTTTGGGGGGGGGGAAGGTTCAGAATCTTGGATAACCCCTGTAAAGTTTAGACTAAAACACAGGATGGATCCACTGCCCAGTGACACAGAAGCTACCAGTTACCTATGTCCATTATATGCTGTAGGCCAAGTATCTATTTTCCAGTTCTCCATTATTTTCTTTGAGCAAGTCCCATTGAATACTAAACTGTAGAGAATCAGTGTTTAAAATCACACAGAGACAATCCACAGCTAGAGGTGACGCACCCATTCATAAAAGGAAAAGCATGAGCTTGTAACAGGGCTAGCATGGTCTATGTCCTCACGTGTTTAGCCTTACAAAGATATACCCTACCATTAGACAGAGTGGGAAAGCTGTGTCAAGCAGCAGCTTTCTTGAGTAACATGAATAGGCAGCAAAGTGGTAGTTATTTACTCTGTGGATATTGCATTTTAACTACCAAGAATGGGGGGAAAGTGTTTGGAGGATTTTCAGGCTCATGGGCCAAATAATGTGGCTGATTTGGGCTATTCTGAACCCTTCCTTGGATGAAACGGAGGTGGGGGTTGCTATTTGCTGTTCTGTCCAGGCTGCAAGATTACTTAGGCCATCCCTGGCCTGCATAAGGCTAGATAGAAAGATACACTTTAAAAAAAAATCACTCCACATTCCAGTGATATGTAGAATATACATATCCTCACTACACCAAATCATGCCTCTTTCTGTGTGCCATCCACCGTGATCTAAAGCATTTTTTCTCAGAGGGAAAAGCTACTTTGTTCAGATAGGGTTATTCCCTGTCAAATGTACACAGGGCTTCTCTGCCTGATTCCTGTTAAATTTCTCTGGGCAGATGGTATTCCATATGTTTCTTTGTTTTGGACAATAAACACTTACCTGGGAATAAGTTGCACTAAGCTCAGTAGAACTTACTTTTCAGTAAATCTACATGGCATTGTGCTCTTAATTGCTTGTAAGTAACTCTCCCTGAAATTCTTACAGCAGATATAAGGTCTACAGACTGATACAAGGATAGCTCGTATACATTGTTGGTAGTAGGGATGTTAGAAAATTCTTAAATTCTTGTTGAAAAACTTTTTATATACATGGATTTTCATATTCCGTTCATATGGATTCTGTGCAGGGGCATAAAAAGTCTGTATACTGTTGGAGCATTTTGTAGGAAATGGAAAATAAATGATTCCAAAAATGTTTTTAAAGCAACTGTTGGGAAGTTCTGATGAGTAGAATCTTAGACTGGAAAAAATCTTTGCAGTTTGACACCTATTCTGTACAGAATTTGCTTGTGGTTTTATGTACAAAAACCAACATTTTATATGCAAGAAATAACATAACTTTCTGTGCAGAAAGTGCTATTTATTTTATATTATTTTATAATGCTACAATAATGTTATTTATTTTATATTATTTTATAATTTTATAATAATATTATAAAATTTTATTTTCTGCACAGAAAATGTTGTTTCTTGTGCAGAAAATGCCATTTTCTATGAAAAAAATCACAGGAAAATTTTGCACTGAATAAGTCCTGAACTGTGGATAATTTTCAAAGACTGTGCAAATGCACTCATGTGTCTCTCTGGCTTTTCTTCACAAACGAAGATTCAGGAAGGACTCACCCTGCGCTTTCTGAAAGCACACTGATGACTAAAAAGGCCAATCTGAGATAAACAAGTCTGGTTGCAGAAAACACAACAGAAGGTCTCCTTGAGTGATGTTTCCGGTTTGTGATTCTTTCTGCTTTGTCGTTTCTCTTCAAGGCGTGTTCAGCGTGAGTTCTCAAAAAAGGCTGCAGCATTGTGGATAGTGTGTCTCCATGGCTCCCGATGTGAGGCCAGGGCAGACCATTGTTGGTGATCAATTTGGCCAAGCCTGAGATATTGTTTCAGGGAGTCCTTGTATCATTTTTTTGGAGCGCCACTCTTACGCTGACCCGTGGCGAGTTCACCATAGAGTACTATTTTTGGGAGGTGATGGTCCTCCATCCTAGAAACGTGCCCTGCCCAGCACAGCTGTGTTCTCAGTATCATGGCCTCAATGCTGCGGATCCCTGCTTGCTCAAGGACAGCAACATTCGTCACATAGCCCAGTGTATATTTAGGATTGTACGAATACAGCACTGATGAATGCATTCGAGGAGTCGTAAGTGGTGGTGATAGGTGACTCATGTTTCAGACCCATAAAGGAGAATAGACAGTACAATGGCTCTATATGTGATGTACCAAGCACACACGCTCACATGCATTCAGTAAATTGCTTTATTGACATGGATTCATGTGTCAGGAACATAGGAAAAAGCCGAAACTGAACACAGGCACAATAACCCTCCAGATAAACCCTCCCAGCATGAGAAAAGTATTCAGGGAGTGAGAGGGGCAGGCTTGCACCTGGCCGCCTTGACCTTGAGCGTCTCTGAGAGAGGAACATTCCCAGGCCAACCAGGTGGGCTGGCCTCCCTCTAAAACTCCAGAGGCCCAGCCAGGGGGGAACCGCCTCATGTCAGGGTCCTCCATGAATTCTATTCCAAACCCCAGAATTCAGGGATGAACCTGACTTACCGCCCCCTCGAAGAACCCCCCCCCATTCCCCTAACCTGGCTTGTTTGGAAAGCGGGGATGGAACTTTCGCAACAAGCGCGGGGCATTCACATGATCAGCATTAACCCACTCAGCATGGCTCAACGGCAAGTGTTTCCATTTCACCAAGTACTGTAAAACACCCCTATGAACCCGAGAGTCCAACACTTCAGAAATTTCAAAATGTTGATCTTGGTCGACCAGAATAGGGTGAGGCGCAGGCCCTGGGTCTGGGTGGTGATGGTCTGGAGGGCACACTGGTTTGAGCAAGCTGGAATGAAACACAGGATGGACATTTCGGTATAGTTTTGGTAAAGACAGTTCAAAAGCTACTGGGTTTATCACTGTAGTAATAGGAAAGGGACCAATGTACTTGGCTCCCAACTTCTTTGAAGGCTGGGGGCTCTTAAGGAATTTGGTGGACAAATAGACCAAGTCCCCAATGGCGTATCCCGGGGAGGGATCCCGTTTCTGGTCAGCATGATGTTTGTAACGGGATTTGATGAAGTCCAAGGCAGAGACCACATGGGGCCAGGCATCTCTGACCTTTTGACTCCACTGGGTCACTGAGACCGGGTCCGTAGAGGACCCCTCCCCTAGGGGCAAGGGATTGAAATCCTGCCCTGAGACAACCTTGAAGGTGGAGAGGCCAGTGCTCTGGTGAGTGGCATTATTATAAGCTACCTCAATAAAAGGCAAGAGGTCCACCCAGTCAGATTGTTGGAAGTCATGGAATTCTACTCCAAATCCCAGAATTCAGGGATGAACCTGACACTATACACACGGATTTTTGTGCTTCGCCTCAGGTGTTTATTACTCCAGACTCTTTTGTAAAGTCTTCCAAATGTGCTATATGCCTTTGCCAATCTGTGATCGATCTCTTTGTCAATCTTGGCATCTGAGGAGATGATGCTTCCCAGATAGGTAAACTGCTGAACGGACTTAAGCACAGATTTGCCGACGGCAATGTGGGGATGATAGTGTTCATCCAGTGGTGCAGACTGGTAAAGAACCTCTGTTTTCTTAAGACCGACTTCCAGCCCAAACAGCTCTGCAGCTGTTGCAAAGCAGGATGTTGGGCGCTGCAGATTTTTCCAGCAATAGAGAGCAATGTTATGCCTCGATAGTTTGAGCAATCGGATTTTGCTCCTTTTTTCTTGTACAAGGTGATGATGACTGCATCTCAGAAATCTGATGGCAGTTCCCCTTTTTCTCAGCAATTCACAAGGAGTTTGTGGAATTTATCGTGGAGTATATGACCTCTGTGTTTCCAAACTTCAGGTGGGATTCCTTCTGGATGAAAGGTATGGAAATACCTTTCTGAGACGGAAACCAAGTCATCAATGGAGTATTTCACAAAAGATGTTAAAATACACAATACTTTTGATTTAATGGTTTAAAAATTGCTTAGACATGCCAAGAAATTACACTAATTCACTTCCCATTCAATATAAGTATTTAGTTTTCTACTGCCCTCCTGCATTAGGAGCCAACATTTCATGATAACAGATCTATGGTAACAATTTCTAGACATACGCTATATTCATATATACTGGTAGCTATTTGTAATAAAGGAAGTGATTCCTTTATATAGTTAAAGTACATCAGTTCATCATGGGTGCCTATTTGATTATAACTTCTCAAAGATACAAAATTTTATATTGTCCCCTCCCCCCGCAAAGAGCTGTCAGTCTTAGCCACAGGGTTTTAGAATTTTTTATTACTTCAGTACCTGTGTATTCCTTGTAAGGAATGAATCAGTCCATGAACAGATGGTGCTCTAAACACTTCCACAGTATTTGCAAAACTTGTAAAACCCAACTTTGTCTGGATACAAATGATTTCATCCTCCAAAAGCTTCACAAAACCATCACAAAGCTCAATTCCAGAGCAGATTGTATCCATCCAGTCATCATCTGAAAGAGCTCCACGGGGCAATTTGCTGAGTTTGCAGTGGTGCCAAAGAAGTAACTTTTCTTAACTACCTCCACTACCATACAGTAGACATGATGGCATGCTCCCGCCCATGTTAAGTAATATTCAAATGAAAAATTATGTAATCTGCCATCCAACCAACAACCAGTCTATTTCATTGCATGAAGGTTTTCAGAAATCCAGGGAGCCTTCCAAGTTCCACACACTGGAGATGGCACTCTGGAGAGATTATGCTGACATTCCCACACTCTCCACCATTCCACAACAAGACTAAACTAGGGCATAGAGCTCAGGTGGAAAATTCCCTAGAGCAGAAAACTCTGCTCCATATTGAGCCAGGGGATTTCTGAGGCAAGTGAATGGCCTCTACCAAAGTACCAAATGAAAATACCTTCAATGTGTGACCAGAACAATACTGTGGAGGAAAGAGAACACATACAACAGCACCACAAAGTTTTAAAAGGTTGTCTTTTAAGAATATCCACTTGTACTGTGGCATGGGGCACATTTATTCAGGAATAACATCCAGAAAGGAGAAACAACTAAGGACTTCATGTCTGAAGTATGCATGCATCTTAGTCCTTTTTTCTGTTCATTAACTATGATCAGTGTGAATAGCATGCAAAAATTTATTTAAGCTGAAAAGTACGTGGCTTCAAGAAAACGTATGAAACTAAAATGTGTTATGTTTTATGCCATTATAGAAAGTTTACATAGGAAAATAGGTTTTCAAGAGAAAATTCTTCAAATATTATGTGTTACTAAAAAGAAGATGGAGAGAAGTTTTCTAAATTACACAGTTCCAATGGATTTCACAGAACTTTCTATTTCACCATTCCATGGGACAGCAAGGCCAACATTTCGTACATAAACCAGAAAATCTCCCAAGACATTTAGGAAACCTTTAAATAAGCGAAGTCTTCTGAGACAAATTATTATCATAAAGAGTGTGTCTAGTGGATAAAAGAGAAAGCATCGCTGAAAGTCACCACTATTAATAAAAACAATTGTTCTCAAAATTTATTCAAGAAATGTATGATCATTATTATAAAGGAGCCCTGGTGGCGCAGTGGTTAAATGCCAATACTGCAAGCCACAAAGTTACAAGTTCGATCCCAGAGGGCTCCAAGGTTGATTCAGCCTTCCATCCTTCTGTAGGTCGGTAAAATGAGCACCCAGCTTGTTGGGGGCAATTAGGTAAAAAAAAAAAAAACCACTGTAAACCACTTCAGCACTGATAAGCAGTATATAAATATCAATGCTATTGCTATTGTTATAAGTATGAGAAATGTATGGGAAAAAATCCTCAATTGAATCTCTGTAGCATGACTGAAGATATATGTTCCATGACTGCTGGCTATCTACTTTGCCATCCTATAGTTAAGTTGAGGGACATAGATCAAAATAAATCTCTCAGATATATTTACATAAAGTGCTTCACTGGTTCCAAGAGTCATGCTGTTGAGGGTCCAGGTGACTTTTTCATGTACAAAGGTATTTGCATTCCTTTTTAGGTGCTAGTACACAGACAAAAATTTCAACAGGCAGGAAGTCCAGACCTTTCTCTTTTATTCATTCTGCTTTTCAGGTTTCATGAACCGTGATGATGTAAACATGGAATGTGTAAACAGCTAACCACTGAATCAGAAGGAGCTTCATCAAACATCCTGGACTGGTCGATAAGGATCATATAACATTGTATAATGAGAAGGTAAACGTGTTGACCTACTGATTAAGCCTCTTGGATTCAACCGTGAGTTGTCCAGCGAGCTCTCCAAAAGGGTGAAGCTCAAGAATGAACAGTAACAGTGCAGGAACAGATTTATTCCAGGTTCAAAAAAGATGGTCACTATTGTTCTTCAGAAATCTACAACATAAATCTTTAGACACATCATTAGAGTTCGTAAAATGTTATGATCATAATTATAACATGACCAACTCTCTCTGAAACTTCTTAAACAAGCCTGCAAAGCAAGATTCAACAGGAGATGTACTAATCTCCTTGTAGCAAAATAATGATAGTTTTGACACCTGAAATATTTTTCTGTCATAACTTCTGCTTTAAGAGAAGGATTTTGACAGAGGTAAGAATGGAGTTGTCTCACATAAATAGCAATCTTGACATCTGTATGATCTGTAGACCCAGAAGAACACAATGCAGACATGGCAGGGGGTGTGTGATTAGCAATAGGCCTAAAAAATTGCAGTGGTACACAATAAAGGTGGCAAAGATATTCACAAATCTTCAGAAAAAAGAACCAGAGGAAGGCAGGGTCCTCAAACATCCCAATGAGAATTGAACATGCTCAGCGGGCATGGAATGTTCACTGTTGACTGAGTGGAAAAGAGAAAACTTGGGGAGAAGGGCAATAGGATGAAGTATCCTACAAAAAAAGTCATAATTGGCTGACCGGGATCTTACACCTGAGAACTTCACATAATATTTTGTTACAGATCCCACTTGATTTTATTATTAAATCATGACAGAAGTCATTTCAGTGGCTGCTGTCAAGCTGTGGAAGCCCCTTCCACAAGAGGTAGGTTGTCCCATCTCTGTTCTCCTTTGGGTGAAGGCCAAAATGCCCTCCCTCCATTCCAACTGCTATTGCCATAGCCTCTGGGGGAGAGAAGAGCAGCCAGCCCAAGCTCCATCGTGCCTTGCCCAAGCAGTTGGTAAGAGGTCCCCATTCCATGTTCCAACTGCCATTGCTCTGGCCTCTGAGGAAGAGAAGAACAGCCAGACACACCTCCACCATGCCTTGACCCAGCAGCTGATGAAAGGCCCTCCCTCCAGCTTCCGTTGCTTTATCCTCTGAGGGAGAGGAGAGCAGCCAACATCTATTGAACTTAATCCCCTCCCCCACTGCCATTCTGCCATGGGGTATAAATACTCTAAATAAATGAATAAATAAATAAATAATTGATCCCCTTTTCCTTGTGTGTCTTGTCATGTTTAGATTTTAATCCTGAGAGCAAGGAACTGTCAAATCAATTATAGGTAAGTCCCCTTGAGAGCATTGTGGCTGAAGGGCAGGGTATAAATACTCAATAAAATAAAATAAAATAAAATAAAATAGAAAAGGTGTTTTTACTCAGATAGCCTTTTTTGACCAATAACTGGTTACTCTGGAAGGGTCTTTCAAAGTGGGCTGCTATACCCCCGCCCCCATTAAAGAGGCAGTTTTATTGCAGTAGTCTACACCAAAAAAAAAATGCTTTTCTCAAGGCTTCTATTTACATTTGAAGGGTAATATCTTTAGGGGGTCCATTTTCATTAGGAATACTGTTGTGGGAGAGCAATAACCTTCTTTCTTCACCCATTATGGTCCAAATCTTTTTAAGGAGCCTCCATATACAGTGGGCCCTTGGTATCCACTGGGCTTTGTTTCCAGGAGCCTCTGTGGATACCAAACTCTGTGGGTGCACAAGTCCCATTATATACTCTCTCTGGCTTTTCTTCGCAAACGAAGATTCATGAAGGACTCATCCCGCACTTTCTGCAAGTGCGCTGATGACTAAAAAGGCCAATCCGAGATAAACAAGTCCGGTTGCAGAAAGCACAGCAGAAGGTCTCCTTGGGTGATGTTTCCAGGTTGTAATTCTTTCTGCATTGTGGTTTCTCTTCAAGACTTGTTTGGCGTGAGTTCTCAAATCCAAATTGTGGATAGTGTGTCTCCATGCCTCCCGATGTGAGGCCAGGGCGGACCATTGTTGGTGATCAATTTGGCCAACCCTGAGATGTTTCAGGGCATCCTTGTATTGCTTTTTTGGTGCACCCCTCTTATGCTGACCCGTAGCAAGTTCACTGTAGAGTACTATTTTGGGGAGGTGATGGTCCTCCATCCTAGAAACATGCCCTGCCCAGTGCAGTTGTGTTCTCAATATCATGGCCTCAATGCTGTTGGATTAGCAAAGGCATATAGTGCATTTGGAAGACTTTACAAAAGAGTCTGGAGTAATAAACACCTGAGGCAAAGCACAAAAACCAGTGTGTATAGAGCCATTGTACTGTCTATTCTCCTTTATGGGTCTGAAATATGGGTCATCTATCGCCACCACTTACGACTTCCATTTATATACAATGGCATAGTAAAATGGTGTCCTTTATTTAAAATGGCAAAATCAAGGTTTGCTTCTTGGAATTTATTTTTGGGGGAATATTTTCAAGTTGTGGATGGTGGAATCCATGGATGCCAAATCCATGGATACAGAGGGCTGACTGAACTGTGATTTGCAGACTGTTGTTATTGGTGTTCTTTACTACTACTACTACTACTACTACTACCCACATGGCTTCACATTGACCTAAATCCTGTTGGTAATCCTAACCAGAGTAGACCCATTGAATCAAGGGGAGGTACATAAGTATTGACTCATTATTCAACAACTGATTTAATGAGTTTATTCTAGTTGAGATTATCAATAGGATTCAAGCCATTATACATTTTGCCCCGGATGTACCATGGTCCTAAACATGTGTAAGATTCTGTTGCAAGAGTTGTACAGTCCCTTAAGAAAATGAGTACAGTGAGTCCTTGGTATCCACTGGGTTTTAGTTCCAGGATCCCTCGTGGATACCAAAATCTGTGGATGCTCAAGTCCCATAATATATAATGGCATAGTAAAATGACTAGAGTCTGGAGTAATAAACACCTGAGGCGAAGCACAAAAGTCAGTGTGTATAGAGCCATTGTACTATCTATTCTCCTTTATGGATCTGAAACATGGGTCACCTATCACAACCACCTACGACTCCTCGAATGCTTTCATCAGCGCTGTATACGCACAATCCTAAATATACACTGGACTGACTATGCGACGAATGTTGCTGTCCTTGAGCAAGCAGGGATCACCAGCATTGAGGCCATGATATTGAGAACACAGCTGCGTTGGGCAGGGCACGTTTCTAGGATGGAGGACCATCACCTCCCAAAAATAGTACTCTATGGTGAACTCGCCATGGGTCAGCATAAGAGTGGCACTCCAAAAAAAATGATACAAGGACTCCCTGAAACAACATCTCAGGCTCGGCCAAATTGATCACCAACAATGGTCCACCCTGGCCTCACATCGGGAGCCATGGAGACACACTGTCTGCAATGCTGCAGCCTTATTTGAGAACTCACGCTGAACAAGTCTTGAAGAGAAACGACAATGCAGAAAGAATCACAAACCGGAAACATCACCGAAGGAGACCTTCTGCTGTGCTTTCTGCAACCGGACTTGTTTATCTCAGATTGGCCTTTTTAGTCACCAGCGCACTTGCAGAAAGCGCGGGATGAGTCCTTCCTAAATCTTCGTTTGCGAAGAAAAGCCAAAGAGAGAGAGAGAAAATGAGGTCCCTTATATAAAATGGCAACATCAAGGTTTACTTTTGGGATTTTTTTAAAAAAAAATTGAATATTTTCAAGTTGTAGATGCAGAATCTGTGGATACAGAGAGCTGACTGTAATGTTTTACCATTTTCAAGGTCTGTTCTGAAGCTGAATATAAAATATGATTGAAAACAGAAATCAAAACAGGTTAGTTATCAGAAAAAGAAAGTAAGGGAAAGGCTAGGAGGACAACTTAATTTCTGCCTGTGTTAAGAAAACACAAGCACAAATAGGCAGAAGAGTAAAACTCACTCCGCATTTACCCTGTAAGGCTCAGCTGACCTGAGACTTCAACACTCAACTTCAAAACCATATCTGAGGCAAACTGGAAGAAGCCATTTTGATTTAAAAGCTTTAACAAAATTCAGTACTGATAGTTCCACAGGAGATATCAGTTATGGGATTGCCAGTAATATTGTAAAAAGGGGTGGTAATAATTGTATTTAATGGAGTGTAAAATGGAGACAAGCTGCAATGTAATAGCTTATGTCAGAAGGGGTGTTATACAATGGAAAACATTACAATCTGAGGAAAAGTATTAATTTATCATCGCTGGCTGCGGGCTTGAAAGGAATGTAATTGAAATTGGATTATGAAATGAGACCAAAGCTTCAAGACCTATTCCCTTCTGTGAGACTTTAGGATAATTTAAATCTGTCTTCCTTAACCTGTCACCACCCAGGTGTGTTGGCTACAGTTCCCATCATTCCCAACCAGCAGTGCTATTGGCTATGTTGATTAGTTGGGAATCATGGCAGCTGTAGACTTACAACTGTGGTGAGCACCTGATTGTGAAAAGTTGGTTTAGATGTTCAGCAGGTAAAAATGGAGACTCTCCTCAGCATACCAGTTTAGATTATGAGAGGAGGAGGATGGGCTATCTTTGAAGGTGTCATGTCCGCCTTACAGACTCTTCATGAGATTATGGGCAAGACTTACCTTGCCAGCAGGAAAGGGAGGAGGACTGGCAGACACCTGGTCAGACAGCCAAAGAGCAGACAGGCTGCTTTTCTGATAGGCAAGCCAACTCAGGATCTGAGCAGGAGGAGAAAAAGCCAACTAGCCCCTGAGAAAGATGTAGATAGATGAGGCAAATCCAGACTTTGCAGCTAAAGTCAAGTTCTTCTCCAGAGAAGCCCCTCTGAGAACACTATATATAAACACATCTAAAAAGCGGAGTGGGACCAGGAGACTTCAATCTTACAAGCCATTCTAAAGCATTGACCAAGGCATTGGGAACAACACCCATCATATCAAACCTCTGTTCAGAGGCTTCTGTTGCCATTTCAGACATTCTGATTGGTTTAGGACTCATGGGTTGTTTTACAGCTCTGTTCACTGTTGCACTCTTGGGTCTTGGTGGTGATTAACAAACTAGCTCCCAATCTGGGACTGTGACCAGCTCACATTTTGCTCCCTTCTTCTGATAAGTATTCCTGAACCCCCAGAAATAAACTTGACTTCAATGTAAAGTCAAAAGCTTTCATGGCTGGCATCGACAGAATTTCCTTGGGTTTTTCTGGGCTGTGAGGCTATATTCTAGAAGAGTTTATTTCTGATGTTTCACCTGCATCTGTGGCTGACATCTTCAGATAATGGTTGGGTAGGATGTATGTTGGATTTATATACTGTGAACCCCTGTTGGAGAGGATATGTAAATTTGTGTATTTGAATGGTTAGTTTCTGGGTGGAAATATGCAAGGAGGACTAGTATCTCGTTGGCTAATGGTCCATTGTCTGCTGGAAATCCCCCTGTCCCTGAGTGGAGTTCATTTGCAAGTGTTGAGTTTTGGTATCTACAGACCAGTCAAGAAAATACAAGAAATGCTACACTCAGTGAAGGACAAAAGAGATTCTCATAGCTGCAGAAGTTTACTACATACCATGCAGCTGTGGACAAGTTTACATAGGGACTACTAGATACAGTGTGCAAACATAGATCAAGGAACATGATAGACACTGCAGACTGGGCCAGCCAAAAAAATCAGCAGTAGCAGAACATGTTATAAACCAACCTGGACCCAAAATGTTATTTAAAAACACAGAAATTCTGGACCAGACCAACAACTATCATGTCAGAATGCACAGAGAACCTACTGAAATCCACAAACACCTAAACAACTTCAACAGGAAAGAAGACAACCTAAAGTAAACAAAATCTGGCTGCCACTCCTGAAAAACACTAAAAACAAAACTCAGCACTTGCAAATGAACTCCACCCAGGGACAGAGGGATTTCCAGCAGACAATGGACCATTAGCCAACCATTAGCCAAACAGACACTAATCCCCCTTGCTTATTTCCACCCAGAAACTAGCCATTCAAACACACAAATTTACATATCCTCTCCAACAGGGGTTCACAGCATATAAATTCCACACACACTCCTACCCAACCATTCTCTGAAGATGCCAGCCACAGATGCTAGCAAAACATCAGAAATAAACTCTTCCAGAACACGGCCTCACAGACTGCAAAAAAACAAGGAAAAACTTGACTACCCTCAAACATGGCACATGCACACAAACATACACACCTGTAACCAGTTTCACTATACAAGTGTACTTAAAGTCAGAACAGGACAGTAGGCTTCCCCTTAATTTTTTTTTTTTAAAAAAACCCTCTTCAGTTTTAGAAAAAAGTAGAGAAAGAACATTAGGTTGGTTTTTGACATGCTAGGCAAATTCTATAATTGCAGCAGATTCTTTCTTTCAAACTATATGGTGCCCATTTTTCCAAAAATGTGTTTCCTTAAATGGGGTGCCTATCTCTCTGGCTTTTCTTCGCAAATGAAGATTCAGGAAGGACTCATCCCGCGCTTTCTGCAAGTGCGCTGATGACTAAAAAGGCCAATTACAGATAAAAAAGACTGGTTGCAGAAAGCACAGCAGAAGGTCTCCTTGGGTGATGTTTCCGGGTTGTGATTCTTTCTGCGTTGTCGTTTCTCTTCAATATTTGTTTGGCGTGAGTTCTCAAATAAGGCTGCAGCATTGTGGATAGTGCGTCTCCATGCCTCCTGATGTGAGGCCAGGGTGGGCCATTGATGATCAATTTGGCTGAACCTGAGATGTTGTTTCAGGGAGTCCTTGCATCGTTTTTTTGGAGTGCCCCTCTTACGCTGACCCGTGGCGAATTCACCGTAGAGTACTATTTTTGGGAGGCGACGGTCCTCCATCCTGGAAACGTGCCCTGACCAGCGCAGTTGTGTTCTCAATATCATGGCCTCAGTGCTGGTGATCCCTACTTACTCAAGGACAGCAACATTAGTCACATAGTCAGTCCAGTGTATATTTAGGATTGTACGTATACAGCGCTGATGAAAGCATTCGAGGAGTTGTAAGTGGTGGCGATAGGTGTCCCATGTTTCAGACCCATAAAGGAGAGTAGACAGTACAATGGCTCTATACACACTGATTTTTGTGCTTTGCCTCAGTTGTTTATTACTCCAGACTCTTTTGTAAAGTCTTCCAAATGCAGTATATGTGTTTGCTAATCTGTGATCGATCTCTTTGTCAATCTTGGCATCTGAGGAGATGATGCTTCCTAGGTAGGTGAACTGCTGAACGTACTTAAGCACAGATTTGCCGACAGCAATGTGGGGATGATGGTGTTCATCCTGTGGTGCAGACTGGTAAAGAACTTCTGTTTTCTTCATGTTGACTTCCAGCCCAAACAGCTCTGCAACTGTTGCAAAGCAGGATGTTAGGCACTGCAGAGCTGCTTCTGTGTGGGCAACAAGCGCAGAATTATCAGTGAAGAGCAGCTCACAAACTAGATAGTTTAGGGTCTTAGTGCGAGCCCTCAAATGGTTTATGTTAAACAAGCTACCATCAATACGGTAACATATATAGATGCCGTCTTCCTCTTCAAGGTCTGCCGTAGCCCTTTGGAGCATCATGCTGAAGAAGACTGTAAATAAAGTTGGAGCAAGAACACAAACTTGCTTCGCCCCATTAGTTATTAGAAAGGGTTCTGAAAGAGCATCGCCATATCTGACTTGACCGTGCTGGCCCTCATGTAGCAAGATAATCATTTTAAGGAATTTGGGGGGATATCCTAGTCTTTCCAGGATCAGCCACAGACCTTTTCTACTCACAGTGTCGAAGGCTTTGGTGAGGTCGACAAATGTTACATAGAGTCCCTTGTTCTGCTCTCTACATTACTTTTGCAGTTGTCTAAGGGCAAATACCATATCTGTAGTACTCCTCTCCATTGATGCCCCCTTGTCATGTGAGAGAGGCTTGCGTACCCTAATGATGTTTTGAGCTATGCTGGCGGTGGCATAATAGCCACCGGTAGGGTCTCCCATGCCAGACAGGTCAAAACCGAAGGGTCTAACAAAGAGCGTCAAAGGGCAGGATGGGCTCTCTAGCCTTATGGCAACCATCCTAGGAGAAGGAAAACTCTAATCCCAAACCCGGGTAGAGGGTGCTCATCCAACCCTGCGGTGCCTATAACATACATGTCTATGGGTAATTAAAGCAGTAAGCGTTTCTACCTATTAGGTGATATACAATGAACGTTTATCTTTCCTTGGAATGCCATTTTTTCCAACAGTCAGTGTGGCCTGTTCTGGATGGGATTGCACTTGCTCGTAAGGATCACATTTGTAGTTTAGGGGTTAGCCGTTACATCCAAACTAAAAGCCAAATATCTCTACATGCTCAACAGCATACTCTCCAATATTTCACATATGGAATCCGGGACACATGTGGCCAAGCAATATTAGATGCTCATGTTTTGTTGAGATAGCAAAAGTTATTACTGAGGAAGAACACACAAGCTAGGAGAGGCTGCAGACAGTTTGTTTTTTGATCAGCCAACTGAGAAGGGTAAGATTCCTTCGTCTCCCTTCTTCCTGCTGAGTTAACTTAAGCGCAAATTATTTTTGCACAGTGAACTCAGTTTGCAGCAACAGAAGTAAGGACAAGTAAGATGAGGGTAAAGTGGGAGGAGCAAAGAGAAACTGGAACCTTTTAAAAGCAGCTGAAAATGTGGGATGGTAGAGGATGTATTAGTGCTATTTCTGCCAAATCAGGTCAGATGTACAATAGGGGTTCCTGCATAGTAGGGGTTCCTGGATGAGGTAGATTATCTAGATCCATTTCAGTCTGGTTCCAGACCGGTTATGGGACAGAGACAGCTTTGGTTGCCTTGATGGATGACCTATGCAGGGAACTGGACAGGGGGAGTATGTCCCTGTTGGTTCTGCTAGACCTCTCAGTAGCATTCAATACCATCAACCATGGTATCCTTCTCAGTCACCTGTCTGGGATGGCGCTTGCAGGTGCTGTCTTACAGCGGCTCCACTCTTTCTTGGAGAAGCATTCTCAGAAGGTGGTGCTAGGGGATTCCTGTTCAGTTCCTTGACCATTGGCCTGTGGATCCCCTCAGGGTTCAGTCTTATCCTCTATGCTATTTAACATCTGCGTGAAACTGCTGGGAGAAGTTGTCAGGAGTTTGGGGGTCAGGCTGATGATACACAGCTCTTATTCCTTTCCCCCTAGTTCCAAGGAAGCTGTTCCTGGGCTAAATCAGTGCCTGGCAGCTATAATGGACTAGATAAAAGGGCAAGCAAACTGAAGTTTAATCCAGACAAGACAGATGTGCTTCTGGTCAATCCAAAAACAGATCTGGGAATAGGGATTCAACCTGTTGTGGTGGTTCTGTATTCCACCGCTTCCACCATCTGATGGTTCTTTCATGTGGTGGGTCCCTTCCTCCTGCTTCTGCTGAGCAGAATAGGCCCTCCAGAGACCATTTATACTAGCTGACACCTTGTGATGCTGTGGAGGTCTCCTATGGGCATGCACATGCACGCAGAGCACTCCAGAGTTAATCTAAAACTCACTGCCGCCACCCATTCACTTTAACCCTTTCTGTGTAACCCAATGGGAAGTTACAGGGCTCAATTTGTGCTTCCCACTCTGACTGTGCAGAGCTTCACCTCCCTCTCACCCCTGTGGAAGGAAAGCCGGGCAAGGAATGTGAACAGGAAGTGTGCAGAAGGGAGAGATTTAAAGGAAGTTTATTCCAAGCAGAAGTTACAAGTTACAGCTAAGTCTCGTCATTCCAGGCAAATTTATAAAATAAACATATGCCCTTATGCAACTAAACTAAGTTCCCTAATCTACTTACAAGGGTACAGTCCAGATGTGCTGGATGTTAATGGGGATTGGGAGTCTAGGGCTTTTGGCTCAGACTCTACCAAGCATCCTCCATAGCTAGTAGAGTGTCCCCCTGGCTTCAGGCCTCTCTTTGTTCTTCCCACTGCCTTGTGGCCCCAAGGCAGTATTTATCCCCTCTTCTCAGAAGCATCTCGAAGTTTGCTTCTGCTGGACATCTTCATTGGTCACCTATCCCTCGTGAGCTGTGACTCCTTCATAATGCTGACCCCCAATAAACTATAACTTTACTCTCAACACCTAGTTAACCCTTTCTTTATCTGGTTGGCTATGTTGCCCAGATAATGGAAGAGTCCCTTATCACACCTGTGTTAGATGGATTTACACTTCCTCTGAAAATGCAGGTTCACAGTTTGGGCGTACTCCTGGATTCAGCTGTCAGCAGTGACCAGGAATGCTTTCGCACAGTTAAAGCTAGTGCACTGACTGCACCTGTTTATTGGGAAGCTGGATTTAGCCACATGCCTTGGTTACATCCCACTTGGATTGCGGTCTACATGGGGCTGCCTTTGAAAAGTGCTCAGAAACTTTAGTTGGTCCAAAGAGCTGCAGTCAGGTTGTTAAGGGACTAGTTACAGGAAGCACACAACTCCCTCATTGCAACAGCTCCATTGGCTGCTGGTCTGTTTCTAGGCACAATTCAAAGTGCTGGTTTTGCGCTATAAAGCCCTTTTATGGCCTGAGTTGAGGTTATTTGAAGGACTGTATCTCCCTGTGTGGGCCCAGTAGAGCTCTGATGTCATCTGGAGAGGCCCTTCTCTCTGTCCTATCACCTTATCAGGCTTGTTTGGTGGGAACAAGGGAGAGGGCCTTCTTGGTGGCTGCTCCCATACTTTGGCACTCCCTCCCCAGAGAGGCTAGGATGGACCTGTCCTTCCTCTCCTACTGGTGGCAGGTTGAAAAAAATTGTGTTGCCAGGTTTTTCCAAACTGAGAAGGGCTGGGCTTCTCAGGCTGTGTGGTGCTGTTTCAAAGATTTTAAAGGGTTTCTGTACAGTTTTTAAATGCATTTTAGTATGTTTAATGTTTCATGCTTTAACTTATAAATTATTTAATTGGTTTTTTTAAAAAAAAATTATGCAGTTGTCCCTTCATTTTCACTGGGGTTTGGTTCCAGGACCTGCTGTGGATACCAAAATCCATGAATACTCAAGTCCCATTATATGCAAAGGCATAGCAAAATCATGTCCCTTATATAAGATGGCAAAATCAAGGTTTGCTTTTTGGATTATTATTTTTTAAGAATATTTTCAAGCTGTGAATACTTAAATCTGTGAATACCAAATCTGTGGATGAGGAGGGACAACTGTATTTAGATTTTTATTTTTACTTTTGTAATTGGTATTGTTTTAAATATGTTGTTAGCCGTGTTGAGTCCTATTATTGGGAGAAATGCGAGATATAAATGAAAACAACAACAGGAAGCACCTTTCACCAGCTGTGACTTGTATGCCACCTATGGCAACTTCTTTAGGACTGGAGCCATGGAGACACAAACGTGCATGACCTGGGAAGTCCACAACTCCCCCTCTTCCCCTTCTTTCACAATGTGGGGAAGTCCCTCATGCCTTCTAAGGACCATGGGGATACAATTTTGGGAGAGTTTCTGGTCCTCCTGACAGAAGTGATTTATAGTTTTGGGCAAAAAAGTCCCCAGCTCATGTCTGAAACAGCATATAAGTGTGTGTGTGTATGTGTGTTTTAAAAAAAAGACTCCCCCACATACTGAATAAATATCCCAGGGAACATTATTCTTCTTTTTACTCCAGGCCTCTAAATGAGTTTGAATTCCAGTAGGTTTCATTTAAACCCCTCCCCCATTGTGTGGGAAAGTCCTTCTCAGACAGAAGAGAACATTGAACTTATGGCTTACTTAAGTGAAATAAAGCACATAATGGCTGAGATTCTACTTGACTTAGGACTTTTTCGGCCGGGGTTTTGTAACGGAAGCAGCCTCGTCCCCGTTGCGAGGCTGCTACGTGGCAGGGGGTCCATTTCGGATGACGCTATCCCCTGCCGATACTATTGAGGAAGTGCTGGGAGGCTGCAGTGCTATATTTGGCAATTTTCTAATCAAAAAAGTTGATCGTGATTAGAAAATTGCCAAATATAGTGCTGCAGCCTCCCAGCACTTTCTCAACAGTATCGGCAGGGGAGAGCGTAATCCGAAATGGACCCCCTGCCGTGCAGCAGCCTCGCAACGGGGACGAGGCTGCTTCCCTTACAAAACCCCGTCCAAAAACGTCCTTACACTGGCAGTCCAGGAAGGCAAATGCAAAAGCAGCTAGACGGTGCTTAGGAGCACTTTGCAGGCAATCGGTTGCTGTTTGGTTCAGGGAACCAAGCTGCACCTAGGTACTATCCAGTTCCTCTTGAAATGCAGGGGGGGTATTGTGTAAGGAGTCTCTGGAGCTCTTCTTGCACAATATCTAAGAAAGCACAAATTAGGCCAATGTAAATTGCCAAGAGGATTTCAGCTTTTGTTGTCAAAGACTCAGTTGTTCTCATGCCCCAGTATAGATCCACTGACGGAAAAGCTCCTCTTCAAGTAACTTTTCTTCGCCCCTGTCAATCTCTCCTATAACATTTATGAATCATAGGATTAAAATATTACACTTGCCATCCGCTCATCCCAGAAGGGAACTTTGTTATTCATCTAATCCTCCAGCAACCATCACATAGGTCAGAACCTTGCTATGGCCCTGTGTTCCTTCCAGGCAATGATTTGATCAGAGAAACAGGCACATTCATCACTGGAATGGTTACATGCGTATAGCAGAGTTTCCTGACTCTTCTTGCCAACAGCATTCTTTTCAGCAAAGTGATAAGCATCTACATTGTCAGAGCAAGGAAGTTACAATACTTTTTGGCTGGCTTACAAAACCAGTGGATAGAAATACTATAATACTATAATACTGTATTGTGTTCAAAATGACTTGAAGGCACACAACATATTCATATTGTGCTTCAGATAAATAACAGTAGATACAATTAAATAGTACAGTTATAGGCCTTCATATAAACATGGGAATACTCATGATCCAGTACTCAGAGGTTTTCAGAATGTACTGGAATTTTAGTTGATATTTGTCCAAAATCTCAAGGATCTGTCTCTTCTTCTTTTTTTCTTTTCCTTTTGGCATAATCTAGAATAGAAACCAATGGTACTTGAAATTCAAGTTCCTTCAATGGACCTATACAAATTGACAGCCTATTATTCATGTCATTACTAAATTGCCCCCCCCCTTTCCATTCCCTCCTTTACTTACTCTACCTCTTGGCACCCTTTTTAATAACAGACTCCACCTCCTGACCCCTCTGCTTCTGTCTTCCATTTCTCCGACATTAAAAAAAATGTATTTAGGTTTTATGGAAAGTATTCTCATCTCCAAATTGACTTTTCACTCTCCTCTCAAAAGTTGTATAAATCAGTATTGTCTTGGTGACACATCCACCCAAAGAAGTTAGAATGTTCATGAACATTCCATGACAACACAAAAGCTGTTTACCGAAGTAGGGTTGCCAGCTAACCAGGGGGGGGAAACTGGCTTGGCCAGTTTGCAGTGGTGGTGGTTTTGCCTTGGAGCCAATTGTTATAATGTCAAGAAGATGATCACGACTTCCAGACTGTCCCCAAACGTCTGGACTCAGTTCCTTTACTGCACCTTGAAAAAAAGCTAGTTAAGGTGGAGCAGGACAGGACACATGCAGCACACAATGCTGGACTCTGGCAATTTGATTGTGAATCTGCTTGCTGATTGTGCTCTGCCTTGGGGTTACTTGTCATCCAAATACAATGCAGCCCCACAGCAGTAGCAGCAGGTTGCACTGCAGAAACAATACTATGTGGTCTCTGCCTGGTCAAAGTTTAGGGAAGTAAAATACACACACACATTTATTTCTTTGACCTCAAAAAAAGAAAGTCTCAGTCTCCATGAAATTATTGTGTACTTCATGACTTTTTGGTGGGGGAGAGGGAGGAATTATTGGGGGGGGGAGTTCTAAAAAAATTTTTTTTCATAACTCATATACAATTTTGTGCAAAATCACAGCATTTCCCTGCATAAAACTGTGGACTTTTTCAGACAGGGTAAAAAACAACCCATGGAGGTCGGGAGGAGGATGGTGCTGTCCCACTTCCAGCACTCCATTTCAGATGACGCCATCCTCCTCCCATCGTTCGTTCGTTCTGCCTCCATCCTGCTTTCATTTTGCCTCTGTCGCTTTTCATTAACAGAAACTTCTGTTACTAAAAAGCGGCAGAGGCAAAACAAAAGCAGGACAGAAGCAGAACAAACAAAGGATGAGAGGAGGATGGCATCGTCCAAAATGGAGCGCTGGAAGCAGGACAGCACCATCCTCCTCCCGACCTCTGCGAGGGGTTTTTCCCCTGTCTAAAAAAGTTCTGTGTGATTTATGCAAAGCAACTTTTTATGTAAAATGGCCAGAATCCTGTCGGACAGTTACAAATGCATAACCTAGAGTTAGGCATCATAATTTTTTTGTAGCCCCTAGTTTAGGAGATATGTTGGGACCATAAAAGTCCCCCACTTACTGGGAAGAAGCAGCTGCAATCAACAGGTGTCTATTCCTCTATCAATTGGGAAGCAGCTGACTGATGGTCCCACCCATCCCCCTTGCACAAATTGTCTCTGGCACAAGGGGAAATTCACAGAATCATAGAATCATAGAGTTGGAAGAGACCACAAGGGCCATCCAGTCCAACCCACTGCCATGTAGGAATACACAATCAAAGCATTCCTGACAGATGGCCATCCAGACTCCGTTTAAAGACCTCCAAGGAAGGAGACCCCACCACACTCTGAGACAGTGCATTGCACTGCCAAACAGCTCTTACTGTCAGAAAGTTCTTCCTAACGTTTAGGTGGCATCTCTTTTACTATTATTTGAAACCATTGCTCCATATCCTAGTCTCTAGAGCAGCAGAAAACAAACTTGCTCCATCCTCAATATGACATCCCTCCAATATTTAAACATGGCTATCATGTCATCTCTTAACCATCTCTTCTCCTGGCTAAAGGTACCCAGCTCCCTAAGCCGTTCCTCATAGGGCATAATGGCTTCCAGACCTCCCATCATTTTGGTCTCCCTCTTCTGGACACGCTCCAGCTTGTCAACATGCTTTTTGAATTGTGGTGCCCAGAACTGGACACAGTATTTAAGTTGAGATCTCACCAAAGCAGGGATCCTGTTTCTTCCTGTCACAATTGAGATTGCTAATGGGAGGGGTGGGAACATCAGTCAGCTGCTTTCTGAGTAACAGGGGAACAAATTCCCATTGATGTAGCTGTGTCACTATGGTGGTTACTCTACCTCTACCAAGTGGATTCCAGCCCCTAAAAATTTTTGCACATTTTTTTTTACATACAATTTTTCACACAAACTTCCCACAGTGCTGAAAAATGTTCTGTAAAAATGTGCAAAATCTCTTTGGCTGAGCAAGGGGGGGGAAACTGAATTTATTGATTCTTGTCAGTGAGAATGAAATAATTCCTAATCATGTTTTTTTAAAAAAAAAAAATAGGAACACCCAGTGTATAAAAAGAGAGCTAAGTGTAATAGAGGTTGAGTCTCCCTTATCCAGAATTCTGAAATCTGAAATATTCCAAAATGATCCACATGAGTGGTTGAGACAGTTATACCTTTGCTTTCTGATGGTTCAATGTTTGCAAACTTTATTTCATGCACAAAATTATTTAAAAATATGTGTATAAAATTACATTCAGACTATGTGTATATGATGTCTATGAAACATAAATGAATTCTGTGTTTAGACTTGGGTCCCATCTCCAAGATATCTCATTATGTATATGCAAGCATTGCAAAATCCAAAATATTCCAAAATCCAAAATACTTCTGGTCCCAAGCATTTTGGATAAGGGAGACTTAACCTGTAATCTCTTATTGAGTCAATGTGTTTGGGATATTTTTATTTATAATAAATAGGCTTTCATTCATGACCCCAGAATGGGGGAGGGGGAGACTGGAGGGCCCCCCTCCAGAAACAAACTGACAAAATTGGACCACCAAGACTCCTGTGTAATTGAGCCTCCTCAGGAATTATCAATCTTATGTGTACTAAATGATTAAACATGAATAGATAATAAGGGCTTCATTACACCAGCCTGCTGTCCCATCGCATTCTTGCCAGTTTAATAATAGAAACATGATGTTTTGCACCCTTTCTTACCACACCATTCTCCCAACTAGTGCTTTAGTGCAGCTTTGGTGACCCATGGTTTCATGATATGTCTTCCACACCACCTCCATAACCCTGCTTTCTGACCCCAGTATGCCTTACCATACACATGTGTGCCTCTAAATATATATAGAACACAATATTACAGCAATATGCAGAAAGAAAGAAAGAAAGAAAGAAAGAAAGAAAAGAAAAGAAATCAAAAATAAATTTGATTTCCCAGCCTGCTTGGGAATAGTGAGGGGAACAGGCGGAGAGGGGAAGAGGAGCAGAATAACGCCCAGTCAGACCACGAGACTGCCAGAGAACTGGAACAGCAGCGGGATAGACTTATGACATAGAAATCAACAATAGAAAAGAAGTACAATTAGGAATCATTGACTGGTAATGAAATGGAACGCTCCATGAATGTATAGAGGGTGAAGCAGCTACTTGACAGACGTAGCATCGTGTGATAATTATGGCCTAAAGATGTGATTATGCAGTAGAAATAGCACTATATCACCCTCATGTAATCATGTCCTAAAAACTATAGTCCTATTGTCATTGAACTCTTCCAGAAACAGTAAAGGCTGCTTGCAGTCTACCCTCTGCACACTTACTGTGGAGTAAGCTGCACTGTGTACAGTAGAGCACTTTTATGTATACACAGTGGTCTTAAGAGTCTTCATGTTTAAGTATGTTTCAGTGATAATGGATGGGGGAAATAAATTGCCTTCCTCCTGCAAGTACCTTCAAGTAGGAAAAATTAATAACTTATTTATTTATTTATTTATTTATTTATACCCCGTTCTTCAGCCACAAGGCTATCAGAGCAGCTTACAAATTGTTTTAAGCAATAGCTATTTACACATCTACACTGCATTAAACAGTTTCCAATGTGTGTTAGCTAATTGCCCCCACAAGCTGGGTACTCATTTTACCAACCTTGCCTGCCAATGTTGAACTCCCCCTTTAAAAATAGTTCTGGGGTCCCTGCCCTCATTGAAGAAATTCTGAATAATGGCATTCTCTGATTCACTCCTTAGTCTCCAGTGCTGCACCAAAGTCATTAGTCGTTCTCAGTGAAGCTATCTGTGATCTGTTGGGAGAAATCAATATAGCTGTCCTGCCCAGACAAGGCGGCTTGGCCGTTCACCGGCACCCCGGGAGCCATTTGGAAACCCCCCCCGCCACCAAGAGAGCAGGGGGGAGGGAGCGGAGGACCGCATGGTCCTCCCTGGTGGCCGCCATGCCGCCTTCTCCTTCCCAGGCCGCTTTGCAACCAGAAGGGGTGGTGGGAGGGGGAACCAGCCAATCGGAGAGAGCCTGCTTGCCTCCGGTTGGCTGGGGACCTCCCAGGTAAGTGGGTCATCCGGCCAGCCCTGGACGTGGCCGGATGACGTGAGAGGGGAGGCAACGGAGCTGTTAAAGAGCAGCTCCATTTGCCCTCCGCCCTCTTTTGGCTCTGCGGAGCCGAAGAAGGAGGATGTCGGGGGGGAGGAGCAGGAGGACCAGGTAGAGAGTAAGCTCCACCCCCCGTCCTAGCAGGCCACTCCCCTCACCCACCATGTGTGGGGGGGTAGTTCAGTGGCACGGCATGGCGGGGCACTATGGTGGGCTGAGAGCCGGGAGCCCACCCGCCCACGCCAACGGCACCCGCTGCCTCCCCACTTCATACTCACTCTCGAGGGGAGGCAGGGTTGGTTCGTGGGCCAGAGTGGTTGCAGCTGGGCCGCAGGCTAGGTGCCAACTCGCGCCGCTGCCCCCTCTGGTCGGGGTGGCTGGGCAGAGGGGGGCAGGTGCTGCCATGGTGATGGGGTGGATGGGCAGCGGCAGCCAAGCGGCAGCCAAGCGGCAGGGCCACCTCTCCCCTCATTTTGGCGGGCACCCCCCCACCCCTCCCTCTCAGGAAAAGGGGATGGGCAGGGCAGGGGAGACAGAAGGGAGCACGACACTTCCTCCCATCACGGCTGCAGAGGGGGGAATTGAGGGAGGCACTGTGGCCCATCCCTCCCACCCCAACATCAGGGTTTTTTTCTTCCCCCACCTCCTTTGGTGGGGCTGAGGAAGCATGTGGGAGGGGAGGGGGGAGAAAACCACATGGCCCGCTGCTGGCAGCCCCTCCCCCCTCGAAGCATCTGCTCGGGGGGATGCCGGAAGGGTCAATGCCACAGCTCTCTGGGGGACCTCCAACCCCCTCCCTTTTTTGCCTACACTGGCACACACCCCCAGTTGGCAGCCTCAGGCTGGGAGGGAGACAACATCAGGCCTCCACTGGGGGTCGGTGAGGTAACGTAAGGCACGCCCTTGGGCCTGGGGCCAGAAATGCTACTGAATGGCACACCCTCCACGCATTGCAGGCAGTGGTTTTCTTTTGCAGGGTTTCGGGCCGCAGAACGGCGGTCGGGGCTAAATAAAACAATAAGGCCCTCAGTGCCATTGCACAAGGGCTAGTGGCACCCAACCATGAGTCACAACACGCACACCTCAACTGGCTGGGTTGGGAGATGGAGCCAAAACGTACAGCGAAACTCCACCATCTGCAGGACCTGCAACCCCCTGCTGAGGAACAACCCCTGGCGGGGGAGGAGACACCAGTGGGGGGAAGGGGGGTTGGCCCCCCAGTGAGTGAGCCAGGGCCCAGCCACATGACACCTGGGCCACTGCCCCAACCGATGCCAGTGGAGGCTCAACGCTCCCCAGTGGAGGCTTTTGGAGTGCCGACACCTGCCTTAGGGGACGTCATGGGGATATTGGCCATCCTGGTCCAGAAGATGGACAGGGACAGGGAACCCCCTCCCACGGTGCGAGAGGAGGTGCGGATGCTACCAGTGTCCCTGAGCACTGAACCCAGCACATCATCCAGCAGCTGTGGGCGGTCAGGGCAATCCAGGTCCAGAGGTAGGAGTGGTTCGAGAGACTCAGGGCTTGCCGGGATGGGCCCTCAAGCTCCAGAAGGCCAGGCAAAAAGACGGCGAGGAGCAGAAGGCTAGGAGGGAGCACATCCGAGGGTGAAGAGCTGAGGGAAGCAAAATCAAAGGAAGACCCCCCCAGGGGGCCACCTGGATCACAAAGTGCATTCCAAGATCTTGCAGGGCTACTATGTTGACGTTTTCTCGCTGGCCCTGCCCCCAGGGGAGGAGGCCAGGGTTCATAGGAGTGATAAGAAGGATAATGAGAAAGCCAGCTCGGAGACTGTGGAACGCACTTTTGCCATTTGGCTCAGTGGATATGCGGTCTTCATGGGGGTCGTGGCTCTGGTCTTTCCAGAGTGGGCCTGGCACCTGATCAACCACCTATGTCAGGTGATCAAGATAAGGTCTCAGGGGGGGTACACCAATGTCATCATGTATGACACTGAGTGCAGGAAGAAAGCTTCCAGATCCCCCATGCACAGATGGGAGACCATCGACTACCCCACTTGGCTGCAGGCCACTGGGCCAGGCTGGTGGGAGAAGGATGATCCACCCAAGGCCAACCGCAAAAAGGAGGGGAAGAAGCCAGTGTGCTGGGAGTACAACGGGGGCAAGTGCTCCCGGTACAAGTGCCGGTTTGACCACTCCTATGACAGCTGTGGGGGTGGGCATCTAAAGGTCAATTGTTCCCGCCAAGGGGGTGGGAGCCAGTCCTTTTGGAGCAGCCGCCCTGCCTCAGGTGGTGCCAGGAAAGAAGCAGGGTCAGGCGGCGGCACCAACAACAGCTCAGCCAAGTGAGCCCCCCCCCGGGGATCAGGGGGTTGGGTCGCATGGCAGCAACTCCAATCAAGCTGGAGGCCATGCGACCCCTTCTGGCTGCCTACCCTAAGAAAGAGGCTTACTTTGCCACGGGTCTCGAATTTGGCTTTCACATACTTTTCCAGGGGCCAAGGGAGGCATCCACCTCTGGCAAACTAAAATCAGTGGCGCAGCTGCCAGAGGTGCTGGCTCGGAAGATTGGGAAGGAGCTGGAGGCGGGTCACATAGCAGGCCCATTCGAAGAGCCTCCCATGCCCAATCTGCGAGTCTCACCACTGGGGGTGGTCCCCAAGAAGGCGCCTGGGGAATTCCGTCTCATACACCACTTATCTTACCCGAAAGGGGCTTCAGTCAATGACGCCATCCCGCAGGAACTGTGCACAGTTCATTATGCGTCATTGGACCATGTGATCCGGCTCTTGCAAAATTGTGGCCATGGCGCACTCATGGCCAAGTGTGACATCCAGTCGGCATTCCAGTTGTTGCCGGTGCATCCAGCTGATCATTGCCTGCTGGGTTTCAAATTTCGCGATAAGTGGTATTATGACATGGCATTACCCATGGGCTGCTCCGTCAGCTGCGCGGCCTTTGAGGCTTTCAGCACATTCCTTGAGTGGGCCCTTCAACACAGGGCGGGATCACCTTTTGTAACCCATTACCTGAATGACTTCCTCATGATGGGCCCCGCTGGGGGGGAAGAATGTGGGTTCTTGCTCTCTTCCTTCCAGACTTTGGCAGATGAACTCGGAGTGCCCCTGGTGCCGGATAAGACGGTGGGCCCTTCCACGTCCCTAGTGTACCTGGGAATACAGCTAGATTCCATGGCAGGAGTCTCCAGGCTGCCTGATGACAAGATCAAGGGACTGAAGGGAATGCTGGACACCCTCCAGCAGCGGGAGAAGATCACGCTGAAGGAAGCCCAATCACTGCTGGGGCATCTGAATTTTGCATGCAGGGTGGTTTCACCGGGGAGGGCCTTTTGTGCTCGCATTGCGCGCCTCACTGGAGGAGTGAGGGCACCACATCACCGCATCCGACTGACGAGATGGGTCAACGATCACATGGGAGTGTGGCTGGATTTCCTTGCAAACTACAATGGTGTCTCTGCATGGCAGGGGTAGCTGGACCTTGAAGCCAGCCTACAGGTGCACTCCAATGCGGCAGGCAGCTTGGGTTTCGGGGTGTATTACAATGGCCATTGGTGTGCACAGCCATGGCCTCAGGCATGGTCAACATCAGGCCTTGCAAGGGACCTCACATTCCTGGAATTCTTCCGCATCCTGATGGCCCTCACAATCTGGGGGGAGGAGTTCAGGGACAAGAAGGTGCGTTTCTGGTGTGACAATCAGGCAGTGGTTAGGATCATCAACAGGCAGTCCGCCAGGTCTGAAAGGGTCATGAGACTGGTACGCTGGTTCGTATTGGTATGTCTTGAATCCAACATCACGTGCCCAGACAAGTACCACCCTTCACTAACTAGGGTACCTCATCAACAAGTCATTGTTGTAGCAATGGCTTGAGAGGATGGAATAGCTAGGAGTGAGTTCTTGACAATTTCCCCCTGCATCCCCTCCTCCAGATCTGAGGTGGCCACCTTACTATACTGAATGACATGTCTGGCCTTAGGAAGTTGTTACTAGGCACAGTTCTGAGAGACACTGCTCAGACTCTTTTTGCTTTCAAGTTCTTACAAAGCATTTAACTAAGGAGTACAATAAACACTCTCAAACTAGATTCTCAAATATTCTCTTTCACGCCTTCTCAGCACTAATAAGGAAAGGTGGGTTTTTTTTCTTATAGATAAGATGGGCATCATTTAACAGTAATCAGAATCCTAAACAGTGCCCTGCCTGTCACTCACAAAACCACATACTGACTCAAAAGATCCTTGATTCATTTTTTTCCAGGATCTTCAATGACTTTTTTGCTGGGGAAGACATCTTACCATTTTGCTATTCATTTCTGCTTTCCTTTATTAGATGGAACCTTGACAAAAAAATAATACACCTCCCCAAAGACAAACATGCCTGGCTGTTCACCAAGGAACTGGAAGAGCATCCTCTATTTACCTCTGCATCGACAAAGATCCTCACAGCCCCACCTTGTTAGACCCTGTCAAACAAGCCAGGAAAACCACCAAGATTGCCTGCTATATAAGACTCCAAGAGTCCAGGTGAGCTAATCCTTCTGGCCAGAAGCTGGCTGAGTGTCGGTCCACCAGACTCCATTCAAGATGGGGTTTGGCACACTGCTGAGGGTGCCTTTATGGGCCTTCGTATTAACAATCTGCTGTAACCAACAGGAAGGTAAAATCTCCTTTGTTTTTTCATTTCATTTCTAAAAAACAATCAATTAGATGTCTTAATTCACTTCCTAAAGTATAGTGAATCTTCAGTATCTGCTGGGATTTGGGTCTAAGACCCCCCATGGATACCAAAATCCATGCATGCTCAAGTCCTATTATATAAAATGGAATAGTAAAATGGCATTCCCTTATACAAAATGACAAACAGCAAGGTTTGCTTTTGGAGGGACAGGGGGGATCCAAATATTTTCAAGCCATGATTGGTTGAATCCATGGATGCTGATCCCATGGATACAGTGGCCAACTGTATAACTCATTCTGCATTGAAAGTCATACAAATGTTTGTATCTCAATTACTCTCATCCACCAATCCTGTAAGCTTTTATACTTTTCCAGCTAAATATGTAATTTTTCTGCCTTGACTGGGATGTTTTAATTTTGTATTGCCTGGAGCCAAAAACAATTAGTGACATGTTCATGGCAACAGTTTTGAGGAGTGTGTAAAAATATATGACTCCTTTCCTTGAAAAGTTGCTAATCTACTAGAAACATAAGCTTCTTAATAAAATACTTTGCTTGCTTTATAGAAATAGATGTATCCTATTTAGAAGTATTTAGAAGTCTGTTAGAATAAAAATTAGATTGTGTTCAATTATTCCACTGTTGTCTCAGGTTTTAAGATATTGTATTGTACATCCGAAGGAGACACAGTGTAGAATCTGGTGTCTGTATGATGTCAGCAAATGCCACAAACCAATGCATAGTGGTGCCATTATTTCTTTTTTTTAAGTCTTGTAAATAAATGTGCAGCTTTGCAGCTGTGAAGAAGATAAAAGCTGTGGTTATTCACAGCTGCAAAGCTCTGCAAGGTTGGGAGTGTGCCACACACACCATGCACATGAGCCAGCCATTTAGGAGTGTGTCTTCACTATGGAGTTATAACAATTTGATGCCATTTTAATTGCCATAGCTCCATCTCATGGAATCCTGGAAGCTATATACAATCAGAACCCTGTATCCACAGGGAGTTGATTCCCAGACTTATCTTGGATACCGGAAACAACAGATAACAGCAAAGCCTATTAAAATAAAGAACTCCTGGGGAAAAACATACCATAGAGTTGCACTTGAGGATCTATAAGATGCCTAGGGAGGACACCTCTCTAGGTATTTTCCAGCATGACACTATAGCATGTGTCCCCTGCTTTGTGTTCCACGAATAACTGCAACTGTGTATATTGAGCTATTTAGCAGAAAATATGAAGCACCTTATTAAACTGCAAATCCAAGGATTCCATAGGACAACACCTTGCTATTAAAATGGTATCAAACTAGTATAACTGCGTAGTGTAGATACAGCTATAGTTCCTGATAAAATGCTGCTGTAATTGGCCATAGATCTTTCACTCTTTTTAGTTTACTACATTGGCTAAAAGGCAGTGGGGGAGAGACATATGAACCCCACACACACCATACTGTGCATCATAGCAGAAGAATGTGACCTCCTGCTTAGCCCTCAAAGTTCTCCATACCACTGCATTCTAAAAGATTATAGCAGGGCTGGCCCAAGATAGCTTGGTGCCTGAGGAATAATAGCAAAAGAGTCAACCTCACTCAACTAAGTCAAGGTGTAATATACTCTGTGGGCAAGATCCTACATCATGCTGGCAGAACGTCCGGAAGTGGCACAGAAGGCAGAGACCGTTCCCTCTACCTGGCTGCTTCTCCTGACGTAGAGTAATAGCTGGCTGTAGAGGGGCTGCCAGGCACACTCTGTCTCCCCTGTTACTTTAATCAGCTGCGTAGGTGCCCCTGGGCTGATTCCAGCTATTCTTGAGCAAGGAGAAGGAAGATGCAACCTCTGCCCCTCAGTGTAAGCCTGTTCTTTCTTCGTCCCTCAGTACACAAGAGCAGCCAGAACAAGGCTGGGTACGCTCCTACAACTGATCAGTGGCAGGGGGGATGTGACAGACCAGTAGCCTCTCCCACCCCTACTACCCCTGGCTATTGTTGCATGCCAGAAAGGGGATCTTGTCAAAGGAGATACTAGATATTTCCTCCTGCAATGTCTACAAAAGTACATATGCCGGTTTAATCAACCCTAGTTTGGCCTGCATATGACACCAACAGGATGCCGGCCAAAAGCAACCAAATTGTTTTGGCGGATGAGCCAGAAAATCCCAGAAGCGCTTTCCCCTGTTCCAGCAGTAAAAATGCAATAATAACAAAGTATATAATTAACAGTTAGCTGCCCTTTTGTAATACCTAAATTGCCCTTGAGGTGGCTGCCTCACCCTGCCAAATGACACAGTTGGCCCTGAATACTAGGGCCTCATTGTGATCAGAAACTGTTAATAATGTGTATAGCATCCTGATAAGTCCTTGAGGGGTAAGAAAAGTCCTTTAGCTACTAATCTAAAATGATTCCTCAAGAACACTCTTTTGGAAGTAATTTTAGTAAAATCAATGTGAATTCCTCTTTTTTTGTTACAATCTAATTTCCCTATATATCAAAATAATTTTCCTACAGTGAAGCTGGAGTCATTATTGAAAAAATTCCCATCTCTGTTGAAGTGACGGCCAAGTTGGGCCTAAACTTAATGAGAGACTATTTGGGGGCAGTTTTATATATGTTTATCTCACTTTTGTTCCATTAATTCAGTCCCCACTAACAACTATGAGACACAAACAAGGACTTTATCAGACACAGAAAATATGGCAACATCACGATGCCACATAACCGTGAACGGGCATGTGGATCAGATGACATCACCCTTTCACGGTTATGAAGAGCCCAAAACCCGTACCTTTTAACTGAGGGCTTAAGCCATCAATAGATTTCCCCACCACTTTTTTGTCAGCATTGCTGGCATGCAAAACCTCTATCCATTTAAATCTTGTACTTACCCGACAATGGCTGGACCAGCACAAACACTTCCGGGTCAGATTGAGACATCCAGGTAAGTGATGAACTTTGTTTGACCCTTTCCCGGTTACTTGGAGATTTTTTTGTGTGTGGGTGTGCTTGGTATGACTTTTACATCGTTATTTTCATTTTTATTTTTGAATTTCCCGCGCGATGAAATCGCACAGGATTTCAAAAGAGGAAGTGAACGGAGCTCCGTTCACTTCCTCTTTATCGCCAGATGAGCCTTTGCCAGGAAAGGAGGTAAGTGTGGGGGGGGGGGACACATTCTTTTGGCGGCATAAAAATTGATTTTTTTAATGCCGGCAAAAGAACATTTTAACAGGGACGTCTGATAAACTCCTAATACTATCTTTAGCTAGATTGTGTTCCAAAGTGTCTAGCTGAGGAAATTGAAGGGTTAACACAATTTTTGAAGTGTAAGAACACTTGTAACTTAACAAACAATACAGCTATAATTCATTTTTAGAAGGAAATGCCTCTTCTGTTTGAAAAATACAATACTGTACACAGAATATTTCCCGCAGACAATTAGTTGACTATAGTGGGAACAGAATGCTGGATTATATGGTCCTTCCTATGTTTTTTTAAAAAAACTTCTATTACTTGAAAGCATGCAGAACTGTGTCAGATCCTGTCAGTATTTTGGAAGATGCTTAACTTCCCCCCATTGAATTCAGCATCATTATAAAATGCTTAGCTTGAATGGGGATATTACCATTAAAATTATTAAACATTATTATTATTATTATTATTATTAAAATTATTAAAATTATTACCATTAAAAATGTTAATGGAATACAATCTGAAAGGAAAAAGCATATTTCTAGCTTTACTAAATTAACTTGGGAAAGAGCAATCGGTGAACGTATTGATTGTGCCTATATTCTCCTATAGAAGTTTGGGGGATCACCCATACTTTGAAAGGAATTATTGAATACACATCAAAATACAAATAAACATACAATCATACGATCCTTATTTCCCTCCCCCCTTTCTTTGTTTATAGTCTCTGGCACTGAAGGCATATCTGGAAAGGTGACCATCATTCCACCACTTACAACAACCCCAGTTATTACATGTAAGTTAATAAAATGAACTATCTCAATTATTCTCTCATATCCATCAGATAGGTCCATAAGAACAGCAAAGGGGATAAAGTTAAGAAAAGGATGAATAATTCAACAGATAAGTTGCAAGCAGACATACACCTTGTCAAATCTGGAAAAGAATGCATTTTGTATGCATTCGCTGCTTGAGAAATGTTTTCCGTAAGCCTGTATGCCTTGGGACTGATGTTACTAGTTTTTGATGCTTGGTTGAAATAATTGAATTTGCTGGTCTTATGCTCTGTATTTGATGTGACTATTTTATTGTCATTGCTTTTCTTCTTGGAGTGTTTTATTTGCTGCTATAACTTCTTGTTGTTTCTATCTTGTTGTGCCCCCCACACACACACACACTGGTTTCTTGGTTAGAAAACTCAATTAAGTAAAGAACAGAACTGTAAAAAATAGCAAATGTACTATTCTTAGGGTGTGTTTACACGGACAAATATTCCCCTAAATATACTGCAAAGATTCCTCATTGTTCCCATGCATTGTGCAACACTATCGCCTCATTCAGAAGGGGGAAGGTAAAAAACCCAAATATAGCGTGACAGGGGATGTCGCTACTTTTCCCGTCTTTTTTGACAAGTAGCGCGACTTAGCGCATTATTGATAGTGTGAATGACAAGTCTGTGTGAATTACCAGCAATCTTTCTAATACAGTCACAGCAGGGCTGCACTTTGATTGGTTGAGATGTGCAAGGAAGGGGTGGGCAAGAGATGGAGGATGGAAAAAAATCTCTGCAGCTTGCTTTGCTGCAAGGAAATAAGGAAGTGAGAGTGTGTGTGTGAGTGTGTGTGTGTGTGAGAGAGAGAGAGAGAGAGAGAGAGAGAGAGAGAGAGATGCCCCTGTTGTTTTCAGCCATGGGAAAAATCCAGCAAGCTGTCTGAAGCTTGCTTGGCTGTGTGTGAGAGAGGGGGGGAAGGGAGATTGGGAGGAAAAGAGAGAGAGAGAACATGCTCTGATTTTTCCCTCCTCTGAAGAATGCCTGCTATTTTTCAAGCCTCTTATTCCAAAAGCCCTTTCAATCACGGAGGAGCTATTCCCCCCCCCATCAAGCCCCTCCTATGTTAGCTGTGTGCATTTCTGTGTGTTTTCAGTGAGTGAAGGGGAAGGGCTCCTTGGCTTTAAGAGGCAGGCATTTGTAAGCCATTCCTTCCTCTCTCTCTCTCTCTCTCTCTCTCTCTCTCTCTTCTTTTCCTCCCTCTGTCTGTGCTTGGGAGGCCACACTCCCGCACCCTTGCCCGTCTGAACCAGAAAGCGAAAAAGTAAACAAAGCAACTGAATCCCCCATAAATTGTCTAAACTACCCAGCACTGGTGTGAAAAAGTGCTAAAGTGCAAATTGCCACAATAAAAACTGCCGTGTAACTGAGCCCTTAGATGTAGGATGTACCTGCAGGTATTCAATCCTGAAGATAGGTGGAAAAAAAGGAATCAATTTCATGCTTCCTGGTAGTCTTTAGAGGATCTCAGGCTAGAGTTTGTGCTCTTTAGAGCTGGGAAATTATGGAAATCTAAACTCTTTGTCAGTGATGTCACATTATAAGCACCAGTCTACATTTTCTCATTATAAGGGGATCACTTAACTAGGTTATTTTGACAAGCATAGTTGTTTAAGACAATACTGGTAGAGCCAGGGCTGTGGCAACAAGAATATAGACTGAGCATGCTCTAGTCTTTCTAGTTATGGAGATCTTTTATATTGAATTTATTGTCATAATAATTAGGATTGCAATTTTAGGGGCCTTTATAGGCCTTAGTCCCCTTTTGGTATTGAACAGTACACCCCACAGTTTAACATTATATAACCTATATTAACATTTTCTATATCTCAGTGAAATCTCATTCCAAAGGATGCAGGTCTTTCCTTTCTGTTATTGAGCATGCTCCATTGCCCTTGATTGTGCTCAGTAGCATTAAAAAAACTGACAGGACACCATTCCACTTAAGGCTTGGAGGCCCATGGGTCTTTCCTTTATATCCTCCCTGTACTCAGCTTCACCTAGAATAGGGCTGTAAATTATGTGGCCCTCCAGATCCTGTTGAACTACAACTCCCAGAATACCTCACCACTAGTTCAGCTGGCTCGATTGCTGGGCGTTACAGTTCAAATATCTGGAGGGCTGCACAATTTCTACCCCTGAGCTACAGGAACGGTGGTAGCAGTATCGGGCTAATTCTGAGTGCACAGGAACAAAAGCCTATTTTAATAGGGTATGTGCAAGTAATACTACTTTGCACACAAGTATAGAAGATGACCCTAATAAATCAAAACTATCAAAAAAATGTAGATGATGATTTTCACATCGGTACAGGACATGTACAACATAACTTACAATCTCTTGTGAATTTACAGCCTTCAATACAGCTCACAATGCACGAGTATGTAGCACATGGGGCAACTTCCATTTCAAGACATTTGACGGAGACATCTTTCATTTCCCTGGGCTCTGCAATTATGTCTTTGCCTCCCATTGCAACACCGCCTTTGAGGACTTCAACATCCAGATAAGGCGCAAAGTGGTAGGGGACACAGTTTCTATCACATATATCACCATGAGGCTGGATGGAGTGGATGTGCAATTCGAAGAGGATTCCATTATGGTGAATGGTGAAAGGTAACTAACTACATAGGGCTGTGTACCAAATTTAAATGAATAACTTTGGAGGCTCACACCCAGAATCCTTGCCAAACTCTTGCAAATGTTTTCAAAAATAATGCAAGCAAAGACAGCTAAATAGATATGTTTCTATATTGTTAGAAAGGTTCCATGTGAGTCCAAGGTATGTGAAATCCAGGGATCTGTGAAATGAGCTGTCATACTTGTATCTGGCTCCAGTTCAAAGAAATGCATTTTCATCACTTCTCTGTTGCTTCTGTATTGCTTCATGACTGCAGTTATGAATGTGTAATCTAGAGATATGCATTCATAACTCGCATTCATGACCCCTATGCAGCGGACTGACATTTCCTCTCTGATCCCACCGGCACTCTCTAGTGTGAGGAGGAATTGAGACAAGAATCCTGCTCCTGGTTGTCACACTGGAGATTGCTTGCAGGAGTGGGATGGAAACATTAGACTGCCACATCCCAGTTGACAGAAGAGACCTCCATTGCTCACAATAGGTGAAGTCCAGTAAGGAAGGGTGGGGGTGGGGGTCAGGCCAGGAGATGTTAAGTACAGTCATCCCACCATATCCATGGATTCTGCATCCACAGATTCAACATCCATGGCTTGAAAAATCCTTCCCCCCCCCCGCAAAATAAAAAAGCAAACCTTGATTTTGTCATGATGCATAAGGGACACCATTGTATTTAATGGGACTTGAGCATCCACAGATTTTGGTATCCATGGGAGGTCCTGGAACCAAACCCCAGCAGATACCAAAGGCCCACTGTATACTTAACTATATCTATTATCTCGACCCTAGTTTTTAAAGCTTGCATAAGGAAATATAATTTCTGAAACACTCTAAGGCATATACTTTCTTATTGAATGGGGGGAAAATTAGAAAGCAGTACCAAAAGCCATTCCCTAATCTGGACATTAAAATGATCAGAGACAGGAAGTGCAAATAAGTGTATCAACAAATCAAACTACAGTGGGCCCATTGGGGGTTGGTTCCAGGACTCTCTGTAGATACCAAAATCCATGGATGCTCAAGTCCCATTATATACAATGGCGTAGTAAAATGGTGTCCCTTACATAAAATGGCAAAATCAAGTTTACTTTTAAGATTATTATTTTTTTGTGGGGGGGGGGAATATTTTCAAACCATGGTTGGTTGAATCCATGGATGCAAAATCCATGGGCATAGTGGGCCAACTGTATACCATTTCTTGCACATCCTTTTCTTCTTACTGTTATGGATTTCTGTGAGTAGGGGTATCACTCTGGGTTGCCCAGAGGGAATACTTGGACTTGCCAAAGGAATGGTGATGTTCCAATAATGATGTTCCAATAGTATGTCTCCAAGGGAACTAAGAAGGCTAAATGTTGTTTGGAGAATTAATTGATTTTTTGCCTCTAGCCAAGGGGAGAAGGCAAAATATCTGAGCAAAGTTACAGGTTGTCTCAGTTTGAGATGGAGACAAGGAAAGGGAATGAGATTAAGAAAGCTGCCATTATCTCTGTCTCTCTAGAATAACCTTCACTGATGTGGATCCCTCCCTATGGTTTGAACTTCAGCTCCCATTATCCTTTTGGCTGAGTCTGATAGGAATTATTTCCCAAAACATATGATGTAGAAGCAGCGGGCTTTGGCTGGCAATGGACTTTTGGTGTGCCATTGCACATATTACAGACCATTGGCAGAAACCAATGTAAATATTACAGACCAACAATAAGGCCTCAAGGATCTTTGTCCCAAGGAAGTCACATCTTTGTTAGTACAGCACCCTGAAAATTCTCACTACTCAGAGGAATGGTATGAGTGTAACATTACTGTGACATGGATGACACTCAGTATTTCTTCTGTTTTCTCATTAGGGTTGAGCTGCCATACAGTGGAGCTGGATTCATTATTGAAAAAATGCCCATCTATGTGAAAGTGACAGCCAAGCTGGGCCTAAACTTAATATGGAATGAAAAAGACAGTCTAATGGTGAGTGTTAGATGATATGAAGAACTGACAAGAAGAATCTGCAATAAAATGTTGCAGCATGGAGTGCTACTGTTCATCCCAACAACTCTTCCTTCAGGATTCTTCATAGCAGTCCTATCTAATCCTCCTTTTCCATTCCTCACCCGCAGCAGACATTCAGTATTCTGTGTCCATAGATCACGCTAAGTCCTCATTGGGCTATTTGGAGATCTTTTTTTTTAATCTCCTTTCATTCACCCCCCACAATATTTTGTGTGTTTTTGCAAACCATGGAGTTTCCCCATGCAGCCTTTATTCACCTCAGTAAGTCTTTTTGGCTACACAGCTGTCATAATTCAGCGCCTCACGCCCTATCACTGTAGATGATGCCACTCAAAAGAGAAAGAGACCGGTAGCCAGTGGATTTTTTTCAACAGGGGAGTCACATGATCCCTGTGCCCAGCCGCTGTCAACAGCCTGGCTACAGCATTTTGTACTTGCTGAAGTTTCCAAACAGGCCTTGATGCTTTGTAACCATTGAGCTGAAACAGAAATGCCTTAAGTAACTTCTACTTTGAAGTCCTCAGACTTAGCATGAAAATGTGAAATGTTCCTTGGTGTGTTAGCGCCTGTTGCTCTGTGTGTGCCTTGTGTGTTTATGTTGTGCATGTGTGTAATCAGTCATATCTCTCATCCTTTTTTTTTTTTTTGTTCCCAATAAAGTGTCTGCTTCTCACAGAAAACTTATTTGTAGCTGGTACATAACTAAAGAAGGCTACTGAGATATGTGTTCCTACCCCCGTTGACATTTGGCCTCCATTTTTAAAGATGAAAACGCATTTGGATTACATATTTAACATATTCACATCTTGGCAGGAGGTGCCACTTGTCATCTCAATTTCTCATTTTCTAGTAAAATTTATCTTTTATAAGCAATAATGTTACTATAGATCTGAGGTGTTCTGCTCTCTCTAAAGAACTGAGAGTGCAAGATGAAGAGAGAGTGATGCTTCTGTTTTGAATATTACAATGAAAACTAGGTTGTTATGAATAGCATATAACTAGTGACTCACAAATGAAACCCCAATTTTCTATCCACCACGTTTTACGCTGTTGTTAAAACACAACACTGATGAAAACTATTTTGATGTCTCTAGTGCAGCTGTGGTCTCAGATTTTCAATCTATATAGTGGAGTGCCTATGTATTAACTTTTATCAACTCTCTTCTATATAATTTCAGCTGGAACTGGATGAAAAATATGCCAATCAGACCTGTGGGCTTTGTGGGGATTTTAATGGCATTCCAACTTACAATGAATTCATTTCAAATGGTAAGTATAAAAAACAGTTCATTGAATTTGAGTAAACTTAGTTTATAGATCATTATTCATGGAGACCTATGCAAGTACAATTGCTTCAGCATTTCAGGTTTTGCCCATCTTGTTGGTGGACGGGGAGGAACTCTTTTTAAAAAACAGAATATTTCAAACATTGGATTTTAAAAACTTTTAAAAGTTTTGCTTCATGTATGTCATTTTTCACTTCTTAAAAACTCCGCCTTCCTGAATATTTCAAACTCTGCCTCTCCAGATGATGCTGGACTTCTACTTCTCTCAATATCCCTGGCCATAAGCCATGCTGGCTGGAGCTTATGGGAGTTAGAGTCCCATATCACCAGGAGGGACACACTTTCCCCACCTGTAGAATGTTTCAACATTTGGTGACTTGCTGTTTCCAAGTTTATCCGCAATACGCCTAGTCCAATACACTTTACTGCCAGTGGCAGCACTCCAAACACCCCCAAATGTGCCAAGTTCCCATGGAATTCTTGAAAAGGAACTTCTATATTTTTTTCTATATAAATCTCTTGATCTCCTATACTTCCTCTTTATAAATCTCTTGATGTCCTGGCTTGATTTATTACAGGTGTCCACTTAACTGACCTGCAGTTTGGGAATATGCAGAAACTGAATGGGCCAACGGAAGACTGTGAGGATCCTATACCGTTTCCTCTGAACAACTGCACTGATGTATATGTAAGAACATACATGCTTATTCTTGTGTTTCATATGCATTTGCTCTCCAAATTATGTTAGACCCATAAGGAAGAGTTGCCAGATATCATATCAAGGGGAACAATTGTGTCTTTCCCCCACACAGAGTTTCTCATCTATGGCAAGGGTCTGATGGGGGCATTATATTACGTTCCAAAGTACCATGTCCTCCAAGGCAAATGTATGATCCTTCAAAATAGGACTTCTTGAAGCTTAATGTTGGCTTACTGAAGTCTTTCACTTTTGTTTTTTCCAACTAGGATATTTGTCGACTAGTACTAACTGGCTCTGCATTCTCTCAATGTAATGATGTCGTGTGGGTGGAGGACTACATTGATATCTGCCTACAGGACCTGTGCCTCTGCAATGAGACTGATTCCTTTTCCTGTCTCTGTAACACTTTTGCTGAATACTCCCGGCAGTGTGATCATGCTGGTGGGAAGCCTCAGAACTGGAGAACTCCAGAACTGTGCCGTAAGTGTAAATCATAGCTAGTCAGTGGCCAGAGAGAATATATGCATGTATGATTTGTTTTGACTTCAGCAGGTCAGTTTCCACTGACATTCATTTAAACCATCATGTGATAAAATGATAATTGCATGGAAAATTCCAAGAAAATATCAAGTTTCTAATATGTTGGGGAAATTAGCAGCAACTCGACTTTAGCTATACGAAAGGAGGTAACCAGGCAAACTTGCAACCTGTGTCTACCGGTACTAGTTTGGATGGAATACACACACATGTACAATTAAGTATGGTTTTTATTAAAGAGTTCAAAAATAACACCAGACACACATACATTCATTCAGGAAAAGCATTCACACAAGGCTATAGGAAAAGCAGTAGGAAAAACTTGGATAGAGAGTAGCAAGAGGATTTGTTGGGGTGATACAACCTATGCTGTGGTCAATCCGGCAGAGTGGATGGAGGAACCTGGGGTGGCTAACACAGAGTGATAAGGGTTTCCCCCTATAACTGACTGTACACACTGAGGCATATTTGGGGGGTGATGTTTATACCTCCAAATACTCCTGAGGGGATTGGCTGCTTCATGGGTTGAAACAATAGATTCCATGAACCTTCATGGGCTGCACAATGAGTTTCCTGGTCTTGACAAAAGGTAATAAAGATGCTAATGTGTTTCTTAATGTCCAGTGATTGGATGTTAACAGCTTGAGCAAGGGTCTTAAGGTTTGAGGATTTAGGAGAGGAAATTTCATAATCAGCAAATACAAAGGTTTTTGCCCAGCCATTATCTCCCTTTTCTGGGAAATGTGTTCTTTTGGCTTTTAGCCTTTAGGCTTCCCAGGTTAAGACATAGATGACCTTTTCTGAGACCATCCTGTGCTTTTTCCCTTGTGGAAGGTCACATTGATGAACCAAATCAATAATATTGATACACAATTTCTGAGGTCTGCAGAAGTGGGGTGCAGTCCATGCTAACATTTCAGAAGTGGGGTGCAGGCCATGCTAACAATACTAAAAAAGTGCAAAACACACAATGGGCTGCAAATTTGCAAGGTTGTGTGTAAAGTTATAAATTAATAGATCAGTATCTGATGGTGGAGAGCTGCTGTTGTGTTCCCCAGATCCCAGCCCTACATTTGTCCTGTTAATCACCTTCATTCATGACTTGCGTAAATAGGGGGGGGGAGTATGCTTCACAACTGCACTAAAGTCAGGTGCCTTTCATTTTGACTGCCCCTACTGTAATGCAATTGTGCTCTCATGTTTTGTGGTAAAACTTCTGAGAGCCCCAGCCAAGATGGATAATGGTCGGGGATTATAGGAGTTGTAACACGTACCTCTAGAAGACTCCAGGTTTTCTACTCCTGGGGTAAAGAATGTAATCACAAGAATAAATCTAAATACTACTCCTTAATCAGTGAATTGAAATGAAGAGTGTGACAAAATAGGCCATTCGGGGTGTTTAGATGTGCATCTCTGTTCAGCCAAGACTGGTCATTTGCTTATCTATTTCGGACAACAGCTAAGCAAAGGATATGAGCTGTGATCACCCAGAGGAATGATGCTGGTACAGGCAGATCCCAGCCCATATTCTTCCTGCTTTTGAGAGGATGACTTTCCAAAGTTCCCCTTGAGATGTATCAAAGAAAAAAGAGGAAAACCCACTGAGAATAAGGAAGAACATCTTAACTTGAAGGAAAGCTTAACTTTCAGCCTTCCTTAACAAATGTGTTTATTATATGTTTTGTTAAGGAAGGCTGAAAGACTGTGAATTTTCTTTTGTTAAGTTATATTTCTTTCAATAAAAATATTTTTGTTTAAAGAAGAAGAAGAAGTGGATGCAGAGTGTTAGACATTGGAATCCCAGCTCGGCTGCCTGAGCCAGCAAAAATAGTCAGTCAACCACATAGGAAAACTCAATGCAGGCTTCACGTTATGCAAACACATTTTAGTGCTGTGAAAAGCTCTCAGAAATTACAGTAAACTCTAGTCAATGCTTTCATCATGAAGGTTACCCAAGATCCAGTGTGGTTAGAGCATTCTACTGGGAACTTGGACATCCAGGTTCAAACAGTGAAACTCTCTGGGTGATCTTGTGCAGTCATGCCCTCTCACAGCCTGAATTTATATCACAAGGTTGCTGTAAGCATAAAGTAGAGAGGAGGGCACAGCTTTAAATTCATTAGATGAAAGGAAGGATCCGGGCCAGATTATCAGTGGTTCAAATAGTGCAATTTCTACAAGTGCCTCACTGGCTCAGGGTCCAATGCTGGAGAATAAAGACATAGTTTGTATCCTCTTCTACCCCAGTCACTTCCCAAATCTCCTGGTGTTTCTCCTCTCATCAACACTGTTAGTGCATAATCTCCAACATTTCACAGATGAAAAATAGCACACTTGTGGCTGAGCAACATCAATGTGTGGTCAAGATAGCAAACATTATCAGTGAGGAAGAACAGACAAGGTTGGAGAGGCTACAGTAGCTTGCTTTTGCCTGAGCCTGCTGGGAAGGACAAGATTCTGTCCCAGTCCCCTCCTCTTATGTACCTTCCTTCTGGGTCAAACTACTTTTGACTTTGAACTCAGTTTACAACAACTGAAGACAGGAACTGGGCTGTTTTAAAAGCAGTTGAGAAAGTGGGACCACAGAGAATTAATTGAGATTGTTCCTGCCAAATCTGAAAAGTTGGAGCCTGTGTTAGGGTTACTTCAGTAATTGTGTAAAAATGCCCAGGATCAGGCTGTTGGTCTCACTGAAGATGTAAGGCTGAATATTGGTTTGCACATGGAGATTTTTGTGCTCCTTCTGTATTTTGTAGACACATGTGCGCAAAGGGGGCTTTTTGGAGGAACTCCAATCACCTTAATCCAGCCTTGGGCAGGATAGAAATGTAACTAATTACAGCATAACTAATAAAGGAGGCAAATGTCATTTAGGATAGCCTTTCCTAAGGCATGTTGTGCAACATATAGGAAGCTGCTAATAGTACATTGTTAGTATTTAGCAATTATTGGTGGGGTCTCCTTCCTTGGAGGTCTTTAAACAGAGGCTGGATGGCCATCTGTCGGGGATGCTTTGATCATGATTTCCTGCATGGCAGGGGGTTGGACTGGATGGCCCTCGTGGTCTCTTCCAACTCTGCAATTCTATGATTCTATGATTTGCCTAAAGCTGATTATGCTGCATGCATCCAAAGTAGAACTGAATTAGAACATTCTTCCTTTCAGCAATGCCATGTCCTTTCAACATGCAATATGAAGAATGTGGATCACCCTGTATGAACACTTGCACCAACTCTGAAAGATCTCAGCTCTGTGAAGACCACTGTGTGGATGGCTGCTTCTGTCCACCAGGTAAGCTTTCTTCTTCAGTTGCTTCCAAATGGTGGGTGTGTGGGATGTATTTATTAAATACATTTAATACATCTAAATCACATCTCTCTCACACACACATATCCTAACTAACTCTGACCCTGACTCTAACTATCTCTATCTCTGACCTAAGTAGATTAACATACTACACTATTATAGTACTACTATTCCACTTCAATGCTATGGCTGCCTCCTGTGGAATCCTGGGGTTTGTAGTTTAGTGAGGCCTAAGAGCTCTCTGGCTGAGAGTTCTAAATGCTCCTCCTAAACTGCAAATCCCAGGATTCCACAGAAGGCAGCCACAGCAGTTAAAGTGGAATAATAGTGCTATAACAGTATAGTGTGATAATCTCTTTACTCTCCTAACCACTCAGATTCCTAAACCCAATTCTCACAGATCTAACTCTCACTTTGACTTAACTGCCATACACCCCTGTCCTTTTAAAATCCCCTCAGACATTCAACTAATCATGGGTCACTCCTAACATTCTGTACTCTCACCTGTCCCAACAGATCCTCATCTTAGTACATCTATTATATATTACATACATTACCATACTTTAATAAATAAAACAATATTCTCCTCCCACCCTCAAAAAAAAGTCCATAACATCACAATTCTCTCACTACCAGTCAAAAAGCATTGGACAGCTAGCTCATCTTTTCTTCCTTAACAAATATCTTCAGGTAAGAAAAAAAAAACCCACTAGAATTAAAGGGAAAACATAGGTGGGCTACACCAGACACCCCATACATTTCTGCGAATGAGCCAGTGTAATTGTACAATAAACAATTGTCCTGGAAGTACCCTACTTTTCAAAGCCTTTGGTTTCTTTAAAAGACTGCAGTGGTGGAAGCCTTTCACACACTCCCTAAATGTCATTCATCTCATTTGGGACACTTGTGTTATAGCAGAAATTTCAACAATGGGAAAGGGGCAGGAATCTGTGTTAGGTTTTTTTTTTCCCCAGCAAGAACAGACTTCTGCGGTACCTTAAAGATTAGAACATTTGATTTGGCATAAGCTTTCATCATTTCCAACCCAATTCATCAGGTGCACAAATCTGTTGAAATTAGCTGGAGTCCATGAAAGCTTGTGCCAGATAAAACTTGTTAAATTATAAGGGGCCACAAGTTTGTGGTTTCCTTTTATGATATTTACTAAGTGGGCAAGAAAATATCTAGCAGAAAATGTGTGTATGTGGTGTTTTTTTAAAGTCTTTTTTTAAAAAAAAAAGATGGTAGAATTAGCTTCTGTCTTGGGAAAGCTGTGCATATTCTCTACCCTCTACAAAGAAAGAGCAGGTGAAGAGGCAAGATATTATGATTGAGACAGAAGACAACTTATACAAATTAAAAACATGTAAAATGTATATAGAGAGATACAGAAAAAGCACCTGTAGTAAAAACATGGTCCAGCTCTGAGATTTCCATGTGAGGAACTACCATTTGGTTTCTGTTATCTATTCTACTACCTTAAATATCCAGGAAGCTCTATTTTCTCTTCAGATGACATAAATATTTTACCTTTTCCTAAAAATTATAATGTACATACTGTTCATTCCATTAGGAACTGTATATGATGACATCAGTGGCCTTGGCTGTGTCCCCCTTGAGCAGTGTTCCTGCATTTACAACGGCAAATCCTATGCTCCAGGGACGACCTATTCAGAACACTGCCGTTCCTGGTAATTTGACTCTGTGTGTTTGTGCCTTCAAGTTGCCTGTTGACTTATGGTGACCCCATGAATTTCATAGGGTTTTCTTAGGCAAGGAATACTCAAAAGCCAGTTCTTTCCTCTAAAATATAGTCTATAGCACCTGGTCTTCATTTGCAGTCCCCCATTCAAGTACTAACTAGGGCTGACCCTGCTTAGCTTCCAAGAACAGACAGGACATGATGCCTTTAGGGCATTTAGGCCTTCCTGGTTAATTTACCTTCTTTGATAAGATGAACCTCCTGCTTTCATCTATGATTTCAGTATTAGAAAATGCTGGTATAGTATTAAAAGCAATTATTTTAATTATATCTACCAATGGGAGGCCATGTATTTTTGTCAACAGATTATTGATCTGTCTTGAGTCTAGCAGCCCTATCTCTAAGTCTCCTGCTAACCACAGATAAGTTTTGACCTGCTATTTGGGCAAGCCCAAATTAAGCCACTCAGCTGTTATGATTCAAGTTGATTAGGATAACCTCTAAGAGGAACATAAGAGGCTGCCTTCGCCCAGGTCAGACACAAATTCTTTTTAGTCTTGGGAAAAGTTACTTTTGTGAAACACAGTTACCAGAAGCTGGAAACCACCATAACCGAGCAGAGTTGTAGCCCCATAAAGCAGCTTTTCTCAGCTCATCATCACCTGCTCTGACAGGCAGAAGCTTTCTGAAGTCACAGTTGGAGGTCTTTCAAATCTCCCGTTAGCTGATCATTTTCAACAGAGATTCCACAAATGGAAGGGAGGGCCTGCTGTAGGCAAAACCTCAACTCACAATGGTCCCTTCCACAGCATTCATGTGACAAATTGTTAATTTAATAAATTTAAAAATAGGAGGTATACCTTTACATTTAAAACATTTGTTTGAACTTATGGTATAAATCATGGAACTGTAGCAATGAGCAGAAAATGTTAGTCAAAATACAAAATTCTTACTAATACATATGCTTTGATTTGATTTCTTCCAGTTTATGCACTGGAGGCCAATGGGACTGCACAGATGTTCTATGTCCTGGTATTTGCTCAGTAGAAGGTGGATCACACATCTCCACTTATGATGAAAAACATTATGATGTCCATGGAGATTGTACTTATGTTCTATCTAAGGCAAGTCACATAAGATTTGCTATTGATGAAATTAGCAAAAATGTCCATCCACTGCCTCTCTTTCTCTCTCTGTCTTTCTCATACGCACTTATACATAAACTTACACTTACACACACACACCATCTTTGTCTGAGATTATAAAACCAGAGTCTTTGTTCCTGAGATAAATCCCTGGCTTGGATATCCTATTACACTATTTATCTGGTTCTTTTTTTCTGAGTTTTGGATCCAACTCATGTGACATGGTGGTATTCTTGTAAATTCACAAAGACAGAGGCTTAGAAGGGACACTGTGTTGGTGGGGAGAAGGATAGAGAAAACTATATGAATCAAACTTTCCTTTCCATTTTGCCCTGAACATTTTTTAAAAAAATGAATAGAGAACCTCAGTTGACATTTTCTCAACTGAGATGATTTGACAATAAAAGTAAAATTAAGTGCTATTAGGAGGATGCCAGACATTAAATTAGAGATATGTGGGACTACCCCAAAAGAACTCAGATTGTTTGCTTCTCCATGTCAAAGAAGTCTGACATGTTCAATATCCTCAAAAAGGAAATAAACAAGAAGTGTTATCTTTCTGGCAGTTTTGATTCAAAATGTCCCATTGTCCATGAAAAGATCCACATTCTGTTTCCATATGTTAAACAGCCTCTGGAAGAGGCTAAGTAAAATCCTAAATCCTTAATATTTCTGAATTTAAGGATGATCATGTTGTATGTCTACAATAGCTTCTCAACACAATTGTACATTTCAGAATTTCTTGAAATAAGTTAATGATGCAGAGGGTAATTCTTATTTTTGCTCACCTAGGCTTGTGATGATAACCTATTTACTGTTCTTGGAGAAATCCGCAGATGTGGCCGAACAGAGACTGAAACATGCTTAAAGATGGTAACTCTCAACATCAATGGAGGAGAGACTGTAAGTAACCAAACCCTTGTTTGGAGAATACCTTATAAGCCAAAATGTCTCTAATTATGACAATAATATGGGAATCTGTGTGTAAAATAAAGAATATTTATTCTTCCATTTTGTGGAAATATCTTCTACTGTCAGAATAACAAGATATCAGATATATTTACCATTATCTAATCTCAGGTAGAAAAGGCAAGGGACTAGACTACACTGGTTCCCAAACTTTGGTTGTCCGGATGTTTTGGACTTCATCTCCCAGAATTCCTGACTGTTGTCCAAGGTGGCTAGGACTTTTGGGAGATGAAGTCCAAAACAGCTAGAGGACCAAAGTTTGGGAATCACAGGACTAGAGATTGCTTTATTTATTTATTTATTTATTTATTTATAACATTTATACCCTGCCCTTCAGCCAAAAAAGGCTTTAAAATGTTAATTTTCCCTCAGACTTACAGTCTAAAAAGACATGCCACACAAGGAAAAGGAGATGGCAGCGGGGAAGACGATTAAGTCCAACAGATATTGGCTGTTCTTCTCTCCCTCAGAGGTGAAAACAGTGACAGTTGGTGTGGAGAGAGGGCTTCTCACCAACTGCTGGGACCAAGGCATGATGTTTTCTCCCTCAGAGGCTACAACAGTGTGTGCTCCATGTGTGGAACTCCACTAGGTGGAAAGGGGTCATTTTTGCCTTCTTCTTCTAACCCCCAGCCCCCCTTAAAATCTGTTCCAGAGTGCTGACAGATCCACTTGAACAGCACAAAAAATGGCCCAGGAAGCTGTGAAAGGAATAGGTGACAATTTCTTCCCCTCAAACCTTCCATGACTGGAAGCCTTCCACTGAGTGGAAGGGCCACTTGCTGATCTGTTCAAATTGGAGATACCCACATGCAAAAGGACACAGTACCTTAGAATTTAATAAGGATGTGCATTCACATCTGGATCTAGGGGCATATGTTCATGCTCAACAGGCAGTCATATAATATCCCTTTGGCATCTTCCGGAAGGTAGAAGACTTCCAGACTTCTACCATTGTTCAGCCAATGATAAGATTTTAAATTGGCTAATATCTAATAGAGATGGCTGTCTAAATTCCCCTCAAGAACTATAGTTTTGTTATATGTGGGTTTCAAATATTAGGGGGAAATGCAAGCATATGGACATATTCTTAGAGAAAGCACTTTGGTAATAAAGCAAATTGGACCAGATAGATTCCAGTTTAACCATAATTGAAAGGGAGGGGGACTTTGAGACATACTTGACAGTAACCACCAATTTAATATTTAAAGATATAAGTTGGTATTAGGCCTTATTGCTTGTACTATTTGAATCTGATCTGGGCTTTGAAATGATCCTGGATGTTAATTATTTTGAGGCTGAATAGACTCATGATACTTTACTAATGTGTTTCTTCTCTGAATTCAGAATCTCATGGAGTAAAGTGAAATTGAATTGTTAATACTTATTTTCCTCACAACTTCAAAATAAAATAGCTATTACATTGTTTCTTTTAAAAAAATAAGGGTTTCACTAAAAGAGTTGTTAGTAAAAGTGTATGGGGGAAATAATTATTCTATATAAGATTAACAGTAACATAATAGAAATAAAACAATAGATTAAACATTGAAAACGTTATTTTATTGTAGGATAAGACAAGAAATATGAAGTGGCACATTAGAAATGTGCTGTCTCTTTGAGGTCAGTTAAAAGCAGTGCTGGGAAGTGTTACTTTTTGGACTATAAGTACCAGAAACTCCTAGCAAGCATAGCCACTGATAGTTCTCAGAGTTGCAATCCAAAAAGGTAGCTGTTCCAAGCTCTGGTTGAAAGCATCAAAGTTAAGACAATTATTTCAGCTACCAGTTTGTATTCCCTCTGATCTTTTAACATCAAAGTTTAGGGATGTTATTAGAAGTTGAGGTTCTCTGTCACATGTGAGACAGTAGAATAAATTACTGTGGAGTTATATAAAAATCTGTAATCCAAAAAAATAATGTCAGCTCTGGTTGGATGAGTCTGAAAAGGCAAGTCTTTATAAGGGGGGAGGGGGGCAGGCAGAAGTTTTAAATCATAAAAACAAACATTGACAATGGAATTGTTTAGAACTTAAATGGGGATATCATCTTTCTGTCTTTACCAGTTTATGAACTTACGATGAAATTTATAAACATCCTGATTAGTATGCTTTTTCTCTTTCTCAATAGACGGTTGTGATCAAGCCTAATGGTGAAGTATTCCTGAACTGGATTTATACCCAACTGCCTATCTCAGCAGGTATGTTGCATACAAGAATTGTCTAGCTCTCACCACAACCATTAAAATGTTTTTAGGGAGGGAGGGTTAATGGGGTACAGGGGATTAATATGTCATCGTTATGTGTTTCTTTATTTGTAGGTTTCACTCTGTCCTTTTGTTCCATGTTCTTTTTCTTTCCACAAACTCTATTTGTGTAGAAGGATGTTTATGTGTTTAAATATCTGAATAAAAATTATTTTAACAGTAAAATGTTGCTCTCTCAGAGACAAATAGTGGCTTGTCATTTCAGTGAGCTAGCAAGATTTGGTTTCGTTATTGTTTATTGATGCTTTTTCCAGCTAAACTGGCTCTTCTGGAAAAAGTTGGGACTGAAGAATAGAAGGATTATTTCTCATGGTGGGGGGGACTTCTTGTTAACTATGTTTTAAGGACACCCAGCATCAATTACTATAATGAAAGACTGATTTTGAAAAATCTTTGGAACCTTCAACTAGCTCAGAATGGGGAGGCAAGTTGTTAACTTGGACTCACCATAACAAGGCTGTCGGTGACGTCCCAGAGGGCCTTCTCCGCTGCTGCTCCCAGATTATGGAATGGACTGCCGGACGAGATCCGTCTTATTAACACCTTAGATGGCTTTAAAAAAGCTGTCAAGACGGATCTTTTCCGGCAGGCCTTTCCTGAATAACTATCCCGGCCCAAGACTCGGTTGTCCTCCCTGAGCGGTAATCTTTTTTAAAAAAAAAAAAACTATTGTATGTTTTAATATTTTTCTAATTTATATATTTTTAATTTACTGTATGTTTTTAATCTTTTATACTTTAATATTATTTTAAGGGGGGGTGGGCTAGGGTACTGGAACTATGGAGTTTTTATATTGTAAGCCGCCCCGATTGCGTTGCAGAGGGGCGGGATAGAAATAAAATTTTATTATTATTTATTATTATTATTATTATGAGCATATTTCACCTAATTTGGACTGGACTGGTTTCTTTCCAATCATAGTCTAAACTACTAGTGTTTGCTAAAAGTCCCTAAACAGTCTTGAGACGCAGAGTATGGGGAGGACTGTGATCTCCTATATGAAATTGCTTACACATGAGGTCTTTTTTTGGAGTTCTTCACCAGGTGAGGTTAGATAGGTGACCACCAGACTTAAGACTTTTTCCTTTGGTGCAATTCACTTATGAGTCTCTCACCTGAGGAATCCCTGGTACCATCTCTGTCATCTTTTAGGTGCCAGACAAAATCTGTTGTGGCTTCTCAAGCTTTTGATGGTTATGATAAACTATTCCAAAGGACATTGCCAGTTGGATGGTATATACTGTATATCTTGTAAGCAAGCAAGTGAACAAACAATTAAGTTACCAAATCCATTCAATATATGGTACATGCTGAAGAAGTCAGATTATTGTATCAGCTCATAGCACTACAATATTATCAAAAGTGGAATGGGAAGCAGGATAATCAATGTGGACTGATGTGATGAACAAGTTCATACTGAAAGTAATCATATAATAGTTTCAATTTCTATTAAGCCCTGTGGACATTCTCAATACACCTATGTATTTTTATGAATTAGTCTTTACAGAATGTGGTCCCTCCTCTCCTGAGGATCTGGCAGCAGTTGTAGCTATGTATCTTTTTAAAAAAACCTTCTTTTTTATCCACAGCCAATGTGACCATCTTCAGTCCTTCATCTTTCTTTGTCCTTGTGAAAACCAGCATTGGCCTTCAGCTAGACGTCCAACTCACACCCGTCATGCAATTGTACATTCATCTGGATCCATCTTTTAAAGAGAGAACGTGCGGTAAGAATTATTTTACAACAAATTTTGGACATAACTGGGTCCAAAGTGTGTTGTTTATGGTTTCCTGAGTTATTCAAGTGCTTTGGTTTTTTTAAAAGGCTTGTGTGGAAACTTTGACAACCGTGAGACAAATGACTTCAGAGTCCTAAGTGGAGTGGTAGAAGGAACAGCAGCTGCGTTTGCTAATACCTGGAAAACTCAAGCTGCATGTCCCAACATCAAACATAAATTTGAGGATCCTTGCACACTCAGCATAGAAAATGGTAGGTATATATTGAGAATTATAAGCAAAACACACAAATTCTGTTGATCTATAATTTTAAATTTTTCCGGGCTAGCTCATGGAGAAAAACTGATAGACATTTTTTAAAGGAGGCACTAAAAAGAAATTAATATGTAATAAAGGAGACAATTTGAGAAAGAAACAAGGTTGAAATTTAGTCAGTCAAGAGCCTATAGCCACAATTTAGTTTAGTTTAGTTTTTTAAGAGTGAAAGATGCTCTTTAGCCTACTGAAATGGAGATACCCCCTAACTCTTTTTAAGATTGTGCCTGTAAGTTTTGCAAGTAGGTCATAAACTGTCACACCTATGCAGAATTATTTGTCTCTGTGTACATATGTGGGGAGACTGGAATGAATATTTTCAATATTTGATCAGTTCCTTCCTTCAAATTAGGCAACTATTGCAGAAAGTATGAAGCACATTGTGTAGTACCAAAATATCCCAATTAAAGTTGGTGATATAAGCTGTGCTAACATCTGTCATTTATATCTACAATGGTTTACAAAGTGATATGGATTAATTTCTTCTCTTTATAGAAAAATATGCCAGTCACTGGTGTGGACTGCTGACTGAAAGTGAAGGGCCTTTTGCTAAATGCCATTCCTCAGTAAATCCAGCTCCTTACCATAAGGTATTACGCTAGCTATTATATCCAGTTTAAAAATAATATATTAGAAATCTATGTATCTATGAGGGAAAAAATTGTTATAACATAGTCAAAGAGGTGGGTCTAAAGAGGTATGTTTTAGAAGGTATTTTCTGCCCTGGATCAGTGGAGTCTTTATCTTTGCTCTGTTCAGGGAGGAGACAAAGGACACTTATAATCCCAAATTCTTGTTTTCCCTAAACATTGGCTACAAGAAACTTTCTTTTCTCTAATGAAGCCCAAATGCAAGACTGTCAGTGGGGAAAACCAGAGGTAAATGTCATATGAGGGCATTGTGAGGGAGGATAAGGATGGGAAGTGAGTGAGAGTGCTAAAAGAATTATCCTATTAAGACAGGTGTCCTAACTTGCTGGCCAAAGACCACCAAACTAAGGCCCAAAAGTGAGGCTGACATGAAAACATTTAGATAGGGCTTCCAGCTATTTTGAAGTCTGAGAGCATAGCCAGCATTAGTTCACACCCTACATGTTTATCACTTAATGACTACAGTAATAGCGGCTCACATGCATGAATGGGCCATTACAGATCAAACACTGTGGGCAAAGTTTTCATGTCTTTCCCTAACACCTAAAACAGTACCTTTCAATGAAGACAGTTCACATATTCATCTGCAAGTTGTCCACTGGTTTACACAGGGAATATGTTCCCGAAATTACCGCAGATATGCAGAACTGCATATAATAGTGAACCACCATATTGTACCATAGAATTGTGCTGGAGGATCTAGAAAATGCCTAGATAGGACGCCTCTCTAGGCAACTGGCACAACTCTATGGTCAACTTCTGGTGGAAGCTGACCATAGAACCATACTAGGGGACCTCCCAGTGCCTAAAGAGATCACCTCCAACATGACTCTGTGATCCTCCAGATGCCTAAAGAGACCTTTCCCCCAATCACGGGTAAGTGAAACTGTGGGTACCAACCCCGCGTAAACAGGGAGCAACCTGTATATCCATGTATGAACTGGTTTCAAGTCTTCAGTGGTAGCTGCTTCTGTACCTGAATACAAACACACTTTTTTCTATTATCTGATATACAGCATGATAGCTAATTTCATTTTTCAGCATAATGTTTATAATCCCCAATTCCTTCTTCTGGACAGTAGACACCACAAGAAATGTTCTTTTCTTTTCTCTAATGAAACTCAAAGGCAAGAGGTTCAAAAGGGATAGCCAAGACATAAAACCAGATTTGGGTCAGTAACTGTGACAATGGAGATTACCAGATGTGGCAAAAACTGCGTCAGAAGAACACAAAAATAACAGAAACGGGCAACATTATCAGACATGATGTCCTTCAGTTTTCCAGGGGCATAGCACAGGTGTGAATAAGGTGTCCCTTTTTATTGACAGCTTGGCCCCATCAATAAAAAAGTGAAGCCTCATCCGCACCAGTGCTATGCCCTGGGAACGGCTGAGGACGCGGGCGTCTGATAATGTTGCCCTTTCTGTTATCATTGCATTATTCTGACGTGGTTTGGGACATGGTTTTTGCTACGTTTCCCCACATCTGATAAAGTCCACTATCAAAATGGTCTGAAGGCGCGTGATACAGTCCACGTGCTGGATCCAAGTATATCAAACCTTGCATGCTGTTTGTATGGGAGACCACTCTCTGCTAAGGCACACAGGCTGAAAAGGGATATACAGTAATTAAAATCTAATGAAAGACTTCAGTCTGATGGTAGGCAAAGCTTAAAAAAAGATTATTTGGAATTAGCACATTTTAACAAAAGTCTTTTTCTCTTTCTTAGAATTGCATCTTTGACACTTGCAACTGTGAGAGAAGTGAAGATTGCATGTGTGCAGCCCTCTCTTCCTATGTCAGGGCCTGTGCAGCCAAAGGGGTTGAACTTCCAGGATGGAGGACCACTGTCTGTTGTAAGTGCTCTGAGCAGCCACCCCACAGCTTTTATGGACAATGATGGCTATCAGTTTCTACACCCTGCAGGGTTCCTCTCGTGGCACTTAAAAGGAATTGATTACAAGACCTGTGTTTCAATAATAGTTCCCATTTATTCCTATTTCTGAAAAAAGACAGACCCAGTCATAGACATCCATGCTTTGGTTACATTCATGCTAGATTTTAGTAATGTGTGTGTTGTAGACATCTTATTTGAAAAGCACCCAAAGGCGACAGATTGTTAGCAGCCATACTATTAACTAGGACACATCATGGAATGCATCACTGATCTGTTCTGTTTTCATTAGCTGCCCATTTGCTTCTGATCTCATTTCAAAGTGCTGGTCTTAAAAGGTCAGAGATTTGGATATCTTAACAATCACTACTATCCATGCATTTAGATCAGGGCTGGGCAGCTTCAGAGGGCAATTGTCCACACTCTGGAACCCACCACAGCACACTTAATCCCAAAAGTGGACATGGAAGTCATTGGAAGTCTGCTTCTGATTTAGTGAAAATGCTATTTGGGAACAAAGCAAGGCATGCAAAGAAGGTTCAGGAGCAGAAATTCTCCCTCTGTGGATTTTGTTTTTAAAATCAGCCATGGAAGGTCTGGGAGAGTCCAAAGGGACAAAATTAGCAGGAGAGCATTTGGCCCATGCGGCTTCTGTCACCCACCCTGGTTCAGTTTAATAACTGAGGCCCTTCCCTCAGGCAGGTGACTGATAAGGACAGGGTCTTAGGAGTCATGGTACTTATACTGCAAGATGCACCTCTGAAGCAGCACTGCCTGGATTCCTCAGTTCTGCCTTAGCAGAATATTTGGCTGACATTGGGAGCATCTGCACTACAGTTATATCAGTTTGATAAACTTTTAACTGCCATGGCTTCATCTTAGGGAATTCTGGGATTTGATGCCTGTTGAGGTACTTTAAAATCCTCTGCTGTGCTTCAGGGGAGTGTACTAGAGCTCTCTAATAGAATTGTAAGGATCTCTCCAAATTATACATCCTAGGATTGTTTAGGATGGGCCCACAAATGTTGAACAGGTATCAGACTGAAATGACTGTGTAGTCCAAATACACCAATGTACCCAAACCTCTTGTTGTATTCTTATTTTGCTATTTTAAGTGTTTATATTTTTGTGTACCTTGGGTATAGGGTCTTAAGACCAAAACATCAGAAGTATGTGTGTTAAATAAATAAATAAATCCATTTTCTTTCTTTCCTCCAAGCCAAATACATCACTTCATGCCCCCAATCCCTGAATTACAGCTACAGCATCAGCTCCTGCCAACCCACCTGCCGATCACTGAGTGAACCTGATGTGACCTGCAATATCAAATTTGTCCCAGTTGATGGATGTACATGTCAAAAAGGCACTTACCTGGATGATTCTGGAAAATGTGTGCCTGCTAACAAATGCCCCTGTTATTACAAAGGAAATCCTATACTCTCTGGTGAAGTTCTCCATGATCTTGGTGCTATATGGTAAGAAGAATCACATCACAGTCTGAACTTTATTATTCAAATACAGTGGGACCCCTGTATCCACTGATTCATTATCCATTGATTCAGTTATCCACATGACACAAAACAGCACACCTACCATAGAGTCTTCCTACAAAATGCATCCTCTCTAGCCATTTTCTAGGTCCTCCAAGGCAACTCTATGGTATTTTAAACCGGAAGTCCCATTATTTTCAATGGTGTTCTCTGTTATCCATGGTTGTCAGTATCCACAGGGTCTCCAAAACAAATCCCCAGTGGATACAGGGGTCCTACTGTATATCACAAATTGTGTTAGGGTTGTGTTCCTGGCGATGTAAAATGAGACTAATGTAAATAGGGGTAGCCAATTCAATAGGGAATCATTGGAAACCAGGGGGATGTGTTCCGTCAGAGTTGAAGTAGCCACAGACTTAGTAAAACATCAGGAGCTCATCCTAGAGGAATGTGCAGATGCTGTTTAAAGGGACCAGGAGAGGCAGAAGCTGATGATCCTCAGAGGGTTTGGTTTGTGTAAGCTGATTTACCATTAAACAATATTTCTTTTTTAGAGTAACACACAGACAGAGAGCAACTGGTAAGAACTGTGTTCTCCTGTGCCTTCTCCAGGAAGCTTCCCAGGCTGAGAAGGCACATCAGGAGAGAGAGATGCAGCACATCTATATACAGTGGGCTCTTGGTATCTACTGGGGTTTGGTTCCAGGACCCCCCCTGGATACCAAAATCTGTGGACGCTCAAGTCCCATTATGTTCCTTATCTAAAGAAGCAAAATCAAATTTTGCTTTTTGGAATTTTTTTTTGAGGGGGGGGATATTTTCGAACTGTTGTTGGTTGAATCTGTGGTTGCAGAATCCATGGATATGGAGGGCTAGCTGTATATACTTTTGCTGCATTAAAAAAGGGGGGAAAATCCTTGGATAAAATGGCCACTGATTTCTCCCTTCTTAGTCCTTATTGATAAACGGACTTTAAGATGCCGCAAAGTTCTTCATCATTTTTACTACAGAGTAAACATTTTGGCACTGTTACTGTCACCCACCTGCTCTCTCCCCACCATGACTCCCCTATCTAAGCAGGCAGAGGAAACCCTTCTCTCCAGCCACACCAAGGATCCAAAATTCCAGTTAGTTCCTCCCCCTCACACACCCACTAGACAAAGGAAACCTCTTCCTTCTGGCAATGCCAAGCCTGCAGTTGTTTTTTTCCCTTCCTCATTCTTCCAATCTAGGCAGGTAAAAGAAACCCAATCTAGTCAGTTTTTCTTCCACCAGAACTCAAACTTACTTCATCCTTCTCACTTTCTTGACATTCCCATCTCATTTAACTGCACAGGCAATGCTGGGAGAGCTATGCATTCATTCATTCATCCATTCATTTCTGGAGAACTGTTGTAAATTTGAGATGTTGAAAACTGTTGGGGTGGTGGTAATGTAAATTGAGACTTGTCTGTAGTTTCATTGCCCCTAATTCTCTTGTAGCTGAGTGACTGCTTTTTCCAAATCCTAGAAATGTATACACTAACTTACCTGGATTTTTTTGGGGGGGAGGGCATCAGAATTATTAACAGGTATGATTTTTCAGATTCCAAATGTCCAAATCATAGGCATATCTGGATTACAGGTTATGTTATTGACTACTCTATTTGTTGTACTGATTCTTTTTTCATGGTTATAAATTTTCAACTTCCAGACCTAAAGTTTCAAATCACAAGAAAAATATTAGTATTTAAATAACAATTTTAACAAAAATATAATCCCCTTTTCTTCCATGCAGCACTTGTAGCAAAGGAAAGCTAAATTGTATTGGTGGTAGACAGTCAAAGCCAGGTAAGGAATATATATGTATATCCATATATTTATATACTTAAAATCCACTTTGCTCTTTGATTATAACCTGTTGAGTCCAGTTAGAACTATGCAAAAAAAAGTCAGTTCTCTTCCAAAAAAAAAAAGAAAGAAAAGAAAAGAAAAATGGAAAGAGAGAGAAAAAAATCAGGCTGAAATCTTATGCTCCGTTACTTACATTCCATTGACTAATGTGGACTTTATGTTTGAATAAAGATGTATAGGGCTAGACTGTGATTTAATTTCTTTGGATTAGCAGACTTTATTGTATAGGCAGGAACAAAAAGACCAAAAAAAGCTAGAGTGTACGTGCAGAAGTGAAAAGATATGGCTATTCCATCACAAGAAGATTGGATGATGAAATTGTATGATCTTGCCAAGATGCATAAGTTGACTTCCCTGATGAGAGAAAAGTCATTAAGTAGTTTTTATCAAAGATTGGGAATTAATAATTTTTTGAGAGAGATTACTGGGGAAGTTTATCATTAGTATGATTTGAAGAGCTGTAGAATCAAATATTATGTAGAAGTTTTATTAAGTTACTGATTTAGGACTTTTTCAGATGCCCTAAAACCCGTCAGGGGAGGGCGGGAGAGGTACACGGCTATCCCGCGGCAGGGAGTCAGTTTCGGATGATGCTGTACCTTTCCCATCATCGTGAGTAAAAAATTGCATCTTTGCAATAGATCAAACACAGAAGTAACATGGATGATGACGGGAGAAGGATGGCATTGTCCGAAACTGACCCCCTGCCGCGGGATTGCTGCGTACCTCTCCCGCCCTCCCCTGACTGGTTTTAGGGCATCTGAAAAAGTCCTTAGAGGAAGGAGATTTTCAGATGGGGCCAAAATGCCCCGTTGCTGCCCTGCCACCTCCTCTCCCGTTCCTGCAATGGAATGGAGGTAAATGTTCATACACTTACCTCCATTCCTCTCCAGGAATGGGCATCCTCCCTCCTGACCCAGCCGGCCATAAATGCAGCCATTGTAAGGCTGCTTTTACGACCAGCCAGGGGAAATCCCGCTCGTTCTCACGAGAGAACAAGTGAGAGGGAAATTCAAATTTAAACACCCCCAGCTGTCAAAACATGAAATAAAATGGGGAAAAATTAAAACAAAAAAGGAACCCGGGGATGGGGGGAGAAGGGTGGCACTTACCTGCCTGTGCCGATCATGGCAGGCAGTGCCTGCCACAGAGCTCCACCCCCATGCCTGTCATCATGGAACAGGGACAGGGCTCCATTTCCCACATCCCTGATTCCGTGACAGGCATGGAAGGGATGTTCTATTCACAATTTTTCGCCATGAATAGAATATCCCAGGAGCAGCACAGGAGCAGGACGGAAGGGGTTGAATTCATCTGAATGGCAGCCCCTTTCTCGTCCCTGTTCCGTGCCTGCTCCCCAGAAAAAGCCCCATCTGAAAATCTCCGAAGTGTGATAAGTGGATAACTATAACCATTAGCTGGAAAGCTGGAAGCCACCTGTTATTTCCTTTTTTAGTTTAGATGCTGTGTTTGTATTTCTATTTTTGTGTTGCTGTAGTTTTTCCACATATATTGTTTTATATTATAAAAACTTTGTGTTTAAAAAAAACCCTAGAGCGCAAACATTGTATTTACACTAGAAAACAATAGTTATTAAAAGTTGCACATTGATACAAAGTACATTGCAGGTTATTAATGATCGTTCCAAACATCACAGCACACTCCCATCACCCCATTTCATTTGCCCATTGTATCCATGCTTGCAATTTCATCCTTTACTTACAGCATGCTTTCTCTCTCTCCCTGCTAGTATGTGCTGCCCCCATGGTATACTTTGACTGCAAAAACGCCACTGCAGGCACCACTGGAGCTGAATGTCAGAAGAGCTGTCAGACTCTTGATATGCACTGTGTAAGTATGCAGTATCTGGAGGTGTGTAGTATCTACAGAACTGTGCAGCAAGCCTGCAAGCCCCTTGCCTTTAATGTGAACTCATTAGATAGTGTTTTGCATACTCTCTCTAGTAGTCTTATCCTCTTTCCACAATTTACAGGATCCTGTGTGAGGAAACCATCTGCCCTCATTAATGGACCAACCATTGGTCATTCTGATTAATGGACCAGCCATTAATCTCTGTGTAGACACTACCCAACCCCCTACCCCCTGAACAGGAACCTTCTCATGTTACATAATCATAGCTCTCTTATTCTACTTTAAATGCCTTGGTTCTATCCTATGGAATCCTGGCATCTGTAGCTTTGTGCAGTACAGTTTGACCCCCTATCCACAGTTTTTCACATATCTACATCCAAAACAATATGTTCTCCATAGGCATTTCTAGATCCTCCAATGAGATCCTATGACCAATTTCTAGCATTCATCTCATTTAAAATAATAGGGTTCTCTATTAGCCATGGTTTCAGATATCCATAGGGGATCTTGGAAGATATCCCCTGCAGATATGGCTGATATAGATGTTGATCTGTATTTAAAATTCTCTGCCAGAGAGCTCTATTGTCTCACCAAACTACAAACCCAAGGATTCCACAGGATTTAGCCATGGCAGTTAAAATGGAACCATAGCACTATAATTTGAGGTGTGAAGTGGACCCTGAATCTCTTAGATATACACTGGAACTGCTGAATTAAGTAGTCTTTCATTGTTTAACAAATACAGGTTTTCACTCTTTGCATTCACATTACCCTCAATTATTTGAACCATCCCAGCTTTGGTTGGACTAGAGACACGAGCAAATAATAGGGCTATGAGTTTTATTCTCTCTCTTCTGAAGCTGTGCTTTCTCCTTGGCTCATACAGTACAGCACACAATGTGTCTCTGGTTGCATGTGCCCCAGCGGGCTAGTGTCAGATGGTAAAGGTGGCTGTATTCCTATGGAGGAGTGCCCATGTGTCCACAATGATGTCACTTATAAGCCAGGAGAAAAGATCAAAGTCGACTGTAACACCTGGTAAGTATTCACTCACAAAGAGCTAGCCTTTTGTAAGCATCTCCTTATATAGAGTTGGCCTACATTGTGGAAGAAGATTTTCAGGTTGAACAACAAGTTGGGAGAAGCATGGGCTCATTCCTCACATCACTTTTTTATGTTGATTTGTCCTTCCCCTCCAATATATACCTAAAAAGCTTTCTATATTCATTTATAAACAAGCACCTTAAACAATAAGGTAAATGTGATACAGTATGTTTTTATTAATAAATACGGCATAATTTTTGTATTAATAAATATATTTTCCAAACTTCAAGTAAAAATTTCCAGGCTCATGCACAGAAAATCCATATCAAATAATTAACGTTATAAAATACAATAGAAAAGCAACATATTATCTTTTAGGAGTAGCACAAAACTAGTCAATTCAGAGCTATACTGTACTTTGAAGGTCAGAAGTGTCATCTATATGAGGAGGAGATGGGTTGCTCTGCAGTAGTAGCAATCCGCAGCAGCTGCTAACTGTTACAACAGTTTTACAGCCCGCATAAACTTTGCATGCCCCCTAGCTAAGATGGTGGCCACGAGTGAATTATTCATGCTTTTAAATCTGCCGTGGCCAAACTTTTTTTATAAAAACATTTACCATGGTGCACACAAGCAACATTTCACATTTACAAAAGAAAAAAAAGAGGAAAGAGGGGGAAAGATTGCCATTTTATTGCCTTACCAATCGCTTTCTAAGCTAAAAATCCGACATGTGGCTCTGTTTGCAAGCCCCATCCCCATGCTCATCTGGCCAATCAGCTTGCGCTGCCTCTCCAGTGGAAAAGTGCAGTGATGTGAATGTGACTGTCTTAACAACAGCACATGCACATCCCCTACAGAGCTTTTGAAAAACTCTGAGAAAAGCCGTGAAGGCTCTCTGGGCACAGTTTTTGGAGTTTTTAGCTGTCCCCTGTCCGAATATGATGCATTGATGCAGATTTCCGTTAAGACAGCTTGATTTTCAGTGAATTCTATGAGGATTATTTTGACTGTTTAGACAATGCCAGAGTAAAATAAAGGACCGTTCCTGTTCCAGAATGGAGGTAAGTGTGTGAACATTTACCTCCATTCCGTTGCAGGAATGGGAGAGGAGGTGGCAGGATAGAATCGGGGCTTTTAGCCCCCGTGTGAAAATCTCCCACGTTTCACAGGGCTACAATATTCCATATTAAATGAAAATATAGCAGTTTATATTTGTGCAAACAGAGGAACCACTTTTAAATGTTACCTTTTCCCTTTGTTTAGTGTATGTAAGAACAGAATGTGGAAGTGCACCAAGAACAAGTGCTTCGGTACCTGTGCTGTTTATGGAGATGGGCATTATATCACCTTTGATGACAAGCGTTACATTTTCAGTGGGAAGTGTGAATATACCTTAGTCCAGGTATTGTAAAACTGGCATGGCATTATCATTCATGAAATAACCTTCATTCACTATGGAAGGAAATAAACTGTTCTGTCATGTCCTCTCCCCTCAATCTGTCTTTCATAGGATCACTGTGGACAGAACAACTCCACCCAAGGAACATTCCGAATCATCACTGAAAATGTTCCCTGTGGCACAACTGGAACCACTTGTTCAAAGTCTATTAAAATCTTTTTGAAGGTGAGTAGCTTTCCTGGTTTGCTAATTGAGCACTATCAAAGGGACATTATTTCATCTGTACAACAGACTCCAAAGAATGCTTTACCAAACAAACAACTCTGGAACAGGCTACTTAAGTGTGACGTGTATTTTGTGAATTTTGTTAAAGGTTCAAAAAATCCATGCAACTTCTGCCATCCACCCAAGAGCCCTCCCACTCCTTGTTGTGGAATGTGAGAGGCAGTAATGTAACTCGCAAGCTGACTAATTAGTATTCTCAAGCATAAGGTGAGCAACAACCAGTCCCACATCATTGCCATCTATGCATAGGGTCCAGCAGAGAAAATATAGCAAGTTTCAGCTTCTCTATAAAAATCCTATGAAGTAGGTTGGCTTACAAATACTAAAGGCTTCATAATACATTATCTCATGGTGAGAGTCTCTATAGAATATGCTCTTCAAACATGGAAGTGAGAGAGAAAAGCACAGACTACAAAATGCAAGGAAAAGAAATTCAGATTAGCTGATGTAGGAAGAGGGAGGGTGTGGCTAAGACCATCAAACAGGAAAGCACATGAATACACGCTATGCCTAAATTCTTAGACATACAAACTAGCCATTACAGAGTAAAGGCAACTTCTAAAACTCCAGTTCCAAGCTGTTTTTGAAGAGAAAGCAATGGAATGAAGAAAGTACAGCCTGAAAACCACATGCAGCCTCTCAAAACCAGTTTTGCATCTGTCCAAATCATGCAGACCCCCTTCCCATTAAAAAAAAAACCAGGGAAATTTTTTCCTCCTCAAATGCCCCCAAACATTGCCTGGAGTAGCAGTTCCAGTAAATACCTATATCTCCTCCCCATGGCAAAAAAAAAAAAAAAAAGCCCCAAGAAAACTGCCCCCAAACTTCCACAACTGATTTTCCACAGAAATTTTGATGATGCAACTCCCCAGGGCCCCTAAAAATGCCCCACCTTCACATTTGCCTATTCCTGCAAAAAACAAAAAGAGAGAGAGAGAGAGAGAGAGAGAGAGAGATTCAGGGAAACCAGGAGGAGTTTCAATAAGCTTGTATTATGTTGAGGAGAAGGGGTATAATGTGCAAAGGGAGAAAAGGGTTAAGTCCAACCAAGTCAGATACAGATAGTTCTTTGGACATGGCTAACTTGCCCTTTGGTTACTAACTCATTATTTTGAACTTGAAGTTATATATTGCAAATTAGTTTGTTGAATTTCCTTATGGTCCTATCCTTTCCCCCATATTGTTGGGGCAAGGGCGGGACTATCATGTTTTCCTACCTTTGCTGCACACAGGCACATGCGAAAGCAACACATTTCCCAATTCTTGGTATTGCCTCTGTATGTGCTGATGGTGGCATGAGGAGGGGGAGAAGCCAGGATCCTCTGTAGGCAGAGCGGCATCCTCAGGTGGGAAGGATCATGCCATCACCATGCCTTATTGTAGACAAGTTTGTTCTGTGTGTAGAAAAAGATCCTATGGTTTAAAGGTCAATATCTTAGCAGCCACATACATTATTGTGTTTTATTGACAACGTGATTAGTCATGAACAGTAGATATGTTAATGTTTCCTTAGATATATATATTTTTAATGTTTTGGTCAAGGCAGATTAACTAATAAAATAGGAAATGGTAGAACTGACACAATTCTTGTTCATTCATTGTTATTATTGCTGTTTTGATACCCGTCATACTTCAGTTTTGAATGTTGTAATCATTTTTCCATTATTCATTTTCCTTGCCAGAACTATGAACTGATACTCAGTGAGGAGCACCATGAACTCATACAAAGGGGTGAAGGCGGTCACCCACCCTACAGGATTCGCTACATGGGCATCTACTTGGTGATTGAAACCTACAATGGGGTGATCATCTTATGGGACAAGAAAACAACCATTTTTATCAAACTAAGTCCTGATTTCAAGGTGAGACACCCTTTATAAATCTGGCCTGTAGGGATCATGTGCCTCCCAGTGATGTTTTTGAGGCCTCCAACTTTTTTCTTCAAAATGCCCCTTGCACCTTCTAGAGGAAATAGGAGAATAATTTTATGTTCCTCCCCCACCCCCTGCTGCTTTAGGCTTCTGGTTGATTTCCTGGGTTGAAGAAGGCCTCTTCCTGATTTAAACAAGGCCTCACCTGTATTTAAAAATTGCTAGGGCAGGCCAAAAAAAAAAAATTGCTCATGCATCTGTTAGATGGTGCAGGGGACATTTGAGTAAACAAAAATGTTTTAAAGTTTATAAATATTTAAGCATTGTCCAGGAGGCATGGCTGGGGGATGCAGCCCTGCAAGGTGGGTGAAATGTGAGTTCAGCTACAGATTTCAGGAGTACTTGCCCACCCCTACTTTACAAGTCAGGTATATATTGCCTAATTTTTTTATTTTAAATTATTACGTTATGTACAACATGACATAGTGGCATAACGTAACTATTTTTTTAACAGAACAAACAAGAAACTCCCCAGGCACTGCATATTATTTACCCTCAAAGTAAGATTTTATATATAAGAATAAATATATATAAAGAATATATATATAAAGAATTTTAAGGATTTAAATGAAACCTTTGGTTCATAGACTCACAGCATGAGAAAATAACAATAAATTTACCATTCAATTAAAGCATCTCTCCATAGATCCAAATGTGGATGTGGAGGAGGTGGAAACTCCACATATTGCCCAATATTTTATATTGCTTTAATAACATGCTTCACTTTCTTTGACAGCTTGATTTTAAAGACCCATTAAGCCCATTTATTTTATTGGGAATTACTACTATGTAAGTGGGTTTAAGATTACAGCTGATCTAGCAGGTCCAATGGCTTTATTTATAATCACTGTTATTTTATTTCCTTCTCTGTACAGGGCCAAGTCTGTGGGTTATGTGGGAATTATGATGACAATGGAATTAATGATTTTACAACCCGAAGTCAGTCTGTAGTAGGTGACGTGCTGGAATTTGGAAACAGTTGGAAGGTATCCCCTACATGTCCTGATGCCAAATGCACAAAGGATCCCTGTTCCAAGAACCCATACAGAAAGTCATGGTCCCAGAAGCAATGTAGCATCATCAACAGCAAGATCTTTGCTGCCTGCCACTCTCAGGTATGTCAGATTACCTGGAACGAATATTCCTGAATATTAGAATTAATTCAAGTGCCCCTGAGCACTTCCAGGTCTGTGAAGCTGCAAACCTATAAAGTAAACCTGTGGTGGTTTCATTGGATTTTTTAATGCTCCATCAATTTCAACCAGGGCCTGAAAAAAAATTTATTGGATGACAGTTCTCAGAATCCTCCGGCATGCATGACTGTGCATTCTGGGAAATACAGTCCCCAAAGGTAACTTATCCAAGTTCTAATTCCAGCATGATCATTATAAGGAAAGTAACATTCAAGATGATAACCAACCTGACATTCATCCTTGTCTGTTAGCGACCTTATATGGTGGATTCTACAATGGTCCAGCAGGGATTTTCCTTAAAAAAACCAAAAACAAATATTAGCTTTAATTTTTTTAAAACCTCCCTGGGACTGTAGCCAGGGAGGGAATGCTCACATCTTCTGTGAATCTGATAATATTCAGCATCTCCTTCACAGTTTATTTTGTTGTCATTTTCTCCACAATGCAAAGGTACATTTAATTGTCCTATAAAGTGTGGTCTGTAAATTAATCTGGCCAAATTCTACAGAGGAATTACAGACCCAAAAAGGAAAGAATTTTATTTTTCTCTCTTGTTTATTTTCTTTTAATTTTAAATAAATTTTGTTATTACTGAAATTGATAATACAAGGAGACAGACAATTGTTATTTCCAACTATTTCCAATTGTTACTTCCTATTGTTAGTTCCAACTACTATAGGCTAGTGAATCCATTGGGTTTACCTATGTGCTAACTCATCATTCAACAGATGTTTCAATGAGTTTATTTTAGTTGGGACTAACCAACAGAACACTTACACAGATTTTGCACCTTGCCATTCTGATAGTATTTAAATAACAACCAGTTTCTATAAAACAGCTGCCTTCTTCTAGCTTGTCAGACTAGTTAAATTTATCATCTTTACAGCTCGTGTCTCATGTCTTGTATGTTTATCTCTTATTTTTATACACCGGTTGAGAAAATTGTCACTGGTGAAATATGCTCAGGAAATGTCAACAAGACATATATCAGCTCCTTTAATTTTTTTTTTTAATAGGTTGACCCAACTAAATATTATGAAGCTTGTGTGACTGACTCCTGTGCTTGTGATGCTGGAGGAGATTGTGAATGTTTCTGTACAGCTGTAGCTGCCTATGCTCAAGCATGTAGCGAATTCGGAGTGTGTGTATCATGGAGGTCACCATCAATCTGTCGTGAGTACTTCTCCCATACTTCAGTGGACAGTGAAAATGGAGAGAGGGAAAATGAAAGAGAATCTTCAAGATCACCTCTTGCCCCACTGGATATAGGACTATTTTGATATTTTGCATTGTAGTGAATAGCACATGAAAAAACATCTGGGATTTTACACTGCTGTGAATGCTTATCATGAACCAGCGACTGCTCAATACTGGATTCCACATAGATGGCACATATTACCCTATCACAGTGACTGGAAGTACCTCCACCCCAATTGAATCACTTTAATATACTGTGTTGCCTTTAACACCTATCCTAGACGTCTTCTTGTGGATTTATGTACAGCAATCAGAACACTTTGTCATAGCATCCACAGTTATGTTAATGGTAGAAACATTAAATTGTTCACTGATCTAAATTGTTTTTAAAATTGATGTAATGTATACACAGCCTTGGGAGCTTGTGATGTAGGTTGGGATGTAAATAATTTATTGATTGTTTAAATATGAACAGTCATATGTATTCATACAAGAATATTTGGTTCTTAATCATTTCTCCCTCCTGTTTCTTTTAGCACTGTTCTGTGACTATTACAATGCGGAAGGTGAATGTGACTGGCACTACAAGTCTTGTGGAGCCCCATGCATGAAGACATGTAGAAACCCAAGTGGACGATGCCTTCATCATTTACCAGGCTTGGAAGGTAAGATGGCCACTATCTTATTGCACTGAATGTACCACTGACTGCACAATACGCAATGGGTTTAAGGTTACCACCACCACCATATACACACAAATCAACAGGTTGACTTAATTACCATATAATCCTGCGTATAAGACTGCTTTTTAACACTTGAAAATCTCCTCCATAGTGGGGGGTCATCTTATATGCCCAGGAGATCTTTTCGCCTGCTGTGAGAATGACTGCCTTGTCTTTGAAGTGTTAATTCCCTGGGCAGTTTCCCCAGCAGATCCTTCCCCCTGCTGTGAGAATGACTGCTTAATTGCCCTCCATTTAGGGATTGTAGTTTGGTAAACTTGCAAGAAGATTTCCATTTGCATAGTTTTGGGGATTTCCTCTCCAGGAGTTTGCAAGTCTGCCAATGAGGTAATAAAGGCAATCTTAACTATTTCTAAAGTACATGAGGAACAGAAAAAAGCAGGAGAAGAACAGACCCTAAGAAGAGCATAAAATACATGAATTTCTGATGCCATTAAGTGCTGGAAAGTAAACACTACTTTTATATGGTATCTACAAGTAGCTGCTAGATATGGAGAGGGAGGTACAGAAATGCCATCCCACCATAGAGAAGGCCCTGTTCATGATAGCCATCTACTGGAGTCTGAAAAAGTTACTTTTTAAGACAACTACCAGAATCCTCATGACCATTAGCAATACTATGTGTCTCACTTCTCTCCCTCAACTAATTTTTCCTTTCTCTTAGGCTGCTATCCATACTGTCCTCCTGATAAACCCTATTTCAGTGAGGATGAGATGAGATGTGTTGCTGTTTGTGGCTGCTATGATGTTCAAGGTCACTATTACCCACCAGGAAAAATCTTTGACTCACGGGAGACGTGTCAGTCGTGGTAAGTATATAGAGCCTGACAATATTAAGAGCAAATAATTTTATCAGAGTTTGGCAGTCAAATCTCCCATTTTTTTATTTTAAGATTTACTCATTCTTGTTTATTCCAAAATGATCCTTCATGCCTGTTATCAGGTACTCACCATAACATGATAGAGTTCAGCAAGAGGCAGACTCGAGTTGGTGGAAGTAGCAGCTCAAATTTGATTTTGCACGTGCAAGAGACCCCGGAGATTAAAAACATGGAAAATGTTAAATTATTCTCATTGTCTCTATTAGGGCAATCAATGAGACCACCTTTGTTGTGTTCAAGCATGTTTGGTACTGACAATAAGTATTCATGTTTGGTACTGACAATAAGTATTTCCAACTTATGGCAACTCTAAGGTGAACCTATCACAGTGTTTTCTTGGCAGGATTTGTTCATGGGGGGCGCCTTTGCCCTCCTCTTAGGCTCAGAGAGTGCGAATTGCCCAAGGTCACCCAGTGGATTTCTATGGCTGAGTGGGAATTTGAACCCTTGTCTACAGAGTTATAGTCCAACACTCAAACCACTACACCAGGCTAGGTCTCTATAGTATGCTGAGTATGCTGAAGAGCAGAATGGCAGTAATGAAAGTGATATGTTGTGTTCTTGCAAATTGTCATGTATGGAGGATTAATTCCAATTTAGACAATAGCACTGAGGAAAAAAATGGTATTACAGCAACACTGAACAAAACAAAAAGAGTAAATTCTAAACACAGCATCTAGGAAGCCCAGCCACCATGAAAAGAACATGAAGAACAATGAAAGAATAAGAAGGGGGGGGGGGAAAGAGGCTGAAAGAACCATGATAGGAAGGATACCAAATTGTATCTTCATTAGTTGGCTAGGGAATGCATTAGTGGCAATACTTTGAGAATTGGATGAGAAAATAGTTCAACTGTGATTATTTTGTACTACCTTTCCTTGCTTTCCATCTCTCTGCAACTGTCTATCCATATAGCAAATGTTGGAGGAGAAAAATGTTGGCATGAGATTTAAAAATAAATATATTCAAATAAATTGCCTTCAGCTATGTGCAATATTAAAGAGAGGATGTTCAAAGCCTCAGGTTGGGAACAGGAGTGTTACAGGAGTGTCAGTATTGGGGAATATGTTCTGTAAAAAGTACACATCGGCTTAACATTGTTTTTACATCACGTATTATTTTTAAATCAAAATTAACATTTTTTTTTTTTTTTATTGATAGTTTTTATGCTGTTACATTTATCTTTGCATTTTGGTATAACATTATCTTTCTGATGTCTGAATTTCAATGTAACTTTTTACAGGATAATAAAATAGGTGAAATTAATAGTCGTTAACTTATTACATAAAGAGTTTCCGCATCATATTACATGTATTCTTAGAGTACTCTACCATCTCTTGTTTACCTTCTTTTCTGCACATAATTTTAGAATCCTTTACCCTTTATTCCTTTTCCCTTACCGATACCTCCCAGATCTTACAAACTTTTCCCTTTGAACTAATAATTACAGAATGCCTCTAACTTAAATTTCATCTGAGTTCTACTAATCTAATCAGAACCTTAGTGTTAACTTGGACCTGTACATTTCTAAGTTTGTGTTATTTACAAAACATTCCAGAGGTCCAAGTTGACCAGATTTTTCCATTTTATCTCCCAATATTTTTGCATCGGCAACCATTCTTTCTCTGTCTTCTCTGTCGGAGTATCTTTGAGCCTTGCAGTAAGCCAGTCCATTTCCATCATATCTCTCATTCTTATCAACCAGTCCTCTGTCGTGGGTATTTCCTTTCTTTTCCATTTTGCCGCGTAGAGAATTCTGGCAGCTGATGTCATGTATAATATAACTCTCCAGTATTCCTTCACTATCTTTGGCTCAATTGGGTCCAACATATTCAGTAAGTACAGCTGGGGCCTCATAGGAAATCTAATTCCAAAAATTTCATTGATCATTGTGTGAATTGTTTTCCAATATTCTTGTGCTTTTTGGCATGTCCACCATGTGTGATATAAGGTTCCCTTCGCTTGTTCACATTTCCAACATGTTTGTGGACATGTCTTGTAGATTTTATTCATCTTTACAGGTGTCAAGTACCATCTTGCAAATGTTTTTGTATAATTTTCTTTTAAGCTTTGGGCTGATGTAAATTTTTGAGTGTTTAACCAGGATTTTTCCCATTTTTCTAATTCAATGGTTTGTCCAATGTCTTGTGCCCATCTTATCATTTGATCTTTGATTATTTCGTCTTCCAGTTCTCTTTCAAGTAACATATTATAGTATTTTGATATATGCTTCTTACTATGACCAAAAATAATCTCATCTATCTTATTTGTTTCTAATTCAAAGTTTTCTAACTTCATATCCATCTTAAATTTTTCATAAATTTGTTTATATTGGAACCAGTTTAATTTGACACCTTTTTCCGCTAGCTGATCTTTGGATTTTATTTGTATAGACCCGTGTACATCTCTTTCTATAATATCTCTATATTTAAGCCAAGCTTCTCCCGTCTCTTTAGTTCTTCCAAAAAAAAGCCTCTTCTGTTGAAGTCCACAATGGGATATTTTTATAGAATTTTTTCTTTATACTTATCCATGTATTCAGCAGAGCTTTCCTTATACAGTGTAGATCGAATTCTTTATTGTCTTTCCTTTTATTATAACATAAGTACGCGTGCCATCCATACCGCAGCGTTGTACCTTCCAAAGCTAACAGTCTTCTATTGCTCAGCGTGATCCAGTCTTCGATCCAGGTTAGCACGCACGCCTGGTAGTAAAGCTGTAAGTCTGGTAGCGCGCAACCGCCTCTTTCTTTCCTTTCCTTTAGTAATTTTATTGAGATTCTTGGTTTTTTACCTTGCCATAAGAATTTCAGTAACTCTTTTTCCCAATTTCTAAAGCACTTATTATTATGGATGATGGGGATGTTTTGGAACAAGTACATGAATCTTGGTAGAATGTTCATTTTGATTGCAGCAATTCTGCCGAAAAATGAAAGGTTCATTCTAGACCATTTACTTAGATCTTCTTTTATTTCTTTCCATAGCTTTCCGTAGTTGTTATCAAATAGATCCAGGTTCCTCTTTGTTACCCATATCCCCAGGTATTTAACCTTTTTCTCTACTTTATAACTTGTTGTTTTTTGTATTTGTATTTCCTCACTATTAGTTGTATTTTTTGTTAGGACTATTGTTTTATCTTTATTGATTTTGAACCCGGACACGTTTGCAAATTCCTGTAGTGTCTTCCCCACCTCTTCCAGTTGTTCTATCGGTTCCTCTAGTATTATTACCAGATCGTCCGCGTATGCCCTTATCTTGTTTTCGAAACCTTTGACTTTGGCACCTTTTATATTCGTGTTTGCTCTTATGTTGTTTATCAATATTTCTATCACCATAACAAAGAGGAGAGGGGAGAGAGGGCACCCTTGCCTTGTGCCCTTTCTAATATTTATCTTTTCTGTCATGTCGCCATTTACTATTATCCTAGCACTTTGATCGTTGTAAATTTGATTGATCCATTTTTGAAAGCTTTCCCCTACTTCCATTTTATGCAATATTGACTTCATGAATGTCCAGTTTACATTATCAAAAGCTTTTTCGGCATCCAGAAAAAGCATTGCCATTTTTTTACCAATATGAGTGTCATAGTATTCCATTATATCTAAGATAATCCTGATGTTGTGTTTTGCCTGTCTGTTACTCAAGAAGCCATTTTGATCCTCCGGTATGATGTTAGAGAGAATGCTTTTTAACCTTTGTGCTAATATGGACATAAACAGCTTGTAGTCGCAGTTTAACAGGGAGATGGGTCTGTAACTTTTTGGGTCCTCGGGTTCTCTACCTTCCTTATGTATCAGCGATATATATGCCTCCCTCCAAGATTCCGGGATACCGTCTTCAATAATTTTATTTAATGTTGTTTGTAATGGAATTAGTAATTCGTCTTCTAATTTCTTATAGTAGAGTGCCGAGAAGCCATCCGGTCCGGGAGCTTTCCCTAACTTCATCTTTCTGATTGCATCTGTTACTTCCGCGACTGTGATTTTACTATTCAATGTTCTCCTCTGTTCTTCTGATAGTTTTAATATATTTTGTTTTTCTAAATATTGGTTAATTTTCCTGATGTCTATTTGCCTGGTGTCTTGCCCCTCGTAAAGTTTACTGTAATACTCAGAGAAACTCTTTTTAATTAACTTATGGTCTGTCACGATTTTCCCTCTGTATTTCAGTTCCGTAATTATCTTTCTCTCTTTTCTTCTTTTAAGTTTCTGTGCCAGCCACCTCCCGGACTTGTTGGCTGACTCAAATTGAAATTGTTTCACCATTTTCAACTTTGTAGCTATTTCTTCTATCATTTGAGATTGTATTTGTTTCTGAATCATTTTAATTTCTCCTGCTAGTTGCTTGTCATGTGGGTTTTCTATTAACTTTTTTTCTCTTGATTCTATCTCTTTCTGTAAGAATTGTAACTTTTTCTCTTTCTCCTTTCTCCTTATGCTCATCTGTTTTATAAAGAAGCCCCTCATGACAGCTTTACTCGCCTCCCATACCGTTTTCATCTTTACGTCCACTGTAGTGTTTTCTATAAAGTATCTCTTCAAGGTATCTTTGGCTTTCTTTACATCTTCCTTGTCTTTTAGTAATATTTCATTGAGTCGCCAATTGTATTTTTTACGCTCGTTTTGCAGTATTATCTGTATTGGATTATGATCTGAGATCCACTTTGTTAATGTTTCCATCTTTTTGACTTTAATGATGACCTCTTTTGTTGTCCAAAACATGTCTATTCTTGATGAGGTGTGATGTACATCTGAGAAGAAAGTAAAACTCGGATTATTTCCATATTTCCCCCTCCAAATGTCTATCAGGCCAAGATCTGCCGTCATTTCGAAAAAGATTCTCGGAAGTTTCCCTTGGTTTTTCCTTATTTGCTTCCCTGATGATCTATCTAATTGAGGATCTACCACTCCATTCCAATCTCCCATCATTATAATCTTATCCATTTCTGTTTTCTCAATCTCTGTCTTTAGTTTCCTGAAGAAAGCATCTTTATTTTGTAGGGGCACATATATCCCCACGACTAATATTTTTAGATTTTCCAGTTTTACCTCTACTCCTACATAGCTTCCATTTGAATCCTTAAATATTTCTCTTGCAGGATATTTTCTGTCAATGTACATAACTACTCCATTCTTTTTCTTGTTTCCTGCTGCAATGACGTTTTGTCCTAATTTAGGGTTCTTTAGGTACTTCGTATCTCTCTCTTTGATGTGTGTTTCTTGTAGACAGATAATCCCTGCTTTTAGCTTCTCAAGATAATGAAAAATCTGCCGTCTTTTAGTATTTGAATTTAATCCCTTTACGTTCCATGAGACCATTTTACAATCCATTTTCTGTTTTTTTTTTTTTTATTTATTTGTTTATGTATATTTATGTGTTTTATTCTTAAGCTTCTTCTTCTTCTCCCTCTTGGTCCTCCTCTTCCTCTTCCTGAATTTCTTTTCTGTCTGAAGTTTCTTCTTCAACCACTTCCTGTGCTTCTGTTTCTGTTTCTGCACCTCCTTCCTCTTCCTCATCTGACTCTCTAACCTGTTCTTCTTCAGGTGTTTCTGTCCTATTCTTTTCCTTTTTTTGTTCTGTCTTTGCTTTGTTCATTTTGTCTAGCTTTTTGTAAAAATCTCTTGCTTTTTCTAGTGTATTTATTCTATATCTTTTCTGCAGATATAGGAAGGATACTCCTTCTATTCTTTCCCATCTATACTTTATGTTATTTTTAACCAATTGTTGTGTCAGGAATTTGTATTCTTGTCTCTTTTTTAACACTTCTGGTGGCACATCTTTGAAAATTGTCACTTCTTTCTCATCAATTTTTAATTTTTTCTCATAGCTCTGTTGTGCAATTTGATCTCTTATCCTGTTTCTTGTAAAACATACAACCACATCTCTTGGTATCTTTCTCTCTTTAGCGATCACTGAGTTTGCTCTAAACAGTTTGTCCACGTCCAAATCTAGACATTCTTCCGGGAGATCAACAAACTTGGCCAAAGCTGGTATTACTTTATCTTCTAATTTCTCATTTATTTCTTCTGGCAGGCCCCTTAGTTTTAGGCACCTTTCTCTGTATCTAGACTCATTTATTAACATGTTTCTTTTCAGCTGGTCTTGCTCTGTAGATAAAGATTGTGTGCTGCTTTCCATCTTTTTGGATTTTTCTTTAATATCCTCAATATCTTGTTTCATCGCATGCATTTCTTCTGTTAGCTTATCCAGTTTTTTCCCAAAGGCATTCAATTCTCTCTTCAGATCTGTCTTGATTTCTGTGCGGATATCTTTCAGCTCTTCTCTTATCTCCTGTCTCATCTTCCTCATTTCTTTCCTCATCTCGTCCAGTATCAATGCACTGAGATCTGTAGTCTTTGTGGGTCCTTCAAGTGAAGGTCTCCTTTGCGAAGTTATTTGGGCCTGCGCCTGCGCTGCCGCTTTTCTCTGTAATGCCGCCATTTCCCCCTTTTCCTCTTTTTTATTTGTTTGTTTGTTTGTTTATTTTTTAAATTGTTCTGTTTTGCAAACTCAATTCCTGTGTAAGATTACTTATTTAACATTTAACAGATATCCATATTATTTAGCATAAATCTATGTATCCTTAATCTGTGTTATCTCTTCTTCAATGAATCATTACCTGTTCGGGAGAGTTTTACAAACTATCCTTCAATGTACACCAATCTATTTCAAGTTGTCTACTACCCCCCTTAAATTCAGTCAAACCGTTGGAGTTCAAAATTTCAAATAGATTTTCAATATCTTCCAAAGTTATTACTATGGAGTTCAAGAATATTATTCTGATAAATAGTACCTTAAACAGTGACAATAATTTGTATTCTTACCACAAACAATACAGTTGATTTATCTTAGGTAACCCCAGCTTTCCTTCTCCTTCTCCTATTCCTCTCTTTTTCCTCTTATTATATTCAGATTCTACAATTAGCCTTTTCTTTGGCCCAGTTCTTCACATGACAATTAACAATTAACAATAGACATTTAAATGTAGAACCAATATGAAAAAGTAAACAGCAAATATACTCTCTTTTGCCCTTTTTCCCCCCGCTCCCTTTCGTAGCAACTTATTCCCTCTGTTGTATTATCTCTAATTGCGCCTCCTGCTCCTCTGCAGCAGTCCCACGTCCTTTTCTTTACTCAGCTCTGCTCCGCTCCTACGCTCCTGTGTTTCTCAGTCTGTTCCCCTCTACTCCGTTTCTGCAACTCCGTACTCCGTACTCCTTCTTACTCTCCTCCTTTTGTCAGACGCGTCTGCTACTCAGTTCTTTCTCCCTCTCTCGGGGTCTGCTACTCCTTGATGCCGCTCTCCCGTTCTCCTTTCGTCTCCTTACTAACTCCTTACTAACTGCTCGTTACTCCCCCGCTCCGGATCAATCTGTTACCAAGCCTCCGCTGTAGCCAGACCGCCCCACCGTCTTTCTCTCCGTTTCTGCTCTCCGTCTCCGTCTCTGCTCTCTGTTCTCCACTCTCCTTCTCCGTCTCTTTCTCCGTCTCCGCTCCCAATCCTCCGTAGCACTGCTCTTCCTCTTATCCGGTTCACCCCCCCGACTCTCTCCGCTCGTCCTCTTGTCTGTCCCCGTTCTCCCACAGACCGCTTCACCTCCGTCTGCTTCGTCTCGTCTCGACCTGCCCAGCTCACATTCCGCTCCACCACTCCACCACCGTCACTCACAGTCCAAACCTTCCAGCTCCGTGGGGCTCTTCCCGGGTTGGTTCCGCCTTGGCTCTCCCCGTTCTTTCACCCTCCGCTTTCTGCTCCGCCTCTTCCCCGGCTCTCTCTCCTCCTCCAACTCGAATTTCAAGTTCCTCAGCGGAATTAAAGATAAAAATAAAATAAAACAATAGTAGCTTCTGCTTATATGTTATAGCAGAGCTTCCCGCTGGCACCCCTTTGCGTTTGAAAGATATCTGGGGTTAGCGCTGTTGTTAGTATGTCGCTATGTCTTTAAAATAGCGCTGGCGTCCCTAGCTCCGCCAAAGCGGGGCTTGTGGAGGTTCTGTGGCTCTTCGGCTCCACGGTTCTTTCACCCTCGCCCGCCCAGAGTGAACTCTGATTCCAGGAGAGGATTCGAACCGGCACTCGCCCCCTTCGAGCCCACACTTTCCTCCCCTCCCGGAGAGGAATTTGCCGGTCTCTGCTATACTCCGACCGAGTTACCCCCACAAGCTGCTGCACCAGGAGCTCAGCTTCCCTGCAGCCGAACGGGACGCCGTCACGCCGGAAGTCTCCTAAATCAAAATTAACATTTGGATAGAACGAAGTAGAAAATAAACATCAATATGTGAAGTTATGAAATTTCATTCTTACATTTTGCTGTTATTTCTTACAGTCAATGCACCAGAAAAGGCATAGAGTGTAACTACAACCCTAAAGGTACAGTTACAGAGATTTATTATAGGCACTTTAAAAATTATTTCATATGGCTTTGCCTAACCACAAGTCATTCTTATTCTTACAAATTTCAGCATGCTACTGCTATTATGAAGGAAAGACCTATATCTACAGGGATGTCATCTACAATACCACAGATGGCTTGGGCTGGTGCATGATTGCAACCTGTGGTGTCAATGGAACCATCAATAGAGAGCTCTACAAATGTGCAGGAACTACACCAACAACACCCTTTACATTTACCACTGTTTCAGCTACAACACCAAGTGGAGCAGGTATGCCATTTTGGGCTGAAGTTCTGCGCATGGGAGTAAGGGTCAGTCAATTCAATCACAGTCTTGTTTCAAAGCAAATCTGAGTAGGTGTATGCATATATTTCAAAGAAATCCTTAAGGCTAGTGACACATCTTCCTAAATAATTTAATATATACTCAGGTGAGTGGGAAACATCCTCCTCCCAAAAGGACAAATGGCAGAGTGGTGAACTTTCTAGAGCCTAATGGGAATCTTTCTGAACACTAAGCAGCTAAGAGTTGCCTCTTTGAACTGAAAATCAATGGCTGGTTATAAAACAGAGCAGCAGTTATCTCTCAGAAAAGAACAAGAGAACAATGGTGAGTGGTGGCTCCCAAGTGCATAGGATAGCAGTTTTACTCTGTGTTTTACTCTGAATTTTAAAGGTGTTGTCTACACGCTGAACTTATTTTGTGGATATGCTTTAGCACCTTGACAGCTCCTTTCAAATTTAGATTAAAATCCAGAATAGATTTATCACCTCACTGTCATGGAAACTGTCAGCTGCTCCAAACAAAATGTCATGAAAGCAAGGAAAAGTTATTCATTTCTTTTCACCTCTTCAGAGCATGGAAGGAACATGGTACAAATAATAATGTCAAGTATAATTGTCTCCTTTCTTCTTTCTAAGCAAGCCTTAAAGATGGTCATTTTCTAAAATATAACAATTGCCAAAGTTGCTGTGCAGATTTGAGGTTTAAAATTAATGATACAAAGTGCTGGAAGGGTTTTTTGCAGCATTTTTTGACTTTTAAATAAAAGTCATCATAGGCTTTAAATAATTCATCAACTTATTGTTTTCTCCATTTCAAACACACAGGCAGAGCAATGAGATAGGGGAAAACAAAATGGCTGAGTGCCACTGACTCTTGGAGTATCTACAGCAAGGGTTGGAAAGTTTTGGTCCCATGCTGTTTCTCAGAGCCCCAAGAGCCCAAAGCATTCTTCCCTCCCCCGCAAACTGAACGTTGGAGAAAAAATTAATAAAAATGCCACCAAAAATTACCCTTCTAGCAGATAGTGGAGATACTTTTGCCACACACAAACACACTGTTTTAGGTCTGAAGAGGCCTTTTTCTGAGCAAGAAGTAACACGGATATTCCATACCAGTTTAATTCCTGGATAGGAACAGATCTCCCCTGGACAAAAAACACTCCGTGTGGGCCAAAAGATATAGCACCATTACCACCAGACCTTCTATGGATATGGCAGAATATTTTTTATTATTATTTTGGAAAACATTAAGAAAGGAAAACTGAGGGCGGGAAAGAGGTGCACCTCAATACTACAACGTAGTTTCACTTACATAAAGAAATGTAGTAGTCACATTTATGAAGAGACAAACTAGGAGCTGTTTAATATTGTTATCCAAAATATATTATATGCTCTATTAACAATAAATATTAAAAATATTATATGAAATCAGGAATATTTTATTTTAAAAAACATTTAAAAATTGGTCAATAAACTATTCTGCTCTGACACAACAAGAAAGGAACCTAACAAACTAACTACAACTAATTAAAATGAATAAAATTTTCACAGGAGCTACTACACCAAGTACAACATCCTGTGTGCACAAAGTATGTGAATGGACAGAATGGTATGATGTCAGCTACCCAAGATTTGGACCAAACAACGGTGATTATGAAACACCAGAAAAGATAAGAGCCAGAGGACACAATCTTTGTAAAATCCCAGATCAAGTGGAGTGCCGGGCGCAAAGCTTTCCCAATGAAAAACTAGAGTCATTAAATCAAAAAATTACATGCACAAAAACTAGTGGTTTGATCTGTAACAACAAAGACCAGAATCCACCAATCTGTTACAATTATGAGACCAGGTTCTTATGCTGTGAATATACACCATGTGGTGTTCCAACGTCACCACCTGTGACATCACTGCAGTCCACCCATGTGTCCAAGCCAGGATTCTCCACGGGCTCCACCCAACTACCTCCGGTACCCACTACTACCCAGAGCACGACAGTTGTGTCCACCGCTCCAGGAGTAACTGGCTCGGTCAGCACGCCTGGAGTCACCCCCGGGAAAGGCTCTACCGTGCCAGCAACGTCCCTGCAGTCCACCCCTGTGTCCAAGCCTACAGTATCAATTCCCACTGCAGGAGTGACCTCCGGGGTTCCGGGAAGCACAACCACCACCCTTCTGCCGCCCACTTCCACCGCTGCCTGCCAGCCCAAATGCCAGTGGACCCCTTGGTTCGACACCCACTATCCAACCTCGAAAGCGGACGACGGTGACGTGGAGACCCCGGAGACCATCCGAGCACAAGGAGCTCAAGTCTGCGACAAGCCGTTGGCCATCGAGTGCCGAGCCGAGGACTACCCCGATGTCAGCCTGGCCGATCTTGGTCAGAAGCTGCAGTGCAACCCTGAGTCAGGACTTTGGTGCTGGAATGCAGAACAGACTGGAAAGCTGAGAACGTGTTTAAACTACCAGGCTAGATTCAAATGCTGCGACTACAGCCACTGCCAACCATCAACCACGGCACCAGGTTCCACGACGGCTGCCACCACAACCGTACAGGGCAGCACCCCAGGAAAGAGCACGCATCCAGGATCCTCCATGGGCTCCACCCAACTACCTCCGGTACCCACCACTACCCAGAGCACTACAGTTGTGTCCACCGCTCCAGGAGTAACAGGCTCGGTCAGCACGCCTGGAGTCACCCCCGGGAAAGGCTCTACTGTGCCAGCAACGTCCCTGCAGTCCACCCCTGTGTCCAAGCCTACGGCATCAATTCCCACTGCAGGAGTGACCCCCGGGGTTCCGGGAAGCACAACCACCACCCTTCTGCCACCCGCTTCCACCACTGCCTGCCAGCCCAAATGCCAGTGGACCCCTTGGTTCGACACCTACTATCCAACCTCGAAAGCGGACGACGGTGACGTGGAGAGCCCGGAGACCATCCGAGCACAAGGAGGCCAAGTCTGCGACAAGCCGCTGGCCATCGAGTGCCGGGCCGAGGACTACCCCGATGTCAGCCTGGCCGATCTTGGTCAGAAGCTGCAGTGCAACCCTGAGTCAGGACTTTGGTGCTGGAATGCAGACCAGACTGGAAAGCTGAGAACGTGTTTAAACTACCAGGCTAGATTCAAATGCTGCGACTACAGCCACTGCCAACCATCAACCACGGCACCGGGTTCCACGACGGCCGCCACCACACCCGTACAGGGCAGCACCCCAGGAAAGAGCACGCATCCAGGATCCTCCACGGGCTCCACCCAACTACCTCCGGTACCCACCACTACCCACAGCACGACAGTTGTGTCCACCGCTCCAGGAGTAACAGGCTCGGTCAGCACGCCTGGAGTCACCCCCGGGAAAGGCTCTACCGTGCCAGCAACGTCCCTGCAGTCCACCCCTGTGTCCAAGCCTACGGCATCAATTCCCACCACAGGAGTGACCCCCGGGGTTCCGGGAAGCACAACCACCACCCTTCTGCCGCCCGCTTCCACCACTGCCTGCCAGCCCAAATGCCAGTGGACCCCTTGGTTCGACAACCACTATCCAACCTCGAAAGCGGACGACGGTGACGTGGAGACCCCGGAGACCATCCGAGCACAAGGAGGCCAAGTCTGCGACAAGCCGCTGGCCATCGAGTGCCGGGCAGAGGACTACCCCGATGTCAGCCTGGCCGATCTTGGTCAGAAGCTGCAGTGCAACCCTGAGTCAGGACTTTGGTGCTGGAATGCAGAACAGACTGGAAAGGTGAGAACGTGTTTAAACTACCAGGCTAGATTCAAATGCTGCGACTACAGCCACTGCCAACCATCAACCACGGCACCGGGTTCCACGACGGCCGCCACCACAACCGTACAGGGCAGCACCCCAGGAAAGAGCACACATCCAGGATCCTCCACGGGCTCCACCCCACTACCTCCGGTACCCACCACTACCCAGAGCACTACAGTTGTTTCCACCGCTCCAGGAGTAACAGGCTCGGTCAGCACGCCTGGAGTCACCCCTGGGAAAGGCTCTACTGTGCCAGCAACGTCCCTGCAGTCCACCCCTGTGTCCAAGCCTACGGCATCAATTCCCACTGCAGGAGTGACGTCCGGGATTCCGGGAAGCACAACCACCACCCTTGTGCCAACCGCTTCCACAACTGCCTGCCAGCCCAAATGCCAGTGGACCCCTTGGTTCGACACCCACTATCCAACCTCGAAAGCGGACGACGGTGACGTGGAGAGCCTGGAGACCATCCGAGCACAAGGAGGCCAAGTCTGCGACAAGCCGCTGGCCATCGAGTGCCGGGCAGAGGACTACCCCGATGTCAGCCTGGCCGATCTTGGTCAGAAGCTGCAGTGCAACCCTGAGTCAGGACTTTGGTGCTGGAATGCAGACCAGACTGGAAAGGTGAGAACGTGTTTAAACTACCAGGCTAGATTCAAATGCTGCGACTACAGCCACTGCCAACCATCAACCACGGCACCGGGTTCCACGACGGCCGCCACCACAACCGTACAGGGCAGCACCCCAGGAAAGAGCACGCCACCAGGATCCTCCACGGACTCCACCCCACTACCTCCGGTACCCACCACTACCCAGAGCACGACAGTTGTTTCCACCGCTCCAGGAGTAACAGGCTCGGTCAGCACGCCTGGAGTCACCCCTGGGAAAGGCTCTACCGTGCCCGCAACGTCCCTGCAGTCCACCCCTGTGTCCAAGCCTACAGCATCAATTCCCACCGCAGGAGTGACCCCCGGGATTCCGGGAAGCACAACCACCACCCTTCTGCCGCCCGCTTCCACCGCTGCCTGCCAGCCCAAATGCCAGTGGACCCCTTGGTTCGACACCCACTATCCAACCTCCAAAGCGGACGACGGTGACGTGGAGAGCCCGGAGACCATCCGAGCACAAGGAGGCCAAGTCTGCGACAAGCCGCTGGCCATCGAGTGCCGGGCAGAGGACTACCCCGATGTCAGCCTGGCCGATCTTGGTCAGAAGCTGCAGTGCAACCCTGAGTCAGGACTTTGGTGCTGGAATGCAGACCAGACTGGAAAGCTGAGAACGTGTTTAAACTACCAGGCTAGATTCAAATGCTGCGACTACAGCCACTGCCAACCATCAACCACGGCACCGGGTTCCACGACGGCCGCCACCACAACCGTACAGGGCAGCACCCCAGGAAAGAGCACGCATCCAGGATCCTCCACGGGCTCCACCCAACTACCTCCGGTACCCACCACTACCCACAGCACGACAGTTGTGTCCACCGCTCCAGGAGTAACAGGCTCGGTCAGCACTCCTGGAGTCACCCCCGGGAAAGGCTCTACTGTGCCAGCAACGTCCCTGCAGTCCACCCCTGTGTCCAAGCCTACGGCATCAATTCCCACTGCAGGAGTGACCTCCGGGATTCCGGGAAGCACAACCACCACCCTTGTGCCAACTGCTTCCACAACTGCCTGCCAGCCCAAATGCCAGTGGACCCCTTGGTTTGACACCCACTATCCAACCTCGAAAGCGGACGACGGTGACGTGGAGAGCCCGGAGACCATCCGAGCACAAGGAGGCCAAGTCTGCGACAAACCGCTGGCCATTGAGTGCCGAGCCGAGGACTACCCCGATGTCAGCCTGGCCGATCTTGGTCAGAAGCTGCAGTGCAACCCTGAGTCAGGACTTTGGTGCTGGAATGCAGACCAGACTGGAAAGCTGAGAACGTGTTTAAACTACCAGGCTAGATTCAAATGCTGCGACTACAGCCACTGCCAACCATCAACCACGGCACCGGGTTCCACGACGGCCGCCACCACAACCGTACAGGGCAGCACCCCAGGAAAGAGCACGCCGCCAGGTTCCTCCACGGGCTCCACCCAACTACCTCTGGTACCCACCACTACCCAGAGCACGACAGTTGTGTCCACCGTTCCAGGAGTAACAGGCTCGGTCAGCACGCCTGGAGTCACCCCCGGGAAAGGCTCTACCGTGCCCGCAACGTCCCTGCAGTCCACCCCTGTGTCCAAGCCTACGGCATCAATTCCCACCGCAGGAGTGACCCCCGGGGTTCCGGGAAGCACAACCACCACCCTTCTGCCGCCCGCTTCCACCGCTGCCTGCCAGCCCAAATGCCAGTGGACTCCTTGGTTCGACACCCACTATCCAACCTCCAAAGCGGACGACGGTGACATGGAGAGCCTGGAGACCATCCGAGCACAAGGAGGCCAAGTCTGCGACAAGCCGCTGGCCATCGAGTGCCGGGCAGAGGACTACCCCGATGTCAGCCTGGCTGATCTTGGTCAGAAGCTGCAGTGCAACCCTGAGTCGGGACTTTGGTGCTGGAATGCAGAACAGACTGGAAAGGTGAGAACGTGTTTAAACTACCAGGCTAGATTCAAATGCTGCGACTACAGCCACTGCCAACCATCAACCACGGCACCGGGTTCCACGACGGCCGCCACCACAACCGTACAGGGCAGCACCCCAGGAAAGAGCACGCCACCAGGATCCTCCACGGGCTCCACCCCACTACCTCCGGTACCCACTACTACCCAGAGCACGACAGTTGTGTCCACCGCTCCAGGAGTAACAGGCTCGGTCAGCACTCCTGGAGTCACCCCCGGGAAAGGCTCTACTGTGCCAGCAACGTCCCTGCAGTCCACCCCTGTGTCCAAGCCTACGGCATCAATTCCCACCGCAGGAGTGACCCCCGGGGTTCCGGGAAGCACAACCACCACCCTTCTGCCGCCCGCTTCCACCGCTGCCTGCCAGCCCAAATGCCAGTGGACTCCTTGGTTCGACACCCACTATCCAACCTCCAAAGCGGACGACGGTGACGTGGAGAGCCCGGAGACCATCCGAGCACAAGGAGGCCAAGTCTGCGACAAGCCGCTGGCCATCGAGTGCCGGGCAGAGGACTACCCCGATGTCAGCCTGGCTGATCTTGGTCAGAAGCTGCAGTGCAACCCTGAGTCGGGACTTTGGTGCTGGAATGCAGAACAGACTGGAAAGGTGAGAACGTGTTTAAACTACCAGGCTAGATTCAAATGCTGCGACTACAGCCACTGCCAACCATCAACCACGGCACCGGGTTCCACGACGGCCGCCACCACAACCGTACAGGGCAGCACCCCAGGAAAGAGCACGCCACCAGGATCCTCCACGGGCTCCACCCCACTACCTCCGGTACCCACTACTACCCAGAGCACGACAGTTGTGTCCACCGCTCCAGGAGTAACAGGCTCGGTCAGCACTCCTGGAGTCACCCCCGGGAAAGGCTCTACTGTGCCAGCAACGTCCCTGCAGTCCACCCCTGTGTCCAAGCCTACGGCATCAATTCCCACTGCAGGAGTGACCTCCGGGATTCCGGGAAGCACAACCACCACCCTTGTGCCAACTGCTTCCACAACTGCCTGCCAGCCCAAATGCCAGTGGACCCCTTGGTTTGACACACACTATCCAACCTCGAAAGCGGACGACGGTGACGTGGAGAGCCCGGAGACCATCCGAGCACAAGGAGGCCAAGTCTGCGACAAACCGCTGGCCATTGAGTGCCGAGCCGAGGACTACCCCGATGTCAGCCTGGCCGATCTTGGTCAGAAGCTGCAGTGCAACCCTGAGTCAGGACTTTGGTGCTGGAATGCAGACCAGACTGGAAAGCTGAGAACGTGTTTAAACTACCAGGCTAGATTCAAATGCTGCGACTACAGCCACTGCCAACCATCAACCACGGCACCGGGTTCCACGACGGCCGCCACCACAACCGTACAGGGCAGCACCCCAGGAAAGAGCACGCCGCCAGGTTCCTCCACGGGCTCCACCCAACTACCTCTGGTACCCACCACTACCCAGAGCACGACAGTTGTGTCCACCGTTCCAGGAGTAACAGGCTCGGTCAGCACGCCTGGAGTCACCCCCGGGAAAGGCTCTACCGTGCCCGCAACGTCCCTGCAGTCCACCCCTGTGTCCAAGCCTACGGCATCAATTCCCACCGCAGGAGTGACCCCCGGGGTTCCGGGAAGCACAACCACCACCCTTCTGCCGCCCGCTTCCACCGCTGCCTGCCAGCCCAAATGCCAGTGGACTCCTTGGTTCGACACCCACTATCCAACCTCCAAAGCGGACGACGGTGACATGGAGAGCCTGGAGACCATCCGAGCACAAGGAGGCCAAGTCTGCGACAAGCCGCTGGCCATCGAGTGCCGGGCAGAGGACTACCCCGATGTCAGCCTGGCTGATCTTGGTCAGAAGCTGCAGTGCAACCCTGAGTCGGGACTTTGGTGCTGGAATGCAGAACAGACTGGAAAGGTGAGAACGTGTTTAAACTACCAGGCTAGATTCAAATGCTGCGACTACAGCCACTGCCAACCATCAACCACGGCACCGGGTTCCACGACGGCCGCCACCACAACCGTACAGGGCAGCACCCCAGGAAAGAGCACGCCACCAGGATCCTCCACGGGCTCCACCCCACTACCTCCGGTACCCACTACTACCCAGAGCACGACAGTTGTGTCCACCGCTCCAGGAGTAACAGGCTCGGTCAGCACTCCTGGAGTCACCCCCGGGAAAGGCTCTACTGTGCCAGCAACGTCCCTGCAGTCCACCCCTGTGTCCAAGCCTACGGCATCAATTCCCACCGCAGGAGTGACCCCCGGGGTTCCGGGAAGCACAACCACCACCCTTCTGCCGCCCGCTTCCACCGCTGCCTGCCAGCCCAAATGCCAGTGGACTCCTTGGTTCGACACCCACTATCCAACCTCCAAAGCGGACGACGGTGACGTGGAGAGCCCGGAGACCATCCGAGCACAAGGAGGCCAAGTCTGCGACAAGCCGCTGGCCATCGAGTGCCGGGCAGAGGACTACCCCGATGTCAGCCTGGCTGATCTTGGTCAGAAGCTGCAGTGCAACCCTGAGTCGGGACTTTGGTGCTGGAATGCAGAACAGACTGGAAAGGTGAGAACGTGTTTAAACTACCAGGCTAGATTCAAATGCTGCGACTACAGCCACTGCCAACCATCAACCACGGCACCGGGTTCCACGACGGCCGCCACCACAACCGTACAGGGCAGCACCCCAGGAAAGAGCACGCCACCAGGATCCTCCACGGGCTCCACCCCACTACCTCCGGTACCCACTACTACCCAGAGCACGACAGTTGTGTCCACCGCTCCAGGAGTAACAGGCTCGGTCAGCACTCCTGGAGTCACCCCCGGGAAAGGCTCTACTGTGCCAGCAACGTCCCTGCAGTCCACCCCTGTGTCCAAGCCTACGGCATCAATTCCCACTGCAGGAGTGACCTCCGGGATTCCGGGAAGCACAACCACCACCCTTGTGCCAACTGCTTCCACAACTGCCTGCCAGCCCAAATGCCAGTGGACCCCTTGGTTTGACACCCACTATCCAACCTCGAAAGCGGACGACGGTGACGTGGAGAGCCCGGAGACCATCCGAGCACAAGGAGGCCAAGTCTGCGACAAACCACTGGCCATTGAGTGCCGAGCCGAGGACTACCCCGATGTCAGCCTGGCCGATCTTGGTCAGAAGCTGCAGTGCAACCCTGAGTCAGGACTTTGGTGCTGGAATGCAGACCAGACTGGAAAGCTGAGAACGTGTTTAAACTACCAGGCTAGATTCAAATGCTGCGACTACAGCCACTGCCAACCATCAACCACAGCACCGGGTTCCACGACGGCCGCCACCACAACCGTACAGGGCAGCACCCCAGGAAAGAGCACGCATCCAGGATCCTCCACGGGCTCCACCCAACTACCTCCGGTACCCACCACTACCCAGAGCACGACAGTTGTGTCCACCGCTCCAGGAGTAACAGGCTCGGTCAGCGCTCCTGGAGTCACCCCCGGGAAAGGCTCTACTGTGCCAGCAACGTCCCTGCAGTCCACCCCTGTGTCCAAGCCTACGGCATCAATTCCCACTGCAGGAGTGACGTCCGGGATTCCGGGAAGCACAACCACCACCCTTGTGCCAACTGCTTCCACAACTGCCTGCCAGCCCAAATGCCAGTGGACCCCTTGGTTTGACACCCACTATCCAACCTCGAAAGCGGACGACGGTGACGTGGAGAGCCCGGAGACCATCCGAGCACAAGGAGGCCAAGTCTGCGACAAACCGCTGGCCATTGAGTGCCGAGCCGAGGACTACCCCGATGTCAGCCTGGCCGATCTTGGTCAGAAGCTGCAGTGCAACCCTGAGTCAGGACTTTGGTGCTGGAATGCAGACCAGACTGGAAAGCTGAGAACGTGTTTAAACTACCAGGCTAGATTCAAATGCTGCGACTACAGCCACTGCCAACCATCAACCACGGCACCGGGTTCCACGACGGCCGCCACCACAACCGTACAGGGCAGCACCCCAGGAAAGAGCACGCCGCCAGGTTCCTCCACGGGCTCCACCCAACTACCTCCGGTACCCACCACTACCCACAGCACGACAGTTGTGTCCACCGTTCCAGGAGTAACAGGCTCGGTCAGCACGCCTGGAGTCACCCCCGGGAAAGGCTCTACCGTGCCCGCAACGTCCCTGCAGTCCACCCCTGTGTCCAAGCCTACGGCATCAATTCCCACCGCAGGAGTGACCCCCGGGGTTCCGGGAAGCACAACCACCACCCTTCTGCCGCCCGCTTCCACCGCTGCCTGCCAGCCCAAATGCCAGTGGACTCCTTGGTTCGACACCCACTATCCAACCTCCAAAGCGGACGACGGTGACGTGGAGAGCCCGGAGACCATCCGAGCACAAGGAGGCCAAGTCTGCGACAAGCCGCTGGCCATCGAGTGCCGGGCAGAGGACTACCCCGATGTCAGCCTGGCTGATCTTGGTCAGAAGCTGCAGTGCAACCCTGAGTCGGGACTTTGGTGCTGGAATGCAGAACAGACTGGAAAGGTGAGAACGTGTTTAAACTACCAGGCTAGATTCAAATGCTGCGACTACAGCCACTGCCAACCATCAACCACGGCACCGGGTTCCACGACGGCCGCCACCACAACCGTACAGGGCAGCACCCCAGGAAAGAGCACGCCACCAGGATCCTCCACGGGCTCCACCCCACTACCTCCGGTACCCACTACTACCCAGAGCACGACAGTTGTGTCCACCGCTCCAGGAGTAACAGGCTCGGTCAGCACTCCTGGAGTCACCCCCGGGAAAGGCTCTACTGTGCCAGCAACGTCCCTGCAGTCCACCCCTGTGTCCAAGCCTACGGCATCAATTCCCACTGCAGGAGTGACCTCCGGGATTCCGGGAAGCACAACCACCACCCTTGTGCCAACTGCTTCCACAACTGCCTGCCAGCCCAAATGCCAGTGGACCCCTTGGTTTGACACCCACTATCCAACCTCGAAAGCGGACGACGGTGACGTGGAGAGCCCGGAGACCATCCGAGCACAAGGAGGCCAAGTCTGCGACAAACCACTGGCCATTGAGTGCCGAGCCGAGGACTACCCCGATGTCAGCCTGGCCGATCTTGGTCAGAAGCTGCAGTGCAACCCTGAGTCAGGACTTTGGTGCTGGAATGCAGACCAGACTGGAAAGCTGAGAACGTGTTTAAACTACCAAGCTAGATTCAAATGCTGCGACTACAGCCACTGCCAACCATCAACCACAGCACCGGGTTCCACGACGGCCGCCACCACAACCGTACAGGGCAGCACCCCAGGAAAGAGCACGCATCCAGGATCCTCCACGGGCTCCACCCAACTACCTCCGGTACCCACCACTACCCAGAGCACGACAGTTGTGTCCACCGCTCCAGGAGTAACAGGCTCGGTCAGCACTCCTGGAGTCACCCCCGGGAAAGGCTCTACTGTGCCAGCAACGTCCCTGCAGTCCACCCCTGTGTCCAAGCCTACGGCATCAATTCCCACTGCAGGAGTGACGTCCGGGATTCCGGGAAGCACAACCACCACCCTTGTGCCAACTGCTTCCACAACTGCCTGCCAGCCCAAATGCCAGTGGACCCCTTGGTTTGACACCCACTATCCAACCTCGAAAGCGGACGACGGTGACGTGGAGAGCCCGGAGACCATCCGAGCACAAGGAGGCCAAGTCTGCGACAAACCGCTGGCCATTGAGTGCCGAGCCGAGGACTACCCCGATGTCAGCCTGGCCGATCTTGGTCAGAAGCTGCAGTGCAACCCTGAGTCAGGACTTTGGTGCTGGAATGCAGACCAGACTGGAAAGCTGAGAACGTGTTTAAACTACCAGGCTAGATTCAAATGCTGCGACTACAGCCACTGCCAACCATCAACCACGGCACCGGGTTCCACGACGGCCGCCACCACAACCGTACAGGGCAGCACCCCAGGAAAGAGCACGCCGCCAGGTTCCTCCACGGGCTCCACCCAACTACCTCCGGTACCCACCACTACCCACAGCACGACAGTTGTGTCCACCGTTCCAGGAGTAACAGGCTCGGTCAGCACGCCTGGAGTCACCCCCGGGAAAGGCTCTACCGTGCCCGCAACGTCCCTGCAGTCCACCCCTGTGTCCAAGCCTACGGCATCAATTCCCACCGCAGGAGTGACCCCCGGGGTTCCGGGAAGCACAACCACCACCCTTCTGCCGCCCGCTTCCACCGCTGCCTGCCAGCCCAAATGCCAGTGGACTCCTTGGTTCGACACCCACTATCCAACCTCGAAAGCGGACGACGGTGACGTGGAGAGCCTGGAGACCATCCGAGCACAAGGAGGCCAAGTCTGCGACAAGCCGCTGGCCATCGAGTGCCGGGCAGAGGACTACCCCGATGTCAGCCTGGCCGATCTTGGTCAGAAGCTGCAGTGCAACCCTGAGTCGGGACTTTGGTGCTGGAATGCAGAACAGACTGGAAAGGTGAGAACGTGTTTAAACTACCAGGCTAGATTCAAATGCTGCGACTACAGCCACTGCCAACCATCAACCACGGCACCGGGTTCCACGACGGCCAGCACCACAATTATAGCTGGTAGCACCCCGGGAAAGAGCACATCCATCCACATCTCCAAGCCTACCACAATTCCCTCTCCGAAGCCTGTTGTGACAGTCTCTATGCCTTCTTCCATTTCTGCTTTCACTACAGGTAATTTAATGTAGTATATCATCAGTATCCCTTGAAGAGTGTCTTGAATCTCTATTCATTGTGTTGTATTTCCTTTTTGTACTGTCTTCCATAATTTCAGATTATTTTTAATATATCCCTGTGTATTTGATTGCTGACATTATGTCTGCTTACTATTAGATGTATGTCTCATTTTGGTGCCAAATTTCCACATGACATAGAATGTAGTAATGGAATTGAAATAAGATTCATTTTTACATTCAGTGTAAAAATTTGCCCAATATTGTTACTGAATGGAATGCTTTCAGTTTCGAACAGGGTGGATATATTATCGTATGGGTTTCTGTTTTCTACCTCATGTATGTCTGCCTCACAAAAAATCTCATGAATCTTTAGAGCTACTTAAAACATGATAAGAAGGCTGCATGGGAAAGAAGAACTGATTGATAGGATTTCTTCACGTTAGTGGTGCCCATCTTATTGTTTGTTTTTTATCTCATGGATACACTGATGATTCTGATGAAAACTGGATCCCCTTAAAAAGTTACCAATAAGCATAGCCATGCAAATTTTCATATAGAATTTGTTTTATTGCAAAGAAAATTCCTTTGCTTCACTTAGAGCATCCACAAATAAAAAGTTACATAGATCACTATAAAAATGTTTACCTTAAAAATTATAGAGATGGGTAAAATTCAAAGTAGCAGGACAGAAATGGTAAGATGGGGCATCATTTTTTTTTACACAGTTCACAGACCTCCTCACTTACACTGCTTCTTGGTGCATTCTCTGATTAGTCACAAGACTGTTTCGGTCATGATTTAGCCAGCTTTTGATTCCTATCTTTTGTAGGTTGTCATTCTTATGAAGATTAAACCGTTTATCCACCAATGTTCAATCCTTGCCTGGTGTCAAGGTTTCAAGATGTCATTTCAGATGCCATCTTTTTAGTCATGTTTCAGTTTGGGGTATCTTAATGACTAGAAGTACTAGCATCAAACATAACAATTTCCACCATTGGTATATGAATTAGAGGGAACTTCTTAACAGTGAGAGTGGTTCAGCAATGCTACCAGTTGCCAACAGAGGGGGTGGCATCCACTTCTCAGGACATGTTCAAAAACAGACTGGATATCTACAGACTGGGGATGCTTTACCATGAGATCCTGCCTTGAGCAGGGGCTTGGATTGGGTGGTCCATGGCACCACTTCCAACTCTATGATTCTATGATTCTAATTGACACTATTTTGCAATTCTTACTGTCAGTTACACAGCTAAGCCCATGGTGTTTATTTGACTTTTAAATATATTTAAAATAATCTCATATATTGTGCTCGATGTAGAAGATTTTTTCTCATTCCTATTTGCCGAAGCATGCATACATTTTGTCCCAACTATACTATATGCCCCAAAATAGCTTAACTGTGCTATTTGTGCCATTTTTAGTAGATTTAGATGGATTTGTTTAGATGGACACTGTGCATTCACAGTAGGAATGTAAATGTTTGTTTTGTTCCTGCAAGCAAGAAAAGCAGATGCTGAAATTTTCTGCCACTCTATGGAATACAAGGGTTTCTGTGGAATTTTCTAGCGGTATTTGTACTTTGGGTCTTGTAGCTGCATGTTGAGGAACATTCATATGTGTTAAAATCCACATGTTTTTCCTTCACAAAAAAACTCCCCAAACCCATGTATTTTGCACAAAATACAGTACACTGATTCCTGCATAAATACATTGTTTTTTGCATAGAAATTATATGCAGGAAAACTATACATTTTTGTGTGGGAATCTGTGTTTATGCATCCCCTCCAATGCGTGCTATCCAGATGTATGGATGTACAACTCCTTTCATCCCCAACCTGTCCATTGACAATGCTGGTTGTGGATGATGGGAGTTGTAGCCTGATATATCTGGAGGGTGCCAGGATTGGGAAACTTGATCTGCTATATCTCTAATATCCACATTTTGGGCAAGGCATTTGAGCCTAAGGTGGCTGGGCATCTGGGAGTGGGAACAGATAATCTGGACCCATTTTAGTCTAGTTTAAAGCAAGAGTACCATACTATGTAAATTAGCCTTAGTTATCCTGACTAATGAAATGCTCAAGGTAAAAGACAGGGGGACTACTACCTTGTTGATCTTCCTGGATCTCTCAGTGGTTTTCAGTTCTGTTGATCTGGCTCAGCTGGATGGGAATAGAATGTATTGTGTTATAATGATTCTACCCCTATCCGAAATGCACTTCCAGAGAGTAGCATTGGGGGACTTCTGTTCAGCCTCAAAACCATTAATCTGTAGGTGATTATAAGGTTCCATTGTGCTTCCCTTGCTGTTCACACGACACCACTGAGTCAGGTCTTTAAGAGTTTGGGGGTTGAATGCTACACATATGCTGATAACATTCAGCTCTTCTTTTCTTTGCATTGGGGTCACCTTGATGTGGGCCAGTAAATTGAGGCTCAGCCCTGATGAGATGGAGGCTCTGGGGATTGGTGGTTCTTGGATCCAGGAATTAGAGTGACTCGCCCTGAATGGAGTTGCACTCACTATGAAGGAGCAGGTGTGTAGCTTGGGAGTGCTCTTTGATCCATCTCTGTCAGTAGAGAGCCTGGTAAACTCCATGGCTCAGAATGCCTAGGGCCAGGTTTTCCTGGACAGGGATCATTTCACCACAGTACTCCGTGCTCTTGTTTTAAGTTATCAAGCTGTTTAATATGCTTTTAGTTTGTTTAAGTTATTTCTACTATTTTCAATGTATTTATTCAATTTGCATTCCGCCTTTCTCTCACCAAGAGACCCAAGAAGCCTTACAAAATTTAAAATAAAATTTTAGCTAAAAATGTTCTATTATAAAAGTTTTTTTAAAAAAAACAATTAAACCTCAGTTCTATTACAAGTGTATAGTTAAAACAGTTTAAAATAAATTTTTAAAATATGTTTAAAACATAAGTAAAACATACAAGGTTTTTAAAAGCACATCACTTTCAGTTGTTTTTAAACTGTTTTATTGTGCACTGCCTTGAGAGCCTTGAGTGGGATACAAATATGTTAATAAACAAACAAATAAATATAGTGTTCTGTGGTTTCCATTCTGATCACTGTTGTTTGTCTCCTTTCTTTCTTTTCTTCTTATGCCTTCAACAGTATCGAGTAGTTCCATTACTTCCACTATAGGAATTACAACAGTCACTTTAAGCAGAACAACTCCTTGTTTCTGCCATGTGTCTGGAGTTACAGATTCTTTATATTCTCCTGGTGAGTGTCTCTTAACATATTCAAGAAGCTGTTGAGATAATAGTAATCCATATATTGCTTTGATTGCATATACAGTTCAGAAATGTCCTTATTTATAATTGTACCCCAATTGTGGACTGCTCTACCTGGGAAAGTTTCTGTATTGTATTGTTTTAGGTGGCCAGTGAAAACACATGTATGTTTGTGTGCCGTTTTTTAAAATCAGTGCTACTCAATATGGTGGTCCATGAAGCAGTGCTGGTCCAGGATTCACTGGTCCCTGGACAGTTTCCAAGAAAGAAAGAAACAACTGCATCCAATGGGCACTAATACAATACTGGTCCCTAGCACATTCTGGGGAGAAAACTGTTGGTTCCCCACATTGGATAACTTAAGAAGCACTGGTTTCAATCATTTTACTCATCATTTTTATCTGGGATTTGACAGCTGTAGATTACTGTTTTCAATGTCGTTTTTTTATTTTTATTTTAGAGGTGCCATTCATTCATCTATCCAGATGATTTTAAATTATGAATTTTAAATTGTGTATTGATTATTTTAAAATGTCTTGGTCTTACTTGTTCTTTTAAATTGATATATGTTTTTAAGTGATATGTGTTTTTAACCAACCTTATGTTTAGATGTTAATTTGTTGTTGCCCTCTTCAACCCATAGGGAGAGGTGGGTAAGAAATTATTGTTGTTGTTGTTTGTGTAACAGTTAGCAATTCTGATTAAGGAGCAAAAAACACCGATGGTTAAAGAAACCAACTAAGGCTTAATTGTAATAAAAACAGAAAAGTGATCTAACGGTACACAGCTAGCATTCAACTAAACTAGTTTCACTGTGTTTGTTGTATTTTGCTGTTCAGCCAACACAGCTCCCTCAAATATGTTTCCTAGTTTCAGTGTAGTAGAAGTGTGTGAATAAGGGGCTGGGAAGAGAAGAGGTAGAAAGATCTCTCAGTGCATCAGTTTACATCTCAAGGAGGCTAGGTTAGGTAGATAAGAGATGAGGAGACTTTGAGTCACTTAACTCTATCACTATTGCTCACTATAAGACATTTTAAATTCTTTAAATGCTGAGTGTTGTTTCATTTCCAACAATGTATTTGCCAAACATTTATTTGAGTGTAGAAATTGCAGCAGGCTGCGCTGCTTACGTGGAAAAAAAATCTGTATAGACCTCAATCAATCCATCCGTTCTCTCTTCAGTTCTCCCTTTTCAGCTGGTCTTTATCATTTACATCGACTACCATGTGCCAGTTATTAGTTTGTATGTATTAATTATTTTAAAATTATTATTTATCTATGACCTAATTAACACTAAGCAAGGCCTTTATGCAGTCATCAAGGAAAGATATTTTAACAATATGCAATATACAGGTTTGAGCCAGCATGGTGTAGTGATTTGCATGTTGGACTAGGAGTCCAGGAGATCAAGGTTCCAATCCTTGCTCTCCTATGGCAACACACTGGGTGACCTTGGGAAAGTCACACTCTCTCAGCCTGAGAAGAAGGCAATGACAAACCTCCTTTGGATAAAGTTTGCCAAGAAAACCCTGAGAGAGGTTGCCATAAGTCAGTGTCAAGTTAAAGGCACATAACAACAATAGCAAGTATACAGATAGACAATACATATCTTACATGTATCAATACATACCTAGCTAGGTAACTACCACAATTTAAATAACTTTACAATAATTACAACAAAGAAAAAAAACTTCATAAAGGTACAATTTCAAAAAGGAGACTTCAGTTCCCTCAATCTCATTAACATTATGGACAAGAAACAGTAGAGCATTTGAGTATCTAATGCTAGCAGGATTGGTACTTCCTTTCTTTCCCTCTTTTGGTGCAGTCTTCCTCCAAGATGGACCCTAAAAGCTGGTCCAGAAGTATTCCCTTCTGGAGCTGGATTTTAGGAGGTACTGGTGGGGAATCAGCTGTACAAAGGAGAAGAATTACTAGTTTTGATAGAAGCAGCAGGATCTGGTAGAGGTACACCATCGGGTTCTGGACAGTGAATTTTGTTAATACAGTATTGCAGTTTTAAAAGCTTTCCGTAACAATCAAGTCAGTAAGACTGGACACATTTCTCCACTTTTAAGCTACCAACATTTTTGCAAATAAATCCCAGATCAACTCCAAAAAATGGAAACAGCTCTACAAAATGTTTTCTAGCATCTTCATCTCTAGCGCATATAATTGTCATCCACGTAAATCTTACTGAACCTATACTATAGCTACAATTCTTTACACACTTACCTGGGGTTACATACCACTGAAGTCAATCTGGCTTACTCCTGAGTAGACACCTTAGGATTCTATATAAATTTAAGCCCATGCATATGCTCTTAGATTTACTTAAAGGTAAATGGGATAAGCAGTCCACTGAACGTAGGCAAACAAATCAATTCAAGCCATACATGCCTTGTTAAATTGTACAATATTTTGGTTTACAATGTTTGTAAATATTTTTTTAATATTGCTTTGCAATTCATTTGTTTTTCTTTCTTTTTTAAACAGGGGAAATAATATATAATAGAACCGATAGTGCTGGATGCAGTTTTTATGCCATTTGCAACAAGAACTGTGAAATTGAAAGGCACCAGGGACCATGTCCTTCAACGACTCCTCCCCGCCCACCAATTACACCAGTTACACCTGAAGAAACATCCACTTCCTGGAAACCCACCGTTTCTGTTCCCTCAACTGAATCACACACTTCTTCACCTGTACCAGCCACATCAGGTGTCCCAGGTTGCCTTGATATTGATCCACCTAGAATGGTAATCCACTTTTAGTGCTATTATTAGTAATATTAATAATACTAGTATTAGTTTAAGTATCTCACTTTTCTCTCAAAATTGGGACTCAAAGCAGCTTACAATTTAAAAGGACAATACAATTAAAAACATATAAAAAGTGAACATTAAAATAGAATTAAATTATTCACAATATTAAAACAATTAAAGCCTCTAGTTAAAAGAATAAAATACTGTTTGTGTGTGTGGGGGAGCTATTACAATGTAATTGCATTTGTTTGTTTGTTTGTTTGTTGTGTTGTATTTTTATGCCACCTTTCTCTCAGAAACGTGGCTCCCAGAGATAATTAAAATTCTCCCAGAGACAATTTAAAAAGACAATTAAAAACAGTTCAGTTTCAAACAATGCAGCATCCCCAAGCTGTTTTTTAAAACTTTCTGCACTAAAAGTCTGCCAGAATAAAAAGGGGGTTTGCCTATGGATGGAAGGACAGCAAGGAGGAGGCCATTCTGGCCTCCCTGGGAAGGGAGTTCCAAACTCTATGGGCAGGCACCAAGAAGGCCCCTTTGTTGTAACTGAAACAATTTTTGTCACAAATTTTCCAGGAATGTATTCTTGAATTTTATAAGGCAGGAATGGGAATCAGCAGCACTCCATGTTTTTGGAAGGCAACTCCTAGCATTCTTCACAATTACCTACACTGACTGGGACTGATGGAACTTGCAGCCCAGCAACATATTGAGAGGCATGTGGTTCTCACCACTAGTGAGAAATGTGGACATTTCATTGTAATTTTGTAAGAGCTTGGAAAACTTACTTTTTTGGAATACAACTCCGAGAACCCCCAAGCCAGCATGTCCATTGATCAAGCAAGTGGGATGATACTGGGAGTGGTAGTAAAACAAAAACAAAAAAAAAAAAAACCCAACCATTTTTCCCCCCAATATATATGAATTTGGTGTTGTGTAAATTACACTAAATGTGTGCTCTCAATAAAGCAAACTTATCAGCAACATTCCCAGGAAATCAAAGATTTAAGATCCAGACAAATTGTAATCATAATATCATTATATTTCTAATAACTAATGGAGTGAAGCAAGGTTGTGTTCTTGCTCCAACTTTATTTACAATCTTCTTTAGCACGATGCTCCAAAGGGCTATGGCAGAGCTTGAAGAAGACGACGGCATCTATATACGCTACCGTACTGATGGTAGCTTGTTTAACTTAAGCCGTCTGAGGGCTCACACTAAGACTCTAAACTATCTAGTCCGTGAGCTGCTCTTCGCCGATGATGCTGCCCTTGTTGCCCACACAGAAGCAGCTCTGCAGCGCCTAACATCCTGCTTTGCAACAGCTGCAGAGCTGTTTGGGCTAGAAGTCAACCTGAAGAAAACAGAAGTTCTTTACCAGCCTGCACCACAGGACGAACACCACCATCCCCACATTGCCGTCGGAAAATCTGTGCTCAAGTCCGTTCAGCAGTTCACCTACCTGGGAAGCATCATCTCCTCAGATGCCAAGATTGACAAAGAGATCGATCACAGATTAGCAAAGGCATATAGTGCATTTGGAAGACTTCACAAAAGAGTCTGGAGCAATAAACACCTGAGGCAAAGCACAAAAATCAGTGTGTATAGAGCCATCGTACTGTCTATCCTCCTTTATGGATCTGAAACATGGGTCACCTATCGCCACCACCTACGACTCCTCGAGCGCTTTCATCAGCGCTGTCTACGCACAATCCTAAATATACACTGGACTGACTATGTGACGAATGTTGCTGTCCTTGAGCAAGCAGGGATCACCAGCATTGAGGCCATGATATTGAGAACACAGCTGCGCTGGGCAGGGCACGTTTCTAGGATGGAGGACCATCGCCTCCCAAAAATACTACTCTGCAGTGAACTCGCCACCAGTCAGCGTAAGAGGGGTGCTCCAAAAAAGCGATACAAAGACTCCCTGAAACAACATCTCAGGCTTGGCCAAATTGATCACCAACAATGGTCCGCCCTGGCCTCACATCGGGAGGCTTGGAGATGCACTATCCACAATGCTGCAGCCTTATTTGAGAACTCACGACGAACAAGTCTTGAAGAGAAATGACAACGCAGAAAGAATCACAACCCAAAAACATCACCCAAGGAGACCTTCTGCTGTGCTTTCTGCAACCGGACTTGTTTATCTCGGATTGGCCTTTTTAGTCATCAGCGCGCTTGCAGAAAGCGCGGGATGAGTCCTTCCTGAATCTTCGTTTGCGAAGAAAAGCCAGAGAGAGAGAGAGAGAGAGAGAGATTTCTATGTGGAATATTAATATAAAATATCATTCTGTATTTCTCATAATCCTTCTGCCTAATTATCCAGAAAGAAACAACAATTTTAAATGGATACTATTATGGATTCATTTAACAATTTTTTGTTTTTGAAATCTGCAAAGAAATCGCTTTTCTTTGTTTTCCATGAGATGTATATGTCACCATTATTAATTTGATTAAGCTTGTGATGCAAATCTACATCTATTTCATTCTCACACGTGGAAAAAAAATGCAGCTTTCTCCCTGCTGGGTGAGATTATAGACTTTAATGATTTTTCATATTTCAGGGTAGAGTGTGTGTGCAAAAGCAATGAGTTTTGCATAAAAGACAATGGTTTTCATGGAAAATGTTGTATGTTCTGCAGAATACACTTTGGTTCAAATTGTATTTTTTGGATAAAACTAAGGCCTGAATCCTGTTGGTAGTCACAATTAGAGTAGATCCAGTTCACTGATGTTTACCTAATTGCTGTTATTATTATCAACAGTTAATTCAATAGTTCTGTTTTTGAAGAGGGCGAATAATAGAATTCAGGCCAATATTTTGGTGTAAAGGCAAACGAACAATGAAAATGCAGAGGAGGGGGTAGTGCCAGTCTTTTTCTGTGTCCACTTGGATGCTAGTTACATGTATTCTTTCCATAGTAATGTGGTTAAAGTATACCAACATTTAGACAATGGTATACTGAAATCCAAAATGCAAAATCAACATCCTCAACCAAGTAAGTGAGGTATGATACTGGTAACCGATCAGATATACCTGCAGCCAGATTCAGCTCAGAGTTTGCTTCAGAAAGGTATATATGAATTAATGTGAATCAGAACGGGCACATTTATTTGAATGTAAATTGTGCATCCTGTTTAAAATAGTGCAAAATTGTCCAGTGGAGTCTACACTTAGACGTACATCTGATTTAAGTGCTCTAGCAAGGGATGCACATGCAGGGTTGCCTTAGCTGGGTCAATGAAGCAGTGTGTGGCAGTGGATACCCAGTTGAATCCAGAGTTCAGGAAGACTGAGGGCCCTTTCATTCCACATAGTTACAGCACTATGATTCTGCTTTCACTGCCATGGCAACATCCTGTGGAATCTTGGGATCTGCAGTTTACAGAGGAGCATTTAGAATTCTCAGCCAGAGAGGTCTAGTGCCTCACTGAACTACAAACCCCAGGTTTCCAAAAGATGCAGCCAGAGGAGTTAAAGCAGAATCATGTGCTATAATTGTATATTGTGAATGGGCCCCATGACTCAAATCTCATCTCCTTTAGGGAGTTCACAGAATGATTTTGGGGTAGTCATAATTTTTCAGCCTAATTTATCTTGCAGAGATGTTATGATGATAAAAGCATGTGGGGCTATGTATGTTGCCTCAAGCTCCTTTGACAGCTGGCGTATAAATATAATAAATAACTACAGCATATTTGATTTGCACCATTTAATTGCTCATATTCTGATGTTCAGCAAGCAGTGGTCTGCTCCCTACTGGTTAGCAAATATGAACAGATGCTGTTCATATGAACTTGTTGATTGCTCTGCAGTCAATATAACAAGGTGTTCATTTGCAGGATGGTGGACATCTGATTGTTATTAAGGCCTTAAGGGAAAGTAAGAAAGGCATTGTTGCTTGCAGTGTATAACTCATACTCTGGTAAACAGTGCCTAAATCCAATTATTAGTTTGAGCCAGAGCAGATTCACAGAAACAATGGGACCTTGGTCAATCAACATTTACATACTGGTACATTCCATTGATTCAGTGGATCTACTCTAGTTGGGACTAACAGTTAGATGTAGACTCAGATTTTGAAGGTTTCTGTTGTTTTTCTGAAAACAGAAAATCCCTTTAGCAGATAGAGAAGGGTCCAAAATGACAGCAGTATACACCAAAGGCAATATACACCATTTCCAGCTCTCTTAAAAACTGCCATCTGACTCCAGTCTTGGTGAAAGGTGAAGTGTTAGAGTGAAAGGTACTGATTTTTTCCCCAGGGCTCTTGCCCACAGATCCCATTGTGTCAGCACTATTGTATCGTGGGAACATGGGGATCTGCCTCGTGGACATATACTCACCTGGGCTTGAATTCACAGTATACCTATTTCACCTTTGACCTCCCAAAGGGATGAGGTGGGGGAATTACCTGTTTCTAATAAGCAGTCATTTTAAATAAATTTCCTGTGGTTCACTTCAAGATCAATGAAACTTGGATGTTAAGTAACTGCACTATGGCAACTTGTGAAGGAAACAACAGAATTGTAATGGTACCTCTACCACCTCCAGAAAAGATAGAATGTGCAAGTGGACTTGAACCAGTCAGAATAGAAGATAAGGATGGCTGTTCTCACTATGAGTGTGAATGTAAGTACAATAATTTATAGTGCAATTCTGTGCATGTCAATGCAAAAATAAGTCATGTTGAGTCAAATTGGACTTATTCCCAGATGTCTGAGTATAGGATTGCTGCCAAAGTGGGCAAGGAGATAAATTATGCATGTTTTAATTTTATAGCATCAGATGTAAGGTACTGTGTCTATAGGGGTGCATTATTCATTATATTCCTTCCCCTTTTAGTAATAATGCACAATTTTGAATGGTATCTAGTCCTTCCAGTTTAATCAGTGGATCAGCATTATGACTAATGATTCTGCACTCTTAATTTCAGTTGATTTACATTTATTGATGACTTCATTCCAGCATATTTTTTATGTTTTGCTTTTTCCATTCTAGGTATTTGTACTGGATGGGATGATTCCAAATATATGACTTTTGATGGCACTTTTTACACTTTCTATGACAATTGCACTTACATCCTGGTGAAAGAGATTGTGAATAAACATGGAAACTTCAGTGTTTTGGTTGACAATTACTTCTGTGATCCAGCTAATGATCAGACCTGTTCCAGAGCTATTATTATAAATTACAACTCTATGGCAATAGTGCTAAGCAGTCAGATGCATGATGGAGTGAGAACTAATAAGGTAATGTGTTGCTGCTTTTTAAAAAATATATATCTACAATAGTACTACTTGTTCAAAACAAAACAAGCCACAATTACACCAAAATAATATAACAAATAGTTGGATAATTCACCTAATTATTATGAGTCTGTGCTGTTTTAAAGAATGCTTGTATTCAGTCTCCTACTTTAATCTTATTAAGTGTATCACGTTTAGGACTGAGGTGCTCTTCTTCAAAATCATCTTAGCCCTGCATACATCTGGCTTATTAAAATCTAATATTTGATTGTGATCCTTCACTGGGAGATGTATCTCCAGTATATAGCTATGATACATCTCCTGGTGCAATCCCCCCAACCCATCTGCAACAGGCATCCTCAGGGAACTCCTGGGGGTCTTGAGAATCATGTTATTGCTTGTGTCCAGCTGGAGGGAAACAGGTAGAAGTGTCTCTGCTGCTCCCCTTCTCTCCACTGACATAGAAATGTCTGGGTTGAGGGGGAGGGCTGCCACAAAAGATGGGATGGAGGGGTTGTTCTGTGCTCAGAACAGAATTCTAACCTCCACAATGACCAAAAAAGTGGGTTACAATGGCATAGTTGGACTTATGCCATCATAACTCACTAATAAGAGAATGTCAACCTTTATCTTCTTTTTATCTTCCTCCTCATTCTCCTTTTTCCTTCCCCCATTGTTTTCCCCTTTCCTTCTGTCCCCATTCCACAAACAACTAAATTGAAACAATCAAATTGCATCAGATAAAGATGTTCTACTGTAAAATATGAAGTTGGCATGTGATGTGTGAGGGTTGGTAATTTGTATATGAAAGCTAAATAGAATTTCTTGATTTAAAAAAAAACCAAGCTTATATTGTACATGCAATCTATTCTGTTACAGATATTTTTATTCCAATCTTGAATTTTTTTAAAAAATACCTGAACTTTGTGTGTGTGTTTGCCCACACATGTGTTCACAGCACCAACACAAAGAAACATCTCACTATAAACTAATGCAGTATTGAAACTAGTCTAAAGGATAGGTGAGCAGCTTACATGTGTGAGCACTAACACGGCAAATTGATCTAAACTCCTCTAAGATGAATTGTTCTGACTGACATTTGACCTTCATCTTAAGTTTTTTCTACTGCTCTTTTTAGGTTCTTTTCAATAATAAGCCAGTCAGTGGAGATTTCAGAGTAGATGGCATTATAGTTGCCAGTACCAATACTACCATGACTGCTGAAATCCCTGCCATCGGTGCATTTATTGTCTTCAATGGGCTCGCCTTCTCAGTAAAACTCCCATATGGCCTGTTTGAACACAACACAGAGGGGCAGTGCGGTAAGTAAAAGAATTAAACTCCAGCATTCTTCATCCTTTCTCACAAGGCCATTCCTTCAAGACAACGTCATGAGCAGGCAGAAATGTACACCACTATAAGAATCACCATTAAAAAATTGATAATAAAGGGTGAGGTGGCCACAGCTCCCTAGTAAGAGCATATACTTGTTGTGTATAGAGGGGACCCAAGTCCAGTTTCTGTCCATTTAGGAAGGATCTCAAAGCCAGGAAAGAGCTGCTGCCAATTGGAGTAGAAAGGACTGGGCTAGATGAATCAAAAGCCTGGCTTAGACTAAAGAAGGTTTGCTGTTATTACGTGCCTTCAAGTCAAGCTCAATTGATGGTGACTGTACCCTAGGGTTTTCTTGGCAAGATTTATCCAGGGGAGGTTTGCCATTGCCCTCCTCTTAGGCTGAGTGTGTGTGATTTGACCAAAGTCACCAAGTGAGTTTCCATGGTTAAGCAAGGCTTTGTACTCTTGTCTTCCAGAATCCTAGTCCAACACTAAAATCGCTGTACCATACTAGCTCTATATTTACTCATATCCAAGAATGGAAAGCACAAAATGCAGATTATTACTTCTTTTTTAATAGACTGAAGGCAATGGTGAAAATTTGAAGTTAGGAAATCAGCTCCATGATACTGATGACATTCAAAGTGTACATGCTCAACACTCATGCACTCTGTGTATTTAACTCTTTCCACTTCCCAGGGACTTGTTCAAATGACCGGTCAGATGACTGCCGCTTGCCCAGTGGCCATGAAGCTAGCTCTTGCTTAGAGATGGCTGTTGAATGGCAGGTTTATGATGCAAATAAGCCCTATTGTCAAAGGGTGATCCCAACACCGACACCTGTGTCACCCACACCAACCGTCTGCACAACTCCTTCTCCTCTGTGTGAACTCATTGTGAGCGAGTAAGTTAAAGCTAGTCTTTACATACCTTTCAGTCTTTGTCTCCTGCAAAGCAAATATTTTAATAAAGCCTCTGTTGCACGTACAGTATAAAACAATAGCCCTATCATTGTCAATATATAAGCTATCAAAAATGTATATTTTACAGCATCTCTTTCATTTGTTACTCATACAATATATCAGAGATTTGTCTACTGCCAAGCACAGTGTTATTTTAATACCTTCTAGATATCCAGAGTATCTTGCATTTCCTTATACAGGTTGACCCCCTTATCCACAGATTCAGTATCCATGGTTTCACTTATCCACATCCAAAAATGTTCTCTCTAGGCATTTCTAGATCCTCTAGTTTGATTCTATGGTCAACTTCCAGTGTTCTTCTCATTGAAAATAATAGGGTTCCCTATTATCCACGGTTTCAGGTAACCACAGGGAGGGGGTCTTGGAGTGTATCCCCTACGAATACGGGGGACCACCTGTATATCAAAAAGAAGATTGACATTGCAACAATCTAGGATCATAACTTTAGTGATAGCAGCATTCCAATAGAAAGATTCCTTTAAGCAGTAAGACACAAATAAATCTTTCTAGAATTAACACATTCATGAAAGTGAAATCCTTGCCAAGCAGATTATTATCTTTTCTGCTGCACTTCCATATTGAAACAATTTGGATCCAGACAGTGTACAAACCATGGTTCAACCACATCTTCTTCTCTGCTTGAAGTATCTTTGTAGGTTGCCATAAAGTTCTGCCTCCCAAAGTATTCTATGAAGACTGCCTCCTTGAGGCCTGTCAATCTGCCAATGATTCACTGAGCTGCCACTATGTAGAGATGTATGCATCCCTTTGTGCAGCTAAAGGTGCTTGTACAGACTGGAGGAGCAAGACCCAAGGAAAATGCCGTAAGTAGAAGACATATTTTAATTATTCTAAAGTGAACAAGCACGGAAATAACCAAACGAAATGGTGCCGACAGATGCATACTGACCAGTGCAAACTGGCAGGTGTTGACTTTATTTCTGCGTTGACTTTATTTGACTGGCAGGTGTTGACTTTATTTCTGATCATGTCCTGACTTTTCTGCCACACTTCTAATTTTTGACAAAATTGAGAAGGCAGAAGACAAAGCAGCAGGAGAGGTGAAAGGTACTGAAAGCAAAGATGTCAATCACTAGGAGCCATAGGTGGAAGAAAAGTGTGGCCCAGATTCTCCCTGTCTTCTGAACTTTATAATGCCTTTGTAACATCCCTCATAGATCAAGATTAGTGATGGAACAACCCTCCAAAAATCAAGTCAGTGCGACACATGACATGAGGGACAACAATGAGAAGAAAACATTTGTTCCTCCACCAAGTGCATAAAGGAGTTGGTCTGGAACTTTCAGGAACCTGCCTCTAGGTTCAAGATGGGTTTCATTAGGTTTTAATTAGTGAATAGATTCAAAATCAGTTTGAGAAGGAATTATTTATCCACTAAAATGTCAGTATTAAACTTTAACTGTGGAGAGGTTTGTTTCTGAAAAATGGGCAAAAAAATTATTTGGCTGAAAAATCTATAGGGGGATCAAGAATATTCTCAAAAATGCCATCAATCAAAACGATGATACAAATTTTGGGGAGAACATCAAACCACACCTAAACATATTATTTCCCCCAAAAACATAAGGCTTATGTGGCCTTAGTGCCACATCACACACTGTTCAGGAGGGTCCCTCAGCACTCTGAGCAGATTTTCAGGCAGCTTGCAGGGTACCGATGGGAGAGGGAAATTGCCAAAAACCACTTCCCCAACTTCCACCTGCGGGATCACATAGTTTGCAGAGTTCCATTCCATCCAGGTCAACTCTATGGATATTTTACAATGGAGAGCTCTTCCAGATGGGGCAAATATGTCTGGACATTAAAGTATTGATTGCTCTATTCTTTAATCTGTTATCTTGAACTATTTTTCTGGCAATTCCTGGCACCACCTGTAACACTTTATTCCCATCCTCAAGTGAGTTTCTTTTTAATCCTGAGACCTATTGGAACAATATCTTTCCTTTTCTTCTCCTCCTTCCTCTTGTTTTTAATTTAAAAAAAAAACATTATAGTGCTATAATGCACCAGTGAAATGTCACTTTTGTTCTATAACTCTTTAAAAAATATTAAACATTCAGAGAAGAGAAAATTTGCCCTTCAGACCATGGGAACTCCTCAGCAAATCATACTGCAGTTTTAAAATACCTTGAAGAGCTCTAGTGCAGATCCAAAAAAACACTACAAAGAACCCACACACACAAAGAATGAAATGAGTGGATGAAGAGTAACAACTACCAACAAAACTCTCCAAAACCAAGGAGTTGCATTGCATGAACTCATACTTCTTTAGGCCAGTCTGGAAGACCCCTCAGTCATGAAAGCCTAATAGTTCACATTTGAGATGAAGCTGCACTACAATTTGTATCTCTTTTCCCCTATGGGGGAGAATGATTGGTTGGGCTGAAGTACAATTGGGAACAGTTAAATAACTGGTCCCTCTCTAACCAGATTCAGTTTGAAGCACCTCATGACTGGTTTACCTGTTGTTTGTTTTTTAAAAGAACAAGGGGCAAATAGAGCTACATGTAGGGTATAGTTCTGCCCTCAGAATTCATTGTCTTTCCTTCTTAATGCTATAATTTATTTTGTTCTCTACAGCCTACCATTGCCCGAAAGACAAGGTATACAATGCCTGTGGTCCTGTTCCTGCTGCCACCTGCAGTGATGGGTATGAATAAACTGAATACTTAGGGCTTTACTGATTTGTTTGAATGGCTGTGCTTATCCTAAGGTGGTGTTTTTATTTCCTGAATATGGCAGCAGTGGACAGTTGTTTATTTACTTAATAGAGGGATGTTGTACAAATTAAAATGACCAAATGGATGAAGTCTACCTGCTTACTGTTAATTCCATCTAATTTTTTAAAAGACATCATGAATCCTAACTCTAGGTAGCAGGGTCTTTCAGATTTTGGGTAAGAAAACTATTACTAGTACCTCCTTTAGATTTCCTTGTTTTAAGAAGTAACTCTTAATTAAAAGCATTGTCTCTTATTCCGAAATTTCAGCGGCATTAATCTTCATGTTTCAGATTCCAGAATATTACAAAATATGAAAAACAATAGCTGGCATCCTGTTTGGGCATTAGACTAGTATAAAAATAGTTGTGCACAAGCAGTTATGCTCTCTCTGAAGTTGCGTAGGTATGGTCTCTAGCACAGCCATCTGTTTGTGCAAGCACACACAGAGCCCTTATCCTCCCTTTGGACTTGGTGGAGGGATAGTTGACTGTGTCTCAATGGGTGAGTGCAAGGTTATGGCATCTATTGCACAACTGTGGGATCCAGCATAAGTACACTGGCATCCATTTATGCTGTACTCAAGTTTTATATGATTTTTTTTCTAACACCACTGTTCCAGAGTATTCCTTAATAGAGTATTTGGAAGCTACTGATCATGCAAACAATATCTCCTGGACACCTTCCACTGTTACAGAAATATATGTCTCATGATTAGAATGGCAAGTCAAAATGGCCCAGTGCCATTAAACCAGTAAAAGCAGACATACAAAGTAGGCATGCTTAGTATAGCACCGATATGATTTCTCCCACCCTCCAAATGTGCACCCTAAGCACAACCTGGTACTATTACTGCTTTCGATAGTAATAGGAAATAAGCTGCTTTCCATGCTCATGAAAACCATTCATAAACCATTCATAAACTCTTTGTTTACTTTTTTATGCCCACACCAATTTTCTTTTTATTCTGAACCCTGCATATGTGATTAAATGTTTGACTACAGAATTAGAAATACTCATTGCTGTCTCTTTTTGCCTTGCAGACCAACGAAAAATGTTAGCACCCATGTTTCTGAAGGATGTTTTTGCTCAGAGGGCAAAACACTGTTCAATTCATACACTGACATCTGTGTCTCAGAGTGTGGTAAGTTTCTCCTTTCGTGGTGAAACAGTCATGACAAGTTAAATTATAGACAGGACGATGTAGAATCTTTTTCATACCTAGCAGCCGGGTAGAGCAAACTAAGGTGCAGGAGCAGTGGAACAGTAGTTTGGGGTTCCCCCCTTCCTTTCTTCTCTTCCCAGTCCCATTGAGCACGGTGGGAAAGAATTAAGTACATCAGCTTCAGGGCTGGCATAATTTTCAGGACCTGACTGGGCATATGAAAGGGGAGTGAAGAGGCTTAGGGTCCTGCAGATCAATGGTCTCCACTGATGTAGAATCGTAGAATCATAAGAGTTGGAAGAGACCACAAGGGCCATCCAGTCTAACCCCCTGCCATGCAGGACTACACAATCAAAGCACTCCCAACAGATGGCCATTCAGCCTCTGTTTAAAAACCTCCAAAGAAGGAGACTCCACCATACTCCAAGGCAGTGCATTTCACTGCTGAAAAGCTCTTACTGTCAGGAAGTTCTTCCTAATGTTTAGGTGGAATCTCATATGACTCTGTCTCATCCTGTTTTGGCTCCCACACTGCCAGCATAAGACCAGTAGCAAGGGAGCTCAGTAGATACCAGCAGAGGTCCCATACCAATAGCTGGCCTCCTTCTATACCTTTGGATTTACATTTGGACTGCATCCTTCAATTCTCACAAAGGGAGCATGGGGTTGAGCCTTTCCACTGTCTAAAAAATATACTGTATTTATAATTTTAGTTTTCTATAGCCTTTGTAATTTCATATTGACAATAGGTTTTTAATGACAGGTAGGCTGCCGCACACCCAACAGGGAGCTGAGCTGCCATGCCAGGCTCCATTTTCATGCCTCTCTTTTGGGTTTTCGTGCAATATAACTCCCCCATGTAATGAAAGCAATTTTTTTCCATAGTGTGAAACACACACTGAGAACTGGTAGACAGTGTTTGGTTACACTGCACAGGCATGTGGGTGTGGGTATGTTTTTAAAAAATGTAAATGGAACACCAGATGATTTCTCCTTGAGGTGTCCTTACCTGTATAAATGGCTCAGTGACCTTGCCAGGGTGGGTGGGTAATTTTTTACCCCTAGCATAAATATTTGAGCAATATCTCTTTAGCTGTATTACATGGATGGATATTGGCTGCTACATGTCCTCTGGCACTGCCTGCATGGCCAAATTCCAGAGGGCAGCACTCAGTTGTGCCCTCCTCCTCCCCCACTCAGTTCTGTACTAAAACAAGGCACATGGAAAGCTCCAGGAAGTACAATTCTCCTCTTAAACAAAGTACACCCTCCCCAATGGAGCTTGTTTTAGTACAAAATTGTACTTTTCAGAAATCACAAATGGGATTTTTCCACTTCTAGCCGCTGTTGAATTTCAGTGGCAGCAGTTGGGACAATGCCAATGGGGGTGGTGGGTTGTGGGAAGAAACAGCTTGTAATGGAATTAGCCATGTCAACAGTTGCTGGCAAAATAAAATAAAATTAAATAAAAGGCTAAATTAGGGTTTTTTTAGAGAAACAGAAATAATTTTATTTTTTTTAATTTTATATTTTATTGAGTATTAAACAATAACAAATATAAACTAATAATTATCACAAAAACACAAACAGAACACAAATAACACAAATAATATCATCATCATAAAAAATTACTAATTTAAACAACTAATAAACAAAGACAAACACATAAATTTAAAAGACTTCCCGCTTGCTCTTTTTTAGCTCTATAACACAAATAACAGTTTATCTCCTATATATTACATTATCACCTTAATAACATACCTTTTTGACTTTATACCAAATATTCGACATTACTTTCATCCTTACCTCATTATATTCATTGCATATAGCCATAAATTAAATAATTACCTTATTTAAATTTCTCATGGAACCAGTTCAACATAGAAATACACCTTTCTGTATATACCCATCATTATCACTTCTAATTTGTAAAATTATAAATTTAACAATGAGTATCTTCATCAGTATAAAAATTTTGTTGTTCTATTTATTTGTCTAAGTATAAAAACCAATTGTACTTACTTCCCCCTCTTTTTGTTTAATTTATAAACAGTTCCCATGTCTTTGTATAATCTTTCATTGTTTTCTTTCTTACCCAATTCATCAGTTTATCTAATTGCACCAATTCTATAACTTTTTCTAACCAATCCAATTTTGTCAGAATTTCTTCGGTTCTACCAAAACTGCTTCCCCCGTACGCTGGAGAGGTTAAACCCACCTGGCTACATTTGTACACATGTGGCTTGAATGCCCGAGTGTCTGGAGGTTTTGGTCCTCAACACTTGACATTATTAGCAAAATCACCACCCAGGCCATAAACCTCTCTCCAGAACTACTTTTGCTATCACTGTTCATCGATTCTAATAAGAATTTAAAACATAAGAAGATTATTGTCTTCTTACTTGCCATCTCCTGAATAGTGATTGGTAAAAATTGGAAAAATGAAATGCCCAATATGAGTGCCTGGTGGGATAAGTTCTGGCACATATGATTTATGGAGAAGCTCTCCACCAATATTCGGAAGTCAACCGCTGGCGATGCTGCTGACACCTTCATCGAACAATGGTTCCCTATAGTTACATATCTTTCCGAAGCCAGATCTGCAGCACAATCTCCACCACATCATGGTAGAATGAGGAATGATGTTTTCTCTGTCCCATCTCAATGAAATCGCATGTCTGGACTGAAGTACTGTGGTCTTGTTATACTTCACATCCCTTCTCTGACTGTTTGTTGTATTTTATTTTTGGTTAGGTTAGTGTTGATATCATAAGATTTCTGTAACAAACTGACACTTATTCATGTTTATTTTTATTAATAAAAACTTTATTTAAAAAAAAAAAGAATTTCTTCGGTTCTCCATTTTCTTGCCAGGACCAACCTTGCTACCATGATCAAATAATATAATAGGGATCTATGTTCCTTCCTCCTTTTGATTTTCCAGATCTGTCATATTTAATAAATATAATTCAGGCCTTAAACCTAATTCAGCACCTATTATTTTTCCTATTCTTTATTTCTTTTGAGCCAAAAATTTCTTACCTTATTACCTTACCTTTTAGACATAAGGGACTAAAATGGACATCAAAAACATTTTAAATTGAAATTCCTTGTGCTTATGTTTGAGGCAGCTTACATTTATATGAACTATTGGGGAACTTGTATGAATTCTTCTGCCTTAATTCCTTTCAGGTTGTGTGGGACCAGATGGATTGCCCAAGCTGGTAAGTATTTCACTGAGATTGTTACAATATAGCCTGTTGAAAAGTACATAGCAACACCAGCCATAACCTGGGCTTCAGACATGAGCAGGAATCCACAGTTACCCCCAATATCAACTCACCTAATCCTGTCATTATGACTGAACCAAGATACATTGCTGCCCAAGACAGCACAGCAATGACACCCTTCCCCCAAATCAAAGTATGTCGTACCCAAGAGTGGTTATTTTGTGCCCTGATTAAGAAATTCCCCAAAGTGCAGATCTAGTCTTTGCTGTAAAAACACAATAATAAATGAAATAACTGACCATTTTCTGACATTTCATTTGGGCAAAAATCAGCTGCCAAAACCTACTGCCTCACTTTCCCTCAGAGTTGAGTTCTTGTCAAGAAGGCTCAAGACTGAAATGATAGATAAGCAGGTGATGAGTATCATTGTTGTCATAATGTAAAACATTACATGGTTTGTACTTTCTCTTTTTTTAATAGCCTGGTAGCAAATGGAAGAGCAACTGTCAAGAATGTATCTGTGACCCATTGTCAGTGAGCGTACAGTGTAAGCCACTGACCTGCGAGACCTCAGAAACACCTGTTTGTGAGAAAGAAGGCTTCATACCTGTCTCTGTGCTGACCCCAGAAGACCCGTGCTGTCCAGAAATTCAATGCAGTATGTACTGTTCCTTTCTAGCCAAGACCATTGATCACTTTGGCCCAAATCCTGCCCTCTGTTACACCTGCACATAGCTTAATCTACAGAGACAGTTTAAATAAAGCATAACACAAAGTCAGCAAAAAAAAGATGAATCATCAGTCAGAATGATAGGTCTTCCTGAAGGTAGAATTCAGCCAATCACAAACACTGCTGGGGGGAAGCAGTGCGCAATGTTAATGGTTTCTGTACCACACAGTTTCCCATATAGCGAGCCTTTTTCTCTGAAAGCACACCCTCTAGGAGCTAAAAGTCTTTCCTTACAGAAAACACAGACATTCAGTCATCATGTAATTGACAGATAAAATCAGCAGAACCAGCCTGTCCCAACTTCATTATTGCTATGGTAACTAACCATACCAAGCTATTCTTAAGATGGGAGGGGGAAAACAACCCTTGTTTGTCACCAGTGTAGGAACTGCAAGCAGGATCAAGAGAAAGAATTGTTACTAAATATTAACGTTATTAATACATATCTATATATCATGTCTCTGTAGCTGATTGGCAAGCTTTTCATTCATGAGCTGGAGATAATGCTTTTCTCATTAGAGAAAATGTCTAACAAGTGATGCAGAAGGAACACTACTCAAAGTAGTTGAACAGCCAAGTCACAGTTTTGTTGTACAGAAGCTGCAACACACAGTCTCGCTGGATTCACACCACCTGTTTACCACATGCTGAGGAAGGTGTAATCATATTTGGCTGCAATCCTACCCACAAATGCTTGAGAATGATGCCAGGAGCATAGAAGTAACATGTCACAAGCAACATTTTTATATAAGCCAGCATGGTGTAGTGGTTTGAGTGGTGGACTAGGACACCAGGAGACCTGGGTTCAAATCCCTACTCAGCCATAGAAACCCAGTGCATGACCTTGGGCAAATCACACTCACTCAACTTCAGAGGAAGGTAATTAACAACCACCACCACCCCCTGAACAAATCTGACCAAGAAAACCCTGTGATACAGTCACTATAAGTTGGAAGTGGCTTGATGGAATACAGCACAACATTTTGCCCATAACTAGTTATGTTGTGGTTAAAAAGAATAGTAAAAAGTTACATTCTAAAAGCAATATAACAAGCAAAAGCAAAGTGTCTTTGTTGATGTAATGAGTTACAGTTTCTAGGGTTGTTGTTTTTTCCCAAAAGCTGTTTTTAACAGAATTTAAGAGCCATTTTGACAGGAATCTTTCAAGTTTTATAGTATTCTCTTATAAATCCTCAGTTCCATATGTAATGTGCTAACCGTTTACATCATCATAATGATTTACAGGAACAATAAGTAACAGAACAAATTACTTTTGACAAGTAACTTCTAAGCTCTAGTGATTCTTTTCAACTCACTGGAATTGTCTGCCTTATAAACATGATTAGCATTGGGCAGGGGGTGTCAAACCAGAGCTTGGAAAAATGTTGGGGGGAGGGTTGTTCCCTGAACCCCCCTCCCAGCCTGGAAATTTTGGGAGCTGTAATTAAAAAAAAAAGTTTTTCCAAGCTCTGGTTAATCTCCTTTAGTATGCTTGCAACCTGGCCCTAAAGTGAGCTACACCCCCATGTGATGTCATTGTGACATTATTCCAGCAATGGAGGAATTCTGTCCCAGCATCATAGGAAGATATGCTAGTCCCAAACAATTATAACATTGGGCTACTAGCTAAGGTGGATTATTCAGCTCTTCCTTCATTCTGATTCTTTTCACAGAATGCAATACTAGTGCTTGCTCCAACCAGAAGAAATCTTGTGAGCCTGGATATGAATTAGCTTCAGTCCTTTTAGAAGGGGACTGCTGTGTTACCTTCACATGTGGTAAGCACTAGCCTTCTGGTATGTATTGTTGGGTAATCTGGGAACCTGCTCCAAAGAAGAGGCAGAGTTAAAAATAAATGAGAAGTACAAAATTATTAATTTAGATGAATCCAAGTAGAGTGAAAACAATTTTTTCAGCATGCCTTTACTGCCCTGTAAACATATACTGGAAACCAGAGGCAGTGATTTGGAACATTGTACATCACAGTTAAAATGTTCTATCTATCTGTTGGTTAATGTGCTGGACTAGGATTGAAGAAAATCAAATCTCCACTTAGGCACATCATTCACTGATGCTGTCATTTTGTACTCACTTAGCTGGAACTGAACCTTACTAAACCTAAAGACGCTTACTTCTGAATCAATTTGCATAAGATTGCATTGTGGGTGATTTTGGGCCAATCACTATCTCTCCTAATCTACTTCATAGGGTTAATGTGAAGAGAGTATGTGGTTGGGAATGGGTTAGAGAGCCATGTGTGCTGCCTTCAGTTTATTTATTTCATTTATATATTACATTTACACCCTGCTCTTTGGCTAAAAATTGGCACTCCCATCAGAGGAAAGATGTTATATAAGAAATAAAATAAAAGTAAATATCTATTCAATAGGGACAGATCACATAAAAATGTAGTAGTTTCTGATGAACTCTTGGAACATTTTTTTATTATAGTCACGTTTCCCCCAGCATATTTCTAAAGTAAAAGCTATTTCTCTTTTCAGAGCCAATTCCAAATATTTGTCTGGTCAATGAAACAGTTTATAAGGTAAGAATACTACTGGTGTGTGTGTGTGCGCGCGCACGCATGCGCACGCATGCATGCATACATACATACATATGTGCATATGTGTATATGTACAAACAAACATACCTTTTTTCTGTGTTTATTTTTCAATCATGGACAGATTTTGGTAGCAGCCCCCAGATTCAGAGAAATGTTCTTGAACTCATTCAGATGGCAAATCAAACCAGTGCTGTGTCAGCAAGCAGATATATTTATTCATTTGCATAAATTTATATCATCCCTAAAAGTTTCACTAAGTAACTAAGGAGTAGCTAACAATGTTCCAAATCAAATAACCAACAAGAGCATTAAATTGCAGAATAACCCAATTACAACAATGGGTGATAAGCTCACATTAAAGAAAACAAAAGCATAGGGTGGGATCCAGACCATCTTGACTGAAGTTCTGTATATGAGATGCTGCCACTGGAAAAACTAGGGAAGGCAATTATATTACTTTTGCATTGCTCTCTATGTCCTGTTTAGGTAGGGAGGTAGAAAGCAAAATTGATTTAATCAATCAAAGTGTGTTTTAGTGGGAAAGACCTATTTTGTTACAGAGCTAATGTAACAATGCCTCTCTACATTCTGATAAATCAACAGTTTTATAAAACTCCCAGGTACATAGCAATTGAGTTTTGTATTAGTGGTATGCACAGCTGAATTTTAAATTTTGAAGTTTGTAGTTTCAACTTGAGGTCATATTCAAGTAACATTAAGACTGCAAATGATACTAACCTACTTGAGCCACCTACACATAAGTCTCCAAGTGAGCAGATGATTAAATAACCATTTTAAAGGGATGGCTGCTTCATTAACTCTGGAAAATGATTGATTATAGGCCACCTCTTGTGCCACATGGAAAGCAGTTCAGTAAAGCAGCTCAAGCTATTATTCCCTGCTTTCCAAAAAAAAAGGGGGGGGCTCTGCTTTCTTAAAACATTTATATAGTGATGACTTGTCCATTGTCCATTTGAATGACTCCTTCTCTGTGCCCTGCACTTTCTATCGGTTTCTCTACAGTTGACAAGAGTCCAATTCATTAGGTATCTTGCAGCCTTATCTTCAAAATACCTACTTAGAAGCAAGCTTGATTTAGTTGGGAGGGTTGCAGGCATGAAGCCTTTTCTAAAAGCCATTCTGCCTATCTGTTATTTCAGGGACAAATGAATATGGCCCTCCAGGTGTTGCTGGCCTAGAACTCCCATCATCCCCAGCCAGCACGGCCAGTGGTGAGGGATTCTGGGAGTTGCAGTCCAGAAACATCTGCAATCTATTTAGTAGGAGAAGGGAAGTATGTTTGTAGGTGGTGGGAGGCACCCCTTTTGAACCTTAATTGGTGGGACTTCAACATTTTTTAAAGAGCCCCCTCAGCTGTTAGATTTGGAGTGGGGATCATATGACCCTCCAGATATTGTTGGACTGCAATCAGTGCAGCCCTAGCTGGCATAGCCAATAGTGAGGAATGCTGGGAGCTGCAGTCCAACAACACTGCTGTCACATCTCTTTGTTAGGAACTAATTTATTACTGGAGTGACTGGAAACTGATCTAAAAGTTAGGTGAAATCCACACCCATCCAGTAATAAATATGCTCAGAGCTGCACCCTGAGGATTAAAGTAACTTCAAAATATAGGAAGCAATCATATTTATTTCAGTTACATTGATGTTGCATTTGTATTTCCCACAACAATCATGTAATGTGTGAAAGGCAGGTATCTAGTCCAAGCTAGTCCAATAATATCATCAGAAATTTTAGGTTAGGGCTGCCAACTGTTAAAATAGCCTGACCTGCTCTTAACAGCAGTGTGGTTTGAAGAAATCAGCAGATGAAACTTTTCACAGCATGGAAATAAGCATTATCACCTGCTGTCTCTGCAGATCTCACTGCGATTTTACATGTGCCATTTGCCCTTAATACATTACATATTTACTGAGGTTTTAATAATAGCACTGACAACAATCAGAATTGCCACGATTATCTTTTCACCTTTTGGAATATCAGTGGAGACTAAGAATTGAAAACACTTTATATACCAGAAGTTTTTAAGAAGCCTTTGATGTATGGTTTTTAATTTGCTGGGTGCCCACAGTTTAGCTTATAATTAGACTGCTGTTCTTTGACTTTTCCCAGCCTGGAACAACGGTTCCTGGAAAGCCTTGTGAAACATGCATCTGCAGTGATGAAACAGACCCAGCCTCCAAGAGAAATGTTGTGCAGTGTGCTGCAGCTACCTGTGATACATCTTGCCCAGTGGTGAGCAAGAATCTTTCTTTCCATGTTACTGCTTAAGCTGTTTTTTGTTTTTTAAACCAACATTATTACTGATAGTGACCTCTCTCACAGATTCCATTCATTGGCAACTATTGTTATTGTCTACCAAACAGGGTCATGAGTACCAAGTAAAGACTGGAGAATGTTGTGGAAAATGTGTCCAGGTGGCATGCGTCATCACCCTCAATGACACGGTTGAACTGCTCAAGGTAACTGTGTCCTCTCCTTCTTGATATACTTTCTTTGGGGCAAGGCTGCAAAGATTATAGGCAAAACCAACACGTGCCAGTCAAGTCTCTTTCCTGCATTTCTGCTAGCTCACCTTTTCAGACTAGGGGAAATATATTTAGAGGCCTAATCTCTACACTGCCTGCTCAAATGAACTACTCAAACAGGTGATCTGTTTCGCCTACTGAAATGTGAAAAGGCAAAAAGATATACTTCCCCAGCCAGGTGCCCTCCAGAGGAATTGGACAAGTTCTAGAACAGATCTGGAACAGTCAGCAAAATGGAACAGTCAGCAAAATGAGCAAGCAGATCTTAGTGTTTATATTGTTGCATTCATTAAAGGAAACCATAGAAATGCACAACACTGGATTTATCCATTCAGTGGACACACATGACAACATCCCCAACCAGTTTGGCCAATGCCACCAAGTGTGGGAAGGCTAGGCTAAACTGACTAGGCCATTCTGCAGTCTTTGAGCAAACATGTGGTAGGGCTATCATAATAGTAACTGTCTGCCTCATAGCTGAAGACCTGCAGTATTCAAAGATCAGCCAGGAGTCTACAAAGACCACATGTGGAAGTCCGATAAAGCAAAAACTTAGCATTTTGATATTTCAAGTAAGGAAATAACAGAAACAAAGCACCACAATGATGGGGACTCATCTGTAGAGGAAGAAGTGTCTGATCCTATTAAAAAATGAAGGAAGGGAAGGAAAGGGAGTGGGGGGGTGGGGAGAGAGAGAGAGAGCATTTTAAAAATTCTGATAGACCTAACTGAACAGGTGAGGCACAATCATAAAAATATATGGCAGATAAAAGACAGAGAGAATTATGAACTCCTCTCCATCCTAGCCACCCTCTACTTTTGAAATATAAGCATACAGACTATCTGATTAGGAGCTTGAAAAGGACTCAACCCAGACATGTTCTAAGTCATAGAATCATAGAGTTGGAAGAGACCAGAGGGGCCATCCAGTCCAACTCCCTAAGTCACCTGATGAGGGTCTTGAAAAAGGCCCAACCCAGGCATGTTCTTATGTGGGTTTTCTGAGCCAGTCCTCCATAGCCCCCTAAAGCCCACTTATGCAGTCACCTTGTATTTAGCAACCACTTACTCTGAGTAGTGTCTAGTAAGACAAGGATAGTCAAACTAGTCCCAGTCAGTGCTTAAACAAAAGCTAGGAATTACACAGTCTTCTAGATGTGTTTAGTCTGCATGTCGCAGCAGTCCTTGCCAGCATAGCCATTGGTGAGGAACAATGGGGGTTGCAGTTCAACAACCTCTAAATGGCCATATGATTCTCACCCTTTACTTAAACAAAGGCCTTGTCAACATGGATAAGATAAAAGACTATCTCTTTCCTGTTGATACATGGCACAAAAATGACTTGATTTTTGAACTGATCTAGTAGTATGCTAAAGCCATATGCTCTGACCTCTGATCATTTCTCTATATTATGAAGATGGACAGCTAGGATAAATGCTAACATGCACTGAGGTAGACAAATGTGTGAGAGAGATGGAGAGAGAGGAGGAGGGGGGAAGAGTTGCAGACGTTTTTATTTAAGCAGGCATTTGACATATGAATTTACTTGGTGTGCTTTTTTAATTTTTGTATTTTAAAAAAATTGTATTGTTATTGATCTTATGTTTTTAATTATGTGTTTTTAACTATATTTTAATAATGGAAATTTAATTTAATGATTTTTAAACTTTTGTAATTTGTGAGGTTTTAATTGTATTTTTTAACTATTGTAACCCACCTTGAATCCCAGCTTGGGAGAAAGGCAAGATATAAATCCAATAAATAAATAAATGCTATCTTTTCTCTCTTTTTATTTCTAACAGCCTGGTCATATTTGGCAACCAAAAACTAATAACTGCACACTCTATGAATGTGAGGAAATTAGCAACTCATTAGTATTGGTCAATACTGTAAGAAAATGTCCCACCTTTGACCCAGAGGAGTGTGAACCTGTAAGTTTTATTTCATTCTTTATTTCTAACTACTTTTGCTTGGACTCTGTTAGAGTCAGGACAACATAAAAATAAGCATACTTTCTCATGAGCCACACAACAAGAAAGAAGGTGCAATTGTTATCCCTAGCTATCCAGAGATAATGAGCCAGCATAGTGTACTGGTTTGAGTGTTGGACGATGACTCCGGAGACCAGGGTTTGAATCCCTGCTCAGTCATGGAAACCTACTGGATGACCTTGGGCAAGTCACACTCTCTCAGCCTCAAGGGATGGCAAAGGCAAACACTCTCTAAAAAAATTTTGCCAAGAAAACTCCATAGTAGGTTTGCTTTAGGGTTGCCATAAGTAGGAAACAACAATCCAAAGATGAAGACAAATGCCTAATCACCATCCTACTTATTTAGCAAGTGAAACTAGTGGCAACTAAGGCAGTAAGGGATGCTGACAATGTCTTGTTCCTCAATGATGAAATGTAGAGCTGGGTCGAATTTATATCTGCCACCAGTGGTACTCCATGAGGAATGACACAGGATACTCCCACTGGTAGATTTCTTTTTTTACCATTTCTCTTTGCAGGCCCCAGCATCACCTGTCACACTACTGCACAGGTTTCCACAGGGGCATATTTGGGGGAGGGGCAAAGGGGACCACAGGGAGAACTCACAAAACCAGTCTCTTTCCCCCACTTCTGGACTGAAAGCCTTCCATGGATGAAAGGAACCAAAGCATGGATCTAATCCATAGTGGAAAAAATATGCAAGGGGAAGGATTCCAGAAGACGCATTCTGTTACCTTTGAATCAGAAGCATTATTTTTGGGAGTCCTGCAGTGTATCCACACTGCACAATGATAGCACATTGGAGCCCTGCTGTCACAGTGGTTTAATGCTAGTACTGCAGCCACAACGTTATGAGTTTGATCCCAAGGTCTCCAAGGTTCACTCAGCCTTCCATTCTTTCGCAGGCTGGTAAAATGAGTACCTGGCTTGTGGGATCAATTAGCTAACACACATTGGAAACTGCTTGGAGAGTGCCTAGCATGCTATAAAAAGCAGTGTAGATGTGTAGGTGCTATTGCTTTACAATTTGTAAGGTGCTCTGACAGCCTTCGTGGCTGAAGAGTGGGGTATAAATACCTAAATATAAATAAAAATAAAAGCAGTTTGATGCCACTTTCATTGCCATAGCTGTATCCAATGGAATTCTGTTTGTAGTTTGGTGAGCTAGTTAGGAGGCACCAACATAACCATTCATCTTACAATACCAGAGCGGGACACAAAATATAATTCTTAAAATCCTACATAAAATAGTTAAATAGTTATAACAACATCACCTGAAGCAATAAAAGGTAGAAAATGCCTAAGCTACATATCTCATCTTGGCCAGGTTCATAAACCAGTTTAAAATGCCCAGAGAAACAGCAGTTTTTGAGCTGGTGCTGAAAAAATATTGGTCAAGTTCCTGCATCAATTGGGCACAATGTAACACTCCTCACACAGTGTTCTCTGTCTTCCTCCACCCCAGCAGCTTTCAAGCCCCTGGATGGGCCCTTACTGCTGTTCCTTTCTGGTGGTGAGGGGAGGGAGGGGGAGGCAGTTTGGAGGAGGAAAACTTGGCTGGTCCCAGTTCCAAGAGGAAGGGGAAGGAGCGCAGTCCATCTAGCGCATTCTTGTTTCTTTGTTATTTGGAGCTGAGACAAGCTGCATCTTCTGCCTCTGAATTGCCTCCTGCTTCTGTGGTAAGCAGCAACAGCCCCTCCTGGAACTTGACAGCTGCCTGGGAGGGAGTGTTCAGATGGGGCTCAAAGGTCTAGAGAAGAGTGATGAACTTATAATATGGGCAGGTTCACACACACACACACACACACACACACACACGAGAACATGCCCCATACTGGCTATGCAATTCTGGGAACTGTAATCCAAAATGTAACTTTTCCAAGCCTGCAGATATTTTGCCTCCATTCATTTGAGGCTTTGAGGATTTCATTGAGATTAAAATCCAGAAGTGATCTCTTTTTCTGGTGATCAGTGGAATGAATATACAAATTCTTGTGTTAAAACAATAATCTGCTAATGAAAAGTGCATCTGTTTGCTCACTCAAAATAAACCTTTGCTTTGCTGTTATAATCAGGAATTGGCAGCTACTTTCTGGAGTATGTCTTACCATTCATACCTACATATGCACACACACACAAATTATCACTTGCCAGCTTACAAAAGGCCCTTCTAAAATAATGTCAGATTTAAGCATTTATATTATATTTCCACTCGTGAGCCAGTTTTAAAGCTAAGCATACATTTGCAAAGCCACAACTAGAACGTTCTTGCCTTTGCGTGTAGTAGTAACAATATCCCCCCCACCGCCCCGCTTTGTTTCTTCTCCAAAGGATGAAGTGGAGCTGACTCCTGATGGCTGCTGTAAAAGATGCAAACCTCAAGAACGTAAGTGATGTTCTTTGCTTATCTTCAAATAAAGGAGTTAAAACTGGGTGATTGGGACTTTTTTTGAGGAATGGCTGTACAGTTGTCCCTCCATATCCATGGATTTGGTATCCACAGATTTAAGTATTCGTGGCTTGAAAATATTCTTTAAAAATAATAATCCAAAAAGTAAACCTTGATTTTGCCATCTTATATAAGGGACACCATTTTGTTAGGCCATTGCATATAATGGGACTTGAGTATTCACGGATTTTGGTATCCACGGAGGGTCCTGGAACCAAACCCCAGCAAATATGATGGGACAACTGTATAATTCTCTGCCCAGCTCCACAAACTCTATGCTTAGGCTGGGATCCATCCACTTTCATCCATCCTTTCTTTGTATAATAAGAAAGAGACAAAGTGACACTGCAGGTTCCCAATCTTCTTTTGTTCAGTTTCCCATTATTGAAACATTCAGATTGTATTGACTCTCCCCAAACAAGATTGTAGCTGCTTTTAAACCACATGTCCCTGAAACATCCCTAAATTAACACATAGATAGAATGCTGTTACTGAAGATTAAACAGTAAAAAATTAACATTGTGTGCACCTGCATAACTCTTTATGTTTCTAACGCATCTGTGGTATATCCACAGCAGTGAATATGAAAACAATGAATTCTTTGATTTGTTTCTTTTGCTTTGTAGAAAAAAGCTGCAAGGTTCACAAGAACCAAACGCTTATCCGGTCAAATGACTGTATATCTACTGATGTTATAGAAATGACATATTGTGAAGGGGCTTGTCCAAGTTCTTCAGTGTAAGTGACAAGAAATCTCTTTATCTATTTTTTTTATTTCCTAATGAGTTATTATAGTGGTACTGAGAACAAAATTACTTAGGTTCTCATGGGAGGTTTTATGTGCATTTGAAGTCCACATTTGAGTATGTCATAGTATACTGTAGGACAAGGGCCTGTTGAGAACACTCTGCCGCTGTAGCAGTACAAGTATCCCATCCTAGCATACTGCTTGATACGGGATGTAACATGGCATTCCTAATGTCAGAGGACACATATAAAAAGAGAGAGAAACATTACTACAGTTGCAAAGCAAAATATTGTGCATGCAGTTGATATCCTTCTGTGTTAAGTGCAGAGGGGTATGGTTTTGATACTACATGGCACAAGTATCTACAGTAGAAGTATTGCAGGGGTCACATTTCTTTTCTAGATCTGAGGTCAATCATACTATTGGAACATTCTTCCAGTCTAGCTACTTCAAGATGTACAGGGTTCACTTTTCCCACTCATGCTGTAACCTGGCCTCCCATTCATTCATGTGGCAGAACAGGAGAATTCCTGAACTGTGCACAATGTCTTCCTTCTGCTGACAGCAGCATGGGCTATGTTAGAATGACAAATCCAATACACATCTCACCTTTATTTCGCTGGACCTGCTTCCTCTTCCCCTATTATTCCTGGTTTGAAACTAAAATGTAAACTATGAGTATAGAAAGTTCTCTATGGTGACATTTGCAGGCCTAAGTTCCACTGTGTATGTGGAACAACTCTTCAGCAATGCAGAATGGAGGCATCCAGGTGTTCCACATGTAGAATGTTTGCAGGTTGGGCAATACTGCATCTAGAGTAGTGTGCCAGAGTATTAAACATTTTGTACTGCCTCTGTGCATTCCACACTGTACAATGAGGTGACAGATGTATGCATTCACCATTTTTCATACATTGCACTATGGCAGTGTTCACTATAAGGACTGTGCAACTTTGCTGGCAGATATTTACACTACACTGAGACGATGTAGGATCTCAGCTACCATATATATGCCCTGTTATTCTAGGGCATAGGTGTAAAAATGTGGCTCTGGGGCTGCAGGAGACCTCCAGACTGCCCTTTTCCTGGCCAAATAAAGGGGTGACTTGTTGGGGGGGTTTGCTAGGTCCATTTTGTAGACCCACTTTTGTAGGTCCTAGGGTGGCAGAATTAGCTGCAGTTGCCTACCCTTGCTCTGAGGTGGGCAACTTTCTCCTTTGATTTGGTAACATGGTGAAGTCTGGCTTACTCATTAAACTCTAAATATATACAGATTATTTGGAAACATGTGCTAATAGGATCAGAAATTTCATTTGAAACCAGACATTTAAACATGTTTCCACTAGGATTTCAAACAGAAAGAAGGCTTTTGCCTCTGAGATGACTGGAATCTAGCAAATCTAAGCTGGAAGTAGTGAGCTAGCTTGTATAGTACAATTGCATTGTATGGAACATGTCTCACTTAAAGTCTTTCATTTGGACAGGTATTCCGATGAGGCAAAGGCAATGCAGCACAAGTGTACTTGTTGCCAGGAGCTCAAGAGCCATAGGAGAGAGGTGACCTTGACATGCCGGGATGGCAGAAGTATCAATTATGACTACATCTATGTGGATGAGTGTCAGTGCATGACGGCATGCATCCCACAAGCCACCAATAGTTAGATAAAGAGAACAAGAAGATGCATTCATCCCAGGATAAAGAAACGAGCAGGTTCCAATGCAGCTAAAGTTAGCATTAGTCGCCATCTAGTGCTACTTCATCTCTCTGTATCCCCAGAATAATATCTGCCTTTTTCTTGGTCAATGCCTCACTAAATTAATGTGCTCTTTCTTGCATGAGACTTTATAGCCATCTGGCTAGCTGTTCACAGAATGGGTACATTTGGAAAACTCTCCAAGCATCCCTAAAAAGAAAGTAAAATGATGACAGAGATATGTAACATTTTAACGTGGAAAACTGGACTCTTGTACTTGACAGGTTTCTCCTGTGCTTTGCTGTTTATTTTTGGCTACAGTTCTTTACATTACTAAGCATTATTTTTGAGGAGCACAATCTTCTGTATAGTGTTAACAGGCATCTGACTGTGATGAAGATAAATATACTTCCCCATTTATTTCTGTATCTCAAGATTAATAAATAAAAATAAGCATGTTTCAACTTGATCGGCTGCTGTTTTTATTCATTCAGTACTGGCATCCCTTAATGAAATAATCACCGTGCACTACAGCAGACCCCTAAAGGACACGGTTATCACTTCCATTTCCTTAGGATACTTTATGCTTAATGTAGATGCTTCTTCTCTCTAGCAGCAAGGTGCAGTGTGCTATTAGACAGACACACACTACATCTTGTGCATCGTGTAGAACTTTACTAGAAGAGCGTGCAAAACTTAATTAGTTATGGTTTGGATCTAGATTTAGCAATGCTCAGAGTAAACCCTTTTGTGGCTAAAAGGGGCCTGGTACGTGGCTGAGTTCTACCCAGACTAGCCACCAAGCCCTTCTTTGGAGATTTCATCTCCCTTTCCTTTGAAGGGTGGATGGTGAATTAGGCTGATTTTACAGGAGCAAAAGGTGTCCCTCTCCCATGTAATTCAATGGCAAATATTCAGAACCTTGGACAGCGAACCTAATAATCCAGATTTGATTTAACTGCTTTTACTCAGGCTTGTCAATTGGAGGAGCCATCCAAAGCCAGGAGAAAAAAAAGAGGATTTTTCTCTTGCGAGCCATTGCACAGCCATCTTTGTCTTCCTTCCTTGATTCACTCTGCCCTACTCCCACTCTTCAGTAATAGACAAAGGGTCAGTTCTGCTGACCCCAGCTGGGAAATCAATTCCATATTTCAGTGTCGCTGATATCTCTGTATAGCTGGCTAAATTCCCTTTTCTCTTTGCAACATTCCTAGCCAAACAGCTAAACAAAGCAGTATCTGTAACTGCTTTGCTTATCTATTGTGAGAGATTGAAAACTTCACTCTGCACATGCTTTGTTGCCTAATATGAGATCATGCTAAACCGAATTTATAAAAAGTAATACTTTTCACAATAAAGTGGTCCTCTTGCTCATGACAAGTGCTGGTGTGGCTGTTCTTCTCTTGGGAAAGGGTGGTTTACCTTTTTCAGCTGATTCATGGTCCAATAACAACTCCACATTCCCAAGAAGGGGAGCATGGAGAAGTTCTGAGGTTCAGAACTTGCCCAACACCTCCAAATTCCCGAGGATGCAAGGGCTCAACATACACAGCCTCCCTTCGGTTTACTGGGAACACAAAATAATATTTGCAGGGTTCCTGGTATACCTTGTCATGGAGATGTGTGACCAGAGATTCCCTCCCCACTCCAGGAATCATTTTTAAAAGTAGAAACTCTTTAATTAAAAAAGATCCATATATAAAGCCATGGTTTTCCCTCGCTCCTTCCTTCTGGTTGCAAGTGTAATACTCAAGGTTAATAGGCCCAGATATAAAAGAAGTCATTTTACAACTCCACTGGTTGTCACCCCTAGCTCACCATTCCTTTTCAAAAGAACTGAAAAACCTAGCTCAACTGTTTAAACCACCCTTTTTCAACTTTTTTACCCTGGTGGAATGCTTGAAACCATTTTCAGGTCTCATGAAATGTTTATTTTTCAATTTCTATACCTTGCAGAATCCCTAGCAACCTCTTGTGGGGCCCTAGGGTTCCAGGGAACCCTGGCTGAGAAACCCTGATCTAAACAGTCCTTGGTCTCCTTCAGTCTTTTTTCCTGGGATTCCTTCCTGGCTCTCCTAAAGCAGTCTACTCTCTGTCTCTCCCCCCGCCTCTTTTTAACCACCTTCTACCCCTCCTCTGGCTAACTAACAAAACCCATGTGGGTTTCAGGGCCAATTGTTTCTTTCTACCTTCTTATCACCCATTGGCTAACAGAAACCCTGTAGGTGCCAGGGCCAATCGGTTCTCTTAACTTCTACCCTTTGCTCAGAACCCCCGACTTAACTTTTTCTATAATCAGTGAAGGTGTCTCACAGAGTCATTACACTACTGAAATCAATGGGACTTAAATTAGTCATGATTTCCATGGGTATCTTCTTCAAACTTGGATCAAGTTTGGACCCAAGAATTTTATACCACCCTTCAATCATCCTCTCACAGCAATTTACATGAATGAATTAAAAACTGAAATTAAAATAATTGAACCTATTAAACCACCAAGCACAATCAAATAGTGAGCAAGATTACATTTTTATTTCAAAAGCTGGGTGCTAGAAAGACAATAAAATAGGGGAGCCTTGTGGAATGTTTTACAAATGGGGAAGCAATGCAGCAAAGTCTACCTTTCTTACATCAGGAAAGGCACATTTTTTTAAAAAAAAATTTAAACTGTTGGGAGAGGCTGCTTGTTGCTGAGGGGCTCAAACTTCTGACCTTGCCCTTTTACCCTCAAGAACCCTCCTGTGAGTCACACCTGTGAGTCACACCTGTGAGTCACTAGGGGGTGGAGCTGGGAGCCTAGCTCTATATAACTCCTTGCAGAGGCTTTCCAGGCCAGTTTCCTGCCAGAGAGAAGGAGAGCAGCTTCTGGACAGCCATTCTGACTGGGGAGATTGGATTTTTTTTAAAACTGTTGGGAGAGGCTGCTTGTTGCTGAGGCGCAAGCCTAACAGCGTGCGAATTTCAGTAACCAAACAAAAATACAGCATACCTAAAAGTACAGCTTAGCATTCTTAGCATTAACTAAGAGTTCTTAGATTACCTAAAAGCTCTCACCATGGACACTGAGGGGACTGCAGCAGTCACTTGCCACAGTTGTGCGATGTTTGTCTTCTTGTCTACAGACGTGGAGAACTTCACATGCACCAAGTGCAAGCTGGTAGCCCTCTTGGAGGAGAAAGTACAGCAGCTGGAGACACTCGTAGCTACACTTCAACAGATTCGCAAGCAAGAGGTTTTCCTGGACAGAACAGAACGAACAGTCTTGGATGGGGACTGCACAGAGGAAGTGGCTGTGGAGGAGAGGGTCACTTCACAGACACAGGAAGTAGACAGCTGGAGGAACGTCACACACAGAACAAGAAAATCCAGGGATTCTTCGAGCAGCTTGCAGCTACAGAATCGATTCGAAGCCCTTTCCCTTATCAAGGACAACGAGGAAGAACAGCATGGACAGACTTCAGAGGTAGAGCAGGGGACCTTGAGAGGACCACTGCAAGGAACAGCAGCTGCGAAGCCTCGGCGGAGGCGTGTGGTGGTGGTGGGGGACTCCTTGCTGAGGGGTACAGAAGCAGTGGTATGTGGGCCTGACAAGATGATTCGGGAGGTGTGTTGTCTCCCTGGGGCAAAGATCTGTGATGTGACCAAGAGGCTGACAAGACTTGTCAAGCCTACAGATCATTACCCCTTACTTTTGGTCCATGTGGGAACCAATGATACTGCAAGGCACAGCTTTCCCAAGATCAGAAGAGATTATGAGACTCTGGGGAGGAAGCTGAAAGAAATGGACGCACAGGTTGTCATCTCGTCTCTTCTGTCAGTTGAAGGGCATGGTCCAAGAAGGGAGAGGAAAATAGCCGACGTAAACAACTGACTCCGTAGATGGTGTCGCTGAGAACAAATTGGATTCTTGGATCATGGGCTGCGCTTCCATGAGGGGGGACTTCTGGCAAGAGATGGGGTGCATCTTACAACAGTTGGAAGAAACATTTTTGCCAACAGTCTCAAGAATTTGATCAGGAGGGCTTTAAACTGAGTCATATGTGGGAGGGAGACAGTATTCTGGAAGGCAAAAGGGCTGGAGAAAATAGTCAAACTGTCATAGAGGGAACAAGGCAAACAGCGCAAGGACCCAACAGTGGGAGGCAAAAAAACTTGCACAGGGAGCAAGTAAAGGGAACACATGGTCTCAGATGTCTCTACACTAATGCACAGAGCATGGGAAATAAGCAAGATGAACTTGAACTCCTCGCACTACAAAACAAATATGATATAATAGGCATTACTGAAACCTGGTGGGACGAGTCTCATGATTGGAATGTAGGAATAGAGGGGTATAACCTTTATAGGAGAAACAGGCCAAACAGGAAAGGAGGAGGAATAGCATTATATGTCAGGGATATTTACACCAGTGAAGTGATCCATGACATCAATACTGGAAGCCAGGTGGAGAGCATCTGGATAAAAATTAAAGGGGAGGGAAACAACAGGGATGTTATTGTGGGACTCTACTACAGACCCCCAAATCAGACGGAGGAATTGGATGATGCCTTTCTAGAACAGATGAACACACATGCAGAAAGGAGGGATGTAGTAGTGATGGGTGACTTCAACTATCCTGATATTTGCTGGCAATCTAACTCAGCCAAAACTTCAAGGTCTAGCAAATTCCTTACATGCCTGGAAGACAATTTCATGGTCCAAAAGGTGGAAGAGGCAACAAGGGGGTCAGCTATTTTAGATCTGATCCTAAGCAACAGAGATGACCTGGTTAATGGGGTGCAAGTGGCGGGATCCTTAGGTGAGAGTGATCATGTTCTCCTGGAGGTTGTTATACAATGGAAAGGAGAAGCCAGGCATAGTCAGACACGCATTCTTGACTTTAGGAGAGCTGATTTCAATAAACTCAGGGAAATACTGGGGGTGATCCCATGGTCAGGAATACTAAAAGAGAAGAGACCTCAAGACGGATGGGACTTTCTCAAAAGGGAGATACTGAAGGCACAATTTCAAACAGTACCATTGAGGAAGAAGAATGGGAGGTGTCTCAAGAAACCAGGATGGATGACTAAAGAACTTTCAATGGAGCTAGGTTTTAAACAGAACATGTATAGGAAATGGAAAAGGGGGGAAATCACCAAAGAAGAATTCAAACAGATAGCGAACACATGTAGGAGTAAAGTCAGAAAAGCTAAAGCGCAGAATGAGCTCAGGCTTGCTAGGGAGGTTGAGAACAATAAAAAGGGTTTTTTTGGGTATGTCCACAGCAAAAGGAGGAAGAAGGAAATGACAGGGCCACTACGTGGAGAAGATGGCAAAATGCTAACAGGGGACAGAGAAAAGGCAGAATTACTCAACACCTTCTTTGCCTCAGTGTTTTCAGAAAAGGAAAAGGAGGACCAACCTGAGGATAATGGAACAGAGGACACAATAGGGGAAATCCAGCTCAAAATAAGTAAAGAGGTAGTACAGGAATACCTTCTTAATCTAAATGAATTTAAATCTCCAGGACCAGATGAACTACATCCAAGAGTATTAAAAGAGCTGGCAAATATAATCTCAGAGCCATTGGCAATAATCTTTGAGAACTCCTGGAGAACAGGAGAAGTCCCAGCAGACTGGAGGAGAGCAAACGTTGTTCCCATCTTCAAAAAGGGGAAAAAAGAGGATCCCAACAATTATCGTCCAGTTAGTCTGACATCAATACCAGGGAAGATTCTAGAGCAGATCATTAAACAGAGAGTCTGTGAACATTTAGAAGGCAATGCCATAATCACAAAAAGTCAACATGGATTTCAGAGAAACAAGTCATGCCAGACTAATCTGATCTCTTTTTTTGATAAAGTTACCAGCTTGGTAGATGAAGGGAATGCTGTGGACATCGCATACCTTGATTTCAGTAAGGCCTTTGATAAGGTTCCCCATGACATTCTTGCAAACAAGCTTGTAAAATGTGGGCTAGACAAGTTAACTGTTCAATGGATTTGTAATTGGTTGACCTGCCGAACCCAAAGGGTGCTCAGCAGTGGCTCCTCTTCATCTTGGAAAGAGGTGACCAGTGGGGTGCCACAGGGTTCTGTCCTGGTCCCAGTGCTATTCAACATCTTTATCAATGACTTGGATGAGGGAATTAGGGGCATACTTATCAAATTTGCAGATGACACCAAATTAGGAGGAGTAGCTAATACCCTAGAGGACAGGATCAAAATTCAGAATGACCTGGATAGACTGGAGAGCTGGGCCAAAGCTAACAAAATGAAATTCAATACGGAGAAATGTAAAGTACTGCATTTAGGGCGGAAAAATGAAATGCATAAATATAGGATGGGGGAGACCTGGCTGAATGAGACCACGTGCGAAAGGGATCTAGGAGTCCTAGTAGACCACAAGTTGAACATGAGCCAACAGTGTGATGTGGCAGCTAAAAAGGCCAATGCGATTTTGGGCTGTATCAATAGAAGTATAGTGTCTAGATCAAGGGAAGTAATAGTGCCACTCTATTCTGTCTTGGTCAGACCTCACTTAGAATACTGTGTCCAGTTCTGGGCACCACAATTAAAAAAGGATATTGACAAATTGGAGCGTGTCCAGAGAAGGGCAACTAAAATGGTGATAGGTCTGGAAACCATGCCTTATGAGGAGAGACTTAGGGAGCTGGGTATGTTTAGCCTGGAAAAAAGACGGTTAAGAGGCGATATGATAGCCCTGTTAAGTATTTGAAGGGGTGTCACATTGAGGATGGAGCAGGCTTGTTTTCTGCTGCTCCAGAGACTGGAACACGGAGCAATGGATGCAAGCTCCAGGAACAGAGATTCCACCTCAACATGAGGAGGAACTTTTTGACAGTAAGAGCTGTTCGGCAGTGGAACACGCTCCCTCAGAGCGTGGTGGGGTCTCCTTCCTTGGAGGTCTTTAAACAGAGGCTGGATTGCCATCTGTCGGGGATGCTTTGATCAAGATTTCCTGCGTGGCAGGGGGTTGGACTGGATGGCCCTCGTGGTCTTTTCCAACTCTGCAATTCTATGATTCTATGATCAGGAGACTCTTCAATGAGGGTCTTAACAGGTCTTTCATTGATTTGTGTTCTGATGGATTGAATAACTTTAGATGACAGCCTGTTTCTTTTATCAAATAGTTCTTTGAACAAATACACATTAAAATGTGGGTTTAAAAGAGGCCCATGAAGCTCACTGATCTGGCCACATGGCGGCAGCTACCAAAAGGAATCCCTTCAAGGAGTCTGTAAAGGACATTATTGATCCTCCCCCCCCCCTTTGCTTTTTTCACATTCTCTTTTCACTCCCTTTTTTGAGAGAGAGATTGAGAGTGGAGAAGGGCAACCTCTTGAACTCTAAGGATTGTGCCTCCATGTTTTCTATGACTTCCCTTATTTGTTAATCCTCTCAAATAAAAGAGCACAGGTTAAAAATGGTGCACAGTCTGGGCATAAATATCCTTTTAAAAAATCATGTAACACTTCTGCCTTTCACCACAGCAATAAAACAAGATTCTGATTCATATTGGAGGTTCAGAGACATTTACAAAAACTGCCTTTGAGAACAACTGACTAGCCTATTGTTACGTGGAACTAAGAAAGGGGATCCTGTACCACTAACAGCTGTGCAGAAAAGGAAGTTTCACAAACGCAGTTTGCTACACCATAGCACACTGCAAGGGTAAGGAAAAGGTAGTTCTGTTGATTTTTCCTCTTCTACCTTAAGAGCACAAAATAAGTCAAACCAACTCAGAACTATTTTAGTTTGACCTGTAAATCAGGTTTGATTTGGTGCTTCAAACCAGTGAAGATTTATTATGGGCTCTGTGTGTGTGTTTATTTATTTAAGGTATTTATACCCTGCTCTTCATCCACAAAGGCTCTCAGAGCAGCTTACAAATTGTTTTAAGCAATAGCAATTTACACATCTGCACTGCATTAAGCAGTTTCCAATCTGTGTTAGCTAATTGCCCCCACAAGCTGGGTACTCATTTTACCGACCTACGAAAGCATGGAAGGCTGAGTGAACCTTGGAGCCCGCTGGAATTTAACTTGCAACATTGTGGCTGCAGTACTGGCATTTAACCACTGCGCCACCAGGGCTCCATAGTAGTTTATAGTAGTGTATAGTAGTTTAAGTTGTAAAATTCAAGAAACAATCACATTAGTGTGTTGATTTTTAAGTGTATGGTACCAATCCAACAGAGAAGGCATTTTCATACAAAAGCTGGCACATCAGGAAATTATATAACACTGCACTGCAGGGTTCTCAGAGAGCATTCCAGCTGTCCACAAAATGGGTATAACAACACTAGGCTCTTTTGCAAGGCTGGCATGGCCCACAGTCTCTTAGCCACTGCTCTACCTCTGCAATATGAGTATAATAATGAGAGGTTTTATACCCAAATTAAGATTTCTCTTGTGCAAACTCGTATCACAGTGGGTATTATTGCCTTTCTAATGTCTTCAGATCTTGTAAAACCTTGCAAAAACACCATCATTAAATCAGAACAAGTCAGATTTATCTTAGCTGCTTGTTGGCCCAGTAAATATCTGCTCCACAATAATGCAGTGAGACCAGGGGCTTGTCTAAATGGCACAAATAGTCCTCACAAAATTTGAGGAGAATACGTGTTGTCTTAATGAGATTCCGCAGCAATTCGCTGTATTCAGAGGAAGGGCAAAAAGTGCCATATGCTGTGTGCTAGGAGACTCTGTGGTTTTCCATGAAGCTTTTTAAATACTGTAGAGGGATGCACATTATCGCTTATTCAAACAACCATTTGCATTGCTGCACATTCTCAGCAAAGGAGGAAGTTAACAGTTGATTGCTCCGTCATGAAGTGAGGGTGGGCTTTGCAGCAGCGGAGTCCAGAAACACCATTTTGGTGTTTTGGAGAAGCAAATATGCACATTTTCGCCATGCTAAGGTGGTTTTATATATATATATATATATATATATATATATATATATATATTACAAGCAGAAGGTCTCCCTTCTGCCTGTGTACATTAGAAGTTGTTTAAAAGAATATACAGTGATTGTACAGTGATGGCATTATTGGGAGGAATAATAGCGCCCTGTACTCACAGTCGCCATCTTGATTCGTGAATAGCTTCACAGACTATATTTGGTGCCAGAAAATCGTGGAGACAAATGATAGCTGCTGCAAATTCCCAGTAATGTGCATCCCTGCATAGTATTTCCTCCCATATAGCCAAGCCCTGGGTTTGGCAGTCAGACTTTCACTATGAGTATATTCAGACGCCACTGTAAGCCTCTCGCTCACTAGAGGGAAGTGCATCTGTATAATAAGGGGTGAAGGAAGCACCACACTATCCTCCCCACATCCATGAAAAACACAGATTTAGGAGTAGATAAGATGAAGGAACATCTCTTCTGCAATTTGCACCTGTCTAAAAGCAAAAAGGGAATGATGCTTTATAGATATCCAGTGCAATCCTAGACACATTACTCCACTATAAATACATCTAAAATCAGTGAGTTTTGCCCCTTAATAAGTGTACATAATGAGCCATAATGAAGCTAGATTCTGCACAGTGAGCTTTGTCCATTATACTGGAGAAAGTAATTAGTTATTTAACAGGGGACAGACATGGGCCATAACAATGCAACTGGAATCAAAACCCTGGGGAAACTTGAGATTTCTGTCAGGAAATTTGCCATATCCCATGCATTGTTTGAGAACAATTGAAAGCCACACTGCATCTTCCCTGAAAAAAAGCTACAAAGAAAATCCAATTGCCTTCTGTTTCATGTCCTCTTCTGCCACACCAGCTTCATTCTTCCTTCCCACAATCCCCTTTTGATGGAGGGTACAAAACAGGCATTCTTCTCAAAAACACCAAAGTAACAAAAGATGCTGTATTCTGACATCCTGTATTGTTTGCAAGTTGGAGGGTGTTTTTATGGAGATGCAGGCACAACGGACTCATTGTGGAGCATGCTACTTATTCACACCCAACTGGTGTCGCTCCACTACATTAATTAAGCTTTCCTGGTTTTCTCAGCTGGCATGCCAGTTTTCTGGTGAGAGGTGGTGAGAGCAGTAAGCCTTCAATCTGAAATCACAATCCTGGTGTCCAGTCTTAGAGTAAGCCAGTCTATTATATTGTTCCTTCAATACAAGTGGTGAGAGAAGTTTTCTTCCCCCTGCTCCCAACAGAGCATCTACGCTGTGTTCTACAAGACTATATCCTGAGGTTTGCAACAAGGAATGTTGCTCATTGTTTCTCTCAGTCTCACTCATCAACATGGTGAACAACACTGCCAAATACATAATCTCCCAGAAATCATTCTTCCCTTTTTTTCTGAAGCAAAACAATGGCTGGAGAGATGGTAACAAACACCATTTTGAGCTGATTTTCTGCATGCTCCAATTATTCTCAGCAAAGAACTAGACAAACATTAACAAAAATAAGTAAGTACAGTACATATTTATTACGGTCAAAAACCAGTAAACAAGAGCCAGCAATATGCAAATACAAACATTTAAAAAACATTTAAAACATTTAAAAGTCATAAGCAAGGTAAAATAAAACAGAATAAAATTGCATATTACATATCTGGTAGGTATTTAAATAAAAGAAAAAATCCATAATATACTTTTAAAAACATTTAAAACATTTAAAAGTCATACATTAACAAAAGTATTTTAAACAGAATTCAATCTCCTTCCCACATACTCTGTTTTCTAAAAGTATATTTTATTAGAGTCAATCCTAAATAAGTTCCTGAAAAGAGAAATCTTGTTTTGACCATTTGGAAATAGACAAGTCCTAATGAACCACAATCCTGGTAAAATTACCAAAGTTGCTTCAGGCCATAAGCAAATCTGTCCCTGCAGCTGTCCAGTCTTTTACTCAAGAAGATGTACTGAGGACTTTTCTTGTCATTTTCAACCTATTCTGTCTCTGAAGCAGGACAGAAAGCAGCTGCATCTTAAGCTAATATTCTTTTCCAGTACAGGAATCCATTTGGTTTAATTTTAGCTTGGTCACATTTAACAACAGGCAGGGGAACTGGATGTAACAAGGTGATAAAGGATACACTACCACTTTTGAAATGTAGTTGATGATTGAAGAAGCCTTGTCTATAGGAAAGTAACATAAGGAAAGCAATGTCAACATAACTCAGGCCCAAGGCTGAAAGAGCCATGTAAACATTGAAAAATAAAATAGAAAGATGATTTGCACCATCATTCACACAGCAAGTAGATGTGTAACAACATTTCTGTTGCAGCTTATATTACAAAGAGGTAGCACACTGTTCTCAATGTCTTAGCTCACATGGAGAAAAGCAATGAACAGAAACAATACTGTTGGTCATCCAGCAAATTCAGATAATGGCATATTTTAAGAATTAGTTGCCAACTAGAGCAAGATAACAAAAATAATCCTATAATCAAAAGCAGGGATTGGGTAGGCCAGATTTTGTGATAAGATCACTAAAGTGGGTTGCTTCATCACATTGGAAGAAGCAACTGTCACATTAAAATTGTTTTGCTGGTGGCTTTCTTTTTATTTGGGAATAATGTATTGTATTTAGCATGACTTAGTCAACATTTGATAATACAGTCGCCCCTCCACATTCACGAACTTGAGATTCGCGGTTTTGATTATTCGCGGTTTTGGGAGGGCCCCCCCGGGCCCCCACAAAGCCGCGACACGGGGCCACCGGAGGCCCCGTGAAAGCCCTGGGAGGGAGCGGGGAGGGCCGGGGAGACCTCCATGGGGCCTTCGGAGACCCTCCGGAGGCCCCGCGAAGGCCTTGGAAGGGAGGGGGGAGGGCTGGGGAGGCCACCGGGGAGGCCTCCGGGGGGCCTTGCGAGGCTCCGCGAAGGCCTTGGGGAGCACCAGGGAGGCCTCCGCGGGGCCCTGTAAGGCCCCGCGAAGGCCTTGGGAGGGAGGGGGAGGGCTGGGGAGGCCTTCACGGGGCCCCAGGAGACGCTCCGGAGGCCCCACGAAGGCCTGGGGACGGGGTGGGGAGGGCTGGGGAGGCGATCCTGGGGCCTCCGGAGACGCTCCGGAGGCCCCAGAAAGGCCTGGGGACGGGGTGGGGAGGGCTGGGGAGGCGATCCTGGGGCCTCCGGAGACGCTCCGGAGGCCCCAGAAAGGCCTGGGGACGGGGTGGGGAGGGCTGGGGAGGCGATCTTGGGGCCTCCGGAGACGCTCCGGAGGCCCCAGAAAGCCCTGGGGACGGGGTGGGGAGGGCTGGGGAGGCGATCCTGGGGCCTCCGGAGAAGCTCCGGAGGCCCCAGGAAGGCCTGGGGATGGGGTGGAGAGGGCTGGGGAGGCGATCCTGGGGCCTCCAGAGATGCTCCGGAGGCCCCAGGAAGGCCTGGGGAGGGAGGCGGAGGCAGGGAAAAGCGACTATAGGGCCTCTGGAGGCCCTGTGGTCGCTTTGGCGGGGAAGGGGGAGGGCAATTGTTATTCGTGGATTTTTCACATTCGCGGGGGTCTGGGGAACCTAACCCCCGCGAATGTGAAGGGATGACTGTATTCCTTCCTCTGCCAAATTAAGAGGTGACATGATAGTCATGTTTAAATATTTGAAAGGATGTCATATTGAAGATGGAACAAGCTTGTTTTCTGCTGTTCCAGAGACTAGGACACAGAGCAATGGATTCAAACTAAGGGAAAAGATGAAGTTGAAGGCTTTCATGGCCAGCATCCATAGGTTTTTCGTGGTTTTTTTCCAGGATATGAGGCCATGTTCTGGAAGAGTTTATTCCTAATGTTTTGCCTGCATCTGTGGCTGGCATCTTCAGAGATGGTGGCATAGGGGTGTGTGGGGTTTATATACTGTGAGTCCCTGTTGGAGAGGATATATAAATTTGTGTATTTGAATGGCTAGTTCCTAGGGTGGGAGGATATGCAAGGAGGATTCATGTCTCTTTGGCTAAAGGTCCATTGTCTGCTGGAAAGCCCCCTGTCCCTGGGTGAAGTTCATTTGCATGTGTTGAGTTTTGATTTTGGTGTTTTTCAGGACTGATAGCCAAACTTTGTTTAAGGGTTTCTTCTTTCCTATTGAAGTTGCCCAGGTGTTTGTGGATTTCAATAGCTTCTCTGTGCATTCTGACATGATAGTTGTTGGCCTGGTCTAGAATTTCTGTGTTTTTAAATAACATTTTGTGTCCAGGTTGGTTTATAACATGTTCTGCTACTGCTGATTTTTCTGGCTGGCCCAGTCTGCAGTGTCTCTTATGTTCCTTGACTCGTGTTTGCACACTGCAATTAGTGGTCCCTATGTAAACTTGTCCACAGCTGCATGGTATGCAGCAAACTCCGGCAGCTATGAGAGGGTCTCTTTTGTCCTTCGCTGAGCGTAGCATTTCTTGGATTTTCTTGGTTGGTCTGTAGATTGTTTGGAGGTTGTGTTTCCTCATCAGTTTCTCTATTCTGTATGTGACTCCTTTGATGTATGGTAAAAAAAAACAACCTTCCCTTTCGGTGGCTGTTGTTCTTCATTCCTGTGGTTTTTTTCTGCATCTGGCTGCTCTTATGATGTTTCATCTGTAATAACCATTAGCCTGTAGAGCCCAGTTTAGGTGCTTCAGTTCATCCTCCAGGTAGTGGGGTTCGCAGATCCTTTTTGCATGGTCTACCAGTGTTTTTATTGTGCTACAGGAGAGGAAAAGGAGCCAGGCCATCATCCAATGTTTGAGAAACCTTCAACAATTTAACCTTTTTCAAAAACCATAAATTAGGTGGTATATTAACTTCCAAAATTTCATCACATTGTAAAGGCATTGCAACCACATTTGATATCTCAGTGACTCCTAGAAAACATTGTTTCTTAATAACAGTCCTAGAGCAGATTCTGAATCCATTTGTCAAGATGTCAGTTAATAACAAGATTTATACAGCAGGTGGTGCTGTGAATAGGTCCAACATTAAAAGGTTAGAGAGAGTATTCCAGTGCACTGGACTCCTCCTCATAAGTATTCAGTGACCCTGAACTTTAAGGCCAGCAAAGCATGTGACCACCAGTGCTATTAGTCAAGCCTCTATCTCATTATGAGATTATACCTCTCAAAGGACAGAACACATGCATATGAATTACTGTTGAAGTCCATACTGCCCATCCTCAACCTATGTAAAGCTGTATCTATATATTTATTTTTCCTTAGCATTTTTGGTTGTTGAAAAAAAATAATTTGAAATATGGATGTGTAACTAATGACCTCTAAAAATTATCCCCTTTCCTCTTACTTACCACTATTATATCCTTGTCTGCTAAAGAAAAGTTTTACTCCAAAATCTGTAAACATGTACAACAGATGGCAAACTCTTCTTGCCAAGAGAAGACAACAAAATCGTTTTTACGCCATTTGCTTTCCATGCTATTAATCAGTCCTGATGTGATACTGTGTCATCTACTGCAACCACTTCAGACTTGATAAGAGCAAAATAATCTGCTTTCTCCCACTAAACACAGGATGGAGAATAGTCTTCTTCCTATGCATTAAGCTTCTAAATTGCTGATGAAGCTCTCTAGGATCTATAGGGAGAGGCAGGTAAGAAATATTACTGTTGTCATTTTGTTAGTATTATAATGTGGCATTGGTGGTTTCACAGACCTACCACCAATTCAACTGGTATTATTGAATTACCAAATGTAAAGACTGTCACCAAATTATGCCACTACCAATAAATTCACATTTATTCTTTTGATTGAAGCTACGTTGGTAAAAACTATATATAATTTTATTGATTTATGATGTATATAACCATAAGTGTAAGAAATCAAGTTGTTCATGAGATGCTTAACTGTAATGAATAACTGAATAAAAAAGAAAAAAAAAAGAAAAAAAAGAAATATGTGAGTGATGCAATTTCTTCAGTGTTGCTTATCTTGCAAATAGGAGTGAAGCAAAGCACAATGTCAGACCAGAAATGGTTTAAGCTGCCCTTGTCTAAGTGGCTAGCTCATAGTAGTTTCACCATGTGGTTGCATACTTGGGCATATGGTCCTAGGATGTGAATTGTCCACCAGGTTGGAGCCATACTACTTAATTTAGCCATGCAATTCATTGCATAATTGTACCACAATGTTTTTCCCCTTCTTGAAAACACAAGTTATTCAAATTACTTTTCCTGACAATGTGGGTTAAAAAGCAATCTTGATTTCATCTGGTACCCTACCAATTCACACTGAACCATTAAATACAGCCAAGATCTGGGAGTGGGGGGGCTCCCATTGAATGGCTGCTTCTACAAGCAAAGCTGCAACTCTCTCACCTTCACTTCAGCCTGCATGAAGGGAAGAAGAAAGGAGAGAAGTGCTAATTCTGGTGGCAAAAGCAGCAGATCCAGTGGAAGTACACTCTTGCATTCTGACCAAGTCTGTAACTAAAATAAATTTTCCAGAAATACCTCAAAACTCATGGTTTTCTAGAGAAAACTCATTTTGTTGCCAAGTCCTAACCACACAGAAACATGCAACTTATTTCAATGTATCTTACTTTCTAATGATGCATGCCTTGGACTGAGGTCTCATATATACCCCATTTCATTCTTCCATAACTGAAAAAGTATGATAAACTCTTTGGGTGGCATGAGATAATCAAGGAAAGCTTCTTATAGGACAGAATGAGAGAAAATTTTGCAGCTCTCCTTAAATGAATGGAAGACACAAAATCAGTACTATCAAGATACTCCCGCTTGTTAGGAGCAGAACAAGACAGGATGCTTGAAGAGGTGAGAGCCACCACATGGGTACTGGACTTGTGTCCTTCCTGGCTTATAAAAGCAGCCAGATAGGGACAGGATGAGTGGGTAAGGGAAGAGGTGATGGATACCTCACTGCAGCAAGGCAGAGTTCCATCCTGCCTAAGAGATTGTTGGGAGAAACCCAACCACACTAAGTAACTGTCAGGATATTGGGACATACAGTAAGTAGATTTATTCTGTAAAGAGCTGAGATGTAGGAAAGAGCTGCAAAGCAAGTTAGCAAATCTATCAATATTGGCTGAGCCCAGGAGCTGAGCTAGTGCAGAGCTGATTGGGGGAGGTGCTAGGACCTCTGCAGAGTTGTGTATTTAGTTTGTCCTATAGAGTTTAACTGAGCAGTTCTGTGTTGGATTTCACAGAAGATGCCTTTCTTTTGAATGCTGTATATATATGTAAATATTATGCCCAAGTAAATAGAAGCAGTTTATTTTAGACACAAAGTTATGTGTCTGTGCCTTTATTCTTATGCCTGAAAGAACAACACTGCTATTTTATGCTGCCTGGGATCTGTTTAGGTTCCCAGTGTGTATGATACCACCTGACGATAACTACCAGTCAGTGTCCAGTAACTTTTTTTTTTTGGTCAAGGTTCTGGAGCATGTGGTGGCCTCTCAACTCTACCAGTCCCTGGATGCAACAGATTATCTAGTTCTATTTCAATCTGACTTCAGGGCTGGTTATGGGACAGAAATAGCTTTGGTCACCTTGGTGGATGACCCATGCCAAGAATTAGACAAGGGGAACATGTCAGTATTGGGTCTGCTAGACCTCTCAGCAACTTTCAATTCCATTCATATAGTATCCTTTTGGGCCACCTCTCTGGGATGGGACTTGGAGGAACTGTTTTAAAATGATTCCAGACCTTCTTGGAGGGAAGAATTCAGACGGTGGTGCTCAGGGATTCCTATATGACACCCTGACCATGCACTGTTTTGTTTCCCATGTTGTTTAATATTTGCATGAAACTGCTGGAGCAGGTTATCTGGTCTTTTGAGGTTCAATGTCATAGTATGCTGATAATGCCCAATTCTATCTTCCCTTTCCATCTAATTTCAAGGAAGTTGCTTTGCTACTCAAGCCGTCTGCTGCTAATAAAGGACTTCATGAGAGTGAATAAATCGAAGCTTAATCCAGACAAGACTGAGGTGCTCCTGGTCTGTCAAAAGACAGATCAGGGAACAGGGATTCAGTCTGGGTTGAACGGTGTTACACTCCCCCTAAAATCTCAGGTTTGCAGTATGAGTGTGTTCCTGGACTCAGATTTGAGCCTGCATTCTCCAATTTTGGCAGTGGACAGGAGTGCATTTGCACAGCTAAAACTAGCACACCAGTTATGCCTATTCCTCAAAATGCTAGATCTGGCTATGGTGACACATGTCTTGATGATATTCTGGTTGGATTACTGTCACACACTGTATGTGGGTCTGCCTTTTGAATCTGTTCAGAAAGTTCAACAGGTCCAAAATGCTGTGGCCAGGCTGCTAATTGGGGCTAGTTACAGGAAAGATGTAACTTCTTTGTTGAAAAAAGCTTCACTAGCTTTCTGTTGGTTTCCAAACAGAATTTTAAGTGCTGTCTATGACCTTTAAAGCCCTACATGGCTTGTTTCCAGACTACATGAAAGACCATATCTCCCTACATGAGCCTGCCTGGGTTTTATATTTGGGGGAGGACTGTCATCCTGTCATTCTCACCACCTTCACAGGCACATTTGGTGAAGACATGGGAGACAGCCTTCTTGGTGGTTGCTCTCAGACTGTGGAATTCCTGCTCATGGAAGGTTCAGTTGGCCCCCTCTTTGCTCTCTTTCTGCTGGCAGGCAAAGGACTTTTCATTTAGACAGACTGTTGGCTCTCGATATATGGGACAGAAGGGGTCTTTAATGGCATGGACTGTGCTTTTATTAAAAAGAACATTTAAAATGTGTTTTAAACTGTTTTCACTTTGTGCTTTTAATAGAATTATTCAATTGCTTTTTTTAAAAAAATGGATGCTCTAATAGTTTTTTTTAGCTGTACTTTGTTTTAATTGGAGGGAGGCCTGTGCTAGGAGGAAAGACTATGGTGATACAGTGAATATCTAAAACAGTTAACATTTTCTAGCATAGACAAATGTGGCTTTACGTTTTGTATAACCTTAACATAATCTTTACTGGACAGAAGTAATAAAACTAATTTATTGTTTTTAATAGCACTTTGTAGAACAATCCTGACATTATTTGCCTTTAAAACAATGCTACGCTAGATCAGTATTAATTCTGCCATATTCGTTGGCGAGACAGAGGGAAAGGATATGCAATTGTGATGGAGAATTGACTCAAACCCAGGCTGCCCTGTTTCATGTGCAACAGACCTGCCAGTGGCTCTCACGTGACACATCTCATCTTTCTGAGAGGGTCTGTCTGTAATGATTACCCAAAAGGTTGTTATATTGAGCCTGTAAAGAAAAAGACTGAGTCTGCCAAAATATGTGTGTAAGAGAAAGCTGAAAAATATAACTGTACTTGCTCCAGCTTGGCCAGAAGCCCAGAATTAATAGAGATAAGATGCTACCCTTAGAGAACAAAGAGCTCATTTACAAATGCAGAGCACATTTCTGTTCCAAAAAAGTTTTCTGCGAAATGAAGACTGTTTAGTGGCTGATGTAATGGACATGCGCAGAGCCTGAGTTTTTAAGTTTCGTTCTTCTCTAATATAAAAAGGTGTGTGTGCTTTGTTTCGAGGAACACAGCATGGAGATTTATACTCTGTGTTACACTGCTTGTAATTAAAGCCATCTGAATACATGGAACTGGCCTTGAGATTCCTTTGTCACACAGATAGACCTTAACACTTCTAACAAGCAAATCTTTCATTAACAGCAGATTGAAAAGAACCCTTTGTAGCTTATGATAGTCTGCATTTAAGTACAAAATACTAATACTGTACTAAAATTGCCTACATTTTACTAACTGTAAATTTATTATTCTTTTTTAGTCACTGGAATTGTCATATTGAAAGCATGCCTTCCATACAAGAACACACTTCATTCATGATTTGGTATACATTTATTAAATTAGACAGAATAAGAAAGAAAAACCTTACAATGCAAAAGACAAACATATGGACTTCAATACAGTGAAAAAACAAAAAAACAAAAACCCAATGTTTTCAGAATTATTACAGCAAAACATCCTCTATACAGTATTACAGGTCAGCCAAGACAAGCAATAATATCGGTAAAGGGAACACTTGGAACCATTAGCACGCACTTAAATGCCAGTTAAGAAGAAGGTAGCAAGCATCTAGCTAGACAAAAATATTCCTGGATTTAACAACTCACAGGCTCTTGGCAAGTTTGAAACTAATATCAATTCCAGTACAAACCTCAGCAGAGGTCCACAACAGCTTCTTTGGAGGGAGGCAGTGAGAGATGTACAAAGCTGAACATGACATGTAGCATATGAGAAATAATACTAAGAGTTGTGCACTGCATAACATTTAGTTTAACTGACAGGTGCCTAGCGTGCTTCAGTTCTGCACATCAAAAATATTTGTCCTAGTGTTATTCACACTTAATTGGATGCAAGTGTCTTTGAAAATCATGGGGATAACTTCCAAAAATGTTTGCAGGATCAGGGTTCATCCAGGCAGCTATCAAGAAAATATATGCATTCAACTATAGCCACGCTTGCACTTACCCCTTTTTAATTTTAATGACAAATACACAATAGTCAGTAAAGCTGAATATTTATTTAATATTGATAGTGTATTGCCACTATAATAAAAACATATTAATAGTGAAATAATATTAATAGTGAAGTATTTTATCAGGGTAGCTACCAATAATCTATGAAGGCTCTTTCAGTTTTAAAATATAAAAATGAAAAACCACTGTTAAAGCTTCCTGGGCTTTCTACAAGCTCTGAATTGCTAGGACCTTCTGGAAATGGAAATTAGTTTTAACGTTCCCATTTCAAGGTCTAACTTACATGAAAGTTCATCTTCATCTGTTTCCTGTGAGTTAGATCCAACTTAACCTCCTGTGACATATGGGCTTCTTCCATTACTGTACCAGAAGGCTTTTGATTTGTCAGAGCTTTTCAACAAAATATATGCTTTGGAAAGATGAAGGTCCAGGCAGAGCAGAGAGGCAGGTGACACTAGGGGCTACGTTAGTTTAAAAACAAAAACACATACCCCCCCAAATACAACACAACACCTGCTATGCTATACACTAGTGGAGCATTCTGAGACAAACACTGCTTGCAGATGCTGCTGCCAGGGGAAATAAATTCTTGATATCACTAAACATGTTCATAATTCAGCTCCCAAACACACATGTACATAATTCAATGCCATCCCTAAACTAAAAGAAAGCCTTTAAAACCACGCCTGCTGGTTACTCCAGAATAAACTCAAATATCTAGAAATGTGTGTACAATAATGCAGCTCACTTTATTCCACCAATATGTTCTTTTTCTAAAGATCCAATTGCTATCCTAGAAATTTTTCACTGAGCATTTTTCTGAGCAACATTACTTTTAAAGATCTTAAGTTCACAAATGTCACAGGAATTAACAGTGCTATAATGCTACTGGCAAATGTCTGATATTAAATAACATGCCGTTCTGGAAGTACTGTAAGATACGAAAAAGAAACCAAGTAATTTTCTGGTGAACATACGATTGGTTCTGGAGCAACTGTAGGGAGTATATAGCCCTCCAGATGGTTTTAGACTGCAACTCAGAACAGCCCTAGCCAGCACAACCAATGGTGAGGTATCATGGGAACTGCATTCCAACAATAACTGGAGTGCCATACACTCACCATCTGTGTTCTAGAGTATGCTTTAAAAATACATGGTCATATACTGTTATCTACGAATATAAAAAGAAACAGAAGGAGAGGGGAGAGGAGAGGAACAACTAACACTCCAGGTCTGCTAACCAAAGTAGGACAATTACATTTTAAGAAACAAATGGTAGAAAGAAAACACACACTTTTTGGTACAGTATTTAAAAATTATTTTCCTACCTATACTTTAATTATTAAAAAAATAAATATTTTAACCATAGCTGGCTGCGCCAGCAGTATTTATGAGGATATGATAAATGTAATTTTAGTGGACTAAACATTTTAGCGGATTATTTTTTAAACACTTGAGAGAGAGAGAGAGAGAGAGAGAGAGGGAGGAGAAAAAACAGGTGAAGATGAAAACATGACTGCTTCCTTTCAAAGTAAATAAAATTCATAGCCAATGTGAAAGCCTGTACTGTGTTCAAACACTTGAGGAAGGACAAAGTATGGCTAGCAATTATACAAGCTATTTAAAATGTCTTAAAACCATTAAAATGCTAAACTGCACATTATAAGAAAACTGTGCATATTAAAGTGCATTACTTTGCTTTTGTTTTCCAAACGAACAAAAACAAACTGATTAAAGAGATATAAAATGTATTATGTCCTAAAGTTCTATAGGTATAACAATACGCAATGAAAATGTACAATACTTATCTTTCCATCTGTTGGGATTGTATTTTAAGTTTGGTTTGTCTCATTTGGGACAATGGATTGCTTCATAAGGTTCAATTCTGATGGAACGAAGTCAACTGGTACACAACAAATTACAGTGTATACTCTACTAAAAAGCTGTATCTTGAAAATAAATTTTGCCTCAAGAAGGAAAAAAATGAAGCAAGTTTCTTCTCGAAACATTATTTTACAATAACTGATAACAAGGAAGCATGTAGTAAATCACAATGTCAAGTTTTCCAATATGTAATGCCTCTGTTTTCATCTTCCTAAATGGCTCTCAGATATAGGAGCAAGAACAATGCACTTAAACAAAAGAACATGTTAGGCCACAATCCTGTCCCTCAAGCGTATGCTGTTATATCCTGAGAAATAAGTGACTACAAATTTCAGAAGCAGAGCAACATCTCAGGCTAGAGCAACTGGTTTCACCAAATGAACCAAACAAATATATTGCATTCATGCCCAATTAATAAGATGAGAAAAAGAACTTTCACTAAAATGACTGCAAAAATTAGAAAAAAGCCAGTTTGTCCACCTTAGGAAGTGTTATGAATTGCTGCACTGTCCAAGGTTTACTAAATAAGCTGAAAGGTACTGTGCAATAACTTTCTGTGTTACACAGAAAGGGGTTGTGCATTGAGGCAGAAATTACTTCTCTTAAGAAAAACATTCTACAGATTCGCAGTCACCCATCATCCCACTACTTACACCCTCCCCTTTCATCTGCAAAATGCATAGTGCTGAAAACTGGATGTATATGCTTGTGTGTGTTTCCTAGATACATAAAAGGGGGTGGGGGGAAAAGCAGCAAAAAAAGCCTAACTCCACCTCTCACAGAAATTGCAGCCATACATGGCAAAACAGATATTTCACAAAAAAAGGGCTGAGGTTTCTATAGATCATATGTAAAAACAGATGTGCATGTCTCCCAACCACCATCATCATCCAAAAAAAAAAAAAAGAAAAAAAAAGGAAAAAAAAGAAAAGAAAACAAACACCCTCCAGATACTTTCTCAGGGAAGTTCTTCCTCTAGCTAAATCCCTGGCTTGGCAAAATAAAAAGTAAAGGTAACAGTGAACATGGGGAATGTACAGAAGGATCTAGGATTCTTCTGCAATTTGAAGCAAGGAATTGATAGCAGCATCCTTGTTCCCTCTCTGGGCTTCTAGTACAGAACGGATTACTTCTCTGTCCATGTTGGGGAACATGTCCTGGATAGATTTTAGATCCTCTTCATTACAGACATGCTGAGGGTTCATTGCAGGAGGTGGAACTGCCACAGGTACCATGCCTGGGTTACAAACAGCAGGCATTCCTAGAAAAAGAGACAGACAATTGAAGAAGATTGACAAGTATTGAAGTCTAACACACGAAAACTAATCATCAGTTCAAAGTATTAGGGTCAGAAGCTTCCAGTTGAGAGTGTTACTATTTTGTAGGTGTAAAAGCACAGATACACAAGAAGTGGTTTAATCAAATTCCACGACAGTTCTAGATGCTCTTTTTTTGGGTCAGCAGGATAGTATCTGTGTCCAAATGCAGAATAAGGACCACTGGCAGATAAGATTCCTCCCTCTGCAGCAATCCTGCTCGAAACTCTCCAAATCTGTTCCAGAGGGTTTGAGAACTCTTCAGATCCATTTGGGACACATGAGAAATCTCACTGTGAGAGCATCAAGTCCACAAATACAACACTGGATGGAACCCCTTAAGGTATTTGCAAGGCTGCAAAACTCCAAGCATCTTTTAAAAAATGGCTACTAGGGCCAACAATCAGAAATACAGTACCTCTTTAGTTCTGTGCAGTGCTGCTGTCTGAATCTACAATGTGGCTCCCCGAATATTTAATACTTGCTCCTATATTTTCCTTCGGGTTTTTCCGGGCTGAGAGGCTGTGTTCTGGAAGTTTATTTCTGACACTTCACCTGCATGTGTGGCTGGAAGCCACAGATGTAGGCAAAACGTCAGAAATAAACTCTTCCAGAGCACGGCCTCACAGCCTGGAAAAAAAACCAAGGAAAATCTATGGATGCTGGCCATGAAAGCCTTCGACTTCACACTTGCTCCTATAGCTTTCATTTTTTTTCCAGCCTTGAAAATGTCTATATAATCAAGGGACATAGCCTAGATTAAAGGCTGGATCGTGATATCAATGATCAACTGCTATAGGAGAAATAAGGCAAGCAGTGTGTATAATTAGCTCAAGAGACCAGACTTGTCTCACTAGGTACAGATTTTTACCTTTCCACCTTAAAGTACCCGTTAAGACAGCACAAATGAACTTTCATTAAAATAATGATAAATATATATGTAAGTGCTATGGATCCAATTTTTCATGGAGATTAACCTGGCACTTTCTTAGTACTCAAGTCCTGAGAGAATTTGGCCCTGTGATTAGCCTCCTGCTTCGCCAGAGTGAAAGGATAAGCAAGGGAATTTATTGCTGCCTTGGGTCCCTAGGAATAAATAATGGTGGGTAAGGAAAGAAAATGGAGCATTGAAAAGGATGTGGCGATTAAAAGCAGGGAACTGAAGTTTTCTTCAGTAATTATTTTTCTGAAGCTAACATAAAGTGTCCATTTGCAAGTACCAAATAACCCTTTGGTACTTGCAAATAACCCTTTTTCATCCTGAGAGATGTAGCAGAAAATCTAGAATGTGTTATCAAGAAGAGCTTATATCAACAGGCAAATGAATCGGTTAACAGCCACCATTTTCACTACTGAAGAGTTAATAGCTATATCAATGAAGCTAAATGGTATTAATGATTTCACTAATTACTATTGCTGGTAAAAAGCATTAGGGTTTCCTGGCACCTTGAAGTTCGAGACAGTGAAAGCCAAAATCAAAACAAGTATGAAATTTATGCTGCTGTTAATTGGCTTTTATTAATTTCATGTAGAGCAGGGGTTTTCAACTTGAAGTCTATGGATGTGCTTTGGGAAGAAAAAATGATTTTACCTTGAAAGTAAAAATTAATTATTTTCAACTGTTCATTCTAATTTCCATTCCAGATTTGTCTACATAAAGGAAAACAATTTCTAATCCAATAAAATAAATTGCATTGCTAAATTTTGTCTCTGTGTATCTATGTGCAATTTTTTTCTGGGAAAGGGGTAAATAGTTTTCATTAGATTCAAAAAAGGGGTACATGTCCCCCCAAGATTAAGAACAACCTGTATATATTTTAACAATACTGTATATAAATAAAATGTATGATTGTCATAATGATGGAGGGACAGGGATTAAATCATTGAGAATATTAATTCAGAGAAATTTGTAATTGCAGAAGCTGTTCAACTTCTCAATATAGGTGACAATCCAGTCAGCCACAAAGATATGACAACCAGAGTACAAGGAGCACTTTGAGGGCGACATCAAATGTAACACATTTTCTTTTAGAAAACTTGGCCTAGGAACTTACAGAATAACTATTAAAAGTGCTAAAATTCACATATTGGCACTGAAGATAAAAATTGGTTGGGATAGCTAAAAAAGTGCTCACATTTGTTCTGCATCTCATGTGTGAGAAACAGCTACAAATAATCTGAAAGATCAATATTGCCATTTAAGGAAAAGCATTATTAAAATGTCATTTTCATTATGGCAAACACTTGAGTTATTCAAGTGTACTAGTTAATAGTTACCTGAATCAAAATACATAAATGCTACTGTTGAATAATCAATGCTTATAAATATGTTGGTAATCTTTTTTTTTTTTAACTGTTTACAAAGAATGTACAGCACTTTAAATGTTAGAAAGTGGACTTGGTTTCAAATGCAACAGCATGATTGCAACAAAAAACAAACATTCAAGCATAAGCAATAGCATTCAATGAGGTGTACATGTAAAATGGCAATGTGTTTTATAGCCAGTGAACACTATTTATGGACAAGCAGTGCAAAAGGTGTACAGAATAAACTCATTCACATGACATAGAAAGTATTACAGAATTTAAAAACAATATCCAAGCACAGTCAAGTGCCTTCCTAGTTCAGTAACATTTTGCCCTGCAAATCTCTAAAAGAAAACAAACTATGAACATTTTATCTGTAGGAGATCTTGTAATGCCACAAAGAAAGAAAACATCTAACTTTTGTTACTATCTCAGTATCTCACTTTTTCTTTATACTTTCTTCTGCTAAAGACATTACATATCAAGATAAAAATGTTAAGGACTGCATTATTTCACAATTCCTCTCTCTTCCCCTCCCCCCCCATCCAAAATACTGGACGCTAACCTTTTCACTGAACAAGCACTTTCTCAAGGCACTTGACTGGACATTTTGAACTGCAGTTAACAGTGAGGATGTCACAATACTTTCTGATGCTGAGTCCAATAATGTGTCGCACTACAATCAACACTGGAACATTACAAAGGAGAGTGAGGAAATGCAGCACAAGTAGTTTCCTCACCTCTTTCCTCATTTTTACTGTAATATGAAACATGGAACTTGCAAATCACGCTGCTGCAAGAATCAGAAGGCTATGAAGCTCATGGTAACTACTGGGGAAATTAACAAGTCCCATGTTACCACAGCAGCCCCGAGAAAAGTGAGAAACAAGTAGCTGTTTTTAAAAGAAGCAAATTAGCACACACACGCACCACTGATATAATCTAATCTTTTAATGAAAGGTATTCACCAGCTGGGTGCAATTTGGATTCCAGCTCAAGCACTGAGTGCTACCAACAGCTTCACATTTGTAAATAAACTGAAAGGTGATAACAGGAAGATGCTGTGACTATTGTTTCTGCATCTGGGAATTAGGCAGACAGCCTGTTCCAAGTAAGGCAGCACTCTTCTTGACAAAGCAAATACATAGTCGGAGAGTATTCCTCAATGGCAGTCCAGGGGACCTCAGTGATGACAAAGCATGCTGTCCATGCTGCCTCGGGGTGTGGTGGGGTCTCCTCCTTTGGAGTTTTTTAAACAGAGGCTGGATGGCTTTCTGATTGTGTACTCCTGCATGGCAGGGGGTTGGACTGGATGGCCCTTGTGGTCTCTTCCAACTCTATGATTCTATGACTATCTGACAGCTATGGCCATTCTAGCCACAGGTAGCAAGGTCTTCTCTATGATAGCATCCCATATTTGGAACCTTGTGGAGATTTGGTTGCCACCCTGCTATCATTCAGGCATTAGCTGAAAACACATCTATTTGGGCAAGCTCCCAGGGAACAGGCACATGTTGCATTTGTTACATCAAATTATTATTCATTTATGATCTTACAAATTAGGCTTTTAGTAGTGTTTGTGTTATACTGTGTTTTGTGGAAGTTGTTAGCTACCCTTTATGAAGAAATTAAACCAAAAGATCTTCCTTGATCACTGGGGGGGGGGGAGTTAATAGCACCTCCAAACTCAACATGATCAAAGTTGAGATGCAAGCAGAGGACATGAAATCCAACAGACAAACAAATCAACAGAATGGTTTGTTGATATGTTATACCAGAAACCAAATGACACATGATTTTTGTCTTCCCCTTCAAACATCTACTTAATAGTATTCAACAACTAATTATTAGACTGTTCTGTGCTACAAGCACCTTACTTAGCACAAAACTCCAGAAACAAAGTATAATGGTGGAAAGTGGAAACAGTATAAGCTTATGTGACACAAGTCACATTCACACTATTAATTATGATCAATGATATAAGCCCATGACTACTTGTGTTGTTTGACAAACTCTCTGGCAATATCATGTTTGCTCTTGGAAAGGCTTTTCTGTACCTAACCACATTAGTCACCTTCAGAAGCAGCACAAGGGATCAGCACATAAAATGTGTACCGAAACACATTGAAAATGCCACTGGAAAACAGGTATACTGATTCTTTTGAGATGATGTGATTAGATTAGACATGAAAATATTTCCAGCTAGGTTCTACTGGTAATGTAGGATCTGTTCATTGATAAAATTATTTTTCAGTGATAGCACAATGAACATTCAGACACCAGTTTCCCTTTCAAAGAATGTCAGTGAGAAGGGAGTATCTAACATCATGTATTTCAAGGATTATTGGCACTGTATATCCCCAGAAGCAGATCTCTTTTTCTTGGGCGGAAGTAGTTCAGCCATCACTATCCTTTTGTACTGAAAGGCAGGTTTACATACAGGACACATGCCCTTTACTCACAACTAAACACAAAAAAGTAGGTCAAATTCACAACACAAGGGCTAACTAAACCGCTTCTCACCTCAGTAGATTCCACACCTTTTATTAAAATGAATTATTTTATGATACAAAATATGTGTTAAATCTATCCGATGATGAAATGGTAAATGAGTGTGAAAAGAACACTACCGTAAATGCCAACAGAAAGGACACACAAGTTAATGCTGTGGTCTGTGGTATAGTGGTGAGGACTAGGTATATTATTGTTAGGAATACTGAAGGAAAGGATTAGAACTATCCACATACTTTTGATGGGTAAACCAAGATTCTGTAATATTTGTGGGTATGAGGAATGGCTTATTATTATTTTATTAAATGCAACTTTGTTTCCTATTCAAATAAAATAGATTAAAATAAAAAATTCCTAAAGTCTGTGTATTGTGACATCCACCTGCAGTGTCCTGTGTTGGAACACACTGCATACAAATAAAAAGCAATTTGCATGACCTCATGCAGTGTTCTTGTTCCAGTGACATGGAATGCAAAAAGGAATTAAAGGGACTTACCCAGAGCAAAGTATTCAAGCCCTGAGGACAGATGAAAGTGTATAAGACATGGAAAACAGATATTATTCTACTTTGAACTAGAAAATATCCTCCAAGGAAGAAAGTGGGTAAAATTCACACAAACTTCAGATATTAAGATTCCATGATTTCCCACATATAATACTTTGAATCACTAACTACTAAACACATCTAGTGATCCACACTTACCAATGATATTACATGCCGTGAAATGATTAGGTAATGTCCACTTTTCCATGGTATGGATAATGAATTCCACAAAGCCTTGTACATGTCTTCTCCACACTGCCTTTCCCCTTTCCACCCATGTTCCCACCATATCTCAGCCTTTTTCCTTTTTACATTCAGCTACTGACTTCCCTTTACGCTAAAATACCTCCCTACAACCTCTTGTACATTCTTGACTTCTTTATCTCTTGATTCTATTTGCTCCTTTCTACTCTTGCCTGTTCCAGTTGAGAAATATCTTTATCAGCCATAAATTTTCTGTTTTCATCAGGAAGAGAAACTTATTTTAAACAGAAGCAAGAACTTTCTCCAAAACAAGAACAGAGGCAAAGCAGAATAAAATAATGCAATTGTTTATTAAACTCGACCTCCTGAATATGTGGAACATCTAGATTCAGCTGTAGGCACAGAGATTCCTCAACACAATTTAATTCAATGTATCAGTCTGAAAGAGAGACTGATCAGTTTCTTAAAGAGAGGCTTTAAGAAAAGGGTTTCTAAGTGTGTTCGAAATCACACCAAGGGTTTTAAGTGTACTAAGTTGATTGCACTTACAACACCCTTTTTAGACCCGAGTACTGAACACAAAGGTTTGTAGAGGAGTCCACAAGTGTGAGGACACTGGATGCAGGGCTCACCTCTGCACTGCCGCCCCTTACATAATATTAACCTACCATGAGGAAAAACCTGATCTATACTGATCCTGGGAAATAATACCCTACCATCAATATTGATTAGATTGCACAAAATATATTCTCTGAGAACATTCCATGTTGCTGTAATTTTCAGAAGTATCAAGTGCAGCCATTCACAATTCCCATGGCAAAGATCAAAATTCTGATGATGCACAATCTATACCTAATCATAGCACTCTCTTACATAATCCAGATTGGTTATTGGAGAGAATGCAAAAACCTAACCATTATTCCAAACATTGAGACAAATAACAAAAAGCCACTCTCACTATGATTATCTAAGAACAAGACCCACCAAGAAGGACTAACTTGTACAAACTGCCCAGCAAATAAGCTAAACAAATTACATTTTAATTACAGAATTAGTCTTAGCTGCGATTAAGAAACTCAAAGTCTTGAAGATGCTACAAACTATTAATACTTCTCTTTTTTAAGTCAAATAATATCAATAGATCATGCAAAAGTTGAATGAAGTTGCATAGTTAGAAGATGCTAGCAGATAGCTACTGAAACCAAGGAGCAGAGCAGAGAAATAGCCACTCCCTACAGCTAAATCTGATGCCTTTGTAGCAATTTCTTCATCTAGACTTTTTACATTTCCTTCTACACTTGCTGCTTACAATTCACTCCTACTTCCACACAGATGTGTACATTTATCTGCCAACACAGGACCAGAAATACAAAGGCCTGGAAGGAAAGAAAAAAAACCAAGACAACTGGGGCATTTTTGTGGCCCACATCCATTTTCTTTCCCTGCCAATGGATAAACAATTCTGTGAAATACTGAAGACATGGCCTCTCCTGGGGGGAAAAAGCTCTTTGGGATATTCAAACAGGCTGATTGACCTTAATACTGTGACTGTGTGATACTGTTGCTGTCAAAATAACTGTTCACTACAAAAGCTTCTCAGGTTGTAAAAGTCAAGATACACATTCTTAGGAAACACTGGGTACAACAGTTTACAGCTCTCTTCCTCCCTATCTCCTTCACCTTTTATTACAAAATCTGCAATTTTGCTTGTAAACAACTAAGGTATTTATACTCTTATAACTGCAATCCTATGTGTGCAGTTCAGAATAAGCGGAAGTGCATAAACAGTAAAGAAAGTGGGTCTTACTTCTAAGTAAAAATACACAGGTTTACTGTATAAACTTCTTAAGTGCAGTATACCAGCTAGAATATGTTATATGTTGACCAGGGATAAGAAGGAAAATACTGCATATACCGTATATACTCGCGTATAAGTCAACCTCATGTATAAGTCGAGGGCAAATTTGGGGACCAAATTATGGATTTTGCTAAAACAACCAGTGGACAAGTAGACAGTAAAACTTAGGGGCATGTATGAAAGAAATCTTTTCCTCTCCTTTTAAAAATGTATAGAGGGAACATACTTAGGAAGAGCTAAAGAGACAGAGAGGATATGTTTATCTGAGGGGTTACAATTGTAGGGGGGTGTAAATTGCATTGCTGATCTTTAAATGTCTACATCTATACAAATACAAATAGGGAAAGGAATATAAATGAGGAAAAAGAATGAGAACGCAACTTGGGGAAAAAAAGGAGAAAGAGCAAGGGAAAGTAACCTGCCTTTATTAGGGACCCAGCACGAAGGCAGTGACAAGAGGCAGAAGTGAGAAGCCCCTCTTGGCATGGCGGAGCATGGAAACAGCACTCTCAACCCTTTACCCCTCCCTTCCCCAAACTAGAGAAAGAAAGGCAGCCATCCCTCCTTTCCTGCCTTCTTTTTTGGCCCAAGCAGTGTTCAGCAGCAACATGAAGGAGCCTGAAGAATGTGGCATGTTTGCTATTTTGGGTGCTAGAGGTGGAGCAGAGTGTCAGCAGCCATTTTAAATAAGGATTTACTGTATAAGCCTCACCTCACATTTGCAGCAGCTGTTTTTAATAAAGGGCTTATTGTATGAGACTCACCTTGTGAGGCTTGCAGAGAGACTGCCAAATCTCACGGGGCTTATACAGTAAACCTCTATTAAAAATGGTTGCTGACATTCAGCTCCACCTCAAGCAGCTAAAACAGTGGGAAGCACAGAGCTTAGCTAGCTGGTGCTGTTGTCATCTGTTTCAGCATTCACCTGTGGATAAAGTCAACCCAGGTACATGCATATATGGTATTTCATTTCCTCCAGGTAGGTTTTTTGTTAGAAAAAACTGAGTGGGTGGTGGCAACACTGATTTTCCAAGGTACAAAATTTCGGAGTATTTTACATCCCTATTTAGCATGATTCCCCATGCACCTAATGGAGTGGGATCTAGCACACCAGAGCGTATGCCATGTTTGCCTGTGTGTGTGTCTTTAAACTGCCACAAGGCTCTTTTTCACTTGTTTTTTTCTAAGTACTATACAGTAATTAACCATTTTCCTCAGATGTGGACTGCGTTTTCACTTTAACAAGAGATCCAAATAAGGATATCAGTGATATATAAACTAAATAAAGATCACAGACCTATTGACAAATGGAACATCTTGACCTCATTCAGAAGAGAGGCTTTAAGCAAACACAATGTTGAAGCTCAGCAAACATGATTAAATACATACTACTGGCAATATAAAATGTATTCACTCACTGAAGAAAGCCTACATACACATACAAAACTGCACAATGGCTTCTGTTTAGCAAAAATAATTCAGTGTTAAACACAATAAAGTTATACCTTTTCTTTTTGTAACAGTACTGAGATTTGCTAAATGGCAGAAAGGACAGAACATTCTTCATAATATCTCGCACACTGAATAATCCAATTTTGCACTAGTTAAATTAAAATATAAAGGCACAGTTTAGTGATACTCTCTCTCCCTCACTTCAGCTTTGACAACTGGATTTCTTATTTGAAGTTTTTAAAAAAAACTTTGTACCAGAAGTTGTTTAAAGACTTGTTCTCAAACTTCGAATATTTCAGAGCCTTTGCTGTTTGTACTGTTTGCCGTAACTGGAACTTTCTTTTGAAAACCAGAATTGCAACAAGATTATTTCTTCCAAGAGAATCCTAGAAACCAATAAACATGATGGGAAGGTTTTTTCCCCACTTCATTGCTTGACAGTGTACTAATCATTTTAAGAAACATATTTTTAAGTTAGGATCACAACTATAAATGAGTGAGATCTGCTGAAGTGGTTTCCTATATAGAACAGGAATCATTTCATTAGTGACCAAGGCAGAAATCTTCTCTTCAGCATATGTTCCAAAATTACTCTCTCCCCCACTCATCCTCAAGTGGCAGAAAGATTCACATGATGTCATCATAGAGGCCTCTGGAACAATATCTCCTTCCAATTGGACACCAGTGTGGTCCAGTGATTCCTCACTGGATACGAATTGAATTAATTACCCAGTCTCCTGAACAAAGATGCAGAATTAATCACCCTCAAAAGGTTATCCACTGCCATTTATGCTTTGAAAGGTAAGTTATTTCGGATGAAATCATGAACAGTGCTTTAATTATAACTGGGGTGAGGTGGGATGTGGATAAAGTCTCAGCTATCACGAGTTTAGAAAATAATGGAATAAATAAATCTTTCAGCTGCGAATCTGAATCTGAATCCTGACAAAAATGAGGCTCTAGCAGTGTATGTTGTTCCTGGATCTGGGAAATAAGCAATTGCCTGTGCTTGATGGGGTTGTACCATGCTCTAAAGGGATCAGGCTGATAATTTTGAATAATCCATGAAATAATCTTACCACCGTAGGCCCAGGTAGACTTGGTGACTAGGAGTGCCTTTTATCAATTCCAGGTATTAGGACATCTGTAGCAGTTCCTGAATAGGGACAGTCTGACCACAGTTATCAATGCACTGATATCCTCAAGATTGGATTTCTGCAATGCACTTCCCTTGAGAATGGTCTGGAAATAATAGCTAGTGTAGAATTTGGAGGCCGGGTTACTGACCGGGGATTGCTACTGTGAGCATATTTTCACTAAAAGAAATGCTCTGACTACCAACATGTTACCACACCAGGTCCAAGGTGATGTCATTGACATAAGACCTGTAATAAGTGGGGTCCAGGTTTTATTGTAAAATTTTATGCTGTACTTAAATTGTTGTTGTAATGAATTGTGTACACTGTCTAGGAATTTTGATAGAGAAGGGTAGCTTATTGAACAGAATACAATAAAATATTTACTCTTATGTGGAATAGTACTAGAAAGCATGGGGGAAAAGAAGGGGAAGAAATCTGCAGGAGGAAGTCATCTGTAAAATCATTTCTGGGGTGGAAAACGAGAAACTTTTCCCAAGGTGGCATAGAGCTCAATTCAGCATAAGTAGCCCAAGAGTTATACACCAGTCTTCCACCACTGCAGCCACAAAGGCAAGTCCAAAAACTTTCAATTCTCCTTTAAGTTAACTACAGCTTGCCACATAAACTGAATATAGACAAACTGTGGTTGATCTAAAAAATATTAGTGGAAAATGAACTATGGCTTGAAGCCAGCTTGTTTCCATTAACATAATTAAAGTTTACCACAGTTTGTCAGACGTCTGACAACACTGCAAGCAGCAGTTAATCAGTGGAAACTTTTAAGCTCATCCTGGCACCTGCACTGAAAGAGAAACAAGGATGGGTGAGTGATAGGCCAAAGATCGCTGTGGCTCTTGCTCACAATGCTGCATCCAAATGCAGCAACAACAGCACTCTCCAACTCCCAGATCTATAAAAAATACAAGTATGCAAGCATGGAACTTATACTTCCATACTAAACACTACATTTTAAATTCTGGATATTTCAATGAACAGAGCTTGTTTCTCCCTGTTCGTAAATCAGTAGTTTTTCAGAGCTTATTTGTCACAGCTCATATGCAAAAAGACAAGGATGGAGTAACATACCTGTTATAGGCACATAGCCAACTCCTTGTTGATACACTGTGGGCATCAGGACCACTGGCTGGGGCTGCATCATCATGGCAGCTGGTAAGGACTGCACATTAAAAGGTTAATAGAAATACTTGTTTTAGAAACTATTCTAGGAACAAAAATAAAGCAGCAAGAAAATGCAAAAAAAAAACAAACAAAAAAAAAAACACCTCTTCAGGATGTGTCAATTACTGCATACTAAGCAACACTGGCACCAGTCAATAATTACCACCACTTTAAAGGAAATTTAACTGTAAATATCCCTGAATTCATTAACATTTGAAAGGAACCATTATAACCTCTAAATAGATAGCTCTATTTCCTCAAATCAAGCTAAGCTTTTGTGACAAACTATAAGCCAATGTTAGTACTGTTTCTCTTCAGAATGTATTTTTAAGAAGGGAAGAATTCAGATCTTATACTATACTTTGGTTACTTTGGTTACGTGCAGAAGACATTCTGGCAGAGGTGCTGTTTTGTAACTTCAGTTAACAGAGGGCATTGGAAAATGCTGTTCAAGAAACTAAATAATGCCTTGCGCAAACAAAAACACACTTCTGGACATGACTTTTCCTTTCTTGCGTAAGGTACTAAGAAAAAGGCTTTCTATGCACAGAAAAGGCCTTAAATATATGAATGGGCACTGGATACACATGATTTCTACACATAGTAACTTCACACAATAAAAAAGAAAGTCAGAGGGTAAGCACTGGAATAAATAAGTCTCATTTACAACTTCTGCAGACTTTACCACTGGGGAAAAACATTTTAAGCTCATCCCTATCCCAGAATCAAAAGCCTAAACATGAAGCTTTGTCAACAAAACTCTTTTTACCACCTTCTTTATTAAATAATTGCTATCTCACTCATCAAAGGGATCACCTTCCCTAATAAATGCCCTCTCGATCACTTTGCTCAAGAATGGTAACATAGAAACCGGCCTATAATTGTTCATGTCCAGGGGGTCTAGGGAAGGTTTTTTCAGGAGCAGCCTAACCACCACTTCGTTTAAACAGGATGGAACACACCCTTCCCTGATAGATGCATTGATGATGTCCTTAAGGAACACCATCAAGGCAACACCTGCATGGCCAGCCATGAAGGGCAAGGATCAAGAGGGCAGGTCATCTTCCTCACTCTACCAAGTAGCTTGTCCACGTCCTTGGTACTCATGGATTGAAATTGATCCAGTAAACTTACATCAATGGAGTTGCTAGACACCTCGTCAATTGTTTCTGTCAAAATACTGGTATCTAAATCGGCTCTTATCCGAGAGATTTTATCTGCAAAGTAGTTGTTAAATGCGTCACAGCAGGCCGTTGTTGGCTTAAGCAATGGGTTCTGTGCAGGTATAACCTGCGTCATCTCCCTTACCACACTAAACAGCTCTGCTGGACGGGATTGCAGACACAATACGTGCAGAGGAGAAGGATCTCTGCGCTCCACGTATTGCCTCTTGATAGGACTGAAGAAAGTTCCTATGTCGAGTCCTGTCGGATAAGAGTCGAGTTTTCCACCAGTTGCGCTCTAGTCGTTGTCCAACTCGCTTCATTTTCCTAAGCTCTGAAGTATACCATGGCTTATGGTTAGAAGCGGGTTGGAAAGGATGCTTGGGAGCAATCGTGTCGATAGCCTTGTTAAGATCAGTGTTCCAAGTATTAACCAAAGCTTCTACAGGGTCACCGGCGTTACCAACCATTAAACCCTCCAAGGCTTTCTGGAATCCTATTGGTTCCATTAGTCTTCAGGGGTGGACCATTCTAATGGGTCCACTACTCCCGATGGGGTGGGAAGAGACTCTTAGTTCAGTCTTGACCAGGAAATGATCCATCCATGACAATGCGGTGGTTTTAATAACCGCCGCCAACGGATATTCCTGTTCCGTACTGAAGACCACATCGAGAGTATGACCCGCACAATGTGTGGGCCCAATGACCAGTTGGGATAGGCCCATGTTTGTCATGGTTTCCATGAACTTCCGAGCCGCACCAGTCAGATTTGTCAAGCTGGTCTCGAGTGGAATGTTGAAGTCGCCCAGAACTAAAAGTCTGGGCGACTCCAACAGCAACTCTGAGACCAGCTGTGTCAGCTCGGTTAGGGAGTTTGCTAGACAACGGGGTAGCAGAATCCCCAACCTATCCCTGGTCCTCAGGCTAAGGTACATACACTCAAAGTGGACTGTGTTTCGGACAGGTATCCTGGTCAAGGTCTTATAAACGAGAGCCACTCCGCCCCCCACCCACTTCCCCTCACCCGCTCACTGACAGAATACCCGGCTGGGAGGGCCTGCGCCCACGTGACAGCGCTATCCTCTCCCAGCCAGGTTTCTGTGAAGCAAGCCAGGTCGGCAGCCTCATCCAAAAGAAGATCGTAAATAATGTGAGTTTTATTCTTAACTGACCTGGCATTGCAGAGGAGCAAAGTAAGGTTCTGTGGAATGGTGGGTATGCTCTCCAATCCATTCCGGGAAACAGGGAGAACTGAAGGTGGGATAGCTAACAAACAGCGATCCCGCCTTCTTTCGTAACATCTGTTCACTCTGTTCCAACCATACTTCCCTTTCCCCAGAACAACTCCAATTTCTGCCCCCACTCCATTCCTGGCCTCAGCTGACTCCAACTGCAGGCTTGGAGTCTTTGTGGCTGGCTGGCTGGTGTTCCTGAGGGGTGTGGGAGTGGCTTAAGACACCAGCCACTCCTGGCCACTCCCCTTCTTGCTGCTGCCCTGCTGCAGGCTTGGAGTCCTTGTGGCTTGCTGGCTGGTGTTCCTGAGCGGTGTGGGAGTGGCTTAAGACGCCAGCCACTCCCCCTCTTGCTGCTGCCCTGCTGCCAAAGTCCTCAGGGCCCACTACAGCCTTCTGGCCCAATGGAGTGGGGAGAAAAGGCTGCTGCAGGCTTGGATTCCTTGTGGCTCATTTAATATTTCTGCAATTAGGATTGGCTATTTCCTGGAGACAACCATTACTAGGGATGGAAAGAATATTAGAAAATATTTGGAAAATAATCAGAAGACTTCTTTTTTTGTGTGTGTGGGGGGGTGTTGAGAAACCCTGATGAGAAGAATCCCAGACTGGTGAGAATCTTTACAGTTCAGGACTAATTATGTGCAAACTTTGCATGTGATGTTCCAATTTTCAATTATGTAAGTCCCTCCATTACTATAAGAATACAATTTTGTTACTTTGGCTTTCAAATAAATAATTGTTATTTTATATGCATTTATGCTTATCATCTGATTTCTTTATATATGAAATGGATTTTGACTAGCAGCTCCAACAGAGCATCTCTCTCATTTCCTCATCAGACATATGAAACATATTTACACAAATACTTAGCTTACCGTATATGACATAACCAAATTAATCATTCCTTCTTTGTCATCACCCTGCTTTCCACTCAGACTATACCACTCATCTTCTACTTTCCCTTGTTTCAGTGATTCAGGAATTGTAATGTGAGTCCAAGCAATGCGATCATCCATTGAAAAGGCTCGCTGAAAAGCAATGCAAATATTTAGATAACTAAAAGGACAGAAATAACCATATCACCATTATGAAAGTTCGTATCACCATTAAGAAATTTTGCCACTTTAAAATTACACTGAATCAGGTAACAATGATGTAAAAATCAAACTGCCTTTATATTCCCATGGTATGCTCTTCAGAAGCTAGCTAATTTTCCTTTCAAGGAGGAAGTTAAGTCCATCCATAAAGAGAAGCATGTTTGTGGACAAGAAAGTAACTTCTAAAAGCTCCTCAAAGTTTCAGGATTTAATGTAAGATTAAAAACACTGGAGTAGAACATTTCTTCCTATTGCTATTATAAGTTACACCAATTAGCTTTGTTTAATCAGACTTCAAAATGAACAGTTCCAACCAAATTACTATCTAGATGAGGCCTGACGTCTTTGTAACAAAGAGATTTCGGGATTAGAAATTCCCTGTAGAGACCTGTAAACATAATGAAAATGGGTGTTCAAAGTTTCTGATGAAGTATTTCAAAAGTTAAAACACGTTAAAAGGGACAAGTAAATCACACGTACATACAAGAGACAAGTCAGCCTCTAAAGTAAAACTCTAAACTTATCATGAAGCATACATAATCAGAACCCTGAGCTAGCTATGACACCCGATTTTTTTTAAAATTACCTTTAGTGGAAGAGAAAGAACTGTTTCCCTTACCTGTGAGACACTGCTTTCCAGTGGAAGAGGGAACAAACATCTGTAGTGGGTTATTCCCCTCCTCATCTCTGACAGGCAGGAATGCTCAGCTTTTTGAGAGTGCTCACTAGGGGGAGCAACCCTCCACTCTAAGGCCAGTTGTGTGATAGCTCAATGCTCCCATATGGACTCTCCTCCCAGGAAAAAACTATTTGTCTCTTAAGTTTCCTCTTTATTTTTACTTTTCTCTTTTTCTTTACAGGTGAACAATTGGAAAAAAGGGGTAAAAGACTCTGCCAGAACTTAAGGGACAGGTAAATGAGGAAAAAGAAAAAGAGAGAGAGAAAAAAGCTTAACAGGTAAGGAAAGGTGGGAGCTCTAACCAACAAATTATTTACATCTGTATAACCAAGTATCAGCCCTAATCTAGGATGGGGAGGATGTTTGTCCCCTCTTCCACTGGAAAGGACCATCTCAAATGTAAGACAAATGGTTCTTTTCAGAGTGGTGAGGGGAGGAACATCCTGTAATGGGATATACCAAAGCCATCCCAGACAGGTGGAATGGCTGGTACTCTAAGTCTCTAATGCTCAACCACTTGCTGAAGCATCCGCCTCCCAAAGGCCCCTTCTGCTGAGGCAAAGATATCCAACTGATAGTTGACAAAGGTAGAGGGTGATTTCCAAGTTGCTGCTTGACAAATCTCTGCCAATGGTGCATTGGTAGCCAATGCAGCCAAAGTCACTGCGCTCCTTGTGGAATGTGCCAGAACAGGCCCTGATAGAGGCACTGCCATCAACTTATAGCAGGTACTGGTGCAGGGTAGATCAGGGTAGACGGCGAGTGCTAGCTAAAGGAAATGAAGAGGGAGTCCATGCACCAGACACCGCTGGTTCTCTTCAAGTAAACCTTGATGGGCTGGGGAACATCCAGCATGTACCAGATCTTCTCTAAGAGCATGGAAGGCTTAGAACAGAATGAGGGTAGGATAACATCCTGATTCCTATGAAAAGCAGAGTTTACCTTTGAGATCCAGTCAGAGGAGGACCCAGTCTGGTCTTATTATGCAGAACTCCTTTTATGCAGATAGGGTTCCCAGGTCAGAGACCCTGTGCAATTAGCAGGAGAGCCTTCCAGATCAGGTGTTTCAACAAGATTTTCCTTGATAGGCTCCAATGGTAACACTGTGAGCACCTTCAACACTGTGTGAAGATCCCAAGATGAAAATCTGTAGATTGTCGGGGTGCCAAGAGTGACAGCCCCTTGACAAATCTATGGACATGATGGGTGAGACAAGATCCTATTGCCCCTCACCAGAGGGAGAGTGGAGGTGATGACCACAATCTGCCTCTTGATGGCATTCAGTTTAAGGCCTCTGTCCACTTAAACAGAGTTCCCTACAGGAACTCAAAGAGGGGAACCGAGACCATCAGGCAGTCCTTCTTCTTGTGTTTGCACCACCCTCTGAATGAGATATACTCATATACTGTACTGGTGTACAGTATTCTTGAAAATAGAATGGTCTCAACTACCCTGTCTGAGTATCTGTAGCCCTGAAGCATGTATGAAGCTGGAGCCAATCTGGGTCCGGATAGTACACTTTCCCCTGAAGTAGAAGGTCCAACTTTACTGGGAGAGCCAGTCCTCTGCCATGCTGCTTATTTCAGAAAACCAAGCTCTTATTTGCCATGTTGAAGCCATGAGCACCACTTCAGTGCTTTATGCTCTTACCATTCTCAGAACCCAGGTCAGCAAAGCTGTTGGGAGGACAATATACAGCAGTCCCTCGGGCCAGGGAGAGGTCAGCACATCCAGGCCCTCTGCTCCCTCTGTTTGGTGTCTCAAGAGGAACCTGGGCACTTGGTGGTTTGCTGGATATGCAAATAGGTCTATCATGGGGAGACCAAAGCAATCTACAATCAGCTGGAACAGTGGTTCCCAAACTTTGTTCCTACAGATGTTTTAGACTTCAGCTCCCAGAATTCCTGACTGTTGGCCAAGTCAGCTAGGGCTTCTAGGAGTTGAAGTCCAAAACACCTGGAGAACTAAAGTTTGGGAATCATTTTATTTTATTTTATTTTATTTTATTTTATTTTATTTATACCCTGCTCTTCAGCCACAAGACCTCCCAGAAGCATCTTCCCTGTTGACTGCTGAGGAGATCTACCAGGTGAGGGAGTGAAGCACCTTTGGGAGAACCCGGATCTTGAGGGGGATCTTGGAGGTTATGTCTGACTGGTGAGGTAGAAGAACCCATTACAGCGGCCTGTCATGAAATCTCACCCATGGCAGACAAACTATGGAGGCATTCATAAGTGCCCTACGAAGGCCAAGTCCATCTACTTGGACTGCTTGACTTATGTGACAGCTTTCTTGAGGCTCTGGATCTTCTCTGATGAGAGACTCAGGACTCCTGATTTTGAATCGATTACTGCTCCCAGTGCTGAATCTGCTGAGAGGAAACAAGATGGTTCTTCCAATGGTTTACCAGAAAACCATGGTAATCTAGTGAGTCCAGCACCCCTTGCATGTCCTGTAACCCCTGATGGAGGAACATCAAGCATACCAGCAGATCATTCAAATAAGGATAGAAATGGATGTGGTCCCTCCTCCAACCCACGAGGGCCACCATGACTTTGCTGAAGACCCTGGATGCTGAAGTTAGACCAAATGGGAGTTATATTGTTAGTGCTGTCTGGTTTGGGTAAAATGGAGGAACTTGCAGTGCAACAGATAGACCAGGATATGCAAACAGGCTTTGGTTAAATCGAGAGAATCCACGTAGCTGCCGAGCAGGATGGCTTGCAAGATGCTCTTCAACATCTCCATCCTTAACCAACTTTTCTTGATAAAACGGTTTGCCTTCCTGAGGTTTAGGATCACCCTCCATGATCTGTTCTTCTTGGGGACTAGAAAAAGATGGAAAAATATCCTTTGAATCTGTGCAAGTGAGGGATTTCCTCTATTGCCTCTATCTGAACCAGATGGTTGATGGTCTTCAGTAGCAGGTGCTGCTTCAGGGGTTTCTTGGACATTAGAAACACGATAAAGGCGTCCAGGGACATCTGGGTGAAGTTGATCTCAAGTGCTCACAAAACCCTGAAGCCTGCCCCCTACTGACAGTCTGGTGTGAGTCCTGTTGGTTGTTCTGCTGCCCCTTGTTGGAGAGACATGTCTGTGTGCTGGCAGAGCTGTTATTTGGGCTGGAGCCTCTACTCCCCCCGTTGTTGCTTGTATCCCCTGAAGTCTCGGGGTCTGGCAGAGGAAGCAAAGTGGGTGGAGAAACCAATCCTAGAAGAGTGAAAAGAAAACTGGTCATACCTGAGATGTCTCCTGTCCTCTTTTATCTTTCTGTGGATCAGGGCCTTTTTAAAATCTTTGGTGTCCATAAGGACCGGGTCCAATGATTCACCGAAGAGCTTGGTTCCCAAGAATGGAATAAAGGTGAGGTTGTGCTTAGCTCTGGAGTCCACATTCCAGTTTTTCAGCCACACCTGGTTTCTTACTGCCACCACAGCCGCCTGAGCTCTGGCGCTAAACTGCATGATACCCAGGACTGCATCCACTGCAAATGCAGAGACCTTTAGGAGCTTCTGGACCCCATCTTTAAATTGCTTGAGGGATGACACTCTATAGCTCCTTGGCCCAAAGGAGTGCTGCCCTGGTCATGATGGATACTGAGGCAGCCACTCTGAGCATCAAGGAGGCTGTCCCCTGAGTCTCCTTGGGGCCTGCCTCAGCATTTCCGTCTTCCATTAAGGAATCCTCTCCATCTTTCACATAGACCGAGGATGAAAATGGTGCCATGACAGGGCCACTGACTAGTGGCACTTGAAGCTTACCTATCACATTGCTAGGCAGCATATTAACTATGGAATTTAAATTGGTATATTTTAAGTTTATGTATGTATGATTTTAATGTGCAACAGCTGTTTTAATCTTATGTTAATGTGTTTTAACATAAGTGTTAAATGATGTTATTTGTTTAGTTGTATATTGCATTATAATCTATGCTGTACCCTGCCTCAAGCCATGGGGAGTCAGCAGGGGAGGGAGTATACGAGGAGGAGATGTTGACCTTGGCAAAGCACTCCCTGCTGCCTTTAGGCAGATTAGGATCCTGACATTCAGGAGTTTGGGTAGGCATATCAAGCCCCAGAGTTTTAATGGCCATTTTTAATAAAATGCCAAAATCCTCATGTTGGAAAAGACTTACAGAGAGACAGTTGAGCTGTCTAGATCCTCATCAGAATACAATTCCCCCTCTTCTGAATCAGAATAGGAGTTCTCTAAATCCTCCTCCCTGTACTCCCTGTTGGTAAACTGGGCCTCCCCATATGCCTCAGGCAGAATGGGGGTGGTTTCTTTGTGTCTCTTGGGGAACAGGGCTAACTACGATAGCCTGGTGAATAGCCTTAGGGTCTAACCAGATCCAGGCATGAGCAGACCCCTCCAACTGTGCAGGCCCTCCACTCTGAACATGGATGTCTCCACGCTCCCTCACAGACCGCACTTCAGTGACAAGCCTCTCACACGCCAGCATGGTGCTCACTGCCCAAGTCCTGACTGTCTAGATAGAAGGTGGGTGACATTAGTGAAACATGACGATAGGGAGAAGGATGGACTAACAGCCCGGCCCTCCTGTCAAGGTGCCTATCAGGGCCTGTCCTACTCGGCTGCTTGTGCCACTGTTTCCATTCTCGCCTCCAACCCTGGCCCATTTCAGGCTGGGTATTTCTGGCATTCCTGTGCCATGCAACGAGGGGGAGTGTGTGTTTGCCCTTACCTATCAGCACAACAGGCTTTACCTGATCAACTTCTTTTCCAAAAGGCCCTCCAGCTTAGCAGGGCCGGTTCGGGGGATGGGGGTCTCTGTAGGTTTGCTACTTCTCCAGTGCAGCTTGTTTGTGCTGCATTTCCCTGCCCACATGGTTGTTCCAAAATGGAGGGGTGGGGGAGGAAGAAGAAACAGAGGCAAAGGTGGGAGAAAGGCTTTGAAAATAGAAGAAATGAGCACTGATAGAACAGTAGAAGCAGTGGAGAAGATAGAAATTAAGGATCTTTTTTTTAAAAAAAGCAGGAAAAGGAGAAAGAAAAAGGCAAAGAAAATAGTAACTGGAGTGGAGCTGCCAAAAATGTGCTGTCTCAGAGATAAGGCAGGAACTAAAAACTGGCCTTAGAGTGAAGCGTTGCTCCCCCAGTAGGCATTCTCAAAAGGCTGACACATTCCATCCTATCGGAGATGGGGGGGGGGAACAACCCACTACAGTATTGTCTCCCCTCTCCACTGGGAAAGATCTCTCCATCCTTTGTGAACACCTCTTCTAAGTGGAATTTTCTCAGTATTGCATGAACGGGCATCTTTGGCCCACTGGAAAGAATTAACCTATGAGGTCTAGCCTCCAGGTAGGAGCCAAGATATTCTCCATTGTTATCTCTTAGAAGAAAGAAAGAGCTGTTTGAGAAGATTTATTTATTTATATTTATTATTTCATTTGTATGCCACCTCTCTCCCAAGACAGCACTCTCTGTTCTGTTTCCATACCCAGATAAGCAGCCAATCTGATCAAATTAATGCTAATTGGGAGAAAGAGCAAGAGTAGTAGTGCAACATGCCAGTTAAATGTGCTGACTGGCAGAGAAACTAGTAGTCAGAATCCCACAGAAAGAAGATTCTTTCCACCATAGTGTAGTTTCTCAGCATTTTCAACACCCCCATTAATGTAGAACATTCTTGGGGTAAATATCACTATCAAGCAATTTCAGGAGGCCATTAGCATTTCTAGTGTTACAGATTCTTGACCCTGTGAGAATGTAGAATAATTATATATTCAGAAAAGGAGGGGGAGAAACAATAATAAGCAGCAGAAGAGAAGTGGGAGTTGTATTGCTCCCACGCCACTACTGGGAAAAGATCAAGTTCTTGGTATGGGCAAAAGGATAATCAGAAGGAATAGGAGGTACAGTGGTGTGCAGCCTTTCTAACAGTCTCTTCTACCATTATCAGCCTGGGATATGAGAATATTCTCTGGCTTTTCTTCGCAAACGAAGATTCAGGAATGACTTATCCCGTGCTTTCTGCAACCGCTCTGATGACTAAAAAGGCCAATCCGAGATAAACAAGTCCGGTTGCAGAAAGCACAGCAGAAGGTTTCCTTGGGTGATGTATCCAGGTTGTGATTCTTTTTGTGTTGTCGTTTCTCTTCAAGACTAGTTCGGCGTGAGTCCTCAAATAAGGCTGCAGCATTGTGGATAGTGTGTCTCCATGCCTCCCGATGTGAGGCCAGGGTGGACCATTGTTGGTGGTCAATTTGGCTGAGCTTGAGATGTTGTTTCAGGGAGTCCTTGTATCGCTTTTTTGGAGCGCCCCTCTTACGCTGACCTGTGGCAAGTTCACTGTAGAGTACTATTTTTGGGAGGCAATGGTCCTCCATCCTAGAAACATGCCCTGCCCAGCGCAGCTGTGTTCTCAACATCATGGCCTCAATGCTGGTGATCCCTGCTTGCTCAAGGACAGCACCATTCGTCACATAGTCAGTCCAGTGTATATTCAGGATTGTGCATAAACAGCACTGATGGAAGCGTTCAAGGAGTCGTAAGTGGTGGCGATAGGTGACCCATGTTTCAGACCCATAAAGGAAAATAGACAGTACAATGGCTCTATACACATTGATTTTTGTGTTTTGCCTCAGGTGTTTATTACTCCAGACTCTTTTGTAAAGTCTTCCAAATGTGCTATGTGCCTTTGCTAATCTGTGATCGATCTCTTTGTCAATCTTGGCATCTGAGGAGATGATGCTTCCCAGGTAGGTGAACTGCTGAACGGACTTAACTACAGAGTTGCCGATGGCAATGTGGGGATGGTGGTGTTCGTCTTGTGGTGCAGGCTGGTAAAGAACTTCCGTTTTCTTCAGGTTGACTTCCAGCCCAAAGAGCTCTGCAGCTGCTGCAAAGCAGGATGTTAGGCGCTGCAGAGCTGCTTCTGTGTGGGCAACAAGAGCAGCAGCATCAGCGAAGAGCAGTTCACGGACTAGATAGTTTAGAGTCTTAGTGCGAGCCCTCAGACGGCTTAAATTAAACAAGTTACCATCAGTACGGTAACGTATATAGATGCTGTCGTCTTCTTCGAGCTCTGCCATAGCCCTTTGGAGCATCATGCTGAAGAAGATTGTAAATAAAGTTGGCGCAAAAACACAACCTTGCTTCACTCCATTAGTTATTAGAAAGGGCTCTGAAAGAGCATCGACATATGTGACTTGACTGCGCTGGCCCTTGTGTAGCAAGATAATCATTTTAAGGAATTTGGGGGGACAACCTAGTCTTTCCAGGATCTGCCACAGACCTTTCCTACTCACGGTGTCGAAGGCTTTGGTGAGGTCAAGAAATGTTACATAGAGACCCTTGTTCTGCTCTCTACATTTCTCTTGCAGTTGTCTAAGGGCAAATACCATATCTATTGTACTCCTATTGGCTCTGAAGCCATATTGGCTTTCAGGAAGAAATTCTTCAGCAATGGCAGGAACTAATCTGTGCAGGAGTATCCTTGCAAGGATTTTTCCAGCAATAGAGAGCAGTGTTATGCCTCGAAAGTTTGAGCAATCGGATTTTGCTCCTTTTTTCTTGTACAGGGTGATGATGACTGCATCTCGGAGATCTGATGGCAGTTCCCCTTTTTCCCAGCACTTCACAAGAAGTTCATGGAATTTATCATGGAGTACATGACCTCCGTGTTTCCAAACTTCAGGTGGGATTCCATCAATCCCAGCTGCCTTGCCGTTTTTCAACTGCTGTATGGCCTTAAGGCTATATCCAATTCATTTTTCATCGGTTTTTGTATCATATGTTGGATAGCTAAGCCTTGGACAACTCGGCTGGCACTAAAGAGACTTTGAAAGTGTTCAGCCCATCGATTCAGGATGGAGGCTTTATCAGTAATTAATGTTTTACTATCTGTACTGTATAAGGAGCTTAGACCTGATAAGTAGGTCCAAACACTGCCTTAAGAGCTTCATACAATCCTCTAGAATCCCCCAGATCTGCACAGTGTTGTGTCTTTTCTGCCATATTGATCCACCACTTGTTCTGCATGTCTCTGAGTTTTTGTTGAAGTTTACTACATGTGAGACGGAAAGCTGCTTTTCTTACATGGCATGTTGGCTGGGCGAGGTATGCCTGGTGAGCAGTTCTCTTCTTTGCCAACAGCTCCTGGATCTCTTGGTTGTTTTCATCAAACCAGTCTTGATTTTTCTTGTGGGAGAACCCGAGGGATTCTTCCGCAGACTGGAGGATACTGTTTTTGATATGTTGCCAAAGCACTGTAGAAGGATCTGTAGGATGGTCTTCAAGTTTTGCTTGCAGGTTTGCCTGGAAGTTGTCTCTCATGGTAGCTTGTTGAAGATTGTTGACTTGGAGTCTCTTATTTATGATGCCACCCCTTTTAGGTTTGAACTTAAGATGAAGATTTAGTTTACATCTGACGAGGTGATGATCTATCTGGCATTCTGCACTGGACATCACTCGAGTATAACAGACATCATGAATGTTTCTCTGGCGGACTAGAACATAGTCGATCACGGTGCCGAGATGCGTGATGGACTGAGTGGGCTCAAGAGAACTCTTCCTGAAGTTGATAAAGAAGCTGTGTTCCTGCATACTGGACCATGGTCTGCAGGTCCTCCTGCATCTTTCCCCTGGATGGAGCCCTGAGGAGGATGTCGTCTAAGTAGGGGTACAGATGAATACCCTTCTGGCACAAGTGAGCCACTACTGCCACTAGGACCTCCGTGAACACCCTCAGAGCCGAGGAGAGACCGAAGGGAAGAGCCCGGAACTCAAAGTGGTGCTCACTGAAGGTGAATCTGAGGAAGCAACTACTGTTCTCTTCTATCAGAATGTGGAGTTAGGCTTCTGCTAGTTCTAGAGACAAAGAAGTCCCCTTTCCTCAACGCCTCCCTTATGGAGGACAATGTCTCCATGCAGAAAACCTTGTACATGAAGCTCTTGTTGGTGTGTTTGAGATTTAGGATCGAGCGCACGTCTCCATCTTTCTTCAGGGTGTTGAAGAAGATGGAGTATATGCCCGAGAAGCGTTGAGAGGCATGGACTGGCTCTATCGCTCTCCTCTGCAGTAGGTGCTCCACCGCTGACTGGAGGATCCGCCTCTTCATGGGGTCCCTTGGGAGAACTGAAGGAATGAATCTGCAGCTTGGAAGAGTGTTGAACTGTAGGTGGTAACCTCAACATATAGTGGACAAGACCCATTTGTCTAAGGTTGTCAACTCCCAGGTCCGATGGAACATTTGGAGCCGGCCGCCCACTGGGGAAGGCAAGGAGTCAGAATTGCTGGTGACCCCCTCCTCTTTGGGAGTGGGAGCCCTCTCTGTGAGCTGACTGGGATTGGTTCTGTCCAGCTTGTCTGGAGGAGAAAAATTGTCTGGGCCATGAGGGACGAAAAGGACAAAAGTCCCTGAATTGGTTACCTGAAAGAGGACCTGGCCTGAAAAAATCTTCTGGGATTCTTCTTGTCCAACCTTCTGGATGAAGAAGGCACTGCTTTCTTCTTGTCCTTAGTTTCTACTAGAATGTCCTTCAGGGCTTCTTCGCTGAAGCATCCACATCCCAGGGACGCATCCACATCCCAGTGACACAACTAGGTGGCCCTTCTTGCCACTGTGGCCAAAGCCATGTTCCTGGCATTGAAGGTTGCAGCATCCATTGTAGCATCCACGATGAATTGGAGCGCTACATATACCCGTGAGAAATCCCTCTGTAACGGTCAAAGGCCCGACTCTTCAGTATATCATTGATCCATAAGAGTGATGCTCTGGTGCACAGGGAAGAGGCCTGTGCACCAGAGCCCCCCAGCCACTTCGGGAAAGGCAGGGAGAGGCTCGCCACCCCCCGCCCGCTTCCCTCCCTGGCCTCCCCGAAGTGGCTGAGGGGCTTCAAAGCCCCCCAGCCACTTCGGGAAAGACAGAGAGAGACTCCCCACCCCCCCAGCCACTTCCCTCTCCAACCTCCCCGAAGTGGCTGGAGGGCTTCAAAGCCACCCAGGCACTTCGGGAAGGGCAGGGAGAGACTCGCCTCCCCCCCCCGCCTGCCCGGATGCTTCTCACCCAGGCTTCCCCGAAGTGGCTGAGGTACTTCAAAGACCCCCAGCCACTTCGGGAAGGCCGGGGAGAGACTCGCCACCCTCCCGCCCACCTCACTCCCTGGCATCCCTGAAGTGGCTGAGGGGCTTCAAAGCCCCCAGCCACTTCGGGAAAGGCAGAGAGAGACTCGCCACCCCCCTGCCTACCCAGCCACTTCAGGAAGGGCAGGGAGAGACTCACCCCCCGCACCCACCCGGCCGCTTCCCTCCCAGGCCTCCCCGAAGTGGCTGAGGGACTTCAAAGCCCCCCAGCCACTTCAGGAAGGGTGGGGAGAGACTCGCCACCCTCCCCAGCCTTCCCAAAGCTGGTATGGGGCTCAAGAGCCCCATAGCTGCTTCAGGAAGTGCAGCAGGGGGCAGGGGGGTGGCGGTCAGGCGGACGGGAGGCTTTTTAGCCACCCCCCACATTTCCGAAAGCAGCGATGGGGCTTAAAAAAGCCCCGTCGCCACTTTGGAGGAGGGGGGGGGTTTGCAGGTGGGCAGGGGGAGGCATTTTTTATTTGCGTTTTTTCCACATTTGCAGGGGTCTTGAGCCCCTAACCCCCGCAAATGTGGAGGGACGACTATATTGTTAATCTGGGGTTAAATAAAAATTATAGAGAAAATTTTATTTTATTCTTGTTAACCACTGGAGATTCTTATGGGTATTGGGAAAATATTATTAAGTTTTGATTTATGTTTTAAAATTAATCATTAATTTACATATTCTCATTTACAGAAAAAGCTGCTAGTTTATTGATGACTGACTTTCCTGTGGGTACTGCTAATGGAATGCAAGTGGTAAATAGTGCCACAAACTGAATGTGAAGTGGCCCTAAGCTTGATATAGCAAAACGTGTTGAATTAGGACGTCAAGTCCTGCTATCTAGAGTGATCTAGAGAAAGTTCTTTTCTATGATGAACTGAAATTAAACAGTGCTTTCATCCATAAAGCATCCGCTAGCCCTAAGCCATGGCTTGGCAAATTAGTTAAAATACAGGAATTGCTCAAACCTCATCAAATATTTCAAGATAGAAAGAATCCACCCCAGGAGGAACAGTGCATTGAATAACTTTGTTCCATCGGGGATTTTTGGCTCCATTGTGAGCTGTAGGAGTTTCATAAACAGCATAGCCAAGTCGTATTCTGCAGTATGGATCCATGCGTGTCATACCATAGTTCTTTGCTAATTTTGCCTGAGAAAACACAAACACATGGGGAAATTAATCAGTTTGATGCCACTTTTTCAAGCAGGCTGCTAGACTAAAAGATCTAAATCAATTGTAACCAACATATTAACTGTTATATTAACCAATAAGAAGTACAATTTTGGAACCAAAGTTAATATAAAATGAAAGCAAGGCATCTCATCTTGACAAATGATTTACAACAGCTCATTTTAAATTAAGTCCACCTGCTCAAAACACTCTAGGTCACATTCAAAGTCTTCAGGAAGGAATGTATTTACACCCACTCAGCTGCATATGTCTGGGTTAATTCATAAAGCTCTAAGATAATTATTGTTTAGATTAACGTCTGGTGTGTGATGCTGTCAGTGACAAAAATGAGAGCAGAAGAGCTGAGTGTGAAAAGATTTTACAGAGAGAATGCTAGACAGAGTAGAGCAATCAGGAGACAAGAGAGATGAAAGTCGTGCCTTCAAACCTTAAAAAATTCACAACTGAAGCTGTCCTTCCAGAAAAGGCAAAATGTGGGCAGTGGGATAGTACAATGAAATATCAAACTCCTTATAGTGATGTTTACATCACTTTCTCTGACAATATGGGCTGAAGCAAGCAGTGCAAGACAATATTAAAACAAACATTCTCTATGCAAATATGTACCTGGGTTAACCTGTTTCCTCACCAATAAACAAGGCTGATAACAGAACGGCTTGTGGTTAAAGATACCTTCCTCTGACTAGTTGCATCTCTAGAATGGGTGCTCACATGTACTGGGGTGGCAGCTGAAGCTGGACTTCCTCAGCTCCACAAACATAAGTAACTTTGAACCTTTATTCATAGGAACAAGCCCACTTCTGTTAATGTTTAGGATGAATGGCAGCTAGGTGGGAGAATGACATGAAGTCCACACTTGACTACAGGTTGATTTATAGAAATGGCTCCTCCAGTTGGGCCAGGACATTCTCTCACACAAGAAGGTTCAGTTCCTTAGAAGCCTCCCAAGATATGTTCACCCTTCACCTTATAACTGGAATCTGATCTTTTTAGATAGGGACAAGGCGCATATTGGTTGTCTGTATGAATGTTGAAAATAAGTGTTTTGAAGCATCTTGATTATACAGTCAGTATCTTTCATTAAACACTGTCACAGAGTTTTAAAGCAACGCATAAGCATTATTCTCAAATATTTCAACAGAATATCCAAAAGAATAAAAAAAGTCCATTTAAAAAAACTGTCATAGCACAATGCATTTAATTCACACAAAGATTGTTTTTTTTGTTTTTTCTAATCCAGCAGCAACTGATTTCAGGGTTGATTAGATATACAGGCATACTTACTTATCAAAGCCTCTGACAAAGAAGCTCCTTTTTATGTAAGCCCTGCCTAGCCCCCTGAGCCCTGCTCTCTTACCTTATGTCTAACTGGAAGATTTGTGTTTTGTTTTGTTTTTTGCAGCACTGGTACTGGAAGGATTTATCTATTGAATTTATACCCCCACCTTTCTCCCAAAAATGGGATTCAAGGATGGTGAAGGGGGGCTGGAAAAAATCAAACTTTCAGTATTGGGTTGCAACAGCATGTTTGCAATAAACAATGAAATAAAGCTAGACCTGAGAAAGAATGGGATCCTACTCTCGTTGATCCTACTGTTGCTTAGTGTCCTTATGTACAACAGGCAAGGTAAACAGCTGCCTCCAGAATCACTTACTGAGTATGTGGGAAGAGCAAGATAGGAAAAAGGGGTGAGGGGAGCAGGTTAGCCTGTCTCACCAGCTCCCCTGGCATGTTGAAAAAACATAGACCTGTACATGTCACCACAAAAATGGAAATCATAAGAAAAGTGGAGGCTGGTGAAAGAAAAAAAAATCATCATGTAATGTATTTTCGAACAAGCTTTAAGGTAGTTTCTAGAGGATCCATAATCTTTTTGTTTACTTATGCAAGGCTTACCTGACCTGGCTGTTTCATTCTGCATGTGCATAATGTTAGTTTTGAATAAAAAGTTTTCTGAAATATGTTGAACTGCTCTCTTTTGTAGTATATGAACCCATCTCTATTCTTCCCATGTTATTCCTACCTCTAGTACCCACGTTTCTATTAAAAAAGTAAAGGCCAGGAACACATATACTTTGTTAACTGAAGAATGTGTGTGTGTGTGTGTGTATACATGCCTCCAAGTCATCTGTCGATTTATGGCAACCCAATGAATTTCATAGGGTTTTCTTGGGCAAGGAATACTTAAGAGGTGGTTTTGCCAGTTCCTTCTGATGTAAACCTGTACTGAAAATTGTGGAATTTCTTCCCAAGGTATATGTAAGCCTAAACAAAAATAAACCTAGACAGAGTGTCTACAAACTGTCTGATGTCCTTTCATTTATTTATTTTTTCAATTATAGTATAGCAACATATTTAAACCATTATTCCAAGACAATGAGGGTGCCACTACACTCTTCAACTTCATGAGAAGCTTTTATCATATCATACTGATTTCCTGTATAAAGGCTATGTTTAGGTACAATGTTCTATTATGAAGCAATCCTCGAAATTTTAAGTGCTGAAAGCCAAATGATTAAAAACCTGCTAATGAGGAACACATGTTCACTTGGCTCCTATATAATGACACTTATGAATGGCTTCAGGGAAAGGTAACACTATACTGAAGTTACAGGATTCTGACTCTAAATATCACTTAGTACTGTGAATTGTTTATTTTACCCAGTAACATCAAAACACAGTGCTTATTACCAAGAACCCTGTGGTACTCTAAAAAGTCACTGCCAGAACTTGTGCATAATGATCATGCCAACATCATCTTGAACACAAAAATCCAGATATCTCAAAGTGTGGAAAATTTAAATTTGTACTTCTACAAAAAATACCTGCACTACAGTGATACTCAGTCTCCCAACAGTGCCCATTGCTCCACCATACTGTAATTGTTGAGCTGCCTGAGCATCCATTTGGATCTGTTGTTGCTGTTGTGTTGGGGTGATACGAAGAAAATCCTGAGGAAGTTCACCAATATATACCTATAGAAGAAACAGAGAAGCCAATGTGATAATAGTTTCTGACTCACCTTGCATTCTTCCAACTTAGATGATAATTCATACTTGAATTTCATTCTTCACTTCAACTACTTTCTAATGCCATGCAGCTTCCCCTTGCCAGCTTGTAATCTATAATTTCCTAATATTCCCCCACTCTACTTTCTAGCCATCCCTCTACTTCAATTGCTAGTTTAGATGCTTCAGTGGAATCCATGCCAAAATGCTTAAAAATAAATACAATCAACATTTCAGCACAATTCCAAATGTGCCTATTTATCTTTCTATGATGAAACTGTCTGTTGTTATTTACTATAAATTTCATTTTCTGAGCCTATATGAATGAGAGACCTGCAACAGCGCTGGTCATCAAAGGCCCTTCTCAGGTTTTACAAATTCAAGACTGCTCCTTTCTTTATTGAACTCATCTATAATGAAAAATGTACTATAATTATATTGAGCTTGTGGGTGCTGCTACTAGATGGCAGGTCAATCTATTAAGATCTCTCTCATTCATAATTCGATGATAGAATATCAAGCAACCTAGCATGCATAATGAAGATCTGAGTGGTCAAATGGAAGTGTGGGATGGCAAGTTGCTATCAGCTGTGCCCACTTTGGTTGTTGCTGCAGCACCAGAGCAGGCTTGATGTTAGGGCATAAGTGAAAACAGACGTGATAAATACAACTAATACTAGAGACTGCTCAGCATCAAGATTACTCAGGGATAACATTATGAGCCATAGCACATTCCAAACTGGGAGAAAGGCAGGAGATCTATTAAATAAATAAATGTGTATGGTACTGAGACGTCCTTGGTCACCTTATATGCTTATCTGTTTGGGGGGAAATGGGAAGTATCCCTGCTGATACTCCTCGACTTCTTGGTGGCATTCACTAGCACTGGTCATAGCAACCTAAGCAAGCATCTGTATAATTTGAGAATATTGTTTTGCAGTGCTTCCACTCCTATCTGGACTACTCTTTCCAGAAGCATGGTGCTTGGAGAGTACTGTTCAGCCCTGTGGAAGGAAGGTACAGTCTGGATTTCCATAGGGATCAATTCTATTCACAATGTTGTTTAAAACCAGAATGAAGCCAATGGACGGGATCATCCATATTTTGTGTGTGTTTACACACACAAGTATGAGTGTGTGCTTTGTTACTAGTATGTCAATAACATACTATTCCACTCTAGTGACAGATGAGCTGATCAGGTATCTGGCCTAAGTGATGAACTAGACAGAAGCCATTAATCAAGACTCAGTTCTACAGCTCTGCTGGAGTGCAGTTCCTCTGTCTAGCTGAGAGAAATGGAACCAGGTCTAGATGTGGCCACTGTCCCTATGAATCACAGAATCATAGTTGGAAGAGACCACAAGGGCCATCTAGTCCAACCCCCTGCCATGCAGGAATACTCAATCAAACCATTCCCGACAGATGGCCATCCAGCCTCTATTTAAAAATCTCCACAGAAGGAGACTCCACCACACTCCAAGGGAACAGATCTAGGGCTTAAGAGGTATTCCTAAATCCATAATTGCCATTGGAAGGTCAGGTGAGTTCTGTAGCAGAGTATATTCTACCAACTTTGACTGGTAGCCCAGCTGTGATACTACTGACAAAGCGCTGGTAACTTCTATTACAAATTACTGCAATGTGTTTTTCACTGGACTACCATCAAAGATGATTTGAAAATTGCATCTACTACAAAACTTGTCAGCCAGGCTGTTGCCTGAGAATAGGTGAGCCTGGTCCTGATTCACCTGTACTATATGAGAAGATGCTTGTGAGCCAAATTGAAAGCTCTGGTTTTAACCTATAAAGCCTTATATGGTTTTAGGCCTGAATGCATCAAGTGCAACCTTTTCCCATGTGAACCAACTAGGTATTTGAGGATGGCATCAAAGCTATTCTCTGAGAGAAGTCTGGAAAATGGCAGCTCAGAAATGGGCCTTTTCTGCACCACACAGATATGGAACACTCTCCCAAAGGACACTCCCCTAGCCCCATCACCATTACCTTTTGGGTACCAAGCAAAAACATAATGGATATCAGTTACAGCCCAAATGTTATGGGCTACTTCTATTTCATTTTAGATTGTGACAGAGAGAATAGATTTTTTTTTTACAATGTGTATTTTTATCTACTGAGTTAGTAATTATTTTGATTGTGTCCTCTTTTATATTAATTATGAATTCCTATATTTGTATGATATGCATGCTATAAATTACTTCAAGATTTTTTTTACACTAGGAAGCAACACACACATTTAATTAGTAGTAGTTGTAGATTATATGAAAAACCCGGTTTAACTTTCTATTAACCTTCCTCTATACAAAATGAGGTGATGTGTTATACATTCTAACATGACAGGAGTTACAGGGGGAATTATACCTCAGAGTATTGAACCTTGCCTATCTTGCAAATACAGTACTCGTCTTCATAAATAGCATCCTTCCAGGAAATATAAAGGCCTTGAGCTACAATTTTTGAAGATGGCATAGAATTACTCATGTCCTACTAGACAGTATCTTTCATGTGTAGGAGTTAACACAGAATTTAATTAGCAGAAGCAGCAGCTCCTGAGTAAGAGCCTCAGAATTCAACAAGATTGAATGTAGCTAGTCAGGAATGAAATACACTGAGGAAGTTTCAAGAGAAGGAATATTGTCACCCTAAATGCTGCTAAATCACAGACCAGTTTAGTGCTCCTTCAAAAGCAGCTCAGTTGAATATGGAAAACCTTCCAGAATGCAAAAGCAATATAGGGCGCTGTTGAATCCACTTTGTATAACATTCCTGACTTTAGGTTTCTGAGGAATGCTTTATTTTAAAATACAGAATTACTTTCATGCAACACTCAAACTTCCTTACAAGTACTATAACCATGAGGACAGATAAATAACAAGTTAGTGGTTTTGCAGAAGTTTGTAGGCAAGCATAAAGTCCCTTAACTATTTAACTTGTCTTCAGAACAGTGTTTGAAAAACGAAGGTTCCCCCCCTAAAATCAGCTATAAAGAGACTGGGGGGTCGTTTACACGGCAAAATAAATCCTCAAAGAATGCGACAAGAAGCCTGATAGTTCCCACGCATTTCGAAGCAACAGCACCCTTTTCAGAAGGAGGGGGTGCAAAAAACCCATAAGTTGCGCAGTATCAGCTTTCACTAGTTTTCCGCACTTTTTTGATTAAGTTCGCGAAAATGCACATAATTTATCATGGGAACTAACGATCGTGTAAACTGGCATCTGCCTCTTCGAATTACTGTGAGCAGAGCTGAATCCTGATTGGTTGGAGTGACCATTCTGCTTTATCCGAAAAGACTGAGGGGTTGGAGAGAAGAAATTCACCCTCCTGCTGCTTGCAACCCACTTTGGAAAACCGAGCCCTGCTTCGCTGGTGTGTGTGTGTGTGTGTGCTGGGAAACAGCCGATCGCATGTTCGTTGTTTTGTTTGTTTGTACTTACATTCACTTGCCTTTATTCAAGGCTTCGGAGGGAGGGAAAACAAATGAGGCAAGCCCTAGTTCTGTGGTGTGTGTTTGTGTGTGCATGCATGAAGAGAATCGAAGATTGCTCCACCATGCTTTTGCTTGTTCGTGCTTTCATTGACTCCTTTCTTTATAGAAGCCTTTCGGGGCTGGGGAAGACAGGGGGAGTTTGACAGATCGCTCTTTCCATCGCTTGTTTGTTTGTCCTTTTTCTTTCCTCTCATTATTTATGGTCTCCATAACCCCCTCCTTGCTCCCTCCCCGCCTCCTGCCTGGCTTTAATCATCTGGAGGCAATTCCCCACCACCACCTTTGCCTGTGTGAATTAAGCAAAACAGAAAGTTGCTGGATCTGGCTTCATCATTCGAAAATGCCAGGCATCGTGTGTTTTATGCACTCCTGATGCGAAAGAACGGTAATCCGGAATCTGGCGAACTTTTTCCTGTTGTGGAACCGGCCCCTGAGATTTTTAAATGATGTTACCGGATACTGAAAAGAAACAAAACTGTCAAATGCACCAACTTTAAAGTTGAGGCAGCATCACTGTCCCAGTCTCTAGTAACTCTCTGCCTCAATTCATATGGCAACAGAACCCAGAGAAGAAGAAAGACTGATCTCTAGACACATGCAGGTACCTGTCAGAACTGATCTTCAAGGCACCTGGGTTTCAAAATGTTTAGAGATTAAATGGTTAAAATCTGCTCTAAAATGGTCAAAATTATGATCAGAAACTGATCAAGAGCCAATCTGTTTTTATAGCTGGCAAGATATGTTTTACAGATTGAGTATCCCTTATCCAGAAATCTGAAATCCAAAGTCCTCCAAAATATTAAAATATTGAAATAAAAATATTAAAAGTAAAGTATTGTACAGAATTACCTCCAGGCTATGTGCATAAGGTGTATATGAAACATAAATGAATGTCATGTTTAGACATCTCCAAGATATCTCATTATGTACATGCAAACATTCCAAAATCCAAAGAAATCTAAAATCCAAAACACTTCTGGTCCCAGGCAGCAGGAGGGACACTCATTGCACTGCATTTGCTTGGGTTCCAGTCACTACTACTCTTTGCTACCCTCCTAAAAATGAGATCCAGAATTTATTGATTCATTTCCTATTGACAGGTTCTAACACTCTTGCTCTTCTTTTTTGTGATGCCAAGGGGGCAGCTGTGCTCCAGCAAGCAAAATGAATCCAGGGCTACCTCCAAACTTTTGAGTTTAAATCCCATCTGTTCCTCAGCCTCAAGGTTCAAATAAGGCCTGGGATTTGTTTGGCTCTGTACTTTTTGGGCACAACTACAAAACTTTAACAATTCCACCTCCCATCTGCACTCCAAGAAGCTAAAGCACGTGGAGTTCTCACTGCCCAGCAGAAACTCCAAGCCCAGACCAACCATCAAGTACATGCATGGAACAAGCATCTTTCTCTACTTCCTGGCTACAGTTCAGAGTCAGAGGTGTGTGGGTCTACTTCTGCATCCAAGGGGTACTCCCCGGAAAGACAAGCACCAAGATGGACAAAGGAAAATCATGAAGGTGCCTCTGGAACTGACACACTTTGGATACAACGTCCAGAAGAACACTTTTTTCTAAGTTTGGAGCTGGAGCTGAAGAGAGCAGGAGATTTGCCTGCCCAAGGGGAATGATTCTTAGGTTAACCAGCAGTTTGGTTGGCCAGGAAACCACTCAAATTCTGTTGTTCCTTACATGTCAGCTTTGATGGAAGACAAGAACCTTGTTTCATACAGCTAGTCCCATGGTATGAAGCAGTTTCTTGGTATCTCAGCCCCACATGCATTTATTTGAAGTCAGTTCTATGGATTTCAAATACATAGTGGTCAGAATCGCATTTTCATTTACCTTTCTGAAAAGGTTCCAGCCTAAACCAAATGATATACTGCAAATGGTAATGACAATGGCATTAGGACTAATAGTAAATGAGCAAAAATTCACTGGGTTAGGTTTTTAGCATGCATGGAAAGAGGTTAGTTACCAGTTTTAGTGGAAGCAATGGTATACAGCAGAATCACTGAGTTCTAGCCATTATTCCCAATTCTCATTGCCACAACCAGTACTTGATAGGAAGAAACAACAGATTCCTAATGATGTTACTCCATAACCATTTTCAGTGATTCTATTGTACCTTTGTGTAAAAGTTAGGGCAGCAGCTACTCATGCCATAGTGCAAAGAAAGATCTATTCTGTAGCTATGTATAAGAGAGCAACAGAGAGAGAGCTTATGCCAGATACACAACATACAAAAATCATCAGCTTAATTATAAAAATACATATTTTCAAATTGCTGTACATTATTTGTCCCAGAGTAAAAAACTACCCATGTTTACATTTTACATTTACCCATGTTACTCACCTCTCAGTTCAGTTTAGAGATGACAGAAACAACGCTAATATACTCAAGCTGTACTGCACAAGCATTAACAAACATTCAGAAGCAAAGCTTGTATTTATGCTCAAAAACCACAACAGAAGTAAGCCCAATGGTTTTACATACATGGTAGGTACACATTACAACACAAAATTATAGGCTTTAACATCACAGCTACCAATGAGATGCCCCAAAACTTAGAAAACTGCTTTTCCAAGTACCTATAAACAAACTAGCTAACTTAGCTAAGAAACTTGTTTCTGCATATTCTAGACATATTGTTTACCTAAGCTTAATTTCTATCAGCTGTACCACAAAATTGTACAGAGCTTAGGATTTTCAAAGTTGACTTAAAGTAGTGTAATGGATGATGGTATCAACAGAAGTAAAAGCCTACATTAAACCCAGAACCAAAAAGAGCTGCCTCAGATACCCTTAGATAAATCACTCTGTCTCTCATCCTCAACCCTCACTGGCAATAGGAGGATAATATTGTACTATGTACTACTTTACAATTAGGAATTATGCAATTATCACAACACAATTATCCAGCCATGTTAAACAGAAAGGTTCAATTATTATTTTTATATAATTTGCAATTCAATTTTGTTGGAAGGTAATGAGTCTAAAAATAAAATTGCATTAAAAAATTCCAGGATCTAGTCCTTTAAAAACAACAAGAATTATTTCCTTTAAAAAATGTAAAATCATTCAGTCACTTTTGACTTCACGCTTTATGCAGAGTGCGGTTAAGAAGCAGACTTAAGCTCAATTATCATTTGAAAGTGTATTCAGAGATCTGGGATCCCCCAGTTAAATTAGACTCATTACAAAACAAAGGAGTCAGTTTAAAATGCAAAACAAAGTTTACTAAAGATATATCAATCTCAATCTACATACTAAAACAAACTTAAGAAAAGGTTTCTAACTGAAGATATTCAGGTAATAAAAACTCACTCAGCCTACAGCCTTGGCTGGGTTCCGATCATCATAGCATGGTTACAGGAAAGCTTAAGATGGCAAAGATACCTCCATTCTCATGGAGAGTCAGATTCAGAAGAAGGCAAGTTACACAAAAGCAATAAAATTCAAATTAGGTTATGTGTGAATCACCCAGCACTTCTAGTTGGCTAGAAGTGCCCAGTGAAGTAAGAGTAGGGAATTTTGGGAGAACAAAATGCATGCAGGGAAAAACCCTAGACTTATCTAAGATTGTGAATGAGGTACACAAGATTGCTTTTACATTACAATGATTATTTCCCCACATACAACAAATATGTTGCTGTGAACATGCAAGGTAACTGAGAACCATGACATCTCTGAGTATAACCATAGATATCACAGCCACCTATAGATATAATTCTCTTGGGTATGTTGCCATTCCCAGTGTGCTGATTGGCCGCTTGGGAAACATACCAACCAATCGTAGTGCTCTGTTGGCCAGCCAATCAGCAACTTGATGGTGTTTTTTAGTACCACCTCCTTGGCCTACAGCCACATCTTTCCCTGTTGAGCTGCAGTAAGTAAATACTCAGCCAGCTCCCCTTGCTGTCTTAATATGCATGCATGGGGGAAAATAATGCTGCTATCTATGTGTCCCACACCCTCTTCTTTCTTCTTTTCCCTCCTGTCCTACTTTTCTGTGCTGCCTGGAGCCAAGGGCCTTTCTCTGCTGCCTGGGGCCAAGGGCCTTTCTCTGCTGCCTTAGGCCTAGGGCCTTTTTGTGCAGGCTGGGGCCAGGGGCCTTTCTGTGTTGCCTGGGGCCTTCTGTGCTGCCTGGGGCCTAGGGCCTTTTGGGTAGGCTGGGGGCAGGGACATTTCTGGGCTGCCTGGGGCCTAGGGCTTTTTTGTGCATGCTGGAGCCAAGCGCCTTTCTGTGCAGTCTGGGGCCTGGGGTCTTTCTGTGCGGCCTTGGGACTGGGGTTTTAGGCCTTTCTGTGCTGCCTGGGGCCTAGGGCCTTTTGGCACAGGCTGGAGCCTGGGGCCTTTTTCTGCAGGCTGTGGCCAAGGGCCTTTCTGTGCTGCCTGAGGCCTAGACCCTTGCTGTGCAGCCGGGGCCTTTCTCTGCTACCTGGGGCTTTTCTGTACGGTCAGGGGCCTGGGATCTTTCTGTGCAGCCTGGGTTCTAGGGCCTTTCTGTGCTGCCTTGGGACTGGGGCTTTGGGCCTTTCTGTGCTGCCTGGCATCCAGGGCCTTTCTGTGATGCCTGGGGTCTGAAGCCTTGGCCTTTCTGTGCTACCTGGCCCCTTGGGCCTCTTGTGCCCTGGGCAATGTCTGTAGGTGCCCCTGGGGCTTCTGTGCTGTCTATAGCAGTTCCTTCCTCTTGGGCCTTGCGGTGGAAACATGTGGAAAACTTCAAGTCCTTTCTAAACATGGCAGTGGAGGGGCTATCGCATCCTGCCACATGTGGTGTGTGTGTAGTGTAGGGTGTGTGTGTAGTGTGGGGTGTTTGTGTGTTTGTGCAGTTGCATGGTGGCGGCCAAGTGACTCTCGCATCCTGGCATACATGGTGTGTGTGTGTGTAGTGTGGTGTGTGTATGCACGGTTGCATGCCTGCTGCACATGGTGTGTGTATGTGTGTAGCATGGTGTGTGTATGTGTTTAGTGTGGTGTGTATGTGCAATTGCACAGCAGTGGCAGAGGAGCTCTCATGTCCTGGTGCATGTGGTGTGTGTGTACATGTGGTTGCATGGCGGCAGCAGAGGTGCTCTCATGTCCTGGTGCACATGGGGTGTGTGTTGCCTGGCATGTGTGTGTGTACATGCGGTTGCATGGTGATGGTGGGGCTCTCACATCCTGGCGTGTGTGGTGTGTGTCTACTGTTGTGTGTGTGTGTATGCGCAGTTGCATGGTGGTGGCGGAGGGACTCAGCATGAAATTAGCCATCATAGTTCATTTTAAAGGTTACCGAATATTCCAGCGTATAAGATGACTTTTGAGCACTCAAAAATACCCTCCAAAATTGAGAGTCGTCTTATACGCCGGACATACTTTGCTTCGCCCGCCTACCTATCTCCTGCCTCTTCGCAACCTTTGCAAACGGAGCGAAGAGGCAGGAGTTGGGGCGGGGGGGGGGTGAAGCAAACTGTTTAGCGGTTCATTCTCCCCCCTCCTCTGCCTTCTCCCCCTTTGGGGAGCAATGGAAGACAGAGGAGGGGGCAAACGTGGTTTGCCACGGCCGCCGCTTGATCGCCTATGTGTTCAGCGGCCGAGGCAAACGGCTAGATTCGCCCCTTTCCCCCACCTTCCTTGAAGGTGGGGGAAAGGGGCGAAAATGCTGCGTTTGCCTCAGCAGTCCTGTTCCCTCCGTCTTGGCGCCCTTCCGAAGGGGGCCAAGGTGGGGAAAGCAGGGCCGCCGAGGCAAACCGCTAGATTGCCAGTATTGCTTCTCTCCAATTATGTAGTTTAAGCTATTCTTCTGCCCAAAGATACTTGGAGATATTAACAAATAAAATAAAAACTGAGCCTTAAAAACTGAGATTGACACTTGACCCACAAAATTACCTCAGCTGAAATGCAGAATTCATACACAGTAGTCACGTTTGTGAATGGTGTATGGATGTGTTTCAAGAAAGCAGGTTTCTTTTCAGGGTTTAGAGACAATGAGCAGGACCTTGCTTCCAAATTTTGTAGGAAAACATGGGCATTTAAATGTATGTGCACCATTTTCAGTAGATTTTTTTTAAAAAAAGCTGCTACAACTGAGAAATTGGTGGGTGGATCTCTTCCTTCCATGGGTCTCAGGAGATCCAGCAACCATGTGACAGGCAACTATTTTGATTCTCAGCAGGTCAGGATAGATCAGTAACCTGTCCTTCACAGGCATTGCCTTAACTGTGTCTCTAAGAAACCATATGTGTGGTTACTACTACCCATCTGCCTATGACCTTATGATTCCAGGAGGTCAACTCAGCAACTTCCCAGGTTTCGCACCAACCTCAACTGAACCTGAATGCCATCTGTAGATTGTGTAGGATCCAATGCTGGCTTGGCCTTAAACACCCTTCTATTTTTCTGAACTGGATATGTTACACATGTTGATGAGAGTGCACCTGTCTGTCTAAAACATGAGCACACACTATTTCAAATGATGGCAAACAATATTCTGTACATAAAATCCAAGGAAGTACATAACCTGTTAAAAAGTAGAGTAGTTTACCAAATTTAATAGTACCAAAAGAACTTTTAGTTTAGAAACATAAATCTTTCCAATTTGTGGAAAATCTAATGGCTATCTGATTGCACTCATACATATTTAAGTTGACATAGGAAACACACATTTCCTCCTTTGGAACTATAATTGTTTTGTGATTTATTTTTTCAATTTTCCCAAATTAAAATTTCTTTACAAACACATAAATACTTTATTTTTTCAAATGAAAAATACAGTATGTCCATGACATGTGTATTGGTCACGTCCCTTGTCTGAGAACAAAGAAATGTAGGTTGTCCGTAGACCTGTAAATGCTGAATATTTTCCTGCCTTTCTTCAAGAGGTAAATAAACTCTTGCATAAATGTGAATCTAACAATCTGCATTACATATAAGGAAGTATAAGCCAGCCAGTGTCAGGCCAGTCAGCCAGCCAGCCAAATTGGGGGTGGTCTTACATGGCAAATATATGCCAAACCCTAGATTTTTAGTTGAAAATTGGGGGGTTGTCTTATATGCCCAGTCGTCTTATACACTGAAATATACGGTATATATTAATGTGTCAAATGATGAGGAACAAAGGGGAAAAAATCCCAGTGAAATATTTTCTTTTGAGATGAGCAAAATACTTTTTTAAAAGATACAGTTATATTCAGTCAAATGCCAGGAAGAACATTTGTATATAAGACTGTCTACAGAACTAGAAAACAATAATTTCTAATTTATACAATTACATACTGCAGACATATAAAATTCAAACCCAAGGTGCATTTCTGCTAGTTGATGCTACCATCATCATGAGAGGATCATAGATGGGCCCTTCACTGATTATTATGACAATGCAGTATTTCAGCATTTTCAGTGCTGAGTTAACTTTTATATTCAAATATGTTGGTAAACTAGTCTATAAGACTGTGACTACACAAGAACGTTTCTGTTCAAATAATATACTTTATTTAAAAAATTGCCAATTTGTTTTTATTTTCCCCTGCTCCTCAGATGACAAAAATTAAGATGCACATACTTAGGTACCACAGTACTGAGCAGCTCGCAGCTCACTCTTTATTTGTGTCTATTCACAATTTTGCTTGTATAAAACCAAGGCTTCTTTACATTTTGAAATTTCATAAATATGCTAAACAGTCCAATTTTATATGCTAAGTAATGAATGAAGCATGGCTAAAGTTCAGGTATGACATTAAAATAAGTACTGCATGTTTTTAATCTCCTGAAAAAAGACCTCCTAATGTTTCCCAAATTATAAAATTTCCAGAATGAAAAGCAGGTCTTCCAAGTCTTTTCAGATCAGGCCTCCAAAAATCCATTCAGCAGGAGAAGGTGTTCCTAATTCTCTGGCAAGGCAGGACAAAAAGAGAAAGACTGTCCCTGCCTGTTACATTCTCTAAGAATTTTGAAGAACCAAGAGAGGTCCTTTAATCCTACTGAACTGTGAAACAGGCAGAAGCTCTTGCAGGACAATTAATGGTGCTTTTGCCTGTTCAAGAGCTCATCCTGACATGGGACACCCACTAAATCACCTGGCATTCATAGAAAACCTGGATGGGTTACAAGGTTAAATAATGGCTGTTTTAAATTGTACTGTTTTAACTTCTTTTAAAAAATAAAATAAAATATAGGTTTCAAATTGTCTTCATACAGTTAATAGTTTAATTTTGTATTAATATTGCATTTTTGTATGTTTTTAATTACACTGTAATCACTTTAATTTGTAAGCTATTGTGAGTCTCAATCTTTGGGGAAAAGTGGGATATAAATAAAGATAATAATAAATGATAAATCATCACAAAGCTCAAACAGTTCTTCAGACAAGAACAATTATCTTCTTCTTGGCGATCTCTTCAACTTTCAGCACAATCCTAAACAGTACTGATTTAGAGGGCATGTTACGAAAAAAGAAAAAGATTACTCATTTAATTATTGTGCACAGCCAGTGACTAGTCTTTGCTCACTGCCTGAAAGGGACTAAACCATTAGGGATGCTCTAGAGATGGAACAACTCCCAGGAATGCTTGGGAGAGAAAGAAGTGGGTTAGAGTATGATTCCAAAAAGAAGGCAAACAAGAAGTGGGGAATTCAATGGGACTTCTTTTTCCTAATGGGGCTGGCTCAGCAAATATGAGAACAATGGTATAAAAGATAGCTAATATCTATGGAGGTGCTAACAAAATGGCTTACGATATATAATAAGGTATAATATAGACATCCCTCTCCCCCTTTAGTTGTGTGGTGACAACTTCTGCTACCAGATCTGTTTCTCATTTTACTGTATCTATAAAAATTTATAGAAACTAATTCTCACTGTATTTAAAATTGCGTGGAACACCCAGCACTTCAGAAGCATTTTATCAAATGCATTTCTTCTTTTTAATAAAAAATTCTAAGTATCTGAGTATCTAAGTATCTCGAAGAAGATGCATCTATATATGTTATCGTATTGATGGTAGCTTGTTTAACTTAAGCCGACTGAGGGCTCGCACTAAGACTAAACTATTTAGTCCGTGAGCTACTTCGCTGATGACGCTGCCCTTGTTGCCCACACAGAAGCAGCTCTGCAGCGCCTAACATCCTGCTTTGCAACAGCTGCAGAGCTGTTTGGGCTGGAAGTCAATCTGAAGAAAACGGAAGTTCTCTACCAGCCTGCACCACAGGACGAACACCACCATCCCCACATTGCCATAGGCAAATCTGTGCTTAAGTCCATTCAGCAGTTCACCTACCTGAGAAGCATCATCTCCTCAGATGCCAAGATTGACAAAGAGATCGATCACAGATTAGCAAAGGCATATAGCGCATTTGGAAGACTTTACAAAAGAGACAGGAGTAAAAAACACCTGAGGCGAAGCACAACAATCAGTGTGTATAGAGCCATTGTACTATCTATTCTCCTGTATGGGTCTGAAACATGGGTCACCTATCACCACCACTTACGACTCCTCGAACGCTTTCATCAGTGCTGTATACATATAATAATAAATATACACTGGACTGACTATGTGACTAATGTTGCTGTCCTTGAGCAAGCAGGGATCACCAGCATTGAGGCCATGATATTGAGAACACTGCTGTGCTTGGGAGGGAACGTTTCTAGGATGGAGGATCATCGTCTCCCAAAAATAGTACTCTACGGTGAACTCGCCACGCGTCAGCGTAAGAGGGGCACTCCAAAAAAGCAATACAAGGACTCCCTGAAACAACATCTCAGGCTTAGCCAAATTGGTCCGCCCTTGCCTCACATCAGGAGGCATGGAGATGCACTATCTACAATGCTGCAGCTTTATTTGAGAACTCACGCCGAACAAATCCGAAGAGAAACGACAACGCAGAAAGAATAACAACCCGGAAACATCACCCACGAAGACCCTCTGCTGTGCTTTCTGCAACCGGACTTGTTTATCTCGGATTGGCCTTTTTAGTCATCAGCGCGCTTGCAGAAAGCGTGGGATGAGTCCTTCCTGAATCTTCGTTTGCAAAAAGCCAGAGAGAGAGAGAGAGAGAGAGAGAGAGCTGAAAATGCCTCCCCCCCCCCAAGGTACATGCTTAGGATTGCAAAGTCAGCTACTAAGTGAATCCAAATTCTGACTACAGGTAGTTATTTTATACCTAAGTTCAGCAGCAGGGATCATCTCTCTCTCTCTCTCTCTCTCTCTCTCTCTCTCTAGGGAAAGGAGGGGGCAATTACATGAAGGAGATCCCAAATGCTTTTCCTGGGCTCTAAGGGCAGGTTGTAGCAGCAGTAACCTGAAGCAAGAGGGAGTTAGACTCAACTTCCAAACACCAGGAGACTAAGTCCCAGTGAGTTCAATTATTTCCAGTTAATGGGCTATAGCAGTGATTCCCAAAGTGGGTAATACTGCCCCCCTGGGGACAGTGGAAATATTTGGTGTGAGTGAGGGGGTAGGGAGGGGTTTATACACCAAATTTATAGATCTATGTTTTTTTAACATGCTGGGGGGAGCTGGGGAGCTAGGCTTATCTGCTTCACCTTTTTTTCTGGGTTTTGTTCATAGTCCCTCAGTAAGGGATTCTGGAGGCAGCTGCTGTTTACCTCGTAATTTGTAGGCAGGCAAACATGACTACTGTAGGATAAGCTACAGCAGAATCTCATTCTTTTCCAGCTCAAGCTTTATTGCATTGTTTACTGCAAACATGCTGTGGCCACACATCACTGAAAGTCTGTTTCTACAGCCCTCCTTCCCAATGACAATGCTGCTAGAGAACTTTCAGCTAGACAGAAGATGAGGAGGAAAAGGGGAGCTGTATGAACATAAAACACTTATAAAATGGAGCTTCTTTGTCAGGGACTTTGTTAAGTGAGGTATGCATGTAAATAGCATAGAAGACAAAACACAAGCTCAAGGGACACCATAGGCCTATAGCCACAATATTGTACAGGAAACCCCAAGCATCATTTTTTGCAAGCGCATCTCCAGCAAGGGCCAGAGCCACCATAACATTTACTAGTACTATATTTTTCTGAATTTTTTAAAAAGATGTATTATTCCATAAAGTTCATTATTAACATAGTAGATGAATACAGTAACAGTCAAAGTGAGCAGGTAAAATAGATGCAGTGCTAGTACCATTTTTAATGGATACTAATGCATAGTAGTAGCTGTAATCCCGTAGCCATAATCTAAAATGAAAGCTGTAAATTAACTTCTTGTCAGGTCATTGTATCTATAAATGTGCCAAATAACTCTCCTCACAGTACCTTTTTGTGAATTCTACCAAAATTGTGGTAGCAAATATAGCAGCAAACCCCTTTTTCCCCATTTTTTTAAAAAAAAATGAAAATAAGGGATGCAGGGAGCAAGCATCTTGTATTTAAAGAAGAATGTAGCTTTTTGCTATTGCTGTGATTTGGTGGCATAACAATATTAAAAGTAATAAGCAGGATGCAGACCCCTTGTGGGTTGGGTAGAGTTCCAATATGAACCCCTTACTCTAGGATAGTTCACCATCTTTTCTCAGAATCCATTGACTTTTAGCTCCTGTTGTTTAATTCTGTGGAATCCTTTTAAAATGAGGCCTAATATTCAAGTGTACACAGTTATGGGAAAATTGTAAGTTGATATGAAGACATTGTGATGCTTGCCATTGTATTTTCAATCCCTTTCCCAATAGCTTTTAGCAAAGAATTTGCCTTTTTTTTTCTTTTCAATACTACAGCCCTTGGGATTTGATGCTTCCACTATGACCACTATATGGCCAGTTATTCTACGGGCCAAAAGGAGCTGCCTGGGACTGTCAGTTTGTATTATCTTGCATTTATACCCCGTTAGTTAAATCAGGTGGAGACTGATTGATTTGGTCAGGTGGAGACTTGGTCAGACCTCACCTGGAATACTGTGTCCAGTTCTGGGCACCACAATTCAAAAAGGATATGGACAAATTGGAGCATGTCCAAAGAAGGGCGACTAAAATGGTGAAAGGTCGGGAAACGATGCCTTATGAGGAAGACTTAGGGAGCTGGGTATGTTTAGCCTGGAAAAAAGACAGTTAAAAGGCGATATGATAGCCCTGTTTAAGTATTTGAAGGGGTGTCACATTGAGGATGGAGCAGGCTTGTTTTCTGCTGTTCCAGAGACTGGAACATGAAGCAATGGATGCAAGCTCCAGGAGCAGAGATTCCACCTCAACATTAGGAGGAACTTTTTGACAGTAAGAGCTGTTTGGCAGTGGAACACACTCCCTCAGAGCATGGTGGGGTCTAGAGGTCTTTAAACAGAGGCTGGATGGCCATCTGTTGGGGATGCTTTGATCGTGATTTCCTGCGTGGCATGGAGTTGGACTGGATGGCCCTCGTGGTCTCTTCCAATTCTGCAATTCTATAATTCTATGAAACCTCCAGGAGGCAGAGAGGTAATAGAGGGCAGCAGGAGATGGTGGGGATGAGGGTTGCATGAACCTTCTCTTTTTGAGTCCCTTAAAACCACCATGCAGCCTTGCTGGTTACTTTGTGTGGTGGTGTCTCCTGCTCTTTGCAACAGGCATTCTGCTTGCGCGCACGCGCGCACACACTCATTCCCTTAGCCACATTTCGCTAGCAGTGGCGGCAGCAGTTAGGAAACTCTTGCATAAGTATGGTCCTTAGCAAAGGAAATAGGGTTGGACTACTCGCTATACATAAGAGCGTATAGCCATTCTGCCTGTTGTGTCATTGGTTGAGCAACAGTGCAATGCAGTACTTCCATAGAACTGCTTTAGGTCCCATTTTGAGAGAAAGGCAGAATATAAATCAATCAGAAAAATAAAAATAGAGATGTGCTTGTAAAATTTCATGCTACAAAACTGAAGAATAGGACTGAGCCATATGCTTTTTTGCCTAAGGTACTATACTGAGTCAGGAAAAATGAAATGCAGAAATACAGGATGGGCGAAACCTGTGTATGAAAAAGATCTGGAGGTCTTAGTAGACCACAACTAAACATGAGTGAACAGTATGATGTGGTAGTCAAAAAAGTCAATGCAATTCTAGGCTGCATCAATAGTTGTGTCCAGATTGAGGGAAGGAACAAGTCCTCTCTGTTCTGCATTGGTCAGACCTCATTTGGTAGTTGGGTCTCCTTCCTTGGAGGTCTTTAAACAGAGGCTGGATGGCCATCTGTCAGGGATGCTTTGATCAAGATTTCCTGCGTGGCAGGGGGTTGGACTGGATGGCCCTCGTGGTCTCTTCCAACTCTGCAATTCTATGATTCTATAAGTCTTCAGTGCACGGCATCACTTCTGCAGCTCTGAGTGATGCCATTTTGGGACAGACAGACTGACTGGAGCAGGAGTTAGTGCATGTGGTGCGGGGGGGGGGAGCAGCAGCAGGAAAAAGGAGCTTTCAAATTTGAGACCCTGTTTAAAATTTGTGAACTTTGCCAGGACTTGGCTGGCATGCTGAAGCTGCACTGGTGGTCCTGCTTTCCCGCATCAAACAGGCGAACAGAAGAGATACTAGAAGAAAAAAAATGCTGGGGGTGGTGGTGGCGGTGAGATGACTTGAAGCTTGATATTGCTGCTTCTGTGATCTTTTCCTCCTTCCTGCCTGCTCAAGTGAACAAGCACACACACACACATGAACCCTCCTTGCTCACGATCCCCTCATCCCATCCCCTGCCTATCTGTGCAAGTAAGTGAGCAAATGCACAAATGATTCCCTATCCTTGTGATCCCTGTCCTATCGCCTCCCCACATCCCAGAAGTGCAGTAGCGAGGGAATGCATGCTCAGCCAGTCTGCCAGTTTGATTTCCTCCCAGAAACACCAGTGCTGTTGAAGTGGTAAAAATGACATAGAGCAGCAACAGAGGTGGGGCGAATAATCTGTGAATAAGGAAATCCACAAAAATGAAACGGCAAATGTTGAGGGAGGACTGTATGTAATTTTGGGTACTCACTACACAAAATTTTGCCTTCTAGTTTATAAATTCTAAGAAAACATTTTAAGATTGCTGTTGGGGATGTTTTTCAACACCAACATCCAAGGCAAAATATTATGGCTTGTCTAGTGTAATAAAAGTACAGTAGGACCCCTGCATCCACTGGGGATTGGTTCTGGGGAGACTGAGGATACCGAAAACCATGGATAATAGCATACACCTTTGAAAATAATGGGACTTCTGGTTTAAAATAACAGTAAGAGTTGCCTTGGAGGACCTAGAAAATGGCTAGAGAGGACACATTTTCTAGGAAGACTATAGTAGGTGTGCTGTTTTGTGTCCCATGGATAATTGAATCAGTGGATAATGAATCAGTGAATACGGAGGTCCTACTACAACTCTGTTATTTTAAATGTACTTTTAACCTTGCAAAGACTCGTAAAGTTATTCTTTAAGGTGCCACAAGACTCTTTGTTTAGTCTACTTGTGGTGTCTTAGAAATAAGAGCTTAAATGGATGGAGGAGTAAAATTCAAAGCTGTGGGAATATAACTGTATATACTATACAGCTTTTGGGGGGGCACCCTTTAGTTTCCTGCACCCTTTACTTAGGACTGGGAAATTTCTGTGTTTCACACTGTTATGTTGGTTGCACTGAAATAGCTGTAATACATGCAATTTTATATCCCCCCACTCCACATCACAATAGATTATTAATGAAGCCAAACATCCCAACAAGTCTTTATTCTAAGAAAAGATCACAAGGCCACTTCACACAGTACATGCACTGAAAGACCTTCTTAGTGTGTTAATTAGAGGGAGTTCATGAAAACGTCAACCTTGCCTATTCAACTGCTTTCAGCTGCAGAGGACTACAAACACAATACAGTTATTGAAAACATACAATTCACACACAACCCCCACCCACCCAAGGGGTACAGTTCTAATGTGTATCTTTCTACTAATGGAAGGTTTGTGTCTATTCAGTGGAGAGGAAGATGATTCTCCTCCTTGCAGCCCCTCGTGCCTCTCCAAATCCACTCCAGAAGGTTGAAGAACCTCTGCAAGAGATTGGGGACAGTGTTATAGAGGGATAAAAGAAAGGCAAGTCTTCTTGCATAAGAGTACCTCTACTTGCTCAACATGGAAATTAATCTGAAATCTACTGAACTGGTCACTTCCTTTTTCTTCACATACAACCCTCACTATAGTGACATTTACAATCTTCTCCTACACCCCTATCTGCATTCTAAGTAAATACAGTCCATATAGAAGAAAATAAAGGAAAGTACCTGGCAGATAGCACATTTAGGAACAGTATATTCTCAGTTTTGTTTTAAATGCTTTTGTACTGTTTTAAATTGGTGTTTTTAATGAGATAGAATAAAAGATTTTTTAAAAATGAAAAACTAACACTTATGTTTTAGTTGTACTCAGTTTTAACTTGTACTCTGGGCTGCCTTGAGCTCCATGTAGGGAGAAAGATGAGATATAGTTGTCCCTTCATATTTGCTGGGGTTTGGTTCCAGGACCCCCCATGGATACCAAAATCCATGAATACTCAAGTCCCATTATATGCAATGGCATAGCAAAATGGTATCCCTTATATAAGATGGCAAAATCAAGGTTTGCTTTTTGGATTATTATTTTTTAAAGAATATTTTCAAAAGTTGTGAATACTGTACTTAAATCTGTGGATACCAAATCCGTGGATATGGAGGGACAACTGTATAAACTAGCTTCAGAGGTCAGTACTGCATACTCTACACTCCTTTTCCATAGTAGATTATCCCTGAAGAGTGAATTTTTAAAAATAAAAATAAAAACCTTATACAGCAGAAGAAAGAAGCTAAAGCAGTTCATCTTTGGAAGAAAGCTCTTATAGTGTAAATTTGTATGAAAAAAGCTAAGGGATGACACATATCTCGTACAGCAACCCCAGAGATATGGGAATGTACGGGGCTGTCATCTAGATCATGGCTAAGAAAACAAACAAGAAACACCACTTGTATTAGCTAGTACTTTAGGGTTCCTGGTTTGACAGAGATCCACTGCAATTTCAATAATGGTACTTCCTCTTAAAAAGGCCTAAATATCCTAAAGACACCACATCCCATCTGATCTTGGAAGCTAAGAAGGCTCAGCCCTGGTAAGTACTTCGATGGGGGACTGCCAACGAATACCAGGTGCTGTAGGCTACATTTCAGAAGAAGGAATGGCCAAAACCACTGCTGAGTATTCCTTGCCTAAGAAAACCCTATGAAATTCATGGGGCCACTGCCATAAGTTGACAGGTAACTTGCAGGCACATACATACTTACATACAGAGAGAGAGAGAAGAAGAGGGGACCCCCATATCTGCTGATTCACTTATCTGTGGTTGGCAACGGCAGGGGGATGGGCAGGGGAGGGAGGGAGGAGGAGAGCAGGTTGCCTCCCTCCACCCTTCCCTGCTGGGGTCCAGCGGCACAGCAGTGGTGACGTAGTGGTGGACGGGGAGCATTCACTATTATCCATGGATTTCAGTATCCACGGGGGAGCCTGGAACCAATCCCCCATGGATACAGGGGTGCTACTGTACAAGCTAAGACAACCCAAACAGTCCTTCACTTCAAACTTGGTATAGCTGTTAACTCCAAAAGCACTCTCATATACTCCTGAGGTGACTGTACTGGTCATCATGGTGCATGAACTGGTCTTAACCTTCAAGTTCTGTGTGTGTTCAGCTATACAAATATTTGTTTGAATTACACTATACCATAGTTTTTTCATATCTACTAGTTACATAACCAAAAAGCCTTGTGATAATGAAGTTTCTACTATGGTATTCTGTATTACCTTTTTGACATCTTAAGAGACTTTGCACACTAAGAGGTTCTCTACACAGATTTAGAAGTGCAGCCAGCCACAGAAAATGCACTACATTTTTATAAGAGTATTAAAGTTGGAGGGGGTCTAAAAAATTAATTTCCAAAATTTAGGGGCAAATTTCACCTTTTTTTTTTTTTTCAGCAAAAGCACTATTAACATTTTTCTAGAAATAAAAGCCAACCTGATCTTTTTGCTGCTTGAGTTAAAACAAATGGTGTAACAATCTAATAAGACAGACAGGCAATTCCATTGTTCCATGTTAGAACCCAAAGGATTGCAGCACTAAGGGATGTGAGCAATGATGCTTTACAAATCACAAGAGTATGAACAAGAAACTCATAGCATAATTCCATTACAAAAACAGAGCAGCTTATGAATAAACCCAAACAAACACTCTTAATCTTAAATATCAAAGGTGGACAGCTGTAAAATCTTGAGGGCTGCATCTGAACTATATAGTGCTTGATCCTTCCTAATTGATACACTCAGCTTCATATAACTGTGGTTTGGATATTACAGAATAATATTCAACAAACATTTGACAGCCAGAACACAAAGATTTTCTTTTTCTTGCATTAAAAACCGGAAACACATTTTTTACTATTGCATATATTTATATTCCCCATTAGTTCCTACAAATGTACACAGCCATTCTTCTGGCAACTTGAGAGTAACTCAGTTAATATTTGACTCTTAACATTTTGCCTTCCCCCATCACCCATTAGTCAATGTCTAGGGATAGGATTGTCTTCTGAGAAGTAGTGATACTTCTGGGATTCTCCTGCACCTAGATGTGCAGTAAAGGCAACTGACTTCTTACCTCAATACTCAGAATTATATCACTGCCCATCTATTGGAGGGTGGGACTTATGTGGTGCTGGAGAGTGAACCCACAGGGTGGGTTCAATGTCAAGTCAGGCTTCAGTCCTAATATAGCAGCCAGTTTTGGAATCAGTGTTATTGACTCATAGCAAAATGCAGAAGTGTGATTAAAAAGTACACTTCACAGCCTTATCTGGAAACTCTGGACACATATATGGACAGGAGTCCTCAATTAAAGTTGCATACATCATAGAGACTGTGAATTTATTTCTAGCAAGCAGCCTCCACCAGACAGCTATAGTATTTGTCCTTTAAAGAAAGGAGGAAGACAGCAAGGAAGGAGGGCAACCCTGTTGCCTTTTTTTCCTATTGATCTGGCAAAATACATTACCCGGTCAACCTCTACTGAGTCACTAATCCTCTTCTATTGCATTGCCCTCTCACTGAATGAGTGGGAATTGGAAGTGCAATTTTTGAGATTCTGTCCATTCATGATCTCAACTTCAGCAGTCATACACCCCTTCCCAACTTTTGCTTATTTCGAGGACATATTCACTAGCAGTACAGTGTACTCATGTTACAAACGAAAGGCTACCTGTTAACTGGCCTTTTCCTCCCTTCCCCTAATTCCAGAAAAAAGAAACAAAAAAATGTTTTTTTTATAGGGATCTCCAACCTTGCTGGCCCCCTAGGGAAATTTGTAAAAAAAGTTGTAGGCACCATTATACCATAGTTGTCATGGACAGCCACAGCTTATTCACAAAATTTGCTACTAAGCTTGAGTCTCCCTTAGCTGAAATCCTTAGCTGAGTCTCCCTTAGCTTGGGACCAGAGGTACAGTATTTTGGAAAATGCCACATTTGTTACTTACCGTGAAGGTCCATTCTGGGGTTAGGGAGAGGAAGAATCCACAACAATTGGGATAATCCCAGCACCGCCCAGAGAGAGGCAGGAAGTTGTAACATAATCTCATGAATAGTCAAAGAGTCTCCTTGTCTTCTCACCCTTCCACTCTCCAAGAGTCCAGTTTAGTGACTAGCAAAGCCCCGATAGAGAGAAGAGATAGAGAAGAAAAACACAGAAGAAAGGATAAGGTTTTGAGGCTTGAGAGTCTATATACATATATCCACAGTGTCTGCGCGGTCACTTAGGGCGGGGTGGATTCCTCCTCTCCCCACCCCCAGAATGCACCTTCACGGTACGTAACCAATGTTGAATTCTCTGGGTTGGTGAGAGGAGGAATCCACAAAAATTGGAACATGCCCAAGCTTTACCACCCACTTAGGGTGGGTGTGACTATGAACTGGTGACCTAGATCTTTATGACTTCCTGAAGTATCCTCCTTCCAAAAGTGGTGTCTGTGGATCGGAACCTGTCCACTTTGTAGTGTCTGATGAAGGAAAAGGGAGTGCTCCGAGTCACCGTCCAGCAAATCTCTGATATGGGGGTGTTGGATGAGAAAACCACCATTGTGGCTGCTGATTTGTGGAGGGCACAGTTTGGTTAAGTTATATGCCATAAGGATACAGGCCTTTATCCAGGTGGCTATGGTTTCTCTCAAAGCCTTTGATCCCATGGATGCAGGACTGGAAGATACAAAAAGAGTCGCAGTGTCTGAAGGAGCTCATTCTCTTGATGTAGATCCTGAGTGCCCTGCGAACGTCAAGTTTATGCCACAACCACTCCATCAGGTGCGATGGATTTGGGCAGAAAGAGGGCAGAATCAGCTCCTGAGAGAGGTGGAAATCGGACAGAACTTTTGGTCTGAAGGATGGGTCCAGGCACAGAGCAATGTAGTCGTCATTGAATGTGCATAGGTACTCCCTTACAGATAGTGCCAACAACTATGAAACTCACCTAGCCAAGGTTATGGCTACCAGGAAGGCCACTTTCAAGGTGAGCAATTGTAACATGACCAACTGTAGGGGTTCAAAGGGCGGTCACATTAGTTGTTAAAGAACCAGTGGGAGGCTCCAGAATGGGAACCTGTGTCATACTGGTGGGGAGAACTCAGAAACCTCCTCACATGAGGATGAGGCATACCACCCTGAGGGAGAGGAAGTATTGATGAAAGCGCTGCTGCATGTCGCTTTAAGATGGTGTGCCTGAGTCCCAAATCCAGTCTGTTCTGCAGGAACGCCAGCACATGCTTCAATGCCACTCCTTCATGGGGAATAGAGTTGGCATCGCACCAGCACCTGAAGGCTTGCCATGTGGCTTTGTATATTCTTGCGGTGGACTGTCTGCAAGACGACAGGAGCATGGTTATCACCGACTCCTCGTACCCACAATCTCTTAAGGTTTCCCATTCAGTCTCCATGTGGCTAGCTGGAGCCACACCGCTCTTGGATCCTTGCCAGAGAAGGTCCCCCCTTTGCGGTAAACGCCACGGTTCTGCCTCTGACATTTCCATGAGGTCCAAGAACCATGGTCTTCGTGGCTTGTCTTGGGTTGGCTTCTCAGATTGGGCAGGCTTAGTCGGGGTGGTCGCCCCTTCTCCACTGGCCTCAGCGCACTCCAGGAGCGGCTATGTACCAGCTTGCCTCCCTCTGCATAGCTGGCTGCCCTTAGCTCACTCCCTGAGCAGCTCCACGCTTTAAGTTCTGCTGCTGCTTGACCAGCTGCCTCCAACTTGCTCCTCGAGCGGTGTTGGGCCCCTTGATCTCCCGCCGCTTGATGATTACTTTTCGCAGCCACCTTCCTTTGTTTGTCCTGGTCTCTTTTGTTCCCTTGACCCATGGCCTCAGAGCTACAGGTGGGTTTTCCTTGGGGTTTTTGTTCCAGGCTGTGAGGCCATGTTCTGGAATAGTTTCTTTCTGACGTTTCACCTGCTTCTGTGGCTGGCATCCTCAGAGAATTCTGAGGATCATGTTACAACTTCCTGCCTCTCTCTGTGCGGTGACAGTATTATCCCAATTGTTGTGGATTCCTCCTCTCACCAACCCAGAGAATTTTGGATTTTGGAATACAGTTGTCCCTCCACATTCGCGGAGGTTACGTTCTTGAGACCCCCGTGAATGTGGAAAAACCGCGAATAACAACTGCTCCCACGACCCCACCCACAGAGGGAGGGAGGCTGCGGGAGGGTGTCTGGCCAGCTTGGCCGGCCTCTCCGCAAGCCTTTCTGAGGGACTCCGGGCCTTAGAATACCCGGAGCCTGCTTAGGAAGGCCGGGAAGAGGCAGCAGGCGGGGAGGAGGCTGCGCTGCCTCTCCCTGGCCATCCAAGGCGGGCGCCAGGGCTTTGGATCCCCGGCGCCCGCTTCGGAAGGCCGGGGATGGCAGCGGGCGGGCGGGGAAGAGGCTGCACTGCCTCTCCCCGGCCTTCCAAAGCGGGCGCCGGGGCTTTGTAGCCCTGGAGCCCGCTTCGGAAGGCTGGGGACGGCAGCGGGCGGGCGGATGAGCGGGCGGGCGGGGAGGAGGCGGGCGCCGGGGCTTTGGATTATTATTTTTTTAAGAATATTTTCAAGCTGTGAATACTTAAAACTGTGAATGCCAAATCCGTGAATGTGGAGGGACAACTGTACTTCATTTCAGCACTCTTAAAAACAGCTTTTTATAAAATCCTTTGGGGGTTTCATAATTTTATTCAATTTGTACATGTACCAGGGTTTTAAACTGTTTTAACCTGTTTTCTTTTGGTACATTTTTAATATGTTTAGAGTACTGTTCTAATGTGAAATTGTATGCCTCCTTGAGATCTTCTAATACAAGGTAAGATATAAATATTTTAAAACATTGTAGATTATTCCAAATTATTGTTTACTAGCCAGTGCTTTTTCCCGAGTTGTACTCATACAGGATTCTTCCATTAATGTAATTTGATTTTTGAGAAGAGGGGTTTTTTTTTGCCCATTTTGTAATATATAAATATCTTTTGTGAACAGAACTGAAAAATAAACAAAACTAGTTAAGTCCATACATCTTTAGTATAAATCATATCTGAAATATGAATGCTAGCTAAGTCAGAATAGAAAGGATGTAGGGATTCTAAGAAGGTGTACCCATATATACAAGCAGTATAGTTAATACAAAGCATCACATGCCCCCAATGGAAATCAAATTAAATTTTAAAAATCATGAGATAGGATGGATATGGCATATGTGGCAGCTCTTGCAATTCTCCCAGGATGATCACTCTCTTTCTGATCTTCCTGGATGAAGTCACACAGGCATTTTTCCAACACTAAGTATAGATTTCTTCCCATTTTGGTAATCAGAACTACCTGTTTTATTTGAGGGAGGGGGTCTTTTGTCTCTCTCTCTCTCTCTCTCTCTCTCTCTCTCTCTCCTTTTTTCCCAGGCACTGGGATACAATATCCAGTCCTGGATGGGGTCACACTCTCCTCCAAGGACTATGTTTGCAGTCTGGGGGTGCTCCTGGACCCATCGCTCCAGATGACGAATCAGGCAAATGCGACGTTCAGGAGTGCCTGTTATCAGCTTCGGCTGATACGCCAGCTACGCCCTTTCCTGGAAGTCGGGGATCTTGAGACTGTGGCACATGCTCTGGTAAGCTCCCGTTTTGATTTCTGTAATGCACTCTACATGGGGCTACCCTTGTGCTTGGTCCGGAAACTTCACCTAGTACAGAATATGGCAGCCAGACTGGTCTCGGGTACATCCAGAAGAGACCATATAACACTGATCTTAAGATCACTCTACTGGCTGCCCATTAGTTTCCAGGCCCAGTACAAAGTGTTGGTTATCACCTTTAAAGCCCTAAATGGCTTGGGTCCAACCTATCTTTGGGACCACCTCCTTCCATATAATCCTCCCTGTGCACTCAGGTCTGTGCACTCTGGGAGGAATTTGTTACAACCTTTAAAAACTAGGCTTTCTTCGACCTTCCGGAGGGCCTTTTCGGCTATCGCTCCCAGATTATGGAACAGCCTGCCGGATGAGATCTGTCAAATCACCACGCTAAATAGCTTTTAAAAAGCTCTTAAGATGGATCTCTTCCGGTAGGCCTTTCCTGAATAGATACCTGGCCATCAAAAAAAAAAAAGAAAAGAAAAGAAAAAAAAAGAAAAAAAAGAAAGAAAGATAAGAAAAAAGAAAAAAGAAATATAGCTTGTCCCGATCTTGCCACATCCACTGTTCATTGTTCATTTTTATTCTTTCTTTTTTTCCCTCTATTTTTAAGCATGTTTTAATTTCTGAATTATTTAATTGTATTTTAAGGGGGTGGGTGGGATTGAGGGTTTAGATGTATATTTTAATTGTTGTAAGATGCCCCGATTGCTTTCATAGAGGAGCGGGATATAAATAAATATTGTTGTTGTTGTTGTCCACAGGAGCTCATCACACAGTTTCCTTGTTTTGTTCTTGAGCCATACCAGCTGCACTGCACCTTCAGCAACTAAACATTTTCACAAATCTGCGTACATAAAATTCATAAAGCAACTTCAATTTATACAGTCGTCCCTTCACATTCACAGGGGTTAGGTTCCCCAGACCCCCGCGAATGTGAAAAATCCACGAATAATGATTGCCCTCCCCCTCCCCTGCAAAAGCGACCATGGGGCCTCCGGAGGCCCCATAGTCGCTTTCTCCAGACTCCCCAGTCCCTTCCTAGGCCTTCACAGGGCCTCAAGAGACCCTCCCGAGGCCCCGTGGAGGCCTCCCCGGCCATCCCCCTCCCTCCCAGGGCCTTCATGGGGCCTCCGGAGGGTCTCCGAAGGCCCCGTGGAGGCTTCCCTGCTCCTTCCCAGGGCCTTCAGATGGTCTCCGAAGGCCCCGTGGAAGCCTCCCTGGCTCTCCCCCTCCCTCCCAGGGCCTTCACGGGGCCTCCGGAGGCCCCGTGTCGCGGTTTTGGGAGGGAGGGGGGCCCTACCAAAACCGTGAATATCCAAAACCGCGAATGCTGAGTTCATGAATGTGGAGGGGCAACTGTACTTCACTATGAAATAGAGCATGCAATCATACAACATGAAATCTTCTATAATAATTTGAGTATGTTTGCTTTGGAATTACAGTTGTCCCTCCGTATCCACAGATTTAGGTATTCACAGCTTGAAAATATTCTTTAAAAAATAATAATCCAAAAAGCAAACCTTGATGTTGCCATTTTATAGAAGGGACACTATTTTGCTATGCCAGTGCACATAATGGGACTTGAGTATTCATGGATTTTGGTATCCACGGGAGGTCCTGGAACAAACTCCAGCAAATACAAAGGGACAACTGTAACGTTGTTTTGTAGATTCATAGGACAATTACCTAGTGACAACCAGTACTCACATTATGGCTATACTACTGATTTAAAAAGCAGTCAGAACCACGGAAGCTATCTCACTTCATACCAAAAAAACAAAAAACAAAAAACAAAAAACCAAACCGCACAAACTTAAAATCTGTACTCATATACCAGAGTTAGTCCCACTAATTTTCAACAAAGTTCTGCAGTGCTGAACAATTCAGACTTATTTATTCACAGCTGTAGTTCATCTGTAAAACTACTGCTCAGTATTTCACTTTTGCTTTATAATTACAAAAAAAAAACATGAGAAGGTTCCAGTGTAATATGTAAGTAGGAACCTACAAAGTTACCTTACTAACAATGCCTTGGCAGGGAAAGCCATCTCTTGACAATGTCTCATTATCAGATTAGCATACAGAAAAGACCTCAGACAGATATTTCTTTGGTACTCTAAATATGCTGTCCCTTCCCAAACATTTCTGATCTTGCCAGATCAAAAAAATCTCAGTGCTTACTTTATCTCTAGCCATGCATGAGTACTAGATACGGATAAGTCAAAAGAAATTCATCTTTAAAAATGAAGCAACAATACTTTTTGGATAATATAGTTACAGCAGCAAACTACGTATGCACAATTACTTGGGATTAAGCCCCCTGAAATTCAGTGGGACATAATTGTATGTAGACATGGTAGAACTGCACTGCATTAGATACAAACACTTTTTTCAATAGAATCAAGCCTTCATTTAGCATGATACAAAGACTGTAAGCCTATATATCTCTTCATCTGAGACCACAAGCTTCAGTGGTGGTAACAAATACCTTTAATCCACCCTAACAGACAACAAGTTCAACCTTGTTTCTGGCACAGAATTAGGAACCATCACTCATTACTTTGCAACAGGAGGATACAATATATAGGGGCTGGCCTTGATCCACATGTGGACTTTTCAATTGATGCAATGCTGGGTGGTGATACAGGAATGTTCAGACAGGACAGCTTTAGGTATATGTATAGTTGTACTCTGATTTTTGGTGCTTTGACATTACTGCAACATCTTGGCACAAGAGTCCCTTTTGTTCTGGAAGAAGGGAAGTGGAAGCCATGGAAGGATGCCAGGAACCAAAATGCCTTGGGTGCCTGTATAAGGGTCATAATAATGGTATGTGGGCTTCCAGAGGAGAGTAGCCCAGGTGGTAAAAGATGTGGAAACAAAGGCCTGTGAGGAAAAGCTGAGGAAGCTGAGTATTTTGAGAGAAGAGAAGTGATAAGATAGCCATCTTTAAATATCTGAAGGAATGGCATGTAGAGGATGGAGCAAGTTTGTTTTCTGCTAAAAGAACATAAATCCAATGGATTCAAATTACAAGAGAAAAGATTCCACCTAAATATTAGGAAAAGCTTCCTGACAGTAAAAACTGTTCAACTGTGAAATAGACTGTTGATGTTAGGCAATTAGAACACAAAACCTGCTTCTGATAATAAAAAAAATTACAAGAGCTACCAACACACTTGAAATATTAAAAGACAGTATTCAAGATACATGAAATACTCATTCAAAAAACTTACAACAGTATATTTAAAAAATTAGGTATTAAATGCTTTCCTAAAAAGGAAGGTCTTCGCCACTTGCTGGGCAATCACTAATGAGGAAGTGAATGGGCTCAGTCTAGTTAATCTCAGAGCTTGGACACAACCAATATATCTGTGCTTGGGTTGGCATATCAGATTTACATTGAGATTTACACTCCCCAGTGATTTTAGAATTGGGACTTAGAAAAAAGCAATATAACTGGAGACTTCAAGATTTCCTGCTGAAAAAAGAAGAAACAGTGGAAGGCTTAAAAATAGCTATAAAACAATTTTTTGTGGAGAATTTAGATAAGGACATAAAGATAGAAACTGTGTGGGACACAGGAAAAGCTGTTATAAGAGGGCAACTTATGAAATTGGAACATGAATATAAAAAAAATAAGCAAAAAAAAGAAAAAGAACTTAAAGAAGAAATTCAAAAGAAGGAAGAAGCATTGAAGAGAACACCTACGGATGAGAAAATAAGAAAGGAATTAAAAATTCTGAAGAAGCAAATAGAAAGTTATATGACAATAGAAATTATGAATAGAATGAAATATGCCCATCAAAAATATTTCAAACAGTCAAACAGACCGGGCAAATGGTTATCTTATAAACTTAAGAAGGAGAAAGAGAAGAAGTTAATAATAGAAATACGGGACGAACAAAGAAGGTATACTAAACAGAAAGATATAGTTAAAATATTTGAACAATATTACGCTAAATAATATAAAAAACATGGAAATATAAAAGATCTGGAGATTAAGATGAAGGAATATTTGGGAAAAGAAAAAATACCGGAAATATCAGAAGAACAAAAAAATGATTTGAATAAACAAATTTCAAAACTGGAAATTAGGGAAGCAATAAGGAAAATGAAGACGGGTAAGGTTCCTGGCCCAGATGGCTTCTCTGTACTTTACTACAAAGTATTTGAAGAGGAATTGTTGGATCCATTATGTAGATTATTAAATAATATAAATAGAGGTAAATGCCCAGACACTTGGGGCAAGGCAGATATATCATTAATACCGAAAGAAGGGAAAGACCTAACATTACCTGGAAGTTATAGGCCAATATCACTTTTGAATACAGATTATAAAATCTTTGCGAATATATTGGCGGAAAGACTTAAAAAAATTCTAAATAATTGGATACATGAGGACCAGAGCGGTTTTCTTCCTGGCAGACAAGCAAAAGATAATATAAGAGTACTCCTAGATCTGATAGAATTTTATGAAAAACATAACGAGAAAAAGTTATTATTGATCTTTGTGGATGCTGAAAAAGCATTTGATAATGTTAATTGGGAGTTTATGTTGGAAGTTCTAAACAGAATGGATATGGGAAAAAACTTCTGTGACTGGATAAGTAAGATCTATAGAAATCAAGAAGCTCAAGTAATAATTAATGGTGAAAAGACCAAACCATTTAAAATTGAGAAAGGAACGCGCCAGGGCTGCCCGTTATCCCCCTTATTATTTATTACCATCATAGAAGTTCTAAATAGGAAATTAAGAATGGATCAACAAATAAAGGGGTGGAAGTGGAAAGGAAAGGAGTACAAATATAAGGAGTATGCAGATGACTTGGTCTTTATATTAGACAACCCAGAAGAAAGTATAAGGGGATTGCTGGAGGTGATTGAAGAATATGGAGAACTGGCAGGTCTAAAAATAAATAGGGACAAAACGATGATGCTAACAAAGAACTTAAGAAAACAAGAAGAACAAGAACTTGAAAAAATAACTGGTTTTAAGATTGAGAGGAAAATTAAATATTTAGGCATTAATATCACAAGTAAGAATTCAGATCTGTTTGAGAATAACTATGGGAAAATATGGAGTGAGATTAAGAAAGATCTTAAGAAATGGGAAGAGCTAGATATATCGTTATTGGGAAGAATATCATCAATCAAAATGAATGTGTTACCTAAGATGTTATATTTATTCCAAAATTTACCAATTGTAAGGAACGACAAAGTGATGGAGGTGTGGAAAAAAGATATATCAAAGTTTATTTGGAAAGGCAAAAAGCCGAGAATAAAATGGAACACACTGACAGAACTAAGAGAAAGAGGAGGTTTAACATTGCCAGATTTACAATTATATTACCACGCGAGCGTATTGACATGGCTGTTAGAATGGATTAAACTAAGTAACTCCAGACTGTTAACTCTAGAAGGGTTTAACACAAGGTTTGGGTGGCATGCCTACTTATGGCATAACAAGACAACAGTGCATAGCGAATTTAAACATCACTACATCAGAGCAGCAATGTTAAGGACTTGGGTAAAATTTAAAAGGAAATTATATACGAAAATGCCCTTATGGTTGTCGAACCACGAAGCATTTTACAGAAGAGAGGATATATATAAGGGAACTTGGCTGACTTATAGAGATTTATTGAAAATGGAAGGAAATGTATATAAAATGAAAACCCAGGCAGAATTAAAAGCAGATAATAAGGAATGCCATTGGTTATTATATAAGCAACTTCTTGAGAAATTTAAGATGGATCAAAGACTTGTGGGGATAGAGACAGAAGTAACACAATTTGATGAAATTATTCATGGAAATAATATAAAGAGTTTATCAAAAATATATAACTTATTAATGAAATCAAAACAAGAAAAAGAAAATACAAAACATTATAGGGAAAAATGGGCACAAGACCTTGGTTATGAGATACCATTGGAATATTGGGAAGGCCTATGGGGTAAAGGTCTAACCTTCACAAGAAGCTACAATATAAGGGAAAACATGTATAAGATGTGGATGAGATGGTACCTAACCCCAGTAAATTTAGCAAAAGGATATAAAAATATGACAAATCAGTGTTGGAAATGTCAGAAAGCCATAGGTACGTATTTCCACCTATGGTGGAGATGTAATAAAGCAGTCAAATTCTGGGGAAGAATCCATAAAACAGTACAAAAAATATTTGATACAAAATTTCCATTAGACCCAGAGATTTATCTGCTTAATCTGTTTAATAAGATAGATAACCAACTACGAAGGAAGTATTGGAAGGTTCTATCATATATAATGGTAGCAGCAAGAATAACTTATGCTAAATATTGGAAAACTCAAGAGACCCCAAAGATGGAAGAATGGTTAGAGAAACTCCATGACATGTTCGAAATGGATAGACTTACGATTTTGTTAGATGAGAAGAAAACCCAAAAGGGTTTGGAGGAATGGGAGATTTTAAAACCCATCTGGAAAGAAAGATGGGGGATAAAATGGGATATAAGAGAAAATTGAAAAGGAAAAAGGAAAATTTAGAGGTAATAAGAAGGAAAACAGAGGCAGGAGAGAGGAAAGAGAGAAGGGGGAAAACTATGCACAAGTTAAACAATATGGTTAAGAAGGAAATAAGGAAGTAGAGTGTGGAGTGGGTAACATAGATATCTTATGGTAAAATATAAGCAGGTTGTGTTGTGTAGAACCTGCATTGAATTTGTGTTAATAATTAACTGTGTGAATGTATGAATGCTTTTTAGTTGTTTGAAAATATGAATAAAAATTATGAAAAAAAAAGAGATTTACACTCTCCAAAACTAATAAAATATCAAGCACAATTCTACTTCAAACATTAAAAAAAAGGAAGAAGCAAGCTTCTATATGTATTTCACATAATTAAGATCATATTATATTCTCATGTCTTTATTAATCTGCGATTGATCTCTTTGCCAATCTTGGCATCTGAGGAAATATAGCGCATTTGGAAGACTTTACAAGAGTCTGGAGTAATAAACACCTGAGGCGAAGCACAAAAATCAGTGTGTATTAGAGTCATTTTACTATCTATTCTCCTTTATGGGTCTGAAACATGGGTCACCTATCGCCAACACTTACGACTTCTCGAACGCTTTCATTAGCACTGTATACGCACAATCCAAAATATACACTGGACTGACTGTGTGATGAATGTTGCTGTCCTTGAGCAAGCAAGGATCACCAGCATTGAGGCCATGATATTGAAAACACAGCTGTGCTGGGCAGGCCACATTTCTAGGATGGAGGACCATCGCCTCCCAAAAATAGTACTCTACGGTGAACTCACCATGGGTCAGCATAAGAGGGGCGCTCCAAAAAAGCGATACAAGGACTCCCTGAAACAACATCTCAGGCTCAGCCAAATTGATCACCAACAATGGTCTGCCCTGGCCTCACATCGGGAGGCATGGAGACGCACTATCCACAATGCTGCAGCCTTATTTGAGAACTCACGCGAAACAAGTATTGAAGAGAAACGACAAAGCAGAAAGAATCACAACCTGGAAACATCAGCCAAGGAGACCTTCTGCTGTGCTTTCTGCAACCGGACTTGTTTATTTCGGATTGGCCTTTTTAGTCATCAGCGCGCTTGCAGAAAGCATGGGATGAGACCTTCCTGAATGTTCGTTTGTGAAGAAAAGCCAGAGAGAGAGAGAGAGATTCTCATGTGCATTCTGGAAAGGCAGCAATCCACTGAAAATATGACCCTTTGGGGAAATGTTCTCGAAGAATCATTGCTTGTCAGCCTTACACAAATTCCCCATACTATCAGCACACTGTAATAGCAGAGTCATTACTGGTAGGTGCTGCCACCCATTACAGATTCTGACCACCCATGAGCAGTCTGTCTTCCAGACTGGTGTACAAAAATCATGGTAGCCTCTAAAAATGCAGGTTGGCCATCTCTTATCTAGAGCTATGTGAAGAACATCTTTGCTGTTTCATGTTTGCTTGGGGTGCACTGCATGAGGAGGAAACTGAACAGTCCTGCCTTGTGCAGAGGAGGAGTCTGTGATCTTCTTGTCTCTCCAAATCGAATTATTGTGAACCTTCATATTTTTCATTATTTATTATTATTTATCTCTTGATACCTTATTTGAATGACAATTATTGATCACTCTGGCAAACATTTTAAAAAGGAAACCAGGTCACAAATCACTGACCATCTCTGACTGGATGGACATGCTACGTTTTGACACAAAACAAATTCCTATGTCTTTGATTTCCAATTAACTGAAATAAGCAAGAAGAAAGAGGAGGAGGATATGTGTTACAAAACAAATGATAAGATATAACTTTTAATATGGACCAGAATAATACTGATATTTTGGAATTTCGTACATGTAAACTATGGAACATCCATATCTGGAAGCAAGCTTTTAATACAGATATCCCTAGGGCAGAAAACACTTTAATAGTAAGAAACATGGATAGCTCTTTAGCATCCTTCAGTGGCTATTCTATTGCACTACAAGTGCAGAATCTGCTTTCTAAAATGTAGGATGAATTGGCTGTTTATACCACATGGAGGTACACCTGTTTTTAAAAATGGCTTAGGGGAAAATTCTTTAGGAGAAAAAAAATTACATATCTTATCCAAGACCATGGGATAAGTTTTAAATGCAGCTTTGAAAGCACAAACCTATACTAACACTACTGGAAAAATTCAACCTGCCATATTCAGAGCTGCGTGTTCATGTGTTGAATTTAATCCACTTCAGATACTGGTTCTGCTTTCATTTTAATTGACTATAAATTAGAAGCCTGTCTGAATCCAAAATGCTGTTAATCTTAAGTATAATTAGCTAAAAAGCCAGCCAGCTTGAAGAATAATGATTTGAACTTGACATGTTTAAGGAGAACAGTTAACTAGTTTATCCAGGTTCATGCAATATGATAAGCTATAGTCAATCTAAGACTTTTGCAAAAACTTGCAAATGCCTTCCTGTGCAGTTTTTCTGGCACTATAACTAAGGGACATTTCTGTGTCCATCACTGTGTCAAGATTTCTTCTGAAGGGAAAAAAAGACCAATCAATATTGCTAGGTGTTAAAAGAGTTTCTTGAAGAAAAGCTTGACAGTGATTTTTTGTTCCTAATACAGGGGGCCATGTTTTCTATGGAAGCTAAATATTATGGCTTGATGTGTGGAGACAAAATGAAAGGCATGGAGGTCTCATACTGAAAGCCAAGAATGCAAGGGGAAAACCAAATGCTGGAGATTATATTGCCTCTGGGAATGAACACAAACTATTGAAAACCAGTGGGTAAAAAAAATACTACAATGGTAAATCCGCAATGGTAAATAGTAAATCGCCAATGGTAAATTTGAAAACGCACTATGGAAGCCTTGTGAGGACTGAGTAAAAAATACTACCATTCTTTCAGCCCTCATTTCTGTGATTTTACTTTACTCTTCACTTGTGTATGTTGTAAGTGCAACTTGTAAGTGCAAAAAATGTCAAGGAGAATATCAATATTCATGATATCCCAAAACTATTTCATGCAAGCCACAAACCACACAAAGAATTAAGAACATGATGAAGAAAGAAAACAGATGTATCACATGAAAACAGTATCACCAGAAGAGAAGACAGCCTACTAACCTCCTCTATCAGCCTAAATACTCTTTTTAGATAATTCCTGAAATACTTATAGGCCCCAAAAACAAAAGCTAAATGGAGCAAGGTAAAGAGCTGATACTTTATCAGCGATTCCCAAACTTTGATCCTTCAAGTGTTTTGGAATTCATCTCCTAGAAGTCCTAGCCACCTTGGCCAAAAGTCAGGAATCCTGGGAGATGGAAGTCCGAAACATCTGGAGGACCAAAGTTTGGCAACCACTGCTCTACATTAACACAGAAGTCCATCACAGAGAAACAAAAACTAACAAGAAACTCACAAAACTTTCCAATCCTAAGGCCAGTAACCAGATCATAGCAGCCAAGATATCCGTATCTAGAAAATTCCCAGCAGCTTTCATATCTATGACCTATAGATATATATGAAAGGCTCCTTTGTGAACCAACCCACCAGTTACATTCACAAGAGTACCACACCAATAGATGTTAGGGGGCAGGCAACAATGAGGCCTGATTCCCAAGACTGTTCTACCTGTTTTATGATGTTCTACAGATTGAAAGCCAATCCTTTCAAAATAACAAGCCTAAAGTGGTTACTTTTTTTAACTGCAGTTCAAGCTTTGTTTGTTTTATTGTTGTTTTATTGCTTTACTTTCCACTTTATTTGAATTTTAGAGTTTTATAATGATTTGTTACTTCCACATTGTCCATACAAGTCTCTCTTGTGTATTTTTGATGTAGAGTAGATCTTAAAAGCTAAATATTTACATAAGACACTGCGTTCCTTTTGAGACAGGGAAGTTCACTACGAGTGTGCAACCCAGTCTTCCCATCTTGATGCCCTCCAGATGTTTTGGGTTTTACCTATGATCAATCCCAGTCAATCTGACTAATGTTTGGCATTTATAATTAGAATGTGTGTTCCAAAGTCTGTGGAGCACATCAGATGGGAGAAGGCAGGTGAAGACTTCAGGAAGCTGACCCCCTTCTTCAGCCACATGTGCCTGGAGGAGGAAAAGAATGATACTGCCTTTCCTGAGCAAGAATCCATGTGTTCTCCTATGCACATGTGGTCCTACATGGGCATGAAGATAACACAGGAATATGGAGCTTTCCACAAGTGGTATGTTCTTAAGTGGTATGTTCTAAGTCAGTGGCTCTTACTTAACCTGTGGTCCGTGGACCCCCAGGGGTTCACAATGTCCTCACAGGGGGTCTGGAAAGGCCTGAAGGCTGCTCAGCCCACCTCCTCCCTGCAGTGGAATGGACATGTGACAGAAGCCAAGGCAAAGGCTGACTGGCTGGCTTGGCCTGTGCATTGCCATTCAATCTGCTCCAACCACAAACTTGCAGGAAGAAACAGGAGAGAAGTCTTCCCTTCCCCTCCAGTGCCTCTGAGGGAAGGTTTAATGGATGGTGTGTCCTTGTATTGTTATTATTACCAGGCATTATTATTATTAAGCTTTTAAAACATGTGTTAAGTCTTGGGGGCCACAGCGACAAAAGATATTTAAAGGGAGTCCATAGTAAAGAAAAGGTTAAGAGCCACTGCGCTAAATCTTTCTTGGCCCTTTTATTAAGCAAAATACAGTATATTTTTTTCAAGTACAATACTCAAGAAAAGAGTTCTTTGCACAAGGACACCGGAGAGCTCTTCTGTCTTTCGCTCACACATTATGTACTGCGCAGGACCACCCCCCCCCCAAGTACTGATATGAGAAATAAGGGGAAGGTGTTTTCTCGGTTTCAAAAGGGGGGTTCGCGTCCCTTTGGCCTGGCCGTGCCCCCCCACACACACACACACTGGTCTGACCCTTGAAGGTGAGGGAGCCCAGGCTGCGCGAGGAAGGAGGGCTGCGTAGAAGAAGATGTGTCACCCATGGAGAGACAGAAGGAGAGCAGGAAGAGACGCGCACCGCCCAGCCCGAAGCCAGGGGCCTAATCCCCGGGGAGGGGCAAGCTCTTTGGGGCAGGGACCTACGGCCTTTACAAAAACAAAAACAAAAACCCTCCACCTACTTGTGGCCTTGGGTTAATAGAGAGACACACAGCCATGGGACCCCGAGTGTTTTCAGAGCCTGAAACGGAAGGATCCTATCTGGAATGATTCTACGGCTGTGGCTGTGGGGGATTCTGGGAGTTGCAGTCATGCTTGCGGGAAAAGGCCTAGGCGCTGTAGCTGAGGGGTTCTGGGGACTGTAGTCCTGCCAACTAAGGGCCCTCGGTGGGTGGGGGGGTCCTGGGAGTCCCCCGCCCACACCGCTCCCGCAAGAAGGGCTCGGCCTCAGGCGCCTCACGGGGAAGAGAGAGAAAGAGAGAGAGAGAGAGGAAGGCTGCCCCGCCTCTGCCGCAGCGGCCGGGACTCACCGGGCCCCGCTGAGTGCTCACAGTGGTCGCCATGGCCCCTCCCTCAGGCCCGCCAGCCGGTCGCCCCCTCGCTCGTCCTCCTCCTCCTGCCGCCGCCGACCGCTCCTCCAGCCCAAGTCAGCTGATTCCCCCCTTTCTTAGCCACGCCCCCGGCTCCTCGCCGCTATCCGGCACTGCCCATGCGCCGAAGACGGTCCCACCAACCCAGCCCCTCAACAGCGAGCCGCGCAACGCTTCCCACGAACCGCTATGCGGCCTCGCGCATGCGCCAGGCGGAGTTCCAAACGTCGGCTCCGAATCGGCGCCTGTCCTCGCCCATCTTTGGAAGCCGCGCTCCTCGCGCTGCGGACGTTGGGATTCCCTGGGAGGGGAGGCGCATGCGCGCTGCCGCCTAAAGGCGGGTGGCCTTCGGGATTGCTTTAAAATGGTTGCGTCACTATGACTACGGGAAGAAAGTAAGAGAGTGGTGGCCGCTTCTGATTGGCTGCCTGTGCAGGAGTGGGCGTGGCGACGTTATTAGTAAACCTCGGGAGCCCGTCGGCAGTTATACTTCAAATGCAGAAGAAACGGGTTGTGTCAACTCGAAGCGGGAAAAGACGTGAGAATGAGATCTCACATGTTTCGTCAGATAACAGAACCAGAACATGCCTCCTTGATAGGCGAACAGGCGGCAAGTCTCCAGTTCTTTTCACTTAGGTGTAATATGTAATACTAGCTGTACCTTGCGTACCATACACCGTTATAGTAGATCAGAAAGGTTCACGGGTTCAGCTGCACACTATTGTTTTAGGAAAAAATACACGTTTTACATGTGAGCGTCTGAGCGAGGGGTCCTTGTGAGGCTGGGAGTGCAGATGCAGGTTGAGTGGCAGGAGTGGATTGTGAGGTGGAGAGGGAATTTCCATGTGGGTGGTGATTGGCTGAGGGAGGGAGAGGAGGGAGGGGATTGGTCGGGTATGCTTCCTAAGCAGCCAATCAGCACACTGGGAAAATAAACATACCCAAGGCTTTTATAGATTGATATAGATGTGCATAGCTGGTTAGCTCACTAAGGAGATTTTCAAGACTACACTGTTATAGTGTTACTATTCCACTTTAACTGCTCTGGCTGCCTCCTGTGGAATTCTGGGATTTGTAGTTTAGTGACACCTAAGATCTCTGGCTGAAAGTTGTAAATGCCCCTCCCTAAACTGCAAATCCCAGGATTCCACAGGAGGCAGCCAGAGCAGTTAAAGTGGAATAGTAACACTATAACAGTGCTGTCTGAAAATCTCCTTAGCATCCTAAATTCCACATTACCTGAAACCTCCAAAGTGTAAGCAAATGAAGCTCCCCATAGCGGGCATTATAACAGACTAGTTGTGCGGTCATTAGCGCATAGTTCAGTTGTTAGGTCTGTCCAAAAATAGATGCAGTTAGGCCAGCAAGGTTGACCATGGGCATTCTGAGGCACTTGGCCCTACAGTGACAAAGATGTGTCAGGTTACCTGCCTCTTCCTTTAGAAGGAACATACTGCTGTTCAAAATATACTGTATTAACAGTTCTTGGAACTACACACACACACACACACACATCCACCCCATAGTGTGTCATCCTGATATTTATGCCAGACTGCCAACTAACATCTATGTGTTCAGTGTAAAAAGAAAATGTGGTGTAATGATCAACACAGTACCACTTAACACTGTATTCAATTTTGGATCCTTCCTTTCAGATTAGATAGATACAGTAGGACTCCTGTATCTGCTGGGTTTATGACAACCATCACATTGTACAACAGGGAGGGTGATGAGGGATGTTTCCTGGGGATAAGGGTTGTTTTGGTCACTTGTTTGTTTGGTATGTACGACTTATTGCCAAGGATGCCCAAGAAGGGATTAGCACATGCCACCTTAATGACTTTGTTTACTAGGGGCTTCACTTAATCCTGTCTTGGGTTTGTCTAATAGTAATTTTCTATGACACCTTCCTAGGGCCTTTTAACCTCCATTTGACCTCACCTTTTTCATCTATCCTGGTCTACTAGACGCCATGAAGCATCTTAATACAGTTGCCCCTCCGCATTCGCGGCTTTCACACTCGCAGTTTTGATTATTCGTGGTTTAGCCCCAAGCCCCTATGGGAAGGCTGGCGAGAGGTGGAGCAACCTCCTGCCTGTGCCTTCCCCAGCCTTCCAGAGGCAGCTCCGGGGCTTCAAATCCCAGAATCTGCTCAGGAAGGCCAGGGGGCGGGCAGCCTCCCTCCCTCCCTCTCACTGCCTTCCTGATGGGACTCTGAGGCTTCTAAGACCCGGGGTCCCCTCAGAAAGGCCGTGAGAGTCCAGGCAGCTTCCCTCCCTCCTGCCCACTGCCTTCCCCGGCCTTCCTAACGGGGCTACGGGGCTCCAAAACCCCAGAGTCCCATCAGGAAGGACGGGGAGAGGCAGGGCAGCCTCCTCCCTGCCTGCCCACCGACTGCCTTCCCCGGCCTTCCTAAGTGGGCTCCGGGGCTCCAAAGCCCCAGAGTCCGCTCAGGAAGGACGGGGAGAAGCAGGGCAGCCTCCTCCCCGCCCACCCGTTGCCTTCCCCGGCCTTCGGGGCTTCAAATCCCCGGAGTCCGCTCAGGAAGGCCAGGGAGAGGAAGGTGGCATGTGCTAATCCCCTCGATCCCTGTCCATCTTGGCTGGCCACCCAAGGGGGAGACGCATCGAGAGTACTCCTTAGGGATATTATCAATGCGTCCTTCAGGGAGGGGTCCGTTCCACCCTGTCTGAAGGAAGCGGCGGTTAAGCCGCTCCTGAAAAAGCTTTCCCTGGACCCCTTGGACAGGAACAACTATAGACCAGTCTCCTTGCTGCCTTTTCTAAGCAAGGTGATTGAGAGGGCGGTCGCTTCCCAACTCCAAGCTGTCTTGGATGAAACCGATTATCTAGATCCATTTCAAACTGGCTTTAGGACGGGATATGGAGTGGAGACTGCCATGGTTGCTCTGGCTGATGACCTCCGCTTGGGTATCGACAGGGGTAGTGTGACCCTGTTGGTGCTCTTGGACCTCTCAGCGGCCTTTGACACAATAGATCATTCCATCCTCCTGGATCGCCTGAGGGGGTTAGGAATTGGAGGCACTGCTTTGCAGTGGTTCCGTTCCTTCCTCTCGGGCAGATCCCAGAGGGTGAGGCTCGGGGACAGCTGCTCTACCAGAATAGAGCTTAACTGTGGCGTTCCTCAGGGTGCCATCCTGTCCCCGATGCTATTTAACATCTATATGAAGCCGCTGGGAGAGATCATTCGGAGGCATGGAGTGTGTTGTCATCAGTATGCTGATGACACCCAGATATACTTCTCCATGTCTCGGTCATCAGCTTCGACTTCAGATGGCATCTCTCCTCTCAATGATTGTCTTAAAGCAGTAATGGACTGGATGAGGAAAAACAAATTGAGACTGAATCCAGACAAAACGGAGGTACTAACAGTTACAGGCCCGAAACCAGGTCTGGGAATACAACTTCCAGTCCTGGATGGAACTACACTCTCCTCCAAAGACTGTGTTCGCAGTCTGGGGGTGCTCCTGGACCCGACGCTCCAGATGTCTAATCAGGTAAATGCGACGGTCAGGAGTCCCTGTTATCAACTTCGGCTGATACGCCAGCTGCGCCCTTGCCTGGAAATTAGGGACCTCGAAACTGTGGTACATGCACTGGTAACCTCCCGTCTGGACTTCTGTAATGCGCTCTACATGGGGCTACCCTTGTGCTTAACTCGGAAACTTCAACTAGTTCAGAACATGGCAGCCAGGTTGATTTCTGGTGTTTCCAGAAGAGAGCATATAACACCTGTGCTAAAAGCTCTCCGCTGGCTGCCTATTCGTTTCCGGGCACAGTACAAGGTGTTGGTTATAACCTTTAAAGCCCTGCATGGCTTGGGTCCAACTTATCTCCGGGACCGCCTCCTTCCGTACGACCCTCCCCGCGCACTTCGGTCCTCTGGGAGGAATCTGTTACAGCCTATGAAAACAAGGCTGTCGGTGACGTCCCAGAGGGCCTTCTCCGCTGCTGCTCCCAGATTATGGAATGGCCTGCCGGATGAGATCCGTCTTATTAACACCTTAGACGGCTTTAAAAAAGCTGTCAAGACGGATCTTTTCCGGCAGGCCTTTCCTGAATAACTATCCCGGCCCAAGACTCGTCTGTCCTCCCTGAGCTGTAATCATTTTTTTTTTATGTATTTATTTATTTTAAAAAAAACCTATTTATGTTTTAATATTTTTCTAATTTATATATTTTTAATTACTGTATGTTTTTAATCTTTTATAGTTTAATATTGTTTTAAGGGGGGGTGGGCTAGGGTACTGGGACTATGGAGTTTTTATATTGTAAGCCGCCCCGATTGCGTTGCAGAGGGGTGGGATAGAAATAAAATTTTATTATTATTATTTATTATTCCCTGGCCTTCCTAAGCGTGCTCTGGGGCTTCTAAGCCCCGAAGTCCCCTCAGGATGTCCGCGGGGAGGCAGCACAGCCTCCTCCCCACCTGCCTGCTGCCTTCCCCGGCCTTCCTAAGTGGGCTCTGGGGCAGCGGGCTCCTGAGACCCGGAGTCCCCTCAGGAAGGGCGGGGAGAGGCAGGGCAGCCTCCTCCCCACCCGCCCGCCTGCTGCCTTCCCCAGCCTTCCTAAGCGGGCTCCGGGGCTCCAAAGCCCCAGAGTCCACTGAGGAAGGATGGGGAGAGGCAGGGCAGCCTCCTCCCCGCCCACTCGCTGCCTTCCCCGGCCTTCCTAAGTGGGCTCCGGAGCTTCAAATCCCCGGAGTCCACTCAGGAAGGCCGGGAAGAGGCAAGGCAGCGTCTTCCCCGCCAGCCCACTGCCTTCCCCGGCCTTCCAGAGTCCGCTCAGGAAGGCTGGGGAAAGGCAGTGCAGCCTCCTCCCCACCCGCCCGCTGCCTTCCCCGGCCTTCCTAAGCGGACTCCGGGGCTTCTAAGCCCCGAAGTCCCCTTAGGAAGGCCGCAGGAAGGCAGGGCAGCCTCCTCCCCGCCCGCCCGCCCGCTGCCTTCCCCAGCCTTCCTAAGTGGGCTTAGAAGCCCCGGAGTCCGCTCAGGAAGGCTGGGCAGAGGCAGGGCAGCCTCTTCCTCTCCAGCCCGCTGCCTTCCCCGGCCTTCCAGAGTCCGCTCAGGAAGGCCGGGGAGAGGCAAGACAGCCTCCTCCCCACCTGCCCGCTGCCTTCCTCAGCCTTCCTAAGCAGGCTCCGGGGCTTCAAAGCCCGGGAGTCTGCTTAGGAAGGCTAGGAAGAGGCAGGGCAGCCTCCTCCCTGCCCGCCCACTGCCTTCCCCGGCCTTCCTAAGCGGGCTCCAGGGCTTCAAATATGGGAAGCCAGCATATTCTGGCAAGTGAAGATGAGTGCTTAGTCACCTTCCTGTTGGCCCAGACAATAAACAGAACTGGTAACAGAGTCCCTATATTGGGAGATAGGTGGGATATAAATAAATATAACAACAACAGTTCCCCTTTCCTACTGTTACTGTTTTCCAGCCATTAGTCTTCCACTGTGTTACTCAGTCTTATGGGGTTTTTTGTTGTTGTTGTTTTTTGTAAAACTATTTGGGAGGGACACAGAGAAGAAAGCATGAGTATTCCTGCCCTCTCCTGTGTAAGGGTCCACATGCTGGGACAGAGATTGAACCAGGCTCAAGTAATGTACTGTACAGTACATGCATGTGAGAACTGGCCTATTGAGTCATACATAGGCTGCTGACATACTGCAAAAATAATGCAGTTTGGCACTACTTTAACTATCATGGCTCCATCCTGTTGAATCCTGGGATTTGTCATTTGTTGTGGCACCATAGCTCTCTGATAGGGAAGGCTAAATAACTCCCAAAACTACAAATCCCAGACTTCCATTGAACCATGGCAGTGAAAGTGGTGTCAAACTGCATTATTTCTGCAGTGTGTCAGCAACCTTAGAGACTTTTCCCCTCTTATTTTCACAGGAGACAGCCAGTCTTATAATGGAAAGGAAGAGCCACTTCTCTGACACGCCAGACTCGCTGAGACAAATCAGTTACCTCAAGTTTAGCCATCTCTTTGAATGTTTAGCATTTGGCCTCCTGCAACCTCTTATGCAATTCCAGTCTCTTCAACAGAACAAAGACAACTTGAATATTAATCTGAGTGCTGTTCTGGGAGATAAAATCTGCTCATTCCAAAGCCTATTTAAATAATGTGGTTGTTTCCTGCTGCTAAGATCGGCAGCATTAATTCAGTCATTAATTAAAATTCATGCAGCAGATCCCAACAGCTGGAAATAGAATTGTGCAATTAAGAGCTTTCTAAATTTATAACAGATATTTTTATGCACCATTGTATTGCACGTATGAGGGGGAGATGCTCTGGTATTATCACTGGGCTGGCTCCAATAAATGAAGTGATTATGATGTCATATAATTAACAGGGTATAGAAAGATGGCATCCACCAGAGTGTGGTGGAGCAACTACCTCCTCCCCATCAGCAATGAGACTGGATTCAATTCAGGCAACCAGATATGTTTGAAAGGTTTGTTTAGCCATGTACAGCTTTTTAATGCCAGTGAGAGTTGGGAGAGAACTCTTCTGCTTTTTCTCCTGCTAAGGACTTTTTCGGATGTGAACTTACCACGCAAGAAGGCTCATAGCAGGCACGATGCTGCTGCGCTGCAGGGGGCCTGTTTCATACGACGCCTTCCACGAGAGACTGGAGCCAGCCGTGCCATATTTGGCCTTTTTTTATTCACAAAAGTTGCCCATGAATAAAAAAAGGCCAAATATGGTGTGGCTGGCTCCAGTTGCTCGTGGAACTGACACAGCTGATTTCGGCAGGGGGACGGCATCATACAAAACAGGCCCCCTGCCGCGCAGCAGCGTCGCACCTGTTACAAGCCTTCTTGCACGGTAAGTTCACGTCTGAAAAAGTCCTAAGATAGCAGAGCCAGGGTACAGTAAACCTGTCCTTTGGCTCAATAAGAATTATCCCAAAATCTTCAGTATGTTTCTGCAATGTTATGCTTGATCTAAGAACCAGCATGGCATAGTGGTTTGCGTGTTGGACTACAGGGCTTACCATACTCCAACAAAAAGTGGCAGTACAGCAGAAGCGTTCCATCTTCTGTGCTACCTTACCGCTGCCTTACCTATTGGCAAAAAGATGAGGTTTTACCTTGGTCCCCCATGGGACTGGAACAAAAGAATGTCGGAATAACATAATGAAAGAACATGGGAATAACATAATGCAGTAAGGCTGCATGGAAGATAGAACATTCCTGCTGCCTTGCTGCTTTTCTTCGGAGTGTGGTAAGGCCATCAGACTCTGGAGACCAGGGTTTGAATCCCCATTCTGCCATGAAAATCCACTGGGTGACCTTGAGCAAGTCACACACTCTCAACCCTCAGAAAATCCTATGACCAGTTAGCCTTAGGGTCACATAAGTCAGAAATGAGTTGAAAGCACACAACAACAAATGCTTGATCTAGAGCGGGTTGCTGTTTTCTCTGTGCTGTGAGCTTGAAGTAGAATTTAACTCATTTTGGGAAATCTTAAAGGGTGAGATCTCATGATAAAAGAATGGCATAAAAATATTTAAATACTAAATAAATAAATAAAGGGCAGTTGTGCTTAAATATTTAAAAGCACCAGATCCTATCTGATTTTGGAAGCTAAGCAAGGTCAGCCTTGGTTAGTACTTGGATGGGAGACCGCCAACAAATATCAGGTGCTATAGGCTATATTTCAGAGGAAGGAATTGGCAAAACCACCTCTAAGTATTCTTAGGAAAACCCTATGAAATTTACAGTCACTATAAGTTGACAGGTGGTTTGAAGACAAACAGACACACTATGAGCACTTAAACTATGCTGATATGTTGAGATGTATCTACTGTCTGCTATGTTTAAAAGGAGCAATAGGAAACAATTTCTTAGCAATAAAACTTATGTTTGGCCCCAGCAGAGAAAAATGGCTAATTGTGGCTCTGTGTCTGTTGAGCTATACATTTTCTTTCCTATGTTAAGTGTACTGGGACAGAATAGATAATACAAACATGTTCCCAGATTTTCATTATAATGTCATACTTAACCAGATGGAGTTCTTGAGTAATCTTTCTTAATTTGCTAGATATTGGGCTTTTTTCCCATTGTATCTTAGAAGCGAATCCCCTACCAGCTTGAGTTAGCATCCATTTTGAAAAGCATCTAAAATCCGTTAGCAAGACATGCAGTATCATTGATCATATGTGTCATTTTTTCCTCTTTAGTCCAATGTAGGAGTAGGAAACCTTATGTCTTTCAGAAGCTTTGAACTACAACTTCCATTAGCTCTAGCTAGCATAGCCAGTCAGGGAATATGGTAGTTGTAATCCAAAAATATCTAAAGAGCTCCAGTTTACCTACCCCTGCTCTGCTGCTTAACCAATACACAAGGCTGGATAGAAAATAGCTCAGGTTAACTCATAAAGGAGCAAGATTCTTGCAAGGAGTATGATATAATCAAGTAGGTTTAGTAAATCCTATCTTAATTAGCTTGCAGAGGATGATCTGAGGCACCTGCTGAAGTACTTTGCTATGAACTAAGAAGCTCAGTTCTTGGATAGTCTAACTACATTACCAGACATGGTTCAGAAGAACTCACTGAAGATGACACAAATAATAATTTTTAAAAAGGGATGTGGGGAAGACAGTAGTCAGAGCAGCTATTGGCCTAAATACAATTGCAGCCCCAACCAGAGCAGATCTGTCCAATAAAAGGAATGTTATATGAGTGTTGATTTACACATTTCTCATTGATTCAGTGGGTCTGCTTTAAATAAGCCCTACTGTTTATGGCAGGGGTGGACAACTGCACAGGGTTTGGGGACTGGTTTTCCCCGAGCTCTCCTGCAAGCCACAGCGTGTGCACACACACAGCCAACAGCACATGGAAATACCTCATCTGGTCATATTCCAGGCAAAATGACAAAAGCATATGGGCGAAATGGCAAGAGCACGTGGTCAAAACAGAATGTATTTAGGGCTGAGTGGGGTCAGGAGCATTTTTGGAGGGAGAGTGTTGATGCATGTTTTCACACATTGGGGATGAAGTGAAAACTATCAGGTTGTATTTTTTGGTTTTTTTAATAGAAGGGGCTTTGGGAAACTGGGAGGTAGGGGACCATAAAAGTGGGGTCTGGGGGCCTCATGCAATCCATGGCCTACACTTTCCCCACCCCTAGTTTAAGGTAAATCTTGATCTCAGTGAAGAATTGGCATGGTCAAAAATGTAATTGACCCAGATAGTGGCACCAGAACAAATGCAGAAGTGTTACATAACTAGCTAGATCTGTCCTATATTTTGCTAGAAAGGTCAACAGGCAGCTGAAGCCAAATGCAGAAGCAAGCTCCCTGCAGCTATTCCTTCCCTAGGTGATGGATTGGGCCAGGCTCTTCTTCCCTTATCAATAAGCTCTTCTTGAGGAGTTGCGGCTCCAGAGTCCTAGTGCCAACTGTTCCTCTGACTAACTTATGGTGCCAGAATATACTTCAGTTCTTTTTGTCTCGTCAGGGAAACTAAGGCTCCAGTGTTAAGCACACTGAATGTAGTGAGACTTCTGAGTTTGTAGATCCATAGAAAGCAATTTAAGTTAGGTCCTGTCTAAACGGTGAAAATAATCCTCAAAGAAATAGCATGGAAGGTGAGCTGTCTAAATGGACATTCGCATCCCTGCATCTCATTTGGAAGGGGGCAGGGAAATCCACATTAAAGCTCTGAAGGGAGCTTTCAGAGCTTTAGCAGGAGTTTTTTAAAAAGCTCCATAGGCGATGCGAATGTCCAATCATTTGGCAGCATAAGCTGATTGGCCAGATGAGCATTGGGGGGTGGGGCTTGCTAATGAGGCAAGCACCCACAGCTGCCATTTTTTTTTTCCACCGAGGACAAGGTAAAGGAGGAGGGCTGTCTCATCCTCTTCTCCCTTACTCGGTTCACACACCCCTCTGTGCCACTGTTGCTGCTGTTGGGACTGGGAAGGGAGAAGAGAGCGAGAGAGCCCTCCTCCCTTACCCGTCCCTCCGTGCCACTGTCATCGTGGCTGCTGCTGGGACCGGGAAGGCAGGAGGGAGAAGAGGGCAAGAGAGCCCTCCTCACCCAGTCCCCCACCATGCCACTGTTGCTATTGCCTGGGTCCAGGTAAGAGAGGAAGGCTCTCTACCCCATGTAGCTAGAGGGCATTTGAAGTTTATGGGGGCTGTAAAACCACTAAGACAAGTTACAGCTGCTGTAACTTTTCTTTACTGCTGGGCACTTCATCATATAGACAAGCCTTTACTATTGGTATAGCCCATGTTTCCTGTTGCAGTGCTGTAATCCTTAGTTAGGCCCATTTGAAAAATTAACGCTTATTTTAATTTATATCCAATTCCAGTTGTATATTGAGGCTGCAATCCTATATCCACTTATCTTGGAATAAGTTCCATGTAACTTAGGGAATTTTAAACTTCTGAGTAAAAAAGAATAGGATTGAACTGATAATTACAGAAAGTATCAGTAAAAGTACAATGTACATTCCATTCTTTGAGCTGAACAATGAAACAATCTACCCTCCAATTCCACCAGTTTGCCAGGGGAAGTCCCAATTAATCCTCTGTCATACCACGTTTCAGCTGCTTTTCAAATGTCCTAGTTACTTTATCCTCCTTCAACTCCCACCCCTGCTTTGCCCTCAGCTTACTTCAGTTACAGTCAACTGAGGTCTCATCTACATGATGAAAAAAATCCATACGGGGGTAAAAAATTCGAAAAGGCAGTCATACAAATGTGTATGATCTGCCTACATGATAAAAATTCCCCCCCAAAATCCGTACAACCCCCTTACCCAGCTGGCCGGAGCGAGCAATCTCGGTGGCGGTTTTAAATCTCCTGCCACGAACTTACCGGTCACTCGCACAGCCGGGAATCCAACATGGTGGCCACAGACGCTTTCCCTCATTCCTCGTCCTGCCCCCTCTACCTAGCCAGCTGATCAGGGTACGCTCCTGTTCGTATCTGTGTGAACAGGAGTGTACAGACTGCCAACCATTTGAACAGCTATCTGGATAAATCCCTGCAATCCAGATGAAGAGCCAGATCCACCGCACACAGACTAAAGGGTACGTTTTGTGGGGGAGTCTCTGAATGACACGTATTTATTTGAATGGCCGCCTGTACAGATTGCCAACTTTTTGAATAAATACATGTCATATTTCATCTAGTAGACAGCACCTGAGTTGCTGCAAACTTTTGCAGACTGCAAAAATAGTTTGCATGAATAAATTCAACTGGCAGGAGAGGGGAGGAGAGGGTGGAATCCTGCCCTTCTTAGTAGGCTCAGGAAAAAGCAAGCCTCTCCTAACTTGTGTGCTCTTTCCCATTAATAACTTTTGCCATCTTGACCACACTGTGATGTTGCTTGGCCATTTGCATCCCGTTTTTCATGTGTGACATATTGGAGGGTATATAATAATACTTTATATTAAATCTGTGCTGAAAGCCGACATGCCTGATTTTTTCCCTTGTGACCTTTATTTTGATTATAGTCTTAGCCATGTGCACTTGACTTTTTCAGCACAATCTAGAGGAGTTGTTTTTGCAAGCCCAAGGAAAATAGGAAGCACTCCCAAAGTTGTACTTAATTTTAGATTTCTTTACAAGAGCAGCCAACATTCAGAATCCTTTAACTCCCAGATTATAGTAGGACCCCTATATCCACTGATTCATTTTTCACTGATTCAATTATTCACGGAACACAAACAGCACACCTACCATAGAGTCTTCCTAGAAAATGTGTCCTGTCTAGCCATTTTCTAGGTCCTCCAAAGCAACTCTATGGTATTTGAAACTGGAAGTCCAATTATTTTCAATGATGTTCACTATTATCCACGGTTTTCGGTATCCATGGGGCCCCCCAGAACCAATCTCCAGTGGATACGGGGATCCTACTGTATTGCATAAAGAAACAATTGTATATGAAGAGTCTGATGTAAAATCCCATGAAAGTTCATTTCTTCGTTTAAACACATCTGTGTGAGTTGTACATGAAAGTATTAGATTTTTGACAAAGTTAAAAATGAATAATGAAAACCAATTTTAAAAATTATTTAAATGTAGCTGGATTAGTTGTTTACTCTCTGGAGCAGATTTATTTAGTCTTAAAGTTTAGCAGAGTTTCTGACTCCAGATATAGGTCATTCTTTTATTTATTTTACAGCTTTTTCCCATGCTGTGGAATAAAAGGAAAAACATAAAACGTGAAGGTGCTTATTAGTGTCTTTGACACATTTCAACCAAAGCAATGCAAATATCCATCTCATTAAAATAGTAAGTGCAAGATACCTGGAGATATGAACTCATTTGCTGGCAAATAAGATCTCATGTTTCAGAGTCACCATCATTATTACATTCTGGAGAGGGAGTTACTCTCTTTAGTTTAGGACAAGTGAAGCTGGAGCAGGGAAAAACAAGTCAGTTCCACCAAAACAACAGTATCAAAACCCAGCATGGCACTGGATGCTGCCAAATGTGTTGATGTCTCTGTACTAGCTTGATACCTCGTAGTCATTCAAAGTGAAGCTTAAAAGCATGTTTAAACACTTTCAGAGTGGGCAAACCTACTTCTTCCACTTCTGTTCCTAGCTAATGCCTGGCAGTGAGTTGGTTGTGACACTGTTATGCTATACTTTCCTTGAACTTTTGTCATAACCAGTCATTGATGTACGGTGGGTGTAGAAAAATGCAGTGTAATAATAGGATGCCTCATAATGTACACAAGGCATTGACAGCTCATTTGCTGAGGAGATGGTGAATTCATTCTCAATTTTATGACTGCACCTTCCATAGCTGCTCTCTGTTGAATGGGAGCTCTCTTGGTGCCAAGCTTCTGTTGGGGTAGGATCAAGTACCAGACCGGCTATGGAAGGAATAGTCTGAAAGCCAAAAATGGATTGTCTCCCTCTGTGGCAACAGATCCACAGCTACCCCAACACAAGATATTTGTTAGAAGGACAAATGGGGATGTACACATACCTTTCAATATTTCCTAGATGAAAACTGAGACATTTGTGGCCTAGCAACATCAGTGCATGGTGAAGATGGCAAAAGTTATTAATGAAGAGGAACAAAAAAGCCGGGAGAGGCTGCAGCAGTTTGCTTTTGCCTGAGCTTCCTGGGAAGGGCAAGATTCCACCCCCTCCTCTCCCCTCCCCTCCCCCAGGCTGAGTTATCTCAGTGAAAAATACTTTTGTATTTTGAACTCAAGGGTTGTCCAGATGATGAAAATACTCCTCATAGAATTCACAGCAAATACGATGTGTCCCAGCATAATCCAAATGTGATTCATGGTATTCAGAAGGAAGGGGGCTAAAAACTCCAAAAACTGCGCAGTAAAGGGATTCATGGTTTTCTCTGAAGTTTTCTGGAAAATGCACATAGATGCACATTTTCACATGTGTGGACATCCAAATTCGTATCACTGTGCATTTTTGCTCTACTGCCCTTTATCAGAGTATGTGGCCAGTCCATTCAAATAGATGCAAAAGACAGATGGATGTAATATGAACAGTTAATAGAGTCTGTCACTCAGTGTGGACCACAATTCAGGAAGGTAATTGGTCATTCCCATTGCACATAGGTAGGAATAAAACAATTATGTGAATAAACAACAGGGACCATAAACCCTTATCTCGTCTTGTTCGGCTGATTATGGGTGATTTGCTTACTTATTAATTGGTTAAAACCTGTACTTTCATTATTTCTGTTCCCATGGTGATGCAAGGAATGGGAGTTCTCACACTACCGCCACTGTCACAGGAAGCAGCAACCCAGGAAATGCTGTGAAGGGCAGAAGGAGTTTAGAGGACTGTGCATGGGTGGAAGAGATGGCATTTAAGAGATGGATGAAGAAACAAATCTGTTTCCTCAGCACATCAATGTCACAGATAGTATGAAGTGTGCTTGTTGAATATGGTTTCTGTGTGCTGCAGAGTATCCTTGGCAATATCTGCAGAGGAAAGTGAGGAGAAACAGAGAGGGTAGCCCCCTATATGACCCCCCTCCCAAAATGGAGTGATCCACAGTAAAGACAATTCACAGCAGCTGCAACTTGTCTTAATAGTCTTACAGCCCTCATAAATTTTGCATACCCTCTAGCCAAGATGGCGGCCGCAAGTGAATTACTTGCATTTTTGAATTTGCCATTGCAAAATTTAAAAAAACAAAACAACAAACCTATTTCCACAGTGTGCATAAGCAATATTTCACCTTTACACACACAACACCCCCACACACAAAAAATAGAAAAAAACAACACCCTGTTTATTTCCTTACTGCACGCTCACTAAGGCATAAATCCAACATGGCGGTAGCAGGCACTTGCTCTGTTAGCAAGCCCTGCCCCCCTGTGCTCGTGCAGCCAATCAGCTTGTGCTTCCTCTCCTATGGGAAAGTGATTCAAATTGAATAACTTGTCCCAATGAGCAGGAATGCGCTTTTTCTTTGGAGTTTTTTTAAAAACTACGAAGGCTTTCCCTTCGCAATTTATGATGTTTTTGACTCCCCTCCTTCTGAATATGGAAAAACATGCAGGATGCCATTAAGACAGCCCGTATTCTCCTCCCAGGTGTATTTTCGCTGTTTAGACAACCCCAGAGACTGCCTTGGTGCCAGTCTGTATAGCCTCAGGATTATTTGGCATACACGCTCTGACATGAGTTCCTGAATATGGAATGGAGGCAAAGGAATTCTGGGCTTGTGTGCTCATAAGCCACGGCTTTCTCCACCTTCCTTTTCCCAAGTGAAGATTGATCCAATGGAACAGTACATTCATGTGTATCCTAAAATATAGCAAGTATCAGAGGACCCATTATTTTTACATGGCAAAGCTATAAGTGGTTGCTTTGTACACTGGGTAGAACTTTCCTATGCATTTATGGGCCACTGGCAACAAAACCAAATCAGTGGCTGGTTGTGCAGCCCGGTACCGTCCACATTTACTTGAAAATAAGTTATACTAGTTTTAGTGGGACTTCCTCAAGTGAATGCTCTTTAGACTATAGCAATGGTGGGAATCCTGTGTCCCTCCATCCAGATTTTGTTGGACTGCAACACACAGCATTCCTCAGCACTGACTACTGGCTAGGGCTGCTGGGAATTCTATTCCAACAAAATCTGGAGGAATTGTAGTCTAACACCTCACCACATGATTCTCATCTCTGGATTACAACTTTAACTGCAGTGTTGATGCTACTAGAACACTAACTTTCTAAACTCCAGTGTGCTTATTGGAACAATGTTGGATTTTTTTGTTGATTCCTGGCAAAAGATTTGATGCCCTTAAATGATCCATATTAATTTTCATTTTGCTGTCAATTTAAAACATGGCCTTTTATCATAGACTTTGGAATCTAATGGTTTTATCCACCTTGTAAGTTTAAAAAGACTAGCTTTTTATGTTGTGTTTTTAGACTTTTTCATCTTTCATTATTTCATTTTAATTATACAGCAGGCAATAAACATTTTAAATAAATAGATAAATATGAGGCAGAACATTATGTGAACAGGGTACAGTTTGAAGATTCCCTCTCCTGCACAATTGTTACAGGAGCCTAGTCTTGTTTTATATCTGGCAATCCTAGGGCAGCTCTAGATCTAGCCATCAAAAAAGTGTGGCAACCTCATTGTCACTAGTCAAGTAGAAAACAGCATTTCCAGCTGGAATAAAAAGCATCAAAGACTTACCCTGGAATAAGTGTGTTAGCCTTTAGCATACCTTGGTTCCCAACCTTTTTGCTGCTCCTGCTCTGTTTCCCCCAATAGCATTATCTCACCTAATTAAAATTCTTTGTGTCAGGCAAGGGAGAGGAGAAGAACTAATAAAATAATGTGGTAGCTTTAAAGGTAAACCCTTGACTATGGGATGTCTTTCCCCCTCCACTTCAAGAGTTCTATCTGAAATCTAGTGACATAACATGGGGGTGGGAGAAGAGCGGTGCTGTCTGTACTGTTTGCCTCTGACCAAGGTGCCTCAGCCACATTTTAAAATATCTGTATTCATTGCTTATGTTTTCTTTCTCCTCCTCCAGCCCGGACTTCAGAAACTCAAACATGGACAAAATGCAGTGCAAGATAATAGTTGCAGAGATCTGATCCATCTCTCTGCTGTGAGCTCCTGGTCTGTTGCGAGACCCCAGTTTTCCACAGTGTAATAATGATTCCTTCTGAGTAGCACTGATCAATTAGGGGGAAATTATGTGGGTATCCTTATGCCACCTTCCCATCTAAGCTGTAATGAGGCCACTGAGGGGGAAATCACCATTGCCACCTGCTGAGCAGTTCTGGGAACTGCAAGTAGCCTATAAATGGGAATGACAGGTGTTACTCTATTTTCCCCAGCTGAACATTACTAGGAACAGAAGCCAGTAGTGTACAAAAACATCAGATGAATCCATAGTAAAACTGGTAATTAAAGTTAAAATTGAAGCCATGGGAAAGATGGGAGAACAAAAGTCTTAAAACTGTGATATTGGCAACATATGGGTCTAATTTTAAAAAACAGGTTGAAGACACAGTTAAGATGTCTAAAAGGACTGTAAACTAAATTTATTATGCAATTTAAAAAAAATAAGATGCCAGGTATCCATCCCAACTCCCTTCCCTTGTAATTTAATATGTTAAAAAAAACATGTTTAGCATGATTATTTGTATTCCGAAACACTGGATAAGAGTGTACGCTGGCACTGGAAATACATCCCTACTTTAATCCAATTTTCATTTCACAAATTGTTCTTATGTATATTAGGGCAATCAGTTTCTAGTAGGCAAGAAGGCTTATTTGAACCAGAACTGGCCAAAATGTTTTGCTGACTAGTGAAAATGTCCTGTGCAACCCCCCCCCTGTTTTTTTCATATTCAGAAATGAACTAGATTGGCGATTTAATTTTACTTCATGGATGATGTGGCAGTGGCCTTCTCTGCACCTGAAGGCCGTAGGCTAGCTTAGGGGATACTGTCAAACCATATCATACACACATAGCCTAAATGTTATTCTAATGTGCATCTGGATCCATTTTGTGCAGTAGGAAAAAATGTGCCACAGGAAATAAGCTTCTGTGCAGCTGGCTATATGGCCTTTAATCAGGCTCTTTCTTACAAATAAATGAGGGGGGAAATGCAGAAGTAGAAGATTTAAATGACTATGGTTGCATTTCCTTTTTTATAAACTTATATTAATAATATATTGCTGAGATCAACTACATCTGTGAGCAAGGAGGAAACACTTCATGAAGAGTTGTTTAGCTGCTTTGGATCCAACTGTGTTGCTGCAGCCATTGTCAGCTGCATCCCACGCTCCTTTTGCACCATGTCAGGGTTCACTGGCATCTAGAAAATACTGTTGTCACCAGTTTTTGCAATGGCTTTTGTGACAAAACATTACACCATTACATACATTTTGTCAATTCTGGTTCACTCCACAGTGCTGTTACATTTCAGGGAGAGCGCTGCAAATAGTATCGTAAGTCATTGTCTTGGTACAACTGTTTCCTAACCCTACTTATGCATGCTTCAGGCACTAGCAATTCTGATGAACTCCCTACATATGCTATAGCCAGAAAAGCCCTAATTTACCCTGCTTCTGCAAGGGTGGTAGTCGTATCTTGGTACCAGCCCTCTGGCTTTCTGTGCAGCGGGGGCGGAAGGGAGCTTAGAATCAACACTGACTAGAGGCAATTTGCCTAATGGTAGGACCAGCTTGATTGGAGCACAAGCTACTCTCTTAAATCAGCTGTGGAAATGCAGTACTTTTTTTAGGGGCAAGAACTTTGTAGAGTGTCATTTGACAAGTCAGAATGAAGCTAAGCCTTAAAAACCTTGTGTTTGTGGGGAGGAGTCAGTGCAAACGTTTAAAGTGACATATTTTCCCTAAAGGATATAAAAATATATAAGCATGGTTGGTCACTGAATATAAGTTTCTGTTGAAATAAAACCTCAAGAGCTATGATGAACCCCAGCAGAACACAATGTAGGACTTGAATCTCAATACAGATACCTAGGATTCCGCTATAAGAGTCAATTAACACATGGCTAATCTCTGGTGAGGAGGGGGAAGAGTATATACCCACGTATATTGCATTGTTACATGAAACATTATAGTTCTATTTTGCTGCAGTTACACACATGTTCAGAAAAGGGAGTGATCAAAATACAGTTGTCCCTCCATATTCACGGATTTGGCGTTCATGGATTTAAGTATTCTGCTATGCCGTTGCATATAATGGGACTTGAGTATTCACAGATTTGGGTATTCATGGGGGGGGTGTCCTGGAACCAAACCCCAGCGAATGTGAAGGGACAACTGTAGTTTTTCAGAGGATTGATGTTTAAGAGTAAGAAACCCATGGCTCTGATCTGCATAAGTGGTTTTTTTTATTATTGCTTGATTAAGCTATCAATACATTAAGCAATTTCAAAGTTACATCAGCCATTTACTAAAATTCTTTTGCAAACTCCAATTGCCTACAAAAGTTGACTCAGTTTGTCAGAGCTCACAGATTAATCACAGAACTTCTTATATCTCAGGCTTCTCAGTGGTGAATAGTCAGTTTGTCCTGTCCCAAACCCAGCTTTAGGGAGTTTTAAGCTCTAATGTTCTAGACCCTACAGATGAGTTGCAAGTGGTAGGATCTAATTATATGTGCTACTGGAATACATTTCCACCCACCATCATAGCTGCTAAGCAAGAATGATGCAAATTAAGGAGACTTTAAATGTTTATTCATATACTCACACAGTTCTAGCTTTATGGATCAATCCTACTGTATAGATAAAAAGAAAGCTTTTTGCATGGAAAGTTTGGACCTCTAAAGGGATTACAACTTTTAGCCAGTTGATTGGACCTGGGGATATAATTTCTAGCTTTAACTGAGCGATACAGGCTGAGTCTCCTTTATCTGGAAATCTGAAATATTCCAAAATCCAAAATTGTCCACATGAGTGGTTGAAATAGTGGTACCTTTCCTTTCTGATAGTTCAATGTACACAAACTTTGTTTCATGCACAAAATTATTTAAAATATTCAGGCTATGTGTATAAGGTGTATATGAAACATACATGAATTTCGTGTTTAGACTTGGGTCCCATCTCCAAGATACATCATTATATATATGAAGTATTCAAAAATCCGAAATATTCCAAAATCCAAAATACCTCTGGTCCCAAGCATTTTGGATAAGGAAGACTCAACCTGTAGTATGATAGTCCTGAGAAGGCCCAGTGACATCTAACTTAACCAATGACAACCTCCTCCTTGCTAAAACTAGAACTAATACTCTTGTTGTTCAGCTCCCCTCACCCCTGGGCCTTTCTCCCAAATCCACAATATTTTTTTATTAAAAACAACATCACCCTTTACGTTTGACACTAAAAAAATTTTTGAGTAGCATGGGACTCCATTCATGAGGCAAATGTAACCATTGTTTACAGATACTCTCTCCCTTCATAAATCAAAATTGCATTTTTTGAGAAAGTATGAAAGTCTAAAAAATAAATATAGCCCCCTTCCTAGTCAAATGATTCTACCAGTGTAATTGTTTTTTAAAAGGCTTCAGAGAACAGAACACAGCATTGATTCCCTTTGTATTTTTCTGCCGAGTTTACTGTGCTGAACTCCGTCAACATCCACTCACCAGAACAGGCATCAGTTGAAATGCTTTATTATCTCAGGATATAGATGCAAACAGTAACAATGCATTGACAGATCTGAGCATTGGGCACCAAAGGTCCTTCATTAATACATTCCTTATGTTAATAATAATAATAATAATAATAATATTTATTTATACCCCTCCCCTCTGTTAAAACAATCGGGGCGGCTTACAAAAATTAAAATACAATACAGATAAAAATCCCTAAACACCCCCCACCCCCACTCTCCCCCATAAAAAATATTAAACAAATGTAAATTAAAAACAACGGTCTAAAATCACCTTTAAAAACAATAAATACAATAAATAGCCAGCGGACTAAAAGAAGCCAGGATCCCCTGAGGCATAGATGCAAACAGTAACAATGCATTGACAGATCTGAGCATTGGGCGCCAAAGGTCCTTCATTAATACATTCCTTATGTTAATAATAATAATAATAATAATAATAATAATATTTATTTATACCCCTCCCCTCTGTTAAAACAATCGGGGCGGCTTACAAAAATTAAAATACAATACAGATAAAAATCCCTAAACACCCCCCACCCCCACTCTCCCCCATAAAAAATATTAAACAAATGTAAATTAAAAACAACGGTCTAAAATCACCTTTAAAAACAATAAATACAATAAATAGCCAGCGGACTAAAAGAAGCCAGGATCCCCTGAGGCCGGGATCTAATTCGGAAAGCCCTGCCGAAAGGTTTTGTTTTCCCTCCACCCACCATCTGGTTAATTGGTGCTATCAGCTCCATGCAATACTCCTTAAATATTCCCAAGAGAAACGGCCTTGGCACACTGTACAGCCTTTCAGTAACACATACCAGTCACCCCCAGCCTCCTATCATGCCTTCTCTTGTCAAGTCTCTGGTGCGACTGCTAGTAGGCCCAAACATGCTAACTAGCTAACTAATACAGCAAGCAAAGCTTCCTAAATATCTATATAGCACCAGGGACATTACATTTACTTAAATAGAATGACCTAGAGTACCCATGGGCTGGTGATTGCCTATTGTTTAGTGATGGGCAGATTTTTACCTATTGTTAAGCTTATAGCTTCTAGAGCAGGAGTAGCCAACTGTGGAGGGCCCTGACATCCCATTTTCTGCCGCTTGGATCCTGTGGGTGCCACACAGATGATCAAATATGCAAAACCACATATATGCAAAACTACTGCTACCACCACAGACACCATGTGTCTGAATTCGTCCATGCCAATAACACTATTGTCTCTCTCTCTCTCTCTGGCTTTTCTTTGCAAACGAAGATTCAGGAAGGACTCATCCCATGCTTTCTGCAAGCGTGCTGATGACTAAAAAGGCCAATCCGAGATAAACAAGTCTGGTTGCAGAAAGCATAGCAGAAGGTCTCCTTGGGTGATGTTTCTGGGTTGTGATTCTTTCTGCGTTATCGTTTCTCTTCAAGACTTGTTCGGTGTGAGTTCTCAAATAAGGCTGCAGCATTGTGAATAGTGCGTCTCCATGCCTCCCAATGTGAAGCCAGGGTGGAACATTGTTGGTGATCAATTTGGCCGAGCCTGAGATGTTGTTCAGGGAGTCCTTGTATTGCTTTTTTTGAGCGCCCCTCTTATGCTGACCTGTGGTGAGTTCACCGTAGAGTACTATTTTTGGGAGGCGATGGTCCTCCATCCTAGAAACGTGCCCTGCCCAGCGCAGCTGTGTCCTCATTATCATGGCCTCAATGCTGATGATCGCTGCTTGCTCAGGGACAGCAACATTTGTCACATAGTATTCTTACAAACCCAAAACTGTAATAAAAAAAATCAATGTATTAAAGAGAAGTTAAACATACAATAAAAAAGATTACTTATTTTACACATCTGAATGCTGACTAACTCACTCGAACTCACCTCTCTCTCTCATATTTCTCACTGACCAAATTTGTACAGAGCAGCCTTTTTAACACCCCATCCAAACATTCAGCCAATCACCAGCCACCACACCATTCCATCCTCTCACCCCCTCCCAACAGATCAGTTACCTTACTATGTATACAGCCCTCCGTATCCACAGATTCAGACATCCATGGCTTGAAAATATTCCTCCTCCGCCCCCCCAAAAAAATCCCAAAAGCAAACCTTGATTTTGCCATTTTTTGTACAATACCATTTTATTACACCATTCTATATCACAGAATAGACCATAGATTTTCATATCCTCAGGTGGGTCCTGGCACCAAACCCCAGCAGATACCAAGGGCCCACTGAGCATACATCATACACATAAACATAGTTTACCTTACTTTCACTAATAAAATAACATTAAAAAAAATCAAATGTCCATAACATCACAGTGCCCTTGCAACCTATTTAGGAGGTGAATTGCTGTTCCTAAGGGTTTACAGGACAGGCAATCCATCTTTTTTGAGGAGTAGAGAAGGATGGCCTGGGGAGTCTGAAGAGGTCAAGGACTAGAGCAGCAGCCTTGGAGGGGAGGGTTCCCCCCTCCCAGCTTCAGTGTGGCTCTGAAGTTGCACTTTGGCCACTTTCTGCCCACTCTAGATTCTCCATGAGAATTGTGCTGGTGTTGCCCATCTCCGAGCTGAATGCCTCTGTCCTTACACGCGCTCTAGTTTGTCAGCCAGTCTTTTGTGACCCAACCACCAGGAAGTGATATGAATCTCCTTTATCAGACAAGCCTCTAAAAGTATTACTTTGTCGGCATAATTAAAACCATTTTTATTCCAGCAAAAGAATGCCTCCCACCAGACTTACATTTGTCTCCCGGGAAAGGTCTCCCTGGCAATGACGAGGACATGAACAGAGCTCTGTTCACTTTCTCGTGCAAAATCCCACGGATTCTTGTGAAACGAAATTTTTTAAAAAAATGTGTGCAGGAAATTCAAAAAACAAAACAACACACACACACAAAGTTTTTAAAAGCACATACACACATTTAAGGTCATAAAAATGTGTCACATACCTGAATGTCGCAATCTCACCCAGATGTGTTCTGGCTGGTTTGGCCATTGACAGTAAGTATGCAGGGGTGGGGGAAGCACTAGGTTTCATACACTGCCAAGGCCAGCAAAAAAACAGCACAGCCGATCTATTAACGGCTTGTCCCATCAATAAAATAGATTGGCTTATTGGCGGGACATAAATGTGAAAGGGTGACATTGTGTGGTACACACACCCTTTCATGTTTATATGGCATTGTTATACCGTATTTAATGCATCTGATAAAGCCCTATATAAAAGAAAAAGTTTTCCGTGTGAAGTCGAAGGCTTTCACGGCCGGCATCCATAGATTTTCCTTGTTTTTTTTTTCGGGCTGTGAGGCCGTGTTCTGGAATAGTTTCTTTCTGATGTTTCGCCTGCATCAGTGGCTGGCATCTTCAGAGAATGGTTGGGTAGGTGTCCTTGTGCTGCAGTGCCAGAACATAGTTTGGGGCACAAAAAAGGGGTTGCAGGTTATATGCAGCCCTTAGGGTGCCCTGCCCTGCCCTCCTCTGCCCTGTCTTAGCTAAAATACAGGTGGGATTACCCCTCAGTCTTCATTTGCACCTTTCAAGTCAAGATTCCATAGCACTTGACAGATACTCCTCTCAACTAGTAGAAGATAAAAGGACGAGAACTCCTGGTTTGTTTGTTTTTAAGAATTATGTATGCATGTACATTCAAGTAGACGAGTTAAGGCTAGAATTTAGACTCTGCACCATTGGGTATATGTATCTAGCACAGAACATGTAAAAATATATTTTATTTTATTTTATTTTGACATGGAATAGCATTCAATCATGTGAGCTCTCACCTACATGTGTTTCAAATAACAGGTCTGTTGTGAGGAATGTGTTGGAGTAACACTTTCACAGTTCTCATTTTGATCTCATCTAGATCCAGAGACATGTTATGATGTGTATGTCAATCAGATCTGCCCACACAGAAGGACAGCTGGTATAAGTACAGTGGTTAGAGTCTGGGACTGGGACTGAGCTGAGATGTGTAGTGTTCATATTGCACAGGTAATGTGGACATCCTACATCAATACTCCACCCTCAGTTCCATGTCCTCATCCACATTAGCTGCCGAGCCATGGAAGGGACCACTATGGGTGCTCTTTATTGATGGGGATGGGAGGGATGGGAGAGGCAATGTAGAGGAGAAGGACGCAGGTGGTCCAGGCTGATGGGGAAAACAAATGAGGATGGATTCACAGAAGGAGTTATACTGTTCTTTTCCTTCGCCTTGGAATGAAGACTTGCTGCTTCCACCTCTGAATTGCCTCCCTTCTCTCTCCACTGCTAAGGACCAGCAGTAGCTTGACAGCTTGGGGCTTGACAGCTGTGGAGATTTTGGCACAGGATAGCCTCCTGCACTCAGTCCAAAAAGAGACATACAGAATTCTTCCCTGTAAGTCCTGAAATTTACTGAATGGCCCTGGGTCAGTTGCACGTACTCTACCCCTGCCCCTCTCCTCCCCATCTCTCTGCCTGATGTACCTGACATGGTTCTTGCAAGGATAAAGTAGGGAAGAAGAGAGCCACATATGCCACCTTGAGCTCGCTGGAGCAAAGGCAGAAGATCAATGTATCAAATAAACTTGTCAGATAAATAAATGCTAAAAGCCGTGGATGCACAATGATTTTCCTTGCTAGGTTGCTGTATAGTTACTTTTCACCTCCAGGATTTCTTCTGCACAGGATATAAAATGTGGGGGCTTGTTTGTTTGTTTGATACATGGATAATATGCCAACAGCAATTATTATATCATTCTTTTCTTCCAGGGATAGGGATCTGTAACTCTCCAGATGTTTTGAACTGTAACTCCCATAATCATTTATGATGGGCTATGCTGTCTGGAGCTGAAGAGAATTGTAGGCCAAAAAAAAAAAAGTCTGCAGGGTCACAGTTGCCCACTCAAATGGCAGAATGTTGTTTGGGTTCCAGAAGGAACTGGTTCTGCTATTACTGATGTGCTATGTTATATCTGTGTCATAAACCTACAAATAAAGCAGAAGGGAGGGGCTGTGGATATCTGCTAAGCTACTTCTAGATTCAGGTTCACATGGCAAGGGCTAAAAAAAATATAAAGCCAGAGTAAGGATCACTTTGCTTTGTTCACCCCCATCTTCCAAAAAAATATATATATATATAAATAAATCCCAGAGGCTGTGTTGTGAAAGACATTACACTAAACAACACGGGATACTCCCTCTCTCCTACCACATAATTTTGTACCAAACCATCACAATTACCAATGGAACCAGATTAATATTGGCAAAGTGGATGTTCTGCCAATTGCTAGGGATGGTAGCAGAAGGGTGGGAAGCACTGCTGAGCAGCTAATAATTGGCCATTTGTCAGTCATACAGCCCTTGCAATAGATTCTCAAAGGGAGAGAAGAAAATTCTATTGGTTTCAACACCTGGTTGAGCAGCTCAATAGGGACAAAATTGAACGTTAGAGCAGAATCATTATTTATTTCACAGCTACATCTTCATCACATGGTCAGTTGTAAAATGAAAGTTATTCCAATGTGAATCAAGTTTGCGCCAGCATGTCAGAAGATTTCCATGGGAAGGAAGGAGACAGGGAAAAATAGAAGGCTCTTTACACAGAATTTTGGGGGTTCTCTGGGGAACAGATTAAGGGACTGTGTTTTCATTCCAGTGTAGTTATGACATGCTGGTTTAATGGAAACACCCACTAAGAAAGTAATCTCCCCCCTCCCCACTACTTGTAAGAGATGCCAGTTGCCAGGATTACCAAGGGCAAAAACTAACTCTGATTAAAGGTGCAGTGTGCAGGGAGGAGGTAGCTATGATGTAACTATGTGCACATAAACACCAAAGCATGTTGTCACTCATTTTTTGTTCTTTTTGAAACTTTATTATGTTTTTAAATGATTTTACACCTTTTAAAGTTTAGCAGCATTTTAATATTAACTTATTAAACTTGTGTTTTAGCTTTTTTATTATCAGCCTTCTAGCTTTTTCTTGTTTTAGTGCTGGATCCAAACTAGAAGAAAGGTGGGATTGTTGTCAAAATATGGGGTCCCACCCTCCCCCCCAGCACATGACAAGTAAGCATGTCAAAATATGGGGATTCTATCTAAAATCCTTCCCTTCCCACCCATCTCTTGCCTTTATCAATTAAAAACAATAACAGAAAGCAGTTAACACAAGTGCAGAACACAAACTAATCAAAGCCAGTCATCAGGCTTCCCTTTCTTTCCTTCTTGGCTCCTAATGGCTTCTGTTCTGGATGGGAAGTGCCTCCATGCCAGTTGGTCCCAGCAGATCAACAAGGAAAGCTTTATTCCCTCACTCTTTTGCTCTGCCAGATGGTAACTGGAGAGAAGATGAAAGGGTGGCTGCAGAGATTATGGGGAAATATGGGCTGAAGATTCTAGTCTCTCTCTGGCTTTTCTTTGCAAACGAAGATTCAGGAAGGACTCATCCCACGCTTTCTGCAAGTGCGCTGATGACTAAGAAGGCCAATCCGAGATAAACAAGTCCGGTTGCAGAAAGCACAGCAGAAGGTCTCCTTGGGTGATGTTTCCAGGTTGTGATTCTTTCTGCGTTGTTGTTTCTCTTCAAGACTTGTTCGGCGTGAGTTCTCAAAAAAGGCTGCAGCATTGTGGATAGTGTGTCTCCATGCCTCCCGATGTGAGGCCAGGGCAGACCATTGTTGGTGATCAATTTGGCCGAGCCTGAGATGTTGTTTCAGGGAGTCCTTGTATCGCTTTTTTGTGAAGACTCTAGTAAATGGTAATGAAAATGGAAAAAAAATGATGTGGGTGAAGCATAGTACCTATAGAAGGCATAGTACACACAGAGAGAGAAATTAAGACGGGGATAGAGATTTAAGCACGATCAAAGCTGCATTAAACAGGATTCCTCGTGTAAAAGTTCAGGAATGAGGGAATGGGTGACTCTGGGCCTCCCCTGTTGGCATGACCAAGGCCAGAGGTCCAGAGGCAGTGACCCCACAACATGGCATCTAATACTTCAACTATCTATACCCAGCGTAACAGACACTGTTACCTACTTATATAAAATGCTTCGGTATGTTTCCGTTCCCACTCTGCTGATTGGCCACTTAGGAAGCAGGTCAATAGTACGATCATTTGACGCATTAATGTATAACCTTTCAAATCAACTATAATGGCTAGTTTCATGCTGACAACCCCTCCACCACCATACAACCATGTGTACACACACGCCACACACACAATGCTAGACACACACACGCCACGCACGCTAGGACACAAGAGCCCCTCCACTGCCATGGAGCCACATGTACACACACACACCGTGTGTGTACACACACACCACACTACACAGAGACATACCACGCATGCCAGGACACAAGAGCCCCTCCATCGCCACCATGCAACCACACATACACACACATACCACACTACACACACAGAGGGACACACACCACACTATACACACACCCCATATGCGCCAGGACATGAAAGCCCCTCCACTGCTGCCATACAGTTGTGCATACACATACACCACGTGCCACACACACACACTGCTACACCCACACACACATGCCACTACACCCCACATGCTACACACACACACACCAGGACACAAGAGCCCCTCCATGACCATGTTTAGAAAGGACTTGAAACTTTCCACATGTTTCCATCCAAAGGCCCAACAGCAAGGAGCAACTACAGACAGCACAACCCAAGGCCAAGAAGCAGCTATAGACAGTACAGAAGGCCCAAGGCCCCACCAGCTACAGACAGCACAGAAGACCATATTGTGGTGGCCAAGACTGAGGACTGAATTCCATTCTTAAATTGCAGTTTCTCTGGCTGCTTCAGGTGTGTGCATGATTGCAGCTGGCTGCGTCTCATAGCTTGGCCCTGGTTCTTCCAAGACTCCCATAGCCAGGGCCTGAGTCTGCAAAGGGGCTGTGCAGGCTGCTGCAACTAGAGGCCTAGTCCTGCAAAGAGAGGCAGATCCTGACACCTAAGCAGTCAATCAGCACACTAAAAATGGCAACATAGCCAAGAGAATTTTATATATATAGAAGATTGCTCTGCAGCTAGACAAGGGCAGGGTGAGCGGTAAATGTTCCCAACCCTTGAGAAGTGCCAGGGGAAAAGATGTGCAGCCCTATCCTCTCAAGAGCATTTGTCTCTTGCCAGCATCATATTTCAGCCCTATCCTCTCAAGAGCATTTGTCTCTTGCCAGCATATTTCAAGAAGCATGCATGGGGTATGTGTGCCAGCAGTAGCATGGGGCTCCTAACATCTGAGGGCTCTGGAACATTTGCTTCAACTGCACCATAGATGACTCACCCTCTATGTTGCACTAATATTTACCATGTTGCCTATGATAAGCAAAAAGTTGTGTTCAGGTGACTACTAGTATCTTTGCCACAATAAGGCTAGGGCTGTAGGCAAACACACACCGGATCTGCAACGTCTAAACAGAGAGAACAGCATGACAAGTTTAGACGACTAAGGGAATGCAGTTGACTAGGGAGGAAGGTACTGGCTTGCTTGTCTGCTAGAAGTGATACCCAATAGGTTCATAGAGTTACAGTTCATACCAAATAGATAAAAGCTACAGGTGCACTGCCTGAAATCCCCAGATAGGATTAAGAGAAGTAGCACATTTCTCCCAAGTACAAATCAGTAGGAATGGACTGTGCAGAAAATGCAGTGCCTCTTAAACAAAATGGTAACCCTTAGCCTTCAGATGGAAGATATTTCTTTCCCAAAATGGTTGGGTTGAAGGGTCCTTAGATGTACTGGCAATGAAGTGTGACTCACTGATAATGAAACCAGTCTTTAAGCTTCTTTGTGAACTGAACTTAATTGCAGGATTGGATCTGTGCATGCAGCTGATTCTGTCTAACATAATTTTAATCAGATCATAACCATTCTTGTGATGAAAGAAGAGAGCAACATTGTAAGAGACAGAAGCCAATAATCTCCATTATTAAGCATTATTAAGCACTTGCAGTGAGGGCCTCCATGCAGCCCTTATTTTAACACACAGCACCTATGTTTGGATACTCATCCATGTTTTATGAAGCCAGGGACACACTTTGTGATCATGCATGCATCCCTCTCCTATCTTATCTGTCTCCTATTCCACATTGGCTTTGGTGTGGAGGTCCTGACATGTATTAAGCTATATAGTTCCCCCATTACATCCAAATTGAACCATTGTAACAAAATATCAAATGGTCATACATTTTGAAGTTCTCTATGCCTTTGCTAGGTAACTTCTCAAAATACATCATGTAGAGAACCTTCTTATTCCCTCCTACCTCTCTTCTTCTTTTTCCTTCCTGCTATTCCTTGATGAGAGTCTGAACCACTATGAAGTGGTATAAGGAAAATTTTAAGAAAGATTCCTAATTTTGATATAATCACTCCTCTGCTTTGTTAAGCAGGAGAATGGCTTCCTCTCACATCTTTCCTTCCATTAGTGGTTGATGTGAAGGCTGCTTTCCATTTCCACATGAACACCATATTCCCTCCCCAGGGATGCATGGTCTTTATTGAACTGGATACTGTGTCCACCTAAAAGGAAACATAAAGTGACCTAATTCAGACAAATAGACAAATCATCATTTGCTATTAGTATGAGTCTTCATGAGCCACTTCCTCCCTCTTCTGCCTCAAATGTTTCTGCTTTTCCTCTCAAACTAACCACAGCTCCCTGTTAAATCTCAGCTTTGGAAACAGTGGTTTGTTCTAACTGCAGCTGGTTGGGAAACTAGATTATTACATTTGGTTTGATCCTGATTTATTTTAGACAACTCGGCATGATGTATTAAGGGCAGGGAAATAACAGGGATGTTATTGTGGGACTCTACTACAGACCCCCAAGTCAGACGGAGGAATTGGATGATGCCTTTCTAGAACAGATGGACACACACACAAAAAAGGAGAGATGTAGTAGTGATGGGTGACTTCAGCTATCCTGATATTTGCTGGCAATCTAACTCAACCAAAACTTCAAGGTCTAGCAAATTCCTTACTTGCCTGGAAGACAATTTCATGGTCCAAAAGGTGGAAGAGGCAACAAGGGGGTCAGCTATTTTAGATCTGATCCTAACCAACAGGGATGACCTGGTTAATGGGATGCAAGTGGTGGGATCCTTAGGTGAGAGTGATCATGTTCTCCTGGAGTTTGTCATACAATGGAAAGGAGAAGCCAGGCATAGTCAGACACACATTCTTGACTTTAGGAGAGCTGATTTCAATAAACTCAGGGAAATAGTGGGGGTGATCCCATGGTCAGGAATACTAAAAGAGAAGAGACCTCAAGATGGATGGGACTTTCTCAAAAGGGAGATACTGAAGGCACAATTTCAAACAGTACCAATGAGGAAGAAAAATGGGAGGTGTCTCAAGAAACCAGGATGGATGACTAAAGAACTTTCAATGGAGTTAAGTTTTAAATGGAACATGTATAGGAAATGGAAAAGGGGGGGAATCACCAAAGAAGAATTCAAACAGATAGCGAACAAGTGTAGGAGTAAAATCAGAAAAGCTAAAGCGCAGAATAAGCTCAGGCTTGCTAGAGAGATTAAAAACAATAAAAAGGGGTTTTTTGGGTATATCCGCAGCAAAAGGAGGAAGAAGGAAATGGTAGGGCCACTACACGGAGAAGATGGCAAAATGCTAACAGGGGACAGAGAAAAGGCAGAATTACTCAACACCTTCTTTGCCTCAGTGTTTTCAGAAAAGGAAAATGGGGACCAACCTGAGGATAAATGGAACAGAGGACACAATAGGGGAAATCCAGCACAGAATAAGCAAAGAAGTAGTACAGGAATACCTTCTTAAACTAAATGAATTTAAATCTCCAGGACTAGATGAACTACATCCAAGAGTGTTAAAAGAGCTGGCAAATGTAATCTCAGAGCCATTGGCAATAATCTTTGAGAACTCCTGGAGAACAGGAGAAGTCCCAGCAGACTGGAGGAGGGCAAACTTTGTCCCCATCTTCAAAAAGGGAAAAAAAGAAGATCCCAACAATTATTGCCCAGTTAGTGTGACATCAATACCAGGGAAGATTCTAGAGCAGATCATTAAACAGAGAGTCTGTGAACATTTAGAAGGAAATGCCATAATCACAAAAAGTCAACATGGGTTTCAGAGAAACAAGTCATGCCAGACTAATCTGATCTCTTTTTTTGATAAAATTACCAGCTTGGTAGATGAAGGGAACACTGTGGATATCGCATACCTTGATTTCAGTAAGGCCTTTGACAAGGTTCCCCATGACATTCCTACAAACAAGCTTGTAAAATGTGGGCTAGACAAGTTAACTGTTCAATGGATTTGTAATTGGTTGACCGGCCAAACCCAAAGGGTGCTCAGCAGTGGCTCCTCTTCGTCTTGGAAAGATGTGACCAGTGGGGTGCCACAGGGTTCTGTCCTGGTCCCAGTGCTATTCAACATCTTTATCAATGACTTGGATGAGGGAATTAGGGGCATACTTATCAAATTTGCAGATGACACCAAATTAGGAGGAGTAGCTAATACCCTAGAGGACAGGATCAAAATTCAAAATGACCTGGATAGACTGGAGAGCTGGGCCAAAGCTAACAAAATGAAATTCAATATGGAGAAATGTAAGGTAATGCACTTAGGGCGGAAAAATGAAATGCATAGATATAGCATGAGGGAGACCTGCCTGAACGAGACTACGTGCGAAAGGGATCTAGGAGTCCTAGTAGACCACAAGTTGAACATGAGTCAACAATGTGATGCGGCAGCTAAAAAAGCCAATGTGATTTTGGGCTGCATCAATAGAAGTATAGTGTCTAGATCAAGGGAAGTAATAGTGCTGCTCTATTCTGCCTTGGTCAGGCCTCACCTAGAATACTGTGTCCAGTTCTGGGCACCACAATTAAAAAAGGATATTGACAAATTGGAGTGTGTCCAGAGGAGGACGACTAAAATGGTGAAAGGTCTGGAAACCATGCCTTATGAGGAGAGACTTAGGGAGCTGGGTATGTTTACCCTGGAAAAAAGACAGTTAAGGGGTGATATGATAGCCCTGTTTAAGCATTTGAAGGGGTGTCACATTGAGGATGGAGTAGGCTTGTTTTCTGCTGCTCCAGAGACTGGAAAATGGAGCAATGGATGCAAGCTCCAGGAACAGAGATTCCACCTCAACATTAGGAGGAACTTTTTGACAGGAAGAGCTGTTCGGCAGTGGAACGCACTCCCTCGGAGCGTGGTGGGGTCTCCTTCCTTGGAGGTCTTTAAACAGAGGCTGGATGGCCATCTATCGGGGATGCTTTGATCGTGATTTCCTGCGTGGCAGGGGGTTGGATTGGATGGCCCTCGTGGTCTCTTCCAGCTCTACAATTCTATGATTCAATGATTCTATGATAGCATTCTAGCTTTGGGCTCTCGGAACAGAGCAGGTTTGATTTTTGAGGACAAATAAATCCTTTGAAAACCATCCTTTTCATGATTTTATGGCATTTAAATGGAGGGTAATTCCAAAGGCTTATTCTCATTAAATCTGTTGGGGAATAAATACTTTTCTCCCTCCCAAGAAAAGTCAACACCATTATTCTTTTGACTCCACTTCATTACAAGTAGTCTTTGCTTTTATGCAGTGAAACTGTGTTTATCCTCTATAATTTAGCTAATCCTTTCCTCTCTCTGCAGTAACAGGATAGACATGCAAATCAGCTCCCATCAATTTTGTAAGTGAAGAGGAAAGTCAGGCAGCCGAAGATGGGGTAGGGAGAGAATTCTACCACTTGAATGTCATACATTCCCCTATTGGATACTCCAATTTTATAGCTATTAGTTTCTATAATTAACAGTGAATATTAAAGAGATTTTAAGATAACAGTGTCTCCCAACAGTGATATTCTGCAGGTTGCCCCCATATATTCTACCCCTCTCCCTCTCTCCCCCCTCCCTCTCCCTCACTTCACTGTCTTTGGTACTTGAGTGCCTTCAAGCAAATCATTATTTTTCTGTTAGATGTTTAATCACAAACCTTGCAAGGAAATGTTCTGTTTTTCATGCTGTACTCGATGCAGAACTAACTTCATTACCACATTGACACGCTAGCACATTTGTTAGCCCTAAAACCCTATCGTCTTAAAGACCCCAGCCTAAAAATTCCCATTGGAAAAGATTTCATTTTAAATGATGCAGTACTGAATAATTGTTCTGGAGTGCCCATTTTTCTATTTCTAGCTTACCCGTTTTTCTATTTCTAGCCTAGTATTCCTGCTGTGTCTGACAGATTTGGGGGGGGGGCAGGGTGGGAGAGACTTTTGAAGAAGAGGCACTAATTGTGAAGGTGGTAGTGTCTCTATAGTGACATGTTCAAGTACATTTGCAAGTGAAAGATATTTTCTGGGCTACTTTTTTTCCAGCGGGTGTGACTGTGATTAATAACAGAAATTTCAACAGAGTATTTGTTAGCTTATGTTAGCTGAAGTTTGTACCCACTGGCTGTCTTCTATTGTGATAAGTTTTGACTTGTCATAACCATGGAAAAATTAACCCAAAAATATTAGGAGAAAACCTTTAAATATTTAAGCACTAGAATACATTTTTAGAAGGGAGCATGCAGTAACATTTTTAAGTGCCTATCCTCTCTCTCTCTCTCTCTCTCTCTCTCAATTTCATATTTCTATGAATTCTGTATTAACAGTAAATGACTCAAGGGCTACTTCTTGATAGCACATTTGCATAGGTCTCTACAGTGTAACCAGGTCTTCAGTTCAGCCAGTGTTGGTCTCATTCATGTATGTATTACAGATGAGATTCTTTGGGGGAAAGAATCTTCACTTGGAGACAGGGTGACATTAGATCAGTGATTCCCAAAATGGGCAGTACTACCACCCTGGGGGCAGTGGAAAGCTCCAGGAGGGCAAAGAGAAAAAATGGGGCTGAACTGGATGGCCCTTGTGGTCTCTTCCCACTCTATGATTCTATGATTCTAAGAGGCACTGGAAGGAAAAAAATTGCTTGTATGTGTGTAGGGGGGGTGACAACTTGAAGCCTGATGTTGCTGCTTCTGTGATCTTTTCCTCCTGCCTGCCTGCACAAGCGAGCAAACACATATATGCACCCAGGGCCAGTTTAAGGAATTTGGGGGGGGGGGCTGCAATGCTTTATTTGGGGAGGGGGCATGAGTTTATCTCAAGTCAATGTAACCTAACCTATTCATAGTACTGGATGTTCAGATTATTACATAATTTGCCACCAATAATTTAGTTTTGAAAATTATATTATAGGCACAAATGTTAAAAAAAAAATTGTTTATTAGCAATTAACATAATGGTGTAGATTTCCTCACAGAAAACAAAGAGCTGAGTCCAATTTAGTATATTTAATGCAGTGTGTCCTTTCTTACTTTTACATGTTGTACATTTTGAAATACAAAGTATAACCTGAATTTAAAATTATTTTTAACCAGTTTACATAAAATTTGTATCAAATAATTTAAAATTACAACATTCATAAAATGGACTTTCCTTTTCTTTTCTAGCTTCTTTGAATTAAAAAAATATTTATTGAAATCTTAAGTTTTCTTGCTTTTTGAGCAGCAAACATCTTCACTAACTTCTCAATATCTAAGGAACATGCTATCTGCCTTTCCACAGCTATTACAGAAAGGCCTCTTAGTTGTCCCTCACTCATAGAAGATCTTAGGTAACTTTTTATTAACTTCAGCTTTAAAAAGCTCCATTCTATAGAGACCACTGACACTGGCATGCATAAAAAAATTCTCAATGCAACTGATACATTCGGGAAAATGTCTTCTAAATGTTTTTCCTAGATATACTGAAATACTGTTTGACAACTGTTGGAAAGATGTGGTAACATGGGGGATAGCACTTCTAATTTATTAGCAATCCTAGGATTCCATAGGAAAGAGCCATAGCAGTCAATGTAGTATCAAACTGAGGTAATTATGCAGTATGGATATCCCCAGGAGGGAAAAAAATGATAATATGCAGTTTACTACACTTTTTTTTTCCTTTTAAGACCCATACTCCCTAGATTCTTCTTTGGTAATAAAGATGATTATCATTGTTGGCACTATCTGACCATGTGGTAGGCAAAGCTCTACACAGAAGACTTTTGGAACAAAACAGTTTGCCAGTGACTCCACCAAAGGCAAAAAATTCTGTATCTCAAAATAGTGCTTAATTATTATCCAAAACAGGCTGTTCCAGAAGTATCTTATGTAGTGAGCACAACATACTGATCCTACTATTACAAAATAAAAAATGAAGGATCAACAATGCTATTGTGCTCCCTTATCCCTAGTGCAAAAGACATATACCCAGAAGGGAAGAATTCTGAGCTCCAAGAATTTGTTTTGAGCACTGAATGAAACTCACTGCTTTTAAAGATACAAAAAATCGGTCTTGGTCAAGCAGGTGAGTGTATTTTTGTGGTTAAACAATTGGAGGCCCATTCACACTACATAATTATAGCACTTTGATTCCACTTTAACTGCAATGGCAACATCCTAGGGAATCCTGGAGTTTGTAGTTTGGCCAGAGACACTGGAGGAGCTCCCTGGCTGAGAATTCCATGATGCCCCTCCCCAAACTGCCAACCCCAAGATTCCAGAGGGCTGAACCATGGTAGTCAAAGTAGAATCAAAGTGCTATAATTATGTAATGCGAATGGGCTCTAGGAGTCAGAAATCCTTGCTAATTTACTGCCAATCACCCAACTAACTGCCAGGAGATCCTGGACAACTTTGTGGTCACCCCTACCTTCACCAAGCCACGTGCTTCTCCTGACTACGTGTGCATTTAAAGCACTGGTTCTTAACCTGTAGTCTGGGGACTCCCCAGGGTCTGCAGTGTCCTCACAGGGGGTCCACGAAGGCTTGAAAGTTCCTTGGCCCACCTCCTCCCTCCACGGGAGGGTCAGAGGAAGGTGAGCGCCGGGTGGGAGGAAGCCTCTGGCATCAACCAGACACAGAGCCCAGCTCTAGTTGTGTGCTGAGGCAATGCAGACTTCCGGGACACCAGGCAGGCTCTGCTGCTGATGGTGGCAACCTTGGGGTGGAGCTGGTGATGGTGATGGCAGCTGAGGAACCCACGCGCACACTCAGCCTCTCTGTGCAGGGTGAGAGAGGGGACGGCCATGGCTCATTCACATAGGTCAGGGCATACATATTCATGTCCTGGCCAGCCGATTAGGAGGGGACCTGCAGGAGGGGACCATGGAGGTTAGGGGGTGGGCTTAGAGGGATCAGGCTCTGCTCTTAAAGTGATAAGGAGACCAAAGGGGGGTGGGAGGGAGGTTTATGGCTGGTGAAGCAGCAAGAAGGGAGAACAGTGCATGGCAAGTGGGCAAAAGAGATCACGGCACACAATCTGGGCTGGTGTGCAAAAGCCATGCGTTACAATGGACCCCCCCCCTGCAGCTACAGTGGACCCTACAGCTCCAGGTGCTGTGGAGCCCTTAAACTGGCACTGTACACACACACCCTCTTCACATTCCCTTCATCCCATCCCCTGCTTGCCTACTCAAGTGAGAAAACGCACACACTCACCTTCCTCATGATCCCCTCATCCCATCCCATTCCTGCCAGCCCGTATGAGTAAGTGTGCAAATGTATAAATGACCCCCATCCTTCTGGTCCGCATCCTATCCCCCCCCCCAAGTTAGTTCACTAACAAGGGAACACATGCGCATCTGGGCCCAGCCACCCTGCTGGTTTGATTTCCTCCCAGTGACACTGGTGTTGTTGAAGTGGTAGAAATGACACAGGGCATCAATGGAGGTGGGGCAAATAATCTGTGAATAAGCAAATCTGCAAAAGTTAAATCTACAGATGTGGAGGGAGGACTGCACATAATTCTATGTACTCTCTACACATAATTTTGCCTTCTAGCTCACAAATTCTCTACTAAGAAAACATTTTAAAATTGCTGTTGGGTGTGTCTTTCAACACCAACACCCAAGGCAAAATATTATGGATTGTCTGGTGTAATAAAAGTATGCTGGCTTGGGCATAGGAACCTGGAAACTGAGTACCTTTTATTATCCAGTCTATCTCAGAATGATCAACTTGGATGAAGCAATAAGCAACATTTCTGTTGCCCCTACACACATCTGCAGAGGCATGCAAACTATGTCCATGGTGACCCTCCTGCGCCAGAAGTGTCACCCTACTGTGAGGTACAGTTAAGACACCAATCCTCATCATTTAGTTGTGATTACAGCCCATTAATCTACAGATCCCAATACAGTCCTGGAAGGGCAGGCATTTATAGACCCCAATAATGCTACAGAAAAAAAGCCCTCTTTCCCCAGTCCAGCTATGCCACAAAATTTTGTACAACTGGCCACCAATGCAGATATTTATGTGTATCCACGCATTTTAAGTGGTCTCATAGTCAGCCAATATTTTTGGACACCACAGTGTGTCCCTCTTCCTCATGGGAGTACAGGGATTTGTCAGATGTCATTTTGAGCTTTGGAGGCAGCCAGACCATTTCTGTTAAGCATCACGACTCTGAGAACAATTCTCCAGCTCTTTGTCTGTTCTACCTAACACCATCATAAAGAAGAGGGAGGGACTCTGCTGGGCAGGGAATGCACACCATGACAAATTTGTAAAAGACTGTTTCCTTAAAATGATTTGGAAAGATCAAGTCTAAAATTTTTGCTAAATATAATGTCTGGTTTCTCTAAGGACACTAGCACCAATAATACCTATTTATAACACAGAAATCTTCTTTTAATCATCTCTATACAGTCAGTCCCCCATATCCACTGAACCAAACCCTGCATTTTTAGTTATCCATGGGACACAAAGTAGGGGACATATACCATAGAGTTGCACTGGAAAATGCCTGGAGAGGATTCCTCTCTAGGCATCTTCCAAGTCCTCCAGTTCAACTCAATGGTATATTTTTACTGGAAGTCCTTTAAAAAAAAATAGGGTTTGCTGTTATCCACAGTTACCAGGATCCACAGTAAGTCCAGAAACCAAACTCCCACAGATATGGGGTCCAGCTGTAGATCAACAAGGTCCATATAAGAAAATACTAAATATCTGGTTTTAAGTGCAGCAGGGAAGAATTTTCCATGGGTAATTTCCAATAATAAAAAGTTTCCTCCTTCCCCGCTCAACTCGCCTCTCTCTCTAACTGGACTGGGCTTACTATCACCATTTTCACATTGATAACAACATTAAATAAATTGTTTTTAAAAGTTAAGTTTTATTTGTGAAATACATACACTCATTTAACTTTGTACTGCTAGATTGGTTGTTTTGAATTTGCAGTAGAACAGTAGACCTAGTATCAAGAAATAGGCATGAGGTGGGGCATGCTACGTTGTCGCCGAAGAGGAAAGGGGGCGGTAGCCAGAAAAGGTTTGGGGACCACTGGGCTAGATGTTAAGAGGAATGTGTATTTCTTGCTATAAATATGATAAACTTGCTTTTGCTCTCACAGTAGGATTTCCTTTGAGATACAAATTTCAACAATCTGACTTGCAAATTGAGCCCTGTTTACCTTCTAATGACAAATCACAAAACAAAGCTCACTAAAGGCAAAATATATTGATGATGCCATCATGTACTATGACCACTAGGAGTCTTTGAACACCTAATGGAACACTCCTTCTGAAAACATGCTAAACATAACAGCCATTTTGAGCCTGAACTTCTGTTTCCTGTAACTTCTAGGAACAAACAGGACTATTTTCCATGCATTTACCTAATCTCCTTTCTATTCAAAGTGATTGGAGTGGCATCTTATGACAATTAATTTCATATATTAATTAGGCATTGTACTCTGAAGATAACTTTTCCCACACTTTTCTTTTTGTCTTTTCGGGGATGAGGGGACCATCTTCTCACAATCACATTCTGGAAGGAACTCTAGTAGGCTACATGTGTTGGAGGAGCATTTCTCTTTGTACCCTGATATATATTTTTGTTGTTGTTGTCAAAACCCAAGGCTTCCATTGCTACATATAAACAAAGCAACAAAGCATCTTATCAGTTCCTTGTAACATTTCTGTTTTCTGTATCTTCTTTGCTCAATATATTCTTTATCTGTAAACCTCTGCTTAGAAGGTTTTATATATTTGCTTTACACATAAATGTCAGAGATCATTCTGAATGTTCAGCTTGGCTGCCTGTCATGTTGATCTTTGCAATTGTTATTTGCCTATTTCACAGTGTGATCTGTTTATTTCAGTTGATTTTAAACAGGCTAACGTCCTCAAAAGCACACTTCTAAAAACACATTTGCTTACCTTACTTAGTGCAAATATGGAGCACCTGGGCTGAAGTCTACAAGAAAAACATTTATTTACCAATCCAAGTACACTCTGACTTTTCTTCCTTCTCCCACTTGATCTCAAATGATGGGGGACATGACGAAGACTTCCACAAGTTGCTTTGCCTCCTACAGGTTCAGAGAAGTGACTAATGTCAAATTTATAAACTGTAGAATAAACTGTAGTTCTTTGAGTGGTCATCTGTGAAATCACAAAAACCCACCCATCCTCCCCTCAAGTGTCCTACCCTTCCTTGGTTTCATTGATGCTTCTAGGCAGTGGACATGGAACTAAGGTACTTATGGTGGGCACTGGGTATTTATACAGTGGGCAGGGCTACCACCAAAAGCTTCTGACTGCTCTAGAATGTTCTGAATGCTGTTTCTGTGCATGCGCAAAACCTATTTGTGTGATTTCACAGATGACCACTTGAAGAACTACAGTTACAGGTAAGTAACCAGTTCATGTTCTTGAAGTGCAGTTCTCACCAGCCCTGGCCAGCATAGGCAATGGTGAGGGATGATAGGTGTTGCAGTCTTCCACCATTTGCCTGTCCCTGACTAACACTATCAGGATAATAATGCCAAGTAATTATATATACACATTTATAGTCAGTCTTATAATCCTGTATATACACTAAACCTCTTTATATAAAAGGGAGCTTATTTCTGTGTAAATATGTGTAAGATTTCACCACAACAACACAATCAAATCAATGTTTAGTTGGAAACATTCAACAGAGTTTAAAGTATAATCATATATATGTCTATTCAGAATAAGTCTCACCGTGTTGTCTATTTCTAGCGTTGCAGCCTAACATAAAACACCCAAATCAACATAGTATGCAATATGAACAAAGAACTGTTCTGTAAAGAAACATTTTTGTGTAATCCTTAATTCTTCCTAGCAAGCTAATCAAAGAAGAATCTGATGGCAGACTTCAGGAGATCTTTTTTAAAAAATAATAATAATAAATTATTTAATTTATTATTTAAAATGCATTGCGTGTTTTAAAGAAATTCTAAATATTCCAAGAAGCAAATCTTAAAATGGCAATAGACCATTATTTTGCCAGGTAAGGTATGGAGAAAAGAGTTGTATCAGTTCTGCAAGCTCATGGTCATTAAATAGTATTAGGAGACTGTTAGCTATGAAGTCATTATTGAAGAAGTAGGTGTACAAAAATATTAAAGCTGTACAAAGTCCAAATGAAAACAATATTGCAAGCAAAATTTTTGAAGGATCCCAAGGACAAAACAAAAGCCTTGAAAGATGCCAGAAGTAATGCAAAAACTTTGAAAGATCCCAAGGGCAGTGCAAGAATTTTGGTTGCTCAGAAGAGCTTGTGCTTAGTTCTTCCAAAGTTTGGGTTTCATCACCCACTGGAGTCATCTGAGCACTTGCAGGGTCCTTTACAGGCAACATTAATAGTGAGGGTGCTGAAATTGTTTATAGGTCTTTTAGGTCACACCTCCAACTCTTTTGAGACTCCCTAACAGCTGAATTTTTTATTGTGGAGTCTCTATAATGCCAGTCTATGGCAGTTTCTGGTTCTGAGTATCTTCCCTCAGTTTTAAACACGGTGCTCTTTTCCTTTTATGCTTTGTGGTCTTGACTGAGAGAGCTCTTGGGCTTCTCCTTTATTTCCATGCTGAGGCTTTCATTGATTTTTTTGCCAAGCTCTTGTTATGACTTTCTGATTTCTGGATTTTTCCTCTTTCTGCTTTGTGACATCCAAAACCATGTCTACATCTTTGTCAAGTTTGTCCACCCATTAAGGGCATGTGATCTGTCTTTTAGCCTTCTGTTCAACTCTTTCATCAACATCTTATTTGGCTACTTCAATTTTGCAGCTGTTTCACTGGCATTACCTAAATCCTTGATGTGGAGAATTAGCCTTTTATCTTAACTGTGTGTTTCTGCTTATGGGATCATGCACACAGTGAAAAAGACTTTCTTTTGGAATGTTCATCTTCTTCAACTTTGACATCACTTTGATGTCATAATGCCATGATTAACCAACAGTGTACATCTGTAAGTCTCAGTGTAATCTGCAAAGGGGAAAATATGATGGTACCTGTAATATAAGAGGTCAAGTTGTACTACTGGGGTGAAATCGGCAAACAGGTTACGAAAAGCTTTGTTGTGGTTTGACAGAATTATTCTGGCATGGTCAGCTTTTAGCATGGATCTGACAAGGGAACAGTAAAATGATGCTACAGTTGTTACAGAATGGTTTATATTTCGTGAAGAAGAGAAGTTCACAAGGAGCACAGCAAAGATGGCAGAGTGGACTAAGGGTAGACAGTCAAAGTTCACTTTGAAGATCAAAAGAACTGTATGTTGTGTAGAAAAAAATATTTTGACATGTTTGTGAGATAAATATGACTTTTAGTCCCTCAGGAAGAACTCCTTATTTCTTTCACATGTAGCTGTGTTCTGACAGATGCTCCTAGAGAACACAGGTGACCCTGAAGAGGAATTTTGTTGGGGGGGGGGGTTAACAAGCCAACACTCTCCCTTTCTATTTCAGATGTACTTTCCCTCTGGACAGCTTGTGTATATGGCAAAAATACTCCTCATAGAATTTGAGAAGAATATGTTTTGTCCCAATGGGATCATGCATCATTTTGCCATATTCGGAAGGGGGGGGAGGACTCCAGATACTCCATGGGAAAAGCCTTTGCATATTAAAAACCCCATATTTTTAAAAAGTGACAAAGGAAATGCATATTCCTGCTAGTTGGGACAACCAATTGGCTTTGCTATACATTCTAGATAAGAGCACAAGTGGAAAGCTGATTGGTTGGATGTTCACATGGGGAGTTGCTTGCCAGCAAGGCAGCACCCAGAACCACCATGTTGGATTTCCACTGTAGCAGTTATGTTCTGAGGCAACAAAACAGACTTCCCCCCTCTTTTTTTTCTGTTTGTTTAAGTGGAAGATGGCACTTCTTCACCTTGGCTATGCTTTAAAATACACACACACACACACACACACTGTTCAGTGGCAGCAACTGGTGACAATAAAAATGGAAGTACTGTAATCCACTCTCACCTACCATCTTGATTCACAGGACTGCCCGTTTGAAAAACAAACACATATGCCATGGCCTTGCATGCCTGCAATCTTGAAAAAAAAAAAACCACACCGTGGAGACAAATGAAAGCTGCTGCCCCTGATAAAAGCCTGGCTTGACTTTATTAAGCTGTTAATCGCAGAGAGATTTTAGACAACGCCCAGGAAGCCCTGGAAGCTTTCAGACTGATCCTCAACATTTACAGGAAGGTAAGTATTGTATTTATAGGGTGTCAGATTGGACACTTTATGCACCACAATAAAATTTCTTGGCTCAGCTTTGGAATCAGCTGTGCTTTAATTTTCTCCATACATTTGCTCCTGAACTGACATAATAAGGAAGGGAAGCTATAAAAGCAGGAAGATGTCATGATAGTTAGCAAATTAAATGTATGTATGGTGCTAGTGTGGTGTGGTGGTTTGAGCATTGCACTCTGATTCTGGAGATGAGGGTTCAAATCCCTGCTTGGACATGAAAACCCACTAGGTGACCTTGGGCAAGTCACACTCTCTCAGCCTCAGAGGAAGGAAGTAGCAAACCTCCTTGGAATAAATCTTGCCAAGAAAACCCTGTGATAGGTTTACCTTAGGATCACCATAAGTTGGAAATGACTTACCGACACACAACAACAACAACGTGGTGCCCTTCAGTGACTTTGGCTCCTGACACTGTGCAGAAATAATGCAGCTTGACACTACTTTAACTGCCATGGCTCAATGCTTTGGAATTCTGGGACCTGTAGTTTTGTGAGAATTATTTACTCTTCTCTGTCAGGGAGCTCTGGTGCCACAACAAAGTACACATTCCAGGATTCCATAGGATGGAGCCATGATAGTTAAAGTGGTGTCAAACTGCATTATTTCTGCAGTATATCAGCAGCCTTCATCTAATCCTTAATGCACTTGTAGTCTTGAAGTACTCCTGTTCCTATCCCTGAAGCCTTAGTTCCTTAGTCTTGACCTGTTGTGCCTCATTCTCAAAGCAATCTTAACACCAAAAATCGCTAAGTGTGTTAGGGAGAAGAGGAAGGAGGAAGTGAGGGGTGTTTAATCGGAATAAATTTTAACAGGGCATCATATGCTTCCTCATTTGCAATATGCTTATTACCTAAATGAATTTAGGAAGTGAATCCAACTAATCCTGGGTTATTTTCATTATTTCATCTTGTGTAAAACCAATGGGGGGGGGTATACAGTATTACAGAACAAGTAAGGATGTGGTTCCAAAGTATCTATACTGTCACTACAGATTTTTCTTTGCTTTTGTTACGTAATCCCCTCCTTCTGGATGACTTGTTCTTCTATTTTATGCTGTTCTAGCATGAAATTACAAAGCCCCATGCTGCAAATTAGTTCCCTGTAGGGACATCGGGTGCATCAAATAAAGCCAATTCTGTCTGGCTTCAAAAACTTGCCCTGAATAAATGCTTCCTGAAGAGCTCCTCTCATCCCAAGAGCATTATGGGAGCAAAGGAAAGAGAAAGCATTTGGAGGTCTAAAACTCTTCTTCTTGGCCTTCTCCTTTTTGGTGACCCCAGGATCTCCAATTTCACTTCTGATGAAAGCCTTAAGATTTTCCAGAAGTGTTGTAAAAATGTTTTTACACAAAACGGTTAAAACAGGTTTTGCATATAGTGATATGTAGTACCATTTCAAATCAGAAAGAACAATTTATTTATAAACACCTCTCTTCCATATTACCAGTAATAACTTGGTCACATAAATACTGAGAGGCTCAAAGGTAATTTAAGCCCCTCACCGAACAAAATATATGAAATTGTTTAGTCTCAGCTGATACTAAGGGCGGCTGGAATTAAACCAAGGGAGGGCTGTTTCTGAGTATAAGCATAAAAATCAAGCTATTACAAGGATCCTCCAATGATAATCCAATTATCATTATCAGAAGTATTTCATTTTAAATCCTCCTCCTCCTCCTCTTCTGTCCCATCCCAGTGGTACAATTCAGTATGTAATTACCTGGGAGTAAGCTTAATTGAACTCAATGGGTCTTACCTCTGAATAAACACCAAATTGGACTAAAATACTTATCACTTATGGAAGCAAGACTACTTTCCTGGGGCCCATTCACACTGCACCATTATGTTATGATTCCACTTTAGCATGTTATGATTCCACTTTAACTGCCATGGTAACATCCCATGGAATCCTGGGATTTGCAGTTTAGGGAGCGAAACTCAGCCAGAGAGCTCCTCTAGTGTTTTCTCAAATGAGAAAGCCCAGGGTTCCATAGGGATACAACCATGGCAGTTAAAGTGGTATACGGCACCACATTTACGTAGTGTGAATGGGCCCCCAAATTAACAGGACTGCTTTCTCATTGTGTTCCAATGTAGAGGCTGAATGAGAACTCTGTAGAGCAATGACCTTCAAATATTCTGGGGAAATTTAGGCTTCTTTGGAAACTTACGAGAAATCCTACAGTGAGATTAGCTATGGTGGATCTGAAAGATATATTTTCAGTTGCCCTCTGTAATAATTCTGTAATAAGGTCCAGGCCTCCAATGGGACAGGACAAGATTCCCACATCAAGAAACACATTGGGTAGGACTGGTGACTTGAACGAAATGTACATATACTTCTCATAGCAGAGTAAGGAAAGGAAAGGAAAGATATAGCATTTACTTCTTAATTAAGGCCATTGTATCTACCACTCTCTTCCTAAATTTTCTGTGAAGAGCAGTGAGGAGGCAGGTTCTGAAACCAGCAACTCTTTTAAATTTTGTAGATGGCAGGTTCAGAAAAGGAGTTACTATTTTCCCTATAATTTACTGTCTAGCACCAGCCTGCCCAGCCTGGTGGCTAGCCAGCCAACTGCCAGCATTGGAGGGCTAATGAAGTTCACTCAGCCACACATATAGTCCTTTTAAATGGTACAGGTACTTGAAAAGGAGTTGTTGTTGTTGTTGTTGTTACTACTATTTCTTACCCCCCTCTCTCCCTGGATCGAGTCAGGGAACTACACCCCCCCACAAAACAATTAATATCAATTAAAATTCATCTTGGTTAAAAATATATAAATACATCAAAACACACAATATCAATTTAAAAGAACAAATAAAAACTAGTACATATTAAAACAGTTTAAAATTCACAGTTTAAAAGTCATCTGGGTAGGCCTGCCAGAAGAGATTTGTCTTTAATGCTCTTTTAAATTCACACAGTATATGTGACTATTGAATACCCGTAGAAGAGTTGGTTGCTGCCTTTGAGCTACCTAATTTCAACCTGCTCCTGATTACAACTGAAATTCCAGAGCTTCTGTACTGGGTGGTAACTGGTTCCATTGCTGGATTGCTGTTATTGTACTGCCCATGTTCAACCAAAATGTACCCTCCTGTACTTAAACGAGCCCTGCCCTTTTCAGGTAACAAAGAAAATGTGTTTGATGTCTTCAGTGTGACAACCCTCCTTATATTTAAAGAGTGCTATTGTGTCCTCTTCAGTCTCCTTTTCTTCAGGCTAAACATACACAGTTCCTCACATTTTATCTTATTGAATTTGTTTCTGTATTAACAGCAACATGGAATATCTTCTCAGCAATTATCTTCAGCTCTGGACTTGTGTCAGCCAACCAGGCCAGCCATTCATGTTGGAAACTCCTAGACAGGAAGTGCTATTCAAGGCTTCTTGTTTTAGCATCATGGAATATTGTCATGTACCTGCATTCCCAGCCGCAGTGACTAGCAGTTTCAGAGTTAATCAGAAAACTTTATTGGCACAGAAAATCCAGAAAGCATATCATACAAGGTTGTTGCTGAGAATTAAAACTTACAGGGCAGACAGTATACTGTACTAAAAGCATATTGCAATCTATAAACCTGGCAGGCTTCAACACTATTGGTTATCCATTATCCCCTGACCTCCTCTTCCCATACAATGTCCTTCCTATTTTTCCCAAGCTGCAGGCTTATCTTCCCATTGCCATTAGCAACCATTATACTCCCGTTCACAGTTGCCACAGAACACTTGTTAACAGGCACAAAGAAATGAAAACAAAATTAACAGCAAGGTTACAAGAGAACACTGAAAATGGCAGGAACAGGTCATGCCAGGGACTGAACCTGACAAATACACACACACACACACACACACACAGTGTGTGTGTGGGGGGGTTACTGGTCATGATGGATATAGAGACTCCTTTTTGGTTGCATAAGGGACTATGCCGCTGGCAAATGAGTGGGGGAGAGTGATTCTCCTTGTGTCCTGCCTCTGGGCTTTCCAGAGGAATATGGTGGGTATACAATTCAGGCAATTCTCCTCCATGAAGAAAGAGGGAGGGCAGAGCTTGTACACATTTCAGTATGTCCCTCATGTTTATGTCAGAGGTGGGCAACTGCAGGAGATCCAGGGTCAAATTTTCTGCTCCTTGGACTCTCCAGGGCTGGGTGGACTGCCAAAAATGCCAACAGACAAGCCCCATATTGAGGTCCACTTTCTTTTGAAATGTTAAACTGTGCAGGGCACCCTGGCAACATGTTTTAAAAATTACCTCCTCTGTGGGCTTCCAATAGATCTTCCAATAGAGGCAATGTAGGCTTTTCCTTTGCCAAGAAATGAAGCTCTAGGAACTGAGGGCTGCAAAAACACTTTTGGGGGCCACATGGGGCCCCAGAGTCACACCTTGGCCACCCTCTCTCCAGGTGGATGATGGAGGTGACATATATACTCCCGCCTCCTCCATACAATGAATCTTTAGGTAAGTGTGTAAACCAGCCCTTATAGATACTCAGTATGACAAGAGTGTGAAAGCCCCTGAGCCATATATCCTAAACACCTTTTCAGAAGCAGAAAAGGAAAGACAGAACTGTCAGGGTAAAGAGAAAAGAGGCTAGTAAGGAAAAGGGGAAGAGGAACAGGGTTCTGTGTGAAGGAATGACTAATGCCCCAAAGCAGAAAGGCAATGTGTTCTCCAATGAAAGGTAAAAATCATGGAAGCCATTCGCTCTTCATTCTAGATCTCTCTTTTCAACGTCTGAACACACTAAACCAAATTAATCCCCTGAGTTGCTAGCATTTGACACAGAGGTGATTGAAAACTGCTCTCTTCATGGTCGCATTTCATTTCATTCATGCAAAAGAGGGCTGTGAAAGTGCAAAGCAAATGACTACAGAGTTCAAAAATGTATTCACCCTGGGGCTCTTCAAGCAGACTTTTGACTGCTGAGCTAGATCAGGATCAGTCCCTGAGTTAATTTCATGCTCCTCTTGCCTTGGACTGATGAAAAAAAGAAAGACAGACTCTGTGTTAATCAGCCCAAGAAGCTTAAATGCAATTTGGCAACTGGTGATTGCTACTGATTGTGTGTATGTTGTATATCATAAAGGAATGCTTTGCACTTTACAAAAGAGAAGCCTATTCCCACTGTAATGATTAGTAGCGAAACAGCATTTTTGAATCTTCAGTCAGAAGAGCAGGTAACCTTAAGAAATCTTTCTCTCAAATTAGATTCAAACCTTTCCCACATCTGTTCAAAGAGCAGCAGGGGGGAGTATCAAAGAGAAAATCTTGTACTTCTTTGTTGGCTTTTAAAAATCACATTCAGCATTTGACCCAGGCTATCAGAAAGCAATTAAAAGGTTCTGTTTCTGCTCCCGCATCCCACTTTGATTCACACACACATTTTTTCTTCTTGCCCAGTAGCATACCTTGCTCTTTCACAGGCTCACTACAGATCTGTAATAGATACATTTTCTTCCAGTGGAGTGGCATTAAGCAAAGCCTCTTGAGTGCTATCTACCTTTGGTCATCGTTGCAATAAACATGACCTTTTTAAAATTCAATGTCAGGCTTTTTTTCTGATGTCTCTGACATAATTTTCTGACATCTTGCCCAAACTTCTCATCAGTCATACTATTCAAACTACAGTTGGACCTCCATGTCTGCAGGAGTTCAGTTCCTGGACTTACCAGAAACCAGGGATAATAGTGAACCCTATTTAAATAAAGGACTTCCAGTAAAAACATACCATAGAGTTGTATTGGAGGACCTAGAAGATGCCTAGGCATTTTCCAGCACAACTCTGTGGGATTTATCCCTATTTTGTGTCCTGTACATAACTAAAACTGCGGATAATGGTTCCACGAATACAGGTGTCCAACTGTACTAAAGTTGATAACAGGTTCTATATGTCTCCACTTGACCTGTTGTAGGTCCTCCTCCTGCCAGCTCCAGAGAACAAGGGAGAGAAAGAAAGGGAAATGAGAGCTACCACCTCATAGTACAATGCTACAAATGTGTGGTCTGTGTGTGGATACCACAACACCATGAAAGAAGAAAAAGTAGTGCTTCTCATTCAAATGCTGCTTCCCCTAAGTCAAGATGGATTGGGACAATATTCTGCCTAAAGAAGTTATTCAAACTAACACTGTGATTCCATCCTGTTGTCTTGTTTTTGTAAATGTAAACACAATGACCCAGTTCAAGGATATGTATAATAAGCCAATACATTAATGAACCTTTTGCTTCACACACCAACATTTTCATCAGCAGATTTACAGCAAGTCTGTAAATTTTCACATAACCATAGTTTAACCAATTACACCCAACCTTCATGTTTTGAAGTTGGTGAAGGATCTTGATTTGTTCTGAATCTAGTTTCTTGGTTTGAACATTACAAAAATATGGTTAACAGGAGATTTCCTGGGTAAATCACAGTGGACCATAAAGGGTTGAAGAAGGAATATATGAGAACAGAGCAGTGGCTGCACTAGGGGTGTGTGGAGAGGCCAAACCACACCAGGTGACGCCATTGGGGGAAGGGGTGGCACTGGCCTTAGTAATGCCACAGGAGCAGAATATATGGGCACAAGCCACATGCACATCTGGGTTATTGAGCATAGATGTATAGATCTGATTCAGGTTAAAGTCTCTCTGATGCATCCAGAAAAATGGTCAGGAGGGCTTAGAAGGCATGGAAGAAAAGGTCAGGATGACTGAATAGACAAGGGATCTGTTTAGACAAGTTTTGTTGTTGTTAACTTCTGTCAAGTTGACTTTGACATATGTCAACCCTATGAATAAGAGACCTCCAAGTCATCCTATCATCAACAGCCTTGCTCAGGTCTTGCAAATTCAGGGCTGTGGCTTCTTTGATTGCGTCTATTCATCTTTAATGTGGTCTTCCGCTTTTCGTACTGCCTTCTACCTTACAAAGCATTTTTTTTTTAAGTGAGTCATGTCTTCCATGATGTGGTCAAGGTACGACAGTCTCAGTTTAGACATTTTGGATTCTAGAGAGAGTTCAGGCTTGATTTCCTCTAGGATCCATGTATGTGTTTTGTTTTAGCAGTCCATGCTATCAGTAGAACTATCCTCCAGCACCACATTTTGAGTGAGTTTATTTTCTTCCTATCAGCTTTCATTACTATCCAGTTTCACAAGCATACATAGAAATTGGAAATAAAGTGGCATAGACAACCCTCATTTTACTATTCAATTATATAACTTGTCACTTCTGGATCTTCTCTATTTCCGTCATAGCTGCCTTTCCAAGTCCAAGTCTTCTTCTGATTTCTTGACTGAGGTCTCCATTCTGATTAATGACTAAGCCAAGATATGGAAAATCTTGATCTATTTCAATGTTTTCATCATCTGATTTAAAGTTATATAAATAATCAGTGGTCATTATTTTAGTTTTCTTAATGTTCACCTGTGAATCTGCCTTTATACTTACTTCCTTGATTTCTTCCGTAATTGTTCCAAGTCTTTGCTATTCTCTGCTAGTAGTAAGGTGTCATCTGCATATCTTAAATTGTTGATGTTCCTTCTTCCAGTGTTCATGCCTCCTTCCTCATAGTTTAATCCAGCTTTGCAAATGATATGTTCAGTGTACAAGTTAAACAGATAGGGTGGTAAAATGCAGCCTTCCCTGACCCCTTTGCCAATCAGAAACCATTTATTTTCTCTGAATTCTGTCCCTCTTGTCCTGAGTACAGGTTATACATCAGGACAACCAAATATTGTTTGATATTTGGACCATCTGTCAGGAATGCTTTGATTGTGTATTCAATCAAAGTTTCACACACCTACCTTCATTCTGCGACAGGAATGGGTTCCCCCTCCTTTCGCTTCACAGTCATAAGTGCAGCCATCATAAGACTGTTTTTATGACTGGGAACTGGCAAGAGAACGGCCAGGCGGCAAATTTAAAAAGAACTCCCACCCAGCTGTCAAAGCTGCAGACCAACCACAGAAACACATTTTAAAAAATAAAAGCTACCCAGGGAGGGGGGGAAGTGTTTAACTTACCTTGTCGTCCCAATTGCACTCGGAAGTGTCCAACAGGGACCTCCAGGTGACGTAACATCCAGTTGTCCTCCCGGGAGCAGAATGGGGCTCCTGTTCATTCGCCCATCATTCCGTTATAATAACGGAATGGGCCTCTTATTCACAGATTTTCCCGTGAATAAGAGGAAGTGGGGGAGGAACAGGAGCAGAACGGGAGCATCTCAGGACAGGGACAACATCATCTAAATGGTAAGCCTTTTAGCAATCTCCTGTCGTCCCTGTCCTGGGATATTTTTACTATCTGATAATCTCCTATGATTCTATGATTGTGGCACACCCATTTCTTTAGGAGTGACCTATAGTTTTTCATGATCTATGCAATCAAAGAGTTTGCTATAATCTATAAAACAAAGGCTTATCTTCTGAAATGATTTGGTGTGCTCCATTTTCCAACATATGTTTGCAATATGATCCCTAGTGCATCTTCCTTTCCTGAACCCAGCTTGGATATCTGGCATTTCTTGCTCCATATATGGCAAAAGTATTTGTTGTAGTATTTTGAGCAATGGCCCTGTACTTACTGCTATCCCTGGTGTCTCCTTTCTTGGGGATCTATAAACAGTCGTCCCTTCACATTTGCGGGGGTTAGGTTCCACAGACCCCCGTGAATGTGAAAATTCCGTGAAAAATGACTGCCCTCCCCCTCCCCTGCCAAAGCAACCACGGGGCCTCCAGAGGCCCTATAGTCACTTCTCCCCGCCTCCCCCTGCCTTCCAAGGCCTTCACGGGGCCTCCAGAGAGCCTCCTGAGGCCCAGTGGATGCCTCCCCAGCCCTCCCCCTCCCTCTCAAGGCAGGCCAAACAGTGTGGGGGGAGGCTGAGCGGCATGGGAGGGGGCAGGACAAGTGGCATGAGAGAGGGCAGGATGAGTGGGGGGCAGGATGAGCAGTATGGGGGCAAGATGAGTGGAGTGTGAGGGGGCAGGATGAGCGGCGTGGGGGGGGACTTAAACACCACCTCAAAGGATTGTCATGAGGTCTTCTGGGAATTTTGGGTGGAGTTTTTTTAATGGTGTATGGTACACAGGGTCCCGCTAGTTGAAAAGTATATTGAGTGTTTCCAATCCATGGGCCATTGTTTTGTTTTTCATATTTGTTGACAGATTTTAGTTAGAACTAGAATAGATTCTGTCTGTAGCCTGACACAGTTTTATTGGCATGCCTGTTGTTCCTGGTGATTTATTTTCTCCCAGGTGCTCTGAGTGCAGTTTCTACATCACTTTCTAAAACTGGAGGTTCATCTTCAAATGGTTCTTCCTTGCATAAATTTGTCACCTTTTATCTCTTTTATATAGTTCTTCTGTGCATTGTTCCCATCATCTTATTTCTAGTTGGTCATATAATGTGTTCCCCTGCTGGTCATATGGGATCCCCACTCTTGGTATAAATTTCCCTTTAATTTCTTGGATCTTGTGGAAGAGATCTCTTGTTCTTCCTTTTCTTGTTGTCATCTTCTTTTTCTTTGCACTGATTATTACAGTAGGGTTTTTTTTGTCCCTACACAAAAGTTACTGAATAGTTGCATTCATGGTTCCAATCCTATTTCTGTCACCTTTCACCTTTGCTTCTTGTCTGTCCTTAACTACTTGAAGAGTTTCATCTGGGTCCTTTTCTTTTTAGCTACAGATAGTGTCTTTTTGTATTCCTCCCTGACAATGTCCCTGGCTTCATTCCAGAGTCCTGCTGGCTCTGTCAATTAGGGTTAATACTGCAAAAAGAAGTTTTACATTATCTTGGCACCAGGATGTTCTTTGAGTTGTATGTTGGCACGATGGCTATTTTAGTGTTCTTTTTTAGCTTTATTCTATTTTTTTTTATATTAGTACTTCATGCTCTGTCCCACAATCTGCTCCTGGTCTTTTTTTTTTTCCAGAGATAATGGAGTTTCTCCATCTTCTGCTTCCAATTATGTAGTCTATTTGATTTCTAGATTGGCCATCAGTTGATGTCCATGTGTACAATCACCTCTTGGGTTGCTTAAAGAATGTATTTGCGATGAACAAGCTGTTCCCCTCACAAAATTCAATAAGTTGGTCTCCTCCTTTGTTTCTTGATCCTAGGCAAAAATTTTCCTACAATTTTTGATTCCTACCTTTGCATTCCTGTCTCCTATGATTAAAAAGAAGTCCTGTTTTGGTATGTGATCAATTTCATCCTGAACTCCAGAATAAAAACTTTCAATTTATTCTTCTTTTGCATCTATTATTGAAGCAGAAACTGGGGTTATAGTCATGTTGATGGGTTTTCCCTGAAGTCTTCTTAATATTGTCCAGTCAGGCTTTGCATTATATTCTTTTACTGCTTTTGCTACATCTATCCTCACTATTAATGCCACCCCATTTCTTCTTAGATTTTTATTTCCTGAGTAAAACACTGTGTAATTATCTGATTGAAAATGTCCCATTCCTGTCCCAAGTATTGCAATGTTTTATACAGTTGCCCCTCCACATTTGTGACTTCCACATTCTCAGTTTTGATTATTTGCGGAAAGCCCTGCCCCCCCCACCGCTCTCCACCCCACTCCCTTCCCAAGGCAGCGAGGGGTTTCTCATTAAGCCTGTTACTGCCTTGGGAAGGCGGGGTGGAAAGCCACTGGCAGGCCCGCTCTCCAGCCCAGTCCCTTCTCAAGGCAGCAAGGGGCTTCTCATGAAGCCCGTCGCTACCTTGGGAAGGCAGGGGGAAGCTGCTGGTGCACCTGCTTTCCAGCCCAGTCCCTTTCCACGGCAGTGTAGGGCTTCTCATGAAGCCCATCGCTGCCTTGGGAAGGTGGGGGGAAGCCACTGGCGCACCCGCTCCCCAGGCCAGTCCCTTCCCAAGGCAGCGAGGGGCTTCTCACGAAGCCCATTGTTGCCTTGGGAAGGGACTAGGTTGGAAAGCCACTCGCCCGCAGGCTCATTTCTTATTCGTGGTTTTTTCACATTTGCAGGGTTTGGCTGCCCCTAACCCCCGCAAATGTGGAGGGGCAACTGTACATTTCATTTCTTGTTTTACTACATCCAGCTTCCCCTGATTCAGCAATAGCATTAGCATTGATGTTCATATACCGCTTATCAGTGCCAAAGTACTCCCTAAGTGGTTTACAATGTGTGTGGGGTTTTTTAGCTAATTGCCCCCAACAAGCTGGGTACTCATTTTACCAACCTATGGAAGGATGAGTCAACCTTGGAGCCCTCTGGGATCAAACTCATAACTTTGTGGCTTGCAGTACTGGCATTTAACCACTGTGCCACCAGGGCTCCCTTCATGATTCTCACATTCCATGTCCCTACACTACATGTTGTGCACCTTTGGACTTTGCTTTCCCTCTGAGCATGTCAACAGCTGGACATCCTTTCGGCTTGAGTCCAGTTGCATCATTAGTCACATCACTAATCATAGCTGTCATCTCCTGTATCCCAGTAGCCCACTGAGTGCCATCCAACCTGGGGGTTTCATCGTCTGGCATGATCTCTTGTTTCATTTTGGATTGTCTCATAGGGTTTTCCTGGTAAAAGATCTTCAAAAGGAGGTTTACTGTGCCTCCCTCTGCACAGTACTAACAAGGGTTAGCTATGGTGCCACTACCGTTATCTCTGAGAGATCCTCTTCCAGTGTAACCCTCCACTACTGCTGCTTCCCAGTAGCTGTTTGGCACATTTAGTCTGTCTCCTCAGTAAAAGTCTGCCTGACATGGGAAACCCTACCAGCAGTACCGCTGCCACCAGCATAGCTTCTTGCATCACAGGAGCATGCAATCCCACCACCACGGAAAGTTAAAGCAAAGAATTAATCAAGGCAGATGGTGTACTTGCACTGACCTGGACTTTTCTCTCTAAGCTTGTGAATCACTTTGGGGGAGGGGGGGATGGAAAAACTTACACAAGTGCCTCTGGGTGTGTAGAGCAGAGCTTGAAACAGGAGCATCTTGTTCATTCCAGACAAGATGTTTATAAAAGATAGACCAAGCTTGTAGCAATCACACAAATAGAAACTGAAGTGATGCATACTCAGAAGGTAAGATTGGTGCTTGCTTGCTGCTCTAGTCTAGCTGTCTTCAACCAGTTGCAAACTGGGAGTCTCTTGATGAGGTCTTCGAGCCTTCCATGCCACAAACAAGTGAGAGTGGTTGCAGGCCAAATTCATGTGCCATTCACCTCTTCTGAAGTCCTCTCTTGCCAACATTGTGGAGACAATCTAGTTGCACAAGGCCAATAAAGAGAGATGATGACTGGCAGCATTGTTATTGCTGTTGCTTCAGCTTCATCTCACTGATGTTTGGGGGCATGTTTGCCTTAGTCTGAGTGGCACTGCCAGCAGACAATAAGTCTCACTGGTTTGGGCAAGAGAGCCCTAGTTTTCGGAATATCTAAAACACTTTTGCGTGCACCATACCATAGCCATGCAACCAGTTTTTCTGAACTGCATCCCTTCTAATAGTTTATCTTGTCAGTACTCATCTGCTGAGCAATATATTACTTCTGCCTTGTGGTGGAAGCATACTGCTAGTGTCACAGTAGTTAGGCAGCTGTAATAGAGTGTTGCAACATTATTACTAACCTGGTATAAAGTACACTATGACCCCTGGATGTGTACAAGTACACTACGACCCCTGTATGTGTGGGACCGGTAACCACAGATTCATTTCTCTCTCTCTCTCTCTCTCTCTGGCTTTTCTTCACAAACGAAGATTCAGGAAGGACTCATCCCGCGCCTTCTGCAAGCGCGCTGATGACTAAAAAGGCCAATCCAAGATAAACAAGTCCGGTTGCAAAAAGCACAGCAGAAGGTCTCCTTGGGTGATGTTTTTGGGTTGTGATTCTTTCCGCGTTGTCGTTTCTCTTCAAGACGTTTTCGTCGTGAGTTCTCAAATAAGGCTGCAGCATTGTGGATAGTGCGTCTCCATGCCTCCCGATGTGAGGCCAGGGCGGACCACTGTTGGTGATCAATTTGGCCGAGCCTGAGATGTTGTTTCAGGGAGTCTTTGTATCGCTTTTTTGGAGCGCCCCTCTTATGCTGACCCGTGGCGAGTTCACCGTAGAGTAGTTTTTTTGGGAGGCGATGGTCCTCCATCCTAGAAACGTGCCCTGCCCAGCGCAGCTGTGTTCTCAATATCATGGCCTCAATGCTGGTGATCCCTGCTTGCTCAAGGACAGCAACAGTCGTCACATAGTCAGTCCAGTGTATATTTAGGATTGTGCGTAGACAGCGCTGATGAAAGCGCTCGAGGAGTCGTAGGTGGTGGCGATAGGTGACCCATGTTTCAGATCCATAAAGGAGGATAGACAGTACGATGGCTCTATACACACTGATTTTTGTGCTTTGCCTCAGGTGTTTATTGCTCCAGACTCTTTTGTGAAGTCTTCCAAATGCACTATATGCCTTTGCTAATCTGTGATTGATCTCTTTGTCAATCTTGGCATCTGAGGAGATCATGCTTCCCAGGTAGGTGAACTGCTGAACGGACTTGAGCACGGATTTGCCGACGGCAATGTGGGGATGGTGGTGTTCGTCCTGTGGTGCAGGCTGGTAAAGAACTTCTGTTTTCTTCAGGTTGACTTCTAGCCCAAACAGCTCTGCAGCTGTTGCAAAGCAGGACGTTAGGCGCTGCAGAGCTGCTTCTGTGTGGGCAACAAGGGCAGCATCATTGGCGAAGAGCAGCTCACGGACTAGATAGTTTAGAGTCTTAGTGTGAGCCCTCAGACGGCTTAAGTTAAACAAGCTACCATCAGTACGGTAACGTATATAGATGCCGTCGTCTTCAAGCTCTGCCATAGCCCTTTGGAGCATCGTGCTAAAGAAGATTGTAAATAAAGTTGGTGCAAGAACACAACCTTGCTTCACTCCATTAGTTATTAGAAAGGGCTCTGAAAGAGCATCACCATATCTGACTTGACCACGCTGGCCCTCGTGTAGCAAGATAATCATTTTAAGGAATTTGGGGGGACATCCTAGTCTTTCCAGGTTCTGCCACAGACCTTTTCTACTTACAGTGTCAAAGGCTTTGGTGAGGTCGACAAATGTTACATAGAGACCCTTGTTCTGCTCCCTACATTTTTCTTGCAGTTGCCTAAGGGCAAATACCATGTCTGTAGTACTCCTATTGGCTCTGAAGCCACATTGGCTTTCAGGGAGAAGTTCTTCTGCAATAGCAGGAACTAATCTGTTCAGGAGTATCCTTGCAAGGATTTTTCCAGCAGGAGAGAGCAGTGTTATGCCTCGATAGTTTGAGCAGTCGGATTTTGCTCCTTTTTTCTTGTACAGGGTGATGATGACTGCATCTCAGAGGTCTGATGGCAGTTCCCCTTTTTCCCAGCAATTCACAAGGAATTCGTGGAATTTTTCGTGGAGTGCATGACCTCCATGTTTCCAAACTTCAGGTGGGATTCCATCAATCCCAGCTGCCTTGATGTTTTTCATCTGCTGTATCGCCTTAAGGGTCTCTTCTAAAGTGAGAGCTATGTCCAATTCATTTTTCATTGGTTTTTGTATCATATGTTGGATAGCTGAGGCTTGGACTACTCGGCTGGCACTAAAGAGACTTTGAAAATGTTCAGCCCAACGATTCAGGATGGAGGCTTTATCAGTAATTAATGTTTGACCATCTGTACTGTATAAGGAGCTTTGGACCTGATAAGTAGGTCCAAACACTGCTTTAAGAGCTTCATAAAATCCTCTATGATCACCCAGATCTGCACAGCGTTGTGTCTTTTCTGCTATATTGATCCACCACTTGTTCTGCATGTCTCGGAGTTTTTGTTGTAGTTTGCTACATGTGAGGCGGAAAGCTGCTTTTCTTACATGACAGGTTGGCTGGGCGAGGTATGCCTGGTGAGCAGCTCTCTTCCTTGCCAACAGCTCCTGAATATCTTGGTTGTTTTCATCAAACCAGTCTTGATTTTTCTTGTGGGAGAAACCGAGGGATTCTTCTGCAGACTGGAGGATACTGTTTTTGATATGTTGCCAAAGCACTGTAGGAGAAGGATCTGTAGGATGGTCTTCAAGTTTCGTTTGTAGGTTTGCCTGGAAGTTGTCTCTCATGGTAGCTTGTTGAAGATTGTTGACTTGGAGTCTCTTCTTTAAGATGCCACCCCTCTTAGGTTTGAACTTAAGATGAAGATTTAGTTTACATCTGACGAGGCGATGATCTGTTTGGCATTCTGCACTGGTCATCACTCGGGTATGACGGACATCACGAATGTCTCTCTGACGGACTAGAACATAGTCAATGAGGTGCCAGTGTTTGGATCGGGGATGCATCCAGGTTGTCTTCAAGCTATCTTTCTGCTGAAAGATTGTGTTTGTAATAGTCAGCTGTTGTTCTGCACAGAACTCTAGCAGGAGGCGTCCGTTATCATTGCAATTTCCAACACCATGCTTGCCTAAGACACCTTTCCAGGCTTCGGAGTTCTTTCCTACTCTTGCATTGAAGTCACCAAGGATAATAACTTTATCTTCTACAGGGACTTTTTGTATGAGGTGGCGTAGGTCTGTGTAGAATTTGTCTTTCTCTACAGGCTTGCATAGTTGGGGCATATATACTGAAGAGAACAACATGGGGAGGCATAAGGAAATAATGCGATCAGAATGTCCTGTTGGCAAGGTTTCGAGTTTGGAGGCAATGGAGTTTTTAATCATAAAGCCTACTCCTGAAAGATGTTTTTTGGTTTTGGGTTTGCCAGACCAGTAAAGTGTGTAGCCGGTGCTATGTTCTTTAAGGCTGCCTTCCTCATGGAAGCGAACTTCACTAAGAGCAGCGATGTCAATATTAAGCCGTGATAGTTCATGGGCTATTAGGGCAGAATGACGGCCTGACAGATTCACTTACCTGTGTCTGAAAAAATATGGTTTCTCTAGGCATCTTCTAGGTCCTCTAGCACCACTCTATGGTATGCTTCTGCTGGGAGGTAACCATAAGAGCAGACTGGAAGAGGGCCAATGTTGTCCCCATCTTTTAAAGGGGGGCAGGGCAAAGAACTAAATAATTACCGCCCAGTCAGCCTAACATCAATACTAGGAAAGATTCTGGATCAGATCATTAAACAGACAGTCTGTAAGCATTTATAAAGGAATGCCAGGATCACTAAAAGTCAACATGGATTTCTCCAAAACAAGTTGTGTCAGACTAATCTTATCTCTTTCTTTGTGTTTTTTAGGGTTACAAACTTGATAGATGAAAGGAATGCTGTGGATGTAGTGTATCTTGATTTCAGTAAGGCTTTTGACAAGGTCCCCCATTATATTCTTACAAAAAAAGTTAGTAACCTGTGGGCTAGACAATGCAACTGTTAGGTGGATTTGTAATTTGTTGACTGACCGAACCCAAAGGGTAGTGACCAGTGGCTCCTCTTCATCCTGGAGAGAAGTGACTAGTGGGGTGCCACAGGGTTCTGTCCTGGACCCAGTGCTATTCAACATCTTTATCAATGACTTAGATGAGGGAATAGATGAGGGCATGCTTATCAAGTTTGCAGATGACACCAAATTAGGAGGGGTAGTTAATACTCCAGAGGACAGGATCAGAATCCAAAATTACCTGAACAGATTAGAAAGCTGAGCCAAAACTAACAAAATGAATTTCAACAGGGAGAAATGTAGGATACTACACTTGGGCAATAAAAATGAAATGCATGGTTATAGGATGGTGACACCTGGCATGATGGGAGTACATGTAAAGGGGATCTAGGACTCTTAGTGGACCACAAACTAAACATGAGTCATCAGTGTGGTGTAGCAGCTAAAAAAGCCAATGAGATTCTAGGCTGCTTTAATAGGAGTTTAGTGTCTAGATCAAGGGAAGTAATAGTGCCACTCTATTCTGCTTTGGTCAGATCTCACCTGGACTACTGTGTCTAGTTCTGGGCACCCACAATTCAGGAAGGATATTGAGAAGCTGGAATGTGTCCAGAGGTGGGTAACCAAGATGGTGGGAGGTCTGGAAGCTATGCCCTATGAGGAGTGGCTTAGGGAGCTGGGCATGTTTAGCCTGGAGAAGAGAAGGTTAAGAGATGACATGATAGCCATGTTTAAATATTTGAAGGGATGTCAATACTGAGGACAGAGCAAGCTTGTTTTCTGCTGCTCCAGAGACTAGGACACAGAGAAATGGGTTCAAATTACAGGAAACGAAATTCCACCTAAACATTAGGAGGATTTTCCTGACAGTAAGAGCTGTTTGGAGATGGAATGCACTGCCTCGTAGTGTAGTGGAGTCTCCTTCTTTGGAGGTTTTTAAACAGAGGCTGGATGGTCATCTGTCAGGAATGATTTGATTGTGTATTCCTGTATGGCAGGGGGTTGGGCTGGATGGCCCTTGTGGTCTCTTCCATCTCTATGATTCTATGATTCATAGAGCCATGCTGGAGAACCTAGAAGATGCCTAGAGAGGTGTTCTTTCTAGGTATTTTCAAGTCCTCCAGCTCAACTCTATGGTATGGTTGGGCCAGAAGTTGTTCATTTCAATAGGGTTTGCTATTATCCAGGGTTTCTGGTATCCACGGTAAGTCCAGGAATGTATCCTCCATAGATACGTGGGGTGTGTGTGTGTGTCCTATATGCTGGCATAAATCCACTATCCCAGTGTCCTTTTGTGATATATGGATACAGGAGGATTTTTAAAATGATTATTTATTTTTTACTCTTCCCGCAAGAAGTTTGGTGTGATTAACGACTTTATCAGATGAACCTTCAAAAACGTTTTCTCTCCCATCACATTTTACACTGTACTTGTCCCAGGACAATAACCCTTTACATCCCACTTACCTGCAATCATGAGAAAAGGAACTCCAGCATTACGGGAGCATGAACACCAGCTCTGTTTACTTCCACATTTGTGATTTCAACGATTCTCACAAGAAGACGCAAGCACGGTAAAAATTAAAAAATTAAAAGAAAATTAACACAAAAAAAAGTACACACAAGCACAGAAATACACTTTAAAAGTTCGAAGTAAATCGGGGAGGTTCATCTCATCCAGAAGTGTTCTGCCCATTGACGCTGCAATCACAAGAGGACAATGGCACACAGTTTCAAATGCAGGCAGTACCAGCAAAAAACCACCACAGGAGATCTATTGACAGCTTGGCCTGCCAATAAAAAAGAATGCCTTTTTGACCAGACGAAAATGTAAAACACCAAGCCGTCTGTTATGCACACCCTTTCCAGTTAATTTGGAATCCTTATGATGCCATTTTTGCTGCATCTGATAAAGTCCATATTTAGTCCTTCCTCCAATTCCCCAGTGTTATCCTCACAACAGTCCTGCAAGGTGGGTTAAGCTGAGAGATCATGACAGGCTCAAAATGACCTTGTGATCTGCCTTGGGTCCCACTCCAGGAGAAAAGCAGCAAATAAAATAAAATAAACTTTTATAGTTAAGTGAGAATTTGAACTCAGGTTTGCCCTGTTCTAGTCTTATCCTCAAACTAGTACAATTAACTGGCTCCCATTTTAATGCTGACCCACAAAATGTATGGGGAAATTGATGCTTTGATTTACAATTTAAAAGAAAAAGATTCAAAAGCAGCCATGGGAATGTTAGGAAGGATGGGATTGGGCAATGATACTGAGTAAGGGAGAATTAACCCTTACCACATGCCATTCCTTTATCCAAGTCTAATCTTGGATTAGACTTGGTTAAAGTCTATGTAACGACATGTTACATGTAACGACATGTTACATGTGAGTTCCATAATTGGCTCTCCAGATGCTTGTGTGTGTGTGTGTGTGTGAGAGAGAGAGAGAGAATTGGATCAAGACAACAGTCCTATAGGAACTGTTATCAGCCCTATAGGAAGATAACTAATCTATTCTCCCATGCCGTTTCCCAGAATAGAACTGCCGCCAAACCAGCACATTGTCACCATATTGTACCAGAGTAGGGCAACTGGTACAATATGGTGACAATGTGCTGGTTTGGCAGCAGTTCTATTCTGGGAAACGGCATGGGAGAATAGATTAGTTATCTTCCTATAGGACTGTTGTCTTGATCCAATTCACACACACACACACACACACACACACACACACAAGCATCTGGAGAGCCAATTATGGAACTCACATGTAACATGTCGTTCTTTTAGCCGTTAGCAGGGATCTTAGCCAGGCTTGACTTGGATTGGGTTACACCTAAACAGTTCAGTTCAACAGAATCTCACCTTCTTTTTTACTGCCATGTAATTATTAAAGCAATGCACTCAGCCCCAGCAACTTAATTGTCTTTAGTATTGCTGTTGTCACAAGCTTGAAGGCAAATGATTAATGAAACACAATAATTTACATTGTAATGCCAGCTTTTTAATTAAACTGAAAATGCAGTTCATTTGCCTTTTGCCATGGGGTTGATTTTGTTTTAAGCAAAAAATAAATAAAAAAAGTAAGGACAGCTCTTAAAACCAATCTTTCCCCCTCCCAGTCTTAATTGCAGGTTAGAAAGAGACAGCTCTTGTCATCTTTACAAATCATTGTCACCAGTGGTGACAAATGGCTTCAGCAGGATGCGCCTTGCATTTCTGGATTTTCTCTGTTCAATGAAACATTTCCCATATGAACTATTGAACTGTTTCATAAAATATTCTGCTATCTCTCAATGTTTATCTTTTAGTGAGTTATTTCATTGTTGCAGTAAGCAAAACCACAAGAAGCATTGTTGTTGTTGTTGTTTGTTTGTTGTTGTTGTTAGCACCATCACTGTACAAGTAAATGAAGAACAAAACAGTTCCCTGCCCTCAGGCTTACAATCTAAAAGTTCAAAAGTACTAATGTTGCCATGTTGTACCTCCAATGGAAGGCTCGAAAATGTGAATGTCTTCCCTGCAACACTCTCAGGTATAGGAGTTACTCAAGCACTTAATTATTTGGGGGATAGAGTTCAGTACCTTGGAAAGCACATGGGGAACTGTCTGTTTTTGTGCGTTGTTGACTCTTGTGCCCACTAATTCTTCTGTGTGATGCACCAGCTGGGGGCGTTGGGCTTTATTCTGAAGTTGCTGCAAGCACTGGGGGCAGCTGGATCAAATGTCATTGGGTGTGTGTGATAAATCTGCTCCAGATTTCAGTCCAAACTTTAAAGGATCAATCTGAATGCTGAATCCTGCTACCCAAATAAGTTTGGCACCTTGAATAGCTCCTTTAAAGTTCTGACTACTCCCCAGAGATTCACCACACCACTGAATTGGAAGCTGCCAGCCAACTACTTTGTAGTGGTGGTGACTGTGATATACAGCAAGGTGAGGTTTAAGGCTTCCTTCACCTAATGCAATCATGCATACACACACAGTGAAGGGGATTTTCTTTGCCCTGTAACTCTAGGAAAAATTAGAAGACCAAGCCTGGTGAATCAATGATCCAACTTTATTTAGAGAAAGAAATGCATTTCTGCTTCCCACCCTGACAGATCACAATCTGGAGAAAATGGAAGCCCTGAACCACAAGTTCTTACATCCTAATATAGTCACTTCTGGAAAGCACATGCGCTGGGAACATTTCATGAAGCTAGCGAATTCAATAAAAGTCAAAACTTCTAATCGCCTCCTGTAAGGTAGACAACTGCTCTCTAGTCCTTGCTGCATAATCCATTCCTCAGTCTCTTGGCATCATAGGTAAGAAAATATCCTATGTAACCTTCACAATGTCAGCTTGTTCTTTTGGAAGAATTTCTTTTGCCCCAGGATACACAAATTGAAGAGATGCAAGCATTTAGGGGGTTAGCATATGCAAAACCATTTTAAGTTCCCCTCCAGAACAGTTTTGCCTGCTGCAAACAGGACTAGGTGAGAAATATTGGTGAGAGCATGTAGCTCCTAACTTTTCCTAACACAGGAAGCTACTGCCTTATACCAAGTCAGGCCATTTGTGAAGTCGAAGGCTTTCATGGCCAGCATCCATAGATTTTCCTTGGGTTTTTTCCGGGCTGTGAAGCCGTATTCTGGAATAGTTTCTTTCTGATGTTTCGCCTGCATCTGTGGCTGGCATCTTCAGAGAATGGTTGGGTAGGTGTGTGTGTGTGTGGGGGGGGGGTTATATGCTGTGAACTCCTGTTGGGGAGGATATGTAAATTTGTGTAATTGAATGGTTAGTTTCTGGGTATAGAAATGTAAGGTTTGTTAGTGTCTGTTTGGCTGATGGTTGGTTGATGGGCCATTATCTGCTGGGAATCCCCCTGTCCCTGGGTGAAATTCTTTTGTAAATGTTGAGTTTTGATTCTATTGTATTTCAAAACTGTGAGCCAGATTTTGTTTCCTTTTAAGGTTTCTTCTTTCCTGTTGAAGTTGTCCAGGTGTTTGTGGATTTCAATAGCTTCTCTGTGCATTCTGACATGATAGTTGTTGGCCTGGTCTAGAATTTCTGTGTTTTCAAATAGAGACACTGCAGACTGGGCTAGCCAGAAAAATCAGCAGTAGCAGAACATGTTATAAACCAACCTGGACAAAAAATGCTATTTGAAAACACAGAAATTCTAGACCAGGCCAACAACTATCATGTCAGAATGCACAGAGAAGCTATTAAAATCCACAAACACCTTATGGAAAGAAGAAACCTTAAAAGTAACCAAAATCTGGCTCCCAGTTTTGAAATACAATAGAATCAAAACTCAACACTTACAAAAGAATTCCACCCAGGGACAGGGGGATTCCCAGCAGATAATGGCCCATTAGCCAAACGGACACTAACGAGCCTTGCATTTCTATACCCAGAAACTAACCATTCAATTACACAAATTTACATATACTCCCCAACAGGGGTTCACAATATATGTATATAAACTCCACACACTCCTACCCAACTATTCTCTGAAGATGCCAGCCACAGATGCAGGTGAAATATCAGAAAGAAACTATTCCAGAACATGGCCTCACAGCTTGGGAAAAAAACCAAGGAAAATTTTCAGGCCATTTGGTTGGTTTAGGCCAGTACTGTCAACACTGACTATGGCAGCAGCTCTCCAGGATTTCAGACACAGGGTTTTTCCAGCCCTACCAAAAGAAGCCATGGATTCAACCTTGAACTTTCTACATTCAAAGCATGTGCCCCATCACTGAATTGCAGCCCTTCCTGGTAAGGTTTAGCTCTGTATTCTTCAGCCTAATTGAGAAACTTCACAGTTACCTTGAGCTTTTAAAATTATGCTTTTGGGTTGCTTCTACTGTTCAGGATTAAGAAGAAAAATATGACGTTTTGAGGGGGAGTGTGGAAAGCATTATGGTTAAAACAGAGGCTACACACACACACACACACACACACGAAACAAAAATAAAGAATCTCTACTCTAGTACTCATATCTAAATGGAGATTCATTTTTCCATCTTTCTCCTGTACACGCTTCTTGTAATGTAGTATCTGATGGTGGATGTACTTCTAATTTGTAATATATAATAAAAAAAATAATTGAAATCATAAATAAGTGATTCCATTACATGGTACGAGTACATTTATCTTCCACTCCAAAGAGTTTTCTCTGAAGAACAAGTGTTGCAAGAAGTCTTAAGATCTATATTTCATTAAACAAGTAAATACAGAGATGGTTATACTAAAAATGCATGGAATATTAAGCTGCATCTTACATGAGTATAAACATTATTAGGTTTTGATATAACCCATTATCAATCAGTTGAGTATACAGAATTTTGCTTATTTTATGCCCAATTGCTTTTGCCTCAGTTGCTTCATACATCAATTCTTTTCAGTGTATTCATGGGGAAAATCAGCTACAGTACAGCTAGATACACTTTCCTATCATGATACTTCGTGTGTGTTGTCTATTTTTAATATGTGCATTTTAAATAGCTCTTTGTAGCTTGCCTGCATTTGCTATCTCCTTGGCTACTGAAAGATCATATTACTGTACTGTACAATACAGTATTTCTTTTTATTCTGTAGTTAGTTGAGTACAGCAGAAAAGAAACATTTTGATACCCAAGGTTAAGGCTTTGATTCACACATAAAGGTGTCCCCACACATAACTCTAACTGATGTATCCTGCTCAGTCTCTAAAATCTTTTACTCTGAGTCTCTTGCAAACTAAACTCACAACTTAATCCAGCCAGGATTGTCTTATTATAGAAACATATTTTCTACCATGAATTAGGCCTACAACATAGCACATACAGGGCACATGCAGCCATGATGCCAAGGTATTTTAATCAGGATACACCTTCAATAAATCCCCTCTTGAGGAACCCATCATACAAAACAAAACAAATGCATAGTAGAACTGTGTATGTGCAGAGTGTATCCTGACAGATTATTGCAGATATGACTTAAATAGGCTCTGTTGGTCCAACTTGGTTCTCAGACTCTGAAGTCTCAACACTATTTTCAAAATAGGTTTGGAAATATGGACCCAGTTTTCCTCTCCTGTGCTCCTAAGATTCACATTTTTAAAAAAATATTTTTATTGTGTCATAATTTTAAGTATCCAGATATACAAACATATATAAACATCTTTACCTTTTTCCATAAAACAAAAATAAAAAATAAAAAAACATACATACATCTTCTACAATAAAGATATAGTACATAAAGAATTTAATAATCATTTTATTAGAAAATCTCTACTGAAATTTGGAAAAAATATAAGATCAGATAGTGCCTAAAAATCCCACTCTGGGCATCACCACATGAGGTGTTATTTAGCAGCTAAGACTCACATTTTTTAAAAGACTTCAACCTCACCACCATAATTTCTCGAGTGAAAGATCATTCTAGAGAAATGATGAATCAAACTGGCTCTCTTAGTACTGATTTATTCATGGGGTATGACTGACTACTTGTTTCTTTTTTCAGCTCTCACAAGAATTTGTCTGGTTTCAGCAATGTCATCCATTAAACAGGAAGTCACAAAATATAGTGGTATGTTTAGGGGAACTCCAAAATGTATCTCCTTGATCATTAACATTGAAAACTGGTAGAGTTTAATTGTGAATTTAGTAAAGCTCCTTATTTCCTTATTTGAATCTGCCATCTTATGTAATCTGGCATGATGAACCTCAAGAAATATTGCAGGATTTACTCAGAAACCTAGAAATTAATTGGACATATCTACATTTCATCTATGCCACTTCAATATTATTTTTTTACATTATAATTTTTATTCAGTTTTCATATATTATACATTTATGCATTGCTTTTCTTAATTTTACAAGTACGCATTTATAAGTCATATTATATACCTTTTATCTTGTAATTTCTTTCTCCCAATTGTAATTATACCAACAAGTACAATAAACAAAGATATATATATAGTTGTTATCTCACAATTTGTCACAATATCCCAATATCTTTAAGTTTTATATACCAAAATGACTTTATTACTATAAACAAACTAAATTTCAATGACCAACTTTCAAAACCCATTTGTGAAAATTCCTATTACCTCATAGATACAAAAATGCGAACCTTATCCTGTTGACTTCCTTTATCTATCCTTGTGCTGGTATGATCCTATCATCAAATGTTACTCTATAGTCTCCTTTTTATCCTCAAACATGTATAATCTTATTGCCCGTGTCTCCTGCTCCATTTTTCTCACCTCTATGCTAAATTTACTCCTGTAATTCTGTATTATCATTAGTTGGTAACCATTTATAAGTGTGATACCATATTTCCGTAATCGGCACCACATTTATCTAACATAATATCTACTGCTGGGTCATTTAGCATTTGTTATACTTATACCTATTATAATTATATATACATATATAGTTTATTTAATCTTCCTCTAAGTTAACCTATATTCCTCTCTAGCTAACAGGTAACCCAATGAGAGTACTATCCAACCCTCCAGCTTTTTGTAAAAAATCTAACACCGGTTTCTATGCCAATTTAGTCCTTTGGATATTAGCTTGTCTCAGTCTATTTGTCAAATCATCCATCTTGATTAGGTCCCATAACTTGTCCCTCCATTCATTAATAGATGGTTCTTCTTTTATCTCCCATTTCTTTGCAACAATTAATCTAGCTGCTGTGATCATATACAATATGTTTTTCCAATACTTTCTCTCCTCCAACTTGTTAAGTCCTTTAATTATATTCAGTAAATAAAGCTCTGGGGAAAACTCTAATTTTATCTTTAGAATGTTATTAATCTCATCGTGTATTTTAAACCAGACCTTCTTTACTTTGGGGCAATTCCACCATAGATGTATCAGAGAACCCTGGGCTTCTTCACATTTCCAGCAATTTTTATTAGTCATTATCTTCATTTTATTCAGTCTTATTGGTGTAAAGTACCACCTATGAACTACTTTCAGATAGTTTTCTTTTAAGGATTGGCACGCTGTAAATTTCATGGTTCTTCTTCTTGCTGTTTCCCAATCTTCCAAGGTTATATCATGCCCGACATCTTGGGCCCATTTCACCATATAGTCCTTAATTGTTTCTTGCTCTAGCTTTCTAGAATGGAGAAGTTTATAAATCTTAGATATTAATTTCTTTGTAGATTCAGCCCAGATTAGCTTGTCTAGTACATTAAGTTCTAACTCTATTCCCCCCTCTTTCAGATCTTCATTAAACCTTTCCTTTAGTTGGAGATAGGAAAACCAATTGATATTAAATTGCCTAACTATTTCTTCTTTGCTTTTAAGAGCTCTTATACCTTCCTCATTATTTTCCGTTAAATCTGAATATCTCAGCCAACGGGTGGAGCTATTCCATCTTGATTGAAATGCCTCCTGTGTCGAGGTCCAAATCAGAATCTTGTAATAAAAGTTATCTTTGTATCTCCCCCAGACTTTTAGCAATCCTCGTCTGATGCAATGGTTATCAAAATCTTTGTTTAATTTTCTTATAAATCAGGTAAGCATGCCAGCCGTAGCGTGTGTTCTGTCTCTCTACATTTAGTATTTTCCCATTTTTAAAGGTTATCCAATCTCTTAGCCAAATGAAGGCCGCCGCGTCATAGTAAAGTCTTAGATCGGGTAAACCCCATCTGCCATTTTTCTGGTCGTCTATCAGATTACACCATTTAATTCTTGCCTTTTTTCCTTCCCAAATATAATCTTTTAATGTTCTTTCCCAATTTCAAAAGATCTTCTCATTGTTAATTACTGGCAAGTTTTGAAAAAGATGTAACAACCTAGGAAGTATCAACATTTGGATTGAGGCTATTTTCCCAAGTAATGAAAGATTTAAACTCCTCCATGTGTCCAGATCCTTTTTAATTCCATCCCACAATCGTTGGTAATTATTTTCAAACAGGTCTCCGGTTCTTTCAGTAATATCAATCCCTAGGTATTTAACTTTTTTAACTGTTTCGAATCCAGTTAAACTCTGGAGTTCTTTTTCTTCTGCAATACTCATATTTTTAGTCAAAATTTTTGTTTTATTCTTATTTATTTTAAATCCTGAACGCTCACCAAAATAATTTAAGACTTTCATTAATTCATTTACCTGTTCCACTGGATTTTCCAGGGTAATAACTAAATCGTCTGCGAAAGCCCTCAATTTATACGATTGTCCAGCAATTTTAACCCCTGGAATCTTTGTATTGGATCTAACATTATTAATCATTGCTTCTAATACAATAATGAAGAGCAGCGGCGAAATGGGACAGCCTTGCCTCGTACCTTTCTTGATGTTAATATACCCTGATTTTTCTCCGTTCACCAACAATTGCGCTTTCTGCTGAATTCTTTTTATAAATTTCCCCCCCATGTCTAACTTGTTCAACACCGCAAACATGAAGTCCCATTGCACGTTGTCAAACGCTTTTTCAGCATCTATAAAGATCAGACCAAGCTTTTTTTCATTATGTACTTCGAAGTATTCCAATAAATCTAGGATTAACCTTGTGTTGTTGCTCATCCTTCTATCTGGTAAGAACCCATTTTAATCATCTTGAATTATATCTTTCAATATTATTTAAAGTTCATGGCACCATCTCAAATATTTCTGGCAACTGTAGCATGGTGAGATACTGAATATATTCTACTAAATATTTCTTCTACTCACTGATGTATGATTTGCAAAATTTCCTAGGAAGAAGGATTGACTATTAAACCTGTTTCATTTAATAAGTTTCATACACCTATGGTACAATCATAAGTGTAGACCAGGGGTGGATAGTCTATTTCCAATCTATGTCACTGCACCATTTGTTCACTCAGAAGACAATTCTATCTCATTTTCACTTTAGTCTATAAATTTTATTTATTTATTTATTGCATTTATACCCCGCTCTTCAGTAAATGTGTGCAGAATTTTTATTTAAATACATTTTAATGTATTCCCATGTTTGAACAGATTTTTTCTTCCATTTCTTAATTTTTGTAATGCATTTTATTGTTATAAAAACTGACAAACAAATTTTTAACCATTCTTTCCAAATACCCAAAGGACTATATGGACCAATTTTATCTTGAACTTTGTCATTCTGTTAGTGCATAAATAAAGACCACCTTTGTATAAAACAGTTATCTTATTATCTCTTTTCTCAAATGCTAATTAAATTCCTGAGCTTAAACATATACGTAAGCTGTACCCCATATCCTATGTGTCCATTCTGCCTTTGTTGCAGAGGAAGAGTTCTTCCAGTTATTTGAAATGCACATTCACACAACTGTTAATACGAAACAATTCTGCATCTTCTGATTCCATTATTCCTTCTACATAGCAAAATAATATTATCAATGGATCTAATGGCAAAACATACAATAACCTGTTCAGTTTCTTCTGAAACAGAAAGATAGACTCTTGGTGCATCTTATTCAACCTTCATGGAGGCAGATACTATCAACCCTGTAATTTATGAAAGCTTTTTCTTAAATTCTTGCACTTGAAAGTATGTGTGTCCAAATCCATTCTCAACTGTCTAAATGCCTATCTTTCTGAATGTCACTTTCTCACTTGGGGCCCGTCTATATGAGCTCCCCAAAAACTGATTGCCTCACAGTAATGTCAAATTGCTGCAGCTGAGATTTGTCTTAATGGGTTGTTTTTTTGGCCCCCATAAGGTTTGGGCGGCACAGAAGGGATCCATGGGAAGGGGGAAGAGGAGGAGAGAGCCATCCTCCCTTCCTGGTCCCCCACGGCCTCAGTGGCAGTGGGAAGGCATCTGCTGGGGAGGAGAGAGCCATCTTCTCTTCCCCGGTCCTGGCTGCACCGGTAGCGGGAAGGCATTAATGGCAGGGGGGAGGAAAGAGCCATCCTCCCTTCTCTGGTTCTGGCTGTGGCAGTGGTGGGAAGGCATCCATGGAGTGAGGGGAGAGAGTAGAGGACGTGGAGAAAGAACAAAGAAGCCTGTACTGACTGTGATCAATTAATTATAAGCACCAATCCCAAGGGCCATTCTACCTCAAGAGAGCCATCCTCCCCCTCCCCATGGCTACCCTCTGCAGGTCAAAAAAATAGAATAAAAGGTAAAGAGCAGGATCACGCCTGCAAAACCCCAAATAATCAGAAGGCCTGTTCTTCCCCCTCCATACCATGCAACAATTTTCCTGGTTACCTTGATGGTTGGGGGTGTGCATATCCCTCAGAGTTTTTTTACAATTCCAGGAAAAGCCACAAAGGCTTTTCCTGCAGAGTTTTTGCCATCCCCCCCCCCTTCACAATATGGTGAAACAACACAGATGGCCATTAAGCCATGTTTTCTTGCATTCTGTGAGGAGTATTTTTGCCATTTAGACAACCCCCAGGTCTGATAATTATTGAATGTTTCTCCCCTGGTAATTTATACACATTACTCTGTACTATTAATTGGTCACAACTAAAAAATAAATTCTCTAACTGTACAGTCTCTCAAAGAATAACATTTTCTGAACAACCAAGTAACCATATGTTGTACATGGAAATACTGAACGCAATGTATTTGCCCATCATATATCTGATGTCAAATCTGAGAACAATTTTCACCACTTTACCATTAAATAGATTTTATAATGTTGTTAATCCTATGTTTCCCCAGAGTACAATATTATTTGATGTGTTTCCTCACTGCAATCTATTTCTCGTTGATGTACTTCTGCATTGAAATTGTAAAGAAGGACAAATGTGGACTTTAGTGTACCTTTAAATTGTTGACAATTTTTACAAAAATCACAGACAAAGAGATTTTTCTTAATCAGTTGCAAATCTTCTGTACCACAGTGCCAACTAGTATTTTCAATTTTTTTGGAGAGAGCTTCTTGCCCTAAATTGGCCAGGCTATCTTTTTTGAACCAAGATTTTATGCAATGCAACCTACAATAATGCAGTTATAATGCAACAGTATTTTTCGGTGTCTGTAAATGTCAACCCTCCTAGCACCCCTGGTAATGTTAATTGGCATCATGTATTAATATTTAATCTTAATTATTTTACCATATATTTTCAATATATTTTTCCCATTTCAAAATTAATTATTCCTTTACTTCTAGCAAGACACTGGAAAATAAATATAATATGCAGAGTTATCCATTCTTGTAATGATTGGTATTCAAACCATCCACAATTTTAAAAATTATGCCTTCTATTTAGGGGCTTACCACACTCTGAAGAAAAGCAACAAGAAAGCAAGAAAGGACATTTTCAGACAGTGCTTAACAGTGCTTACCATGGGATTAGGTCCCGGGAGAGGAACGGTGCTCTTGCGCAGCAGGGGGTCATTTTCGGACACTGCCGTCCCTCTTCTGGGATCCTTCGTGGCATGTCCATGAAGCTTTGGAAGCAGCCGCGCCATATTTTAAGCACGGAAGTTTGGGAGGACTCTGGATGCAGCTTTCAGGCAATCGTTGCTTGAAAATTGTGCCAAACTTTTTTCCCCCAAAAAATTGTGGAGTTCAAGGGGCTTTGGGGGACTTCTGGGGAGCTCTAGGGGTCACAAAAATGGAATCCTAAGGTGCATGCAGCCCATGGATCACACATTCCCTATCCCTGAACTAGTAAGAGTGCTAGCAAATATGTGTAAACCTTTACAATATTTTTCAGTTAGGCCATGTGGAGCTGGTGCATTTTTATTTTTATAGGTTTTTCAATGTTCATGTAGCCTCTTCTATTGAAATTGTTGCCTTAATATCTATTGATCTTATACAGTAAGTTGAAGTAGGTCTACCTTTCCCAGAAAATCTTTAATAATTCCAAATGAGGAATTTTCAGACTCATATAAATATACTATGTTCCTTAAACAAATAAGCTCTCTGATCAGTCTGAATTGCTACCACACCATCCTAATCTTTTATTCATCATGTGATTTCACGATTTTCCTTTTAGTTGTGCTGTGAGAAATTTATCAGATTTATTACCCTTTTCATGCAGAGAACTGATTTTGACCCATGTCACTTTTATTTCTGACCCATGTCACTTTTGTATGGGCTCACTCATAAGACAGTTCCATTCCACTGCCACTCTTTCACATTAATCTGTCGATTTAATAAAATGTGTCCCAAAAAATCATTTGCACTTTAAAATGCTCACATTTCTGAACAAATTTCCTCTCAAAATACATTTTTTAAATGCATGTTGATACTTTTTTTTAAAAAAAAAAACTGTGTTGGAATATTAGGAGGTGTGGATGTTGAGGACACCTAAATTCCATTCCATACATTAACCCAGGAAGATTTGGTTCAGGTAGGTCTGTAATGAATTCACAATCAGCAAATTCTTCAAGCATCCCTGCTGCAGAGCTCTAGAAGATGAGGGACTGCATATGCCATATGATTGCACATACCATTTACAAACAATTATACTGATCACTCTGATTCTTTCTTCACTGCATTCAAAGCTATTTACAAGATTAGGTATCTGTTCCTTACTGCTTTAATGTTATTCTGCTTTGTTTTGCATGTTTACAAAGAAACAGCCTAATGGTTTCCCAATGTTTATTAAGGTGCTTGTGCCATTAAAAGTATTTGGAAAGTCAGATTTTAACAGTAATTCATTGAACCACAGCCAGCCCATATGTCATTGCCATTAATGTTAACCCCTTCACCCAAACTTGGCTCTTTACCTCAGGGTTGATGTGAAAATAGAATAAGGCTTGAAAAATTCCATTCAGAATGTCTCCAAACTGCTAAACATATCTTTAGAAACTAACTGGGAAAGTAACTAGGAAAATGTTACCTATTACCTCTCCAAAGTAACAAGATATTCCCTTGTTATAATTACTTTTGAAATTTGTGTTTGTCATACCCTCACTATCCTGAAAAGTAACTTATTACTTGTAACTATTATATGTAACCCTTTATTCCCAAACTCTGATTACAAGATTGCCCCAAAACAATTCCAAGGTGAGCAGAGAGGAAGGAAACATCATTTACTAATGGTTTGAAGGAATGGGAGTGGACAACATCCTAACTTTAAGGTTTTTCTCATTTGCTTGTTAAGAATTCCACAGTACAGTAAAGTCCTCACAGGTATTATCTTAGGACCAAATTCATATGGATCTTTTCTAAAACTGGAATGACAAACTGTAAACAGTATTCAGCAGCATCCCCGTATCCAGGGGGATTAGTTCTGGGGGTCCCCACAGATACAGAAAAACACAGACGGTAGCGAACACCCTGTGATGGGGGAGAGGAAGAGTTATGGAGAAGGAGAAGGAAGGGAGGCAGGCAGGAAGAAGAAGGAAGAGGAAGGCAGCAAGAGAGCAAGGCAACCTGGTGGGTTCCTGCCAAAGAGAGAGGGCGATGGAGCCGGAGCTGGGCTTGAGCTGGGTGGCACTGGTGCTGCTCTTTGCTGCCTCGCCATCTCAGTCCTCACCGTCTTGGCCTGGCAACCAGCAGGCCCAGCACCATGGGGTAAGGTGGACAAGAGGGGAGGGAACCAGGCTGGAGGAGGGTGGAGGTCAGATGAGTTCTCTCCTCCTCCTCTCCCCCTCCCCCCCCACCACTGCCGCCATCGCCACAGCATCCCTCACGGGGGATGGGAGAAGGGAAGCAAGTTCTCTCCTCCTCGCCTCCCTTCCCACTTCACCCCCACTGCAGCCCTCATGGGGAAGGGAGAAGGGAGGTGAGTTCTCTCCTCCTCCTCTCCCTTCCCTGTTCACCCTTTGCCCTTTGCCAATTGTGGATAACTGAATCAGTGGATGTTGAATCAGCAGATTCGGGAGTGCTGCTATATCTCCAGTTGTGTAAAAATGGAAAAATAAATGTTGACATTAAATAACCCACTTTCATTATAAGCCACTTTTTGTGACTTACAGCTCTCTGATTTGCATTTTCCTCATTCTCAACCACAAACTTTATGATTTTCATGATATAAACACATGGCCATTCTGTTCCACATTTTGCCTACTTTAGGACTTATCTTTGATTACCAGGGTGCGACATAGTGAAAAAGGACAAAATACATGTGCTACTGTCAATGAAACAGCATATGTCTTCTGCAAACAGAAAAACATTTATAATTTCTTAATGATTTCATGTATTTGTTCTGTCCCATTGAGTGAATGTATCTGGACTAAATTGAATTCCAATAAAGCAACACCACCACCTACAGCTCAAACACTAAATTGTCCACCATTCAGTCTCTGTTACAGACATACCAAAACTTTTTTTTAAGAGATGTGTTTTCTTTCCTGTTTTTCGTGTTGAACCTTACAAAGAGACAGAACTGAAACAGCAGGAACATCTGCTGTGTTTACCTCCAGCTATCCAAAATCCATTGTGTGACATGGGATTGATGGTCCCTATGGAGAGAGTCTTGCACTAGCATCAGAGATAAAATAGCTAACCAGATCGTTCAAGGAAACTCCATAATAGCTTATTTTTAAAGGAATGTCAGTCTGTGTTCCAGCAAAACAGCAGTGGCTGGGAGCCTATAGATGCAAACCACTCATGCAAAGGACTGTTAAAAGTGTTTATGCTCTCTGTTCTTACCCAAGGAGAGGGAGGAGGCAGAGGTGGCAACAGGAGAAAGAAGCTGCTGGATCCAAGCTGCCAATTTTGTAACAATTGTCTTTCAGGGGAAGTCAAGTCCCTAGAGTCAAGGCAGTGTGAGGGAGATGGCTTGGGCAATTGTCTGTCCCATGGCACAGGTACTGTTCAAGCTACCCATTTCATAGGACTTTATCAGATTACCCCCCATTAACATTCTTTTGCTGGCATATTTTGTGGTGTTTTTATGCTGGCAAAAGAACCCCTCCCACCAGAACTAACTTTAGCAGCATCAGGAAGACAGCCCTGGCAGTAATGGAGCACACAAGGAGCTCTGTTTACTTCCGGGGTTGAGATCTCGCTGATTCTTGTGAGAAGATGCGAGTGCGGCAAATTCAAAAGATTAAGCAAAATACAGACACAAAACATAGACACAAGCACAGAAACACACTTTAAAAGTCCCAAGTACACCAAGGGGAGGGGTTCATAAAAAAAGCATCCCCTACCTGGCTGTCGCGATCTCACCCAGAAGTGTTCTGCCAATTAACACTGCAATCCTGTGAACACAATGGTGTTCAGCTTCAAACGCCAGCAATGCCAGCACAAAAGCAGAACGGGAGATCTTTTGACAGCTTGGCCTACCCAACCATTCTCTGAAGATGCCAGCCACAGATGCAGGCGAAACGTCAGAAAGAAACTATTCCAGAACACGGCCTCACAGCCCAGAAAAACCCCGAGGAAAATCTATGGATGCCAGCTATGAAAGCCTTCAACTTCACATTGAATACTTTTTCAAACACCCCTTACCGCGCAAGAAGCCTCCGGAACAGTAACAACACTCGTGCAGCAGGGGGTCTGTTTCGGACAATGCCGTCCCTCTCTCGGCATCATCTGTGACTGCTCCAGGCAAGATTGAAGGCAGCCGTGCCATTTTTTATTCACGGAAAACTTTCATGAGTAAAAAATGGCACAGCTGCCTGCAATCTTACCCGGAACAGTCACAGATGACACCGAGAGAGGGACGGCATCATCCAAAATGGACCCCCTGCTGCGTGACAGTGTCGTTACTGTTCTGGAGGCTTCTTGCGTGGTAAGAGGTGTCTGAAAAAGTCCTGAGACTCAGCAGCTCATTAACAGATCATTTGCGTTCTCCTCAGTTTTAAAAGGACATTGTTTCCATAGGCATGAGATGTGGTATGGAAAGGCCTATATCACTTGTTGTTGAGTCCCCACATTAGGAGTTAGTTAAGCATACTCTCTAACATTTCATGGATGAAAACCAGGACATATGTGGCCAACATCAGAGTGTGGTCAAGATGGCAGAAGTTATTAATGAAGAAGTACAAGCTAGGAGAGGCTTCAGCAGTTTGCTTGTCCCTACTGGAGAGGTCAAGATCCTGCCCCCCCCCCCAGTTAATTGAGTAAAAACTGCTCTTGCACTTTGAACTCAATTTGCAGCAACTGAAGTAAGCTGAGAAAAAAGGGGGAAATTGGGACAAGGACAGAGAAAAAAACATTTTAAAACCAGCTCAAAAAGTGGGATAACAGAATATTAACTGGGACTGCCCCAGCCAAGTCAGGCAGTTGTTGGGTAGTGTAAATAAGGAAGACATTAGGTCCTTATTTACACAAAAAAAGTGTTTCTCCACCATCCTTGCCAACACCAAATAATTGTCTTGTAGGCTGCTTACCACACTTTTATGTGTCCCAGGTGCTATGAAAATGTCGCTGAAGATTTTCACAACTTTTTACTTCCTTTCTTTTCTTACATGCTTTAAACGTAGGATGAACTAGCAATGTCGGCATGTAAATCATTGCTTCATGACATTCACTTTAGCACCTACAGATACAAATAGAATTGTTCACCCCACGCTATTTCAGGTTTCCTGTAAATCCAAATTATTTCTCTGTAGTGTTTCCACTTGTTTTGTATTCTGGATTTTATTGAGTGTGGCAGATAGATACTAGGGAAGGAGTGAACCCCCCCCCCACATCCCTGGTCAGATTAGGGCCATGCTAAAGAAAAAGGAGGGGTGCCTTTGAAATCATGAACTAAACCCATTGAAAGCCAGTCTGGTCTGTACCCTCAAGGATGGTGTGTGTGTGTGTGTGTGTGTGTGTATTTGGTTGGATCTCAGCTGGCCTAAAGCCAAATCCACACTACACAAATAATCCAGTTTGAAACCTGGATTATTTGCCATGGCTCCTTCCTATGGAATCCTGGGATTTGTAGTTTGGTGAGGCACCACCACTCTTTGGCAGAAAGAGCTAAAGACCTTGTAAAGCTACAGATCCCAGGATTCCAGGTGAAATAGTCATGGCAAATAATCCAGTTTTAAACTGGATTATTTGTATGGTGTGGATTTGGCCTTAGTCTGCCCCTTCAATCTGGGGCAGCCTCTTGGCTGGGAATAGCTTTAACAGCATGGATAAAACCAGTTGACAGCCAACTCAGTTTGCACATTTAAACGGTCTGTCTAGCACTGGGAAGCCACCCACCTGATAAGAACTTTGAAGTTGTAAAAGGAGAGGAATTGGATCATCACAGCTAGAGAACTGGCTAAAATTATGTTATCAAACAATATGACATGACATTTAATCTGGCTGCACTTCCTATGGCAGAATTTATATAGATATAGACCTACAATGTAGTCCTCATAGGACAAAGGTATGCAAAGTGTGGCCCTGGTCTTTTCCTTTTGTCCTCCGACCCTCAAGACTCCCTAGGCAACCCTTCATCCAGGAGTGGAAGTAGTTTCAACAGTGTTGGGGGATGCACTGTTTATCTTTTAAAAAAAGAGCAACTACCACATCCTGCCTTTCAAAACTTGGAAGTGGACCTACAACCACATCTGGATAGGGGGCCATTTTCATAGTCCATGTGGCCTCCAGAGGGCCCCAGGGGCAGAAAACAACCTTCAGTTGCCCATCATGGTTGCCCATCTCTGTTCTAAGCCATTGTTTGCACATAGTAAACAATGTACCCAAATTTCAGCTACTTGGCATGTACAGTTTCCTTACTGGAATCAAAAATAATCTGGGACAAAAAAAAGTGTGCTTCCAAACCCCAAGTGCATTCTCCTTTTCTCCCTTTTTCTTGTACTTCCTTTCCTTTTCCTTTTCCTGTCCCCTGTCCCCCTTTTTTCTCAGCTAATGTAATATGTTGGGTGAAAAATAGTTGCAAAAAAAAAATAAATAAAAAAATCCAGGGAAACAAATCAAAGTGTATATAGAGAATTTTATTTCTAAGAACAAAAAAGCCCATTTGTTTTTGTTTTTTTTTAATTCCTCAAGAAACCTGTTAATTATTGCCATTTTGATACTTTTCATTCTCATGAGTGGAAAGCATTGGAGCAAAAATGCCCTTTCATATAAGTAGACAGAATTAAGGATACTTGTTCCATAATCAAGCATATAGCATTGCTTCAGGGACATTTCTACGAACTTTATCAGACACACAAAATATGGCGTCATAACGACACCACCTAACCCTTTCATGGTTATGTCCCCACAAAAACCCATACTTTTTAATTGATGGCTGAAGCCATCCATTGATCCCCCATGACAATTTTTTGCCAGCATAGCCAGTGTGTGAAATCTCACATCTTTGCCCCCTCGTACTTACCCCGTCAACGGCCAGCCCGGCATGAACACTTCTGGGTGAGATTGCGACATCCAGGTAAGTGACGCACTTTTTATGACTCTCCCCAGGTTACTTGTCAGTTTTTTAGTGTGTTTTTGTGCTTTGTGTCACTTTTTGTATGTTCTTTTTGTTTTGTTTTTTATTCCCATGCAATGAAGTCTTGTGGGAATCCGCAGGACTTTAAAGGAGGAAGTGAATGGAGCTCCATTCACTCCCTCTTTCATTGCCGGGGAAGCCTTCTGCCGCAAAAGCAAGGTAAGTACAGGGGGAGGGGCATTCTTTTGCAACATAAAAATTGATTTTTTTTTTTAATGCCAGCAAAAGAATGCTTTAAGGGGCTCGGCTGATAAAGTCCTACAACTCCAAAATGCATTTGAACTGATCTTAGAGTAGCAAAACACACACACAAAAATTATATACATTTTCTTCAGATTTGTTTCATGAGAGTTAAGCATCCCACTCTAAAAACATGTATTGCAAAAACAGTGGGGTTTTTGCAGGGGGGGGGGAGAGTCAAAATGTAACTGAAAACGCACCCTCTAGGGGTCCATGAGACACTCCTCCACTCCCCTACCCACCCACTGAATTTTAAGCCCAGAGGATGCCTTTTTATAATCAAGAAGTAAACCAGAAGAATCTAACAACCCTGTAAAATAAGGTAGACTGCAAGCGTTATATTATAGGGACGTTGGGATGTCATCTGATTTATATTGTTCATTGGGCAGAGAGGATGGGTGTGAACACACATTCAAGCAGTGACCATGGATCTGAGAGAATGCTATAATTCCAAGCAGGTCTGAGAAAGGCATTTTGATTTTACAATAATGTATTATATCAATTTTGTTTATTGTTAATCATGCTGTGCACACGCATGTCCACAGACATGAGTATTTTATTGACTTATCTGGGTTTCTTTTCTTTTTATTTCAGGCTTTCCTAGACACACTACATAAATTCCACTTAAAATAATAGTCTTGGGTGCTCTTCCTCCTGTGTTGCCTCGCTACACCCTTTTAACCACATTCTGATGTTGCTGGGAGAGACCTATCCTGGTTTTCTTCAGTGAAATGCTGGAGGGTATGGTCCCTGGACCTCAGATAATTGCCAGCTCCTCCTGTAAACCATCAGATTTCTTCAAGTTGATACCCTCTAGACATTTGAACTATAACCCTCCACCAGCCTCAGCTAGCATGGTAAGTGATTGGGATGATGGGAGCTATAGTCCCAAACATTTGAGGAGTGCCAGAAGTCTTACAGAAGTCTGCTGGGCTGTCATGACAACTTTTTTTATTTCAGGAGTGGAAATGATTTTTTTGTTGTTGTCACCCTGACATTTGTTACTACTTCCCACCTCCATCCCTAGGCTGTTCTATTTTTATCATCCTATTTTAGTTATTGATTATAATTTTTAGCTACTGCAGGCCTTCAGGCAAAAATATTTGTTAGATGAATGCCAGTTCTCAGAGAAAAGCAGGAAAGAAGTCAAACAAGGAAGGAAAGAAAGAATCCACGATTAAATCAGATTTTCTCTCACCTCAAGCATGAAATCACTATAAACAAGAGGAAAACCTGGAGTAGTTCTACTATATCCAGTGACCCTTTGGCCTGAGGAGTAATACAAAATTTAGTTCTGTACCTCATGCTATTTAACATCTATATGAAACCAGTGGAGGAGGGGGCATCTAGATATTTGGGCAAGACCTATGATTGTCACACCAATGTGACTATGAACTTTATCAGACGCATAAAATACAGCATCATAAGGATGCCACATAAACACAAAAGGGTGCGCATACCACATGACATTGCTTTTTTGCGTTTATGTCCCTGCCAAAACCCGTACTTTTTTATTGATAGCTTAAGCCATCAATTGACCCCACCATGGCACTTTAGTGCCAGCATTGCTGGCGTGTGAAACCTTGTACCATTGTAATGTCAATGCATCAAGAATGGCTGGTCCAGCACGAAGACTTCTAGGTGAGATCGCAACAGCCAGGTAAGTGACACACTTTTTATGACCCTCCCTGGGTTACTTGTAAGTTTTAAAGTGTGTTTTTGTGATTTGTGTCACTTTTTGTGTGTTCTTTTTGTTTTTTGTTTTTTGTTTTAATTTCCCACACGATGAAGTCTCGCAATTATCGATGGGATTGTGAACAGAGCTCTGTTCACTTCCTCTTTCATTGCCAGGGAAGCCTTTGCCAGGGAAGCAAGGTAAATGCAGTGTATGTGTGGGGGTGTTCTTTTGCTGGCATAAACATGGATTTTTTAATGCTAGCAAAAGAACGCTTTAAGGGGCTTGTCTGATAAAGTCCTTCATGTGGCGATGATGCCGAGCCAGCACATCTGTGTACTGCACCTGCCCCAGTGGCTTCTGGAAAGTGCCAGACAAGAATTCCTGCCAAGGTACTGGCCCAAGAGATGGGTCCTGCAGAAGATGTATACTAGAAATACAGGAGAGAAACCTGGAAAATGTGCTGTAAATTTAACAAAATCATAGTGCCTCTCAAGAATGTATGGAGATGTGTAGAAAACCTCTGAAAAAATTTCATTAGTTTTTATGCAAAAGCCTTTTGCTCCCTTCATTGTTCCTCCGCCACCTGAAAGCAGGAAAAGAACCTCCAAAATCACCTTTAAATTTTGAAACTCTGCTGGCAGGGACTGGTGTAGTTAGGAGCAGTTCTGGACACATGCAAGTTATATCATCTAGTAGACCAGGGTTGGGAAACATGTGACCTAACAGATATTGTTTGACTGCAATTCTTATCATTCTTTGTCATTGCCTGTGCTGGCTACAGTTCAACAATGTCTAGAGGGTAACAATTGTCAATCCTTGATTTAAGCATTTCCCAGTCTGTCAAGCTTGGAAGGCCTCAGGATCACTCAACAGGGGACCAGTAGAACTGGAAATAGACCCCATGGGGAGGACAGGGTGCTGGGAAGGGTGAGTAACATTTTTCCCACTTTGGATATTATGAGTCCCTTCCAAATCCCATTGCAGCTCAGAATTAATGGTCTATACTTTTTTGTAAGTACTTAACAATGGCAGATAGTTGAGGGGCTATACCTTAGAAGAAGAGGACATGCAGGAGACCTGACTTGCAAGACTTCAGGCAGAATGTTGAAAAAGGAACCTTGCCTAGAGCCTTGTAGAGTTATGGCTTGATAAAGCCGTGTTTAAATATTTGAAGGGATGTCATATTGAGGATGGAGCAAGCTTGTTTTCTGCTACTCCGGAAACTAGAACATGGAACAATGGACTCAAACTACAGGAAAAGCAATTCCACCTAAACATTAGGAAAAACTTCCTGACAGTAAGAGCTGTTCAACAGTGGAATGTACTGTCTCAGAGTGTTGTGGAGTCTCCTTTGGGGGTTTATATACAGAGGCTGGATGGCCATCTGTTGGAAGTGATTTGACTGTGTGTTCCTGCAGGGGGTGGTGTTGGACTAGTTAGCTAAAAATCATTGTAAACCACTTGGGAGTGCTTTGGCACTGGTAAATGGTATATAAATATCAATACTATTGCTACTGCTATTGCTAGATGGCCCTTGTGGTTTCATCCAACTCTATGATTCTATGAAAGTTTATTCAAGGGTAGCTGTGTTGGCCATACAGCAAAATAAAACAAAATTCACAAAAGTTGATACCTTTATTGGCCAACCAAAATGCATAAAACACATCATGCAAGCTTTCAAAGCTCCACTGGCTCCTTCATCAGGCCAAAGATGTTAAAAAGTCATACAAGAGAAAGGAGCAGAAACAGTGATGGTGTTGGAGTCACAGGCCTACATTTTATCAGATGTCATCACTGCTGTAGTTCAGTTGGTCTGGAGGGATCTCAATGCAGGTAGAGACCACTCCTCTTTTTTTGGTCATGTGGAGACTGAAACAAAGGGCAGTAAAATTTAAACTCCATTAGCAGCAGCAAAGCAGCTTCTCTTGGGGTCCAGGATGTCTCTGTCTTTTGTGAAGCCACAGCACCATTTCTTAAGCAGAGAATAGTTCTGCTTGATAAAGGACACAGTACAAGGCTAGTTAGACCTGCATACTCTAAAGGCACTAGATCGCCTTTGATCTTAGAAGCTAAGCAGGGTCAGTCCTGCTTAGTACTTGGATGGGAGATGCCAATGAATACCCGGTGCTATAGGCTATATTTCAGGGGAAGGAAATGGCAAAACCACCTCTGAGTATTCCTTGTCAAAGAAAACACTATGAAATTCATGGGATTCCATAAGCCAACAGGCAACTTGAAGACCCATATGCACACAACACACACCTGTACTCTATTTTCCACATACTGTACTAATCCCAGGGAGTCTATGGAACATCTGAATAACTACTGGTAGGCGTTTTTGCAACAGATAAGAGTGAGAAGTTGAAAGCTTTCACAGCCAGCATCCATAGGTTTTTCGTGGTTTTTTTCTGGGCTGTGAGGCCGCGTTCTGGAAGAGTTTATTTCTGACGTTTCACCTGCATCTGTGGCTGGCATCTTTAGAGAATGGTGGCGTGGGGGGGATGTGGGGGGGGTTTATAAGAGTAAACCAACTGAAGCTTAATTCAGACAAGAAAGAAGTACTCTTGGTTGGGAAATCTGCTGATTTTGATAAGGTGATTTAAAAAAAAACTTGGACAGACTTGCACTCCACACTGAAGGACCAAGTTCATATCTTGGATATGTTTTTGGATTCAGTGTGGTCTCTGAAAACACAAGTGGTGGCTTTAGTCAGGGGCTTCTTTTAGCAATTTCAATTAGTTCATCCACTGCAACCCTATCTAGGAAAAGTGGACCTAGCCTTCATTATGCATGTAGTAGTTGACTCCAGATGAGGCTACTGCAGTGTCTGCTGTGCATGTCTGTCTTTGAAGCTGGTACAAAAAACAACTGCTTCTTTCCTTCCCTGGACTAGACAATCACATCATGTTACTCCAATTCTGTAGCAGCTGCACTGATTGTCAGTGCTTTCCCATGCCCAGTTCAACGTGTGCTCAGTTAGCTGTGCTGGGTTTGATCTTTAAAGCTTTAAATTATTTGGTCCCAGGTTATTGGAAATACTTCTTACACCCCTATGAATTTGCCTATACCTTAAAATCATTGTGGGAGGGCCTAATCTCTGGCCTACCATTAAGATCTGTAAGGCTGGTGGAAAGCAGAGATAAAGGGCTCAGCTAGACAGGAGGAGATACTGTGCAGGGAGGCACATTACCTGCAATTCGCAGCAGCTCCCTTTTGTCTCGATGATTTCTGAACAACAACAACAAAAAAAAACGTCTGTGAAGCAATGCATGTTGATGTGCACATGGACCCCTTCCCACAAAGCAAGATGGTGGCCGCAAGCACAGGGTGCTAATATTCACCCCAACCTCTCTGCACATTTATTTTAAACCTTTAACTTTTAACTTCGTTTGGTGAACTCGCCACGGGTCAGCGTAAGAGGGGCGCTCCAAAAAAGCGATACAAAGACTCCCTGAAACAACATCTCAGGCTTGGCCAAATTGATCACCAACAGTGGTCCGCCCTGGCCTCACATCGGGAGGCATGGAGACACACTATCCACAATGCTGCAGCCTTATTTGAGAACTCACGACGAACAAGTCTTGAAGAGAAACGACAACGCAGAAAGAATCACAACCCAAAAACATCACCCAAGGAGACCCTTCTGCTGTGCTTTTTGCAACCGGACTTGTTTATCTCGGATTGGCCTTTTTAGTCATCAGCGCGCTTGCAGAAAGCGCGGGATGAGTCCTTCCTGAATCTTCGTTTGTGAAGAAAAGCCAGAGAGAGAGAGAGAGAGAGAGAGAGAGAGACTTGTTTAAAAAAAAGTGGGTTTTTTCACCTCAGCAGCTCAGCATGGTGAAAAAGCACACTGTTGCTCATCTTGAACTCCAAAATGGCACTTCTGGACTCTGCAACAAGAGAGCTTGCCCCTGCTTGCACGCCGGACCAATCAGCTTTCAACTCCCACCTTTGCCCAGCATGTGCAGCACTATGAATCAGTCATCCAAATGACTGGCAACGCTCATCTCCTTACAGTATATCAAAAACTTGGCAGAAAACCGTGAAGTCTCTTGTCACACTGTAAATGGAGTTTTTTGCCCCCCTCCTTCTGAATACGGCAACTGTCCTGCACAACAAAAGGTATTCTTTGTGCATTCCATGAGGAGTTGGTTTTTCCCCCCATCATCTAGACAACACCAGGGTTTGCTCAGTGGTGGCCACTGGGCAGTGAAATTCCCTCCCAGGATGGCTGTTGCTGTGGAGGTCATCCTCCTGGACCTCCAGAGGACCCCAGAAGTACCAGGAAGAAGCCTTCCTTTTGTGTCTGGCTACAGGAACCCTTCCTTGGCTCTGGGGGATGCTTCAGCAGAGAGGTGGGTTGTGTGGGCAGGGGTTGTGTGAGTGAGCTGCTGTATGCTGCTTTTTGCAACAATCATAAGTAATGTTACTTACAAGATTCTAACCACTTGTTGTCTTTAGGATTTAATTGGAAGTCTTTCATTATATATGCTAATTAGGTTGCTAGTTCATTATAAATGTGGCTTTAAGATGTGTGATTTTATTAATGTGCCATAAAACGTTTATGAACTTGCTCTAAAACAGTATGTTTTATATTGTAAATGACCTTGGGAAGATTGTAGTCTTGAAATGTAGCTAAGAAATTCCTTCCTTCCTTCAATAAAAATGTTATCTTGTGAACAAACTTTACATTTCCATCCTTAAAAATATTTAAGGTTCTTTATTTCAGTATGAGTCCTAAGAAGACGAATGAGAAGGCATGCCCCTGGATAAGTAACACAAAGCAGAGTGCCAAATGGCACAACTGTTCTTTAAGAAGAGATCAGAAGTAGATTTCCTAACTGAATCTGTTTATTACAGAGGGATACAGATTAGAAAAATCTGTACATAAAAGGTTTTTAAATTGTTTTGCTGCTGTTGATGCTGTAGGCAAGACCTAGCTAAGAAGCAGGCATTGCTCATCATGAGCATGAATACAGAACATTTACTCAGCCCTCCAAAAGGCAACATTATTTTGTTATAACTCCAAGTTAGCTTTCTAATTGTGCAGTCTCTTTGAAGGGTGTGATGGAGGAGCTGAAAGACTGTATCTGTGGAAAACCTTTTTCTTCTGTAACAAATCAGAAATCATAGTCTTCCAATTAAAGGCAGATTACTGGTTTTTGTACTGGCATTCAAGCTGTACACCCCTAGTTTTCATTTCACCACACTGGATACTGAGATAAATGAGTTCACTGTCCAATCCTCCTTTGATAGCACACAGACAAACCCTTAGTGGCTTTTTGATTTCAATAAATTGATCAAATGAGTAGTTTCTTCAGCAATACACTGTGAGTGAATAAAGAGCAGTCAGTTCATGACAATGTAGTTGAACCATAGTTCACACTAACTTGCTCTTGAAGGAAAAAGTTTTCCACAACTGATCTCCCCCAACCACCTCCATCAACGGGAAGCATCAAAGTCTATCCTAGTTAGAGACAGGATATCAGATTGTGTGGAACTGTATCCCAGTAATATTTTGAATTTATTATTTAAATAGTTCTAAACTAGTATTCCTTCTTATGGGTACAAGATCTTATGGATAGTAAGCATGGTCAAAATTAGATCCACAAATTAAAATACATATGATAAAATAATAAACATTGCCATTGTATAAATTGGGTATAAGAGTTTGTAATCACGCTGAAATCTCACCATGTTTGGGACTGGACAAAAAATATATTCCATCTTCCCCATGTCAGTTTGGAGGGTTGTTATTGTGGCACAGGATGGATGGGAGAAGATGGATTTGTTTGCTTTAAACTCATGTCATAATGAGCATATTTTCTAAGAAAACACAATCCTGTTTTATTCCAAAGCAAGCACATTTTGCAAATGAAATAATTATCACATGCAATAACACTGCTTCTTCAATTCACTGAATATATTCTGACTTTCTCAGGCTTGTAACAGCAGTAGGGAACCTGTGACCTGCCAGATCTTGTTGAACTTCAGCTCCCATCAGTCCCAGCAAACATGAAGAGTGGGTGAGGGTAATGGGAGCTGTAATCCAATATCACCTGGAGGACCACATATTTATCTCCTAACCTGCATTCATGCATGCTAAAGGAGAGCCTTGACTAGGAGGTTGATTACATGGCAAAAAATATCTGGGAAGAATTCAGGAAGAATCCCATTGGTCCTCATGTTTGGTGAGCCGTACGCACGCTATCCAGAAGTGTGGGAAGCAAAAAAAAAAAAAGTGACTTTCCATCCCTCTGTTTTCTGCAGTCTTTTTTGAAAAGTGTGGGGAAAATCGCACTATTGGTTGTCTGATCAATCACCAACCATCCTGGAAAAGGGGCACACAGCAGAGTTGAATTGTGATTGGTCGAACCTCAGAGGGTTCCTCCTGGTGCGCCACCAGCTGCAGTGGCTTCTGCCACTGAGATATCATTTCTCCCAGCTCCCTTCCAGCTGCAGTGGCTTCTGCAGCCAGTGGGGAGCTGGGAGGAATGGGCCCTCAGTGTCAGAAGCCGCAGAAGCTGACAGGGAGCCAGGAGGAACGGGCCCTCGGTCACAGAAGCCACAGCAGCTGGTGGGGCACAGGGCAAGGGACAAGCATGGCAGACCTGACATGCACAACACATACCGCCCGCCCCAGAAAGCCGCTGCCAGGGAAACAAAGGCTGTTACTTGGCTGAGAGATTGCTCACCTGACGTTTAACAACCTCCCCCGCATCCCCTAGCTGGCCATGTGGACAACAAACTCAGGCATTTTGACAGTCACCAATTATGTGGATTCATTGTGGACACAATATGGGATAGGACCGAAATGGAGGTAACACGAATTTTCCCGTATTTAATTCTGCTGTGCAGCTGAGCTCTAGGAGTGCATTTGTTCCCTTTGAGATATCCTACACTCTGCTTTGTGTCTAGTGGTCTGTAAAGGGCTGAAAGGGATGGTTCTACTTCACTGAGTGAGGCCAGAATAGCTGGCTTCCTCATATGTTCCAATTCTGTAATTATTTGAAGATTTATTTGTACAGTTGTCCCTCCACATTCATGGATTTGGCATTCATGGATTTAAGTATTCATGGCTTGAAAATATTCTTAAAAAATTAATAATCCAAGAAGCAAACCTTGATTTTGCCATCTTATATAAGGGACATCATTTTGCTATGCCGTTGCATATAATGGAACTTGAGTATTCACGGATTTGAGTATTCACGGGGGGTCTTGGAACCAAACCCCAGCGAATGTGAAGGGACAACTGTATACCTGATATAATTCAATCAAGTTTACTAGGACCAAAGCCAAATTTAATCACTGGTAGTTAACATACATGTAATTTTAAAGTTTCACAATTACTGTAATAGCTCTATAAGTTTAGATATAATAGAAATGTTGCAATGCAAATTCAGTTCCATTAATTTGACTTAAATTGATTAACTGAGTTCATTTGATTAACTTAACATTTATATTTAGTTAGTTTAATAACTCAAACAACCAAATAAAGGTTATTGGAGCTTATTGACATATATATATAGGACTTTATCAGACACATTAAATACGGCATCATAATGACATCACATAAACACGAAACGGTGCGCATATCAGATGACATTGTCCTTTCGCATTCATGTCTTGTCAAAAAGCCGTTCTATTTTATTGACAGGACAAGCCATGAATAGATCAGTTGTGGTGCTTTTTTGCCAGCATTGCTGGTGTTTGAAACCTCACACCCTTTTTTTTCACATGCGGATCGACCATACAGCGTCAATGGCCGATCCGGCCAGAACACTTCCGGGTGAGATTGCAACATCCAAGTAGGTGACACTCTTTTTGTGAACCTTCCCGGTTTACTTGGGACTTTTAAAGTGTGTTTCTGTGCTTTTAAAAACTTTTTGTGTGTTATCTTTGTTTTGTTTTTTGAATTTCCCGCTTGCATCTTCTCACAAGGATCCACGAGATTTCATTTGAGGAAGTGAACGGAGCTTCATTCACTCCTCTGTCATTTCCATGGCTGTCTTTTCACCAGATAGGAGGTAAGTGTGGTAAAGGGCATTCTTTTGCCGACATAAAAACATCACAAATTTTGCCGGCAAAAGAACACAAAAGGAAGGGGTCTGATAAAGTCCATAATCAGAAAACAAAATGAAAAACATGAAATGGAACAGAGGGCACATGAGGCATGCAGTATACTCCAAGAACAGTGGCAAAGAGATGAGGTTTAGGCAATTTAGAAGAGCACAATTATATAAAAATTGAGAAACGTTATTTTAAACAAATATTAAAGTAACAACTATTACATAACACTGGGAACGTACATAGGGTAGCCTTCATGTGAAAACCTTTACTAAATGTTTCCAAGGCAAGGAATATAACCAGTTTCTGGAATGATTTGTTTCAGCTTTTAGTTAAGCCAGTTTTGATCAAGTTCTTATTAAAAAACAGAGAGCAAGCAGGGAGGATTGATGTTGCTTATCTTTGTGATGCCTACTAGGTTTTGCTGTCAAAAAAATAATGCAAACACAGCTTTAAGAGATGCCAGTTGCTGGACCAAAATGAGTTACTCAGTCAAAACATATAATTAGAACCATCCTACAAGGCAGCTTTTCAAGGCTGGACTGCTCAAAGCCACTGATCCAGTTGGGTTCAGCTTCTTGTTCCCTTTGTCATCCAGTGAGGAATGCAATTGTTTTCAGTCATCAGTGCCAAATGCTGCTGTCAGCTTAGCGCCAGATTGCGGCCCTTCAAATGCTGATGGTGGATCAGTAGCAGGAAGACATATGGTTATAGTAGGCAGGGTAAAAGAAGAAGTATAGCTTCAATTAGAGCAAAAGCAAAGGGCAAATAGGGCCGACTTTGGAATGGTATCTAGACTGAGTGCTAAGAAGGAATGGAAATGTGATATCTGACAGAGGCAGACAGTGTGGGATATCCTATTATGTGACTACACACTAACTGTCTTCCCCCTACTGATGCATCTGAAACTGATGATTGAATTAGAATACTGTGTAAACCCACTACGTCCTGAGTTCAGAAGCTTCATTTTTGACAATTATTGATATTTCCAAATAGGCTGTACCCACAGCTAAGGAAAAAAAGAGGAATTTAAAAGAGACCTGAACTATAATTAATGAGAAATATGACCCAGGAAGGCAGTGGCAATTTGCTGCATTAACCTTTGATTACTGGAAACAAATGAAATCAAGGGGTTGTCTAGACAGTGGAAATTCTCCTCAGAATTTGCAGGGAATACCTTTTGTCCCAATGAGATCCCACGGTGATTCGCTATATCCAAAAGAATGGGGCCAAAAGCTCCACAAACTACGTGGGAAAAGCCTTCACAGCTTTCTCTAAATGTTTAAAGATAATGTGTCAGCATGCGCATTAGTGCTTGTTAAGACAACCAACTCACATCACTATGCATTCTTGGAGAGGGCGGAACTGGAGAGCAAATTGGTTGGACATGCACAGGGGGTGGGCTTGCCAGCAAGGAAGCATCTGGATGTGCCATTTTGGATTTTCGTGTTGCCAGTCATGTGCTTTTTTGCTGCACTGAGGTGCCCAAATAACTTTTTTAAGCAGAAGGTCGCACTTGTGCACTTTTGCTTTAAAGTTTAAAAAAATACTGTGTAGTGGCAGCAATATGTGGAGAATAATAACATGCTAATTTACTCAGCTGCCATCTTGTTTCACGGTGGTGTGTGCACTTCAAACACAGACAGCTTTGCATACTATTGTTTTTGCCAAAAGACTGTGGAGACAAAAGAAAGCTGCTGCAAATTTGTAATAAAGCACAGGAATCAGCATTATATCCTCTCGTCTAGACAAGCCGCAAGTGTGTCAACTATGCTGTGGACATCGCCAGTAGACAGCAAACAAAACAGTAAGAAATGTCTGAACATTCAGTGTTTGTCAGAAGATGATGGAGGAAGGAAGCCATAGGCATGTTAGTACAAGTTCTTGTGTTCCATTAGGCTATATTATTCTTTCCTGAATCATTGTTTCTCCCCTTAGTTTTGGCTGTTAAGACAGTTTGTAGCCACTAACTATACTTCCTCATTGTTTCAGGGTTCTATGGGAAGCTAAGCAGGGTCAGCCCTGGTTAGTAGTTGGACAGGAGATTGCCAATAAATACCAGTTGCTGTAGGCTATATTTCAGAAGAGGACAATGGCAGACCACCTCTGAGTATTCCATGCCTAAGAAAACTGTGAAATTCATAGGGTCACCATAAGTCATCAGGAGACTTGAAGGCACATACACACACATACTGCTAATTACAAGATCATGAGGATGAACATTAAAGAATAACAGTCTTTGTCATACCATGATTCTGAGATTGAGGTTCTTGGGGGAATGTGGAGTATCAACTGTATAGACTAAAAAAGACAATCCTTATGTTTCCAAAGCTTCCCAAAGTCTTCAGGCAAAATCCCAACTCTTCCTGTGACTGGAAAAAAGGGTCCACTACTGAGGTTGGATTGATATGTTACTCTAGCAGAATGATGCCTGTTTCCCCATGGCTGGATTCCAAGATGCACAAGTAATATGTGGATTAAGAAATTACGTGGACCCAGACAGGTGCCATAAAAAAATAATTGCTTGTGTTACCATGACACCCCAGCCTCAGTAGCAACCGGGACTCTGACATGAGATAGAGGGACTAGCTGGATCAGGAAGACCCAGTGCCATGGAGATACTGAACCTAGACACTGGCCCCTAGATCAAAGTTGACCTTGAGCAAGTCACACTGTCTTAGCCTCAGAAGAAGCAAAGGCAAACCTCCTCTGAACTAATCTTGCCAAGTTTGTCATCATCAGCATCATCATTTCATACCCGTCTCTCCCCATGAATCAAGGGAGGGAACAACACGTTAACACACAACACCTAATGCCAGTTAAAATACATATCAGTTAAAAAAACATAAACCCATGAAAACACATAATATCAGTTTAAAAGGACAAATAAAATCAATACTTATTAAAACAATTTAAAATCCACAATTTAAAAATCAAATGGATAGGCCTGCTGGAAGAGACTGGATAACAGACAATAGAAGTTAAGTTGGATCTAAATCAGAAAATATTTGATGGTATTACTACATGTTCATGAAGTCTGATTCTTTTAAGCTGAAGTACACAATTAGTTGAAAAAATAATTCAAAAATTCTCATTTAAGCAGATCCCTAAGAGAAAAGGCCTCAGTTGAACACCAGAACCTATTAGAACAAGTCATCTGCTTGGAGCTACAAGATCCTGTAATTCCAATTCAGTGCTATTTGCCTGAGTAAACAAGCATCCCCTGCCTGTCATACTCCATTGTGCCCTACTGATCAGGACAGGTACCTTGCCTCCCTGGGTGCACTGATATGGTATATGCTTATGTTTATGTTGCTGTTGTTGTGTTGTGCATTCAAGTAATTTTGACTTCTGGAAACCCTAAGGCAAACTTATCGTGGGTTTTTCTTGGCAGAATTTGTTCAGAGGGGGGTTGTCATTGCCTTACTCTGAGACTGACTTGCCCAAGGTCACCCAGTAGGTTCCCATGGTTGAGCAGGGATTTGAACCCTGCTCTCCCAGTGTCCTAGCCCAATGCTCAAACCACTACTCCATGCTGGCTCTCTACATGTATATACCTATGTATTTTAAGAACTCTTATTCTGCCCTCCAGTTATATTTCCAGGCCATTTTATTAAAAATAGAATAAAAATTACACCTACCTGCCCCACATAGTTCCTTTATCCAAAAATTGTACTCACAGCATGGAATTCAGCCTTGGGAAATTAGTGATGCTGCTGCTGCAGTGACACTTGTATTGGGCCTAAGAGGCAAGATTAGAATGAGACATAGCATGTCCTTCATCGCTATTTCTGTCTACTTTGGCTTTATGAAAATGAAAGTCATCACTCTCATAATTTCTTGATTAGAAAAGAAAAATCCATCCATGTTGTCCCAAAGTCAAGGGATCCCAATCTAACTCTAGTGCAAGATATTCCACTTTTGACAGAATCTACTACCAACAGCATTTTCAAGCAGATGGAAACCTATTTGGCAAGCACTGCACGCTGCTCTTTATTGACCTCCATCAAGCCCTTGACCAAGAGCAGCAAGCAACTGATGGGATATGAAAAGGCAAATCAGTGTTTCTGGAGAGATTGTGTGATTGACAGATGGAGCTGCCTAGTGGAGCAGGAAGTGAAGATGTATCAAAATAATATGGTTTCCTATATGTCCTTGCACTCAGCAAGACTGAATACTATGACGATCAGTGGTAATTGAATGTCATCTAATGAGTGTGTTTTCAGAGGCTATCATTGCATTACAGCAGGCATCATTTTCAGTGAGATGTTCTAGTAGATGTTGTCAAAGGTTCATGTATATCATTGTGATTCCAAGCTTTGAAAATCCCCCCCCCCCATCAGTAAGAACAAGCAGCTTCTAATTCCAAGCTGCAACCTGAGTAATACCTCCTGGCCATACCTCAAGGGAGCTGAAAACATAAGGGATTTAGACAATACTGTAGATAACATGGGAAACAATACAGAAAATATGGGAAAGCAAATATTTCCCTACATGACAGCAGTGCAGTTCACTGTGAGTTCTACAGTGAATACCTAGCTAATGACAACAATTATAATCCACAGATCCAGTTCTATGTATACTGTGCATGCAACTCTGAAAGTAGAGACTACTAGAATGAATCTTGTGTGCTTGACATTTATTTATTATGCAGACAATGATAGGTGAATACTAAAGTAATCATACTAAAAAATATCAAAAACCTATGTGATCATATGTGTCTCTCCATTTTGGGCCTCAGTGGTATGGCAGGATTGACATAGTAGCTGTTAAAGAACAGGTATTGAGATAAACTAACCCTAACATTTTGCCCGAGTAGAATTGCACTCTTGTTCCTTTTCAGCTGCTACAATGATGGGAGTGAAACATTCTATATTATACAATGAACTTCACCATCAGTGAAGGTACATATCAAAGCAAGAATAAGGGGAAATAGCTTGGGATGTCAAGATTTGTGAAAAGCTGGACTTGGGGACTCACATTTTGAATAATTTCTAAATACTAGCATGAGTTCCTAAAATAATAATGTGATCTTCATTTATATATAGATTACTCTGTGGCATTCAGAGTATCCGTGTCTACATCACAGAAATACTACAAGGTAATTGTGCTGACAGCATAAGATGATGGCAGCCATGCTATTACTGAAATATGATCAATAGATGGTTGTGACTGGGTACAGTTACAGGAATATATTTTTCTTCCTCCAAGTGTCTGAGCTGCAAGAAAAGAAAAGCCAATAGCAATGTGAAGATGTGAGCCATCTTGGGAGTTCTGAAGAGCTGCTGGATCTTGATTGAGTCTTATCATACCTAATGGCTTCTGTTTCACAGCTGCTTGCAGTGATGAAAAGGCCATTTAGATTTGTGGTCAGATGCATTGCATAGCCATTCACATTCTGGCTTACCTGTTTTGAAAGGATGAAGCCACAACTCTCAGTGTTAGGAGTCATTTACATGTTCAGTTATCCCAAACAGAAACTGCTGCATTCACATAAGCCTCTCTTTTATTAACATGTTCAGTAAGTGAATGGGATGTTAAAATTATCTACAAGATCTGTGATTTCATTGAGGCAGGTATGTAATCCCTCCAACAATCCAAATCAGAGCAATTCATTCCCTTTGGTCAATGCATCCTCTGGTGGGCCTCTCTTTTTATCACACACCTTTCCTTACCTAGTTGCCTGTTCAGTGACAGATACTCTGTCTACCTCAAAGGCCTTATTAAAGTGGAAGAACATATAGGAGCTTATGCTCTGCTAGCATACGTCTGCAGGAACCCTGGTGTCACCTCCATACAAGATCATGAAGGTGATGGAGTGGGACCTTATAAAGTACATGTTGAAATTTGTAAAATGCAGACAGCACCTCTTGCACGACCAGAGGCTCTTGGGTTTTGTTTTTGTTTTTGGTTTTTTTTTGTTCATCTTATGCAATCAGTAGCAGGGCTGTTAACTCTATGCCATAACTGTACAATTTCAAAAGTTAACCATAGGACCAGATTGGCTTATAGATTAGTCATCAGGTTCCCCCAAAACTGTTAAGAGGGGGCATTTTAAAACTGTTGCAGCCTAGTAGCATGACACACTTGATCTGCATTAACCCTATCATATACATATGCACAAACACACATTGTTAGCTCTTGCTTCAGTGCTGCCAGAGACATCTAATTTTTGAATATGCTGGTTGTCAGCCTGCTATTTCAGATTTAATAATAGGTTGATGAAAAATTGAGTAGAATTCAAATGCATGCTCTTGCACATATTTCAGTCTAAGTTGCAAAAACAACACTTTTTTAAAAAAAAAAAACACCCACATTTTAAGAGCATTTCTTTAGGCTACTTTTTATCTCATAGTAATGATAGTGTAGTTGTGCTCACAGGAGCTTCACCCTTACATTTTAAGCAAAAAGTCTTCTTCCTTTGGCACGCACACCTAAAATATAAATAACCTATTTAATTATTTATAATAATAGTTACAAAGCTTATATAAGAAGATTGTGGGCCAAAAGTATATGCAGTAAGTGGTAGGTACCACTCCAAAGGGAAGTTGCTACAGATTCTAACTATCTAACCAAACCATCCTGCCTTCCCTTGGCTCTAACTATCTAAAGTTCTTTCTAGTGCTGTGCCCTGGACGAGTCTATTATCAGACTTTCCCTTGTGATGGTGGTGTGAAATGGGTAGAGTGATATGTTGGTGAAGAGGTGGGAGAGAGTCAATTTTGTGTATATGAGAGAACAGGAGCACAAACTTTAAATCAGAACAGGATTTCCTCTCAAATACTGGTTCTATACCCAATGTAGGCAAATCCTTTCACATATCACAGTCTTGCCAGTCCCTCCCTCCAAATATCAATTTTACTCACCTCATTCATGCCAGCAGTTGCCCTTCAATGTAGGCTCTGTTACTCTAGAACTTTTTACTCTAGAACTTGTGCAAAATTACTTTTTTGATTTATAACTCCCACACTAGTCACTCTGGCTGGGGGAATCTGGGTGCTTTCGTAAAAAATGAACTTTTCCAAAGCTCTACCCACTTTCACTTTAATATGCAATCAACAACTATTCATACATCAGTATGAATCAGTATGCACCAGCTGGGCATTTTCCATATGCCATGTACATACCATTTATGTACTATGTGCATTTTCTATATACCAAGTAGGAACATAGGAATCCATCTTAGAGCTGTGTCAGAATGTTGGTCTATCTAGCTCATTATTGTCAACTCCTGATGGGCACTAGCTGTCTAGGGTTTAGGGCAGGATTTCCCCCCAGCTCTACCTGGAAATTCCTAGCACTGCCAGCTAGGTAGTCTCCTATCGAAGTACTAACCAGGCCTGACTAGGCTGAGCTTCTGAAATCAAATGAGATCAGGTGTTTGCCCCTCTTCCCTAAAGAATGAACGTCACAAGAACCAATATAGGGTTCAGGTTCCATACAAAAGTACAGTCATGGTACACATCCTAGTAATCATTTTTTCCCTACAGCTGTGCTGGCCCTACAACTTTAGAGTCCTTGTGTCTCACACACGTGCAGCAAATTTTGACTGATTTTATTGATATTTTTGGTCTTATAATGGCTGTCTATTGTTCTTATTTCACATCTCCCCTTAAGATGGTGGTTTGGCATGCTGTGCACTCTGCATAAGAAGTTATCAGTGAATATAGGTGCTCCTGATGAATAACATCTGAAAGTAAGGTGAAAGGATTGTCCTCTCAAACGGGTGCTTCCAGTGTCAGCTGTGACAATATAAGAGTGGGAAGGATGACTCCCTGGCCTTGTCTACACTGACCAAATACCCCAGCTTGCCCCCATTCCAGAGCTATGCAATCCTGATGATGCAGGGCTTTTGCCCTGTTCTGCCCCTGGGTGGTCCTCGCCACTTACAGGGCTGGAACATGAGTAAGCCAGAATAGGGCCCTTTACCACATTTTGTTTAAAAAAATTCCCAGTTCAATGAGTTCCCACTCGGATGGGATGGATTGGGCTCCATGTGTCCACAGGAGCCTGTCCCAGCAGGCTAGCCCTCACTGCTGCTGCCACTTGCCCTTGTTGTTCTGGGTCTGGGCAGCAGGTCTACAGCATGTGACCATGGCTGGTCACATGCAAGGGGCTTGTCACATGCTGCATCTGGCTGCCCAAACACAACAGAGCAGGGAAAATGGCAGTGGAGGCTGCAGCTACGGCCTGATGTTCCTATGTGGACTGTGGCCCATTTTCTTCAGGTAATGGGGCAGAATGGGCCACCTCCACAGCCAGGGTGGGATGGGAGCTGGTGTATCCCGGCTGGTGTAGATGAGACACTCTATTGAGCCACTGTGAGATCCTCCATTTCTAGGAATAAGGATCTTTAGAGTATTGAATCATGTTTGTAGAACAAAATTATCATCTCTTTTATATGTACGGTATGTTACCACAGAGTACACCCCACTAGAAATTATTTTTGCTAAACAACATATAAATAAAAACAATTTGACTTTTTTTTGTTTCAAGTCAGATTTTTTTTATGATACATACACATACATACATACATAAAGAGAGTGAGCGTGCTGATAATATGTCTGTCTCTTATTACCATAATAACTGAACACATTCTCAATACTCCATGCTGATGTGAGGACAGAATAATTTATTGCTGACTATTTCCTAGAAAGGAATCTACACTTCAGAGAAAATAGAAAACCACACCATAATACCATGAGTGTAATTAAAAGCTGTACAATACAATCCTAATCATGTTTGCTCATGAGTAAATTCCAGTAAATTCAATAGGAATTACTGCCAAGTAAGCATACCTGGTAAGTGTACATTAAGTTCAGCCTTAATGCCTTGTACTGGAAAACGTGCAATTTTAAAAGGTGCACATGAGTAACTCTGCACTCACAAGCAATTCAAGTTCATTGAGACTATTAACCTAAGTTACTCATGTGCATAGCCATTTGTAGGAATGGAGACATAATTAGACAAGCACATAACATAAAGGTAACAAGGTACATTTTGCATAACATGATGCTATAATAATCATCATTGGAAATGACTGAAATAGATGCCATAGTCACAAATACCAACAGGCCTTTCATGCAGAATCAGACAAGAAGTTTTTGACTAGCAATTATCTAAGGTTTGTCAACACATTTTTAAAGAAGTCTTATACCTAAGATATCTACCTGGCTTTCCTTCATTTTCTGAAATGGATTCAGAAGCTAGCTACCAAATTAACCAGGGCATTTTATCCTACCACAAAGCTTCATATGCAGCACAAAGACTGAAAACACCCTTGCTGTCCATTGCACTTCTGTACTGACATAGAGATGTTAATGGTTCCTAAGCAGGGAAAACCATTTTCTGCTCTGCTATTGTGTGCCAAAAATACATAAGAAGAACCACAGGCATTTCATTGTGAATCCTTGCTTCCCTTTGCACACCACTACAAGTGTCTATAGGGCTGCCAGACTGAAAACGCCTATACCTTTTGATGGTAGACACAGGAATAAGGAGACAAGGCACAAATAAAGAGACCACACATATAGCTGAGATATAAAGGACCACTTTTATTTAGCTATAACCTATTTAACCCCATTCTGAGAGATCTGCAATGGGGGAGCAACCTACTGTAGTAATTGTTGGGGCAGGAGGTGAACTCCAAAAACCTCAACTTCCCTTGGGCAAAAACACCTGAACCCCAGGGAGAACCCATAAGCTGGGTTGTTCCCCAGTCAGTCTGCATCTCAAAGGCTGACCCAAAAGTCCTCCCCCCAAGTCACAGGACTTAGAGTGTTTATCCCTCAGGCCAGCCCCAAAGGAGGTCACTTTTCCCACCTCTCAGTTTGCAGGAACTAAAGGGGCAGTTCCAGCTCCCCCCTTCCCCTCCAAAAGGGGGAGGTACGAAAGATGCTCGCTGAAATACCAAAATCTCCCCCTCTACCTGCCATAGAAAAAGAGCAAGCATCTGCTTAGCCCCTTTCTTCCACCAGATCATCCAACAGGGACCTCAAATCCCTCTTGCAGATCTCCCAGAAAATTAAATGCTCTACATCGAACAGAAAAACCCCATCAGCCCTATGAAGAGCAGGCTTCTTAAATAATTATATCAGAGCGGGGTAGATAATGCCTCAAACCCTTTTCCATTGCCTTGCTGAGAGCATAGTTAACCCAATGCCAGGATATGACGAGAAGGTGCGTGGGCACTCCTGCTCCAGGGAGGTGCACAGGCACTCCTGCACCAAGGACGAACACGGGCACTCCTGGAACAGAAGAGCAGCATCAGGTGGAGGCTCATGGCAAACCTGAAACAAGAACAGAGTATCAGATAGAAGCCCTAGGCTCTCCAGGAATGGAAGGAAAATGACAGCACAGGCCTCTCCTCCCATCCATCTGACAAGGGAAACTGGCTCCAATGGGCCTGTTGTGCAGCCCTGTAAGACAAAATATATAGGTTAGAAATGAATTAGGTAATGGTCTCCCATCTGAAAACAATCCCTGCTTAGCACCCAAGATCAGCCAGAATACGGTGTCCTCAAAAAGCTGGTATCTGTAAGGTATTTAAACAAATGACTTAAAATAAAGAACAGCAATGTATTTATCAATTAAATAATATATAAAATCATTACACCAGTAAGTGTAGAAATCTATTAATCAATTAACTAATTCATTAAAGCAAATAGACAGCACTCAGCAATAGCGCTTATATTGCTATACCACTCCACAGTGCCAAAAACTCTCCAAGCAGATCATAATGTGCCAGCCAATTGTCCCCCAACCAGCTGAGTACCCACCTCACCAATCTACCGAAGGATAGATGGCCAAGTCAACCCAAAGCCCAGTAGGACCAAACCCACAACACCATGGCTGCAGCACTGGCATTTAACCACTGCACCACCAAGGAGGAGGCAGAGGAGGGGGGTTGAGCTTAAATACCTTCTACCCTGCCCTCTGCTCTCCTGGCAGCAGCACAGGGACTGAAGCAAAGTTACAGAGCTCCATCCTGTGTACCCTCAAAAGCGGATCCTACAGCGCAGTCATGACCATGCTGGGAACCCTATAATGGTTGTGTAGAAGAGACAATTTCAGCAGTTGTTTCTTGTCGGGCAACCAGGTTAACAAGTAACACCTGCTGAAATTCCTTCCTCTGCACAATCATTAAAGGCACAGGAGCTTTCTCCAGTTTTCAAACTGGCAACTCCAGTTCTGGATGAGACTCCTCGCGGTCTCATCCTACACAGCTTTGTCTCTCTCTCTGTGTATGTGTGTATAATTTATTTGTTCAGTACAGCTTCACTTTCTATATTATCTATCTATCTATCTATCTATCTATTGATCTATCTATTATTTTATTTATATGTATGTTACTTTTCTCCCAAAGTGGGACCCAAGGCAGCTTCCATAAATAGTTAATTTAAAACAATTACAATAAAATTTAAAATTAAAATAACAAATAAGACATTTAAAAATATGATTGCCTCCTAAGTGTGTTAGCCTCCTTCAGGCAATTCAAGGGGCAGTGGAGACTCATGTCTCTTGTTCTCCCTGAGGACATTCCATATATTGAGAAGGGAATATGCTCCTAGGAGCCCAGAAAGACACACCTTGGGAGCTCTGGAGGGCCACAGTACATTGCAGCCATGAGTGACCGGAATTGATACCCTAGTTCTGAGCTGTTTTGGCAGGTTTTTCTTGCTTGGGGGGGGGGACCCATGAAACAGTATTATAAAGTGTTTTTAAGTTGTTTTGCATTAGGAATTTTGACTGAAGAGAAGGGTTTTCCAGCCAAAACTGGAGGGGAATGCTGGAAGCTTGTGTGGTCAAGTGCCATACAGTTTCCATCCCTGTCCTAGGACCTAAACCTTTATGCATCAAAGTTTCAACACGACTGCATTTAACACATGGGTATTATTGTAGAGGCCTAAATACCCTAAAGGCACCAAAAACTAAAGTTGGAAGCTAAGCTGGGTCAGCCCTGGTTAGTACTTGGATGGGAGGCCACCAATGAATACCAGATGCTGTAGGCTATGTTACAGAGAAAGGAACTAGCAAAACAACCTCTGAGTATTCCTTGCCTAAGGACTTTATCAGATGATCCCCTTAAAGCATTCTTTTGCTGGCTTAAAAAAAATCCATTTTTATGCCAGCAAAAGAACACTCCCCCCCCCCGCACTTACCTTGCTTTCCCGGCAAAGGCAGCTCCAGCAATAAAGAGGAAGTGAACGGAGCTCTGTTCACTTCCTCCTTTGAAATCCCGCGGATTATCGCAAGATTTCATCACGTGGGAAATTCATAAAACAAAACAAAAATAATACTAAAAATGTTAAAACACAGGAACACACTTTAAAAGTCCCAAGTAACCCAGGAAAGGTCATTAAAAGTGTGTCACTTACCTGGATGTTGCATTCTCACCTGGAAGTGTTCATGCCAGACAGGACATTGATGGAGTAATTACAGTTTTAAAAAAGACGCGAGGTTTCACACACCAGCTATGCCAATAAAAAAATGCCACAGGGGATCAATTGATGAAGCTGTCAATTAAAAAGTATGGGTTTTTAGGGGACATAACCATGAAAGGGCGACGTTGTGTGGTACACACACCCTTTTGTGGTTATGTGATGTCGTTATGATGCCTTATTCTGTGTGTCTGATAAAGTCCTAAGAACACCCTATAAAATCCATGAGGCACCATAAATCGACAGGTGATTGGAAGGCACATACACTCACTCTACGGAGTTGTGCAATGTGCAGAAGGGAACAGTAGGTGGCGACCTCCCTATGACCTAGGCAACCAAATGCCAAGCATGGGGAAGCTGGCTGAGGTAAATATACGGTATATAGTGTATATATATATTCAGTTCTATGAAGGAGACAGAGGTTTTGTGTGTGGCAAGCCTTGACAGGAGGCTGCTGCAGAGGACAGTGAAAGCTGTTAGCAGCCATAGAGAGACAGGATGGTAGGAGGCCCTGCTGCAATCCCTGATTATGGGCTTCTACCTGAAAAGAACCGGCAGTCCTGAGGTGAATCAAGTGTGCTAACTATGCTGCGGACATCACTAGTAGACAGCACACAAAACAGTAAGAAATGCCTGAACATTTTGTATTTGTTGGAAGATGATGAAGGAGCAAATTAGTACTGTACAAGTTCTTGTGTCCCTTTAGGTTATGCTATTTTTTCCTGAATCCTTGTTTCTCCCCTTTAGTTTGGCTATTAAGACAGTTTGTGGCCACTAGCATTACTTTCTCATTGTTTCAGGGTGTTTGTTTTTTAAATACTGGTACTTGGTGTAATGGAAAACTTCTCTTGTCTACACTGTATCGTTCTTTTGATACCATTTACTGGATAGGGTTGTCAGAATGAAAACTGGCAAGGGCTCCTGTGCCTCCAAGGGTTGTGTGGAAGAAGGAATTTTAGCAGGTGTTGCCTGTCAGGCAACCAGGGGCTTATCTAAAGAGGAGGAGATAATGCTGATTTCTGTGCATTACCACAAATTCACAACAGCATTCTTTTGTCTCCATAGACTTTTGGCAAAAACAATAGTATGCAAAGTTATCCAAATTTGAAGTGCACATACCCATGAATCAAGAGAGCGGAAGAATAAATTAGCATGTTATTATTCTCCACATGTTGCCATCGCTGCACAGTTTTTTAACTTTAAAGCAAAGGTGGGCAAGTGTGGCCTTCTGCTTAAAAAAGTTATTTAGGTTGCTCAGGGCAGCAAAAAAGTGCACAATCGCTAAGGTGAAAATCCAAAATGGCACTTCCAGATGCTTCCTTGACGGCAAGCCCCCACATGCATCTGACCAATCCACTCTCCAGTCCCGCTCTCTCCAAGAATGCACAGAGATGTGAATCGGTTGTCCTAACAAGCGATAATGCTCATTCCCACACATTATTTTAGAAACTTGGGGAAAGCTGCAAAGTCTTTTCCCATGTAGTTTTTGGAGTTTTTTTGCCTCCTTCCTTCCAAATACTGTGAATCTCCTGCAGATCCTGTTGGGACAAAAAGTATTCTCCTTGAATTCTATGAATATTTTCACCATCTAGACAACCCACAAGTAACAAGCAACACCTCCTCAAATTACCTCCTCAATACAACCTGTTTTCATACTAGTAACACTAGCTGTGAGGGTCGGGGTGACAACTGGCCCATTTCTGGATCTACAGTCTTTGTACTGTGAGTCAGCAAGACCTGGCTCTGCGCTAAAGAAATGAAAAAAAAAATGATCAAGAGGATGCCAGAGCCTGCTCTATGATCTGGCAAGTGGCCTGCCTCGTTTTCAGTTATTAAGATGCCATTACAGGGCAGCAACTTGTCAATTATTTAGTTTTGTTCTTTTACCACCAAGGCTTGAACCACCTCTAAGAGTTGTTACGCTTTTGGTTCAAGGTGCCCATGTTAAATACAAATATAGCTTACTTCATTGGAAAACAACAGAAAGTATGCATAACAGAAACATCTATCCAATGTTGTGAAAGAAATTGGGGCAAAAAGGCTTATGTTTTATTTGGCAATAGTATTTGAAACAGGTATTCAACTATTTTTAATCGGAATAGTTCTGTGGAAGCCATTTACCTTAAAGTCTTCTCTGGATAAGAACTTGGGGTAAATAACAACTGGTACAACTTTTTTAAACAATGAATTTCTGTAATGGCCAAAATACTTTCCAGTTGTCATCCCTCTGTCTTCACATAAACACAGTAAGTAAAGTTGAGATACTGAGTGTGTCTGAACATCAGAAATGAACACCCTGGAAACACTAGTAGTTGTGGGCCTTACAATTGGACAGAAGTTGTACTAGAAGAGACATTATACACACAAGCTAGATTGACTCCTAGCTTTCTTCTCCTCACCTCTTCGCCCTGCTGCCCCCCCCCAATGTGGTAGCATGACCCATTCAATACTACCTTCCATGCAATTAGGAAGGACTCTAGAGAACAGAATGTAAAAATGGTGAAAGCTGAAAACCATTTGTAAAATGGGGGTTCTGTTCCAAAATGCAGAAATATCTAAAGAGGGATGTTGAAAAACCTCGAAGGGGGTGGGGACATTTGTGCAAGTCAATTGCATGGAACCTAAGTGGAGATGCATCATATGGTAGTTTGGGGAGGGGATACTTTCTGCAATTGTCCAGGTTTCAACAGATGAAGCCACATTCTGCTCTAGGGAACAATAGTGGGAGTGTGGGTAGAAGGGAAGAGCAGTATTGGCCTCTAAAACTGCTTTATGGTTTTTATGTTAATGTTTCGGCAGCAGTTGTACAGGACTAGAGAGAGAAGGATCAAACTGCCCCAAAGACAAATGCCTAAAAATGTGCTGTGTACACACCGAAAACCCCCAAACTCCACACTGTTTTCCAAGCAAGCAAGTGCTCAGCTAGTCCACCACCCCCATGAGATCCTGGGACAACAGCACACATGGTATACCTTTTCAGGATTTGACATAGTAAGCTAAGCCATCTGCAGATTCGGTTCATAATATGGCTTGAGCTCTAAATCATGGTTATCACAAAATGGTTTGACATGTCAATTAAGATGATCTTCTTATTCATGACCACACAACTAACATCATGGCTATAAAGGAATGTGTTGTTCTGTCCACTCCCAAGTTAATATCTTTCCCCTTGCTGGCCCTAATCCTGCTAAAAGTATCTGTGGAACATGATAGCCACTTGCAAACTCACCACATATGGAGGCAAGCCATATGACAAGTGTCTAGCTATAAGGTAATTTCAATTTTATTACATCTCTACAACTGATCAGAAATGTCAAATAGCAGGGTAGTAACATGAACCTTCTCACAAACCTTGACACTATGGATGCCTGGAACACTCTGACACTGTTATACAGTACTCGCCCCTGGTGAGTTTACAAGCAACTTCCACATGGCTGAATGCTAGGATTTGGAGCATTGCTTTCCTATGACTACCACACATATATGTGCACATGCCTGTCTCCAAGTTGCCTGTCGACTTATAGCAACCCCATGATATGATTTTCATAGGGTTTTCTTAGGCAAGGAATACTCAGAGGTGGTTTGCCAGTTCCTTGCTCTGAATTATAGCCTACAGCACCTTATATTTGTTGACAGTTTCCCATCCAAATAAATATAAAAATATATTCATGTCTGTACTTGGTGCCCAGTCTTTACATGTGATTTGTTTCCTGGTTAAATGGGTTGGAGTCAATTTCCCCTTTTCTCTGTGGAATGAGAGTAAATGGAAAAATCCAGTGAAGCACCTCTTATATGACCCCTGTCAACTCATGTCTCACAAGTTATGACTCTATTTGGAGTTACCTAATGTCAGCATGTATGATTTACCTGGTGAGGTTGTCACTTTGACCTGTAATAACAAAGTACAACATTGCTGGCTTGCATGTTATAAAAAATGATGCACAATACTCCCATCTAGAAGTCAGAATAAACATTTTACATAGCCCTTTGTCAGTTCTATAAATGTTTACAGTTAATCGATGCCATAAAACTTTCCTTAGGGCTCTGATATTCAGGCTTTGCACCAGGGAAAGCAGCTTGAGTCTGACATTTTAAATACTGGTAGCGTTATCTAATTCAAGCACTGGAAATTCCCATTGGTGAAAAAACATATGTAACTTCCTGCCCCAAATATTAGATTTAGGGGTATTTAAAAACACTTTCTGGAGCAGAAGGCAATGAAGCAGCATAATCAGATGCATAAATATTGGGTAACTTTTATTGGCAGAAAGTTTTAACTAGAGGTCTAGATCTACATCTAGCTCTGCACTTAATATCTGTTCTTATTAACTGGAACTTTATATACTAGTGAAGCCACATGCCAAATTGATCCTTTTTTCATTTCTTGATTTTAAATTATCATTAAAATGTTGAGAAGAAAGAAATGCCTAGGGGGTTGGATTATATAATTTCAACCATATGTATTATATGGATTTTTCAAACAATACTGAATTTGTCAAAACAGTGTCCCTTCCTGCTTTATTTTTTTCATCAAAAATAGGAGCTGCACTGTGAATAATAATATCATGGCAAATACTGTGTATATTTTATCCTTAATTAATGCTACATTTTAAAGAATAGCTCAGATAGCACTGACTACAGATCACTCAGGGATAAAAACTTGTCCCATCCCACATTGGCCCTGCTTCCTTGGCAAAGAATGTCTGCAAAGGAGTGTCATCTACAGGAAAGCAAGTACTATTCTCCCTTATGAACCAACCCCGGGCTCTTTGATCTGCTGGTGAGTCCCTTCTCTTTGTCCCGTCACTCTCACAAGTACATCTGGTGGGAACTCAGAAGAGGGCCTGCTCAGTGGTTGCCCCCAGGCTCTGGAACACTCTGCCCAGAGAAGTCAGATTGGCACCCTCCCTGCCTTCCTTCTGGAGCCAAGTAAAAACCTTCCTGTTTCGGCAGGCCTTTGCCAGTCTTTGCTAATGGCAGTGCTGGGTATATGTGAGTGGGGTGTGTGTGTGTTTAGAGTTTTAGCTGGTTTTAACTTTTTTAGTTGTTTAATTGTGTTTTAACTTTTGTATTTTGCTGATTTTACAATGTCTTTTTATTGTATGCTGCTTTGAGTCCCAAATAGACGAAAAGCGAGATAGAAATAATAATAATAATAATAATAATAATACCACCCACTCATGGACATCTACATTTGGTCGCTCATGCATAGTGAGCTGCCCTTCTCAGAAGATGCCCTCTCTAAATGTCCATGCTGAGTGCATTGATGGTAAAGGGATGGCACCAGTATGGAACGCAACATCTGGGATGCTTCCTCTTATACCCATAGTTGCCTTACATGAGAGTAACATATGAAAAGGGGTAGCGAAATGCTCAGAAAGCACTTTTTCCTCATGATTGTTGTTGAATGGGTTTTGACTTTGTCAGTAATGTCTATGACTCTTGCTTAAAAAGAACAAAACAAAAAAACAACTCCTTACTCTTCTCCACTGAAAAACAAAATGGTGCCCCTGTGAGTGGACACTGCACACTGCTATGTTCTGTCCATACTCAACAGCCAGCAAAGAAAGTTTGGTGGAGTGAGTGGCTGCCATGGTGCCTGCAACTGGCACAGCAGTGAATTACATAAATGTGGCCAATTGCTGAGCAATGGCAGATGCTATAAGTGCAGCTGGCCAGGGGAGAAGGGGTGCAAAGCCACAAGACTTTAAAAGCCATGGACACGATTAGGGAAGGAGAGGATGCAAGCAGCTAGCATGCTCCCTCGCTCCTCTGACATTTCCCAGGAGCAAAGAAGGAGACGGCTTTAGGATAACTAAAGGGAATTTCCTGAAGGGGATGTCTGGGTAGACCAAATGTTTCCATGGGAAAGAGCCAGGGCTGCTCTGTGGACCCAGTAGCCCTTAGCAAGGAGCAGTCAGGCAGTTTTCCTCTCTCAAGCCACTGCAAATAAACAGCAATGCAGGGTAGCACAGGTTGAGGCCAGACCACACTCTAACTACCATAAAGCTCTCCTTGGAGAGGATTCATTCCCTCAAAGTGTCACCCTGTGGTGGGACCCTCCTCCTAGAACACAACCCTTTGATAATTCAAAATGGTGGGACCTACCTGACAGGGGAGTTTTCTCTCCATTTGTTTGTTGGATTTGGGTTATTATGGATCGCATAAATTGTTATATACCCTTGAATTTACAGAGATTTGGCTGTAAGCATGATAATTGCATGCCTAGGCACTTCAGTTTTGCAACCTACACACAAAAATGCAAAAACAAAAAAACAAAAAAGGGGATTTAAATGACAGTTCTCTGCATTTTTTAATGTACTGTAATTATATAGACCGCTGTTGTGTTTTAAAATAATCACAATAAGATTTAAATACAAGTTAATATGAAGGCAGTGGATCCCATCTGCTCTTGGAAGCTAGGCAGAGTTGGGCGTGGTTAGTACTTGGATAGGGCACTGCCGAAGAATACTAGGTACTATAGGCTGTATTTCAGAGGGTGGCAATAGCAAACTACCCTGAGTACTCCTTGTCTAAGGACCTGTCTACACTGCAATAAATACAGCAGTTTGACACCATTTTATCCACCATAGTTCTTTCCTATGGAATACTGGTAGCTTTGTGAGGTGTTTATCTGGTGCCTCACCAAACTACAAATATCAGGATTTTAAGGAGGATTTAAATTCTCAACATTGAGAACTTAGGGGAAAATAATGCAATAAAAAATTAAAGATGTCATAGAAAATAGAATATGACTGAGCAGACAGAAATAGATGGAGGGGGGGAACCTTTCCTCCACATTAGTTTAAATATTTGTATTTATCCTGAGTTTCAAGGAAGGTTCAAACATTTGGCTCCCTGATTATGTCATGTGTGGCACAGCTCCTTGTTCTAGTTCGACATAATTCTGATCCCTGTTGCTAAAATAACATGAGGTATTTCTTTTCATTGTTTGGATTCAAAACATGAACAGAATGAGTATCAAGAACCAGATTAAGGCTCCAGAAAGCTGAATATATGGGAGGTGCTTCAGTTCTGATTGTGATTTTTTTTTAAATTAAGTTGAAAATGTGTGTTTCTCCAGGGATTAAGAAGAAGGGCATGTGTCTGCCTTAGCACCTACCTAAGTTACTGAGTGAGGACACCTTAACAGGCTCATCAAAGAGCCCTTTTATTCTTGAAGCATCTTCCATTGCAATGTCACCATGGCTACAGATCAACTCTTTCCTTCCCCTTTCTACTATCTATATCCACTATGTCTGGCACTAATTAAATCCTGTAGCTGCCTTATGTTGGTATTTCCCCCAAATACCTTCTCCATTTATGTTTCTTGTTGTGTTGCAATCCTTGGGTCTCAAAGCAGTGCAAGAGAGCAAAAGCACCTTGCAGCCTATGCACGGACAATAATGGATAGTCATTCATTGGTACTTTTGTGCGTGTGTGTGATTCCCTTTTACTATTTGTGACTCAGTTACTTGCAGAATGAATAGGAGAAAGGTTGCTGTAACGTACGAGTTTTTAAAATGTCTATAAATAAAATTTATATTGTTATTTCATGAAATTCATGTTCAGGCACCTATATATGTGGATAGCATCAAAGAGGAAGAACGTGGCTTAAAACAGATCTGTGGACAAGCCTTCTATTGGAATGGAATTTTAAAAAAATATTTTCTCACTACCTGAATTAGATACTGGAACTATATCATTGTATTTGGAAATTATTGGACTGCCTCCATGAGATGCCTGTATGAACCTGAAGACACAGAACTTTTTCATTTGCCTTTATTATATATGGTACTTTGATCTTGCCTATCTGATGACTTTATCAGATGCGGCAAATATGGCGTCATAAGGGTGCCTAATGATCGTGAAAGGGTGCCCATACCAGACGTTGTCTTTTCGCAATTATATCTTGTTTAAAAGCTGTCCTATTATATTGATGGGCCAAGCTGTCAATAGATCTGATGTGGTGCTTTGTTGTTGGCACTGCCGGCGTTTGAATCCTCACACCATTGTACTCACGTGAATGCTGCATCAATGGGCAAACACTTCCAGGTGAGATTGCGACAACCAGGTAGGGGACACTCTTTTTATGACACACCCCACCGTACTTGGGACTTTTAAAGTGTGTTTTTGTGTTTTGCTGTACTTTTGGTGTGGGTTCTTTGCTTTAATTTTTAAATTTCCCGTGCTAGCATCTTCTCACGAGAATCGGGGAGATATGTAATCCGGAAGTAAATGGAGGTCCGTTTGTGCTCTGTTGCTGCCAGGGAAGCCTCGTTTACACTTGCAAAGGCAGGTCTGGTAGAAGGGTCTTTTGCCAGCATAAAAACACCACAATTTATGCCGGCAAAAGGAGATTAACGTGGGGTGGTCTGAAAAAGTCCTGAATATATATTTTGCCTTTTCTCTTCTCTTCTGCCTTTTCATTTGGGTTTATTTATTTATCTATTTAGAGTATTTGTACCCCACCCATCAGCCAAAAAAGCTCCCAGGGTGGCTAACAAATCATTAATTTGACTGTTCTTTGCCTTCAGGCTTACAATCTAAATAAGACCCAAAACATAAGGAAAAGTTAATGGCAGCGGTGGTGGTGGTGAGGATATATCTGGCAGATGCTGTCTGTTCTTCTCTCCCACTGAGGCCACAGCAGTGGTAGTTATGGAGAGGAGAACCTTTCATCTGCTGCTAGAGCTAAGGCATGATAGAGCTGGACTTGCCTCTTCTCTCTCTCCAAAGCCACAGCAGTGGCAGTTGGAATGGAAGGGTAGGTTAACTTTTTCCATAGTGAAGTGAGCAATATCTCTGTTGTTCAAACACCAACCTGATTTAGTAGTTTTTCTAGACTCCTAAAATGGTGTTGAAATGACATCAAAGCTAAAATTGAAATTTTGACAATAATGCGGTAGGCCCTCATCCAAAAAATATTTAGATATGTTTACCTTTCTCCTATAGTCTCAGCTTGCAGAGATTCAGACTGAGGGACTGTGATCATTTTTTAAAAAATTGCAGTTGGGTACAAAAAAGTATGGTTGGAGGAAAGGCTGTGCTGATGAAAAGCTTATAAAAGTAGACTTGGAAAAATGGGGTGGTGGGATTTGACACATGCTATACATGGGAGGTAGGGATGGAATTAAAATTTATAATAGCCTAAGCATGAAGAAACTCTTGCAGAAGATTTGAAAGCATTGTGAACCTAGGAAAAAAAACAGTGCCCAAGAGGTGCCAATTTTAGAAGCACAGGTATAATTAAAAATAAATAGAAGAATTGTTATTGAGTCAAGGCAAATTCATAAATGAATCATTGCTGCATGGTAGATATAATGTATTGAGTTCTAGGGAGAAACTGCCACACATAGCAAAGAGCAAAACATTCTTTCTGTTCAGGTGTGTGTGTGTGTGTGTGTGTGTGTGTGTGAGAGAGAGAGAGAGAGAGAGAGAGCGTGCATTTCTCCATTTGGAAAACCTGATTTAAAGAATACCTGGTGTCAGTGGAAGTGATTATTATGTACTGATTGTGGAGAGGTTTTGGCCCTCTAAAAAGACTCAGCACTATACAAGGCATGAATAAATGAAGGCAAGAAAGTATGAGTTTAGGGTATTCAATGCATATTCAGATTAAATGAACCTTAAAATGTGTTTTCCAGGCACATGTATGAAGGCACTGCTGGTTAATCTGTCTTTTACTCTCTCCTTCCTTTTTTCCCTTTTAAAAATACCTTTTAAAAATATTTTGAGTTCTGTCAAGCATCATGCAAGTAGATTTCCACTACCTCTCCACTCTCTGCACATACCCCAACTCTGCTTTGGAGAATACCCAACACTCTGGAGCAGACTGGGGAGACAACTTGGTCCAGTACCTAGACATTTCAAAAACTGTAGGACTCCTTGATCAATAGAAAGGTGAGGCCTCCGATTTTACACCAAATTAGGAAATGTTCCTGGTGTCACCTAGGGAAATATAGATACAATCTGAAAACAGTTATCTCTTCATATTCGCTGGGGTTTGGTTCCAGGACTCCCTGTGGATACCAAAATCTGTGAATAGTCAAGTCCCATTATATGCAATGGCATAGCAAAATGGTGTCCCTTATATAAGATGGCAAAATCAAGGTTTGCTTTTTGGATTATTATTTTTAAAGAATATTTTCAAGCTGTGAAGTCTGAGAGATAGCACCCATGATCCTCAAAAATGGTTTCATAACAAATTATGCAAATGAACCAAAGCCAGCAATTTTGTGAGAAAGCCAAGTTTTGCCAATTGGTCCCCAACTTGCACAAAAATGTTTGGGATGTCACCTTAAGTGTAACTATCAGTTTTGGTCAAATTTGATTCAAAATATACAGAAATTTGAAGTATGTGTTTGGGAGGAATCTCAAGTAGTTGACTAGGCAGGTCTGATACCTCCTAGATCCATTATTTTGGTCATATTGAATTTTTAAAAACCAAGTTTAATAACTCTCTGATCAGCCATGTGATTTGTATAACATAACAAACAGGTGAACATTTTAAAACAGTATAGATATTTCCACACAGCACAGTAAATAATGCTTACTGCACTCTGTGAAGGCATAACAATAGGGAAATGGTCATTCAGAGTCTCCCTAGGCAACTTCCAAAGAGACTTTGTATGGAAAATATTCAATATGAAATTGGCTTGTTGCCTTCCATTACATTTTGTTCTTGGGTAATTACTTGAAATGATACGATGTAATGATCTGCATAGGGATGCCACAGCAAGACTTCCTGTTCAGCTTGCAACAACTACCTGCCCTGATTGGATGAATCAAGAGATGCAGTAGATTAATCAAGAGATGCATCTAGAGAATTCTAATGCTGGTGAACATGTGCATCTATCTTGGCAATGTATGCAGATGTCAGCTTTTGTTTGTAGCTCTGACAAATAGCTATTTTTAAAAATGCAATATATGAACTCAATCAAACTGTTTTAATACACTGCCAGGCACCAATCCAAAATGTCACTGACCACAAAAATGTGCATTACTTGGCCATTTGAGAATGAGAGGATACATAAAAAGGGCTGGAGGTTGTCCTAGCAGCATGTCCCCAATGATAAGATCAAATGCAGACAGGGATGTTAAATTCCTGTTTATTCAAACAAATTCTAAGACATCAAAACATTTGAATAAATAAGACTTCAAATAATTGGGGGAATTATTGTGTAAGTGCTTCACACCAGGGGACATAACCTAGATTCCACTAAGAGGGAGTAGTGAGTTTAGGATCAAAAGGAAGGTAATAATGGGGTTTTGCTCTGTGTGGGGGGAAATTGAATAATTAGTTGTGTGATTATTAAGGGATCAAGAAATGCCAAAGCATTTCGTCATCATGCTCAGATGAAATAGGCCAAAAGCTCTTGCATCAATAAGCCCAACAGCAGAATATAGTACTGATCAAAATTATAAATAAGTCACTTCTCAAAAGTTATTCATTATTAGTGAACTTGGTATGAAGATTTTCATCAGACAAAAATAAAGATACAAAGAGACCAGCACAAAATTCCACTTACAGTATATTTCCCCCCTGAATCAGTGAAAGTTATTGTATTTAGTTCTGTGTAAACCTAGAGAAATGCTACAGATAGGCAGAGCAATAATATATTCTTTTTATACAAGAACAGCGGGGTTCAACCCCTTATGCTTCTCCCAACGAATGTTTTATCAGCACAACACAACACAGATGAAAGAAGAAGGAGACACCCAATATAGCACCGGTATAACTTCCTAGGCAAGACACCTGCAGAGTATGCACTCAGCCCTTCATGGGACAAAATATCCAGACCCAACCAAGCAGGCAAGCACACTTTTGCCAGGCAGCCTAGAGGAAGGGGAATGACATTCAACAAAGATGTCACAGAAGCAGACATGGCATTGGGAAGTAGGAGGGGGATGCCTGGAACCCACAAGGTAAAAGGGGTTAACATGGCCTCACTCACCTTTTGTATGAATTTTTAGAAAGGCCTTCCAATGGAGAAAAAGAGAGAGCTCTCAAGACTCAGGCGTCCTTGAGATGGAGCAGGATGCGGAACAATGGGTTCAAACTACAGGAAAAGAGATTCCACCTAAATATTAGGAAGAAATTCCTGACAGTAAGAGCTGTTTGGAAGTGGAATACACTGCCTTGTAGTGTGGAGGAGTCTCCTTCTTTGGAGGTTTTTAAGCAGAGGCTGGATGGCGATCTGTCGGGCATGATTTGATTGTGCATTCCTGCATGGCAGGGGGTTGGACTGGATGGACCTTGAGATCTCTTCCAACTCTATGATTCTATGATTCTTTCTCTCCCTCCCTCCCTCCCTCCCTCCCTCCCTCCCTCCCTCTCTTTTAAATACCCAAATGATGTTTCTGTTGTCCCAGACTATTTTTGAGCAGTTCCTGGTATCAGCTGTGACATTTATTTCCACCCTCGTGTGGGTTTCTTTTTGAATTTCAAGACATATCAGAATAAAAATTACCTTTCTCTTTTTATTTTTTTTTAAAAAGACCATAGTCACTGCATCTCTTTTATAAAAAAAATTAAAGAAGAGAATCGAAGAGAATATAGTGCTATAGTGTGAACCAGTGTGGTGTAGTGGTTTGAGCATTGGACTGTGACTGAAACCTGGGTTCAAATCCCTGCTCAGCCATAGAAACCCATTGGATGGCCTTGGGTAAGCCACGCTCTCTCAGCCTCTGGGAAAGGCAGAGGTAAACTTCCTTTGAACAAATCTTGCCAAGAAAACCCTGTGATAGGTTCACCTTAGAGTTGCCACGTGTAGGAAATGACTTAAAAGCACACATCATCATCAACAAGAGTGCTATAATGCATTGGTGAAATGGCACTTTTTCACTGTAACATTATAACTCTAAGAAAATGTTCTTTAAAAATTCAAAGAGGAGAAAACTTGACCTTTCAAACCACAGCACCACCTAGGCAAACCATGCACCAGTTTTAAAGACAACTGCTACACACACACACAAAAGAATGGAATGAATGTAGAGGCCACAACATCTGGCAAAATCCAAGGAGCTATATTGTGAAAACTTAAGCTTCTTTAGACCAATCAAGAACAGCCTTTAGAATGACACAGTGAACATCATGGAACAATACTCCCAACCTTTCAAGCATATGGGAATTAGACATGTAACAAGGTGTTCTTCCCAACCTTCCACCAACACTGCACTTGGTCATAGATGCTAAGAGCACATAGGCTACAGGAGGAGCCCTAGCTAGGTGGAAGTGTGTGTGTGTGAGAGAGGTGGGTTGTTACCCAAAATGCTCCTTGGAAAATTCCAAGAAAATATCGAGTTTCTAATATGTTGGGGAAATTAGCAGCAACTCAACTTTAGCTATGCAAGAGGGGGTAACAACGGAATCTGAAAACCAATTATACCATTACTAGTCTGGATGCAATACTTAGTACACATTTAAAATTAAGTATTTTTTTTATTAAGGAGTTCAAAAATAACACCAAACACACACACACATTCACCCAGAAGAAGCATTCACTCAAGGCTATAGAAAGAAACAGTAGGAAAACTTGGATAGGGGGTAGCAAGAGGATCTTGAGGTGATACAGACCTGTCCTGTGGTCAATCTGGCAGAGTGGATGGAGGAAACTGGGTGTGGCTAACACAGCGCAACAGAGTGTCCCCCTGTTACTGGCTGTGCACCAAGAGGCATATTTTGGGGGGTCTTTTATACCTCCAAATACATCTGAGGGGATTGGTTGCTTCATGGGTTGACACAATGAATTCCATGAGCCTTCATGGATTGCACAATGAGTTTCCTGGTCTTGACAAAAGGTGAGGAAGATGCTAAATGTGTTTCTTAATGTCCAATGATTGAATTTTAACAGCTCTGAGCAACTTCTTTTAGGTTGGGAGCTGAGGAGAGGAAATTTCACAATCAGCAAATACAAAAGGGTTTCTTCCATCCATTAACCTCCCATTTATGTGGAATGTGTCTTCTTTTGGCTTTTTAGCCCCAGGCCTTACTTTCCAGGGAAAAAAACAAAAATGACCTTTTCTGAGACCATCCTGTCTTTTTCCCTTGTAAAAGGCCACAATAATGAACCAAGCCTGGCCAATTTCTGAGGCCTATAGCCAATGCTAACATTCCAGAAGTGGGGTGCCTTGGAAGTGGGGTTACAGGGTGGAGAGGGAGGAGAACCCTGGTATAATCCATACTAGGAAAGCTGTACCCCCAACACACACCCATATTCATGCACACCTGAGCTAACAGGAAACAGCACTGCTTGGACAAATAGCTCACTCCCAGCATTGGTCAATCTGCTCTTTTGGCCTATCCTTCCCCCAACAAGCTATGTAACCAATCCACTATTTTTCCTGATAGACCAAGACTGCACATGTGGACTTGGAGGATCCTAGGCAGTAACAGTGATGTCTGTCCATAGGTACAAGCAAAAGCATTCCATGGAATGAGTATGGAGAGAGAAAGAAAGACTGAGCCACATGCATGTGAGGCAAGCATTTTCCTCACCCAACCTAGGGAGAGTAGTAGTCCATGAAGGCTGACATTTGCTAAAACGAGTGAAGAATCTTTTTTTTTTTAATGGACAACATTATTTGAACATGTTTAGTGTGCATTCCTAATGTATTTCAAACATAAACAAAGAGATAAATGAGGTTGGCAGCGTGGGGAAAACAGAAGGGGAAAATGAGGACGTGCAGAAAGAAAAACAAAGGTAGAGACATTTGGGCAAAGATGAGAGCAAAGAGGACAAACGGAAGAAAGGATTTCTCAACAAGATGCTGAAAAGATACAAACTGAGGATGTTCCCTGTGAAACATCAACTTGAATTTGACTATTCTGCTTGAAATACTAAAAAAAAAAAAAAAAAAAAAAAAGACAGAGAGAGAGGGGGGAAGAGCAAAGGCACTGGAACAAATTGAAATAATTTTAAAGGAGAAATTGGTATTTTAAGTAAGGAATAAAAATAAGTACACATCTGCTGCATTAATATTCACAAACAATTTATTCTGATGCTTTCAGTGTTAACCATATTTTAAAAGGTAGTTTTTTAAATGGGCAATGCTTTTCTACATTTCAATCCTAACACCACAAACCTGGAGTATTCTGACATTTTCAAAGCCCTGGCAGGCTCTTGCTAGCAGGGCAGAAGGAAGGGAAGAGGCATGGTATTGGCAGTGTTTTCCTTTGGACCACCTTTGTTCCACTGCTCACAATGGAAGGGAAACCTTTTAGAACAGCTCTAGGACTGACCTAGATGTTTCCCCATGTTGGGACCATGCTTGAAGGATGGAATAGTTTTGGATCCAAAGTGTCAACTGCTCTACTCACATTATGCTCCCCCATATCCTTCTCCAAGGTTGGAGCTCCAATGTCAGATGGGTAACGGGTGTAGATCTTTTATAAGAATGGGGAGAGAGGGTCTAAAATCCATCCTCCACTTCTGCAGTCTCTAGAAAAACTAGATGTCATGCTAATTGTATAATCACAATTAATGTGTCTACTTAAAAAAATAAATAAATAAATAACAGCAATGAAGGTCTCCAGACAGGACTGGAAACATGTCAAGCATGGAGAAAGGTTTAACTATGCGGTGGTTCTGAAGAAAACTGCACAATCTTCAACTGCTATTCTTTCTAGAACAGAAGGTTCCATTGGTGACATTGGAAGCTTCCCTCCAGAAGTAATTAACAGTGTAAGGAGAAAGGGGAATTTTCATCAGGACCATGACATGACAGGAAGAGTTAGCTTCTCTGCTTATGTGTGTGGCGAAAGTTGTGTTTACCTGTAGTTCCTAATGAAATGTACAAAAGTAAACAAGTTTATTATAATCAAACAATGAACGTGATATCAGGTTAGAACTATTAGAAAACTATGTATAGCTTGTACTCCCCCCCCCCCCAGAAGAACTGCAATCCACATTTGGTTGTGTACATTTGGTTCTGGTTTGGAAGGAATTGGTTTACTGGTTTGGGTGAAATGGCAAATTAAAGTTTATCACAAAAGAGAAAGTATAGAAGACAAAAAGGAAATGCATGAGGGCAAACCCCATGTATATAAGAGCAAGCCATGCTTTGGTGTTTGATCTTAACTTACCTGATATTGACTATATGTTCAATATATTCAAACTCACAAGGGCTTGCTTAAAGCTAATATGGTCATTCTAATGGTAGAGTTGTCAGGTTGTTGGACCATTCTTGGAAAGTAGAATTGGCATCAGAATCAAGACATAAATGTCTTATAGTATTGAAATTTAGTGTTTTGATAAAAATGTTCTTCTGAACAGGTTTGCTACAGAAGCTGAGCATTTGATCACTCCTTCAGTAAGAATGATAGATAAGTCATGCTCTTGTCTTCATTTTAACTTATTTAGCTATCTTTGGGGATGCAGAACACTGTTTTCATGGTTTGAGATGCAGAATTAGGCTTTGTCTAGATGGGCTTTATACCCAATCGTGGCCCCGTCTTGGAGCCCTGCAGTCCTAGTGCCACAGGGCTTTTGCCCCATTTTGCTCCCAGGCAGTCCTCCAGACACATGTGGCAAAGACAGGGCTAAGACGGGGTAAATCTCATTACGTCATTGTATAATAATATCTGCAAAAAAAGTTCCAGCCAGGAAAAATGGATCGGGCTCCTCATGACCACAGGAGCCCATACCGGCACGACGTCCTGTTGCTGCAGTTGCTGTCTTCATCGCTCTCTCTGAAGTCAGAAAGGAGTCCCACAGCATGCGACCAGGACTGCTCACATGCAGGGGGCCCTAATCACATGCTGCAGGCCAGCTTCCTAGCTTTGGTGAGTGAGATGTGGGTAGTGGTGGTGGTTGCTGCAGGGCTGCGCCAGTGTGGTGGTCTGGATTCCATCCTGTTTCACGCTGGTAACAGGAGGAACGGGTCAGACCTGTGGCTAGAATATGCTGGCGGTGCGCCGGCATATTCTGGCCTGTGTAGATGAGCCCCTAGATTCTAGCGTTAAGATGAAGCCTATAGTTTTCCACTGATTTGTGGGGAGATGTGGCTAAGAGGTTTTTGACAAAGGGAGATCATGCTTTAAGATGGAAGACATTTTATTAACTTTTTAGAAGGATTAGAGGTTAAGGTGAAGTGACAGATGGGCTTCTACAGTACTTTGTTTTAAGAACAAGAAAGCTGGCACAGCTTGAAATGGTGGCGGATTTGCCTGGCAGCATGCCTCCTTTGCTACAGAATGACCCAGTGGGAATGATGCTACTTCATGATGTAGAATTGTTTCTAGGGACAGTGTTGAGGAAGGGGGAGATGTAGCTTCTTCAACACCCCACAAAGGACATAGCCATCTCCCCCTTCCTCAGTGCTAGAGAATTCTTCACTAAGAAAATTATTCACTGAAACACTCTTTATTTTTGTTTAGTGAGAGGAAATTTTCCACTCATTTATCCACTGTATAATGTGAAATAATTTCATCAAAATTTATGGACTGTGTCTGCTAAGGAAGATATTGGATGAGTCCTGTTCACATTCAGGACAGAGAAAACACTTAATCACATAGTGAGTAATTGAATTCATGGCTCTAAGATGTGGCAGTGGCAGCACTGGCTTAAGGCCAAACAAAATATATAGTACACAATATGTGCAACTTTAAAAAAAATGTATGAATAAAATAGCCACTGCTTTTCTGTTGATTTTTAGCAGGACAATGTCTAGAGCAGCCTTTCTCAATCTTTCTACCCTTAAAATAATTTTGAGACCTCTCAGAATGCATAAAAATTATATCTACAGCTCAAAAAAGTGTTTTTTTTCCTGTCACAATCTTTTGCAGAACCCCTATTAATATCTCACAGAACCCTAAGATTCCACAGAACTTTGTTTAAGAAACTCTGTTCTAGAGGGGAAAGGGTTAAGCAGTCCCTCCCATCACTATTTCTATGCTTAAACTAACAGACTTCAGTTCTGACAACATTTTTAGTTAAACCAATTGAAGAGAGAGAGTTACTCACAGATGCAGGATGTTAAGGTGGAGAAACCACAGTGTAATGACATTAGAACATTCTGAAAAGATAAAAGGGAATTTAATCAATATAATTTTTGGTGGCAACCCTAGTTTTTTTCCTGTCTGTAGTTTTGATTTCATTGGAAGATTTGTTGAAATCACTGTAGGTTTTCCAATGTACAGCAGAATTTTTGAGTGAGGATTCAGATATTAAAGGACTGAAATATTCAAACTGAATGTTTGTTGTTGCTTCAAATAACACATGACATTTCTAGCAACAGACTCTGGATTCAGATGACATGGAGAGCTGCTACATGATCTTTAATAGGATCGCTAAACTGATAACTGCAAATAAATAACAGAGAAGAGTAGACACGACTCCTGCCATGCTGGAGAAATAACAAATACCTTTTTTTTGAAAAGCCAGTCAAACATATCCAGTCAAATGAAGATATGTTGCTGTGGCAATTGCATCTACTTTCTTCATTTATATGTACTTACTTATGAAATGATCTGAAAAGATATCAGCGAGGTTGTGTCTGTTAAAAGAGCTTAATCTGACCCATTTGGCTTGTAACCATACTTGCCTATAAATGGAAAATGTAAAGCCTGGGATTTTCCTCTTGGCTGGCCTCCAGCCACATGCTTGTGTACACACACACACACACACACACACACCATACATACTTCTCCCCTTATCTTCTATTATAAATTGACAAACTGAACTAAAACTGTACATATAACAAGGCCATAACAGCTTTTGCTTGGTGAATTGGGGTGGGGGTGCTTACAAGAATAAATAGCTATTGTTTGGCTGTTTGGACAGGGCTGTTTTTCCAGTCCAGTTGTCCTCTGTTTTATCAAAGATCAATTCTGTTGTAATTGGCTGAAACAATATTATTCCATACTGTGGTGATATCAGACAATGAATCCAGAAGACTTACATATAAGATTTCATTTTCACTATCATAAATTTAATTATTTGCATTTTCATAAATAAGTGCCAGAACAGGACTAGCCAATTAAACATGCATGGAGGCAGATAGAGGGCCTTGCAGAAGTACAGTTGTCCCTTCATATTCGCTGGGGTTTGGTTCCAGGACCCCCCCCCCATGGATACCAAAATCTGTCAATATTCAAGTCCCATTATATGCAATGGCATAGCAAAATGGTGTCCCTTATATAAGATGGCAAAATCAAGATTTGCTTTTTGGATTACTATTTTTTAAAGAATATTTTTCAAGCCGTGAAAACTTAAATCCATGAATACCAAATCCGTGGATACAGAGGGGCCACTGTATTCATTTTTCCACATCATCTTTTCCAAAAACATGTGCCAGTTTGTTTTTTATTTACCTAACTTTTGTGCCACAGTAAAAATATTTTGAACCATCACAGTGTTGAGTATCTTATGCACATCAGGTAGTAATAATGTCAATGAAAACCATACAATTTCCAGATTGCAACACAACAAATGTGAAAAAGTCAAATGTGGGGGCTGAACACCATCAGCAAAGGATTGTGCATGTGTGTATCTATCCCTCCTAATTGCCCATGTATGGTAATTATTTGTAGCATATCACCAACTGCCAGTTGCCTGGACACTGTTCTTATTTGTCGTATGTGAATCTGGAACAAGGTGGTCTTGTCTTGTATTTTATAGTGAAACATGCTCTATGAATGGCTGCCCAGTCCCAGTCCATTTTAAAGTTAAAGAGAGCCATCACTCAGAAGGAATCTTGAACTCACATTGTATCCTTACAATATAAGCACGCATATTTTGTCACATGGGAAAAAAGGCATTGTCAAAAGATAAGAATCCACTGATTCCTGGGTCTATGGTAGAGTGGCAATGCATCCTACAATATGCAGGGCACAGGGCACCATTTGAAGGCTGGCTGGTCCCAGTCCAATTTAAAGAGGAAGAGAACGTTCACTCAGAAAGGACCTTGAAGTTGTCTATCAGCAGTTAGCACATGGCCAGCAGACTGAGCAAGCATACAGATTACCTGGGGCTTGTCTAGACTGGCCAGAATACACCACCTGGCCCATTCCCACCTCATTACCATGACAAAATGGACAGGAGTCCCCACACTGACTGCTGCATGCACATGCTAGCTGGTATCAGCAGGTGCTTCCCCTGCTGTCACATGTTGCTTTCTCTGGAGCCAGGAAGGAGGCCCTCAGCACGTGATCAAGGCTGGTCACATGCAGGGGGTCTTGATCAGGTGCTGGGGCCTCCTTCCAGGCTTCAGAGTGACTCCAGCGGTGGTGGCAAATGCAGTGACCCTGCATTCCTGTGCTGGACTCCTCTGGGTTTTCCCACAAAACATGGGGTTTCCCGGGTTTAAAATAACAAGTTTTAAAAGGCTTTCCCCTGGCTTCACCCTGATTTTGTGGGTGGCTGGTGGCTGGGGGAAGACTTTCTAGCCCCCACCCAATCTTCCCGAAGCCGCGATCAGGGGGGTATGGAGGGGTGGCTGGCTGGGCAGGGTTTCATCTCATAGGGCTCCCCATAACGGCTTCAGGAAGGGTAGGTGTTGGCAAGCCTCCCCCCATCCAGCCAGCCACCACCCGTCCCTCAAAAGCCATGATGGGGACCCATATTCAGGTGTATAAGACCGACCCCCTAATTTTGAAAAGATTTTGAGAATGTTTAAAAGTCATCTTATACGCTGGAATATATGGTAGTTGTTTTGTATAAATCTATTGTTCCCTGAGGTGGGTAAGAAATAATAACAATAACAATAACAATAATAATAATAATGAAGCAAATCTCTAGCCCTTGTAGGAGTGGTGTTATGGGGCAAAACGTGCATGTGGCAGAGTTCAAGAAGCAGGGAAGAGGGAGCCCTCTCAAGAGTTCAAAGTGAGGTGAGCAAATTTGGGAAAGGAGAGTGAGAGTTATAGCGGTAGGTTGCAAGGAGCAGGAGAGGTAGGCACAAGGTGAGGCAAGGTGCAAGTGAGGGAAATGTGGCACACACTGAGTCAAGGAGAAAAGAGAGGGTGGGAGGTGCACTGGCAGAGTTCAAGGAACAAGCGGGGGTTAACAAGGTGTTGGTGGCAGCAGCAACAGCAGCAAGGGCAGATACTGTTCTCCAGGAGGAGGGAATCAATCGAATTCATTACTATGGGAGTTTCCCTGGGTGAAGCAGCCACCTTGTTGGTGTGTCCGGAAAGCAACTAGTTACCGGCAAAGTATAAACAGCACTAGTCTGGGAAGGGAGCCTAACTGTTAATTAGCTCACAGGAATGCAAACACAGTCAAAGATTTAGTCTAGTAACACAGTCCAAAAGGTCAGAGCCTTACAGCAGTCAGTCAGTCAGTGTGAGTCCAAAACAGTCTGTGGGTCAACAGGAGCAGGCAGCAGAGCAGTCAGGGACAGTCGAAGGTCTAAGCAGAGTCAAGGTAACAGAAGTCAAGTTAACTGGAATCCAGGTACTGAAGTCAGCAAGAAGCTTTCACCAAGAAGATCAGCTGATCTCTGACAAAATCTCCATCGTCTCTCTCAGCATATATAAAGGAATTAAAGCTTTGTCAGGTGTTTCTTCATGAGCAGGTTTTTCTCATAACTTCTCAGAGATTTCCTTTGAGCTTCCTTTTGAGCTCGCTGCTGGGTATACAATGGTGGAGGTAAGTCCCTCTCTTCTTCTTCGTCCTTATCTGAATGGACAGGACTCTCTGCTGGGACTGAGGCCACCCCACTTGGACCAGGCTCTTCCTCTGCTTGAGCCTCTAGGTTGGCAGGGTTCCCTGCTGGTACCAGTGTAGATAAAGCTGTGCCAGGATCCCTAGGGCCATTCCCTGCCATGGCCTCCTCCTCTTCTGACTCTATAGCCTCATCAGGCTCATGGGGCATGACAAGGTGTTATTCTGAGAAGAAAAGGAGCTGGGAAAACACAGGTGGTAAGGGACAAGAGAAGAAGAGCTTCCTATTGGGATGTTTTATTTATCTTTTTAAAATTTTGTATGTTTATAAAATGATTTTATACTGTTTTGATGTGGGGGTTTTAATTGTTTTTAAATGTTATTGTGAATGTTTTTTAAATTGAATGTCTCTGGAAACTGCCTTGGGTCCCACTTCTGGGAGAATTGCAGCATACATATGAAATAACTAACTAACTAAATAAATATTAAGGTAAATGCTTAATGTGAATCTTAAGATTTTGAGGAAATGGGTTCAAGTAACGATAAAGGAATGATAAAATCCTTTTGGAAGGACTAACCCAACATATATTTGCTAGGAAGTGTGGTATCGGCATCTAAACTGTTTATTTACACGTACGTCCTCCCAACTTAAATGGTAAGTAAATCTGCATAGGAGTTTTATGTATTGCTATTTATTAGGAATACTATTTCCTTCCACAGTGTAAACTACAATGGGGAAAAAAATCTGCAGCTATGAGAAGTGTGAATAAAATTTGAGAGAGTGGCGGTAAGGGGTAAAAAAATGTCTGCCATGTTGGATTGACACTTATTTTAAATGTTGTTGTTTTTTTTTAACCACACAAAGGAATACTTATTAAAGTTTCCAGGCGAGTAGCTTGCTTAGTCTGTTGCAGCAAAAACTAGTGTTTAGTGCCATCTTAAAGACAAGGGTAAGTTTTATTTTGCATAAAGTTTTATGGACTACAGCCCACTTCATCAGATGCATCCTCAGTTGGTAGATTATTATACACTATAAAAGGGAATGGAAACATTAAAAGTACTAACATTTATCTTTGCCTCAAATTGATTTATAAACAATAGTTGGTGATTGCACAGGTATCCTAGCATAAACCAGCTGATTAGCACATGTATTGTGGTGAAAGTTTGCATAGGACAAGGTAGTTAAACTAGACTATTTTCAAGTTACAGTATAATATTTAATTTCTACCTCAAGTACTGGAATATAACAACCCTTGTCAAACACTGTTAGTCTCTCAGCTGATCTGGGAACAACCCTGCTTCCTGTATGCCCCTCTTCTACAACCTGATGCTAATGGAATGTCAGCTGGATGAGAGCAGAGACCCTAGACTTTGGGAAGTCCTGGGGAAAGGGCCTCCTCCCTGTCCCCTACTGCGTGCTTCCCTTGGCTCCTTCCCTTTTTCTTTCTCTTTTTGATCTTTCTTTCTCCACACTCCAGTATGCTCTCTTAGCCCCATTTTCCCTCTCTGTTTTTTCTATTTTCAACCATCCTGCTGCTCTTTCTCTTGCTCCCCACTCTTTGGTGCTCTTTTTCTTTCCCACTCTAGTGTCCTTATCATTCTTTTTCTCTTTCTCTCCTACACAGGGGTGTTCACTCTTCTCCATTCCTTTAGGCAGGGGGACCTTTCTCCTACATGAAATAGGTACTAAGACTGCCTTTGAAGGCCCAAGACATTGTGGAGCCACAGGCTTCTGCTCTGTGGTGTTGTTCCTAGGTAACAGCCAGGACAGAAGCAAAACCAGATAAAGGTAGCTTCTCAGCAGAGTGGACAATGTCTCTGTATTCCTTCCCTTATAAAAAAGAGTTAATCAGTCTTTCAGTCCTTATCAGTTTTGCATATAGAGTGTCATAAATCTGCATAAATTTCTATTATCAGTCCACATTTTTAAATACAGGAAAATCTGCATTATTTTCAATATGCAGTGTTCTAACCAATTTTTTTTTGTATCCATTTCCATGTAATACACACATTTTTGTATCTTGCCTTTCCTGATATATACATCTCTGTACACAATTTTTGAGCTGAGAATTGCATTGTAAAATACAGAGAAGGTGTTCCAATTTGCATAATAGTCCAGAAAATGTTAATCAGGTTGATTTCTTTAAAAATCAGCACCAAATTATTCCACGTCACTACTTGCATCCCCTGTTGCAGACTGTTATATAAATCAGAGTACACACATTTATTTTACACAAATCTGTGTTCTCTTTTTGTCCTCTTTCTGATGGTGCATTTCTTTTTTTTTTTTTGGCACCGGTCATCCTAATATAGGCTATTTAGAAGTCACATATTTTATTTTATTTTTCAGTTATTCTCAGGGTGTCTTCCAATTACCTTGGTTAAGAAAGGAAAAATGTTAAACTGTGCAAACATTAGAAGTTATATAGTGATTTGAGTTTTGAACTGGAATTTTAAAGATCCAGGGTCTTTAAAATTGAGCCAGTCACTCTTTCACATCCTAATCTACCATACAGGATTGTTGTGAAGATAAAAAGGAAAGGAAAGCCACATGTGTCACCTTGAGGAGAGGTGAGTTATATATATAACAAATCAATAAATTGGAATAATGAACAAGCAATATCAGAAAGCAAGGTTAATAAAATCCAAGTGATTGGAACACCCAATATGAATTGGTTAAAGAAGCTGCTCAAAGCCAGCAAACTGTTCTTGATGACAACCATGGCAAATCTGGTATATACCACTTTAGTATCTGGTTGTAATTAAAACTAAATGCCCATGGGCACTGTTGGTCTGCTTAAGTATCACCCTTTTGGTATTTTAATTCCTTGTATGAAATTCCTTAACTGCCAGATAACTTATGAAGACATTAGGGCTGCCCAGTTAAAGTGTAGGGAGGACTGTGTGTTCTGCAATAAAATAAAATAAAATAAAAATAATTTGCTTTGGAATTTCTATAAGAACAGTTATGTTGCCAACTTCACATGTCTACTCAGAAGTTTATTTCAGTAAGTACCTTAGTGATTTCTATGACCATTTCTGTTTAGTGAAATACACCCAAGTGACCTTGTTGTTGTTGCTGTTGTTTGCATTCAAGTTGTTTCCAACTTATGGCAATCCTAAGGTGAAGCTATTTTGGGGTTTTCTATGCAAGATTTGTTCAGAGAGGGTTTGCTATTGCCCTCCTCTGAGGCTGAGAGTGTGTGACTTACCCAAGCTCACCAAGTGAATTTTCATGGCTGAGCGGGGATTCAAACCCTGGTCTTCAGAGTCATAGTCCAATGCTCAAACCACTACACCATGCTGGCTCTCCCCCCAGTGACCTAGGGAACCCTTTTATCACATACAGTAGAACCCTGTATCCATGGGGGTTTGGAGAGATTATGAACAGGTGAAAAGGTGGAGGTTGAATACAAAGATTTTAAATTATAGAGAAATAGTAGAAAAAATTGAGCATGAATGTCAAGAATTATGGGAATTAAATGATAAAGAAGTATCAAAAGGAATTTTGTGGGATACTATGAAAGCTGTGACAAGGGGGATATGCATAAAAGAAACCTTTAACTTAAAAAAAAGGCAAGAAGAAAGAAAAAGGAAATTAGAAAGGGAAATAGAATTATTGGAAAATAAATATATATTAAACAAGGAAAAACAAACTTATATTGAGTTACGAGCAAAGAGGGAGGAATTGGATAAAATGGAAGTAGATGAAGTACAGGAAAATTTAATTTATTTAAGAAGGGAGTATTTTGAATTTAGTAATAAAAATTTAAAAAATGTTGGCTAGATCCACACAGAAGAAGAAAATAGAAAATATGATAAATGGGATTAGAGATAAAACAGGTAAAATGTGTAGAACAATGAAGGAAAAATTAACAATTTTTGAGGAGTTTTATAAAGACCTGTATCAGCCAGGGAATAAATCAGTGGAACAAACAGAAAAATATGTAGGGGAAAATTGGAAGATTAAAATAGAAGAGGTAGATAGGGATTTATTAGAAAAACCAATTACGAAAATGGAAGTAGAGGAAGCAATAAGCAATTTAAAAAGTGGGAAAGCTCCAGGAATGGATGGGTTAGGACCAGATTATTATAAAGTATTTAAAAAGAAGTTGATACCTAAATTATTAGAATTAAATAATAATATAATAATGGGAGACAAAGTCCCTCTATCATGCCAACAATCATTGATAATATTGATACCAAAGCCAGATAAGGATTTGTTGGACCTTGGATCATACAGGCCTATATCATTGATAAATCAAGATGCAAAGTTATTATCAGTAATAATGGCAAAGAGAATGAATAGTTGTATGTATAAATATATATTAAAGGACCAATGTGGATTTGTGAAAGGAAGACAAATGTCAAATTTAATAGGAAGGGTGTTAAACAAAATACATATAATTAGCAAAACAAAAGTAAAAGCAGGGATATTAGCATTAGATATATTTAAAGCATTTGACTGTGTGGAATGGCCAACATTAAAAATAATATTGAAAGAATTTGGAATGAGGAAGAGGTTTAGAGGATTAATAGATCAATTGTATTCCCATAACACAGCTATAGTGATGGTTAATGATGGAATAACAAGAGAAATAAAAATGAGAGGAACAAGACAAGGTTGCCCACTTTCTCCAATATTGTTTGCAATGGTAATAGAAATTCTAGCAAATGTGATAAGAAATGATAATAGTATAGAAGGAATTGGAGTAGAAACAAAGCATAAGATAAGCTTGTTTGCTGATGATACATTGCTAACAATTAAGGAACTGATTAACGGAATAGAAAAAATTAAAGAACATTTAAAAGTATTTGGGGAGATGACAGGCTTACAGGTTAATTGGAACAAATCAGATATGATGTTGTTTAATTATACTAAGGAAGAAGAAAATATGTTTGTAAAAGAGAAAAAATTAGAAGTAAGATTAAAAGTAATATTAAGTATTTAGGAATAAATATTACAAAAGATTTAAAAGAACTAGAAGAGAAAAATATTATGATACTAAAGAAAGAAATGGAAAAGAAGTTGGAAGAATATAAAAATATTCAACTATCATGGTTTGGAACAGTAGCTTTAGTTAAAATGAAAATATTACCCAAACTAAATTTTTTGTTTAGAATGTTACCAATAAAAATATCAGAAGTAGAACTGAAAAAATGGCAAAATATGTTGAATAAAAATTGTAATGGAGGCAAAAGGACAAGATTAAATAAACGATTTTGGTATATATCACAGGAGGAGGGAAGACTTGGTCTTCCCATAATAAAAGTATATTATGAAGCTAATCAATTGAGATATGTTATAGAAGGAATTGTAGGACAGGGGGATTTAGAATGATTAGAGACAGAAACAGGGAGAATAGAAAAGAGAATATGGAACATATTTTTTGATAATTTTACAAAAAAGGAAATTAAAGGAATTGAGAACCCATTTCTGCAAAATATATGGGAAATATGGTATAAATATAAGAGAGAATTTTTGCCTATTGATTCAGTATTAACACCGGTTATAATGGAAAAAAATTCCCAAATAATTTGAAGGAAAAAATGGGAAAGGAATTAAAGAAAAGAGGACTAGACAACATAGAGAGATGGATAGGATGGATGAATGAGAAAGGGAGTATAAGAGAGAAATTATGGGGAATGAAAATTTCATGGTTTAATTGTATACAGTTAGAACAACGGATTAAAAACTGGAAAAAGAATCATAAAGAAACAAGGGAATTTACAACATTTGAAAATTTGGTGAAAAAAGGTGAAAAGAGGGATGATAATGAAAGTATGAAAGGAATAACAAGTGAATTATATAAAATATTGATAAAGAATAAGGATAAAAAAGACAAAGGGGAATATCTAAGGAGAATATGGGAGGAAGGTTTGAAACAAAAAATTGGAAATCATGAATGGGATAAGATAAGACATAGACATCTAAAAACTATGTTGATACGGATAAAAGAAAATTATTATAAAATAATATGGAGATGGTATTTGACACCAGCAAGATTGCATAATATAGATAAGAATGACTCTAAATATTGTTAGAGAGGTTGTCAAGAAATAGGTACGTATATGCATATGTGGTGGAATTGTAAATTTGTACAGCAGTTTTGGGAAATGGCTTTCATAGAAATAGAGAAAATTCTGAATAGAAATATAGAAAGGAAACTGAGCATAGCATTGATGTCAATTTATAATGGAGAGAATGGGAATCAAGCAGAAAAGGATTTAATAACAAATTTATTAACAGCAGCAAGATTAATTATAGCAAGACATTGGAAGATGCAAATAAATGTACAAATGGAGGAGTAGTATAAAGAAGTTTGGAAGATGGCAATAAATGATAAGTTAACATGTAAAATTAAAGTAAGAAGAGGAAGTTGGAAAGAAAGTGATTTTGATAAAATCTGGAAAGTATTTGTTAAAAAAGAATTACAGACAAAAGATGGAAGGTTACCTCCATGAGAAGAAATGAGATTCTGGAAAGATTAGGTAAGGGATAATGGCTCCGGTGAAGGGGAGCACTGAGGCGGGGGGGGGGGGGGTCAGGGGAATTAATATTTTTGAATAGAATTATAGTAAAGAATCTATGTTAACCTTTGAAATTAGTTAATAGAAAAATTGTGATGTTTATAGTAATTTTATGTGTTATACTAAGTATTGATTAGATAATATAATGTATAATTATAAAATTAATAAAAATATATTTTAAAAAAATCCATGGGGGTTTGGTTCCAGGGCCCCCCATGGATACCGAAAACCACGGATAACAGCAAATGCCATTGAAAATAATGGAACGTCCAGTTTAAAATACCATAGAGTTGCCTTGGAGGCCCTAGAAAATGGCTAAAGAGGATGCATTTTCTAGGAAGACGCTATGGTAAGGTGTGCTGTTTTGTGTCCCATGGATAACTGAATCAGTGGATAATGAATCGGTGGATATGGGGGTCCTACTGTATCTACATCAAGATGCTGATACAATTCTAATAGGTTCTGAGCAAGTTGATACAGATAACCTGCTTTCCAAGTGATTATATGCATGCTATAATGTTTCCACTTTGCTGAAAGTTGGAAGATGTCATAAGTGGTTACTGCCAGAAAAAAAGATATGGAAGGGGGCAGCCCATTTTGTTAGTTCTGGGAAATCTTTCTCTTCTTAGACAGACTTGGAGAACAGATTTGTTTTTCAGATTTTTTTTTACTTAAGTGATACTCATTTTGTTCATTTTAATTATTTGCCTCCTGCTTTTTGGTCTAGAAAGTTCTAGAAGGTGAAAATGTAATTCTAAACTTTAAAATACTATACAAAAATAACCAAAGCCAAGATAAAAACATTACAAAGAACAGAGGAACTTGAGGTGAAAATGACTGCTAATTTGATACAGTAACTGAAGCAAACAATTGGAACTGCAAGCCCTGAAAATGCCAAACTTGAAGAGTTCCAAAGACTCAATGAGAAAATATAAGGACCAGCAGGCAGGGGATGGAATGATCCTTTCTCAGGATGGAATTCTATAATCTTGGTGATAAAGGTGAGCAGTCCTTCTCCCAGGCAACTCTTACATAACTGCAAGAATAGAGGCAGGTTGTGGTTGTTGTTGAGTGAAATGATAGACCAGTTTTCATGGTGTTTTTTTAAAAAACTTTTTGTTCCTCAAACAAGTAAATATCAAGCAAACTCTCTTTTACGATGTATGTGCATGCACAGAGGCACCCATTCATGTACATGACCTGTCCATTTTAAGGGTTCCCACCCCAGCACCTTGTTGCCACTTATAAAAAACCCAAACTCCCCTGGACTTCATGATGAAACAAATGTGTTTGAAGAACACCTATAGGCAGAGGTAGCCTTCTCCCACCCCTTTGCAGGAGTTTCTTTCCAGAAATCTCCCTCCCCAGTTGGATTTCCTTTTTCTTATGTGTTCCCATGTGTGTGTTTTAATGCCTCAGCATTATTTGCAACCTAGGTCTGAGAGGCCAAATTGCAAGGCTTGTGGGTTGCTTTTGGTGCACTTGACCCAGGAATCATCTGTCCATCCCGCTTCATAGAATCATAGAATTGTAGAGTTGGAAGAGACCACGAGGGCCATCCAATCCAACCCCCTGCCACAGGAAATCTTGATCAAAGCATCCCCGACAGATGGCCATCCAGCCTCTGTTTAAAGACCTCCAAGGAAGGAGACCCCACCACGCTCCAAGGGAGTGTGTTCCACTGCTGAACGGCTCTGACTGTCAAAAAGTTCCTCCTCATGTTGAGGTGGAATCTCTGTTCCTGGAGCTTGCATCCATTGCTCCGTGTTCCAGTCTCTGGAGCAGCAGAAAACAAGCCTGCTCCATCCTCAACGTGACACCCCTTCAAATACTTAAACAGGGCTATCATATCACCCCTTAACCGTCTTTTTTCCAGGCTAAACATACCCAGCTCCCTAAGTCTCTCCTCATAAGGCATGGTTTCCAGACCTTTCACCATTTTAGTTGCCCTTCTCTGGACACGCTCCAATTTGTCAATATCCTTTCTGAATTGTGGTGCCCAGAACTGGACACAGTATTCTAAGTGAGGTCTGACCAAGGCAGAATAGAGAGGCACTATGACTTCCCTTGATCTAGACACTACTATTGATACAGCGTCATTGCCTTAGGCGTGTGAAAAAGTTTAAACCAGGGCCGAGTTCTGTCAAATCCTGGGGAAGGAGGGCTGCCCTTCTCGGGGGAGCGAAGCCTCCCTGGGCTTCCTTGCGGTTGCCATTGGTTCTGAGGCTGGACGGCAGCAGGCAGGAGCCGCCACTGATGCTGACGGCAAAGAAAAGGTAGCGGGGGGCGGAGGGGGGAGGCAGGCGGAGGTGTGGCCAGGGATTGGCTGCCTCTGCTGTCAGTCGGAGCCGAGGGCCTCGGCTCTTCCGCTGCTCCCGCTCGCCCTGAACAGCGCCGGGAGAAGCGGACGAGGGCGCGCGGTGTGAGGGCTGAGGAGCACCAGCACCATGCAGCGGCGGCTCCGGCGGGGACCTTAGATTCTCCCTCCGGCCACACCAGAGCCGGGCTCCCCGCTGCTGCTGGGCATCTTCTCCCCGGGCAGACAGTGCGAAGGAAGAGGCCAAAGAGGAGGAGGGCAGCTTCAGCCAAGTGGACTAAGAGCAGCCCGAGAGCCCGGGAGACCCCCAGACCCACGCACCCGGGAGGCTGGGGTGCTTTGCAGGCGCAGCGGGCCCAGGGGGGATTTAAAGCCCCGCAGGGGAACACTTGCCCAGCCATCCCCTCAAACCACCGCCACCAGCAGCCCCCGGCGCTCTCACCTGGGCACCTTGCAGCGCCCGGTAGAGACATGACATCCACGGGCAAAGAAGGCAGCGGAGCTCAGCATGCCCAATATGTTGGACCCTACCGCTTGGAAAAAACCCTGGGCAAGGGGCAGACAGGTGGGTGCCTTTCCAACCGCCGCCGCCGCCTCGGTAGCATTAGCAGCAGCAGCCGCCCTAGGGAGAAAGTAGCCGTCGCGGCGATTATGGAGCTGGCAGAGCCCAGGCTCCCCCGCCCCCCTTGTCTTTTGCTGTGCTCCTGGTCCCAGGTTGTTTGACTTTACGGGGGTTGTTTTTGCGCGAGTGTGCGGGGAGCCCCCCCCCGCCCCTTTGAGGGCGATTTAATTTGGTTTTCGCAAGCGTGGGTTGCTTTGTGTGTGGATGGATCGCTCCTGGAAAGGGGTGGTGTGTTCTGGTGCCAGTCAAAGTGCAGGTGGGGAGGGGCTGGTTGAATAGAGGTAGAAGTGGTGGTGGTGGTGGGAGCTGCTGAGCTGCTGGTGGATTTGGTGTTGGTTCAGTGCACCACTTTGATTGTTTTCCTTTTGGGGGGGGGGAGAAAAAAAAACCCTAGCATCCCGTTTCCTCGAGAGACACATAGCAGATACTGAAGGCCTGGAGGAAGTGGGGAGTCACCAGCAGTGTTTTATGACATCATGATTGAAAAGGGTGTAGTCCTTAAGGTGCAGTTGGTGTAGGTGTGATGTGGTGTGTTGTGTGTGTGTGTGGGGGGGTGTACGGTGCAGTGTATAGCACTGTCCTCCTTCATCCTCTGGGAAGCGTTCCCAGCACTATTGAAATGGAAAAAAGTCATTAGGAAGAACAAAACAGAACCCCCAAACCCTTCTCTGGCTGTATTATAATGTTTTAATCTCTCTCTCACTCTCTTACTGCTAATTTAAGATTCCTAATTCTGCAATGATGGGCGAGTGTTTTTTTTTGTTGTTGTTGTCTGAAGGGAACAATGGCAAGAAATATTAAAAGGAGGTAATTTAGTGCAGGGCATTAGCTGGGAGCAGGTGCTTTTGCCCTGCGTGACATAATTAGATCCCCTCAGTGCATTCAAGATTTGGACTCTCGCTGGTTGTCTGCGTTGGTAGATTCACTTCAAGGGCAGAAGAGCTGTAATGGCAAAGAGAGGAGCTTTGCAAAAATGTCAGATCTCTGTCTGCCAGGTTTCCCCCCTGATTTTCACCTCCCTTTTGGTAACAGGTATAGTGGGGATTCTTGCCTGACCACCAGATTTCAATAGGCAACCCTAGAAATGGGTTTGAATCTCTCAGGCTTAACATTTTTAGAGGAGAGAGAGGCTGGGGCATGTATGCACACCAAATACATCTTCACTGAGGCTTCTGGGTGTGAAAGTGTTGATCATTATGGTGGGACAATAAAACATGGTGCATTGTGTTTTGCTTTTCTTTCTTTTTTTTTAAAAGACAGCCTAGCTTTGCCCATCTGTTGTCTAAAGGATTTAATAGGCGTTTCCATCTCCAGCTGCTGCCTCTGTCCTGCCTATTTTCTTGCTGCCTTGCATGGCAGCAGCTCTGCAGTCCCCGCAATTTTCTTAGGGACTGAGTTGAAATCCAGATCTTTCTCTGAAAGGGGACAAGCTTTTCTGCAATGATTGATTGCAAAGCCCCCCTCCTTCATCTTCCCCCTCAAACCCCATAGCAACCGCTTGTAGATTGGCATGGTTATGAGAATGGCATAGCTTTAAAATGGAAAACGACTTCTGTTTGTTTTACCATCCTCCTCCACGTACTGCAGTGGTTTAATGTATCTGCTCACCTTTATTTTTTTTACAATGCTAAGTTTAAAAAAAGAATTTTTCTCACCAAGACGATTCACTGTGAAATCTCTTATGATATGATGCAAACAAGGAGCCACAGAAAATAAAACTCCAACCAAAACGATTGCAGTATCATAGTGAGCCGACAAAATACTGAACACTCTGTACAGAGGTAATCTCTTGCCATATTGGCTGGTGACTACGTATGTAAGAGGCCTTATTCTCATCATGGTTTTTGCATTGTAATATCAGAAGTCTCCCTGTCTGCTCAAATGTGTATGTTGCTGCAAATGAAGCACCATTAAGCTACATTTCAGACTGCTCCTATGCGTGCTTTTGCAGAGGCAGGTCCTACTGAGTTCAACAAGACTTACAGATAAGTAAGTGAGCAGAGAATTGCAGCCTTTGGGTCCAAACCACATGGTGTGGTATTATGCTCCTACAGGGTTAGCTGCAATTTTCCCTCCCCCTCCCTTTGCTAATCTTCCTATCTTCCTCCTAAGTGATTAGAGAGTGAGAGAGAGGTGGGGGGGGTTATTCAGAGGTTTGCTGCTGCTTGCTTTTGGAGCTCTGAGAAACAACTGATTTCAATTCTAATCATAGTTGGGCCTCTGCTGTTTCTGGTCATGTACACACATGTGTGGAGACACATTGTGGTGATATAGAGACAGCAATTAAAAGCCTAAAAAGATCTGTCAGGTTTCAGCAACAGTCTTCTTGATGTTTACTTGGGAGGAAGTCCTACTAAACTAAGTGAGACTGTTCCAAAGAACACATGCACAGAAGTGGAATATCCCCCTCCCTTCACCTTGATATATTTGGGAGAGGTGAACATAGGTGTTTTCATTTGTGTTCAGATTTAACAATAATCAGTCATAAAACTGAACTGTGCAGTCTGTGTCCATTACTTCATTGTTTCTTAAAGAAAAGATGGTAAGCTTTTTGGGGGGATGATTAACATATTCAGATGTTGGAGACTGTATAACCTTGTTATGCTAAAGTAGCAGGTAATTCAATAAAGTTGTATAGACATTATGCAACTACAACAGTGCTATGATGAATGAGATCATCATGTGAAGGCAAGATAGGGGATGGATGGTGCTTGTCGCTTCTTTGAAAAGTAATTTGTTCAAATGTAACACAGCTTGGAAGATATCCTATTATTGGTAGTGAGTTTGATCTTCACAAATATTCATATCCTTTCTTTAAGCAGAAGAACCCTTGATTCAAAAATTATTTTTGTTAGGAAGTTCACCATTACTCTCAGCTGTTCAAATGATTACACAAACTGTGGCAGGGATACCCACCTGCTTTACTCTAAAATATGAGATATTTTTGAAGATCAAAAGCAAAAGAAATGGGGAAGCAAGTTCTGGCCCCTGCTTACAGGAGTCTTGCAAAGAAAAGAGAACTTTCAGGTGTCCTCTGAACTTTGGCTAGCTTTCCTCAGTCTCGGAAAAGACTTAAAATGTTGGTGGTGTTCCTAATGAGAGTGAAACAAGAAATGTTTGCAGACAAACATTTTGCAAAGAAAGCCCAGATGCTGTGTCTGTGCTATCAGTGGAAGCTGGTGACATCTGGTCCTGGATATGTAAAACTGACCTGGCAAAACACTCAGGATGCATTTCAAAGGCCTGGGTGATGACTGTGCTGATTCTCATTCAAAGCAGGGGGAAGCAAAGCTTGTCCTGAGGAGCCTCCAGAGCTGGCACATGAGGCTTGCAGAAAATGATTGATGTCACAAAGGGAGGATTATGGCCTCCTGCTTTCAAAAGCAAGAGAGGGGAACTGAGCAAAAGGCTGCAAAACATTTGCATGCAGCCTTTCCATAATATGGACAGGGTGGCAAGAGCCGGGCGGGGGAAGAAATTCTTAATAATGCAGTGTAAGAATTCCATGCATGTATAATTAAATTAGGCTGCTGTAGTAAGACAATTGCCCGTTTGTTATTGTATAAAGTATAAGGCAGAGTTCAAAGGGGTTCTACTATTGTTTCCTAAAAATGGACTTGTAGAATATGCATTCATTAGGGAGAGGGGGAGGGGAGGGGGAAGATGCATGAAGTAATACAATAATCTAATGATCATATTTGTAAAATTGTATTATGAAGAAACATATTTGAAAGCACCTACAGTAACAAATTGCATACAAAGGAATGGTTTATATTTTGCTGAATTACACTGTTGTTTAGTTAATTATGGGAGGTTTGCACTGTAATTAACAGTAATGAGCAAAAAGGATGTGCTTTTGTGTTTGCAATAACACACCAGGAAACATTTGTACATAGATAACAGATCAGATGTGAAGACAGAAACACAAAAAAATGCGATTTATTACTCAAATGAAACCAAGTCCTGCTTAATTTGCTGGGCATAATGTTGTTGGGTTTTTGTTTTTGTTTTTTTGTTTTTTTGTTTGCATGAAACTAACATTTCATACATTTCAACCCTTTAAATATTTTTTATTTAAAAGTAGAATTAGTTCACCATTTCTTTATTTTATGAATATCTTGTGTTCCTGCTCGAAACACCATCCTTCCGAAATATTAAACAAAATAACATGAAGTGTCATATGTTGTGCGGTTGTGCTCATTTCGCTGTTGTCACATCCCATCTTAAACCATTCTGTGGCAGTAATCCTAGTATGTTATGGGACTGGGTTTCCTCCATGTTGCTTAAGTTATTAACTGGCACCCTGGTAATGTACCAGTGGCTTTCTTTATCAACTGGCCTGCTTTTCTTTTGCTTTTAAAAACCCTTATCAGATTTGGGTGGCTTTTTAAAAAAACCAACAACCCCAAACCTTACTGAATGCAATCCTGATTCTAAATCCATTCATTTAGAAGCAAATCCCATTGAGTTTAATGGAAACTGATACCAAAAATTGGCATTTCCATTCACTGGGCCAACTTTATTATGAAGCAATGTGAAATAATTGCTTTGGTCATCGGATTCCTTAACATCTAATCTAGAGGTGGACAACTATGGCAGGAGCCAATTTTACCCCCATGGGGAGCCACACCTGCGAATTTTCAGGTGAGAATGTGTCCCAAATCAGTGACCAGAAGTCTACTTCCACTTCCAGGATTTTCAACTTTTTTTCAGGAGTTGGGTGGGGGGTTTGAAGAGTGATACAAATGGTGTTTGGGGGCACTTTGGGTATGATTTTTCACCTCACACCTCCAGGAAATACAGTTGCAGGGATCTGCATGTTTGGGGGGGGGGCGAGCGTTTTCTCATCTCCCAATCTAATCCTGTATCAGCCTGATTTCAGGCCTTGTTATGGGACAGAAATTTTGTCATGGAAGTGAATGACTGGCTCCATCAGTGGTTTTCACTGCCATCATCTTTATTATGCTCTTGTGATGTTCGGCTGGACAGAGAGGTGGAGATACTGTTTTGTGGTCATTTCATTCCTCTATTTCATAGAGGACGCAGAGAATGATGCTGAGAATAATCAGGTTCTTGGATACAAGACCAAGGGGGCAATTTTTCTAGACCCTAAATATAGATAGACAATATCCTCTGAGGAAAGAAGAAAGGGGAAGTTAACATTCAGCCCCCTGGCCTGACAGAGTTTATAAAATGTCCTGGATGTAATTGTTTTGTTCCATGAGAATTATTCTGCAGGGATGCATCTTATCCTCCCTCTTAGGTAACATCTACATGAAACTGTTCAAAGAGGTTTTCCTTGGTTTTTTTCCAGGCTGTGAGGCCGTGTTCTGGAATAGTTTCTTTCCGACATTTCGCCAGCATCTGTGACTGGCATCTTCAGAGAATGGTTGGGTAGGAGTGTATCTGGGGTTTATATGCTGTGAATCCCTGTTGGGGAGTATATGTAAATTTGTGTAATTGAATGGTTAGTTTCTGGGTATAGAAATGCAAGGCTCGTTAGTGTCTGTTCGGCTAATGGTTGGTTGATGGGCCATTATCTGCTGGGAATCCCCTTGTCTCTGGGTGGAATTCTTTTGTAAATGTTGAGTTTTGATTCTATTGTATTTCAAAACTGGGAGCTAGATTTTGTTTACTTTTAGGGGTTCTTCATTCCTATTGAAGTTGTCCAGGTGTTTGTGGATTTCAGTAGCTTCTCTGTGCATTCTGACATGATAGTTGTTGGCCTGGTCTAGAATTTCTGTGTTTTCAAATAGCATTTTGTGTCCAGGTTGGTTTATCACATGTTCTGCTCCTGCTGATTTTTCTGGCTGGCCCGGTCTGCAGTGTCTCTCATGTTTCTTGATTTGTGTTTGCACACTGCATTTAGTGGTCCCTGTGTAAACTTATCTACAGCTGCATGGTATGTGGTAAACTGCAGCTGTGAGAGGGTCTCTTTTGTCCTTCGCTGAGCGTAGCATTTCTTGGATTTTCTTGGTTGGTCTATAGATTGTTTGGAGGTTGTGTTTCCTCATCAGTTTCCCTATTCTGTCTGTGACTCCTTTGATGTATGGTAAAAATATCTTCCCTTTGGGTGGCTGTTTTTCTTCTTCATTCCTGTGGTTTTTTTTCCAGGTCTGGCTGCTCTTGTGGTGTCTGATCTGGAGTAACCATTAGCCTGTATGGCCCAGTTTAGGTGCCTCAGTTCGTCCTCCAGCTAATGGGGTTCGCAGATCCTTTTTGCACAGTCTACTGGATAATGGACACAATGGCACTCATACAACAAATATTTCCAGAGAACATCACAGCCTTGTGCAAACAGTGCCTCACCACAAGCTACTTCCAGTAGGATAACGAATTTTACGAACAGATAGATGGGGTAGCCATGGGCAGCCCCCTGAGCCCAGTGATAGCAAACTTTTACATGGAACATTTTGAAAAGCAAGCCCTGGCAACAGCACCAAAAAAAGCCCATAATATGGTTCCAATATGTGGATGATACTTTCACCATTTGGAACCATGGAGAAGAAGATTTGGTCTCATTCCTGAACCACCTGAACAGCATCTACCCCAAAGAGTGGTATTTGTAGAGTACTTGTTACTTGGAGCTCTGACCAGCACTTTTTCTTGCTCTTTTTGATGTACTAGCTTAAGAATTTTGCATTTTACCATGCCTCTGTGATACATGATTATTTGGTAATGTACATGCCACAGTAGCCTTTATGTTAGACTTCATAAATCTGCTCTACATGGGGCTGTTTTGAGAACTGTTTAGAAGATGGAACTGATACATATGTGGTTGCCATGCTCCTAACAGATTCAGCCTGATCCTTCTCTTCAGATCCCACATTAGGAGATCCAATTTGGAATTAATTTCATATGTACTGAGAATGATGGACTTGGATTCCAATTGTTATGGACTTATTGGTGAAGATACTCCTCAGTTTCTAGACTTTGGATAGATTTTATTTATTTAATGGTTGAGCATTTAATCATGTAAATCCCATTCATAGCCTTTAATAGCATACACTTTAAATTAGTTTAACCCCTTAATCTGCTGTTTTTGTTTTTTTTTTGTGGGAAAAGGCCTTTACTTTAAAGAGGATTTTGAGAGGCCAAGTCAGTTTGTAGGTGTGTGCCCGGCTCTGCCTTTCTAGCAGTCTGTGAATCTTAGACAATTTGGTTTGTGTAGGTGGTGCTCTACATTATATTTTATGTTGCACATCATGTGCCCTTAGACCATACCTTACAATTTAGGATCTTGTAGTCTGGAACTGAGTCTGTAGCCTAAAAGAGGAGTATCAACATTACATTAACAAGGACTGCTAGGAACTGGGGCATCTTATATAGAAGTGGGTGGGTGTAGTCATTTCATGTTACAGCTTGGGAAAAAATGTCATCATGTTTCAGTCACAGTGCAAGAGGGCTACTGAATGTGGGAAGACAAGGCCTGCTGACCTTGTGCTGCTGGTGGTTACTGCCCTCCCAGCCAAACCTAGTGGGCTTCCACTCTGTTGGTGACTGGAAAAAAAAACAAACACAAAAACAAATGCCTCACTCTGAAGATGTACTACATGGGAACAAAGCATGGTTTCTCCTTGAAGCAGTGGTGGGAACTCATTGAGGCAGGGAGACAGCATAGTTCAGTGTTCCTCCTACCTTACCAGCTCAGGCAGGACCCTCACCATGCCTCATGGGAGAGGGCTCTGTAATGTTGGACTGGTGGAGCTGCAGCTTAGAGATGCTTGGATTGTACTGCTTCTCCTTAAGGCAGGACCAACCCCATATAATTACTAAATCTCAAGGATGTCATCAGAATATGAAACTTTGGGAGTGTGACTCCAGCATGTTCTACAACTTTCTTATCGATAAATAACTTCTCTAAAACAAAAATAATATAAAAACAAACAAGCTCTTGAAAGTTCTACTCTATGTGTGTAGAACACCCACATTAGATGTGGAAAGGATATATATATATATATATATATATATATTCAAGAGAACATTTTCAGAAGCGGATGCTCCTGCTGACTATAGGAATTTTAGGATATGTTCAGGGCAGATTAAAAAAAAAACAAAAAAACTCAGGATTCAGAATTCCAATTAAAGTAAACCAGAGATAAAGGGGAAAATACTAGTCCTAGTTCAAAAACAGCACCCCAAAACACTAATCTTTTCTGGGAGCAAACAGCTAGGCTATTTTGAAAAAAAACAAACATACCTTACTTTTTGTTATATTGTCAGATGAGTGGGATTATATTGCTATTTACATACCTAAAACATAAACATTGGCAGGGTTACAGAAATAGTAATTCACTAGATATGGTTTTTACACTGTGACAGCTTTCCTCTCTGTCTCCCTTTTATATTTTGGGCATTCTTCATTGGCTGTCACTTAAACCAACATGATCACAAACTAAAGTGGATCACAAGGTAATCCATGATGACTGTTAGCATGAGAGCAGTACAGTAGTTTGCACATGTTCCCAGTAACAGTTGGTAACACCAACTGAAGTGTGAACTAACCTGAGTGTCACTATTGTTGAAAAGGGTGTTTATTAGGATGCTAAGGGAAGACAGACAAATTAAAAATATTTATCAATAGAAGGAATCACTACTTAGGACTGAAATCTAAATGTTCCATTTGAGGAACCACTCTTAAGTTTTCTTATTGAGATCTTGCCTTTTACACATATTTTGATATCCTCCTCAGATGCATTGAATGTGATCTCATAAAAATGATGGTCCTACTTTGTATTACAGATTTGAGTTGCACTACTGAGATCAGAAATAATACAGCACATTTCACTCATTTCTTCTGTTTCTGATTTAAATCTCCTTATATTCACGGAGCTTTAGCCAAAATAGCAGCTCCACAAGAGGGAGACATTGAGTGACCCAGGGCAATCCTGACCTACACAGATATGCATAAAGCCTTGTAGGGGTAGAACTTCAAACCAGCTCCATAATGATTCACTGTCACAGAACATTGAGTAATTGACTGGAGAGAGAGAGAGAGACACCCCCCCCCACAAGTGGGCTGTAGAGAAAAAAAATTAGAGTGGAATGGCTGGAAAGACAAGACAAAGGAAGAAATGTATAGCTATAGAAAGTGTGGAATGAACCATCTTGTTTTCACACTTGAGATTTTAAAATATTGCCAGGGAAGAAGCAAAAGCTGCCCATGGAAATCAGTGGATAAATTGTGGAATGAACCATCTCATTGTTACACTTGAGATTTTTCAGTATTGCCAGGAAAGAAGCAAGAGTTGCCAATAGAAACCAGTGGATAAATTAAAGATGTTCAAGTAGCTGGGACTGGCACAACTGTGTCCACTTTACCGTATGCCATCCCACCCAAGAAAACTTCAAATGGAGCTGTAAAACTGATATAGTTCAGTGGTGACTGAACATGCTCTGTGAGCAAAGAATGCTAACTGACTGTTGCAGAAAAAAATGGGAAAATGGTGGTGGTGGAGGCAAAATGTTGTCATGGGTCATGCTGTGATTATGTAACAAGAGCACAGAGAACTGAGCGAGCTATTCAGTGACTGGAAAGACGACATAAGAGACTGAAATGAAAAGGAGAAATGTTATGAAATTGTCCAAGAAAATCATAGAAGAATGTTACAAATAAGGCAACTCTGAAATGCTCCAGGAATTGTTGTTGGAAAAACTAGGGTAATGTTGTTGTCATTCACTTGAAATAATATGTTAAAACCAGTTGCAATGTTAGATCAGTATGTACAGTAAGAAATGTAAGGATGGTAACTTCAGCAGTACACTGTCAGGACTGGACTGATTGTATCTGAGAGTATGCTCCTCAGCCCAGGGTCCCCAAGGTTAGTTGTCAAATGTGATTCTAGTAGCTGGCTGCTAAAAACTGATCCAAAATGTAGTAGGCCAAAGGAATTGTTCCAGGCAAGACCAAAGGCATCACTCCTAGTGTTTCTCCTTCTTTTTGCATGCCTAATCAACCTGTAGCAAAGTTGGGGAAACTGTAGCCATATGTGTGAATACAGTAGGAACCCTGTATCCACTGATTCATTATCTACTGATTCATTTATCCATGATTTCAGTTTCAGCACAGTTACCATAGAGTCATCCTAGAAAACGTGTCCTTTCTAGCCATTTTTTAGGTCCTCCAAGGCAACTCTATTGTATTTTAAATTGAAAGTCCCATATAAAAGATGCCATTTTAGTACTCTATCATATATAATGGGACTGGAGCATCCATGGATTTTCAATGGTGTTTGCTATTATCCACAGATTTCATTATCCATGGTGGGGCCCAGAACCAATTCCCAACAGATAAGGGGGTCCTACTGTACCAGTGTTTTTCAGAGTTCATTCTGTGGGTGTTAAATAAATGGAAGTGCCTTGAACTTAGCTTGGCTTCTCTGGAAAGAGAAACTTTAATTAATTCTAAACAAGTTGTTGGTGTTACGTTGTTCTCCTTTGTGGATTGGTGGGTTATAAACAATTCAGTAACCCCGAATACAGTTTCTTTTAAAATAAAATAAAGGACTTCCCCCTTCCCCATTTTTCCATATATGTATGCACAATATTTTTGTATTGTTGAGGGCAACTTCTGGAGACACTCCCTGGGTTGGGACCACTAACAGGCTGAAATAGACCCTCTGGCTGTAGATTCCCCTCCCCTGCTGTAAAAGCACAGTATAGTGACTGAAAGCCTGTGTAGTCTGTCCCTTTTGCTTGACATTGCTGTGGAAACACAAGTCAACACATTTCTCTGCTAGAAGAATCATAGTGGGTGTTCCCTCCCTCATGCAGTACAGTGACTCATGATTCCAGATTCCAGACTCATGATTTGCTCAATGAAGTTAAAATTTCTTTCTTACATGGAACATTGGGAACCAGATGTTGATTTTCTCAGTGTTATTTGTAATCTGAATTTATCTACCACTCTCCCCCGCCCCGTGCCATATTCTGCAGCCTGATTCTGGTGCATTTCTCTCAACTGTAGAAGTGTGTGCTTCCTCATGATTGGTTTCTTACCTGATGTGACATTGCTTTATCATTTGGTTGGTTAAGCATTGAGGTGATTCCTGTACTTCAGTTTCATATGAACTGGCTGCATTCCAGAGACCATCAGTGAAGGAGAGGACTGTGTGCTCATGTATCCTCCAAAGAGATCATTAGCTTTGATAATAAAAGCTTGTTCAAGGAGGGAAGTGGGAGGCTGAATTCATCCTCTCACTCAATTTCCCCAACAAACTGATGGGTTCCATGGAAGAAAACTGCATCTGTGTGAATTTAACTACAGTGTGGATGAACCCGGCTCAGACCTGGGGTTCTGTGTGTGTGTGTGATGTTTTCCCCCCAATCCACAGAAGGCTTTGTAGCTCCATGGCAAAACCTCTGGCTTTGTATGCACAATTTAATCCTTGAGATGAATATCTCCAGTTACAGGGTTTGAGAACTCAGAGGTGGGAATGAAGTTTACCCCATTCTTTAAACAGGACAGGAGAACCTGTGCCCTCCAGATGTTGTCAAATTTGAATTCTCATCAGCCATAGCTGGCCAGTATGAGGCATGAGTGGGAGCTGGAGATCTTCAAAATCTGGAGAACTAAAGACTTCCTACATCTTCGTCAGACTGGTTGGAACAGACAGACAACACTTCATGGACTAAATGCATCTGTTAATCCCAGTTAGAATAAACCCATTAAATCAATAAGAATTTGGGGCTTCAACACTTATATAGTTCTATTGATTCATTGGGTTTACTCGAGTTGGGGCTAATAATTGTGTTTAGGCCTGTACGTACATTTGTGTTTGTTCTTCTTATATTCGTAGTCCCAATATTGCCAAGAGAGCCATTCATGACTGCTTATTTCTAGATTCAGCCTTTATTTGATTAGATAACTAAAATGATTTATTTTTACTTTGTGCTACTGAAGATTAATACATAAAGGGTCAGTCACAAAACTAGAGAATTAATATTTAATATAAACATTTATTCATATCAATATTCATCAAATGTTTGGAATGGTTTTTATTATATGTTTCCCTGTATTGATTTGGTTATGAATCATTGATTTGTGACTTTAACATCATGAATAATTGGTATATGATTTCACTGTAATGCTGAGATGTGACAGTTTTATCTATTTTTTCTTTCACACCATTTAAATACACAAACTATTACAAGAGAAATTCATGTCTGTGCCTGGCCTAAGTCCCATGAATCACGTGTGTGTATCCTAGAATTGGTTTCAAATTAAATTTACCTACTTCACAGAATGTGTACAAGACATATGTATCGTCATGACTTTTGTTATCATCTTCACCATCACCACTACTAATTTGACTTATATCCCCCCTTTCCCCCATGATTGAGATTCAGAGCAACTCATGGGGTTGTCTAGATGAGAAGATATAACACTGATTGCTGCACGTTAACGCAAAATTGCAGCAGTGTTCATTTGTCTCCCCAGTCCTTTGGCAAAATCACTGGTATGCAAAGCTATCCATGTTTGAAGTGCACACGCAGCCATGCCAGCAAATCAAGATGGTGGCTGAGAGTGAATTACTCATGCTATTGTTCTCCACAGGTTGTTGCCACTGCACAGTATTTTTTTTAACTGCAAATCAAAGTTGCGTAAGTACAACCTTCCACTTTTAAAAAGCTGTTTGGTCGCCTCAGCACAACAACAAAAATGCACGATTGGCAACGCGAAACCCCAGGTTGGTGCTTCTGGACACTTCATTGCTGGCAAGCCTGCCCCCCCAACACACGTCTGACCAATCAGCTTTCCACTTCCACTCTCGCCGAGAATGCACTGTGCTCCTAGTTGGTTGTCCACATGAGCGGTAACGCACATTTCCATGCATCATTTTTAAAACTCCAGGAAAAGCCACAACGGCTTTTTGCCCGTAGTTTTTGGAGTTTTTGCCCCCCCTCTTTCTGAATAAGGTGAATCCCCGCAAATTCTATTAGGATTATTTTCATACGCTAGACAACCCCCATAACATGATTAAAACAGAAATAAAAACAGACATAAGTTCGCAGAGATAAAAACAGAACAAGAAGTGATAATGCTCAAACACAATTAAGCAATGAATAGGTTAAAATCCTATTTGGTTAAAAAATGAAAAGTATATTAAATAACAACAACACTGAAAGTCTTTAAAAGACCCTTTCTGAATAGCCAGTCAGTTGCTATAGGTTTGTCTGAATAAAAAGACCTTTGTACTCAGGATGTACTCTCTTGTGGTTTGCTATATTTACATATTTTGTCAGGTAATAAAAAGATAATAATTAGAAGTGCTACTGGAGACGGGGAAAACTAAAAATATACATATGGAAATAAGAGTTTTAAGTAGTTTAGGAATTGGAGACTGCTTCAGTGATTTAATGGGTCCCCCCTGTTGTTCCATGGAAATGTATCATGAGACAGGGAGTTCTGTCTGTGCATCTTGGAGACCAAGTAAGACTGGGCACCTCTCCTGCTGGTGAGGTGTTTCCCTCAGTCCATGAGCTGCCTACATTTACAGCTAATTTACATACTGTAGCAATAGCAATAAAAGTAGAAGCGACATGTGCAAAACAGAGTATATTCAAAGGCCAGAAACCCTATACAGCTGGCCCTCCATATTCACAGATTCTGCATTCATGGATTCAGCCATCCACAACTTGAAAATGTTCCAAAAATAAATAAAATAAAACAAATTTAAAAAAAAACACCCTTGTTTTTGCCATTTTATATAAAGGATGCCATTTTAGTACTCTATCATATATAATGGGACTGGAGCATCCACGGATTTTGGTATCCATGGGGGGTCCTGGCACCAAACCCCAGCAGATACCAAGGGCCAACTGTACAAGCTATGTTCTTTGTCACGGATAATTTGATTTATAAAAAACAAAACAAAAAACAAAAACATGCCTGCACAATTTCTCTGTATTATTTCTTATTTCCTATAAGGAACAACAGTAGAGATCTTACGCTGGAGGTGCTCTGATAGAGTATTTCCATTATAAACCAATATGGAAATTTAGGTTACTGTTGGTGCAGTTCTCGCTGCCTTATTTGTATGAAACAGAACATAAATGGTGGTAACAGTATTTAACCACAGGGTAGACCAGACTTTTTCATCGTTTTTGCCCTGATGAAACCCTTGAAACAATTTTCAGGTTGCAGGGAACCCCTGCCTAAAAATTATTATATCTACAGCTAAAAAAAAAAGTTTATCTTTTCAATTTCAATATCTCAATATCCTTAGCAACCTCTTATGGAACCCTAGGGTTCCAAGGAACCCTGGTTGAGAAATCCTGGGCGAGACAGTGAAGGAATATGGCACAAACAGTAGATGGCCAGCAATTTAGTTGATGCCTGTTAATAACTAGATCTTGAGATTTTGACATTCTCAGAAACAGTGAATTCTTTTTTTTCTACAAAGAATGCTTAGCTCCCCTTCATAAATTTGCACTTCAAACAACATGCTAGGATTGAAGGTATGATTGTATTTCAATTAAGTGTTTCACTTTTTTTATTTATTTAACTTTTCAGAGGTTAGTAGAAAACTATTTTCAGACATCCATTTAGCAAATGTGCTTCTAGCTGCCTGCACAATTTATCAACAACGGCCTCCCTATCTCCTGAGGCTCTGGCCATTTGTAACACTATGGTTTTGCAGTACAAGCTTTCATGGGAGTAAAAAATGAATGTATGTTTTTGTGAGCATTTCAGTACTGTGAGACCAACCCATTTAAGAGGCAGCAGTTTTGCAGGTTTGCTTTGGCATGCCCATGAAAGCTCACATAAACCCATTTCTTGAGCAGGTTAATTAAAGTGCTTTTTGATTGGCACATACATAGGGAAGGTTCAGAAGCTGCCTACATGTAAACTATGAAAAGCCAATAGAATTGTGTTTCCTAATATATCAGTAGGTAACTAATGAGACATCAGCAGGTTGAACTTCGTGGAATCTTCCTCCCAGTACTTGGATTTTTAATTTCAAGGGAATAAATCCATAATCTCAAATACACCATCCATTGGGCCATTATATTATTTTATTAGTCGTCACTCACCTAAGTGCCAGCATAGGCAGACTGCCTCGTATTGAGTCAGAACATTGTTCCATCTAGCCTGTATTGTCTGCTGGGTTGGGGAATGTTTGGCTGTCTAGATGATTTGGCCTAAATCTCGCAGCAGCCCAACACAGAAGTCCCAGTAAGGGACTATGGAAGCTGAAGCACCAAGGATAGTCTACAGTGAGTGGTAAGTGGCTCTCCAAGGTTTCAAGCAGTAACCTTCCTTACTGAGAGAATGCCAGAGACTGTACCTGGGACTTCTTGCTTGCAAAGCATGTGCTCTAGCACTGGGCTCTACTGCTGCTTACCTGCAAAATGCAGTGGTCAAATGCAATGTTAATTATGACCAGCGATGTGCTATTCAAAAAAGAATGTGAGGTTGCCACAGTTTTGTGGCCACATGGTGGTGATTTTCCAGTACCTTTTCTTCTATGCACCTGAACTGGATGTCAGAATAATTCTGTTGTCACCATAGGAAATGATGTGTTTGTATTCTGCCTGATCTAAAGAAAGTGATCTCTCAGATTAATTATTGTGGGATCAAGTATGCATGTAACTATGCCAGCAGCTGTATATATTTGAAGTCTATAACCGAGATGGCAAAGGAGGGTGTGTGATGATAGCCACACAGTTCAATCACACAGTTTCTTATGTAGAAATGGTGTAATACTCTGAGAGAGATATGTTTGAATTTGTCAGACTGCTTAACATGCCCACACCTAACATTTATGTTCAGGGTTGTTCCCCATATCCCCCCCCCCACTAAAAGGTGTTGGGAACTAGGGATCTTCACTGCCTTAATGTCTCTGTCTAGCTCCATAAAACCAGAATGAAACTATATAATTGACTGCAGTATATACAGTACATATCAGAGATGGGCAGTACTCACATACCCTCCAACTGTCCTGATTTGATAGGGACAATCCTGATTAATCTTCTGTCATCCCATTTCTCAGCTGCTTTAAAAATGTCCCAGTTTCCCTCTCCCTCTCCTACTTCCCCATCTTTGTCTTCGGCATACTTCCATTGCTACAGACTGAGTTCAGAGTGCAAAAGGAGTTTGTGCACAATTAACTGAATGGGGGGAAGAGGAAAGGAGGGTATAGAATCTCACCCTTTCCTGTAGACTCCTGTTTAGCATGTTTAGTCTGGAGAAGAGATGGTTGAGAGAGGACATGATAGCCATGTTTAAATATTTGAAGGGATGTTGTACTGAGGATGGGGCAAACTTGTTTTCTGCTGCTTCGGAGACTAGGAACAGAGCAATGGGTTCAAACTATAGGAAAAGAGATTCCACCTAAACATTAGGAAGAACTTTCTGACAGTAAGAGCTGTTCGGAAGTGGAATGCACTGCCTCGTAGTGTGGTGGAGTCTCCTTTTTTGGAGGTTTTTAAACAGAGGCTGGATGGCCATCTGTCGGGACTGATTTGATTGTGTATTCCTGTGTGGCAGGGGGTTGGACTGGATGGCCCTTGAGGTCTATTCCAACTCTATGATTCTATGACTCAGGCAAAATCAAGCTGCTGCAGCCTTTCCTAGTTTGTGGGTGCTTCCTCATTAATAACTCTTGCCATCTTGACCATAGTCTGATGGTTGCTTGGCCACACGTGTTCCAGTTTTCAGTTGTGAAATGTTGGAGAATACGCACTCAGACAAGGTAGATACAGTTTCTGAAATTCATTGGTGTGACCCGGAGACTCTTTTAGCATCCCGTTTGCCCAGGATCACCCTCTTAGAACCAGCAATATTCTGTTAGATGCACAGAAAATGAGATGGCTTCATCCCACTTCCCTATAAGCCAATAATTCAACATGAAATCAGACCTTCTTCTCGAGCTCCCATTGTCATTTTAGATATGTGATATGCCTGAAGTATGAGAAGCTAACCAGCAAGTGAAAAGAAACTAATTTTCTTATTTCTACACCATCTTATTAGGATTTGTTCCCCAAAGACTGTGCCAAGTTCTCATGTAAAGATATCAGCTTCCAACTAATATTGTTACAGATACCCCTTTGATTATGCAAAGTGGCTCTTTCTTACGTCTTACTTAACTCTTTTTAAAAAGTCTCCCCAACTGACTGACTTAAAACATTATGAACCATTAACAAATTCTCACGGAGAACTAAGTCTTGCTGTTGATCTGTCAAAGATGAATGATACAGCTGCCTTTTGTGTAAAGGCATGGTTTGCACTTATACTAGGACTCACAGTTTGGCCTGAAAAGTGGAAAATCAGCAGTTCTGCATTTTGGAGAAGGGTCAGAAGGAAGTGGTTTTAATTTAGTAAACTTGGAATGTTTACAAAAAGATTTTGGCTAGCATTTTCAGACCTTGAAGAGTTGGACTTACTCTGCTGTACCCTCATATATGGTGACAGTAACAGATAATGCCACTTCTTGCTCTTTATCCGCTTTACCTCCATATTGGTAAGCGTGCACACACATACATACGGTATTCATCACATCACAGCACATCATATTAGGTTGCCAGTGCAAAGACCTGAGATCATGGGTAGGTTCTAGTAATGCCGTTTCAATTACTATTTAATGGTAATAATTTCTATTTTTTAAAATTCATTTTGTATCTGGCTTCATTTGTAAGCTGCACTGAGTCCCACTTCTATGAAAAAGGTGGGATCTAAGTGAAAACAACAGCATTGTGGAGTAGGTCCTTGTGGTGTGACCGAGCTGGGACACACAACGGTTGGCAGGCAGGTTTGAATGGCTTCTGGATGAGCTGGCTGTCCAAATCAGCAAGAAGGCAAATGGACCTAGAATGATGCAACCCAGAGCAAGGAGAAAAAGCAAAACATTTTTCTTTGCTCAAGTGGGTAGCAAAATGCATTCAGTAGTTGCAGCAGTGGAGAATTTTACTGCAAACTTTTGGGTAGACCCCCCACTCCCCAGCTGGCTATGTGCTGCTGCCTTTAGAGTTTCTATAACGAGAAGGCATATCAGTTGCAACACTTCACTCTCTACCCTGCTTCAAATGTTAGAATGTGCCCAAGTGATCCACTATCTCTTTCCTCATTTCCCAACCCTTGCTCCTGGCTTTTTGATGCACTGTTTCACTAGCACAATGGTTCTCAACCTTTGACCCTTCAAATGTTTTGGACTTCAACTCCCAGAAGTCTTAGTCAGTATGGCCAATGCTGAGGAGTTCTGGGAGTTAAAGTCCAATAAAACACAATGGGTAATGACAGGTGCCCAGTCTTTAAAGGAGTAGTGGGCAAATGTTTGGTTTGTGGGCTGCATACAATCCACGGGGCTGCTTTTGCAGCCCCCCGCCTTGCTCAGAGTTAAAGAATTTTTTTTTCCTGAAAAATATTTCTGATGTTTTCAAAACAGTGTTTGCCCAAAATTCCTCTGAACACCCTCTAAGGGCATGGAAACATTTTTGTCATGTTTTGCCCCCTTAGGGCATTTTGGGACACCCTAGACAGTGACTTCTGAGTCACTTCTTATTGTACAAACAGCATCTCATAGGCCTCAGCTGATCTAGAGGGGACAAAAATGTGTCCTCTGCAAGCCTTGAAGGGTATTTGGGAACATGGGGGGGGATTTTTTTTTATGTAGAGGCTGTGGCAGAGGTGTAGCTCCCCCCCCCCCATGTCTCCAGGGGGCCCAATGTAGCTTCCTAATCTCTGGCAGTTGCCCACCTCTGTTTTAAAGCCACTTCACACACCAGAATCAAACTTCTTTTTCCTCCCTTGTCATTTCGCTCAAAGATTTGTTTTGCTACCTGGAGGCACACAACAGTTTGCAGTTTTCAGTCTGAGTCTGAGAGCTGGCAATCCTAATACCACAAGACCCTCAAAGTTTCTTCCCACTATTTTGTCAAGACCCCAAATTAAAATGAAGAATGTGATCCCTCCCCATTCTACATGTCTCAGTTCAAAAGGATATCAATTCAACACAATCCTTATCAATTCTGTACAGAGGTCTGTGTGACTCCGCTGGTATACGGTGGCATAATTCCCTACCTTAAGGTCATTCTCCCCCCCCCCCAACCATTTTATCAAAAGAGATGGTTCTGTCTCTCAGGGCATGTTAGTTCAAGCACTGATGCACAACTGCACTTCTAGTCCTTTGTAGAGGAGAGAAGGAGTGTGACCACCATTGGTCTCTGTCCAGTGGGAGGTGTCTTCTGTTGGTCCAACTGTTGAGTAAGTTGCACACTCTCAGTGAACATTAATGGGCTCTTACTTTCCCTCTCTTTTCGCTTTCACTTCCAGTTGTTGCACTTTTCTGTTTTCCTCCTTAGGACATTGAACTAGAAAGTGATGCAGTGTGCCAGATTCATTACTCTCATGTTTACTTTTTTCTTGAAGGGAGAGTTGGTGGGGAGAGTCACATTTGGCTCCTTTATATACTGGCTGCCTCTACAGAAAAGGTAATATTAAAGGCTTAAGGATGCACTCACATCTATTGATATCATCTAAGTTCTATAGTGCTGACTTTAATCGCCACCACCTACGACTCCTCGAGCGCTTTCATCAGCGCTGTCTACGCACAATCCTAAATATACACTGGACTGACTATGTGACGAATGTTGCTGTCCTTGAACAAGCAGGGATCACCAGCATTGAGGCCATGATATTGAGAACACAGCTGCGCTGGGCAGGGCACATTTCTAGGATGGAGGACCATCGCCTCCCAAAAATACTACTCTACGGTGAACTCGCCACGGGTCAGCGTGGGAGGGGCGCTCCAAAAAAGCGATACAAGGACTCCCTGAAACATCATCTCAGGCTTGGCCAGATTGATCACCAACGGTGGTCTGCCCTGGCCTCACATCGGGAGGCATGGAGACGCACTATCCACAATGCTGCAGCCTTATTTGAGAACTCACGACGAACAAGTCTTGAAGAGAAACGACAACGCAGAAAGAATCACAACCCAAAAACATCACCCAAGGAGACCTTCTGCTGCACTTTTTGCAACCGGACTTGTTTATCTCGGATTGGCCTTTTTAGTCATCAGCGCGCTTGCAGAAGGCGCGGGATGAGTCCTTCCTGAATCTTCGTTTGCGAAGAAAAGCCAGAGAGAGTCTATAGTGCTGACTTTAATCACCCCATTTAAGTCAGTGATAAGATGATAGAGTATTTGTGAGCTATGTTTATTTTCATTGTACCACCTGAAGAGAGATACATTCCAGTTTTTCATCTATGTAAAAATACTGTGAATATGTAAAATGTATTTAAAATGCCTAGTATTAAAGAGGGACCATGGTCCAGATGAATATAAAATTAAAATTCTTTTGGTTTCAGTCTCAGCTCTGGCACTGATAACCTGGCTCAGCTTGGCCAAACATTACTAGAGAGCAACTATTCCACCAGCATTTTGTTTGTCCTTTCACAAGTCTTTTTTTAGTTTCTGGAAAGGTGAGCTAACAATCATCTTAGACAGTAGAAAGTAGCACACTAGAAACATCCCACCAAACCAGTTTATTGAAATGAATAAGGGAGCATTCATTCCTTTTAGGGTAGCACCTCCTGAAATATTTAATGCTCAGCCCTTCCCTGATGCCTTTTCTAATCAAAGCAACACTGTGAGTTGGCTACGGAGGGCCCTGAAATTTTGAGTGTCCTTCCCCAAGAAGTACTTCAGCCACTACCTACACAACCTAAACCACCCTCTTTCTTTAAAAAATAACATGACCATTGTTTGCTTTAAGTGTCTGGCAGTGGTAGATGATGGTTCCCATGTCAGTGGGATGGCAAAGGTGCTCTGGTTTTTAATCAGGTGCTTAAAGGAGCTAGCCAGGGTGCTGAAAATATTTGAGGGATACAGTTATGCCCTTGGATAGCTGTGCTAAACTTCAGACTAAAACCTGGAGTAGACTCATCACCCCACTGACCTGGGAGCCACAGCCACAACTGGTGTCTAGATATCACATTCCAGGGCCAAACCAGTTCTGTCAGTCTCTTTTGTCAAAGGCTGTAGGTAACTCAGTAGAACAACTCAGCTGAATGAGTTCCAACAACAGCTCCTGTTTGTCTTTTAATTCATTTTGCTGGTAGGCAATTGCTCTAAGATTTTGATGGACCCATCAAGGTGCTTGTCCTTGCATCTCCCAAATCCTTAAGGATTCCAGAAAAGGGCCTTGTTGTAATAAATATCCAAACAGATTTTCAGACAACACTGTTATAGTGTTACTATTCCACTTTATTTGCTATGGCTGCCTCCTGTTGAATCCTGGGATTTGCCATTTAGGGAGGGGCATTTACAACTCTCAGCCAGAGAGCTCTTAGGCCTCACTAAACTACAGACCCCAGAATTCCACAGGAGGAATCCAGAGCAGTTAAAGTGGAATAGTAACACTATCACAGTGTAGTCTGAAAATCTCCATTGTCTGGAACCCTGTAGTGAATGTCCCCCCCCCCCGCATTGTGCTCCCAGTTCCAGAGGATTCCACCTGCTAAAGCTTTGTTACATTAAGGAAAATACTTGTTTTACTTTCTTGAATTAATCCTGATGCTAAGGATCTCTATGCACCCCTCCCCCTTGTGTTCGGAGAGGTAGAATACCATAGATAAAGACAGAAAGTAATTGTTGTTCTCACTTTTCTCTCATCAGCTTTTCAGCCACTACATTGACTTTCCTCTTTTTAGAAGGAGAAGCAATCTACTGCACAGCCTTACTGGTAAATGCAGTTCTTTATGGGCCTGCTCTACCAGAGAGGCAGCAGCCTGTTCTCCAGCTGAATAGAGTGAAGGTTGCAGTAAGAAACAGTTCCCTTTATACATTTGAGCTAAATTGCTAACACTAATGTATGCTCCAGAAACGCTTATTCTTAAACACAGAGAAGCAGTTTGCAGACATATAGTATATAAACATTTCCTGAGGAAGTATGCTAACACAAGTATGCCAAAGTATTTCAGCAATTCTACACTGCCAACCTTCCGGCAAACAAAATGGCATTTCCAGTTAAATGGGCAGTAAAAGAACTCTAGTAGGGACCCTGGAGAGCTGATGCCCATTTAGAACAGAACAGGGATGGGAGTCATATGGCTCTTGGGTTTGTCCCATGTGGCCCTTGCCTCCCAAGACTTCCATCACTCCCCCCCCCCCCCCGCACACACAAAAAAATATCTGGCATCACTAAAAAAGTAAAAAATAAAAAAAAATATGGCAAGACCCCACACTAGTCAGGGGCCAAAAACTACCCAGAAGTGCTTTAAAAATAGTTTTTTTTGAAGCAAGCATCTCAAAACAGCAGAGCCCTTCTCCCAGAAAAGCCATGAAAGTGACTTGGAGTGATGTGATGTGACTTCCAGTCTTCCAAAATGGCAGTCATAGCAGTGCAGCTCTCTAGGTCCTGGAAGACCATAAATGGCCCTCCAAATGAAGCAGCTTGCCCACCCCAGATAATTCTGGGCTTGATGCACTAAAGCTCTGATTCAAAATAAGGCAGTTTCAAACACCTTTCTACATGTAACAGAGTCCTTCAGCAGGTAATATGATGGTTGATTCATACCATGTCTTTCCTCATGTTCCACTGTAATTTAAGACTTCACACCTAGTGCTGCTATCCATACCCCAGATTCAGACAGGAGCACATGGAGAAATGGTTTCCACATTAATGCTTAATTATGGAATTCACTTTCTCTGGGGAGTCCCCAAAGTCTAAGCCCTTGTCTACATAGACCAAATGAAATGGCCTCCCTCCATTCCATTACCTGGCTGTCCAGATGATGCAGGGTTTTGACGCCATTTCTAGCCCAAACTGTCTAGATGACATCCAGGCAGTTCCAATGAGAATCCAGGGCAAATGCCCCTTAAAACAGAGTGGTCATGTGGTAAAAAAACCAAGCACACTCCTCACTGTTCGCTACAGTTCTTCTGGAGAAAATGATGAGTTCTGTTACCATAACGGGTGGATGGGTTCCGTACATGTGGCCTGCAAAGTGCCTGGCACAGTAATTTCCCAGCCGGGTTGTGTGCATCGTGTCTGCTGAGATCACTGTGAGGCACCCAGCCATATGACCATGGCTGGGCACCTCGTTCCTGGCCTCAGAAGACACAACCGGCATGGGGAAGAGAAGCGCTGGTTTGCACATGTGCCATGGGTGTGCAGACACCCCTCCATTTGCTACAACAGAAAGGCGAGTAGTGGTAGGAAAATGCTGCAGGCCTGGGGTTGAAATACTCCAGCCGGAACGAGGAGTATTCTGGCCAGTGTAGACAAGCCCCAAGTAATACAGCATTTCTGTAAATGTTGCTGTTATTCTTGTTTTGGCAGGTTGCTCTTAAATTTCAGTTGTTTGAATTATTTCACTTTTTAGTTTTATAATACAGTATATTTTCTTTTAATGGGAATTCTAAACACTTTGTCAGCTTTACTTAGGGGCTGTTTTAATCTCCGTTATCCTCTCCATGCTGGGTCAGTTTAGAAAGCAAATGGCATTAATAGGCTAAGTATGGCATTGGCTCTTTTTAGCCCTGGTAAATATTATATGCCTCTGACAAAAAACAGATGTAAGTGGCTTTTTCTCCTCTTACTTACCACTTTTGCCATAAAGTCTTAACACTGAGCTTGGTGTTCTAGCTGCTAGTGCTTCTAGCACCTGAAAGCTTGTGTATTTTGAAGCTAAATTCTCCACCACAAGGAGGTTTGGGAACTCCATAGAAATGCAGTTATAAGCTACATTTCACTACAATTTGCTCTTTTAGCCATTGGTTGATGGGTGGAGCTCTTAAAGCAGCAAGAAAGAAACCTATCACCTTTTCAGCTCTGTTGCATCTTACTTTGGCAAGAACTCAAAGACAGCCATGTTAGTCTGGAATATCAGTATGCAAAGGGATCTTGTAGCACCTTTGTTACTGAGAGAAATAAATTATAGCATAAGCTTTCGTAGACTTGGTGTACTTCTCAGATGCATGATCATTCCATGTATCTGAGGAAGTAGACCAAATCTGCAAAAGCTTATGCTATAACTTCTTTCTCTCAGTCTCAAAGGTTCTACAAGATCCATTGACATATTTAATTGAGGCATGGGACACTGGTGGCACTAGGGGTGTGTGGTGACACCATGGGGTGGGGAGGAGTGACACCAGCCTTAGTGATGCTGTAGGGATGGGTTTTTCTTGCTACCATAGGATTTCTCTGACTGAACTGTGAGGCCACATTTCCATCTGTCTTAACATTCTGGAGCAGAGCAGTGGAATAAGAATCTGTTTCCAGTGAGATCCTACCCCAAGGGAAGCAGGAGGGGCAAGAGCAGGGGGGAAGAAAGGTTGTCTTTGCTATGTTTTCCATGTGCTGTTCTTGGGATTGTCACTGCCACTAAAGAACAACAGGGTCTGTATATGCGTATGTGTGTGTGTGCTCTTTAGGCATGCCGACGTAATTATGGTCACATAAAACAAAGCTCAGTATTATTTTCAGACTTGGCAATGGCACACTTTGTAACCCAGTTAAACACAGCCATTTGTTTAGATAGAAAGGGTGTGGCCATGAGTGGTGAAACGCTGGAGAAACTTTATGCTTTGCAGATCTCAAGTGCTGAAAACTTTGGTTTGACTTTGGATTCTGAATTGAACAATCTTGTTTCAGTTTAGAAAATAAGAAACTGGGCTGTGTTCTCTGAAATAAGTAGCCCAGGCTTCATTTAAACAAATGATAATTCAGTGTAGCTGAAAATTTAACTCACGTTTTTTCGATCTCTCATGTTTTGTTGGTATTTTCCGTAGCTCTTCTGTAGTAGTACATCTGTTACCTGATCAAACACTCCAAATTAACAAGAAACAGTGCTGAATGATAATGGATGTATTCTGAAGGTGCAATAATCTAACATAAGGGATCATTGCCAAGAGCTGGAAAATAGTATCTCTAGCCTGAAACTGTTGGAGAGCTTTTAGGCAAATATAGATATCAACAGCTGTTGGGTCTGTTGTGTGCGCGCACAGGTGTCGTGGTAGCAGGAGGCAGTGGATTAAATATAGAGAGAGTAGCAAAAGAGCAACAAGTCATCCCTTACCTGCCAGTGCACGTCAGCCAAAGTAGGCAGTGTGAATCTGTCACTCCTTGGGTAGGGGCACAGCTTGCTGCCCCAAGAGCTTCAACAGCAGACCTTCATAAAATGTGGACAGTGTCTGAGAAATTCCTCCTCCATAATGGGATTGCATCACAGGTCACCTTGGCTTGTGACTCTCATTCTGAAACTGTAGTTGCTGGAATCTCCCTGTTTAGGAGAGAAAGACCTTTTTTTTGGGGGGGGGGTAGGTCAGGGAGAGAAAGAGCCCCTTGTCCCCCCATCCCACTCCTTCATCTGTTATGTCCCATGGAGCCATGATGTTCTCAAATTAGGATATCCACTTAAAGTAAGGGACAGCTGCCAGCTCTACTGCTGCCTCTTTTTCTGGCAGCTCTGCTTGTTTCCTCAGCCTAGATTTCATCTCTGTTATGGTCCTAATGATTTCAAAGATTCGGCTCTGGTTTTAATATGAGAGGATAATTTAGCCTTGTGAATTCCGGTTTTGGTTCTTGCTGAGGTCAGATGCAAGCCCATGGCAAAGTTTAGCAATAAATACTCTAGGGTTGGATCAGATTTCCACTGCAGTGAAGGTTAGACAGAATTAAGGGCATATCATCAATTGATGCATAAGAATTTACTGCAGGCTTACAAGAGAGACACTAGGTACAATCAAGCTCCATTAAAATCAATAGGAATAGAATCTGTCCTCTGTGCTTTGCAAATGAGGAAAGGTGGTCATCCAGTCCTGTCAAACTATCACACTTTACTGGATTGCTTTTTACAGAGCATATCATTGAATATAAGAGAATAGAAGTGAAATGGCTGGTTTCCCCAAGTAACTGTTTTAAATATATATATATATATATATATATATATATCCCAAAAAGCATGGTAGATTGGGAACTGAAAACCATAATAATCTGAATAATTAATCATCCTATTAACCATTAATAGCATTTACTGATTTGCTAAGTGAAGGGAAATGAGTCTGTTTAGACCACAATGCCGTCAGCCTGGTTTGGCAGCAGGTCAGTGGTTCTCAATACAGTTTTTACTACTTCAGCTGATACAAGAAGAACAATTCTGGTGTGACCAAGAACAACACCATCAAGCATCTCATCCCAGTTCCATTTCTAACACTGTTGACCATATCTGACCCTGGATGTAGTACAAATGGATCTGTGCTTGAGTCACAACACCAGAATACCAGGAAAAAGTGGTGTGCTATGGGCAGGCATGTATATTCACTTAAGGCTAGGATAAGCTTCCTTTTCTGGTGATGTTACTTGGACAAAGATGCTACTACACCTTATTCAGCAGCCTAGTCCAGCAGGCCAAGGTGTGCTTTCCTTCTGTAGTCTGCCCTTAACATGGTGTGCTTCTTTCTGCAGTAATTGAGGTAGTTGCAGGTGGAAGGAAAGCAAGTTCTCTGCAGCTGCTCCTTCTCTGGCTGATGGATGAGCCAGACTGATCTTCCCCTCACCATGATGTTCTTCTGGGAATGCATGAGTACAACCTCTCAGTGACCTATGGCCAATGCAGAAGTTCAGAAATTGTCTCCTTACATTTCTTTTACCTTCCTTCCTTCCTTCCTTCCTTCTTTCTCCCCCCACACCCCGGCTATCCTGTCACCTCATTTCCCCAACTTGTCTATTGCCTCCTTTCTGTGAGAGATTGAAAATGTCGACTGTACAGTTGTAGAAATCTCAAGGGCAAATCCATGTTTAAAATGAAAGTTATTTTAGCCATTGCACAGACTAGAAGAAATAGCTTTGATGTTCCTCGTTTGACAGTCTTGGGCCTCGCTGATTTCTGTCTTTTCTTTCCTTAGGGACATTTGTCCCTGATCTCTCAAACAAAATGTCACTGACTAAGCTATGTTTATATGATGTGGTGTGTTCTGTCTATGCAGGGTTTTTGTGTCAGCCATTGTTATTTATGTTGCTGTTAAGCTCACAGAATGGTATTCCATTGTTTTAAAGATGCAAAGTCGTAATTTTCTAATAGGAAAAAGGGTTTCCATTTTGTGGTGTGAGGTGGGGAAGCTTCATGTGAAGATTTTTTTTTTCAGGGTCCAGCAGGAAACTTTTAAGGTTGCCTTGCATTTTATCCAATGTCTTTACCAAATGTCCAGCAGCTGAGAATACAGACAGATCTAAATCAATAGATGCAGCCATTTAAAACAGCATGAAACTCATGTGGCAAGACAACACCCACCAACTCTTGATTCAGTCAGTTTTGCATTCCAGAGTTGTTGCTTTGGAGATGGAGGAGAAAGAAAAGTGACAGTGTTGGTTTTCATTAAAGAATTAATGAAATAATTAACATTGCAGGCATATCTTAAATGGAGTTTATTGGGGAATTTGGGAACTGAAATGCAAAAGACTTGTGTCCTTTTTTCGGGAGCTATTGATGGTAGAATATTGCTGACCATCAAAAGTTCTAGCAGCATAATGGGCTATGAGTAGCATCAAATTTCTTGACTGCTCTGTTAATTCTTGATTATCTCTTCTCTCAGGTTAGGTTTTTCAGCACTTTCCTGGTGCTGAACCTCTGTCAATAATAGGGTCCAGCATTTGGAGGGCTCCCATACAGCCTGGAGAAGCTACAGTAGATGCAGCCATAAAACTGAGAGTACTTGCAGCAATGTTTTCCATTGGCCGCCTCACTCTGGGTAGCAAGTGTGAAATGTAGTGCTGTATCTATGGCTGTATACTGAGAACCTTGAATGACACCTTGTAGGTTCATATCAGTTTGGCAGATCTGAAAAACTTTTTTACAGAAAGGGACAGGAGACACAATAATCTCATTTCTCCATTAACACACATGGGAAGACTTCCAAAACCCATCTTGGGTGAGGCCAGCACAAACCACAGGTGCAGTCTGAGTTCCACAGGAGAATCTAATGGAGCAATTTTTGGAGTCAGCTGGAACGTCTTGCAGTGCAAGCAGTTATTTTTTCTTGGCAGTGTACTTTTTCGCTGTTTCTGGTACACTATGATCTGCAGAGGAAGATGGGCAGATAGGACTTCCTTTTGATTGGGATTTTGATTTCACTTTGGTCCCAAGCCTCTGCTTCAGCAGTGTGGTGATGCATGCCAGTCTCTAGATAATTTTAATTGCTTTTCTGCTCGCCACAGCTCCCAAAGTGTAAAATAAAAGCAACAATTAAATGCATAAAATATTCTTTAAAAATATGTTAAAACTCATTATAAAAAGCAAATTTAAAACACATAGGTTTTCTGTGGGCTTTTTCCAGGCTGTGAGGCCGTGTTCTGGAAGAGTTTATTCCTGATGTTTCGCCTGCATCTGTGGCTGGCATCTTCATTTCTCTGAAGATGCCAGCCACAGATGCAGGCGAAACATCAGGAATAAACTTCCTAAACATGGCCTCACAACCCAGAAAAAACCACAGAAAACCTATGGATGCCTGCTGTGAAAGCCTTTGACTTCACAAATTTAAAACACATTTTAAAAACCAAAGGCCATATTGAATAATGCACTTTTGGCTGCCTGATGGAAGCTCAACAAGGCGAGAGACACTGTGTAGGAGGACTGTCTATTAAATAACGAGACTGATACAATAACCCATCTTTATTTATATGTATTACAAGTCTAATACTTGTCCCCTTCAATATATTCCCCATTCGCACTCACACACTGATGCAGTCTTGTTTTCCACTGGTCAAAGGTATGGAGCAGATCAGTTTCTGCCAGCTGTTTTACATCTGCTGTTTTCTTCTTTATGGCATCAGTTGACTCAAAATGTGTTCCTTTCGGCACTGATTTCACTTTAGGGAAAAGAAAAAAGTCACATGGTGCCAAATCTGGTGAATATGGTGAAGGTTCAAGTGTAATAATGTGTTTATCAGCCAAAAACTGCTTCACAGAAAGTTCTGTGTGAGCAGGTGCATTCTCTTGATGAAGAATGAAACTATTTTTCCACAGTTCTAGCCTTTTCCCCCCTGATTCTTTCTCTCAGCTTTGTCAAAACTTCCTTATAATAATGCTGGTTCACTGTTCTGCCTTCTGGAACCCATTCTGCCAAAATCAAACCCTTGATGTCAAAAAAGCCCAATGAGCATGGCTTGAATGTGGACTGGCTTTGACATGCTTCTTTCATTCTTGGTGATTATGGTGTTTTCCAGTGCGTTGACTGTTGCTTTGTCTCAGGATCATACTGGAAGATCCAGGTTTCATCACAAGTGATGATTTTTTAAATAAAGGTTTGGGTCCGCCTCAAGTTGCTGCAGAATGTCACATTGCTCAACATTTAAACTTAGCATTTTTCTGGCACACAACAGACAACCCGGCTGCTTTAAATGATGACTGACAATTAATTGAATGGCCAAGAGTGTTGATGTTTGTCATGCAAGTTAAGACATGTTCAAGGTCACCACTCAGACATTCACAATCAGTTCTCCCTGATTTGTCTGAAAGGTAGAAACACAGTCTCGTTATTTAATAGATAGATGTCGTGTAGCCAGATTAATGAAGGATGGTTGGCTCTACAATGATCAGAGGAACTGTATATAAACAGCTTCCTCAGTGCTGTGCTATGTGCAGGAATCTGCAAAAATCCAAAGACTTCTAGCTGAGCAAATTGTTACAAATGTATCAGAGAAGTGAGCATTGCCATTTCCAAAGTGGATTTGTTTTTATGTGTTTCTTTCCTGCCCTGTATAAGGCTTTGGGCTGGTTACATCATGTTTCAAACCAGTAAAAAATATATATAAAAATCTAAAAATAAAATGTGCTGAACAGCATCGGATTCTCAACATAGTTAAAACTAGGGTGTGAATCTTAGACAAAGTCTCAATCTAGAACCAGACCTCTTGAAGTCTCAAGTCTAGCTCAGAGATTCAGAGCATGTTAGCAAACACAGTCTTAACCTCTCTGTTATAAATAGTTATATGTTTTACCCAAGAGTATAATGAAATGGGTGTAGTGTGTTCCCCAATGCAAGTAAAGGCCATATTCTCTCAGAGGAAAATGATAAAAAGATACCGGTACATACTTGTAGTGGGCGGGACCAAAACATTTGCCCATAAGCCCACATACATTCTCTTAACCCACACACATTCTGTCTCCCTACCACCAATCTAACTACTGCTGTGTGAAGATAGAAAAAATGGCAGGCAAGCAAACAGAAAGGAGGAGGGAGTGGATTAAGAATATAGTATGACCCCTATTTCCATGGGGGATATGTTCCCAGACTTACCATGGATACTGGAAACTGTGGATAATAGCAACCCTATTGAAATTAATTACTTCTGGCCCAAGCGTACCATAGAGTAATGCTGGAAGACCTAGTGATTCCTAGAGAGAACACCTCTTTAGGAATCTCTACATCCTCCAATGAGACTCTCTGGTCATCTTCCAGTGGAAGCATACCATAGAATCATGCTGGAGGAACTAGAAAATGCCTAGAGAGAACATATTTTTTTGGATGTGAGGTTGTACTGTATACTTTTGTGACTGACAGCAATAGCTTCCAATCAGAGAATCAGATTAGTAGGCCTGTTTTTTTTTACTTCTAATCAAAATGTTTTGGGGAAGGATGTAGAAGGAGCTTACTGTCATATGTCATTTAAGGACAAAAACACTTGAAAATGTTTTTTTCATGTATCTTAATTTCTTAACTTCTGCAGGGGGAATTTTGCAGGTTACTTACATAGGTGCATACCTGTGAGATAGGTAATTTTGTTTTTATTTATTTATTTATTTATTTATTTATTTATACAAATTGTTTTTAAGCAATAGCTATTTACACATCTACACTGCATTAAACAGTTTGCAATGTGTGTTAGTTAATTGCCCCCCACAAGCTGGGTACTCAATTTACCGACCTACGAAAGGATGGAAGGCTGAGTGAACCTTGGAGCCGGCTGGAATCGAACTTGTGACGTGGTGGCTTGCAGTACAGGCATTTAACCACTGCGCTACCAGGGCTGATACAAATCACCAGCAAAAAATACAGATGGAAGCTAACTCCCCCCTTTTAAAAATCCCACCATGTTGCATAGGCTGCTCTTTAACAACAACACCCCTGCTGCACTTAGCTGTTTGAAATTTTCCAGCCCTTCCATGAGCACTAGTATTCCTGCTTGTGTTGTACAATTCTGTTAAAATTAAGAATGTTATAGCTGATTGTACGTTTCCCTGCATAAGTTAGTAGGGAGACATACAGAGCCTTAGAGTTTCCAAAGTGAGATTCAGCATTGGTCCATGGCAGAAATACTCTAAGACAAATGAGCACACTTTCCAAAGCATTAAAGTCAGGTCTGAAATTAATATTGTGTTTGGCTTGCATCTCTAATTAAATTCATCCTCCCCCTGCCCTGGCAGTCTGACATCAGTCACAAATAGGGTTGCCAGAATGAAAACTGGAGAGGGCTTCTTTTCCTTTAATGGCTGTATAGAAGAGGGAATTTCAGTAGGTGTTGGTTGTCACACAACCAAGTAACAAGCAAAACCTGATTAAATTCCCTCTTCTCAGCAACCATTAAAGGTACAGGAGTTTTCTCCAGTTTTTACTCTAGCCACCCTAGTCACAAAATGTCTGCCAGCTGGCATTAAATATACTTGAGTTTAGGATTGAAGACATTTCCAGATTCCGGAAATGTTCACCCCACAGCTGAATTCCTACTTTGAATAGGAACAACTGAATTTCTGATTTGAAGGCCCCTCCTGTTTTGAAAAGACCCTTGCAACTTTTGTATGCTTGTTTTTATGTGCTTTTTCTTCAGCACTGTTGATATTTCAGATTGCCCAAAAGCTGAGCTGTATTCGCCAGATAGACCAACAACATATGATGCTCACTTATATGATATATTTTAAAAATTTGATCAGAATTTTAATATTAATTAATTAAAAAGTAATATTAAAACATCTTCCTGGCTTTTCTCATCTTTACATTTCTTGAGGGTTAAGTGGTTTAAACTAGCGCCAAAATCCAGTTGTCAGTCTCAAATACAATAGAGCGATTGATTCATTAGAACACTTTTGAAAAATAGTGAATGTTAAAAGTAGTATTATAAAGAAAAGAAGCAGAAAAAAAGTGTGAGAGAAAAATAGGAACAAAATGAAAAAAGTGGAGGGGGAGGGAAATACATAGGATATGAAGAAGGGCTGGGTATATATAGTGATATAAGTTGACCATATTTCCAAAATATATATTTTCTTGAGCATTGAGGCCATGATATTGAGAACACAGCTGCGCTGGGCAGGGCACGTTTCTAGGATGGAGGACCATTGCCTCCCAAAAATACTACTCTACGGTGAACTCGCCACGGGTCAGCGTAAGAGGGGCGCTCCAAAAAAGCGATACAAAGACTCCCTGAAACAACATCTCAGGCTTGGCCAAATTGATCACCAACAGTGGTCCGCCCTGGCCTCACATCGGGAGGCATGGAGATGCACTATCCACAATGCTGCAGCCTTATTTGAGAACTCACGACGAACAAGTCTTGAAGAGAAACGACAACGCAGAAAGAATCACAACCCAAAAACATCACCCAAGGAGACCTTCTGCTGTGCTTTTTGCAACCGGACTTGTTTATCTCGGATTGGCCTTTTTAGTCATCAGCGCGCTTGCAGAAAGCGCGGGATGAGTCCTTCCTGAATCTTCGTTTGCGAAGAAAAGCCAGAGAGAGAGAGAGAGAGAGATTTTCTTGAAATTGCTGTTTGTAAAATACAAGGTCATGAGTACCTAGAGGAATAAGATCTTCTGATTGTGAGTTATTTTGGCAACAGTAAAAGCATGCAAACCCCAACAAAATTGACCCTCCATTAAATTTTATATGCCAGGAACAATGGAATTTGTGTAAGTGTTGACTTACCAAATTGCCATTGATCCAGTGGGTCTACTTTTGTTGGGACTACCAAATGGGTTTAGGCTTAAGGGAGTAAGTATTTAAACATCAGGTGGTATCACCTAATTTTCCCTCTTCTAGATTTTCTAAAGTTCGCCGTTATGAATCCAGAGCAGGGATTGAACTTATCTATATGTACAGTTCATCATTTCATCATATAGTCCTAGCTAAGGGATGATGTACTTGAAGGCAAATTGGCTGTCTTTCCAGAACACACCATAGGGTGTGGGGCAGGAGATGTTTCCTCAAGTTTTCAAGACCTAGGCCATTTTTCTTCTGTTTTAAGGGCAGCAACATTGGTTGATTGGCCACTGGCACCAGTACTAAGCAACACAATAGTTCTTGCTTTTATTTCTACCGTCTTCTTTGGTGTAAATCAAGAGCATACACATTGATGTGACACAGATACACAAAGGCTATGAAAAGCAAAGATTGAGGCTATATGTGATCGAATGATTAGAGATTTTGAAAAACCAGAGCAGTACATTTATGTTTTTTAGTAGAATAGGAATAAAAGGATTTGATTCTTCTCTTGGTGTGATGCATTCATTTTGCTAAGTACTATTGGCCACTTTGATTATCACTTTCTTTTAAATTTCTTTTTAATTTCTTGTGGGTCAATAGATAGGTTCCAGGCCCTCCCACAGATACCAAAAAATGTGTATGCTTAAGTCCCTATTAAAAATGGTATAGGGCAGCAGCAGAGGCAGCAGCAAGTTCGAGCCACATTCTTTAGGCTTTCTCATCTCTGGGAAGCACACCAGTTGCCCACTTCTACTTTCAAGGTGGCAGGGTTACTTTGCAAAGTAGAATCAGGTGGCTGGAATGCTCCCTGGAGGTGGGGGAGTATGGAGAATGTGGCCGCAGCTTGCCACCACCTCTGCTGCTGCCCTTTGCAGTCCCTCTGCAAGCCTTATGTCGCCTTTGCAGTCTCTCTGCTTATAAGTCCCGATTAAAAATGGTGTAGGCAGCAACAGAGGCAGCGACAAACCCTGCCAGCTGCCTGTTCTGCTTTGCAAAGGAACCCTGCCACCTTGAAGATAGAAGTGGGCAGCTGGCTGGTATGCTCCCTCCCCCCCCCGATTCAAATGTACAATATTGTATATATTTGAATCAGGGATGGATTAAATCTGTGGGTTGTGAACCTGCAGATACGGCAGGCCCCCTGTGTAATGATATCCAAGGAAGCAGCAGCAACTTTTAACTGACTGTTAATAGGCAAATACAAGAAGATTAGATTATTGCCAGGTCAAACAGTGATATTGAGAACAAGTTTGTCAAAAACAGGATCTTTGATATATTTGTTTTACCAGGGTTTTTGTCAAATTAGAGGTGAAAAGGAGAAATAAAAACATTTCTTCTAGACATAATTAAATAGGTGTGGAACACTGACCTGTATGGTATAACTATAATGCATTACCTAGCATTGCTGGAACTGGAATAATAGACTCCTGGAAATATTTTTCTTAGTCTTATGCAATCTGATGTTTTAGAAAGAAAAAAAATCATTAAACCCTCCTTACTTATGTGTGATAGTCATGCCTTTGAAGTGCAGTTTCCCTCCATTTTGCATATTCTTGTCTCCTCAAAGTTCTTTTCCTTTTTTGAAAAAAAAAAGGAAAACACCTCTCTCTGTTTTTTGTATGTATGATTTTTATGCTCCCCCTCCATCTTCTCCTCCTGTACATGAACAACTGTGATAATGTGACCCTCTTGACACTTTTCCTGGTGGGACACAGCAAGTACTACCCACCTGTTCTCTTTTGAAGTTTTGTGATATGAAGGAGTTCATTTGCAAACCAAAAAGACTTTGATCATTGACCTCACACAGTGGGATGGGTGTCCTAGACCTTTTCATCCCTTTGATGGAGAGGGCTGTTGGACTGCAGTTTTACAGCAAGACCTGCACATATTTTGCCACTATAGATAGCTCTTTTTCATGCCCCAAGTGTCCTAGAACTCCAGTGGCTTTTTAGAAAAATCAAAACTGCTCTGTAGTTGTATAATCACAAGTCTTGTGCAAGTCTAATTTAAATATAGAAGACAATTTTGTGAATCATGGAATACTGAGCACAGTGTAGATACAGTCTCTCTCTCTCTCTCTCTCTCTCTGGCTTTTCTTTGCAAATGAAGATTCAGGAAGGGCTCACCCCACGCTTTCTGCAAGCGCACTGATGACTGAAAAGGCCAATCCGAGATAGACAAGTCCGGTTGCAGAAAGCACAGCAGAAGGTCTCCTTGGGTGATGTTTCCGGGTTGTAATTCTTTCTGCATTGTTGTTTCTCTTCAAGACTTGCTCGGCATGAGCTCTCAAATAAGGCTGCAGCATTGTGGATAGTGCATCTCCATGCCTCCCCATGTGAGGCCAGGGTGGACCATTGTTTAGTGTAGATAGAAACGACAACGCAGAAAGAATCGCAACTGGAATCATCACCCAAGGAGACCTTCTGCTGTGCTTTCTGCAACCGGACTTGTTTATCTCGGATTGGCCTTTTCAGTCATCAGTGCACTTGCAGAAAGTGCGGGATGAGTCCTTCCTGAATCTTTGTTTGCGAAGAAAAGCCAGAGAGTAGATCCTCTGAAATGTGCCAGTATATTCCACCCCCTCTGAATTGTGCTAGGCGTTCTTTACTTTCTTATACAGATCTTGGACAAACTGTTTAAATGGCTAATAGAGATGATCAAAGCTTGAAAATGTTACTTTTTTGGACTACAATTCCCCATCCCTCCCCTTAGCTAATGACTATACCAGGGAAGAGATTCTGGTAGTTGTAGTCCAAAAATGTAACTCCCCCAAATTCTGGAGCGTATGTATGCATAACTGTGAGAGAAATTTTAAGTGGAAATGAATTAACTTTAAATTCTGGCAGTAAAAGAAATCTATGCTACTTCTTGTTCTAACTTTCTCCCTCTCTCACCAAATAACACTTTAATTGTTTAAAGTTAACAGGATGACTGAGAGACCTAATTTCAATGAAGAAGAAATGAAGTGCCTCTGGCACCTGTAGCAGCATCTACTGGCTTATGGTTCAAGCAATCGCAGCAGTATGGCAGACCTTTCTTCACCAATCTCAGCAGCTATGAGACCTTTATTCCAGTCACCAACACTGATGGGTCAACAAGAGAAATTTGCTTTACTCCTCTGTACTTTGATTTTGCTTTCTCCCCATGGCTGCTTTCCAGTCTGAGCCTACAGCACAATTCCCAAGTCTCTCAGAAGACCTATGAAATCAAAGATCTTTTGGTATGATAGGGTTGGAGAAGTAGCATGCTCCAGGAGACTGTTCAGGCATTCTCATTTTAAGCTGCTTTTCAAAGGATGCCGTGTTTCAGTAAGTGTTGTAATTATTAATTGTGCTATAAGTTGTGTAACACAACTTGCATTCCTATTTGTGGCCATCTCTGTAATTTGTGGGTGTTAGAGAAATGATGTACTGATTTCTAAAGAAGGAAAGCTGAAGCAGATAAAGTTGAATTCCATCAGGAGTACACTTAGACCAGACCCTTACAAAGAGGCAGGCTTCTCTATCTACAAACATCAGTTACCCATATTACTCCAATTATGGCAACCTACAAACAGAACAGGAAGGATCAATTTCTTCTGTGGCAGAGGTGCCAGATGGACCCTCACCAGTCCTACATATTTAGGTAGTTGACACAAATTGTCTGCTTATATGAGCAATGTAAAACCAGACAACAGAAGTCATATAAGAATTGTCTTTGCTCAATCAAATTCTAAATCTATCTAGTTCAGTTCTACAGCTCCAAAAAATAATCAGATAAGATACCCTGCAAGTTCAGAAGCAGAGCAAGAAGGTAGTTGACTCCTGTTTATTCAGATGCCTGATATTCCAAAATATACTGGTGCTCTTCATGCAAGTTCCATTTACAGATATCTACAGTACATGAGTGTGAGGCATTCTAATCCTTTAAAGTTTCTCTGATGATTTGTAACAATGAATTCCACAAGGTAATCTTGTATTTGAAAGGTGGTAAGGTTACTTCTGTGAACACAAAAGCAAGGTCTCTTCATTGTGCATAGCCAAGAGAAAGGTTCTCGATATCCCCAGGGCAACTCCATCTTATCTAATCCTCTGTTTCTGGCACCTCAACAAATTGTAGAAGCTTAAAGGGAGGTTAAATACACAGCACAAATTAAGCCATTGATGATATTCTAGGTTATTGTTCATTTTACAATTTCAACCACATAGGAGTTCATGCAGAGGGGAATTTCTACCTCTTAGAAATTTTAAAGACCCAAAATCCAGTCAGGTTGTTGATTATTGTACTGTGGAAAGTGGAAGGTAAGGAGGAAACAAGGTCACTGGTTCAATTTCTTATTAGAAGGATAATCCTTCATTTAAAGTTGATTCACTTAGTTACCATGCTGTAACTCTTTGTAGTTTTTAAAAATACGGTATATTTTCCTAGACTGATACAGTTCTATATTTTGAAAAGCTTATTTTTTTTATTGATAACCTGCTGTCCTGATGGCAGCATGCTGCTGAAAAGTGCATGCTGTATCGAGGGATAAATCAATTTTCTTTCAAACCTGAACTTGAGTTTTATAGCTATGGAAAGGGAAAAGGTTTGTTGTTTTTATTACAAATTCTAAAACATACCTAAGTTACAAAGTATAATCTCTGCTGGAAAATGGAACTTGATTTAGGCTGTGATATTACACACAGCTTATTGAACAGATAAGTCCTATTGAACTTGGTACAATTTACTTCTGGGTCCTTACAGGGCACTGGATTGTGCTGTAAGGAATAGCAAGAACATTCACTGTGAATTTAGCACGGATGGAGTTCTGTCTGTACCTGAAACCACCAACTACCCAACTAATGGATTTTAAATTTTACTGTTCTTTGTCTCGGCCCCCACGTGGCCAAAAAAAGGGGAGTGGCCTGCCTGAACTGAGATCCCTCCAAGCCAACTGAACTACAACAGAATGAACATCTGATAGAAAATATAGGCCTGTGACTCCAACACTGTCACTTTTCTTCTCCTGTGTGATTTTTTAAAACATCTTTTGCCTGATGAAGAAGCCAGTTGAGTTTCAAAAGCTTGCATGAAGTGTTTTGTGCATTTTGGCTGGGCAATATAAAGGTATTGCTCCTTTGTGGATTTTTTTTCCTTTTGCTAAATGGCCAACCTGAATATATTGCCCAACTATAGTACATCATCCTGAACCAACAATTTACTGAATGATCAACCCATCTACAACTGCAGCTAGACTTCATCAAAACAGGAACATAGTCTGACCCTGAGCAGTTCCAGATTATACTTTTATCACATTGTCCCCTTGACTCATCCACTGAACTCTATAGAGGTTTCCTCATGTAACCTTCCATTGTTTTGTTTTTTTCTACTGCATTTTCCCTGTATTTTCTTACTCTGGAAAATCTGTTAAGGAGAAAATGACAAAAAACCAGCACAATGCCTTCTAATTGTTAGTGTGGGAAATGCTCCATCTAGAAATGTCCCTAGTCTGGGAAGTACATCGAAACATCATACTGGTTCACCGTAATCTACAAGAACTCTCCTTAACAAGAAGACCTAAAACTAGTGCAAGGTAACTTGTGGGTGATGGAGCAGAGAAGCCATCCTTCTTGGGCCACTGCTGATGTAGCAGTCTGCCTAATCAGATATGGAGGGTACGAAAGAGAATGATAAACATGTAGCATGATCTCTTCATTTGCCTTTTCTGTACCCAGTTTGAATCTCCACTCAATGCCATGTACCTGGAATTTGTTGTAGAGTGATGAATCTTCCATTTTTTTTCTATCCAAAAGTGTGAATAATAGAATTGAATGAATAAATAAATAAATAAAAGAGTGTGGCAGTCCTGTTGCAAAAGAGTGAGTGCGACCATATGCTTCGTATCTATTGCCTTGAGTTCCATAGGGAAATTATTATACACAATGTTAAAAGAAGCATACAGACATTATACCCCTTTTTCATTGTGCTATTTATCAGCTGAAATTTTCTTTTTAAAAAATCACTTTAAAACGTATGATTACAAAGAACAGTAACAGAAAAAGAAAGAGAAGAAAAAAAGGAAGGGTATCTACATAGGGTATGAACATGGGCTAGGCATATACATTAATATAAGTTGACCATATTTCCAAAAATATATTTTCTTGAAGTTGGGATCTATAAAAATACATGTTAACTTCTGTGACATGGAATGTAACTAAAGGTGAACAGAACTGGAGTCTGTGTATTCTTATTGTGGCTAAAAGATTTCTACAGCACTCTAAATTTGGAAAGGTAAATGTTCACCGTCTATTGTTCAGTGGGCAGAAGATCTCACTGCTTTAGCTACTCATTTATATAGATTTTACAGATGTCCACTTCAAGAAAACATGTCCCCTTTCCCCCTCTTTCTTTTTTCTACTTTTGGGGGTGTGTGATTGTACTTTTTAAAAAATCCAGTGAAAATTTTAAACACAACTTCATGGGTTAGAAAAGCTAACATTTCCCCGGTGAGTGAAGTTTCAGATACATAGGGGTACACCTTGTAATTCCCTTGAGTATGATGAGGTTTTAACTATCAATTTACAGCCAAACGTGTTTCTAAGCAGGTCATGTGGCTTTTTTTTTTTTTTTGGTAGAGTGTTATTCTGTATTTTTCAATAGCAAACTTTGTTTTCTGTCATGTTGCCCAGCCACCTAACTCTGTTATGCTCCTATCTTGAGGGCTTAAGCGGTACTTAAGTGATACACTGGACTTGTGTTGGCCTGCAGCAGTTGGGTAAATTTCACCCTTTATGAGATGACACAGCCTGTCAGATTAATCACAAATGCACTGTGAATTTTCTTGGGCTACAGGAAGGAATCAATTTTATTCTATAACCCTTTCAGGCCTGCTCTAAACCCTGGCTCTACTTCTCAAGTGCACATCAACCTGATGTACTGTTTAACTGAAGAAAATAAATGAGATGCTCAGATTTAAAATAAAGAACAAAAATAAACCCCAGTTTATCTAGGATTTGGAATGTTGGATTTCAAAATTAATTTGTTCAGTTCAAGCACTGGAAATGGAGAGACTGGTTCACTTGTATTTAGATTAAAAACTAAATAGGTTAGTTTATTGAGCCACATTACTTAATTTGTTACTTAATTCATTATTTTTCAAAACATAAGCATGGGATTTGCAGAGAGTGACATGTGGGTTGTTACTGTTGTCCCTAGTAGCACATTCAGTTATTGGCTTCTTCAGAAATGCTCTTTCTCTTGTATGCCTTTCCAAACTGGACACCTTCCAGATGTATTAAACTATGAATGACTGGGAAAAGTGCATTATGTTTTATCATTGATCTTCATCTCTCTTCTTTCACCCTTTGCACACCTCCACTGAACATATATTCTGTTCAGTTGCCATTCAAACACCATGGATTGTTTGTCTGAATTGGAGAAGTTAAATAGGGAAAGATATGTCATTCTGCTGAGAGGACACTGATTCAGTGCAATACTGAAGTAATATCAAGAAGCTACGAACACCAGTTAGTTAAAGGTGCAGAATTCTTAATCAGAAATATTTTGAGTGCCTCTGAGCATTTGCAGAACATTTTTCTTCACTTTTGAATAACCTTATTCTTCACCTACCACTCAAATGTGGTCTGAGGGCCTAACACCCTAAAAGCATAGGATCCTGCCTGATCTTGGAATGTAAGCAGAGTCAGCCCTAGTTAATACTTGGATGGAAGACTGCCAACAAATACTACATGCTGTAGCATATATATTTCAGAGGAAGGAACTGACGAAACCACCTCTGAATATTCCTTGTCTAAGAAAACCCCATGAAATCCATGAGGCACCATAAATTGACAGGTGACTTTTAGGGACATAAACACACACACACTTCAATATTACAATGCATTCCAGGTCATATCAATGCAAAAGTCACACTTTGTGAGTTCTATAGGACTTACTTCCAAATAAATGCAAAATAGGATTGTAACCTGAAAAAGCCATTACTAGCACTGATAAATCTGGGATTATGATGGGGGCACATCTGCTTGGGCTATTGTCAGAAGAGAGCAGTGAGCCCCAGCATCTTTCACTTTAGAAATCAAGTGCTATGTGCATTGTAAAGTTCTTGGATGCTTTAGTTTCCATTGACCAAAACATGCAATACTTGTCCATATAGATGTGCTTTTGTTTCATCTGATTTTGTACAAGAAAGCAAGCCCCTCAATACAAGAATTGTCATGAAAAGGCATTCAGTGAAAGAGCATGTAGTGTGAGTGCAAACAATCTTGGTTCAGCCCTTCCCACTTGTTAAAAGGATCTAGCATGGCATGTGATAGGAAAGGCTAGGGTTGTAGCTACAGGAGGGGGATAGAAGACATTGCACCCCAATAAGAGTCTGTTATCCCATGAATTTTTCCACCAGTCCCCATATTTCTAACATTGTAGTAAGTTAAAACTTTAGTTGAGCATATAGAAATACAGTTTGTTTGTTTGTTGTTGTTGTTGTTCGGTGCCTTCCAAGTCATTTCCAACTTACGGCAACCCTAAAGTGAACTTATAATGGGGTTTTCTCGGTAGTATTTGTTCAGAGGGGGTTACCTTTGCCCACCTCTGAGGCTGAGAGAGTGCAACTTGCTGAAGGTAACCCAGTGGTTACCAAGTGGGGATTTGAACCCTGTTCTCAGAGTCATAGTCCAAAACTCAACCATTGCACCACACTGGCTTGTTGAAATACAGTTTAGGAATCTGAATAAAAGGGGCAGACAAAATGACCAAGGGAATGTAAACATAGTAAATATAAGAGTAAATGTGAACTGTTTTAATGGTATCACTCTCTGCAATGCTAGAAATATGTGGATTGAAGGAATATTTTATTTTAAGGGACAGAGTTTCTATTGGGGGGGGCAGTACCTTCTCCCCCACCCCATAATTTCACCCCCTGGAAAGCCTGAGGCCTCAGACAGTTGCTGCAAGAGTAGGCAGTATGGAGCTACCTGAACCAAATGGTCTTGCTCAGTGTAAAGCAAGACCAGATACTGTATGTTTCCCTCCAGGCAGCAGCTGAGTTATAAAAAAGCAGTGCAGCCATGAAATCACTGAATGTGGTGATTCTCCCCGCTGTTTCCCAAAAAAGTATCAGCCCATATAAAACACATAGTTTCCAAAGAGGAAAATGTGAACAGATGGAAGATTTTGTTTTCATCCCCCTCAAGCTGATTATATATATTTTTTTGGTAGCTCCAGTTTGAAAGGCACGATGATGGGGTCAGTGATCACTGATTGCTGTGAAATCAGCCAACCTTGTCCAGCTGTTCAGGGAATGGTTGTCTGATCATGGAAATTGTGCTCCTATAATACAGTTGGAAAGATTAGGAAGATACAAGTTGTTATCTTGGTGTTCTGAAATAGACATACACAGCAGTTTACAGCACAGTAACCAGTTTACTTAGTATCTGGGAGTATGAAAAAAATGTCCATGTGTTTCCTTTCTCAGTCAATGTTGTCTTCTATGTACCCCCATAAAGTTCATTGTCAAAGATTCCATTTTGTTAGATTTACTAGTAATATTTGAGATTGAAGATATTCCTCCCTTTACCTTACAGTAGGGATGATGATAAGGGTGACAATTTGTAATGATCACATTTGAATCCTGTTCTTCCTCTGAGGAAGGCAATGTGTAAAGGAACATACTAGATTAGCCTCACAACACTTCTGTGAGAGTGATTAGCTTAAAAAGATTTCAGTAAATTGTACACAACAGGAATTGCCTTTTGGTGGTATAAAATATTCAGCTTGGGAGATATCCATTTTATGCCATGTCTACCATGAGCTTTTCTTGCCTGCCACCATAGGGAACTCATCTTCTAGACAGTCATTCCTGCAGGAAAATCCTTTTGTGATGTTAACATGTGTGTTTGATCACACATGCACAAGTGCTTATGTTTGTGCATGTGTATTCACATCTCTGAGCCTAACTACCCTAAAGGTAACCAGAACCTGTTTGATCTTGGAAGCTAAGCAGGGTCAGCTCTTGTTAGTAGTTGGATGGGAGGCTGCCAATGAATACCAGGTGCTGTAGGCTATATTTGAGAGGAACAAATTGGCAAAACCACCTCAGAGTATTCCTTGCCTAAGAAAACCCTATGAAATTAATGGGATGCCATAAGTCAACAAGCGACCTGAAGACACAGACACCCACACATTCACATCTTTGCCCTGGATTCATGGTACATTAAAAGGAGTTTGTTCTTATACCTATAATAGAAGGAAATTGGCAATATAACACCAATCAAAACTTGGGTTAAAAGAATATGTGCTTTATTATGCAACACAGAAAGAGACTGATTAATATGCAGCTTTGATTTGGGATGGAGATATGGAGTATACAAACAGTGCTCAGCTTTGTTGGATTAACAAAATTGGATTAACACTGTAAAGTAAGGAAGAAGAAAAGAAGGAAGGGCTAAGTGAAATGGAACAGTGTTAAAGCACAAAGGATATGAAGCATTTACTTCCAGAAAGGTGGAATCAGAATGAACGTGAAGGGGGACCAATCACAGTGGGGCAAAATCAAGTTATAGTGACATGCTGTCTAGAGCAGTGCATATCAAGAAAACTACAATTTATATGAGAAAGGAGATACTACCACAGCTTAGATGGAGAAAAAAGAACTCTTCTGAGTGTGGTTGCCATCACCAAGGTTATCAATATGGTGTGTGAAGTAGAACTGGGAGACATCCATAGCCTTGCAGGTTCCTGGAACCTTCTGTGTTACAAGGGTCCCTTAGGCAGAGGACTATAGAAAAAGTATGCGGCAATGTATTCCCTGGGATTTCTAGATAACACTGAAAGCAAAAGAATAACAATGGGGTGGTTGAGAGAGAAATGGGGAAGAGAAGTAAAAGAGAAGCAAGGCTAGCTACAGGTAGCAGGGTGAAAACAGAACTCGGCTGAAATCTTAAGAACTCCTTCTAACACTTTGATTACTGAGAGGCAGATTTCCCCAGAACAAATAGAATGAAGGTGATCTAATTTGTTCTTTCCCATGGCTGTAGTGTACAAAATTGGGGGAAAAAAATCCTCTACCTTGGGTGCAGAGTGGGTGGAGGTTCCTGACCTTAACACATGCTAATGGGTGTTAATGTGTTTATCAATAATAGTGGTGCTTCAAGTATGATGCATTAACCTCACCTATGATCCCATGATTAGCCAATAGAAAAGAATCCCCAGGACAGCTTGCCTGCACTTGGACCTGAGTGTAGAGTATAACAACTGTATATATGCAAACCTCTTTAGGTATTTAGGGTAATGTTCTCCATCCATCAAAAGAGGGTAGGTAACATTTTGCTTACCTCCCCTTTGCTACTTATACTATATAAGCTTTTGCCTTGCTTCTTTTTGCAATCGAGTGGAGCTTCCTAGGGTGAAAGACTAATGGGTATACTTGTGGAGACAGTAATGCTGACCTCCCTGGTAACAATGAGATAGGTTTAACTGTTTGGAAGAGCAGATTTAATACACTTATCTCCTGTCCATATAAGAATTATGCAGAAGTAACAGACATGAATAACTCTATGTTTATCTAACTTTCTCCATTAAATATCTCCTATTTAATATGCTTTGTAATTGGTTTTATTTATTTATTTATTTATTTATTATGCTGCCTTTCTCCCAGTATGGTACCCAAGGCAGCTGCTGACATATAAAATACAATTAAAATACAATTAAAAATTAAAAACAATTAAAATCATGATAATTTAAAATATGTAATATAAAATGTATAAAAGTTAAAAGAATAATAGTAGAAAACATCTCCATTTTTTAAAAAATTACTGGTCCTTTTTAAGCATGCAACAAAAATGGTTCCATGTTACAGTGTTTAGATTTCCTACTTTGTTTAGATTGCCTTCTGTGGTGGTAGGTGAAGGACTGCATTGTAACCTTCTCAACTAAAATAGAATTGGGCAAATTATGCTGTTTCCACTCTAAGTCTCTTCAGCAGGTGTACCCATTAAATGCCCAGCTTTTATGGCCATTTTTACAGTGTTGAGTATACTTTTTGTACATGAAATAAAGATTCACAGGGATAACACCTTTTTAAAAGCATGATGTTATATTTCAAGTGGCCCGAGTACCCTAAAAGGACCAGATTCCATCTAATCTTTGATGCCAAGCAGGTCAGCCCTGGTTAGTACTTGGATGGGAGACTGCCAACAAATACCAGGTGTGGTAGGCTGTATTTCAGAGAAAGGAATGGGCAAAACCACCTCTGAGTATTCCTTTTCTAAGAAAGCCCTATGAAATTCATAGGGTTGCCATAAATTGACAGGTGACTTGAAGGAGCATACACACATATATTACAAGAACGGACCTAAAGTCATGACTTTAGCATTGTGTACATGGCTTAATCCCATATGATTTGTCATACTGTGTTTTCTCTCACGCTGTCCTTGACCCAACCAAAGTAATCTTTCTGCATTTTATCCTTCTTTTTTGTCACAGGAAGCCATAAGCTAGAGAGGACAATTATTCTTTCTGTAGCAGCTGAAAGGAACTGTCCAGCATCTTCCATGCTGAAGACATTAAAGCAATGGTTTTTTAAAAAAGCTGAACTGCTTCGTTGATTTTTTTTTTAATATAGTTGATATAGTATATTATATCAACTATATAATATACTTTTCACTTCTGCCATATTTACTTTGCACATGATTTTTACACCTGTATTTGAAAAGGTCTTTGGCTCTGTACAAAACACCTCATTGCTTGCAGTTTGATCTTTGCAAAACACTGTGATGCAGGTTAACTTGTGAGGTTCCTCTTGAATATTCCATAAAGTATTGATTTTATGAATGGTTGAGATATGCAGAAAGTCCGCCATCCTCAGAGGGATTGTCACCGCCATGATGCAACATACTTTGAGGTATCCCATTTATAACTCCAAAGTATAAGTGTATGTCAAATCAGTGTTGCAGTTGGGAAAACCCTGAATGTGGGCAGAGGAACAGAGAGGAAATTACTCAGTCCTTTTGCTGCTAGAAACAAGCATCTTATACCCATGCCTTTTGCAATTTATTATTATTATTATTATTATTATTAATAGCCCACCCAATCACAAGGAATCTGGGCAGCTTACAACAATAAAAACACATGGAACACAATAAAATTCAAAATTAGTCATTTCCCACCCACCCACCCCAATACTAAAATTACAATTAAATCTCTCTCTCTCTCTCTCTCTCTCTCTCTCTCTCTCTCTGGCTTTTCTTCGCAAACAAAGATTCAGGAAGGACTCATCCCACATTTTCTGCAAGTGCGCTGATGACTAAAAAGGCCAATCCGAGATAGACAAGTCCGGTTCCAGAAAGCACAGCAGAAGGTTTCCTTGGGTGATGGTTATGATTCTTTCTGCATTGACGTTTCTCTTCAAGACTTGTTCGGCATGAGCTCTCAAATTAGGCTGCAGCATTGTGGATAGTGTGTCTCCATGCCTCCTGATGTGAGGCCAGACCGGACCATTGTTCGTGATCAATTTGGCCGAGTCTGAGATGTTGTTTCAGGGAGTCCTTGTATCACTTTTTTGGAGCGCCCCTCTTACGCTGAACCGTGGCAAATTCATCGTAGAGTAATATTTTGGGGAGGCGATGGTCCTCCATTCTAGAAACTGCCCTGCCCAGTGCAGCTGTGTTCTCAATATCATGGCCTCAGTGCTGGTGATCCCTGCTTGCTCAAGGACAGCAACATCAGTCACATAGTCAGTCCAGTGTATATTTAGGATTGTGCATAAACAGTGCTGGTGGAAGCGTTCGAGGAGTCGTAAGTGGTGGTGATAGGTGACCCATGTTTCAGACCCATAAAGGAGAATAGACAGTACAATGGCTCTATACACACTGATTTTTGTGCTTCGCTTCAGGTGTTTATTACTCCAGACTCTTTTGTAAAATCTTCCAAATGCACTATATGCCTTTGCTAATCTGTGATCGATCTCTTTGTCAATCTTGGCATCTGAGGAGATGATGCTTCCCAGGTAGGTGAATTGCTGAATGGACTTAAGCACAGAGTTGCCGACGGCAATGTGGGGATGATGGTGTTCGTCCTGTGGTGCAGCCTGGTAAAGAACTTCCGTTTTCTTCAGGTTGACTTCTAGCCGAAACAGCTCTGCAGCTGTTGCGAAGCAGGATGTTAGGCGCTGCAGAGCTGCTTCTGTGTGGGCAACAAGGGCATCATCATCAGCGAAGAGCAGCTTACCGACTAGATAGTTTAGAGTCTTAGTGTGAGCCCTCAGACAGCTTAAATTAAACAAGCTACCATCAGTACGGTAACGTATATAGATGCCGTCACCTTCTTCGAGCTCTGCCGTAGCCCTTTGGAGCATCATGCTGAAGAAGATTGTAAATAAAGTTGGCGCAAGAACACAACCTTGCTTCACTCCATTAGTTATTAGAAAGGGCTCTGAAAGAGTATTGCCATATCTGACTTGACCGCGTTGGCCCTCGTGTAGGAAGATAATCATTTTAAGGAATTTGGGGGGATCTCCTAGACTTTCCAGGATCTGCCACAGACCTTTCGTACTCACAGTGTCGAAGGCTTTGGTGAGGTCAACAAATGTTACATAGAGACCCTTATTCTGCTCTCTACATTTCTCTTGCAGTTGTCTAAGGGCAAATACCATATCTGTAGTACTCCTATTGGCTCTGAAGCCACATTGGCTTTCAGGAAGAAGTTCTTCTGCAATGGTAGGAACTAATCTGTTCAGGAGTATCCTTGCAAGGATTTTTCCAGCAATAGAGAGCAGTGTTATGCCTCGATAGTTTGAGCAATTGGATTTTGCTCCTTTTTTTCTTGTACAGGGTGATGATGACTGCATCTCGGAGATCTGATGGCAGTTCCCCCTTTTCCCAGCAATTCAGAAGGAGTTCATGGAATTTATCATGGAGTACATGACCTCCGTGTTTCCAAACTTCAGGTGGGATTTCATCAATCCCAGCTGCCTTGCCATTTTTCATCTGCTGTATGGCCTTAAGGGTCTCTTCCAAAGTGGGAGCTATGTCCAATTCGTTTTTCACCGGTTTTTGTATCATATGTTGGATAGCTGAGCCTTGGACTACTCGGTTGGCACTAAAGAGACTTTTAAAGTGTTCAGCCCATCGATTCAGGATGGAGGCTTTATCAGTAGTTAATGTTTGACCATCTGTACTGTATGAGGAGCTTTGGACCTGATAAGAGCTTCATAAAAGCCTCTAGAATCCCCCAGATCTGCACAGTGTTGTGTCTTTTCTGCTATATTGATCCACCACCTGTTCTGCATGTCTCAGAGTTTTTGTTGAAGTTTACTACATGTGAGACGGAAAGCTGCTTTTCTTACATGGCAACTTGGCTGGGCTAGGTATATCTGGTGAGCAGTTCTCTTCTTTGCCAACAGCTCCTGGATCTCTTGGTTGTTTTCATCAAACCAGTCTTGATTTTTCTTGTGGGAGAACCCGAGGGATTCTTCCGCAGACTGGAGGATACTGTTTTTGATATGTTGCTAAAGCACTGTGGGAGAAAGATCTGTAGGATGGTCTTCAAGTTTTGTTTGCAGGTTTGCCTGGAATTTGTCTCTCATAGTAGCTTGTTGAAGATTGTTGACTTGGAGTCTCTTCTTTAAGATGCCATCCCTCTTAGTTTTGAACTTAAGATGAAGATTTAGTTTACCTCTGACGAGGCAATGATCTGTCTGGCATTCTGCACTGGGCATCACTCGAGTATGACGGACATCACGAATGTTTCTCTGGTGGACTAGAACATAGTCAATGAGGTGCCAATGTTTGGATCGGGGATGTACCCAGGTTGTCTTCAAGCTGTCTTTCTGCTGAAAGATAGTGTTTGTAATAGTCAGCTGTTGTTCTGCACAGAATTCTACCGGAGGCGTCCATTATCATTGCAATTTCCAACACCATGTTTGCCTAAGACACCTTTCCAGGCTTCGAAGTTCATTCCTACTCTGGCATTGAAGTCACCAAGGGTAATAATTTTATCTTCTACAGGGACTTTCTGTATGAGGTGGCGTAGGTCTGTGTAGAATTTGTCTTTCTCTACAGGGTCGGCTTGCATAGTTGGGACATATATACTAAGGAGAACAACATGTGGGAGGCATAAGGAAATCATGCAATCAGAGTGTCCTGTTGGCAAGGTTTTGAGTTTGGAGGCAATGGAGTTTTTAATCATGAAGCCTACCCCTGAAAGATGTTTTTCGGTTTTGGGTTTGCCAAACCAGTAAAGTGTGTAGCCGGCGCCGTGTACTTTAAGGCTGCCTTCCTCATGGAGATGAACTTCACTAAGAGCAGTGATGTCAATATTAAGTCGTGATAGTTCATGGGCTATTAGAGCAGAACGACGCTCAGGCCGTCCACTGTCTTCAGAGTCTTGCATGGTTCTGATGTTCCAGCATGCAAGCGTCAGTTTATTTACACCTTTGGAGGCTGGTGTGCACTGTTGTTTCTTTGCCTTGGTTTGACCGCATCAGAAGATTCCCGTTGGCTGCGGCTAGTCAGCCAGGTAGTTGGGGATAAGCTTTTGTTAGGCCACCTTTTCTAGGCCCCTCTCCATATGGAGCAAGCAGTGCTCTCCTTAAAAAAGGCTGCTTGGTCGTTCAGGATGCTGCCGAACAAGACTGTCATCTCCCGGGTCAGCCTCGAGCGACCCAAGTCCTGAACTGCCTGCATGCAGGGTTGGGTCTGTGGCTTCCAGTGCATCTTTACACCTGCTGTTTCATCTCTCGCCTATCCCTACAGGCCTTTTTTTTTTTTTTTTTTGGAATTGGATTTGTCCTTCGAGCCTGTGCAATGGATTTTTCTGGTGGAGCGCAGTGTGCACAGAACTGGTCTCACCCTTTAAACCAATGGTTCATCTGCTGGCCTTGCAAGCATGGATGGTAGCAGCGAGGTCCTCGGGCCGTAGGTTTGATTAGAGTTTCCTTCTCTTAGATGGTTGACCTTACAGGGTTGGACGAGCACCATCTGCCCGGGTTTGGGATTAGAGTTTTCCTTCTCCTAGGACGGTTGCCACAAGGCTAGAGAGCCCATCCTGCCCTTTGACGCTCTTTGTCAGACCCTTCGGTTTTGACCTGTCTGGCATGGGAGACCCTACCAGTGGCTATTATGCCACCGCCAGCATAGCTCAAAACATCATTAGGGTACGCAAGCCTCTCTCCCACGACAAGAGGCCGTCAATGGAGTGGACAATTAAATAAACACAGTTTAAAAACAAGAATACAAATTTTAAAAAGGGAGATAATAGAGCGACGTAGATTACCTTGTGAATTGAAATATATTTCAATTCCTCTCAGCTTCATTTTGGAGTATTTTTTTTCCAAAACAATGGAAGAAAATACTTGCCATATGAAAAGGAATTCTGAATAAATGATACACAAAATTGCCCAAGTTTTGTGGTTGGTTTTCATGAGTGAGCTATAAAAAGAGTCATCAAAGAGAGACGAAAAGTTAATTCAGAATGCCACAAAGCAGCCTTCAAAAGCTCTGTTGATACCTCTCAGACAATCTTGTTAATGTTTGCAACTCATTTGTAGGGGTTGGACTAAATCAGGCTGTCATCACTCCTCGCTGTGAATGGTGACATTTACAGATATCGTATGTTTTCTGTTGCTTGTTTTAGTAGCTACTTCTGAGTGCTGGCCTCTGAAGGACGTAACTCTGGTCTTGTAGAGATGACTATTTTTAACAGTACTTGTAGCATAGTATAGGTCAGCTATCACACACTTTGTTTAGGGTGTATGTGACAAAAGACTGCAGATAGTATTAGCAGCAGTTGCTATCACTGTGATATGCTGGGTTGTTTTCCAGCATGAGTATGAAGGGATGACCTTCTTATTCACCATGTTCATGGGAGCCTGGAGAGCTTTAGGATAGGACTTCTTTCTTTGGTCTAAGGAGCTTGTGTGGAGAAACCACATGAAGAAATGACATGGTTCCTTTTTATACAAGTAATGTTTCATTCTCCAGAGATGGCAATGTTTTGGGTAGACTGGTAATGTTCCTTTTGTCTTTTATGTAGACATTACTGAGACAGTTTATTGAAGTTTGTTGTTCTATAGGAAAGCAGCTCAAAGAATACCAGAATATCACACATACAGACATGCAGACACAAAATGCTTCTGGGAGGGTATCCTGTTGCACTGTACAATAGCTAGAGCAACACAGCTATGCTTTCCTTAAAGTAATTTAAATTTCAATCATATGTTCATTTACTGGGCAGTAAATTCCATTGAAGTGATTGAGATCTTACTCCTTAGAAAATCTATTTTAGACCTCAGCTGTAATTAGATTACAATGCTGAAATAATACAAAGCCTCATCTTTTTCCAGCAATTATATCACTGATATAAGGCAGGCTTGCTTGGTGAATGATGGAAAATATAACTACTCAGCTGCTCTATATGGCTGTTGCCATGTTTGATGGTCAGCTGAGCTATGTTATAAAATGTCCTGAGCATGATGATAGTAGATGGCTAGAGCTGAAAGCAAGCAAAAGAGCAAGGGTTGCAGAGGCAACAAGTTATAAGGTGGTAAGGAAAGCTGTACCACATAGAGAGAGCAACAATCATTGTGGAGATGAGGGAGGGAGAAACAGCTATAATGGCAGCAGGAGTGAGGAGGAAGACAAACATTTTATTTTGGCTTGGCCTGTTTCAATAGGCTTCCTTGAGATATCAACCATTTGACTCACATCAACATGATGATAGGCATATGCTTGATACTGTGGTGTTTACCTACTACTCTAAAATGCAAGGAGCAAAGGATGCCTTTGATGTGAGAGGGTGAAATGAGGTACCCTGGGATTTCTCTGTGTTTTGAATCCAGTTGCATTAGCCAGGAAATAGGTTACAATGAAGAGAGGAAAAGCCTTATGACATGTCAAAATGTCTGACAAACTGTCTTTTAGAATGGTTAAAGGTAACTTTGTAAAGAAACCCCACAGGTTCACTGTCATACAGCCAGCTGGGTAAGGAACAATTTCTGTTAGTACTTTTCCAAACAGTCCCTCCTCCTCTGAGAAGAGTAAGCTCCTCCTTTCTTTCAAACTTGGCAAGTGGCTGAATTTACACATTAATTTTATTTCTTGGCTCATTTGTTGCATAGGTGTCTAATCATTTTGAATAACATGCTCACTCTGACACAAAACAGGTAGAGCAATATGCTATTGTGGAAAGCATGTAGCCCCTCCCCTTTTTTTGGCCATCCTCTTCCCTAATATTTTGCTATATATCAGGACTTCTCAATTGCAAAATGTGGGACAGATCCCAAATGTGGGAAAGTGAAGGACAAAACATTTTCAAAATAACCCACACAATTAATTGTCATAAAGCATTGTGTAATCAGTACAGTAATATGATTTCTTCTACATATCTTGGGGCTTTGTGTGAGATGAAGAATTAAGGTGTATAGAAACTAGAGTCAGATGAATAATCAGAAATATGTGGTGCCTCTTCCTAGGATCACTGCTTCAAAAGAGAGTTGAGGGAGTTGAATATGTGAGTGCTCTCTCACATACAACAACTCTCTAAATCAGGCTTCCTGCAACTTCACACTCTGTTTGTGCCAGACTACTAACCCTGATAATGAGTTTTCTTGTGAAACACTTCTGGAGGGCACTAGGTTAGGGGGTGCCTGCTCTAGATGTAGAAGTCTGGCAAGTTACGCAGTGGGCTTAACTAAAAGCATTGACACTGATGAGTTAGTTTCCACATGCCTAAATCTTTCAAGCTTGGGATCCTGCATTACAAGTGCTGAATTGGACTAGTTCTCAGAACTGGGTTTTGTGACAGATGGATGCATCCATTTTAAAACTCTATTCCATGGACTATTGATGTGTTGATTTCACATGGTTTCACATTTTCTGAGATTGAGGATTTTTTACTCCTATCTTTTCCACTAAAAGTGTGGCTCAGTTTGAGGTGCCGAAGGGCCAAACTAGATCTGATGGTGGCAGATGTCTTTTATTGTGTTTTTATATGCGTCCTAATCACATAGAAATTTGAGGGGAATAAAGCAGAGCTTAGGAAAGTTACTTTTTGTATAAACTTCCCAGAATTTGCCGGCCAGTGGCTCTTAGGCTTTTAGGCCAAAGGGATGACCTCTTCTTAGTCTCCATCCCTGCACTCTTATCTCCCAAGGCACTTCAGCCACTGGCATTATGCTGCTTTCTCAGTGGAACTGCTTGAGGACAGCCACTAAGCATACTATACAGTTGGTTTGATGGGTACCATGATTGTCTTTATCTGGTAGTCATTTTCTGTGAAGCTCGTTTTCAAAATAGCATATGCATATCTGTGTGTAGAAAATGTAGCTCGTGAAAGAAGTCACACATGGAAAAGGTTTTCCTTGAGAATTTCTGTGACAAAGGGGAAGAAAGAGTCTTCAGGTCTTTCCAAAATTAACAGCAACAGCTAACAACATAATTGTTGGCACTTGCTCTTTTCCCACCACGTTTGTGTGTATGCATGTGTTGGGGTGGGGAATAACATAGATGTGTTATTCTCATAGAATCATAGCATTGGAAGGGACCACAAGGGCCATCCGGTACAACCCCCTGCAATGCAGGAGTACACAAGCAAAGCACCTCTGACAGATGGCCATCCAGACTATGTTTAAAAACCTCCAAAGAAAGATACTCTACTACAGTCTGAGGCAGTGCATTCTTCCTAATGTTTAGATGGACTCTCTTTTCCTGTAATCTGAGTCCATTGTTCTGTGTGCTAGTCTCTGGAGCAGCAGCAAACAAGCTTGCTCCATCCTCAGTATGACATCCTCCATGCTCAGGTGTGTGCGAAATGGAGGGTATGCAATCACACAACCACAACCCTCTAACAATTTACACACTGGAAGCATAAGCATAAGGGGAGGAGGAGAAAGCACAAACAAGCCATACTTCCCTCTTTTTGCACCTTCATGTCTGAATGCTTCCTACATTTGGAACTCATGCATTCCATTGCAGAAGTTATGCACACATTTCCTGTTGCATCAGAAATGCAAAACTGGGAAATAGAATTCATTCATGCTCCCTCATCTTCCCTGCTCGCTCAGTACCTGAGGAATTGGATGCCGCAGCAGGTAAGGGTCAAACGAGGGTGCAGTCAAAGATGTGTGATAGTGCTGTCGGACTGAAAGGCTAGCAGGCAGCTGCTTTGGTGTGCTTTACTCTCTTCTCTGTGGTGTTTCCCTTGGAGATTGCAGAGTTTTTTCTTCTTCCCAGCATGGTTTGAACATGCTTCTGCCATGCATTTTTCACTGGCTTTGAGGACACTATATGCTCAGGGTATCATAGCTCCACTGCCATTGTCCTGGCTGCAGAGGGAGAGAAGGAAAGTCAAGCAGAGCTCCATCTTGCCTGGTGTCATGGCCCATGAGCCTGATGAGTCTATAGAGTCAGAGGAGGAGGAGGGCATGGCAGGGAATGGCCCTAGGGACCCTGGCACAGGTTTATCTACACCTGTGCCAGCAGGGAACCCTGCTAACCTAGAGGCTCAAGCAGAGGAAGAGCCTGGTTCGAGTGGGTTGGTATCAGTTCCAGCAGAGAGTCCTGCCCACTCAGATAAGGCCGAAGAAGAGGAGAGGGACTTACCTCCACCATCATTTGGTGCCTGAATCATTGCTGCCTTGACTCGTGCCTGGACCTTGGACTGTTCCTGACTACCCTGTTGCCTGATCCTGTTGACCTACGGACCGACTTCTGGTCAACACTGTCTTCTGTAAGCCTTGACATTTGGACTGTATTTTGGACTCTTCTCTGTGTGCCTTCTTGCCTGTATTGCTGCTTCTCCAAAAAACGGAACCTTGCTTGTTCTGAACTTTATCTGGCTCTCCCTAATTAACTATCACTGAGGCTTGGCTGCTTTCGCAGCCCTTGTTTATTCTGCTGGCATTTTGAGCTGCTTTTCTGGACACCTGGGCCCAGAAGCAGAATGGTCCTCCCTCCCTCCAAACTGCCATTTCCCTGGCCAAGGAGGGAGAGGAAAAAATGCTAGACTTAATCCCTTCCCTTACTGTCATCCCCTTTTGTATCATGTCTTCATTAGATTGTAAGCTTGAGGGCAGGGAACTATTTTGTTGTTCTTTTTCTTGTAAAGTGCAATGTACACTGATGGTGCTACAGAAATAAAAGCTAATTAGTAATAAGTAATAGTAGTACTATAGTAGTAGTGTTGGGCCTGCTCTGTGCTGGATGAAGTTATATGCAATGGAAGCAGATGGCTTCCATGACAGTGGGGGAAGTGAATTTGTCATGGGTTGTAGTCCAGACTTTAAAGGTGCTGTCTCAGGTGCTAAACCTATTTTGGGGATAGGTTTCAGCATTTTAGATAGTTCATGTAAAGTTGAAATTAAACCTCAGGGTGGATTCACCACCACTCTGACCACTGAAGCCACCAGTTGCCACTGATGGTAAGGCAAAATAAAATTCAGTTGTATTTTCTTTTGATTTTTCATGGGTTGTTTCCCCCACCTCATAGATTTTCATGTTACAGGCTCATTATCCCTTATCCAAAATGCTTGGGACGCGAAGTGTTCCTTATTTTGGATTTGGGAGAGGGTTGGAATACTTGCATATGCATAAAGAGATATCTTGGAACTGGGACCCAAGTCTAAACATGAAATTCATTTATGTTATATATACACCTTACACACATAGCCTGAAGGTAATTTTTTATACAATATTTTTAATAGTTTTGTGCATGAAACAAATTTTGGGTACATTGAACCATCAGAAAGCAAAGGTGTTACTATCTCAGCCACCCATGTGGACAATTTTGGATTTTGGAATTCCAGATAAGGGAGACTCAGCTTGTACTGTACTGTTGCATGATTTATTACAGTAGGCATCCTGAAGTTCCTAATTCTTGGACAGAAAGTTGAGATGCAAATATCAGTGCTTGAAACTAACTAATTACAAATAACAAGTCTCTTGCAATTAATTCATTTCCCCAATACTGAAGGTACAATTGAGTTATATTACAAATGTAATTTGATGAGGCAAACCTTCACCCCTTTTCCAGTATAACATGTCCTCATGATCTTAGGCATTTGTTTTACATTCTTTCTGTGTGTAATGTGGATTGTTGCTTGAATAGGAGAATATAAACAAATGGTTTTGTGCTGAGTCATTTCACCCTCAGTATCTTAGCCATTTGATTCATCCTGTTACTGTGGAGCCAGTAAAGGAGAATGTGCTTGAAAAGGGATGTTTTCATATAGCTTTGTTGATCATGATAATTATCACTGCCTCTGTTCTGTACATAGAGTTTATTTTGGATGCTCTCTGCAGGTGCTGTCCATGCTTAATCCTAAGTAACCCACTCCATTTAATTCTGAGTAGATACACATACGCTTGATTTTTGTACTGTTCTGTTCTTCATTTTCTTCTGAGTACAGTACACACGTGAAGAGATTTATACTTCTGTTGTTTTGGGGATGCTTTGCTGACATTTTTTTTTCTGTTCAGTGGCTTACTTTTGAGTAAAATGCAGATGCATGTACAACAATCTCCCCTCTACATTTTACTCAGTGACAACCTTTTTGAGCAACTGGTTCTTCTGATGCAGACCAGGTCTATACAGTATTTTAAAACAGCATTAAATGTAGTTTTACCAAGTCTTAAAAACATTTGTGTTGTTCTTAGGTATCTTTGCTGGGAGTGAGGGAACAGGTGTGGGCACATGCTTATACTATCCTGATATTAGTTCTAGGGATAAGTTTTTAAAACTCTCTCTTATATGTATGCATCCATTGTTAATGTTGTCTTAGGTTAGCAGAAGCCAGCACTTTGTACCATTTAGGTGCATTTTGAAAAGTAACTTCTAATTATGTTACACGGGAATGTAAAGAATTTACCACTAAATAGGAGAAATGTGATATGAGAAAATAAAGGGTTTCTTCCTAGAACCTGTAACTATAATGGTAGCTAACAAAAAAGATTTGGCCCTTGGAATTATAATAGTAATTTATTATTTTTAAAATTAATTTTCAGCTCTGACAAATGAATATAAACAAACTGTACTTAAATTATTGTATCCAGAGTTCCCATGGGCAGAATTTAGTTGGGAGGAAACAGGAGGGGAGAAGATTATTTTTGCTTATTGTTCTGTGGTGTAAGAATACTGGTGTGTGTGTATATGTGTGGTGGGAATGTCAGCTAAAATAAGCTTTTCCAGGTTCTCCAGTTGAATATTTCCTCCCCACCCTCCAGAAGGATCTCAGGCCATTCTGTGAATGGAAGGATATAATATAATATAATATAATATAATATAATATAATATAATATATCTATCTATCTATCTATCTATCTATCTATAGATATATAGATATAGATATATAAAATATCATAATGATACATACTCAAATATTATATATTATGTATAAGTAAACAAATACTAAGTTACCCTCAGTTATTGTACACACAGAGACTAGACAGGAGGAAGGAGAAGGGCTCCGTAGTCTTCCCTATGGATGTTCCCTCAGTGTTTCAGAAAGACTGGTTTGTACTATACAGTTGTCCCTCCATATCCACGGGTTTGGTATCCATAGATTTTAAGTATTCACGGCTTGAAAATATTCTTTAATAGTAATCCAAAAAGCAGTCCTCGATTTTGCCATCTTATATAAGGGACACCATTTTGCTATGCCATTGCATATAATGGGACTTAAGTATTCACAGATTTTGGTATCCACGGGGAGTCCTGGAGCCAAACTCCAGAGAATATGAAGGGACAACTGTACTGGCTCTTTCTTAAGGAAGCCTTACTCATGAAGTTTATGACCTTCTCAGGGCAATCAAATGCATGGCTACATAGAAATAAGATTCACCTGTGTACTGCTCAGTTCTGGCTTCCTGGTGAATAACTACTCACTTAATGGCATACAGTACAACAGGGTATCTTGATATACTTTAAATATTGCTGCAGATTAGGCCTAAATCCAATTGTTAATCTCCAGTAGAATCAATGGAATTTACATAAATCTTGACTCACCACTTTCAGTTAGCTAATGGCACAAAACAGAGAGACGGATTATGGCATGTGCTAGTGTAGGATATAGTAAGGGCTGTGTATACAGGGATGTCAGGAGAAACAAAACCACACATCCTACCAGGAGCATAGGCAGGAAACAGACTGGCTAGCCAGGGGTCGTCCCTCCCAGATGACCTCACTGGTAGGCAGTCCTTAAAAAGTTGTTCCCTGCCTACTTGGAGCAAATGGGGAGGAACTACCCAATCAAGTTGGATGCTCCTTGTTTCTCCACTGGAAAAGAACATATCACAGGTAAGACCAATGTTCCTTTTTGCTGCATACACTGGGAAGGCACTGTGCATATTTTTATAAATAAATCTAATGCCTTTGTCCCCTTGGAATTCTTGGCCCAGTTTTTGCCAACATCTGCTTTGTTACAATTTTGATAACATTTCCCCTTCTCTTTGTTCACTGAGATACAGTAGGACCTCCGTATCCACTGATTCATTATCCACTGATTCAGTTATCCATGGGACACAAAACAACACACCTACCATAGTCTTCCTAGAAAATGTGTCCTCTCTAGCCATTTTCTAGGTCCTCCAAAGCAACTCTATGGTATTTTAAACCAGAAGTCCCATTATTTTCAATGGTGTCACTATTATCCATGGTTTTCAGTATCCACGCCACCCCCCGAACCAATCCTCAGCAGATACGGGGGTCCTACTGTACTTAATGAGATGTCCTTTTCATGAAGTGGAATTTCAGCTATTTGATTACAGAAAGTTTTCTTTTCCTTCATGGAAATGCTTTGTCTGTAGGAAATCTATAACATTTTGAACATACCTAAGTGTCTGTTTGGGAGAGCATGTGTATGTGTAAATATAATTCAGCATTCCTAGATACAGCATTAAGAAAAAGAAAAAAAATCCCTAGTAAATGCAGAGGTGTGTGTGTATGTAGTTTACCGAGTATATAATCTTCTAGAAAGATGGTGACATTTGAAAAAGGAAAAGAATTTGGGAGAGGCTTGACTTTATGTAGATCGAAAATACATTTTTTGATTGCTTGGAGGAGGGTGCAGGGCAAAGCTGCTGTGCCGTGCAGATAAGAAAAGGGTTAGATGCTGGTTTATCTATAAAGAGATGTAGGACACCCCTTTCTGAATTTACAGTGAACTGAGTTTAAACAACAACAAAAATACTAGGGAATATATGGATAATCATAAATTGACATAGATAAAATATCTTCTGACAAAATTTTATATAGAGAGATATGCTGTATATAAACAGACATAAAGCATCTTTCTGCATGTACAGGCCTCTGTGAAGTAAAGGCCTCTGTGAAGTTTTACTGTGCTAGTGAAGGACATGTTAAATGGCTTTTATGGGGTCTAAATGCACACGTGTTATGGGAGCGATCATGAAAAACTTTAAAAGATTTATTATTACAGAACTGGTGAAACAGCTCAGTGTTTTGCCAAAACCCTGGCTACAGTTACATTCCTGAAGCCCCTTTCACCTAATTTTTATACATAAACATTTAAAAAAGACCCAACAAGATATATGGTATGTATGTAAAAACTGTAGTTTTTGCAAAACATGTAGGATCTATACCATAAAGTAGGTGTCAAATCTTTGACCCTCTAAATGTTGTTGAATTGCATCTTTCAATGTTTAGTTCAATTGGTTTTGATGACTAGAGCTTTTGGGAATTGTGGTCCAACAACATCTGGAAGACCCTGTGATGCCCTTCCCTGATTTAAGGTGTTTAAAGCTGCTTTGGGTCCCAGTCTTGGGAAAAGAGCAGGTTATAAATATAAGCATCATCATCACAACAAAAACAACAACAATAAAATCCACACGATTTTTCAGAGAGTCTATAGTGTTTGTTTGGGCCCCATTAGATGGTGTGTTATCAAACAGGACCAATTAAAGATTGCAAAAGGTTTGGGACACAATCCATGAACTATTTCTTGTACAATTGTCCCTCTGTATCCATGGATTTGGTATCCAAGGATTTAAGTATTCACGGCTTGAAAATATTCTTTAAAAAAAAAAATCCAAAAAGCAAACCTTGATTTTTGCCATCTTATCTCTCTTGCTCTCTGGCTTTTCTTCGTTTGCGAAGAAAAGCCATCTTATATAAGGGACACCATTTTGCTATGCCATTGTATATAATGGAACTTGAGTATTTCTACTGGTTACAGTGACGAAGAGGCATACAGGCTTGTTTTATGCTTTAATTAAATTGTCATGCTATGATAGGTGAAGGAGGCAGGGCCATCAAGCTGTCATCTGGTTGTCATTTACCGGTAAGTATCCAACAACTCTTCCTACTAGTCTTGTGCAAAAAGTAGACAACCAGGGCTCTGAATGAGCTACAAGAATGTTGCTAACATAAGAGTGAAATACTGTAGTTGGTGGGGTTTTCTTTGTTTCATTTTAGCCTTACTCATGCATACTTATTCTAATTGTGGTAAATGTGGGAGAAGAGGCTAGCAGTGGGCTCCTCTTTCACCATCTACATGTGAAGGGCAGTCTTTTCAAAGGGAGAGTTTCCTGTCCATAGAAGCCCTACACAGGATTTCAGAAAATAGAAAACCAGCATTTAGGACTGTATGAGCAGTCTCTGCAGATAAAGAAGGCCCTTCCCTTAGCAGTATGAGCTGATGTAGACTCTCTAGTACATGTTGAGCTGCAGAGGAGGGGTGGGGCAATGCACCCCCACATACACATTCATTATATACAGATTCAAAATGCCATAATAAGGCTTCCACTGAATACCGATCTCCACTGAGCTTGGGCAGCAGTGTAGGCTTCACTGAAGTTGAATGGTAGGAGATACCGGACTGGTAAAAGGAAGTAATCCTTCACAGAATGTGTAGTTACACTTTGGAATTCACTACATTATGACTGCCAACTTGAATGGCTCCAAAGAATGATTGGATACTTTCATGGAGGATGAGGCTTTCAGGATTGCTATCGTTTACCGCCAGTAACAGAGGTAGTATCAGTTGCTCAAAGCTCAAGACGAAGGGTGTTGTTGCACTTATATGTTGCTATTGGGCTTCTCATAGGTAAGTGATTGGCCTCTCTGCAATCAGAATGTCTGACTAGATAGGCCTTAGGTCTTATCCAGCATGGCTCTTCTTGTGTTCTCATGCATGTTCTTATGTTACAATCTGAATGGGAGGGGGATAGTGCCTCCTTTTCTCATTGGCCTTAGGACCTGAAGCTTCATTTTAAATTAATCTACTGTTAATCAACTATCATTACTCCTGCTTTCTCTTATCCTCTGTACTTTCCCCCTGTTCCCCTAAGGTGGTTCTTTTGGTACACCTCCGTGTTTCTGGGAATTAATCCTATTTTGAAGTTTGGTGCCTGTGCTGATTTGCATGGTTAGGAGAAGACCTATGTGGGGGAGGGGGGCTTTTTCTAAAAGCCTCTCTTTTTTTGTGAACCCTACACATGCTGCATTGGATGCTGATGATGTTTCATTGATTTAAGTAAGCGAGGAAGGGAAGCCATGGTTCCCTGCAGTCTGCTCTGTTTGTTATTTGGGGCCCCATTTGTCAAAATAATAGGATGCATATGTTGCCAACAGCTGAAGACCAAAGAATGACCAGATGGATGAAAAGGGGAAGGCAGAGCTATCTTTTTTGAGTGGCACGTCACAATTGTTCTGTTCTGTAGAAGAGTGGACAGACAGGGAGCAGGGAGGGAGTAGGAAAGGGATATATATGAGATAAACAGCCTGAGGCCAGAACACCTATGCCATATGGGAGATGGGAGTTTTCAGAGCTAAGGATCTAGCAGCTTGCTAATAGGCAAGTTATCAGCATTTAAACTTGTATGATTGGTGTGTGATTCAACGAGACACTGTGAGCCATATAACACACCAACAGTTTTTTTTCCAGATAAAACTACAACTCCCTCCCCACACACTTCCAAATATACACCAGTTTGGATGAGTCATTTTATTCTTTCCTAATACCATTTTAAAAAGATCAAAACAGATTTACGTATATCTGAGAGGAAAAGTGCATGGGGGGGCAAATTATATGTACCTCAAAGATTTCCTTTCTCCTGTATTTTTGTGACAGGTAAAATACATTTTGTGAGTCAGAACTGATTCATAAACCTTTTCCCTAGATGTATATATATATATATATATTGTAACTTCAGCCCTAAAAGATACTGATGACTGACAGTGATAACCGTTTGAGCTCCCATGCACAGTTCAGGACTGTCTCCTGGCATGCGTTAACAAAGGCTAAAATGTTGTGCTTTATACTGACATATCAAAAGCTTGCCCATATTGAACTCTTGTGTGCAGCAGTAAGCTTGGGTCAGCATGGGCTGACATAGCTGGAAGTCAAAATGGATCAGCGCTTGGAAAGTTACTATTCTGGTTTTCAATTCAGGATGCTAGCTGAGTGATTCTGGAGATGTAGTTCCAAAGAGTCCTGTTTCTAAGCTCTGAAATAGACCAGCTTCTTCCTGTGTCGATCTTGGCCTGGAATTGTAATTTAAACAGGACCTAAGTTCACCATTTTCTCATGGATATGTCTTCAGTGTGCATATGGAACACTCTAAAAGGTGATCTGCTTAATTCTGCTTAGCCTCTCAGCTGGAGTGTTGCATCCACTGTCATTTTATTTTTTTCTTGTATTTTCTGAATTGCAAAATATATTCCAGTTTGCCTCTATCAACATGCAATGTTTGTAGAGAACCATACCCTGTTGCAAATCCACATTCCTGAGCCCTACTTACTTTTAAAATTAAAAGACAATTTGAGAGGAGGGCAGTCAAAGAGATTTTCACACAGGGAAAGTAATCCCTGGAGAGATCAGGAGAGAAACGGGGTTGTTCTGGTTGCAGCGCCCCGTTTAGCACGCCCCCTTCCTTCTCCCAATCTCCCGTTGTCCTCCCTCCATGCTGCTTCCATTTCCCTCCCGCTATGTTTTACTAACAAAAGTTCTTCGTTAGTAAAAAAAATTGCGGAACATACTGGGAGGGAAATGGAAGCAGGATGGAGGGAGGGCGACAGGAGATCAGGAGAAGGAGGGTGTGTGTGAAACAGAGCACTGGATCCAGAACAGCCCTGTTTCTCTCCCGATCTCCCCGGGGATTACTTTCCCCATGTGAAAATCTCCAAAGTGGAGAAGTGGTGGATGAAGAAGGAGATGCTTTCTGTGCTCTCAATTTCTCTGCTTTAGATCTTGCCTTATAGCAGATTTCCTTCCTGCCCCCCCCCATGGTTCCAAAACAGCTTTTTGATTGCAAACAGTTAGCAAATGTGCTTTTAGATCCTTGAGGAGAAAAGCTGCAAAAAGTATCAGAGTCCAGGGGTCAGTGGCAACATGAGTCTCCTGCCCCCTGTTTAGACCACAGACCAGTGGTGGAGAAAAAGTGTAACTCATTCATGTTTGCACTTAACAAAGCTAATTTCTTGGAAAGTAAGAAACCATGCAGACAGAAGGTGGCTCCTGTGTGGTTGTAAATTCCCTTCTTCAAACTCTGCTGATTATACTGTGAACTGTTTCTTATTTTGGGACTTCCTTTTGGAAGTAAAAGCAAGGCAGTCTGACAAGCAGCAGATCCCCAGAGTTTCAAAATCCACAAATACTGTTTTTCTGCTAATGGAGTTTAAATTTTACTGTCCTTTGTTTTGGTCCCCACATGGCCAAGAAAGGAGTAGCTTCTGCATTAAGATCCCTCCAAACAAACTGAACTACCAGTAAGCAAGGGGATCTTGTAGCACCTTTGACTAGGTCTATGTAAGGACTTTTTCGGACGGGGTTTTGAAACGCTAGCAGCCTCGTCCCCGTTGTGAGGCTGCTGCGCTGCAGGGCGTCCCTTTCGGATGACTCTCTCCCCTGCTAATACTGTTGCATAACTGCTGGGATGCTGCATCGTTATATTTGGCAGTTTTCTAATCACGAAAGTTGATCGTGATTAGAAAAGCGCCAAATATGGTGCTGCAGCATCCCAGCGGTTACGAAACAGTATCAGAAGAGGATCTGCAGGAGAGAGCTTCATCCGAAAGGGACACTGCAGCGCAGCAGCCTCGCAACGGGGACAAGGCTGCTGGCATTGCAAAACCCCGTCCAAAAAAGTCCTAAGATTATGCTACAATTTTGTCTTTCTCAGTTAATCTCAAAGGTACTACAAGATCCCCTTGCTTATTGATATTCCAGACTAACATGTCTATGGACTTTTTCAGATGGGGGAAACCCCCCTGAGGAGGTTGGGAGAATAGGGCTATCACGCTTACACAGCCCCGTTTCAGATAGTCCCGTCCTCCTCCTGACCTCCTCCTGACCTTCCCCTGTGCTGCGGCTTCCACTTTTTATTGACGGAGGTTTTCCATCAATAAAAAGTGGTGCCCACAGCACAGGGGAAGGTCGGGAGGAGGACGGAGGAGGATGGGTCTGTTTGAAATGGAGCTGTGTAAGCACGTCAGCTCCGTTCTTCTCCCGACCTCTGTTCTTCTCGTGACCTTCTCCCCGTTCTTCTCCCGATGGTTTCCCCCCATCTGAAAAAGTCCTATGTCTTTGAATTCAACTGAACTGTGGAGATTTTCAGATGGGCTAAATATGGAGTTATGATGATGTCAGGAGATCGCCAAAGGGCTTCCCTTTCAGATGACGTTATTCCGGTGTCGTCATGCTCTCATTCGGCTGTCATTCCACCAGCACTTCTTTTTATTCACGGGCTAAGCTGTGAATGGATCCCCTGTTCTGTTTCTGTGACAAAATGTCCTGCAAGTTATAAGGTGCCCATTTCCATGGCGTGATGCCAGCATCAATGGGAGGTCTGTGCCAGAACACTTCCGGGTGAGATCGGGACATCAAGGTAAGTGACACACTTTTCATGACCCTCCGCAGGTTACTTGTTATATTTTCTGTGTATGTTTGTGCTTGGTGTCACTTTTTTTTACTTTATTTTACTTTTTATTTTTAAATTTCCCTCGCACTCATCCTCTCACGAGAATGGCTGGGATTTCAATCCAGAAAGTGAATGGAGCTCTGTTCAAGCTCCATTCACTTCTGGGCTGCCAGGCAAGCACAGCAAAGGTAGGTGTGTAACTTTTTGTTCTTGTGCCAGGATGGGAACAGGAGAGGGGCGAGAGAGGAGATTGTGAGACGGGAACGCTTTTTTTGTTCTCCTCTGAAAATCTCCTATGACAGAGGCAACATCTGATACAAGATATAGGCCTGTGACTCTAACACCATCACCTTTTTTTGTAAACCCTCTTTCTTCTTTGTGATTTTTTTTTTAAAAACCCTCTTTGGTCTAATGAAGAAGCCAGTGGAGCTTTGAAAAGCTGCATGATTTTTTTTGTGCATTTTGGTCAGCCAACGATGATATCGCTCTTTTGTGGATTTAGGAGTTTGTCTTAGAATCATAGAATTAGAAGAGACCACAAGGGTCATCCAGTCCAACCCCCTGCCATGCAGGAATACACAATCAAAGCATTCTCGACAGATGGCCATCCAGCTTCTGCTTAAAAACGTCCAAAGAAGGAGATTCCACCACACTCTGAGGCAGCGCATTCCACTGCCTAACAGCTCTTACTGCCAGGAGGTTCTTTCTAATATTTAGGGGGAATCTCTTTTCCTGTAGTTTGAACCCATTGCTCCATGTCCTAGTCTCTGGAGCAGCAGAAAACAAGCTTGCCCCATCCTCAGTATGACATCCCTTCAAATATTTAAACATGGCTATCATTTCCCCTCTTAATCTTCTCTTCTCCAGACTAAACATGCCCAGCTTCCTAAGGTACTCTTCACAGGGCATGGCTTCCAACCCTCCCACCATTTTGGTTGCCCTCCTCTGGACACGTTCCAGCTTGTCCATATCCTTCCTGAAGTGCGGTGCACAGAACTGGACAGAGTATTCCAGGTGAGGTCTGACCAAAGCAGAATAGAGAGGCACTATTACTTCCCTTGATTTAGACACTATACTCCTATTAATGCAGCCTAGAATCACATTGGCTTTTTTAGCTGCTGCATCACACTGCTAACTCATGCTCATATTCGGTTTGTGGTCCACTAAGACTCCTAGATCCCTTTCCCATGTACTGCCATCAAACCATGTGTCACCCATTCTATACCTGTGCATTTCATTTTTACTGCCCAAGTGTAGCATCATAATTTCTTCCTGTTGAAATTCATTTTGTTAGTTTTGGTGCAGCTTTCTAATCTGTTCAGGTCATTTTGGATTCTGACCCTGTCCTCTGGGGTATTAGCTACCCCTCCTTATTTGGTATTATCTGAAAACTTGATAAGAATTACCTCATCCAAGTCAGTGATAAAGATATTGAATAACACTGGGCCCAGGACAGAACCCTGTGGCACCCCACTAGTCACTTCTCTCCAGGATGAAAAGGAGCCATTGGTGACTACCCTTTTGGTTCAGTCAGTCAACCAATTACAATTCCACCTAACAGTTGCATTGTCTAGCCCACAGGTTACTAACTTTTATTTTGCTGTATGGCCAACGCAGCTACCCTTGAATATTTTTTTCCAGAGTGTCAGGCTGGCTTCTCTGTTTGGCCTACCCAGTGATCCCTGGTATCCCTTGGCAGTCTCCCCATCCAAGTATTAATCAGGCCCTATCCTGTATGGTGTAGTGGTCTGAGGTTTGGACTCAACTCCTTCTGAACAAATCTTGCCAAGAAAGCCCCGTGATTGGTTTGCCTTAAGGTTGTCATAAGTTGGAAATGACTTGAAGGCACACAGCAGCAGCAACAACAAATCCTGCTTAACAGCTGAAATCACATGAGATCAGTGTATTTGGGATGGGATGGTGAGTACAAACACTGAGATCTGACAAATGATAAGGATATTTATCCTCCTTTCATATCTCTCTTCTAAAATTCCTCTCTCCTGTGGTAGCTTTTCATTTCAAAAAATGGTGTAAGAAGTCAATTACAATTGTCCTCTGTACTTAAATTTGTTTATAACATGGAGTGAGCCCTTTTCTCCTATTATGTCTGGCTCATTCTGCAGTGTTTGGAATAATAGTTAAATTGTCCCATTTTCTTTTCATTCTTTCCTTGATTGGTGTAATTGCAAGACAGACTTTGTTTGGTAAGTAACTGGTCCTTAATAACAAGTAACTTGGTTTAATAAGTAATTGATAATTATGTGGGGGGTAGAGGGGGGTTAATTATGGATCTTTTGTAGGATGCAAATGACAACAATTAAGGTAATGATGTAGATTAGCATCTCACTGCCTGAAGAAATAGACAAAGATGCTGCTGGAAGTCTCACATAGACAGAAAATCTAGTTGTTTTAAACCTATTCCAGCCTACCTTTAAGCAAACCTGACCTGGCGACCTGCTCGATAGGTGCTTTTCAGGGGAATGGACAGGGTGAGATGAAAGCAACCCTAGACCATTGTTTTCATGATTATTTACTTTATATGAAACACTCTGTATGTCCTTTGGGGAACACATATCATATTCACTGAAGCACCTACAGTACTGCTCACTACAGTCAATGGAGTAGTTTGAACACTGTCACTAGCTTGGTTGCCCTTCTTGTCTCTGGATACCTGCTGGTGACATTGATCTGAAGTGAGAAGGAAGCAGTGGTGTGTTTGTCTGCATGCTGATTCAGAGATGTTTGGAACAGGCTGTTTGAAACTGTGCTGTCTGTCTTTCACCCTGAGTGTGATGCAGAGTTACTGTGAGATCATGACTGTTTAGTAAACATGTTCTAAAATAATTAATAAATAGAGTGCAAAATAAAATAAAGATTTGAAGCATTTTTAAAATACATTTTAGGAAAGATCATAAATGGTCTAAATTTCTACTTCACAAATTTTTGGTAGTGCCTTTGTGGTGTAATGGAGCTTTGTTCATTAATATGAGAAGAGCTGTTCTAAGAGATATTCTGAAACAGAGTTTTCATTTCCATTGTGAAAGGGATGCTTCCATTTTGTTTATTGTCATTTCCTTTTATACATGCCTCTTCATTTTTGTATGTCTTTTACTATTAGGTTGTGCCTTTCTCTCCTTCTGTTCTCCCAGCTTCTAGAAGGTTGCCACACAAGTGTATTTTGAAGTCACCACATCCTTTCTTTGACAATCTGACAGCACCTTTCATGCTCTGTAGAGGCTGGGAGTAATTAATGGCGATATAACAATGGTTATGTCCATTTCATAAGGTGAAGTCCTGCAACATTTTCTGCAGCAGCAAATGCATCTTTCTTTCCACTCATGTATTTGTGGGCATGTTTCAAAAGTAATTAACCAAAGCAGACAGGGAACCCCACTGTTTAGAAAGGATCAATACGCTGCATAGAAATGAAACTGCAAGCGGGACTTTTCAGAATCTGTGACAGCTTTCATTCTGAAAGAATAATGCCAATAGCTTTAATTAATTTGGTGGAAAGCTGTGCATGCGGTAGGCATTTTCCTATATTCGTTTGTTATTGTTAGTTGGATAATTAGTCATTAACAACAACATTTCCTTGCATTTTCACCAATAGCTTTCTGAATGTCATGGAGAGTTTTTGTATTGGCAGGTCTTCTGAACTGTAGCATAGATTTTTTTTAATGTTTGTGAAAGTGATCTGTGTATCTCAACGCTTTGGTGTATTTTCATGAAGTCCAGGCATTATTCTGAAAATCATTGTTATGAAAAAAGAATTGCCAGTTTCTAAATTGTATTATACATACATTTCTGGAACTTTAGAAGTATTTTAGAAACATAAAACATCCAGCTTATGTTCAAGACTTTTAGGACCATTGTTGCCTCCCTAATGGGATAAGTAAGAATGTGATCTGGTCTTTCTAATAAAAATCTGTTAGATTTAAATGGATATAATCTTATAGAATCATAGTGTTGGAAGGGACCTCATGGGCCATTGATTCCAACCCCCTGCTCAGTGCAGGATCTCCAGCTAAAGCCTCCCCAGCAGGTAGCTGTCCATCCTCATTTTGAAGATGACCAAAGAAGGAGACCCCACCACCTTTGTAGGCAATTGGTTCCATTGCCAAACCATTCATACTGCCAAGAAGTTCCTACTAATGTTCTGTCAAAGTCTACTCTCCTGTAACTTCAAACCATTAGACCTGGTCCTACCTTCTGGGGCAACAGATAACAGGCCTACCCACTCCTCTTTGTGGCAACCCTTGGGGTATTTAAAGAGTGCAGTCATGTCACCTCCTCAATCTTCTCTTCACCAAACTGAACACGCCCAGCCCTGTCAATCACTTGAACCATGCCCTTAGTAGTAAGTTAAATCATAAATTGTATACTGTAGTTGTTCTGCATCATGGAAAAGGAAAGTAATTCCTGTATTATAGGTGTGAAAACTAACAATTGTATGAGCTCTCTCAGAATGAACTAACTGGATTCATAGTGGGATATGGAAGAGTACAGTAGTGGAATCATTCATCTGATACTCGTGATAATCTTTCCATTTCTCTTTTGTCACCTAATATTTTCCACTAGTTAGGTCTAGCTAGATAGTCTGAAAATAAACCCCCGCCTCCTCACAATGCTCATTCAATAACTTGCAAAACTCTTCCATTTCCAGACCATTATACTGTTGGAAAGAACCTCTTGAGATGTGTGAAAGCAGTAGCAATGCATTTGAATAACTTACTTGTTTTGTTCCAGCTCTGCAAAGCTGGAAACAAGACCATATTTCAAATAAACCATAGAAGTCAGATGGATTGCTTATGGCTGGTGTTGTACATTATTTTCTATTGATCTTTGGCTGTAAGGTTGTAGAAGAAGTAAGAAATTGAGGCATGATCACCCATTTTCTTTCCCAAATGTATTGATCTGTCTCTAATATTTTGTCTGACTTTTGTTTGTAATAAAAGCAGTCCTGAACATCACACACTCAAGAAATACTGAGCCCTGCTTGAAGCACTTAGCAAATTAAAGGAAATTGAGCCAGTAGCAAAATGTTGTGTCCCTTTCTACCCAACATATACAAAGAGCCTAAGATCCTTTCAAAGGTTCTCCCAGCAGTTCTCCCATTCAAATTGTTTCAGTGTGAATGTGCTTCATGTGGCTGTGAGAACATTTGAATTCTTTTTGTAAGCAGACTTGTTTCTTGAGTACCTGATGTTCTTCAGTATGTGATGTTCAGGAAGTGTTTTCCCAGTGAAAATATCACTAGACTTATTTGAGAAATTTCTTCTCCCCTTGAGATTTTGTGGATGTATTGTCAAGGCAGAAGTTTCCAAAGTTTGTTTTGTTTTGTTTTGTTTTGTTTTAGAAATTTCACTTAGAACATCTATTTCAGGCCTTTGTAAGCAGGTAAAATCCTTTATGCTACATGACATATGGATTTATACTTTCCAGATTATAGTTAGTTTATGTATATAAGCAAAGAGCCAGCATGGCATAATGGCTTGGGTGTTGGACTAAGACTGTGGAGACCAGGGTTCAAATCCCTGCTCAGCCATGGAAAACCACTGGGTAATATTGAGCAAGTCACACTCTCTCATCCTTTGCGGAAGACAAAGACAAATCCCCTCTGAAGAAATCTTGTGAAGAAGACCCTGTGATAGTTTCTCCTTAGGGATGCCATAAGCTGGAAATGACTTGAAGGCACACGACAACAACGTATGTAAGCAGGAACAAAAGGAAGAAATGTTTCCTACATCAGATGTATCTGCATGATTGTAGAAATTATGATCCACATACCCAGTGGAAATGCTATGCAAATAGGCTTAGCAATTGGAGCTTGGAATTTTATTTTTATTTTTTTGGACAAGTGCTCCCAGAATCCTTCAAGGAACATGACCAATAGCAATGCTGGCTAGGGGATTCTGTAAGTGTTTATCCAAAAAATAACATCTCCAAGATCTGGGTACACAGAATAGGTAATTTCTTTCAAAGGGGCAAATAGACAGCATAACATAAAAACCATTTACTAAGAGAATGACAGCATGACTTAAAGTGAGAGCTTGTAATTCTGTTCTTAAAGGCATGAAAGAAGTGATTAGGTAAGATACCAGTGCCAGTTAGATTTTCAACCAGATATCTAACAAACTAGATTATAGATGCCAGGAGCATGACATTCTATTTGCACACTGGCTTTGATTTAGTCTTGCTTTTGTTCTGGTTAATAACTTTTTAAAAAATCGATCCTTAGTTCCTTAATCAGTTAGAATTTATATAACTACAGATCACATAAGCAGAAATTGTAACATTAATACAATGGATATATAGGTAATATATTATTTTTATGTGTTAAAAAGTTATGTAATGTGAAGTTGGATGATGCTGAGGTTCAAATGATTAATGACAGATATTGTGTATTTCTAAAATCATAATTCATAAGCAAAGTAAAATTAAAAATAAAATGGCAACATTTATAAATTAGGAATGTTTCTATAAGTCACCCTTTTGTCTAAAATTTCCATATGTGAAGGTGTGAATGGCTATATTTGTTTCTGAGAAAGACACAAGAATTTCCAAAGCACTGTATCCCTAAATCCCCAGTGTACAGGTCGACCCCCGTATCCATGGATTCAGTATCCATGGTATCACTTATCCACATCTGAAAATATATGTCCTCTTAGGTATTTCTAGGCCCTCCAATGTGATTCTGTGGTCAACTTTTGGCATTCTTCTCATTGAAAATATTAAGGTTCCCCATTATCCACGGTTTCAGGTATCCAGGAAGGGTCTTTGGGCATATCCCCCATGGATACAGGGGGTCAACCTGTATTTGAACTCTTCTTAAGAGTATTGGTGTATTGTAGCTTTTTCTTCAGCCTTTTTGGATCGATGGTGCTATGTGACTTCTGCTGTGGGGCTGTCCATTGTGTGACAGTAATTTTAAGGTACATGGTATGGAGTTTGTTTCCATGCTGTATTATATTTAGAGTGATCTGCTACACTTAGCACATTTCAATGGTGAAATTGTTGTGATATTTTTAGCAGGGACATTTTCCTCATGGCAAATCACCTGCAAATAGTGGATTGACTGCTGATCGTCACTTGTAGATCTCACCTCACCTCCAAGCTAATATGCCTTTTGCTGCCACTGGGAGACAGAAATAAGCAGATACATATTTAGCTGATTATAAAAACAAATGGAGCACTGGCACCACTGACCTCAAAGAACAACATGGAGAGATATGTTATCAAAGACATCACAGTGGGTAATTAAGTTATGCAGTTAATGAGCAATCATTCACCTCTGTTTCTCCTAGTCTAATGCTTTCCTCATAATTGATTATGATAGAATGGTAAATCGGTCCCTGCAAAAGGGCTTATATCTTTAAATGCATTCCATTTTCCATGCTCTGTGAAGAACTTAGCTGTACTGTAGGAACTTCTTAAGATCACATTCTCATTGGACAATTAACAATAATTAATTCAACAACAATAACATCATCATCATCATCACAAACACACACACACACACACACACACACATGGTTTGAGTATGTTTCCTTTCCCAGTGTGCTGATTGGCCGCTTAGGAAGCATACCCAACCAATCCCCTCCCTCCTCTCACTCCCTCAACCACTCACCACACACATGTAAAACAATGCAGTATTTTTTCCTAAAATAATAGTGTGTAGCTGAAGCATGTGAACATGTCCAATCTACTATAATGGCATATGTTACACTGGGTACAGTTAGCATTTCTTTCTTTCTTACCCACCTCTCTCTATTGGATGGAGGCAGAGAACAAAACAGATTAACATATAACACCCATTAAAAACACAAACACATAACATCAGTTTAAAAAGTAAAAAGGAGCCCTGGTAGCACAGTGGTTAAATGCCAGTACTGCAAGTCACCATGTTGCAAGTTCGATTCCAGCGGGCTCTAAGGTTCACTCAGCCTTCCATCCTTTCGTAGGTTGGTAAAATGAGTACCCGTCTTGTGGGGGCAATTAGCTAACACAGATTGGAAACTGCTTAATACAGTGTAGATGTGTAAATTGCTATTGCTTAAAAACAGTTTGTAAGCCGCTCTGATAGCCTTGTCGCTGATAATAATAAAATAAATAAATAAAAATGAAAAAAATGTGATAAAACCTATTAAAACAATCAATCCATATTTAAAATTCAAAATTGAAAATCCACAATTGAAAAATTGTCTGGGTAGGTCTGCTGGAAGAGGCTAGTCTTTAATGCTTTTTTGAATGCAGTGTATTCAGCTGTCTAATTTCTATTATCTTAATACAGATCTATATTTATAAAAATACTTATATTTTTTTTTACAACTTTAAAACTAAAAATGATTAGTACAGGTCTGTAGAAATATATATCTTGAGGTGGATTAGGGAAGCATCTGAAGAAAAAGAATTAATTTCCAGATTTACTAATGCGCCAAAAAGAAAGCACGCAGCATTCAGTCACAGTGAGTGCTGCTTACTTTCTGAAAAAGTGAGCTGTGACCATCGACATGACCATAACTGTGGGAATTCCAAGCTTCTTTGTAGAGGTTTGTCTAGACGGTGAAAATAATCCTAATAGAAATCTCAGAGAATACTTTTTGTCCCAATGAGATCCCATGGTGAGTCTCATTCAGAAGGAGAGGGGCAAAAACTGAGGGGGGGGGAGCCTTTGTAGCTTTCCCCAAGGTTTTTAAAATAAGGTGAGGAAATGTGCATTACCACTCGTTTGGACAGCCAATTTGCAGCGCAGTGCATTCTTGGCAAGGGTGGATGTGGAAAGTTGATTGGTTGGATGTGTACGAGGGGTGGGCTCGCTGGCAATGAAGTGGCTGGAAGCGCCATTTTGGAGTGTTGCGTTGCCGATCATGTGCTTTTTTGCTGTGCTGAGGTGACCAAACAGCTTTTTTAAGTGGAAGGTCGCACTTGCACACCTTTGATTTGTAGTTTTTAAAAAAGTGCAGCGGTGATAACTTGTTGAGAATAATAATGCGAGTAATTCACTCTCAGTCACCATGTTGATTTGCAAGCATGGCAGCATGTGAACTTCAAACATGGATAGCTTCATATACCAGCAATTTTGCAAAAGGACTATGGAGACAAATGAGCACTTCTGTGATTTTGCGTTAATGCCCAGTAATCTATGTAATATCTTCTCATTTAGACAACCCCTAGAATTTAGCTGATAGCCAGACCAATGCTACTTTTACTTTTATTTTATTGTATACATTTACTTCTATCTGTGTCTTCTAAAATGCTAACATCTTCTGGGAGAGGAGAAAAGTGGGGGGGCAGAAGGGGAGAAACAAAACCAAAAAACAAAATTGCACTAATGCTCTTTCCTTCTCTTTTAGCCCCCTCCCCCAAACCCCCTCCATTTCCAAAAAGTACTTCTCTCCCCCCCCCAACCTGGCATTAGCAAAACCTGGTGGAATGGGGGGGGGGTCTGTGTGTTTTTGCAGGCGAAAGGTTGCTTTGTTTCAGCAGCTTCAAGAAAATAACAGTATATCCTGGTTTCTCTCCTCTTTCCCCCCTGCCCTCCACCCTCCCAGGTGTGAGAAATCCTGGATCTCTTGGGGTTCATTTACATGGGCAAATATTCTTCTAAATATACCGCAAAGGTAGCTCATTGTTCCCACGGATCGCACCACAGCATCACCTCATTCAGAAGGGGGGAAGGTAAAACGCCCAAATATAGCGTGGCAAGGGATGTCGCTACTTTTGCTGGTATATTTGCAAAGTAGCACATTATTGCTAGTGTAAACAACCATTCCACTAAGGGCTGCAGCAGAGCTGCACTGTGATTGCCTGCTATGATGAAGGGGTGGGCTTAAAAGAGGGGGACTGAGGGAATGGGGAAGAACAACAGCTCTTGCCTTTCTCCACCCAACCCACCTTTCCGCCTGTAACAGCGCCTTACCCGCATTTCCGCCAAAAGAGGAGCCGCTCCGAGGAGGCCTGAGGGGCGCCTGCCAAAGGGACCTCCCCAGCCGGTCCCCCGCCTTCCCATCACCCATCCTGCTGCTGTCACCAGCCTTCCAAACTCTCAGGGCTTTTCTCTCAGCTGTGCCAGGGAGTGTGCCTCCTTGTGTGCTTGTGTGTGTGTAGATGCGTGCGCACACCTGCCTGAGCAGGAGTGAAGTGCTGCGCCTGGCTCGCCCACCCAGCGGTCAACGGAAGGGAAGGCGCAGCCGACGCTGTGATAACAGCAGCGGTGAACAGTAGCGGGGGCTCGGCTCCATCAGCAGGCAGCCCAGACCAGACGAGCTCCACCCCGGTGTCTGTGGAGCAGCAGCAGCAGCAGCAACAACAACAACAACAACAACAACACGGCACCCAGGAGGGAAAGCAGCACTTTCCAAACTCCGCGTGAGTAAGGAACGCTGACGGCCGAGAGGAGGCGGAGAGCGGCCACAGAACAGCTGGAGGCGGTGAGAGGAGTCGCCCACGCAAGCGGCTGAGGGGAGCAGAGTTGGTGGCGAGCTGCCTGGCTGGGCTGTCCACAGATACCCTTTGCCGGGGGTTGTGTTGTAGGGGGAGCTGGCAGGGGTGGCCCCTGTGCCTCCCGTTGCCTGAGAGAGCGAGAGACAGAAGCCCGCATCCCCAGCAAGTGGCCCGTCCACCGCTCGGAGGAGGAGCTGCCCCGCCAGCCTCAGCCCGCTCCCCTTGGCAGTCTGTGAGTCTTTCTTTAGCCATGCCCCCTGCACTTTTTCATGTCTGAACGAAAAAGCGGCATAATTTTTTAAAAAAATGACTGGCACAGCTGCGGAATAGAATTACAGCACAATTTGCCGCAATAAATCTGCCATGTAAATGAACCCTTGGAATTCCACGCTTTCCCATGCCGGATACACACCGCTTGCAAAAGCTTGCTCTCTCTTTCTCTTTTTCTAGCTGCTGGGAAACAATGGGGGGTCAGAGAGGAAAGAGATCCACGGGTTGCACCACTGGGAAGACTGGGAGAAGGATCCCTCCATGTGGGGGAGAGGAGACGAGGAGGAGGAGGAGTGGTTGAGGAAGACCTCCTATATCTGTATCTGTATCTAAGTAAGAGACCCAGAAGGACAATGGAGATGCTGCTTAGTGCTTTTTTTTTTTTAAAGGTCAGCAGGAAGTTTTGGTCTCTCTCTCTCTCTCTCTCTCTTCCCCCTCCCTCCCCCAGCCCCCCTGGCTCTGGGCCCCCCCGCAGATGCAGATTTGGCTGTAGGCTTAAACTGGCCCTGAGCGTATGCATCTATCCAGATATAAGCCCCCCCCCCCATAGGTAGCAATGTTTATTCAGGTTGTGGAGCCTGATGACCATGGAAGGCATGTGATTTGAAGAGATGGCTACCTAAATACTTGGCTGTAACATGCATGGTGTAGTGGCTTGAGTGTTGAACTATGACTCTGGAGTCCAGGTTTCAAATCCCCGCTCAGCCATGGAAACCCATTGGGTGACCATCGGCAAATCCCCCTCTCTCAGTTTCAGAGGAGGGCAATGGCAAACCCCCTCTGAACAAATCTTGCCAAGAAAACCCTGTGATATGTTTGCCTTAGGGTCGCCATAAATCAGAAACTACTTGAAGGCACACAGCAACAACACAACAACATGCTAAAATCATTACTGCCAATCAGTATACTTAAAGCTGTCACTCTAGTGGCAACTGGTGGCATCTGGGTCAATGATTCCACTTTGGGTTTTAGTCCAAATTGAAAGGAGCTATCAAGGTGCTGGACTATATCTCCAAAATAGGTTCAGCACCTTGGATAGCCCCTTTAAAGTTTAGACTAAATCCCAGAATGGATTTGCTGCCCCACTGAGATGGAAGCCAGCAGCTTTTATTAGGCTACTCGGAGGAGATTTTGCTGTCAGTGGCCAGAATTCAGCAACCATATTCATAAAATGACAGTTTGAGAAAGAGTCAGTGACAGCAGCATATTTCCTTCAAAGATATCACTGTGACTAGACAGGGTTAGCAAGCAGCCACATTTGTCTGTGGAAAGTGTGTGTTTTCTTTCGTCTGAGAGAACCTTTAAATGAACTCCATATATGGATGCATAAAGCTTTCCTTCCTCTCTTTTTGTCCATTCCCCTGACACCTTATTGAAGATGAAAGGTGATTGGCAGTTTGGTGAAGCAAGGCAGGATTCAGCAATTCATCTTCATTTTCATGGCAGTCTATGTATTTGATTGCCTTAAGTTCCCAAGATAGCTCAGGGATAAAGAATGCAATATTGGGTTTGCGCCTACATTTCTGAGCAATCCAGATAGATAGATAGATAGATAGATGGATAGATGGGGGGAAAACCTTAATCATAGACCCTGTTTGGAATGACAAAGAAATAGCAAGAGAATAGATTTTGCCTTTACTCAGACAGACAGACAGACACACACTAAAGGACATCATTCTTTCTTTTCTGGTATATATTTACATTAACTGAATCAGTTCTGCTATGATTCTGCCACTAGTAAAAAATTGGTGCACGCATTGCTGTCACAATTGCAACTGGCATCCCTGTAGGGGTCTGAGAGTTGACCATGCAGCATGCATGGCTTAGTTTAATAATTCCATGAATACATTGTCCAGTGAGTTAAAACAGGACTATATTTTGGATGTGGTTTCCCCAGTACTAAGAACAGTGCCTTTCTTTCCACTCCACCCCACCCCAACCAAGCTCTGATAGTCTGACAAATGTGTCAGCTAAAAATGTACAAAAGTAATTGAAGATGTAGCAGAGATAAGTCGCTGTCACTGTAGATTAGTAATGCTTACAGATTATACTGTGCTGTATATTTTGATTCCACCTGAATCACATTTCTTTAAATTTACAGAGTGATTATTGCTTTACCCATAATGTCAATCCAGTCCAATAAGAGCTGAACAGGTCTTCTTTTACAGTTGCAAAATTTCTCCACAAGATGGTTCTTAGAGCTAGCTCAGTTGACCATAGTCCTCAAGACTGTGATCTCAGGACTGAGACCTGGATAGTCATGTGTATTACTGTAGCCTTTGTCAGCAACAGTTCACAAAGAGCAGAAGGGTTTGTGATTTTTGTGTCAGGCTGTGTAAGTGAACCAGTTGTTGTACACAGAGAAAGCTCCCAAAGGCATGGGTGGCTGTCTTTCACACTGTCCTTGGGATCTTAATCCAATTTTGCTTTATATCCAGTCACCTACTGCCATCATTTAATACAACTATTTTATATGGGTTAAGGGCCTCTCAAAACCTGGACCATTTGAGGAAATGAATCTTCTTCATAGTGCAAACTGGGGACACAGTTCCTTGAAATGTACTATTTTACACTTCCTTCAAAGAATTACTATATATGAAATGGTACCTTGTGGAGAGCTGTGAATGTCACATTTCATCATTGGAAGAAATGAGTGTGTATAGCAAGTTATTTTGTTTATTATTTTATACAGTTATACCAACCTCTTTTAGAATAACTCCTTGCAAGGTAGCTTGATGTTTGCTGTGTTATAGTTTAACAAACATAGACTCTCCTGAATGGATACTGTTAGCAGCAGCATTGCATGAACTCAGGCCTTTGGGCATATGAACCATAATTTCTTCATGTGAAGGTCCTAGGTAGCAAAAGCCTTATTTTAATTTACAGAAACTATTTTCCAAGGAGGCTTTCCAGGGAGCCCTAGCATAGATGGGGCTTGGTTTCTGCTGACTTTTGAGTCTTTATACATGGACTCTGTTGCTGTTTGATCTGTTCCTGTATTTTACAGATAGCTAGATAATTTTTCAATTTTTTTTAAAAAAAACTTGCTTTAGTGCTTTTTAAACCTTGGGTTGTACTGTTGCTGGTTTAATTTTGATGTTGTTTTAACTTGCTTTTCATTTTATGTTTTTCATGTAGTTTTTAAAAAATAATATTTTATGGTTTTACTTTCTTCTACATGCTGCCTAGATAATGTGTTGTTAATAAATAATAAAATATGTAGTGAGTTTCACTTCCATGTTTCTTCATAGTTCTTTGATTTTTAAGGACAATGAAACAAGATTGGGGAACCAATTTATGACCAAGGCAGAACAAATAATAATGATTATTATTAAAAATAATAAAGGGACTTAATCCGCACTCCCACTGCCATCAGCTTTACTTGCGTGTTGTGTCATTAGATTGGAATTCTGAGGGCAGGTAACTGTTTTTTTTTCTTGTTATTTTTCTGGTAAAGCACCATGTACAGTGATGGAGCTCTATAAATAAATGATAATAATTATGATGATGATGGATAGTAAAGAGTTGGAATCACACTGGCTGCAGTTGCACTGAATTTATTGCTTGTGCACATGCATACGCGTGCGTGCGCACACACACACACACACACACACACACTAGCTCCCTTTTTACTACCAAGATGCTGATCATAAATCTTTGAGATGCTAATGTAGATTTACTTAATGGTATACAAGTCAGGGAAATGCAAACCTCATAATGCATAGATGCTGCCTTATAAGGGAGAAATCTTTATCTGGTGAAAGCACCTGCCTGTGAACTGATTTTAAATGTGTGCAGAATTCATCCACCATTTAGAAATGCAGCCCCAAAGCATCCCACTTTGGCTTGAAACATCAGCAGTAACAAACAAACATGATGTACATGTGTAGATTTGAAGGGGAAAATGTTCGCAGTTGCTCTGCATTTCCAGAAAGAAAGTGTGAAATTTCCCCTGTTTTGCCATGACTGGTGCATGAAATTGCTGATCATTTTCTTTAGTTTACTAAAGGTCCCAATTATAAGATCAGGCTCAGGAACTGAGAGCTCTGGCTGGCATGGAAATTTAGTTTTGGGATGATTTGCTCAGGTCTGTGTGTATGCCTCTCAGGGTGCTAAAGCTACTTTTATAGTTAATATTAAGGTTTCATCTGAAGTAAGGAAACCCAGTGGCCTTTTGCCGTTTTCTGTACAAATGAGTAATCTAAACTCATGGCACCCTGCTGACCCTCTTGAAGCTGTGAATGCTTGTGTAATCCCTCTCATAACTGAGTTGGTGACTGCATTTTAACTAACCAGGAATCTATTTAGATACTGATGCTAACTATTTTAAGTTGTCCCAAACATACCCTATTTCCAGAGCTGACATTTACTCGAGCAAGTTCTGGAAAATCCATATAGTGTTGCTGCTAAGCTTCACATTCCAGTGGGCTTCCCCCTGTTCTCCTCTCATATTTTTAAAAAGTAGGATTGTGGCCATTTTTCAGACTTTCTACACAATGCTAGCACTAGCCTTTCATATGGGGGTTTAGAAAGCATTGGTGACTCATCTGGCGCAAGGAATGTTCTTTGAGGCTGTTGTTGATGTGGATGGGGAAGACTTGATTTTCCACATGGTTTTCCTTGTTTATCCTTCTTCTACATCTACCATTTCGTGTCCTGCACTCATGAAACTCTTTCAAAAAGGTTCATTTTAATTCTTCATTTTGAATATTTTGTCAATTTCTTCATAAATAAAAACAAATTAATGAGCAAAATATTCTAACCTTCTTGGGATTGCTGCGGTTAGTGCACTAACCACCATCCCATGTTTGACTTTCCTTGGGAAATGGGCATTATTATGATTATAGTGGGAAACTGAATGTTACATTCAGTACTGTGTGAAACTAGAACAATAGGTATAATTACAATTGACTCTAGAAGACATATGCATCAGTGTATCATAAACTGTGACGGGGAGGGGGGAGGACCTGGCTGGTTTCCTTATGCTGAGCAAGACTGTTGTTGCATCTGTGTCAGAATCTGATTTTTATTATCTATCTTGATATTAGGATGTTGTGTGTCTTAGTCATTTCTAACTTATGGTGACCCTGAGGCAAACCTATTGTGGGGTTTTCTCAGCAAGATGTGTTCAGAGAGAGCGTGACTTTGTCGTCCTCTGAGGCTGAGAGAGTGTGACTTGCCCAAGGTCACCAAGTGAGTTTTAGTGGCTAAGCGGGGATTTGAACCCTGTTCTCCAGAGTCATAGTCCAAGCAATGCCTGCTACCACAACTGCACTGTGTTATGCCTTTTCCACACACAGCTATACACAAGGTTGTGTGCCGGTTGTGCCCAATGTCTTGCAGAATTGCTTGTGCAACCAATTCACAACAAGTCTTGTACTGGATGTCATCCTTGTGCTAACCCAGGAGATATGCAACTGCTAGCATGATGGGTATAGTGGCAGCGGCCTCAGGGCAATAGAATGAGTCACCCTCAGCAATTCTGGGAAAAGTGTGGAATGCTGAGGGGGGGATTTAAATCCACTGGTGTACCTTACAGGGTTGTCGTAAGGTCTACTGGGCGTTTTTGGGGAAGTTTTTTAACGGTGTATGGTACACTGGGTCCAGCTAGTAGAGTTGGAATTCTCACAAGGGAAGGGAGTTGTAATTTCGGTAAACAACATTGCTGTGATAGGAGTTTTATATTGGATTGTTTAGTGATTTTGGTATTTATTCTGCTCCCCCAAAGACAGTTCCAACTCTGTTTTGCCTGCCTGAAACTCATATGCCACACCCCTTGTTCCATTTGTTGCTGGCACTTCATTGTGGCAATAGGAAAAGGAATTGAGTCCAAGACTCAGAATGCTGCACTGTATTTTTGGTCTGAAAGAGGCTTTTGCATTATAAAGGAGTTTTTCTCAAGCAGAAATGCCATTGGTTCTGTTTTGTCTCTTGCTTCTAGTACCAACATGTAAATACAGAATAAGAGTGCGTCTGTACCTTTGGGAAAGTTGTGAATGCTTGCTCAAGTGAAGGCACCTAAATCTTCTTCTCTCCCAGACTGATACTATACAAGCTTACTCAGAAACCAGTCCCGCTAAGTTCATAGGACTTAGGACTTTTTCGGACAATGTAAAAATAACGGAAGCAGCGTCGCCAGGTTGTGACGCTGCAGCGCAAGAGGGCGTCAGTTTTGTACGATGCTCCTTCCCAGCGGTACTGTTGCAGTATCGTTGATCGTGAGTAAAATATGACGGTAGAAAGCAAAAATATCATGTTCAAATATCCCAGCGGTACTGCAACAGTACCGCTGGGAAGGAGCATCGTATGAAACTGATGCCCTCTAGAGCTGCAGCGTCGCAACCTGGCGACGCTGCTTCCGTTATTTTTACATTGTCTGAAAAAGTCCTTATTCTAAAATCAGTGTGATTGCTGATTTGAAATATTTGCCCCTCCATGCTTTCTGGAACCTTCCACTGTGCCTATAAATTTCACTAAATTGAACACAGTATATATCTTGAGGACATTATTATAAGAAAGGACTATTTGTGTATAATTGTTTCCCAAAGCAAAGTACCTCCCAATTAATGACTCCTAATGCTATTAATTGAAAGGCGTTCTGCACTGATTCCATTTATTCGTCTTTAATTTTTTTTTTCCTGGTAAGAGAAAAATGTTACAAATGGAAGCCAGTGGCATCTGGACACTCTGTAAAATCCCATGTTTAAGGCAGGGTCATTGCAGAATAAAATCCCCATCTGGAAGCAACCAAGGTCACAGTAAATTTGAAGAGCGACATCTTTCTTCTGAAATGCAAGATATGGAACCAAAGGAGAAATGTTTGGGTTGTGTATTGGCTGGTTACGTTTCAATGGGAAAAATCTGTAGGAGTAATTGTAAATGTAGTGCCTGTTGGGTATACCCAAAGAAATTTTCCTCTAATCTAGAAATTACACTGGCAAAAATGTATTTTTTTTCAACTGAAAAAAAAAACAACAGTGTGGAGGTTGCAGTTGGAAGCTGAAGACTGATGGGAGAAAAGGCTACTTAACCCTTCCCCTTCCACTATACAGTTTCACAAACATGACCCCCCACACACCTGGCTGCCTTTCCTTCTTTGGATGGTGTACAGGGGTCTATTTGTTTTCCTCTCAGAAGAAAAGAAACTTGAGAAAGAGGATTTTGTAGGGAAACACCAAACAATCATGCCAATGGAATATGACCTAGTGTCCACAGCTTTCAGCATCAGAGGTCTTGCTCTACAGTCAACATCAACGGTCTTGCTCTATCATGTAGAGTCTGCATCCTGCCACTTCCAAGACTGGTTGAAATGCAAGACATACTTTTTCTACTGTAGTGCTCATGTTGTGAAATTCACTCCTTAGTGAGGACTGGTTAGTTCATTCCTATTATGCTTCAGGATGCATATCTATGGAAGAAGAGGAGGAGGAAATGGTTGAGAGGTAAGTGGCCTGGAAACTCCATTGTCTCCAAAGTCCTGCTGAACTCTGCTCAGTAGTGTGGAACCACTTTTGGCTTTGTTAGCTCTCTCTCTCTCTCTCTTCATATAATCAGAGAACTTTTTCCAAATTAGACTCATATAATCATAGAACTGAAAGACCATGAGGGCCATCCAGTCCAACCCCAGCCTTGCACGAATATGCAAAATCAAAGCACTCCAGACAGATGGTCATCCAGCCTCTCTTTAAAACCTCCTAAGAAGAAGGCTCCTGGGGCTTGTCTAAATAAGCAATTTACCTGTATCTGCCTTTGCACAGCTTGGAAACTTGCAGTCCAAAAGATGCAGGGCTCTTTCCCATTTCACCTCCGGGCAGTCCTGATGGCACTTGAGGCAAAACCGGTGTGTGTGTGTGTTTGTGTGTGTGTGAAGAAGCAGAGTCTGGGAAGGGGAGTTCCTTCCCAAAAATGGGCTTTCTGGGTCATCCAGTTGCCCCAGCAATATATTATTTCCAGAAAGAAGGGATTCTAGCCTCCAGCAAATTTCTAAAACATTATGGTTGGTATGGGACTGAAGCAGGAAAGGAGCATTCTAAAATCAAATTTACATTCTGGCTTCTAACCATTATCAGTTTCACATTTCAGAGGTGCAGGGAAATGCAAAAATTATTTTAGCCATCCCTTGGGAAAATGGTCTATTACTATGTTCAGATACGGCGTGTGCCACAGGGATAAGTCTGACGCACCTTTACATGTGTGGCACAGGAAATTGTGTGTTGCAAGAGAACAAAAGAAAAGATGTTTTGTAGAGAAGAAAAGTAGCATAGCTAGCTTTACCATTTATACTGTTTTCATCTGAGGTGAAGCTATTTTTAACAAATAGTAGGTGGGCGAAAAAGTGAAATTTCGCATGTAGCAGCTTCATTTTGGCCCAGTGAGAGATGTTCTATATATAACATTATATTGTGGCTGTTTGAAAGCAAAGGTGCTTGAATTCCCCCACCAAGCCTTTTTTATTTTTAGTACAGGTACAGGACAAGCCACTGTGTTGAGAGAGGTGTGAAGCTTGGAATAATGCATGTTTAAATTAGATGTTCAGCACCTGTGCTTTGCTGAAACAAAAACATGCTAGTCCCTGGAGTTTTCAAGATCAGTAAGGGAAAAGTGGCCAACAGGTTTCTGTTTCCTCTTATTCTTTCTTTGTCAAAGGAGGAAGTGTAAATCATTGTGGATTAATGGGTTTTGGGTTGCTTGATTGTATAGGGGTTCTCTAAGGGGAAGATGTCCTATGAGACACTGAAGATAGTGGCAGAGGAACCATTGGTAAGTCATTTGGGTAGATTGTGTCTGTGATCTGTAGGCATGTTTGCTGCTCAGATCTAAGGTACAATTCCACTCAGCATGGTGACAGTGAATGTGGTGAGTGGCAAGTCTTTCATCCAAATCTGAAGCTGCTGAGGTAGGTGGAGATTGTCCCAGCAATGTCATAGTAAGCAATTGCTCCCTAGCTCCAAGTTATGAGAGGGAGGTTCAGGGCTATTTTATAATGCTAATGGGTCAAGACACACCTGGAGTCTGTTCACACTACAAAATGATAGCATTATTATTCCACTTTGAGTGCCATGGTTCTGTCCTATGGGATCCTAGGGTTTGTAGTCTGTTTAAGTTACTAGAGCAATCTGAGAATTCTTAATGCCCTCCCTAAACTGCAAATAATGAACCAGTGTGGCATAGTGGTTTGAGTTGTTGGACTACTCTGGAAATCAGGGTTCGAATCCCCACGTGGCTATGCAAATCCACTGGGTGACCTTGGGCAAGTCACACTCTCTTAGCCTCTGAGGGAACCAAAGACAACCTTCACTCGGAACAAATCTTGCCAAGAAAACTACATGATAGGCTCACCTAAGGGTTACTGTAAGTCAGAGGTAACTTGAAGGCACACAGCAGCAGCAACAACAATTGCAAACTGCCAATCCTGGGATTTCACAGGACAGAACCATGGCCATTAAAGTGGAATAATAGTGCTATAACTGTGTAGTGTGCATGGGTCCCTGGAGTGTCTTGGCTGTGCAGAGCCATAATTAACAAACTACCCTATTCTCCCTTTCATGCTCCATAAAAGGGAAGGAGAAGTGCAGAATGCAGAACTGGCCCTACCATTAAGTCAAGTAAGATGGCTGTCTCAGGGAGCTGATTTGGGTATCATAAATGAGTATCAAGCTTTCAGTATCATCATTGTCATCGACATCACCACCACCACCACCACCACCACCATCATCATCATTATCATTTTACTCCCAGAGGTACATGTGGGATTTTCTTAGGTACTTAAGTAGCATACCAGATTTGGAACTGTGTTCTTTGACTTGGGGGCACCACTTGCTGTCCCACTTCAGGCAGCAAAATGTCTTGGTCTGGCTCAGTCTGGATTACACTCTTACAAGAGCCCAGAGATCCCTTCAGGCAGCAGCACCTATTCTCCCTCCCCGCCCTTCTCTTGGGGTTTGGTTTGTGTTTCACATTGCTGTGTCTGTTGCACATTCCTCCTTGAAAGTGCTCCCCCCACTGGTGTCATTGGGGAAGGTTTGTGACAGGGTGGTAACTTGTTAAAACTGAATGTAGCTGCCAATGGGGTCAAGGAAGGTGGCAGAAGTGGGGCTAGTGTACAGTGTGCTCCATCTTCCCTCCATGCAGAATATTTCAAAAAGCCAACAGGGGGCTCAGTTCTCTCATGACCCCTTACACCATGTGGAGTCCATGTATAACATTACCGATGCCTTTTCAAAGCTTTCAGGAGAAAACAACCTTCTAACCTTCTTTCTTCTTTCTGAAATTCCCCCTTTGCCCCTGGAAAATGTAGTCTGGACTTTCTTTTTACAAATAGGTATAAATACGGTGGTGTGTCTGATAAGGGGATTTCTCCTGTGGCATCATGCATCATTTCCATTATCTTGTATGAAATGTTTATTGGAATTTTTGCCATTAAAATTTCCCATATATGGTATCTGTAATACATAATGGACTATGTGTCTGAATGGGGGGGGGGAATATCCCATAAAACCAGTGAGTGCTTTGTCAGGTATAAATATCAAGGTCTGCAATGTTATGATCTCATTATGTTAAGAGAATACATGTCCAACATGCTCTTATGTGGAATCTGAGTTCCATCCTTCTTTCCTTCTCTCCTATATGTTTGTTACAAAGGTTTCTTCTAAAATTACCGTACTCTCCCTGTCTTCAAAGTGGCCCTGTGTGTTGGTTGCTTTAGATAGTAACACTGACAAAAGGAAAGGCCAAGGCAGGAGGAGCTTCCTACATATCAAATGGGCTTTAGAGGTATGAAGGAAAACAGTTTGTGTGTGTGTGTTGGGGGGGGGGTTAACAAAAAATAAATATAAATAAACCCCATAGGGATGAAAGCATTGCAGATGTCCTTTTGTCTTGCTGGCAGCATATGTTGGCAGCAGAGAGCAGCATGGGCACATAAGCTCCTGTGAGAGGCAGAATTACCCTATAGCTTGCTACCCTTTAGTCCAGAGGTGTGGGAATAAGCAGCGACCTTGAAGTGAAGCAAGCAAAGGTTACTTGGGGCCAAACTAGATGCCATATGAATTGCAAGTTTGCAATCAAGTGTCTAATTTTTAAACTGTGGAGAGAAGGGGACATAGGCATAGAGTGGAAGAGGGATCTGAAAATGATTCTGCAGTGTCATTGATTGCCTTCCAGCATAATATTTGTTCTGTCCTTAAGATATTAATTATTAGTTCTGTCCTTAGTATATTTGGCTTCACAATCCCCCTGTCTGCTTCACTGTAAATACTAGTTTTAGGTTGTTGTTTTAATATGCTCCTGCTTTTTGGTGTTTTCCTATGGGCAATTCCATTTGCAGTGATTTACATTGTATTTTGTAATTTCAAGAGACATACAGTATTTACCTTATCTTACTATTTCCCACCATGCAGTATTTGCAAGATCACTGCTGTGACAGATAGAGAAAATAATGTGTGAAGTTGAAGGCTTTCACGGCCAGCATCCATAGGTTTTTCGTGGTTTCTTTCTTTCTTCTGGGCTGTGTATTTCTAGGTCAATGACAAATAATCAAGATGTGCTTAGTTTGTAAAAACTTTTGCTTGTGTGCTGTTCTGATCCCATAAACTGGGCAGATTTGGTGAGTCTGGAAGCCAGTTTCCCCTTCCCCAGGACCCACTACAGGCTGCACTAACCCCTGAAAATGAAGCTGGCCATGGCTAGAAGTCCACTTCTGGTTTCATGAAAGCTGCTACTGGATTCCTAAAAACTTCTGGTTTCCTAAACACAAGGCTGGGATTGTGTGTGACTTGTTTTTCAGTAAAATTGTGTTTTCTAAAGGCTTCTGTGCCAATGATCCTCCTTAAAAAAAAAGAAAAAGAATTTAGGGTTGGAGGAAGTTAGCTCCAAGGGCTCCAGGAGTTCCAAAAATGGGGGGGGGGAATTGTCCACCAATGCTAAAAATCACCCTATGACTATAGCAGCTCATAGTATCAGACACTGGGATCCTAGAATAAACATAGGGATACCGGTGGTGGCTTTATGCCAATATTTGGTTCTAATCTTCTAGACAGTGTGGTGGCATCCTTAGTAATGATGCTATACTTTTTCTAGAATCTATCACCTGCTGTTGCAGACTGTTGTAGAAACCTAAATGCATCATATATGATGTTTTAAAACAATTTCTATTTGCATCTCCTTATGTAACTATGTTTTAGAGGCTAACGAATAAAATAATGTTTTTGTATTTTAGATCATTTGTATATATTTTTAGAAACCAGTGACATAGTTGTCATTTAACTGCTATCATTAGATGAATGTAGTATTTCCTTCAGGATAATTGCTGCATAGTGTAGGATGTTTAGACTAGGCTATAGACAGCTTTCTTTCTTAACTGCGGAAATATCTTAGAATATGTTCCAGAAATATAATTTACAGGCCTTTGTTTGCTTTGCAAAATGTGTGACACAAACATTTTTATAGTGGAAGTACCATATTTCCTTCTGGGTAAAAACTACTAGTAATGCCAGTTGCTATTTGAAAGAATAGGGTAACTTGAAACAGTCACTGATAGAAGAATAAATCTTGTTTTTAAAGGAACAAGTTTACTATGTACTGATTGATCTCTATTCTGTTACATAGGCAAATACATTTAGGAGGTGCCTGATAATGAAATAAAACTGGTCTCCTGAGTGGAGATAATCATGGTCTTTATACTCTTCTTAATGGATAGACCTGTTCTAAGGGAATAAATATATATAGGTCCTATTGAACTCTGCAGCTTGGAAAGAACCATGTTAATGACCTTAATGCTAATGACCTTATATTTATGAAGCACTTTTCTTGATGAAAAAATGCTGAGGCCTTTACAACCTAATGTAATTGACGAGATGTTTTCACTACGTAATGATGCTGCTTACTTCAGCTCTAGTATTTGTAGGGTATAAGTAAGGTATGGAAGATATAACTGCTGGTGAAAATACTGCAGATGGTCTCAAAGTGGCCTGAAAAAGCCATGTTGCCCAGAATATACAGTGAGGGGGCTTGTATTAAAAGTTGTTTATGATAGATATATTGGATCAGAATGACTTATTCCAACAATCCACATAGGGATGGTGCTCATCCCAGTACTGACAGCTGTTCTGCTAAACATTGAGATCAGAATAGGTGGCAAAGCAATTAAACACATGCCAGAGGGAGGCAGAGTTATTAAAACTCAGCACCAGCAGTCCTTGTGCTAATAGTGCATCCATCCACTCTCACGCCTCTGCCTGTTTGGTACTCTACTACTGATGCTGGGAGAAATAATCGTCAGCAGACACATTGAGATTTGAAAGTAATCTTTGTGTATTATGCTAACAAGTTGTCAGAGACATGTTATATTCCCTCCCCAACATGCATGTTATACATCAACTGTGTCATATACTCCCTTCTCCAGACCTAGACAGAGAGCTCCTAGCATTGCTAGTCAAAAAGCTTGTATACCTTCTCCCACGTACTCCGGTCCTCTGGGAGGAATCTGCTTCAGCCACAAAAATCTAGGCTGTCTGCAACCTCCCAGAGGGCCTTTTCAGTAATCGCCCCCAAATTGTGGAATGGCCTGCCGAGTGAGATCCGTCAGCTGACGAGCTTGAGTAGCTCTAAAAAAGCACTAAAGACGGATCTCTTTCGGCAGGCCTTTCCTGATTAGATCCCGGCCTCAGGAACTCAGTCTCCTGGCTTTTTAAAAATTATGTATATATTTCTTTTTAATGTGTTTTTTAGTTAGAAGGTTTTAATCTTATTGTGTTTAATGTCTTTTTATGGGGGAGGGTGGGGGTGGGTGGTGTTTTTAGTCATTATTATAATGTTTTAATTGTTGGAAGCCACCCCGATTGTTTTTAGCAGAGGGGCGGGGTATAAATAAATATTATTATTATTATTATTATTATTATTATTATCATCAAGACGGGGAAGCAATGGGAACACACAGGAAGAGTTATAAATGAGAGACAACATTGTATGGACTTTGGACACCCACCCATAGCATTCTGTGAATGAGAGTTATTTGTGGGTGAAGTTTGTCTCTTAGAGGTTCAGATTTTACATCTAACTTTATCTCTGATTTGATAGTGCTGGGAAGTGACTCCTTATATCCAACAGGTATTAGCAGTATTAATATCAATGTATTGATTTCTGAACAGCTGCCCTCATTGCATTTGGTATTCTATAAACATGATATCTTAAAATATGTTTGCCTGAAAGGTGCTCATATTGTTGAAACCAGAAAAAATGAAGGGGCGTAGATACTGAAAATGCATTTATACCAACAATAAAAAAACTCCTTATAGAGGGAATAATTTTTGTAGAAAATATGATACTGAAGAGTTGAATGGAAAAGTGGAGCAAGACCATTAAGCAGCTTCAGAGTCAGCAATGAGGCTGAAGTTCTTCAAACCTAATTTCATAGGGAATGTGGACCAAATCCATTCTTCCTATATCAGTGCCTCAATGGTCCACTGTGTATTAGGATGTCTGCCATGGAGTCTATAAAAGAGAAATTATTCTTCCTCTCCCTGTTTTCACAAGAAAGTGAGTTATGTTTCCTGCCAATGCTAGGATTAAACACTGACACCTACAGAATTAAAGAAGATATTTCACATAACACACATCAGAGACCCGTACAACCAACTGCACTCGGAAAAGGGTTGCTCCCTTGACATGGCACAATCCAGAGATTGATTCAGATGTCCTAAAGATTGAATTAAAAGCACCTCTGGCCTTGTGGAGAACAGTGTAAAGAAAGCTCAACTTGTTAAAATGACACTGGCATAGCAACTGGAAGGAATGAGTGAAAAGAAGAAAATTGAATAGCTGTGCAGTAATAAGAGATGATACATCTTGCCACAATATGTTTCTGCTACAGCTAATTAAAAAAAAAAAGCATAAAATCCCTACACTGGGATGGACAGCCTTGGCCATCCAGATGCCTTTGACCTACAAGTCTCATCAGCCCTAAACTGGTGAGGGATTATGGGAGCTCTGCTTTTAAACCAGCTGAAATTCCCTCTTCCCTCCCCCTACAGTAAGGAACTAGTGTTCTTTAAGTGCCAAAACACATGTGATGCAAAAGACGCATGAACAATGTCTGATCCCCCCACACACACACAAGTATGTGTGGGAGGGATTGATTGGAAATGGGCTAGCCTAGCCTTCCCCAACCTCATGCTCTCTAGACATTTTGCACTACAACTCCCACAATGCTTAGCCATTGTCTGTGCTGGCTAGAGCTTATGAGAGCTGTAATTTGAACATCGGGAGGATGCCAGCTTGTAGGACATTGGACTACCCAAATCCCATCGTACTCATGTTGTCCAAGAGGTTTTCCCCACGGTGTTTTGTTTTTTTCAAGAAACACAGGAAAAAAGTGGCTAAAATCTATCAGGCAATACACTTCTACTTGCTGAAATTCTGCTTCCTCTTAGGGGTCTCTTGAGACAATTAAGATTTGGAAGCTACTGTCAAGGATCAGAATCATGCAGCTGTCTAGGTGCCGTTTGACTACAGGTCCCAGCATTTCTTGCCATTGGTTATGATGGCTAAGCCTGGTGGGAGCTACAGCCCAGCAACATGTGGGGGGCTTCATGACTGCTGCCATTGCTGTAGGATTGCAATCCAATTATGGACAAATAAGGAATTTCTTTAATTTAAAAAAAATGTTTATCTACACTACCTGGAGCAGCAACCATGGTAGAGGCATGGGGACTGACTGGGTTGAAGCTTGAGAAGAAGGGGCAGCAGCAACTTTCCCCCCATGACTCCTAGCTTCACAGTTAAACTATTCTGGAGCGGGCTTGGTGGCTGTTGCCTCATCTATCTACCCAGAGCCTTTTTTCCTCTCTGTCATTTTCTACTTGACTTTGTAGTGCTAAGGTAGAGGTAATGTAACCTTCCACATGTAGTTGGACTGCAGCTCCCAGTGTCCCTAGCCAGCAGAACTAGTGGTGAGGAAAGCTGAGTTTGATTCCCATGCTATTCCAACCCCTGGTGGAGTGGTTCCCCACCCTCAAAACATTCTTGCCTGTGTTATTTCTCTGTGGAAATCCTCAGTAAAAGGCAAAGTATTTATAGAAGAAAAACCAGAGTTTTCCTTCTCTCTTGTCTTCATAAGTCCCATCCCACCAAAATAATGTGCTGGACCTTGCAAATTGTTGTGCTGGTGTGTGTGTACATGTTTAAGGATATATGTTTTTTTAATCTGGTTTTAATTTTCTTATATGTTTAATCTTTTTAACTTTTGTACTTTGTGGATTTTTAACAAAATGTGGTTTTTTTTTATTTGTAGTAAGCCACTTTGAGTCCCAAAATAGGGAAAAGGTGGGATACTGATGATAATGATGGTGATGATGATGATGTATGATCATTAAGGGATTCTTGTGTCAGTTGCTGTTTACCTTGTCTGTTTTAAGCAGGCACACACAGGTAGAGTAGAATTAGCCAGAGGAGAGCCCCTTTCTTTCCCAGCTTTATTGCATTGTTTACTGCAGACACCTGACAGTCTGTGTTACTCCAGGCCTCCTTCACCATCCTAGCAATGCTGATGCTGCTAAAAATCTTCCAGCTAGACAGAGCACAAAGAGGAAAAAGGGATGGAGGCATATAAATCCTTTCTTAAAAGGAGCTTCTTTGTCAGGATCTTTATTAACTAAGGCCGGGATAGTGTAGTGGCTTTAGCATTGGACTGTGGCTCTGGAAACCAAAGTTCAATTTCCTGCTTGGCCATGGAAACCCCATTGGGTGGCTTTGTGTGAGTCACACACGCTCAACCTCAGGAGAAGGCAAAGGCAAACCCCCTCTGAACAAATTTTGCCAAGAAAACCTCATGATAAATTCATCTGTTCAGAATTGACTTGAAGGCACATAAGAACAACAACCATGCCTATATAAGGAAAGAGGCTTGAAAAACAGCAGCAGTATGCATTGCACTTGCAGGGAGAAGGCCATTCAGGCTGCTGCTGTTTTTTAGAGTTTAGTGCCCGCCCAGGAGGAGCACCTGGTAGCTAGTATAGCTGCATCTGATCTACTTGCTTGAAGGAAAGGGTACTGCCTCTTACTCTTTTCTTCCTGGAAAATTCATTTACTGTCATTAGTGGACTGTATCCCAGTTAGTTCCAATAATTTGCCTCAAATCTTTTGGCAGGGAGGCTGTGACAGAAGATCCTTTGTGTTTGTTAAGGAGTGGGGACAACTAATGTGCAAGTGGTAGTAACAAAGCAAACAAAAAATAATTATTTGCTTGTAATATGGAAGCACATATCCTTCCTGACACAGATGTTTATCATGGTATTCACCTAATGCAAAGGACCCAACATTTCAGAACCAATGTATTAATAATTTATCTATTTCATTGATGTTAGAAAAGTGTATATTTCGAAGAATGTTGTATCTTTTACTGGAGTAATGCCCTGAGTATCTTTCAAGGGGCCAGCAGGAGAGGCTAACCAGATTACCAGTGCTCTTCAAACGACCAATCCTATGGAGATTTCTTTGAAGATAGGTTCAGTTGGATTAAATGGGACGCATCTGCATATACTGCGTGTAGGATTTCATCATTCATCTAATGAAGAAGGAAATCCTAAAACAAGAGTGGAAATCATGTAGAACACCCCACCCCCCAGATATTGTCAGGCTGCTAGTCTCAGCAGCCCTAACATGCATAACCATATGGTGAGGAATGCTGGGAGTTGCAATCTAACAACATCTGGAGGAGGCACACAATTCCCAACTCACAATTCCCATTCTAATTAGATGCCAAATGGAGCCCAGATTAAGTGGTGTGTTGTTTAATTAGTGCTATAAAATGTGTTGTTTAAACAAGTCAATTATTTTTTAAAGAAAGTATAACACATTAATTTTAAACCTTCTTTGAAGGCCTTAGTAAAACTGGAATGTAATTCTTGCTCCAGCTGTGCATCATCAGCATGTTGAGATGTAAGGACTTTTTCAGATGCTCTGACAAACCCCTGTGGAGGTCGGGAGAAGGACTGCGCTGTCCCGCTTCCGATGATCAATTTCGCATGACACCATCCTCCTCCTCTCCTTTGTTCGTGCTTCCTCCATGCTGGAGGGACGAAAAAGGCATCCCTTTTCATTGATGGAAACTTCCGTCAATGAAAAGTGGCGCCTTTCTCGTCCCTCCAGCATAGAGGAAGGATGGGAGGAGGACAGGGCATGCGAAATCATTCTCCGGAAGCGGGACAGCACTGTCCTCCTCCCGACCTCTGCGGGTTTTTTTTAAGAGCGTCTGAAAATCTCCTAACTTGTTTGCTAGTTGATTGCTAAATGTATTTTATATCTTTGAGACACATTCCTTCCAGTAACTTTCATCTTCTTATAATTAAAGACAATGATAAGGATACCCATTATAGTACACTGGAATCTCCCTTTAAGAGTTTGCAGGGTAGTATTATAGCAGCACCATTGCACTCACAATAGTTGAGGTTGCTCACAATTTCCTGTAAAATGGGGAAAGAACACTTTTTATCTTGGGAACCATAAAAGGGAATGAAGAATTGAAAATTGCATTGTAAAATTTATAGAAAGATTGAACGGGCTGTATTCCTTGTTAAAGGACACTTTCTAGCCTTTCTTAAGCTTCAGCCTTATAAAAAGTCCTTTAATTTCTTCTTCTTTTTCTGCTGTGTCTTATATGACTCTCTCTTCATTCTCATAAAGTCGTTCCTAAGGGGGGGGAAATGCAGTGAATTATTTTGTGGTATAAACATTTGTTGTGTTAAAAAGTTCATCAGCTTCTATAACACAATAAATAATGCCAGGAAAATAAAAGTTTGTACCCCTAAAGTGTGCCTCTATGTAAGTCAGCTATCTTTTTTTTATAGGGCACATAAGTCACATAAGAAAAGGCTGAAGGGCCAACTCACTCCATTGAGAGCCAGCATCAACAAAGGACTTAACCTCTTGCATACCAGTGTTACTGTTACCAGTGACAACAGTAACAAAATTCTCCCCTTTCCTGAGTTCACTTCCTGCATCTAAATTCTTCTGCATCAATTAAAGATCTGTTTGCCTTAGTTAGCTAAGAGCTCTCTCTTGGGACCAATTTAAATGTGCCTAAAATGCCATATTTAAATGTATAAGGAAAGAAAAAATGTATTCACCATTCTAGATGCCCAGTAACTTGTTTAAACCAGCATGAGTAACCTGCACATGAAGCATTACCATGCCAGAGATTTGTGGCCCAGAGATTTACAGGAAATTGTGAGCAACCTCAACTATTGTGAGCCCAGGTTGTGCTGGTAGGCTTAGATGCCAAGGGCCTAAGTTAAACATTAAGGTGACTTAGGGAAATGGGTGAATTTGTCTTACTTGCTTGCCATCACTTTTAAAACAGGCCTTGGAGTGAGCAACTGAAGTGCTTAATAAGGAGATGATGACTCACTGAAAACCTCCAGGTTGAAGAATTTTATCTGTCTGCATCATTGGAAATACAGTATGACCCCCGTATCCACTGCTGCATTATCCACTGATTCAGTTTTCCATGGGACATAAAACAGCACACCTACCATAGAGTCTTCCTAGATAATGTATCCTCTAGCCATTTTTCTAGGTCCTCCAAGGCAACTCTATGGTATTTGAAATCGGAAGTCCCATTATCTTCAATGGTGTTCGCTATTATTCATAGTTTTCTGCATCCATGGGCCCCCCAGAACCAATCCCCAGCAGATTTGGGGGTCCTACTGTATGGGAGAAGGACACAGAATCATAGAATCTTAGAGTTGGAAGAGACCACAAGGGCCATCCAGTCCACCCCCTGCCATGGAAGAATAAACAATAAAAGCATTCCTGACAGATGGCCATCCAGCCTCTGTTTAAAAACCTCCAAAGAAGGAGACTTCACCACACTCCAAGGCAGTGCATTCCACTGCCTAAAAGTTCTTACTGTCAGGAAGTTCTCCCTAATGTTTAGGTGGAATCTCTTTTCCTGTAGTTTGAGTCCATTGCTGTGTATCCTAGTCTCTGGAGCCTCAGAGAAAAAAGCATCCTCCATCCTCAATATGACATCCCTTCAAATATTTAAACATGGCTATCATATCCCATCTTAACCTTCTCTTCCCCAGGTTAAACATACCCAGCTCCCTAAGCCACTCCTCATAGGGCATGGCTTCCAGACCTCCCACCATTTTGGTCACCTTCCTCTGGATTTGTCCCAGCTTGTCCATTTCCTTCCTGAATTGTGGTGCCCAGAACTGGACACTATATTCCAGGTGAGGTCTAACCAAAGCAGAATACAGTGGCACTATTACTTCCCTTGATCTAGACACTACACTCCTATTGATGCAGCCTAGAATTGCATTGGCTTTTTTAGCTGCTGTATCACCCTCAGCTCATGGTCCACTAAGACTCTTAGATCCCTTTCACATATACAGCCATCATGCCAGGTGTCACCCATCCCATATCTGTGCTTTTTATTTTTACTGCCCAAGTGTAGTATCCTAAATTTCTCCCTGTTGAAATTAATTTTATTACTTTTGGCCCAGCTTTCTTATCTGTTCAGGTCATTTTGAATTCAGATCCTGTCCTGTGGTGTATTGGCTACCCCTCCTAATTTGGTGTCATCTGCAAACTTGATAAGAATGCCCTCTATTCCCTCATCCAAGTCACTGATAAAGATGTTGAATAGCACTGGGCCCAGGACAGTACCCTGTGGCACCCCACTGGTCACTTCTCTCTAGGATAAAGATAAGCCATTGGTGACCACCCTTTGGATTCTGCCCATCAACCAATTACAAATCTACCTAACAGTTGCATTATCTAGCCTGCATGTTACTAACTTTTTTGCAAGGATATCATGGGGGACTTTGTCAAAGGCTTTACTGAAATCAAGATACATGCAGTGTATAATGAAGATGGTTAAGACTTGGGTTGTACCCAATCTTAACAATCAAATAACCTGGAAGCCTGATGGAGCCCTTCATTATCTGTTCTCAGTCCATAATATAAAGGCTAAAGATGTATGCAATCTATCCATATAATAATAGAGGTGGAAGGGACTTCTATAATCTCGTCTAGCTTCTCCCAACCTGGCAACCTCCAGATATTTTGGACTGCAGCTCCCATAATCCTTGACCATTGGCCATAATAGCTGGGGCTTATAGGAGTTCATGTTCAAGACATCTCAAGAACAGTACATTGGGGAAAGTTGGTTTAGTCTGATCCCCATCTGATAAGGTTAATCTACTGCTACTGTGTCCCTGGTAGGTTGCCATTCACCTTCTGCTTTCAAAAGTTTGATTGCATTGTCCATATATGCAATGCTTATGTACAAAAGTGGATATGACGTTCTTTAATTCAAGGTTAGAATCATTGTTACTCATTGCATGCTTACACATAGCAAACTCAGTCTAACCAAACTGTTCAGCTTATAGGCAGAGAGCATGTGATGAACACAGTAGAGAGATTACGAAAGGATGGGAGCAGAAGAGCAAAACAAGAATGCAGTAGGGCTCCTTTTGCAACATATCTACCCTGAGAATGAGAACTGAATACAGGTCAGAATGTTGTGTTTGTGCCATATGAATCTTCACAGTAATGCAGGTTTTTCTGTTACAGACCATCTCATTTCTTTCATTATGATCACATTGGTTGTCTTTGAATATTTTGTTGAAGCTGTCATTGTTCAGTCCAACCCTTCAGTGAGCACCTCTTTTCAGCCACATCCCAGATGGAGTGTTCTATGTGATTCTTTATTTTATTTTATATAGAGAATGCAAGCCACACTTGTTAATCACTAAGGCATATAAATCACATATTTTATTAGGGTGGATGTAATCACATGAGGCAGCTATTTTTTCCTAGATCCCCATCACGAGAAGTAATAACAAATGGTGTTTGTTTTAGACTTTTTTTTTTACTTCTGTTGTGTTTTGGATGTGGTTCTAATTTGTTTTTAGTTTTGCTTTGCTTTGTGTAAAAAAAAGGATGAAGAGTTACGTCAGCAAGGAGGCTTCTAGTTTTCAGGAGACATTAAATACAACACTTTGCAGAAGTATACACCCACTCCCTTAGACTTTGCCACATTTTGTTGTGTTATAACTTGGAAATGGTCTGGATTTCATTGGCATTGTTACCATCTGATGTACACAAGATACTTAGCATAGAACAGACACTGTGAAGGTATACAGATGTTAAGTAAAGAAAAACAAAGTGGCATTTCCATTTTGCCTACCAGAAATGCAGAAGGTTTTGGATCAGTTTCATATTCTGTGCCCTCAGCCTCAGTGTGATACAGAGTGCTCATCACTTTGTCCCACAAACCACTCAGTTCAGAATGGCAGCTAGCCAAACGCTATTGTCCAAAACACTGAAGAGAATGCTGGTAATTGTTAGTATGCAAAGGGATCTTGTAGAACCTCACTCCATGGATCTGAGGAAGCAGATTGCAAGCTACAAAAGCTTTTGCTCCAACTTCTTTCTCTTAGTCTGAAAGGTGCCACAAGATCATTTTGCATACTGATATTCCAGACTAACAGTTAGTGTATGTCTGAATTCTGGTAATTGTTTGAGAGACAGGCTCAAACATGTTAGGCCTGTGGTTTTTTTTTTTAACGTTTAAAACATAAATTGAACCCTTTTGCTTTCCCTAATGGCAGAATCTGTGCCTTTTCAATTTTGCTGGAAATGTAACATTGCAATGGATCAGGCAGGGCACTGAGAAGGAATGCACTGAACAGATGCTAGCATCTAGCTGTTTATATTTCAGTGTGTGGAAGGAAACAATTGTTTCAATAAATTCTAAAGGCACCTCTGCCACTGCTTAGATAAGAAAGTCAATAATGTTCTTTAGATTACCAAGAAATGCAGGTGCAATAAATTTATTTTCCAATTGTGCAAGCTTAAAAATGAGACCAGCATAGCACCTAGTCCCTTATCAGCATCACCTGGGAAACTACAACACTTTCCAGATTTGGCATACTTGTTCTAGGCAAATACAATGATATTGGGGATGAAGGAAGCACAATATTTATCACAAATGTGTGCATCATTTAAAGTTAGTGTGAAGAAGTCCCTAAACTTTATTTGAGACCATCAACCCGCTACTAAAGCAATGAAGAATAATAACTGGAGAATTTGCAGGGCACCAATGTGGTACACAGTCTCCTGAAATTAATAAAAATTGCTGTAGTTGACATTCACCATCTCAAAACCAGCTCAGAGAACTGTTGAAATTCCAGCTTGGGATTTATTTAAATTATTGAATTTCCATCCACAATTACCCCAGTAAGAGAACAAATCTGGGAAGTATGTGGATGTTTCAATTTGAGGCTGAAATTCACCTTCCAGTTCTTCCATTGAAGTCTAAAATGGGCGTGAAAGAGTTATGTTGTGCTTAGTGTAGACAAAGCCAATGAACTATTTACCACAGCATGCTAGTATTAGATAAGACAATGATCACAGGCTTTCCTGAGAGAACATTGCCATAAGAGTCCATGGGGGTAGGTAACAGCTTGTTATAGTCTCTCTATTTTTGACTGTCAGAACTTCTTGAGGAGTTGCTGTTAGCTATTCGTGAACAGAAGGGATTTCTTTGTCTAACTTTTGGGACACTGCATGTAACCCTATTGCTTGCAACCAAGCGTTGCCTGCTCCTGGAATGAGGAGTACCTACACACATCCAGGAGACTATGTCACTGCTGAACATGATGGCGGTTGGTCACCACAGCAGATTGGCTTTATTTGCTGTAAAACATCTGCTGCATCTATGAAACACTAATAAATCATCTTTTACATCAATGGCTTTATCTCATCTTGATCACTCTTGAATCCGTTTTGGTGTGTTGACTCTGCTCAAGCCCTGAATCAACACATCCCTCCTAATATTACAAAAGTGTTCTCATACCCTTTGTGCCCTCCCTATTTTTTCCAGAATATTTTTTTCCAAGCACAGATTACAGTTTCTAATCCATTCATAATCATGTACAGCAAAGCTTTAGCCAATCTTTAACTATTCCAATTGTGAGTACAAGAGGCTGTTTAAAGGGTATTGTTCATGTGGGCTAGTTATCTCTTGAGCAAGCACCTTAAGCTGTGCCAGAGGTTCCTGCATTGAAGGTGAAAATATAGACAGGAGAGATGGATTACCATTATCAAAACAAAGAGAGGCAAACCATATTACCTGGTCCCGAGAGAAGGTGCCAACTGTGGATTGATTTAAAGAGGACATATCTGGAGGATTACAGCTGAGAATATCATGGTTTGCCAGCCATTTGTGAACTAAAGAGCCTGTTTTTGTAGTTTGCGCCATCCGTATCTCAGTAATACTTTAGCCTCCATGATTCTTTCACAAGAGGTTTATGATTATGCCTTTGGGGTATAAAAGAAAAGGCCATACTAATGTCAAAAGAAATGAAACCCGTACAAGATGCTAGAGATTTAATGACCAAATCAGCCTTCCAGCACAATGATTCACTTGAGTTTATCCCGATGAGCCTAAACAGTTAGGCTGACACATGGTACACATAGGTCATTTCTGCTTGCACAGGTGCAGTAGCAGTCACTGTAGCTAGTAGTCAATTGCATGGGAGGTTTAATGAAAGGTTTAAGAAAAGCACATACACTACAGCATAAAGGTCACTTGAACTAAGTAGTAGACCATCTCTGTACTTATTCATTTTGTCTATCCACATGTTTTCCAAAATTAAAAACAATATTTCTCACACTCTCATTACAGATAATGTGTCCTATTAGGTCACAGCAAAAGCCTGGGAGTTCAGCATCCTGTTTCCAGCATTAGCCAGAGCTTGGCAAAGTGTCCATGATGATCAAGGGAGTTCAGAGTGGTGTCATTCAAAAAAACAACTTTTGTTGTGGTTCAAAATAATAAGAAAAAAGTAAGTGTTCACAATGGCCCATGGAGTGCTAGGTTAAAAGAGGTAGTGGGTTGTATACCAAAGCACATTCTCAAGCTGCCATATACTTATTATTTATGTGCCACTCTGGCCTCTTCTTTAAAACGATCAATACAATAATGATGAAGTTTAAGAGAGGAATGTACAGAAAAATTATATATCTTAATACCAGCATCATCAAATTATTACATATTAACTTTTAAGTTAATATAAACCTAGGTCATGATTCTGTATTATAACCACATGTATGGACGGAAAAGGAGGAGGTGGGCGGCTAAAAATGTCTGTGGTTTTTTTTTTTTTTATTACATCCAATCAGGTAGTTGAACAAGGTTGCTTTAAACAGAAAAATGTGCCACCCATTCTGCTGGGTAATTGACTGCACCCAAAACTTCCAAAACACCTCTCACTGGACATGGACATTTCCTTTATCTGCACATATAAGTGCATAAAGTTGCAGTCTAAGAGCTTTATCACACCAGCCTGTTGTCTCACAGTCATCATGTTTAACCAAATGGAAGCCTACCAGTATGGAAGCAATCATCATCACATCTTATCTCCAATAGCATTATGATGCTGGTTCAGTGATGCATGTTCCCACAATCAGTCTTCTGCATTGTGTCGCTTGACCCTGTCTGCCCTATGTAGTGCATGAACACTGTTTAATTTTTTCCCTTTTCTAAATGCTGCATTTGTACAGTTTCAATGCTTCACAAAAATGGAGGGTGATGGCATACTGTACTTGCATAATTGTCGCATGCTGGTGACCTGCCACAGCAGTGCAATTGTTAATTTATTTTTTCCCCTCTGCTTTCCCACATATGTCATATGGGAGTAAACATACTGGAAAACTGAAGTTGTTTTGTTTTACTTTGTTTTGTTTTTAATGTACACTATGAGGATACTGCTGTAATTGTGGCATGCTGGTAACCTGCCACAGCAGCACAATTGCGCAAACCAACATTGTTCCTGTAATATCCTCTTTGTCTGGATTCCAGAAATGGCATGACTTCATTTGGAGATAGAGAGGGGGAGAAGAGGAGAAAAGAACCATGGCCCCTTACACCACATGACTGCCCGAATATCAGAACTGCAGAGAAGTAATATTGAAGCCATTAACAGTTTTTTTTCCCCATCAACTAAAAGATATCCAATAATGAGATAAATGCAGTGCAACAACAGGAAAGTCACAACATCATGTGATAAGGAAAGATCAAACATGGAACTAAGCCAGTACAATTGCACAATAAACCTATTATCTGATAAAGTCCTAAGAGAGCTCTCTTGGTAATGAATGAATTTATCCTAAAAGCTAGCTAATAGCGCTTTATTGTTGGCAAACTGTTCCATAGTTTTTCTATGGAACTCATCTACACACAGGCAAATAAGAGTTGCTGCCAACTCTATTGTTTTCAAAAGCAAAATTCAAAGTATATTTGTGAACTCCTAGGGTAAAATTTCAGAGGAGTTTCTCAGGATATTCAGATGGTTTAAAGAAGACCTGTGACATTTGTCTGGGGAATTTCACATTTCCCTGAAGTATGTGAAAAGCCTCCCAGCCATGTATTTCTCCTGTAGGTAGTTTAAGGCTCTTAAGGGGCAGGTAGCCTCACCAGGATAGAAACACTCTGGATGTCAAGGAAAGTTACTGTTTCTGTTGCTAGTGGAGTTGACATTTTATTGCCATGATTTTACAACTCTTTGTTTCCCTGTGCCCATGTGGCCAGAGTGGTGTGCCCGCTGCCTGCATTTCTATCCCTCCAGACCATTTTAACTGACAACAACAAAACAATATCTTGTCAAAATGTAGGCCTGTGATGCTAACATTGGCTTTTCTTCTACTTCTTCTCCTGTATGATTTTTAACACCTTTGCCTGATGAAGTAGCCAGTGGAGCTTCAACAGCTTGCGTGATGTATTTTGTGCATATTAGGTTGGCCCAATAAAGGTATCACTGTTTTGTGGATTTTGGATGTTGTTACATTTTGCTCTTAAGTGTAGCATACCTAGCTATGCTATGCATACTTAGGTATTTGTATTTCCTGTTCAAAACATTTGCTATTGTATTGAGGAGAACTTAAAAAGAAACAATTCAGTCTGATTCTGCTTTCTTGGGTACATTCAGACATTGACCTTTCCAAATTATTGCTTATTAAAATTTTAAACTGCATTTATGTCCTTATAGAAATGAAACTTAGAAGATTATGTGGAGTGTTTGGTGGAGGTCCCAGAGAGTGTGTTTCTAGTGGTCAGAACCAGGGGTTCTCTTTTAAATTACTGATAATTTCTCTAATGTTTGGTAAAGTGGAAGGCAGTAGGAAAAGAGGGGGACCATGCTACAGGTAGATTGATTCGATCAAGGAAGTCATGGCTCTGAGTTGAAAGACCTGAGCAGGGCAGGTGATGGCCAGGGATCTTGGGGGTCTCTCATTCATAGGGTCACCATAAGTCAAAGTCACACTTGGTGATAAATAACAACCAATTTTTTTTCTAACAAATTAGCCTGCTTTCTCCCCACTTCTGATCTTACTTGTCATCTAACCTTAATCTCCACATCTTAACCTGTCATTATTTAATTTCTAATTTAAAAAATTTAAAACAAAAATTGGAAGCAGAGCTAATTATGTCAAATTAAGTGTATGCAGAAATTTAATACCAATAACTTACTGCCATTGTAGATGTCATACAGTGAACCCACCATATTGCCAGGCTAGCTGTCTGTGAATTGGAGTATCTGCAGATGGCCATGACCCATATTATTCAATGGCACTGCCATTGATTAATATGGGGTTTGAGTGTCTGCGTTTTTCCCATCCATGGTGGTGGTGGGGAACCGAACACTCATGGATGGGAAGGGCCCACTGTAATTTCATACTGTAATATTTTCTGCTTCTGTGATTATAAAATAACAGGAACAAGGTTAGCATCTCTTTGTGTAATGTTAAAATACTACTCAGATAGCAATCATACAAAAAGTACACCTAGGCTGCCATCCTACACACAGGTACCAGAGAGTAAGTCCCAATGAAGTTAGCTGGAGGGCAGAAAAGCAATGCTGCTATCAGATGTATCTATCTGCTTTGCAAATTTATATCCCACCCTTTTAATCTCTCTACTTTACCCAGGGTAGCCTGCAACAGTTAAAATGTCACACAGTAAAACCATATTATAAAACAGTGAAAATTCAAAATGGAGACTGGCTCAGCAGGTAAAAACAAAGTACACTATATAAAACCATTATGTACACAGCAAGACAAAATCTTGAGGAAACAGGAAAATCTACAGTGAATGGTGGAAAACAGCAGGGAAGGAGGCCAAATCAATCTCATGGACAACCTGTTCCACAATCGGAGAATCCTTTCACACTATGCAATTATAGTGCTATGATTTCACTTTAACTGCCAAGGAAACATCATATAGAATCCTGGGGTTTGTAGTTTGGTGAGGCATCAGAGGAGCTCTCTGGTTGATAATTCTAAATACCCTCCCTTAAATACCCCTCCTTAAACTGCAAATGCCTAAATAACCTAAAGGCATCAGATCTATTCTGGTCTTAGAAGCTAAGCAGTGTCAGACCTTGTTAGTATTTGGATGGGAGACTGCCAACAAACACTAGGTGCTGTAGGCTATATTTCAGAGGAAGGAACTGGCAAAACTACCTCTGAATACTCCTTATCTACGAAAACCCTAGCAAATTCATGGGGTCACGATAAGTTGACAGGTGACTTGAAGCCACATGCATACACAAACAGCAACTCCTAGCATTCCTCACCCTTGTCTGTGCTAGCCAGGCTAATAGGAGTTAAAATCCACCAGTATAAATCCTGACATAGAGCAATGTGGCAGCCTAGATGTAACTAAAGCAAATTTTACTAGAGCCAGATCTGACATCTCCAGGAACAGGTGCATGGGGTATATCACCATAATCTGTTCATAGGGAATCCTAGTCACTATCTGTACACTCAGATGCAAAGTCAAAACCAAGGCTATCCTCTAATTGCAAACCTGACTTTTCAAGGGGAGTATGATACTCTATAAAACAGAATGAATTTCCATTCCAGAGGTGCAGTTTTATCTTGTGTGGATTGTGTTGAATGTATTAGCCCTCATCCATCCTATTACTGCCTCCAGATGCCAATTGAGAATATCAACAGTTTCTCTAGTTTTAGGATGAAAAGGATAGGGTTGCGTGTCATCTGCATATTGGAGACAACATAGCCCAAATCCCTGGGCTATTCCATCTTATACCCAGTTCTGCCTAGCAGCAAGAATGCAAATGCTACCATTATTATTAATTTATACTGAACTGCCAGACACTGGCTCCAAGTGGTATCTAGGTGGCTGTAGTATATACTTTAGTATAGAACAGACGATGCCCTGAAGATTTTGCAAAGGTTACATCCTGTTTACTGAGCTCTTTATTATTTCATCAGTGCATGCTGATTTGAGAGAAAAAAGAGCTTCCATTCTATAACCTAAGAGAAAAAGGCTGGCACAATAAAACACTAACATTTCAAATAATACCACATTTGAGGTGATAACTAAAAATGCTTTGAAACACTTTCGTCTGAATATCTGCTTCCCTTAAAAATAGCTCGGAGTTCTGCTTTAAAACAATCAAATCCCTTGGAGTTAAGGCATCTAAAAATAGATACCCATAGACCTATAAATATACATAGTGACTGATACCTGAAAGGTGATGAAAAGCTGGGCATGCCTAGCTACAAGTATGATCCTTGCAGATGTCAAAAAGGAATATCAGTTGAGAGTGGGGGGTGGGGACAGGACTTTTTCTGGATTTCTCTTTTTTCCTCCTTTCTTTCCAAAAGGAAGGGAGCCTCTCTCCCATGCCCCCATCTCCCTTCATCTTGGCTGTCAATAACAGCAGGAAGGATTCTTTAGTGCCCTGACAGTTCTGACAGTCCTCACAGTTACAGCTCATTAAAAAGAGTGCCAAGTGTGACACTTGTGCCTTGGAGCCTCCTCCCAGTACCTACGTTTCTCCCACACCACATTTCCTAACCTTGCCTGGCAGCTCACCTTGTTCTCCTGGGATTAGGTGCTTGTCAGTAATTGAAGCTCGGTGACACCATCTACTGCCACAAAGTATAAAAATATCAAGTTAAGCACTCTCCTGCCTTTCCCATCTATTAACTCACTACATGAGAGAAAAATAATGAATGCCCAAACAGGGATCAAAAACTCTGTCCAAAGTGCACCAATGTCACCATTGGCATTTCCATCGTCTGGCTTCAGCTTTGGGTGAGCTCCATAAAGGATTCATAGAATTTCCTAATGCCTTACCTTAGGTGTGTGTGTGTGTGTGTGCACGCACCTGCCTTCATGTCACCTGTCAAATTATGGCAACCCCATGAATTTCATAGGGGTTTCTTAGGCAAGGAGTACTCAGAGGTGGTTATGCCAGTTCCTTCTTCAGAAATATGGCCTACAGCCCCTGATATTTGTTGGCAGTTTCCCATCCAACTACTAACTAGGGCTGACCCTGCTTAGCTTCCAAGATCAAACAGGATCTGGTGCCTTTAGAGTATTTCTTTCTTTATTTAGGTATTTATTTTTTTAATTATTATTTTTTATTACAAAAAATTATATACAAAATTAAAAAAACTGAGATAACATCTCATCATAGATTTTTTTTACATTTTTCTTCATCATCAATTCTATACACATCAAACACAAATATTGATAAACAAATATTTTTGCAGTCTAAGCACATATATTACCTTTAAATTATCTATCTGTCTATCTATGTATTATATCTTGACTTCCATTCTGGCATCTCCTAGTATTTCCTTTCTCATCTTGTACATCGATTTCATACATTTAACCCCAGATTCTATATTTCCCTCTCTATTTCCCTTGTATATCATATTCTTGTTATGTCATAGCTATATATGTTCCCATAACCTGTACAAAAATCATAAATAATAGTAAAGTTAGGTATTATAACAATAAGATGTTCCTTTTTGTTATTAATTTTGTTCTTATTCATTCTTATTCCACTTATTACATTGATATTATTTGTTCAAATGAAGGAGTTTGCTGCTATTTTACCCCATCTGTTCATTAGATATGTAACAAAGGTTGTCCAATCTTTATCATAGTGTTCCATTATTTCTCCCTTTAATAACATTGTTAGTCTATCCAAATTTAGGGACTCATATAATTTTTCAAGCCACTGATCCATTGTTGGGCATTCTTTATTTTTCTACAGTCTTGCAAATGTGATTCTAGCAGTTGTTAGCATGTAAAAGATGATTTTCCCATGTTCTCTCTCCAAGTTCTTTTCTATCATTCCTAAAAGGAATACTTCCGGTTTCCATTGCAGTTGAATATTCAGTATTTCTACTATCGTTTGTTGGACCTGTTTCCAAAATTTGTTTGATTTTTTACAATTCCACCAAAGATGATAGAATGTTCCATTTTCGTCTCTGCATTTCCAACAATTATTCTGAACTCCTTTATACATTTTGGAGAGTTTGCTGGGTGACAGATACCACCTAAAATACATTTTATATAGGTTTTCTCTTAACTCTTGATTTAATGTTCTTTTAGTTTGTTTTAGCCACATATCTTCCTAAGATTTCAATTGTATTGTGTGCCCGATGTTTTGTGCCCATACAATCATATTTGGTTTGATTACATCCTCTTCTGTATCCCATTGTAGGAGTAATTTATAGAATCTAGAGATCATCTTTCTATTTCCTGATTCCGTAATAACTTCCCAGAGTGAATTCTTTGTTATAATGCCTGTTAACCTAACATCCATTTTATATCTCTCTCTCATTTGAGTTTAAAGATACCAATGACAGTCGAGACCTCCTTGTTTCAATTCTACTTGAGACTTCATTGTCTGCTTATCTCCTTCTACACTTAATATATCTTTATACCTCAACTATTGCTGTGTTGAAATGCCTTCCTTATTATGAAATGCTTCATGGGGTGAGGTACACAACGGCACTTGATGAAAAAATCTAGTTTTAACTTTTTTCCAACAGTTTAATAATGATTTCCTGATGCAGTGATTATAAAAGTCCTTGTTTGTTACATATTTGTTATAGAAGAGATAGGCGTACCAACTGAAGCGATTCCCTTCGCCTTCAATCGCCAATAGTTTTTGATTGTTCAGTGTCACCCATTCATTTATCCATGTCTGGCAACATGCCTGATAGTAAAGTTCCAAGTTTGGGACACTAAGTCCTCCTCTTTCTTTTGCATCTTGGAGAGTTTTCATTTTCACCCTCGGTTTTTTCCCTGACCAGAGAAACTTGGAAATATCAGATTGCCATTCTTTAAAAGTTTTCTGTTTGATATTTATTGGGATTGTTTGGAATAGGAAGATCATCCTAGGAAGGATATTCATCTTTATAATACTGATTTTCCCTAGCAGAGATGTGGTAATCTTTTGCCAATTATTAAGGTCTTTTTTGACTTGCGCCCAGACTTGTTTATAGTTATTATTAAAAAGGTCCGAATTATTATTTGTTATGTTAGCTCCCAGATATCTTACTGTTTTGGCTATCTTAAACCCCGATTTTTCTATCAATTCTTTCTTTTCATTTTTAGTGAGGTTTTTTGATAATATCATCGTCTTATCCTTGTTTACTTTAAGCCCTGTTTCATCAAGTACAATATTTCTTCTTGTGGTTCGCTCAGGGAGATCACTAAGTTGTCAGCAAACATTCTTATTTTGTATCTATATTTTTGTATTTTGATGCCATTGATTTCATTTCCTTCATTGATTCTTGTGCTCAAAAGATCCATTATCAATAAGAAAAGGAAGGGTGAAAGAGGGCATCCTTGCCGTGTCCCTTTCTGAATTTGTATACTCTCTGTTTTTCCTCTGTTTATTAATATTTTTGCTGATTGTTTATGATAAATAGCTTTCATCCAATCAATAAATTTTGGTTCTATTTAGGTATTTATATCCTGCTCTTCAGCCACAAAGGCTCTTAGAGCAGCTTACAAATTGTTTAAGCAATAGCAATTTACACATCTACACCATATTAAGTGGTTTCCAATGTGTGTTAGCTAATTGCCCCCACAAGCCAGGTACTCATTTTACCAACCTGTGAAAAGATGGGAAGGCTGAGTGAACCTTGGAGCCCTTGAGATCAAACTTGCAACATTGTGGCTTACAGTACTGTACTGGCATTTAACCACTGTGCCACCGGGGCTCCCTATTTAGGCCTTTAAAATCTTTTGAATATTCCTGAGTGGCTGATTGACTTAGAGACCCCCTTTACCTCTTCTAGTGTAGTTGCTGTGTGATTGTTCCCAGCTTAGTCAAGGATTGTGTAAGAGTTAGCCTACTCTATGACTGCTCCAGGAATGACCACTCATTGGACTGTACTTTTCATAAACATTCAGAGGCAGACAGACATTTGCATTGTGTTTCTAAGCACATTTATGCAAAATGAATGCAACAAGAATCAATAGCTGAGATCCAAGGGGAGTTATACCCACTGGCATGGCATTTGCAGCATATAGTTGGGTTTGGTAAAGAGAGAGAAGCATGAACCCTATGAGCTTCTCCTGCTCAACATCCATCCCAGTTACTAAAACCAAAGAGACTCAGAGGGATACCCATTTATTGTAAAATTGATTTTATGTACAGTATTCCTTTTTAATTTGTGTGTTAATTTCTGTAAGCTGCCTTTCAGTTAACTATCCGATACTCACATAGAGCCAGTGTAGTGTAGTGGTTTGAGCATTGGAGAACAACTCTGGAGATTAGGGTTCGAATCCCCACTCAGCTGTGGAAACCTACTGGGTGACACTGGGTAAGTCACACTCTCCCATCCCCAGAGGGGAGCAATGGCAAACCTCTTCTGAACAAATTTTGCCAAGAAAAACCCTGTGATAGGTTTGCCTTAGATGCCTTAGGACTTTATCAGACAAACCTCCATTAACATTCCTTTCCCACCATATTTTTCTGCGTAATTATCCCATCAAAGAAACCCTTTCTGTCAGACTTTACCTTCTGTAGTGTTAAAAGTCTGCCCCAGAATTGATGGAACACGAACAGAGCTCTGTTTACTTCCGCATTTGTGATCACAGCGATTCTCGCGAGAAGATGTGAGCACTGTAAAATTTAAAAATACACCAAAATGAAGACACCAAATGTACACACAAGCACAGGAGGTTCATAAAAACAGCATCCTGTACCCGGTTTTCGCGATCTCACCCAGAAGTGTTCTGCCCATTGATGCTGTGTTCAAGTGAACACAATGGTGCGTGGTTTCAAACGCAGGCAAAACCACGAAAAAAAGTGCCATGGCAAATCTGTTGATGGCTTGGGCTGTCAATAAAAAGGAATGCCTTATTCTTGTCTTACAGTCACCATAGCACGACATCGTGCAGTTTAGGCAGCACCCTTTCATGTTAATTAGGTGTCTTTATGATGCTGTATTTGCTGCGTCTGATAAAGTCCATAGTGTCGCCATAAGTCAGAAATGACTAGAAGGCATACAACAAAATTCTCAAAACCTTTTAAATATCTTCGGTGGCAAAAACCTTCCTTCCAAATGAACTGTTTAAAGAATATTTGCTAGGGAAAAGTTCAGAAAAGTTGTATAAACAATGGTACTTCTATCTCTGAGAGTTGAAAAGGAAGGAAGAAAAATAATATAGTTCCTTGGAGAGCTAAAGACAACACCAACTTGCTTTTTGCAACCAGAAATTCAAATGAAATTGACACATTCATTCTCTCTCAATCTAGGTCGGCCTGAAATGTGATTGTCTACAGATAATGGAAGAACAACACTTCCATCAATGAGTGCCTTATGCTATACAGCAACTGAATGGACATTGTTTTCATTGCTTTGCTCTCCCGATTTGACACAGACTGTCCGATTAGTCCTCCGCAGTCCCACTTTTTCAGCTGCTTTTAAAATGTCCCCATCTGTATCTCCTCCTACCACTTTCCCCCTTCATCATCAATTTACTTCAGTGGCTCCAAATTAAGTTTAAAGTTCAAAAGTAGTTTGCAAGCAATTAACTCAGCAGGGGGAAAGGACAGGAGGGGGAACAATCTTCCCCTTCCCAGTAGACTCAGGCAAAAGCAAACTGCTGCAGCCTCTCCTAGCTTATGTGTGCTTCCTCATTAATACATTTTGATATCTTGGCCACAAACTGATGTTGCTTGGCCACATGTGTCCCAGTTTTCATTTGTGAAATATTGGATGGTATGCTAGTTTTATATGTATATTAAACTATCCTGGATTGTTATTTATCACCGTTATCTACTGGCCTCCCTACAGATGAGCAAGGGTTCTAGAATTCATTAAGTGGATTCTTTTGACAGATGGCCCTAAGTAACCTAAAGGCACCAGATCCCACCCGATCCTGGAGCTAAGCAGGGGCAGCCCTGGTTAGTACTTCAATGAGAGACTGCCAATAAATATCAGGTGCTGTTAGGCTATATTTCAGAGGAAGGAACTGGCAAAACCATCTCTGAGTATCCTTTGCCTAAGAAAATCTTATGGAATTCAAATGGTTGCCATAAGTTGACAGGTGACTTGAAGACACATACACACATTCTTTAACAGATAGAAGCCCAAGCAGATTTGCAGGTAAAAAGTCAAGTGGAAATCTACTTGAACAAAGCAAAGGGTATCCAAAAATTGTAAGGATTCAGTTTTGCCTCTCCTCTAGTAAATACTTGCATTTTCTTAGGGAGATTTCCCAACCTTCCCATGAGAAATATGGGTTTAAGACAGTAGGAAAGTACCAGTAATTTTTAATCCTTATCTGGAAATAAAAAGTTGTGTTAAATGTTTGGGCATCTTGAACATAAAATACCCTTTGGAGGAACAAACATCTCACAGATTATTTGCTCCAACTATGACATCAGTTTATTTTTAAAATATCTATGCCACTTTACTACTCATAAGGGAATCTCAAGGCAGTTAACATACAGCCTTAGCTAAGCTAAATACAGTTAGCCAGTATCCTTGAGCAGTCTTTCATTTATTTGGGGTTTGCCAACATATGAGGTACTGCAGATTTTACTACAAAGAAACTAATATTCTCATTCTAACTGTGTTTCCAAATATCATTTTCGTTTCTCTAGGTTGAAGGTATTTACCACTTTTACTCCTTAATATTACACTCCTTTACCTGAAAGTAAGGTCTTCTGAACTCCATGGGAATGGTTTCTAAATAGATACATGTACAACTTTTAGGACATTATCAGATGCGGCAAATATGGCATCATTATGATGCCTAATAAATGTGGAAAGGTGTTCATACCATACAATGTCATCCTTTCATAATCTTGTCTTGTTAAAAAGCCGTTCCATTTTAACGATGGGTCAAGTTGTCAATAGATCTGTTGTGGGGCTTTATTGCTGGCATTTGAAACTGCAAACCATTGTGTTCACGTGAATACAGCGTCAATAACAGAACACTTCTGGGTGAGATTGCAACAGCCAGGTAGGGGGCGCTTTTTTAATGAACCTCCCCGGTGTACTTGGGACTTTTAAAGTGTGTTTCTGTGCTTGTGTTTACATTTTATGTTTTTGTCTTGCTTTAATTTTTGATTTTACTGTGCTTGTGTCTTCTCACAAGGATTGCTGAGATTTGGAACTCAGAAGTAAATGGAGCTCCGTTTGTGCTCCATTACTGCCGAGGCTGCCCTTCTGACACTGCTGAATGTAGGTCTGGTAAAGAGGGTTCTTTTGCTGGTGATAAAAACATTTCAAAATATGCCGGCAAAAGAATGCTTCTTGAGGGTGGTCTGATAAAGTCCTTAGTCAGTCAAAACATTCAAAACTTGCAGTGACACAAGCTTGAGGACTAGCAAAGCAGGTTGTAAAGATTCAGTGGGGAGAAAGTGACAAGGTTGACTATGGCATCCTGGAAACATAGCTCCAAAAGTGTATGACATACATGGAATTTGTAGCCATGCGTCCTGAGACACAGAGAAAATGCAGTGAAAGGACAGTCACTGCACATGGGGGAAAGGCCACAACTCAGTAGTAGAGCACATGCTTTGCAGAAGTTTATAAAATCAGTTGACAGCTTAGAATCATATAATGGTGGAATTGGAAGGGACTTCAAAGGTCCTCTGCGGATATAGGAAATATGTAGCTGGAGCATCCCTGACATCCTGCCTCTGCTTAAAAGTCATCCACTTTTCAAGGCATTTTGTTCCATTGTTGAACTGCTATATCAGTTTTTTTTCCCCTTACAGTTTAGCTGAACTTTCCTTTCCTGAAATTTGAACCCATTTGTTTGTCACCTGTCTTATGGAATAGCAGGAAATAAGTTTGTTCCAGCTTCTATGTGACAGCCCTTCAAATACCTGAAGAAGGCTGTCATATCACCTCTTAATAATTTCCTCTCTATGCTCAGTATATCAGTTCCCCCAATCATTTCTCCTATGGTTTCTGGACCCTTCACCATCTTGGTCACTCTTCTGGCAGGGACAGCTTGCCATTCCGTGTCAGTGAGGTAGTGAATCCACCCCTAAGTTTATGCTGAACTTCAGAGTAGCTGTCTGAGTTCAGCATTTTAGCAAGAAATGTCAGCACCTGAGATAGCTCCTTTATAGTTTGACTAAAACCCAGAGTGGATCATGGAACCCACTAGGTAGCACTATTCTCTGGAAATATTCCAGCTGAACACTGCCTTCTAGACACAATACTCCTCGTGAGGTCTGACTAGAGCAGAACAGAATGGGAGCATTATTTTCCAAAATCTAGACATCATGTGATACAGTTGCATCAACTGTTGGCTCATGTTTTGCTAGTAGCCTACTAAGACCTCCTATATCCTTTATTTAGGCAGAATCAGGAAATAGGTTTGCCCGAAACTCTGGTATTCCTGATGTTATTTAGTGTCAACATTACTGAGGTAGACAAATAATCTGAATAAGTATAATGTAGCTTCATTATAATGTAGCCACATATAAACATACGTGGACATCCAGCTACACATGCAGGAATCAGGAACGGAAACATCAGGTGTGATCCTCCCTTCAGTATACAAAACTAAAAGTTATCAAACCTCTAAGTAGTTTATGTGTATATTTCATACTTTATTGCAGCAAAAGTAGGCTCTCGTTTCTAATTTGGAGTATACTAGTTGATTTTCTTTGATTTTTTTAAAAAAATAACTCCTTTATGCCACAGATCAATATTTTTAAATTAGCACAGTTCAGTTCTGTGGTTTAATTCAATAACCATTTGGTATTTCAGTGAGACAAATAATTTTATTCCATGTTCTGATTTAATATGCCAGATTTCCTCCTTTTTGCAATTAATATTATGTTTATTGTGATCTAAATTGAGAAATAGTAAATTGACGATTTCCAGTGGGAACACTGTGATACAGGGAGTTACAACTTGATACCCCAAATGGTAAAGTTTAAGAACTAAGACTGAAATGGCACCTGAAGTAGAAGGGCTGAAAGGTGCCCACAGACAGAATTTTGAGTGAACCAGTGACTCCTGCAGGAGGTATACAATTGTGTTAATTCCTAATACAGCAATGGCATAAAGTGCTCTGTACCTTGTTTGAAATGACTTTTGGAAGAGCACTTTCTTCCCACCATACCCCCACCTTTGCAGCAGTCAGTGTTACTGGGCAAGTATAATGGAAAGCTATCATCCACTGCCTCGGTAGTGACACTAGCTCTAATCAAGGTTGTGTGGCTCACATAAGGCAACTGCAAAGTTTGTTATTCACAACCACTCCAGAAGTTGGGTGTCACAGAGGAGTTTCTAAGTAATATACTAAATTCCACATCACCACCACCACCATCACCATCATAATTTATTACCCGCCTCTCCCTATGGATCAAGGCAGGCTACAACAGATGGAAATACAGCAACAAATAGATACATTACACAGTTAAAAACATGAATACTGATTAAAAATACATAATCAGTTAAAAGAGCATAGCATCAGTTTAAAAAGCATGCATATTAAAACAATCCATTCATAATTTAACAATTCATAATTTAAAAACCATCAGAATAGGCCTGCCAGAAGAGATTGGTCTTTAATGCTATTTTACGCTCAGACAGTGTATCTAGCTGTCAAATCTCTTCCAGCAGGTCATTCCACAGTTTGGGGGCAGGTGAAGAAAAAGTCCTCTAATGGTTGCCAGCCTAGTCCTGGCTGATTGAAGTAAATGTCCCCCAGAAGACCTGAGGGTATGGGGCAGATTATACAGGAGAAGGTGATCTTGTAGGTAAGCTGGACCGAAACCATGTAGGGCTTTAAAGATAACAACCAACACTTTGTACCTTGTCCAGCAACTAATTGGCAGCCCGTGGAATGATTTTAATATAGATGTGATATGATTACTCCTAGATGCACCAGTAACCAATCTGGCTGCCATGTTTTGCACTAATTGCAGTTTCCAAACTTGGTACAGAGGTAGCCCAATGTACAATGCATTGCAGAAGTCCAACCTTGAGGTTACCAGTGCCATAGTACAGTGGGTCCTCGGTATCCATGAGTTTTGTATGTATTTGCTATCCCTGGATTCAAGCATCTGCAGATTGTTGCACCACATACCTAAAATGGCATTGGTGCATACCTAAAATGGTGGTGCCCATAGCACCCATAACCAAAATGGTAGTGCCCATTGACTAATATGGGACTCAACCATCTGCAGTTTTTGCTGTCTGGTGGGGGGGCTCCAGAACTGAACCCCCACAGATATGGAGGGCCCACTGTATTGTGAACATTCTAGTAGTATATCCTACAGCTTCTTGACAATGTTCTAGGGCACTCTGTTTTTCTAGTTTGGATTTAGATACTCTGTGTATTTGTGTTTGTACACACACACATGCACACACACATACACTAATTCATTTTTTAAAAAAATATATGTTGGAAACTCCAGAATTGTAGGAATTGCATGCGTCCTGACCATAAAACATTTGCCAGATTGAAATATGGAAAGATATTGCAGATCCATTATCTTCATTAAGTTTCAGACTGCTGGTGCCATACATTCTCTCATTATTCTAACTGCAATACTGAGGGTGGGAATTATGTGATAGTGTGGTGCAGTAGTTTGAGCAGTGGACTATGACTTTGGAGACCAGGGTTTGAAACCCCACTCAGCCATGTAACTCACTGGGTGACCTTGGGCAAGTCATACTCTCTCAGCCTCAGAGGAAGGCAAACCATCTCTAAATAAATCTTGCCAAGAAAATCCTGTGATAGATTCACTTTAGGATTGCCTAAGTCAGAAACGACTTGAAGGCACACAGCAACAAATATGAACTGTTGTATGTGGTTAAAACCAGAAAAGACAATGAAAGGAATAACCCAGGGGAATATAGAATATAGATGGAGAACAACTGATGCATCACTTGTTCAGCATTTTTATTTGGAAACATGGGATTAAGGATTTTGAATATAGTTGTCTCAGGATTGTTTTTCTTACATTTAATTGGATAGCTGTGGATATAAACAACGTGTGCTGTAATTTATATATAAGCAATTAATATGCACAGTTTTAAAATTTTAAGGCATCACTGGAGCTAACAGGATCAGGATGGGGGTGTGCACAGAACAGGTATTGATAGGAGCTTCCTTCCCAGGACTAGTAGCAACTAGAGACTGGTAACTTTTGCTGGGTCCACAGCTACAGAGAGGTGTTATTTATTTCAGCCAAAGTTTTGTAGGGATTTTCTCCAAGTACTAGGAAGTGTTATTTCTGGAGGGAGACATCAGAGTGAGATTTATCTATGCTTTTCTTAAAATGTGTCCTACTTTTCTACAAATAGTTCAAGGCAGCTAACTATTTCAGTAGTAAAAACAAGAATAATAAAGTCTAATTAGAGTACCAGACTTGAACAGTATAATAAAACATAATCCTTAATCTCAGTAGTACATTTAAATATCAGCCATTCATTCCTCCTAGAATCTGCTCAGATCTATATAGCATTAGTTTTACCACTTCGTGTTCTGGCTGAGTATGGATCAGATCTACTTATGAGAAATACAGTTGTCCCTCTGTATCCACGGATTTGGTACCCATGGATTTAAGTATTCATAGTTTGAAAATATTCTTTAAAAAATAATAATCCAAAAAGCAAACCTTGATTTTGCCATCTTATATAAGAGACACTATTTTGCTATGCCATTGCATATAATGGGACCTGAGTATTCATGGATTTTGGTATCCACAGGGGGTCCTGGAACCAAACCCCAGTGAATATAAAGGGACAGCTCATAGAATCATAGAATCATAGATTGCAGAGTTGGAAGAGACCAGTCCAACCCCCTGCCATGCAGGAAATCACGATCAAAGCATCCCCGACAGATGGCCATCCAGCCTCTGTTTAAAGACCTCCAAGGAAGGAGACCCCGCCACGCTCTAAGGGAGTGCGTTCCACTGCCGAACAGCTCTTACTGTCAAAAAGTTCCTCCTAATATTGAGGTGGAATCTCTGTTCCTGGAGCTTGCATCCATTACTCCGTGTTCCAATCTCTGGAGCAGCAGAAAACAAGCTTGCTCCATCCTCAACGTGACACCCCTTCAAATACTTAAACAGCTGTATTTTTAAAGACTGAGAAATTTCCTTATTTTCTTTCTCTTCAGTGCTGACAGTGTTTAAGGCATTTTCATTATTAATAATACAGTAATCTTCTTCCCCAGAGGTTGATAGTAGTATTAAATAAAGAATTGGATATTTTCTCTTTAGTGTTCAGCTGAGCACCTGATTTAAAACAACTATTTGAAATGGATCTAGGAGTCCTAGTATACCACAAGCTGAACTTGATTGTGTATTCCTGCATGGCAGGGGGTTGGACTGGATGGCCCTTGTGGTCTCTTCCAACTCTATGATTCTGTGATTCTATGATCTAGGCAAGTATATTCCAGTTCTCCTGTTAACAACCTGGTGTGAGACATCAGTATCTCTCCTTACCTTCAAAAGCCCTCCTAAGATTGCCTCACCAAATGAATATAAAGCTAAGGTCTCATCTATAGTACTTTGAACAGCATGTTTTGAATGTTAAACTAATGTCTAAAATTTGGGCAATGTTGAAATACTGATAATTTTGAATGCAGTCACCTAAACATGACTGTTGGTATTCATTTCTGAATATCCCCAAAGTGGGGAAAATTCATCTTTGGAGACATTCCTAAAACTTATCTGAGTTGCAGCTGTCAGCATTTATTAAATTTTGGGCATTGCCTATAACATAAAATTACAAATAATGATAATGATCATACTTATTGCTACAAAACAAAGCACCAAGATGTTGTCATAAAAATTTCCTTTCCTCAAGGGAAGAGTTGCAATTAGAGTCCTGATTTACAATTATAACAGCACAGTTCATCTACCAGCACAACCTTAGGAGGTTGGTTCTGTGTTTATACATTTAGAACCCAAGTGAAGCAGGCAGCACTCACTGTGCTGGTCCTACAAAGAATTTCTGCAGAATTTTCCATGACAAAAATTTCCATTTGGAAGCTAGCAATAAACCAAGGTTTGTCTTCATTAAACTGCTATTGCAGCACTGTTAGCCCTCTGTAAAATAACAGATAACTAGCTGGATGCAATGAGCACATATTAACAAACAACACTTCAGCTCAGCTACATTTAACCTTCTTCATGGTATGTTCAATCATACATGCATACAAAGCCGTCCTAAACCCCCACAACACTCATGCTTCATTACAGCAGGGGGGAATGGCACACCTCATGAAAAAAGAAAAGAAAAACAGAGCTGGAGGATGGGGGAGGGGAAATATTTCAGTTCAGCAATTGAATTTGTTCTTCCTTCCGCACACATCCCTCTGCCTACTCCTCAGTCATCCACCATGAAATAAGCTTGTTAATTGCTCTGTAACCAAAGCAGCCTTTCCCTCCAATTGACTGAGAAGCCATGCTGCTGTCTAGGGATTATAGGCCCTATGGTGACAGTTTTAATTCTGGCCAGAGTGGAGAAGTCAATAAATCGTTCTTGCAGAAGTCGTTACTGACCCTGAGCAAGCCCTGGGAGAAGAGAAGCAATCTCCATCTACTGGAAAATTATATATCTCCAAAACCCCAAAGCAAACAAATAAGAGTGGAAGAAAAGAATATCATTTCAGAGACGGGAGAATAACAATCTCCCACTCTATGTAACTAGTGACTGCAGAGGCGGGGTGGGGGGAACGAATATAGGGCAAAATGACAGGGTAGTAGGATATTGTTACTACCTTACCACATACTGACCTTGGCATAACTACAAGTAATCTAACATTGGAATGGAAATGTTGTACCAGTTAGTCAACACAACACCAAGATGGAGCAGTGCAATGAGCTCCTATTGTAGAAGCCACTGAGGAAAACACAGGCGTTCATTTCAAGCCTCAATTTCTTCTTTGCCTCTCAGAGTGATATGTCTCCCAATGTGATCAAATGAAGTAAGCTTCAAAAGATGCTTGAGGCCTATTTATCGAAGCACTCCAAAAGGTTTAATTAGACCACATGTGTTTGAATAAAATTGGACTCTTAATTCTCATGTATCTTATAATAGGCATTTTCTCCTTGAGAGAATGATTTTTTTAACAGTGTTTGGAGCTCACCTCAGTTGGTTTGTTGGTTTTGACTGGTTATATCCCCTGTCATTTTTTTTTCCATGTTAAAGTTTACAGTGCCAGAAATCCAGGATATTTCAAAAGAACACATGTGTTGCTCATTTATATTTATATTAGTTATTTATACCCCGCTCTTTAACCACAAGGCTATCAGAGTGGCTTTCAATTGTTTTAAGCAAGAGCAATTTACACATCTACACTGCATTAAGCAGCTTCCAATGTGTGTTAGCTAATTGCCCCCACAAGCCGGGTACTCATTGCCAACATGTAGGATAATCCAGTAAACAGGCTAAGAGAATACAAATGTCTTTGCTTGATGAACAAAGGATAATAATGTTGGTGCCAGGAAGGCCACTCCTGGAGGAGAACACTATAAACAGAGTGCCCCCCATTGAGAGAGCTTTCTCTTTATTCACCACCCATGTTACCCAAGTGGCAGAGACACCAGGAGGAGAACCTTGAATGTTTACTTCAGCACTAGGAATGTTAATTTTCAGTTACTTTGTCCATGTATACGACACTGAAAATTTTCAAAAAGTTTTCTCCTCATGACAACCGCATAACCATTCAAATTAATTACCCTACTTCTCAAACAAAATATCACAATCCTTTTTGAGGGTAGATTCTGCTGAATTTCACTTAAAGATTACATCTCTCATCTGTTCATTAAAAAAAACACACCTCTTTATTTGGAATAAAGATATTTATGGCAAAAGTTGTAAATAAAGTAAGAAAATAAGTTGTATAATTAAAAATAAAGGGAGGAAACATGAATGGAAACATGCAGTTCATTTCCACAAGATATAAAAAGTAGTTCATACAACTTCTGCAGAAACATCAGGTCTTAAGTCACAAATATGACCATTAGTTCATGTTCCAGCTCTATACAAAGCTGAGTACCCCAGAGTTAATACATGCAACAGTGGCAACATCTGCACAAAATACAGTACATTGGCTATTGTGTCACAACCAGCACAGCAATCACCTTCAACTGTAACAAGGCTTGTTGATAAAAAGATTTTTAAAATGTGGATTTTAAAAAATTGTAATAGGAAGAAATCCCTACAAAATGTAAATTCAGACTTGCCCAGGAGTGTGCTCAGAGGTTTTTTCTCTGACAGTGAACTTGCCAAGACACCTCTCTCACCTTCTGCATTTGCATGCCAACAGTCATAGCTGGTAGGTTCCATGTCAAGAGCAGAGGGAAACTACTCCCTGTTTTAGCTGGAGCTTTAAACATGCTATCTAAGTTGCTGAACCCTGTCTCCAAAATAGATTTGACAGTTTGGACAGCTCCATTAACGTTCAGACTAAGAGTGGATTTATTGCTTCACTGACATGGAAGCCCAACAGTCACCAATGTATCTGGCTTGCCAAATTCTGTGGTCATGAAAATACCACAATGCCTGGCCTGTTGGAATTATTTAGAAATCTCATATGTTTTTGCCCATCCAAAAAAATCCTTTGAAGGAAGGATGTTTCTAAGAGCAGAAAAGCTCATGAGTAGGACATGAGGGCATTAAGCCTTCTCTCTACTCCCTATCTGCTCTGTTTCCCATTCTCTTACCCCTTTTTTGGATACTTTACCTCTTTTGCTGGTCAGAAAATAGATGGAAGGAAGGGATCTGTCTTCAGCATTGCTTTTGTTTTAAGTATTGCTTTCACACCCCCAGAGTACAGACCAAGTGCTTGACAGACCTTGCCTCTCCAATGTATCTGTGGCTGTACAGTACTTCCAACTCCATCAGCACATCTGAAGAAGTGGATTGATATCCATCAAAGCTCATGCTAAAATAAAGCAGTCTCTAAGTTGCTGCTGGATTCCTTCATCCCCCCCCCCACCACTCCATTTCCATTTCATGTTAAAACAGACTGACACAGCTATCTCTGAAAACTTCTAGAGCAGCTTAGGTTTGTAAGCTAGGTAAGATAGATGGATCTGTACTTTGTTAAACCTGGGGTTCTGCTGCTTTACAGTCATGGCACTACTTAAAGAACACTCCTGCCTGTGTAACTCCAGTCCTACCATAAGCAACAATTGCTTTGTAAGCGTTTGTTTACAAACAATTGCTTTCGGAGCGTGGTGGGGTCTCCTTCCTTGGAGGTCTTTAAACAGAGGCTGGATGGCCATCTGTCGGGGATGCTTTGATCGTGATTTCCTGCGTGGCAGGGGGTTGGACTGGATGGCCCTTGTGGTCTCTTCCAACTCTGCAATTCTATGATTCTATGATTCTATGATTAAGAGTTTTCAGACTGATTATGATTGTGATGTAAAATCTCAGGTCTGAGGAAGAAGGAGGATGGACAGAGCAGCAGGTAACAGGCTTGCCAAAATAAACAGCAGTCTCAACATTTAGCAATTACATTCTTGGAAATGGAATAGGAAGACAGAATCACCCTTTGCCATTTGCAAGGCTGTTTCTATACCATGTGAAAGACAGAATAAACCTTATCTTACAGTGTACATCTGGAAATGCATCGATCTGCTCTTTTGCCTGTTACTTTAGACATATGGCTTAATATTTCAAGACTATTCCTTTGTTGTTCTTTTCCTCTTCTCTGGCCCTTGGTAGTGAAACATTATTTTCAGCGGTAATAATTTATATCTGTTTCTCTAGAGTAGACTATACATCTTGTTCATGGTTAGTGTGTGTTTGTATTTATGTGTGTACAACACATGAACATACTCCAATTTGCTTGATACAATTCACAATCTAGATATAAAACATAAATAAAAGTGCATAATGAAAAACAGGGTATTAAAAATACTGACAATACCTGTCACCCCCTGTATCCACGGCAGATACGTTCCTGGACTTACTGTTTATAAGTGAAACTGCAAATAATAGCAAGCCCTATTAAAATAAAGGACTTCCAGTACAAGCATACCATAGAGTTGCATCGGAAGACCTAGTGATTCCTAGAGAGGTCACCTCTAGACATTTTCTAGCATGACTCTATTGTATGTGTCCCATTTTTTTTTCAGATGTGGGTAACTGAAACTGCAGGTATTGGTTTCATGGATACAATGTGTGTGTGTGTGTGTGTGTGTGCTTGAGTATGTGTATGCGTGACATCTGGCAGTTGTCGACATGGTGAAAATACCCCTCACAGAATTTGCTCAGAAAATGAGCTGTCTTAATGGGATTCCACATTGTCTCATCATATTGTGAAGGAGGAGGCCAAAAAGAGGAAAAACTACACAAGAAAAGCCTTCACGGCTTTTCCCGACTTAAAAATTTTTTCACTTGTTAAGACAAGCGATTCAACATGGATCTCTTCCCCATGCAGGACACAGTGCAAACCTGATTGGCTGGATGAGCACAGGGGGCGGGGCTGGGTTACAGGGAAAGTGCCTGCTGCCGCCATGTTGGATTTTCACTTTAGCAAGTAATTGCTAAGGCGATAAAAAGGAGGTTTGTGCTATCTTTTTTTTCTCTTTCTTTTTGGGGAAAGGTGAAATATCACTTGTATGCACCATAGAAATATGGTTTTGTTTTGTTTTTTAAATGTTGGTGGGGACAGATTTAAAAACAGAATAATCCACTCACCACTTGGCTCTGTATTCTACTCCAAAGTCCAGCCGTTACAATAGCAAGAAAGATAAATATACTGTAAACAGAAGAATGACAGTGCTACATATTTAAATATGTTTGGGGAAACAGATTTTTTGCTTGATAATAACCAAAGATAATTACTAAAGATAATTTGATAATAACCAAAGCTATGTACATAACAGAAAACATATTCTGTGAGAAGGCAGATGATATAACCACCTTGCTGAAGCTATGCAGCCATGGTTCTGCTCATTGTCTGAATGGGAAACCGCCTGGGAACCCCATATGTACCACACTGAGTTCCGTGATGGAAGAAAGAGTATAAATGCATTAAATCAAAATTGTTAATTCATAGCAAGTGGACAACACCACTGTACCTATACATACTTTCCTGTTCCTGTGAAGTGCTCTCCCAATATCTGTGTATTACCTATATCAGGGACTGAAAAGGCCAATCTGAGATAAACATGTCTGGTTGCAGAAAGCACAGCAGAAGTCTCCTTGGGTGATGTTTCTGGGTTGTGATTCTTTCTGTGTTGTCGTTTCTCTTCAAGACTTGTTCGGCGTGAGTTCTCAAATAAGGCTGCAGCATTGTGGATAGTGCGTCTCCATACCTCCCAATGTGAGGCCAGGGCGGACCATTGTTGGTGATCAATTTGGCTGAGCCTGAGGTGTTGTTTCAGGGAGTCCTTGTATCGCTTTTTTGGAGCACCCCTCTTATGCTGACCCGTGGTGACTTCACCGTAGAGTACTATTTTTGGGAGGCGATGGTCGTCCATCCTAGAAACATGCCCTGCCCAGCACAGCTGTGTTGTCAATATCATGGCCTCAATGCTGGTGATCCCTGCTTGCTCAAGGACAGCAATATTCGTCACATAGCCAGTCCAGTGTATACTTAGGATTGTGCGTATACAGCGCTGACGAAAGCGTTTGAGGAGTCGTAAGTATTGGTGATAGATGACCCATGTTTCAGACCCGTAAAGGAAAATAGACAGTACAATGGCTCTATACATACTGATTTTTGTGCTTCGCCTCAGGTGTTTATTACTCCAGACTCTTTTGTAAAGTCTTCCAAATGTGCTATATGCCTTTGCTAATCTGTGATTGATCTCTTTGTCAATCTTGGCATCCGAGGAGACGATGCTTCCCAGGTAGATGAACTGCTGAATGGACTTAAGCACAGACTTGCCTACAGCAATGTGGAGATGGTGTTCATCCAATAACTATACCATGCTGGCTTTCATAGTATCCATAGGTACTCATTATTGATTTAATGCTTTATACCCTACCCATAGCTTTTTTCAGGGTACCCAACAGGCATTTGACTTGTGTCACTTATTGTCCTTTATTCCCTTAAGTGCCTATGGGCCCCAGACATATTCTTAGAAAGCAATCAATGATGGCTTAGAGGCCAGCACTTTTATTTGAAATTCCTCTGCCACCTAGAGAAAAAGAAAAGGAAAGACCCTGTGTGACTCCCTGGTAATGGGAAGAAGGTTGAAAAAAGCAGCAGAGCACCTGGGAAAGGGCTAGGAGTGAATTGGGAAGCTACAGTGGGGTGTGAGGAAGAAGCAAAGAGCCAGCATCTGGTCCCACAATAATCTAGTGGAGTGGGAAGAAATGGGGAGACTTGCAGTTGGGTGGGCTGCAGAGAGTAGTCAGAGAAGCCTCTAAGGTGACCACATGGGGTGAGGTGGGGGGAAAGCTGGAAACAACTCTCTGTGTTTTTGTTTTGGGTTTGTGTTGCTTAGTGAGAGAAAGAAAATGTGAAGGGGTGTTCCTGAATTTGAGAACAGACCCATTCGGCAAGACGCCTGATAGTTCCCACGTATTTCGACGCTGTATCGCCCTTTTCAGAAGGAGGGGGTGTAAAATACCCGTAAGTGGCACAACTTTTGACTGCGCTGATTTTCCGCTCTTTTTTAAAAAGTTCTGCAGTATAGCGCACTATCGATATTGTGAACTATCCGACATCCACTTTTGCAATTTTTTCATCTACCGGGAATTAGGCGGATCCTTGGGAGTGGCCCACTAAAGCATCCCTCCCACCAAACAAAAACATCACGCAGGCAGGGAAGCACCTCTTCCGCAGCAAAAGGAAGAATATATCTTGAGAAAAAGGGACATTGCTTTGTGATGACTTGTTCTATGAAGGATTGCAGCTGCCTACATCTATTCTTTCTCCTAACACAGCTTCTGCGGCGATAAGACCTCCATGCATCCTGAAATGCAGCAATTGTGGCTATGATTCTGAACATCAACAAGAAGCAACAAGAAATAGTTGCTAAAGCCTCCATATTTAAATTGAATAGGTAGGGATACCCTAATGACGGTGGGCGAACGATGAGGTGCACCAGGTATAGGTGTGCCTAATCAGATTTCTTGGAGTGGGAAAGTTTAATAGAAACTGTTAACCAATAGGAATAAGAGTGGCGGGAGCACAGAAAGGAAGTTAACCATAAAGGAGTGACGTATGCTGCTGATTGACAGCTATGGTACTAGCTAAAATGCAAAATGTCGATACTGTGGGAACTAAAAAACCCCCGAAATTGAATAATTCGTAACTTATTTAATTCCGCATAATTGCATCATGTGAACTTTGATTGCGGCGTTTCACAAAAAGTAATGAAAAATCATGTACACTATGCGACGCTGTATCGAAAGTGCGATATTGCGATACATTACGGGAAAAATATTGCCATGTAACCGGCCCCACTACATATTCTTATACTCAGGTTCTTGGTAAGTTATTCATCTTATCTTCACATTACCTGTTTCTGTGAAAGGACCTCCTCATGAGTGGCTGTACTGACTCATGAAATCTGCAAATGAGCATCCCTCAGGCAGCCATTTTGTGATGGCACCCATGGTATTTTCTCAGAATTCCAAAGGCCTCAGTGGCCAAAAAAGAGTGGCGACCCCTGCTTTCAGGGCAATAACAGAGAAGGCCATTCCACATTGGAAGTAGGAAGATTACTGGCAAGGATCAAACTACAGTTGTCCCTCCACATTCACGGATTTGGCATTCACAATTTTAAGTATTCACGGCTTGATAATATTCTTAAAAAAATAATAATCCAAAAAACAAACCTTGATTTTGCCATCTTATATAAGGGACACCATTTTGCTATGCGATTGCATATAATGGGATTTGGGTATTCACGGGGGGTCCTGGAACCAAACCCCAGCAAATGTGAAGGGACAACTGTATATGTGCATCTGTGTATGGCTGCAAATTGGAGTGTATGTATGAAGACATTCCCAGAAATTGTCAGGAGCCTTACAGTGTCTGAATTACTTCTGTGTGATATACAACTTGAGTTATTACTAACTGTGTGTGAGAGAGAGGGGGGGGGGAGGAGAGAGGTAGGTAGGTAGGTATTTTCTCATAGGATTTCCTGAAATAAAACGTACCAGTCTTTCCAGTGTAGCTGAGCAAACAACAATCCCATCCTGCAGAAACGCTTGCACTTATCTTCAGTAGTGATGAACTGTTTCTTGGAGACATGCTCAATCTCCTTGAGCCATACTCCCCATACACATACATACACACGCAAACAGGGACTTATACAAATCCAGAGCAACACATGTAAATATAGAGTGGGGGGGAGGGAGAGGGAGAGGTCCCATCTAATCTAAGAAGCTAAGCAGGGTCAGGCCTAGTTAGTACTTGGAAGAGAGTCTGCCAGAGAATGGAAGGTGCTGTAGGCTATATTTACAAGAGGACAATAATAAATCACCTCTGAGTACACCTTGCCTAAGAAAACCCTGTGAAATTCATGGGGTCACCATAATTCAACAGGCAACTTGAAGACATATATATTGTGCTGTATTACCTATGCACATGTAGCCGTGGCATGATTCAGTGAATAGGTTTCTTTATGCATTATGTCTGATAACTGCAGTCTTAGCTACCTGTGAAATTGGTAAGCGATTTCCCATCAGGTCAGATTGATCCGCCATCCTGGGTTTCCTGCCCCCTTCCCTGAACTTCATCTCTTCTACAGGCACCTGCAGCAACTTGCTCTGCAAGCAACCTTTGTACACTTGCTCTCTCTGTGGTATGCATCAACAGGTGGGCAGATGGTTCCACTTCCCAGCATTCAAAGGAAACAGGCCCATGACCTTAAAACTGCAGTACCCTCTAGAAATTTTCATGATATTCTTTTCACTGTTAGGTAAAACCCAACAATTTGGAAACTCTGCTGCTGCTGTACAAAAGAAGAAAGGTTGTTCAAGGCATTCTGCATTCAGTGGCATTTATTCAATGTTTTAAAGTCTTAAGCAGCATTGTCAATCCCTTCATATAATGAAAATCAGATACCTGATTTCATCCGGTAGGTCTTGTTTAGCAAGCCTCTTCTTGTTCTAGCACATAGTTGATGGGGGAGGTGAGGCGAATAAGAAGCCATTCAGTATTGGGCTTCAAAAAAGCTGTGAATTAAAATGCATTAGGGGAAAAATACTGTACTCCAACATTTTCTTTAGATCATTATTGAAATAGCAGGGTTTTGTCAAGCTAAAAATACTCAGCACAGTGTGTGCATGAATAGCCATGCTGTGGATGGGGAAAAGGGGCACAGTATGTTTATGACTGTAACTGCATTTCTTGTGTCTCAAATTGCTTTTTGTCTAAACTGGTGCAGCAAAGTGAAAGGAGGAGGTAGTCTGAGAAGGAACTCTGTGCCTTTTCTCTTTGAGACGTGCTGAGTTAGGCACAGGTAAGAGATACAAAAGTGTTTCCACAAACCCCCTCCTGCAATTTGTGACATAATTTGCTACATAAAAAATGATCCCCCCTCCTGTCTGCAGTGCCATATGAATGGTGCAAGTAATGGCCCATTGTTTGCATCTTTCCCGAATAGTATTTCACCATTGTCTTAAAGCTTCATGTGAACTTAACACACTGGGCTTTGTTGAAAGAAAGCACTTTTACTCTGTGTCACCCAGCTAGACTGCAGTGGGAAATGCTAATTTTGGTAGCTCTGCAGGTCTTTGAGCTGGAGCTGGAGCCCCAGTGTAATATTCACTGAGGTAAATATTACATCCACAGTGTCACCGCATCCAGGCCATTTGCTTTTAAGTGCTGGACAAGCAGCCTCTTTCATAGGGACATCAATTTTTGTGTCTAGTCATTTCAGCTGGTTGCATCATGCAGGCAGGTTTTGAATGTCTTTGGAGTAACCATGGTAACTGAGGGCCATTTAAATTTGCTGAAGGAGAATGAATTCCTCCCACAGAACTCTAAATGAAGCAGAGTCAGAAAAAGACACGCATCAGCCAAATGCTTCACTGATGTAAAGAGCAGGAGCTCTAAGAGCCAGCATGGTGTAGTGGTTTGGGCATTGGACTACAACTCTAGAGACCAGGGTCTGAATCCCTGCTCAGCCATGAAAACCCAGTGGGTTTTCCTGGACAAGTCATGGGAGATTATCAGACAGGAACGAAAAAAGTGTTCCTGTCCCACAGTCTCCACTCCCACTCCTATCCCGTCCCAGTCCTGCCACAATCACCTTCCCCACCGCCCTTACTTCCTGTGATACAGCTCGTTTTCCCATTATCACACCTCCTCTCTGGTCAACAAGGCAGTCCAGGAGTGAAAGAAGCTCTAACGGAGCTCCGTTCACTTCCTGGACCGAAATCCCATGGATTCTCGTGAGAAAATATGAGTGCAGGAAATTCAAAAATAAAAATAAAAGTAACATAAAAAAGTGATAGCTTGCACAAAAACACACTTTTAAATGTTCAAGTAACCCTGGTAAATGTTCAAGTAAAAAGTGTGTCAATTACCTGGATATCCTGCTCTCACCTGGAAGTGTTCTGGCAGGAACGTCCCATTGATGCTGGGCTCTCACCAACATAATGGAGCACCTTGTCGCACACAGGCAAATCTGAAACACAAACAGAACAGGGGATCTATTGACAGCTTCTCATGTCAATAAAAAGCAGCACCGACGGAATGGCAGCATAACGGGTGCATAACGAGGGGGAACAATGTTGTCTAATAAGGGAGCCCTTTTGCGATCTCCTGCTGTTGCTGTACCACCACTTTTGACACGTCTGATAATCTCCATGTTCTCTTAGCCTCAGAGGAAAGCAAAGGCAAACCCCCTCTGAACAAATCTTGCCAAGAAAATCTGGTTATAGGTTCACCTTAGGGTTGCCATAAGGCACACAACAACAATACCTATTTATATCAGCTGTGGATCTCCTTAAATGTGGGGGCAAAATTCAGATGGGTTACAAACAAGGATAACTTGCTGGTAAAGCTAGATCAGAATTACACCCATTTATGCACAGGCAGTTGTTCTCTTGTGTGTATATGCTGCTTGGTAGACTGTTTCCTATCTCCCTTTAATATGTACATCCAAGTGAATGCACAGTACAAGACTCATAATAGAACAGTGCCATAAATTACAAGAGGTTGAATCTAGTACAGTCATCCCTTCACATTTGCGGGGGTTAGGGGCGGAGCACCACTGTAAAAGTGGGGAAAAATGAATAAATTAAGCCCCACCCCAAACATACTACAATTGTCCCTTCACATTCATTGGGGTTTGGTTCCAGGACCCCCCATGAATACCCAAATCCATGAATACTCAAGTCCCATTATGTGCAATGGCATAGCAAAATGGTGTCCCTTATTTAAGATGGCAACATCAAGGTTTGCTTTTTGGATTATTATTTTTTAAAGAATATTTTCAAGCTGTGAGTACTTAAATCCATGAATGCCAAATCCGTGAATATGGAGGGACAACTGTATATTCTCTTCTCCCGCTAACAGCACTACCAGAACCTCCCTTTCCTACATTTGCACAATACCACAGCTGATTTGCAAAGCCCCTCTGCCTCCCTCCACTCTAAATTAAATGTTAGTGGTAGCAGCTGCTGCCGCAGCAATCACCAACTAGATCACAACTCTCTCTATATCCCCCTTTCCTTGCAACAAAACCACCCCACATCTCCTGCTGTCCTGGCACCCAAGCCGACCTGCACCACCTTAAAAACTTTATTCCATCCCATCTCCCCTCAAACCAAAGTGAAAAGCATAGTTCCTGCTGCAGCAGCGGCAACAATTCTTGGGCACACAAAACTTTCCCACCCTCGCCTCCCCCTCCCTCTGCTTGGCCAGCAACAACACCCCATGTCTCCTGCTCTCCTGGCACCCAAGCCGACCTGCACCACCTTAAAAACTTTATTCCACCCCATCTCCCCACAAACCGAAGCTAAAAACACATCCCCACTGCAGCAGCGGCAACAGTTCTCCAACACACAAAACTTTCCCAACCTCACCTCCCATTCCCTCTGCCTAGCCAGCAACAACACCCCACATCTTCTGCTCACCTGGAATCCAAACCGGTATGAATTGTGCACCTTGATCTGGAGCTAAACATTGCTACGCCACCTTAAAACTCCATTGTCATTCAATCGTGGGAAAGGGAGAAACAGGCAGTATTGTTGGCTGGAAAGGAGGAAGAGAAGAGAGAAGAGAAGGATGAGATGGGTGTGAGGCAGAGCCAGTCTTCCCGGGAGGCAGAGGGACTTTGCAAATCTTGCAGAATCATGGTAGTGTGAAGAATGACATTTTCCCAGACAGAAGGAGGGGGAGGAGAAGGAGGACAAGGTCTTGCAATAACAGTACTGTAGACGTATTCCAGCAGTGGCTAAAAACCGCAAATAATCAAATCCGCGAAAGTGAAAGCCACAAATGTGGTGGGACGATTGTACTACATACCCTGTACATCTAGTACAATACACTGACAGCATATTTTATATGCATCAAACATCCCTAGCAGTTGTCTAATCTTTTTATTGAAAGTGATTCTGTAACCTATTCAATGACTTATTACTTCATCACCATAAACCTCTTAAACTATAATAGACTAAGTGCTGAAGGCAGATTAAAAATTCTCAAGACCCTTTGCACATATTTATAATCTGAACTGAAACACAAAACAAGAGGGCAATGAACATGGAGGGAAAGCCTTGTAGTTACTAGACAATTGTGATGAGAAGGGTGGAATACTGTATGTGGATCAGAATGTCAGGAACAGGGAAGCGATTCACAGTGCACTTCTGTATCTACACAGAAGTCCCGTTGAGTTCATCAGGACTTACTTCCACCTAGGTAGATATGCATAAGGTTGAAGCTTTAATTTAGTGAAATAATACCATGAAGGAAATGCAAAGAGAGAGAAACATGTTATGATAATTTCTAAAAGAAATAGAAAAGACCAGTTTAACTCACTAAATTACAGGCATTCCTAAGTTAACAAAGCCTCTGCCAAGGCAATTCCTTTTTATAAAGTCTTTGTATGCCTTCCCAGCCTCATTCTCTGTCTATCTGGGGTTTTATTTTTAGAAGCATTGGTATGAGGAGGATTGTGAAGGAGGAACAGAGAGAAAGATAGACACATGCTTTCAGAGATGAGTTGCAGCAGCATGTCTTTAGTAAAAAGGGCAATAGTTCATCAACTGGGAAAGAATGGGATTCTGCTCTAGCTGATGCTACTGTACTTGTATGTGCCTACCTACATTTTTTTCTGGGTTTTCTTCACAAATGAAGATTCAGGAAGGACTCATCCCGCGCTTTCTGCAAGTGCGCTGATGACTAAAAAGGCCAGTCTGAGATAAACAAGTCTGGTTGCAGAAAGCACAGCAGAAGGTCTCCTTGGGTGATGTTTCTGGGTTGTGATTCTTTCTGCATTGTCGTTTCTCCTCAAGACTTGTTCGGCGTGAATTCTCAAATAAGGCTGCAGCATTGTGGATAGTGCGTCTCCATGCCTCCCAATGTGAGGCCAGGGCGGACCATTGTTGGTGATCAATTTGGCCGAGCCTGAGATGTTGTTTCAGGGAGTCCTTGTATCGCTTTTTTGGAGCGCCCCTCTTACGCTGACCCGTGGCGAGTTCACCGTAGAGTACTATTTTGGGAGGCAATGGTCCTCCATCCTAGAAGCGTGCCCTGCCCAGCAGAGCTGTGTTCTCAATATCATGGCCTCAATTCTGGTGATCCCTGCTTGCTCAAGGACAGCAATATTCATCACATAGTCAGTCCAGTGTATATTTAGGATTGTGCGTATACAGCACTGATGAAAGTGTTTGAGGAGTCATAGGTGGTGGCGATAGGTGACCCATGTTTCATATCCATAAAGGAGAATAGACAGTACAATGGCTCTATACACACTGATTTTTGTGCTTTGCCTCAGGTGTTTATTGCTCCAGACTCTTTTGTGAAGTCTTCCAAATGCACTATATGCCTTTGCTAATCTGTGATCGATCTCTTTGTCAATCTTGGCATCCGAGGAGATGATGCTTCCCAGGTAGGTGAACTGCTGAACGGACTTAAGCACAGAGTTGCCGACGACAATGTGGGGATGGTGGTGTTCGTCCTGTGGTGCAGGCTGGTAAAGAACTTCCGTTTTCTTCAGGTTGACTTCCAGCCCAAACAGCCCTGCAGTTGTTGCGAAGCAGGATGTTAGGCGCTGCAAAGCTGCTTCTGTGTGGGCAACAAGGGCAGCATCATCAGTGAAGAGCAGCTTACGGACTAGATAGTTTAGAGTCTTATTGTGAGCCCTTAGACAGCTTAAGTTAAACAAGCCTACATACAACAAGCAAGGTAACTAGCAGCTGCTTCCAGAATCACTCACTGAGCCTCACTGAACAGAAAAATAGAGTAAAGGGGAAAGCAGGTGAGCCTGTCACACCAGCTACTCCAACATGTTTAAGAAACATAAGTCTATAAATTTGCCCACAAAAAATGGAAATAATTAGACAAGTGGAATCTGGTGAAAGAGAAACCCATCCCTGGATGTGTTTTGGAAGAAGCTTTCAAGCTAGTCCCTTATAGAAGGCGTGACTTGGTAGTTTCAATTCACATTTTCAAATTGTTTGTTTTGAATAAAAAGTTTGCTGAAAGAGGTTGAACTGCTCTCCTTTTTTTCTTCTTCTTTTGTGGTAAAGTAACCTATCCCTTTTCTTTCCATGTTATTTCTGTGTCTGGTACCAAATTTTCTGTTAGAGAGGTAATGCCCAGAAACACATCTATTTCATTAACTGAGGCCTGCCTCTACTTTTCAGCTGCTTTTCAAACTACCACAGTTGAAGGTTCCACATGATTTGACTATCCAGTTGACTGCATGCAGACCTGGTTCTAAGTTTTGTTCGTTTCCCACTACCCCTAGCCGTTTCTGTTTAATGATTAAAAGAACATTCTTCAGCATATCCACTCCCAGTAAATGTTTCTAAATTCATTCATACTTCCTTTCAAGTAAACAAGCAGTGAATTAGGCTTCAGATTTGGTGCCACAAAAGGATTAGATCTTGGAATATCGTGGTGCCTTTTCAGGGTTGAGGATATCCAATTACATTAAAACATTCATGATTAAATTCTTACAATCTTAATGCATTTTAATGCATAATAGCACTTTTTAGCAAGTCTTAAAATGCATAATAGTACTATAAGGCCTGACCTTATTATGCCAATAAATAAATATTAAAAGGAAATCAACTTATATAGTGGTATTCTGTAGTGTTGTCAGCTGATCAAAGAGGCCATAATACTGTAACAGTATGTGTTACCTTAAAAAAAAATCTGTGCAGTACAGAAAATTTAGAACAATTAAATCAACAAAGGAGCAATTCATTGGTTGAAAAAAAATCAGATGCTGATATGTATTACAGATCTAATTGGCAAAGAAATGGAATGGAGAACAACATTCTTACAGAACTTAAAGGCATTTGGATCTCTATTTAAAAGCATTTAGATCCTGCCTGATCTCCCAGGCCAACTACAATGTTAGTTCTGTTGCCACAGCCCTAGTTACTCCATGTTCTGGACATGTACTGTTACTTCTAATAATAAGAGCCAGCATGGTGTAGTGGTTTGAGTATTGGACTACAGCTCTGGAGGTCAGGGTTCAAGTCCACACTTGGCCATGGAAAACCACTGTGTGACCTCGGGCAAGACGCACTCTCTCAGTCTCAGAGGAAGGCAGTGGCAACCCCCCTCTGAACAAATCTTGCCAAGAAAACCCTGTGAACCCTTAGCATTGCCATAAGTTGGAAATGAGTTGAAGGCACACAACAACAACAACACAACTTCTCATGGCATAATGACTGCCTGGCAACAAGACAGAACAGTCATGTTTAGTTTATTAGTACACACAGGAAAAGGTGTAGCTATGCTAGTGTAAGTTGTTCACTTTTTTCAGATGAGTTCTTCATATGTTTATTCTGTGGGAAAGAAGGAATGGGGTTAAATCTACTGAGTTTCTCCATGACTTGGTGGTTTCTCCTGCCCTCCCCCCATCAACATCTGCACATTTACAACACTGTTTGTAGAGGAAAGCTTTCCATATACAACTGTGTACTCATAGGCTCCTCTGTGCTATTTTTGTGCTGAGTGTACAGATTTCTGGAAGATGGAGCTAGCAGTCATGGCCAGCTTGCTCCTTTATAAGTGGAGAAGATGCACAGAGGGGCAACCACATGACAAATGATCATGTAATAAACCAGTATGTCTCTTTCTACAACCCTGGAAGGTGGGATTGGGATGCCTTTAGCATATTTGCCTCAGAAGTAGCCCTGCCACTACTTCCATTTTTAGTAATGCTTCAGCTTGAATCATACTGTAAGTCCCCACAAGGATAGAACAATTGAGTCAGTGAGATTTGTTTCAGTTTTGATTACCATTCAACAGTTGACTAAATGGGTCTACACAAATTGGGACTACCAATAGGATTCAGGCCTTTATGTCCTTGGGCCTGTCGAAATGGAGAAAATACCACTCATGGGATTAGCTGGAAATCTTACCTGTCTAAACAGGATCCAGCACCAATCCACACTGTTGGAAGGAGGGAAGCCCAAAATGGCAAAAACAACAGAGTAGAAAAGCCTTCGCAGATTTCCTCGTACTTTTTCACAAATCATGAGGCGGGTGCACATTTTTGCTCATTTGGACTATAGAACAATAAAAAACTCAAAGGAAAGCACAAAGCTGATTGGCCAGCCAAGAGCGGAGGTAGGACTTGCTAGGAGGGCAAACGCCCGCTGCCTCCATGTTGGATTTTTCCCTTAGTGATCGCTTGCTAAGGCAATAAAACGGATCAATATTCTCTATTTTGCTTTGGAGAATTGCTCTATTGCACCAGCACACCTTGGGATGACTTTAAAAAAACAACAGCCCAGTGGCAGTAAAGAACTAACGTGAGTAAATCACTCGTGGCCGCCATCACGAGGCTTATGGGGGCTTCCGAGGCCAGAAAAACTTGAACATGTCGCTGCTGCTGCAAAATGCCAATAGTATGATGTATTTGGGATTTTTCCCCCCTCGTGTAGACGGGCCCCTTGATTCATAAAACTCTGGACATGTACTGTGTAAGCCTGCTACTAAATGTATGATACACACTTATGGAGAAGGATAGGCCCCTGCTCAGATCTTACTTGAAACTCCTTACCAACCAGGAAGAGAATCAGATCAAATTCATTCTCCATTTAATGTTTTATTTATTTATCTTACAATCAAAGTATTCCAAAGTGGGTAGGCAGAAAGTTTCCAGGGAGGGAAATTCAAACCAACAAATCAATAGCTTAGTTGTTGTGAGGCTGAATACATCTTGATAGATGTTAGTATCTATCGAAACATGACATTTCTAGGTAGGATTGTTTATCTAGGTATTTGTAATGGAGACAGGAGAGAGGTCTGATCCATCAGAGATGGTTAGTAACACCTAAAATATAATACTATAATCATGTTTCTATGTGTCTCTGGCCTAGGTCAAAGCAAAGTACAATCTGTGCTATAAGATAACAACCAGCGGTCAGGGAGTTGCTGTATAATTGAAAGAATGCCCATTTCCCTCATCAACCACTTTCAAATTTCACAGTTCCATTGTACTCTGTCCCAGTTTGGGGCACCTGACAAATGCAAAGATTTTGTCAGTAGCTTGGAGTCCTCAAATCCTTAGTTGTTAGGAGTTCTTTACCTGCTAGTTTATTGATTAATTGAATAATTCTTTCAACCTTATGTTTATATTGATTTCAATTAACCATGGCCCAAATAGTCCTAAAAGCCAGCACGCATCCTTTCTTCTGCTCCTGATTGCTTTCCATTCAGATTCTATAGACTAACAAGAATGTTTCTTTCCCCCCTCAACATAATAGTAACACTACTAAGGAAGAGGAGAAACAAGGTGTTTTAATGCTGAAAGAACTCATAATTCAAAGCAAAAGAAAGCCCATCCCTGTGTTGAAGCCCAAACTACAAGTTTCAATGGCTGATTTAGACCACAAACAACAACAACAACAACAACACCCCAGTTGCTGATGTGAAGTCGAAGGCTTTCACAGCCGGCATTCATAGGTTTTCTATGTTTTTTTTTCCAGCCTTGGACGGCATGTTCTGGAAGAGTTTGTTCCTGATGTTTCGCCTGCATCTGTGGCTGACATTTTCAGAGAATGGTTGAGTGGGAGTGTGTGTGGGGGTTATATACTGTGAGCTCCTGTTGGAGAGGATATGTAAATTTGTGTATTTGAATGAGTAGTTCCTGGGGTGAGATATGCAAGGAGAATTCATGTCTGTTTGGCTAATGGTCCATTATCTGCTGGAAATCCCCCTGTCCCTGGGTGGAGTTCATTTGCAGGTGTTGAGTTTTGATTTTGGTGTTTTTCAAGACTGGCACCATTTGGACCCATGAAGAAGAAGATTTGGTCACATTTCTGAACCGCCTGAACAACATCTACCCAAATATCCAATTCACAATGGAAAAAGAAAAGGAAGGAACATTGCCATTCTTAGATGTCCTAGTCATCCGGAACCCAAACCAACTGTTGAGCCATAAGGTATATAGAAACCCCCCTCCCACACAGATAGATACCTACACATGAACTCTAATCATCACCCAGGACAAAAAAAGAAGCACAATAAAAACATTGGTAGACCTCGCAAAAAGGATCTGCGAACCCTACTATCTGGAGGACGAACTGAAACACCTAAACTGGGCTCTACAAGCTGATAGTTACTCCAGATCAGACATCACAAGAGCAGCCAGACCTGAAAAAAACCAAAGGAATGAAGAAAAACAACCACCCAAAGGGAAGGTATTTTTACCATACATCAAAGGAGTCACAGACAGAATAGAGAAACTGATGAGGAAACACAACCTCCAAATGATCTACAAACCAACCAAGAAAATCCAAGAAATGCTACGCTCAGCAAAGGACAAAAGAGACCCTCTCACAGCTGCAGGATTTTACTGCATACCATGCAGCTGTGGACAAGTTTACATAGGGACCACTAAACGCAGTGTGCAAACACGAATCAAAGAACATGATAGACACTGCAGACTGGGCCAGCCAGAAAAATCAGCAGTAGCAGAACATGTTATAAACCAACCTGGACACAAAATGTTATTTAAAAACACAGACATTCTGGACCAGGCCAACAACTATCATGTCAGAATGCACAGAGAAGCTATTGAAATCCACAGACACCTGGATGACTTCAACAGGAAAGAAGAAACCTTTAAAGTAAACAAAGTTGGACTACCAGTCTTGAAAAACACCAAAATCAAAACTCAACACATGCAAATGAACTCCACCCAGGAACAGGGGGATTTCCAGCAGACAATGGGCCATTAACCAAACAGCTGCGAATCCTCCTTGTATATCTCCCCCCAAGGAACTACTCATTCAAATACACAAATATACATATCCTCTCCAACAGGAGCTGACAGTATATAACCCCCACACACACACACACTCCTACTCAACCATTCTCTGAAGATGCCAGCCACAGATGCAGGCAAAATGTCAGGAATAAACTCTTCCAGAACATGGCCTCACAGCCCAGAAAAAACCTACAGACAACCTAAAGTTACTGATGTGGTTATCTCTGGCACGACTTTTTAAGTTTGGGACAGTTTGTACCACCCATTTCTCTCAGCTCCAAAATTCCATTCCTAGCAGCATTTTACCACCTTCGGTTTCAAATATGCTTGCTGTCATTAGTTGACCATTCATAGGCCAGTACTTATGGTATATTTATTATTATTCTCTCTGGCTTCTCTTCACAAATGAAGATTCAGGAATGTCTCATCCCATGCTTTCTGCAAGCGTGCTGATGACTAAAAAGGCCAATCCGAGATAGACAAGTCCAGTTGCAGAAAGCACAGCAGAAGGTTTCCTTGGGTGATGTTTCCGGGTTGTGATTTTTTCTGCGTTGTCATTTCTCTTCAAGACTTGTTCGGCGTGAGTTCTCAAATAAGGCTGCAGCATTGTGGATAGTGCGTCTCCATGCCTCCCGATGTGAGGCCAGGGCGGACCATTGTTGGTCATCAATTTGGCTGAGCCTGAGGTGTTGTTTCAGGGAGTCCTTGTATCGCTTTTTTGGAGTGCCTATCTTATGCTGACCCATGGCGAGTTCACCGTAGAGTACTATTTTTGGAAGGCGATGGTCCTCCATCCTAGAAACATGCCCTGCCCAGCGCAGCTGTGTTCTCAATATCATGGCCTCAATGCTGGTGATCCCTGCTTGTTCAAGGACAGCAACATTTGTCACATAGTCAGTCCAGTGTATATTTAGGATTGTGCGTAAATAGCACTGAGTTGTTGTTGTTATTATTATTATTATTATTCAACTTGTCTTCCAGCCTTGATTACTTGAGTGTCTTAACTGCAGATCTCTTGGGCCTTAATTTGCTACTGGAGAATGCCTGCTGCACCAATTGAGGAAGTATGTGTCCTTCTGATTTGTACAGCCAACACTTGGCTGGATGAATGATGAAGTGTAAAATTTTGGAGAATAATACTAGCCATCCTGTACTTCCCCATATGTGTCTACCAGGTTATCATGTGCAATGAAGATCTGGTTGATGGGCATCTGTGATCAGAGTGTGGTCTTGATGTGTAAGGTCTGGTGCCCCAGTCAGCACTCAGCCAGTTTTGAATATTTTTACCTGGCACTTCGGATTTGAAACAGACAAGAATTCTGTTGATACTATATTCCTTGCTGCATAACAGTCTACCTGCCTAAACTGATATAAGTGGTTTCACAAATGGCACCAAGGAGTTCATATCCTGTGTTCTTCCACATACACACTCAGTACCCCTTGGCTGAGATGGCCCAGGATTTCATGGTAACTATGATAACAATTGAGCTGACTCAATATCAAACCTACAACAAGACATATGCTGTGACTGGTTTTCTTGACTGGCTGGGGATAATGATTTGGGCTGGGGGAAAGACTAGAACTAACTCTGTTGTCATGGATGTGTCATTTTCTGATCAAGTGTTGTTTCCTGCGATCTTTTGAGGAGAGTCCTTCAGTTTTAACTTGTGATTTTACCAAGGTCCTGGTGTCTGCTTAGAACAGGGAGATGATGTGATTCGTCTTAAGCATCCCAATCTTTCTTTGCCACCATAGAATCTGCACAATGACAGCCAGATTTGGGGGTGGTGGTTAAAAGGCTTTCTGTATAGGATTGGATAGATGGGACCCTGGAAGATTCAATGTGATCAAATTTGCATTACTGTTTGCAGACAAAATGGCTTGCATTCATTCCAAGTTGGATGCTATCAATTTTGATAAAAACAAAGATGCAACCAGGATTCTATCAGTCATCCTTCTTTGGGTAGGTTTCAGTTTGTGCAGGTTGATGATATAGACAGGTGATTTGGACTTTTGAGACTTGACACATACTCTAATCCATCGATTCATGCTCCCTCTTGGAATTTAAAACCTGCCAGGACTGAGCTTACCATCCTGTAATTGGTGGTTTATGCCTCTCTGAGGGAGGATGTGATTCCTGCTGTACATAAGGTGGCAATGATTAGAGCCATCAATATGACCAAAAAAATGAGGTTATGGTCCTGGATGACGGTCACCCAGTATTTGATACACCATTCTAAGATAATGGATGGCTTCTCGACTCCAGATGGTCTTGCATCGTCCTGTAGATCTTCCTCCTATGGGGGAAGGCTAGGTTGGCTTCCTTTGTATTTTCCTCCTGCTAGAGGCATGGACCTTTTCATTTTGACAGGCTTTTGGCCATTAGCTTGTCACTGCAAAAGTATTTTTTTAAGGTGGGTTCCTGTACTTTTAATATTTTCTTCATCTGTTATGCTTTAAATGGTTTTAAATTATCTTTAATTCAGTGCTATTTTAATATGATAGTTTATTTAATTTAAAATAGATTTTGCCCAAAGCAAAAACTCGAAGTCACTTATAAATTAAAACAAATACAGTATAGCTAAAACATAAAAATGTTAACATCAACATGTAATTAAACATTGTAACTATATTCTTATTAACCTGTGTTATAAACCACCTTGGATCCCACACTGTACTTGGAGAAAGATGAGATATCAGACAAACAAATAGAGTAATACTGCTTATTTGGGTCTGGTTTCAGACTGGTTTTTGGATTGTTTTGGAATAGGCCTTGGTCACACTGATAGGATAGTGAGAATTCAGCTTTGTTAGTTCTCTACTTTTCTGAGTTATTTCATTGACCATATTACAATTCTGGGTTGGCTAGTCAAGATAGGACTGGGGAGGTTGGTATTATGGTGGCTGTACTCCTTTCTGAAGGGATGTACCCAAATATTGGGTGTCAGCAGACTCCTGTTCCACTAAAAGGACATTAGCCCATTGGTACTGCAGGGTTTTGTCTTAACCCTCATACTTTTTGATAGACCCCATGAAACAACTATAAGAAGTAATCAGGAATCATGGTCTAAAGTAAATACTGTATGTGGATGACACACAGAGCTCTATGGGGTTGTCTACACAGACAATCCTGATGACGCAGGGCTTTTGTACTGTTTTGTTTCCAGGCAGTCCTCATGGCCCTTGGGGCTAAGACAGGGGAAAGACAGGGTCAGGCCCAATAAAACATTTTAAGAAAATACCTGTTTAAATCTATTCCAGCCAAAATAAAATGGATCTGGCCCTGGGTGACCGCAGGAGCTTGTTCTGGCATGCTGGCCCCATTGCTGTAGCTGCTGGCTGCCTTGCTCTTCCAGATCCATGAAGGGCCCTCACAGCATGTGACCAGGCAGGTTACATGCAGGGGGCCTTACTCATGTGCTGTGGACCTACTGCCTGGGTCCAGAGAGTGGATGCAGGTGGTGGTGGTTACAAGATGGGCTGGCATTCCTGTCTGGACTTTCGCCTGCTCCATCCTGGTAACAGGGGAGGAATGGTCCTGATCCGTAGGCAGGATATGTTGATGGGGAGCTGTCATATCCTGGCCCGTGTAGATGAACTCTCTCAGGGAGACTGTGGATGTCGTAAGCAGATGTCTAGAGGCAATTTTTGGATGGGTGAGGGCAAGCAAATGATGTGTAAAATGACTTGAAGTGGTGACACAGAAGTGGTGAGGAAGGGAGGAAACAGGTAATTAGGAGCCCATTAACAAGTACAGAATTATAATGCTAATATTTCATTTTAACTGCCATGATTCCGTACTATGAAATCCTGGCATTTGTAGTCTGTTGAGCTACTAGAACACCTTTGCTAAGAATTCTTTATGCCCTGCCCTAAATTGTAAATCCCGTAGGATAGAACCATGACAGTTAAAGTGGAATAATACACTAGAGATATAATTGTGTAGTGTGAATGAACACTTGGGCAATAGAAAAAGAACTGGCATTTTGTGTGTCGAATAGGTAAAGAGCTGGAGTCGGAGAGATGTGACTGAAAGGAAAACAGAATAATTTCTTCAGCACACCAAGAGAAAAGCAGTGAACACATCATAGGTGGACACAGAGAAAACAGTAGAATGAGAGCAAGAAATTTTAATACTAAATAGGGGGAGCTAAATTATTTCTGTGGAATTTTTGAGACTATTTAATCCTAAGCCAGACCACTGTGGGCCAGAACAAATTACATCATACGACACGCTCCTTTCACTAACCCGTCCACTAGCCGCAAAGGAGGGGCACAGTCACAACGAAATGCCCCCCATCACCAGTCCTGACTCGGAGACGATCCCAGTGGGAGGAAGGCTGTCACGGTTCCTAGACTCTTGGTTGACCTCCACCACGGACAAGTGGGTCCTGGAAACCATAGCCAATGGCTACAAGGTGGAGTTCAACACAAGACCAAGGAACCGGTTCCTACCAGCTCCCGTACCTGCCAACCTCCAGAAAGCAAGAAACCTCAGGATAGCCATAAGCCACCTACTGGAGATCAACACCATAGAGGCGGTTCCAAACACCAAACATTTCTCAGGGGTGTACTCCTACTTCTTCATGGTACCCAAAAAGAACGGGAGCCTACGATCAGTCTTAGATCTAAAATTCACAAACTCGTGCATTACATACAAGCGTTTCCATATGGAAACCCTATCCTTGATCAGGGAGGCGATACAGGAAGGTGACTTCCTAGCCTCTCTAGACTTATCAGAAGCGTACCTACAAATCGGAATGCACCTGGACAGCAGACAGTTCCTCAGGTTCGCATTCGGCGACAAACACTATCAGTTCAAGGCGCTCCCATTCTGCTTATCCACAGCATCGAGGGTATTTACCAAGGTGCTGGTGGTACTGATAGCACATCTGCGCACCAAGGGAATACACCTTTACCCATACCTGGATGACATTCTTCTAAGAGCAACGTCAAGAAGCAAAGCACAAAGAGACTTACAAGAAACGATAAGATGCCTTCAGTACCATGGCTTCTTGATAAATTTCAAGAAGAGCTCACTCACCCCGTCACAACATCTGACACATCTAGGGGTCCAACTAGACACGGTGAGATACTTGGTCACCCTGTCGAGAGAACGGCAAGAGGCCCTAAGAAGAGAGGCAAAGGAAACAAGCCAGAAGCGAAGAGCCACACTCGCAGCCTTGGCTCGGCTGTTTGGGCTGATGATTTCAGCGATCCACGTGATTCCTTGGGCCAGGTTCCACTCCAGACACTTGCAGACATTGCTCCTCCCATATCAGGAGCAGATAACGAGAAAAGAAGACATCTCTCTAGAGATACCCCACACTCTGAGGCGTTCCCTGCAGTGGTGGACCCACAGAGAAAACATAGCCAAAGGGTCCCCGATGACGATCACGCACCAGGTGGTAGTCACCTCGGACACAAGCCTCAGGGGATGGGGAGCACACTACTGAACCAAGTGATGCAGAGGATTTGGTCACCAAAAGAAAGAGAACACAGCATAAACTGGCTGGAACTCAGAGCGGCACAGCTAGCTCTGGCCAAATTCTCCCACCTACTGATGGACAGACACGTTCTCCTGCTAACAGACAATACAACAACGCGATCGTACATAGCAAGGCAGGGCAGATCGAAGTCGAGATCCCTGCACACGGAAGCAGAACTCCTACTCCAATGGGCAGAGACGACAGTTCGCTCACTATTAGCACAGCACCTGCAAGGGGAAACGAACACTCAAGCCGACTACCTGAGCAGGCACACTGTGTCGCCAGGGGAATGGGAACTGGACCAACAGACATTCCTCCAGATCACGGACACCTTCAGGAAGATGTCAGTGGACCTCTTCGCGTCTGCAACAAACACAAAACTACCAAGTTTCTTCTCAAGGTTCCCAGAGCCAGGAGCAGAGGGGACAGACGCCCTACGCTCTCACTGGCCCAAAGGCCTTCTGTATCTGTTTCCCCCACTCCCACTAATAGGGAAGGTATGCAGGAAAATACGTCAAGAGAAAGCACAGGTGGTGCTCATTGCCCCACACTGGCCTCGCCATCCATGGTTCTCGGAACTATCGGAAATGTCAGTCAAAGCCCCACTGAGGCTCCAACCACATGCAGACCTACTACACCAGAAACCAGTCAATCACCCCGACGTAGCCTGGCTGCAACTGACGGCATGGAGACTGAGCGGTAAACCTTGAGAGATTGCGGCTATGAGGACAAGGTGATCGACACCCTCCTGGCCCCTCTACCAAGAGAATATACCAGGCCACATGGAAAGCCTTCTCACAATGGTGCATCAAGGAAAAAGTAGACCCAACAAAAGCCACGACGAGGCACGTCTTGGCCTTCCTCCAGAGGGGTCTGGACAGTGGCCTCCGGCCGAATACACTTAAACGGCAAATGGCCGCACTGGCAGCCTTCATCCAATGCCCGCGAGGGGAATGAATATCATCTCACCCACATGTCAGAAGATTCTTGAGAGGGGAAACACTGCTCGCTCCACCGACAAATCATAGGTTTCCCTCCTGGACACTATCTCTGGTGCTCAGGCAGCTCACGAAGGCACCATTCGAACCCCTGAGAATGTTGTCTCTGAAGGTAGCCTTTCTAATCGCAATAACATCCGCCAGAAGAGTTTCGGAACTCACGACCCTATCAGTAAGGGAGCACCTGTGCTCCTTCAACCCAGATTCAGTCTGCCTCCGGCCGGACCCATCCTTCAAACCAAAAGTCCTATCATCCTTCCATGTCTTGTAGCAGATAATACTTCCATCCTTCTGCCCTAACCCGGCCCACCCTACGGAGAGACTGTGGCACAAACTAGATGTAAGAAGAGTGCTGAAGATATACATCAAGCGCACAGCACCCATCAGATGATGTGACTCCCTGTTTGTGTCCAACCCGGAATCTATGGGATCACGGATCTCACGGCAGATGCTGGCAACATGGATCAAAACCTGCATCTTCACAGCTTACGATGCGGCTGGGATCCCACGCCCATCAGGGGCCATAGCCCACTCAGCTCGCTTGGCGGCCACCTCAGCCGTGTTCTCTACAAATGCCCCAATCGCAGAAATCTGCAGGGCAGCCACTTGGAGCAACCCATCCACTTTCATCAGACACTACAAGGTAGATAAATACAGATCAGCAGAGGCAGCCTTCGGCAGGAGGGTGCTTCACGAGGTGATACACCAGTAGAACATGAACTCGTGCCTTAGCAGTCTCCCCACCCGGGAATAATCCGAAGCTTGGGCACGTCCCAATACTGAAGGATTGTTCCTGCAACCAAACCCTACAGAATGTTACAATGGGTACTTACTGTGAAGATACCTTCTGTAGGGTAGGTTGCAGGAACAATCCGGCCCTCCCGGTGACTGCAACATATACATGATGAGATGTACTAACCTGTGTTGTTTGTTCCTAAACAAGGAGGAGTCTTGATCCAGTTTACAGGGCTTTGCTAGTCAGAGAACTGGAGACCGCGTGGAAGAGAGCAGAGAACAAAGACTCAATCTTCCAGGTCAAAGGTCTTCTTCCTGCTTCGAACTGGGCGGTCCTAAGTTCTCAATACTGAAGGATTGTTCCTGCCACCTACCCTACAGAAGGTACCTTCACAGTAAGTACCCAATGTAACAATCTGGCTTGATGTTCAGGTAATTAACTGCATGATCAGAGCACTGACATGGAAAGGGTTGTGGATGGGGGTTCTTGCCATTGAAAGACCACCAGTTCATATGATGGGAGCGTCTAGGACTTCTGGGAAGAAGAAACACACAGATAAATGTATGATGGATGTCAGTGGAACTGCAATGCTTAACTTTGTTAACATTGCCATTTATCTGCATAATTATCACAATAGTCTTTTGAGGCAGGTGACGGTTATTGCCATTTCACCAATGGTGAAGTAAGGCTAAAATATAATAATTTCTCTTTTATTCCGTGAATTTATTCCAACTCTTGGAATTTATTCCAAGAGGGATTTAGCTCCAGGAATCTTACTTGGAAATCCATAGCCTATTCACTGGTTCAAAATGGAACCATATTCTGAGGATGTGTGAATATAAAAATTGCTTTGCTGGACTCGGTTACTAACCCAGCGGTCTGTTTCCTGCTGCAGCCAGCCAAATGCCTTTAGTAATTCACAAGGAGGGCATGAAGGTGATGGCCACCCCCCTTTATTTTCCCTGGCACCTGGACTTCAGAGAAATATTGCCTCATACAGAGAGGTTCTGTTTAGCCATAGATAGACCTAGGACAGCTGGCTGAATGAGAAATATGAACTGGCTGGTATCTGAGAAGTATTTGGAGTGAATTTCATCATAAAGCTTGGAGGTTGGTGTTAGAAATTACAATTGAACATGGGAAGACATGCTGCCACAGTATGTGATGGATGGCACACAGAATCTTGAACAACTTTTTGAAGCATAAGGCTTAGCTTGTCCTTGGGCACTGAATATCACTGGTAACTACATTTTCTACCCTGTTGGAAATTGGTATATTGCTTAGAACACAGAGACTGTGATGGCAAATTTTGCATTTTTGTTAGTTTCTAATCTTTGTAAGGTTATGAAACACTCTAGAGATATCACTATATCCTCCACAATCAAATATGTCAAAGCTTGATCTAATGCCTATGGCTAAATCCTCCTAATGTTTTTAAAACTGCTTGGCTTCTTTTAAGTGAGCAGACACAGAAAGTACAGACCAGTTGAAAACAAAACAAAAAAAAAAGAGAGAGAGAGAGAGAGAGAGAGAGAGAGAGAGAGAGAAATGTTGGGAAAGAATAGCTATGGATAAAAAGGACTAAATAATAATCTAGACCAGTTTTCTCAGTCTCCAACCAGCACAGGTAGGCTGGGCTGTTGGGAGTCCATCATATCTGGAGTGTGCCGGATCACACACAACTAATCTAGACCAGCTCCGTTGAACTAGGATCTGATTAAATAGGATCTCAAGAAACTGTGCAAATATACATCTAAAATACAACCCACTAATTTTCCCCAGAAAACAAATATCTCCAGATGTTTTTAAGCAAGCTCAATTGAACGTTGCACCTTTTAAACAGGAGTACAAGGAGAGAAGGCAAGAGCTGTCACTTTTCTTTCTTTCTTTTCTTTTCTTGTCTTTTTTTCTTTTTCTTTTTTCTTTTCTTTTTGGTTCCTTGCTGTTGAATTAAGCCAGCTCAGCCATTTACTTTGCCAGCTCTACTTATCTGGCTCCCATCCAAAATTCATTCTGGGCACAAATTTCTTGCTTTCCCTCTGCAGTCCTGTCATACTTCCTAACCTATCTGTGACTGCCAGCCCCATATATATCCTTCTGTCACTATATATGCATTTCCTCCAGTCACAGGGTCTTTTTCAACTTGCTCTTGCTGTTGATTTCAGTGCCACTATAATTATCAATAGCCTCTGTGCCAAATTTGTGCTGAACTAGAATACTCAAGATTCAGGGAGTGCTGGAGGGAGTGAAGCTTCCTGACCTTGTGCTGGATGACAAGAAAGCAGAAGTGACATGCTTGAAACTGGACTTTGAAATGGGGACAGGGTTGAGAGAACATTGCTTGGCATTGGGACTTCTAGGTCAAACTGCACTCTCTTGTTTTGTCTTCCTTTTGTTGTGCCTTTCCTTAACTTTCGCCCTGTTTATCTTTCAGTTTGGCCATAATGTGATGTTTCTTTAAGATCACAAAAATGTAGATCTGAGGTGTTTGGATCAAGATATACCTTAGCAGCAGAACACATACGTTGTACACAAAAGGCCCCAGGTTCAATTCTGGCATCTCCCAGTAGGACTGGGAAAGACCCTCGTCTGAAATTTTGAGCAGTTGCAGGGCTCATCTATTACAAGGCAATAAAATGTGGATTGATGCACAGTAACGCCAATTCGCAGCAGCTTCCATTTATCTCCACCATTTTTTTCAAGATCGCAGGCATGCAAAGCCATACATGTTTGTTGTTCAAACGGGTATGCCTGGGAATCAAGATGGCGGGCATGACTGAATTACTCGCATTTTATTGTCACCAGTTGCTGCCGCACATTGTGGTTTTTTTTAAAGCAAATGCAAGGTGCAGAAGTGTGATAAATAATAAACAAAATTTATTACAAAAAATGTAATAAAAAACAAAAAAACCCTACAGCTAATAAACAAATGAAAACAAACAAAGATTTTCCTTGGTTTTTTTTTCCAGGCTGTGAGACTGTGTTCTGGAATAGTTTCTTTCTGACATTTCGCCTGCATCTGTGGCTGGCATCTTCAGAGAAATGGTTGGATAGGAGTGTGTGTGGAGTTTATATGCTGTGAACCTCTGTTGGGGAGTATACATAAATTTGTGTAATTGAATGGTTATTTCTGGGTATAGAAATGCAAGGCTCATTAGTGTCTGTTTGGCTAATGGTTGGTTGATGGGCCATTATCTGCTGGAAACCCCCCTGTTTCTGGGTGGAGTTCATTTGCATGTGTTGAGTTTTGATTTTGGTGTTTTTCTAGACTGGTAGTCCAACTTTGTTTACTTTAAAGGTTTCTTCTTTCCTGTTGAAGTCATCCAGGTGTCTGTGGATTTCAATAGCTTCTCTGTGCATTTTGACATGATAGTTGTTGGCCTGGTCCAGAATGTCTGTGTTTTTAAATAACATTTTGTGTCCAGGTTGGTTTATAACATGTTCTGCTACTGCTGATTTTTCTGGCTGGCCCAGTCTGCAGTGTCTCTCATGTTCCTTGATTCGTGTTTGCACACTGCATTTAGTGGTCCCTATGTAAACTTGTCCACAGCTGCATGGTATGCAGTAAACTCCTGCAGCTGTGAGAGGGTCTCTTTTGTCCATTTCTTGGATTTTCTTGGTTGGTTTGTAGATCGTTTGGAGGTTGTGTTTCCTCATCAGTTTCCCTATTCTGTCTGTGACTCCTTTGATGTATGGTAAGAATACCTTCTCTTTGGGTAGTTGTTTTTTTTTTCATTCCTGTGATTTTTCCTGGGTCTGGATGCTCTTGTGATGTTTGATCTGGAGTAATACTTAGCTTGTAGAGCCCAGTTTAGGTGTTTCACTTCATCCTCCAGATAGTGGGGTTCGCATATCCTTTTTGCGAGTTCTACCAATGTTTTTATTGTGCTTCTTTTTTGTCCTGGGTGATGACTGGAGTTCTTGCATAGGTATCCAAACTCTCAGAGATAGGATTAACTGTGATCTTGTTCATTCAGCACACAGTGAGTATCTTTCACATAGCACACCGACATCAGCATTCAGATGTTCCCATTCCCATGTCTGCACATGATTTTGGCAGTGATTTACAGCCCTATTAATGTTTAACAACTGGGGATCCAGGGAGTAATAGCTGGACATCTGCATTTGCCCCTGTGAGGCTGTCATAGATGTTCCATCTTCACCCAACCAGATGGTAGCAAACTGTTCAGTGTGAGTTTTGCTATTTTTCTTTACTGTTTTGTGATTTTCTTTGAACAAATGCACTGTCGGTCAACACTTCAGAGACAGTGGGCTTCATGATGATGTGGCACATAACTAAAACTCCATGGTACTAAAGCCACTTTAAAATGACAAGACAACAGATGCTTAGATTACAATCTTGTGTACCTTCTCCTGGAAGCAACCCTTATTAAATACATTGAGATTATTTCTGGCATTAGATTCCACTGAGTGCATTGGAAGTGTAGATTGCATTATTTTGAGACTGAGAGATGTCATAACTTCAGTATTTAGGCCAAAATCCAAAGACAGAATATGAGCATGTGAGGAGAAAACTACTCTCACACCCATTCTAAGTTTGATATCCTGACATTGCTTTATGATTTCCCAGTGCTGAGCAGAAAGACTTCTTTTTAAATGAAAATGTGGCTTGTATGTTTGGCAGTGAAAACAACAAAAGGTGTTAATATAAACCAGTGTTAGGATAGGTGATTCCTTCTCTCATGTATTTCAGTTCTTTAGATGTGCTTGGCAATATTTCTTCATCTTGGCTTCTTTAGGAGATAAAGGAGGGTTCTGCATCTTCTGAGATACCCCTTCTTCCCCTTTGCTTGAAACCATGTTTATTCCAAATCTCTCCTTTTTCAGTCTATAGCCAGTATTGGATGTCATGAACATATTAAACATTAGGAAGAACTTTCTGACAGTAAGAGCTGTTTGGAAGTGGAATGCACTGCCTCATAGTGTGGTGGAGTCTCCTTCTTTTGAGGTTTTTAAACAGAGGCTGGATGGCCATCTGTCGGGCATGATTTGATTGTGTATTCCTGCATGGCAGGGGTTTGGACTGCATGGCCCTTGAGGTCTCTTCCAACTCTATGATATTATGATTCTATTACCAGACCAAAATGCACACATTTACGCAACTTCCTGCAGGCAATTTCTACTTGGCTATTCCCATCATACTAAGTATTGCTCCAGTAGTGGTTACACTCGTTTGGGGCCTTGTCTGACTAGCTGACTTCTCCCAGACTGTACCAGACAGTGATGCTGGGAAGGCCTTCCTCGCTGTGTGAGGAGGCAGAAGACTAATTAGCCTAAGGCAGACATTTCAGTGGACATGTATGCATGTATTGCTCTGCTCACATGGCACAAGGTGGTGCTCAGGCTGCATTGCAACATTTGCATGAGGAAGCATTAAACACACAACAGTAAGTAAGCAAGCAAGCCACAGTTAGGCAGAGGCATGTGCATGATGTGGCCTGTCTTTTGCCCTGTGAAACTAGACTGCTGTGCTCAGGTATGGTGAAGAATGTTGTCCTACTGCCAGTGTTAAAATAAGATTCAGTTGCTATTTCAAGCCAGAAACCTGTTGATGGCTTATACTGATGTTGTGCAAGGACTACACTGTGTAGTCCAGTATTCCCTTGCTCAGTGCCTTGCTCTGGATATACAAAGACAGTTGGATGGCTCTCCAGTGCAGCTCTGCCACCCATAGAGGGGGCATCCCTGAGGATTATTCAGCTCCTCTTGTATTTCTAGGGAAGCGAATGGCTTCACATTTTTCTCCCCTTGTGCAAGGGCAGCCAGTCAGGGCCCAGGACAACTCCTGTGGCCAGTCAGAGGCTGGAGAAGGAGCTACACCAAGGAACCTCCAGCTGCCTTTGCATACCTGGGGAAGGAGAATCTACTGTCACCTCTCAAGTACCAGCATAAGCACACCATGGGAGTTTTCTGCTTTGCCAGTGGTCCTATTAGATTATGACATGAAGTGGCTCCTTGATGTGGAAAGAGAGGAGACATTTTCTTGTCCTTCTCTCATGCAGCAAAATGTCTTGGACTATCCCTGCTATTTCTGGATCATGTCAACTAGACAAATGCTAACTGTTTGAATACAGTGTGGCAAAATCTGAGTTCTAATCTCTTCACTAGCTGCCTCATCACTTCTCTGTAATGGCTGAAGTTATCACCTTTCCCTTTTCAGCTGGATGCAGCCCTGGATTTGTTTAGATGCCTTGTCCTCATGCTTTGTGTTGGAATGGTCCAAAAATTACATGCAAAGACCTGCAGAATCTCTCCTCCACAGTAAATTCTAACATGCTCATCAAAATGCTTGCAGTTTCCTTTAAATTTTCACTGTGTGTATCACTTGCCTTGACTGTTCTGTTCCTTTGCCATCTCACTCCCTACTGCTTATTTTCAATCACTTGCCCTTTTTTTCTGTCTTGGTTATCTAATAGATTGTAAGCCTTCTGGGAAACGATTACACTGAGTACTGTATGTGGCTTTTACTGTGCCTCTAACATATGTGGTGCTAAATACATGTAACATAATCCATGAAAGTTGAAATTTCTCAGAAAGACAAAATTTTGTGCCTGCTTCCCAAGCAGTGGGAGTGTGACAAAATTGCTCTAGGATGAAAAAGGATAAGAGTATCTCTAATGGCGGGGAGGGAGGAAATGAGGCAAAACAGGCTTGGGATTGTGGCTTTATATCTGTGGTTGGAGTAACATTCATGTAATCTACTGTCTTCAATTATTCATTATGTTAAAAAGATTTACAGTAACTGAAGAAAGACAGGGGCCAGAATGGAATACTTGGAACCACTGTGAGCTTCAGTGTACAGGAACTGAACTCCTTATGGGGACAATTATGCTTTCCTGCTTAATGGAGATCTTATCAAAAGTGCTGTGGCTATGATCTATGTGTAACCCGTAGATGCTTCTCATGATCTTCCTCCTAATTATATACTAAGGATATGAGGAATAAGGGAAATAAATATCTAAGAAAGCAGATCATGCTGTTTCTTTGAAAACATTACACATGTTGGTCTTGTGTGTAAAGAACCGAAAAACACACAAAGGGAAACCAAGAGGCTGTATGGTAAATGTCGCAACGTGTGCAAGAATTAAGATGCCTTTCACTGATGTCCTTGCTTGACAGGAAACAATTACTCTGGTGCTGCTGACTGGTTTTAGCACTACCTCTGCTGCCATTGTTGAGAGATCATCCTAGAAATGCCCTCCCCCATCACACTGTACTGTTATAGTGGTATTATTCTACTTGAACAGCTCTGGCTGCCTCCTGTGGAATCCTGGGATTTGCAGTTTAGGGAGGGGCATTTAGAACTCTCAGCCAATGAATTCTTAAGCCTCACTAAGCTACAAACCCCAGAATTCCAGCAGATCAAATAGAATAATAGCACTATAACAGCACAGTGTGATAAAGTCCCACTGGCAATACTCTATGAGGCTTTGCACATGTATTCATGGCTCACATGGGCCAAAGAAGGAAGGAAGGACTGAAGGAAGGGAGGACAGAAGAAAGGAAGGACAGACAGAAGGCAGACATGCAGGCAAGCAAACAAGCAGTAAAGAAGCCAGGAATCAGTCAGAGAAGAGTCAGAAAGAAACCTTTCCCGTCAAGCAAAAGTGTTACAAAGGCTTTTGGACAGCATAGCTATGCCACAAGGGGGCTCAGGTGGATGGCAGAGGAAAATTGTTCCCTAGCATCAGCAGGAGAGTTCTCAGCTTGTACAGTCAAGCTATAAAAAGAATTTTGTTTCCTGTCTGCTTATGTATCTAGGTGATTTTAACCCACACAGTCTTTACAGCTCAGAGCAGACCACAGTAGACATATTGATTGTACTTGCTGCTATAAGATGAAAGTACAAAACATAATCCTTTTTTCAAACCTTCCGTCTTTTTTGAATCTGTTTTACTTAGGCTTAAATATAAAACCTCAAAGAGTTGGGTGCCAAAGATTGGGAGGGGGAGAAGATAGATTTGGATCTGCTGATAGATGTTTAGATCATTTGCCGGAAATTGCTAAAGATTTTTTTTAATCCTTGGGGTTGAGAAATAGCAAAGTGGCCCCTCCCCATACTATAGACAGTGTATTTGAGCCTCTTTATACTACTGTAGTGATTTCCAAACTTTGATCCTCCAGGTGTTTTGGACTTCAGAAGCCCTAGCTAACTTGGCTAACAATCAAGAATTCTGGGAGCTGAAGTCTAAAACATCTAAAGGACCAAAGTTTGGGAACCACTATACTGCTGAAATGAAGAAACCTTGGAATAATAAGGAGTGGATTTGTGTGCTGAAGGAACAACACCTAGAGTGACCACTTATGCCTAACACCCCCCACCCAGAAAAGAAAAAAAAGTGGAAATGTATCACCAAAAAAGAGGATACAAAAGTGGCACATAAGTGACATGCCACTGATGTACCACTTTTGTAATCCTTTCGTGGTCCTAATAAAAGGAAAGGAATGCCTAAAGGAATAGCCATTTCAGTCTGTTGCAGCAAAAACAAGTTCGAAGGCACCACAACTCTACTATTTTTAACAGCTAAAGAGGAAAATGACATTATTCATTGATAGGACATTTGTTTTTAAAAAGGGGGTGTTTCACATGAAGAAAGATTCAAGTTAGAATGTGCATGAATTCTGGTCTTTGCTGATACCTTTTGGCTTTGAGTAGATCTATTGCTGCCAAATCATCTGTTCCTTACCATCCTCAATTTTTAAATGTTTTTTTTCTGTGGGACAGCAGTCACTTTTCCATTGAGGAAGACCTGGGAGTCATCACCAAAATTAAGCAGGAAGTTCCTCCTCCAAATAATGGGGTGGTGCATCATTCTCAACTTTCTTCTAGTTTGTTTCCCTAAATGTCTTGTCACAGCTATGATTTCATTTATTGGCTAAATAAATATAAAGGCAGGAGCAGATTCTTCACAAAATGAATGGACAGAATAGCATTTGTACTTTTTTGCCTTATGCTATGACTGCTACAATGACTAAAACCTTTTTTTTAAAAATGAAAACTGGGAATCCAAGTCAGATATTGGTGCAAATGGGCACAGGGTAACACTACTAGTATTCAGGTAAAACCCAAATAACCAGGCAGAATGTCAACCCTGCTTATGCTGCGACTGCCCAGTATGGCTGGTATAAACTGTTGAAGGGAAGTTTTATTAAACATTGCATCAGGATATAAGCATTTAAAACAGGCTTTGATATATTTGGTATATCTGCACTAGAAACTGTTACATTAATTTTGTACTCCTTGAACGCTTTCATCAGCGCTGTTTACACACAATCCTAAATGTACACTAGACTGACTATGTGAGGAATGTTGCTGTCCTTGAGCAAGCAGGGATCACCAGCATTGAGGCCGTGATATTGAGAACACAGCTGTGCTGGGCAGGGCACGTTTCTAGGATGGAGGACCATCGCCTCCCAAAAATACTACTCTACGGTGAACTCGCCATGGGTCAGCATAAGAGGGGCGCTCCAAAAAAGCGATACAAAGACTCCCTGAAACAACATCTCAGGCTTGGCCAAATTGATCACCAACGGTGGTCCGCCCTGGCCTCACATCGGGAGGCATGGAGACGCACTATCCACAATGCTGCAGCCTTATTTGAGAACTCACGCCGAACAAGTCTTGAAGAGAAACGACAACGCAGAAAGAATCACAACCCGGAAACATCACCCAAGGAGACCTTCTGCTGTGCTTTCTGGAACCGGACTTGTTTATCTCAGATTGGCCTTTTTAGTCATCAGTGCGCTTGCAGTAAGTGCGGGATGAGTCCTTCCTGAATCTTCGTTTGCGAAGAAAAGCCAGAGAGAGACATCCTATGTAATATTGGGATTTGTAGTTTAGTGAGATCTTTACAGTTCTTTGCTAGGTCTAGTACTTGTCTACACAGTACCCCACCAAACTACAACTCACATGATTCTGTAGTATTGAACCATGACAATTAAAGTGGCATAAAACTGATATAACTGTGTATAATACAGATAGACCCTATAATAACTGACACCATGATGTGCAGTACAGTAGGACCCCCGTATCCACTGATTTATTATCTACTGATTCAGTTATCCACAGGACACAAAGTAGTACACCTACCATAGAGTCTTCCTAGAAAATATGTCCTCTCTAGCCATTTCTATGTCCTCCAAGGCAACTCTATGGTATTTGAAACCAGAAGTTCCATTATTTTTAATGGTGTTTGCTATTATCCATGGTTTTCTGTATCCACGGGCCCCCCAGAACCAATCCCCAGCGGATACAGGGGTCCTACTGTAATATGTTACTATAGTAGATGGAGGAGCCAAGCCAGCAATGGGGTTTGCTGTGAAGCACCCAGGTACTCCTGCCTTGTTAGGTTCATGTGGTAAAGTCTCTTCTTGTGATTCTGTGCTGCCTTTAGCATCCTTGACTCCCTTAATCCCCATTTGTGACATTGCCAATCATTCCCCACAGCAACAGTAACTGCTGTCAAATCCAGAAGATTATTACCTCTAAGCAGGAATCTGAAGGCTAGAAAGGAAGAGAGGGGAGGGATTTTTCATTAGCACGTAAACATTAATTTTTAATTGGTTGGCTGGGTGAGGTAGGAGATAAACCTCAGTGACAGGCAGAACTACCTGTTTTAAGGTGTTTTCCTCTTCTCTAAAAAAAATTACTTGTCATTTCCATTTATATCCATTCATTTTGAGAGGCCTTGACTATTGTGACCAGTGTGAAGCCAAGCAGTTTTATAAATGTAAATTCATACTGTATGGATTTCTGCAAAGCTAGGATGATGAGCCTTCCATATGAAAGGGGGAAAACATTTCAACGTATTTAATATCCCTCCATCAATCTTAGCCATTTACGTAAGCATTCTCTTTTACCCTTATGATGCTGTTACCACTACAAGCTAAAGATCACCAGTGGGGTACCACAGGGTTCTGTCCTGGGCCCAGTGCTTTTCAACATCTTTATCAATGACTTGGATGATGGAATTAGGGCCATACTTATCAAATTTGCAGATGACACCAAATTAGGTGGAGTGGCTAACACCCTAGAGGACAAGATCAAAATTCAAAATGACCTGGATAGACTGGAGAGCTGGGCCAAAGCTAACAAAATGAAAGTCAATGCGGAGAAATGTAAGGTACTGCACTTAGGGCGGAAAAACCAAATGCATAGATACAGGATGGGGGAGACCTGGCTGAACGAGACTACGTGCGAAATGGATCTAGGGGTCCTAGTAGACCACAAGTTGAACATGAGTCAACAGTGTGATGCGGCAGCTAAAAAGGCCAATGCGATTTTGGGCTGGATCAATAGAAGCATAGTGTCTAGATCAAGGGAAGTAATAGTGCCACTCTATTCTGCCTTGGTCAGGCCTCACTTAGAATACTCTGTCCAGTTCTGGGCATCACAATTCAAAAATGATATTGACAAATTGGAGCGTGTCCAGAGGAGGGCGACTAAAATGGTGAAAGGTCTGGAAATCATGCCTTATGAGGAAAGACTTAGGGAGCTGGGTATGTTTAGCCTGGAAAAAAGACGGTTAAGGGGTGATATGGTAGCCCTGTTTAAGTATTTGAAGGGGTGTCACATTGAGAATGGAGCAAGCTTGTTTTCTACCTCAACATGAGGAGGAACTTTCTGACAGTAAGAGCTGTTCGGCAGTGGAACACACTCCGTCAGAGCGTGGTGGGGTCTCCTTCCTTGAATGTCTTTAAACAGAGGCTGGATGTCCATCTGTCAGGGATGCTTTGATTGTGATTCCTGTGTGGTAGGGGGTTAGACTGGATGGCCATTGTGGTCTCTACCAGCTCTACAATTCTATGATCCTATGATCTATGATCACATGTCCATGATTTGTTAGTAAAACATGTTTGTAAATGGTTTCTTTGTAAAATATGTGTCCATGTTTTGTTCATAAGAGCAGCTTCTAACAGATTCCACTTTTTAAAATTCCAGTGCTCTGATTTCATTGCACCAACGTTTCCTTCAGTGTCCCAGATCATGAAGGCCTTCAAAGTGATGACAATAACTGTGGCTCTGTGTTGAGCTCAGTAACATATTCCATCTGGAGAATTGGTGGGTTTTCCAGACATGTGCTATGGAGGGAGATCTACATATACAGTATAATTCTCACTGAATGAAGTGTAGGCTTCAGGCGTTCTCTAGGTTCTGTTGACTTATCAAATGAAAAAGAGAAATTGTATTGGATCCTAAAATAGGTTAATTTAAGTATATATTTGTAGAATGAGAATTAAATCCCCTTGCAATTGCTGGTGCCTCCCCCAAAGCCTTGTGAGGCTCTTATTATATCGCAAGTTGAACATGAGTCAAAAGTGTGATGCAGCAGCTAAAAAGGCCAATGCGATTTTGGGCTGCATCAATAGAAATATAGTGTCCAGATCAAGGGAAGTCATAGTGCCGCTCTATTCTGCCTTGGTCAGATCTCACCTAGAATACTGTGTCCACTCCTGGACACCACAATTCAAAAAGGATATGGACAAATTGGAGCGTGTCCAAAGAAGGGTGACTAAAATGGTGAAAGGTCTGGAAACCATGCCTTATGAGGAGAGACTTAGGGAGCTGGGTATGTTTAGCCTGGAAAAAAGACGGTTAAGAGACAATATGATAGCCCTGTTTAAGTATTTGAAGGGGTGTCACGTTGAGGATGGAGCAGACTTGTTTTCTACTGCTCCGGAGACTGGAACGCGGAGCAATGGATGCAAACTCCAGGAACAGAGATTCCGCCTCAACATTAGGAGGAACTTTTTGACAGTAAGAGCTGTTCGGCAGTGGAACACACTCCCTCGGAGCGTGGTGGGGTCTCCTTCCTTGGAGGTCTTTAAACAGAGGCTGGATGGCCATCTGTCAGGGATGCTTTGATCGTGATTTCCTGCGTGACAGGGGGTTGGACTGGATGGCCCTCATGGTCTCTTCCAACTCTGCAGTTCTATGATCTATGATTCTATATGATGGATGATGTGCTATTTCTCCCCAATTGTGCTAGATCCTTAGATGAGTTAAATTTAGGAAGGTCACAGGTGGAAAGTTTCCCAATCCCTGCTCCCTCCAATAACCTAACCCAGATTATTCAGAAAACCCTCCTATAGGAAAGCATTTGCCCAGCCTGCAGGTGGCTGTGGAGAGAGAAAGGGGCAAGAAAGTTTCCTTCCATAAACTTTCTTAAGTGATTTTAGGATCCAAGGTACTGAGTGGAAATGTATTGTGCCTTTATGGTGGTATACTGCTGCCAGCCTTTATGACAAATGCAGCCTCTGCACCCTATTCTTGTGGTCCTTGAAGGCACCCACCAGCCCCCCAAACCCCAACACCAGTTTTTTTTTAAGCATGATTGGGAGAGATTTAGCCCAAAAGCATGCAGAAAGCCCTGCGAGCACATGAAAGCATGTAAACTTCACCTCACCTCCCCAAACAACCAAGAACCTTGTACTGTCCCCAAATATCTCCATTTTCTTCTGCAGTCCCCATCAGAATGACAACAGGAAGTAACATGATTGTCACTTCATGTTGCCATTTTGGGAAGGAATCCAGAGGAAAACTGAGGTTTTTGGGCTTGCTCTGGAGTGTGCCTGCAGCACAGTGGGCGGGGGGGAGGAGAATTTGTCCCTGACCCCTATACAGTTGCCCACACCTGCTTTATGATAAGGTGAGGAGTATTGGCTGTTAGGAAATCCATTATTCTTATTATTTGTTTTTGGGGAGGTAGTTGTTTTATATTATATCTTGTGTTATTGTTGCTGTTGTTGTTGTTTTTAACTTCTATATATTTTAATGGTAGGGAATCTTGATTTTTTAAAAAAAATGTTTAGTAGGGGGAATCAAGAAATGTAAATAACACCATCACCATCATATGAGCTGAAACTACAGGCACACCTCAGTTAGCCATGTACATGTGTTCCTGGACATAATTTCGTTAACATAAAATTTGGTAGCAGTGTCAGAAAGAACACAGAAACAATAGGGATAAATTCTTAAACCACAAAAAAAGAATTCATTAGGATGTTTCAGGACACTTTTATTCAAAAGTAGCAATATGTATGTGTGAAATGAAACAACCAGGTCATGTAAGCCGTGTGTAAATAAACAAAAACATTCTGAGGCTTTTACAGACCACCTGTAGACTTTCCCCCAAAAAACAAGGATGTCTGCATTTTCTTTTTTTAAAAAAAAATCATGTTCTATTTCAACATAGCAATCTAAAGCTTTGGACACAGTTCTCCAAAGATTATTTTGAAGGACTCTGGTGACTCATTACAAACTGAACACAAAGGATTAATCTATATTTTACTGAGTTGGGAGGGGACTTTGGGAATCCTCTACTAGGGCTAGAATTCTTCACAAATTTTGTTCTTGAAGGAAGCAATGAGTAATTTTAGGAATTTTCTTCCTACTGTGCCAATTCTGACCATTGTTAAAATATTTTCAAATATTCTTTCCATCCCTATTCTCTACAGCCACCGGATCCGGTCTCTTCTGTTTCTCCCTGCTCTGGCAGAGTTAATCTTATCTATGCTGCAAAATTGTTTTAATTCCAGTAAAACTTTGTTAACAACCTAGAGTTAGTCTCCTGTCTGATCCATTGCTAAACACAGGGAGATGATTCACAACTACAGCTTCAAGTCTGGTGGATGAGCTAGCACACTGGGAGGCTTTTCCACTGAGTGGGAAGGGTCCTGATTCTGGCCTTATATGCCCCAAAGCCTTCATAAAAAGAAATTGTATTAGCAGAGGCTTTGTTAACTTATGTGTGCCTGTAGAACAACTGAAGGTTGATTCAGATGTCATGGGAAGAAGTCTTGTTTTCCCACTGGAAGAACAAACTGCAACAGCCCTCAGATTTGTTTTCAACCAAATACAGTCAGACCCTTTATCTGCAGAACCAATACCTGTAGTTTCAGTTATCCACTGGACACAAAATAGGGGAGACTCATGATGGAAAATGCCTGGAGAAGAATCCTCTCTAGGCATCTTCTAGGTGCAACTCTATGGTATGTTTTTACCAGACGTCCTTTATTTTAATAATAGGGTTCTCTGTTATCCATAGGTTCTATTATCCATGTAAGCCCAGGAACCAAACTGCCATGGACACAGGGGTCTGACAGTATTTTAACTAAGTTTGAACAAAGGTTTGAAGATACGACATACCAGGATCTGAAAACCATACTTTGGTCCTGAATTGTTCTCATTAATAATAGTTTAAAAATAACACATATTCCCAAAATATATCACATTTCTCTGAAGATGCCAGCCACAGATGCAGGCAAAACATCAGAAAGAAACTATTCCAGAACACAGCCTCACAGCCCAGAAAAACCCCCAAGGAAAATCTATATATCACAGGCTTCACATCCCCTCCTTGCAGATGTAAAAGAGAAGAAGAGGAGGTAGGAGATGCCTGCATAAAAACCCAGATTAACAATACCTTGTTCACATTGCAGGAACCATGGCTTCCCATTAGCTCTTTCCATTAACAGGAAAGAAGAAAACCGTTAAAGTAAACAAAGTTTGGCTACCAGTCCTGAAAGACACTAAAACCAAAATTCAACACAGCTAAGCCTGTGTATTGAAGATCTGTAATAAAGACAATTTCCATGTTAATGATTATTAGGCAATGGATTGAAGATTATGGATTTTTAATACAATTCTGTGGTGCAGTTATATCTGGAATACTGCATACAGTTCTCGTCACACAGTCTTAAAAACAACGTGGCGCTGGACAAGGTGGAGGAAAGGGGGGCAATCAAAATGATCAGAGGGTTGGGTCAGTTTCCAAACAAGGAAAGGTTGAAACATTTTAGGGTGTTCATTGTATGGGGAGGGAAAGAGTTAAAGAGTGTAGGTGGTAAAGGTTCATAAAGTGCTGCACAGTGTGGAGAAAGTGGCTAGAGACATTTTTCTTCCTTCCATAATTCTAGAAGCTTGGATCATCCAGTGATGTCAATTGGTGGTAAGATTCGGGACAGAAAAAAATTAAGTATTTGTTCATATACTTAACAATAAATTTATGGTATTTGCAATTACTAGTGATATAGTGATGGCACTTAGTATAGATGCCTCTAAAAAGAGATCAGACAAATTCATGGATGAAAAAGGTACATGAATGAATGTTGGTCTTGTTTGTTCTGTGAAAGGTCCGTTATGCCACTGAGTATCAGACCATGGAGAGGTTACTTTTTGGACTACACTGCCCACTATCTAATGGCTCTGGTGGTGGTGGGGAGCTTCAATTGAAAAAAAGTCATGCACCTGGAATACCATTTTTTTTTCCTGGAGAGCAAAAGAACAGTGTTGTTTCTCCTTTTTGGCTTCCTGAAGGCACCTGTCTGGCCATGAAGGAAAGCACAAGGTTAGACTTCTGATCTGGAATGTCTCATTTTATCTACAACCCCTATTTCCTTGTTAATGCCATGTAAAATGATTTCATATACTATAAACTACAACTAGTTTTGTAGTCAAACCTGGGTGGATAGTCAAAGCAGGCCAACAACTATCATGTCAGAATGCACAGAGAAGCTATTGAAATCCACAAACACCTGGACAACTTCAACAGGAAAGAAGTAACCCTTAAATTAAACAAAGTTTGGCTACCAGTCATGAAAAACACTAAAATCAAAACTCAACACATGCAAATGAACTCCACCCAGGGATAGGGGGATTTCCAGCAGACAATGGGCCATTAGCCTTTAAACAGACACGAATCCTCCTTGCATATCCTCCCACCCTAGGAACTAGCCATTCAAATACACACATTTACATATCCTCTCCAACAGGGACTCACAGTATATAAACCCCACACACCCCTACGCCACCGTTCTCTGAAGATGCCAGCCACAGGTGCAGGCAAAACGTCAGGAATAAACTCTTCCAGAACACGGCCTCACAGCCTTGAAAAAAACCCACAGAAATCCTATGGATGCTGGCCGTGAAAGCCTTCGACTTCACGCTGGGTGGATACTTTCCAGACAGTTGTAAAATTTTGTGTCTCCTCTCCCATTTTCCTCATAAAACCTCCCAACTCATGTCTTTAGGGCATGGGTAATGTTTTCCTTCATTTGCATCCACTGATTAATAGTTGAATGGCAGCACAAGCTTTCAGGCTGTGTTTCATGAGTAGCCCTATGTCTGTAATTTCAATAACAAAATATAAGACGTCACCATGCCATGAATAACAGTATCATACCCAACTATCCCAATTGGGCAGGGACAGTCCCAATTAATGCTTGGTCATCCCACTTTTTGAGCTGCTTTTAAAATGTCCTAGTTTTTCTCTCTTCCTCCCACTTTCCACCTTCATCGGTGACTTGCTTCAGTTGCTGTAAACTGAATTCAAAGTGCAAATGTAGTTTGCACTCAATTCACTCATCAGGGGGAAAGGAAAAGAGGGGCAGGAGGCAGAAGGCAAAAAACATACTTCTCAGCCTCTTCTAGCTAGCATGTTCTTTATTCATAACTTTGGCCATCTTGACCATACTCTGATGTTTCTTGGCCGCATGTGTCTGATTTTCACCTGTGAAATATTGGGAGGTATGCAGTATCTGGCTTTCTAGCACATAATAACAAGAATATAAACACAAACTGACAAAAGGCAGCATAGGTACACTCAAAATGTAAGACTCTGGAGTGATCTAGGGGACATATATGTATGTATTTATGTGGAAGGGTGAGAGAAAAGGACAGGGGGGATGCCAGTGCCTGCCAGAGGAGACTGGCTAATCCTTTTGTTAGTGAATGTTCAAGAGAAATGACAAATTTCTAGTAAATCTGGAGTGATGTACTGGCACTGCAACATGTAGCATGTATTTGTCTTCCCAGTGACTGATGACACTCTCCTGTAAAAGTATTGTGGCATTCAAAACATGGGGGCGGGAATCAAATCCTTTTGCTCAAATTTCCTGCTGCCTGTAACAATTTTATTATTTTAGCTCTATTTCCCAACAGTCTATAGATAACTAATGTGCTGGTGTGGAGTGTTTTCATTTATTTTTGACAGCATTTGTTGAAAATAGTGATGATGGAGTTATCTGTCTGTCAATTAGTTTTTTCCATAGAGGGTATGCAACGATTACCACATTATGTTGCATGTCTCTGCTTCATATCCAACATAACCTTCACTTGACCAGAGAGAAAAAAGAAGCTGAATGTTTTCTCAAAGCCTTCACAGCATGAAAACATTTTTATGTAACACCCTTAGCAAGTATACATTTATGTGGTGTCAAAAGTTCAAAAAAGCATGATTCATGCTGAGTCATGATTTTGGGTGAAATCCAGAGAAATATAGACAGTCACATATGTTCCCTATGGAATTGTCGGCAGATTTAACTATGCAAAGAAAGTGCTTCTTGGATGCTCAGTGCAAATCAGACACACGTGATCTTTTAAAAAATTCTACCCACTGGTGTTCAAGCTTTTAAGCACATATGGCTTAGGACCCAGCTACCTGAAGGAACAGCTAGTCCCACATCAACCTGCCCATCTGAGGTCATCTTTGATTATCTCTCTCAGGTTGCCTTGCCATCTGAGGAAAGGCAGGTGGTAACCAGAGAGCTAGCCAGCTCAGTGGTGCTGTTCCTTCCCAAGAGAGACCTGCCTGGCACCAACATTACCCTCTTCGCACTGGGATATTATCTTTTTTTTCTCCTAGGATTTTTTAGAGGCTTTTTAAAAAACACATTGTTGTCATGTGTTACCTATGCATTTTGTCTTGTCTTTGTAACCAAACCTGTTAACAATGAAGGGTGATATATAAATCTTTCAAATTAAATAAATAAATTTAAATTGACTTCTTTTTGTCATCGTGCTCCAATTCCATCACAGTTATTAAGAAGTTTCACCCCACACCACCAAAGAAAGAAGAAAGAAAGAAAGAAAGAAAGAAAGAAGAAAAGAAAGATCCTAAACATTTCAGTAACAGAAGTTCTAAGAAAATATCAAAATGCAGCACCAGCTTTTAAATATGTGTCAAGATTGGTCCCAGACATGACTTGTTCCTGCCAATTTTAGTGCTTCTTTGTAATCTTGCTGTTAAATGGTATTTTCATTTCTTTGTGCTTGGTAACTAGTCTTCTGTGGTGACTAAGGAAGGGGAGTATAATGGTTGGTAATGAGAATGGACAGATAAGCCCACAGCTGCACAATCAGCTTGGGGAAAATGGGATAGATGTTAACATCAGAAGAGGCGCTCTGCAAATAATGAGTAACCAACAGTATTGAAGCCCACCAGATTTCATAGATTGTAATATGCATTTAGTATACTCTGCTTTCTAAGTTTCAGTTCTGAGCAACAGCCTTGTATGATATGCTTCCTGGATTACTGTACCAATAAAGTTTTCTTTTTAACTCTGAAACCGCTGGTCACTGTGTCTGGGAATACATGTACATGACAATACAGGACAGCTAGAAATAAGTGAAATAGCACTTCATTCATACATATACAATGCAATCCTGAACATTTCTACTCAGAAGTAGAAACTGCTGAGTTCAGCTGCCTTAAGCACAGCTATCCTAAGCACTTTGGTCCTATAATAAGCCTTCTTTTTCATCAGGAAGTTCCAACAGTTATGGGTATTTGCATGAGGGAAATGCTTGTATGTGAGCAAGTGGTCATGGAAGTTGCTGTCAGATATTCCCCTGTGTGCAGTCTCTAGAAAATGGCTGCCATCATGGGAATTCACACCAGCTATGTATGAGATTGCCTAGTTTACAATTTGATTCCTGCAAGCATGAGCAGGAAGATGGCTAGGACTACATATGTAGTAAAAAAAAAAAACTATACATAACTTGGGGAGGAGGGATTTTTTAGAGTACAACTTTCAGAATAACCTACCTGGGAGATTTTGGGACTTGCAGTCCGAAGAAGTAACACTACTGACCTCTGAAAAAGCATTATGTATGCAATGTCCTTGGGTAATTGCACTCCATTGTTTTCCTTTACTTAAAAAACAAACAAACAAAAAACAACAACAACAACAAAAAAAACAGGCCATGATCCTGATTCCAGAAGACAGCTGAGAATATCTGCTGCATAACTGCTATATGCTGCTTCTTCATATGTCCTTTTCCTTTAGAACACATGACACACCGGTTTGAACTAATTGATAAAACCATAATTCTCTTTCACTGAGAACTTTCCTTGAGAAACCTCCATTTGATGTGGCCCCAGAAAAGACTTAGCTGGGCTGCATGTGGAAATAGTATTGGGATGAGTATCTTAGATTTTTTTAAAAAAATGCTTCAAATTATTCTTGTCAAAGAGCTTCTCATGCTGTGCATACAGCCTTCTTAATCATATAGCACTGCGGCTCTTGTACTAACACTATTTTACTCCCCTAATTTTCTTCCTTGTACCCACAGTTTGGATGTTGTTTTTGTTATAGGAATGATTTGTTTAATATGTAAACAATAAATAAAGGAATCCGGTGTCAATTTTGATACTGAGTGGGAAGAAGAAATCTTTGGCATAAGCTTTTGAGGATTCGGTGCACTTCATCACATCTGAAAAAGTGGAGTAAGTCCACAGAAGCTTATACCATAAATTTCTTCTTTTCATTTAGTCTAAAAGGTGCTAGTGGATTCTTTTATGTGTTTTTTATACTAAAACAGACCAACACAGCTCTCTTTTTGAATATTGATTTACATCTGTAAATAGTAAGTCTTAGTTATGATTGAAATTTGGAAGTGCAGTTGTAATGACACAGCGTTGCATTATTATATCCAGAAATATTGGCATGGCCTACAAGTTGCATGCTCTGGTAATTTAGACAGGCTTTTGATAAAAAGAAGTTAAACTGATGACTGAAGTAACCCCAGTGCGGATGCTCTGATTTTAACTGAAGTATGGCTTAACTCAGTTCACATTCATGCTTATCTAAATCAGATCCCTAAACTAACTCATATTAAGCCACTTGGAAACTGAGGCTCTCCATGGGGAGACTTTGAGTGGTTATACTAACTGGGTTTAATTATACCAGACTGATTATTAGGCCCAAGTTCTTGTTCATCCTGTGTTCTGTGTATGCCATTGAAACAGTTCATTGAACTGTATGATTGCTTCTCTCTAGAGCCGTGAGGATATATCCTTAGAAAGTGGCACATCTCAGTAGAGGTGCTGTATGATAAAGATAACCAAGGAGTTATCTTTCCCACTCCCTTCAACTTCAAAATGTTTTCTCCATCTTTTTAAAAGATTTGATATAACTGATGGCATAGTTAGTGAATGAATACATTATTGAATTTGATTGCTACTACTACCCCCCCCCCCGCCGCTTTTTAAGAACACCAATTGATTGCAAATATTTATAAAAAAAAAAAAAGTCTGGGGAGGGGAGGGCATGGGGAGATAGGACATCTATTGAGTGAGCCATAAGGGAAATGCACATGAAGGACTGCACATGAAGGACTGTACCCACCCCCTTGCCATCGTTGCTGTTATTTATTTATTTATTTATCATATTTTATTCTTGTTTTAACTCTTCATTAGTTTAATTTAGTTTTAAGGGGTGGGAGGGTTAGGATGGGGAGGGATTGTTTTAACTTGATGTTTTAATCTTGTTGTACGCCGCCCCGGTTGCTGAGCAGAGGGGCGGGTTAAAAATAAACATTTATTATTATATTATTATTATATGACTGTGGATATGCAGCTTACATTGCCATCTTGCATGTCCTCATGCAGGCGGTGGATGCATAGCACATTTTGCAGATTATAAGGAACAACACTGGTATATATTCCACTCTCATGGTGCCAATATGTGCCTCTTTTTTTTTTTTTATGGGTAAGACTTTCTCCTTTCCTATTTTGTGCTAAAGCATCCAAAAGCACGGCAGGATCTCATTTGGAACTGATTCTGATGAAATCTATCTCAAATCTATCCCAAGCAAAGCACTGAGGCATCACTCCCTCTAGAAAACTGGCATGGCTAATCAAAGGGCAGGGGCAGGGGATAGTACAGTTACGAAAAGTACAATTCAACAAAGCTGTTTTCTTAATAGCAAATGTTCAGATGGAAAGGCATAATTCTTTGTAGGGCGTATTTGTTGCATCTCTCATTTGTGCTCTCTGTATGTAAGTTCTTTGTGCTTAGGATTAGTGGTTTTAACAAACATGGTCTCCCTAGAGGTCTGTTATCTTATACAAGCAGCTTGCTGTCTGCTTTGTGTGGCTGCAAGAAATCCATCCTTTGCAGCAGTGCAACCACTTTCTTTTTTAAAAAATGGTATGAAGCAGGAGAGAGAACTATGAGCCCTTTAGTCACAAAGAGAGCAGAAACAGGCCAGTAGAAAAGTTGTGGAGGGAGGGGGAGTGGAAATAGTCTTATATATAATCCACTCTGATTCCTAATGGCCATCACCTTTGTACCATTTGGCTATTTCATCTTATCCTTAGAGCCCCAGGGGCAGCATTGGATAAACTGGCACTGCCCCTTTGCTATGGATGAATCAGAATACGTCTGGGCTTCTAACATTCTGAAACCCGTTTTGATTTAAATTATGTTTCCTGAGCTCCAAACCACACAAACCTGTTTTGACTCCCTCAATCTGTGAACACTGAAAAGGTTAAAAATGGAAACAAGCTAAAAGCTCTGTGTTTCTTTTTTCTTTTGCCTGAAAAATCCACTGATGCAGGGTGAAATTAAAGGCTATAAATAGTGCCTGTCCCTTCAGCTTCATCATGCAAGCCTTGGCTGTGTGCTAGGATTAGAAGAAGACAGAATGGATTTCTGTGTGGCGTCAACAAGAGCCAAGGATTATGCCCACTGTGCACAATGTATTGTTCATTTCTCACGGGCCCTTGCAGGGAAATTAAATCCTTTCTGATGCCAAAGGTGCAAGCAGCAGAAGCAGCTTTGAGCAGGACACGTGCATTGCAAAGCAATTTGGCACAGTGGCACTTAGCATCTCACAGTGCAGCCCTGGTCCCCTGCATCACCATCAGAGAGGCAGATAGCAGCACAGCCTGGGTCTCAGGAGGGTTTCGGGCTTTCCTTGCTCTTAGCTGTGGCTGGTATCATCGGCGATGTATGTTGCTGCCCTTGCTGCCGACAAGTTCTGAAGTCACTGTGGTGCTGGAGGGGAAACAATGCTTTTTCTCCCTCAGTAGCTCTTTGTATAATAACAATCATGGACATTGGTGCTGAGATATCTTCATTGAGTTAACAGCCCCACCACATTAACTGCAGATAGAAACTTGTAATCTCTAGGATTCTAATACAGAGGAATCTTCTGCCTACACAAGGGAATATTCAAGGTTGATACGACTTTACCTGCTAAGATTGGTCCACAGGTGCATGTGTGTCTGCATGCATCCTACCCCCCAACATCTCCACAGCAGCAGCTGTATCCCTTTCATCCTTAAGAGCATCTTTCAAAGTGATTTGAGAACTAGGATCACTATATCTTTCTTTTGACTGCCTGCTGAGCAGGAACATTTTCTTTTCAAACTATTGATTGTTGGCTGGCATCCTATGAAGTGCCCCCTCATATAGTGGCAATTTAACAAATAAGTAGAAAAGAAAGTTTAAAAACAAAGGAACTGCAGGTTTAAAGGTCTGGGTCATAAGGAGTAATAACAGAGCTTGGAAGTAATGTGTTTTGTGTAATGGCTTACTTTAGTAACTAGCTAGTTTTTGCAGTCACAAGTTGGAATGGTGTTACTTCCCCCCCACCACCCCCGTATTGGCTAGAGCTGTACTGTATTTTACTTTTGGGTTGGAACAGGGCTTCTGCCTGTTAACTCGTTACAGGGTGCATTGTGACTTAAAGCTCATCCTAACTGGCCCAAAGCTCCAGTCAATATTAGGCTACTCTGTGCCTAGAGTGCATGAGTCAGCAGGGCTGTTCCTGCCCCCACATCCAGTTACACCTCAAATATACTGGGATTTGTTGTTTTGATTGATGTGTGATGTGAGTGGTATTTCCTCCCCTTTACAGATATGTACTGAGGAAAGGCAGGAAAGGTTACATCTCCATCCATGAATTTGAACAGGGAGAAATGCACAGATATAGGATGGGTGACACATGGCTTGATGGCAGTACATGTGAAAGGGATCTAGGAGTCTTAGTGGACCATAAGCTGAACATGAGGCAGCAGTGTGATGCAGCAGCTAAAAAAGTCAATGTGATTCTAGGCTGCATTAACAGGAGCATAGTGTCTAAATCAAGGGAAGTAATAGTGCCACTCTATTCTGCTTTGGTCAGACCTCACCTGGAATACTGCATCCAGTTCTGGGCACCACAATTCAGGAAGGATATGGACAAGCTGGAACGGATGGTGGGAGATCTGGAAGCCATGCCCTATGAGGAGTGGCTTAGGGAGCTGGGCATGTTTAGTCTGGAGAAGAGAAGGTTGAGAGGAGACATGATAGCCATGTTTAAATATTTGAAGGGATGTCATACTGAAGATGGGGCAAGCTTGTTTTCTGCTGCTCTGGAGACTAGGACATATAGCAATGGGTTCAAATTACAGGAAAAGAGATTCCACCTAAACATTAGGAAGAACTTTCTGACAGTAAGAGCTGTTTGGAAGTGGAATGCACTGCCTCGTAGTGTGGTGGAGTCTCCTTCTTTGGAGGTTTTTAAACACAGGCTGGATGGTCATCTGTCAGGAATGCTTTGATTGTGTATTCCTGCATGGCAGGGGTTTGCCTGGATGACCCTTGTGGTCTCTCCCATCTCTATGATTCTGTTCTGTTCTGTTCTGTTCCATTCCATGTCTTCATCAGTGGGGACTGCCCAGGAGTACAGGAGAAACTGAGACAGGAAAGCCAGATGGGGAATTTGCCACATCTCCTCCTGGCCTGGATGCAAAAAACCACAGTTGGATCTTTAAAAGCACCCAGGACATGAGAAGCATTGTTTCCACCTTCACAAAAACCTGGTCAGTACAGAGATGAGTTGGGAAAAATAGACTTGAGGGAGAAGAAGATGAGTCATGCCAAATCCCAGGATTTTCATTGAGTCTAGACGAGCCCTACAGTGGGAGGAAGAGGAGGAAGGGTCACATTACCAGTTATGCATTTGGCCCTTCTTTGAATGCATTGTGCTGTAAGGAGCCATCAGCAAGGAGGGAGGGAAGGAGGGAGAGGAAGACAGAGAAAGAGAGGAAGAAGAAACACATTGAGAACATGAGCTGCACTAGAGTCTTAGTTGAGGTTTTTTTTTAAAGTTAACCTGCCTTTTCTGGCTTCCTCCATTCTGTCCCAAATGAAAGAAGCTGCTGCTGCCAGAAAGAAAGTATGAGGATGTGGGTGGTGGTCCAAGCCGTAGCACAGGGTGTGTATTTGGACTGTCTGGGTTGGTCTGGTCAGAGTTTTGAGGAGGAGGGGGTGCTTCAGAATATTCAGAGCATTTCTTTGTGGGAGAGGAAGATAGGAAGGAAGAGAGATTAAATGAGTGACTGCTTCTGCGCAACTGCCCAAAACATGTCTGTGAAGTGCATATGGCAGCTGCCAGGTCTGCTGCACTGTGCCTGCATGGGTCGGTGGGTCCAGGCAAGACAGTGTGTAAAGATAATCATAGAGGGGAGGAACCAGAGAGCATTTTCCTGTGTTTATGACTTGTTCAATAGTAACTAGAACATATTTGTCACAGGTAATCCAGCAAGGTATTCTCTGCATAGCAGTAATAGTTACAAATATTGACCTACTTGGTGATCAGAATAATGAGCAGTGTAACCACTTTGTAAAAGTAATATTCCATGTTCTGATTAATAGCTTTTCTTATATTGCAAGGAGAACAAATTAATATCTTATCAAGACTGGAAATGGAAAAAAATTAGCCTGTTTGTATAGAACATATACACCATTGAATAAAATGGTCATAATAAAAATGTAAAATTCCCTTTAATGTAAAAAATGCATCTGTAACATCATTGTGTATTTGTATATTCTGCAAAGCACAGCTTCAGCATTTAGGCACAGTGGATTAAAAATAAAGGAGCCATAGCTCTGTAGACACATGTTTTGCATATAAAGGCTCAAGGTTAGCTCCCTGGAGTCTTCCAAATACCTCACCTGCACAAATCATATTGAAATGAACAGGGTTTACATAGGAGCAGTGCAACACAAAGATCTAATTTATTTCAGTGAGGCTTGCCCAAGACCAATCTCCAGGGGATTGCTATATATTTTTACACTGTATCCACTGTATACAGAGATGATCATGTCACTTGTGTGTATTTTTATTTTATTTAAAGGTGTTTTGTACTGTCTTTCTAAAAGCCATCAATCTGGTAGCGAAAAGAAAATGTAAAAATAAACAGCTTGAAACAATAACAAAGCAACTTATAAAAATGAAAAGTATAAAAATCTCTTTAAAAGCCAAGTTAAAATAAATAAATACCCTGAGAATCTTCCTAAAGGCAGTGTTTGGGTGGAGGCCATTCATAACTTTAAAGGGAGTGTATTCCAGAGAGTGGAGATCCACAGGAGAAAATCCTTACCTGGGTGACTGACAAACAGAATTTTGCAAGTGTGGGCATTGTCAAAAGCACCATTTGGAAGTACAATCAGCCTCCGCATTCGTGGGGTTTAGGGTCACAAAAGTGAACAAAACACAAATACTTACAGTACAGTGGAGAAGGGCTACTTGTGCTTGCTAAGTGGGTGGCTGGAGGTGGGGGAGTACAAAGAATGTGGGCCTGGCAGGCAGGTGCCTCAGTCACCTACCTGCTTCTTGAAGCCCTATGATGTTGTGGTAAGTGATTGGGGAAGGCAGAGAGCTGAAATCTCCTTCACAAAGAGTCTCCCATATCCCACAAAGAGGCTGCCTTTGTGGGCTCTTTGCAAGTGAGGTTTCTGCTGCTCTGCCTTCTCCCAGCCTCAGGCTTCGGGGGGCAGAGGCAAACTTGTGAATAATCAAACCCACAAATGTCAAACCCACGAATGTAGAAGGCCAACTGTAACATGTTACTAGTGATGAAATTCCCTATACTATGCTAGTTTTTAGGAGAATAAGGATGTACAGTTGTCCCTTCATATTCACTGGGGTTTGGTTCCAGGATCCCCTGTGGATACCAAAATCCATTAATACTTAAGTCCCACTATATGCAGTGGCATAGCAAAATGGTGTCCCTTACATAAGATGGCAAAATCAAGGTTTGCTTTTTGGATTATTATTTTTTTAAGAGTATTTTCAAGCCGTGTAAAGGCTGAAGTAAAGCCAGAAGACCTTAAATTATTTATACCATTAGTACAGCATCCTACCAATCCCTTTTCTACACATATAGCGAAGCCTAGCAAAATAAAACAATGTGATCTAGCCAGACGTATCAAGCAAAATGAATTAAATACATACTTAGAAATCCTGGCCTTCCAAAGACAAAAAATGAGCCTGCTGTTTAAGAAAACATGTGTTCCCAGGAGAGGGACAGAAACTGTGTTGTTGTTGTGTGCTTTCAAGTCATTTCTAACTTATGGTTACCCTAAGACATCATAGGATGTTTTGTTTTTGTGTGTTTTTTTTTTTTTTTGCAATTTTTTTCAGGGGAAGGGGTTTGAGCTTGAGAGTGTGTGACTTGCCTAAGGTCACCCAGTGGGTTGCCATGGCCAAGTGGGGATTCAGACCCTTGTCTCCCGGTGTCCTAATCCAACATTCAAACCACTACACCATGCTGGCTCTCACAGGCATCATTGCAGCCCTCTAAATGCTTTGGGCTGCAACTCCTTCTAAATGCTTTGGGCTGCAGCTGTAAGGAGTTGCTGGGAGCCAAGGGTAAGGTTGCAGTCCAACACCGCTGCCCTAGCAGAAGTTGGCAGGCAAGTCCACATACTTGTCTTTCTCAGGCTCAGGGATGAGGATGAGCTCCTCCAGATGTTGCTACACTGAAACTCCCTTAATCCTTCACCGCTGTCTGTGCTCACTAGGAATAAAGAGTATTGTAGTCAAATAACATCTGGAAGGCTGCACATTTCCCAGAGAGGTGGGAGTTTAGTAGAAAAGGTTTAACAGTTATTTGTTAGTGAGTTGTTATTAAATCAGGTAGTAAGCTCTCTCTAGTTAAATTGTTAACTCTAGCTTCCCAACTATACTCAGCCCTAGCTAACCATAAACTGGCATGGCCATGTCACCATATGCATTGTGTATATCTGGTCCTATATTACCACTTGGGGCAGAATCAGTGCTATGCCACTTCAGGGGCTGACCTTTAATGTGTATCTGACATCTCCCCTCTCCATCTGCCCCACACCGGAGCTGCTGCTATCTAATTAACAAATAAAGACAGTGTCTGTGCCAGTGCAGAAAGTGCAATTTCTCTTGTAATGTGTGGAGTTACATATGGAGATGATGATGATGATGATGATGATGATGATTTCATGCTGTTATTATTGGCTCCACATATTAGGGGCTTGATCAGTTTATGTTTGACTTTAAAAAAATATTTGCACTGCATTTTATGACAAGTCTGTCTTTTCTTCATAGAGATTGTTGGCAGCTATCTCAAGTCTGGGGGAAGTATGCACTGCCTGCCTGCTAGTCTTTCATAACTTTATTTCTACACATGTTTTACATGGATATGCCCAGGACTGAACATGGAAACTTTGAAGGCAAAACATGTATTTCACTCCTGCAACAGAGCCTGTCCCTGAAACCCCAGCCAGTGCTATGAATTCTGCCTGCTGCTAGCAAATAAGGAACCCATAATTCTTCAGTCAGAGATTTTTACCAGTGCTGCTGACTTGAGAGCCTTTGTGGACATGTCTGTAATTCAGTACTTCAGTATAGTCCACAGCAGGAGTGTAAGAAAAAAATATATATTTTTTTCTCATGCAAAAATTCCTTGACAGCATTTAGCCCCACAATATCCCCCAAATGGAAGTAGGGAGCAACATGTGACATATTTCTCAGTATAAAACAGTACTGTTTGGATCTGTGTTGACAGAGGTTGGAAAAGATACTTGTTGGACTAGAATTCCTCAGTCAGTGTAGCCAATATCAAAGAAGTGCCTATGGTCTTGGCCAAGTGGGCCTCACTGTTACCATAACACACAGGCAACCCTCTGTCCTCTGTAGGAACATCCTTAATGAGGAGGCAGATGCAGCCATCCTCTGCCATAAAAATAAATAATAATTTATATTCACTATTTGATGAATACATAGGAGAAAATGCGTTAGTAAGCACATGTGAAAATTATAGAGAAATTTCTATTCTCTGTCTTTCCCTTCTACTACTACGAATTATAAACAGTGTTAAGACACCACCTTATAATCTGTTACAAGAGGCTGTTTGGCGTAGTAGTACAAGCATGAAGCATGAGTTGGATGCCCTCTGTTCAAATCCATCTCAGCCATGATCTTGCTGTGTATTCCTCACCGCTGTTGGCAACAAGAGATTGATCATGCTGGTCAAGATGCTGTGCATCTTGTTGTTACAGCTAAGAAGACTGAGATAATATACATGACATATGTAAATGTATGTAATTTGTAGGGTTGGTCTTATGTGAAAATTTCAAAAGTGTACAAGGGGTGTAGAAAGAGATACTACCGCTGCTAAAACATCTATTCATTCAGACAGATGGAAAAGTACAAACAGTTCTCAAAGAGCAGGAAGCATGGACTTTTGCCTACTGCTTGATTTGAATGCCAAAGGAATGGTGTGAAATGAGCCATTGAGGAGAACCCAGTGCAACAGATTCATGGAGTATCAGAAGATCAAAAAAATACACTAGAGAATTAATATAAAGCATTTCCGATCCTTGTGAGTATGGTCATTTGCAAAGTGCTTTTTTTTAAAAAACAGAGACTGCAGAACATAGGGAGCTAGCTGCCTTATGCTGAATCATACTGCTGATCTATCTAGCCCAGTAATGTGTTCATTGACTAGTGAGTAGCTCTCCCATGTTTCAGATAAAAGTCTTTCACAGCCTACCTGGAGTTATCTTGGTCACCCCAGCATGCTAATACCTCCCTCTTGTTTCTCCTTGGTCCTGTTGGCACTTAGTCACTGAACTCTGCTACTAAAGGGGACAAGCAGGACCTACAGCCAAATGTTCCCACACCTGGAGAAGAGGTCTCCTCTTTGACTTTTTCTTTGTTGGCTAAATTTCAGTAATCTCACAGATTCCTTTCCAGCTTTGTAAATTGCCATTTTCTTTCAGTTCAGAACCTTGCATACATCTGCTTGCTTGGGAGTCCTCTGTAATACACAGAAGCCTTTACCTTGTTTTTAGGTAGTCTCATTTTACTTGGAAAGTGGTAGACACTCAGAGAGATCAAGTATAACCTCTCTGCCTTGTCATGTTCAAAAATGTGTCACTGTGAAGTGCTCCTGTTTGGGTTGCTAGCTAATCAACCCAACTATTTTCCAGGATATTCCATAAAGCATTATATTATAACAAATTGTTAAATCCCAGTATTGCATTAATTTTTCAAATAGACACCTGCCATTTAGATTGTTGGAGGTTATTCCATAACCTCCCCAGTTTTTTGTACCCAGCAGATAGACAGCATCCAGCGGGCATTGAATGTTTTCAGTTCTCACTGGGCTTTTTTGAGTTCTTCCTTAGGGTCCCATTGATAAATAACTGATGCTTCTGTAAATCTTGGTGTTCCTTGGATATACATCCTTGTTTTTGAGTGGACCAGTTTGACCCCAGTCCTGTTTGTAATCTGTTAGAGAAAGTGGTGATGGTGAAGAGGATATGAATCCAAACTACAGTACTTGAGTTTTTAAAATTTGAAATGGACATTTTTAAAATTTGGCCCCAGACACTATGGGATGTCTCTTTCTATTGGTGCTTTCTTGGCATTCATGCAGTGGAAATTCAAAGCAAAACACACACACACACACACACACACACACAAAAAAAACCTAGAAGAAAATTTGAGCCTAGATAAGTACAACAAATCAAAGAGGCTGTACCTTCATATGGGTTTTCATCACTTATGCCAGAAGTGGGAATCATGCAGCCCTCCAGATGGTGTTGGACTGCAGCTCCCAGCAGCATTAGGAGATTATCAAACAAGTGTCTACAAACGTTATTATGGCACTGTATTTTATAGTGTTTGTGTTCTGGCACAATGACAAACATTTTTGCATGCTGCTGTGATAATGATACAGAATTGCCCCAAGAATCCAGCAATACGAGTGCTTGTGCCTCTTACTTCCGCATTTCTCCATGAATGTGATTACAGCACATCTTGCAAGAAAACATGAGTGTGCTAAAAAAGCCTCCAAACACCAAAATTAAAAAAGAAAACGTACAGAAAAGCACAGATACATGTTCAGAAACTTGCAAGCAAGATGGGGCAGTTCATAAAAAGAGCATACAGGTCCTAGTTTTTCCATTTGCACCCAGAAGTGTTCTGGTGGGACTACCCATTGACACTGGAACTGCACCAGCAGAAGCGGGTGCCTTGTCGCACACACTGAAATCCGGAACACAAACGCTATGGGAAATCAATTCACAACTTCTCCCCATCAATAAAAAAGAACTCCCTCATAATGGTAGCAGAATGCTTGCATAATGCTGGGGCATGATGTCGTCTAATAAGGAAGCCCTTTTGCAATCTCATGGCATCATTATAATACTGTTTTTGACATGTCTGATAATCTCCTTAGTCAGCATAGCCAATAATGAGGCATTCTGGGAATTGCATTCCAACATCATCTGGAAGGCTGCATGATTTCTACCCCTGCTCTAAACAAATGAAGGATGTTCTATTTGGACTTTGGGTAAGGAAATGAGGAAATTATTATTATCTGTTTAATAGACTCTCCCTTTCCATCTGCCAGTTGCCCATCATTCTACAACTCTTATTTCTAGCAGATTAAGTAATTATGTTTGACTCAGAGATGGAATAGTGCTGGCAATAACTAACAATGAAATAATATTATGCTGGAAATGTATAAATGTAATGAATAAGTGGTGGGTGTGGTGATGCGGAAGAATTTGACAGTTTTTCTAAAATCTCAGTGCACTGAAACACGCTGGGCTCCTTTAGATAGGGAAAAGGTGTCAGGAGGTCGAAGTATTTCTTGATGTACAAGAACGTTGTTGTTGTTGAAGTATTTGTTGATGTAAAAAAATGTTGTTGTTTTTGTTGTTGTTGTTGTTGTGTGCCTTCAAGATGTTTCTAACTTATGGAGAACGTATCATGGGGTTTTCTTGGCAAGATCTCTTTAGAGGAGGTTTGCCATTGTTTTTCTCTGCGTCTGAGAGAGTGTGACTTGCCCAAGATCACCCAATGGGTTTCCATGGCTGAACTTGAGGGCACTGAGAAACAAAAGCCAGATTTGGGCCCACAGTTTGCCCACCACTGTGTTACACTCATGAAGTAACTTCATCCACACTCATTACATTTGAAATTTTAACTCAGGTAGGCCCTCAGCCCTTGTTACTGCAATCGACATTGAGGTAAGATGAGTGGTGTGTTTAACAATATCGAGGGAGTGCAAGGTGTCCACATGTAATCTGTTGCATATGCCTTTCTCCCTCCAAATGTTGAGTCCCTCCTCCACCCCCGCTTTGAGAAAATGGATGAGGAGTTGAGGGCCATTATTGTGTCATTTCATTCCACCAGCTGGGACTGGGTGGTACTTGATCTCTGTGGAATTATGTAGCAAATAAGCATTCTGACCTTGGGCTAAAGTTCTCCACAAGATCTCATGCAGGGCTTTGGCTTGTTTATTAGTAGCTAGGATGCATTTAAAGACACAGACCCCAAACCAATTTTACACCCTGCCAGTTTGAGTTTGCTTCTCCTGTGGTGGTTTAATTTGCAGTCAAGAGGGCTCAAAATCACTGGAACAGATCCAGAGTATATTCATATAATTAGTAAAAGTATCTTGGACAAAATGCAGAGTAGCTAGAGAAAAATGTGTAGAGCATGTGTGTGTGTGTGTGTGCGCGCGTGCGTGCACGCAAACACACATACTATCCTTGGGCACAGTCCAGGCAAAGTTAAAATGTGGGTTTGTGTTGCCTTGTCAGTGCTGTCACACATACACTAAGGCCTCTCTATTTCACACTTTTCTATGATGTGTAACCCAAATTCAAGGAGAGTAGGGAGGAAGCAGCTGTGATAACATGCTGTCATTGCCTTTACTAATAGAACACACTGCTTCCTATCTTTTCCCATCTACATATGGGGGAAGTGGTGCAGATAGGGCCCTGGGATTGGTTACAATCTAGAGAAATCACAAAGCAGATGGATATTGAGCAGATAAGCATTAATCTGCCCTGAGAGAGGATTAATCAGGTGAAAGATGACTGGATGGCTGGATGTGTGCGTGCGCTCACACACACACACACGCGCGCATACAATTGTGTGTATGCATGAACACATGAGGGTGGGGTAAGTGATGGTGGGCAGCTGGTCCTTCTGTCACCTTTTTAGGCCTTGGTTTTGTAGTCCTTGTTTTTATACTGATTTGAAAGACTTTGGCCGACAGTTTAGTCATCTATGTTCCTCTGACCTTCAAATGCCCAGCAAAGAGGAAAGTATTATAGTTTTTTTTTAATTTGCATAGTTTTCTATTTACTGTGCTTGCAAACTGTTTTTTAGAAGTCAGCATTCACATTTCCACCCCCAGTGAACCAAGTACCCCCATTATTCCTTCCTCCTCGCTTTTGCTCCTAAGAGAGTTTTCTCTATGGTTTGTTAGTCAATGTTTTTTCTTCATTCAAATAAACACTGCATTTCTGGAGCTCAGCAAATCTAAATCATGTTTAGCTGTGTCTCAACATTTGCTGGCATTCATTAATTAATATACTTGTAATTTAGGGCAGTGGAAGAAGGCACATTGGGTACAGTACAGCATACATTAACTAATACCTTTAAAATCCCTCTGAAATAGATGGGGCTCATTTCAGCACATCTTTGTCTCTCTAAATAGGGAATGGGGAAACCCTCTTTTTGATCAGGGGCCATGATTCCTCACATAAACCTGCCAGATGCCATGTGCCAGTCATGGGTGGAACCCAAGCAATCAATGGATAGGGCCAGAGACAAACGTGAGGTGGAATGGAGGGGACACCTTTCTCATTCATTCACCATCTTCTCTTTCATGCTTTCTGCATCATATTGTAGCTCCTGTTCTAGGTCTGAACTGATCTCTTCCAAAGGGCTTTTGGAATTGGCTCATCCTGATGTAGGTCTTGTGTGTTTTTAGGTATGCAAATATGTCACGAAAATATTCACACCTGTGCACGTTGATAAGTAAAGGAGGTTATCTCAGAGAAGGACAGGGAAGATGTCCTGCAGGAATCTATACCCAATGAAAAATTGGTCAATAAAAAGAAATAAGAACACCAGCGTATGTGTGACTGCCTTTGAATAATCTGCTTCTGATTGTGTGTTCCTTCTATTTATTTTCTGCCCCATTCAGTGCTGAACGTATTTTAGAACACTGGATGCTGCCCTTTATTACCAAATGTCTCCATACACTGAGTTGCAATTGGTTTTTGGCTGTGTGTCAGTAGAGCCAGAATCTCTAACAATGTCTTAATGCAAACAGGGAAGTTTTGAGAATATTAGACCCACCAATATTGGAGTAAGCCCTGCTTTTCTGTACTGCTTGAGGCCTTAGCTCTGATTGCCTTATTCTGTCACCTCTAGCAGGATCCATAGGAGATTTTTGCTCTGTTAGTTGCATGCTGGGGCCAGATTTTCAAAGAACCTGTATTATAGCCTCTCCTTTTATGCACTGAATATTATTTTTGAATATATAGGGAAATCTGATTAATAAGCTATACAGAATCTAGTGATTAATCTATTGTTTCAAGGAACATGTTTTAATTAATCTCTAGACTTTAATAGCAGATGTATACTTCTAGTAGCATTGCTGTAACTTTTTATTTTATATCATATTTGGATTTTCATTATACAGTGTTATGTATGCCAGCCTGGTATTGTAAATTGAAGAGTGGTATAAAATATTTTTAATGAATAAATGAGAGAAATCCTTATGAATAACATCTGCTACATTAAACCATATCAGTGAATGAACTCAGTCAAGGAAGCAATGGCCCAGGGTCTCTAAGACCTGACAAGGGCAGTTAATGATAAGCGTCTCTTAGATGTCTCCTACTCAGAGGGTTGCCGTAACAAAAAACTGACTTGATGGCCCAGAACAACAACAACAATAAAACCCATATGTCATTGGCTTTCAAATAATAACACGTTATTGCATATCAGTTAAGCTATTTTAGAACTTTTCATGGAAACATAGGCAACAATTGCTGCTCGTGTATGGAATTTCACCAGGATTCATGAAATGGCATAAGCTTTTAATAAGTAGTTTTCTTGGTCAGACAAATCTGTATGTTTTAATTGCTCATAATTTTTATAATGATACCTCTGTTTAAATAAATCGAATAAATACATTTACAAGAATAACTATATTTATCCCTGCAGCTGAGAATCAATTACTTTCCATTCTACCTGATTGGTTTCTCTCAAAAGGTCGAACATGTACCAACTGAAGCTGTTATGTTGTGACAGGCTTTTTGGAAAGAATACAGACGTGTTTTTACTAGTTAACCTAACATGAAATAACATTAATTTCCCTTTGTTCTATATATTTTTCTATATATTTCTACTAACTGTATCTGGCATAACATACACCATTAAAAAACTCCTCAAAAACACCAGGTAGACCTAGGCTGGTAGATTTTTACATTCCTCCTCCCCCTTCTCAGTGTTCCACACTTTTCCCAGAATTGCTGAGGGTGATTTGCTGTGTTGCCCCGTGGTGGCTGCGGCCTCTGCCAGTTGACTGCCCGGGTCTGGTCACAGGCAGCCTATTGCTGCTGCTGCCACCAGTTGACTGCCTGGGATGTGCTGCAGTTGCAGCAGCGGCATCCTGCCCCTGCCACTAGTTGACTGTCTGGGTCCCATTGCAGGGCAGCAGCAGTGTCCTGCCACTGATGCCAGTTGACTGTTTGGGTCCCAATCTGGACCAGAGACTTAGTGGCAGGAGTGGATTGTGAGGTGGAAAGGGAATTTGAATGTGGGTGGTGATTGGTTGGGTGCTTTTCCTGAGTAGCCAATCAGCACACTGGGAGAGGCAACATGCCCACGAGTTGTTTTTATTTTTATATATAAATTCTCATCTTAAACAGACATTATCAATTCACTAATTTATGTTGATCCATTCTTTTGTTCTGTATTCAGTTTCATTCTGTATCCTGTTGAATCAATTTATTTATTAATTAATTTATTATTATTATTGTTGTTGTTGTTGTTGTTTTAAAAAGCCTGCTGTATTATCAACACACATAAGGGGCTACATCATTAAACAATACCTTTTTATCCAATTTATCTCATCATAGATTTCTAACAAAATTCAAACAAAGTCTAATAATGAGATTAATTTGTTTTCTTTTAATCCAGTTCCAGATAAGTCTGAACCAAAATGGCCCAATTTGCCATCCCAATTTGTGAACGAAGGGCAGCCATTTTGGTGCTCAGTTTCAGATGGAGCAAGGAGGGATCTTCTCCATGGTTACAACCTGCCCTTTCTTTTTGCTTTTCTCTCTCTCTTTTTTCTGATCTCTCCTTCAGTTTATTAGGTATGCTACCATTTATTAGGGGTAAGGGCACGTGGTAAAAGAAGGAAAGTGGTAGCAGCCTAAATTTATTTATTTGTTTGTCTTATAGCCCACTTTTCTTCCAAATGTGACTCAAAGCATCTTCCAATACAAATTAAAATGGAACATCTAAAACGATACGGAGTACAAAAGTTTTTAAAGCATTTAAGTGTACATTCAATTAAAACACTACTTTTAAAACATTAAATATTAAAACACTTAAAATACACATTAATATAGGTTGATGATGTTTTGCTGCCTAAGCTGTCAGTGGTTAAGGTGTAAATGGGGAAGTTTCAGCCAGCAAGCCCTATTGTGGCTTGGGTCTAGCATCACTGAGAACTGTAAGACCTGGGCTAGAATTATGGATCTAGTTCACACTATCTTGGGGCAAGTCAGGCTCAGTTGAATTCTGACTAAACAGGAATCAGGTTTTCTAGGGAAGCAGAAAGGAAAGAGAATAGGACCATGAAGAGCTCCAAGTGATGATGAGGCTAGAAGCTAAACAAGCTTCGCTGTAACAAGCAGCATTTATAGTGGCTGTGCTTTTAGTGTGGTTTTGTCTTCCTTTAGGATGGTTATAGTGCCTGCACACTGACCAAGGCCTTCTCATATGATAGGACCCCATCTGTTTTATCACCCTCAGGACATAAAGTGCCTCCATCTTTGTGGCCATTCTTCAGGGAATCTTCAGTGACACCTCTTCCAAAGACAAGCGGCTAGTCCTGGGGCTTTCTTGGGAACTGTGTCTGATGGAGGTGGAAATGTTCTGTCACCAAGACCTCTTATTGTTCTTTTAGTTTGGGGGGCTCTCTCAATGAAGATGGGGGCTCGGGGTCCTGGACCTATATACCTGAAGTTGTGGATATCACTCCATATCTCTGGAGTGCACAGAAAGCTCATGCTGCAGTTCATTCATTAAAGGTACCATGGAACTCTTTGTTGTTTTTGTTGCTGCAACATATTAACATAGTTACCCATCCCTGGGAAAAGAGGGCAGCAAGAAAGCTCTGGTACTGCCATGGCAAGGCTTTTCTCTTCCTATGGAAATAGTGCACACTGAGTCATACTACTTACCTTTGGGATCCTTTAGTCCTCTTGCAAGGTTCAGGTGAAATCCCCTTCACAAATTTTGCACACCCGGAACAGCAAAGAGCTCAGTTGCATTACAGTTCTGAATTTATTCTTCATATTATCCCATATTGTTTCAGGTGGTGAAACCCCACCTGTGCTACTTCTTAGTATTTTCAGTACTACCTAAACTATTAACATGCTGAAGGAGTCAGATGAAAGGTTAATATTCTGTCACCTGCACACTCCCTTCCCCCATCTGATGGAGTAAAAAGGCATTAGAGTGACTCACCTATCATTCCTCATTGCATTAGCCTGATTGTTGATTCTGTTGTTTTTTTTCTTTTTGGTTTCACTCATAATCTTCAATTCAGTTACATTATTATTATTATCTTACCAATTTTCTGTAAGAAGGCTGTGGTGGTGGTTGGTGGTGGTATATCTGAAAAATACATATTTTCTCCTTCATGCTTTGAGTGTTCAAATGTTCTTTTACAGGTTTCCTGTGGTCAAACAGTTTGCCATAGTTTGAAGTGACACATGGGTTGGAGAAATAAATGCTTTTGAGACATCAGGTTATTAAAACTAAGGGGTCATGCTGGGAAAATAAATTGCCACCAGCATGTACTCAAGTAGAAATATTTATTAACTTGCCTACAGCTGTGGATTTCCCCCCTTTTACAAATAAGAAATACTTACTTTTCCCTTTCTCTGTGATCACCTTTTTATTTTTGTCAGTAATTCAGAAAACATTTCTTCTTCCTTTGTATTTTTGACCTTTTATCCACAGGAGGAGCCTTTTTTTATGTGCAAAAGTGATGTGAACTGTGTGAACTATTTAATCTGAACCATTAATTCACAGAAATTAATTCCAAGAAATAATGATGAGTAGACAAAATGTGCTCTTGCCTAGGGAAAGGTTTACACTAAAATCTGAAAGCCACAACTGCCTGTTGGAATTTTTAATGTGTCACCTAGGCTGCTGGTGGAAGCTAGGCTTGTTGGCCATGTTATGCTTATTTTAAATTGAGTTGCACTGGCTTCTTGTTTCCATGCTCATTTCAAGGCAATGTTTTTATCCCTTATAAATCGCCACATTTTCTGGAGATGAGGCTTTCAAGGTTCACACTGAAGATCAAAAGCAAGCATTTTTTTGTTGATTAGCAGGGACATATGCTACTACCCAGTTCTGGGATTTCTCCACTGTTTTCTACAGGCAGCTCTCACTTCTGCTTTGGGAGAGGGAAAGAGTTTGGGGTTCTATGGGAACCAGAAGTTAGCCAGCCTGTTTGAGTCTTTGCATTAACTCAACACAATGGAAGCACAAAATGTTGAGACATGGAATGTTACTTAGAAAGGGCATCAGGGACAGAAATAAATGGACCTCCTGGAGCAACTTGTGTAGGTTATAGTAAGTCAAATGGAGGGGTCATGGAAACCCAGTGGCGTATCTTTGGCAAATCAAATTCCCTCTGAACAAATCTTGCCAAGAAAACCTCATGGTAAGTTCACCTTAGGGTTGCTATAAGTCAGAAACTACTTGAAAGAACAGAACAACAACAATGTCTGGGCATCAGAGGATGCACGTTATGAGTTTCAAAGTCCTGTGCATAAGACAGGGATGTTTCAGAAGGAAGAAAACAATGAAGGATGGTTTTATATTTCCTACTATGCACTCATCCTGTGGATTGCATGCGGAGTGCCACATTTTTGCTAATATTGTTATAGGGCTTGTCACTTGTCACTTCTGAATCTTATTTTTTTTCTTTGATAGTTGTCTCCGTTTCCATTTCATAATTCTATTTTACATTTGATAAATACTTGGCTATTCAGCAAGAAAATGTTTGCAGGAGTTGACCTGCTAGATCATACTAGCAGTTCATCTAGACTGGAAAAATAAGTTGAGGGGTGGGGATTTTCATTGCTGTAATTTGTTATTGTTACATGCCATCAAATCAATGTCTACTTATGGCATCCCTATGAATGAGAGATCTCCATGGGCTCCAGTCATCAACTGCCCTGCTCAGGTCTTCTAGACTCAGAGCTGTGGCTTCTTTTATGCAATCACTCCATCTGTTATGTGGTCTTCCTCTTTTCCTACTGCCTTCCACTTCAGTGAGCATTCTCATCTTTTCCAGTGAGTCATGTCATTTCATGATATCTCCAAAGTACAATAGCATCACTTTTGTACTTTGGCTTATAGTGAGAGTTCAGGCCAGATTTACTCTATGACCCATTCATTTGTCTTTTTAGTGGCCCATGGTATCCCTAGAACTCTTATCTAGCATCTCATTTCAAATTAGTTGATTTTCCTCCTATCAATTTTCTTACAACCATAGGCATAAAATAGAAATGCTATGGCAGGGATGATTATCACTTGGCTATTTCATGATTTATCTTAGCACTTGAGGATCTTATTTAGTTCCTTCACAGCTGCCCTTCCAAATCTTAAGTCTTCTTCTGATTTCTTGACTTATAGTCTCCATTTTGATTAATGACTGAGCCAATGTATTGAAAAGCTTTAATCATTTTGATGTTTTAATCACCTAAAATGATATAAATCTTCTGTGTTCATTATTTCTGGTTTCTTAATATTCTGTTGTTACCTTGACTTTTTACTCTCTTCCCTAGGTTTTGTCAGTAGTCTCTCCAAGTCTTTACTATTGGCTGTCATCTGCATCTCTTAAAATATTGATGTTCCCTCTTCCAATTTTTATACTTCATTCCTCTGAGTCTAATACTGCTTTCTGTATGGTATGTACTGTGTATATATTAAACAAATAGGGTGATAAAATGCAGCCTTGCATGTCTCTCTTGACAATTGGAAACCACTCTGTTTCTCAATATTCTGTCCTGACAGTGGTATCTAGTCCAGTGTATAGGTTGTGTATCAAGACAATCAAAGGTTGTGGCATTCTTGTTTCTTTTAGAGTGATCCGTGGTTTCTCACCATCTACACAATCAAAGGCTTTGCTCTAATCTATAAAGCATATGCCAATTTTCTTCTGAAACTACTTTGGTGTGTTCTGTTATCCAACATATGTTTGCAATATAATCTCTAGTGCCTCTTCCCCTTCTGCTTGGATGTGTGGCATTTCTTACTCCTTGTATGGTAGAAGCAATTGTTGTAACATCTTAAATATTACTTTGCTTGCATGGGAGATTAATGCAATGTTTTGATGGTTATAACAGTCTTTGGTGTACCCTTGGAGACTGGAATTTATATTGTTTTCTTTCAATATTTGTTGACAGATTTTTTCTTAGATTTGGATGGATTTCATCTCTATAGCTTGAAACAATTATATTGGTATAGCATATCTTCTTGATTATTTATCTCTTCCTATTTCCTTGAGAGCCTCTTCCACTTTACTTTCTAAAGTTGAGAGTTCTTCCTTGCAGATTCCCCCTTGAAGAAATCTATTATTCTTTAGGCTGTTTTATTTAATTCTTCAGTATACTCCTTCCACTGTGTTTTTATTTTATCCTAATCATATATTTACCAGATATGTTGCTTGTTGTTGTTGTTGTTGTTAGATCAAAACAACATTTTTCTAATCAGGGGATCTTATGCATTGCTTTCCTTCCTTCTCTGACTTTTAAAATTCCTACCAGAAAAGTAACTTTAAAAAACCCCAATATTAAATTGGTATACTTTGAGGCATTTGTGGGCATGCCTGTGACTTGGGTTGTGACCCTGTATGTGGATGTCTCTAATCCCTTTGACCTGTCCCTATTTTGTTCCAAGATGCATTTCTACTTCCAGTCCTCTCCTTTCTTCCTGATTTCTCTTTATCATTTTTATTATCATTTCCAGTCCCTTGAAAACAGCAGTGCTGAAATGTTTTAGAGCTCTAATTTGAGCAGTGTTGGAATCCGGAGGCAAGCCAGAGAAGAAGGGCAGTGAGAGCCATTCACTTTTTCAACCAGCTACAGAAACAAAATAGGCCCATACACACATGCCTCACATGAAGAGTGAGGAGGGAGGGCAAGGACGGAGACTGTAGTCTTCTTCACAGCCAAGATACTTCAAAGGCATTGAGATGGGGGAGTCAGTGATAGAGATCTCACCCTCATGGCAGTGGTCATGGTAGGGCTGGCTTCATTCTCCCAGCCACCTTTCTCTCAGGCAGGGGAAGTGAAAGAGGACAGATTACTGGCTAAACTGGGCTCTCTCACTCATTGATTCTTCATTCCCATCTGGCCATACCACGTCTCTTTACAGTTTGGAAAGTAAAACTTTGTAGAAAATCAGAAGGGGTCTTTTTTCACCATTCATGACTTCAGGACAGTTTTGGAAACTTCTGACATTCAATGGCAGCTCCAGGTTTTGAAGTGCACTGAGTTTCAAAGTTTGGTAGTGGTACAGTGGTTCCTTGGTATCCACTAGGGTTTGGTTCCAGGATCCCCCATGGATACCAAAATCTGTGGATGCTCAAGTCCCCTTATATACAATGGTATAGTTAAATGGTGTCCCTGTCAGGAAATGACATGGATGTGACCACAAGATGGAGCTGTAAACTTAGTAATGAAAGTAGTTAAGCTCCAGTGGCAGGTGTGTGTGTGTGAGTCAGCACTTGAGAGTGTGCACATCTGAGATGCCTGATGTAATAGGCATTGTTTAACTACCTATAAAAAGGAGATGGGAATTATCTCCAGTGTGGGTTTGTTGTGAATGGTGGTTAGCGAAGCAGTTTGTTGGTTTAAGAGAAATTTATGAGTTTTAGAGACGGCTGTCGTATACTATGTATATATATTGTGAATATACTGCAAACAAAGATTAAAGCCCTCAAGTTGAGTGAAGGCTGGCCTTGTTGCTGTCTTTATTTGGCAAGCCAGAGCTCAAGGCAGTGTGCTGGGGTGATGGAATTTTTCCTTCTCAGCCTGAAGTCTTTTGCAGAAGTCTCTCCAGAAACCTTTTCCTTGGCGTCCTGTTGACGTGGAACAACTCTGCAGGTGGTTGTGGTGGACACAGAGCATCTTTCTATGCCCCAACAGTCCCTTACATAAAATGGCAAAATCAAGTTTTCCTTTTTGGATTTTTTTTAAAGAATATTTTCAAGCTGTGGATGCTTGAATCCATGAATATGGAGGGCCAACTGTAGTTTATTCTCCTCATTTGGAAAGAGGTTCAAGAGCAGTGTAAAAGGGGATTGGAGCTCCCAGGATCACCCAGAGATGGGAGAGGGAGAGAATTGTTCTTGCTTCCCTTCCTCTGCAGCTCTCATGTAGAATCCAGTGCCGCTGAAGTAACAGACCTAAAGTGCTTTAAGTGGTTGACTGACCGAACCCAAAGGGTAGCCACCAATGGCTCCTCTTCATCCTGGAGAGAAGTGACTAGTGGGGTGCCACAGGGCTCTGTCCTGGGCCCAGTGCTATTCAACATCTTTATCAATGACTTGGATGAGGGAATAGAGGGCAATCTTATCAAGTCTACAGATGACACCAAATTAGGAGGGGTAGCTAATACCCCAGAGAGCAGGATCAGAATCCAAAATGACCTGAACAGATTAGAAAGCTGCGCTAAAACTAACAAAATGAATTTCAACAAGGAGAAATGTAGGCTACTACTCTTGGGCAGTAAACATGAAATGAACAGGTATAGAATGGGTGACACATGGCTTGATGGCAGTACATGCGAAAGGGATCTAGGAGTCTTGGTGGACCACAAGCTGAACATGAGTCAGCAGTATGATGCAGCAGCTAAAAAAGTAATGTGATTCTAGGCTGCATTAATAAGAGTATAGTGTCTAGATCAAGGGAAATAATAGTGCCACTGTATTCTGCTTTAGTCAGACCTTACCTGGAATACTGTGTCCAGTTCTGGGCACCACAATTCAGGAAGGATATTGACAAGCTGGAACGTGTCCAGAGGAGCGCAACCAGGATGGTGGGAGGTCTGGAAGCCATGCCCTGTGAGGAGCAGCTTAGGAAGTTGGACATGTTTAGTCTGCGGAAGAGAAGGTTGAGAGGTGACATGATACCCATGTTTAAATATTTGAAGGGATGTCATACTGAGGATGGAACAAGCTTGTTTTCTGCTGCTTCAGAGACTAGGACACAGAGCAATGAGTTCAAACTACAGGAAAAGATATTCCACCTAGGCATTAGAAAGAACTTCCTGACAGTAAGAGCTGTTTGGCAGTGCAATGCGCTGCCTCGTAGTGTGGTGGAGTCTCCTTTGGAGGTTTTTAAACAGAGGCTGGATGTCTATCTGTCGGGAATGATTTGATTGTGTATTCCTGCGTGGCAGGGGTTTGGACTGCATGGCCGTTGTGGTCTCTTCCATCTCTATGATTCTATTATTCTACTAAAGTTCTTGAGGATTTTTTATTTAAAAAAAATTGTAAGGAGCCATTGGGCAGGAAAGAGACTGGATTAAGACAGGAAAGTGGAAACCCATCTGGGGGCAGAATGGGCAAGGGGGTTAGCCACATCCATGTGTGCCATCATGATCCTCATCACAAGCATGCTTGCCAGTGACCTGAAGTATGCTGCATTTAATATCAATTTAAAGAAAACTAAGAGAAAAATTATATCAGCATTTCGACCAGGAAGTGACAAGAAGCAACATTAAATGGCACATGACAAATTGGGACAAATAGTCAGCCTGGACCTAAAACGCCCTGTAAAGAGCTGATGCATTTTGCAAGGTTATTAAGTTGAGGCATCCGAATTTGTGTGAGTTCAGTCACTAGTCAGTTAAGCTTACAGTCTATAGAGCAGCTAAGGGATTGTTGAAACCTGCATAATTGGCAGTTTTCTAACACAGAAGAAGGAATAATTTGATGGAATGCAAATATTCCAGTACCTATAGGCAGGTAGGCACTATCTGTCACAGAAGAGCGCAAGGGGGTGTTGCCTTCCATCATTTGCTCCCTATGGTTGCCTGCTGGCACTAAATCTGTTGCACTGTCAAACATCTTGTTTTAATTTCAAATGCATGTGGATGCACAGCTATTAAAATGCTTGAGGAAAGATGTGCTCCATTGACTGAAGCTATGTCCCCACTTCAATCAGATTGCTTCCAACATGCTGGGATTTTTTTATCAAATGTATGTTGGGTTTAATGTACATTGAAAGAGAAAAGTATAGCCATGCCAGTGAATATTTACATTCATATTAAGACATGGAGAATATTTGCAAGTGAACCACCTGCACAGGAAATTCTGTATATTGTCCAATAGACATGGAATATGGAGATCTGCAGGGGAAGGCTTTCTCTTGGGCCCACCACCATCCCAGGCATGTCTGGTGAAGACGAGAGAGAGCCTTCTCCTCCCACATTGTGGAACTTCCTTCCCTGGGAGGTCCAGTTGGTCCCCTCCCTGCTGTCTCTCCTCTGACAGGTAAATACTTTTTTTTTTTTAATTTAAGGAAGGTTTTGGTGTTTAGTGTGTTGTGGCAGATAAAGCTTTTAATGGAGGGGGAGAGTATAATGTTTTCATTCTCTGAGGGAGGGGTGATACGGGTCCTTCATCTGTGGGTTTCGTCAGTCACCGCCCAGGTGTAGCAGGAAGTTACATCAGGTCTGTTGATATTCAAATTTCTTTGTCCTTATCTCCTCCATCCTGAGGCCACGAGGCCAGTTTTTAACTTCCTGCTTCACCCAGCCGGTAGTAGGTAAATCTCCTCCAACTTTCCATTCTTTGTTTGCCTTTTCCCTCTTATCCTTTATTATCCCTTCTGATCCCTTCCTATTTTTTCCTTGTAGTTACCTTTCTGGTTAGCCTGCTTGACTTTTTTCCTTTTAAACAAACAAACAAAAAAACCCCACCTTCCTCTCCCCCGCTCGTGCTTTCTCCGTTCCTCTGGCACCCCCCTCCTCTCTCTTCTCCTGCCTGTTTCTTTTACCTCTGGGACACTCCAGCAGCGATGGACGCTACTCCTTCCAGCCAGGAGCCACTCCTGATGGCAGCGGAAAACTCCGGAGTGACGGGCGGCACCATGCCCGATCCAGATCGCTCCAAACTTGCCGCCGAGGGCGCAGATGGAGTCGCAGCCGCCATTGTTGCCGCTGGCGACCCTCTGCAGGACGTCCCTCAACGTGAGGCGGCCAAGAGAGCCTCCCAGGCCATTGCGACTGGGAAGGCCTCTGATGCGGCAGTGGCAGTGGCGGCTACCCCCAAGCCATGCAGGTAGCCACCGTTGTTGAGGAAACCTCAGTAAAGGATGTGCTCGCCTTCCTACAGAAAGGCCTCGAAGCAGGCCTTCACCCAAACATGCTGAAAAGACAGGTGGCAGCACTTTCTGCCTTTCTCTCAGTACCATATGGGACCCGCCTGTCATCACACCCACACATAAGGCCATGAGGCCAATGGAGGGGTGCCTCCATTATATCACCTCCAGTTCATCATAGGTTCCCTTCGTGGAACCTTTCTCTGGTCCTCAGACACCTGATGAAACACCCATTCGAGCCTTTGCGCAGAGTTCCACTCTGGACTCTCACCATAAAGGTCAACTTGCTAGTCGCCATCACCTCAGCGCGAAGAGTTTCGGAGCTAGCCGCACTGTTGGTAAGGGAACACCTCTGCTCCTTCAGTGAGGACGTGGTTACTCTTTACCCTGACCCTTCATTCAGACCGAAGGTCATCTCCAAGTTCCATGTTTCACAACCCATGATTCTGCCCTCTTTCTGTCCCAACCCTTCACATCTGAAGGAAAAGCTCTGGCACAAGTTAGACATTAGGAGGGCCCTAAAAATCTACATAAGTCGGACGGCCTCCATCCAACGGTATGATGCCCTGTTCGTGTCCTTCTCCCAGTCATCCCTAGGAACCAGGGCGTCACAGAAAACCATAGCCACGTGGATCAAGGCCTGCATTTTCGCGGCCTACAACACTGCAAGACTGCCCAGACCTTTGGGGGTCTCAGCACACTCGACGAGATTGGCGGTGGCTTCCGCCGTCTTCTCAACTAATGCCTCCCTAGCAGAAATCTGCAGGGCAGCAACCTGGAGTACACCATCCACTTTTGTCAGACACTATGAAGTGGACAAGTTTTGCTCTGCCGAGGCTTCCTTCAGACAGAGGGTACTCCAAGAAGTGCTCAAAGACTAGCGCTCCCACCTATTTGCAGTCAGTCCCACCCTAGTTAACCAAGCTTGGGCACGTCCCACAGATGAAGGACCCGTATCACCCCTCCCTCAGAGAATGCCACATTGGTTACTTACCGTGAAGGTGCATGCTTGAGGGAAAGGGGTGATACGGGTCCTTCCCCCACCCAGTGACTGCACATGAAACCATACCTAGAGGTGGGGTATTCAATTTGGGGATTGTCTGTTCCATTTTTACTCGATTTCCTTTAGACCTTACAGGGTTTTGCTAGTCAGTGAATTGGCCTCATGGCCTCAGGATGGAGGAGATAAGGACAAAGAAATTTGAATATCAACAGACCTGATGTAACTTCCTGCTACACCTGGGCGGTGACTGATGAAACCCACAGATGAAGGACCCGTATCACCCCTTTCCCTCAAGAATGCACCTTCACGGTAAGTAACCAATGTGGCATTTTATTATGTTTTAAACTTCTTTTAATGCTGTTATTAACTTGCGCTTTTAAAATTGAGATATAGTTTAATTGTGTTTTAACTTTTATACTAAGAATTTTTTAAGTGGATTGTGATTTTAAAACACTGTATGCTGCCTTGCATCCCATGCTGCGAGGGAAGTGGGATATAAATAAAATAAATAATAGCTATAACTATTGTCCAGGTTAAAGATGGAAAAGTTCTGCTTAACCTGTAAATAGTCCATCATGGGACCATGAAAGAATAAAGCTCTTCAGCCATTTTGTGTTTTTTCTTTGTTATAAAGTAATTCCTTTCTATTTAGAAACTGTCTTGGAATACAGGGCTTTATATACCAGGAAGTTCAGAAGGTCAGGAAGGTACCCTGGTTCAATGCAGGAAATTGATATCTAGGAGGAGGTGGAAAAACCTAGTTACTCTGGGTGCCAGTTACCCAAGTGCCCTTCTGATTGGCTAGGAGATTGAAATGAGGTGTTAAAGCAGTTTATATAAATTAGGTTGGCAGACAGACAGACAGACAGACAGGCAATTTGTTCAGTAGCAGAGGACACAGACTCCAGGGATAAAAGAAGATGTACTGAAAACAAGAAGGTAGGTAGTTGTACTGCCATGTAACCAGCAATTTCTTCTTTGCTTTGCTTATCTTGGTAAATAGTCTGTACAAAGTTTATTAGGATTCTGCCCGCCCCCAATTATATTTCCAAAGCTTAACTTCTAAAATGGTTTTAAAACTGCAGTCCATAGGAGATATTACAAACAATAAAGGGCTGCTTTAGGTTGCATCTGTACTTCAGAAATAATGCAGTTTGACACCACTTTAATTATCATGGCTCAATGCTCATGGAATTCTGGGATTTGTAGTTTTGTGAGATATTTAGCCTTCTCTGTCAGAGATCTTTGGTGCCACAACAAACTACAAATCCCAGGATCAATGGGATGCAAATGTAGCCTCTGTGAAAGCAACCATGAAAAAATGAAGTACTGTATGTGCCTTTATCGCCAATGGGCGATAAGGAATGATAAAGCTTACATTCAGTGTTTGGAACAAAGCAGAATTTTCCATTGCATCCTGATTCAGGAAACTGGTTTGTATAAACCACAAATCAGAATGTGAAACCACAGTTCAGTCCTAATGTGTCGTAACTAATTGTGGTTTGAGCAAACCACTTTCTCATAGTCAAACATTTTAAAAATTGTTCTAAATATCAAACTTTCTTTAAACTTTCTCCCTCTCACACACAAAGAAGGGGGAAAGAACATAAACCTGAGGCTTTCTACGAAAAATCATTTTAACCAAAAATCATGGTTTCCTTTTATGTTTGTATAAGGCTGGTATCTGCACATTGAACTAAAGAGAACATTTTAGCATGACCATTTGAAGTCATTCTCGTTTAACATATTGACAGGATGAATGCTTTTACATTCAAATCTTTTCTCACTGTTTTATTCATTTTTATCTTTTTGAAGTGATGATGACACTTCAATCTCATCACATGTATCTTCTAATCTGTCTTTCTCCCTTCTCTCTTTTCCCCATATTGGGGTGGCTGGTAAATAAACTATAAACAAAAATAAGCTATAAAGAAATAAATAAAAAAAGCTTAGATGATTTCAAAGTTTGCCACAGAAAAGGGTTAATTTGAAACGCATATTAAAGTTGTATACCATGAAAAAAATTACCTCCTTTTTGGTGCAAAACCGTGTGTGTGTGTGTGTGTGTGTGTGTGTAGGCTTAGTCTTCTCTATGCTATCTCATTGTGACTAGGAAGAAGTCTCTTATGGTAAATTCCTGGGTAGGGACATAGGTCATGCACATCACAATAACCTGATATACAAATTTAATTGTTAATGTTAATTCTTTGTAGTTACTGGTAAAGCTATTTTCATTTACCTGTAATTTTTGTTCCCCTTGTTAAAAGGGGGAAAAAAACACCCATAAAGGAATAGCACAGTTAGCACTCCTAACTATATCTCAAAGGATGTCTGCTTCTTTAAAAATGGTGGTGGTTTTATTTCTGAAAATAGCTAGGTATGGCTGAATGGTCTTGAGAACAAACCTTCTGGTCTGACACCTTCTTGCTCTGTTCAGCTTGTATAATAATGTCAGGGTGAGGTTAGCAGAAAGGGAAGTACAAACTTGACACAAGGGCATATGAGGGCTGGAGGGGATCTGTTTTCTCATGGATGTGCTTGACTGGAACTTGAAAAAGTCTTAGAATGAGAGCTCTCCACCAGTCTCTTTGTGTGTGTTTTCCCCTCCTTGATTTTTTAAAAACGTAATTATTTCTGGTTTTCTGTCTTCTCACTGTTGGAAATGCCACATTGTTATCAGCACACTCACTTGTCGAAGTTTATTAAATGTGACGTGGAATTTCTGACATAACAGTGGCTGAAAAGCAAAATGATTTTCATGGCTGGCTTGGTAAAATGCACATTCTTGTATGGGTGGATTTAATTGAATAGTTTCTTATTTAGGAAAATTGCTCCCCAAAATGCATAGTGTGGGTGGGCAGAGGGTGACAGTCAAAGAACAGAGGGAAAAGAAGATCTGGTTGAGTGACTGTATGGGCTAAGTGCAAACCAAGAAGAGGGCACTCTTACTTTGCTTGAAATTGCTTGACCTTGCCTAGGCACATCCATCCAGCATGTGTGTGGTGTGGGAATGATTTTAATTGTGACATGGTGTCTCTTAGTGGGAGTTATTAAAAAACCTCCCTGCATTATGGACACAGCTTGTGTTTCCTGCAAGGTTGTGATTTGGATTACTTGCCTGAGTCATTTACAGCTGCTGTTCAGGTGTAGTTCCTTGCTGGACTGTTTGTGTTTATTCTCTTTTTGTGGCACATTGGTACGTTAATCATATAGGCTGACCTGGAGAAAGAATTTGGGAACAAACTGTTGCCTTACTGTGGATACTTATGTTTTGATACTCGTCTGTGGTCCTACAATGGCACAAAATCCAAAGAATACATTATAATGATACACTCATTAGGCCAGCCGAAAGGCACACAATTCATCATGCCAGCTAGTGTCTGGTCTGCCCCTCTTTCTTTTCCCGTCCACATTACCTATCATTATTGACTTTTCTAGTGAGCTGTTCTTTCTCATGATGTGTCCAATGTATGACAGCCTCTATTTGGTCATCTTGTCTCTTAATGAGATCAGGCTTGATCTGTTCTAAGACCATTTGTTTGTCTTTTTGGCTGTCCACAGAATCCTCAGAACTCTTCTCCAACACTGGCAATGATTTGATTGTGCATTCCTGCGTAGCAGGGGGTTGAACTGGATGGCCCTTGAGGTCTCTTCCAACTCTATGATTCTATGATTCTACGACCACATCTCAAATGAGTTGATTCTCTTCCTATCAGCTTTTTTCACTGTCCACCTCTCACGGCTCTACATGGTGATGGGAAATATATGGTTTGAACGATCCTGACTTTAGTGTTCATTGTAGGTAGCATTGTATTATCTTGTCCAGTTCTTTCATAGGACTTTATCAGACATGGAAAATATGTTATCATCATGATGCCACATAACCATGAAAGGGCACATGGATCAGACGACATTGCCCTTTCACAGTTTTAACATAACCAAAATCACATAGTTTTTAATTGATGGCTTAAGCCGTCAATAGATTTCTCTACTGCTTTTTTGCTGGCATTGTTGGCATGCGATGTTTCTGTCCTGAGACCTGAAAATTATTTCAAGGGTTCCTCCAGGATAAAAAGGTTGAGAAAGGCTGCTTTAAATCTTGTACTTACCCTGTCTGTGGCCAGACCAGCCAGAACACTTCGGGATCAGATCGGGACATGCAGGTAAGTGATGGACTTTTTTTCACCTTCCCTGGGTTACTTGGGGATTTTAAAGTATGTTTAGGTGCTTAGATTAACTTTTTGATGTTTATTTTCATTATTCATTTTTGAATTCGCACGGGATTTCAAAAGAGGAAGTGAATGGAGTTCCACTCACTTCCTCATTATTGTCGGAGGAGCCTTTGCCAGGAAAGGAGGTAAGTGGTGGGGGGATGTTCTTTTGCTGGCATAAAAATTGATTTTTTTTATGCCAGCAAAAGAACGTTTTAAGGGGGATATCTGATAAAGTCCAAAGCTGCTGTTCCCAGTCTTATTCTTATTTCCTGGCTGCAGTCTCCATTCTGGGCTATGATTGATCCAAGGAATGGGAATTCTTTAATTATTTCAATTTCCTTGTTGTTTATTTTGAATTTGTATAGATCCTCTGTGTGCATTATTTTTGTTTTTTAATGTTCAGCAGGAAGTCTGCTTTTATACTTTCTTCTTAGACTTGGTAGTTGCTCTAAGTCTTGGTCATAAAGGGTACTAGTGGCAACGTTTAAATAGATCCTGGGATTGCCCAACATAAAACAAGACTTCAACCATGTTTTATTCTCTGTGTTTTTCTTAAAGGCATGAACTTATTTTTTAAAAAATCCTAGACTAGATAAAACCATATTCTGATCTAACTCTGATGCTGATTTGCTAATATATAAGGAGTTACACATATGCACTTGCCAGTTTGCCTCCAAGAAGTGTTTTTAAAATAGTTTTTGACACGAGTCCCTGTCCTTTAAGAAAGTAATCAGAAAGCACTACATCTAGTACCAGTGAATTAATTTTGAGTAATGGGTACCAGAAACAGGTTAATTTCCAAACACTGTTATGAGTAATGAACAAAGCACTTTTGAGCAGTAACTTTCCAGGCTCTGGGGCTGAATCTTTCAGAATCTCCAGGCAGCATCAATATTGTCAGTGCTGACTAGGGGATTCTGGGAATTGTGGTTCTAAAAGTAAGATTTCCAAGCTCTGGCTGAAAGAGGTACAGTCACAATATCGAGGAGAAGGGGGAAAGAAATCCTTTTCTTTTTCTAGAATTTGATAAAGCTATCACTATTTGGTGAAACTTTCACCAACAGAGGGAGCTTTTTAAGGACAAAATCTACTTGGTTTTGCCTCATTTTCCAGTGAGTCTTCTTGTGGTAAATTTGGTAGATAAGAGAACCCTAATATGATAATATTCTGGGGTAATACAGTTCAAGAGAGAAATATGTCAAAGAGTGTTTGTATATTTAGGAGTGGGTGCCAGTATGTTTTGAGTATGATGTTTTCTTCTTTTTGGTTGATATTAGCTTAGGGAGGCCATTTCTTCCTTCTGTCCCTCTGATGTGACACTGTATTACAAAGGGAAAAGAAAGAAGCAGATGCAGAGAGTGGTTTTCACTGTAATGGAGAGGCTAGCCCTGTCGAGATTAGATTGGAGCATGAAAAGGCATGAGTGCTGTGGATTTGGATCAATGGCATGCTGAGGCCTGTGTCTACTTATGTGCATGTCTGAACTTTCCAGTCAGGAATCATTTCTCTCAAGAAGCTGCACACTGAACCATGCTGAAAAAAGATTTGATAATGGCAAAGTTCTCTACAGCTCAAGCGGTTGATTGAATTGCCATTGCTATGGAATGCCCTCAAACGACCATCCTTATTGGACAGAAAAATTACAATTCCTTCTGTGTCAGTTTGTAAGATGTCTGAATTGAGTGAAGATCAGTACTGTAGAAGGTGTAAAAATTGTCCTGTAAAAGTGTGGCTTGCTGATAGACATTTGAATTCAGATATTCATTTCACTTCTTCCAATAATGCAGATTTCAAGAGGCAGCTTACACATTAGTTTCAGCAGCCATTGATACATATATTCAGTCTATATACAAAGATTTAAAAGGTCAGAGGAAAAAATGTCCAATTAACAGTCTACCTTATGTATAAAATTTCACATATTTCTTTTGGGGATTGAGTCTCACACTATGGCTGGAATATTAGTGGCTAGTCCTTTATGTCGTAGAATCATAGGCCCCGTCTACACGATTTAAATAATATGTACGGCGTGCGGAAGTTCGCGCTTCGGTACACACGGCCGTTTGGATTCACACACATCCAAAAGAGGGGGGGGGCGGTTTTCCACCCTGAAATACGCACATGTGGCGTTCGGGAGGGAAAGCGGATTGCAATGAGAAATCCGTACGCCGTTCGGATGGCTGATGGGTCTGTACGGTCCATTCGCACACATATGAACAGGCTGTGTAATCTGATTGGCTGGCTGAGTAGAGGGGCCGGGGCTAGCACAGAGGGGAATTGGGAGCGCCTGCCATGTTGGATTCCCGGCTAGCGAGTGTCCGGTAAGTCCGTGAATTATATATGTTTATTTATTTTTATTTTATATTGTAAATAGGGAAAACCGACTGTCCGCAAAGGAGGAACCTTTAAAAAAAAAGCGGCGGGAGATTTAAAACCACCACTTGGCTTGCTCGCTCCAGCCAGCTTGGGGAAGAGGGAGTCATACGGAGTTTAGGGGGGTAAAAAATCGTGTGGGCAGTTCGTATGCATACGAACGACAGCCTATTCGTATTTTTTACCCCCAAAACAGATTTTTTTATGATTGTATAGACACACCCATAGAATCATAAAGTTGGAAGAGACCACAAGGGCCATCCAGTCCAACCCCCTGCCATGCTGACTAGAAACACTGAAACAATTGTTGGATGGTGAGTCAACACATAGGTACATCTCATTGATTCATTGGCTCTACTTTATTAGAGACTAACAAAAGGGTTTAGACACATGTGCGACAGTGGCAGATACACTTGTTCAGTCTACTCCAATACTGTATAAAGTAGATGGGGGCGGGGGTGAGACACTTATGCTGGAATCCTGCTGATGTGCTACATTAGTGGTTACACTTTCTCTGGAGTCACACAGTGTTGCTGATGGAAGGCAGACAAAGGCTGCATCTGCAGAAATAATCCAGTTTGACAGTGCTTTAACTGCCATGGCTCGATGCTATGGAATCCTGGGTTTTGTAGTTTGTTGCGGCACCCGAGCTCTCTGATAGAGAAAGCTAAATATCTCACAAAACTACAAACCCCAGAATTCCATAGCATTGAGCCATGACAGTTAAGGCAGTGTCAAACTGGATTATTTCTGCAGTGCAGATGCAGCCAAAGTCTGCCAGTTCCAAGTAGTCTATTTTTCCAGTGCCTCATTTCCATCAGAGTTGCTGTGCTGCTGCTTTTGCCTCCTGCTACCATAGTGTATGCTGGCATATTTATGCCAGTATAGTCTACCAACAAGGTTCTGGCCCTAAAGAATAAGGTGTGTGTCTGTTGGGGGGAGATGAATGGTACTGATCCCTCCTCACTTCTGCAGATTGCTTCCTTGTAGGGCAAGAAATCATATTTGGAAAATGGTTGGAAAATGGGTTTCTCAAGTGATGGGAACCTGAGGAGGAGATGGACAAGAATCTTCCAAGTTTGAAACTTATTCTTTTTGGGGTGGGGGGATGACAAAAAATGCACATGAGATTTTTGTGTGTGTAGATTTGTGTGTGTGTGTAAAATTTGCTATTTTCTGTATATATGTGTGTGTATGTGTATACACACACACACATATACAGAAAATAGCAAATGTTGTATAGAAAATAACGTTTCTGTACAGAAAATGCAGGCTGGAGTCCTTTTCAGCAGTTACAAGATCATAAACTGGACTTGCAGTCTTATAACTACTGGGAATTCATGTTTATTGTCATGAATGACTGAAGGTGACCCCCCCTTCCCTTAAATGTCATTCTCTCTGGGGAATGACATCTGCAGCAGTCTCCAAGTTGCAGGGTGCCAATCAGTTGCCTATTGGAAGTCTGCTGGCAGTATCTGAATAAAGTAAGTGTGTGTGTGTGTGTGTAGAATCAACCTGACAGACATCTGCTTTCAGACCCACCCTGTTTATGAGATATTGAGGCAGACTAGACTTTAAAGTAGAAAGTCTGCCACCAGCCTGACAGTGGTTTTCCATATTTTTAGGTTATAGAAGTTTCTGTGCATTTTGTTTGATTTGTTGGAATCCCAGAGCTTCATCAAACCTGTACTGTTTTTTGGAAGCAGCAATTTTTCAAACATAGCAGTGGTTCAAAGTGTTTCTCCTAGGCATAAGAGTTCTATTTTTGGAAGGAAAAAAAAACATGATGGTGGGAATAGTCTGTGAATGGGAATATATGCCAGAGTACATAAAACCGTTAGAAAGCTGAAATAGAAATCAGTACTTGGAAGGGGTCGCATGTTTTGCTAGTGATGAATGCAAGTTCTACTATTATTTCATCTGATGCTGAGTGTGTCAGTTATGATATAGAAAAGTGAATAATTTTGTTTTAATTCACGAGTAGAAAATTGGATTGCTTTACTCTGTGCTTGAGAGCCAGTGTGGTGTAGTGGTTTGAGTGTAGGACTAGGACACTGGGAGACCAGGGTTCGAATTCCTGCTCGGCCATGGAAACCCACTGGGTAACCTTGGGCAAGTCACACTCTCTCAATACCAGAGGAAGGCAAAGGCAAACCTACTCTGAACAAATTCTGCCAAGAAAACCTCATGATAGGATCCTGTTAGGGTCACCATAAGTCAGAAAAGACTTGAAGGAATGCCACAACAACAACAACAGTCTGTCGTTGGAATTCTTGGGCCACAAAATTCATATAGGCAGCAAAATTTACATACATTAGGGATTGTTCCCAAAAATATAGTCAGATCCCAATATCTTCCAAGCCATGGCTGTCAATTAAACAAATATAGTTATAAAGCCAATCAAGTTAAATCTAACAGCAAAAACCAAGATTGAGTTTCAATGTGTTAGTCCAAAGTGGCATGTTTCAGTTGAGATCTATGGACAAAGTTCATTTCTGAAGCAGCTGTGATAAAGGGATGCCATATAGTTTCTGAAGCAAATGTTAGATTGTCTTAATAAAAGGACTTAAGATGAAGCAAATGATGAGAGTTTTACTGTTAAAAGACACAGTGACAAAGGGTCAGACAGGATGGACTACAGGCAGTTTGCTGCTTTATCTGGGCAATCAATCCAAGGGGTAAAATTGGACAGATTAGCAAGGGAACTCAGAGTAAATAAGGAAGAGTACTGAAAATAAGAGAACCAAGAGAGTTGCTCAGTTGCTGAAGAGGAAAGGATGTAGACTAAATCTGAGTATAGTATGAGACATTAGGTAGATACAAGACACCAGATTCTGGTTGTCAGATTTTAATCAGTGGCTAAAGGTGGACTAATCCTTTCCTTAACAGCGTTAAAAGCCAAATTAGATGTGATGTAGGATATATTTGCATAGGATCTCCAACATTATTTTGTAAAGCATTAATGGCAGCCATTTGAATGTTAGTCCTCTATGAAAAGATTGTAACTTTCTAAATTTTGTCCCTCAAAGCAAATATAAAGAGCATTCAGAAATCCAGATTTTATTTTTCAGTAACAGACAGTGGTGGGGGTAGTATTGGGGTAAAAAAATGAGAGATTAGATAAAAGAAGAACAGCAAAAGGAATAAAAGATGTATTCTAACTGTATTAATCTTGAAGAAAATGACTTGAAGGCTCACCACCACCACTACAGCAACACAACAGACTTGTAAAATCGTGGAACTGCTTGTAAGCAAACCTGTTTAGGACTGTAAGAAAAAGTGGAGTGGTAAGAGTAAAGGAGGAGGTGAAGAGGGATGTCAGGGATAAAGTGTAAATGCAAAGAAGGGCTTTTTCAAGGAGAATTATTTGAAAGATTTAAGCTAACCAAAAGCAAACTGAAAATTAGCCCAAATCTTTTTTTTAGCCTGTTCTGTGTAACAGTCTCATTGGCTGATACATCAGCCAGGCTGCTAAGCCAGCATTTGACTCTAGGGGGAAAAGTTGGTTTCTGCAGAGTTACTGCATAAGCTTCTTAAGAGCCCTAGGAAATGAGGATTCTGAATATTTCCAGGAAGCAAATATTAAGACCCAAGGGATATAATTCAGATTTTTAAAGGAATGTAACCAGTATTAAGTTAACACTTGTATCAGCTTCAGACCACAAGTACAATACTTAATTCAAGAATACCTTTTGAAATATATGAGCTCCAGTGTTTTCCTGGTGTTCTATCTTGGGAAGCGGGAAGTATTCTTTAAAAGTAAGTGGCTTTGCAACAGTTGAGCAGCCCTCTCCCTCAAACCTTGAAGTTGGAAACTACTCTTCTTCTTCTTCTTCTTTGTCATCTTCTTCTTCTTCCTTTTTTTTTTTAAGTGAAACTCTTAGTATGTGGTCATATTGGCTGGGGAATGCTGGAAATTTTAGTCCCGAACAGTGACTTTTCCAATCACTTGTTCAGCGGTCCACCAGTAGTACAGTGGATCTGGGATTTATAGGGATGAAGAACCAGGAGATTTTCATAGGCAGGGATGCTGACATCATCTGCCAACACTTTCAAGCTCCTCTGTTCCTCAGAGCTTAGCTTCAATCCTCACAGTAGCTGGCAAGGAAATTTTCCCAGCAACAATATATTCTTATAAGCTATCTTTGTTGTAATGGAAAATATTTTGGGGTGGTGTCGTCTTGAATGAGCAATTAAGTCCCATCAGATTTACAAAATATCTCCTGGTGACAATGAAAAGCAGTACAGCCAATTCGCCAATATTGACCAACACAGCTCCATTCATTTTTTTTACTCTGGTGTGTGTTGTGTATGTGTGTGAATATGCTTGCTCATGTTGTGGGTTCTGCCATGATGAACACATATACTTCAGAATCCGTGACTACACCACAATGCTCCATGTTTACGTATTGGTTCTGACATGATTGGCTGTATCCATAATGTTTCTGTTCAGTACTCCAGATGAATTTACTGTTGAGTAAGAAAAGTGGGAAGAGAGGCAGATCTACCATCTTAAAATGAAATCCCTGTGACTTGCCAGCACTTTCTGTCAATCTTCCCTTGCATGGCTTTCATCTGCTATTGCACATAGTTGGTTGCACATTTGGTTTGATTTGGTTTTTAATATCCCCATGCTCAACACTGGTTTCCTCCCTCTCCCTGCTTTAAGAAATGCTTCGTGCCACCACACAAGATGTTTTGTCCCATGGCTGCGATGTCCCCTGCTTATTTCTTTTTCTAAGGTGCTCCCAGATGAATTTGTATGATGCACTTGGCCTCACTCAAACATAACATTTTCTAGGGAGTCTCGAATTTTCTATCTGGAATTGTTTCTGCATTGTCAAAAACAAACAAAACCTAAATATAACTGGGCAGAGTTAGAGAAGAACCATAACACCACCACTTATCCTTCTTTTGATTCACTATGATGTGCATGTGCTGCCTTCCGTCAGTATAATAAATAGGTAGCCTTCCCAAACTTAGAGTTGCAGAAGTGGTTGGAGATTTTCATAGCAGTTGTGCAGTGATCCACACGTCCTCCTCAGATTCATGGTTAAGGTGGGTGGGTGAGGGTTGTTCGGTTCTTTATTTACTCGGGACCCCCAAATGCATTGGCTATGGAGTGACTAGGCCAGCTGCCACCAGTCTTTTATTCAGGAAAGTTGACAAAGGGCTTGTTTGGGCACCCTGAGGTTAAAATGGTTCCTTATTTACCATATGAGTGGACAGCCAAATTGTTGAGTTCTTCTGCCAGCTTTTTCTTCATGGAAGGCAGGCAGGATGTCCCTATGATTGCTTTGAGGCCAAAGTCTACACCTTCTGTGCCATATCATAGCCCTCAGGTGACCAAACTAGAGAGTATTCTGGCAGCTCTTTTTGCAGAAGATGATGCCAGGGAACTGCTGCACAAGACCAAACAGGGTCCTAGTAGTCAAAATATTGGTCATATTTAGCAAGATCGGGGAAAGATTTTGGACATGCATAGTGTCCAAAGGTGTCTCTCGGAGCCCAAAAACTTGAAGTCCTCAAGTAAAATACAGTAATTGTAAGAAAAAAGAAGATAGGTTTACACTGCACAACTCTGTGTAAGCCTTACATGTTCAATAGAATAAATGACTTTTATGAAACTCTGAATAGCTAAATATGAGGTTATGAATTCCAGGAACAGGACAGAAACACATATATAGCCAAAAATAGACTCATATAATTGGAGGGTACCATCTATTCCAATCCTCTGCCGGTGCAGGAAACCATAACTAAAGCAGTCTTGAGAGGTGGCCACTCGATATGTTTAAAACCCCCAAATAAGTCCACCATTTTCTCAGCTAGTAGTCTACTCTTGAACAGCACTTACCATAAAGAAATTCTTCATAACTTTTAATCAAAACTTCCATCTTATCATTCGAATCAATTGGTTTGGGTCCTGTCCTCTGGAGCAGCAGAAAATAATCTTGCTTCATCTTCCAACTCACTGTTCTTCAGATATTTACAGACGAGTGTCATACCAATTCTCATTTTTCTCTTTCCTAGGCTGAACATAAGAAACTCCCTCAGCCATGGTGGAAAGAGTATTGTAACTCTCTTCAGTAATTCCGTCTCCTCTATTGATTATGTCTCGGACTGTTTTCTATTGTATATTATGGTATAATTTAAAAATACAATATTATTTGGGCACTTTCAAAATGGCCTTTTAGGTCTGAAGGCTTCATAGGCTGGAAAGACAGGTGTCCCTCCATGTGTCTATATGAAAGCAAAGTGTTTGGAGTTTTTCTGGGGATGGGAAGTGTATTATGACTCTTCAGCAACTTCTCCCTCTCTATTGATTATATTCTGGATAGATTTCTACTGAATATTATTGTCTAATATTGCCTAATAATTATTATATAATATTATTTTAGGTGAATTGAAATTAATTTCTTCCGCAATTCTTTAGTGCGTTATTCAAACTTTGGAGTGGAGCCATTTCTTTCTCTGTTGGCTCCACTCCTTTCTCTTATCACCCTGTACGTTTTGCTTTTTACCTCCTCCTCCCCCTTCTTACCCACCCCCTTTTCATTATATAGTTAAGATGGGTGCAAAGAAGAGCAAGTTTTTTTAGATACCTGATCATTAAAACATCATATGCCACAGATAATATTTGGGATCCTTGACTGTCGTGCAAATTCTGTGTTCCACCAGTGATCTTTGCACACCACACTTCTTGACTAGGAGTAGGGAGGTGGAAAAGATGCAGTGATTCAGTTATGCAGAAAAATGTTATTTTTAACACTCTCAAAAATTGTATATGAAGAATTATCCACTCTTGATTCACTGACTGATCTTTGTAGCTATTCACTTATTGTTGTACTTGTGGTGGATTAGTGCCTCCTGACTGAAACAAATTGCCCCTTATTAATCTTTAACACACACAAAATTTGAAGAGTGAGTGAAGTGTATGTGTGGGTGGGTGTGGAAAGAAAGGAAGGATGCAGGTAAGTGACAAACAGAACTGAGGAGGTAGTTAAGATGAGATTCCCATGCTTGGTAGAGCGTTTCCCAACTTGACAGTTCCCAGATGTGCTAGACTCCCACCATGTCCAGGAAGCAGTAATATTATGGGCTTTGTAATCTGCATGTGGAAAAATTCCAGTTTGAAGACAGACAACTTTAAAAGACAAAAAGAGATCTTTTGAAGAAACCAGTAGCAATTGTGCTTCCCTTAAGTGAGCAGTGACAACCTCCATTCCATTCTCTGTGAATCCCATGGGCTGGCCTAATACTAATTTGTTTCCATTTGCTGGCATAGATTATTCTTGCAGCTGCTGTCATGTAAAAGATCATTTTCCCATGTTGTTTTTCTAAGGACTTTTTCGGATGCATGAAATATACCGCAAGCAGCCTCGTCGCGTTGCGAGGCTGCTGCGCTGCAGAGCATCCGTTTCGTATGACGCTCGCCCCTGGCAGTACTCTTGCGGTACCGCTTGGAGGGTTGAGCATCATATTTCCTCGATTTTTAAGAACGAAAGTTGATCGTTCTTAAAAATCGAGGAAATATGACGCTCAACTCTCCCCACGGAACTGCAACAGTACCACCAGGGGCGAATGTCATACGAAACAGACGCTCTGCAGTGCAGCAGCCTCGCAATGCGACAAGGCTGCTTGCTGTATATTTCATGCATCCGAAAAAGTCCTAAGTCTTCTTCCATCATTCCCAATAAGAATATTTCTGGATTTAAAGGAAGTGTTATCCATAAGATTTCTTGTATTTTCCTCTGTATTCTTTTCCAGTATTTCTTCACCTCTTCGCAGCTCCACCAGAGATGAAAAAATGTTCCATTTTTGTTCTCACATCTCCAGCAGTTTGGTTTTACATTTTTGTACATTTTTGCTAATTTCTCCGGTGTTAGGTGCCACCTAAAGTACATTTTGTATACATTCTCCCTGATATTCTGTGACAGAGTATACTTCATTCTTTTTGTCCACATTTTTTCCCACTGGTTTAGTTCTATCAAGTGCCTGATGTTTTGTGCCCAGGTTATCATACTTTGTTTAATTACTTCTTCTTCAGTATCCCATTTCAATAGTAGTTTATAAAATTGAGAGATCATGCTTTTATTTCCAGTTTGAGTGATTTTTTCCCAATTTGACTTCTCCGTTTCAATTCCCTCTAACTTCGTATCTATTTTGTATCTCTCTTTTAGCTGCCTATATAAGTACCAGTGACAAGTGATGTTTTCTTTCTCCAATTCCTCTTGGGTTTTGATCCTACAGTCCTTTTCTTCTACCCATATAATATCTTTATATAAAATCCATTTGCCTGAAGGTACGCCTTGTCTACTGTATAGCGCTTTGTGTGGTGATACCCAAGATGGTATTTTTGGGCATAATCTGTTTTTATGTTTCTTCCATACTTTTAGAAGCGATTTCTAATAAAGTGATTGTTGAAATCTTTATTGATTCTATCTTTATTATAAAACAGATATGTGTGCCAGCCGAACTGGTTATTATCACCTTCTGTTTTTAGTAATCTTTTATCTTCTAATGTAACCCAGTCTTTGATCCAAAGGAGACAGCATGCCTCATAATAAATTCTAAGATTTGGGACGCTTAACCCTCCTCTTTCCTTGGCATCTTGTAGAATTTTCATCTTAACTCTAGCTTTTTCCCCTGTCCATATATATTTCAAGATATCTGATTGCCAATCTTTGAATATTTTCTCATTATGTATTATTGGGATCGTCTGGAACAGATACATCAATTTTGGTAATATCGTCATTTTAATTACAGCAATTCTGTCCAGAAAGGAGAGTTTTAAGTTTTGCCAATTCATCAAATCCTTCTTGATTTCTATCCGTGTTTTCTTGTAATTATTTTGGAATAACTCTGAATTTTTATTCGTGACTTCGATTCCCAAGTAGCGTGCTTTCTTCACTACTTTCCAACCTGAGATTTTCATTAGTTCCATTCTTTCTTTCATTGTCATGTTTTTGATTATTATTACTGTTTTTTCATCATTTACTTTTAATCCTGTTAATGATTCAAATTCTTTCAAAACCTTCATTAATGTTATAATTCCATTTATTGGATCGCCTAATGAAATGACCAGATCATCCGCATACGTTCTTAGTTTGTATTCCATTTTCCCACTCTTAATGCCTTGGATGTTATCGTCTTCTTTAATTCTTTTACTTAGCAGTTCCATAATTAATATAAATAGGAGGGGAGATAGGGGGCACCCCTGTCTTGTACCTTTTCGAATTTGTAGCTCCTTTGTTTTCTCACCATTAACTATCAGTTTTGCTGTCTGGGAATTGTAAATCGCTTTAATCCAATTTGTAAATTTTTGCCCAGCATTAATTTGTTTGAGGACCTCCTGTAATATTAGCCAATTTACATTATCAAAGGCCTTCTCTATATCCAAGAAGATTAATGCTAATTTTTTATCCGTATGGTTCTCCGCTAGTTCTATCAAATTCAGCACATGTCTTGTATTATCTGGTAGGTATCTCCCCGGAAGGAAGCCTCTTTGTTCTTCACCAATCCATTCTGTCAGAACCTTCTTCAGTCTGTGGGCTAATATATTTGCAAATATTTTATAGTCAACATTGAGCAAAGATATTGGCTGATAGTTTCCTGGTTCTTGTGGGTCACGATTTTCTTTGTGGATCAGTGTGATGTTAGCCTGTTCCCATGTTTGGGGATAACTTCCTATCTTGATAGAATCTAATGTCTTCTTTAATGGTAATAGTAATTGATCTTCCATAACTTTATAATATTTTGGGGTAAATCCATCTGGACCTGGTGCTTTGTCTGTCTTTAGTTTTCTTATAATTTTGGCAATTTCCATAACAGTTATTGGTTGATTTAAGCTTTGTTCTTGTTCTTTTGAAAACTTAGGTAAATTCTGCTTTTCTAAAAAGGTTTGTAAATTCCCATTTTGAATATGTCGTTTCCCATACAATCTTGCAAAAAAATTCCTAAAACATGTCTTTATTTTTTTCCTGATCAGAGACAATTTCATTCCCTTCTTTCACTTTTTCAATATAATTTCTGTTCCTTAGTTTCCTAAGTTTATATGCAAGCCATCTTCCTGGCTTCTTTGCTTGCTCAAAATATGATTGCTTTATATATTTTAGGTTTTTTCTGCATTTCTTCCATTGTATCCATTGACAGCTGTTTCTGTAAAAATTTGATTTCAGTAATAATCTCTTTTTTGGATGGGTCAAGTTGTAATTGTTTCTCTTTCTGTCTAATATCTTAATTTTTTGAGTTCTCTCATTTTTCTTTCTGTTTATATTGATATTTTGCTGGATATAAAAGCCACTCATAACTGCCTTAGATGCTTCCCATACCGTAATCACGTCTGATTCCTTCCCCAAATTTTCATCAAAATACCATTTCAATGTTTGCTTTGCTTTTGTTATTATATCTTTTCTCTGTAGTAAACAATCATTTAGTCTCCAATTGTATTCTTTTTTCCTTCCTTTTATTTCCATTATCACAGGATTATGGTCTGTCCACAATCTTGGCAGAATTTCTACTTTATGTATCTCTTTACACATGTTTTTAGAAGTCATAAAAAAGTCAATCCTTGAGAATGAATTGTGTCTTCCTGAAAAAAAGGTATAGTCTCTGGCATCCTCATATTTAAATCTCTATGCGTCTATCAGTGGCAAATTTTCTACCATGACTTCGAAAGATTTTGGCAGCTTTCCTTGAGTTTTTTTGACTCCTTTTGGTGTTTTTTTGTCGATTTCTGGGGATATTACTCCATTCCAGTCTTCGCAAATCAGCAGATTTTCATACTCATAATCCAGTATTTTTTCCATAAGGTTTTGATAAAACTCATTTTTTTTATCCACCGGGGCATATATCCGTACAATTAGCGTTTTCTTTTGTGTTATGATTCCTTCAATTCCTATAAAGTGTCCATCTGGATCCTTAAATAGTTCTTTTGCTTGTATTTCTTGTTTCGCATATATTACCACTCCTCTCTTTTTTACCTTAGCCTCTGTCACAAATTCATTTCCTAATTTCTTATTCTTCATTAGGTGTGTATCTGTCTCATATGGGTTTCTTGTAGACATATTATATCCAATTTTTTCTTCTCCAAAAAGTGAAATATTTTCCTTCTTTTCTATATGTCTTATCAATCTCTCCATCAAATTGTGTTTTTGTTGTACCAATGAATTTAGCCAATTTTGGAATTAGTATTTTATACAAATCTTCATCTTTCTGCTCCTTAGGTCCTCTAATTTTGATACAATTTTCTCTCCATCTAAGCTCCTCTGGTGCTTTCTCGTCCTGTTCTTGCTCTTGTTTTACCTCTAAGCTCTCTGTCTTATTTTCCACTTGTTCTATTTTAGCTTCTATCTCGGTAACTCTTTCCTTAAGTTGTTTTGATTCTTCAATAACTTTATCTATAGACTCTTTGATTCCTTTAAGTTCTCATTTCATGTCTTCTTTTACTTCTGATCTCATTTCTTTAAATTCAGCTCTCAACAGCCTTATTTCTTCTATGATCAACATTTGGTTTTGTTGATTAAGTTCTATCGATGGTCGTCTTATTCCTTGAGCTGGTGTTTGTCCTAGTGTTTTCTTTGTTGTCATCTTCCCCCCTCCTTTATATATGTATTTGTGTATGTATTTATGTATATATATTATGACAAGATCTCTTACTATTAAGTAAGATAGTGTAGACTGAAATTTGTTTTCTTATTTGTTAACCAAAAAGTTAAGTAATGAACACTTAAATCATTTCAGTTATTGGTGTTTATGCTAGTGGATTAATATTCCAATTTTTAATGGTCAGCATTAATGATTTAATCATGAATTAATTAAACCTAATGTTCCAAGCTGTGGAGCTAGGTTGTCAAAAATCATAGCCTCCATGTTCAGACAAAATATGAAGTGTTTAGGATTAGGAGGATACTTAAAATTTTTTTTCAAGGTATCGTAATCATGTCTACATTGTGGATTAATATGAAGCATAATGAATCATTACTCTGCCCCCAGTGTGAATTGTAGAACATTGCTTATGTTCTTAGGTGATGACAGGAATGATATTCTGTTGAATGATCAAAAATGCAACCCTGCTGAAAGCTTTTATTTATGTCCAACAGGGTGCCTTGTGACAGGCTCACAGTTCCCCATTTCAGAGATTTTGGCTAATTAAGGGCTCATCCAGAAGGGTAAAAATGTCTCCAGAAGTATTGATAGTTTCCTGTTCTTTTTGTATTGATTTCATATTCCCCAGGTTGCATCCAAAATCTTTCTGGAAATAATACAGGTTTCCCTTGCTCAGTCCTCCCTTGATTTTCACCAATTTCTATTCAGCCGTTATTACTATTGTTCCAGAGTTAATGGTCAAAGTGCTTTAGCAATATTGCACTAGTTAAACATTAGGATCATTTTGTTTTGGTGCAAATATTCCTCTTTCCCTTGCTTGATCTCTCTTGAATCTGTGTCCTAGTAACCATGGCTGTGTTTACTAGCGGTGGCCATCATAGCTATTTCCAGGATAATACAAACAGACAGCCAAGTAGAGATACATTACATGTTGCAAAATACTGGGTTAATTTAAACTGACCAGAGAAGTAGGAATGAAAAGTTCTTGGTAATGCCGGGAGTTCCCAGAAAAATACTTCAGGATGAAGAAAATGTCATGTGGATCTCCAAAATAACATCAGTTTGTACAGGAATAAAACCTGCGACTTCCAGAAACATTTCCCCATCTGGCAGGGAGTGAGGCTTGTGTGAAAGCAGAACAATTCCTATTTCCAGCCCCCCACTCCACATTGATGCTTGGTTATCAGTTTTCAACTACAGGTTTACCCCATATAGTAACATCAGTGAGGGAAATGGGAAGCCATTTAGCTGTCCTGGTTTGCTTGACATGTAACATTCATGTCAGATAATACTGAAGGATGTCGCAATTGTTATGTGTCCTGTTTGGTGGGAACGAGGGAGAGGGCCTTCTCAGTGGCTGCTCCTAGGCTTTGGAACTCCCGTCCTAGAGAGGCCAGGATGACACCATCTCTACTCTCCTTTGAGAAACAAGTAAAAACATTATTGCGTCATCAGGCATTCACAATTTGATGGGGGCTGGGCTTGTACATGCTGTTTTTAAGATGTGTATAGTTTTATTGTATTTTCATATTTTAAATGTTTTTAAATGTTTTAACATTCTAAATTGTTTAATTTGTTTTTTGAATTTCTTATTTATATTTTTAATGTTGATGTATTGTTTTAAAATTCATTGTTACCTGTCTTGAGTCCCTATATTGGGAGAAAGGTCGGATGATAATAATAATAATAATAATAATAACAACAACAACTACTACTACTACACTGGACCACCTAGAGATCCCTAATTTGCTTCTGCCAACTCCTTGGGCTTGTTTAAACTGGCCAGAATACTCCACCTTCTGGCCAGAGTATTCTGACCCCAGAGATGGACCAGATGCCCCCCGTTACCATGATGAAATGGGTAGTCTGCATGCACACACTGTCCTGTACTGGCAGCTACCTCTGCAGCTGTCGTATGTCGCACTCTCTGAAGCTGGGAAGGAGGCCTTCAGCATGTGATCAAGGCTGGTCACATGCAGGGGGCTTTGATCACATGCTGGGAGATTCCTTCCATCTTCAGAGCAACACTAGTGGCAGTGGCTGGCGATACAGCCCAGCAGGCAGGCATAGACTCCTGCCTTTTCCTCGCTGTACCCTTCCAGGTTTTCCCGTATGACAAGGCCTTTCCCGCTGGTTATTTTGAAATGTTTTAAATGTCATCAGGACAGTCTGGAGACGAATCGGGGCAAAAGCCCTATGTTGTTTGGACTGCAGGGCTCCAACACGGTGGTCGGGAGAGCAGGGGTAAATTGCCCATCTAGACAAGCCCCTTTTAAAAATTACTATTTGTGTAGTGATGCTTCTGGTCCAGGTTTTCATAGATGAAGCTAATTACTTACCGGTAGATCTGTTACAAGCTGGATTCTGGTCTTGAGCTGAGAACTGAAACTAGTGGATAATCTGTGCTGGCAGGTATCTACACTTGTATATCTGAGTTTGGAAACATTTTTTGGACTTAAATGCCTGGAATGCCCTAGCCAGGCTTTCTAGGATTTGTAGTCCAACAAATAATATTTTCAATCTCTGAGCTATATAGATATAGATATCACATGCAATTGGTGTATATATGTGAATGTGTATACATCCACATATCTACATTAATTGTGTGTGTGTGTGTGTGTGTGTGTGTGATACCACTGACCATATTACTCTTCTGGACTGCAGGTAAGCTATAAGGCATTATTTTTCAGAACCTCTGGTTGTTTCAATCCCATCTCCATCACCACCCCCGGGTGTGTGTGAGTTTCCATCTTGTCCCCATGCTTAACTTCACCAACCTGCTAGATGGGGCTGGTGTGAGTTGTAGTCCAATATATTTGGAGAGCACCAAATTGGGAAATACATGATCATCCTAAAACATCTTGGTGAATGTACACTGGTAAGGAGTTGATTTTAATGCTGCAAGTTGTTTCTGAAGAAAGAGTAGTGCTTCAAAATGGTCAACTTGAACTATTAAACAAGCACTTTGTGACTTCATGTCACCCTTCTTCACTTCGTTATCTGTGCCTTACTCTATCCCTCCTGGATGTCTACATTAAAAAAGAATTCAGTTGGTCCAAATGCACTACTCAGATTAGTGGGTGGAGCTGGAGAAATTTCAGCATAAACCTCAATCTTAATGAAGCCATACTGGTTATTCATTAGTTTGGGGGCTCAGTTTGAAGTGATAGAGCCAAACCTTTCAGGCTCTTAACAGTATAGGATTGGGATGAATCAAGGACCACCTCCCATGTAAGCCTGTCCAAGCTTTGTATTTAGTTACAGAGGCCTTCTGAGCCAGCATGGTGTGATAGTTTGAGTGTTGGATTATGACTGGAGACCAGGGTTTGAGTCCCCACTGAGCCATTGAAACCCAATGGGTTACCTTGGGCAAGTCACACTCTCTCAGCCTTAGAGGAAGAGAAAGGCAAGCCCCCTCTGAACAAATCTTGTGAAGAAAACCCCATGATAAGTTTGCCTTAGTGTCGTCATAAATCAGGAATGACTTGAAGGCACACAGCAACCTCAACAACAACAACAACAGAGGCCTTATTTCCTATCCATCATCGCTTGAGAGAGATAGGTGAGGAAAAAGGCACAGGATGCTGCCAAAATTTTGTAATGCCTGCCTTGGAGAAATATACAGTAGTCCCTTCACATTTGCGGGGGTTAGGGTCTCAAGACCCCCATGAATGTGAAAAAACCACAAATAAATAGCCCCCCCGCCCTTCCAAAGGCCTCCGCCCACCTGGCTGCCACCCCCCGCCACCTGCCTTGCTTCTTGAAGCGGCTATGGGGCTCTCGAGCCCATACCTGCTTTGGGAAGGTTGGGGTGGTGGCGGATGGGAGGTTGGCCGGCCTCCCCCGGCCTTCCCGAAGTGGCTCCAAGGCTTTGAAGCCCTGGAGCCTCTTCGGGAAGGCTGGGGCAAGTGGGTGGGTGGCTGGCGGGCCTCTCCCCAGCCTTCCCAAGGGCTCTGAGGCTTTGAAACCCCGGAGCCACCTCGGGAAGGCCGGAGAGGGCGGCATATGTGCGGGTGGCTGGCTGGGGGAAGCCCCGGACCCGCCTTGGGAAGGCCAGAGAGGGCAGCAGGCGGGCACGCGGGAGGTTGGCCAGCCTCTCCCTGGCCTTCCCAAGGGGACTCTGGGGATTGACAGCCCCATAGCCGCTTTGGGAAGGTTGGAAGGGGTGGAAGAAGTGCAGCGGAGAGGCTTTCCAGCCACCCCCACCCTCCCAAAGTCGTGACAAGGCTTGGAAAGCTCCATTGCAGCTTTGGGAAGGGGGGACTAAAATGTGCCTTTCCCTCCAACTCCCCTCTCTCCCGGGGCTTGGCTCTCCACCCCAAATGGAGCCAAGCCCCAGGAGAGCAGGGAGTTGAGCACCTGGCTTGCTTAGCAAGCACTCCATTTAAATCGGCTCCTCTCCCTTGCGTGCGAGGAAGAGAAGCTGAATTAAATGGGTTGCTTGCTGAGCAAACTGTGAATAATCAAAACTGCGAGAGTGAAAGCCGCGAATGTGGAGGGGCACATGTATATCTCTTCCTGTGTTTAGACAGAAAATTAATTAAGTTTCACATTCAATGTTGAACATTATGTTGCTTTTTCTAAATAATAAAATAAAATAAACCTGTATTTAAAATGTCTGTTGTACTCTAACACTTAATTTGTATTTATTCTTTTTTTACTTGTGGTTGGGTTTTTTTATTTGCTAAATATTTTATTGATTGCTGTTTGTGGTAATCTACTTTGGATGTAATTTTATTACTGTGATGATAATAATGCAGGAAAACAGAAATTATAACTATTATTCCTATGTGGGAGTCCCAAGGAAAGAAAAATAAGAACCAGTGTGGGTTGTCCTGAGGCAATACCTGGCCAGAGTCCTGAATTTGACAAAAGAGTGTTGATAGCCTGTAATATTCTGGTGATGTGTTTCCATGGAAACCAAGCATTAGACAATTGCCTTTTGATGCTGGATTGTTCTGAATAGGGAAATCTGACCAGAGAAAGGGCTGTACCTTCCCTCTTCTGAGCTAAGGAGGAAGCATCTGTGAGGGAAGCAAAGGACAGACTACAGCTGAAGACAGAGGCCTAAATCTAATTGTTAGGGCTTGTCTACACGGTAAAAATACTCCTCACAGAATTTGAGGAGAATACCTGTTGTGCCAACAGGATCCCGAAGCAACTCAACATGTTATGAAGGAGAGGGCCCCAAAACACCATATATTCCGCAGGAAAAGCCGTCATGGCTTTTCCTGTATTTTTTGAAAAACTGCACTGGAAAAGTGCATTCCTGCTTGCTGGGACAAGAGACCAAATTGATTTGATTTTCCAATATGAGCAGGAATTGGCAGGTGGCAGAGCGAGCGCCCAGAAACACCATCTTGGATTTTCTCATAGCTACAGTGAGAAAACAGCCTTTTTCTTTCTTTTCTTTTCTTTTCTTTTCTTTTCTTTTCTTTTCTTTTCTTTCCTTTCTTTCTTTTTCTTTCTTTTCTTTTTCTTTCTTTCTTTTTTTGGTGCATTTGCTAAAGAGGAAGGTTGCACTTGTGCACCTTATATTTTGTTTTTTAAAAATGTTCAGCAGGGGCAACCTGGGGAAAATAAAATCACTGGGCCATTAAGTTCTAAAGTATGACTAAATCCCATCAGATAGTTCTATAGATTTTTAGTGGGACTTTGTAGGATGAGTAAGTGAAGACTTGCTCCTAGTATTTGAACTCATTTACCCCTTTGACCAGAACAGATGTCAAGTATAATGCCTGTCATTTCTGTCTATACTCATTTTAGGCTTCCATATCTTACCTTTGTACCTCAACTTAAGGAACAGTTTGTTGCAGTAGTTGTGAAAACCAACCATTGATTTGTGAGTCTTTCAAGCTAGAATGTTTGCTCAACCTTTAAGATCAATAAGCAGAGGTCACGGGCACTCAGTAAATATCATTCTTTATCCCCTTGCAGACAAAATAATTTAAGCCATAAAAAATCTCATTACTATGTGTATTCCACTGTGGAGAAAGGAAGATGCGCACACCCCTGGGAAGTGACCACAGCCAGAATTGGCTAGCCAGATAGTAAATGTTAGAGAATGCAGAATATTATTGCTTGTATGCTTTCATTCTTTGTATGTGTGCACACATGATATATTTGTGCTCTAAGTTTCTCTGAACATTGGTTATAGATTATTCTTTTTCGCCTGTCGTCTGGAATGGGCCTATTCTGCTCTGCCCCCTGCTTCAACTGTTTCAGCTCTACCTCCATAAAAACCTGTTGTCCCCTCCACTATGTCTGAAGAATGTTCTATAAGGTAGTAAGATAGAGTTGAGGCACCTCAGGGCCTGAGGTCACACCCAGCCTTCTGGGCTTCCTGGATGGTCCCACACATGTTTCCCTATAATACCATCATTTGGTAGTTTTTCTATTCTAAAAGATAGAAATGCCTCTATTTTTCAGCTAAAATATGCTCATAGTTTTGGTCTTTGGCCTTACTGAGCACTGAAGTGCAGCCCCTGAGAATTTCCCGGAAAATAAATCCCTGTCTTTTGGCTTAAAGAGATTTACTGCTCTTTGGCATAACATAAGAGCATGCTGTGGTTTCCACAAGTAAGTTTGACTCTTGAGTGCAATCACACTCCATCCTTTTGTTTCCTGCTGCCACCATGAAGGATTATAAACTTTATAAAGGTTATGCCGGTTGAGATTCTCATAACTAATCATCTTGATACCCCCCCCCTCAAAAGATGCAGTAGCATCTTCTCACCTTTATTTGGGAATCTTTGGCCACAGGTATCAGTTCTTGGCAGCGTTAGCCAACAGTACTTGTGAATGATGAACTCAATCTGTATATATTATTGATGTATTAATTTGAGTGTGTAAATCTCAGATTTTCCTACAAATATGAAAACAACAAAGGATTTGAGACAGAATAAATCAACATTAGGGACTCTGATTATTTATATGGTGAAAAAGAAGGGCCCAATGTTACAGTTCTCCTGTGGATTCTTCAATACTATAAAAATAAAGAAAAGAAACTCCAAATGTTTGCTGTAGACTCCATCTTTTTGTAGATATTGGTGCAAACTAATAGCTGATTCAGTCAGGTGCAAGCACATCAAACTGTGTATAGTTGCCCCTATAGTATATGTTTAGCTTGTTCTGTCTATAAAGTTTTCCCCAAGTTAATTGCTGTTTGTTTGCTTTGGCACCATAGATGCTGTTCCCTGCCCATTAGCAATGTTTGTGCAGCTTGAAAGGCTAGATCTTGTTTAGATGCAGTAATCCCCTCTGAGAATGGCTCCATACTTTACATAGTAATCATGTTTGCTGCAAGTACCCTGGTGTTTTCCCACAGTAAACATGTGAAGTGTGAACAACAAACACGTGTCTTCAGAAACCTGAGTGTAACAACAGAGTGCCAGCCCCAAAAGGACCTCTCTTTAAAGTGTAGAGACACTTCAGATTTTAGGCAAAAGAAGTTTACCTCATAACCAGCTTGTCCATCCACCTCATGGAAGATCCAACACTTTGTACCCTTGCTCTAATCTCTGTTCTCTATATTTCCAAAACAAAACTTTGCTTGGATTTCTTTCTCTTTTTCAGGCATGTGTGTGTTGATTACAGCACAGATGCTGTGAATTATTGCAAAGTGCCTTGTAGATTTCAACTGGGCTAATTAAAGGTTTGTTATCCCCCCCCCCGCCGCCCCCCAGCCGCCTCAGAAGTAGATGGCTGCACTGTAGTTTAGAAAGGGATGTTGCTAATTTTGGCTGCCTCTGGTACCTCCCCATTTCTCCTGAGTAGTTAGTGTTGACATAGCAACAGCTTACCATGGCTTGTCCATGTATCCACATGCAGACATAGCTGAGCGATGGAGACACAGAGAAAGAAAATTTAGCAAGATGTCAGAGGCACAGCTACAAACATCCTTGTATTTCTGTGCTCCTTGCCCATGAAAGACCTTCTTATCAATGGAAGGAGTTTGTAAACTGCACACACACTGTTTCTATACTGCACACACGATGAACTGACATTAAGAAATGTTTAGGTTGATTTTCCAGAGAATCACAGCTTTGCTCAACTACTATAAAATACTATGAGGAAAATCTTTATAAGTGATATAGTGGTGTTTCACAAACTCAGTGGTACATACAAGGGGCAAAATCTTGTGTAAAGCAGTAGAGCTTTCCTGTTCCCCCACCCATGCCAAACCCTCAGACTTCCCAGAGCAGATTTTGTGGATGTGTAAGAGGCTAAGGTGGAGTGGGGGGGGGGAATGTACCATTCCCATTTCACTGAAAGAAGGGGAGGGGGGATTAACTGGATGCCACCTAAAAGAAATGCCTTTTTGATAGTCTGAGAGTTAGGTCCACTTGCAAAACATCAGACAACAATCTGAGGCCCAGCTATGTCAGGTTTCCATCCATTTATGTGACTGTTTCCCTCTCTTTCTAACAGCACATTTATTCAAGCACGTCTGGTAATAAGGTGGTGTGGTGGGCAGGTGTCTTCATGTCACCTGTCGACTTAGGATGACCCCATGAGCCATGAATTTCACAGGGTTTTCTTAGGCAAGGAATCCTCAGAGATGGTTTTACTAGTTCCTTCCTCTGAAATATAGTCTACGGCACCTAATATTCATTGGTTATCTCCCATCCAAGTACTAACCAGAGCTGATCCTGCTTGGCTCCAAGATCAGACGGGACCTGGTTCCTTTAGGGCATTCAGACAAGTAATAGGTGTGCATTCACTGTAATTTTCCAGATTGCTGGTCAGCAAGCAGTTTCCCTGACAAAGTCCTGTTATTCACAGATGTTATTCCCTAGAGTGGCAGTGTTGTTATTCACAGGTGTGTTCCCCAAGATGCTGTATGACTTGTTTGCCTTCAAGTTGCTTCCGACTTATGGAGCCTATTACGGGGGTTTCGTGGCAAGATTTGTCCCAAGAGGGTTTGCCTTTGTCTTCCTCTGAGGCTAACGCCTGTGTTGTATTTCACAGTGCCATATTACTTGGCATTGTAGGTTGCAGTTCTATGATGCAGAGAAAAAAATACATTGGCTGAAGACCATTTCCTCACAGAACAAACTAGAGGTGGAAGATAAAATCTGCACTTCCACATTTGTAAAGAATTCTCTAAAACCAATATTTCTCCCCCCTCTGTGCTCCACAGTGCATATGCCCTGTTTTCTATATCACTAAAGGTTTTCTGGAGTATCTGTTATGGAGGTTCCTCTTATTTCTCTCCTTTACCCTCAGATCTCTCTGCATCTCTTATTACATTTTTTTCTTTCTGTATCCCATAATCCCCTATACGCTTATTGTTCCTTTTCTGACAACAATCATTTCTAAACATTTTTGACATTGTTTGTTTCTCAGATATACCTTAAACATTTTAGGTGTGTGCCTGAATAATGTGCATATGCAGGTGAGGCACATAGAGTAACAAACCAAAGTAAGCTGAAAAACAAATTCTACTATATACGTTTGGATTGAGAGACAGAAGGACCCAGGCTCTTGGGCTTTTTATCCTTGAATAAATGCCAGGATCCAAGCGTTCCATCAGGACCTACTGCTGCTAATGTTTCCTTTGAACCAAACCCGATGAAGTATCTCACAGTACATGTGACAGCGCCAAACTGGGCAACTGGAGAAAATGCCTAAGTGGCCATCTTACTACCTCTCCAGTGCCCAAATGTAGCAGGGTGACAATATGTTGGTGGTATGCAGGAAATGGAATAGTATATATCTTGGTGCTGGACAGTAAAGATAAAACACTCCTAAGAGGTCTCACCCAGTGTAGAGAGCCTGTCTCCACTTGGCTTTTCAATTTTGTTTTTAAAAAGCAATAAAAACAACTGATAGTGACAGTTGTTTTTATATAGCAGTTTCCTAAAACTGGAGAAATTGGACCCTCTACTGACTGATGAATGGATAAACAGCATATTGGATATGGTCTCTAGGACACATGTTTGGTTCACATGCATTATCAGGCACAAATACAGAATATAAATGATACACAGTAGATGTCTATTATATATTATGGCATTTTTATTTACCTACTTTATTTTGCTATTTAATTTGATATTTTGATGCTTATACAAATTACTTTTAAAAATTGTTGGAAATGCTAAAATATATAATCCTCTTTTTTTGTGCTGAGATGTGTGCCAGCAGCAATGAATGAACTGAACTGTCTTTTTCACTGCAGCGAGGTAAAGTCCCATGCTGCCTAGTAGAGGCTGTGGCACTATCATTATTGAAAAACCCCTCCCTTAACCCAGCCTCACTAGATAACTACTGACCAGTCTCCAGTCTCCATTTTTGGGAGCAAGATTCTGGAGCACATGGTGGCATCCCAGCTCCCTGGATGAAACAGATTATCTAGGTACCTGTACATTTCAATCTGACTTCAGGCCTGGATAAGGGAGGGAGACATTTTGGTTGCCTTGATGAATGTTCTACACTGGGAACTGGATAGAGGGAGTGTGTCCCTGGTGGTTTCGCTTGACCTCTTGGCACCTTTTGATACCATCAACCAGGGTATCCTTCTGGGATGGAATTTGTGTGCACTGTTTTACAATGGCTCCCATCTTCCTTGGAGAGGCAAATTCAGAAGGTGGTGCTGGCAGATTACTGTTCAACACTATGGTATTTGGCCTGCAGGGTCCACAGGTGCTTGGTTTTGTACCACATGCTATCCAACATCTACATGAAACAAATGGGAGAGTTTATCTGGAGGGTTGGGATTGGGTTTTACCAGTACACTGATGACACCCAACTCTATCTCTCCTTTCTGTCTAATTTCAAGGAAGCTTGTCTTGGTGGCAAACCAGTGTCTACTGTCAGTAATGGATTGGATGAGGGCAAACTGATTGAAGCTTATCCAAACATGACAGGTGTTCCTGGGCAGTTGAAAGACAGATCAGGAAATAGGGTAAAACCTGTGCTGAATGTGGTTACATTCCCCTTGAAATCTCAGGTTTGTAGCTTTGGTGTACTGTTTGACTCAGTGCTGAGCCTGGAAAATGAGGTATAAAACAGTGGCCAGGTGTGTGTTTGCACAGTTAAAGTTAGTGTACCAGCTGCACCCATTACTTGAGATGACAGATCTCACCAAAGTGATGAATGTTTGATTACATCCCATCTGGATTACTGAGCCAGTATAGTATAGTGGTTTGAGTGTTAGACTACAACTCTGGAGACCAGGGTTTGAATCCCCATTTGGCCATGAAAATCTATTGGGTGACCTTAGACGAGTCACACACTCTCAGCCTCAGAGGAAAGCAAAAACAAACCCCCTCTGAAAAAATCTTGCCAAGAAAACCCCATGATAGGTTCACCTTAGAGGCATCTTAGGTCAGAAATGACTTGAAGACACACAAGACATACAAACACAACACACTCTATGTTGGGCTGCCTTTGGAAACTGTTCACAAACTGCAGTGGGTCTAAACTGTTGTGAATAATAATAATAACAATGCTGATGATGATGATTTATAGCACCCTTTTCACTAAAGGGTGGAACGTCAACATATACAGTCAAAGACAAGGACAATAAAACATAATCCAGCTCCCCCTGCATCATCAGAGCTGTTTTGGGAGGGAGCCGCCTTTGCCGCCGAGGAGGGTTAAAATCCCCTCAGAATGTTGCAGGTGGTGTCGCCTGCGATGGGAGGAGAGGGGCGGGGCCAGAGGCCATATAAGGCCCTGCCGCCCCTCGACTCCTCTTCTTTGTATTCTGGCTGATCTTGGGACTGTTCTCAGATGGGCAGGGTTCTCAGTCCCCTAAGCAGGGGCTGTTCTCAGATGGGAGACTGTTACCTAAATAATTTCTAAACTATACATTTTGTATTGCAGGGCTGCACACGAGGCCCGTCTGAGACAGTTTCCCTTGTCTGATGGCCTGTGCTGTTATGCCCCTTCTGTTCCTGGAGAGCCTTGGGCTTCCACCCTATACTCTGTTTTTGTTTCAGGTTTGCCATGGGCTTCCACCTGATGCTGCTTTTCTGTTCCAGAAGCACCCGTGTGCCTCCCTGGAGTGGGACTGCACGTGTGCTTCCCAGGAGCGGGAGCGCAGATATGCCTCCCTGAAGCGGACAATGACATGACATGTGGGTAATCAGGTCTCGGTGGCCTGAGGTTACTGTCATGTGGTCAGCCATGCTGCCTAGAAGGCTTTGGCGAGGGGATGGTGATCCCCATCTAATTGACAAGGCCCAGTAGGGGGCTAATTGGGAAATTAAAAATGCCATGCATAAGGGGTTGGGATTTTACCTGTCACATGCTGACATTGTGTCCGAGAGACCCGAGCTCTACAGAGCAGCTGGGGTGCATCTCTCGGATGCTGGAAATTTGATATTCTTGGGTGATCTTCGGCAAGGGGTTAAGGACCTTTTGGATGAGCTGGTGGGGGAAAGGGAGTAAGCAGACACTTGCCCCTTTCTGTGGTGGGGAAGGGGTAGGTGCAGTTTCAGTGGGCACCTTGGCATCAATTTTGGTGAAGGTAGGGTCTCTGGAAAGGCCACTTCAGGTCGTGTGGCCTAAGGAGACTGAAGGAGACCCATCTTGTGGTTGGCCTAAAGGATAATCCTTCACCCGAATCCGTGAGGCTTGGGTGAAAGACTTTTGGGTTGACCTTCCAGATGTGGGCCAGCTGGTGAGCAACCCCAGGCAACTGGGGTTCCTCTCCAGGACCCAGGTGTTCACCTGGGAAGGCTGAGGAATGTGGTCTAGCATAGACCTACTCCCTCAGCTGGTCCCTCACCAGGTTGCCTCCCCCTTCTGAAGATCTTAGAGGGTATTAAATAGGTTGAATTTAATAAAATACTTTATTTCACCCTATTTCATGTGTGTGGTCTTGTTATTCCCACAAACGGCCAGCAATGCTATAAATATACATGAAATTAAATCCCCAGCACCCTATCATTCACTAGCCATCTCAGCAACCTCAGGCATAACTCAGCAGTTTAATCTGGAAAATCAAAGAGGAAGATCTTCAACCATTTATGAAAATGGCTGAGATCTTCCTCAAGCCAGAGGCCCAAAGGAAGACTGTTCTAAAGATGTGGACCCAGATCTTGAAAGGGTTGCATCCTTGACAGGGCTATGTGCAAGAGTGGAAGAGACAATAATGCTTTGCTTGTGGATCTTAAACATTGTTTTAATTTGTCTTTTGTTTTAACTCAGTTTGTGAGTCACCTTGGGTCTCATATTGGGAGAAAACCAGGAAAACAAACAAAGTTTTAATCCATCCCCAATATCACTGATATAATGGAACAATGCTACTGTGGAGATATCGAGAGACCAACATATTGATTTTCTCACTAATTTCAGCCACACAGTCCATCCAGTGCCATTTCTTATCTCTGTTGCCACTGCTGTCTGTCATGACCACATCACCTACTATATTAGGGACACAGGCCACCTCCATAGGGTTGGAGGAGACTCCAAGAATACTGTGCTGATGCCCCACTCAAACATGATGCCAGATAGGGAGGATACAGAATACTATGAAACATTTTCCAAGCTCTGCTTTTGGCAAGAGTGTGAGGGCCTCAAGCTCTTACTTGGAAATGGCTTACAAACAATTAGTGTTCATAATTCCCTCAAGGGCTTGCAAACCTGGGGGAAGGGAGGAGCACACTGTAGGCCTCTGTGTGTGTGCATGCACAAGTCTTGAAGTTACCTGTCAATTTTCTGCCATATGTTCTCAGTGTATAGATGTTTAGCCTCAATGGTTCTTTAGCATTCTACATAATCAGTGTTGTTATTTTCATTTATTGATGTTTGGCTAGTCCTTTTTAAAAAAAGCAACATATTTTCAAGGCACATCTAGTTTTATATTGGAATTCATTTTACTCTTTCTCAAATGCTGAGTGCATGAGGCTAGCATTTGAGCTGATCTGTGATATACGCATATGTAAATAGGTGCAGTTCAGTTGTGCTCTCCACATTCACTGAGTGCATGCCTGGCCATCCTCTGTATTTTCCCTTTTGCCAGCCAAGAGAGTATATGAAGGATGTGTGAAAGATGGCAGGCTTCCAGCTATTCCAGTACTTCTGGACAATGTGCTATTAAGCTGAGTGCATCTAGTCATCCAAAGAACATACCCCCTAAGGAGAAGAATACAGAAATGTTATAAAGTGAGCTATTTATATAAGAGAACTATACCTGGAACCATACAGTATTTCTGAAACCCAACAATCACTGTTATTCTTCTGTCAAATATGTAGCAGGAAAGAGTTCCTAGGAAATTGCTCACTCTCAGCACTAAATGGTGGTTCCTTTCCACATATTATGTATAAAAGTTTTTTTTTTTAAGCCAAAGGCAATATATACTGTCTATTGATATGAAAGTCCTTGCCAGGCTGTTGTTTCAGATACATACATTTTATATTACAGTGGCCTGCTTATGTTATGCTTAGCCTGTCCCTTGTGGCCATGCAAAATCAGAGCTTGGAAAAGTTACTTTTCTGGACTATAACTCCCTGGATGCTGGTCATGCTGGCTAGGGGTTTTGCCGGTTGTAAACCAAAAATAACTTTTCTAAGCTCTCTACCAAATACAGAATCATAAGGCTAGGATTCATGCAAAGATTATCTACTCATCCTTGAGGTGGAAGAGTCTACACACTAACCTATATTTCCATCTTTAGTTGCACTCCCGTAGATTAACCCTCATACTCTAAATTAAAATTAAAAGGTCCTGCAGATGAAGAGCAGGAATGAACAGTGCAAACAATAGCAAAGTAATTTAGATGCTCAGCACAAGTGAAACAGGCTACGCATGACAAATGAGAGCTTAATGATGATGATGATGATACTCTCTCACGCGCGCTTTTCTTCACAAATGAAGATTCAGGAATGACTTATCCCGCGTTTTCTGCAAGCGCGCTGATGACTAAAAAGGCCAATCCGAGATAGACAAGTCTGGTTGCAGAAGGCACAGCAGAAGGTTTCCTTGGGTGATGTTACTGGGTTGTGATTCTTTCTGCGTTGCCATTTATCTTCAAGACTTGTTCAGTGTGAGTTCTCAAATAAGGCTGCAGCATTGTGGATAGTGCGTCTCCATGCCTCCCGATGTGAGGCCAGGGCGGACCATTGTTGGTGATCAATTTGGCCAAGCCTGAGATGTTGTTTCAGGAAGTCCTTGGAGCGCCCCCCTTACGCTGACCCGTGGCGAGTTCACCGTAGAGTACTATTTTGGGGAGGTGATGGTCCTCCATCCTAGAAATGTGCCCTGCCCAGCGCAGCTGTGTTCTCAGTATCATGGCCTCAATGCTGATGATCCCTGCTTGCTCAAGGACAGCAACATTCGTCACATAGTATTATTTTAAGGGGTGGGTGGGTTAGGGTACTGGGACTATGGAATTTTTATATTGTAAGCCGCCCCGATTGCATTGCAGAGGGGCGGGATAGAAATAAAATTTTATTATTATTATTATTAGTCAGTCCAGTGTATATTTAGGATTGTGCGTAAACAGCACTGGTGGAAGCGTTTGAGGAGTCGTAAGTGGTGGCGATAGGTGACCCATGTTTCAGATCCATAAAGGAGAACAGACAGTACAATGGCTCTATACACATTGATTTTTGTGTTTCGCCTCAGGTGTTTATTACTCCAGACTCTTTTGTAAAGTCTTCCAAATGCACTATGTGCCTTTGCTTATCTGTGATCGATCTCTTTGTCAATCTTGGCATCTGAGGAGATGATGCTTCCCAGGTAGGTGAACTGCTGAACGGACTTAAGCACAGAATTGCCGACGGCAATGTGGGGATGGTGGTGTTGGTCCTGTGGTGCAGGCTGGTAAAGGACTTCTGTTTTCTTCAGGTTGACTTCCAGCCCAAACAGCTCTGCCGCTGTTGCGAAGCAGGATGTTAGGCGCTGCAGAGCTGCTTCTGTGTGGGCAACAAGGGCAGCATCGTCAGCAAAGAGCAGCTCACGGACTAGATAGTTTAGAGTCTTAGTGCGAGCCCTCAGATGGCTTAAGTTAAACAAGCTACCATCAGTACGGTAACGTATATAGATGCCGTCATCCTCTTCGAGCTCTGCCGTAGCCCTTTGGAGCATCATCCTGAAGAAGATTGTAAATAAAGTTGGCGTAAGAACACAACCTTGCTTCACTCCATTAGTTATTAGAAAGGGCTCTGAAAGAGCATCGCTATATCTGACTTGACCACGCTGGCCCTCGTGTAGCAAGATAATCATTTTAAGGAATTTGGGGGGACATCCTATTCTTTCCAGGATCTGCCACAGACCTTTCCTACTCACGGTGTCGAAGGCTTTGGTGAGGTCAACAAATGTTACATAGAGACCCTTGTTCTGCTCTCTACATTTCCCTTGCAGTTGTCTAAGGGCAAACACCATATCTGTAGTACTCCTATTGGCTCTGAAGCCACATTGGCTTTCAGGAAGAAGTTCTTCTGCAATGGCAGGAACTAATCTGTTCAGGAGTATCCTTGCAAGGATTTTTTCAGCAATAGAGATCAGTGTTCTGCCTCGATAGATTGAGCAGTCGGATTTTGCTCCTTTTTTCTTGTACAGGGTGATGATGACTGCATCTCGGAGATCTGATGGCAGTTCCCCTTTTTCCCAGCAATTCACAAGGAATTCGTGGAATTTAACATGGAATACCTGACCTCCGTGTTTCCAGACTTCAGGTGGGATTCCATCAATCCCAGCTGCCTTGCCGTTTTTCAACTGCTGTATGGCCTTAAGGGTCTCTTCCAAAGTGGGAGCTATGTCTAATTCATTTTTCATTGGTTTTTTTGTATCATATGTTGGATAGCTGAGTCTTGGACTACTCTGTTGGCACTAAAGAGACTTTTAAAGTGTTCAGCCCATCGATTCAGGATGGAGGCTTTATCAGTAATTAATGTTTGACCATCTGTACTGTATAAGGAGCTTTGGACCTGATAAGTAGGTCAAAACACTGCCTTAAGAGTTTCATAGAATACTCTAGAATCACCCAGATCTGCACAGCGTTGTGTCTTTTCTGCTATATTGATCCACCACTTGTTCTGCATGTCTCGTAGTTTTTGTTGAAGTTTACTACATGTGAGACGGAAAGCTGCTTTTCTTACATGGCAGATTGGCTGGGCAAGGTATGCCTGGTGAGCAGTTCTCTTCTTTGCCAATAGCTCCTGGATCTCTTGGTTGTTTTCATCAAACCAGTCTTGGTTTTTCTTGTGGGAGAACCCGAGGGATTCTTCCACAGACTGGACGATACTGTTTTTGATATGTTGCCAAAGCACTGTAGGGGAAGGATCTGTAGGATGGTCTTCAAGTTTTGTTTGCAGGCTTACCTGGAAGTTGTCTCTCATGGTAGCTTGTTGAAGATTGTTGACTTGGAGTCTCTTCTTTAAGATGCCACCCCTCTTAGGTTTGAACTTAAGATGAAGATTTAGTTTACATCTGACGAGGCGATGATCTGTCTGGCATTCTGCACTGGGCATCAATCAAGTATGACAGACATCACGAATGTTTCTCTGGCGGACTAGAATATAGTCAATGAGGTGCCAATGTTTGGATCGGGGATGCATCCAGGTTGTCTTCAAGCTGTCTTTCTGCTGAAAGATAGTGTTTGTAATAGTCAGCTGTTGTTCTGCACAGAGCTCTAGCAGGAGGCGTCCATTATCATTGCAATTTCCAACACCATGCTTGCCTAAGACACCTTTCCAGGCTTCGGAGTTCTTTCCTACTCTGGCATTGAAGTCACCAAGGATAATAATTTTATCATCTACAGGAACTTTTTCTATGAGGTGGCGTATGTCTGTGTAGAATTTGTCTTTCTCTACAGGGTCAGCTTGCATAGTTGGGGCATATATACTAAAGAGAATAGCATGTGGGAGGCATAAGGAAATAATGCGATCAGAGTGTCCTGTTGGCAAGGTTTCGAGTTTGGAGGCAATGGAGTTTTTAATCATGAAGCCTACCCCTGAAAGATGTTTTTCGGGTTTGGGTTTGCCAGACCAGTAAAGTGTGTAGCCGGCGCCGTGTTCTTTAAGGCTGCCTTCCTCATGGAGACGAACTTCACTAAGAGCAGCGATGTCAATATTAAGCCGTGATAGTCCATGGGCTATTAGAGCAGAACGACGCCCAGGATGATGATAACATAATATAAAAACAATCACTTTCCTCACCACAATAAAAAAAGCCATGCGTTCAGCTATTCATACGGAGACATTCCAGCCTAGTGAGCATTTGGGGAGACTTTTTTCTTGGCATTTATTCACATTGCTAGTCATGGATGCAGGAAGCAGGTGCTGGACTCAAAGATCTGAGTTGTCCGTTCATCAGATAAAAATTCTAACAAATATTTAGGCCAGTACCTAGGACACTTACATCAACAACTGTAGCCTTATTTTAATGGAGGAAAAATTGGGCAGTGTGAAGTCAAAAGCTTTCATGGCTGGCATCCATAGATTTTCCTTGGTTTTTTTTTTCGGGCTGTGGGGCCATGTTCTGGAAGAGTTTACTTCTGATGTTTCACCTGCATCTGTGGTTGGCATCTTCAGAGAATGGTTGGGTAGGAGTGTGTATGGAGTGTATATATTGTGAACCCCTGTTGGGCAAGTATATGTAAATTTGTGTGTTTGAATGCTTAGTTTCAGGGTATAGAAATGCAAGGAGGGTTAGTGTCTGTTTGGCTAATGGTTGGTTGATGGCCCATTGTCTGCTGGAGATCCTCCTGTCCCTGGGTGGAATTCCTTTGTAAGTGTTGAGTTTTGATTCTATTGTTTTTCAAAACTGGAAGCCAGATTTTATTTACTTTTAGGGTTTCTTCTTTCCTGTTGAAGTTGTCCAGGTGTTTGTGGATTTCAATAACTTCTCTGTGCATTCTGACATGATATTTGTTGGCCTGGTCCAGAATGTCTGTGTTTTTAAATAACATTTTGTGTCCAGACTGGTTTATAACACATTCTGCTTCTGCTGATTTTTCTGGCTGGCCCAGTCTGCAGTGTCTCTCATGTTTCTTGACTGGTGTTTGCACACTGCGTTTAGTGGTCCCTATGTAAACTTGTCCACAGGTACATGGCATGCAGTAAACTCCTGCAGCTGTGAGAGGGTGTCTTTTGTCCTTTGCTGAGCATAGCATTTCTTGGATTTTCTTGGTTGGTCTGTAGATTGTTGGAGGTTGTGTTTCCTCATCAGTTTCCCTATTCTGTCTGTGATTCCTTTGATGTGTGGTAAAAATTCCTTCCCTTTGGGTGGCTGTTTTTCTTCATTCCTGTGTTTTTTTCTGGGTCTGGCTGCTCTTGTGATGTCTGATCTGGAGTAACCATTAGCCTGTAGGGCCCAGTTTAGGTGCCTCAGTTCGTCCTCCAGGTAGTGGGGTTCACAGATCCTTTTTGTGCGGTCTACCAATGTTTTTATTGTGCTTCTTTTTGTCCTGGTTGATGATTGCAGTTCTTGTGTAGGTATCTGTCTGTGTGTGGGAGTTTTCTGTATACCTTGTGGCCTAACCGTTGGTTTGGTTTGCAGATGACTAGGACATCCAAGAATGGCAGTGTTCCTTCATTTTCTTTTTCCATCGTGAATTGGATATTTGGGTGATATTTCAATTCACGATGGGAAAAGAAAAGGTATCTGTGAGATCTCTTTCTCTGCCATGGGAGATTAGCATATGCCATGTATTTCTAGAAATGGACTTGAACATGAAATCAGAGGGGATGTGCACGCCAAAAGGAATGTCAGACTTGCCAGAATCATGAATGAAACTGCAAACCTGATTGCACTGAGTTATTTGCTCTTCTTCCTCTAGTGCTTTTGTATGGGTGCATACATACATATATATATTTTGTGTGTGTATCAAGATGTATAAACAAGATATGTTTAAGGTGCAGTCTCAGAACATGCTTCTTAATGCAGCATGTATTAATTGGGAGAGTGGCATGAGATATCAGGGAAGAATTTAGAGAGAAAACCAATTAGATTGCTAATGCTCAGGAGCTTAATCAGGAAAAAGTATAGAGCCAATGTGAGAAGCTCAGCTTAGAAAGAGCACTTTACACACACCCCTCCACCTCACGTTGCATAGGCGTGCCACTTCTTCATGATGACCTGAGATGGTCCCAGCCTCAAGGCTACTGGATATAGTGCTCAGGTGTGCTTCTCTATCTTGAAAGATGAAGAAGTGCACAATGTTTGTGGCCAGTGTTCATGCTTACTGTGAGGTGCCTATTTTCTGTGAGTTTTGAAGCATAATAATAAAAAGGAAACCTAAGAAATACTAGTACTATATAAACTTAACTAGAATTCTCTAACTCTTTATTTGCAAAATATTTTATTCTCACACATGAAGTATTCCCTCTCTGCTCAAGGGTTAAGAAGAAAAACCAAAAATTTTGACTATGGACTTTATCAGACGCTCTTAAAAAACTCCTGTGGATGTTGGAAGGAGAATGCCACTGTCTCACTTCCAGCGGTCGCTACTGCATGCCCCGTCCTCCTGCCATCCTTCGTTTGTTCTCCCTCCGTGCTGGAGCAATGGAAAAGTGGCACCTTTTTCATCCCTCCAACATAGAGGGAGAAGGAACAAAGGAAAGGAGGAGGATGGGGCGTGCAGTAGCGACCACCAGAAGCAGGACTTCCCCGACTTCCATGGGAGTTTATTTAGAGCGTCTGTAAAGTCCATTGACTGTTTTACTTTTTCTCCTTTTTTTATGCACCTTTGGTAAATTTGTAAAGTACAGTCATCCTTCCACATTTGTGGGTTAAACATTTGCGGATTTGATTATTTGCGGATTGCTATATTTGCTGCCACCTCCACTGCTGCCCTATACACAACTGAAAAAATATGTTGTCTTTAGGCCTTTCTAGGTCTTCCAGCATGATTCTCTTTTCTCCTTAATCTCCCTGATGGGTCTTTCAGCTCTTGTGGGTCCGCCCCCTCCCCGTCCCTTTGCATCACCATGGTGTGTGTGAAATGTTGCTTTGCCCCTTTCCTTTCATTGAGTTGTTAATCCTTGCTGTCATTCCCACCTTTTTGAGTCCATATAACAATGTGATCCACTGATTTTGTGGATGTATTATACAGTACTTCTGACAAGGCACCCATAATATTCTTGCAGGCAACTGGTGAAATGTGGGCCGGGCAGTGCTAATATTAGGTGGATTTGTAATCAGTTGTCAGCCCAAACCTCCACAGTGCTAACCAATGGTTCCTCTTCATCCTGGAGATATGTAATTGGGGGTGGCTCAAAGTTCTGTCTTGGGCCTGGTGCTGTCTGGTATCTTCTAAATGACTTGGATAGAGGGCATGTTTATCAAAGCTGCAGATGACACCAAATTAGGAGAAGAGAGACAGCCTTTGGGCTAGACAATGCAACTGTTAGGTGGATTTGTAGTTGGTTGACTGACCAAACCCAAAGGGTAGTCACCAGTGGCTCCTCTTCATCCTGGAGAGAAGTGACCAGTGAGGTGTCACAGAGTTCTGGCCTGGGCCCAGTGCTATTCAACATCGCTGGGGACCTGCTATTATTGCCAAATGTAGATATGTGTTTTTATCAAATGTTTTAATTGTTATTTTAATTTGTAAATTGATTTAATAACTTTTTAAGGGGGGGAAGGGAGTATATTGTTTTACTTGTATGGTTTTTTAATGTTGTGAACCGCCCTGATTGGATTACCAAAGGGCGGTATATAAATAATAATAATAATAATAATAATAGTAATAATAAGAATAATAATCTTTATCAATGACTTAGATGAGGGAATAGAGGGTATGATTATCAAGTTTGCAGATGACACCAAATTAAGAGGGGTAGTTTATACCCCAAAATGACCTCAGCAGATTAGAAAGCTGGGCCAGTATTAACAAAATGAATTTCAACAGGGAGAAATGTAAGATACTACACTTGGGCAGTGAAAATGAAATGCACAGATATACCCGGCTTGTGGGGGCAGTTAGCTAACACACATTGGAAACTGCTTAATGCAGTGTAGATGTGTAAATTGCTATTGCTTATAACAGTTTGTAAGCCTCTCTGATAGCTTTGTGGCTGAAGAGCGGGGTATAAATAACTAATAATAAAAATAAAAATAAAAAGATATAGGATGGGTGACACCTGACTTGATGGCAGTATGTGTGAAAGTGATCTAGGAGTCTTAGTGGACCACAAGCTGAACATGAGTCAGCAGTGTGACACGGCAACTAAAAACGCCAATGTGATTCTAGGCTGCATTAACAGGAGTATAGTGTCTAGATCAAGGGAAGTAATAGTGCCACTCTATTCTGCTTTAGTCAGACCTCATCTGGAATACTGTGTCCAGTTCTTGGCATCTTAATTCAGGAAGATATTGAGAAGCTGGAACATGTCCAGAGGAGGGCGACCAGGATAGTGGGAGGTCTGGAAGCCACGCCCTGTGAGTAGTGGCTTAGGGAGCTGGGCATGTTTAGTCTGGAAAAGAGAAGGTTGAAAGGTGACATGGTAGCCATGTTTAAATATTTGAAGGGATGCCATGCTGAGGATGGAGCAAGCTTGTTTTCTGCCACTCCAGAGACTAGGACACGGAGCAGTGGGTTCAAACTACAGGAAAAGAGATGCCACCTAAACGTTAGGAAGACCTTTCTGACAGTAAGAGCTGTTTGGAAGTGGAATGCTCTGCCTGGGAATGTGATGGAATCTCCTTCTTTGGAGGTCTTTAAACAGAGGCTGGATGACCATCTGTCAGGAATGATTTGATTATGTATTCCTGCATGACAGGGGGCTGGACTGGATGGCCCTGGATGGCTTTTGTGGTCTCTTCCAACTCTGTGATTCTATGGTAGGTCACCAGAGTACATGGCTGGTGCGTTGTCTTCATCTTGGGTAGGCTATTGCTATATAGGCCTGTCTCTTTGTGGTTCAGATCTTAATGGGGTGCTCGCCCACTTATACTCGAGATGAGTTATCCTCTACCAGCATACAGCCCAGAGAGCTGCTTACAAGTTATACAGTCCAATCCTATGAGTCACTGAGACTTTTTTTGATTTAATTTTTTAAAGGAATAAAAATAAGGCAAAGCCTATGGGGAGATTCTGTGATGCATGCTAGAGTATTAAAAACATCTTCAGGCCTCACTAATGATGTTGATAGTGAGTGCATTCTTTTGATGTCTTTGAAAACATCAAAGAGATGGTCCAGGAAGGCCCTTGTTCTTGAGACTCCAAAAACCTGACAAAAAGAGAGAGAGAGAGCATGCAAAAGAAAGAGAGAAGAAGTACAGCTTGATTTTAATAGGTATCGCTATTTCATTAAACTGAGCTGTATGTTTTTAGAGAGGGCAGCTGAGGTTTGAGAGGCTGGAAAAAAAGACTGCAAAGAGTTTTGACATCCTTATGAGTGTACCTTTGTCAGTAGCTAAACTTGAAAGCTGTGAAATGCTCCCAATTGTTTTCCATTTATTTCATTAGAGACTGCAAACATGTTTAATTTTAATTTTGCGCCTCTGGAGTGATATGTCTCATAGGGGAATCTCTATCCATATAAAAGCAGTAGTGATCTTCCTTTTGTTTGCTTTTTCCGGTCAGGTGCTCTCGCCTCTATGTCTGCCCTGTTAGGTCACAAGCTAGACTGTGAAGAATATCACATTAAACAGTCTTCCAAAAGAGTGAAAAGCTTGATCTTGCGAACTTCCCGAAGGCGCAGACCCAGTATCAAAAGCCATCTTTTACAGACAGTAATTTCGCAACCTAGGGATACATGCCATGGGCCCAGAGAGCCAACATGACCTGAAAATTATCTAGAATGTAGGCAGGTCAGCGATTTAGAATAGTTATCTCTAGCAGTTGTGAAATGTTTCAAATACATAAGCCACAAACACCAGATTCCTAATCATGCAGGCAGTTCACTCTGCCCATCATACCACAACAGTTCACTACCTGTCTTCCCAAAACATCGCAGCCTGTTACTATATCATTGTTTATGGATCATTGGGTTGTGCATAGAATTGCACCTGTACTTTAGCAACACTAAGTAAAAGTACTTTATCAGCATGATTTCCTGAGACTGGGTAAATGTACTTAATCCAAAAAGCAAACCTTGATTTTGCCATTTTATATAAGGGACACCATTTTGCTATGTCATTGCATATAATGGGACTTGAGTATTCACAGATTTTGGTATCTACGACGGGTCCTGGAACCAAACACAGTGAATATGAAGGGACAACTGTAGAATGTGATACAAGTCTTCCAGATCTTTTCAGTGGTTTGTACTGATATGTGAAAGCAATAAATCTGCATACCAAAAGTCAGTTTCCCAGGGCTTAAAACTCTCACTGAGAAGATTCCTTTTGTTATATGTGCAGTAACATGGCTTGCTGTATTAATATATGTAGTGTGCCATGAAGCCATTGTCTTGTTCATACCTCTGCTAATGGATTTGAATTTGTGAATATAATTTAATTCAGCTGTTTCTCTTTCTAGTCTTCCTTTGCAATTCCCTTGTTCAAGAACCACAACTTGTAACTCACTTACTGTGTGTTTCAGGCAAGTTGAAATGTTCTGCAACTGGTTTTAGGTATTTCCATATCTAATATCAGATTTGTGTCCATTAACCCTCTTGCATAGATACAGTTTTGTTTCTCCGATGTAGAGTGTGGAGGGGCATTGCTGGCATAGGATAGCATATATCACATTGGAGGAAGAGCAAATAAATGTACCTCTGATGTTATTGGCCCCTGTAATATTGCTCCTAGAGTAGATGTGGGGATGGAGTTGGCATCTGGGTTGTGGAAGGGTCTTGTCCCTGTATTTACTATTCATGTTATGTATCGTGTTGTAAGTGAGTAGTTGTTTAAGATTTGGAGGCCTGCCTCCCAGAGCTTGTGAGAGGGCTGTGTTATTCTCCAGAACTAGTTATAGCTTGTTGATGATGTGTTTCAGTGTTCTCAGCTCTGGGCTGTAGGTTTTGTGTTTTGGTTATGTCTTGTAGTAAATGGTTCCTGGGTATTACTCTTGTCTTTGTCATTCTGTAGGGCAAGATGGCAGGAAGAATCCATTAGCATTGGGAACTTAGGACCATCCAGAGGAAGCAGACAGTTGAATCATGGTCTTGTAGAATTCAAATCCCTTTGTTCTCCTCTACTTGGATTCCACGAGGCCAATTCAACTTCCTGCTTCACCCAGTGAGGATCAGGATCCAGCTCCTCCAACTTTCAATTCCTTTTTTCTTTGTTCTTTAACTTTTTTCCCCATTACCTCCCCCCCTCTCCACTGCATTTTTGCCAACTACCTACCACCCCAGCCTCAACCCCCCCCCCAAACCCAATAGATTTGGTAATATGTGACAGGAGTCATGTAAGTATGTGTAGCAATCAGTGGGTTTTCAATTGAGTTTGGTGCTTAGAAGTCCATTGTGCATTTGCACCGTGATGTCAAGAAAGTGAATTTGTTATGTGGATTGTTCCAGGCTCAGGATGTTTCTCCAGTGATATTCTATTCCTTCCTTCTTATCTTAACAGCGGGAGGTGGGGGGACTAATCTAAGGCATGTAGGATAGAAGCTTCATGTAAGATTTTACACTATACTGTAAATCCAAAAATCTCAGGGTGGCTGCTGGTAGGGGAGATTCCTGGAGTTACAGACTAGTAACTTGTCCAAACTTGGCTTGTGACACTGTTGCAAAATATCAATATGGCTATTTGTGATCTAGATGATTGTCATCTGACTACCTTGTTGAAAACACATCCCCTCTTATGTTTTAACGGTCAACACTTGAAGCAGAAATTATAAGCTTATTTACAAAGCTTCTTGTGGCACTAGCATGGTTGCCCATTATCCCATGGTGTTTCACTAGCAAGGAGGTAGAAAATGGGATCATACTATTGTAAGAGGCCAGATGAAGGAGTGGTGGGATTTCCTGCATTTCTACCATTCTTCCATTCCAGTGAGGTGCAGAAAGGAGCTCTGAGAGTGCAGCAATTGTTCTGCTCCCTAAATATAAAGAATGAATCCTAGCTTGACAATAAAAGCTGTTCTCTACTTTTGTGATTTGATTCTATAGAAGCAGTGGGACAGCATGTCAATGTGGAGCCAAATTACACATGGCACAAAGCGGCAAGGGTCTCTGACTTTTAATTTTAATTTTTTTACTTTCAGACAAATGTAGGAGGTGTTGAATTTCATTGGACCAGTGGCACTGAAGGGAGCGGTTGTTCAGCTCTGCACAATCCTCTCAGGGCTAAAGCACCTCCGGGGAAGTGACTTACATTAGGCAGTTGGCACTAGGGGCATGTCAGGCTAGACACTCCAGTATCACAATTGCAATCAAATTCAGAACACCCTACACTCTTGAAAGATAATGATGATTATGATAATTGTGTGTATGTATATCATATGCAATTTGTCTCATTCCTTAACTTTGCCAAAAGTGTATGTTAGATTTTCCCCATTGTTTTATTATTAAGCATTCCCTTATTTATTGAGGATGGAGAGGTAGAGCAGAGCAAAGTTTCAGATCCACATTTCTTTAATATTAGGTGCAGGGCTTAGATTAATAATTTTACATCGATTCAATATCTGCATATTGAGCTGGCTGTATGAATGCTGATAGTACACATCAGCTGATAGTAGACTTCAGTACAGATGAGCATTTCACATTTTGGCATGCACTTAAAGATCTTAAAGCAGTATGTGGCAATAATAATAATAAAAATAATAATATATTTTTACCCTGCCCCTCTGTTAAAAACAATCGGGGCGGCGTACAACAATTAAAATACAACATACTGAGTAAAATCCCTATGCACCACCCACCCCCACCCACCCCCACCCTCCCCCATAAAAAGATATTAAATTAGTAAGGGAGACAAAAAGTAGACAAGAAAGGGGGAAGGTCCTTCTATGGAACAGCAGTTGGTTAAAGAACAGAAGACAGATAGGAAGAAAACAGCAGTTTCTAGTGAAGGAGGGATGGAAACAGTCATAGAATGATAGGATCTTAGAGCTGGAAGGGGCCTCAAGGGCCATCTAGTCCAACCCCCTTCTACCTAGAAGTGACTGTGTATTGACTAAAAGCTGTAGTTGCCATCTGCAGGACAGACTGAGAGAAACCCTAATATTTTATATTGATTTAATTGGGTAAAGGGTTTAAAGGTTGAGTTCTGTCCTTGTGTATTGTATTGTCAATGTAATTGACATTTAGTGCTTAAATACGAAATATAAATCCCACAGCCCAATACATGTGAAACATGTTTGCAGTTTTTGCTTTGGTTTTGTTCTGTTTTGGTGTTCTCCCTCTGCTGGCTTCTGAACACCAAATTATGATTTAAAGGAGAGATGGGCAACTGTGGGAGGCTAGAGGACCATATTAGCCCCCTAGGAGACCGGGGGGGGGGTCATTCTCCCCACAGTAAAAACAAACAAACAAACAAAACAAAAAAAACCACACAATTTTTGCCCCCAATGCCCTCTAGGGGCTGTTGGACAGTTTGTCATATTTTAAGCCTCCCTAGGCCATTTTAAACCGAAGAGAAGCCTATTTTTTCAAGACAACAAATGATGAAAAGTCACTTCCAGTTTACTAATGGTTTTTAAAAAGGATTTTTCTGGGCCTAAAATGGCTGGGGGCTAATTTTCTCCAGGTGGTCTAAAAGTTTTTCCTCCTCTTAAACAGCTAAATTTGGCATTCTCCTTTACATGGAAAGCAAATATTTCAAGATGGCAAAAAATCTATAATCAATATTAGGACAATATCTTTATAAGGCTAAGAAAAATGTCACAAAAGACAAACTGCATGGCACTGAAAACTAAAGAGGAGTCAGTAGTAAAAAGAGGTAAACAATAATCTGCAAAAATATAAGGCAAAACCTGCTTTTTAGGTTTGTGTGTGTGTGTGTGTGTGTGTGTGTGAATGTGCACATGAACAGATGATACGAGGGACAGTATACAACTCAAAGTGCCAGTGTGTCTTATCATGTCAATGTAACTAGGTCTTTAAGGATGTCAGCACAAAGGCATAATAAAATGACTTTCATTATTTTCCATCAGGTAAAGCTGTCTCACTCCAAGAGACTTTTAGAAGTTAGTGCAGAAAAATGCATGTAGTCATCTAGTCAATCTCCAACCAATCTGAGATGATTTGCTACGGGTATATTTTCTGGCCTGCCGAAGCAGTTCTTTTAGTCTGGGTGAAATGTTATCATCCTGTCTGACATTGTACTTGCCAGCACTAGACTTGATATCAGCTTTCAACTTCCCAGGATGCCCTGCATTGTAGTTCAGTTTTAAAGAACAGTCATTTTAGAAAAAAAAATAGATTACTTTACAAGACAGTGAGAAGTTTTTAATGTCACGTGGATAGAGACAGTTGATGCAACTTACCTGGATTTCTTCCTTACCTGGTAAGGTCTCATGACCTCATTAGAATGTCCCCTTGGCCTCCCTTAAAAGATCATAGCATTGCACTGAGCACATGGCAGACTCTTACATACCCTAAGCTATATAAGGTGTCATTGGTTGAACACAATGCCAGGAACTGAATCTAGAATGTTGCAGGAAACCAATGCAAATTCCCAAGTAGCAGTGTCATGTGCTCCCTGGTAACCCTGCTCCATCAGGACATTGGTCTGTTGTATCCCATAGTCTCCTGTCGTTCTTCAAGAGCAATCCCACAGTCTGTGAAGTGCTGATCTCAAAGTTCTGAGGGTACCTCTGATAGCTGCGTGGACAGCTCTGCATCCCTTGAAACTTCACATATCTAATCAGATAGTCATGCAAAAACTTTATTCGTGTCACTTGGGCAGCTCCTGGCTTTCTGGGGCAGCTACTTGAAAGTGCTTCATTGTACACATTTATAATGTGCTGGATTATGTTTTTTATTTCATAAGTAAATAAATAAAGGAATTCAAATAGCAGAGAGAAGTGTTGATGTCTGATGCTAAGGATCAGCCAGTATCTTACATTTGTTTTGAAGAAGTGAGAATGTAATTTCAGATAGCTATTTTATATTGCATGTCTGTTTGGATCAGTGGACTGTAGAATTTGTAGTTGGATTCTCCCTCCTTTCATTTACTTCGATGCCTTTGCTTTTTGGGGGAATTGTTTGTTTAAATGCCAGCCCATCAGCAGTGCTAAGGAAGGCTGAGCAACACTCACTAAACCATAGTTATGGCTGGAAATCTAAAGGATTGTGAGGCATGACATTCATAGATGAGTTTCATTCTATTTCATAGAGGAGAAATAAGAGGACTGAAAACAAAACAAAAAGTGCTGGCCAGCAGCCCCAGGCACTGAGTGATCCAGTCAACAAACTTGAATTAACCATCCTCTCACCTCCTTTCATCAGAGGCTGCCTTCACTAAACCTCTGAGTAAAGAGTTGATTACGCTGACTGATTCCATCTCTCTGAATCTACTGTTTAAAATTCTACTAAATTACCACAGTTGTATTTCATCCTTTCTCCAAGGCGTTTGGATTAGTCTGTTATGTGAGGAAATACTGGTCTATCCTTCAACAGCTATCCTGTGAAGCTGGGAGATAGCAACTTGCTGAAAGCTCTTCAGTGCTTTTTTGTGGCTGCAGCGGCATTAGAACCAAAATCTCTCTGGATTGAGTCCAGTATTCTATGCATTCAGGTGATGTAGGCTTGTACTCTGCTCACTTATGAATGCCTTCTTTAGCTTTGAGTGGGATGTAATTTCAGCCTAATTTTCATGTCTGCAAAAGAAGAATGTTAATCATCTGCCATACAGAGTTGTTGAGAACGTGCATGAGATACTTGCAACAGACTTTTTTACATCATCATCATCACCATCACCATCATCATTATTTCTATCACGCCTTTTCCCCAGTTCTGGACTCAAAGCGGCTTACACCAAATGAAAAAAAATATATTGTTAAAAATCCACAAGGTACAAAAGTTAAGATTAAACAATTAAAAAAAATTAAAACCAGATTTAAAAATGCATGTCCTCAAAACACACACATGCACACACAGCACAACAAGATCCAGCACATTATTTTGGTGGGATAAGCCTAATGAAGGCAAACGAGACAAAAGAGGAAAGCAGTTAAGTCTGCCTCACCAGCTCCCACCAATTTGTTAAACAACCATAAAGCTATAAATTTGCCCACCAAAATATATACCATAAGAAAAGTAAAGGCTGGTGGAAGAAATAAAAAATCCCTAGATGGAGGAAACTTTCAAGTGGTCCCTAGAAGGTTTGAAATGTTTCTGTTTTCTTGTACAAGGCTTATCTGACCTGGTTGTTTCATTTCACATATGCCTACTGTTTGTTTTGGATAAAAAAAATTGCTGCAACCTGTTGAAGTGCTTTTCTTTTTTGGGTGTAAGAACATTCCTATTTTTTCCATGTTATTTCTGCTTCTGGTACCAAATTTACTGTTAAAAAATGCCCAAGAACACATGAGAATACCGGTACTTTGTTAAATGAGGTATTCTTATAGAACCTTCCTTTGTCTCTCCAGAAATAATACAGGCAGGAATTATTTGAGGGTGCCAGAGAAGGAACCACTCCACCAGGGGTGGGACTCACATGGCCCTCCAGCCAGTATCAAAGTGTAGATGTGTATAATTACATACATTAATCTATAGGTCCCCCCCGCCCGTATCTGTGGAAGATACGTTCCCAGAGCTACCATGGCTAGGTGAAACCATGGCTAATAGCAAATGAATGACTTCTGGCCCAACTTCTGGTAGAAGCATACCACAGAATCTCACTGAGCACCTAGAAAATGCCTAGAGAGGATGTATTTTTTTGGACATGGATAAGTGAAACTGTGAATACCACTCCCATAGATACACGAGTCAACCTGTATGTAAAATCCCAGATAAAGGAAGTTGTGATGACTCTTTAGTCTGTTTGTTTCATCACACATTGGCTGGCATCCTGTTGGTTAGTCCCAACTAGAGTAGAGTCAACAGATAGGCAAATCCCATTGATCGAATGCATCTACTTTAATTATCACTAACAACAGGATTTAGAGCAATGACTGTTGTTTGTTTCTGCAATTTACTCAGAAAGCTGTTTACATGTTTAGTTTAAAATGGTTCTCATGGAATGGATATTTTTATTTGAAAGGCCCTTGGCCACCTTTCATTTTTACTGCTGCTGATTTGTTGTTGTTATGCATTGTCAACTCAACTTTGACTTATGGTGACCTATAAACGAGAGATCGCCAAGAGCCCTGGTCATCTACAGCCCTGCTCAGAACTTGCAAATTCAAGGCAATGGCTTCCTTACAAATTTAATCAATCCATATGTAATATGTTCTTCCTGTCTTCCACTTTTCCCAGCTTTATAATATTTTACAAAGAGCCATATTGTTTCATGAAATGACCAAAGTACGATAGCCTTAATTTAGTCATTTGGACTTCTAATGACAGTTCAGGGTTGATTTTCCTTAGTTTTTTCCCCCCCCGGGATGTGACCAAGGAAAATCAACTTCACAGTTCAGGGTTGATTTGCTCTGGGATCCATGTATTTTTCTTTTTGACTACCGCTGATACTAGACACTATTCTGTTCCTTGATTCTGAATTAGGAGCCAGGCAATATTAATCAGCCAGTTACAGGAGCAAAGTGAAGACCAATTCCACTCCCAGGACTTTTTAATAATTTCAGCATAGAAGGCAAGACTGTGTCCTACATGCAGTGGTTTGATCTTGTGAGGGCTGAGCAGAGATCATGTTAAAGTGGGCATTCCTGTAAATCTCATGCTGGGATGTCAGAGACTGTATATTTGCAAATGTTGCTTTCTAGGGAAATGGAGAGGGGCATACATAGCTTTGACAAAAAAATAGCCACCTTGAAAATACCCAACATTATGTTCTGGAACACTTTCTCACTGAGTAGATTATATGAAGCCCTAATGGGGAAAAACCTAAATTCTACCAAATAGATTTCTTTCCCCCTGTTTTTTTTTTTAAGTCTGGGTAGAGGTTCATTTACTCATTTTTAAATTCAGTCTACCACACATTATTATCTTGTTAACCTTTCTTTCTAGCCAAAAGAATAAAGCTGTCTTTGGTTGTTACATGGAATACTATAGCTACATAGATTTCCGAACTTGTCAAACTTCCACTCTTTCCCAGTGGAGAGGGCTCCAGAGCATCCGTATGTTTGGGTTGTCCCTCCTACTTGCTCCTAGTAGGCAGGTAACAGAGTACTTTTGAACTGCCCACCAGTGAGGTCATCTAGGAGGGACGCCCCCCGGCTGGCCAGTCTGTTTCCTGTCTACGCTCCTGGTAGGATGTGTCTTTTCCTTTGTCCTCAATTACTCCCTCCTCCATGTGGCCGGGGCCATCTTGGACCTATTTAAAAAAAAGTTTTAATTTTCAAACTTAGTTTTTATTTACCTTGTGGCCACGCAGGGAGTTGGGAGGATGAGTACTCCAGAGGAAATAGATGCTATTATTGACTGCAGTGATCGCTAGTGATAGACAGAGCAGTAGCACAGCTCCGGAAGCAGAGCTTCCTCTGAGGAAGGAGGATGGAACGAAGGCACCTGCTGCCCAGAGCAGCGGCAAGAAGGGACCTTCGCTGAGTGGCAGCAGCAAGAAGAGGTTGGAAAAGGGGGAGAAGCCTCCCGACTCAGCCACTGCTGGTTGCGCCCCAATCCTGCTCCACCTGGACGGGTGTAGAAATGGACGGGAAGAGGAGTCCGCCAAGTGCCCCCCAGGGAGGAGGTGGTGTGGACCGCCCCTGTAAATGGGGCGTGCTCTGCGGCGCAGGCGACCCTGGTCACCCCCACCCCCTGACGACGACGGAGGAACCGGCACCACTGTGGCTGATGGTGGAGTCCGTGAGTGGGGCTCAGGCCCTGGGGACTGGGACTTCGGGGGAGAGAGTTTTTCAGATCTGTGCCCAGAGCGGGTAAGGAGTCTGGTGGCCAGGGAGGCAGTGAACTGGCTGGCTGTGAGTCGGATCCAGCCTAGCCTGAGGGGAATTGGGGAGTTGACCCAGGAGGGGAGCCTATGCGGTGCTGCCTGCTGTCCCATCCCTTCACCCTAATCCATCCATGTCCTGTGCTGGCCACCAAGCCAACACGGGCACCCCACAGAGGCGGCAAGGGCAAAGGAGCCAGTAAGGGGAAGACAAAGAGACCCCGCACCCAGACTTTGGCTGCAGGCGGTGCAGCGGAGCATGAGCAGGTTCCTGGCCCCAGCGACGCGTACACAAACCACTCTAGCCAACTCTCCACTGCTATCAGACCCCTCACCCACTTCAGCCAACTTTCTACCTCAGCCAGACCCCTCAGCAATGAGGAGGATGGCGATTGAGCTGCGCAGGGGGGATATGGTGCAGTAGGGTGAGGAGGTCCTTTCCCCTTTGCTCCTCAGAAGGGGAGTTTTCCAGTTTGAATGACCAGTCAGACGAGGAGGGGGAACTTTCAGAAAAAGAGGCAGAGGAGGTTACCACACCATGCCCCTCGGCCTGCCATTATATCCCCAATGACTTTTTTGGTTTTTGGTAATATATATATATATATATGTGTGTGTGTGTGTGTGTGTGTGTGTGAAATAAATATATATATATATATATATGAGGCAGTCAGAACTCTGGGTTTGAAACTGCCTACGACACAGCAATCGCAGGTGGATCCTGACTTTCCAGGGATCCCTGGCGAATTCTTCCCTGATCCTCAACCAGTGGCAATGGTAATGTCGGTTCTGGCTGATTGGATGTGCCTATTTGGTGACAAGTGGAAAATGCTGGCGATGGCTAAATTGCAACCATTAACTGGCCAAAAGGCTCTACGCCCTGCCCAAGAAAGTGATGGGTAAACTACGAGTCCCACTCACTGATACACCTGTCTTTTCTGAGCTAGTATCTTCGGCCATTTTTGTTGAGATGGGGATGTGACACTGAAGCGGGCACACGAGGCATTGTCCCTGGCCAGCCGGGCTTCCACAATGGCTACCATAATGGCACATGCTGCGATTCAGTGGTCTAAGAACGCCCTTAATGCTATACCAAGAACATAAGCCAGAACTTGACAGGACCTCAACAAACTGACAAAGTCTCGGCATTCCTGGCCGATAGCACCTTTGACTCCGTCCAGTTTCATGCAAAGACACAGGCAGCGATGGTGGCTGCTAGGGGACAGATTGTGGTTAAAGCCTTGGAACGTGGATTTTAAGTCAAAGCAAAATCTGGTCTCATCACCATTCAAAGAATGTTATTCAGTGAACTTCTGGTACCTGTGCTGGTGGAGGATAAGGACAAGAAGAAGATGCTAGCCTCCTCTCGTAAGCGAGAGGAGAGGAGATTCACAAGATGCTACCGGCCCTTTCGGGGTTTGGGAATCCAACAAGGGGCAATGTCATCTTCCAGCCATCCAAGTGCCAGGGTTTTCAACTCACCCAGGCCACGGTGGGGAGATGATAGATACCACTGCAGGAACCAGCAGGGGAGAGCTGGGAAGTCTTCCTAATCCCAGCCCAAAGCGACCAGCAAGTCTCAACAACCACGTTTCCCGTCTAGTGGGGGAAGACTACAGTCCGATGTGGGTTTTTTTAGGAAAACTCTACCTCGGACAGATGGTTCCTGCAGTCAATATGGCAAGGTTACCAGATGGAGTTTTTTGTTTTCCCAACATCCCCCACGTTGATTCATCCCAACCCCATCCCCAAGGGACAGAGACAAGCAGATCCTGATTATGGAGGCAATCCAGTGCCTCTTACAGGTGGGGGCCATATAAGATGTCCAGGGGTCAGAAAGGGGCACAGGGTGTTACTCGATCCTGTTCCTAGTCCCGAAGAAGAATGGTACCTGGAGGGCGGTCCTGAATCTGAGAGGAGTAAACAAGTTCGTGCAGAAGCGGAAATTCAGAATGGAGACGCTCCTCCACATCCTCCACATCCCGATACATCAGGACCAATGTCTGCTACAGCGGCAGGCATTTCCAATGCAAGGCTCTCCATTTTATCTATCTTCAACACCCAGGGTATTCACAAAGATCATGGTGGCCCTGGCAACATGCTGGCGGTGTTTAGGGATTCATGTCTGTCCATACTTAGACCATCTATTAGTCCGTTCTTTGTCCAAGACAAGGCAGAGAAGGAGGTCAGCCAGATCCTGGAATCCCCGCAGAGCCATGTTTTTCAGGTCAACTTCGACAAGAGCATGTGAACTTCTTTCCAGCAAATCCGTCCTCTAGGAGCACTAGTGGACTCAGCAAGGGGGTCGGGTTCGACCCACCCCGGAGTGGATCAACTTGATGCAGAAAGCAGTGCAGAAAGTGCTCTCGTCCACCAGGGTGGACATCATGCTGCTGACTCGCCACAAGGGGTGGCTGATAGCAGCAATAGGGTGCCTTCCATGGACAAGATTTCACGCAAGAGCACTGTGATGGTTTTCTGCTTCCCTTCCAGGAGGAGATTGCGCACAAGGAACACCATGCGGTGAGATTGCTTCAGGAGGTAGTGTCATCCATTCAGTGGTGGTTTTTCTTCATCATACACAATGGACGTCACCTGTGGCAGCAGAACAAGGTGCAGATCACGATGGATGCCAGCCTGTGGGGGTGGGGAGCTCACTGCAGAACTCACCTAGCCCAGGGCAAGTGGTCAGAGAGGGAAGCAGTCCATAGCATCAACTGGCTGGAGCTCAGAGTGGTCAGAATCGTCTTCTTGGACTTTCAGGACTTTGGTCAAGGATAAGTCGGTGTTAATCTGTGCAGTCAACGTCACGACGAAAGCGCACATAAATCGCCAGGGCAGAACCAAAATCACGGGCCCTCATGACGGAGTCAACCGACTGTTCAGTTGGGCAGAGGAGAACCTAATATCGATTTTGGCGGAGCATCATCAGGGAGAACTCAATCTGAAAGCAGACTGGCTCAGCAGGTCAGATATAAACCAAGGAGAATAGAGCCTACATCAAGAGGTGTTTCGACAGCATCTCCCAGGTGCTGGGACAATGGGAAATAGATCTGTTTCTACCACCGGTGAATGCAAAACTCCCTCGATTCGTCTCACGCTGTCAATCAGAGGTGGCAGAGGATATTGATGCCCTGATCGACCCTTGGCCACGAACACTGCCATATGCATTCCATCCCTCCAGTCCAATTGTCTCCCAAGGTGTTCAACAAGATACGAACAGAGGAAGTGGAGGTCGTCCTGATCGCTCCAGAATGGCCAGAAAGTGGTCCCTGGACATCCTGGACATCAGGGTAGCATCGCTCAGGATTCCAGTACGAATCGATCTGTTGGCCCAGGGCCAAGCACATCATCTGGACCCAGCTTGGCTTCAGCTCCACGCTTGGAGATTGAATACCAGATGCTAACAGCAAGCGTTATTCCCACACGGTGGTCAGAACGATCATAGCTTTCAGGAGGGAGTCCACACAAAGAATTTATGAGTATACTTCCTGAGGTTTTCAGCGATGGATAGATTTAAAGGCCTAGACTTCAGGGGGCTCAGTCCCAACACTTCTGGACTTCCCGCAAGATGGGGTGGAGGGGGGACTCTACCCTAACACCATAAAGCAGCAAGTGGCGGTGATTACATCATTCTTACCGCTAGAGAAGGTGCCTTTAGGCTCCGCTCATCCATATCTATGTCGATTTGTCAAGGAACTCACCAACTTGGCACCACCAACGGTATACAGATTTCCATCCTGGGATCTTCATACAGTCCGGAAGGCCCTTACGATGCGTCCATTCGAGCCTCTAAAGGAGGTACCTTTGAAACATCTGACATGGAAAGCTCTCTTCCTAGTAGCAATTACTTCAGCACAGAGGATTTCTGGACTAGCAGCACTCTCAGTTAAAAGAGACCTTTGTATCTTCCGACCAGATTTGGCAGCCCTCAGGCAAAAGTGGTTCTGCCATCCTTCTGCCCACACCCCATAAGGGTGTTGGAAAGCATCGGGCATACTCTGGATGTGTGTAGAGCACGTCGTGTATACATAAGAGAACAAGTCCATTTAGGGTCTCAGAAACATTATTCATCTTCCCACCAACATCGGGGCGATGGATCAGAAGCTGCATTGTAACCTGCTATGAGTCTCTGGAGCAGCCAATCCCAGAGGGGATCATGGCCCATTCCACAAGAAGTGCGGCTGCATCAGTGGCCTGGGAGAGGGATGCACCTCTGGAAGAAATTTGCAAGGCGGCGACGTGGAAGTCTCCTTCTACCTTTGTGTGGCACTACGGGCTGGACAAGATGCAGTCTGCCAAAACAGCATTCGGAAGAAGAGGGTCGCAACAAGTTTTTTCAAGCATGATCAGAGACAGAGCTCGACACACCCACCCATGGCTGGATCTTTGATATATCCCAAGCATACGGATGCTCTGGCGCCCTCTCCACTGGTCTTACCTGTGATACGTTCTTTTCCAGTGAAGAGGCGAAGAGCATCCGGCCCACCTGAGGGCGAGCTGATGAGGGTGGAGAAACTGATAAGTAAGACTACACAAGACAGTATTCGGGATCTTGCAGATTCATGGACATATGGCCGAGCACAGAAGGATACTGCGTCATGAGGCTGTAATATGGACTGGCCAGCCGGGGGTCGTCCCTCCTAGATGACCTCACTGGTGGGCAGTTCAAAAGTACTCTGTTACTTGCCTACTAGGAGCAAGTGGGAGGGACAAACAAAGCATACGGATGCTCTTCACCTTTTCACTGGAAAAGAACGTATCACAGGTAAGACCAACGTTCCTTTCTCTGAGGATGCCAGCCACAGATGCAGGTGAAGCATCAGAAAGAAACTATTCCAGAACACGGCCTCACAGCCCGGAAAAAAACCAAGGAAAACCTCAATTCCCTCCCATCTCTGACTGTGTGACACTTTTGCCCTTCTTACCTATTTATATATCCTTTTAGCTTGCTTTCTGAAAGTAAGAAGTTAAAAAAATTAATTCAGAGTTGCAGTACCACCCTCTGGCTATCTGTGTTGCTGCTGCTGACGCACAGCAGGGAGCAGGCCAGGCAGACCAGGAAGCAGCTTCCTCTAGTATCTTGTCACAGTAGCACCAAGTAAAGCTTCTGAATCCTGCTGCCAGAGCCCCTTGATCAGGACACAAATTGGATCTCATTGGCAATTAACCAGAGTTGACAGCACTCTTCTCCATATTTTTATAGACTCCTTATTCCAGATAGAAAATTTGCAAATTTTCCTTAATTCCCTAAACTCTTGAAACTGAATATGTTGAGATACCTCACTGAATAAAAATGTCAACCTTTGCCAGATGTTATGCCCCAGAATAAAAACAAACAGGCCAGTACTTTTTTTGGTCCTTGTCAGCAGCAGCAATATTTAAACTGTTGTGTTCAGTGCAAAAAAACCCCACCCCCAATATACACTTTGTGCAATTCTTTTTTAAACAAATTTTTAAATAATGTCCCAAAATGTGTGTGTGTCGGGGGTGGGGGGCAGAATCAGGAGAATATACAAAAGCTGCAATAATCTTCCTTGGCAGGGTAGTATTTCATTCTCATGTGCAAGAAGGAGGCCCATCTCTCTGTCCCACCACCCTCACAGGTACATCTGGTGGGAACTCGGGTGAGGGCTTTATCAGTGGCTGCCCCCGGGCTCTGAAATGCTCTGCCCAGAGAAGTCAGATTGGCACCCTCCCTGCTGTCCTTCTGGAGCCAAGTATAAAAACTTTCCTGTTTTGGCAGACCTTTGCCAATCTTTGCTAATGGTAGTGCTGGGGTATGTGTGAGTGTTGTGTACATGTGGGTATGTGTGTGTTTTTAGAGTTTTAGCTCTTTTTAACTTTTTTAGTTGTTTAATTGTGTTTTAACATTTGTATTTTGCTGATTTTAACAATGTATTTTTATTGTATGCCGCTTTGAGGGAAAGTGCGATAGAAATAAATATAACAACAACAACAACTATTTCTATCCCTGCTATGGACTAATAGATGGCCGTCGACAAATGGCAGCTAGCTAGTATCTTCTATAACAGGAATGGGGAAAATGCAGTCCATGGGTCAGATGTGGTCCTCAGGCCATTCAGAGAACCCCCAAATTGCCAGAGTCCCTTACATTTAATTATTTTGAGGCAACTGTCAACCCCCCCCCCATCTCCTCAACTGTACAAAGCCACTCCCAAACAGGGCGGTTTTGCTTTCCAGGTACCTTGTGACCCTCCTGAAAAATAGGTGGAAAATGTCATATCCCTTCCTGTTTGGGACAAATGTCTTGGGGGCTCCTCGGGGCAAAAGTTCTTCCCATCCCCAGAAAGATTTCCTGCCTGGTTCCCCTGGTCTGTTACTATTCATATCATATGAGGTGAAAATAACCCCGCTGATTCTAAACAGCGGCATGTGTAACTCAGAGCCTAGAAACAGTACCTTTCTGATTAGCAGAATTTCCCAGCCATCCTGCATAGTAGGAGGGGAATTCTGGGACTTGTTGTCAGAAAAGTAAAAAAAAATAATATCATGCTCTGGTGAATTTTGCAAGCCTCTTGTGACAATAACCATGTTTTGCCCTTTCTATTTTTCTTGCCTCCCTTTCCCACCTCCATTTCACCTACTCTTGTTCTTTGCACCTAGAATGAGGTTACCTGGAAGTATTGGGGGAGGGGTCAAGGGCCCTTTGTCTCCTCTGTTTTCCTGCTCTCTGAGATTGACTGCTTTGATTGGCTCCTCTATGAGTAAGTATAGTGCAATATAAATGTAAAATGAACACTCTGGCCAATGCAAGTGATCAAGCTTCTCTTGCCCAGACTTGTTTCAGTGTTAACATGCTGTGACCGTAATAAAAGGACAAACAGGGAATGTGGGCCTGGGGAAATCAAAGAAAGGACAAGCTTCAGAGCACCAGAGACAGTGTCAGTCTATTTCAGTGGGGTTGCATTTGACTCTAAAAGATAGCAGCAGACTGTCTTCTTTTCTTTTCTTTTAAGATCCCATTCAGGTGGACGGGGTGGTGATGAGATTCAAACTTTTATTACTTCTCTGTGCTGGAGAAAAGAAGACACAGAGTGCTCTACCAACTTGCATACATTTTCTCATAGGCCCTGCATGAAGACAAAGGTACACTGCTGACGTAAAATAAGTGCATGTTTTTGCTGATTCAGGTTGTTGGTCTTCTATAAGAGTCATCATTATACTGTCTGCTCAAACCTATTCACTGAAAGGATTCTACCTCTCATAATGCATATCATTCTGCGATTACTGTATTTGCATGGGGCAGATCAGAGCTTGTAAAGTTCATTTTAGAAGAAAGGATATAACAACTCACTGAAGTAATCCATAATTGAGCAATGGTTGGCTGGTGTTCTGGATCCCAGCACATCATTCTACTACTGTTCAGTTATGAAAGCCTTCAGCATGTCATGACATACATCCTGCTTAAAAGTAACTTTCCAGGCTCTTGTGCAGATAGAGCCCCATGTGTGATTTACCTCACATTAGCACATTTCAGGGCCATAGTTCTGTGACTGAGTCTATCCAGGAAGAATTGCTGGATCAAAGTGCAATCATCCCTTATCACGTTACTTCCCAATCTGTACTATAATTTAAAGTGTTTGTCTATCTCCTATACTATACATGCTTGATCACAGAGTCACTAAACTTGGAGTACTGTCTAATGGAACCGAAACAAAAAGCCACAATAACATTGTGAACCTAAGATATCCATCAGTTTGTGTAACTCCAGAGCATACACTTCACCTTTCTGTATTTTTTGTTCTAGAATTTGAATGTTTGAACAGATGATGAACAAATTTGTTATTTAAGCCCCTTTCAGACTATACAATTATAGTGCTATTTGCTATTTAGGCCCCTTTCAGACTATACATTTATAGTGCTATAATTCTATACCATGGCAACTTCCAGTGGAGTCCTGGAGTTTGCAGTTTAAGAGAGGAGGTCCTGTAGAGCTTCCCCAAACCATAAAGCCCAGGATGCCATAGGATGCAGCCGTGGCAGTTAAGGTGGAATCGTAGTGATAATTATGTAATGTGAAATGGCCCTTAGACTCCTGAATGTTTTTGTGCAACCTCAGCATTTTTATGGGGGCAGGGGGATTGCTGTTTTTGATTCATTCTGTATGGAACATGGTGTGAAAAGACTAGTAAAGATTGTGGGCATTATCAGTCAAATGATAGTTTCATTCAGATAATCTTTCTGGCTTTTCTTCGCAAACGAAGATTCAGGAAGGACTCATTCCATGCTTTCTGCAAGCGCACTGATGACTAAAAAGGCCAATCCAAGATAAGTCTGGTTGCAGAAAGCACAGCAGAAGGTCTCCTTGGGTGATGTTTCCGGGTTGTGATTCTTACTGCATTGTCGTTTCTCTTCAAGACTTGTTTGGCGTGAGTTCTCAAATAAGGCTGCAGCATTGTGGATGGTGCGTCTCCATGCCTCCCGATGTGAGGCCAGGGCGGACCATTGTTGGTGATCAATTTGGCCGAGCCTGAGATGTTGTTTCAGGGAGTCTTGTATCGCTTTTTTGGAGCGCCCCTCTTACGCTGACCCGTAGCGAGTTGACTGTAGAGTACTATTTTTGGGAGGCGATGGTCCTCCATCCTAGAAACATGCCCTGCCCAGCGTGGGCAGGGCTGGGCATTCAGATAATAAGAGAAATCATAAACATCAAACCGGACAGATAAATTTCCTAGCTACATGTATGTCGTCACATGTGAATGTTATGCAGATATAGTAGCACCCCCCGTATCTGTGGGGGATTGGTTCCAGGGGTCCCTGCAGATAATGAATTCTCTGGGTAATAGTAAATGCCTCCCATCACCATTGCAGCCACTGGAGCCATGCCAGGGCGCGAAGGGAGAAGGTAAGCGAGACCTCTCCTCCTCTTCCATTGCCCCCCGTCACCATTACAGCCACCATAGCCATGCCAAAGGGAGAAGGGAGAAGGTAAGTAAAACCTCCCCTCCCCTCCCTCCACCCCCTAATTCCATTGCAGCCACTGGAGCCATCTGGAAGCCTCCTCCCCTCCCTCCCCCATACACCCCCCCCTGCTGTTGCCAACCAAGGATAATTGAATCAGCAGTTGGCGAATCAACTGATATTGTATGTTTCTTGTATGTCTGTTGGCACTTGGTCTCTTCTATGCAAACTTGTGTCTTATCAACTTGTGAGCTCAGGAACCAGGTCTTCATAGTACTAGGAGTGACCCTGGCAGAAGAGATTGGGTTATTCCTTTTTGGGTGACTTTTTTCTTATCTGAATTTCATCCATGCATCTGCTTCTTTTAAAAACGTATCTCTGTGTTTGCCTTGTAGGGCAAAGACATGCTTTAGATCGGAAAATTGTACAATAGAAAAGGTTTAACCCCCTGCAGCCCAACTCAGTCCTTTGTTTGTTTCCAACCGGGGAGATAGAGTTGTTTCTGTATTTACTCTTTTGGAAAATGTAAGCAATTCAGTCACTGATCTCTAACCATCTTATGTAGTCAATAGTTTCTGTTGACAGTCAGGATCTGAAAGGTGCCTCATAGAATGGGGGTGATCATGGAATGGGAACCTGCCCTCCTGCCAGTGAAGCCCATCCAGAGGGGGGCATTTGTGGTTGCTGTTATGTGCCTCCAAGTTGATTCTGACTTAGAGCCATGCTGTCAGAGAGCTTTCTTGGTGAGATTTATTCAGAGGAGATTTGCCATTGCCTTCCTCTTTGGCTGACAATCCCAGTGGGTTTCATTAACTCAGTGTGCATTTGAACCCTGGTTTCTCAGACCCCTAATTCAACAGTCAAATCATGTCAAATTCTCTCATTGGGGAGAAACATACCAGAAAGTAATGTAAATAAAGTAATGTTGAAACTTTGCTTATGCTTCAGGCAGATGTGAGCAGACTAGAAGTCTTGGGCTGATGTTTTAGAACAGTCCCCTTCTTATAAAAGGGTGTAGCAAGAAACAGTCCCTACTTCCATCCCCCCACCAACTGAATTTCTTTGTGACCATCAAGTGCTATATTCCTGCATAGTTATTAGTTGCAACATGGTTAATGACAGCTAACATACTATAGTACAAAATATGGTTCAGTATAAAAGATAAAATACTGCAGCATATTTAATATTATATATATCACCGTATCCATGAGGAATATGTTCCTGGACTTACTGCAGATATGTGAAATCCTGTATAACAGTGAACCACCATAGAATACCATAGAATTGTGTTGGATGACCTAGAAAATGTCTAGAGAGGACATCTCTCTAGTCATTCTGCTGGAAGTTGACCATAAAGTCATGCTGGAGAACCTCATGATGCCTAGAATGACCACCTCTGGCATAACTCTATGGCCCTCCAGATGCCTAGAGAGACCCCCCCCCCAACTGCAAGTAAGTGAAACCACAGATACTGATCCCATGTAAACCGGGGAGCAACCTGTTATTTACAACTGGATCCAGTTAAAGTTTAAATGGCAAAAAGTCACTTATTGTGCCTTTGGAGGGAACCAAATGTAGACAGGTCAAAGGAAAGGCTAAGCAGAGCTACACACACTTTTTGATTTATGGGGATCTCTTTCTTTGGCAGTTCCTAACCACATTCTTTTTTCCTGCAAATTAAAAAAAAAACCATTCGATTGTAAATTGTAGATAAGATGCCTAGGCCATTACAGTCTGGATTACGGGGTCAGAGCCCTATGGTATTTTTGTTATATGTGGGTTTTCTTTTCTTCTTCCCCCTCTCTTTTTCTTTCCTCAACACTTTTTCAGTGTACCTGCCCTGTCTCTACCACTCCTGTGTCTTATTTTTTTAATGTATATTATTTTGATTGTACAGTAATTAGTTTCTTAGTGTTAAAAATCAACCAATAAATAAAATGAAACATTTTTAGTGGAGGGTGTTTCTTACAGCTATGTATTTGGGATCTCATTCTTAGATCCAAATTTGGGGATAAAAAGGGCTCTGAACTCTAATTAGTTGCTTTTTTGCAAACATTACAAAAGTGTGCATAGTCTATTGGCCACCAAACATTGTTCATTCTCTTAGCTGTCTATAATGTTTGGAATGGCACCTGCTGTGTAGTAGAAACAGATTGTCAGAGGCAAAGACTGCTAGTTTCTTGGACCAAAGGAAAAATTACAGTGTAAATGTGTCAAAGATGTAGCCTTAAGCTATGAAAATTTTTTTTCTGCCACGTTTTTGTTTGTTTAGTCCTTCTCAGCAAGGGTCTGTTTTATCTTTGGCACTGTACCAGAAACACCCCACCCAAACAAACAAATTCTGCCTCGTGCTGAAGTTTCTGAGGTAACAAATGGATTAGCTGTTAGTTTTTTTCCTTAGGAGTAGGTCTCTAGAATAAAGGAAAAATACCTTGTAGCAGTTTGTTTATGCGTATTTGAATGTTTACACAGGTGGGAGAGAAACTGAAATAGAGCATCTGTTAATGCTTGGACTCAAAATTATTTATAGCGAGTTCAGTGTTTGAGGTAAAACAAGTGGAGGTAGGAAAACCATTCAAATTTTGCACCTGTTTTTTGACTGAAACAAGTTTTATATTTTGTAATTATATGTGTTTATGGTGCAAGCCATTCAGTTGAGGATTCTGTGGACATTTGTGTTCTTTTTGAAGCTTAATGAATTATGAAACTAAAAAACCCTGAAGATTAATCACTCCTGCTTCCAGATGTGGAGCTGTGAATGGCCCTACACAACTAGCTTATCACACAGTGGACCTGCTTTTTGCAGTCAGGTGGGGTGGGGGCAGGATTGTGTTCTGACAATGGGGGATGAAGTTACTCTGGCTCTGGTGTTATGCCCAGACCGTTTATTTGCTAGTGAGACTTAGGCTTCTGGGGTGTGTGTGGGCAGAGGGAAGCAGGGACAATATTGGGGAATCTGCTAAGATTGTCCATTCAAGAGGCTGATGGACTTTAGAAGGATTCCTTGAATTTCTTAGGGAGTTTCCAGTTCAAACCATTAGTCACTCTTTATGGTGCAGATTCTGAAGATTCACATAGTTTCTTCTAAGCACTCAAGTGTCCAGAGCTCATTTTCCTTCATGGTTTATGAGAGTGCTTCATGTGATGAAGCAGGCTGGAAGACAGCTGAAATGCATGTGGCAGAAAAATCCATGGTGAGCATTACCAAATATATATATAAAATCCCATTATTTAGTCTGCTTTCAGGCATAACCCAAGGTGGGCCAGTATTAAACATATGTTAGTTCAGATGAGAATATTCAGTAAGCAGGGAAAGTGCACAAGATGGTTTTGACAGGAGTGGAAGATGTTGGACTTCATAGACATTGTAGTCAGTGGTAAGGAATGCTGCTTACTCATGTGGAGGAGTCTTTCTTTCAAGACAGGTACTCCTGGCCCAGGAGGCGTCAGTTCATTTTCAGAGGAGAGTTTTTCTGGTGGGGATGACACTGTTTGATAGCAGTGAAGAAAACATTGTTTCTCTACCATTGTTGTATCTACAGTGTCATCTGACAGATTTTTTTATGACTGGGCTTATTTGGGGTTAGACTAGATGGCCCTTGTGGTCTCTTCCAACTCTGTGATTCTATGACTCTGCCTTTTGTGAGTTGGTCTACTTATATCCATTATAATTTTGCCACTGTACCTGAAACAACACAGTTAGTGAATGTCCAGAGCACCACCTGGTCTAGATCTCTGTGTGATAATATTCATATATTTTGCAATGAGCCCCACGCTCCTTCACTTTCCTTCCCATGCCTTCATAGTTAGATGTGATACACTCCTAATTATGCCTGGTAGTATCATTGAACAGCATGTCAGTGAACAAGAAGGGATAATGATTAGTGTGTCTAATAAGTTTTGGCAACCTGGATCCATGCAACAAGGAAGGAGAACACTTGAGAACTTAACAGGTCTCATGTTTGCCTTCTGATATAGGGAGAGGGGAGTAGCAAAAAGCCCAAGTTCAAGTCAACTTGAAGCACTCTCCTTCGTCTTCAGCCGTGGTTCTTTGGAAGAGGTTTTACCTCACCAGATTTCATCTCTTTTAGTAAGTACCACAGTCATTCTAACTTAGAAACCTTTGTGTTCCCAAATCCACACATTTGTGTCGTCGGACACTGACCACACTTGTTTCAATGAAAGAGATCCAGTCTCCTCTATGTATGTCCATATACGGATTAGCTGCCCTTGGTCTTCCCTACCACCAGCACCCATTCATCCAAACCCCTAGGTGGAACTGTTGTCAGGCTATGTCTAAATGGGACTTTCTGTAGAGATGAGAGGAAACTAGCCCATCCCCACTATCCTTTGTTTAAGGAAATATTCTTTGTTTGGTCTCCACTCTCCCAAAAAAAGGCATAATGCTGTCACAGATTACTCATTATTGATTTTGAGAGAGACTTAGTTGTGGGTGGTCCCATACATGGATTCTGCAGCAGCGGACAGTCAGCTCTGGAAACATTCTAGAGCTCTAGTGAATGAGCAGGTAATAACAGCTCCATCCTGTTATTGGTGGTATGAGGAATTAAAAATGTCTTGCCTGAGTAAGGGCTTCAGAAACTAGCCCTTTCCCCTTGTACAAGGATAAAGCAGGGAGACTAAACAAAGGATGAAGGGCAGGTGCTCACAATTAATAAGATGCATAAGAAGGGGAAAACATAAAGCCCTGAAACATCCCACTGAGTTGTTCATATGCTTATGTGAAATCTTTCCCATTTCCACCCCGCCCTCAGCTGCTGTGTGATGGAGGCAGCTGACAGGATGAATTATGGCTTCCTTCCTTCCCACTGCCTCTCTGGGAAGGAGTGACACATTTAGCCTCCCCTACTGATGCTTCTGTAGGTGAAATGAATTATGGGACCTTCTGCATCCTTTATCAGGTTTGACCTGTCTCAGGGACCATACCGGGCTGCTATGATGATAGAGGTCTATTCTGGCTTTAATGCCAAATCCAAGCCATGTGCATTTCTCTGTCAGAAGAGCCCATGCTTTGAATATGGAGCTCTTCTCCTTAGGGAATGAGGGGGGGAGGGGAGGAAGGGGGAAGGGAAGGGAGACAAGAGAAACCTGTGCTGAATTGCTAATCTGCCTCTGCCTTGTGTCCTCCCAGTCTGCAGATGGCTTCTTGCTGGGTTGTAAAGCCTATCAAAGCAAAACATCTTCATTGTCAGGCTGGTAGAAAGTGCCATATGCTTTTGTTGAATGCTCTGTGGAGAAGATGGTGGGCTGAGCATTTTATGTTTACTGTAGAAGTCCAATAAAGCAGGGAACTCTCCTATGAGAAATGATCATGAAAAGACTAAACCTGCTAACAAAATATGTGCTTTTCCCCTTCTAATCTACCTCAAGTAGAATCCATTGTCCATCAGTTGGAAGTAGATAATGATATTCAGAACATGTCAATACAGTGCAGCTTCTTAGCTTGGTCTTTGTTTTTAAAATCATCATAATTTACTTATTGTTGCACGTGTAGTAAATCTGTTAGGACATCATAGATCCCCTAATGCTGTCAGGAAAAGAAGCAAAAGAGAAGTGAAAAATGGGAACTTCTTAACTTTTGGGTATAGGGAAATTAGTAAAGTGTCCTTAATTTAATTAATAATGCAGTTTATAATGTGATACATTCTATTTATATTCACTGCATCTGCATATCCAAAAGGAGTGCCCTCTCTTGGCATTTAACCAAAATACCACGAAGTTCCCACTTCTGTCAATGAGGAATGTGTTGCTCCTTCTCTTTTTCCATAATATTATGGGTTAGAACCCGAGTATTTTTTCTATAAAAGCTGTAGTCTGTGCAATAATAACTTTCATTAATTTATGTCCTCAACTTAGTCTGTTTATAAACAAATATTGGTATTATTATATTAGTTGCCTCACAGGCATAGCAATTTGAGTAGCAAGTTAAATATAGGACAGACCTTATGAGCAGCTAGAGCTTGTATGATTTGGGTTTTAACTTAGCTTTACATCCATTAAAAACAACAACATAAAATTACAATTTATTGAGCTAAATCCAATTGCTAGTCCCAATTAGAATAGATCCATTGAATCAGCTGTTGGACTTTTAAATCAACTTGCATGTAACGTACATTGATTCAATATGTTTACTCTAGTTAGGAGTAGCAACTGCATTTAGATGACTATTTTTGCTGGCTTCTTGTGGACTGATAAAGTCAAGTAAATGCTATGCATTACCAAACCAATTTCACTTTTTCAAATTCTTGTTCATAGTGGCTGAACAAGTTGTAGGTTACAGAAATATATGCACTATTTTTTCATTACAAAAACAAGTCATAACTAATTAAGATTTGACAAAATGAGACAAAATATTCAGCTTGTTTCAAAATATTTATTGCCAGCATCATAGGTTTCAGCACGACAGCTGAAAGGGAAAATGGACAGAAATCATTAATTAAACTCAGAGAATGTCAACACCCAATGATGATTTATATTATTCATATTTGAAAATACCACACAGAGCTAATTCAGGCCACAGCCCAAGCCATGAACAATCCTGAATAGTGATTGCTCCACTTCCAAAATTATAACATGACAGTTTTGTACCTCATTAAACAATGAGTCTAAGTGGATAACTTTGCCCTGTCTGCTCCATCATATGAAGGGACTACACACCCAACTTTGCCATATACTTGGCCAGCCTATCTACCTCCTCTATTTCTGTTGGACCTTAGTGTTTGACTACAACTTCTATACATATGCAATCCAATGTATATAAGATAAAATTGCACCATCGGTCCTCTCCCTCACCCACATATCAGTTACTGGATTTACCCCAACTTCTGCCCTGGGAAATTCAGCCCGTATACAGTGTGCTGGATGCATATAGACTGTATTTGGATATACTGTGGCACAGGAGTGGCAGAGACAGGGCAGGTGCACTGGAAAAGTGTTGAAGGAACAGACTGGCATACATAATCTTCTTTCCATGACCAGCCTGCAACAGGGGAGAGTTCTCATCCAGCCTTGTACTTAGTTTAACGCATTGCCCCTTGTCTTGAGCTGGACAAAAGTGTTAATAAATGAGTCATTGTATCATCTCTAGTCCCCAACTATAAGGCCATTTCCAATTCAATTTTGTGTGTATCTACCAAGCCCTCATTCTAGCACTTCATTTAGCCTTTTTGTGTGTCTTCATACTTGTTACTTTAATTCACTCATTCATGAATCATACTTTTGTAAAGACTTCATTAAAAAAAATCTCCATACTACACCTATAAAGCAAATGCTACAAATCTGAAAAAAAAATACAATACAAATATTAAATGTTACTTGGATCTTGAAAACCAGTTAAAACAATCAATAGGACTAAAATGATGTCTGAAGGACTATTTATTAATAATCTTATCTTGGCCCAAAGAACTGCACACAGTTCCAGAGAGATTCCCAAAACAACACAGAGTGCTAAAAATGCAGTGAAAGAGCTCTGCCTACGCCTTCCAGATAACTAAATGCTGCTGTACTGACTCTTAGCAGATGTTTTCATGGAGCCAATATTGGCTGTTTCTCCCTATTTGAGTAGGTTTCTGGGGTTTGGGACAAAGACAAATCTGAGCTTGAGCTCCACATGGAAGCTATTCTTGTTTTGCGAAAGAGGGTAGAAGCTGACAAAGGATTTAACAACAGAGACTGAGGATCTGTGGCTCTTTGTCAGTCACCAGCTGTCTTGTTGTGTACTAATAACTCTGCAAAAGAAATACCTGCCAAGTGGCAGTGCTGGATTCTGGCTCACTCTATTTCATTCATAGCTGCAGCCATTCCTTATTTAGAACTCAGCCTGGATGCCCCTTGTCCATGGTGCTGAAGTTTAGGTTGTCTTTTTCTACCTTGTAACTAAAAGAGAACAGCTGCAGGCTCAAGATAAATAGAAACAGAACTACTTGGGTAATGTACACCATCAGTATTAATTTCAACAATAGAAATCTCATTATCTATGAAATTCTTCATAGCTATTTGATCACCAAAGAAGACAAGACACTGGGAGATTCGAGACTGGGTCTCATGGAGTGGGGAATTTTTTCCTCCAAAAGCAGTCCTGGTTGATAGGAGGGGAGACCAAAGAGACAGGAGGGGATGAGAGAAATACAGGGGGAAAGGGGATGTTTAACCCTTTCTTTCATGCTCTGTTTCCCTAATCTAGATTGCTGTACAGACTAATATCAATAAGTATTTTGGGAGACAGACTTTGCAGGATATACTATATATATTTGATGTGAGACTAATGATTTGTTGTTTTTTGTAGGCTAACTTTACTTCTCCTTTGCTATATACATACCAAGATGCAAAAATAAAAATAAAAAAGCTATTAGTTTTGTAATACAATACCTCAGTTAATAAAGCTTCTGACAGTGCAGCTCCTTTTTATACCCATCCAGTGCCCCTTTCCCTCCTTGTTCTCTGTCCAGCTGTAAATCTTTTAGCAATGTTGGTATTGGGAGAAAGGTGAAGGAGGGCTGGAGAAATAGACTTTCAGTGTTGTGTTGCGGTGTGTCTACTATGAACAATGCAATAAACAAAGCTTCAGCTCAGAAAAAGTGGGAATCTTCTCTAGCCAATTCTACTGTAGCCACACATGGGCCTTCTTATAACAGGCAAGATAAATGACAGTTGCCTCCAAAATCCCTTACTGAGCCCGCATGGACATAGCAACTGAGAGAAAAGAGTGAGAACAGATAATCTCACCAGCTACCTCCAGCATGTTAAAAAAAAGCAGCATAGATCTATAAGTTTGCCCACCAAAATGCAAATAATAAAAAGAGTGGAGTCTGGTGGGGAAAAAGTCATTACTAAATGCATTTTAGAAGAAGCTATTATCTCTAGAAGTTTGAAATGTTAAGTAAACCAAAACAAGGCTTTAGTAACCTTGTGATTTACCGTAATTTCACACATGCATATTGTCAGTTTTGAATAAAACTTTTGCTGAAACATGTTCAGCTTTTTTTTATGGCATAGGAACCTTGACTCATTCTTTCTATTTCATGTCTGCCTCTGGCACCAGATTTTCTGTTAAAGAAGTAATGCTGAGAAAGACAGCTGTTTTGTTAACCAAGGTGCCTTTGGCTTCTTCAACAGGAGAACATGATGTTTTTTGGTGTTTGTTTTCCCTTTCTGTAAATGGTACCTTAATTCCTTGGTTTGGCTTTCTGCTGCATCTTGCGAAATCATAAAAGGCAATATACTATGCCAATCAAAGGTTTCCTTGTGTTGACCAATGAATCATAGAATCAGAGAGTTGGAAGAGCAATTTGTTAACAGCCATTCTGCAGTTAAAAAGAAAACAGACTGAAATTTATTGTGTAAATCTCAGCAGGAAATACTAGATCATGTGCATTTTCCCACCAGAGCTTTGGCTAGATTTTACTGAGGGTTTCAATATCGATAGCAACAGTGTTTGGGGACATCCAAATCCTTTTGTCACACAGCAGGTCAACTTCTTCTGTCCTGGAGTTGCCCCAGGAGTAAATTTACTTGAACAGGTTAAATCATACGAAGCTTCTAAGAGTAATCCTGTCACTTCTCTCCCATACCAGCTTTACTAGAAGTCCTGCCAGGCCTTAAGATCTTTATTTCTCTTTGAAATCTGTAGACATTCACAGATGATCTGAAGTATTCTTGCATTTCATTTGGTTTTGTGACAGTAATACCAAAGAGTTTGTTTTCTACCCCAGCGCTTTCATGAAAAGCCTGTTAAAAAGTATAAACATAATAACCACCACAAAAATTAAGAAATGCAGAACATTTTAAAACCACTTTGAAAATAGCTGATGGTAGTACATAAATGGGTGGCTTATAGAGGCTAGCTTATAAAGCAAACCCAGGTGCATTCCTTTAGGCTTCTCACAGAGTTAAAGTTGCTGCTCATCAGACTACAGGTGAAACAACTATGGCTTTTAATGTACAGTCATTGAGACTTAATTTGTAATGTGATCTCTTGTAATTTTTAATAATTCTATTTTTGTAGCCCATTTCTATTTGTAGGTGAGAAGACAGCACGTATGGGGTTCCTTGGTGGTTTTCCAGCCAAATCTCTCTCTCTCTCTCTGGCTTCTCTTCGCAAATGAAGATTCAGGAAGGACTCATCCCGCGCTTTCTGCAAGCGCACTGATGACTAAAAAGGCCAATCCGAGATAAAGAAGTCTGGTTGCAGAAAGCACAGCAGAAGGTCTCCTTGGGTGATGTTTCCGGGTTGTGATTTTTTCTGCGTTGTCATTTCTCTTCAAGACTTATTTGGCGTGAGTTCTCAAATAAGGCTGCAGCATTGTGGATAGTGTGTCTCCATGCCTCCCGATGTGAAGCCTGAGATGTTGTTTCAGGGAGTCCTTGTATCGCTTTTTTGGTGCGCCACTCTTACGCTGACCCGTGGTGAGTTCACCATAGAGTAGTATTTTTGGGAGCTGATGATCCTCCATCCTAGAAACATGCCCTGCCCAGCACAGCTGTGTTGTCAATATCATGGCCTCAATGCTGGTGATCCCTGCTTGCTCAAGAACAGCAACATTAGTCCCATAGTCAGTCCAGTGTATATTTAGGATTGTGCGTAAACAGTGCTGATGGAAGCGTTCGAGGAGTCGTAAGTGGTGGCGATAGGTGACCCATGTTTCAGACCCAATGTTGGTTTTCCAGCCAAATACTTGCCAGCCAAATACTCTAGGCTTTGAGCTGCTTTGCTTAGCTTCAGTATGGGCACTGCAGTACGTGTCTTCAGCCCACACCCTGGGCCTGCTGACCTGGAATCTTTACCATAGGCTTTAATCCCTTCCATAGCACTTGGTAATAGTTATCCTATGACTGTGGGGGAGAATAATCTCCCTTCTAGCAAATTTTTAAAGGTACAGAAAGACAGCTCCTTGTTATTGAATGCTTTCATTCACAAAGGAACATAGGTGTATATCTCAGAACTTTGTAAGTAACTTTGGAAAATTCACTTTTCCAAGCTGTGATAGACATATACCCAGAAAATCCAGAAACCTGCCTCTGTACAAAAAGCCATTGTGACTGGGCTTCTCTGTAACATCCTGCTTAAATTGTGGCTTTGAAGAAGTGATCTAATACATACATCAGCTTCTGAAATAGATTTTGGGTGAAATACTGGTTGGAAGTTAAGAAGTGAAGTGGTTTCTCTGTGGTAGCTCTGAAAGCAATGTGGTTTCAAGTCTGTCTTGGAATGGAGCAGACAACAGTCCTGTTTAAGTAGATTCTTATTTTCTATCTTGATAAATGGTTATTTTTGTAGGTTTATGTGCTCAATGAGCAGAAATTCAGCAGGCAAATTGCTACTTCTCTTCTGAGGTATAGTTGAATTTCTGATTGGCATGCAGCTTTTGAAGATATGTCTAATAAGGACTGGGAATTGTCTCTTTTTCACAAGAGATATCTGTTGAGGCAAGTCTATTAATCAGAGATTGGAAAGGTTAGTTTGTTGGGCTACAATTCTCAGAATACCCCCCACCCCTAGCCATAGCACATCAGGGATTTTGGGGGTTGAAAAAAGTAACTTTTCTGAGTTCTGCTCTTAACATCCAGCTTCATGTTCTGTGGCAGAGCTTCCTAAACAATGGAAAGAGTTTTTCAGGGCTCCGGTGTATCTTCAGTTGAGCTTATTTTTCCTTTAAATGAAATCTTTGGTGTACTGCACTTGGCTGAGCTATTTCTTATAAAGGGCCTCAATGTTATTGGACTATTTATTTTTTTTATTATTTTATTTTATTTTAATTTATTTATTTATTTATTTATACCCCGCTCTTCAGCTACAAGGCTATCAGAGTGGCTTACAAATTGTTTTTAAGCAATAGCTATTTACACATCTAACTGCATTAAACAGCTTCCAATGTGTGTTAGCTAATTGCCCCCACAAGCTGGGTACTCATTTTACCGACCTACGAAAGGATGGAAGGCTGAGTGAACCTTGGAGCCCACTGGAATCGAACTTGCAACTTGCAAGGTGGTGACTTGCAGTACTGGCATTTAACCACTGCATCCCCAGACAGCATAGTTAGTGATCAGGGATTATGGGAATTGTCCAAAAACACCTGGGGAGCCAAGTTTGTGAAAAGTTGGGTACATAAAAGAGTACAGTGGAAATTAAAAGCATGGACTTCAGCACAATAAGCCCTATAAGCAAAAAATTTGAAGCCAAAACCTTACTTAATGGGTGAGATGGTTCTGGAGTTTTCAAAGATGTTAGTCTCTTGCAGCATAAAAAGGAGGGAAGGAAGGAGGGAGGGGGAAAGGAATGTAGCAGCACTTTTAATACTAATTGATTTTCAAGATTAAGCTTTATTTTAACATGAGCTTTCATGATGTCTACTTCTTCAGATGCAGTACAGAGTGATATTAAGGCCTTAGGTTATAAAGCACAGTGGCAGCACTAGGGGGGGAGGAGAGTCTGACTGCACCAGGTGATGCCCTTGGGGGAAGGAGTGACACCAGCCTTAGTGACGCCACAGAGAAAGCATATTTATACAGTGGTGGGAATGGCATAAAATATAATGGGATCAAGGAAGATGCAAATCATGGCCCTCACCCTAAATTTTCAAAGGGCTGGGTGAAGTGATACAGGTATGTACAGTGGCTAGTAGTGTTGATGTGTGAAAGCAATAAATCTGCCTACCGAAAGTCAGTTTTCATGGGTTCCAAAACTTCCTCTGCAAAGATTCCTTTTGTTATATGTGAAGTAGCAAGGCCTCCTGTATTACATATGTAGTGCACTATAAAGTCATTATCTTTGTTCATATCTCAGCTAATGGGTTGGAACCTGTGGATATAATTCAGTTCAATTATATTCATAGAATCATAGAGTTGGAAGAGACTACCAGGGCCATCTAGTCCAACCCCCTGCCTTGCAGGAATACACAATCAATTCAGTTCAGTTCTTTCTAGTCTCCCTTTGTAATTTCCTTGTGCAAGGACTGTGACCGGTAAATCCCATACTGCATGTCCAGGAAGGTTAAAGTGTTATGCAACTGGTTTTCAGGTGCTTCCATTTCTGATGTCAGATTTGTGTCTATTTATCTGTTTTGGAGATTATAGTTTTCTCATTAATGTGATGATTGAGAGATGAGTATACACTTAGAATCAGAATCAGAAAATAAATGAAAAGTTTGTTGCTTTTGTTTGCCTGTCAAGTCAGTTTCAACTTATAGTGTTCCTATGAATGAGTGGCTCCCATGAGCCCTGGCCACCAGCAGCTCTGCTCAGCTCTTGCATGCTGAGGGTGATTGCTTTCTTCATTGAATTAATCCATCTGTGCTGTGGTCTTCCTTTTGTACTACTGCCTTCCACTTTACCAAACTTTATCATCATGTCCAGTGAGTCATGTTGTCTCATGATAACCTCAGAGGGGAATTCAAATTTTCTTCTAGACCACTCCAACTCAACCCAACTTCCTGTTGAAAGTCAGGTGTAGCATAATATATGTGGTAGCATTTAAATCCTTGTAGACAGCAAACTGAACTTGACTTGAAAAGGGGCAGGCTTTTTTAAATAAAATGACTCCCATTCAAAGCTCCACTCAGTCCCTAATACATATTGTAGTTAAATCAGTCACCTTGTCAGTGTATGGCTACTAATGTTTGGAAATGACTTTTCTTTCTATTTGTTTTTGTTTTTGTTTTGCTTTTTTGCTACCCTTGATTGGTTTTTAGACAGCTGGAAGTATGTTACAGTTTTCAGGAATTATGATGCCCTAAGGAGAATTGTCTTGCCATTTTAAAAATGTTTATTATTTCTTTAAAGAGGAGAAATAGCAGCAAAAAAAAAATGTTTTGCTGAAATAGAGCAGATAAAAGTTGTACACATATCACTGTGTACCTAAAAAGGTTTCCTTGTTCAAACAATAGACAGAAGTACAAAGTAATTCTGAAAAAAAAGAACAAGTGGGCAGCCTTGTAAAACAAGATAAAAGGCGTCAGCACAAGGCTCCAAAAGTAAGGTTGCCAACTTCAGAACCAAAATGGTGCTATTGTTAATCCCATTTATTGAAGAAGCATGTGATATAAAACGAATAAATTAATAAATATTATTTTTAAATATGCTTCAGGTTTGCTCTGGTAGCAGTGCTCAGCACATCAGAAAGGGCTTTAGTTAAAGTACTAAGCAAGATAAACAAGGAGAACATGTAGTTCTTGATGAAATATTGTCTCCTAACTTCCCTGCGGTGTTCATTGACTTTTATGCTTAATAATTCTTCGTTAAAGATAATGTAGATTGTAAAAACATCTTAGGAAGAGCTAGAGGTATAAAGTATGCCAAAGGAATTAGAGCTTTGTACAGATCTGATGATGTAGCTTTAGCAGGTGATTGGTCCACACTGCTTTGCCATATGCCTGTGTGTGTGTGTGTGTGTGTGTGTGCACGCCGTCAAGTTACAGACTTATAGAATCATAGAGTTGGAAGAGACCTCAAGGGCCATCCAGTCCAACCCCTTGCTGTGCAGGAATACACAATCAAATCATTCCCAACAGATGGCCATCCAGCCTCTATTCAACAACCTCCAAAGAAGGAGACTCACTATACTACAAGGCAGTGCGTTCCACTTCCGAACAGCTCTTACTGTCAGAAAGTTCTTCCTAATGTTTAGGTGGAATCTCTTTTCCTGTAGTTTGAACCCATTGCTCCATGTCCTAGTCTCTGGAGCAGCAGAAAACAAGCTTGCTCCATCCTCAGTACAACATCCCATCAAATATTTAAACATGGCTATCATGTCTCCTCTCAACTTTCTCTTCTCCAGACTAAACATACCCAACTCCCTAAGACGCTCCTCATAGGGCATGGCCTCCAGACCTCCCACCATCCTGGTCACCCTTCTCTAGACATGTTCCAGCTTCTCAGTATCCTTCCTGAATTGTGGTGCCCAGAACTGGACACAGTATTCCAGGTGAGGTCTGACCAAAGCAGAATGGAGTGGTACTATTACTTCCCTTGATCTAGACACTATACTCCTATTAATGCAGCCTAGAATTGCATTGGTTTTTTAGCTCCTGCATCACACTGCTGACTCATGTTCAGTTTGTGGTCCACTAAGACTCCTAGCTCCCTTTCACATGTACTCCTCTCAAGCCATGTGTCACCCATCCTATATCTGTGCATTTCATTTTTACTGCCCAAGAGTAGTATCCTACATTTCTCCCTGCTGAAATTAATTTTGATAATATTGGCCCAGCTTTCTAATCTGCTGAGGTCATTTTGGATTCTGATCCTGTCCTCTGGGGTATTAGCTACCCCTCCTAATTTGGTGTCATCTGCACACTTGATAAGTATACCCTCTATTCCCTCATCCAAGTCATTGATAAAGATGTTGAATAACACTGGGCCCAGGACAGAACCCTGTGGCACCCCACTAGTCACTTCTCTCCAGGATGAAGAGGAGCCATTGGTGAGTACCCTTTGGGTTCAGTCAGTCAACCAATTGCAATTCCACCTAACAGTTGCATTGTCTAGCCCACAGGTTGCTCACTTTTTTTCATAGAATCATAGAATCATAGAATCATAGAATTGCAGAGTTGGAAGAGACCACGAGGGCCATCCAGTCCAACCCCCTGCCACGCAGGAAATCACAATCAAAGCATCCCCGACAGATGGCCATCCAGCCTCTGTTTAAAGACCTCCAAGGAAGGAGACCCCACCACGCTCCGAGGGAGTGTGTTCCACTGCCGAACAGCTCTGACTGTCAAAAAGTTCCTCCTCATGTTGAGGTGGAATCTCTGTTCCTGGAGCTTGCACCCATTGCTCCGTGTTCCAGTCTCTGGAGCAGCAGAAAACAAGCCTGCTCCATCCTCAGCGTGACATCCCTTCAAATACTTAAACAGGGCTATCATATCGCCTCTAAACCGTCTTTTTTCCAGGCTAAACATACCCAGCTCCCTAAGTCTCTCCTCATAAGGCATTGTTTCCAGACCTTTCACCATTTTAGTTGCCCTTCTCTGGACACGCTCCAATTTGTCAATATCCTTTCTGAATTGTGGTGCCCAGAACTGGACACAGTATTCTAAGTGAGGTCTGACCAAGGCAGAATAGAGTGGCACTATTACTTCCCTTGATCTAGACACTATACTTCTATTGATACAGCCCAAAATTGCATTGGCCTTTTTAGCTGCCGCATCACACTGTTGGCTCATGTTCAACTTGTGGTCTACTAGGACTCCTAGATCCCTTTCGCACATAGTCTCATTCAGCCAGGTCTCTCCCATCCTATATTTATGCATTTCATTTTTCCGCCCTAAATGCAGTACTTTACATTTCTCCGTATTGAATTTCATTTTGTTAGCTTTGGCCCAGCTCTCCAGTCTATCCAGGTCATTCTGAATTTTGATCCTGTCCTCTAGGGTATTAGCTACTCCTCCCAATTTGGTGTCATCTGCAAATTTGATAAGTATGCCCCTAATTCCCTCATCTAAGTCATTGATAAAGATGTTGAATAGCACTGGGCCCAGGACAGAACCCTGTGGCACCCCACTGGTCACATCTTTCCAAGACGAAGAGGAGCCACTGCTGAGCACCCTTTGGGTTCGGCCGGTCAACCAATTACAAATCCATTGAACAGTTAACTTGTCTAGCCCACATTCTACAAGCTTGTTTGCAAGAATGTCATGGGGAACCTTGTCAAAGGCCTTACTGAAATCAAGGTATGCAATGTCCACAGCATTCCCTTCATCTACCAAGCTGGTAACTTTATCAAAAAAAGAGATCAGATTAGTCTGGCATGACTTGTTTCTCTGAAACCCATGCTGACTTTTTGTGATTATGGCATTGCCTTCTAAATGTTCACAGACTCTCTGTTTAATGATCTGTTCTAGAATCTTCCCTGGTATTGATGTCAGACTAACTGGACGATAGTTGTTGGGATCCTCTTTTTTCCCCTTTTTGAAGATGGGAACAACGTTTGCCCTCCTCCAGTCTGCTGGGACTTCTCCTGTTCTCCAGGAGTTCTCAAAGATTATTGCCAATGGCTCTGAGATTATATTTGCCAGCTCTTTTAATACTCTTGGATGTAGTTCATCTGGTCCTGGAGATTTAAATTCATTTAGATTAAGAAGGTATTCCTGTACCACCTCTTTACTTATTTTCAGCTGGATTTCCCCTATTGTGTCCTCTGTTCCATTTTCCTCAGGTTGGTCCTCCTTTTCCTTTTCTGAAAACACTGAGGCAAAGAAGGTGTTGAGTAATTCTGCCTTTTCTCTGTCCCCTGTTAGCATTTTGCCATCTTCTCCACGTAGTGGCCCTATCATTTCCTGCTTCCTCCTTTTGCTGCGGACATACCCAAAAAAACCCTTTTTATTGTTCTTAACCTCCCTAGCAAGCCTGAGCTCATTCTGCACTTTAGCTTTTCTGACTTTACTCCTACACGTGTTCGCTATCTGTTTGAATTCTTCTTTGGTGATTTCCTCCCTTTTCCATTTCCTATACATGTTCCGTTTAAAACTTAGCTCCATTGAAAGTTCTTTAGTCATCCATCCTGGTTTCTTGAGACACCTCCCATTTTTCTTCCTCAATGGTACTGTTTGAAATTGTGCCTTCAGTATCTCCCTTTTGAGAAAGTCAAAACCGTCTTGAGGTCCCTTCTCTTTTAGTATTCTTGACCATGGGATCATCCCCAGTATTTCCCTGAGTTTATTGAAATCAGCTCTCCTAAAGTCAAGAATGCGTGTCTGACTATGCCTGGCTTCTCCTTTCCATTGTATAACAAACTCCAGGAGAACATGATCACTCTCACCTAAGGATCCCACCACTTGCACCCCATTAACAAGGTCGTCTCTGTTGGTTAGGATCAGATCTAAAATAGCTGACCCCCTTGTTGCCTCTTCCACCTTTTGGACCATGAAATTGTCTTCCAGGCATGTAAGGAATTTGCTAGACCTTGTAGTTTTGGCTGAGTTAGATTGCCAGCAAATATCAGGATAGTTGAAGTCACCCATCACTACTACATCTCTCCTTTCTGCATGTATGTTCATCTGTTCTAGAAAGGCAACATCCAATTCCTCCGTCTGATTTGGGGGTCTGTAGTAGAGTCCCACAATAACATCCCTGTTGTTTCCCTCCCCTTTAATTTTTATCCAGATGCTCTCCACCTGGCTTCCAGTATTGATGTCATGGATCACTTCACTGGTGTAAATATCCCTGACATATAATGCTATTCCTCCTCCTTTCCTGTTTGGCCTGTTTCTCCTATAAAGGTTATACCCCTCTATTCCTACATTCCAATCATGAGACTCGTCCCACCAGGTTTCAGTAACGCCTATTATATCATATTTGTTTTGTAGTGCAAGGAGTTCTAGTTCATCTTGCTTATTTCCCATGCTCTGTGCATTAGTGTAGAGACATCTGAGACCATGTGTTCCCTTTACTTGCTCCCTTTGCAAGTTTTTTTGCCTCCCACTGTTGGGTCCTTGCGCTGTTTGCCTTGTTCCCTCTATGACAGTTTGACTATTTTCTCCAGCCCTTTTGCCTTCCAGAATACTGTCTCCCTCCCCCATTTGACTCAGTTTAAAGCCCTCCTGATCAAATTCTTGAGAGTGTTGGCAAAAATGTTTCTTCCAACTGTTGTAAGATGCACCCCATCTCTTGCCAGAAGTCCCCCTGCATGGAAGCGCAGTCCATGATCCAAGAATCCAATTTGTTCTCGGCGACACCATCTACGGAGCCAGTTGTTTACGTCGGCTATTTCCCTCTCCCTTCTTGGACCATGCCCTTCAACTGGCAGAAGAGACGAGATGACCACCTGTGCGTTCATTTCTTTCAGCTTCCTCCCCAGGGCCTCATAATCTCTTCTGATCTTGGGAAAGCTGTGCCTTGCAGTATCATTGGTTCCCACATGGACCAAAAGGAAGGGGTAATGATCCGTAGGCTTGATGAGTCTTGTCAGCCTCTCGGTCACATCACAGATCTTTGCCCCAGGGAGACAACACACCTCCCGAGTCATCTTGTCAGGCCCACATACCACTGCTTCTGTACCCCTCAGCAAGGAGTCCCCCACCACCACCACACGCCTCCGCTGAGGCTTCGCAGCTGCTGTTCCTTGCGGTGGTCCTCTCAAGGTCCCCTGCTCTACCCCTGAAGTCTGTCCATGCTGTTCTTCCTCATTGTCCTTGATAAGGGAAAGGGCTTCAAATCGATTCTGTAGCTGCAAGCTGCTGGAAGAATCCCTGGATTTTCTTGTTCTGTGTGTGACATTCCTCCAGCTGTCTACTTCCTGTGTCCGTGAAGTGACCCTCTCCTCCACAGCCACTTCCTCTGTGCGGTCCCCATCCAAGAGTGTTCGTTCTGTTCTGTCCAGGAAAACCTCTTGCTCCCGAATCTGTTGAAGTGTAGCTACCCGTGTCTCCAGCTGCTGTACTTTCTCCTCCAAGAGGGCTACCAGCTTGCATTTGGTGCAGGTGAAGTTCTCCACGTCTGTAGACAAGGATAGAAACATCGCACAAGTGTTGCAAGTGACTTTTTCAAGAATATCACGGGGGACCATGACAAAAGCCTTACTGAAATCAAGATAAACTAAATCCACTGCATTCCCTTCATCTATCAAGTTTGTAATGCAGACAAAAAAAAGAGATGAGATTAGTCTGGCATGACTTGTTTCCATGCTGACTTTTAGTGATCACGGCATTCCTTTCTAAGTGGTCACAGACTGTCTGTTTAATGATCTGCACTAGAATCTTCCCTAGTACTGTTGTCAGGGTGACTGGGCGATAATTATTTGGGTCTTCTTTTTTTCCTCTTTTAAGGATGGGAAAAACATTTGCCCTCTTCCAGTCTGCTGGGACCTTTCCTGTTCTCCAGAAATTCTCAAAGATTGTTGGCAGTGGTTTTCAGATTAGTTCTGCCAGTTCTTTTAATACCCTTGGATGAAGTTCATCTGGGCCTAGAGACTTGAACTCATTTATTCTGGCCAGGTATTCCTGAACTACTTCTTTACTAATTCTGTGCTGTGTTTTCCCTACTGCATCATCTGCTCCATTTTTCCCAAGTTGAGAACTGTTCCCCCTTTGGGAGAAGACTGAAACAAAGAAGGTGTTACAAAGTTCTGCCTTTTCTCTGTCCCCTGTTAGCCTTTTACCATCTTCTCCACGCAACGGCCCTACCATTTCCCTGTCCTTCCTTTTGCTACGGACATAACCAAAAAAGCCCTTTTTAATGTTTTTAACCTCTCTAGCAAGCTGAGTTCCATCTGAGCTTGGGCTTTTCTGACTTTCCCCCTACATGAGCTGGCTATTTGTTTGAATTCTTCTTTGGTGATTTCCCCTTTTTTCCATTTCTTGTACATGTCCTTTTTAAGTTTTAGCTCAGTTGAGAGTTCTTTCAACATCCATTCTGGTTGCTTTAGACACTTCCCCCTTTTCCTCCTCATTGAAACTGTTTGAAATTGTGCCTTCAATATCTCACTTTTTAGAAATTCCCATCCTTCATGAACTCCTTTATCTTTTAGTATTTCTGACCATGGGATCACCCCAGTAATTCCCTAAATTTTCTGAAATCAGCTTTCTTAAAGTCCAGAATGCAAGTCTGACTATGCTTGGCTTCCCCTTTCCTCTGTATAACAAACTCCAGGAGAACATGGTCATTCCCCCCTAGGGATCCCACCACTTCCACACCTTTAACCAGGTCATCCCTGTTGGTTAGGATCAGATTTGAAATAGCTGATCCCCTTGTTGCCTTTTCCACCTTCTGGACAATGAAATTGTCTGCAAGGCAAGTGAGGAATTTGTTGGACCTTAAATTCTTGGCAGAATTGGACTTCCAACAAATATCAGGATGGTTGAACTCCCCCATTACTACTATTACATCTCTCCTTTCTGAATGTGCAGTCATCTGTTCCAGGAAGGCATCATCAACGTCCTCAGTTTGGCTTGGAGGCCTGTAGTAGACCCTGACAATGACATCCCTGCTGTTTCTCTCTCCCCTAATTTTTACCCAGATGTTCTCAACCTGCTTCCCAGGATTTATCTAGCCTTTGTTTGAGAAACAGCTAGTATAGGGCAGTAAATTTCATCAGCATGAGACCGTTTTTGTTCAAAAGAAGAAAATTCTTCAATTGTCCTCCCCGCCCCCCCCCTCCCGTATGGACTGGAAGATGTTTTTGATGTTCTGTGTATGTTTTAGAAGCACTTTTTAAATAGGAGTGAACCCACAAAGTTCCCCTTTGAAGTATTCTTAAAGTTACTGATTATGTACTTTGAGATTTGTTATTTAAATTTTCCCACGTAAGGATCCTATTGAAATACATCCATAATTCAAGTAGACCCCTTGAGTAAGCCTGAAATCACTATGTATTTTAAAAGGATTTTAAACAGGAGAAGAGAACCTTCTTCCCCGAGGCCTAATCCAGCCTATTGCAGGTTCTCTGCCCAGCACCTGGAAGGTTCTTGTCTGGACCCCAACCCTTCCTAAAACGTGCATCACTTTGTATATGGGGATTATCCTCAGTGTACCTCTAACTGTTCCAATTGGGGAAGGGGAGGAATTGCACTGTTACCTTTGATCCCAGGTCAGAGATAACTGTGCTTATCACACTACAGCCAGCCCTCCACATTTGCAGGTTTCACTTTTGCAGATTTGATTATTCACAGATTATTTGCTGCTAGTTTTGCTGCTGCCTTATGCCATTTTTAACAGGGACTGCAAGCCTTGCAAGAATGCAAGACTATGAACAAGGCTTGTAAGAGGAGGCGGCAGCAAGCCCCACCAGCCACCTGCTTCTGTCTTGCAAAGGAACCCTGACGTCTTGAGGGCATCCACAGTGAGTTGAATCTGTGGATTGTACTTTTTGTGTGTGTGTGTTAAATATGGTTTGGGGGACAGCTAGAGTTATCTGCGATTTTTTCCACTTTTGCAGGGATCCTGCACCCCTATCCCCAGTAAATGTGGAGGGACAACTGTAGTTGGTTGCGTCAAGTCATTCCCTTTGAAAACTGCTTCTTTTGTACTGGGAAGGGTAGCGGAAAGGGAACACACTCTTTCTCACCATCACTGCATTTGTGCTTCTGTGGTGTTAGTTGCCATGCTTACATTGTATTGCATAAGAATTATTATTTGTGTTGGATTATTATTTGTATTGGTTTTATGTGCTTTTTTAACTGATGTTATGTGTTGTGTTGTGTTATTTAATGTGTGTTGCAGTTCCTCGCCTCGATCCACAGGGTAAATGGGCATTAATAATAATAATAATACACATGAAAGACAACAATACTATTTATACCACTATATAAATATAGTATTTATTACAATACTATTTATACTATTTATATCACCCTGTTTGCTTGGCCTCCTCCTCCATGGTTGGTGGGTTTTTGAAGACACCCCCCCAGGGAATCCGTAGTTGCACAATCATGCTACTATAGAACCACTCACACTCTCTCACCAGTTCAGAAAGATCAACACACACCATGACATTTCCACCATTTTTTTCCTGTGCTTCCCCCCACAAATCAACATTTACATGACTCTGCTTTTGTATATTACTCTTTAAACTTAGTGTATTTATTTTTTATTTGGCCTTTAAAATTTTCCTGAACCCTGTGGTTTCTGTGAGCATCAGTCCTTAATGGAATTACATGCAAATAGTACTATTGCATTACTTCTCTTTTTATAAAAAATAGTTTAAACAATACCAGAGAATGGAGAATGAACATACAGTGGTTTTCTTTGGAACTCCTGGGAATCCTGGTGTACTCCCAGCCCAACCACCAGAAATAGTCTGGGACTTCCCTGTTGGAGATCCCCAGGGAATCCCCAAGGGAGGAACAATGACACCACACCCACACCATGCCCACTGTGCTTCAGTAACACAATGAAATGTAATGAGATGGTCTCACACCCAAAGTCATTACTAAACCATAGTGGGCATAGTAATAGGTATTTAAAGTTGGGAAAGAATAATTTCCAAATGACCTGACTATGGTAGAGTATAGCACTAAGAGAGCTGCAAAGTTGTGTGATAAGCTCCAGGCAAACACAGGATTAACACAGTGCAATTGCAGCATAAGATTGTCATGTGATAGGCTCCAACAGCAAGATTCCCCTCTCCTCAATTCGGATAATGTTTGCTGCATGAAAGAATATATATGGGTTGGAAGAAGCTTCTCCAAGCTCTCTTTGGATCCATTTCTCAATTCAGAGAGAAGCACAAAGTCTATGCCTCACCTCTGGAAAGTGGAAATGATCTATGAAGGGCAGGGCTAAACTGCCAAAGCAGTTTTCCACCCATGTTTTTAAGGATCAACTGAAATGACAGTAAATCCATCACTATCTCTCTCTCTCTGGCTTTTCTTCGCAAACAAAGATTCAGGAAGGACTCATCCCACACTTTCTGCAAGTGCGCTGATGATGTTTGGGTGATGTTTTTGGGTTGTGATTCTTTCTGCGTTGTCGTTTCTCTTCAAGATTTGTTCAGCGTGAGTTCTCAAATAAGGCTGCAGCATTGTGGATAGTGCGTGTCCATGCCTCCTGATGTGAGGCCAGGGCGGATCATTGTTGGTGATCAATTTGGCCAAGCCTGAGATGTTGTTTTAGGGACGAGCCTGAGATGTTGTATAATCCATCATTATACATAGATGGAAAATAGGTGTAGAAATAGACAACATGTTTCACAGAGTATTTTGTGGTCCTCCTTTACCCAGCGAACTCTCCCACAGAAAATGTAGCTCATGCATGGAGGAAATGTGTCTCTTAATGTATGGTCAATAATACACTTGCCATGTTGGGTACATGCCAAATGACCCATGTGCCAATTTCCCAATAAATACTCGGGCTGCTGCCACTCTGCAGAAATAATGCAGTTTGACACTGCCTTAACTATCATAGCTCCATCCTGTGGAATCCTGGAATTTGTAGTTTGGCCATTGCAGTTAAAATGGTGTCCAACTGCATTATTTCTGCAGTGTGTCAGCCACCTCAAACTGGAAAAGACACTGTTCCCCACTGTTGATGATATTTGGTTCACTTTCTCTTTGCCAATATTCTAGTTCAGTAATGTGTTCCTCAGTGGTAAGCTGACTTAATTGGCTTGCTGAAGGATACGGCAACATATCTTAAAATACTTCAGCCATTTATAAGCAGTGTGGAGATTTCTAAGCATGGTAACATCTTGCTAGTGACAAGCTGATAGTTGTGCTGTTCAAAAAATGTAGGTCCTTCATGGCTCCTAGGCCTATTTGGTTTGAATCCAAGTTTACAATCTCCATAGAACCTAATCCTTCAACCTTCCAGGGTGAGCATTTAATTCCATCTTTGCAAATGTCATCCAGTGAATGCATTATTATTCCTTGTTGACACTTCCTTCTGAAATTTATGACATGAAGACAGAATTCTGTCGTGTGGAAGAAATGATCTTTTATTCTTGAATAACAAAGAATTGACTTCTCATTTATGTCATTCTTCCTCCACTCCATCCACCTTTTGCTTACTCATTCTATCATCCCATTATAGCTTTGGTATTTTATTCTCAAAAGTTGATATATTTGCTCAGTGCTCTCTCTGGAAGTAGCTTGCCTTCCTGAAATTCACCTGCACTGAACTGTGCTTTGTGATAAGCCTATGAAAAATTCAAGTTTTAATGGAGGAAAGCATTTTAATCATATTTGTGAAGTGTTTTTCTGTCAGAAAAAAATCTGGAGAAAATAATTATGACCTGCTATATTTAGAAATCTGGGAAGAATATGTGAATAACTCGGTCTTCACCTCTGAGACCAAAGTTTAATTCCTGACTTCAGAACTAATGTTGGGCAAGTCACTGACTGACCAGTCTTAAGAGTTCTCAAAGTATAAACCCTGTTGAAGTGACCTGTGTTTTGAATGCTTTCAAGCAAGGGTAAGAAAGTTTCTGGGAGGAATATTTTGTCCCTGGACACACCAGCCCCAGGAAATGTTTTTAAAAGAGTGGAGTATGACAAAGAGATATAGGCTGCACTTTGTCTTTAAGGAGAATCACTATTTGTGTAACAAAAATGAGGGAGGGAGTCTGGAGGGCTCTGAGGGGACCCAGGGGCTGCAATTGACATCCTTTGTCCACTTCTGCTTTGATGCATGTTGTACCTTCTCCCAAGCTTTGAGGCTATTTTAAATAACTGTTATTCTCTGTACTTATGTGAGGTTCACTTCTCATCTGATAAGCCTGTTGTCACTCTTTGATACTGCAGCCACATACTGGTGGCGTTAAGTTTGGGATAAATCAAACATTGAAACAAATGAGCCCCATTTGAGAGCTGGTGTGGTATAGTGGTGTTGAATTTTGGACTAGGGCTTCAGGAGCCCAAGGTTTGAATCCCTCTCAGCCATGGAAACCCACTGGGTGACATTGGGTAAGTCACATACTCTCAAGAGGAAACCAATGGCAAACCTCCTCTGAATAAATCTTACCAAGAAAACCCTAGGATAGGGTTGCTGTAAGTTGGAGGCAACTCAAAGGCAAATAACAACAAAACCCCATTTGGTTCAATTTATATTTTCCCCTCAATAAAAGCAGAGATAAAATTTCAGAGCTAATTTATAGTGAATGGAAGTCTGACAGTATCATTCAAAAATAAAGGAAGCTTACCTTGCTCCAGAAAATGCAGAATCTGTATCAGGGCATTTTGGGAAAAATAAAACAGAAGCTGCTAGGAGCATCTCGTTTATGTCATTTTAAAAGGCAAAAAGAACAGTTTTGAAAAAATAAAGGAACAGCATAAAATGACTCATCATATAAGACAAGGTTAGGTAAAATGCATCCTTAGACTGCAGCTCCCATCAGTTAACAGCATACCTGGTGGTGTGGTATGCTGGATGTTTCTGCAGTCTATCAATATCCAGAGTACTGTAATATGCCAATCCTGATGTAGGGAAATGGAGTAATGTATAGTACCCTCACTCTTATGGCCATAATGTAAGCATGCCTCCACCTTTAACACATAGCTTTGTGAAATATTTTCTTGCAATGCATGGAAGGATTTCTGCAGGACCCAAATCTTGACTTTAATTCTAACCTCAAGGTAAGTTCAGTATACACAATACATGAAGAGAACTGAGCAATACCTTAGTATGCCAATTCTCAAATGTAGGCTTGGGGTCACCAGTGGAACTCAGACCATGTCCAGGTTGGCCTCAGTTCTGCAACCTACCCAGCATTCCGGGGCGGGGGGGAAGGGAGAGGTGAAAGAAGCTAGCAGTTTGGGTAAGGGGAGGAAAGGTTACAGGTTATGGAAGAATCAATGAATGAGAAGTGACAGAAGATAAAAATATATACTTTGTCAGCATGTATAGTGAGGACAAAACAATGTAAACCAATTAGAAACTCTGGGCCAGCAAATTTTGTCTGAAATGATAAGACTGAGTCATTATACTTCGAGAGCCAATGTCTATATTTAACTCAAGGACAGTTGAATTATGGAACTCCTTCCTGCGAGGAAATGATTGTGCAAGTTTGTTTTTTTAAAATTTCCAAAGAGGGATTAGGTATCAATAGAAAAGTCTGTTAGTAGTTGCTAGCTGATAATACCAATCTCTGCCTCCATCTGCTTTCATTTTGTGACTGGTTTGGCCTCTGTACTACCATTTTGTGACTAGTGGCCCTGGGTCATTTTCAGCTCTCTCAAGAGGACCCTGAGAGTAGGAAACTGGAGGAGCCTGCCTGAGTATGCACTTTTATGTGCACATTGAAGCCTCCACATGTATCTGTGGTTGCTAGATAATGTTGTAGGCATTGATTCCCTGCTGCTCCCTCCCCCATGTAATCTCAGTGAAAGCAGGTTTAGGAAGTTGAGTCCTGAAATATTCCCATGAAGTCCCAACTACTCAATAAAAGCAAGAAAATGCATTTTAAGGTCAAATAAACATGACACTGTATTTTCATTTGTATCAACCAAGACAAATGAGATAAATAATCAAATAGCAGACAGTGACTGGTAAAAAGTAATTTAGAGTTTTAATAGACTTTCCATTTTAATAATGCAATGTTATGGTAGTAGCAGAAGGTAATTTTCAAAATATGAAGTTTATCTTGAACATGCCTTATAGCTTCATGGGTTTTATGGATTGAAAATGGGTAATAAAATATTAAATTACAAAAGAAAAATGGTGCCATGAACAAACTCTGCCCCATCATAAACTAAGCCAACACAGAGACTTTACTATTTCTAGCTGATCTGCAGGATTTAAATTGAATGTTTGACAGCAAGTTGACTGTTATTGAAATCAACATGCTTAGACACTTTATGCAGCCCAGAGGAGAAGTTTTGTAAAGGAAATATGAGATGGGGTACTGGAATATCCTCAGAATTTTGTGAAAGAATTATGCTATCAATTAGGGCAAGTGACACAGAAAAGAGAATTGTCAATGTTCATGTAGGCACTAGACAAGAATAAACTGTATGTGTTTTTGAAATGAGATCCCTTGAGACTGAAAACACAAGTATTATGGTTAAAATAGGGAAGGTTTCCAATCATTCTTATGATGATAGTGGATTGGCATGTTGTAAACATGGAAGGGCAACAAAGAATGGGATGTTTCATTGTGACCCTTTTCTAGGTTTGTTTGTGAGAGGCTATACACTTTGTTTGCTACATGCTAGCAGAGAAAGTAGACTAAGGAGATTATCAGTCTCTTAAAAAACACACACACACAAGAGCAGCATGCAAGGACAATGTTACTGTCCCATGAATGGGATCCAGTTTCAGACGACATCATCATTGTTGCGTGCTCCTTCTGTGCTGCAGCCATGAGTAAGGCATCACTTTTCATTGACTGCACCTCCCTGTCAATTGAAAGTGATGCCTTATTTGTGGCTGCAGCACTGAAGTAGCACACAACAATGACAAAGACATCTGAAACTGGGTGCTGTTCATAGGACAGTAACGTCATCCTCGCATGCTGCTCATGGTTTTTTTTTTTTGTTGATAATGTCTGATAATCTACTAAGACTTCTCATTCATTTACTTGACTTAAAAGAGTGAAATAGAACAGAATAGAAAGCCCAGCAAGAGAAGACAGGCAGAAAATCGTGGCTCACATCCACAAATAATTTTGAGGCAATTCTCAGCTCTGGTCTTTCCAGTAATGCACAGCCTGAATTCTGAGCTCTTGGGTGAGCAGTGTGGAGAAGATGATTTGTATGTTGCGTCACTGAGAAACAAGCCACCTGACTGGAGAGAATGTTGTTTAGCCAAATGTTACCCTCTGCAATTGAGACTGCTCTGTTTCAGTCTTTTGCAGGGCACTGCACAATTGTGCTGTGTTCATTTGATGCTGTAACATTGCAGTGTTCAGAATGCAGCAGTGTTCAGCATCAAAAGGATTGAGTTTCTCTAGGCTATTTGCTTGGGAGGTTGGATTGGCATGTAAAAATAGAAAAAGAGAGTGCAGTATTGCCATCCAGCATTACCCTAGCTACACTAGACAGCTTATTGGTTCTCCCAGAGTTGGTTTCACTTGGCTAGGCTATAAATATCTCCAGCTTGGTTCTTTGACTGGCAATAAAGAGATTCTCTCCTTATCTCTGTGTGGCTTCTTTGTCTTGCTTTAGGTACCATTCCTCTTTTTTCTTCCCATTATCCCAGTTTTCCAGTGAACATGCCTGCCAGTCTATGTTTCTGCTTGTTACTACATCTCATTTCTGGTGCTGGATTCTCTTAGGCATGCTGCTGGCGGGTGGGATGTATGGCAGGTCATTCTTTGCAATGCAAGAAAGGAGGAAAGGATAGTGCTCCCCCCGCCTCCTGGCTATACTACGCAGACAATTGTAAGCCATAAAAATATCTCGGATATATTCAAAATGGAACACCTCCACCCTAGTCCTAGACAGATTCCAGGGAAGGAATTATATCATTGTCTTCTTGAGTTTTGTAAACACAAAGTAGTAGTTATTTGATCATTTTTTTTTTGCTCATGGAAGTAATGAAATGGAATTTCCATGGTCTTCCCTAGCACACATTTTACCCTTAAAGGAAAACAAAATAATTTTCTAGCATTCATTTTGGAAGTATTAAAGGTTAGAAATGTGTGGGCAGTTTCTGTTGAAGGCTCAGAAACCTGGGGGAGCCTGGTGTTGGCATTCTTGAGCAGGTTTTAGTCACTAAGTGTCTGGAGATTGGCTGACACTTACAATTAATGAGTATATAATCTGAAAGCTCAGTCACTAATTGGGACACTGCATTACCATGGCTCTTCTTTGGGAAGTCACAGAGTCGAAAAAGAATAATCTCCCATTAGTTATAATAGTGTTAAGACACAAACAGTGGTCAATAATGCTAGTACACATAAAAGTGGGGAAGACACTAAAATAATGTATTATGCCTAAACCTAGTTGATATTCCTAGTTGACATAGATCTGTTGAATCAGTGAAATTTAGGTAACTGTTCAGTGCCAACACAAGTTAGCAGATTATTGGAGAGGCAGAAAGCTTGATTTACTCAAAGTTGAGTAATTTAAAAATATAGAAAATGACAGTGATGGGTCAAGAAAAAAATGTGCTATTGACAGCATTTTAGCAATTTAAATTCTCTTCCATCACCATATAACCTTTCACCATTTGTATTCTTTGTGAACTTGTTATTGATCAAAATACAAATAACTGAGATGATGTCTTTAAAATACATTTAATAGCCAGTTATACAATAGAAGAGTGTAAAGAAAGTTCACATGTTACTGAACACTCCATGTTCTTTCGTATTGTTAGTTGCAATGACCTGGGGAGAATATAATCTAAAATTTAGCATGAGCTTTCTAATACCTGTCAGTTTCTTTAACAAGACATTCTTGATGCAGAAATGGATACATATGACCAATATTTTGAATTGTAATCTCATACCCAGTTACTTGGGAATAGGCCCCAAGTTTATAGACAGATATGCCAAGGATTTCACTTGTAAACTTCTAAGCAGATATGTAAAATATTTGACTTTTAATATAGTTGGCCCTCGCTTCATCTTCCCAACTTCCTTTCTTTTGGGGAGCAGCAACCCTTTGTAAAGTTTTATTGCAATTTGAGATCATAGAGTGACTATATTAAAAACATTTTGAGGTTTGCATTGACTATGCTCAGGCAATTGACTCAGTGGTTAACTGGGTAATTACATATTTTCTGAAGGCATGAAAAAATCTGACTAGAAGCTTAGCTATTTAGTGGATGTTCTTAAATTTTATAGTGTTGCATAATCCTTTAAAAAAGTATATTCCCCGAAGCACCTGATCTTGTGCTATATTCATCAGAATATCAATGCATCTCTTCTTCTCTCTCTCTCTCAGTCTCAGCATCTCCCTGGACATGAATGAAGCTGGGTATTTCTGTCAGGTACAGAAACCTTTAAAAGATCTACCTTTCTTAAAGGCTGTTTTTCTTAACAATGCCTTGCCTTGCAGATACAGACATTTGGTCTGTAATAGCAGCTTGCAATGACAAAGGCTTCCTCACCCTTTCAAACTGCTTAAGTCAGATGCTTGACTCTTTCCCCATCAGTGAGAATGGAAAGAAATGAAGCATAGTAATAACCACAGCAAATAATGTGTCCCTTGAAAATTCCCCCCTTTTCCTTAGGTGGCTGCTGGAGTACTTCTCAAATGGAGATATTAATTTATTGCTGTACACTGCATGATGCCATTGAAAACAGGAGGTCAGAGGTCAAGTTCTTTCGTATTTCCAGGGAAATGCAATTAAGAGTCTATCACAAGCTAGACAGAGTAAGGGAGACAACAGGGCCGCCTGCTGTGGCAGATTATGTTGCCCTCTGTTGAAGAGTAAGATGGTGACAGCAGTGTTCAGCATCACCTGTGAAGGGAAGAAGGACTGAAGACCTCCAGCAGAGCTGACTCACTATGCTTTGCTGGTGGAAAGCCCTTGAAAACCACTTCCATTAAACTGCACTACAATGCAGCTCAACCTTGCCTCCACACTACAGATAGTGCACTGATACAGGAGGCGGCGGCGGTAGCAGCACCAGCAGCATACTTGCAACATGAATGGCATTTATTTTTCCTGAGAACCCAAGAAATGACGGGGGGGGGGGGATATATAAAATTTTGGCTACACAATAAGGGGTGTTGGGGGAAGTTATATCTAAGAAGAGAGGTTTAAAAAAAACCCAACAACAATGGACCTGATAGGTGGACAATGAATAAAAAAGATCTCTAGATGTCTGATAAGAAGTGAAGCACAGCTCCAGAACTAGGAATTATGAAAGAGGCATGAATACAGCTGAGATGGCAGGCATTCTTGGTCTTTTCTTTTCTCACCTCATAGTGCCTAGCAGTGCAAAACGTGTGGTATGCATCACCCCACTTGGAAGTTTCTCCACCACTTCATTGCTTGTTGCTGGAGGAGCAGCAAAACATAAGTACAGTGATGTCACTCCTTTCATCAATACGGTCATTTCTCACCACTGAGAGATCATGCCTGCAATGTATCACCATTAGTTGTTCTGCTTAGGGATGCTAGAAGTCACAGTGGAATATCTGGAGGGACATATATTGCCTAGCCCTGCTCTGTCTTGTGCATCCCAGTTTAGATTAGGCCATACTGGACAAGACATCCTATGACATGACGGAGCTAGGGTCTGTGAAAATAAAACATCTTTTTATTGTGGTCCACTGCCTCTGTTAAGCAGAAAGGTTTCATACCAGATTTATAGTGGACTCTGTTATAATCCTTGGCATTTTATAGTCTAGAAATGTTGTGCACCATTTCTCAGTAGAGACTGAAACTGGTTTTCACAAATCCTTAAAACATAGGTATGCTAGGAGGAAAATCTGTTAATTCTAAAATGGAATAAATATATTCTGTTTCCAAATACATGGAAGTGAGTTTCCATTCCTTTCAGTAGGGGGGTGGTCCTATGTTAAGTGGTTTAGGTTTGTGAGGAAAGGGAGCATGGCATCAAAGCCAAAATCCATGTGCTTTAGTTGTCAAGTGGGATTCAGAGACATCTCACAATACCCACTAGCCCATAAATACTTTAGGCTTGTCTATACGAGTCTATACGAGGGTGAAAAAAGCTGCAATTTGTCATAATGTTTTTGGGTTTTTTTTTTTTTTGGCAGGCATAAGCATCGCATACTTGCAAATCAAGATGGCGGCTGTGAGTGAATTACTCGCATTTTAACTTACCTGAATTTGCTGCCACTGAACTTGAAAAAACAAACAAAAAAACTATTCTCCTTTGTGCGCTTCAGTGATATTTTGCATTCGCTCATTCGCTAAGGTGAGAATCCAGCATGACAGCACCAGGCGCTTGCCCTGTTAGCAAGCCCCCCCCCCGCCATCCGGCCAATCAGCTTTGCACTGCCCCTCTTATGGGAAAGCAATTCATATCAAATTGCTTGTCCCAACAAGTGAGAATGCGCATTCCCCACGCAGTATTTAAAAAACTTTGCATTAAACAATGAAGTCTCCTAGGGCACAGTATATAGCAGTTTTTGCCCCCTCCTTCTTAATATGGCAAACTGCTGTGGGTTGTCATTAAGACAACACATGTTCTCCTCGAAGTCTACAAGAATTATTTTCACCGTTTAGACAACCCCTTTGTTGCAGTGAAACAACACCGCAGGATTATGTTGCTGATTCCAACTCCGGGGTAATAAATGCTCCCCATAATACATTACAGTACATTGTTGGCTCTTTTCCATTCCCCGCCAATGTCTTGTCCCAATAAGTTGCCTGAGTACTAAACTAGTTAAAGGTATAACTCTCTCTCAACATTGAGTGGAGAGCCAATTAAACAGTAATTGAAGTAGATGGAATTGCTATTTGAAGCATACAAATACAAAGCTAGCATATTGGCTGCTATTTTACCTGAGATTTCTTCCTTGTGTATTTGCTTTGCTTGTACACAGAGATGTTCTATTTAGTGCAGTGTTTAGAACTAGCACCACTGTATTGCTTGTACCTCTGAGTGATACAGACCTGTGTTGAGCTGAACATGTGAATTGGCTGTAACACAAGACAGCACAATTTTTTCAATAACAGGCCCCAATAGATAGTGGTTCTGTGTTCACTTTAGTTAATAAGGTGCTTTTACCATTGTGTGATAAACATTGTGCTGCATTTAAAATTCTAAAGACTTTGTCCTTTAGCAGTTATAAGACCTATGTGTGGTTTCTTTTGTAAGAATATGATTCAAATAGGATTGGCTTAAGTATGGTTATGAAAAATGTCACACTGCATCACCCTCTGTAGAGAATGATACCACAGAAATGTATGGGGATACTTATTCAGTGACTTGCATGTCACACTTGCCTGGCTAAATTGTCAAAGCTAGTTTTCACTACCCTTTACCCCACAGCATTGACCTAGCCTTTGAAAACTGGATGTTTATTATTGTTGGGCTTTTGTTTTGTTTTTTGCTTCAAACGTCATTATCAAAAGACAGCCTAGTAGAAAGGAGGATAGGCAAGTGAGCTTCTGTAGCACTAGCTCATTCTTAGGTTCTCATGAGTCAACAAATAAATCCTTCCATTTGAATAAATTGGGGATATGTTTACTTAAGTACAATCCCTTTTTCTGAGATGGAAATTTCCACCTGCTGTTCTTCATTTCATATCCCAGTATGGCACAGGGAACAGGTACCTCACTGATAGGTTTTCACCTGATATAAATGGGCCAATGCTAGCGCTTCAGAATATCAAGTAATTGACTTCAGTGGGGATATAATTGGAGCCAGGTATAATGTAGGTAATGTTATCTGAGTAGTCAGAGAACTGTGAGTAGGTCTTAGTAGCAAATAAATTGGAGCAAGCATGATTTGCTCAGACATCCAGCAAACAGGGCAAGATGCTAAGGTCAGTGAGTAAATTATTCAATGTGAATAAATCTCTCAGTTCAACTTCTGACCCACTGACTATATGATAACATCTGATTTCTGGGTCAAATAATCATCTGCATACCATGTAGGAAGGCAAACTAGCCTCTGCAATTTGTTCTGTTTTGTTTTTCTTCCTATGCTTGCTTGTATGAAATATGGAATAACAGTTCATTCAGATCCTCAAAGACTGCCTTGTGTAGCCTAAATATTTTGCTGTGCTACTGGAGAAGACTTCAAGGGTTTGTTTTTAAAGTTGCTTTTAGAGGTAGCTGATTTTGTAACCTAAAATTAAAAAGGCTATTCATATAAAATATAGGGACTGCAGCCTGATTCAGGACCGAAAAGGCCTTTCATCTGACATGCTTGCTGCCAGACTACTGATCCCCCAAAGATGCATTTTTATTGCCTGTTCTAATATTCTCTTGTACAGAAAAAGAAGAGCAAAACAGAAAGTGTGTTTATGTTATCCTTTTAGATGCAGCGTATCCCCTCTCTACAGAACAAGATTTCTGAGGTGCTTCCTTCTGTCTGTGTGTGACCAGGAATGGTTTTGGGGCCTCCACGTTGGTTTTCTGTTGAGAGGAGCAGAGAGGAGTGGAGCAATAGCTTCCTTTTCCAGGGATAGCTACTATGCATTTAATCACAGCAGTAAATTCCAACAGGGAACAGTGGACTTCCACATTGGTAGCTGTTTGTACAGTTAGATTTTCAGATGTTCGTTGTGCTGAGCTAGACCACTGGCCCATTGAGCCCAGCTCAGATGTACACTTCACCGATTCAGAAACAGACCCTTTTCAATCTGGGTATGTGAGGAGGAATTACTGTATACAGTATATGCACATGCAGGGCCGGTTTAAGGAATTTTGGGGGCCCTGCAATGCTTTATTTTGGGGGGCCCATATGTTTATTTCAGGTCAATGTAACCTAACCTATTCACAGTACAGGATGTTCAGATTACGGTAGGACCCCCGTATCCACGGATTCATTATCCATGGGACACAAAACAGCACACCTACCATAGAGTCTTCCTAGAAAATGTGTCCTCCTTAGCCATTTTCTAGGCCCTCCAAGGCAACTCTATGGTATTTTAAACCAGAAGTCCCATTATTTTCAGTGGTGTTCACTATTATCCACAGTTTTCAGAATCCATGCCTGCACAGAACCAATCCCCAGTGGATAAGGGGGGACCTACTATATTACATAATTTGCCACCAATAATTTAGTTTAAAAACTATATTATAGGCACTAACAAAATATTTTTTGTTAATTAGCAATTAACATAATGGTGTAGATTTCCTTAAAAAAAAGAAAGTAGACTACAAGCTAAACATGAGTTAGCAGTGTGATGCAGCAGCAAAAAATGCCAATGCAATTCTAGGCTGCATTAATAGGAGTATAGTGTCTAGATCAAGGGAAGTAATAGTTCTGGGCACCACAATTCAGGAAGGGTATTGAGAAGCTGGAATGTGTCCAGAGGAGGGCAACCAAAATGGTGGGAGGTCTGGAAGCCATTATGCCCTATGAGGAGCAATTTAGGGAACTGGGTATGTTTAGTCTGGAGAAGAGAAGGTTGAGAGGTGACATGAGAGCCATGTTTAAATATTTGAAGGGATGCCATACTGAGGATGGAGCAAGCTTGTTTTCTGCTGCTCCAGAGACCAGGACATGGAACAAAGGGTTCAAACTCCAGGAAAAGAGATTCCACCTAAACATTAGGAATAAGTTCCTGATGGTAAGAGCTGTTTCTATAGTGGGATACGCTGCCTGGGAGTGTGGTGGAGTCTCCTTCTTTGGAGGTTTTTAAGAGAGGCTGGATGACCATCTGTCTTGAGGGATTTGATTGTGTGTTCCTGCAGGGCAGAAGCTGATCGGATGGGATGGCTGTTGGGGTCCCTTCCAGCCCTATGATTCTAGGCTGCATTCAGAGCCTGAGAAAGTTACTTTTGGATTACACCTCTCAGAATCCCCCTGCCAGCACCCTTCTCAAGGTCTGGTTGCATTGTTTCTTTTCCTGCATTCTCTAGCCCAGTGGTCTTTAAACAGAGGCTGGATGGCCATCTGTCAGGGATGCTTTGATGATCGTGATTTCCTGCATGGCAGGGGGTTGGACTGGATGGCCCTTGTGGTCTTCCAACTCTACAAATCTATGATTCTATGATATCCTCACAGGGGGGTCCCCAAAGGCTTGAAGGCTGTTTGGCCCATCTCCTCCCTGTAGTGGAACAGCCATGTGACAGGAACCAAGGCAAAGGCTGGCTGGCTTGGCCTGCACATTGCCATTCAATCCAATCCAGCCACAAACATGCAGGAAGAAGCAAGAGTGCCTCTGAGGGAAAGTTTAATTGATGGTGTAATTGTAATGTTTTTGTTGTTAGCTATTATTATTAGGGCTTTAAATCTTGAGTTATGTCTTGGGGCAACAAAAGATATTTAAAGGGGGTCCCTGGTAAAGAAAAGGTTAGGAACCACTGCTCTAGGCCAATGCCTCTCACATAACACTAATGGGATACTGGTGTTTTAGTGACAACAATAAAACCATTTTTCCTAGTAATATTACTCCAAATTTTTATTTATATTCTTTATATTCTTCTGTTAAAAGAACCAGAGTGTTGTAGAAGCTTCAGCATTGCCCTATGACTGTGGAGACCAGGGTTTGAATCCTTACTCAGCCATGAATGCCCACTGGCTGACCTTGAGCAAGTCACACTCTCTCAGCCTCAAATCAAGTCAAAGGCAGACCCCCTTTGAACAAACCTTGCGTACAAAACCCCATGATAAGCTTGCCTTAGTCAGAAATGACTTCAAGGCCACATGGGCAAACACACACAGTTTCCTTTTGCAGGTTGAACTCAGTTGTCAGCAAGGAGATGAAGCTGAAGAAGACCAAGGGGTGAAGGGAGGGAGGAAGGGGAGAGAAGGACATGCTAAGGGAAGCTGGAAAGATGGGCTGGAGGGAATCTGTGTGGAAGTTAGGAAAGGGAAGAAAGAAGGAAGGAAGGAAAAGAGGGAGGGAGGGAGAGGGGGGAAAGAAAGAAAGAAGAAAGAAGCCTTTTCTGAAGATAGAGCAGGGGAGAACAAGAGATGACCCCCCCCCCTCCGCCACCTCTCTCTCTCTCTCACTCTCTCTCTCACGCACACACCCCTCTCCGACTTGCCTTTGATGATGATCCTGGGAGGAGGGAGCAACAAACTCCCTCCAGGATCAGCCACCCAAAGAAAGCTCTGTCTTTCTCTTTCGCTTTTGCTTTGGCTTTCTAGTTTGAGAGACTTTGTTGTTGTTTTTAAAAGCAGGCAGGTTTTTTTTCCAGGAGGAGGGTTAGGTCCAGATGGGGCCCCCTGCTGGTGTGCCCCCCCCGCAGATGCTGATTTGGCAGAATGGTTAAGCCGGCCCTGTGCACACGTATCTTAACACCCCATGGGTGCATCTATTGCTGTCTTTCTGTATAGTGATGTTAGAAAGAAACAATTTGTGGGAAGACGTGGCAGGTGGGAAGATGAGTACTTAACCCTTTCCTCCCTGCAACCTTTTTCTAACTGATTTCAACTCTGCTGGCATTTTAATCCAAGTTTAGAGTATAGATTCTCAAGTTGGAGACAAGCTGGAGGGTAATTATAGGAAGAAAATGGCAACAAAGGAAGGAATAAGTACCTTATCTCCTGCCCTCTACCTTTTCCCTGGAATTGCTTCTCCTAAATAGCTTCCTTCTAGCTAAGGTGCAAGGACCATTACCTTTGGGTGGATGCAGGAGGAAGGCGGTTGCTGGAAGGAAGGTTAAGGGCTCCTCCTCCTACCTTACATTTATCTTCTCCAAAGTGTGTGCTTTCATTTTGCAGTACAAAGATTATGATGACATTTATTATTTGGGTTTCATGGAAACATGTACTGTACTTGTTTTCATTGGGCTTCCTGTGGATCAAATCTGGGTCATGTTCAGTTCATGTCCTCTCTTACAGAATAAGGTACCCTTCAAGTGACTACTGGCAAGCTGTGTGGTAATGAAGGGGGATGAGGTACCATATGAGAAAGTTTGTGTTCTGAATGTTATATGCAGAAAACATGCAAATTGTATTGTGAAAACATGACAATGGCAGCATCATCGTACAATTATTTTTGCTGTTAGTATATATGGTCAATATGCATGGTTCATCATTCAACAAAAGGAAACTTGAGAGCTCTTTTCTCTCTCCCCCCACTTTCTGCAGCCTAAACAACCATCTACTCATATTGAACCCCCCAATCAGATTCCTTTGTCAGTTTTTTGGGGGGGACAAGGGGTAGTGAAATGTAACCATGTTTCTTTGGCAGAAAAATAACCTATTTAAATTCACTCGCTTGAGCATTTCTCCTGCTTAGTTTGTAAATTTTAAATGTTACCTCACTTTGCCATGAAACAAATAATGGGTTAAAGATGGTATGTTAAAGAACTCTGTTTCTTTTCTTTTTCTTTTCCTCCCTTCTCCCTTTTTATCTATGGATTATATTGACATTTGATTGCCTGAGAAATTACAGCTGCATTGTTTCTTTCTGTCTCATGTCTAGCTTATCAACTGAATTCTTGTTTAGACTGGTTTAAGGTACTATGTGTTTGTGGAGATTTGGGCATAGATGGATTATGCATTTCCCCTGGGGCAGGGGTCTAGAAATGGAGCCCTAGTGACTTTTCAGAGTGAAATCCTTATTCCTCCTTGGCTTATAAGGATTTGAAGTGAAGCAATTGATGTTGGTCACTGTTTTATCAGGGTAAAGGAAGCTGCTTTAATTTCTTGTCTGGATTTGTTAGATTATATTACTTCATTTGTTTCACTCTCTGTCTCTCTCTCTCCCACACACAAGCACACACAAAATGGTTGAAATGACTAAAGAGACATCTGTATAATGGGGAGGAAAGGAAAGCCTTGTATTAGAAGATAAGTGCTTAGTAGTGCAAAGTGAAATGGTCATACATTAGTATGTCAAGTCAGGATAGAAAATCAGAATGTGGATTAAGGAAGCAGAATACACTTGTGAAGTAGAAGTAGCTCTTTTCTGTGTATAAGACACCATGATAACTGTATGTCAGTTTCTTAACATAGCTTTCTTTACTCCTCTTATTTAACCCTAAAGTGAAGGCTTAAAAGTTACCTGTTTGTTGTGATAGTGTTGGTGAGTAAGCAACAGGAGAAACTTTCCCCTTAGTTTCCTTCCTCTACAGTAATACAGGCTGAGTATCCCTTATCCAAAATGCTTGGAACCATAAGTGTTCCATATTTTGGATTTTTTAGTTCAGTTGGCCCTCCGCATTATGGGTTTCTCTTGCACAGATTTGGTTATTCATGAGTTTGTAGCTGCTGCTTAACTAGCTCAACCTCCCTGCCCTGCTCCTCTTCCTCCCAGTCCTCCTCTCAGTTCCTGTCTCACCTTCCAACAGTGCCAGCCCATCACTCCCTTTCCAACCTTGCCACCATGATCCCTCAAAAAGATTTTAAATTCCTTCCAGACCCATTGACATCCCCACCCCACTCCTCTTCCTCCCAGGCCTCCTTTCAATCTCTTGCCCTTCCAGCAATGCTAGCCCATCACCCCTTTCTCAGGGAGTAGGAGGAAGAGGAGTGTGGCAAGGAGGTTGATGGGCTGGGGAGGGGTTTACAATCTGGCAGAAGTTTTGTGGTGGCAAAGTGGGAGAGGGAGGGATGGGCTGGTGCCCTTTTAGTGTACCTCCTGTTTCAAAAATGGCCTCTCTTGGGCCTACATTGGCCAGGGTGGGCCCCAAACACAATGGAAATGCTACAGACATATGTTCTAGAGGGCATTTGGAGGCAACCCCCACTTTTTTGGAAAATTTTGCAAAAAAAAAAAAGCCTCCAAATGTCTTGTAAATGCCCCCCACATCCCCTAGAGGGCATTTTGGACCAAAATTCTTTTGATGCTCTGGTAATTCTTCTGAATCTTCTGTCTAGGCTGCATTTTGGCTAGAAGCTTAGAAAAAGAAAATGCAGAGAAGTTCTTCATTCTTACATTGTGAGATGCTCACACAGTTCTCTCTCGGTTTCCCATATAACATCTACAACATGAGGTTGCTGAGGGAGATGCCCAGAGATCTGAGGTGAGGTGTCATCAATAGCATAACCACTAAGCTCTGTTCATCTTGACAAGTAATCCAGATCTGGCAGTTGGTGTTCTGGACAAATATCTCTTGCCAGTAGTGGATTTAATAATAGCATCATAGAGTTGAAAGAGACCACAAGCGCCGTCCAGTCCAACCCACTCCCATGAAGGAATACACAATCAAAGCACCCCTGACAAATGGCCATCCAGCCTCTGTTTAAAACCTCCAAAGAAGGAGACTCCACCAGGAAGTTCTTCCTAATATTTAGTTGGACTCTCTTTTCCTGTAGTTTGAATCCATTGTTCTGTGTCTTAGTTTCTGGATCAGCAGAAAACCAGCTTGCTCTCACTTCAATATTGCATCCTTTCAAGTATTTAAACATGGCTGTCATGTCACCTCTTAACCTTCTGTTCTCCAGACTAAACATACTCAGCTCTCTAAGCCACTCCTCATAGGGCATGGCTTCCAAACCTTTCACCATTTTGCTCATCCTCCTCTGGACACGCTCCAGCTTGTCAATATCCTTCTTGAATTGTGGTGCTCAGAACTGGTCACAGTATTCTAGGTGAGGTCTGACCAAAGCAGAATAAAGTGGTACAATTACATCCCTTGATCTAGACACTGTACTCCTATTGATGCAGCCCAGAATGGCATTGGCTTTTTTAGCTGCTGCATCACACTGGTGACTCATGTTCAGCTTGTGATCTACTAAGACTCCTAGATCCCTTTCACGTGTACTGTTGTCACCCATTCTATATGTGTGAATTTCATTTTTTTTCCTGCCTAAAGGTAGTACCTTACATTACAACATGGGGTACTGTTGTCACCCATCCTATATGTGTGAATTTCATTTTTTCCCTACCTAAATGTAGTACCTTACATTTCTCCCTGTTGAAATTCATTTTGTTAGTTTTGTTAGTTTAGATGAGCATAATAACCTGAAGCTCAATCCAGGCAGGGCAAAAGAATTTATGCTGGGTGTCTGTTGCAGGCTACCTCATTGCATGTGAAGTCAAAGGCTTTTGTGGCTGGCATCCATAGATTTTCCTTTGTTTTTTTTCCGGGCTGTGAGGCCGTGTTCTGGAAGAGTTTCTTTCAGAATATGGTCTCACAGCCTGGAAAAAACCCAAGGAAAATCTATCTCATTATAGTTGTGCTTTCAGAAGTTGGATCTGAGGGATTCACACAAGGGGTGTAAGAAAGACCTCAAGGTAGACCTCTGTGGAGAGCTGCCTTATCTTTGTACCATCTATATAGCCTGCTTATTATCAAAGTATTAGGGGACCCTCTCTCTGCTTGCATAGTGGCATTTCTTTCACTGACTGAAACAAACAAAACATTCACCAGTTATTTGTCTGCATAGGAGGTAGCTCCTCAGTCGCTGGTTGTTAGGTATGGCTTTCTCCATAATCTCCCTTCAGGCTGAATGGGTAGGATGTTTACAGGGATGGGAGGCATCTGCTCCTAACATACTTTATGCTTCACTACCTAGTTTTGCTGCTTCTGACAGTTTATATAGTATGACAAGTGATTTATATCATTGGCTCTTTTTCTGACCCAAACATTTTGGCAAGTGAAGCTGAAGTATGAGTCACTCACAGCATGGTTGGATAAGTTAATGCTTCTTTAGCTGAGGAACTCCAGATAACACAGGTAGGCAGCACATTTGTTTTGAATCAAGGTTGGAGAGACAAAATTCAGGATGTTTTGCTTTTATTAATTGATACAAACACCTTCCTCTTTGATGAAACTGCTTTTATTATAGACAAAACTATGCAACCTCACCTGTGTCCTCTGTGATCAAGCACACTGAAGATCCTTTGACAGTAAAATGCTGGGTTGTGGCTTTTAAGACTGATCCTCCTACTAATGTTATTGGAAGTATTCAATTTCATATCTTTTCCAGCTTCCCTAATTGTTGTTGTCACTGCGACACGGATTTGTCTGAAGACTGAGTAAAGCGTGCAGGAGGATTGTGCATGTATAGTGGAGTGGAGGCATCGAACTTGCTTCTTCATGGTTGGATGAATTTAAATTAACTTGTTGATGGATGTTCCCCCACCACCACAACACTCCAAATCAGATAGGACACAAAGTTTCTGTGCAGAAGTAGAAATCGTTTCACTGTGGTAGATTCTAGCAGGAGCAATTACTGAGGGACTAGGACTAAATATACACCTGCACTCTGCATTTTAAAAACTTGCTGGCATTTATAAATACCCAGTGTTAATTGTGTCCATGTGTAGAAAACAGTTGCATAAAATATTGCAGACAAAATTACTGGCCTCTAAAACCTGTACTTTCCAGAAGGCACTGAACAAATGTTAATATAACTGAGGATGTCTAGATGAGGCCTTGCCTGACTGGTAGCCTTTGGGCTTGAGCCCAAATTGGTATCTATGTGGCAATACCAAAGAAAAGAGAAAATCGTATAACACCATTGCTTCTGGGTCTCAGGTTGCGACATTAGAATGGCTTGAGCTAATGGTATACAGAAGGTGTGGCCCTTTTGAGATTTGTTGCCTTACGACCATACCCTCTTGCCCAAATGGCTGATTTTGCTCTTACCATCCCCTATACCTGATTGGCTTTAGGTAAGCTCAAAGAAAGTAGTGAAGTTCTAAAATAAAATGTTGGTTAGGTTCAGAGCTTGCAATCTCCAGGCTGTAATTGTGAGTCCATTACCAAAAAAAAAAAAAAAGTCCAGGAGTCCATTTTTTAAAAAAAAAGGTCACTGCAAAAACAACGATGACAACAACAACAACAGCAACAACAACAACAAATGGAATGGGTACAATGGATTCTCCTTTCTTCTGTAAGTTAGGTTATTTGGGGGGGGAGGGTCGCTGCTGCTAGGGAAGTAACATTGTCACATTTTAGATTCATCCTGTCTCTTTCATGGACTCATGTCATTAATTTGGTCAAGTTGCTTTGCTTTAGTACTACCTGTTTTCTGTTTCTGTAATGTGTCTTAACTAGAATGGTTAACTATGAGGAAAAGCTGTGTGTAAATAAATTATTATTAGCATTCTTTATATAGCTCCATCTGTGCACATGGCACTTTACAAGATGTTTGACAGATTTTTATACAATAGGACTTATGGTCTAAAAACAGAACAAGGGAGGAAAGGATGCAGGGGAAACTGGGGAGGAAAGTGTAATTATTTAAGTTATACATATTTTGGCTTAGTAACTATTGAGAAGGCAGGCTTTGAGGGTTGATCAAAGGTGTCAAGGGCGTCAAAGAAAGGATAACTTTCAGGAAGGGCAGAAATGGAGAGAGAGGTGGCTGCACAAAGTTATTCTTGGAGATAGTTTCAAGCATAAGAGGTTGGGAAGGAGAAAAACTGTGGCTGTTTGAAGGTGGGGAAGTGTGCTGATCCATTAACATTGGAAGAGCTGAACAAGTAAAGTTCATAGGTAGGATGTCCTGGGAAGTAAAAGTGGAGAGATAAAAGTAGAACAGGTCCATGGTAGGTAAGGGAAGGAAGTTTGTACAAGATCCACAAGCAGAGGGGGGCACCATAGCAGGGAAATAAGAAGAGCTGTCACATGATTAGAGAGATAAGAGAAATGCTTGATTTTCTCAGCAGAATACTAGATGGCTATGGGCAAACCAAGATTACAGAAGTCCAGTTCATGCTACAAGGTATAGCCGCAAAACTTAATGAGCAAAAACCACTTATGCTATCTATGCAACGTTTGGTTGCTTCCGTTAAGGACATTCAAGATTCATTGGTCTGATGGAATATTTTAAAATGAATGAAGACTCTGGGAGTTCATATGCTTTTGAATGGGAAGCACGTAAAGCCTACCTTCAAGGTAGAATCATTGTTTATTCTTCCTATAAAAAAAGACTTAAAAATAAAAAAGGAATTATTGAACAAACGGCTGAAAGTTCTTGTATCTCAGTTTGCTGTTTCTCCAACTGAACAACTTTACCAAGAATTGCAAAAAGTTAAATGTAAATTGAATAATATTCTCTTGCAAGAAACTGAATTTGCTTTGACATGTCTATGGCAAGCATATTAGGAAAATGGAGAACGTCCCAACAAGATTCTTGCACATCACCTTAGTCATCAACACCAATGCAATGTTATTTCAGTTATCAAAGATGAAACCAATGATTTATATATATTGCCCACAGATATAAATCTCCAGTTTTTTAATTTTTATGTGGATATTTATAGGTTTGATAATGAAATTCACCAACAGGATATGGAGACTTTCTTTTCTCATATTGACCTTTCTTGTCTTAATATATAAAAGCAACAATTTATTTTGGAACCTTTACTCTTAGAGGAAATTATCAATGTTATAGCAAGTATGAGAAATGGAAAGTCTCCTGGCCCTGATAGGTTTCCAGTTGAACAGTATAACACATTTTCCAGTTTATTAGCACCAAGACTGCTCCAGGTTTAGAAATGTATCTGTATCTTAGAATCTGACTCCCTCTCTTCATCACTAAATGATGTCTATATTTACCTTGATACCTAAACCTATTAAGGATCATACTTGCTGTACTAACTACCACCCTATATCTTAATTAATGTTGATATCAAAATATTGACAGCTATTTTAGGTAGCAGATTACAAAAAGTCCTTTCAGCTTTAATAAGTCCTGACCAGACAGGATTGATCAAAAACAGGCAGGGAGCAGTTAAGATTCAGTTGGTTGTGGATTTGATTGCTTTAAACTCAAATTGAACAGATAAGCCAGCCATTATTTCTTTAGATGCTTGGAAGGCCTTTGATAAAATTTACTGGCCAGTTTATTTTCACAGTATTAGCTAATTTGGGGTTTCCTAAAATATTTTTGAAATGAATAAAAAAATGTATGTTCAGTACCAAGAGTATAGGTTATGACCATTTTTTTTTCACATCCTTTTTTTCTTCTTCTTTACATTGAATTGAGGTACAAGGCAGGGATGTACCTTGTTTTCTTTAATATTCAATTTGTGTTTGAAATTCTTAACATATGCTATTAGATGAAATTCTGGGATCAGTGGTTTGAGCATGTTGGTTTAGAATTTTAAAATGCTCTTTTCGCAGATGATCATTTCAGAGTCCCAGCAGTTGTTCGTTTAAAGGCCCTAGCAGTTGATCACTGTTTTGAGGCAGTTGATTAATCATTTTGGTAAAATATTTGGGTATTCAAGTAACTGAAATACTGCCAGTGAGAGACAAGATGGACTCTAGCATATTTAAAGCATGACAGCTTCAATATTGTCCAAATTGTATTACTTATTTGGGCATGCTTATCCATAGGGACTTATCTAAGATGGTTAATCTTAATATGGGTAAGCTGAGAAATGATATTGCACCCTTTGATTGCTCTGTAAAATTTAGAGAGCTGAGTGGACTTAAAGATGAGTCTATAAGCTAAGGTAAACACAATTAAAATGAATGTTATACCTAAAATAGTTTATGTTATTTGTGGAATTCCTCTGCTTATTCCTTGCAGATAATAGCCCAAATCTTATACGGAAAACAAGGCAAATAACACAACAACCCAACAATGGGAGGAATAAACCCTTTAAAAGGCAGATAGGGGAGATGGTCCATGGTCTCAGATGTGTCTATATGAATGCACAGAGCATAGGAAATAAACAGGATGAACTTGAACTCTTAGCACAGCAAAAAAAAATGATATCATAGGTATCACTGAAACCTGGTGGGATGATTCTCATGATTGGAATGGAATAGAGGGGTATAGCCTATTTCAGAAAAATAGACCAAACAGGAAGGGTGATGGAATAGCATTGTATGTTGAAGATGTGTACACCTATGAACAGATCCATGATTTAAATCCTGGGAGCCAGGTTGACAGCATCTGGGTAAAAATTAGGGGAGAGAGAAACAGTAGGGATATCATTCTGGGGGTCTACTATAGGCCTCCAAGCAAGCCAAGGACTTGGATGATGCCTTCCTGGAACAGATGACCGCACATTCAGAAAGGAGAAATGTAGTAGTAATGGGGATTTCAACTATCCTGACATTTGTTGGAAATCGAACTCTGCCAATAATTAAGTTCCAACAAATTCCTCATTTGCCTTGCAGACAATTTCATTGTCCAGAAGGTGGAAAAGGCAACAAGGGGATCAGCTATTTTAGATCTGATCCTAACCAATGGGGATGACCTGGTTAATGGTGTGGAAGTGGTGGGATCCTTAGGGGGAGTGACCATGTTCTCCTGGAGTTTGTTATACAGAGGAAAGGGGAAGCCACGCATAGTCAGACTTGTATTCTAGACTTTAAGAAAGCTGATTTCAGAAAACTTAGGGAATTACTGGGGGTGATCCCATGGTCAGAAATACTAAAAGATAAAGGAGTTCATGAAGGATGGGAGTTTCTAAAAAGTGAGATATTGAAGGCACAACTTCAAACAGTTCCAATGTGGAGGGGAAAGGGGAGGTGTCTAAAGAAGCCAGGATTGATGTTGGAAGAACTCTCAACTGAGCTAAAACATAAAAGGACACGTACAAGAAATGGAAAAAAAGGGGAAATCACCAAAGAAGAATTCAAACAAATAGCCAGCTCATGTAGGGGGAAAGTCAGAAAAGCCCAAGCTCAGTTGGAGCTCAGCTTGCTAGAGAGGTGTTTTTTTTTTTTTGTTTTTTTTTTTAATATCTGTAGCAAAAGGAAGGACGGAAATGGTAGGGCTGCTGCATGGAGAAGATGGTGAAAGGCTAACAGAGGACAGAGAAAAGGCAGAACTTTGTAACGCTTTCTTTGCTTCAGTCTTCTTCCAAAGGGGGAACAGAGCTCAACCTGGGGAAGATGGAGCAGATGATGCAATAGGGAAAATACAGCTCAGAATTGGTAAAGAGGCAGTTCAGGAATACCTGGCCAGAATAAATGAGTTCAAGTCTCCAGGCCCAGATGAACTTCATCCAAGGGTATTAAAAGAACTGGCAGAAGTATTCTCAGAACCACTGTCAATAATCTTTGAGAATTCCTGGAGAACAGGAAAAGTCCCAACAGACTGGAGGAGGGCAAATGTTGTCCCCATCTTTAAAAAAAGGTGGGGAAGAAGACCCAAATAATTATCGCCCAGTCAGCCTGACATCAATACTAGGAAAGACTCTAGAGCAGATCATTAAACAGACAGTCTATAATCACTTAGAAAGGGATACCGTGATCACTAAAAGTCAACATGGATTTTTCAAAAACAAGCCATGCCAAACTAATCTCATCTTTTTTTTTTTGACAGCATTACAAACTTGATAGATGAAGGGAACACAGTGGATGTAGTGTATCTTGATTTCAGTAATGCTTTTGACAAGGTCCCCAATGATATTCTTGCAAAAAAGTTAGTAACCTGTGGGCTAGACAATGCAATTGTTAGGTGGATTTGTAATTGGTTGACTGACCAAACCCAAAGTGTAGTCACCAATGGCTCCTCTTCATCCTAGAGAGAAGTGACCAGTGGGGTGCCACAGGGTTCTGTCCTGGGCCCAGTGCTATTCAACATCTTTATCAATGACTTGGATGAGGGAATAGAGGATATACTTATCAAGTTTGCAGATGACACCAAATTAGGAGGGGTAGCTAATACCCCAGAGGACAGGATCAGAATCCAAAATGACCTTAGCAGATTAGAAAGCTGGGCCAGTATTAACAAAATTAATTTCAGCAGGGAGAAATGTCAGATACTACACTTGGGCAGTAAAAATGAAATGCACGGATAGTGCATAGTGGCCCTACTATTTCCTTCTTCCTCCTATTGCTGCGGACATACCCAAAAAACCCCTTTTTATTGTTCTTAACCTCTCTAGCAAGCCTGAGCTCATTCTGCGCTTTAGCTTTTCTGACTTTACTCCTACACATGTTCACTATCTGTTTGAATTCTTCTTTGGTGATTTCCCCCTTTTCCATTTCCTATACATGTTCTGTTTAAAACTTAGCTCCGTTGAAAGTTCTTTAGTAACCCATCCTTGCCTCCCTTCTCCCCTCGCCCCCCAGAATGGCTCCCATGGTGGCAGTGGTGATGGTGCCTCCTTCTCCCTTCTCCCTTCTCCCCCCCACCCATGGCTCTGTTGGTGGCAGTGGTGACGGAGGGGGGGGCAAAGGGAGGGGAGAAGAAGGTCTTGCCTCCCTTCTCCGTTTGCCCTGGGGGGGAGGGGGCTGGAACCAATCTCCTGCGGATATGGGGGTAACACTGTATTTATCTTGGACATATTTGGACATTTGGTCAACTTTTATAGAAACTTTAGACTAATGTAGTTATTTTCCCTCTTTTTTCTGTTTTTAATATCCTTGGGTTTTTTTAAAATTATTTTTAATACTGGAACATTATGTAAAAGGTATGGCAGCCAGTGATGGTACAGTAGGACTCCCATATCTGCTGGGGATTGGTTCTGTAGGGGGTGTGATACCAAAAACCATGGATAATAGTCAATGCCATTGAAAATAATGAGGCTTCTGGTTTAAAATACCATAGAGTTGCCTTGGAAGACCTAGACAATGGCTAGAGAGGACAAATTTTCTAGGAAGACTCTATGCTAGATGTGCTGTTTTGTGTCCCATGGATAATTGAATAAGTGGATAATGAATCAGTGGATACGGGGATCCTACTGTACACCAGAGAACTTGTGCATACTCTCCCTTCAGATCCCCTGCCTTTTAATAGTTCAAACGAGCAGGAATGCAAACCCCCCTTTCGGTTTTTGGAAAAGTATGGGGAAATCTGTGAAGGTTTTTACCATTTTGGGTTTTGCTGTTTTGGGCTCCCTTCCTTCTGAATAGTGTGGATTGGCACTGGATCCTATTTAGACAGGTAAGACTCCCAGCAAATTCCATGAAGGGTATTTTCACCTTTTAGACAGGCCCTTGGTGAGAACTCAGCTTAGCAACAATCTCTCCTTTTCACTGAGAGAACCTTTTCCTGGTAATATTGACCAGTGTTCATTAGTCCCATCCTCATTTGCATAATCTTATGGGTTTGGCTTTATTTCCCCTCTTTGGGTGTGCAAATATTTCAGCTCTCTAGGCATGTGCAGAGTATCCTTTTCAATGCCTTTAAGGCTCCAATACCTCCAGAAGAGGATTTCACTTCGTAAACAAAGATACCTATTTTGCATCAGAGCCCGACAAACTTCTAACGGTGTTCTCCAAGTAAACTTCAGGTTAGTCAGTTCTCTGTGTGGAAGTGAGTTTATCTGCAATTGTAATGCTGAGTTTGTCTGCAATTGTAGATGGTGTACATCCAGGTTTTGCTCCTTGTTGTCTCTATATGATCAGTTTCTTCACATAATTTTATCCACATAGGGGTTGTGTTACTGACTCATAAGCCAGCATGAAGGCTTTCCCCAGAGCTGCTGATTTTTTTTAAAAAAGTGACTTTTAGCCCACTCCTGGGCTTTTCTATGTAGAAATATGCCCTGTTGAGCTCAAGGGAAGCTAAAAGCAACTGCAGAGTCCCCTGTCTGAACTGGGGCCATAGTACTGGGGGAGAATGTATGCCAACTGCAGAGTCCCCCAGTTTGAAACCCCATTGGCTATTAGCCACAGAGTGGGAACAATGAAAGGCACAGAGCTTATTCACAGAATATAGTATTTCCTGAATGCCTCGTGCCTTTTTGAGAAGAAAGAACACTGAAACATGGATACACTTGCAAAGACACCTCGATTTTGAATGGCAGGATATCAGTCTGCGAAATAAATATACCGTATTTATTGCCCGGGTTGGTTTTGCTGCAGCTTCAATAGCAGAAGCCTGCCAGCAAAATGTTGGCGAGAAGGTGCATTTTTCAATGCAAGCTAATGTTTGGAAAACAGCCTGAGTAAGGCAGTTGTGCAATAAGATGAGAAATTAACATTCACAATAACAATCTTGAGCTTGTGAGGAAGTGGTGTAATCTTTCCACTACATAAAGGTGAACTATGATTCCTTATATGCGGATAGTGAACTCACTTTTTTCTCAGCTTGGATCAAACCCACCTACAACAACACAAGAAATTCTTATAGATGTGTGTCCATTATAGGATGATCCTATAATTTAACATTTTGAGAATTTCAGACTGCATTTTTGGAAGAAATGCAACTGCCGCTAGCCAATGTGGATGCAAACATAATCCTTCAAATGCATGGGCACTAATGGTAAAATATCTCAAAAGACAGAGAAAAGCCAAAACAAGACCAAGTAGGTTTCAGAGTTTTAATGGCCAACATAACTTCTGGAGCCATAGCTGGCAGAATTTAGAATAATAATAATAATAAGTTAAAACTGTCTTAATTTTTATAAGTCATATAAGTAAAAGAATTTTCCATTTCTTGGTAAGGAATATACTGTGGGTGGGGGCTTGGCATCAAATATCTATGCATTTATAAGCACAAAATACTTCCTGCTTTGAGTCAGTTGAATCAACAGCAAAACACTTGTTGATTTTAACAGGCTGGGATTAGAGTCTTAAATGTAGAATTTAGAGTATAAGCCCTTTGAGGCAGAGGCCATACCTCATTTGCCTTCAGTTCAATATCTATTGCTATTGGAGGTTATTTATTTAAATATTCATATCTCACTCTACATCTTTAAATCTCAGGGTAGAATTTCAGATGATAAAACAGTAATTTAAAACAACTGAACAGGAAGGGCCAGTGGGTGGATATCCACAACCAAGTAGGTCAAACAAAGCTATGTTCATTGGTTCCCAAAGGCTAAGTTGTTGAGATAAGTTTTAATTGGACACCAAAATAAAGCCAGTTTCACAGCCAATCAGGCCTCCAAGGGGGAGCATTATATAACTAGGGCACCACAACACACTAAGCTGAAAATATGTGTGTGTTGATAATATAATTAGAACAATATTATATGAATAATATAGTAATTTAGCCTTCATGGGGCTCTGCTATCTTATTGTGTATGTCTCTGTATTGTTAGGACTATTTTTGCCAGCCTGATGGTTTCTTGAACATCCTTTGGTGTCATGTTTCCTCTTGGAGTGAAACATAAACCAAGGATGAAATAGTCCCTTAAAACATAAGAGCCTTCTTCGGGTAGGGAGATGAGAGAGATGCTATAAAAACAACCTGTCTGAAATTCCTAATTGCAGGAAATGCCACTATGTCTTCAAACTTGAGCCTTTCTTTCCTGTCAGACCTTGTTTTCTTGAAGGAAGCTTGTTCCCTAGAGCCAGCTGAGCTCAAGTGATGTAAGAAGACATGAAGATGTACTAGGGAGAGTGCAAGGGGGCAGAGCCCTGCCTTGACATTGACACAGATAATTGAGTTATTGAGTAGTTAGTATAAAAGTTAACTGCTGCCTGAGAGAGATGTCACACAGCACTGAGGCTGTTGTGAAATTAATTATCCCTCTGGTAGCATTTATACTTGCCAGGTCTCCCCACCACCACCGCTCCCAGTTGATGTGCCTAATGCCACTTGGCACCAATTTTAGCATGTCTAGAATCTCTGTACTTCCCAGCAGTGCTGACATATATAAAACCAGATAAGACAGAGTAGATGGGATTCATTGGTACACCACTGCTAATATTAAGAACTAGACAACTAATTAATTATGATTATTTGTGTAGCACCATCAGTATTTCCAGGGGTCATCACCACTTTAAACATGCTGTCCGCTACTTTAAGGCTAAGATTTTCAGAAGGTACTAAGGCAGTTTGACACCTTTGGTCCATTTGGAATTCCCAGACATATATCCCACAGGTTGGTGATGATGCAAAGCCATCTGTCTTCATGTAGTAACCATGCATGTGATACACTGCCTCTCTTCAGCACTTGTCAGTTAGGAACCCAAGGGTCTTCTCTAGCAGTCTGCTGTGTATTCAGATTCCTGTTCAGGCTTTGGTTTGCTTCTTTCCTTCTCCTCATTAGAAACTCTTCACACGATCCTGGCATGTCCATATGACAAGAATGAAATATGTTTGACCCTTTAAAAATCTGAGCCAATTCTACCAATGAATTACATTTTCATAAAAGTGCCACAGGAAATATTGAGAGGCACCACATGCAATAATTGGCTTAAAATGTGCAAGTGGCTGAGAAAGTGTATGTGTCTCTGTGTTTGAGCATCTAGTTCAAGGTATCTAAAGCAAAGCTCCTTAAACTTTGGGTAGCAACCCCATATGGAGTCATGTAACTGAATGTAGGGGTTGCAAAAATGTTTGATTTGTATACCTATTTTATATACCTATATACCCGGGGTTGCGTTAAAATTTCTCGGGCAAAAAGGGGTTGCAAGTGGAAAAAGTTTTAAAAGCCCTGATCTAAAGGTTGTAAAAAGAACCTCATTGACTTGTGCCCATCTAGTCCAGAATCATAATTTCCCACAGATGCCAACAAGATTTTTCCATGGAAGTCCATGAATAGCGCATAAAAGAAGCAGAACATTTACATCATTACCTGCACTGGATATTCACTGGCCCCCAAAATTACCTTAGAAACTGTTCTACAATCTGTTTGATGCTGAGTATCAGAAACCTGGTTTCCTTGCAGTCTAAGGGGTTGTCTAAATGGTGAAAATGCACCTCATAGCATTTGAGGAAAATATGACCTGTCTTAATGGCACCCTGCATCAATACACAGTATTCAGAAGTGTGAGCCAAATCCACCATAAACTCTGTGGGAAAAGCCTTTGCGGCTTTTCCCAAAGTTTTTAAAAAGTTCCATGGGGAATGTGTATTCCTGCTTGTTGGGACAACTGATTTGCATTGATTCGCATCCCCCATAAGAGTAGAAGTAGAAAGCTGATTGGTTGGATGTGGCTAGGGGTGGAGCTTGCTAACAATGCAAATGCCCAGAACTGCAATCTTGGATTTTTGCCTTAGCGATTATGTGCTGAAGGTGATGAAACAGCCTCCCCCCCCACACTTTTATTTATTTAGGTGGAATATCACACTTTCCCACCTTAGATATGCTTTTTTTTAAAAAAAAAATACTGTTCCGTGGTGGCAACTGGTGAAAATAATAAAAAAAAGTGAGCAATTGACTTGTGGGCCATCATCTTGATTCTCAGGCATACCCGTTGAAACAGTGAAAGCAGATAGCTTTGCTTGCCTGCAATTTTGCCCAAAAAAAGTTGAGATAAATCAAAGCTGCTACGAATTGGCATTAATGTGCATAAAATCCACATTTTATTATCTTGTATAGATAAGCCCTAAATAAAATTTATCTCTTTTGTACAGGGGTTACATTAATCAAAACTCTCTACTGAGTGTCTTGTTCACATTGTTTTTAGCTGTTCATGGCCTGTTCATTTAGTCCATCATGTGACCTCCTAACTCCTTTTCTTTGCACTCCAGAGGTACACCAGGACACCCCTCCCAAGCCCACCTCCCTATTTTTTTTCCAAGTGGAAAAATTGCCTGACATCCACCCAAACCATGGCCAAAACCCACCAAAATGTTGTGATTGGACTTAATTTCTACCTCATGCCCCCAACCCCTTCCAGACAAACCAGTGCTGAACACTGACCAAAAATGAAGACGAGTCCACAAGCAGGGAACATTTCTGCATTTGATTTACCTTTATTTTCAGCCTATTTTAGATGTCCTGAATCCATTGATGTAGGCTGCTGGAAGGTATAGAATAGTTGTCTATCCCTGAGTTAGCGCGTGACAAGAACAAAAACTCAAGAGTGGTGCATCTAAATCCTAATTGCCATATTTGTGTTTTGAGATGTAAAGCTAGGAAAAGAAACTCACTTGCCATTCTTATAAGTGAACTTTTCTTCTGAATGTACCCTTCACATAGTGATATGTAAGATACCATGTCTATCAATATTCCAAGTTTAGCATCTCTCACTGCAAGGAACCATGTCTCACTCAAACTTAGGGGAGAAAATGTCAGTTAATCATTTGTAAGCCACTCTGGGTCCCATGTCAGAAGGAAAGTGGGATGAAAAGAAAATAAATAAATAAATAAATAAATCTGGAAGAAAGATCTTTCTAATGCAAAAGTGGGGATCATACAGCCCTCCAGATATGTTGTTCAGCTCCCAAGTTCCAGCAGTCCTAGCTTGCAGAATGCTAAGAGCTACATTCCTGCAACATTTAGAAGGCCATTCATGGAGTTGCTATAAGTTGACAGGCAAGTTGAAGGTGCACACACATGCGCGTGCACACACACAGGTTCATTTAGAGCCAGCGCGATGTAGCAGTTTGAGCACTGATTAGGACTCTGGAGACTCGGATTTAAATCTCCACTCAGGGATAGAAACCCACAGGGTGACCTTGGGCAAGTCACTCTCTCACAGCCTCAGAGGAAGGCAACAGCAACCCTCCTCTGGACAAATCTTGCCAAGAAACCCCCATGGTAGGTTCACCGTCTTGTTGTTAACTGCCATCAAGTTGACTTCGACTTATGGTGACCCTATGAATGAGAGACCTCCAGGCCACCTTATCCTCAACAGCCCTGCTCAGGTCTTGCAGACTCAGGGTTGTGGCTTCCTTGATTGAGTCTATCCATCTGGCATGTGGCCTTCCTCTTTTTCCACTACCTTCTACCATATCAAGCCTTATTGTCTTTTCTATTGAGTCATGTTTTCTCATGATATATCCAAAGTACAACAATCACAGTACTTGGCTTCAGACTTGATTTGCTTTAGGACTTATGATTGCCATAAGTTGAAAATGACTTGAAGGTACACAGCCGCAGCAGCAGCAGCAGCAACAACAACAACAACATTCATTTGAGCACTGATACTCCTTTAGACAGTCTGGACCCAAATCATTCAAGAGTGTCTCTACAATTTGCAAACGAAGATAAGAGTGTCTCTACAATTTGAACTGGACACTTGACAGAGGGCACTAAATAGTGTATGTGCAGAACCCCACTGTCATCTTCATGTACAGACACTCCTACTCCCATAATTTTTGTTACAGTTTTTTGCTGCCTTGTTCATACTCAGGAGGAGGGCTGGGGTCTAATAAATGCTTGAAGGGATGTGAATTCATTACTAACTGGTTGTTCCAACTCTGCTCATTTGCCTACAAAACTGAGAGGTGATAACATATTCTAGCCTTGCCAGGTCATTCCCTTACTACCCATCTGTTCTGATCAGATGTCAGTTGGCACGTTTTCTAGATTTCGCTCTGTGTGCCCAATTTTTTTAAACACACACACATACAATATTCTACTCTTGATTCAGTGGTTAGCTAGCATTTCAGTGTAAGGCATTTTAATAATAGGTCTAATGTTGTAGTTTGAAGCATTTCTTCTCTGATCCTAGGAAGTGTCCATTCTGGGGCAGAGAGGACTTAAAAACTGAGCATCTGATGTAGTCATTCATACTTTGTGTTTCATCAGCAGGATATCTTGTCTGAAAGTAACCGCTTTGCTGCCACACCATCTGTCCCACCTGATGGGCATGTTCTTAGAGATCTTTACCTGTCACAAAGAGCATCCAGGCTGGCTTTCCAAATTGCTCCTGAGGCCCAGATGCCTTGCTCTTCACAGTCCTTTCTCAGAGTGAGGAATACTGGGAGAGGTGAACACAAAGAATGAAAGATGAGGCACTTAATAGCTCTGTGGAGCCCTGTCAGCTGCTCTCCTATTGTGGTATGTGCTGTAATAGAAAAGAAGGGCTGGCAGGGGTTTCTGGAGCACTCCTTGCTGAAGCAGTGGTGCACCAGGTGTGGGGCATATAATTCACCATCTCTCCCACCAGAGGCAGGGATTTCCCCCAAATTCATGGGAGGGTTGTCCCTGTTGTATTTGTAAGCTTTCCATGAAGGTAGGTGTCTGTCTGAGTCTTTTTTTTCTTTTTTCTTTTAATGAAAACAGCACGTTCTCATTGCTTTAATTATCACCAACAGAAATATCACCAGTAACCACCATCATTGCCTTTAGTAGGGGGCAGAAAAGAAATTTACATAAAGAAAACCTAATTTTCAAGAAAAAAGGTGCATTCTGAACTGCACACTTAACTAATCAGACTTAACAAATAAGAGAGTAAGGAAGGCTGCCAAGAAAGAAGTATGTTTTTCTACAGCAATTGGGCATGCAAATGCCAACCTCTATCACTGAGTCATGTATACATGCTTCCCATCTGAAAGGAAAATTCCAAATTCTTCAAGTTTCCTATGCACTTGGCTAATTATTCTGAGATAGAAATAGCACCTTTGAAGCATGTCCATGAAATACATAATTAAAGTATCTTGTGTTCGATCACACTGTTAGACAGTTAATTGAAAAGCACATTGTATCTAACTAATGAGACAAATAATGTATGCATCCGGGACCTGATGACATGTCTTATCCCCTAGTACCCTCCCCACACACACTTTAATTGCCAAAGTGGTAACTGGTGGAAGAGGACCACGTACTGGGTTGCCCTTGATCTATTAATCCGGAGTACATGCAGTTGCTGATATGGCGTCTCATATATACAGATAAAGGAGAGGCCTGCAGGATGAGATGTTTCCTCCAGCAGAGTTTTGCTCTGATCTGTTAAAGTGGGCCAGAGCCTACTAGCTTCTTTCACCTCCTGAGGAGAATAATCAGTGATTAGGGAGGGGCATAGCTCAGCAGTGAAGTACATGCTTTGCATGTTTAAGGTGGTCCCAAGTCCACTGTTGGATATCTTAAGCAAACTGATAGTAGAACTGAGAAAGGCCTCTGCCTTGGGCAGACAGAGTAGATAAGACTGGGTAAGAACATCAGCTTATAAAGTCTTTGTTAGCATCTTGCTTGAGCTGTAAAAGGGCAAGCTGATCTTAAACAAGTCTTAGCACATGCACCCCCAATATACACACACTCCTGCAACATACAGCCATTTATTATAATATGTTTGCAACGTTGTTGTAACAATTACAGAACTAATGTACATAAAGTGCTTGAATGGTGTGATTTATGGTAACATACCAGGCTGCACTCTTGAGCATACTAATTTGGGACTAAGCCACACTGAATACTGGTGTGTGGGAGGGCATACTTCTAGATAAACATGTATAGGATTGGGCATCAGATATTACTAGAAGGCTCATCAGTTTGGCAGCTCCTTCATTAGCAGTAAAACTTTAGTTAATGAGGGATATTAATAGATTGATAAATAGGCAACATATTCAGGGACTTGCTCTGCTAGAATGCTTTGCATATGCAAGCTTTGCATCTGTATCATTCACTCTGCACTGAGAGTGTTTTCCTCAAGTGTACTCAAGAGCCTTTCAATAGCTCATGGCAAATGCACACTACGTACGTTCAGAAACGTCTGCTTAGTGTAATAACAGGTGTAGGAAGCATCGCTTGCTACCAACTATTCGGCTTTGTTTTTGATTGTGTTCATGCAAAAAAGTGATCTATCCTATTGTTGCATTGACCTGTGGATTTTAAAAATAAAAATCTGCTGGAAAATTGCATTTAATACACATTTGATATCATAATTCCTCTCAAAATATGCATTTGAAACATTTTTGAGAGAGTTTTACAGTTGGGAATTGTATTGGAACATTTGTGAAATATGAAAGACAGTAGGTGATTCTGTTTTGATTCATATAGATTAGGTGTGGATTAGATTAGATTAAGCTAGTTGATCACTATCAGAATTCATGAACATCAACTTTATCAAACATTCCAAGATGTATGTTTGATCTATGCAAAAAGTCTAAAAACTCTGAAAATATAAGTCATCTGGGTCATGTGAATTCACCATTCTTCAAGGATTGATGTAGCTGAAAAAAATCAGAATGCTTTAGCCTCCCCAAATTATTATCTCTGAAGTCAATATCCATTTTTAATTGTTTTATTATAAACAAATGTAACATTCATACATAGGTGTTTTGATGATGTTGATGCTTTCCTAACTACTATATTATTAGAAGGGAATAAAGCAAGAAGACACATTTTACATCTTAATAGATTTACAAGAAGGAAAATCTTTTAATCTCTTTGTATCCACATTATATCTAGCCTTCATGGAATCAGTAAAATGATTTTTCATACTAGTCATACATTGACTAAAGGAGCTCCATGAGGTGTGGTTGAAATCCACAACTTTGAATATCATGTGAGGATTGTGCTTCATATCTGAATTTATTGAATCAGTGAAATGATTTTTCATACCCAAATTGAGCAAAGAGCTCCATGAGGTGTGGCTGAAATCCACAACTTTGAATATCATGTGAGGATTGTGCTTCATATCTGCATTATGTCCACCACCACCCCTTAAAATTAGTTCCTGTTTTCACTTTACTCTGAATAAATAGTGTTTTCAGGCATGTGAATAATGAGTATTTAGAGCACAGCTCTCAAAAGGTGGAAAGCTTTTGTCAACACTGACCTTTAACAAATGCATAGGGAAGATGCCTTTTGAGCTCTTTGGGAACTTGCATAGTGCAGATTGTTTTGTGTGGAGATGGGATGAGGTAAACGATACATATTTTGAACAATCGAACCAAACATGTTTATTATGAATATATAACATGTTACTAGTCTGCACCTGCTAAGCTAATAGATAAATGGTAATTCCACACCATGATTTTATTTCTTGTCCTGCTCCAGTAGCAGAACCGGAATCAGTTTAACCCACTGCAGTGTGTGTGTGTGTTTGTGCCTGTCAGTCCATGTCCACACAGAGACAAAGATATATTACTCACAATTTTTTCAGAGAATATCTTTTTGCTAGAATGTGGGAGTGGGACTCTATGAGTATTGTGGCAGAGAAGAAAGGGAAGAGAAGCATGTTCCCTTACAGGTTTTAATAGAATAGAATAGAATAGAATCTTTATTACGGTCATAGACCAGCACAGGTAAAAAGGGGATACAGAATAAAGGTAAGATCACAGAATAAAAACAGGCTAAAAGCAGTATTTAAAATGTTAGCTCCAGTATAACAAGTATAACAAGATAACAAGACTAGGTTGACACTATTCTACTGCTGAGGACATTGTCTGACGAATTTTAACCGCAGCTGCGCAGAATCTGGCAACATTATAAGTTGTTCCGGGGTTGGTGTCTGAAAGCAACAAGTTTATGTAGAATTGTCCAGTGTGCCCTTGATATTTATGCAACAGGGGTGAAATAAGTCTGAGACGTATGTCCCTGTAGTATGAGCACTGGAGTAATACATGCTCTGTTGTTTCTATTTGGCCTGAGTTGCAGGGGCACAGTCTGTCTGAGAAGGGGATCTTCTTGTATCGGCCTTCAAGGACAGCTGAAGGGAGGGCATGACACCGTGCAAGAGTAAAGGCCCTTCGATGTTTAGGTATTTCAAGTGTTGCTAAGTATGCCAAAGGTGAGGCCAGATATCTATTGGAGTCACTAGCAATGAAGGTTGGAGTACTGGCTATGTCCAGTTGTCGCTCTATATCTGCTACCCGTTGTTTGATAGTAGCTTTTGCCCTATCATATCCCAGGCTTAGCAGAAGAACTGGGGAAAGGCCCAGCATTGAGATTTTAGTCATCACTGTCTGTTTCCAGCTGGATTGGAAATCATCACTTAAGGTTAGTGGAGCAAGGCCAGTGGGAAAGAGGGATAGTCTGAGCCAGTAGTTGAGTATGGTCACCCACACTCTGGCCTCCATTTTCATAAATCCTGACTCCAGTCTCAGAGCTGCGTTAGAGACACATTTTGGAGTTTGGAAAGCTGATCTTAAGAATTTGGATTGGACAAGTTCTAATGGAGCAGGGTTGGGGAAGGGTCCCAATTGGGATCCATAAAGCAGTTGTGCTACTGGTTTGGCTTCAAAAAGTTTGAGCGCTGCAGGTAAATAGTGGCCTCCTCTTGTCTTAAGAAATTTGAGAATGGTTGTTGTGCTCCTCTGTGCATTGCAAGCAGCATACTCTCCATGCGCTTTCCTACTACCAGTGGCTTGAAAAATTACCCCCAGGTATTTGAAGCAAGAGACCTGTTCAATCTTGTGGCCATCTATATTCCAGTTGTAGTTCTTGGGCCTTTTAGCGAATGCCATGATTTTAGTTTTTTGATAGTTGAGTTCTAGCTGTTCCACTCTGCAATAATATGTTAGTGCTCTTAGGGCTCTTTTTAGTCCAATGGGAGTTCTTGAAATTACTGCTGCATCATCCGCATAAAGCAGCGTTGAAATATGCCTTCCCTTTAATTTTGGGGGGTGGAAGTTAGTGTTGTTGAGGTGATCAGGTTTTAATATACTTCCTTCCCTCACAAATGTTGCTTCCATAAACCAGTGTTCTTTCCTCTTGCCTGAAGGCTATTGTCATAATTATTTTTTATGGAACATAAATTTCCAGTCCTTCACCAAGTTGATACAGTGTGTGTGTGCGTGTGTGTGTGTGAGAGAGAGAGAGAGAGAGAGAGAATGAGAATTGTTGTCAGTTAATACTGACGTTAGTCTAGATGAAGCTTGGTGTACACTGGAATTTTAATTCCATAACACATTTTGAGTGCTAAATTTGTCCTGGTCCATTACCAAAAACTCCTCATGTAGTCAGTAGGTTTGGAAGTGATAATAAGATACAGTTTGGCTTATTTGCCTCTGTTGTTGCATTAGTGGAAGTGTTACATTTCATTGTATTGAACCTTTCTGTTACGTTCTGTCCAGTCCTCTGTTGTTTATTTGGACACTCTGGGCCCTTTCATGGTACACACTTACAGCACTATAATTCCACTTTAATGGCCATGGCTGCATCCTATGGGATCCTGGGGTGTGTAGTTTGCTCAGAGGCACCAGAGGAGCTCTCTGGCCAAGAATTGTAAACACCCCTCCCATAACTCCTGACCCCAAGATTCCATAGTATGGAACGCAAGGCAATTAAAGTAGAATCATAAATGGTATATTTGGGCAGTGTGAATGGGTCCTTTGTAAAACAGAGTTGGGCACCCTTGAGAGTTTCAGGAACTACATTGTTCTTCACTAGAACTCAAAGGTCAACCAACTGAAGCCAGCTGCCAAATTGTGTTTCTGGAAGACCAACACAGGAGATTATCAGACGGGGACAACAACAACAAAAGTGTCCCTGTCTCGCTATGTTCTCTCATGCCCCCCTCCCATCCCTGTAATGCTAGAAAAAGAAAACATTTTAGACCTACTTTTAGTGTGACTGTTCCCTCCCCCTAGCAGCCCAGGAGTGAATGGAGCTTGAAGAGAGCTCCCTTCACTTCCTGGAATGGAAATCCCGGCCATTCTTATGAGAGGATGATCGTGTGGGAAATTCGAAAAGAAAAAGAAAGGTTAAAAGTGACAGCAAGCACAAAAACACACTTAAAAAAACTCCAAGCAACCCAGGGAGGGTACAAAAAATGTGTCACTTACCTTGATGTCCTGGTCGCACCCAGAAGTGTTTGGCACAGACCTCCCACTGACTCTGGCATTGCACCAGCATAACGGGGTATGTTTTCACTCGCCTGTCATTCCGTCATAGAAACGGAATGGGTGATCTATTTATGGCTTAGTCCATGAATTAAAAGGAGTGGTCATGGAACAGGAGACGCACGGGAGCATAAGGACTGTGGAATGATGTCGTCTGAAAGGGAAACCCTTTAGTGATCTCCTGGCGTCCTTGTCACGCCATATTTACAATGTCTGATAACCTCCACAGAACTGAGGAACCAGGTACCTCTGAGCCACAGATAAGTATGTTAGTTCTTTTAAAATATCACTCCATTTAGACTTTAAAAACTTTTTAATAAATTAGATTAATTAAATTTACATTGCAAATGGGACATTTATTAAATTTAAATTAATGCTAATTTAAATTTATATTCCCTTACTACACTAAAAACCTTGTGAGAATGAAAGAGGGGGGGAAATCTATCCATGAATTTACTCCTTCCTCCTTCCTTGTCCTCGCTTTGAGCTTAGGCGTAAAGGAAACAACTGCATGAAATTTTGAAAACCCCATTTCTTCCCCTCAAGGAATGGCAAAGAGTGACACACACACACACTTTCTTGTGTGGCATGATAACAGTTAAAGATGTAGGCGAAAGACAATACAATTGATAGAGAAGGTGGGCTAAATCCAGGTCTAATATTCCATCCACCAAAAAATGGATATAAACTAAATAACAAAGACATGTCAGTCAAAAACCTCAACAATCCCCAAATTGACTCTATACCATTTGAAAACATTGGAGATCCCCAGACATAATTGTCTAACCCCACTCCACACTGGCAATATATTACTTGCACAACCTACAAATGATATGTTTGCATGCGTGCATGTGTGTGTTTGTTTGTTTGCAGGTGTTAAGATATAGATAGCTCTGTCTTGACTGAATGGAGAAACAGAAGGCTACATTCAATAGGGGTGGAAAGAATATTTGAAAAAATTGAAAAATTGTTAAAAAGAGTTTCTTGAGGGTCATGATATCCTGATGAGGAGAATCATGTACTGAGAGAATCTTTGCATTTTGGGACTTATTCTGTATATGAACTTTTTTGCTGCACTGGAAACAGCATTTTCTATGCAAATAATAGTGTTTCTGCATGTAAATATTATTTTCTGTGAAGAAATTGCTGTTTTCTGCACACACACAAAGTGTGAATTTTGCGCGGAAAAAGTCTGAACTGCCTATAGTCTTTTCACAGCAGGAAGAAACTTGCTTATTTTGGTTACTCATTGCTTACTTTGAGAACAAAAGTAGTGAAGAATTGCACCCCTACACGCAAGTAGCATCAGAAAAATTAAATGTGGCAAGCAGGAGGAAGATATAGTCATTTAATGTAATTAATATCAGTGCATTGGTTCAGGTCTCTGCTCTGTGCACATGCCAAGACCATAAACATTAACAACAATAACAACAACAACAACAACATAACACACTTTCAGATAACTTGGGCAGGTGTCTATCTCATTCTCAGTTAGGCATATACTGTAATGCTGTTTTTCACACTTCTTGAAAAATAGCTTGATGAAGAGAAGGGCTTCCACAGAGACTTAAAACTGGTTTCCTCCACACTGTCCTTCTTTAGAAATTAAGCATCACATGAAACATTTTCCTATACTGTTCCCTTTATTTGTTTTTATTTAATAATGAAACATGCTTTCAATTTCAGTACAACATATATGTGCAATAGGTTTTCATCTTCTCTTATTAGTGGAGCTTATACTATGAATGTTTTATAGTTAATAAACTTATTGGACTGTGCAATGTTCCTTACTTTTCAAAGCAAAGCTAGTGTGAAAGAAATATATAAAGGCTCATCTACATAAGCCAGGATATACCGGCTCGCTGCTGGCATAGCCTGGCTGCAGATCAGGTCCGTTGTTCCCCTGTTACTGCTTCCAAATGGGCCAGAGTCCAGACAGCCACACCAGACAGTCGTTGCAGCTGCCACCGCCATCTCCCTCGCTGTCTCAGAAGGCAGGAAGCTGGCCCACAACATGTGACCACGACACCTTGCATGTGACCAGCCTTTGTCAGATGCTGTGAAACTGCTTCCTGCCTTCTGGGAGAGTGAGGCAGACTGGTAGCAGCCTGCTGGGGCTAGCTCCTGCGGTCTCACGGGGCCCAAACTGTTCCTTCCCAGTGGGAATGAATTAAAAGAGGTATTATTTTAAAACGTTCTATTGGGCAAGTTTGTGGCTGGAGTGGACTTCCCCCTGTCTTAGCCCCGTATCTGCCCCAGGGGTTTTGAGGACTGCCTGGGGCTAGAAAGAGGCAAATGCCTTGCATCATCTTAAGACAGGGGCATACTGCCTGTGTGCTGCTGTCCCCTAAGACTAGCTCAAGGATTGCATAGGAAAGAGTGTGTAGGTGTTGATCATATAAAACCTTTGTCTCAAAATTGTCATAATTTCTTCCATAACTATATATGGAAACTGCCTTACTTACACAGTGCTTTAAACACCACTTTTGGGGTTGTGGGTGGGGAAAAGATTTACAATCTTATGTTGTCTGTACTTGTTACATGCTTACAAATCTTGAAATAAATAATTTTTTTAAAGCAAGACAGTTTTGTATACAAAGTGTTAGCTTTTCTGTATCACCAACTTGGCACTGACTAGCTTAAAGGTATTGTGCTAAACATGATACTGCACACATAAGCAGCTTACTAGGGATCTGCTCAACAGCTGTCTTTACTTTGTTGTTCACTATATCAGTGGTTTTTAACCTGGGTTCCAGGGACCCCTAGGGGGCCACAATGTCCTCAAAGGGGGTCCACAGAAGCTTGAAGGCTGCTAAGTTCACTTCCTGCCTGCAGTGGAGTGGCCACTGGAGTGACAGGAGCCAAAGCAAAGGCTGGCTGGCTGGCTTGGCCTGCACATTGCCATTCAGTCCACTTCAGCCACAAACTTGCAGGAAGAAGCAGGATAAAAATCTTCCCTCCCCCTCCAGTGCCTCTGAAGGAAGGTTTAATGGATGGTGGACTTGTGCTGTGCTCTTGTTGTTGTTGTTGTTAGGGGTGGTGGTGGTGAAGGTTTTAAATCTTTAGTTATTCTTGGGTTCTGTGTGTCTGCAGCAACAAAAAACATTTAAATGGGGTCCCTGGTAAAGAAAAGTTTTTGGGCTTTTTTTTTTTTTTTACAATTCTTTTTATTGTAGATAAAATTGTTTCTATTAAAAAACAAAACAAAAAAAACAACAACCCCAACATTATTATTTCTGGTAAAGAAAAGGTTAAGAGCCACTGCAGTATATAATTCTTCCTATTGACAGAGAGCACTATGTTTTACGGGGCTACACAGTTGGCAGAATTTCTGTTCAAAGAGTTTATAATCCTTTGTTTCTGCTGTGTGATGGCTTGCTTATTTAAGGTGTGACTGTATTAGATAGCCTGCTGAAATAATCTAAAGGCACCAGATCCTATCTGATCTTGGAAGCCTAAGCAGAGTCAGCCCTGGTTAGTACTTGTGTGGGAGACTGCTAGTGGATACCAGGTGCTGTAGGCTATATTTCCGAGGACAGAATTGGCAAAATCACTTCTGAGTATCCCTTGCTTAAGAAAACCCTGTGAAATTCATGGGGTCATCATAAGTCAAAAGGCGACCTCAAGGCACAGACACGTGTGTTTCACAGAACTGGCTTACGGTACAAAAAACCCTAAGCAAACACTTGGATAGGCACATTTATAGGCACGCCTACCATCAGGGTGTACTTATGGGAGCGAGGGACAAATTAAGAATTCTGTCCACCCTCCCCATGAAATTTTCCTTCAGTCCCCAAATTTCAAGCATTGCAGAGAGTGAGACATTCAAAATCATTCACTCTGAGGACTTTTATATTGTCTGAGTTCTCAGCCTCTTGGTAACTTTGCCTGGCCCTTTTCTTTCAATGCTTACAGTATTTATAAATGCCTAGCTGAAGTTTTGGGTGATTGCAGTGCTAGACGTTTGGAGCGTGAGTGAAAATTTCATTGGGGAAGGACAGCATTCTTATTTGGGAGGCCAATTCCCTGCCACGCTGGAAGCAGCTGCGTGTCTGGACTGCTACTTAGGCCCCAGTACGGCTGGACTCTGAGGGTATGCCCCAGAAGCCTCAACAATGAAGCAGGGAAGTTGTAGGACTGACTGACAGTTCATACCCAGAAGCACTTTCATCATCCTTCCTGGGGCGGCAGAGAGCTCTTGAGCCAGACAACTATTGCTTGTCCCAAAGGCTCTTCACACATAGTACATAGTCTTCTTAGGAGAAGACAGTCATCCCAGACAGCAAAGTTCTGTTGCTGTGGGTGTGCTGAATGGGGCGGGGGACTTCCCTGATGCCGGAGACTGACTTGCTGTAAGTTCAACCTATGCCTTGGTGATTGCGTGATTATGTGAGCGAACATCAGAAACATAGCTTTGCAGTCATATTTATGCAGACATTGGCCTCAGCATTTTTCTACAAAACCCTTCTCATTTTACTTTATTTTGGAGCGCTCCTACTGTAAAAATAGTTATACTGCCTCTTCATAAAGAATAAGATTAAAATAATGAGGAAGGAGCAGGGCCTTGGTGTCCCCTAAAGGAGTAACGAGTTGACCTCTTTGCTTTCTTCTTTATGAAGGGAACGTGATCAGCCAGAATCAACATGAGCTGGTAGTTCTTGTTCTCCCTGCTGCTGACAATTAGAAATGCCTCTAATCTGTGCTGTGACCCAAATTATTATCCCCACATTTTCCACATTAAAAACTATGTGCCGGAAAGTCTTTTTTTCTCTTTCTGCTGGTTTGTTAAAATGATAATAATCTAATTATTCTGACCTTTATCCTCCTCTTTTCCTTTCTTTTAGTAAGGCAGAGTTCAGGGTTTCAGTAGCTCCCCTCAGCTATGAAGCTATTTTGGCTTGGAGCCCAATGTGTAATAATATAATTTCTTCTGGAACCTTTTGGTGGGGGGTATTGCAGAGAAGCCTGTGATATGAGAGATGAGAGGGAGAACTATTGGTGTAGTTGGGTTGAGTGAGCATTAGCTTCACGGCTCTCTGGGTGTTCAGTGCAAAAACTTGGATACCTGGAGGACTCCCCCTATGCATGTGGGCACGTGCACATACATGCACATTGGCATGCGCGCGCGTGCACACACACACACACATCACATATCCCACTTCTGTTCAGGAAGACAGGAGCAGGCTGGGAAGTTATCCAATATGGTGGTCAAGGCAAGATGAAACCTAGGGGCATGATGAATCTGCACTTCTTGTTTGTTGTTGTGTGCCTTCAAGATGTTTCAGACTTATGGAGGCAAAAAGAGGTCAATTTCAAGATACTCTGAGGGATAAGCAGGAGAGAAAGAAGCCATGAGAAGAGATGAAGAAGACAAGAATCAAGTAAAAACAACTACTGTAGCAGCAAACAATTGAAGCTTGTACAGTAGATTTCCATAGGCACTTCTTCAAACTGATTTAGAGGCACATTAAATGATATGAGAAACACATAATTGTGTTTCACATGTCTTGTATTTTATAGCAAGAGATGGCGGGGGGGAGGTCTGTGGGAAGTTAACAGGTGGCCCTTCCTCACCCCTAATGACAGTCTTGGGGACCTTTTACACTAGTAGCACCAGGATCTCACTTTAAATGGCGTGGTATCGTCCTGTGGAATCCTAGAATCTGTAGTTTAGGGAAGAGTACAGTACTTAGTATTCTCAACCAGAGAGCTCTAGTGCCTCACCAAACTACAAGCCCCAGCATTCCACAGAATCCAGCCATGGTAGTTAAAGTGGAATGATAGTGCTATAGTTGTGTAATGAAAAAGGGCCCTTGATAGCAATTCGCCATGCATTTTCATTTGCATAAATTCTGTGTGTCTTTTGAGTATAATGTTTCCTAATATGTCTGGTTTGGTAGTTAATTTCCCCCACTAAATACATTTTCTACATACTTTTTGACCAGACAATTCAGAGAAGTGTAAACATTGGCCCAAGGAATACACATTGCCCCTTACTTTAAATCCTACTTTAAATGTAGAGACTGGGGGGATGAGAATTGTGTGGCCCTTCAGATGTTGTCCAAGAAACTTTAACCCACATAGCCAATGGTGAGGAATGCTGGGAGTTGCAATCCATCAACATCTGGAGAGTTGCATCTTGCCCATCATTGGCTTAGAAGAAACTTTCATATATTTTAAATGAGTAAAGGACTTTCTGAGTATGCAATAACCTCATTTTGTGTTATACCACATTGTAAACTTCAGAGGTTGCTCTAAATGCCTGCAAAATTTCAGGAAAACTTCTGAACCCAAGGCAATGATTACAATATAATCTTTTCTCCCTCTGCTTAAGGGCTCAGGCACCTCTCTTACATTGCTCAACAGTTAATCCCTCTCCCCATTGAAGTTAAAGAGCATCACTGTGCTAAATTTTGTGAGCTGGATCTGGAGACACCCCAGCTGAGTGTTGCATCTTTTAAAACCCAGCGGACTACTCAGAAATTTGAAATGCTGAGTTTAACCCAAGAATCTTTCTTGAACATTCTTGTATTTTATTCAGATACAGGTGCAGTGACTCCCAATGTCCCCCCTGGGTGATTACTGACAACCAGCATCTCTGCAGCTGGTGAAAATCCTGTTAGTGCTCTAACAGTGAGGATTAAGAGGGGTCAGGAGGGGACTGCAGGCTATATCAGCAGTGAACGAATTGGTGTTAAGTGTTAAGTGGTGGGTCTGTTCTTGCAAAGGATTCAGCTGCTGCTGGTGTCTCTGTCAAAATGTGTTGTGTCCAAAATGACCAAGTAATTTCCAACTACAGTATATGGGGATAACCTCTCACAGATGTATCTATCTGTCCTCTAATTATGAGAATGATAAGGGCCACATTAGTTGGAAGGACTGAACCTTCTTATACTATTCATATTAATGGATTCCAAAGGGATTTTTTTAAAAAAGCCTACTCTTACTACTTCAGTTTCCACTTATTTCCCCCCTCAATGGGATCACTTGTGGAGTTTCACCCCCCCCTTTTTTAAACAAATGTTTCAAATAAAATGGCATTGGGATGAACAAAGCTCTAATTAAAATAAATGGGATGGGGGGTGACATTGTACATATCCAAGATACTGGGGGCATCTCAAACCTCAGTAGGAAATCTGAACTGCAGGTGGTGGGGGAGGCATGGAGCTGCTCATGCTTGCCACCTCACTGCCCGTGCCCCTACTTTCTTTGTTCCCAAGCATGTGGTTCCCAAGTACTACATGCTTTCTCAGAGGTCCTAGTCACATAGGGAGTTCTACACCTCCTCAGACAAGATGCCCCCTTCAGATATTGCTGCTCACTGTAGAAAAGTCCAAAACAGGAAGAGAGAGGCCAGCATATTTAGGGATTTTGAAGGCAGGCATGACTGAATGTCCCCATGCCCCCTTCATGATTTCAAATTATACAAACCCAATTCTAGTAATTCAAGAGCTATTTTATGTTAGTGTTTTAGGTCGTGTTGGCCACTGCCTTGTGTTTGTATAATACACAGCCTATACCAAGAAAGCTATGTGTGCTTGCATGTGTCTCCCCACGTGTATAACACTGGAAACCCACAAGGATCTAGGTACTTCTCCTAGCATGCTCATAAAATAGAAAATAGTTTTTGAGTGTTAGACTACAATTCTGGAGTGCAGGGTTTGAATTCCCACTTGGCCATGGAAAACCACTGGGTGACCTTGAGCAAGTCACACTCTCTCAGCCTCAGAGGAAGGCAATGGCAAACCCTCTCAGAACAAGTGTTGCCAAGAAAATCCTAGAATAGGTTTACCTTATGGTTGCCATAAGTTGGAAATGCCAATGATACAGTTGGAAATAAGAACAATACAGAACTAAAAATGATGTTCCTTAAAATATTAACAATTCTGTGGATCATAAAGCCAAATTAAGAAATATATTTTTCTATGTTTCTGGAATATATGCGGACCTAAAATTAGACATATATCATCTCTGTAGAAGAAATGTGCATTTTTATTTATTTAGCTGCTCTTTATATATATATATATATATATATATATATATATATATATATGATGATTAGGCAATGATTAATGTAACTTGGTATTTGGATTCAATACACAAGTTGCAAAGTCCCATTTTAAAAAGTGGGGCTTAGAAAGTAACCCCCTCACCATGCAGTGTGGGTTCCAGCCCCAAAATTCTAAGCTTTAATTTGTTTTAGAAAATATTTACATTTCCATAACCACTTCTGTCTATTTACTAAGCATTTTCAGATTCTGCACAGGGCAGCAATAACATATGCTAATATCTCACCCTATAGCCATGTACGGTAACAATGACATCTATTTTGCAACATACAGATATTGCTTAAGGTGAAATAGGGGAGGAGAGGAGCCATGAAGGGTGATGTGAATTTCTCTCCCTCTTTTCGACAGGTAGTGTGTCTCACAGTTGCAGCACAAAAGTTGGGATATTATCTTTGGAGATCCTCAGTTCTTGCAAAGAAATTCTGCTCCAGTTAACTAAATTTGACTAGTCAAAAAAAAAAAAAAAGAATTTCCATTACTAAAATTCTTCACTGTATAGTGATCCTCATGTACATATCCATATGCTCAGGTGATTTCTTTCCGTATTGTATCTCTTGCATTCTCATATAATAAAGTAGTAACCCCGCATCCGCTGATTTAGTTATCCGCAGATGGCAACAGTGGGATGGTGGTGGACGGGGGAGGGAGGAGAGGAGGAGAGATCTCACCTCTCTTTTCCCTTTGCCCCTGGGATTGCTGCCCAGGATCACTCCCGGGGCAGAAATGGCTACAGGAGCGTTCGTTTTTATCCACAGATTTTGTTATCTGTGGGGGGGCCCTGTAGCCAGTTCCCTGTGGATATGGGGGTCCTACTGTATGGCTTTTTAAAATTATTTTTAATTGTATGTTTTAACTTGTTTTAAGGTTGTGGATAGTATAGTGCTATACTATTGTTGAACTTTTGTGTGTTTAGAGCTGTTGAACCTGTTTTAATTTGTAGGTTACCTTGAATCCCAATACTGAGGGGAAGGCAGGATAAAATGATGATGATGATGATGATGATGATGTTAGAGCAGTTTTTGCTTCTTGCTACATTAGTTATTTCATTGTTTATTTGGATTGTGTATAGTTTGGCCCCAGAAAGGGCTTCCTGAGTGGCTGATAATATGTACAATGCAGAGCAATGGAGAAACAATAGGGAAAATAAATTCAAGAAAAGACTAGCAGTAAATAATAGAAACAAACTAATGACACCTGGGGAAAAAACAACTTTAAAATGAAAAACTAAATGGTCCATGAAAATAAGCATATATTTAGCTGGTACTAAAAAAAGATGGTGATTAGGCAGGCCAACCTGAGCAGACCATTCCAAAGAGAGGGGGCAAAGCTATAAGGACCCCATTTCTGGATACCACCAACTTTAACTTGAAAGACAGGGAGACCTAAAGAAGGGTCTTGGAAAACATCTTAACAGCTGGACAGTTTTGTGTGTGAGAAGTGCTACCCTTGAATTACTCTGGTTTCCATCCATTTAGGTCTTTAAAGCCTAAAACCAGCACCTTCTGTGGTTCCCAGAAATGTGAAAGTATCAAGATGTGTTCCACATGCCTGGCCCAAGTCAATAACCTAGGCACTGATATCCCCCCCCCAAAAAAGCCCACCCACAGGTTGTGTATTGCAAAAAAATGAAAGGGGGTTTGAGAAGAGGATACGTAAATGTGGCCAGGCTGTCTCTGTCCAAGAAGGAATGCAGCAGGTATAACTAGCTTCAGCTTGTAGAAAGTGCATGATGGTTCAGAAGGTGTGGGAGGCTTCAGTAAGGTTGAATCTTACTAGCTCTCCAGTTTGTGAACCTAATCCTTTAAGGCATGGTGGGCAACTAAGTCCTGGGGCCATTTTTTGGCCTCTGGGACCTTCAACAGGCTGCACTGAGATGAAATGTCCAGTCTACCTCTGCTTTCTTTTCTTTTTGTCTTTCATCTGTGGGGATGTGTGTTCATCTCCCCCACCAACACAAATCTGCTGATCCTGGAAGCCTGCAGGAGTAGGGATGCAGCTTTTTTGATCCTTCCCCAAAAATGAAGGTTTTAGTCAGCAGCAGGTGAATCTTGAGCCACAAAAAAGGGGGAGCTGTACTGTAACCCCCTGCCTGCTTTGACAGAATAGCCTGAGCACTACCTGCTGGACTAGACATGCCACACATCAATACTACCTTCATTTTGTGTGTGTCTAAACTCCAATTTCTTGGACCTTATGCCCTGATTTCACACACAGGCTTAGCATTTCAACAGCTTCCCCTGAATTTGATGAAAAAGACAACTAGAATTGGGCTTCATCGGCATAGAGATGGCACTTCATCACAGATTCTCAGATGACTTCATGTAAGGTTTCATGTAGATGTTGCACATTCTGGGGGATGCGGCATACTACAGTAGAGTCTTAGGACCATGTTTTAGAAGCAGCTATCCGGATAGGAGGAGAATCACTGAATAACAGTGCCCCAGGTTTCCACCTCAGTCAAAAAGGATGCCATGATTAATCAAAGGGAATAGGTAGGGCTGTGTTCTTCTTCCGTGCCCCACCATGCACCCAACTTAGTTCATCCATCAGAACAACCAAAACAAACCCTATATGGGTACAAAAAGCAGGCTTAAAATCAAATTGGAATGGATCTAGGTAAATGGTGTCATTTAAGACTCTCAAATTGGCAACGGTGGTGTACTTTTTCAAGCTTTAGTTTCAAGATAGGAATGGGGAATATGTGGCCCACAGATGTTGTTGGATTGCAACTCCCAGCAGCCCTAGCAAGGGAAACTATTGGTGAGGGATGATGGAAGTTGCAGTGCAAAAGCATCTGGGGGCCACTTGTTGCCCATATTTAAGATATGGTGCTCCTGAATTAATTTACACTATAGCTGCTGTTCTTTAGATGCCTTAAAACTTAATCATATATCAGTTTCTGTACTCTCCAGAATTCCCCAAAAACAATTTAAGTTGAGATGCAGTAGGAAAGGGGTGTGTCTTGAAGAAAAAGTGGCTTGCATCCTGATGTTACTCTCAACTAGAGTAGACTCGTTGAATTAGTGGGAGGTATGAGAGTGTAGGCTCACCACTCACCATAGATTTAATGATCCATTCTAGATGGGACTACCAATAAGATTCAAGCCTATGTAAGAGAAATTGTGTAAGCAGTTGGTGCACTAATGTGAACTAGTTTGTTGGCCTAAGCAAAGGGACATCCAGATATTTCATCAACATTGAAAAAATCACTAGTTCCTCATCTCTGGCTTAAACAGTTATGAGATACGTCATAAAGTGTTGGCCTTTTGTTTGGTGCCAGTTGAGATCTCATCCAAAGCTTCTTTCATTCCTGCTGTAGTTGCAGTTAACTGGAGTATATCTGTACTGGTGCCAATGCATTCATCAGCATTATCAAGGGAAGAATAAGACACAAAATAGAAATATGCTAATTCATATTCTTAAAATAGAAGAGAAGGCAAGGTTGGATATTCTTGTGTTGAAAAGCCAAATAGATGGACCAGGAAGTGAGTGAACGAGGGGGAGTAAATTTGTAAGTAGAAAGTGAAGTAAACAGTATTGAAACATCAACCAGAATAAAATACAAGGCATACTCTCTTCCTTGCTGTCTCTTCCTCCCATGATGTTTCTTCTTTGTACTGCATCACTCCTCCTCAGTAGATCACTGGACCAAGGCAGACCAGCATGGCTCGTTAACCAGATGCTACCTAATTATGCTTGCACATTTCTGCAAGATACCTTACTAAGGACAGACAGTCAGAGCTCCCCTGTGTCTCCTATCACCTCTCTGGTACCTGAGAGGATGGATTAATGAGGCCTGAAAAGCGCCTCTACAGATGGACTTTGATTTTGCCATTCTTTAGTGATGGGCTTAGAAGGACAGAAGTTGGTCACAGAGCTTGCTCCAGATGCTACAGCTGGCTCAGTCTGAATTAACAGTGGAATTTCTCTAAACTCCCCCCAGACCTATGGGGGGGATTGCTCTGTAGCAGTGACCAAAATAAAATAGTCTACAATGTTTACTCAGTTTATTTGATGAAAGAATTAAGCTACAGCCTGCTTTTACACTCCCTTCCAAAAGACACAAGCTGCTGTCCATGGCCATTTTGGTACTCCCCAGGTTTTTGCACAGGAAGGGAAAACAAATTTAAAAATTTAAACCCACCTGTTAGAAATTTTGGGTTTGGGGCAAATCTCAAGAGATTCTTTCTGCGCTCCCCTTGTTAAAAGTAAAAACAATTTGCAATAACAGCATCACTGCTATTTATTATTATTCTTGTATTTTATCACCAAGCAAGTACAAGTTTAAGTACTTCCTTGTTAATAAAATACAAAAAAAAAAAATAGCAGTGATTGTTATCACTAAGAAGTACTTAAACTTGGGTGTATCTGTATACATTTCAGGATTGGAGGGGGTATGTATGTGTGTCAGCACTCCAGTAACTCCGCATTAAAACAACCATAAAAACAGCACGTCACAGGTTCATATCTCTGCTCTGTTTAGCTAGCACAAAATCTTTCCAAGAAGTACTGAGACATGAAATATTATAAGAAAGATACTAAGGAGTAAATCAATAAAGTTGATCTTGGCTCTGTATATTTTGATCCTGCTGAGCTCAGAGAACAATCCTACTATCAACTCCATGGCATGAAGTGTGAAACCCGAGCTTCACAAGGTAAATCCAACTGCTGTAATGTTTGGTCTCTTTCTGTGCTGGGAACATAGTAGCTTAAAGTTAGCATTTCTCAAATTGTTTAGCCTTGTGATGCCCATCTCTCTTTTCTGGAGATGCTTGCAGTCCTTGAGCCAAACTCCATTTACTTCATCACGTTGGCTGCAGAGCAAATTCCAGTGAGCTATAGGGAGTTCCCTACCAACACTTACAGGCCAGCATATTCATGTCAAGCATACCTACTTCTCTGTTTTCACTCTGTCAGTCATAACACATGTTTGCTCTAACAAGGGCCCCCTTAGGGGGGAATATGGATTTCTGTGCCATTGTGTTGAAAGAAATGGGTTCTACATGGTCGGGGAGGGGTCAAGGGAGAAACTAGTTGGAATATATAGGCAAGGGCTGGTACATGGTGAAATTAAACTCTTGTAAAAATGCCTGAGATTCAAGGGAGAAAGGGACAAACCATCCATATCTAGGAAGACATTTGCCATGGCAGAAGCATAAACTATTATGTTCTGGCCATATTAGCTCTCTTCCTTCCAAGGCCAGATTGGAGTAAAAGGCTCCAGCCCATTTAGTGCTGCTACTGATGCCTCCCACCCAGCCACAGACACATGACAGACACAAGACAGAATTACTCCTACACAGACACAAGACAGAATTACTCCTACCAGTCCTGACCCACCACAGTGTATACAGCCTGACCACCATGTGTGCCAAGAGGCCTGTGTTTATGGAGCTGCTCCTCCCCAGACTTGTCTCCTTGGGCTTATCTAAATGTGAAAATACTCCTCGCAGAATTTGAGGAGAATACATTTTGTCCCAATGTGATCCCGTATCATTTTGCCATATTCAGAAGAAGGGGACCAGAAATGCAATATGCTCTGTGGGAAAAGCCTTCATGGCTTTTCCTGAAGATTTAAAAACTGTGATTGAAAAGCTCATTCCTGCTTGTTAGGACAACTGATTCTCTTTGCTGCACTTTCCCAAGAAGAGCGGAAGTGAAAAGTTGATTGGTTGGATATGTGTGGGGTGTGTGTGTGGAGCTTGCTGGCAAGGCAGCGCCTGGAAACGCCATGTTGGATTTCTGCCATAGCGATCATGTACTGAGGCGATGAAACAGCCTTTTTTAATGTTTATTTAAGCAGAAGATCACACTTCCGCACCTTGCATTTGCTTTTTTAAAAAAATACTGTTCAGCAGCAGCAACTGATGAGAATAAAAACGCAAGTAGTTCGCTCATACCTACCATCTTGATTCAGAGGCATGCCTGTTTGAACATCAAACACAGATAGCTTCACATACCTGCGATCTTGAAAAAAAAATGTGGTGACAAATGAAAGCTGCTTCAAATTGGTGTTACTGCACACCAATCCATATTTTATTGCCTTGTATAGACAAGTCCCTTGTTTGTCAGGAGGAAGAAGACTCCTTCCTTGTCTGCAGATGAATGTGGAATATGGTTCCAGTTTCAGCTGCATACTAGCAATAAGACTGTCTGTACCATCAGCAGGGTTATTGTGTGAGACCGTTGTGCCACTATTCAGATAAATGTGTTAAGCTACACTTAGCCTTGTAGGACAACCAGAAATCTAGTTGTAATCCATTTTTCTCTGATGAGTGAGGGACCTTGGTATATGAGTGTCCCTTCTTTGCAGAAGGAAGGTGTTTTCACTGAAGGACACACTTGATCCTCCTAGATCTGTGTATCTTATTTATTTAAAAAAACAGATTGTGGATATTGGCATCCCAGCAGAATTCCAACAGAACTCCCAAACTGACTTAGATGTAACTGTAAATGCAGTTCATTCAGCTGAAAAGCAGTTATCACTAGCATTCTCAATAATAGCTGCCCAGTACCATGTCAGTACTGATGAACCAGTGGTTAAAATTATCTCATTAAAGAGAGGATTAGTTAGAAAACAATGCCTTATATTTTTCCTATCACTTGATTGCAGTCTTGGAGGCAATAATTAGAGGTAACAGTTGTAAAATATAAGGAAACATTGACTCAATGAAAGGAAAAAAGTAGTTTAAAATAATTACTGGTTTCTGTAAACAGGTTGCTTCATCTCACAGTTATGGTGAGTTTAGGGAAGGAAGTATGAGGAAATGTATTACAAAGAGGGCTAAATTTATGATAAACTGGGTGAACAAAAGCATACTGTTCAATTTTATTTTATTTATTTATGTTCTGCCTTTTTCCCAAATGGGACTCAAAGTGGCTCAAATTGTATTGTTGATCCAGAATATTTCTTCCCCAAATTATATCCCACAGATAATATTGGGAGTAAGAGTCTTTAGCTTTTATAGTGGTTTTTCATATACTTTCTGCAAAGTTCTTTATAAGGATTAATCAATTAATCCTTGTAGAATCCCTGTGAGGCAGGTAGGTAAATATTATTATCCTTATTTTACAGCATGAGAGATTTTAAGTCATTAAGTACTGAAAGTCTGCTCCTTGTTAGCACAAATCTGGAGTGTATTTTCAGACATTGTTCCCTGTAGTTATTCGAGGCTGATTTCAGCCATCTGTGACTTGTGCTACTACTTGACAGCCCTGCATTTACTGGTTGCTAAGACAGTACCCTAACCCCTAGGCTTCTCCTCCCTGAAACATAAAGTGGTTTTCTAAGGACTGTCAACTAACTACCACCTGGCTGTCAAGCAGCTTCTCTGAGACTTTCAAGGAACAAGATAGCTGGTTGTCTAAGGCCAGTTTTTTAAAAAATGAAACTCCATTTGGGCCACATGGAGGTAGAGTAACAGGGCAGCTGTGCAAGAAGATGAAAGGGCCGATGTATGCTACTCTTGAGCTCAGAGCAAGAGGTGTAAAAGGTATCATACCCTTTGTGGGTAAGGAAACATATTCAGGGGTAGCCGTGTTGGCCATGCAGCAAAATACAACAAAATCCACAAAACAATGAATCTTAATTAGTTGACCTTAATTGGGTCAAATAAAATGTACAAAATACATCATGCAAGCTTTTGAAGCTTCACTGGCTTCTTCATCAGGCAAAAATCATACCAGGTACAAGAGAAGAAAAGTGACCATGTTAGAGTCACAGGCCTACATTTTCTCTCAGGTGTCACAGTACTGTATTTCTGTTGTTAGTTAAGATGATCTGGAGGGATCTCAATGTAGGCAGAGGCCACTCTCCTTCTTGGCCATGTTGGGACTCAGGACAAAGGGCAGTAAAAGACAGGTAATAAAATTTCAGCATTAGCAAAAGAAAAGTATACTGTAATTTACTTTTTAAGGTCTTTGCCTGATGAAGAAGCCAGTGAAGCTTTGAAAGCTTGCATGATGTATTTTGTGGATTTTAGTTGGCCCAATAAAGGTATCACTGTTTTGTGGGTTTTGTTGTATTGTGTGGATAAGTAAAACGTGAATTTTCAACAGAGCAAAAGGACTAATGTGATAAAGCTTTGGGATACATATGGAAGAATGACCATGTTAGTGTAGAAGAGCCAGGTCCACATGCTGATTGGTTGGACTGTTACGTAATCAGATAGAGTTAATAGAGTTATGTGATCAATAGGAGTATAGTGTCTAGATCAAGGGAAGTAATAGTGCCACTCTATTCTATTTTGGTCAGACCTCACCTGGAATACTGTGTCCAGTTCTCAACACCACAATTCAAAAAGGATATTGACATGGTGGAACGAGTCCAGAGGAGGGTGACCAAAATGGTGGAAGGTCTGGAAGACATGCCCTATGAGAAGCTGCTTAGGGAGCTGGGTATGTTTAGCCTGGAGAAGAGAAAGTTAAGAGGTGATATGATAGTCATGTTTAAATATTTAAAGGGGTGTCACATTGGGGATGGAGCGAGTTTGTTTTCTGCTGTTCAAAAGACTAGGACACGGAGCAGTGGGTTCAAACTATAGGAAAAGAGATTCCACCTAAACATTAGGAGGAACTTTCTGACACTAAGAGCTGTTTGGAAGTGGAATGCATTGCTTTGTAGTGTGGTGGAGTCTCCTTCTTTGGAGGTTTGTAAACAGAGGCTGGATGGCCATCTGTCGGGAATGATTTGATTGGGTACTCCTGCATGGCAGGGGGTTAGACTAGATGGCCCTTGTGGTCTCTTCCAACTCTATGATTCTATGATTATATGAAATGGGACACAGCGTATTAATTTCAAGTTGCCTTGGCTAATTTTCCTACAGTCTGTGGCATTAAGCTCACTGGCATTCTGACAAGGGGAAAAGACGATTGAATGGTGATATGATAGCTATCTTTAAATATCTAAAGGGATGCTATGTAGAAGATCAAGCAAGCTTGTTTTCTGCTGCTCCGGAGACTAAAACAGAAAGCAGTGGATTGAGATTAAAAGAAAAGAGATTCCACTTAAACGTTGGGAAGAACTTTTTTGATGGTAAGAGGGTTTGACAGTGGAATCGATTGCTTGTGTGTGTGTGTGGGGGGGAACTCTTCATCTTTGGAGGTCTTTAAACAGAGGTTGATCTTTCAGGGGTGCTTTAGTTGTGTATTCCAGAATGGCAGGGAGTTGGACTAGATGGCCCTTGTGATCCCTTCCAACTCTAAGATTCTGTGTTTCCTGTTATGTGGATTATTTAAGAAGTGAATACCATTAGAAAGCACATTATTTGGTAGTAAGCTTTGAGAGTAAATTTACAAAAGACCAGGCTGTTAACCTCCTGTGTATGTACTCCATCCAAATAGTGCGGTATATCTCTTTAAACATCTCTGTACAGGGGAATTTATGTCCCCTGTAGAATTTTATCAGCAAGGCATCAGAAGATGCAGCACAGGAAAGCTTCTTCCCACTATTCTGTCTCATGTCAGTCTTTTCTTTCTATCATCTTGGGCATTCTTGCTTTCTTTTGGTAGAAAAGAGCAGTGAGCTTTCATCAGTTTTCAGTTCATGACTTTTAATTTAAAATGAAAAGCTCCCCTCCCCGTGCCCCCCTTTTCTTCCCTGACCTGAAATTATAGGGTGCTGTTCATAGTGAAGCTCTGTGCTTGAGATCAAAGGAAACTTGTGGAATAGTCTAATGTCAGCATAACAGAATCTCTGCCAGTCTGTCTCCCAGCCACTGAATATCTATGCAGCAGAGCGCCTGGGTATGTGGGGCAATGGAATGAAAAACAACATGTAAACACAAGAGATATCACATCAGTTGGATAGTTTTGGGAAGGTTGTATTATAGCTTGCATTTGCTTAATTTTTTATGGTATTTCAGCAATAGCTGAGGCTTTAATAATACTATTCATTTGTAAAGTGGGAAAATCCATCTCTCCTACGCTACCTAGGTCAGCTTTAACAATGTAACATCATCTACTGTTTTATCTTTTTGAACCCTAATGCCCTGATTCTTTGATGCTGCTCTAGAAGTAGCAGCTGGTTGGTAGGTAACTGACCAGGAATTGCAGCACATGCGCTCCTGTCGCTGCATTTTGTTGCACTGAGACCCAATCAAACAATATGTTTCTCTTTTGGAGGATTATTCCCATGCCTATTCCTGTAAAGGAAGCAGTAGGGCTTCTCTTAAACCAGAACTTTTGTTCATGTCGGCAACATTCTTACCATTGAGAATGGAAATCCAATCAAGGAAAAATATGTTATATGCATTTAATAAAAAACCAAAACAAAACCTTTTGGGAACTATAACTGGAACTATAATTCTCAGAATCCCCTTCAGGAATTCTGGGAGTTGGAGTCCAAAGAGTAACTTTTACAACCTGTGTGGTAGGCCCTTAAGAAGCAAGCACATTGCTCTGCCTACAGGGAAAAGACTGGTGACAAAGCATAGTATAGATTTTCCTTTGGTTTTTTTCAGGCTGTGAGGCCGTGTTCTGGAATAGTTATGTGATCAGACAGAGTTAATAGAGTTATGTGATCAATAGGAGTATAGTGTCTAGATCAAGGGAAGTAATAGTGCCACTCTATTCTATTTTGGTCAGACCTCACCTGGAATACTGTGTCCAGTTCTCACGGACTCACAGCCCCCCCCCCCAAAGGAAAATCTATGGATGCCGACTGTGAAAGCCTTCGACTTCACAAAGCATACTATAATTTCCCTTATGATTTCCCCAAATGTACATGTGTTTGTATTTTATGATTTGTGTATTTTACATTCTTTTTGTGTGTTGTGGGCAGTAACTTTGAGATAACATGAAGGGAGCTTTATCCAACTAAACTATGTGAAAGACATTTTACTCAGTTGTTAATTTTCTTACAAAACAGAAGCTTCCCATTCTTTGTATTGGTTTTGAGAAGCTGCAAATGTCAAGACAGCTTTGTGAGGCTCATAAGAGATGATGCTGAGATTTTCTTTCTCTAGGGAACTGGATCTTGAGCAAGATTAGAAGGAAGGCTTGAGTATAATCCCAAGAAGTGGATATTTTCCCACTTCATGCTAACAACTGGGTCAGTCTAACAACTGAACTTAATGGAAAATTTGGCCTGTTTACTGCTTCCCTGCAAGAAACATTAAGTAATCTTTTGTGGAGGTCTTTCACAAAGTTTGTAATTATTAGAAACACAAAAGTGAAGTACTACAGGAGCAGCTGAGGAAGGGTGTCATGCCATGGGAAAGGCTGGAGATGAAGGAATCAAAAGAGGAAGAGCATATTTAGGAAGATGGTGAAGAGCTGATTGGGGTTTTTTCCTCTTCTAAAAATGTTCTACTGTTCTAAAGCATGAAGAGTAGTTTATTCCTTATCAAATTGTTGCAGTTCATCCTGTCATTGCTAAAACTGGTGTGGAGCGTACTGTACAAGCTCATGGAAACAGAAAAATTGAATGGAAAATGGCTGAGGTACAGCAGTTTACAAACTGTGACTACATGGAATGATGTCTCCAACCCTCTTTGGTAGTAGAGGTTTTTGGAGGGATTGGAAATCATTTTTAGACATTTAAGACTGACACATCACTAGTTTAGTTAGTTAAAATTAATTATGTGATATCAGAGAGGCTTATCACATGCCAAAGTAAAGTGGCAGTGCAGCCGGAAAGTTCTGTCATCCGTGCTGCCTTACTGCATGAAGTCATTGTTCTTCCATTCTGGTCCCATGGGAGACCAAGATCTTTTTTGCTAATTGGAAAAATCTGTTAGCAAAAGGATGTGATTTTACCTTGGTCTGTCATAGGACCAGAATGGCAGAACACTGTAAGAACGACGACATTGTGTGGTAAGGCAGCACAGAAAGCGGAACCTTTTAGCTCAGTTTTTCTCAACCAGGGTTCCCTGGAACCCTAGGGTTCCCCAAGAGATTGCTAGGGGTTCCCCAAGAGGTTATGATTGTGTGTGTGTGGGGGGGGAAACAATAGAAGTATATAGAATAATGTTTATGCAGGGGTTCCCTGAGACCTGAAAATTATTTCAAGGGTTCCTCCAGGATAAAAAGGTTGAGAAAGACTATTCTAGCGGCACTGCTGCTTTACTTTGGTGTGCGATATGCCTCAGAAAATGGGCTATATGTGCCTATATTTATTCAGTGAGGTCAGTTCCTTAAGAGGTTTGTACCTCTCAATGGGGTATGCAGTGCCTGTAGTTGTGTGTCATGATCCCAAAGTCTTGTGGTGACCTGGACATAGTCACAGATGGTGGGAGGGACCAGTGGCCATGTCTGTAGAGACATTCAGTCCAGGAACCACCATAAGTCGGAGACACCCAAGTCTGAGATACCAAGATCCTTGAACCAGAACATCCAAAGAGTGCATCTCTTTAGCCTGGTTCGATCATTCTCACCTCTGAACAACTTGCATTCTACCAACAAATGCAGTATATCCAGCATAAAATTATGAAAAATCAATGACATGCTTGGACTCTGGGTCAGAGGGCTGTTCTTGAAGATTCTACACAGTGAGAGATGGGGGATACTGAGAAGTATAGTTAGCACAGAGCATTAACAGACTCAGTTAAAAATGAGTTTGAATTAGAGCAAGCTTTCTGCTCCCTGAACCCTTATACTTCTTCCACCAACTTTCCTCTTTTTCTGGAATCTTAACCTTAACTAAGCTGTGGCTGTCTGGTTCCTGTCTGTCGTCTTCTTCCCATCTAGAATGTTTAATCAATCTGATCCCTGGGCTGCCTCCTGGCCTAACAAGAACTGCCCAAATTTCATCTTATTATAGAACCCAACAGTTTGGTTTATCAATAGGAACAGTACAGTGAATCTAAGGCAGAAATGCAACACAGCAACACATATAGTAACTAGGAAGGTAGACACTCAAAATACCTAGCATTCCTATTAAATATTTTCTGCATAAGAGCCAAAACAATTTTTCCATTAGGCATCTCTAAGGGCTTGCCTACACAGGCAATTTACTCTATCTTGCCCTCATCTTGGAGGCCTGCAGTCCTGATGGTGCAGGGCTTTTGCCCCATTCTGCCCCTGGGCACTCCATATGACCCTAGGGCAAATAAGAGGCTAAGACAGGGGAAGACGGGGTAGGACCCATAACAGCATTTTTTTTAAAAAAAATGTTTAAATGCATTCTAGGTGTCAAAAAAAAAAATTGATCGGGCCCTGCATGACCACAGGAGTCCGTTCCAGCTCATTGGCCCTTCACTGCAGCTGTCCCCTGCCTTGCTCTTCCATAGCCAGAAAGGGTCTGCAGCATGTGACTAAGGCAAGGCGCTTTGCTTGCATGCTGCAGGCCTGCTTCCTGATACAGAGGGCAGCAGCAACGGCTCTATCAACAGTCTGGCATGCTCGCCTGGACTCCAGCCCGGTTCACGCCAGTAACAGGGGAAGAACAGGCCACATCTGCAGGTGGATTATGGGGAGCATGTTCTGGCCCATTTAGATGAGCCCTAAAAAAGAGGGTGGTATTTCAGTGGTATATACTTGGCACAACAAGAAATGTAATAAATGTCCAGGTAGAACTTCAACAGGTTCAGCATTCCTGATTATGTGCTATGTACACACAGGAGGTATGTTTCAAAGCATTTTTTTTCTTAAAACAAAGGGCAGGAAGATACTACGATGAAACCTCTTATGTCAGAAAGAACCGAGGCTCCAGCATACTGGCTCGCCCATGAAAAGCATGCAAATCCAATTATGCAACATTTTGGCTTCGTTTAAAATGGTTTAATTAAAACTTCAATTAAATGTTGTTGTATTCAGTTGAATATTTTGGGGGTACATTAGTAAGTTTCTTAAACCAAAAATCTTAGGATTGTGTCGGAGTAGTGGAGGAAAGAGACAAAACCATGGCTTCTTCTGAGCTCTGCCCATGTCTAAGTGGTCAGCTACTTTACACCCTTTTCCAGGGCATTTTGAACATGGCCTTAAGGTTCTACTTATGGGACAAGGCCACAGCTTCGAGAATTTCAGTGTCACCACAAGCATTGCTGCAGTTGCCTGAACCAGCAATAGTTGCCTAGATGTGATGGCAGCTTTCTATGAGAGGATGGGGGCATAGATGTCTTGCAGAGTGCTGTTTTTGTGGCTTTTCAGTGAGTACAGTAATGTCAAAGGAAATCTAACCCAAAGTGTGCCTGTATTATGCTGTTACATCAGTTTCATACTACTTTGTCATGCCTCTGTCCTGATGGAAAGAATTGGTAGTTTGGTGAAGTGCTTAGAAAGGACCATACTGAGAAGACAGGAGTTAAGGATTAAATCAGTTTAAATCTGTAATGTAGACAAGTATTCAGGATGCCTTAGGAGTAGGACTTCAGGGAAGTGGACTAGAACTTTCTAGTGAAGAGTTCTAAGCACCCCACCAAACTACAAATCCCAGAATTCCTTAGGAAGCCATGATTATTAAAATAGCATGAACCGGACATAACTGTGTGGGAGATAGGCTTCTAGTCATTCACCAGCCTCTTAAGGGATTCAAGGGTGGGATTTCCCCCTGTTTGGAGGCAGCTCAGGCCCAGCTGGTTCTGCGTCAATTGCTCAGGTCCAAAGTAAAGTATTGTTTGCACTACGGTAGCTAAGTTGAACTAAGGATAGTAGCAGTCATACAGCTTTCTCCTCTTTTTTGTTTTTTTGTCTGATTTTGCAACGTGAACACTCAGACACATAGACAGAGTGATGCTCCCTGAATCCAGAGTGCTTTTCAGTAATTGCCTTGGACACCTGCCTGTCCAAGATGACACAGTCTCATGATCTAAGGACCTATTATGTCTTTTCAAGACAAATGTTTGGGGAGATAGGAGAGGTGTAATTTTTATAGATTTTTTTTTTTTTTAAAGAGCCTTAGGAAGGAATATCATTCTTGATTTGTGAGCAGCCACGTTTAAATTTTGATTCTGTGACTTAAGGGAACAGCAATCCAATTGAGTATTTCAAGAAGAAAAGTGGTAATATAGATTAGTGCTTTGTTACCTTAAATACCTTCTCCACATCTTACTCTCTAAAGAACGTTGTTGTGCCTGATAGATCTTTTGGAACCATCCATGAGATGCAGTGGGGAGAGGTTTCAAAGTTTCAACATTGGAAGTCAATACTGTGCTTGGCTTCATAAGTTATGGATGATGGCAATAGGAGCCCTTCACACTGAGATAAAGGAGCATTTGAATGTTAAAACGTGATCCTTCCCCTATATTTAAATCTAGTCAAGCAGTCAACTAGGACTTTATCAGATGTGGCAAAATCGTGGGATTACAATGTCACGATAGCACGAGCAGGCATGGCTATTGCATGATGTCGTTATCTTCATGTGGTTACTCTGTACCCCAGCCATGAACAAGGCATTCCTTTTAATTGGTGGGACAAGCCATCAATAGATCATCAATATCACTTTTTTCACAGTGTTCAGGATATGTGAAAACACGTCCTGTTTTAATCGCAAGATTTTAGTGTGAATGGGCGGTCCTCAGTGAGAAAACCTCTGGGTGAGAACATGAAAATGAAGCACAGGATGCTCCTTTTATGAACTGTCCTGTCCAGTTTCAAAATTTTTAGGTGTGTTTCTATGCTTTTGTGCTCATTTACTTTGTTAATTAAGGGGTTTTTGGAGTTTTAAGTGCACCTGCATCTTCTCGGAAGAACTGCCGAAATCTCACCTGTGCTAAATTGCCAAAGTAAACTCCTGTTCTAAAAGCCCTAGTGGTCATTGTGCAATAATTCCATGGCAGTTCTTTCCTGTAATTACAGCAACGTGCGATAGTAACTGTAATAATGCCATCATGTTTCTGCTTTCCTCACTTGCAGAATTACAGCATTTTTACATGCTGGTCTGATAATGTCTTTAGTGTCCAGCCAAAGACAAATGTAGAGGCATTGCTGCAACCTGATGTGAAGCATGAAATGTCCTGTTGATAACAGGAGGAGCTTGCAATCAGATAAATCTGGCCTGTCATCCACACAATATGCTATGGGTTGCAGTAGAGAGGGCAGAATTTTGCTCTTCAGTGGAATATCACATTGTACTTAGTTGGGGCTTATTTCCAAATGAAGCTGTGCATGATCCCATAGAAACACCTTCAGGCTTTTAGTATATTTTAACATAATTACCTGCTGCAAGCTTTCAGGATAGGCAAAGCAAATCCAAATAAATCCAAATAATTTAAACAATATAATTTTCTAGTTGATCTTGTAGGTCAGGGGAACATGGAGAAAGAAGAACCCAGTTAAACCGACAGCTACATAAGCAGTGAGAAATGCCGAGGATAATGCTTGCATACTTATGTTGCTGCAGGACCTGTTTGAAATGTGTTCATTATTTACATCTGTGAAAAAAAGAGAGGACCAACAAAACTAAATGTATATGTAAATAGCCGGGATGGTTGAATATGGAGCTAACAGCAGAATCATATAACTGAGTATGCTTCTAACCAATTCTTTCGCTTTCTCTTTTCTTTCATTTTTCCTGCAGGGCTTGTGAAGTTGGGGGTTCACTGTGTAACATGTCAAAAGGTCGCTATAAAAATTGTCAACAGAGAGAAGCTCAGTGAGTCGGTGCTAATGAAGGTAATTTTCTAATGGGAGATTGGTGGGGAGGGAGAAAAGAGTTCTTGGCATAGTGTCTTCTGTTCCATGCAAAATTAATATCTTTAATTATGTTTAACAAACATCCCTGTCAATGTTAGAATTGTGCTTTGCATAATAATAATACTAATAATTCAGGGGTGGGGGTGGGGTGACAGATTAAAAAGGAGGGTGTGTGTATATGTTTTAATTAAGAGCAAAAATTAACGTCCGGTTGTGGCACAGTTGAACACAGAGGAATTGATGGCTGGGCTGGGCTGCTCTAAGTTGTACTTGCGAAATGGGGTTGTTCTGGCTGCATTGTTCTGACAGATGTGAGTTTCTCAGCCTGGTCTGTGATTATTTATGTACAGAATGCCTGTAGCTGGAACTTTCTTCATTGCAGGTAGCTGAGTCTACTGGGTTTGTCCTTGCTGTGGGGGTGCTCTGAAATGTGATTTGGAGTCCATGAGAGATATTAATATTATGCAAGACCTAGACTTGGTTCCATGAGGTTGAAAAGCAGTTTCTAGCTATGCTGATATTGTATAGTAGGAATGAATGGGGTAGAAATTGAATGAAATAAATGTTCATGAACATTTTTTGTGGTGCCATTAGTCTGCTTTTATCAGGCATTGCTCTGTTTGTGTTTTGCAGGGGTGGGGTGTGGGAATATATATCTGTAATGTTTAGGCTAACTTCACTTCAGCCAACACAAGCTCTCAGTAGATTCAGAAAAAACTTTATTAAGCAAGCAGAGTTGATCACTGTACATAGATGTTGTCAGGACTAGAGGTTTGTCTAGTTACACAGTATACTTAAAGCCCACACAATTCAGCCATTACAAAAGCTCGCATCCCATTTGTTAGCAACTCAAAACATTCCATCTTCCCAGCACTACACCTCCTTTATCCCCATACCAAGCTTCCCACAAGAATGATCTTGGGTTACTCACAACTCCAGATTCCTCCTCACAGATCTGCTCATCATCCCAGGTCACAAATATACACAATCTTTATTTCCCAACATTCCAGCCAATGGTGTAGCATATCCTATCATCTTGTGTTACCAAACCTCACCCCAATCATGTCAGACAAGCATGGCAGGACCATGGCTAGATCATGGTCCTCACAATATCCTTAATAAAGCCATGCCAGAAAGACAAGATGGCCTATAAGAAACAACATCCCCCCCCCCGCTGCATTTGAAAAATACCCTTTTTCTTTATACTTTCTTATATACAATCATCTACTGAAGTATAGTTAAAAGCAGGATAATCTGTGAAGCTTAAGGGGAAATCTGTTTGACTTGTCTGTAAGGATTTCCTTGCCAGGTTCAGTATTTTCCTTTCAGTGATACACTAGTGGAAAGATAATTTATCCATGGATAGATGAAATATTGCTGATGTCAGGAGGATTTTAGTACAGTCTGTTAGAATGGTTGAAAATGAGGACTGCTTGATCAATAGCAATGATTACTATACTCTCAAATACTTTAAAATATTTTAAATTATGGAGAGAGGGGAAGGAAGACTATCTTTAACTGCTTTCCTTCACTGTTTATTTATAGTATATTCTGTACAGCTTGACAAAATGCCCAGGCAGAAGCTGCATTTATTATGAAATCAGTGATTTCATGTGGTACTTAAAAAAAAATTGGAGTGAAACTTGAAATGTGAATTCTTGTAGTTTTCAGCTTGGGTATAAAGTGAGGTACTTGGAATGGTTGTTTTCAAATAAACCAGAGGGCAAATTGGAAGAATAACCGTTTTAGGCTTGATATTGACATTTCATTATATCAATATAATCTCAGTCCAACTATTACATTTCCTCTCATTCATACTTTTTTGGATGTACATCTAAAAACATGCATGAATTGGCCCACAGTCTTGTGTTTTAACAATAGTCCTTGGCGTTATTTATGCCAGGTACAAGTGTGCTATCTGCCAGGAAATATGTGTGTGAATGTGCCTTCAAGTCACCTGTCAATTTGGAGTAACCCCATGAATTTCATAGGGTTTTCTTAGGCAAGGAATACGCAAAGGTGGTTTTGCCAGTTCCTTCTTCTGAAATATAGTCTACAGCACCTGGTGATCTTGCATCCAAGTCCTAACTAGGAATGATCCTGTTTACCTTCCAAGATCAGACAAGATCTGGTGTCTTTAGGGTATTTAGGCCCTCTGCCATGGAAAACAATTGAGGCAAGTCCTCAAGACAAAGTCCTTGCTCTCTCCTGCATATTCTGGCCTTTGGCAGTACTTAACCTCCCAGCTTTCTCTTTGCATCTAACCTCTCTCTAGTGTGTGTGTGTGTGTGTGTGTGTGTGTGTGTAGCTAAAGTTCTTTAAAAATTGTATATTGAGGGAACTGGCTTTTTTCCCCCTGCAGCTGCTCTTCATTTGAGCTGTGCAGAATTGAGAGGCATTTGGTAAAGTGCTTTCTAATCATAACGTAATACTATCAATATTTCTGGAGAGAATAATTCAGAATTGAAGCAGCTGGTCTCAATTAACAGAACTGCTGCTGTGGAGATGATACACGGGAAAGCGTGGTGGAGAATGAAGCTGCAATAAATGTGTCATTTGAGCCTGCATCACCCTGTCCTTGGGACTGGATTGTGGGCGGATTGCTAAATGTAGGCATATGGATTATTCTCAGAGTGTCCATTTGGATTTCCCAGGCTCTTAAATTCAGTGTAGTGGTGCATTTTTTTCTGCACACGTTTGAGATGATTCGCATTATTTCTAAGAATGAAGCCAAATGCCTGCTACAATACCAGAGTAGAATGGTTGACTAAAGGTGTGATCCTGGTCTTCATGTTATGTGCTGTTAGAGTTACAACCTTGATAGGCATAAATTATCATTGTTTAATTGTAATAAGAGTTCTGTTTTGTTTGGAATTATTTCTCTGGCACTGAAGTTCCATAAACATATTGTTTGATCAGTGATACAAGTAGGGCTGGATCTTGGGGCTGAAGATAAGGGATCTGCTACCTAAAAATTACTACTTGATGTAGGAGGGGGGAACAAGAAACATTCTTGTTGTCAGTCTAGGAATGTTTTTAAATGTAATTCTCACTGGCAAGAATGAAGAATTATACCATTTTCCTTTTTCCTGTGAAAAAGTGAAAGTTTGCAGTTTTGGACTTATTCTATGCAAAGAAGTACATCTGGGGGGGTTTCTGCACAGAAAACAGCATTTTTTGTGCAGAAATGTTATTTTCTGTGTATAACAACTTCTGTCTTCTGTTCAGGTAACTCCTTTTCTGAACAGAAAATGTCACCCCTCCCACCCACAGATATTAAAAAAAACACATATACATTTTCATGCAGAATAAATTTTCAACTGTGAAGGTTCTTACCTGTCTAGGCTTTTGGTCCTCAAAGCTTCACAACACTTGAGAAACTCATCTTTAATTTTTAAAAATATTTTCAAATATTCTTTCCAGCCCTAGTCAGCACATGAACTAGAAAGGTTGTACTAGATCCCAGCAGGGCTGATGCTCCTTGTTGCACCTTTCTTTCATTCTTCATATTTTCCAAAAAGATGTGGGGAACTGTTCTGCTGATGGAACAAGACTAATTTTGGGGGATTCTGCTGTTTCTCCTGCATCCATTCAGCAGGTCCCTCCAACCCCTGTGCAGCATTGTTGAGGCTATCAGCAATCCTGCGTAGAGGAGCAGACGGGGATGTTTCCTTGCACCATTCTGTTTGGACATGTATAAATTTGGATCTAATCTTCTATGTCAAGGTGGGCCTCCTTGTGCCCACCTCACTGTTTTTGCAGCCACAAGGGTTCCCACTATTGTTGTTGGATTTGACACCATGCCACAAATTTCAGAGCAATGTGGCAGCTGAACAAGCCACATTTAGACACAAAACAAGGTGCCTGGGGAAAGGGCATTAGAGTAGAATTGTGCTCATTGAAGCCTCTGAGAAACAGGATTCTGCTGCAGTTGTGTAATAAGAAAACCAGCATGGTATAGTGGTTTTAGTGCTGGACTAAAACTCCAGGAGACCAGGGTTCAAATCACCACTCAGCCATGGAAACCCACTGGGGGACCTTAGGCTAATCACACTCTCTCAGCCTTGGAGGCAGGCAGTGGCAAACCTCCTGAATTAATATTTCAAGGAAAACCTTGGCATAGAATTGCCACAAGTAAAAAATGACTAGAAGGCACACAACAACAAAACTGTGTGGTAGGTAAAGCATATAGATTCTATGTATGCCTTTCATTTCCTGCCCCAGTACCTGTTTCTGAGCTGTTCTGGGAATAGTTTAGATTAAAGACCAAAGTAAAAAATTAGGCCAAATCCACACTACAGTACACAAATAATCCTGTTTGAAACTGAATTATTTGCCATGGCTCCTTCCTAAAGAATCCTGGAATTTGTACTTTGGTGAGGCACAAGAACTCTTTGGCAGAGAAGGCTAAAGACCTTGGATTCAATAGGAAGGAGCCATGGGAAATAATCCAGTTTCAAATTAGATGGTGCCAAAGAGCTACTCCATGTCTTTCTTGAAGTAAAGGGCAGCTGTTCTACCTATACTTTTCAACCAATTTAGTGAGCATCTCTTGTATCATTTGTTATCAAATACTGATCTTAATAAAACAACTTTTTGAGTTTTCTCAAAGATACTAAGGGGATATTTGGGCTATTATGCTCAGATTCTGTAATAAAATGTGTCTTCTGTTACTGCTCCCAATTCTACTGTGCAAAGAGGTAACTACAAAGAGGTAACACCTTGACCCTCGTCCAAGGCACAAATTTGACAAGCATTTAGAACATGTTCATCTTTTCACAAGAGTAATAAATGGGTTTCCTCGTGAAATGTTACACTCAAAGTGGAAATTAAGGCTGTCTGTAGAGAGCTGTTCCCTGTCAGCTATCTAAGAGCCCAGTTTCATAAGCCCATAAAAAGGGCCCTACTGGGTTAAGCCAAAGGTCCATCTACTCTGCTTCCAATAGCTGTAAAATGTTACATTTTTGAAGAACAACTCGTAGAACACCACAGCCAATATAGCCAGTGGTCATTCTGGGAGTTGCAATGTCTTTATTTCCTGCTTCCTGTAAAGCATGATAAGTTGCAAGACACACACACCCTTTGGCTATATTCCTCAGAAGTAGTATATCTCCTATTCACAGTTTTTAATCATTCTTATGTCCTGGGTATGTAAGATTCACAGGAAGGCTAGACTCCTTTTCAGAGCTTCGTTTTAACTCTTAACCAGGTTAGCTTGTTTCTGTGAAGCATTCCAGTGTGTGGGGACAAGCATTCCAGTGTGTGATTAAAACATCCTGTACCTAAGCAAGAAAACTAGATCAATGCCCAATTTTCAGTGCTGGAAAAAGCAAACAGGGATATATTCAGAAACAGTTAATTGGTTTTAAAAGAAAAAAGATAGCTAACAAGGCTTTTCAAGATCCTAACAAAAACTCATCAAATAGCACTCAGATGGGGTCAAAGAATGAGGTCCTACATCCAATTTCCAAAATTTAGGCTTGTTTTCATTCTTTGCTCACCAATGAGAACCAGAAGAGAATCCTGGATGAGGGCAAACAATTGTAACTTAATCCAAATGAGAGGTGCTCCTGGTCAGTGGAAAGGCAAATTGGGAAATAGAATACAACCTGTGCAGGATGGGGTTATACTTTCCCTGAAACCTCCGGTTCACAGCTTGGGTTCACAACTCCTGGACTGAACCCCTGAGCCTAGATGCCCAGAGTACAGCAGTGGCTAGGAGAACATTTGCACAGATAAGACTAATGCACCAACTGTGCCATTACTTGAAAAGCCAGATCTGGCTATGATACCACATTCCTTGATTACATCCCATTGTATTACTGTAACACTGTACTGTGGGGCCGCCTTTGTTCCGAAACTTCACTGGGTCCAAAAATATTGTGGCTGGAATGCTGACTGGGGCTAGTTATAGGGGGCATATTGTTGAAACATGCCCCAATGGCTACCAGATCATTTCTGGACACAACTGACAGTGCTGGGACATGACCAATAAAGTCCAATATGGCTTATGTCCAGACTGTCTGAAAGACAGTATCTCCCTTTTTGGGAATATTTAACCTGCTTTGTCGCAGAGCTTTGGTGCCACAACTAACTACAAATCCCATGATTCCATAGCGTGGAGCCACAGCAGGTAAAGCAGTGTCAAACTAGATTATTTCTGTGGTGTAGATGCAGCCAGAGGATGAGAAGGAAAGAGGTGGGGTCTGGGAAGGAATAAAAAAGACTTTGTAAAAAGAAGCTTCTTTGTCAGAGGCTTTATTAACTGAGGTATGCCTGTATTGCTAAATATATTTCTTACAACAAATATATTTGTTACAAGGAATAACAAATTACATTTTAAAAACAATCTCTCTAATTCTTTGCCTAGTCTTTTATCAGAGACAGTTCTAATAAAATGAGTGTCAATGGATTGCAGGGGCGGGCGGGATTGGCTTCTTCACAGGATTGTAGTACCCATTTTCAGCCTTTCTTTTTGTCTGGAGGGAAGCAGATTAGAAGTGCCTGCCTGTCTGTGCTCTGTGTTTGAAAGCACATAGGTGGTGAACAAACTGTAGAAATGATTGACACTCATCAAAGAGCTCAACTGTACAAAACACACCCGGCCCTCTTCTATGACCCTAGTTTGTATTCCAATAACAACCCATTTAGCTCAGCACAACTTCAGGGGTGAGATTCCTATCCTCTTGAGTTCAAAGAGAGAAAAAGCATGCTGGAGTATCTGTGTGCGTCTGTGTTTTATTCTTCTCCCTTTTCCTGCTGTAGCTTGAGGACTGGTGTCTATTATTGATTGTTTTGTTTTAAATTGGGAATTTGAAAGTGGCCCTGAAAGTGTACTCACTTGTCATCTGTTTCAGCATTTAAAGGAGTCAGATAATTGTGATTTCCTGCAGAGAAGACAGACTCCCTCCTTCTCCCATCCCACCCACAACATCTTGCACTTTGAATTATTTTTTAGATGGAAATTTTTAAAAAGAATCATGAACACATGCTGTACCTGTCGAAAGAGCAAACCTGTCAACAAGCCTAGGACATCTCACTCTTAATTTGCATGATGGATAAGTTGAATCAGTCAAGCAAGTTTCAAGACCGGCTTGATTGCAACTCCAGATTCCACATTTTCACTTTCTTAGATCTACACAAGGACAGTAAGACATTGTACAGTCATATGTTGGACTGTAATGGATTTAGGAAGCCTTCGGTGCCAACTGGTCTTATTGTTCTTTTTAATTGATATACAGGTATGTTTTTAACTGATACTGTATATGTTTTTAAACTAATGTTATGTTTATATGTTAATTTGTTGTTATCTGCCTCAATCCATAGGGAGAGACAGGAAAGAAATACTACTGCAGCTACTACTATTACTACTACTACTACTACTAATAATAATAATAATCTGAGTGATCTCTGCATCGTATGAGGGTATAAAAATGCAGCTTGTTATTGGCAGTTTTTCCATTTAGGGCTATAAACTACAGACCTAGACAGTCCATGATGCTCTTAAGAGTCCTGGGGCATCAAAATGCCATGGAAGAGTGATCATTCTGTTCATCTTTCTTGCTTACTCTGGGTTGAAACTAGAGGAGTCCCTGAATGATGGACTAGATCACTACAGAATGAGGGTAGGAGATGCTAAAAGCAGCAGGAACTGCCTTTGGGTCAGGAATGTGCGTGTATAAGCCTTCAAGTCACCTATTGTCTTATGGTGGCCCCATAAAATTCATGGGGTTTTCTTAGGCAAGGGGTACTCAGAGGTGGTTCTGCTAATTCTGTCCTCTGAAGTATAGCCTGTCCTCTGAAGTATAATGAAGTATATTCATTAGCGGTCCCCCATCCAAGTACTAATCAGGGCTGACTCTGCTTCTCTTCCAGGCTTAGATAGGATCTGGTGTCCTTAGAGTATTAGTAGTGCTCCCTAATTGCAGTGTAACAGGTCCATGCTGGATTAATTCTAAAGGCTTCCCCATGCAACTCCATTTTTGTCTACCATGGTGTACATCAGACAAAAGATACATTGCCACTACTGCTGCTAAATCATCCATGTTGAGCATTGGGTCTGTTGCTGCTGCTGCTGCTGTTCTTGTTGTGTGCCTTTGAGTAATTTCTGACTTATGGCAACCCTAAAGTGAACCAGTAATGGGGTTTTCTTGGCAAGATTTGTTTAGAGGGGATTTCAGGTATCAAAATGGAGATCATGTGCACAGTCAAAATTTGGCTTTACAAACACTTGCATCCTAAGACATACTAAATTTACTTCTGTTTGGGGTGGAATCCAGTCAGATGTAGCTGAGTGGAAAATTTCAAGTACAGGCAGTGAATTTCACGAACAGGCAGTGGACCCATATGATATGAAACAGGGAAGGGCTTGTAAATCAAATTTCATAAGTCCAGCAGTCATAAACTAGTCTCTAACCTAGTCCAAGGGAGAGCAAAGTGCACCCCTAGGCCATTTTTGTGGGCCCAGGGCACCCCAGGGATAATTTTTTTGCCCCCAAATGTCTCCAAATTGTCTCTCTAGCAGGAATGGGGGCATTATTGCACTTTTTTTTTTACCCACAGATCATTTTAGGCCCAGGAGAGACCTTTAAAACAAACAAGAAGTGAACAGGAAGTGACTTCTGCTCACTTCCTGTTGCTAAAGTAGACCTCTCCTGGTCTAAAATGGTCCAGGCTCTAAAAACAAGATCAAAAGGAGTGTGTTGGGGGGCATTTGGGGCAAAATACATATTTTTTTGCAGTAGGAATGTGGTAGGCAGCACGGCCCTCCAAGGTCTCCTGGGGACAAATGCCACCCCCTAGCCTTCCATATTTGCCCATCTCCAGCCTAGACCATACCATAACATTCCTATGTGCATTCATTTAATTAAATGTATAAGATTCATACTTGTTTCATGAATTAAAATTATGACAATTGGATTTAGTTTCATTTGGTTTTATTTTGCTTTAATTTAATAGTTTGCATTGTTTGGCAATCAGAAGAAGTTTAAACAATGTGTCAAAAGTTTAGTGGAAGATAGGAAGACCTTCTGCCAATTCCTGAATGTGCATGAGGGAAGCATTTATCTTATTTCCATCTCCAGGTCTCCCAACATGTGACTGTTGCTCTTCCTCATCATACCACCTAGATGTTTCTCCTCTTACCTTTCTACAAAAACACTTGCTACATGAAGAGATCTTGGTCTACTATTAAAGTTCTTTTGTTTTAAAATGAGTTTGCTCCTTTGTCCATGACATTGGCTTCTTCCTCTAATCTTTTCCAAATTTGGCAGGACTGATGTCCACATGGAATCCCTAAAAGCATTTGTGACATTTGGACACAGAACCCAAAAATTATGCCTCCATGTCAGTTCAAGGAATTATTCAAAGCATGATAGGCTAATTAACACACTAAACTTTTGACCCAGGTTTTCACATTCAGAGAGGCATTTCAATGGCATTATTTGTTCCTGTGTCTCTGACACGGGCATAGTCTGTCTGGTATTTTAAAAACTTGTCAGATATGATAAAGCCTCCATGTGTCTTGTCATTTGGATGCAGAAATCTAGAGTCAGAGGAAGAGTTTGGCTTGGTATGTAATTCACAACAATGTGACTTTTTAATGTCCCTTTAAATATAGACCTTTTTTTCCAAACCCCCTGAAATTAGACCTAGATCATTCCATAACACTAATTTCTATACATATAAGGTAGCCTCACCTTTATGCATTTAGTTTAATTCTATTTGGATTTACAGTGTCAGAGGTTTTTTTTTTCCTTCTTGAAATCATTTTAAATGATTTTAAAACTCAACTGTGTTTTAATAGTATAATTTATTTCATTTTAGCATTATAATCCCCCCCCCCGGAATTTTATCTATATCTGCTTTAATCTTGAGACCCAGACCTGGAAGAAAGGAGAGATATAAATCAAATACGTAAATAAAGTAATTGGTGACAGAAGACAGGATAGGTCATCCATTGATAATAATGATTTTGGGAAATGATTTTGAAATTCATTTTTTAAAAAAAGATAAATGGATTAATTCTGAATTAACAGACATTCAATTTTTTAATGAAAGAGATTGTGAAAATTGCTTGAAATCCGAAACATGAAAGATTCTTTTCCCAGTGGATAATCATGAACACAGGTTTTCACTGTGTTCTGTTTCACAGCATCTGGTCTCTGGGCAGGATGTTCCTGTCCTTATTTTCACCAGTCCCTGCCAATACTGGGTGCTACATTCTTGCAAGATTCTCATCCTGCAATATTCGTCTGGATATTTAGGCTCAAAAATTGAAGGTGCATTTTGGGATGGATTTAATTTAGTCATCAAAGCCAATACTGCTTTACTTTTAAGTGGCTGTCATGCCTGGATTCTGTCAAGAGCTGACATCTGTTCAGTACTGGAAGCTTGTAAACAAATTTGGGAAACTGTCTTGGATTCATTTTTGCGATGCAAAATATTATAAGGGAGCAGGTTGTAGTAGAAAGCAAAGGGAAAGGGAGCAAACCAGTTAAGGGATCCATGCTCATCCAGCCATGCTCTTTTCCATCCACTGTGAGTATTCTGGGCTCAATATGGTAGACTTGATTTCTGTTATTACTATTCTGGTTTTGTTATTCTGGACTCTGAAGCTGACAGAATAAATATTGAACTGAAGATAAATGAGATACAAAGGGGTTCAGTGACATGGCATGGGCTTTGGGAGATGTAACAGATAATGCACATCTCATGCAAGTTACTGTTATAGACACATAGCAGATTTTCATTTACCACCAATGTTTTGATCTTGCTCAATCCAGCAGGTGTATCGGAAACATAGGAAGCTGCCTTATCCTAAGGCAGAATATTGGCCCATCTAATTCAGTCTTGCCTACACTGACTAGCAACAGCATTCCAAATTTCAAACAGGAATCCTTCCAGCCCTGTCTTGAAGGTCAGGCGTTTAACTTTGGATGCTCTTAATATAAAGCATGTGTTCTATTGCTCTCGTTGAGCCCTTACCCTAATTATTAATAAGATAGGGCAGTAGAAATCTGTCATCTTTTCAGGTTGTCTGAGGTGAGTGAAAAATTCCTGTATACATGGTCTAATACTACTTCTTTCTTAACCTATATAATGTAATGGGCCACTACCTGAGGTCTTGGGGTTGTGTGTGCCCTTCTCTGGACCACCCCTCACTGTGGTCTGTATCCCTACAGATTTTTGTAACTTTTAAAAAAAACACTCAAAAGGTCTCCTGTACTCTCTAGGGCAGGGCTAGGCATGCACTGAGGGTCAGGGGCTATTTAATAGCCCTCCAAAGTCTGCTAGAACTGCCCACCATCACTACATTCATTTTCTGTAATGAGAAACAATGTTCCGTTAACTTCCTGTTACTTGCAAAAGTGATCTCCTTTGGGGTTGGGGGATTCTGAGGGGGCCCAGGGGAGTGTGGATCCACAGAACCTTCCAAAGGTTGCATCTGGGCTTCACACTAGGGGGTGTTCCATGCTGTTTTAAGCCCAAGAGAGGCTTTTTTTCCAACTATGAAGTAAACTAGAAGTCAGTTCAAGTTTTTTTTGGGGGGGGGGGGAAGTCCCCAGGTCTAAAAGAGCAAGGGGTCAGTAACATGTGGTAAAACTGTGAAGTCGTCATGGTTTAATTGCATACAGTTAGAACAATGGATTAAAAATTGGAAAAAGAATCATAAAGAAATAAGGGAATTTACAAAATTTGAAAATTTGGTGAAAAATGTGAAAAGAGGGATGATAATGAAAGTATGAAAGGTATTACAAGTGAATTATATAAAATATTGATAAAAAATAAGGGAAAAAAGACAAAGGGGAATATTTAAGGAGAATATAGGAGGAAGATTTGAAACAAAAAATTGGAGATCATGAATGGGATAAGATATGGAAACAAAGACATCTAAAAAATATGTCGATACGGATAAAAGAAAATTATTATAAAATAATATGGAGATGGTATTTGACATCAGCAAGATTGCATAATATAGGTAAGAATAACTCTAAATATTGTTGGAGAGGTTGTCAAGAAATAGGTACATATATGCATGTGTGGTGGAATTGTAAATTTGTACAGCAGTTTTGGGAAATGGTTTTCATAGAAATAGAGAATATTCTGAATAGAAGTATAGAAAGGAAACCGAGCATAGCATTGATGTCAATTTATAATGGAGAGAATGGGAACCAAGCAGAAAAGGATTTAATAACAAATTTATTAACGGCAGCAAGATTAATTATAGCAAGACATTGGAAAATGCAAATAAATGTACAAGTGGAGGAGTGGTATAAAGAAGTGTGGAAGATGGCAATAAATGATAAGTTAACATGTAGAATCAAAGTAAGAAGAGGAAGTTGGAAAGAAAGTGACTTTGATAAAATTTGGAAAGTATTTGTTAAAAAAGTATTACAGACAAAAGATGGGAGGTTACCTCCACGAGAAGAAATGAGATTCTGGAAAGATTAGGTAAGGGATAACGGCTCCGGTGAAGGGGAGCACTGAGGTGGGGGGGGTCAGGGAATTAATATTTTTGAATAGAATTAGAGTAAAGAATCTATGTTAACTTCTGAAATTAGTTAATAGAAAAATTGTGATGTTTATAGTAATTTTATGTATTATATTAATTAAGTATCGATTGGATAATATAATGTATGAATAACATTAATAAAAATATATTTTAAAAAAACTGTGAAGTCGAAGGCTTTCACAGCTGGCATCCACAGATTTTCCTTGGTTTTTTTTCTGGGCTGTGAAGCCGTGTTCTGGAAGAATTTATTTCTGATGTTTCACCTGCAGCTATGGCTGGCATCTTCAGAGAATGGTTGGGTAGGAGTGTGTGGGGGTTATATACTGTGAACCCCTGTTGGAGAAGATATGTAAATTTGTGTATTTGAATGGCTAGTTTCTGGGTGCAAGGAGGATTAGTGTCTGTTTGGCTAATGGTTGGCTAATGGTCCATTGTCTGCTGGAAATCCCCCTGTCCCTGGGTGGAATTCCTTTGTAACTGTCGAGTTTTGATTCTATTGTTCTTCAAAACTGGGAGCCAGATTTTGTTTACTTTTAGGGTTTCTTCTTTCCTGTTGAAGTTGTTTAGGTGTTTGTGGATTTCAGTAGCTTCTCTGTGCATTCTGACATGATAATTGTTGGCCTGGTCCAGAATTTCTGTGTTTTTAAATAACATTTTGTATCCAGGTTGGTTTATAACATGTTCTGCTACTGCTGATTTTTCTGGCTGGCCCAGACGGTAGTGTCTCTCATGTTCCTTGATTCGTGTTTGCAGACTGTGTTTAATGGTCCCTATGTAAACTTTTCCCCAGCTGCATGGTATGCAGTAAACTCCAGCAGCTGTGAGTGGACCACTGCAGGAGTTTACTGCTTACCATGCAGCTTGATTCTCAGCCTTTGTTGTTGTTTTTGAAGAGTGTTTTTGTGGTCTGCGGGGAGTTGTGATGGTGATGGCACCCCACCAGGGCCAGTTTAAGGAATTTTGCCCCCCTCAATGTTTTATTTTGGGGCCCCCATATGTTTATTTCAGGTCAAGGTAACCTAACCTATTCACAGTACAAGATGTTCAGATTACAGTAGGACCCCCATATCCATGGATTCTTTATCCATGTGACACCAAACAGCACACCTACCATAGAGTCTTCCTAGAAAATGTGTCCTCTCTAGCCATTTTCTAGGTGCTCCAAGGGAATACTATGGTATTTTAAACCAGAAGTCCCATTTCTTTCAATGGTGTTCACTATTATCCACGGTTTTCAGTATCTATGCCCCCCAGAACCAATCCCCAGTGAATAAGGGGGACCTACTGTATTACATAATTTGCCACCAATAATTTAGTTTAGCAATTAATGTAATGGTGTAGATTTCCTCAAAGAAAAGAAAGAGTGGACTACAAGCTGAACGTGAGTTAGCAGTGTGATGCAGCAGCAAAAAAAAGCCATTGCAATTCTAGGCTGCATTAATAGGAGTATAGTGTCTAAATCAAGGGAAGTAATAGTACCACTCCATTCTGCTTTGGTCAGACTTCACCTGGAATACTGTGTCCAGTTCTGGGCACCACAATTCAGGAAGGATGTAGACAAGCTGGAACGTGTCCAGAGGAGGGCGACCAGGATGGTGGGAGGTCTGGAAGCCATGCCCTATGAGGAGCAGCTTAGGGAGCTGGGCATGTTTAGTCCAGAGAAGAGAAGGTTGAGATGGGACATGATAGCCATGTTTAAATGTTTGAAGGGATGTTGTACTGAGGATGGAGCAAGATTGTTTTCTGCTGCTCCAGAGACTAGAACACGGAGCAATGGGTTGAAACTACAGGAAAAGAGATTCCACCTAAACACTAGGAAGAACTTCCTGGCAGTAAGAGCTGTTTGGCAGTGGCATGCTCAGCTGCCTGGGAGTTTGGTGGAGTCTCCTTCTTTGGAGGTTTTTAAGCAGAGGCTGGATGGCCATCTGTTGTAAGGACTTTGATTGTGTGTTCCTGCAGGCAGAAGCCAATTGGATGGGATGGCTGTTGGGGTCCCTTCCAGCCCTATCATTCTATGATTCTAGGCTGCATTTTAGGCTGCAAAGTTACTTTTAGATTACACCTCCCAGAATCCCCCTGCCAGCACCCTTCTCAAGGTCTGGTTGCATTGTTCCTTTTCCAGCATTCTGTACCCCAGTGGTTCTTAACCTGAGGTCCATGATGTCCTAACAGGGGGTCCTCAAAGGCTTAAAGGTGCCCACCTCCTCCCTGTAGTGGAGTAGCCACATGACAGGAACCAAGGCAAAGGCTGGCTGGCTTGGCCTGCACATTGCCATTCAATCTACTCCAGCCACAAACTTGCAGGAAGAAGCAAGAGCACCTCTGAGGAAAAGTTTAATGGATGGTGTAATTGAATTGTTGTTGTTGTTAGCTATTATTATTAGCTATAATTATTAGGGTTTTAAAGCTTAAGTCTTGGGGCAGCAAAATATATTTAAAGTGGGTCCCTGGTAAAGAAAATGTCAAGAAGCACTGCTCTAGGCCAATGCCTCTCACATAACACTAATGGTGTGTTTAGTGACAACAATAAAACCATTGTTCCCAGTAACTTTACTCCAAATGTTTGTTTATATTCTTTATATTCTTCTACTAAAGGAGCTAGAGTGTTGTAGAAGTTTCAGCATTGCACTGTGACTGTGGAGACCAGGGTTTGAATCCGTACTAAGCCATGATTACCTGCTGGGTGACCTTGGGCAAGTTACACTCTCTCAGACTCAAACAAAGGCAAAGGCACACCCCCTTTGAACAAGCCTTGCCTAGAAAACACCATGGTAGGTTTGCCTTAGTCAGAAATGACTTGAAGGCACATAGGCAAACAGACACAAATTCCTTTTGCAGGTTGAACTCAGTTGGCAACAAGGGGAGGAAGCTGAAGAAGACCAAGGGGGAAAGGGAGGGAGGGGAGAGAAACCAAGACATGTTAAGAACAGCTGGAAAGATGGGCTGAAAGGGATCTATGTGGAGGGAAGGAAAGGAAAGGAAAGGAAAGGAAAGGAAAGGAAAGGAAAGGAAAGGAAAGGAAAGGAAAGGAGCCCTTTCTGAAGAGAGACCAGGGGAGAAAGAGAAGAGAAGACCCTCACACTTTCTTCCCCCCCACACACACACATACACTCACCCCTCTTGGACACACGCCTTGCTGACTTGCCTTTTGAGGATCCTGGGAGGAGGGGGCGAGAGAACAGCCACAGGAAGGGCAGCTACTTCTTTCTCTTTCACTTTCTAGTTTGGGAGACACTTTTTTGTTGTTGTTTTTTAAAGGAAAAGGGGGCCCTCTGGCTGTGTGAGGCCCCCTGCAGATGCTGATTTGGCGGTATGGTTAAGCCGGCCCTGTGCCCTACTTTGGGGCAATTTACTTTAAGTGTATTTTGCTTTAACTGACATTGTGAACTGGTTTAGTCACCGCACTGGGAGAAAGGTGGGATATAAATTAAATAAATTTGGAGCCACGTGGGCTAAACGTTACTCAGGATTTTTTTTTTTTCATTTTGAGGGAATATGGATGCTTGAGAGTTTCCTGTGTGGAGGGCTTCAGAGGCTCCAAAAATGGGGGCAAAATCAGAATCGGGGGGATGAAATGTGTGAATCCCTCAAAAAGGCCTGTAGGCTGCATTTTCATTGCTCTGTTAATGGACCATAATGAAGCTTACTGTGAAGGAATTTTCCCCACCAATTTTGCAAATATTACAGGGCAAATGGGTACATTCTCTTTCCTTTCATAACTCACTTCCTCCTTCTTATCACGGCGCTCTTATCATGCCTTGCTTTCCTTTTATTCTAGCAGATCAGAGAGACACAAAGCCTAGAGCCATTCTTGCTGATGGGTTAGATTTCTCCAGGTTGGAAAATGTTAACTCACGCAAGCATCAAATAACTAGCCTCCACCTGCCTTCTGAAATGATACAGTCCTGGTGCAGGAGATTTTCCCAAGTCTGTAACATATAGCAGCACATCACCAACCTGCTCTGAACCGTGTCTACCTCTGTATTACTACCAAGAAATAAATACCCAATTGCTAGCCAAGGCTGAATTACACAATGCTTTTCATAGCTGTGAATCGTAGGGTTTTTTATAGGAAAGATTTCAAGAGGGCAGGACTGAAATAATCCTAAAATAATTCAGCAAGGACCTTGGGCAGACTATTAGCATGGATCCCTGACAAATGACAGACCTAACATTTTGCTCACCGAGAGAAAAAATTAGAACTCCATATCACATGTGAATGATGGTGGTTATACTAGATAAACTGTTGCCAAGGGAGTCAGGGTCTTTTCACCAAATTCTGTGACACTGGAAGTGGGGGCTATTTTTAAACGCCCTTTTTATTCCCTCTGAAATTTCCTTCCAAAAGACTCTGAAATAAATCTCCTTTTGTAATGTTCTTATCCTTTTTTCTTTGATGAATTCTCTCTCCGCCCTCCTACTCTCTCAGCTGTTTCTCAATTTCCTTCTCCTAAATCTCTTCTGTCCTTTGTTAACGTCTCAGTGTCCCTCACTGCCTGCCATGACAGCACAACGCTGAAAAAACAAAACAAAATGGAGTGAAGTACATAACGACATTTCAGTTTTGTCCATTTCTTAGTCTTTCAAATCAAACCCTTGATTTTCAAAACCAGTGGGCATTAGGTTATTGTATAATCCTTTCTTTTTGATGTGACCTTTCACGACAGGATATCTGTGGGTCTTTATTTTTAACCAACAAGAAGTTCTACCCTTTACCAATTTTTTTTCAGTTCTTCAATTCCAAATTTAATTGCTTAAAACCATACATCATCATAATATAAAACAGAGAGGTTATACAAATATAATGTAACAAAATAAAAATATACTATAAACTCCAGTATCATTTACATTATTGTTGCTATGGTCTGTATGAAGTTGAGGACCTTCCACACTATTTGTTTGGTTGTCTTCTTTCAAAGGAAATTAGAGAAAAATACCTCGTGGGGTTGTTATCTATTAAAAGCCATTGGTCCATCTGCTAAAAAAATAGAATTTTTGCTTTTTAATAAAGTTTCTAGTATTAATAGAAGAGTTGCAACTTTTTAAATGGCATTAGCTAAGGCTTGTGCAAGTTATTATAACTTGCATTCCCCAAAAGTTTGAAGTTTTAATGTTCCTATGGTTTTATCTTATACATTAATTTATACCAGTAATATTAGTAATTATAGAAATTGTGTTGGAAATTTTGAAATTTTATACCCTATACCAGTTTAATGACAAGACAGAAATCATCGAGTGAAACTTTTCCCAAAGTGGAGCTGTAGTGATGTGAAAAGCTTAGGTAGTGACCTGTACATGCACAAAATAATGGCAGCTGAGCTGAAGAAAAACATCTTGAATTCATACAGAACTCTAGGTTAGAATAGGATTTTGCAGAGTATGGCTTGAGTATGGTATGGCCTCTATTTAATGATAGAACTCAAGGTTCCATATACAAAGATCCTTGTCTATGGACATTGGCATGGTATGGAAACATATCAGTGGAAGGAACTATATTATATGTGCCACATTGGAAGCAGAACTTGTCTTGCATTACTTTGGGCTGACTTGTTACTGTAACCTGTATGCCCAAATACAGCTGTGGTGTGTGTGGCTTCTGAGGCATTTCCTGAGGACTGCAATTACTTGGGGATTAAAGTTTTAAAACCATTGGTGTAGAAGCACATAAGAGACAAAAAAGTTCAGCACAGGATGATTAGAAAATCGTCTCATAATAGACAAGGCTATATGAAGAGCAGTCTCTTGTTCTAATTGTTAGATGTTTTGTATGCTTTTTTGAGGGCCTTTGTTAAGACAGAACAAATAGGTTAGGACAAATAAATTCAGCACAAAATAAGACTGCAACCTTCTGCAACAGGAAGAATGCTTTGAACGTATACATTGAAGTTCCTGAAATGTCAAGAACCCAAACATTTACTATAGTCAGTATTGGCATGTCTGGTCATAAGGAGTATTTTCTGTGTAGTAGGAGGGGGTTGAGGGATACAATCCTATGGTTACTTTGTTGTTGCCACCTTGAATCTCATCTTGAGAGAAAGGTGGAATATAAATCAAATAGATAGGTAGATAGACAGATAGATAGATATGTGCCTTCAAGTCAAATCTGTCACATATAACCCTATCCTAGAGTTTTCTTGGCAAGATTTCTTCAGAAGTTTGCCATTGCCTTCCTCTGAGACTGAGGGGGTATGACTTGCCCAACGGCACCAAGTAGGTTTCCATGGCTGAGTGAAGATAAAAACCCTGATCTCTACTCAACACACAGCATCAACTCCTTCCCACTACACCATGCTGGCTCCTTATGGATACTAGTTACTTCCCTGGGAGTAGGGCGCATTGAGCTCAGTGTGGCTTAAATCTAAGTGGACATGCTTAGGACTGCACTGTTACTTGCTTATCAACCACATTAGCCAAGAGATTATGTTGTTCTTTAAAATCTTGCGTAGAACTTAGTACACAGTAGTTGCTTAAAAAGGGCTTGTCTATATGGAGGAAAAAAAAATGTGGGTTGCTGTGGGGTAATGCCAATTCGCAGCAGCTTTGATTTGTCTTAATGGTGTATTTGCAAGATTGCAGGCATGTGAAGCAAATTGTATTTGGTGTTCCCACAGGCATGCCTGAGAATCAAAATGGGCAGGCACGAGTGAATTGCTCATGATTTTATGTTCCCCAAGTTGCCCCTGCTGAACATTTTTTATAAACAAAATACAAGGTGCAAAAGAGCTTTAGCAAACACGCAAAAAGAGAAAAAAATAGAAAGGCTGTTTTCTTGCCGTAACACACAATCTCTACAGGGAAAATCTAAGAGGCATTCTGGATGCTTGTCTTGTTAGCAAGCTCTGCCCCCACACATGCCCAATCAATCATCTGCTTGTATCTGGAAAGCGAATCAATTCCATTGCTTGTCCCAACAAGCAGGAATGTGCATTCCCCTCAGTGTTTTCCAAAAAAATATGGCAAAGGTTATGAAGGTTTTTCCCACAGAGTATATGGCATTTTGGGCCACCCTCCTTCACAATATGGTGAATAGCTGCAGGATCCCATTGGGACAGATCGTATTCTCCTCACATTCTGTGAGGAGTATTTTCACCATTTAGACAACTCCTAATAGACTAAAAGATATGCAGGGCAGTATTTCTGATAAGACAATCTCAGAATTTTTAAATGATGGTACACCCAAGACTGTATTACCATGTAGTCATTTCACATTTTATTAAAATAATAAAAGAGTTTTGTTTTTAATGTTTTACAGCTTCTTAAAAATTCAAACCAAAATGCATGTCAACTAGGGATGTGAAGAATGCTTGTTAATATCTGCATCATTAAAGAAAAGGGTATCTCAACACTTAGGTCACCCCACCAAAGGAAAAGAGACCTGTTGCAAGATTCTTTGCATTTTGGGATTTCAATGAGGAAAAAAATGTTTGCATAAAATACATGCAGTTTACTCAAAACCACAGAAAACAACATTCTTGCACAGAAAAACAACACACAGTTTTCCTCTTTGTGTTTTCTGTGTATCCCCCTCCCCCATGTTTTGTACAAAATGTATGTTTTCTTCACCAAAACATGTTTCCCGCACAGGAAAGCCATAACTATTTTTGCACAAATAAATTTTCCCCAGCAAAGTCCCAAAGTATGAGCCATTCTCAAAAGTAGCAGAGAAACCTCTGTATTCTCACAGAGTGGGTAAAAAATTGCTGAAATGATTCATTTTTCCATGTAGGAATGAACTGAATGGAGATTTACATCCTAAGATACGTAGAAGTACAGTAGTTGTATCACCATTGGTACCTTAGTTCTTCTTTTATATATAGAACTCTTAAAAGTTTAAAATATCTGGACCTACTGTTTTATGGAAACATAGTCTGACTATGTAGCTAAAACTGTATGCACACTAATCTTGTGCAATAAGCTATATGTTTATCAGACAATTCCAAAATGAGATGTCTTAGCTTGTTTTCTGATCCCAGGGAAGTTCTAGTATTCCACAAAACACAAATACCCAGAAAACATCCAGCAAACATAAGTTCACAAAAGCATAACATTTATGTTGAGTAGCTGACAGACCTCCTTTTCGGTAAAAAATGTAACCAACATAAATTTCTGTGTCCTGAAATGACTTCCCCTGCTATTTCCAAATGAAAACAAAACAAATATCCTTGTTGTGAACCTCCAAAATTAGGAAACATAAATAAACCCTGGAGTAAAATGACTGTTTTTTATTTATGTGCAGGAAAACCCTTTCATTAATGGGATATGGTGGGGTTGTTTTCCACCTCAGTAATGAAATAAACTCTAACAAGGGAAATGGCCCTTTGCAAAAGGTTAGGCCTCACCAGACAACCAAGGCATATCACTCAGATGCTACTGTGGCCCATGTAAGCAAATTGTACATGTAGCACATGTAGCGTACCACCCACTTGCCCCTCTGCCCTATTGCAGAAGAAACAGTAGCCAGGGCTGCATGGCTTATTCTATTGATAAGAGCCAATGTATGTTAGGTTTTTGGCTGGCAGACAAAAAACCTCCCATCACATTTTGTCCAATACAGAAATACTGGTCAACTAGTGTTGCCCCTGTACAGTAACTAAGCTCAGCTTCCTGTAGTATATTGGATTGCCTGCCCAGAAAAATGTCTCTCTTTTAGAGGATAGGATGTTTTAAAATCATGGCACCACCAAACTTTTTTTCATTTTGCTTGGCTTATACTGCAGAAATGGACATTTACCTGGGAACTAGACTAACTGTTCATCATTTGTTAGACCCATTCCTCATATATACTATATTCAAATAGGCTTAACAACATGGGCTGGCATCTTGTTAGTGACTTACAATGATGATGTAGAGGTCAGAATCCCCTTCCACCCTTGTATAATGACACCCCCCCCCCAAAAAAAAACTACCTTCCAGCTGATGCACACTCTCCAACACATCCATTTACTGCCGTTGGAGCAGGGAGGTGAAGGAGAAGTGACTAAGTACGTGCCTGTAGCTGGATGCAGAGTGATAAAGTTATCTTCTGAAACATTCCAGGGTCCTGCAAGCCTTAGTATAGATGTCCTCAAAGGCAGGCATTTCCTCACTGAATTGGTGCATCATTCTCATTTCCCTATTGTTAAACTTCAAGTGCCTTGTGAAAGATCAACATTTCTTTATGCTCATCATTGCTCTGAAGTAACAGTGCCCTGCAGCTGGATGCTTCCAGTGCTTCATGTTCTCTATGATACATCCCTACCTGGAGTACTAGGCCAATGTATGTCTTCAGTACAGTGATTTCAAGGGTCTCCCATACTTTGACAGGTGTTCCTCTCATTCCATGTCCTGAAAGCTCTCTCTGTCTCTCTATTCATTTCATGGATTACATTGTAAAGTATGCTTTCTATGAAGAGCAATTCAAAGGTTTCTAGTACTGTTTCTTTGTCTTCATCCTACTTTGGCTCTGGGCATTTCCAAATCATTTCTCTGGCTGCTCTGTAGTGTGCTGTCTGTGGATATTTGCACTGAATCATTTCATCCCTGTCTTTCATGATATTGGCACCTTCACTTGGTCTTTTGAGGACAGAATCAAGGGAACATTGCTCTTCCACATTTGAACACGAGGAGCGGTTGTTTCTCATTGCAAAACTCATACCAACTTCTCTGCAGTTTGTTTCAACAACAGAACAGTATGGGACATTTTCTGACCCAAGAAATAACAGTGTGGGACAAAAGGTACTCAACGGCAAAATGCAGTAGATTTGTTGGGAGAATTTTTGTCCCAGTGGTTTTCATCTGTTAAGAAAAAAACCAAACTACAGTAACAACAACCAGAGAGGTGGCTGAAACTTGGGGACAATGTTTGCCACTCTTGAGGTGACAAAATTCTTATAAAATGCCTGCCTTACAGGTCTAAGTGTGTGTAAATTCTGTAACAGAAGTGCGACATAGGGTACTAAAATGTTGTGTCTAGGAGAATAAGGGAAGTAATTTTACTTGTACATTCAGTGATCTAAAGAGCTGGATTTGTTTTCAATAAGCTCTTGATCAGGAAGGTAGGTTAGCCACTTGTCTTCTACAGGGCCAAAGACATCCAGAATATTCAGAGCATCTGAACTTCATAAAAGTACAATAATTTAAACATACAATTGTGAATCCAAGGGGATAACATATAGAACAATGGATGTATGGAACGGCAGATGTAAATAGTTGAGGGATCAAATAATGAAGGTTCCTCTTTAAAAAAATTTAAAAAAATCACCCAAAGCCATGGAACTGAATCCAGTATTTATCATGGTACTGATCCATAATGCAGCTTGAGAGATGCTTTAAAATTAAGTTAAAACTAATAGCTCACTATTGGTGAATTACTGTTATCTCTCTACCCATCATTCTGCTTGCTTCAATTTATGGTATTTTCTGTTGCACACCTCCCGTGGATTAAGAGACCGCACCAAGGTCATTGTAAACAGCTGTAATTTACACTGGTGGTGACAATGTGTTTTTTCAGACATGTTTACACCATATCTGTATCAGAACAGTACTCTTTTTCATCCTATTCTGTCCCTAGTATAAGATGTAAAGCCCATGGATAGACTTGTATAGAAGCTCTAAGAGTATGTTTATTCACCCGCTGGTGGTTTTGCTCCACCCGCTGTATACATTTTCTAAAACATAATATCCTGCTTCTTAAGCAGAAGATTTGATCTTGTGGTGTTTTTTGTTTGTTCCATTCATTTTAAAGCAATTTCCAGAGGGAATATTTGTGCATCTGGAGACTGTTAACCTTAGAAAATGAAACTTCATTACAGTAACATCAAGTGGCTGATTTCAACTGCTCAAAGCCAGTTTGATTCATTATGGTAAACACTACTTTGCTTCTGGGCACCTCCCTCTCAGGCTGTGCCACTGTGATGCAGGAAGAATGCTGAGAGTTTTGTGGCTTCTTGACGTATCAGCCAAAACACTGTAGGGTTTATAGATAGCAATGTGGGAGCATCATTATTCTTAAAGTTTCCCTCTCTTTCCCCCATGACCAAATAGATTTCTTTGTAATAAGTGGGTGGGGAAAGCTTCATGACATCTAATTTTTTTTGTGAACTGATACACCGAGCTTCAAAATTGCAGAGCTATAAATGCCTTGGAGAAAGTACATAATGAGAGTTTTTTGTACTGCCATAGCTGCTAAAAAATGCACCACAGTGCAAAATGCAACTAGCTCACCACTCAACAGCAGCAAGTTTGCACTAAGGGACTATGATAGTGTGCTTACATACCTGAACATTAATTCATTCTACTTGAGCAGTAGAAACCTTGCACTCTGATGAGAATACAGTGCAAGGACAGCATCTGCTCTAATAAGAAATGGGGATATTATGCACTGGTTGGAGTATTCAGATGATTATACTGCAGCTTACTGAGCCAAGGTAGCAGTGAGCTATTTACCTGCATGCACAGCACTTTTGCTCTTCCTTTCACAGCAGGAATAATCAAATGAAAAAGCCTCTAACCTGTACTTTTTTGTTTTGTTCAAACCAAGAAACTATAGGCCATTTTTGAAGATATAATAAAGAGTCATAAACAGGCAGGCCTCAGGCTTGCATGATCCACCCTCCCCTTCACTCCTCTGGCAAAACTACAAAGAAGACATAAAAAGTGTTTACATTCCTTTTGGATTAACTACACTTAAATGTTACATTTGAATGCTAAACTGTGGTTAATTCTGTCAGTGGTCTGTGTGAACCAATCAACAGTCTGAAGTTGACTAGTTTCAAACAAACCACTACTAAGATTAAGATGAAACGGTAAGCTGTAGTTAATTAAAACTGGAAGAGTAAGTGTTCGTGAGCTATTTTGCTCATGACTTGCTCCAGTCACAATCAACCATGGTTCATCAGATCATCAGAATCAGTTGTATGGTTATCAGCTTTGGAACAATTTATTTATTTATTTTATTTGCTGCCTTTCTCCCAAGATAGGACCCAAGGTGGCTTCCATAAAACAGATTAAAAATACAATATGGACTGTGGTGGACTGAATAAACTGAAATATTGTGAAACTGCTAATTATAGTTTTCTGTTTTGGATTATGCTTCCTGATTTGATTGCTCATGCCTCAAAGGGAGGAGAAAAAAAGATGCACTTAAGTGGAAATATAGTTCATAGCTTGCTTTATGAAGCCAAGAAATGATTGTCCAAACAGGCTTGTGTGTCAGTTGCATAGCAGCTGGAAAAGGTTTCCCAGTATATAGGGAATGATTTCTCCTTCATAGTTTTCTTGTATTAAAGTCCTTGGCAAGAATTCTGATGGTGACATAATACAGCCGACCGTCTGTATCCATGGGTTCTGCATCCACGGATTTAACCAACCACAGCTCAAAAATATTCAGAAAAAAAAATTGCAAAAAGCAAACCTTGCTGTTCACCATTTTATACAAGGGGCTCCATTTTACTACTCCATTGTATATAAAGAGACTTGAGCATCCATACATTTTGGTATTGATGGTGGGTCCTGGAACCAAAGCCCAGTGGATACCAAGGGCCCACTGTACATACTTTACATGTACACATGTTCTGTTATGATCATCATGCAAGGAGCTAGACTGTACAGAGGGTACATGTTCTCTAAGCATTTAGTGGATGGGGACAGGTGCAAGGTGCCTAGGAACTTTTTGGCTGCAGCCAGAAAAAAAGAGCAGCCATCTTCCTCCCGAATCTCCAGAGTACTCATTGGATACCCAGGAAGGGGTCACTTCTGTTTATACAGTCATGTGAAAAAGAAAGTACACCTTCTTTGAATTCTATGGTTTTACATATCAGGACATAATAACAATTGTCTGTTCCTTCACAGGTTTTTAATTAGGTAAATGCAACCTCTGATGAACAACAACACATTACATATTACACTGTTTCATGATTCATTCATGAAAAATAAAGCCAAAATGGAGAAGCCATGTGTGAAAAGCTAAGTACACCTTATGATTCAATAGCTTGTAGAACCATCTTTAGCAGCAATAACTTGAAGTAATCGTTTTCTGTATGACTTTATCAGTCTCTCACATCGTTGTAGAAGAATTTTGGCCCACTCTTCTTTACAACGTTGCTTCAGTTCATTGAGGTTTACAGGCATTTGTTTATGCACAACTCTCTTAATTTCCCACCACAGCATTTCAATTCGCTTGAGGTCTGGACTTGGACTGGGCCATTGTAACGCCTTGCTTCTTTTCTTTTTCAGCCATTCTGTTATAGATTTACTCATGTGCTTGGGATCATTGTTCTGTTGCATGACCCAATTTCGGCCAAGCTTTAGCCATCAGACAGATGGTCTCACATTCGACTCTAGAATACTTTGGTATAAAAAAGAGTTCATGGTCGACTCAATAACTGCAAGGTTCCCAGGTCCTGTGGCTGCAAAACAAGCCCAAATTATCACCCCTCCACCACTGTGCTTGACAGTTGGTATGCGGATTAGTATGATAGAACTCTTACCACTTTCTTTTTCACATGACTGTACTGCAGAAGAGAAGCCAGAGGGTTCCTGAGCAACCTGTACTGTCCTCCAGCTACTAAATGTCCAGAGTAGTGCATGCATGCTTTTTCAAGCAGGCCTATATGCCCAGGAACCTGGTGGAAACTGCACAGATAGAGTGTTATGCTCTATCCTGTGCAGTGCAGGAACTTGACCCTTGTTAAATAATGACAGTTTTTAAAAATGTCATTCTTTTATCTCCATGGAAGGAAATGACTATTAGATGTTCATAGGAACAGATTAATTTCTGTGCTGGTTTTCATTAAAGTCCTCCTCATGTAGAATTGAGGTCATCTACATATATATATTGTCTGGCTTGTTTAAATAAGTAGTCTGGTTCTATCTATCTATCTATCTATTGAATGAACTAGACTACAGTACTTATTTAAAGAAGCACCTTAAGGAAGAGTATCAATAGTGACTTTTCAATTCCACAAAATTTGCTCTGGTATAAACTGTTAAGAATAAATTTTAATTCAACAGTGCCAAAGGAAAATCTGATTACCAGCAGTAACTGGTTTTTCTGCCCTCAAATGTTGTCTACTGTCAAGTTTGCATTCTGTTTTTGTCTTGCCCTCAGTTAAACAGATCTTGACACCTGCACAGCTTTCTAAAGTCATTCACATATAATTATAGGCAGAGGCTAAATTCTTCCTTACAAAGCAATTAAGCTTCTGAAATTCTTCTCCTGATCTATGCAATCTCCCTTATCCCTCTGCATCTCCCTAGTCCTTTACCAACAATTTTCATTCATTTTTTTTATACTGTATTCTATTTTTGATCTGTACTTTGACAGAAGCCACTCTGAGATGATTCTCAGGCATTCTTTTTATTTCTTTGTTGTTTAAAATCCCAAGAAGTTATACTCCCTAACTGTGAAATGGAGACTGATTTGGGGTTTCGATTCCCACAATAGGGTTGTCTAAATGGTGAAAATACTCCTCATGGAATGCGAGGAGACTCCTATCTATCTTAATGGCATTCCACATCATTTCACTGTATTGGAAGAGGGGGCAAAATATAAAAACTCCGCAGAAAAAGCCTTCATGAATATTCTCAGAGTTTTTTAAAAACAGCAAGGGGAATCTACATTCCTGCTTGTTGGGACAAGTGATTCAATATAAATTGCTTTCCCATAGGAGAGTAAGTGCAACGCTGATTGGCTGGGCAAGCACGGGGGGCAGGACTTGCTAATCAGGCAATTGCCTATTGCTGCCATGTTGAATTTTTGCCTTAGCGAGCGAACGCTAAGGCAAGAAAGCGGGTTGGGTTTTTGTTTTTGTTTTGCTTTTCTGTTAAATAAAAAAATCACTCTTATTGCACCTTGGACATCTTTTTTTTAAAAAAAGTGTTTGGCGGCAGCAAATTGAGGTAAGTACAAACTCAAGTAAATCACTTGTAGCTTATATCTTGCATGCAAAACTTATGGGGGCAAAACCACCATTAAGACAAGTCACAGCTGCTGTGAAATGCCATTACTGTAAGGCACTCCAGGTGTGTTTTTTTTTGCCTCCTATAGACAAGCCCAATGATACATGTTAGCTGTACTTGTTGGAGAGCTGGGCACATGTTCAGATGGGCTTGTCAACAACTTGGAGCACATCTTGATGGAAGAACAGACTGGCCTATTGACAGTGAGTCTACACATCAGCAATGGACAACTGCTTCACTAGTTTCCAGGTGCAGCTTGCACAGGAGTAGTACAACAGGGTGTATATTTACTGTCTTTTCTGCCTGCTTTATTTCTGTGGGAACTTACAGGAAGAAAGGTGCCAAAGTTTATAGAAAAAGCACAAAAATGTAGCTATGAATTTAAGTCATGTTTTAACTCTCGCCTTTGTTCTATTATAAGGTCTCCCTGTTTCCCCTCCATGTCCTCATTAGCTCTGAAACATTTACACTTCCATCAGCTGCACGGTGGGAGAGGCTTCTGCTTTGGACAAGATTTTCTGCTGGTGTAGAACCTCTGTAAACATTTGTAAAGCTATTTTATATAGGCAGCAGAAGGTAAAGAAATCAATCCATTTCCATTTCTAAGAAGCCTCCACCAAATATAGTTCATCCACAGCCTTCCTGCATCATTAGCATTATAAATATGCAGAGTTCCTCTCTGTTCCTTTTTGATTTTTCAGGGTTCTGTTGCTACATAGACTCCTTCCTCTGCTTCATTAAATGCATAACACTCAGTGCGATAACTTATGGATGTACCTTTAAGCATTTGATAAGAAACAGCTAAAGAGGGGGCTGCCCTATATTTAGAAAATATGTGTTGTTGGTGTTACCTGCATGCACTGGAACAAAAACTGTGAAATTTAAATAACCCTGAGATATGAATCTGATTACCTACACGTTTCAAACTCAGCATAGTAATTGTGTGAAGGAACCTTAAGTTCCATAAGCATCCTCTTGGCATCTGAATCCACACATGGGCATATTATTTGCAATTGGGCCATTAATTATCATGGGTTAAGGGTAGGTCAAGGTTGACATCTAGGTTAACTGAAAATTCTACAACAGGGATTTCATGAACAAAGTTATTGCTGCTATATGACCTCGAGAGGAAGGTTTTTCTCTCCAAATTGTTATGCTAATTCTGCAAGGAGACTCAGAATACAGAACCAAAAAGTGCCTTAAAAAAAAAAAGAAAAAGCAAATGACTCTGTTTTGTTATGATTTTTACTTCTGTTACATTCTGAACAGAAGTCCTCTGTACCCATGTTTAAAAAGTGTGCAAAGACATACAGAAATAGCAGGAGTCAGAAGGCTACTGGGAGTATTGAAGCCATTTTAATTTGGTTTTAGCAGCAGTATGAGGACAATACTGTACTGCTTAATACTCTGAAGTTACAGTCCTGCAATGCAGTAATGTGGAAAGCAGGAGGGGGGGGGCAGGCAATACTTTTCCCTGCACCATTTAGGGGAACTGTGTATTTGGGTCAACTGAGTCCTAAAGCAGAATTTCTGTGCAGTCTTTTCAACCCACTTTCATACATTATTGAGAAAGACACCAAGCCTTAAAGAAATCAGGCCAAGTATTAATAAGTAAGACACTCTGAATATGATACCATGCCTGTGTTTTACTATTTTGTGGCTGGTATGTCAAAAACGACCTAGGGAGAAGTTTCATGTCAAGTTTATTGCAATCTGGATAAGGCTTTGAAGAGTTATTTCATGGAACTTTTCAGAGCAATTTCCAATGTGTGAGGATTATAATCATCAGCACATCTGTAATGTGATCACGAAGAGGAAACCATAACTAGCAGCAACCGCAGCAGAGAGACAGTGTAGAGAAAGAGAGACATCTCATATAGATGAGAAATCTAATTTCAACTATTCTAGTCTCAAGTCAACTATATTTATGAGAGAGCCCTGTTTCAAAGTTTTGCCATGAGATGTACAGTATGTCTGTGAATGGATGCCTTCAATTCACTTGTTGACTTACGAGGATCCCATGAATTTCATAGGATTTTCTTAGGCATGGAGTACTCAGAGCTGATTTGCCATTGCCTTCCTCTGAAATATAGTCTACAGCACCTGGTATTACTTGGTGGTAACACATCCGGCTACTGCCTCTCAAAGTAGGATATTGTTGGAAGATAACATCTATGGGAGATTTTCAGCTTTTGGCCTTAATTAAAGCATTAGGCATCTAAACTGGGATTTGTTGTCTCTTTTGCCACGGCCCTCTCTCCAGCACTAAGTTTCTTCATTACTCAGCTACTACTTCATGGAGAATTATTTCAGCTATGTTTTGTCACTGGACTCAGTTTGGTTTTTTAGGCTAGCTAAAGGCTGGTCCTCTAAAGATTAGTACTTATAATAATAATAAAATTTATTTATACCCTGCCCCTCTGTTAAAAACAATCGGGGCGGCTTACAAAAATTAAAATACAAATACAGATTAAAATCCCTAAACACCACCCACCCCACCCTCCCCCATAAAAAGATATTAAACCAATATAAATTAAAAACAACTACTCTAAAATCACATTTAAAAAAATAATAAATAGCCAGCAGACTAAAAAAGAGGCCAGGAGCTCCTGAGGCCGGAATCTAATTAGGAAAGGCCTGCCAAAAGTACTTCATTACCTTGCTAGCACTCTACAAGGATGGGGCCATTGCTCTGTTTCTTTTCTTTTCTTCCTGATATCTTTCAACAAAGCCAAGAGAAATAATTCAGGATGTTGTTCCAAATCAACTATTTTCACCGTTTTTCAAAAGTGAAAACTCAATGTCAAAAATCTTGGCAACTGTGTTCAGTTGCCCTTTTCAGCTCTTTTCTTTAATTTCTAATGCCTAGTGAGAGTTTTCAGTACTTCCTAATACTAAAGAGAAAGTTATGATAGTGTTGGTTCTCTACTAAACCTATAAAGTGGTTACCTTTTGGCAGTGATGAAATGAGATCCAACTGACTTTACTAAAACATCGATTTCAGTATCTTACAGTTCATATCATGCCTCTGCTCAACCCATCTCTTCTTTCTTTCCCAATAAAACCTATTCAAACATCTTTCAATTGTATGCTAAAGGCATTACCATCTAATAAGACATTAGAGCTGCAATCATATGGTCCTATAAAGTAATAAGACTCAGGAGAAAAAGTCCTCCAGGGCCTAACACAAAGCTTCACGTTTGGAGGAGGTCTGGTTTGACTCCACATTGAGGGTAGATTTTCAGGAGATAATTGAGGGAAGCACTTGTCTAGCTTTGATGGATAAATTTCAATATATTCAGCCTGGTGTTGTGTGCAAGTTTCTTTGAGAGGTGAGGGTAACCACTTGGATTAGAGCTGCCAGAGCAAAGATGGCCAATTCGCTTTGTGGGAGTTTGCATGCAGTAGAGACAGCAAGAATTAGGGATTGGTGCAGTGAATGGGGAGAGATAAGGAATTCCACCCCCACCCCATACAGAATTAGGATATAGTACAGTAACCATATCTGCAGTTACATAAAAATGGCTGTTTTACAGCCCAGTGTATTTTTGCCATGCGTTGTTATAGTTCATGATGCTTAAATGGGACAGCAATGGATAGCTGCCATCTAAAGCAGGCTTAACAGGCTCTTAGTCTTATCATAGTAAATATTTTCTCCTCTTTGTATCTGTTGCTCATTCTTTCATTTTCTGTGGTCACTCCACACTCACATAAAGGGACTGAATGTAACACGGATTTGAGTCTGCAGGCTGAATGGCAGGTCCAGATCTAGCATTTGCATGTGACCTGCCTCACATCAAACTTCAAGTAAAACCACCTCTGAGGATTCCTTGTCTAAGAAAACCCTATGAGAGTGATGGAGTCACCATAAGTTTTACACACATGCATGTACTTCTAACAGTGAAAAGCTATCATCCTCAATGTTTCCTCCTCCTTCCCATTAATTTTAATTTTTCCCTAGCTTTCCTGCTGAAGATGAATCCTAATGACTGCTATTGCTGTTTTGAAAATATTTCAGATTTTCACCATATTTCCTCCATATGTAAAATAAAAAATTCCTGATAAATAAATTTTAAAAAAACCATTGTGTGTCAAACAATTTCTATACCTCTTCTTGGTTTCTGTTACCCATTTGCACTTGATACTTAAAATCATTTTTCTTTTTCTCTTACCTATTTAATCTGATTTTGTTGTGCAAGTAAAGTGTTGATAACTACTACATTTATTTTATTTTATTTTTAAAAACTGGACTCTATTACAATTAGATCCTCCATATAATGGCTATATATATATATATATATATATATATATAACTTCTTTCACACTTACCTGACCAGGGGCAATTCTATGGGGTTTCACCTCCTTGGGGTGAGAGGAAGTGTTGTCATGCCTAATGTTGTGGACCTTGGCCGGAGACATCAGAGTTTAGATTTCGTACAGAGTTGAGGATTAATTCAGGTAGCCAGTATCTCAGTATACCACCCTGAGTTCAGTGAGGAATGTTAGATAAAAAATACAAATATTATCTACTTCACTGTCTGTGTCTCTGTAATAACTATTTTATTTACAAATATTCAAAAAGAGCCTGTTAGCAGAAAGCAGACTCCTAAAAGCTGGTACCACAATCACTAATCCTTCATTCCCAGACAGACATGGTAAACACGCCTGCACTCCTCATGACAGTATTTAGGCCAGCTAAATTCATAATGCACACTCTCGCTCTGGGGCGAGCAAAGTACGTGTTACGGGCAAATGCATGTAATTAAGCCCTGACTTTTTAAAGGAAAGAAAAATAGCCTTGGGAGGCTGGTATTTTCAGAAGAAGGGGGATGAGAGAGGAGGATACTTAACACTTTTCCATCCAGCGTTTTTTTTTTCTTTTTCCCTGAGCTACTTTTCCACCCACAGAGCTCTGAACATGCCGAAATATTCCCCTGTAAGATTCTGGATGCCTGTACAGTACACATATCGAAACCTTAAAGCAGGGGGAAACAGCCAAGGGAATTTGACAGCTGAAACATGATCAACAGAGAGAAGGGTTCCAGTTTCATCCTCTCTTAACCTCCCCTAACATCTCTACGGAAAATCAGAGCTTCTGGGGTGGTGTTTCATTTTGTACAACATTACTTTGCAGTGCCTGGTATGCCTTTCTGAGTGGGTGAGTGGCAGTGAGCTGACCAATTCGATGCTGTTTGGGGAGGCTGCAACAGGCCTCTTGCTGCTCCAGTACCTTCAGTGGCCAAGTGTTTCTAAAGAGAGCCTCTGACTGGTTCAGCTTGCTGCTGGAAAAAGAATGTAATTTAAAATGGAAAGGGCATGGCTGCAACCTTTTCTACCAATTGTCAGAGCCAACTTTTCCTTTACGCTACATGTTTGCAGTGATGACAAGGGGTGTTGTTGCTGCCACTGCTGCCATTTGTTATGCTTTCCTTTAAAAAAAGTGGATCAGTAGTAGCAGTAGTAGTTGTTGTTATTATTATTATTATTATCATTTATTTATATGGTGCCATCGATGTGCATGGCGCTTTACAAAAGGTTACAGAATAAAACAATTATCACTATTCCAGTAATATAAAATACTAAAATACAATAAGAAAAGGGGAAAAAACATTCAGATAATTCAGAATAAAACAAAATAATCAGTACAGGTAGTCAAATGCAAAACTATATAAACATTAATAGAAAATTCCAAAGGTTTGAGTGAGAATGCGGGAGAGTGGCAATGAGAGGGAGAGGGGACAGGGAAGTAGGAGTGGGGACAGAAAATAGCTTGTTGAGCCCTCCTGTGAAAGCCATTGGAATTCCAGACTATGACATCTCTCTTTCCCTCTCTCTCTCTCTCTCTCTCTCTCTCTCTCTCTCTCTGTGTGTGTGTGTGTGTGAAACTCTTGGGTATGTTCCCTTTCCCAATGTGCTGATTGGCTGCTCAGAAAACACACCCAACCAATCACCACCCACATGCAAAGTCCCTCTCTGCCTAACAATCCACTCCTGCCACTCAATTTGTGGCCCAGATTGGGACCCAGTCAGTCAACTGGTGGTGGCAGCAGTGGCAATGGGCCACCTGTGATCGGACCCAGGCGGTCAACTGGCGGCAGCCATGGCCACAATGGCAGGGCAACAGAGCGAGTCTACCTCAGCAGTTCTGGGGAAAGTGTGGAACACTGAGAAGAGGGAGCATTTGGGGGGAGTTTTTTAACAGCATATGTTACGCCGGGTACAGCTAGTTGCTGTATATTTGTTTTTATGGCAAAATTCTTCTGTATACTTGTGAAGAATACTACAGAACAGAGTGATATTAATAGCAGGGTTTTCAAAGAGGAGAGGCTAGAGCTTTTGAGCAGATGTGAACCTTGGAATCCCTCTACTTAGACACTAATCTAAGCCTTTCATTATTCTTTCTTTTCCCCACTCCATTTCCCCCCTTTTTGCATTGCATGCTTACTTACCATTCCTGGAAGCAAGCTTTTTCAGGTTCTGCTTTTGCAGAGTTAAGAGTCTTGAATGCAGGAATGATTCAAGGAAGGCATCAGATTTTGAGAATCCCATTCATTTGGGGTCAATGTGCAGAGAGCCTGTAAGGTATCATTATGCATTCAAGGAAAAGCACATTCCTTTTGCATGTGCTTCAGTATCTGTAGTAGGCATATGGCTATCAGCTATGGTTTGTGAGACAGTAGCAAAAGGTGCAGAGCCAAAGTAATTTGAGATGCAAAATGCAATTATACACTTTAGTCTATTCCTGTGTCAATTCAGCGTATTTTCCTTAGAAACCAAGACTAAAGGCCAACTTCATTGGTGCTTCTACATCAGTTGACTTGGCAGAGTTGCTGCAGCTCCATTGTCATAACAGTCCATTAGAAATTAAACTGACATAGCAGGAATCCTGAACAGGTGACAGTAAACTCCATTCCCGGCTGTCCTTCAGAGAATTCCCTGCAGCAAGAGAGAAATTAATGGAGCAGAAAGGTGTGCTAAGTGCTGGATATTAAGCAACCCAGATTACGAGAAAGGCAACCATGGGAATATTACAGCAAACTGGTGGCAGTGTAGGTGTTTTTGCTGAACTAAGTAAGAACTGGCTGCTTGAAACGTGCTCATGCGCTGTTTGATAGAACACCAGTCTTTGCCTACTTTTCTGTGGGGAGGAACATTTTTCAAGCAGTGATATAACTGCAGGACATATAATAATTCGTTCATCTGTTCCTATAAACTGGTCCTCCACAGTTTACAAGGGCCACGACTTGGATAATTTCCTCTAATTATCAACTAACCTTGTGTAGATTCAGTCAAAGATATGAAAGTGCCCCAAACTGGAGTACCCCAAACAGGTACTTCAGATAGTAGTTGTGGTCTGACTTCTAGTGCTAATTTTGAAAACAATGTAGGCCAGAAACCAAGTGGAATAGGGGGACATGGTTTTCTTACACAGTGCAAATGAGATGGGAGAGAGGGCATTGATTAGAACAGGACTACTCACCTTTCAAAAGGAAATTCAGCAACCTACCCCTCTGCCAGTGACTTCTGGGGGCTTGAACCGTTTGCCACGTCCTGCTTCAGTTCTGTGCTCATGGATGGCATTCTCTACTTCACTGAATAAATTCCCAGCAAGACACTGGGCAATTTTAATCCATTGGTGAAGAAACAACATGACTGACAGACAAAAGGGTGTTCACAGGTTACATTCAACAATGCAAAATAGTAGATATACAGTAGCACCCCTTCATTTGTGAATTCGCCATCCACGGTTTCAATTAGCCATGGGTTCAGTTTCAGCACAGTGACCATAGAGTCTTCCTAGAAATTGGGTCCTCTCTAGCCATTTTCTAGGTCCTCCAAGGCAACTCTATGGTATTTTAAACTGGAAGTCCCTTTATTTTCAATGGCGTTCCTTATTATCCGCGTTTTTCATTATATGTCATGGCCAGCTAGGACTCTGAGGAGTCAGAAGACAAGAAGGCTGAGTCAGTTGCAGAAAAGCTGGTTGAGTCTGAATCTAGCTCTGCTTTGCTAGCTACAGAAGAACCCAGGTTTCAGCAGCCTAGCCCTCCCCCAGCACAGGGTCAAAGCCTGGGAGACATAGTTGAGCAACAGCAAGAGGTGGAAGAGCAGGTACCTACCTTTAGCCAAAGAAGAGCAGAAAGGGAGGGACTGCGACCCTCTTGGAGGCTAAAAGAAAGATGCTCATTAATCACCAAGCAGCTGTGAGTGGGAGCTGGGGCCAACATAAGCAGCTGAGGGAGAGCTGAACTCCTTGTCAAAACCCTTTTGATCTTGGACTGCCTCAACGTTCTTCGCTCTATCTGGACTCCTGACTCTCTGGACTGCTATTGACAACACAAGGTACTGTGTTTGGGACTGAGTTGTTGCTGAGCCGGGCTGTTTTATCAACTATTGACTTGGCAGCTTTCCCGGACATTATCCACAGTGGGGCCCGGAAGCAATCCCCCACAAATACGGGGGTCCTACTGTACTCACACCATATTCAGCATGTGCGCCCTGTACCCAGATTGCACAGTTAAGAAGTGTTCCTGTGTTATATCAAATGTGTCTGTGCTACAGGGACTCTCATTCAGATGTTTGTGACAAAACACTTGTGTTCAGACTTGTAAAGAAAGGGAGTGAAAGAATGCCACCACTTTCTTTATCACTCTCCATTTGTACTGAAGGAGAGTCTGAAAAGGAGAACCTCTGGTATGCATGGAGGGTCCCCGCATTATCCAGGACCTTGAAAAACCAGGGTTCTCAACTTGCATAGGGAGACTGCATGTGTAGGGGAGGCTGTCCTCTTTAGACTGGTGTTCTCTATGCGTGGACAGAGCAAGAGTGAAGGACAGAGCTGGACTAGCCTGGTTCCTCTCTCTATGCATTCTGCTTTACTCTGTCCTTAATGCCTGAATAAAGCTGCTCTCTTGACTAAATCATTGACTGAGAAGAAAATAGTTATCAAAGCCATTCTCCTTTTTAGTTGCTTCTTTCTCTCTCTTGCCCTTTCAGTCAAGTGTTCCAGCTTTCTGACATATGTACAGGCTGTCCTCCCAAAAATGTAGCAGATTGTAACTCTGGGGAAAAATATATTTGCATTTTTTTTTCAAAAAATGTATACACTCCTAAACAGGATTAAAGATTACAATAGTAAAGGAGTGTCGCAAAATTACAAGAGAAACTTTAAATGAGCTTTGCTACTCTGTGCTTCGACAATGGAAAGAGTGGATTGTTGCCTAAGGATGAAAATTTGAACACCTTACATAAAATTGTAAATTAAGATGGAATTTGTAACTGATTAAATTATTATTATAACATGTATTCTTCAATATAAATATTTACTTAGCCTTCAAATAATCACGATAGCTACTATTAGCTGTTAAAGGGTGTGTACATTTTTGGGACACCCTGGGGTTGTCCAAATGGTGAAAAAGCTCCTCATGGAATGTGAGGAGAATCCTACCTGTCCTAATGACATTCTGTGTGATTTTGCCATATTGTGAAGGAAGTGGGCAAAAGGGCCAAAAACCTCACAAGAAAAGCTTTTGCGGCTTTCCCTGTCTTTTTAAAAGAACAACAAGAGGGTGTGCATTTCAGTTCGTTAGGACAAGTGAGTCGATTTTATTCGCTTGCCCAAATGAGAGGAAGCGCAAATCTGATTGGCCGGATGGGGGCAGGGCTTGCTAAGAAGGCAAGCGCCCACTGCCACCATGTTAGATTTTCAGATGCGATTTTCAGGTCTATATATTCCAAAACAGCTCTGTTGCTGCCGCGCGGCAGGGGAGCAGTTTTGGACGATGCTGTTCCTCTGCCGAACCCCTCCGTGTCACTTCCGTGACAGAATGGAGGAAACCGCGTCATATTTCACTCACGATTGTTGCCCATGAGTGAAATATGATGCGGCTTCCTCCATTCTGTCACGGAAGTGACACGGAGGGGTTCGGCAGAGGAACGGCGTCGTCCAAAACTGCTCCCCTGCCACGCAGCAGCAACGGAGCTGTTTTGGAATATATAGACCCGAAAATCGCGTCTGAAAATCTGCTTAGATTTTCACCTTAGCGGGCAAGCACTAAGGCGAGAAAGGTAAGGTAGTCATCAGCCAATTCAGGTAAGTGCAAATGTGAGTAAATCACTCGCAGCCTCCATGTTTCCTAGCAGGCATGCGGAGCTTAAGGGAGGAGAAAAACCATGAGGACAGGTCACAGCTGCTGTGAAATGTCATTAGTGGGAGGCATTCCTTTTTTATGGGCTCATATAGACAAGCTTCTGTGTGGGGGGGGGTTGGACATTTTATTTTTTAATGATTTCTTATGATTTTGTGGAAGGGAGAAATATTGATATTTAACAAAACAGCAGTTAGTATATCAAAGAAACAAAAGGAGTTCCTAATGAGAGCCAGACAATTATTTTCATGTTGTTGGTGGGTGCAATTCTCAATCTGGGATGCTCTGGGGCCTTCATCTGCTTTTTGCTATGCAATGGCTGGTATGTTTCCAGGACTCCCCTCCCCCCACTCCCATATAAGCACAGCTGTAATTTGTACCCACTGCTGTGCTAGGCTATAAATCACTCCAGATGGCTACTTGCTCTAAGTTACTATGTGAATTCTCAATGTGCTACCCTCGGCTCTTCCTGTTGTCACCCAGCTTGCAGCCACACAGCATAATAAATTTGCCTTTCCTTTTCCCATCCATGAGGTTTTCCTTGCTGATTTGCTTCCCCATCTCAGCGATTTGTTAACTGGCTTTAAAGCTCTCTATGCAATAGGATCTCCTGCTTGATTGGCTGGTAGTGATGTCATTTGCAATCCCCTAATATCATGTTTTCTCTAATATAATAATTTGTCTTGTTTGATAATGATGTGACAAGGATTTAGTCTTGGGTTTTATGTCACATCCTAATGTGCTCTGTATTCACTAAAGCAGAAATGACAGCTGGACCAAGTCCTTCAGCTTATGCCCCTTGGTTCCAAGCAGATTTTTTTATACCTATCAACATGAAAATTGTGTTGCTAGAAAAGACCAAAAGTCCCTCTAAACCAGCATCCTGCAGCAGTCAGCCAGATGTTACTGCAGAACTCAAAAAAGGAAGGAAGACAAAGGCTCTCTTCTATTGTTTATCCTAGTGCATCTGGGAAGGTATATTATATTTGAACGAGGATCTATATCTCTCTATATATTGCGTAGGTATGTTGCCATTTCCAGTGTGCTGATTGGCTGCTTAGGAAACTGACCAACCAATCAAAGCTCTGTTGGGCAGCCAATCAACACACTGGGGGCGGGACCATGTGGAAGTTTCACTCCTTTCTAAACATGGTGGAGACAGAGGGGGTGTGAGTAGCATGGGGGACGTGGCATGCTGTGTGTGCGTGCGATGTGTATGGGGTGCAGGGATGGTGGCACAAGCACAGGGGGTGGCACAGGGTGCAAGGAAGGCAGCACAGGGTGCGGGGAGGGCGGCACAGGGTGCAGGGAAGGTAGTGCGAGTGCTGGGAGGGCGACACGGGGTCTAGGAAGGGCAGTGTGAGTGCAGGGAGGGTGGCACAGGATGGCATGGGGTGCAGGGAGGGCAGTGCGAGCACAGGGAGGGCGGTGAGGAGGGTGTAGTGCACGGGGGGCAACAGTGTATGTTACACCAGGTATAGCTTGTGTGTGTGTGTGTGTGTGTGTGTGTGTATGAATTCTCTTGGGAATGTTGCAGTTTTCAGTGTGCTGATTGGCTGCTTAGGTGTCAGGATCTGCCCCCCCTCGCAGGACTAGGCCTCTGGCTGCAGCAGCCTGCACAGCCCCTTTGCAGACTCAGGCCCTGGCTGTGGGAGTCTTGGAAGAACCAGGGCCAAGCTATCAGACACAGTTGGCTGCAATCATGCAGCACACCTGAAGCAGCCAGGGGAACATCTATTTAAGAGCGGCATTCGTCCCTCAGTCTTAGCCACCACAACATGGTTTTCTGTGCAATGTGTAGCTGCTCCTTGTGTTTGGGGCCTTCTGTGTTATCTGTAGCTGCTTCTTGCATCTGGGGCCTTCTGTGTTATCTGTAGCTGCTCTTTGCTTTTGGGGCCTTCTGTGCTGTCTGTAGCTGCTCCTTGCTCTTGGGCCTTGGGGTGGAAACATGTGGAATGCTTCAAGTCCTTTCTAAATGTGGTGGTGGAGGGGCCCTTTTTTCCTGGCACATGTGTGGGGTGTATCTGTGTGTGTAGCTTGGGGGTGTATGTGTAGCTTGGGGGTGTATGTGTGTAGTGTATAGTGTGGGGGTGTAGCATGGGGAGGGTGTAGCATGGGGTGGGTGTATGTGCAGTTGCATGGCAGCAGCAGAGGGGATCTAATGTCCTGGTGCACATGGTGTGTGTGTAGTGTGGTGTGTGCATATGGGCTCTTGGCATGAAACTAGCCATTATAGTTGATTTGATCATACTCTTGACATGTTTCCTAAGTGGCCAGTCAGCAGAGTGAGACCGGGAACATACAGAAGTGTTTTATATATGTAGATAATGGTGTATGTTATGTCAGGTATAGCTAGTTTTCAAAAATGCTTCTGTTGTTCTAGTGCAAACATACTGCAAGGGTGCTCCCCTAAATATTAATTTACAAGATATATAAGAGCATGCCACCTAAATAGGGAAAATATTAAAAAGGCTGGCAAACAGGGATGATGGGAGAGAAGCAAAATTGCTTGCATAGGATCTGTGTTCCAACATGGAACAAAGGGTGGCTTCTTGGTCCTGACTTTTGATGTAGATTCCATCATAATTGTCGTTATTGTCATTGTTGTCCACCATTGCATCCCAGTCAGCTTCTTAAAATGCAACAGACCATTAAAAATAGATATGAGCCAGCCACAGCAGTGGAAGAATTGCTGCTGATGTTTGTTGTCATTTTAAAGAATACAGAAGGGGGAGAGTGAGGACTGTGACAGGCACTGAATAAGCAGCAGACTGAGAGAGAAAGAAAATGAAGCCAAAAGTCGTGGGAAAAGGGAAGAGAGATAAAATGGCCTTGTCCTGGTAAAGGAAAAAGTAAACAGCACACTTGGGTTATAACTTGGCCACAGTGTTACTTACAGCCAATAGACATGGCTGAGTTAATAAATATATAAAAGAAAAAGAGGCCATACTTCCTACAGCTTTCTCATCTGAGTGGATGGCTTGCACTTGGATTCAGTTGAAGACTGGCCCTTCTACTCCAGTCTCACCCTGTGTTAAATTAGTTTGGTTTCTATGTCTAACAGTATTCAGTTAAGTTTCTGTGTGTAACAGTTGTCCCAGATCTACCATGTGGCCTATACATTGTCAGGGTAATGTCAATTTAAGTGCAAAAGGAAAAATGTTGGAGCAACAGACCACAGACTAGCACAGCTGAAGTGGGTTTGTTCACAGTTGTGGCTAGGCAGAGTGCTGACAATCAAACACTCCTATATAGCCAAAGCACAAGAGGCATTGTATGTGGGTTGGTGTCATGGAGAAAGAGGAGTGCTGCTTTTGTGTTTGTTAATGAGGTTTGAGGTTTGCTGTGTATGTACAGTACTGTGTTTGTTTATATTGAGGCTGCAGATAAAGACCTCCAGATATCTTTGGATGAACCTCACTGCCTGTAAGTCTGTTTGTGTGTGAAAGTGGGTCAGAGCTGTGAAACTGAAGCCTTTGTTTTTGTGCCCTTTCTGCTGTTTTGGCTACTCCTGGGTTAGTTTGTCCCCAGGCTGTCTCAGTGAGCCTATACTAAGTGGGCATACATATATCCCCAGTATTTTCAGTTACTTGCATAGCTAATTTTGTTTGCTCAGGGACTTCATTCTCCCTCCCCTTTATTTGTTGCCTTGCAAAAGTTGTGGTGATTATGTACCCTAAGGTGCTATCCCAGGAGAGACCAAAAAAATCCCATCCTTTCTAATCAGGACATTAATAACTTCCTACTCCAGCCCTGATAAGCAGCCCAAAGACTGCAAAGTTCATGCAGCCAGGTTCCCTCCTAGTTCTTGCAGTCCAAGCATGGTTGGTTTGTCAAACAAGCCAGGTAGTCCAGTGCAAGGAGCAATAGAGTAGGCCAGAACAGCTGTAAGCGGAGGGTTGCTGTCATGCTAGGAGGAGCCTGTTTGCTGCTTCTAGTATGTCTGGTACCTCATGCCTGTTTGTTTTTTGTTTGCTTTTTAAGTTTCATTTCCTGGATTTTGAGATGGATGCAGGAATTGTGAAAATGACATGGCATTGCAGTGTTCTGGATAATTTTGAGATCCAGTTACCCTCTTTGTATTTTGCACAGAGCAGCTGGCAACAACAGTTGGCCTTGCAATGAAAATAAGGAAAGAGGATGTGCTGAGACATAATATGCAGAGAAAGATAGGAAGGAATGCCTATCATTTATAAACACAGGTATACACACAGATTTAAAGCCATTACTAGAAGCACTGATGTCACAGTCCACATCGAGTGAATGTACCTAAGCCTGAGGTCCAGGGATAGCTTAGGGATTCTGTTAGTATACTGGCCACCCCATTGTCTAACAGACTCCCTAACCGAGCTAACACAGCTGGTCTCAAAGTTGCTGCTGGAGTTACCCAGACTTTTAGTTCTGGGCGACTTCAACACCCCACTCGAGACCAGCTTGCTAAATCTAACTGGCGCAGCTCGGGAGTTCATGGAATCCATGACAAACATGGGCCTAGCCCAATTGGTTGTCAGGCCTACTCATTGTGCAGGTCATACCCTCAATGCGGCCTTTAGTACAGAACAGGAATATCTGTGGGTGGAGATTATTAAAACCTCCGCATTGTCATGGACGGATAATTTCCTGGTCAAGATGGAGCTAAGAGCCACTGTCTGCCCCACTGGGGGTGGCAGACCTATTAGAATGGTCCGCCTTCAAAAACTAATGGAACCAATTGGATTCCAGAAAGCCTTGAAGGGTTTTACGCCGGTGATTCTGTCGAAGCTTTGGTTAATATTTGGAACACCGACCTCACCAGGGCTATCGACATGATCGCTCCCAAACATCCTTTCCAGCCTGCTCCTAACCGTAAGCCCTGGTATTCGGAGGAGCTTAGGAAGATGAAGCGGGCTGGACAACGACTAGAGCGCACCTGGTGGAAGACTCGACTCTTATCCAACATGACTCTTCATAGGAATTTCCTTGATTCTTATCGAGAGGCGATACGTGCAGCGCAGAAGTCTTTCTCCTCTGCATGTATTGTGTCTGCAGAGTCCTGTCCAGTAGAAATGTTGATGGTGGTGGGAGAGCTACTGCAGATTCCACCTGTACAGAACCTCTTACTCAACCTGACTGCAGCCTGCTGTGACGCGTTTAACATCCACTTTGCAGGTAAAATCTCTCGGATAAGAGCCGACTTAGATGCCAGTGTTATGACAGAATCTATAGACAAGGTGTCCAGCAACTCCATTGATGAAATTTTATTGGCTCAGCTTCAATCTGTGAGTACCGATGATATGGACAAGCTCCTTGGTAGAGTGAGGAAGACAACCTGTCCCCTCGATCCCTGTCCATCATGGCTGGCCACCCAAGGGGGTGTCGCATTGAGAGTATTCCTTCGGGATATTATCAATGTGTCCTTCAGGGAGGGGCCATTCCATCCATGTTGAAGGAAGCGGCAGTTAAGCTGCTCCTGAAAAAGCCTTCCCTGGACCCCTTCGACAGGAGCAACTATAGGCCAGTTTCCTTGGTGCCTTTTTAAAGCAAGGTGACCAAGAGGGCAGTCGCTTCCCAACTCCAAGCTGTCTTGGATGAAACCTATTATCTAGATCCATTTCAAACTAGCTTTAGGGTGGGATATGGAGTTGATACTGCCATGGTTGCTCTGGCTGATGACCTCTGCTTGGGTATCAACAGGGGTAGTGTGACCCTGTTGGTGCTCTTGGACCTCTCAGCAGCCTTTGACACAATAGATCTCTTGGATCGCCTGAGGGGGTTAGGAATTGGAGGCACTGCCTTGCAGTGGTTCAGCTCCTTCCTCTCGGGCAGATCCCAGAGGGTGAGGCTCAGGGACAGTTGCTGTACTAGAATAGAGCTTAACTGTGGCATCCCTCAGGGTGCCATTCTGTCCCCGATGCTATTTAAAATCTATATGAAGCCGCTGGGAGAGATCATTTGGAGGCATGGAGTATGGTGTAATCAGTATGCTGTTGACACCCAGATATATTTCTCCATGTCTTGGTCATCAGGTTCAACTTCAGATGGCGTCTCTCCTCTCAGTGATTGTCTTAAAGCATGGACTGGATGAGGAAAAACAAATTCATACTGAATCCAGACAAAACGGAGGTACTAACATTTACGGGCCTGAAACCAGGTCTGGGAATACAACTTCCAATCCTGGATGGAACTACACTCTCCTCCAAGGACTGTGTTTGCAGTCTGGGGGTGCTCCTGGCACTCCTGATGTCTAATCAGGTAAATGTGATGGTCAGGAGTGCCTGTTATCAACTTCGGCTGATATGCCAGTTGTGCCCTTTCCTGGAAATCAGGGACCTCGAAACTGTGGTGCATGTGCTGGTAACCTCTCATCTGGATTTCTGTAATGCACTCTACATGGGGCTACCCTGTGCTTGACTCGGAAACTTCAACTAGTTCAGAACATGGCACCCAGGTTGATTTTTGGTGTTTCCAGAAGAGAGCACATAACACCTGTGCTAAAAGCTCTCCACTGGCTGCCTATTAGTTTCCGGGCACAGTACAAAGTGTTGGTTATGATATTTAAAGCCCTACATGGCTTGGGGCCAACTTACCTCCGGGACCGCCTCCTCCTGTACGACCCTCCCCACACCCTTTGGTCCTCTGGGAGGAATCTCTTACAACCTATGAAAACAAGGCTGTTGGTGACCTCCCAGAGGGCCTTCTCTGCTGCCGCTCCCAGATTATGAAATGGCCTGCTGGACAAGATCCATCTTATTACCACCTTAGACAGCTTTAAAAAAGCTGTCAAGACCTTTTCCAGCAGGCCTTTCCAGAATAACTATCCTGGCTCAAAGACTCGGCTGTCCTTTCCCTTTGAGCTGTCATTGGATTTTTTTTTAATTATTGTATGTTTTTAATCTTTTCTAATTTAATATTATTTTAAGGGGTGGGCAGGCTAGGGTATGGAGTTTTTATATTGTAAGCCACCCCGATTGTGTTGCAGAGGGGCGGGATGGAAATAATTTGTTACTACTACTATTATTATTATTATTATTATTATTATTAAGGCCAGGAATGCAGTTTGGTGCTTTAGTGGCAATTAACCATAAAAAGGACAATAACCCAAAGGGAATGTGAGCAGGTCCTGGATCTCTCTCCAGTATATTATGAAATTGCCTCCAAGCTTCTTTGCTAACAGAAACATGCCTTACTGCCCTCTCCCAAATTCTAGCACCTGCTGGTCTAGCCAAGTTGAAGCATACCCTATTGTTATACTTATTTATTGGAGTGGGATGCTGCATCATCATCTCATCATTTTTTGTCACTTTTCCATGATAAAACCATACTTAAAGCAGAATATAGCTGTTAGGGTTTTGAATGTGTAGCCCTTGGAAATTTATGTCATAAAGAGATACCATATATTCCATTTATTTGTAGAGGACAAAGCTGAAGGTTAAACAGCTCCATAGTAGACTAAAACAGCTGATGTTTTTCAACCAGCTTATCTCAGTATGACTGAGAAAGGAGATAACATACTAGGGATGATGTCACCAGTCACCAATTGAATGAAGGGGAGTTGCTAGAACTTGCTAAAACAGCTAAGAAAATCCTATATAAGTCATGGTGCAAGGCAGTCCACTTCACTTCTTCAAGTGACTTCTTTGACTGACTGCTAACTGTAAGCTTAGCTATTAGAGCAATGATTTTGTTTGTAGTTTAGGATGTAAACAGTAAAGACTGTTAGTTTTTAGACACTCAGTGTGTCCATCTACTCATTGAACATTGAGCATGCTGGAAGCATCTGGAACAGATTTTGCTACTCTGCTAACCTGATTGCTGGCTGGACTCCTGAACATAGACTCCAGCAAGCTGTAGTGTGACAATAGCAACATCAGAAAAGTTACCCAAAGAAGTAAGGTTTCCAAAATTATTTAACATTTATTATGATCCAGAGTTCATACAAATAGGCTGAACACCTCACAGTTAACAGATATACATTAAGATTAAACAGTTTATTAATGAGTCTTAGTAAGGCACATACTTTCAGAACAGCTCAAAATCATAAAATCACAGTTAAAACAAGACATCGATAAATGGCAAAATAACGTACAGCAGAACAAATGTACAGCAAAACAAAAGAATGTGAAGTTGGAGGCTTTCACGGCCAGCATCCATAGATTTTCCTTGGTTTTTTTCTGGGCTGTGAGGCTGTGTTCCAGAATTGTTTCTTTCTGACGTTTTGCCTGCATCTGTGGCTGGCATCTTCTCTGAATGCCAGCCACAGATGCAGGAGAAATGTCAGAAAGAAACAACAGTATTCCAGAACATGGTCTCACAGCCCAGAAAAAAAAACAAGGAAAACAAAAGAATGTTAGAATGAAATGACAGTGTGGTTTGAGTCTTTGAATTAAGAAAGTAAATTCATGACAAGCTTGGGTTGTGCGGGGCTTCTTTGGTTGTTCCTTCCTTGCCCAGACACACTGGTCTTTTCTTGTGAATCTAATACGGTTCCTGAGTGGACTGTCTGTATTTTGTTTAGGACATGTTGAAACTCTGACCTGAATCAAGGAATGATTCTGCTAGGAACACTACACAAAAGCAGAGGCTACTTGTGGCTTTGGGAACCCATCCTTGGCTTTAACTTTAGATCTTCTCTTTTAGGAACAGCTCTATCACAGCTGTTGTGGGCTGGAAGGCAGCTATCCAGATGCTGAATCTACTGGTATTTTGGCAACTTAGCTTGGAAGTTGGGAATGACTCAGAGCATCTGGGCCCAGAGCTGCTGTTAACAAACAACAGCAGCTGTTAAAAGTGAGAATAGATTCCCCACTCTGCAAAAAATGGAGTGACCAGATGCTTCTTCATGCTAATATCTTAAACATCTAAATGTGTTTTTTTTTTGTAAAAAAAGGTTAATGAGATCATCTGTCATTAAGAAGATAACAAAGTGGAAGGAATTACAAAGGGGGTGATCAAGAAAAAAGACTCAAGTTTCTTTCCACCTGATTTTGACCAAGATTGTATCCAAAGCCAAAAGAGGGTTTCAGAAGCTGCTCTTAACACCTGGAAAGCGCTATGCTAGCAAAGCATCCAGAACACAAATGCAAGGGTAGATGGGGGAATTTTGGAGACATGTCTGATTGAAGACTGAGCTCAAGAAATTTTAAAAGCAGGAGACAGAGTAACTGTCAGCCACCTCAAGTACATAATAAGGTGACTTCAACCTGACTCTCACTCCCCATTAGACATTTCTCCAAAATTCTCCCCTTCCTTGCAAAGGAAATCGGGAACAGAAGATATGTCTTTGTGGGGACAGAAGAATTGAAGGTCTCATCATAATGTTAATCTAGTTATTAGTTTGATTTCTTGTTGGAAAGTGACAGCACACACTTTTAACAACTTTGTTTTCTGGGTTCCATATAGTTTTTTCCCTCTTGGCATTTCATTTGTAGATAGCCAAAACCCAAACTGCAATTATGTGCTGTTGGTTAACATGATTCTGTCCCTCACTAATGTATTTACTGCTCCCAATCCTCCTGTGTATAATATGGTTTGTGACAATTACATACACCAGTGGCACTACTTTTCCATGGTGGTGGCATTGCAGGTTCCTGTGAAGCAAAAGGCTATGCTGATGACAGCAGTGATATTGGTAGGGTCTCCCATGTCAGATGGGCTTTTGCTGAGGAGCCCAGATAAATGTGACAAACAGCTACTAGGCAGCAGCAATAGTAGTTGAGGGTGACACGGGTGGAGGATCCCTCAAAGATAACGGTAGTAACACCAGAACTAACGCTTGTTAGTTTTACATAGAGGTAGGCATGGATCCTCCTTTTGAAGATCTCTTATCAGGAAAACCCTCTGATGTGACAATTGAAAATGAAACAAAAGATAGTGCCAGAAGACGAAACTCCCAGATTAGATGGCACTCAATGAGATACTGGGATACAGCAGAGGACAACTACGAGTAGTGTTGTGGCTAATGATGCAACCGGATGCAAGCTGAAAGGATGTTCAGCTGTTGACATGCTCACAGGTGAAAGGAATGTCCAAAGCAGCACAACACACATTATAGGAACATGGAATGTGAGAAGCATGACTCAGAGGACAGTAAAACAAGAAATGGAAAGTATAAACATTGCAGTACTTGAGGTGAGCAAGCTAAAATGGGCAGGAATGTGACATTTTGAGTCAGATAATTACACAATGAATTACTCAGGAAATGAAAATATCAGAAGAAATGGGGTGGCAGTTATAGTGAAGAGACATTCAGTAAAAACAGTCAAAGGATACATATAGACCCCAATATCCATGGGGGATATATTCTCAGACTTACCATGAATACCGGAAACTGCGGATAATAGTGAACCCCATTAAAATGAATGACTTCTGGCTGAAGCATACCATAGAGTCGTGCTGGACCTAGAAGATGCCTAGAGAGACCATATTATTTTCAACATGGGTAGGTGAATCTGCAGATATGGAGCCTGTAAATATGTAATGCAAAATCTGACTGAATCATGTCAATAAGACTTCAGGAGAAACCCATCAATATAACCTTAATCAAAGTTTATGCTCCAACTAGAGAGGCAGAAGAAGAAATGGAAAGAATCTATGATGGAGTTGAGGAGGAAATTGATCAGATACCAAAACAGGACTTCTGGTTAATCATAGGTGATTGGAATGCAAAAATAGGAAGCAGAGCCAAATTAAAGATAGTAGGAAAATTTGGCCTAGAATCAAGAAATGAAGCAGGAGATCAACTGACTAAATTTTGTGAGGCCAACAGCAAACACATTCTTCAAGCAACCCAAGAAGTGACTGTATACATGGACATCAGCTGATGGCCAATACAGAAATCAAATGGACTACGTAATTGGAAGCAGAAGATGGAGAAGCTTATGAAGAGAGAATGGAGCAAGCCTAGGATAATATTGTAGCACAGACCATGAACTACTAATATAAAAAATGAGAGTAAAGCTAAAGAAGAACACTAAACACTTGTGCCAAAATACAACCTGAAGAACATCCCCATAGAATTTAAAGATAATGTGAAAAATAGATTTGCACTATTCAGCCTAATTGATGGGGAGCCAGAAGATCTCTAGACTGAAGTCAGGGACATTGTGAGGAATGAATGTAAAAAGACACTATTTGTGGTCAAAAAGAAATGGAAGCCTCAACTCTTCAAGCAGTTAAGGACAGATGAGCCAGAACCCTGAATGCAGCTGTTCAGCAACTTGTGTGCAGGGACAAGGGGAACTACTGTAATAATCAATGCAGAGAAATAGAAGGTGACAACAAAAAAGGAAGAGAAAGAGACATCTTCCACAGGATCCAAGAAATCAAAGGGAAGTTAAACGAAGAGTGGGGAAGCTTTACGACCAGCAGGAAAACACATTGCATGACCAAGTAGAAATAAAAAGATGATGCAAACAATACATGGGAGAACCATATAAAAGAGACAAAAAGGTGACAGATTCATTTTAGGTAGAACCATATGAAGATGAACCTCTAAGTTTAGAAAGTGATGTGGAAGCTGCACTCAGAGCACTTGGGAGAAATCACCAGGAACAGATGGCATTCCAATAGAGATGCTTTAATCTACTGAAACAGAATCTAATCTACTTCTAACTAAAATCTGTCAACGAAAGAGTGGCCACAGATAGGAAATGCTTAATTTACATTCCAGTCCCCAAGAAGGGGACACCAGGGATTGCACTAACCACAGGGCCATTGCATTAATTTTGCATGTGAGCAAAGAGATGCTCAAAATTTTACAACAAAGACTTTTATCATATATGGAACAAGAAATGCTGGATGTCCAAGCTGGGTTCAAGAAAGGAAGAGGCACTACGGATCATATTGCAAATATACGTTGGATAATGGAGTGCACCAAAGAATTTGGGAAAAAAATCAGCCTGTGCATTATACGTAGCTTAGTATATCAAAGACTTTGTATACATCGTGGAAAACTGTGGATTGCTCTTAAAGAAATGGGTGTGCCATAACATTTGAAGAGTCTCCTTCTGTGGCGGTTTTCAAATAGAGGCTGGAAAGCCATCTGTCAGGAGTGCTTTGATTATGTATTCTTGCAAGGCAGGAGATTGGATTGGATGGTCCTTGGGGTCTCTTCCAGCTCTATGATTTTATGATTGTCCTGATGCATAACCTGTACTCAGGACAAGAGGCTGCCATCAGGATGGAATATAGAGAAACAGAATGATTTTCCTTGGGTTTTTTTCCTGGGCTGAGAGACCGTGTTCTGGAAGAGTTTACTTCTGCCATTTTGCCTGCATCTGTGGCTGGCATCTTCAGAGAATGATTGCATAGGAGTGTGTGGAGTTTATATACTGTGAATTCCTGTTGTGAGTATATGTAAATTTGTGTATTTGGTTAGTTTCTGGGTATAGAAATGCAAGAAGGATTAGTGTCTGTTTGGCTAATGGCTGGTTGATGGCCCATTATCTGCTGGAAATCCCCCTGTCCCTGGGTGGAATTCCTTTGTAAGTGTTGAGTTTTTATTCTGTTGTTTTTCAAAACTGGAAGCTAGATTTTGTTTACTTTCAGGGTTTTGTCTTTCCTGTTGAAGTTGTCCAGATTTTTGTAGATTTCAATAGCTTCTCTGTGCATTCTGACATGATAGTTGTTGGCCTGGTCCAGAATGTCTGTGTTTTTAAATAAGATTTTGTGTCCAGGTTGGTTTATAACATGTTCTGCTACTGGTGATTTTTCTGGCTGGCCCAGTCTGCAGTATCTCTCATGTTCCTTGATTCGTGTTTGCACACTGCATTTCGTGGTTCCCTATGTAAACTTGTCCACAACTGCATGGTATGTGGTAAACTCCTGCAGCTGTGAGAGGGTCTCTTTTGTCCTTCGCTGTGCATAGCATTTCTTGGATTTTATTGGTTGGTCTGTAGATTGTTTGAAGGTTGTGTTTCCTCATCAGTTTCCCTATTCTGTCTGTGACTCCTTTGATGTACGGTAAGAATACCTTCCCTTTGGGTAGTTGTTTTTCTTCATTCCTGTGATTTTTTTCTGGGTCTGGATCCTCTTGTGATGTCTGGTCTGTTTAGGAGCACTAAATGCAGTGTGTGAACACAAATCAAGAAACATGAGAGACACTGCAGACGAAGCCAGCTAGAAAAAAATGAGCCGTGAAGGAACTAAACAAAATCCTGAAACTAGGATTGTTCATGCCATTGTATTTCCATTCCTATGTATGGTTCTGAAAGCTGGAAATCAATTCCTTTGAAATGTGGTGCTGGAGAAGAGTTATACAGATTACTGTAGGCTGCCAAAAAAAAAAAAAAGACCAAATCAAGTCTGAACTCTCCCTAGAAGCCAAGTTGCCTAAACTGAGATTTTGGCTGTATCATGAAAAGACATGACTTACTAGAAAAGACGATAATGCTTGGTAAGGCAGAAGGCAATAGGAAAAGAGGAAGACCACATTCCAGATGGGTAGACTCAAAGGAAGGCACAGCCCTAGTTCTGCAAGGCTTGAACAGTGATTATTGGTGAATAGGGTGACCTGGAGGTCTCTCATTCATGGGGTTGCCATAAATTGAAGTCGACTTGATAGCAGTTCACCACAAATTAAATAGCACCTGTAATGGAAAAGAGAGCGTAAGCATGGTGTAGTGGTTTGAGCATTGGACTGTGACTGTAGAAACCAGGGTCCAAATCCCCATTCAGCCATGGAAATCCATTGGGTGACCTTGGACAAGTCACACTCTCCCAGACTCAGAGGAAGGCAAAGGCAAACCTCCTCTGAACAAATCTCATTAAGAACACCCTGTGATAGGTTCACCTTAGGGGTGCTATAAATCAGAAATTACTGAAGGCACACAACAACAACAACAACAACAACAACAACAAGGGAAGAGATTACAAGAGATATATTGTCTCCGTATAGCTTTCCCATTCTTTAATGCAGACAAAAGTAATGTAAATAGAAAGATTGGGCAGGGTCTTAAAACCATAGCTGGAAACTCCGGGAAAAGCCTCTTAGTGTTAATAATTTATCTAAGGGCCCATCTACACAAGGGGGGGGGGATCCCAAATACCTTGTACTATTGGCATCTCACAGGAGCAGCAACATGACTAAACATTTTTTCTGGCTGTGGAAGCCCCCATAAGCCTCGCGTTCCTGATGGTGGCTATGAGTGAATTACTCACATTAGTTCTTCACTGCTGCTGAGTTGTTGTTCTTTTAAGTCATCTCAAGGTGTGCTGGTGCGATACAGCAATTCTCCAATTTTATAAGAAAGCAAAATAGAAAATATTGATCCTTTTAAGTGATTACTAAGGCAAAAATCCAACACGGCGGCAGCGGGCGCGTGTCCTCCTAGCAAGCCCCACCCCTGCTCTTGCCCAGCCAATCAGCTTTGTGCTTCCCTTCACGGTTTTTATTGTTTTCTATAGTCCAAATGAGCAAAAGTGTGCATCCACCTCGCAGTTTGTGAAAAAGTACGGGGAAATCTGCAAAAGCTTTTATCCTGTTGTTTTTGCTATTTTGGGCCTCCCTCCTTCCGAATAGTGTGAATTGGTGTTGCATCCCATTTAGACTGGTAGGATTCCCAGTGAATGCCATGAGGGGTATTTTCACCATTTAGATGGGCCCTAAGACTCAGTTTTGGGTCCCTCGAACCCCAGCTATCATTTTTAGATTCATGTAAGGAATTGACATTGACTAAAAATCACAAAATCCCAATATCAAAGAGCAAAAGAAGCAGGTGTGTCTTCTCTGTTTTGTAACTCATAAGTCTTACCATTGCAGTTGGCAGCACTGGCACTCCAAATTTATTTGCACAATCTCTCCTGCCGGCATTTGGGTTCAGCATAATATTCTCAAGACTTCTGCATCTCTCAGCTACTCTGTTTCACTGTAGGGCTCATAATCTGCTTAGCTCACTAGGTTTTTAAAAAATGATATAGTCCTAGAGGAAAAAGAGAGCAAGAAGAGATAATTGGTTTCCCAGTTATGCCTTCCTCAAAGTTTGCTAAAGTGCAGAGTTAACAGAGTTTCTTCCACTGCTCAATCTAAAGAGTTAAAGAAAGTTTGAGCATCAACTATCCAAGTTCATCGACATGACAAAGAACTTTCTTTAAAAAGCAATTGCTTATGCTGGTGAGCTCACAAACCTTGGATTTGTTGACCCAATCAAGTGTTAAATCCAACAGGTGCAATGAATAGGATAGGAGTTCACTTGCCTCTGTTTGGGTAATACACCACAAACAGATGTCAGTGAAGTTTGGTTGGGAAGTGCTAAGTAAATGCTGAGGAGGAGGAAGAGGGAAAGTCTGCTTGTTCTTTTGCTCTTGCAGTCTATTCCTAGTAGTGCCTCTTTCTACATGATTAGTGGAATTTCCATGTTGAAACACTTTAAACTGCCACTATCATGTTTAGTTTGGCCCTAATCATATGGAATAGATTAGAAAAATGCACACTGAGCCCTTTGAAACGAATAGGATAAAGGTTGAATAAATGAAGAGAACAAAAGTTAGTACTGTACTTTCTCTTGCCAGAAGATGCATGCAGAATAATAATAATAATAATAATAATAATAATAATATTTATTTATACCCCACCCCTCTGTTAAAACAATCGGGGCAGCTTACAATAATTAAAATACAATACAGATAAAAATCCCAAAACACCACCCACCCCCACACTGCCCCATAAAAAGATATTAAACAAATATAAATTAAAAACAACTATCTAAAATCACATTTAAAAACAATAAATACAATAAATAGCCAGCAGACTAAAAGAGGCCAGGAGCCCCTGAGCCAGGATCTAATTAGGAAAGGCCTGCCGAAAGAGATCCGTCTTTAGTGCTTTTTTTTTTTTTGCATTTTATTTTTTATTTAAATAATAACAGTATATACACAATCCATTTCTCTTGTACATAGAGAAAAAAGAAAAGAGGTAAAGAAAAAAAATTACATCACTTTATCTTTTTTTTTCTTTTCTAGTCTCTCTTTAACACTTACTTTCCTATGCATTATTCAGTAGAAACTTTGCAATTTCTGTTGCTTATTCTTCTGTCTTATACACAAATCTTCATCGTCTTCATATTCTAACTTCCTCACACTATCCCCTAGTGCGCCAAGGTTAACAACTTTCATTAGAACATACAACCTTCTTAATTCCTAACCCTTCTTCTCTTTCTTCAGATGTAATGTCTTCGTCTCATTACTTGTTCACTATAACACTCCGTTTTACCTCTACAAATTATCTTCTACATTCACACTAACATCCAAGCTGTCTCCTAATACAATAGCAGTTTCTGTATCTCTTCCCCATCTTCATTTGCTCTCCAAAACTTTATCAAAGGTAACCAGGTATTTAAAGATTTTTTACATTGAACATTACGCAATCTATTAGTCATACAGTCTAATTCTATCATATCTATAAGTTTAGTTAGCCATTCTTTAATTCTAGGTGGTTCTTTCTGCTTCCACTTTTTAGCAATAACTATCCTTGCCGCGGTTACCATGTACAACATAATTCTCCAATGTTGACTTTCTGCTTTACCTAGTACATTCGTCATGTTTAGAATGTAAAGTTCTGGTTTGAGTTCATATTCAGTCTGTAAGATTTTCTTAATCATATTATGTACACTTAACCAGAACTTTTTAATTATCTTGCATTTCCACCACATGTGGATTAGAGAACCTTCATTTGATTGACACTTCCAACAGTTTTTAGATAGATTAAGCAAGATGGGAACAAATATAACTGGTGTGAAGTACCATCTATGTGTAATTTTAACATAGTTTTCCCTTAAATTCTGACAGGCTGTGAATCTGAATGATTTAGTCCGTGTTTTTTCCCAAGTTTCTAGTTCTAGGTTGTGTCCTATATCTCTTGCCCACTGTATGGTATATTCCTTTATAACCTCCGGCTCTAGATATCTGGTTATCAACAATTTGTAAAATTTAGCTATTTTTTTCTTCCTTTGGTCTTCCCACATTAATTCATCTAATTCATTGTACTCCAGCTCTATTCCTCCATTGTTTTGGTCTTCCTTGAACCTTTCCCTCAACTGTAAATATGTAAACCAATTAACTTTTTGGCTTATTTGTTCTTTGGATTTTAATTTGGTGTCATTATTATCATCCAATACTATCAGATCCTTATATCTTAAATATTGTGCTCGATCTAACCACCTTCCAAAAAACGCTTCCTGAGGCGATGTCCAAAATGGAATTTTGTTGTAAAATTTGTTCTTAACTTTCTTCCATACTGCTAATAATGATCTTCTTACGTAGAGGTTATTAAAATCCCTATTAACTTTATCCTTTCCATAACACAGATATGCGTGCCACCCATATCTGTTATTATCTGTTATTTAGTGCTTTTTTAAAGCTACTCAGGCTTGTAATCTGATGGATCTCGTTCGGCAGGTCATTCCACAATTTGGGGGCGATTACCGAAAAGGCCCTCTGGGAGGTTGCAGACAACCTAGATTTTTGTGGCTGAAGCAAATTCCTCCCAGAGGACCGGAGTGCGCGGGGAGGATTGTATGGGAGGAGGCGGTTCCGGAGATAAGTTGGACCCAAGCCATTTAGGGCTTTAAAGGTAATAACCAACACCTTATACTGGGCCCAGAAACTAATAGGCAGCCAGTGGAGAGATTTTAATACTGGAGTTATATGGTCTCTCCAAGATGTTCCTGAGACTACTCTGGCTGCCATATTTTGTACCAACTGAAGTTTCTGGACCAAGCATGAGGGTAGCCTCATGTAGAGCGCATTGCAGAAATCTAGACGAGAGGTTACCAGCGCGTGCACCACAGTCTCGAGGTCCCTTACTTCCAGGAAAGGGCGCAGCTGGCGTATCAGCCGAAGCTGATAACAGGCACTCCTGACCGTCACATTCACCTGACTAGCGATGAATCAAGGAGTACCCCCAGATTGCGAACACAGTTCTTAACGGAGAGCGTGACCCTGTCCAGGACTGGAGGTTGCAACCCAACTCCTGGTTTTGGGACCGCTACCATGAGCACCTCCGTTTTGTCTGGGTTTAATCTCAATCTGTTTTTCCTCATCCAGCCCATTACTGCTTTAAGACAATCATTAAGAGGAGAGACACTATCAGAATTTGAGATTGACTATCGGGACAAGGAGAAATAGATCTGGGTGTCATCCGTGTACTGATAACACTCAGCCCCATAATTCTGAATAAGCTCACCCAGTGGCTTCATATAGATGTTAACCACATCGGGGACAGGATGGTGCCCTGCGGAATGCCACAAGTAAGCTCCTTTCTGCTAGAGCAGCTGTCCCCGAGCAGCACCCTCTGGGACCTGCCCGAGAGGAAGGACTGGAACCACTGGAGTGCAGTGCCTCCGATTCCTAACCCTCTCAGGTGATCTAAGAGGATGCTATGATCTATCGTATCAAAAGCCGCTGAGACATCTAAAAGCACCAACAGGGTCACACTACCCCTGTTGATGCTTAGACACAGGTCGTCGGTCAAGGCAACCATGGCATTCTCAACTCCAAATCCCGACCTAAAGCCAGTTTGAAATGGGTCTAGATAATCAGTTTCATCCAAGACCACTTGGAGTTGAAGTGCAACTGCCTACAAGATGTCATGTAGTCTTATTTCTCAAATATAATATCATTTTTCTGTTCTTTTGTGTTGCATACATGACAAGATTTTATAACTAGGCATTCCTGATTTAGATTGTAAAGGAATTATTGATCAGAAGTAGACAGAAAATCTCAAAATACTGACTCTTTCATGTCTTGGATTCCTGAATATATCCATGCTGGGCTTTGCATGTTGTCTTTTTTAGCATGTGTGGAGAGGACCTGGTATGTTTAATTTTTTTTCTTCCTCCATAAGAAGAAGGGGAAAATAGCTGTTTGATAGAAGATCAGAGGTTTTACAAGTATTCATGTGGTGAAGGACACATTATGAACAGGCCGTCCAGAGGTTGTTGGAACTGCAACTCCCATTCCCATGTGGGTAGGACTCATTCCAGTCTAGCAACTCCTGGATGCGTGCATGTTCTGAAAATGGATCACATTCTTTCAGCAAAAAAGGTATGAATATCTACCTTTCCCTTTGGTCTTAGAGAAAGGAAAAAACTAGATTTGCAAGTTAGACACTGAAGGCTGCAAATGTATTTTTTGCTTTTGTTTTGCTTTTCTTTGCCTGTGTGATGATGCAGTTCAGAGCAGGAAAGGTTCCCTTGTACTGTTTTCTGGAAGAAAGCAAACAGGGTGATGGTTGTTGCTTAGGTTTTGACTGCTCCTCAGAAAGGCCTTTTTCCTCGTGGCAAATTTTACTCCTGGTATTATAAACAATCCTTTCTCCTTGCCCCTGCCCTCCCAATTTAGTTAGACTGCTCAACACATAGTTGTTGTTGGGGGGGGGTGATTTTGTGATGCTTTTCTTCTCTCTAAGCATGTACCCCCCCCATAACAATTCTACCTCCACAAATGAAATTTTCCTTCACTCCCAAAATATTTAGCATTCCAGAGAGTGAAGCATTGGAAACTGTCCATATCCAGAACACTCCGGTTTGCTGTGTTCACATTCCCTTAGTTATTTCATTGGTCCTTTTTCTTTAGCAGCCTAAACTGTATTTCTAAATGCTCAGCTGAAGTATTGTTACTGCAGTGAAAGCCATTGGGAGGGGGCTGAAGGAAAATTTATTTTATTTGAGGGGACAGAATTCTAATTTTGGGGAACACCTTCATTCCCCTCCCTGTCATGGGCAGAATGCATGCCTGTCTGATCTACTACCATTTCTCCTCTGTATGTGAGCTGAGCTTAGACTGGCAGTAGTAAAATAATGTTTGAGCCAAGAAGGCTAATTTTACTCTCTCTCTCTCATGTGGACTCAGTAAGGTAATGGCAAGCAAGGTGTACAGTTCTACCTGTCCAAGTCTCTGGTGCATATTTAGAAATCATTCTCATTAAAGTGATCACTTCCAGGCATTGTCTGTCACCTAATGCAGCTGGTTGTGCCCTAAGTATTATTTCCTACCCCAGCTCATCCCTCATTATGGCCTGCCTCCTCTCGGTTTTGCTCCTCTCCTCCCCACCCCCACAGATGTTATTCATGTTCTTGCTTTGGATAGATGATGTTTCAGGGTCAAGGAAAATCCTGCTTTGATCCTGGGGGTGTTGTGTAACATGTGCATTGAGGACAAACAGCCCTTCGCACAACTCTCAAAGACTGAACTCTTGCAAACAATTGGAATCGAATGCTGTCCAAGTTATCAAGTGACTGCCTGCCTGCCTTGGGCAAGTCATCCACTTGACCCTCTATGTACCTCAGTCAACCTAGGTGGAAAATTGGGTTTAAAAAGCAGAAAACTTACTGAAAATGGATGCTATATGTCAGCTGGGCTCTACTCAGGAAATGTGGTAAAGAGAAATGAGTACAGGATACTCATGTGCCATGAGAGAGATTTACTGTAGATTGGGTCTCCCTTGGGCTTAGTACCTAGGAACTCAGAGCATTTGCTACCATCCTTCCCTTGAGAGATCCAGACCTTTCCCCCTCATGCAACAGCTATAGCTCCTGGGGAGATGGAGTTTTATTGGCATCACATCCACTAAGGAAGTCTGGCGTGTCTCAGCAGTGCAAAGCTTTGTTCTTGTCATGTTCTTTAAGGTTTGTGCAATGATTCTGAGAGTCATGCTGAGAGCCACTCAATCAGACCGTCTGCCAAACCCATGTAAAGAGAGAGAAAAAAAGACATAGCATGCCAAAAAATGTCTTTCTGAATTAATCCATGAAATAGATGCCATTATGAGTAAGTATGGTGCAGGACAATCTTTGCATAGCTTCACCAGTGTTGTCTCAACTAGCATTTACCTCCCACCAGGTGGTCCCTTCCTATATTAATTTATCAGTAACTCTCACTTATAAACCCCAGATATAGCTTGGTTTAGTTTTTACCTCCATCATTTTCCACGTTCAGTTTTGTCACCATGCTGGTATATGAGACAATGGGATCTTTCCTATCCACTCCTATGGATCTGGTTAAGCTACAGTTGCATAAACAATAGCGTGCACCCCTGCAGCTGTTAAGTGGGGATCGAGTCAGAGCAAGAAGGACAGAACTGGAGGTCTCTGAACTGCCAGGATGAAAACTCTCACTTTGCTCACTCAGAGAGATTAACAATATAAATGTGTGTTGGCTGTACAATTATCAAAGAGGCCTATTTACCTTTTTGAAATACAAACAGAAAAATATTTTTAGTGTACTTTAGTGCTCTGCAATGGTATTCTGCAATCAGATATGTGACAGTGGTTTAATCTTCCAAACATTTGCAGACTTTCAGTGGATGCTGAATTATGAAAACTAGGAAAAAGTGTTGCTTGTCACCTTGTTGCAACTAAAGTAGGGTGTTCCCTGTCCTCAACAACAGGACAGAGTCATATATCACAGGCCTATCCTGTGACCTTGTATTAAAATTAGGACTGTTTCCTTGACATGAATGATGTAGACAATATGAAGACAAGCCATGACATTGAAAATATAATGAGCATAAGTAAGCCATCATTGGCAATGTTATGAAATATATATATTGTTCATATAATCCTCTTCTCAGCAAAAAAAAAAAAAAAGAAAAAAAGTGGGGGCTTATGGAAGGTAGAAATAAGTGTTTCTCATTTTATTTACAGAATTCCAAATGAAGCACTTTCAAAAAATACAGAACTAAAACTCAGGACAGTTTGTCAGAAGAATATAACCCAGGGGTAGGAATCTCTATAGAAGCCAAGGATATTTCTGGTCAATGAACAGAGGAAATAGTTTTTAGTTAAAATAATTTTTTATTCAATATAAATTTCAAACACATACAGGCACAAACACAAATATCAGACACAAACGACATATACAAAGACACATACAAAAACATCTAACATTTCCCTCCCCCCATTTAAAATTGACTTCCCGTATCCCTCTAACTGCATTTCTAAGTATTTTCTCCAATATACCCCTCTCGTAATAATAATTGTTTAACTAATTAATCCATTATTTATTATTTATCGTATTCCTAAATGCACATATTCTAGCTATGGTATTAATAGATTTCAAACATTCCTCTTATTTAACAATATTTAACATTAAATATTACTTATTTAACAATCACATTGTAAATCCCAAAATATTAAGTTCTCCTTAATTCTGTTTATGATATTCTATAAGTGGTTTCCAATTTTTTATAAAATTCTCATTTGTCTTATTTTTTATCAAGTTTGTTAGTTTATCTAACAATGCATATTCCATAATTTTTCCCATCCATTCCTCATATTCTGGTATCTCATTGGTCTTCCATTTCCTTGCATATATCACTCTAACAGCAGTGATCATATAATTGATTATTTTGCTATATTTTTGTTCTAAATTGTTTTTTAATTTTAACATATTTAGGAGATGTAAGTCCGGTCTTTTTCTTACTTTAATTTTTGATATTTTCTCTACCCATTTATTAATTGTAAACCAGCATCTCTTTGCTCTATCACACTTCCACCATATATGAAAAAATGTACCTAATTGTTTCTGGCATTTCCAACACTTATTTGAACTATTTTTTTATATCTTTGCCAATTTTTGAGGGGTTATATACCATTTGTACATCATTTTATAATAATTTTATGTAACATTATTTGAGAATGTAAATTTTAGTCCTTTAATCCAAACTTCTTCCCATTGTTCTAAATTTAATTGATGTCCCACATTTTGAGCCCAATCCACCATGCACTTTTTAATTTGCTCCTCTTCTGTATTATATCTTAACAATTCTTTATAAATCTTACTGATCAAATGGTCTTCTTCCGAACATAACAATTTTTCTAATTCTGATTTCTCATCTGCGTACTGGAATTGTTTTAAATCTTCTTTGACCCTTTCTCTTAATTGCTAATAGTTCAGCCATTGCATCTTTATTCCTTCACTTTCCAATTGTTCTTTATCTTTCATTTTCCAGCGTTGTTCTCTTTTTTCTATTATATCTCTATATTTCAACCATTGCTCTACTCGTAATTCTTTGTTACAAAATGCTTCTTGTGGCAATAGCCAGCCTAGTAATTTAGGATTTACTCTTTTCTTATATTTATCCCAAACTTTTATTAACAACCTTCTAATACTATGATTTTTAAATTCTGCATTAACTTTAACTTTATTATACCAAAGGTAGAGGAAATAGTTTTTAGAGGATACAGCTCATGCATTACTCTTTGTACATTATGTGACTAATTCACAGAATGGTATCCCTTCTACAGGTTGATATAATAACAATTTTAAAGAACCAAAACGCACAATAACCCCATGCCCTGGGTTTCATGTCTTTAAAAACGCTTCAGCGAAAGAATAGAGGTGGTTACAGTTTATGCTTATCCCATCCTCATACTACCTTCATCCTGAGTGACATTTTTCCAGTGTCATGCCAGAGGGGTTTGTATAAAGGATGATCCCATGTACACCATAGACGATCATTAATCATCAGCCAAGGTCAGCAAGACAGGAATGCAGAGTAGTCAAGTATGCACATACTGAGCAAGTACTGTATCTGCCCTTCCATTTTGTTATGGTCTGTCAAGCTCTGTTGCCTTGCATGTTTTACAGATTCAGCCCACCTGCTTCCTTGCTTGGGACCGATTGAATTTTTTTAGTTCAGAGGCAGGTGTTTTGTTTCCTTTACACAGTGCACTTTGCATGTTGACAAAGTGCCAGATTATCAATGCTGGACCAGCATATGTACCATTGCTTGCCAGCAAGCTGCATATGTCCAAGGCATGGTGCAGGCAGGAAGGGTGGATGGGTTGCTGCCATCTTTTTGTCATACTCAGTTGCCTCCTGGAACAAGCCTAAGATGAAATATGTAGTGCTGAGAAGAGAGGTGGGAACCAAGTAAATCACAAGCTGACATCACCTGAAGCCAACTGGAGAAATCCCCCAGGAAGAATATAGGTATTCCCTGAGGAGAATGTAGATGTTGGTTTTGAATGCTGTTGCTAACAATGCCTGCTGACAAAATGTTTGTGAGCACGGTGACCCCAGAGAAGTCACCCTTTTGGAAGCCGTGCAGGACTGCAGCAGGCATTATTAATCCAATAAGACAGCAGCTGCCAATTAGATATAGGACAGTTATTTATCTCGGGGTGAGGGAGGGAAAGATGAGGATGTATTATGGTAGTATTGTGTTTTCTTACCTGCCTATTTGAAAAACACATTCTTTCCTGAAAAATTTTTGAATACTTTTTAAAAGATAGTTTGTTGCTGGTTTTTTGTACTTCAGCAGCAGCCAAATTTATCAGCAGATTTCATTTATTACATATACATTAAACAAATATACAGGTGACCATATCCTCAAAATGGTGTTGTAGCCCACTGAAATAAATGGGATTGTAGTGACTGCCTAAGAAGAAAGAGTCCGGGCTCCACAGTTCTAAGGATGGCTCCACATGCTATACCACTGAACACATTTGTTGAGGTAACCTGCATGTGAGCCTGGGGGCATTTGCTTGCAAGCATCTGTGGGAGGGATACTCCACCCTTCTTATACTGACAGTTTCCCCTACAAAAGTCCAAATGATCCCCACATGTTGTGTGCTTTCATTTCTGCCTTGTGGCGACCCTAAGGCGCACCTCTCACAGGGTTTTCTTGGCAAGATTTTTTAAAGAGGCAGTTTGTCATTGTTTTGCTCTGAAGCTGAGAGAGCGTGCCTTGCTCAAGGTCACCCAGTGGGCTCCATGACTGAATGGGGATTTGAACTCTGGTCCCCAGAGTCCTAGCCCATCACCCAAACCATTACGTGATGCTGGCTCTACAGAAACATACCATTTAGCACTGCAACTGGGCTTGGGGAACAGCTTGGGGAAAGCTTTTTTTTTTTTTTTAAAGCACCACCAGGCAGGGGTTTGTATGGGAGATACCGTGAGTGTGGAGAAGGTATACTAAGAAACTTTCCAGCTGTCCCCTGCAAATTCTTCCCCCCACCCCATTATCATTGTAAGGCAAATAGAGACTGGGAATCCAGCGTTGCTTTCCTAATGAGTAGCACATGAAAAAAAGAACAAAGAAAATATAAAGAAACTTATGCATGGTTACCCAGCTGCTCATTGGCAGAGTTAAGGCCACACCCTGTGATTTCAGTGTAAAAATTGCCACGTTAATTTTCTTGTTTGCCCTGTAGTTACCATGCTTTTAACAGGTAATCCATGTAGATGTCTTGTCTCTGAACCCTAGCATCTCTGTCTGTCAGCCTCCTAGCTTCATATCTTCTTGCCTCTAACTTCCATTGACAGCTCTTCTGCTTCCCTCTCTATGGCTGCTGCCACACTGCAGAAATAATGCAGTTGCCATGGCTTGGTGCTATGGAATTCTGGGATTTGTAGCCTTGTGAGATATTTAGCCTTCTCTGTCAGAGTGCTCTGGGGTCACAGCAAACTACAAATCCCAGGGTTCCATTGGATGGAGCCATGATAGTTAAAGTGGTTTCACTGTCTGATCCCACCCCCAATCTCCTCAGTCTCCATTTTCCTCTATGTCAGGTTCTGTGTCAATGGCTACTTTTTGCCTTCGGTCCTTAATACCAGTGTGATAAGCAAAGAATTGTGTCCTCTTCCAATGCATTCCCTTTCATTAATAACTCCTTTGAACACCTCCCCCCCCACACACACCTCAAATGTCCATCATTTCCCAAAGTCTGCCATTGCTAAATGGGGATTGTCACTATCAGTGCAACTTTGAAAACAGACACTGCCTTCTCAGGAGAAAGGGATAGGAGGAGAATTATATAAACACCTGGTGTCTGCAGGGAACTGCATTTCAACTGCCTCTAAAGTGATGTTCCATGCTTACCCATCCATCAAATAGATACTGCTAGGTTGATGCCAACAGACTACCAATAGAGAAAAGGATGGAGGTGCCAAGAGTCCCTTTCTGTTGACCATTTTAGCTGTGCAGCCCGCAACAAGATCTCAAGACCATTAACAGGAGAGCTCTGCGTTGTCTTGAAGAAGGTCTTGATCCTCTGCTTCCTCTGCTGTTTCTGTAAACTTTCCAATAAGTAACCCATCTTAAAGGGTCTTGTGCAAGACAGATTGTACACATTACCAAACCAGAAATCTTTGAAAGCTTCAGGAACTTCTATTGGGCTATGTGATGTCCTTTTCACTCAAACAGAATTTGACCCTAACCCATTCTAGCCCAGTCTAATCTAGCCAATGTATTTCTTACACTTCCGAGCTAGGCTGGCTTTTAACACAGTATCACAGAAACTAAACATATTGATCTAATATATTTTGCAGTGTGGCTGCAGCCCACTATAGTATAGTATGTCTGATTAAAAAGAGCAGGATCTAAAGTGATGAGAAATCAATGCATTTGACACAAGCGCTTCCAAGTTTACACATACTCTGCTAATGCTTAATATCCTGATAACATGTTCAAGTGGTTGAGGCTTACGTGGAGCTAGGCTAGAGATTCCAAGTTCCCAGAACAAAAATAGGTAAGGAAAATGTTGATACAGAAGAAAAGGAAACAAAGGTTTGAATGCTTTCTGAACATTGACTATGTTTTAACATGACAAAATAGGGGTAAATACTTGAGAGTTAATTGAAGTTAAACTATTACTGAATCAGTCATCTCTCTTGGACAGACAAAGGCCATATTCACTTATACATACAATATACCTTGTGTCCACAGCTACTTTAAAAGGTAGCCAGATGGAAAACTCTGGTTTAAAAAGGAAGTTTTGATTTTGAGTAAAATTACCTTACATATGACTGACTTATGTGTGCTGTAGAACTAATCAAACACCATTTGTTACATTTCAGATGATATGACTTAGAGGTGTACTGCAAGGAAAGAAAAGGGTTACTTTTCAAGTAAATACCTATGGGGATGTGTCTGGTGGTTTAACCTATACCAAGCTTGAAGGAGATGTAGAATGTACAAAGGGAGAACAACACACAGGTAGATCTGAAGGTCCCAGCAGGGACCTTTACCAGTGCAAGTGTTTTATGTCCTGGAAAGAAATAAGTACTGGTGAACAAATACTCAACTCTTTATTTCTGCCTGTTACAGAGCTGTTTAAAGATGGGAGAACTTGGAGGGGAGCAATTCAGCAATTTTTGGCTGAAAAACAATGTGATCTGGAACTTTTCTCACCCTGGGATAATGTCACACAGTCTCCTCACTCAGTATCAACTACATGTGCTCACCTCTTAGTTCTGCTAATGCATGCAGGATTATGTAGAGCAAGGAGGAGGAAATCTGGAAATTATGGGAGTTGCCATCCAGAACATCTACAGCATTGGCTCTTACCCTTTTCTTTACCAGGGACCCACTTTAAATATCTTTTGTTGCCGCAGACCCCCAAGATTTAACTCAAGATTTAAAACCCTAACAACAACAACAACAACAATAATAATATCTGATGATAATGATAAGAATACAATTTCATCATCCATTAACCCATTCCTCAGAGACCCTGGAAGGGAGGGAAGACTTTTCTCCTGCTTCTTCCTGCAAATTTGTGGCTGGAGCAGATTGAACAGCAATGTGCAGATCAAGCCAGCCAGCCTTTGCCTTGGCTCCTGTCACGTGGGCTGAGCAGCCTTCAAACATTCATGGACTGCCTGTGAGGACATTGTGTAAGAAGATCATGACATCTGAAGTGTTCTATGTGCATGACATGGTGCACGTATGTTTTATGTCTCATAATATGTAATAGTTTGTGTGTATCCTAGAGGTGCTGGAGGGTGTTGTTTGGTCTAGTTTTTTAAGGAGAACCTGAATGATTTGTGCTTCATAGGTTAATGTGTAGACTGGGATGATGTTATGTTGGGTTTTTCAGGCATCTGAATTTTGCAATGCAGTTAGGCTAACATAAAACAAACACCAAACCAAGTGTGTATTTTGTGATAAAATGCATGCAAAATGTGCACTTTGTTAAAAAAAACACATGGTAAAAGAATCAAAATAATTGTGCAGTTTAGAAAAGAATCATGGCTTGACGCGCAAAAGGAATGGTATGGAAGCTGGAATAAACACATCTGAAACTGACATTGGCTGAAAGGAGACCCATTTGCCCATTCCTAGGATGTGAGGCCCACTTTACATTTGCAGTTGCTAGCAATATATAGTGTGAGCTGCCCCGTAGGCATCTTAATGTTAGCAAGAGAGGGCTCATTGCATCACACTTTTGGTTAAAACGAAACATTCTCCTTTACAAACCTTTCTCTTACTTAGGAGTTCCTGTGCTCACTTTTGGAGGTGCCCATATCTTCATAGAGTTGAAGAGACGAAGAAATGAAAAAAATAAGGATAAAAGCTATGGAGATTTCTTCCTGCATCTCGTTTCCACACATTTTACTTGGTCTTCTTCATCTGATCCTGCTTGTGCAAATCCTTTCAAGTTTCCAGATTCAGTAGATGTGAAGAGTCCAGCATTGGGGAAGGGTTGGAATTTCTCCATTATTTGACCTTTGCTTTGTTGCCTTCTGCTAAGTTCCTTCTGAAGGCACTATGGAATCATTTGCTATGTTTCCCCGTCCTTGTGGGCCACATCAGTGACAAAGCTCTGACTCTTTTGTTATCCTAGGCAGTGATATTCTACTACCTTCTATATAGATAGTATACATTGAAGTTCCTGAAATGTCAGGAACCCAAACATTTACTATAGTCAGTATTGGCATGTCTGGTCATAAGGAGTATTTTCTGGGTAATAGGAGGGAGTTGAGGGATATAGTCCTATGGTTACTTTGTTGTAGCCACCTTGAACCTCATCTTGAGAGAAAGGTGGGATAGAAATCAAATGGATGGATGGATAAATAGATAGATATGTGCCTTCAAGTCAAATCTGTCTTATACGGATGGCCATCTGTTGGGAATGATTTGATTGTGTATTCCTGCATGGCAGGGGGTTGGACTGGATGGCCCTTGTGGTCTCTTCCACCTCTATGATTCTATTCTATTCATTAGATTGAGTAGTGCAGAGACAGCAAGGATCCAACATAACTTTTATTTCTATTGAGGAAAAATGCCTTGAGCAAATCACATACTCTCAGCCTCAAAGGAAGGCAAAGGTAAACCTTTCTGAGCATAAGTTGAAAACAGCTTGAAGGCACACAACAATGAAGTCCCCTTAATGGTGCACATGCAAACAGTTAAGTTCTGTTTTACAAGAATCAAGTCCCTAATATGTTTTAGCTTCTGAACTCTTCACACTGAGCTCTGAAGCACCTGTCATGTAGCACTACTTTATTTCCTTCATATGAAAATGGTGACCTAATTCGTGCCTGTTTTTAGGTTCACGCATACCAGCAATTAAATGGAAGTAAACCCAAAGAACATGTTCAGATTGCCAACATGATGAAAACTCATAGCATAATTATTTTTATGGTTTTGCTGTTTTACTTTTCCTTGTTTATGCTCTTTTCAGCATTCATTGTGTGCATCAATTATTTTAGTCTGCTGTAACTTATAGCTGTATGATAACTTTATTTTACTAGAATTCTACTGATGATGTGAAATTGCAGTAATTAATGAGATTGAAGTGTTGCAGGAAGACACAATCCTATAGTGCAGTAATATTTATTCCCCCTTTTCTCCTCTCCTTTTCTGACATCCTTCCTTGCGGTAAACCTGCTTCACTTAATAGTGAATATTTTATGCAGCACTGAGCACTTCCCAAACTGTGGTGTCCTAGTTTTGCTACCTCCAGCCCCAAAGCAGTATTTTCCATTCTGATGTAGCTGTGTGGGGAGAGGGACAAGGAGCAAGAGTTGTCAGTTTGGGAAACAATAACAAAAGAAGAAGAAGAACCCTTGCTTTCTTTAGCATTCTGTCACCTTCCTGATTTTTACTTGGTAGAAAGGAAGATGATAGCATGCTGAGGATGAAGATCATGAAATGACTATTGTGTTGTTGTTATGTGCCTTCAAGTCACCTCTGACTTCTGGTAAACCTATTCAAGGTTTTCTGAGCAAAATTTATTCAGAGGAGGTTGGCCATTGCCTTCCTCTGAGGCTGAGAGAATGTGACCTGCCCAGTGGGTTTCCATGGCTGAGTGGGGATTCAAACCTTAGGGTGCCAGAGTCCTAGTCTGACATTTAGACCACTACACCACACTGGCGCTCAGTGATCCTTGTCCTTTATTGAGCCAACTTAACGCATGTTAAAAAGAAAATCAATTCATTCTTAGACAAGCCTCTAAAAACATTCTTGTTCCACTATATTTAAAAGCGTAAGTGTCCTGGCACAATAACTGTTTTTATCACATATCACTGTAATAATAAGAAAGAGCAGCCCCAGAATTATCGAAGTATGGCTGCTAACACTGTTTACTTCCACGTTCGCCAGGACATATGATCTTGGCAGTTCTTGCAAGAAGATGTGAGCACACTTAAAAGTCAAAAAACACCAAAACTAACAAAGAAGACAAAAATGCAAGCACTGAGACACACTTTAAAATTTGTCAGCAACATGGGGAAGTTCATAGAAAGAGCGTCCCATGGCTAGTTTTCGCGTTCACACCTAGAAGTGTTCTGGCGGGGACCACCCATTGACACTGTATTCATGAGAGCATAATGGGACATGGTTTCAGATGCTGGCAATACCATGAGAAAAACACCATCGGCGATCAATTGACGGCTTGGCCCATTAATTAAAAAATAGCACCTTATTCACGGCAGCAGAATGCTTGGAGAATGTGAGGAGTCGATGTCGTGCGATAGGGGAGCCCTTTCATGGTATCCTGTCATTGTTATCATGCCATATTTGCCACGTCTGATAATCTCCTGAGTCTTCTGAAAAGGGCTTCCCTCTCCTTGTAGGAAAAGATCAAGAACAAAATGAGAATAAGACCTAACTGCATTAATCAAACAAACAAGAAAATCAAGAAAGCGATGTAATGAAAATAACCCTACAGTAAAAATTAGGAGACATAATAATAATAATAATAATAATAATAATAAAATTTATTTATACCCCGCCCCTCTGGACATGCCAATATTTCATCAGTCTTAAACAGCCTGGCATGAATGACCTCAGATACAGGTGTTTTATACAAGCCAAACATGCTTCAACATCTCTCTCTCTGGCTTTTCTTCACAAACGAAGATTAGGAAGGACTCATCCCGCGCTTACTGCAAGCGTGCTGATGACTAAAAAAGCCAATCCGAAATAAATAAGTCCGGTTGCAGAAAGCACAGCAGAAGGTCTCCTTGGGTGATGTTTCCGGGTTGTGATTCTTTCTGTGTTGTCGTTTCTCTTCAAGACTTGTTCAGTGTGAGTTCTCAAATAAGGCTGCAGCATTGTGGATAGTGTGTCTCCATGCCTCCCGATGTGAGGCCAGGGTGGACCATTGTTGGTGATCAATTTGGCTGAGCCTGAGATGTTGTTTCAGGGAGTCCTTGTATCGCTTTTTTGGAGAGCCCGTCTTACGCTGACCCGTGGCGAGTTCACCGTAGAGTAGTATTTTTGGGAGGCGATGGTCCTCCATCCTAGAAATGTGCCGTGCCCAGTGCAGCTGTGTTCTCAATATCATGGCCTCAATGCTGATGATCCCTGCTTGCTCAAGGACAGCAACATTCGTCACATAGTCAGTCCAGTGTATATTTAGGATTGTGCATATACAGCGCTGATGAAAACTTTCGAGGAGTCGTAAGTGGTAGCGATAGGTGACCCATGTTTCAGACCCATAAAGGAGAATAGACAGTACAATGGCTCTATACACACTGATTTTTGTGCTTCGCCTCAGGTGTTTATCACTCCAGACTCTTTTGTAAAGTCTTCCAAATGTGCTATATGCCTTTGCTAATCTGTAATCGATCTCTTTGTCAATCTTGGCATCTGAGGGCTTCAGCCTACACTGTCTTCATCAGTGGCTGATAGATGAGAACAACCAAAGCTTCTATACACTCAGAAGTTGCTGTTTAGGTCTTTAAAAAGAGGTTTTCCTAGTGGATAGACTTTGCCCAAACCTATATTCTGACCTTTTGTTCCTGACTGGAGAGAGAAGGCCTGGCATGTTAAATGCATTTTTATTTTTATTGGCTTGCAGAAGGCAAATGTATCTTCAGATATTTCTACAAAGACTTTTGAAATGTTTGTATTTTCCTTGCTAATTTTCATAAACTTAAACATGGCACAGTACTCCTCCCCCCTTTCCTTCTCTATTTTTATCCTTTATTGATAAACAAATACTATTTTATGCTATACAAAATTGCCTTCCTGTCTTTCCCTGTTTTGTTGGAAGAGATCAAGAAGTCAGTGGACTAATCCCAGCATAGCACACAGTTGTTGATTATTTGTTTTCTTTTCCTGAAAGGAAACATGGAACAAGCATTTGAAATACATGTCTGGAAATGTCAATTTACAAGGGACTGGAATAGGAATCGGTTTCTTGGCTCATTACAACAATTTGAAACCTCTTTGGTAGCTTAAGTAATGCATGCAGACTAGCTTGATTTTGAACTAGGAGATTCTGCATTGTAAATGACTACCACTGTAGTTTTGAATGCTTATATTGACCTTATTGATCAGTATCTTGTTAAAACTAGAGGTTGCAAGCCTATGACTGTGCTGCACAATCTTTGTGCCAGATTACATCAAGAATTGTCCCAATTTTGTTGTCTCCATAGTGTTGTCTTTAAGGTGGCATATAGATTGGTCATCTCCAGGTTTCTTTGTGCTCCATTTCCTCCTCCATGTTCCCTGTTTGTCCATCACAGCACGACAGAACAGCTTAGTGCAAGCCTGTGACCTTGCAGTGAGTGAGAAAAAGGGGCAGTCCTACTGTTAGGCAGACTGATGCAGCTGTCCTCAGTAGCAGATTTAGTGGTGGTATTAAAGCTGCTAGGTTGGCTCAACAGTTAAGAGGCTAGTCCTCATGATCCTTTCTTTGGGAGCCAGAGTGGGCATAGTGGTTTGAGTCTTGGACTATGACTCTGGAGACCAGGGTTCAAACCCCCACTTGACCATGAAAACCCACTGGGTAACCTTGGGCAAGTCACACACACTCAGCTCTCAGAAAACCCTGTGATATGTTTGCCTTAGGGTTGCCATAAGTTGGAAACAACTTGAAGGCACACAGGAACAACAATTAAAGCACAATCAATTACTTTGTTTAATGTTATATATATACAGTCAGATCCTGTATAAATTGGGGTTTGATTCCCAGACACTGTGGATACCAGAAACCACAGAAAACAGTGAACCCTATTAAAAGTAATGGAGTCCTGGTAAAAAATAGCATTGAGTTGCCTTGGAGGACCTAGAAGATGTCTAGAGCAGATGCCCCTTTAGGCATTTTCTAGGATGTCTCTATGGCATGTGTCCCTGTTTTGGGTCCCATGGATAACTGAAAACTCAGATATTGATTCTGCAGATATGGGGGTCCAACTGTATTTCCCACCAGAGAGAAGTTTCCATTTAATTTGTAGTATAAAGGCATGACCAAAGTCTTCTCATCCAGTCAATCAATCTTATCTTCAGAATAACTTAATCAAAGTCTCTCTCATTGACGGCTTCCAATCCCAATCAGTTTAGTGGCTTATATGTAATGTGTGTCAGGTTTAAAAAATAAGGCAAATAATGTGCTTTTAACACGATTCTTGGGACTATTTGTTCTCTCTCTCTCTCTCTCTCTCAACATGAAAGGGTTATATATATCCTCTACTGGATTTGCAGCAGAATTGTAACACTTAGATACTGATAATGCTTTACATTATACCTGCCTCCTTTGGTTTGTTGGTTCAGGATGGGAGGGGTGCTCTATGCATCTTTAGTGGGGGCATCCTGGCAGACCATTTGCCCATGTCACAGGATTCTTGCAAAAAACGGAGATTTCTCCCTCCTGGCTATCTTGCTCCTGGTGAGAACTGAGGAGGGGGAATATTTTTAATTGACACAGGTGCCAACATGTAATCAACATGAATAAATAATGAGGTTTACCTAGTCTTGTGTACTGCACAGGGATTCTCTCGATCAGCACATGTTCAGCAAGCATATGGTAGCTTGGCCATCGCTCCTAGTTTGGTGTGGCTGCCAGTCTGACTTAACTAATCTCATTGTCTCACACTCTTTATGGTGTGCTTGTTTGGGGCAAATGAAAAGCATAATTACATTTCTGTGTTTGACTCAGAGCTGGCCTTTGCGGAGGACACTATTTCCTATCTACAGTAACAGTTACCGTACCAATTTTCACTCTATTCTCACATCAGTTTCTACCATTTTCCAATTCCCAGTTAATAGCCCAAGCCCCACATTTCATGTGGAATGGTTCTCCCCCTCTTGTGACTCTTATCTACTAAATACAATTATTTGTGGCTTTTTGTTCTTTTGTTTGCCCACCGTAGTTCCTCCATTTAACTTCCTTTGCCATTGCATTCCTGAGAGAAAGGCGGGGTATAAATTCAATAAATAAGTACTAAATAAACTTGCCACCACCACTATTCTTCTCTGATATCAGAGAGACTAGACCAGTAGTTCCCAAGCTCTGGTCCTGCAAATGTTTTTGACTTCAGCTCCCAGAATTCCTGACTGTTGGCCAAATTGGCTGGAGCTTCTGGGAGTGGAAGTCTAAAATATCTGGAGCACCAAAGCCTGGGAATCACTGGGCTAGACCAAAGGAAGAGAAAGCTTGGCCTGCAGGCCACATGTGACCATTCAGACCCCAAAGTGTGGCCCTGAAGCCTACAGAAGCCCACAGACCCCTCCCAATTAAAAGACATCTATACCGATTTTGGGACATTTTGGCCCCCAGACTGGCAAAAACGGCTGAAAAGAGTTCACAAAATCTATAGTCTACTCCTCAACCCTCAGCAATGTCAGGGGTAAACTGTTTTAAGTTATTACTGTCACTATGGATTTGTTTGTTCTATATCCAATTGTTGTGAGCCGCCTTGATTGCCTACTAGGCAAAAGGCGGGGTACAAAAATAAAGTTATATTATTATTATTATATAGCATTCCCCACCCCCCAAAAAACCTCCGCAAATCGCAAAAAAAAATCCCATAATTGGTCAAAATGGCAACTGGAAGTGAACACTTCACTTTCTACATGCCAAAATGTGACAAGCCTGCTGGGGCAAGGGAGCGCATTCCCACACACACAGTTGTTTTCCCCCTTGATAGTCTGGAAGAGGGAGAAATACATCAATTGCAGTGGCCCTGCCTGTGATTCCCAACTCCTTCCCTCTTCTTTCCCCTTGTTGATGAGGGTGATGCTGATCAATTTTATTTGTATCCTACTCCCCACCCCCACTGCAAAAAAACCCAAAACCCCAGGACTCAAAACAGCTTATAAACTGAAACAAAGAGAATGTACTTTAAAAATACAGAAGGTAAAGTGTGATTAAGCTGTCAATAACCTAAAAAAATAAACTACTGTATACAATTAAAAGTAATTTTTAAAAGCTGTTTGAAAATGGTGCCATTAAAAGCAATATAGTCAGCCCTCTATATCCAGGGATTTCACATACACAGATTCCACCATCCATGACTTGAAAATATTTAATAAATAAATAAATTCCAAGAAGCAAACCCTGGAATTGTCTAAATGAGGCAATGAAATGTGGATTTGTGCACAGTAGCACCAATTCACAGCAGCATCCATTTGTCTCCATGGTTTTTTGGCAACATCACAGTTATGTGAAGCTATCTGTGTTTGATGTTCACACAGGCATGCCTGAAATCAAGATGGTGGGCACAAGTGAATTGCTTGCGTTTTTATTTTCCCCACGTTGCTGCCACCAAACAGTATCTTTTAAACTTTATTTTTATATCCTTTTCCAGAAAAGTAAAAAGAGAGATAAATTGAACATCATACATGTAAACTTAGATAATAATAATAATAATAATAATAATAAAAAAGAGTTGCCAGCACTGACTTCTACAGATTAACAATTCACATTTTACAGTAACATCAAAACAGCAGCACAAAGAGTGAGGCTGTTATGAATGATCAGCATAGCTCTCTGTAGCACTTATATTACTACTGCCCTTTTGGGGAGAAATACCGTGTGGTTTGCACTGATCCACACTCATGCACAGCTGCATAGATTGCAGCTGTTTCTGTCTTCTACATTTTTGATGTACGCACAAGGTGAGAATGTTTCTAGAAAAGCCAGGAATATTGGTAATAATGGTTTTGGCAAATACTGTAATGTCAAACGCTTCCCTTACCAAAGTGAGGTGGGAAACCCCTGTACCCTTCTGTTGCAGTGGGATGAGGACAATAGTTACAGTTCTGCAGGGAACACGTTCCACCTCCAAAATGTTACAAAACAGCAGTTCAGCGGAGGACACTGTGGCACTTAAGGAAACTGCAGCAGAAGGCAAGCAATTCATGCCATCCCTTTCTCAAGGTGCTCCCAGTTCTCCACTTATAAAAGAGTATCAAGAAAAAGAAAGCCAGCACAATTCAGAACAGTTTATGAATTAGTAAAGCAACTATGCAATTTGGAACAAATCTGTGCCTCCTTCCCCACCCCCCAGCTGAGGCTGTTATTCTGCACAGGCCACACAAGTCCATGGGATTTTAGCAGTCAACCTATGGGCCAGATTTTTACCAGCTAATTAGGTCTAATCTAATCTAATCAGATGGGCTCAATTTGGTTCTGAAGTAGAACAACACAGTCTCAAGCACTTCAGACTGATCTAGAAGACCACATGTTTAAAATAAGTATGAAAACCCACAGACAGTGTATCTCCATCATGACTGTATAATAAACGCACTAAGGTGCTGTGAACTAGCCCCTCAATGCCCTCTAGGGGGCACTGCAGCTTTTTTGCCTTCCTGGGTTAATTTAGGCCTGGGAGATCTTTTTTTAAAAGCAGGAAGTGATATTCATACACTCCCTGTTATTAAAAAAAGGTCCCTCTTGGGCCTAAAATAGTCTAAGGCCTAAAAACATGGTGGGGATGCCCCCCTCCCACAGCTCCTAGAGGTTGTTTGGGGCATTTAAGTGCAAAAAAAAATGTTCTGGTTTTTTTTCCCCAGCCAGGGGGTGCAGTGGAGGATGCACTGCTTTGCATAGTTGCCCACCTCAGTAGTATGCTGCCTTACTAGAGGCCAGCTTTACTTAGCAGGCAAACTTTACCAAAGATACAAAGCTTTAGGCTAAAACTGAAGGATGGATATATATATATATATATATCACTTTGCAATTTAGTCTAGAGGCCTGTCCAGCAATTTGGATCTGAATCCCGTTGGATTTGGAGAGATCCGAACCCAGTCTGTTCTGGTCTAGACCACAAATCTGAACCGAGGTTTGGAATCCAGATTGTCAGTTCTCCTCCATTGGCTTTCTCTGGAACACTAAAACTCACCCTTTTTAGTTTATAGAATCATAGAATCATTGAGTTGGAAGAGACCTCAAGGGCCATCCAGTCCAACCCCCTGCTATGCAGGAGCACACAATCAAATCATTCCGACAGATGGTCATCCAGCCTCTGTTTAAAAATCTCCAAAGGAGACTCCACCACACTATGAGGCACTATGAGGTTTGTTTTTTAATTCTAGGAAGGTTTGGGTATTTTAAGCATTACAAGGATTTGTATGTTTCTCACTGTCTTGACCTGGCAACCAGCAGGCCCGGCACCACAGGGTAAGGTGGACCGGGGAGGGGCAGGTTGGAGGAGAGGGAGCAGGTGAGTTCTTTCCTCCTCCTCCTCTCCCTTCACCTTTCACCCCCACCATTGCCACCACAGCCCTCACCTCATGGGGGATAGGAGAAGGGAGGCAAGCTGTCTCATCCCCCTCTCCCTTCCCTATTCACCCTTTGCTTGTCACCAACCATGGATAACTGAATCAGCAGATGGTGAATCAGTGGATACGGGGGTGCTACTGTACTTTCCAAGGATTTTAAAGAATTTTTAGAGTCATTTTGAACAGAATTGTTCATATTTTACAGGATACTTTTATGAATCCCAACCTTTAAATAAAAAATGAAAAAGCAACAATTAATATAATGAATAAACTAATGAGCAACTTCTTTAAAAACGTATTAGTTCATGGTAACTGTGATTATGGGTTCTCCTCATTATCTGGCCAGCACAACAATCAGGTAAACAAAGGGTTAACTAGGTACTGAGAGATAAGGTTACACCTTGTGGGGGTCAGCATCATCACAGAAGTCATAGGTTAGCAAGAACAAATGACCAATGGGGAATTACTAGTGTCTTTCTTTGAGTTCCTTTGAAGAAAAGGTGATAAATACTCTTTGAAGACCAGGAGGAGGGATTGAGACAAGGACATCCTGATGTGAGGACTTCTTGTCAGCTTGAGGGGGGAAGGCTGTTTGGAGACTGGCTTGAAGGCATGTGGCTCATAGCCTCCCCTGGATTCAAGAGACTAGACTTCACGTTAATAAATAGATTAGAGAAACGCATAGCTTAGTTGCATCAGGGAATTATGTTTATTTTCTTAACTTGGCTGAATGGCTACTCTATCTGTAACTTGTAATGACTGTACTTCGGAGGGAGGAGCCTCTCATGAAAGAGATACCCTCATGTTGTGCACTCTGCTTTAGAATAGACTTGCATTCTTCCTTTCTCTGGGGATGGGGGTGATATTTTTTTCTGTTTATTTATTGTATGTTTTTAATCTGTTTAATTTAATAGTTTTAAGGGGTGGGTGGGTTAGGGTATTAATATAATTATGGGATTTTTATGATGTAAGCCGCCCCGATTGTGTTGCAGAGGGGCGGGATAGAAATAAATTTATTATTGGGGTCCTTCATCTGTGGGTTACGTCAGTCACTGCCCAGGTGGAGCAGGAAGTTACATCAGTCCTTTGTGATTTTGATTTCTTTGTCTTTGTCTCCATCCGAAGGCTCAGTTTTAACTTCCTGCTTCGCCCAGCCAGTTGTAGGAAACTCTCCTCCATTCACTCTGTTCCTTTGTTTGCCTTTTACCTGCTTTTTCCCTAGTTCTCTCTTGTTTCTCTGCTCTGCCTGTGCAGGGATTCTCTGCCTGGGAACGGCAGGAGGTACTCCGTCAGGAAGCCCATGCGGCCAGGTCACTGAAGACGGTCCTACTGTCATCACTGGCCAGGCTTCTAGGCCTCATGATCTCAGCAATTGGGGTGGTTCCCTGGATGCGTTCCCACTCCAGACCACTACAAGCCTTCTTAATGCCATACCAGAAGGAGATTGCGATCAGGAGATCCATTCTCCTTATCCTCCCACAGCAGGTAAAGAACTTGTTAATCTGGTGGTCCCAGGGGAAATCAGTAAGCAAGGGCTCCCTGCTCACGGTCACGCATCCATTTCTGGTCACCACAGATGCGAGTCTACAGGGCTGCGGAGCACACTGCCAGGGGCAGGTGACACAAGGCCTCTGGAGCCCGCAGAAGCAATCACACAGCATCAATTGGCTGGAACTGAGGGCCGCCTGCCTGGCCTTACAGCACTTCACGCCAATTCTAAAGAACAGACATGTCATGGTAATGACAGACAACACCACAGCACGATTGTACATATCGAAACAGGGCGGATCGAGATCCAGGTCCTTACATCAGGAAGTGGACCTCCTGTTCAACTGGGCAGAAAGGACGGTACTGTCGCTCACCACCCAGTACCTTCAGGGGGACCTCAACCATCAAGCAGACTACCTGAGCAGGAACCTGATCCTACCAGGGGAATGGGAATTGGACCAGGAGGTCTTCCTCTGGATTCAGTTCAGATTTGGCCCTCTAGAAAGTAGACATGTTTGCGACCCGGTCCAGTTCCAAGCTGGACAGGTTCTTCTCCAGGTTCCCACATCCCAGTGCTGAGGGGACAGATGGTCTGCGGTCCAAGTGGCCGTTAGGCCTCCTCTACCTGTTCCCCCCCCTTCCCCTCATAGGGAAGGTTTGCCGAAAGATTTGCCAGGAGGAAGCACAAGTGGTGATGGTTGCCCCTCACTGGCCAAGAAGACCCTGGTTCTCCGACCTGACAGAAATGGAGATCGAGGATCCCTGGCACCTTCCTCAAAGACCAGACCTGCTGCACCAGGGACTGATTCTTCATCTGGATCCAGGCTGGCTAAAGCTGACAGCATGGAGTTTGAACGGCAGACCCTGAGAGACCACAGTTACGAAGACTCAGTCATCAGTACCCTACTCTCCTCGAGACACATCTCCACCAGAAGGATCTATGAAGCTACATGGTGGGCCTTCAGGAGATTGTGTACCTCCCGCAAGCTAGACCACCAAGAGGCGTTGGTGAGGCATGTCCTCACTTTTCTACAGAAGGGTCTGGAAGGCGGTCTCCACCCCAACACCCAAAAACGGCAGGTGGCAGCCCTCTCCGCCTTCCTCACGGGGCAAAACGGTACCTGTCTGTCCTCTCATCCACATATCAGGCAATTCCTATGGGTTTTTTTTTATAATCTCACCCCCAGTTCAACACAGATTTCCATCATGGAATCTCTCACTGGTTCTAAGGCATCTGATGAAGCCTCCCTTCGAGCCTCTCCGCAAGGTGACACTCAGGACATTCACCATTAAGGTGGCCTTCCTAGTGGCTGTCACTTCAGCACGAAGGGTCTCAGAATTAGCCGCTCTGTCCATGAGAGAACACCTCTGCACCTTCAGCGAGGATATGGTGACTCTCCATCCTGACCCCTCATTTAGGCCCAAGATCATCTCCGAGATCCATACCTCGCAACCAATTGTCCTGCCTTCCTTTTGCCCATCTCCTTATCACCCGAAGGAAAAACTCTGGCACAAGCTGGACGTCAGGAGGGCCTTGAGGATCTACATCAAGTGCATGGCCTCCTTCTGGCGCTGCGATGCCCTATTCATTTCCTTCTCTCAATCGTCACTGGGAACCAGGGCTTCGCAGACAACCATCACTACTTGAATTAAAGCCTGCATTTTTGCAGCTTACGACGCCGCGAAGCTTCCCAGGCCATCGGGAGTCATGGCTCACTCAACCAGATCAGCGCCAACTTCTGCTGTGTTTTCCACCAATGTCTCCCTAGCAGAATTCTGCAGGGCGGCACCTGTAGTACTCAGTCCACCTTCATCAGACTTTCATAAGGTGGACAAATTTCGACCAGCAGAAGCGACCTTTGGTTGCAGAGTACTCCAGGAGGTGATCAAGGACTAAAGCGTTTTCCATTAGCAGTCGCTCCCACCCTTCAGTAGTAGGGTAGCTTGGGCATGTCCCACAGATGAAGGACCCGTATCACCCCCTCCCTCAGAGAATGCCACATTGGTCACTTACCATGAAGGTGCATTCTTGAGGGAGCGGGTGATACGGGTCCTTCCCCCACCCAGTGACTGCATTCTTACGCGCATCCTGAGGTGGAACTGACTTCAAGGTGGTTTTTTCTGTTCAGATGTTGTTCGATTTTCCTTGTCCTTTAGGGCTTTGCTAGTCAGTTAACTGAGCCTCATGGCTTCGGATGGAGGAGACAAAGAAATCAAAATCACAAAGGACTGATGTAACTTCCTGCTCCACCTGGGCGGTGACTGACGTAACCCACAGATGAAGGACCCGTATCACCCGCTCCCTCAAGAATGCACCTTCACGGTAAGTGACCAATGTGGCAATTTCCATCACTTGTACACCCTTCACGTGCCTGAACTCAGCTTTCTTCTCCTCCAGGGCAGGGGAGGTGAATCTCTGCAGCTGCAGAGGGTAGAGAACCAAAACTCTACATCTTTCCCTTGAGCTGCGTTGGAAAGGGTTAACTTAAATCAAGGGATGGTGGCAGCATAAAGAAAGGAAATTAGGGGATCCCCAGGGTGCCAGATAGCACAGAGGCCTCACATTTCCCCCTGACAGTAACTAAGGGCTTTTTAGAATTTTTAAGAAGTAATTTTCTAAGCTCAAGTTTGTAGTCCTCCTGGTTACAGATATAAAGTTAGAACCACATTCTGGTTTATATATACATTGAGAATAAGAAATTACCAGTACTTCTTCAACCTTTCCCTACTTATTCACAGTGACATCCCCTTTCCTTGCACATACACAAACTAAAACAAAATTGTGTTGTGTGTTTACTTTTATATTAGTCTTAATTCAATTTAATTTTGTACTGTAAAACAAATATTATGCTTGTTTTATATTGTTTTATATTTCTCTTTTTGGAAAGCAATTTTTATATATTTGCATTAATTTTGTAAATGATAATACAGAAAGCAAACATCACTTAAAATACAATTAACAAAATAACAAGTTAATGTTGACTTAGTACAGTAGAATTTGTACAGGTGTGTTTTCTTTTAAGTGAAAGTTTCAGATACTGATTTTGTCCAGATACCTCTAGAAGTTCAAACTTTTTAGAGAGAGAGATGCATTGTAAATCTTCCCCCTGTTGTCAGTTTTGATTTCTTTAGAGTTGACACCTCACAAGGCCCTATAAAGTCTAAAGTCCCCAGCTTGGCCATAGAAACCCACTGGGTGACTTTGGGCAAGTCACACTCTCTCAGCCTCAGAGGAAGGCAAAGGCAACCCCCCCTGAACAAATCTTGCCAAGAAAACCCCGTGATAGGTTCACCTTAAGGTCGCCATAAGTTGGAAATGACTTGAAGACAAACAACAATGATATTATGAGAAGAGGGAAGCTAGGCTGGCCCCCTCCCCTGCTTTCCTTTCGCCGAAAGGCAAAGACGCTTTTATTCAAGCAGGCTTTTAACATCTAAGCAGAGGAGCTTTCTTTGTGGATGTTTAATCTATCTTTTAAATATATCTGTTTTTAAAATGTTTTTATATTGTTTTGTCTGGGTTTATTATTTTTGTGATTGTGTTTGGAAGCTGCTTTGGGTCTCATTCTGAGAGAAGGGTGGCATATAAATGCAATAAATAAAGTCCAAATGCACCAGATCCCATCTAAGAAAAATCCTATGGAGCTAGCTGTACCCAATGAAACATACGCCAGTGGTGTGTTGAGGGTGAATTGACTGTGTGGGTTCTCTTGTAGTGGTACCAGTGGCATCCATTCCCACTGCTGCTTGACTCTGTGGATCTTGTTGGAGCGGCAGCAGTGGCATCCCACTGCCACCGCTGCCAGTCCCGCTGCCGTTTGACTGCATGGGTTCTTTTGGAGCAGTAGCAGTGGCGTCCTACTGCCACCATTCCTGCTGCTACTGCCAGTTGACTGAGTGGGACCTGTCAGAGAGGCAGCAGCAGCAGGGTAATGATGTGACCCCCTGGGCTTCCGGGCAAGGCTGCAGCTCAGCAGGCAATGATTGTCGGCCAAGGAAGTGCTGCTGAGAAACTCTCTCTAGCTGCTGATTGGCTGGCCAAGGAGCACTAGGATTGGTTCCTAAGTGGCCAATCAGCACACTGGGAATGGCAACATACCTAAGAGTTTTTTATATATAGATTAATGGGGTTGCCATAAGTCGACAAGCAACTTGAAGACATATAAACACACCTTGCAAAGGTGAGTAGTTTATTTTTTATTTTTCATTAGTGCCCTGGAACTTTCTGTGGGCTGCTTGGGCTTTCCATGGACCACATGAACTATCAAAATTGGCACCCCAAATGGATGAAAAAAACAGAATTCCTACAAGATAGCTTTTGGTTTTGAAAGAGTATTTTTTTAATGCTCCTGCAACCTATTTAAAAGTTGGATTTCTCCTCTTAGAGGTTTCTGGGACAAGCAGTTTCTCTCAATTTTTGCCAGGAAAAAAAGGTGGTCTGAAGGAACCTGAGAGCAGACTTGGGGGCTGCATGCTACCTTAGTGCCACATATTGTCCACTTCTGTTTTTAAGGGTTTGTGTTACAAGAAAAAAAATGCATTACAAAGAACGAGTTGAACATATATGCAGGGAGAAGCTAGCTATAAGTCAGTCTATATTTGTGTATTTCTGGGCTCGTATTTCATATTCTATAGTAAACATGTATTCTTCACCCTGTCACATTAGTATCTACTGAACCAGAGGTCAAAAGTCAGAGAGCTGCTTTAGGCTGTTCACAAATGCTTGTGTGATTCCACTGGTATTATTTTGTTTTCCTTTTGAACCACAGACCACATGCGTTATTGCAAACCACTTTGGGGACTCCCCTTCTGTTCAAAAACACATTTCAAAGTCCTGCTGGGGTTGTGGAGAGCTAATCATGTCTGCAGACTCTGCCTTGTAGGACCATATAAACAGAGTGAACAATTTCTAATTAAACATGCTAATCTTCTGTAGCTGTTAGGTTTACATGATTTTACAGTGTGGTCCTTTGGCGAGCAGGTTGTTGGTTTCAGGCTACAGATTTAGGTTACACCTGGTTTTAAAAACATACCCTGTATCATTCAGAAAGAGGTATCCACTGTTACTGGCCTATAGTTTCCATCAAAATCTTGCCTTCTCAGTCTCTTGTGATTTTTCCAAATTAAATAGCACAAGGGCAGTGGTTCTTAATCTGTGGCCAGCGGACCCCCAGGAGGCCATGATGTCCTCACAGGGTGTCTGTGAAGACTTGAAGGCTGATCAGCCCACATGACAGGAGCCATGGCAAAGGCTGACTGACTTGGCCTGTGCATTGCTGTTCAATCTGCTCCAGCCACAAATTTGCAGGAAGAAGCAGGATAAAAGTCTTCCCTCCCTCTCTAGTGCTTCTGCGGGAAGAGTTAATAGATTGTATAATGGTACTATTATTATTATTATTATTATTATTAGGCACTATTGTTGCTATTGTTAAGGTTTTACATTTTGAGTTAAGTCTTGGGGGTCTATGACAACAAAAAATATTTAAAGGGGGGCCCTGTAAAGAAAAGATTAAGAGCCACTGGCATAGGGTCTCTCTCTCTCTCTCTCTCTCTCTCTCTCTCTCTCTCTCTCTCTCTCTCTCTCTGGCTTTTCTTCACAAATGAAGATTCAGGAAGGACTCATCCCACACTTTCTGCAAGGGCGCTGATGACTAAAAAGGCCAATCTGAGATAGACAAGTCCGGTTGCAGAAAGCACACCAGAAGGTCTCCTTGGGTGATGTTTCCGGGTTGTGATTCTTTCTGTGTTGCCGTTTCTCTTCAAGACTGGTTCGGCGTGAGTTCTCAAATAAGGCTGCAGCATTGTGGATAGTGCATCTCCATGCCTCCCAATGTGAGGCCAAGGCAGACCATTGTTAGGGTACTATAGATCAAAATATTTTGGGGCCACCTAGCTTTTATAAACCAACCAGGGTTGGGCTTTTAATGCTGTATGGTGCTGTTTTTAAGGTGTGTATATAGTATTTTAAATGAACTTTAATATTTTTAATATTTAATGTTTTAACTTAATAAATTGGCTAATTGTTTTTGAAGATCTTATATATTTATTTTTATTAATGCTTTTGTTTCATTTTTAATTTGTACTGTTTTAAATATGTTGTTAGCAGCCCATTATTTGGAGAAAGGTGGGATATAAATGAATAAAATAGATAATAAAGAAATGTGTCAATACCTTTACATGAATCTCCTCTTTGCCTGAAATGGCTACTGTGAAAGAGGCCCCAGCCCTCAGTCCACCAGATCTCACAGTTGTAACATCTGGGGCTTCACTGGCTTTCCTTGATTTGTTTCAATTGTTAAGATGATGATTCCTGATCGGATCAGACTGAGAGGCTGATTAGTCACTACCAGCTGAACAATGAACCATCTGGATGAGGTAGCAGGGCCAGTTCTAATAGGTAAGGCATAATAGGTATCACAAAGTCTTGACAGGGGAAGCCAGTCTTTCCAAGGGAAGATGAAGTGCAGTAGACCAAAGCGGAACTGAATTGCTCAGGACCTTGGACAGTGTTATGCAGGAACTGTGACTCTGATCCTCTATGAAGGAGAGCAGTTACTGCAGCAAGGAACTTTCAGCAATGGAAGGCTTAAGTACACTGGTCCTTCAGAAGCTGCTGGTTATTATGTGAGCGTATGTGCCTTCAGGTTGCTTGTCGACTTATGGTGGCCCCATAAATTTCACAGGGTTTTCTTGGGCAAGGAATACTTTGAGGTGGTTTTGCCAGACCTTTCCTTTGAAATATTAGCCGGTAGCACATGGTATTCATTGGCAGTCTCCCATCATGTACTAACAACAGTATTTAAAGTGCTTGTGTTGTTTACAAGATAGCAAACTTCTTTGTAGCTGAGGGGTTTGGTAGTACTTGGAAGGGCCTTCCGTGGCAATGAAACTGGAAGGATCAGCCTTATTTGTGACTTTGATGACTAGTGATCCATCTGGCTCAGAATTCCTCTTAGAATGTTGATTCTTGTTGCAGCCTGGGGTTATATCATTGGCACTGGGGGTGAGGGGACAACAACTGCAAATGTAGCTCCAACCCCTTGTGATAACAGCTTACCTATTTTCCCTGTTTGACTTCAGAGTTTTCAGATGCCTGGAAACACTGGCATCTAGAAATCCCCTTAATCTTTGCTTTGTTTTGTGTTGTGCCCAAACATAGCTCATTGTCATAATATTATCTTCTTACACAAACCATCCTCTAAAGTCCATGCAGCCATCTCCAGTTCACAGATTGAACTAGCATGCAACTCATATACTCTGATAATTGCTGGATCATAAAACGGGTCCAGTAGTGTGAAATGGAACCATGTTATCACAGTCTCGTAATACTGAGGGTTGCCCTGGAGCCCATCTCTTGGAATCATAAAAAGTGAACACATTTCTTTCTCAATTTAAAACTCACTGTTAATTATATTTCTACCGGACCTATAGAGACTGTCTTGATTATTTGTCTCTGATGTTCCCCTCAATAGTACCTTGTTATGGAAGGGGGCTTGTTCTCTCTCTCTCTGTTTGTATCTCTCTCTCTGTTTGTATGGCTCTTTGTGTTTAATTTTTGAATGTTTGGCCCAGTGGTAGATTCAGGGTACCCTTCTCATTATTTTTTAATGCTTGGGGATAGTGGTGCTTCTTGTTTGTGGTACATGTTTACAGGTACATGGATGAAAGTGAATGCATTTTGGGGAGAGCAAAGATCACAAGTCACTAAGGTGTTCTGACATAACCTGAGATAAAACTGGTTGAAATGCTGTAGGCTTTAACTATATTACAGCAGCTGATTTGTATTCTAGAGCTTGAGTGTCAAAGCCCTAGCAGATATCTTATGCTTAACCTTTCTTCTCAGTAGACCTAGACTACTGAGATGGGACTTTAAAAATTATGTTTCTTTGTTAGGGGTTAACTTGGTGTGGTGGCTAGTAGATACAGAGGCATGTTGTGGATGGCAGGATAAGGTGCTTTCTAGACCTAAATCCAATAATACTTCATTTGCATCTCTGCTGTAGAGATCTAGCTCTTTATTAATCTGGGATACCCTTTATTAATCTGGAATATCCTCTGTACAAAATGACTTTTCCTTCCAATTTAAGGTCCTTTTATGTAGCTGTCTAGTAGACAGTGTGGTAATTACTAATCAGCATCTTCCACAAAGAAGCCTATAGGGACCCTGATCTGCATGTCAAAACTCACGATTCTGTCTTTTTTCTTTCTTGCATCCCTGTCATTAAGGTTGCTTTCTCCACAGTATAGTGGCACAAAGTAAGTGAAATCACTTTTAAAGGAAATATTAATGCAGCAGGGGGATTACTCTTTGTCCAGCCTCATAGAGAGAAAATCTTTCGTTTCTAGGTGGTAACAACAGCAGTTGGATTTCAGATGATTAATGAGCATGTGCTCAGTGTGCAAGTGAAGGTATTCAAGCAGAATACACAGCAGGCTATGGGGACCCTCCAGGGAAAGGTGGGTTTCTCCAGTATGGTGAGGGGCTGTGGGCGGCTTAGGGAAAGCTGACTGCATAGAAGATAGGAGCTCCTAATGATGTTGATGTCTTAATCATCACAACTGTACTGGTAGCTTCTGTGTGAAGATCATTTGTGTCCCTACATTGCCATGTTAAACAAAAATGCTCACCTTGACCCCCTTGGCACAAGGTGCTGGGGACCCACTCCACCCCCAAAGGACAACTATGTTAAATGAATGTGCAAGGTGTAAAAACAAGGGCAGTAAACATGGGGAAATCCTTCAGCCTTAGGTGCAAACGCAGAAAAGATTTCCTTTTGACCCACTGACAACTGCATTTGGGCCTCATGGCTTCACACTGCAGCAAAACTTGTTCTAATAAGAGTCAAGATTCCATTTAAAATGAAGGTATTTATGACTCGGTGGGTACTTGAAGAAACAAATCCTTGGCTTATCATATACCTTACTTCACAGTAGGATTGGTTAGGAAATTGATTTTCCATCCTGTGTGAAATTGGAAACCTTTTGAGAATACAGTTTGTTTACTTGCTGGAAACTGGGATGAAAAAAATGTGGTTTCAGAATTTCCTGTTGAAATGGTACATGCAGACTGGGGTTGCCAGCTTCTTTATTTCCTGGTGAAACTCCAGTGCTTTTAATAGCTATGTGCTAGACAGCAGTTTAGTTGGTGACACTTTCCCCTATTACTTCACCTACATGCCAAGAAAAGTTTCTAAAAGCTATTGCATTTCTGGCTATTGTTTGTCTCTTGTGACACAATGTCCCACCTAGAAGAAAGGTTGGCAATTCAATGCAATTCAAGCTTGTTTTTTTTTTTTAAGGCACACTTTGGGTGTAGGTCAAAAATAGTAATAGATTTACTATTTTCATTGTGCCTTAGCATCATAATACTGAAAGAGATAGAATCATAGAATCATAGAATTGTAGAGTTGGAAGAGACCACGAGGGCCATCCAGTCCAACCTGCTGCCATGCAGGAATGCACAATCAAAGCATCCCTGACTGATGGCCATAGAATCATAGAATCATAGAATCATAGAATTGCAGAGTTGGAAGAGACCACGAGGGCCATCCAGTCCAACCCCCTGCCACGCAGGAAATCACAATCAAAGCATCCCCGACAGATGGCCATCCAGCTTCTGTTTAAAGACTTCCAAGGAAGGAGACCCCACCACACTCCGAGGGAGTGCGTTCCACTGCCGAACAGCTCTTACTGTCAAAAAGTTCCTCCTAATGTTTTAATTGCTTCCTCACCTATATACAGCATAACAAATGTGTGAGCACACAAATACCATGTGTCCTCAAGACATTTAGGAATTGATTGTAAAATATGAACATTGAAGACTGTGTGTTTGACATAAGCAAAGTGTGCGGTATAGTTTATTGACAGTGTAGATACTGCTGTAAAGTCTGCATCTGAATCAGATAACATATTCGTAGGGATTAGGAAGCCACAATGGGCTGGAAAAAGAGTGGCTACAATGAGAAGGGCTGTTACAATCCAGCAAAATGCTGACAAAAAGATAGACATTGGTGCTGTCATTAGCGCTATGTGGGAAGCTAGGCAGACTGAAGGAAAGAATTGGGCTCAGTGGCATAGAATCCAGTGATAAAAGAAGGGAATGTTGGGGAAAGCTACTTTCTGTGCAAAAAAATTAGCATTGATGGCCAAGGCAAGGCAGTTATAAAGATATGGGCCAGAATGCTCTTGGTGACTCGTACTGGCATTATAGGAGCTTATACTAGCATTACAGAGACTTTTATTTACTATTTTGGATAATGGGCAAGGAAGTACCTTGTCCCCGGCAGCTGGTGAGAGCCCCTCCTGCCAGGTTCCAACTACCATTGCTGAGAGACAGAAGAGCAACCAGGCACAGCTCCATTGTACTGGTGAGAGGCCCTCCCTCCACTCCAACTGGCATGGCTGTGGCCTCTGAGGGAGAGAAGAACAGCCAGCTTCTGCTAGTCTTAAACACACCCACCCCTGCCAATCCCCTTTTCCTTATGCATCCAGTCTTTTTAGACTGTAAACCTAAGGGCAGGGAACAGTCAAATTAATAATTTGTAAGCCACTCTGGGGACCCTTTTTGGCTGAAAGGTAGGGTATAAATACACTAAATAAAGATAAATAAATTGATATCTCCATACAGAGCAGACATTTACTGGGCTGTGCAATGTCCACCAGATGGTGCTGGGGCACAACTCAGCCCCTCTTATGTGGCCACTGATTGCTGTGTGTGTGTGGTGGGAGAGCTCTGTTGCATCATCACCCAGTTGGCAGCCATCACCCTCCCAGGCCTCCACATAAGTTACTCTGGCGGAGCTTTACACTAAGTAGGATCTCAGCCGTAGGTATAAATCCCTGCTTTGTCATGATGCTCACTCTGTTGCTTTGGGGGACATTGATGTTATCTCTGAGATTACCAGCTTCATGGGATTGTTGTAAGGATTGAAACAACATGCAAAGAGAAATGTAAGCATATGTTGTAGCTTACTGTGCACCTCCTGAATGGGAAGTGGAGAACATATTGTAATGCAAGTGATCTTTGATCATCCCTACTTGCTCTCTCTGCCCTGAACAAACAGCCAAAGAATTCAGAAGTGCATTTGGGTACAGAGTTGAAAGCATGACCCTAAGAGAGCAAGTCTCATTGATTTCATCAACAACAAAAGACTGTGTGAGCTTTGGTTAATGGGATTGGATAGGTGGGCAGAGAGGAGTTAAAACACAAAGAAACAAAATGATGTTAAGTATATTAGGCACCATGGTTGTTGTTCTTGTTATAAACCTTGAAAACCAGAATTAACATTGAATAAAGAGTTGGGTTTTTTTTTTTAAGGATTACAGTACATGTATAACTACGCAAACAGCAAGTATAACTTGCCTGACCTCTGCACTTGGCATGGCACCTGTCACTCCACCACGTCTTTTTGAAAAGCAGCCAGATTTATAGAATAGTTGGAAAGAAAGGGAGTCCTGTACAGGACATCTTACTAAGTCCTCCTAGGGGAAAAAAAAAAAAAACAAATGGAGGAGGGGTGGACTATTAGGATGGGGTGCTTCCATAAAACCTTGGTAAAATGGTGGTGCCCCACAGATTTTTCTCCAATTGACAAAATGCAACTACCAAAGTAATACAGCAGTACAAAATGAGAGATTTCCCTGCAGGAAAGAGACAAGTTTGGACTCAGTTCCTCCCGCCTCCACAACCCGGTCTGTCTACCAAGGTAAATTAAAGAACACCCTAAACACCAGTGAGTAGAGGATAGTGCTGTCTGTGGTTTCCCTTACACATTCTTCCTAGAACTCCTCTCAACTGGATATTGATCGGCTGGCAAAATGTCACCAGTGTCCCCACTAATGAGAGCGATGTGTGGGCAGCAATACGCAGGGGAAGCAAGGGGAGTCGAAAGAACCTGAAAACAAAATGATCTTTTTTTCTGGCTGCTTTGATCACTCAGCTCCCTGCCAGGTAGGATCTGGGGAGGCAAGAGCATTGATGAGATGATTTGAGGCTGCTGCTGCTGTTCTGGCTGCTTCTACAAGGCAAGAGGGTGGGAATGTGTTCACTGAAGAGGGCTGGGAAGTTTGTTGTCATTGGCTTTGTCACACAGTGAGACCCGAGGTGGTGCCAGGCCAAGCAGAGACAGCTTTTCTGCTGTCAATACAGAGGCAGACTTTGTGATATCATATTTTGCTTTTCTTTCTGCCTCTGTTGTGTATGCTTGCTATCTTGTACTGTGCAGCCTGAATTACATACAATAAAGGCCAGTGAAAAGTTGGGGTTGAATTACAGCTATTTTCTCTTTCCTTTCTACTGCTGAATCAGGCCGTATGTTATCCCACAAAGGTCCATACCCTCCAACTGTCCTGATTTGGGAGGGACCGTCCTGATTAATCCTCTGTTGCCCCATTTTTTCAGCTGCTTTTAAAATGTCCCAGTTTCTCTCTCCTTCTTTCACTTTCCCCTTTGTTCTCAGCTTACTTCAGTTGCTGCACACTGAGCTCATAGTGCAAAAGTAGTTTGCACTCAATTAACTCAGCAGGGAGGGAGAGGAGAGGAGAGGAGAGGAGAGGGATGAAGCCTTGCCTTTCCAGTTGGTTCAGGCAAAGGCAAACTGCTGCAGCCTCTTCTGGTTTGCATGTTCTTCCTCATTAATAACTTTGTCTATCTTGAGTACACTCTGATGTTGTTTGGCCGCATGTGCCCTGTTTGCCGTCTTTGAAATGTTAGAGGGATAAAGGTCTGGTAGAGTAGATTTGTCATATAACAGAGTCAGGGGAGGTTCTGTGTTTGTGTGTGTGTGTGTGTGCATGTACATTATTGAGTGTTGGCACTGCAGTCTTGTGCAACACTTGGGGAAAACCTGGTGAGGAGGGCAGATACTTTGTTGAACTGACCTACTTGTAGGACTAGAAAGACTGTGGTTCTGGTTATGATGGAGGAAGAGGAGGCAACAAAAGCCACATAGCGGTAGACAGCTGAACCTAGTAACTATTTTAAAATCACTACTTGTGAGAAATTAGGATACGGCCCTAACAGTTAACATTGCTATGTATTCACATGCTAGAATTTATAAAATGTAAGTGATGTCTTCCTCTGTGTGGGGGTATTTTATACAAATATATTGCCTAAACCACTGTAAAGGAGAAGATTATTTATTATATTTTATTGCTTTTGGAGGGGGATGGAGGAGAACTAGTACATAATCCACTCTGTTCCAATTTGCACTCCAGTCTGTATGTGTTTATTTGCAATGTCTTGTGCTTGGAGTTGCTTGCCCTGTAATTGTGGAACCAGGCAACAGGGTGTATAGCTGGATGCATCAGAAACAGGTCTCTTCACAGAGCTCCTTTTGACCCCTTTTCTTCAGCTGTTTCAAAACTCTCTCTTCATCTCCCCCTGAATCTTTATGCTCTTCGCTGTCCCTTTTCAGGAAGGCAACCTGCATTACACCGCAGGTTGCCTCATCCTTTTGTCCCTTACATGGGTTACATGTATATGATTCACACCATGGTTTTCTTTCCCTTTGCAGAACCAAAGCAGCTTACAGCTTCATTTAAAAAAAATCCATTTAGAATATGCCAGTTATGACCAAACACTTGAATCTAGTTCATTATCCTACAGAATAATTTATCCCATAAAAGTCTGCTGGGACAAGAAAAGTTTACTCTCTTAAATGTCTGCAGCGTTGGGAGTTGAGTGCAATCGTCTCTGTATTTTTGTCAACCGTGACTCTTTTGTGTCCAGCAGGAATGCATGGGAATTTTGGAACTCTAGGTAGACACACGCATGATACTGAATACTTTTTGTGCCCCAAACTTCTTCATTTTCTCATTTCCAATCAAGACCTACCCCATACGGTTGCCTATTGATGGGCCTTGAAGGTTGAATCCTCTGGACACTGTGTGGGCCCTGGTCCTCTGTCAGTGATAGTCTGGTATTGGTCACTTGCCCATAACTCTTATTCATCTTAGGTGGGAATTATGCAGCTGTCCAGATGTTGTTTGACTGCAGTACCCAACATTCCTCACCACTAGCTGTGCTCAGTAGGGCTGCTTGGAATTGTAGTCCAAAAACATCTAGAAGGCCATGTGACTCTCACACTGTCTTATACACGCTGAATATTTCACCCATTCTGCTGCTAGCATTTGTGTCCAACACTTGGGAAACTTGGCTTTTTGAGGACTATGTCTCCCAAAATCTGCTAGACAATATGGACAGTGACTGAAGGTTTCTGGGAGCTACATGTCAGAAAAGGGATTTTTCCAAGCTCTTTCCTTGTCTGGCTTGTTCCTTGATTCCATATAGCATTGGCACATTGAAGATGACATTCCATATTACTGCTGCCCTCGGTTGCCCTCTGCAGTTGCTAGTTAGTAAAGCAATTCCAAGAAGGCAGTTTTCGTCATCAGCATATATCATTTCTGCAACTTGATATTCAGCTTGTCACCAACAAAACTATTCATAAAAAGAGAATGAGAATAATTATTACAGACTCTTCAGGTTTGGGCTATATGTAGCGATGAGTATATTCCTCAAATGCATGTGATTAAGGAGCTTTTTTTTTTCATTTTGCCACATAGTTCTGCCTCTGTGAGTCACCCATGAGCTTGAGTCTGAGCTCTACTGATGCCGGAGAAGGCAAACAAAGAAATGAGATATTTTGCAAGCTTGCCAGTTATAACCAAGTCTTTTGAAACCCCACTAGGGAAGTGGGCAAGTCTAGTTCACACTGGCTTCATCAATCACAGGATTGCACTTGGCACAATTTCAGCTGTGGCCTCCCCCGCTCCACTGCCCATCCCCTACCTTAATAGCAGGAGGGGAAAGAAAAGTGTAGACTTGACTTTTGAATTGTGTAGGTGCTGTCCTTTGGCTTTTCTCAGAGGCCCAGGATAATGGTATGCAGTGGCGCTTCTTGCCTTGTACAATGTCGCTGATCCTCCAAGTTTTGTTCCAACTGTGCATGGAAGGTGAGTGAAAAACAGCTGAGTGCATGGATACTTGGATGAAGCATTTCAAACATATATTCATAAAAACCTGAAATGTTAAAAACACAGTTGGCTACTCTCCCAACTTCTTGTTTTTATAGGGAATAGGATTATAGGGAAAGGGGCCCTCTGCACCTACAGAACAAACAAAACCCACAAATCTAATTTTTGCATTTCTTGGCTGGGATTGTAACTGAAACCAGTTTCCTTTAAATAAATAAAATAAAATGCATGCATACATACTATCTCAGTGCACCCAGAGAGTGATGGCCTAGTGGGGTGCCTTCTTCCCCAAGTGCCCTCTTCTAAACCTTTTGGCTCAGGATAGTTCCACTCCCTGTAAACCTAACTAAAACTACTTCCATTTGGGACCAGCTCCCTTCCATGTTTTTTTTTCTTTGTGTGTATGTGTGTTCAGGTCTTCTTTGGCTCTGGTTTATAAGAACAATCTGACCTTGACCAGGATACCTGTCCGAAACACAGTCCACTTTGAGTGTATGTACCTTAGCCTGAGGACCAGGGATAGTTTGGGGATTCTGCTAGTATACCGACCACCCCGTTGTCTAGCAGACTCCCTAACCGAGCTGACACAGCTGGTCTCAGAGTTGCTCTTGGAGTCTCCCAGACTTTTAGTTTTGGGGGACTTCAACATTCCACTTGAGAACAGCTTGACAAATTTGACTGGTGCAGCTCGGGAGTTCATGGAAACCATGACAAACATGGGCCTATCCCAAATGGTCATCGGGCCCACACATTGTGCGGGTCATACCCTCGATGCGGTCTTCAGCACGGAACAGGAATATCCGTGGGCGGAGGTTATAAAAACCACCGCATTGTCATGGACGGATCATTTCCTGGTCAAGACTGAACTAAGAGCCACTGTCTGCCCCTCCGGGGGTGGTGGACCTATTAGAATGGTCCGCCCTCGAAGGCTAATGGAACCAATAGGATTCCAGAAAGCCTTGGAGGGTTTAATGGTTGGTAACGCCGGTGACCCTGTCGAAACTTTGGTTAATACCTGGAACAACGATCTTACCAAGGCTATCGACACGATCGCTCCCAAGCGTCCTTTCCAACCCGCTTCAAACCGTAAGCCATGGTATACAGCAGAGCTTAGGAAAATGAAGCGGGTTGGACAACGACTAGAGCGCAACTGGCGGAAAACTCGACTCTTATCCGACAGGACTCGTCATAGGAACTTTCTTTGGTCCTATCGAGAGGCAATACGTGCAGCACAGCGATCCTTCTCCTCTGCACGTATTGCGTCTGCAGAGTCCCGTCCAGCAGAGCTGTTTAGGGTGGTAAGGGAGATGACGCAGGTTATTCCTGCGCAGAACCCGTTGCTTAACCCAACGACGGCCTGCTGTGACGCGTTTAACAATTTCTTTGCAGATAAAATCTCTCAGATAAGAGCCGACTTAGATACCAGTAATTTGGCAGAAACAATTGACGAGGTGTCCAGCAACTCCGTTGATGTCAGTTTACTGGATCAATTTCAATCTGTGAGTACTGAGGACGTGGACAAGCTACTTGGTAGGGTTAGGAAGACGACCTGCCCTCTCGATCCTTGCCCTTCATGGCTGGCCATCCAGGGGGGGGCTGCCTTGATGATGTTCCTTAAGGACATCATCAATGCATCCCTCAGAGAAGGATGTGTTCCATCTTGTTTAAAGGAAGCAGCCGTTAGGCCGCTCCTGAAAAAATCTTCCCTTGACCCCCTGGACATGAACAACTATAGGCCGGTTTCTATGTTACCATTCTTGAGCAAAGTGATCGAGAGGGCAGTTGCGCTTCAACTCCAAGTGGTTTTGGATGAAACCGATTATCTAGACCCATTTCAAACTGGCTTTAGGACGGGATTTGGAGTTGAGACTGCCATGGTTGCCTTGACTGATGACCTGCGTCTAAGCATTGACAGGGGTAGTGTGACCCTGTTGGTGCTTCTGGACCTCTCAGCGGCTTTCGATACAATAGATCATAGCATCCTCTTGGATTGCTTGAGGGGGTTAGGAATCGGAGGCACTGCGCTCCAGTGGTTCCGGTCCTTCCTCTCGGGCAGGTCCCAGAGGGTGTTGCTCGGGGACAGCTGCTCCAGCAGAAAGGAGCTTACTTGTGGTGTTCCACAGGGTGCCATCCTGTCCCCGATGCTGTTTAACATTTATATGAAGCCGCTGGGTGAGATTATTCGCAGTTATGGGGCTGGGTGTTATCAGTACGCTGATGACACCCAGATCTATTTCTCCTTGCCCCGATCATCGGCCTCGAATTCCGATGGCGTCTCTCCTCTTAATGATTGTCTTAAAGCAGTAATGGGCTGGATGAGGAAAAACAGATTGAGATTAAATCCAGATAAAACGGAGGTGCTCACGGTAGCGGCCCCCAAACCAGGAGTTGGGTTGCAACCTCCAGTCCTGGACGGGGTCACACTCTCCGTTAAGGACTGTGTTCGCAGTCTGGGGGTGCTCCTTGATTCATCGCTTCAGATGACGAGTCAAGTGAATGCGACAGTCAGGAGCGCCTGTTATCAGCTTCGGCTGATACGCCAGCTGCGCCATTTCCTGGAAGTAAGGGACCTCGAGACTGTGGTGCACGCGCTGGTAACCTCCCGTCTAGATTTCTGCAATGCGCTCTACATGGGGCTGCCCTCATGCTTGGTCCGGAAACTTCAGTTGGTACAAAATATGGCAGCCAGAGTGGTCTCAGGAACATCTCGGAGAGACCATATAACTCCAGTACTAAAATCTCTCCACTGGCTGCCAATCAGTTTCCGGGCCCAGTATAAGGTGTTGGTTATTACCTTTAAAGCCCTAAATGGCTTGGGTCCAACTTATCTCCGGAACCGCCTCCTCCCATACAATCCTCCCCGCGCACTCCGGTCCTCTGGGAGGAATTTGCTTCAGCCACAAAAATCTAGGCTGTCTGCAACCTCCCAGAGGGCCTTTTCGGTAGTCGCCCCCAAATTGTGGAATGACCTGCCGAATGAGATCCGTCAGATAACGAGCCTGAGTGGCTTTAAAAAAGCACTAAAGACGGATCTCTTTCGGCAGGCCTTTCCTAATTAGATCCCGGCCTCAGGGGATCCTGGCCTCTTCTAGGCTGCTGGCCATTTATTATATTTTATTGTATTTATAGTTTTAAATGTGATTTTAGATTAGTTGTTTTTAATTTATATTTGTTTAATGTTTTTTTATGGGGGAGGGTGGGAGTGGGGGTGTTTAGGGATTTTATTTGTATTGTATTTTAAATTCTGTAAGCCGCCCCGATTGTTTTAACAGAGGGGCGGGGTATAAATAAATTTTATTATTATTATTATTTTAAAAATCTGCTTACATCACTGGTCCAACCACCTAAGCTAAATTAGGCTTCTCATCATCTAACAAGTTAGCTTCCATTCCCCAGCATAATCTATCTCAGAAGGAGACAGCAGAGCCACCAACACCTGAAGCATGTTTCGTGGGGACTGGAGAATGGGCCTTCTTGGTGTTTGAGGTCAGATTTTTGGAATGCCCTTTGGCCCCTTTGATAATGGCTTTCTTATGCCATTTAAAAACATTTTTTAAATAGGCATTTAGCTTCCAAGAGTAGCCTGTTTCCTCTGATGCTCTGTCTTTTAACCTGTGTTTTAATTTAATGTTTTTTTAACTGGCTGTGATATAGATATAAACCAGGCCAGAGATGCTAATACAAAAAAGTACACATTCATTTAAAACAAATCTACTCAATAATAATAATAATAATAATAATAATAAAAAATATTTATTTATTTATATACCACCCTTTGCTAATCCAATCAGGGCGGTTCACAACATTAAAAAAAACCATACAGTAAAACAATATACTCCATCCCCCCCCTTAAAAAGTTATTAAATCAATTACAAATTAAAACAACAATTAAAACATTTGATAAAAACACATACCTACATTTGGCAATAACAGTAGGTCCCCAGCAATATTCAGTTCTGTTCTTCTTCCAGATCCATATGCAACTTTCTTTCCATTGCAGCACCGTTTGATCAAGGAAGAGAATGAAGTGCCAGAAGCACCATTCTGACCAATGGTGTCCTCTCTAGTTAAAAGGCCATCTTCTGCCTTCAAACACTAATTCATTAAAGAGCTTAATTGTCTGCAGGGTTTCAGCATAGAAAAAAAGCTACAGGTTTGCAGTGGAATGAAAACTAGCAGCAACTGTTGCTCCAGCAGTTTTACTTAGAGCTTAAAGTTGATTGCAACTTCCTACTCTCTGTGGTTTTAGAACGTCTGACTGAAAATGGAGAGATAAGCTAAGGAAAGGTCAAAATAAAATGGCACACAGTCCTCAGCTCTATTGATGTTGGGAGTTATTATATTAGAGATAGAGCTGGATTCCTACTCTAGAGGGGTTAATTCTGCTGAATGTTGTCAGGGGGCTGTACATCAAATGGTTGATTTGCCATGTGCCATTGGACAGCAGATTATCCTGCATGCTGAATGAATAAATCCACTTGTTGTCAGCTTTCATCACTGTAGCTTGCATGCTACCCAGGCACTATTTAAAGTGACATAAACTGCAGATGGATGCTGTTGAGGGACATATTGGTTATTTGATTGGTGGTTCAAATGGAAACTGTTGAACATAATGTTGTATTATGTAGCAGGCATGACAGCCAAGTAAGCAGTGTTAGAAATGCAGAATTCCACAAGATCTTTTCAGCATTTATTATGATAAAATTGCCTCTTTGAGGATAGGAGTTCTTCTGTTTTGCCAATGATAGAATTCTGTTATGTTTTGGAAGTTTTCTGGTTTCAAAATATTACAGGTATGCATCACAAATGTGAGAGATGGTAGTGAATCTTTCAAGCAGAGTAATCAAACTGGCAAAACAGAAGCTGAACATCAGCCAGTCTCATGTCCACTTACCTACATGCATGCACAGGTCTAACATGGAAAGCTTAGTCTTTGGAAAAAAATATAAAATTAGGTTTACACGGGAATTATATGTGCGTAATCAAACATGTGGTCTTATGGAGGAAAGAGAGAAAAGAGCAGGGGGAGTTCAGGTTAGAGTGGTACAGAAGAAAACAAGCAAAGAAGTCCAAAGAATAAATGGAGGAAATACCTAACTTCACCCTCCTTGTATGCAATCCAGTCTACAAGAACTACATTTCATGAGTCACTTAACCCAAATGGGTCTTGGTCTTATGCAGATTCTTGCCATATGACAAAAATCTGATAGGAGGGAGATGTTAATCCATTGCAAGTTTGTGGAGTCCCACATACTAATGTAGATCTCTCCTACCACCACCAAAAGCAGTGCCTTTCTCAATAGCAGATTGAGGGCCTAGTGATTATAGCAGGTGTCACACAAGCTGGCCATAAACTGAAAAGGGAACACTTGTAGTTTGTTTGCAGATGTGGAATGTATGTTTGCAGATGTGGAATGTATGGTATCCAGCAAAACCCTGTATGGTTTTGCTGGATACCAGAGAAAGCAACAGGACAAGTACGGAGCAGAGAAACCAACAGTTAATCCCTAAAAGCCTGGGTTAATGTAGAAGAAGGTATTGGGGATACATATAGCAGAGAAAGAAATAAGGTAACACTAGTTTCAATGTTTACCCATTCATAAAGCTAGCCCATGAAATTCCCATCCTTCTTCATCTAAGGCAGTCACAAATAGCAAGGAAAATTAATGTTAAAGAGCTACAATGTCTGTATCAGACAGACAAACAGGGGCAAAACATTTGCCTAGTATAACCATCTGATGGGCTCTTCAGATTGTGTGAGTGGGGAAATGGGAAAATACTGTGCTTCTCACTGACATCCACCCATGTGAAATGGGCTTAAAGCAAAGGGAAGCTGATTTTCCTGGAGAGAAAGGGCCTGGGGTGATGACAGAAATGAAAGTTTTGCCCTGCTCCTGCAAAGAGCATGTTGCCTTCGTGTTGGTCTTTGTCATTAGCAGAGTCAGTGAAGCATCCTACAAGCTAATCAGCTCCCTGCTTAGATCCTAAAAACCTTTAATTGGCACCTGCAAGGTCACAAACCAACTGATATGTCTTTGTGCTTCCTTTAAAGTCATTTCAGACCCTTCCCTCCAGCACAAATGCTTCTGACCTGGAGAACAGCCTCTTTGGGGAAAGAGGGACTTTAGAAGAAACCGGGATCTCCTCTTGGGGCCGGAGGTTTGAATGGCAGATGGATGTGTCTTTTTAACATTATGCAAATGTCACGCCATGATTCCTGTTTGCTGCAGATTCCCAGAGCCTCTCTCCAGCCTAGCAGTTTGAGGCTTGGCTTGCTCTATGATAATTGTATCTGCATTAAAGCAGTCAGCCCTGCAGGGATCTTGTCCTTCCTGGTTTGGAGCCAGACATCAATACATGGGTTTCCTAGTGCAAACAGGCGTAAAAGTGATACCAAATGCTGGCAGAGGTCAGGGGAAGAATGCAGTGTTGTAGCCTGTATTTAAGGTCTATTTTGTTTTACTTTGAAGGCATGGCACCCATGATTTGCTGATGGTAAGAATTGCCACTTTGTTTTCCTAACCAATTTGTGGACTGAATTACTATAGGCTCTTTCCACCCTATATTATCAGTCACTGGTGTTTCCTTGGAAATGTGAAATCATGTTCTTAGGCAAACGTTTGTGACTGCAGAGATATTTTACGAATCATGGTGGTATTTTAAGCTTTCATTAGAACTGCTCTTCTTACATAGTGTCTCTGTACCATTTCATTAGACTGGGGGAAGACTTATAATGGCATTCTATCAATTTCCACTACAATCTGGATAGAGATCTTGTCATTTTCCCTGGCTTTCAGTATTTAATTCAGTTACACAGGATAGCAATAATAAATAGTGACAGGCATTTCATTTGAGAGTAGCAAAGACAAAGGCAGGTGAAATTTATTATCTTCATGTTCTTCTTCCAATTTTAGCTGAGTCTGATTTCCCCTGTTCCCAGGTAGTACAATCCAGATTTGATAACTTTCACAGTTTTACCAAATATCTCATATCACCAATGGGGAATGTAAGTCATGAAGAAATCATTGACTTGTCAAAGGTCACAAAGAAAACAGGCCAGTTCTAGAATGCAAGCACTGTTTCTGACAGCTTTGCTATAATCACTGGACGTACTGGTTTGGAAATTAAAAATTTTAGGGCCAGTGTTGTGCAAGAAAGAGGCTCTCTTCACACATGAAATTTTTAATAGCTTTTGCTAAAATTAGTCTAAACCATTTGTTGTTTTTGTTAACTGCCCTCAAATCAACCTCGACTCATGGCGACCCTGTGAACGAGATATCTCCAAGACACCCTATCCTCAACAGCTCTGCTCAGATCCTGCAGACTCAGGGCTGTGTCTTCCTTGACTGAGTCTATCCATCTGGCATGTGTTCTTCCTCTCTTCCTAATGTCTTCTACCTTACCAAACATTATTGCCTTTTCTAGTGTGTCATGCTTTCTCATGATGTGGCCAAAGTATGACAACCTCAATTTAGTCATCTTGGCATCTAGAGAGAGTTCAGCTTTGATTTGCTCTAGGACCCATTTATTTGTTTGTTTGTTTTTTAGCCATCAACAGTATCCGCAGAACTCTTCTCCAGCATCACATCTCAAAAGAGTTGATTTTCTTTCTATCATCTTTCCTTACCATCCAGCTCTCACACCCATACGTAGTAATGGGAAATGTGATTGCATGGACAATCATAACTTTAGTGTTCAGTTGTATATCTTTGCACTTCTGATCTTATTTCATAGCTGCCCTTCCAGTCCTAGTCTTCTTCTAATTTCTTGACTACAGTCTCCATTCTGATCATATTAACTAAATAAAAAATAGGTGACTTCCCTCTTCTCCAGCACATGTTTAAGTAGCTAAGAAAATATGCTCTGCTGTATATGGGGCTGTTGTTGAAGAGTATTTAGAAAAATACAAATAATGCAAAATGTGGAGCTCAGAATACTGCTTGGGGTGCATTTTCTAAACCACAGTAATACCAGTCTTGAAACAGCAGCAGTAGCAGTTGCTTCCACTTGTTTTGGAGCCCATTTCAAGATCTTAGGTCTTACCTAAGAAGCCCAAAGAGCACTGCGGGTGGGTGGGTAAAATATCTGAAGGACACTTTATTCCTATATTTTATAGCATCCCCCCATTTGTTGTAATGTTTATAGTTTATCTGCTTTCTTTGAAAGTTTTTTTTATAACATTTGTATTTTATTTTTATCTTTTATTCTTGATTATACATCACTATAAACATTCATCATCACTGTCACTTTATTTATATTCTTCCTTTCTCCCAGACTGGATGGAGGTGCAATTCGAAGAGAAATAATATGTGATTTTCTGAGTGGAGGCCCTGTTGCTTGTCCCATCACCAAGACAGGCTAGGCTGAGCTTTTCTTGTAGCAGTATCTCAATCATGAAACTTCCCCCCAGGGACGTCCAGTTGGCGCCATCCCTGCTGAGCTTCAATGGGTGATTAAAATGGTTCTGTCATGGCCCAGGATCTGAGCCTAGATTTCGAGTCTGGAGAGAAGGTTAAACAAGTGACTCAGGCAGCTCTCCCAGTTGAAGGGCAGCCTCAGCTGGAGGAGGAACAAAGCCAGGAGTCACCTGCAGTTGATTTTGCAGAGGGTGAAGCTGGGGAGACAGTATGGCCCCCCAAGTCCTCTGACTCGACGCATGGAACAGAGAGCAGAGCAATGAGGCTCAATGAGGCTCCTTACCAAGCAGCAAAGGAGGGCTCTCTAATTAGAGCCAGCTGGCACTAGCCCATTTAAGAGCTGACGATATCTAAGGGTGGCTGCTGAAAGCAACTTATCTGCTTTCTGGCTGGTGTTCCTGTTCCTTGATTTCTGCAATTCAGACCTACAATAGCACCCCTGTATCCATGGGGGATTGGTTCCAGGGGTCACCGCAGATAGTAGCAAATGCCCTGCGATGGGGGGGAGGAAGAGCTATGGAGGAGGAGAAGGAAGGGAGTCACACAGAAAGAGGAAGGAAGAGGAAAGCAGCCCAGTGGGTTCCTGCCATGGAGAGAGGGTAAGGTGGATGGGAGGGGAGGGAACCGGGCTGGAGGAGGGTGGGGGACAGGTGAACTCTCCTCCTCTGCTCCCTTCCACCCACTGCCACCACTGCCAGGACCCCCTGTGGGGTTGGGAGAAGGGAGGTGAGCTCTCCTCCTCCTCTCCCTTCCCCGTTCACCCTTTGTCCATCACCAGCCATGGATAACTGAATCAGCTGGTGGTGAATCTGTGGATACGGGGGTGCTACTGTATGACTTTCAAACAACTTACTGATTCTTCAACCTTGAACTGGCTGACTGTGCTGCTTGTTTATTTCCCTTAACCTAGCCTGGCCTTGATGACACTACTTCTAAATGGGCTCCCACAAGCAATGATGCTTTCTGAGCTCTATTGATTTATGGCCCCTGCCCAATCTATCTCAGAACTCCCAGCGAATTCCTTCCTTTCTCTGTGAGAGTCTGGCTGCTGAAGTAGGACAGGTTTGACTTTGGGTTTGACTCTGAACTTTGGGTTTTTTTTTAAAAAAAGAAACTTTTAAAGTTGTTTTGAATATGTTCTTAATGCATTTTTGTTTCATTGCTTTGGGACAGTGGTTCTTAACCTGTGCTCCAGGGACCCTCAGGGGGCTGCAATGTCCTCATAGGCTGTCCGCAAAGGCTTGAAGGCTGCTTGGCTCATCTCCTGCCTGCAGTGGGGCATGACAGGAGCCAAAACAAAGGCTGGCTGGCTGGCTTGGCCCTGAGCATTGCCATTCAATCTGCTCTAGCCACAAACTTGCAGGAAGAAGCAGGAGGTTTTCCCTCCCCATCCAGTGCCAGAGGGAAGGTTTAATGGGCGGTGTAACTGCATTATCATTATTGTTATCAGGCATTCTTATTAGGGTTTTAAATCTTGAGTTAAGTCTTGGGGGGTCTGTGGAAACAAAAGATATTTAAAGGGGGCCCTGGTAAAGAAAAGGTTAACAGTCACTGCTTTGGGAGAGCTGGTAGGAAGAAAAACAATTCTTAGAATCATAGGATCATCATCATCATCATCATATTTATTTATACCCCGCCCCTCTGCTAAAAACAATCGGGGTGGCTAGAGTTGGAATCATAGAGTTGGAAGGGGCTTCATTGACGATGGAATCTAACCCCTGCTCAATGTCGGATCACCAGCTAAAAGATTACCATCAGGTAGCTCTCCAGATTCTTTTTGAAGGTGTCCAGAGAAGGAGACCCCACCACCTCTCTGGGCAATTAGTTCCATTCCTGAACCACTCTCACAGTCAAGAAGTTCCTTTTAATATTCAATTGAAATCTACCCTACTGTAACGTCAAACCATTAGACCAGGTCCTGAAGCAGAGAACAGGCCTGCCCTTTCTTCTCTGTGCCAGCCCTTGAGGTATTTAAAGAGTGTGATCATAGCATCATAGAGTTGGAATGTCATCCCTCATTCTTCACTTTACCAAGCTGAACATGCCCAGTTCCTCCAACCTCTCCTCTTTTATTTTGTTTACCGTACCTCTTCTCATCCTTGTTGCCCTTCTCTGAATCTGCTCCCAACTTGTCTATATCCTTCTCATAATGAGGAGCCCAGAACTGAACACACTACTCCAGATGAGTCCTAACCAAGGCAGAATATATTGGGACAATTACTCCCCTCAGTTTGGAAACTATGCTTCTCTTAATGCAGGCTAAAATAGCATTTACCTTCTTTGCTGCAGCATCACACTGCTGGTTCATGTTCAAACATAATCCTAAAGTCCTTTCCACATGTAGTACTGTTAAGCCATGCATCCCCCATCTGACGCGTGCATTTGGTTTTTGTGGCCTAAATGTGGAATTTTGCATTTGTCTGTATTGAATTTCATTTAATTGAAGAATAGTTTTAATAAATCAAATAAGGAAATAAAGAAGGCACCAGCTGAGACTCTCTGAAGAGATTATTTCTCAACCACGTTGCCACTGCAAAGGAAACCCTATCCCTAAGAGCCACCCATCTCATTCCACTAATTGGGGACATTATGCAGGGGAGCCTTTGAGAAGGAGCTTAAGAACTGTGCATGGATAAGCAGAAGACAGCACCCTTACAGGTAACATCTACCCAAGCTTATAAAGGATTTAAAAGCCTGAAACAGTAGTTTAAATTCGGCCCATAAACAAACTGAGAGATGCGTAGATGGTAAAATACTCCCAATTCCAGTTCAAAACTCCCAATCCAAGTTAATAATTATATGGCTCTCTTCTGAGCCAGTTGCAGTTTCCGGACCATTTTTAAAGGCAGCCTCAATGTACAACATACCCTCCAACTGTCCCGATTTGACAGGGACAGTCCCAGTCCCAATTAATCCTCTATCATCCACTTTTCTGTCTGCTTTTAAAATGTCCCATTTGTTCTCTACTCCTTCCCTTTCTCCTTTCGACTTCAGTTTATTTTAATTGCTGCAAACTGAGCTCAAATTACAAAAAGCAGCTTGCACTCAATTCACTCAGCAGGGTAGAGAGGAGAGGAGGGGACAGACTCTTGACATTCCATGCACACTCAGGCAAAAACAAACTGCTGCAGCCTCCACTAGCTTCTGTGTTCTTCCATGAATAACTTCTGCCATGTGACCACATTCTGAAATCGCTTGGCCCCCATGGGTCCTAGTTTTCATCTGTGAAATGTTGGAGGGTACAGTACACTGCATTGCAATAGTGAACATAAAGGGATTCCAAGATTAAGGGTAACTGTGCCCATGCTTTCATCATCCTTTTATGGCTGAAGGTGGCATATTAGCTGGGATTGATAAAAGGCGCTTGGAGCTAGAGACCATAGAGGCCAATTGAACCTGTAATGATAATGTTGGATCAGTAAGGATCTGCACATTAATATGAACCTGATCTCAAGGCAACCTTTCCTATTGCAATAACATTTGGGTGAACTGCATTTCCCAGGGCATACTGGACCATATTTCCTGGCACACGTCCAAGGACCTTGGCTAGGGTTGAGGGAGAGAGATCTTTCTTCTTCTGTCTTCCTGCCCTTGGAGTGACATTTGAAGGTCTGGTGCATAAGCAAGAATTCTGCTGTAATTCAGATTTTAATCTGAGGGGTTGTCTAAACAGCAAAAATACTCCTCATGGAATGTGAGGACAATACGACCTGTCTTAATGGCATCCCACATCATATTGATGTATTCAGAAGGAGGGGGGCTAAATATGCCATATATTCTGCAGGAAAAGCCTTTGCTGCTTTTCCTGGAGTTTTTAAAAAACAACGGGGGGGGATGTGCATTCCTGCTCATTGAGACAAGCAATGCAAATTGATTTGCTTTCCCAAAGCAGCAGAAGCTAAAAGCTAATTGGCTGAATGAGTACGGAGGGTGGAGCTTGCTAACAAGCCAAGCACCTGAAACCACCGTGTTGTTGGATTTTGGTTTTTTGTTTTTTTGTTTTTTTGTTTTTGTTTTTGTTTTGGCCTTAGCAAGCGAGTGCTAATGCAATAAAACTGGGGGTTGTGGGGTTTTTTGCTTTTATGTTAAGGCAAAAATCACACTTTTGCACCTTAGATATGTTTAAAAAAAAAGTTTGGTGGTAGCAATTGGTGAGACTAAAAATGCAAGTAATTCACTTTGCAAGCATGCCCATTTGCACAGCAAATGTGGATAGCTTTGCATGCCTGCAGTGTACCTAAAGAAAACCCTAAAAAGCCATTAAGACAAATTGCAGCTGCTGTGAGTTGCCTTTACTGCGGTGCAATCGACTTCTTTTTGCCTCGTATAGACAACCCCTGAGTTGTGAAAGAATTCAGAAACCCTGTATCACTCTGTTCTCTAAGGTGAGCTTGCAAAGCTCATATCCAGACATGAACCTAATGAGCACCTTTAGGACTTTTTCGGATGTGTGAAATATAACGCAAACAGCCTCGTCACGTTGCGAGGCTGCTGCGCTGCAGAGCGTCGGTTTCAGATGACGCACTCCCCTGCCGGTACTGTTGCGGTACTGCGGGGAGATTTGAGCATCATATTTCGTCTATTTTTAAGCACGAAAGTTGATCGTGATTAAAAACCAACGAAATATGACGCTCAAATCTCCCCACGGTACCGCAACAGTACCGGCAGGGGAGAGCGTCATCCGAAACCGACGCTCTGCAGCACAGCAGCCTCACAACGCAATGAGGCTGCTTGCGTTATATTTCACGCATCCAAAAAAGTCCTTACTGTTGAAGCCAGTTTCCAACACTTTATCCCATTTAGATGCAGCTAAGTGACATTGTGATATTCCAGGCTTAGAAGACTGGAACTGTCTTGGTTCTTAAGGGCTCTCAGTCTTGTGTCTGCTGGACAAAGTATGTGAGTTGCAAATTGAAATTCAGCTGGTAATTTTCCCACTTCAGACCATAATAAATAATAATAATAAAATTTTATTTCTATCCCGCCCCTCTGCAACGCAATCAGGACGGCTTACAATATAAAAACTCCATAATCACAATACCCTAGCCCACCCACCCCTTAAAATAATATTAAATTATGAAGGATTAAAAACATACAATAATTAAAAATATATATAAATTAGAAGAAAAAAATTAAAACATACAATCACAGCCTAGAAAGGACAGCTGAGTCTTGGGCCGGGATAATTATTCAGGAAAGGCCTGCCGGAAAAGATCCATCTTGACAGCTTTTTTGAAGCTGTCTAAGGTGGTAATAAGACGGATCTCATCTAGCAGGCCATTCCATAATCTGGGAGCAGCAGCAGAGAAGGCCTTCCATGAGGTCACCAACAGCCTTGTTTTCATAGGCTGTAACAGATTCCTCCCAGAGGACCGAAGTGTGCGGGGAGGGTCGTACGGAAGGAGGCGGTCCCGGAGGTAAGTTGGACCCAAGCCATGTAGGGCTTTAAAGGTCATAACCAACACCTTGTACTGTGCCCGGAAACTAATAGGCAGCCAGTGGAGAGCTTTTAGCACAGGTGTTATATGCTCTCTTCTAGTAACGCAAGAAATCAACCTGGCTGCCATGTTCTGGACTAGTTGAAGTTTCCGAGTCAAGCACAAGGGTAGCCCCATGTAGAGCGCATTACAGAAATCCAGATGGGAGGTTACCAGTGCATGTACCACAGTTTCGAGGTCCCTAGTTTCCAGGAAAGGGCGCAGCTGGCGTATCAGCCGAAGTTGATAACAGGCACTCCTGACCGTCGCATTAACCTGATTAGTCATCTGGAGCGACGGGTCCAGGAGCACCCCCAGACTGCGAACACAATCCTTGGAGGAGAGTGTAGTTCCATCCAAGATTGGAAGTTGTATTCCCAGACCTGGTTTTGGGCCCATAACTGTTAGTACCTCCGTTTTGTCTGGATTCAGTCTCAATTTGTTTTTCCTCATCCAGTCCATTACTGCTTTAAGACAATCATTGAGAGGAGAGGCGCCATCTGAAGTCGAAGCTGATGACCGAGACATGGAGAAGTATATCTGGGTGTCATCAGCATACTGATGACACCGCACTCCATGCCTCTGAATGATCTCTCCCAGCGGCTTCATATAGATGTTAAATAGCATCAGGGACAGGATGGCACCCTGAGGGATGCCACAGTTAAGCTCTATTCTAGTAGAGCAACTGTCCCCGAGCCTCACCATGGGCTTGCCGAGGGTAGAGGTCTTTAGCGATGTCCTTGATTGTCTTTCTCACCTATTAAGTCAGGGGTGGACATCTGTGGAAGGCTGCGGGGGGGGGGATTAGCCAGCTAAGAGACCTTGGAGGGTTCCACCTGCTCCTGTAAAATGATGGTGATGATTATGATGATGATAAAAGATTTTGCCTCAAATGCCTCTAGGGGGCATGGGGCAGTTTCACCATGTTCTGGATTTCAAAAAACGGCTATCCTGGGCCTAAATTGGCTCAGAGGTCCAGCAAAATGTGGTAGAAAGACACCCCACACCCCCAGTGGACATTTTTGAGCATTTCAGGACAAAATATTTCTTTGAAAAATTTTGCAAAAACTGGTTCCCCCACCTGGGGAGGGGTGAACAGGGTTCCAGATATGGTGGAAATGCCCTCTATACATGGTGCATATGGGGGCATCTTGGAGCAAAAACACACACCCTTTTTTGGGGGGAAGTCTTGTAAAAAAAATTATTTTTACCCTGCAGGGGCTGGGGACCACAAAAAATGGCCCCAGGGGTGGTCACATGCAGCCTGTGGACTGCACTTTGCCCACCCATGTATTAAGTGAAGGGCTGCTGCTGCATTTGACTGGCCTGGTCACCCCTGAGAAAGGCAACATGTGGCCAACCCCCTCCTTCCCATCTTGAAGGCAGATTCAGGATTAAGGAAAGGATTAATGATTTCTCTAACTTCGTTTTCTAAAACCAGGAGCCAGATTTGGGAGGAAAATAGAGAGATGAGAGAATGTAGAGTGTCTCTCTTTTCTAATGTCCATTTGAAACACAGCTTCTGGACTAGGAGTGGAAGAAAGTATTCATTATTTCCTCTTCAGGACCTAGAAGTCGTATGTGGTCAGGAAAAGTAGTTACAGGGTCAGGATTCTCCACAACAGGGCAAATCTCATTGTTTTGTAAGGCGATGACCTTGAGAGTGAATGAAGGCTGAGGAGGGGAATTGGGGAAATGACTGTCCCTTCTCTACTTGTCAAGCCTCCTTTATTTTTAATTAATTTATTTATTTATACCCCGCTCTTCAGCCACAAAGGCTATCAGAACGGCTTACAAATGGTCAATTTAACAGTTCCCTGCCCTCAGGCTTACAATCTAAATAAGACACAACACATAAGGAAAAGGGAATAGCAGTGGGGGTAGGGATTAAATCCAACAGATACTGCTGTTCTTCTCTCCCTCCAAGGGCAGGGTGGTGGCAGTTGGGATGGAAGGAGGGCCTTTCACCTGCTTCTGGGCCCAGGCCTGATGGAGTTCTGCCTGCCTCTTCTTCTCTCCCTCCAAGGCAGGGTGGTGGCAATTGGGCTGGAGGTTACTGCAAATATAAAATTCAAGGCTTTTGAGATTATACGTTCAAATTCTCTTCTGCATTCTACTCCAAAGTAACAATATTCTTACATAAGAAAAGTTCAAAAGTGCTTTTTTGGTCTTGTATGAAAACAGTGCAAGGGCTGGTTCACACATATGCTACATATATGCTATAGATGAGTGTCACCAGGTGAGTAATTATCACTGAGTCCACATTAAACCAATGTCTGTGTACTTCATCACTTACCCTGATGTCCATCTGGGTCTTTGGAAAAGCAACCATGGATATAAGGCCCATCATCTTTTTTTCTTTTTTTCTTTCTTTTTTTTTTTAAAGATTCTGTGCTTTATCTGTTAACAAGGAAGTACTGTACGAATTCCCACTGCCTCTGTCTCTTTCCATGGCCCTTACGTACTTTTTAATGGTTCACTTAAAATCTGCTTGCACCGAGTACTTCCAGATCACTCTTGTAATTCAACTAGCTGTCATTCAGCTCTCTCTTACAAGCTCTGTTATGGTACATCTAACTGCCTTCAGAGCCCCAGTCGAGTTTGCATACTACTTGCTTCCCATGAGCAAATTGCTTGTTAGATCCTTTTCTCCCAAGTGTGTGTGTTTGAATGGTCATGTGAATTGGTTCTTAATTACATCTCACTACATAAAAGAGTAATGTTAATCAAATCTAGTCCACATCAAGAATTCAGAAGGGGAAAGCTTAGATTTGTCTGCAGAATTAACTGAGCATTCCTTACTAGGATGATGTTCCCTGACACATGTATGGTAAAGCTCATATTATTTTTCATTATCTGAGTTATAGATCAAGAGATTGTTTATCCTGCAGATTGTATTTGTAACATTCAATGCTTTGTCTTTAAATATTACATTTTTAGTCTCCATTATAGAAAAGAGAATCATGGGTTTAGGTATAACCTAAACATTCAGAATCCTGATGTTAGATATAAACAGGTTATACAGTGTTTTCACCTTTTCAAAAGTCTTTCTTTTCTCCTTCAAAGTAGCTGTAAAGGAGGGAGACTTGCTGGTAATTTGCAACTGATGCTTGAAAAAAAGCTAATGTAACTTCTGTTAATTTTAAAAGAAATGTTGGTCCTAGCATGTTTCAGCAAGTGAACGTTAAGTTCGTTATCTTTTTTCTTCTTCCCATAGGAAGTAAATAAAAAAATATTGTAACTGCTGGCTTTGTTTTGAGTAACTTAAATTATGAATCTCTACTTTTGTGTGCCTATTCATCTTAAGGTGTTTGGACAGTACCTAAGAAGTGCCCTGACAGAGTGATAAGCATCACATCACTCACTGAGGTTAGACATGTTGTCACAGCCAACAGCAGCAGGGATTTTTCAAAAGCAATGGATCTTCAGTGTGCCAAGGGCTCCTCCAGACAAAAATTCTTGACTGTGGATACTTCACTAGCCATCTCCTTCACAATGTCTGAGAGTTGGGAACTAGCCTTGCTGCTGGAGAGGTAGTCTGTTTGCTTTTTAAAAAATTGGAATAATATATGCTCCAGTTGTGGAAAGAAAAAAATGCACAACCTCCAAAGAACTACACACACACACACATCAGTATGTCATGTGTATGTATGGTAGTGTATATTAAGCTACCCACCATACGGGTGTGCCAAATTGTGTAAATGGGGCCTCCTTATATAAGTATTTTCACACAAAAGCCCTTGTATTCTTTAAAACATCTACTCATACCATTGGGGAGCACATTCCCCCATCCTGCTGTATGAGGGCAATTCATAGAACAAAGCCATATGTAAATGAGCTCTGATATTTCTCCTTCACTGTCATTCCAACCTGTCTGTCTGTCTGTCTGTCTGTCTGTCTCTCCCTCCCTCCCTCCCTCCCTCCCATCCCCTTCCTTGCTGATTTTGCCAGAGTGGCTCTTCCAATTAGAACTAGTATGATGCATTGGCTATTGTATTAGGTTTGTATGTAAGAAATCCAGGTTTGAAATTTACTAGGTAGCCTTGGGCAAGTCATTGTCTCTTAGCCTGACCTCATTCACTGACTTACTGTAAGGATAAAATGAGATAATATCATGAACATGTCAGGGGATGATAGGACACTCAATCTCTAGCAGAAGGCAAAAAACTATCTCAGCAGACTCAGTAGCAACATGTTCCCAAGAATACTCACACACAGAGTGTTTGATGTCCAAATAAGCAGGAGGCACTTTTATCTTCAAAGTCAAACAGTTGCAATATATACAAATATTTACAACTAGCTGGACCCAGCATACCATACACCATTAAAAAACTCTGTCCCCCTGCCACCCCCGTCCATTTGTTCTGCCCCCTGCCACCCCCCTCTGTTTGTTCTGCCCCATGTCAACTCCAATCCGTTTGTTCTGCCCCTGCCACACCCGATCCACTTGTTTTGCCCCCTGCCCCCCTCTGTTTCTTCTGCCCCCGGCCACCTCCCCTCCGCTTGTTCTTCCCCCTGCCATCCCTCCTCCGTTTCTTCTGCCCCCAGCCACCCCCTCCGTTTGTTCTGCCCCCTGCCACCCCACTCCCTTTGTTCTGCCCCCTGTCACCCCTCCTCTGTTTCTTCTGCCCCCTGCCACTCCTCCTCTGTTTGTTCTGCTCCCCTGCCACCCCCTCTGTTTGTTCTGCCCCCTGCCACCCCACCTATGTTTGTTCTTCCCCCTGCCACCCCCTCTACTTGTTCTGCCCCCCTCCACTCATTCTGCCCCTTGGCCCCCACCCCCTGCACTCTAGCACACACCACATCCACCCCCAGGATACTCCCTCTCCGGTGGCCATGTTTGGAATCTACATGGTCCTGCCCCCAGTGTGCTGATTGGCTGCCCAACAGACCTGTGATTGGTTGGTTAGGTTCCTAAGCAGCCAATCAGCACACTGGAAATGGCAACATACTCAAGAGAATTATAGATAGATTGATTGAAGGAGAAACTGCTTCACCATGCTGCAGCATTCACAGGAAGAGAAGAGAGGAGGAAGTGAGTTCTATTCTGAGCTCTCCCATATATGCATCTACAGGACATTGCCCTCTAGTGGCCTGACTAGGCATGACTTGGTAGTTCATGGAGTCAGCCATTATGACTTAGCATGGTTCTGCAGTTGTTTGACCATTTTATAATGGAGTTCAGTCTCTGACTCCTGACAGAACACTACCACAGACGGAGTATGAATGTGAAAAATAAGTGCTCTGGTGGGTTACAACACAACTATAGACCTTTTTGGTGCATACCAGCTCAATTACACAGACTTGTGTGTGAGAGAGGGGTTTTCTAGATGGACATGTATCCAATCTATTCAAAAGATCTGTGGTTTGGTGCTAAATTCGTAAGCAGGCGTTCAACACTAGAGCAAGCAGAACATAACTGCCTCTTTACTGAATGTATCTGACTGGCAAGAGTTGGTAGAATGAATGCAAATAACCTAAGCTGCCATAGGACATTAGGAAGATATTGTGCTCCAACAGTGACCCATTGCTGTTAATTGGTAAACTATGGAGATTTTTAGAAGGGGACAAAAATAGTGCCCCCATCTTGCTATCTCCTTTCCTGCCCCCCTCCCACCCCGTCCCAGCACAATAACGAACAGTTTTACATTTACCTTAATCGCACAACACCCTCTCCCCCTCAGCAGCCCAGGAGCTGCATTCACTTCCTGGTTTTAAATCCTGGGCCATTCTCGTGAGAGGATGAATGCGCAGGAAATTCAAAGTTTTTTTTTTAAAAAAACAAGGTAAAAAATGACAGCAAGCACAAAAACTCAGTTTAAAAAATAGCAAGTAACCCTGGGGTGGGGGTGGGGGTACAAAAAAGGCTGTCATTTTCCTGGATGTTCCAATCAAACCTGAAAGTGTTCTGGAACAGATTTCCCACTATTTTTGCTGGCATCACGCCAGCATAACGGAGCACCTTTTCACTCACCTGTCATTCCATCATAGAAGCAGAACAGCCAATCTATTCATGGCTTAAGCCATGAATAAAAAGCAACGAGGGCGAAACAGGACCAGCACAGGAGCATAACAACACAGGGATGACGTCATGTGAAAAACAAGCCCTTTAGTGATCTCCTGGCATTCGTGTAACACCATATTTAGGTCATCTGATAATCTCCTATATAGCAGGAGAGCTGATTCCCCCTTTCCCCCTTCCTTCTGAAGGAGCTAACTTAGAAATAGATGGGAGAACTGGTTCCAGGAAAGTTATCCTAAATATGAACTGTGTTTTCTTTTAAAATTCTTATTAAAGCAAATCCAATCTTGTGGTCACATATCCTCTCACATGTCTACATTTCTTACTGAATATCTTGAGTACTACAAGATTTGGATCATGCTGGTGTGAACCAGCAGATTTGTTGATTTATCTATGATTTTTTTTAATAATTAGCATCCAGCCTTACTCTATTTGGTGTTGATAATGCCTCTGCATTATCAATAAGTATTTATTAATGTGGTAACACCTACTTCCAAAGGAGAATTATGTCATATAGTAACTGAAATATCTCAGTATGGTCATCTGGATCCATCACTTATGTTTCACCTATGTGGACTTGTTAAGCATACTATGGAAATTTAACATCAACAACTATTTTAGGGATAGAGAAATACAGAAATCCATTTCACAACATCAAGGTCTGAATAATAAATTAAGAGCACGTGCTTAACTTGTTTTTAAGATTTAGCTAACAGTATGAACTCTAAACCATATATACAGTCAGACCCCCGTATCCACAAGGGTTTGATTCTCAGACTTAGCGCAGATAGCGGAAACCATGGATAAAAGTGAACCCTTATTAAAATAAAGGATTTCTGGTACAAACATACCATAGAGTTGAATTGGAGTTGCATTGAAGGCATTTCCCAGCGTAACTCTATGGTATGTGCCCCTATTTTTTCAGCTGGGGTAACTGAAACCATGGATATTGGTTCCATGGATACAGGAAACCAACTACAATTCATAGGATCTAGTATAACCCAGCCCCCCAAATGTGCTGATATGGTGATAAATAGTGCAAAGAATGATCTGTGTTACTGTAATCAGCTTAACTCCCTGATCTTGACAAAGTGATGATAGTTTTGGACAGGTAAACTTTATAACTGGTCCCAATCAACCACTAGGATAGTGTGCAATGGGGTTGTCCATAGGTTTGCTTGATACTTTCCAGTTGCATGCCAATTGCTTTCACGATGGGCTCTAAGAGAACATGCCAGGATACAGCCACTGGATAGCATCATCATGAGTGCCTCCTAAATAAGATTCAGAGTTGGGTTCTTCTGATGCTGTTATCATTCTGATACTTTTGAAAGTCAAATGTTCCATTCTGTGGGTTTTATTTTCACTTCACTAGGCAATGTGATCAGATCATTAGTAGTTCATCCCAGCATAAGCTCATATATTGTTCATTCATCTACAGCTGCCTCCTGTTACAAAAACAGAACGAAAGAGATGCCCGTTGATTACATAGATGCAGAATTAGGGCTCCTGATTACACAGTGAAGATTGCTTAAAGCTAACGCAGATTGGAAACAGCTTAATACAGTGTAAATGTGTAAATTGCTATTGCTTAAAACAATTTGTAAGCCGCTCTGATAGCCTTGTGGCTGAAGAGTGGGGGTATAAATAAATAAATAAATAAATAAATAAATAAATAATTTTTTAAAATAAAGGTGTTTGTGCATGCTTTTCTTAGTTACTCGTCTAGTCAGAATCGTACTGTATCTTCGTGCTAGCTTTTGGGTGCAGGGAGAAAACAAGAAAATAGAAAATCTATATTTTTCATGATACTTCTGTTTTTTAGTAAAAGTAATTTCACTATGTTGTAAGTTAAGATGTAGGAACATTGGCTTGAATTTTGAAATCATGCCCCTATTTCAGTAGGATTAAATTAATCTTATTCAAAGTCATCTTAATCTACCAATCTTCAAGGTATTTCATTAATGGTACCCAGTCTTTTTCTACCTTTGCACTTCTTTGTGACATCCATAAAAGGAGTCTATCAAATTCCATCATGTCTTGTGATTTTTGCAACCAGTCTTCTATTTCTTGTGCACCATCCCTTTTCCAATTCTTAGCCAGGACAACTCTTGCCAACATTATCAGATATAGAATTACTCACCCGTATTTTTCTTCATCCTTTGTGTTTATCCAATTTGTCATGTTCAATAAATAAATTTCTGGATTAAGGGGGAATTCTATCTTGAACATTTCCTTGATTATTCCATGAATTTTATTCCAAATTCTTTAAACTTTTGGGCAGTTCTACCACATATGTAGAAAGGAGCCTACTTTCTTCTGACATTTCCAGCATTTGTTGCTTTTTGTTTTGTATATTTTATCTAATTTCACTGGTGTGAGATACCACTTTTGCGTAAATCTTTGTGTTTTTCTCCAAGTGCTTTCCCAATTTTCCAGATCAATCAGATGGCCTACATCAACAGCCCATTTTATCATTGCTTCTTTAATTAGCTCTTGTTCTGTTTCTTTCTAGACAAGTAGTGTAGGTGAGTAACTAAGAGGAAGCATAGTATGTGTTTTAGTTAGGCATTGCATTGGGTTTTTTTTCTTTTTTCTTGTTATATTTCATTGTTTGTTTTTAGAAGTGAATTATATGTAGCAGATGTTTTGTCATTTTTGTTTGTCATATTTGTGGATTGAAATTTATTATTTTGTTGCTCAGCAGTGGCTCCTCTTCGTCTTGGAAAGATGTGACCAGTGGGGTGCCACAGGGTTCTGTCCTGGGCCCAGTGCTATTCAACATCTTTATCAATTACTTGGATGAGGGAATTAGGGGCATACTTATCAAATTTGCAGATGACACCAAATTAGGAGGAGTAACTAATACCCTAGAGGACAGGATCAAAATTCAGAATGATCTGGATAGACTGGAGAGCTGGGCCAAAGCTAACAAAATGAAATTCAATACGGACAAATGTAAAGTACTGCATTTAGGGCGGAAAAATGAAATGCATAAATATAGGATGGGAGAGACCTGGCTGAATGAGACCACGGGCGAAAGGGATCTAGGAGTCCTAGTAGACCACAAGTTGAACATGAGCCAACAGTGCGATGCGGCAGCTAAAAAGGCCAATGCGATTTTGGGCTGTATCAATAGAAGTATAGTGTCTAGATCAAGGGAAGTAATAGTGCCACTCTATTCTGCCTTGGTCAGACCTCACTTAGAATACTGTGTCCAGTTCTGGGCATCACAATTCAAAAATGATATTGACAAATTGGAGCGTGTCCAGAGAAGGGCAACTAAAATGGTGAAAGGTCTGGAAACGATGCCTTATGAGGAGAGACTTAGGGAGCTGGGTATGTTTAGCCTGGAAAAAAGACGGTTAAGAGGCGATATGATAGCCCTGTTTAAGTATTTGAAGGGATGTCACGTTGAGGATGGAGCAGGCTTGTTTTCTGCTGCTCCAGAGACTGGAACAAGGAGCAATGGGTGCAAGCTCCAGGAACAGAGATTCCACCTCAACATGAGGAGGAACTTTTTGACAGTAAGAGCTGTTCGGCAGTGGAACGCACTCCCTCGGAGTGTGGTGGGGTCTCCTTCCTTGGAGGTCTTTAAACAGAGGCTGGATGGCCATCTGTCGGGGATGCTTTGATCGTGATTTCCTGCATGGCAGGGGGTTGGACTGGATGGCCCTCGTGGTCTCTTCCAACTCTGCAATTCTATGATTTTATAAGAGTTTGGAATATATGTTTTGAAAAATAAAGTTTTAAAAAGTGTTCATGCATGCTTTTCCTTAGAACTTAGAAAAGTTTATTTTTTTGTACCACAACTGGTGGCTATGCTGGTTGAGGGATTCTGTGAGTTGCCAGACAAAATGTTCCAAGCTCTGTTTTTTCTTCCCTTCTAAATATAATAAGATTTTCAAAAGGCTTCTAGTTTCACGTTATTAAGCTTTTACTCAGAATGTGGACTCAACCTGTGTTAATACTGTATGGATGGTGTATGAAAGAAAACTCAGTAAGATGGATGGATGGAACAAATGATTTCATCTGGAGGCAGTTCTCTTCCATAACACTTCATACATATGACTTTCCATAATAAGAAAGCAACCCTTCAGTCAAATCTGCACATTACACAGCACTAATAAGTTAAGACCAAGTATTGTAAGGACTGGTATCCTTTCTCACCATTAAGGCATTCTAGAGCTTTGAAAATTCTGATCTTTAAGTCCTGTGTCTGCCACAGACCCTGGTTTGTCATTATGTATAGAAACTGCAGCACAGTTTGTGGACTTGTATAATTAAACCTCTTCTTCTCATCTTTTGCAAGAGAGGGGAGGGGATTTGAACCTCTAATTAATGATTTCCTGTTTTGTGTGATTGTGTCAGGGGTGATATTTGTATGTTTCTCCAGATGCTGTTGAATTCCCAGCATTTCTTACTATCAGCTATGCTTCATAGTGCTTCTGGGAACTGCAGTCCAACAATATCTTGAGGGCCACACAATTCTCATCCTTGGACAGGGTTGCCTAACTTGAACAGACAATAGTTACCTGGGGAAAAGAAATTGAATGCAGTCTCAGACTATCAACTGTTAAATGGCCTTCTTTGCTGTGGCAGCCCAGTTGTTTTCAATAGGGTTTGCTATTATCCACAGTTTCATGGTTCTACAGTAAGTCCAGGAATGCATCCCCCATGGATATGGGGGTTGTACTGTACCTTCCTCTTGGGGACCCAGTTGCTGCTGACCCTAGCTTCATTCTGGCACCAAGAAAGAAGTTCTGGATTTTTACTGAATACCTGGGGTTCTAAGGATTTTATCCTGTTTGTTTATTTGTTACTTGCTTTCAAGTAGACTCTAGCTTATGGTGACCCTATCCTACAGCTTTCCTGTTGAGATTTACTCAGAGGAGGTTTGCCATTGCCTTGGTCTGAGACAGAGAGAGTGTAACTTGCCCAAAGTCACCCAGTGAGTTTCCATGGCTGAGCAGGGATTCAAACCCTGGTCTCTTGGAGTCCTACTCCAACACTCAAACTACTACCATGCCAGCCCTTATTTAATTTGTACTTGAATGAAATTATCATATTATTTAATATGATTTAGACTGTTTAAATTAATGAATATCTTAAAATGTTCAGTGTACATATGCCAGTGGTTCTCAGTCTATATGATGTGGAGAACTGGCAGGGTTTTCTTTCCCCATTGTGCTAGGGACTGGTACCATATTTGTGCCCATTGGCTACAGTTGCTTTTTGCTTTCCTGGAAACATGCCAGGGATTAGCAACCAGAGCCCCAGGGACTAGCACTGATCCAGGGATCACTGCTCTGAGTAGCACTGCTGTATGCCAGCCTGAATTTTTAAAATATCTTTTAACAAACGAACATGGCTGTCTTTAGACTGCCAAGCTGTGAACATATTTTTAAACCATTAGATAAACTGTAGAGTGGTACCAGTTGACTTCCAGCCCAAACAGCTCTGCAGCTGTTGCAAAGCAGGATGTTAGATGCTGCAGAGCTGCTTCTGTGTGGGCAACAAGGGCAGCATCGTCAGCGAAGAGCAGCTCACGGACTAGATAATTTAGAGTCTTAGTGTGAGCCCTCAGACGGCTTAAGTTAAACAAGCTACCATCAGTACGGTAACGTATATAGATGCCGTCGTCTTCTTCAAGCTCTGCCGTAGCCCTTTGGAGCATCATGCTAAAGAAGATTGTAAATAAAGTTGGTGTAAGAACACAACCTTGCTTCACTCCATTAGCTATTAGAAAGGGCTCTGAAAGACCATCGCCATATCTGACTTGACCACGCTGGCCCTCGTGTAGCAAGATTATCATTTTAAGGAATTCGGGGGTACATCCTAGTCTTTCCAGGATCTGCCACAGATGTTTTCTACTCACAGTGTCGAAGGCTTTGGTGACGTCGACAAATATTACATAGAGTTCATTTGCGAAGAAAAGCCAGAGAGAGAGGTACCAGTAAGCTCAGTCTTCTAGGACACCGCTTATAAAGCTATCTGATGTGGGGGACTAGTATTTTTCAACCCCATTATAGTACGATATTTGTACCCATTGGCTACAGGTGTTTGTTTCTTGAGTACCTTTGAGCCTAGTTGTTTGTGCCCATGTTGTTTGGCACCACTTACTTCAGATGTTGAAGGAGATACCGTACTCGCACTTCAAACTGAGATGATGAGTTATTACTTAAGGCCCCAACAGCATCTCTCTCTCTGCATGTCAGACTTTGGGATTCTTAACTAATTTTCTGAATGCTGCAAAAAAACTCTCTTAGTTTATGTTATGGATAAAAGTAATTGCCTTTGCAAAAATGAAAAGGATTTTTGGATATTTTTGTTGTTGTTCTCTGATGATGATGATGATGATGATGATGATAATGAAATGGACTGTAGTCTGTGAATGTTTATACAGTTATAAATATGTTGATCAAGACTATTTGGGGTATGATAGACCACATGACTACTCCTCTAGGGGGAAAAAGTTTCTGTAAATTTATGCAGATTCAATTGAATGTTAACATCATTACAGGTATTAACAACAGATAAATGTCATGAGTATTATTGCTGAGTTCTGGATATTGAATTTGATTACTAAAACAGAGGAAAGTCAATTGAACTTGGAAGGCAGGGTGTGAGGTGGGGACAACATGTGAAGAACTATGTACAGTACACTTTAATGTAGTCTTAAGACACAGATCCTAATAATTTCTTGTATTTTTCTTTTCTCTTCCAGGTGGAGCGGGAAATAGCCATCCTGAAGTTGATAGAACACCCTCACGTTTTAAAGCTACATGATGTTTATGAAAATAAAAAATATTTGTAGGTATTATTCATTGTCACAGGGTGGGGGTGGAATAGTTATAAGTAAAATGCATCGAACCTCTTTTAAAATGGAAAATAAGCCATCATTTTTAAAGGGTACTTGAAAGCCCATCATGGCTTCATTCAAGTCATGGAGACCCCATAGCTAATCAAGTAGTAAAATTCTTATTCATAGGAATCCTTTTGAATTTGAATATGTTTCTCATATTAAAAATTAAGTAAAATTAATTAAAATTCTGAAGTTAGTGGAAATATTAAAAACTTTTGTTGTTCCTATCAAAAAGTATAAAAACTCCCTATTTTTTCTAGCCCAAAATGTTCAGTAATTTAAATGAGGGACAGCGTTTCTTCCAGTTCATTAGCAAGAACTCCTACCCTCCCCCAAAAAAAGAGACAGGGAGAGAGAAGGTGTGGGGGAGTATCAAATTTTACAAGCCATATTAATGTTAACACAGTTGTGTGCAATGGGGAACATTGATTATTGTAGAAGAGAATAGGGCAAACACAGAATACAGCTAAGTATTTCTAGCTGTATTGCAAGCAAAGGAGTATGTTTTAAATTAAAACTTTCTTGAAGGTAGCCTTCTTAATGTCATATTGCCCTAAGGGTATAATTGCTGAACCAAGGAGGGAGTGTTAGATGGATGTAATAATTCTGCACAGACTGTGCAACAGGAGCAATGAATTCTTATCTGATGTGACTATTTCAGCACTTCAAGGCTTCATTTTAGTAGAAACAGTTGTAATTTCTCCTGATGTGATAAATTGTTTCCAGTAGTGAAGTTTGGCTGCCAGAAATGTTTAGCCAATCTCAGTTTTTTTTTTTTAAATGCACAAATACACAGTGACCTGTAACTGTTTGGTTAGCCAATAGGAATGGCTGATGGCAGTGGACTAGATCTTCCATTCTGTGTAGTTACTGACTGTTGTAAAAACATTGATAATGATAATGATACTGTATTACGGTCAAAGACCAGCATAAAAGAAATAAAAAACTTTAAAACAACAAGGTTAAATTAAAATAACAAAATAAAATTAAAATAATACATAAATAGTAATGCATTAATATTACATTAACAAGCAATACAATAAAAAAGTGCATGCATGGGATAGTTTATACAACTAAGTGCTTTGTTTTTAAATCACAGGAGGATAAATCTGTCTGCTAAGAAGGTAAAATAAATCAATTTGGGAAGAAAAGAAATTTAAGAATAAAAAAATAACATCTGTCAGCTAGATTAAAGTAATTCAGATGCAATATGTTCTGCTATCTTAGATTTAATTTTGCTTTTCCTGCAAGTAATTGCAGATGCACAGAACTGTGCCACTTTACAAGTTATCTGTGGGTTGTAGTGTGACAGAAGGTATTTTTAAGTAAAAAGTTTCTGATCTCCCTGTTTTATTTAAAAGGATTGGGGTGATCATATCTTTGCGGGTGTCACAGTAAAAAGGACAGTGGAATAATACATGATTGATCTTTTCAAGGTTTCCTGTATTACAAGGGCATATTCTCTCAAGCACAGGAGTCTTATTGTATTTACCCTCAAGATGTGCTGAAGGTAATACATTTAATCTGGCTAACAGGAATGCTTTCCTGTGTTTGGGTATTGTTAGGTTCGCCAAATAATTTGCCATAACAAATGTACCAGCACAATCCCAATAGTTGAAATATCTCGCGGACAGACTACGATGATTTTGGAAATCTATATCTTTTATACATTGGAGTATAGTTGTTTCAGCTTTTGAGTGCCCCATGGATCTAAGAGTATCTGGCGGAAGACCCATGTTTGTAAAAACATTAGATTCTCTTCCTGCAAGAAGCTCTTAGTTCTGGAGATGAACTAGAGATAATTCAAGACAAAGAACTGATACTAGTCAAAAGGCATGGTGCATCAACTTCATCTTTTCTTCCATATTTGTTTTTCTTACAAGGAAAAGAGCAGAAGAATTGGTGGGAAACACAAGAGGTTTACAAATGGTAGAAGTGTCATCCTGATGCCTCCCCCCCCCCCAGTAAAACCACATGTTTAGAGGTAGTGCAGTTGCATGATAAAAGCTTCCTTTGGAAGCACCCTGGAAATGTAATTGTGTCCTTCCCAACACAGACATCTGGCCTTGAAGGTCAGTGAAACTACAGTGGGCCCTCCTGATCTGCATGCTCCCAATCCATGGCTTCAACCACCCACTGATTGTCACATCCCATACCTAAAATGGCAGCAGCGTGCACATGGATACACTGATGCATATGCATGCATGTTGCTGCCTGCCATTTAATAATATGAAGTGCAACCATCTGCATTTTTTGCTATCCACGGGGGGTCCCGGAACAGGGCTCACTGTATGTTATCGCTATATGATTGCTGCCTAGTTACCTTTGCAACTGGCCTGATCATTTTATTATGCTATTTAACTTGAGTTTTATGCATTTGCACATTTTATATGAGTGAATATAAGTAAGTGACCTTTGGCAGTGTTTTAAAAATTTTGAAAATGCAAAAAATTATCATTTGCAAAAACTAAGGGCAACTGAAATGGTTATGACCTGAAATGCTATTTGATACCTCTGTGCCTTGCCTTTCCTACTATGATGCCAGAATAGACTTTTACAACATGTTCGTGTGTGTGTGTGTGTGTGTGTGTGTGCTCAGACATAAATCCTGCTAAGTTCTTTGGGGTGCATCTAGCTTACACATTTATAGTTGCTTGAGTCTACTTTAAATGCCATAGGCACCATCCTCCAGATTCTGGGAATTTGTAGTTTGTTGCAGTAATTAGAATTCTCTGCTAGAGAGTTCTAGTTTACTCTCCTGAACTACAATAATATTGCTCATTAGTAGTAGTAGTAATTACCTCACCATACTACACATCCCAGGAGTCCATAGAATGGAGCCATGCCTGTTAAAGTGGAATCGAATTGCTATAAACTTGTAGTTGCAGGTATACTTTTACATACTTCCACATGGAAGGCTCCTACTATGAGGAAGGTGGTATATTGTGTCACTATTCCATATTTCCCTCCTTAGGTGGTAGTGGTAGTAGTTTCATTTTGTTTTTATGGAAGTTCCACATTGGCTATGACACAAGATGCATCTGATGAAGCAGGTTATACTTTACAAAAGCAGATGCCACAATAAATCTGTTTATTTTTAAGATGTTACAGGATTGTTTATTGTTGTGTCTACAACAGAACACCCTTATACTGCACAGAATGATTCCTGTACAAGCATTCCCCACTTTTTGACAACTTGTTTTTCAACATTCTGCTGTTTCAAAAGGTTTAAGTTTTAACCATGTATTGCTCTTTTGACCACGCTCTGCTTTTTTCCCCTCTCAGTCAACTTAGTGCACTGGGTTGGTTCCCCCCCACCTCAATCTACTCAGCACACTGTTTTTTTTCCCCTCTCCCAGTTGACTCGGCACCATCTAGTGCCCAATCTTGCATTTGAACACTAAAAAAAGACTTGGGTTCCACTTCTCAACCATTTCCATTTTTTGACAGTGCCCTGGTCCCTAACCCATTGAATAAGTGGGGGATGCCAGTCTAGAATTGGGCTACAACACCTGTAGTCATTCAAACTTCATCACTGAATCAAAGTGTCTCTTACTGATGGTCTTGTGCGCGGGAGATTTATTAAGTGCTATAATGGTCTTGCTCAATCTGAGAAAAAGTCAAAGCTAGAGAACAGACCATGAAATAAAGTGCATTATCTAATTATTTTTGAAAGTGGGTTTTAAACTGTCAGTAACTTTCGAAAATGGTAGACATGAAATCTGGATTTTAACCCTGACAACTGTTCTTCATGATTGCTTAAAACTAAGGATTTCATACATGCTGCTATAAGCCTCAGTTGATCTGTCTGCAAGATGGGGTTAATTAAATGTATCTCAGAGTGGTATAGCCTGAGATTCTCAGATGAAAGATGTGTCTGTATATGCCTTCAAGTCACCTGTAATTTCATAGGGTTTTCTTAGGCAAGGAATACTCAGAGGTGGTTTTGCCATTGCGTTCCTCTGAAATATAGCCTGCAGCACCTGGTATTTGTTGGTGGTCTCCCATCCAAGTACTAACCAGGGCTGACCCTGCTTATCTTCCAAGATCAGATGGGATCTGATCTCTTTAGGGTATGATACAAGTGTCAGATGAAGGATAATTGTTGTCAAAAAATTTAAGTTAGCTGTTTTGATTAATGGTGATAATTTAAAGAAAATTATACAGGTTTTCTGCTAATGTCGTTGCTCATTATTAAAACAAGCTATTAAGATAGGCAATATAGAAAGCTAATCAATCAATAAATTGAGGTTAGAGACTATGAAACAGTGGGGGAGCATGTGTGTGGAGGGATGAAAGGGTTCATGTAAGTAATCTGGCAGCATGTAAATTTCAGGGGTGGAAGGAGAGACGCTGGCTGATGTTACTAGCAAAAATAATACAGCACAATCTTCCCCCCACCCCCCGGCCGGCCTCCATCCCCAAACCCTTATAAATTAGTCTCAGGTTACCACATCACTTTTCAATCAAAGTTTCTATTGTTTTGATAGCAGTGCTGGTGGCATGGTTTCCTAGGCATATTATGAATTATGGTTGATATTTCAGATGCCAGAGACTAATTGCAGCACAGCACTGGGGAATATTTCCTCAATAAATGTTAATTTCACAAATCATGTTTGACTTTTGGTTTATTATTTAATTTGTGACAAGGGGCTTTGGTTGAGTAGATTCCTAATTCAGTCATGAATCAAATCCTTTTTCCACAGTTTATTTAATGCTGAAAATGCATTTGAAGAGGGGGAAAATTAAAAATTTAGTAGCTAAGCTAATGTGAGAGCTATTCTACTACAATTGTGGTTCTTTGGTTCTTTCTTCCCTACATATATAGACTAATTTGGTTACCAGATTATTTGTATTGTAGTAGAACTACTCTTAGAGTATATTGGCTATCAGGCAGGAATCTCAAATTAATTTTTTCACCATCAAAAGAAACCAAAAACTAATGAAGAGAGAAGCTGCCTAAATGTGGGAATCTAGCCTGGCAGGAAGAAGGATTTAGCCTAGTCTTCTTCATGATACACTAGATCTGCAAATGGCTTTTTAATGGGAGAATATACAAATAATGAGATGCCCGACTTACAGCCCCACCCTCCACAGAGTCCCCACACACAAGACAATGAGGAAAACTTGATTTTACTGCATACATTGGGTCTAGGGGGTTGTGTAGATGATGAAAAAACTCCTGATGGGATTCAAGGGGAATTCCTTTTATCGTAACGAGATACTGCAATGATTTGCCATATTCAGAGCAGGGGGGCCAAAATCTGCAAAAACTATGAAAAAGACTTTGTGACTTCTCCCGAGTTTTTTTTTTTTTTTAAATGCAGGGAAATGCACACTCCCACTTGTTAGGACAACCAAATTGCATCGCAGCGCATTCCCAGATAAGAGCGGAAGTGGATAGCTGATGGGTCGGACGTGTGCCAGAACCACCATTTTGGATTTTTGCAGTAGTGATTGTGTGCTTTTTTTGTAGCATTGAGGCGATGAAACAGCTTTTTAAGCTTTTTTTAGGTGGAAGGTCATTATGCATCTTAGATTTACTGTTTAAAAAAATACTGTTTAGCAGCGGCAACTTGTGGAGAATAAAAACACAAATAATTTACTCACCACCACCATCTTGATTCACAGGCATGCCTCTGTGTGAACATCAAACATTGATAGCTTTGCATACCAGTTATCTTGACAAAAACAAACAAACATGGAGACAAAAGAGCACTGCTGCAAATTTGCAGTAATGCGCTTCAGTCTGCATTATAGCACCTCATTTAGACAAGCCCTAGATATAATGACTTCCAGTGCTTTTCCTGCATGGATGCACATTTGCAGATTTATTTCATTAAACTGTAAAAAAAAAAAAATGTTGCAGATTTGTTGACAATGACACAACATAGTACTGGGTTGTTTTTGTGGGATGGCATACCAAGGAAAACCAGGGTTTCATTAATATTCTATGGAGGCATATCTGTAAAGAAAAAATATTATTATCATTATTATTATTATTATTATTATTATTTATATCCCACTCCTCTACAAAACGCAATCGGGGCAGCTTATAACATTTTAAAATATACATTTAAGATCCTCCATCCATCCCACCCCTCCTTAAAAATCAAAAAATATTGACAGGCATCCTATTGGTATCATCTGCATGCGTAAATTCCCTCATGCATGCAGCTGTACTTTTTTGGTTGATGGGTAAGATGGGTTACAAGAATGGAGTTATGCATGTGATACCACTGCATATTGTTGCACATGATGCATTTCACATTGATTGCATGCTTGTGTATGGTGGTACATCATCCTATACCATGGTTGTGTATAGTGGTGCAATGCACATTGTATTTATAATTCTGTAATGAGGTAGTGCAGCACAACCGATCATACGTCCATGACCATAAAGTTACGTTACAGCTCCTCAGTGCAAGATCTTAGGCTTGGTTTCTAATTCTTCAACAGGTACTTAAAGTAGAAGGAGACACACAAATGCTCAATCCTCACATTAGAAGTTCAGCATGTTTGTTGTTCAGCTGGGATGCGGTGAGAGAGAGAGAGGCACTGCAGCAATAGTATCTCTGTTCAGGAAATGCCTCATTTTAAAGGATTATATGCAATGCCACAATGCCAGCACTCATATGGGAGTATTTTGTGGGATCCCTCCCCAAAAAATTCATCCTGCATATACAGATCTTACTAGTGAAGCATATGCATTTCTACTGAATCGACTCTTGGCTAGCGCAGAGAACTAACCTGCTTGTGTGGTGGATTTCTCCCCTTCTTAGAAACTTAGAATCATATAGAGTTGGAAGAGACCACAAGGGCCACCTAGTGCAACCCCCCTCCCCCACTCTGCAGGAATACACAATCAAAGCATTCCCGAAACATGGTCATCTAGCCTCTCTTTAAAAACCTCCAAAGAAGGAGACTCCACCACACTCCGAAGCAGTGTGTTCCACTGCCGAACCGCTCTTACTGTCAGGAAGCTCTTCTTATGTTTAGGTGGAATCTCTTTTCTGTAGCTTGAGTCCATTGCTCTATGTCCTTGTCTCTGGAACAGCAGAAAACAAGCTTGTTCCATCCTCAGTATGACAACCCTTCAAATATTTAAACATGGCTATCATATCACCTCTTAACCTTCTCTTCTCCAGGCTAAACATACCCAGCTTCCTAAGCCACTCCATGGCTTCCAGACCTCCCACCATTTTGGTCGCCCTCCTCTGGACATGTTCCAGCTTCTTAATATCCTTCCAAATAGTTTCCTTGCTTATGCCAATTATGTTCATGGGATAACCAAATATATGCCACTTTGCATACTGTGGTTTTATTCATTGAGATTTACAGTGTCATGTAAATGTAAAAAAAAAAATACTTCTGCTCATGGTAGTTGAATGGACAGTCCATTTAGAGCTACCATATTGTTGTAGCACAAGCAAGTTACCCTGTCTGGAAAGCAGAAGGTACCTAAGACAATAAGGCAGGGTGTGGATCAAATTGCTCCAGGCAGCATCACTGATAAGCAAACAAACAAAAAGAATCTTCAAAGGAAAAGTCACAAATGTTTTTGGATTGCTAGAGGGTTTCCAAATAATTGGCCAATGGAGCAAATGAAATGTACTTCTTTGTAAAGGGCTTTGGCTCATGAAGAGCATCCTGGAGCATTTGGCTTCTTCCTTCTGCACCAGACATCCTTCTGGCTGGATTCTTCTGTGCACTACATGCCCCCATATGAATCTTTGGTGTGTTTAGGCATGCATGACTACACACTATAAATAACAGGCAAAGTAGCATTCAAAAAGCTGTTCATCCCCAATAAATCAAAGGATGAAGTGGTTCCACAGCATAAAAATGCACCTCTTTAACTCCATCCTAAATATGCCTAGCAACCTTGAAAAAAAACCCTCACTTCTAATAATCAGTAGTTGGTTAAAAACAGGGCCTTATTTTAAAAAAAAAAAAAAAATCAGAGACATGCATAGATTCATTTTCTGCCAGGGGGAAAGGGGGCAGTTTTTAAATGGAGAAGTCTTGGCTCAGTACCAAATTAGGGTTTAAAAATTCATGCCTGCCATAAGAATTTATATAGCTCTTGAATAATTTATATGCTGCACCAATAACAAGGAGTTTAATATCTAATAGAGATTATTTAATCAATAGAAAATGGCACAACAACAAAAGTCAACAAAGAATTGTAATATGTCAGTCTAGGCTGCATACTTTTTAACTCCATGCCATGTAACAAAAAAGACTACATTCCCTTACCCCACCCCAGAGTGGTATAGAAGTAGAGAGGCTTTTATTTTTCTTGCATCTTTCTTATCTAATGCCCTTTCATTCTGAACTATGCAGATCACTGGCTGTGAAATATAGTTTCCTTCCTAATTGCTACCTGAATTGATGGAAGGGAAAGCTTTATTTCCAAATACCGTATATTGAGAATCCTGGGTGGCGGTTGGGGGGAGGGAGGCTTCTCTAATATGAGTAGCAGATCTCCAATTTGGGTCACTGCTTTCACACAACACACAGCAGCTGTGATGCTGCTGGCTGCTGAGTTTATCTCCATAGTCATCCTTGTTTCCTAACTGGATTGGATGCTAACTTTGCACATTGTGGAAACACTGATGTGTCTCTTGTCTATGTCTGGGATTCCTACAAAGGCTATTGACTGAGTTCACCCTCTCCCTGTTTTCTGCATTGCACTTCCTGGATGCACTTTTAGAGCCACATCTTTTCCATTGTTAAGTTTGCCTCTTTAAGTGATGCTGCTATAGTGTTGCTATGAAACTCCATTAAATGCTGTGTCTTACGTTGACCTTGAAAATATTAGTCTTTTGGACTACAGGTCCCAGAATCTCCAACCCAGTATGGACACTAGGGGATTCTGGGAGCAACAGTCCAAAAAAGTAACATTTCCAAGCTGAGCCATGACCAATTGAATTCTATCATGTTCTCTGTACTCACTTACCATATTTAAATGCACCTCAGCAATACATTTCTCTAGGTTCATCTAAAAAGTCTGTAAGGTAGGCCATCATTCCCACTTTTGCAAGTGAAGACTTACTCACACATAGTCTGCCATCTTTCAAGTCTTCACATGTGTGAGAGTCATGGTGAAACATAAGCAAAAATATTTTCCTCCCTGTAGAAACTCAAATGTTTTCCAGTTGCCTAAATATAGTACATAAAATGCTTGGGATCTGCAAGAATGTTCCAGTGAAAGGTGTAGACAAATACAAAGCAGTTAATGTAGGTTACATTTGGTTATTTCTTAAAGGTATGCTAATACAGTATAATTGACTCTGACTGGCTCTGTCTTATTCTGTGGTTGCAATAGCTCCATCCCTAAATTTCTTTTCGTTGTTGTTGAAAGAACACAGTGACTGAATGTGTGGGCAGTTGTGCCTGAATGCTAAAACTTTAGTAGCTAGTGCTCCCTCAGGTGTAGGCAGGGCTGGTTTAAGGGCCCTGCAGCACTTGCAGCTGCAGGGGCCTCCGTCATTGGCGGGGGGCATTGTAACCCTCCTCCTGCAAAAACATTATTAGTAATAATCTGAATATCCTGTACTGTAAATAGGTTAGGTTACATTGACCTGAGATAAACATATGGGCCCCCTAAATTAAAATGTTGCACACACACACACCCAAATTCCTTAAACCGGCCCTGGGTGTAGGCAAATAGGCCTGCCTCACAAATGGTGGCATAGCTGAGTGATGTGGACTCTCAGTATAACTTACTTTCTGTCCCTGCATTTTCAGTCAGCAACATCTGCCTATGTAAAACTGATGTGGGTTTTATTGCAATCTTGGCAAGATTTGTTCAAAATGGAGATGCCATTCCCTTACTCTAAGGCTGAGAGTGTGTCTTGCCCGAGGTCACCCAGTGAGTTTCATGGCTGAGCAGGGTTTCAAACCCTGGTCTCCCAGAGTGTTAGTCCAACATTCAAAGCACTATACCATGCTGGCTCTCACAAATAAACATACATCCTCCAACATTTCACAGATGAAAACCAGGACATGTGTGGCCAAGCAGCATCAGAGTATGGTCAAGGTGGCAAAATGAGGTTATTAATGAGGGAGAACACACAAGCCAGGAGAAGCTGCTGCAGTTTACTTTTGCCTGAATCTACAGTGAAGGGCAAGATTCCATCCCTCCTCTCTTGCTGCTAATTGAGTGCAAACTACTTTTGCAGTGTGAACTAAATTTGCAGCAGTTGAAATAAGCTGAAGACAAAGGGGAGAGATGGGAGGAGGAGAGAGAAACTGGGACATTTTAAAAGCAGGGGAAAACATGGGACAACAGAGGATTCATTAGTACTGTCCCTGCCAAATCTGGACAGTTGAAGGGTATGTAAACATGCAGCAGATTGCATTGCATATGTGTTACGTTTATTGGTTGAGGAGAAGGAACCCTTTGTTTCCTCTCCTATTAAGGGACCATTGTTAACTTCTCAGGAGAGTGTCTGCCATCTGTTGCCACTGTGACTTTTAAGGATGGTTCATCATGCACAGTCTTAATTGAACTTACTTCCGGTTTTTAGTACAGTCAATTCTACCTTGCAAAGAGAAATGGGCCAAATGTTGGACTGCAGCTCCTGTCAGCTGTAGCCAGTAGAGCCAATGGTGAGAGATGATGGGACATGGCATTCCAACAACTTTTGGGAGAACATCCCCATTTCTAAGTTATGAGATTAATGAGACTACTGAATAATTAGTAAGAAATCAAGTATGGTAACTGATTCAGTATTCAGACAGGAACCTCCCATTAACAGCTGATGAGCAACAATGGATAATCTAAATGTGTGGCCTCAGTGAGTGCTTCTAGGATCATAGTAATAAACGTATAGTTCGAATTGTACATTATATTTCCCATTCAAAAACTGGATTGAGATGGACTTGTGTACTCCTATTACAAGAGGGTATACATGTAGTAGGACTTGGGTATTAAAGTAAGGTTGCTTAATCAGAGCCATCTAGTATAGGCGTCTTAAAAGTAATTGATTGAATGCAAAGAAATAGCTTTTGCTCATGCCTCTGAGGCACTAATAATTTAGCAGCAGAGTATTTGGGATGTTGCATCACTCAGATAGCCTCCTTTCTGTATCAACACTTTTGCAACTTGAGCATTGCTTAACAAACAAGTCTGCTGCTCTCTGCCTGTTATCAGACCTGTTAGCACAGAATGCATTGCCTCTGTCTTCCCCTTACATCCCTTGACAAGATAGCAGTGCCAGTCTTTTAAAAATGCCTTTCTCCATTTGTTTCTCTTACTGCTTGGGATATTTCTGGGCCATATACAAAAATAAAGAACTCTGTGAATTGTTTCAATCCCTCAGTTTGCTTTACTTTTCACCCAAGATGTTGGCAAGGTGTGCTGAGGCATTTTAAAAACAGCAAAGCTGGTTGAAATAAATAAATTACTGTGCTGGGTTTGTAATTTTCTGAACATGCACATTTGAAATTTGAGTAAAGGGAGGCCTGTTTGTTGGCACATCTTTATAACATGGTATTATTGTATCTAAATTTGTATTGTCCCTTAAAGATGCATAGGGTTTTGTCCCATCCTTTCCAAAATATGAGAAAGAATGAGGTATCTTCCCATAGCATGAAAAATGCATAATCTGAGTCCCCATTAGAATTGCAGTATTATTTTGGACATACCATTTGGTTTTCCAGATATTATTAGACCAAATTTGACTGGAATTTCATCCCTACAGATTTCCATGCCCCCACCAAAAAAGTCAAAAGTATGATATGTTTCAGATCCCCTTCCCATTGTGGAGGCTGGGTAGGTGGATTAAAGGAGTTTGTATTTGAAGATCTTCTGCTCACCTTTGTGTGCCACCCTGGGAAGAAATGAAAGCATAAGCAGCTGCCTAAAGCAGCAGATGCTGAGAGACAGGGAGCAGAGAATGCTTGTGTTTGCAATACAGCCTACTTGCATCCCCTAAACTAAGCTAAGCTACTCCTCCCAGGTACAGCAGAGAATGCTATCACATGGCCAGTCTTGAAGTAAAATTAATCAGCCAGTGTGGTTGCCTTTTGTGGAATAGGTAGAGGTGCCATCTGGCCCTTCACCTCACATAGCAAATGTTTTGCCCTACCCTCAATACTTGGGAAATATTTGGCACTCCCTTCAGAGTAACCGCTATGTACATGTCTTATTTTAATTTGAATAAACTAGCTTGGCATAGCCAGGGCCGGTTTAAGGAATTTTGGGGGCCCCTGCAATGCTATATTTTGGGGCCCCCATATGTTTATCTCAGGTCAATGTAACCTAACCTATTCACCCTACAGGATGTTCAGATTACAGTAGGGCCCCCGTATCCATGGATTCTTTATCCATGGGACACAAAACAGCACACCTACCATAGAGTCTTCCTAAAAAATGTGTCCTCCCTAGTTGTTTTCTATGCCCTCCAAGGCAACTCTATGGTATTTTAAACCAGAAGTCCCATTATTTTCAATGGCATTCACTATTCATGGTTTTCAGAATCCACGTCCCCCCCCCCAAACCAATCCCCAGTGGATAAGAGGGGCCTTCCATGACAAACATGGGCCTATCCCAATTGGTTGTCGGGCCTACTCACTGTGCAGGTCATACCCTCGATGCGGCCTTTAGTACGGAACAGGAATATCCGTGGGCGAAGGTTATTAAAACCGCCGCATTGTCATGGACGGATCATTTCCTGGTCAAGATGGAGCTAAGAGCCACTGTCTGCCCCACCGGGGGTGGTGGACCCATTAGAATGGTCCGCCCTCGAAGGCTAATGGAACCAATTGGATTCCAGAAAGCCTTGGAGGGTTTAATGGTTGGTAACGCCGGTGATTCTGTTGAAGCTTTGGTTAATATTTGGAACACCGACCTCACCAAGGCTATCGACACAATCGCTCCCAAACGTCCTTTCCAGCCTGCTCCTAACCGTAAGCCCTGGTATTCAGAGGAGCTTAGGAAGATGAAGCAGGCTGGACAACGACTAGAGCGCACCTGGCGGAAGACTCGACTCTTGTCCGACAAGACTCGTCATAGGAATTTCCTTGATTCTTATCGAGAGGCAATACGTGCAGCACAGAAGTCTTTCTCCTCTGCAAGTATTGCGTCTGCAGAGTCCCGTCCAGCAGAACTGTTTAGGGTGGTGGGGGAGCTGACGCAGATTCCACCTGCGCAGAACCCCTTACTTAACCCGACAACGGCCTGCTGTGATGCGTTTAATATCCACTTTGCAGATAAAATCTCTCGGATAAGAGCCGACTTAGATGCCAGTGTTATGACAGAATCTATAGATGAGGTGTCCAGCAACTCCGTTGATGAAATTTTATTGGATCAGCTTCAATCTGTGAGTACCGATGACGTGGACAAACTCCTTGGTAGAGTGAGAAAGACGACCTGTCCCCTCGATCCCTGTCCATCTTGGCTGGCCACCCAAGGGGGCGATGCATCGAGAGTACTCCTCAGGGATATTATCAATGCGTCCTTCAGGGAGGGGTCTGTTCCACCCTGTCTGAAGGAAGCGGCGGTTAAGCCGCTCCTGAAAAAGCCTTCCCTGGACCCCTTGGACAGGAACAACTATAGACCAGTCTCCTTGCTGCCTTTTCTAAGCAAGGTGATTGAGAGGGCGGTCGCTTCCCAACTCCAAGCTGTCTTGGATGAAACCGATTATCTAGATCCATTTCAAACTGGCTTTAGGACAGGATATGGAGTGGAGACTGCCATGGTTGCTCTGGCTGACGACCTCCGCTTGAGTATCGACAGGGGTAGTGTGACCCTGTTGGTGCTCCTGGACCTCTCAGCGGCCTTTGATACAATAGACCATTCCATCCTCTTGGATCGCCTGAGGGGGTTAGGAATTGGAGGCACTGCTTTGCAGTGGTTCCGTTCCTTCCTCTCGGGCAGATCCCAGAGGGTGAGGCTCGGGGACAGCTGCTCTACCAGAATAGAGCTTAACTGTGGCGTTCCTCAGGGTGCCATCCTGTCCCCAATGCTATTTAACATCTATATGAAGCCGCTGGGAGAGATCATTCGGAGGCATGGAGTGTGTTGTCATCAGTATGCTGATGACACCCAGATATACTTCTCCATGTCTCGGTCATCAGCTTCGACTTCAGATGGCATCTCTCCTCTCAATGATTGTCTTAAAGCAGTAATGGACTGGATGAGGAAAAACAAATTGAGACTGAATCCAGACAAAACGGAGGTACTAACAGTTACAGGCCCGAAACCAGGTCTGGGAATACAACTTCCAGTCCTGGATGGAACTACACTCTCCTCCAAAGACTGTGTTCGCAGTCTGGGGGTGCTCCTGGACCCGTCGCTCCAGATGACTAATCAGGTAAATGCGACGGTCAGGAGTGCCTGTTATCAACTTCGGCTGATACGCCAGCTGCGCCCTTGCCTGGAAACTAGGGACCTCGAAACTGTGGTACATGCACTGGTAACCTCCCGTCTGGATTTCTGTAATGCGCTCTACATGGGGCTACCCTTGTGCTTAACTCGGAAACTTCAACTAGTTCAGAACATGGCAGCCAGGTTGATTTCTGGTGTTTCCAGAAGAGAGCATATAACACCTGTGCTAAAAGCTCTCCACTGGCTGCCTATTCGTTTCTGGGCACAGTACAAGGTGTTGGTTATAACCTTTAAAGCCCTGCATGGCTTGGGTCCAACTTATCTCCGGGACCGCCTCCTTCCGTACGACCCTCCCCGCGCACTTCGGTCCTCTGGGAGGAATCTGTTACAGCCTATGAAAACAAGGCTGTTGGTGACCTCCCAGAGGGCCTTCTCCGCTGCTGCTCCCAGATTATGGAATGGCCTGCCGGACGAGATCCGTCTTATTAACACCTTAGACGGCTTTAAAAAAGCTGTCAAGACGGATCTTTTCCGGCAGGCCTTTCCTGAATAACTATCCCGGCCCAAGACTCAGCTGTCCTCCCTGAGCTGTAATCATTTTTTTAAAAAAACCTATTGTATGTTTTAATATTTTCTAATTTATATATTTTTAATTTACTGTATGTTTTTAATCTTTTATAGTTTAATATTGTTTTAAGGGGGGGTGGGCTAGGGTACTGGGACTATGGAGTTTTTATATTGTAAGCCGCCCCGATTGCGTTGCAGAGGGGCGGGATAGAAATAAAATTTTATTATTATTATTATTATTATAATTTGCCACCAATAATTTAGTTTAAAAACTATATTATAGGCACTAACATAATATTTTTGTTTATTAGCAATTAAGGTAATGGTGTAGATTTCCTCAAAGAAAAGAAAGAGTGGACTACAAGCTAAACATGAGTTAGTAGTGTGATGCAGCAGCAAAAAATGCCAATGCGATCCTAGGCTGCATTAATAGGAGTAGTGTCTAGATCAAGGGAAGTAATAGTATCACTCCATTCTGCTTTGGTCAGACCTCACCTGGAATACTGTTTCCAGTTCTGGCCACAACAATTCAAGAAAGATACTGAGAAGGATGGTGGGGGGTCTGGAAGCCATTACACCCTATGAGGAACGGCTTAGGAAGCTGGGTATGCTTAGCCTGGAGAAGAGAAGGTTGAGAAGTGATGTGATAGCCATGTTTAAATATTTGAAGGGATGTCATATTGAGGAAGGAGCAAGCTTGTTTTCTGCTGCTCCAGAGACTAGGACACGGAGCCATGGGTTCAAACTACAAGAAAAGAGATTCCACCTGAATATTAGGAAGAACCTCCTGACAGAAAGAGCTGTTCGGAAGTGGAATACACTGCCGGCTTGGAGTGTGGTGGAGTCTTCTTCTTTGGTTTTTTTTAAACAGGGTAGATGGCCATCTGTCAGGAATGCTTGGATTGTGTGTTCCTGCACGGCAGAAGCCGATCGGATGGGATGGCTGTTGGGGTCCCTTCCAGGCCTATGATTCTATGATTCTAGGCTGCATTCAGAGCCTGGGAAAGTTATTCTTAGATTACACCTCCCAGAATCCCCCTGCCAGCATCCTTCTCAAGGTCTGGTTGCATTGTTCCTTTTCTAGCACTCTTTAGCCCAGTGGTTCTTAACTTGGGGTCCGCAGTGTCCTCACAGGGGGTCCACAAAGGCTTGAAGACTGCTTGGCCCACCTCCTACCTGTAGGGGAGCAGCCATGTGACAGGAACCAAGGCAAAGGCTGGCTGGCTTGGCCTGCACGTTGCCATTCAATCCACTCCAGCCACAAACTTGCAGGAAGAAGCAAGAGAGCCTCTGAGGAAAAGTTTAATGGATGGTGTAATTGTATTATTGTTGTTGTTAGCTATTATTATTAGGGTTTTAAATCTTGAGTTAAGTCTTGGGGCAACAAAAGATATTTAAAGGGGGTCCCTGGTAAAGAAAAGGTTAAGAACCACTGCTCTAGGCCAATGCCTCTCACATAACACTAATGGGATACTGGTGTTTTAGTGACAACAATAAAACCATTCTTCCCAGTAATATTCCTCCAATTTTTATTTATATTCTTTATATTCTTCTGTTAAAAGAGCTAGAGTGTTGTAGAAGTTTCAGCATTGCCGTATGACTGTGGAGACCAGAGTTTGAATCCTTACTCAGCCATGAATGCCCACTGGGTGACCTTGGGCAAGTCACACTCTCTCAGCCTCAAAGGAAGGCAAAAGCACACCCCCTTTGAACAAACCTTGCCTAGAAAACCCCATGGTAGGTTTGCCTTAGTCAGAAATGACTTGAAGACACATGGGCAAACACACAAATTCCTTTTGCAGGCTGGACTCAGTTGGCAGCAAGGAGAGGAAGCTGAAGAAGACCAAGGGGGAAAGGGAGGGGAGAGGAACCAAGACGGGAAGGGAAGGGAAGGGAAGGGAAGGGAAGGGAAGGGAAGGGAAGAAAGAAATCCTTTCTGAGGGAGACAACACTCAAATTCCCTCTCTCTCTCTCTCTCTCTCTCTCTCTCACACACACACACACACACCTTCTCCGTGCCTCTCCCTCCAGCTTCTGCCATGGAGGGCTGCTGTTTCTTTCACTTTCTGTTTGGGTTTATGAAACGCTGTTTAAAAAAAAAAAGCCAGCAGAGGTTTTTGGAGGATGAGGGTAGGAGGGGGCTCCTACTGGCTGTCTCCTTCGTCAGATTAAGGAGGCTAGTACGGGGCCCTCTCTTGACCTCGGGGCCCTCCGCCAATGCTGATTTGGCAGACTGGTTAAACCGGCCCTGGGCATAGCTTTATATAACAAAATGTGTATGTATGTAATGTGTGTTAACTGATTTTTTTTTATTACAAAACTTTGAACAGTGCATATAAAGTAACACATTAAAAATAAATAAAATAAACTTATGTTTTGAGAAAGGAAATACACAACCTGAACTGAAGCATATGTTTCAACACAAATGAATGTTAGAAGGCCTGATTTAAGAGAAAAATGATCTCAATGTTAAATATGCTTTTTAAACAAATGGAAACATTGTTAAAAATGTTTCACAGTGTGATATTTTCCTGAAAGATAGTTCTAAAACTGAGCTAATCATATAGAGGTGAGATGATATTTTAGGTGAGGGCCCTTACCTCAGTGGTAGAATGAATGTTTTGTATTTATACGTTCTCAAATTAATTCCTTGCCATCTCCAGTTAGAAGCTATAAGAGACCTTGAGAAATTAGTGAGAGAGCTGACAAGATTATGCTAGGGAGACCAACCATTTAACTCAATTTAAGGCAGTGTCAGTGTTGAGTGTGGTCCCTCATTATGTTGTGTTAAAAAAAAAGAAAGAAAGAAAGAAACACTGATTAGTCATTATAAAAAGCCTCCAAAGTGAAAATTAAAATGAAGGTTGCTAGAGCTCAGGGCCTGGGCCTGACTCTCTGGTTTCCATGGGTCATATCTAGACAGGAGGTGAGGATGCAAATTCTCCCGTTTTGGAGGGCTCAGCTACAGGCAAGAGGAAAGGGCTGTGTGCAAATCTCCAGCTCAGCCATCAGAGCAGCAGCTTGCTACAATTTAGCCAGCTTAAGTGATTTGTTTCTGCAATAGACACTCCAGGGGGTCTGTATATTTCCCTCCCAGTTGTTGTGGTGCCTGTTCTCCCCCTCCACTTTGCTCGGGATCTACTTTGTGACTAGAAGCCAGTAGGTTAGAGTAAAGAGTGTGGTAAGGCCCCTGATGGCATCACTAGGGGCTGTCCCCATATCTTAGGTTTTGGCCAGGAAACTGCAAGGCCTCGGGCAATTCTGAACTGGCAACCATACTTCTTAAGTAATTGCAAATGTTTCTTGGAAGTTAATTTTGATAGCATGTTATTTTTTAGTAAATATGCAAAGGATCAAATTGTACAACACTGTCCATTATTTTCAGTTCCTCATTCTTTTAAATTCAGCATTTCATGAAAGAAAATGATTGTTTTCAGTTTATAACTAGCAATTCCTCCCTACCTATCTATATTTGTGTGTAAGCATGTGTTTATATGTTGGTATAAAAACATGCAATCTTTCTATAATGAAATCAAACATCAGTTGGCTGATGAATAAGAATAACATTCTCTACAAAATTATCTGTACCTTTCATATAATAATCTTGTCATCCTCCATACCCTCCCTCCCATGTTTGTTATGTACTCAATACACCAATGAATGGGTCCAAATTTTCACAATAGCCAATACCTTTCCAGAACAAGTGAGCATAAAACAGACTCTTATCTAAAAACATGAGAATTGTTCTCTTCATCTTCATTTCCCTTTTTAAAGTCTTGTGCAATATTTCCTGCAAATGTGGTTTCAGTGGGAAACTTCATGGAATAGTGTGATGCCATTGCATGTGGCGCTTAAATATCCAGCAATATTCATGCCAGCTGTTATTTTGGGAGATTAGATCCAGATTGTATTTTTAGGATGAAATTCTTTACAAGCATTGGAACTCAGTCAATACAGAGACTGAAAGGAATGAAGTCATCATTTTATATATATTGTTAAAGGTAGTGTTTCAGAAGTTAATAGAAATCCAGAAAATCTCTTGTTTGAGTTCCCTGTTTATAAAGGTGCAAGTGTACCAGTTTTCAAAGTTTGTCTCACTTTGAGGTCTCTAGGTCTCTGGTTAGCTTTAATGAAGCAGCGATGGAAATCTTCCAAGTATTTCATACTCATGTATGAAGAATAATTTCTCGAATTTTCTGCCTACTGTGGGAGAAAATGAATCTTTCTGTGAAGTTTTCACCTTGTATGTACACATTCCAAAGTATTGCAGAAAATTATTCTGCAAAGAAACACATATGGGTTTTTTGGAAAATAAGTCTTTCCAGAGGTTTTGGTGGAAAAAATTGTGTGGTTTTTTGCACAAAGTACATGGGTTTCTAACCATGTCTCATACCCTACTATCTTGTATCCTTCATTCTCAGAGTCATAAACAATTGATTTCTCTCTTGTTATTTCATCTACCTGGTCATTCAGAGAGGTTCTATGTCAAATTCTTATTAGAGGATAAATGTCCTACTATTACCTTGTCGGTTGCTAAGTTCTTATCTGTGCTCATTAAGACCAATGAAAGGAAAGTTAATAGATGAATAAGTTGGATGAGCTCCAAAAAGTCTGTCAATAAGTATCCTAAATTTGTTGGTTTTGTATTATGGTTTTATCTATTAATGTACATCTTGTCTGTTGTTTGATGGGTCTATGGACTGTATGAATAAATTTATTTGATGAGTTTCTAAAAACAGTTTTTTTGCAGAAAAAAACACAATTTTGCTTAAGAAATATGATTGTTAGGCAAAAACTATTCTAGAAACCTAGTGGGTTTTGTTCAAAAGTCATGTTTTTTTAATTCCACATTGTATAAAAATATGTATTTCTGGGTTTTGCACAAACCCCCCACAATTTTTGTTCAAACCCCCTTGCATTTCTGAACATAATAATTTCTCAAAATACTTTAGAGTACGCAAAAACCAGGTGAAAACTGCATAAAATTTTATCTCTATGTTCTTTCCAACCAAATTTTCTTAGAATCATAGAGTTGAAAGAGACCTTGAGGGCCATCCAGTCCAACCCCCACTTTACAGGAATACACAATCAAAGCACCCCTGACAAATGGACATCCAGACTCTATTTAAAAACCTCCAAAAAAGGAGACTCCACCACACTCTGAGGCAATGTATTCCACTGTCAAACAGCTCTTACCATCAGGACGTTCTTCCTAATGTTTAGATGGAATCTCTTTTCCTGTAGTTTCTTGAAAAGTTTTCACCATAAAAATGTGAAAACTATTTTTCAGGCAGTAAACCGATAACAAGAAATCATCTTTCCATCATGACTATGCAGGTATCTTTCTGTCTGTGTGTTTTCAAATACACGCTTGCTGTCATATAAACAACAAAATACTTGTTTCCTTTCTCACTTTAGATATTTGGTGCTAGAACATGTATCTGGTGGAGAACTTTTTGACTATCTTGTAAAGAAAGGAAGATTAACGCCAAAAGAAGCCAGGAAGTTTTTCCGACAGATAATTTCTGCTTTGGACTTCTGTCATAGTCATTCCATCTGGTAAGTGCAATTTAAAGTACATGATATGCAAGTGAGACTAGCAACGCAATGTGGCAATGTATCCTCCTTACCCCCTAACAGAAATGCTCCTGTTCTGCAAGCCAGACAGCCCCCTGATGCTATCAACGGAAATTCTCAGAGGGATTTCAGTGTCTTATTTCACTCTGACCCCACCCCCACAACCTTAAAGCCAATATACCTGTGGCTGTACTTCCAACTTCATCAGTTCATCAAAAGAAGTGGATGGATAACCATGAAAGCTCGTGTTAAAATAAGCAGTTTGTGTCAGAGGTGTCGCTGGAGTCCTTCATTTGCCATCTTTTTCTCCATTTTATAAGAATTACCTAGGACAAGTCCTTCCTCCTGCCCTTTTCTTTTTTTACTTTTCACTACAGGTCTAGAGGCCATTGAGCACTTTCAGTCTTCATAAGGCTGTGGGTGGTTTTTTGGAGGGGGGGGAGGGTCTTTTATGTTTAAAAACAGTTTTTCTACTTCTGCATATCTCAAAGACCCACCAAAGCATGCTAATAGACCCCATGGGGCTTAGTACATGAAGGAAGGAAGCAGCAGTGCACCCTGATAACAGCGCCACCCACCTTGCCTTATCACACAACGTTGCCGTGTTTCAGCTATTGTCCCATCCCAGTCCCAGGGAGACAGCAGTAAACTCAAGTCTTTTTGCTAACTGGAAAAAACCATTAGCAAAAAGATCCACCTTTACCACCATCTCCCATGGGACTGGACGGGAGAACAGCTGAAATATGCTGACATCATGCGATAAGGCAAGGTGGGATGCGATACTCTCATGCTTCACTTCCACTACCTTCCTTCATGCAGTAAGCCCCTTATTTCTCGGTGGACCTATTCTAGTTCTGATTTTGTCAGTACTCACCCACCTGAGCTCAATATTAGAGGGAATGAAACATGGACTATATGGTGGAATAGTGTAAGGAAGATCAGCTTCTAGCTCCAGATGGGGGAACTTTTGGCTGTCAAAGTTTTTCTGCATTATCTCTGCTTAGTGATTAGAGATAAGGGGTTATCAACAGGTTGGGAACAATTTGTGGAATTTAGTTTTTGTTTTACCGCCCAAGAAGATGTTCTACTGGGGCTTACTTCTGAGTAGATATGTACTGAATTGAGCCTGAAACTGTTACACTGGGATTTACTTTTCAGTAGACATACATAGAATTGAATTGTGTCTGTATGCCTGGTGGGGAAGTGGCAAAACCAGTAAGAATTTTACCTTGTCCCACTCACTTTGCTTTAGTGCAAGAATTGCAAGCATTTCTAGTTGCATCCTGTCTGCTTCAGGGATACAGCCTCTGAAATCTTTCCCAAACTGGAATTTGGCTCCTGTGGTGCAAAAGATTCTCCCTACTCCTGATCTATACCTTTGAAAGCTCTTGGCATTTCATGAGCCATTAGGTAGTCAATGGTAAGGGCTTGGGGTCTATTTGTTTTGTGTGTATGAACTTTGCAACCCATATGACTACCTTGCTTACCACACAAATGTGCATGTTGAAGGCATGTCTTTGGCTACATTCCATAATATTCACTAGAGTGGCTCATAAATCATTATTGTTTTGCATTAAACCTCCCCACCTCACTCCATGTTGCGCTTGAAGCCAAGGGGAACACCTACTGTCACATTCATTTATAGTGATCACTTTAACTAGGAAAATTAAAGCCCAGTGGGACTGATGGCTTAATTTATAAGGGTCTTAGGGGCACTTGCCAATAATTGAGAAGAATATGTGTCATATTGAGCATTCTCCCTGAAGAAGCCTGGGACAATTACCAAATCAGCAAACTCATTTTATGGCATCCTTGGGTTACAGAAAACCTTCTGGTGTTTGGCAGCCTTGCCTAGACCCCTTCTGGGCATCTGAATCACAGTTGCCTTTAATTTCCTTTCCAGTAGGGAGTAATTTATTTTATCAGTCTGTTATTGATACTCACTTGGATGATTTAACTGTTTAGTGTGGCTTAACCTGTAACTTCTAGGATGTGTTTTAAATTGAACCAGTTTCCACTTACCACTTTAACAAGTTCAAGTAATTTTTAAATTACACTGAAATTGAGTTTTTGCCATCAATTGGAATGCAAGGTGTCTTCACAGCTGCTGACCCATAAACTCACACTTATTTCTCAGTAATGCTGTCTCCTAAGCTTTGATTGGCAGAGAGTTGTGATTTGCATAATGGGATGTAGGGAATGTTTCCCAATACAGATGGTATTAAGTTGCCTTCACTCTGATAAGCTAAAGACTACATTGAGATGAAGAGAGTGTACTGCATAACCACTGTGTTGATATCTTTTAATAAGCGTGTCATCATTAGAGGAACCATCTTTGCATGACTGACTGAATCCTTGTTATACCCATAACAAAAAATGGAGAGCCTTGTTATCTTACAGACAGATTCCTATGCGGATGAATTGTATCTTTCTTTGGTAAGGAAAGAAAGGAAAATGCAGATAAGATATACAGCTTGTCTCAAGATCAGTGTTGAAGTGAACCCGATGTGCAGCACAATCCTATGCATATTTATGTGGAAGCAAGTCTTACCGTGGAGCTAACTCCAAAGTAAATGTGCATACAAATAGCAGCTGTAGTCTGCAAGGAAGCTTCAGTGTCTACACTGGGGGTGGGGAAGGAACCAACACATCTTTTTATGTCACTGGAAGTTGCATTTTCACAGCACAATACACAGGAGTGGTTTCTATCCTAACTTAAGATAATACATATATGAGGTGTGACAGAAAAGTTAACCCCTGGCGAAGCTGGCATCATTTTCCTCTCTAGACTAATTGATCTGCTCCTGTGCCCTGAACTAATTTTCCTTCACTGCCTTGTTCTGGTCCTTATTTTCTACCAGGTTTGTGATTTGGTACTGGGTTGCTTGACTACTTTTGTACAAATCTGAAACATGAATACTATATTGTACAATTTCAGTTTTTTCCATGAGATCTGATTTGGGAGAGAATAAAAGGACCAACAATTGGATGTTTCAAAAAGATAAACCATGTATAGGGATCGTATGGGAGAACAGACTGATTTGCTGATTTGGGAAGACAAAGGTCTCTTGCACGCCACACAGATATAGCACCACTTTAACTGGCATGGCTGCATTCTATGGAATCCTGGGGTTTGTAGTTTGCTGAAGCACTAGAGCTCTCTGGCTGAGAGTTCGAAAAGCCCCTCCCTAAAATGGCAATCCCAGGATTCCATAGGATGTTACCATGGCATTTAAAGTAGTATGCAAGAGCTGTACTATAATTGTGTAATGTGAAAGAGGCTGGAGTTGGCTCTAATAAGGCATCAAGGAGTGGTAGCCTAATAGTCTAGAGGTCTGGCATGCATTGTGAATCAACATCACACAAACTTTGAGTTGCTCTAAGCTACAAGTATAGGAAATTTCACAGAAAAAAAGTAGTGACAGGATATTGGGGTAGATTGAATGCCAGGTCCAGAGAAAATAGGCAAGTAGCACAGATGGGTTTATAGCAGTCAACAGAGCACAAGGAAGAGCTGACAGAAATCAATAACAGCTTGAGGGCCCAATCTGAAACTCATTAATTTTAATGGAGAGAGTCCCACTTATTTTGGTAGCCATTGAAACAGGCCACAAGATTTTTCCTTATTAAACTATACGCCCAAACTCATAAGTCCTTTGCACTGATAGTTCATCAGTCCAGAAGACACTTACAGTTTCCCAATTAACAAAAGGCCTGCAGGTTAGTGCTTCCATGATCAAATAATCCTTTTTTAAAAAAATAGACAGTGGCTTTGTTTTTGTGTTTTGTTTGGTATGCTATATGCAATTGGTTCTGTGATAATGGAAGGTGCTCAGATGTTTTCGTGAAGTGAGTCTGCTTAGATGCAAAACAGGATTACAACTGCCCATTAAGAAAACAAAAATAATGGCCACATTTGGTTGCCATACATAACTTAAAAGTAGATGATGAAGACATTAAAATTGTTAAAGATCTTCTATACTGTGACTTGGGGCTTGTCTACACTAGCTAGAATACTCCACAATCTGGCTGGAGTATTCCAGCCCCGGGCCTGTGGCGTTTCCCCCCTGTTACCTACCCTTCCGTTGCAACAGTGGAGGGGTGTCCTCACACCTGTGGCCTGTGAACAAACTGATGCATCTCTTCCCCATGCTGGTTGCATCGTCCAAGGCCAGGAACAAGGTGCTTGGCCATGGTCATATGGCTGGGTGCCTCATGGTGACCTCAGCAGATGTGACACCTGTGACCCAGCAAGGAAATGGCTGTGTAGGGCACTGCGCAGGCCGTGCATGTGGACACCCCCTATTGCAGTAACAGAACTCACCGTTTTCTCAAAAAAAGCATGCAGCAAACAGTGACAGTGGGTTTTTGTTTCATTTTGTTTTGTTTTTACCACATGTCTGCTCTATTTTAAAGGGTATTTGTCCTGGATTCTCATCGGAACTGCCTGGACATCTTCTGGACAGTTCATACTAGAAGCAGGGCAAAAATCCTACGTCATCTGGACTGCTGGGTACAGGAACTGGGGGAGGCCATTTCATTTGGCCCATCTAGACAATCAAAATGGAGACTATGAATAAAAAATGGAGTCATGAATCAAAATGGAGACTATAGTCAAGAAATCAGAAGAAGACAAGGAATTGGACAGGTAGCTGTGAAGAAACTGGATCCTCAAGTATAAAGATGTATCATTGAATACCAATGTCAAGATTGTTCATGCAATTGTATTTCCAGTTTCTGTGTATGGGTGTGAAAGCTGGAGAGTGAAGAAAGTTCACAAGAAGAAAATAAACTCATTTGAAATGTAGTGCTGTTCCTCTGTGGAATGCCAAAAAGACAAGTACTGTAAATGGGTCCAAGAACAAATCAAGCATGTGCTTTCCTTAGGAACCAAAATGTCTAAACTAAATTGAAGCTAACATACTTTGGGCACATCCTTGCTGAGGGGTACAGAAGCAGTGGTATGTGGGCCTGACAAGATGACTCGGGAGGTGTGTTGTCTCCCTGGGGCAAAGATCTGTGATGTGACCGAGAGGCTGACAAGACTCGTCAAGCCTACAGATCATTACCCCTTCCTTTTGGTCCATGTGGGAACCAATGATACTGCAAGGCACAGCTTTCCCAAGATCAGAAGAGATTATGAGGCCCTGGGGAGGAAGCTGAAAGAAATGAACGCACAGGTGGTCATCTCGTCTCTTCTGCCAGTTGAAGGGCATGGTCCAAGAAGGGAGAGGAAAATAGCCGACGTAAACAACTGGCTCCGTAGATGGTGTCGCCGGGAACAAATTGGATTCTTGGATCATGGACTGCGCTTCCATGCGGGGGGACTTCTGGCAAGAGATGGGGTGCATCTTACAACAGTTGGAAGAAACATTTTTGCCAACAGTCTCAAGAATTTGATCAGGAGGGCTTTAAACTGAGTCAAATGGGGGAGGGAGACAGTATTCTGGAAGGCAAAAGGGCTGGAGAAAATAGTCAAACTGTCATAGAGGGAACAAGGCAAACAGCGCAAGGACCCAACAGTGGGAGGCAAAAAAACTTGCACAGGGAGCAAGTTAAGGGAACACATGGTCTCAGATGTCTCTACACTAATGCACAGAGCATGGGAAATAAGCAAGATGAACTAGAACTCCTTGCACTACAAAACAAATATGATATAATAGGCGTTACTGAAACCTGGTGGGACGAGTCTCATGATTGGAATGTAGGAATAGAGGGGTATAACCTTTATAGGAGAAACAGGCCAAACAGGAAAGGAGGAGGAATAGCATTATATGTCAGGGATATTTACACCAGTGAAGTGATCCATGACATCAATACTGGAAGCCAGGTGGAGAGCATCTGGATAAAAATTAAAGGGGAGGGAAACAACAGGGATGTTATTGTGGGACTCTACTACAGACCCCCAAATCAGACGGAGGAATTGGATGTTGCCTTTCTAGAACAGATGAACATACATGCAGAAAGAAGAGATGTAGTAGTGATGGGTGACTTCAACTATCCTGATATTTGCTGGCAATCTAACTCAGCCAAAACTACAAGGTCCAGCAAATTCCTTACATGCCTGGAAGACAATTTCATGGTCCAAAAGGTGGAAGAGGCAACAAGGGGGTCAGCTATTTTAGATCTGATCCTAACCAACAGAGACGACCTTGTTAATGGGGTGCAAGTGGTGGGATCCTTAGGTGAGAGTGATCATGTTCTCCTGGAGTTTGTTATACAATGGAAAGGAGAAGCCAGGCATAGTCAGACACGCATTCTTGACTTTAGGAGAGCTGATTTCAATAAATTCAGGGAAATACTGGGGATGATCCCATGGTCAAGAATACTAAAAGAGAAGGGACCTCAAGACGGATGGGACTTTCTCAAAAGGGAGATACTGAAGGCACAATTTCAAACAGTACCATTGAGGAAGAAAAATGGGAGGTGTCTCAAGAAACCAGGATGGAAAAGATCAAGAACAAAATGAGAATAAGACCTAACTGCATTAATCAAACAAACAAGAAAATCAAGAAAGCGATGTAATGAAAATAACCCTACAGTAAAAATTAGAACAGGAAACATAATAATAATAATAATAATAATAATAATAATAATAATAAATTTATTTATACCCCGCCCCTCTGGACATGCCAATATTTCATCAGTCTTAAACAGCCTGGCATGAATGACCTCAGATACAGGTGTTTTATACAAGCCAAACATGCTTCAACATCTCTCTCTCTGGCTTTTCTTCACAAACGAAGATTCAGGAAGGACTCATCCCGCGCTTTCTGCAAGCGCGCTGATGACTAAAAAGGCCAATCCGAGATAAACAAGTCCGGTTGCAAAAAGCACAGCAGAAGGTCTCCTTGGGTGATGTGTTTGGGTTGTGATTCTTTCTGCGTTGTCGTTTCTCTTCAAGACTTGTTCGTCGTGAGTTCTCAAATAAGGCTGCAGCATTGTGGATAGTGCGTCTCCATGCCTCCCGATGTGAGGCCAGGGCGGACCACTGTTGGTGATCAATTTGGCCAAGCCTGAGATGTTGTTTCAGGGAGTCTTTGTATCGCTTTTTTGGAGCGCCCCTCTTACGCTGACCCGTGGCGAGTTCACCGTAGAGTAGTATTTTTGGGAGGCGATGGTCCTCCATCCTAGAAACGTGCCCTGCCCAGCGCAGCTGTGTTCTCAATATCATGGCCTCAATGCTGGTGATCCCTGCTTGCTCAAGGACAGCAACATTCGTCACATAGTCAGTCCAGTGTATATTTAGGATTGTGCGTAGACAGCGCTGATGAAAGCGCTCGAGGAGTCGTAGGTGGTGGCGATAGGTGACCCATGTTTCAGATCCATAAAGGAGGATAGACAGTACGATGGCTCTATACACACTGATTTTTGTGCTTTGCCTCAGGTGTTTATTGCTCCAGACTCTTTTGTGAAGTCTTCCAAATGCACTATATGCCTTTGCTAATCTGTGATCGATCTCTTTGTCAATCTTGGCATCTGAGGAGATGATGCTTCCCAGGTAGGTGAACTGCTGAACGGACTTGAGCACTGATTTGCCGACGGCAATGTGGGGATGGTGGTGTTCGTCCTGTGGTGCAGGCTGGTAAAGAACTTCTGTTTTCTTCAGGTTGACTTCTAGCCCAAACAGCTCTGCAGCTCTTGCAAAGCAGGATGTTAGGCGCTGCAGAGCTCCTTCTGTGTGGGCAACAAGGGCAGCATCATCGGCGAAGAGCAGCTCACGGACTAGATAGTTTAGAGTCTTAGTGTGAGCCCTCAGATGGCTTAAGTTAAACAAGCTACCATCAGTACGGTAGCGTATATAGATGCCGTCGTCTTCTTCAAGCTCTGCCATAGCCCTTTGGAGCATCATGCTAAAGAAGATTGTAAATAAAGTTGGTGCAAGAACACAACCTTGCTTCACTCCATTAGTTATTAGAAAGGGCTCTGAAAGAGCATCGCCATATCTGACTTGACCACGCTGTCCCTCGTGTAGCAAGATAATCATTTTAAGGAATTTGGGGGGGCATCCTAGTCTTTCCAGGATCTGCCACAGACCTTTTCTACTTACAGTGTCAAAGGCTTTGGTGAGGTCGACAAATGTTACATAGAGACCCTTGTTCTGCTCCCTACATTTTTCTTGCAGTTGCCTAAGGGCAAATACCATGTCTGTAGTACTCCTATTGGCTCTGAAGCCACATTGGCTTTCAGGGAGAAGTTCTTCTGCAATAGCAGGAACTAACCTGTTCAGGAGTATCCTTGCAAGGATTTTTCCAGCAATAGAGAGCAGTGTTATGCCTCGATAGTTTGAGCAGTCGGATTTTGCTCCTTTTTTCTTGTACAGGGTGATGATGACTGCATCTCGGAGGTCTGATGGCAGTTCCCCTTTTTCCCAGCAATTCACAAGGAATTCGTGGAATTTTTCGTGGAGTGCATGACCTCCGTGTTTCCAAACTTCAGGTGGGATTCCATCAATCCCAGCTGCCTTGCCGTTTTTCATCTGCTGTATGGCCTTAAAGGTCTCTTCCAAAGTGGGAGTTATGTCCAATTCATTTTTCATTGGTTTTTGTATCATATCTTGGATAGCTGAGGCTTGGACTACTCGGTTGGCGCTAAAGAGACTTTGAAAATGTTCAGCCCAACGATTTAGGATGGAGGCTTTATCAGTAATTAATGTTTGACCATCTGTACTGTATAAGGAGCTTTGGACCTGATAAGTAGGTCCAAACACTGCTTTAACAGCTTCATAAAATCCTCTATGATCACCCAGATCTGCACAGCGTTGTGTCTTTTCTGCTATACTGATCCACCACTTGTTCTGCATGTCTCGGAGTTTTTGTTGTAGTTTGCTACATGTGAGGCGGAAAGCTGCTTTTCTTACATGACAGGTTGGCTGGGCGAGGTATGCCTGGTGAGCAGCTCTCTTCCTTGCCAACAGCTCCTGGATCTCGTGGTTGTTTTCATCAAACCAGTCTTGATTTTTCTTGTGGGAGAACCCGAGGGATTCTTCTGCAGACTGGACGATACTGTTTTTGATATGTTGCCAAAGCACTGTAGGAGAAGGATCTGTAGGGTGGTCTTCAAGTTTCGTTTGTAGATTTGCCTGGTAGTTGTCTCTCATGGTAGCTTGTTGAAGATTGTTGACTTGGAGTCTCTTCTTTAAGATGCCACCCCTCTTAGGTTTGAACTTAAGATGAAGATTTAGTTTACATCTGACAAGGCGATGATCTGTTTGGCATTCTGCACTGGGCATCACTCGGGTATGACGGACATCATGAATGTCTCTCTGACGGACTAGAACGTAGTCAATGAGGTGCCAGTGTTTGGATCGGGGATGCATCCAGGTTGTCTTCAAGCTATCTTTCTGCTGAAAGATTGTGTTTGTAATAGTCAGCTGTTGTTCTGCACAGAACTCTAGCAGGAGGCGTCCGTTATCATTGCAATTTCCAACACCATGCTTGCCTAAGACACCTTTCCAGGCTTCGGAGTTCTTTCCTACTCTGGCATTGAAGTCACCAAGGATAATAATTTTATCTTCTACAGGGACTTTTTGTATGAGTTGGCGTAGGTCTGTGTAGAATTTGTCTTTCTCTACAGGGTCAGCTTGCATAGTTGGGGCATATATACTGAAGAGAACAACATGTGGGAGGCGTAAGGAAATAATGCGATCAGAGTGTCCTGTTGGCAAGGTTTCGAGTTTGGAGGCAATGGAGTTTTTAATCATAAAGCCTACTCCTGACAGATGTTTTTCGGTTTTGGGTTTGCCAGACCAGTAAAGTGTGTAGCCGGCGCCATGTTCTTTAAGGCTGCCTTCCTCATGGAAGCGAACTTCACTAAGAGCAGCGATGTCAATATTAAGCCGTGATAGTTCAAGGGCTATTAGGGCAGAACGACGCTCAGGCCGTCCACTATCTTCAGAGTCTTGCATGGTTCTGATGTTCCAGCATGCAAGTGTCAGTTTATTTACACCTTTGGAGGCCGGTGTGTGCCTTTGTTTCTTTGCCTTGGTTTGACCGCATCAGAAGATTCCCGTTGGCCGCGGCTAGCCAACCAGGTAGTTGGGGATGAGCTTTCTTTAGGCCACCTTTTCTAGGCCCCTCTCCATGTGGAGCAAGCAGTGCTCTCCTTAAAAAAGGCTGCTTGGTCGTTCAGAATGCTGCCGAACAAGACTGTCATCTCCCGGGTCAGGCTTGAGCGACCAATGTCCTGAACCGCCTGCATGCAGGGTTGGGGCTGCGGCTTCCAGTGCATCTTTACACCTGCCGGTTTCGTCCCTCGCCAGTCGCTACAGGGCTTTTTTGGAAATGGATTTGTCCTTCGAGCCTGTGCAATGGATTTTTCTGGTGGAGCGCAGCGTGCACAGAACTGGCCTCACCCTTTAAACCAGAGATTCATCTGCCGTGGCCTTGCAAGCATGGACGTGGCAGTGAGGTCCTCGGGCCGTAGGTTTGATTAGAGTTTCCTTCTCTTAGATGGTTGACCTTACAGGGTTGGACGAGCACCATCTGCCCGGGTTTGGGATTGGAGTTTTCCTTCTCCTAGGACGGTTGCCACAAGGCTGGAGAGCCCATCCTGCCCTTTGACGCTCTTTGTCAGACCCTTCGGTTTTGACCTGTCTGGCATGGGAGACCCTACCAGTGGCTATTATGCCACCGCCAGCATAGCTCAAAACATCATTAGGGTATGCAAGCCTCTCTCCCACGACAAGGGGGCGTCAATGGAGAGGCAACGGAGAAATGTAAAGTACTGCATTTAGGGCGGAAAAATGAAATGCATAAATATAGGATGGGAGAGACCTGGCTGAATGAGACTACGTGCGAAAGGGATCTAGGAGTCCTAGTAGACCACAAGTTGAACATGAGCCAACAGTGTGATGCGGCAGCTAAAAAGGCCAATGCAATTTTGGGCTGTATCAATAGAAGTATAGTGTCTAGATCAAGGGAAGTAATAGTGCCACTCTATTCTGCCTTGGTCAGACCTCACTTAGAATACTATGTCCAGTTCTGGGCACCACAATTCAGAAAGGATATTGACAAATTGGAGCGTGTCCAGAGAAGGGCAACTAAAATGGTGAAAGGTCTGGAAACAATGCCTTATGAGGAGAGACTTAGGGAGCTGGGTATGTTTAGCCTGGAAAAAAGACGGTTTAGAGGCGATATGATAGCCCTGTTTAAGTATTTGAAGGGATGTCACGCTGAGGATGGAGCAGGCTTGTTTTCTGCTGCTCCAGAGACTGGAACACGGAGCAATGGGTGCAAGCTCCAGGAACAGAGATTCCACCTCAACATGAGGAGGAACTTTTTGACAGTAAGAGCTGTTCGGCAGTGGAACGCACTCCCTCGGAGCGTGGTGGGGTCTCCTTCCTTGGAGGTCTTTAAACAGAGGCTGGATGGCCATCTGTCGGGGATGCTTTGATTGTGATTTCCTGCGTGGCAGGGGGGTTGGACTGGATGGCCCTCGTGGTCTCTTCCAACTCTGCAATTCTATGATTCTATGATTCTATGATTCTATGTTTTTTACTGGAAAAGACAGTAATGCTCAGTAAAGCAGAAGGCAGTAGCAAAGATGAAGGCCATATTACAGATGGAGTGATTCAATCAAGGAAGCCACAGCCTTGAGTTTGCAAGACCTGAGCAGGGCTATTGACAACTGATATTCTTGGAGACCAAGAATAGAAGGTCATAGCATCACCATATATTTTGAGGCCAACTTAATGGCAAATAACAAAAACCATATCTGTTTAGATGAAAATGTGGCAGTGTCTGACACTGAAGACCTGAGGCAATCCCACTGTGCCCTCCCCACACTTTTGAAAAGACCAAAAAAAAAAAAAAAAAGCCCCAAAACAAAACCCTTCGATGTCTTGATACAGTCTTGTTCTAATGTATCATTCTAGATCAGTGGCTCTTAACCTTTTCTTTATCCAGGGACCCCCTCTAAATTTCTTTTGTTGCCCTGGTCCCCCAAGACTTAACTCAAGATTTGAAACTATAATAATAAGGCATAATAATAATAATAATAATAATAATAATAATAATACAATTACACCATCCAGTTAACCTTCCCTCAGAGGCACTGGAGGTGGGGGGGCAGCCTTTTCTCTGACTTCTTCCTGCAAGTTCGTGGCTGGAACAGATTGAATGGCAATGCACAGGCCAAGCCGGCCAAGCAGCCAGTCTTTGCCTTGGCTCCTGTCACATGGCCACTCCATGTGGGGAGGCAGTGGGCCAATCAGCCTTCAAGCCTTCGCAGACCCCCTGTGAGGACATCATGACACCTTGGGGGTCTCTAGACCACAGGTTAAGAACCAGTGTTCTAGACTGTGTTGTTTCTGTAGCATTTTTTATGTGCACTGTGCTCTACAGTATCTAGCTCAGTCATCTTTACAGTGGCTAAGTGAAATGAGATGGCAAAACAAGGCTGAGAGATAGTGATTTGTCCAAGTCCACACCTGGCTGACTGTGGAATTAAACTGAGGCTTCTCATTTCCAGATTGACCACCCTCAAGCAAGTTGGAGTTTTACTTCCCTGGCCTATGACCTCCTAGCTTTTTTCATCAACTCGTAAGATTTTCTGAGCAGAATTAATGGACAAGGAGGTGTATCCTATCTCATAATCACTGGGCTGATGAGACAAAGTATCATTTGTTAAGAAGTTAGCTACTTAGCATTATTTTGACCCCTGTACAGTATATGTGCAAGCCTTGCAATTCCCAAGATGGCGGCGCTTATAATACTTTATAATAAAAAATTGGGTGTATGTGTGAGGGGGGAGTGGAAATAGTTCCCTAGCAAGGAAAAACATTAAAATGTGTGTTTTCAAATGATGAAGTTTGACCTTGCCCTGCCAGAGGGCTCAAGATGACAAATCATCTAATCAGCCAGGTTACCCAGTCATGACCATGCTGAAAATGAAGGCTTCTTCTTTGGCTAATGGTGGGACATGGGCACTTGTTACCTACATGTAAAATAGACTGATCCTCTTTTACTCACTCCAACACATGGTAGCTTTCACTTTATTTCCAAGAGTACACAAACACAGAGAAATCTGAGAAATTGCCTCTAGGGCCCTGCTGTTTGTCTTTCTACAGCGTTTTATATATGAATAATCCAGGGTGGAATACTGTCTCTTCGAATCCCAAAGATTTCTTCACAGGGTCCATGAATCAGAAGCATCTGATATTAATTTACCTTTTAAAACCAGGATGTTTGCTGAATGGTTTGAAAAGAAGCAGGTCAACCCTGGAAGCACTAGATTTTTAATTTGCTTTAAAAGTCGGTAAATCGATATTTCAGTACTTCTCTGTGTAGGCTTCAGCTCCATTTTTCTGGAGCATGGCAGACAGGTTTGAAGTTCACTGGGTTTTTTCTGTAAAGTGAATGCCCCATTGCTTACTGTGTGCAAGAGTCAATAAGAGCCTGGAGACAGTCCATTTTCCCAGGCTATTGTCTTTCTTGAACCATTCTCCACACCTTTCCTGGTTTGAGTCAATATCAGTATGCATATGTGTTCTTCCCTCTTCTTTGTTCTACCTGGAGTCCAAAGTGGGTTTGCCAAAATCTCTTCCATTGAAAATCAGTCTGAAAAACAAAAACCTCAAAATGTTAACAATATCAGCACTCAATAAGACGATCATAAAAAGAATAATTTAAGCTATCAAAATATGACTTTTCAGTTCTGAGGGCCACATGCACAGTGTCACCAGCCCATGAAAGGACATACATATGCACACACAAACAAACATCTAGTGATCCCTTGGAAGGATAAAAGTGAACACCTCTACCATCCCTCAGCCACACTGCTTTCTTACACTTGCTTTCTCTTTTTCCTCTCTTCTTCCATTATTTTCCTATTTAATTTATTCCTTTTACTTCCATTGCTTTTTCTTTCCCTCAAACAACTCATCTCTTCTCTCTTTTACTTCTACCATCCCAGCAAGCAAGTGAATATTTTGCTTTTGCACTCACTTTTGAAGTTGTAGAAGAGTCACAGAGCCCTCTAAGAACAGGTATCTGCCAGAACAGTGCTTATTAAGCTATTGGGTGGGGGAGACCACCATTTTTTTTTCCCCAATTTACTATTTGCCACTGTTATTTATTTATTTCCTGGAAACTCACCAGGGGTCAGGAGGTCACAGCTCATGGACTGGCATTAGTTCATGGATCCACACTTTGAGCACTGTGCTAAAAGATGCTTCTACTCCTGCACTCAGTGGGGAGGGAGGGCACCTGGGAGGACTGCTAGAACATCCTCGCAGAAGGAAAATAATCAGCAATGGAAGTGACCAAGTCCTTGTCAGCAGTGATGCTGGACTTGATGAAAGGAATCGAGTGAATGCTGAGGAGAAGGCTGAAAACTGTGTACAGACCATCGACAATATGAATAGCTGTACAGATTTTAGGCCGAGATTCGCTAATCCTCCCGAACGCCGAATCCAAGGAGTTTATGGGGGATTTGCTAGCCCCCCTTCTGAATGACACGTATGCATCCGAACGGCCCTGTGTATGGATGATCGATCTTCTGAACGCCGTACGTATTTTTTTACCATATAGACGGACCCTCAGGTTGTCCAAACGAGCAGGAATGTGCATACCCTCTCAGAGCTTTTAAAAAACTCTGGGAAAAGCCATGAAGGCTTTCCTTTGGAGTTTTTGGTGGATTTGGCCACCCTCCTTCTGAATACTGTGGATTGATGTGGCATGGCATTTAGAAAAATCGTATTCTCCTTGAATTCTATGAGGAGTATTCTCTGGGTGATGAGAGGAGGAATCCAGCTCTGATGCTTACACTTGGGTATGCCCCTCCACCACCCAGAGCAGAGGCAGGAGATTCAAACTGATCATGTGACCCCTTTGGGCCGTTGGTTCTTCCCTCCTCCCAGCCATTGTCTGGCCAGTTTTTTCTCCTGCCTCACCCAGAGTGGAGCTAAATTTGGTTCCTCCCGTCGGATCTCATTTTTCTTTCTTTCTTTCACTCTCACTTCATTTTCCCTGCTTCTTTTACCTAGATTATCTATCTTCCTTTAAAAAAAAATCTTTATCTTCATTTCTCTCCCTTTCCTCTCACTATCACCCATGGTCAAGGAAAAGAAGAAGCTTCCCCCTCAGGGGAAGGGGGACACCGACAAGGCCACTCCGCCGCTAGGTAGCAGCCAGCAGGCATTGAGCACTGCCACAACAGGGAAGGCGTCCGCACCCCAAAGCCTTGCTCCGCAGGCATCGGGAACGCGGGCCACAGCTGGAGCAGCACAGTCTCCCAAGCCACTGAGCATGGCTCAGCAGGCAGAGGAAGATGACCGGACATCTACTCCTGCCTCCCTGTTGACTGGAGAGCCAGCGCCAGAGGCAGTGAACAGGGAAGTAGCCGCAGCTCCGTCGGGAGGAGGTTCCGGGGAGGAGGACGGAAAACTGGCCGATTCAGAGTCCCTTGGGGAGCAGCAGAATTGGGTCGGGAGCGGTACGGAGGAAGAGTTCTCTTCAGAGGAGAAAGATTCCTCCGAAAGGCCGCTCCACGTGGCAGCCCAGATCAACACTGATAGTGGTTGCCATCTTGGGTCATCCGGGGATCTCCGCAAGGGCAGACCAGTGGATGCCAGTGATGGGGGCAAAGGGGGCCCAGCTTGGGAGGCCTACATGGCCACCGAGTGGGGGGTGGTTCGAGTGGCAAAGCAAGCCTTCGCGGCTGTGACAAAGTTGGGAAGCCAGCCCTCCGGGAAGCACAGGGTCCACTTTGATTCCAAAGGGAGGGGGGAAAGGGTCGGGTCAAACAGGACCCAAGTCCTCCCGGCCAACACGAGAGCCTAGCAAAACTCCACGTTTGATGTCCAGGGTCAGCTCCCTGCTCTTAGAAGCCATGCACATCCTTCGAGAGCAGGAGGATGGGGGGAGCCCAGGTGAGGAGGAGCCTACCCCAGACCCCAGCAGGCTGTACACGGAGTGACAATCGAAACGCAAGGCACCCCCCTCCCCGCATTCCTTGCTGGAGTCAGAACACTCTTCGGGGGATGAGTTCCCACCACAGAACCCCCGGGACCCAGGCCTTCCCCAAGCGGATGAGGACCCGGAGCGGGAGGAAGGAGAGTGGTCAAATCCTGAGCCCCCCCCCAAGGGGGACCTTCAGAGAAACTGTTCCACCTGGAAGATTTTGAGCCGCTCTTAGCAAAAGCAGCTTCCCTACTGGGCCTCCCAAGACAGCAAGTGCCCTTGGACCAGGTCCCAGAGGAATACAGCCAAAAGACAGAGTCGGTCCTGGGGCCTCCCAAGGCCCCTGGCCAGGAGGTTCCCTTCCCTTCCATCTTTAGGCGAGCGGTGGAAAGCGAATGGGATAAGCCCCTGCAAGTCAAGAAGGGGACGCTACTGGCACAGAAGATCTATTCGCCAGGCAAGGCGGTGTTGGACCAGTTTAAGGTTCCAGCCATTGACGCTCGGATGGCATTGTTGGTCTCAGGGGCCCTCGTGCCACGTGATGGGGACGGCTTCCTTAAGGACCCTGGGGATAAAAGGATGGAAGGGGCCCTTAAGAAGACACATGAGGCTGCAGCCCTTGTGATTAGGCCCTCCACTGCAGGTTCTTTGTTTGCCAGGACGTTCCTCCAGTGGCTGGAGGACTCACTTCAGGATCACACTTTGGACAGGCTATCTTTGCAACGGTCTCTGGCCAAGGTGTACATGGCCATGCAGTTCATTGCTGACGCCACTCTGGACGTGGCTACGTTTGTCTCCAGAGCGATGGTGGCAGCCACTGTGGCAAGGCGTTCAGTCTGGCTTTGCCATTGGGAGGCAGACAACCAGTCCAGGGCAAGTTTAGCGACAGTGCCGTTCAAAGGCGGGCTACTCTTTGGAGAGGAATCCCTAAAGAATCTCCTCGTGGAAACGAAGGAGGAGAAGAAGGCAATGCCTGTGTTATTGAAGAAATCAGACAAAAGACCATCGAAAAGGCCCTTTCAGTTTAATTCCTCCTTCAAGTCGCAAAAGGGGTCCAGACAGAGGGATTTTCGTCCCTTCAGATCTTCCTGGGGAATATCAAGCTTCAGTTCAAGGGCTTCAGGGAGTCAGTCTCAGTCAGGACGCAGGGGAGCCTCCAACTCCAACAGGGGTGGAAGCTGCCAGCAGTTCTGACTCAGATTCCCCTCCCGTGGGGGGCCGTCTGGTGGCCTTCCAGCACTGCTGGGAGGAAACCTCATCAGACAGGTGGGTCATCGGCACCATCTCCCACGGGTACCACCTCCAGTTCAACACATTACCACAGGGCTGGTTGTTGCCGTCTCTGACAGCAAGGGACCCACTCAAGCGGGAGATTCAGATGAAGGCGGTCCAGTACCTCCTAAAAAGGGAGGCCAGCAATGCCCTACAGCAAGCATGCTCGAGTCTGATGGAATTGGTGCGACTCTTAGGTCTTATGATCTCGACAATCTCGATAGTACCCTGGGCCCGTTTTCACACCAGGGGACTACAGAATTTCCTTCTGGGCTTCCAGGGGCAGAAAACAGTAAGGGTGGATCGGGTCCTCATCCTCCCAAGGGAGGTTAAGGCGTCACTATGCAGCTGGACGCGGGACCTCAACCTCTCCAAGGGTTCCCCATAGATCCAGAAGGCGGACATCACCTTGACATCGGACTCCAGCCTCACAGGTTGGGGGGGCCATTGGGAACGTGGGGGAGGCGGAAAAGTGACACAGCATAAACTGGCTGGAGCTCAGAGCTATCAGATTGGCTCTTCTGCACTTCGAGAGGGTCTTGTGGGGCCACCACGTGTTAGTCCTAACAGACAACACAACGGCCCACTCCTACATTGCCAAGCAAGGGGGATTGAGGTCTCGGTCCCTCCAGAGGGAGGCGGCCCTTCTCTTCAGCTGGACAGAGATGTCGGTGGCATCAATAACAGACAGACATATTCAGGGCACGGACAATGTAAGAGCGAATTACCTGAGCAGACATGTAATTCTACCGGGGAAGTGGGCTCTTCACCCTCGGGTATTTGCCCAGATTCAGGACAGATTCAGAAGTTTGGAGGTAGGCATGTTCGCCTCAGCATCCAAGACCAAACTGACAAGGTTGTTTGCGAGGTTTCCTCACCACGAGGCAGAAGGAGTGGACACCCTTCAGTGGCCCTGGCCGAGGGGCCTGCTCTACTTCTTTCCACACATTCCGATGATTGCCAAAGCCATCAGGAAGGTGAGAGAACAGAGGGCTCAGGTGGCCTTTATGGTCCCCCATTGGCGCCGGTGCCCATTGTTCTCAGATCTCAAGGAATTGGCTCTGGGGAGCCCGTGGCCTCTTCTGCTGAGACCAGATCTACTTTCACAGGGTACCATGAGGCACCCAGACCCAGGGTGGCTGCGCCTAGCCGCTTGCAGGTTGAGCAGAGAGTCCTGAGACTGTACGGATATGACGACTCGGTAATTGAGACGATGCTGTCTTCCAGGCATCATTCAACAATGAAGGTCTAGGAAGCTACATGGAGGGCCTTCACCCGATGGTGTAAAGCCAAGCGATGGGATCATACGCAGGCGTTGGTGAAGGAGGTCTTGGCTTTCCTCCAGAAAGGGCTGAATCTCGGCCTAAAACCTAATACCCTGAAGCATCAGGTGGCGGCCTTAGCATTTGTCATTGCCCTTCCCGAAGGTCAGCCACTGTCGTCTCACCCTCACATCAGGCAGTTTCTCAGGGGAGCTTCCATCGTCTCCCCCCCCCAGTTAGACATCGCTTCCCAACGTGGAATCTGCCTTTAGTTCTAAAACAGCTGGTTAAGCATCCCTTTGAGCCAATTAGAGGAGTATCCCTGAGGTTCTTGACACTGAAAGTGGCGTTCCTAATGGCCATCACCTCAGCCAGAAGAGTGTCGGAGCTGTCGGCCCTGTCGGTCAGGGAGCACCTCTGCTCGTTCAATGAGGACCACGTGGTGCTACGGACAGACCTGTCCTTTCTCCCAAAGGTTTTGTCATCTTTTCACATGAACCAGGAGTTGATTCTCCCAGCATTCTGTCAGAATCCCTCTCATCCCAGAGAAAGGGAGTGGCACAAACTTGATGTGTGAAGGGCACTGAGGATCTACATTCGGCGAACCAGAGTTTAGATGTTGCGATTCATTTTTCGTGGCCTTAGGCCCCGCATCAAGGGGCACCAAAGTCTCCAGGCGAATGATCGCAACCTGGATCAAGTCTTGCATTCTGGAGGCCTATGATACAGCTAAGTTTCCATGTCCTTCAGGGGCCACGGCACACTCTACCAGATTGGTGGCCACATCAGCGGTGTTTTCCTCTAATGCACCCATTTTGGAGATTTGCAAAGTGGTGACATGGAGTAAGCCCTCAACTTTCATTAGGCATTACAAGATTGATAAATTCAGAGCAACGGAGGCCACCTTCAGCAGGAGGGTTCTCCACAAGTTATCTGGGACTGAGTCGGTCTTGGAGCAGTCTATCCCACCCGAGGGCCTTAAAGGGCTTGGGTACATCCCAAGTGTAAGCATCAGAGCTGGATTTCTCCTCTCACCACCCAGAGAATGCCACATTGGTACTTACCGTGAATGTGCATTCTGTTGGTGGTAGAGAGGAGGAATCTACCCCGCTCTCGACTGCTCAACAGTTATTATCTCCATGGGTTCGGCTTACAATTAACTGGCCAGACAATGGCTGGGAGGAGGGAAGAACCAACGGCCCAAGGGGTCATGTGATCAGTTTGAATCTCCTGCCTCTGCTCTGGGTGGTGGAGGGGCATACCCAACTGTAAGCATCAGAGCTGGATTCCTCTTCTCTACCACCAATAGAATGCACATTCATGGTAAGTACCAATGTGGCATTTTCGCCGTTTAGAGAACCCCAGTGTCAAATATATTATCTTGGGGAAATGGCTTGACCAAGATACTGAGGAACCAAATCTTTGACTAATAGGAATGTCTGTACTTGTGTATCATTTTTTAAATACCACAAGTTGAATTCGTTCGTTAGTTTTACCCTGTTCCCTAGACCTTACAGTGTGTGTTGCAGGAGACGCGTGAGAGAATCTACAAACTGTTCACTTCCTAACTCCCAAAGAAGGCCTCAGTCACTGGAGAAAAATATAGTAGTAAGTGAGCCCCATGGTGAATTGAGTTTTGTAATTTTATTGCATTGCCACAGGATGCTTGACCAATGACTTGAAAATGACAGGGATCAAAAGTGAACATAGCTGGCCAACCGTTGATTTTGTATCAGACATGTTAACTTGCAAAGTAAATATATATTAAGACAGTGACTGGGTACGTAATAACTTGGTGGAAGCTGACCATCTAGTGGCAGGTTGTAAGAAAGATTCAAAGTACTTAAGTATTTTTTTAAAAAATGAGGGGGGATCAAATGCTGGCTGTCCACCCCTTTGAAAATCATCTTCTTCATAGCACATCTGATCAGAAGCTACTCATCATCCTTGGAGGTAAACTCACTGTTATGTTACTGAGCTGCAGTGTGGGAACACTTGGCTGTGAGGAGCTGAGAGGGCATATAGGCAGACATTTTGTGCCAATAGTAGGGAGAGTGTAGAACTATTTTAGTTCCATTTGCATTTGCTCTGGGAACCATATAGGAACAGTGCTTTAGGTAGCCGAGTGGAAATGGTGTTACAGCCTGGCAGAGGGCTTTGGGAGGGAAGCTCCTGTTTTAGGGTTCCTCAGGAGGCATTCCTTCCTCTGAGAGAAGAAGGAAACACTCTATGCCACACAGCATGAGGAGTCTGCAAGTAAGAGATGGGAGAACAGCTAAGAGAGTCTTGATTGGCTGCTTCTTACATCACCAGGCAACACTGTGATTGGTCTCATTTCTGTTGTGTGTGTTGGCTGTTCCCTTTTGGTTTTGCAGCGCTGACAAATAAAAGTATGATTACAGGAAAGGTCCAATGGCAAACCTGATTAGGTTTCTGTAGTAATAAATAATGCCAATTATTCCACGGGGGAGGAAATACAGTGAGAGGGTTTTCCTCTGGTAATGAGGAGCAGGATTCTGTTTTCATCTTCTTTTTATTTGGGTTACAAGAGGTTATTAGATGGCAGACTTGGAAGGGGTTATACAGGATTTTGTATGAATATTGATAAATACTAGAGCCTCATCTCTTTCCATTGCCTGAGGCCATGTCTGCTGAGATAGGCAGGCAGGGTTCATAGTAATTTCTGTCTATGTGTTTATGTGGGGGGCAAGTGAACAAGAAGAGATTTGTCTGCATCCTCCTGAGTGAGAGCAGAGCACTGGTTTAAAAGCTGTATGTCAAGACACCAGAGCAGTGGATCAAAAAGAACTACTCATGATTCTTCAGGCCATAACTTCTTGTAAAATACCACTGGATACATATACATTTGGGAGCTAGAGGTATGAAGCATTCACAAAATGTAGAAGCACCCTGAAAATAGTTCTAACAAACTGAACATCAGTTTCCATGCAATCTGAAGCTCATGACTTTTCCATCCTTTCCAACATTCAATAGCCATTTGTTCTTAATGTGCAAGTTGGGACTACATTACAGCCTGACACTTCCCTCCTTGGGACTACGTTTTCTGCCCAGAGCATCACAGACCAATGGGCAAAGGAAATGATAGGCATCTTTGCTTGTGGCATATTATTGCCCAGTGAAGTCTCCTGTCACCAGTTCTAAAGCCATCCAATAAGAACACAAAGGCAAGTCTAGGGTTAGAGAGACGGAATAGATGAAGTCACATGATAAAGCCAGAGAGAAGAAGGAGCCTGATAATGAGCTTTATGCTAGGTTTCACTGGCAGAGGTGTTTGCTTGAATCACCATATTAGACTGACAGACAGAAGGCACTGGGTGCTGCAAGGAAACTGATTTAGCTGTGAATCAGTCAATAAGATAAATGCATAATAGGGGCAGAAGACACCTCTTTTCCTTTAAAGACTTCTGTGTGATTCCTGAGATTCCTGAAGAGTTAATTAAAGAAGACCTATTGTCATTGTTGACAAGGCTAGATAGACCATTTATTTAAAAAAAAGCTTATTCAGATTTTTTTTTTAATGGCAACATTGCAGGAGTACTCTCTTTTAATTCCTGTGTGCAGTTGGATTATACACTGAAATTGTTTTCTGGAATGTGCTCCTTTTGCGTGCTTTTGTGATCAGGAATCCTCATGGTCACTCATAACACACTCTCTGCCCCCACTGTCTTCATGTATGCATAGTCTCATACAGTACAAATACCCTTTGAAAGCTATGCTTCTTGCAGGATGTTTAAACTTGCAGTTTGCTTCACCATCTGCAGAAAATCTGTGGACATTACTAACTACCATCCTCAGTGGGACTAGATAGGACAAATTTTCCAATGTTCTGTCTCCCTCTTTCAGCTTTCCTCTTGGCATATGTGCCTCTGTATGAAGCACTTTCCCTTGCTTGTTCACTAAAGCTGCTGCCTTATTTAATCCTTTTTCCGGATGATGTGGAGAAAGTCCCAGGGCATTTCAGCCTTTAAAAAACAATGAAGGGGTATTCTGTCCTCTTTTCACCTACAGAGGGAGGAGGTGACACCGATCATATAAGACAGAAAACCAGAGAGATCAGCTAGAAAGCAACCAATTGATGTTCATCTCCTCTGCAATGTTCCTTTAAATGCTGAGTAATTAGCATACATTATGGGATTTTGTTTTTGTTTTCTTTCATTTTGGCACAAGGAGGTTCTTTTTGCATATAAATTAGATCATCCAGGCTGTTGAACTCTTACAGAAATTGCAGCTAGTAGCATTCACTGCTGGACATGTCTCCCCACCACCCCCTCACATCCTCTGCTCAGGTTTTAGCAAGTGGAGTTTGAGGGCAATGTTAATGCTATATAGATATCCTGCATCATGCTGAAGTTAGAGCATGTCCTCATTGCTTGTTTATTGCAAGCACATGCTGAGGCACCAGCATTATACATCTGAACTGTGCCACCTGCAGTGACAAAATCAGGAAATCAGTATATTTGCAATGTTACCATGCTGATAATAGTTCCATAGTGCTTTTCCTTAGCTTACCTCACTGCAAAACTACATGGGTGCAGAAATGCCATAAACCTGATAACATGATTGTTCGCTGAAAGTCTCTTGTGATCTTGTGATCTCCATTATCTATTGCCATATTTCCAAAATGAGAATTTTAAAATGATTTTTTCCCTTTTTATTGTTTTGCTCACATTCACAAATGCCAGTTTTACCTCAAAAATCTTCCAGAGGAATAATAATGGATGAAAATATTAAAGATGTTATAAATACTTATTAAAGTGCAGTTTCTGCCCCCAAAAGCATGAGTCAAACTCTGCAGGGTGCCAGTTACACGACAGAAATTGTCACGGTACCTACCGTGACATAGTGATCATGAATCCGTCCCTCGCTGTTTATACAATTTATGTCCCTGATCTGGATATCCCGGGTGGTCCCGTGACTGATATTTACACGTCCATAGTTCCGGTTTTGTTTAGGTTTTAATTTTTTGGGGGGGGCTGTCAATCAAAGATGAGATTACTTGTGTTTTCACAACCTCGGTGACGCACTTCCTTTAGAGTTCCGTGCCACGAGCGATGCTATTGGCTGGCTGGGGGGGGGAGAGAGAGGGGGGCAGAGGTTTGTTATTCCCCCTTGCTTCTTGAACATTTTAACCCTTTCAGAAGAGGCAGAAAGCATTTTGAAAGATCCTGATAGATCTTTCGCTCAGACGCAGGGCTTTCCTTTTGAAATCAAGCTGAGTGCTTTGAAAGCAAGCTGAGTGCTTTCCTTTTGAAATCAAGCTGCTTGGATTTCCTCTTGCCTCTTTAACATATTAACCCCTACGGCTGCAGAGATTTCAAGCGGCTATAGGCAGGCGTTTTGAAAGACACAAACACAGAGAGGGGGAATTAAAGGGTGCTAATTCGCTCAGAGGCTTGAATATTTTAATGTGTTCTGACCCAGGGAGGTGACCAAGGGAGGAGATGAATGGGCGACCCTCTGACCGCCACGATCTCTTTGTAACATGCAGTTGAGGAAGAGGTTAAAGCTGAAGGGTTTGCAGTGTAGAAATCCATTTAAAAACGTGGTTGAGTACATGCGCGCGCACACACACACACACACACATCAACCTTCGTGCAGCTGGAAGGGATGCCTTTGTTTTCGGCTGGTGAGGCTGGATCTGTTGAACGGGTGACTCACCCCTCCTTTTCTGGTCCCTGAGCTCTAAGCCCGCCCCCAGTCACCATTTCTGGTCATCCCAGTACCGAGACTTTTTGTCCCACGCTGTTTACATTTCCGATTTTCCGAATCCTCCTGTGACTTTTTTAAAAACCGGCACAAACCGCGGGACTGGAAGTCCCGCAGGTTGAGGGATAAAAGGTGGCCCCCCTTCCAAAAATCACGTACCCGACCTGATGTACGTGTAAACTGCCCGGGATCGACACGAATTCTTCCCAGGACATTTTCATCATGTAAACGGCCCCCAGGAGTTCAGGAAAGTTCTTAAGGGGGGAGTAATTCTTATCATCAGGACTGAGCTCAGCTAATTTTTTTGTAAGGTTTTCATGGCAGCTTCATAATGAAGCCAGTATAGGATAGCTTGAGTGTTGGGTGGCTCCCTGGAGGCTTAAGAATAAAATAACTGAAGTTTTTACATAGCTCTCTCCAAGATATGTAGAATCTGGTTGAAACTAGGTGGAAATCACATTCAGAAATTAAGTTGTGTTTTAACCATCGTTAACACCCAAATCAAAAAGGTAATTTCAGTTCTGCTCATTGTCAAAACTCTTCTCTTACCTGAAACTGTTGGGGTCAATGGAGAGCTGTCCCATGACTGCCCTGTGGGTCCATAAGTCCATAGAAGGAAAGTGAACCAGCAGAGAGCAAGAGCGCCAACAATTTTCAGATGATTCTGAAGCAGCAAAGTGGACAGACACGTAACAATCTTTCCTCAGAAAGAAAGGCTGACTAGTGGATAATCTCGCCTCAGAATATTTTAACAATATGAGTGGTTGTAGATTGTAGTCTGCAGGGAAAGGGCCACCAGTAATTACAACAATTTTTCCCAGCTAGCTTTCACCAGCCAGCACGGGTATGACTCTCACCTTCAACTGGTCTGGTCATGATTATGTTCTCTAAACACTCTTTCTACATCAGTAAGAAGAGTGATGGTAACCTGTGGCATTTCCAATGTATGTTGGACTACAACTCTCATAATCCCTGATTATTGGCTATGCTGGCTGGGTTGATGGGAGTTGCAATCTAACAATATCTAGAAGGCCATAAAATCTCTGCTCCTGAATGAGAGAAGGAAATGGAGACTGCTTCAGATCAACACGCTGACACTATCTATATCCTGGATAACCTATGTTTATGTTTAAAAATGATCTATTCCAAGCAGGCGGAAATGTGTCATAAATTGGCTTACCGTATATTCCGGCGTATAAGATGACTTTTGAGCACTCAAAAGTGCCCTCCAAAATTGACAGTCGTCCTATACGCCGGATACACTTTGCTTCGCCCACCTGCCTATCTCCTGCCTCTTCGCAAACGGAGCGAAGAGGCAGGAGATGGGGCAGTGGGGTGAAGCAAAGTGTTTTGAAGATCATTCGCTCCCCTCCTCTGCCTTCTCTCCCTTTGGGGAGCAACGGAAGACAGAGGAGGGGGGCGAACATTGCGGTTTGCCGCAGCCGCCGCTGGATCGCTTCTGCAGCAGCCGAGGCAAACCCGCGATTCGCCCCCTCTCCCCACTTTCCTGGAAGGTGGGGAGAAGGGGCGAACGTGCCCCATTTGGCCGCACAGCCTCCGGATCCCCCTATGCGCTCTCTCCTGGAAGGGAGCGCAGGAGGGGCATGCAGAGGCTGCGCGGCCAAACCCGTGATTTGCCCCTTCTCCCCACCTTCCTGGAAGGTGGGGAGCAGGGGCGAACATGCCCCGTTTGGCCGCACAGCCTCCGGATCCCCCTCCTGCGCTCTCTCCTGGAAGGGAGCGCAGGAGGGGCATGCAGAGGCTGCACGGCCAAACCCGCGATTCGCCCCCTCTCCCCACCTTCCTGGAAGGTGAGGAGAAGGGGCGAACGTGCCCCGTTTGGCCGCACAGCCTCCGGATCCCCCTCCTGCGCTCTCTCCTGGAAGGGAGCGCAGGAGGGGCATGCAGAGGCTGCGTGGCCAAACCCGCGATTCGCCCCCTCTCCCCACCTTCCTGGAAGGTGGGGAGAAGGGGCGAACGTGCCCCGTTTGGCCGCACAGCCTCCGGATCCCCCTCCTGCGCTCCCTCCTGGAAGGGAGCACAGGAGGGGGATCCGGAGGCTATGCGGCCAAACCCGCAATTCGCCCCTTCTCCCCACCTTCCTGGAAGGTGGGGAGAAGGGGCGAACGTGCCCCTTTTGGGCGCACAGCCTCTGCATCCTCCTCCTGCGCTCCCTCCTGGAAGGGAGCGCAGGAGGGGCATGCGGGGGCTATGCGTTGGAAGAGGGGGTCGTCTTATAGGGCGAATATGTCACAAACTCTGCGTTTTACCTTAAAAATTGGGGGGGTTGTCTTATACGCCGGGTTGTCTTATACGCCGGAATATACGGTAATTTCTCCAAGGCCAATAAGACCAAGTGAAAGTTGTTAGAAAAGAACCAAGCCACATGTATCGGCTACAGTGGACATGTCTTAACCCATGATCTGGTCCTGTCTTTACAGCCACAGGGATTTAAAACCAGAAAACCTATTGCTGGATGAGAAGAATAATATCCGGATAGCAGATTTTGGGATGGCATCACTGCAAGTTGGAGACAGTTTGCTTGAAACAAGTTGTGGGTAAGTTACAATGAAGTCAATAAGCAGTGATAGTGAGCCAGTTCATGGATGCTTGTGATAAAGAAACAACTGAGTGCCAGTTGTTAGGGAGCAACAACCTGGGAGGACTAGGCATGTGGGCTTCCCAGAAGCATCTGGTTGGCCACTTTGGGAAGAACTATACTGGATTAGATGGACTATTGGCCTGATCCTCCTGTTCTGATAGCCAAGCATGGCTCTTTAATTATGTCCAGTCCTTTGCCTTTCAAAGGAGAGATTGTGTCCCCCTCAAATTGTAAGGTTTAACTCAGGAGTGGGGAGGAGGTGGCCCTGCCATGGAGAAGGAGGTGGCCCATTTCCCCAACCCCTCCTTCAGGCCATACCCCTGCCAGAGTGCCCCCAATTACTTTGATTTCCTTCCATTTCACTTTCAATATGGTGACAGGAAGTGACATTACATCACTTCCTATCACCATTTTGAAGGAAGAACAGAGGGGAAAGAAGGTATTTGCTAGAGAGTGGTGTGTTTGCTGAGGGAAGAAAGGGTGTTTTGTGTTTATATGATGGCGGTGTGGAGAGCATGTGATGAGTGTCTGATGGAATCTTGATGAGCAAATGGGAAGAGAGATGAAGGAGCCAATCCTGTGGCAGGAAACTGGTATGGGAGGGGTCTCCTAGAGTGAAAAGAGGTGCATGACAGTTTGGAGAAAGGAGATGACACTTGAAAGGGGAGTTGAAGATGTGCTGTGATGAGGAGAGTGCTGGAATGTGTGTATGATGGTGAGAGGTGCTGAGGGACTATATGTAGGGTTGCTATAAATCCTTCAAGCAGCCCAGCCCAACAGGCTGGTGTAGCGAGGGGGGAGGGAGGCTTTTTTTGGCGGCAGGCTTTTTTTGGAGTGACACTCCCTCCTGCCTCACTCCCCCACCTGCCTGCCCACTTCCTTCCCCACCCACCCCTGCCTGTTCGCTTGCTTCCCGCTCGGAGTTGCGGTGAGTCTTTGGGTGACCTCCTCGCAGGGATGGGGGGGGGAGAAAAGAGGGCTACCTCCTCTTCCCTCCCCCATGGGTGCTCTGTCTCAGTTTTGTGGCAGAGAATTATGGCAAAATTATGGCAGTGGAAATATTGTTGAGAGAAATAGAGGCTGATTGGAGTACAGAGTGAGAGGAAGGAAAGACCCTAAACCACTTGTTATTGAGTCTGGCAGCTTCTGAAATTATATGGTCACCACAGGGTGGGACTAGCAACTGGTTTGAAGTTAACCAAACTGGAGACAAAGTTCAAAGCATTTTTGTTACACTGTTTACACAATAAATCAATCTTTATGTTTTGTTTATCCAATCCAGACTTCTCCTGAATTATTTCCCTTACCAGTATGTATTTGGCACACTAACTCTGTAATTAAACACACACCAATACAAGTACTATCCAGATTAAGTAAAAGCCCAGTCCAAGGAAGGGGTAAGGGGGCAGGTTGACATAAAGGTGGCAACTGTGGAACTGTGGTCTCCACAGATATTTATTTGGCGGCAGTGTAAGTGACAAGGCAGACAGATTGAACAGTGATGTAAATTCAGCTGGTGCATCTGAGAGTCACGGGGTAGCTGTGATTTTGAGATTAAAATTTTGGTTTGAAAATTATGGTTTTATTTTTAATGAGGATTCAGAAATTAGTAGTAGGCTTCAGGGGCAGCACTTTCTCCAGCCTTGGTTCAACACAGTGGTTCTTAACCTGTGGTCCGGGGACCCCCAGAGATCTGTGATGTCCTCACAGGGAGTCCATGAAGGCTTGAAGGCTGCTTGGCTCACCTTCTCCCTGCAGTAGAGTGGCCACGTGACAGGATCCAACTGGCTGGCTGGGTTGTTGTCATGCTCATCCCTGGATTCTGGGTATTAGAGTAGACTCCATGGAAGACCCTGACATGAGTTTGGTTCCTGGCTTGCTTCCTCTGCCTGGGCCTCTCTACCTCTGGATGGCAGCCAGCTCGCCTTTTGGGTCTGGGAATGCTGTTCCCTGGGCAGCTTCAAGGTCACAGCACCTGGAGGTGGCTGCCCTCCTACAGCCCTCCCCACATACCATTCTCATGCTGTAAGGGTTTATCTGGAGGCTGTACTAGGTTGTGTTTAGTTCTGGCTTTGCCTATGTTACTGACCCACGTTTCCTTGCTTAATAAAGAATTCTTATTGAGTTAATGTGAGCGTGTGTTTCTGGTACATCACACTTGGCCTGCACATTGCCATTCAATCTGCTCCAGCCACAAACGTACACAAGGAAGCAGAAGAAAGGTCTTCCCTCCCCCTCCAGTGCCTCTGAGGTAAGGTTTAATGAGTGATGTAATTATAGGTTTTCCATGGTTTTTTTCCGGGTTGTGAGGCCGTGTTCTGGAAGAGTTTTTTTCTTACATTTCACCTGCATCTGTGGCTGACATCTTCAGAAAATGGTTGGGTAGGAGTGTGTGTGTGGAGGGGTGTTATATACTGTGAGGCTCTGTTGGAGAGGATATGAAAATTTGTGTACTTGAATGGCTAGTATGCCAATGTACCATTACCCAAACAGACACTAATCCTCTTTGCATATCTCCACCCAGAAACTAGGCATTCCAGCAAGATGCCAGCAAGATGCAGGCAAAACGTCAGAAATAAACTCTTCCAGAACCCGGCCTCACAGCCTGGAAAAAAAACATGGAAAACTTACGGATGCGGGCTGTGAAAGCCTTTGACTTCACAGTGATGTAGTTGTGTTATTTGTAGTTGTTGTTATTGATATTGTTGTTATTAGGGTTTTAAATCTTGAGTTAAGTCTTGAGTGTCCGCGGCAACAAAAGATATTTAAAGAGGATCCCTGAAAAGGTTAAGAGCCACTGGTTTAATTGATTATTTTTGTGCAAAGGAATAATACAGTAGGTGTGGTTCTCAGATGACTACTGACTGAGTGTGGTATGGGTACTAAATTACTCTTTCCCCTGACATCCATATCTCGAAGAAAAAACCTTGTGATGTTTAGAGGTTGAGATTCTGACATTCCTCAGTTTCTTATAACAAACATTCTTTAAAGAAATTCTAAAGAATAAACATAATGTTTATTGACTGTCTGAGGTTTGGGGTTTTGTTTTGTTTTATGGAAGAAATACAGTGAAGTTGTAATGAGGTAGCTTCCATGCTTTGCAGAGTTCCTCTCACAGTGGGAAAGAGTGGTATGCAGTAAATAAATGAAACTGCTTACACAAGCTTACATAAGGGCTCTTAAAAAATAACCACCCCAAACAAGCAATGGCTTATTTTCCCTTTCAGTAAAACCTATGATTTCATACTGTATATATACAGTGAAACTGCACTTCAGATGTAATCCTTTCTTTCTATGGACTTCTAAATATCCTTATCCAAAACACCTAAAAATAAAAAAATAAAAATAGATCTGGTAAATATGCTTTTAAAATCCAAGACTGCAACAGTGAGGTTTTCCCTTGTGTTTAGACTACTATGGAGAGTCAATTGCAGGTTTCCCCAAGGAGTTTAAGATTTGCTATTTACACAAACTTGTATGCTGCCACCACCTACTGGTAGGAACAAGAAACAGCTTTACTGACAACTACTGTCACCCAGTGAGTCTAAGCTTCACTTTCCAAGGAAAGTGCATTGAGGAGTGGGAAGTAAGCAATCTTGTAGATATCCCTGCTACATGTCAAAACATTCAAAGATTTGTAATTAGCATTACTGTAAGTAACGTAGTTCTCTTAACTGCAGGTCTATAGACTGAAATAAAGACTGAGAAGGGACAGAGGAATGAAATATTTCTGTGGTATTGTAATACATGCCTGAACCATCCATTCAGAATAAATAACCCTTCCCTGCATCCAGCTTGCTTGCTTGCTTTTAACAAAAGTCATCAGAGTTTGTAGGTTATCAAAGCTGCTTACCGAAATACACCAAAAAATGCACGTAAGAGTAGACAGAATGTCAATCAAGTATTTTTTTTAAAAAAAAAATCCATCTACAGTATTCGTATCATCCAGAAAATTCTCAACTATAAAACCTACAGCACCTAAAAACCCACCTTAATAGAAAAGAATAATAGAATCATAGAGTTGGAAGAAACCACAAGGGCCACCCAGTCTAACCCACTGCCATGAAGAAACACATAATCAAAGCAGGCCCAACAGATGGCCATCCAGCCTCTGCTTAAAAACCTCCAAAGAAAGAGACTCCACCACACTCCGAGGCAGTATTCCACTTCTGAGCAGCTCTTACTATCAGGAAGTTCTTCCTAATGTTTAGGTGGAAGAATCTTTTTTCCTGTAGTTTAGTTCATTGCTCCATGTCCTAGTCTCTGGAGCAGCAGAAAAACGCTTGCTCCATCCTCAGTATGACATCCCTTCAAATATTTAAACATAACTATCATGTCACATCTTAACCTTCTCTTCTCCAGGCTAAACATATTCAGCTCCCTAAGCTGCTCCTCATGGGGCATAGTTTTCAAGCCTTTCATGGTTTTGGTCACCCTCCTCTAGACACGTTCCAGCTTGTCAACATCCTTCTTGAATTGTGATGCCCAGAACTGGACACAGTATTCCAGGTGAGGTCTGACCAAAGCAGAATAGAGTGGTGCTATTACTTCCCTCAATCTAGACACTATACTCTTATTGATGCAACCTAGAATAGCATTGCTTTTCTGGCTGCCACATCACACTGCTGACTCATGTTCAGCTTGTGGTCCACTAAGACTCTTAGATTCCTTTCGCATGCACTGCTAAAAAGAAAAGATGCAACCTATATGCAGAATGACAGGTAGAAGTTGACCCAAGGGGCCTTGTTTGATAGGGAATTCTACAGTGAGAGTATCACCACTAAGAAGGTCCTAATTTTAATAATTTCTGAGTTCTCCTTTTGATAGTTTGGGCCTGATTCTTAGCCTTCATTTGGCATGGGAATGGTGAAGATAAGTTAGGTAGATTCTTTGTGTGAAAGTCAAGGAAACAGAGAGCTCCTTGGCTTCAAACTATCCCCCACAGGGCATATACATAGAAAAAGAATGTGGCAATTATAGCCAGCTCTCTTCAATCTTAATTTAGTGGACTGCAAACCTATCCTCCCTCCTCAATGCACTACCATCATGTCACAGTCTTTTGAAATAGCCTTTCCTTTTATCCAAAAGCTCCTTTAGGCCAGTGTTCCCATGCAGTTTAATGTTTGATAATATGTCAATGAGCTGTAGTGTGGGAGGGTGAACTTATTAAATGCCACTATTGTTTGGAACATAGCTGTTTGGGACTTGCATTAGTCTCGTTGCTCCTCATCTTGATTACAAAAACAAGACCATCATAACCATCTAGACCATCATTTGGAAATTCCTACACTTCTGGACACATAGCCAGTAGCACAACCTTAGATAATGTTGATAGATAACCACCATCATTTATCCCCCAGCCACATTTCAGGGCAGATCAATTAAAAGTTAGTAGGAATGACCCTCCAGTTCCTTGCTATTTGTTGTTGTTTTTGTTGCTTCTGTACCTAAACATCTTTTTTTTTCATATGGTGAAATATATGTGTAGTACTAATAAAATGTAGGCTGGCATCCTGTTGGTGACATATCCAGGCACAACTGAAGCTTACACCAGTGTATGTAACCTTTTTGGTCCTGGTGGATGGAGGAATCCAGTATCTCCACTTGTAATTACCTCCTCCCCAAACCAGCTACGGTACCTGTTTTCTGGCTTGATGCTCCTCTCTACAGCCATTCAGTGGCCAGAAGAGGACCAAGGAAGGATGAGGGGCAACCATGCCACCAACCTGCTCCATTCCTTCAGCCACCTGCAGGAAGATGATGTCATCCTCCTGGACCACTGGAGGACTCCCAGGAGGTCCAGGAGAGTGCCTTTTTCTTCCCATGGGCAGCTGCAGAAACTTCCCCTGGCCACTGAATATCTCTGTGGAGGGGTGCCCATACAGAAAAAAGGTAGTTCAAGTGCCCGGGGAGGGGGATGAGATGAAACTACACCCGGAGGAGCCTTATGATCTGCCAGTGTGATGTACGATCTCAGTCCTTATCTTTCCCCTTCTTAAAAAAAATCGCTTTCCAATTTCAGATTGTCCTGCAGAATTATTCAAGTTTCTAGGGAACCACTCAGCAGGTGACACACCAGATGGCATAGTCAGCCTTGCCTAGAATCTCAGTGGGTGAATGTGATGTCTATGGACAGCCATGGAATTCAAACCTCAACTCCTGGAGCTGAACAAACCCCCATGTTGCTGTCTCAAAATACACTGATAAAGAAATCAATGGAACAGAAGAGAAGTGTGTTAATAAACAGAAAACAGCAGCTCTGTGATCCCCTGCCTTGCAGATACATTATAAGCACAATCACTAGGCCTCCATGTGAGGTATTACACCACTTCATTAATTCTCCTGGCATGTGGCCCAGCATGGCTGATGCTGGTTCCTTGTAGCATATCTGGTTAAGGAAATATGAAATGTCATGCTAAACAATTACAGGTGTGTGTGTGTGTTTGTAGGGGACTCCATAAGCAGCATCAGAATTCTGAATTAATGAAGAATACATGGCAACATTTTCACCTGTGCTTGATCCTCAGGGTAGAACCCAGGCCTTCATTCACTTTCTTAAAAAGTCAATCATGAATGAATCTTTAAATCACAACAAAAGCACTCTTCTGTGGATTTCTAAGGTGATTTAAAATTACCTTATAAAATTATATATCCAATTATATATTGGATAACAGGATGAAACTGGCACCATTGCTTATTCCGTTGGATAACTAGATGAAACCTTCACCACCACTAAAGATATGTCTAGTTAACTAGGTCTGATGAATCTCAGGGATCAAATGGAGTTTGATGCTAAAGCAAAACAGATACATTCTGTTTAAGTGTCACATGAAAAAATGACCAGTTAAAGATTTCTTAGTACAGATCAAGCCTGCCTATCCTAGCATCCATCTTTCAGTTTTAGCATTTGCTGCAAGTTACTTATTAAATCAGCACAGATTGTTTGCTCCAGATAAAAACATCCCTCAAGGAAGTGATAAGAAGTACAGCCTTGATTATTTTTATATGTCTTGAAGAACATTGAATAGGGAATGTGAAAAGAGGAAGCAAATTAATTGTTAATGCACATAACTTTTTAATTACTGACTACACTTCAACCCTTGCTTGTAATAAATTGCCCATTACTGGTATTGTCAGTTGTTGACAACTTCATAGGGAGAGAGGGATGCACAGTTTTAAACACGTATGTGGGCACACACATCCATGCAACAGACCCTTGAGAGAAAAGAATATGGCATACATAAGGTTTCTTAGAAGGATGGCAAACCCAGCAGCTCTGCTTGCTGTGGAAATTGCATAGGCAAACAAGTTTTGTGCTGGAAAGCTGGTCTCCAAAGCACAAGGGTAATTCAGCAAGTCTTTGCATTTCTCTAAGAGCCAGGGAGGCCCATGAGCAAACAGCAGAGAGTAGATGGAGCTGGGGAGTTGGCATGATACAGCTTTTATTAGTTCAGATTTCTTCATTCTCTCGCTTGCCTTTACCTTCCGGGCAAAGAAAATTCAAGGCAATTAAATGCTGAGAAGGCTCTCCCATCTGTCCCAGAGCCACTTCTCCACTGAATGATACTTTTATGATATTGCAGATAACTAGTTATAGTCCCCAAATGCCTGGTTGTCAGCAGAGGGAAAGTCAAGATGGCTTTGTTATGAAAGCTGGGATGCAGGAAGTTCTTCTTTCACAACCTCCTTTTTTGACCTAGCATTAGTATCACTCATAGGGATGACTGGGATTTTTTTTTTCAATTACATTCCAATATCTGCACTTTCTCTAATTACCTGAACAAGATTGTTGATTGAACATGTGCACAAAAAATATGTATATTAGGAAAAAAAAGTAAGCACAGTAAGGAAAGTGTATGTAAAATTTCTGTATATTGTGGAGGGGGGAAGTCCATACGTGGAAGAAGTGTGTTGTACAATGGAGAAAATGCACTGTATAGCTTGGAGGAAATTGCATATGTTAGAAAAATGCACATGGAACTATAGAAATCTGATGAGCTATGTGAAAGTAGACTTGGTAGAATTGCCCATCTCTATCACTAGTACCCTTGCTATAATAGCAGACTTTCTCCCATTCTCTGCTTTTCTTAGCTACTATATATAGATTCAGGCCATGAACTTTCAAAACAATGTACATTACTGTTAGTGTTCTTTTAGTCCTAGCTGCTATATGCAACCTTCCAAAACACTAAAACATAGTAGGCATGATGTTAGCATGATGCCAATAAAATACAAACATAACTGGAGACTAAAGCACTTTCAGGTCCTGGTCAGATCATGGATTCCTTGTAGTGGTGTTCTAGAACAGTGGTTCTTAACCTGGGGTCCGTGGACCCCTAAGGGTCTGTGGTGTCCTCACAGGGGGTCTGCAAAGGCTTGAAAGTTGCTTGGTCCACCTCCTCCCTGCAGTGGAGTGGCCGTGTGACAAGAACCAAGGCAAATGCCAGCTGGCTATCTGGCTTGGCCTGCACATTGCCATTTCAATCCTGCTGCAAACTTGCAGGAAGAAGCAGGAGAAAAGTCTTCCCTCTCCCTCCAGTGCCTCTGAGGGAAGGTTTAATGGATGGTGTAATTGTGTTGTTGTTGTTTTAAATCTTGAGTTAAGTCTTGGGGTCCGTGGCAACAAAAGATATTTAAAGGGGAGGCAGGCTAGTAAAGAAAGGGTTAGGAACCACTGTACTAGAAGGAAACATACTTTAAGCAGGAGCAGAATGGGAAGGTTTATCTTGGCATAAATGCCTCATACAATATACCAAATAGACATCGTTATTTTTTGTGTTTAACATTCCTCTTCCTCATTGCCTACAATCCTTGCCACCACCAGCGTTGTCTTATACTGTTATAAACGTCGTAGTCTTTAAGGTTCACTGGCCCTGTGCTGGTTGCCACAGACTAACATTGCTACCATTTTGCAAACTGTACTGTATCTCATTTTGTGGCGGCGGGGGGAGGGAGACTTCTCAGGGATTTGTGCCCCTTGTTAATTAGTAGAAAGGTGGTCATTTCCCATTCCTCCACTAAAATAAGTTGGGGTCATCCCTGGCAACCTATACTCTCTCTGGCTTTTCTTCGCAAACGAAGATTCAGGAAGGACTCATTCCGCGCTTTCTGCAAGCGCGCTGATGACTAAAAAGGCCAATCCGAGATAAACAAGTCCGGTTGCAAAAAGCACAGCAGAAGGTCTCCTTGGGTGATGTTTTTGGGTTGTGATTCTTTCTGCGTTGTCGTTTCTCTTCAAGACTTGTTCGTCGTGAGTTCTCAAATAAGGCTGCAGCATTGTGGATAGTGCGTCTCCATGCCTCCCGATGTGAGGCCAGGGCGGACCACTGTTGGTGATCAATTTGGCCAAGCCTGAGATGTTGTTTCAGGGAGTCTTTGTATCGCTTTTTTGGAGCGCCCCTCTTACGCTGACCCGTGGCGAGTTCACCGTAGAGTAGTATTTTTGGGAAAAGGAAAGTTAGAATCTATATAGAGGCACTCATTTAGGGGTTGGTTTTTTGTTGTTTCCTTGTTGCTTTTGTTACTCTCCTGGAAATGAACTTCCCCCTCCTTGTTAGGTTGTTCTTTTTTATTTTGCACAGTTACAAATTCTCCCTTTTTCTTATCACAGCTTGAACAAATTGAATCCCTGATATACAAGAATTGCTGCAGGCAGCGAGGCAGATTGAGAAACAAGCTACTGCACTGTGTCTCTGTGCTGCCTCACTTAAAATCCCTTAGCTCAAAATGAGTAGTAACTATGGTGAAGTTGACAGATCTGTGTGGTTTGCCTCCACCTCCAGCCTAAATCCCTAAAGAGGCATTCTGTACAAAAAAAAACCCCAAACCCCTGACACAGTTGATAAGAGGTTCTTAACTAGTTGTTTCTATGCAGCATCATTTTACATTGGTGCCTCTATAGGGAATCCTTACTCTGATCCAGAAAGCTACATTTATGCGGGTGGAATGACAATGACTAGTTTCCAGCTTGATTCTAAAGTACGTGGTGGTAAAGAATCGCACTGACTAGGATACCATTGCTCCAACTGTTCTTTCCTTGGGATGTATTGTGAATAGCTGGTACAGTCCACACCTTATTTTCTATTCCTTTTTCTATTTCTGGTTTTGTTGCATTATTTTTGTGTCATTAAAAAGGTACTGACTACCCCTTAATATTCCTCATAAATAATGTTGGTGGTGGTGGTTGTGTCCCTTCAAGTCACTTCTGACTTATGGCAACATTAAGGTGAACCTATCACTGAGTTTTCTTGGCAAGATATGTTCAGAGGAGATTTACCTTTGCTCTTCTCTGGGACTGAGAGACTGTGACTTGCCCAAAGTCACCCAATTGGTTTCCATGGCCAAGTGGGGATTTGAACCCTCATCTCCAGAGTCATAGTTCAACATTTGAACCACTACACCCTGCTGGCTCTCATAAATAATATTACCTGTGAATATAAACATCCCAAAGTGTTGGTGTCACTTGACAAAACAAGGTGAACTACTAACTGATTTCATTCTTCCGTTACTCCTTTTGTGTGTGGATTGTAAAAGAAACCCACTGACCAGTATAGGAATATAGTTGGGAAAGGGGAGTATCTCTTTCTCTATCTCTCTCTGGCTTTTCTTCGCAAACGAAGATTCAGGAAGGACTCATCCCGCACTTTCTGCAAGCACGCTGATGACTAAAAAGGCCAATCCGAGATAAACAAGTCCAGTTGCAGAAAGCACAGCAGAAGGTTTCCTTGGGTGATGTTTCCGGGTTGTGATTCTTTCTGTGTTCTTTGCCTTGGTTTCACCGCATCAGAAGATTCCCGTTGGCTGCAGCTAACCAACCAGGTAGATGGGGATGAGCTTTTGTTAGGCCACCTTTTCTAGGCCCCTTTCCATATGGAGCAAGCAGTGCTCTCCTTTAAAAAGGCTGCTTGGTCATTCAGGATGCTGCCGAACAAGACTGTCATCTCCCGGGTCAGCCTCAAGCGACCAAAGTCCTGAACCGCCTGCATGCAGGGTTGGGTCTGCGGCTTCCAGTGCATCTTTACACGTGCTGTTTTGCCCCTCGCCTATCGCTACAGGGCTTTTTTGGAATTGGATTTGTCCTTCAAGCCTGTACAATGGATTTTTCTGGTGGAGCGCAGCGTGCACAGAACTGGCCTCACTCTTTAAACCAAAGGTTCATCAGCTGTGGCCTTGCAAGCATGGACGGTAGCAGTGAGGTCCTTGGGCCATAGGTTTGATTAGAGTTTCCTTCTATTAGATGGTTGACTTTACAGTGTTAGACAAGAACCATCTGGCCAGGTTTGGGATTAGAGTTTTCCTTCTCCTAGGATGGTTGCCATAAGGCTAGAGAGCCCATCCTGCCCTTTGACGCTCTTTGTCAGACCCTTCAGTTTTGACCTGTCTGGCATGGGAGACCCTACCAGTGGCTATTATGCCACCAGAAGTGTAGCTCAAAACATAGGGTATGCAATAGCATAGTGAAAATATACAACATTATTAAAAACACTACGGCAGCTAGTTGTACAAAACAGGTGTCACAGCCTTGAGCTCACCCATTATGCAATGGTCAATTAGCTCTATACCCACAAGGTCAAAAATGAGAGAGGGCTGTTTGTGTGACTGAAACAATTGGCTGCATAAGGCTGCATGAAACAACCTTTGAGTGCCCACTGGGACTAGTAGGACAGGGTGGCAAATGGAAGGCAATGCCAAAGTCAACAAGTAATTGGAGCCCACACTTTCCAATTTTTGTCCTTTTCTTCTTCCCTTACAATGAGATTGCAAAACAACTCTCTGTAACATTTAATCTTTAACTGAACTTTTAAAAATAGGTGATATCTAGACAGTGAAAAAAATCTTCTCGGAATGTGAGGGGAATACCTTTTGTCCAGATGAGCTCCTGTAGAGATTCTCCATATTCGAAAGGAGGGGACTCAAAAACTCCAGGTACTTTGCAATAACAACCTTCACTGTTTCTTGCAAAGTTTTTTTTTTAAAAAAAATATGCGGAAATGTGCATCCAGCCCATTTGAACAACCAGTTCAAATTGGGGCACATCCCGGAAGTCAAAATGTGATTGGTCGGACATGGGCAGGGGTAGGCTTGCCGGCAATGAAGTGACTGGAGCCACCATTGTTGATTTTCATGGAAACGATCATGTGCTATTTTCAAGCAGCAGAACAACAACAAAAAATTAGGCAGATTTCTCTTTCACACCTGTGATTTAACAAGGGGGAGGAGGGAAACAGAGGGAGCTTTGGGGGACTAATGCACGTAATTCACTCGCAACCACCATCTTTACTCATGGGCAGGTTTTATGTGAACTTCAAACATGGGTAGCTTCCCATGTTGGCGATCTTACGAATGTATTGTGGAGACAAGTGAACACTGCTGCAGTGGTGAGTTAGTGCGCTATTTTCAGCAATTAATTATCCCATCTAGCTGAACCCATGGTCTCTTATGCTGATTAACTAAGCTTCTATACTATCATCCTCTCCATTGACACCCCCTTGTTGTGGGAGAGAGGCTTGCGTACCCTAATGATGTTTTGAGCTATGCTGGCGGTGGCATAATAGCCACCGGTAGGGTCTCCCATGCCAGACAGGTCAAAACCGAAGGGTCTGACAAAGTGTGTCAAAGGGCAGGATGGGCTCTCTAGCCTTATGGCAACCATCCTAGGAGAAGGAAAACTCTAATCTCAAACCTGGCCAGATGGTGCTCGTCCAATCCTGTAAGGTCAACCATCTAATAGAAGGAAACTCTAATCAAACCTACGGCCCAAGAACCTCACTGCTACCATCCATGCTTGCAAGGCCACAGCAGATGAACCTTTGGTTTAAAGAGTGAGGCCAATTCTGTGCACGCTGTGCTCCACCAGAAAAATCCATTGCACAGGCTCGAAGGACAAATCCAATCCAAAAAAGCCCTGTAGCGATAGGCAAAGGACAAAACGGCAGGTGTAAAGATGCACTGGAAGCCACAGACCCAACCCTGCATGCAGGCGGTTCAGGACTTTGGACAAGATGAGAGTCTTGTTCGGCATGATCCTGAATGACCAAGCAGCCTTTTTTAAGGAGAGCACTGCTTGCTCCATATGGAGAGAGGCCTAGAAAAGGTGGCCTAACGAAAGCTCATCCCCAACTACCTGGTTGGCTAGCCGCAGCCAACGGGAATCTTCTGATGCACTCAAACCAAGGGAAAGAAACAAAGGCACACACCGGCCTCCAAAGGTGTAAATAAACTGTCGCTTGCATGCTGGAACATCAGAACCATGCGAGACTCTGAAGATAGTGGACGGACTGAGCATCGTTCTGCTCTAATAGCCCATGAACTATCACGACTTAATATTGACATCACTGCTCTTAGTGAAGTTCGTCTCCATGAGGAAGGCAGCCTTAAAGAACACGGCGCCGGGTACACACTTTACTGGTCTGGCAAACCCAAAACCGAAAAACATTTTTCAGGAGTAGGCTTCATGATTAAAAACTCCATTGCCTCCCAACTCGAAACTTTGCCAACAGGACACTGATCGCATTATTTCCTTACGCCTCCCACATGTTGTTCTCTTTAGTATATATGCCCCAACTATGCAAGCCGACCCTGTAGAGAAAGACAAATTCTACACAGACCTATGACACCTCATACAAAAAGTCCCCGTAGATGATAAAATTATTATCCTTGGTGACTTCAATGCCAGGGTAGGAAAGAACTCCGAAGCCTGGAAAGGTGTCTTAGGCAAGCATGGTGTTGGAAATTGCAATGATAACAGACGCCTCCTGCTAGAGTTCTGTGCAGAACAACAGCTGACTATTACAAACACAATCCTTCAGCAGAAAGACATCTTGAAGACAACCTGGATGCATCCTTGATCCAAACATTGGCACTTCATTGACTATGTTCTAGTCCGCCAGAGAAACATTCGTGATGTCCGCCATACTCGAGTGATGCCCAGTGCAGAATGCCAGACAGATCATCACCTCGTCAGATGTAAACTAAATCTTCATCTTAAATTCAAACCTAAGAGGGGTGGCATCTTAAAGAAGAGACTCCAAGTCAACAATCTTCAACAAGCTACCATGAGAGACAACTTCCAGGCAAATCTGCAAACAAAACTTGAAGACCATCCTACAGATCCTTCTCCTACAGTGCTTTGGCAACATATCAGAAACAGTATCCTCCAGTCTGCAGAAGAATCTCTTGGTTTCTCCCACAAGAAAAATCAAGACTTGTTTGATGAAAACAACCAAAAGATCCAGGAGCTGTTGGCAAAGAGAACTGCTCACTAGGCATACCTCGCCCAGCCAACATGCCATGTAAGAAAAGCAGCTTTCCTCCTCACATGTAGTAAACTTCAACAAAAACTCTGTGTTGGATCAATATAGCAGAAAAGACACAATGTTTTGCAGATCTGGGGGATTCTAGAGGATTTTATGAAGCTCTTAAGGCAGTGTTTGGACCTACTTATCAGGTTCAAAGCTCCTTATACAGTACAGATGATCAAACATTAATTACTGATAAAGCCTCCATCCTGAATTGATGGGCTGAACATTTTCAAAGTCTCTTTAGTGCCAACCGAGTAGTCCAAGGCTCAGCTATCCAACATATGATACAAAAACCGATGAAAAATGAATTGAACATAGCTCCCACTTTGGAAGAGACCCTTAAGACCATACAGCAGTTGAAAAACAGCAAGGCAGCTGGGATTGATGGAATCCCACCTGAAGTTTGGAAACACGGAGGTCATGTACTCCATGATAAAGTCCACGAACTCCTTGTGAATTGCTGGGAAAAGGGGGAACTGCCATCAGATCTCCGAGATGCAGTCATCATCACCCTGTACAAGAAAAAAGGAGCAAAATCTGATTGCTCAAACTATCAAGGCATAACACTGCTCTCTATTGCTGGAAAAATCCTTGCAAGGATACTCCTGAACAAATTAGTTCCTGCCATTGCAGAAGAACTTCTTCCTGAAAGCCAGTGTGGCTTCAGAGCCAATAGGAGTACTACAGATATGGTATTTGCCCTTAGACAACTGCAAGAGAAATGTAGAGAGCAGAACAAGGGTCTCTATGTAACATTTGTTGACCTCACCAAAGCCTTCGACACCGTGAGTAGGAAAGGTCTGTGGCAGATCCTGGAAAGACTAGGCTGTCCCCCCCAAATTCCTTAAAATGATTATCTTGCTACACGAGGGCCAGCGTGGTCAAGTCAGATATGGCGATGCTCTTTCAGAGCCCTTTCTAATAGCTAACGGAGTGAAGCAAGGTTGTATTCTTGTGCCAACTTTATTTACAATCTTCTTCAGCATGATGCTCCAAAGGGCTACGGCAGAGCTCGAAGAAGACGACGGCATCTATATACGTTACCGTACTGATGGTAGCTTGTTTAACTTAAGCCGTCTGAGGGCTCACACTAAGACTCTAAACTATCTTGTCCGTGAGCTGCTCTTCGCTGATGATGCTGCCCTTGTTGCCCACACAGAAGCAGCTCTGTAGCGCCTAACATCCTGCTTCACAACAGCTGCAGAGCTGTTTGGGCTGGAAGTCAACCTGAAGAAAACGGAAGTTCTTTACCAGCCTGCACCACAGGATGAACATCATCATCCCCACATTGCCGTCGGCAACTCTGTGCTTAAGCCCATTCAGCAGTTCACCTACCTGGGGAGCATCATCTCTTCAGATGCCAAGATTGACAAAGAGATCGATCACAGAGATCGATCACAGATTAGCAAAGGCACATAGCACATTTGGAAGACTTTACAAAAGAGTCTGGAGTAATAAACACATGAGGCGAAACACAAAAATCAGCCATTGTAATGTCTATTCTCCTTTACGGGGCTGAAACATGGGTCACCTATCTCCACCACTTACGACTCCTCGAATGCTTCCATCAGCGCTGTTTACGCACAATCCTAAATATACACTGGACTGACTATGTGACGAATGTTGCTGTCCTTGATCAAGCAGGGATCACCAGCATTGAGGCCATGATATTGAGAACACAGCTGTGCTGGGCAGGGCATGTTTCTAGGATGGAGGACCATCGCCTCCCCAAAATAGTATTCTACGGTGAACTCGCCACGGGTCAGCGTAAGAGGGGTGCTCCAAAAAAAACCAAAAAAACAATACAAGGACTCCCTGAAACAACATCTCAGGCTCGGTCAAATTGATCACCAACAGTGGTCCACCCTAGCCTCACATCGGGAGGCATGGAGACGCACTATCCACAATGCTGCAGCCTTATTTGAGAACTCACACCGAACAAGTCTTGAAGAGAAACGACAATGCAGAAAGAATCACAACCCGGAAACATCACCCAAGTAGACCTTCTGCTGTGCTTTCTGCAACCGGACTTGTTTATCTCGGATTGGCCTTTTTAGTCATCAGCGCGCTTGCAGAAAGCGCGGGATGAGTCCTTCCTGAATCTTCGTTTGCGAAGAAAAGCCAGAGAGGGAGATACTGTCATGTTTAATTTTTTGCTGGGGGGGAGGAATGTGTGCCCCTGCCCTTTCTAGCCAGTGAAATCCCCCATTTAAGGCCCTCTTGCTACAAGATGAGAAAAGGCAGGCATGGAGATCATGTATTGTGAGGGGTCTGTGTTTGGACTATATAGCTACATGCTCTATCCCACAGAAAGACAGGGAAGGAGGTGCATCTGAGAGCAGAGGTAGACAACTTTGGAAGATTCAGGGCACAATTTTCAGCCCTTCATGGGCCACATTAGGCCCTAAAATGTAAAGCACCAACAATCAGAATCAAATTCAGAAGTGGTTAATGGTCCACATCTGTGTTGTTGTTGTTTTAATGGAAAGTCTCCAGCCTGCTCAGACACAAACCTACTGCTCCTGGAAACCTCTTGGAACAAAACAAACAAACAAACAAATGCTATTTGGGGTTGGGTGGGAAGCAATAAATACATCTCATAATGGGTCCATGAGCAACAAAAATTTTGTTCGTTCCTCATATTCAGGCCATGGCAAAGTCATGTCATTTCTTTCTTTATAATCTAGCGAGAATCAGGCCTTTTCTTTCAGTTTTCGCTGCTAAGTCTTTGGTTCATGCATTTGGTCATTTCTCGCCTGGATTACTGTAATTCTTTGCTGAATGGGCTTCCTCTTTCCCATCTTGCCCCCTTGATTTCAGTACAATACTCTGCTTCTAGGATCATTTTTTCTGCCCGCCGTTATGATCATGTCACCCCGTTGTTGTTGTCCCTTCACTGGCGTCCGATCCCATTTAGAATTCATTATAAGCTATTATTATTAATTATCAAAGCTCATCATGGTTTGCCCCCCATCTGTTTGTCAGCACTTGTTTCTCCCTATTCTCCTGTACATGCCCTGCACTCTAGTGATTCAGGGCTGCTGATACAGCCAAGGATTTTCTCTGCCCCTACTCAGATACATCCTTTCTCCCATGCTGCCCCGTGTTTTTGGAATCACCTTCCCACAAATTTGCGGACCACCACCTCTCTAGACTACTTTAAGTCTAAATTAAAGACTATTCTATTTAGGGAAGCCTTCCAACTTTCATTTTGATTTTATGTCCATATTATTTGTATTAACTTATACTTTGATAGTATTGTTTTAATCCTATTATAGTAATATTTTATTAATGTTATAATTTTGTTGTGGTTTTAGATTGTGCGCTATAGGCAGTTTTTTATGTTTATTGTGGATTGTTGTTTTTCTTTTTTGTAAAGCACTATGTAAAGCTTATGATGCTATATAAATACACGTAACAACAACAACAACAACAAAAATGGCTTTTAGAGGCCACAGGCAATCCAAATGCACTTTGCCCTCCTCTCCTAGAGCAGCCTTGGCTTGCAGGGTGCATATGTGTGCTGTTTTCTTCTCAGTCATCTTGTATATAGTCCAATAACTTAACCTATGGTATCCCGGAAGGTGGAGATAAAATGGGTTATAAAATGTTTGGCACTGAAAGACTATGCTGGTAATCTTTCTCTCAGTTCTGCTTACAGAAGGATGAAGGCTCAAAGCTAAAGTAGGCCTTTGCCATGGTCTGTCCAAGTTGTAGGGCTGGGGTACATATAGAGCAGGGGGGTACAGGGCCTTCTATAAACATGTTAACACAAGGAGAAGATTAAAGCTACAAGTTAGAGAATCATGTCCTCCAGTATTTCACAGATGAAATATATGTGTGGCCAACTAATCCATGTGTGGGCAGAGTGTGGTCAAGATAGCAAAAATTATTAATGCGGGAGAACATACAAGTTAGGAGAGGTTGTAGCAGTTTGCTTTTGTCTCAGCCTACTGAGGCGGGCAAGATTTGACCCCCTCCTGTCCTCTCCTCCCGTTGACTTAACTGAGTACAAAATACTTTTGCATGTTGAACTTGGTTTGTAGCAGATGAAGTAAGCTGAGGACAGAGCCAGAAAGTGGGGGGAGGAGACAGAGACTGGGACATTTTAAAAGGAGCTGAGAAAGTGGGACAGCAGAGGATTAATCAGGATTGTTCTTGCTGATTTGGGACACTTGGAGGGTATGGATAATTATTGCTTAAGGATATGTATGCAAGCTTGTTTTCCTGTATCTCTATGCGTGCTCATATATTATGAGATTAACTGGAGTCAAACAGAATCAGAGATACTGACTCTGGAATGTGTGTGGGTGCTGGAGTTCTGGCCTGGAGACTTGCTACTATTCTATTGTTCGAGGTGGTCTCACAGGTTTTCTTAGGTGTACCAGTGATTCATTTTCACTGAGCAAAAGGAACCTCACCTCTACATCCCTCCCCCCTCTCTCACACACACAGCAGTATTAAAGATATGGACTAACACTTCCCACTTCTTATTCCACACCCTTCTTTTTTTAGAAAATAAGTCTATCAACTTCCTTCCGCTTGACTGTACACAATTATGAACATAGTTTCTTTCACCAAAAAGGCAACATTCTTCATTCAAATGTTGTTGGGGTGTTTTTCCCCTCCTTGCAAGAAATAAAAATAATTAGTTGCCCCTTTGGGTAGTTTTCCTTCTGTCAGAACTCCTGAGCTCCAGAGTAAAATAAAACAAAGCATGTTAAGAGAGTGGAGTTGGAACAGAAGGACTCTTCCAAGGATCAAGGAAAACTGAAAGTAAAGCAGGGTCTGTCCAGTCCAGGCACAGGCCATACTATTTCATTGGCCAGAAAACAGAGGCCCTGCTGGGTCAGTTGGTCCCATAATAATCCATTGACTGAGGCAGTCAGCCTTTACTTCACATCCCTTTCATGAAGATCTTGGGGGTAGGGGAGTGGAGAGCTTACTGTTTTATTTCCCGCCCCCCTTTGCTGTTGTGTGCCTTCAAGTTGTTTCCAACTTATGGTGACCCTAATGCAAACTTATCATGGGCTTTTCTTGGCAAGATTTTTTCAGAGGGGGCCTCTGCCTTTGCCTTCCTCTGAGGCTGCATGTGACTTGCTCAAAGTCACCCCGTGGGTTTCCATGGTTGAGCAGGGATTCAAACCCTAATTTCTGAAGTCCAACACTGACACTACACCACACTGGTTCTCCATTTCTCTCTAGAGATTATCATAAAACTTGTTCTTTCCATGCTGTGGGAAGGAGTGGAACAAAGACTTTCTACTTTGTCCTAGCTAGAAAGTGAGGATCACTAAAATGCATGTTTTCTGATGGTACAACTGTGTGAGTGTTTGAACTCAACCTCATTTGTTTATGGCCAGATGCAGCTTCTATAAAAAAAAGGAGGCTAGAAGAATGTAATTTGCAATGGAGAAGCTTGAGACAGCAGGAATGTTTAATCCTTCTGCTTGCCAGCTTTTCTCCACTCTGCCCCCATCCCCGTATCAGCTTTTTCCAGACTCGGGTCTTGCATGGGGTTATGCCCTAAGAGTGACAGAATGGGATCACTCTGCCAAATCATTATGTTTCAAGTCAAGGCCTGTAGAACAGCATTTCAGAATCCCATTGCTGTCTAAAGAGTTTGCAACTCAAGGAAAACAACCTCCCCCTCAAAGAAGTATTTCTAACCCTCCTGCCTCTGCTAGCATACTGCAGTAGAGGCTGCTGGCGAAAACTGCTTCTTGATCTTGCTGAGTGATATTGTTATTGAAGACACCATGCAGATTGTAGCATCACTGCCTGGAGATGTAACAGAAAAGATGAGGAGATGGCCTAGGGGGAAGAGGCAGGGAGAAAGTTGCTTAGACGCACTCGTGCTGAATAATTAGTGATAAGAGCCAAAGAAATATTCATGACTTTGTGGAAAGATAAATAGATTTTTGATTAAATTTGGATTTTCTTTTCTAAGGCAGTCAAAGTTATTTGGTGATTGGCAGTGTGGAAATGAGTTTTCCGTGCATACTGGCTGGCCTGAGGATCCCGTTTAGAGCTGTTAGCCAAGATAAAGAGGGAGATATAAAGTTACTGTGAATTGGCAGGAAATTTAGAGTGGATATGCCAAGCTCATGCTGCTGTCACAGCAGTTGAGGTGCAGCTGTTGAGTGGCCAGGTTGTAGCCTGCATTCTCTTGCTATTGCTCCCTAACCCCTTGTTCCATCTGTATAAAATATTAGCCACAGCACATGCTTGTGTATGTTTAGCTTGAGCCAGTAAGTGAAAATGTAATTGCCGTACTTTGTTTTGCATGGTTTAGATGACTTTTTAAATATCTACAAGAAGACCAGATGATTAACTTACAGTACCCATAGTTGTAGGTTACTAGACAATCCAGCAAGGACAATCCAGTGAGGATTATCTGTTTATGGTATCTCTCTAATTTGGTAGGTGATTTTGTGTGTATTGTATGCTAAAAGCAAGAACCATGCAGGACAACACATGGATGCTACGACTGTGAATGTGTCCCTAGTTGGAGGCACTGTATTTCAGTGGTTCCGATCCTATCTCTCAGACATGTTCCAGATGGTGTGCTTGGGGATAGCTGCTCCTCAAAAAAGGAGCTGTTACATGGCATACCACAAACATGCCATTCTATCCCTAATGCATGAAGCTGCTGGGAGAGATTATCCAGAGGCATGGGGTGGGATGCTATCAGCATGCTGATGACACCCAAATATATTTCTCTGCGCCTTTGAAATCAGCCTCTGCTAAGGATAGGGGTCTCATCTGAATGAATGCCTAGAGGAGGTAATGGGATGGATGAGGAAAAACAGCTGAAGCTGAATCCAGACAAGATGGAGGTGCTTATGTCAAGGGTCCTAACTTAGGGTTTGGAGGTGTGTCAACCAGTCCTGGATGAGGTTGCAATCCCCTTGAAACACTGTGTTTGCAGCTCGGGGGTGCTTCTGGAGCTGTCACTCCAAATGACAGCCCAGATAGATGTGATGGCCAGGAGTGCCTATTATCAGCTTTGGCTGATATGCCAGCTATACCCCTTCCTAGAGTGGGGAACTAAAGATGTCAAGGCTGGACTTCTGCAATGCACTGTATATTGGGCTACCTCTGTACCAAGTTTGGAAACTTCAGTTAGTTCAAAACATGACAGCCAGATTTGTTACTGGTGCATCTAGGAGTGATCATATTGCACCAATATTAAAATCATTCCACTGGCTGCCAATTAGTTTCCGGGCAAGGTGTAAAGTGTTGGTTGTCACCTTTAAAGCCCTACATGGTTTGGGTCCAGGTTACCTATGGGATCACCTTCTCCCATATAATCCACACCATATACTCAGATCCTCTGGGGGACATTTACTTCAGTCAAGCAGGACTAGGCTGGCAACTGTCACCCAGAGGACTTTTTCTTCAGCTGCCCCTAGACTCTGGAATGGCCTGCCAGAAGAGATGCAACAGTTGAATATACTGTCTGAATTTGATATAGCATGAAAGACCAGTCTCTTCTGGCAGGCCTATCCAGATGATTTTTAAACTGTGAATTTTAAAATGTTTTAATATGGATTGGTTTTATTGGTTTTTAAACTGATATTATGTGTTTTAATGGGTTAATGTATTTTAATCAATATGTATTTTAATTGATATTAGTTATGTGTAAATCTGTTGTTCCCCGCCTCGATCCATAGGGGGAGGCGGGTAAGAAATAGTGATAGTGATGGTGATGATAATAATAAAAAATAGGTTTAGTGCAGAGCCCAATTTGATCTGGACTCTGTATTTGAATTGAGATTCAGGAATCTACATCACCAGTCTTCCTTTATTTGGTAGCTAAAAATTTATTTATGTGTCATGTTAAGTATGTAAAAGTTTAACTAAGAATAGATATAATAATGATAATGAACTGACAGCTTACTTGAGGAGAGAGTACCTTTCCTTGATTCTACCAGCAGTCCAAATGATGAGATTCAAATCATGCAGGAGGTGTTGAGACTACTTAAAGCCCAACAGGTGAGATTCCTAAAACATAGCCCATTAAGGTATTTAGTGACATGGGCTGGCACTAGTGGAAACCACCTCCCTCTCAGCCCCACCCTATCTCTTGCAGATGTCTTCTTAAGCCTCTTGAGCAGAGGATTTAGGGCCATCCTAATGGCTGGCTCTGGGAGTTTTCTGCCTCTATCCTGAGCAAAACCCTTTCGATGTTACTTCTAAGGTGTTTGAACAGGTTGCAAGTGCTGCAATGCCTTGGCAATTTACTCCATCTCACTTACTGCCTACAGTGAAGGCAGATAACAATCCTGGGATCCACTCCCACCTCAGAGTGGTCTCAAACAGTGCACTGCCATTTGTGTGGTAACTCAGGCAGCCCAACATCCATTTGACACCAAGCAAAAGTAGTACCAATTATGTGGAGAATAGGTTTCATTACCTAAAAACAGATAGTCTTATAAACAAATAAACTAACAATTTAAAAGGAAATGTAAACAGATTAGGTTAGGCAATTCAACAAGGAAATCAAGAAAAGGACTCAAAGAGACTAGCTCAGATAACAACCACCCAGTCATCACTATGATCTGGTACTAACATAAATAGAATCTAGCAAATGCGCTAAGAGGAGACAATTGGTTCTGTAACTTCAGTGACCTCATATAATCTCTCCCCATAAGCACTTTGGTTAGAGAATGCTGGTGAGATTCTTGACCCAGCTTGCATGACAGAGTTGTCAATGAACAAATCCCAGCTCCCTTTTCCCCCTCCATATCATGCCACCTTGGTATTTTCCTCTTATAGCCATATTTGAGGTAGGCTATCTGGCCTTTTCCCACTTATTTTTAATGTTTGGTTCTCCAGTTTGATCCAAAACATTTCAAAGAGTCATTCTGATTCACTTTGTAATTTGGGATATTTTCAAATCACTTGCACGGCCCAAATGGATACAATAATATCTGTTTGGCTGAGTTATTTTCAACATGAAGGATAAAAAGGTTTGATATAGATGATTCATTTACAGTAGGACTCCTGTATCCATGGGGGATTGGTTGCAGGCCCCACCACGAATAACAAAATCTGTGGATAATAGTGAACGCCATTGAAAATAATGGGACTTCCTGTTTAAAATATCATAGAGTTGCCTTGGAGGACCTAGAAAATGGCTAGAGAGGATGCATTTTCTAGGAAGATGTGCTGAAACTGAAACAGCAGATAACTGAATCAGTGGATACGGGGGTCCTACTGTACCTATTCTCCCATTCAGCAATCAGACACACAACCTTTTGTGGAAAGTTTTTTAAACCATCCACCCATGTTATTGCCTTTATCTAAGTTGCTCTTCCCCAAATCTTCCCTGTGGGAGAAATAAAAGCTTTGGGGAAGAGCACCCATGTCACTTCTTGTTTGATCTGGAAACTCAGTGCTATTCAGTGTTAATACATAAATGATACTATAAAGCAGTGCTTCTTAAGCCATCTAATATGCGGGGCCTGCAGGCTTTTTCCTCCCCCCCCCCCATGTGTCAGGGAGCAACACCATATTTGTGCCCATTGACTACAGCTGTTTCTTTCTTTCCTGGAAATTCACAGCAGGCTGGCAGCCAGTGGCTTTTGGATCAGCACTGATCCACAGACCACCACTTTGAGTAGTATTGCTGTAAAGGGCTATGTGCTAGCAGTGTGTACTTTATCATTCCGTAATTCCTTGCTTGGTCAATCTAGTTCCACAGGCCAGTCTAAGGACAAAATGCCAATTTTTGATCTATTCACAAATGTGTAGCATTCATGCCTTCCACACAAGGTTGCTGTCCGCACATGTTTATATCTGCATCAGCCTCTTAACCTGCAGGAACTAAGAATATTCAAATAACATATATGTTTGTACCATTCATAGTGGGGCATTATACGTAACAGTAACATCCCATGAGTCAATTTAAAGTTATAGCAGAGATACAAATATAATGGTATGAAGTATTCATTAACCATTGAGTGTTTTGTCCCATAAGAGTATGCGCACAATAAACATGTGATGGTAGAAGAGAGTTGTTTGAGATCTGCATTCATTATTACAATTGTTTCAGTCCCTCATGCTTTGTCAGGCTTCTTCTAAAGAAGGGTGTAAAGCAAATGGCTGGTGCTGTATAATTTCTAGGATGCTAAATTATTATGTGACAGGTTGGAACAAATAATTGATTTCAGGGAACTGTTTTTCAATTAGTTGCTAGGCAGGGAACACAGCAGCAAACAGTGGTATGAGCACACGTTATATTGGCAGGGGTTGTTGCTGTTGTCCAATTTTTTAAATCATTGCTGCAATGGGCCATATGTAGACATCATGGATCCTCAAGCTATTATGGTTGATTAAAAAATGAAAGAAAAGATATGTTTAGAGATGACTATACAATATCGTTCAAGAGTATGAATTTGGCTTATGCAAAGTATACAGTCACTTTCTCCGTTCATTAGGATATATTCTGTGCTCAGAAGTTAAAACTGTATCTGTGAGACACTTGACCCAAGGAGAGGCAGATTTCAAATTCTTGGGCAGATGGGCAGGGAGGAAGATAACAAGCACACTGATGTCAGGCAAGCCTAACGTCCAAATTAAGGACATTAATTTGTCCTAATGGAAACAATGGTGGCAACCTCAGCAAAAAGTTGCCCAATTTGGCTTTTTCCCTTCCAGCCCCTCCACCCCACCCTTGTACTTATAACTCTTCAGCCTGTTGGTTGTCTGAATGTTTTCTGGAATTTCTTGCAATTGCTCTACTGACACAGCTGGTTCTCTAAGACCATGCAGATAATAATTACACATGAGGAATAATCCTGCACTCACAGGGCTATGTTTTGCCTTTCAGGTCACCGCATTATGCCTGTCCAGAAGTAATCCGGGTAAGCGAGCTTGGAATTCTTATTTTAAAAATCTTTTTAAAAACAACTAAACCCTTGACTTCTCTTATTAGGGGACTTTGGATGGCTCACAGTGTCACAAAATATTTATTTTGGCCCACTTGGTTTGACCATCTCTGAAATACATAAGTTGTACGACTTTTCAGAATGCAAGGACCTTTCACAGTAGTACCCTGGAGAACACTAGCAATTTAAGACACTACAGCTGTTAGCTTTATCTCTATTTTCAATGTCTTTTTGGGATCCCATTTTGCATGCCCAGCTGTCATCTAAGAGAAACAACATGTGATTTCCTGTACTGTTATCTTCGTTTGCGAAGAAAAGCCAGAGAGAGAGAGGTCTTGATGTGCCACTGAACACACTGGTGCCACTGAAGAAGAAAGGTGATTGCCTCCTTCCTTTAGGGCCAGGCATTTGCAGCCCCTGGTGACCTTGTAACCAAAAGACTACTATATCAGGCTTGGCCAAATTGATCACCAACAGTGGTCCGCCCTGGCCTCACATCAGGAGGCATGGAGACGCACTATCCACAATGCTGCAGCCTTATTTGAGAACTCACGACGAACAAGTCTTGAAGAGAAACGACAACGCAGAAAGAATCACAACCCAAAAACATCACCCAAGGAGACCTTCTGCTGTGCTTTTTGCAACCGGACTTGTTTATCTCGGATTGGCCTTTTTAGTCATCAGCGCACTTGCAGAAAGCGCGGGATGAGTCCTTCCTGAATCTTCGTTTGCGAAGAAAAGCCAGAGAGAGAGAGAGAGAGAGAGAGACTATATTCTGTCTGGAGTAAGCAATTGTAAAGTTAAGCTTCACAACTTCAGTGTGCTAAATCCAAATGTTCTATTCTTACCAGAGCTCTGCTAGAGTAGACTCATTGAATTAATGGGATTTTCATGAGTCCTAACTTAAAATTCAACAAGTGATTCAGTTGGTTTACTTTAGTTAAAACTACCAATTTGATTTACAAGTATATCAGTAACAAAGAATTCAATGCTGATGTTATGGTTTGGCAACTATAACTATTTCCAAGTGTTGTAAAGAAACAACCGAGAAGGAAAAATCTTCTTGGTTTTTTCCTTTCATATTGGGATCCTTGAATCTTCAAAGCCTCTATGATAGTTCAGATTTTACAGGAGTTCTTCACCCACACTACTGCAGTATCACTGCAATCTTCAGATCAAAAAGAGGGATGTACAATCAGCTGAATCTGGTTGATAGTCCCAGCTAGCATAGATCCATTGGATCAGTTGGGTTTACATAAGTATTGCCTTAATAAATCATTAATTAGTTAGGTCTACTCTAATTGGGACAAACAACTGGATTTAACCCAATGATTCTCAGTGAGAATTCCCTAGATAGTTCCTAGCATCACAGGAGAAAAGTTATGTTTTAAAAATAGTTTGCTATATAGCTTGTTGCACAACCCCATAATGTAACTTGTTGCCAGTATCACTGCAGGAAATTATAAAATATCTCATTACATCATTCACTGCATGGCCCATTCCTCCCCCCCCCCGCCATTAATTTAATTTCCTTTTAACAAATAAATAAATAAATAAATAAATAAAATAAAAAGGTAAAAAAATGGCCAGAATTAAGGATATTACCCTCTCAAAATGCCCTGAGAAATCATTTTAATGCCTTCTCAGAAAAAGGAAGGAATGTATGTTACTTGCTACACAGAAGAAAGTAACACCATTACCAGTTGATATATAATTTGCAAAAAGAACATAATTAAGCCCATTAGGTTACATGTGATATCATTATCTTAATGTGTTACTTCCTAGTTCTGTGTATTGGAGGTAGTTAAAAAAATGGCAAGACACTATTGGCTTGGAAATTCTGAGTTTTCTCTTTCACAGTTTTTTTTTTTTAAATTTCCTTGATGTTTATCTTTGTAGATAAGGAGTGGGCAAAGTTTGGCCAATGTACCAGGGACCCTTAATTGAAGCTCCTGAAGAACCCCAGAATCCTGCCAAAGCTCCCAGAGGCCCTCAAAATTTGTGGGGCTGATTTTCAGGTGATTTCCCACTTGAAAATTGCACCAGAGATCCCCAAACCACCTGCAATTGTGGCAATTTGCTTCCCTCATCTCCCAGAATTCCTAACCCCCCCTTTTAAAATAGCCCCAAAGGAAAAAAATGGCCAAAAATTAGCCATAATGATGACTGGGAATGATGTTAACCTCATTTCTGTTATGCTGAAACCCACCAGTGCAGCCCGACAGGTGTGCATGGGAGTGAAAGTGGTCCCCACCTCCTCCACAGTTGCCCACCCCCATTGTAGATCATGTGCTAGTTCCGAAGGAGCAAGGTAGGATTTTCTAGAAACTTCTTGGGCTCTTCCCCCCACTCTGTGCACACACCATGCATACCAGAGTATCCAAGCCATTCTCAGAAATCAGCCAGGTGTGAGTGATTCAGTCTCCACATATACATGCACAGAAGAGGAAACGGCAGTTTAACCCTCTGTTTGGGGACCTACTGTGGTAGCATATACCATTCATAGATGCAATCTAGATATGCTGTACTTTATGTTATGCACAGAACCATGTTTTGTGAAATATTTGAGATTTGTATACTGTATCCTTTATTTATTGGGGGGGGGGCAAGAACTTTTTTATTGTTCCTTCCCATCAAATTCTAGGACACCTGAATGTGTTATTTTTCTAATAACCTTCAGTGACATCTCCTACTTGCATGTTACACAGGGAGAAAAATATGATGGGAGAAAAGCAGATGTCTGGAGCTGTGGAGTCATTTTATTTGCATTGTTAGTGGTGAGTCATCATCTACAATACATTTTTTTTAAAAAAAAGTCTGCTCTGTTTTTTACAGTTAGATCTTGACATCATGTACACCTTTGGAGAGTTCATTTCTTCTCTTTCTTTTTTCTGATTAAATCTCAAATGACATTATTTGTGTCTTTCCCACAGTGGAAGTTCGTGACAGATATTTCCAAGCTTCTCTGAAATACTGAACCTTGTGTAAATGGGAGGATTTAGAGAGTGAAAAACATTTTTTCCTAAACTATCTTATAATAGTGGGTTTTCATCTTAATTTTAGGTTAACAGAGAAATTACATTCATTACAGATTCTACCTAAATTGAAAACTGTATCAATTAACAAGACAGATCCAGCTGTTGGGTTGGAATCAGGAGTTGGAATCTCTGAACTGAAAACTCTGAGTAAAAGAACTAGAATACTTTTTTATTATTATTATCATGCATGAAACCATTCTGGTCAGTTACAGTTCCTTCTGGGCATTTGACATTTTCCATGGTGAAAAATTCTGATGCTGAACAGCAGACTATTAGTGTTTGATATAAATAGATCTAGAAAAGATTAGAATGAAGGAGCAGATAACACACCTGCTGCTAAGACTTTGCCCAAGAGGACGCCAGTAGATGAGAGCCTTGTGACTACAATTAATATCTCTGTTGAAACAAAGCATTTCTTTGTATTTATGGATACTTTTATGGATACTTTTTCTGGAAACCAGTCATGGTATGTTCTTTTCCTTACAGGGTAGTTAAAATAGAAAAGAATTAACGATATTGAACTAGGTTTTATTTTCTATGTTAGAATAGGTAAAATAATATGCTGATATGAGACACTAGAAATTTTTTCTATACCCCAGTCTTCGTCTATGCACCAGTCTTCTTAATGTTTCCCATTTTCTCTCCACTGTTTTTTTTCATGAGTTTTGTTCAATATCCAATCACTTCCTTCCCTGCTTCTTTTCCTTTTGTCTCCTTTCCCTCGGCCATGCTGCTCCAGGGCGCCCTGCCGTTCGATGACGATAACTTGCGGCAGCTGCTGGAGAAAGTGAAACGTGGCGTGTTCCATATGCCACATTTCATCCCCCCAGACTGTCAGAATCTCCTACGGGGAATGATTGAAGTGGATGCCTCGAAACGGCTGACGGTAAGATGATATCCATTGCACATCTCATGGCTTCCACATTCCAAGACACCTACTGTCTTTCTCTAAATTGGCAGGCCCTAGCGTGGTTCCCTCCAGAATTTTTGGACTATAGCATCCTTCAGCCTCACCTAACCTGCTAGTACTAACTTGCCTACCCTGGGAAGGTGAAAGTTGCAGGCCAAAACATCTGGAGATACCCCAGTTGGAGGAGGCTAGTCTAAACATTGTATTTTTAGTTAATGTCAATTAACTAAATTTTAATATGGAAGCAGAATTTTAACATCCTCAGTTGGACTTCTACTTTTTTAAATGACATTTTGATTTTGATTGGTTAATTTAATTGCTTAAACAATGCAAGGTTCTAGTTATTATGTGAGGATAAACTTGGATCTATGTATAGAGTTCCAGATGAAATCTTAGAAACCAGAGGAAGTCTGAGTAGAATTTCCAGTATGCAGCAGGTTCAGAAAAGCTTGGAATACTTTTTTAAAAAGCAGTGTGTCACTTTTAGGCATTGCATTTTATAAGCTGGACCATACTTGAAAGTAAGAAGTAACATAATGCCAAAAAAGTGACAAAAAAACCCTGTCCAATACCCCCCAGTAGAGGTGTCCTCCACTCCCTTTATCCATGAGGCATACATTCCTAGACTTGCCACAGGTACGCAAAACTACATATAATAGCGAACTGCCATAGAATACCATAGAATCATGCTGGAGGACCTAGCAAATGCCTATCTAGGCATCTGGTGTGACTTTGTGGTCAACTTCCAACAGAACTTGACCACAGAGTCGTGCTGGAGGACCTTCCAATGCCTGGAAAGACCACCTCCAGTGTGATTCTGTGGTCCTCAGGATGCCTAGAAAGACCTTTTTCCCCTGACCGCAGGTAAGTGAAACCTCTGGTACCAATGCCACATAAATGGGCGGGGGGCAACCTATAATGTTTCTACAATAATGAGGAAATAAGCAAAGGAAATGAAGTTCTAACATTTGCCTTGTTTTTAAAAAAATTAAAAGTAAAAATATTGGCCCTCAAAAGCAATCACATTATGTTTAACATGTTGTTTCCAGCTTTCAGTGCTCTTTATTTCTTTCACCAGCTCTCTAACACCTGCAAGAACAGGAATATATGCAAAACAGGCAAATATATATCAAATAAGTTTTATCCCCAAATATCATCATCCCAGTTTATGGTTTTAGAAACCCAGCCCATCTGTATCTTTCCAATAATGTCAGCCCAATACTGACATTTGTTTATTCTGGTCCAGCTGATTAACAATCATTGTGTATGACGAGGTCTTCACCTAACTATAAGCCTATCACATTGCAGATTATTTTGTATTAGCAACAGAAGAAGTCTCTTTCCAAAGATATCAAAGCTTTGGTAACCATTCCACATAACTATTCTGTTATGCTATGTTTTCTATTCACAATAATAGTGTAGAGTAGACATCACCTAGCCTATTGCTGTTGTGGCTGTGTGTTGTTTACCGTATGCTGCAATGCTACTCACTTCCTTTTGTATGAGACCCCTCTTCTGATTTTTGTATTTTCTATTGTGTATCAGTTGTGCAGAATATTAGAAGCAAAATCTGAAGTATCTGTAGTTATTTTTCATGCTCTGTGTACTGGTGATGAACACAAAGCTCTCAGTTCAGTTCAAAATTGTTGTTAGTGCTGTGTTGCTTGGTTTTTCAAGTACAGTATGTAAATATTTAAGCCCAGTTCTGAAATTAGTAAACTGTTGTGCTCATGATCTATTTATTCACTTACTGGATATTTAAATGTCAGCAAAACTTACATACACTCCAATATTTCAAAGAGAAAACTAGGATATATGCGACCAAGCAACATCAGAGTGTGGTCAAGATGGCAAAAGTTATTCATGAGGCAGAATAGATAAAGTAGGAGAGGCAGCAGCAATTTGCTTTTGCCTGAATCTACAGGGAAAGGCAGAATTCCTCCCCTTCCCTACCTCCTGCTGAGTTAGTGGAAGGGAAACTACTTTTGTACTTTGAACTCAGTTTTTAGCAACTGAAGTAAGCTGAGGGGAAAGGGAAGAGGAGAGAGAAACTGGGACATTTTAAAAGCAGTTGAAAAACTGGGACGACACCAGATTAACTGGGATCGTCTCTGCCAAATTGGGATGGTTGGAGGGTATGAAGTTCCAACACAGTTTAACAAGAATGCAAGAATAGAAACAAAGCATTCAATCAGAGATACAAATTCTCCTGAGATGTCTTTAAAACACGGTTTCCAATGCCCCCCATCTCTTACTCATACACACACAAGTTGCATTCACACAGACACATATATTTCATAGACACACCCCACTGACAACGACACACATAATTCATAGAGACACAGACACCCCATGCAGTTCACACAGACATAACATACACACAACCTCCCTTCTTGCTTACCAGGCAGTAGCAACAGTGGAAATTTCTCAAGAGGACTCCTTTATAAGGCCTCCTTGTTCCTGATATAGTGGAGTGGCAAAGTCTTTGGCACTGGGAAGATCCACAAAGGTTGTTTTTGCCCTAGAAATTTAGTTTTCCAGGTACAGGTAGGTGTCCTTGCCAGAAATTGGGACATTAGTAGAAAACGCTTTGTTAACCATTTTCAATTGAACATTAGAAGGAATGTATTGACAATAAGAGCAGTTCATCAATGGGACCAATTACCTAGAGAGGTAGTGGGGTCTCTTTTTCTGGATGTCTTCAGAAAGAGGCTAGACAACTACCTGCTGTGGATGGTCTAGTTGCAGTTCCTGCAGAGCGGCTTAGGGAGCTGAGTATGTTTAGCCTGTGGAAGAGAAGGTTATGAGGGGACATGATAGCCATGTTTAAATATTTGAAGGGATATCATACTGGGGATGGAGCAAGCTTGTTTTCTGTGGCTCCAGAGACTAGGACATGGAGCAATGGATTCAAACTACAGGGAAAAAGATTCCATCTAAACATTAGGAAGAACTTCCTGACCATAAGAGCTGTTCAGCAGTGGAATGCACTGCCTCGTAGTGTGGTGGAGTCTCCTTCTTTGGAGGTTTTTAAACAGAGGTTGGGTGGCCATCATGGGATTCGGCATCCAACACATCTGGAAAATATCAGATTGAGGAAGGCTGTCCCAAAAAGATGGTATGTTAACAACCTGTGATTTTTGCCACAGATTTCCACTCTTACCCAGCCACAGCAACATATATGCTGTTGATTCACTTTTCAAAGACTGTGAATTGTTTGAGGGAGAACAACATAAAAGCTGAAAAAAATCCTATCAAAGTGTCTATAAAGATGATTTTAAAGACCATTTAGAAATATCCTTTAAAATTAGAATGTGTTACTTGTGCCAAAAGAAATAAAGTTATTCTCATTCATCATGTTATATTTGCAATGTAACTCCATGCTGTTCTCCCTCCCTGAAAAAGTTACTTGTTGTAGTTAGGTGTGTAATTTTAGCTCATTACTTCTGCTCTCTGGTTCCAGGAGTCTTTGGGCCTACAATATTGTATTCTGTTACCAGAAACCTAGAACATGCAGTTTCTAGGGAATGTTGCATCCCATTAAGGAGCTGCATTTTTCATTATCCCCAGGTTCCTTGGATGATACTCTTGAAGTGTTCAAGCCCTATGGAAGGGTAGAGATGTAAAATTTCAGGAAATTCTGAAGTCATGGGGGGGGGTCATTTTTTTCCTTTTAAAGAAAAAAATGGCAGTTTTCATGTGTGTTTATAAAGATTATATTACTATCATTTGGGGGGTGGGGAATTGTCTTGGGGTGGGAAATGTGTGTGTTGGAGCTGGCCCCCAAGGTCCCCTAATGCAGCTTCCTAGCTATCCACAGTTGTCCACTCTGGTCTAGAATAATTTTCATGTAGTTTGCAGAAGGAAACTTTCATTCAACTGGTTATATTTCCAAGCCTTTATATGTGTCTCTTTTCTCAAACTTCATATATCTAAATGTCATCAAAGATTCAGTATATAGTTTTTGAACTCACAAAGGCCTACTGCATAGAAATATGGGTACATATACAAAAATGTAAAAGTTAAACATCTCCCATTCTGTTAAAATATTGGTAAATCTCAGTTTGTATCAGTGTTTGGCTTCTCCACAGAAAACAGCAAGTTACTGAGTCAGTCTGCATTAAAAGGAATGATTTAAGGATCTGAGCTTCCACTTCATGCCATACATCCATCTGCTCTGTTCCACTCATTATTGGTATAGTTTGCATGCATCTCGGTGAGCAAGTCATAATGTCCTAACTCAATCACATTTGAGAAATCATTGAGTCTCAATATTTCTTCTGATTTCCTTTCCCCTTGAATACAAGTATTTTGTCTATGGCTTACATTTCAAATTGCAACCTGTGTGTTAATGGAATTGTTCTCTGTTCTGGTGTGAAAAAGCTTGGAGACTGTAATGCATATTTTCAGTGCTCTTTTAGTTTTTTGTGTTCTTACAAAACTTTCTGGCAAGGCCAATATTTAATTGAAGTGTCTATTTACATTGGTTCTTCATAATTTGCAACTAGGTTTCCATTGTGCCTGATGACAAGCTCTGTGTAACAAGGATGTTTGCATTGAACTTTTCACATGGGTGTTTCTACTTGAAGTTTCCTCTGATTTGTTAGAATTTAATCAGAATTTTGAAAGAATGGCATTGATTTATTTTTGGGAGCTATTAAGACATGTTGGGTACATTTGGTCAGAAGACATCACTGTAATCCATACCAAATATGAGAAGAAGGCAGTCTTTAAAGGCATAATTGTTTTAAAGTTTGAGAGTTATAGCCAACATTTCCATTAGATTAAGGGAGGCTTCTCTGACCTGGTGCCTTCCAGATGCTTTGGACTAGAATTTCCATCAACTCAGCAAGTAAGGCTGATTGAGAGGGAGTTGACATCTGAAAAAATCTGAAGGGGACTGGGTTGTAGATTAAAGCATTTCTTTTTTTCTTTTTTCTTTTTTGTTTTGTAGATTTGTTCTTGTGGCTTGTTGACAGCTTGTCATCTTCAAACTTTCCTTATTAATTTATTTGGCTAGTTAGTAATTCAGTCACCCACATGTAAGCTGCCATTCTGGTGTCAAAGATCAACTGAAGGAAGGTTGTAATATGTAAAAATTACTTTTTAAATAAAATTATCCAGGACTCCAGGTGCAGCATACACCGGTGTAGGCAATGGCAGGAAGAAGAAAATGATGCTAGTCACAATGGTCACAAAGTGAAATGAGGCCCTGGATAAGTAGATTGTTTGGAGCTGAAGGTTTTTGTCTGCCTCCCTCACCACTGCATCATGCTGGAAAAAGTATCAGTCCTAGAATAGTACATCAATGCGAGTCCAGCCAGACTGAGCAGTTAAAATCAAACCATAAAATATCAGCTTTATATAACAAAACCCTGCCAGAATAAGCCAGGCTTCAGCAACCAGCAAGGGATGGGGTCAGTCAAATGCCATGAAACAAGACATTCTGTGATCTGGGTACATCTACTGAGAAGACCCTGGTATCTTCATGACTTGGACACCTGCAAAACTATGGGTCCATTTTCCTTCTCTTCTCTTTAGCTTTTTGTTGTTGCTGTTGTCATGCACATGGTTAACACACTAAATTGGGCCAGGTGATATGATGACATGTTGTGGTGAAATCTTCTCCCCCAAATGGCATTAAACTTAGCATGCACTAGAAGAGAGAGAAACCCCCTTTGGGAAGGCCTGTTAAATGCCTTTGTCACTTCAACTCATTTAAATGCAATGTTTTAAATGAAGGCAGAAGGAATGTGATTAATACCCAGTGAGGATCACCCTCCTTTACACTGCACAGCAAAAGCCTGCAGTCGTCTCCTTGTCAGAATCAATTGCCCTCCTGTAACCCTTCCTTGTCACTTTAAAGTACATGAAAAGCAACAAAGCATTAATTAATTACTGCATCTTTTGGAGAGAAAAAAGAAGCAGGGAGCTTTTTGGCAGCACCAAGCAGGCATGTATGATATCATCATGATATTTCAGCACAATTAATTTCAAATAATAGTCAGTGATGGTTGGTGTCTCTTGAAGTAAAAGGGGGTGCATGCCACTAGTGGGTATGTCCCCTGACGTTTTCACAGATACATACATACCATTGTCATTCTCTTACAAGCATGCATACACCATTTATACAGATAGACAATACCTTTGTATGCATGCCCTTCACAGGTTCCCCTAATAAAAGAAAAGAAAGAAACAGATCCATTGAAGTGAGTGGCATGCTGGCCAGACAGGTTTAAACTTGCCATTCAGGAGGGCACATGGGGATACAAACCAGGACCTCTCTGTAGTCCAGCTAAGCTATGAAGATGTCCTACTTATTATCCCTGTCGTACCACACTGAAGATGATGATTGTAATTTCTCTGATATTCAGCTAAGTGGTGAAGTCCTAATTTTCATCATTAGCATGCCACATTGAAGATGAAAGTGTGGAACCTCTTTGCAGCTGAGCTGAACTGTGGAGCATTCCTTGTTGTAAAAAATCTTTGAGCACTGAACTGTGAGAACTCTTAATCCCTGTCACTGATTGGAGATAATCGAAGGTTTCCTGCTCATTTCTAGAGTTTCTGGCAGGCTGGATTGAGCAAAGTTCCTTACCTCTGCCCCTTCAGCACCTGAAATATTCTCAGCTACTTGATATGGTGGTGCTATGCTCCCCTTACAAGGGTACCAGATCCTGTCAGTTCAGGATCATTCCAGGCTCTGAGGTTTCCAAGCCAAAGCCTGAGACCTAGGGACAGCCCCTTGTTATGTCATTAAGTGGTATGAATTAAGCACCAACTTAATTCATAGATTGCCATTCAACCAGAGAGAGGGAGAGAGAGGGAGTGTCTTAGCTAAAGTAAACTTTCCCAGATCAAGTTGAAATGGAGGTTTTCTTCCTTCTCACTTACTTAGGGAGATGGGATAAAGAACATTTAATCTAGCCTACTTCCTACTAGGGAAAAAGTGGATGTGGAGTGGAACAGAGCACTGGGAGGGAAGAAGCAAGATAACTATAGACTCCCTGAAGAGTCTTTGCAAGTTGCAGCAACAAATCATTTAAGCCCTTGCAAATTGTAGCAAGCTGCTGCTCTTCAAGCTGAGCTTGAGATTTGCATACAGCCCTTTCCTCTTTCTTGGAGCTGAGCCTATCAAAACTTGAAAATATACATCTTCATCTTCTGTAGGATGAGATGGCAGGAAAAATCCCTTATTCTTGGCAACTTAGGACTGCCCGGCAAAGCAGGAAGTTGACCTGGCCCTGAAGAAATTCAAAGCCCTTTGTTCTCCTCCAGGAGGCCAATTCAACTTCCTGCTTCACCCAGTGAAGATCAGGATCAAGCTCCTCCAATCTTTCTTCAATCTACTCTTCCTTTTTTCTCTCCCCCCCCCTTTGGCATTCCTTCTTTCTTCCACCCCTGCTGCCCTTCCTTCTTTTTTTTTTTTATTTAAAAAAACCTCTTAGCTTTCCTTTCCACAACTCCACGCTACATCCCCCACACACACCTTCATGCTCTCTCCTCCTTGTTTTCCTGGGAGGTAGAAGGAGCCGAGCCGCTGCTGGACCACATGGGGTCCAACATAGGAGCATTAGCAAGGAAGCCGATAAGCAGGCAGCAGGCAGCGGAGGAAGCTTCCCCATAATGGCGGCTCTGAGGGAGCTGGACAGGCTGCAGCCTCCTCCTCTTCGGCCCATGTGGACGCGGTGGTGCCTCAGAGGAGAGTGACCAAGGAGGCCGAGAGGGCGCTGGCGGGTGGAACCCCCCGCACGGTGAACAAGCCCGGTCAGCACCAGCAGACCGAGAGGGAGAAAAGGCCCCGGTCTAAGGAGAGGCCAGCAGCAGCAGCCAACAGCGGGATGGACAAGTCCCGGGGAGACGCGGGGAACGCGGATGCCTCCCCTCCTTCCCGGAACAACATGGATGACTGCGGGGCCCAGGAGAGTACTCACCATGGGGCTGGAGCCCCTGAAAAGGTATGCAGGGACCCCACAGAGGAGAAAATCAGGGCCATCATTAATGAATGCACCCCCAAGAGAAGTGCTGTGGAGGCCATGGCAGCTGAGGCCTGCAGAGCTGCGCGGACCAGAAGGGGTGGGCATCCTCCAACAAGGACGGCTCGGGGGAGGAATTGGAAAAGAGAGAGGCATCATCATAGGCCTCTGAAGGGGAGGTTGAGGATCTGGGCTCCCTAGGATCTTCAGCCTCAGAGGTCTCCGAGGCGGGGGAGGGGGAATGAGGATTTTCCCAGCAGGAGGGAGGCTATCAGCACAGCCCTCTGCATGCTCATAGATGCTCTCCTACCAACCCGTGAATCCCCCCTTGCCACCTCGAGGAAACATAAACAAAAAGGGAGCCAACTGAAGGCCTCCAGCTCCAAAGAGGGGGCAATCCCCAGGAAGTCCTGAAGCTCCAGGGGATGACAAATGTGCGCCCGTCAGGCATAGGGAAGAACACCCCCACAACCGGACACCCTCTAGGAATAGAAAGGCATCCTCTTCGAGGCATTCCTCTGAGGACTTGGGGGAGGCCTCAGAAGGGGAGGCCCAAGCTCTGAGGAGGGTGGCAGAGGACCCCTTAGGGGATCCTGATGAAACTCTTCAGCACAATAAGGAGGAGGGGGAACTCTCTGACTCTGGAGCTTCAGAGCCAGAAATCTTAGATAGAATTTTTCAAAGTGATAAGCTGGCTTACCTCCTGCGACCTTGGAGATCACACCCCCCACATCCCAACAGGGCCCCGCAGGGGACGCAAAGTCCCTGAAAAACGAGAAAGTGATAGCATTGATGCCATCCACAAAACCCAAGGGGCACCTATTTCCATTCTTCAGAGCCTTTTGGAACCTGGTGGCGGAGGAATGGGACAAGCCCGCCTTAGGCAGACATGGCTCTTCAGTGGTTCAGAGACTATATAACATCCCTAAGGAGGTCCTGGATAAGCTCAAGGCCCCAGTCGTTGACCGGCCAGTGGTCTCTATGGTTTCCAATTCGCTCATGCCCAAGGAAGGGGAAGGCACCCTTAAGGACCCAGACGAGAAGAGGGCAGATGGTGCCCTGAGAAAAATCATGAAGCATCAGCGCTGGGAATCAGAGCTTCCTTGGCCTCAGCGATCATATCAAGAGCTGCAATTATTTGGTTGCAGGAGGTGATGGAGACGGAAGATCTGGACACCAGAAAGTTACACAAGGCTTTCCAGAGGATTCAGCTAGCGCTCAATTTCATGGCTGACACCTCACAAGACCTATTGTCCTTTACTGCAAGGGCCTCCGGGGCCACAACATTGGCACGGAGGACCCTGTGGATTAAGCACTGGGATGCAGATGCTCAATCGAGAAATGCCTTAGCAACAGTGGCCTTTAAAGGATTCAAACTATTTGAAGAGGAAGCCCTCAAAGACATCTTAGTGGAAACGAAGGACAAGAAACAGGCCATGCCTTCGGTCAGTAGAGAACCAGATAAGAAGTCCGCAAGATGGCCATTTCACTTCTTGAGTTCCTTTCATCCATTCAGAAGCAACGGCAGGTGGGGGGACTTCTGTTCCTCCAGACCAGCCTGGTCCAAGACCAATTATGTCATACGTCATGCCCCCTTCTCCAACCCCTCTGCAACTTGTAGAGGAGGATCCTCTTCTCAAAGGGGATCCACACACCAGCAATCCTGACTCGAGAGTAATCCTAGTAGGTGGAAGGCTGTCCAGGTTCCTGGACGCTTGGTCAACCTCTACCACAGACAAATGGGTCCTGAATACAATCACACAGGGCTACAAGGTGGATTTCGACTCAAGACCAAGGAACAGGTTCATGCCGGCTCCAATCCCATCCAATACCAAGAAGGCATCGGATTTCAGGACAGCCATCAGACACTTACTGGAAATAGAAGCCATAGAAGAAGTACCTGCATCCCAATGTTTCTTAGGGGTGTACTCTTACTTCTTTACAGTACCCAAAAAGGATGGAAGCCTCAGGTCTGTGCTCCACCTAAAGTAGACAAACTTGTGCGTTACTTACAAACGTTTCTGGATGGAAACACTATCGTCAATAAGGGAAGCTCTTCAGGAAGGAGACTTCCTGTCATCACTGCATCTGGCAGAAACCTATCTTCACATAAAGCTTCATCCAGACAGCAGGCAGTTCCTCAGATTCGCATTCGCCGAAGAACACTTTCAATTCAAGGCCCTTCCTTTCAGCCTCTCCACTGCACCAAGGGTGTTCACCAAGGTCTTGGTGGTCCTAATAGCCTTCCTGAGGACCAAAGGGATTCACCTATATCCCTACCTAGACGACATTCTCCTAAGGGCCCCGTCCAAAGAGAAGGCAGAAAGAGACCTGCAAACCACAATCAGCTGCCTTCAAGATCACGGATTCCTATTGAATTTCAAGAAAAGCATACTCGCTCCAGCGCAATCAATTTTGCACCTAGGGGTGCAGCTGGACACGGTTAACTGTCAGGTCTGCCTATCAAAGGAGTGCCAGCAGGCCCTAAGGAGAGAAGCCAAGGCAGCTCATGACCAAACAAGGGCACCAGTAACCACCCTTGTACGCCTATTTGGCCTGATGATTTCGGCGATTCAAGTAGTTCCTTCGGACAGATTCCACTCCAGACCCCTGCAAGCATTGCTGTTACCTTATCAAGAACGGATAGCCCATCGGGAGAAGTTCTCACTATCCATCCCGACCCAGGTAAGGTGCTCCCTCCGATGGTGGACACACCTGAGCCATCTGGTGGAGGGCTCCCCACTGAGCATCAGTTATGAAGTGGTAGTCACCTCGGACGCATGTCTTCATGGTTGAGAAGCGCATTGTCTAGACCAGGTAGTCCAAGGAACCTGGTCAAAGGAGGAGCAGAAGCACAGAATAAACTGGTTGGAACTGAGAGCAGCTTGCTTGGCTCTAGCCCACTTCACCCACATGCTCAAAGGTCGCCACGTCCTCGTGAGAATGGACAACAACACAGCCCGCTCATGCATTGCGAAACAAGGAGGGTCCAGGTCAAGGTCATTGCACCTGGAGGCAGAAGCCCTATTCAGGTGGGTGGAATTGACAGTGGCATTGATCTCGGCTCAATACCTCCAGGGGGAGGCAAATCTTCGGGGAGACTACTTAAGCAGACACACGGTCCTACCAGGAGAGTGGGAGCTGAACCAGGAAACCTTCCTCCAAATCCAACAAAGGTTCGGAAAACCGCAGGTAGACATGTTCACAACACCACAGAACACCAAGCTAAGATGGTTCTTCCCAGGTTTCCCCTCCAAGGAGCAGAAGCATCAGATGCTCTCCATGCCCAATGGCCTCCAGGTCTCCTGTACCTCTTCCCACCATTTCCACTGATCGGCAATGTGTGCAGGACAATACACGAGGAACGAGCGCAAGTGATCCTGGTGGTGCCTTATTGGCCATGACATCCATGGTTCTCGGACCTGGAGGACCTGTCGGTGCAGCCCCCCATGAGATTAAATCCACACACAGATCTTCTCCATCAAGGGCCAATCAATCACCCCAACATCTCTTGGCTACAGCTAACAGCATGGAGATTGAGCAGCAGGCACTGAAGGAGTGCGGAAATGAGGACAAGGTGATAGCCACGCTCTTGGCCTCTCGGTGTCCCTCAACCAGGAGGATCTACCAAGCCAGGTGGAAGATATTCTCGCAGTGGTGTATCTCCCAGAAATAGACACCAATGGAGGCCTTGACCCATCATGTTCTAACGTTCCTGCAGGAAGGGTTGGAAAAAGGTCTCTATCCCAACACCCTGAAGCGGCAGGTGGCCACCTTATCAGTCTTCATACAGTGTCCGCAAGTGGGAAGGTTAGTGGCACACCCACATGTCAGGAGGATTCTTGAGAGAGGCGACTCTGATTTCACTCCAGGTGCATCACAGGTTCCCATCCTGGAACCTCTCGCTGGTTCTGCGCCAGCTGATGCATCACCCATTTGAAGCCCTCAGGGAGGTTCCATTACACTTCCTGACACTCAAAGTGGCCTTTCTGGTGGCTATCACATCCGCCAGAAGGGTATCAGAGCTCACTGCCCTCGAGGTTAGGGAACATCTGTGTTCATTTGGGGAGGACTTTGTCTCTGTCTGCAAGGATCCATCCTTCCATCCCAAGGTTCTATCTAGCTTCCACATAGCACAATCAATCATATTGACATCCTTCTGCCCTAATCCTTCACACCCCACAAAGAAATGATGACACAAGTTGGACGTCAGGAGGGCACTGAAGATATATATCAGATGCACAGCACCCTTTAGGAGGTGCAATTCACTGTTCATCGCCTCCAACCCCACCTCTATGGGGGCACGGGTTTCAAGACAAACCATCGCAACATGGATCAAGGCATGCATCTTCGAGGCCAAGATACCACGACCATTGGGGGTAGTGGCACACTCCACACGCTCGTTGGTTGAGAACACTGCTACCTCAGCAGTGTTCTCAACCAACGCTTCTCTGGTGGAAATTTGTAGAGCAGCAACCTGGAGCACCCCATCCACGTTTGTCAGGCATTATAAAGTAGACGAATTCAGGGTGGCAGAAGCCATGTTCAGAAGAAGGGTGCTTCATGAGGTGGTCCAGGCGTAAATCATCACTCCCACCCTAGGGATTCTTTGGGGGCTTGGGTATGTCCCAAGAGTAAGGGATTCTTCCGGCCATCTCGCCTTACAGAATGTTACATTGGGTACTTACAGTAAAGGTACTTTTTGTAGGGTGGATGGCAGGAAGAATCCGCCCCACCCAGTGACTGCAGAAGATAACACCCACCAGGTCATAAATGTATGTTTTTTCTGGTGGTTTTGTAACATGTGTGTTTTTCCTAGAATTTGGACTCTTGCTCATTGATCATCGGGGCTTTGTTAGTCAGAGAACTGGTCTCGTGGAAGAGAACAAAGGGCTTTGAATTTCTTCAGGGCCAGGTCAACTTCCTGCTTTGCCAGGTGGTCCTAAGTTCCCAAGAGTAAGGGATTCTTCCTGCCATCCACCCTACAGAAAGTATCTTCACGGTAAGTACCCAATGTAACATTCTGTATGGAGGTGATCTATGAAAACTGGCAACCTAACCAGTAGGCAGTCCATGATTCAGACTTCAGAAAACCAAGGGCAACAGAGAGTTCAGGCTTGTGTGTGATGCCAGCCACATGTTGGGCTCATCTACACTGGCCAGAATACGCCAGCGTCCTGCCAGTGTATAATGGCCCTGGATCAGGCCTGGTGCCCCTCCATTACCTGCATGAACTGGGATGGAATCTGAATGGACACACTCTCCCGTCTCTGCAGTCACCACCACTGCTGTCTGCATCATGCTCTCCGAAGCCAGGAAGGAGGCCCACAGCATGTGATCAAGGCCCCCTGCATGTGACCAGCCTTGGTCACATGCTGCAGGCTTCCTTCCTGGCTTCAGAGAGTGTGATGTAACATCAGCAGCGATCGCTGATGGATACTGTAGGTGGATACTGTATGCTTGTTTCTGAAAGTAGTCACCCAATGATAAAGGAGTGCATTTATTCAGAGTCACAAAATCTAGTTGAAAATATCTCTTATATATAAACCATGTATTAAACATAAAATCACTGGATCTCAATAAAAGTATGTCAGCACTGAATCAGTTTAGGGCTTGGAAGGAGGACCATGTGTGACTTTTATATACAGCACTTTGACTTGAATGCCATGGAGGAAAGGAAAGATACAGTGGGCCCCTGGTATCCACTGGGGTTTGGTTCCAGGACACACACACACCCCGGCATGGATACCTAAAACCGTGGATGCTCAAGTCCCATTATGTACAATGGCATAGTAAAATGGTGTCCCTTATATAAAATAGCAAAAATCAAGATTTGCTATTTGGATTTTTTTTATTATTAGTGGGGGGCTATTTTCAAGCCATGAATGGTTGAATCCGTGGATACAGAGGGCTGGCTGTAAATGCAACACAATCAATATGACAACTTTTCTTTGGGATCCCTACATGTAGGATACATTAGACTGTGGTATTTCAAGACTAGAGGAGTTTTGAGACCTGGGAAGATTTATATAAAGGAGACATGAGGACATATATATTCTTCCTTGCTTGAAGTTCTATAAATGAGTTCTTGTGAAGTTTAAAAGAGAAATAGTTGTTTGAAGAGGAGAGGTTCTTTATACTGTATGTATGTATAGACTGACCACTAGCATGGTCCATAAAATTTAGTCATCCCACCTATAGTTGGTAGAGAGGAACTTATGAAATTGAAATGTTTGATGAAAACCACACTTGTCTCTCCATTCTCAACCAAGCCAAATTGAGTTAGAGTATGTTTGCTACTTAATTAGGAGTAGAAAGCTTAACATTTTCCCTTTACTTTTTAAAGGAGACTCTTAACCACTTTCAGTTCTGACTGTTCTGACTTCTATTTAATATACGTTTGATTTAGGAAAATCCCTGACACACCAAACAAGCCACCTCATTAAAAAGAAGTCTGTTCAGACTAGCTTTTCAAGGTGATTGTTATATAACACAGAGAAGCCTTTGATTCTCCTGTTGTCTGTGTGAGCTGCCTCTTCTCAGTCTCAAAGCAGTCCTGTGTCAGGTGCCTTCCCTCTGTTCCCTCACATATTGATGCACATGTTTCACCTCACCAATTCTCATTAGTCTGGAAATGAAGTGAAAAGTAAGGAGAGCAGTCTTGGTTCTTTTTGCCCAGTTTACTGGATCTCTGATCCTACACTCCAGCCAGCAAGGCTTACCCATTGTTCCAGTTATTTTTCCATGTCTAGGTCACACTTTCTAGAAGTGTATCTGTGCAGTACACTACTTGCACTCATACTGCCTTGCAAGCTCAGCAGTTTGTTTTTAGTTACATTCACTTGTAATCACAATCCAGCAAATAGTCTGCTTCCTCTGTCAGACTACTTCTAGCTTGGGTATATCAAGTGTTATGTTTGACCTTCATGGAGAAAAGTGGAGAGTTTTGCTTGTAGCCTGATTGTTTTTGACACCACGAGAAAACTTCTGGCATGTAGTTTCAGCACATAGTGATGATTGTTACTGCAATCCTATTTATAGTTTTTTTGTTTTGCTTTGCTTTATGGGAAAGTCCTTGACTGTTTCAGTCCTTGGACTTGTCAGCTTCTCATTCAGTTTGGCTTCCATGATGCTAAGAAAGTTTTTGCATGTCTGTCCTTTCCTCAGCCTTCAGTGGAGGCAGGTAAAGAGGCAAGGAGGAATATGTTATGATGCAGAGCAACAGCCAAAAGTGATTAGGATAGAGCTCTGAAAGAAACAGGATTTCACCTGGGAGAGGGAACCAGGCAAATTGCCCATCCTCTTTGTGTTACAAATGCAACATACAAATGGTATCAACAGATGAAGCAGAAATGGGGGTAATTATGTATAATTGATTCCTATACCTCAGCTACTTGGTGATTTGAGTAGGAAAGCCTATGGTGCTTAGGCTCCAGACTTGCTGTTCCATGCAGTCCAGTATATTAAGAAGTGAGTTTGAATGTTACCTTTATCTCATGAAGGTCATATGTAGCTCCATTATAGCTTAATTATAGGATAGGGGCTAATAGGCACAAGTATGGTGGTGCTGCTGGGCAGGGTGTGGAATGCCAGACCCCCCACCAGCTTCTTTCTCAGAATGCGGTATTACCTTTGGGCCCTGAATCAGCCAAGGAAGGAAGGTATCCAAAGCTCTAATTACCTTTGATGAAAGGGATCCTCCCCTCCTCAAGAGAAGAACAACCACACCAGTACTTGTCATGAGCAAGAGGAACAACTTTATTGGTTCAAGCAATATTTTTATAAATTTGGTTTAGCATGATCTTATGTTAGTTTACAGTTCATGTACAAAGTAAAGTTTCTTATTACTCATGATTGACAAGTGAACAAGTTACAAACACCATCTCAACTACTGTAGCTAGTTACTGTGCAGGCTAGGAATGTTACAAGTTAGGACAAAGGAAGTCTTGAGACAGAGACCTTGGGAAACTAGCCAACTATGCAGTGATATCAGCAACATTGAAACGTAGGATTCATTTCCCAGCTAGAGTTGGCATAATAAATTCTCTTTGGCTATTTGGGGGAGGGGCAAGGTGAAAGGAGAAGGCAAAGAACAAGATGGATGTGCAGTGGTGCCCTAGAGAAAACCCCCTAGGCCCTGATCCACAAGCCTTTGTAAAAACAGATAAGGAAAAACTGGTTTGGAAGTTCCCTGTCCAGGGTCCTGATTATTTGCCAGTGAATTACATGGGAGAAGAGCAACCAAATTCTCATTTTCCTCCTCCTGGTTAGGCCAGCCTAATTCTCCCTTTAGTTCCAGTCCTTCCTGGAGGGGTGAATTCAGAAGGTGTTACTGGCGGATTCCTGTTCCATACCCTGGCCGTTGGCCTATGGGGTACCTGAGGGCTGCCCCCCATGCTGTTTAACATATACACGAAACAATTGGGAGAGGTTATCTGGAATGTTGGGGTTTGGTGTCACCATTATGCTAATGACATACAGATCTGGCTCTCCTTCCCACCTAACTTGAAAGCAGCTGTTTCAGAAATAAACCAGTGTATGTTGTGCGTAATGGATTGGATAAGGGCAAACAAGTTGAAACTTAATACAGACAAGAAAGAGGTGTTTCTGGTCAGTCATAAGACAGATCAAGGAACAGGGATTCATTCTGTGCTGGACGGGCTAACCGCCCCCCCCCAAAAAAAATCTAGTTCGCAACTTGGGCATATGCTTGGACTCAAATCTGAGCTTGGATGCTCACGTTACAGCAGTGGCCAGGTGTGGCAAATTGCTGACAACCCGGAAGGACTATTTATTTACATAAGTATGAGACCATGACTTAAGGGTCTTGGTGCTTATCAATAATGTCAATGCTTTACAATGAATTGCTGTGGTAGGCATGCTTTAGTTGTTGGAGGCTGATGAGAAAATCAAGCCACGGGTCCCGTGTAGGAGTGGCAAACAGATACTTACTCCAAGAGGCACCAGTTAAGCAACAAACCAGACAAATGCTACCGGATTATTTTTCACATTTGTTTTAGGGAAATCCCTTCAGTGGTCAGTGCATATCTAAATAAATTTAGTATGCATTATAGTCTCCAAAATGATTGTTTATATTAAATTATAATAATTTACCAATTGCTTACCTCCACAAGACAACCAATATCTTCCCAAATGACCATGTATATAAGAATCCTTGCTACAATAATGAGGGTCCTTCTTTCTGGTATATCCCTAACTCCCATGCTTGACAGTATAAGAATATATACATAATGACCAATGAATCACAGCTGCAGATTTTTTTCTGAGTCCTTGATACAGAAACCCTGTTAATTGGATTGGATAAGGGCAAACAAGTTGAAACTTAATACAGACAAGAAAGAGGTGCTCCTGGTCAGTCATAAGACAGATCAAGGAACAGGTATTAATTCTGTGCTGGATGGGCTAACCACCACCACCACCACCCAAAAAATCAGGTTTGCAGCTTAGGCATATGCTTGGACTCAAATCTGAGCTTGGATGCTCAGGTTACATCAGTGGCCAGGTGTGGCAAATGCCTTCCCAAGGCTGGTCCCACAGTTTCTAGCCTTGATAGCCTGCCACTCTCACCTCACCCTATGGTCCCTCTTTAAAACCCCTCCTTGGATTTGGGTCCTGGGCCTCCAGGTGACACCAGTGTGGACAAATTTGTTTAAACAGTTGTATCTTTAACTAGCTGTACCCAATGTAACATACGCCAGTGGTGCATTAAGGGTGTGTTGCTCTGTTGCCCTGCCCCTGCTGACACCACCAGTAGACTGCCTGGGTCTTGTTGCAGGGGTGGCAGGTTGATGATGTGACCCCCTGGGCTCCCGGGTGATATCAAAACCCATATCAAAAGTTGGTCTATTTCTATAACAGAGTAAATAATGTCTATTATTCTAAATATCCAGTTAATTAGTTGGGCGGTCCATCTTCACTGACTCAATTCTTACAAAATAAACCATATGTGTGTGTGCATATATACACACATACATATATATATATATACACACACACACAACCAACCAACTCCCTCACTCCCTCAGCCAATCACCACCCACATGCAAATTCCCTCTCCACCTTACAATCCACTCCTGCCACTAAATCTGCATCTATACCCCCAGCCTCACAAACGCCCCTCCCTCCTCTCACTCCCTCAGCCAATCACCACCCACATGTTAAAAAAAATGCAATACTTTTTTCCTAAAATAATACCATGTAGCTGAGCCATGTGAAAGGAACACTGCCAATCCAAGCTCCACACTGCAACCGCCGCTTGAAACCCCAGCAAAGCACATAGCAGTGTATGTTACACCAGGCACACATATACTAATACTAATGCTAATACTAATCAAATTATGCCAGTGGCTCTTAACCTTTTCTTTAGCAGGAACCCCCTTTAAATATCTTTTGTTCCCATGGGCCCTCAAGACTTAACTCAAGATTTAAAACAACAACAACAACATTACACCATCCATGAAATCTTCCCTCAGAGGCACTGGAGTGGGAGGGAAGACTTTCCTCCTGCCTCTTCCTGCAAGTTTGTGGCTGGAGTGGATTGAATAACAATCTGCAGGCCAAGCTAGCCAGCCTTTGCCTTGGCTCCTGTCACATGGCCACTCCACTGCAGACAGGAGGTAGTCTGAGCAGCCTTCAAGCCTTCACGTACCCCCTAGAATCATAGGATCATAGAGCTGGAAGAGACCACAAGGGCCATCCAGTCCAACCCCCTGCCATGTAGGAAAAAACAATCAAAGCATTCCTGACATATAGCCATCCAGCCTCTGCTTAAACACCTCCAAAGAAGGAGACTCCACCTCACTCCAAGGCAGTGTATTCCACTTCTGAACAGCTGTTACTGTGAGGACATCTAGGTTAAGAACCACTGGTCTAGATACTTGGCAAAAGTAGCATGCAAAAGCTCTGCCTTCTTTAGAGAAGAGGGGGTCCAGGGACCCTTGTCGACTACTTGTTAAAATAGAAATGAATAGAAAAGAGAGCAAAGGAGAAGTTCTCCAGCAAGGGGTGCAATGGTCACCTCTAACTTTTTCGTGAGTCTTTGGGCTCGCCTTTTCCCCACCCACAGACTGCTGAGTCTCAGTCTTCTGCTCAGACTCTCCTTCGAGGACAGCATGTTGGATTCCCATTGGGGGGAGGCTGGCAGCCAATGTGAGCCCACTTTTCTCTATCGGTGGCTTTGTCTCCTCCCACTGGCCAGAGGTTCTTTTTAGCAGGCAGCAGTCTGTCCAATGTAGCATTTGCAAAGCAAGCCTTTCTCCCCATGGGAAGCAGAGCCAGGGCAAGCCAGAGAACCCCAAGGGGGCCCCCAATGAGGAAAAAGAGGGCCTGGAACCCCAGGGCAGCCTCCCACCTCCTTCCCACCCCTTTCCAGGGTTCTTTTTTTAAAAAAAACTGTAAGTTCCTCAGGGCAAAAGGTGTCCATTCAATGTAGGCTCACTGAGAGGTACCAGAACCCAGGAGTAGCCAAAACAGCAGAACTGCACAGCAGAAAGGGCACAAAAACAAAGGCTTCGGCTAGCAGCTGTTCCACAGCTTTGACCCACTTTCACACCTACACACAAGCTTACAGACAGTGAGGTTCCTCCAAAAATATCTGGAGGTCTTTATCTTCAGTTTCAGTATAAACAAACACAGTATATACACAGGAAACCTCATTAACAAACTCAACAGCAAGACTCCTCTTTCTCCACAACACCAACCCACACACAAGGCATTGTGCTTTGGCTATATAGGAATGTTTGCTAGTCATCCCTATGCCTAGCCACAGCTGTGAACAAACCCACTTCAGCTGTGCTAGTCTGTGGTCTGTTGCTCCAACATTTTTCCATTTGCACTCAAAGCAATATTACCCTGACAGAAGGAGGGGGAAAGGGCTCAGGTTTTTGGGTGCAGAAGGGGTAAAGAGCAGAGGAAGGGGAAAAACCTACCCTGCAAGGTAGGACAGGAGGAAAAAGAAGAAAGAGGATGGGGAATGCATAGAAAGCAACGTTCTTTTCCCCCATGCATACATATTCAGATAGCAAGGGGAGCTGCCTGAATATTTATTTACTGCAGCTCAACAGGCAAAGATGTGGCTGTAGGCCAAATAGTTGGTGCTGAAAAATACCCTCAAGCTGCAGATTGGCTGGCCAACAGAGCACTACGATTCATTGGGTATGTTTCCTAAGCAGCCAATCAGCACACTGGGAACAGCAACATACCCAAGAAAATTATATATATAGATGGGAAGCATAACTATCCTTTGATTTAAGGTGAATGAAGCTGGTTAGAGTCAGTTTTAGAAGTTTACCAAAGCAGTTCAACTTTATTTATGATCCCAGACAGAATAACTTATGTTTGACAGAATTCAGCATTTAGACCTAAAACAGCAAGCAGAATTCAAGCTAAGTATTATCAAACCTCCTTTCATTCCTTCACACAACAACCTCCAGTTTCATCCACTCCCAACTGACCTCTTAGCAGACTCTTCCCCACAAAGGCCCTTCCCTTCCATCACAGAGTTCTCTATGCTAGAGTGGCTGCCTTCAGTTATTCCCAAGTTTTTCTTAACTCACACAAGCCCTGCTCAGTAATGTATTTTTAAAGATGTTTTTTCCCTTTCTATTTCCTGTAGCAGTTTCACACCAGGAGTGCATTTGCACTGTAAAAACTAGTGCAGCAGCTGCATCTGTTCCTTGAGATGTCCGATCTGGCTATGGTGACACATAGCTTGATTACATTCCATTTATAACACACTCTTTTGGGGGGGTTGCCTTTGGAAACTTCAGAGTGTCCAAAATGCTGTGGTCAAACTTTTAAATGAGGCAATTTATAGGGCCTGGATACGCTAAAGGCACCAGATTTTGTTTCATCTGGAAGCTAAGCAGGGTCAGACCTGACTAGTACTTGGATGGGAGACTGCCAACAAATACCAGGAACTATAGGCTATATTTCAGAGGAAGGAACTAACAAAAGCATCTCTGAATATTCCTTGCCTAAGAAAACCCTAAGAAATTCATGGGGTCACCATAAGTTGACAGGCAACTTGAAGGCCCATACAAACACACACACACACACACACACTTACAGGGAACATATAACCCCCTGTTGAAACAGCTTCACTAGCTACTGATGTATTTCTGGGCAGAATTCAAAGTGCTGGTTATGGTCGTTTAAAGTCCTACATAGCTTGGGTTCAAATTATCCAAAAGACCATGTCTGCCTATATGAGCTAGCCCACATTTTTTAGATCTTCTTGGACAAGCTTTCTCATGGTTCCACCAGTATCACAGGCATGGTTGCTGAGGACACAGGAGGGAGCTTTCTCAATAGCTGCTCCCGACCAGTAGAACACATTTCCATGGAGTTCTGCCAGGGAGGCCTTTGGCACTTAAATTATGAGGCAGAAAGTTGTTTTGAATGTGGCATGCTGTACTTTTATCTTTTTATCTTTTAATGGTGTTTTAAACATGCTGTTTAACATGTTAAATGTGTGCTTTTTAATAGGATTAACTCTTTTTTTTTTTTTGGAAAAAGTTTTATAAATAAGGTTTTAGCTGGACTTGGTTTTAAAATTTTTGAAAGCTACTTTGAGTCCCTTGCCAGGAAAAAAGGGATTATAAATAAAATAAAATCTTTGTGTTAGATCAGGATTGGGAAGTAGAATAGAAGAAAGACTCAATGTGGTCAATAGAAGGAATTATTAGTTTACATCAAGTATGGACAAAATTTGGCTGGAGGGTTGCATACAGCCCCAGGGATTAAAAAAGGGATTTTTTAAAAAAGTTGCTGCCAGGTGGTACAGGGGCATTTTGGCACTTTGAGGCCTCTTGGGCCATTTTAGACCCAAGAGAGTCCTTTTAAAAAATGGGAAGTAGGCTGTGACATCTGGGTCATTTCCTGTTGAAAAAGAGGCCTCTACTGGACTTAACATGGGCCCAGAGAGGCAAAATATGGAGGAATGCCCCTGACCCCCCCCCAAAGAGCATATGGGAGGGAATTTTTTTGTAGGGTGTGTGTGGAAGATGGATGGCCCTCTAAAGTCTCAGGTGGAAGGGGAATATACAGTATGTCCCTCCCTCCAACAGTTGTCCACCCTGGGACTGTAGATAAATTGGGACCCTTCTGATTCACATTTCTTTATTTTTTGTTTGCTTTTGATTCATTCTTCGGTTCTCTAATATTAAGTAGACTAGAAAACACATGCTAGTAGTATACCGTAATAAAGACACTGGGTATTTTGTGTTGTACTTATTCCTTTTGTTTTCTCTTTCCTTGTAGCTAGAACACATTCAGAAGCACATATGGTATATGTAAGTAACTTTTCTCTGAAGTTTGAAAAACTATCTTAAAGTTGATTATTTTTGTGGAAGCTACAGACTTGTAAAGTGCCTTTGGTTAATTTGACCCAAGATTCCAACATGGGAAATCACAAGAGCAGCAGCAGAACTAAAGTTCCACTCTTGATCCCCCACCCTCTGATTAGATCAATGCCATCCGAGGTCTGTGCACACTCATCTCCTTCTTTTCATTATACCCAAACACAGTCCATCATGATAATCCTCTAAAAAATCAGAGGAAACATGTGAGCATATTTGTGACATTTTTGAAGCCCAAAACACACAAACGAAGCAATAAAACATCTGCAAGCAAAATGTGTCCCCTATATATCCAGCCTGCCTCTTCCCTCCAAATGTGCACCATGTTTATGATATTGACATTTCTTATTGTGCATGGGTCTGCTAATGACTGTAGTGACATCATTCAGCGGAGATTCTTTTTAAAGTCTGCAAAGCCTTCCCTATTCTATTGTTCTCCATATATGTTGGTTTACAACTCCTATGATCTCTAGCCAGCAGATGTACAATTTGAATTTTTTTCTTCTTCCTTTATTTTTCCAAAGACTCAATATTTATCTTCACCAATGTTCAAACGTATGTCTCTTTCAGTTATTAAAAAGAAAGCAACAGCTGTGTTTCCCCATAGTAAGCTAGATCTACCCCCTTGGTTGATGTGAGGCTAGAGATATTGGCAGCTAATAGTAAATCACTTAAATAAAGTAGCATTTCCTACTTGGAATGCCCCTTACCTGAAGAGAGTGGAGTATAGAATACAACATCTATTTTGAATTACTGTATTTGAAAACAGGATACATTTCGACTGCTCTTAAAAGTTTTGTTGGGATATCCTTATTGAAACACTAATCCTATGAAATAAATGAGTTATCTCAAATTTGCTATTGAAACAGAAGCTGCAGTACTAAACATACAGATCCATTCATAAATATGCAGGCACCTACACATGAAGTACACCTGTTTGAGCAGAGGCTGTGGGAGTGATATTTTATTCACAGTTTGTACTTTGGAATATTATTCATCAATAAACAAAGCTATGCTTTCTAGCCATATTGCCCAAAGTTTGATTTGTTTTTGGGTCAACACCTGTAATTGCAGCAGGGATAGACTGCCACATAATTTACAAACACTTCCAGATGGATGGCTCCCGTTACTACCTGAACATTGTGGAACTATTCTCTTTTCTGTCCTTATTGGATTTTTTTTTAATGGGATCAAGAAGAAGAGGAGGAGGAGGAGGAGGAATGATGATAATGATGGTGATGGTGATGGTGGTGATGGTGGAAAAACATGGGAGGATTACAACTGGGTTATTCCATAATTTCACTTCCTGTTAAAATTGTGGAAATGAGACTGGCTGAAGGCACAATAACATGTGTGTCGAGTCACACTCTTAATTATATTACTGTGATGATTCTGTTATCTTTCCAATATGGTACCAAGAGAGGTTACTCTTTAAACAGTTGTGCCTGCAAGATATTAGTCTCCCATTGAGCTCTGAAACTGTAGAAGAACTTGGGAAGATAGGTGACTTTGCAGTCTTGTTATTACTCTGAATGCTGCCACGTTTTACTTTTTGTATCTTGTTTGTCTGTTTGTTTTGCAGAGGGGGTAAGAATGAGCCAGAACCTGAACAACCAATTCCTCGAAAAGTGCAAATTCGCTCTCTCCCTTCCTTGGAGGACATTGATCCTGACGTTTTAGACAGCATGCACTCGTTAGGTTGCTTTCGTGACAGAAATAAACTCTTACAAGACCTGCTGTCAGAAGAGTAAGCATTCAGTCTTTACTTACTTTGTTATATGGTAAGAATCACCAAATACAACAGAAGACAGGATTTATGAAATTATTGTAATTGCATAACTCAAATCCTGCTTGAAAAAGCAAGAAAAATAATGGAAACAACTCTTGTAGCTGGAAACACCTGCTTATACACCAAAGTTTATACAGTTAAATATGTCTAACTGGTGTTTCTATGACAAGAACATATAGGGAGCAATCTCTGATGGAATGGAGTTCTGCAGCCAGGGTGCCACCACTGTGAAGGCTGTTCCAAGTGTAGTAGATCAGCAGGGCAAGCTGCTCATCTCTCGCTGTCTCTGTTGGCACCCATCGAGCAACATTCTGCACAAACTGCAGTGCCCAAACCATCTTCAGTGGAAACCCCACATAGAATACATTGCTGCAGTTCGGTTGAGAAATTATCAGAGCACGGACAGTTGTGGCCAGGATATCCCAGTCCAAGAATTCCTTAATAATACTTCATCTTTGTGTAATAATATTTAATTGAGCACTCAAAGCACTTTACATGCATTATCTAGCAGTAATCCTTGCAACAAATCTATAAGATAAAGTATTGTTACTCCCCAAGTTGCAGGTGGTGGGAATCAAAGCTCAGAAAGTGGCTTGTCCAAGGCCATTTAATAGTTCATGACCATTGCCTGGTTCAAATACAGACATCCTGATTTGAAGTTTGCTTCTCCGTCACTATGCCACCCCAACAACTTGGTGGAATCCTTCTTGAGCTGTACCACTTAAGTCTGCAAATATATGGAATTTTGTCCTTGTAGTCTCTTCTGTTTAGATTGCACATCTTCTGTTCCAAAAGGAAAGTACTAAAAATACCCAACAAGCACATACAAAATAATCAAATTATTTTAAAGCTATAAAAAACAATAGCAATAAGATGTTAAAGAAACATAAACCAATTTAAAATAAAATGAAAACATCAGAAGACAGAAGAAGTGTTGAGAAAAGTATTTCTAATAAAGGCCATTGTAATTTGAGTTCTAAACATGCAGGATATTCAAGAGGGCAGCTCCTGATTTAAGCTCTATGTAGATTCATTTGACAACCTTAACTCTGTCACACATGTAATCTTTCAACTGCAATCTGGGCTGCCTAACATACTGGGTTGCACATTTCAACTAATTCTTGCAAGCAGTGGTTGCAGATGGTTTCCATGTCAATGGTGCAGTGAATCTTTTCCAAGGGCCCATCTAGACAAGGGGGGGGGAATCTAAAATACCTTGTAGTATTGGCATCTTGCAGCAGCAGCAACATGTCTAAATGGTTTTTCTGGCCTTGGAAGCCCCCATAAGCCTCGTATTCCTGATGGTGGCCACGAATGATTTACTCGCATTAGTTTTTCACCACTGCCAGTTTGTGTTTTTTTTAAAAAAAAAGTCAACCCAAGGTGTGTTGATTCGATAAAGCAATTCTTCAATTTTATAAGAAAGCAAAACAGAAAATATTGATCCTTTATATCACCTTAGCGAGTGATCACTAAGGTAAAAATCCAACATGGCAGCAAGAGGCACTTGTCCTAGCAAGCCCCACTTCCGCTCTCACCCGGCCAGTCAGCTTTGTGCTTCCCTTCAAGTTGTTTTTTATTGTTCTATAGTCGAAACGAGCAAAAATGCACACCCGCCTCACAGTTTGTGAGAAAGTATGGGGAAATCTGTGAAGACTTTTACCCCATTTTTGCCATTTTGGTCCTCCCTCCTTCCGAATAATGTGGATTGGGACTGGATCCTGTTTAGATAGGTAGGATTCCCAGCAAATTCCATGAGGGGTATTTTCACCATTTAAATGGGCCCCAAGTTTGAACCTGAACTTTAAAGGAGCTATCCAACTTGCTGAACCCTAACCTTAAGATAGGTTCAGAATCTTGGACAGCTCCTGCAAAGTTCAGAATAAAACCCAGCATATGCTCATTGCCCTGCTCCCATGGGAGCCACAAGTTGTTACTGCGTGCAGGTGTTTATCTCATGCGAGTTAGGTATTGTCTGTCTGTTAAGAAGCAGTTATTAGTGGAGGTAAGCCCATTCAAATAATGGCTGAAATCCTGTTAATGTGTGATGCTGGCATAACTCCACCTTTTGCCATTGTAACTCACTGTTTGGGTCATTGCAGAGATTGGATTTTTTAAAATTATATTTTCTATTAAACACAAACCTTAACACTTAAGCATGCACTATTTTAAAATAATCTATAAAACACACATTACAAAAGACAGAAAACACACATAGATGACTAAATTAACTAAAAAGACAAACCAACACAAACTAAACTAACACTACAGCTACTGACTCCCCCCAACTAATGATTATATTCCACTAGTGATATATTTTCTTTAAGTGATATAGCAGTCAAGCTTCTACATTAAATCAAACCAAACTATTGTAAAAGGCCTAATGTTGATGCATACCCCCTACTTTGTTGCAAAAAATAATAATAAACAAACCCCAATCTTTCTTTTGTTGATTGAAGATTTCTCCTTGATCTACATTGTCAATTTGTCCATAACAGCCAGTTCACATATCTTCATCAGCCAATCTTTTTGTGATAGAATAGATGGATCTTTCCATTTCTGGGCATACAGGAGTCTTGCAGCCATAATCATATACTGTAAAGTTCTCCCATGCCTCTTCTCTAGTAGGTAAACCTCTGGTTTCATCTGTAATCTAATTTTTAAAATGTCCTCCAAGTTCTTATGAATTTGAATCCAATATTTCTGGGCTTTCTTTCAAGTCTACCACATGAGGTACAATGCCCCTGTTTTCTGCTCGCATTTCCAGCTTTTGTTTGAACAGTTTTTGTACTTTTTGGAAGGTCTCTCCAGAGGCTGGAATTTTGTGTAAACTATGCAACTGCCAAAATCCACCCCCCCAAACCCCACCTTTCCTCTGCTACAGTTTCACCCCCCAATTTCCTGGCTAGTGGAAAGCAGCAAAACAGCCTCCTACTGTTTTCCTATAGCTGGACGCACAACAATGGCATCACCTTCAGGGACCTCAGGAGATCTTGGAGGAGACCTTTTGCTTTCCTGCTATCCACAGGTCAGGAAATAGCTGTTTTGCAGGGAGGGGGCTGTAGCAGAGAAAAGGTGGATTTGGGGGGAGGACTGAATGGAAGATATATTGTGGTTACTATTTCTTCATTTCAGAATTTAAAATATCGTAATTAGGGTTAATTTTCTGCAGAAATCTGGAAGGATTTATTGAAAGACGGTGATTATGATATAATGTTATTTTTCCAGAGAAAACCAAGAAAAAATGATTTATTTTCTTCTCCTCGATCGGAAAGAAAGATATCCCAGTCACGAGGATGAGGATCTTCCTCCTAGAAATGAAATAGGTATATCCACCAAATATATATATGTACATATATACATATATACATACACACACACACACACGTAGGTCTCTTCTGCCTCTTTTTTGTAGTGCCCTCACTTGATGGGGTTAGCCATATCATAATCAGTTGTTAGTATCACATTTTGTAATCTGGAGCCTAATTGAAAAGCTCATTTGCACAGTCTCCAAATCCAGTGTATACCTAAGAACTTCTATGACTGGAAGGGCTTCTAAAACCATGTTAGTAAGGCTCAGACCAGCTTATCCATCTCTCTACATACATGGGGTTTCTGCAGCCACTGAAATTAAAAACAAAACAAAAACACAACCCTGTGTAGGTGGGAGCTCTTTGTGTGCATGAATAGGTGCTTAGAGTTTTAGATTGCTACCATCTCAGGATCCCCTCACACCTAGTATGTTCTCAGTTTTGTGTACAAAAAGAGAAGAAAGAAAGCATTCCCAGTGTTATGGATGAATTTGAATGAATTTCATACAGCTTTTTATCTCTCTTTAAATCTCACTTAATAGCCTGTTGGAAATTACAGAAGTGTCTTTTCTGATGTGGTGCTTCTGATTTCTTAAAGTCAGCTCCCTAAAGAATGGTGCATTGATTTAGATGCCTCTTTTGGCATAAAGAAAAGACAGGATCACTCTACTATACTCCTAATCCTTCAAGTGGCTGAATTTTCACTTCCTGTGCAGACAGGTGCAATATTATTCCTCAGCTATTTGAAGCGATCTTTCCTCCCCCTTCTCATACCCCAAGGTTATATCTCTCCATTTATTTCCTATCCTAACATAAACTATTGTCTGGATTTTTTTGTGTGTGAAGAAAGAAAAAAGTCTTCCCTGAATGTGCTAGCTTTATCTCTGAGCAAAATATATTTGTGTGATGTCTCATCACATTTTAGCATTCATATGCATTATTCAGGTCTGATTTGTGTTTCCTTTCCCAAGGGAAACAGAGTTCAGCTCTTTGCTCCTAACAGTATCTCTGGGAAAGTAGAGCAAAGTTTAATTGAGAGTAGTAATGTATCTGATGAATATCTCATTAGCCGTTAACTGTGGTCTCAGACAAAGAGATGAGAGTTGCTTGGTGATACTGTTTCCTTCAAAGCTGCATGTCATACAGAACCAGGGCTTGACTTTCTAAATGGACATGGACAGATTGGGAAAAGATTAGTTGCAGGATTTAGAATACAAGTTGATGCTACCTATACTATATTGTTTTTACTCTTTTGAGACTCTTCTTATTTTTGATACTTTGCATGTTTGTAATTCCCTTCTTCAAAGTGTACTTTCTTCCCCTCTGTTGGGCCAAATTTCATGCTTTCTTCCTTTACTGGTGGTGGGTTGGTGGTTGAGTTTCTGTGTGTCTTTATTCCATAATGCTGCAGTTGCACAAAGGGTATACAGTAGATCTCTCTTTTTTAAGACCCTTGAAAAATCATGTCTCCTGTTTTAAAAAACTTTGTAACAGCACTCATAGTTCAAAGAGAAACAAAGAGCAAGCCTTACATGCAAGAGTGCTTATTCTGACTCATTCTGTGTGGCTGTAAAGTTGCTTTGGGGCCTTGAGGTGACATGAAGGGCCACATAGGTCAAAACTGAGGGCATAAACTATTATATAATTAAATATTTTTTTATTTTGTCAAAAGATGACAGATTGTGCAGTGTAAAATGAAGTTTGTATGACACACACAATATATTGAAAAGGCAAGTGGGTGAAGAATCGTGGGATCATTTTTGAGGTTCTGGAGGGATGTGTAGCATTAAAAAGGCAGAATTCTATACACCATCCTCCAGGATCCAAAAGTGTCAGATTCCACATTTCCTAATTTTTATTACACAACTTCTCAGCAGTAAATGTTTCTATATAAATTGCATTGGATCCAAGTTTTATTATTATTATTATTATTATTATTATTATTCTGCATTCCAGTCAGAACACTGCTGTTAGTAGAAGTGATGGGAGGTAATCTTTGTCAATTCAATCATTTTACTACAGCCCCCTTCACAACCTGCTCCAGTATTCTGGAGGATGTCCTATTGCTCTAAATCCATTGCAGGGGGGCGGCATAGGTGACTTAAGGGGAAAATTGCTGATGATAATCTCTTCCCTCACTCATCCAGCAGAAAAGCTCCACTATTTCAAATGCTTCTTCCTGGGAAAAGGAACTCTTTCACCCATGGGAGGCTTTTATAATGCAAGCTGAGGTTGTATTCTAGATGCCCATCTAAGACAGAACTTTTGAGTAGTTGAATACAGGAAAATAATACCAAATCTGCTTATCAAAAATGGCTCCATACATTTCAAGCTTGCAGGTGATCTAGACTAATGTGGAAAGAAAATCATTGTAGAGAAATCTAAAATCTAAAAATAAAACAGAAAAGTAGAACTTTGTAGAGAACAAATAGGAAAAAAAGATCTTATTTGCGCACCAGCTCCTCAAAGTAAACATTCTCCCCCCCCTTTGTGATTTCTGATAATCTCACTTAATTGTATTAATTGGTCTGCAATTCCTCTGTAATTCCCTTCTTCAAAATGTACTTTCTTCCCCTCTGTTGGGCCAAATTTCATTCTTTCTTCCTTTAATGGTGGTGGGTTGGTGGTTGAGTTTATATTTTGGCAGAGGTGTTAAGCTTGAGATTTAGCAGTGCAGGGAAGAGTCTCTGTTTTTCTGTTTTCCACTGGGGTTCCCCTGTCTCTATAGTACCATTTAGAAAATATGATAAGGGGCAGCCTGGACAGCAAGGTATTGTCAGACAGACACACCGGAAGTGTTCCTAGCCATGCTAAGTTGACTGCATTGTCTCTACATAAAGACCCTCCCAGAAAGCGTGTGGATTCTCCAATGCTGAACAGACATGGGAAGCGAAGACCAGAGAGGAAGTCAATGGAAGTCCTGAGCGTGACTGATGGAGGATCCCCGGTTCCAGCTCGCAGAGCAATTGAAATGGCACAGCATGGACAGAGGTAGGTGGTCCCCAAAGCTAAAAGACAGGAGGACCTCTGTGCCATTTGCCTGGAGTTTCAGAAGCCGTAGTAGTTGGCACAGATGCTTGTACTAAGGAGGAGTAGCATTGGTGTAGGTTCTCTCAGCATTAGTCCATGAAAAGTTTGGTAGGAAGCAAAATGAATCACAGGAAACTCCTTGAGTTGTTACTGTTCTTCTTTTCTTACACTTTTCAAATAAGTCCTCTGTAGACCAGGTGAACACCATGACTAAATTGGAAATATAAACACAGTTCCTGCTCTCTGACTACAGTATGAACATACTTCTCACAGGATGTAGAATATATTATTTCAGACCCCTCATGGATTGTTACATGATACAATGAAAAGCAGATGTCAAAAAAGCATTCCCAGAAAGTATAACCCTCACTGTGGTTGTGGTGGTCGTTCGGTTGTTGTCTGAATGGGTCTGAGAGCCATACTACTGCAGGATAAAGGAGAATATGGGAAATATACTGAAGAACTTTCTCTGTACATTTTTTCACAGCATCTAGCTCAATTTAATTTTGCGGCATAGATACATGCTTCAGCTGTTAGGTTTTATGCAGGAAGACACACACACTTTCCATAGAATGTCAGTTGGTGACCAGGCACCAATTAGAAGGTGCCAGAAGCTGTTGCAATTATCTGAAGTCTTGTTACCATTAGTGTAAAAAGAGCAATCTCTCCCCCTCAATTTACCACATTTGATTGTTGAAGGTACATATATTTTAATTCTGAGATATACCACATCAAGAAGTAGTGAATGGTAAATACATATATAAAAATACTATGGGTAAAGAGTCTACTGAAGAACTCTCTTAAGAGGCAAAAGTGAGCTGAGGTTGAACTGCTGTTGGACTATAACCAATAACTATATCAGCTTCATCTGAAGTCAAGAGGTCCATCTTGGTGCTGAGGATTTTCCTTACCTTTGAAGCATTATGGTATTGTAGTATGAGATTTCAGAAAGTAATCTTCAGTTAATATCTTTCATAAGGTACCATGCTGTTTTGTGTTCTAGTTAATTAGGCATTTGCCTAGATAGAGCAAGATAGAAGTCACCAGCTAAGAAAGGAAGCTAGAACTAGGGAGAATATACAGTAACTTCTGGATTCTAAGAAGAACTTGCCTTGAGATATTAAGGTGCTTGTGCAATTCCTGTTACATTTTGCTTTGAGACTGTGATTATGTAGTGGATTGTCAAGAAAGTGTCAATATTTTAAAGCTGCATCTGTCATCAGCCTGAATATGTTTGATAGCCTATATATTTATGTTTAGTATTTAAACAATACTAGTATTAAACAATATTAGAGAGCCAGTGTGGTGTAGTGGTTTGAGCATTGGATTGACTCTGGAGACCAGGGTTCAAATCCCCGTTCAGCCATGGAAACCCACTGGGTGACCTTGGACAAGTCACACTCTCTCAGCCTCAGAGGAGGGCAAAGGCAAATCCCCTCCGAACAAATCTTGCCAAGAAAACCCTGTGATAGGTTCACTTTATAGTTGCCATAAGTCAGAAATTACTTGAAGGCACACAGCCACAATTTAAACAAAACAATAATATGAACTATTAAACTGATAAATACTCAGAGAGATTCTTATGAAGCAACACTCTCAAAACACTTTACAAAAGAGCATGCCACAACAACAAAAACCCCTAGGTTTTAGGAAGTCAGAATGCATGGCAGATGTTAACATGTGAAGTATTGCTACAACCTGTGTGTATTACACAACAGCTACTAGAGGCAGGTAGATCTGGGATTATGGGCTGAGAAAGAACACACATCAAATAGATGAAAAATTTATAGTTTAGTGAGTGTATAGGGTACAAAAGAAGTGTTGTATTGTAGGACTGGGCTTTTTAAAGTGACATCTTCTTCATTATGCAACGTAGCACTAAGCAGACTATGGAAGACAATTTTTGTAGATCTCCATCTATTGAAGATGGTGCCTTGAAGAATATTTCCACTACAAACAGAAATGGTTTAATACTAATTTCCCTTTTCCAGAGAATCTGAGAATGGCAGTTCTGTGCCAAAAGGCTAGAAATCTCTAACATATCTCAAATATAGAATACTCAGCAACCTTACTGAACTATCATTACTAGGATTCCTTTAGCAAAGCCCTGGCAGCTAAACAGGTAGAAATCTAATATAGGCTGGCAGTACAAATGCATGATCAGTTCCATGTTTTGTCTGTTTGTTTATCTCAAGAGGCTGACTGCTCAAAATGAAGCGTTTGAGAACAACCACCTGCCCTCTCTCAGCTAGATGCACAGTTGTCCCTCCGTATCCATAGATTTAAGTATTCACGGCTCGAAAATATTCTTAAAAAAATAATAATCCAAAAAGCAAACCTTGATTTTGCCATCTTAGATAAGGGACACCATTTTGCTATGCCATTGCATATAATGGGACTTGAGTATTCAAGGATTTTGGTATCCACGGGGGTCCTGGAACCAAACCCCAGCGAATATGAAGGGACAACTGTACTCACAACATTAGTAAAGATGCTTTACTAGGGATGCTACTTTCCTTTGACTTGGGCTTTCATACAACTTCCATAGCTGTTTCTTTGCAGAATGTGGGTATGTAATGGCACTTTCATTGCATGTTTCATGTTATCATGCATAGAAGTGCTTGCTAGAGAACCAATGGATGCTATAGCTCTGACATCAGTTTTAGAATATGTAGGGGTGTGCATCCATAGCTTGTAAAGGGGAAACAGAACCAAACAGGATAATTATTAATAGACTCTGAGAAGAAATATAACCTGTATTTAATACAGTGAAAAGGCTGCCCTTCCCCCAGGGCTAGGTACTACATGATTATCTCCAATTACCTGTCTTTCTGTCTGTGCTTAAAATATTTTGCTATTGTGCATTGTCTTCCTGGCTGTCTGAGACACTAAGGCACAAGTATCTTTTGTGCTGGTCTGTCTTAATCCTGCTAGTTGCCACCCCAAATGCACTTAGGAGAAAGTGTTCCTTTGTTTCTTTGGTGCTATACCTTCCCATGTTTCTGGCTGTTCACATATTCCCTGTCTCCTCCCTCCCTGCTGCCAAGTAAATGGCCCATGAAAGAGATGAATGCAGTGAATAACTAAATCCAACTTGGTTTCAACATTTCTCTACTGAAAATCTTGCTTCTTCCATTGCTGTTTTGGCTGCTGTAACCTTCGTTTCCTTTGGTTCTTTCTCTCGAGGAAGTGGATTTAGAACATTCAGTTTTCTCATTTGTCATAGATAAACTCAACCTTTTATTTCCCCCAAGTTAGAGCAATGCCATAGCAGCGGCCATGTTCATGGTGCATTTTCCTGTAACAGATTCCCCCACAAAGATGGATATAGTGGGCTTCATGCTTTTGTTTATAAAATGTATGTTAACAATCAACAGAATGAGTTTCAGGGCAGAGGTTATGAACTGGAAGAGAGAAAAGTTGCTTACATCAAGAAGGTGGAGTTCTTTTTCTTGTGGGTCCTTTACACTAGTTATCTGGAACAGCTACTAACTCATATTAGGGTCTGATATTCAAAGAAAGAGGCAGTTTTAGCATAAAAAAAGGATCCAGTAGCACCTTTGGGACCAAGCAGGAAAAAGAAATTTGTAGCATAAGTTTCATGAACTACAGTACAGTCCACTTTACCAGGTGCAAGCATCTGTTGAAGTGGACTGTTGTCCGTGAAAGCTTATGCTAGAAAATTCTTCTCCTCAATTAGTTTCAAAGATGCTATTGGATTCCTTTAATTCTTTTTAAGATCTGGTCTCTACCAGATTAACTGACTGCAGACCACAGAGATGAGGTCTAGTGGGGGCTTTGAATACTGCTTCTTTTGGACTGTTTATAAACTAGGCCAGGTAATAGATAGGGACTTGAGGGCACAAGCTATGTACACATGAAGCCATTTTGCATTGCTAACTTGAATCTTCATTCTTCAGACTATGTTTGATACTGGTGGCTTCCTCTGAATTCTAACCAAATATTACACTTCTCTGTAACAAATATGATTCTGTTTGGGGTCAGCATTTCGTTATGTGGTGACATCATTTCAGTATCACGGCACCAACTGGTGAAGGAACAGGGCTTCATCTTTCAGAGTATTTCTTCAAGAGGGATGGGGTAGCTTGGGTGGGTCTCAGGGACTGCATCAGGCGAATCTCATATGAATGTCCACATCAGTAACTCTGTTTTCTCACTTTGTTCCTGCCATAGTAAAACAATGTTCAGTAAAAGCCTGGATATCTGTGACGCCAATCCCAAATTCAACAAAGAAGAAAGGTATAAAACACCAACAGTCTGTTCCTCTCCTTTACCTCACTGCTATTCCTTAAAGATGCAGTACTTACCTTCTCCGTTGGGGGCAAATTTGCTTGCACTAGAAAGAAAGAAAGCCAGCCAGCATAGGGTGAACAACCAAAACTTTCTTTCACAGCATTGCTTTATGGATTCTGACAAATCCGTTTTCACATGCTTTATGTATAGCTTCTACCTCAGCTAGAGCAACCATGTACAATGGAGGAAAGGGCTCCTATATCTTTAATAATTGCATTGAAGAGGTAATTAACAGTTTTCTTCAACTTTCATAATAAAATAAAGATGTCACAATTACTTTTTTGCACTGACAGTTTGGGTAACAAAATTCTTTCCCTGTGAATGGTTCCTCTAATCTGTGCTTATAGCGTACAGGGGTGGCCTCTGTGAAGATGGAACAAAAGCTTGTTAGCCAAGCTTCCTCCATCCCCAACTGACCCTCAGTCGGACAAAGTCCCCATGACCCCCTGCACACAACTCTTCTTGCCTCTGTGTGGCAACTGGAGCCAAAGTTAACCGTGGGGAACCATTTAACCAATGACAAAGAGGACTTGGCCCACGTGTGTGCTGCATACACCATGCTAGCTAATCTAGTTGCAGGTTTATGATTGGCCTTGAACTTTAGGAACCAAGTTGCCCGTTAGCTGGCAATGCTTAATCACTTCAATTCCTCCTCCACCTTGGACTGCTTTTAAGGGTTTCCACACTCAGCTGCTTCAGATTTGGATGAGACTGTTAACTTGAACATGGACTTACTCATTATGTGTGTGTATGTGCCTTCAAGTCCCCTGTTGATTTATGGTAACCCCCTGAATTACTTAGGAATTCCTTAGGCAAGGAATACAGTACAACCCCCATATCCACAGGGGGTATGTTCTAGATTTACCATGGATGCCAAAAACTGTAGATGATAGCGAACACTTAAAATGAATGACTTCTGGTCCAAGCATACCATGGAGTCATGCTAGAGGACCTAGAAGATGTCTAAAGAGACCATATTTTTTGGACGCAGGTAAGTAAATCTGCAGATGTGGATCCCCCAGATATGGGGGGCATACTGTACTCAGAGGTGGTTTTGCCAGTTCTTCCCTCTGAAATATAGCCTATAGCTCCTGGTATTCACTGGTGGTCTCCCATCATAGTACTAACCAGGGTTGGCCCTGCTTAGCTTCCAAGATCAGACAGGATCTGGTGCCTTGCAGATGGAATTTCAGCAGATGTATGACAAGCCCCACCTGTCAATATACATTTTTCTTCCTGTTTTTGTTAAACTACTGAAGGCACTGTTGCTATTTTTGAGTTGTTTTATTTTTAAAGCCTTTCAGAAACTTCTTTTTCAATCCAACATAACAATAACAATATTGCAGAACACTTTATGAATTAACATATACGAACACAACCCACAAATCCACCTCGTTAAGGAATTGGATTTGCTACTTAGAAAATCTTTCTCAAGTGGAATCTGCTTTTCCCCCAGTCATCTGAAGAAAATCTTCATAGTTGTGTGATAAACACTTATCAAACTTTCTACTATTAAAATCTTTTTCTTTTTGAACACCTCTGATGGGGTGCTGTCTGAATCCAACTGAGCTTGTTGCAAAGTTTTCAAATCATTCTACTAGTTGTGGACTGCACCCCATTCTTCTCTAGGAACTTTTTGTGACTACACTTCTGTAATCAGTAAAATAAGAAGCACTGATGCTCAATATGGTATTACAGTACAGTCTCATCATTAGATTAATATGTGGAGTCTCTCGGCATAAAAACACTGTACACCAGAGTAAACAACTTCAGAAGGTCCATGGTCCAATTTTCAGCCTCCATTATCCTCTCTAAGCTATGCTAGCCCCTCTCCCCCAAAAATTAAACAGACATGGTTTCTGCTCCTCTTCTGGTTTTTTGGTTTTGGGTTTTTTGGCTGTGCTTCATTTTGACAAAAAAGAGCCAAGCTGCAGATAGAAGGAAAATGAGTTCAGCCATTGCATGGTGCACATGACCTATTAATAATAGTCTAGTAATAATACATTAGAATATTGCAACTGGTTCACATACATTATCTTCCTGTGATCCTTACAATGGCACTGTGGCATATGTATGTATTCTTACTCCCATGTTGCAGATCACAGGCTGAGAATGGGATGGAGTGAATGTTGTTTGCCATCAGGTCAGCTTTGACTTATGGTGAGCCTGTGAATGAGAGACTTCCAAGAGCCCCAGTAATCAGCTGCTCTGCTTACATCTTGCAAATTCGAGGCCATGGCTTCCTTGATTGTGCCAATCCACCTGTATGAGATGTTCCTCCTTTCCTACTGCCTTCCACCTTACCAAGGATTATCGTCTTTGCCAGTGAGTCACATCATCCCATGATATGTCCAAAGTATGATAGCCTCACATGAAAGGCAATACAGCTTAGTTATTTAGCCACTATGTTGCACGATTTCTAATATTAATAATATTGAAAAGAATTGAGCTGTTGTGAGCTCTGGAACCTGCTTTTGGAAGACAAGAAAATCCACTAGATAAGCTTTGTAAAAGACCTGCAAGCTTCCTATTTTAAAGGAGCAGTTAAAGCAAATTCTGCCTGTCAGCAGATGGATGGTCCAATTCTGGCACAGCTTAGAAGGCATAATAAGCTTTATGAGGGCCTGGAGGAAAGGAGCATTGCAGCCAAGCTGCCAGGAACTCATGAAAAGTTCATGAGCAACGAGGAAATAATGAGCTCCTGCCTTGTGCACTGCTCATCAGGGAGTCCCCAAACACTATTTCAGGAGCCAGGGTCTTGAGACAAATCTCAGCCTGGAGTGACTGCATAGGGATGGGGTTCTGAAAACCAGATCTTGCCAGACAAATCAGAATGGTAGCCCACCATTGGCCACTTCTTCTTGCCTCCAGTGTACATTTGGCCCCAGGAAAAGGCTTTTTCATAGTTTACCTTCAACTTTTTTTCTCCCTACAGTTGCCTCAACTTCAGCCAACTAACCAATGAGTGCCTGCTAACACTTCCCCCACACATATAGACTAATTGCACTTTTTGCTGCATCCTTCTCTCCCTGGGTCTAAAATGGGGCTGGGATTAGGGGTATAATGCTAACCTACTTAATAAGGATGCTAATATCATGTATGTGAACCCAGGAATTGTTTACACTAAGCCAAACACATTTAGATCTGTCCTCCAGAATTATAAAAGGATGAACAAAGCTGTTGGAGGGAGGGGGACAAAGGGAAAATATGTGGTCCTCCTTTCTTCATAAGGAACATGAAGTGGGGGATCTGTGTGTGTGTGTGTGGTCTGACAAAAGCATTGTTAAGGGAGGAATAGAAAAATATAGTTCAGGAAATTAACAGGAGTAATAAGGGAGTGCAACAAAGAAAGCCCCATCAAAGTATTTCCATGCTGGGTTAACGAATCTCACTTTTTTAATGGTGCTTGGTCAATGTCTTAATATTTAACTTTTTGTTTATTTTAAGAGGAATACTGCATCTTTAAGGATTTTGCCCCTCTAGATGCACACAGTTGTCTTGGTAGCTGAAGCCACTGTTCCTTTCTTCAGCCCTTTCTTTCTCTCCCCCCATCTTTCTCTAGCCTTTTCTTCCCTCTCTGTCTCTGTCTCTCCCTCTGTCTCTCCCTCTCCCTCTCTTTTATTTGTCTAACTTTTTTTCTTCTTTCTCTTTCCTCTTGTCTTTTCCTTGCCTTTCTTTCTCTCATCCATTGCCCTGTCCCCTCAGTGCTGCTTCTATTATCTGGGTTGCTGCAGCTCTGTAATTCACATGCTTCAGTACTGTAGGAAATGCACATGTCTGCACTGCTGGGTTTATTGTGTTCTGGGATTATTTCTCCTTTCAATAAAGCTCATTGCCCTTCTTTCTTTATCCATTGTCAATTTGATGTCCATTGTCATTGTTAAAAGTTTTAGTGCCTTCCCTTTTCTGGGGAAATGATTAAGAAACAAAGACGAATAACATTTATGTGTCTGCATTGATATATATTTTATATATCTATATAATTCTGTTACTTTCTCTGCTTTTGTGCATGCATTATGTGCAGGCATGTACACATTTATATACATGCACATCCAGGGAAACTGATAACCTACTTGGCAATATTATCTGAGATCCTGCATCAGAGGCATAGCTACAAGATCATAGCTATGCTTTATCTCCTGATCCAACCCCAGAAACCCACCTCAAAAGCCAACCAGCTGTTCTGAGCAATGGAGTTCTGCCACGCTGTGAGTGGGGCACTGTAGGATGTCATGACTAGCCTCTTCCTGCCAGTGAGTAATACTGTAACAAAAAATTGCTACATAACCCCCCTCCGGGGTCCCTCCTTCTGCATTTTGCACTGTTGCTTGCTGGCATGAGGGGGCTGGTTGTGGCATCCTGCAGCACCCCTCTTGCCAACAACACAGAAATCTGTTGCTTAGGACAGCTGACTGGTTTTTATGGTGGTTTTCAGGGGCATTTATGATCATGGCAATGGTACCACAATCATAAATATGAACAGGACATAGTTAAGCAGTTATAATTTTCAGCATTGTAACTTACTAACAGGATACCAGCCTTCATTTATAAATATATCTACACTGAAATGTAGCCCTTTACATATGAAAATTTTAATTACTGTATTATATTTTTATAATCCAGAAGGATTAATTCCTCCTACATCAGTAATATACCAGAACTTCACAAAGGGGGAAAGGACGCAAGTAATCTGTGAGACAGACTAATGGTCAGGACATGAAGAGGATAGGAAATGTATCTGTCTGACCTTCCAAGAATACCCCAGATCTCAAAGGATGTGTACGGAACTGGCACTAACATAATTTAGGCAGAACATTTTAAGTACATAGATTCTGACATATAGCAGAGTGGTTAAGCTTAAAATTGTGGACTTTGGGTTGAAAGTATGAAACCTGGCATAATTATACACTGATACTTTGATGACCTCTATATCTATAGATATGGGTACCTATAAGCAAGAAGGTTTGCTTATGAGGGGCAGAAGACTGACAAATGCATGTTTCTGTCTTTTAATCCATTAGCCAGGAGAAAATTTTTTCCATTTATTATGTATAATACTGACTGTGATTTTTAGCAAGTTCAGCACCCAAGAAATGGAAAGTAGGTAGTAAACCTGAAGCCGTTATCTGTGTGCAGTCACAATTTATACTGGGGTGGGAATTATGTGGCTTTTCATATGTTGTTCTCCCAGCATTCTTCACCATTGGCCATCCTAGCTGTGGCTTTTGGGAGTCCAGCAACATCTGGAGACCTGCATGATTCCCACATTCTCTGTTTACACAAATCTTACTTTTGGTCAGCCCTGCCATTCCGCAAGGTAAGCATTGTGGAGGGGGTCCAGAGTGCTTTGTGTGGTCAACCACAATTGCAATACAGTCTCCTGTATGAGTTACCACCGAAGTGTTTGGACACAAGACACTGAGTGTGATATGGCTCTGTTCTTAGCAAAGGTTTAGTTAGTTCCAGAAGTCAAAGCTGCATTTCTGACTTTGGCAGAAACCTCAGTGTAGATCATAACATCATGCTACTTGAAAGGTGTATGGTACTTTGGTATGCAAGAACCAATGAGCGCTGAAGCAAAGCAGCATCTGTTTTTAAGAAAGGACCATGCCGGGAAAATATTCCAGCAACACAGATTGAGACAACACACAGTGTACACATTTTATCTGGGAGTATGTGTACAGGGCAAAGTAGTTCAAAGAGATTCAGAGTTACCAAGTCCTGAAAGTTGAGGTTGTGAGAGGAAGTAGAAATGTCATTAGCAAATAAAGTGTATAGATCTTAGCCAAGCTTGAAAAAGCATAAATTAATAGGCTGAAAATGTAAGAAGACATGCAGAGGCAACAATTTGATCCTTAATTGCACTGTTCTTTGCCACCATTGTTTTCTGGGATAGTTTACATAACTGTTGTAAAATTATATGTTTTACCACGTGAACTTAGGCAGTAAACAAATATTTAAGTTTAATCCATCAGTGTGTATATATTTTAGCTAGAAACTTACATATACCATAGCACCCCCATATCTGCTGATTTGCCAACTACAGAATCAATTATCCGTGGTTGGCGATGGGGGGAGGGAGGGGGAAGGAGGGATCTTACCTTCCCCATCCCTTTCCTTGGGAGGGCTCCTGTCACCACGGCGGCAATCGCAGGGGTGAAGGGAGGGGGAGCAAACTGGCCTCATCCCCTTCCCCCTTTGCCCCCACAATCGCCGCCATGGCAGGACCATGGGCAAAAGGCGAAAGGGGCAGAGAAGCGAACTGGCCTCATCCCCCTTCCCCCTTTGCCCCCACCATTGCCACCATGGCAGGGCCATGGTGGGGGGAAGGGGGAAGGGGGTGGAGTAACAAACTCACCCCCCTTTCCCCCGGGATGGGCCCCCAGGATAGCATTTGCTATTATTCATGGAATTTGCCATACATGGGCATCCCTGGAACCAATCTCCCATGGATGTGGGGGTGCTACTGTATATCTCTTATATGTCTGTATATTTTCCATACAGCACCAATCTGCACTAACAACCAAGGAAATTACACATTTATTTTTTGAGTTATCAATATGTATTGTTAATATTAGGCCAGTGAGAGAGGAAAAAATACTTTAGAGACAATATATTACATAATTTAGCAACATTTTCTAGTGAAATATTTGCATATTTTATACATATCGTTTCTTTTGTTGTGTTTTCTGTACATGTAAATTCAATTTAAATTTATCATTTCTGATTGGAACCTTACAATTACAACTGGGAGTGTTGTCTCATTGCAGACAATATTTTTTTATAAGTTGAAAGTATACAAATTAGAACTCAAGCATTTCCAAAACCTGCATGAGATAGCCAGGTTGTATACTGGTTTGAACATTGGACTACGACTCTGAAGACAAGGGTTTGAATCACCGCTTGGCCATGGAAGCCCACTGAGTGACCTTGGTATAGTTATACTCTCTTAGCCTCAGGGAAAGGCAAAGGCAACTCCCTTCTGAACAAATCTTGCCAAGAAAACCCAGTGATAGGGTCACCTTAGGGCAGAAACAACTTGCACACAACAACAATTTGAAAAACAGGAGTAAGCAAAATGGAAGATCCATATCAGGAAATGTTTTGGTGTTCTCACTGCATCACCATGGAACATTTTATGCTTTTAACCTAAAGTGTACAATTTGGTAAACCAAACCAAACAAAACAAACAACCCTGGGCTTAACTGATCTGCTATTGTGGACAGATAGTACATGGTAGGATTAGCCTAGTAAACTCCCATAGCATAGATAAGAATTGAACCTAAATGCTCCTAAAACCAGCAGGGAAATAGTGGAAGTAAGCTATTGCAGTCAAAAATATTATGTTCTGATTTATATTATTTAATTGTGTTTTGGTTTTAGGATTTCTTTACAGCTCCCATGTTGCAGAGTCTCAATGCTGAGCACGCCTGCATAATTAGAAGCAAAATATATTTTAGAAAAACTTAATTGTACATTCTTGTAGCTCTCAGGAAAGGGCATCTGTTGCATCTTTGGTTATTTTGGGGCCTTCAACAGTCAATTAGAAAAGAAGGGAGGTGGGGCAATAGATACAGTGCCTACCTGAAAGGAGACTAATACTTAATAATGTATTTTTAAAAAGAGCTTTTAAAAACAATGTTTTCAGAAATTGGGAAGAGGGGAAAAATTGGGGAATGAGAAGAAAGGAATGATATCCATGCACATTTAGTCCTCTGCATATGTATAAGTTTCTACTTTCCCACGACTAGTATTTGTGGCTTGAGTAATAGCAAAATAAAAGGCAGAAATAGAAATATAACTAGAGTTTGTGTTTAGGAGATACAGGCAGTTCATGTCTTGTGTTTCAGGCTGCATTTGTTTTCTATTGTATATATGTTTCACAAGTTTCCAGGCAAACAAAGTTAGCTTTACAACCCCTAATTTTTCCTCATTATGAGTTCTATTACATTAAAATTAGGGGTTGTGAAGATAACTTTGGTGAAGGTCTCTCAACTAGAGGAATTCTTTCAAAAAGCCTGAATTAAAGCTGGGTTGCAACTTGGGGCACAAGCCAGTGGAACTCTGCACTTGTATGACAGCAATGCAAGGCCGTATATTCCTTTATACATTTAAGCAAAGTGCTCACAGGAAACTGCCAGTGCACTGCATCCTCCGAAGTTTTGTTGGTCTGAATGCCCAGTGCATTTAACAGCATGTACATAGCACAGATCTACATAGTGGAAAATAAGTTTCTAAGAGATCATAGGAGGACAGAAGAACCTTAAATGAACAAATGGGGAGCGGGGAATACACATCCATTTTAGCAACCACAGTACAACTCCCTATGCACAATCCTAAGGATTTGCCATTTTAAAAAGTCAGGTTATACTGCAGTCTCCATTGGCTGGTTTAAGTCAGGGTGAACAAGCTTTGTTTTCTTCTTCGTCTTTACACTTAATGTGTGAGCCTCTATATTTTCAGATGCAAACCTCTTTCATAATTATAAGCGGTGTGGAAATATCTGTCTGGTAAATCCCCCCTCCCATAAGTATTTCCTACTGGTGCTTCTGTCAGCAGCAGGTGCCTGTGGCAATAATTGTGACTGTGTGGTTCTCCGAACAATATTTCACTCTGCTTTTCGTACTCTTCTCTCTACCTGTTTCCACGTCCCTCTCTTTCTCTCTCCTTTTCTTTTTATTCCCCTCTGCCAAGGATGACGAGTGCTGATGCATTGGGGTAAGCTCCAGTTTTGGATTATTGCTGTTGTGGGACCTTTTCTCCTTGGGGAGGGAGAGATTTTTCTTTTAATGACCACAGTTTGAATATACTGTATTGAGTTGAAATTTTGTTACATAAAAAACAAACATTCCAGGGAAAACATTTCAACGTATCATTCTCTGTGTGAGTGAACATGTGTGTGCACTTGCATATATCCTAAATAGATGACGGACTGTTACTGAATAAAAATAAAACTAGATGGGAATTGGGTAAATAGATGGATTTTCATTCCCCCTGGAATAATTCCCTATCACTGGAGGCCGAAGGGGACCCCCTAGTTGACTGCTGACTGGAATACCATAAAGACAGCATATAATGCACATCTTAAAAGAATTGCATTGGCTACTAATATGCTTCCAGTCTGAATACAAGGTGCTTGTGGTGGCATTTAAAGCCCTAAACAGCTTTTTACCAAGATATTTGAGGGAACACTTCTCCCTATATATCCCTGAAAATTGGGGTCTGCAGGGGGCCTCCTCTATGTCCCACCTGTGAGGTCCATATGCTGTGTGGGGGTATGAGAGAGAGCCTTCTTAGCCATGGTACTCCAATTGTGGAATGGCCTCGCCTTGGAAGCCCAACTGGCACCAACACTGTTTTCATTCAGGCACCAGAAAAAGCATGGTGTTCATAAAATCCTATGGGCCTCATTGATTTCTCTCAAATGCTAACGGACATAGCTTTAAACTTTAAAACTATTTTAATTTCTTGATTACATTCAATATGTTTTTAGTGTATTTATTTGTATTGTTGTAAACTGTTTTAGCCACTTTTAAAATTAATTTTACTTGTACGCTACCCTGAGATAGATTAGAGGATAAACACAAGTTTAATTTACAGGTCTGGTTGCTAAGGCACAGTATCACTGAGGAAATCCCATTGTAGAAGATTAAATGTATAACAAGTTGAATGCAAGAAATACATGTTCTCTTTTGCAGCTGATTTGACCCTTCTTTTGCTTCATTAAATTTAAATGGGACCTCAGAGGGCAGCTTGCAGACAGCAGAGTCTCTTGTGCATTCCCTGTTATCTCCACTGCTCACTCACACTCTGTCAACAAACATGTTTATAATAGCAGCAGTAGTTCCCCGCTTAACTCCCATTACTTGGATTTGGCTTATGTAGAGTTTCTGGGGGTAGGATTCAACCATCCTTTAAGGCTGGGAGATAGGCCCGTGTTATGTGCCTAAGCAAAAGCCCTTATTGGTGCAAATTGGATCTAGAAGCAGAAGAGAGTCTGCTACAGCTCAGGACACGTGGTCTGCCAGCCAGACCCACTCCTACTGATATCACTATTGTCACACATGACAAAGGCCAACAATTGACTTCTAGCTATACTGATTTTTAAATCAGGGATAGTGAACCTATGTTCCTCCAAGTGTTGGATTATAATTTGCATAATCTCTGACCATGGGCCAAATTGGACACGGTTGATAGGATATAACCCCTGAACAACTTCTGGAGGGTAACAGCTTCTCCAACCCTGCTTTAAATCCTTAAACTCTATTGCAAGAATATAAGAAATTAGGATCCTGGTCTAAATATTTCAAGTGTTCCATACTCTTCTAATCTATTCTGACACTCCCCCCCCCCTTTTGCTACTGCTGGGAGTGGGGGAAGGCTGAACATGTTTATTTCCCCTCAACTGGGAGAGTGCTTATAGATCCTCTGTGAGTTCATGGAAAGAGCAAGCACCAGCTAGGAAAGCCTGCTGGAAGCTACTCGCTTGAGTCCTGATCCAAAAAAGATACCCTCTTAAGCAGCAGCAGAAGAATCAGTAGATACACAATCCTCTTTCAAAGCCAGATTGAGTTTACTATGTATGGGCGCGTCTTTGTTGTTATGTATTTTTTTTCCTTTTGGTGTTTATTAAGTTCTCCTGTTTCAGACATGTGCTGCTTTCTTTTGGAGAAGCAGAAATGACAGGGACAGATAGATCCTAACCATCCTGATTTTTGTGATCAAAGATGAAGTTTGTCTTTGTCCCATTTCATAGAATCAAAGTATCACAGAGTTGGAAGAGACCACAAGGGCTGTCCAGTTCAACCCCCAGCCATGCAGGAATACACAATCAAATCATTCCCAACAGATGGCCATCCAGCCTCTGTTTAAAAACTTTCAAAGAAGGAAACTCCACCACATTTCCAAAGCAGTGTATTCTACTGTCAAACAGCTCTTACCATCAGGAGGTTCTTCCTAATGTTTAGGTGGAATCTCTTTTCTTGTAGGTTGAATCCATTGCTCCGTGTCCTAGTCTCTGGAGCAGTAAAAAATAAGTTTGATCCATCTTCAATATGACACCCTTTCAAATATTTAAACATGGCTATCAGATCACTTCTTAACCTTCTCTTCTCCAGGCTAAACATACCCAGCTCCCTAAGCCACTCCTCATAGGGCGTGGTTTCCACACCTTTTACCATTTTGGTCTGTCTCCTCTGGACGTGTTCCAGCTTGTCAATATCCTTCTTGAATTGTGGTACCCAGAACTAGACACAGTATTCCAGGTGAAGTCTGACCACAGCAGAATAGATTAGTACTATTACTTCCCTCAAGATAGACACTATACTCCTATTGATGCAACTTGGAATCACATTGACTTTTTTTAGCTGCTGCATCACACTGCTGACTTATGTTCAGCTTGTGGTCTCCTAGATTCCTTTCACATGGACTGTTGTCAAGCCAGGTGTCATCCATCCTATATCTGTGCATTTCATTTTTTTTGTTTGTTTGTTTGTTTGTTTGTTTACCTAAGTGTAGTACCTTACATTTCTCCCTGTTGAAATTCATTTTGTTCGTTTTGGTCCAGCTCTCTAATCTGTTCAGGTCATTTTGAATTATGTTCCTGTCCTCTGGGGTACTAGCTACCCCATTTGGTTATTGGTCTTTAAGGAAGGAAATGCTATAGTACTGAAACACAACAGCAGGAATAACAACAGTGCTTCAGTATTTTTTAATAAATTCTGAGAATATATTAAAAAGTAATTTGTCTGTTTCTAACCAGTTAGATATTTTAAAATGTTTTTATGAGTTACATCAGAATAGGTTGGATTGTTCAGTTGATGAAGGAAGTTGCCCACACAGTTTGTTGAACAGAAGGAATGTGAGATGCAGGTATGTGGCAGACTGATGAATGTGATACTTCACCATACAGTGCTAAAACTTTATGAGATGGATAGCTGTGAAAAAAGTTCCAGTTTTTGAACTTTTCTAAATTTGTTTTGTTGTGAAGCAGGTGAGCTTTACAAAGTAGATGAGAAATATGAATAAAACATTTTGCAGAGACTCTGGTCTGATTTCTAACAAGCAGCTTTTTAAGAGTCAACTTGATTCTGTTATTTCTCTGCAATATAATAAACATAGAAATAAATGTTTATATCACATTATATTAGGAGGAATGGATGATAGATGTGTTTGAAATCTGATAAATGGTTTTGTTCAGACCTCGGCTCTGCAGAGGTATAAAATATGACTAATTGTTAGAAATTTACATGACCTGAATTATTAGAAAAAAGCTAACCTTCTAATGCCCCTAAATGCCTCCCGAGATTCTGGTAAGGTTACATGCAAATGGCTATATCCTTTTTTAAAATCATGGTGGGTCACAGTCACATTCACAGATAAAAGACCCTTTTCCTGCTGCAGGTTGCCACATTCTTCTTCTTTCTTTCTTTCTTCTTTTTTTGGTCCACTTGGTGTTAACACTCAGGTTCTGTATACTGATGCATTACTGCCTGTAGAATTTCCAAAAGAGGGAAGATTCATATCACTATCCAATGCATGATCTCTTGCTTTCAGTCTGAATTCACAGTGCTCTTTCATCTCAGCACTGCTTTGGGCAAGATTTCATGAGGAGGGTCTGAACCCCAGTTTCTTAATCTGGTTTTATGTTCTGGCTGATAGGTGAACAACAACACAGAAGAACCTTTCTTCAGACATTTTAATAACATTCCTTGGTGTCAGGTTTTTTGTTTTAATGCACCTAAATTAAGAGAGTAAGATGTTTCTTATTTTTTCCTCATTGTCATATATTTTAAGGCATTAAACTGCAACCATTTGCCTTGGATCCGTTTGGAGGTTATTTTTCTTAAATAAGATTTAACGTTTCTTATTTGGTTTGATGGTTACTTTTTATTTGTAACTGCAAGCTCTAAAAATAACTTTGTCAATTCAGACTTCACTCACTAAAGGCCTGCAGCCAGTTTTGTGGCTGGGAAACAGCAACATATACAAGTGTTCCCTGAAATCCCAGAGAATAAACTGTGGGCCAATATTTCTCTGCTTATCTACCACATAAACTCTTATCAGCTGTCTACTCTCCTCTTTCTCTCCCATTCCTGTTTCTCACTCACTCACTCACTCCTCCCCCTCCTCTCTCTCTCACACAGCCACATCCCTTGCTCTCCCTTCCCATGTATACACCAATTATGTTAGTTTACTCTTTCTAATGGTGATCCCCACCTTCTTCCTGGCTGTCCTCCAGGTATATCTTTTCAGTGGGGCCTGGGCGGCACTGTTTCCCCAACAAACTCCTCTTCCCAACAAATGACTGGTTTCAATTGGAAGGAAAGCATTTTTGATCACTCAGGCCTCTACTGTACTCACTTTGGAGCACTAGGAAGACTCATCCATAGCTTTGTCCCTCCAAAGGGATCCCAGGTCCCTGCATGTTTCCTGCCTCCACCTGTAGTGAAGTCTACGGTCTCATGATAATTCAGGAAAACATCCCTATTCCATGATAGAGGAGCCATCACTCACTTATTTACCTAGGCTACTGTTCTCACAGCAATGGGCTACAGCTTACTCTGTCTTATCTCTCTAGTACTGCAGAAAATCACCTGCCCATTGAGGCAGAGTGTACCGGAACGTTTTCCATCCTGCTGCATGTAGTTCTCTGTATCGCAAAATTTGGACAACTATACAAAACCAGTGGTTCTTGTCCAGCCTTCTCCCAGTCCCACATTATCTTATTCACTCTTACACTGATCCCCCCTCACTTGCATGCAAACCACATCTCTCTGCCTCTGCACCCTCCATCCCACATTTACCCTACTCTGCTATACTTATATGAGGCTTTATCACCATAAGCCCAATATAATGTAAGCTTCATGCTGATTTAAACAAAGAGGCAAGTTTAATTGGTGGGTTAAGATCGCAATAGCAATAGCATTTATATTTCTGTACCACTTATCAGTGCAAAGCTCCCTAAGCGGTTTACAATGTGTTAGCTAATTTTCCCCAACAAGCTGGATACTCATTTTACCAACCTATAGAACAATGGTTCTCAACCTGTGGGTCCCCAGATGTTGTTGGACTACAGTTCCCAGGAGCCCTCTGAGGTCTCACCTTGACAGCCAGGTGGTCCTCCCAGTCATTAGTGAGGCTGTAGGATTGAACTCACAGCCTCAGTAATGACTGGAAGGACCACCTGGCTGTCAAGGTGAGACCTCAGAGGGCTCCTGGGAACTGTAGTCCAACAACATCTGGGGACCCACAGGTTGAGAACCACTGCTATAGAAGGATGGAAGACTGAGTCATCCTTGGAGCCCTGTATGATCAAACTGACAATGTTGTGGCTGCAGTACTGGCATTTAACCACTGCACCACCAGGGCTCCTTATTATAAGAGTTTAGGATAACTTTATTTTTTAGGCTATTTTGGTTCTAGTACACTATATGATTAGAAAGAGGAAATGAAAAATGAAATATTAAAGATGATCTTTTCTACTAACAAAGTACTAGCTTCTTCTTTATCTCATACTTTTTCCAGTATTGTATTGAATACACCACCCTGAAATTCATTTGGATGAAGGCATGGCCTATCAAATTTTTAAATCAATAATAAATAAATTTCTCAAGAAGGTTTTGAAGTTACAGTAATATGCATAGTTATTTAAGTTTCTTCCTTTAAAAGGCAGGTGACTAAGCTGAACAATGTAATCTACAATGTTTGGTATGGTTCTGCATTGTAAAGTTGATGTGAATTCAAGGTATTTCAGATTTTTGAAAAGAGATGTATTAATCGTATAGAATAGCAGCACAATTCCTTTTATTTGTGTAGCCATTTTGTATTTTAAATATTTAATGTCCTGTTCTTCATGACACAGTCACGGCTGGTGGCTTCCATGTCAGTACAGCAATGATTCCACCCTGGATTTCAATCTCAACTATAAAGGAGTTATCCAAGGTGTTGCACCCTAATCCCAAAATAAATTCAACACCTTTGAAGCTTAGGTTAAAACTCAATAACCAGGGAGCCACCAGCTGCCACTGTGCAGGTAAGCATTTCAAAGGAACCTTTACAGTGAGTTAGACCTGAAGACTATCTATCCAATGGATGGGAATCAAGTGGCCTTTGAGGTGTTGGTAGACTGTAGCTCCCAGCTTTTTTTACCATTGGCTCTGTTGAGAACGACTCCTATTCCTGCTGTAAAATCTGTTTATTTGGAGCGAAGAAAGAGTAAGCCCAATAAGACATGGAAGAAAATTCAAAAGTATATTATAGCCTTGTAAGTGGAATGCTGCCTATTTTGCTTAAATTCCTCTGTAAGGATCATTGCTCACTGATGGAGTAGAGTGGTCTGCATATGATCTGGTTTGGTCTCTTGAACCAACAGCTATGGAACCTAATGTAGTTGGTCTAGAGAAGACTAGTTATGGGACTAGAAGTATCATGGTTCTGACTCTTTATTTCTCCTCTATTGTTACTTAAGTGGCAGCTGTGGTTGGAAGATCTGCAGATACACTTCCCCTTTCCTCACCACCTCATGTGCAAGTTTAATAGACCAAACTTCTTTTTTTATAAACCCCAAATTACAGTTTTAACAATACCTTCCCTGAAATCAGTTAATGTACTCCAGAATATGTTCATAGGCAAATTTCAATGTGATCAATTTCAAGTGCTGATTTATACCCCCAAGCCAACTTTGTGCTGTGATTTGTTTTCAGATAATACAATATTGTGTGTGTGTGCGCACGCGCACACACACACACATGAAATCCCACATGATAGTGGCTTGGAAAACTACTGTAGAATCTGTAGTTTTTAAAACAAAACATTCATCATAGTCTGACAAAGATGATTGTGCATGTGAAGTAGACTTCTGCAGATAATATTGCTTGCATATATCAGGAGACATCTGGTATTATTATGGTACCCATTCAATGTACTACCTAGACTTAAAGCATGGGTATGTTGTGCAGTATTTATTAACTGAGTTTACCATCATTGTTATCTCTTCTTCTAAAACTACCAGTAGAACATGCAGATTTCTTTGGAATTTTTTTACATGTGCAATTTAAATCTACCATTGAGTCTCTCACACATGATTTTTGCTATGGATTAATCCTGTTACTGTGAAATTAGAAAGTGAAATCAATGTACAGCATATGAACTAAATCCATTTGCTTGTCATAACTAGAATAGACCAATTGGATCAATGGGATTTATGTAAGTGTTGACATTGATGTTATGTGCTACCAAGTCAACTCTATGCTGGGGCTTTCTTGTCAAGATTTATTCAGAGGAAATTTTCCATTGCTTTCTTCTAAGGCTGAGAGAGTGTGACTTGCCCAAGGTCACTCAGTGGATACTCCATGGCTGAATGGGGATTCAAATCCAGGTCTCCTGGAGTTCTAGTCCTACACTGAAATTGCTACACCATGCTGGCTGTGGCATACCATCCATCAACTGATTCAGTGGGTCTGTTCTAGTTGGGCCTAGCAACTGGATTTATGGATACATATCCAATATACATGATGGTTATGCAGACATTCTCTGACATAAAAATACTCTTGCTGATGAGTGCTTGCATTAGTACCTGGGACTGATTAAGAGTTCCTTTGCTTATGCATCCCATCATAGGACCTCTATAGTGTTCCTTAACTACTTAGTTTTTCATACTGACTTCGATGGATTGCTATGGCGAAGGGCTTTGGTGTCCTCCATGCCCACACACCTCACTATCATCCATCAAAATGAATATAGCTATTTTGATGGGTGATACAACCAATAAATGGAGAGGCCAATGGTTTCATATGAATTACCTCCATAGTAAGTAAAGGAAAAAGTGTGATGATTCAAAGGGGAAGGCCATAAGGGATATATTTTATTTCAAAACAATGATAAATTCTCAGGAGGGTAAATAATCTAGCCTGGCATGCTACAAACAATAGCAGTGTCTTCCAAAATTTACATTTTCCTGTCTTTACTTGTTCCTTAGTACAGAGATCAAAACTCCTTTAATGGTGGTTTGCTATGAGGTAAATTGTATAAAGGCTGCATTTCTAGACATGCACACACACAAAAACTGTGATCTCATAAAGCAAGAGACACAGGCAAACAAAAGAATGGCTTGTTTCATACTCACATATTTTTTGAAAAAACAGATGTCAGACTTTGACAGTGGTTTCTCAGAATTTTGCCTTCCTGTTGTGTTCACTCAGGTCTCGTTCAATCAGTGGAGCTTCGTCTGGTCTGTCCACCAGCCCCCTCAGCAGTCCAAGGGTAAGTGAGATTGTCTAAAGATCTGAATTGTAGCTACTGTCTCAAGTGAACTAGGTGACATCTATTATTTCTTTCCATGATTTGAGGGATGCTTTTGTCAGCCAGGGGTGTGACACAGGGAGTTACTATCTTAAATGCATTGTACTGTCCATAGCTATTGGTATAGAGTCCCTCTTGTTCATATCTGTGCTACTCTCATTGTTGCTGCCTAAAGCATCATTAAGGCCTAACATGGTGGCAACATGTAAGATCCTGCTGGAGAATTTATAGTACGATGGGAAGAACATCGGCTACTTATTGCAAACCCATGGTGAAGCAGTGAACCATAAAAGCTAGAGTTGTTTTGGGGCCAAATACTATAGCTGAACAATGCCTGTGAAACAATGAACTCTAATCAATGTAGGAATCATACAACATTAGATCTGGGTGATCCAGTATAGAAAAAGAAGGCCCTTGGATTTGAAGCATAAAAAGAGACTCATGCAGGAGGAGTAAGAAAGTATGCAATCCAAGAGAGAGCAGGATGGCTAGAGTGCAGCACATGGTGCAGATTCTGCTTGACAAGCAAATTAATAGACCCGTTTTAGTCAGTCCTTAAGCAACCCCAAGCTTGCAGGCCTTCCCCCCCCCCGCCTTTTAATAGGCAGGGTCTGTCTTTATCAATCTTACAAAGACTTTAAAAGAGACACTCATGCCCCTTTTAGTAACAACTTTAGTATTCAACTTTCTCATGTGGGTTGCTTCTGCTTGACTAGAACTTGCAAGTTAACCAACTTTTTGACACCACACTTTTGTGGGGAGTCAATCTATGGGAACTGGACAAAGTGTGAAGCAGCTGAGAGAACTCATCATTTTATTGCAACTCTCTGACACACAGAGAGAATTCAGTTCCCGCAACACAAACACAGTGAAAACTTCTTTAACCTGAATGTGTTTTGCACAATTCCACCTGTTTTCTTTGGTTTCTGTGCAGCCACCCAGTTCTCTATGGATTTTAATTTGCACTCTTCATTCACAAGAAACAACAATGTTGGTCTTAGTTTGGGTACTTCAGGCATAGTTTTGGTCAAGATTCACAGGTCTTATCTAAAACTGCATCTCATATAGTCTTCTGCTCCTTAGCAATAATGATTTGTGATTATTATTTAGGGTCAGGAAAACAAATGTAAGCAACCAATTCTATGAAGCTGCATACTTCTTAGTGGACCAGCAGGGGTAGGAAATGTGAGCAATTATAAATAGAAATTATGTTACTTCTAGGAGATCTTGGGGTTAGGGTATCATTCTTTGAAGAAAAGGGGGAAAAAACAACACTAACTGGTTTAAACAGAAGCAGACTACACTTTCTATATATTTATTTAAAGGAAAGTGTACATTGGCACTGAAGTGTGAAGTATAACTTTTAAAAATAGGTATGTGATAAAAAATAATTAGTAAAACCAAAAATAATCCTTTATAATTCTAGATTGATTCCATTCTGCATTTGGTCTTAAGAAATGCTTGGAAATATTTTCATGTTACCATGTCATAACATGAATTGTGCTTTTCTACTGACCAAAGTAGATATGATACTAAACAGTCCACTTGAATAGGGATCTTGTAGCACCTTTGAGACTGAGAGAAAGAAGTTATAGCATAAGCTTTCATAGACTTGGTCTACTTCCTCAAATGCATGGAGTGAACTACTTCCTCAAATGCATGGATGGTTCACTCAATGATCATTGTTAATCTGAACTTCTCACCTCATCACCAAACCCACAATTTTTGCATTTCTATGGCTATTCAACAGTCTGCCTATAAGGTCTGTTCCTAGGCACTAGTTCACTTCATGTATCTGAAAAAGTAGACTTTATGCTACAGTTCTTTCTCATTTAGTCTCAAAGGTGCTATAAAATCCCTTTTCAACTTGTATTCCAGACCAACACAGCTATGTCTTTGAATTCTACACCACTTGAAGAATTATGTTTCTTTAAAACTGCTAATAGCCACTGTATGAAGAGGGTGGCATAAATTTTGATCAGGATTGTAGAAGATGCTCTTTCCCCTTTTATGCTGCCATCATCCTGACAAAATCATCTCCCTCCCATGAACTGCAAGGTAGCCTATCGTAGGCTCCCTTCCTGTGGTCCTTGACATGCTTATATTAACAGTTAAAGACCAATCATGACACTTCAAGGAACACACAGTAGTGTGATCCTTAGTTGCCAAACTGTCAGTAACTTGGCCATTTAAGATAGTATCTGCTCTAAGTTAATATCTGTTAACATCTGCTCTTGGTAAGTGCACTGAAACTAGTAGTATTGTTGTGCTATCATATGTAAGATTAAAAGCAGAATGAAGTATAGGTTTAGAACAATAAAAGCAGAAATGTAGTATAATTTCATAACTTTCATATAACTGCTATATAAGAAGATAAATATTTGGATTTACTTGCATCCTGTACAAGGAGAAAGGCAAGCTATAAATTGTACACACAAAAACTCAAAAATTGCAGGACGTTCTTTTGATGTCCTTGCATTCTTTCACAATGAAGACCAAATACAATTTTATTGCTGTGATTTTTCTAATCTATGAAGTTTTTAGCTTTATGAAAGGAAGATGTTACTTAATTTAGTTTTTAGGATCATTCTAACAGTATCCTTCTAAACAATATTTTTCTTTCTGATTTAGTTTTACTCCTGTTTGAAATTTTCTTTTATTAAATGTTCTTATAACTAAACCGTTGCTCTCTGGCTTTTAAAAAAAAAATAATAATCTCCTTTCCTGACTTGGTTTATGGTGGATTATGAATTGTATATTTTAGTTGTATTTTCAATTAACCTTGATCACAGTAGTCAACCCTAGAAGGGGATTCTGGGACAGTATAATTACACGAAGCAGTGATTTTAAAAAAGAAGTGAACAATGGGATCAGGTTATCTGATATACAAGGACAGCAGAAAGACTTAAAGAGTGGTAGGGAATTTGAAAAGCAAACTTATTTTATGACCCTTGTTGGGATTCAGTATTAAACCCCAAACTGGCCATTGTTCAATGTTCTTGTAAGATCTCATATTCTAAACCCTGGCAGAGAAAACTGAGTAGTTCTGGATGGACAACCAGCACAGATGGGGAGGGGGATGAAGTGATACAGCCCCCTATTGCCGGTCTCTGTCTCTTTCTCTCACTCAACACACCCACATACACAACAAACACTCCATACCACCATCAATGTCTGCTGGTACTTTGACAGCGATGGGGAGGATAGACTTACGTAGTGATGTGTGTGTCTCTGTCATCACCCGCTGCACACGTATTGTTTTGGTTTGCATTTCTTTGCTGTGTTTGATTGTGGTAGCCATTTTGAAAAGGGAGTGGACAAGCTCAGCCTACATGCTAACATGTTGGTTTTCACTGCGGCTTGAATAGTACTGCCTTCCCCTTCCTTAATTCCCTTCAGCCTTGTTCTCTCTCTGTGAGACAGTCAGAACACCTCAGGGGTATGTCTCTCTCTTGCAGCTTCTCCCCCCTTGCCTACCTTGTTATTTTTTTTTTTCATTTCTTTTCCTTCATGTTACTTTTGCTCTGTGGTTTTTCTTTGCTGACACATGGTTGGTTAATACAATGAAGCTTGTTAGAAAACTGTTGGTTTTCACTGCCACCACTGCTGCTGCTGCTGTTGATTATGCTGTGTTCCCAGCTAACTGCATGTCTTTTTGTTTTTGTTTTTGTGTCTGTGTTTGTTTTTTGTTTCTTTGCAATCTCCTAACCCTACCTCCTTCACCCTCATCTCCATATCTTGTACCTCTTTGTGATGTGGTGTACCACTGAAACTCAAATGGGCTTTATTTCTCTATTTACCCACTTTGTGTGTATGTGTGTGTGTTTTGCTTTTCTTGACATGCATGGATACTCTCTCTGTGTGTATCTTGTAGCCTATCAGAAAATTTTTCATCCCCCCTCAGACTCCTGACCTCCCTTTCACCTCCCGCCCCCAAATCTCCCTGGACTCTGATGCGTGTAGGAATCCTTCCAGGCCCGGACATGTTCTACAACCAAAGCCAGCACTTCAACCTAATCCAAAGACACAGACTTTACCTTCCAAGAGCAAATTGGCTGAAAAACCTCTCCAGTCTACCAAATCCAATCCACTACCCTCTGGCAATGCTACTGCCCCTGCTCCCCAAAATGCCCCAGCCCAAAACACCCAGGGCCGTGCACCTGCTCCTGGGTTTAGCCCACAGCTGGCTGTTCCTGCGGTGCAAACCAACCCTCTATCTCCTGTTAGATTGCTCCCTTCTAGTACTGACCCAAGCACCAAATCTATCCCCATCATACAGGTCACCCCTCACCCCTCTCCAAGGGGCAGTCCCCTCCCTACCCCCAAGGGGACACCTGTCCATACGCCAAAGGAGAGCCCAGCAGGCACACCCAACCCTACGCCACCATCCAGTCCCAGCATTGGAGGAATGCCCTGGAGAACACGGCTCAACTCAATCAAGAACAGCTTCCTGGGATCTCCTCGCTTCCATCGCCGGAAATTGCAAGGTACATCTGTCTGTTCCCCAAATATGGCAATTTCAGTTGGGCAGGTAGAAGACCTAATGGAGAGAACACTTGAGTAGTAGATAGAAAATTTAGAAAGTATGAGAAGGAAATCTGGAAGTTCCTGTGTCGCTATTTACTTCTATTGCCACTCTTGTTGTTCAAACAAGAAATGCTAGGTCTAACAGTGCTTCTTTTAGTGTGTGTGTGTGTGTGCGCACACACGCGTGCTCACATGCACACACACACACACACATTCTCAATTTCTAAATATTTTCTGTCCCTGAGATTGGGAAATCAACCTTAACTTTTTTTTTTCAGGAGGAAAAATGTGTTAGGCTATCAACAGTGCTATTTTGATACTTAACAGAAGATGGATACTGCCAAAAAGTTAGACTGAATGTGGCAGAAGGATGTTAGGAATATATCTCCCATCACATAGTCTAGAGGTTGGATACATGAGGTGTAAGAGACTGTTGTCTTAATGGAATAGAGCAACCAAATTTCATTATATAAAAGTTGTACCTTAGACTTGCTCTTTCCATGGACTTTACCAAGAAATATGTCTTCAGTCATACATCTTTTAGTTCCCAGCATGAAGGAGAATAAGGCAAGCAAAAAAAAAAAAAAAAAGCACCAATTTTTATTATAAGATTACCTATGTAGAGAGGCTAGCTGAACCATTTATTGTCTCCATTCTGTAGCTTCCACTCATGACTTCAGTAATTGCACATCAATTCTGGTCTGGGCTGCAGATTCCCCTATTGTTTCTGACCAGTACTATCCACTGTGTGCAGTCCTTGCAGTCTAATACAATACTCATTGTATAAGACCCTTAGGACTTTTTCAGACAAAGAAAAAACAACGCTAGCAGCCTCGCCACGTTGCAAGGCTGCAGCGCTGCAGGGCGTCCGTTTCGCATGACACCCGTCCCTAGTGGTACTGTTGCAGTACCGCTGGGACATTTGAGCGTTATATTTCAGTGATTTTTACTCACGATCGTTGATCTTGAGTAAAAATCTGCTAAATATAACACTAAAATGTCCCAGCGGTATTGCAACAGTACCTCTAGGGACGAGCGTCATGCGAAACGGACGCCCTGCAGCGCTGCAGCCTCGCAACGTGGCGAGGCTGCTAGCGTTGCTTTTTCTTTGTCTGAAAAAGTCCTTTGACTCTATGTTCCCCAATTCAGAGATAGATAGTATGTGAAAGAAAAGTGAAAACCTCTACCTTCATTTACGGTGATTTGCTTCTTTCTGTTGTGAATACATGCCTATTTTTAAAAAAATAAAAAGATGCCTTCAGATTCACTTGAGACATGGCTTCTAGTAAGACAGAAAAATCCTTAGGCAAAAATCCTTGGGCTGTATCAAATTATTTTACAGCATTATTTTTCTTTATCTTGGAAGGAAAAAAAATCACCTAGTGCATTGTAATCAAGATGAAGGTAGACAATGCACTTATGCTTAGAAAAAAAGAATGCTTTTTATTTATTGATGGGATGCCTAGGGTTCATGAAGGATTCCAAATGGCTGTTACTTGAGCAGAACTGAAATTACAGAAGAGGCATTCTGGCTAAGCTCTAACATTTACTGTGCATTCTAATGGGCACACACCTTCAGTCTGCACGGTGTCTTGATCTGGTTGTTATAAAAGAACATCCAGCCAAAATGCAATATCCAAAACGTAGATTAGAAAGATTGCTGCTATGGACTCTGCTGAAATAGCAGGAAGCAGTGTTAGCTATTGAACATTCCATGCAACATTCCATCTTCCTTCTGAGGTATAAAGTTGGGAATGCATAAAGATGTTGATGGCCATATCTTATCTAGGGACAGAGACTCTCAACCAAGCTTCTTAGTATTTATACTTCATAGAAACAGGTACAGAGGGGAGATGGGTAAGTGAGCAAATTAAGGTTCCGTATGGTCCAGAAGGACAAAAGATTTAGACACACTCCATGGAAGAACTGAAGGATATAGAATATGGCTTCAGGTTGATTGTGTCCATACATTTTTATACATTGTGGGCATTTATACAGCCAGTGTTATAACTTTGTCCTATGCAGTATTATAAGTATGGCTTCATCAGCATCTGTCTCTTCCACAAAAGACAGATGGTTTCCTTCCTTGGTGTTCATACCTGGGAGTTGCCCATCTAAGAGTCCAGCAATCATATCTGCAATTCATGTTTAACTGAGGTTTTTGTATAATTACCATAACTGAGTTCTCACTGAAAAGTTTTATCTCTAGATATCAAAAAATGCCTTTCTCCAACAACCAGTTTTGGCTAGTTATTCAGCCCCAGAGTCTTTTGAATTATGTCACCAAATTATTTACCAGTAACTAATAGGGCAAAAATGATATTTATCCAGATTCATGGAATACACCAAGTACTTTAAGGTTCAGCTTCTTCTCAAATCAAAGCAAGTCATGATCTGAAATCCATTAACCTTTAGAGAGAGTACTGTCTGTAGAAGGCTGACATATCAGTCTGAAAATTCCTGGTTTTTTTTCCTGAACCAAGACTGCTTTTTTGAATGGCTAAAGCTACAGAAGGACATACAATATGTTTTCAGCTTAAGTTACAAAGGGTGCAATTTGTTGCTTTCTATGATCATGAATAAGTTGTTGAACTATCATTGTAAACCTCTTTCCTCATTCAAAATTGGTTAAAGTACATGGCCAGGGAATACCCATAGTGCAACATTCCATCTCATTTGTACATTTGTTTGTTCTTTGTTGCAACTCAGACTGCTAATATGAGGCAGAGTTCACATTCTCTGTTTCAAGGTAGAGGGGTAAAAAATCTCTCATTTCCAAATAATCAGGCTGCTGAAGGCTAAATGTGATTTCTGGATGTTACAGAGCAGGCATTGCTATTTTAACATTTTTTATTATGTTTTAGTGGTCCAGCAATGATACATTTTAAAACTATATACAGTATTAATATCACCATTAATGAGTAAACTGATATGTCTAGATAAGTAGATGCAGCATAATGATTAGACAGTCTGAGCTTAGTCCTACTATAAGATTTCAATATATAAGTGCTCATATCAGTTACATTTGAATAAAAGATCGGTGCAGACTTGGAGATAAGACAAGTGATTACAAATTAAAACAAGTGTGATGTACTTGAGATATATGCATGATGAATTCTAATCGCACATTTCATTTTATTGACTGTGAAAAGGAATAAAATAGGGTTTATTTCCTCCCCCCACCCCATTCTTGTCCCTCTTTCTGTTTGTGTGTGCATATACAGTACCTACGCCAGAAGAGATGTCCAATTTAACTCCGGAATCTTCCCCAGAGTAAGTATTTCACTATACCCTGTAATATCACTACCAGTTGGGTTCTTTCATGTGCAACAATATAGTCAGAGAGGAGCAAGATATTTGATGCTCAGCCTTCCTAACAAATTAATTCATGTGACCCAGATTATAACATGTTATGGGCAGGATATTGTAGCAGCTAATTGTACCAACAGGGGTACTGTTATGCCGAACAATACCTTTAGGTAAATTAATTGCAGTAGTTCAGGGAAACAGATAGGATCACTAGTCCATCTGATTAAGATAAAAACATCATTTGTGACTCTTAAAAGAGGTATTAGTTAAATATCCATAAAAATAAAACTTACTCACTTTTTAAAATTTATTTTAAAAGTTTATGTATCACCTCTCAGCTCACCAGGGCTCAAGAGGCAAGGTGCAACTGATAAAAATATTTAAAATATTAAATTTGTTGTTACTTGCAATTGAGTCAACTTTGACTTATGGCAACCCTATGAATGAGAGACCTCCAAGTCACCCTATCATCAACATCCCTGCTCAGGTCTTGCAGACTTGGGGCTGTGGCTTTCTTTATTTAATATATCCATCTGTAATGCAGTCTTCCTCTTTTCCTGCTGCCTTCTACCTTACCAAGCATTATTGTTTTTTCTAGCAAGTCATGTCTCCTCATGATATGGCTGAAGTACAACAGTCTCAGTTAAATCATCTTGGCTTCTAGGAAGAGTTCAGGCTTGATTTGCTCTAGAATTGCTCTATTTGTCTTTTTAGAAACCCATGGTATCTATAGAACTCTTCTCCATTAAATAAACATTAAATACATATATTAAAAATCCTTTAGAATAAACTAAAATACAACTTAAAAATAATTTCAAACCAGGCAATTCAAACAGCAGAGAAATTTCGAGGACGAAAGGCCATGCAAAACAGCATCATTTTAACTGGCCTCTGGAAAGTCAGGAGATGGAAACCACCTAACTACCTTTGGCAGGGAGTTCCACAGTCAAGGTGCTGCTACAGAGAAAGTTGTGTCACATGCAGACACCTGCCTAGCATTGTAGGGTGTCAGGACACACAACCAGACACCACTGAGGATCTCATATTTTGGGTTAGGCTCATACGGAAGAAAGTGGTCTTTTAGATGTTCTGGCCTCAGCCATTTACGGCTTTGTAGGTCAAAGCCAGCACCTTGAATTGAACTCAGAAGCAAACTGGAAGCCAGTGCAATTCCTGCAAGACCACTGTTATGTGCCCTCTAATATGCACACCTGACAGCAGTCTGGCTGCTGCATTTTGCACTAACTGTAGCTTCTGAACCGTTTTCAGGGTGGGCCCACATAGAGCACATTAGTGTAATTGGGAGGTAACTAAGGAAAGGGAACATCTAGAGCACCAAACAAAACTAGACAAGGGTACTCCTATCTACCACAGCCACAGTCCAGGAGCTGGGTCCAAGAGCACCTCCAAACTATGAACCTGTTCTTTCAGAAAAAGTGTAATCCCATCCAGAACAGGCTGTGGTCCCAACCGCAGATTAGATTTCCTACTGATTAACAACACTTCCATCTTGTTTGGATTGAGCCTCAGTTTATTCATCCAGTCCTTCACTACATCCAGCTGATGATTCGGAACTTCCACAGCTTCCTTGTCATCTCTTGTAAAAGAGAGATTGAACTGCATTTCCTCATCATACTCATGACAGCCAACCCCCAAATTGAAAGTGAACTCCCCCTAGAGTCTTCATGTTAAGAAGCATAGGGGACAGATTGAGCCCTGTGGAACCTCACAGGCTAATAGTCATGAGGCTAAGTAACAGGCCCCCAGCACCACTTTCTGGGAACATTTAGTCAAAAAAAGACCAGAACCACTGTAGAACAGTCCTTCAAGTCCCCTGTCATCCAAAAGGATACATGGTTGATGGTGTCAGAAGCTGCTGAGAGATCCAGGAAGACCAACAAGGACCCCCTTTCCTGCAAGGTCACCAAGGCTCTTTTGGTCCCATAAATGGGACTGAACTCAGATTGGAATGGGTCTAGGTAATCCATTTCATCTGGGAAAGTCTGGAATTGTGCTGTCACTACTTACTCTAAGACCTTAGTTAAGAAAGAGAGATTAAAAACTGGCTGATAATTATTTAGGGAGGTGAGGTCCTGTGAAGGTTTCTTCAACTGGGGTCTTACAAATGCTTCTTTTAAAGGGACTGGAACATAACCCTCTTCCCAACGAGCATTTAGCAGCAACTCAATGCAAAAATGTAATTGATGCATCATTGCATCACTCCCTTCCTCCACCTACCCATGCACCTTACATTGGGCTTAAAATACAGTGTGCCTTCCATATCCATGGGGGTTCAGTTCTGGAACCCCCACAGATAGCAGAAACTACAGGTGGTTGAGTTCCATATAATTCCATGGTAGCAGCGCCAATGCTTCAGTGTGTCTGCACGCCTGTTGCTGCCCTTTTAGGTATGAGGCATGACAATTCAAAGTCACTTTAATCCACAGATATGGAGCCTGCAGATAAGGAGGGTCCACTGTAATACACTGGATCCTAATCATAAGGCTGACTTTTATTTTTCACTGTCATTTCCTTTGAAATGGCTTAAGATGGTGCCATTACCAGATTCTTTCCCATAGAGCTGATAAATTGTTCCAAAGTTGTTTCAAGCAACTTTCCTTAAATATGTGGGCTGGGAAGCCATTCACACTACACCGTTAGAGCACTACTGTTCCACTTTAACAGTCATGGCTGCATCCTATGGAATGCTGAGGTTTGTAGTTTGGTCAGAGGCGCTAAATGTCTAAATGCTTTTTAAAGATACTTTATTGAGAACAGTTCTCTAAAGACTTTCTTTCTAGGCACAAGAAGTATACAGTGGATCTTTATATTTTCTGTTGTTTGCACAGCTACTTTTGTTACACCTCTAGTTCCCCACTAACTTGGCAACTGAAATAATCTGACATTTGGTTGGACCAAGAAGGTCTCTTAGCCTGAGATGATGATGCAATTCTAGCAGCTTTCCCAATTCTAGTTCTAGAGCTTTTGTAAAAACTGAGCAATCTAACACCAGTACCCTTCTAGTCAGGACAACAATGAGTGAAGTGGGGGCAGGGGCTAAGAAATAAATAGGGGAAAGACTCAGCTGCGCAAGAGAAAGCAGAAAACATTTAATTGTGAAATATTTATTTATTTAATGCTGCCTAGAACTTGTTTAGAGAACAGGCAGGATATAAATGTTTTAAAATACATAAAATAAGTTGAATATGTTACCTTTGTTGTTGATAGTGCTGCAGACAGAAACATAAAGGAAACAGCAGGAAATTGCTTCTTTTTCAGCCATGATCCTCCCTTTCTCTTTACTCCTGTGTGCACACTCTGCTCCCCCCCACACACACACACACCTTCTTTCTAGTTTATGTCTGCAATCTTCTGTGAGTTTGGTGCCTTCCCCACCCTGCTCCCTTTTCCTTTAAGAACTGCTTGGTGGAAGTAAAGCTGCCTTAGTAGGCAGTTTGGATGCAACTCAAGGCCTAAGGCTCTTTCCCCATTTACAATATAATTGCTGAATTAATGAGTTCAATTGGATGGCACCCTGCATTAAACATAATAAAAGCTGTAAAAAATAATGAACTGCATTTTTATTTCAACCATTAACCATTTCAACCATCAAGGCCTCAATGCTCTGTGGCCTCTTTGGAGTTTTGTATTGTTTCTGCAGAACACTTTACTGACCCCAATGTCTGACATGTTACATAAATGTATTTCCTTTCTCTTTTGTTGCATCTTATAATGAATCTAATTCATTTAACAGTTCTGAGGACTGGATATTATACCTTGACATGTCTAGGTAACGTGTATCATTTTATTTGTGAGCAAGTCTAGATCAATTAATAGAAATTAAACTGATAGGCCCACATCCCCGTCTGGTGTAAAGCAGCATGACTCCATCTGCTTTTTAAACTTTTGCATAACTTCATAATGAATTTTAAAATCTGCAAGCCTTCAAATTACAAAGGTATTTATCTTTAACTGATATTGAGATGGCACCTCCATTCTAAACATGCTCTTTTTTTTCCTTTTTAGCCTTCTTTGAGCAGCTTTTTTTTGGGGGGGTACAGGGAGCAGGAGAAGAGAACTATAGCCTACTTGCCTGCCTTTACTATCCTATCCTCACCAGTTCCACTCCCCATCTTCTACACACTGAAAGGGCACGTATGTAGAATGGAAATCTGTATGCATAGATTCCCCTGGTAGCCCATATCTTTGAATGGAAGGAATATATTCGCATAAAGGAGTCCCCCTTCTACATACATGCCCCACAACTTGTGGACAGTGGGGATGAGTGGAAGTGCCAGTGAGGAAAGGCCCGTAAGCATGGTTCCCCTCTTCGATGCAATTTAAATCATGCAGATTTAATAACCAAATAGGTCAAATATTTTTGTAATGCTTTTTGTACCATCTTCTTAACAAATTCTGAGTTCATTGCATTACTTTCTTTCCAAAAGATCCAATTAAGATGGATATACAATCTGGCTATGATGGCTTCTCCACACTTATCATTTGTTGGATTAGAAGCCACTGAGAGTGTACATTTGAATGCTTCCAATCTGCAATGCTTCACTGTCTTGCTTATATTCAAATGTGTGCCTCCTTTTACATCTGGCACAGTTAGTCATGTGCAAATACCTTTAAAGCATGGCTAACATCAGGACATCACATATAAATCCAGTCTCTATCTCAAATATTTACCTGCTGGTGCAAAAGAAGTGAAGAAGATAAAAATCTGTAGTAAGACTCTGTAATCAAGCCCCTCAAAACTTCTTGGTCAGCTTCAGCACATCATATCATTATGCCTTTTTAATTTTATGGGAGAAGGATTACGTATATTCTTATGTGGCAGCATTCTGAGATCCAGGATGGGGCATCTAGGAATTACAATAAAAAGCTAGTATGTTAAATCAATTTTTCATCATGTTTTAAAAATACAAACACATTTTGTAATCCAACATTTTTGGAGGGTACCAGGTAGGAGAAGCCTGGTATATAAGAATATAGCACAGAGCTGAGGTGGGGAGGGGTCCACTGAAACCTACCTTTGACCACGAGCCAATGGAATCGGGGTTATTTCAAAGTTCTATTTGCTATCATCCTCAAAAAAATTGGTGACCTTTAAAAAAAAAAAAGCTACCATGAGTGCCAGAAGATGGAGCAATGTTGATTTGCAGCAGAGGTTCAATTCAAGAAAGTCCTAAATCATCAGACTTGTTGAATTGGGCTGTCTGTATGTGTCCTCTAGGGTTCTAATTAGAATTGAGCCCATAGGGGCCCATAGAAACTCCCTGTTGTAGAAGCTAGCACCTCTGATAGAAAATTAGATTGTGTAAACCCTCCTGAAAGTACGTGTGTACAAAAATCAGCAGAGAGACAATTCTTTTTAATTCCATGGGATTATATACAATAACATTTAGCTACTAGTATCTACAGCATTTGATAGGGTTTTAGACTCTCTCCCATGTATTTTTCTCTTTACCAGTTGCTTAAAGAACCTTTCCTATGGAGCTGAGGGATTAATGTGTGCATACAAACATGCACATCTGCTGTTTATTGAGGCCACTGTTTTCTACTCACTTTCCTACCTTTGGATGTTAATTTACAAATTCTTCCTCTGTATCCTCAGGCTGACTCTTTATTATTTATTTGATCATTGATTTTTTTGTAGTATTTTCCATCTTTCCTTTAAAATTATTCTTATTTTCATTTTTTGTATGTGTGTGATGTGGAAAAAACACCATGACTTTTAAAATGATACTAAAACCACAAAAAAGGTAATCTATAAAAGCAAAGTAAAATGCAATCCAGCTTAAAACAAACCAGCCAGCTGCTGGTTCAGTCCTAATATCCTCCCCATGTGAAGCCCCAACAGAGCCACTGAAAAGTGCTTTCCAAAAATGTCCCAAGTTGGACTTATATGTGTTTCCAAATGGAGGGAATATCCCAAAAGCAACAGGAATTTGGTGCAGAAACAGGACAGCGATGTATGTCTCAGCTCTGTTACCATCCATGTAGCAAAAATGTCATGCCCACCTTTAAGCCTACCAACATAGAAAATGTTATTGACTCAGGCTTGAAATACTCATGACATGAATTAACAGTCATGAAATCTAGTCTAGAACATAGCTAGATTAAGTACCATAGTCGTTTCATCTGATTAAATTGGTGAAAGCTATTGTCACAGGGAGCAGTCCATCTAAGCTAGCATGTTCATCCAGAGAGAAATCTGGGTGTCAGAATGCTGACAGGTAGAGGAGATATGCTGTATTATCAGTGAGGTTCATTGAGGTTAAAAGACCTGGGGGTCATAGAGTGCTCAACAGCTGGAAAACAACACCCAAGAAGTTACACAGAAATCACTATGGACAGAAGGATATAAGCTGGGTCGTGTTGTTGCACACATATGTTCCAGATAGCTACTGAGGATTTTTGTAGTCAGTCTAACTGCACTCTGCTTTTGAGTTTACGATCCATGCCTTTCACACATGTGTGGGTAGATGCAGTGCACCTTCTTTGGCCTTCAGTTGACTCACCTGATTCTATAGTCCAACCAGGGCAAGATACTAATGAACTACTAAGAATACTGAATCTGGGTTGGATGTCTCAGACAACATTATTTTCTGTTGGTCTACAAGGTTATAGAGCAGCTGTATAGTCAGCAGGAATGTATCAACTTCCAGTTATGAAACATCCCATGAGCAAAACAATGCCTGTACATATAAATCACCACCTCCTTCCTCCCCACCCCATGATTATACTAGAAGTCAGCAGATCTATCCAACAGAGGGTATCCAATTACAGATTCAAAATTTGTCTCCCTTCATAATTATACAGCATTGTTTTCTATGCCTCCTGGCCTTGTAGATCTGAAGAGGTATAGCAAAAGAACTAGAAAGAATGTTAATTTGTGCACCATCACAAGACCCCTGTGCTACAAACAGTACAAGCTCCAGCATATGCCTGGTAATTTATGCAGGGCCCAACAACTGTTATTCATGAAGGTCATTCATGAAATAGAATTTGGCAAACACTTTTACAAAAATAGGATTACCCACCCACCTTAAAACAACTGCTTTGTAGTGTGCTCGCTTCGGCAGCACATATACTAAAACAACTGCTTTGTAGTAAATAAAATATTTTGTCAAACTGTAGCATAGTTCTTGCCCCAGTGGTTATGTGAATATCCTTTATGGCTCAGGAAAAAAATCCCAAGTTTTTGCACTGAGGTAATGGTCTTCAAGATTTTAAAGTTAAATCTCTTCTTTTTAAAGACTTTATTAGAGAAGGAACTATCCCGTCTGATCCAGTGCTGTGTTTTGGTTAGTTGGCAGCATTTTTGAAAGAGAATAATGCACCATTTCACTAAAAACACATTTCTGTAGTACCATTGCTACAGAGTAAATTGGACTGAACTTAGTGGGTTTCATAAATACGCTTAAGAGTGTATGTTGAATAATTATATGCAATCCAATTTACTTGCAATGTGATGTCCTCACTAGCTGCTGCATACAAACACTCTGGTGGAATGAGGAGTCCTTTGTTGTTGTTATCTGCTCTCGAGTAAGCTTCGACACACGGCGACTCCATGGATGGAACATCTCCAAGACCTCCTGTCCTTAACCACCTACTTAGGTCCTGCAGGTTCAGGCCTGTGTATTCGTTGATTGAGTCTATCCACCTAGTGTGCAGTCTTCTCTTCTTTTTCCCCTCCACTTTTCCTAGCATTATTGACTTTTCTAGTGAGCCATGTCTTCTCATGATGTGTCTGAGGGAACTGTCTCTTTTTCTTTTCATATAAAAACTAAAGCAGAAAATTCTTCAATGATTACAGTTTGTATGTTGTTAAGTAAGAAAGTTGGCATGCCTTTCTTGCACTGTTCAAATAACAGCATGACTCTGCTCTGCAGTTAATGTGCCTGCAATGGAAAAAGAAATTTGGTTAATTAATTGTGTGTCTTTATTGGGGGGAAATCACATACGAAGTGGCCATAAAGTTAGATAAGCCAAAAGAGATTAAAAGGATTAAAAGATAGATTTGTGGTTGATGTTAACTGCTGTCAAGTCAAATTCGACTTATGGTGACCCCATGAATGAGAGTCCTCCAAGTCACCCTGTTATCAACAGAGCTTCCTCAGGTCTTGTAAACTCAGGGCTGTGGCTTCCTTGATTGAGTCTATCCATCTGGAAAGTGGCCTTCCACTTTTCCTACTGTCTTCTACCTTACCAAGCATTATTGTCTTTCCTAGTGAGTTATTGTCATCTCATGATATGGCTAAACAAACAACAGTCTCAGTTTAGTCCTCTTGGCTTCTTGGGAGTTCAGGCTTGATTTGCTCTAGGACCCATTTATTATTACAGTCCTCCCTCCACATTCGCGGCCTCCACACTTGCGGTTCCGCATATTCACAGTTTGCCACGAGGGGAGGCCGGGGAAAGCAGCAACAGGGCCTCTGAGGCCCTGTTGCCACGTTCAGGAGGGCAGGGGTAGGCATGGGGAAGTGACGAGGGGGCCTCTGGAGGCCCCGTGGTCACTTCGGGAGGGCGGGGGAGGCACGGGGAAAGCGACAACGGGGCCTCCGGAGGCTCCGTTGCCCCTTTCAGGAGGGAGGGGGAGGGCTGTCATTCGTGGAATTTTCACATTTGCGGGGGTCTGCGAAACCTAACCCCCACAAATATGGAGGGACGACTGTATTTTATTTTTGGTACCCATATCCAACACCAACATTTATTAAAGACTAAACACTAAACATACTTAGACAAGCAAGTTCACAGACATTACTTACAAACTTAAAAACATTCATAAACAATACATTTTACATACATATCTACCTACCTACCTACATATAAATTTATCTATATTACTAAAATACACATACACATACTTAACAACAACAAAAATGACTTCCACTATCTCCTTATCTATGTGGTTGATTATTTTCCTGCCTAATGCTACCCACTATATATATATATATATATATATATACTTCTGTTGTCCTATACTATAGTTTATTAAGTTCATATTTCATTATCATTATTTAGTCCATGGGAATAATTATTAAATCTTCCCAATTTTCTTTCCACAAGGGAATAAAATCTTTCCACACATCCATATTCCTTGGGTTTATCTTATCATCCAGCAAGTTGGATAGTCTGTCCATTTCATACATGTCCATTAACTTTATTATCCATTCTTTTATTGAAGGAGCTTTTTTACTTTTCCATTCTTTTGCGAATATAATTCTTACAGCTGTTACTGCATAAAGTATAACTCTACCATTTTTTAAAATTCTATAATCTATATTGTGTATCATATAGGTAAAGTTCTGGTTCACGAGGGTAGTCAATTTTCAATGTCTTTGTTATCATGGCATGTACATTTTTTTTTTTTTTGCTTCTTTACAACACTACCACATGTGGTAATATGTCCCCTTTTTGTCTCCATATTTCCAACAATTTCCTGACATATTTTTATACATCATTGCTATTCTTTCAGGTATTAAATGCCACATATTGATCAATTTATAGACATTTTCCCTCAGATTATAACTTCTTGTAAACTTTATATTTTCTGCCCATGCCTTTTCCCAATTTTCCATGTTTACTTCGTGTCTCACACTCTTCGCCCATTTCATCATATATGTCTTTACTACCTCATTTTCTAAACTTATCTTCAATAATGACTGGTAAATTTTTTATTTTTTTTCTTATCACCTTTTATTACCTTGTCAAATTCTATCTTTTCCATCATTATTCCTTCTAGTTTTTTGTCCATTTTATATTTCTCTGATAATTGCCTATATAGGAACCAATGGCAACCAATTCCTTCTTTATTTAATTCCTCCTGTGTTTTCATCTTGTATTCCGTTTTGCTTTTTTTTCAAAATCATTTCATAAGTTACCCATTTGTTGGTTTTCAGAATTTCTGTTTTATAGAAAGCTTCATGGTTTGATACCCATAATGGTATCATAAGATATAATTTTCTTTTGTATTTTATCCAAACCCTCATCAATGCCCTTCTTATGTAATGATGACTAAATTCTTTGTGTATGGTTGTTTTACCATGCCACATATAGGCATGCCAGCCAAATCTAAGGTTAAACCCCTCCGACTGCAACAATCTACTGTCTTCCAAAGTTACCAGTCTAGAATCCATTCTAAGCAGCTTGCTTCATAGTATAGACTTAGATCCGGCAGGTGTAATCCGGCAGGCATAATCTACCTCTTTTCTAATCCATGGTTTTATCCCTGCCCATATAAAATCTGACAGGATTTTCTTCCACACTTTAAATGGTTTGTCATTAATCAGGATAGGTATGTTCATGAAAAGATGCATTATTCTTGGCAAGATGTTCATTTTCATCACAGATATTCTACAAAGAAGTGAAATATTTTGTTTTCTCCATCTTTTTATATCTTCTTTTACTTTACTCCACATCTTCTCATAATTATTTCCAAATAATTCTACATTCTTATTTGTTATTATTATTCCCAAATATTTAGTTTTTTGTTCTATTTTAAATTCCAATAACTTCTACAATTGCATTTTCTCTTGTTTAGTCAAATTTTTTGTTAATATTATTGTCTTTTCCTTATTTATTTTCATACCGGCCAATTGTCCAAATTCTTCAATCACTTCCTTTAATTTCGCTATACTTCTCTAGGACCCATTTATTGGTTTTTGTAGCTGTCCACAGTATCCATAGAAGTCTTCTCCAGCAGCATATTTCAAATGAGTTTATTTTCTTCCTATCAGCTTTCTTCATTGTCCAGCTTTACAGTCATACATAGAAATTGGAAATATGTTGGCATGGACAATCCTAACTTTAATATTCAATTATATATCTTGACAGTTCAGTTCCTTGTTTTACTTCTTTCATAGCTGCCCTTCCACACCGTAGTCTTCTTCTGATTTCTTAACTGCAGTCTCCATTCTGATTAATGATTGAGCCAGGGGATGGAAAATCTAGAACTATTTCAATTTCTTCATTGTCTTCTTTAAAGTTATGTAAATCATTTGTGCACTTCCTTCCTTGACTTTCTTCAGTAATCAATCCAAGTCTTTGCTATTTTCTACTAGTAGTATGGTGTCATCTGCATATCTAAAATTATTTATTTACCTTCTTTACATACGATATGTTCTGCATTCAAGATAAACAGATAGGGTGATAACATGCAGTCTTGCCTGACCCCCTTGCCAAATGGAAACCATTCTGTTTCTTCATATTGTGTCCTAATAGTAGCCTCTTGTCCTAAGTACAAGTTACACATCAGGAAAACCAGATGTGGGGGCACATCCATTTCTTTAGGAGCAATCCATCGTTTTTTCATGATCTATACAATCAAAGGCTTTGCTATAATCTATAAAGCATAGGCTGGTTTTCTTTTGCAATTCTTTGGTGCGCTCCATTATCCAACATATGAGGTCTGTCTATTAAATAATGAGACTGATACAATAACCCATCTTTATTTATATGTATTACAATTCTAATGTTTGTCCCCTTCAATATACTCTCTGTTCACACTCAAATACCAAAACAGTCTTGTTTTCCTCTGGTCGAAGGTGTGGAGCAGATCAGTTTCTGTCAGATGTTTCAACACATCTGCTGTTTTCTTCGTATTGCATCAATTAACGCAAAACATGTTCATGTAAGCACCAATTTCACTCTAGGGAAAAAAGTTGCATGATGCCAAATCTGGTGAATATGGAGGATGTTCAAGTGTTGTAATATGTTTATCAGGCCAAAACTGCTTCACAGAAAGTGCTGTGTGAGCAGGTGCATTGTCTTGATGATGAATGAAACCATTTCCCCACAGTTCTGGCCTTTTTTATTCTGACTCTTTCTCTCAGCTTTGTCAAAACTTGATTAGAATAATGCTGGTTCACTGGTCTGCCTTCTGGAACCCATTCTGCCAAAATTTCTCCCTTGATGTAAAAACAACAACAACAATGAGCATGGCTTTGAATGTGGACTTGCTTTGACGTGCTTTTTTCATTCTTGGTGATGATGATGTTTTCCAGTGCATTGACTGTCGTTTTGTCTCAGGATCATACTGGAAGATCCAGGTTTCATCACAAGTGATGATTTTTGTATAAAGGTTTGGGTCTGCCTCAAGCTGCTGTGGAATGTCATGTTGCTCAACTTTAAAACTTAGCATTTTTCTGGCACACAACAGACAACACAGCTGCTTTAAACAACAACTGACAATTAACTGAATGGCTAAGAGTGTTGATGTTTGTCATGCGAGTTCAGACATGTTCAAGGTCACCACTCAAGCATTCACAATCAGTCCTCCCTGATCTGTCTGAAAGGTAGAAACATGGTCTCATTATTTAATAGAAAGACCTCGTATGTTTGCAATATGATGCCTATATGAGCCTCTTCCTTTCCTGAACTCAGCTTGGACATCTGGCATTTCTCATTCCATTTATGGTAAGGGTCTTTGTTGTAGAATTTTGAGCATCACTTTGCTTGCATAGGAAATTAATGCAATGGTCTTGTCATTACTGCAATCCCCAATGTCCCCTTTCTTGCTGATTGGAATATATATATATTGAGTGTTTCCAATCGTGTGAGAGGGTCTCTTTTGTCCTTCACTGAGCATAGCATTTCTTGGATTTTCTTGGTTTGTCTGTAGATCATTTGGAGGTTGTGTTTCCTCATCAGTTTCCCTATTCTGTCTGTGACTCCTTTGATGAATGGTAAAAATACCTTCCCTTTGGGTGGCTGTTTTTCTTCTTCATTCCTGTGTGTTTTTTTTCTGGGTCTGGCTGCTCTTTTGATGTCTGATCTGGAGTAACCATTAGCCTGTAGGACCCAGTTTAGGTGCTTCAGTTCGTCCCCCAGGTAGTGGAGGACCAAGAAGTGTTACACTCAGCGAAGGACAAAAGAGACCCTCTCACAGCTGCAGGCGTTTACCGCATACCATGCAGCTGTGGACAAGTTTACATAGGTACCACTAAATGTAGTGTGCAAACCTGGATCAAGGAGCATGAGAGATTAGCCTTGCATTTCTATACCCAGAAACTAACCATTCAATTACACAAATTTACATATACTCTCCAACAGGGGCTCACAGCATATAAACTCCACAGACACTCCTACCCAACCATTCTCTGAAGATGCCAGCCACAAATGCAGGCAAAACATCAGAAGTAAACTCTCCGGAACATGGCCTCACAGCCCGGAAAGAAACCAAGGAAAATTATCTTTGTGTCATTCGTCTTTGTGTGGTTCTGCCTCAAATTAATATGTCACCTTTCATATCTTTTATATGTTTTGTCCATGTATTGTTTCCATCATATTGTTTCTAGTTGGTCATGTAATGTGTTCCTTTGCTGGTCATAGAGCATCCCTACTCTTGGTTTAAATTACCCTTTGATTCCTTGGTTCTTGTGGAAGAGATCTCTTGGTCTTCTATTTCTCTGCCTTGATTATTATAGTACTTCTCCTTGTTCCTGTGGATAAGTTGTTGAACAGTTGCATTCAGGGATCTGACTCTATTTCTGCCACCTTTTACTTTTGCTTCTCATCTGTCCTTAAATGCTAGAAGAGTTTTATCTGTCATTCATTGTGGCTTCCCTTTCTTTTTGGGTACATGTAGTATCTTTTTGCATTCCTCTCTGACACCGTCCCTAGCTTCATTCCAGGGTTCTTCTGGCTCCTGGTCAATTAGACTTAATAGTACAAATCTATTTTTCATATTATGTTTAAATTCTACTAGGATGTTCTTCAGGTTGTATTTCAGCATGATGGTTGGTTTAGTGTTCTTCTTTAGCTTTACTCTAATTTTTTATATTAGCATTTCATGTTCTATGCCACAATCTGCTCCTTGTCTTGTTTTTGCAGAGAGAACGAAGCTTCTCCATCTTCTGCTTCCAATTACTGTATTTAGTCTATTTTATTTCTGTATTGGCCATGTGAGGGTATCCAGGTATATAGTCGCTTCTTGGGTTGCTTGAAGAATGTATTTGCAATGAACAAACTGCTGGCCTCACAACAGTCAGTCATTCTCTGCTTCATTTCTTGATCTTAGGCCATTTTCCCCCTACAGTATTTGATTCTGCTGTTTTCTATCTTTGCATTTCAAGATTTTTGTTTAACAAGAAGTTCTGTTTTGGTGTGTAATCAATTTCCTCCTTGACTCCAGCACAGAATCTTTCAGCTTCTTCTTCTTCTGCCTCTGTAGTTGGAGCATAAACTTGGATTAAGGTTATATTGATGGGTTTTCCCTGATGTCTTATTGACATGATTCGGACAGACTTTCCGTTATATCTTTTGACTGCTTTTGCTACATCTCTTCTCACTATAGATGCCATCCCATATCTTCTTAGATTTTCATTTCCTGAGTCAAACACTGTGGAATTATCTGACTCAAAATGCCCCATTCCTATCTACTTTAGCTTGCTCACCCCAAGTATTACAATGTTTATACCTTTTATTCCTTGTTTTACTATGGAGATTATCACATGAGTTTAATAATCCAGGACAGGGATGCCACAGGATCGAGAAAGGGCTTTCTTTTTAGACGACGTTGTCCCCGTCCTGTTCTGCCCCTGTGCTGCTTCCATTCCATTTTTTTTTATTGGTGGGCAAAAGCTGTCAATAGATCGCCCATTCCATTTCCGTAATGGAATCACTGTGGTGCGATCTGGGAGGTCCGTACCAAACACTTCTGTGTATGATTGGGACATCCAGGTATGTGACAGCCTTTTTTGTACCCTCCCCTGTGTTCTTGGGTTTTTTTAGGGTGTTTAGGTGCTTGGTTTAATTTTTTGAGGTTTGGCTGTATTTTTCTTTTTAAATTCCCTGCGCGATGCTGGCCTCCCTGTAAGATCCTGTAAAGTCCGTGCAGAGCACTACCAGTGGCAACGCTTCCAGTGTTTTTTGTACCCTATTTTGTACCCTTCCTCTGTTTACTTATTTTATTTTATTTTTTTAGTGTGTTTAGGTGCTTGTTTTAACTTTTTGAGGTTTGGTTGTATTTTTATTTTTAAATTTCCCACGCGATGCCAGCTTTCCTGTAAGGTCATGTAAGGTCCATGCAGAACACTTCCGGTGGCGATCAGGACATCCAGGTAAGCGACAGCCTTTTTTGTACCCTCCCCTGTTTACTTTTTTTTTTAAAGTGTATATAGGTGCTTGCTTTAACTTTTAGACTTCTATTTTTTGTTTTATTTTTGTTTTTCGAGTGAGATTGTTCTCTTGCAAGAACAGCTGGGATTTGGTCTCCAGGAAGTGAATGGAGCTTTGTGAGAGCTCCATTCACGCCTGGGCTGCCGGAGGGGAGGGGAGGACCTTTTAATCCAGGAAAAGGTAGGTGTGTGGGGGGGAAATTAAATTGTGACAGGGATGGGAGCAGGGAGGGAATTAGAATTCAAGACAGGAATGCTATATTTGTCCCCGTCTGATAATCTCCTATGTCTAGCTTCCCCTGAGTCATGCTTCTCACATTCCATGTTCCTATAATATGTGTTGTGAAGTTTCAGACTTTCCTTTCACCTCTGAGCATGTCAACACCTGAAAGTCCTTGCAGCTTCAGTCCAGTTGCATCATTAGCCACATCACTACTCATAGCTGTCATCTGCTGTATCCCAGTAGCTCATTGAGTGCCATCCAACCTGGGAATTTCATCTTCTGGCATTATCTCTTGATTCATTTTGGATTGTCTCATCATAGGGTTTTCCTGGTAAAAGATCTTCAAAAGAAGGCTTACTGTGCCTCCTTCTGTGCAGTACTAACAAAGGTTAGATATGAGGCCACTGCTGTTGTCTCTGAGAGATCCTCCGTCAGTGTCACCCTGCACTACTGCTGCTGCCCAGTACGGTAGCTGTTTGTCACATTTAGCTGGGCTCCTCAGCAAAAGCCTATCTGACATGAGAGACCCTACCAGCAGCACTTCTGCCATCAGCATAGCCTTTTGCCTCAGGAGCACACAATCCCACCACCACAGAAAGGTAGTGCCATTGGTGGTGCCTTGCTCGGTGTGCCTTGCTTGGTGTGTGCACACATGCAGGATTCTCATCTCCCATCAAGGGTGTGGGGGGGAAGCGTCTGCAGAGTCAGAGGTGAAAAATGCATGTCAGGTTCCCCTCAGTAACTTCTCACTGAGTCACTGGAACATAGGGGTTCAAATCAATGGGTGGTAGCAGATTCAGTGATTTAAAGGGGAGCCATCTCCTGCTGATGACCAAGAGCAAGGCCTGACACGGATACTAATATAAATATCTAACCAGCAAAGGCTTTTGATATACAAGACATACAGAGTCATTGTGATATGTTTGAGAACAACAGAAGCAACTCAACATGTAATGTCTTTTCCTACTCTACCCCAAGTTTTTTAACAACTCACTTAAAAGAGTGGCCTGTTCCCCATGCTAATCTTTGGCTCATGGAGAACAATAGATGCTTATGAATATTTTAGAGAGCTGTGCTTTCTGAGCCCACTTTCACAAAGACACAGGGAAAGATTGAGGCAATTGTGACTATTTTGTTTTGCTTTGCTAGTCAGATAAGGTGACAGGAATAAATGCTTCCTGTTTTTACCTTTAAAAAACCCTGCCATTAAAGACCCAACTAATTTTTCTTTTGTCTGTGAAATGGGTAATTCAACTGTTGATTAAATAACCACTTGGCTAGATAATTGTAATGTACCATCAATGAGGCTGTCAGTGACCACTGTGCAAGATGGGATTCTTAGGGTCAAACAGCAAATTCCATGCCTGTGTGGAGGAGCAGCAGAGTGGTAAAATGTGCATAGGCTGTTGTTTATGTGTGTCTATAAACCAGCCTTTCTCATTGAAGTGACTTTCAGATGTGAGAGACTTTAACGCCCATCATCCCCAGTTAGTATGAGCATTGTCCCAAACATTTGGACAGCACCAGGTTAGAGAAGGCTGATACAAATATGACACACACAAAGGAGGTTACCAATATTCTTATTGAGGTTGCTGTTGTACTATATAAAGCTGTTTTCACATAAAGCTGTTTTGCAGCTGTATCCATTACTGCCTTTTCTTTTCTAGATTCAGCTGAACAGTACCTGGTCTTCTCTTTCTGACTGTACCATGCTGTTGTAGTAAAGCCACATGAATCACAAGGATGTTTTCTATCCCTGAGCAAATATGACTCCCTTGACACCATGAATTATATCAACATGCAGCATAGCTCAGTCCTAGTTGGCTGAGTACAATGATTCTCTGTTGGTTGCCTAATGCTTCTCTTCTCTAAATATTCTCTTTGCTTTCTGTTTCTTCCTCTCTCCCTCTGCACTCCCTGGCTTGATCAGGCTTGCCAAAAAATCCTGGTTTGGTAACTTTATCAACTTAGAGAAAGAAGAACAGATCTTCGTAGTTATTAAAGACAAACCACTGAGTTCTATCAAGGCTGACATCGTTCATGCATTCCTCTCGGTAAGTACTTAAAGTCATACAGAGTACAGGAATAAGTGAAACTTGATAGGCTTATACTCCTTCAGCCTCTAGGTGCAATGATATTTAGATTTCTTCAACAAGAGTGTCCTTTAAAACTGGTGTGGCATTGCATTCCTACCATCAGCTGAAAGTAGAGTTAAGAGCCGGTTCCCTGTGGTACCTAATAAAACATTATATTCCCCTTAGCAGTTCAGTAATATCCCCTTCCACATGCAATACCCTCTATATTTTACTCTGAAATTAGTCAAATTCAGACAAGGTCCTGTTTGCTCTTTAATTTAGTGGTCTGCTTCTCCCTCCCCACCAGCCTTTAAAGGCAACTCCAGCTTCTTAACTACTGCTCTTTTGCTTTATTTATCCTTGTGATGGATCCCCTCTCCAGGCCGGCCCCTCAGTTCCAACCCTTGGGCTCCTGTTACTCAATTTGCCCCTTACCCCCTCTTAATCCCTTCCTTGATTGGGTACTTGGGCTTCAAGATGACCCCTATGTGGACTAGTGGATGTGGTGTTCTGTGGATTCGTTGTGGTAAACATGACCAGATCCTCTATCAGACTTAATGGGAACAACCAGACACAGTTGTAAAAAAAAAGAATAAACAAGTAGAAGTATATTAAGATACATTCTGATAATACATTAATCCCTGAAGTATTTAATCATTCATGGCTGCCCAAAACAATAATCCCTCTTACCTGACAGTCCTATCTGTATTACAGCTTTCCCCTGCCTCTAGGCCACCTTTTCCTCTATCTACCTTCTGTCAGAGACAAGCCTTGGTTTTGTATCCCTTTCCTCCCCTGTAGGCCCCCACTTCACATCATTCTCTGAGCTGTGATTGGCAGGCACCAACCAGGGTTGCCCAGCTCCTAACTTCACAATGCCACTCCTTCAAAAGTCATTGCTCCATTGAGGTCTCCGTAGCCTTCAATCCAGAGCAATGAGAGCTAGCACCTTATTACAAACAGAACATTATCCACATGAATATAGTTACATTTCATTTTATTTTGCACTTCATATCATTTATTTTTACATCACTTAAACATATATGACATTAATAATTTATATCATTTAATACAAGCATTTCAATTTTCTAAGCTGCATTCTCTAAAATTTATCAAGCTACCATTCATGTATGATCTACTTACCATGTTTGATATCTGTATATATAAAAATCTTGGGGATGTTGCCTTTCCCAGTTTGCTAATTAGCTGCTCAGGAAACACACCCAACCAATCACCACCCACATGCAAATTCCCTCTCCACTTCACAATCCACTCCTGCCACTCAGTCTGTGGCTCAGATTGGGACCCAGACAGTCAGCTGGCGGTAGCAGCAGGCTGCCTGCAATGAGACCCAGGCAGTCAATGGGCGGGGGCAATTCTGGGAAAAGTGTGGAACGCTGAGAAGATGGGATTTTAAAATCCACCGGCCTACCTTACAGGGTTGTCATGTGGTCTACCAGGCATTGGGGGGGGGAAAGTTTTTTAAAGGTGTATGTTACGTTGGGTACAGCTAGTGTTAAATATAAAACTATATAAGTGAGACATCAAAAACACCTGTCAGTAGAACAGTTACCCTGAAAGGCAGTTTACAAAGCCAAAGGGAGTTTACAAATTAACATATACAGCCTTTCTAGCCTTGTATTCTCATTTGACATATACACATTTCACCATAAAGGGTTCGGAAATGGCTAATTCCATCCATTACCATTTTCCAAAATCCCCATAAATAAAGTTGCAACTTCCATGTATAACCCACACAGAATTATGCAGGTATTGCAAACAGAGCAACTGACTTAACAAAAATCCAATACACTGTATTTCTAGCAAGTCAAGTCTTCTCTTTTATCACATGATCGGTTCGTATAAGCAGCTCTTGCCTAGTAGTCTCTCTGGTGTACAGTCTAGTGATTCCCAGCAAATTGGGACTGTCCAGTCTATGGGGGTGGTCTCTTCTCTCCAGATACTGATGACCAGTGGTGTATACTTGATGACTGGCTGAGTCCTGCAGGTATTCCTTTTGCTGTTTCTTTCACAGCTTTCATTTCCTTCATTGTTGTTCTCCTCTTTCTCACTGGGGTCAAGTGTTGATGCACAAACTATCTCTTCTTTAGGATTTTTGTGGTTTTTTTCCGGGCTGTGAGGCCGTGTTCTGGAAGAGTTTATTCCTGATGTTTCGCCTGCATTTGTGGCTGGCATCTTCTTTTGTCTGCATCTGTGGCTGTCTCTTTATTGCTGATGTTTGCAGAATAGGCATTTTGGTGAATCATCTCCTCAAAGTCTTCTATCTAGAGCTGTGGTCTCCCTGCAGAGTGCTCTCATTATTGGCACCACTTCTTCTAGGCCACTCTGTGATGTTTCTGCTAAGATTTTTGCTTTCGGGTTGCTTTCAGGATCATCTACATGACCTCTGGATTGCCCGTTTGCTGTTAGGATTGTCTGTTCAGCCACAGTCATCTTCTTTTCTCTTAATAGATTTGTTTCATCTGGTTCCTTAACCTGATTCAGGCTGCCACCTGTTGATTGTTCAGTAGTACTTCTAGGTGAGACTTTCATCTCTGAGGGAATTATCCCTGCTTGCTTCAGCCACTCCAGATTTCCTAATTCAAGTACACTTTCTTTATTCTCTTCCAAGGTTTTTTTGGGTTTTTTAGCAGTTCTTTATAATGTTTAGGGAATATGTTTACTTCAGGGCAAGGGGAAACTTGGTGTTGGTATCTTTAGGAGTTAAACTTACTATCAACTCCATTTCAAGTTATACATCTCATGTGCCCTTTGCACGTGTTAGTTCCTTTAACTTCCTCATGTTGAGTTCATGTTGCAGTTCTTTTTCTCTTTATTCAAGCCTAGCTAATTTGATTCCTTCTTTTATTTTCTTTATTTCCCTACTGACTAAAATTTCAGTTGTGGTTGTGTCTGTCTTCTCCATTGTCTCCTCACTCACTTCGTCCCCTTCTGGAACAGGGTTTTCCAAATTTGGTTTTGCTTCTTTGGGAGCCACGAGTTTCATATTTCCTTACGTTTACCAACAACTTTTCCATCAGGAAGTACTTTTATTCTTTTTTTACTTTATTTATGCTTGTTTCCTTGTTACTTTGGTGATTTCTAACTTTACCTCTAATGTTTTCCTCAGAAATCACCTTAATGAGTTCAGGGTTCACTGTGTTCCTTTTGTAATCCCCTACTTTACCTCAGCGTTTTACCTCAGGGATTACACTTTCCTCTAAACCTTTATAGCACCTCTTCTTCGGGTACTTCAATAGCCTACTTCCCCTTTTGGCAAAACCCTGCCAACTGTCCACACTCAAGACCTCTCTTTGGCCTTCTTCTAACCAAGTAGGTCTTCAGACAATATCCTGCTACTTGGCACCAAAATATAGGTGATGGATCCCCTCTCCAGGCTGTCCTCACAGTTCCAACCCTTGAGCGCCTGTCACACACCTTGCTCTTTTCCCCTCTTAATCCCTCCCTAAATTGGGTACTTGGGCTTCCAGGTGACCCCTGTGTGGACCAGTGGATGTGGTGATGTTCTGTTGGTTCGTTGTGGTAAGCGTAACCAGACCCTCTGTCAGACTTAATGGGAATAGCCAGACACAGTTGTTAAAAAAAAAAAAAAGAATAAAGAAGTAGAAGTTTATTAATACACATTAACCCCTGAAACTATTTAACCATTCACAGCTGCCCCAAACCCTATTCAGTTGTTCCTCCTGGCTGACAGTCCTATCTGTATTACAGCTTTTCTCTGTCTCTAGGCTATCTTTTCCCCTATCTGCCTTCTATCAGAGAAAAGCCTCAGTCTTGTATCCTTTCTAACCCACGCTCTCCGGTAAGCCCCTCTTCACAGCATTCCCTGAACTGTGATTGTCTGGCACCAACCAGGCCTGCCCAGCTCCTTCCTTTACAATCCTGTTCACTTGTATAGCTACAGCATTCCTTAATTGCTACCTTCAGGTCCTACTCCATAAAGAGGAAGGTTAATTATTCATTTCATCCTTGCAGTCAGAGCAATTGCTCATTAATTTTTTCCTTTATTTTTCATTATCATAATAGTGCAATTGTGAATTTAATTAAAGAATCAGAATCAGAGGAACAGAAGCTACTTCAAACCAGTGGGGAATCCAGATCAGTTGCGGGGGTGTGTGTGTGTGTGACTCATACAGGAGTCTTTGGATGCTTTTATTCAGATATCGTACTGTGCATGACTAGTTCCAGTTGATTCAGCCTTCATTGCCATCATTACCAGCAGTATTTTCATTCTAGAATAATGGGCTAGTACCATGGGCTACTTTAAGTTTCCTAAATTTTAATTAATTTAAATGTCCTAAATTATTCTAGAATGAAAATAGTGCTGGTGGTGATATCACTGAAGGTAGGATCAATTGGAACTAGCCATTCATAATGTGATATCTGATTTTTTAAAAGAAATTTAAAGTACCATGGGCTAGTTCCCTAAATACTCTAAAAGCACTAGATCCCATCTGATCTTAGATGCTAAGCAGGGTTAGCCCTGGTTAGTACTTGGTTGGAAGACCACTAAGGAATACCAGGTACTTTACTCTATATTTCAGAAGAAGCAACTGTCAAAGCCACCTCTGGGTATTCCTTGTCAGGGAATGATAGGACATGCAATCCCCAGCAGAAGCCAAAAACTATCTCAGTAGACTCAGTAGCAACCCATTCCCAAGAATACTCACACACAGAGTGTTTGACGTCCAAATAAGCAGGAGGTACTTTTATCTTCAAACTCAAACAATTGCAATATATACAAATATTTACAATTCAGGGAGAAACTGCTTCACCAGGCCTCAGCACTCACAGGAAGAAGGGTAAGCTCTGTTCTGAACTCTCTTATATACACAGTTACAGGGCATTGGCTTACTCAATCACATGATCTTACACACCAATAAGAACCCTCCTTTGTAGCTAAGGTAGACTAGGCAGTTCATGGAGTCAGACATTTTGACTCAGCATGACTCTGCAGTTTGTTTGGCCATTTTATAATGGGGTGCAGTTTCTAACTCCTGACAATCCCCTCCAAAATGGTCAAACTACTGTGCAGGACACATTATCATTACAACATAACATTATCAACATACATAGTTAGACATCATTCGTTTGTCGGTTGACCTTTCCTTTTGAAACTTTTCACTTTACACACTAGTGACAAGGCCCAGCCTCTTTGCCAACTCATCATGCCTTCCTGCTGGAAGGGCTTTTGTGAGCAGGTCTGCAATATTGTCCTCAGATGGATAGTACCTCAGACACAAGACACTTTCTTGTATTAACTGCCTCACATGTTGGTAGTGTGCCACAATGTATTTTTTCCTACATTTCAAGTTTTCTGCTTCTGCCATAGCTATGCAGGCTTGTGAGTCCTTGTGCACCTCAGCAGGCATTTGGCACAGCTCCCAAAGGTCTGCAAGCATCTGCCTAACCCATTGTACCTCACTTGCCATCTCAGACAAGGCAGCGAATTCAGCTTCAGTTGTACTAATGGCTACACAGTTCTGCTTTCTTGATCTCCACATTATGGGGCTCTCTGCATACCTGACCACCATCCCAGTCACTGAAGTTTCAGCAGCAAAAGAGCTGTCCACATAGATAACTAGCGTGACAGCACTATCACCTACCCCCTTGATGTACACACAGGCATCTGTGACACTCCTTGTGTAACCTAGTGACACCAAAACTTGGTGTATGCACTTGTTCCAGCAACATGCGCTTTGTTTCAAGACATAGAGTGCTTTGCGCAACAAGTACACCTTGCTCTCACCTGCACTGTCATGCCATGGGGCCTGTTCCATGAACACTGTCTCTTCAAGATCAGCATTCAGATATGCTGTTTCAAAGTCAAAGTGTTGCACAACCACCTGCTTCTTGGCTGCTACAGCTAACACTAACTTAAGACTTTCTGGCTTTGCTGTGGGCAAAAAGGTTTTGTCAAAATTGGTGTAGCACTCCTGCGAAAAGCCTTTCGCAACTAAGTGTGCCTTACACTTTTGTGCCCCATCAGGCATGTCTTTAAGCTTGTATACCCACCTGCAACCAACAACCTTTTGGTCTTTGGGCCTCTCAACTACCTGGAACACTTTCCTCTCAACTAGTGACTCGAACTCAGAGTCCATGGCTGAGTTCCACTTCTCCTGCTCTTCCTGGGGAAGTTTTAGGAGATCCTGAAAACTTGCAGGCTCCTCTGCCATGACATTGCATAGCCTGGCTTCCTGAATAATAAATCTGTCATGAGCCTTTCTGACTCTTGTTGACCTTCTGGGGATGAGCATCCTAGTTCTGCCTGACTCATCCTCACTTGCACTGCTGCTGCTATCTCTCCCTGTATCCGGCTCAATGCTTGTTTGTGCTGGTGTGTGTGTGTTGGAGTGGCATGTGAAGTGTCAGGCTTTTCTTCCTGCTCCTCCCCTTCATCATCAGGCATTATCACCCCTTCATTTGTGGGACTTTTGGGAGTTGTTGACACATCCCTCCCCAAGAGAACAAGTACCTCCTGATTGCAATGCAATCTGTCCCACCCTGAGTGCATTTCAAAGTTTGCACTCCTGGAGAACACCACCTTTCCAGGATGGAGAGAAAACACATATTTATTACTCCCAAAGCCTAGGAAACACAGCCTCCTGGTTTTAGGCTGCCTAGGCTTCCTTAGGCTCGGGTGAATCAGTACATTTGCATACTGTCCAAAAATCCTCAGGTGCTTGAGGTTTGGTGCTCTACCATACAATAGACAATATGGGGTCTGGTTGACGCTAGATGTCCACAGTCTATTTAAATGGTAAGCAGCAGTCTTCACTGCCTCCCCCCACAGCCCAGCTGGGGCTTGTGCTTCTTCCATCATGCATTCCATCATGCACGTCAACATCCCAATTTTCCTTTCTGCAAGCCCATCCTCCCCTGGAGATGCTGGGTTTGTGGTCTTGTGTCTAATGCCCCTCCTATGCATCCAGGTCTGCAGACTGTTGGATAAGAATTCCCCTCCCCTATCCGTCACTAGATTGGAAACCTTATGAGAAGGAAATTCATTTTCCACCGTGTTCACCCACTCACGGAACCTGTCTGCAGCCTGATTTTTCTCCTTCAGTAAGTATACATAGGTGTACCTAGTGTGTCTGTCCACTATCACAAATAAATAGTGGATGCCCCCTTCAGTGGGCTTATAGGGGCCTACTAAGGGACAACTTCAAAGCGTCTGTTGGTGACACATTGGGTCTTTTTGGCAATAGGGAAAGCCTTCACCTTAACTTTCCTGCACACTGCACATTCTAAGAACCTTGGGCAGTGTTTCATGCTTAAACCAGGGCACACTTTTGTTAGCTCCTTTAACCCTTTGTAACTAGCATGGCCCATTAGCCTGTGGTAGTAATGAACACACTTATCATTTAGGGGCACACTGTCTGCAGGGTTCACATTTGCTACCTTCCCTTTAGCCAACATGTAATACAACCCATGTTTCTTTATCCCTTTTGCACAGACATTATTCATGTTAAGCCTTTCTGTTACTGTACAGTGTTCCCCCTCATATATCACTTTATAACCATCAGTAGTCATTTGGGACACACTTAATACACAGTTCTAACACATGTTTATGTTTGCTAGCACATAACATATTTTCAAAATCTTTACCAAATGATGGCAGATATGCAGTGCCCATTTTTCTGCACCTTGCTGGGAGCACCATCAGCAAAAGTAATATTGGTTATTGAAGCATTTTTAACATTGGTTAATAACTGTAAATCATTAACCATATTGTGTGTGGCCCCACTATCAAGTAACCAAATTCTTTCCTCAATACCATCAGGATGGTGCTGTGCTACAAAGGCATGGCCTGCAGCCTGAGATGATGCACCCTTCCTATCCAGTGCAGGCATCTTACAGTTCTTCTGAAAATGTCCAGGCTTTTTGCATCTGAAACAGCGTTTCATGTAGCTGCAGGCTCCCTCCTCCACAGGTGCCTCTGTTTCAGTGCTCTTCTGATTGCATCTGCTAATTTGTGGCTGTTTATTCCCCGCCATCTGGGAATGAAATTGCTTGCATTGGACCTCTTCCAGAATACTCCCAGCTACTAGGTCTACAGACAAATCACTCTCCCTGGTGGTCTGCAGACTGTACATTAGGAAATCCCATTCCTTTGGCAAACTGCCCAATAAAATAAAACACTTATGGGCTTCTGGAATGTCCACCCCTCTGTTGGCCACCTCTCGAAAAAGCTGCCTCATTTCCTCCAAATGGGCTTTCATGCAGCATCCAGTAGACAGATTTATGTTATAAAGTCCCTTAGTCCATATCATCTTTGAGAGGCAGGACGAATTCTGATGAATTGTTTTCAAAGCTGTCCAAAGCTGAAAGGCTGTCTTTGCTGGGGCCGCATGTATTAACTGGGAGGGGCTGAGCAATAAGAGAATTGCAGCTCTAGCCTTCTGGTCTGCTAGTCTGAACACTGCTATTTCATCTTCTGAACCCTCCGGGATCACATTTTTATTCTCCAAAACGTGCCACAAATTGTCCTTAATTAATAAAGCCTCCATGTCTAAACTCCATGCTGAATAATTTCCATCAGCCAGCTTTTCAAAGCAGACAAGACTATTATCTGCCATTCTGCTGATTGAGTCAACAATTCTCCAGCTATGAAAACACAAACTGCTGGCTTGAAGATATTACAGGGCCTGGCTGAAACTTAACTGTTTCTCAGCCAACTCGCCAAAAAACACTCAAAACAAAAGAGTTTCTGGGAATTTTTTTTCGGGGGGGTGCACCTTATCTAATCTGAGATCAATCAGCTGGATCCATAACCACTGTCAGGGAATGATAGGACACACAATCCCTAGCAGAAGCCAAAAACTGTCTCAGTAGACTCAGTAGCAACCCATTCCCAAGAATACTCTCACACAGTGTTTGACGTCCAAATAAGCAGGAGGCACTTTTATCTTCAAATTCAAACACTTGCAATATATACAAATATTTACAATTCAGGGAGAAACTGCTTCACCAGGTCTCAGCACTCACAGGAAGAAGGGTGAGCTCTGTTCTGAGCTCTCTTATATAAGCAGTTACAGGGCATTGGCTTACTCAATCACATGATCTTACACACTAATAAGAACCCTCCTTCTGTAGCTAAGGAAGACAAGGCAGTTCATGGAGTCAGCCATTTTGACTCAGCATGACTCTGCAGTTTGTTTGGCCATTTTATAATGGGGTTCAGTTTCTAACTCCTGACATTCCTTGCCTAAGGAAACCTTGTGAAATTCATGGGATTGCCATAAGTTGACAGGTGACTTTAAGGCGTGTGCGCACACACACACACACACACACACACGTCTAGTTCCTTTTCTCAGTGTTCAGAGCCAAAAGGATTCAGTTCAATGATGGGTGTACTGTTCATAGTATCGTTTTGATTGTGGCAGAAGTATAGGTGTGTTCTTCTTTCCTGATTCCTTCCTCTCTCTTTTTCAGACTGTCCTTTCATCAGATTAATTTCCAATTTTTGACATCCAGCCCACGGTTTGTTGTGCCATTAGCTAGCCATAGCTGGTCACCTCAGGTGAAGGCCTCGCAAGGGGCCTCAGGAACAGCTATTTCCTCTCTCTCTTCCCTGGAAAAGTCACCTCCATGACAAAGAGGGATGCTGGAGAAAGAGGAGTGGGGGTACAAACATGCCAAGCCCTCTGTTGATTGTTGTGCCAACAAGAACTACAACCAGGCTGGCATTCTACTTCCCTCTTGTAGCGTGGAGGAGTTAATGGGAGGTGGTGGCAACTCTGTTTCTGCTTTAGACAGTGTGAGAACTAGGTCTGTTCCTGGTTTTGATCATGTATCTCAATGGTATATTAACCCACCATCCCTGGCTTTGGTAAACCATTTAAACGTTTAAGCATAGTTATAGCATATGATAGCACTGTACATTACAGCACAGTGTACATATGCAGTCACCCTATAGGAAGATTTTATGTTGCATTTCATGTTGATTGGTTTTTTCAACAAGGCCTTTTAATTAGGGTTATGCTGTATTTTTATCATTATGACTATGTTTAACTGTCTTTTTTACTGTTTTAAATTAATATTTTAAATATGATTATTTAATTGTTTGCTATTTTTTCTATTATCCATTGTTTTAACTGTATTTTCTATTCATTTTATTTTGTGAGCTACCTTGGGTCCCATATTGGGAGAAAGGTGGGATAATAAATAAATAATCCAGCCAGCCAAGGGGCAGACAGTGCGTAACGTACTGCCAATGCAGGACATTATATTTCTGCATTCATGTATTCTCTACTTTCAAACAGCTGTGCTGACATTACTTTGCTTTTTAAAGTTACCACAGTTATCATCATGCTTACCTAACAACTCTGGTTACTTGGTGAAAGCAGGGGGGCAGGGAGAAAGCGGGAAGGAAGTGACAGGGGAAGGTGAGTAGAAGGATTGTTTGCTCAGGGGGGTGAGTTATTAAAGAGGTAAAGTGGAACAAGAAGGGATGGGTCCACCTCTTAAAGCAGGGGATGGAAACCAGGTGTTGGATCAGCAGCTCATAGTCATTCATCATGAAATGAGGGGGAATGTCCCAGGAGTATAGACCATCAGTAGCCTCGAGAGGGAATGCAAAATGAAATGGACTAAAATGATCTGAAATAGTATGAGAGGAAAATATCTTTAGGAATAATGTGGAATCCAGTGCTTTAAAGAAAGCTGTCTTTTCCTAGTTGTTATTTCCTTACCTAACATACTTTACAACAGGGATGGGTAAAGTGTACTCCACAGGCTACATGCAGCACCAGGGGTTTAAAAATTGGCCCATAATGCCCTCTAGGGGTGTGAAGGCATTTTCATCAAGTTTTGTTTAAAACCAGAAGTAAACCAGAAATGACCTTTGTTCACTTCCTATCTTGAAAAAAGGTTTCTCCTGTGCCTAACACAGGGCCACACTCTGCCCACTGTTGAGCTAGATGTAGGGTTGTCCAGTTAAATGTGAGGCAGGGCTCCAGTGCCTTTATTAGGTGTGCAGAAGCGTGGGTTTCAGCAGATGTTGGTTGTAACACAACCAGCTAACAAGCAGCACCAGCTGAAATTCCTTCTTCTACATAGACTTTAAAGCTGGGTGGGCAAAGTGTGGCCTGTAGGTGAAAATGGTGAAAATGCCCCCATACCCTGTAGAAGCATTTGGAGACAAAATGCTGCTGCTGCTGCTGCTGTTGCTGTTGCTCCTGTGGGAGCAGGTGTAGTCCTCCAAGCTCTCCTAGTGAGCTAATGTGGCCCTGTGGATTTCCACAGTTGTTCAGCCCTGCTTTAAAGGAACACAAACCCTTCCCTCTTTTTCACCTGGCAACTCAAGGGGCTCAGTTAAACGGTATAAAAAAAACCATGAAGAATTCGCTAAGAGTTCTAATTGTTTACATGTTTTGCAACTCTAAATCGCCTCTTTCAGAAGGAGGGGTGGGGAAAAACCCATCTATAGCGTATTTTAGGACTTCGTATTTTTTCCCGTCTTTTTTAAAAAGAACCGAAAATTATCGCTAAACCGATGATGTGAACTACCTTTGCGTTTTTAAATCGATTCCTAAAAAAGTACTGGAACCACAGAGCTTTGCCATGATTGGTTGAACTCACCAGGGAGGGGTTTGGACAAGGAGGGGATGGAGGAAAGATCCATCCACTGTTGTTTCCAGCCACGGAAAAGACTGTGAGAGCTGTGTGTGTGTGTGTGTGTCTTTCCTCCCTCACTCCTTGGTCTCTTCGAGCTTGGCTGCAGCCAGCTGAAGAATTCCTTTCAGTCTCTGTGTGAATGTTCTTCGTCTCCCCTCCCTCCTTCCTCCCTCTCTCTCCCTGTATGCTCCACCAGCTGATCTATCGACAGATCGTTGTTTTGTGTGTGCATGTTTGTGCACGCTCGCAATGCTGGCATGAGAGAGGGAGAAAAAACAGTCTACTGACATAGGAGAAATGCACAGCAAAGAGAATTCTTTTCCTACCATCCTTTGTCATTAATCCTTCCCACTTCCTGGTCTCCCTGCTTTTTAGTTGCTTTCTGGTTTTCTCGCTGAGATCAAGCTGTGAAAGGTGATACTGTTGCTTTGTATGCAAATCCCTTCTGAGGAACACCTGCAATTAAAGCCCTTTCAGAGGAACTATTCCCCCCAACAAGCCCCTCCTGCTTCAACTGTGTGTGTTTTCAGTGAGTGGCTTTAAGAGGCAGGCAGGCACGCCCCCTGCACCTTTGCCATCTGAACTGAGAAGCGAAAAAATAAACAACACAACTGAATCCCCTATAAATCATATGAACTATCCGTCACTGCTGCGAAAAAGCGCTAAACCGCAAATTGCCGCATTAAAAACTGTCGTTTAACTGACCCCTAGGTAAAACATGGAATAAGTGGGGACTGTTGAGAGGCTTGGGGCAACTTTTGACAATGCCCCCATTTCTCCTGCAGACACCTGCACTCTCCAAACCTCTGCTCTCATGTGCTAGGTGCCCTCTGGAACATAGTGGAAGACTGTCGGGGGAAATTAGAATTGGCCAAAAATTTGTCCTCCCCCATTCCAGCACCAGAATCCCCCATAGCCATTTCATTTGTGGGAGGCTAAATTATGATCTAACCTGCCATCTGTTTCATTCTAAAAGGCAATCTTTTAGTCTCCTTTTTCTTAGACTGCACCACCTCTTCCCTGCCTTTATTAATTTCTGAAGCAAAATTTATTTTCTTATTAAATATTCCTTCCTTGCCCAGATCTGTCAGATTCAGAGTTCACATTTTTAGTAGAACTTCCATAAGAAATAAGATTAAAAGGTGATTATCTTCGTATGTGTATCTTCCAGATCTTTAGAACATAGTTTATAAATCCAGCTATCCTCTAAACAAGATTGCACATAAGATCACTTATGTGATCTTTCTTCCGCTACAATAGTGGCAGAACTTGTTTACCCTCCCAACTAGTAGCTTATTCTTTTCTATTTTTCATGCCCAAGGAAGAATCCCCCTTCATGCTCTGTTGTATGAGTCACTCTGAACTTTAGCAATTCTTTTGAGCAGAAAGGCAATTTAGAATTTGAAATCCTAAAGTAAATATGAAACCAATCAGTTCCATTGCAGTCTCAAGCTCTTTGCAGAGCATTTTAGCACTTGCACAATACTCTCATGTACTCTCAAGTACCTCTTTTCAGTGCCAGTAGCCCAATATCCTACCTACACCAAATAGATAAGGGAGATAAATTAACTACAGGAATAGCTATGGTTAAAAAGAAAGAAAGAAAGACCCCAAAATGGCAGGCCTTGAAGTAGATGAGGGTGTGGACTTCTTAGCACTGAATTTTCAAAAGAAAAAAAAAAGTAAAATGAGATTCACCTGATGTGCTTTACTGCAGGGTTTACTGAAAAACCTACTTATTTTTTCTTAAAGAAATGACAAGTTTTATTTATTAATTGTCTATTTTTAAAAGAAAATTCCCACAAGCTATGTACCTTTTTTTTTCTGAAGGAAGCAATTTTTGAATAGAAGTCTGGCCATGGGTCCTACAATGGTGCCAGGTATTTATTTCTCTTAACATCATTTTGTTTTATTTAGATTCCAAGTCTTAGTCATAGTGTCATCTCGCAGACAAGTTTCCGTGCAGAGTACAAGTCCACAGGAGGCCCTGCTGTCTTTCAGAAGCCAGTAAAGTTCCAAGTGGACATAACATACACAGAAGGTGGGGAGGCCCAGAAAGAGAATGGGATCTACTCAGTCACTTTCACACTTTTATCAGGTAAGTGCCACCCACTTGCTGTCTGTGTTCAGGATTAGAAGCACAACCATACTACTGAAGGCTGCCTAGACTGCAGTTGGGTTTCTTCAACAGATAGCAGCAGTTCCATATGTACAATAATGTCCAAATGTTGTATAGATTGTCATAGGTACACATTATACATTACACTAGCACTACACTAGCCATATATTGTAGCCCATCAGGGGCTAAGTAAATCTGTTTTTGTTCCCTGCCTGGGGCTGCAAAAGTAGAAGAATTGTCAAACACCCAACAGTGCCTGCCTAGCAATGGTTGAAGTGGAGTAGAGTGAGATAACACTGTATGCAATTTAAGGCGACCTATAGCCATTTCTGTTCAGGTGAACTTATCTGAATCTAGCCTAACCATTTCATGTTTTTTCCACACTTCGATCCTGTCCAGATTCTTTTTACCTCCCATTTTTGGGGGCATTGATTACTAGCATGGAGTATTCAACTTCCTGGGTTGTTTTAAAACAAGGCAAAAGCTATGAATTTAGATTGTTATTGCAGATAGTCTTACTGTGTTGAGAGGACTTGGGTTACACAAAATCAAAGAGACTAAGCAATTGTCACTTAAGAAAGAAAGTCTCAACCAACCAACCAATGAATCATTGTTTGATCTGGGCAAGTTCAGGGAAAGTGGAGCATTTAATACAGCAGTCAGGTAGGAACACTAAATGAGATTTCTAGGTAAGGGAAAGAAAATGGAATATCTAACAAGCCTGAAAGGAGAAGTGATGCTGTAAAGTTATATGAAGAACCTGACAGTTATTATCTGTGCCAGGGATGGGTAAAGAGAAGTCATCCAGATGTTGAACTACACCCCTCATCAGCCCTGACCAACCTAGCCAGTGCTGAGGCACAATGGTAGTTGCATTCCAAAGAGATCTGCCGGGTCCCATGTTTCCCATCCCTTATGTACTGCTGCTAATATCTAACATTTATTATGTATCAGCAAGGTCCTAAGCAGATACTGTTCAGGATGTTCCTTTCTAGAAGATTATCTGTTTTTGTCAGCTAGGCAAGAAAGGATTGATAAGATGTTATGGGGATGGAGGAAGGGAGAATCAGTAATGGAGGGCCAGGTAAGGTGAGCTTAGAAGCTGGTCTAAAGTAAAGAGTTTTGTTGCATAAGAGCAGCATGGCAGAAAGGCTTGTGCCACAGAATAATGAGAGCTAATGGTGGTAAAAGGTACAGATACAGAAAAGAAGATAGACTTAACAGGAGGGAAATGTGAAAATTTAAATAGTAAAGACTAGAAGTCTGAAGACGATCCAGTATTGATGGGGAAATGGAAACCACACGCCCCCCTCTCTCTTCTTACTTATTTAACTGTCTACCTTCCTACATTATATATCACAACAGTTTGCAGTTCTGCCTCATCTCACAGTCTGATGTGTCTTTCCATAGGTCCAAGCCGTCGCTTTAAGAGGGTAGTAGAAACCATTCAGGCACAATTGTTAAGCACACATGACCAGCCTTCAGTGCAGCAGTTATCAGGTAAGTAGCTTCCATAGCTGCTTTGCTTCAGGCAAGGACATGAATTGGAAGCAACTCTCAGCATAGCCCCACACATTACACCTCAAAAATAGTTCCATTCAAACCAAACAGTAAGACACATCTGTCCCCTGCCATTTGCTCCACTCCCACCTGCCTTGCACTAATTCCCATTCTCGAAATGCATCTCTCCCCATCCCTTCCTGGCCTGCCCCTGCCCTGCCCCACTCCAAGAGCCATCTGTCCACCTGTCACAGGAAGTGTCATCAGCAGTTTGTTTAATTACAACATCTACCCAATAGATAGATGTGCTTTAAAAGAGATCTGGTAAAAGGCCCTCAAGAATTTGTTTTAAAAAGACAAACTATGGCCTAATTTACCCCTGGGTATGTGGGGCATCTGTTAGCAGATAGGGGTAGCTGGAAGTCAAGACCAATAATGATTTTTGGAGGTAACTAGTTCTGAAGAAGCCATGTGCTATTTATCTATGTAGAGAATGCATAATGGTTGAGCAATGGCAGAAACAGCTTGCCTGTTTCTCATTTATGCTACACTCATAAGCAGTATACTTTGATATTATTCTTCAGTCCCTTCCATCAATGGGGTGAAACATTCCTTAAACTCTCTACTGGCAAACTCTTGTTATAGTACTTCACCTATAACCTCCCTATCCTTTTCCAAGCCTTGCATCACCTTGTGAAAGTCAAGAGTTTGCTACTTCCAGCAAAAGATACACAAACTCTTGGAAGTGTGTGGGGAAAAATAAATAGAAAAATATAAATGTAAATAAATAAATGTAAATAGACCCAAAGTACAGTTTTGCCATCCACCTAGAATCAGGATATCTTGTTAAAAACGTTTCGTTCTCTTTCTTCTACAAGACGTTTCCTTGAGGAACTTCTGTCCCTTAGTGTTAGAATTCAGCCTGTCCTTTAAAAGCCATCTTTGTGATAACAGTGTGAAATCGAAGGCTTTCATGGCCAGCTTCCATAGGTTTTTTGTGGTTTTGGCCACGTTCTGGAAGAGTTTATTCCTGACATTCCGCCTGCATCTGTGGCTGGCGTCTTCAGAGAATGGTGGTGTAGGGGACAATGGACCATTAGCCAAACAGACACTAATCCTCCTTGCATATCCTCCCACCCTAGGAACTAGCAATTCAAATACACAAATTTACATATCCTCTCCAACAAGGATTCACAGTATATAAACCCCCCACACCCTTACACCACCATTCTCTGAAGATGCCAGCCATAGATGCAGGTGAAATGTCAGGAATGAACTCTTCCAGAACACGGCTTCACAGCCCGGAAAAAAACCATGAAAAACCTTTGTGATGACAGACTTGTGAGAAAATGTAATGTCCAAAGGAAGGGAAAGGAGCAGTTTTCCAAAGCTGAAAGATAGGAAAACACTTGCCATGTGTCTGAGAATGAGCAAGATAGTCTGATTTGGACTGCTTGTTTGGTCTCTAAGGTTTATCAGCCAGATTCCTGTCAGATTTTGTAGCTGAAGATATCTGGTTAGACCAGACAGGAAGGGAAGAAGAAAGGGTATCTAATGAATAAAAAGATGGAGAATCAGAGTAGATTCCAAAGGCTCAGTACTGTAGCACTGTGTGGTGGTTGCAGCCAGTAGAAAGTTAGTAGCCTGTTTTAATTGTCCACACCAAGGTGCTGGGCTGATCATACTTTATTAGCTCCATATTTTCATGCTGTTCAATATCACCTTAAATTTATAGTGACTACAAAGAACAAGCTTCCTGTGTGTAGGTTGCAGTGAGATAATAAGCAGCCACCATACAGTGTGAATGTAGACTAAAATAAACCTTTGACTGGATGGAATCCTTGATAAGAAGCATTTATTTCATATGTGGCTGTGTTTTAAAAATTATATAGAGATCCAGGCTGTGACTGAACAGATAACATGGAAGCAAAAATAATATCAAAAAGAAGTGTTTTCAAGGTGTTTTGAAATGAGACAAGAGTAATAGGGAGTGGATACCAAGATCAGTTCCAGCTGAGTTTTGACTGACATGAGAAGGAATGCTATTATCATTCTAACACAAAAGCCACCTTCTTGTTCCTTGCAACTTAGGAGATGATAACCCATTCAGTTAGCATAATGTCTTTCAGCCTGAATAACTCAGAATCAAGTTTTATTCTATGAAGAACAGTTGCTTACTTCAAAAGCAGCCTCAATCGAAATCAGTGTTCATTTAATTAAAATGGAAAGTGCTCTGGCCTCTGGAGGGGTTCAGACAGCTTATCTGCAGGTAGTGCCCCCCCCCCCCATCATTCAAGTCAGGTGCCATTACAGGTGAGTGACTGGCATCTTTTATGTGAACAAAGTTTATGTATTGTGAGAGGGGAAAGAATAATACAATGGGTTACAACAAATGTGCCCTACAGCTGGGCAACCCATCTGTGAACGTGTCTCCAGTTCAGTCACCAGCAAGGACTTGAGACTTTGTGGAGCTGATGCTTGCCATCTCTCCTGACCCTGCTTGGTCTGCTGAGCTATGGGCCAGCCCATTAAAATGGCTTGCCTGGGTTTCAGAACAGAACTGTTTTCTGTTGTCTCTCATTCTTTGGAAGCTCACACCAGTATTGATAGACATATAGTCTTTGTGTGCGTGTGCGTGTGCATGTGTGTGTAATCTCATTTCAGTGGTGTGTTCCTGTGTCACACCTGCACATCCCAGTTTAGTATCTTCTATTCTCATCCTCATTTCTGCTTCTTGGGACTCACTCTGCTTACTCCTTCTGCTATAAAACAAACTGGAACAAACCCATATGCACAGGTAAATTAAGTTATAGCAGGTACTGTAAATGTCTTATTGGAGTGTCGTTCAACACCAAGGCACTTCAACAGTGCTCTTCCTGTAGCACAGGGAATCCATACTTTAACATTATCTCCTCTCAGCCAGTCTTAGAAACACACATTCCTTCATACTTACCCACGCTCTCCAGAGTGGAAACAAAGAATTCTTTCTTTGTTGATATTTGCTGTGCTTCAGAATCCTTCAGTCCATGGATAACTTGTCTTTGGATTAAAAGAAAATCCTGCTTGCCAAGTAGACAAAGCTACAGCTTTGTCCACTACTCTGTTCAATACATTTTTTTCAGGCATAGATCCACAGCAAGAATCTATACCAATTAGCAAAAAGTGATGTTTGCAAGAACAAACAGTGTTCCTTCCACTCACCCACCAATGTCAGTTCTGTTGTCATAATGGATTCCTTTCCTCAAGTTTGCTCCTCCTCTGGGAAGGAATGAGCTGTCTGCATGTCTCTTTCAGTAAATGACAATATTAAATAAACTATCATTCCATCTTGGCCGTGAGTTTCCTGATTTTCCTGCCCTGTTTTATGTTGGTGGTGTTTTTCAAACTTTTCAGCCATAGTTGCAAATTCCAGCTTTTAACAATAGGATTGTCAGGCTGTAGACCAGAGAATCTGACTTTACCTGTAATGGTAAACATGCACTGGGAGAATTTGCAGCTACCATATCTCCAGCTTATTCCTTCCCTGGTCCTTCTGGTTATTTCATTTTTCTACCTGCTGTGGGGCTGCATTAAAGCCCCATTTGTTACAGCAGAAAGGTGAGGAGGGCAAGCAGAACAATTAGGGAAGAAATGGACAGCAAGCTCAGCTGCTACAGAACATACTGTTAGTTAGGATATAATTGCAATAGTTGCAATGTCTGGTTTGCTACTTGTCAGCCTTTCTACATAATTAGTTATGTACCTGTAAGTTTGGCACTAACATCTTCAAATAGGTCCATATGGTTCATTTATATCATAGCTCCATACTTAGACAAGCAAATGGTTACTGTTTTGATTAGCTATTTTATATGTTCTGTGAAGAAGCCCATATAATTGGGACTATTTTACTCATATGTAGGTGATTGCAAGCACTCTTATTTCTCATTTATGAAATACAGTAATTCTAGTGCCATTACTTGAATGAGAAAATATAAAGAATATCTAAGCAAAGGCTGCAGGTATTATTTTCTGGTGAAGATGAAAAATGTACTAATTTAATATAGGCCTGGGAATATCCAGATCAAGAAGTGACAGAGTATTTGAAATGACCTTGGATCTAAGTAGCCAATAAAGAGTGATATTGTACTCTCTGCTTAATCTTGATAGTGGTGTTGTACTCAATAGAAATGCATAACTCTCAGAAAACACTTAATTTTAACTTTGCAAGGAAATATCAGAAGAGTAGTCAATTAAGATTACAAAATTAGGACCAAACGTCAGGAGAGTTTTGAGCTCTGCTCAGAGAGACGTACTGTTTTCTCTGCTGAGGGTTGATTTCCACCCCTTCCCTAGATTGATTCTTTGGAGTCATCTTTAATGATGATACCCAGAAGTCACACACAGATTGTGCCAATTTCCTGGCTGGGTGCTACAAAGTCATCTGACATGCCAAAAGTTAGCAAACTAATCATGGTAGGCACAGTAGAAAACAGACGATTCAATGTACTTAGTACACAAAGAGAGAGGCATGCACATACTAAATTCCCAAATTATATCTTTTTATTCTGTTTGTTAGTGTAGCAATCAGCTCAGGTAGTCATGTTTTCATAGAAGGCAACATTTTGCTTTCTGTGACTGCAGATTTAATTTCATATGAATGAAAATAGGAGTTGATCAATAATTATCTGACATAAGGTTAGTATAAGCGAAGCAGAAGCCTCCCGATCTCCCCTTTGATGCAGCTTCTGACATGAATTCATACCCTTCAACAGGAAACCAAGGTTTCAGTCAGTCAATAGTGAAATAGGCACATCTGAGTTTTATAGAATGATCGGGCATTATTGTGGAGAAAGTCAGAGCTTCCAAATAGGATGAACACCTTTGAGTACTTAAAGCAGGGTATGCATGCTAATTGATTGTATAGCTAGTGATGAAATATAAGGCAAGGATCAATGATGACAATATTTTATAGCCAAGGAATGGCCCTTGAATATTTCAAAGCTGCACATACCTAAATATGTTTTATGAGCGTGTATCTTCAACACAACTTAAATCAAAGGTGAATCTACAAGTTTGGGTGTGCACATGTAGTAGAATGAAATGGTAGAGTTATGAGATGGCAAAATGGACTGTATGACTTCAGGCTACAAGTAAAGCACTACATTTTTGATTGGTACTCCACATTTTAGAAGAACCTCTGTGAGAAGCATAGCATGGCCATGACTGGAAGCTATCTCCCTGATGTTCTCATTTTTTCACTTGTGGGAGTTTTTATATGTAGAAGCATTCAGAAGTGGTGCCTGTGGGGTTGAAATGGTGCAGTTCATTCTACTACTTTGTTGTGCTGCATGTGCATACCAGTTCTCACTTGAGGTTGGATTATTGGATAGATCTGATTCTTGGAAATCTCCATCAACAAATTGCATCTATACCTAAATTGTACATACACATGACTGGAAATTATTCCAGACATTAGCATCTGCTACATGAGGTGAGACCCACTAAATAAAATAATGATCTATCTCATCCAGTAACCTGTCTCCCATAGTGACCACTCAGATACTTATTGAGTAGGCTACAAGAAGTAGGAAGAACCATAGCCCTCTTTCATCACTGTCTCCTAGACACAGTATTTAGAAATATGCCTCATCTGAACCTGGAGCCATAGTGACCAGGAGTCATTGGCAGCCTTGTCTTCCATGAATTTGCCAATGTTCCATTGATGCAAGATGGCATTTTGCAGAATCTAAATTTTAAATAATGAGATCTAGTTATTCTTTATTAAGTTCTTGGCTTGGTAAGATAGACACAGATACTGATACAGGTAGGTGCCTTCCTTTCTTTTCTACACACTACTGGCTCTTTCTTCACACTCAATAATCTTTCTGTCTGCTGCCTACAGTCCTACCAGTCCTCCCTCCCCCTGCCAAGATCCTTTCCTCCAAGATTGTTTTTATGCATACAGTACCTTTCCTATTGCTTTGATCCTCTCCACTAACATTTAAACAAGCTAGTCCTTTTTAGAGAATTGCTACGTTCAACCATCTCTGCTAGAATGCTTCTAATTCACAAAGTGTGTGGGGGTGTGTGTGCTGGAGTTTATCTAATTCTTAAATAAATGCAAGCTCAGACGTCAATAGATGTGGGTGATTAAAACAGGATGTTTTAAGTACGTATTTCATCAATTTCTGTAATGCTTGCCATGTTTAAAATAATACTATTATTCAAAGGTGGCCTGTGGTCCAAGCGAGGGAGGCACTTCACCCCAAAATGACATGGCCTCTAGCTTGGACTACAAATGACCAGTGCTGTTATTGGCATTGCTACTTTGGATTATTTGCACAAAACAGTTATTCTGGGCTGCCCTGAGCTCCTATTGATGAATTTTGCTATTGTCTGGAATCCAGACGTTTCTAAAGTCCCCCACCTCAAAATGGAACGTAATTAAAAATGCTGGAAATAATCTATGTTAGCAATTAATTTAGAAATGTTGTCCTTGATATCCGCAAAATCTTCAGTTCAGGGAATCATGAAGAATTTGATTGATGACAGGCTGTCTTTCCCAGCATTGAAGGATTCCAAGGAAAAGTCTATAGGCCATTTCTGATTTGTTAAGTCTTTCCGTATTTGAAGGATTCTGACCAGAGGTCTATGCATTTTCCATTAATACTCCATAAGTGCTCAGAAAGATTTGGCACATATCAGATTCAGATATGAGGGCTTCTCTTATCTCTACTTTTTACCTTTGGAATAATTTATTTTGTATCCCATAGTAAGGAAAAACATCTGGTGAGAGGGAGTTGCGGTAGCTGGGGAAAGAGTTAAGCACTGCCCTCCCCGCATTATGTCTCCTCCTCTCTAAGTGTTTTTTCTCTTTAAAAAGGACAAGGAATAGAAGTTTGTTACAAACATTTCTGTGTCATATGTAGTTTGGCTCAGATATACTAATAGTGTCAGGTACCACCAGAAACTCTTGAAAGAATTCTAAAGGATCTGAACTGTATCTTTTTAAAAATGAGCTGCTTTGCCTTCTTTTGCAAACTATATCTACTCACATTTTCCTTTATGTGAGCAAATGAAATGGAATGTAGGTCTTTGATCTTATGTTGGAATGACAGGTTACCAGGATTAAGTTTCAGAACAATGGCTGTGTTAATCTGTACTAGCAAGACATGAAAGTGTGCTAATTGGAGAATTAACTATAATGGAAGCAGAACCTCTGCTGAATGGGACTTATTTATAAGTAAAAGTATCTCAGGATGTTGCCCATGGCTATGACCCTTCCCAGGATTATTATGGGTAATATGCCATTTTATTAAGTGGAGCCACCATATTAATTTTGTTTTAGGGTCATTAAAATGGCTCAGCAGTACTGAAGGGCACTGTGGAAATATTTATTTTGACTAGAGAAGAAAAAACCTTGGGCTAGTCCTACCCAAGACGTTTTGGTTTTATGGATCAAATCACAGTTCGCAAGCCCCAGACTGCAATGTGCATTTGCTATCAAAATATATTTCTCCTCCCAGCAAGGATAAGCATCACAACCATTTTGCTGTGGTTGTGGTGTATCAAGGAACCTATTAGAATATGCCTCTACATTTCAGCGTTACCATCTGATAATTAGATGGTGATCCTGCCATAACTGCAGCCCTATTGTTTTTCCTCCACTGCCATTCTGCATGCCCCTCAGTCAATCCCTCTTTTTCTCTTCTTTCTGAGACTCCATCTGCAGTGGGAATGAAAGTAGGGGGTACAACAGCTCCCTGATTTGAACCAAGTGAAATTCCAAACATTTTAATTATAGTGATGTGGTTATAGCACTGTGTGTTTGTATGTGCTTTCAAGTCACCTGTCAACTTATGGCAGCTGCATGAATTTCATAGGGTTTTCTTAGGCAAGGAGTACCCAGAGGTGGTTTTGCCACTTCCTTCCTCTGAAATAAAGCCTACAGTACTTGATATTCATTGGTGGTCTCCCATCCAAGTACTAACCGGGGCTGACCTTGCTTACCTTCCAAGATTAAATGAGATCTGGTGCCTTTAAGGTATTTAGGACTGGCTATAGCACTACTGGCACTAAACTGAGGCTAGCATTACATTAACTCTAGTAATGAGAAGTTCTTTGTGAAGTCCTGAAGATTTTTTTAATTGTCTTCAGTCTAGTCTTACACTGCATTAGCAGAATTTCTGCTTCTTTCCACTGTTCTTTAGTGCACACACACACACCAAAATCTGTTCTAGGGAATCCCTCAACCTTTCATAGCAGATATTGAGGGCTCATGGGGGACAGTGGAATAGAGAAAATTGCCGTCTCCCCATTCTGCTGATGGAAGCAGTTCTGTTAGCAGAAGGACTTAATTGGTTTCTGACCTATCTGCTTCTTTCCCATTTGTTAACCTTCTTGAAGTTTTAGGTAAGACAGAAAGTGTTTCTTTTAAGACTTTTTTAAAATAATAAAATATTTAAAGCCTAAGATGTCAGTGGATTTATAGCCCCAAAATTTGGGGAGGTAGTTAGAGATAGCTATGCACCATGAGTATATGTGGAACATGTAATGGTTTACTGCTCAGGGCATCATTCTGGATTCTTGTATCTTGTATCCTTCTCAAGGATTCCTGTATATTAATAGAGTTGCAAAATATTTCATTTCTGTTTTTTGTTTTACAATGAATGTTAGTTATATTTTGAGAATGTGTGAATGTCTGGGATGTATGTGTGTGTGGTCAGTGAATACTGACAATCACATTTAGGTGATATTCAACATTCAGCTGTGTACTGCCGTTATGTGAATGTTACCAGTGTCAAAATTTTGGACATTCACTGTAATACAGATATTATGTATGCAACACAAAAAGGTGAAGATGTGGTGGAGAAAATGTTTGCTCTGTGCTAAGCAACTGATTTCAAAAGGCATTTATAGCACTCATAGAAAAAAAGATTCTTGTGTGGAAATGCCAAAGCCGTATATGCTTTCTGCTCCAGGAGATAATTTTGCTGCATTACTACCTTATAGACAGAGCTGTGGAAACCACTTTTTTTTATATTTTTCCCTCCCTCCCTCCTCTTTCCATTCTTATGATCTAGACACCACTAACTGTATGGAGTTGATGACTGGGAGACTTTCCAAATGTGGTAAGAATTTCCCTTCCACCTTCTCTTCTCCCCAGCCCCCACTGAACAACATGATAACCCTACTGCCCTTTTCCCCGTGAACACCTCTCATCTTCTAAACACTCTTTTATAACTTGCCACCTTACCTTTTGCTTGTCTTTTGAACACATACCTTTCCCAGTTTTTCCTCCACCATACACATGTGCACAAACTTGGCATGTCTCTGTCTACACAGCACATGCGTAGAGGGTTCCACAGTCTTGCAAGCTCTTGTTCTCACACTGACACCCCCCCCCTTAGTGTCTGGTGATGTATATATGCTTTTAAGTCTTTACTTTGACTTCACATTCAAATCACCCTTTCTCTGCTCTGCAGCCCTGTACCACTTTCCTTGCTGCTGTGCTACTGCTTGGCTTCCCACATCTCATGCTGAGAAGAAGACAACAAGGTTCGGCCTTAATTCCCCCAGTTTGATTCCAGTGTGTCTAGGAAAGTCCATTTCTTGCTCCCATTACAAACGGGAGAAGGTTGCATCCTTAGCTGCTGTAAAGCTTAGGTTCAGCTCAAATCACTGACTAGTGTGATTTTGATGGGAGCAGACTCTGAGAACTACAAAAATTATAAAATTTCCATCGAACATCTCATCCCACTTAGTTTGAGATTACACAGCTAATCACCATTTATGTATGCCCAAGACATCTCCTTTCTTTCTCTGGCTCTTTCCCAAAGCAGACTATGAAAGAACACAGAAGCGAGACTGATATTTTTGGAAGAGGTAGCACAGTATACCCAGCAACACTTTCAGATAACTTGTTCTTTTCAGTGGCCAACAATTTTGCTACTTCACAGCAAGTGAACTGTAAAACGGTTAATGGCCTTGCACAGTTGGCTATCATGGCTAAATTGAAAAGTCATATCTGTCATGTCACTGAAACTGCTTTGAAACCTATGTCAGATTCCCATGGGGATGAGGAAGGGCAGAACATGACCTATGTAGATGACTGCTTCTCTTTAAAATTACAAAGTTCAGCTAATGGGGAAATCTTTCAATATACTTTTCTGAAGGAGATTACTTTGATTTCTTATCTCACCTACCAGGATGCATTATCCTCATTTTCCTCTTAGGGGGTAATCTAAATCCTAGACAGATCTTTAGCCTGTTCATGAAAACATCAAACAGCAAATCTTTCTTCCCCCTTAAGCTCTAGTTACTAGCAGCAAGACTATGCAGAAATCCTAAAACAGCCATTTTCACACATTAATTAAACTTTGCAGAAAATAAGCCATTTGCTGCTCTGTCTGCAGTCTTATGTCTGCAAAGTTGGCTATGTCAGCATCATTAGTATTAGTAGGGGAAATTCTGGTCTGTGAAAGAATTTTATAGATAATAGTGAGGAAGAAATCTATGAGCATGCCAAACAGAGGCATAAGGAATATCTATGTGTCATAGCATCCCAACATAGCCACAGAACTGCTGCATCGTGCTTTTAAAAGTACTTGTTTCTTGATGAACATATAAAGATTTATCAGCCCTGGCACTAGATCATACCAAAATTTAAAGTGACTTCCCCAAGACAATTCATAGAACTGCCTTTGTCCATAAAGAAGCCACACAGATTCTTTCAGAGTCACAGAACTAGGTCATAACCATCTTCTCTTTAGCAAAGGGAAATAATGCTAACGTCTGGAACTTAAAAGAAGTAACCCCTGAGCTTCTGGACTGTCCTGCAGATAGGCAGTACTAAAGCCCTTACTAATTCAAGCTGACCAGTCAGAACAAGGGCAAGGGCACAGGACTCCCTGCTCATCTGAAGAAGGATTTCTGGTTCATTCACTCTTCAGAACAGAATGTGCAGTTCTGCACAGCATTGCTCAACTGCTGCTAGAGCTTCCATGCCCCTTGGCCCTTTTAAAGATGAAATATAGTAGGCAAGACTTTTGACACCACTTTCCTCCATGACAGCAAAAGGTCCACCTGCTAAGTTTTTACACATCACTGTCAGGCTGTGTGGGAAGCACACAAATAAGGCTAGTTTAAGTACTTCTACCAATAAGAAATAATAATACTACCTGCTAGGCTAGTAGTGTAAATTCTGAACAGTTACCAAACTGAATGGACTAGTTTAAGAAGAAATCAGCTAACACAAACAAAGTAATCACATACACCACCTCAGAATCATTACTTAACTGGCGTCATCAACAGAGAGTCCTTGAAGAGAACTGGCATCCTAAAACACTTCCATTAGCTCATGGGATTTCTCAAGCAGCATACAAACCTAAGATCTGTTGTGTTATACTTGAAACTCCAATAATATACTTCTGTTGATTTTTTTAAAATGGTGTTTGAGGGCATGTAGGACCAACCAAAAGAAAAAAGAAAAAAAGAATTTTGGGGCCGTGAGTGCCACAGAAACAGCCCTGGAGCCATATCTGGCCCATGGACCACACTTTGCCCACCCCAATGCAGACGTTGCACTACCATTGGTTGGTGTGCAGATATGGTCCTGAATGGCTCAGTTTGCCACTCTAGCCTGAGAAATGCCTCTATATCATAGCAATGGCACTTGAGGAGCCCACTCATTTTTTTTCTTTTAAAAAAAGTAAGTTAATAAATGGACACAGAAGAATGAGTAATAGTAGATACAGTATATTCTGAAAATCCCAAAGTCCATCTGATGTTATTCTCTAAGGAAAGGGGAGGTGCAGATGGTGGGGGGGATGAAAGAGAAGAAATGGGAGGATGGGAAAGAAGACAGGCATGAGATGCATGGATTGGTAGGGTTGGATTGGAAGTGGCTTCCCCATATTCAATTCAAGCACACCTATACCTTTCTAGGGATGAGATGGAGGAGAGGGGAACAGAGCTGGCAAGAGTTCCTCCATGATGCTGGATGTAGGATTCTGGGACTTGTTGTTCAACATCTGAAAGAAACCTACAAATTTCAAACTGAAGCCAGCTGTGCACTATGCACCTTTGTCCAGTCCCCATGACATCACGGTGAATTCTCAGTTCTTTCAGTGCTTTTGTGTTTTATCATTTTCTTCTCTTTCCATGGATCAAGGCCCTGATATTTAGACAACACTATTAAAAAAAAAAAAAAAAAAGCATAGCCTGCCAAAAGCATAGAGGGGTGGGACAAATTGCAGTAGAGTCAATTTGCTAGTACGCACACCAGTCATTTCAGCTGTGCATCTTTCATAGCTGAAAGATACCTAGAGAGCATCTTTTTTGTTGTCCATTTTCTATTATCAATGCAGTACTGTATTACTAAGCCAAGTAGAACTGTACCTAAGACTTTGTTACATGACTCCAAAATTATTACAACAGTTCTTAGTTTGGCATTGTTATCCCAGATCAACACTTCCCCACACTGAAGGAGTTTACACAGGAAGAATACTTAGTACTATACTACTTAGCTTATCAGTTCTGAGTTTTCTGAGGACATTTTCAGACACGATTTTCGGCAGCAAATATCCCAAAACAGCTCCATTGCTGCCGCGCGGCAGGGGAGCAGTTTCGGATGACGCTGTCCCTCTGCGGAAACCCTTCCGTGACAGAATGGAGGAAACCGCGTCATATTTCATTTGGGATATTTGCTGCTGAAAATCGCGTCTGACAGTGTCCTTAGTCACTTTTGTGCTTCTGGTGGTTCTTTACATGGTCATGTGTCTTGAAGTGATAAAGAGAGTATCTGGAGGCTCTTTCCTTCACTTATAATTTTATTTAAGATTTTAATTACCCTTTGACTCTGTAAGTAAATGTAATGATGTTGCTTCAAGTATGTATGTAAACAGGACAAGGACAGCTAAATAAATTAACAGCTGACAGGGCTGTAGGTGACTGTTGGCTAAGATGCTGAAGACAAGGTATTCCCATGCTGTAATCCTTGACTTTATGCAACTGGAGCAAATCACAGAGAAAAACATATTAATGCTTTTTATAGTACACCGGAATTGATCACTATTGGAAACATGATACTGGTCTTCAGCCAGTAAGGTTCTTGAGTCAATATTGATCAAGTGTTCTCATTGTACTGGGGAGAATTGTCCCTATTGTACTGGACTGTATAACAGACACCACTGAGGGTAAGGACGAGATTTTCAGGTATATAGCAGCTGAAACCAGCTTACAAAAAGGAAACCTTTATGGAGCATCTCAAAATATTTTTCAGGGATAAACCTGTAAATCAATTAAATCCCACTTCACACTTTGCAAAGGGATCTTGTAGCACCTTTGAGACGTAGAGAATGAAGTCTACTTCACCAGATGCATCAATGGAGTAATTGCTGTTCTTTTATCATATGCATACTGTTATTCCTTTCAACAAAGAATACAGCTATAATGGAATCATAAAGACTGTTTTATGGGCTGATAAAACTCTACTACAACAAAGCTGGCTTAAAGCAAACAATGCTGTTGCTGTTATTGCATCTGATGAAGTAAACTTCAGTCTACAAAAGTTTATGCTACCAACTTCTTTCCCTTAGTTAGTCTCAAAGGTCCTACAAGATCCCTTTGCGTATTGATACAGACTAACACCGCTATGTCTTTGAATTCTACTTCACACTTTGTGCAGAAGTCTGGGTGACTTTTTATCACACTACACTGTTATAGTGTTCTTATTCCATTTTAACTGCTATGGCTGCCTCCTTTGAAATCCTGGGATTCGCAGTTTAGGGAGGGGCATTTAGAACTCTCAACCAGAGAGCTCTTAGGCTTCACTAAACTACAAACCCCAGAACTCCACAGGAGGCAGCCATAGTGGTTAAAGTAGAATACAGTCGTCCCTTCACATTCGCAGGGGTTAGACCCCCGCGAATGTGAAAAAACCATGAATAATAATAGTCCTCCCCCCACCAGTCTGCAACAACCCACCCCATTGCCACTCTTCCTCAGCCCCCCCCCCCGCCCTTCCCAAAGTGGCGTAGGGGGCTTCAGGAGCCCCCGTCGTCACTCTCCCTCACCCCCCACCCTTCCCAAAGTGGTGTAGGGGGCTTCAGGAGCCCCCATTGTCACTCTCCCTCACCCCCTGCCCTTCCCAAAGTGGCGTAGGGGGCTTCAAAAGCCCCTGCCGCCACTCTCCCTCACCCCCCCTTCCCAAAGTGGCATAGGGGGCTTCAGGAGCCCCCATCGCCACTCTCCCTCAGCCCCCCCGCCCTTCCCAAAGTGGCATAGGGGGCTTCAGGAGCCCTCATCGCCACTCTCCCTCAGCCCCCCTGCCCTTCCCAAAGTGGCGTAGGGGGCTTCAGGAGCCCCCGTCGTCACTCTCCCTCACCCCCCCTTCCCAAAGTGGCGTAGAGGGCCCCTCGCTGCCTTGGGGTGGAGTGAGGGAGGCTTTCCATCCCCCCTTTCCCAAGGCAGCGAAGGGATTCGTGAGAAACCCTTCACTGTCTTGGAAAGGGACGGGGTGAAGTGGAGAGGGGGGGCAGGCGGCTTTCTGCGAATAATCAAAACCGCGAATATGAAAGTCGCGAATGTGGAGGGGCAACTGTAATAGCACTATAACAGTGTAGTGTGACAAAGTCCTTATTAGTATTGCACTGGTGCTCTTTGTACTAAAGAGGAGGTGTGCAGAACTGCCTTTTCTAAATGCTCATATCTGAAACGAGTGCATTTGTTTAGGAATAGGCCTATACCCACTGTCTATTTTAGCAAATCCTATAGTGTGTAACATAGGAAAGAAAGACTGAGGTTGGAGAACTGTACCAGGTTGGAGAACTGGTACAGTTAGCTGGACTTAGCTGTTTTCAGTCCAGTGGATTGTGCATAGTAATAACCAGCCCGCTTCCACCAGAGAAGTCTACTACAATGAGCAGCAGCAGGGGCCTGTTGCAGCTGCTTTTCCCACTGCAGCTCACTAGTAGGAGTGGACTGGACACAACATCTTTCACTGCCAAAGAACTCACCAGCTCCAAAGAACTCCTTCAGTTGGTACAGCTTCCTGGCTTTTAAGGTGGAGAGAGGCATTTGTAATTGTGGCAATGGTGCCATGACCATAAATTAAATAGCAAAATTTATGAGGTCATGAGTATTGCTTACATTGTAAATACTGAACAGGATACCAGACCAAATCTTTAGGAATTGAAGAGTAAAGCTGTTATTGGAGAAGACACCTACAGTTGTTGGGGTTTTTTGCCAGTACTATCAGCGAAACAATACAGCTTTCTCCGCACACAGCCTCTACAGCTGTAACAAAACGGGAAGGCTTTTACTGTAACAAAATGGATAATTCAGGAGGTTTCCACATAAAACTCGCATTTTCTATGTTTAAACCTACTTTAGATATGCTGTCTTACACACACCTATGCATCCTGTTGGTAGTCTCAGCTAGAGCAACCCATTGAATTGGCTGCTGAATGGTGAGTCAACACCTATGTAAATCCCATTGATTTAGTGGATCTACTCTAGATGGGGACTAACAATAAGATCCAGGCGAAAGTATGGTAGGAAAATAAGGAGAGGGAAGGGCAGGTGGGTTCCTGAAAATAGAAATTCCTGAGGCATGTAGGAACACGTTCAGTCTGAGAAGATACTTACCACTTTCCAACCACCACCACCACACCCTCCATATTGTGGGGAGCAAAAAGCTGTAGGTCCATAATACTGCCCTGTTGTTTGTGAATGTTATCTGCTGAAGTCTGAAGTGAGGTTAAACAAAAGAAAGTATTTTTCACTCGCTTCCCTTCAGCCTTGAGAAGGCTGAATGACATGTGTCATCCAGCTCTTCTGCCCATCCAAGGTTTCCTTAAGGTTGTAAAATAAGAATTATCTCTGGTATCCCCTCCTGCCCCCATCCCATGCACACTAATGAAAGAATCCCAGTTGGAGAGAAGTGGCCTTGGAGGATGCCTATGGCATCCTTCCTCTGACTCCTTGCCACTATGCCCTTTGTAGACCCTTCATGGCCCCTCTGCTCCAGTCAGGTACTTCCTAGTATGAACAGAGTGGCTGCCCTGGTGCTAGATCTAAGGAGGCCTTCCACAGGCCCTGGGCAGGGCTGCTTTAGCAGCCCACAGCACAGCTGAGAAACACATTTGGGCAGACTAAAATAGCCAGGTGAGGAAGCATTAGTCAGTCTAGTGTAAAGGCAAGCAAATCTGCCTTACTACATGTGTTCCCCCAATCTTTTCAACTGCATCCCCACCACCACACACATTACTCAGCATGAAGTATAACCTTTAAAAAAAACACCTGGGGTAGAGAGTGGCCAAACCTAAGCTGGATAACAGTTTGCATCATCTAGCTTTCCTGAAGGTAGAGATCATAAGGATCACCCTTCAAAATCAGATGCAAAGACCATCTTCTGTAGCATTCTGTTTCTAAGGAAGCCATTTGAGAGCTCTGGAACCCAACCATCAGGAGATGATATTGATGGCTTTCTAGTAGTTAGTATACACTAGTGAGAACGATTTGGCATCTAAAGACTGAGATTCTTTGTAGCCGTCATGACTAGTAGCTTTTTGAGTGTCCACTACTTTGTGAGCTGATTTAATCCTTCTAAAAGCATAAAATTACCTAAGCAGATTATGCACTGTCTGAAGGAGAACTTTCTTGGTTGGAGTTGTGTCCTCGTAGTCATCTTTTATTGAATTTAAATGCCCCAAATATTTTAGCTTTTCTTTTCAAGCAGGATGTTCCACATTGGCATCTTCATGAACTGACACACATGTAACCATCTTCTTCATCTACTTCCTTGACACCTAACCTTCACCTTTATATCCAAGGATATGCTTCTTTATCTAATGCTCTTCCAACAGCCATAACTTAGGCTTGTAGTTATGGCCTTACTCTTTCTTGCTTTTTAAGTTGCTTCCTCACCTTATCTGCATCTCCTTATATAGTATTTCTTTTCAGGAGAAGTATTCAAAATAGTGTAGTTCACAAACCAGCAACTGATTCATTCATTTCTGAACATATTCTTGTATTCCATTGATGTTTCTGTAAGCTATATTAAACGGATACATCTCTATAGCATTGTTTAGAGCCAGCATGATATAGTGGTTTGAGCATTGGAGTATGACTCTTGAGACCAGAGTTCGAATCCCTGCTCAGCCATGGAACCCTTGGACAAATCACACTCTGTGAGCATCACAAAAAGGCAGAGGCAAACCCGCTCTGAACAAATCTTGCCAAGAAAACCCTGTGCTAAGTTTGTCTTGGGGCCGTCAAGTTGAAAACGACTTGAAGGCACACAACAACAATAGCATTCTTTGCTTTAAGCAAATTGTTAACTATTCTAGTAGTGTTTTATGACCCCATCATAGCTGTATTCTTTGTTGAAAGGAATGTTAGTATGCATATGACAGAAGCCATTGCTTCAATGATCTTGTTCAATACTCCAAAACCTAGTAGCAGTGGACATGACAGTTTTACAATGGTCAACACTTACCTAAGTTATCTATCTTCACAAAATCTTCCATGTATCTAAGCCTATCAGCTAGTACCTTAAAGGGAAAAGGAGATGTGTGAGCCTTAGATTTCATGATTTCTCTAAATTACCCTGGACAGTATTGCCTGTTGATTTGTTTCCAGAAAGACATTTCATTTCACTTCCCATTCAGATACTGTAGTAAAAATAAATGAAAGACATGTAAACTGCCCCCAGCCTTTCAGCTTTCTAGGAATACTTTCATGATTTCTCACACTGATCAAAATTTCAGCAGAACATTCTGACTTAAAGGAACATAGTAATAATGACAAGGCTTGACATTTATTATTATAAAAAGAGGAGGACACATATTATTGAGAGTTTTTTCAGAATGCAGAAGGGAAATGGGGAAATAACATTCTATATTAAAGTTAAAATATAATATTACATTTTAAAATCTCAATGAGAACTAGTGAGATGCTGTGCACTTGTATATAAATAGCACTAATGTATTTGGTTCATGCTTGCCTTCTGCATTTTTCTATGAAAACAACTCAGTGCATCTTCTCCTCGCTTCTCCCTGCTGCTTATTCTGCAATTCCCTTTCCAGGATCTTGCTGAATATACTGCTCAGCTGCATAACACTTGCATATACCTTTGCCCTTCTCAGCAGCACCTATAGCTTTCCTCACTGCTTTATTTCACATTTTCTATTTCTTGATTGCATTTGGCATATGACGACACGGAGTCCAAAGCCACGTGGGAGCCCACATTAGTCACAACTGATCACATTTAAAGGTGACTTTTGTATTAGTTTTCCTTCTCAAGGATTGTTATCATACATGAGGTTTAAATCTCCCTAATGCTTTTTTTGTGGGATTCATTTGATATTGATGTTACTGCCTGAGACAGAAGAACATGTGGAAGAAAAGTAGCATTTGTAACGTGAAAGAGCACGCTAGCCAATGTAGGTTTTACTGTATGTTCACATCATAAAATGTGACTGAAGGGCAATTCTGTCTGTTAAAATGCATCATATGTTGAGACAAATCATGTACCAGAGTTACATGACTGAATCCTGGGAAGAGGCAAACTTAAAAGTCTACATAATCCCCTCCAACATTTCACAGATGAAAACTGGGACACATGTGGTTAAGCAACATCAGAGTGTGTTCAAGATGGCAAAAGTCTTAATGAGGAAGAATGCACAAGCTATGAGAGGCTGCAGCAGGTTGCTTTTGCCTGAGTCGTACATTTCAAATGTCTCTTTTCTGCCCCTTGAACCAGGCAACCTAAACTGCATAGATGTTAATTACCTTCCCTTTCACCACCATAAAGGTGTGATTGAGCGTTATAATACTTGCTAGCTGGACTCAGACCATACGCCATTTAAAAACTCAAAAAAAAAATGCCTGGTAGACTTCACGACAGCCCTGTAAGGTAGGCTGGTGGGTTTAAATTCTTCCTCCCCCTTCTCAGCATTCCACGCTTTTCCCGGAATTGCTGAAGGTGACTCGCTCTGTTGCCCCGCCGCCACCACCAGTTGACTGCCTGGGTCCCATCACAGGCGGCTTGTCACCACTGCCAATTGATTGCCTGGGCCCAATATGGGCCACAGATTGAATGACAGGAGTGGATGGTGAGGTGGAGAGGAAATTTCCATGTGGGTGGTGATTGGTTGGGTGTGTTTCCTGAGCAGCCAGTCAGCACACTGGGAAAGGCAAAATACCCAGGAGAATTATATAGATAATTTCTGACATTTTAGAAGCCAAAATAATTTTATTTCAGTCACATTCTACAAATTAGATTGTAATTCTTGCAATTGATTCCTACTTGGAGACAGAATTTACATGACCATAATTCAGATGAGAGGAAGTATAATTAATACTCTAATTTGGGAGAGGAGAATGTTAGCAGGAGGCCTCCAGTAGCATGGTTTCCACAAGTGTCAGAGACTGACTAGCTCTCACAGGTAGAAAGGAAACAAGAAAGGAAACAAGGCAGGGATGGGCCACTATGAAGGGTAGGGCACTGCATTCGCCTTCAGGAGTCCTTGAATCACTGCACCCCCTGCTGATCCTGCCAACAACAAAAACAACAATAATAATCAGTTTTCCCACCACCAATGCCCATGAAGTAAAAGGGGGCATTTTCACTTTGTTTTGAGGTCTTCCTGAACTTTGAGGCTCAGGAGAGGCCTTTCTTTATCAACAGGAAATGAGTAGAGATCACTTGCTGTCTACTTCTTGTTTTTGTTTTTTGTTTTTTAAAAAGGCCTCTCTTGGATCTAAATTGGCCCAGGGTGGGCCCCAAACATGGTGGAAATCCCCACACACTCCCTGGGGGCAGTTGGGGACAAAAAAAAAATACAGCCCTAGGAGCTACAGAAATGATCCTGCTGGCCACACTGTGCCCACTGTCGCATAAAGTGAGCTAGTATAACCCATTCTTTTGTCACCTGGTAAACTGTGCTAAGGCTGGGCAGAGATTAATTAGGAAATAATGTATATCAAGGTAGTCTCTGCTGGGAATGTGTGGATAGGATGAGGGGGCAAAGGGATCAACAGTAAGCTGTTTAACTGGAAGTAGAATAAAGTCCTGTCCTGTTTTAACTGTTTCAAAACTGGATTCTAGGATTGTTTTCAGATTGATTTTTGGAGTTTTAAAAGAGAATTTTAATGTGTTTAAAATGCTTTTATCTTTGTATTGGAAGATGATACAGAAATACAATAGATAGATAGATAGATAGATAGATAGTGCAATCTGAAATGCACCTACTGAAAAGTACTTCCCATAGAACTCAGGGCCCTTTCACAGTATACAATTATGATTCCCCTTTAACTGCCATGGATGCTCCTACAGATTCCTGGGTTTGCAGTTTAGGGATGCACAAGAAGAGCTCCCTGGTGGAGAATTTCTAAAGGCCATTCCCTAAACTATAAGTCTGAGGTTTCCATAAGATGTTAAAGTGGGATTATAGTGCTTTCATTTTGTAGTATGAAAGGATCCTTAGTGCAATCTACTCCCAATTAAACAGGTATAGGATTGCACCCCTCTCCTCAAAAAAAACGCCAGCAGCAACAAAAACAAGACAGCCTAGAAGCTAGTACTAGGATCAGCAAAGAAAAAGTCAGCTTCAATTGTTCTACCATTCCTTGTTCTATCAGAATAAAATTATTTTTACAGGGCATCAAAATAACAGCAGTAAAGGACTAAGACATTCTTCCCAGGACAAGGAGTTCCATAGTTTGGGCATCACAGCCAAAAAAGGCTAGGCCCACTTCCAGTGAGCTGCATCTCTGGTGGTGGTGAGATGCAGTTATGTACAGGGGCTTCAGTTACTCTATTTGTGTATTTTAAAGATTTCTGTTCTATCCATCAGCAGTGCTTTCAGAGTGTTTTATAAAAATCAATATAAAATAGAGTCACTATGACTAAAATAATAGCATAGGCCATGATCCTGCATCAGGAGAGGTAACAACAAGACATAGTTAGGACAGTCTCCTGTCCAACCCCCATCCACCTACCATTACTCAGCTGCAGTCCCCTGAACCTGGCCATTTCTGGGTTGGGGAAAAACAAGAGAGGAAAAGAAGAATCCAGCTATTTTCCTATCCAGCTGGATACAGGGTATTCATAGAATCATAGAACCACAAGGGCCATCCAGTCCAACCCCTGCCCTGCAGGAGTACACAATCCCAACAGATGACCATCCAGCCTCTGTTGAAGAACCTCCAAACAAGGAGACTCTACCACATTTCTGAGGCAGTGTATTCTACTGTTGAACAGCTCTTACTATCAAGAAGTTCTTCCTAATGTTTAGGTGGAATCTCTTTTCCTGTAGTTTGAATCCATTGCTCCATGTCCTGATTTCTAGAGTAGCAGAAAACAAGCTTGCTCCATCCTCGTATGACATCCCTTCAAATATTTAAACATGACTATCATGTCACCTCTTAACCTTCTTTTATCCAGGATAAACATACCCATCTCCATAAGCTGCTCCTCATAAGACACCCAGTGACATCATCCATAGGGACCCCAAAATGGCCACGGGCTGCAGTGAAGAAGAGGCAGGTGTGGGGAAGGGGTTTTTTGGTTATCGCACAGTCTAGAGAATTTCACCCTCCACAGTGACCAAAAAAGTGAGTTGTGATGGCTAAGGGCTTGTCTAAACAAGCAGGGGGGAAAAACTGGAGTGCCCTGCAATAATGGCAAGTCATAGCAGCTGCGATTTGCCTTAATGGGGTTTTTTGCCCCTAAAAGCTTTGCATGTCTGCCTGTCAAGATGGTGGCTGCAAATGAATTATTTAAATTTTTGCTACTGTAATCTACCGTCTCCAAACTTTTTAAAAAAACTATTTCCACTATGCGCTGGAGTGACAGTTTGCCTTTGTGAAAAAAAGAAAAATAAACAACATCCCATTTTCTCACCGTAGCGCTTATTTGCTAAGGTGAAAATCCAACATGGCAGCAGTGGGTGCTTGCCCTGTTAGCAAGCCCCACTCCCCTCATCTGGCCAATGAGCTTTATACTTCCTTTCCTATGGAAACGTGATTCAAAGCAAATCACTTGTCCCAGTGAGCAGGAATGCTCATTCCCCACACGGTATTTAAAAAACCTTGGCAAAACACCACAAAGTCTCCTAGCATGCAGTATATGGCAGGTTTTGCCCCCCTCCTTCTGAATATGGCAAATTGCTACATGTTGCCATTAAGACAACACATGTTTTCCTCAAATTCTGCAAGGATTATTTTCACTGTTTAGACAACCCCTAAGTCTGACCTGTGCCCTCATAATTCATCAACAGGATGCCAGTCATAATCACACACATGGAAACTTTTTTCCATGTGTGTGAAACTTTTTTCCATGTTTACATGATGGTCAGCGTATGTATTCATTGACTTTTCAGGGTTTGTTCTATTATCAAGAAGGGAGAGAAAAATTCAGAATTTCTGGTAGCATCCATTACTATCTCCTTTGCTTTTGTAGCAAGTACGCAAATGCAGGGGTGGTCAACTGCAACCCTTCAGAGGCAACGGGGCTTCCAGAAATGTCTCCTAAACCTCAGAAGTGACCAGGAATCCATTCTTGTTTTGGAAAAATGTGTCTTTTTTACTATATGGAGAGTGTGAAGCTGTCTCCTCTCCTTTTTTTCAGAAAAGGTATATCTCTGAGAACAGTTACAGAGTTAAATGCATGAAGTCTTTGGGCTTGTGTGGTCCTAATTTTGTGACAGACTACAGACAGGGTTATTAACATTACAGCAAAACCTTGTGAATGCAACATGCTAGAGAAATTGCAAAGATATAGAAAGTTATATCAGAAGCCAGAGAAGGCTCCATAACTAATATACAAGACCAGTAAGAACAGTAATGCCTAAGTCTACAGACTCCTGCTGTTTTGCTGCAAATGGCCTCAAGGAAAGGGACTGTTAACTACGAAAAGGCAACAATGAGTTACATTAAAAGCTGAGTGAAAGACCACTCCATGAGAGGTGAATAGTATCCAAATTATTCTGCAGCTGAAAATGGTTCTGAAAATGGTTACCACTGTGCTGGGGAAATAGTTGACTTCCAGCTAGTTTCTTATTTACTATAGATAGAGATGGACAACTTATAGCCTTCCTGATTCTGTTGCACTGCATCTCCCATCATCCCTTACTATTATTCATGCTGGCTAGGTTGGCTGGGAGTTGTAGTTTGAAAATTTCTGGAGGACTACCAGTTGGTAACCCTCAACATAGATGTTAGTACAGTGGGCCCTCTGTATCTATGTGGGTTTGGTTCTGTATAGCAAAAACCGCAGATGGTTCAGTCCCATATTAATCAATGAGAATGGCCATTTTAAGTATGGGCACCACTATTTTAGGTATGTGGCAGCTCCATTTTAGGTATGCAGTGACAATCCATGGATGCTCAAATTTGTGGATATTGAACCCATGGATACAGAGGTCCCACTCTACTAAGCAGTCGTCAATTCTGAATCTTGTTACACTTATGATAATTAGTATATAAATATGTTAGCCATCATCATATTTCTTCTTCTAAGAAGGATGTCTGTAATTTCTACAGGGGCTGGAAGGGTCTAGGTTTCAGTGAAGTGGCCATTGGTACTTCATACAGCATTTGTGGATCTACTCTTGCATAAGTATTTTGGGCTGCTATTTCACCCAACAGCTTTGGTTGCATATTCATGAGTATATGCCACATTCCTGGTGATGTCTGTTCAGCCACCTCACAGAAGACTTCTAGAAGCTTGAGTTGCTACTGCCTTCCTATAACCGAATGCAGAAATAGAGCAGCTGAATTAATTATAACTTCACTCAAGGTAGGGTATAAAATGCACTAACTTCTCTTAGGACATATTCTGGGAGAAAAATGTGTCTGTGCTCAAACAGGGTTCAGATTAAACCAGTCTTAGTAAAGCATTTCACTAGCTCTCTTATCCATGGGTTGTTGCTTTTTAAAAAAAGTCCCTCACAGAGGGTGTGTCTAGTATTATCTAGTTTTCTTCTGAATAATATCCAATGTTTCACTTTGTCCTAAAGAGAAAGTTTCCTGGCCTATCAGATTTTCACCATCTGTATTTCCTCATGGACTCATTAGGAACTTCAAATAACAGGCAAATATGTGTATACAATCAGGTCACAATCGTACAGAGTAAAGCAAGCTTAAATCCACTGAAATCAGTTGGCTTAACTCTGACAGATAGTGGCTGTGGGTAGCCTCCCAGAAAATTAGGAAGCAAGTTGTATTCTTCCTATTTTCAAGAAGGCAACAACTCTATTTTGGATGACTGGATGTCATCCAGTTAGTTTTATAAAGCTGGTGGATAAGACATATTTTAGGCATTTCTTGTACATGCTGCATATTTTATGTCTGCAGCAAGTTATATGCTTCCTTTGGCTAGATCCCACACCACAACATAAAATCTAAATCTAGTAATCATATAGGATGAGTGTAGAAGATGGGCATTAACAACAGGTATCATCCTCAGCACACTGTGTGTCTGTGTTTGTATAGGTATGTGTTGCTACACTAATGCCCAACATCATCTGCCTTTCCAGTGTAAGAGCTGGATTTATTCATTACTGCTATAGCATGAGATCCTATCATAGGGAAACCGCAATTATAGCCCAGTTGTAAATGGATGCTTTGCAGACCACGGATGACGAGTTGTGTACATCTCACAGGTGCTGATGGTGGGTGGGTTCTCTTGTTTTCTTCTGGCATTTTCCCTTGCATTCTCTCTGAGACTGACTCGTCTAATGCTAAATACCATAACTAGTTTATTGAGCATGATAGACTAATAGGAAACATTGAGTTACCATTCCTTAAGTTTGAAATAAAACACTCATGCAGAAAATGAGGCATGGGGAGGAGCATAATGTAGTGTGTGTCCATATGTGTGTGTGTGTGCATGTTATTTTACAGGAGCTGAAATTATCACATTGCTGTAGTTTCCTCAAGGATTTCCTCATTCTTTTCAGTGAAGCACATTTGCAAGTTTATTCCTTTGTAATTACAGATCTCTCTGAGTTAGGCAGCTGATGTATTGCATGTAAATAAGAGTTCATGTATGACCATAGACCAAATAAAATTGCTTTAAGGCAGAGGATTACATACTTGATTACACATACTTAAAAGTAAGGTCTACTCAAATCTTGGATTAACTTCCCAGTAAGTATGCTTAGGATCAGAACATTGCATGCTATTGTTAGTCCCAGCTATAGTAGACCCAATGGGGCTTCCATAAGTGTTGACTTAACAAATTCCATTCATTCAGTGAGTCTAGTAGTCGTGACTATAATCCAGAGTGTCTGTCAATTTGCATTACTCTTGACTACCTCCACTTAGGATACCTTCAGAGGAATCTCACATAGGCCTGGTATCTACACTAACTGTACTTTGACATTCATCAACATTTCAGGCATTCTGTCACCACACAATTGCCTTCCTAGGCAAACATTCCACTCTTGCAAGTTGCTGTACCATAGTAGATGGCAACCACCAAATGTGGCATTCTTGACCCCAGGGTTTTCATACATATAGGCAGTACAGTGCTCCCATCCTGATGCTCTTCCTCTTCTGCTCATTGTCTTCATCCTCCACACACACCCACGCACGTGGCTCTGGACCGCTCATCACGTTCTTCTTGTTTAAAACCCCATTGTTCATTTGTTTGTTGTTCTCTTCTCTCTCTCTTCTTTCTCTCTTCTCTCTCTTTTCTCTTGCTTTCTTTGTTTTCTTTTTCTTTTTGTCTCCTCTGTTTTGTATACCCAGGCAGCCCATTGAGTAACTTCTTTGACGTAATTAAACAACTTTTTTCAGACGAGAAGAACGGGCAGGTGAGCCATCCCCCCGGCACGCCAACCAAGCATAGCGCAAACAGCAAGCGGAGCGAATCCGATGCTAATGGCAATGGGTCTAGAGGAGACACTAAGTACCCCGCTGGCAAAGAGAAGGCAAAGATGGTCTCATCACTCGGCCTACAAGACCAACCTTAAATAAATGCATTTTTTTAATAAAAACAAAACAAAGAACAGATTAAATAACTAAAAAGAAAAATACAAAAAAAAAAAACCCTAAATGAATGAGTATTTAGTAAGCTAGCCTCTAAAATAGATGGATGTATATATATTGCTACAACAGTACAAAACTGTCTATAGACAACTTTTGTATGAAGGAATGACTGTGTGTATATATATATATATATATATACATATATAGATATAGATAAAAAACACACATACATATATATATATATATTTATATAATATAATATTTATCTCTGAAACAAAACACAAAAGCAACGAGGAAAGAAAAAAGGTAGCACAGATGACAAACCCAGTTTGACAAATCTTGGGTTGCTTTTTTTCATCTCCCAGTTCTTTTCTCTTACTTCCCTCCCTTCTGACCCTCCCCTCCCATTTTGTTCTTGTTTCGTTCTCTCTGAGTTTCTGACCACGACCACTTGTTTCCACTCTGCTACCAGGAATTATCCCGAAAAGTTAACATGTCAGCCAACAGCTTCACCTTCTGTGCTCTGCGAATGCTTGTTCACGGAAGGCTACTGATGTAAGACTGTCCACGGACTGGTTCTGTTTGGGGACTCCCAGCCTCCCCTCTCTCACTGCAGGAAATGGGTCTCCTCCCTTCCACTTGCCCTCAACACACACTTTTCTTTTGGTGCTCTGCGCTGGAGAACTGCTCAGTCACAAAATGTTCACAGTTGGAGTTACTGGAGTGGCATCGTTGCCCGTCCTCACGGGCGAATCCAGACCACGGTTGCTGGGAGGGGAGAATATTATGACATATTCAGGCAGTGTTCTCATTTGACATTAAGAAATCCCCCCCAATGAGGAAATTTGCCCTCAAATTTCTTTTCATCTCCTGTCCCTTTTCTCTGCTCCCCCTCAACTCTTTTTTCAAATTGTGTTTGTGTTTTTATAATCTTAAAAACTTCTCTCTTTTTTTTCAACCTGCTGGAGGGGCAGGACACAAACTTAGGGAAAACTACAAGATGAAAGTCAATTAAATATGAACACTGAAACTTAGGGAAAAGGCAACTTTTGGCAGTGAGGAGGAGGAAGAGGTATGAGAATCCAGCTGTTTGAGGACAATCTCTTCTGCTGCCACCTGCTGTTGCCATCACCACCACCACCACCAAGGCTGCTGCTGTTCCTCCTCCTGTCTGCAGTTCCTTCCCTCCCTTCCTCCTTCCCTCAGTTCCTTCTTTCCACACTGGGACTTCCTTCGCCAGCTGACTTCTCTGCTGCATCATGCGTTTGGATGCAATTATTGTGTTCTTAGTGCTGCATTGATATATCAGTATTATTATTATTTTTGCTGGTTTTATTTATGTATTTATTTATTGTTTTATTTATTTATTTATTCATTTGGGGGGGGTGCATGTGTGTGTGCGTGTGTGTGTATGTGTTTTTAATGCAAAAGAAGAACATGGAACGAGAGTCATTTTTCCCCTCTCCTGTGTGCGTGGGTGCGTGTACAACTGTTGGTACTTGATTCATCCAAGTAAGATATGGAGGAGATAGCACTATGGGCGAGTTAAACACAGAGCTACTGTAAACTTTTAAAAGTATTGCAAGATATTTTTATAAACTTTTTTTTCAAAAAGGGTGGGTGGGATGGAACTTTCATGTGTGTGTTTTAAGTTGTTAGGTCTCTTATTTATAATGCATATATATAAATATATATATTAAAAAAAATAAGCTATTAGATATATCTTCTGCTTTCATTACTGTGTAGAGGTGACACTGGTTATTATTTATTTGGAGGAGGGGGGAATGATGACAAGACCACTTAACCTGTTCCTGTCACCGATACTTCAATATTTTTTTTTCTGTATGTCTTTCTCCTTTCTTTTCCTCTCTCCAATGTTACCTGAATTTGGCCCACATTCAAAGATTTTCAAAACAGTGATCATATGTGTCAGAGACAAATAACAGCAGGAGAAATTCTCCTTTACTGATATGTTCTAAAATGTAGATTTAGTATTAGTGTTCAATTCCCTTATTACCTTCAATTGCTGTTGGGTTCCTATGAGTGTATGTTATTCTGCAAGACTTTTAATGATAATATTAGATTCCTCCCTCACCACTCTTACTTCCTTTCTAGATTTTTTTTCCAGTTTCTTTTTTGTCTTCATTCTTTATGGGTTTGTTTGTTTGTCTGGTTCTTCTTGCACCTGTTTTTATTGTACATAGGTTTGAAGAAGAAGAAGAAAATTAAAAAAAGAGACACAAATGTGGGAGGGTGCTTTTTGTTTGTTTGTTTGTTTTTTCCTGATCTGAAAAAAACTTTTCTCTTGTATTGCTGTGTGCATGTCAGACACTGGGAGGGTGGTGGCTGGGGATGGAGGGAGGTGAGGATGCCAGAGGTTTGGGGGCAGTTTTAATTGCATGATATTGCTGTAAATTAGTCTCTTTTGCTTTTATTGTCTTTTCTGCCTCCACCTTTTCCTTCCCGAGCTTCCCTTCCACCACCCTCAGCCTTTCCCCCACCTCTCTTTTCTCTTCCCTTGTGTATAGATTTTGATGCTTCTGTTACATTGTACCTCTACAAAAAAAAGGCTGGGATTTCAATACAGAATTATACTATTACGACTACTGCTAATAATACAGCAAAACCCACATGGTACAAGCAGGAAGGGAATTACTTACACAAGACATAAGAATAAATTAAAGCAATACCTCTTGTTATCCTTCCTATTTTGTACTTTGAAGACACAAATACATACGCACCCACACATACTCACACATGTGGACACAGACTGACATTATTTAACAGTTCAAATGGACAAAGAAGACCCTTCTGATGTATCCCTTGTTAAATAACTGTGAGCAACTTTAGTTCAAAAACAATAAATTCATTCAGAAAAGATTCTGGCTGGTTTTGTGTCTTGTTTTATATCCTGGATTGATGGGTGGAATCTCTTCCATCAAGGTAAAACTCAGGTGAGTACCATGCCAAAATCTTACTAAGCCTAGGGTTGAACTTTGTGAAGCATTATAGCAGGGAATTCTTAACCGCAGCATAAGGGCTTGGTCAAGCTCTCTGTACCCAAATTTGAGATTTTTCACGGATTTTAGGCAGCATTATGCTTGCTGAAAACATTCAGAAATGAGGACCCTGCTGTTAGTGTAGCTCTGAAGATAGGTATAATATTTCTAGAACAATGGGACTGGTTCAGTGACCACAGTGCATTCAGTTCAGACGTACCTTTTCAACTCCAGAGTTGAACTGGGAGTGGGGTATGGGGGAATCCAGTTTGTAGCAGAAGGCAACTAGATGGGCTGATTGTCCAGCATTTCTGATTTCATGAAATTCCCCAACCCAACTGCATATCCAGAGCACATTTGCATTTACTTGACATTTCTTTTCTGGAATTTCTGGAATGGGAAGCATTTTGTATGTTGATTTGCTTTGCTGGTGTGTACATTGGTCATGCAAATTGCAAAGCCAGGAGGGAGCTGGGCTCAGTTGCAATCCCAGAACCTGCTGAAAGTCCTTGTTTTAGATCACATCTGTCTTTACCCTTACAGTGCTGAACAAGATCAAGTCAAAGGGCTTGGATGGAGTTTAGAGTTACTTTTTCCAGCAGCATGGGGAGGAAGTCCTTTAGACTGGGTTTAGCTCCTCCTCCAGCTCCAGACAGGCAGGTTAATAACCAATAGAAGAGTAGTACTAGCATCCAGGGAGGAGAGCCAAGCCAGTCTTTCCCAGTTCTTTCCTGCCTCCAGCGGCGAAGGACAGGCTTGGGTCTTGCTCCAGTGCTCTGGAGAGAATTTCAAGAGGATGGCTCATTGTAGCCTGTGTTGCTCCAATCTGTTCTCTGAGGAGGATTTAGGGGTCATGGAGACTCTGCCACTTTCAGGGCAGATGGCTGGAATGGAGCTCTCCGGAGGTCCCTGGTAGGCTCCCTGGAGACTGCATAAGCAAGATGGGGCCTCATCTTTTGAGGCAGACCACACTGGTGCCATCTATGAGACTTCAGGCATGGTGGCCATTATGGCTGCTGTGCGGGTGAGTCCTGCTTCCCCTGCTTTTTCCTGGAAACTGTACTGATGGCGGCAGAGTGTGATGGGGCCTCAATTTCTGAGGCAGACCACATTGGTGCAATCAATGAGGCTTCAGGCATGGCAGCCATTATAGCTGGTGCATGGATGAGTCCTGCTTCCCCCACTTTCCCCTGGAAACCACACAAGCAGCAGCGGAGCATGATGGGGGCCTCATCTTCTGAGGTGGGCCACGCTGGCATGATTGACGAAGCTTCAGGCACAGAAGCTATTACAGCTCGTGCACAGGTGAATCCTGCTTCCCCCGCCTCCCTTCCCTTGCTTATTTTGGCTGGGAACAAACTCCCACCTCAGCTGGCCAGCTGGATAACCTTAGTAGCCGGCACACTGTAGTGGCAGGCCAATGGTTTGAGGAGGAAGGGTCGGGGGGAGCATCCACCTAAAAAGGTGAAAAGTGAAGCGACACTTCTGATAGTGGAGGGGGAGGGTTGTCATCAGAAGAATGTGACTTGCTGGCTGATCAGGTCTCACTCAGGCCATGTGATGCCAGTGCTTTTCAGATACTGGCACACAAGGTTCCCCAGCCCTCTCTGTGACTTTGGTGGTCTTGTTTGGGCTGGAGCTTGGTATATCATCTCTGGGAAAGGCTCGCTTGGCTCTCCTCCCTGGATGCTAGTACTACTCTTCTATTGGTTATTGCCCTGCCTGTCTGGAGCTGGAGGAGGAGCCAAACCCAGTCTAAAGAACTCCCTCCCCACAGCTGCTGAAAAGGAACCTACACGGTAAGTACCAATGTTCCGTCTGCAAGCCACACAGGTAGCGAGCATTTTGGAGCTCGTGCCATGTGTTCCCAGAGGTATAATAATAATAATAATAAAATTTTATTTCTATCCCGCCCCTCTGCAACACAATCGGGGCGGCTTACAATATAAAAACTCCATAGTCCCAGTACCCTAGCCCACCCCCCCTTAAAATAATATTAAACTATAAAAGATTAAAAACATACAGTAAATTAGAAAAATATTAAAACATACAATAGTTTAAAAAAATGATTTTAAAAAAAATGATTACAGCTCAGGGAGGACAACCGAGTCTTGGGCCGGGATAGTTATTCAGGAAAGGCCTGCCGGAAAAGATCCATCTTGACAGCTTTTTTAAAGCCGTCTAAGGTGTTAATAAGACGGATCTCATCCGGCAGGCCATTCCATAATCTGGGAGCAACAGCGGAGAAGGCCCTCTGGGAGGTCACCGACGGCCTTGTTTTCATAGGCTGTAACAGATTCCTCCCAGAGGACCGAAGTGCGTGGGGAGGGTCGTACGGAAGGAAGGAGGCGGTCCCGGAGATAAGTTGGACCCAAGCCATGCAGGGCTTTAAAGGTTATAACCAACACCTTGTACTGTGCCCGGAAACGAATAGGCAGCCAGTGGAGAGCTTTTAGCACAGGTGTTATATGCTCTCTTCTGGAAACACCAGAAATCAACCTGGCTGCCATGTTCTGAACTAGTTGAAGTTTCCGAGTTAAGCACAAGGGTAGCCCCATGTAGAGCGCATTACAGAAATCCAGACGGGAGGTTACCAGTGCATGTACCACAGTTTCGAGGTCCCTAGTTTCCAGGCAAGGGCGCAGCTGGCGTATCAGCCGAAGTTGATAACAGTATACATTTTGTGAGTTCAGTGTGAATCAAGTGAATGTATATGCTATACAAGTGAGAGCTGTGCAGATAGTAAAGACTGATGGTAGGAAATCCTAGTTACAGTTGGTCAAGGAAATCCTATGATGAAGGGGTGTATCAGATGTCCTCCTGAGGTTTGGGACCACAGGTCCCATAAGCCCCACTCAATATGGTCAAAGGTTGATTGTTGGTTGTAGACTAACAAATCTAGAAGGCACCAAGTTGCCTACTCTTGCAGCCAATCATATGCTTCTGCAACAGGAAAAAAGTTGATCCCATGTATATGGGTGGGATCTCAGGCAAAAGCCTTTCACTCTGCCTGCAGCAAGACGGCAACCCTCTGAAGACTTGCTCCTCCTGACTTCTTGTTGCAGCACCTGTGACAGAACTCCTGATGTCCTGAATAGAGGTAAAAGATTTAAAAAGAGGAAGGGAGGGGGAGAAAAAAAAAGAAATATGGCAGCACCTTTAAGATTAACTGGTTTTTATTTTAGCATGAACTTTCATGGATATAAACCCACTTCTGCAGATCCATTGCTGAGTGGCATTAAGGCCTCAGGCATAAAAGCATATGTATACAATTGTGGGAGGGGGATAGAATGTAATAGGACCAAGAAAGATACAAATCATGACCCTTGCCCTAAATTTTCAAAGGGCTGAGTGAGGTGATGCAGGTCTTTCATATCTTTACAGCAGTCAGTTTAGTGTTGATGTGTGAAAGAATAAATCCGCTCAGGCAAATTAGGTAAAGGTGAATTATAGAGGCCTGATCTATTTGCTTTGTAGCCATAAAATATAGTTTTACTACATGACAGTATTATTCTACTGTAGCACATGTAACTTTCAACTCTCCTATTACCTTTATTTTCTTTTTCTATGTTCACCGTCAGAATATGCTGCATTGCAAGATTTTACAAAATTTTACAAAATGCAAATAATTTTGTACTGTTTTCTATTACTATTTAATTTTTCCCCCTTTGCTTTTGTTTTTGGCTTTGGACACCAGTTTTTGTAGGCGTGCTTCAGGGAATTTTTGTTCCAAAAATGCACAAAAATATGAGGGTATCCATTTGTTCTTCCTAGTGTTAAACTTTTCTCTTGTATTGCTGTGTAGAGTACAGAGAGAGTGGTGGCTGGGGACAGGGGAAAGTAAGGAGGCAAGTGGTTATGTGGGCAGGTCTAATAGTTTGACAGTAATCTCTCTCTCTCCTTTTGTTGTTTCTCACCTACACTGCAAGCTTCCCTTTTACTACTCAGCTCTTTGATGTTTCCTACCACACTGCCTCTTCATTAAGCATAGAGAAAAATAATGCATCCATCCAAATGTTGTTGAAGTACAACTCCCAGCACTTCTCACCATTGGCTATACAAGCTAAGGCAATCAAGACTTGGAGTTCAACAACATCTGAAGGACCTCATGATTCCCACCCCTGTTGTGAAGACTGTATGGTGCTTATTAGCAGGGTTGCCAAGTGAAATAAGGAACAGGCTTCCCGCCCCTTTAATGATTGCATAAAAGATGGGATTTCAGCAGGTGCTCCTTGCCTGACAGGCAGTCTCTGCTAGAATTCCCTTTTCTAGATAGCCATTAAAGGGAAGGGAGCTCTGTCCCTTCTTTTACCTGGCAACCCTACTTATTGTATGCTGATGACAATCATCTCTATTGTTCTTTGTGGGTGCTGAACCAGTACCTGGATGCTGTAATGGGCTGAATGAAGGCCAATAGACTGAAACTGAATCCCAGAGGCTCTGTGGATTGGTCGTTCTCAGGTCTGGGAATTGGGTAAATAGGTTGTCCTGGATGGGGTTGTACTCCTCCTCAAGGAGCAGGTACATAGTTTGTGAGTGCTCCTAGACCCACTGTTGTCACTTGGGGCCCAAGTTGATTTTGTGGCATGGAGTGCTTGGTGCCAGCTCCGACAGGTGAGTCAGCTACAGCCTTTCCTGGACAGAAATAACCTAGCCCCAGTAGTCCTTGCACTGGTAGCACTGCAAAATGCAGCAGCTCAACTGCTGACCATATAGTACCAAAAAAGACAGCATATCATGCCGACCTTAAAAGAATTGCACTGGCTGCCAGTACTTTTCCAATCTGAACTCATAGAATCATAGAATTGTAGAGTTGGAAGAGACCACAAGGGCCATCCAGTCCAACCCCATTCTGCCACGCAGGAAATCATGTTGATTTTGTACACATCATAGTCTTCTTGTAAAGCACACTTTGTAGGGCACATGGGGGCCATGTACATTGATGGTGGCATATACATAAATTTAATAATAATAATAACGGTATTCTCTTATCCCACATAAACGAATGCTTCTTCTCAAGGTGCTTGTGATGACATTTAAAGCTCTAAGCAGCTTGTGACCTTGCCACTTGAGGGAACGCCTGTCCCCAAATGTGCCTGCCCAAGGATTAAGATGTGCTGGGGAGTCCCTCTTCCATGTCCCACCAATGAGACCAATGCACTATGTTGGGACATGGGTGAGGGCCTTCTCAGCTGTGGCACCCAGCTGTGGAATGGTCTCTCCCAGGAAGCCTGACTGGTGCCAACAATCATGTCATTGAGGTGCCAAGTTAAAACTTGGTTGTTCATCATAGCCTTTGGGCCTCATTAACTCATCCCAAATATGGTGTATATAGTTGTTGTTTTTTTAACATTGATCAAGTTTCTTCAGACAAAACTAACAAGACAAAACAATAAAATAACAAAACAAAACAAAAAATACATACATACCTTATACCAACAGTGACACAACAATATTAACTAGTGTATAACTAGTTAATATAGTTTAATTTTAATATTTTATATTAACTAGTTAATATACTATAATTTTTTTAAAAGGCCTTTTAAATCTGTTTTTACCTTACTACTGCACTTTACAATGTTTTTAGTTTATTTAATTATTTTATTATTTTAAACTGTGTAACTTGTTTAAATGCTTTTGTAAGCTGCCCTAAGAACTTTGATTTAAGGTGGGGTATAAATATTTTAATATATAAATATAAATAAATAAAATTGTTGGTAAGAGGGCCTCCATCTTTTAACAGAAAAAAGTGAAAGAGAAAAAAAGGAGTGGTTCAGACTACTGTGTGAGTGAAACACAAAAAAGGAATCTGTTCAGACAACTGTTCAGAATATACTTTAGAAATGAACTCAGATTGGGTTTTTAGATGGAGTTTGGTAGTTTGTCTTGTGCATACTTGGCAATGTGGCCAGCTAGTTCAGCTTGTACATACTTAGCAGTGTGGCTAACATCAGGTATGCTACAATTTTATTCAAACCAGAAAAAAACACAAAGTTTTTTTCAGAATTGCCCCAGAAAAAACATAGTGTCCTACAGTAAGAGCAAGTTGCAGTAACTGCAGCTTGTCTTAATGGTGGTTTTCCCCCCAGCAGTCCCCATAAGTTTTGCATCCAAAGATGACAGCTGGCATGGGGGCAGCAGGATGGTGATGGTGGGGTGCCCTCCTACCTCCCCCAATCCCCCTGGGGGTAACAGCAGCAGCGGCTGGGGTGGGTGGTAATGACAGCTGCCCACCTCCCTTCCCCATCCCCAATCGCTTGGGGGAGGATGGTGGCTGTCAGCAAGCCCCGCCCCCTGTGCATGTCTGGCCAATTAGATTTATACTTCCTCTTGTTTGGGCAAATTGGCTCGCTTGTCCTAACGAGCAGAAATGCACACCTCATTGTTTTTAAAAAGAAACTGAGCTTTTTGGCCTTTTTGCCCCCCTTCTTCACAATATGTTGAAATCATATGGAATGCCATTAGGTCAGGTAGGATTCTCCTCACATTCCATGGGAGTTTTTTCGCTGTTTGGACAGCACCAATGTTAAGCCTTTCCCCTACCGTTAAGTGTTTTGCTATTGGTTGTAACTACTCGATGATGAGGAAAATTCTAGAGATGGTGAATGATAATCATAACAATCTACCCAACTTGCTGGAAAATGTCAGTTGTATCGGTCATGACTAAATGCAGTGGTTGGCAGGACTTCTGTTTTGGGGATACTTTTTGTTTTGTTTTGAACATCTGTCTAGCAGAGGGGAGGGTGAAAGGAGAAATATACAGAACTAATAAAATTAACGGGATTCTGTCCTCTTTTACCTCTGGACACCTGTTACAAGTAAAAATGGCATGTGCGACATGCCTAAACAAAAAGAAAGAATAGCTAGCTAGCTGAATTTCAGGGTATTAAAATCATGGAAGCTATTCAAAGAGAGTATGCACATTTTTATTCCATTTTATAAAGCAGTAAACATGTGGGGATCCATAACTGAAATCTTTGGCAGTATTTTTAAAAAACACTAACCACACAAGTTTTAGTTTATTTTGAAGAATAGAATGGACATGATGAAGATGATGATGATGATGATGATGATTTAAATTTTGTAAGCTGCATTCTCCCTTGGTGGGAGAAAGGTGGAGTATACATTGAATGAATTAACGAATGCATGCATTCATACATATGTACATACATACATACTAAGGGGCAAATTTAAGTTCACATAGATATGACTTGAACTGCTGACTTATCACTAGGACAGTTTCTTCTAAATTTCAGTGTTAGGCACTTCAGGTCTCTTGCAAGATGAAAATCATAGCATCTCAAGACAATTTTTAATATTTGTTCACAAATCAGTTATATATGCCGAACGCTGTGTAAATGGCTCAGCCACACATGGGTAAACTTTGCTTGAACTGAAAATGTATTACAGCCAAAGACTGGAACAATTTTGCAGACAATACTGTATACAATGCTATACAATAAGAGACAGTTCTAGATAAAAGCTGAAACAAGTTAAATACACATGCTCGTATCTATGTAGAGCCTTATTGCATGATGTCGGTATGTTTCAGCTGTTCTGTTCCAGTTTTGTGGGAGACCGTGCTAACTATGTGTCTCTTTGCTAACAGATTTTTCCAGTTAGCAAAAAGACTCATATTTACCATTGTCTCCCACAAGACCAGAGCAGAACAGTTGAAACACACTGATGCCATGCAATAAGGCAAGGCCAGTGGCACTATTATAGGGGTGCATTGCCACTTCCTTCCCTCATGCGATAAGCCCCATACATACTAAAATCTCCAGTACAGTATTTAGAAGGAAAAGGCCCATATATTACTACAGTATTCCAACTATTTACGATTCATAATCAGTTTCTTACAAATAATAGCAGATGCACACAATGTTGCTGCTTTATATGTAACCTGAGAGTTCAGGTCTGACAATAGGTAATTCACATAAAATGTATCCATCTCCCTGAATATTTCTGGAGAATTGGGGTAATAATATCTAGATGCATATCACAATAGAAAGAATAGTGCAATAGTACATGCTTGACAGTTTCAACAGGAGCTGTGTTGCAAGGACGTAAACACTCTTTAAAAAAAACCTTCCTTCCAAATGTATGGAAGATAAGACATTAAGCCTAGGTAATGTAAAAGCCCTTCTATATTTAATAATTGACTGATATGACATATAACGTATATTCCGGCATATAAGATGACTGGGCATATAAGACGGAACCCCCCAATTTTCCAGTAAAAATCTACAGTTTGGCATATATTCGCATATAAGACCACCCCCCAATTTGGCTGGCTGGCTGGCTGGGGGAGCTTTGCCAGCTGATCCTCTTTGTTTCCCAACTCACAAGGATCTCCTCCTGAGTTGGGAAAGCCAACAGGATCAGCTGGCAGGGCTCTCCCAGCCAGCCAGCCACAACATTCGCCCATCTCTTCCACTTTCGGTTGCTTCCCAAAGGGGGTGAAGGCAGAGGAGGGGGCCGAATGAACTCGGTTTGCCTTGACCACTGCCCATTCCCTCTGTCTTTGCGAAGGGAAGGAAGACGGAGGGGATGGGCGGCCTCCGTGGCAAACCGTGGCATTCGCCCCTCTCTTCCACCTTCCAGTCACCCTTGACCCAGTTTCCCTCATCTGCTCCCCCCCTTCCCTCCATCTTCATTCCCTTTGGAAGGGAATGAAGACACTGGCAAACTGCAAGATTCACCCCTTTCTTCCACCTTCAAGGAAGGTGGAAGAAAGGAGCAAACTTACCAGGTTTGCCTCAGCTGCTGTAAGGGTGGCTGGAGGGGGGGGACTTTCCAGCCACCCCCCCTCCCTGAGGCCACAACCGGGAGCCTGATCGCCCTTGGGAAGGGTGGAAGGGTGGCTGGAGGGGGGGAGGCTTCCTAGCCACCCACCCCCTCCCCGAGGCCGCGACCGGGAGCCTGATCGCCCTTCGGGGAGGGTGGAAGGGTGACTGGAGGGGGCTTTCCTCCCAACCCACCCCCTCCCTGAGGCTGCAATCGGGAGCCCGATTGCCCTTCGGGGAGGGGAGAAGGGTGGCTGGAGGGGGGGCTTCCTAGCCACCCACCCCCTCCCCGAAGCCGTGATCGGGAGCCCAATCCTGGCTTCAGGGAGGGTGGAAGGGTGGCTGGAGGGGGGGCTTCCTAGCCACCCACCCTCTCCCCAGAGCCGCAATCGGGAGCCCGATCAAGGGTTTGGGAGGGTGGAAGGGTGGCTGGAGGAGGGAGGCTTCCTAGCCAGCCACTCCCTCCCCAAAGCTGTGATCAGGAGCCCGATCGCGGCTTTGGGGAGGGTGGAAGGGGGGCTGGAGGGGGGCTTCCTAGCCACCCACCCTCTCCTGAAGCCGTGATCGGGAGGCCGATCGCGGCTTTGGGGAGGGTGAATGGGTGGCTCGAGGAGGGGCTTTCCAGCAACATTCTCCCCCTTCCTCTGTCTTCGGTTGCTCCCCAGAGGGGGAGAAGGCAGAGGAGGGGGGCGAATGAACCGGGAAACACTTTGCCTCTCCCCCCACCCAATCTTCTGCCTCTTCGCTCCATTTGTGAAGGGAACGAAGAGGCAGGAGATCGGATGGTGGGGTGAAACAAAGTGTATCCGGCGTATAAAACGACCCCTGATTTTGGAGGCTATTTTTCAGGGCTCAAAGGTCATGGAATATACGTAGCTTGGGATTTTAAATTTGGTATTGCCCACAAATCCAACAATCCCGATTTTCATCTTAAAAATAAAGGGGAACCATAGTCTGTTTGTGAAAATAGACTAAAAAGCAAGGATATCAGACTCCACCAATTGTGAAGAGAAACCAGACCAAGCAGGTGTTTGGGGACTAGCTATGCTATCTTGTACTACATAGCACTGTAACTATAGTGCTGCATAGTGGATTCCAGCCAGACTCTCCCAAACCCCACATACTGGCAAGTAGCCCACCCTCTCCCATGAGCCATCTCCAGTGCAACAGAAGAAAAAGAATCCCTGGAAATCCCCCCTGGCTCTGACTATTGCTCACACAAGGGAGGGTGGGACTATCAGGCAGCTGCTTCTCAACCAATGCAAATGGACCCTCATTGATCCCAGCAGCTGCTTACCAGGTGCTGGGGTTTGGGGGACTGTAATAGTCCCTACACAATCCTTAAACTAAAATAGGGGCTACGTGGGGATCATGAATATGTAGCAGTTATGAATGTGTAACTAGGTTACATATGCATAACTCCTCCACAGGATTCTGGCCTCCACTCCAAGATCTTGATCCTGAAGTTGTTAATTCTGAATAGCAGCTGTGATGGGCCTTGTCAGCTTTGTTCTAAAAAAGATCTCTTGACATTGTACTTCAGGTCATGCTGCGTGTCTTTCCTCCACAAAGCCCTCCGCAACTTCGTAGTACCTCTTCTTTCGGGTCTATGTATTTCCCATCAAAACCCCATTCAGCCAGGTCATGACTTGGTCTCCAACATTATCTCATGAGCCTCTAAGTCCTGACAGCCTAAACACTGCCAACAACCATTCATCTTCTCAGAAGTTTACAAATAGAAGCAAACTGCACACTCCACATCCTACTTTGCCCCTATGTGCTGCTAAATTTAAAAGTTATGATGAGGGGGGAAGATGTTGAGTACGGGTGTATTTCCTTACTTGTCCCACTCTTGCAGTAAAATTATCTCCTCACGTGCAAGGTATTTTCTCTCAGTATGAACATTTGCAAGAATTATTTTGACATAAATCACATGAACAGACCTTTTAAAATTAGAAGAACTGGATTAGAATTGCCAGGTGAAGTAAAGGACAGGGCTCCTGTCACTTTAATGGTTTGTAGAAGAGGCACTACTTTGCAGGCAAGGCACACCTGCTGAAATTCCCTCTCCTCTGCAGCCATTAAAAGGACAGGAGTCCTGTCCCTTCTTTCACCTGGCAACACTAGACTAGATGGTTTGTGTTTTTAAAATCAGCCGGCCAGGTCTTTTGTGCTTGGTGTGTTTTGTTTCATAAAGGGAAAAAGATACTAATTGCAGGAAGAGACACTGTGCACAAATTGCAGCAATCCTGATGGGAAAGAAAATGCTTGTTTCATTCTTGTCCTGGAGAAAAATAACCAACCTCTTGTGGGTTAACAAACTCTAATCAGGCTACTTCAACAAGAACTAATAATATTGCCAGATTTCTTCACATGCAGATTTGGCCTTGCTTTGCCAAGAAAAAACTGACGGTGCAGAGGCAGAGCCCCAGGATGAGACTCTTGGCTTTATTAAGGGTGTCCTAGCCCTGAGTCTTGGTTTCTACACTGTATGGTGGTAAGGTTGCTAAGAGGCCCTTGGTCTTGTTTGTGACTGCCCCACTTTAAGGGATGTGGCCAGTACAGGGGTAAAATCTTCAAAGAAAGGCTTAAGCTCCCTGGACCACACACTCCCGATAACCTCTAAAAACCAGAATATGTTATGCCAATTAATTTAATTTGTATAATCAGCACAGAAGGCAGAGTTCGGGATGGGTTGGTTTAAAATTTGGAAGTTTACCCAAAGTGTGATGTACTGGTGTTACAGTTTTATCATGCAACTGATATGCATGTACTGTGCATCACTCCTGGACAGGATGGCTGGAGGAGGACTGAAATATTAAGGATATCTCTAAGCTTTAGAGCAGAAGAGAAAGAGATTGTGAAGAAATGGGGCAGAGAGGCCACAAGAGAGTTGTGCTTCAAACAGGTGAATTAACTTTACTGAACACTGTAAAAGCCTGAACCCATTTAGCCAATGCATAGTTAGCCTTTTCCCTTCCATCCAATTGTCCTTCTTTTACTGGATGCAAGAGGCCATGTCCTTGAATCCTGTACCTGTGCTCAGCTTTGTACCACTTGTCACAAAAGGTAGGTGTTCATATACCACTCTGAACAGACACTTAAGTTTTCCAGAATAGGATGTGCAGCAAACCAGTCACAAAAGACATAAGAGGTAAGCAATCTGACTTTTTTTTTCTTTTCTTTTTTTGCAAAGAGTAGTACAGGTAGTAGCAAGTGAATTTGTGGTTTGCTTTTGTGATAGCTGCGGAAGTTCTGCTTTACAGTTTACCACTTTGCTTCTGATCCTTCAATTCTAACATGCAGAATGGAGATGAAATGTTGGGGAGAGCTGTGCCTGAAAGATTCTGATGTGCACAGCAACCATCAAACATAAAGGAGAGGGGTCTCTTTTTTTTCTTCCAGTGTTCTAGTCTGAATTCTTCTGAAAAAAACATAATTGAAAGGAAATAGAAAAATACTAGAAAAGTGTCTTCTTTTCAAGAATGTGCCTTCCAGGAAGATTGGCTGTTATCAACAGGAAGCAAACTTACTTGTTGGAAACAAAGTTCTATGCTGTTTTTCTGGTGCATTTAAAAGAGAAGGTCCTATTTATTATAGACAAAGGCATATATTCAATTGCTAGATCTCACTGTAACAGCCCTATTCAGTTCATTGTGGAATGGTAAGTGAACACAAAGTATGGTAATGTTGTGTGCTTTCAAGTCCTTTCCAATTTATGGAGACCCAAAGGCCATGGATTTTTTATTTTTTGCAAGATTTGTTCAGAAGAGGGTTGCCTTTGGCTTCCTCTGAAGCTGAGAGAGTGTGACTTGCCCAGTGTCACCCAGTGGATTTCCATGATTCAAACCCTGGTCTCCAGAATCATAGTCTAGTGCTCAAGCCACACTATGCTGGCTGGTAACAGATTACCTCTTTAATCCATTTAGTAATTCTCTGGATTAGATGACTCCAAGATTGTCTTCTCTACCTGGGGCCCTTTCGCACTGTACATTTATAGCATTATGATTCTACTTTAACTAGAGTCTGTTGCAGAGAATTCTAAATGCTGCTCCCTAAACTGCAAATCCCAGGATTCCATAGGATGTTGCTATGGCAGTTAAAAATGGGATAACGGTGCTCTAATTTGGTACTGTGAAAGGACCTCAGATTTGCATTCTCAACTTCTGAACCCTGGAGCAGTTTCTTTAAAGTAGCCTAACCTGCAGCTGACAGTGTTTAGCCCCCCTTTTGCGAAATTTCACCTGCTCTTTTCTGTGTATCAAACCTCTTGTTAAAGTCACAGGAGTAGCAGGTTCCCCCACCCCCTGTCACTGCCAGTAGGCAAACCTTTATCCAAGGAGAACAGAGAGTCCAGGCATGTCTTGTGTACAGTTTTGTTAAAGATGGCCACAATAAGTTAAAGATGGCCACTGACTACTATGCTGGGAGGTGATGGGTGGGATAAACAAAACAGCATTTGTAAACAATGCAAGGTGTAGTATTTACTCTGTATGTTATTGTATATTGTTGCCACAAGAGGTCAGTGTAGCGATTACATAGGCTGTGTCTGACTTAAACCTGCTCTACAAATGCATCCCCAGCTGGGACAGAAATTAGGAGAGGCTGCTCTTAGTGCTGCTGTTAGAACAGTTCTAACTGCTGCTACAACCACAATGGTGCACAGAGTGGAGCAATATGCCCTACAAAAGTGATCCTGCAGGCATTTCATAAACTACAAGACCCACTTAAGGAGGTGAAGAAACTTACCATCGAGGCAAGGTTAACACCCAGGAGCCATCTGCTTCGAGACAGACCAAAACCACAAAATGTCAGAACACCCCTAGTTGTCACTTAGAGTCCCCAGCCGAGACCACTCAAATGCATCATCAACAAGCTACAGCCAGTTCTGGAGAATAACACAGCCATCATGATAAGGTAACTCCATGTAGCTGCTGTATGTGAACAGCTAGTACCTTTCATAACAAGTAGCCAAATTCAAAGAAGGGTGAGGTTCCTGTGACTTTACCCCAAAAGTTGGATTTCTGTGCCCCCCCCCCCCCGATATTGCTGAAGTGCAACTCCCAGCAGTAGGTTTTCCGTGTTTTTTTCCCGGGCTGTGAGGCCATGTTCTGGAAGAGTTTATTTCTGATGTTTCGCCTGTATCTGTGGCTGGCAACTTCAGAGAATGGTTGGGTAGGAGTGCAGGGGGGGGGGTTATATATTGTGAGCCCCTGTTGGAGAGGGTATGTAACTTTGTGTATTTGAATGGCTAGTTCCTAGGCTGGGAGGGATATACAAGGAGGATTAGTGTCTGTTTGGCTAATGGTCCATTGTCTGCTGGAAATCCCCCTGTCCCTGAGTGGAGTTCATTTGCATGTGTTGAGTTTTGATTTTAGTGTTTTTCAAGACTGGTAGCTAGATTTGTTTACTTTTAGGGTTTCTTCTTTCCTGTTGAAGTTGTCCAGGTGTTTGTGGATTTCAATAGCTTTTCTGTGCATTCTGATATGATAGTTGTTGTCCTGGTCCAGAATTTCAGTATTTTTAAATAACATTTTATGTCCAGGTTGGTTTATAACATGCAGTGTCAGCCAGAAAAATCAGCAGTAGCAGAACATGTTATAAACCAACTTAATTAAAAACTAATTAAAACAATACAAAGATTTAAAAAAATTAAAAATACATTAAAACTTGGCACTCATTTCAAAGGGGGAATATTTTCCTGATGCCTTTAAAAAATAGAAGAAAAACCCAGGGTGTTGAGTAATAGTAAAATATAGTGCTGGTGGACATTGAAAGAAGCAAGGAAGAGGGCTGAAGAAGACTAAAGGAAGAAATGTGTGTGTGAAATACTTTAGCCAAGTGGGAAATTATGTGCCAAAATGGGTATATCTTAAAGCTGTTTAAAAGAACATGGGGGAAAGGACGGTACACATAATGGTTTCCAAGTGTAAGGTGCCCCCAAAATAGACAGACATGGCATGCCATTTTATTTTTAAAAAAAATGGTATTGGAGGTTGCCAGGTGGAGTGAGGAGCAGGAAAGAGTGATAACCAGGGGCAACACAGTGCAAGGTCTTAAAAAATGATATAGACAAAATGTCTTAACTCTGTATTAAAGGGACTACACAAAGTAGAAAGATGATAAGGGCACTTTTGGATTGAGTGAGGAACTTGGACTGCAACTCCCATCTTCCTTAGCTAAATCTGAAGGATGCTGGGAAGTATACCATTGGACCTAAATGGCCCAATAGCTGAAGCAGCCTTGCAGCTTGGCTTTGTCTATAATTAGTATGGCTTGGGGAGAGTAAACACCTTATGGTCTTCTTCTTTACTGATTATCACTGTACCAGGCAAGAAATGGCAGTGGTTACCTGGTACAGAGACTCCCAGTTTAAGGCTATTGGCAGTACCAACTGTTCAGCTTTTCTCGATGTGTGAGCATGTGCCCAATTGATTATAAATCACTCAACTTTATAGTTTATCAATCCCCTTGTCTCCTCTCTTTCTAAAGTTTGCATAGCTTTTAAATACAGGTATACCTCAGATCTTTGTGGTCTCTGTGAATCACACAGCTGGGTTATTCCTGCGCCTACGCAGAGCATTCGGAACCTTCTGGAATCGCTAGGCAGAATGTGCATTGATACATTTTTGGCGGTAACTCCGCCCACCCTAACGGTCCCTTAAAAGGTGCTCCTGCCTAATTCCCCTCAGTTCCTTTCTTTCTGCTGCATTAGCAGCTTGAAGGAACCTTCATTCGCTAGTTTTTTCCTCACTTTTGATTTGATTGGATTTTTTACTTGGCTTGGATTTTTGACTATGATTTCTCTCACTCCTCTGGACTTGGGATTCTCTCTGTGATTTTTTTGGTGTTGACTTGGACTGTTTCGCACTACTCTTACAATTTTCCCCTTTGATTTGACAACCTCGTGAGTACAATGGCTACAAGAGCGGTCTTTAAAAGATGTGCCATCTGCCAGGCCAAACGCCCTAGTTCTGATGGCCATTCTCACTGCCTTATTTATCTTGGCAAGTCCCACAATGTGGACTCTTGCAAGCACTGTCAGGCATTTACACCTCAGGCCCATAAGCACAGGATGTCCCGCCTGAAATCGTTCTTATACAAAAAGGCTCTGATTCCGACAGCTGCTGCAACTCCAGCCTCTGCTCCGGGGCTCCCGCACCACCTAAACAGGGCCACTCACCATCTCCGAAGTTAAGGGCTCAGAAACAACATCGGTCCCGTAGTCCGTCCCAACGCTGTTCGGTTGCTTTGGATCCGGAGGCAGTGCGAGGTTCACACAAACGTTGCTCCTTCCGACCCATGTCGAGACTGAGCACAATCGACACCGTCAGCCTCCACACGGGACCAGGAACCCTCAATGTCGAAGGCTGTCCCTCCAGACCAAGTACCTTCTGAAGTCACTGGTCAGGATCGTGCTCCATCAGACCCCTCGAAATCTTTTAAAAAGAAATGGAAGGAGAAGCATTCCTCTCGGCATGAGGATAGCTCTAAGTCTAAGAGCAAGCTGAAGGATGATCCTAAAAGACTGAAACCGACGACTGTTCCATCGGTGGTCCCGACTGTTACTGCGACTATGGCTGTCAAGACTGCAAAGGCCCCACTTGCTGAGGATCCTACAGCTGCTACCAATTGGCCATTCCCCATAAGAACTGCTGGGGAAAAGCCTCCATCCCATGCTCCAACTCCTGCTACTTCTGTGGAAATTGTTGTGGTCAAAGTACCCTCCGGAGCCGACACAGATGTGTCACCTCAACGTAGAGGCCAGTCTCTGGCCCTTGTTGTTTCGAGAGCTCAGCTTCTTGGACGGTCTCAATCTGATGTCAAAGTTGAGGTTGTTGAATCCGAAGATGCAACTCGAATCCGTGCTTCTTTGCCCAGGATCCATTATGATGAGCCTGCTTACTCAGCCTGTGATCTGGCACGCTCCATCTACCATGCCCAGTTTAGTTCACCGACTGGATCCCAGGTCCTAAACACCCAGGCATTTGATTTCATGGAAATGTATACAGGTCGGAGTGTACGTCGCTCTCCACAACGTCTGGGGTTTGATGACCCGCCGGCTCCAATGAAGAAAGTTGCGGAGAGTCAGGTATCTCCACGTCCTGACTGACACCCTTTGCCACCTACTCTGCCACCTTGGCCAGCTTCTCCACCAACTCTACCAGCTTGAACCACTTCTCTTCCCCATGGAGACCGGAGCCCTTCACCCTTGGGTTCGACCTCCTCTTCTTCAGATTCATGGGATCCGTACTTACCGTATCTGCCATCTCCACAACCTGATTTGGTAGACAAGGATTCTGCTTCACCAACGGATGATGTCCGTGCCTTTTCTGAACAAGTGGTTCGTATGTCCCATGCTCTGGACCTCAAGGTTGTGGAAAAGGAGTCAGAACCAATGGATATGATATTGCATTGTATACAGTCGAAAGCACCTCCTACCACCAGTCTCCCAATCTTGCCTTCCCTGCTGAAGCTAACTCAGAGCTCATGGGAAAATCCTTCTTTGATCCAGTCAACGTTGAAGAAGATTGACAGACTGTATCAGGTTTGAGGTGAACACATCGAATGGTTGCAGACTCATCCTCACCATAATTCCGTGGTAGTTGAGGCCTCCCAACTCTATATCACTCCAGGAGCCATATCAACTAGCAGGCCTCTACACATGGCCATCAGTTTAGAAGGGGTTTCACTGGCCAGTCCTATAGACGCTCCCACTATCTGCCATCCTCTTCGTCAGCTTCATCGGTGAGGAGCCAAGGGTCAACATCTCAATACTGACCCCCTGCGAAGCAGAGGTCCAAGGACCAAGTGAGAAGAAAGTTTTGAATCTCCACTTCATTCTCTTCTCTTTTTCTGTAGACTCCAGTGTTCAGAGATCGACTGTCGAGTTTCCAAGAAGCTTGGTCTTCAATAACAGCAGACCACTGGGTATTTCAAATCATCCAGGATGGCTATTGGATCGAATTCGACTCACTGCCTCCGACAGGTTGGGTTCAACCAACACCGCCCTCTCCTCCCCTCCTCGAGGAGGTGCAGACACTGCTGCAGAAGGGGACCATCAAACCGTGGACTCCGATCTTCATCACCTCTGCTTCTTCTCGAGATACTTCCTGGTCATGAAGGACGGCGGCCTCCATCCCATTCTCGACATCCATGGAGTGAACAGGTATATCTCACCAAAGAAGCTCAGGATGGTCACCCTGGCTTCCATCATACCACTCCTACAACAGGGAGATTGGTTTGCTTCCATAGACCTCAAGGACGCCTACTTCCACATCGGGATTCATCCATCCCACAGGCGGTTCCTTGCATTCCAGATCAGGACCGAGGTATTCCAATTCAGGGCTCTGCTGTTTGGACTCTCAACTGCTCCGAGAGTCTTCACGAAGTGCATGGCGGTTGTAGCTGCTTTCCTGCATCAGCATGGAATAGTGGTCTTTTCCTACATCAATAACTGGCTGATTGTAGCAGACTCTCAACGTCAGCTCTAACTGGACATTGTTCTCACCCTAGATGTGCTAGACAGCCTGGGACTTGTTGTCAACATGGAGAAGTCACAACTTCGACCATCCCAGTCTATCCAATTCATTGGGGCTCAGTTGGATTCGTTGACGGCCGCAGCCTACCTACCTCGGGACCAATTCGACACCCTTCGTTCTTTGATCCATGCCTGCCGCTGGTCCCGAAGACTCCCAGCACATGCAGTTCAAGTACTTCTCAGCCACATGACAGCTACTACTCACATGACCTGTCTTGCCAGACACAGGTTCCACCCACTCCAACATTGGTTTCTGCAGGTGTTCGACCCATTGCACGACTTTCCAAAGAAACTGCTCACGATGCCATGCACAATCCAACTTTCTCTGGAATGGTGGTTAGCCCCAGAAAATGTCTTGTCGGGGATGCCCTTCGACCCACCTCAACCAGACACCTCGTTGATGACGGACGCCTCCATGCTTGGCTGGGGAGCCCACCTCGAATCCTGCAAGATTCAAGGCACATGAGATGCCAATGAACAGACGTCCCATATCACTGTCTTAGAGCTCCTCGGCGTCCAGAAAGCACTACGGGCCTTCGAGACCCTGGTGACGGGAAAGACCATTCTGATGGTAACAGACAACACATCAGTGATGTACTATCTGAACAAGCAAGGAGGAATGAGATCCCTTCAGCTTCTTCAGCTCACATTAGACACCTGGGATTGGTATGTACTCAGGAACATTCACCTCCAATCCATCCACTTGCTGGAGGAGGAAAACATTCTTGCAGACAGACTCAGCCATTCCAGCCTCTCCATCCATGAGTGGATGTTGCACAGATCAGTAACATCAGCCCTGTTTCGGCAGTGGGGAACTCCTCAGGTAGACCTCTTTGCGTCACCAGAGAACCAGTTCTGTTCCAGGCGTTGCCCTCTGGGTTTGACAGGCGACACATTCCTCTTCCACTGGACGGGAACCCTTCTCTACCTCTTCCCTCCATTCCCACTGCTGACAAGAGTGATCGCCAAACTACGTCGAGACCAAGCGGATGCCATTCTCATCACTCCGTGGTGGCCCTGTCAACCTTCCATCCTCTTGCATCTGACCAAGCATCGATTCATCCACCTTCCGAACCATCCCAACCTTCTCACCATTCAGAAGGGGAAGGTCAAACACCTAGATGTGGAGGCTCTGCGACTGACAGCATGGAGACTACGGCCTTGAATTCATCCTCTGTTCCCGAAGGGCAGGGAGACTACGCCCTCGTATTCGTGCTTGGTTCTGAGGGGCCGGGTCCCTCCAGAGGTACAGGCTGTCATTGACACTGCCCAATGACCTGCAACCTGAAGGCTGTATCACTACAAGTAGAAGAAGTTTGAAGCCTTTCTGGCTGACCGGGGACTTTCCACAGAACTGTACTCCATCCCGACAGTCCTGGAATTCCTCTTGCACCTGTCTGCCACAGGACTTTCAGTTTCATTGATCTGGTGCTACTTGGCAGCCGTTTCTGTTGAATTCCAGGCTAGAGGCTGACCATCCTCTTTCACGGATCTGATGGTCAAGAAGTTCTGAAGAGGCTACGTCAAACTGCATCCTCTGGTGCTTGAGCCTACCCCGGCGTGGAGCCTCAAACTAGTCCTCTCTCAACTGGTTCGAAGTCCCTTCGAACCCATGGTATCTACTGACTTGAGACTCCTGTCTTGGAAAACTGCTTTCCTTGTTGCTATCACCTCACCACATCGAGCTGGAGAACTGTGTGCCTTACACTTGGACCCGCCGTACACTGCCTTCTACAAGCAAAAAGTGGTGTTGCATCCTGACATCTCCTTCCTCCCGAAGGTGGTGTCTAGCTTCCATCTGAACCAACCTATCACCCTTCCTGCTCTGATGCAGGATCTGAAGGATGAATTCGAGCGCACCCTCTATTCCATGGATGTCAGGAGGGCGCTAGCCTTCTACGTCCAGAGAACTGCTCTGTTTAGAAAGTCACCTAAACTGTTTGTCTCCTATGCCAAATCAAGACTTGGGGAACCAATTTCTGCACAACGTCTGTCAAAGTGGGTGACATCGACTATAGCTCTCTGCTATGAACTGGCTAAGGAGCCATTGCCACCATGGATTCAAGGGCACTCGATGAGGGCTGTCTCCACCTCAACAGCTTTCCTCTCTGGGGTGCCTCTAGATGACGTTTGCAGAGTGGCAATTTGGTCATCACCCTTGACCTTCATCTCTCATTATAGACTTGACACTCGTTCTAGGAACGAAGCTTCCTTCGGGAAAGCTGTGCTTTTGTCTTCTGTTCAATGAGTGAGTGTTAATGTGTTGCCAAGTTACTTGTTTGATATCCTTGATATGCTAAATCTATATATTTGATCAGTTTTCTCATGCTTAAGAATGTGCTGTGAATAAATCCAATTACTGTGTGACTGTGCAGCATGGTCCTCATGTTAGTGTGTATAGGACATACCCTCCTCCAGGGATAAAGCTTGCCAGTTTACCCAGTGTGTGATTCACAGAGACCACGAAGAAGATGGACAGGTTGCTTACCTGTAACCATAGATCTTTGAGTGGTCTTCTGTGAATTCACACAGACCTGCCCATCCTCCCCTCTATGTCCTACTATATCATACAGACATGCTTAATGTACCTGATGCTGCTGTTTGCGGTGTCACTCAAGGAACTGAGGGGAATTAGGCGGGAGAGCTTTTTAAGGGACCGTTAGGGTAGGCAGAGTTACCGCCAAAAATGTATCAATGCACATTCTGCCTAGCAATTCCAGAAGGTTCCGAATGCTCTGCGTAGGCACAGGAATAACCCAGTTGTGTGAATTCACAGAAGACCACTCAAAGATCTATGCTTACAGGTAAGCAACCTGTCCTTAATGAAGTAGATGTATTCCTGGGCATGATGACTTCTTTAACAGAAAATTTGGTACCACAAGTGGAAATAACATGGAAGAATAGCAATAGGTTCTTAAACCACAAAAAAGAGGCACTGTTCAACAGGTTTCAGCAAACTTTTTATTCTAAACAATTAATATGCATATGTTAAATGAAACTACTAGGTTAGGAAACCCTTGTATGAGTAAACAAAAACATTGTGAACCTTCTAGAGACCACTTGAAAGCTTCTTCCAAAGCACATATAGAGAAGATCCCCCCTCCAACAGCTTCCACTTTTTTTTCTGGTTTCTATTTTGGTGCCCAGATTTATAGGTTATGATTTTTAATATGCTGGGGGTGGGGTATATCTGGCTGGTAAAGCAGGCTTTCTTTTTTTTTCTCTGTTCTGCTTGTTAACATGCTCAATAAGGATTCTTGAGGCAGCTTCCATATGCCTTGCCTGTTTTAGGCTGGCACACATAGCTACAGTAGGATAAGCTAGAGGAGAACCTGATTCTTTCTGAGCTCATGCTTTATTGCATTGTTTAGTTCAGACATGCTGCTGCAATCTGATATCAAAAGTCTGAGCTTCTCCAGCTCTCCTTCTCCATGCTCCCAATGCCGATGCTTCTAAAAACTTTCAGCTAGACAGAGGACAAGGAGGGAAAGGGGGTTGGGAGATGTAAAAAGGCTTTGTAGAAAGGAGTTACTTTGTCAGGCTTTGTTAACTTTTCTATATACAGTTGTCCCTCCACATTCACGGATTTGGTATTCACAGTTTTAAGTATTCATGGCTTGAAAATATTCTTTAAAAAAAATCATAATCCAAAAAGCAAACCTTGATTTTGCCATCTTATATAAGGGACACCATTTTACTATGCCATTGCATATAATGGGACTTGAGTATTCATGGATTTGGGTATTCATGGGGGGTCCAGGAACCAACCCCCAGTGAATGTGAAGGGATAACTGTACCTGTAATTGTAATTATAACGACAATGGGGAAAAGTAAAACCTCAGCAACTTGGCTTGAACCTGGACAGCTTCAGTGGATATGAAATATTTGAAGGGATGTCCACTTAGAATGCAAATTGTGAGATCATATGCTGTTGACTTTTACTGAGTCAACTGTTAAGAGTAGTGGCTTGGGATCTGAGAGATCTCTCAGCCATGAAACTTACTGGGGTGGCTTTGGGCCAGTTACTTTCTTTCAACCCAATTTGCCTCACAAGGTTGTTGTGGAGAGCAAAATGGGCCTCCCTGAGCTCATGGGATAGAAGCATAACAAATATATAAAAACCTTGCTCCCTTCTGAGTGGCAGAAGATTTCCAGGCTCTCAGAGTTCTTTACCAGCCTTGCTACTAGAATTCCTAATACGCCCCAGGGCATGTTGTCAAAGTGCATGATGAAGCAACCTTGCTAAAACTGAACAGGTTTAGGTCACTTCCAGAATGTGGACCTAATGATGTTGGTGACTGTAATGTTATGATAGCTGTATGTGACCTTGGCTGTATCTGGCTGGCTGCTATAGGGAGCAGGGTGCTAAATAAGAGATTTACATGAGATTTGCCTGGAATCCCACACACACCATCTTGGATTCCATTGTGGAAGAAATATCAGAGATCAATGTAATAAGGTCTGTGTAATTAGAGATCCTGAGCCGGGCCCCTCCGCAAGATATGCATGTGACCTAACCACTGAACTGCAGTGCCTCCTTTCTCATTTAATTCATAGCTTATTATGGGAGTTATTTTTAGTGCCATAATCTCAATCAGCTTCCACCATGCAGCATGCTGCCAGGAAAGGTTGGCAGGCTTGCAAGAACTTGAGAAATGGGATTTCCTGTTCTAGTGGCTTGGAACAACTCAGGCCATTATAAGGATATGATCACACTCTGCTAGCCAAAGCAGATAAGTATTTCAAGGGTAGAGAAGACATAATATGTTCTCTTAGCAGTAAGGAAAAGCCTGATGTCAAAACAGTCTATAGAACACTGTTTATCCGGGGGAGATACTTGGCCCAGGAGCTGACAGCCTCTGAAAGCTATATGGCAGACATCACCCCACATTTTCCACTGCTACTATGTTTTCTTGGCACATAGTTCTCTGAAACAACATCTCGGGCTCGGCCAAATTGATCACCAACAGTGGTCCGCCCTGGCCTCACATCGGGAGGCACGGAGACGCACTGTCCACAATGCTGCAGCCTTATTTGAGAACTCACGTTTCTCTTGAAGAGAAACGACAATGCAGAAAGAATCACAACCCGGAAACATCACCCAAGGAGACCTTCTGCTGTGCTTTCTGCAACCGGACTTGTTTATCTCGGATTGGCCTTTTTAGTCATCAGCGCGCTTGCAGAAAGCGTGGGATGAGTCCTTCCTGAATCTTTGTTTGCGAAGAAAAGCCAGAGAGAGAGAGAGTTTTACCATTGTACTGTGTACAGGAGCTCTTTTAGAACAATGCAACTGAACAGAATGAACATTGCAATTCTTTCTTTCTCTGGTGCTGTTGTTGTTATCCACTCAGAGTTAGTCCCTAGTGCTCTTGTCAAGAGGTAAAACCTTGTGAGTTTTTCAAGGACTTTTGATACCTTTCCCCCATTATATCTTTCTGGATCCCCTTTTTGGGATAGAATGTGGAGGTTTGATGTTACAGTTGTTTTGGCCATCTGTGGAAGGACAAGCCTAGAAGGTGATGCTGGGGAATTTGTGTTCCACCTCTTGCCCTTTGATCTTGATATACCTCAGGGTTTCATTTTGTCCCCCAGGCATTGCAACATCTATGTGACGCTGATAAAAAATCATCCAGAGAGCTCTACTTCTCCTTCCATCATCTGATCCCAGGTGATGGACATTTTGAGTAGGTGGCTTGAGGCAGCCTTGGGGTTTTATTTACTATGTCCCTTTCTGAGCCATCTTCCAAGACCATGGTCTTCTCAAGATGGCTTATAGAATATGGTAGAGGGTAAACAAGCTGAGGAAATAAGTTAAGACTGATAAGAAAGAAGTCCTGTGAACTGGGAGATGAACTGATCTAGACGTAGATCAGTGTGGCTGGTCTTGGGTGGACTGCACTTTGCCTGACGAGTTGCATACACCAGCTGGCATCTTGTTAGTGGCATATGCAAGTGTAAGTCATCTTATGCCTACGTATGCCTTTTTAAAAAAATTGATGCAGAGATTGCACAGTGACTCTCTGGTAGGTCCAGAGTGTCAGTGAATGGCCAGCCATAGTGTCATTCCAGATGCAGAACTACTATTCTATGTTGAACCATTTCAGCCAAAGTCTCAGAGTTCTCCTGGACTCAGTGCTCTCAATGGAGGTGGAGGTGGTATGTGTGGCCAGGAGTGCTAAACAAATTCCATGGCAGAGCCAGAGGCAACTGTTACTTAATTCTAAATGGGTGTCCTTCCCAAAGCATGGAGACCTTGCATTTTTAAACACAGTTCCTAGAATCCCCAACTAGTATTGTGAATATCCCTGCCTAGGCACATGGACAGAAATGGAGGAGGCTAGTATAACACCTACAACTATGCTGCTTTCAGTTCAAAGAGGAAGATAGCAGCACATCCTCAACCTGTCTCACGGCCTGTTATGACAACCCCTTTTTAAATGGCTCTGCTTTATTTTACTCTTGCCTGGCTAGGGCTCCACCACTTCACGGTGCAACTTGGTGCATTTCCCTCTGTGGCATATTTGGATCCTCATAAACATTAGGATTGAAACCAATCGGAGCACAGTGTAGTAGTTAAAAGTGTTAAGATGAAGACTGGGGAACACCAGGTTCAAATCCTCAGAGCCATGTATCACAGTGGATGAATTTGGTCTTGTCCCCATCTCTCAACCTAACTACCTTATAGGGTTAATGTTGAGGATAAAATGAGGGAGGAGAAAGAGAATATGCATAAAACCATCTTGAGCTCCTTGGATAAAGCATGAGATATAAATGTAATAGAGCTAGTATGGTTTAGTGGTTTGAGTGTTAGACTTGGACTCTGGGATTTGAATCCCTTCTCAGCCATGGAGACCCATTGGGTGATCTGGATAAGTGACATTTTCTTAGCTGCATAGGAAGGCAATGGCAAACCTTCTCTGAAAAATCTTGCCAAGAAAACACCATGATAGGTTTGCCATAAGTTGGAGTCAACTTGAAGGTCCATGGTAACAGAACAGAGCAGATAGTGCTGGCAAAGATAATAAAATGCTTTTTTAGGAAAGCTGGAGTCAGAGGCAGGTTAATAAATACAGAGGCCCTAAATTATGTCAGGCCTAAGAGGTCCCATACCTTTACCAAAAAAAAAAAAAAAAAGTACTGTATGTAACATTTTGGGTGGCACTCTGCTTATATTTAGAGAACTGCATAATCCGAGGCTATAAGGTGTGGCTTACTAAGAATCATAGAGTTGGAAGGGACCTCATGGGCCATTGAGTCCAACCCCCTGCTCAATGCAGGCTCTCCAGCTGAAGCATTCCCAGCAGGTAGCTATCCAGCCTCTTTTTGAAGACATCCAGAGAAGGAGACCTCAACATCTCTCTAAGCAATCGGTTCCATTGCTAAACTGCTCTTACAGACTTAGCATATTGGTAAATCTGTCACTGGTTGGAGTTCTATTATCAACAATCCCATGAGCTGCCAGCCCAGAGGAAAGTGTGTTTGAACATTAACAGCTAGAAGCTTGTCCCACTATCTTTCCTTGTGTGTGAAGATTAACTAAATGATCTGCTAATTTATTCATTTAATTCATATACTATGCTATTCATACATAGTCCACATATGCATTCAACTTGGCTTTCCTTTCCTTGCTAACTTGGTAAGTTTTCAACCTCTCAACAGCTCAAGATCACAAGGAATTGGCCAAATGCAGAAAGATCTTTTGCAATAAGTGGTGCTTTTGAAATATACCTTGAGTGCTTGATATTGTTCACATTTTTAACATTATCGAACTGAACAGGCTGATCATAGGACACAAGCGAGGGACACCTTTTCCTTTGCCCTGGACTGGCAGTGTGCTGTTGCAGGCAGTTTTTCCTCTATCGCCTCCTCCTCTCCAGGTTACTCACTGGCCTTGATTCTAATCAGAGCACAACATCACTATAAATAGCACCATTTTCATCCTAACATTAGAGAATCAAAGATTGCAGAGGTTTCTATAGCTGAGATTCTGCTCACTTCATAGCACAAAATTACACAAGTGTAGCTAGGTTGTGATACTGGAGTGGGTTGTTCCACAACAAGCAGTCAGGTTGTGTAATCTCACATCTCAGAACAGTTGATCAACCTCCTCACCAGCCACTCAGGACCACACTTAGAGAACCACCTAGGAAGTGCTCTTAGGCTTGCACAGTGGTTTATGTTTGCATCACAAGGCTTGCACAATCCTGAATCCCACCCTTAGCAAATGGAACTGCTTGCATAACAGCAGTTATGGCAGCATGCAGTGAAGTGGATTACAAAGGGTGAGAGGACCTCAGAGAATGAGGTGTACTCTGTCCTGTGGCCTCGAGGGTGACTTTATAGAGACCATAGTATGTAGCCTGTCTCTCTCTGGCTTTTCTTCGCAAACGAAGATTCAGGAAGGACTCATCCCGCACTTTCTGCAAGCGCGCTGATGACTAAAAAGGCCAATCTGAGATAAACAAGTCCGATTGCAGAAAGCACAGCAGAAGGTCTCCTTGGGTGATGTTTCTGGGTTGTGATTCTTTCTGCATTGTCGTTTCTCTTCAAGACTTGTTCGGCGTGAGTTCTCAAATAAGGCTGCAGCATTGTGGATTGTGCGTCTCCATGCTTCATGCAACAAAATAAGGGCACTTCACCGCACTTGGGACAGAATGGTTTATGAAGTACCTCAGCATAACATGTATGGAGTTGATCTCTTAGCTAAATTACAACACTTCCTTTATAGCCTTTAATAAACATACACCACAACCCATTGCAGAGTTAAGTGCACAAATCCATTGATTTCTGTGGCTGGTAGGCAAATACACATTTTGACACTAATACAGAGCATATCCTTACAAGTGATTTGTGCTGATTCATTTCATACCATTTAATGTTGCTTTTGATACTTCCCTAACCTTTTTAATGGGGCACATTTCAGAGACACATTCTGAGTCATTTGTGGGTCTGTGTTGTGACATTGGATGTAGGTGTGTCCACTCCTCTCCCCAGATGTGTTTATACATTTGTTGCAATCCTCCCATCATCTCCTTCTGTTTCTGCTCCAGTGCCTTAGTTTAAGAGAAAGAGACTGTGAAGACTGCTATACTGTAAAACTGATAACCTGTAATTTTATTTTATTATTTATTTAGTTAGTTAGTTATTTATACCCCGCTCTTCAGCCACAAGGCTATCAGAGCGGCTTGCAAATTGTTTTAAGCAATAGCTATTTACACATCCACACTGCATTAAACAGTTTCCAATGTGTGTTAGCTAATTGCCCCCACAAGCTGCTATTGCTATGTGTTTCCTGGGAGCAAGGGCATCCCACCTATCCACATACATACGTACACATTCCCCCTGTAGGCAGTCTCCTCCAATACACAATACACCAATTCACAAGGGTATGTATGTCTTTGGAGGGAAGTAATCTTGTTCCAAGGAAAGAACCATAGGATTTGCACTATTATAGTTTACCACTTTTGCACTATAACCCCTGCAGAGAGAGGGGGAAATGGACCCAAAGACCATCTGAGGCTGAATCCACACCGGCAAAATAATTCTGCTCTGCTGCACAGTATTCTGTCCTGGTTTGACCCCATTAACACCACACCAGCCTGTTATAATCTGGACTCAAGTTGTACTGACAGCCACCCACCTGAGAAAAAGTGGTTTTGTCAAGGGAGGAATGGGTGAAATGGGGGGGGGGATCAAAAGGTGTTTGTGAGGGGTAATGTCTGTCTCCTTTGATATGATTGCTGACTAGAGTCCAGCCTGCTGCAGTGCTTAGAGGGGGAAAGAGGGCTGAAAGAAGGCCAGACAGGGCCCAGGTCTCCCCCACCCATTTCACTCATCCCATTATGTCATGCTTATGTGGCCTCAGTGATACATTTCACAGTTTTAAAGCAATTATTTTTGCAAGTGTGAGGAGAAAAGAGAGTGGGGGGAAAGCTCCTGGGCTTCCTGTGTGGAAAGGGAAACCACAGAATGAGAGGGAGGCAGGAATGGGGAGGCTGCCTGCAAGTTCTGAGGTGATTTAGATCCCCAATTTTCTTTTCCATTCCCAGAGGAGCAAAAGCAACCAGCCCTCCATGAGCAGATTAAAAATAAAAAAGGCAGTGGCACGTAAGACTGCTCAGGGTGGGCAGGGACAAGCTGGGGTGGGTGCGTGGGGAACTTCTGGCATTTGTGTGTGTGTCAATTGGCTGCTTGGGGGTGGCAGGAGCCCGGCACTGCTCTAAACTCCTGGGTGCCTTAAGCTCTGCTTGCCAACCTGCAGGATCCTAATGCCTCTTGGTGGTGGCTGCCTTGCCACATCCCCTTCACCCACCCACCCACCCCATTCAAATAGCTGCATATACAGAGCTTTTTTTTTTTTAAGATATGATATAGAAGCATAGAATCATAGAGTTGAAAGAGACCTCAAGGGCCATCCAGTCCAACCTCCTGCCATACAGGAATAAACAATCAAATCATTCTCGACAGATCTCTCATTGGAGTCCAGTCTGTTGCAGTGCTTGGAGGGGGGAAGAGGGCTGAAAGGAGGTCAGATAGTGCAGTCTGTCGGCAGGGCAAAACATTTTTGTGTCATCAGGCTTTTATAAACTGACTAGGGTTGGGCTTTTAATGCTGTGCAGTGCTGTTTTTGAAGGTTTGTATATAGTCTTTTAATGATTTTTAATATTTTTAATGTTTAATGTTATAACTTTATAAACTGTTTGATTAGGTTTTCTGTGGTTTTTTCTGGGCTGTGAGGCTGTGTTCTGGAAGAGTTTATTCCTGATGTTTTGCCTGCATCTGTGGCTGGCATCTTCAGCCTGGAAAAAAACCATGGAAAACCTATGGATGCCAGCTGTAAAAGCCTTCAACTTCACACTGTTTGATTGTTTTTTAAACCTTATATTTATACTTCTATTAATGCTTTTGTGTTGTTGTTTTTTAAAATTTGTAGTGTTCTAAATATGTTCTTAGCTGCCTTGAGTCCCATTATTGGGAGAATGTCAGGATAGAAATGGAGTAAATAAATAAATTGGTAAATAACTCTAGGGATTTTCTAAATCTCTATAGCCTTGTCTCCAAAACACCAGGTTCCTATGCTTGGAAACACCAACTCCCCTCCCCACAAACACTAGTCAAACTAGGGAAAGTTTCCACTTATGATCCCGCCACTTTCCCAATCTTGTCACTTCCACCCTGCTTGAAATTGCCAAGGACAGAGTGTGTGTGATCCTTCTGAGCACATGAGAGAGTTTTTTTTTTTTTTAAATAAAAGCATGAAAAGGAGACATGAGGAAGGGGGAGAAGGAAAAAAGGGAAGAGAGTGAATACATCCTGAAAATAGAGAGTGGAGTAAAGGATTGTACAAGCCTGCTTCAGTTCTCACATTCATGTTATGGCTAAAGGCCAAATTCACACTACAAAAATTATCCAATTTGAAACGGGATGATTTGCTATGGCTCCTTCCTATTGACTCCTGGGATTTGTGGTTTTACAAAGTCTTTAGCTTCCTCTACCAAAGTGTGCTAGTGCCTCACAAAACTAAAAATCCCAGGACTCCAGAGGAAGGAGCCATAGCAAATAATCTAGTTTTAAACTGGATCATTTGTGTAGTGTGAATTTGGCCTTTAAAATTGTATTTATTGTATATTGTTTATATTGTAAGCCGCCCCGATTGCGTTGCAGAGGGGCGGGATAGAAATAAAATTTTATTATTATTATTATTATAAAATGTCTCAGGGTTTTTAAAAAGAAACTTGCCTTTTTGGTAGGACCAAAATACTTTGGAATACAGTAGGACCCCTGTATCCACGGGGGATTGGTTCCAGGCCCCTGTGCAGATACCAGAAACCATGGAAAGCAATGAACGCCATTGAAAATAATGGGATTTCTGTTTTAAAATACAATAGAGTTGCCTTGGAGGACCTAGAAAGTGTCTAGAGAGGATGCCTTTCTTAAGCATTTTCTAGGAAGACTCTATGGTAGGTGTGCTGTGTCCTGCAGCTAACTGAATCAGCAGATAATGAATCAGTGAATATATGGGTCCTACTGTACTCTAGAAAATGAGGCAAAATAGCTCAAAACATCATGGGATAGGTAAAATGATTTTAGGAACTTTTAAAAAGTAAGATGTACAGCAACAAATACTACCACTTCATGAATATTTTGCTCTGTTTGGATGAGCCCAAAGGGTACTCGTCAAGACAGGACACACCTGAACAATGTCAAGGTGATGTGAAGTGACATAATATGTTTTTTTTTTGGTTAGATGCAGAATGGCATTTGGGTCTATCTATCTATCTATCTATCTATCCATCTATCCATCCTATATATTTTCCTGGGTATGACTACTTCAACAAAAAAGTTGGTGAGCACCACAATTCAGGAAGGATATTGAGAAGCTGGAACGTGTCCAGAGGAGGGCAACCAGGATGGTGGGAGGTCTGGGGCCATGCCCTCTGAGTAGCAGCTTAGGGAGCTGGGCATATTTAGTCTGGAGAAGAGAGAAGGTTGAGAGGGGACATGATAGCCACGTTTAAACATTTGCAGGGATGTCTACTGAGGATGGGGCAAGCTTGTTTTCTGCTGCTCCAGAGACTAGGACAAAGAGCAATGGGTTCAAACTACAGGAAAAGAGATTCCACCTAAACAGTAGGAAGAACTTTCTGACAGTAAGAGCTGTTCGGAAGTGGAATACACTGCCTTGTAGTGTGGTGGAGTCTCCTTCTTTGGAGGTTTTTAAACAGAGGCTGGATGACCATTTGTCAGGAATGATTTGATTGTGTATTCCTGCATGGCAGGGGGTTGGACTGGATGGCCCTTGTGGTCTCTTCCAGCTCTATGATTCTATGTATTACGGCTTGAGACTGTGAGTAGAATCTTTAGGGACTGTTTTAGATGGTGTCAGGAATTTTATGTTATTTTCTTAAGCTTTGGCTGAATGTAGCTGAAATAACTGAATGCTTTGACTTTAATACTCTGTAACTCTGTGCTTCTGATCTGAAGAAAGAAGTGCTTTCTTCATGAAGTGATTTTGTTACCTTAAGCTCTGCTTTATTTTATTTTTTAATGCATGCATGTGCCTGATTTTCTGCGTTGTTTCTCTATTGCCCTTACTTTGGGGTAGAAGGAAGGGGTGGGTACAACTCTGCAGTGGCAGGGGTGCCCAGTTCCCTGTGGTCTCCTCTTGATACACAATTAGGGGTACTCAAATCAAGAGGTGGGGGGCAACTTTGGGAGACATAGTTCTGAAGGATCTCCAGGCTAGAGGGATCCTTAGGATTGTGTCTTGGAAAAAAGTAACTCCTGGAGTTCCAGGCAGAGAGCTCCAGGAGCAAAAGCTAACTCTGGGGCTTCCAAGCTGAGAGCCCCTAGGCTATCATAACATGGTTCTCAGTGGTGGTGAATTTACATCAATGGAGTGTTAGTTAAGTGTAAGTAAACAAAAGGATTTTGAACCTTCTAGAGGTTACTTGAAAGCTTTTTTCAAAATGCATCCGGGGTGACTTTTTCTTTCACCAGCCTCCCCTTTTCTTATGGTTTCCATTTTGGTGGCCAGATTTATAGAACTATAATTTTTAAAATACCATATGTGGGGGCGGGGGAGTTGGTGAGCCAGTTTTATCTTCTCTTCTTTTCTGTCTGTTTCGTTCAGTTCAAACATGCTCAATAAGGGATTCTGGAGATATCCATTGTCTCCAGAAGTATGCTGATGGAGAATTACAGTCCGCCAGCATCCCAACAGAATCACAGCCCTCATATATGTCCTCATTAGCTATTTGGACTAGGACTGAATGGGGTTGCAGCCCAACAACATCTTGGAGACCACAAGTTGCCCAGCATTGTTTTAAAGGGACTAGTTTTTTAAGTAGCTGTGGAAGAAATTCCCTTTCTTTCTGATGAGTCTGCAGTTGAGCAATTTGACCACTAGCTAGCAATACAGTTCCACATGAGCACAGTATGGGACCCACTGTAGGAACAGATGTTTGCCTCAAAGATTCAGGTCCCACTGCATTGTGGCTATTCATTTGGCCAAACGAGGCACTCTTTGTCATCTCTTTAAAATATGGGGAGCTGTGTGACACTGCTTATACATGTGGCACTGATACAAAAGGCCAGTCAAGTAACGCCTTTTTAAAAAATTACAGGCCAAGATCCTGCCTCGAATATTTAGCCATGATGTTGTAGTTCCACTTTAACTCCCCACCTGACATCTGAAACGCACCTTAACAGCCAATCAGCCATCTGGAGTGACAGAGGTCTGTGCTGCTGCCAAGCAGGTGGAGCAATGATGCAATGACAAGCTATGACAAGTCTCTGCAGGTCCCTATTTTTGCTTCCCTCAGTGTCACCCTCTGGCAGGAAGAGGCTGGTTGTACCATCCTGCAGCACCCTGCTCAGTAGTATAGATCTCCATCACTCTGGGCAGTCAGATTTAGGGCATCATAACTGACTAACAGAATGCCATGGTGACATCCTGTTGGTGTGTTATGCTAAGGGTGTACTATATGTTTGTCAGTGTGTTACTTTTTATTTGGGAGTTCAACGTACACTTGCATTGCCTAACAATGTCTTTAAGGATTTCCCAGCTCTCTAAAAAGGCTGTTCTACACAGAAAGTCTTACATAATGTATGTGTGTGTTTGTGTGTGCATGCACATATGTGCCTGCACACACCTTCAATTTGCTTGTCAATTTATGGCGACCTCATGAATTTGATAGGGTATTATTATTATTAGTAGTAGTAGTAGGCAAGGAATACTCAGAGGTGGTTTTGCCAGTTCCTTCCTCTGAAATACAGTCTTCAGTACCTGGTATTCATTGACACTCTCCCATCCAATTATTAACCAGGGCCAACCATGCTTAGCAGACAGGATCTGGTACCTTTAGGGTATTTAGGCCCTAGCACAAAATGATGGTAGCCTATATTTCCTACATGTAGACAATGTATTTTTAAATGGGATTTCATGTCACTGATGAGTGTGAAGGTCAAAGTACTGCTATACTGTCCATATTGGATGTCATCTCCACTACAACTCTGCTTTGTAGTGAGTAAAACATGAAGCCCTTGACTACTGCTCTCAAGACTATGGCCTGATATGCTTCAGTTTGCAGAGAAATGATGTGGTGTAACTAAAACAGGTTTTAGCATTTATTTTGACAAATATACCACTTTTAAAGTAGACCAATTCATATGTGAGGAAAAATTTTACATCAAGCACTGGGTAGGAAGGACAGCCAAACTTACATATTGAGAATGCGGTAGATCTGTCTAGAACTAGACATGAAGTGAAATGGTTGTATGATTACCATCCAGCTTTTGAGACTGCAATTCATCCGGTGTCTATGTAAGAGCACAGTTTGTGAAAGAGGAACAGCTGTAGATTTAGATGCAATTGGAGTGCTTGGCAAAGCAGAGTACCTTTCTACTACATGTCCCCACTCACACTCCTTATTCTCCACAAGTGGTATAAGATTGTATATCCTCCAAGGTTTCACAGATGAAAACTGGGACACGTGTCCAAGCAACATTAGAATGCGATCAAAATGGCAAAGGTTATTAATGAGGAAAAACATACAAGCTAGGAGATGTTGCAACAGTTAGTTTTTTTCTAAGCCTATTGGGAACACAAAACTCTGCTCCCTCCTCTCCTCCCTCCTGAATTCAATGAGTACAAACTACTTTTGAACTTTGAATGTAGTTTGCAGCAACTGAAGTAAGCTGAGGGGAAAGGGGAAGAGGAGAGAGAAACTGTGTCATTTGAAAAGCAGGATGACAGGGGATTAATTGGGACCCTTCCTGCCAAACTGGGGGGTCGTTTACACGGGCAAATATTCCTCTAAATATACTGCTAAGATAGCTCATAGTTCCCACAGATCGCAGCACAGCATCGCCTCATTCAGAAGGGGGGGAAGGTAAAACACCCAAATATAGCATGGCAAAGGATGTTGCTACTTTTGCCGGTATATTTGCAATGTAGCGTATTATTGGTAGTGTAAACAACCATTCCGCTAAGGGCTACAGCAGAGCTGCATTGTGATTGGTTGCTATGATGCAGGGGTGGGCTTAAAAGAGGGGGAGGGAGGGAGGGAGAGACAGTAGCGATTAGAGGAAAATTTGAAAAATCCTCTCTGCTATTTTGCAAGTCTGCCAAGAAAAAGGATTCCCAAGCCCTTTCAGTCATAAAATTCCCATCTGTCAGCAATGCTTGGGGGAGGGGGAGAGAGAGAGAGAGAGAGAGAAACCATTTCACTAAGGGCTGCAGCAGAGCTGCATTGTGATTGGGGGAGGGAGGGGGACTGAGGTAGGGAGAGTCAAAAATCCTCTGCTATTTTGCAAGTCTGTGAACCCTGATTAATCAAATCGTGCTGAAAAAACTTGTGATAGGTTCACCTTAGGATCCATGGCATGGCAGCAAGGTCTTTCAGCAGAGATGCCAGGGCAGATGGGGAGATTGCTGTGTCTCTGCTTCGGGGAGTGACTGAGTTCATTTACAGGCAGATTTAGGGAGAGACAGAGACAGAGCCACTTCTTTGATCTTCCCCCCTTCTATTTTGGCAGTCTGTGAGTCTTTCTTTAGCTCAGAAATGCAGGGCTTCAAATTCTTTCACTCACGATCTAGCCTCTTCCCCATAAAGCCTTCGTCTGCTTGGGAGGCCACGCCCCCCCCCTTGTTCAAGTCTGAATGAAAAAGCAGCATAATTAGAAAAAACCCCTGACTGGTACAGCTGCGGAAAAGAATTAAAGCACAAGTTGCCGCAATAAATCTGCCGTGTAAACGAACCCTGGGACAGTTGGATGGTATGAGATTGTGTGGAATGGTGTGAACCCTCTTTTTGTACAGGAAGAGAATACTTTACTATGTGAACATACCCCCTCTTTACCACATCCCTTCAATGATGCATGCCTAGCCATCTGAATTAGCTGCAACCTGATGCAGTACCATTGTTCAACATAGTTACATGCCAGTGGCCTTGGAGGACAGAGCATATGGTCCCTGAAGTATGCACCTGATAATTTAGCACAGCAGCAAGGGAAGAAGCAGAGTAAGCGCACTTTGCCATCCATTACCCCCTTCTCCATTCATAAACATTAGCATGAAGGAGGAGGGGGGAAATCAGGCACTTTCCAAAGACTAGGCAGGGGAGCTGAGTGTTCCTGAAATTATTAGGTAAAATTAGACCACCAAGTCTCCTATATAGTTAAGGCACGTCAGAAATCATCCATCAGAAGGGTATTAAGTGATCAAGCATGAAAAAAAATGTGAAGAGAGCTATTGTAGTTGAGCCCTCCCAGGAATGGCAAAGGCTGCATGCCATCTGTCCTATGCACACTTGCTTACTTGGGAGTAAGCTACACTGAAAACATGGAAGAGACTTCTAAATACACACTGTAAAAATGTTCATAATTAGGGATGGTCAAATGGTAATGGATAGGGGAAGTAATTTTCTTTTCCTCTGATGGCTGCCTCAGGCACTACGATAGTTGTTGAGATAGCCTGACTAGAGAATCCAGGTCACAGTAGGTAGTAGATTGTGTTGCCCTCAGTCACCCTAGGAAACGTCTAGGCTATTCAGTAGTGTCATTGAGTCAAACATGGGCTTAGTTTGTGGAGCAGAAGATTGGGGCAGAGAGTATTATAGCCACCATTTTTAGTTTGCTAGAAAGAAAGCTGAAGAAGAAAGGCCTACTACAGTGTTGTGCTTCAGAGTCATCTTTTAGTAAGTAGCATTTAGAAAGTGTGTTTATTTCCTTTAATTATTTTTGGTACTCTGCAAATGATCTGGAGCTAGTTTCTTAATGCTTAAGGATTTGGGTACATTGGTAACTCAGATTTGAGTTACAGAATCATACAACTGGAAGTTATCTCATTGTCTAGTCCAAGCCCCCTACGAGGCCCGGAATCTACAGCTAAATCATCCCTGAGAGATAGTGATCCAATCTGAGTCCCCCACCTCCAAGGCAATCATCTTAGTTACCTTTTATGCACGATATAGGCAGAAGACGGTTGTACAGTCATCCCTCCACATTCACGGGGGTTAGGGGTGCAAGACCCCCGTGAATGTGGAAAACCCATGAATAAAAATACACCTCCCCCCGCCCTTCCAAAGTGGCAATGGGGCTTTTCGAGCCCCATCACCACTTTGGGAAGCACGGGGGGGGGGTGTCCACAAAGCCTCCTGCCCACTCGGCCGCCACCCCTCGGCCCTTCCTGAAGTGGCTATGGGGCTCTTGAGCCCCATCGCTGCTTTGGGAAGCACGGGGGGGGGTGGTGTCTGCAAAGCCTCCTGCCCACCCGACCACCACCCCTCGGCCCTTTCTGAAGCAGCTATGGGGTTCTTGAGCCCCATCGCTGCTTTGGGAAATGCAGGGTGGTGGTGGCTTCAAAGACTCCCGCCAGCCTGGATGCCACCCCTTGGCCCATAGCTTGGCCCATAACTTTGGGAAGGACCAAGGGGTGGTGTCCAGGCTGCCGGTAGGCTTTTCATCCACCACCTCCCTGCGCTTTCCAAAGCGGCGATGGGGCTGAAGAGTCCTATAGCTGCCTCGTGAAAGGCTGAGGGGTGGTGTCCGGGCTGCTGGGAGGCTTTGCAGTCACCACTCCCCTGTGCTTCCTAAAGCGGCGATGGGGTTCAAGAGCCCCATTGTCGCTTTGAAAAGGGCCGAGGGATGGTGTCTGGGCTGGCGGGAGGCTTTGCAGCCACCACCACCCTGTGCTTCCCAAAGCAGCGATGGGGCTCAAGAGCCCCATAGCTGCTTCCAGAAGCATGGGGGGGTGGCGGCTGGGAAGCTTTGCAGACACCCCCTCCCAAAGCTGCGACGAGGATTGAAAAGTCCTAGTGCTGCTTTGGGAAGGGTGGGGGTGGCTGAAAAACACTTTTGCCCCAAACTTCCTGCTCTCCCGGGGCTTGGCTCTCCACCCGAAACGGAGCCAAGCCCCAGGAGAGCAGGGAGTTGGGCATGCCGTTTTCTTGGGGAGTGCTCCATTTAAACCGGCTCCTCCCCCTTGTGTGCGAGGGAGAAGCTGATTTAAAGGGGTGCTTGCTGAGCAAACCAGGAATAAGCGGAACCACGAAAGTGAAAGCCGCAAATGTGGAGGGGCAACTGTACATTAATATGTTATGCATGGGTCCTTAGTATCTCTAAAATTCATTTTTTGGTTCAGTAGTCATTAGTAATGTCCACCAATAGTACTATATTTGTGTGAGTGTGTGCTCCTGTGAAGCTGGATGCTATGCTGATGGCAGCAGTGCTGCTGGTACTTTTGCTGAGGAGCCTGACTAAATGTGCCAAACAGCTGCTGGGCAGCAGCAGTAGTGGAGGGTGACACTGGCAGAGGATCTCTCAAAGACAGTGGCACCATAGCTAACCCTTGTTAGTGCTTCGCAGCGGGAGGAAAAGTAAATCTCCTTTTGAAGATCTTTTACCAGGAAAACCCTATGATGAGGCAATTGAAAATGAAATAAAGAGATAGTGCCAGAAGATGAAACTGGCGGGTTGGATGACACTCAATGAGCTATTGGGATACAGCAGATGACAGCTATGAGTAGTGCTATGGATAATGATGCAACTGGACTCAAGCCAAGAGAATGTTCAGCTGTTGACATGCTTAGAGGTGAAAGGAAAGTCTGAAGGTGCACAACACATATTAAAGGAACATGGTATGACTCAGGGAAAACTAGACATAGTAAAACAAGAAATGGAATGTATAAACATTGCAATGCTTGGGGTGAGCAAGTTAAAGTGGATAGGAATGGGACATTCTGAGTCAGATAATTCCACAGTGTTTTACTCAGGAAATGAAAATCTAAGAAGATACAGGGTGGCATTTATAATGAGGAGAGATGTAGCAAAAGCAATCAAAGGATATATAATGCAAAATCTGATTAATTCATGTCAATAAGGCTTCAGGGAACACCCATCAATATAACCTTAATCCTAGTTTCTGTTTCAATTACAGGGACTGGAAAAAGAAATTTAAAGATTCTATAAATCAAGAATAACTATGGATTGTTCATAAATAAATGTGTGTGCCACAACATTTGATTGTCCTGTACTCAGGACAAGAGGCTACTGTTAAGACAGAATGTGGAGAAATGAAATTGTTTCCAGTTGGCAAGGGGGTCAGGCAAGAATGCATGTTATCACCCTATTAGTTAAAATTTTAGGCCGAACATATTATACGTAAATCAGGATTAGACTCGGAGGAAGGATGTGTGAAAATTGGAGGAAGGAACATCAACAATTTAAGATATGCGGATGAGACCATACCACTAACAGAAAATAGCAAAGACTTGGAATGATTACTGAAGAAAGTCAAGGAAGAAAGTGCAAAGGCAGGTTTACAGTTTAACATGAAGAAAACAGAAATAATGACCACCAATAATTTACATAACTTTAAAGCAGACTATGAAGACATTGAAATAGTTCAAGATTTTCCATACTTTGGCTCAGTCATTAATCAGAATGGAGACTAGAGTCAAGAAATCAGAAGACTATGCCTTGGAAGGGCAGCTATGAAGGAACTAGACAAGATCCTGAAGTGTCAAGATATATCATTGAATACTAAAAGCTAGGATTGTCCATGCCATCGTATCTCCCATTTCTATGCATAGTTCTGAAAGCTGGAAATTGAAGAAAGCTGATAGGAAGAAAATAATTTAATTTGAAATATGGTGTTGGAGAAGAGTTCTACAAATACCATGGACTGCTAAAAAGACAAAACCTAGAGCAAATCAAGCCTGAACTCCCTAGAAGCCAAGAGGACTAAACTGAGACTGCTGACCTTTGGCCATATCATGAGAAGACATGATTCACTAGAAAAGACAATAATGCTTGGTAGAAGGCAGTAGAAAAAGAGGAGGACCACACTCCAGATTGATAGTAAGTAAGTAAGCCAGGGTCCTGAGTCTTGATGCCCTTGATGATAGGGTGACTTTGAAGTCTCTCATTCATAGGGCCGTCGTAAGTCAAAGTCAACTTGACAGCAGTCGACAAGAAGTTATAGTAATGAGAACTAGTGTGGTGTGGTGGTTTGAGCATTTGACTACGATTCTGGAGATCAGAGTTTGAATCTCTGCTCAGGCATGAGTGACCATTGAGTGACCATGGGCAAGTCACATTATCTCAGCCTCAGAGGAAGGCAAAAGCAAAAATCCCTCTGAAGAAATCTTGCCAAGAAAACCCTGTGATAAGCTCACCTTACGGTCACCATAAGTCAGAAACGAATCCTCTATCATGGTCTACGTTACGTAACTTTAAGTATACTTAGCTACGTAGCAGAGGCACTAAGAGAAACTAAGAAACTAAGAAACCTTAGACATGCCTGTTTTTCAGCCTGATGTTTTCAGCAGCATTGCCCCTCTCTGGTGCCTATCAGTTTGAAAGTGAAACAAGGCCAACCAGACAGAAGTGCTAACTTCTACCTACTCCAGGAAACTCTTCAGGTATGCATAAGTACAACACAACACACCTCATTAAGGATCTGTGGACTTCTAGATGACATTCTGGAGATATGCTAGTGTAAGTAGTTCTTCTGGTGTTGTGGAAGAAGTATCCAGAGGTGACACTCCTCTCCCCCGCCTCAAACCAAATGGCCACAAATTGGTCAGAGGGAGGGTGCAGCAAGAGAGCTCCACTGTGTCATCCCCTGGCTGGCAGCCATATGCATAAGTATGCTAGCAGAGCTTTATGCTATACCAGTGTTACACATAATTTCAGCTTTGAGGTGCTGATATCACTCTAGAGAGGTGGTGGTACAAACACATGCACACAGCAAGCTATGATATTTATTACATGAATCATTGAGAGTAGTTGAGGCATTTTTTAAGGTTCTGTGGAGCCCTGTAGAGATGGCCTCGTCTTAGGTGCAAAACTGGGTGGCAGGTTCTATGTATGAGGATGCAGCTTAGCCTCTGAATACCTAACGTAGCGCTGTAGTGTGCCCCATCTGGATTTAGATATGTTCAATCCTGCCATGAACACATAGTCATATTTATTAACCAGTGTGGTGTTAAAAAAAACAGTGATGGTGACACACCCACATTAGCCACAGCAAAAATGATCAAAGAACAACCATGGCTACAATCCTTTTGGTGGCATCATATGAGGCCTGTCTATTAAATAGCAAGACTGATACAATAACCCAACTTTCATAGAATCATAGAATTGCAGAGTTGGAAGAGACCACGAGGGCCATCTAGTCCAACCCCCTGCCATGCAGGAAATCACGATCAAAGCATCCCCGACAGATGGCCATCCAACTTTATTTATATGTATTACACTTGTAATGCTTGTCCCCTTCAATATCCTCCCCTTTCACACTCACACACTGATGTAGTCTTGTTTTCCACTGGTTGAAGGCATGGAGCAGATCAGTTTCTGTCAGCTGTTTCAACATTTCTGCTGTTTTCTTCTTTACTGCATCAATTGACTCAAAACGTGTTCCTTTCAGCATTGATTTCACTTCAGCGAAAAGAAAAAAGTTGCATGGTGCGAAATCTGGTGAATATTAAGGATGTTCAAGTGTGGTAATACGTTTATTGGCCAAAAACCGCTACAGAGAAAGTGCTGTGTGAGCAAGCACATTGTCTTGATGAAGAATGAAACATTTTTTCCATAGTCCTGGCCTTTTCCCCCCTGACTCTTTCTCTCAGCTTTGTCAAAACTTCCTTAAAATAATGCCAGTTCACTGTTCTGCCTTCTGGAACCCATTCTGCCAAAATTGCACCCTTGATGTAAAAAACAACAATGAGCATTGCTTTGAATGTGGGGTTGCTTTGACATGCTTTTTTTCATTCTTGGTGATGATGGTGTTTTCCAGTGCACTGACTGTTGTTTTGTCTCAGGATCATACTGGAAGATCCAAGTTTCATCACAAGTGATTATTTATTTTTTTTAAGTAAAGGTTTGGGTTCGCCTCAAGTTGCTGCAGAATGTCAGCACAAATTTCCTTGAAGTAAAAATCCGTGAAGTAACAGAGAGGCTGTCAAGAGTTGTCAAGCCCACTGACTTTTTCTCTTTCCTTTTGGTCCATGTATGTACCAATGACACTGCAAGGCACAGTCTTCAGCACATCACAAGGGATTACAAGACTTTGGGTAGGAAGCTGAAGGATTATGATGCACAGGTTGTCATTTAGTCTCTCCTCTTAGTTGGAGGACATGGCTCAGGAAGGGAGGGAAGAATAGTGGAGGTGAAGAACTGGCTGTACAAATGGTGCCACCGGGAATGATTTGGCTTTTTGGACCATCATCTGCACTTTCATGAAGATGGACTTCTGGCAAGTGATGGGTTGTGCAAACATACACAAAGCATGTACATACTTCTTCTCAGGGTTAGCTTTTGTCCCAGATTTAGGAAAAATGGGATAACCTCTTTTATGCTGCTTTTAAGTTGTTTGGGAGGAGACTAGACACTTTATAATATAGTAAAATCAGTTCCTGGACTTGTCTTGAAGCCCAGGGCCAATTTTGTCATACTCTTAAGGTATAACTTACTTTTGCTTGATTTTTATAGATTAAAGTATATTTCAAAAGGATATGGCTACAACCTCTGAGAGTTTCTGTTTCCTATAGTGTATGGCAAAGACATGTTGGGTCAAATTTAAGCAGTACCAAGTTTTGCATACATGCCTGCAAAGATAACTTAATGTAGTTTTCCTTATCTGGTGTCCTCCAAATGTGTTCAACTACAACTGCTATTATCTCCAGTTAGCTGCAAATTATTGGATTTATAGGCCAAGACATCCAGAGGACATGAGCCTGGGGAAGGCTAGCTTATTATCTTGCTTTTTGAATAATAAAATACTAGTGTAGATACTGTGAATGCAAGTTGTTTGGGCTGGAATTCTATAGCTGAATAAACTTAAGCCAGCAAACTGAAGCTGAGAGGTGTCTCACTCCATGACTTTGAGATTCTATCAAACAAAACTTTTATTTACTTGAAGTTATGTCTGGGAGAAGGTGTGTATGTGGAAAGACTAATATGCTGTAGGGGAAAAAAATCTTGCTATGTTAAAAAGTATCTCCATTTAGCTACGTCAGGAGAACACAGTGATTATGAGAAACTGGAGCTGAGGTTCTTGCCAGGAAAATAAACAAAACCCTATCTATTCTTAGAGATCAGAAAGAGAAACTATTTCCTTTTAATTTTTTTGGGGGGGGGCACTAAGAAGTTGTCCATTTATCACCCTCAGATGTGTTAACAGTTTTACAATCAAACTGTGTTGAGTGGGGTGGGTGTGTTTGTAAATAATATTATGTATCAGAAATTGTTGCTCCTTTGCCTATTGCTGTATCTGTAGTGGATAGCAGTGGAATTCAGATTGAAGTCCCAGTCCTATTCCCAGAGATAGAGGGAGTGACCTTGCATAATGCTTTTTCAGAACCATTTCACATATAGTAAGACCATGGAAAGACAAAGTGCAATTGGCTAATGCTTTCTGTTCCCTTTTTCTACATCATGCCTCAAGGGAAATTTTTAGCATTTCATTTCCAATGAGGCATGCAGGCTAATCTTTTATCAGGGTGATTACATACCTCTCCACAAGGGGAAAAGCCAAAGGTGTCTTTTAGGCCTGCTGGAGAGCAGGAAGAACTAGTAAATTGTGCCGCCCATTTCCTTCCAAATAGTATTGTCACATTTGGATCTGCTGTTAAGTCATTCTAAACTCACACTATTCCTGTTATACAGATGAGAACGACTTCTTCAGTTGGGAGGATAACATTTCACGATTGTGTTGTCTTTTGCCTTTTGGGGGTATTACGAAGATTGTACATGGAAAATTCTTGACAAAACGATTTTAACTCATTACTATGAAAGAAAATAATGCACAACCAAATTCTTCTTTTTCTATCACATACAAAAAATATATATGATAGAATCCAGTCTGAAGTTAAGTAGGGAAAAGGAATGGTGAAAACCTTTTTATCACAGATGCTCCCTCTTTCACGAGGTTTATACTTTCCCTTGGATTCTTGTTAATCATCACCTTCTTTATACTCTTCCTCATATCATTCTATGTTCACCTCTCAACTGACCACCCTGCCCCATTTCTCAACACTTTTACCAACCTTAAAAGTATCATTTTGAGTATCATTTATTTTTTGCCTCACAGATTATCAGGAAAGCTGTGTATTTTTAGACAGTGTGAGACACTAAGGATGTGCTAATGGAAGTCAAGGAAGCTGAAAAGCTAAAGATTACAGCACACTGACAATAACCCACCTCAGGCTAAGTTTAACTCCAACCAACGAATCAGTTCTGCTTTCTAAAACTAATATATATATGATAAAATAAAAATCTCAGAGGTGTGCTACAACTGCTTCCAGTCACAGGTGAGAACTGTACTCTCCAGCCCTGTCTAAAGTTGTTTCTCCGTCCCTTTAAGGTTTACTCAGTGCCCATGATGTCTCTCTGGCTATTCTTCGCAAACGAAGATTCAGGAAGGAAGATTCAGGAAGGACTCATCTCGTGCTTTCTGCAAGCACGCTGATGACTAAAAAGGCCAATCTGAGATAAACAAGTCCGGTTGCAAAATACACAGCAGAAGGTCTCCTTGGGTGATGTTTCCGGGTTGTGATTCTTTCTGCGTTGTCGTTTCTCTTCAAGACTTGTTTGCCGTGAGTTCTCAAATAAAGCTGCAGCATTGTGGATAGTGCATCTCCATGCCTCTCAATGTGAGGCCAAGGTGAACCATTGTTGGTGATCAATTTGGCCAAGCCTGAGATGTTGTTTCAGGGAGTCCTTGTATCGCTTTGTTGGAGCACCCCTCTTATGCTGACCTGTGGCGAGTTCACCATAGTGACTATTTTTGGGAGACTATGGTCCTCCATCCTAGAAACGTGCCCTGCCCAGCGCAGCTGTGTTCTCAATATCATGGCCTCAATGCTGGTGATCCCTGCTTGCTCAAGGACAGAAACATTCATCACATAGTCAGTCCAGTGTATATGTAGGATTGTGCGTATACAGCGCTGATGAAAGCATTTGAGGAGTCGTAAGTGGTGGTGATAGGTGACCCATGTTTCAGATCCATAAAGGAGAATAGACAGTACAATGGCTCTATACACATTGAATTTTGTGCTTCGCCTCAGGTGTTTATTACTCCAGACTGTTTTGTGAAGTCTTCCAAATGCACTATGTGCCTTTGCTAATCTGTGATCGATCTCTTTCTCAATCTTGGCATCTGAGGAGATGATGCTTCCCAGGTAGGTGAACTGCTGAACGGACTTAAGCACAGATTTGCCTACGGCAATGTGGGGATGATGGTGTTCGTCCTGTGGTGCAGGCTGGTAAAGACCTTCTATTTTCTTCAGGTTGACTTCCAGCCCAAACAGCTCTGCAGCTGTTGCAAAGCAGGATGTTAGGCGCTGAAGAGCTGCTTCTGTGTGGGCAACAAGGGCAGCATCATCAGCGAAGAGCAGCTCATGAACTGGATAGTTTAGAGTCTTAGTGCGAGCCCTCAGACGGCTTACATTAAACAAGCTACCATCAGTACGGTAACGTATATAGATGTCATCTTCTTCTTTGACCTCTCCCATAGCCCTTTGAAGAAACATACTCAAGAAGATTGTAAATAAAGTTGGTGCAAGAACACAACCTTGCTTCAATCCATTAGTTATTAGAAAGGGCTCTGAAAGAGCATCACCATATCTCACTTGACCATGCTGGCCCTCGTGTAGTAAGATAATCATTTTAAGGAATTTGGGGGGGACATCCTAGTCTTTCCAGGATCTGCCACAGACCTTTTCTACTCACAGTGTTGAAAGCTTTGGTGAGGTCGACAAAGGTTACATAGAGACCCATGTTCTGCTCTCTACATTTCTCTTGCAGTTGTCTAAGGGCAAATACATATCTGTAGTACTCCTATTGGCTCTGAAGCCACACTGGCTTTCAGGAAGTTCTTCTGCAATAGCAGGAACTAATCTGTTCAGGAATATCCTTGCAAGGATTTTTCCAGCAATAGAGAGCAGTGTTATGCCTCAATAGTTTGAGCAATCGGATTTTGCTTTTTTTTCTCTCCCTTGTACAGGGTGATGATGACTGCATCTCGGAGATCTGATGGCAGTTCCCCTTTTCCCCAGCAATTCACAAGGAGTTCGTAGAATTTATCGTGGAGTACATGACCTCCATGTTTCCAAGTGCCTTGCCGTTTCTCATCTGCTGTATGACCTTAAGGGTCTCTTCCAAAGTGGGAGCTATGTCCAATTCATTTTTCATCGGTTTTTGTATCATATGTTGGATAGCTGAGCCTTGGACTACTCGGTTGGCACTAAAGAGACTTTGAAAATGTTCAGCCCATCGATCCAGGATGGAGGCTTTATCAGTAATTAATGTTTGACCATCTGTACTGTATAAGGAGCTTTGGACCTGATAAGTAGGTCCAAACACTGCTTTAAGAGCTTCATAAAATCCTCTGTGATCACCCAGATCTGCACAGCGTTGTGTCTTTTCTGCTATATTGATCCACCACTTGTTCTGCATGTCTCGGAGTTTTTGTTGAAGTTTACTATATGTGAGACGGAAAGCTGCTTTTCTTACTTGGCAAGTTGGCTGGGCAAGGTATGCCTGGTAAGTAGTTCTCTTCTTTGCCAACAGCTCCTGGATCTCTTGGTTGTTTTCATCAAACCAGTCTTGATTTTTCTTGTGGGAGAACCCGAGGGATTCTTCCGCAGACTGGAGGATACTGTTTTTGATATGTTGCCAAAGCACTGTAGGAGAAAGATCTGTAAGATGGTCTTCAAGTTTTGTTTGTAGATTTGCCTGGAAGTTGTCTCTCATGGTAGCTTGTTGAAGATTGTTGACTTGGAGGCTCTTCTTTAACATGCCACCCCTCTTAGGTTTGAACTTAAGATGAAGATTTAGTTTACATCTGACGAGGCGATGATCTGTTTGGCATTTTGCACTGGGTATCACTCGGGTATGACGGACATCACGAATGTCTCTCTGGCGGACTAAAACATAGTCAATGAGGTGCCAATGTTTGGATCGGGGATGCATCCAGGTTGTCTTCAAGCTATCTTTCTGCTGAAAGATAGTGTTTGTAATAGCTGTTGTTCTGCACAGAACTCTAGCAAGAGGCGTCCGTTATCATTGCAGTTTCCAACACCATGCTTGCCTAAGACACCTTTCCAGGCTTCGGAGTTCTTTCCTACTCTGGAAAGAATTTACTCTACTGCTTCACTACTACTCTAGATGAATTTACTCTACTACTAAAGTTGTTTCTCCATCCCTTTAAGGTTTACTCAGTGCCCACGATGTAAAGTACCATCAATAGCTGAAGAACACCATATAGAAGAGTATCAAGAGTATGACCTGTGTGGACTGAACCAGACAGGAAAATGTTTTTGCTTACAAGCACTTGCAGAATGAATTTTATAAATTGGCTGATTAGTAGAGGGTGCTATTGCTGCTTTAGCTATTTCTGAGTCTACAATTGATCAGGTAGTGCCCAAAGCAAGTTTTAATTCTGTTACATAAGCCAAATTGCTAAGTCTTTGGCTACCGAACTACCAATCCCTTAGGAGAGGGGTGAGCAAATTCAGGTCCTGCCAGTGTTGTTGGACTGCAGCTCCCATTAGCCTTTTCAGTGATGAGATGATGGGAGTTGCAGCCCAATAGCATTTGGACAGCCACATTTTGCTCACCGCCATCATTGTCTAATGCAAGTACTCTAAACCACTTTGAGCAGGGTCATTCTAGGAAAAAGAAATCAGAGCTACCAGCCAGTACCGTATAGACAAACAGGTTTAGGCTGGAATCCTGTTGGTTAGTCCCAACTAAAGTAGACCCATCCAATACAATGTTGAATGGCAAATCAACACTGGTTTAATGAGCCACTTTAGATAGGACTAGCAACAGAATTCAAGGCTTAGTTTTGGACTTCTCTGGATGTCTTGAAAAAGAGTCTGGACAGCTACCTGCTTGGGATGCTCTAGCTGGAGATCCTTCATTGAGCAGGGGTGGTGGTGGACCTAATGGCCCCAGGGCCCCTTCTAACTCTATGATTCTATAACTTTCAGGGTCAAACTTCTAGACAGTGAAACAGCTTTAAATTAGTAAGAAACAAATATATATGGGAAAATAGTTTTCACTGGTGTATTATCAGAGGCCTTGAGTAATAATACGGGTGAGATATGTCATAAATAAATGCAGATTATCATGGAAGCATACAAATGTTAGCTATGAAGTATGATAAATACAATGACATCAACATTACAAAATGGGAACTAGAATTCTGTCCTTGTTTTTTTTGCACAGGACTTATTTCTTCAACATGGTCTCTTTTTTGGAATCCTTCCCTCTTATCCAGCCTAGGTTAAGTTCAGCAGAAAGTGTGAGAGACAGGAAAAGTGCTACTAAGGCTGGAATTCAATTAGAAACATCAGTACATGTGCAGATCTCCTTTTGGGGGGGAGCGCTGCAAGGGTTGTTGTTCTCTTTCTTCCTGCACAGTGCCCAAATTCCCCTTCTAACTTACTGTAAAGCCCTGAAGCCACTTCACAGGGCCATTCTGTGCTTTACAGTGAGAAAGCAGAATCTGAGAAGCTTCTGGCTACCCTCCTGTAGCCAGATGCACAATGATGACCTCAGCACTGAGATCTGTGGGGGTCCTTTGGGGGTCTCAGTGGAGCTCTAATAATTGTGTGTCTGGCTATGAGGAGGTATCCAGAGGATGCTCTGATCCTGCCTGCTTGCTGGGAGGCACAGAATGGCCATGTGAGGTGGCTTCAGTCTTAACAGTAAGTCGGGGGTGGGGTGGGGTTGTATATGGCTCAGTGTAGTGTAGGTCCACAGGCAGAGATTTACGCTACTACACTGAGGGGATGTTGGATTGAGGCCTAAAAGTGGCAAAAATATTGATGTCTCCACATTCCCATCATCTTATAGCAATACTGAAAGTAGTCAATTTTGTCTGCTTCTGCTGGTTAATAATATGTTTTAGACTAAAAATAACAAACTACTGCACACTGATATGCAAAATTATTTTGAATCCAACACAATATGCACTAAAATATCCATTTAACAAGTAACTGGAACATGCTGTCCTTCACAATTATAGCTGAAAATTCCACATGTGAAAGTCCTGAGTTTGTTTCTTTTTTTAAAAAATTATAAAATCAAATGTCAAATACTTATACAAAATAGTTGCAGCATGACTGGAAACTAACAAGCACTCTAAGTCTTGGCTAGGCATTTCAGTATTATGTAATTAAGTTACATAATCGCAAAATGCCAACAGCTTTCCATATTGTTATCCAGCCTGCCTGAAGCCTGGCACCCTCCAGATGTGCTGGAACACACTCTTAGCCCAGAGGCTGGAAATGGCACAAGTTCTAGTCTAACACATCCGGAAGGCAGCAGTTTTCAGGAACACTGCTAAAACCACATATTTTAATTCCTACGTTCCCAAATAACAAGGAAATAAAGCTAATAATTGGCCACACAGCAGACAGAAAAACACAGATTTGCCTGATAGATTTTTTTATTATTATTATTGGACAGATGAACTAAAATAAGCCAACAATATAATTATATGCCAACAGCCATCTCTCTAGCACTGGTGGTGATAGATTGTGTGCCCCTTTCCATCTTGCCCCTGCCCTCCTGTTCAATGCAAAATAAATGGTTGTGGCTTCTACCACGGCATTTGGACTCTAATCCCTTGCCTGTCTTAATCCTGGTATCTGTGTCTGGGAAAGAAGCAGCAGCCAAGGGCTGGGCAGAGAAATGACGTAGGAGCAATAAGCAGATACTCTTCAGATGCACACACTGAGATCAGGTAGTCTGGATAGCCACATCCATTATGTGTGCTGGAAGCCTTATTGCTACTCTAGTTGAGCCAAAGCTCTTCTTTCCATTATAACCCTCCGAAAGGGCTCGATGCAAAAGGTCTAAGAGAAGGGGAAGGAAAGTGTCAATTTATGTAAATAAGAAAGGAATCTCAATGTCAGCCCCTCCCCAAACAACAAAGTATCTGCATCTTTACAAATCATTTCTTATAACATTTTTAAAATGGCAGTACCACCATCTTAGAGAGACAAAGAGAGACAGAAAGGGGCTTGCATTCAAGGACTCCCCCAAAGGGGAGAGGAGTGGCAGAACAGAACAAAACAAAACAAAAACCTCAAAAGCAGTAGCCCAACTCAAAAAAAAAAATGTGGTTCTTCTCTAAAAACAGCACTCATTATCCATCTGATGGGGGAAGGGGGAAAAAGGCAGTGGGGAGGGAATAAAATAAAACTGGTGCAACTTCTTGCCAAGGATGACGCATTTAACCAAAGCTCCATACAGTCCCATACATCTACATGTCCTGTGGTGGCAGCATAATTGCTTGAACTGTCATGGCTGTGTATGTTTGTATATATATACATATGCACATATACATACACATACACACAGAGAATATAGAGTATTTTTTTTAAAAAAAGTGTTAGCATTTAGTTTCACTCCTGTTGGGAAGACTCATCTCTCTTTCACATGGTTCTGTGCTCCAGCGCTGCTGCTGCTACCACTGCCGCCGCCGCCGCCATTGCCGCTTCCATTACTGCTGCTGCTCCCACTGCTGCTACAGAGGACCTCTGTGAGGTCGTCCATGATGGTGGTTTCTTTAGGGTCCACCAGGTTGAACTCCCTGATGAATAGGATGAAGTGTATGTAGAGTGTGTTCAAATGTCCATGCAACTCCAGTGCCAATGTTTCCTTGAAGTGTGAAGAATAGATGTGAGCCAACACGTGGAACAGGTACTTGCAAATCTTCTTCACTAGAGACTCAAAGGAGTTGGGGAATTCCTTGCCTGCCATGAGAGAAAAGTGGGTGAGAAGTCATCCTGTTAGTTGAATTCCCAAAACACTTCAAACATAGTAATAGTGGTTCAGGCCACACATTCACTGGCCTGAATTATTACATTCTGGACTTTATCAGATGCAGGGAAATGCAGCAAAAAACGAGTCTCAAATTGCATGGGAAGAACGGGACAGTAACAGCAAGGGCGACATTATCAAACACCCGCACCCGTAGCTGCTCCTGGGGCATAGCACTGGCACAGACAAGGCATCACTTTTTTTATTGACGGGTTAAGCTGTCAATAAAAAGAGATGCCTTATAGCAATAAAAGAAAATGATCCCAATGCTTAACGAGTTTAATATTGCTAAAGCAATTTAACACTTTGACTATAACTCCTGAATAATCGTTAAAAGGGCTCTGTGGAAATGGGTGAAAGTCACTTTTTGAAAAGTTGCCTGAGTCTTGGTGTGATACATTATAAGTGAGAGGGGGAGGGGGAAACGTAAGGGAGGAAGGGAAACCTGGAATATGTCAAGAGTTTGGTTGCAAAACCATGAATATGCAGGTAAAATCAAAACAAAAAGAACCGGAATTCCTCAATACTTCTAGAGACTTCCTTCCTTCCTGGATAAGCCAGTCATTGATTTGTCTTTTACCAGTATGGCAAGCCCTTGGTATCCACTGGGGTTTGATTCCAGGACCTCCTGTAGATACCAAAATTTGTGAATGCTCAAGTCCCATTATATACAATGGCACAGTAAAATGATGTCCCTTATATTGTTTTCTGCTGCTCCAGAGATTGGAACACGGAGCAATGGATCCAAGCTCCAGGAACAGTGATTCCACCTCAACATTAGGAGGAACTTTTTGACAGTAAGAGCTGTTCAGCAGTGGAATGCACTCCCTCGGAGCGTGGTGGGGTCTCCTTCCTTGGAGGTCTTTAAACAGAGGCTGGATGGCCATCTGTCGGGGATGCTTTGATCATGATTTCCTGCATGGCAGGGGGTTGGACTGGATGGCCCTCATGGTCTCTTCCAACTCTGCGATTCTATGATTCATGCCCACACTACGCCCCCGGAATGGCTGATGGATGTCATTGGATAATGTCGCCCTTGCTGTTATTGTTGTGTTCTTCTGACATGGTTTTTGCTGCGTCTGATAAAGTCCTCCATCTCATAATCCTTCATTGATTCTTATTATGCTCCAAGTATGATTGGCTCCTTTTGCAAGAGGCCAATATTTCACTTTCAGACCCCAAACTGTATCTGAACTTCCCACAGGTTCCTGATTGGGTCTTCTGTGTACCAGACCCAGCTACTGACAATGCAACATCAATAATATGGGAATGCTACAAAGATGGATGCACTTACAAGTTTATTTAATTTGACCAAGATCAAATCCCATTAAAACAGCAACCTTTAATATGTATGTTACCCTGTGGTCTGTTGTATTTGCACATTACAGTGTTTATTTATACAATGTCTGTGCCAAAATGAAAAAAAAAGATTATGGCTGGGGTAGATATTTCTGAGTTAGAACATACCATATTTTGTAGGAAAGACATCCTCATCTGTCACCAGCTTCTGCACCGAACTCATGACAAAATCAACATACTGAGGAGCAGTACACTTTATCTTTTTCCCCCGCTCATCATACCAGTAGTATTGGCTGTGGAGAGAATTGTGAACAGGGTTAACATCTGTCCTGGGTGTTTAATCCCATGTAGTCCAAACCCACTGAAGCGAACAGAGAAGCACAAGGCCCTAGCTGGGGGCCAAAAAATCCAAATTCCCTATGCCTAAGATCTTGGCCCTGCAAGGATTTCACAGCCACACCACAGCTGGTGATGTGGCACCAGAAACTACCCTGGCCCCTAGCATTGGGGCAGAAGCCTTTGTCATCAGGACTGAAAAAGCTGCCTGCTGTTCCCAAAGTAGGTTTGTGACCGCTCTGAGGTCACTGGTGTCTCTTTTGGAAGTTGGTGTTTGAGTGCCCTGGAAGCCAGGATAGTCCACTCCTATCCCCTAGTCTGTCTTCTCACCTACCCACTCCTCCTTCATTGTATTTAATTCACAGCTCATAGTGGCTGGGCCACTTGCCAAAGCAGAGAATGCTACTTTAGCTGTGTAGAAATCAGCTCTCATCACCAAAACTGAAGACTAAGCTTTCAGCATCTCAGTAGTCATACATCATTTCACTGTAACAGCTACTGCTTTGAAAGTTTACCAGAAAGACAAAACAGATACACATGCAAGTGGATTAGAAACAATTTGGGTGAAATCCAATCCCCCCCCCCCACAGATGTGACTACTTCACTCAGTGGAAACCAGTAGAGGGTGTGTTTTTATCCTCCTCCTCTTCCTTATTATTTTCCACTTTCCTTCCAAAGTTGGAACTCAAAGCAGCTCACAATTAAAAAAAATAAAAACCATTAAAACATACAAAAAGTGAAGACCCTCTCTTGTGTTCCCACCAACTGTGCTTGTGATGGTGTTGTAACTTGCAGAAGGGCCTCTTCTGATGATCTCAGAGCCTGGGCTGGCTCATAGTCTGCCAAGCAGCCTGGGCCTTAGCCATATAGGGCTTTATAGGTCATAACCCACACTTAGAATTGTGTCTGGAAACAAACTGGCAGCCAATAGAGCTATTTCAACAGGAGTGTAACATGGTCTCTGTAACCTGTCCCTGTTAACAGTCTGGCTGCAGCTCTTTGGACCAGCTGAAGTTTCCAAAAACTCTTCAAAGACAGCCCCAATTACAGTATGTTACAGTAGTCCAAATGGGATGTAACTAAGGCATGTACCACCATGGCCAGATCCAGTGTTTCAACGAATATGTGCAGTTACTGTACAAGCTTTAAATGTGCAAAAGCACTCCTGGCCATTGCAGAAACCTGGATCTCCAAGTTCAAAGTTGAGTCCAGGAGTATACCAAAACTGTAAACCTGTGCCTTCAGTGGGAGTATAACCCCATCTAACACAGGCTGAATCCCTATTCCCTTGATCTGCCTTCCAAGTGACCAAGAGCACCTCTGTTTTGTCTGGATTAAGGTTCAATTTGTTTGCCTTCATCCAGTCCATTACTGATAACAGACAATAGTTTAGGACTCTGACAGCCTTCTTGGATGGGGTGGGAGAAGGAACAGCACAGTTGGGTGTCATCCACATATTGATGGTACCACATCCCCAAACTCCGGACGATCTCTCCTAGTGGTTTCATGTATATGTTAAATAACATGGGAGGCAAAACAGAATCCTGAGGGACCCCACAAGTAAATGGCCAGGGGACTGAACAGGAGTCCCCAGCACTATATTCTGGGTTCACCCCTCCAGGAAGGAATGGAGCCACTGTAAAACAATGCCTGCAAGTCTCATCCCAGCAAGGTGGCCCAGAAGGATACCATGGCTGATGGTACCAAAAGCCGCTGAGAGGACCAGCAGAACCAGCAGGGACACACTCTTATCCAGTTCTCAGTGTAGGCCATCCACGAAGGCAACCAAAGCTATCTCTGTCCCATAGACACGTGTGAAACCAGACTGAAATGGATCTAGATAATCCATTTCATCCAAAACCCTGGAAACCTCTTTCCCTCCCACAAACTAATACATGCTCTCTAGAGGTGTGAACATTCAAATGCCTATGGAATGATTAAGCTCTCAACCTAATCAAGTGAAGTAATAGTGCCACTCTATTCTGCCTTGGTCAGGCCTCACCTAGAATACTGTGTCCAGTTCTGGGCACTACAATTAAAAAAAAAAAAATGTTGACAAATTGGAGCATGTCCAGAGGAGGGCGACTAAAATGGTGAAAGGTCTGGAAACCATGCCTTATGAGGAAAGACTTAGGGAGCTGGGTATGTTTAGCCTGGAAAAAAGATGGTTAAGGGGTGATAGTATAACCCTGTTTAAGTATTTGAAGGGGTGTCACATTGAGGATGGAGCAAGCTTGTTTCTGCTGCTCCAGAGACTAGAACACAGAGCAATTGATGCAAGCCCCAGGAAGAGAGATTCCACCTCAACATTAGGAGGAACTTTCTGACAGTAAGAGCTGTCTGCAGTGGAACACACTTCCTCGGAGTGTGGTGGGGTCTCCTTCCCTTGGAGGTCTTTGAACAGAGGCTGGATGGCCATCTGTCAGGGATGCTTTGATCATGATTCCTGCATGGCAGGGGGTTGGACTGGATGGCTCTTGTGATCTCTCCCAACTCTACAATTCTATGATTAATTTGGAACAAAATGTTCTAAATGCTAAATTTATGCACACTGTGTAGTAACACCAGCTGTCAGGAGATGGCACCATAACCGAGTTTTAGCAGTTCAATCAAGGACTGACTCTTTCACCTCTATTGTTGCAGGGTCTAAGGGTCTGGCAGACTTGGCATTTAAATGTATCTTTGCACTGTGTATGAATGTTTTTTTTAATGCAAATAGGGTGGGGATGGGGTCTTTGTTATAATAAAGAATGCAAGGAAGGGAAATTTAATCCCTTCTTTTCTTGCTATGGATCTAGCAAAAACTGAAATTCAAACAATTGATCATGAAGCCAAACACTTATAAAATAAGAAGGATTTGGCTGTTGCTGGAAACTGTTAAAAACAATACTAATCAAAGTGATGGAATATCTCCAAATTCAGGCTATTGTGAGGGCAAGGACTGCCAGCACCAATGAGTCACTGAGGAAGCTATAAAGAAAGACTAGGCTGTTTTCTCCAAAACGGCAAGGTTTCCTTCCTGACTTCAAGACTATGCTCCTACCCTTGCACAACTCTTTGGAGTTTAGCAGGTAGACAGACATATCCTTGCTCAGAGATTTGCTTGCTATCTGAGATTCCTCAGCCAAGTTAACTTTCAGGAGAGCATTAAGCAGGATTATTCAAGTAGCCGTATACTATCTATGGCCTCACTGCAACGTTTATTTTCTCAATAATTCCAGGCAGAGTAAGCATAAATGATAATCCTAACATGACCCTGCTATTAATTCTATGAGTCAGAGAAACTATCCCATTCTAACTGGGAATTGAAATACTGAACAGGAGGAAACATAGTCATATTACTATTTTTGGTCGCCACCAACACAGCAAAACAGTCCTGCTGCTTTGCCTGAAAATCCAAAGATTAAGAAAGAACAGAAGAGTGCTTTGAGAATGTGAAGGGCAAAATAGCTTCCTCTAGTTTCATAGCTTAAAAGACAAAAAGTAAAGAATCCCAGTTGTCAAGGCCTGGTGGAAATGAACCTCAGCGTGTGGATTCAAAGGAGGATATCCTGTCAGCTTGGCTCTTGGGAGCTGTCCATTGTATTAGCTGCTATCCTGGTCAAGACCTCTAAATCATGATCCTTGCCTAAGGGCAGTGCACATTCTTCATGAGTTTAAAGAGGTTATTGCACACCTTTTTGGTTGGTCTGCTCTGTGGTAGTGTTGCCCATGTAGATGCTGTTTTAAGCCTAACTGAACTCTTCTTGGTCACCGATTCCTTCCTGATACATATATTCAGTGTACATTGCCTTACTGTACCTCCATCTCTGCTGAATAACAATGTTTCTTTGAAAAATTAACTGGACTGAAAGGACCAGGGATCTCTGTAAAAAAACCCCACCACCACTGGTATTAACCATCCACATTTGAGAAAGATTTTAATCAGAATAAACCAGAGCTAAAATGTGTTTTGTGTAGAATAGGCACTATTTTGAACACAGCTGTTTTTCAAGGCAGGGACAAAATCTGAGTAGCACATAAACTCCACATTAATCACTTGCTCAACAAATGTAATTAGAGGCCAAGCTTTAAGTTGTTTGTGTCCTTTGCAACAGTCACACAGAGAAGTCAGATTGAATTCCAGATAAAAACATTCTAAAAGTTCAAGAGGCCAAAGAAGGCCAAGACTGCCTTCTGTCCCAGGCAACTCAACAGGAAAGTCCTGCTCCACTGTCTATATTAGCAAGAGAGAAAAAGGACTTGAAAAATGACATTGGATTCCTGGCTGGGCTGTTTATGTGCTCTGTGACCTGTGAACAGTTTAATTTTATTTTAATGTTGATTCTGTATTTTTTAAGGTATATTGTCCATGTTTTAAATTGTAAGCCATCTTGAGAGTTCCAATTTTGGGGGAAAGGCAGAGTAGAAATAAAAATGATAATGACGATGATATTTCCCCTTCATCTTGCAACAGGAAGTCCTTGTGGAAGCTCTGTCCACAGATGCAGAGATAAGTAGGAAAGTGGGTCACAACTACAGATAAATCCTAAAAGAAACAACCACCCACTGTACTTTACAGTTTTCAGACATTCCTTATGCAACAGCTAAGTGGCCACAACTACCATATTTGATTGCCACTCACTAATGAAGTCTGAGAAGAGATACAACAAAGGGCAGGCAATGGGTAGAACCAAAGATAGAATTACATCTACTGCTGCAGCTATACTAATTACTTGGCAAAGGTGCACCTAGCTGTGGAGAATGTTATTTTTTCTTAAAGAGGCAAAAATGAATAGTATTTGGAAAGACTGACTAGCCTGAGCAAGGGGGATACTAGAGCAGAAAAAAAGTATATGCCTCCCACAACTTAGATATTTTGCTTATGCTTGCACAGAAGCAGCTAAGTCCTTGTGGAAGAACACAAAGAAGAGATTATCCAAGAGAAAATATTAAGCAGTAATATAAAACAAAGCTTCAGTTCGCAAACATGATTGTTCATCTGCTCCAGGGCAGAGGAAAAACAGCTACTCTGCTTAGTTTGATCATAACAACTTAACAGCATTGCACCCAGATGCTGTCTATTTCCTGTTATCCTCAATCAGCTGCAACTTCACTTTCCCAGAGAACTGAAATAATGGCATGGAAACATTTACCGTAGCTCTACTGATGTAGTTCTGTCCTTAATTAGCACTTCAATAGATGGCACAAAACATCCATTAATTGATTTTTTGAGCAATAAGAATACAGTACTAACGATGTAACAATTTGTGGGTTTGGTTACTAACGACCTTAGTAAGTTTATTTACTTAGATCTGTAATGATAGATTAATATCTATTTTCTTTAGATTTTTGTTTTTTATTACAGTTTGGAATGGGGGAAGACCAGAGTTCTTTCATTTTAGTTAGTGTTTAGGTATTTAGTTAGACTATTGGTTACTTTGTGGTTATTGTTTTAGTTAATATCTTTGGTATAGTGTTTAGTATTATGTTTAAGCTTAGTTTAGTTTTAATTTTCATTATATATATATATATATATATATATATATATATATACACATATACACACACACACATACATGCATGCATGCGTGTGTATGCATGTATGTTTATGCCATTATTTTCCTTTTCTGTATCTTTCTCTTTTTTCTTTGTTTCTTATGCTTTGTGATATAGATCATTTGTATTAAAATTTATTAAAAATATATAATAAAAAACCCAGATGGCACAAAATGAGCCCTAATACTTTCCTTTGAATGATCTTCCAACAGATACCCAACTTTAGGCAATTCATTGTTCCTTCTCTTTCATATTAAGCATTCACAGCCCTCTCTTAGTCCATTCCTCATCTAGTAGCACACTTTAAAAGTATGAAAACAAACAGTCTTCTTTATCCCATAACAGAATTAAGATCAACTCTTTCACAAGGCCTTCACAGTCCTAAGCAGTACAATAGACTAGGAAGACACTGATTCTTACTGGGGATCTTCTTAGGAGGATCCCATAATCCTATATGGGAAACCAGTAACCTTGTCTGCTGTACTTTTATTTCCAATCCACCCAGGTAAGTCAAATATCACAAATTCAGACAGCTGTATTTCACTGAAAGAAAATCAATGGAACACAATATAAAGCAGTGAGGTGTTAGTGGACAGGATATAAACCTTGGACCAGGGAGACTAGGCTCTGAAGCAAGCTTGCAAATCACCCCTTCACTAGCTAATCCTGTCCCACATGGCTGAGAGGATAAAACAGTATTATAGTAGGACTCCCGTATCTACTGATTCATTATCCACTTGATTCAATTATCCACAGGACACAAAACAGCACACCTACCATAGTGTCTTCCTAGAAAATGTGTCCTCTCTAGCCATTTTCTAGGTCCTCCAAGGCAACTCTATGGTATTTTAAACCAGAAGTCCCATTATTTTCAATGGTGTTCACTATTATCCATGGTCTTCAGTATCCACGGGACCCCCAGAACCAACCGCAAGCGGATAAGGGGGTCCTACTGTATCCCCATCTAAGTTATCCGAAGCACCTTGGAGAAAAGTGACTACACACAAACAATGACTATACACTTTTACAGCTTACTACTGTAGTAATGTAGTAATGAAGGTTAGAGCTGGAGATGAGAGAGGTAAAAATACCAGGTGGCCCAAAAGTAGGTCTACTTTTAGAATGTTGATCGGAGAGGGAGGGAATATGTGAGTAGAAGATGTGTGGGTGGAGTAAGAATGACAGTTGGGAAGAGAACTCTACATTATATTGTATATCTACTTTTGGTCCACTCTGTATTGTAGGAGAACAAGGTAAACATGTCAAGAAATGATGAAGGCATCTGACAGAGAATAGGAGGGGTGGAGATGGAAAGAAAGTGGGTTCTGGAGGCTGCCCTTGCCCCATTTTCCTCCACCACCTGCACCCCTCATGGGCTACACCAGTCATATTTATGGATGTTGCTTTGTCTAAATCTGTTTTCAGTCTAAACAATGTATGCATTGGCAGGGAGGGGAGAACAGTATTCTCATGGGAAACATGCACCCAGGGGAGGACTCTGGAGGCATGACTCTATTTCTGGCTATTTTTTTCACCAGCGGGTAGACTCAAGGAAGCTGCCAGAAATACCAGAGAAGAAAATACTTTTAAAACCCACTGCTTCATAGTAAAGACCAAGAGGCAGAACAAGGGGAAGATGTATGACAACAGAGAAGGTGATGATCAAGACAGTGAGAATTCCACAGCAAATAGGTCAGACACAGAGGGCTATACCACACTCCAAAGAAAAGTGGCAAGGGAACAACAATGTTCTATCTTTTGCGCTGCCTTACTGCATGACATCATCATTTTTTCATTCCAGTCCTGTGGGGGACTGAGGTAAAACCATGTCTTTTTGCTAACAGGTTTTTCTGGTTAGCAAAAAGGTGCGGTTTTACCTTGGTCCCCCATGGAATCAGAACAAAAAACCCACAATGTCTTATGGTTAAGGCAGTGCAGAAGGAGGATTTCCTACTCCCTTGCCACTTTTCTTTGGAGTGTGATAAGGCCCAGAGACATTGTTGGTGAAAACAAGGTCAAGACAGAGGCCAAGATTATGCACAGAAGAACCAATCTGGATGCAAAGATCAAAGGAAGAGGCAGAAGATAGAATGCAGCTGGGTCAGAGGAATTAACCAGATTTTGGCTGTACCAAGAAGCAAAATGAGCATTTTGTTTGGACAGGAAAAGGGCTGGGCAGGCATCAAGATTTAAAATAAAGTTGAGAGACTGGTAGGAGGGCAATATAGAAGAGCAACAAAGAATTGCTCAGAGTAACAGTGACATATAGAACGTCACTCCTCTTCAGCAGTGGAGAGGAGCCAGAAACTTCCATTAGCAGTGGAAAAAGGGCTAATACCACCAGGATGCAAAGTGTGAGAGGAGGTAGCACTTCCAAAGAAGAGCACAGTAAAAATGGCAATGCCAAAGGGATAGAGTTACTGAGAGGAAAGGTGTGAAAGTTCATGAAAGGAGAGGATTATGCAGGATGACTAGGAAAACATTTTCTTATGCCATCATTCTCTGGTCCACCATACTGATGAATACAGGTACCATTCTTAAGACTGTATCCTGTATTATTGTGATCAAATGCAATTTCACAGTAGAAGAAAGCTTATGTTGTCTGCCATGCAAAAGGTAAATTATGTCTTCTGCTTATCCCTAGAAATCTCATGTCTAGCTATATGCTAGAAAACATGGCAGAAAAGAGTGGAAAACCCAAACAGGAATTAAAGTTCCTATCCTAAAGGTTTTTATTAAGGTTCTCTAAAGTCCAAATATACACAGAACACTGGACTATGTGATGAATGTTGCTGTCCTTGAGCAAGCAGGGATCACCAGCATTGAGGCCATGATATTGAGAACACAGCTGTGCTGGGCAGGGCACGTTTCTAGGATGGAGGACCATCGCCTCCCAAAAACAGTTCTCTACCGTGAACTCGCCACGGGTCAGCGTAAGAGGGGCGCTCAAAAAAAGCGATACAAGGACTCCCTGAAACAACATCTCAGGCTCGGCCAAATTGATCACCAACAATGGTCCACCCTGGCCTCACATCGGGAGGCATGGAGACGCACTACCCATAATGCTGCAGCCTTATTTGAGAACTCACGACGAACAAGTCTTAAAGAGAAATGACAACGCAGAAAGAATCACAACCCGGAAACATCACCCAAGGAGACCTTCTGCTGTGCTTTCTGCAACCAGACTTGTTTATCTCAGAATGGCCTTTTTAGTCATCAGCGCACTTGCAGAAAGCACGGGATGAGTCCTTCCTGAATCTTCGTTTGCGAAGAAAAGCCAGAGAGAGAGAGAGAGAGAAAGTCCAATACCATTTGAAGCTATCTACGTTACATCTTCCATATGAACTCTGAGCTAACATTGTTTATCATACTCTGAAAAATAAAACAAACGTTTCCTATTACTTTCAGCAATTCATTGCTTTTAAGAAGATCTGATCAACTACAACAGAGGGAAAAGTTTAGAAGCATAGCATTTCCTTACTCCCCATGAAACTGCCAACTCATGCTCACAACACTTGGGAAGTTCTGGCAGCTACACTATTGGGAGGTTTTCTGCAGAATGGCCTGGTGCCCAGCTTTCATTCCTGAGGTAAAGAAGGCCCCTCAGGCTTGCAGCTCAAACTGGCCTTTTGTCCTTCTGTGATGTTCTTTGTGGTATTTGAATTACATTCCCAAAATGTAGAATTCTGCTCAAAAATGCTAGAACTGTAGGCTTCTAGAAAGTGAAATGTGGATATTTTTCAGAGCAGGAGGGATATCCACTTCTGTCTTCTTCTTTTTTTAAGAGGGCATTAATGAAACTTAGAAATTAGATGCGCCAAATCTTAATTTTAGTTGTATGAAATTTAATGCAATTAGCATACTATTTTCACAGATCTGGTATGTGACCAGTTAGCAGCAAACGGTTTAGTTATTGTTCTCACAAAGTTATTTTTAAAAAAATACTGGTGAGATAGCTAATATTTGATCCTATTTTGGACTGCTTTTTTACTTACCTTCTTGCATCTAATCTTCTAATAATTGTTTGGATGATCACACTTTCACCACATACTAATAACTTTTGCTGTCAGATCATAAAGCCTTGCTTTTAATTCTTTAGTCTGGAATAAAAGGACCACCCAAACCATCACATTATCGCAAACAAAGCCATCACTTACGTATTGCACACTGCCATGGTCTGACACGACTCTCCTGTACAGAATTCAGAGATTGTACTATATTGTAAATTGATATGGTGGAAAAAGGTTGTTGCTGAAAGAGAAAACACACACACACCCCAAGATGTTTCCATTACTTTTGGATTCAGAGCAAAAGACGTTTGTCAGCTGCATAGGTTCACATGATTTAAGCATTTTCACAATTAGACCAACAACAATATTTTCAGTCCCCTTACAGACCTTAGAACTATGGCACAGTTAAAATGGAATAATAGTGCTGTAACTGTGTAGTGAGAAAAGTCCCTAAGAGGGGAATCTGTGTTGCCTCTGAACTCCCATTTTTAAAGTGTAGGAACACAGCTAGAAAGCAGCTTCATACAGAGGCTTTTGTGAAACAGGAATAGTCAGACATAACTGTGAGAAACAGCAGCTAGGTTGTTGACTGGGGCAGGATCTCAGCATTGCTCATGGCACTTCACTGGCTCTTCCACTGTCAGAAGTGAGATGAATGATGAGCAGAGAAGTGGTATTTTTGGCTGTGGTACCCAAATTGTGCAATCCCCTGCTTAGCTAAGTTTGACTAGCCCTTTCTTTACAGTCTTTTAAGATGACAGAATAAAATGTTGTTGTTCTCTATTCTCTCATGCCTTACACTTTTATGACTGATTAAGAAAGAACTCTGGTTTGTGCTATTTTATTGTAGTGTGGGTGCGATACAAGGACTCCCTGAAACAACATCTCAGGCTCGGCCAAATTGATCACCAACAATGTTCTGCCCTGGCCTCACATTGGGAGGCATGGAGACGCACTATCCACAATGCTGCAGCCTTATTTGAGAACTCACACCAAACAAGTCTTGAAGAGAAACGACAACGCAGAAAGAATCACAACCCGGAAACATCACCCAAGGAGACCTTCTGGTGTGCTTTCTGCAACAGGACTTGTTTATCTCGGATTGGCCTTTTAAGTCATCAGCACACTTGCAAGAAAGCACGGGATGAGTCCTTCCTGAATCTTCGTTTGCAAACAAAAGCCAGAGGGGGGGGGGTATTGTGTTTCTATCAATACTATGTTTTCATCACTCTGGAACTGATACAAGGCAGTTAATTATATCTGTTAAATAAATGCACATATCCATACAGAAATACATAAAGTGAATACTTGAGACAGACCTAGGGATGCTAACAAAGCCAGTGCACCAAGCACACACACACTTTTGTATCTTCCTCCTTTATAAATGGATATTTACAAGGCCATTTTTGGTGATTATTCTCCATGCATTTCAAAACTGAAGGGAAAGGACTCTCATCAGAAGTAGCCTCAAATAATTTCTAAGTAGCACACCATCCAAGGCAAACTGCCTCATTAAAACATTGTTCAAAAGTAACAGAGGGCCATACAGACAATAACCTGGCTCAAGATTTGGGAGAAAGAAGCAGACTTTTCCATCTCTGAATGAATACAGATGGACCACTCTTAATTGGGTGCTTCTGTTTTTACATTGGCCAGAGTTTTGTTTTTTCCTTAAGTCAGCCAGATTTGCATTTTAGCATTTAGATTACTATCTCCAAATTGCAATTAGGACCTAATTATCAGTTTAATCTCAATCAAAGCAAACTCAAAGTGTGTCTAATGATACCTAAAATAGTCTACTATTTAGCAGTATCCCTAAAATACCTAATGTGCATTGTACATATCAAAATGAAAGAAGAAACTCCCCCCCGCCCATTTTGCTAATACAGTATCCCTCATCATTTGCTTTTAAAATCTACCAGCATGAAAACTAGTTAGCAGAAGTGTTTCAGTTGTTATAAATACTATAGTACTTACTGTTGCTAGCTAGCCACTCATTAAGATCTATTTCACGTGGTAACATGACTAATTCTTTGAATTCAAAGTCTGTAATCCTGGACTTTGTATATTCTGGTTCTAGGTAGAGTTTCTTTTCTTCTGGTGCAGGCTTTTTACCATTTGGTTTTCCCTTGGATTTCCTGGGGGGGGAAGACAGAAACAGTATGACATATTATCATCTGAGATGCACCTTATCTAAATTCATCCTACGTATACACCCTGCATATATATTTTTAAACTACACAATCCATTTTTCTTTATCAATAAAGAGAATGTGGTGCTATCATGTGCCTGGTAAGGAGGGCATCTAACAACAACCAAAGAAAAGATATATGTCCACTAGCTAGCTATTCATGGTTTGAAAATGCTTTTGCTCCCTGCCCTTCCCCTAAGAAAGAAATAATGAAAATGGGATATGAACCAGGCTGTTTTATTTAAGCCTCCTTCTATCAGATTATTAATTAATGCTGCCTTCTATAGCACAGGTGTCCACTTTAGATAATTGCAGCTTAAAATATTTAGAACCATATATGAATCCAATGAATCATACAAGCAGGGTTCTGGATGGTTATGTGGAAAAACAGGAGGACCTGAGATGCATCTCACTGCCAGCCAAAAGAATAACAAAATGTTATGAAAGATGTAATGAAGGGAAATTCAGGACAGGTCCTTGAGATATCAAAAGTCTCAGCCCTCTATTTATTCATTCTATATTATGTACAAAAAGCATCTGAAAATGCTATGTATTAATTCCACACTGCATTCCACCATTTGGTCCTAACAACTGTGACTGGTTTTCTGGCTTACAATACTTACTATTGCTAGCTAGCCATTCATTAAGATCTATTTTATGTGGAAATATGATTAATTCTTTGAATTCAAAGTCTGTAATCCTGGACTTTGTATATTCTGGTTCTAGGCAATGAGTCCCAGTACATGGCTGATGACTAAAGCCATTGTTTTCCAGTAGTTGGCCTCACTGACTGAAAGGGGCCTCACATCCAAGATGATGGCTATACATCTGGTGGCTATCTCCTTCTTTAGCAAAGCTTGGGGCTTCCCCATCCCCTGTAATTTGTTTGTCACCTATAGACTCTAGACAGCTATTCTCAAGCTTTTTATGTGGAAGAACCCTTGAAACAACTTTCAGGTCTCAGGGAACCCCTGCATAAAAATTATTATATCTGTAGCTCAAAATAGTTTTTTTTCCCAATCACAATCTCTTGTGGAAACCACAGTGATCTCTCACAGAACCATATGGTTCCAGGGAACCCTGGTTGAGAAACCCTGCTTTACAAGACGGGAAGTGGCCATGGACACGCACAAGCCCTTCACTTTGCCCATCTTATACGGTTTGGTCCAGGAGCTCCCTAAAGTCTGTTGGTCATCCTATGAAGTCCTGGAGCAGGCAGTTACTCTAGCTTTCTTCAGGATTTTGAGAAAAAATCAATGTGTATAGAAGCATTGTACTGTCTATTCTCCTTTACGGGTCTGAAACATGGGTCACCTATCGCCACCACCTACAACTCCTCGAACGCTTTCATCAGCACTGTATACACACAATCCTAAATATAACTGGACTGACTATGTGACAAATGTTGCTGTCCTTGAGCAAGCAGGGATCACCAGCATTGACGCCATGATATTGGGAACACCGCTGTGTTGGGCAGGGCATGTTTCTAGGATTGAGGACCATAGTCTCCCAAAAACAGTACTCTAGGGTGAACTTGGCACAGGTCAGCGTAAGAGGGGCACTCCAAAAAAGCGATACAAGGACTCCCTGAAACAACATCTCAGGCTTGGCCAAATTGATCACCAACAATGGTCTGTCCTGGCCTCACATCGGGAGGCATGGAGATGCACTATCCACAATGCTGCAGCCGTATTTGAGAACTCACGCTGAACAAGTCTTGAAGAGAAACGACAACGCAGAAAGAATCACAACCCAGAAACATCACCCAAGGAGACCTTCTGCTGTGCTTTCTGCAACCAGACTTGTTTATCTCAGATTGGCCTTTTTAGTCATCACCACACTTGCAGAAAGCGCGGGATGAGTCCTTCCTGAATCTTCGTTTGCGAAGAATAGCCAGAGAGACATCGTGGGCACTGAGTAAACCTGCTGTTCCGAAGCCTCGGCGGAGGCATGTGGTGGTGGTGGGGGACTCCTTGCTGCGGGGTACAGAAGCAGTGGTATGTGGGCCTGACAAGATGACTCGGGAGGTGTGTTGTCTCCCTGGGGCAAAGATCCGTGATGTGACAGAGCGGCTAACAAGACTCGTCAAGCCTACGGATCATTACCCCTTCCTTTTGGTCCATGTGGGAACTAACGACACTGCAAGGCACAGCTTTCCCAAGATCAGAAGAGATTATGAGGCCCTGGGGAGGAAGCTGAAAGAAATGGACGCACAGGTTGTCATCTCGTCTCTTCTGCCAGTTGAAGGGCATGGTCCAAGAAGGGAGAGGAAGATAGCTGACGTAAACAACTGGCTCCGTAGATGGTGTCGCCGAGAACAAATTGGATTCTTGGATCATGGACTGCGCTTCCATGAGGGGGGACTTCTGGCAAGAGATGGGGTGCATCTTACAACAGTTGGAAGAAACATTTTTGCCAACAGTCTCAAGAATTTGATCAGGAGGGCTTTAAACTGAGTCAAATGGGGGAGGGAGACAGTATTTTGGAAGGCAAAAGGGCTGGAGAAAAGAGTCAAACTGTCACAGAGGGAACAAGGCAAACAGCGCAAGGACCCAACAGTGGGAAGCAAAAATACTTGCACAGGCAGCAAGCAAAGGGAACACATGGTCTTCGATGTCTCTACACTAATGCACAGAGCATGGGAAATAAGCAAGATGAACTTGAACTCCTCGCACTACAAAACAAATATGATATAATAGGCGTTACTGAAACCTGGTGGGACAAGCCTCATGATTGGAATGTAGGAATAGAGGGGTATAACCTTTATAGGAGAAACAGGCCAAACAGGAAAGGAGGAGGAATAGCATTATATGTCAGGGATATTTACACCAGTGAAGTGATCCACGACATCAATACTGGAAGCCAGGTGGAGAGCATCTGGATAAAAATTAAAGGGGAGGGAAACAACAGGGATGTTATTGTGGGACTCTACTACAGACCCCCAAATCAGACGGAGGAATTGGATGTTGCCTTTCTAGAACAGATGAACACACATGCAGAAAGGAGAGATGTAGTAGTGATGGGTGACTTCAACTATCCTGATATTTGCTGGCAATCTAACTCAGCCAAAACTTCAAGGTCTAGCAAATTCCTTACATGCCTGGAAGACAATTTCATGGTCCAAAAGGTGGAAGAGGCAACAAGGGGGTCAGCTATTTTAGATCTGATCTTAACCAACAGAGATGACCTGGTTAATGGGGTGCAAGTGGTGGGATCCTTAGGTGAGAGTGATCATGTTCTCCTGGAGTTTGTTATACAATGGAAAGGAGAAGCCAGGCATAGTCAGACACGCATTCTTGACTTTAGGAGAGCTGATTTCAATAAACTCAGGGAAATACTGGGGGTGATCCCATGGTCAGGAATACTAAAAGAGAAGAGACCTCAAGACGGATGGGACTTTCTCAAAAGGGAGATACTGAAGGCACAATTTCAAACAGTACCATTGAGGAAGAAAAATGGGAGGTGTCTCAGGAAACCAGGATGGATGACTAAAGAACTTTCAATGCAGCTAACTTTTAAACGGAACATGTATAGGAAATGGAAAAGGGGGGAAATCACCAAAGAAGAATTCAAACAGATAGCGAACACGTGTAGGAGTAAAGTCAGAAAAGCTAAAGCGCAGAATGAGCTCAGGCTTGCTAGGGAGGTTAAGAACAATAAAAAGGGGTTTTTTGGGTATGTCCGCAGCAAAAGGAGGAAGAAGGAAATAATAGGGCCACTACGTGGAGAAGATGGCAAAATGCTAACAGGGGACAGAGAAAAGGCAGAATTACTCAACACCTTCTTTGCCTCAGTGTTTTCAGAAAAGGAAAAGGAGGACCAACCTGAGGCGAATGGAACAGAGGACACAATAGGGGAAATCTAGCTCAAAATAAGTAAAGAGGTAGTACAGGAATCCCTTCTTAATCTAAATGAATTTAAATCTCCAGGACCAGATGAACTACATCCAAGAGTATTAAAAGAGCTGGCAAATATAATCTCAGAGCCATTGGCAATAATCTTTGAGAACTCCTGGAGAACAGGAGAAGTCCCAGCAGACTGGGGGAGGGCAAACATTGTTCCCATCTTCAAAAAGGGGAAAAAAGAGGATCCCAACAATTATCATCCATTTAATCTGACATCAATACCAGGGAAGATTCTAGAGCAGATCATTAAACAGAGAGTCTGTGAACATTTAGAAGGCAATGGCATAATCACAAAAAGTCAACATGGGTTTCAGAGAAACAAGTCATGCCAGACTAATCTGATCTCTTTTTTTGATAAAATTACCAGCTTGGTAGATGAAGGGAATGCTGTGGACATCGCATACCTTGATTTCAGTAAGGCCTTTGACAAGGTTCCCCATGACATTCTTGCAAACAAGCTTGTAAAATGTGGGCTAGACAAGTTAACTGTTCCATGGATTTGTAATTGGTTGACCGGCCGAACCCAAAGAGTGCTCAGCAGTGGCTCCTCTTCATCTTGGAAAGATGTGACCAGTGGGGTGCCACAGGGTTCTGTCCTGGGCCCAGTGCTATTCAACATCTTTATCAATGACTTGGATGAGGGAATTAGGGGCTGAATGAGACTATGTGCAAAAGGGATCTAGGAGTCCTAGTAGACCACAAGTTGAACAGGAGCCAACAGTGTGATGCGGCAGCTAAAAAGGCCAATGCGATTTTGGGCTGTATCAATAGAAGTATAGTGTCTAGATCAAGGGAAGTAATAGTGCCACTCTATTCTGCCTTGGTCAGACCTCACTTAGAATACTGTGTCCAGTTCTGGGCACCACAATTAAAAAAGGATATTGACAAATTGGAGCGTGTCCAGAGAAGGGCAACTAAAATGGTGAAAGGTCTGGAAACAATGCCTTATGAGGAGAGACTTAGGGAGCTGGGTATGTTTAGCCTGGAAAAAAGACGGTTTAGAGGCGATATGATAGCCCTGTTTAAGTATTTGAAGGGATGTCACGCTGAGGATGGAGCAGGCTTGTTTTCTGCTGCTCCAGAGACTGGAACACGGAGCGATGGGTGCAAGCTCCAGGAACAGAGATTCCACCTCAACATGAGGAGGAACTTTTTGACAGTAAGAGTTGTTCGGCAGTGGAACGCACTCCCTCGGAGTGTGGTGGGGTCTCCTTCCTTGGAGGTCTTTAAACAGAAGCTGGATGGCCATCTGTCAAGGATGCTTTGATCGTGATTTCCTGCATGGCAGGGGGTTGGACTGGATGGCCCTCGTGGTCTCTTCCAACTCTGCAATTCTATGATTCTATGATTCTATGATTCACACTCAAACCATTGCACCACACTGGCTCTTCAATTGTTTATACACATGCAAAAAGGGAAAGGGTTGCATGATAGTCCATAGGTGTCCTTAGGGCCTGCACCATGGAAGTTCCACTAGGGGGCTTTAGGCTTCATTTGGAACTGGGGCAGCAACGTCAGAGGCCAAGACTGCGGTGCCTCCAGCCCACATATAGGATATGAATAGAGTCCTATATCAGCTCTCTCTCTCTGTGCACATGCTCTTGAGTGGCAAGATTTTTTTTCTTGCTCTAGCTACAGTAGCCAGCTTCATAACTATGTGAACAATAGAGGGGGGGGGGCTAGCAGCCCTAAGCAAATTGATGTGGCTTCAAGAAAAGTCACCAACATGGTGGAGCAGTTTGTATGGAAGCAAGAGGCAGAGTCATCAGCCACCTTACAATTCTTTCAGAGTAGAGGTGTTGTTTCACCCTGATAGCATGCATCTGTTGGACTGGAGAAAGAATACTTGGTTATATGGGGTCCACTGTGTACCAGCTCTTGATTGCAGATGTAGGAGCTTAGTTGAGAGATGGGCTGATTCACATGAGCCCTGCCTTTCTCTTGTGGTGTTTTTGACACTGTGCTGGATCTATGTTGGAGGATGATGGAGACTGTGTGCCCATCTCCATCACTCTGGCAATCTCTTTAAGGGATCCAAGGGGTGAAGAAATTCAGGGGGATGCTCGGTTTGGGAGCACCCCTACCTCATTCACGAATGGCACAGAAAGACACACAGTAGCAGACATCCATGGGGATTCCATTTGCTCTCATTCAACAGTTTTCCCAGCAGACAAACTGGGGTGTAAGGTCCATCAGTTAACAGCTGGACAGCAAATGTATGACCACTTTGCCCTACCCTATGAAAAGGTTCTAACAGCTTTAAGCTATAAATATATGGCATATAAATAAATATATGAAGTTGAAAATCTATTTCAACTTCAATAAAAGTAGTCTGTTACTTGTATGTTTTTAAACTAACTGGTTTAGCCTCAGATTCTTCCGCATCACTGCTAATCCTTCCTCAGAATGCCCTAAATTTGCTTCCACCAAGCTATCAGTTTGTGTTTGTTACCTTTCCTCCCACCCCAGAAAGCACAGCTTTGTACAAACAGCACTTTCCATACTTTAGCATCACATGCACACCCTGGAAGGAAATGCTGAGTGTGCCAATTCCAACTCCCTTCAGAAATTCATTTTAAGCTTTCCAGATCTTCAAAGGAAAAGCTTCCAAAAGAGCAGAAACTGTGTTTTATGGAGCAGCAATGTGATCACATTTTCCTATCACCCAACATTTTAATTTTGTGAGTGGAGAGTAGTTTGAACCACTGTGACTATGTTTCAGTTCTGCTGATGCTCAATATTGCAGAAAAATTTGCTTCTACCAGGGGATGTGCTAGTAAAGTATAATAAAGTAAAACAACCCACAAATCACCCTACAATATCAGTACCAGAACACATTCTTTCGCTCAATACCTAATTTCAAATGCTTGAAGCACACTAATTCAGACATAGGAGTTAAAGAAGCAAATGAAAAGCTTACTTCAAGATGCTTAAATGTCAGCTAACACTGAGCTTCAGGAATGCAAACTTTTTCCTTCTTTTTTCCTCAAAGTCAGAACACATCTCATTGCAGTTTCCAAGGAAATAAACCTCAGCTATGTTAGACAGTAAAAACATGAATACAAACCAATTCTCCAGGCAGCCTTTCAAGCAAAGGTTACTTGAAAAACCTAAACTACTCTTGATGCAAATCTCAGTGGCACAACTCATCCTAGTAAAAAAGAGAGTACAATTATCAGGGAAGAATACTAGAGGAGAATACTGCAATTGTTCAGGTTTGCTGCTTCTAATTGGCCATCAATACACACACACACACACACACACACACACCTTTACATTTGTCTGAATGTATTTGCCAAGAGTCCCCCTCTATAGTAAAGAGTAGGATAAAAAAAAAAAAAGTAATATACAAACTGTTTTCTATCAGCCTCTCTGATATTTTTCTATCTAACAGTCCACTAAATGCTACTGTACTGAAAACTCCTTGAAACCTAACAATCAAACACTGGGCTGGCAAGCTATCTGCCTGGACCAAACTATCACCTGCTCATGGGAACCTGGAAAGCTGTTTGATAACCTTAACAATCTTGCTCTTTTACTCTTGTGTTGTTACAGCTTGGAGATTGAGTCTCATAGTAACTTCTGATTAAGACTCAGTGCTAATTAAGGATTAGGAAATTAGTCCATTTCTACTTGTGTGTCACTTGAGGTTAGCATCCATTCCATTCCATCCTGTTGACACATTCACCTGAGGTTTAGTTTTATTTTTTCCTACAATCCATCTGAAAATTCATATTAAATAAAAATGCATTTTAATATGTTTCAGCCAAGAACTGTGTCTGTAACATCATTACATAATCTTAAACCTTTCCCTTCCTTTATGTATTCTTAAAAGTCTTCCCTACTGCTTGAGTAGGGAAACTTCACTGCTGATACTTTTACTGGGATACGTGAAGAGAATGTGTGTATATAAACACAGAACTCTCCTAACAAAAGTATGGAAATAGAGGACCAATTCTTCTTTAGGTATTTCCATGTATTGTAAAGGAAAATGCATTGTGCACAAAGGCATATTTTTATACGTTAGAGCCTTTCACAATTGAAAGGATACATCTGTACCTTTTGGACTTTGAGATCTGTGTCCTGAGTAAAATATCAAATCCTAAGCTTCTGTCATGGAATTGAACCACTGGAGCTTAAGTATATCCATAGCACAACTGCTTATAAATAAAACATTTACAAAAGGGCCAAACAACCAGAAAATAATGTTTAGGTAAATATTTCAAAGCGTTCACATTTATACAATGTGTATCAACAATTAAACAAAGCATCTCTGGAATTTAAGCACTACTTTCTAATGTGAACACTTTACCCAAATCATGCACACAAGAACAAATTGCTTTACCGTTCAACTGCACCACTATAGCTGAGATAAAGGTTATTAAAATGTTTTTATTTTTACAAGGTAACTAATCCTCATAAATATAGGTTTGCTTCCACATTACTCATGTCACCCATAGAAATGCATAACAAGAGACTGACCTGTCTGAGGAGGTTAAGAGGAGTCTTACAAACCCAATGACATAAATCACAACCTTGTTAAAATCCAGAGAGGCAACAATGAACAGTTTATAGGTACTGTTCCCATTTACTGTCACTTCTAAGGTTGCCAGATGTCCTTTATTTCAGAGAGTCACAGCTGCTTATAAAAGTAAAGAATGGCCCTGTTTTACATAACATAGTCCCAATGTGTTTCTTATCTTTTTAAATTCAGATCTGACAATCCTGTCACCCCTTGGAATGTATGTAAATATCAAGCTGCAGTCCAAGTATCTTTGTTATTTCCCTGGAAACTCATCTGAGAAAGTAAGAGAATAATTCCATTCTAAACTTTCTGCTCTTTCTCTCCCCACCTCTTGTTCCCTGTAGTTGAAAGCTTTTCCAACCACATTATATGCAATGTTTATAGGTAAATGACTGGGCTTAAAGAGAAACTGTCTGTAGCTACACTGCAGTACTTATTTCCTAGAGTAAGATGCCTAGCGCCATCTACCTGAATTCCATTCTGAAGGAGGTATGAAATAACAAACCAAGCTTGCCTAGATTGGACCTGCCCCTGCCTGGGTTCCACAACATCTTCCAAGTTGCAGATATATTTAGAAGAAGGAAAGACAGAACATATTTCAACTACTTTTTGGTGTGGTTCAAGACAAACCTAATGTTCAAGGAAGCTCCCAAGACAGATGAATATGGTACTAGGAATTCTGCACATCCATAATATATCACCACGCTTGTAATTACTTTCAGACAACAGTAGTGGACTACAGCAGAGTTCTCATCAGTATGCCAAAAATCTGAAAGTGTGGAGATCATAGAATCTTAGAGTTGGAAGAGACCACAAGGGCCATCCAGTCCAACCCCCTGCCATGCAGGAATATACAATCAAAGCACCCCAAGAGATGGCCATCCAGCCTCTGTTTAAAAATCTCCAAAGAAGGAGACTCAACAACACTCTGAGGCAGCGCATTCCACTGTCAAACAGCTCTTACCATCAGTAAGTTCCTCCTAATGTTTAGGTGGAATCTCTTTTCCTGTAGTTTGAGTCCACTGCTCCACGTCCCAGTATCTGGAGCAGCAGAAAACAAGCTTGCCCCATCCTCAGTATGACAATTCTTCAAATATTTAAACATGGGTATCATATCACCTCTTAACTTTCTCTTCTCCAGGCTAAACATACCCAGCTCCTTAAGCCATTCCACAAGGCATGGCTTCCAGACCTCCCACCATCCTGGTTGCCTTCCTCTGGACACACTGCAGCTTGTCAATATCGTTCTTGAATTGTGGTGCCCAGAACTAGACACAGTATTCAAGGTGAAGTCTGACTAAAGCAGAATAGAGTGGCACTATTACTTCCCTTGATCTAGACACTATACTCCTATTGATGCAGCCTAGAATCGCATTGGCTTTTTAAGCTGCCGCATCATACTGCTGATTCATATTCAGCTTGTGATCCACTAAGACTCCTAGACCCCTTTCACATGTACTTGCCATCAAGCCAGGTGTCATCCATCCTATATCTGTGCATTTCATTTTTACTGCCAAGTGTAGCATCCTACATTTATGCCTGCTGAAATTCATTGTGTTAGTTTTGGCCAAGCTTTCTTTTTTATATAATTTTTATTGCATATTATAATAAACATAAAAATTTACAAAACATAACATAACTTTTTGTAAGAAGGTTTTGGCCCAGCTTTCTAATCTGTTAAGGTCATTTTGGATTCTGATCCTGTCCTCTGGGGTATTAGCTACCCCTCCTAATTTGGTGTCATCTACAAACTTGATAAGAATGCCCTCTATTCCCTCATCCAAGTCATTAATAAAGATGTTGAATAGCACTGGGCCCAGGACAGAACCCTGTGGTACTCCACTAGTCACTTCTCTCCGTGATGAAGAGGAGCCATTGCTGAATACCCTTTGGGTTTGGACGGTCAACCAATTGCAAATCCACCTAACAGTTGCATTGTCTAGACCACATGTTACTAACTTTTTTGTAAGGATATCATGTGGCACCTTTCCTTACTGTAATCAAGATACACTACATTCACAGCAATCCCTTCATCTACCAAGTTTGTAACTCTATCAATAAGATTAGTCTGGCATGATTTGTTTTTGAGAAACTCATGTTGACTTTAGTGATCACAGCATTCCTTTCTAAGTGCTTACAGGCTGTCTGTTTAATGATCTGCTCTAGAATCTTTCCTAGTATTGATGTCAGGCTGACTGGACAGTAATTATTTTGGTCTGCCCCCCTGCTTTTAAAGATGGTGACAACATTTGCCCTCATCCAGTCTGTTGGGACCTCTCTTGTTCTCCAAGAATTCTCAAAAATTACTGACAGTAATTTTTAAGCTTTACACAGATGCTTGCCTGTTTATGTGTACATAAACCCTGCTCTCATGTGCCATGTTGCTTTTAAGTCCTTTACATGTGAAGCATATTCTGCTCAACACAATTAAAAAGCCTTCTGCACACCTGTGCACTCAACTCCTGAAGGTGTAAGACAGCTGGGTGTATGGGGGGGATTGGGGGAAGAGCTTACAATCATATGGATATTGCCCTTTCTACTTTAGCCTTCTCTTCGACAAGGCAATTGCTTCCACAGAGCTGCGGTCAGTTTCTTTTCAGGTGAACAAATAGGCACAGTAACCTTGTCAATCAGGTAGCAAAATAACAAACATGGGCTGGAAAATATCTCAGTGATATAGTCCAGTTTTGGGTCTCCAAGAGCTGCCTTCCACAGGACAAATGGATCCACTGATTCTTGAAATAGGAACTGTGATGATAATACGTGAAGACATGGTTTATGATGATGTATCACTTGTAGGTTTTGTGCACTGCTGCTTTGTGAGGGGCAACAGAGAGAGCTGCAAAGAACTTCAGATATATATACTGTTACCTCCATGAGTGAATATCGTGCCTATAGTTCCATGTTCACTGAGGTGTATGTCATTAATTGTGAAGTTTGAGAAATGATTATTATTTTAGTCCTTAAAGTTTGGCTACAGACTTTTACAATGAATCTGGAGTCTTTGTGTTTAATTTTCTGGCAAAACTGAACATAAATGAACAACTAGATTCATAGTGGAAAAGATCAGAATATAGAACAATTCAGCCATAAAGCTATTAGAATTTTTTACCTACTAACACTTAAACTCATGGAATTAAAGAGGAGCAAGAAGGAATAATGTTTTAAACATCAATTAACACAAGGAATCTGGTCTTGTGGTGAGTCCCTTTTTCATGTGAATCCCCCACCAGAGGTGTGACACTTATCCACAAAGGGAGAAGGGGTTGTGCCGAAATAGGGCCCCAGTAATGGAATGCCATTCCCAAAGAGGTTTGCTTGGCATGGACGTTGTATCATTTGTATGCCAAGCAAAAGTATTTGTATTAACCATGGCATTTTAACAGACTTTAAAGTTAACAACACATCATCTACCTTGAGAACCATGGCTAAGAGCACACAAGGAAGGAGTTCAATGAAAACAAAAAGACAGATGTAGAAGCAAGGGTAAATCATCCTGAAAGACCTCAACTCTGAGAGCTACTCCAATAGCCTCAGCCAATGGAGATACACACAGGAAGAGAGTCTAATTTTATGGTAAGCATGTCATCAACAGCCAGTCCAATGGCTACGTACAGCCCCCTGGCAGAGGGATTTCCAACTCCAAAGGATTCAGAAGGATAGCCACTTCTGAAAGCCTTGCTTTAGTCTGAGCCTTGTTTTAGTGTGTGTGAGATGTTTCCAGTTGTTGTTAGTCCCCCCCCCCAAAAAAAAAACTGGAAGTGAACTTCCAGTCACTTTATGAAAATTTTTGTAATGACAGTTTTTTGCAAATACAGTATGGCCCCCATATCCAGGAGGGATATGTTCTAGGACTTCCCATGGAAATGTAGGAGCAAAAATAAAGCATTCACTATCCCTCCCTCCCTGTGGAGGGGAGAGTAGCTGAAAAGACAGCCTCTGCTTCATCACCCAGGAGAGGGGGAAGCTTCTCCCCCCTCTCTCCAGCAATGGAGCTCTGCTTCATTGCAGTCTATGAAATGTTGGAAAACATGTCACCTGAGCTCTTGCTATGCAATTTCAAGGAGAGCTATACTATTGCAAACAATTAATGTTGTCCAACACACTATTCAGAGGAGGGCATCAATCAGATTCTATCAGACCACTTAGCTGTTTTAAGTTCCTCCCAGTTTTTGAAATATGGCAGATTTCTTATAAGACAATATTGTTCTGTGCAGGAATGAAAAAAGAAAAAGAAAGGGAAAAAAGCAGCTGTAACTGAGCCACTTGCCATCCCTGACCCTACCACAGACCTGCTGAAGCTCACCCAAGGCCATTAATACCTGGAAGAGAGTGGGGGCAGGATTGAAAAACCATCTGGCTACGGGGATATAGCCAGATGCAAAGTGATTATATCATGTGCTGAGATCTGTCAGAGTCTTCTGGAGATCACAGATGATGTAACTGCTTCACATTTGGCTACAGGAACACAGCCAGAAGCTTTTACAACCTCCCCAACTGTCCTCCAGGCAATAATGGACATGGGTGGAGGGATTCAGCAGCCCTACAATAGGTCCAGAGGAGCCCTCTGGTCTCTGCAGAGGCAGGAAGGAAATGGCAACCTCTACAGTGACCAAAAATAGACATACACAGGCATAGGATTAACTTCTGTCTGTGTATGCCACTAACAGGATGTCAGCCTGTGTCTGTTTACGTGTTCAGATCTAATCAAAGGGCAGAGACAAAGTAGTAAGGTTTTCACAGAACCTATTATAATGAGATCTATAGCACGTAACAGAATAAATTGATATAGACTATTTGTGGATACAAAGTAACAAAGTCTTCCCCAACCCCACAGCCAACAACTAAATGACCACTGCCACTGCTTTATTGCACTTCTGTGTACAGTGCATTAAAAACAAAATACAAATAGCAAGCAATAATATAAACCCACATACGTTCAAGATAAAAACAGCAGCAAAGAATAAAAACAGACAGAACAGATGAAACCAGCACCCAAACAGAAGAGTACTAAAAGATAAAATGGCAATAAACAAACACTGAGACAATACAAATTTGGTGTCTTTAGCTGGCACCAAAAAGACAACTGTGTAGCAAAAAAACACACAAGCATCTCTCAGTAGATCATTACACAGAGAGAGTGCCGCCAATAAAGAAGCCCTCTCTCTTATAGTCATTCACCTCATCTCATCTGGCACCTAAACTGCTTTCTGTATTTACCTAGTCATGAGATCACCTTCTGGCGTTTGCTTCCTAGAACCAATATGAAAACATAGTATTATTACACTATCCCTGCCTACAGAAAGGACATTTCTTCAATCAATTACATCATGGAATAACAGACCCTACTGTGGGATATTATTGCCCACATTCAAAGAGCAAGCATCTTTAAAAGCACCTGGCACTATAGAAGTCACTCTAAGGCTTCTAGACAATGTGTAATTGTGCAAATGTGGTAGTGGTGGCAAGTCTTTGGCAAGCTTGTGATTAAGGTGGCTTCCAAACTGAGAATCAGAGAAAAATTAAGGGAAAGGCTTAATAGACAGTAGACTGTACTACATCTCTCAGCCAAGCTATGCGGAGATGTTGTGTTCATAATCAAAAGGTGATAGTATATTTTCCCTTTAGCAGTAAAATTCCTTCAGAGCATCCTGCCTGAGTAATCTGACTTACAAATGAACCTTGTGCTTACCTCCTGATGATTGATTGCAAAATAAAACAAGCACATTTGCAAAATGCAGAGGCAAGAAAAACTCATGCTAGGATAATCATGTCTTTTTTCTCTTCAGGGAGCACTGCTTCTAAATGTAGAGCTAATCATTTCAATCTAGTCTGACCCTCAAACTAGCCCCAATGTAAACTTGCTCCTAGGAATGTGAGGCTGGAAGGAAAACCTAGAGCACCACTAAAGTAACAGTAAATGGATCATGTGAAACAATAGATCAGTGATGTCTGTGATCTCTCATAGCGGAGCTAAATAAGTGAGAAACAAAAGGGAAAGAAGACCAGCACAGCACTTAAAAGCAAAACAATTCCTGTACAACAGCACAAAACTCCAAACACGCAATTTTGTCATGTGTATAAGAAGCAACATTAAAGGAAACAATATCAGTGAAAAGCACTCCTGCCAATCAGCAACAGACAGCAGTATTCAAACTGCTGAAGAAGCTGACAATCAGACAACCACTGCCACAGATTTCACTGTTTTGTATCAATATTGAGAATTCAGCATACCCTTGCCTTGTCTCCCATTTTTCTAGGGTACATGTGTAATTTCCTGACGCCATCTCTTTTCCACAGGTTGTTCTCATATTTATTCCTTTTTTCTTTAATTTTTTTACTTTATCTGCCTCTGCTACCTAGCCACTCCTTTAGCTTCTTGTACTAAAATCAGGAGTGTCTTCCCATTCAAACTTTCCAATAGAAATGTAGAATTCTTTCTTTTTCTAGACTTGGTGAAGGGTCTGTCACTCTTCCCTGCTTCCGTTTTCCTTACAGCAGCTATACTGTGAGATTGCACTAGGCATCATCAGACATCAAATGTTCCATGTATTTAATGCATGACCAATGGAGGACACTCTTTCACCGAAGATGTTCACAAAATTTAATATTAACTCACATTTTCAGTGAAATAGCTACTTTGCTTTAAAAATGATGTTTATATTGAGGGCAAAGTGTCACTTTTAAACAGCTCCGCTTTGCTCTTAGCAATATTTTTATTTTTATAAAAAACTATATTCTCTTTTTCTTATGCGTATTTACCACAACCAATATGAACTGAAAATATGCAACTGTTAGAAGCACAACAAATTCTGGCAAACCCACATCTAGTTGGGGGGAGAAGATTTTCTTTCAGTTTAGTTTCCCTAATACCTTTCTTAACACCTTTTTCTTTTTGAATGATACACACATGTACATGTACATATACATATACATATACATACACACATATGCATGCATACACACACACACACAGATAGAACTAACGAGATTTTCACACTACACTATTATAGTGTTACTATTCCACTTTATTTGCTATGGTTGCCTCCTGTGGAATCCTGGGATTTGCAGTTTAGGGAGGGGCATTTACAACTCTCAGCCAGAGAGCTCTTAGGCCTCACTAAACTACAAATCCCAGAATTCCACAGGAGGAAGCCAGAGCACTTAAAGTAGAATAGTAACATTATAACGGTGTAGTGCGGTGATGGCGAACCTATGACACGCGTTTCACCACTGACACGTGTAGCCGTCTGTGGTGACACGCGGCCAGGCCTCCTCCCCCACCTCCTGCAACCTCACCACCCTCCCTAAAGTGATGATCGGGGCTTCAAAGTCCTGGTCACCATTTTAGGGAGGTGGGGGGGAATGAAAGTGGCTGGCGGGGCTACGAAGCCCCGGTCGCCACTGGGGGGAGGCTTTCAAGCCAGCACCCTCCATTTCCAAAGCTGCAATCGTGGCTTGGAAAGGGAGGGTGTCTGGTCGCTGGAGGGGAGGGGCTGGAGGGGCGGAGGCTTTCCAACCAGCACCTTCCATTTCCAAAGCCACGATTATGGCTTTGGAAAGGGAGTGTCTGGTCACTGGAGGGGAGGGGCTGGAGGGGCAGAGGCTTTCCAACCAGCACCTTCCATTTCCAAAGCCATGATCACAGCTTTGGAAAGGGAGGGTGTCTAGTCGCTGGAGGGGAGGGGCTGGAGGAGCGGAGGCTTTTCAGGCAGCACCCTCCCTTCTGAGAAGGCGGGGAAAAGGGAGCCAATCAGCTGCTTCTGGAAAGGCGCCGCTTGGAGAATCAAGAGGAGTGCCATTACAAACAGGAAATTTGGAGTGCCTGGAACTGACTATCAGACAGTTTTAGCACCCTGAAAAATATAGCAATGGCTTTACGCACAATTTTTCCCTCTACATACTTTTGTGAGGCCTTATTCTCAGCATTAAATACAGTTGCCCCTCCACTTTCACGGCTTTCACATTCACGGTTTGCTCAGGAAGCACCACATTTAAATCAGCTTCACTCCCTTCCATACAAGGGAGAGGAGCCGATTTAAATGGAGTGCTCCCTGACCAAACCATGCTGCCTAACTCCCCGCTCTCCTGGGGCTTGGCTCCATTTGGGGTGGAGAGCCAAGTCCTGGGAGAGCGGGGAGTTTGGGGCAGAGGCAATTTTCACACACACACGCCCTTCCCAAAGCAGCAATGAGCTTCTCCTGAAGCCCATCCTGCCTTGGGAAGGATGTGTGTGAAGAGCCTTCCTCCCACCCCTCCCTTCCCTTTCCAAGGCAGATCGCTGCCTTGGGAAGGGGGGGTGAAAAACCTCCCACCCCCAGTTCATTTCTTATTCACAGTTTTTTCACATTCATGGGGGTTGGCTGCCCCTAACCCCCGTGAATATGAAAGGATGACTGTAATATCAAAACCAACAAAAGAAACAGATTGACAGATGAAGTTAGTAGTGCTTGCTTGGGCCTGAAGTATACAAAATACCAACCTTCAATTGAAGAATTAGCCAATGAAATTCAGCAACAAAAATCACTAACAGGCAGGCTAGTTAAAGAATTCCCCCTCCCCCTCACTTATCTTAGTTCACTGCACCCCACACAAGTTAAATAATATCAAGACCAACAAAAGAAACTGATTGACAGATGAACAAAGAAGTCACTAAGCAGGTAAGTTAAATAATTAGTTTTTGGTTTATTAAACACAATTATATATAACAATTATACATTTATGTTATTTAAACAATAAATATTGTGAAATAATGTTTTTTTTCCTCAAAGTGACACACTACCCGAGTTATGCTTTTTTTTTTTTTTTTTGGTGCAGTTTGACACACCAGGCTCAAAAGGTTGCCCATCGCTGTAGTGTGAAAATCTCCCAAGTTTTAGCTAATACATTCTGTTTCCCATGAATGCTCCTCCTTTAAAAAAAACAAAAACAAAAACACTCTGCCAATTGATTATTCTAAATATGCAAAACTGTAGTGAGAATACTGTATATTATGTCCATCTAGGCTTGCATCTTCTGTCACCCTTCTACAGATTGTTAAATCTGTTTCGTTTAAACAATACCCTTGCTCTTTTGTAGTGAAAGGGTACAATCAATAACTTTAATGCATTAAGGATTATTGAGAAATTATCAAGAAAATGTGTATTTTATGTTCAATACAACATAATAACCTACTTGACTCTTTTGCGAACATGGACAGTTGGCCCTCCATATCCATGGATTCTGCATCCATGAATTCAACCATCAAGGGCTTGACAATATTCTTCCCCCCCCCCAAAAAAAATCTAAAAAGCAAACGTTGATTTTGTCATTTTATATAAGGCATACCATTTTACTATACCATTGTACATAATGAGACTTGAGCAATCAGCTATTTTGGTATCCATAGGAGACCCTGGAACCAAACCCCAGAGGATACCAAAGGTCCACTGTACTCATCCTGTATATTTTAATTCAAAATTTGGAGGACTGACTCCAGAACGGGTGGACAAAGGTACAGCAAAATAGACTATGAGTTGGAGAACATGACCAAAAGTCCTTAAGAGGCAGACAGGTAGACTTGAAACCTTTCACAAATATTGCCTGCCTGTTACCACAGCTGGTTGATAGAAACTGACTCGTTTTGTGTATACTTAAATAAATAAATAAATCTCAAAACCCAAATTACATATCTCACACGCAGAATATTTTGGCATAAGGGAAAAGATACTAACAGAGATAAGTGGTTCTTTTACCAGGCCAGCTTTTTAAGTGTTGCAAGCTTTTATACTGGTAGAGATAAACATACCTTACTTTACAGGGTCTTCCTACAAAGCAAATGTCTGAAAAATTCTTCCTCTATTGCTACAGCCAATCTGCTTTTCTGGGTTTTTACAACAGGGAAGGCAACCAAAGCTTCTGAAAAACATTTGCAAAGAATCCTTCCCTTGCCAAACTGCCTGACCCCAGGACCTCATTTTTTCCAGCTTATCTTTTCCAGTCATGAACTAGCTTCAGGCATAGGTGAACTGGCAGTCAAAAGGGAAGCAGTGCAAAGATGATGGGGTGGGGTGGGGGAGAACTGGCTGCAACAACAGACTCCCCCCCCTTACTTTTGTTCTGTTTTTAAAGAGTTGCTAGTAGTTTGTTTAGGAAGAAAAGGAAGGAAGAAAGTTCCTTGCATGCCCGGGAAAAGCTTTTATTTCATATTCTCACAGCAGTTCTTTGCCTTAAAAGGCAATCTCTGCCTTGACTCCAAATACTGCTGGGCTGTAAGCAGCCAGTGCCCAAGCATGGCAAGCATATTAAGGATGACAAGTACCATAACATTACTTCATAATACTGGCTTCCCAAATGAGTATTCTCTGTGTAAAGAAAAGCTTTTAACTAACAGGTATGAAGACAAAATTGGGCTTGCTGGGGAGTTCAGTTATTGTACCCAGTATCTTGCAGTGTAAAGTGTATTCATTTTATTTTATAGTACAGTGTACGGTACTTTATTTCAGTATTTGCTTACCACCTCTCAGAACATGAGGGCTCCTGAGGCGACATACAGCAAATAAAAAGAGTTAAAATGAGTAAAAACACTCTGAAGATAGACTAAAATAACATTTTTAAAAACAGTTCTTAAGCACAAACAATTCAACTAATCTGAAAAGCCAGACTGGTTGTAAAGACCAAAAGGCTATACAAAACAAGACAGTCTGGGCTGCCCACTGCAAGCTCAAGAAAGGTGAAGCCAGCTTCTGACTTCCCTGGGCAGGGAGAGTTCTATAGCCAGGGTGCTGTGGCAGAGAATGAACGCCCTGTCTCTCTGCCCAGGTCTCTTCAATAAAACTGTCTTGTGTCTCAAGACATGCAACAGAAATGACAATTAGCCATATTCAGGAGAGGGGGGGGCACTGTGAACAAACTGTGACAAATAGGTGTACATAGAAAAGTACACAGAAGACAACATTCCTGTGAAAATAAAGAGAAAAGACACTGCAGAAATGCAAGATTCAGCCCCTTTAACTGGCTGAAATGAAGTTATTTTTTTCCAGAAGCTACACTTACATTTATTTATTTTTTAAAATAAAATGTGCTGGCACATTAGGGATAGGCTTGCTCGTTCAGCTCATTTTGCTACCTACAATTACCTAACCTCTGTGATTTTAAGCCACTCCTCTTTTAATATTGTTGGTTGCAGTATCCAGTGAAGTTACTTACTCAAAAACAAAAGTTACCTATAAGAACCCAAAGCTTCCAAGTCCTGGCTGCAATCCAGGAAAGCAGATTTAAGAAAGCAGGTGGCTTACATGTGCCCAAACTGCCTTTAATCTACACACACAAAACCACAGGTTCCATCTACCATGTCTCATCATGAATAGCAATTTATTTTGAGACAGACATTTTGTAATCGTGTTTTATAAATCTATTGTTTGTTTTAAAAAAACAAAAGACAAAAATGCAGGCGCTTAAAATAGTAATGTGCAACTTGGAACTTTTAAGCAAATCCTCAAAGTGGCATTGAAGCTTCTACTCCACATAAGAGAGAAAATTTTAAATCACAGGAGTCAGAAAGGAAATTGCTTGCTGCCCAACATCTGCATAGAGATTCATTTTAAACTGAACACAATTATGTGTAAGTTAGTTCAAACTTTTGTGTTCAGATGCTCCTTTTCAGTCATGGTATAGAGTACACAAAGCCAGTAAATTTTACCAGATGAGACAGAAAATCCCACAAGCAACCCCTTCTTCCTTGGCAGTAAAAATACAACAATAATAAATTAATAACAATCTGTCATCACCAAAACTATGTTGCCTTCAACCAACTGCCTCATCCTGTCTAAGGGTATGGCCAGCCTGGCAGATAAACAGAAAATAAAACATTGTGAAGTCATTAGCATAGTAGAGTTTTTATTGATTTTAAATATGGAGTTCTGATTTACATAACCTCCTTGTGCCATTGCTGAGATAAGCTCTTCACACTGCCAATTCTCAGCAAGGGTATAACCCACATGCTGGTTACCAGAAAGAAGTTTGATGATGATACAGAAATATGGAAGGGTTTGTGTTACCAAGCACCCTGTCATGAAGGTTCATAGAGACACGCAGTTCTAAAACTCTCGCATCAGTACGTGTATATATACACATACATGTTGTGTCTAGTAAAATATATCACATATATTTGCATCCTTTATTCTCTAGCACCAACAATATCTTCACTCTTATAAAATTTAATTATCCTTTTGCCATTGCCTACTGAGAAAAGGATCCTGTGAATTCACCTATACCCATGGATCTTAACCTATTCTTTACCAGGGACCCCCCTTTAAATATCTTTTGTTGACGCAGACCCTCAAGACAGCTATAGCTTTCCTATGACTTTTTTTGAACAGCAGGAATTCAGAGATTGCTGCTGTTGTGTGCCTTCAAGTCATTTTCAACTTATGGCGACCCTAAGGTGAACCTATCTTGGGGTTTTCTTGGCAAGATTGGTTCAAAGGGGGGTTGCCTTTGCCTTCCTCTGAGGCTGAGACAATGCGACTTGCCCAAGTTCACCCAGTGGGTTTCCATGACTGAGTGGGGATTCGAACCCTGGTCTCCAGGGTCTAGTCCAGTGCTCAAACCATTACATCATCTAAATGTAGTGGATTCCAGGTAACTATACTGTGTAACAGCTTATTGATAAATCTTTCCACTGCAAATTTGGCTAATCTGATTTTGACTTATTTAAAGTCACTGGGCATCACCACTGTTATAGCTCCTTGGTGACAACAAATTTCATACATTTTTAGTTAGCAACACTCTCAAAGCATTCTGCTGGACATCCCTTAAAATCACGATGATTCTTCTACAACAAATGTGTTGTCCTATGAATGTAACCATTTTAGATTTAATGGTGGTTTTTAACTGATTTGCAATTTCCTACACATATTCTCAAAGACTGGCATTGCATTGGCAATGGCTACCTTACAATTTTTCAGAAATAAGGCTGATTCCATTAAGATGTTGCTTTGGGGTGGTGGTCCAAAGATAACTGTCACATTTGAGCTCTTTCTTCTTCTCAGGCCTCTTTTTAAATGTATCAGGAATTCTTTTATTTTTTTCCTGCCAAGTTACGTAAGAATGCAAATTAATTGGATGAGAAGCTGATAAACTGAACATAACATGTGAACTATGACCTAGCTCTAAGGTAAGACAACCATCTATGCAGTGTTTAATAAATCATCTTCAGATTTGCCACAATCCCCAGGGGATGAAAACAACTTTCTTGTTCTGCAGAAAAGCTATGATATGGATTCTTCCATGTGGCCACAGTACTTAGATGCTACTGACTACACTGACAAAGACTTTTGCACTTTTGTGCACTAACTCTCCAGATCTATAATAACATCCCAAACCCACAAAACAGCAATACCTTTATTAAGCCAACCAAAAATGCACAAAATATATCATGCAAGCTTTCAAAGCACCACTGTCTTCATCTACCCTTGTGTCATGATGGCGGGGCCTGCCCAGCCATCATGGAGACTTCATCTCAAAACCTACAGCTCACAACAGTGGAAAATTCCATTCCCTGGATCCCATACCATCAGGTAGGGCTAAGGGGATGGGAACCTCATTTCCTAAACATGACATCACATCACCTGACTAGAGAGCCAATCTGATTTGGCAAAGGCAGACCCAATGAGAGATGACCACAAAGACTTTAAAAAGTCTGACCTTCTTTTCTTCTGTGCCACATGTGGGGAGTCACATGTTGGAACCACATGGAGTAATCAACAAGATGCAAACTGTGATAACAAAAGGTTGGGGGAGAGCCAACCTTTCTTAAGGGCTTGATAACACCAAGGCCCTAAAATGCTACTTGAAACTTGAAGGAGGAGGCTTCTATCCAAAAAGGACTCTGAATCCCATCTCCAGAGCCTAAATGGGCCAGCTAGGATGAGCCTGGGCCCAGCTGCCCTTTTGGGGACAGAACTGATGATGATGGACATCCTAAATTGTAAGTTACCATTATTCTTAGCTTAGGGACTGTCTAGCTAGTGTGTGTTAGTTTTATGATTTGTTTTAGTACTCTGGACTGAATGTATAACTCTGTCTCTGGCTTTTCTTCGCAAACGAAGATTCAGGAAGGACTCATCCCGCGCCTTCTGCAAGCGCGCTGATGACTAAAAAGGCCAATCCGAGATAAACAAGTCCGGTTGCAAAAAGCGCAGCAGAAGGTCTCCTTGGGTGATGTTTTTGGGTTGTGATTCTTTCTGCGTTGTCGTTTCTCTTCAAGACTTGTTCGTCGTGAGTTCTCAAATAAGGCTGCAGCATTGTGGATAGTGCGTCTCCATGCCTCCCGATGTGAGGCCAGGGCGGACCACTGTTGGTGATCAATTTGGCCAAGCCTGAGATGTTGTTTCAGGGAGTCTTTGTATCGCTTTTTTGGAGCGCCCCTCTTACGCTGACCCGTGGCGAGTTCACCGTAGAGTAGTATTTTTGGGAGGCGATGGTCCTCCATCCTAGAAACGTGCCCTGCCCAGCGCAGCTGTGTTCTCAATATCATGGCCTCAATGCTGGTGATCCCTGCTTGTTCAAGGACAGCAACATTCGTCACATAGTCAGTCCAGTGTATATTTAGGATTGTGCATAGACAGCGCTGATGAAAGCGCTCGAGGAGTCGTAGGTGGTGGCGATAGGTAACCCATGTTTCAGATCCATAAAGGAGGATAGACAGTACGATGGCTCTATACACACTGATTTTTGTGCTTTGCCTCAGGTGTTTATTGCTCCAGACTCTTTTGTGAAGTCTTCCAAATGCACTATACGCCTTTGCTAATCTGTGATCGATCTCTTTGTCAATCTTGGCATCTGAGGAGATGATGCTTCCCAGGTAGGTGAACTGCTGAACGGACTTGAGCACTGATTTGCCGACGGCAATGTGGGGATGGTGGTGTTCGTCCTGTGGTGCAGGCTGGTAAAGAACTTCTGTTTTCTTCAGGTTGACTTCTAGCCCAAACAGCTCTGCAGCTGTTGCAAAGCAGGACGTTAGGCGCTGCAGAGCTGCTTCTGTGTGGGCAACAAGGGCAGCATCATCGGCGAAGAGCAGCTCACGGACTAGATAGTTTAGAGTCTTAGTGTGAGCCCTCAGACGGCTTAAGTTAAACAAGCTACCATCAGTACGGTAGCGTATATAGATGCTGTCGTCTTCTTCAAGCTCTGCCATAGCCCTTTGGAGCATCGTGCTAAAGAAGATTGTAAATAAAGTTGGTGCAAGAACACAACCTTGCTTCACTCCATTAGTTATTAGAAAGGGCTCTGAAAGAGCATCGCCATATCTGACTTGACCACGCTGGCCCTCGTGTAGCAAGATAATCATTTTAAGGAATTTGGGGGGACATCCTAGTTTTTCCAGGATCTGCCACAGACCTTTTCTACTTACAGTGTCAAAGGCTTTGGTGAGGTCGACAAATGTTACATAGAGACCCTTGTTCTGCTCCCTACATTTTTCTTGCAGTTGCCTAAGGGCAAATACCATGTCTGTAGTACTCCTATTGGCTCTGAAGCCACATTGGCTTTCAGGGAGAAGTTCTTCTGCAATAGCAGGAACTAATCTGTTCAGGAGTATCCTTGCAAGGATTTTCCCAGCAATAGAGAGCAGTGTTATGCCTCGATAGTTTGAGCAGTCGGATTTTGCTCCTTTTTTCTTGTACAGGGTGATGATGACTGCATCTCGGAGGTCTGATGGCAGTTCCCCTTTTTCCCAGCAATTCACAAGGAATTCGTGGACTGAATGTATAACTCTGTAAACCTAAGCTAAAAGCCTGGGGGGAGTGTTTTTCCTCTCTGTTAACTTTGAGCCCGTGGAACTAAAATTAAAGCCTATCTTCTTTTCTCTATAAACTTGCCTCACGTGTCTTCTTGGTCAGCTATCTAAACTCCTCTGGGAAAGAGGAAAGTGTGTTACTGATCTTTTAACACAACCTGTCTGGTTTCTCACGGCACCAGACTACACGAGGGGTAAAAACTCAGTGAGTGGTGGTAAAACGTAGAAAAATCCCTTGGGTTTGGGATTGAAAAGGGGCAACCCTGGAGTTTCAGGCAGAAGAAACTCTAGGGTCGGCCTTCACATGAATATGATCTCCAGATCAACAGGACATTTACAATTTTCATACTTCAATCAGCAAACACTGTTTAGATACAGCTTTGGGTTCAGAACTTGCTAGTGTTTCAGAAACACAGCCCTATTGGCTTTATTCATGCTATTAAATCCACTGAATGGGAGAGAAAGGCAAAATGGTACTGCAGTATATCATGCTCTAACATGCTTTGGTATTATTGAAATACTTCTATGCTGCCTTTCAAAGTACAGTACAACTTCCTCAAGACACTACACAGCCATAAAAATTCAAACATCAAATATAAAATGCGATTAAAATTAAGCATTTGAAGTACACACAAGAGTAAACACACACAGAGAGTATAAAATATGGATATCTATTAAAATGGGCTTTAGGAGTGAGTTCGAAGTAAATGCTGGTAGGAGAGGTGTTGAGCCCACAGGTTTGCAAGCTTCAGCCAAAAAGAAGAATATATAGGACATAGCAAGATATGTGGCAGATAATGATGCTTTCATGCTATTTTAACCAGTAGCTAAATAGAAATTGTGCAGGAATATAAGGTAGTAGAGGGGGGAAATGAAAGATAATATTTAAACAAAATGAAATATGCAGAATAATAACTGCATATTTCAGAGAAATCTGACAGTATTTCTTAGCTGATTGTAAAAATAATAATTGCAAATCTAAGTTTAATTGCATAAATCAATCCAATACAGTGACAGCATAAAAGTTAATTTTGTAGCATGTAAAGTTAACAGAAAACAAGCTAAGACTTTTCAGTTATACATTCCACTCTTCTTTAGCAATACAGTATTATGTCCTCCCATCAGGGACCTTGCTAGGGACACTGAAGTAAACTCCTCGCCCCAAATTTATTTTCCATTCCTACATGTAAAATGTGCATATACATTGGCATATGTAAATATTGCACATATTTGTGTTCTATGATCTGGGTAACACATCTTTTAACTACCTCTTTCACAAATGCAGCTCCTTCCTCAAGAAGAGGTATTGGTTCAGGAACTTTTTTTTAAACCACTGACTTGTTGAGTCATTTATTAATTTCATTTACAGGTTGACGCCTGTATCCATGGAGTCAGTATCCACAGTTTCACTTATCCATGTCTGGGGGGAAAGTTCTCTCTACGCATTTCTAGGTTCTCCAATGTAATTCTATGGTCAACTTCTGGCATTCATCTGATTTAAAATAAAAGAGTTGCCTATTATCTATGGTTTCAGGTATCCATGGGGGACGGGAGTCTTGAAAAGCAGCTCCCGTAGATACGGGGTTGACCTTTACTGATGTCATGTTTCCAGGAAAAGGGCAGCTTTGATATCTTCTGGCAAAACCCTAGAAATGCAGAAACATAGAATCATATAGAGTTGGAAGAGACCACAAGGGCCATCCAGTCCAACCCCTACCCGCTCTATAGGAATACACAATCAAAGCATTCCCAAAACATGGCCATCCAGCCTCTCTTTAAAAACCTCCAAAGAAGGAGACTCCACCAAACTCTGAAGCAGTGTGTTCCACTGTCGAACCACTCTTACTGTCAGGAAGTTCTTCTTATGTTTAGGTGGAATCTCTGTTCCTGTAGTTTGAGTCCATTGCTCCATGTCCCAGTCTCTGGAGCAGCAGAAAACACACTTGTTCCATCCTCAGTATGACATCCTTTCAAATACAGTTGTCCCTCCATATCCACGGATTTGGTATTCACGGCTTTAAAATATTCTTTAAAAAATAATAATCCAAAAAGCAAACCTTTATTTTGCCATCTTATATAAGGGATACCATTTTGCTATGCCATTGCATATAATGGGACTTGAGTATTCATGGATATTGGTATCCACGAGAGGGTCCTGGAACCAAACCCCAGAGAATATGAAGGGACAGCTGTAGTTAAACATGACCATCATGTCACCTGTTAAATTTCTCTTCTCCAGGCTAAACATACCCAGCTCCCTAAGCTGCTCCTCACAGGACATGGCTTCCAGACCTCCCACCATTTTGGTTGCCCTCCTCTGGACACATTCCAGCTTGTCAATACCCTTCTAGAACTGTGGTGCCCAGAACTGGACTCAGTATTCCAGGTGAGGTCTGATCAAAGCAGAACAGAGTGGCACTATTAATTCCCTTGATCTGGACACTAGACTCTTACTGATGTAGCCTAGAATCACATTGGCTTTTTTAGCTGCCGCATCACACTGTTCACCCATGTTCAGATTTTGGTCCACTAAGACTCCTAAATCCTTTTTGCATGTATTGGCATCAAGCCAAATGTCACTCATCCTATATCTGTGCATTTCATTTTTACTGCCCAAGTGTAGTATCCAACATTTCTGCCTGTTGAAGTTCATTTTATTAGTTTTGGCCCAGCTTTCTAATCTGTTAAGTTCATTTTTAATTCTGACTCTGTCCTCTGGAGTGATAGCTACCCCTCCTAATTTGGTATCATCCGCAAACTGGATAAGAATGCCCTCTATTCCATCATCCAAGTCATTGATAAAGATGTTGAAAAGCACTGGCCCAGGACAGAACAATTTTAGCACCCCACTAGTGACTTCTCTCCAGGATGAAGAGGAGCCATTGGTGACTACATTTTGTGTTCAGTCAGTCAACCAATTACAAATCCACCTAACAGTTGCAATGTGTAGGCCACATGTTACTAGCTTTTTTTTAAGAACACCATGGGGGACTTGTCAAAGCCTTATTGAAATCAAGATACACTACATCCACAGCACTCCCTTCATCTGCCAAGTTTGTAACTCTACCAAAAAACAAGATAAGATTAGTCTGGCATGACTTGCTTTTGAGAAACCCCTGTTGACTTTTAGTGATCACAGCGTTCCTTTCTAAGTGCTTATAGACTGTTTGATTATCTGCTCTAGAATCTTTCCTGGTATGGATGTCAGGCTGACTGGGTGGTCATTAACTGGGTCTTCTTTCCCCCCCTTTTTAAAGATGGGGACAACATTTGCCCTCCTCCAGTCTGCTGGGACCTCTCTTGTTCTCTAGGAATTCTCAAAAATTATTGCCAGTGGTTATAGGATTACTTCTGCCACTTCTTTTAATACCCCTGGATGTAGTTCATCTGGCCCTGGAGTCTTGAATTCATTTAGAGTGGCCAAATATTCCTGAACTACCTCTTTACCTATTCTGTGCTGCATTCCCCTACTGCATCATCTGCTCCATTTTCCCTAGGTTGAACAATGTTCATCTTTTGGGTGAAGACAGAGGAAAAGAAGGTGTTGTACAGTTCTGCCTTATTTCTGTTCCCTGTTAGCATTTTAGTCACCTTCTCTACAAGTGCAACATTTGCCTCTATTTCACCAGTCTTGAGAATATGCATCGTAAGGAAGGCACTTACTGACAACAAGGAAATGTTAGCTGCAATCAGTAACTTCCACCAAGTTGAGAGGGTAGGTAAGGCACAAAGCAGACTACACAAGGATGTATAAGAGGTACATCCATGTCCACAGTTTTAAAAAGCTTCATACAGTTCAGCAGTCTACAGAACTGACTCCACTGGGATGAACATTAAAATGCAGAACTGAGCTGGAGGGTGAAGACAACCACATTCATCTATCACTACCCATGATTCTGAGTTCATGGAAAAGTTACAGAATAGTCATTCCAAGAATCTTAGCCCTTTTCTGAAGGATAAGTGTTATTCAGCATAGCATAATTTCAGCTGAGATCAATCAGAGTCTTTATTTCTTTTTAAAGTTACCTGGAGGAAAGGAACAAGCAACAGAATTGTCTTGTCCAAACTTGCCCAGTCCTGCCGGAAAAGCCATATAGACATCAAAAATGCTCTGAGCTGAAGAGATTTGCTCTCTCTCTTTTGTGGGAGTGGAGAGGAATCAGACATTTTCCAGACCTCTTCCCTGCCCCTTATTTTGCCCATCCCATGCTTATTCATCAGAGATATTGGATTACCCCTGCTGATCTCTTTACACACTCTCAGAATGAAGCACACAGTAGGTATATGAAAAGTTCGTGTGTGTGTGTGTATACACACAATACACAAATGTATATAATACCCACACTAACTGTAATGCCACACTAACAGCCTGCTGCAATTTAATTTACTATTACGTAGTTAAGACAAAACAAGTACCCTTGAAGCTGAACATCAGCTTGGTAGGACTGGCATTCAAAACAGCACACCATTTAAGTTCTCAGTTTTGAATAGTGTGTTTGCTGGCAGACATTGTTCCATCTAGTTTCATTAAATTCACTGATGAACAGAATATAAAATGTGTCTCTCTGCTTTATAAATAGATGATCAAAATAAGTGTATTTTATTCCTGGTCAAGTCACATATGATTGTTTTTTTAAGAAAAATAGCTGGAATGGCCACAATATCTAAAATAAGTTATTCACTTTTCTCCAACTTTCAGCATCTGTTTCTAATGCAAATCTGCAAGAGGCTTTTCAACATTCCTTCTCCAACTGCCTCTATAATAATGCAAAGAGCAAACATTTCTATACTGTATAGTCTCCCTCCAAGTACGTACAAGCAAACTTGCATTTCCTTACACAACTAATGTTGGAGAGACTAAAGACTAGAGCCAAGGGTGATAGATTCCCTACTTGCCTGAGCACACATTTAAGAACCCCTTTCATGAATACCATATTAAAGATGCTTACAACATCCACCAAAGCATGTCACTAAATACAAGCTCTTTAACAATATTTTAAATAAATTTTTCATTTTGAAACATAACATATTATGCTGAAAACTAAATACTGGTACTGCTACAGCATTACAGCAACCTTACATTTCATCACTTAGCAACTTTGTCATGCTGTTTGGGGAAGCATATGAGAAGAACTGTTTTGCCAACTATAGAACTTCTGTCAGATTAACAATTTGTTTTCTACTGCTAACGTAGTTCTAAAAGTCATCAGAAAGCACAGGGAACACTGATCCTTAGGTGAGAATCCTATGTGTTATGGCTCCCCTTCATATATCCATTTTCAAAAATTCGAATCAGACAAAATGTAGAAACGGAAACATAAAATTTCATGCCCATTCTTTAAAGGTCTCACTATAAGAAATGCATATTTGAGAGCTTGGCACCGTCTCTCTCTCTCTCATTCATGCACATACTTTTAAAAACAGCTCTACCTGACATCACTCACTTTGGGCAAATGCCAAATTGGAATATTCCATCTCTACCGTACTATAATTGCCACCTTGGCTACATCACATTTGATTCACATCAAAGTAGCTGAAGGACAGAAGTCAAACTTTTTTGCTCTAAGATGTTAATACAGTATTCCTGTTGTGGTAGTGACTATATACATGCACATGTGTGATCATCATTAAAATATTATTGACACAACAAATAATAAGACCCAACTATATCCAAATTTGACTTGGGCCTAAATACCCTAAATGCACCAGATCCCGTTTGATGTTGGGAGCTAAGCAGGGTCAGCCCTGGTTGATACTTGGATGGGAGACTGCCAACGAATACCAGGTGCTATAGGTTATATTTCACAGGAGAGAACTGGCAAAACCACCTGACTATTACTTGCCTAAGAAAACTCTATTAAATTCATGGGGTCACCATAAGATGATAGGCTACTTGAAGGCATGCACACACACACACACACACACACACACGTAAGGCAGTCTGCAGTTGTCAACTGACAAGACTCAAGCATATGGAGAAACTGCCGCTGACTAGGCTCTGAGTGTCTGTATGTCCTCCACAGAGAACTTTGTACAGTGGTAAATATGATTTTCAGCTGGAACTTTCTCTCTGGGGTAGCATTATTACATAAAAGGAATATTTTCATAATGCTTCATTTTCAGGAAACACATAGAGCTATTTAATATATATGGTACTTTGCCAAGACCTGCCATCTTTATACCTCTGGGCAACAATTTTGTGAAAAATCTAAGAGCTTGCTCCATGTATCTATTACTTATTATTCTGCCTGTTCTTCTGGTATTCAAATATAAAAAGAAGTTGTCTGGAATTCTATAGGTTCAATACAATCTGACAAGGTTGAGGCTAGAGTTGTTAGGTAGTTATCAGAACTTTCCTGTTACACCAAGAAAACCCAGTATACATGTCTGGAGTCAAGTTCCACTAAGTTCAACAGGGTTCACTCCCAGCTAAGTGAGTTCAGGGTTGGAGCCTTAACATGAATGCCAAAACTAGGGAGGATTTTGTCTAGTCTATTGTAACCCAGTGCATATATCTCCCCCCATTATTATGATTACAGGTAGACTACACTGCAATAAACTTGACATAAAAACACTGTAAATTCATTTCACATTCTTCCTAGTTAAGGATGTGTGTATCCTATGATTTTGTGGTTTGAAGATAAAGCAAGAAACTGTAGCTGTGGCAACAGCCTCCCCTGGGTTGGAAATGCTGCTGCTCAATGAAAGGCTGGTGAATGGTAAAACCGTTGACATTCAGGATTTGATCTTTGGTGGGCATGCTGACCTCATTTGTATTATGGAGAACTGGTTGGATGAGACTGTGGTGATGATGGTGGTGATGGTGGTAATCTCACTTAGCTTTGCACACCAGGATACTCTGTACAGCAGTAAGCAAGATGGGAATGAGGGAGGAATTCCATTTCCCTGACCAGATGACCTATAACACAGCTTGCAGGGTTCAAGTGTATGTAGCTAAAGGTGGTGGAGCAGGAAAGAATAAGGATTTTGTTGATGTACTGTGCACCCTACTGCTCAACAGTCTCCCTTCCTGAGCTAACCAGGATGGTCTTGGGGTCTGGGTTGGACTCCCATCAGCTGGTGGCACTGGGGGACTTCAACATCCATGCTGAGGTTGCAGTTTGAGTGTATTCCTGGACTCAATGTTGACTCTGGATGCTCAAGTTTCGACAGTGACTAGGGTGTACTTGCACAATAAAATTAATGTACTAATTGTGCTATCTGAATTGGCCATGGTGATACAGTAATCCAAATGGGATTTAACTAAGCCGTATAATGCACTTTATATAGGGCTATCTTAGAATAATGTTTGGAAACTTCAGCTGTTAACATGGGCTGGTTACAGAGAGCACACAATCCCCTTGTTACAGCAGCTCCACTAGCTGCCAGACTGTTTCCAAGCATAATTCAAAGTGCTGGTTATGACTTATAAAGGCCTTGATGGCATGAGCCCAGGCTATCTGAAGGACTGTATATTTCCATACCAGCTTGCTCAAGCTCAAAGATCTTTGGGGAGGAGCTTTTCATAGGAGTTGTCTAAATGATGAAAATACCCCTCATGGAATTCACTAGGAATACAACCTGTCTAAATGGGACCTCACATCAATCCACTATATTTGGAAGGAGGGTAGCCCAAAACAGCAAAAACACTGCAAGAAAAGCCTTCGCGGCATTTCCTGTAGTTTATTAAGAAAACAGCAGGAAGGGTGCACATTCCTGCTCGTTGGGACAAGCAATTAACTTTGAATCACTTTCCCATAGGGGAGGAAGCACAAAGCTGATTGGCCGGATGAGTGTGGGAGGAGGGCTTGCTAAAAGGGCAACTGCCTGCTGCCACCATGTTGGATTTTCGCCTTAGCAAGTGATTTCTAAGGTGATAAAATGGGGTGGGTTTTTTTTAAGGTTTTGCTCCCTGTTTAATTGAAAAATCACTCTAATGTACCTTGGACATCTTTTTTTCCCTAAGTTCGGCGTCATCTAGCATGCAAAGCTTATGGGGCATATGAGGGCAAAAACACTGTTAAGACAAGTCGCTGCCCCTGCGAAATGCTATTACTGCAAGGAACTATGTTTTTTCCCCCTTGTATAGATAGGTCTCTTTCTTACCATCTGCACAAGCATGCTTCATGGCACAGAACACAGAAAAGGGCCTTCTCTGGGACTGCTCCAAAAATCTGGAACTCCCTTTCAAGGGAAGTGAGGCTGTCTTCCACCTTAATATCCTCTGGTTGGCAGGTAAAGACCTTCCTATATGAGCAGGTATTTGGGAATTGGTTGTTTTAGATGTAAGAGCTTTGTGTTTTAGTGTGCTCTATTTTCACCCTATGGTTTAAATGATCTTAATTTTACAGATAGTTTAATACTATTTTAATTTTGATTTTTTTAAAAAAAATGTACATATATATACATACATCTTTGTAACTACATGCAGTTTTATTTGTATTTCTTTTGATCTGTAAATCACTTTTAGTCCCAGTCTTGAGGAAAAGGTGGGGTATAAACAAAGTGATTGACTGATTTGACTGTACTGGGCACAGAATTAATCATCCAAACATACCATATGCCTTTATGTCTAAAGTCATCTTCTTGCCCTCAAAGCTGTGAAAATGGGGTTAGCAGTACAAGGACAATTAAGCCTTTGGGAAGGATCTCCTAATGCCCCGTATCCATTGATTCATTATCCACTGATTTAGTTATCCACAGTACACAAAACAGCACACCTACCATAGAGTCTTCCTAGAAAATGCATCCTCTCTAGCCATTTTCTAGGTGCTCCAAGGCAACTCTATGGTATTTAAATCAGAAGTCACAATATTTTCAATGGTGTTCACTGTTATCCACAGTTTTCAGTATCCACGCCCCCATCCCGTGGAACCAATCCCCAGCGAATACGGGGGTCCTACTGTATATCACAACACTCTTTGCTTCTTTCCTCATAAACAGCAGAGAAAGAACTGTGAAATTGCTTGTGCAAATTTAAATATATTTTTTGTAGCATAATTTATTCAGATTGCATCATTTGACCTTTCTCAGCACAGAATGGTTAGTCTGGAGTAACATCTTTTTACTTTAAGCACAAAATATATGAATGCCCTTTATCATGTACTACTGAAGTACTACGTAAACTCTGCTTAAGAACTTCTGCCAGACAGATTTCAGTGAATGTTGCCTTCCTGCCAAATTTTCACTAAGACCTAATGAGGCAAGTAGAACTCTATGTATACCTAATAAGAGGCAATCAGGCTTCAGTTTGAAGAGATTAAAAAACATTGAACTCCATCTGCAGACAATAATTTGCTCGCCATCAAATGCTTTCCCTGGATTATTTTAGTCCAATTGAAAGTCAGAGAAAAGAGCAGAACGAGATAAAAACAGTTTAGACAGCTCCCAAATTGCCATTTACCTACCACTCTCCAGCCCATTTTAAACATCATTTAATCAAATTTCTTGATGATCTGTTTTCTACCAGTGTTTACAGGATAAGTCAGCTTGCAATTTGAGTTTTTGCTTAGGCCTTAAATAGCTACGTTTTCCATTAAAGTTCAAAAAGACTTTGGTAAGCAGTAGTTTTAAAGTACACAGCATTATATAACAGACATTGTAAATAAAAGTATTATTGTTGTAAAAATATTTAATTGCTCTGCAGCACCTAATTAAAACTTGTTGCATCAGACTACTGTACCATGTATGTTGTGACTAATACCTAAATTAACCAGGAGTGCCAGCTTTGTTACATTCCTCTTAAGAGGGAAGAGACAATCCTGGGAAGCAGAAATTGTGTTCTTTTAAAAAATGTTCATAATTCTCATGGTGATGCAGATATACTTGGAAAAAAATGTCAATGTCCACATTTTTGTGCAACAGGGCTTCCACTAGTCAGGACTGTGGTGCTTAGGGCTGTAAATCTTTTTAATAGTAAATATATGAAATAACTTGCTCAGTACATTTCCTGCCACCCCCCAATCCCATTCCAGCACAAAATTCTAATTTTTGAACTAGGGCACCCAACTCAATATTTTAAAAACTTATAGATTGCTAGGTTTTTCATCACTTTGCTAGAAATTGGAAGACAGATAGGGAACTATGGCTGGACAAATGAACTGTCACAATATTGTATTGCTTGGCCTTCTATTTCTAGATTGTCTTAGTTCAGCCACACAGAATTATGACAAAGTGAATAGGATTCACAGTTACAAGTTGTGGCTTTGAGAAAAATGGGAAAGAAATTCACACCAAGAACTTTGGGGCAATGTGTATATGATCTAACCAATCTGTCTAAGATAATGTACTTTCAGCAAAAGCACTAAATGTCAAAAAGGTTCCTTTATATCGAGGGAGAGCCCTTCCAGGCTCATCCTCTACACTCTGACACATAAGTGGTGAGAGGAGATATATACAAAATAAACCTTACCGCTACCCCATGTTCTAAATCAATTCAGATAGAGTAAAATATTCATTTGAATATTTACACCGCCATTGCAATTTTTTTTACCTTACAATGGGAAGTGTGTGTGGGAGTGTTAAGAGTAAAGTAAATGAGAAAATCAGCTCAATGGGTGGAGTTACTGAAAAGATGGTACGAAGCAGGCAAATGTTAACTCAATAAAAATGAAATTTTGTTTACCTTTGTTTAAAAGGCCAAAGGCATCCTAATTGGAAAGCCTGGCATGTCTATGTCCCAATTCTCTCTGCAAACACTATAGCAAGGGTGGTTCATTTCAGTTGCAATACAATGAAAAGGCTACTGTTCTACTGAATTTAGTTTTTCCTGTATTCAGTCACCCAGCTGTCTTCTCTAAACCAGGATAATTGATAGGACCAAAAAAAAAAAAAAAAAAGAAAGAAAGAAAGAAAGAAAAAGAGGAACATAACACCTGAAAATTATCCCAACTAGCCAATCTAGTTTTTTTTTAAAAAAGGCAATTCAAGAGTTGTAATTTTTCAGAGCTTCTATCCCATCAAAAACAGATTCATACACACTGCCATCTAACCTATTTAAATGATTTACTTCTGCTGAACAGTCTATCCCACTTGTTGCTTCATGCCCCATTTCTAGTCACCCTTTTCAATCAAATCTCATTTCTTTTAATAGAGCTATTAAATTCTCGTATCATCAGTCCTGCTGACTGAGAATAATTACATGTGGAACAGAGCACTGCAAAGAGATGTGGAAATATTTAATTAGGCATTTCCTTTCTTACTGCACTTCAGGTACATACCTGAATGCATAAAGAATAATACATTTCATATGTGAGTTTTTGATTAGTCCCAATTTCTTTCAAAAAGGCAAATGAACTATACAAATTTCCTTCAACTTCTCTTTGATTTCATCACACAGCTTGTTCAGGGATTTGGAATAAGGGTGGGGGTGAACCCACAACAAAACAATTCTTCACCAAAATAACACAAATTCTGTGATGGGGAAAGCAGAAATATAGTACTTGCATAAATTATAGCAAGTAATCAAGCTTACAGGTTATCTTCTCTTGCAGAATGTATCCTGTTGCTGCTAGTTATGGAAAGGGCCAAGAGGCTATACAAAGTACTGGTGTCTTGTCACTGATTACTTGAAGTAACAAACTCCCTTTGGTTTCTAAGATGTCACTTGACCACTACCTGCTTCTACATATATTTTCACAACTATAAGGAATAAAAATGTGGTTTGCTGTTGTCTAATAAGATATCTGTTTCTTAGGAGGCTGAACTGAGTTTTCTTTCTTTCTTTCTTTCTTTCTTTCTTTCTTTCTTTCTTTCTTTCTTGTGGTCCAGTTCTTATCCTCCTTCATGGCACACATACCTATCTCTTCTCTAGTTTATCATATACACACATTGGAAACTGTTTAATGCAGTGTAGATGTGTAAATAGCTATTGCTCAAAACAATTTGTAAGCCGCTCTGATAGCCTTGTGGCTAAAGAGCAGGGTATAACTAACTAATAAATAAATAAATAAATAAATAAATAAATATTTAATACACACTTCACCTTTCCACCCCATATGTAGCTTAATGCACCTTATGCATTTCAAAGTATTTACTACCCTAAATGTGTTCCACTTTTCATGAAGGGATTGCAAAAACATCCTCATTCAATAAAATGTACTGAAATAGAAACTTGTTTACAAGTGAACCTATAGCATATTTAAAGGGGTCCAGCAGTCAAAAATGATAAAATGATTCCATGGTTATGTCATTTTCTCTTCTTTGTTAATTACAGTTTGATTCAGCAAAAGATCCCAGCCTACGCTGATGGGCAAGCCACAACTCCACCCCCAAAAGCAGTCATTATATTTAACTCTCAATGAGGTGATCACACTCACACGCCAGCCATATCATTAGTGTTTTACTTACAACTTAAGTTGCTATTGCTTAATCAGCTATGTTTTCTCCATCAATCAAGTCATAGGCACTGCATATGCAATCAGGTTTCCTCACTTTCATATAGAAAGCAGTGCTGTCAAGACATACAATCTCATAAGTGATATTTACAATAAAATATTTTAAAATATACATTTATCCTGATGGACATGGATAAATATATTTATGTTTTGTCCACATGTAAGTACATCATGGGTGGCAGTGGGAAGAGAGAAGGGAGAACTTAAAATGTTTATACTGTAGAAATTATAAGTGTGCACCGTAAATTCTAGAAGCAACAATAATTTCCCAGTATTTGTTAAGATTTATCTACACACATTTTTTTCAGGAAAAAGTGCCACTGGTTTCTCTATAGGACTTATAGTCATACCCTAAAAGATATAAAACAATGAAGAGGCCAGGTTGGACTAGAGAAAGAGAAGATAGATTCGTAGTACTGTGATCTAGTATACAGAACAACTTATGTCACATTGATTCTGCATTCCTGCAAGGCAGGGGTTGGACTGACTGGCCCCTGTGGTCTTTTCCAGCTCTTATGATTCTATGAAATACAATCAGAAAGAGGCTGTCCTAAAGCAAACATTTTATGTAACGAGCTTCAGGTATTAATACAAGTTTTTATAAGTTTCATGCTTTAAAAAAAAAAAAGAAAGAAATCTAGATATCCATCTGGTCTTCCCCCCACTTTTTTTTTTACTGTGGTAACTCACAAATTTTAAGCATAAAGTATATCACCACAGCGTGGACTGGTAACAGAGTACACATAAACCATTACAAAGGAAGAAGGGATAATATTCTGGTTGACAAAATGTTTTAACCATTAGCCTTGAATAGTAGGAAGCAGCTCCCCCAAATTTGCCCAAAAAAAGCATCATGCTTGAATAACAGATTCTTTCAGTGGAAATCAAATTTTAACAGCTTTGTTTAACACAAACTTAAATAAGCATTAGTGTCCGATTTAAATAAGAAAATCCCCAGCTGAAAGGTAATTTTCCATTTTATGTCTGTGGAAAAATTCCTCTGCAGGCACAATGGATAAGTACATTTTCTAGTCAGAAGGCTGCTCCTAACCCCTCATTTTAGTATTATGTTAATCTGTCTAGTGAAACATTACATGGTGTTTTCAACATGCTTCTGAACTTCATTCTCCATGCCTGATCAAAATTCTCTAATACAAGAGTTCTGAACAAACAGCCTCATAAAACTCTGTAACTCAAACTTTATGAACAAAAACAATCTATTAAAGGCATCTGTGAAACAAAAAATAAACTGTAGCCCAGTTCTAGACACCATCATTGGGGGGGGGGACATCCAAAATGTGCATAGGATTGCAGCTTTAGTTGAGTAACCATACTTCAAAAAGCCACAGCTGAAATATGCTGGGAATTTGTTTTTCTCATGTCAAAGCCAGTAACATTTGAAAGTAATACCTTGCTTGATATTAGTGTGTATGAGGATAAGCAAGGAGAAACTACACGCATACTACTCTTATTTCTTACTCTGAATTTTAAACAACAGAGGACAAATCTTAATAAATACTGGACAAAATCAAGCCACTTAAGCTACTGTCATCTTTACTGAAATCCAGGCTACATGTACCTAAGGACTCAGTTCAACAAGATCTTTTCAAAAACTTCTCCTGTACACTTTCATCTATGAACACCAAGACTGCACTTTTCCATCTTTAAATTCAGCAATAGTTTTGCCACTGATCTCCACAAGGCTCAGATGGCCCCAAATTATTTAACAGGCAAATATGTTCCATAATAAGATTGTGGCAAACACACTCTCGCTTTCCTCACCCTCACATCAAGATGATATTTTTTGGTAGAGATTGTTACCTTAATACTTTGCCCACTGCCTGTAGGACCATTTTGCAGCTTAATCCAGTTTTGGGAGTTTGAGAAAGTACAGGTCTTTCGCCGCTGAGGTTACAATGATCCCCAACCATGTTAGAGAGAGAGAAAGAGAGAGAAAGTGAGGAAAAGAGGGGAAATTGGGAACTGCCAGTACAGACTTGAGTTGCTTTACCAGATCTCTCTCCTTCCCTCCTCAAAAAAACTAGTTCAACCACATTCACAGAGTTTACACAGCTTACTTCACTCCAGCCCTCCTTGTCTTCCTCCCTCCCTCTTTCCTTCAGCCAATGACAGAGCAGCAGAGGAAATGGGGGGGGGGAGTTAGCTGGAAAAGACAAACAGCTGCTCGGTTTTGGTATTTTTTTTACAAACCCTAAGTAAAAGCCAAGGCTGAGGAGCTCATGCCAATAAGGAAGCATTTGAATTGGCTTTTTCAGACTGGCGCCGACTGTGCAAGAGGACAAGAGGAGTAGTGTGAGGGACAAGCAAGCTTCTTTCAAGTGCCCTGTTTGCAGCACAGTGCTACAGAGATACTGCATGAAGAGAAACAAGGAGGGAGCTCTTTTACACTTAAACCCCTTGATCTGTGGAGTATTCAGGAACACAGCAGAGCCCATAGCCAATGGATCTTCACTTTATACGCACACGTGTCACTAGAAAAGACTTTAAGTTAAGGGGAGACTGCAGCCTTACTTATGTATTAACCTCTGGCAAATCAAACAGGATAGGATAATCAATATGATCAAAAGTTGCATTAAAGAAGCCAATAGTATGTTAATGGTAAGTATTTCAGCTGGTACCAACTGCAAGCATTCCCTTCATGAGGTATATAGATCATCCAGATGTGAGTCAAAGAAATGTATGGTCACATACACTCTCACACAACTCCCCATTTCATCTGGCCTCAAATCAAGTACACTTTGTTTCGAATGATCCTTCATGACATGAGAAATCCAGTGTTGATATTGAAGTTAATAACTATGCTGAAATAAATATGGTTTATCTTTGAAAGCATTTTGCCTTTTCAGAATTATGCTCAACTTATGCAAAGAAAACATTCATCCAGAAGGTGTAGTAATATCCCTGACACATGCCAACTTCTCCTGTACTACAAGGCATAGGACTTTACTGGATGTATGTTAAAATAGGCATAGGATTCACTCTTCCCTAAACATGAATAATACCGGTCAACAGTGGCACCCTATAAACCCTTGATATAAATGATGAGGGTAAACATGGCAGTAGTTTGCATGCAACACCAACATCCAAACAACACACTTCCTCTTCAAATACCATGGCTGCCTTTGTACACGTAGGTTTGCTGTATGATCTAATGCTGCCTCTACAGGAGGGTTGCATTCTATCCCCAAGCTGCAGGTTAAGTGATAACTTAATTAACACTACATCTCTCTATTTCAAGTGTACCAGGGCTGGCAATGGAGAAAGGCTACAGAAAGTCTGGGAAACTTTCTTTTCAACAAACAGGGTTGGCTATGTGCAGTAGTATTTTCCAAATGAAGCAGTTTTTATGGTCCTAGTAATACCAATAAAGTACAAAGCCACTTTTTAAAAAACAATCTAGTATGAAATAAATAAGAAGGAACAAGTAAGAGGAAACAGGATTATTTTAAAAAAATGAAACTCTGAAAATTTGTATATAGAAGCAGCCAATGGTGAAGCAAGCACAGGAATCTAATCAAGATTTTAGAGATGCACAATCCAAATGAGATGGAGGCAGGGGGGAGGGAATGGTTAAAAATTGGTAATGTAAGACCTCAGACAGACTATTTCCCTATGTATATAGAACTTCGTCTGCCCTTAATACATATATGATGCAGGAGTGTTCTTTGAAATGAAGCAAAGGGGGCCAACAGCTTATGAGTATCATCTAATAATGTAACATACCAGCATGCAGTAGAGCAACTGACAGAACCCTAATTGTCTACTTCAAGTCTTAAGCTCATCATTCCATACGATTATCAGAAACCATACTTCATGCAAGAGATTTCATACACTGCTTTTCTTCTGTCCCCCTTCGTAGACCTCAGCACAACCTGAAAACTCAAGAACAGGGTTTGGGCATGGAATCCCTCTCTTCATTCTGAGTTTGGAAGCAACTTCATCAGAGCAATGCCAGAGTTGGATGATGAGATTTTCAAACACTTGATTTCAGTACAATTTTAGACAGATGCAGTTTTCAAGCCAGTGGCAACAGCAAACAGTATCCAGTCTAAAGCAGGTGGATAACAAAATGATTAATAAACTTTGTCCTGAAAATTAATCCATACACTTTGAAAGCCAGTGCTGCAAGCCACCACGTTGCAAGTTCAATTCCAGCGGGCTCCAAGGTTCACTCAGCCTTCCATCCTTTCGTAGGTCGGTAAATTGAGTACCCAGCTTGTGGGGGGCAATTAGCTAGCACACATTGGAAACTGTTTAATGCAGTGTAGATGTGTAAATAGCTATTGCTTAAAACAATTTGTAAGCCACTCTGATAGCCTTGTGGCTGAAGAGTGGGGTATAAATAACTAAATAACTAACTAACTAACTAAGGATATCGAGACGTACAGTAGATTTAATCTGTAAAGAGTTGGAATGCAACAAACAGTCTGCAGAGTCCAGCAGAGAGAGAGCTAGTGGCAGCCTGCAGAAAGCTAGCAAATATATCAATATTGATGAGCTCTCACCTCTCGTGCAGAGCTGACTGGGGGAGGTGCTAGGAACTCTGCAGAGCTGGGTATTTAGTTTGTCCTATAGAGCTGAACTGAGCAGTTCTGTGTTGGATTTCATAGAGGGAAGATGTTTTCCTTTTGAATGCTGTATATATCTGTAAATACTCTTCATGATGCTCGAGTAAATAGACGTTTGTTTTAGACATAAGCTTGTGTCTGTGCCTTTATCCTGATGCCTGAAGGAACAACACTCTGCTGTTTATTTTTGCTGCCTGGATCTGTTTAGGTTCCCAGTGTGCGCTAACACCTGACAGGTTATGGGCCTAGGCTACGCCATGCTGCCCAGTCTACTACAACCTGTGGATGCCTGTGAGCTGTGGTGAACTATCTGAAGGTTCCTAGCCAAGATTGCTGATCTGATGGTGAGAAGCAGGGCTATGAGAGGGGCTTGATAGTTTGATGAAGTGCTCAAATGGCGTCTATGCAGAGTATGAGTGGGCTATCTTTTGAAAGACTGAATGAGCCCAACTACCTAGATTGGAGCTTGAAGATGCAGATGTATTTAAAAAGAGAGGGCCTTGGGAGCTGATCCTCCACACTGTTATAGCTCCAACTGTTCCTGAGAGGAAAGCAGAAGAAAAGGTGCATTCCTCTATTATTTTGGGACTGGAAGATTTGCAGTTGACTTATGCTCGAGATTTAAACACTGCTAAGGAATGCTGGGGCACCTTAAGAGCTGTTTATGGGCGTGAGACAGCAGGATCCAAAATCCTACTCAGAAGAAAGCTCTAGAAGGCACAGCTAAAGCCTGGCAAAGATGTAAGTCAGCACCTGGCCTATTTTCGTTCTCTATTTGGGAAGCTGCATCAAGCAGGGCTGGATTATTAAGAGACAGAGAAGGTCTACATAATTTTGAGCAACCTTGATTCTAGTTTTGATGCACTGATAAACAGCATGGAAGCAATTCCAGAGAAAGAGCTGTCTGTGAATTATATCAGAGGCTGTCTACTTGAGGAAGAAGAGAGATGCAAACAGCGAAGGGAGGAAGAAAAACACTTCAAGCCAAGAAAGAAGCCTGATGACCCCAACAGCCATAAAGTGGTAAATGGCTAAGGGACAGAGGCTGCATTTGCAGTGAAGAAATGCTGGACCTGTGGTTCTTCCAAATCATTTTGCAAGACAGTGTCCTAATAAACAGAAGAACAACAGTGGCTTCAAATCCAAGGCGAAAAAGGAAGAAGATCCATGCTGCACAGTGGCCATGTCTGCAGTGGTGAGAAAAGACAGTCCATCTTATTAAACTTTATGGGTTCTGGACAGTGGCTTCAGTGTGCATATAGCCAATGATAACTCTGAATTTGCAGAGATGTCTAAATCCAGAATTCAACATGTGAGACTTGCTGTTGTGAAGGGAGAGGGAAAAATTTTTATTTCATGTTTAGGTCAAAATATTGACAAAGTGGTTTATGTGCCCTCACTAGAAATGTCTTTGCTCTCTGTAAGTGCACTAACAAAAGTAGGATATGAGATTACTGGCAGAAAATGTTTTATTTTAAAAGATGGAAATGTTTGTGCTGAAGGGGAATTAATTATCCGCTTTATTATATGCACCCCAAAGCTGGTTTAGCCAAGGTTGTAATGACTAACATTGCAGTGCATAATGATTGCATATATTTGATGCACAGAAGAATGGGCCATCCTAATTATAAGGTTTTGAAACAAATGCCTGATGTGTGTTATGACTTAAAAGTGAACAACTGCAATGTCTTCTTAGATTTTTTTTGGGGGGGGGGATTTATGTCAGACAAATTCCAGAAATGGCTTAAAACAGAGAGGCATTTTCCACAGATGCTCCTCCCCCTTTATGCCCAGCCAGAATGACATTGCAGAATGCAGATTTGGCATTTTGCAAACGATGAAGGATTCCTTGACGTATGATTCCAAGATGGATCAGAAGTACTGGGGCGAGGCAACCCTAACTGCCAATTATTTGCATAACAGACTATGAACTCTGTGGTAACGGAAATTCCATATTTTTTGTTGTATGGTAAAAAAAACCTTCAGTTAAGCATCAGAATTTTTGGGAGTTTTGCATGGGTTAACATACCCAAGTATTCAAGGAGAAAAGTATTTCCTAAAGCACAAGGGCTAAGATTTGTTGGATCTCAGAGTGGCTCTAAAGCTTATAAGTTTGCACTTGGAAATGGCCAAGTTTTAATTTCCAGGAATGCCCAGTTTGAGGAACACAGCAATGGGAGCCAAGTTCACTCAAACTCTGAGGTGCTTCTGCCTGTAAGTGGAGATGCACAGGAAATTCAGCAAGTACAAGAGCCAGTTAAGGCTGATGCTAAAAGCCCTGCGGTAATTAAAACTAAAGTGCAACAGGAGTACAGTTCTAAGCAGAAATAAAGTAATAATGGGGATCATGAAGTACCACAATTTTCAATACCCAGAAGGTCTGAACGTGTGACAAAAGGGTACCACCTCAAAGATTCACAGTGGATAATGCTGTCAGGGTGTGTCAGGCTACATGTGAACCTAACAATTTCAATGAGATCTTGAAATTAACCCAAGAGGAGCAGAAAATGATTAAACTGCAATGTTATGTGGACAGTTAAGCTAACATGTTTACTAAAGCACTAGGTCCTTTTAAATACCAGTATTCGTTGTCTAAGGAGATTCTCATACCGGGGCCAAAAGCCACGGTTCTGTCCGGCCACTTCCTATCCTGTTCCTGCAATGGAATGGAGGTAAATGTTCGCACACTTACCTCCATTCTGCTCCAGGAACGGGCCTCCTCCCTCCTTGTCCGGCCGGCTGTGAATGCAGCCGTCATAAGTCTGCTTTTACAACCGGTCAGGGGAAATCCCGAGAGAATGAGCGGGAGGGAAATTTAAAATATCCCCCAGCTGTCAAATAAAGTAATAAAAAGAAAAAAAAAATACAAGGAACCCAGGGGAGGGAAGGGTGGCACTTACCTGGCTGTCCAGATCATGGCAGGAAGTGCCTGCCATGGAGCTCCTCCCCCATCCCTGTCATTCCAGAACAGGGACGGGGGTCCTATTTGCACACCCGTGTTCCATTTCTGAAACAGAACGGAGTGCCTAATAATGACTTCTCCCCATGAATAATATATCATGGGGAGAAAACAGAACAGGCACGATGTAGGAATGAAACAGGGTGGAGGTCATCTGAAAGAAAAATCTTTCAGCAACTGTTCCATTCCTGCAACGTAACAAAAAGCCTGTGTGAAAATCTCCTAAGTTTGGTATGGTTCAATGTGTTTAAATACAGCTCTTTAAAAATAAATATAGAGGGGTGTCAGGATATTGGGACATACAGTAGATTTATTTATTCTGTAAAGAGCTGGAACGTAACAAACAGTCTGCAGAATACAGCAGAGAGAGAGCTAGTGGCAGTCTGCAGAAAGCTAGCAAATGTATCAATATTGATGAGCTCTCAGCTCTCATGCAGAGCTGACTGGAGGAGGTGCTAGGAACTCTGCAGAGCTGGGTATTTAGTTTGTCCTATAGAGCTGAACTGAGCAGTTCTGTGTTGGATTTCATAGAGGGAAGATGTTTTTCTTTTGAATGCGGTATATATCTGTAAATACTCTTTCATGTTTAGCTCAAGTATGTTATGCTCAAGTAAAGACAAGTTTATTTTAGACACAAGCCTGTGTCTGTGCCTTTATTCTTATGCCTGAAGGAACAACATTCTGCTGTTTATTTTTGCTGCCTGGACCTGTTTAGGTTCCCAGTGCACGCTAACACCTGACAAAACTGTGTACCTGAGTTTCACTGTTTGCACCCTTATAACGAAATTAAATCTGCAGTTGTTGTGCTGTATCCCTAATGAAACAAAGTATATTGATGTGGTTAAGCCGGTGGTTCGAAAACTTTGGTCCTCCAGATGTTTGGGGCTTGGCTAGGGCTTCTGGGAACTGAAGTCCAAAGCACCTGGAGGACCAAAATTTAGGAACCACAGACTAAGCAAAGGGACTGTTGCCTAAGTATTCATATCTATAGGAGGAACATTGCTAAAGTAGAATTACTAACATCACATGGGCATGCTCAAGAGAATCAGAGTCAGACATTCAAGGAAAAACTATAAGAATGAGCGCCACCATTTTGTTTCAAAATAGCATGAATCTTATTACCACGAAGGTAAAAATCATAAATGCTGAAAAATTCTCCGCTCCAAAATTTACTACACAGAGAAATCTTATCATGTACACATGACAGAAAGCTTTCTACATAGCAAACTGGCACTGATACTCCACACAGCAAGAGCTTTGTTTAAATCGTTTCCCATTAATATTAAGTACCCATTCAACACTGGGTGCATTTATTAGGAAATATTAAGGAATAACCCTGACAACATTTGCAAAACCACTTTATTTGCCCAATTAACTACTTATTTGCCTCTTTCTGTGGTTATAAAAATAAAGTATTCATGAGGCATTCCAGAGAATATTTATATCAGGAGGCCTGAAGAAAGGCATGTTGTTTTAAGAAAATGACTCTATGTCAAGAATTAAAAGAAGCAGAGTTCATTTTTCTCATTAAAACTGCAGAGCAACATTTAGGAAACAAAAGCCTGCCCAGTTTTAATTTAAGAAAAATTACAGAGTACTCATACATACGGTGTCCTGCCTAACATAAACAAATGCTTTAAAACTGTTAACTGCCTTTTTTGTTTGTCTATGTGCTTGTCTTGCTGCCCAAACAGGCCCACTAAATATTTTTTAGAAAATGTTTTGAAACTGATGGGGGAAAACATTCTCACTTACACTTCTAATAAGGGCTTTAAAAATAACTACAGACTTCAGATTGCAGCAAGCTAAAGCTGGAAATGTTTCACATGAAATTATTGGGAAAGTTGTCTGCCTTGTCCAAAGACTTCTCTTTCCTCATTGATTTCAAGTTAAAATAACAAGTCATGATTCAGGAGACATGCCTCCTGTTTCCCATTGGATCAACTCTCACAACTCCCTATGCTTCAGCAGCCCAACACACACACACACACACACACACACACACGACTATTCATCAAAAGATCTTCCAGTGTTGAGCCATATTTTGAAACTACATGGACAATGCAACTAGAAATTTAAGCTGTTAGAAGTACAATTAAGGACTAAGGATTCTGAAATGGAATCTTGAGTTTGCTTTCCACACTATTCTCCATAAATTTGGGCATCAGAACTATCTGAACATTTTGAACAGGGATCAGAAAATCAAGAGCTAGAAAGGAGAAGACAGAAGACACAGGCATTGTGATAAGGTAGCCAGCAGGATCACTGGAGAGTGGCTAGAGGGTGCAGAAACTACTGGGTACTTTTCTAATCCACTCTGAATCTAGATAAAAAGTAGAAAGTTCTTGTTAGCTAAAACCAGCAAGGTACTACTACATCAGCTAAAATTAAAGCCATTCTGCTATAATGATACAAAACATAGTTTACAACCTCTGGCTCACTAGATGCTTGAGACTTCAATTCCCTGAATCCCTGAACACTGGCCACATTAGCTGCAGCTTCTGTGAACTAAAATCCAACACCATTGGAGAATCAAAGATTGAGAAACTTTAATCTAAAATTAGCTATAAATATTTAACCTTGGTTTAAGAAGAAAGACCAACCAATATGCGGGGATATTTGTGCTATTTTAATTTATATCATAAGGAGGGTGGGGCAACAGCATTTTTGCAATTTGTTTCCTATCTGCAGAAAACCATAACAGGACAAAAAAAGTCATGTTCGAAGGATATTTCAACAAGCCCCAAGTTTATTAGCTCAAATGTTTTCCTGCATACCTGTGTAACAAAAGGAAAATTCTGATCTGCAGAGGAGTTGTCCTGAAGCAGTTTTGCCTAGTGACTTTGACCAAGACCCTATTGCATCAAATAGCTCACACAACTGATGATAGCACAAGTACTTTGATGATCACCGCAGTGCTTGTATACAAGAACACTCACTGTTTCATTTCACAAATAGATGTCACTTTTTTCTGGTGGTAATTACCACTTGTGCAACACCAAACATGGGTGACCTGGTTTAAATATTATTGTAGCTTTCAAAGAAGTAGCTGTGATAGTTTCTTGCAGCGTTAAAAGAGGAAGGAAGGAAGGAAGGAAGGAAGGAAGGAAGGAAGGAAGGAAGACAAAAAAAGGGTTGGTGAGACTTTCTGTTGCACTAGTGTTCAAGTAGATCTTAGTCTGTTTTACTGACTTCCAGTTTTATCTAACTGACATACAAATTGTCAACATCTCTCTGTAGCTGTTTTTGAAAAAAAATGTAGATACAATAAGACTCTAGTCACAGTTTGAATGTACATTATTTTTCCTAACATGATAAACTTAAGAAACTATTGTAACAGCCACTTTTACTCATTTTTAACATTTTTCTTTTTATTTATGTCAATAAACAGTAACAAAATATAAATAAAAATCAAAAGAAAAACAGGACAAAAAAACCCTAGTAAAAACAAAACAGCAACACTAATACTGTTTATAAGTTTAGCTCTATCCAAACATGCTTACAGTGTTCCTTTAATTGCTTGACTGCATTAAAAAGCTGAAACCCAAAATATTTGTTGGTGTGATTAGAAGGGCACAGGACAACTCTTGCTCAGATACAGATGAAATAAAAGGAGATCAAACTTTGGCAAATATGTAATTTTTCATTAGAAGGCAACTCCAACAAATTGTGTTTGTATGCCTTGGTCAATAGTATCACTGTTTTTTGTTTTCCTTTTCCCTTTCTTTGCTTTTCTTTTTTGTTGTTGTTGTATTGATTTGTCACTATTATTTATTGTCATCAACAAAAACAACAAAATCGGAAAAGTAAACTACCTTCTACTCATAAGACAGACTGTACTCACAAGAGACTATGGGATAAAGCTGTAGTTCCAAACAATCTTTTAAATTTTCCTTGGGTTTTTTCCGGGCTGTGAGGCTGTGTTCTGGAAGAGTTTCTTTCCGACATTTCGCCTGCATTCTCTGAAGATGCCAGCCACAGATGCAGGCAAAACATCAGAAAGAAACTCTTCCAGAACATGGCCTCACAGCCTGGAAAAAACCCAAGGAAAATCTATGGATGCCAGTTGTGAAAGCCTTCACTTCACATTGAATCTTTTAAATATTTTGCTGTTCTACCTTTGAAGTTGAACAGTCATTTTTCTGTCAAATAGTGTTGCCTATTATAAGCACTGATATACTTTTTCTCCTAGATCCCTAACTATACAATCCAATATTCATATAAAGAGTCTAAAGTTTCTAAAAATTTGGCTAAGAAGATTCTCCAGGGTTCCATTAATGCAGTGTCAGCTACTCACTTCACATAATGTAAACATTTCACTTCACATTTTACAACACAACTACTGTTTTCAGAATCAAGTGTCAACATCAAAAACAAAATTGAGACAGAAAATGGCTAAGGGCCAGATGTCTAACTTACATGAAGGGGGAGGTTTTGCATTAGGTGCATGTGTAGCATAGCTGCTCAGTTGTACAGGGCTCTGTAAAAGGCTGGCAATATTGTTTGAAGTCATATATGGGAGCAAAACAGTCCTACACCTGAGTTGGGCTTTTGACATATCCCTGCATACAGAAGCTGTGAAACTTGCTAAGAAAGCAAGACAGTACTCCACTTTCCTTCATAACCCTTCACTTCCACCCCCACCCCCACAATGAAAGATGGAAACAGGAATAGTAAGAAGAGAGATGAGGATTTCATCTTATCCCTATTTTTACGTAAACCAGCTTTATTTAGGCTTTGAGACTAGTAGTATATGGACTGGAATGCAGTTCTTCTTGGATCTTTTCCTGAATTTTGTGGTGCAGCGTTAAGCTGAAAGATGTGTATTTTAGTATATTTTAAGAGAAATGTCTTCTGTTTAATTGTGAGTGTGTGTAAATGCATTTCAAATTTGCAGACTGATATGAAAACAAAATGAAAGAACTTACAATTTAAGCGCGTGCAAAACTGACAGAACACAGTCTGGCTATACCTAAGTAAAATACAGGTTGACCCCCGTAACTACAGGACCAGTATCAGCAGTTTCACTTATTCAGATCTGAAAAAAATATGTCCTTTCTAAGCATTTTCTAAGTCGTCCAGCACAATTCTATGGCATGCTTCCGCCAGAAGTTGGACTGGAAGTTACTCAATTCAACAAGGTTCACTAGTATCCATGGTTTCACATATCCACAGTAAGTGCAAGATCATATCCCTGCAGATACAGGGAGCAACCTGTAAATGCAAACATCAGGGCAGCAAGCAAACACAACTGAATTCTGGGTACCTGTCTCATTTGTTGATCTTCCTTTTTATTTCATCAAGTGGGTACTGTGTTCCAAGAAGTACCACTATAAATAATTGAGGCTCTGTCTGACAGGTCAGAATATATGTCAGCTGGACCTTAAGGCTTGGCTGTAAACAAAGGATTCTGAAGCTGAATTTCAACACATTTGGTTATGTAGTGACCAGTGTTTGACTGGGTCTTAGAGCAAATCAAGCCTGAACTGTCATTATAAGCAAAGACAACTAAACTGAGGCTGTTGTACTGTGGACATATCATGAGATGATGTGATTCACTGGAAAGGTTTATAATACTTGGTAAAGAGGGAGGCATCAGAAAAAGGGAGACAAGTAGGTTGATTCAATTAAGGAAGACATGACCCTGAGTTTGCAAGACCTGAGTTAATTGTTGACCAGGGCTCTTGGAGGTCTGATAAAGATGACATAAATAGAAGTCAACCTGATGGCAAAAAAGAACAACACCAAACTGGTCAGCAGGATTCTAATACAAGGGCATTGCAATAACATGTCCATTATGAGACTTAAAAGTGGCATCCAAAAAGTGAACCTGCTGCATGGATTCAGATGGAAAGCAGAGTAAAACTTGCTAAAAACTTGATGGAACTGCTCAAATAACTCCTGTCTCAAATCTACATCTAGCTTTCTGCTTAGCAGTATTTTTTTACAACTACATGACTTATCTCACCTACAACAGACCTCTCAGGAATAGTGTATACATTCTATAGATTTGAGAGGAGAAAACTCATATGGCTCTTTTATCCTGTTTGCATCTTCCATATGAAGCTAGAGGAGGATGGCTTCATATTCTTCTAGATAAAACCTGTTTGGGCAGTCTTGTGTCAGCATGTCTGCAAAGCAAGCAGAAAGTTACAGAAAAAGCTTAAGGATCTCACCCAATGACCTAGTTACCACACATACATGCCAGAAAGGTTAGTTGTACACAATAGTTAATTGGGAAGTGCTCAGGCTTCTAATTTCAGGACCCAAAGCTTGACATTCAATTGAACCCCTTAAAACCATGACCTGAATCATAGTGAAAGTCTCTGTTAAAGACCCACTGAATCAACTGTTAAATAGTGAGTCAGTAATTATGTAAATCCCATTGATTCAATGGTCTACTCCATTTGGGACTAAAAACAGGATTCAGGCCTATGTTTTCTTAATTTTTGCCACATACAGGCAGACTTGCTATTGCTTTATTCACAGGAGATGGAACACGCAATTCTTTAGAGCAAGTGGTGTTAACACAAACACACACAGAAGTTCATTTTGCTTGATGGCATCTCCTAAGTATGTTTCATTTTGAGCTGTACACGGAGTACATTTAGGTAACAGAAACCATTTCAAATGGGAGACACAAGTATTTGGTATAACAAACTGACAACTGATTGTTAAGGAACCAATAAATGAAACTCAGGCATTCTTTACTGCTTCTTCTCACTTAAAAAAGTAAGAATAATATTTCTCAGTTCAATCCAGAAGAAGGACCCACAATGATAGAAATACTCATAGAGGTTTTCTTGTGCAAGCTCACCCATCAAGATTGCATGGTTTAACATTATCACAATGCTACCGATTGGTTACATACCACAGTCACAGTCTAGAAGGCCAGAGAAAATTATTACCTCTTTTAAACGTAAGTCATAGAATTTCTTCTGGATGAATCAAAGGCAGCATGTTTTAAAATTAATTTATTTCTATTTAGATCTTTATACCACTCTGTGTCAAGAGTTCGGGTCATGTTACAGTGTACTCTTCTTTTTAACAATCCATGTAAAAGTTTATTGTATTAAAAATATTAATAAAACATGTCCAAACATGTCTTAAAGTCATTCAAAAGGACAGCAAATCTCTGCTCTTTGAAAGCCAATGCAAAACTTAATTAGCATAATAAGAATCTATTTTCTTACAGGTGAACATTGTCCAAACTTTACTTCCAGACACTTGCTCCCTTAACTGACTCTTCTAACAGGTCAACCACTTTCTTCATTTTCTTGAACTTAATGCTGAAATTCTTCTACAAAATCTCTCAAACACTCATCAGTTAATCAAGAAGGATATGTACCAAGGTAGCAATATCATCAAATGCTGTGTACGTATCCACTTTTGAAATTCACTTTGTTGCCTTTTTAAAATTTTATATACCTTTCATGTAATTTGGAATCACATTAGTCCTGACTGTCACATCATTGAATGATGAGATCACGTTGGAAGCTCCAGTAACTTCTAGATTCTAATAAAGCATTCCAGTATTTCAGACATCTGACTATATTTAGCTATGCCACATTTTTTACTGTATTCTCCTACTTTTGCCAAGACATCCAGATGACTATATTATCTGTTTGCTTGCTAACACATTTGCACAGCTCAGCATACCTGACTATTAAAGTTCTCCTGATCTTGACTTTGCACTGTACTAGAAATAAAAGAGTTACAGGCTGTCAGATATAATTTCTAATCAGTTATAGTATACCCCTTCACCGAAGAACGGTACACTCCTTCTAGCTGGGATGGTCGTCCTCTTCCACCGAGCCCGCAGCTTCAGGAAGGACACACATGGAGCAGTGAGGAAGGAAGGGGACACCCGCCTAGCCAGCCAGATCAGCCGAATCAACCCTGGCGATCAATGGGCTGACTGATGTTGCAGCCAGATTGCCCTCACATCCTCATGTGTTAGTGAGGTGTTAATGTGGATCCACTTACTAACTTGCCTATCTTTCTCTATGTATCTAGCACTTCCTCCACACACATCTTTGTGATCTTATTCAGAAAATCACTGGTTCATCAGAATGACAATAAGCCATGAAAGAGCATCCTCCTCTCTTTGCTTATATATACTGCAACTAAATACTTTTGTTGAACCTGATTTCCCATTTAATCAGTGAAACTGATGCTTATTTTTTAGACTACCAACAGAATATTTTTTCAGATGCTAGACCGGCTAGATTAAAACCATTTTCTGATTTCAGTGCAGTAATAATGAACAGTAAGAAGGAAGAGGAGAAACATGTGATCAAAACAGTTGTTCTTTGTATAATATAGTTATGAATCCACAATATGAAAAGGCCTCAGTCGTAGTAGAAATATATAACTCGTTTATTGACACAGACTATAGGAGAATGGTGGGTGTGAAGTTAGCTTGGGAGGCTGATCTACACATGATTTGTAATCACCTGCGAGTGCCCCCCTTCAAATCTCGTTCTGTGCAATATGTGAAAATGCCTTTAAGGTTGTTCACTGCTTCCATATATCACCAGCTAGACTTGCGTGTATAAGGCATACCTGTGTCACCCATGTGCTGGAGAAACTGTGGAGAAGACAGGCTCCTTAGTACATATATGGGTGTTGTTCTTCACTATTTTGGCAACAAATATTGGCCCTCTTAAGATAAATAACATACCAGCCAATAAACCTTGTGTGACATATTAATATTGCTGTCTGTGTCTGTTGGAGAAAATGAGAGGTTAACAAGGACCTCATTTCATTCTTACTTGTTGGAACATATTTAGATATTGCTAAATGCTGGCAATCCCACCTCTTAACAAATTTTGCCAGGAAAACCCTGTGATAAGTTTATTTTAGTGTCACCAAAAGTTGGAAATGACTTTAAGGCACACAACAAAAATGAAGTGCGGGGGGGGGGGGAGGCTCCGTGTAAGAAGATGGTCAGACCCTATCTAGACATCAGTATTACTAGAAAAGTTGATAGCACAACACACAAGCAGAAGAGTGACTTGTAAACTCAAAAGCTTTGAAGGTGACAAGACTACCTGTCGTTTGTCACCCCACTACTCCCCCAACTGCTGTGATCCCCTCTCTTACTCTCTTTGTCCCGTTTACTTAGGTCATATTGAGCTATAGGCCCAAAAAGGATGCAATAAATTATATTTTTATGACATTATAATGGTATCTCTTATAACAGAAATCTACAAAATTAGCATTTGGTTGCAAGTGTGTACAGCAACATCATTTTAAAATTTCTTCAGCTGAGCATTTTGGTTTCTTGACACTGTTCAGTTTTCTGCCATCATCTGAGCTAAAAACTGAAGCTAGATTACAGTCTGCAAACCACAGATTGCTTTTGGCCATATTATCATCCTTCTCCTTGTTGGTCTCAGGATGGCAAACTGAAAAATGTATGTGGGGTGGGAGTAATGGGTGTTATAAAGAATAACATTCTGGTTTAATTTGATACAGTATTATAGTGTAGTTATTTGAAGCTGACAAAGTTTTGGAACAAAAATTATCAGTACAAACGTTAGTTGATTACACTGCTAGATGGCAGCTTCACTCTGTGGCTAAGACAACCAGAATTTAGCTAAACGCAGCTCAAAACGGCAGCAAACTATTCCTCCTATGTATCCCAATCAGCTAACAACCAGACTACATTGAAGTGAGACAACCATCATCACCCTTTGGTGAAGAGAGTGTTATAAATAAATGTTGTTGTTGCTGTTGTTATTGGAAAGATATTATGTTTACATTGCACATTGTGTCAGAGAAACCCATGTTAGCATCTTTTGTTTCTTCTGACCTTGCTAAGAATGACGCAGTGGTTCAAAATAAGTGGGAAATTACTCCCACAAAAGGTGGAATGGAATTCTCTTATTCATCAGTTTTGTCATCATGCCTTCTTCAGATCAACCTATTCCCCTATTCCCTTTCTACCCAGTTTCCCAGATGCAAGTCAGTTTTCTGTGGCCAATGTGCTTTTTCGGTCCAGTGGGCTCATTTTGTGCTCCGCTCCGTTAGAGGGGTTCCCTCTAAAGTTGTTTTTTGTTCTTCTCCAAACCACACAACCTGTTGATTCCTTCCTCTGTATGTTTGGAGGCACTTTACCTATATAAGTATTGGCACTTACACCTCAACAACAGAATTAGAGGAAACTATGACACTTCCTCTGTGAGAAAGTTGTGTCAGAAAAATTGTGACCAATGGGACAAGTGCAATTGCTGCTGGCAAAGGCTTAGTAGTCCTTGAAAAACCATGCAATGTTTTCCAATGTTTTCAACTTGCAAAGTTTTTAACTTCTTTCTGCGTTACTGTCCAAGGTAAGTATATGAGGGAAAGAAATATACTGTACCAGCACAATACAAAGGCACTTTTTACAGTAAAATGAGTTTTTTAAAATGTCTGTATATCAAGCTTACATTCTAAATTCATCCATTGGAGCAGACAAAGGAACTAGAAAAACAAAGGTAGGAAAAGATTACGAAGTGGCAATGTAGTTACATATACTTCAGTTTCATTTCAGCTAGAGATGAGGACCAAGGTGTTAAGCATAATTTACCAAGGGCAGAGAAAGGATTATGTATGAGAAGGAGTTTGAAGGGCCATGGCCCCATGTATGGACTTTATCATGCTATACTGTTATAGTTTTTAACTTCTTTTTGCGTTACTGTCCAAGGGAAGTATATGAGGGAAAGAAATATACTGTACCAGCACAATACAAAGGCACTTTTTACAGTAAAATGAGTTTTTAAAAATGTCTGTTTATAGTGCTATTATTCCATGTCAACTTCTATGGTTGCCTCCTGTGGAATTCTTGGGTTTGTAGTTTAATGAGGCCTAAGAGCTCTCCTGGCTGTGAATTCTAAATGTCCCTCCCTAAACTCCAAATCCCAGGATTTCACAGGAGGCAGCCACAGAAGTTAAAGTGAAATAATAGCGCAGTAACAGTGTAGTGTGATAATCTCCGCAGGAAAAAAGTGTTTCCTGGCACAAGGACCCACCGGGGAGAGCAGAAGCCACTTGTGCCTCTGAAAAGAAGCACTACTATGAAATGCATCTCAGTTTTCCAAGGATAAAAGTGAAGATATCTCACTACCACTGTCTAGATACTTCCTATGCATAGCTGAACACAAACTATAATACAAAAGGAAGACATCTATAGATATAGCTTTTTATGAAAGCACTCAAAATGTAGTACGGTAAGACCCCTGTATCTGCAGATCCCATATCTGCAGTTTCATTTATCCACTGTTTGCATGACAGCTTCAGGCTTTGGGGATGGAAGGAGGAAGAATCACACCCATTGCCATTGCTTCATCAACAGGGAGAAGCCGTCCCGACTTCTCCCGGCCAATGAAACAGAACAAGCCTTTTGTCACTGAAGAGAAGCCACCCACCACCCCACCTTCTCCCAGGTGATGAAGCAGAGCAAGCAGAACTCTGTTGGTGATGGTGGGGAGAAGCCGCCTCTCCTTCACCCAGGCAACAAGCACAGCAAGGAGAGCTCCATCACAAAGGAGAGGGGAGCAGAAGTCACTCCTCTTCTCTCAGGTGACAAAACACAGCAAGCGGTTCATCTCCAGGGAGAATCCACCCCACCTTCTCCTGCGTGGCGAAACACAGCAAGAGCTTTGTCACAAGGGAGAAGCCACCCCCACTCTCCTGGGTGATGAAGCAGAGAAACTTCAGCGAATCTCCCCTCCACAGGGCAGCAAGTGAGTGGGGATGGGGGAATAGTGAACACTCTATTTTGCTCCCAATTCAAAAATAGTGTTCATTACTACCCATGGTTTCACATATCTGTGGGAAGTCCTGGAACGTATTTCCCACAGATACAGGGGTTCTACTGTATCTGTGACAAATTATCAAAATACTTCTATTGCAACTTTCTGATCTGACAGAGAGCCCCAGAAACCTTCTTAACAGTCTTCTTAAAATAATAAATCAATAAATGCAGCTTTCCATGTTGAGAACTGGCAATATTGGACAGGTAGTTACAGGTGTCAGCAAGTGGCCAGTGAAACAACCTGAAGAAAGTTAATATTTGTTCTGACTGAAGACATACATTCTTGTACTTTTTATATCTGTTTATCCTCTCCATTGACGCCCCTTGTCGTGGGAGAGAGGCTTGCGTACCCTAATGATGTTTTGAGCTATGCTGGCGGTGGCATAAAGCCACCGGTAGGGTCTCCCATGCCAGACAGGTCAAAACCGAAGGGTCTGACAAAGAGCGTCAAAGGGCAGGATGGGCTCTCTAGTCTTGTGGCAACTGTCCTAGGAGAAGGAAAACTCTAATCCCACAGATGATGCTCGTCCAACCTGTAAGGTCAACCATCTAAGAGAAGGAAACTCTAATCAAACCTACGACACGAGGACCTCGCTGCTATGTCCATGCTTGCAAGGCCACGGCAGATGAACCTTTGGTTTAAAAGGTGAGGCCAGTTCTGCGCATCCTGCGCTCCACCAGAAAAATCCATTGCACAGGCTCGAAGGACAAATCCAGTTCCAAAAAAGCCCTGTAGCGATAGGTGAGGGATGAAATGGTAGGTATAAAGATGCACTGGAAGCCACAGACCCAACCCTGCATGCAGGCAGTTCAGGACATTGGTCGCTCGAGGCTACCCCTGGAGATGACAGTCCTGTTCGGCAGCATCCTGAATGACCAAGCAGCCTTTTTAAGGAGAGCACTGCTTGCTCCATATGGAGAGGGGCCTAGAAAAGGTGGCCTAACGAAAGCTCATCCCAACCTACCTGGTTGGCTAGCTGTGGTCAATGCATCTTCTGATGTGGTCAAACCAAGGAAAAGAAACAAAGGCACACACCGGCCTCCAAAGATGTAAATAAACTGACACTTGCAAGCTGGAACATCAGAACCATGCGAGCCTCTGCAGATAGTGGACGGCCTGAGCGTTGTTCTGCCCTAATAGCCCATGAACTATCACGACTTAACACTGACACCGCTGCTCTTAGTGAAGTTCACCTCCAGGAGGAAGGCAGCCTTAAAGAACATGGCACCGGCTACACACTTTACTGGTCTGGCAAACCCAAAACCGAAAAACATCTTTCAGGAGTAGGCTTTAAGATTAAAAACTCCATTGCCTCCAAACTCGAAACCTTGCCAACAGGACACTCTGATAGCATTATTTCCTTACGCCTCCGACAGGTTGTTCTCTTTAGTATACATGCCCAAACTATGCAAGCCGACCCTGTAGAGAAAGACAAAATCTAAAAAGACCTACGCCAACTCATACAAAAAGAGCCTGTAGAAGATAAAATTATTATCCTTGGTGACTTCAATGCCAGAGTAGGAAAGAACTCCGAAGCCTGGAAAGGTGTCTTAGGCAAGCATGGTGTTGGAAATTGCAATGATAACGGACGCCTCCTGCTAGAGTTCTGTGCAGAACAACAGCTGACTATTACAAACACAATCCTTCAACAGAAAGATAGCTTGAAGACAACCTGGATGCATCCCCGATCCAAACACTGGCACCTCATTGACTATGTTCTAGTCCGCCAGAGAGACATTCGTGATGTCCGTCATACCCGAGTGATACCCAGTGCAGAATGCCAAACAGGTCATCGCCTCGTCAGATATAAACTAAATCTTCATCTTAAGCTCAAACCTAAGAGGGGTGGCATGTTAAAGAAGAGACTCCAAGTCAACAATCTTCAACAAGCTACCATGAGAGACAACTTCCAGGCAAATCTGCAAACAAAACTTGAAGACCATCCTACAGATCCTTCTCCCACAGTGCTTTGGCAACATATCAGAAACAGCATCCTCCAGTCTGCAGAAGAATCCCTTGGGTTCTCCCACAAGAAAAATCAAGACTGGTTTGATGAAAATAACCAGGAGATCCAGGAGCTGTTGGCAAAGAAGAGAACTGCTCACCAGGCATACCTCGCCCAGCCAACTTGCCATGTAAGAAAAGCAGCTTTCCGTCTCACATGTAGTAAACTTCAACAAAAACTCCGAGACATGCAGAATAAGTGGTGGATCAATATAGCAGAAAAGATACGACGCTGTGCAGATCTGGGTGATCTTAGAGGATTTTATGAAGCTTTTAAAGCAGTGTTTGGACCTACTTATCAGGTCCAAAGCTCCTTATACAGTACAGATGGGCAAACATTAATTACTGATAAAGCCTCCATCCTGAATCGTTGGGCTGAACATTTTCAAAGTCTCTTTAGTGCCAACTGAGTAGTCCAAGGCTCAGCTATCCAACATATGATACAAAAACCGATGAAAAATGAATTGGACATAGTTCCCACTTTGGAAGAGACTCTTAAGGCCATACAGCAGATGAAAAATGGCAAGGCAGCTGGGATTGATGGAATCCCACCTGAAGTTTGGAAACACGGAGGTCATGCACTCCACAATAAATTCCACGAATTCCTTGTGAATTGCTGGGGAAAAGGAGAACTGTCATCAGATCTCCGAGATGCAGTCATCATCACCCTGTACAAGAAAAAAGGAGCAAAATCCGATTGCTCAAACTATCGAGGCATAACACTGCTCTCTCCTGCTGGAAAAATCTTTGCAAGGATACTCCTGAACAGATTAGTTCCTGCTATTGCAGAAGAACTTCTCCCTGAAAGCCAATGTGGCTTCAGAGCCAACAGGAGTACTACAGATATGGTGTTTGCCCTTAGAGAACTGCAAGAAAAATATAGGGAGCAGAACAAGGGTCTCTATGTAACATTTGTCGACCTCACCAAAGCCTTCGACACTGTGAGTAGAAAAGGTCTGTGGCAGATTCTGGAAAGACTAGCATGTCCCCCCAAATTCCTTAAAATGATTATCTTGCTACACGAGGGCCAGCGTGGTCAAGTCAAATATGGTGATGCTCTTTCAGAGCCCTTTCTAATAACTAATGGAGTGAAGCAAGGTTGTGTTCTTGCACCAACTTTATTTACAATCTTCTTCGGCATGATGCTCCAAAGGGCTATGGCAGAGCTTGAAGAAGATGACAGCATCTATATACGTTACCATACTGATGGTAGCTTGTTTAACTTAAGCCGTCTGAGGGCTCACACTAAGACTCTAAACTATCTAGTCCGTGAGCTGCTCTTCGCTGATGATGCCCACACAGAAGCAGCTCTGCAGCGCCTAACATCCTGCTTTGCAACAGCTGCAGAGATGTTTGGGCTGGAAGTCAACCTGAAGAAAACAGAAGTTCTTTACCAACCTGCACCACAGGACGAACACCACCATCCCCACACTGCTGTCGGCAAATCTGTGCTCAATTCCGTTCAGCAGTTCACCTGCCTGGGAAGCATCATCTCCTCAGATGCCAAAATTGACAAAGAGATCAATCACAGATTAGCAAAGGCATATAATGCATTTGGAAGACTTCACAAGAGTCTGGAACAATAAACACCTGAGGCAAAGCACAAAAATCTGTGTGCATAGAGCCATTGTACTGTCTATCCTCCTTTATGGATCTGAAACATGGGTCACCTACGACTCCTTGAACGCTTTCATCAGTGCTGCATATGCACAATCCTAAATATACACTGGACTGACTATGTGACGAATGTTGCTGTCCTTGAGCAAGCAGGGATCACCAGCATTGAGGCTACGATACTGAGAACACAGCTGCGCCGGGCAGGGCACGTTTCTAGGATGGAGGACCATCGCCTCCCAAAAATAGTACTCTACAGTGAACTCACCACGAGTCAGTGTAAGAGGGGCGCTCCAAAAAAGCGATACAAAGACTCCCTGAAGCAACATCTCAGGCTTGGCCAAACTGATCACCAACAGTGGTTCGCCCTGGCCTCAGACCTGGAGGCATGGAGACGCACTATCCACAATGCTGCAGCCTTATTTGAGAACTCACACCGAACAAGTCTTGAAGAGAAACGACAACGCAGAAAGAATCACAACCCAAAAACATCACCCAAGGAGACCTTCTGCTGTGCTTTCTGCAACCAGACTTGTTTATCTTGGATTGGCCTTTTAAGTCATCAGCGCGCTTGCAGAAAGTGCGGGATGAGTCCTTCCTGAATCTTCATTTGTGAAGAAAAGCCAGAGAGATATTTGTTTATGGGATCTGTACTGTGAAGCTCTTGTATCTTTTAGGGCCTACAACACAGCTTTTAAAATGCATTTAGTAGGACAGATGTTAGTAATGTTTGGGTTATAAATATGCCTTGAAATAAGCCTTGGATTATCTTGCAGTAGCTGACACTGCAACTCAGTCCCATGAAAGCATCAACAGAACATATGTTGCCATTGCTTTCACCATTTTCCTGTGTTCAGAACAAGAATTACATATGCTACCTCCTCCCTTGTCTGGGAAAAAGGAAATAGCAGATAGGAGTAAAATCACTCTCACAAAGAAAGATTCCAGGGGAAGGGTGGAGTTTTGCAAGACTACTTTGTTCAATGCATTGGTAGGTGGAAGGTTTCCTGGATTTACTGATAGTCACTCCCTCTACTGTAGAAATTCTCTTGTTAAGCTTCAAAGAATTGTGTGTATGAATTCAAAGAATCAGGAATGCACAACTAAAATATCGCAATGTTTAAAAGCCATCAACCATTCTGCAAGATATATTTTCATAAATTATATAAAAACAGGAAATTACCTGAGCATGTAGTATTTTTAGTACTGACTATATTATCTGCCTGCCCTTGGTAAATTATGCAAACTGATTTAAAAACTTGTTTCAGAACACACATGCTAGTATGATGATAAGTACCATATCATTTTCTAATTATAAAACCACCTTTGTGTATCCACAGATCAACATAGAAAACTAATATACGGTACTGCTAGACCTTTATTAGAGCTTTATATATTCAGACTGAAATATAAAAACCATGTCAAGTAGTGCAAATTCAGACCCAAGAAGTGCAGAATTCTGTAAGCCATACAGATTATGCCCATTTATCAAATATGCCTATTTTTATACCTATTATATCAAGGCACTCAGTCTCCCTCATGCTAATTGTATCCTGCCAAGAATCCCATGAGTCAGGGCAGACAGAGAGATTAAAACAAAACATTCTTTTATCACTATCTGTATGTGAATCCATTGTATGACCATATCTTCAATACTGTGTTCAATTCTGGTGATCAAACCTGACAAAGAATTATCATAGAGCTAGTGCAGAAAAGGGCAACAAAAATTACTAAGGGAGTGGAAATCCCTTATAGGGAAGGTTAAGACATCTGGGGCAAGTAAAGAGAGATATGATAAAGGTCCCTAAAACTATGAAAGTATGGAGGAAGTAGATAGACATTTCTCTCCCTCTCTCATAATGCAAGTTCACCCGTGTATTTGCAGCGGATACATTCCAAAACACCCACCATGGATACCTGAAACCATGGATAATAGGGAACCCTATTATTTTCAATGAGATGAACGCCAGAGAATGACTACAGAATCACACTGGAGGACCAAGAAATGCCTACAGAAAACATATGGTATTTTTTCAGACATGGATAAGTAAAGCCATGGACATTGAAACCGTGGATACGAAGGTTGATTTGTACTAGAACCACAGGTCATCCATTGAACCTGAAAGGTGGGGGATTCAGGGAAAAGGGAAACATTACTTCATATGGCATATAGTTAAATTCATGGCCAAAAGCTGTAGTGATGGCCATCATCTCAACTTTAAACAGGGATCAGATAAAATAATGGTGGACAGGGACATCAATGGTTTCTAATAAAGATGGATATATGTACATTTGTATGTCTCTTCCCTTATCATTGGAAATCTGCTTTGGTATATCAGTTGCTAGGAAAATGTGAAGGGTGGCTGCTATTCCACTAATGTCTTGCATGTGGGTTTTCTATAGACAGCTGGTTAGCAACTGTTGTGAACAGAATATTGGACTAAGTAGGTATTCTGTTTTTATGGCTAACCCAAAGGTTCTGATCCTGGGGATTTGAACCTGAGTCACTGGAGTGATGGTCTAACTCAGGGTAGATATGTTGCCTTCCAGATGTTTCAGGACCAAACTCTTAGCACTTCTCACCAGTGGCTACTTGTACCTTGCTAGGGCTGACAGAACTTGCGCTTCAACATCATCTGGAGGACTGTTCTTCATCCACACCATTCTATCTGCTATACACTGTACAGAAATCCAGCACATGATTTTTAAAACTACTATTGGAGCCCTCTTAGCAAGATAATGGCACTTCTTAGTGTCAGTTTATAAGTAGTTCCATATCCCCACTCACAAAACAATAATTTTCAGAGGAGATGCAATTACATTAAACCAGTTTATATTGGCATAGATAAAACTTTCAGGGCCAAACTCAATTGATACTGGAACACCCATGGAATCTATGCAACTTACACTAATGTTAACCTAGCAAGACCCAGTTAGTAAATATATCTACTCTATATAGAACTAACTGGATTTAGATTTCAGTATTCCTCCTCTCTCTTCTTTATATACTCAGCTTCAAAACAAGATGTAAGTGTAACTATACACATTTGATCCTACCCTGTACTTAGTTCTGCCTCTAAGATAGCTCTGTTAAAGGCACAGATGAGATTGAATAGCTGTGGACAACTGATATCACTATATGTATGTGATAAGCAACAAGCCACAGACATGATTAAAACTAGACAAAATAAAGCAGTTAATTCTCATCCTTTTGACAACTAAGCATTAATATAAATGCTTCCATTTTCAAGAAATGAACCCAAATGACTTGATAACTAGGGGGTACAACAGCAACTTCTTTGTTGGAATTGCATGCAATTGTCATATACCTACAAAGAAGTTTTCAGGAAAATGACAGGTAATTATTTCTTAAAGTGATGTGATTCTTTCCCAAAGTTTTAATTAGTCTCCTGCTTGAAATATGCTAGACAAATTAGGATTACAGAGCAGCCAATTCAAGCCAGTATTGCTTAAAGGCCAGACGTGGGTTTGGACTGGTGGTTTTTGTTAGAACAATGCAGTACTATGAACTGTCAATTGATTATAATTATTTTTGTACACTGTTTTTGCTTTACTTCAAGTTTGATTAAAATCACAGGTACCAAATATATATATATATATATATATATATATATATATATAGAGAGAGAGAGAGAGAGAGAGAGAGAGCGCTATAAATACAATTCCAGCACCAGATGTTTAAGAAGAACAGGTTCTTAATTTTGTCTCTGTGTTGTTTTTGGCATATGTTAATAAGAAATTTTTATAAATTTGTGTCACTTTTTGAACACATTCAGGTCACTCTGTAGGCCCTTTCTGCATTTTAATTAATAGGGCTACATGTGACAATAACCGCAGAAACACATTTTTTACTGCAAAATTACCTCAGTGGCTGGTTTGGACAAAATGTTAAGCCAAAGCATAATGTTACGGAAATAAGAACCAGCAAGCCTTGTGCTTGCATTCTGCAATCATCCCTCCACTTTTGCTTCCATTTTACACTAACTTTAGCTTTCCATGTCATTTGAATTGGCAATCTGCAGCTAATCTTAACTACAGTTGGTAAAAACAAATCAGTAAGAAAGCATGTGTATCATGATGCTAACTACTTTTATAATAAAGGTTTACTGCAACCTAGTAACTTAAATCCAATCATTAGTCCAAACTAAAGTAACCCCACTGCTTGACTACCATATCAGTAGGAACACAATAAGTCAATAACTTATGTAAATTCCTTGATTGAAAGGTCTGCTCTAGTTGGGAATAACATGAAATCTACATAAGGGCTGACTTACCAAGTTCCCACTGATACAGTAGAACTACTTTTGTTTGGACTAATAATTGGATTTAGGCTGATGGGTTATTATTTGGGTAGCAGATATTGTTTAAAACACACACAAACAATTTTGAAGAGACTTTGAGATTAGCAAGACTGACCTGGCACTTGTACCTGAGACTTTCTAAGCAGAAAGTAAATGAACCAAGTACAGTTTGCATCTATAGGTTTTTCGTGGGTTGTTTATTCCTGACATTTCACCTGCATCTGTGGCTGGCATCTTCAGAGAATGGTGGTGTAGGGGGTGTGTGGGGTTTATATACTGCAAGTCCCTGTTGGAGAAAATATGTACCTTTGTGTATTTGGATGGCTAGTTCCGGGGGCGGGGGGGGGCGGGGAGATATGCAAGGAGGATTAGTGTCTATTTAGCTAATGGTCCACTGTATGCTGGGAATCCCCCTGTCCCTGGGTGGAGTTCATTTTCATGTGCTAAGTTTTGATTTTGGTGTTTTTCAGGACTGGTAGCCAAATTTTGTTTACTTTTAGGGTTTTGTCTTTCCTGTTGATGTTTGCATCTGCGTGAGTTTCCAAAACTCCTTTCCTCATGCAGTCAGTCCTTCATGCCCCTTGCAATGCTGCTATTACATCTTCCAATGTAATACAAGGAGTTTTAATACATGTGGAAATGACTGCCTAAACAGAGAGAACTCTAGATCCTAGTTTATAACCTGTATGCTGCTAGAAGTAAACTTACCTGATCAAAAATGACTAATGTGAACCAGTGAAACTACTGTTACAATTACTGACATCTATATGTATTTTGACATGACAACACATCACACAGGTTATTTGCAACTGTAACTGTTACAACAGATGCAGAGACTTTGTTGCTGTGTGCCTTCAAGTCATTTCTGACTTATGGCAACTCTAATTCAAACCTATCATGTATTCTTGGTAAGATTTGTTCAGAAGGGGTTTTGCTCTTAACTTCTTCTAAGGCTGAGAGAGTGTGACTTGCCCAACCAGTGGGTTTCCATGGTCTCCCGTCATAGTCCAACACTCAAACCATTACACCACACTGGCTCTCAGTGACTAGTGGCTGACATTTACCATGCCCTGGTGGTGCAAGTGGTTAAATGCCAGTACTGCAAGTCACCACGTTGCAAGTTCAATTCCAGAGGGCTCCAAAGTTCACTCAGCCTTCCATCCTTTCGTAGGTCAGTAAAATGAGTACCCAGCTTGTGGGGGAAATTAACTAACACACATTGGAAACTGCTTAATGCAGTGTAGATGTGTAAATTGCTGTTGCTTAAAGCAATTTGTAAGCCGCTCTGATAGCCTTGTGTCTGAAGAGCAGGGTAGAAATAACTAATAATTTTTTAAAAAAAAAACCATGTGCACTATGAAAGTAGATTTCCATAATAAAGAAAAAAGATTGGCTTCTTTGGCTAGTGCTATTTCCATTCAAAATCAGTGAAAAGTCTATACAAAAGACTACTCATTATCAGTGGGTGTTTGGTCATTAGCATGTGCCTTCAGGCATTTTTGAGGTGACAATAACAGCATTGTTTGGAGCACAGTGCTATTATAAATAGCCAGCACATGATGTAATGTTAAATAGGTTCACTGCTATAGATTTCAGATTTGGTATATTTATACTCACTAATAAACTGAAATTAGCATATTAAAAGTTAGTTTTAAATCAGAAGAGTGTAATAAGACTGCCTTTTTAACTTGGACAATGGAGTCATGCTAAAACAATTGTAAAGAGCATCATTCACTTCCTTGGCCTTCTTCCACATTTTCAAAAGCCAATAATCCCACCACCACCACCCCCCCCCCGCCCCATAGAGGTATCTTCTGAAAAGAATTCTATACTTTGGGAAATATGAGCTTGTGGATGTTTCTGGGTAACTGTAGCTTATTTTACAGTTTTCACTCCATAATAGAGATGATGCTGTCTCTCTAATTTGAGTAGGGGTGTGACCCTCCAGGTGTTATTGGACTGCAAGTCTCAGAAGCCCTAGGCAGCACAGCCAATGGTGAGGAAAGCTAGGAGCAGCAGTCCAACAACAGCTGGACAGCCACACTTTGTCCACCTCTGTGAGAGAGCATTAATTAGGTACACATAAATACTTAACTCCTTATCCTACCTACTTAACTCAAAAGTAACCTATGCCTTGTTATTGCAGGGTGTTTGCAATCAGTGAGATTCACTTAACTAAAAGTAATAAACATTAAGCATCAGAGTTATGACATGGCCACCTACAGAAAAACTTGTAACAAAACTGATCTGGGATATTGACATAGCATATTCAAAATTCACCACCCTTAGTTGTTCACACTGGAGAGGAGCTGGAGAAGGCAGGAAAAAGACAAGAAACCAGATGCCCTTCTAGCCACAGCGAAGGGATCCAGAGAGGGTGATGAACATACTTTCAGGCCAACCGGCTGGAAGCAGTGAGCGAATAAACAGCAGCAATGAGGAGGAAGTTTGGGGAGTGGGGTCCTCACTCACCCTTGGTTGTCTGCAGCTGGCCCACCTGTCTCCTCAGAGGAGGAGACAAGTAGGCTGGATGCAGACAACTGAGGTCAGCTGGCAAAGAGTCCATCGGGGAGGGCCTACTGTAAAACAAGCACTGATGCCCTCTGCTCTCCCTGCCAAGGCAGGGATTCATCCAAGGAGCCACCACTGGCATTTTCCCATCCAGGCGTTCAAAAACATCATAAGTGGTGCTGTGGTGGAGAGAGTAGATATGACTGGTGTTTCTTTTAGGTTCTCCCAAGATGGACTAAGCTCTCACATTTCACCACTGTACTCAGAGAAGAGAATGGTTTCTTTTTTTTTTGATAAGAGTTAATACTGTACCTTAACTTTTATCAAAAAAAGGAAGCATCCCATTCTCTCAGTACAGTGGCAAAAGGCCTTTATGAATGCCTGGGTGGGAAAATGGCGACGGTGGCCTGGAGCAGCTGGCCCCAAGTTGGCGCTGGCGCTTTCACCTCTCTGTGGAATGGATCCAAGGACCCCCATGCTGAGCCCCAAAGTTTTACCCTCAACTTATCCATGGGTCACATCAAAATCCATAATTTTGGCCCAAAAACCTGCTCTCAATTTACACATGAGGTTGACTTACACACGAATACATACTGTATGTATGTACGTTCTTTCAAGTTGTCTGTTGACTTATGGTGATCCCATGGATTTCATTGGGTTTTCTTAGGCCAGTAAAGCAGTAAAGCTAATTAAAGGAAACTCAAAAAGCAAACCTAAGGTGATTTTTTAAGGGTTCAAATCTCATGTTTGTTATACATACATACATTCTCTTTCATATTCACTTTACATATCAGTTGTTTTACTCTGCCTTCTCAAGAAAATAGCTAAATAGTTTATCTAAGGACATGAATACACACAGGGGAAAGGGAGGGGGTTGAAGAAAGTAACTTTTACATTTGCTTTCTACAACTTCAGTTTCAGCTGGTGTAGATTCCTGTTTGAACAGAACACCATAAAGCAGCTACAACTGCTACTAAATGGCCATATAAGTGACTATCTATATAGTTCCTCCAGTACGTAATGTTTCCAAGCCTTCCACACAAACACAGCACTAGTAGGGCATAATTAGTAATTGCTATTCTTATATGCACGAAAAAGCTTGCCACATGAAACTCCTGCCTCCTTCCTCTTCTTTCTTCTGTTGCTGACAATATAGTATGACTTGAAGGGTCAATTAAATATGAAACCTCTAGATATTAAAAAAAAAATTCTCTGTAAGATCAGGACAATGAAGGAATTAAAACACATACATCCTCCCTCTACAAAGCTACACACATCTATCTGTTTGTAATACAGGTATCCAGTACTCTCTGAGCCTCTTCACTCTTCACATTTCAGTAGCATCCCGCTTTTGTTCTCTGATATTGCTTCCCTGCTCCAGTACGGAAGTGTTAACCCATACTTCAACATATCCCTTTTGCTGGGATCTTTTTGATTCAGCTCCAACACTGTCAGCCACCTAAAGGTCTCCTACTACCTTGTTTGTAACTGTCTCCAAGTATACTTCTGTAGTGATCACTTCTCTTCCTTCCACATTCACACCTTTTTGGAGATGCACTATATACACATTGCTGTAACTAATCCAACAAAGCATTATTAAAATATCATTATTCATCATTATCAGCCTCAGTTTTTATATTGCTTTCAGTATTTAATAATATCTCAAAACTTTACAACAGGCAAAACAGTTTTTAAAAACATGTTAAATACAAGCATTAATAATCAATTAAAACAATGGCTGATACAACAATTCAAACAAGAGGGTCAGAACACAGGTCTCAAACTGCATTGCACAATCAGTTCAGGAAGGCCTGGGTGAAATATTAAGCCATTTTTGTTTCTAATCTGCCACTTTTGTTTCTTTTTCCTTCCTCTACTTCCCTGTATTCTTTTTAAAATTGGAAGCCTTGTGGGACAGGGACCTGACTAATCTTTGTAAAACATCAAATACACAGACAGTATATTATAGGAGTGTTACAATTAGTGACAGGCAATTTCAGGGGAAAGCCTCCACACACCACCTTCTGAAGTCATAAAGAACACAATTTACTATACAGGGTGGGGGTGGGAGAGAGAAAAGCTCATATAGCCCCACATACACTTAACTGATTATTTGTGGTGGGGAAAGTAAGCAAAACCTCTTTCACCTCCCACTTCCTTGCAAATTCCCTCTTGTTCACAGTTAATGTTCTGCATAGATACATAAGCTTCATTTCTAGTTATGAAGAAATATGTGCAAGATAGTGCACAGAACCAGCATAGCGGTTTGAGGGTTGGATTATAGCTCTGGAGACCAGGGTTCAAATCCCCACTTTGCCATGGAAATTCACTGAGTGGCCTTGGGCAAGTCTCACTCTCTCATCCTCAGATGAAGGCAAGGGCAAGCCTCCTCAGAACAACTCTTGGCAAGAAAATCCCGTGATAGGTTTGCCGTAAGTTGGAAACAACTTGAACAACAACAATGTATCCACAAGGTATGTTAGCTCTACTCAGGTCTTCAAGTTCCCTGCATTATTAGAACTGCAAGAGGGAGAGCAGAGATGTGTGCACAAGCCCCATCCTACTTCAGCATTCCTGTTGGAAGACAAACATCTACAGTAGGAAGCCTGTTATATGCAAGTATGCACCCCATCATTTAAAAGCTATCACCTAGAGAAGCAGAACCATCTTCCTAATGCAGCTGTTCACACACAGGGTGGTGAGGCAAGCAAACACATGGCTAGCATGCACACACCTGGAGCTACCACATACATTCCTTCTTTCCCCTACATGATTCCAACAGGTTGGAGAAACTGAACAACTGAATTAGGCTAGAGTTCACAGAACAATACTGAGCAACAACAATGAACGAAGAACAAGAGGCATTAAAAAGATTATGGAAAAGATTTCAAATTAAAATAACAACATTAGCTACTAGCATATCCAATTTTTTTCTACGTTGCCTGCCTATATTCAAATGTATGGTATATTATGAGTAACAGTCTGGAAGTAAATGATCAACAGCTGTTTTCCAATTAACCAAAGATTCTTTGTCTAGTTTACCATATGTACGTGGAATGTTGTTCTACAGAAATTATCTGCCAGAATACTAACCTGCAGTGCAAAGAAACACACAACAGTTGTAGATAAGCAGAAAAGCAGGATAACATAGTAGTCTGAAGGACAAAGGAGACGAGTGGGAGCTGTAATTCCTTGAAAGATGCAAATACATGAAAAGAAGGCCAGACTTGTAAACAACCACTTAACTGCTCATGTGGCAAATAAATCTACTCCAGGCAAACAGCCAGTGAAACCTTTCAAATTTTTTTTCTTCCAAGCACATAAACATCTTAGGTGAGAGCAAGCAAGCAAAAAAACAAAACAAAAACCTAGTAAGATTTCTGAAATTACTTGCATGGCCTCAGAAGGCTCCTACTCCCTCAAACCTTAAACTCCCATTTACTATCTCTATAAAATTTATTCTCTTGGAATCCATATTCCTGTATGATCTCCCTCGGCTCCCTGAAATTAAAACCCAAGAGCTTTCCAATTCCAGAACAGACCAACCATGACTTTCATCTCAGAGTTTAAAGATTCCATTACTGATGTAACTATACCCTTGTTACATCTTTAAAAAAATGTAAGAACCACACTGATCCAAGGCCTACATAGTCCAGCATGCTGTTCACATAGTTCCCAACCAGTCACTTGTGGGAAGCCAAGAAGTTGAACAGTTATGAACAATATCTCTCATGCCCCACAAGAACTGATATACACAGAGGCATACAGCCTCTGGTACTGGAGGAAATACAGGTTGAGTCTCCCTTATTTGAAATTCTTGGGACCATCAGTGCTTTGCATTTTTTCAGGTTTTGGTTGAGGGAAGGGGGGGGAGTTAGCCACATGTCCAGCACCTGAGGCCTTACTCCACCATTGGCAGAAATTTGATGGGAGAAAAAGAAGAGGGGAGGAGGCCTCTGGTTTGTGCAGCTCCATTCACACAAGGCCACTGTAAAAAGCAGACCTTCCCACTAACAAGGACTATGGCGAGTGAAGTGTCAGTTCATGCTGGCGCCAGATGCACTTGACCTTTTCCCTCCATTCCCACCTACAAGGGCTACTTTCCTAAAAGGGCAGAAAGTGTGCTTGATAGCTGAGGAAGTGTCTGGGATATCTGATTTTTATAGGAACCTTGTGTGAGCGCAGCCGCAGGCACTGGAGCCCTCTCCCCCTTCCCCCAATTCTCTCCCTCCCGCCCCATCAAATTTCTGACAGTGGTACAGCAAGGGCTCCTTGAGGAAAAACTTGGCAAGCGCTGGGCATGAGACAAACCTCCTTTCCTTGAAGGTGGAAGCAGGTGGCTGGCAGCAAAAAGTTTTGGGTTTTGCAGGTTTTTGAATTTCCAGATAGGGGAGGCTCAACGTGTATACGTATCATAGAACTGGAAAGGCCATCTAGTCCAACAGAACAAGAACAGAGGTGACATCTTTTTATGGTATTAAGATCCCCTTCAGGCTACACCCATACAACAAAAACATTATCAGTAACTTAGTGTATCTTATGAGAATTTTCTAACGTAACTCTAAGAGACTCAACATTCTGGCTTTTCACATTTAAAAAGTGACTAATAGAAGAATATAAGAAATAATATAAAAATCAGTGTGTATAGAGCCATTGTACTGTCTATTCTCCTTTATGGATCTGAAACATGGGTCACGTATCACCACCAACTATGACTCCTCGAATACTTTCATCAGTGCTGTATACACACAATCCTAAATATACACTCGACTGACTATGTGACGAATGTTGCTGTCCTTGAGCAAGCAGGGATCACCAGCATTCAGGCCATGATATTGAGAACACAGCTGCGCTGGGCAGGGCACGTTTCTAGTATGGAGGACCATCACCTCCCAAAAATAGTACTCTATGGTGAACTTGTCACGGGTCAGCGTAAGAGGGGCGCTCCAAACAAACAAACAAACAAGGACTCCCTGAAACAATATTTCAGGCTCGGCCAAATTGATCACCAACAATGATCTGCCCTGGCATCATATCGGGAGGCATGGAGACACACTATCCACTATGCTTCAGCCTTATTTGAGAATTCACGCTGAACAAGTCTTGAAGAGAAATGACAATGCAGAAACAATCACAACCTGGAAACATCACCCAAGGAGACCTTCTGCTGTGCTTTCTGCAACCGGACTTGTTATCTTGGATTGGCCTTTTTAGTCATCAGCGCGCTTGCAGAAAGCGCGGGACAAGTCCTTCCTGAATCTTGGTTTGCGAAGAAAAAACAGAGAGAGAGAGGAGAGAGAATATAAGAAACTATAACAGTTTCCAGAGGTATATTTAATTAGCAAAGACCAACAAAACCTAAGATACAATTAAACATAATATTTTATGAACTGTTGGTTTCAGAACTACTTCTAACATTTAAATTATTACTATCATGCTTTAAAATATACATAATATCTAGTAAATTTGATCACAATTGCCACAAGAAGTCAGTATCAGTGACAGTGATCCTATAGCTTTAATCTGATAGAAATGGCACAAGCAATGACATGCTACAGCTGCTTTCAAAACACAATCCTATTCCTATCAAGATGGAAAAATATTTCAACATTACTAAAGTCCTCCAGCATCACTCTAGCACCCTACCTCAAGGTGAAAGCCCTGCAAATAATAACAGTGCCTTCAGAATCGTGAACAGCAGCAATTTTCCAAATGCTCAAGCAACTATGGCTATACTCCATCATAAGCAGATTGGATTGGGTTTGAGCCTTGCATGTTCCCTGCTCCCAGTGGGGAAGAAGCAAGAAAGAGGAGTATGAAAGCTCATCGTTTTTAATAAACACTTGAAATGACTGGATTTAGTTCTTCTTTTCCAGCAAGCTTTGTTCTTCAGAGCTCCAGAACGCAAGCTGGCCCCAACTCTGATGTTTCTCCCAAGAAATGCCCCCATAAGCTGCTTTCTAAATTTCCTTTGTCAGAGGTGTGATCTATCTTTATTTAGGACAGTATACAGTACACAGAATATAACTGGAGCAAAGGTACTGGAGCTGAGGAAATTGTTCTGTAGCAGTCTCCCACTTCCCAGAGTGGATTGGCTCCAACAGGCATGCATGTAGGTTGCAACAGTGACTCCTTCACCTTCTCTAGTGTGTGAGGGCCACTAGAAAACCTGCTGCCATTTTCTTCCCTCCTCCATGTAGGCAGGAGGGGCTGAGGAGACACCAAGGCCGACTGCCTCTTTTGACATGGCAGAGAGCTTAGTTGGCTGCAGCTATGCATGCCAGTTTAATGGGGGGTGGTACGGGGTATGTGTAGCACTCAAAAGCATCCATAATGGCTGCTCTGTTTTGTTTTTTGTTTTTTAAGTATTTTTTGGGGGTGTCAGTAAAAGTTGTCCATAATGGCTGTCATCTGTACTTCTTGACACTGTGTTATGCCCCTAGTAGGAACTGCTGTTGAAAGCTTTTGAATAAATACTAACTGAAGGGTAGAGCTCACTTTGGTTAAACATAAAAACCTTCTTGCTCGTAGTAGGTATGACCATGTGTGTAATTTAGGTACAGTTATTTTACCATCTTCACCATGTGTCACCACTGTGATTTAAAGACCAAGCTTATCTTTTGTATCAGGATACTAAAAATAAGGAAATACCACATACTTTGAAGTATTACAACCAGTGTTGCATAACTGCTCATATTTTGCAATCATAAGAGTTGGATAAATCAGATGATATACTGCAAGCCGACCCCTAATTTTGTTATGAGGACATTAGAGCAAAGAGGTAAAACACACATCATTGTGAACTTTCCTATGATAGAAAGGAGAGAAGGTGTTCAAGTCTCTGTTGGTGGTGAGCTAGTCAGCTATAAATGTGAAAGTCTCTTAATTTATCATAATGACGTTTCAAAGAATCTGACCAGTATTTCTGACCAGCATTTCCATCCTAAATTTTGTACTGGCTTGCAATACTTTTTTTCTTTCTGCATAGAAATGTGTGTACTCTATTTTAATGTGTTTTCTCCATGGACTAAAAAGTGTACACATTTTTTAAATACACACATTTTCAGTTCTGCATATTTATTTCTGAATAATTCAAGGGAGGAATAATCTGACATAGTTTCCTCCCAGCCATAGGACTCTTGCAGACTAGTGCCACCTCAAGCTATCTAATGTGGAGGGCTGGCAATCCCCCCACCTTCCAATGTGCCAGGGATTAGTACCATAGTACCCATTGGCTATAATTGCTTATTTCTTTCCTGGAAACATGTCAGAGGCAGGCAGCCAATGTCTCAGGGATCAGTACTGATCCAGATACCACTGCTTAGCACAGAACTGTTGCAGACCATAAATAGGATAAATTTGATAAAACAAAAAAAAAAATTATTTGATATGAACCACTTTTACATACCTCAACAGAGCTTGATCATTTAAGAAAAATGGAGGCAGACACAGCATAAGGTAAAACATATAGCATATATTAAAGTATAACTGCAAATATAGGAGGTGATTGGTGTTGTGGCTTCTGCTCACACAAAGATATTGTAGCTTGAACATACTTGCTGCATATTCCCCAGTTCTATTCACAGGGAGAAAAGAGGGAGGGGGAAGGTTACCCCAGGTGAAAGGGCACAGATTTGACAAACGCATGTAACTAGCTGCGTATTTATGCTTTCCTCTTAGCTTTTCATCAGTACATTTTTGCCTCACACCCATTATTCAGGAGAAGAAGACAAAAACAAAGTCAGTTATGAACAAAGGATATTAAAGGACAAAGTTTGTGAGGGCAAACTACCTTTCTGCTGACAAGTTAAAAGTTTAAGCTGCACAGGAAGAGCTATTTTCTTGAGCATTGTTTCCATTATATAAAGTTATGAGGCCACCTGGGATGAGACAAACATAAATTAGGAATGCATTTAATTAGAGAGAAATATTCTCCCTTCCATGTTTAGAAAATAAGCATTTTTTTTTTTTTTGTTAAAACTAGACCTATGCTCCCACATACAGGGAAAACTGGCAGTATTAAATATTCAAAATAGCACTTCAGTGCTAGGCAGTCAATCAAGTGTTATGTTCTAAACTAGCTACCAGTAAGTTTATACCAGAAACTGTTATTAGAACTAAAAGTGAAAAAGTGACCAGGGAGCTTATTGCATGCACTCCAAAGAAAAGCAGCAATGCAGCAGTCTTCTTCCCTGCTGCCTTATTGCATGACATCACAATTCTTCCAGCATTCTTTCATTCTGGTCCCATGGGGGACTGAGTTAAAACCACATCTTTTTCGTAACGGGTTTTTCTGGTTAGCAAAAAGACACGGTTTTACCTCGGTCCCTAATAGGACCTCAACAAAAAATGAGGATGCCATATGCTAAGGCTACCTTGCCTTGTAAGCCCCAGGTCACTATTTTTAAGAGGTTAGCAGGAGGAGTGTCTAAAGCTTTTTTTTTTTTTTTAACTTTGTGAGTTGCTAATGAAAGAGAACATTTTTCAAATACAGATTCTCTTTCACTTTTGGTCACAAATGGAGCTATAAGGTCCAGAACAGTAAAAAACTTCTTTGATTTTTCCAGTTTTTTATAGTGCAGGCAAAAAAAAAAAAAAAAAAAAATAGAAGGAAGAGGAAGAAGAAGAAAGAACAACCATCCCATTTAGTAAAAAAGAAAATTAGTTTCTCCCCTAGTTCTCCACAGAGCCAAATAGACACAAAACACTCATTTGCATAAAAAGAACTGCATAATATGCAAAAAGCACTCATTTGCATAAATTAAAGACTATTCTATTCAGGAAAGCCTTCCAACTTTCATTTTGATTTCATGTCCACATTATTTGTACCATATATTCCTGCATACAAGACTACTTTTTAACACTTGAAAATCTCCTCAAAAGTGTGTGGGGAGGTCTTATACCCCAGTAGATCTTTCCCCCTGCTGTGAGAATGCTTGAAGTGTTAAATGGCCTGGGCAGTTTTCCCAGCAGATCCTTCCTCCTGCTGTGAGAATAACTGCTTTGCCTTTGAATAGTTAAATGGCCCTCGAGTCAAAATGATGTTTCTTTTCAGGACAAGTTAGCCTAAAATTAGAATTTCCGGATTTAAACTTATCATTTTGCATCAAGTTTTGTCTATGGTGAAATTCTCTTGTCTGCCAATGTGGCTCTAAAATCATTAATGTGCTCATTCATTAATGTGCTCATTCAAAAATTTGGGAGTTGATAGCTTCATATTAGCCAACTTACAGTATTAATGCAACCTTACTTTCCAAAGATTGAACACCACAGAGATTTTTCAAAGTATCCCATGCTTTTTTAGCTGTTCTCAGTCCTTTAATTTCACAGACTATTCCATCATCTACAGCCACTGAGCTGGCTGGCTGGTGGGGGACAGGCTTTCCAGCCAGGTGGCTGGCTGGCTGGCTGGGGGGGGGCAACTCTATATTTTAACTTAAAAATTGGGGGGTCGTCTTATGCGCCCAGTCATCTTATATGCCGGAATATACGGTATTAATTTACACTTTTATAGCATTGTTTTAATCCTGTTATAGTAATATTTTATTAATTTTATAAGCTTGTTTGTGATTTTAGAATGTGCACTGTAGGCAGGATTTTGTGTTTATTTCCGATTGTCATTTTTCTCCTCTGTAAAGCGCTATTTAAAGCCTATAGCGCTATATAAATAAACATAATAATGATGATGATGATGATAACTGAGAAAAAAATAAACCAACAGAAAACAGAGAAAAATAAACCAACTGCAATAATCAGATACTATATATTGTTTTACATAAGTCTTCCTAGAAACTTAGAATCATAGAGTTGGAAGAGACCACAAGGGCCATTTAGTACAACACCCCCCCACACACTGCAGCCCCTCTTTAAAAACCTCCAAAGAAGGAGACTCCACCACACTCCGAGGCAGTGTGTTCCACTGCTGAACTGCTCTCACTGTCACGTAGCTCTTCCTAAAGTTTAAGTAGAATCTCTTTTCCTGTAGTTTGAGCCCACTGCTCCATGTCCCACCACCTGGAGCAGCAGAAAACAAGCTCATCATGGTCCACCCCCGAAAGCTAATGGAACCAATAGGATTCCAGAAAGCCTTGGAGGGTTTAATGGTTGGTAATGCTCATTCCATCCTCAGTATGACATCCTTTCAAATAGTTAAACAGGGCTATCATGTCACCTCTTAACATTCTCTTCTCCAGGCTAAATCCCAATTGGTTGTCGGGCCCACACATTGTGCGGGTCATACCCTTGATGCGGTCTTCAGTATGGAACAGGTATATCCGTGGGCGGAGGCTATTAAAACCACCGCATTGTCATGGACGGATCATTTCCTGGTCAAGACTGAACTAAGAGTCTCTTCCCGCCCCACCGGGGGTGGTGGATCCATTAGAATGGTCCACCCCCGAAAGCTAATGGAACCAATAGGATTCCAGAAAGCCTTGGAGAGTTTAATGGTTGGTAATGCCGGTGACCCTATTGAAGCTTTGGTTAATACCTGGAACACCGATCTTACCAAGGCTATTGACACAATCACTCCCAAGCGTCATTTCCAACCCGCTCCAAACCATAAGCCATGGTATACTTCAGAGCTTAGGAAAATGAAGCGGGTTGGACAACGACTAGAGCGCAACTGGCGGAAAACTCAACTCTTATCCGACAGGACTCATCATAGGAACTTTCTTTGGTCCTATCGAGAGGCAATACGTGCAGCGCAGAGATCCTTCTCCTCTGCATGTATTGCGTCTGCAGAGTCCCGTCCAGCAGAGCTGTTTAGGGTGGTAAGGGAGATGACGCAGGTTATACCTGTGCAAAACCCATTGCTTAAACCAACAACGGCCTGTTGTAACGTGTTTAACAACTTCTTTGCAGATAAAATCTCTCAGTTAAGAGTCGGCTTAGATGCCAGTATTCTGACAGGAACAATTGACGAGGTGTCCAGCAACTCTGCTGGTGTAAGTTTACTGGATCAACTTCAATCCATGAGTACCGAGGACATGGACAAGCTACTTGGTAGAGTGAGGAAGACGACCTGCCCTCTCAATCCTTGCCTTTCATGGCTGGCCATCCGGGGGGTGGTGTCTTGATGGTGTTCCTTAAGGACATCATCAATGCATCCCTCAGGGAAGGGTGTGTTCCATCCTGTTTAAAGGAAGCGGTGGTTAGGCCACTCCTGAAAAAACCTTCCATGGACCCCCTGGACATGAACAACTATAGGCCGGTTTCTATGTTACCATTCTTGAGCAAAGTGATTGAGAGGGCAGTTGCTCTTCAACTCGAAGTGGTCTTGGATGAAACCGACTACCTAGACCCATTTCAAACAGGCTTTAGGACGGGATCTGGAGACTGCCATGGTTGCCTTGACCGATGACCTGCGTCTAAGCATCGACAGGGGTAGTGTGACCCTGTTGGTGCTTCTAGACCTCTCAGCGGCTTTTGATACGATAGATCATAGCATCCTCTTGGATCGCCTGAGTGGTTTAGGAATCGGAGGCACTGCGCTCCAGTGGTTCCGGTCCTTCCTCTCGGACAGGTCCCAGAGGGTGCTACTCGGAGACGTCTGCTCCAGCAGAACGGAGCTTACTTGTGGCATTCCACAAGGAGCCATCCTGTCCCCGATGCTGTTTAACATCTATATGAAGCCTCTGGGTAAGATTATTCGGAGTTATGGGACTGGGTGTTATCAGTATGCTGATGACACCCAGATCTATTTCTCCTTGTACCGATCGTCAGCCTGGAATTCTGATCGCATCTCTCCTCTTAATGACTGTCTTAAAGCAGTAATGGGCTGGATGAGGAAAAACAGATTGAGATTAAATCTCACGGTAGCGGCCACAAAACCAGGAGCTGGGTTGCAAAATCCAGCCCTGGACGGGGTCACGCTATCTGTTAAGGACTGTGTTCACAGTCTGGGGGTGCTCCTTGATTCTTCGTTTCAGATGACTAATCAGGTAAATACGACGGTCAGGAGCACTTGTTATCAGCTTCGGCTGAAACGCCAGATGCGCCCTTTCCTGGAAGTAAGGGACCTCGAGACTGTGGTGCATGTGCTGGTAACCTCTCGTCTAGATTTCTGCAATGTGCTCTACGTGGGGCTACCCTCGTGCTTGGTCCGGAAACTTCAGTTGGTACAAAATATGGCAGCCACAGTGGTCTCGGGAACATCTCAGAGAGACCATATAACTCCAGTATTAAAATCTCTCCACTGGCTGCCTATCAGTCTGCGGGCCCAGTATTAGGTGTTGGTTATTCCTTTTAAAGCCTGAAATGGCTTGGGTCCAACTTATCTTTGGAACCTCCTCCTCCCATACAATCCTTCAGGGAGGAATTTGCTTCAGCCACAAAAATCTAGGCTCTCTGCAACCTCCCAGAGGTCCTTTTCGGCAACTGCCTCTAAATTATGGAATGGCCTGCCGAACGAGATCCGTCAGATGACGAGCTTGAGTAGCTTTAAAAAAGCACTAAAGATGGATCTCTTTCGGCAAGCCATTCCATATTTTCCTGATTAGATCCCGGCCTCAGGAGCTGCGTCTCCTAGCCTCTTTTAGTCTTGCTGGCTGTTAATATTTCTTTTTATTTTTATATGTGATTTTAGTTTAGGTGGTTTTTTATTTTATACGAGTTTAATATCTTTTTATGGGAGAGGGTGGGGGTGGGTGGTGTTTACAGATTTTAGCTAGCATTATTGTATTTTAATGGCTGTAAGCGGCCCCGATTCTTTTTAACAGAGGGGCGGGGTAAAAATGATTTATTATTATTATTAAACATACCCAGCTCCCTAAGCTGCTCTTCACAGGACATGGCTTCCAGACCTCTCAACATTTTGGTCGCCCTCCTCTGGACACGTTCCAGCTTGTCAATACCCTTCTTGAACTGTAGTGCCCAGAACTGAACACAGTATTCCAGGTGAGGTCTGACCAAAGCAGAACAGAGTGGCACTATTAATTCCCTTGATCTGGACACTAGACTCTTACTGATGTAGCCTAGAATCACATTGGCTTTTTTAGCTGCTGCATCACACTGTTCACCTATGTTTAGCTTGTGGTCCACTAAGACTCCTAGATCCTTTTTTGCATGCACTGCCATCAAGCCAGGTGTCACTCATCCTATATCTATGCATTTAATTTTTACTGCCCAAGTGTAGCATCCTATTTATTTATTGTATTTATTTATTTATGTATTGTATTTATTTATTGTATCCTATTTATTTATTTATTGTATTTATTATTTATTTGTTGTATTTATTTATCCTATTTATTTATTGTATTTATTGTATTTATTTATTTATTGTATTGTATTCAGCCACAAAGGTTATCAGAGAGGCTTACAAATGGTCAATATAACAGTCCCCTGCCCTCAGGCTTACAATCTAAATAAGACATGACATACAAGGAAAAAGGAATGGCAGTGGGGGTAGGGATTAAACTCAGCAGATACTGCTGTTCTTCTCTCCCTCTAAGGGCACGGCGGTGGCAGTTGGGATGGATGGAGGGCTTTTTACTTGCTTCTGGGCCCAGACCTGATGGAGTTATGCCTGCCTCTGCTTTTTTCCCTCCAAGGGCAGAGGGGTGGCAGTTGGGATGGAGGGAGGGCTTTTCACTTGCTTCTGAGCCCAGACCTGATGGAGTTATGCCTGCCTCTGCTTCTTTCCCTCCAAGGGCAGAGGGGTGGCAGTTGGGATGGAGGGAGGGCTTTTCACTTGCTTCTGGGCCCAGGTCTGATGGAGTTATGCCTGCCTCTGCTTCTCTCCCTCCAAGGGCAGAGCGGTGGCAGTTGGGCTGGAGGTAGGGATTTTCACTTGCTTCTGGGCCCAAGCCTGATGAAGAAAAAAATCCTACATTTTTCCATGTTGAAATTAATTTTGTTAGTTTTGGCCCTGCTTTCTAATCTGTTAAGGTCATTTTTAATTCTGACCCTTTCCTCTGGAGTGTTAGCTACCCCTCTTAATTGGTATCATCTGCAAACTGGATAAGAATGCCCTCTATTCCATCATCCAAGTCATTGATAAAGATGTTGAAAAACACTGGCCCAGGACAGAACCATTTTAGCACCTCACTAGTGACTTCTCTCCAGGATGAAGAGGAGCCATTGGTGACTACACTTTGTGTTCAGTCAGTCAACCAATTACAAATTCACCTAACAGTTGCGTTGTGTAAGCCACATGTTACTACCTTTTTTTCAAGAACATCACGGGCGACCTTGTCAAAGCCTTATTGAAATCAAGATACACTACATCCACAGCACTCCCTTCATCTGCCAAGTTTGTAACTCTATCAAAAAATGAGATAAGACTAGTCTGACATGACTTGCTTTTGAGAAACCATGACTTTTAGTGATCACAGCGTTCCTTTCTAAGTGCTTATAGACTGTTTGATGATCTGCTCTAAAATCTTTCCTGGTATGGATGTCAGGCTGACTGGGCGGTAATTATTTGGGTCTTCTTTTTTTCCCTTTTTGAAGATGGGGACAACATTTGCCATCCTCTAGTCTGCTGGGACCTCTCCTGTTCTCCAGGAATTCTCAAAGATTATTGACAGTGGTTCTGAGATCACTTCTGCCACTTCTTTTAATACCCCTGGATGTAGTTCATCTGGCCTTGGAGACTTGAATTCATTTAGAATAGCCAAATATTCCTAAACTACCTCTTTATCTATTCTGTGCTACACTTCCCCTACTGCATCATCTGCTCTATTTTCCCCAGGTTGAACACTGTTCTTCTTTAGGGCAAAGACAGAGGCAAAGAAGGTGCTGAATAGTTCTGTGTTTTTTCTGTTTCCTGTTAGCATTTTGCCATCTTCTCCATGCAGCGGTCCTGGCATTTCCTTGTTCTTCCTTTTGCTATGGACATAACCAAAAAAGCCCTTTTTATTGTTTGTAAACTCTCTAGCAAGCCTGATCTCCATCTGTGCTTTAGCTTTTCTGACTTTCCCCCTACATGAGCTGCCTATTTGTTTGAATTCTTTGGTGATTTCCCCCTTTTCCATTTCTTGTACAAGTCTCTTAAGTCTTAACTCAGTTGGAAGTTCTTTAGACATCCATGCTGGTTTCTTTAGACACCCTCCACTTTTCTTCCTCGTTGGAACTGTTTCCTGTTATATACATTTTAGAAATATTTGAATGACTTTGTCTTAAATGTTTTATTGGCCATGATAAAAGAAATGTTCCATAAACCATTTTTTCCCAAGTTTTGATTTTTCGTGTGGGGGTGAGCTTTTTTTAAAAAGTACTTTTAAAATATTCTGGGCCTTCACATCTCAATGTTTTCTCAGAATGCTTCTTTTGGAATGAGTTCATGTAGATAGGTAGTGCTGAACGGAGGTGTCAATTCATTTTTAGGTGGTGTTGTCAGGATGAAGACTTTGGATTTGTTAGGCACTAAGGAACATTTTGAAACCAAATATGCCTGTGTACCTGGATGGACTCCACTTGATTTTTTTTTAAATGTTGGTTATTCTTTTCTATGGTTATGCTCTTAAGTGTTTTTAATTTTATTGGTTCATTATGTGTTTGAATTGTGTTATTTTTTTGGTGGTGGTTGTTGTTTTTGAGATTTTTTGCTGTATGTGTTTTAACTTTTGTAAGCTGCTTTCAATCCAGAATATAAATAAATAAGGAGGAGGAAGAAATAATAAGACCAACAATTTAAAAAACTTAATACATCAGGAGCAGAAAGCCAGTAATGAGGTGCCTTGACTTCTGGACAATATGAAAGTTAAAGGGATGCTAAAGTAGGACAAGAAGAGAGCAGACAAGCTCAACAAAATCTTTAAGCCAGTTTTCACTACAGAGAACACAGCACAGATATGAGTCTGAACAACTGAGGCAAGTACTAATGGCAAGAAATGAAATTCTAGCCTTATTAGATAAAGAATTAGGAAATCAGCAGATCCATTCAGCTCTAGTAAAACTGAAATGTGAAACTGCACATCCTTTGAACAAAAGTAAAGTGTCACTATTATCTTTGAAGGTTTCAAGTTCTACAAAGGTGAAAAGAGCCTCTCCCATTGTGTATGTGCGTGTACACACACATGCGCGCGCACATACACACACACAAAGCTGGAGGTTCCCCCCCCCCTTTACATCTCAGTGCCTCCCTTTTTTAAAATCATTGAGCCCGTTTTGATTCCAGCACATCATCTGAGTCACCAAGTGTTATTTCTACACATGTTGTAGCTCTTCTCTAAAGGTCAAAGAAATGACGTTTACTGAGGTGGTAGCAGAAGTTGCAGAGAACTCTAAAGAACTCTAAGTGGAGTGATGATTGCAATGGGTCTCATTAGAAAATGGGCTATGAAGCTGAACCAGGGGGACCTTTCTGAAACTACTGCTCTCCAGATATGGTAGACTGCAACTCCCACCATACCCAATCATAATAACTACTGGCCATGGTAGAAGCACAAGTGCAATACATCTGCAGGGAGCTAGGCTGAAGGCTGAGCTTGGATGAATATGAACCAGGTAAGTTTATTGTGCCTTATGGGAAGTTTTATGCCTTATGGGAATCATAGAATCATAGAATCATAGAATTGCAGAGTTGGAAGAGACCACGAGGGCCATCCAGTCCAACCCCCTGCCATGCAGGAAATCACGATCAAAGCATCCCCGACAGATGGCAATCCAGCCTCTGTTTAAAGACCTCCAAGGAAGGAGACCCCACCACACTCCGAGGGTGTGCGTTCCACTGCCGAACAGCTCTTACTGTCAAAAGGTTCCTCCTAATGTTGAGGTGGAATCTCTGTTCCTGGAGCTTGCACCCATTGCTCCGTGTTCCAGTCTCTGGAGCAGCAGAAAACAAGCCTGCTCCATCCTCAGCAAGTTTCAAGGGTTCCTGGAATAGCAGGATTTGGTATATTTAGAAGGAATTTTAATAAATGATTAAATACCACACTTTGCTGTTTCTCTAAGACAGTGACCCCATTCACCCTCTTCTTCAATAATACTGCCATGTAATCCTATAAGGAAGGCTGGGTGTGAATCTTACTTTAATACTCCACTCGGGTTCCTCATTACACATGTATATACATAGACTTGAGGCTTTGGTTTAAATAGTTACACTTGAAGATACTACAGTCTGTTATTCTTATGACAGCTAATATCTTGGTCTGCACAGACTTGAGCTCCACAAACACAGTCACAGTTACTGAGACACAGAATGCAGCTATGCTGTGACCATACATGTTGTGCACAATATTTACAAATATCAGTATTCCTATGAGGTGAGTATGGATGCAACAAACCTGGACAATAACAGAAGATTTAGGAAAAGATTCAAAGGACATTGTTGAAAATACACCTGACCAAAAAAAAAAAAAAATTTAAAGAGCATGCTGAAAAATCTTGCATTCAAACCTCTTTCTGCACATAATAGTCTGCCCCACAATAGTCTAAGTCTATTTCTAAAATTGAATTACTTTACAATTATTCAGTTATCAATAAAAGCCATCACCAAGAAACAAATTAAATTCTTTGTGTTAAGTAATTAATTATTTGATTGCTTAATGTTCCAAGTATGACATATAAGCATTAAGTTATGACAGCAAGGTGCTATAATGCATTGGGTTTCCCAACGTATAAGAACCTTACTGAAAATACTTAATGCAAACTGTGATTCAACATGCTCCTAATTTTTAAGGCCAGGCAATGTGAAATTCCATCACTTTTTGTGGTAGAGATATGAAAAAAAAATTTTTTTTAAAACCTGACAGAAATACCCAAAGTGACTGTACTTAGCAGGAATGTCTAAGCCTTGCATAAGGGTTGGGCTTATTTCAGCTACCAAGATGCCTCGTCACTTTTCTACATAGAAGAATCAATGTGGCTCAGCTGGAACTTGCTCCTGTGAGATCTAAGCTAGAATTCATGGCATAAGCTTGGACAAACTTTTCTCCCACCCTTGGCTTCCTTCCATAAACCAGAGGGTGCTATCTTCTGTTGTTGTAAGGGTACAAAAATGGTAAAAAACTTCTTTTAAAACTCTCTAACAACCTTTAAACACACTTTGTTTCTAATATCAAAGCCAGTGTACAAATACAGTAAATGAGCAATGTAGTGGCAGCAGTGGTATACTCTGAAAAACAGGTTTTATCTGAACTGTAGACACAAGCTATACCTATTTCAAATTATTTTCGTGGTGGTGAGAAATAAATGAAATACATGGTTGTCTTTCCTTACCTGTTCAGTGTATAAGACCCATTCCTCTTGAGTTTCATGTTTGCAGACAGAAATTTTATGAGAAAATCCAGAATGAGATGTGCTTGCTCTAGTTTTAAAGGGAACAGAAGCACCTGTTTATCACAAAGGCATTTGTTGGTCAGGGAAACTCTTTCCTGTTTCACAAAGTCATCAGTTAGGAACAATCTGAAACCGCCAATTAGCAGGAAGGAAATCACCACAAGCAAAACAAGAGCCCGAGGATGTAAAAGACTCCACCTCTTTTTAAGCAAAGCCCTTAAACCTTTTCCAAAAAGGACCAGAACTTGGCAGCTGAAGCACAGGACAAGGAAGAGATGAAAAAAAGTTACATCCTCTCACATGCTTCAAAGAATAACCCTGTAGAAGAACCAAGTGTGATGCGTTTTGCCTTCCTCTTTTAATTAGTTTGCAAGCAGCTTCAGTGATTGCTCTTCCTCTTGAGCTGGCTTGACTTATTAAGTATTCAAGACTGCCTCAGGAGAACAAGGCAAAGGAGAAACAAAGCAGAGCAGTGTGTATCTAGATTCCTTAATGTCAGGAAGATATCAAGCCGAAGACAACTGAACAGGAGAGTAGGTGTGACAGAATAATAACCAAAGATGTCAGAGAAGATTAGTTTGTAGGTATTCCTGCATACTGCAGGCTGGCAAAGAATGCTTCCAGCAGCCCAGCTCTAGGCAAACTGTCCTGCATAAATCACCGGATGACACTATCTTCAGTTAGGCGGCTTAGCTTCTTTTCCTGTACAGCTCCCCTGCTCCCTCACTGCAAACCACTGTTGCTGACCCATGCAGTTTCAACAATATAGAACTGAAACCATTATCCATGTTTTTTAATACTCAAGAGAAATATGGATATGCTGGAACTGGAGCAGCTACAGCTGCACTAGTTCCACAGAATAAAGGCTTCTTTGCAATACAAGGAAGGTAGTTTCATATAGGAAGTTAATGTAAATATGTATTCAGATGAGAGCCAGTGTTGCTGATCAGAGCTATTCTGCCAGTATGACATGCTATGAAAAGTGAAGACACATGTTTAATGTACTTGTAAGAACTGAATTGTGAAGATGGGTGTCCAACTAATCAATTGGATCTTGGCATAGCAGCTATTAATATATTATAGAAACCGAGTAACTAATAATAGACATTACACATTGGTGGGTGGATGTCTATTATAATAGACATTACACATAGGTGGGTATATTATTTATAGATGATTTGATTTGAGAATATATGACTGTATTTATGACTCTCCCTGCACAAGGTGATCTACGTCGCTCTGTCCACCAATTATTTCCCTTTTTAAACTTTTGTATTCTTGTTTTTATACTGTGTTTATTTAATTGTAATTTTAGTATTGGGTAGGGGTGGATGAGAAGGGACTAATTTTGAATTTTATTGTGTTCTATGTGTTTTTATTGTTGTAACCCACCCGGATTCCTTGTGATTGGGCAGGCAATAAATAAATAAATAAATAAATAAATAAATATGGTGCAGTAATTTGAATGTTGTATTACAACTCTAGAGACTAGGGTTTGAATCCTCATGCAGCCATGGAACCCCAATAGGTGATCTTGGGCAAGTCACACTCTCTCAGACTAAGAGGAAGGTAAAGGCAAGCTCCTGTGTGTGTGCAGTAGTCTGGGCTTGCTGCCCCTACACTTGCTTTCTTACTTAGGGGCTTTCCCTACAGGTGCTGCCTCTGACAGCATCTGAGAAAAGGTGATTAACTGAGGTACCAGCCCACCCAGAGAGGTAACATGGAAGAATTTTTTGTTTCAGCAGGCCTTTAACTCCTCAGCCCTCAAAGACCTGCTGCATGTTCTGTACTGTTTTTATTTGTTTATTTAGTTTTTTTTAATGGCCATACTTTTAACTGCTTTTAATGCTACTGACAGTTTAAATTATATTTGTACACTTCATATGATATTTATCTTTTAGCTGTATCTCTTAACTTTTGAGCCCCATACTGGGGGGAAAGTGTGATATAATCATAGTAATAGTATTAATAATGCCATCATCACTTGTGAGGAGATCTGACTTTGGTACTGGAATTATTCCAAGTTAGGAAAATGAACATTAACTTCACACATTCCTCAGGTTTCAGCTAGCAGCATTTCCCCCTCCCCATTTTCCTTTACTTGAATAGTCTATATGGTTACACTTAAAATGTTATTTAAAGGAAAGCTAACAACATGACAGAAGTTATGCACAAAGATGGAGATGTAAGAAACCCAACTACAACCAAAAATCAAGCAGTTCAGGAAAGTAGAAGTCTTTTTCACTGCCACTCTCAGTAAATACTTACCTAATCATAGCTTAAGTCAAGTACAAATGAAGTTGGGTGGATGAAATAGCTAGGACATATTCTGTTCAAGCATTTAAAAGTATAACCAAGTGAAAGAAAAAGACTAGAATAGGAACTATGGAATACTTAGAAGATCATGGAACAAGGGCTGTAAGAAGTTAAAAGCTCATCAAGAATAAATCTACAGTTCCTATACTTATCTCCCACCACCTAAATGTTTATGAGAAAAGACCACAAGAACTGGGACACTCAGTGCTCAGCATGCAATTTACTGAAGTTTAGAATTTTGGACTGTGCAGATCTGCATTTGAAGGCAACATCTTAATCCACTCTTGATAACTGCAACACATACTATTGTAAACCACTTTGTGTCCCGTTTTGGGAGAAAGGTGAGATACAAATCAAATCAAATCAAATCAAATCAAATCAAATCAATGAAATGAAATGAAATGAAATGAAATAATGGAACTGTTTTGGAATTAATTCACAAAATAAAGCAGACTATCTGTACAAGGCAAATATAAATTGGTTGCTAACTTGTCTCCTTATGAGGCACATGCGTTCCTCAACATTTTTAAGCTCTAGCATCTTTATTGGAGTTTTACAGCAACTGGTTTTATTCCTACTGTTTAATTAAGGTTTAATGTATTTTTATTTCACCCCTCTGACACAGAGTTCAAGGTGACACATTCCCCTTTTACCCACTTTCTTCACAACAACTCTGTGGGGGAGTTTAGGCTGAAAGAGAGTGATGTGCCCAAACACAGCCAATGAATTTCACAGTTCAGTGAATAGGGATATAAACTTGGATTTTTCCAGCCCTAATTCTACACTCTTAACCAGTACATCACATTGGCTCTCCAACTGATCTTAACATCTGCTGTTCAGTGCCCATCTGTATGATCTCCCTTTTTATCCTCTTACAATCTGGCAGGCAATGCTGGTTTTAAAAATAGCTACAGGTTACCAGGGACAACATTATTATACTCGATGTTATTTAGCAGCACAGTGCCTCTGTATTCTTTTATTTACAGCTTTTTAGTATTTACATTTCATTATCAGCATTTAATACAAACTGGATTGGATAGTATTGATATTTCTCACTGCTGAAAGGATTATAAGAAACTAAGAGCAACCACACTGGATCACACCAAATGTTCATCTAGTCCAGCATCTAGTACCACAGCAGGCAATGAGAAGCATTTAGGAATCCCGCAAATATGGACAACAGCTCTCCTCTACTTTATTCTTCAGAAATTGTTGACATTTCCTCTAAACCTTGGCTTGTTTTCCATGGATGTTATGGCAATTACAGCCGCACATGGATATATGCAGTTTAATGTCTCCATCTGAAAGGTACAAGAAGTTCATCAGGAGCAACTTCTAACAAGTGCTGGGGTGGTTTAAAAAAAAATCACCAAGCTGTAGGAGCCCAGTGGTCCTACATAAACCTTGAATAAGAAAAGATAGCCCAAACGCTCTAACTATCGAAGCCAGAAATTACAGAGTTTTGAAAGTGGAAAGGGTATTTCCACCTCATGCACTTCCGCAAGCTCCCTTTGCTGTTCCCATTATTATAAGGAAACAATCATAGATCATAGAAGATCACAGAATCATAGAGTTAGAAGAAACCACAAGGTTGCCATGCAGGAATAAACAATCAAAACACCCCAACAGATGGCCATCCAGCCTCTGTTAAAAACCTCCAAAGAAGGAGACCCCACCACACTACGAGGCAGTGCATGCCACTGCCTAACAGCTCTTACCATCAGTAAGTTCCTTCTAATGTTTAGGTGGAATCTCTTTTCCTGTAGTTTGAGTCCACTGCTCTATGTTCTAGCTTCTAGAGCTGCAGCAAACAAGCTTGTTCCATCCTCAGTATGACAGTCCTTCAAATATTTAAACACGGCTATTATATCACCTTTTAACCTTCTCTTCTCCAGGCTAAACATACCCAGCTCCTTAAGCTGTTCCACAAGGCATGGCTTCCAGACCTCCCACCATTTTGATTGCCCTCCTCTGGACATGTTCCAGCTTGTCAATATTGTTCTTGATTTGTGGTGCCCAGAACTGGACACAATATTCCAAGTGAGGTCTGACCAAAGAATAGAGTGATACTATTGCTTCCCTTGGATCTAGATACTATACTCCTATTGATGCAGCCTAGAATCACATTGGCTTTTTTAGCTGCCGCATCACACTGCTGACTCATATTCAACTTGTGGTCCACTAAGACTCCTAGATCCCTTTCACATGAGTAAACTGGGAAATCAAACCCCTCCTGATTTAATCCCAGTAAACTAACAGCTGGGCAGGTCTTTTGTATGACTGGGTTTTGTTTGTATTTTTACCCTTTGACAGCCATTCTGTGCTTCTGATACAACTCCAAGAGTAGGACTGACATGATGAGCATCTTGCATGCTTCTGTATTCCAGCATTAACCAGTAGCTGGAATACAGTGGGGAAAGACAACATACACACAGAACACATAGGCTGTATAGCTGGTGTATATTAAAACTACCTAAACAGATTTTTAAACTGACCCACAAATGTCACAGTTCCCTTTTTAGTGTGTTTCACAGCATACTACTGTGAGAAGGCATTAAAAAAAAAAAGTCTAAGCAATATGCTTAAAATTTGTCTAACAATATAGCCTGAGTTCTGTCTGCAAAGTTATTTCTCAAATGCAGACACAAGTAAAACTATCCTAACGCTGACCTTACCATTTTAAAGCACTAAAAACACACATTTATGAACATAGAAATTTACCACAAGGTTTTTAGAAAAACATAATATTACAATCAAATTAGCAACTAGCTCCTCAGTCTTCAGTTTAAGAGACTTTTTAACTGCAGCCACCAACAAAAGCCACAGTCAGAGTCTAGATAGACATGCTTAACTTCATGCTGGATTATGGCCAAAATTCTTAAATATCCCAATATATGAAACCACAATTCCTCAGAGACTCAAATTCACAGTTAAATAAATTTTATAGAAACGGGGAGAGGGGAGAGAGCTTGCAGTCTATTGGAGAGGTTTTCTCCTCCTTCCACAGAAAAATAACCATCAAGTAATTATGCAGAGGCACAACATTTGCCCAGATACAGGAAGCAACTACGGAGCTTGCCAATGTGCTCCACCCAAGAACTCACAGTTGGTATAAAAAGCTCGGCTGCAAAATATAACCAGTGACACAATCCAGGAAGAGGAAAGTTTGGAAGTACTGTGGAAAGCAATAAAAATTAATTCAAGAAAGGAGAGCAATCATTGCCTGATTCATTTTAGTTGATATTTGCACTGCCCTAATAAGCTGAAACGCCTTCAGAAAAGTATTAGAAAGGAGAGTTGCCCTGTCTAAACTCATGAGACCTTTCTTATAAGTCATGTCTGAACTAAAGTCCACAAAAATAAAAGAAAATAACAGATAAATCATTTATTTGCTTTGAAATGCTAGCCCAAGCACAGAGGAATAGAACAGGTCATTCTTTGATGCCAGAGAAACAGCACATACCACACCAAATGAAAAAAGACAGACAAGGAGACAACAACCTTACCTAGCCCAGTACCATCCAACTCTTTCAGCCCTGAATCAAGCAGCTGACAACCTCTGCAAGTCTCAAATACTGAAACTATACTTCCTTTAAAGGGATTAAAAAAAAAAAAAACTGAGAATGGAATGCTCCATGTTATTTTCTATATCAAGGAGTGATGACATGTGAATTATACCACTACTAACCGCCTCTGAATACAGTGGGCCCTCAGTATTCATGGGAGTTTGGCTCCAAGATCCCCTGGGGATACCAAAAAATGTGTATGCTGAAGTACCTACCTGATTTATAAAATGGCATAAGGCAGCAGTGGGGATGATGGCAAGCCCCCGCCACCAGGTGTGCATTCTTTGGTCTCCCCTAGTCTGAGGAACTTGCCAGTTGCCCACTTCCATCTTCAAACAGCTGCTGCAGGGACAGAGCGGCAGTGTTCCTGCTAGTTGTTTGTGAACAAACAAACAAGAGTACCACCACTGCCTAGTCCCTGCAGAAGCTGCTCAAAGGAGGAAGTGGGGAGCCCAAAGAATATGCACCTCATGGAAAAGGCTTGCTGCCACCTCCACTCTGCCCTGGAACCACTTCTCGGCCTCACTGCATGTGTGTGCTGGTGGCCTTTGACCTGGAACTCAGCCACGCTATGAAAGTGAGCGGTAAGTCACAAGGTGAAGGGTTCTTTTCTTCTACCTATGTATGTAAGGGTGCTTGCTATACTAGATTTCCTACGTTTTTATTTTTTAAAAAAATATTTTCATACTATGGTTGGTTATATCCTTGGATCCAGAGGTGTGCCCACTGTATATCTTGCCTAAGAAAATCCTATGAAATTCACCGAGTTGCCATAAATCGATAGGCAACTTGAAGGCACATACATATCCAATCTTTCATGACATGGTTAATTTTCAGAAATCTACAGAAGAGGGGTGTATTGCAGTCTCCCCATCCTGGCATTCAGTTACTTTGGACTATAGTTCACATATTCCTTAGCCAAAAATGGCTTTCCTTGGGTTTTTCCCAGGCTGTGAGGTCATGTTTTGTTAGAGTTTATTCCTGATGTTTTGCCTAATCATGCAGGAGTTTACAGCATACCATGCAGGTGTGGACAAGTTTACATAGGGACCACTACACGCAGTGTGTAAATACAAATCAAGGAACATGATAGACACCGCCAACTGGGCCAGCCAGAAAAATCAGCAGTAGCAGAACATGTTATAAACCAACCTGGACACAAAATGTTATTTAAAAACACCAAAATTCTGGACCAGGCCAACAACTATCATGTCAGAATGACAGAGAAGCTATGGAAATCCACAAACACCTGGACAACTTCAACAGGAAAGAAGAAACCCTAAAAGTAAACAAAATCTGGCTGTCAGTTTTGAAATGCAATAGAATCAAAACTCAACACTTACAAAGGGATTCCACCCAGGGACAGGGAGAATTCCAGCACATAAAATGGGCCATCAACCAACCATTAGCCAAATAGACAATAATCATCCTTGCATTTCTACACCCAGAAACTAACCATTCAATTACACAAATTTACATATACCAACAGGGGTTCACAGTATATAAACTCCACATACAATCCTACCCAACCATTCTCTGAAGATGCCAGCCACAGATGCAGGCGAAATGTCAGAAAGAAACTATTCCAGAACACGGCCTCACAGCCCAGAAAAAAACCAAGGAAAATCTATTGATGCTGGCCATGAAAGCCTTCAACTTCACACCAAAAATGACTGCACCAACTGTAGTCGAAGGTCCACCTACCACATCTTAAGACTACCAAGTTTGAGTAGGCTGTTGTCATCTAAAGATATAGAAAAATGCATTAAAAAAACACACCTGTTGGTTGGTTTTCAAATAGCTTTCCCCTGAAGAAGTCCACACAAGTATTTTTCATTGCAAATGTGTCAGACTATTTCTTGAAATAAAATTCCCTTTTCCCATCCTATGATTTTATTTCTCCTTCACATCAGGCTTCAGCTCACTAGTAAGGACCTCTACTACAAAGCCAGAAGTTGCTTCTTGAACAACTATGTATCAAACTAAACATCGGCCAAAATACAGAAAATAAATTCTAATTCTAAAGGATATTTTTGCAAGGTTTTTTTTTCCTCCGACAGGTATCACTGTATTCAGTCACAGGAATGCATGCATGTCATGATCCTGCCAGAAACAGATAAGACTGCAGAACTGAAGCATAACTCAGATTTATAGATATCTCTGTTTTTCTTTTTAGAGACTTTTGCAAGAGTTGTAAACCATGTATGCAAAGATAGGCTTGAAAAGTGTGTAATGAAGGAAATCTCGCAAAACTGGGAGGTTGGGGGATATCAACTGAATATGATTTCTAACAGATGCAGACTGTCATTAATTTCAAATGTGGAGAATCCAGCCCTAACTATTGCTCATAGGAGATGAACTGACTTTCCCCACAACTGCTAGATTTCTACAAGAAGAAGGGGGAACAACTCATAAAACATTTAAGCATTATTTATCATTTAATAATTTCTCCTCCACTTCTCTTTATAATGTCAAAGCAGTATAAAAAAGACTTCTTAGGAATTCCTAATCCCACTCATAAAACACTATGAGTTACATTTGGATATATGAATGAAGGTAATAGCAAGGAATGTTTTTTCATCCACTCTTATCTAATGTGCCAGCTGCAACTTTTCCTGGAAAAGTATTTTCACCTCCAAGTTACAGTAATGTAGTTTATACAGGGCTGCCTATGAAGGCATTCTAAAAACTGTAACTAAACCGCATTGCAACCGTGAGGGCTCTGCCTTTTCAGATTATATTACACCAATTTCCTGTCATATTTATTAATAGTCTCCAACTCATGCTTGCCTAGTAGTCCACATCTGAAGATCAGGGGTATCTTTTGAGAGGCTGTTCCACATCTAGGGTCCATAGCTGGGAAGGCTCTCTCCAACATCCAGTTGCCTCATCTCACATGACAGTGGGGCATCTGAAGTGGAACAAAGGTCCCAAACCCCAGCGAATATGAAGGGACAACTGTACTTTGGTTCCAAGCTGTAGAGAGCTTTGAATATCCAAACTAATACCTTGCAGTTAACATGGAAGCAAACTGGTAATTTTAGTTAAACAGAACTTTTAAAAACCATGACCTTATTAGGTATTCTGCTGGTGCTAGATTTGCTAATTACTTTTTTTAAAGGCTTTTATATACAACTTTACATAAGGTATCATTTGTACTTTTGTAAGAGTTCTATCTGTAAATAAATATATAGGTTTTGGATCTAACTGTTCCTTTGAGACTATGCAGAGGGAAAGCAGGACAGAAGTAGAGAAACACAATTATGACCTATGAAGCAGCAATCATTAGTAAATTGTTGTTACACATTATTAAGAGAAGTGGATGGAAAAACAGCAAGCTAATCTACATAATAAAGTCTTCTCAAAGTGTGTCTTTGTGCTGCAGAAATTGCTCGTAAGTCCTGTACAGGACCATTACGGCTATGTTAATTGTTGGCATTGTATTAGTCATCTTTGGGAAATGTAGTCTCATCTTCAGGTGTCTTCTATTTGAATGTTTCATAACATGCAAAAGTGATTAAGATTAAATATAAGTATTATTTAAAAACGTATAATGTTATATATGTTGTGCGGATATTAAAAAGTACACACCATGCCTGCCTGCAGGCTGACATTCTCATATAAAGGATAGGGAAGGCCAAAGAAAGCAAACATCCAATAAGCTACATGAACGGGGCCAAGCTAGTCTTCCCGTTGCTGAGATGTTCTCCTGGGGAGATAAAGGGTGCAACTTCCATCAGCCCTTCTGTCTTCACAGCAGATGCCAAAGGCCAGTTGTGTGTTTCCCTTCAGTTTTGCACTCTCAAAGCCCCCCCGCATCTGATTAAGGAATGTGTCATATTTTATTTTATGATCAAAACTTCTACCCTTTGCGTCTAGAAAAAAAAATCCATAGTGGTTTGTGTACCTTCAAGTCACCTGCAGACTTATGGTGACCCCATAAATTTCACAGGGGTTGCCTAAGCAAGGAATACTCAGAGGTGGATTTGCCAGCTCCTTCCTCTATAATATAGCTTATACCACCTGGAATTAATTGCCAGTTTCCCATCCAAGTACTAACCAGAACTGACCCTGCTTAGCTTCCAAGATCAGATGGGATCTAGTGCATTTAGAGTATTTAGTATCAGGTAAAAGCTGATCTTGGATTGTGTCAGTTACTGATACAGTATACTGATACAGCTAAAATTTCATGTTTAAGTAAAGAGGGAGCAGCTCTACCCACAGTGCCTCTAATACAATTGAAAAAATATAATTTAAATGTGAGTGGGGAAAGACTGGTGAGAAACTTAAGGCCAGAAAGTAGAGTGGAATTTCAGCACACATTCTGTAATCCTTTCCAAGATGAGTGACTCCTCACTTTCTATATCTAGTTTCCCCTTGTTTTCTTCCCCAAGCAGCATTATGCAGCCAATCCCTGCTTACACTAAACATTACAGATAACTTTCCCAATTGATAGCACTGTACAATGAATCACCTGATTTGCAACATTCATAGAATCATAGAATTATAGAGAGGGAAGAGACCATAAGGGCCATCCAGTCCAACCCTCTGCTATGCAGGAGTACCCAATCAAAGCACTCCCAACAGATGGCCATCCAGCCTCTGTTTAAAAACCTCCAAAGGAGACTCCACCACACTCTGAGGCAGTGTATTCCACTTCTGAACAGCTTTACTGTCAGGACGTTCTTCCTAATGTTTAGGTGGAATCTCTTTTCCTATAGTTTGAACCCATTGCTCCGTGTCCCAGTTTCTGGAGCAGCAGAAAACAAGCTTGCTCCATCCTCAGTATGACATCCCTTCAAATAATTAAACATGGCTATCATATCACCTCTTAACTTTCTCTTCTCCAAACTAAACATACTCCGTTTCCTAAGCCACTCCTCATACGGCACAGCTTCCAGACTGCCCACCATTTTGGTTGCCCTTCTCTGGACACATTCCAGCTTGTAAATATCCTTCTTGAATCATGGTGCCCAAAACTGGACACAGTATTCCAGGTAAAGTCTGACCAAAGCAGAATGGAATGGCACTATTACTTCCTTGATCTAGACACTATACTCTATTGATGCAGCCTAGAATCACATTGGGTTTTTTAGCTACCACATCACACTGCTAACTCATGTTCACCTTGTAGTCCACTAAGACTCTAAACTTTCTAGAAATATGCTCCTAGACAACCTGCTACATGGATTTGTGGCACTAAACACAGCACATAACTTCATGAAACAGAACAGAAAAACAACAGCCAATATCAGGAAGGATTTTGTTTAGTTTTTTCAGTTTCTGAAATAGTAAACTATTATGCCTGCACATGACTTTAAACTAGTCTTCCTGAGATGGAGGTGCATAGTAAATAGTGAGGGGTTTGTGTAATGATATGATACCAAGAAACAGTGTGAAGGAATTGAGTTCAATGATTAGAATCCTTTGTTTTAGACTTTGCCTAGTATTATTTAATGTTTATGAAAGGATTATTAAAGAATCTTCTCTCCATTGACGCCCCCTTGTCGTGGGAGAGAGGCTTGCGTACCCTAATGATGTTTTGAGCTATGCTGGCGGTGGCATAATAGCCACTGCTAGGGTCTCCCATGCCAGACAGGTCAAAACTGAAGGGTCTGACAAAGAGCGTCAAAGGGCAGGATGGGCTCTCTAGCCTTGTGGCAACCGTCCTAGGAGAAGGAAAACTCTAATCCCAAACCCGGGCAGATGGTGCTCGTCCAACCCTGTAAGGTCAACCATCTAAGAGAAGGAAACTCTAATCAAACCTACGGCCCGAGGACCTCGCTGCCACGTCCATGCTTGCAAGGCCACGGCAGATGAATCTCTGGTTTAAAGGGTGAGGCCAGTTCTGTGCACGCTGCGCTCCACCAGAAAAATCCATTGCACAGGCTCGAAGGACAAATCCAGTTCCAAAAACGCCCTGTAGCGATAGGCGAGGGACGAAACGGCAGGTGTAAAGATGCACTGGAAGCCGCAGCGCCAACCCTGCATGCAGGTGGTTCAGGACATTGGTCGCTCAAGGCTGACCCGGGAGATGACAGTCTTGTTCGGCAGCATCCTGAATGACCAAGCAGCCTTTTTTAAGGAGAGCACTGCTTGCTCCATATGGAGAGGGGCCTAGAAAAGGTGGCCTAACAAAAGCTCATCCCCATCAACCTGGTTGGCTAGCCGCGGCCAACGGGAATCTTCTGATGCGGTCAAACCAAGGCAAAGAAACAAAGGCACACACCGGCCTCCAAACGTGTGAATAAACTGACACTTGCATGCTGGAACATCAGAACCATGCAAGACTCTGAAGATAGTGAACGGCCTGAGAGTCATTCTGCCCTAATAGCACATGAACTATCATGGCTTAATATTGAAATCGCTGCTCTTAGTGAAGTTCGCTTCCATGAGGAAGGCAGCCTTAAAGAACATGGCGCCGGCTACACACTTTACTGGTCTGGCAAACCCAAAACCGAAAAACATCTTTCAGGAGTAGGCTTTATGATTAAAAACTCCATTGCCTCCAAACTCGAAACCTTGCCAAAAGGACACTCTGATCGCATTATTTCCTTACGCCTCCCACACGTTGTTCTCTTTAGTATATATGCCCCAACTATGCAAGCCAACCCTGTAGAGAAAGACCAATTCTACACAGACCTATGCCAACTCATACAAAAAGTCCCTGTAGAAGATAAAATTATTATCCTTGGTGACTTCAATGCCAGAGTAGGAAAGAACTCTGAAGCCTGGAAAGCTGTCTTAGGCAAGCATGGTGTTGGAAATTGCAATGATAACGGACGCCTCCTCCTAGAGTTCTGTGCAGAACAACAGCTGACTATTACAAACACAATCCTTCAGCAGAAAGATAGCTTGAAGACAACCTGGATGCATCCCCGATCCAAACATTGGCACCTCACTGACTATGTTCTAGTCCGTCAGAGAGACATTCGTGATGTCCGTCATACCCGAGTGATGACCAGTGCCGAATGCCAAACAGATCATCGCCTCATCAGATGTAAACTAAATCTTCATCTTAAGCTCAAACCTAAGAAGGGTGGCATCTTAAAGAAGAGACTCCAAGTCAACAATCTTCAACAAGCTACCATGAGAGACAACTTCGAGGCAAATCTAAAAACAAAACTTGAAGACCATCTTACAGATCTTTCTCCTACAGTGCTTTGGCAACATATCAAAAACAGTATCCTCCAGTCTGCAGAAGAATCCCTCGGGTTCTCCCACGAGAAAAATCAAGACTGGTTTGATGAAAACAACCAAGAGATCCAGGAGCTGTTGGCAAAGAAGAGAGCTGCTCACCAGGCATACCTCGCCCAGCCAACCTGCCATGAAAGAAAAGCAGCTTTCCGCCTCACATGTAGTAAACTAGAACAAAAACTCCGAGACATGCAGAACAAGTGGTGGATCAATATAGCAGAAAAGACACAACGCTGTGCAGATCTGGGTGATCACAGAGGATTTTATGAAGCTCTTAAAGCAGTGTTTGGACCTACTTATCAGGTCCAAAGCTCCTTATACAGTACAGATGGGCAAACATTAATTACTGATAAAGCCTCCATCCTGAATCGATGGGCTGAACATTTTCAAAGTCTCTTTAGTGCAAGGCAGCTGGGATTGATGGAATCCCACCTGAAGTTTGGAAACACGGAGGTCATGCACTCCACAATAAATTCCACGAATTCCTTGTGAATTGCTGGGGAAAGGGGGAACTGTCATCAGATCTCCGAGATGCAGTCATCATCACCCTGTACAAGAAAAAAGGAGCAAAATCCGATTGCTCAAACTATCGAGGCATAACACTGCTCTCTCCTGCTGGAAAAATCCTTGCAAGGATACTCCTGAACAGATTAGTTCCTGCTATTGCAGAAGAACTTCTCCCTGAAAGCCAATGTGGCTTCAGAGCCAACAGGAGTACTACAGATATGGTGTTTGCCCTTAGAGAACTGCAAGAAAAATGTAGGGAGCAGAACAAGGGTCTCTATGTAACATTTGTCGACCTCACCAAAGCCTTCGACACTGTGAGTAGAAAAGGTCTGTGGCAGATCCTGGAAAGAGTAGGATGTCCCCCCAAATTCCTTAAAATGATTATCTTGCTACACGAGGGCCAGCGTGGTCAAGTCAAATATGGCGATGCTCTTTCAGAGCCCTTTCTAATAACTAATGGAGTGAAGCAAGGTTGTGTTCTTGCACCAACTTTATTTACAATCTTCTTTAGCACGATGCTCCAAAGGGCTATGGCAGAGCTTGAAGAAGACGACGGCATCTATATACATTACCGTACTGATGGTAGCTTGTTTAACTTAAGCCGTCTGAGGGCTCACACTAAGACTCTAAACTATCTAGTCCGTGAGCTGCTCTTCGCCGATGCTGCTGCCCTTGTTGCCCACACAGAAGCAGCTCTGCAGCGCCTAACGTCCTGCTTTGCAACAGCTGCAGACCTGTTTGGGCTAGAAGTCAACCTGAAGAAAACAGAAGTTCTTTACCAGCCTGCACCACAGGACGACCACCACCATCCCCACATTGCTGTTGGCAAATCTGTGCTCAAGTCCGTTCAGCAGTTCACCTACCAGGGAAGCATCATCTCCTCAGATGACAAGATTGACAAAGAGATCGATCACAGATTAGCAAAGGCATATAGTGCATTTGGAAGACTTCACAAAATAGTCTGGAGCAATAAACACCTGAGGCAAAGTACAAAAATCTGTGTGTATAGAGCCACTGTACTGTCTATCCTCCTTTATGGATCTAAAACATGGGTCACCTATTGCCACCACCTACAACTCCTCGAGCGCTTTCATCAGCGCTGTCTACGCACAATCCTAAATATACACTGGACTGACTATGTGACGAATGTTGCTGTCCTTGAGCAAGCAGGGATCACCAGCATTGAGGCCATGATATTGAGAACGCAGCTGCCCTGGGCAAGGCACGTTTCTAGGATGGAGGACCATCGCCTCCCAAAAATACTACTCTACGGTGAACTCGCCACGGGTCAGCGTAAGAGGGGCGCTCCAAAAAAGCGATACAAAGACTCCCTGAAACAACATCTCAGGCTCGGCCAAATTGATCACCAACAGTGGTCCGCCCTGGCCTCACATCGGGAGGCATGGAGACGCACTATCCAAAATGCTGCAGCCTTATTTGAGAACTCACGACGAACAAGTCTTGAAGAAAAACGACAACGCAGAAAGAATCACAACCCAAAAACATCACCCAAGGAGACCTTCTGCTGTGCTTTTTGCAACCGGACTTGTTTATCTCGGATTGGCCTTTTTAGTCATCAGCGTGCTTGCAGAAAGCACAGGATGAGTCCTTCCTGAATCTTCATTAGCGAAGCAAAGCCAGAGAGAGAGAGAGAGAGAGAGAGAGAGAGAGAGAGAGAGATATTAAAGAATCTGGGGAGGTCTAAATACAAACAAAAAGTGTGCTCACTCTAAACATAGCTAGTGTTGATATGACTAAAATCCGAGCTACCTCTTACATCTGTTTGCTTGTACTTACTACAAACACAAAAATTAAATGGGAGGAGGCTGAACTGATGACTCTCTTTCACAATACACCTTTGTGGAGGATGAGCAGATTCAGTTACAGATTAAATTGCAAATCAAACGAAAAATGGCTAAACATGATTCAGACATATAGACCAGGCTTACTTGCCCACAGGTGGCTTAAACAAGAAGTCTTCTACCAGAGAACTTTTCTGGCCTGGAAAATATGACAAGACTGGACTGTTACAACAATCATGGCCAAAAATCAAATTAAAACTATGATGAAATTTTCATTAAGTACTGCTCTAACATTCTGTGTACAAAAGCTCTTATGTATTGATAGTCCTTCCTTGATTGCATTTTTAACATAATACGAATCCAGAAGCAAATAAAAATAAATGGGACACTCCAGAAAGATTAACCAACCCAACTTAGACATGTCTTTATATAATGTACTATATGTTTAATTAATACAATCCAAACAGGCTTGAATTTTAAGCTTGGAATTTAAATTCCAAAAGAAAAGGCTGTAATTATTATTTTTACTAGTGACGACATACCTATTTCTCCAGAACCCATACACAAATCATTTAATGGTGAGGGGATTAGAATGCTTCACCTATACCAAAACTACAAGAGCTTCATCGCAAGCTCTTACAAGAGTTTTTCTACAGAAAATGAAGGGGTCAAACAACCAAAACCAATTGGTCATAGGGATGTAGAGTAGAGGTTCTTCATGTGACAGTGTTAAATAGTGTTGTGAACTATTTACAGTCAGTGCTCTGTATCCATGAATTCTGTATCCATGGATTCCACCATTCATGGATTGAAAATATTTCCCAAAATATATATTTCAAAAAGCAAACCGTGATTTTTCCATTCTATATAAGGAATGCCACTGTATATAATAGGACTTGAGCATCCACCGATTTTCATATTCACGGGGAGGTAGTGGTGGTGGGATGGTCCTGGAACCAAACCACAGCAGATATCAAGAGCCCACTGTACATACACTAAGACTCCTAACTGGAGCTTCCACCCTGCTGGCATTTTCTACGTGACCCTTATGTATTTGTACAGAAGACATCCCATAGCAAGGAAGCATTAAGATATGGGGAGGTTAAGTCACCCTTACAACTGGAAAAGAACAAATGCAGTTACCCTCATTCATCATGAAAAACAAAATGCAATGCAGCTCTTTACATCTTCCTCGTGCCTCAAACTCTTCCTGTCTCTGACTACTTTTCATCGCATGGAATGTGTTTTTACGTATTCCAGGAATAATCCATCCACTCCATATCCAGTTGAAAGACCTCAGTTAAGGAACCTAAACACTTAACTAATGTTTCCTTGTGTTTACTTTCCCCCTACATAGCTGTTCACAACACTGTCAGGAAAAACCAAACATTATAGGGGGGAAAAATGCTTCTGTGCACTGCTAACATGTTTGTCATTTCTCTTGCTTCACCCTTCTGCCCCACTACCCTAACATTAACTCTGCTTTCTTTCTCAAAAGCCATTCTTTAGTGGCTTATTTAATCAACTACTTTTGGTCTTCTTTTTTGAGGGTGGGGGGAAGCAGGGGACATTATCTTGCTACTGAAAAGAGCTGCAAATTCTGATAACAAAAAATGATGTGCAGTGGGCACCACTGATTTCTGATATTTTACTTAAATTGGACTCATTTCCAAAATATAAAGACAAGAACTAAAGCACAAGCACATTCCAACAGTCTGTGCCCTCCTCACCTAATCACAAAGCTATTTTATTCACCATTAAATGCGAAGGGGGGATTGAGGAGCAAAATCAGCATATTAGTATTCTGGGCTAATCACAGAAGGTATGAGTTTATGCCACTGACATATCTCACTTGCTTAAGGTAGATATGAACAAATGGATTTCCTTTATTTAGCAAACCTCAATAGAATGCACATCCTACCAGACTGCACCTAACTACAGCCTCAACAACCCAAATAACAACATTTTACCACCTAGTTTCTTGTCCCTTTTCTATGCTGCCTTCATCCTTAAACTTTTTCTGAAATTCACAGCTGTGTACATTTTTTCCAACTACTGTCAATGATTTAGGGGGTGATTGTGGCAATCCCAATGCAAGCCTCCACATGTAACAAACCCTCACACCCTCACTAAGGGTACTGTAACAAACCCTCACACCCTCACTAAGGGTACTGTTGCCACAAGGACTCCCACTAGATCCACCATACTTGTAAGACTATTCTTGCAGGCTCTGACACAGATATAGTTACCAGGCAGTAGAAATAGTCATATGCATAATAAATATAACTTTATTATTTAAGGTGTTAGGTGGATGCTATTTTACTTTTTGCGCTTCATCTCATAAACTACTGAAATTGTAATTTTCAATTAAATGAACTACGAGAAAAGTAAACACATCACCCATTTTCCCTCACAATCTTTTTTTTTCCCCTCTTACTCTCTCACATCCTCTTGATAATTCAGAGAGAAATGTTGGTCTTACCTGTGATACGTTCTTTTCCAGTGAAGAGGTGAAGAGCATCCGCATGCATGGGTTGTCCCTCCCACTTGCTCCCAGTAGGCAGGTCACAGAGACTTTTATTTTGAAAAGCTGACCACTGGTGGTGTCATCTAGGAGGGACGACCCCCCATATCACAGCCTCACGACGCCATAGCCTCCCATATCTGGCCATAGTCCATATCTCTTCTGAGTCTAGAAGACTTGTCAGTTCATCATGAGGATCTTCACTTTCCCCCGTAGTCCTCATTTCAACATGCTTGCCCTGGGTGGGCCCGGATGCTCTTCGCCTCTTCACTGGAAAAGAACATATCACAGGTAAGACCAACGTTCCTTTTCCCAGTGAGAGGGCTCCAGAGAATCTGCATGCTTGGGATTTACTAAAGCTTCGGGTACGGGTGGGCAAAGGCGAGCCTCTTGACCTTTAAGGCTGAAGAACTCGCTGGAGTACTCTTCTGCCGAAGGCACCTCAGCAGACTGCATCTTGTCCAGTCTATGGTGCCGAACGAAAGTTGAGGGTGATCTCCATGTCGCTGCCCTGCAGATTTCCTCCAGGTGAGCATCCTTCTCCCAGGCCGTTGAGGTCACTGCGCTTCACATAGAATGCGCCATAACACCCTCCGGTACAGACTTGTTCTGTGACTCATCACAGGTTGCTATGCACCATTTTATCCAATGCGCCAACATGGAGGGGAAAACCTTCCTTACCAAAAACTTTGAGTGAGGGAAGACAAACAACATTTCAGAGCCTCTAAATGATGCTGTCCTCTTGATGTATGTTCTTAGGGCTCTGCAAACGTCCAGCGTGTGCCAAATTCTTTCCAGCTCCTTTTTTGGTTTAGGACAGAAAGAGGGTAGCACAACCTCCTGTGATCTGTGAAAAATGAAGTTGACCTTTGGTTTGAAGTCTGGGCGCAGTCTGAGGACCACCAAATCCGGTCTGAATATGCAAAGATCCCTTCTGATTGATAAGGCCGCCAATTCAGACACTCTTCGGGCTGAGGTGATGGCCACTAGAAAAAGAACCTTCCATGTTAAAAATTTTAATGGTATCTCTCATACTGGTTCGAAAGGGTGTACTGTTAAGGCCTTCAATGCTGTGTGGAGATCCCAGGAGGGAAATCTGTGTGTCGTTGGAGGGGCCAAGCTGGAGAGTCCCTTGATGAAGTGGCACAGGTGGGGATGCAAAGAAACAATGGCCGCCCTCTCTGACAATAAGAATGATGTTATGGCTGCCACCTGTCTCTTTATGGTATTAGGGCATAGACCAGAATCTACCCCATCCTGCAGGAAGTCCTCTCTTTCTGGCTTTTCTTCGCAAACGAAGATTCAGGAAGGACTCATCCCGCGCTTTCTGCAAATGTGCTGATGACTGAAAAGGCCAATCCGAGATAAACAAGTCCAGTTGCAGAAAGCACAGCAGAAGGTCTCCTTGGGTGATGTTTCTGGGTTGTGATTCTTTCTGCATTGATAATAAAGGAACTGACACATCCCTAAAATCACGGCCCGTACGTCTGTACCATCATCTTAACACTCGAAAAGTGTACTCGTAGATACACTGAGTGGATTCCCTTCTCGAGGCCAATATTGTCCCGACCACCAGGCGTGAGTATCCTCTCGCCGTTAACATCTGCCACTCAATCTCCACGTGCGGAGCTGTAGCCAGGCTGGGTCTGGATGAGGAACCTGACCTTGGGCCAAAAGGTCTGTCCGAAGTGAGAAAGACATCGAATCCACCTGAAGCTCAAGAATGTCCAGAAACCAAACTCTTCGAAGCCATTCTGGGGCGACTAGAATGACCTCTGATTTCTCTGTTTGAATCCTGTTGAGCACTCTGGTTATCAGTTGGATTGGGGGGGAAGCGTAGAGTAACGTCCATGGCCAAGTTCAGGTCAGGCCGTCCATGTCCTCTGCTCCTTCTGTTATGTACATGGAGAAGAAGCGGGGAAGTTTCGTGTTCACTGGAGACGCAAACAGATCTATCTCCAGGCGGCCCAGAGTCTGGACGATGTCCTCGGACACCTCGTGACGTAGGCTCCATTCTCCTTGATCGATGTCTGATCGGCTGAGCCAGTCCACCTTCAGGTTGAGTGTTCCCTGAAGGTGCTCTGCTGCTATCAACACGAGGTTCTCCTCTGCCCACAGGAACAGGTGTGATGCTTCCTCCTTGAGTGTCCATGACCTAGACCCTCCCTGGCGATTTATGTGCGCCTTCGTCGTGACGTTGTCTGTACGAATTAGTACCATCCTGTCCTTGACCAGATACGGGAAGGCCATCAGGGCCAATCTGACCACCCTGAGCTCTAACCTAACACCAACTGGAAGAACTGTATTAAATTGAATTATATTAAACTATAAATCAAATACTGAACTATAAATCAAGTGCTAATTATTAAACAATAACGATGTGTACACACACACATAGATTAATTCACAATCACATATGGTGATGTTTTTGTCTATAACATATCAAATGAGCTACACTATAAATCAAGTGCTAGCTAACTTTACATAACCACTATCACAACTGAATGGATTGAGAAATAGTCACTTATGGTGATACTTTTTGGCTTATTACATACACAATGTTTTAATGAACATTTAGGAATACAATTTAAAACCACATGTTGTATAGTTATATAAACTGGTTCCCAACTTTAGAAAGAATTCTCTTTAGCAAGCACTTGTACAACTATACATAAAAAGTCAACAGTAATAATCACAATAATATGTTGTGAGAATTCCTTACATTTCCCCTCTTTCTCAAACACTACTCACAATCATGGACTGTGTGAATTTTTAACCTTATTTATAAACAATAATCACAACATATGTGATTAGCACTTGATTTGTAGTTCTGTATTTGATTTATAGTTTAATATAGTTCAATTTAATACAGTTCTCCCAGTTGGTGTTAGGTTAGTCATGAGGACCCTACAGTAGTGGTGTTACTAACATCCTGAGCTCTAGCCAGTTGATGCTGTGGGCCGCTTCCTCCGCGGTCCATTTGCCCTGGGCCAGATGGGATCCGCAGGGCACTCCCCATCCCCGAAGACTGGCATCTGTGGTGATTTGGATCTTGCCCTGATGCCACAGTTGACGGTGTATCGCTGGTGACAGCCACCATTGTAGTGATGTCGAGACTTCTTGGGGAAGTCTCACTGCCTGGTGTTGTTTGCTGGCTATCTCCTTCTGAAAAGGAAGCAAAAACCAATGGAGTGCCCTGGCATGAAACCTCGCCCATGGCAGACAGTCTATCGCTGCAATCATCAGACCCTGTAGATGGGCCAGGTGCATGATGTCCGGCCTGGTTGCCCCCAGTGCCTTTCTGAATTGACTTGATCCGTTCTGTGGGGAGTCGGACCAGGCCCATCACCGAGTCCACTAATGCCCCTAGATGCTTGGATCTGTTGACTTGGGGTCAAGGAGCTCTTTTCGAAGTTGACCTGGAATCCGTGCTTCTGCAGGGAATCCATGACAACCTTGACCTCCCTCTCAGCTCTCTGTATGGACTGGGAATGAATCAGGTCGTCGTCTAAGTAAGGATAGACATGTATTCCTGAGCGCCGCCAGGAGGCCACCAAGGTAATCAAGATCTTTGTGAAGACTCTGGGTGCCGAGGATAGCCCAAAGGGGAGAACTTTGTATTGGAAGTGTCTGTTCTTGTAACAGAGCATAGAAATTAACAGTGTTCCTTATGTATTGGGATGTGGAGGTACGCATCCTGTAAGTCCAGAGAGGAAAGATAATCCCCTGGTCTTATGGCTTCCAGAATGTGCTTCAGGGTTTCCATCCTGAACTTCCACTTCCAGACAAACTTGTTTACTCCTCTTAAATTTAGGACCGCCCTCCATGTACTGTTCTTTTTCGGAACTAAGAACAGAATAGAGTAGCAGCCTCTGCCCTGCTATGATTTCTGAACCTCCTCTATGGAGGCGGTGAATGGCTTATGTCATAAGGCACTGCTTTTCCCCATCCCTGTGACAAGGGGTCGGGAGGAACCATTGTGGGGGAAGTCGAGAGAACTCTATCCAGTATCCCTGACGAATAGACTGCAGGACCTATTTGTCCAAGGTAGTTTTTCCAAGCCCCCATGAAGGCTTGCAATCTTCCTCCCACTGGGAGAGAATTGTCATTGTTGAGACTTGGGGTTCTGTCTGGCGGACTGGGACTGTGTTGATTTCCCAGTGCCTCCTTGCTGATTCCTATGGTAATACCTGTTCTCTCCCCAGCGTGTTCTTCGAGGTCTGAAATCTCTGGAGCTGGAATGGCTTGTAGTCGCGCCCATCAGGGTGGAGAAGGGCCGGGTCGCAGCCGGTGGTGGCCGATGCAGAGGTCTTCCTCCCTTCCTTGGCCTCTTGATCTGCTGCCGCTGACTGTGACGCTCCGCTGAAGATCTTCCCCTTCCGAGGGCTCAGCAGAGCCGGCTCCCGTCCTTGCCGGGCGATCGCTGCCAATTACAGCAGCGATCACCGCACCTGTTTCCTCCAGTGAGCTCATCCCTATTCCCCTCGTGGCTTGGGCTGCTAGAGGGAAAAACGTTTCCCTTTAACTTTTTTTTTTTTTTAAGATTTAAAAAATGGTGCCAGCCACACGTAAGGGGACAAAGAGAGGACAAAGGAGGAAAGACGTCCTACCAGGAGCGTAGGCAGGAAACAGACTGGCCAGCTGGGGGGTCGTCCCTCCTAAATGACACCATCGATGGTCAGCTTTTCAAAATAAAAGTCTCTTTGACCTGCCTACTGGGAGCAAGTGGAAAGAACAACCCAAGCATGCGGATGCTCTGGAGCCCTCTCCACTGGGAAACTTTTCCTTCTCTGTCTTCATCCAAACCATCTCAAGTAAATCTAAACTAATTCTATTTGACACCTTCATCTTCGATATTTGTTTGTTTAAAATATTTATACCTCATCTCTGAAAGACATACAATAATCTATGTAAACAGTTTAAAATATCAAAACAGCTTGTCCTGACCAAAGAAGTGGAAAGAAGAGCATATGTGTGTCATTTTAGAATGTTTCCTTTTTTTTTCTCATCTTTTAGTATCAGACACCTTCCTTCTGCATCCTGTGGGTCAGTATGTGTGTATGTTTACAAAAGAAGTGTCTCTTTTCTTCATGAGCCTCCCTTCCTGAATCCTTTCACCTATGTAATGCTCCCTTTAGCACCGGGATGGGTAGCTGTGGGAGGTTAGGGGGCTGCATTACACTATAGGAGACTTCTTTGGTGGGCTGCAGCCCCACCACCACACTGCCAAAAAAAAAAAAAAGCCTTCCAAGGCCCACTAGGGCATTTTTGTCATGTTTTTAGGCCCAGGAGAGGTCTTTTTTTCAAAACAGGATGTGACCAGAAGTCATTTCTAGTTCACTTCTGATTTTTAAAAAAAAGACTTTTCAAGGCCTAAAATGGCTGGGGGGGGGGCATGGCAAAAATGTCCCCCACATGCCCTGGATAGCATTTGGAGACAAAAAATAAAAAACATTCAAAAATATTTTTGACTCCTGGAGGGCCCTGACAGCCACTAAAATGGCCCAAGGGGCCACATGCGGCCCATGAGCCACACTTTGCCTACCCCTGCTCTAGTACAAGTATCTTCCCTGCTCCTCTCCCCTCCCAACCAAGCCCAAGTTCCTTGGGGATAAATATCAACAGAATATAATATTTATTATCCTGAATTGGAAGCATGTGTAACATTCCAACAAGGTAGGGTCTGTCATTTTATGAATGCCCCTAGGGGAACAGCTTGTTCCATGTGCACACCTAAGAAATGTGTTGTATCAATTTCATCTATCAACAACAGGGCATCCTCTCAGCAGATATTGCATATTTTGGCTCTGGGGCAATTCAGAGTAAAATCCTTTCACATTCCTAATATTATCTACAAGTTCAGGCTGCAGTATTCACAGGGAAAATACTGTTCATTGCTTGGCTCAGATAACAGGTACTTCTATGATTGTACACCTATAAAGATCAACTGCTACTAAATAATGTCTCTCAGCTTGGAGTATGAAGTCTGTTCAAATTCTTACAGCCTCCAGAACCATCTTAGCAGCATGGTGGTGATGTTCTTCATGCAGTGATCCAGCAGCACCTAATGAACAGTCAGCCCATTGAATCTTCTTCTCCACATGACAGCATGCAGCTTCACTGAGGTCCAGACCAAATACTTACCAGGCTATATTCTCTCTTCTAATGTACCTTCAGCAAAGCACTGGAAAATTCCGTCTCTTTTGTTAGATGTTGCAGATCCATTTATCGTTTGTCCTGCAACAGTCACTATATCAAAAATGAACACTGCCCTTTTAACTTCTAACATTTTTTTCTTATTGCCATTCTACACACCATCCATTCTAGCTTCTTCTGTGGTGCTTTTTTCATGCCACTGTTTAAGTCTTTCACAGAAACTACACAATAAGTCTATCAGGACATCAGTCGCTTAAATGGATGCCATGTTCTGATGTAAACTGACTTCTGTCGGGTAGTCAGATGAGTAAGTTTACATCCATGATTTCAACATTATAAACCTGCATATATTCTGGATTAAGTTTCAAAGAAACATCATCAACAGGAAGCTCAGTGACATTAGCATACAGATAGTCATTCAATCATCACAGCCATATCAAGCTCAGTGAATTTTAACACACTGTCAATCTCTACTACTCAAAATATCCACAAAAGTGTTGCTTGTTAATACTCTGACATATTAGCAGTCAGACAGGGAGGAAAGAGGATCGAACAAGAAAAGCTGGTTACTTGAGTAGCAAATCTAGTTCTTGCACAGGTCAACAGCTAATCCATGCAGCAAAGAGAGGTGCCTTAGCTTTAACAATGGCTGAAGTGGTCATAAATTTTGCTCACAATTATTTACATCCATTGCAACATTTATTTTTCTTAATAATTTAGCTCACAACTCAACAAGTTGAAGTGGCTCAGATGGATGTTTAAAACATCAGAAGATCCTTGCTGGATCAGAACTAAAGCCAGTGTGGTGTATTTGGATTAGGACTTGCAAGATCCAAAAATATTAGTCCTTACTGAGCCATAAAAACTCATTGTGTGACCTTGTATCAGTCATCAATGTTCAACCTAAATTAATTAAAACTAAAAAAAATCAAGTTCATTTGTTTGCATAGTGGCCAGCCAGCTGACTGTAGGAAGCCCACATGTATGACTGCGATGTGTGTCTCCCTGAATCATAAAAGTTGGAAGAGACCACAAGGGCCATCCAGTCCAACCCCCTGCCATGCAGGAATACACAATCAAATCATTCCTGACAGATGGCCATCCAGCCTCTTTTTAAAAAACCTCCAAAGAAGGAGACTCCATCACACCACTGCTTAACAACTCTTACTGTCAGGGCATTCTTCCTAATGTTTAGGTGGAATCTCTTTTCCTGTAGTTTGAACCCATTGCTCCGTGATGCCTAGTAACAAATATGAAGTTACAAAACTATATTTTTTAAAATAAATGCACATAATGGTTGGATCCAGACATGCTGCTCTGCAAATAGAAAAGCATTAAGTGAGTCAGATCCTGCTGTACTACTCCCACAAAAGAAGGGAAAGCAATTTCCACTGATACCCCCTTCCTCCTCTAGCAACTGGCACCGTTGCCTACACTATTTCAGATGGACACACAGTCCTTTACAGCAGATTTTGAGGGACATGAGGAGTCGTAGCAAAAATCACTTCCCTCTCTTTCCACCCATGGAGGCTCCACTATGTAGAATTGGGCTACTCAACTCTGTAAGCAACCCACTGATGATAATGCTACATATTTTTAAAGCAGTGATCCAAACTTGATGGGGGGGGGCAGGAATCAGTAAGCACACCACATTGTTTAAATGCTATAGTCAAACAAACTATACTTGAATAAAACATAATTGTTTTTACTGAAATACTTGCAAGTATTTTAAGACACTGCAACTCAACGGAACACATTACCTCACATTTTAAAAACAAGTGAAAGCTCGGAAAACTGTTTACAGACATACAATTTCAGCACACCCAAACAGGTGCACATTTATATTAATAGCTATGCTTCCCAAGAGCAGTCACCTTGAAAAAAGTTAATTTTAACTTGATCACTAATATTATGTTACTAATTTTATAAAGTTGGCCTAAATACCCTAAAGGCACCAGATCCTGTTTGTTCCTGGAAGCTAAGGAGGGTCAGCTCTGGTTAATACTTGGATGGGAAACCACTAATGAACACCAGGTGCTGTAGATTATATTTTAGAAGAAGGAACTGGCAAAACCACTTGAGTATTCTTTGCCTAAGAAAACCCTATGGAATTCATGGGGTCACCATAAGTTGACAGGCAACTTGAAGGCACATAAGCACAGACAATTTTATGAAATGACATATTTTTAGAAATTGAAAGTTTCTGAAGGGAAGCTATAGAGATTTCTTCCAGGTTTTCTTCCATTTCTGATGGGAAAGAGGTATTCTTGGAAAACTGCAAAATGCAGTTTTGTATCACAATACCCTTTACTGATTGAAAATCACTGTGTTACTTTAGAAACATAAAATGCACTATGTATAATTTAACTTGACATAAAAGCATCATGTTTGCATTTACTTTTTCAAATATTATTGTTAAAAACTGAGCTGTGAGGTCCTGAACAATAAGGAACACCTGTGCTATAAAGATCATCTTTGCTTTTACCAATTTAGGACGATCAGACCACCACCACCACCCCATATTAAAAACAGAAGAAACCATCAACACTGTTTCCTCTAATCCTCCATAGTGACAAGCAGGCATAAAGCATTCATTCCTATAAGAATAAGAGAGAAAAGGAAACCAAAATTACAATGATGTGAAATACTGCACATGCTGTTGTGCGCCTTCAAGTCATTTCTGACCCATGGCAACCATGAGGTGAACCTATCACATGGTTTTCTTGGCAAGATTAGTTCAGAGGAAATTTGCCACTGCCTTCCTCTGATGAGGCTGAGAGAGTGTATGTGACTTGCCCAAGGCCACCCAGTGAGTTTCCATGACTGTGCAGGGATTTGGACCCTGGTCTCCAGAGCCACAGTCCAACACTCAAACCATTACATCATAGAGCTCTGTAGTCATACAAAAATGTCTACATAGGTTTTAGAAAAAAATTGACAGGGAGAGGAAATAAATCCATTTTTAAACATTTTTGTAGGGAAAAAAACTGTGTACTCCCCCCCTCCCCATTTTTTCCAGTCCCCCCGCCTCAGAACCAGGAATTACAATTCACATCTCTAATCCCTCCCCCACATCTAGGCAAATTCAAGTGAGTGAACTAATTCCTCTTTGCTCAATAGTGGGTAGACAGAGGAATCAGCATTGGTTGGTTAGCCAACAATCATAAATGCAAATAATTGTTTCACACAGTTTAAAATGGCAACAGCTGCATGTCTAATGCGATTTGGATAATGCCTTCAGAATATGAAAGAACACCAAGATACTTGTTACAGAACAGTATAAACTCTCCATGTATACAGTTTTTCCAAGAGGCATCTGTAGTCCATTGGTGAACCACATATAAAATGTCCATCTGATATGACCTATAAAACTGGTACCTTCACCAGTAAGTTGTTCTGCAGTATTTCCCAATCTCTGTCTGGGTCATGAACCCAGACATACAGCTGGAAGGTGACCAATATAACAGGAAGTTAAGCAGTCTCGAAAAGCCAACTTACGATACTTCCTTTCTCCATTTATCAGCAAAGGCTCCAGACAGCGCTGTTTAGTAATACTCAATTTGTTGCCACATGGCTGGGACAGGGTTCTGTTAAAAATCCAGTAACAAAGGGTATACCTTACCACAAAAGTTGCTGAAATCCCACCACACAGAGGCATACTAGCATCCCACCCCATAAACCACACACTCTGGGTGGACGTTCTGCGTGTCAAAGTCAGGAGCTTCTCTCAGCCTAAGTACTCTTAAAAGGTAGCAGGTAAGATAGTGGTGCTTTGGAAATATGGGCCTACACACCACCCCATTTCTACAATATTGTCCAGATGCTAACTACTGATGTGATCAGCTAAACATACGGTAGCATAGCAAGCACCGAGCTGCTGTGTTGTGTACATGGTGCAAAACAAGGGATCTGCATGGGAGTATACATATGTATGTTCATTAAGAGTTTGTTTTTAAGAAGTAAATAAGGAGCGATCCATTCAGCCAATATGAGGCTAAATTATGGGACAGTTTTATACACAAAATTGTCTTTTCCACTGTTTATGACTTCTGCAAGAAAAGACACTTAAAGGAACAAATGACAGAGCAAATGCTAACTACTTATTATGTTGTTCATTCTTGAAATCAAGTTCCTTCTCATCTGAGGCATAAGCTGCATTTAGCAGCCTACAAATGGTTACCCCAGGAAGTGAGTGGGCTTTTGTTTCAGGGATACTATTTTAATCCTTCATACCAAAACTTGTTCAAATAAAGCAACTATCTGCTGCCAACTAAGAACACAGTCTCTCCCAGACAACTGTGCTCTTTAACTATCAAAAGTGTCCTCTATCATTTAGACTGCCCTAACATTCTTGCCATATCTGTCAGACAATGATATATAGGCCTGAGCAATGTAACTAACAGAGTTCTCTGCAAACTTACCCAAAATATGCCTCCCACTCACTGCCTCCCTCCACTGCTAAACTTCCATTGCCCTCCAAGCCCAAAACATACAAACGTTTAAAAGTATTTTTTTTAATCCTATAAAACACTATCGCTTATGAATTAACTCCCATGGAATTTTTAAAAAGACAGAGTATGATCCACTCAGCTAAGCTTTTAAGGATATGCCCCATGTCAAATATTGAAAAGGCAGGAAAGGCGCGTTCTGAAGACACTAAACTGACCCTTTAAAGTTCTTGAAGAGATGGGATAGAATGCTTTGACATAAGAAATCCAGTCTGAAAGAAAGCAACAAGAAGTAGCTTTGCATATAGCATTATTTCATATAAATATCTTCCTTATAAATGGGAATCTTCCTTATAAATGAGAAGATTATTATAGAGCCACATGGTTAGCTCATCCCTTTCTTATACACCTTCATTTTTGCCACCTAGCTTTCAAAAGAACCAAAAATGGCCCAAGGTTCTGAAGCATCCTGCTTCTGAGGACCTCTCAGTATCCACTACCATACAGCCAACCCTGCCAGCACCTACATCCCAGGTTGCTGTGTCGACTCTTCCGGTATCAACATTACCTTCAATACCAACCGCTTCTCCTCCTCTGGTACTTCAACTGACCTTTGGGCAGTGCCCACCCACTATATCTCACCAAGGGTGTGGAGATTGGTGCCGTCTCCTAGAAGGGACCCTGGTGGCGCAGTGGTTAAATGCCAGTACTGCAAGTCACCATGTTGCAAGTTTGATTCCTGCGGGCTCCAAGCCTTTCATCCTTTCGTAGGTTGGTAAAATGAGTACCCACCTTGGGGGGGCAATTAGCTAACACACATTGGAAATTGTTTAATGCAGTGTAGATGTGTAAATAGCGATTGCTTAAAACAATTTGTAAGCCGCTCTGACAGCCTTGTGGCTGAAGAGCGGGGTATAAATAAAAAAATAAAAATAAAAAATAGAAAATTTCATGATCGATAGTACTCTCCGCCACACTGGGTCAATAGATACAAGAAGGACTCTCCTTATACCACTGTGTCTTATCTGAGGCAGTTACCAGAAGCACTTATGTTTGTAGAAATATATTTTTATTTATTATATTTATTTAATTATTTTTACCACGCTCTTCAGCCACAAAGGCTCTCAGAACAGCTTATAAATTGTTAAGCAATAGCACTTTACACATCTACGCCGCTTTATAGTGTGCTAGGCACTAAGCGCTTTCCAATGTGTGTTAGCTAATTGCCCCCACAAGCCAGGTACTCATTTTACTGACCTACAAAAAGATGGAAGGCTGAGTGAACCTTGGAACCCTTGGGATCAAACTTGCAATGTTGTGGCTACAGTACTGGCATTTAACTACTGCGCCACCAAGGCTCCCTTGAATCCTAGTCACTGATATTTTTCTTACAGAAAGTTTCTGGCTGTACACTAAACATCCTAAAGGCACTGGATCTCATCTGATCTTGGAAGCTAAGCAGGGTTAGCCCTGGTTAGTACTTGAAGGGGAGAACACCAACAAATACCAAGTGCTGTAGGCTATATTTCTGTCATGTAATACTTCTTCATACTTAGCAACCAGCAGCTTCAGAGTTAAAACAGTGAGCTTTATTGCTATAGAAATCTAAAGAGCGAATTATACAAAATTGTTGCTTGGAATGAAAGCTATTGGTAAAGCAGTAAAATATAAGGTTTTCACAGTCAACAAAATCTGGTGGGCTATACAGTCATTGGACATCCATTATTTCCACTCCCCTTTCACACCGGAGTGGGCTCCATCTCCCATTCTCACAAGCCTCTGCAGGTGCAAGGCTGTTCAGTCAATTTCCGACACATACCATCCTCACTTGTCTTTTCACAGTACGCCAACTTGTTGCAGTTATAAAGAATGCAAAACATCAAACAGTATTACAGAACTGCAAGCACAGATCACTTTAACCATTTTGGCAGGAGAAGATTCCTTTTTGGGACCGATCCTGATAATTTCAGAGGAAAGAACTGGCAAAACCACCTCTGAGTATTCCTTCCCTAAGAAAACCCTATGAAATTCATGGGGCCACCATAATTCGACAGGTGACTTGAAGGTGCACACACACAGCTACTTAGATAACATTGTGATCTTGTATTTCCTTGGACCAAATCTGAATAGCAGTAGTAGTACCTGGGCATGTTTAGTCTGGAGAAGAGAAGGTTAAAAGGTGACATGATAGCTAGCCATGTTAAAATATTTGAAGGGATGTCATACTGAGGATGGGACAAGCGTGTTTTCTGCTGCTCCAGAGACTAGGACATGGAGCAATGGGTTCAAACTGCAGGAAAAGAGATTCCACCTATACATTAGGAAGAACGTTGTGACAGTAAGAGCTATTCAGAAGTGGAATACACTGCCTTGGAGTGTGGTGGAGTCTCCTTTTTTGGAGGTTTTTAAGCAGAGGCTGGATGGCTATCTGTCAGGAATGATTTGACTGTGTATCCCTGTATGGCAGCGGGTTAGACTGGATGGCCCTTGTGGTCTCTTCCAGCTCTATGATTCTAAGCTTCTGATCTAAATAAAGGATATAAGAAAATGATGAAATTTAATCAGATATAGGCCTGACATTTTTAACACGTAAAGAAAACTACACTGTAAGAAGGAAAACATTCAGAAGCTTAATTGTCCTGAATAAAGACAAATACATTGCAAGATTTTCTTGGAATCAAGATAGGGACAAAATAGAATGTTCCACAACTTGGAGATTTAATTCTTTGATTTAACAGCCTTCCCTTTTGGTCCTTAAGTTCTTTCTCAATCAGTAAGCAAATTGCTTCAATAGACAAAGATTCGGTGAGAAAAAGTATAAGCAACTCTGTGGTGAAGCATCCCTAGTTTTAAACTTTGCTAACCTAGAGATAGGAAAGTTCAGGTTTAAATGACCACCTATACCACCCATCCTTTATATATTTCCATGTACATTAATGCATTTACAAATAATTTTTATGTTTTTGAAAAGAGATTTAAAGGGACTGAGAAAGCCCTAAGACAGCTTTGGTGCAGCCTATTAAATGTTTGAACTGTTCCTGGGTGCCAAGGGACCTTCAGGGATTGTGGGGAGTAGGAGCTGCAGCTAAAGGAGGGAATTAGCAGAAAAGGTGACACACACCCTTCATGAACAGAAATGCCTTATGCTCACATTACTGGAGCTCTGTACATCGCTCCTACTGTAAGTACATTCCTTACAGCAAGCATATTGATTCACTAAGTTTGTCCAATACATTAGGCCTAATTTAAAAGTGGCAAAAAGTCCCATATTTGTTATAAGGATTCAATTACAGTTGTCCCTTCATATTTGCTGGTGTTTGGTTCCAGGTCCCCCCATAGATACCAAAATCCGTGAATACTCAAGTCCCATTATATGCAATGGCATAGCAAAATGGTCTCTCTTATATATGATGGCAACATAAAGGTTTGCTTTTTGAATTATTATTTTTTAAAGAATATTTTCAAGCCATGAATACTTAAATCCGTGGATACCAAATCCATGGATATGGAGGGACAACTGTACTTGCCTTACTTCACAGAAAAGACAGCTATAAATTATCGAGCATTATAAATGATACGGACTTTGTGAGAGGGTTCAAATGGTAAAGGTTGACTATCCATTATCAGAAATGCCTGCTACCAGAAGTGTTTTGTATTTTGTATTTATTTTTATTTTTTAGGATTTTGGAATATTTACATATACATAATGAGATATCTTGGAGATGGGACCCAAGTCTAAACACAAAATTCATTTGTGCTTCATACATATTTTATACACAAAGTCTAAAGGTAATTTCATACACAATATTTTAAATAATTTTGTGCATGAAACCAAGTTTGTGTATACTGAACCATCAGAAAGCAAAGCTATCATTATCTCTGCCACATATGTGGACAATATTGGATTTTGTAGTATTCTGGATTTTGGATTTCCAGATAAGAGATATTCAACTTGCACAGCATTTTCTTATAAGGTAATATTTAGGGTTGTTTCTTTTTTCCGTTATAAAAACATCTCAAGCAGAGTACTACCAAATGGGACGCTATTCATTTCCAAGCTCAGTATTGGGTTCATTTAATGTGTTCAGTGGAATAAGGGCTCTTCTTCATGAAAGTAAGATGTCTCCTGCTAATTAAAACAGAAAGCTGTTAAGACAGTTCTCAAAGAAAACAATGCTCTTTTGTCAGAAAGATCTTAACAATTTTATTGTTCGGTTCTACAGATGGAAGAGAAATTCAACAGGAAAAGAAGATGTATCAGCAAACTGTCAGTGACATAAATGAAACAAGAAAACCAAAGATTGTATTATTCCAATCCTTGGTTAAGTAGTTATATTAAGTATGTACATGTTCCTGAACATGGCAGTTTCACAAAACCATTGTATCACCATAGTCCTCTCTAACACAAGAAAGCTGTTATAGCTTCAGAGTGTGTCCAGTACCTTGAACATTTGAACTTCATAACTTAATTTTTAGAGAACAGCCTCCTAGATGTAGGGAATATGTGTATATACTGGGGATGTAAAGTTTATTCATGAATTGTCTTGTTTAAGGTAAGAAAGATATCTCAATACATCTTAATACATTACAAGGTTTTTTGTGTGTTTTAATCGTATTTGTACAAAAACAGCTTTGTACAAAAATATATTGTATTTGTACAAAATGTCAAAATACTGTATTTTGCAGAAAATAAAAAGTTTTGCATAATTTTTGGCCAAACAAAAAATCCCAAAATGGAAAAGCAAAACTCCCACAATCTTTGAAGTTGAAGGCTTTCACGGCTAGCATCCATAGGTTTTTCGTGGATTTTTTTCCCTTCCAGAATAAACTCTTCCAGAACACGGCCTCACAGCCCAAAAATCCCCCACAAAAAAATCCCACAATCTTGTCCAGTATGGAAAAGTCTTTGGAAATTGACATTGTTTTGTGTGAGAGGGAAATAAGCAAGGAATTACAAACCTAGTTCATACTTGCCTTGCACTTGCAAAAGAGCATAACCATCCAAGACTCTTGTTAGCATAAACAGTATGCACAGGACAGTTCTTCTCTTATTGTATATGATCACATTCAAGTGATAAGAGAACAGCACTAAATGAACACATATCTAGATGGGGATTAGTAGAGTTGTTATCCATCCACCACAGAGAATTCCCAACAGTGTATTCCACTAGTATTTTTTTTTCAAAACTGGTAACGTACACCACCTTGTGGGGAACATATACAACTGCAATTGAAAATAAAATCAAAGAAGTACTGTATTACAAAGAAGCACTGTATTACTGCATTGATCTTGACTTGAATTAGATCCTGAAATCGTGAATGTGATTTGGTATGTACTGGAAGTGCCCAGGCCTCACTAGCTTTCAATGGTACTTCAGGCTCCACCAGACTAGGTCACACAGCTGAGATACATCCAGTTAGATATAATAATTCAACTGTGCTAGCATTATTAAACTGCCACTTCTGACAGCAGAATACACACCTTAATCTGGTTTTACCTAATCGTGTTTCTCTTCCATTTTGTTAAACTTTGCATCACTAGGTAAAGCACATTCATATAATATACAAACTATAACCTCAAACCACAAAAACTTAGTCTTCCAGGTACCACAGGACTTATTCTGAAAGTTTATGTAGGAGGAATTGTTAAAGCGGTATGAATGTTATACCACACATTTTCTATTTCTTAAGGAATCTAACAACCTTTTGATAAGGTGTTTTTGTGTTTTGGTAACTTGGCACATAAGATTGTTATACAGCGTGATACCTTTTGTTGCTAGGCTCAGAAATAAAACTTATTTGTACTTTTGCAAAGGTGAAATATCTTGGACTATGGATAAGTAAGCAATTCTCTAATTGTGTTAATGCTTCCCTATAGTGCCAATAGTGTTAGACAAGACATCATTTATGTGGGATTTCTTTACATAAAATACACTAAAATTAATCTTCATTACTACCAAGTTTATAATTTAGAAAATTAGCACACAGAGAGAGAAAAATGTAATTATAGAAGTTCTCTCTGGCTTTTCTTCGCAAACGAAGATTCAGGAAGGACTCATCCCGCGCTTTCTGCAAGCGCGCTGATGACTAAAAAGGCCAATCCGAGATAAACAAGTCCGGTTGCAGAAAGCACAGCAGAAGGTCTCCTTGGGTGATGTTTCCAGGTTGTGATTGTTTCTGCATTGTCATTTCTCTTCAAGACTTGTTCAGCGTGAATTCTCAAATAAGGCTGAAGCATAGTGGATAGTGTGTCTCCATGCCTCCGGATATGATGCCAGGGCAGATCATTGTTGGTGATCAATTTGGCTGAGCCTGAAATATTGTTTCAGGGAGTCCTTGTATTGTTTGTTTGTTTGTTTGTTTGTTTGGAGCGCCCCTCTTACGCTGACCCGTGACAAGTTCACCATAGAGTACTATTTTTGGGAGGTGATGGTCCTCCATACTAGAAACGTGCCCTGCCCAGCGCAGCTGTGTTCTCAATATCATGGCGTCAATGCTGGTGATCCCTGCTTGCTCAAGGACAGCAACATTCATCACATAGTCAGTCCAGTGTATATTTAGAATTGTGTGTATACAGCGCTGATGAAAGCGTTCAAGGAGTCGTAGGTGGTGGCGATAGGTGACCCATGTTTCAGATCCATAAAGGAGGATAGACAGTACAATGGCTCTATACACACTGATTTTTGTGTATAGAGATTTTCGCCTCAGGTGTTTATTACTCCAGACTCTTTTGTGAAGTCTTCCAAATGCGCTATCCTCTGGCTTTTCTTCGCAAACGAAGATTCAGGAAGGACTCATCCCGCGCCTTCTGCAAGCGCGCTGATGACTAAAAAGGCCAATCCGAGATAAACAAGTCCGGTTGCAAAAAGCGCAGCAGAAGGTCTCCTTGGGTGATGTTTTTGGGTTGTGATTCTTTCTGCGTTGTCGTTTCTCTTCAAGACTTGTTCGTCGTGAGTTCTCAAATAAGGCTGCAGCATTGTGGATATTGCGTCTCCATGCCTCCCGATGTGAGGCCAGGGCGGACCACTGTTGGTGATCAATTTGGCCAAGCCTGAGATGTTGTTTCAGGGAGTCTTTGTATCGCTTTTTTGGAGCGCCCCTCTTACGCTGACCCATGGCGAGTTCACCGTAGAGTAGTATTTTTGGGAGGCGATGGTCCTCCATCCTAGAAACGTGCCCTGCCCAGCGCAGCTGTGTTCTCAATATCATGGCCTCAATGCTGGTGCTCCCTGCTTGTTCAAGGACAGCAACATTCGTCACATAGTCAGTCCAGTGTATATTTAGGATTGTGCGTAGACAGCGCTGATGAAAGCGCTCGAGGAGTCGTAGGTGGTGGCGATAGGTAACCCATGTTTCAGATCCATAAAGGAGGATAGACAGTACGATGGCTCTATACACACTGATTTTTGTGCTTTGCCTCAGGTGTTTATTGCTCCAGACTCTTTTGTGAAGTCTTCCAAATGCACTATATGCCTTTGCTAATCTGTGATCGATCTCTTTGTCAATCTTGATATGCCTTTGCTAATCTGTGATCGATCTCTTTGTCATTCTTGGCATCTGAGGAGATGATGCTTCCCAGGTAGGTGAACTGCTGAACGGACTTGAGCACAGATTTGCCGACGGCAATGTGGGGATGGTGGTGTTCGTCCTGTGGTGCAGGCTGGTAAAGAACTTCTGTTTTCTTCAGGGTGACTTCCAGCCCAAACAGCTCTGCAGCTGTTGCGAAGCAGGATGTTAGGCGTTGCAGAGCTGCTTCTGTGTGGGCAACAAGGGCAGCATCATCAGCGAAGAGCAGCTCACAGACTAGTTGGTTTAGAGTCTGAGTGCGAGCCCTCAGACAGCTTAAGTTAAACAAGCTACCATCAGTACGGTAACGTATATAGATGCCATCGTCTTCTTCAAGCTCTGCCATAGCCCTTTGGATCATCATGCTGAAGAAGACTCTAAATAAAGTTGGTGCAAAAATACAACCTTGCTTCACTCCAATAGTTATTAGAAAGGGCTCTGAAAGAGCATCGCCATATATGACTTGACCGCGCTGGCCCTCGTGTAGCAAGATAATCATTTTAAGGAATTTGGGGGGATATCCTAGTCTTTCCAGAATCTGTCACAGACATTTTCTACTCAGTGTCAAAGGCTTTGGTGAGGTCGACAAATGTTACATAGAGACCCTTGTTCTGCTCCCTACATTTTTCTTGCAGTTCTCTAAGGGCAAATACCATATCTGTAGTACTCCTATTGGCTCTGAAGCAACATTGGCTTTCAGGGAGAAGTTCTTCTGCAATAGCAGGAACTAATCTGTTCAGGAGTATCCTTGCAAGGATTTTCCCAGCAATAGAGAGCAGTGTTTTGCCTCGATAGTTTGAGCAATCGGATTTTTCTCCTTTTTTCTTTTACAGGGTGATGATGACTGCCTCTCGGAGGTCTGATGGCAGTTCCCCTTTTCCCCAGCAATTCACAAGGAGCTTGTGGAATTTATCGTGAACTGCATGACCTTCATGTTTCCAAACTTCAGGTGGGATTCCATCAATCCCAGCTGCCTTGCCGTTTTTCATTTGCTGTATGGCCTTAAGAGTCTCTTCCAAAGTGGGAGCTATGTCCAATTCATTTTTCATTGGCTTTTGTATCTTATATTGGATAGCTGAGCCTTGGACTACTTGGTTGGCACTAAAGAGACTTTGAAAATGTTCAGCCCATCGATTCAGGATGGAGGCTTTATCAGTAATTAATGTTTGACCGTCTGTACTGTATAAGGAGCTTTCGACCTGATAAGTAGGTCCAAACACTGCTTTAAGAGCTTCATAAAATCCTCTAAGATCACCCAGATCTGCACAGCGTTGTGTCTTTTCTGCTATATTGATCCACCACTTGTTCTGCATGTCTTGGAGTTTTTGTTGAAGTTTACTACATGTGAGACGGAAAGCTGCTTTTCTTACATGGCAAGTTGGCTGGGCGAGGTATGCCTGGTGAGCAGTTCTCTTCTTTGCCAACAGCTCCTGGATTTCTTTGTCTTCATCAAACCAGTCTTGATTTTTCTTGTGGGAGAACCCAAGGGATTCTCCTGCAGACTGAAGGATACTGTTTCTGATATGTTGCCAAAGCACTGTGGGAGAAGGATCTGTAGGATGGTCTTCAAGTTTTGTTTGCAGATTTGCCTGGAAGTTGTCTCTCATGGTAGCTTGTTGAAGATTGTTGACTTGGAGTCTCCTCTTTAAGATGCCACCCCTCTTAGGTTTGAACTTAAGATGAAGATTTTATTTACATCTGACGAGCGATGATCTGTTTGGCATTCTGCACTGGTCATCACTCGGGTATGACGGGTTAATTATAGAAGTTTTAGTCATCAGCGCGCTTGCAGAAAGCGCGGGATGTGTCCTTCCTGAATCTTTGTTTGTGAAGAAAAGCCAGAGAGAGAGAGAGAGAGAGAGAGAGAGAGAGAGTGTAACTGCATAATATAGGGCACATTGAGAACCAACCATCAGCTATATGGCTTCATAACAATGTTTGAGTGTTTTGTTGGCCATGGTCACACATCACCATAAGACAGGGATGCATGGGAACCCTGGTTTATCTTTTATTGCAACAGGATTAAAACAAATCCTTGGATTCCTTCTCCAATTTGTTGGGAAAGAACAACGGCAGGCTGCACTCATATTTTAACAACATGATTAAAAACCACCTCCGGAATTCTATACCACCTTTTATGTTATGTAACTTTACATATACTCAACTAAGTAGCAAAGGTGCTAAGAAACCCTATTAGTGAATTGCAAAGATGTGTATCAGGACACCAACAAGAATGCCCAATGAGCATTCATGTGTGATGCGTATCAGGCACTTTGCCAGCTCTGCTACGTTGTAATTTAACAGCGGCCTTCTACTGGATACATGCATAATGGAACTGCCCAATTCTCATCCCCACATACATAAGGCCACTCATGGAGACACAACTCCAAGACAGGATTTCAGTCCACATTTGTTTAGTCGTTCACATTGTATACAGCCAATGAACACCATGGTTACTGTGGGTCTCTGGTTTATAATTTTGTGTGATTGCAGACAGTCTCTCAACCTACTGCTAACAACAACTTAAAGCAGCCCTAACACAAATGGCAAGCAGATCATTTCCAACTTCAGTGGAGTTGTGTTTTAAGGATATGTTTCAGGATGCCCAGCCACAGACTTTTTTAAAAAGGGAATTTTCTAATTCCAGGCAAAAAACTTCTCCTGTAGTGACATTCTCTTTATTATGCAAAACAAACAAGCAGAATGCTGAACAATAAGGAAGACTACTAAGTTTGAACACTAAAAACATAACAAATCCAATGTTGTGAAAAATGCAAACGTAAGTTCAGGATTTTACTTCCATGATTTTGTATGGGTGAGATTTCAGCTGTTCTCACAAGAAGACATAACTTTGTTTAAACATGCCAAAAACACATAAATAACTAAAGAAATTATCAAATAAACACTTTAATAAATTTTCCAAGAAAAGGTGACAGTTCATTAAAAGAGTGTCCTGTGCATCCTGTGTTCTCGTTGGGAAAGGGAAGGGAGGGAAAGGACCACACATTCATGCTGTAATTGCGCAATTACAGCAGGATTTCATTTTGCACTCTCGTCAATAGCACAAAAAGAGCAATACTGAAGGCTATTCACAGATTTTTCCGTCAATGAAAAGTGACAAGCAATTAACGGGTGGAGCACAGATTGACCATGGGAAGACAACAACATTGTGCGATAATGGGAACCCATTTTTGGTACTGTCATGTTGTAATTCTGTGATTACAGCACATCTGATAAAGTCCTAAGTCTGTCTACTGAAAGCATCTACTGCCTAGCACAAGAAATGCTACATTACAAGAGAGGCTACTAGCACTTTAGTGTTAATAATCTACATAACACCACTATAAATTATCCACATTTTGCAGAAAACAGTTGAGACCATGTGAGGAAGCCTTGCCACAAGATACCCAATAAGCTCAAGGATGGGGCAGGGTTTCAGTTTATGCTCTTAGCTCAAAAACTACAGTGGTTCTCAGCCTGTGATCAACCACTAGCCGTAAAATTCCCAGAAGTGGAACTGTATAGTAGGCTTATTCTGAGTTAATTAAAAATGCCACATTGGTTACTTACCGTGAGGGTGCATTCTTGAGGGAACGGGGTGATGCGGGGCCTTCACATCTGGGTTTCGTCAGTCAAGCCTCTTGATATTCAAATTTCTTTGTCTTCATCTCCTCCATCCTGGAGCCACGAGGCCAGTTCACTGACTAGCAAAGCCCTGTAAGGACTAAGGAAATCGATCAAGTCAAGTAGTATCAAACAGAACTAGTTATTAAGTATATCGCCATGTGAGGAAAGAACGTACGCAGTCACTGGGCGGGGGAAGGCCCCGCATCACCCCGTTCCCTCAAGAATGCACCCTCACGGTAAGTAACCAATGTGGCATTCTCTGAGGGAGGGGTGATGCGGGTCCTTCACATCTGGGACGTGCCCAAGCTGACTCAATAGGGCGGGAGTGACTGCGGGATTGGCGAAGTTAGTCTTTGAGCACCTCCTGGAGCACCCTCCGACCGAAGTTCGCCTCGGCGGAACGGAACTTATCCACCTTATAGTGTCTGATGAAGGTGGACGGCGTGCTCCAGGTTGCTGCCCTGCAGATTTCTACCAGGGACGCGTTAGTAGAGAAAACTGCGGATGTCGCGGCTGACCTAGTCGAATGTGCCGTGACCCCTGAAGGTCTGGGAAGCCTAGCTGAGTCATAGGCCTCGAAGATACAGGCCCTGATCCAGGAAGCGATGGTCTTCTGCGAAGCTCTGGACCCTATGGCTGCCTGAGAGAAAGAGACGAATAGGACATCGCAACGTCTGATGGGGGCAGTACGTCTAATGTAGATCTTCAGGGCCCTCCTGACGTCCAAGTTATGCCAGAGCTTCTCCTTCGGGTGTGAAGGGTCAGGACAAAAGGAGGGCAGAATCAAGGGCTGCGAGACATGGAACTCGGAGACAACCTTTGGTTTGAATGACGGGTCTGGGTGTAGGGTCACTACATCCTTGCTAAAGGAACACAGGTGTTCCCTAACTGACAGAGAGGCCAACTCTGACACTCTTCACGCTGAGGTGATGGCCACTAGGAAGGCAACCTTGATGGTGAGAATTCTAAGGGAAACTGTACGCAACGGTTCAAACGGGTGCTTCATGAGTTGCCTGAGGACTAGGGAGAGGTTCCACGACGGAAACCTGTGCCTCACCAGGGGTGAAACTATCGAGGCACCCCTGAGGAAACGCCTGATATGGGGATGCGATGAGAGGCGGTTTCCGTCTTGTACTGTGAGGAAGGCCGACAGTGCGACCACCTGTCTCTTTGGTCGTAGGCCCGCCTCGAGGCCTTTCTGTAAGAATGCCAGGATGTGTTTCACCGAATCTTCTTCAGCGATCAATTGGCGAGGGGCACACCATCTCCTGAAGGCTCACCATGTAGCTTCATAGATCCTCCTGGTGGACACGCGCCTAGAGGAAAGAAGGGTACTGATAACTGAATCGTCGTATCCATGTTCCCTTAGGGCTTGCCGCTCAATCTCCAAGCTGTCAGTTGTAACCAGCTTGGATCTGGGTGGAGGATCGGACCCTGATGCAGTAGGTCGGGTCTCTGAGGTAGACGCCACTGGCTCTGAACCCTCATGTCCATCAACTCGGAGAACCAGGGACGCCTCGGCCAATGGGGCGCTATCAGGACCACTTGTGCCTTCTCCTGGCGAATCTTCCGACAGACTTTCCCTATGAGGGGAAGTGGGGGAAACAGGTATAGGAGACCGGCCGGCCAAGGGGATCGTAGGGCGTCCATGCCTTCGGCGTTGTGGTGAAAGAACCTGGCGAAGAATCTGTCCAGCTTGGCGTTTGACCTTGTCGCGAACATGTCCACCTCCAGCTGGCCAAACATGGCCTGGACCTGAAGGAACACGTCGTCGTTTAGCTCCCACTCTCCGGGGAGAACCGAGTATCTGCTCAGGTAGTCCGCTTGTTAATTGCGTTCCCCCTGCAGGTACTGAGCCGTAAGGGACTGCACCGTCCGTTCGGCCCAGAGGAAGATGAGGTCCGCTTCCTGTTGTAGGGACCGGGATCTCGAACCTCCTTGTTTCGCTATGTACGATCGGGCCGTAGTGTTGTCCGTCATCACCATGACGTGTTGACCCCTCAGAATTGGGGTGAAGTGTTGCAGGGCCAAACGAGCCGCTCGTAGTTCCAGCCAGTTGATGCTGTGCGTCTTTTCCTGTGGGCTCCAAATCCCTTGCGTCACTTGTCCCTGACAGTGTGCTCCCCAGCCCCGTAGGCTCGCATCGGAGGTGACCAGGATCGCCTGGGGTACTGTGAACGGAGAACCCTTGCTGATTGTTTTCGTCTGAGACCACCAGGCCAGCGAATCCTTCACATGCTGTGGAAGGAGAAGGAGTGGGGACTTCCTCAATGCGATCTCCTTTTGGTAAGGCATCAGGAAGTTCTGCAGGGGTCTGGAGTGGAACCTTGCCCAAGGCACAACCCCAAAGGCCGAGATCATAAGGCCGAGGAGTCTGGCTAGTAGGGACAGCGGTACCTTCCTTAGGAAACGAACTGTGCGAACTTCCCGTAGGAGGACCTCCTGTCGCTCCTTGGACAGGGTGATCTTGGAGCGTTGTGTGTCTATTTCCACACCCAGGTGGACGATGGTGCAGGCAGGAGACAGGCTGCTCTTTTTGAAGTTCACCAGAAAACCATGGGCCTGCAGGTAGTGAATTGTGGTCTGCAGGTCTCTCCCTGCTTTGTCCAGGGAGGATGCACGCAGTAAGATGTCGTCCAGATATGGGTACAGGTGGATTCCCTGTGCCCTCAGGTTGGCGATTAGGGTGATCAGGACCTTGGTGAAGACCCTTGGTGCTGAGGCCAGGCCAAATGGAAGGGCCCTGAACTGGAAGTGTTGATCCCCGAAGGCAAAGCGGAGGTATTGTCTGCTGTCCTCGTGGATCATGATGTGCATATACGCATCTGAGAGATCGAGTGAGGCTAGAAAGTCTCCTGGTTGGAGTGCCTCCCTTATGGATGTAAGCGTCTCCATCCGGAACTTTCTGTATGTGATGTGTCTGCTGGTGTATTTTAGGTCCAGGATGGACCTCTGGCTGCCATCCTTCTTTGGTACTGTGAAGAAGAAGGAGTACACCCCTAAGAAGCGCTGAGAGGCTGGTACTTCTTCTATGGCTGCTATATGTCTTAGGTGAGATATGGCTGTCGTCAGGTCTCTTGCCTTCTTTGGGTCCTTGGGTATTGGGGCTGGGAGAAATCTGCCCCTTGGCCTTGAGTCGAACTCAATTTTGTACCCGTGGGTGATTGTTGAGACGACCCACCTGTCCATTGTCGAGTTCGACCAAGGCCGGAGGAACAGACTGAGGCGGCCGCCCACTGGGGGCGACCCCGAGTCAGGATTGTTGTCGCGAGCCTCCACGCTGAGCATTGGAGCCTCCCCTTCTGCTATTGTTGGGCTGCGATCCAGTGTTCTGTCTGATGACGTAGTTTGGCTTAACCCATGGTGGGCGAAAGGAGTTGTAGTTTCGCTGCTTCCCGAATCCCCTAAAGGAACGAAAGGGACGAGAAGTTTGAAAGGGTCGTCTGCCACTCTTCTTGTCTGGCTTCTTGAGTGTGGAGGGCATAGCCAACTTTTTGTCCTTTGTCTCGACCAGGATACCCTTCAGGGCCTCTTCCCCAAACAGTTTAAGACCCTTAAAGGCCGCTGAGGCCAATGCTGCCCTGGTAGGAGTATCCACCTGCCAGTGCTTTAGCCAGACTGATCTCCTGGCCAGCGTGAGGGCTCCAATCGCGCGGGCAGAAAAAATCATGGCGTCCTGTGCCGCGTCTGCTATGAAGAAGAAGGTACGCAGGAATCTAAGCAGAGACTTGTGCAGCACGTTTGGGTCGAGCTCCTGGATCTCCATGAGCTCTTGCAGCCACACTATCGCCGCTCTGGAAAAAAGCGATATTGCCAGCGTGGATCTGACCCCGCATGCCACGGAGTCGTGGGCCTTCTTGATGGCTGCGTCGGTTCTTTTTTCGTCTGGGTCCCGGAGGGAGCCCTCTCCTTCCTTAGGAGCCAGACAATTTGAGACGAGGGACGCAACCGGATTGTCGACCACTGGGGGCTTTAGGAGGTCCAGAAAGCGTTGAGTGGTGTTGTAATATTTCTGAGCCACAGTGGTGCCCCGCCTTCCCATTGAAGGTTTCTCCCATTCGTCGGTTACCAGGGACCAGAAGGCCTCTGGGAAGGGTAGCTCCGGCTTCTTTGGGCGTGAGGTGCGCATCACTGCAGCGACCTTCTCGTTGGACGACGATGTCGATGGAGCTTGGTCTGTGTCTGTAGGTGTAATTTCTAGTGTTGCCATCACCCTAGTAAGGAGAGGAACATACCACTCTCCTTGGAAGAGGCGATCCGAGTGGTCCTGGTCTGCTAACTCGGAATCAGAGATTTCTCCTTCTTCCTTGTCGGTTAGGATTACATCATCGTGGGTCCCGGACGCCCTGACGACGTCAGTGAGGGCGCGTTCCTCATCCGAGGGGGGTAGGGACTCTGCAGAGGAGTGGGTGGAGGGAGGATCCTTCCTCTTCTTGACCAGGACATCTGTGCCTCTTAATGGGGCTCTAAGACCCTTGGACGCAGACTTAGCTTTTGCCTTGCCCGGTCCTGCGGATTGCTGGGACTGCGCGTTGTTCGCCTGGTCCTTAGGGGGAACCCCCGAGGTTGAGGCACTTGTGCCAGGCTCTTCTGACGAATCCTCGTCTGAGAGCAATGCCTTTGAGAGTAGCTGTATGGCTGCCTTAATAGCGCCCTTACGCTTTCTGCGCCCCCCCCCCGCTGTGTGGGCCTAGCTCCCCTGGCCTTGGGTGGTTGAGCGGCCAACCACTCGATGTCGGACTCTTCCCCACTAGAGTGATCATAAAACACTTGGATGCCATGGTAGTTTTAGCTGTTATGGCCCGTGGGGGCCTGAAGAGACGGGGCCTGAAGGACTGGGGCCTGGTAGGGCTGTGCCTGAAACCCCACCGCCTGCATAGGCTGAGGCTGGACCACTGGTGGGAGGAAAACCTGATTTTGGTTGCCCAGGCCCAGGGTCTGGCTCACCGGCCCCTGTGGTGGCAAGGCCTGGTAAACCAATGGTTGCTGCGCCTGAATGGGCACTGCCTGCTGAGGCATTGGTTGGAGCACCAAGGGCAGCTGGTGTTGCTGGGGTGGCACCTGGGCAGGCAAGGTCGGGAGGAGTGGAGGTTGGGAGGCCAGGGCCTTAGTTGTTCCGTCCAGCGAGGCTGGGACCTGTGGGGGGGGTGCTTGAGGAGTTGGGGCCTGTAAGGCCTGCTCCTACGTGCCCAGGCTTTGTGGTGGTTGGCTCAGTTGGGACAGGGCCTGGCTGCTTCCCGTTGTGGGGTCGGCCAGCGACTGGGGTTCCCCATGCGGTGTGTCCCCCTCCCCCGAGGCAGTGGTGGCGGTTGTTTGGGGCCCGGTGGATGGTGAGGGCTCCGCGTGGGAGCGCGAGTCCTCGCACTCCCCTTCCCCCTCCCGCGCTCCGTTGGCCTCCAGGGGGGTAGAATACGCGCCGTCCCCAAAAGCAGGGAGGGCACGATGCGTGGGGGAAGGGGCAGTTCGTCCCCGCTCCCCCCAAGGGCCCCTTGTACCTTCCGAGGGGCTCCTACCCCTGTCCAGTCCTGGCAGCAGGCACCTGGCGCGTGCCAAGCACTCCAGAGGGACGGAGGTTCCATCGCGGTCCCGCTGGAGGCATCAGAGGCCAGCTTCTTCCTAGGCTGCGCTGGCCTCTTCCGTGGTTTGGCTGCCGCTTGGCCATCGGAGGCTTTCCCAGTCATGATGGCCTGGTGTGCCTTCCCGGCCGCATCCCTCTGAGGGACGCCCACATGGGAGCCGGCAGCGGCAGCAATGGCGACCGCGGCTCCCCCGGCAGCGCTCTCCGCGTCCTCGGAGTGGCCGCGGTCGAGAACCGCATCCCCAGCCACTCCGGAGTCCTTCCCCGCCTGCTGGGGAATCTCCTGGGCCTGCATGGCCTCAGTGCAAAGAGAAAGTAAGGAGAGAGGTGGGAGGGGGGAAGAGAGAGAGAGAGAGCAGGCTGGAGCCGACTGAGCAGCCGCGGAGAGAGGAGAGGAGTTTTTTTTTTTAAATAGGCGGGAAATTCAAAGAGAGAAGGCAAGGGCTGAAAAACAGCAATGCCTAGAGAAGGAAAAAGGTAGGTAAAAGGAAAAAGAAAAGGTGGAGATAGAAATTCCAGACGGAGGAGATTTCTCAGCTACCTACTGGGCGAAGCAGGAAGTTAGAACTGGCCTCGTGGCTCCAGGATGGAGGAGATGAAGACAAAGAAATTTGAATATCAAGAGGCTTGATATAACTTCCTGCTACACCTGGGCGGTGACTGACGAAACCCAGATGTGAAGGACCCGCATCACCCCTCCCTCAGAGAATATATTTGTTTCATGACCACTATCAATCGTAAAACACAACAGCTCTCATTAGGCCATCAACCCTAAGATTTGTTTCTACATTCAGTACATGAGCTGGCTTTAAAAGTCTATACTTTCATTTCAGCTAAAACTGGAAAAGATCTAAACCTTTGGTTGTGCAAATCTTTTAAACAGAACACAGAGACTATGCCAGTGCACAATCAAGTTATGCTCATCCAGTAGCTTATGTAAAGAAAAGCATCCAGTTACATTAACTATGTAATCACCATTTACCTAATGTTTGCCTACCTACCAGAATAATACTGTGGTCCCCTGTGGCTTGTTTAGAGGAAACAAAAGACTGTGTACAGTTTCATCTTCTAGTGCAATATAGTCTGTGTAAACATTTCTGTCCAAGCATATAAAACAAGAGCAGAAGCAAAGTAGCAATCTTGTTTGAAAAAGTTCGTTTCCCAACCCCCTTCAGTAACACATACTTTCTCATCACACAAAAACATACAGAGCTTTAAAGATTTTTCATATCTTAGGGAAAGATCTATTATCTGACACCATTACAGGTTGATCTAGCCTTACTTAGAGAAGCACCCTAACAGATTAGGGAGCACAGTGAATCAAATACAGTCGGCCCGCAATATCCACGGATTCTGTATCCACTGATTCAACCGTCCATGACTTAAAAATATTCCAGGGGAAAAAATCCAAAAAGCAAACCTTGATTTTGCCATTGTATATAAGGTACACCATTTTACTATGCTACTATATATAATAGGACTTGAGCATACATGGATTTTGGAATCCACGGTGGGTCCTAGAATCAAACCCCAGCGGGTAACAAGAGCCCACTGTACATTCAGACTGTTACTTTCAAAAACATAAATTCCCAGTACAGAGGGTCCATCCATTGGTTCCAGGACCCCTCACAGATACAAAAAACCACAGATGATCTAGTCCCTATCGATGAAATGGCGTAGGCCAGCAGTGGAGGTGGTGGGAAGGCCCGGCCAGCAGGCACACTGTAAGGTGTGCATTCTTTGGGCTCCCCCAACCTCCAGTTTGTCAGGGGATGATAGGACACTCAATCCCTGGCAGAAGCCAAAAAATATGTCAGCAGACTTAGCAGCAACCCGTTCCCAAGAATACTCACACAGAGAGTGTTTTGACGTCCAAATAAACAGGAGGCACTTTTATCTTCAAGTTCCAGCAGTTGTAATATATACAGATATATACACTTGACAGACAAACTGTTTCATCAGACATTCAATAATCTCAAGAGAAAGAATGCTCTGGACTGAGCCTTCTTTTATACAGATTTACAGGGCACTGGATCACTCAACCACATGGGTGCATTACATCAGATTTTGAACTCCAGGCTCTCTCCTGAGGCTATGCCCTCCAGTAATCCTCTTGTGCAGCTGTGGCCACAAGGCTAGCATGACTTGGCAGTTCCTTGGCCTCAGCTATCATGACTCAGCAGTTGTTTCGCCATTTTCTATGGAGTTCAGTCTCTAACTCCTGACACAGTAATATGTAAATGCAGAATTAGTTAAAAATAGAAATACTATACCTGAGATCTAGTGCAACTGGGCCAAGAAGCAGTCCCAAGGCAGCAACAGTGGCAGGTGCCAGGTGCGCATTCTTAGGCCTTGTGAAGAAGGTCATTGGTAGGCTCCCCGGAGGCAGAGAACAGAGATACAAGTCCCTATTGGCACAGTAATATGGTGTAGGGCAGCCGTGGAGGAGGTAAACCCTGGTTGGCAGGTGAGGTGCATATTCTTCAGGCTTCCCTACCTCTGGGGAGCACACCTTTGAAACACATGAGCAGGAGCACCTTCTGCTCTTTCATTCCAAAGGCAGAAGCAGAGGCTGGCATGCTCCTCGGAAGTGCAACAGCTCAACAAATGCATGCCTCATGGTGCATCTGCCAGCTGGGGCTTACCACCACCTCTACTGCTGCCCTACGCCATATTACTATATTAACAGAGATGTGTGTGTCTCTCTTCTGCCTCAGGAAAGCCAGCCAGCCATTTGCTTCACAAGGTCTAAAAATATGCACCTGGCAGATGGACTTTGCTGTCACTTCTGCTACTGCCCTGGGACTGCTTCTTGGCCTGGTTCCACTAGACCTCAGTTTGCTGTAGGTTTCTTTCTTTCTTTCTTTCTTTCTTTTTTTTGGGGGGGGGTAGATTGTTTTTACTATTTCTGCATTTTCAGTCTGCAGTTGGTTAAATCCGCAGATCTGGAACCAATGGATACTGAGGACCCACTGTATTTCAAAGAGTATAGAATGTGCATTGTTCATTTCCCTGTCATATAGATTAAACGGAAACCTGGTATCTGCCTTCTGCAAATGGAAGGACTCCACTTGCTCCACTCAGTTTCAAGGAATCATCTCCCTGTCTCCCCCTTTCAACAGGGATCCCCACCCTCTGCATAGCATTTTCAGGGGGCTTGGATTTCTTGCCAATTACCCCTCTTCCCTTGGTTCCAACTTGCAAATCTGTTTCTGCTGGCAAGGTCCCTCCATTTAATCAAATATCATCTGTGATCAGAAGAAGTCCTGCAATTTACAGAACACAAAGTCTCAATTCAAGACATAGAACAGCAGACCCCTAACTTACATAGCATTACAGGTGTTCACTGTAGCTATAAAAGGTATATAATCCACTGAGAGTTGTACTAAAAATATTCTGAGTGGCGTAAAGCATAATCATATATTATGAACAAGAAGTACAAACACAACTACTTCAGAAAGCATTAAAAAACTTTATGGAACTGGTGGCTGAAGAACAGAACACCTAACAGCATGAAGGGTGAAAGTTTAAAAACTAGAAGCAATAAAAGTAGCTGTTACACATGGAAAGTCAATTAAATAAGAATCCGCAGTGAAAAGGACAGAGAAGAAGAATGAAGATTTTCAACTTAAAGAGCATTTCAAACTCACCACCACTACCACAGGCCACTAAAGCTGTTTCTGTTTCACTCTGAAAACTGTAAACCTTAAATGAACCACATGCTCATCCTTTCTGAGGTATACAAGACTAGATGCACGGCAATTAACATCAACAACATCCAAAGTAGACTTTTTAAATAAAGGGTCTCAAGTACAGCCTCTTTCAGAACCAAGGGAACCACTCTCCATAAGGGATGGGTACACTCTGGAACCCAGAAGGCCTGGAACCCAGAAGGCCTTCCTTCAGAGCTCCACAGGCTTGCAGGCATGCCATTGCAGCATGTCATCTTGTTGACCAGAAGTGACTAATGTGTCACTAACAGCTGCCTATCAGGCTGTTTGGAGGGCTGGCTGTTTTGGGATAAGAAGCCCCGAAACAGCATGCTCTCTGGCTTTTCTTCACAAAGATTAAGGAAGGACTCATCCCATGCTTTCTGCAAGCGCGCTGATGACTAAAAAAGGCCAATCCAAGATAAACAAGTCCTGTTGCAGAAAGCACAGCAGAAGGTCTCCTTGGGTGATGTTTTGGGGTTGTGATTTTTTCTGCATTGTTGTTTCTCTTCAAGACTTGTTTGGCGTGAGTTCTCAAATAAGGCTGCAGCATCATGGATAGTGCGTCTCCATGCCTCCCAATGTGAGGCCAGGGCTGACCATTGTTGGTGATCAATTTGGCTGAGCCTGAGATGTTGTTTCAGGGAGTCCTTATATTGCTTTTCAGCATGCAATACACCCACAAAGGGCTGTAACCCCTCCCCCAGCCCAAAACAAATTTTGGGCCAAAAAAAATGTAGTTGGAGTGCCAGGGCCTTTAGAGGGTGATCCAAAGGGTCACACATGCAGTTCACAAGGAACATAATTGCCACCATGTTCTATGGAAAGCACTGACTACCTCAGAGACTGAATGAAACAACCAATCTTGCTACTACGGTCAAACATACGTGTAGTTGGTTTCACTTTATCAGGAAGTCTGTCCATGTCCTTAATCTTAATGGCATGCATAAAACTGTGAAGAGATAGCATCACTGCATTCTCCATCTCTGTTCTTGATTCAAAAGTGAAGCCCAAGTAAGATCAGATGCAAGCAACTTAATTTATGAAATGTGTTAGAAATTGGCCAAGTAGGCAATTTCCATGCCTTGCCCAGATTGCAAAAGAGCTCTGCATGATGACAGTGAATAGAGGTAGAGTAGAAAAGGCAGAGTGATTTATTTTATTATCACTACAAAACTCAAGGCCCAATCTTGAGTTCTAGCTTTATGTTCAACCTGATTTGTTTCAAGTGTTCCATCACTTGTGCTTTGGTTCTCAGCAGCTCAGAAAACCAAGGACCTGGCCAAACTCTACAAACAGGAAGAGAATATTAGTTAATTTATAACCCACCTTTCTCATTTTAGACATGGTTGTATCAACCACATGGGTAATTTCCCTACTCCACAGATCACCCTGGACTACAACAGAATTGAGAAATATGTCTGCAGAAAATCCAAAGATCTATCAAGAATCAATTCAGATCCTTAACCTTTGGGGATAGACCAATATAATGCCCCCTCAACAGACTCCCATGTAACTCCATATGAGTCTTCCATCTAATATCTCCAACAGTCAAACTGTGGGCCAGGTAATGATATATCCATGACAATAGTACTAATGAAGGAGTCCCACCCACACTTTGAGGCAGACCAACAGAGGTCATGCAGGCAAGTCCTAAACCACCATAGATGTAGTAAGTCCTAACAGACAACACGTAAGTTATCATAATATACAACATTTCTTTCCAAGTCAGTACAATGAATATTTTTATTATCCCTATAAAGACCTCATAGCTTGTTTGATGTATAACTTTGTTAATTCATGCCCACTGACTGCTATTAAACAAAAAACAATTTGCTATTTCAGAGGGGGGAAAGAGTTATACACAAAGTTGCCTGACTTTCCAAGCGAAAAACACCCCTGAAATGACATTATTCTCTAAATACAACCTGCAGTCAATATACCCCCTTTTCTGCAGCCATTTCATAAACAATTTAACTGGTAATCCTTACTGTCATAGCATTAAATGCTTTATCTGTTAAAAGCAGTCTCAAAAGCTAGAAAGCAGTTCACTGCCACTGGTGATTGCAACATAAATTATTTTACTACAGGCAGCACTGAAATTGTATCTCTATAACTCCTGTAGAAACATGGCAATGGATCTCCAGGGGATCAGGAGAATCAAACACAAACACACACACACACACACACACACACACACACTGACAGGTTAGACAGTTTAACATTCCTTTTGAAACCCACGACAGTGGTGCTTGTGGACACTGGATATGTGTGTACAAGACTGACAGCATGAAAGCACCTTCTTGGCAAGTACCATTCTACATGCTGGAGCAGAACTGTGTGTGCAGCCATATATGAAGTGGCAGATAACTGGCAGATAACTGGCAGGCTGCACCTATAACTTAAGGCCAAAAGCCAAGTATCTTCTGGAAATGTTATGAAAAATCTTTCAATAAAGCCCAGCCACACATAGGACTTTTTCACACCAGCCTGTTGTCTCACAGCAATTGCGCTGTTGAAGCAAATGGGAACATACTGGTTTGAAAATAATCACAATCACACTTCTCTGAAATCATATAATTATTCTCTTTTGGTGATCTATGGTCCTGCACGCACTCTGCCGCATCGCCTTGCTAACCCCTCTTCCTCCCCCCTGTATGCCCAACCGAGAGCGTGTTTGCCTTTGGTTTTTTATTTTATTTTGCCACAATTGCGTAATTATGGCAAAATGATAAAAATAAAGTTAAAGAAATAGAAAACAAAAGGAAAACAGAGTAAAACCAACCCCAGCCTGCTTGGAAATAGTGAGGGGAAGAGGGGGAGGGAGGGGGAAAGAATGTATCGCACCAGGACCAGTAATGGAAAAGTAGCAAAACTGGGAGCCACTGACAGGTTTTCCCCATCAATGAAAAGGTGCGCTCTACCAACGATTGAAATGCAAAGCAACAACAGGAGAGACATATCGCTGTGTGATAAGTACCAGCCAAAGATGCTATTATCTGATTGTAATTGCAATTTACCAGCCTCATGTGATAAAGTCCTTAGTCCTTTCCTTTGATACACAGCCTATTTAATACTTGATTATGATTGTCATTCCATTTCATTTTCTTCATGCTCTTTGGACAAAATACATGATGTTGGCCTAATCGTCAAAAAGTCTGACCGATCACTAATCGTCTTCATTATTATGCCACAGTGTTGGGCATACTACAACAAAACTGTCGTAGATAGCAGCAACTAAAAAAAAAAAGGCAAAGTAAAACAATTCATTTTTTTAAAAATCATGCATTTATTTGTTATAATTAATTAGATTCTACTTTTCAGGAGATAAATCCTTCCATGAAGATGTATAACATGAAAATACACTGTAAGAATATCATCATTGCCATAGAAAATGCATCAAGTAGGGATGGGCAAACCTTCCATTTTAATCTTCTCTCACATTTTTGAGTGTTGTGGATTTTGGTATATTCCCATCAAAAACAGACACAGAATTCTTGTCCATTTGTATTATAAACATCTTTCACATTGCTATTAGTTGGATGGGGTGGCAAGGGGGAACAGTTCAGACAGAACAGGCTCCACGGGTCTTCTTTGTCACCAGCTCTATTCTGCTAGGTTCCTACTTACAGGGTAGATAGTATAACATCAGAAACTGATTCAGGCAAGAAATATGCATTGGTATAATCAAGCAGAAAATAAATTATTAAAGGCAAGTCCTCAACCCATTACCATTACTCAAAATTATTGACAATCTGGTACAAACAGCAAAACTATATAGCAGTATAAGCAATATGCAACACTAAATCTATACACACACACACACACACACACACATATATATATATATTGCTTTTAGGTATGTTGCCATTTCCAGTGTGCTGACTGGCTGCTTAGGGAACTGACCAACCAATCAAAACTCTGCTGGACAGCCACTCTGGAGGCAGAACTATGTGGAAATTGAAATCCGTTCGAAACATGGCAGCTGGAGAGGCAGTGTGAGTAGCAGGGGAATGGATGTGGGGTGTGTGTGCCAAAGTGTAGGGGCGGCGGGGGGGGCAGTTCGGTGGTGGTGGGAGTTTGGTGGGGGGTGAATTTGGTGGTGTGGGAGGCAAGTTTGCCAGCAGGATGGCAAACAGTGGGGGGGCGAGTTTGGAGGAGGGGTGAATTCGGCAGCAGGGACGAGTTTGGGGGGGAAGGGCGAGCAGCAGGAGAGGTGAATGATGGGGAGGCCAGGGCGAGCGACAAGAGGGCAAACAGCAGGGGAGGCAAGCGACATGGGGGCCAGGGCGAGCAGCGGGGGGGCAGAGCAATGGGAGGGGCAGGGCGAGTGACGGGAAGACCAGATGAGCGACGGGAGGCCAGGCGAGCAACTGCGGGGCAGAATGACGGGAGGGCCAGGGCGAGCGGCGCGAGGCAGGGTGAGCAGTGGGAGGGCGACCGGCAGGGGAGGTGAGTGACGGGGGCCAGGGCAAGCAGCGGGGGGCAAGGCAAGCAACGGGGAGGCAAGTTAAACCCACCAACCTACCTTAAAGGGTTGTCATGAGGTCACTGGGCATTTTGGGGGAAGTTTTTAATGGCGTATGGTATGTCGGGTCCAGTTAGTTCATTTATATTTTGAGAACCTCAGAAACAGCATCCCCTTTTTAAAACATCAGTATGACAGACTGTACCTTGTGACTGGTCTTCTATTTACATTAATAGCATAAATTCATAAGTTCCACTGGCAGCTTTGGGCACCTCTACACACCTCTTCTGTATACTTGTCAATGACGTTGCTAGCTAAGTCCTCACCTCTATCGGTCCAAATTTGACATATCTCTCATAATAAATCTAACTGGGGATACAAAGTGAAATCCATCACTAGATCCAGGCAACAAGGAGGACCCACAGTGGGCAGACTATACCTACTAATGATCAGAAGGGGCCAGAGAAAAGCAACAGATTACACTTTAATGAGAGACACTATGCACTATAGCATTAATGTTATCTTCTAAGCATAAAATTCAGGTAGAGTAAAACAAACCGTTGACTAATTATGCCAGATGAGAATGAGGTTTTCAAAGCTGATACATAAGTATTTACAGATAGCAAAGTCTTAGATAGAATTTTTTTTTCTTAGATACCATATCGACTCATGTATAAGTCAACTTCATGTATAAGTCAAGGGCAGGTTTGGGCACCAAAATTATGGATTTTGATATGACCCATGGAGAAGCTGACATTCTGAGGAGTGGGGAAAGCACTAGCACCGCCCTAAGGGGCCAGCTGTCCCTGGCTGCTGCCTTTTTCCCACCCAGGCATTCAAAAAGGCCTTTGCCACTCTACTCAGAGAATGGGATGCTTCCTTTTTTGATAAAATTTAAAGTACAGCATTAACTCTTATCAAAAAGGAGCCATCCCGTTCTCTGAGTGGAGTGGTGAACGGCGAGAGCTTAAGTCCATCCCAGGAGAACCTAAAAGAAACGTCAACCCTCTCTATTCTCTCAGCGCTTCTTTGAGGAGAAGCACCAAACAACCACCACCATTTTCTCACCCAGACATTCAATAAGGCAAGAAGCAGTACCATGGAGAAGAGAGTCAGTGTTTCTTTTAGGTTCTCCTGTGATAGACTAAGTTCTCACCTTTTGCCGCTTTACTGAGAAGTGGATGGTTCTATTTTTGATAAGAGTTAATGTACAGTACTTACACTGACTCACAAGTATGTCGGCCCAGGTTTGAGAGTGTGTGTGTATTTATGACTAAAATTTCTAGACGTATGCATAAGTATATACAGTAATTATAATTTCAAACATTCTTCCCCATTTTTTTCCTTTCCATTTCAATTTTGCTCATAGGATCTACTTGCATTAATTTCTTCTGAACAAGCAGGCACAGAAGAAAAGTAAAGCCTGCCAACTGAAATGCAAGCTATGCTGCTTTCCATCGTGCTCATCTGTAAGAAATTAAAGAAAAGAACCCTTTAAAAGGTAAATATTAATAGCATCTTGTTTATGCGTCAGTTCCATCACTGATCAGTTGTGCTCCCTAAGAGATGTGTCATCACTTCCAAACCCTATTTTTGTACTTTGACAATGAAATCAGGTTTTAAATAAAATTGCAAACCTCAGACAATTTTGCACAAATGAAGAGAGAAGGTTGGATTTTACCTACAATACTCAGCATCAGCCTAGTTCAAAATTTAAAAGACACAATTGAGTCCTGCTGAGTCATACAGTATCTTACTGCAGAGTGGGTGAGGGACACACAATAAATACTGTACTCACAGTTTGCCTTAAGGGTAAGTGTGATACCAAATACCTGGTGACTTGCCTATCAAAACAGCTCCTAGAATTCAAGACATTCTACCTCTCCTCCCTCACTGCCACAGCAAGGTTATTCAAGAAGCATTTTGATCTGAGGAGAGGACAGATCTAGCTTCCCCCCCCCCAAAAAAAACACACCATGGTACTTTATGTTTATGGGGATTGTCTATATATTTTGAAACAACAATAAAAACATTTTTTTAAAAAAATATTTGTATCCACCCTGGAAGTTAGTCACTCTGGTTGTGTGAAGGAAAGAGTCTTGTGGCAGCTAAAAAACTAATATGTTCAGCAAACCTTCATGGACGCTGCCCACTTCATCAGTGGACATTTTAGAAAAGCTATATGAACATTTCAATTTATTTTTTCATACCTTGCTTCTCTTTCCTGTCCACTTTCTCTTGCTTTACTCTGACAGTGTGATATATAACACCACTGTTATACATAACACTTTAAGTATGAAATACAAGTCGCCCCCTCATATCTGCAGGGGATACATTCTTGCACTTACCGTATGTAAGTGAAACCATGGATAATGGGAAACCCCTGTTAAAATAAAGTACTACCTGTACAAACACACCATAGAGTTGTGTTGGAGGACCTAGCGATTCCTATAGAGGACACCTCTCTAGGCATTTTCCAGCACAAGTCGGATAACTAAAACCATGGATACCGGTTCCACGGATATGGGATGGTGACCTGTACTCCAAACTACATTGCTATATGCTCCAATAGGACACTCTCACACCCACATGTCCTTCACATTAGGCATTTTCAGGACTGGCTGCCCTATGAGAAGAAAGAGTGAGTATGCAGAATTTCCACAGTGGCCAATACTGGTTTGTGACATTTTAAGGAAAATTGGGGGGGGGGGGTATGCTTAAAGAGGTGTTTTCCCCTTCTAATTTATTTGGTTTGGGATTTGAGACTGTTGGATAGCAGCATCAACAGTGTCTGAAGGGAGAGGTGGTACAGCTAAGCATGGGGTTTGCTAATCTGACCTTATTCTTTAATAGTTTAAACTGGAGTCTGCCACCTGGAAACAGGAAACGTATATTAAATGGATTGCTGCTCAATTTGAACCTTTAAAAAGGGTAAAAAAAATAAGCACACTGGGTGTTTATGGAATGAAGGCATATAATGTTTTTAACTACTGATTATATTCCCTGTTCAAGCTCTGCCATAGCCCTTTGGAGCATCGTGAATCTTCGTTTGCGAAGAAAAGCCAGAGAGAGAGAGATATTCCCTGTAATTGATCTATGTTACCTTACCTTCCTAAAAATGATTTGTTAAAAATATTTCCACAGAATATTTCTTTTAAAATTATACTCCTGATGTTGTTTTCAGGTCCTCTAAAAATAGGTGACAGTTTAAATTTGTTGCAGGATCAAACTCTGCTTCTTTGCTGAGACACAAACAGGATTCCATTGCTTCCTGCTATTAGCTCAAAAGAAAATTGGGTAGGAGGACTCCGTAAAAATACATCAGGTCAATCCATGATCACAGGACGTCCCCATCTTGTGAATTTAAATGTTTGAATAATCAAGGCCTAAATCTAATTGTTAATCTCAAACAGAGCAGACCTACCAAAATAAAGATACTATGACAATCAGAAATCTAAACGATGACATGTTATATGAATAAATTAGGTGCTGCACATTCTTTTCTTAATTTCGAAATCTGACATTTCTAATAGCATGAAAACGCAATCATGGATAATGCAAAAATGGTACTTCATATCACACAGCTGAACTCTTACATCTCTACCTTATTTAGGGTCAACCCTGGTTAGTACTTGGATGGGAGACCGCCAACAAATACTAAGTGCTGTAGGCTACATTTCAGAGGAAGGAACTGGCAAAACTACCTCTGAGTGTTCCTTGTCTAAGAAAACCTCCATGAATTTCATGGCATCAGAATAGACTGATAGATGACTTGATGGCATGTTAACAACAACACAACAATATTAACAAAACACTTAATGATAACTTCAAATGACATTCTGATGTCTGAGGACATCTTATATCAGCTCTCATTTCTGAAGCCGAGGTAGCTGCTTGGAATGTTACTTCCACAAGCTCTAAAGTAACACTTTTGGAATATAAATGAGGCAACTCATGTCTCCAGTTACAAATTCAAGAAAGTCTGAAGCTCAAAACCTGAGCTGGAAGGAGATCTGCAGCCTGCAATTTGAGTTCGTTTACTAAACCAATGGTTTAGGTCAAAATAAAGGACATCATCCATAACTTCAGAGGCAAGGGAAGGAACTCACTCAACGAACTATAGCCAAATATTTTCTACAGTTTTAAAAAACAGTACTTGGGTTCTGTATTCACATCTGAAGAAAAGTTGTCTAAGGCTTTACAGTCTGGTCTGCTTTCTGCAAAAAGATGGGCCACATGTTTGTTTGTTTTAATCATACCGTCCCAAATAAGATAAATAGTCCCCCCCCAAATAAATCCTGCATTAGCAGATGTAGTTATGATGATAAAACTATATAATCGTAATGACTTCTGCCAATGCCTCAAAAAAACCAAACCACTAAGCCAGGCAGCACCCCTACTGAAGCATTTGAGCAGCTAAGAAATGATGACTGCAGTGCTCTCTGAGGCAGAGAGAGGTTGCATGAGTGCCTACTGAAGCATTTGAGCAGCTAAGAAATGATGACTGCAGTGCTCTCTGAGGCAGAGAGAGGTTTGCATGAGTGCCTGATGTAGCTAGTTATAATAGAGATAAAATGAGGACCATCTTGGATATTCACATCCTTTCACCAAAAGCAACAAAATGTGTTCAATGAGCACTCCTGCAGCTTCAACCCTCCTGATAATTAAGTCCTCATACTATTACACAATTTTTAAAGGTTTTTTTTTTACAAGTTAGCACTTTCAGAAAGCAAAGCTATGTCTCTTTTTACCCAGCAGGTCATATTTCCTTACTCCAGGTGTGTTGTATTATTGACCAGGGTAGAAATCATTCATAACCAAAAACGAGGATTCTCTCTGAAGGAACAGCAACTTGAGCTGGTTTCCTATTTTTATTTTTTAGAAATCAAGCACCTTCACTGCAAAGCCTATCTACAATAGGAATTGTTTTTTAAAAAATACCAATTAAGTCCATGTCTTGGGAAAACTCTGGGAAGAAAACATGCAGTAGTTCTGCCAAATGCTTATTTTTCACTAAGTCTTGGTTGATTGCTTTGTTTATATCAGGGAGTTGCAACCCAACTCAATGCTAAATGTTGTTACAACTTTACTACCATGCTCCCATTTTAACACATTCTTTAACCTTCCTTCTGTACTCCATAGCATATTTTCTTACATCTGCATCTGCATCTCCATCTCACAGATAGCTTTAATTAACAAATCACATTCTCTGTATGCCATTTGAAAAGAAGAGTCTTGCTGGGACAGACCACAAGATCTAAACCAGAATTCCATTCCCATCAGCACCCAATCCACAACTCTAATAGGAGGGTTCTGGGTATTACCACACAAAATGCCACATTGGTACTCTCAGGAATGTGCATTCTGGTGGTGGTAGAGAGGAGGAATCCAGCAACATTTCTTACTCTTGGATTATGCCCCTCCACCACCCAGAGTGAGGCAGGAGATTCAAATGATCACATGGCCTCTGTGACCGTTGGTTTCTCTCCTTTCCTGTCCTTTGTGTGAGCAGTTATTTGCTAGCTGAACCTGAAAGAAATCCTAACCTTTGTAGCAGTCGAGTGGGATGGATTCCTCCTCTCTACTACCACCAGAATACACATTCATGGTAAGTATCTATGTGGCATTCTCTGGGTGGTGAGAAGAGAAGAGGAATCCAGCAACGTTCCTTACTCTTGTCTGCCTTCTTAGATAAAACTGGCATGGATTTCTTCTTCTCTTTAGTTTCCACTAGAATGTCCTTCAGGGCTTCTTCGTCAAACAGGCAGCCCCCTTTGAAAGGTTTCGTAGCCAGATTCGCCCTGGACGGCATGTCTGCTTCCTAATGACAAAGCCAAACCGAACGCCTGGCAACCGTTGCTGTCGCCACTGCCCTTGATGCAAAGACCACCGCATCCAGGGCGGTGTCCGCTATGAATTGCATAGCGACATAAACATTCGCCAAGGACCATTGGAGTGACAGTCTGACTAGAGACCTGTCCTGTAGAACATCCTCCAATCACAACAACGACGCTCTAGCAAATAAGGAACCAGTGGTTGAAGCCTGTATTGCCAGGGCTGAAGTCTCGTGTGTTTTCTTGAGGGCCCCTTCCATTCTTTTCTCCTCTGCATCCTTGAGGAATCCTTCTCCTTTGTGAGGTGTGAGGGCTCCTGAAGCCAGTGAAGCCACCGGCGAATCGACTGCCGGAACCTTAAGCTTATCTAGGACTTTCTTGACTGGTGCATAAAACTTTTGCACCAAGAGAGTGCCCTTTTTACTCTGAAGGGGCTTTTCCCATTCTTCCTCGATCGCTTGAGTGAAAATAGAGGGAAAACGAACCTCCCCACCTGAGTCCTTGGGGGTGCCTTGTGCCGACTCTGCCCTCTCACTAAACTCAATGGAGTCTTTATCCGATTGATGTTGCTGCCTTGAGAGCCCCAAGATTGCTGAGGCCTTGGACAATAGAGGAAGGAAGTCCTCTAAATTGAAAAGCTTCTCCGAGGGGCCCCCTTTGGGGCCTCTGAATCTGACCATTCTCCTTCCTCCTTGTCAGAGAGATCCTCTTCTTGCCCCTGATCCGGAACATCAGGAACTTGGAAGGCAAGCTCATCAGCTGAGGATCCCTCCGACTCAGCTGGTGAGTGGGGGGAATTTTACACTTTGCCCGACATTTCTGGTGCTCCCTGCTAGGCCCCGGCTTGGTGACCTCCTTGTCCTGGGGTCCCCCAGACTTCCGCTCCCCAAGGAGCCTCACAGCTTCCATCAATAGGGAGCTGATGTCTTTTGCCGCCTGCGATGTCTTCTTTGCACCGCGTGTTTTCTGAACGGCCTTCTTTCCTTCCCTAGTGGGCCTGCCCCCCCCCAGTGGTCAAAGTGCACTCAGCGCTGCCTGGGATGGTGACCTTCATCGGCCCCAACCGAGGCCATGAATGCCTTGACAAAGGCCTTCCTGGCCATGTGCATGACGTGCTGCTCCGCTGCCATGTAGCACTCCTCATCAATCCCTGTTAGGGGCCTGGCTTTTGTCCTGATCAACCCTCCCAATCAGGCTGGCTGCGTGGACCCAACATGGTGGCTGCCATTGCCACTTGTCCCCTGCACTGCCTGGAGAGGCTGAGCGGAGCTTTCCTCCTCCCTGGAGGAGCCATCCTCCCACTCACCCTCCCCCGACCAACCATGGTCTTCCCCAAGATCCACCCAGTCCTCCCCAGAGTCTCCTCCGCCATCCCCCAACTGAACCGCATGTACTTCTCTGCTCCTTGGATCCCACGCTGACACTCAAGTCAGAAGGGAGATGGGGGTAGCGGTGCATTCATCACCCTCCACCTGCCGAGAAGAGCTCAGTGGGTGGAGGGTCTGGTCCACTCTGGTGCTCATTTGCACCCCAACCGCCTGCAGAGCAAGGCTCTGCAGCGTGGGTGTTGCACTGTCCCAAGTCTCTCCGCTCGCCTGCTGGTCAACGGCCAGCGGCTGGGAGGCTCCATCCGGTAGTCCCCTCTCCATCTGGGACTGCTTAATCTTCTTTTCCTTGCTCTTCTGAGCTGCTGGAGCCATTGGATAGAAGGGAATAGGAGTTAAGGAAGCAAAGAGAAAGCTCCAGAGAAGAAATAAAGGTGTTTTTTAAAGAGGAGAGGGAAGCCAGAAGAGAGAAAGAACGAAGGAAAGAAACAAATATAGCTTAGAAGAGAGGTCGAAAGGAATTTTTTCCAAAGGAGGAACCAAGAGCTCCACAACTGAGAAACAACTGATCACACAGAGCAATGCCATTAATTAATTTTTAAACTCACAATTACCTCTTTCAACCACTTTCTTCAGTCCCCACCCTCATCAACTACTTATTCAGTTTCCATTCTCTCAACAGTTAGTAGTTTAATACATTGAGCCTTATTTATTTAATTTCTATTCAGATTTAAACATGCAATGCATGATGATTGGCTGGAACAAGCTGATTAAACTGGTGTTAACTCCACCTCGCTTGGAACTAGACAGAGAAGCATAAGCAGGTGCTCACATCCAACCTACTGAAGTGTCTCTGCAGGGCGCAGATGCTCCCCCACCCACGGTGAGAATGAGCTACAATGGGTAGTTAGAAGTACCTTGGGGGCTACAACTACTCAGGGAAGGAGCCCACCAGTGGCCAGTAATTGTACAGGCCTAATCTACTATTTAAAGGTTTATTCATACTGGGGAAACAATTTCATGCAAAACTTCAATTATTAAACATATGAGAGATATTGTTTAATAATCATCAACACAGTCATAAATCCTTCTTTAATTTTTTTTTAATGGTGACCAAACTAGTTAGTAGGGCAATGATTTACCAAACAAAACACAGCTATGCCTCATTTACTTTCCCAGCCTGTCCAAGCAGGAAAAGAAAGGACATTAAGCTTGTGAGAGAAAGCCACATAGCCTTGGTCTAATGACTAATTTATAAGTAACAATTTTCTCAGAAATGCCTTTTCACCTATCAGCTATTATAAACAAGAGTTTTGGAACCAAGGAGATAACAGTAGAAAACAAAAGGCCAACAGCCATGGTTACCGAATACTGAAAGAAACAGCAAGGGAGAGAAAAGTGGGAAGGTGGGGCCAGGTAGTTCCAAATCTGAACAGCAGAGCATAAGGAGGAGTGGTCTTTCTTGCATGGTAAATTGCCTGTGGAACTCAAGTGCTATAATGGGGTTACAGGGCTGAATGCACAGGAATCTGGTCAGCAAACTCCTAAATTACATAGTATAATGATATCAGAGATTACATGTTTACTACTCCTGTCCTTGTAGAGTTCCTCTTTCAATGAGGAAGGAAAATCCTCCCTTCCTTGTCATCTCTGTTGAACAGGCATGTGGAAACTTGGCTTTTGTTCACTCTATTGCTTCTTACTTTTGTAATTCCACACAAAGTACTATATTTGTGCTGTCTTAGCAAATCCCTCTAAAAGCACAAACTTTTTTCATGGGTGGCCAAATTTCAACATCTTCCTGGCCAGCACAAGGGTACCAAATTTGCTATAAGATGCCATGATTATTATTAACATCTTTCCTCTGAAATAACTGTACTATTTTGCAATATAAGTTGAGTATCCCTCATCTGGAATTCCAAAACACAAAATATTCCAAAATCCCAAATTGTACACATGAGTTGCTGAGACAGTGACACCTTTGCTTTCTGATGGTTCAATGTACACAAACTTTGTTTCATGCATAAATTATTTAAAAATATGGTGTATAAAATAACCTTCAGATCATGTGTATAAGGTGTATATGAAACATAAATGAATTTTGTGTATACACATGGGTCTCATCTCCAAGACCTCATGTTTATGCAATTATTCCAAAATCTGAAATATTCAAAAATACAAAATACCTCTGGTCCCAAGCATTTCAGATAAGGGAGACTCAACCTAGTGGCAAAACTCTAATATCAGTATGTCAGTTTGGAAGTAACAGCAAACTGCTTATAATGAAAGCTCAGTAGTAGGGGAAAGAATCCATAGGACAGTGCAGGAACTACTGGTGAGTGCTTGAATTTTAAGTATCAGTACACATTATGCACTTTTAAAAGTGATCACTGCATTAGACCTGTTTCTCCTCTATAAATGAGGGATTGCTTATGTTATGTAAGAAAAAAAATTGCTAATTTTACTCAAAGCTATTACAGTTGTCCCTTCATATTCGCTGGGGTGTGGTTCCAGGACCCCCCGTGGATACCAAAATCCGTGAATACTCAAGTCCCATTATATGCAACGGCACCGCAAAATGGTGTCCTTATATAAGATGGCTAAATCAAAGTTTGCTTTTTGAATTATTATTTTTTAAAGAATATTTTCAAGTTGTGAATACTTAAATCCGTGGATACCAAGGGACAACTGTATGTGCATCTTGAAACTGACATTTTTGGCAAAAGGCAGAAATAATCTCTACACCTTAGTTGCATTAGACCATGAAAACAAAGTGCACTGAGTAACTGCAACCAGTATCTAGTGCTATGAAGCTCATTCTTTGTAGCACAAACCTCAGAGCAGGAAGAGCTCTTTGAAGTAGTATTTGTCATTTACACGTGTCTCTAAAACCTAGTAATTCCAAAGCGCAAAAGCACCCAAATATGCCATTTAAAGCACTTTGTGTTTTACAAGCCTTTATTTGTTCATCTCCACAACCTGCATGTCAAATACATTATCATTCTGCAGATACTTCAGGTTCAAGTTCACCATCCCATATTCATTTTGATAATCACTGTAATTCCCACTGCTGGATTGCTTTCCTATTCTATATTATCTATCTCTCTCTGGCTTTTCTTCGCAAACGAAGATTCAGGAAGGACTCATCCCATGCTGATGACTGAAAAGGCCAATCCGAGATAAACATGTCCTGTTGCAGAAAACACAGCAGAAGGTCTCCTTGGGTGATGATTCTGGGTTGTGATTCTTTCTGTGTTGCTGTTTCTCTTCAAGGCTTGTTCGGCGTGAGCTCTCAAATAAGGCTGCAGCATTGTGGATAGTGCGTCTCCATGCCTCCTGATGTGAGGCCAGGGCAGACCATTGTTGGTGATCAATTTGGCCAAGCCTGAGATGTTGTTTCAGGGAGTCGTTGTATCGCTTTTTTGGAGCGCCCCTCTTACACTGACCCGTGGCGAGTTCACTATAGAGTACTATTTTTGGGAGGCGATGGTCCTCCATCCTATAAATTTGCCCTGCCCAGCGCAGCTGTGTTCTCAATATCATGGCCTCAATGCTGGTGATCCCTGCTTGCTCAAGGACAGCAACATTCGTCACATAGTCAGTCCAGTGTATATTTAGGATTATGTGTATACAGCGCTGATGAAAGCGTTCAAGGAGTCGTAGGTGGTGGCGATAGGTGACTCATGTTTCAGATCCATAAAGGAGAATAGATAGTACAATGGCTCTATACACACTGATTTTTTTGTGCTTCACCTCAGGTGTTTGTTACTCCAGACTCTTTTTGTGAAGTCTTCCAAATTCACTATATGCCTTTGCTAATATGGGATCAATCTCTTTGTCAATCTTGGCATCTGAGGAGATGATGCTTCCCAGGTAGGTGAACTGCTGAATGGACTTAAGCACAGATTTGCCTACGGCAATGTGAGGATGGTGGTGTTCATCCTGTGGTGCAGGCTGGTAAAGAACTACTGTAAATGCAATAGGAATTGAAGGGGAATGGAACGTTGGTCTTACCTGTGATACGTTCTTTTCCAGTGGTGAGGTGAAGAGCATCCATTGTCCCTTCCCATTGCTCTTGGTAGGCAGGAAACAAAGTTTTTTTTTGGGACTGCCCCCGGTGAGTTCATCTATCAGGGACGACCTCCAGCTGGCCAATCTGTTGAAAAGCCTCGTGCACCTCCTTGCGCACCTGACTCATGCCAGTAAATATAAAGTTCAGGGTGAGTCTGGCGATTGGAGACCCTCTAGGCTTGTACTACTTGTTGCAGGACTCTTCTGCCAAATGCCGCTTTGGCAGACTGTATCTTGTCCAACCTGTAATGTTGCACAAAGGTGGAGGATGATTTCCAGGTTGCTGCTCTGCATATCTCCTCCAGTGGCGCATCTCCCAGGCCGCCAAGGTTGCTGCACTCCGTGTTGAATGTGCCAGTATTCCTTCAGGCACTTCCAGGTGTAAGGTCTGATAGCTTGTCAAGATGCAGTTACGGATCCAGCAACCCAGTGTGGACGGTGAGACCCTTCATCCCAGGTATTTCGTGTGTGATGACACGAATAATGCTTCCGAAACCCTGAAGGGTCTTGTCCTGTTGATGTAGATGTGCAGGGCCCTGCACACATCCAAGGTGTGCCATATACTTTCCAGTTCCCTTTATGGTTTTGGGCAGAATGGAGGTAACACCACTTATTGTGTCCTATGGAATGTCGAGTTAACCTTCGATCTGAAGTCCAGCCATAGATGCAGGACCACCGAATCCGGTCTAAAAATGCACAGGTCTCGCCTGATCGAGAGCGCTGCCAATTCTGAAATCCTGCATGCGGATGTGATGGCTACCAGGAACAGTGCCTTCCAGGGTCAGGAGCTTCAATGAAGTCTTGTTCAGAGGTTCAAATGGTTGAACCGTCAATGCCTTGAAAACTGTGTGCAGATCCCACGTTGGGCAATGGGCTCCCCATCCCCTCAGACTGGCGTCTGTCGTAATCTGGACTGTGTCTGATTTCCAGAATGGGTGTCCTGTGTGTATTGCGGGTGATCCCCACCACTGTAGGGATGTCAACACCTCCTGTGACACACGTACCAGTTGGTGTCTCTTGAGGGTGATCTCGTTCTGGAACATGAGCAGGAACCACTGCAGTGTTATGGCGTGAAACTTTGCCCAGTTTAGGCAATCGATCACCGCAATCATCAGCCCCTGTAGCCAAGCAAAGTGCATGAGTTCTGCTCTCGAATCGCTCCTTACCCTCTGTATTGCTCGTTGGATGGATTGTATCCTCTCTTGGGGTAGGGAGACCTGCCCTGTTGAAATGTCTATTAATGCCCCCAGGTGCTGTATCTGCTGGGATGGGATAAGATGACTCTTCTCGAAGTTGACTTGGAACCTGTGTGCTTGCAGGGATTCCAGTATCAGATTCACTTCTCCTTTTGCCTTTTGGGGTGAAGAATCAATAAGTCATCCAGATATGGCTAGACATGCAGCCCAAAGTGCCTCCATCATGCTACCATGATCTTGGTGAATACTCTTGGTACCGAGGAGAGACCAAAGGGAAGGGCCTTGTACTGGAAGTGTCTGTTGTTGTAGCAGAATCGTAGCAAGCGGTGGTAGTCTGGATGGATTGGGATATGGAGGTATGCATCCTGCAAATCCAGGGATGCTAGAATGTCCCCTGGTCTCAACGCCTCCAGGATGTGCTTCAGGTTCTCCATGAATTCTCACTGGCAGAAAAACTTATTGACTCCCTTGAGGTTCAGAACCACTCTTCAGGTTCCGTTCTTCTTCGGAACCAGAGAAAGGATGGAGTGACATCCCATGTTCCGTTCTGCTCCAAACACCTCCTCTATCGCCCCCAATTGGAGTAGATGGTGAATGGCCTCTTCCATTAGTCGTTGTTTTTTGCCGTCTCTTTGGAGTGGAGTAGGGATGAACCAACGTGGAGGTCGCCGAGAAAACTCTATTCGGTAGCCCTCCCGAACTGATTGGAGGACCCACTTGTCCAATGTAGAGGTTTCCCATACAGCCACGAAGGCCTGTAGTCACCCCCCTACCAGGGCAATGATGTCATTGTTGACCTCTGTTGCTGCCCTTAGCGGGTTGGTTCTGACTCGATTTGCCCGTGTCTCCTTGCTGGTTGTGACGCTGACAGCAGTTGTCCCCCCAGCGAGGCCTCGATGGTCTGACGTCCCTGTGTCTGCTGGTGGATGAGCCTGTCGAAGAACCCTGTTGCCTCCCCCCCAAGGGACGAAAAGGTCTGTAGCATCTGAAGGACCTCTTCTCTTCCCACCTCTTGGCTGAAGCCAAGGTCTTCTTCTTCTTGTCCTTGTCCTCCACCAAGACAGGTTCCAGGGATTCCCCGAATAGCTTCTCGCCTAGAAAGGGTGACAACACTAGATTTTGTTTGGATTTGAAGTTAGCGTTCCAAGATTTTAGCTACACTTGCCTCCTGGCCGCCACCATAGCGGCCTGAGCCCTGGCACAGAACTGGACTGAATCCAATGTACTATCCATCAAAAAGGAGGAAACCTTCGTCAATTTGTTGAGGTCCTGTCATATTCTGGTTTGTGACTTTGGGACATCCGCCAAGGCATCCTTGGACCACTGCATAGCTGCTCTAGCCATCATGGAGGCTGTGGTGGAAGCCCTAATGGTCAAAGATATCGCCTCATGGGCCCTCTTCAGTGCTGTATCCATCCGCCTGTCTTCTGGGACCTTCAAAGTCTCCTCCCCATCGCGGAAAAAAACTGTGGATGATACCAGTGCTGAGACGGGCACATTGATGAGTGGCACCTGTAGTTTGCTCACCACTTTCTTGGGCAGGGTGTACAGTGTTTTGGCGTGGCTAGGCTGTCCCTTGGTCATCGGTGGGGCTTCCCACTCATCACATACTATGCGCATCAGCGTGGCTGGCACTGGTATTTCCAGCGCCACAGGCTGCGCATCCGGAAAGAACTCCCCAGAGATCTCCGGCAGGTCCGGATCCATCTGTGATTGTTGGTTTGTTGGGAGTTTCAACTCCAAGGTTCTGACTGCCTTCTTGAGGAGCATGGCGAAGTCATCTACGGAAAATAACTTGTCCGAGGAGCGAGGTGTCTCTGGGGTAATCCCTGGTTCCTCTTCAGACACCTCCCTTTCTTCCCTATCAGACTCCTCCAAGAGGTCTCCGTCCTCCCCCTTGGATGAGTATACTGAGAGCACCTCTTCCTCTGAGAGTTGGGGCTCTTGCTGCCCTCTAGGGCATTTGATGGGAGGTTGTTGGGCAACCTCCTCCTTCAGGTCGGAGGCCCCTAGATCCTCCTCGTCTGTGAGGAGTCTAGCTGGGCGCATGTCTGGGGCTGGTTGGGCTGGATCCCTGTTGCTTGGGCCTGGGATTGCCTCCCGTTCCCTCTCTACTGTGGCTGCTGAGGGCACTGTGTGGGTCGGGGGGCCTTTTAGACTTGCCCTTGTTGTTCCTGCCACCCTTGTTGCCCCATCGGGCCGTCTGGTCCTGGGGTTCCTCCTGCTAGGGCCTGGTGACTTGGGCGGGGGGGCATTGGTTTCTGAGTCCCCTGGGTCTTGTTCCCCTCCCATTGTGGCTCGAGGAACCCCTGTAGGCCGGGCTGGAAGAGTTTAGTCACCAGCTAGCTTGCCACCTCCCTGGCCAGGGTGGCCTTGAGCCAGTTGGGGACAGCTAAGGGCGCTTCCCTCCCCGTCATCCCAGCTCCCGATGGAACTCACTACGTCCGCCAGCAGAGGCTGGGGACTCATCTCTGCTCCTCCAGCGGTGTCCGGCTAGCCCAGGGTCGCCCATGGCGCGTCGTTCTCCCCACTCCGGGGCTCAGCACATGCCTCCTCCTCCTGGAGGGACTGCGCGGCGATCTCCTCCTCCCGTTGGTCCCTACGCCCATCCGGGTGGGGAAGGAACAGGGTGCAGCAAGCAGCGGCCGAATCGGAGGTCTTCCCCTCCTTGGTCGGCCTCTTCGTGACGCTGCCGCTCTTCCCAGCTGCTGCGCCACTGCTGCCTGAGCCCGCGGTCTTGTTGGCGCTGCCGCGTGTGCCTGGCTCCTCCGTGATGGCTCTGTTGCTGCTGCCCTGGCAGGTGGATCTTTCGGCGGCAATTGCCGCCGCAATAATTGCATCCATCTCTGTGTGATCCATAGTCCCCCTTCCTCCAGAGACCAGGTGAACCGGCACCCCCAAGGCCAAATTTAAAAAGGCAGTTGTTGGTTTTTTTGGGGGGGGGGGGATGATTCCAAGATGGCACCAGCAACGTGGAGGGAGGGTAAGAGAGCTATCGTAGACCACGTCCTACCAGGAGCGTAGGCAGGAAACAGACTGGCCAGCCGGGGGTCGTCCCTGATAGATGACTTCACCAGGGGCAGTGTCAAAAAACTTTGTTTCCTGCCTACTGGGAGTAATGGGGAGGGACAACCCCAAAGCTGACAGATGCTCTGGAGCCCTCCCCACTGAGAAACTCTGTTTACTTGGAGAGGAAAAATTTGGAATAAGTACATTTTGTTTGTCTATTTTTAAAAAATCAAATCTCCTATGTTTCAATGGCAAGTTAATTATATGGAGGGATTATGCACCTATACACTCTCTACCCTATTAAAATCGGTTGAGTTTAGGAGATCTAGTTATACAGCAATGACAAGATTAGTTTTTAATCAGCAATAAAAAGAAAAACATTTCTGCACTGGTATGGTACTTTAGATTTAGGACTTAACTTCTATTGTTCAAATGGAAATGTTTAAAATGAATTTCATTAATTGTCTTTGAATCAGATCATGAAATTACCATCCAGTTAATTTCATAATCTTGCTGCTTCTTTTGCAACCTCCAGTGGAAACTAGATGGCTGTAAGTTCCCTCACTTGTTAAATGGGCAGAAAATATTCTTATCATATCATATTTAGGGTGTTCTAGGTATGGTATCCTCTGTGTCTAACAAAACAGGAGGATTACAGAAAGCATTAAGGGCTACTTTCCCTTTTAGTGATATCTAAGTGCAAATCAGTAAAAAAGCAAAGTGGTACTGTAAATTGTAAAGTATTACTTCTAACAGAAGTAATGTATTCAAATTCCTATTTCTCTTTTGCAAACAACACACCAATCCAGGATTTTATTTTTTTTAAATAAAGAAGCCATTTCACTGCGTGTAGTTTTTTAAAATCCTCTGAGTTTAAAAGAGAAGTTTGGGAAGTTGATACGAAGCTAGACAAAAGGAAAACGGGTTGGCGTTCCCATGACTGCAGACAGTTTCCTCCCATAGTTCTCACACTACTAGGTTAATTTTCAAGTAACTCCTTAGCACTATGTATATGTCTAAGTAACAAAACTGTGCCCTAAAAGTATGACAACCCCACAGTATCATGAAGGCCCAATTTACAGCACACTTAATCCTTCTGTTTACAATTCAACATATCACAGTTATTATTTCAGTTTAAAAATACCAAGGTTGTCAGCCACAAGTGATTCAGCTTCCTTGGTTGCTTGTAAATAGCCTGATCAGGAACAATGATAGCATTTCCTCCAGAATTAGCTTAAAACACTTCTTTGGACCTTCATCATTTAACACGCTACTTAAAAACTGGTGTGAGAAAATTATGCTCTACTAATATGAAATAGTTTGCCAGTATTAATCTGGGTTCAAAACTTCAAGATAAACTGCTGATATACAGGTACATCAATTTCATAATGAAAATGCTGCATGTTCATCTAATATCTTCTATTTCTTTCCCACCCATGAAATTTTAAGACTCAGAACACCACAGCAACTGAAAGGAGAAAGCTTTTAATAACCAATATTGCCACCTGTTTTTCTTCCATGGTGACTATCGCTTGTACCCGAGACGGTATTAATTAGATTCTAACAACAAGATCATGTCATTTACATTTTCTGAATATTTTTATAAATTTACCAATGCATATTTTGAAGGGATATAATATAAAGAACAAAAAACCAAAGATTGTTATTTCACCTACTAGCTTACTTCAAAAGCCTTACACCCTATCTCTAGAAAAGCTGCAGACTTCTTACTATGTTGATGACCCTTGCTAAATCTATTTGTCCCTTCTTAGCGTGCCTGCAATTAGTTTATTTGATTAATGCAAATCTCACCATTCTATTATCTTTTCAGAGATTAATACAATGAACCTTGTGTATGGAACCTACAACAAATTATTAGACTATAAAATATTCTTGTTAAAGGCTCAGCAATACTCTCTACTGAATATGTATTCTCTTTTCTCTCCCCATTTTCCAATGCCTCCCTCAGTCAATCACAACACTGCATATCCACAGAGCATGCTGAATCTTCTCTAAGCTTGTGTGAGGTACTCCATTAGGCGATTTTTTTAAAAAAAAAAATTAAGGTAAAATATTTAATAATGATAATAATAATAATAAAAATTTATTTATATCCCGCAACTCTACAAAATGCAATCCGGGTGGTTTACAACATTAAAATCTACATACAACCCCTCCATCCCACCCACCCCTTAAAATACAATTAAACAATTAAACATTTAAAACACAATCAATACTAAAAATACTAAAAACAACACAATAAAAAGCTGGATGGGATCGGACTAACTAAGATGGCCAGGTATCCATTCAGGAAAGGCCTGCCGGAAGAGATCCATCTTAAGAGCTTTTTAAAAGCTAATTAAGGTGGTAATGTGACGGATCTCATCCGGCAGGCCGTTCCATAATCATAGAATCATAGAATTGCAGAGTTGGAAGAGACCACGAGGGCCATCCAGTCCAACCGAAGCAATAGCCGAAAAGGTCCTCTGGGAGGTCGACAAGAGCCTAGTTTTTAAAGGTTGCAACAGATTCCTCCCAGAGGACCTGAGTGCACAGGGAGGATTATATGGAAGGAGGCGGTCCCAAGGATAGCTTGGACCCAAGCCATTTAGGACTTTAAAGGTGATAACCAACACCTTGTACTGGGCCCAGAAGCTAATGGGCAGCCAGTAAAGTGATATTAAGATCGGTGTTATATGGCCTCTTCTAGATGTACCCGAGACCAATCTGGCTGCCATATTCTGTACTAGTTGAAGTTTCCGGACCAAGCACAAGGACAGCCCCATCTAGAGTGCATTATAGAAATCAAGACGGGAGGTTACCAGAGCACGTACCACGGTCTCAAGGACCCCGACTTCCAGGAAAGGGTGCAACTGGAGGATCAGCCGAAGCTGATAACAGGCACTCCTGACTGTTGCATTTACCTGATTTGTCATCTGGAGCAACGAGTCCAGGAGTATCCCCAAACTGCAAACACAGTCCTTGGAGGAGAGTGTGACTCCATCCAGGACTGGAGGTTGTATCCTAGTACCTGGGTTCAGGGCTGCTACCGTGAGAACCTCCATTTTGCCTGGATTCAGCTTCAATTTGTTTTTCCTCATCCAGTCCATTGCCACCCTAAGACAATCATTGAGAGAAGAAACACCATCTCAAGTCAGAGCTGAAGACCGAGACATGGAGAAATATATCTGGGTGTTATCAGCGTACTGATAACATCCCGCCTAATGCCTCCAGATGATCTCTCCCAGTGGTTTCATATATATTAAATAGCATCAGGGACAGGATGGTGCCTTGTGGAACGCCACAATTAAGTTCTTTCCTTGCAGAGCAACTGTCCCCGAGCATCACCCTCTGGAATCTACCTGAGAGGAAGGAGCTGAACCACTGCAATGCAGCGCCTCCAATTCCTAACCTTCTCAGGCGATCCAAGAGGATGTGGTGATCTATTGTCTCAAAAGCCGCTGAGAGATCCAGTAACATTAACAGGGTCACACTCTGTCAATGTTCAGGCGGAGGTCATCAGCTAAGGCAACCATGGCCGTCTCAACTCCAAATCCTGTCCTAAATCTAGATAATCGGTTTCTTCCAAGACAGCTTGGAGTTGAAAAGCAACCGCCCTCTTGATCACCTTGCTCAGAAAAGGTAATAAGGAGATTGGCCTGTAGTTCTTCATATCCAGAGGGTCAAGGGAAGGTCTTTTTAGGAGCAGTCTAACCGCTGCTTCCTTCAAGCAAGATGGAACGTGACCTTCCCTAAGGGAAGCACTGATGATGTCCCTGAGGAATATCGTCAGGGCATCACCCCCCTGGAAGGCCAGCCACGTTAGGGCAAGGGTCAAGAGGGCAGGTAGTCTTCCTCACTCTCCCAAGGAGCTTTAAACTTCTGCAAAACTTAAAGAGTTCTCTCAAGCCTCCCTCACTGAAAGGAAAGTGCTACTTTAGCAACATACATTCAGTATATAAAACAATGTCTTAATCTCTCTGGCTTTTCTTTGCAAACGAAGATTCAGGAAGGACTCATCCCGAGCTTTCTGCAAGCACACTGATGACTGAAAAGGGCAATCCGAGATAAACAAGTCCGGTTGCAGAAAGCACAGCAGAGGGTCTCCTTGGGTGATGTTTTCGGGTTGTGATTCTTTCTGTGTTGTCGTTTCTCTTCAAGGCTTTTTCAGTGTGAGCTCTCAGATAAAGCTGCAGCATTGTGGATAGTGCGATCAATCATAAGACTAAAAGAGCAGGTAATAGAGTAGCATGAAAACAATATCAGGAATTTAAATGTCTCATAAAATCAAGGGTTCTTTAGTGTGGACAAACAAGACACATGATAAGGCTCTCTAAGGGAAGCATCCCACAGGCAGAGCATCAAGGAAGATGACTTTCCCTAGACATCATTCACCTCTCCTCAGATGGAAGCAGCAGCCAGGGGATGGTCACAAGCAATGTGGCAGATGTTGATCTTTTAGGTACCTATGGCTCAGGCCATTTGGGAGTTTATAAGGCAAGCACTAGCACATGTACACATCTATGTATATGAGTATGTACACACATTGTTCTGTTGCTATGTGCCTTTAAGCTATTTTGGACTTACTGCAGGCCTAAGGTGAACCATGGCGGCTCCTGGACACAGTTTGATCAGGGGAGTTTGCCACTGCCTTCCTCTAAGGCTGAGAGAATGTGACTTGCCCAAGATCACCCAGTGGGTTTTAAATGGGGATTCAAATCCTGGTCTCCCAGAGTGTGAGTCCAAAATTCAAACTACTATACCATGCTGGCTCTATCTATACACATTGTTGTTGTTGTATGCCTTCAAGTCATTTCCGATCTATGGTGACTCTAAGGCAAACCTATCACAGGGTTTTCTTGGCAAGATCTGTTCGGAGGATGTTTGCTTTTGCCTTCCTCTGAGGCTGAAAAAGTGTGACTTGCCCAAGGTCATCCAGTGGGTTTCTATGGGCAAGCAAGGAATTGAACCCTGGTCTCCAAAGTCATAGTCCAATGCTCAAGCCACTACACCATGCTGGCTCTCGTGTATACATACAGGTATGCACATTTATATGTTATATGCACATATATAACTGTCTTTCTATGGAAACACAACACAAAATCTATAATCCACACTTCCTCCAGGAAGACTAAAATAATATATATGGCTCTTTTCCCTCTTGCCCTCTTAAGTTACTCCTATATGAAGGGTAGCTGTGTGAAATAGACTGTGCCAACAGATGGCAAGTGGCACATGTTCACTCAGTGAACTCATGATCAGGTGGGGATTTGAACCTCAGTCTCCCTAGTTTTACATGACATCCAATGGTGACCACTATCACAGTCACAGCTGTGCTCAGAGATGGACCAGCCTGAGGAGAAAGATTCCTCAATTCATTCTAAAAGGTAGTGGAAGAAAAGCTAGACTAACTGTTCCATGCTGCAGACTTGCTCCTCTGCATCTTTAACTCTAGTTGTAACGTTTTTCAATATTTTACCTGGGATAGATATTAATCTTACAACTATTATCATATCCTGAGATTCCCCTGGATTTTTTCTAGTATTTACATAGAATTTACTCTTGATAAACAATACACACTAGTTAGTATTTTTAAACAACAGGAAAATTAAATGCACAGTCCTCCCCCCGTTTAATCACAAACAGCAGGATGTGAGTAACTCTTGCTCAATATGGACTGATTCCAAGCCATCTGTATAAAACTGTAGGCGGGACAATCTATCGTGCTTCCAGCATGGGCACGGTGGTGCCAGCCACCTCAGTGTCAACGGTAGGGAGGGAGGCACTGTTGTTTTCCTTATTTCTGTTGCTTTATTCTGGTAGCAAGTAGTGGCCTCATGCTTGCCAAGCTCATTACCATTGTAAAATGTTCCCAATTATGATGGGAGAGAAAAGTATGGCAGGGGGAGCAGCAGGGCAAGAAAAATCAAGTTTGCAGACAGTACTTCAGAGATTAGCCTCACTTCCCAGTGACCTGAGAAGAGCTATCTGGCTATGTTTCTAGGGGAGGAACAGCTGATCGAGCAATTATAGCTATTTCTTCCATAGCTGTCCTTTCTTTATTGAAGGACAGAATACTCCACAGACCCTCTATGTACTTACTAAAATGCTTCAGTTACACCCTGCTGAGGAACTATTTACACTAACTTCATCTCAGCTTTAAGATTACCAGCACCACACTAGCTACAGTGCTCATTGTTTATGATGTCATCATACATTTAACAAATGGTTTTAGAATGTTATGAGAAATCTAGCTGCTCCTTGCCTCCAAATGGAAGGAAAAGACACATCTTGTTACAAAAAGAACTAATCTTGGGTCTCAATAGCAGCAGAAGGAAAAGTATAATATAAATTAGGTATTTCACAAGGACTCCATAGAAAGTGCATGGTGCTCTAATTTGAGCACTTCCATTTTCTAGACTTCTTTGAATTTCAGTAGAATGTCAAAGGTCAGTTTTGGCCACATAGTCTCCAAACATGAAAGAAGCAGAAATGCATTCCAGGAACAGTTCTGCTGCTATTTATCAGTTCTGGAGGCCATGCTCCCAAACAGCTGCAGCCTAAAGTCACCTGATGAAGAATCCCACCAAAGCTAAGCAGGTCACTATTTGAATAGACATGTATGCATCAACCTGAGTTATTTTGAAAGATATTAGTGTAAAATAATAAATCCACATATTCGCTAGAAATGCAGGGGTAGCCATGGTGACCATCAGGCAAATTCCAAAGTCTATATTGTGATGATGTCTTTATTAGGTCAACCAAACAGGCATAAAATTCATTGTGATGGCTTTCAAAGCTAGAACAATGAGCTTTTAAAACTAGCACAAATTATTTTATACCCTTTTAGTTGATCTAATAAAGATTCATTGTAATATCACACACCCAGAATGATCAGTAAGTGAACACTCCCTGGCCATATGAGTCTGCCTAAGTGTTAAGATCCTCAGGGGAGGCTTTCTTTTGGTTACATCATTGACACAGGCCTGCCTGGTGAGGACACATGAGAGGGCCTTCTCAACAGTTGTTCTCAGACTGTGGCATTGCCTCCCATGGCAGGCTAGGCTGCTTCCCTCCCTGCTCTCCTTCTGCCAACAGACAAAGGCCTTTTTATTTAAACAGGCATCTAATAATTAACTAATTGTGCAGAAAGTTTTTTTAAAAAAACAGGATGTGTAGTATACTTTCATCTTGAAAGTTATATTTTTAGAATGTTTTATACTGTTTTAAATTATTCATTTTAATATTATCATTAATTTAATTTTTTTAAATATAATGTGATTAGATTAGCTGTACCTTTGTGTTAACCTTGTTGTAAGCTGCTCTGGGTCACATATTGGAAGAAAAGCAGGATAATAAACAAACAAACAAACAAACAAACACATACATGCATACTGATAAATAAGCCTAATGAAGGTAAAGATTAATTTTATATTTTCAGGAGTGATTTTCTGAAGTCAGAAAAAAGCAGTCCTAATTATGTTTTACAGCTAAGGGTTTGAAAACAAAGAAGATCAAAGTACCTCATTCCTCCACTGTTAATTCTTCAGAATTAGAAAAAATATATATGCAAATTTGAAATGTGATGTACAATTTTTTTAAAGTTATAGTTTAATAATCCTGACACTTGACCATTTCAATATATTCCATGTTTGGATTGCCCTCAAGACTGCTACTGCCTTATATGGAAGCCTACCAGAAGCACATTGCAGTAGCACTCAGTTGTTAACACTAACTTCCTATAGCCTTCCAGACAGAGATCAATGTGTTAGTTTTTAACTACAAAACTACAAAACATTTTAGTTGAAAAGTAACTGAACACAGCGATTAAAACAATGATTACGAACAGGCAGGCACCACAAGCTGGGAATTCCTAGTGCAAAACCCAGCCAGGAACTTGTCAGGTAGCTTCAAGCAAGCAACTACCATCCTCATTGCTACACCACCCCCACCCCGTATTATGATAAAAATTACTCATATTGGCACTCCCTTTCAAGGCTTTCAATATGTCTAAGAAAGCATATGTTATGTACTCTGAAAACTAAAGGAAGCTCTATATTAACCAGTATCACTGATAGCCCTTATAAAAGGACTGAATCATTTCAACCTCTACATAGTATAGAAACTACTACAATCATTAATAAGTGTCAGGTCGCTGGTGCTGTTTGCTATTTAGAATGCTGTTTACTGTTTAGTGCTTAGGTAGCTGGAATATGCAGTAGTTAGTATTGCTAGGCCTGTGTCTCATTGTACCAGTGACCTGACATGAGCAGAAGGCATTCTGGGAGCTGGGGCTGGTATGTGCTGGAGAGATGGCTCACCAGTTCCCAAAAGTCACTGGCTGCTTGGGAATGTATAAGGAGGTTTGCATAAGCAAAAATAACTATAATGACCAAGCTGGGGGAGGGGGTAAGAAACTGAAACTTGCAGAATGTATTTACGAAGGGATTTTGGTGCCAAAGCCTCAGAACTGTCTATGCAGTGTTACCGTATGCATATATATCATGACAATAAAGCCATCTTAATTGATGCCTGTTGTACATGTGAGTAGACGTTAACAGAGTTCACCACAATAAGCTGCAAGTTCTCTTTGGATAGAACTCTCTGGGTATAAACCATGAAAAGGATCAGAGGAGGTGTGCCTGATTGCCAGTTTTGCCTCTAAGAGCTGAAAAGCAAGTATCCATTGAAGGCCATACAAGTTCAGACCATTTGGGGGCAAGTCTAAATATCAGGTTACTCTATCTATATTCTTAGGTAATTAGTACTCTGGGATTTATAAATATTCTGAGTCCACTTAGGTTAGTAGGCACATACAGTGAGTATGTATTTAAATTTCACTGATTAAGGCAACAATAATACGCTGAGGATAAAACATCTGAGCAAACAGTTTACTGAAACAGAGCAACGGACAAGACTTCTTCCATATTATCGTATTATAATAAGTCATCACTTATTAAATAGCCTAACTCATTTAATACTCAGAAAGGGTTGGGAACCATATTCTACCATAACCTCACAAGAGAGAATTGAACAGGGGAAACATCCTTGCCAGACAAAGGCCCAGATGCTTTGAACTCTCCAACTGAAATCCCACATATCTGAATCATTTCAGCAAGACCCCAGCCAGATCTACTGTATGCTTAGTAAGCAACAACTCCATTAAGTCACCATGAAAATGTAGGAAACTATATGAAAGCTAATTTGGAAAAACACTGCTGTAAAAAGTCACAAACAAAACTTTCAAAAACATCTTGAGACACTATTTCTTTTACCTGTAAATTTAATTCTTCAACAGGGCAGATTTCCAAGACAAACTGTCAAATACAGCTTAAACTACTGTGAAAGCTACTAGCCCCCTCCCCTGTCACTCTACCCATGCAGCAGTATACAGAACAGAAACAGCTGCTCCAGATAAACCTATGCTGCTGCCTTTTATATTACGCTAGAGAGCTGTGAAACAGTCATAGCACACTTATGCTGTAACAAATGTACTGATGCATGGCCTATCAGCCTAGGGGACCGAAGAAAAAAGAAGACCAAAGTGTTTTTAAATGGTAGGGGAAACTAAAGTACTCCAGGATGTGGCCAGAATAAGTTTAATTTGAACAAACCAACTTATCTGTATGAACTGCTTCTGTATGTTCTAAATAGATCTGTTCTACAATTTAATTTCTACTTTTTAATTTCTAGAAAAGGGACAGAAGAAATAAGCTTCTCCCCATAGGCTTTAAGACAAAACTATCATGATACAGTATTTATTGTAAAGCCTTTAGCTATCAAACTATAGGAAGACCTTGATTATGTGAATATGGGAGCAGTCAGCAAGTGCCAATAAACTACTGCTGTATAGGGACCTATCTTTCCCACACAAGCACAACATATTCCATTATAAGAGTGGCAGGTGGCAGAAGATGCTACAGCAGTAGGAAGTGATGAGATCAACTGAGGGAAAGGAGAGGTAAATAGCTACCCCCCTCTGCGGGCTCAGTAATAATGGTGACATATCTACAATCCCCTTCACTCTAGAAGTCCTGTAAGTGAATGCCAGTCTGCCTAGAGAAGATGCTGAGTATCTCAGACCATAAAGAGCATGTCAACCTGGATTACATAGTTAAGGCCTGGATATGAGAAGCAGGAGATGTAAAATAAGTACCAGGTACAGTACCAGCCACAGCCTGAGCAATGGAGGTGTGGAGTGGTTATAATCTGTAAGGAGTCCATCTCCCTGGTCATGTAGCTTATCCAGCAATGAACAACTGTTGAGTTCTTTCTTTGTCACTGAAAATCCAGGATAGGACTGACAGTCTGTTAGTGTACCATCCAAGTACTCTCTACACCTTTCTCCCAACTGCCACCCGCCACAAATTCACAGAAGGTAGCATTGGAGATGATGTTGAAGATCCCAAAACCTTTGGTCTTGGACTTCAATATACTTCCTGAAGTGGCTTTGTGTGGAATAGCTCAGGATTTATGGCTTCCATGACACCCATGGACTGTTCCAAATTATATCCAGTCCAGCATAGAGGTCAGGAGATATTTTGGATCCAGTCATCTCCATTGGAGTAGGGTAAAATGATATGGTAGTAGAAAGCCAGTGATGACTCTTGTCAAGAACAAATCAATATGATCTGATTCTGTTTAAACAGGACCTGAAACTGAACCAGCAGGCAAGTGGTCATAAGATTAAAGTGCTTGTTTTAACATTTAAAGTTGAAAACAGTTTGGAATCCCTTTATCTGATAGGCCACCATAGATTTTCACTAACTTCGAACGAAATGGCATTGGTCACTTCCAGAAGGTACACCTTTAGTGCAATGGTTCTAAAGCTGATGTGGCTTGTAGAAAGGCTGCAGGACAGACAGAACTATCTGTATTGACTTGATTATTATATTTTCTGACAACACACATTGGAAACTGCTTAATGCAGTATAGATGTGTAAATTGTTATTGCTTAAAGTAGTTTGTAAGCCACTCTGATAGCCTTGTGGCTGAAGAGCGGGGTATAAATAACTAATAATAATTTTTAAAAAAACAATGAAGCTATTGGTTATTTTGACAAGAGTGAAATTATCAAATAAGGTAGCAAGGCCCTGAGCTAAGCCCCATTATTTTCATATTTTCATTATTTTCAAACCCCATAAAAGGCATACAACTGCTGTGAAAAAATGTTTCTTACACAATTTCCTCTAACTGCCAAAAATTTCCAGGTGGTCAGCTAGAGAGGATACTTTGAGAACTACTACTGGAATCTATTAGCTTTTAGTATGTTTATTGCTATTGCGTGTCTTCAAGTAGTTTCTGACCTCTGGTGATGCCAAGGGGACCCTATCATGGGTTTTTCTTGGCAGAATTTGTTCAGAGGAGGTTTGCCCTTGCCTTCCTCTGAGGCTGAGAAAGTGTGACTTGTCCAAGGTCACCCAGTGGGTTTGTCCACAGCTGAGTGGGGATTCGAACCCTGGTCTCCCAGAGTCTTAGTCCAACACTCAAACCACTATACCATGCTACCTCTCTTTGTCAGAGATAGTTAATATAGTAATACGGTATATATTTTTATTCAGTGCCAGTCCTGTGCCATTTTATGGAAATAATGGGGCTTAGCTCTGGGCCTTGCTACCTTATTTGAAATTACCTAATTTAGCACTGGTCAAAACAACCAACAGCTTCATCATCAGAAAAAAATAATCAAGCCAAGTACAGATATTTTTGTCTGTCCTGCAGCCTTTCTACAAGCCACATCAGCTTTAGAACCATTGCATTAAAGGTGTACCTTCTGGAAGTGACCAATGCCATTTCATTTGAAGTTAGTGAGAATCTATGGTGACCTCTCAGATAATGTGATTCGTATGTTTACCAATGGATAAAACATAGTGTGTTGATTATAAACAGCAAGTTCAAAAATGACTGAGGCAACATTTTTGTTGGCCCTTGTGTAATAGGAAGTGCCATAACAGAGCCTGAGACTAGATGTACTCACATTTTAAAAATAGAATCATTTATTTTTAACTCAGAAGATATTGTAATGCCATGCAAGTGTTTGCTTCCATCCAAAACATTAATCTTTTTAGTGAGCCACAAAAAGCTTCCTTCAATCAATAGTGCACAACTATAGATACAGTCAAGGTTTGTGTAATATATAGAAATACAGTTGCCCCTCCACATTCGCGGCTTTCACACTCGCACTTTTGATTATTCGCCATTTAGCCATGAGCCCCTTTGGGAAGGCTGGCGAGAGGTGGGGCAACCTACTGCCTGCGTCTTCCCTGCCCTTCCAGAGGTGGCTCCGGGGCTTCAAAGCCCTGGAGTCTGCTCAGGAAGGCCGGGGGGGGGGGGCGGCAGCATCCCTCCCTCCCTTCCACTGACTTCCCCAGCCTTCCTGAGGGGGCTCTGGGACTTCTAAGCCCCGGAGTCCCCTCAGGAAGGCCACGAAGAAGCAGGGCAGCCTCCCTCCCGCCCACCCGCTGCCTTCCCCAGCCTTCCTAAGGGGACTCAGGGGCTTCAAAGACCCAGAGTCTGCACAGGAAGGCCGCAGAGAGGCAGGGTGGCTTCCCTCCCTCCCTCCCACTGCCTTCCCCGGCCTTCCTAAGTGGGCTCCGGGGCTTCTAAACCCCAGAGTCCGCTCAGGAAGGCCGCAGAGAGGCAGGGCAGCATCCCTCCTGCCCTCCCACTGCCTTCCCCAGCCTTCCTAACGGGACTCCGGGGCATCAAAGCCTTGGAGTCCCTTCAGGAAGGCCAGGGAGAGGCAGGGAAGCCTCCTGCCTGCCCTCCCGCTACCTTCCCCAGCTTTCCCAAGGGGGCTCCGGGGCTTCAAAGCCTCCCGCCCGCCCGCTGCCCCCCCCCAGCATTCCTAAGCGGGCTCCAGGGCTTCTAAACCCCGGAGTCTGCTCAGGAAGGCCGCAGAGAGGCAGGGCAGCCTCCCTCCTGCCCTCCCGCTGCGTTCCCCAGCATTCCTAACGGGACTCCGGGGCATCAAAGCCCCGGAGTCCCTTCAGGAAGGCGAGGGAGGCAGGGAAGCCTCCTGCCCGTCCTCCCACTACCTTCCCCAGCCTTCCTAAGGGGGCTCCGGGGCTTCAAAGCCTCCCACCCGCCCGCTGCCCCCCCCAACATTCCTAAGCGGGCTCCAGGGCTTCTAAGCCCCGGAGTCTGCTCAGGAAGGCCGCGGAGAGGCAGGGCAGCTTCCCTCCCACCCACCCGCTGCCTTCCCCGGCCTTCCTAAGTGGGCTCTGGGGCTTCTAAGCACTGGAGTCCCCTCAGGAAGGCCAGGGAGAGGGAAGGCGGCCTCCCACCTGCTGCCTTCCCCAGCCTTCCTGAGGGGGCTCTGAGGCTTCTAAGCCCTGGAGTCCACTAAGGAAGGCCAGGGAGAGGTCGGGCAGCTTGCTCGCTCCTGCCGGCTGCCTTCCCCGGCCTTCCTAAGGGGGCTCCGGGGCTTCTAAGGACAGCCAGGTTGGCCAGACACCCTCCCGCGCCTCCCTCCCACTGGGGGGGGGAGGTCACGGGAGCAGCATTTTTATTTGCGGTTTTTCCACATTCGCAGGGGCCTCAAGACCCCAACCCCCGCGAATGTGGAGGGACAACTGTATTCACTATGCACTATACATCATGTTTCCATAGAATATGCATCCTCCATAAATGGAAACTACCAGTTTGCTTGCAAGACTAGTTATCACTTTGGAAAAAAAGAGAGGCTTTTCAGGTATGATCTATTCTGCTGTAACAATGTTTCTACTTTACTGTTAGATATTTGCCAGAGGAAAAGCAAAGACCTCCTAGATTCTTTCACTGAATGAAAAGAGATGCAATTTCTAAAGACGGAGATAAAACAGCAGAACAATTAACCTGGACACTGATGAATCAAACTTACCGTATATTCCTGTGTATAAGACAACTGGGCGTATAAGATGACCCCCCAATTTTCAAGTAAAAATATAGAGTTTGGCATATATTTGCCGCATAAGACCACCACCACCCCCCAATTTGGCTGGCTGGCTGGGGGAGCCTTGCATGCTGATCCTCTGTTTCCCAACTCATGAGGATCTCCTTGTGAGTTGGGAAAGCGAACAGGATCAGCTGGCACAGCTATCCCAGCCAGCCAACCGCTACATTTGCTCCTCTCTTCCACCTTCGGTTGCTCCCCAAAGAGGGTGAAGGCAGAGGAGGGGGCCGAATGACCCCAGTTTGCCTCGGCCACCGCCCATTCCCTTTCTGAAGGGAATAAAGACGGAGAGAATGGGTGGCGTCCGTGGCAAACTGCGGCATTCACCCCTCTCTTCCACCTTCCAGTCACCCTTGACAAAGGTTGAAGAAAGGGGCGAATATACCAGGTTTGCCTCGACGGCTGCCCATTCCCTCCGTCTTCCTTCCCTTTGCAAAGAGAAGGAAGACGGAGGGAATGGGCAGCCACCAAGGCAAACTGTGGCATTCGGCCCTCTCTTCCACCTTTCAGTCAAACTTGACTCAAAGGTGGACAAAAGGGGTGAAAATACCCGGTTTGCCTCATCTGCCCCCCCTTCCCTCCGTCTTCATTCTCTTTGGAAGGGAATGAAGACGGAGGAAATGGGCAGCAGCCGTTACAAACCGTGGGATTCGCCCCTTTCTTCCACATTCCAGGAAGGTGGATGAAAGGGGCGAAAATACCCGGTTTGCCTCATTCGCCCCCCCTTCCGTCCGTCTTCATTCTCTTTGGAAGGGAATGAAGACAGGGGGAATGGGCAATGGTCACCGCAAACTGCAGCATTCGCCCCTCTCTTCCACCTTCCAATCACCCTTGACTCGAAGATGGAAGAAAGGGGTGAATAGGAACGTTGGTCTTACCTGTGATACGTTCTTTTCCAGTGTAGAGGCGAAGAGCATCCGTATGCTTGGGTTGTCCCTCCCACTTGCTCCCGGTAGGCAGGATACAGAGACTCTTATTTTGAAGAGTTTTGACCACCAGTGGTGTCATCCAGGAGGGACGACCCCTCTGCTGGCCAGTCGATATCACAGCCTCGTGACGCCGTAGTCTGACTCATCCGGCCGTGATCCCACCAAGACGATCCGCTTTTGCACCCAGACAATCAGTCTTCACAGTTCCATCGGAGGGTATGAGGCGTCTTCTTTCCTCCTCCTCTGGGCCTTCCATCTCGTTAGCCCTGGGTGGGCCGGATGCTCTTCGCCTCTACACTGGAAAAGAATGTATCACATGTAAGACCAACGTTCCTTTTCCCAGTGGAGAATGCTCCAGAGCATCCATATGCTTGGGATTTGCTAAAGCTTCCAGACCGGGTGGGCAAGGGCGACCTTCTGACTTCTAGGGTTGTAGAATTCGCTGTAGCACCCTTCTCCCGAAGGCAGCCTCTGCTGATTGCATTCTGTCCAGTCGATAATGCCTGACAAAGGTTGAAGGGGTCTTCCATGTTGCTGCTCTGCAGATTTCCTCCAATGGGGCGTCCTTTTCCCAGGCTGTAGTGGCTGCTGCGCTTCTTTTGGAGTGAGCCATGATGCCCCCTGGTACTGGTTTACCCAGGGACTCTTAGCACAACACTATACAGCACTTTATCCAACGTGCCAGGGTGGAGGGTGAGACCTTCCTCCCCAAATTCTTTAAATAGGGAGAGATGAATAACACTTCAGAGACTCTGAAGGGTGTCGCTCTCTTGATGTATACTTTGTTCCTTTGCCAAGGAACAGCGATGACACCAGGTTCTGTTTCGACTTGAAGTCCACGTTCCAGGACTTCAGCCACACCTGTCGTCTGGCCGCCACTGTTGCCACCTGAGCTCTTGCGCAGAACTGCACTGAATCCAGGGTGCTGTCCACTAGGAAGGCAGAAACCTTAGACAACTTGTTGAGATCCTGGCGGATCCTTATCTGAGCCCTAGGAACATCCTTTAAGGCATCCCTTGACCACTATATAGCCGCCCTGGCCATCATTGTCGCCATGGTGGAGGCCCTGATGGCTAGTGATGTGGCCTCATGTGCCCGCCTCAGGGCCAGATCCAATCGCCTATCTTCTGGTACTTTCAAAGTCTCTTCCGCATCTTTGCAAAAAATCGCTGAAGAGACCAGCTCTGAGACCGGAGCGTCGATGAGTGGGACCTGTAGCTTTCCCATGACCTTCTTGGGTAGGGAATACAGTCACTTGGCGATGGAGGGTTGCAGTTTGGCCCCCACTGGTGCCTTCCATTCATCGTAGATTAGCCTCATTACTGCCGCCGGGACCGGCATCTCCAATGCCACTGGCTGGGCCTCTGGAAAAAATTCCCCGGAAATCTCTGGGACATCTGGATCCATCTGTGCTTGTGGGGCAGTAGGAAGATTTAAACCCAGGGTTCTGAGTGTCTTCTTGAATAACACTGAAAAATCCTCAGGAGCAAAATGGCGTGCCGAGGCACGTGCATTCGTCGCTTCCGTCTCCTCCTCTGACAACTCGCCCTCCTCACGGTCTGATTTGTCGCTATCTGAGTCCTCCGCTGAGGTGTAAAGGGAAATGACGTCTTCGTCATCTTCTTCCTCTCTAGCCCTGTTGCCTGAAAGGTGGTGCATATCCCCCTCTTGTTCCCAGTCGCTCTCCTCCTCCCTGTGAGGTCTAGGGTGACTGGTGGATCCCTTGCTGGTGCTAGGTATGGGCTCTGCACCGCCCCCCTTTGTCCCCTGCGCCTGGAGGTGAGGGCGCTTGGACTTCCCTTTGTTGGCTCCGCCCCCCTTGCCGCCCCTCTGCCTCTTCCTCGTGGCATCAGCAGCATGGCTATTGCCTGCTGTGGCCGGGCTAAGAGGTTTGGGGTGCCCTATGGGAATAGTGGCACCCACATTGGCTGGCTGAGTAGGGGGGAGAAACTGGAGCTGGGGGGGGCTGCGTGGTGATGGGGGGCTGCGCTGCGATGGGGTGCCACACGGGGGGAGGTAGCTGCATCGGGGATGTGTCCCCTGGCGGCCGGGAGGGTCCCGACACTCCCCCCAAGGTCTGGGCGCTGGTACCCCCGAGGTTCGGCTGGGCCATTGAGTTGGCTAGCCACCTCATTGTCTCCCTGCCCAGAGCTGCTTCTAGCCAAGCAGGCATGGCAGCTGGCTCTGGCCCCCCCAGAGGACTCGTCCCCAGGGCGTGCACCCCACTCACGGAGCCAGGATCTTGTCCCACGTTGCGGGGGGGGGGGGTCCGCCAGGGGCACCGCAGCAGCAAAGTTTGCCCCAGGACTGGGGACATTCCGTGGTTCTGGCGTCTTGCTCGGCTGCACTGCCGTGCCCTCCCATGGCCCGCAGTCGCGTACATCCTGGCAGAGAGGGGCCGGGGCGCAGCCGGTGGCAGCCGGAGCGGGGGTCTTCCCCCCCTTGCCTGGGTTCTTCTTGCCACCGCTGCCTTTTGCGGGCTCTCCAGAGCCTTCTCCACTGGTCCCACTGTGATCCGGTTCGTTGGGGGGCAAGGAGCCAGCCCTCGTGTTCGGCTGGTGATCGCTGGTAATCACAGCCTCGATCACCGCTTCAATATCCTCCGATGCCCCCATGTCCTTATCTTCCCTATGGCCTGCTGCCTGGTAAAGAATTGTCTTTTTTTTTTTAAAGGTTCAAAAAGTTCAAAAAGTTTCCAAAAAGTTTTTTGAAAATGGTGCCAGCCACATGGAAGGAGACAAAGGGAGGACAAAGGAGGAAGGATGTCCTACCAGGAGCGTAGGCAGGAAACAGACTGGCCAGCAGAGGGGTCATCCCTCCTGGATGACCTATAAAGCCAAAAAAAAAATGGCTCAGGTCCAGGCTATCTGAAGGACGGTTTTTTCCCCATATGAGCCTGTGCAAGCTTTAAGATCTGAAAAGAAGGCAGTTCTTTCCATCCCACCACCTTCACAGGCACAGCTGATGGGAGAAGACTTTCTCTGTGGCTGCTCCCACACCTGGGAACTCTCACCCTGGGGAAACTAGGATAGCTTTTTCCTTAATGTCCTTTTGGCAGCGGTTTAAGACCTTTCTTTTTAGCAAACATTTGGAAATAATTTCTGTATTCTTTGTCTTAAGGTAAGATTTTAAATGGTTTTTATTCTGCTGCTGTTTAATATTGTTTTAATCTTAATTTTGTATGTTTTTAACATATGTGTTTTACTGTAATTTTCTATCTTTGTAAGCCTCTTGAGTCCCCAATTTGGGAGAAAGACAGGATATAAATGATGCGATGGATGGCTGGATGGATACAAGGCCAGTAGTTTACATAGCTTGATGGGACACAAGCTGTATAGGCTTGGTGTAAACGTTTTTAATTAATGCCATATATACATTTGTGTTTTTCATATCCCTACTGTATCTATATCTTGCCAACATGGACATGCCCATATCCTTTAAAATAGCAGTACTCAGAAGTGGTGGTCCATGGACCTGCACCAGTCCTTGAGCCATCAGATGCCAGTTCCTGGCAAGTTTCCAGGAAAATTTTTTTTGCCAAAGGACACAAATAAGGTCTAAGTCCTTGAAACACAGGGGGGCAGGGGGAGGAATGTCAGTCCCTGACATGAGAGAGTTTGAGATGGACTGCTCTAAAATAATTAGGTGATATGCCATTTGTCTAATAAAGGAACAAATGTCCTAACAAAACTGCAATACGCAGAGCAATAAAACAGACCACATTCATTAAAATATCCTCAGCTATCAAAATTGGGCCCAATGTGTCCAGCAACAGAAATAAGCTAGGGAGACATTCTCAAGTTTTCCCAACATCTATCGGCAACAAGGATTTCCAAATGTTTAAGTGAGAAAGGAATAAGTGAGCTTCGCTCTTTCAGGTAAAAAACAAAAACCTCCCTGATTGCTAATAAGTATTACCGATAAGTGCATTAAAATCACACATCTAACAAAATGAGGACAGAAATGATATATGGGTCAGTTTCAAACCAGACATGTACCAATGTACATTTGGCACTTACTCCCATTTCTTGTTACCTTTGACTGTAGCTCCAATTTGATATCTTCCCTGCTCTTCATCAAACTTGACAAAGTTTCAGACTGCAAGATCCCACAGTATCTGCAAAACCTGCTGCAATGTTCTTACATACTGTGCACATGAGAACAATTTAACTGTCTTGATACCCAGCCTATTTACAAGTTTACTACTTTTTAAGATGTCAGTCAAAACCTAGGTAGTTGCACCTTAATACCAGAAAGTATTTCCACATAGGTAGTTAGGAAGTACTGTATAAAGTACCATAACACCACTCAGCAGAATTAAACTTCGATGATAGAGAGCCTAAAGTTCATGGAACACTGCCTTTCTTAATACATGTAGTTAGCTCTTCCATCAAAATAAAAACTTTACACTAAACAAAAACCTGTCTTTCAAAGCTAGCACCTTTAGATTCTTGGGGGGGGGGGGGGAGAGTGAATTACACCAAGCAAGTAAAAGCAATTTGGAACTGAATTTTATGTCCTAGTCAAATAACATGTCCTACACAAAATCAATAAAGAAATTACTTTTAGGTACATTAAGACCCTTGTTAACAAATCATTTACAGGAAGGAACTGAGGAAACGAATTTACTCTGCAACATGTAGCTTTAAAATGCAGCATTTAATTTAGAACAGCATGTTGTAAAAGTTTCTTCAGCAACTTTAAATTTCTTAGATTTAGACATCTATTTAAGTGTTTATCCATTAATACCTCACACCAGAATAGTGTGTTAACTGAGTGATCAGATACACCTGTCTTTAGGAAGATTCAATGAATACTCTGGATCTAGCTCTATACCTTTAAATAAATTAAGCAATCCAAATAATTAGAAACACATGAATAAAAATACAGACTTTCAAATTTCTGATATATAATTAGTGATTCTATTTATTATATTAATGGTGAGCTAACAAATTGGAGAGTGACCAAATCAATTCACTGTCAGTCACAGCACAAACATGCCAGCCTCAACTCAAGTGAGTTTCAACAAAAATCATTTGGGCCTCGAATCCATCATGAACAAAAGAGCTACATCCTTATGTGAAGTGATGAGAACTGACTTCATTTCTACATAATGGGCATCAAGAGGCAGCAGTTCAGAAATGCTTGGTACTTATTTTACTTTAAACTGAGTGTTATTTCTGACTTCCCGGTGTTACAGGTCTGCATATATCCTGGTATGTTAAATGAATAGAGAGGAACACTATACAAGGACACACTCAGCTTCCTATCCAAAACCACTTCCTTTGGGTTGTGCAACTGGGCACAATTTTTGTGGTTTAATTGTTCCATTATTGCTATATTAATATTTATTCCACTGTTCAAAAGTTGAAGTATAACATAAACCAAGATATTTCAACAACTTAATAAGATAAAACAAGTGTTATTCTAGAGATATATTTTAAGAATAAAATTATACTGCAGAAGGAAAAACTCATTTAATCTACTCTAAGCACTACACCATACATCTTCCAAGCTGCATTCAAGCAGAAGCATTCGAAAAGTGCAGAGTCTGAAAACAGGATGTGAACTGGAGGTGCTTTGCTCACACACCTTTCTTGTAGAAACTACTGAAATTGGGAAAGAACAGAAGGAGCAACATCAAACCTATAAAATATGCATAGAGGAAGAGGAACAGCAGCAGCAAGAATAGCTGTCTAAATGAGAAACGGTTATGCAGTTCATAAAGAATCAAAATAAAAATTTCCTACTGCTTCCAATTTATATTGAAAGTTACTGAATTAAAACAGTTTGTAATCTTTAGGAGGGAGTGACCATATTCTTCTGGAGTTTGTTATACAGCAAAAAGGGGAACCCAAGCATAGTCAGACATGCATTCTAGACTTTAAGAAAGATGATTTTAGTAAACCTACGGAAATACTGGGTGTGATCCTGTGATCAGGAATACTAAACGAGAAGGGAGTTCATGATGGATGGGAGTTTCTTAAAAATGAGATATCAAAGGCACAATTTCAAACAGTTCCAATGAGGAAGAAAAATGGGAAGTATCTAAAGAAACAAGGATGGATGTATAAAGAATTTTCAACTGAGCTACGATTTAAAATATGTTAAAAACAATAAAAAAGGGCTTTTCTGTTATACCCATAGCAAAAGGTAGAAGGGCCACTGTATGGGGAAGATGGCAAAATGCTAACAGGGGACAGAGAAAAGGCAGAACTACTGAACACCTTCTTTGCTTTGGTCTTCTCCCAAAAGAAAATCAGTGCTCAACCTGGGGAAAATGGAGCAAATGATGCAGCAGAGGAAATGCAGCACAGAATAGGTAAAGAGGTAGTACAGCAATACCTGGCTATTCTAAGTGAATTAAAGTCATATTGTCATAATGAAGAACTTGTTTTCTGCTGCTCCAGAGACTAGGACATAGAGCAACTGACTCAAAACAGGAACAGAGATTCCACCTAAACATAAAGAAGAATTTCCTGACAGTAAGAGCTGTTGACAGTGGAATACACTGCCTCAGAGTGTGGTGGAGTGTTATTCTTTGGACAGATGGCCATCTTTCTGAAGTGTTTTGATTATGCATCCTGCATGGCAGGGGGTTGGACTGGATTACCCTTGTGGTCTCTTCCAGCTCTATGATTCTAATCAATTAAAACAAATAAAAATTAAACATCTATTACCTATCATTAAAACCCATGTCATTGGTGGTCTGGCTAAAATTAATGGCAAATTAAAATTTGCCAGCCTGCAGAAGGAAAATAGGGAGGTGACCAATCTAGCCACCCTTGCAAGAGAGTTCCACTGACAGAGGGCAGCTAAAAAGAAGGCTATGTCTCTGGAGGGTGGCGGGAGTAGGAGTAGGACCAGGACTTCCCACACAGATCTCAAAGCCCACGCAGGCACAAAACCAGATCTGTTCTACAGGGCTTTATGATCATAACCAGCACTTTAAATAATGCAAAGAAACAGACCTGTAGCCAAGAAGTCATACCTTGCCAGCTGCAACATTTTGGAAGTTTCTAAAAACTCTTCAAAAGCAATCTCAGGTATAGTGCATTACAGTAATCCAGGCAAGATTTAGGTAAGGCATGCTAAGAGTTGGCTAAGATTTAGCTAAGTTATATGACCAGATCACATATCTCTATCACAGTAGCGCGCTGGTACATCTGAGCATATCAAGAGAACCAGGCAGCAAAAGTTCTTGTAGCAAAGTTGCAATCATTAGGCTGAAAAAATGAGCACACAGACACAGGCTTGTGTCTAAAATACTTTTCTTTACTAGAGCATGTTGAAACAATATTTACAATGAGTCTGAGACTCCTAGCATACAGACTACATAACACAGCAGAATGTACAGTACAGTGCACAGTCTAAGGGCAAAATCCAAATACAGACACAGTGTGTGGGATCATCTATTTATACAGATACAGTACAATCCATCACCTTGACACCCCTCCAAATTTATACTTAAATGAGCTGTTTTACACACATTTGACCATACCAAGCTTTGTACATAGGTATTGGAATTTGATAGGACCCAGCAGTTTCCTGAATAGATCTGCTAGGTTCTCACTTGTTGGGCAATAAATCAGGGTAATCAGCCCTGCCTTTACTGCTTCATGCATATTCTGATACTTCACAGCCAGTGTTTTTTTGTTTGAGACTTAATCCCTTCAGCAGTTGCCATTTGTATACAGGCTTGTGAATCTTCATAAGCAGAAAACTTCCATCACCAAGCCTTTTTACATTTACACCCACATATTGTTGCACTTCTCCTAAGTTTTTAATTTGAAACTTTTCCCCAACGCTTGAGTGAATGCTTTCACCTGTTCATCTGTTTTAGTAATTAAACACAGATAATGTGCAAATGGGGTATAAATAAATAAATAAATAAATAATTTCATAAGTTTGATGAGTACCCCTTGAGTACATACAGGGGTCAGCAAAACACTGTTTAAAACCAATAGCTACCAAAGCATTATTCAAACATTGATTCCAATTTTTTCATGCATTGCTTTAAGCTGTAGATAGCCCTTTTTAAGTTATACACTTGATTTGGGTTCTTAGTTTGAAACCCAGGTGCTTGCTGCATATAAATCGTTTCTTTCAACTCAGCATTCAGATATGCTGTGCCAATGTCAAATTGTTGAACTTTAAAATTGTTCAGACTAGCCACAGACAATGCTAATCTCATGCTTTAAGCCCGTGCTGTGGGCACAAAAGTCTCATCATATGAAGAATATTTGACCTGTGAAAACCCTTGTGCAACTAATCTAGCTTTGTATTTGGTTTTGCCAGATTGCAGCTTTTTCTTTTTATACACCCATCGCATCCAACAGTTTGTTGCCCTGGTGGAAAATCAACCACATCAAAAACTTTGTGCAGATTTATTTAATCCATTTCAGATTTCTTAGCAAATTCCCATCTTTTCCTCTCCTCTTGGAGCAATTGCAGAACTTGATTGTAATTGTCAGGCTCACATGTGATCTGCCATACCCTTACAGCACTCTATACTGTAAATCTCTGAGGTGGAATGCCTTTTGTTTCACAGCTAGATCTTCTTGGCATGAAAAACTGAGTAGTCTCTTCTTCATCACTGCTATCTACCTATGGTGGGCTTCTCCATTGCTGCCACTCCTGCTTACCTCAGCAGAGCTTCTAGCACCAGGCAAAGCCTGCTCTGGCATCTGGTGCAGCTCATGAGCATTCTCAGTAACAGGCAGAAGAGCTTCATGATTTGAATACATTTGGCACCATTGACTACGCTCCTCAAACTGAGCATTCCTGAAAATTACAACCTTCCCATTTCCAAGTGCAAATCTGTACACCTTTGAGCCAGTTTCATGCCCCACAAAATGCAATTTTTGAGATTTAGAAGACTCCTTTCTTCTTCTACCTTTGGGAATGTGTACCCAAGCAGAGCTACCAAAAATTCTCAGATACTTGACTGATGGCTTCTTACCATACAGCATGAAATATGGTGCGTTCTGTATCACAAAATTCCACAGCCTATTATGAATGTAATTAGCTGTGAGCATTGCTTCGCCCCAATACTTTTGATCCATGCCAGAATCAAAAAGTAGAGAGTCTTTTATAGTTTGTATCACACCAAAACAGCATTCCGCCATGCCACTGTGAGAAGACGTGTAAGGAGCAGAGTGTCTATGAAAAATGCCCCTTCTTTTAAGCCATTTCTGAAACTTGTCAGAGCAGAGGTTTTAACATCATGTTTCCTTTCTGCATAGGCACACCAATATTGAAAAATATCATAAGCTTCAGATTTCTGTTTCAATAAATAAGAGAAACTGAATCTGGAAAAATAATCCACTATAATCATAGCAAACCTGGCTCCTCCCAGAGATGGAGCAAAAGGTCCAACTAGATCTATGTGCACCTGTTCAAAAATCATTTGTGACACCCTGTCACTAAACTTAGGAATAGGAGCCAGCTTATTTTTTGATTGTTTACAAACAGAACAGTCCTGGAAAACATCACAGTGTTTCACCAGCATATCATGGCACACTTCAGGCATTTTCCATAACACTTTGTTAAGGAAATGCTCAAGTCTTCAATGCATTACATGGATGCATGAATCATGAATGAGGGTATTAGACATTAAAGCCTTGGCTGACCTCTCAGCCTTTGGCTTCATGTAATACAGCTGATTTATCAATTTCCCATCAGCACATAGCTGCCCATTCTTTGATATATAACATTTGTTACCAGAAAATTTAATTTCATACCCTTCAGAAGCCAAAACTCCCATGTTCAGCAGACTATACTCCAGTGATGGGACATAGAGTACATTTTCAAGATTATGGCCAAAACATGAAACAAAATATGATCCTTCACCCTTTACACTGGATTTACAGCCGTTTCCAAGTGATACATTACAAATTTTAGCATCTGACAATTTATAACTACAGTCTCACTGTTAGCCAGATGTACCAAACATCCAAAATCCAGCACCCAAAGAGTAACATTTGGGGAATTTTCTATTCTCACCACTGCTGAAACTGTTTGAGTGTGCTGTCTGCTTTTGTTTTTCTTCTTTGATTTACAGCTGCTACCTGGCTCCCTCTTCAGACACTCCCGGGAGAGATGATTTGCAAATCCACAAGTTTAGAATTTTCTGGCTGCAAATGCTTTCTCTGTAGCCTCATTATTAAAAGAGTTGGAATTTCTTTCTTCTTTACTTTTGGAGCTCTGCTGTTTCTCCTTGGCTTTATGTGCCTGTCGTCTCTGTTGCTCTTCCAGCAATCTCCCAGAGATGTAAAGCACCGACAGATCTCTCTCAGGAATCACCTCCACACTGTTAACAGCATCCCAGCTCGAATCCAAAGAGCTAAAAATAATATAGACTTTTCCCACTTCTGTATAATTGATCCCCACCTCCTGTAGAGAAACAAATGTAGTCCGTAGATTCTGCAAATGCAGAGATAAATCATCTCCAGGTTTGAGCTGAGACTTATAGAGCTTTCTCCTGAGTTGAATCTTACTGCCAGCTGTCTCACAAACATAAATCACTCTCAAAGAATCCCAACATTCCTTGGCTGTCTGGAGGTCTCTAGCATACACTAGCTGTGTGTCTTCCAGCACCAGGATAATGATTGCATGGACTCTCTCCTCTGCCCTTCTCTCAGCTACTGTGGGCTGTGTAGGCAGATTCACCACAAGATCCCAGCAGCTCTCCCAGCACAAAAACGTCTGCATTTTCGTGCTCCGATCCACTAATTCAGCCTCTCCAGAGGCAAGCCTCCCAGGTTACTTGATAACACCATTCCAGCAATAGATCAAGTGCCTCCAAGCCCCTCTGTAGCTGGGCTCCCACTCACAGAGCTGCATGTCAAGTCAGGAACCTCACAGACAGCACTGCACAGCTTACTGGCATAAGCTGGTCACAGACTGGTGGATACTAGCACAGACTGGGCCCATAACCTGTCACAGTAGCACACTGGTACCTGTGAGCATATCAAGAGGAGCAGGCAACATAAGTTCTTGTAGCAGTGTTGCAATCACCAGGCTGAAGAAATATGCACACAGACACAGGCTTGTGTCTAAAATACATTCCTTTACTAGAGCATATTGAAGCGATATTTACAATGTGTCTAAGACTCCTAGCATATAGACTACATAACACAGCAGAATCCAAAGTACAATCCTGCACTGTACACCCCAGACTGAATGTGCACAGTCTAAGGGCAAAGTCCAAGTACAGAGATAGTGTGGGGGATCATCTAGTTATACAGATACAGTACAGTCATGGGTTATATGGTTCATGTTTCACATGTACATGGGCTACACAACATTTTCCCATACAGATAAGTTTATTCCTCACACATCCTTTCCCAGGGCTGTCTCTCAGACATAATCTAGACATGCTAGCCAGCTGTGTTTATCCAGCAAACTCCTGGCCCCTGCAGGCTGTAGCACATTGTACTATGCCAGCTCTTTACAGTATAAATTTCCAATGACTGCATGTCCTATCACCTTGACAATCTCCTGGAACAGGTGGAGCTGGCACACCAAATGCATTTCTGATCACCACCGAAACTGGAACATCTAGGCTGCATTCCACCAGCATGGGTGTATCAATATCCCCTGGTCTGCCTTTTTGACTGACATGGGGCATCTCTGTCTTAATTTACTGAACCTTGAAATGTTTTCTTCATTCAGTCCACTACTGACAATACACACAGCTAGCTTGGATTTGGAAAAAAGAAAGAATTGGGTATCATCATCAGTACACTGGTGGCTCCAGACCCCAGACAACTTCTCCCAGAGGTTTTATGTAAATATAAAATAGCATGAAGGACAAGACAGGGATTCCACAAACCAATGGCTATGGTGTCTAGAAGGAATCCCCCAGCATCACTTTCTGAACTTGCCTCTCTAGGAAGGACCAGAGCCACAGCAGAACAATGTTTCCACTTCCTATTCCAGAGAGGTGACTGAGAAAGATAGTATAGCTGATGGTATTAAAAGCTGTTTGGTGGAAGTCACAAAAACCATGAAGAAAAATTTGCAGGGACACATTCCCTTTGTTAAGCTCCAAGTACACACTGTCCACCAAGGCAACCAAAGGTATTTCTATTGCATAACTAGGCCTGCATCCAAATTGAAATGAATCAAGACTTGGAACTATCATGTCCATGAACCCATGGAACTGAGAGGTCCCTGAATGATCCAGCACCTTGGCCAAGAATGGAATATAGAAGACTGATAAATAAATACCAGACAACATATTTATATCCTGCCCTGCATCAAAAGATATTTAGGCCATACAGACATCAAATCAATAATTCATTTTAAGATCTTTTCCACTGTTTTTATGTTTAAAAATATTCTAAAATTATTTTAAATGGTGCATATAGTTTACACTAAAATCTGTGTTACTCAAAGTGGTGATCTGTGCATCAGTGCCATCCCCAAGGCATGGGCTGCTGGTCCTTGGTGAATTTCCATTAAAAAAAGAAACAATTGTAGCCAATGGGCACAAATATGGTAGTGGTCTCTGGGACACTGGGGGTAAAAATAACTAGTTACCCACATCAGACAGCTTGAGATACACTGCACTATCATATATTCCGGTGTATAAGACGACCTTTGAACCCCGAAAAATATCCTCAAAATCGGGGGTCGTCTTATATGCCGGATACACTTTGCTTCGCCCGCCGTCCGATCTCCTGCCTCTTCACTCCCTTCGCAAACGTAGCGAAGAGGCAGGAGATCGGGCGGGGGGGTGAGGCAAAGTGTTTACCGGTTCATTCTCTCCCCTCCTCTGCCTTCTCCCCCTTTGGGGAGCAACTGAAGACAGAGGAAGGGGGTGAATGTTGCAGTTTGCCACAGCCACCACGCAATCTCCTGTGTGTTCATCCCCAAAGGGAGCGAACACACAGGAGATCCAGCGGTGGCCGAGGCAAACCGAGTATGTTCCAGGAAGGTGGAACAAAGGGGTGAATCCTGCAGTTTGCAGCGGCCACCACCCATTCCCTCCGTCATCATTCTCTTCCAAAGGGAATGAAGATGGAGGGAAGGGGGGCACACGAGGCAAAACGGGTATTTTCACCCTTTTTGTCCACCTTCCTGGAAGGTGGAAGAAAGCAGCGAATCTTGCAGTTTGCAACGACCACTCCTGCTTCCCCCCATCTTCATTTCCTTCGAAAGGGAATGAAGACGGAGGGAAGGGGGGCGGACGAGGCAAACCGGGTACGTTCGCCCCTTTCTTCCACCTTCCTTGTGATCCTTGTGAGTTGGGAAACAAAAAGGATCAGCTGGCAAGGCTCCCCCAGCCAGCCAACCAGCCAGCCAGGCAGCCAAAATGGGGGGGGGGGGTCTTATATGGCGGATATATGCCAAACTCTATATTTTTACTTGAAAATTGGGGGTTGTCTTATACGCCCAGTCGTCTTATATGCCGGAATATACGGTAAATAAAGTCACTATAACCTACTCAGACTACAGTGCCTACGCTCAAAGGCTTTGGTGGAAAATGAAGTTTTAACTTGGTGCCAAAATGATGCTAATATCCGTATGAAACCACCAAAGGGTGAACATTCCACAGCTTGGGTGCTACAAAGTTGGCCAGCCTGCTCTCTTGCCACCACCATTATGAATCAGGAAGGGCAAGAATCCAGCAAACGTGTGGTAGGATTCACCTCTCTGAGGATTCTGTCCAAATCCTCAGTTTGCACAACTGAAAAGTATCCATTATAACTGAGCAAGTAGAGAAAATATTACATTATCTTGGCAGTATCTTTATTCCATCTCAGGTACCCACCTTCTGATATATATACTCAATCCATACTACAAAAACAATCCAGTTTGAAACTGTATTATTTACCATGGCTCCTTCCTATTGAATACTTGGATTTTTAGTTTTACAAGGTCTTTAGCCTTCTCTGCCAAAGAGTGCTGGTGCCTCACCAAACTACAAATCCCAGGATTCCATAGGGAGGAGCCATGGCAAATAATCCAGGTTCAAACTAGATTATTTATGCAGTGTGGATGCACACACCCCCTAGACTAAAGCACACAGCACCTGGTGAGGGGGAAGTAATCATGACAGACCACTAACATTCCACCTCCTCACCCCCAGACCACTGCATAGAGAACCTACAAGGGTAGATCTGAACCTTCCAGCTTCAGTCAGCTACAACTCTGTGATACGAGCCAGCTCAGTAAACACATACAGGATCAAGTTCTGGATGTGGGCTTCATAAGGAATACCTGTCATCTGATGTCAGCCCTACACATATACTTCTGTTCTGGACGCTCTGAAAAGCATAGCTGTTAGCATAAGAAACTGCTGTTTAGAAAATGTGGGGATACAAATCTGTACCTAATAATATTAAAGGCCTGCTCTGTGACAAATACACAAAAGACAAATTCATGCTTTCAGATCATATGACAACTACATACTCAGAGCTGATGGTCACAGATCAAACTCATTATCATCATAAACAGCTCTGGAAGAATAATAAATAATTCAAAGTAATAAAAAAGAGTGTACCATCAGAGCTTTAAAAAAATTTTTAAAGAACTATTACACATGCATGAGTAGCAGCTGTTATGTGATTAACAGAAATCACCACACCATTCTTGTCCTAGCCAAAATCATATCAATGTACAGCGGACGCTTGAAATCAGCTAGAATTTGGTTCCAGGACCTCTACCCTTGTGGATACCAAAATCCTTGGATGCTCAGGTCCTATTATATGCAATGGCATAGTAAAATGGTGTCCCTTATATAAAATGGCAAAATTAAGGTTTGCTTTTTTTGGATTTTTTTTTTTTAACATTTTCAAACCATGGATGTTAGAATCCGTGGATGCTGAAATCTGTGGATACGGAGAGCTGACTGCAATATACACTCATGAAACTGTAACCATGCTTTTACTGTATACCTCTGTGCTGCAACTTGGGAAGTTTGAGTACAAGAAAAGAAGGACTGGAAACTATGTGCCAAAAAAGTTACAAGAAAAAGGTGGCCCAATTTCAGGACACAAATCTTGATTTAATTATTGGAGACTGACCCATGAAGTAATTAGCAAGTGTAACTAAAAGAACCTTCTTCCTCCATTTTGGGTAAGATGAAAGATACAGGAGCGATTAAAGAAATTAGAAAGCAAAAAGAAAGTCAATGTCTCTACAGTGAAGAAAAGACATTTTTCCACTGACAGAGTAATGTGATCAATACTAAAAGGAAGGAGTAGTCTAGCATGCCCATGAACTAGTTAACTTAAGCAAAGAGCCAATGTTGTGTGTCAGAGAAAAAAAACAGGCCAGCTTTCAGTTCTTTAGGCTGTCCTTTCTGAAAGGGCATCTTGCCCACATTCTCTAGAGGCCGTGAGACAGCACAGCAAACATACCACAGAGCCACAAGAAGAGTTCTTAGCTGCACTACAAACACTGAAGGGCTGCACAAAGATTTATTGAAATAAAAAGAAATTAAGTGGAACATATGTTCACTTTTTGTCTTTGTCAATTTACAGTCCCAACACATTTGAAAACCTCCTGGTCAGCAGCCAAATCTAAAGCAGTGCCCTCCCATGAACCTTGTTCAGCAGTCTATGAGGGAAAAAGAGTCAGCTCCTTCAATATCTCCTTCAAACTAAGCTAAGTGCCATACGCCATGCACATCGCCCACTTGCTTTGACAGCCAAAGCAATTTGTACTTATTCTTTGCAGGAGATTCTCCCGTGGGCTGTCCTACTAAAAAAACATAAACCTGTATCTACAAACTAGGAAATAACTGTTAATTTCTATCTCCATAAAACGAGATACAGGATAATACTTTCACCTTCCATTTAAACCAGGCATTATATTAAAATCCTGTTGAAGTACTACCCTACCCTAAATTTAGTTGTATAAGGAACTGTGCTTTCTCTGAAATTGCATAACTACTTTCATTTGTGCACCTAATCATTTCTGCAAGCATACACAGCATCCTCTCCCACCTCTTTGACTTGCGAAGTACAGAGTTAATTGTTCATTGTATAATGGGAGGCCTCAAAGCCTTGCCACTTGTTACATAATCAACTGTGAAACTTAAGTATTTGAAGGGATGTCACACTGAGGATGGAGCAGGCTTGTTTTCTGCTGCTCCAGAGACTGGAACACGGAGCAATGGGTGCAAGCTCCAGGAACAGAGATTCCACCTCAACATGAGGAGGAACTTTTTGACAGTAAGAGCTGTTCGGCAGTGGAACACACTCCCTTGGAGTGTGGTGGGGTCTCCTTCCTTGGAGGTCTTTAAACAGAGGCTGGATTGCCATCTGTCAGGGATGCTTTGATCAAGATTTCCTGCGTGGCAGGGGGGTTGGAATGGATGGCCCTCGTGGTCTCTTCCAACTCTGCAATTCTATGATTCTATGATTCTATCAGATCCAGCATAAGTACACTAGCATATATTTATGTGCATAGGATTTTGTGCATAGTATAAAGGATCTTGACAAGAATCTACAGGATTCTATGTTACTACACACAATGGGGGAGACCATGGACTCTCCTCCCCATCCTTCTAGTCAAGCCACTACTGTTACCAAAGATGGATCTAGGATGTGCCTATGTCCACTCAGGATTAACCTTGGCAGAATGTTTGAATTTGCTCAAAATATAGTCTGCTATTCTCTGAAGGCCTTAGTAGAAAATCTTCTATAAAGTGCCCTTTAGCACTCTACATTGGGCAAACAGGCCAGTCTCTGCGGCCAGAGGATAAACAGACATAAATCAGACATTAGGAATGGGTACACACACACACACACACACACAAACAGTTGCAGAAGACTTCAATCTTCCTGAACATTCCAATTCAGGACTGCTGTACTTGAACCCCCCCCCCCAAAAAAAAAAACCTACAAAGGAAGATTGGAAAGAGAAACAGCTGAATACCCACAAATTCCAGTCCCTCAAAAGTGGGTTGAACAATGACAACGGTTTCTGGCACACTACACATATTATAACACTAGTTAACAGCCTAATCTCATGAGGGTTCCCAAGTTCTGGTTCCCAACCAGTATCACAGTATTTTTTTATTTTGTTTGTTTGTTTGTTTATACCCCGCTCTTCAGCCACAAGACTATCAGAGCAGCTTACAAATTGTTTTAAGCAATAGCAGTTTATACATCTACACTGCATTAAGCAGTTTCCAATGTGTGTTAGCTAATTTCCCCCACAAGCCGGGTACTCATTTTACCGACCTACGAAAGGATGGAAGGCTGAGAGAACCTTGGAGCCCTCTGGAATCGAACTTGCAAGGTGGTGACTTGTAGTACTGGCATTTAACCACTACACCACCACCAGGGCATTCCAAAACTCCCTTCACTGTTAATATGGTAATCCATCCACCCTGATCTTAGGCAACATCTTTTATCCCGCCCTCGTCACTCAATGACCATTGTTAAACTGAACTTGTCACTTCATCACCACACCCACAAGTTTTGCATTTCTATGGCTACTCAATAGCCTGTTTATAAGGTCTGTTCTTAGGCACCATCTGAGGAACTAAACCAAGTCTATGAAAACTTATACTAGGACGTCTTTCTCTCAGTTAGTCTGAAAGATGCCACAAGATCCCCTTGCTTACTGATATTCGTGACTAACATGGCTATGTCTTTGATTTCTATAAAGAGAGTAAGTTTTTAAAGCCTAAATCCAACTTCAGAATTCCAAAATCCAAAATACCCCAAAATCCAAAATTGTACACACAGGTGGCTGAGATAGAGGCACCTTTGCTTTCTGATGGTTCACAAACTTTGTTTAATGTACAAAATTATTAAAAATATTGTGCATAAAATTACCTTCAGGCTATGTGTATAAGGTATATATGAAACATAGATGAATTTTGGGTTTAGACTTGGGTCCCATCTCCAAAATATTTCATTATGTATATGCAAATATGCCAAAAACCAAAAAAGTATAAAACGGAGAACATTTCTGGTCCCAAGCATTTTGGATAAGGGATACTCAACCTGTAATAATTTTTTAATTCTCTAATCATTCATTACTTCTTTAAATAATAGATATAGATATAGATATAGATATATAGATATATATTGCTCTTAGGTATGTTGTCATTTCCAGTGTGCTGATTTGCTGCTTAGGGAACTGACCAACCAATCAAAGCTCTATTGGACAGCCAATCAGCACATTGGGAGCGGGACCATATGGAAGTTGAAATCCTTTCCAAACATGGCAGCTAGAGAGGGAGTGTGAGTAGCAAGGGAATGGATGTGGTGTGTGTGCGCGCCAGAGTGCAGGGGGCGGCAGAGGGGTAGTTTGGCAGCAGGGGGTAAATTCAAGGGAGGTGGGAGGTGAGTTTGCCAGCGGGATGGCAACCGGTGGGGGGCGAGTATGGAGGAGGGGTGAATTTGGAGGTGGGGGTGAGTTCAGCAGGGGGAGGGCGAGCGGCAGGGGAGGTGAGCAATGGGGGTCCAGGGTGAGCAACTGGAGGGCGAGTGGCAGGGGAGGCTAGTGATGGGGGGCCAGGGCAAGCGACAGGAGGGTGAGCAGCAGGGGAGGCAAGCAATGTGGGGGCCAGGGTGAATGGCAGGGGGCAAGGGCGAGTGGCAGCAGGAGGACGGCAGGGGAGGCAAGTGACAGGGGGCCAGGGTGAACAGCAGGGGGGCCAGGGTGAGCGGCGAGGGGGCAGGGCGAGCAGCAGGGAGCAGGGCGAGTGGCGGGGGGGGGAGTTAAATCCACCAGCCTACCTTAAAGGGTTGTCATGAGGTCTACTGGGCATTTTGGAGGGAGTTTTTTTAATGGCGTATGGTATGCCAGGTCCAGCTACCAGTAGTTGTACTGAAATTTCAGATTACTCCCAAATACTATAGAGCTTTCCTGAGCATTTCAAATGGTTTAGGAAATTTAACCAACATTCTAGAGCAGTGGCTCTTAACCTTTTCTTTACCAGGGACCCCTTTTCAATATCTTTTGTTGCCACAGATTCCAAAGGCTTAACTCAAGACCAATTACACCATCCATGAAACCTTCCCTCAGAGGCACTGGAGGGAGAGGGAAGACTTTTCTTCTGCTTCTTCCTGCAAGTTTGTGACTGGAACTGATTGAATGACGATGTTCAGGCCAAGTCAGCCATCCAGCCTTTCCCTTGGCTCCTGTCATGTGGGCACTCCAGGCAGGGAGGAGGTGGGCTGAGCAGCCTTCAAGCCTTCACGGACCCCCTGTAAGGACACTGCGGCCCCCTGGGGGTCCCCAAGCCACAGGCTAAGAACCACTGCTCTAGAGTGTTACAAAACTTTTGCCACCACCCCAAAATGCATCCTCCCTCTGATACATTTGTCCTCCATCCTCCCTTGCTCTGCAGCTGCCCTTCTCCATCTTCCCACCAATTACCCTGCTTTCCCCATCGTAACCGTTCTTACCATCCAATCCCACCAGCAACTGTAGCCCCCATCCACCTCCCCTCACCCATCCGCCTTCTCCCGCCCCCCTTCCTTCCTTGGAAGGGAAAAAGACCAACTCCTCTACAGAGCTAGCCACTTTCTCCCTGTTATTTTTCACTGAATCCCAGGCAGGCCTGACTGAGGAAGCTGCCTATTCTGCAGACTCCGCAGGTATGTTTTGAGTCTGAAAATTACACAAACTGGCAGATTCTGTTGTTAAATGGGATTACACTGCCTGAATATGATCAACCAAAAATAATCAAAGCTCCTGAACATTTCCGATTATGTGATTATTTTGAGGCTACTTTACAGCAGCCCATTTACCAAAAAAGAACAGGGTGTCATTAAAAGCTCTGAAAAAGAGGAAAGCTCATTCTCATTCAACTGGGAACTTGCATGATTTTTTAAATTGCACTGAAGAAACATTAATAAATAGTAGAATTCTTTACTATAGATTTAACGAGTATGAAAGAAAAAAATCTCAGGTTGGAGAACATTATTGAGAATATTTGAATGTATTTTCCAAAAGCTTAATCTTGAGAATTTCACATCACCAGTGTGAGGCAGAGAACTGCATAAGAAGCAGCAAACCTGGGCATAGAGACAGCAGTCAGCTACCACAGACACCCAGTTCTCCCTGACATCTCCCTCCACGTGAGTTCTACCATGGTGTATTCACAAGCAAGGCAAGTGAGGTAGGCTATGGGTGTGGCTGGAAAACTGCAAATGAAGGACAGAGAACAAGAGCTCTGTAGCTTAAACAAACAGGAACTAGAAAAGGAACAGTGTGATTATCCCCCTTCTCTTTGTCTGAGGCCAAATAGAATCCTAGTGCTCTACTTTCAGGAAGAATTTCTAGGTACTCCAACTACCAATCTGGGGAGTCTGACAAGAATTTAAGTATTTACCTAATACACAGATGTTCACAGCAGAAGTCAGTGGATGTGCCATTAGCACAGAAATGGTGGCATCTCTTCATTAGTGAAAGCTTGCTTCAGCAAAAGGAGGCATGTTTCTTCTTTAGAGCATGTCATAGGGCCAGCATGGCCCACAAAAGCCCATAAACAACTTGCGAAGGGTCATGTGGAAGGTGATACATTCAAACAGCAACTTAGTTCAGACTGATCTAAATCAAGTTTTCTAAAAAGCAAGTTACAAAAATGAGGTTTTGCCAGTTTTATGAACACACACATTTTACAAATTCATAAAGTTTGCTTCCCCTTGCAAGAGCTTAGGACTCCTCTATACAGCACATCAAATTAGGGGACAGAAATGGTGTTGATGAAAATATTTCCACTTAAAAATAGAGAAGGTCCAGAGAGCTACTTCTAGTCCTATCTGTACAAAAGAAAAATGCAAGGGAAGGGTAGCTAAATTTAAGCAAAATGCCAGCAACTTCTCCCCAATCCTATGCAAGAGAAAAGAGCTTTTCCACTATTGCTTCCTGCTTCAGGAGTCACACATTCCAAATTCTCATGACTGACAGGATTGCTGAGATAGCAAGAGTTTTGGCAATTAAGAATGATGGGGGGGGGACCTGTAAAATTTAAAATGCTTCTTTATACCTGCTCTGTTATGATGTAATCTACAAACTGCATTTGGCTGGAAGATCAGAGGATCTGTTCATTATCCCACAATGTGAATTAGATGTACACAAGAGGAAACCAACAATTTTCAAGCACACTGTAAGATGCAAGCCCTCTTTCTGACATTAGAATAACTTGGCAAATTACTACTGTAACATGTAAAGGGGTATTTCTGACCACATTTATTCCCCAATATAAATTACAGAGTTCCTTATACTACACTCTTGGTAATGAGAACACTCATTGGGTATTTGAGGACTGAAGTGTATGTATAAGGAGACAAATGTGAATACAGTTATATCTCTGTTAACTTAGTGGACGTGTTCCTGGGCACCACTTCTTTAACAGAAAATTTGATACCAGAGGCAGAAAAAACACAGAGAGAAGAGGGATAGATTCCTGCACCACAAAAAAAGATCAGTTCAAAACCACTACACCATGCTGAATCTCCTCATTTTATATAGAAGACAACAAAACATACTTCACTGCTCAAATGTAAAAACTACAGCATAACATATCAGAGAAAGCATTCTACACTGATCACCCCAATCAGTCTGTACTGAAGTACCCCATCAGTACTTCTGTTTCCATCTCATCTCCAACTATTTTATCACTTCAAATCTTCCCTCCCACCTCAGCCTTATCCTCTTTGTTTTATCAAAATCTTATCCGCTCCAGGACCCCCATGGATACCAAAATCCGTGAATACACAAGTCCCATTATATGCTCTCTCTCTCTGGCTTTTCTTCGCAAACGAAGATTCAGGAAGGACTCATCCCACACTTTTTGCAAGCGCGCTGATGACTAAAAAGGCCAATCCGAGATAAACAAGTCTGGTTGCAGAAAGCACAGAAGAAGGTCTCCTTGGGTGATGTTTTTGGGTTGTGATTCTTTCTGCGTTGTCGTTTCTCTTCAAGACTTGTTCGGCGTGAGTTCTCAAATAAGGCTGCAGCATTGTAGATAGTGCGTCTCCATGCCTCCCGATGTGAGGCCAGGGCGGACCACTGTTGGTGATCAATTTGGCCGAGCCTGAGATGTTGTTTCAGGGAGTCTTTGTATCGCTTTTTTGGAGCGCCGCTCTTATGCTGACCCGTGGCGAGTTCACCGTAAAGTAGTATTTTGGGGAGGCGATGGTCCTCCATCCTAGAAACATGCCCTGCCCAGTGCAGTTGCATTCTCAATATCATGGCCTCAATACTGGTGATCCCTGCTTGCTCAAGGACAGCAACATTCATCACATAGTCAGTCCAGTGTATATTTAGGATTGTGCGTAGACAGCGCTGATGAAAGCGCTTGAGGAGTCGTAGGTGGTGGCGATAGATGACCCATGTTTCAGATCCATAAAGGAGGATAGACAGTACAATGGCTCTATACACACTGATTTTTGTGCTTTGCCTCAGGTGCTTATTGCTCCAGACTCTTTTGTGAAGTCTTCCAGATGCAGTATATGCCTTTGCTAATCTGTGATCGATCTCTTTGTCAATCATGGCATCTGAGGAGATGATGCTTCCCAGGTAGGTGAACTGCTGAACGGACTTGAGCACAGATTTGCCGACGGCAATGTGGGGATGGTGGTGTTCCGTCCTGTGGTGCAGGCTGGTAAAGAACTTCTGTTTTCTTCAGGTTGACTTCCAGCCCAAACAGCTCTGCAGTTGTTGCGAAGTAGGATGTTAGGCACTGCAGAGCTGCTTCTGTGTGGGCAACAAGGGCAGCATCATCAGCGAAGAGCAGCTCATTATATGCAATGGCATAGCAAAATGGTGTCCCTTATATAAGATGGCAAAATCAAGGTTTGCTTTTGGGGTTATTCTTTTTTTAAGAATATCTTCAAGCCGTGAATACTTAAATCTATGGACACAAAATCCGTGGATACGGAGGGACAACTGTACTGAAAAATCATTGTTAACAATCAACACTTTTTGAATAAAAGCTAGCTAATTAAAGCTACAAAACATTTTTTGAAAACCTGTAAGCAAGTGTTTGGTGGATCCATTTCATGAATTCAGATACAAAGACCAAAAAGAATAAGAGTTATAATATAAGTAGAAACCCTGCAGTAAGGTAGAAGCAGTCACAGAATTTGGTTGTGAGATACTGTGCTTATATCAGACCTCTTTAGCATATTCGCTTAATCGACAAGCCTTTTCTTGATAGCTTTGGATAGCTTTGGAGGTTTAACATTTAAAGAGGGAGATGAAGCCCCCTCCCCCCAAAAGCAGAAGCCTATGTAAAAAGAGTGACTTTAATGAAGCTTTACATGAGAAAGGGGCAGTGTCTTTATGAAGTCTGGACATTTTTCCTCCTAGAAGAAAAACTTATAGAGAGAAAAACAAGCAAGTTTTACTCAGAAGTCACCCATAGTAGCTTCCATCCCATTGTTCTGCACGCACAGTAACTAGCTTGGATGAGAACTCATTTTAAGCAGCACTGTGTTGCTTGACACAGTGTGGGGGAAATCTACCTGTATGAAAAAGACTGTGGTCAAAATGTGTTTTAAAAGTATACTTAATCTTCTTAGAGGTTCAAAATTATGCCCCAACTTCATGAGTTGTCTCTCAACATATCTACAGGTTGTTAATGAAACAATCCAGTTTCCCATCTCCTTTATCAGATTGCTGTAATATTGAGGTAAGGTGCATATTTATTTTAACTTTTAATGTTTCAACAGTTCTAGTTGGCTGCCAGCCTCGCTGCAAATTACATCATCTGATTAACTTCATCGAGCCTAACTACACGTATTGAAGCAAAAAAATTCTGAAATGTGTGACAACATAGCTGACATTTATTTTATCAATACAGTATTACCATAAGGCTTTACAACAGGGGTGAGAATCATGCAGTCTTCCAAATGTTGCTGGACTGCAAGTCCCAGCACCTTTACCCAGCACAGCCAATGGTGACAAACACTAGGCGTTCCAGTTCAGCAACATTGGAAGGCCCACACAATTCCCAATCCTACTTTACGATGTTATGCATGTATATGCACTTGTACATATACATCTGTGCACACAAATATAAACTACAAGGAAAGTCAGTTAGTACCGTGCCAATATTTTTGCAATGGCAAAAAAATAATGTTCACACTTCCTCCTGATTATATTGACCTACATGCCACTAATTTTACAATGCATAAAGTAGCAGCATTTTTCCAAACCTTAGGTACTCCTGGCCGCCTTAATAATGGCTTAAGGCAAAAACAAAGGTTAAGTGTAATCAAAGGAATTCAGAGCAGAAAGGCTTTACACATTACCCTCATGCGATTAGCACTGAAATCTTCTTCTACATGTAGGAAATTGATGCACTCAGGACTACTAGTTAGAAGTTTAATCAGGAGTCTGGGTATGATAAATAACGGAGTTAGAACAGTTATAGAGATACCTAGAAAGAAATCAGCCTTGGCTTAATCCCCAGCCTCCAGTATGATGCAAGTATTATCAAGCTGTTCAGGAACAATCATCACCCTTGTATTAAATTAAATTTACATGTGAATAGAAAACTGGAATGGATAATTTCAGCATTCACTTTAAAAAGAAATAAACTTTACCAAAAGAGAGGGGGGGCAACTTGTTTAAAAGAAGGGAACAAGGAAAACAGGAGAGGACATCCAGGATTCTTGAGCATTATTTAAAACCACATTAATAAAATTTATATACAATATTTACTACAGATTAGGAAAGGTTCAGCCAAGTCTAAAGATGCTGGCACTGTTAACAAACATGAACAAAGAAACTGTAAAGACAAGCTGCCTTCCTTTAACAGTGAAGACCCTATAGTCCATTAAATAAAAAGGAGTACAAACTGACCCAAACTAGTTAGCTGATTATAAGGCTACTAAAAATATATAAGAAGCAGGAAACCAGTCAGGGTGGTACTTGGCAAGACAAGAAAGGTGTGAAAGCACAGGAGGATATGGTGATATCATTGAGCTTCACTGCATTCTTTGCATCAGTCTTTATTCCAGAAAATGTTAGATATTACACATAAACCAGGCAAGGCATCTGAAAAAACTATGTCAAGTAGAAGTTAAGTTCAACTGCTAGTTGGCATGATACAGAATACAAATTAACAATATTGGGTAGCAGTCAATTCAAGCTATATAAAAGTACTTCATATAATGGCAGAGTCTGCAGTCACAGTATATGGTAAATACTACTGGTTAGATTAATATTCATGTTCATGAATTCATCTAATCCAATAGTAACCATGATAGCTATATGGTACTTCATCAGAAAAACAGTATACCCCTTAAACCCAATTGTTCTTAGAGCAAGCAAATGGTGCTGCCACTATGATTCCACTAACTGCCACAGCAACATCCTATGAAATCCTGGAGTTTGTAATCTGGTGAGTTATTGGAGCTGAGAATCCAACTTGGTCATAATGCTAACCAGTCTGAAGCTTCCATGTTATAGAAAGGAGTCTGCACTAAAAAAAGCAAAAAACAAAACTGTACACAAATCAGCAGAAGTTGTTATTTAACATATATACTATCTTTCTGCAGAGCTCACAGCTTTGGGGCAAAATGTGGGTACAGATAAATTTGTTAATCATCATCATAAAAAATTATTGTGGTACAAATTGGAGACGAGTGTTCTTTCAGTCAAAATGATAAGTTTCTTCAGAAGCAGACACCATGGACTCCCAGGACAAGGAATGCCTTCTGCCTTCTGTCAAGGCACTCAGGTCGTAAATAGTTTGGTGGAGAGCAAACAGAGGCTGGCCAAACAATTCTCCCAGGTCAATTAAGGATCCCTTTAGGAGCAGATGACATAATTCCTCATCCTGACCTTTTTTGCTTTTGCCTTCCCACAAAGTACTGAAGTCATCAATAGCCACAGGGAAGGGAAGGTAATTAAAATACTTGACAGGATGTATATGTAGTGCACCATCAACACTGTATCTTGCTGCTAGGATTACATAAGAAGATTCTTAAATTATAGTTCAATCACCTTATTCGCATACCACTTCAAAATGTAATATATGTATAGGGTATATTATATTTGTGCTTCACAGATTCTTCTGTAATCCTTACAATCACTCTGTAAGGCAGGCTACTGCTATCCCCATACTGTCAGAAACTGTTTGAACCTTAACTAAAGAACACACATTTATTATTTGCATTAGACTTCACTACATAGAAATACTACATTTGAACAACTCTTTTGTAGGAGAGTTGATCCTATTTAATTTTTAAAAGTATTCAGGATGTCTCCTAAGAGCAAACCTTCCTGAAAATCATTTTAGTTGGCAAATATCATACCAAATCCCATTACAAAATAGTCACAATCCTGTCACATTCAGATTTACAAATTCAGTACGTTTCACTGCTTTATAATTAATGCTTTAAAATCCAAAATGAGAAAAATTACATAACTCAAAAGAACAGAGTGCCTTTATTTGTAACAGTTAAAGTAACAAACCAACAAGCTTTCTAAGCAATCCTCTTCCAAAATGAAACAGAGAGCTTTTACCAGATCCATTGTCAGTTCAAAGTGCAAAAATAAATCTTTAAAAATTGTGAACTCCAGTTAAAGCTGTGTCATGTTTTCTACAAATAATGCGAACACCTGAAGTTTTAAAAGGTGCAATGTATTGTATAACATACTGCCCATCTGCAATGCTACTCCTGTGCAGGCTAACAGGATTTGCACACACCTTTAAGTCAGTAACCTTGACATTAATATGCCACTGTTTAGCAGTAGGCTATGGGCTATTTACCTAGTGCAATGGAAGGTCATGACAACTTGGTGAATCAATTCTGGCAGCTTGGTTAGCTGTTTTCCTCCCCAAATTTCAGCAAGTCACATTAAAAACAAACTACGTGCGTACTGAAGTTCTGGTCAGGAAATCATACAATCACTAAGTTATTTATTAATAAATACAGAGTATTTTTCATAAAAATCAATGAGGTAGATGTGTTGTTCTACCATGAAGAGGGAATGCAGAGGGTATCTATGTAGAAAAGGAAAGAGGTGGTTGCTTCCAATCTCTTAAACTTCAGGAAACATTGCACATGCACTGAGTTTACACTCATATCTACGCCTAGAGTTTTTCAATATGCACCCAGAAAGGCAAATGGGAACCAAGCTTGGAATTCTGAAAATCTAAAACAAAGATAACTACTAGTGCTAAAACAAAGATAACTGCTAGTATAAGCTCAACCAATGCTTGTCAATGAAAGTCAATTACGTAGGCATTATAAAGCTAGAATACAGAACATATTGCAATACTCTACTTAGTCTGGAAAGAAAACATATGAACAGAGACATACAGACACACAAATGCTCCTGAAAGGAACTTTTGCCAAATAAACTGCAATCAAATATCTTATCCAAAATACACAGCATTTCTACATACAGAAATTAATTAGGAACATTAATGAACAGTATTGGAAGAAAATCCAAAAGCATTCCATCTCTTTCAACTTCTCTTTTTTCTTTTGCAAATCTCAAGAGGCTTTTCTTCCATTAAAAAAAATACACTCTGAAGTTTTACTTACAGTCAAGGCTGCTACCCATTATTAGACCCTTGCTATAGTAATGAAGTACAAACCTGTGACTTTCCAGATGTTGATGAACTGCTCCCTCCCATCATCCCTCACTATTGACCAAGTGAGTTGGGAGTAATGGGAACCAGAGTCTAACTCCATTATTCCAGGAACATGTATTCCTAAAGCCTGGAATATGCTAGCAAACCATGATGTTCTAATATGAGATCAAATTACAGCACGAAGCCAAGTAACTTAAAAGCACACTTATGGAGCACATATTACTCACCAATAGATTTGGCAACACTGCTGTTCATAATCTGCTCAAGGCAAGAATATTCATGCAGCTGGAAAGCACTCAAATTTTTGTACATTGTCACAGCTAACCTCCCCACCTAACTGAGATTTTCAGCTTTAAAACCAGCAGCAAATACCTTTCTGCCTCTCTGTGTAATTAGCACTATTAATCCCAAGCTCTTCAAGCCCCCTGGTGTGGCAATTATTTGGTTTTAACCTCTGCCAAGGTCTCCTCTTCTATGTTCTGGAAAGCAAACTGCTGGAAAAAAATTTAAGGTGTGACTTGAAGTGCTACTGCAAAAACGTAGTTTACATTGACAGAAATATGCCAAGACCTGCCTTTTCTGAATACAAGTTATTACTACATTGATGAGTTACAGCAAGATTCGTACTCTAAATTCTTCTCTTTTACCACCTAATTAAGCAATACTCTTGTTCTGAAGAACCAACACATTTAAGAGTGTCATTCCCTAAATGTTTCAATCTTTGCTCTCCTAGCTTTAATGTTATCTCCCCATTTCTCATTCTGACCAAGTTATGATTAATTCTGACCTGTAAAGTTCTCTACCATTCCAATCTTCACTACTGTGTGGAGGAGTCTGATGATTGTCTTAGATAGATAGACAGACAGATACACAAACACACACACAACACCACGGTATCCTTAAGGAACAAGAGGAATTTTAAAATATCTTCATGCAGAAATGAAATATAAGTAAACCAGAAATTACTAACCATTTTGTATCCCTTGGTATCCAGCAACACAAGATCCCAAACCAGCTGCTGTGATGCTCCATGACTGCCTATTAGAAAATGTCACTTACTGACATCTGATCCAGTATTCCTGCTGCTCAGTAAATCCTTCACACACTGGTCACAATATGCCCAGTCTTATACGCATAGCAAAATGAGCACTTTTGTGTTTCACTCACACCACACTTTTTTGTGCCCTGTGCTGAGGCTCCCATCCCTGGCCATTCCTCCTTGGCACCTGGTGCTGTGTCAGGGTTAAGGTTTCCATGGTAACTAGATCTATCTACACCTTCCTATTCAAGCCAGATTTGCTGCCCTCCTCCCAGCCCCCAAGTAATCCAGGGCATCCTCTGGCTGCATTTCTTGATAATCCCTGGTTCATAAACAGAGCAGTAGAGTATATACAGGAATAAGATCCAAAGCCTCCTGACAAAAGGCCACATTTTTCAGTTCAGATTGCTTTTTCCTATGGTAGTGATCACCCATTATTCTACACACCAAACTAACTCAGGCAGCATTCACTGCCCCCTACTTGCATGTGCACCATACAGCTCTGCACACCTGGGCACCAATGCATTGGAAATCGGCACAGCTTCATTTCCTTTCATCTTTTGAGTGTAGAAAAAGTATAGACCAGCTGTCTGCTTGTCCTAAAAGAAGAGCTTAGCTGGAGCAGCCAGAGAGCCTTTAAATGCCTGCATAGGTAAACAGGCAGGCACCTGAGCCAACCACTGCCATAGGGAATGGCATCGATACTTCTGCAAAATCTGCACTGATATCCCACCTTCAGATGGAGCTATTTTTTAATACTAGCTTGCATTTTAAACATCTATTTTATAGGCATTACTTAATACAGTGGTTCTTAACCTGGGGTCCGTGGACCCCCAAGGGTCCACAATGTCGTCACAGGGGATCCGCAAAGGCTTGAAGGCTGCTTGGCCCACCTCCTCCCTGCATGGAGCCGCCATGTGACAGGAGCCAAGGCAAAGGCTGGCTGGCTTGGCCTGCACATTGCCATTCAATCCACTCCAGCTACAAACTTGCAGGAAGAAGCAGAAGAAAAGTCTTCCCTCCCCCTCCAATGCTTTTGAGGGAAGGTTACATGGATGGTGTGATTATTATTATTATTATTATTATGGTTTCAAATCTTGAGGGTCCGGGTCAACAAAAGATATGTAAAGGTTGCCACTGGTAAAGAAAAGGTTAAGAGCCACCGGTGTAGAAAATAGAGGGGTGGTGTTCAAGAAAGCTCCAAATCATAGCGGATAGAAAGCCCCAAGTCCTCTTTAGTACTAAAGTTGTCCCTCCATATCCATGGATTTGGCATTCACGGATTTATATATTCACGGCTTGAAAATCTTCTTAAAAAAATAACAATCCAAAAAGCAAACCTTGATTTTGCCATCTTATATAAGGGGCACCATTTTGCTATGCCATCGCACAGAATGGGACTTGAGTATTCACGGATTTGGGTATCCACGGGAGGGGGGGCGCCTGGAACCAAACCCCAGCGGATATGAAGGGACAACTGTACTCAGGAACAACAACTTACAACTCCCTGCGCGGAGAACCGAGCCGCTGCCACGCTGACAGCCCAACCTGTGGGGCTGAGGGAGGAAGGGGGGCAGCCAACACAGGGGGCGAGGGGTGTCTCCCATCCTCTCACCCACCCTCCAGGGCAAGGATGCTGGAGGAAGACCTGCTCCCCGAGGAAGCCCGAGGCACCCTCTGCCCGGCCAGCCACGGCGACTCACTCACCCCATGAGCCAGTCCATGACGCCGCCACTGCCTTCGCCTTCGCCTTCGCGCTGGGCCGGGCGAGCGAGCAGGCGGCTCTGGCTGGGTCCCTCCTGCCTGCCTGCCTGCCTGCCTGCCTGCCTGCCCGCCTGAGCGCCTCTCCTCCTCACCGGCCTCTGAGGCGGCTCATGGGTGCCTCTCCCAGACCCGACCTTCTCCTTCCTCCCCGCTTCGGCTCTTCCTCCTCCTCCTCCGCCTCGACAACCTTCACTTTCGCCGCTGCTACTCCTTGCCGCTTCTTCCTCCTCCTCCTCCTCCTCCTCAGGTTCCCGCCCCCAAGGCAGCGCCCGCCGGGTCCCCTCAGCCAACCAGCCCCAGAGAGCCAGCCAGCCAGCGAACGAGCCTGCCTCCCTCCCTCTCTCTCACTCACTCTCTTAGGATGGCCGGAAGTAAACACACAGCGTTTCCTACAGCATTTCCCTCCCTCCCTCATGCCCGGCTACGGCAACCCGGAAATGACCGCCTTCCTGAGGGTTTGTGGGAAATGTAGTCCAGGGGCGAAACGTGTATGTGTGGGGATGAATTGCTCTTAAAGGCGCAGAAGTTCAGGAGTACAAAAAAAGAAAAGAAAAGAAAAGACTCGTAGAACCTCACAGAATTAGAGTTGGAAGAGACCACAAGGGTCCAGTCCAGTCCCTTCCATGCCATGCCAATACACAATCAAATCACTCATGACAGATGTCCATCCAGCCCCTGTTTAAAAACCTCCAAAGAAGGAGACTTCACCACACTCCGAGGCAGCGTAGTCCACTGTCTAACAGCTCTTACTGTCAGAAAGTTCTTCCTAATGTTTAGGTGGAATCTCTTTTCCTGTAGTTTGAATCCACTGGTGTGTGTCCTAGTCTCTGGAGCAGCAGAAAACAGGCTTACTCCATCCTCAATATGACATTGCTTCAGACTAATTTGATCTCTTTTTTTGATAAAATTACCAGCTTGGCAGATGAAGGGAACACCATGGATATCACATACCTTGACCTCAGCAAGGCTCCCGACAAGGTCCCCCACGACACTCCCGCAAACAAACTCACAAACCTCACCTTGTTCTATGCCATTCTAGGCTGCATTCATAGGAGTATACAGTTGTCCCGCCATATCCATGGGTTTGGTATCCACGGATTTAAGTATTCACAGCTTGAAAATATTCTTTAAAAAATAATAATCCAAAAAGCAAACCTTGATTTTGCCGTCTTATATAAGGGACACCATTTTGCTATGCCATTGCATATAATGGGACTTGAGTATTCACGGATTTGGGTATCTACAGTTGGGGGTGGGGTCCTGGAACCAAACCCCAGAGACCCCAGAGAATATGAAGGGACAGTAGTGTCCAGATCAAGGGAAGTAATAGTGCCACTGTATTCTGCTTTGGTCAGACCTCACCTGGAATACTCTGTCCAGTTCTGGGCACCACAATTCAGGAAGGATACAGTATGACACACACTCCATCCGCAGGGAATTGGTTCGTTGGGGGGTGGGGGGTGGATACCGAAAACTGTGGATAATAGCACACGCCATTGAAAATAATGGGACTTCTGGTTTAAAATGCCATAGAGTTCCCTTAGAGGATGTAGAAAGTAGGTAGAGAGGACACATTTTCTAGGAAGACTCTATGGTAGGCGTGCTGTTTTGTGTCCCATGGATAATTGAATCAGTGGATAATGAATCAGTGGATACGGGGTCCTACTGTATTGACAAGCTGGAGCGTGTCCAGAGGAGGGCGATCAAAATGGTGGGAGGTCTGGAAGCCATGCCTTGTAGAGCAGCTTAAGGAGCTGGGCACGTTTAGTCTGGAGAAGAGAAGGTTGAGAGGGGACATGATAGCCATGTTTAAATATTTGAAAGGATGTCATATTGAAGGTGGAGCAAGCTTGTTTTCTGCTGCTCCAGAGACTAGGACATGGAGCTATGGGTTCAAACTACAGGAAAAGAAATTCCACCTAAACTGTAGGAAGAACTTCCTGATAGTAAGAGCTGTTTGGAAGGGGAATACACTGCCTCGTAGTGTGGTGGAGTCTCCTTCTTTGGAGGCTTTTAAGCAGAGTCTGGATGGCCATCTGTCGGGAATGATTTGATTGTGTATTCCTGCATGGCAGGGGGTTGGACTGGATGGCCCATGTGGTCTCTTCCAACTCTATGATTCTATGGTTCTAAGATATAATGAGGATAAATGAAAAATGTAAAGCAATCCACACCAGCAGAGTAAATTTAGTATGACCAACTGAATTGTCACAAAACAATAAGCAAGCTTTTGCTTGCAGAATTCTTCATCAGGGCAGATGTTACACAATATGAGAGGAGGGAAGTGGAGAAAAGCTGGCATGAGGGGAAAAGCAACATGTAAAAATTGAAACAAATCTTAAAATGGATTCTAAGATTTATTGTGCCAATGTAATTAACCACTGATCAATCCTAAACAGATGTTCAAGTCCTACTGAGAAGTACTGGGGCAGAAACCCAAAAATGGATGATTCTTGGTTTGTTCCAAACGTACTGTATATACTTGTGTATAAGTCGAAAAATTTATGCCAGAAAAAATTGACCCCCAAAAACTGGGCTGACTTATACAGTACAAAGATCAAAAAGTTCAAAAAAATGGCGGTAGTGGCTCTTTGGAATTTCTCTGCCATGGTGGGGAGCGCAGAGGGGGTCCTAAAAGAGGCGCTGAGCCCCCCCCCTTCCTGCCACAACAGGGAGATCCTAAAGACATACCAACTCTCTCCACTTTCATTGCCTCAGCAGCAGCAGGGATTTCACTTTCGAGGCAGGAAGAGGGGTGGGGGGTCAACACTCCTTTTACAGAAATCTCTTCTTGGACAGAGTACGGCAGGAGCTTAGTCCATGGTGGAGAGCCTCCTGTAAAAGAAGCATCAAGGCCCCCCCTCCCCACCACAGCAGGACTTTTGGGGATTTCCGTGCCAAGGTGGGGAGAGTGGAAGGGATCGTGCTTCTTTGGGATTTCCCTGAACTTGCTGCAGTCTTTCTAGGGAGAACCGAAATTGTATCCTTGACTTATCCATGGGTCATATCAAAATCCATAGTTTTGACCCCAAAACCTGCCCTCAACTTATATATGAGGCTGATTTATACATGAGTATACTGTATATGGTAACATCTAGCTGTTATTCAGATCTGGCTATGCTCCTTATTGGAAGAACTGTAAAAGCCAAATAAAAGAAGTAAACAGAAACATTGTTGCTATTACCTCAGTAAATATATTTAGATGTCCATTTCTCTCTCTCTGGCTTTTCTTCGCAAACGAAGATTCAGGAAGGACTCATCCCGCGCTTTCTGCAAGCGCGCTGATGACTAAAAAGGCCAATCCGATATAAGCAAGTCCGGTTGCAAAAAGCACAGCAGAAGATCTCCTTGGGTGATGTTTTTGGGTTGTGATTCTTTCTGCGTTGTCGTTTCTCTTCAAGACTTGTTCGTCGTGAGTTCTCAAATAAGGCTGCAGCATTGTGGATAGTGCGTCTCCATGCCTCCCGATGTGAGGCCAATCCTAGAAACGTGCCCTGCCCAGCGCAGCTGTGTTCTCAATATCATGGCCTCAATGCTGGTGATCCCTGCTTGCTCAAGGACAGCAACATTCGTCACATAGTCAGTCCAGTGTATATTTAGGATTGTGCGTAGACAGCGCTGATGAAAGCGCTCGAGGAGTCGTAGGTGGTGGCGATAGGTGACCCATGTTTCAGATCCATAAAGGAGGATAGACAGTACGATGGCTCTATACACACTGATTTTTGTGCTTTGCCTCAGGTGTTTATTGCTCCAGACTCTTTTGTGAAGTCTTCCAAATGCACTATATGCCTTTGCTAATCTGTGATCGATCTCTTTGTCAATCCTGGCATCTGAGGAGATGATGCTTCCCAGGTAGGTGAACTGCTGAACGGACTTGAGCACTGATTTGCCGACGGCAATGTGGGGATGGTGGTGTTCATCCTGTGGTGCAGGCTGGTAAAGAACTTCTGTTTTCTTCAGGTTGACTTCTAGCCCAAACAGCTCTGCAGCTGTTGCAAAGCAGGATGTTAGGCGCTGCAGAGCTGCTTCTGTGTGGGCAACAAGGGCAGCATCATCGGCGAAGAGCAGCTCACGGACTAGATAGTTTAGAGTCTTAGTGTGAGCCCTCAGACGGCTTAAGTTAAACAAGCTACCATCAGTACGGTAGCGTATATAGATGCCGTCGTCTTCTTCAAGCTCTGCCATAGCCCTTTGGAGCATCGTGCTAAAGAAGATTGTAAATAAAGTTGGTGCAAGAACACAACCTTGCTTCACTCCATTAGTTATTAGAAAGGGCTCTGAAAGAGCATCGCCATATCTGACTTGACCACGCTGTCCCTCGTGTAGCAAGATAATCATTTTAAGGAATTTGGGGGGGACATCCTAGTCTTTCCAGGATCTGCCACAGACCTTTTCTACTTACAGTGTCAAAGGCTTTGGTGAGGTCGACAAATGTTACATAGAGACACTTGTTCTGCTCCCTACATTTTTCTTGCAGTTGCCTAAGGGCAAATACCATGTCTGTAGTACTCCTATTGGCTCTGAAGCCACATTGGCTTTCAGGGAGATGTCCATTTAGTGATTAGTCAATGGAAGCCAAATTAGATAGCAGTTCCTAGTGACTCAAAAATGAAATTCCAGATTCAGGTGGTACACAATAATATTCCAGTGTCAGGTTTAGAGAAAGACTTTGAAGCCTGAATTACACAGATACCATTGTCAGGTCCATAATTACTAAAGCAGATAAATTGCCAATAGGTCTCAAAATTAATGTTGGGTTTTTTGGTTGGTTTTTTCCAGGCTGTGAGGCCGTGTTCTAGAAAAGTTTCGCCTGCATCTGTGGCTGGCATCTTCAGAGAATGGTAGCATAGGGGTGTGTGGGATTTATATACTGTGAGTCCCTGTTGAAGATGATCCTCTACTGGTTCTACTGTGAATGGTAACATTTCAAAAGTGAACTACATGTAAACAGATACAGTAGCTTTTGTCTTTAGTCTGTAGACTTCATGGAACCATGGTTCTTAGATATCCAAGTACTGTACTCTATTCATTTTAACAGAGAAGTAAGAGCTGTTCAGATGGCCATCCGGCCTCTGTTTAAAGACTTCCAAGGAAGGAGACCCCACCACGCTCCAAAGGAGTGTGTTCCACTGCCGAACAGCTCTTACTTCTCTATTAAAATGAATAGACTACTTGGATATCTAAGAACCATGGTTCCAGGAAGTCTACAGACTAAAGACAAAAGCTACTGTATCTGTTTACATGTATGTAGTTCACTTTTGGAATGTTACCATTCACAGTAGAACCAACCAACAACTCTCCTACGTACATAAGAGATGGTATTTTGGAGTGTCTGGAAAATTACCAGCTAGGTGGATGATCTGGAGACTGATCCTACACCCAAAACACACTGTGCTAGTCTCCTTTTCTGAGGAAAAATTCTCACCAAGCAGATTATCGCATATTTTAAAATACAAAATGCATACTGTACTTTAAAATACAAAATGGTCTGCACAAGGCAAAAATGAGCAAGTGTAGCTGCAGCAGTGTAGCAACTCAGGGTAGTGCAGCTGGAATAGTCCAATGCCATGCACAAATCACACAGTGGTGGAGAGTAGCTTGATGGCAAAATGACAAGGCTAAGTACAACTCTAGCCATGTCAACAGGGCCAATAATCCCTCTTGCCTTGATGCATTGGTGCCACTACAACACACAGGTCTTCTCCATGAGCAGAATGATGACTGAAGGAGCCAGTCCTTCCCCCAATATCACAGTCTACTCCAGCCTCCTAACTTAGAAGCGTAGAGCTGAAAGGTCTATGAAGTCTAAAGGTATGTGCATAGACCTGAAAGTTCTGAAAATAGTGTTTACAACAAAAATTTTAGATGTAAACATCTAACACCATCATTTTCCCCCATAAAATATCTGTATTGCCTTCTTAATTTCTTATTTAAATATTTCATCTCTAGTTTTTAGATATTTAAATTCTTATATGTGTTAAATTTGCATATAGATTAGATATATGCTAATTTATGCTAAGTACAAGTATATACGTTGCAAAGAAAGTCACAGGGGGGGTTACTTGTCACTTGATTTTATTCTTACTTACTTTATTTTTAGCCCATCATTCTGAAAATGTAAGATAATTGCAATTAGCACAAGCTGCAGCTTTTTTTTCCTGTACCTGTTACTACTGCTATATCATCAACCAGCTTAGCAAATCTATTTTCTTCTAGTTTCCTTTAATGTCTCAGACAACAGCTTCTTACCATTCATGGACTTCATTCGCCTGTCATATCAAATCTCTGGCCCATAGGTCAAATACAGTTGGCCCTCCCTATCCACAGATTTTGCACCCACAGATTCAACCAACCACAGTTTGAAAATATTCCCCCCAAAAATGCCAAAAAGCAAACCTTGATTTTGCCATTTTATATAAGGGACACCATTTTCTTATGCCATTGTATATAATGGGACCTGTGCTGTATATTATATTGTATTGTATATTGTATATACATTATATTGTATATAATGGGACTGTCGTACTTTTCTCCTTCTTTTCCCATCTTACCAAACTGGCTTTTGTCCACATCACTGTCACTACAATTGCTTTTGTTTATTTCTCCCATGATTTTCTCTCTGCTAAAAGTAAAAATCAAGTGTTTTTGTTTTTTGTTTTTGATCTTGCTTGTATCTTTTCATACTGTCTGTTATTGTTTGATTTGGTTGCTCTCTTACAATTTTTTATTTATTTATTTATTTATTTTGGTGGAGGGGCATAATAATTTTTCTTTGTTCTTTTCCTATCTGGATTTTTTCCCTTTCTTTTTAAAATTTCCACTACCAAGCACCCATAACTGCTTTTCTCTTGCAGGATCGCAGCTTGGCTACAGAATATACAGTTGCCTACTTAAATTCCGCAAAAGCACTGGATACCATCTGATCTTGGAAGCTAATTGGGGTCAGACCTGGTTAGTACTTAGGTGGGATACCACCAAGGAATACCAGGTGCTGTAGACTATATTTCAGAGGAAGAAACTGGCAAAACCACCTCTGAGTATTCCTTACCTAAGAAAACACTGTGAAAATCATGGTGTTGCCATGAATCGAAAGGTGACTTGAAGCCACACACATCAGGCAGGGAGTAAGTTGTTGTTTTAGTCACTATACTTTCCTCTTTCCTCCAAGAAGAGCAGACAGGCTAAGCCAAAAACACTGGAAGCACACCCAGGTACCACTCTTTCTCCATCAACCCCTCATGGATTCATACTGAGCATCTAAGAGCCCATTGACTATCTTGGCTTGGGCTGATGGGAGATGCAGTCTAACAACATCTAAAACATGGGTGGTGAACTGTGGTAGGAGAAAAGGCCAGACTTTGCACCTACACAAGTATGGTGAGCCAGACCACACACACACACACACACACACACAAACACTTTTAGACTGAAATGACAACTAGGAAACACTTCCAGTTGCATCATTAAAACCAAAAGTTACCAAGTTATTTTCTTTGCTTTGCAAAAATTCTATAAGGGATTTCCAGTCTTTGAGAAATGTCACTAATGAACTTTCTCTAATCAAACCAATTTGTCCATTTCTGCTAAATCTGTCAGCTTCAACAACCATTCCTCCATAGTGGGTAGCGTTGAATTCTTTGATCTTTGTGCATACAACAATCTTGCTGTCATGGCCATATATTGGAGTAATCTTCCATGGCTCTTTTCCAGCTGTACATCCATCAATCCCAAAAGAAAAAGTTCTGGTTTTAATTGAATATTAATGTTTAAAATCCTCTGCATCAGTGTGTGTATTTGAATCCAATTTTTTAGTTTTGTCACATGTCCATCACATATTATAAAATGTCCCTTCATGTTGTTCACATTTCCAACATATGCAAGATACACCTTTATACATGCCAGACAGTTTCTCTGGCATCATATACCAGTGGTATATCATTTTATAATTTTTTTCTTTAAGATCATAGCATAATGTAAATTTCAACCCCTTTGACTATATATTTTGCCATTGATCGATCAGTATATTATAACCAAAATTCTTAGCCCATTGTATCATACACTCTTTAACTTCTTCTTCTTCCATTTCAGATTTCAACAAAAGTGTATACATTTTGGCAATTATATGTTCATCATCTGTACCCAGTTGCATTTCAAATTCTGATTTATTTTGTTCAAATCCATAGATCTTTTTATCCTTTTTAAACCTTTCTGATAACTGTAAGTAAGAATACCATTGAAAACTATATCCCTCTGCTACTAAATGCTCTCTTGATTTAATTTTATATTCCTCTTGACAAATCTCCAGGAGGTATTGATTTGTTAGCCACCTTTCTTTATCTGTTGTTTCTCTTCTATAAAAAGCTTCTTATGCTGAAACCCATAGAGCACAACCTGGGTTTATATCTATTGTATGTTTTCAGCAAGGCATGTCTCACAAAATGGTTTTTGAAATCTACACTAACTTTCATTTATCATAACATAAATATCCATGCCACCCAAACCTCAGGTCATGCCCTTCCAACTCTAATAGTCTTTTATTTCTCAACATCACCCATTCTTCTATCCAAACCAAACAGCAGGCTGCAAAGTACAATGTCAAGTCTTCTTTCCTTTGCATCTTGTAATAGTTTATATTTAACTCATTGTTTTCCCCCTTGCCATACAAACTTTGATATATCTTTGATATATCTTTTTGCCATTGCTTAAATGGTACATCAGTTGTCAAAACAGGTATTGTCTGAAATAAGAACATCATTCTAGGCAAAACCATTCATTTTTATCACAGATAGATGTTTACATATTTTAAGGAAACATCTGGGAGTCTTCCCAGACTTGAAACCTAAACAAGTTTTTTCCTTTTGTTACAAGACAGAAAGTCAGCAGACACAGTCACAGATCTTATGCTCCATATTCTACACTCTATAGGTTTTACAAGGTTATGTGCCCTTTTTGATGTTATATAAACAGGTTGAGAAGTTGCCAACTAAAATTTGTCTGGCCTGTAACAGGCTCCTGGTTAATTAGGCTTAATAGTGCATATATATAGTTTTCATTATCTTCAAATTCTAAAGGGATGTTGTTCAGGTTGTATTTTGGCACAATGATTGATTTAGGAGATTTTCAGACAAGCCGTTTGTAGAGTTGCAGTAACAGAATAAGAAATCGCGTTGCAGAAGCATGACACTCACCACTGTTTTCGGACTCCCCGTTTTCTCGTAACAGTCCCGGAACTCCTGTTTTGTACTGCGGCCTGTTCTGTTACTGCAATGCTACATACCATAACAGCATAGTTTCGTTATCACATTCTCCCCTTTCAGAGAGAAGAATATTCCGCCGTAGCAACGCAAGTTGGAGACGGGGGCATGCTACTTGTATGCTTGTGAATGCAGTTCTCCATTTTTTCTCCTGGAAGTTTTTCTCCTTTTTTCTCTCGCGATTCTACGTTGGTTTATTATTCTACTTAGGAGGAGCTGCTCCTGTTGCATGGCGACTTCTTTTTTCGGTGATCGGTGGGCAGAAAAAAGTTTATCTGTCGCTATGGCAACTTTTCTGCTGGCCGGCAGGGAAAATGTTCTTTTAGGATTTGTATTGAGTGTAATGGCCACTGCTTTACAGAATTTTTTAGAGACGGAGAGACGTAGAATACTCTGGAGGCAATCAATCTGTCACCTTCTGTCAGTCCTTTCAAACAGAAAAAAAAATGAACTTCCAGGAGTGGTTTCAGAAGTCGTGCTCCAGCTCCATCATCTGTCACTGGGGTGTTGGCATGGTATGGGACAACTCCAGTGTCTAGACGTTGGTGGGTGAGACCTCGCGAAAGAGCTGGGTGGTGGACTGAGGAGGTGCTTTTGAAGTGGGATAATGACATGTGGATGAAGAACTTTAGGATGACGCGTGAAACTTTATTTCGCATAGCTGACAGCCTCAAACATTACCTGGTTAAGAAATGGAACAACATGAGAAGACCAATTTCTGCAGAGGAAAGGGTGGCCATAACAGCCTGGTGGTTATCCACACCCCTTTTATATAGAAAGGTTGCATCTCACTTTGGGATCGGTGTGACAACAGTGTATGACATTGTGATTGAGGTGTGCTTGGCAATCGAAAAGGAGCTACTGCCCAAGGTTGTGTGCCTTGGGAATTACAGGAAGGTTAGTTCATTTTTTTAAATAGTCTTTTATGCTCACACTGTGTGTTATTACATTCTAGTGCTATCCCCCAGGTCTATCTGAGTACATTTTAGTTATATTTGTTCATAGTTTCTACTTATAGGGATACCCCTTCTACTATTATTACTATTATGGCTTCATTCGCATGCTTCGATTTTGTTTCTGGCAACATAACTGGTTAGGGAATATAGGCAGTTCACTGAATTTTTTGAAAAGATGTTAGTAAGGGCTTGTGGATTTCCCCCCCCCCCTTTTTTTTGTAATTTAATGGTACTTGAACCTTTTCCGTTCATGAAAGAAAAAATCCTGCCTCTGTAATTATTAGGTTTCTCTGTGAGCATTGATGGAGCGGTGATGAGGGGACTTTTGGGGGGGCATGCTGGGGAATGGGTTGGTTCTGTGGGCGCAGTTGAATGCTTTTCCTGTGCCAACAATTCTATGTGTGCAGTATGCAGACAGTGAATGCCCACTGACCCTTTAACTTTTCAATTCCATCGCCTACAGCTCTGTCCTTGGAGGTTGTGTGGACATTTTTTCATGTGGGCCATGTACTGCGGCATATTTTTTTTAACATTGTTGTTTTGCTTTCTTTGTGATGATTATTATTTTTGAAGCTCTCTTCTCCTGACTGTGTCCCTTTCAGCAATCATTCCACCCTGTGTTTTTATTGGAGCGTGGCTTCTGTCATGGGTTTACTTGGCAGGACTAAAGAAAACAATTTTTTAAAAATAATTTAAAATATAGATAAAAGATTTTAAAAATGAGATATTTAATTTGTAAATTTTAAATTTTCTCTTTGAAAATTACATTCTTTGAGACTTAAATTTTTAAATTTTAAAAAATTTTAAATTTTAAAAAAAATTTAAATTTTAAATGGAGTAGATAATTTAGATTTAAATGTAAAATATTTCCATTTTACTTACGTAACAAAAATTTGAAGATTTCTTATTTTCTACATTTCTTTCTTAGACATTATAATAATTTTCTACTGATACTTGGTATAGGTCTTTATTATTAAAAAAATTAATAAAAATTTGTGTTTCTTTAAATTTATTTTTTTTATATAATTATAATCTCTTGTTTCACCCTTCCTGTTCCGTATACTTCCTGACAAACGTACGTACGGGCTTCTGCCGATGGAATTTTTGTCCTCTGACATTTCCATAAAATCAATAGGGAGCAATGAGAATGAGGGACATGTTAGTATTGGGGGCGTGGAAGGGGTTCCATTTTTTAACCTTGCCATCCCTTCAGAGAAAATTTATTTCTGTAATGTGGCCTCCCATGATATTTCTTGCGAGATAAAAATAACGGAGTTTTAGCATCACTTTGATTGTGACATAACATTGTGCATCCGCGTCCTGAAGTTATCATAAGTGATATGGGCGTTTTGGCGGCGGGGACGGCCAAGTCTAAAAACAACTCCCTACAGATTTAGAGATAGTAACCTTTCCCACTCAATCATTGCTCTTCTTTTATCTTTTTCACATTTCCTTTGCCAGTGCTTTGCCGTGTTCACAATTCCTTTGCATTTCGTGGGTGTATGATTTTATACAATGCTGACTATTTCACCTTTTTTATTTGGAAATTATAAACTCTGGTAGAGCATAAAGATTATCTTACAGGTTCAATTGGATGTCGGATGGCCTATAAATTTGGTCATTTTGCATGCCTTGTACTTATAAATTTCCAAAATATGTAACTATGCATTGTGCCTTTGCATTATATTTACATTTACTTTTCTTCATTTTTTTACAGATCATGGATGGTTTCTAGCATCTTGGATTTCCACATTGCATTGGTGCTGTGGATGGAACACATATCCCGGTTTGCCCACCCATTGGAAGGGGAGATGAATATATTAACCAAAAACAGGACTTCTCAATTGTGATGCAGGGGACTACCGATCACACAGGACATTTCATAGACATTGAATTGGGATACACTGGCCCGCATCATGACTCCCATGTTTTTAAACATTCTGCGCTATGTCAAGCTATTGATGCAGGGGTGTTCATTCCAGGGAATCCAACTTTAGTGGTTAATGGTGTGCAAATCCCCCCTTGTAATTGCTGATGAAGCATACCCAATGCGTAAGTGGCTTCTGAAACCATACATGGGAGCATTAACCGAAAAAAATTTTTTTTAACAAGGCACTATGTAAAGCGAGAAATGTTGTGGAACGTGCGTTTGGCCACCTTAAGTCTCATTGGGGTTGTCTTTCCATGAGACTGACTGTTACAGAGCCAAATTTTGTGCTCGTGGTATCTGCCTGTGTTGTGTTGCACAATATATGTGAGATTGGGGGGAAATCCTTGATGAAATCCATTTGCCAATATCACCTGTGTTACTGCCTGGGGCCGGGGAAATATATCAGAAGTACGATACTCGGGCAAAGGAGGGAGAGGTTTTTCGTTCTGCAATTGCAGACGTTGTTTTATCAATAGATTTGCATCCTGTTTCTGAACGGTGAGATATTTTATGTAAAAAGTACACAATACCATTACCTGTTGGAGTTGTAAGACACTTTATATTTCTCCCAGCTTTGTATCTGCCCTGATTCCATTTGACTTATCCTGTCTGTGTGATAATTAATGTTGGACCAGTCAGTGGGTTGGCTGTTTTCTTCAGTACAGACATTCCAGTATATTCATTTGGAACTAAAGAGCAGGCTGTTGGATTTGGGGGCTATAATTTTGGAGATTATTTTATGAATTATAAGATTGATTAGGTTGATAGGCATGAGAGTCAGAGCTGTTTTGACAGTAGACCACTGTTGTGGAATAGGCATCCTGCTGATTTCTGCAGTGATCGGGCTTTCCAACAGGCCCTTAAAACCTGTTTGTTTCAGACGGCTTTCTCCTAACATGACTGAGAAGTCATAATACATCTTTTGTAAATCTTTGTGGTATGGATTAGGCCTACATAACAGAAGTTGCAGGCCAACAGCACACAGAACCCCTGCCCTAGAGCCAGGAGGTGAACACAATTTAGTGCAACTGACCTACGCTCAGAGAAAATATTGTAGAACTGGCACCTTTCTGCTTGCCACAGAAATAGTCCAGCCCAGAAGTTTCTTATCTTTCTGTTTGGCATTTTTATCCTCTCCAGCCTCATTCCCTACTCTTTTTTCATTCTCTTCCTGCTTTCAGTTATGTTTTCTTACCTCTTGGTTCTTTTCCAAGTTGTCCTTGATGCTTGGGATACAATGGCTGTCCTTTAAGAAGTGGCTGCTTTTGGAGGTAAACTTCCTCAGCTGACATCTGTGGTTAATTAGATCCCGGCCTCAGGGGATCCTGGCCTCTTTTTAGTCCGCTGGTCATTTATTGTATTTTATTGTATTTATTGTTTTTAAATGTGATTTTAGATCAGTTGGTTTAAATTTATAATTGTTTAATAATTTTTTATGGGGGAGGGTGGGGGTGGGGGGTGTTTGGGGATTTTATCTGTATTGTATTTTAATTTTTGTAAGCCGCCCCGATTGTTTTGACAGAGGGGCGGGGTATAAATAAATTTTATTATTATTATTATTATTTTCTGTTTCATCTTCAATGCTTTTTTCTTTGATAGATCTTAAACATTTGTGATGGGGATATCATCGCTGCTTTTTGTACATTTGGATAGATACATGTCTTCTATACTAACAGCCCTTATTAAAGCTGTAGATGGGCTGATCATATTCGGTTTACTATCCTTCTACTTTGTGTGCCCTATGGAGTTATTTTGGTGATAAACCTTTTTTTCCCCCAGGGTCGCATAATGCAGTATGGAAAACATATGGTTCCCTAAGTCTGATTGTCTACACTCTCTGAGTTTCTACTATGACTTCTTCCTGGTTCTCTGCACCAGTTGGAACTTGTTACAAATCCTATTTTTTGCCCTGTGTAAAAAATCTACTTACTTCATGGATTTATACAGATAAAGCAAAGCATCTTTACACGCATTGCGAATGCGCTATTAAAAACTTGGGCGGTGAGGATCAGCAGTTAGTAATAACGTACTTAGTTACCTGTTATTCGTCGAAGCAGCTGCTGGTCATGCTCTTGAGACAGCTGTTTACCGTTCTATCACTTGGAGAAAAAAGAGCCATATGAAAGAATATTTTAGGAGGAACAATATCTTGCATACTGCTTATGGTGGTTTTAGGGTGGTGGAAAAGATCTAGAGTTATTGTGGTGGTCTTGTGAGACTTTAAATTTTGCAATCGGGGGTCATAAAATACTTCTTGTTACTTTAAGCTTGGTTTTTAGAAGACTGTAGGTTAATCTCGACCATATTCCTTTTTTAAAATTTACTCTAATCTTATGAAGTGTTAGTAAGAGGAAAATAAAAGTGTGGTTATGATAAACGTTTTGTGATCCTTGTTTTTTTTTTCTTTCAAAATAACAATCATGTAGGTATGAGTGCTTGGGAAGAAGGTGGTATAGAATTTCAGAGTAGCAATTAAGAAAGCACTTATATATGTTTAAAATGGCTTGGTCAAATCAGTTTGAAAAACCATTTATTCCCTGTGATTATAAACAATGGACAAAGTACTAAGCAAAAAGATTTATTTTAAAACATTTCGAAATATTAATAACCAAATTTTTTGTTTTCCAAAAACACCAAATTTTAAACAGAATCTTGTCAAGTTCTAATTTTTAATAAGATTGACAGATATTATATGACGATGACAATTAAAACCCTGTCATCCAAAGTTATAGACTTAACAATTGAACAATTTTAAACTCCTAAACATTGTTATGGACTTCACAAACTTATTCTTTATGTCGAGTATGACAAAGGAGAATAAAGATAAGGTAACTTTCAATTCCGACAGAGCAATATTCCCAGCACAACAGGTGTCTCAAATTTTTACATTTGTCTGCAAGCACTATAACATTTATTACATAACTCACTTATAGATCAAAAAAGGAAAAATTTTAGTCTTCTTGCATGTCGTCATTATACTTACATTTATAAGCTTCTGAAGATTCATTCTCTTATCTGTGTCCTTCTGTTTGTAACAACAAGTAATAGGAACCAAAGCTGTACTACAGAAAGGAATTCTTGGTGTGCTTTTTGGTCTCCCAGGTGGTGTCTTTCCATTACAAAGATAGGGCAGTTGAAGTTATCAGTGTGGCAGGATGGACAGACTATTCAAGTAGTTAAAACATAATTTGGGTAAACCGAATACAGGAAAAAAGGACGCTGGAATTGTTTTGCTTTGAACTGCTTTTGGGCTAGGAAAGATATCTAGTACTCTTTCCCACAGTAGTTCTAGTCTGGGGCAGGTTACTAAATCTTTTTTTAAGGACAACCATCAGGTAACATACATGATGGTTTCAAGTTGCAGATTTTGACGTGGTGGGCTTAAGTGGCTATCTCTGGAGAACATTAACGTAGGATTGCTCAAGACCAAGAAGTTCACCTTCTTGCTTTGGAAAAACTAAAAAGGCTGGGTTACCTGCCAGTTCTGGCTCTCTGTCTATTGTGGGTTGGCGTAAGACTAAATAGAGATGGTCTATATAGGAACCATAAGAATAGTTCGCCATGGAATCAAAAATGGGACTTGTGTAAAGAAAAATAATAACCGCAACTATTAACAATGTTCTTATACTACTCACTCTGTTAAAAGGGATCCATAACAATCAAGGACTAAACTTTGTCTTTTTCTTCCTGTCCCTTTTGGGTTTTCCCTCCCATAGACATGAGGGTGGGCCACCCAAAGGCTCTTCAGCTTGGGTGGTATGCTCCACTTCCTGGGAACAGGGGATGGTTTCGGGAAGAACTTCTACTTGTTCCGCCCCGGATTCGGTTGCTTGAACCCTCTATCTGTGCAATGCCTTCGTTTTTCTCTTTGCCCCTACCGCCGGACTCAATTCTCCAAAAGGAGCTGGTATTGGAGAAATGGTGGCTGGTCGCGGAACAACTTGGTTATCTATGTTTCTAGAGTTATCAACCATGGACTGCATCAGTATTCCAGCCAGATTCACAAGAGGACGGAGGCAGTTAATCATTTCCTTTCTGCCCTGGCTGCTATCCATGATGTCTTCTCCCATAAGTTCCTCTATGCGGCCTAGTATAGCTGTGTCCACACTCAGGTGCTTTATCAAACGTTTCTCTTGACGTTCCTGGAACTCCAGGGCCATCCTAGCTTGTTCGTTGCCATTTCTCATTATCGCTAGTGCGATTGCCTCTCCCTTTCTTCCCTTTTTTTCATTTGTCCTAAGCCTTCTCAAGCATGTTCCAGGTGACATGGTGGATATTTCAGGGGTGTGTTCAACCTCTGCACAATGTAAGATATATAACGAACTGGATAGGGAAACAATTTACTAGCTTCAATAACCAATATAAGAAATGGCTTATGTTCTACCTCTTTCTATCTGTCAGATATATGGATACTGGGATGCGTATATTGTTGCTTTACTCTCCTACATTTTTTTCCTTTTACTTGTTGAGAGGAAAACTATTTGTGTCTTCTAATATCCCTCTGAAGTCCTTTTTAAGTTTGCAACTGATATTTCCGCTACAGTCTTATTTAAGTTGCCCATGTTACAGATATGTTTAAAACTCCAACTACCCCAGGAGGCTTGAAATATTATTGATATATCTAGGGATTACCTTCTTCTTCTTCAATTTCCACTTGCGTATTTTGCGAGTTAACGACATCCTCCAAATCATCATTTCCTCCTATTAATAACAAGAGAACTATATTAATTTCAGAGTAAACAGTTGTTTGCAATTTTGTTACTTTTACTTTCCTTAGATAAATATCCACTATCTAACCTTTCTCTAAAAATCATATGCAATAGCAGGTTTGAATGGCATCCAGCTTTCAACATTAACAAAAAAAAAAAAATCAAGTGTACCACCTGTAATCGTTCTACATTGGCCTGCGAAAATGATACATATACAGATGCCAATATTCTCAATTGTCGTGTGGCGTTTCTGCAACTGTGTGCATAAGTTTCTCTCAAGATCATTCTGTAAAAGATTTTTCTTTTTTGTTTGGAAAATGTTGATGTTGCTATCCAAATAGGGAAATACCTGTCTCCTCAGCATCTGTGTCAGCAGTCTGGATAAACACTTGATCTGATCCAAGGGATAGTCCTTGCTCTCTCTCCATTCTTTCCTTCTCCTCCATAGCCTCTTCCAGTTCCCTGAGTCCACCACCAGAATCTTCAAAAGAGGAAAAGAAAGTTTAATAGATAAAGAAAACTTTGAACTCCACCTAAATTGGCTGTTAAAACCTACATTCTATGATGTCCTCTGTATGTTTCCAATAAATATGGAATTCAGAATCCAGTTTCATTCTGTTGATGCATGTCAAATGGTTGGCAACTCCTAATGTACACCTACAAGCATAACATGACAAATAGAGTGGTTTGTGGGTTTCATTTATCTCTATGGGTATGCATGGGTTTGAGGGTCGATATTGTCACAGAGTATATTTATTTATGAGAATAGATATTTATTTAAGAATATCTCTGTTGCAGAAATTTTTTTACCCCCTTTTAAATATCTCAGTGAGTTGACCTCAATATGTTTCTAATTGGCTTTTTATGTATCTGCATCAGTTGCTATTCATAAATTTAAACAATCCTGGTGTATGGGCTTTACATAAAGGGAAGGGAGTATTTATTTTTAAAATGTACTATTCAACATATTTAATTTCTGTAAAAGATAATATTTTCCACTTGAAATGACAGTAGAAAATATAATGTGTTTTGATGTATTCTTATATCTCTGTGTCCCATTGGGAAAAAAAAATTAACACAGCATTTGGGCAGTCTGTTAGGGAGAAATCACCTAGCACGGACAACGCAACAGCTGGTGAGTATGAGACATTTATGGTCACGTACTAAATAACCTTCTCAAGTTGTTATGTTAGCAAGAAGCACATTATAAAACTAAAAAATGATGCAATAACATGTTGTTTTATATATTCTGTCATTACTCATTGCTACGTATTATTGTTATCCCCAAGTAAAAATTTGATTCACCAAAGCAAAACTCATGGTGAGATCACTCCATGTTTTTGCAGAAATCATTTCCAGTGCCAACATAAAAATGGATAATGTTGTCGAATAACAGCATTTATGAAAATCATTGATAATGAAAGCTTGATAGAGTTGTAATGAGAGATGTGGGGATGTGTAGCAATGGTTTACCAAACAGTTTAATTCCAACATTACCACTCCTCTCTAAACAGTGGTCCAGTAGCATTCAAACATATACATATTATGGTGCATGAATTGGGAGCTTTCTGGACTACACTGTTGTTGAGGTGCTCTTCCACCGCGACTGTAATGGCTCCCTCCCTTGAAATTATGGGGGATGTTGCTTTTCGAGGCCAGAGATGTCTCTGGATGGGAGTTTTAAGTGGCCCTCCCTATAAATATAGTTCTAATAATGTGAAAAGAAAATCCAAGGTCTAAAGAGGAGGCAGCCACATCAATGTAAGTGGGAAACTAGCACAATAACACCATAGTCTGAACATCTCTCCAGCTTGCACAAATAAGACAACAAGCAATCTGCACAATTGTGACCAGCTGTTGATGACAGGACCAGATGAGGAGAATGCACTTCCTCATCAGCATTTATAAAGAATCACTCTGCATTTCTCGCATAAGAGAATTACATCTACTATTCCCCTTTCTGGGCGATGCATGTCTGTCACATTGATTCATTCCACCTAGATGTCCCTATATCTTGGTGATAACTTTTACAATTGAAATATGTGTATACATTTTATTTAAGCATGTCAGTCTGTTGCTATTATAGTTTTCACTCAACAACCTGCCGAATGTAATTCTACTGTTGGAGCTTTTCTTGAAATAACTATCTATACATCCATCTGCAATATTATGCAAACAACCAGAAATGTAATTATTCCTTTACATTTCTGATAAAGAAAACACCGGTGTTAGCAATCTCTGCAATGGAGAGAAACAGGAGGAAGAAGGAGAGCGACCCAGTAATTGGGGCGCAGAGGGAAAAGGGTAAGGATTGTTACGTGTACTTAGAACATGCTTTGTATCCTTTCGGGAAACTATTTATTGTAACCAGTAAGAACAAAGATCAATAAGCATGCTGATCAAATTCTTGGTATAAGACCTTAATCAAAGTAATTATTCTTTTAAATGCTGTCACCACCATGTCCAGACATCCTTGCCCTACAAGTAACCCTAAGGTTGTTGTATTTCTTTGTCAGATCAAAGTGCTTCTGTGTCATCACAGCAGTCTGCATCAACCTCCAAAGGTGAAGGAGAAAACCCACCCTCTACAGCATGTTTTGGGGATACCAAGGATGAAGACAGCACCAACCAAGCTGGAAAAGAGGATGCATTGGATGAAAATGCAGAGGAGGATCCCGAGTTGACAGATCCCATAGAGGAAACCCACAGTGATAAGGAAGAGGATACATCAGATGGTGAGTTTTATGCTTATCTGGTTTTATTTTTTTTTAAAGAAATGCAAAACGAAGTAAACATTGACAAAGTCCGTTCGCACACTTAAAATAAGGTATAACAATGAACTTATAAGGGACAAATTATTTCTACTCAATTGGTGGTAAAAAATTTTTTAAAAAAGGGAAAACATTGTAACACAGCTAAACATTCTCACAACCCATCTATGGGTGCTATTTCAGCCGGCAAAGATAGGGTCCCTAAACAAGGACACTAGAAAGAATTCCAAAATTGTCCTGGTGCCATCCTGCTCCATGGGGAAATGTCCACTGCAAAAAGAGGTGGTAGCTGTTGGCTGGAGTGACATCCCGACATGGATCATCTTGATGTTTCTTTATTTTGGAAGTATCAAGACAGTGAAAACTTAATAGCCAATCCTGAAGATGGTTAGTAATTTTTTCTTCATGGCTAGAAGGAAAGGAGGAAAAAAATTTAGTTTTCAGATATTCATTTCCTATCGGCTTTATTCTCCGATGGATGGTCATCTTTGTTGTGCGTACAGTAATGTATTAATCTGTAAGTTGAATATAATAAATGCTTGACAGCATACCCTATTTTTAGACCTTATTAAAGAGCTATACAGTCGTCCCTTCACATTCGTGGGGGTTAGGTTCCCCAGACCCCCGCGAATGTGAAAAATCCACGAATAATGATTGCCCTCCCCCTCCCCCCCAAAAGCAACCATGGGGCCTCCGGAGGCCCCATAGTCGCTTTCTCCAGACTCCCCAGTCCCTTCCTAGGCCTTCACGGGGCCTCAGGAGACCCTCCTGAGGCCCCGTGGATGCCTCCCTGACCCTCCCCCTCCCACCCAGGGCCTTCATGGGGCCTCCAGGGGGTCTCTGAAGGCCCCGTGGAGGCCTCCCCGCTCCCTCCTAGGGCCTTCATGGGGCCTCCGGAGTGTCTCCAAAGGCCCCGTGGAGGCCTCCCCAGCTCTCCCCCTCCCTCCCCGGGCCTTCAGGGGGCCTCCAGAGGCCCCATGTCACGGTTTTGGGAGGGTGGGGGGACCTTCCCCAAACCGCAAATATCCAAAACCGCGAATGCTGAGTTTCAACTGTATTTCAAAATTGTGATAAATATCTGATCATCCACACAGCATGTTTTTTTCAGTCATCATATCCTGGCAACCTTGATAAAACGCCAATGAATTCGACGTTCTTGGTATGGCAACCTCCTGTTTAATTCCTCTATGGGTATTTTGGTGAGGATACTATTAGCTGTCCTTGGTGAGTACGCACAGTAGTCTCACAAAGCAACCCTCCCAAGAATTTCTACGGTGGGAAACCATGGCCATCGAACAGGAACAATAACTCCCTTGATGGGTTCTTGTAAAAAAAACTACCAATACTAATATTCCCTTTTTCGACTTGTTACAGAAAGACGACAGGAGGAGGATGCTGGCACACCGGTCTCTGTTTCTGGACGAGACAAATATACGCCCTGTTGTGATCCGAGGAGGGATCTGGAGGCACTAATTTATGAAGGTGGGTGTTTACCAAGGATAGTTACTCAAACTTTTTTTTTAATTATTGGCAGTAAACATAACACTGCACAGCTGTCCCACATACATATCCGTCATGGATCAATAAATTTTATCTCCGCAAAAATAGGAAAATAAAAATATTCATAGGCCAAAGGATTTAATGTCCACCCACAAAGCATAGAAAATGCAAACGGTTTTATTTTCAAACCCTTGCATGTCACACGTGAAACAGACGTCTCATTCCCTCCCTGACATGGATTTTCCTCAGAACTGAAATGCAAATATTATGGTTTTCAAGCCAGGTCTGGCTTTTGTTAACTCGCACACCGTGATGCTCCTTAAAGTAGCACGATATGGTAAAAGTAGGAAAAAAAATAGAGATTTCCACCCACTCATGAAGTCGTCCCCTGATGCTATCCAATTGAAAACAATAAGTTGCCGTGTTTTGTCATCTCTGTAATCCTGTCAAAAAAGTATATTGACACAAACCTTTCTTTTTGCAGCCCAAGCAATGAGAGAAAATTTTGAAAAAAGGCTAAGCACCATAGAACACCGCCAGCTAGAAATTATAAGAAAAATGGTGGTCATGGAGGAATACTATAAGAGGATACGTTGCATCTTCAAGCCAACGCCCACCAAACCTTTTGTTGGTTCTGAGAAATGATTGTGTTTTTTTGTAATTATTACTGTTACCAGCGCAATGTTATGCTGTTATTTCTTACCAAAGTTATGGGGGTCTATCGTCCAATTAATGAATGTGTAAGCCTATTTTTTTTTTTGAATGAAGGAGGCAATGAAAACACTGATAATGTCACTGAAATTGTAAAATCGTTCATTGTCCAATAAAAATTGTTGTTGATGTTTTGTGGATAGTTAATTAAACACCTGAGGCAAAGCACAAAAATCAGTGTGTACAGAGCCATCGTATTGTCTATCCTCCTTTATGGATCTGAAACATGGGTCACCTATCGCCACCACCTACGACTCCTCGAGCGCTTTCACCAGCGCTGTCTACGCACAATCCTAAATATACACTGGACTGACTATGTGACGACTGTTGCTGTCCTTGAGCAAGCAGGGATCACCAGCATTGAGGCCATGATATTGAGAACACAGCTGCGCTGGGCAGGGCACGTTTCTAGGATGGAGGACCATCGCCTCCCAAAAATACTACTCTACGGTGAACTTGCCACGGGTCAGCGTAAGAGGGGCACTCCAAAAAAGCGATACAAAGACTCCCTGAAACAACATCTCAGGCTTGGCCAAATTGATCACCAACAGTGGTCCGCCCTGGCCTCACATTGGGAGGCATGGAGACGCACTATCCACAATGCTGCAGCCTTATTTGAGAACTCACAACGAACAAGTCTTGAAGAGAAACGACAACGCAGAAAGAATCACAACCCAAAAACATCACCCAAGGAGACCTTCTGCTGTGCTTTTTGCAACCGGACTTGTTTATCTCGGATTGGCCTTTTTAGTCATCAGCGCGCTTGCAGAAAGCGCGGGATGAGTCCTTCCTGAATCTTCGTTTGCGAAGAAAAGCCAGAGAGAGTGTTTATTTTAACTATGCTTTTCCACTACTGAGAAGTAATGTAAGTGGAAAGATCAAAACAGACGGCAGAAATCCCACCATGAACTTGGCATCACCAGGATTGTACTGAGAAGCTGCATTGGTTCCTCGCTTCTTGGGGTCCATTTTGCACAAAGGAATACCTGTGACAAAATCTTCCCTTTCTAACAAGTTCAAGGTTGGAGCATGCTGCGAAAAGTGCTGCAAGGTTATACTACCCCTAATTTTTAATTGAGTATAGTCTGGCTCCATTTAGTGTAACAGGCAGTATTCCTTTACAGAAGAGACACGGAATATTTTGCCTCATATATGCCGTAGACCCATAAAGACCCCATGCCGCTCAACAGCAAAGAAGCCATTATGGCCAATACTTGCTCATCAGGTTCCGCATGTTACAGTCCATTGTTTAGAAAAAATAAATATCTCTATGGATTTTAAAACCACACTGTAATACTGTTACTATCACACTTTAATTGCTGTGGCCGCCTCCTGTGGAATTGTGGGATTTGTAGTTTAGTGAGGCCCAAGAGCTCTCTGGAGAGTTGTAAATGCCCCTCCCTAAACTGCAAATTCAAGAATGCCACAGGAGGCGGCCATAGCAAATACAGCGGAATAGTAACACTATAACAGTGTTTTCTTAAATTCTCCTATATATACAGCATTACATTTGCATAGTCCAATTAATGGCCTGCCCCTTTAGAGCAAAGTGAATTACTAGAAAGGTGTGTTGTTCCGGGGGCAGCCTTTTTCACGTTGCGAGGTAGCTGCTCGCAAGGGGCTCCTTTTTGTGTGTTTGTATTCCCCTGCCATAGTATTGTTGATTTCCCATGACGCTGCAGCGATATTTTTCACCACCATTTACTGGAGAGATTTGAATTTTATTCAGAAACCTATAAATATGGCTCTGCATTTTTCTCTCGGTTCCGCAAAACAATGAGCATGGGATAGCAACATACAAATTAAAAAAAAAAAAAATAGCCGCGCTGCAGCCTTCCAGCAGGTAAATGGCTTTTCCCTTTATAAAACCCGGCCTGGAAAAGTACCTTGTCTAATAGTCTGAAGATGCTGATTCCACATCCCGCCAAAAGATAGTACCCAGTCATCTTCAAATTTCCGTCACGTGGATATCTCTCAAAGAAATAATATCAGTGTTCTTCCAAGAGCTTCATGATAGCAGATCATCGTTGTGACCCGACCTGAAAGCACATGCCATAATTTTAATGGTTTTTTTAACTAAGCAGTAAATTTATTCTTCCCAATGATTCCCATCTCCACACAGTTCTCATAGTTAAAAGATTCTCTTGTTGATATTTTGGAAAGAAAAAAAATCCCTTTGTAAAAATAAGGAAAACTCTCTTTATTCCCACTGCACATGTAAATGGAGACATCACCATAGATCTAGTCAAGGGCTGAAAGGACGCATATAGGCCATCTTAACATGTTCCCTCTCCAACTTTTCCTTCATTTTTAAAAAAAGCAAAACAGGAGATAGCGACATATCTTTAAATGTTGAAGTTTCACCCCAATGAAGATCCCGCTGTACAATAAATTAAAAAACCCTACGATGGAGATTTTGTTTCACCATTATTCTATTTATAAAACCCAAAAGTGTAATCACGTAATGAAATGGAACAGGACATACAGCAAGGAACTGTAAGAGGTGAAGTATTCTTAAAAGAAAAAGAAAATCTGGTTGTTTTGGTAAAGAGGAGAATTGTAATAATTACCAAAACTGCCCATTTATCTCTTGAAATCATGTTAACCAAGAGAAGCCCGAGAGATGTAACAATCAGACTGTATTTTACTCCCCCCTGTACATTTAAATTTACCCGAGGTTGACGACAGGTTTGTTTAGCCAAAGGAGGAACCTGTACAACTTTTTCAATAAGAGATTTCTTCCCCTTCTTAAAACCTGGAAACCCAATAATGCCGTAGTTCCAATCTAAAAAAGAGGAAACAGGGTTGTAAAACCACATGAGCGTCATATTTGAGTTCTCGGCATTAACCCACTGACAGGTTGGGCGGGGTGGCTTGGTTGTTATGAGACACGTTGATTTTTTCCCCTGCACTCACCAAAAGTTTTTATCACAAACACCTTTAAAGGCACCCTTGAAGTTATAAAAGTAATATTTAAAAGGATACAAACCAGTGATACAAGTAAAACATGCTCTCCACCCACACAGTATATGGAGATGCAACCACAGAAACATTGTCACCTGAAGGAGTATCCCATGGCTGGACAAGGCCCCACTGACCAGTAACACACACACCCTGGAAAAAAATAAGGGGAAACTATCCATCAAAGCCAGAGATTTCCTACCGCTTTGACTGGGGCCAACCTGGAAGGGAAAAAAAGATTTTATAAAGTTTTGCAGGAATAGCAAAACATCAAAAGAAAAGAACAATAAAATCCAACGTCACATAATGCTTAGAGCAGAGAATATTCTTTCATTCTACAAAGACCATTCCACGCTGCCAAACACTGTAATCCCAGGAAGGGTATGAAGGTTTTCTTCACAGGAATTTCTAGAGATATTAAACAGTATGCGCTCTAAATCCAAAAACACAGATACATAAGAAAAAATGACATTCATATCTGAACTGGAGCAGCTGTATCCAGAAACCTGAAGAACGTATTTTTAAAATGACAGAAAACATTGCCCTTGAAAATTTTCATACAATCCTTGCCACGCAAGGACCACCCTGAAGAGGTTTGTAGCTGCAGCGTGGCAGGGAGTAGATTGTAGACGACCCAGTCCCTGCTGCGAAATCGTCTATCCCTCTTGCATTTAGAGTTGTAGCCTGCGACGCTGTATTCGGCCAGATTTTACAAACAGATTTTACAAACGTGTTTGAAATATTACGGAGTTATGCGGGATAGAAACCAGATAGGGACAGATACTTCTCGGCGGCGTCTGAAACAGGCGTTCTCTCGTGAAAGTGAATTCATATTATCTCACTATATTAACCCTGTCTGAAAATCTCCTTAGTGTCCTTCTTTAGCTTTACTCTATTTTTTGGTATTAGCACATGGCCTGTGAAGAACTACCAAAGTGAAAAACATAATTTTTCTATATGAGAGTAAATATCCATAAGGAGAAAGTTAGCCCTTGGTTTTGATTTCATAACAACTTAATCCACATAACATACACTTATCTCCCCTCTCTGCTAATCAGAAGAAGAATTTTCTGCTATCCATAGTACAGAGACTATCTGGTTCACAAAGAATATACCTCTGCAAATAATTGACTGAGTAAAAGATCTTATGTAGACAGATACCAAACATGCTAAGGAATGTCTTGATTCCTGGAAGCTTTTCAGATTGGCTTTTCTAGAAAAATAGTCAATTTCAGTGAAACATCATAAGCTTTGAGAACTGTATATATGTCAAGCATTTTATATTTCACATTGTGCTAAATACATTTGTATAGCAACATACAGATGGTTATAATAGAAATATAACCTGAAATTTTCATGACACTAGAATGAGGTCACCACACCATGGTCTTTCTTTACTGTCTCTGTCAAGGGAAAGCAGAGGCAATTCAAACAAAGCTCCCCCACATGGCATTCACACAGTGGGCCTACAGCTTCACTGTTAGGTGTGATAACTCATCTCATTGAATGAGTCATTACTTCCCAGTGAAACCAAACAGCAGTTCCAGTAGGCAGAATCAAAGAATGGAGTCTGCTGGTGAAATGGTGGGATCCAACAGAACTAGGCATATAGTCCTTCCCCATGCAGACTTCAACATATGGTGACCCTATTCATGAGAAAATCTCCCTGTTATCAATAGCCCTGCTCAGGTCATGCAGACTCAGGGCTGTGGCTTAATTCTACCCATCTGTAACTGCAAAACTATTGATGCCCTAAACAATTGATACCCTAAAACTGACTCTGAGGGTCCGAGAAACCCCTGGAGCTAGTTTTTAGGTAGCACAGAGAACTGCAAGAGGAAAGGGAAGGGGAAGAAAGTTCTGAAAATTTTGCCACAAGACTATTGGATCAAGCCCAGTATTCCCCAAAGTATTCTTGGTCTTCATAGTAAAAGCCCCCCTGTCCTCAACATATAAACACATGTTTACCTTTAGTGTGGAACCAAAAGAAAAGCAGTAGACAGAGAGACATGCAAGAAATTACAGTGGGTACTCACTGTTTTTGTTGTGTGATCTTCATTGATATCCCACCTTTTCCCTGAGGTTGGAACTCAAGGAGGCTTACAAATTAAAATGATTTACAATATAATTTTTTAAAAAACATACAAAATGTCAACATTAAAAGAGAATTAAACTATTAACTATATTAAAACAAGTTAAAACATACACTTAAAAAATTAAAGGTACAAGACTGCTGTTAAAAACAATATGATACACTCTTACAGTTTTTTTTTTTAAAAAGCCATCAGTTCTAAAAGCCTGTCTTTATTTTTTTTTTAAAAAAAACGTGCCAATGGAAGGACAGCAAGTAAGGGGCCATTCTAGCCTCCCTAGGGAGGGAATTCCAAAGTCTAGCATTAGCCACCAAGAAGGCCTTCTCTTGTCTTCTCACAAACTGTAGCTGTGCAGGTGGGTGGGACTAAAAGAAAGGCCTCTGAGGCTTATGGCATAAGGGAAGGGAAGCAGCAGTTCAACCTGATAATAGCACCTCCCACCTTGCCTTATTGCATGACATCAGCATTCAACAGCTGTTGTTCCATTTCAGTCCTGTGGGAGACAGTGGTAAACACAAGTCTTTTTTTCTAACTGGACTGTTAAGAGAAAAAGCCTTGTGTTTCCCATTGTCTTCCATGGGACAGAAATGGAAGAACACCTATTGAACGCCAATGTTGTGCAATAAGGCAAGACAGGAGGTGCTATTATTGGGCTGCACTGCCGCTTCCTTTCCCATGTGCAATAAGCCTCTCTGTATTAAACACTTGGAACAATTAACTACAGTGAACTTAGCAATAGAGTTTGCTCTATGCTGTCCTTGAGCAAGCAGGGATCACCAGCATTGAGGCCATGATATTGAGAACACAGCTGCGCTGGACAGGGCATGTTTCTAGGATGGAGGACCATCGCCTCCCAAAAATACTACTCTACGGTGAACTTGCCATGGGTCAGCATAAGAGGGGCTCTCCAAAAAAGCGATACAAGGACTCCCTGAAACAACATCTCAGCTCGGCCAAATTGATAACCAACAGTGGTCCGCCATGGCCTCACATCGGGAGGCATGGAGACGCACTATCCACAATGCTGTGGCCTTATTTGAGAACTCATGCCGAACAAGTCTTGAAGAGAAACGACAACGCAGAAAGAATCACAACCCAGAAACATCACCCAAGGAGACCTGCTGTACTTTCTGCAACCAGACTTGTTTATCTCGGATTGGCCTTTTTAGTCATCAGCGCGCTTGCAGAAAGCACGGGATGAGTCCTTCCTGAGTCTTCGTTTGCAAAGAAAAGCCAGAGAGAGAGAGATGCTCAAAATTAAGAACTCAAACCAATTTCAGGTAGCAGCATGGAAATCACTTTGTAATTGTGAAGTTTCTCTGTGGTGTGGGCACATTCTTGCTTTATATATCGATTTGGATGCCATACTTCTAATAGATTGAGTATTAGTGGTAGAGCCAGTGCAGTACTGTATAGTAATTTCATTGTTACAATCAGGTAACAGGAAACTGCATCCACTTTCAAATCCACTACAAAGCTCACCAGCTGACTTTCAGTCAATCACTGTCTTTCAGTCTAACCTATCCCAGAGGAGGGTTGTTAAAAAAAAAGAGAGAGGGAAACTTTGTGTCTGCTGTCTTGAGCTATTGGAGAGATATAAATATATTAAATAAATTTCATTCTGTGTATTTTGCCTATCCTTTCTTTTCTTTTGTGGCATGGGTATATGTGGAGATAAAAAGGTATTATCTGTCTATCTGATCCTAGTCCATTCCATCCCTTGCCACTTATATCCCACATTTTCACATGCCAACCAGGTTCCCAGGATGGGTTTTTTTTTTTTTTTTTTTGGTCTTCACTATGGATTCCAGGGACTTTATCAGACCAGGCAAATATGACATCATAATGACATCTAATGAATGCAAAAGGGCGTGTGTACCAAACAACATCATCCTTTTAACATCTTGTAATGTTAAAAAAACTGTTCCTTTTTTATTGACAGCCCAAGCCATCAATAGCTCTCCCCTGGTGCTTTGTTGCTGGCATTGCCAGCACTTGAAACCTCATGTCATTGTGCTCAGTGAATACAGTGTCAATTGACAGAACACTTCCGGGAGAGACCAGGACAGCCAGGTAGGGGACGCTCATTTTATGAAACTCTCCTGTTTGCTTGTGCATACGTTTTGTGCGTTTCTTCTTCTTTATTTTTTAAATTTGTCGCACTCGCATCTTCTTGCAAGAATCTGTGAGATCTGGAACCAGGACATGAACAGAGCTCCATTCCTGCTCTGTTAGTGCTGGGGCTGCCTTTGCACGCAAGTAAGGTGAAGTCTAGTAGAAAGGGTTCTTTTGCCAGCATAAAAACACCACAAAATATGCTTGCAAAAGAATGTTTGAGGAGGGTGGTCTGATAAAGTCTTACATCTCCCAGAACTGTCATTAATGGGGTGGGGCTCAACACTGGAAGGCAGGTCATTATTAATTTTGCCTAAATGTAAGTACATTTTCACAAAACAATGAAAGCTCAGAATAGATTGCATTAAAATATTACTATTAGTAATAGTAGTAGTATTCTGACTACAGTGAGAGCAATGGCAAAATAATACATTAAATACTATAAAAGTTAAACAAAGAATCAAATAAAATTGCTCTATCAGGCCATGGGAAAAAATATACAAGACCCTTTTAAGTGAATGCCAATGTCCCTATCAGGTCTTCTAATATACCCACCCCTCTAATATACTACTTTAATAATAAAAGCTATGGAGAGATGTTAGATGATCTAAGACTGCTGATACTTTCAAAAGAAAATACAAAGTACTGTATGTGTATCTACCAAGCCTATGGTACAGAGAATCTAACCCTAAATTTGGAACTAGGGCTGTACGGTGAGGTGGCTATGTTTACTTATGACACTAAGGGTGGTGGGAACAAGAACAGATTGTGGAGAATTCCAAAAACATTTCTCCAAACTGGAGGAATGGGCAGTACAAAGATAAATGAAAACAAATGTAAAGTGATGAATAGTCAGGCAAAAAAATTCAACTAAAAGAAATTCCAACCTATTTGAAAACTATTACACGAAAATCTGGAAGGAAGTCAAAGAACATTTCAAAAGATGGGAGAAATTAAATTTAACCATTATGGGAAGGATTTCAGCATTTAAAATGAATGCGCTTCCCAAGTTACTGTATTTGTTCCAAAATTTGCCAATATTGACCAATGAAAGGCCATTTGAGAAATGGAGAAAGGACATTTCGGAATTTGTGTGGGGTAAAAAGAAACCAAGAATCAAATGGTCATATTTAATGGATACAAGGAAAAGAGGTGGTTGCAAGTTACCAGAATTGAAAATCTATTATTATGCAGCGGCAATGGTATGGATACTAGACTGGGTGAAGTTGAGAGACGAAAAGTTGCTAGCCCTAGAAGGGCACGATAACAGATATGGGTGGCACGCTTATTTGTGCTATGGAAAAGACAAGGTAAACAGAGACTTTAACCGTCACTATGTAAGAAGATCATTATTAACAATATGGAAGAAAATTAAAAATAAATTTTACAACAAAATTCCATTATGGACATCCCCTCAGGAAGCATTCTTTGGATGGTGGATGGATCAAGCACAATATCTAAGATATAAAGATATGGTAGTATTGGATAACAACAATGACTTTATACTAAAATCTAAGGAACAACTAAATTATGAAACTAATTGGTTCACAAATTTACAGCAGAAAGAAAGGTTCAAGGAAGATCAGAACAATGAAGGAATAGAATGGGAATATAATGAATTAGATGAATTAATGTGGGAAGAACAAAAGAAAAGAAGAATAGCAAAATTATATAAGCTACTGTTGACCAGATATTTAGAACCAGAGGCCATAAAGGAATACACTATACAGTGGGCAAGAGATATAGGATAGAACTTAGAAGTAGAAGCATGGAAAAATGCGAGGAATAAATCATACAGATTCACTGCTTGCCAGAATTTAAGGGAAAATTATGTCAAAATTACACATAGATGGTACTTTACGCTGGCTAGATTAAACAAAATAGGAATGAGTTTGTCTAAAAATTGTTGGAAATGCCAGGCCAACGAAGGTTCTCTAATCCACATGTGGTGGAAGTGTAAAGTGATAAAAAAAATTCTGGTTAAGAGTACATATGATGATTAAGAAAATCCTACAGATAGAATATGAATTTCAGCCAGAACTTTATATTTTGAATATGACAAACATATTAAAAAAAAAAAAGTAGAAATTCAACACTGGAGAATCATGCTATATATGGTAACTGTGGCCAGGGTAGTAACCGCTATAAAGTGGAAACAGAAAGAATTAAAGAATGGCTAAGCAAGCTTATAGATATGATAGAACTAGATGGTTTGACCAACAGGTTATGGAACGTTCAAAGTAAAAAATCTTTAAATATTTGGTTACCTTTGATAAAGTTTTGGGAAATAAATGAATGAGGGTAAGAAATACAGAATCTTTTGCTATAAAAAGAAGAATAAGATAATAAAAATAATAAAAACCAAGGAGATAGCATGGATGTTAAAGTGATAATGGAGAATAAATTTTGGAAAAAGATGGAGCGCTACAGTGAACAAGTACTGAGGTAATGGTATTACAAAGGGCAAAGTGGAAGAAAGGATAATAATTAAGAAGGTTGTTTGTATTAAAGAAATTTGTTTATCTTGATGCACTAGGGAATACTGAAAGGAAGTTAGAACAGGATAGTTGAAGATGATAAAGAATTATGTGCAAGGATGAGATGTTTAAAAATGTTCAAAGAAGTTATATAAGAAGTACAAAGAATAGAAATTCCGGGGCGCATAATGAACAAATGTATGTAAGCATTTTGAAAAATAGAAAATGTGGTTTTTCTTTTCTCAATAGAAATGGAATATGTATGTATTGATATCACTCAAATTAAAAAATAAAATTTAAAAAAATTCAACTTCACATATAATGGGCTTGTCTATATGGCAAAAATACTCCTCATTGAATTCAAGGAGAATATCTTTTGTTCCAGTAGGAACCCCCGTGGCACTTTAGTGCCGGCATTGCCGGCGTGTGAAACCTTGTACCATTGTAATGTCAATGCATCAAGAATGGCTGGTCTGGCACGAAGACTTCTGGGTGAGATCGTAACAGCCATGTAAGTGACACACTTTTTATGACCCTCCCTGGGTTACTTGTAAGTTTTAAAGTGTGCTTTTGTGATTTGTGTCACTTTTTGTGTGTTCTTTTTGTTTTTGTTTTGTTTTTTTACTGGCTTATAAGACGACCGGGCATATAAGACCCCCCCCATTTTTAAGTTAAAATATAGAGTCCCCCCCCCCGTCCAACCAGCCAGCTCAGTGGCTGTAGATGATGGAATAGTCTGTGAAATTAAAGGACTGAGAACAGCTAAAAATGCATGGGATACTTTGAAAAATCTCTGTGGTGTTCAATCTTTGGAAAGTAAGGTTGCATTAATAATTAAGTTGGTTAATATGAAGCTGGTTAATATGAAGCTATCAAATCCCAAATTTTTGATTGAGCACATTAATGATTTTAGAGCCACTTGCAAACTCCTGGAGAGAAAATCCCCCAAAGCTATGCAAATGGGAATCTTCCTGGCAAGTTTACCAAAATACAATCCCATAATAAATACCTTGCAATTAAAGAATGATTTAACTCTGCCAGAAGCTTTTATTCAGATAAGAGAATTTCACCATAGACAAAACTTGATGCAAAATGATAAGTTTGAATCCAGACATTCTAATTTTAGGCTAACATCATTTTAATAGACTGTTTTTCTTCTCTCCTGAGCTAAATGGAGGGCAATTTAACACTTCAAAGGCAAAGCAGTCATTCTCACAGCGGGGGGAAGAGTCTGCTGGGAAAACTGCCCAGGGAATTTTTACACTTCAAAGACAAGGCAGTCATTCTCACAGCAGGGGAAAAGATCTGCTGGGCCTATAAGACGACCCCCCACTTTTGAGGACATTTTCAAGTGTTAAAAAGCAGTCTTATATGCCAGAATATACGGTACATGTTTCTTGTAATACTAGAATCTGCACTCATTCACTGAAACTGAATGGTGAAAGATTCAGGACAGATAAAAGGGAGTACACAGCACATATGAGATTATCAGACAGGAACAAAAAAAAGTGTTCCCATCCTGCAATCTCCTCTCCCGCCCCTCTTCCATCCCTGTAATGATAAAAAAATAAAAACTTCTCAGATCTATCTTAATCATGGCTTGTTGCCTCAGCAGGGCAGCCCAGGAGTGAATGGAGCTCGAACTGAGCTCCTTTCACTTCCTGGATTGAAATCCCAGCTGCTCTTGCAAGAAGTCGAGAGCACTGGAAATTCAAAAATAAAACCCAAAGTACAAGATAAAAAGTTACACTAAGCACCTAAACACACTTAAAACTTTACAAGTAACCCAGGAAGGATACAAAAAAGTGTGCCACTTACCTGGATGTCCCGTGTTCTGGCACAGACCTCCCATTGAGGTTGGGATCACGCCAGCATAATGGGGCACCTTTTCAGTTGCAGGACATTCTGTCACAGAAATGGAACGGGGGATCCATTGATGGCTTAGCCCGTCAATAAAAAGCAGCATTGGTGTAACGACAGCCAAACGGGAGCATTACGAGAGGGGAACAATGTCATATGAAAGGGAAGCCCTTTAGTGATCCCCTGGCGTCGTGGTAATGCCATATTTAGAGCATCTGATAATCTCCATAGTTAAAGTGTGGAATTCATTGCCACAACACATAGTGATGGCTTTAAAAGGGGAATGAACCAATTCATGGAGGATGGGACCACCAATGGGTACTAGTCAGGATGGCTAAATATTGCTTCCAGTATGAGAGGAAGTATGCTTCACTGAAAATCCATAAACAGGCCAAAAAAGGCAAGGGGGAAAGCCCAACTTTGAATTCTTTTAAAAAGTAAAGTCTCTGTATCATTCAAACTTCTCTTACAATCCACTTGGTTCTCTCTTACTGTTTGGGATTTGTTCCTGTTAAAAACTGCTTCAGTGTTAATCAGCCATGCTTTCACTATGACTACAGAACTTTAAAATGTAGGCCAGTATTCTATATCAGTTAAGTATTCTTAGCAAAATAACCTCTCCTAGCCAACCCCCCATCCCACCAACCTAATGGAAACATAATTCACTGGTGCTACAGAATGGACCTCCTTCTTTCCATGCAGCTGATGCCCAGTGAAGAAGGTCGTGGGAGGGAACTTATGATCGTGGCAATATTGTCACATCATGTCCAAGTAGTGTTCTTGAATATGGAACAGTTACAGATGAATAAATCTAGGGTGATGGAGTCTCCTTAGCTGAAGTTTCTCAAGCAGAGGTTAGATGGTCACCTCTCAGGAAAGTTTTACCTGGGAATTCCTGGACTAGATGGTCCTTGGGGTTCCTTCCAACTTTATGATTCTGTGATTCATATCTGAGCTACCAATGTCCCAAAGCCCTAAAGTATTGAGAGAAACTAGCCCCAAAGCATATGGAAAGTACAGATAAAAATTATATAAAAAGAACATACAGTTGGTCCTCCACATTTGTGGTTTAGCTTTCGTGGATTTGATTATTCGCGGATTATTTGCTGCTGCCTTCACTGCTGCCCTATGCCATTTTTAATAGGGACTGCGAGCCTTATGAGACTGAAAGAGACTGCGAACATGCAGCGAGGCTTGTAAGGGTTTAGTAAAAATGGTGTAGGTTAGCAGTGGAGGCAGTGGCAAGCCCTGCCAGCTGCCCACTTCTGCCTTGCTAGGAACTCTGCCTCCTTCAGGCACCCACGGTGGGCTAAATCAGTGTACTTTTTGTGTGTGTGTGTTAAATATCGTTTGGGGGGACACAGTTTTTCCACTGTCACGGGAGGAGGGGCTGGAGATATTCACAGTGTTTCCACTGTTGTGGGGGGCCTGTGCCCCTAGCCCCAGTGAATGGGGGGGCAACTATTATTTGTGGGTGCTACTCACTCAGGCATGACTCTGTGACACAATGCTGTAGTAGGCCTCTCTTCTTAAGATTTTTCTCTAGCACTCAGATAACTGTTTTAAGTTCCCTAGCCTCCTACCTGGGAGGTAAGCCCATCCTTGTCTTAATGGAACAATGGAAGAGTCCAGATATTTCATACGGCCACTGAGAGCAGGGCAGCCCACCTCCTGCTGTGATTGGGAACTGACTCAGGCTATCCCCACAGGTATCATAGTACCTGAAGATACAGTCAAGGGGGATTACTTCACCTATCCATTATCATTCAGTCAGCTTTGAGATTACTCTTACAATCACAATGTGTATTCAGAAGTGCTACCATGCATTCAGTGTAGCTTACTCCCAGGTAAGTGTGAATAGGATAGATTGCAAGCAGCCTTTTTTTATTCCTGGGAGAGTTCAACCTTAATAGCTATCTTAATAATGTTTTTGTGCTTGATTATTTAGTACACTTCTGATTGATAATCCTTTGGGAGCACAGCTATACAAGAGACTTGGTGGTCCAATTTGAGTGGCGGGGACTTGAGCTCTCCCACTGCTCCCTCCATTCTCAAGTCCACGATGGATTCCCATTTAAAAATGGTTGCATGAATCATCACTCCCCCCGCCCGTGTGGGAATTAAAAGAGGGCCCTCCTTTAATTCCAGAGCATCCCCTCCTCATGTATAATAAGGTTGATCCCACCCTTTGGCTCCATGAAACAGCACAGAACAGATGTCACAGCTGTGCATTGAACCTTTCATTTTGAAATCTTGGGTAATCTTCCTCCTTTGCCCCACTTGCAGCTGCAATCCCTTCACTCCTAAAAGACTGTCTCGATGATAAGGAGCATGGCATAATAGATTGGCAAGTCCAAAAGATCAAAGGCAACACTATGGTTCGTAAACATGTTTCCTTTCAAATATAGGTGCATCTTTTATACAAAGAGCTATCTCAGTATAAGAAACCCAGTGAATAAGAAATACTGTACAGGCATCCCTGCTCCATATGACTAGTCATGAGATCACAAATAATTTCTTTTTCTACATCTATATTAAAGAGTAGAAATCATTCATGTGCAAATCACTTTTTGCTGTATAGCAAATGATACATTCAAGTGAAATCATACAATTTATTGCGAAGATCATTTCCTTTCTTTCCTCTTTTACAGATTTTTTTTTAAAAAATACTGATAAACCATCTGCTGAAAATAATTATCCTTTCTGCAGACACTCGATCCATCATTATCTACAAACACTAGAGAACAGATGTCCCTTATTTGAAGTATGGTTTCTTGTCATTACCCTTTGTTAAGGGTATTTCTGCTGGGGTGGGGGAAATATGAGTTCCATGCAGTTCTATTCGGCATAGCACTACAGTGAGAATGGGGCGCTTAGTTATATGATACATGTTTTAATCCATGGTGGCAATGATGATACATGGCAAATAGCAAAAAGAAGGTTATGTTCATAAAAAGCTTTGTATGGCTTTTTATTTTTTTGAGCTGATTTTTGTCCTTTCAACTGTTGTTTTAACATACTGTTTGTTTTACTTATAGGATTTTAATTTTACTTATAGATTTGTTGTTACTTCATTATCTACCTTGAGAAATGTTTCTAGCAAATAATTTACAGCACAGTTCTGTGTACGCCTCCTCAGAAGTCAGTGCTATTGTGACCAAGGTTTCTGCAGAGTAAGTAGGTATAGGTTTGCAGCCTAAATCACTCAGTTGAGAAAGAGAGAGAATACATAGAATCATAGAATTATAGAATTGCAGAGTTGGAAGAGACCACGAGGGCCATCCAGTCCAACCCCCCTGTCACGTAGGAAATCTTGAACAAAGCATCCCCGACAGATGGCAATCCAGCCTCTGTTTAAAGACCTCCAAGGAAGGAGACCCCACCACGCTCCGAGGGAGTGTGTTCCACTGCCGAACAGCTCTTACTGTCAAAAAGTTCCCTCTCATGTTGAGGTGGAATCTCTGTTCCTGGAGCTTGCATCCATTGCTCCGTGTTCCAGTCTCTGGAGCAGCAGAAAACAAGCCTGCTCCATCCTCAGCGTGACATCCCTTCAAATACTTAAACAGGGCTATCATATCGCCTCTTAACTGTCTTTTTTCCAGGCTAAACATACCCAGCTCCCTAAGTCTTTCCTCATAAGGCATCGTTTCCAGACCTTTCACCATTTTAGTTGCCCTTCTCTGGACACGCTCCAATTTGTCAATATCCTTTTTGAATTGTGGTGCCCAGAACTGGACACAATATTCTAAGTGAGGTCTGACCAAGGCAGAATAGAGTGGCACTATTACTTCTCTTGATCTATGTCTGTTTTATTATAACTGTGCTCTTTTAAACATTTAACTGATCAGCATTGCATTGCACAGATACTGTATATATTCTTTTCTAAAACACTACATATATTGAAGCTATACTCATATACATGCAAAGCCCAGAACGTTACTTTTAAAAGATTAAAGATGCTTCATTACTCCTAGGGCATTGTCCTGCCACCGCTCAGTTATGGATAGCTTCAACATGTCATTATATTCATTCTTCTTAAAAGTAACTTTTGAGGCTCTGCTGAGTTGGTAAGGATTTTATCAGATGAGCCCCTTTAAATAATCCATTTTTATGCCAGCAATCCCACCCCCACTTACCTTCTCTCCCAGCAAAGGCTTCCCCAGCAATGAAGAGGAAGTGAATGGAGTTCCGTTTGCTTCCTCACTCAAAATCTCACAGGTTCTCACGAAAAGACACTCGCGTAGGAAATTTTTAAAAACACACAAAAATAACAGAGAAAAAGTTTTTAAAAGCACAGGAACCCACTTTAAAAGTCCTAAGTAACCCGGGAAGGGTCATAAAAAGTGTGTCACTTACCTGGATGTCATGCTTTCACCTGGTAGTGTTCGCTCCAGTCCGGCCATTCATGCTACATTGACATGAGTACAATGGTGCAAAGTTTCACAGGCCTGCAATGCCGGCACTAAAGTGCCATGGGGGATTAATTGATGGCTTCAACCGTCACTTTAAAAGTACTGGTTTTGGCCAGGACATAAACGTGAAAGGGCGATGTTGTGTGGTATCATTATGATACCATATTTAGTGCATCTGATAAAGTCCTAAGTCTCAGTGAACTCACTGAAGTTTACTTCTGCCTAGATGTGTATAGGATCAGAAAATTATTTATCTGGAATGTGAACTCACTTTTTGCTATATAACAATGATACATGATACATTCAGGTATATCCAGGATGGTTAAATTGTACTCTTCAGCATTGTGTTTTCAGCTGAAAAACAGTTAAAATGATGAGCACAGTTAATTTTCTTAATATTAGTATTACTTAGGAGGAAAAACATTCATACTGGCCTTGAGCCTGGTAACTTAACAACTCTCCACTCCAAAAATGAAAACACAAAGAAAGGGTTTTCAGGAAAGCCTCTTAACCCTGAATTCCTCATTAATTAATATGGTTTAGGATAAACAAATTTGGGATCTCAGCACCATTGTTCTGGGTACACCTAAATAATAGGGTAGGGAACTAGAAGCCTGGACCCAAATTGGGGTCTCAAATGGATTTCACCTGACCAGTTGCATAGCACTTGATATCAAGGATATCAGTACTACCGTCCTTTACTCACCTATCCACATTATTTGGCGTCTCAGCCACTTTTTCTGGAGCTCAGACACAGGCAAAGGACCTTTTAAGTCCCCTTTCCCCAGGGTAAACAACAACAGTGGTTCTATGACAGTTCTCTCCTGCACCTCAGGAGTTTGCTTCCTCATGCATTGCATACTAAGACCCAAGCAGCTGAGAGCAAGCAGAAGATGTGCCTAAAGGAAAGAGCCTGCCCAAGCCTTCCTTGGTGTTTGCTCATATTGACAGAAGTAGGATTATAGACCAGCCAGACAGCATAGTGGTTGTCTGAAGTGGTAGATGCTGAAAGACAGCAGCAGTATTTATTTATTTATTATTTAATTTATATCCCACCTTTCTCTGAAAATGAGATTCATGGTGGCTTACAATAATCTTAAAAATTTCCAGCTAAAACATTAATGTACAAAAGTTAGAAAGAATTAAGCAACATTATTATTACCTAAATCTAGAGAAGAATTAAAATGTGTCACCTTTACAGCCCTGTTAGTTTCATTGCCATCAGATTACGGACTTTTTCGGATGACAGTTTACAACGCTAGCAGCCTCGTCCCCGTTGCGAGGCTGCAGCGCTGCAGAGTGTCCCTTTCGGATGACGCTCTGCCCTGCTGTCCCTCTTGCGGTACTGTTGCGTAACCGCGGGGACGCAGCAGCGTTATATTTGGCATTTTCCTACTCACGATCAACATAGGAGAACTATGGCAGTAGAGTGACTCATAAAAGGATTGGGAATTAGAGTTAATATGAAAATCTTAGACTCTTGTTACCCTAAGAGGTGGGGGTGCTTTAGAACCCCACCAGTGATGCCAAAATATCTATTATTATCTGGGGAAATCATTAGCTCAAAGGGAAGCCTGTGAGAGGAGGGTAACTTTGGGGTAGACTCTTCCCAGGTCAGAGATTGTGCTGTGAATATGGCAGTTCTATAGCCTCTGCAGGCAGCAATCATAATAAAAGGCAACTGTCCTGCTTTATTCAAGCAGGTGGTGGTGAGGCATCTGGAAACACATGATGGCCTTATAATTAAGGGCAAGAATCCAAAGGGATGGCTCTGCTCCAAGATCTCTTTCTGTTAACAAAACTAAAAGGGGGCAATCACCCCTCCTTACTTTGGCTCCCTGGGTATCCCACAAAATCAACTTTGGAGGGCTAGGAAATCTTCCATATAGGTTGGCTTTTTAAATAGCTTTAATATCATCATCACCATCATTTGCCTGCAACTGCAAAGAGGAAAGAAATGGAAGAAAGTCCCATCATAGTAGCAGTCAAGCGCCACATACCATTTTTTTTTAAAGCAAAGATGCTTTAAATGTTCATAATGCTTTTTAAAAGACACAGACACAGCAGGTGTTGATAAATCATTCCACTGTTTTGGAATTATTATTATTTTTTGTCATTTAAAGAGGGCATATACTTATTCCATGTGGTTTTCTTTGGTGGTGGGACAGAGAAAATGGATTCCGTTCCATTTGAGAAGGTCATGACATTTTTTTTAAAATACTGAAAAACAAAATACTAAAATATGCAACAAAACAGCAGACATAATTCAGAGAATATGGCTGAAATAACCTAAATCTGTAATTATTCACCATAGCAACATATGTATTTGCATTTGAAAGCTGCCTTATCCAGTAGGCAATCATTAACAAAACACTGGAGCATTACACAACATTTTTAAGTATCTGCTTTGGATATGGGTAACTATCTGTTCTCTAGACTGCTGATCAGTTTAATATTAAACATAACTACTGTATTTTAAGAGGCCCTAAAATGCTTGCTGGTTGGTGGACACTAGCTATTAAATAAACCCTACTTGTTTACTTGCTGGGGTGGGGGAGACAGACAGAAAAAGTTATACAGCAAAGGAAAATAAGTGGGTATTTGTTTACTTCTGTAATAGTTGCCTGTCATTTACAGACTTGAGGGACTCTGGGAAAGGTGTTCTGCATTGGTGCATTCTTTTTCTGTTTTATACCTTGAGACCATTGGTTCATCTAGCAGCTAACAGGGGACAGGTCATTGTGGCATCATGTAGGAAGGTAATGAGTCTAAAAATAAAATTGCAGGATCTAGTCCTTTAAAAACAATAAGAATTATCTCCCTTTTAAAAAGGTAAAATCATTCAGTCACATTTGACTTCACGCTTTATGCAGAGTGCGATTAAGAAGAAGACTTAAGCTCTATTATCATTTGAAAGTGTATTCAGAGATCTGGGATCACCCAGTTAAATTAGACTCATTACAAAACAAAGGAGTCAGTTTAAAATGCAAAACAAAGTTTACTGAAGGTATATCAGTCTCAATCTACATACTAAAACAAACATAAGAAAAGGTCCCTAAACTGACTAAGAATGGGTAGGAAAGACTCACCAGCCTTGGCTGTGTTCCGATGCATCATGGCATGGTTACAGGAAAGCTTAAGATGCCTCCATTCTCATGGAGAGTCAGATTCAGAAGAAAGCAAGTCACAAAAGCAATAAAATTCAAATTAGGTCATGTGTGAATCATCCAGCACTTCTAGTTGGCTAGAAGTGCCCAGTGAAGTAAGAGAAGAGAATTTTGGGAGAACAAAATGCATGCAGGGAAAAACCCTAGACTTATCTAAGATTGTGAATGAGGTACACAAGATTGTTTTTACATTACAATGATTATTTCCCCACATACAACACATCACATGAGGCAGTCCTTGTGACCTCACAGAGGGAGGGCAAGTAATGGTCAAGAGGCCAGAGTGTTTCTGGGCCAACTGATTGTGGAAATGGTACAAGGGGAATCTGGTAAAACCAGACTAACCAAGTCATATGGCAATCCAGAGTAACCCAAACCTGGGATGGGTGGGCAGAGGGAAGCCTTGGCTGCAGCAATTACCATCAGGACTGCACCTTGCATCCCACATGTTTCAACAGCAGCACCTGGGGAATTTTTACAAGCTCTACACTGCTGCTGGGATTGGGGAAGGCTCACTTGCCCACCAGTACTACCATATGCAGCCCCTGTTGCCAGGGTTTCTACAACAAAAATTCTCATGAGTTGCCATGGTTGCGCTCTTCTTCCTGCCTTGCTCCAAATGTACCATGGGCCCAAGTGCACTCACCCACTGGCTCTTTCCTAAGCTCCTATCGGCTTTTTGGTGTGCCAGTGTTGTACAGGCGTAACATATTCACAAATGCCTTCACATTAAATTAATGAGCTCTGGCACCAGCTAGGAATGGATGGAGATGGATATCTCACATACAAAAGGATACCTAAAGCTACCTCACATATAAAAACCAAACTTCCTCCTCCTTTGCTGGTGCCACTTGCCCTCAGAGTATGGAGATTTTCACACAGGGCCAAAATGCCCCGTTATTGCCCCGCCACCTCCTCTCCCATTCCTGCCACAGAATAATGTAAATCTTTCACACACTTACCTTAATTCCACGGCGGGAACGGGCTCCCCTTCCCCACGCTGGCCGTCTGTAAATGCAGCCGTCGTAAGGCTGCTTTTACGACCGGCCATCTGAAACGTTATCACGTTATCACGTTATCATGTTATCATGTTATCACGTGATAACGGCCGGGCGGTAAATTTAAAAAATGAAACTCCCCCAAACCTAAAATCAGTTCACCAAGCACAAAAACACACTTTAAATTACACATTCAAGACAGGGAGGGTAAAATAAAGGGTGCCACTTACCTGGATGTCCAGATTGTACCAGGAAGCGCTCAGAATGGACCTCCCCTCCGCGGCTGTCATTTCGGAACAGGAACGGGGCTCCTGTTCACACACCGTGATTGTGTGATAACAACGGAATGGGAGATCTTTTCACGATGAAAAATCGTGATTACATTGTTCCAGAACAGTCACGGGAGCAGGATGGATGCAGGACAGAATGGGGTCAACGTCGTCCAAAAGGGAAAACCTTTCCCGACCCTGTTCTGTTCCTGCCACGGGATATATAGCCTGTGTGAAAATCTCCTATGTCTCACCACCTAGAGACCCAGGGAAATGCAGTTGTCCCCTGAGACTTGAGCCAGTGCACTGAGATATGGAAACTCTAGGTCCCTCTTGTTTAGTAGTACTTCAGTGTTAGACATACCATGATAACACCAAATTCATAGATCTGTATACAGCTATGATACTAATGGGAGTTTCCTTCCAAACAATAACAATTGTTTAGTAGTTGGTATAGGAGGGCCTAAACATGCTGAAGATACCAGATGCTGTCTGAACTTGGAAGTCAAGCAGGGTCAGGCCTGGTTAGTATTTTGATGGGAGACCACCAAGGGTATGCCAGGTGCTGTAGGTTCTGTAGGTTTTGTTTCAGAGGACAGCAACGGCAAACCACCCCTTAATATTCCTTGCCTAAGAAAACTCTATGAAATTAATGGCCTCATTGTAAGTTGACAGCCAATTTGAAGGCACACACACTAAAGTGGGTATAGGATTTGAAGCAGCATGCAAGTGGAGACAAGGCATAAAATATCTTCTATCCCCTACACAGTGGCTTAATTCAGATGTTTCCCTCTCTCTCTTTATTGCATGCATGCACGTGCACACACACACACACATACACAGAGCTAAAAGCCAGGCAACTGCCACAGATGACAATCTGTTTTGTAGATTACAAGGGGAGAAACATCCATATCCTGGTAATGGAGACCTTGTCATGGGCATGGCCTCTGTTACTTATCTGAGAATTGACAGTCCATTTTTGTAGACTTATAGACTGTTACAAGTCCTGCCAGATTCCATCTTCTCCCTCTTACATTTTAAATACCCTGTTACTTTATTTTAGCCTTTAGAGAACTGAATTGAAGTACGAAGCCATTGGGAAAGACTGGAGGTGTCACATGCCTACAGAGTCAATTTGTACTGGAGCTATGTGCTGTGTGCCATGTTTACAATCCTACTAATATTTACGGGAGGCATTCTGGAGCAGCATTAGGCCAATTGCAGTGCATGCAGAATAGAAGCATGTGTCCCACATGGCTGCTTGTCGTTAAAAAGGAAAGGAAAGGATGTTCATTTTCAGTGGTGGCAAGGTGGCGGCGGCTGAGTTTGGGCTATAATAGGTTCCCAGGGACAGGGGAAATTTGGCTCCTGGGTCCAGTGTAAAACTTGCCCCATCAGTTTTTTTCCCCCAATAATGAAAAATGGCCCAAATAATGTTCTGAACAACAAGTAAACATTTGCTTCTTATGCTGAAATCTGAAACACTCAGCCACTGGCATTAAAGTACAACCTGTTAGCTTTCTTCTTTCTACATAACTTTTAATGTGTAGAGATGTGTATTTCATTTTTTATTTATTAAAATAGTTCTCACCCACCCTCTATTGTGAGATCTCAGTGTGGCATAAAATTAAAACAATATAAACAATTCAAAACAATTCCAGATGAAAACAATAAAATAACTTAAACAGGGTAAAAGCATATTAAACAAATCGCAAAATTAAAGCCACAGAAAAGGCTAGAGCAGTTAAACCATGTACATGTTCACTTTAATAAAAGATTAGGTCCCAAAGGCTTTAATAAAAAGTCATGTTTTAACTTGGTGCCTGAAAGTAACTTGGTGCCTACTGGCAATAGGACCTCAAAGGGGAAGGCATCCCATAAATGGAGGACCACAGCACAGGGGGAAAAAACCTCCCATGTTGCAGCATGACGTATCACTCCCATTAGTTGGACAGGGTGGAAGACCTCTCCAGCAGATCTTAATTCTGTTACTATGCCCTATACCCTCCCTCCAATAATTCATAATTTGGCAATATTGGACATATCACAAGGTCCAGGTAGACCAGGGCAGTCCGAAAGTGGGTTCAAGTGAAGGTTATCCAGGCCATAACAAAGATGTCTTGGAAATTCCCAACAGACATGCCCAATATAGGATTAAGGGGAGCCCCTTAGTATCAGAGTCATCAAGGTGGAATGTGCTAATCCCATCCTGGATGCTCTCGGCAGTGAGTCATACTCTCAAACAAACACCCATCATCCCCACAAATGTCTTCCCTCTCTTCTTTCCTCTTCCACAATAAGGAGGCTGCCATAAACCCATCAATCTTGATATCTCAGCCATTAGCAGCAATTGATGAAGTCTGAGTTTCCTTTGTTTAATGGCAAGAAACCTATCCAAGTATTGTTTTACATCCAAACACCCCTTTAAGATATTAAATTGGGTATAAATATTAATCTCAAACAATAGCCATGTGTACACAGATCATCATACACTGTCACTCTGCCAGTCTGCTGTGGTACCCTCAGTTTCTCACCTGAGTCTTCTTTACTGCCCCAAACCTCTGCTCTTCAGGACTGGTAATTAAAGCCCATATTTCCCCAAATCTACTCGTCTATCCAATTTTTTTTGCCTTAATTCTTTGTGAGCTGTGTGTGGTCGTCTTGTGAGCATCAGTGCATGTGTGAATAATTCTGTGTTTATTTTCCAATAAAAACCATTTTATTTACTTTACACTCAGAATCTCTGCAGTGAATACTGGTATATGCAGGTACAAAGGCCCTGCAAGTTACCCAACCTCTTGCAGCCTTTGAGCTAATTATAATTCCCCAAATTAATGTTGCAATTTTAGTGTCACGAGTGGATCCCCCATGGACCCCAGCAAATCAGGTATTAGTTCTTGGACAGGTATATATAAGGGGAGGTGCATGTTACTTTGAACATCTTACTTCCAAGAGCTTCATATGTACCTATGCATGTGGAAAGGGTACACGTATTTAACACAAGAATTTGCGGGACAATTAATTCTGAGTGTGGAGGAAGTCCAGTGTTCTTGCCAGACTATATTAAAACAAACCTGCTGTTTATGACAGCATTCCCATCCTCCACTGGTTAATGGAGAAAGCCTGGTGGAAAGGGAGCCTGTTTGTCTGCACCAGCCCCACACAAATGGCTCTTCTGTAAATATGTCTAACAAGCAGACAACAGAGCAGATTCCCATCTCTTAATATTACCTCAGGGAAATATAATTTCACTAAAAGTAGAAGCAGGCCTTGCCTGGAACATCTACAGTAGCTCAGCTTTCCATCCTCTTCTTATGTGTGCACAAAATGAATACCCAGACTACCTGAATTTTGCAGAGGAAGTCATGCATCCTAGAACAGTGGCTCTTAACCTTTTCTTTATTAGGGACCACATTTAAATATCTTTTGTTGCCATGGACCCCCACCCAGCTCCCTAGGTCTTTCCTCATAAGTCATGGTTTCCAGACTAAAATGGTGAAAGGTCTGGAAACCATGCCTTATGAGGAAAGACTAAGGGAGCTGGGTATGTTTAGCCTGGTAAAAAGACGGTTAAGGGGTGATATGATAGCCCTGTTTAAGTATTTGAAGGGGTGTCACGTTGAGGATGGAGCAAGCATGTTTTCTGCTGCTCCAGAGACTAGAACACAGAACAATGGATGCAAGCTCCAGGAACAGAGATTCCACCTCAACATTAGGAGGAACTTTCTGACAGTAAGAGCCGTTCAGCAGTGGAACACACTCCCTCGGAGCGTGGTGGGGTCTCCTTCCTTGGAGGTCTTTAAACAGAGGCTGGATGGCCATCTGTCAGGGATGCTTTGATTGTGATTTCCTGCGTGGCAGGGGGTTGGACTGGATGGCCCTTGTGGTCTCTTCCAACTCTACAATTCTATGATTCTATGATTGAAAACCCTAATAATAATATACTGGAGAGGGAGAGAAGACTTTTCTCCTGCTTCTTCCTGCAAGGTTGTGGCTGGAGCAGATTGAATGCAATGCACAGGCCAAGCCAACCAGCCAACCAGCCTTTGCCTTGGCTCCTGTCACGTGGCCACTCCACTGTAGGGAGGAGGTGGGACAAGTAGCATTCAAGCCTCTGTGGACCACCTGTGAAGACACTGCAGACCCCTGGAGGTCCCCGGACCACAGATGAGGAACCACTGTCCTAGAGTATATCTTGGAGGCATATTGGAAGCCTAAAGTAGAGGTTAGATGGAGAAAGGACACAGATTAACCATAGGTCTTCTTTGACTCCATGATCCTACAACACTGACTTCAAAACAACTTACTTCCATGGCATATCTTCATTATAAAGGTCTTAAGAAGCAATGAGCATTTTAAGGCCCAAGATCTAATGCTACTCAAAGCTAAATGCTTTGAACTATTCTTAGGCTTCACTCAGCCCACTTCAATAGTTATTGTTACCACAGACTGAACTTAAATCAGTTTCTTCATTCTTTCAGCCTATATCCCTACATCATTTATGATAAATATTTAAACCTGCCTCCAGAAGAGCCTATTAAACTGCATGTTAAATCCATGGAATGAGAAGTGTTCATCTAAAAAAATGAAGATATTACAATTGGATTGATGCCCTAATGCATTTTTGTCTTCTGCAGAAAGCCCTGAGTTATTATGTTCTATTCAAGATAATGGAAGGGTACAAAATAAACAGGATTACACTTATATCCATACAGATAAAATTGTTCAAGCCCTATAATTGTTCCTCATCCACTTTATATACTATATGTAAGGGTCTTGTGCTAATGCTGTTGAAACATTATTCAGCTTGCTACAACTTGATGTCATAGCCTAAGTGCTGAGAATGTTAGAGCTTGGAAACGTTACTGTCTGGGAGATTCTAGTAAATGTAAGTCTAGGAAAGTAATTATTCCATGCCCTAGCTCAGATGAATGAAACAGTGATATCTGAACAGCAAATGTTGCAAGTAGTGTTACCTTAAAAGTAAGATGCTGCAATATACATCTGGTCCCCAATAATATTCATATGCAACTCCCAGAAAGATTCCAGCCATTTGGAGCATGTTGCCATTAACATACACTGATGACAGCGAAATCTTTAAAAAGTGAAACGACTGCAGGATCAGTACTGAGTTCCTGGAGCCAATCTCTGAACAATGATATTTTAATTTATTTTCTGTAGAAAGTCCAAAGCAGCTAACATTAACTAAAGATAGAAAATTCACTTGGTTTCAAATTAACTCATTAAAACAATTAAATAAATTTGCAATACAGTTGTCCCTTCATATTCTCTGGGGCTTGGTTCCAGGACTTCTCATGAATACCAAAATCTGTGAATACTCAAGTCCCATTATATGCAATGGCATAGCAAAATGGTGTCCTTTATATAAGATGGCAAAATCAAGGTTTGCTTTTTGGATTATTATTTTTTTAAAGAATATTTTCAAGCTGTGAATACTTAAATCCATGGATACCAAATCCGTGGATACAGAGGGACAACTGTATTACATAGTTAACTAGCTGTACCAGACATAACATATGCCGGTGGTGCATTAAGGGTGAGTTGCTCTGTTGCCCTGCCTGGGTCCTGTTGCAGAGGTGGCAGGTTGATGATGTGACCCCCTGGGTGTACACACACACACACACAATCAATCCCCTCACTCCTTCAACCAATCACCACCCGCATGGAAATTCCCTCTCCACCTTACAATCCACTCCTGCCACTCAATCTGCATCTATACCCCAGCCTCACAAGGGCCCCTCCCTCCTCTCACTCCCTCAGCCAATCACCACCCACATGTAAAAAAATGCAATACTTTCCCCCTAAAATAATACCATGTAGCTGAGCCATGTGAAAGGAACACTGCCAATCCAAGCTCCACACTGCAACCGCCGCTTGAAACCTCAGCAGGGCACATAGCAGTGTATGTTATGCCAGGCACACATATACTAATACTAATGCTAATACTAATAAAATAATACCAGTGGTTCTTAACCTTTTTTTGTTTAGCAGGAACCCCCTTTAAATATCTTTCGTTCCATGGGCCCTCAAGACTTAACTCAAGATTAAAACAACAACAATAACATTACACCATCCATGAAATCTTCCTTCAGAGGCACTGGAGTGGGAGGGAAGACTTTCCTCCTGCCTCTTCCTGCAAGTTTGTGGCTGGAGTGGATTGAATAACAATCTGCAGGCCAAGCTAGCCAGCCTTTGCCTTGGCTCCTGTCACATGGCCACTCCACTGCAGACAGGAGGTAGTCTGAGCAGCCTTCAAGCCTTCACGTACCCCCTAGAATCATAGGATCATAGAGCTGGAAGAGAGCACAAGGGCCATCCAGTCCAACCCCCTGCCATGTAGGAAAAAACAATCAAAGCATTCCTGACATATAGCCATCCAGCCTCTGCTTAAACACCTCCAAAAAAGGAGACTCCACCTCACTCCAAGGCAGTGTATTCCACTTCTGAACAGCTGTTACTGTGAGGACTTCTAGGTTAAGAACCACTGGTCTAGATACTTGACAAAAGTAGCATGCAGAAGTTCTGCCTTCTTTAGAGAAGAGGGGGTCCAGGGACCCTTCTCGACTACTTGTTAAAATAGAAATGAATAGAAAAGAGAGCAAAGGAGAAGTTCTCCAGCAAGGGGTGCAATGGTCACCTCTAACTTTTTCGAGAGTCTTTGGGCTCACCTTTTCTCCACCTACAGACTGCAGAGTCTCAGTCTTCTGCTCAGACTCTCCTTCGAGGACAGCATGTTGGATTCCCATTGGGGGGAGGCTGGCAGCCAATGTGAGCCCACTTTTCTCTATCACTGGCTTTGTCTCTTCCCACTGGCCAGAGGTTCTTTTTAGCAGGCAGCAGTCTGTCCAATGTAGCATTTGCAAAGCAAGCCTTTCTCCCCATGGGAAGCAGAGCCAGGGCAAGCCAGAGAACCCCAAGGGGGCCCCCAATGAGGAAAAATAGGGCCTGGAACCCCAGGGCAGCCTCCCAACTCCTTCCCACCCCTTTCCAGGGTTCTTTTTTTAAAAAAAACTGTAAGTTCCTCAGGGCAAAAGGTGTCCATTCAATGTAGGCTCACTGAGAGGCACCAGAACCCAGGAGTAGCCAAAACAGCAGAACTGCATGGCAGAAAGGGCACAAAAACAAAGGCTTCAGCTAGCAGCTGTTCCACAGCTTTGACCCACTTTCACACCTACACACAAACTTACAGACAGTGAGGTTCCTCCAAAAATATCTGGAGGTCTTTATCTTCAGTTTCAGTATGAACAAACACAGTATATACACAGGAAACCTCGTTAACAAACTCAACAGCAAGACTCCTCTTTCTCCACAACACCAACCCACACACAAGGCATTGTGCTTTGGCTATATAGGAATGTTTGCTAGTCATCCCTATGCCTAGCCACAGCTGTGAACAAACCCACTTCAGCTGGGCTAGTCTGTGGTCTGTTGCTCCAACATTTTTCCTTTTGCACTCATAGCAATATTACCCTGACTGAAGGAGGGGGGAAAGGGCTCAAGTTTTTGGGTGCAGAAGGGATAAAGAGCAGAGGAAGGGGAAAAACCTACCCTGCAAGGTAGGACAGGAGGAAAAAGAAGAAAAACGATGGGGAATGCATAGAAAGCAACATTATTTCCACCCATGCATGCACATTCAGATAGCAAGGGGAGCTGGCTCAGTATTTATTTACTGCAGCTCAACAGGCAAAGATGTGGCTGTAGGCCAAAGAGTTGGTGCTGAAAAATACCCTCAAGCTGCAGATTGGCTGGCCAACAGAGCACTACGATTTGTTGGGTATGTTCCCTAAGCAGCCAGTCAGCACACTGGGAATGGCAACATACCCAAGAGAATTATATATATATAGATTGTTCTGCCTCTGTAACAAAACAGCTCTGACCAATGCCAATCATGTCCATGGGATGAATAAAGCAGAATCTAGATAAATCAAATATGATATTTATTTATATGTTGCTTTTCTCCCAAAATTGGAACTCAGGGTAGCTTACAATTAAAAAAACACCAATACAACTAAAAAGATATAAAAAGGTGAACACTAAAATAGGGTTAAACTATCAAATGATTTAAAACTACACTTAAAAAGATCTCTCTCTCTCTCTCTCTGGCTTTTCTTTGCTAATGAAGATTCAGGAAGGATTCATCCTGCGCTTTCTGCAAGTGCGCTGATGACTAAAAAGGCCAATACGAGATAAACAAGTCTGCTTGCAGGAAGCACAGCAGAAGGTCTCCTTGGGTGATGTTTCCGGGTTGTGATTCTTTCTGCATTGTCGTTTCTCTTCAAGACTTGTTCGGCGTGAGTTCTCAAATAAGGCCACAGCATTGTAGATAGTGTGTCTCCATGCCTCCTGATGTGAGGCCAGGGCGGACCATTGTTGGTGATCAATTTGGCCGAGCCTGAGATGCTGTTTCAGGGAGTCCATGTATTGCTTTTTTGGAGCGCCCCTCTTACATTGACCCGTGGCGAGTTCACCGCAGAGTACTATTTTTGCGAGGCAATGGTCCTCCATCCTAGAAATGTGTCCTGCCCAGCGCAGCTGTGTTCTCAATATCATGGCCTCAATGCTGGTGATCAATACCATTAAAAAGATTTTTAAAAACCCTTTAAAACAATTCAGTCTAAAACAGTACAGCACCCTCAGTCCATTCTTTAAAAACTTTAAAAGCCTGCCATAATAAAAAGGTCTTTGCCTGGCAACAGGACAGGAGGAAAGGGGTATTCTGGCCTCTGTGGAAAAGGAGTTTCAGAATCTAGGGGCAGCTACCATAAAGGCCCTCTCTCGTGTCCCCATCAACTATGCTTGTGATGGTGACTGAACTGAGGAAAGCCCTTTCCTAAAGATCTCAGGGCCTGGGCAGGCTCATATAGGGAGACGTGGTCTGCCAGATAGCCTTGGCCTGTGCCGTATAGGGCTTTATAGGTCATAACCAGCACTTTGAATTGTGCCTGGCAGCTGCACACCTGTTTTAACAGGGGAATAGCATGGTCCCTGTAACATGCCCCAGTTAGCACTTTGGCTACAGCTCTTTGAACTAGCTGAACTTTCCAAACACTCTCAAGGGCAGCCCCATGTAGAGTGCATTACAATAGTCCAAACAGGATGTAACTAAAAGGCATGCACCAGCATGGCCAGATCCAACATCTCAAGGAATGGGCTCAGTTGGCACATAAGCTTTAAATGTGCAAAAGCACTCCTGGTCACCACAGAAACCTGGGCTTCCAGATTAAAAGCTGAGTCCAGGAGTACACCCAAACTGTGAACTTGTTTCTCCAGAGGGAGTGTAACCCCATCTACCACAGAATGATTCCTTATTCCCTGATCTGCCTTTTGACTGATCTGTTTAATGAGCCAGGAAGGGCAACGATCTAATACATATGCAGTGGCTATCACCTCTCTGAGGATCCTGTCCACATCCTCTGGCTGCACAAATGGAAAAGTACAGGTTGACCCCCCATATCCACAGATTCAGTATCCACAGTTTCAGTTATCCACATCCGGGGGGAAAATGTTATCTCTAGGCATTTCTAAGCCCTCCAATGCAATTCTGTGGTCAACTTCTGGTATTTGTCTCATTGAAAACAATAAGGATCCCTATTATCTACGGTTTCATATTTCCATGGGGAGTCTTGGAACATATCCCCTGTGGATACAGGGGTCAGCTTGTATCCAATAACACAGGACAAGCAGGTGCCAAAGTTATATTCATTGGAACTGTATCAGCTACAGCATCCAAGTTGGAGTGGATCTGAGAGATTTTATCTGCAAAGTGCTGTGCAAATTCTTCACAGTGGGCTGTCAAGTGGTTTCCATTTTCTGCTTGAGGACCAGCATGTGTAATAAGCCACTGACCACTTGAAATAGTTCCACTGGACAGCTCCTTGCAGATGGAAATGATGGCAGCAAAGAATTATCTCTGGCATGCTCTAGCCTGTGTTCAGTCAGATTTACTCTGTGTATTCTGTTGATGTCATTCTAGTCTCTATCTCACATGTTTCATCATCACCATTTCCTTGGAAAACCAGGGGACTGACTGGTTTGGCTACACTCCATAAGAAGGGACCCTCTGGAGCAATTGTGTCTACCACCCTGGCCGTTTCCCTGTTCCACAGGTCAGCCAGAGCTTTGACAGAAGCACATGCTGAGGTAACTAGAATATCCCCATCTGGATCCTGGGGCAGACCATGCTATTCAGTCCCACACTCTTGAAGAGATTCTGAGTCCCAGTGAGTCTAAACTTGACCAGGTAATGATCAATCCATGACAATGGAACTGCAGAAATTTCCTCCATACCAAGATTGCCATCACCACCATACAGCACAGAAAACAAGATCCAGAGTGCATCCTGCATTGTGGGTTGTCCCAGATACTATTTGAGACAGACCCATATATGACGCGGAGGCCATGAAGTCCTGAACTGCTCCTGACAAAGCAGTCTCTGCATGGACGTTGATGTCCCCCCAGAACTACAAGCTAAGGCAACTCCAGCATCAACCCTGAGACTACCATGGCTAGCCCAGAAAGGGAGGCTGTTGAGCAGTTGGGTGGGTGGTACATCAACAGAATCTTTATTCTGTCCCAGCTGCCCACCTTTAGGTATACACACTCAAAACCTGCAGACTGTGGGAGAGGGCTCCTGGTCAGTGGGGTAGAGTCACGATAGACCGGTGCAACTCCACCTCCCTGCCCCCCAGGTCTTTCCTGATGCTGCACAGAAAAACCTGATAAACAGACTTGATTCCCCCCTCCCCGACCGCATCCAGCCAGATCTCTGTAATACAGGCCAGGTCAGCATGTCATCCAGAATCAGATCCTGAATGGCACTTGTTTTTCCATTCACCGACCTGGCATTTACGAGTAAACAGCAGCATTTTCAGCTCAGGGGGATGTCACCAAGGTTATCCATGCTATTTGACCTGGGAGATGAGTACCCTGTTATGTTTTTAATTTTAATTTTATTTATTTATTTATTTATTTATTTATTTATACCCCGCTCTTCAGCTCCATATCACCCTCTCCCTTGTATGAATCCAATGGTTGCTCTCTGAATATGTGTACCCCCTCCTTCCTCTGCAAAACACATCCTTCCTGTATTGGGCAGACAAAACAGTAACTATTTAAAAGAACCAATACAGTAAATACAGCAAGTATATGGTGAAAGCAGGTAGCAAACCCTTGCCTGTGTCAGGCAAAAAGAGAGGCCCTCAACCTCATCCCCTCTGATGTGGCTCCCCCAAAGGGGTGATTCTCCCTTTAGTTTCACCCCCTTTGGCAGCAACCCTGCTGGTGATGGACCTGCCCCCAAAAGAGTCCCAGACAGCAAGGCAGCAGATAGCAAGGCTGGATGGAAAGCAGAACCTACAGAATCCAGGCCTCAGTCCTGTAAAGAGTTGGGAGTCCACTTAGAAGCAAGCAGGCAGGCAGGCAGGCAGGCAGGCAGGCAGGCAGGCAGGCAGGCAGGCAGGCAGGCAGGCAGGCAGGCAGCAACCTCTTCCTTCCCACGGCCTCCTGGTATCTTTTGTGGTCCTCCCTCTCTTCAGGTAATCACTGTTGTGACCTACATGATTAAAAAAAAAAAAGGGATCAGTGTTCTAGGAGCAACTAGAATCTCACTGAATTGTCTAGGATCCTGTATTGTTTCTTGGAATGCCTTTTGTCAGCTGCTTTTGATAACCTGGTTGCAGCCTGGGAGAACTGGATCTGGATACAAGTCAGCCACGTACTGGTTATTTTGATATTGTGGGATGGCTTATAACATCAAACTCTGCTGTCTAAAGTAACAGTGGGCTTTATTAAGTAAAGGTTTTGTAGAACTTCCTAGTCTGTAGACTCTGCTCAGGCTTGATCAAATGAGCCTTGATTTTAACAAGTTCCTTTCTCCTGCCATGAAACATAAAGCACTCAGGCAGTATCTTGTGGCCTTTCCATAATCATTTACATTGGTAACTTCCAGTGTGCACTACTGTGCAACTCTACACAGTTCTGCCATTGAAGACTATTTGGAGCTTATCTGTCCATCTTCTGGAAGGGTCTAGCCATAGACAGAGCAGTTCTCATCCTGTCGCAATTGCATTGGCTGCCTACTATCTACCAGGTCCCAAATGCTGTTGGTGCTAAAGAAACAAATGGCCAAGGCCCATATGCAGTCGCCTATTCCTTAATATAAAGATGAACCTTGCAAGCACATGTTTTCTATTTATGAGGTAACCAAAGGATGGAGAATCTTTTTCAACCAGAGAGCCAAATTCAGTTTCCAAAATATTGCTGGGGGCTCTTTTCCACAGATTGGAGGGGCAGGCAAAAGCAAAAGGATGAAACCAAAGATGCCAAGAGCCTGTGTGGCAGGGGGTTGGACTGGATGGCCCTCGTGGTCTCTTCCAACTCTGCAATTCTATGATTCTATGATTCTAAGAGCCAAGCTCCTGCATTAGGAGGTGTTATCGTAAAGGTCTGAACAGGAGGAACTGCAACATATCTTTCCTCCTAACCCCACAAGCCCACCTGTTGGCTGCTACTGCTTCCCCATAGCCATTTACTAGTTGATGGAGAACACGGGTGTTGGCAGCAGAGAAATACCCAACTTTTGCTCCTATAAGGGGACACAAAGCAACAGGCATCCTCCAGAACCTCTTATGGGTCCTCCAGAGGTCCCAGAAGATGATGGCATGGCTATTAGGAACACAGCTGGATGCTTCTCCACCCCTCTTGTACCAATCAGGAAATGGCCATATTATGGAGAGGCTGCCACAGCTAAAAGGTGGGTTTGAGGCTGGGAATTTGGTCCTTTTGTCATCAGTAAAGGATTCTGACCTCCAGAACAATAACAAAAAAGTGAGTTACATAGTTATAAATTGGGTTTTACATCTACATAAATCACTAGCAGGGTGCCAGCCACCATATCTATATATATAAAATGCTTGGTATGTTTCTGATCCCAGTGTGCTAATTGGCCACTTAGGAAACACACCCAACCAATCCCCTCACTCCCTCAACCAATCACCACCCACATGCAAATTCCCTCTCCACCTCACAATCTGCCCTTGCCACTCAATCTGCATCTATACCCCCAGCCTCACAAGGGCCCCTTCCTCCTCTCACTCCCTCCACCACTCACTACTCACATATAAAACTACAACGACACATGTTATGCTGGATACAGCTAGTTTTAGCTTAATGTTCTTACTGCCAATAATGAAGTCTTAAGATCATAATTTCAATCTTTTAGGATGGGGAAAAAACACAGACAAATCCGGGAAACAATCAAACAATGATGTTATAGAGCAAGGGACCCACACAGCTGTCTGGTGAAGCTCAGAGGACCAAATAGGGATCCCAAGAGGGCTGTATTTGCCCCCCAGGGCCCAAGGTTTCCTACATCTGGGGTAGACCAGTCTGGAACTGGCATTTTAAAAATTGTTACTGCCATTTTGTAGCACAGTCTTCCCAAAGATACCCACCAGGCCTCAAGCACTGCTTCCCTTCTGCTGAGTGACTAAGAGGTTTTTTTTTTAAATCCCAAAAAGCATTCTCGTATTGTACAGTACTCTGCTGCTAACTCCTTTTCCACTTCTTATTAAATATTTATTCACATTTTTAAAAGATGCTTTCAAAGTAGATAGATTTTTCTGCAACTTCACCACTGTTCCTATTTTAATTTGTTCCTGTTTTATTTTTGTACACTGCCTCAGCCAAATAAATCTTAGAAATAAATGAACTGTGGCAAAAGAACATATCTGGAAGACTACCAGTTCAACTGGGGTGCCTGAATTATGTAATGCTCGCCCTAAAAAAGCTAGCCACATGACTATATTGCAATCTTTTGGCACTAGGCAAGTGCATTTAAATTTACATATGCAGCTTACTTTGTTTTCATTTTAACTCTCCTTTTTAATATTCTATTTCATGTTTTTATGCTTGTGTTTTATATTATTTTACAAAATTTGAGTGTACCCCACAGTGAAATCCAAACTGCATGATAGATAAATTCTTTAAAGCAATCAATAGGTGTTCACACCAGCAGCCCTCTCAATAGATTTTAGGATTTAGTGCACACATGCTGGAAATGTACCCAATCAATTTAATAGCATTCAGAGGTTGTCTTTTAACCCTCAGAAAAGTTAATTTTGGACTATCCCAGAATCCTCCATTAGTTTGGACATACTGGGTGAGGATTTAGTAGTTGTAGGCCAAAATTAACTTTTCCAAGCTCTGCTCCTACAAAGTTACGAGGCCAGACAGAAGTCCTGTTGTGTACTTGCATGTGGCCCAGCCTATCATAGTATATGAAGAAGCCGCCTTTTGATTGAGAGAAGTCAGCTGCTGAGAGAAGTCCTTATCAGTTCCTTTCTCTGAGAAGCCACCTTCATTCGAATACATTCTGGAAACTGACAATTGGAGATCATAGCCTGACACTTCCCTTCAGTTCTGTTGGCGGAAGTTCTTCTTCTAAGTATTATTTTTATTTTATTCATTTATATCTCCCCTTTTCCCCAACACTGGGACTCAAGGTGGCTCACCATTAAAACCAACAGAGATGAAAACAGACACAAAAACATAAGTAAAATATATTAAAGTTATATTAAAATGAAATTAAACAATCTATGTTCTTGCCCCATTGACCAAAGTAGTTGTTAATTGCTTTATCAAGATAGGGGGAAATAAAATGAAATTGCACCATCTAATGGTCATATGAAAAATGGATAGAGTATATTTATAATCTCTGCTGATGACAGATAGGGGCAGGGCTGGGGAAAAAAAGATGCATCTGCAAGGTGACATAAGGAGAGAAATTCTGAAGAGTAATAGGGAAGGTTCACATAAGAAGAGTCTTTCTTCTGCAGAAGCACAAATATATCCGGAAAGAAAAGGCTATGGGCGAAATAATTTACTGGACTAATGGATTGTTCAGATCACCCTGTTCACCATATGACTTAAATAGGTATAGCAGTGTGAAGCAGTTGGCACTTATGGGCATAAAGAAACCCATTTTGTGGCAGCAGCAAGAGAAGTCTCCTATTCTCAACATAACTGTACATCACATGCTTGTGCTGTCAAGAGGTGGAAAAGCAAAAAAGAGGATACTTATTCTACTCCCCCCCTCAATTTGGAAAAAAAATATTGTCATTCAAAATCACTGATATACATCTCAGATAGATAATTTAACAAGCTCTTTTGTGTCTTGCTGGTATGCAGATTTTAATTTGGAATTTGCATGGTGAAACAGTTCATGAGATGGATTTTATTATGCAGTGGCTCTCAAAATATGAGGTGGGCCTCCCTCAGGAATGGACAGAATACCTAGAAAAGATGCAAAGACCATGGAAAGAGAAGATCCTGCAGAAGGCAGAGGCACTGTCCTGATAGTAACAGAAGTTGAGCATTCCGGCCACCCCAAAAAGCACAGAAGGAGGGCATGAAGGTCAGAGTTTCTGGCTGCTATTATAGCAGTTTCTCCAGTCCTCTTTGGCTGGCTGAGATGCCCAGTTTTCATTCTCTTTTGATGCCAGCATCCCAATCTACTGATTCTTATGCATATAGCAGCAGCAAGCTATAGGCTGCCTCCAAGCAGCTGTGTACTGAATTTCTATGCTCTCACATGCCAAACAGATGGCTGCCAGTAGATGGACTGAAGGATCAGAAGGTAGAGGAGGTTTACAAAGTGGACAAGGAGAGGGGAAGGGAGTTCCAAGCATTTGAGAAACACTTAACAAAGAGCATAGGATCAATGGGAGAATATTTATTTGGCTGAATCCCTCTAGATATATGGGGAAATTGGATTATTTCATATAATGGATCATTATACAAAATAATCTAATCCCAAATATTCAGTTTAATTTTGATTACAGTTTCCAGATTTCTACATTTGTACTATTCTCCATTTTCTTTCTTGAAACCCCAAATTAATTTTCGATGTGTTGAAGTAAATTGTACAGAGTAAGAATTTGTTGTTTAAAAGTAGAAAATCCATGCTTGGGGGGGGGGCAGGGGAAAGGACACACTTTTATAAACTTTATAAAACATACACATGGTAAAGTAAGCGTGTGATCCATTTCTGGTCCTCTTTCAGTGGAAACCCTTTCTCTGCTTCCTGCCTCCTTCATGCTGAGTTTATCTCCTTATAAATTGCAGCTGATTAGTTTTTCCATTATTAAAGCATCCCACACTTTTTCAAAGGCTGTATATAACTTTCCATAATTGAGCTATCTCCAACATGGCTACCAACCTCCAACAACCCCCCTCTCCAACAACCCAAAATTCACTCAGGTCTCAGAGCAGATTGATATGGAAGCCTGGGAACCAGTCGATCTCACTTTGTTTCACAGCGATCCATCCAGGCAATATATGTGTTGAATCTGTGTCTTTTTGGCACCTCAGGGTTGGGATTTAATCTGGATTTGAGCAGAAAATCTGGATATTCACATGTGTGTGTAGACTGTTGTGGTGCCAGGGGGAGGAGTTTAGATTTGTGGGCAAAAGAGTTCAGGAGAAGACTCCCTTGGCCAGGTGATCCGCTGACCTTTCCTGCCAGGAAAAACCTCTTTGCCTGTTTCAATGTCACTTTTTTGTGATGCCATTTATTTTGCGTAAGTGGCAGCTGTTTGGAGAAATGCATACCAGCATACCCATGTTATTATTAGTTACATGTACCTCTGCTTAAAGGGATGTTCAAAGCCCCTCCAAGCTGAAAAGAGGCAGAGGTGATATGAACATTTGTATGCATGGTGGGGGGGGGGGAGAGAGGAAAACCAGAGTGCCCACAGCCGTGTAGCCGCACATCCTGAGATTTATCAGACTGGGGTGGGTTTCAAAGGGCTAACTATGTGGACCGTCCTCCTGAACTTGCCTGGGTGTGTGTGGAGATCATATGGACAAGCCCGTGGTAGCTGCGGACCAGGGTAACCTGGATTTTCCTGTCAATGTAGACAAGCCCTGGAAGTAAAGTACCATTCTCTTTGATTGGTAGCTGAACAGGACATTATAAGTACTGAATTTATGCCTGTTTTTATACAATATACATACCTCTCTTTTCACAGCTGCCTTGGTCAGTTTTTGCCAAATCAATCTGTGTTAATTCCTTCCATCCTACCTTCAGACCAAGGGGTATATTTTGTACTTTTTTGATTTTCATACCCTCCAACTGTTCTGAATTGGCAGGAACACTCCCAGTTATTCTTCTAGCACCACACTTTTCCAGCTACTTTTTAAATGTCCCTGTTTCTCTTCTTCCCACTACTCCTTTATGCTTAGCTTTCTTCAATGGTTGCAAATTAGTTCAAAGTACAAAAGTAGTCAGTTAACTCAGCAGAGTGGGTGGGAGAGGACGGGAGCATAATATTGTCCTTCCCAGTAAGCTGAGGCAAATGCAAACTGCTGCAGCCTTTCCTAGCTTGTGTGTTCTTTCTCATTAATAGCTTTTGCAATCTTGACCACACTCTGATATTTCTTGGCCACGTGTGTCCTATTCTGATTTTCATCTGTGAAATGTTGGAAGGTATGGATTCCCTATGATCCTGGCCTCCCTAAAGGGCAAATTTTATCTGTCACTAAATGCATCTTGAGAGAGTGGGGGCTTGGTAAAATTACTGGCTGTGTTGGTTGGCAGTTTCCTGGAGTTGTGGTCTAAAAATAACTTTCCCAAATTCTGGCAAAACTACACAAGCATGCTTTAGGGTTTTTAAAAAGCTGGTATCAGCTGAATTTTGGCTGATAATTAATAGGATTAATAGACATGGGCAGGGAGGGGGATTTAACCATTTCCTTTCCTGGTGCAATGTTGAGGAAATTCTTTCTTAATTCACTAGTAGGCTGATGAATCACTTTTTCTCCCATTGATGACTGGCCCCACCTCCCAGAGGATGCAATTTCCTTTTAAAAAAAACCCACAGAGAACTGCATGGCAAATGCAAAGATATATTTAATATCCGGTGCAGCTTGGCCCTTACTCAACTGCATCACAGCATACTTACTCTACATAATGTGAAATTATCTAAATACTGTACACAAAATCATACACTTCTCAAGGGGCACATAGTAATAAATTATAGACCCAGAAGGTCCTATGACTCTATCTTCTTTATTCAGGAGTCCCTTAAGTTTAAAGGATTCAGTATTGGTATGTTGTTTGATGTGTGCCTTCAAGTCATTTCTGACATACAGACCCTAAGGCAATGCTATCACAAGGTTTTCTTGGCATGATTTGTTCAGAGGAGATTTGCCATTGCCTTCCTCTGAGTCGGAGGGATTTGCCCATGGTATTCCAGTGGGTTTCCATGGCTGAATGCAGATTTGAACTATGCTCCTGGGGACCGTTTAAACAGCAAAATAAATCCTCTAAGAATTCACAAAGAGTCCTAATAGTTCCCACATCTTTCGGACTAAAGTCGCCATATTCAGAAGGAGGGGGCAAAAAACCCCATAAGTCGTGCAGTATCAGCTTTCGCTATTTTCCCCAACTTTTTTTGAAAAGTAGCACAACTTAGTACACTATTGATTGTGTGAACTACTATTTCCCATACAGCTGTAGAAACTACCAGCATTCTTCCCGAAACAGCCACAGCAGAGCTGAGCCATGATTGGTTGGACTGACCATGGAGGGGGTGGACTTGTAAGAAATGCAAGGAGCCTCAAACAAAAAAATCCAGCCAGCTGGCTTGCTTTCCACTTAGCCAAAATTACTGTTCCCCTCTGTGTGTGTGTGTGTGTGTGTGAGAGAGAGAGAGAGAGAGAGAGAGAGAGAGAGAGAGAGAGAAGCAGTCTGCTCAACTGGCATAAGGGAATCTAGCCTGCTTTCCTTGCCTCCTTTGTCATTATTCCTCTCCCCCTCCCCTGTGGTCTCCCTTCTTTTTTGGTTGCTTTATCTGCTGTTCTCTGGCTCAGACGAAGCTAACGGAGCCTCTTTCAGAGCTCTCTTTCCCCCTCATACTGCTGCTCCTCCTCGCTCCCTCCCTGCCTCCTGCCTAGCTTTAATGACGGTGATCTGGAGGCCATGCTCCCTCCCGCCTTTGTGTGTGTGAACTACAAAGCCAAAAACTTACCGGCTCAAACAGTTTAGCAATAAATCATGTAAACTATGTAGCACTGGTGCGAAAGGACGGTAAGCTTGAATTTCGCGCACTTTATTCTGCCATGTAACTGACCCCCTGGTGTTTTAGCCCAGCACACAATCCACTACACTGTGCTGGCTCTCTCAGAATTGGTATAGGTTTTAACAAATACAATACAGACCCCTGAAAAATAATATTTTATTGCACTGTTTCCTCAAAATCTACATAGAGCAGCCTGGATCAAAGGAGCTTCTTAGGCACATGCATGGGTCTTGTTTTGGTGTAGTGGAAGCTTTATTTTAACAGCAGCCCTCCCATGCCACTTCACAAAAAGCATTTAAAGCTCTTCTAAGGGATCCCTGCCACTTGAGGAAAAAGAAATCTAAGGTCACTGATCCCAGTCTTAGGCTGCTGCCACACTGCAGAAATAATGCAGTTTGACACTGTTTTAATTGCCATGGCTCAATGCTTATGGAATTCTAAAATTTTCTAGTTTTGTGAGATATTTACCCTTCTCTGTCAGAGAGCTCTAGTGCCACAACAAACTACGAATTCCAAGATTCCATAGGAGCCATGATAATTAAAGTGATATCAAACTGTATTATTTCTGCAATGTATCAGCAGCCTTAGTCTTCTAGAACTTGTTTCATGATTCTTGCCATTCTCTTTTTTTGTTCCTCAATTTTTTGCTGGGACAGCCCTTAAGTTTACCGCAGGAAGATGATACTGAAGCATCTTTTCAAGTGACAAATTGCAAATGAAACCACGAGAAAGAAGAAAAGTGAGGGATGTGTTGTTCTTTCCACTGAAATTTCTGTGTTAATAAAAATAATCTATAATGTGTGCTGGGAATGTTACAATATGTGCTTTGTGTAAGTTGGGGGAGTTATTTTGTAAAAGTTACATGTTATATCGAGCTGATTTTAAAGCCAAATGGGGTTAATTTGATAGCATTAACTTTAAGAGAGAGGGGGGGGAGGAGAGTTTGTTCTGTTATTTGTTCTCTTGCTTGTTATCTTTTTCTTTGCTTGTCTTGGGGAATACAATTTGAAAAATTATCCTCAAAATGCCTAAAATTAGTTAAAAGTACAGTAATAAGAAAATGATACTGATTTATCCATCCATCCAAAGTAGCATTGTTCCCACCCATTTAAATGTATAATCTTTCTGCACTTTTTGGCAAAAACAAAGTAACATGTAATAGGTAACCATGTTACTTCCCAGCTCTGGGTAATATTAATGTCAGGAAATGTAACTGGTAATGCATTAGGGTTAAAAATAGTTTTTAAATAAGTGAAACACTCTTTATGGGTGAAGCCCCTTGCTTTATTTGCATATGATATGTGACATTCAAGAGACCAAGATTAAGAAAGAGAATTTCTAGCTTTCTAACCCAAGACTTATCAATGGGGAACCCAATCTCCCTCATGCCTGAGGTAAAACAAAAAGAAAAAAAGATGGACCCTCTTTTCCCACTAAGCCTCTTCTCCTTCCCATGCTCCCCGTTTGGTGTGGGTCAGTGTGTGTGTGTGTGGAGGGGGGCTTCAAGTTGCCTGTTGACTTACAGCAACCCCATGAATTTCATAAGGTTTTCTTAGCCAAGGAATACTCAGAGGTGGTTTTGCCAGTTCCTTTCTCTGAAATATAGCTGTGATGCTGACCCCCATAAACTGTAACTTAACCTGATACATCCTTAACCCTTTGTTTACCTGGTTGGCTGTGCTGCCCAGATAATGGGAGAGCCCATTATCACAATAGCCTACAACACCTGGTATTCATTGGTAGTCTCCCATCCAAGTTCTAACCAGGGATGACCCTGCTTTGGTTCCAAGATCAGACAGGATCTGGTACCTTTAGGGTATTTAGGTATGTAGCCAAATCGTGTTGTTGCAATCATATAAATATAGCTGAAAACATGTGTTCTCTGATTTAAAAACAACCACAAGAACTATTACTTGATAGCAACATTTTCAGGTCCTGTTCCTTTAAGTCCTAAACCTATGGCCTCCTTCACAGAATAACACTGCAATGTATTTCCTGAAACAAAAGTCCCCAGAGGGGAGTTTAAGTGGAGGCTGATCAATAGTCAAGCTTCCGAGAGCCTCTCAGACCCTCCAGCTCAGCTATAATTGAGGGGTGATCTCATTGCTAACCATTCAGATAGATACCAGACCCAAGGGCACCTACTGGCTCAAGCAGCGGAAGAACTTGGGTATCATTTCCCCACGTCTCTGTTAGTCAGCAGCTATGGCACCTCACATCCCTGGGAAGCAGACGGTAAGAGTGCAATGCTTAGAGGTGATGTGATACATCTTGAAAGAATGCAAGGACAATGCTGACAATCACCTTGTGGTAACAGTCAAGATTGTTGACACTCAGCCTACTGAGCTGAAGCAGCATTGAGGCTCCAAGGCCTGGAATAGTTTTCGGGAGCAATAGCTTAGAAGCTTAAATTCTCTTTCCAGCATTTTACCCTTGCAATATTGTCAGCCAGCTTACCGGATGGGGGAGGGGAGGGGAATTACTGTAGAGAAATAGCAAACATGTGAGTGTGAATACCACACTTGCCCTCACCATCTTCTGGTAGGATAGACTCTGACTCATATTTGTAAGTACAATACTTTCTTCTTCTTCTAAGACTTGTACCTTTCCTCAAAAAATCTGAATTCACAGGTGAATTTGTTCTGGCTCTTGGAATGCAGGGGGATAATAATGAAACCCCTTCCTTAATCAATTAAGCAATGACCTGATACTTTATTAAACATAGTAGTTTACAACAAACACATCTCTTGGATAATAGTAAGTAAGGATGGGATAAAACATCCCAGTGTCTTAAGGAGAAAATCCAGTCCCCTCCTCTCTCACCACTAATTAACTAGGAATGCAATTCACCAAGTTTCTCAGGTTCATTTCAGACTGACTCCTGCAGAGGAACCTAAACATCTATGAGGACTGTGCTGTTGATCAGAGCTTTCTCTGCTACCTTTAATGGTACCCAAATTCCACTGTCAAAGGCAAGAACTTCAGCTTGCCTCATGACAAGGCTACCTCTGAGGCAAAATACATAATAGAGATGAATGTGTAAACTCTGCAAAGGAGCCAGCATAGTGTAGTGGTTTGAGCATTGGCCTATGATTCTAGAGACCAGGGTTTGAATCCCCGCTCAGCCATGGAAAGCCACTAGGTGACCTTGGGTGAGTAATACTCTTTCAGCCTCAGAAGAAGGCAAAGGCAACCCTCCTCTGAACAATCTTGTCAAGAAAACATTGTGATATGGTTGCCATAAGTCAACTTGAAAGCACACAACATCAAGAACAAACTCTGCAATGCAAATTTGATTTTAAAATACCATTTACTCTAAAACTTAAAGCAAAGGAACAAAAGACTGTAGCTGTGACGGCGTGTGTATGTGTAGATTTTAACTTTACCAGAACTTTGGATAGACTGGGAACAGGGCATGTTGGGTGACATGAGGTGACTATTTTCATATGCAATAAGATATTAGTGCTAGGGGGGTATTTGAGTCACCACAGGGGTATTCTATAAAGTAGTGAACCTGTGTCAGTTTTTGGTGGGATCACCTGACAAACGGTATTAGCCATAAACCACTCTTGGAACCAGAAGTACAATTGAGTTCAGCACTGACTGACCCACACTTCTAGTGCGCCGTCTCTCTATTTGCATAAAGGGAGCATGTGATCCTCTAATTGTGTGCCAGCTTCTGATGTGTTTCACCACTGAAAGTGCTGGCAATGATCTTTAACATTTTTGTGGTTTAGGATCGGATACCTGGAGCACCATTTCCTTCCATATGACAATGATCCTAGAGGGGCCACTTACTCATTGGGGGGGGGAGCAAGAAAGTGGCAGTGATTTGCAAAACAATTGCATGTGTTAATTTATATGTCATAGATGCATGTTTAGAAATAATTTATTACTATTTAAATGGGAATGCAGCCCAGGGGAATGGTTCAGTCTGCTCTCCAGGTGCTAATTGTTGCTAGGCAACTTCAAGGCTCCTCCCACTTCCCTTTTTATGGGCCTCTTTCACATTACACAACTACAGCACTTTGATACCAGTCTAACTGCCAGGCTCCATCGTATGGAATCCTGGGATGTGTAGTTTGGTGAGTTATTCATATCTCTCAGCCAGAGAGCTATATTGCCTCCCCAAACTAGAAATCCCAGAATTCCATAGGATGCAGCCATGGCAGTTAAAATGGAATCAAAGTACTATAATTGTGCAACGTGAAAGGGATCTTGGACAGTGCAGACCTTCAAACTGACAGATACAGTCAGCCCCCTGTATCCATGGGTTGTATATCCAGGGATTTAACCAACCACAGCTCAAAAATATTTGTTGGGGGGCCGCGATATTTCAAAAAGCAAGCCTTACTGTTTGCCATTTTATATAAGGGGCATCCTTTTACTATGCCATTGCCACCACTTACGACTCCTCGAACGCTTCCATCAGCGCTGTACAGTCGTCCCTTCACATTCGCGGGGGTTCCGTTCCGCGGACCCCCGCGAATGTGAAAAATCCGCGAATAACTACACCCCTCCCCCTCCCTCCCCGGGCCTTCGCGGGGCCTTCCTAGGCCCTGCGGAGGCCTCACCGGCCCTCCCTCCCACTCTCCCCGGGCCTTCGCGGGGCCTTCCTAGGCCCCGCGGAGGCCTCACCGGCACTCCCTCCCACCCTCCCCGGGCCTTCGCGGGGCCTTCCTAGGCCCCGCGGAGGCCTCACCGGCTCTCCCTCCCACCCTCCCCGGGCCTTCGCGGGGCCTTCCTAGGCCCCGCGGAGGCCTCACCGGCCCTCCCTCCCACCCTCCCCGGGCCTCCCTCCCACCCTCCCCGGGCCTTCGCGGGGCCTTCTTAGGCCCCGCGGAGGCCTCACCGGCCCTCCCTCCCACCCTCCCCGGGCCTTCGCGGGGCCTTCCTAGGCCCCGCGGAGGCCTCACCGGCCCTCCCTCCCACCCTCCCCGGGCCTTCGCGGGGCCTTCTTAGGCCCCGCGGAGGCCTCACCGGCCCTCCCTCCCACCCTCCCCGGGCCTTCGCGGGGCCTTCCTAGGTCCCACGGAGGCCTCACCGGCCCTCCCTCCCACCCTCCCCGGGCCTTCGCGGGGCCTTCTTAGGCCCTGCGGAGGCCTCACCGGCCCTCCCTCCCACCCTCCCCGGGCCTTCACGGGGCCTTCCTAGGCCCCGCGGAGGCCTCACCGGCACTCCCTCCCACCCTCCCCGGGCCTTCGCGGGGCCTTCCTAGGCCCCGCGGAGGCCTCACCGGCACTCCCTCCCACCCTCCCCGGGCCTTCGCGGGGCCTTCCTAGGCCCCGCGGAGGCCTCACCGGCACTCCCTCCCACCCTCCCCGGGCCTTCGCGGGGCCTTCCTAGGCCCCGCGGAGGCCTCACCGGCACTCCCTCCCACCCTCCCCGGGCCTTCGCGGGGCCTTCCTAGGCCCCGCGGAGGCCTCACCGGTCCTCCCTCCCACCCTCCCCGGGCCTTCGCGGGGCCTTCCTAGGCCCCGCGGAGGCCTCACCGGCTCTCCCTCCCACCCTCCCCGGGCCTCCCTCCCACCCTCCCCGCGCCTTCGCGGGGCCTTCTTAGGCCCCGCGGAGGCCTCACCGGCTCTCCCTCCCACCCTCCCCGGGCCTTCGCGGGGCCTTCCTAGGCCCCGCGGAGGCCTCACCGGGCCTCCCTCCCACCCTCCCCGGGCCTTCGCGGGGCCTTCCTAGGCCCCGCGGAGGCCTCACCGGCCCTCCCTCCCTCCCTCCCCAGGACTTCGCGGGGCCTTCCTAGGCCCCGCGGAGGCCTCACCGGCCCTCCCTCCCTCCCTCCCCAGGACTTCGCGGGGCCTCCGGAGGGCCTCCGGGCGTCCCGCGAAGGCCTCCCCACCCCTCCCCAGGTCTTTCACGGGGCCTCTGGAGGCCCCGTGTCACGGTTTTGGGGGGGCCCGGGGGGGGCCTCCCAAAACCGCGAATAACCGAAACCGCGAATGTCAAGTTCGCGAATGTGGAGGGACAACTGTATACACACAATTCTAAATATACACTGGACTATGTGACGAATGTTGCTGTCCTTGAGTAAGCAGGGATCACAAGCATTGAGGCCATGACATTGAGAACACAGCTGTGCTGGGCAGGGCACGTTTCTAGGATGGAGGACCATCGCCTCCCAAAAATAGTACTCTATGGTGAACTCACCATGGGTCAGCATAAGAGGGGCACTCCAAAAAAAATGATACAAGGACTCCCTGAAACAACATCTCAGGCTCGGCCAAATTGATCACCAACAATGGTCTGCCCTGGCCTCACATCGGGAGGCATGGAGACACACTGTCCACAATGCTGCAGCCTTATTTGAGAACTCATGCTGAACAAGTCTTGAAGAGAAACGACAACGTAGAAAGAATCACAACCCGGAAACATCACCCAAGGAGACCTTCTGCTGTGCTTTCTGGAACCGGACTTATTTATCTCAGATTGGCCTTTTTAGTCATCAGTCTGCTTGCAGAAAGTGTGGGATGAGTCCTTCCTGAATCTTCGTTTGCGAAGAAAAGCCAGAGAGAGAAAGAGTATATAATGGGACTTGAGCATCCACATATTTTGGTATCCATGGGAGGTCCTGGAACCAAACCCCAGTGGATACTGAGGCCCCACTGTAAGTACCTGTGAGGGCTGTCTTCTGACCACACTTCAGATGGAAGATTTGTCTGCTGTAATGTAGAATGTATGACCCTCTTCAGCCTATTAAGGACACCTCCTCCCATGTCCCAGCTTCCATCTGTATATGCTTTTAGTTGGAATCAGGAAAGACAGAAACTCTCTTAATGGTTGAACTGAAACTTTAGAATTTTCTCCTGCTGAGAGAGTCCTTTCATTTCCTCTTCATGGCCTTCTATTAGGGTTGGTTGGTTGTTTTTTTAAAAGCCCCTTCCTTTTTAGAAAGATGCTTGAGTTGTATGTGACTTGTTAATGGAACCTGGTTTCTTCCATCATTAGTGCTGGCAGCTTTTATAGCTGCACTTCAGAAAGTTGCTGTGATTGCCCTATAATGAATGGAGGCCTGACCTGACTTATCAGGTTATCAGGAACACAGAAGTAGCTGGTGGCTCCCACATCAGTGGTGTGGTAAATCCATGCTGGGTTTGGGGATATAGTTCAGGACACTGGATAGCTCCTTTAAGGTTCAGGCTAAAAAAAAACTGGAATGAGTTCACTATACCACTGACATGGAATGTGCCAGCCACCACTGAACTTCAATGCCTTTTAGGAGATCACAATGGCAGCAGCCTAGTAGAATTTCACTACTTCTCTTTGATAACCTCTAACCATTTCTTATAATGTTTCCTTAATATCAAAGTCAATTGGGGCAATTTGTTTTTATAGTTTGGACAGAGTGGGATTTAGAGATCAACCAGGAGAATTTTTCTAATCCTCCAATTACAGGCATAACTGAGTTAACAAAGCCTCAGACAAAGAAGCCATTTTTTACAAAGACTTTTTTTTGCATCCAGCCCCTGTTTTTGTCATCTTCTATCTAGCTGCATGTTTTTAGCAGCAATAGCATTGGAAGGAGAGTGAAGGAGGGCTAAAGAAACAGACTTTCAGGGTCAGGTTGCAGCATCATGTCTGCAGTAAACAATGCAATAAAGCTTGATCTGGGAAAGAATGTGATTCTACTCTAGCTGATCCTACTGTAGCTGTGTGCTCCTGCCTAAAACAGGGATGATAAACAGCACCTGCCTCCAGAATCCCCTAGTGAGCATACATGAGCAGTGACAAATGCAGAGAAGAGAAAACAAATAACACTGCCTCACCAGCTACCTCCAGCATGTTAAAAGCAGCATAGATCTATAGGTTTGGCCAGCAAAACTGAAATAATAAGAAATGTGAGAGCTGGTGAAAGAAAGAAAAAAAAACCCATCCCTGGATGCATATTGGAAAAGGCCTTCAAGTGGTTTCTAGAAGGTTCAAAAAGTTTTTTTATTATGCAGGGCTTACCTGACCTGCATTGTTTGATTTCACATATGCTTTATTGTTAGTTTTGGATAAAAAGTTTGCTGAAACCTGTTGAACTGTTCTTCTTTTTTATGGTGCAGAAAACTATCCCTATTCTCCATTATTTCTGCCTTTGCTATCAACTTTTCTGTTAAGGAAGTCATGACTAGGAACATGGCTACTTTGTTAAGTGAAGTATACCTACATAATCCTAGGTGCTTGGGAAGGGGCTGCATAATGTCCCAGTTTTGAAGAAAATAAAGAAATGCAATACAATACAATACAATGCGCAAAGGGATCTTGTAGCATCTTTGAGATTGCGAGAAAGAAGTTGGTAGCGTAAGCTTTTGTAGACTTCAGTCCACTTCATCAGATGCATGGAGTGAATGGTGGAAAGACATAAATGCCATCCCGCACTCCTTGGTGGAAAAGCAGGATATAAATCTAATAAGTAATAATTTAAAAATCTGATGAAGTATCATCAGATGAAGTATTGGGCTGGATTAAATGGCTATGAGGCCCCTTCCAATCCTGTGATTCTATGACTCTGATTTAAGTCTACAAATGCTTATGCTACCAATTTCTTTCATTTAGTCTCAAAGGTGCTACAAGATCCCTTTTCATATTGATCCCAACTAACATGACTATGCCTTTAAATTGAAATACAATATTGTACAATGTTTTTGGATGTTTGAAGAAGGACATCCCTCCATATTTTCAGTTTCTGCTATCTTCTCATATCCTAATCGGTCCTGGATGAGGTTGACCTTCGAAGGTGTTTCTTACATTGCCATGGAAATGGGAAGAGAACATGTAGTGTTGTGGTTGGTAGAGTTTAAGAAGTAGAAGTAGAATAAAATTGGGCTGGTCTCAGGCTCTCAGCCAAACCTCCCCTCAAGCCTGTTGTGAAGACAGAAATGGAAGAAAGACATAAATACCACCATGCACTCCTTGGAGGAAAGGCAGAGTACAAATCTAATATCTAATATGTAATAATTAAAATGTTTGCTGGGGAAATGTATGAGCATAATATATATTGGAGCACTGTGTATCTAAATGTAAGCTGTGCTTGCCTTGCCTTGACACTAGATGCCGCTAACATGCTTCTTTTTCAAGCCTGGATTTTCTTAGATGAGAAGCCGGTCTAATTTCTAAAGATGAATCTATGATTTCTTTAAGAGATTTTATTCTGAATTTTAAATAAAAATATGAGGGATGTTTTAAAATAAACATGGCAGGAAGGCATCCCAGAGCTTGTAAACAAAAGTCGTGTGTGTGTGTGTGTGTGTGTGTGTGGTGTATGTGGACTGTAGTTACTTTTAATCCCTGCCAACAACTTTTTTCAGAAACTCTTTCCTCCCTAGAATCATAGAATTGGAAGAGACCACAAGGGCCATCCAGTCCAACCCCCTGCCATGCAGGAATACACAATCAAATCATTCCCAACAGATGGCTATCCAGCCTCTCTTTAAAAACCTCCAAAGAAGGAGACTCCACCACACTCCAAGGCAGTTGTGTGAACCAATTCATGCAACTATTTGGCCTGATGTAGCTTGTGGTTGTGGCAAATGAATCAAAAGACACATAAACAGGAAGTCATCACCCTCCCCTGAACACACCTGGTTTCACCGGAGTTTGGAAACTAACTTCATCTTTCTTTCTTTCTTTCTTTCTTTCTTTCTTTCTTTCTTTCACCACAGAGAAGATTTGGTCTCATTCCTGAACCATCTGAACAGCATCCACCTGAATATCCAATTCACGATGGAAAAAGAGAAGGAAGGAACACTGCCATTCTTGGATGTCCTAGTCATCCGCAAACCAAACCAACTGTTAGGCCACAAGGTATACAGAAAACCCCCCCACACAGACAGATACCTACACAAGAACGCCAATTATCACCCAGGACAAAAAAAGAAGCACAATAAAAACATTGGTAGACCGTGCAAAAAGGATCTGCGAACCCCACTACCTGGAGGACGAACTGAGGCACCTAAACTGGGTTCTACAGGCTAATGGTTGCTCCAGATCAGACACCACAAGAGCAGCCAGACCGAGAAAAAAACCAAAGGAATGAAGAAGAAAAACAGCCACCCAAAGGGAAGGTATTTTTACCATATATCAAAGGAGTCACAGACAGAATAGGGAAACTGATGAGGAAACACAACCTCATAATGATCTACAGACCAACCAAGATAATCCAAGAAATGCTACACTCAGCGAAGGACAAAAGAGACCCTTTCACAGCCGCAGGAGTTTACCGCATACCATGCAGCTGTGGAAAAGTTTACATAGGGACCACTAAACGCAGTGTGCAAACACGAATCAAAGAACATGATAGACACTGCAGACTGGGCCAGCCAGAAAAATCAGCAGTAGCAGAACATGTTATAAACCAACCTGGACACAAAATGTTATTTAAAAACACAGAAATTCTAGACCAGGCCAACAACTGTCATGTCAGAATGCACAGAGAAGCTATTGAAATCCAGAAACACCTGGACAACTTCAACAGGAAAGAAGAAATCTTAAAAGTAAACAAAATCTGATTCCCAGTTTGGAAATACAATAGAATCAAAACTCAACACTTACAAAAGAATTCTACCCAGAGACAGGGGGATTTCCAGCAGATAATGGCCCATCAACCAACCATTAGCCAAACAGACACTAACGAGCCTTGCATTTCTATACCCAGAAACTAACCATTCAATTACACAAATTTACATATCGTCCCCAACAGGGGTTGACAGCATATAAACTCCACACACACACCTACACAACCATTCTCTGAGGATGCCAGCCACAGATGCAGGTGAAACATCAGAAACAAACTATTCCAGAACACGGCCTCACAGCCGGAAAAAACCCAAGGAAAATCTAAAGCTGAACCATGTTGGAGTCCTCCTACCAATGGCGCCAGCAAGATTCTTGCCAAGAACCCAGAGGTTAAAAGATTTTGCTTACTTTCCCTCCACTTCCATCAAATGGGCTGCCAAATGCATTTCTGAGCCATTCCTTGGAATTACGTTTTCTAGCATGCAATATGCTTTCCATGGCCCAGGACTGCGCATAAAGCTACTCAGTAAAAGGTCAGCCCCTGGCCATGCTGGTTGGGGGATTCTGGGGATTGTAGTTCAAACCCAATAACTTTTCCATGCTCCGTGTCTTGTGACGCCCGTGATATTTTCTCAAAAAGTGCCCATGGCCACAGAAAGGTTGATGACTCCTCTTTACTCTGAGATCCTTCCTGCTTTTAATTTTACTTTGCATGGAAGGAGATCCATAGTTGTTAATACATACCTTCAAGTCAACTCCAACTCCATCACAGACTTCTCTTGGCCAGATTTATTCAGAGGAGGTTTACCATTGCCTTCCTAAGGTCTTCCTCAGTATAAGGCTGAGAGGTTGTGACTTGCTCAAGACCACCCAGTGGATTTCCATGACTAAGCAGGGATTTGAAATACTGAAACTGCTTCACCATGCTGGCTGTCTAGGTAATCCATACCTGTGATGGTTTTTAGTTGGCATTTTTGTACTCCTTGAATTCTTTTTAAGTTGAGGCAAGAAGAAATTGTTCTAGTCCTTAAATATATAGCTGTGAAAACTGGACAGTGAAGAAAGCTGAAAGGAAGAGTATCAACTCATTTGAAATGTGGTGCTGGTAGAAAGTTCTACAGATACCATGGACTGCCCAAATGACCAATAAATCAGTCCTAGAGCAAATCAAGTCTGAACTTTCCTTAGAAGTAAAAATGATCAAACTGAGGCTATTATTCCTTGGCCTTGGGATGACGTGTTTTAGTTTTTAATCTGTTTTATAATATGTTTTAATCTAATTTTGTAATATTTTATCTTGTGTTTTTAATCTGTTTTATGGAAGCCACCCTGGGTCCCATCTAGGGAGAAAGGGGGCATACAAATAATAATAATAATAATAATAATAATAATAATTTCTATCCCGCCCCTCTGCAACGCAATCGGGGTGGCTTACAGTATAAAAACTCCATAATTACCCCAATACCCTAATCCACCCACCCCTTAAAATAATATTCAACTAGAAAAGATTAAAAACATACAATAATTAAAAAAAACATACAGCAACTAATCACAGCAGCATAGAATAATTCAATGGCAGCTCAAAGGGGGAGGGGGGAAAACAGTTGAATCTTCGGGCCGGGATAACTATTCAGGAAAGGCCTGCTGGAAAAGATCTATATTGACAGCTTTTTTGAAGCTGTCTAGGGTGGTAATAAGACGGATTTCGTCCGGCAGGCCATTCCATAATCTGGGAGAGGTAGCAGAGAAAGCCCTCTGGGAGGTCACCGACAGCCTTGTTTTCATAGGTTTTAACAGATTCCTCCCAGAGGACCGAAGCGCGCGGGAAGGATCATACAGGAGGAGGCTGTCCCGGAGGTAAGTTGGCCCCAAGCCATGTAGGGCTTTAAAGGTCATAACCAACACTGTGCCAGGAAACTAATAGGCAGCCAGTGGAGAGCTTTTAGCACAGGTGAAATAAACAAATAAATACAATATAATATGACTCATTACAAAAGATGAAAAAGCTTGGGAAAGCGAGAGGCAGTAGGGGAAGAAGAAAACAGCATTTTCTGGTGGATATTCTCTGTCAAGGAAACCATAGCACTGAGTTTGCATGACTTAAACAGGGCTATTGATGATAGTATCTTGTGAGAGTCATCTATACGAGGAGATATAATGCTCATTTCTGTGCATTAACTCACAATTGCAGCAGCGTTCATTTGTCTCCACAATTTTGTCAAGATCGCTGGTATTGGAAGATATCCGTGTTTGAAGTTCACACGGAGCATGCCCGCAAATAAAGATGGTGGCCGTGAGTGAATTACTCACATTATTATTCACCAAAAGTTGCCACCAGTGCACAGTTTTTCCCCTCATTAAATCCAGGACATGGAAGTGCGATCTTCTGCTTAAAAAGCTGTTTTTGTCGCTTTACTGCTCCAAAAGTGCTCACAATTGCTACTGGGAAAATCAATAATTGAGGTTCTGGCTACTTTGTCACTGGCAAGTCTGCCCCCAGCACCACATCTGACAAATCATGTTTTGACTTCTGGAATGCACTCCACTTTGAATTGGTTGTCCAAACAGGTGGGAATGCTCATTTCCCCGTTTGTTTTTTTTTTAACTTCATGAAAAACTGCAAAGGCTTTTATTGTGCAGTACATGGAGTTTTTGGCCCTCCTCCTTCCCAGTATTACAAATCACCACAGGATCTTATAAGGACAAAAGGTATTCTCCTCGCATTCCATGAGGAATTTTTTCATTGTCTAGACAACAGCTTGGAGCCCTCTCACTGTAAGGCAAAGCCAATTTGATGGGAATTAAGAACAACCTTAAATGTATCTTGGCTGTTTTCCTCCAAGGAAAACTCCTGACAGCATTAAACACAGTCCACATCCGGAACACAGTCCACTTCGAGTGTATGTACCTTAGCCTGAGGACCAGGGATAGTTTGGGGATTCTGCTAGTATACCGACCACCCCGTTGTCTAGCAGACTCCCTAACTGACCTGACACAGCTAGTCTCAGAGTTGCTGTTGGAGTCGCCCAGACTTTTAGTTTTCGGCGACTTCAACATTCCACTCGAGACCAGTTTGATAAATCTGACTGGTGCGGCTCTGGAGTTCATGGAAACCATGACAAACTTGGGGTCTATCCCAATTGGTCATTGGGCCCACACATTGTGCAGGTCATACTCTCGATGCAGTTTTCAGTACAGAAAAGGAACATCCGTGGGCGGAGGTTATTAAAACCACCGCATTGTCATGGACGGATCATTTCCTGGTCAAGACTAAACTAAGAGTCTCTTCCTGCTGTACCGGGGGTGGTGGACCCATTGGAATGGTCCATCCCCGAAGGCTAATGGAACTAATAGGATTCCAGAAAGCCTTGGAAGTTTTAATGGTTGGTAATGCCGGTGACCCTGTCGAAGCTTTGGTTAATACCTGGAACACCGATCTTACCAAGGCTATTGACACAATCGCTCCCAAGCGTCCTTTCCAACCCGCTCCAAACCGTAAGCCATGGTATACATAGAGCTTAGGAAAATGAAGCGGGTTGGACAACGACTAGAGCGCAACTGGCAGAAAATTCGACTCTTATCTGACAGGACTCATCATAGGAACTTTCTTTGGTCCTATCGAGAGGCAATACATGCAGCGCAGAGATCCTTCTCCTCTGCACATACTGCATCTGCAGAGTCCCATCCAGCAGAGCTGGAAACAACTGACGAGGTGTCCAGCAACTCCGTTGATGTATGTTTACTGGATCAATTTCAATCCGTGAGTACCAAGGACATGGACATGCTACTAGGTAGAGTGAGGAAGATGACCTGCCCTCTCGATCCTTGCCCTTCATGGCTGGCCATCCAGGGGGTGTGTGCCTTGATGGTGTTCCTTAAGGACATCATCAATGCATCCCTCAGGGAAGGGTATGTTCCATCCTGTTTAAAGGAAGTGGTGGTTAGGCCACTCCTGAAAAAACCTTCCCTGGACATGAACAACTACAGGCCGGTTTCTATGTTACCATTCTTGAGCAAAGTGATCTAGAGGGTGGTTGCTCTTCAACTCCAAGTGATCTTGGATGAAACTGATTATCTAGACCCATTTCAAACTGGCTTTAGGATGGGATTTGGAGTTGAGACCACCATGGTTGCCTTGACCAATGACCTGTGTCTATGCATTGACAGGGGTAGTGTGACTCTGTTGGTGCTTCTAGACCTCTCAGCAGCTTTTGATATGATAGATCATAGCATCCTCTTGAATCACCTGAGTGGGTTAGGAATAGGAGGCACTGCGCTCCAGTGGTTCCAGTCCTTCCTCTCGGACAGGTCCCAGAGGGTGCTGCTCAGGGACAGCTGCTCCAGTAAAAAAAAGAGCTTACTTTTGGTGTTTTGCAAGGTGTCATCCTGTCCCCGATGCTGTTTAACATCTATATGAAGCCGCTGGGTGAGATTATTCGGAGTTATGGGGCTGGGTGTTATCAGTATGCTGATGACACCCAGATCTATTTCTCCTTGTCTCGATCATTGGCCTTGAATTCCGATGGCGTCTCTCCTCTTAATGACTATCTTAAAGCAGTAATGGGTTGGATGAGGAAAAACAGATTAAGATTAAATCCAGACAAAACAGAGGTACTCACGGTAGCGGCCCCAAAACCAGGAGTTGGGTTGCAACTTCCAGTCCTGGATGGGGTCACACTCTCCATTAAGGACTGTGTTTGCAGTCTGGGGGTGCTCCTTGATTCATCGCTTCAGATGATTAGTCAGGTGAATGCGACAGTCAGGAGCGCTTGTTATCAGCCTCAGCTGATCTGCCAGCTGTGCCCTTTCCTGGAAGTAAGGGACCTCGAGACTGTGGTGCACACGCTGGTAACCTTTTGTCTAGATTTCTGCAATGCGCTGTACATGGGGCTACCTTCGTGCTTGGTCCGGAAACTTCAGTTGGTACAAAACATGGCAGCCAGAGTGGTCTCGGGAACATCTCAGAGAGACCATATAACTCCAGTATTAAAATCTCTCCACTGGCTGCCTATCAGTTTCCGGGCCCAGTATAAGGTGTTGGTTATTACCTTTAAAGCCCTAAATGGCTTGGATCCAACTTATCTTCGGACCCGCCTCCTCCCATACAATCCTCCACGCTCACTCTGGTCCTCTGGGAGGAATTTGCTTCAGCCACAAAAATCTAGGCTGTCTGCAACCTCCCAGAGGGCCTTTTTGGTAATCGCCACCAAATTATGGAATGGCCTGCCGAACGAGATCCGTCAGATGACGAGCCTGAGTAGCTTTTAAAAAGCACTAAAGACAGATCTCTTTCGGCAGACCTTTCCTGATTAGATCCCGGCCTCAGGAGCTGCATCTCCTGGCCTCTTTTAGTCCTTTACCCTGACTCGCTGGCTGTTGATTTTTGTATGTATTTGTTTATTTATGTGATTTTAAGTTTAGGTGGATTTTAATTTGATACTAGTTTAACATCTTTTTATGGGGGAGGGTGGGGTGGGTGGGGCTTAGGGGTTTTAGTCTGTATTGTTGTATTTTGACTGTTGTAAGCCGCCCCGATTGTTTTTAACAGAGGGGCGGGATAAAAATAAATATTATTATTGTTATTATTATTAAAAATCAAATTAGAAGAACACTGCAATTGCACACGGTGTTCTAAACATGGCTATGACAAGGTCATAAAATGGCACTATAATGGCAGGTGTTTAATTTATATTGCATTTATATTGCAATTCAGTGTACTGTAATTAAGTGTAAAACAATCCATGCTGGGATAGAAACACCTGGATACTTTTATGGTTGACTAGCTCTGCTTCTTATTGAGGAAGAGACGTGGGCCATCATGGGGAAATGGCTCATTGTAAACATCAAATCTTAGTGCTGAACACAGGAAAAAACAAATACATTTTAGGTAACTTTAGGAAAGGGATTGAGAATGAAACAAAAAAAACCCTCCGCCGGATCTGTACCACTAGAAATGTGGGATAAAAATAACATAAATAGGTGCCTAATGTCATTATATAATTCTATGCAGCAGCCACATTTAAAATATTATGTATCCCATCTCTAAAATGATACCATAGAACAGAGCCTAGGAGCAGCCACTGAGAAGGTCCTTTCTCACATCTCCACCAGACATTCCTGTAAAGGTGGCAGGGTCAAGAGAAGAGCCCCTCCTGAAGATCTCACAGTGTAAATAGACTTGTATGGAAGAATACAATCCATTAGATGGCCTAACCTGTATAGGGCTTTATTGGTCAAAACCAGCAATCTGAATTGTACCCAGAAACAACCTGGTTAGCCAGTGGAGCTGTTACAACAAGGCAGTTTTGTGCCTAGTCAACAGTATAACTACAGCTCTTTGGACTGGCTGAAATTTCCAAACAGGCCTGAAAACAGAGATTTTTTAATATTGGAAACTATGCACAGGTATCTTCAAATAACATTTACTAAAACTCCCACAACTGAAAGACACATGTGACTTTTAAGAAATATGATAACTGAAATGAAGTAAGACCAGAATTGTCCAGACTTCCACACAAGAGATGCAGGATCCATGTTAGCTTTGTGCAAACCAAAAATCACCTCCTCAAAACTAGAAGCAAATATGGCCTACTGGGTTGGTGTCTTCAAAGTGCACCTTTTCGTCCAGGAAAACATAGGGCATTGTGTCTTAGAAATATTTTAGGGAGTCCTGGTGGCGCAGTGGTTAAATGCCAGTACTGCAAACCACAAGGTTATAAGTTCGATCCCAGACTCAGGTTGACTCAGCCTTCCATCCTTCTGTAGATCAGTAAAATGAGGACCAGCATAATAAAGAGCTGGGGTGATGTGCTGTGAAAAAAACTGTTAACACAGTTTCAAAAAGAAGTAGCAGCAGTCATCGTTATTAGTACAATGCATTTTCTGCAGTGTCATTCCTGCAGTATGGTTACATGCCAACAGTGCTATCTACTGGCATCTCCATTGTATAATTGTTTGTCTTGTCTGTAATTTGCTTTGAATTGTATGTATTGAACTGAATTCAATTGAATTGTGTTGCACTGTATTGTATATTGTAATGTATATTGTGATGTTGTACCCCACCCCGATCCTGAGGGGAGAGGCAGGTAATAAATAACTAAGTATTATTATTATTATTAGTCAAAAAGTAAATACAAGTAAGGACTGGAAGAGGAGACATAATAAGTGTTTTTAAATGTTGCACAGTGTAGATAGTGCAGATAAAAAATATTTACAGTACAGTATTTCATATATAATAGTTATGTTTTCAGTTGTAGGATATAATAATGACCAGTATTTAGTTGGATCTGAAAAAGAATAAGACATCTATGTGTATAGGCCTATCGGTGGCTTTAATAAAAACCTGTATGTTAACATTTTATAGCAAAGGTCTTACTGCACTCCGAAGAAAAGTGGCAGTGCAGCAGGAATGTTCTGTCTTCCGTGCTGCCTTACTATATGATGTTGTCATTCTTCCAGCATTCTTTTGTTCCGGTTCCATGGGGGACTGAGGTAAAACTATGTCTTTTTGCTAATGGATTTTTCCGGTTAATAACAAGACACGGTTTTACCTCAGTCCCACATGGGACTGGAACAAAAGAATGATATCATGTGGTAAGGCAGCAGGGAAAACTGAACATTTCTGCTGTCTTTCCACTTTTCTTTGGAGTGCGGTAAGCCCCATAGCCAAAGTAATTCTGTATGAGAGCAGGGGTAGGTAGCTATTGGAAGCTGGGAGCCACATTAGCTCCTCATGAGATGTTGTAGACTGCACGTGCAGCAAACAAATAAAATAATTTTAAAAAAAAAATCAGTGTTTTGCTCCAAACACCCTCAAGGGCATGTGGAGGGCATTTGTCCACATTTTTACCTTGCTCTCTCCCCCTGTGGCCATTTTAGGCTGAGGAGAGTTTTTGTCAAAACAGGGAGTGACCTGTCCCAAAAATGTCACTCAAATGCCCTACATGTCCTCTATAGCCTGTTTGTGGGCATTCTAGGGCTTTAAATATATATATATATATATATATATATATATGGGGGCCACAAAATAGCCCTGGGAACAGGATGTGGCTGCACTTTGCCTATGCCTGTGTTTTATATATATATATATATATATATATATATATATATGGGGGCCACAAAATAGCCCTGGGAACAGGATGTGGCTGCACTTTGCCTATGCCTGTGTTAGAGTTTACTTTGATTCAACACACTAAATATATCCCAGATGATCACCCAGGGCAATGCCACATTTATCATGAAGAACTAGATCTCACAAGTAGTGTTGGGAGCAAAATGGAGAATATAAAATACAAACTCCCAAGTGGCAGCTGCATTTCTCCACAGTTTCCTGTGCATAAAACATGGCCTGGGGTGCAAAGGTTCAACCAGATTTTCAACCAGTACAAATCAGTATGTCAGCCCAGAGATAACACCCAGTTTCTGCCTGCTGAGAATCTTACTGATTTATGCTTGCTGTAGTAAATTGCTATGTTTTTGTAGCATCTTTTATCATTGTTGTGGTTATTCTTTCCTGTGCTTGCATAAGGGCGTTTGGGAAATCATCAGCAAGCAGAGGTGTACAGCAGAGGACACAGCTCCTTCTGAATCCTCTTGTTGCATTATGGATTCCTCAGAAGATAATCAAGGAAGTATCTAGGAAATATCTCTCTTGGCTGGCATGCTGCTATAGTCACATAAGCCACGAGTTAAGATAGGGACTTAACAGTCACATTCATGTGTGTTTGTGCATATTTTTCTTAGTGAAGTCATCCTCCAAGCTGGAGTGACATGGTGAGGTAATTCCAGCCCATTACATATCCTGAGTAATGGATTCCAGTCTGTACAGATAACACTCTTGGTGCCTGGCGCAATGTCCCCATCTCTGGCTGCCAGAGATGTGTGGTTCAGGCCTTTCTCAGAGGCCATAAACTTTTATCCTGCAATGTAATATGGCCTTTTAGCTGGCTTTGCTGATAGCACTGTCGCCTCCCTCTTTGCTTTTGCAGTCTGCGTTCTGTGTGTGACACAGACTCCATGTCCCTGAGCAAAGTAATGGCAGCAAATAAACACCTTGGTTTTACTTTTATATGTGAGGCAGGAGCACACAGGAGAGGGGGAACAGAACACACAAACATATCCTAAAAGCTGAAGCACATCTTTCCCTTTTCTGATGGAGCTCCTGTTTCTCTGCTGTCTGGACGGACAAAGATGGTCTCACTCATTATCATCAGCAGGCTGATCACTGCATTTTTTTAAAAAGATGACAGAGTTGAAAACTACTGTAGATTTAATGGGGCTTTTTATACAGCTTTTGGGCCACCATACAAAGGCTGGCCTTACCACTAGGCAGAATGTGGCAACTGCGTCAGCCAGTAGATGCTGGCTGAGACAGTATTCTAGACTTGCCTTGTGAATTCTCTGGCTCTTTGCCGCTGTGGAAGGACAGAGCTGTGTACGTCACACAGCTAGTCCTGGGTTCCCTAAATCAGGGCTTCTTAAACTTTTGCCACTCACAACCCCTTTTCGCCTGAAAATTTTTTACATAACCCCAGGTATATAGGTACATAAAATAGGTATACAAATCAAATTTACTGTTGCCAATTTTTTGGCGTCCCCCACATTCTGTTACACGCCCCCATATGGGGTTGTGGCCCACAGTTTAAGAAGCTTTTCCCTAAATGAGCCTGCCATCTCAGGTGGTTGTAGTGAAGTTGCTACCCTATTGCCCCAGTGGAAGAAAGCTTTAACTGCCCGTCTAGTCCACCACTCCTATATCTTCCAACCATCCCAATTTGACAGAGGCAATCTCATTTAAGCCTGTGCCATCCCACTTTCCCAGCTGCTTGTAAAATGCCCCAGTTTCTCTCTCCTCCTTTCCACCCTTTGTCCTTGGTTTACTTCAACTGCTGCAAACTGAGTTCAAAGGGCAAAAGTATTTTGTACTCAATTAATTCAATGGGGGAGAGGAGGCGCAGAATCTGAATGGGCTCATCATTACCACACTTCAACAGATGTAACAAATTAAGAAAATCTAGGCCTAGATTTAGTTTCTTGTCCCAGCTAGAGCAGACACATTCAATCAATAGAATGTGCATAAGTGTTGACATACCATTCAGGAATTGATTTGATGGATCTATTGCAATTGGGACTAGCAAATGGCCATAAATGCCAGTATGTAACTTGCACGTTCTGATAGCAAACTACATTTTCAGGTTGTGAAGTTTGTTTGTTTTTTCTTTAGCAATAGCACTTAGCAATAGCACTTCTATTTCTATACCACTTATCAGTGCTGAAGCACTCCCTAAGTGGTTTCCAAAGTGTGTTAGCTAATTTCCCCCACAAGTTGGGTACTCATTTTACCGACCTACGGAAGGATGGAAGGCTGAGTGAATCTTGGAGCCCTGATGGATCAAACTTGCAATGTCGTGGCTGCAGTACTGGCATTTAACCACTGTGCCACCAGGGCTCCATAAGTACAGAAATGGCTATGCATGTATACATCATGCAGGGCCAGCCCAGGGGAAAAGTGGGAGGAAGAGAGAGAAACGGGGACATTTCAAAAGCAACTGAAAAAGTGGGATGAAAGAAGATTAATCAGGGCTATCCCTACCAAGTCAGGACAGTTGGAAGGTATTAAACTATTTTACTTTGGGAGTACATGTTTTGGCAGAAAACCCACTCTGGGTGCTGTGTCAAATAAGAGGAGAACTATTGAGTCCCTTTGAAGATGAACACATTCATCTGCTTTTATAAGAAAGAAGAAAACAAAGGAGATGAGCAATCCTGAAAGGGAGGGGCTAGGGTCTGAGAGATTTCTTACTCCATTTGTGTCCCCCTTGCCCCTTGCTGGTCTTCAGGTGAATAAAGATGAGGGATGTGAATTTCTGCACAGCTGATTTGGGTAAATATTCTTTCTCATTCCTCATCCTCCCCTAGTTGGGTTTGAGGCAGGGCTTGTGTGAGACAATGGTGCACTTTCCCTTGTAGCTCAGTGGTGAGGCTAATACTTTGCAAGCAAAGGTGCTAGGTTCATTTCCTGGCATTTTTAGGGAAGGCTGGGGAAAACTCTGGCCTGAAAACCTGCCAGTAGTGAGCTAGAGGGGCAGCAGTCTGACGTGATATAAAGGCGCTTCCTTTGTTCACACTACTCCAGTCAGCAGCACTTAGCTTAGGGACACTTTGTGCTGTGAGAATTGCAGATTGCAAATTGTACTCTGCCGGGGCTGGTGATGTGCCTTTTGGAAACCAAGTACAGTTCAGGAAAAGGGGGACCTTGAAAGCCATTGTCCACTTTTAAAAAACTTAAAAGATACTGTCATGATGGAGTTCCATCATGTTGCCACAAGGTGCAACTCCCATCATTCTGCTAGAGAACTATAACTCTCTTTGTTTGTAAACAGATTGTCTTGCCAGCATAGTATCAGGTAAGAAAAGGGTTAATGGGAAGGGGCTCAAGCACCACCTTCACAGAGCTAATGAGAGGACATCATTAACATAACACCATGTGACTGGACTGACCAATTACAGCTTTAAGCCCGGGAAATCTGGAGAGGTTTTAATTGCTTTTGTTTGAGACTAGAGAGTGAGATGAGTGGGATTTGGAGAAAGAGGTTTTGGAAAATGTGAAGGAACAAAGACTGCTATGCTGGTAGAGCACAGCCATTCCATCTCTGGCTTTTGCTCCCAGCTGCCTGGACAAGATCTCAAGGCAACGAACTGCAAGTATTTAGAAGAGATTAGGGCCTGTTTAGTTGCATTAGGGAATTCTTTTTAATTTCTTTACTTTGGTTGAATGTAGCTAAATTAGTAATTGAATGTAACCTGAGTAATGTAATGCTTTGATCTTGATACTCTGTATTGCTATCACTTTAAGCCTGACTGCCTGAGGTAGGGGAGAACCCTGCCTCATGTGAAACTGCATGACTACTTCTCTTGAATAAAGTAAACTTCTATCTTCCTATGCTGATGCTGACCACGTGCCTTACTCTTGACTATGCTACTGTGAACCTCCTCTGGGGTTAGGAGGAGGGAGTTAGTTGATTCTATAGTGGCAAGGAGTGCCACTGATTAACATAGACTACGCACAACTTCCCACTGCGTTGTGCGTGTAAAAGGGGGGGTCCCAAGGGGGAAATAAGCCCCCCCAGTTAAAACCCAGTGGGTGGGGGGAGAACGATGGTTTTTAGAGTTTGTAGGAGGATCCTGGGGTGAGGACACCCAGGACTAACCCTACAGAGAGAGGGCTAGCCTGGAGCTCCTGGGAAGGGAACTCAGGTTTGAGCCCCGTGACAGATACATTTTACATTTTAAGGTAAGCTGCAGCTTGATTGGTGAGATGTTTGTTTACCCTGAAAAACTGTCTGTACATCAGGGTTAAAGCTCTGAGATCTCCAGACCTGGCCATGAGTGGATGAGGCATCTGAGGGCAAGAGCACAGCTTTTAAAAGTGTTTGTTTATGGATTCCCCTTTATCAGATTTGGTTGGGTTTTTAGATTTTTTTGAATGACATACTCTGAGCTCTTGATTGATGCTTTATGCTTAATGACATTACCAGGGGCTGTCCTTTGGACACAAGTTTTGGCTCTCAGGGTCTAGGATGGTAGTAGGGTTGCTGGAGGTGTGTAGAAAAGAAGATTTCATCAGGTGTTTGATTGTCATGCAACCAGATAAGAAGCAACACCTTCTGAAATTCCCTCTTCTGCACAACCAATAAAGATGCAGGAATGGTCTCCAGTTTTCACTCTGGAAGTCCTAGATGGTAGTAACTTGACAAACCTAATCAAGATGGAGATTCTTTTTTAAAAAATTAATTTTAAAATTAAGCAACATAAAATTTATACATACAACTTAACAAACACATATAACAGTGATTCCCTCCACCGAGGGACTTCTCTTTACATTCATCCCTCTTTCCAAAATACCATTGTTTCCAACTCAGGTTTGTTTCCTCTCCCCTTTATTAATACAAATTCTAAGAATTTACTCCATTTTTCACCAAAAACATTCTTATTTAGCCCTCCTTTTTTTTTCTTTAACCATATTTGTTAATTTCTCATTTATAGCTATATTCCATACTTCATTATACCATTCTTCTATTTGGTATTCACCTTGTGTTTTCCATTTCTTTGCTATTATTAACCTTGCTGCTGTTAGCAGATTTGTTAATAAATCCTTAACAATTTGAGATTCTTGTACTTTTTCACAATATGATAATAATGCTATTTCAGGGCATAAAGGTATATTTATCTCCAGTATCTCACTTATTTCCTTCATTACTATTTTCCAAAATTTCTGCACATACTTGCAATTCCACCACTTATGAATATACATTCCCAATTCTTGGCATCCCCTCCAACACTGTGCTGAGTACTTTTTATCTATTTGATTTAATCTTACTGGGGTTAAATACCATCTCCATATAATCTTATAGTAATTTTCTTTTATTCTTACTGATAATGTTTTCAAATGTTGCATATTCCATATTTTTTCCCACTTGGATTTTTTTATTACAGTTGCTACATCTGTTTCCCAAACATCTTTAAGATAGTCTTGTACTTCTTCATTATCCATTAACATTTTATATATTTTACTTGTAATACCTTTTATATTGATTTTCTCTTGAGTAGCTTTTATAATCAATTCCTCAAATTTTGTATTTTTTCTACAACTTCCCTCCTTTAACCATTTTTTGTCCATCGTTCTAACTGTATCAGTTTAAACCATGTGAATCCTTGCTCTTTTAATATTTTTTCCATATAATTCTTATTTTTCATTTTCCCCATCCATGCCTTCAACCTTATTATTTCTTGTCCTCCTAACTTTGCTTCCACTTCATTTCTTAAATTTGCTGGTAAACCCTCCAACAATATTACTGGCGTTAATGGAGATATTCCTGGAACTAATACTTTTTTATATTTAATCCATATATCTAGTATATTTTTTAAGGAGACTTCTTAACAATAAAACCACATCCTTTTGAAAAAATAGTTGCTACTCCTCTTGATTTTGATGTTCCAAAAGCTTTTTTATATGTAGTTGTCCATTTCAACTTCAATTCATTCACTCTATCTTTATTTTGGTGTGTTTCTTGAAGGAATATTATATCTGCTTTAGATTTATTTAATAAAGATTCTATTCTTTTTCTTTTGATTACGTTTCCTAATCCTTTTACATTTAAGGTCAATATTCTCAATCTGCCTTCCATATTATGTATAATAAATTTCTACTTCTATTAGTCGCCCATAGTGCACAAATATTACAATACTCAAATAAACAACAATTCCCTCCCTGCACCACCCTCCACCTTCCCCCCTCCTCCCTACCCCTCCCACATACACATTTCCTCACCCCCTCCTAATCCCAGGGATTACTATCCCCGCCATAGCTATAAAACTTTGAGGGGGGTGTCACCCATCACTGATGCAACCTTTGATCTCATCTCTCTGTTTTTTTCAGTCCCTTGTCTTTATATCTTCAGTTCTCCTTTCCTCATGTTGCTCCTTTCAGCTCAGCTTGATCTTTTGCTGCTTCTTGCTCTTCCTCTCTCAATCCCAGCGTTATCAGCAGTTGTAATTCTTCTTCCAGTGTTTTTATTTTGTAGAATTTCCCAGCATACTTGAATTTCAAAAATATTGCATATCCCCAATTGTAGTTAATATTGGGTTTTTTTTTTCAGTATAGCTATAATGGGTTTGATACCTCTCCTTCATTCATAAAATCATAGAATCATAGAATTGTAGAGTTGGAAGAGACCACGAGGGCCATCCAGTCCAACTCCCTGCCACGCAGGAAATCTTGATCAAAGCATCCCCGACAGATGGCAATCCAGCCTCTGTTTAAAGACCTCCAAGGAAGGAGATCCCACCACACTCTGAGGAAGTGCGTTCCACTGCCGAACAGCTTTTATTGTCAAAAAGTTTCTCCTAGTGTTGAGGTGGAATCTCTGTTCCTGGAGCTTGCATCCATTGCTCCGTGTTCTAGTCTCTGGAGCAGCAGAAAACAAGCCTGCTCCATCCTCAGCGTGACACCCCTTCAAATACTTAAACAGGGCTATCATATCGCATCTTAACCATCTTTTTCAGGCTAAACATACCCAGCTCCCTAAGTCTCTCCTCATAAGGCATCGTTTCCAGACCTTTCACCATTTTAGTTGCCCTTCTCTGGACATGCTCCAATTTGCCCATATCCTTTTGGAATTGTGGTGCCCAGAACTGGACACAGTATTCTAGGTGAGGTCTGACCAAGGCAGAATAGAGCGGCACTATTACTTCCCTTGATCTAGATACTATACTTCTATTGATACAGCCCAAAATCGCATTGGCCTTTTTAGCTGCCGCATCACACTGTTGACTCGTGTTCAACTTGTGGTCTACTAGGACTCCTAGATCCCTTTCGCATGTAGTCTCATTCAGCCACGTCTCTCCCATTTATATCTATGCATTTCGTTTTTCTGCCCTAAGTGAAGTACTTTACATTTCTCCGTGTTGAATTTCATTTTGTTAGCTTTGGCCCAGCTCTCCAGTCTATCCAGGTCATTCTGAATTTTGATCCTGTCCTCTAGGGTATTAGCTACTCCTCCTAATTTGGTGTCATCTGCAAATTTGATAAGTATGCCCCTAATTCCCTCATCCAAGTCATTGATAAAGATGTTGAATAGCACTGGGCCCAGGACAGAACCCTGTGGCACCCCACTGGTCACATCTTTCCAAGACGAAGAGGAGCCACTGCTGAGCACCCTTTGGGTTCGGCCGGTCAACCAATTACAAATCCATTGAACAGTTAACTTGTCTAGCCCACATTTTACAAGCTTGTTTGCAAGAATGTCATGGGGAACCTTGTCAAAGGCCTTACTGAAATCAAGGTATGCGATGTCCACAGCTTTCCCTTCATCTACCAAGCTGGTAATTTTATCAAAAAAAGAGATCAGATTAGTCTGGCATGACTTGTTTCTCTGAAACCCATGTTGACTTTTTGTGATTATGGCATTGCCTTCTAAATGTTCACAGACTCTCTGTTTAATGATCTGCTCTAGAATCTTCCCTGGTATTGATGTCAGACTAACTGGACAATAATTGTTGGGATCCTCTTTTTCCCTCTTTTTGAAGATGGGGACAACGTTTGCCCTCCTCCAGTCTGCTGGGACTTCTCCTGTTCTCCAGGAATTCTCAAAGATTATTGCCAATGGCTCTGAGATCACATTTGCCAGTTCTTTTAATACTCTTGGATGTAGTTCATCTGGTCCTAGAGATTTAAATTCATTTAGATTAAGAAGGTATTCCTGTACAACCTCTTTGCTTATTCTGAGCTGGATTTCCCCTATTGTGTCCTCTGTTCCATTCTCCTCAGGTTGGTCCCCCTTTTCCTTTTCTGAAAACACTGAGGCAAAGAAGGTGTTGAGTAATTCTGCCTTCTCTCTGTCCCCTGTTAGCATTTTGCCATCTTCTCCACGTAGCGGCCCTATCATTTCCTTCTTCCTCCTTTTGCTGCGGACATACCCCAAAAAACCCTTTTTATTGTTCTTAACCTCCCTAGCAAGCCTGAGCTCATTCTGAGCTTTAGCTTTTCTGACTTTACTCCTACACGTGTTCGCTATCTGTTTGAATTCTTCTTTGGTGATTTCCCCCTTTTCCCATTTCCTATACATGTTCTGTTTAAAACTTAGCTCCATTGAAAGTTCTTTAGTCATCCATCCTGGTTTCTTGAGACACCTCACATTATTCTTCCTCAATGGTACTGTTTGAAATTGTGCCTTTCAATATCTCCCTTTTGAGAAAGTCCCATCCATCTTGAGGTCTCTTCTCTTTTAGTATTCCTGACCATGGGATCACCCCCAGTATTTCCCTGAGTTTATTGAAATCAGCTCTCCTAAAGTCAAGAATGCGTGTCTGACTGTGCCTAGCTTCTACTTTCCATTGTATAACAAACTCCAGGAGAACATGATCACTCTCACCTAAGGATCCCACCACTTGCACCCCATTAACCAGGTCATCTCTATTGGTTAGGATCAGATCTAAAATAGCTGACCCCCTTGTTGCCTCTTCCACCTTTTGGACCATGAAATTGTCTTCCAGGCATGTAAGGAATTTGCTAGACCTTGAAATTTTGGTTGAGTTAGATTGCCAGCAAATATCAGGATAGTTGAAGTCACCCATCACTACTACATCTCTCCTTTCTGCATGTGTGTTCATCTGTTCTAGAAAGGCATCATCCAATTCCTCCATCTGACTTGGGGGTCTGTAGTAGAATCCCACAATAACATCCCTATTGTTTCCCTCCCCTTTAATTTTTATCCAGATGCTCTCCACCTGGCTTCCAGTATTGATGTCATGGATCTCTTCACTGGTGTAAATATCCCTGACATATAATGCTATTCCTCCTCCTTTCCTGTTTGGCCTGTTTCTCTTATAAAGGTTATACCCCTCTATTCCTACATTCCAGTCATGAGACTCATCCCACCAGGTTTCAGTAATGCCTATTACTGGAAAACATTCCAAAGCATTGGGAAACATTCCAATGTTTTCGCACACAAATCATTGAAGATAATCACTGGTGTTGATTCAAAAAGTATTTGGTCACCCAGTTTCCTGATTTCTTTCATAAATGTCTCTTTTTTATAGTAATTGGCCACTTCCACCAGTACATCGCTGGGAGTTGTTTTCCTGAATCCAGTTTTATGAATTCTCTCAAAATCTTCCTGCACCCACTGTAACTGGGGTGTCAGTTGCTGGAACCAGTTTATTATTTTAATTTTCAGCTGGGATGCAGTTTCTCTTTCAAAGTGTGGAACATTTCGAATTCTTATATTTGTTCTTTTATCTCTGTCTTCCTGGGCAATAATCTGTGTTTGCATATCAGAAATCGCAGCTTCATGCCTCTGAAGCCCATCTTTTTTTTTTTTAATTTCTCCAAAAATCATTAAAATCAAACATTATACATTCAAAGTACAGTTGCTTACACACCCTTAACATTTACAATCGATTATTATAGTTCTCTTTCTTCATACATTCCTTCTTCCATTCTACTTCTAACATATCGCTCAATCACATTGCATTGTACTTCCTTCCGAATGTTCACAGTTGATTGCTCTTTTATACTCTTTTTTCCTTATTACTCTTCAGTCCGTACAATAAATACCCTTATTTCACTATTTCAATGTCATTTTCCTTTATTTCCTTGTCTGTTAATGCCACTGTCTAATGTAACTAGTCTAAATGCTACATTTGTATTGACATTTTAGTTTATTGAGAGTTTATTAATTTATATGCTTGTCATTTCACTTATTTGTTCTAAAGCTCCTTCCATATTAGTTTATGTAATAATTGTTTTAGCATTTCCCCATCTTTGTTCTAAATATTTAGATAATTTAATCCAGATTTGTTGATTCTTGTCTATATACTTACCTTTTATAAGCATGGTCAATTGATCTGTTCCTATCATTTCATGAGTTTTTATTAGCCACTGGTCTATTGTAGGTGTCTCAGAGTTTTTCCACATGGATGCATATGTTAATCTTGCTGCCGCCAGCATGTAGAATAATACTTTTTCCTTTTCTTGGTCTAACTTCTCCTCTTGTATACCCAATAGGAAGGTTTCAGGTTTAAATGAGATGTTGGATTCTAATATTTCATTACAAATTTTTTGAATCTGCAACCAGAATTTTTTGGCTTTGTCACAGGTCCACCACATGTGGTAAAATGTTCCTGGGTTATGTTCACATTTCCAACATTTACTGCTCCTTTTTTTGTGCATTTTGGCCAATCTGTGCGGGGAGAGATGCCATCTATAAAACATTTTGTAACAATTCTCCCGAATATTCTGGCTTAAAGTAAATTTCATTTTTTTTGTCCACATTTCTTCCCACTTTTCCAATTCTATTGGGTGTCCGATGTTCTGAGCCCATTTTATCATGTTCTCTTTAACTGTCTCCTCTTGAGTTTCCCATTCTAGCAAAGTTTGGTAAAATCTGGCGATCATTTTTTTATTTCCAGGGTTTACAATTTTATCCCATATACAGTTTGTTTTTTCTATGCCCTCCAATTTTATATCCATTTTAGTTCTTTCTCTAATTTGTCTGTATAGATACCAGTGACATATTATTCCGTCTTTTTCCAATTCTTCTTGTGTTTTAATTATGTATTGTCCATTTTCAATCTTTAAGATGTCTTTGTATGTTATCCAACTCTGTGATTTTGTCTTTTCTCTACTAAATAGTGCCTCATGGGGCGACATCCACATCGGTAATTTTGGACATAATCTTGCCTTATATTTTTTCCATATTTTTATTAAAGCTCTTCTAATGAAATGATTATTAAAATCTCTGTTGACTGCTTCCTTATTGTAGAATAAATATGCGTGCCACCCAAATCGATTGTTCGTTCCTTCAAGTCTTAATAATTTCGAGTCCTCTAATGTTGTCCATTCTTTTATCCATGACAAGCCACAAGCTTCATAGTATAATTTTATATTTGGTACATCAAGGCCGCCTCTTTTCTTTATGTCTTGTAAGACTTTCATTTTTACTCTGTGCTTTTTTTCCATCCAAATGAATCTGGAGATATCTCCCTGCCATTTCGTAAATACTGCATTGTTATGTATAATGGGTATCATTTGAAATAGATATATCAGTTTAGGCAAGCAGTTCATTTTAATTGTCGCTATTCTACCGAGAAAAGATAACTTTAGGTTTTGCCAGTTTTTCAAATCTTTTTTAATTTCTGTCCATAATTTCTCATAGTTATTTTGGAACAATTCAGAATTTTTATTTGTTACATCTATTCCTAAATACCGTGCTTTTTTGACTATTTTGTATCCTGATTTTTCCACCAGTATCTCTTCCTCTTCTCGCTTCATATTTTTTGTTATTATTACCATTTTTTCCTTATTTATTTTCAGTCCCGTTAATGTCTCAAAGTCTTTTAGTATTGTTTTTAATGTCGAGATTTCCTCTATTGGATCCCCTAATGATATCAATAAATCATCTGCATATAACTTTATTTTGTAGTTGTATTTGCCTAATTTAATTCCTTGTATTTTGTTTTCTTCTCTTATTTTTATGCTCAAAATCTCCATTACTAGCAAAAATAGTAATGGGGAGAGCGGACATCCCTGTCTCGTACCTTTTTGAATTCGTATTTCCTTTGTTCTTTCCCCATTTATTATTAACTTAGCTTTCTGGTCATCATAAATTGCTTCAATCCATTTTGAAAATTCTTTCCCTGCCTTAATTATTTCCAAAATGTCCGCTATTATTATCCAATTCACGTTGTCGAAAGCCTTTTCGATATCCAAAAAGATTAAGGCAAGTTTCTTGTCTACCTGACAATCACAATATTCAATCAAATTGAGGACATGCCGTATATTATCTTTTATGTATCTTCCGGGAATAAAGCCTCTTTGGTCTGTGTGTATCCAATCTGCAAGAACTTTCTTCAGTCTGTAGGCCAGGATTGATGCAAAAAATTTATAGTCTACGTTTAGTAATGAAATTGGGCGATAGTTTTTTGGATCTTGTGAGTCCCTGTTTTCTTTGTGTATTAGTATTATATTCGCCTCTTTCCAAGAGTTAGGTATAGCTCCTTTTTTTATTTTGTCTAGGGTTTTTTTCAAAGGTAGGATTAATTGGTCCTCCATAACCTGATAATATCTTGGAGTAAACCCATCTGGGCCTGGTGATTTCCCTATCTTCATTCTTTTAATCGCCTCTGAAATTTCTGCAACTGTTATTGGTTGATTTAATCTTTGCCGCTGCTCTTCAGTAAGTTTTGCCAATGAATTATCCCCTAGAAAAGCTTGTATATTTCCTGTATTTGTTTCTCGTTTTTTATATAATGATTCATAGTATTTCCTAAATATTGCTTTAATTTTATCTTGGTCAGAGTATATCTGTGCTCCTTCCTTGATCTTAGCGATGTGATTTCTTTCTTTTTCTTTTCTTAATTTCACTGCTAGCCATCTCCCTGGTTTGTTTGAGTGTTCAAATTGTACTTGTTTTATGTATTGTAGCTTTTTATGAATTTCTTCTATTGTTTCGAATGATAATTGCTGTTGTAGTATTTTTATATCCCTTAATATCTGTTTGTTTGATGGGTCATCTTGGAGATCCCTTTCTTTTTTCCTTATTTCTTCTTTTATCTTTGTTGTTTTCTCCATTTTCCTTTTTTTAATTTCTGATGCTTGCTGAATAAAAAACCCTCGCATCACTGCTTTTGAAGCCTCCCATACCGTAATTATATCTGTCTCACCATTCATATTTTCTTTGAAATACCAATTGAGAGTTTGTTTTGCTTTTTGGACTATTTTTTCTCTTTGCAAGATATTGTCACTCAGTCTCCAGTTGTATTCTGATTTCCTTTCTTTTAGTTCCAGCTTCACCGGATTATGATCTGACCAGATCCTTGGCAATATTTCGATTTTATGTATTGTGTTGCACATGTTATTCGTTAACATATAGAAGTCAATCCTCGAGAACGACTTGTGTCGTTCTGAAAAGAATGTATAATCTCTTGTATCGTTATATTTATATCTCCATGCATCTGTTAATAATAAGTTTGTTGTCATCTTAAAGAAAGTCTTAGGTAATTTCCCTTGTCTTGCCTTGATTTTTTGATTTGATTGTCTATCCAGTGTTGGCGCTATCACCCCATTCCAATCTCCAAATAGCATCATCCTGTCATAATTGTATTCCGTGATCTTCCTCAGTAACTCCTCAAAGAATTTGTCCTTGTTTTCAAGTGGTGCATATAATCCCAGTATCAATGTTTTCTTGTTTTGTATAACCCCTTCTAAACCTATGTAGTGGCCTGCGGGGTCAGTGAATAGTTGTTCTACTTGGATTCTATGGTTTACATATATTACTACCCCTTTTTTCTTTTTTTCGTTCGCTGAAATAAATTCTGCGCCTAATTTTTTATTTTTCAATAATTTTATGTCATCTTTTCTGACATGAGTTTCTTGGAGGCATATTATGTCCAATTTCTTTTTCTCCAAAAGATGAAATATTTTCCTCCTCTTTTCAGGCGCATTTAGTCCTTTAACATTCCAAGTAATAATTCTTAAGTTCATAGTTAGTTAATACAAAATGTCTTTTTTGTTTTTACTCTATCTCTTCTTCTTCTTTATTAAAGCCCATCTTTATTATCATTTGCAATTTTTTCCACTTTTTTAATTTCTTTACACATTCCTGCCATTTCCTGATTAATTTGATGCATGGCACTTTGTAGTTGTTTAGAAACTTCCTGTATTGTTTCTTGTTTCAAAGTCTGAATTTCATTTCGTAGCTCAAGTGTGTGAGCTTTAAAACTTTGAAGTAATTTTTCATTATTTTGTGCCAACAAAGATTGTAAATCCTCTTGCCCTGACAGGTTTTCTTTACTTTTTGTAACATTCCTTGGTAGAGCTTTCTGCCCATTCTTTCCTCCCCCTGCTCCAGTCGCCATTTTTTTTAATGCTTCGGTCTGTGCTTCTCCCTCCACCTCTTTTGAGCTTTTAATTTTTTCAGTTACTGTTAAAATCTCAGCTGAAACAGCTCTTTCAAGTCTTGAGATTGTTTTATCAGAGGGTTTATTTTTAGATCTTGTCCACAAGGGAGTTTGCAAGAATTTTTTCTTTTCTCTGTCTCCCTTTCCTCCTTTTGACATCAGCTTCCCTCGTAAACCCCAAGCTCCGAGCTATCAGTTTTTAGATAAGGCAGAATTTACTCACAGCATTCCGACACAGGAGAACAGTTTCTTTACTTTAATTAATTGCTTTAACAAGGTATTTTCTTTGTTTCAAAGATATCACATCGGAGAGAGCTGGATTCTACGGCCACATCCGGTGGTGCTTGACTCCACCCCAAGATGGAGATTCTTCAGCTGTCCAAATATTGTGAAGTCGAAGCCTTTCACGGCCGGCATCCATAGGTTTTCCATGGATTTTTTTTCCAGGCTGTGAGGCCATGTTCTGAAAGAGTTTCCTTCTCATGTTTCACCTGCATTTGTGGCTGGCATCTTCAGAGAATGGTTGGGTAGAAGTGGGGGGGTATATACTATGAGTCCCTATTGGAGAGGATATGTACATTTGTGTATTTGAATGGCTAGTTCCTGGGGGGAGATATGCAAGGAGGATTAGTGTCTGTTGGGCTAATGGTCCATTGTCTGTTGGAAATCCCCCTATCCCTGGGTGAAGTTCATTTGCATGTGTTGAGATTTGATTTTCATGTTTTTCATGACTGGAGCCACAAAGAAGAAGATTTGGTCGCATTTCTGAACACCTGAACAGCATCCACCTGAATATCCAATTCGATATGGAAAAAGAAAAGGAACATTGCCATTCTTGGATGTCCTAGTCATTCGCAAACCAAACCAATGGTTGGGACACAAGGTATACAGAAAACCCACACACACGGACAGATACCTACACAAGAACACCAATCATCACCCAGGACAAAAAAGAAGCACAATAAAAACATTGGTAGATTGCACAAAAAGGATCTGAGAACCCCACTACCCAGAGGGCGAACTGAAGCACCTAAACTGGGCCCTACAGGCTAATGGTTACTCCAGACCAGACATCACAAGAGCAGTCAGACCCAGAAAAAAAAAACAGGAATGAAGAAGAAAAAAACAGCCACCCAAAGGGAAGGTATTTTTACCATACATCAAAGGAGTTACAGACAGAATAGGGAAACTGATGAAGAAACACAACCTCCAAATGATCTACAGACCAACCAAGATAATCCAAGAAATGCTACACTCAGCGAAGGACAAAAGAGACCCCCTCACAGCCGCAGGAGTTTACCACATACCATGCAGCTGTGGACAAGTTTACATAGGGACCACTAAACGCAGTGTGAAAACACAAATCAAGGAACATGATAGACACTGCAGACTGGACCAGCCAGAAAAATCAGCTGTAGCAGAACATGTTATAAACCAACCAGGACACAAAATGTTATTTAAAAACTCAGAAATTCTGGACCAGGCCAACAACTATCATGTCAGAATGCACAGAGAAGCTATTGGAATCCACAAACACCTGGACAACTTCAACATGAAAGAAGAAACCCTAAAAGTAAAACAAAATTTGGCTGCCAGTCCTGAAGAACACTAAAATCAGAACTCAACACTTACAAATGAACTCCACCCAGGGACAGGGGGATTCCGAGCAGATAATAGACCATTAACCAACCATTAGCCAAACAGACACTAATCCTCCTTGCATATCTCCCCCAGAAACTAGCCATTCAAATACACAAATTTACATAGCCTCTCCAACAGGTTCTCAAAGTATATACCCCCCCACTCCTACCCAACTATTCTCTGAAGATGCCAGCCACAGATGCAGGCGAAACGTCAGAAGGAAACTCGTCCAAAACATGGCCTCACAGCCTGGAAAAAAACCACGGAAAACCTATGTCCAATTATTGCTGGATTGCTAGTCTCATGAGCCCTAGCCAGGCTAACCAACGGTGAGGAATGCTGGGAGCTGCAGTCTAGCAACATCTTGGGTGGCTGCCTGATTCCCATCCCTACTATATATCTATGCAATCAACCACAAGTTGTAATCCATGAGATCAAAAGCGACCTTTCACCCTGTATGGTGATCTTAGATGTTCTCTCATCTTTTTTCCCCATGAATGTAGATGTGTGACAGAGAGAGATTTACTGTTTTCATTGTCCTAGAGTGTATGAATATGTTATATTGCTATTTTATTTGTTGGTGAGGACTGATTGGGGTTGTTAGCCTCCATGGATATTTCCATAGAAAGCCAGGAATTAAATATAGGAATAAACAGATTAGTGAGATATAAACAAAATATTGAGCAACAATAATGTTAGCATATGTGGAGTGTTGGCTGTATTCAGTAGGGTGGGTGACAAACTCTGCACTCCAGAGCTGCAGCATGCTGCCTTCCTGAATGCAAATTTTATATGTTGCCATGTTGATCATAATACAGATTTCAAAGCCCATATTGTATATACTAACTATCTCGGTTTGACAGGGACAATCCCAATTAATCCTCTCTCCCAATTTTTCAGCTGCTTTTAAAATGTCACAGTTTCTCTCTCCTCCCACTTTTCACCTTTGTTCTTATTTACTTCAGTTGCTGCAAACTGAGTTCAAAGTGCAAAAATAGCTTGCACTCAACTCAGTGGAGGGAGAGGAGGGTAGGGGATTTTGACTTTATAGATTCAGGTAAAAGCAATTTGCTGCACCCTCTCCTGGCTTCTCTGGCTTCCTCATTAATAACTGTGGCCGTCTTGACCACACCCTGGTGTTGCTTGGCCAGATGTGTCCTAGTTTTCATAGATGAAATGTTGAGCATATGATTGTGCCAACACCTTTATTAGGTCAATCCAATAAATTGAATTTTGTGCCTTTTTGATTGGCTTGAAAAAGGTTCTTACCACAATATGGACTGTGAAATAGAAGTCTCCTAATGGTTTGCTCTTAAGCTTTTTATAATTCAGAAAAGAAATCTCGGGATGTCACACTTTGGAGGTTATGCTATTTGCTATAAGAGTGTGATAACTGACCAAGATAAATAATCATTTTTTTAAAAAAGTAACAGATATCCAACACCCCCTGCCAAGAATTCTGGAGCCTCTTCTTAAGCAAACAAGCTTTGCACACACTGGGTCACCCCTGGAGCAAATCAGCATCTGTCCATCAAAACTACCTGCAAAGAAGTGTACACTGGTGTGGGAGTGATGATCAAGAGGAATGAGGTTGTGCAGAGAACACCAAGCTGCTGGTTAGAATAGAGAAGGCTTGTGTGTGCGCGCGCACGGGCATATGTGCAAGAAAGCCTCCTTCAGCTTCATTTGCATTGGCTGTACAGTTCTGTTTACATGGCACAGACCCACTACACTGATGTCATCTGTCTTTTCTGGAAGGAGGCTGGCAATGACTTCACTGCTGTGCATGCAAGAGCCAAAGTGTTTGCTCCTTATTCAGCCACAAGGCAGGGTGAAGCCTCTGAAAGCAGAAGAGGCTGTCTGGCAAGTTGGTTTGCTTTTGTATTTGCAATGATAACTACAAAAACAACACAAAACCCACAGACCCTGGGTTTTTACTTTGAGCCCTCATACTTAAAAATTATGGTGTGTTTTTTAAAATTATTTACTGCAAAATGCAATAACGTGGCAAGGGCAGCTGAGAGTTCTGATCTCCGAAAGTTGAAATCAATATATACTGAGAGACAAGCTGATTTGATTTATAACCCATGTTTCTCTCTTGAATGAGAGTCAGCATGACTTAACCAAAGTGTGCACAAATGTAAAATTTATAAAAGCATTAAAAATGTAAAACAGAGTTTTAAAATACCCAACAATACAAGACAAATATAGCACCTATTCAGTTACATGACCCTTCTATGGCAAGTGAGGGTTGCCAAAACCCTGCCTAAACAGAATAGTCTCTGCCTGTCACCAAAAAAACAACAGAGCATGGAGCAGCTCCTAACCTCCCTCTGTAGGAAGTTTCAGAGTCTGGGGATGGCCACCATGAAAGTTTCCTCTTGTGTCCACACTGAAAATTCTTCAGAAGGGAAATGGGACCAAAAGAAAGGCCTTCCCCAGAATCTCAAGGTCCTGATGGGGGAGGCTCTTGTGGAGTGATGTGGTCCATCAGATAGTCTGAACCTAAGTTACACAAAGGTTTATATACCATACAACCCATGCTTTGAATAATGCCCAGAAACAGACCGCTAATCAGTGAAGCTGTTTGTAACAAGGGAATCACATCTACATTCTTTGACAGGCCCCATTCAGCACTCTTGGCACAGCATTTTGGACCAGCTGAAATTTCCAAACACTTTTCAGAGGCAGCCCTTTACTTATAGCTATGCACATCTGTTTTCAGATAAGATGGACTCTTTTAGACTCTTGGGTGAAATGCGCTGAAAATCTGGCTCTGGGCAATTATGTGGGAATTGCTGAGTTCTGAAAGCTATACATAATATGTCAGGGATCAAGCTTTTCTCAATGTCAAATTGACTAGATTGGAAACAAAAAAAATGCAAGGTACAATGCCTAAAATAAGTTTATGGAACACTTGCTGTGATCATTTGGAAAGACTGATGCAGAGCAGCTTCAGATGAGACTTTTAATATGCCATCATCTGGCTACATTTACTGCATCTTATGGGTACTTTGCATGATGCTGTTCTCTACCTACAGTTCCTGTTGTTTTCCCAACCTGTTTCCCCCGCCCCGCATTACTACAGAAAATCCATTATGGAGAAAAAGATGGAATAGCTGCACAGCTCTTTTACATTTTTAGCAAGAGGAACCTTCCATCTGGAAATGCCCATAGTTCTGTCATCTCTCTCTCTCTCTCTCTCTCTCTCTCTCTCTCTCTCTCTCTCTCACACACACACACACACACACACACACACAGAGAGACCTATTCCCAGTGGCAGAGGTGATGAGTTCCAAGGGCTTTCCCACATAATAAATCCAAGGTTGTCCTTTGTTGTTATTGTTGTGTGTCTTCAAGTCCTTTCCAACTTACAGTGACCCTAACATGAAAGTATGGGATTTTCTGAGGCTGAGAGTGTGTGACTTACCCAAGGTCACCCAGTGGGTTTTCATGGCCAAGTGGGGATTTGCACCCTGGTCTCCAGAGTTGTAGTCCAACACTCAAACCACTATGTGACGCTGGCTTCATGAGCCTGCCCTGACTACAGCTAAATAGAACGGTTCCTTTCCTGGCCTAGAGAGGGAGGTGGGGAGCGGCATGACTGTGTTCTTCCCATTCTTACTCTTTTATAAAGAATGGGATGACTGGAGAAATGTGTGCTGGTGGTGGAAGGATGTGGCCTTTGCAGAATAAAATAATCAAATGTCCAGTAGAAGCTGAAATGGTCCACATTTCTTGAGCAGCAACAAATGACTTCAAGTAACCAACTGCCATCCTTAGGAATGGCAGTCTGGATAACCGTATTAAATTACTGTTCGAGATGGAAGGGAAGGGATATTTATTTTAAAAGAAACAAACCAAAAACTTTGCAGAATTTCTGAAAATGGTATGGATGGCATGGCCTCACCATTTTTGTTTTGGCCCATGAACGCCCCACAGCAGCAGGAAGGTTTGTATAGTCAAAGAGACTACCAAGAGCACTCTCTGCTCCCCACCGTCTGCTGCAGAGCTGCTGAAGTGACAGGCATAATCTCTGGCTTGCAACCTGCCAACTCTCTCAGTTGCCAGGCTGTATCTATCACACCTTGAGAGGAGGAGAATCACTTTCTTCCTTCAGCAGAAACCACTTCAGTTTATTGGCCTTATTGTTGTTGCAGCAAAACGCCCTTACCAATTGTTGCATTGCAGAGATCCAGGAATGCAGTGGTGTTTTTGTAGAAGCTATTCTCTGAGTGAAATGTGGAATTTTGTGTTATGCACAACAGTTTACTTTTCAGAGTTGAAGAGAAGCACTTGTGGTGGTGTGCAGACTACTTGGTGGGTTCACACTGTCCCAAGAGCCAGATGATGCTGAGGGTGGTATTAATTTAGGCCAAGCCCACTCAGGTGCATAAGAGATGACAATTTTCCAAATTGCATCAAAGGAGATGATCAGACGAGGCGAATATCCTGGGACAGGAACAGGACAGGGGTGAGAAAGGGGCTCCCTTTCAGATGATGTCGAGCCCCTCCATGATGCTTCTGTTCTGCCCCCGTTCTGCTCCCAGGGTATTCTATTCACGGTGAAAAATCTTGAATAGAACCCCTTTTCCGTTTTCTTCCGTGCCTGTCACGGAATCAGGGATGTGGGTAAAGGAGCCCTGTCCCTGTTCCGTGATGACAGGCACGGGAGAGGAGATCCATGGCAGTCACTTCCTGCCATGATCTGGACATCAAGGTAAGTGCCACCCTTCTCCCCCCCCCCCAGTTGCTTTTTTATTTTACATTTATTTCTGCCTTTTATTTTCGATTTGGGGTTATTTCAAATTTCCCTCCGAATCGTTCTCTCATGAGAACGAGTGGGATTTCCCCTGGCCAGTTGTAAAGGAAGCCTTACGATGGCTGCATTTATGGCCAGCTGGGCAAGGAGGCAGGGAGCCTGTTCCTGGACTGGAACGGAGGTAAGTTAGCGAACATTTGCCTCCATTCCATTGCAGGAATGGGAGAGGAGGTGGTGGGGCAGTAACAGAATATTTTATCCCCATCTGATAATGTCCAATGTCATTTCTCTTAAAGTGATTTACTTCAGTAAGTTGTAGGGGGTTTCATTTGCTGGATAAAAGCAAATTGGCCAGCTCTGTCCAGCCTGCGAACACTACATGCCCTCCAACATTTCACAAATGAAAACTAGGACATGTGGTCAAGCAATCTCAGAATGTGGTCAAGATGGCAAAAGTGAGGAAGCAACACAAAGTAGGAGAGGCTAGCAGCAGTTTGCTTTTGCCTGACCCTACTGGGGAGAGTAAGAAGATTATTAGATGTGGCAAAAACTGCATCAAAAGATCGTGACAAGAATAAAAACGGTGACATTACCAGACAGCAACATCCTCCAGCATCCTGGGGGCATAGTACAGCCATCAGTAAGGCATCCCTTTGATTTGCAGCTTTTCCCCATCAATGAAAAGGAAAGCCTTGGCAGCGGCAGCGCTACACCCCAGAATGCCCGAAGTATGCCGTGTCTGGTGAGGTCTCACTTTCTGTTCTTTTAGTGATCTTCTGATGCGGTTGGGAACACGATTTTTGTCGTGTTCCCCCGCATCTGATAATCTCCTAAGATTCCACCTCTCCTCTCTTCCCACTGAGTTGAGTGCAAACTAGTTTTGGACTTTGAACTCAGTTTGCAGCAACTGAGGTAAGCTAAGGACAAGGAGGGAAAGGAGACAGAGAAGGGGGAAAGTGGGACATTTTGAAAGCAGCTAAGAAAGTGGAACAGTAGAGGATTAATCATGACTGTCCTTGCCAAATTGGGACCACAGGGGAATATGACACTGTCCTTGGCCTCCAGTGAGCAATGCCGGTCTGTGTTTGTCCCAACAGTCTTCAGCATAGTACACACCTGGTATATAAAATGGAACTAAAGTGCAGCACTGGTATGAAAGTGAGGCAAGATTGCACTTGCAATACATCCAGTATTTGCTGTTGATTAATTTTTGGACTGTAGCTCATTTAGCTGAAAACTGTGTGAACATAAATCAATGAACAGTCTGCATCTTTTTTTTAAAAAAAAAAAAAAGGGAAGGAGAGGCACAGGCTCCATTCTGGAGCAGTGCAGACAGCTGAGTAATGGGCATCTTTGAGTAATGGCATGGCCAGCCAGCTCTAAATCACTGAAGAAGCAGACTAGAGCGCTGGAGCCACAACATGGCTGTTCTTAATCACAGTCTGTTCCCAGATGGTGCCTTGCAGGGGAATAAACAGGGTAGCGGATCAGAGGTATGGGAAGCAGACTCCTGTTCTGAAATAGCATCACACTTGATTTTGTTTTATGGCCATCTCCTTTCCTACTTCTGTCTCTTTTTTGCCAGTGTTGTGCTGGCCACATTAATCTTCTCATAGGCTTCACCTTGTTGCTCTCCCATTGCTTTTGCCTTATGCAGGATTATTGCTTCCTTGGAGTGTCTTTAGTGGCAATTGAACATACTGTTTGCAGTGCATACAGTTGCAGCCCATAACCTGGAATTTTGCAAGTACAGTCATCCCTTCACATTCGTGGGGGTTAGGGGCAGACAACCCCACGAATGTGAAAAAACTGTGAATAAGAAATGAGCCTGCGGGCAAGCAGCTTTCCACCCCAGTCCCTTCCCAAGGCAGCGGGGTGGAGCGGGGGGACGCCAGCGGCTTCCCACCCCTCCTTCCCAGGGCAGCGATGGGCTTCATGAGCAGCCCCTCGCTGCCTTGGGAAGGGAGTGGGATGGAGCCGGAGGGTGCCAGCGGCTTCCCACCCCACCTTCCCAGGGCAGCAATGGGCTAAGCCCTTCGCTGCCTTGGGAAGGGATGGGCTGTTGAACAGCGGGGTGGGGCAGACAGCTTTCCGTGAATGCGAAAGTCGTGAATGTGGAGGGGCAAATGTATATGTGTTTTTGACTTTGTTGGGTAAAGAGGTGTTCAGTATCTCTTTGTGCAACTGTCTTCCCCTGCACAAGACAGATTCACAGCTCTGATTCACACCCATAGCCATTTAGGCCCCATCTACATGATTTAAAAAAAATCCGTTTGGGGGGCAAAAAATCTGAAAAAGCAGCTGTTCGTATGCGTATGATCTGCCTACATGATTTTTTTACACCCCCCCCAAATCTGTATGCCCCCCTTGCCCAGCTGGCTGGAGCAAGCGATCCAAGCAATGGTTTTAAATCTCCCACCACTTTTTTTTTTTTACTTAAAAAGGTGCCTGTTATGCGGACAGTCGGTTTTCCATATTTACAATATAAAATAAAAAGGAATAAATGTAAATTCATGGACTTACCGGACTCTCGCTTAGCCGGGAATCGAACATGGCAGCCACTCCCAATTCCCCTCTTTGCTAGCCCCACCCCCTTTCCTTAGCTAGCCAATCAGATTACACTGCCTATTGGCATGTGTGCAAATGGAGTGTACAGACAATTGACAATACAAATGGCTGTACGGATTTTAGCTCGAGATTCGCTAATCCTCCCGAATGCCGAATCCACAGAGTTTATGGGGGATTCGCTAGCCCCCTTTCGAATGACACGTATGCATCCGAACGGCCATGTGTACGGATGATCTTCCAAATGCCGTATGTATTTTTTTTTTTACCATGTAGACGGCCCCTAGTATCTGGGGGAGGGTGTCCCCAGTTTCTAGTGTATTCACTGGAGATCCAGGAGAGCAATTACTATTCTTCTCTTCCATCTACACAATTGCTGCCAGACACTGCCTAGGCATCTTCTGCCCTCCCTCTGCCACTGAAAAGCCATGGGTGTTTGTGCAGACACTGAGAAGTTACTTTGTGGGAGCAAGGGAGAAGAAAAGACTAATAAGTATATTTGTGGAGGTTTTACATACCACGAGCATCATACAGAATGTCCAGGGCCTCTTCTAATGGATGGCACAAGATATTCAAAGACCCTGTATGCACTGGAACATCTTTCATTTCCATATCATCGTCAAGGCATTTTTAAATTTATTTAAATGGAACTGCTTCTCTGCATTCATGATGGATATACAGTTGACCCTCCATATTCACGGATGTGGCATTCACGGTTTATGTATTCACGGCTTGAAAATACTGTATTCTTAAAAAAATAATAATCCAAAAAGCAAACCTTGATTTTGCCATCTTATATAAGGGACACCATTTTACTATGCCATTGCATATAATGGGACTTGAGTATTCACGGATTTGGGTATTCATGGGCGGGTCCTGGAACCAAACCCCAGTGAATGTGAAGGGACAACTATAGTACTTCATCTTACATATTTATTACCGGCTTTCGTGCAACATGTCAATGTTTAGAATGGGTGGTGTAAATAAAGTGGAGGGTGATTTTAGGTCTCATGGGTTGCTCAGGGGAAACAATGGCTGAGATCCTACATCAAACAAATGGAGCATAAAGCTCCATTTGCACAGTTCCAAATACTCTTCCTCTCCTGCTGCTTTTACCAGTGGGGAAGGGAGGGAGGGGGAAGGCATTTGAGAAATGGAGGAAGCAGCTGGTCTCAGCTTGGAAGAGGGAAGAAAATAGGTTGTATTCAGAGATGAAGTGCACTCTCCTTTTCCTTCTCCTGTGAGCCCAGAGCAGCTGCATCTTCATAATCTGAATTGCCTCCCCTTCCCTCCCCCACACTTGATAAGCAGCTTCCACTGCTGCCCCTGCAGGGACTTGACAGCTGTTCAGGAGGGTAGGTTTGGGACAGAGTGCAAAGGGCCAAAGAATACCTTCCTGTTCAAAAAGAGACATGCCCACCTATGTGTGCATATGCCACTAATGGGATTGTTACCATGCCTGACACCCCCTCCCTATAATATTTCATAATCTGGCAATATTGAGACACTTCATGAGGTCTAGTAGACCAGGATGGACCATAGGTGAGGTCAGATGGAGGTCACCAAGACCTAAAGAAGGTGTTGTGGAAAACTACCAGCAAACATACCCAAGATAGGATTAAGCAAAGCCCCCAGTAAACAGAACCATCAAGGTGAAATGTGCTAATTCCCTCTTGGGCACTGTTGGCAATGAGTCATATCACAAACAAACAAATGACCAGAACAACCATTATCCCCAGAAAATGTTCCTTCACACCCTTCCTATTCCACAATATGGAGGTTGTCATAAACCTATCAATTCCAATATCTTAGCCATTAACAGCAATCATCAGAAATGCAGTCTCCTTTGTTTAACAGTGGGGAAACCCATCTGTGTGTTGTTCTAAGCTCAAACACCCCTCCAGGACATGAAATACAGTGCAAATATTAGTCCCCAAACAACAGCCATGTGTGCCACAGTTGAACACCATCACTCTTTCATATTCCTGTGCCACCCTCAGAATCAAGTCTGAGTCTCTTCGCTGCACAGAACTCTACTCTTCAGGACTGATAGTTATTACACCATTCCCCAAATCTATTTCTCTACCCAACCTTTCTGCCTCAAAACTCTTTCTTAGCTTTGTATGGTTCTTGTGAGTGTGAGTGCATGAGTGAATGCTTCTGTGTTATTTTCCAATAAAAACCATTTTATTTCACTTTAACTCAGAGTCTCTGCAGTTAGTACCAGTATACATAGGTGCAAAGGTCCCGATGTTACCTGACCCCTTGCAGCCATTTATTTGAGGTATAATAATTCCCAATTAATAACTTAGATTTGGCGTCATGAGTGGGTTCCCCATCAATCCCCATCTATACAGGTAATAGGATGCCACCCAAAGTTTTTTTCCCTTCCAGTAAATATATACACATATTCTTCCTTGTTACCTGCACAGAATATTTTGTGGTTTACTTCACTGGGTTTTCTTCCCCCTTCTTTGCTTTTCTTTCTAATTTTGTTATGCTATTAAAGACAGTGTCCTCCATGCCACACATTGGTGGTAATCCTATTTTCCACACTTTCCTGGGACCAAGCCAAATTGAATTCTAATGTCTCATTAGATATGTATATAATTGTTTTCTCTGAGTACCTTTTTTGGATTGAGAGGAATGAAAGAGATGGAAGGAATAATAGAGTAAGCTAGAATACACATTCCAAATTTCATTCAATTCCAAAGAGAAAGGTCTTCAAGAGGAAATATTGATTTAATTCCTCATTTGATTAGCCATGCCAAATCTAACATTACAGCCAAATTGTAGGACTTGAATAAAGCCAGTAATTTTTAAAAATTGGATCACTACATGTTTTTAACTAGTATAATGGTGATTCAGATCTATGTTTTTCTATCATTGTGGTTCTATAAAGTATCCAGGTTGTCTTCAAGACAACCTGGATGCATCTCCGATCGAAAGATTGGCACCTCATTGACTATGTTCTAGTCCGCCAGAGAAACATTTGTGATGTCCACCATACTCGAGTGATGCCCAGTGCAGAATGCCAGACAGATCATCGCCGCGTCAGATGTAAACTAAATCTTCATCTTAAGTTCAAACCTAAGAGGGGTGGCATGTTAAAGAAGAGACTCCAAGTCAACAATCTTCAACAAGCTACCATGAGAGACAACTTCCAGGCAAACCTGCAAACAAAACCTGAAGACCATCCTATAGATCCTTCTCCTACAGTGCTTTGGCAACATATCAAAAATAGTATCCTCCAGTCTGCGGAAGAATCCCTCGGGTTCTCCCGCAAGAAAAATAAAGACTGGTTTGATGAAAACAACCAAGAGATCCAGGAGCTGTTGGCAAAGAAGAGAACTGCTCACCAGGCATACCTCGCCCAGCCATCATGCCATGTAAGAAAAGCAGCTTTCCACCTCACATGTAGTAAACTTCAACAAAAACTCTGAGACATGCAGAACAAGTGGTGGATCAATATAGCAGAAAAGACACAACGCTGTGCAGATCTGGGGGATTCTAGAGGATTTTATGAAGCTCTTAAGGCAGTGTTTGGACCTACTTATCAGGTCGAAAGCTCCTTATACAGTACAGATGGTCAAACATTAATTACTAATAAAGCCTCCATCCTGAATTGATGGGCTGAACACTTTCAAAGTCTCTTTAGTGCCAACCGAGTAGTCCAAGGCTCAGCTATCCAACATATGATACAAAAACCGATGAAAAATGAATTGGACATAGTTCCCACTTTGGAAGAGACCCTTAAGGCCATACAGCAGTTGAAAAATGGCAAGGCAGCTGGGATTGATGGAATCCCACCCGAAGTTTGGAAACACGGAGGTCATGTACTTCATGATGAATTCCACGAACTCCTTGTGAATTGCTGGGAAAGGGGAATCTGCCATCAGATCTCCGAGATGCAGTCATCATCACCCCGTACAAGAAAAAAGGAGCAAAATCCGATTGCTCAAACTATCGAGGCATAACACTGCTCTCTATTGCTGGAAAAATCCTTACAAGGATACTTCTGAACAGAGTAGTTCCTGCCATTGGAGAAGAACTTCTTCCTGAAAGCCAATGTTGCTTCAGAGCCAATAGGAGTACTACAGATATGGTATTTGCCCTTAGACAACTGCAAGAGAAATGTAGAGAGCAGAACAAGGGTCTCTATGTAACATTTGTTCACCTAACCAAAGCCTTCGACACCGTGAGTAGGAAAGGTCTGTGGCAGATCCTGGAAAGACTAGGATGTCCCCCCAAATTCCTTAAAATGATTATCTTGCTACACGAGGGCCAGCGTGGTCAAGTCAGATATGGCGATGCTCTTTCAGAGCCCTTTCTAATAACTAATGGAGTGAAGCAAGGTTGTGTTCTTGCGCCAACTTTATTTACAATCTTCTTCAGCATGATGCTCCAAAGGGCTACGGCAGAGCTCGAAGAAGACGACGGCATCTATATACGTTACCGTACTGATGGTAGCTTGTTTAACTTAAGCCGTCTGAGGGCTCACACTAAGACTCTAAACTATCTAGTCCATGAGCTGCTCTTCGCTGATGATGATGCCCTTGTTGCCCACACAGAAGCAGTTCTGCAGCGCCTAACATACTGCTTCGCAACAGCTGCAGAGCTGTTTGGGCTGGAAGTCAACCTGAAGAAAACAGAAGGTCTTTACCAGCCTGCACCACAGGACGAACACCACCATCCCCACATCGCCGTCAGCAAATCTGTGCTTAAGTCTGTTCAACACTTCACCTACCTGGGAAGTATCATCTCCTCAGATGCCAAGATTGACAAAGAGATCGATCACAGATTAGCAAAGGCACACAGTGCATTTGGAAGACTTTACAAAAGAGTCTGGAGTAATAAACACATGAGGTGAAACACAAAAATCTGTGTGTATAGAGCCATTGTACTGTCTATTCTCCTTTATGGATCTGAAACATGGGTCACCTATCGCCACCACTTACGAGTCCTCGAACACTTCCATCAGCGCTGTTTACGCACAATCCTAAATATACACTGGACTGACTATGTGACGAATGTTGCTGTCCTTGAGCAAGCAGGGATCACCAGCATCGAGGCCACGACACTGAGAACACAGCTGTGCTGGGCAGGGCACATTTCTAGGATGGAGGACCATTGCCTCCCAAAAATACTACTCTACTGTGAACTCGCCACGGGTCAGCATAAGAGGGGCGCTCCAAAAAAGCGATACAAGGACTCCCTGAAACAACATCTCAAGTTCGGCCAAATTGATCACCAACAATGGTCCGCCCTGGCCTCACATTGGGAGGCATGGAGACACATTATCCACAATGCTGCAGCCTTATTTGAGAATTCACGCCGAACAAGTCTTGAAGAGAAACGACAACACAGAAAAAATCACAACCCCGAAACATCACCGAAGGAGACCTTCTGCTGTGCTTTCTGCAACCGTACTTGTCTATCTCGGATTGGCCTTTTTAGTCATCAACGCGCTTGCAGAAAGCGTGGGATGAGTCCTTCCTGAATTTTCGTTTGCGAAGAGAAGCAATAGAGAGAGAGATAAAGTACAGGAGCTCAGATTTTGATGGTTCAGTTAATGGGTATGGATGTGACATGTGATTTTGTGATGATTTCAGTGCTGTCACTTATAAAAATCAGGACCTGTGAGGATCCATACCTTAGATCCATTTCCCCCATCCTATCACTATCAGGCACCTAAATACCCTAAGGCATCAAGTCCCGCCTGATCTTGGAAGCTAAGCAGGGTCAGGCCTGGTTAGTATGTAGATGGGAGACTGCCAACAAATACCAGGTGCCATAGGCTATATTCAGAGGAAGGAACTGGCAAAGCTACCTCTGAGTATTCCTAAGAAAACCCTATGAAATCCATGGGGTCACCATAAGTTGACAGACAACTTGAAGGCACTTAAACGCACAACAGTACTAGAAAGTGTCAGAACTGTGATGTTGTGGTTCAGCTATAGACACATACACATTCTGTGATTTGATCATGGTTTAGACAGACTCGTATAGATAGGTGCCTTTAAAAATCATGTAAATTCATGAGGATCAGCTTTTCGTTTATTATAGCTTATACTTTCTTCCAAAGTTATGCACTGCAATGTAGGTATGCTTTTTGGAGGGGAAAAAACCAAAATCAAAACACTGCAGTGATTTATAGCTGCATTGCTCTGAAAAACATAATCCATCAACACAAATGCAATACAGTACTATTAGCCAGGCTTGAAGCAGCATGCTTTCCTTCTCAACATGGTCACTGCAGAGAGCAAGAGTCCATCTTGTTTCTGTCTATACCAGTCAGATCAAGTATGGTACAAGGTCTGGGGAATCTTATTAGGATTACAGGAACCACCACAGAAATAAAGACACAATTGTTTTGCGAAGGAGAAATATGTATTCTGGATTGTCTTTTTCCGAACTATAGCCACTCCCCAGATTCCAAGTAGGTGTGTGTGTGTGTGTGTGTGTGTGTGCGTGCGTGCGTGCGTGCGTGTGTGCACACAGATCAATATTGTTTAAGGGCTCAAAACATATGTTGAAGGAGGTAGGCATGTTAAGCTTAGTGAAGAAAAGACTGGGGAGGTGTCATGATTGAGCTCTTTAAATAACTCAAGGGCTGCCACAGAGAGGAGGGTGGAGGCTTGTTCTCTGCTGCCTCAGAGGGTAGAACAAGGTCTAATGGTTTTAAGTTACAGGAGGGTAGATTTCGATTAAACATTAGAAGGAATGTCTTGACAGTAAGAGCAGTTTGGCAATGAAACTAATCATTGCCAAACTGCTAAGTGGTGAAGTCTCCTACTCTGCATGTCTTTAAAAAGAAGCTGGACAGCTACTGCTGGGGATTCTCTAGCAGAGATCCTGGATTGAGCATCCTAGGCTAGGAAGCAAAATGTGAAGCCACCATTCTGCCCATTTATTTTGTAGGCAACCAGCCTTCTGCTGCAATTTTTCAGTGTTTTCAGCTGGTTAATTGACACACCTTGTCTCTGTAGAAGGAAGTTCCTAGTTCTTTTTTAAAGATTGGAAGTGATTGCTTCCCCATTAAAAAACAAACAAACAAACAAACAGAAATCAGGGAGTTTAGTATAGATTGAACATCCATGATAGTTTCACTTTAGGGTTGCCATAAGTTGGAAATGACCTGTGTTACTTTGTTTGAAATTGAGATGTTACTGTGTACAGTGTGTGGAACCAGCATAAACCAGCTGATTATTTCGGTGCACAATGAATCTTTGCTGATTTTATTTTCTAGAACTCCAACTGGATATTTTAATTTAATTTAATTAATGTTAAGGAACAATTGGTCACACATAATCCACTGCATCTAACAACCAACACATCCACTTGTCCAGTGTAATGGTCATCTTGAGGCCTGAGTGTGAGATGCAGGGAGGGATCTTGGAGGTAAAAGGGCAAGGTGAACGATAGGATCCCAAGGGTTGGAACTGTGGGGTCAACCTGGATAGTGGTTCTCACAAAGGGAGAGAAAAGTGCAATGCCCCACACCATACTTATGGCCTTTGCAGCTCCAGAGATCCCACAACCCACTTTTTAAAAAATGAAAAATGGGCTTTCCTGCTCTTGGAGGCACCCAGGACAGCAGTTTTCACATAGCACAGGTGGTGGTGGAAGCGCTCTAAGCTTCTCAAAAGGTCCTAAATAAATACTGGAAATGGATGTCTAGGCACTTCCTGATTCTATCTTTTCTATCCATTCCTTCTCCCCGCCTGAATTTCCAGGTGTGGCATGGCCCATGGAGGGTACTGAGGGCAATAATTTGGCTCCCCATGCCCATCCAAGTTGCCCATCCCTATTTGGGAAGACGATTTTCCTTCTAGTTGCTCTCCACCTAAGTGATGACTATTTCACTAGGCAACAGAAAACTGTCAGCTGCGTCACTTTATTGAGACTTGCAAATTTCAGTAGGTGACAGAAAACTGAGCTGCATCATTTTATCAATGAGTTTTGCAACCTGATAACTCTAAGTCATTTATGAATCACAAAATGGACAGCTGTAGGTTGTGTGTAACTTGCAAGAGCCCAGAGCAGACAGCAATAGTGGTAGTAGTACACCTGCCACTGCCGCCGCCACTGCCAGCAATCTGCCACCTCAAACAGTTGCCACAGTCTGCCTAAGAGGAGGACTGGATATAGAAGGAATGTAGAAACACCAGCCAAGCACTTGGTCTCTCTATGGTGGGCCTGACAAAGCCGCCCTCTGGGGAAAGGGCTTGTGAAGACGATACATTGAAAGCAGTTTATGTGCAGCGGTTCAAAAAGACAGCCTCCCTCAATTCTCCCCCTGCAGCTCCTCGGCCTTCTGCCTTCCTTGAGTGGTGTGACTGGGCTCAAGCAACATTAGATTTAATACTGGCAGACTCTTGCAGAGGCACCAGCTAAATAAACAGTCTTCAGCCTCTTGCAATAGCTTCTATATTTAGTACTAGGACATTTATTTATAGGCTTGGCAGCCATTCTGAGTCCATAAAAGCCTGAGTAGTGGAAAAGGGAAGTTCACATGTGGTAAGTGCTGCTTCTGTGGCCATCAGAGGAAGTATGCCCTCGTTTATTTATAGAGTACTATCCCGCCTTATCCCGAAGGACCAAGGCAAGTTCATTTTCACTATTTAAAAAATGATTAAAAGTTGTTACCAGGATCTTAACAAGAAAAGATTAATTATCACTGGAGTTTCTCCTAAAGACTGATCATGATCCTTAAATGTCAAGTGATTTATATTAGAACTAATAGTCTAAGAAAGGGATGGGCAGCTGCGGTGTGGGCCGAGACCATTTTCTGCTCTGCACACCCATGGCTGGCCACAATAGTCTGCTCACCATGACCAGAAATGATGTCCCATCACTTTTGGTTTCATTTTTGCCCAATTTACCATTGATTTTTCCAGTGTTTTATTTCTTTAAAAAGAGTATATAAAGGGCTGGGGAGTTGTGATGAAAAACACACACTCTGTTTTGCAGTGGTGTTGACCCATTTGGGGTGTTTTGTGTAAAAAAATGAAGGTGTCTAGGAGCCTTTGGAGACTTCAGGGGCCCAAATTGGGACCCTGAGGACCACATGCGGCCCGTGTGCTGGACTTTGTCCACACTTGGCCTAAGGCCTAAATCTTAATCTTAGTCCCAACTAGGGTAGAGTGATTGAACCAATTGGCTTTATCTATGTGCTGATTTACCATTCAACAGTTGGTTCAGTAGGTATATTTTAGTTGGGCTAACCTGCAGAATTCCAGTATAAATTAATTCTTGATTAGATTAAGAGAATAATAACTGAAGGCCTTGTTCCAGTGGATTCTTCTAGTTAGGGCCTGGAGAACCTGCATGATTTCTCACCATTGGCCAGGCTGGATGTGGCCAATGGGAACTGGAATACAACAGTGGTTTTGAAAGTATCTCATACATGAAATATGCCCTGGACATAGAAAGCAGAACAGTAGGTAGAGGACTGTCTAAGAACCTTTCCCCCTTGCTTTCAGTTTGAATGAGGGAAGCTTCAAAAGTTATATCCACTGTACTCAGAAGTCGTATGGTATGTTTTATCTCCTCAACATTTGTGATGGTGAGTTTTACTGTAGTGTTGCTATTCTAGCAACAAATGGCACTATGTGCAAACTGATGCTGTGGTAAATATGACTAGACATGTGCTGCTCACAATTCAGAGGTACCTACCATGGACTGAATACGAAGATGGGAAGCATCCACATCTTAGAAAAGTACATGACTCAAAGATTTGTGGCAGAAAAATACATACAGTTGTTAGATTTGTCACACCTTACCATTCTATTTTATAACTGAGCCTTTCATAGCTGCCAACAGAGAAGGCATTTTCCTTGATGTATCTGATGCCAACACCACTTTACATTTACCATAAGGCTTGTGGATATCAACTTGGTGCCCTCCAGATACATTTAACTATACAGCCAGTCCTCTGTATCCACGGATTCTTTATCCATGGATTCAACCATCCACAGCTTGAAAATATTCCAAAAGTTTTTTCCAAAAAGCAAACCTTGCTGTTTGCCATTTTATTTAAGGGGCACCACTTTACTATGTCATTGTATATAATGGGACTTGAGCATCCATGGATTTTGGTATCCATGGGGCAGGGAGGGGGTCCTGAAACTAACCCACGTGGATACCAAGGGCCCACTGTAATTGTCCATATCTCCCAGCCACATAGGTATGGGACTTTAGTAGCTGCTCTCAAATACATCTGGAGAGCACTACATTAGAGAAGGCTGATATAAACTGATGGCTATGGACATGAAGAGAGCCATCATGGGGTATTTGTTTGACTGTAGGGCTAAGTCTCTGGGAGACCAGGGTTCCAATTTCCATTCTGCAGTGGAAATCCACTGGGTGACCTTGAGCAAGTCACACTCTCTCAGCCCTAGAGGAAGGCAATGATAAACCTCTTCGGAAGAGATCTTGCCAAGAAAACCCCATGATAGGGTTGCCATAAATCAGAGTTGACCTGAAGGCACATAACAACAGCCATGCCTTATGAGGAGTGGTTTAGGGAACTGGGTATGTTAAGCCTGGAGAATAGAAGGTTAAGAGGTGACATGATAGCCATGTTTAAATATTTGAAGAGATGTCATACGGAGGATGGAGCAAGCTTGTTTTCTGCTGATCCAGAGACTAGGACATGGAGCAATGGGTGAAAACTCCAGGAAAAGAGATTCTACCTGAACATTAATAAGAACTTCCTGACAGTAAGAGGTGTTTGACAGTGGAATGCGCTGCCTCAGAGTGTGGTGGAGTCTCCTTCTTTTGAGATTTTTAAACAGAGACTGGATTGCCGTCTGTTGGAAGTGATTTGATTGTGTGTTCCTGCATGGCAGAGGTTGGACTTGGTGGCCCTTGTGGTCTCTTCAAACTCTATGATTCTATGAATGGACATGCAAAGAAGGCCACAAAACCCACTTTACCAAGAAGTTTAGTTGACTGAGAGATTGCCAATAGCTAATTACCACATGTTGTAGGCTACATTTCAGAGGAAGGAACTAGCAAGACCACCTTTGAGTATTCCTTGCTTAAGAAAACTCAGAGGATTGCTGTAACTCAACAGGCAACTTGAAGGCACGTGCACACACACACACTGGTTTGACACTATTTTTTTTAAAGGCAGCAAGCAATGTCCCTGCCAGAACCAGACTCTCCTTCAACACTGCTTAAGGTAAACAGTTCAGTTCTTGTTGAAGGTGAAGATGCATTCAATACTCTGGCTGGTGCACTGACCACACTTTAGGCACCAGACCATTCAATCAAAAGCCTTCTGCACATGGCAGCCTTCAGTCTGAAATTGTATTTTCTCTCCAAATAGTATTTAAATGCCTGTTTTGATGCCTTGAACTGCAATGAGCTGTGTTGCAACACTTGGCAGAAGTGAGAAATTTGCTGGATAGCTAGATATCAATCTATGTATTAGTCCCAGAGGTGAGGATCCTGTCATGTTCTGTAAGTTGCAATTTGGATTCTTCTAAGTGCCCATTCACACCCCAATGTTAGTTACCTTGAGAAAAGATGGGTTTCAGTGGTGGGAACATGCAAATACCCTCTTAGCTGGCTGAGGCACTGAACCCTTCACTGTGATCTCTTAAGACCCTGCAAGTGCTGCCATCACCGTTTTTTTAATTCCACCCTTCCTTTTCTTTTTCTGTTGTTCCTCCCTCTCCCTCAAGGAAAAAACAACAACCAACACTAGATGTTAAAACATCTATTAGGAATTTATTACAACACATTGTTCCCAAATACAAAAGAAAGGAAAAGAAAGAGAGGGTAAAAAAGCACTGCTGTTTACAGCCTCCAGTAATAAATAAATAAAGTCAAAGCAGGGGCAGAGTGTACTACTCAATCCTGCCAGGCAACATCCAATGTCAGCATTCCTTTAGCAGGCAGAAGAGGATGATGCATTTTGGTTACCATGACTCATGAGAGAAAGAAGGGAACACACTCACAGACTGGATGCAAGATGTCTATCCCTCACCCACCCCACCCTACCTGTAGCCCAACCCGGACACTACTCAGAATTCATTCCCGGAACACACAGATGTTGACACCTGAGCCCCATTTCATAAGCAATTCTTGCGAATGAACTCCACAGCCAGAGAACATCTTGTTCACCTCTTGAACACGGGGTTTTTCACAGACTCAGACCTTCCATTCTGAATCTGTATCAGGGGCTCTCTCAAATCCCCTCTATTTATTTTTGTCCATGAATGTTTGGAAAACAGGAGAACTTCTGGAATAGAAAATGTGGAGCTGCAGACAAGAGACCAAATGGGGTTCTAGATATACTTCCTCAGAAGACTAGTTTGAGCTATTTTCTCCACTTTTCCCAAAAGTATTCTGAGCAACAATAAATAAATACAACACACTACAATGAAGAGACCTCATTCTGCACCTCCTCCCCTAGTTTATCTGCCTTTTAAAAATGGTACTCCTACATAATGAGGTTTCTAAACTGATTCCTCCTGAGGTTTTGCTAGGAAAGTACTGTGGCAGGAAGGTGATTTATAGGAGGGAACCAAACAGTTCACTGACATTTTCTATAACACTGACTTTCCCTCTTAATCCTGGGAAGGGAAAACATTAATTTCTACTGGGATACCAGTCACCAGATGATACCGAAACACACAAGGATCAGATCTAGCAAATTCTGTCACTCCAAGGTCTATGATGAATTTAGAATGAAAGATGGAAATGGAGAGATCCTTTCCAAGCATCAATAGGTCTCGTTTTTCTTCACCACACAAGTAGTGTTTTACAGTCAGGATTGCCCATAACCATAGCTTATATAGAAAAAAACAAACAAAAACAAAACCCTGGAGCTTTTAACTTTATGAGAGCTATAATTATTGGCATGTTTACCTAGCAGCAGTTCATTGGAATCAGCAAGATTTTAGAATTAAGTTACCTTTCTCTTGCTTTTGATGTGAAGTTCTGAAAAATGGCAGATTGGAAGACAAGGTGGGTTGGGGGAGATCTGAATGTTACATTTGCATAACAACCAATTGAAGCAAGAGCTGATTTAAGTCTCCTGTGTGAAAATGCCCTTAATTTTAAATAAAGAGCCAGGGTCTTAAAATCTCTGCCAGCCAGTTTAAACCTTTGAAGTCCCAATACGATTTGAAAATCGGTGGAAAATTCTAGACTACAGTGCAAAGTCAACCCCACATGAGTGTTGTGTTAGGATTTGAAGAATAAATCCCATATAATTTCAATAGTTGTTGATTTGCGGGGGGTTTGTTTGCTTTTGCTTCTCTCAATACAGATAGATCTGTACAGCTATTGTAGAAAATATGAATATGACTTTTTGGCAATTGATATGGAATTTCTTACAAAATTAACTGTTAGGAAACCACAACTCCTACGGCCCCAGGCAGCCACTGTGCTGAAACCCATTTGAGGTGTAGATGATGGTTTTCAACCTTGGGTCCTCCAGTGTTGCAGGACAAGGTCTTCCTGATCATTGGATACACTGGCTGGGGCTCCTGAGGCTGACGTTTAACAATGCTGAGGACCCAAGACTGGGAACAGCTGCTCTAGAAAGAAAGAAGCCTGGAACACATTGGATCTCGCTCTCCTAAAGTACTACTGAATTGTGTGAAATCATTACAGATCTCTTCAATGTGCTCCCTCCAAGCCTCTGTGGATTGGAAGAAGGTTCTGTTTATTTATGGCAGAGCTTTGAAGAATCCACAGCTCCCCAGATTTACGTAAGCTCATCTCCACCGCCTCCTGCTCAAGACATCTAATGACCATACATGCCACAGTACTGACCAGCTTCAAGTTGTGCCTAGAGCCAGGGAAAGTGAAGGGCCAGGTGGTGATGGGACAGGCCTGCATATACTCACAACAGAGAAACAAAGATCAACATACATAGAAGCAAAATTACATAATAATATAATAATAAATACTTAAATCTATAATTCATACATTGCATTTACAACATTGATAGCTTATTATCGTTAGCATTAGGATCATGAGGAAGGCCAGAAAAGATCTCCTTGTAAAGGGTTGGTGTCCAGTAGAGAAGACTGAACAAGAACACATGGGCTACAGGAAGAAACAAAGGGGAAAGAAATAATAAATAAAACCAGAGAGCACGCATGAGAGAACAGTCAGAAGGGCAAAGAAACACAGCACAGACCTGAAGGAAAAACAAAACTTTTTGTTATAAGGAGAAGGTGCTGCAAGCTAGAAATTCACCATCTAAGACCTGGGTGGTAACACCCTTAGATAGTTTTACTCATGAAGTAATGTCTAAGTGGCATCCCTCCCCAATTCATTAAAATAAGAGTGTTAGAGGCAGGAAAACAGGCATTTCTCCAGAATCAATCTGCCACCCAAAGTAAGCTGCTTCATGCTAAAGCTGACCCTGGACACAGATTTCAAGATTTGCATTGCCAACACCATAGGCTATGTTGTCTTGCAAGCATTCAGCCCTACCTGGAGCTTAGCTTTATGTGTAAACATTTTAAATTAAGATTTGGGAATATTATCATTGGTATTCTATTCAAGGTCAAGTTGCAGTATCTAAAGCCTTGTGTCATCCTTAGCATTAATCAAATCTCAAAGACTTGATTTGTGTGTTGCCGTGAGACAAGCATCTTCCAGGATGTAAATTATTCCCCCTCATTATTCTGATTGTCAACTGGCAGGGCCTAGTCATAGACCATACCTCCCTCCCTCCTCATGTGAGTCCTTACATGGTACTTTGGTTCACATTCAAGATGATACAGAGTCCACAAAAAATTCTACTGTAGACAATGGGGTAGATAAAGAATGATCATCCCATTAGAACTGGATGTTAAGATCCCTTGGTATTTATTTATTGGTGAATTAGGACTGCAGTAATAAATTATAATGATGGTGGTAATGATGATGTTTCCAGGAAGAATTGTACTATGTCAACAACAGTTTCATATTCATTCCAGAGAAGGCTAGGAGCCTTATTGCACAAAGAAAGGGAAGTGGCTTTAAAGCCCGAGAATAGCATGTCCCGCCTTTCCTTATCACATGACATCTACATGCTTCAGCTGTTCTCCCATTCTGTTCCTATGGAAGATGGTGGTAAATGTGAGTCTTTTGGCTAACTAGAAAAACCTGTTAGCAAAAAGACTCACCTTTATCACTGTCTCCTGTGGGACCAGAACAGGAGAAGAGCTGCAAAACACCGTCATGCAATAAGGTAAGGCGGACGCACTACTCTCAGGATTTACTTCCACTTCCCTTGAGCGATAAGCCCCTAGACAAGGATGTCTGTTGACTCTGTTGGTGGGATATTTCTGATGTTTTCATTAGAACCCAACAGGAGATTATGTCCTGCAAGGAAATTTCCTAATGGCAGGATTGCCTATTTCAGGTGAGATGGAAAGATTTTCTGTTCAAGCACAAAGAACAGTTGGGAGAGAGGGAGAGAATAAATGCATTTTTTTTCCTCATGGAAAGTGCACACTTCCCTAGTTTCTTCTTTGTGTATCTGGATATTCACTGTTCCCTCCTAAAAATTCCCAGATTTTTTGTTTCCTTTCATCCTGCCCCCTTTCTCATTTTCCTACAAGCTCCAACTGGACCTTTCAGCTCAGTTCTTCATTTAACTTGGTCTTTTAATTTCCTGCTTTAGAAAACTAGCAGGACTTTTCTACTTCAGAGAACTCTGCTGCACAGATAGCCTGAATACCCACATAATTTCCTTTTCAGTTTTGGGATGAGCTACTTTCTCCAAGATGACAGCAGGTGGCAGCTTTTCAAAGCAAGCAAGCATTCTTGTGGTCCTTCCACAGAGAAATTATATGTTGCTTGAATCAGCTATGGACAGAGATTACAGCACATGTTCAGGCTGTGAAATGAGCAAGATTTTGTCTGATATGATGTATTGTAGCAGTTTTGGATAATCGCAGTGTTCATGGTTCTGACCTTTGGCTATTGCCTGCACTAGACATTATCTGCTATGCATGTTAATATGGCATAGATTTCAGGAGCCTTCAGCATTATCAGAGTACAAGCTGCAAATCTTCTAACAAAATAGGCCTCAAAATCATACTAGTTTACAGTATAAAACGAGCTTCATAAATGTGGCTTTAGTTTACATCTCCAAAGAACAGTGTGAGTCAGGCTCATGCCGCAGTGATGTCACAATAGCATCCTGAGCAGCTGTGGAGGTTTAGGATTAAATACAGTAATAGCAGTCACTATCATGGCGAAAACAGCAGCTGCCACTGAAATGAGGTAGGATTTTTCAGGCCTTGGGTCTTCCAACGGTGTGCCCATAGGCACTACTGTGCCAGCAGACACCTTCCTTGCTACCCAGTGGTCTCCCTGCTCCTCCTAATTTACTTTATTTGAATATTTCGATTTTTTTTTTAAAGTAAGGCTGGCATAGTGCAAAGTCAAGCACAGGCTTCCAGCACCACCATTGTTTCCCAGAATCCTCGAGGCCCCAACAGGCATGCTTAGAAATTAGGGAGGGTCTACTGTTGGGCATTTTAAGTGTACCATTTTTAAAAGGGGAAAAGAAAAAGAAAAAACCTAGCAAGCTTAGTATGGTAGGGAGAATTTGGATGCTAGATGAAATGGTGAAATGAGTGTGTGTCCTGTGTACATGTGTTGACTTCTTTTGGAGACAAGATTGGTATGTTGTGCCTTTGCTTGGGTTTTGCATATGCATAGTTGTGTATTGCCTCAGAGTGACAGCATTTTTTATTTCTCTGAGTATCAGCAGTACTATTTCTATGAAATGGGTATATTGTTATGTTTGCTGAGGCAAACATGATTTGGCAGTTGAAGCTGAAACCCAGTTTGTCTTGTATAGTTTTGCAGAGAGGCACCTTACTTTCCACTTCAATTGTTTTCCTTCTATTAGATGTGTTTTAGAGCAGAAAGCTTTTGAAGACACAGTGTTTTGGAGCTCAGACTCCCATCTCTATTTTGCACTTAGGTTCTTGGGCAAGTTTGGGTCTCATCAGTTTGCCTTCTGAAAAACTGGTATTTTGGGATTAGCCACACTTTCACAGCAGCCTTTTTGTTAATGGGCAAACCCTGGCCATGGCAGCCATTTTGTGAGTGTTCTCCACACTCAAAATTCTAGCGTACCCACTGACATTGTACTGTTGGGTGCCCATTCTAGGGCTATTCCTGTTATTTTTCCTGTTATTAGTTTTAATCACTTGTGGACTTTCAAAATGAAACCCAGGGTTGCAGTTCAGTTATTAAAGTATTAGTTATGAGGAATCATAGAGGTCTGGATTACTGAAGAGCCTTTGAGATTTCATCTTGTTTGCTAACTTCACAGGAACCCTACTTTACCTTTTATGATAGCAATACTCCACGGCTTAGACCACAAACAGTTTTGCCTTATATAGCTGTTAGGGTTCTCAGACCCAAAATTTTGAGAGGGTTCCTGTGCCTTAATGGTTATATGGAAGAGGGAATTTCTTCTATGCAGCATGTATTCCTTTCAAATACAGATGATGTTTCCAATTCTGCAGAAAGACTTGCAGATTAAACACTTACAGCATCTTTTAATGGGCCAGCACTTAAGCACCGTCTCTTAGATTTTGGGAGAGCTATAAATAGAGACAGGGATTTGGAGCGAAGGTTGGTGAAATCTGCCTGTCCAAATTGCAAAAAGAGTCAGAGAAACCTTTAACTCACAGGGTTACTACAGTTATGAAATGGAATAGTCTACATGTATGCTCCATGGAAGAAGGGTAGAAAACTCTGACTCTACTACATGAAAGATTACTAGTCACCAACACATGGGTCTGGAGTAGTATATGGCAGAAGGAATGTGCATACTCTGCTTCTCAAAAAGGAGTGGAGAATAATACTTCCTCATTAATATCAGTGAGAGGAATCTAGGGCATGTTACCTTAATTTAATACTGGAAATAACTTGGAAATAACAAGTCACATATAACCAGTTACTCGTAAGCAGTTCCTTTTCTTAATAACCAAGACTTTACTATGTTACAGTACAACTGCAACCCATTAAAAGATCACATCACTCTTTTTGCAAAATAACTGCAAACATTTAGTTACTTTTGTAGGTACAAGGTATGGCGTCATTAAATGGCAGATGAGGAATATAGCCTGGTTCAAGTGCTGGTTCAACTATGCCTATTTATTCACTGAATTTATATCCCACTTTTCACTTAAGATGGGATTCAAGGTGGTTTTGAAACCCAAGAAGAGATTCAACATGTGCTCCATTGTAGGTACTGAAGTGTTCATGAGTTGGACAGAGGGAGAGTGAATTTGTATTACAGGCCAACAAGTTGTAGTAGCCAGAAAGTTTGAGAAAGGAAAGTTATATTTTTGTAATCATTTATAACTTGAACAGAAATTGACAAACTCCTTTGGAACTATTATTGCAACTTAAAGTAATGTCCATTAGTTCTCACTTGGCATATTTGATTCACATTCTTATAATTTAAGATGCTAAGGTGGAACATTTTATCCACATTTCAGATACATGGTTACAGGTGAAAAGTGGATTCTGAACTTTCAGCCAGATGCCAGATATGTTAAGCAGTTGCTGGAGGTGACACCTTACTGGCACCCTAAAATGGGATCCAGCAAATATGTTAACAAAAAATTGGTTGAGCTCTCAATATAGGCACCAAAATGTATCCTGTCCTATGCCATGGCCCCATAGTCCTCTGCCTCACTACTTCCAAAATACTGTAAGTCAGCAGGATCACTTCTGAGCTTGCAGCATCTAATTCAAACATATGGTAATATGTATAACAAGATCTTTGCCTTGTGTATAGGCAGCTATTTATACTGCCAGGAAACAGACAACCTGATGCAACCCCCCCACATGTTATTGCTGCTCCCTGTGGTTTGTATCTGTTTGCAAGTTTTGAACCTGAGATATTATTTTTGTCTTGTGTAGGACTCTATAGTCAATGTTTTTAAAGAAATTACCATTCAACAAGAAAATAAATGCAAAAAAGAAATAAGAAATGGAACATAAAGAATCCCAACTATTTTTTCTCCTTTTAAAAGCTACAAAAATAACCCTGAGGTATTGGCTCCCAAAACCAGCATGTGATACAAAAGGAGCAAATGTAAAATCAGCTGTGGGGTGCAGGAGAGTGCTTTCAGCTTTAAGAGCAACAGCTCTGTGCCTTTGTCCCAAAAGGATGAAGCAGCATTGTGGTGTCCCTGTGTCAGGAGCTTTTAAGCTGATGTCTGTGTTGTTCCCCATAAGGGACCAAGTGTAGTGCAGTCAACAGTTAGAATGCATGTCATCCTCTCCCACACTGTTTTGTCTGTATTCACTGAATTACCAACACCATTCTGACATGCTTATTCATTCTCCTGCTCTAGAATTGCATTTGGTACCAGTGAAGGCCAATGTAAACAATATGGATCCCAAGTAGAGTATGCTGAAAAATATTTCATGCAGCAGCCCTGTGCAGGGCCTGCAGTATATCTCATCTCCTTGCCATACAACACAGTCCCAACTGCGCAGAGAATCTCCATAGCAGTCACCAGGAGTTAAGACTCTGGAATGGATGCTCTCCACATGACTGGGTCCCTCCTTGGTTCAGTCAGTAGTTTACAAAGCTTGCCATTCTTGCAGAGTAGTGACTGACAACCATTTCCCCAGCAATCTGGGAATGTGATGGGTCATACCATTTGAATCAGTCCTTAGTACAATTAGTGGAAACTGGTTCAAGCTCTTTCATCATCCAAGACCAGCCCTAATATAAAGCAGAGGGAAGCAGCCACGTTAGGCAACAGATTTCTGCCAGTAAAGTGTGACTAGTGTTAAGTTATTTAATATATTATTATATTTTTGCTACTGGGAAGGGGGTTGGGTGGATTAGAACCCAACTCAGGACATTTTGACAGTGGAAGCAGATAATCTATTAGATTATCTACTTCTGATATCAAAATGTCCTAAACTGACACTTCCCTCCTCTCTGTCTTTTGGTGTTCAACTTAAATTAATATTTTCTTCATATCTCCTAAGAAAAGAAAATTCTGTGAAGGAAGGTATCTCCCATCCAAACAGTTTCTAGTGAGATATTCAGATTAGAATTACATTTCTTTTGGGGATAACATCCCAGCCAATCAACACAGCTTTTGAAAGAGGAGTCAAATAAGATTTATAACCAAAGTAATCTTCTTAGCCAAACATCAGAGGGTTTGAAGATGGGTTGCTGAAGTAGATGGGAATGGATTGGAAATCCTTCGCTCTACAGCAGAAATCATCTGTTCTTTCTAGAACTTCCTTTCTCAAAAGGCTATTTAAGTTTGGCCTTTCATTGGTTCAGCTTTGCCTTTGGACTGCTACCGGTACTTAACTGGTTGATTTGCATTCACTGGGAAATCCAGAAATGGTGAGCATGTACTCAGAGTAGACACAGATCTGTGATGGTACGCTGGAGCAGGGAAACTTGCTTTTGAAGTAGTAAATGGACACTGCTTTTACAGCAGAATCACCACCTTGGGCCTAAAAACCTTAAAGCAATTGTTACTATAGTACCAAAACAAAATACGGTAACTCACTCATCCTTTTAGGCCTCAAGATTTTCTCTCAACTCCAATCCTTTCCACAAAGCCTGGATTCAACACTGTTTGAATAGGTGCAGCATCTGAACAGCTATTTGAAGTAGCCTACCCAATTTGTAAGGGCACAAAATGGCCTATTTATCACCCATAATTTATTTGGGAGATACCCTGAGCTACTGGAAAGGGACTTATTTTGTGGGAATACTACCCCAGGTCTAATATGCCCCCTCTGCAGAGAGGAATTAGAAATAAAAACCTTTATTGATATAGTTGTATGATGCTTCCCACCAACCCCTCCTTACTCTAGGACTCCTTTTTTCATATAGTGATGCAAGTGTATGCCCTTACCACCCCAACGCAACACCCCTCCCTTGACTCAAGAAGGGGAAGATTTTATGGCTTTGATTGCAGATGCAACAGAAGTAGGAAGAAGCATTAAGAAGGATTCCTGGCTCAGTTTGTCTTGAAGATTTTTCTCATTTAAAAAAATAAAATAAAAGTGCACACATATGAAGCTGCACACCCACCCACCCACACCCCTACTCACACGCACAGAAATTTCTTATCCCACTTTTGGGGGTGTCTGCGTCACTGACGTGAGCTACAGAAGGAGCCACAGGCCTAGGATATTGCTTTGAAACTCATGTTTCAGATTTAAATAGTATACACAGTAAAAACAGAGCTGGAAGTACCGCTCCTACATTGTCTGAAAATCATTGCCAGAATGAATAACTTCAAATAAATTAAAAAGAAAAGTTGAAATATTATTTGTCTCAATAAAAACTTGTAGTAAAACCATTTAACTTCTCTTCTTTGTGTTTCGCTCTCTCTTTCTCTCTCTTTTATATTATATATAATATATATTTATATATGTATAAGGCTGCTCTTGTGCAGCATTAAAGAATACTAGCCAGAGAAACACGGAGGAGCATGCTCAGTATGGGAAGAGGGGGATACAGAAGAAAGCCATTGAAAATTATTTCCAATTTTTTCACCCCAATCTAGAAAGGAGCTATCACTATATAAATGTCAAGCCCTGATGGGAATGGGAGGGGAACTCCCTTCCTGCAGAGGGCATGCGTGGGCAGTTTTACATCATTTCCTATAGACAGGAAAGGATTATTAATAATTGGTAATGCACTCTCAAAAGAAAAGAACCTGCTTCCCTTTAACTTCCCCCATGCAAATCTGCTGATCAAGCAACAATAATCTTCCTCTAGAAAAACTTTCAATTGGTGGAGGACTTAAATAAATTGAACTCTCCAACCCAGGTTTCTTCATCCCATCCTTGAAGCTACACCTCTCCCCTTTTCCCTGGGGGGAGGAGGGAGGAAGCACTGTCTACATGCGAAAGGAAAAGAATCCAGGATTTTAAGAGTTAATACACTCCACCTGCCAAAGAAGGGAATGTGGCTATGGTTCATCTTTGTGGTGGAGGCAGGACCAAAAGGGGGCACTAAGCATGCACCATTCTGTTTCTTGACTTTGGATTCATTTAGCTTTGCTGCCTTCTTCATCTGAGCATGTGTGCCCTTTGGGAATGCACACAGGCATATAAATAATGCTCCCACCCCCACCCATCCACCCTCCATCTTCCCAGTTAAATATCTCATGGGTCTTTCCCCACCCACCTATCCACCCACTGATGCACACACGCTTGCTCTCAGATCTCACAAGGTGAGTGTCAGGACACCTCTATGATTTCCATGCTGCCTGAAAAGCTAGACTGTTTGCTAATTTTGCCCAGATCTTCCCGAGACCTGCTCTCAGACAAGGTCTCCTCGAATTCCATCTGGCAGCTCCTTCGCTTGAACTGCTTCTCAGTGGCGGTGTCCTCATGCCAGCTGTGTCGTACGTCCCGCTGCTCCCCACGCTGCTTCTCCCTCAGTCTGATCTCGCAGCTTGCCTGGATTGTGCTGCAGCTGAACGAAGTGTAGGTGGTGGCATTGGCAAATAGAGTCCCGCTCCCGCTGCCTTTGCCGCCTGCTGTTACTGGGTCTGTGCTGAAGTACCAGGGATTCTCTGATGAAGGAGTGCTAGGGGATTCCAAGTGCACCCCCCAGGTGCCTGCAGAGGTTGGAGGGGTGGCTGGCTGTGCCAGCTGTTGCCCCCCACTGGGAAGGCTCAGCCGAAGTGTCTGTTTGAGACTGTCCTCCACGCTGCTGCTTTTATGCATGGCACACACCCCGCTGAAATTAAGGCTCAGCCCATGGGCGGGGGAGCCTGCCTGGTGCCTGTGCTTTCGTCTCTGCCGTACTTTGGCCTCTAGAAGGAAGTCAGGCCCACTGGGCCAATCAGGGCTATCTGGAAGAGGAGAGTACTGGCATGTACCATTGGGACCTGAAGGGCTGTCCAACTTACAGAGTTTGGGTGTTTCTCCTGCTTCTGTGGGACCTGGAGCATCCTGCCTCTGGGTAGGGGAATAGGCTGACTTGATGTCCAGGGAGAAGGACCGTTTCAGCCGGTTGGTGTCTTGGATGCGCTCTGAAGATAAGTGCAACCCATTCAGTCCTTGCTGAAGTGCCGTTGGTGAGACAACCTTGGGAACTCCTGGTGGCCTCTCAGAGTCAATTGAGGAGTTTTCCAAGGTTGTGCTTTTTAATAGCTCCTCAGCCTTTTCTGAGGTAGTCAGAGTCTGCTGCCTGTTGCCTTCAGGTGCTTCAGAGTGGTCTTGGTGGGATTCTCCCTCACCCTTCTCCCCTTGGGCCTTCAAAGCCTTGAGTAGCTTCAGGCTTCTCTCATACTCTAGGAGCTGACCCAGGAAGTTGAAGTTTGGTGATATGGAAGGGCGCCGGTCTTTGACAAATCTGCCAAAGCAAACAGAACAGCAATGTTTGTTACTTTGCTTTTCAATGATATTCTTCAATTCCCTGAACAATACAGTTAAATCTGGGAGCATCTAATCAGCAAGTCAAGATGCTGAAGAAGTCTATTCTTCAAGCAATATAAAACCCATTGCATTTGTCTTTTCCATCCACCCTATGTCTGAAAGAGTCAGGATGCAGCATAATACTTTAAAGACCTTTCAGTGTCTAGCAGCACCTATGGCCAATTTCCACAACCTTCAGGTTCAGTGAGATAGTCATGAAAATTGCTTTCATAGATTGGGTCCTTGCCCATATTACCCACCCATCGCTACACGTAGCACTATGGCTTTTGAGATGGAAATGCTGACAGCTGAAACCTGAGTTTGTTACTAAAACAACCCGACCCCACATCCAGTCCTACATCTGAAAGCAGATGCCTGGGGCCAGCTGGCCACAGACCAGGAGCCAATCTGCAGGTGACATTCATGTAAGACTGCCAGTCATGCAACTCAGCTTCCTAATCTTACACCTAAGGAATGGGCAGTAACTGAGCCTTCTTCAGATCCCAGAAAACATTCCTTGCTTGGTGATAGGTCATATATCTCAGCGAGTGGATACAGTGCTTGCGTGCAGTTGTTGTTGTTGTGATCATCATATAGTACTCTATTTTGGGGGACATATGGAAAGTACTCTTCATGGCAACATGTGCTTTCTTAAAGAAAGAAAAAAATCTTCCTAAAGGGCTTCAAAAACCAAAGCCTGCCTACACCCATAACCCAAGTTTATTTAGCTGGTGGCGGAGGGTGGGGGGGGGGAGAGAAAGAAAAGAAAGAAAGTTAGCAACCTCTTCCAGAAAAAACCTACCTGTAGGCATCGTCTGAAGACATGCCCATAGTCTTCATGATGTACGCAATGGCAATGGTGGCTGACCGGGAGATCCCTGCCAAACAGTGCACTATCACCTGGCAGCTGGAGACCTTGGCTTTATCTGTAACAGGGGAAGACAGCTTTCAGAGTGATATTCTGAAATTCTACACATTCAGACATTTTGAGCAACCAGAGAACTTGTCGGCACCTTAAAAACTAACAGATTTATTACACGTTTTTGTTGACTAGAGATTGCTTCTTGAAAGCTTATGCTATAATAAACTCACTGTGAGCCTTTAATGTGCCACAAACTTCTTTTTTGCTTTTACAGCTACGGACCAACACAGCTACCTTTGGAAATAATTCTGAAGAAAAACGCTTCTTATAAAACAGGAAAAGGAAGTAATAAAAGAAATATATTTAGTCTAAACAAGCAGTAAACATGTGGCTGGAAATGGATGGTAGAAACTGCCTGACTTGCTAATAAGAAAGGAGAATAAGAAAGAGGAGAGAGTGGCAGCAACAATATAGCTTCCTGCAGTCCCCCACTTACAAAGCAGTTTCGAAGTGACCTACAGCACATAATGGCCTGGATCCTATTGATTAGTCACAGCTTGAGTAGACCTATTCAATCAATATCAAAAGGGTGGATCAACATGTAGGTAAATCCCACCAATTCAATGAGCCTACTCTAGTTGGAATTAACAATAGGAGTTAGATCACTGTATGCTGGCTGCATTACTCCTGTTACTATGCTTTTAATCTATAATGCAGTGGGCATCCTGTGCCCTTCTTGAATGTTGCTGGATTATTATTCCCATCATCCCTAATCATGCTGACAGGGCTGTTGTTGTTGCTGTGTACCTTCAAGTCATTTACAACTTATGGTAAACCTATCACAGGGTTTTCTTGGCAAGATTTGTTCAGAGGGGGTTCGCCTTTGCTCTCCTCTGCGGCTGTGACTTGCCCAAGGTCACCAACTGGGTTTCCATGGCCAAGCAGGAATTCAAACCCTGGTCTTCGGAGCCGCAGCCCAACACTCAAACCGCTATACCATGCTGGCTCTCTGACAGGGTTGTAGCTGACTGAGCACATTCTAGAAGGCTATAAGCTCTCAATTTCTCACTCTTTCACCCTCAGAGGGAAGGAAAAAACATACTCTCTCTGAACAAATCTTGCCAAGAAAACCCTGTGATAGGTTCACCATAAGTCAGAAATTACTTGGAGGTACACAGTAACAATAACATCTACAAAATTCTGCAAAAGTACAATTTGGTTTTCTTAGCTTCAGTGATTACACCGAAAATCTCCACTGCTACTCTGCCAAATCTGCTGCAATGGCAGCAACCTCACTGCCCTATTTGCTTTACAAATGGGCTTCTGTGGACATGAAGCAAAGTGTGAGTTCCCAACAAGGCTTGTTTTAAAGGGAAATCACAGAAAGGGGCTACCCCTGTTGCAGTAAATGATGGTAGCAATGGATGAGGGGACAGGACAGTGGAGCTTCCAACTGGGTGGGGCGGCATGCAGCCTGTGGGCTGCCCATTACTTCTCTTAGGAGACTTTGGGGATATTTCTCTCATTCTGTCTATAGGAAACAAATCTTTCCTTAACCCCCCCCATCTTATTTTTTGATAAACAAAAGCAGTTAGATTAATCAAAAGACATTTGTACATGGAGCAGCACTGTTGTCCCATGTGGCATTAGTTGTCTCTCTATGATACTGCAGGTTTGCAAAAGTGAATCTTGAGAGTTCTTGTGTCTGGGGAATCCAGCACCAGGAAGGTTGTTTTGTTCTATGAAAGAAAGCATGCCTCCCAAGGGCAGACTAGGTGTTTTGCACACAGTAGAATGAAAAATAGTGTCAAGAACAAAACAGAAATGTGTTGCAGCAGAGTGGAGAGTGAATAACTCAGTCATAATTATCTAGGAGTCTTCTGCAGCAACACCACAAAACCTGCAGTCCTGTGGCTGTTCAGCAGTCTTACCAATGAACTCAATGGACTTGTCCAACCAGGGAAGGAGCTTCTCACAGTAATTGTCATTGACCGGAATGCGCATGAAGTGACTGTCACAGATGAAATCTGGCTTGGGACAAGAATTGCTGGCATTGAGGACATAGCTTATCCCATTCTGGGTCATCAGGTCCTGGGCAAGAATGAGACAAGCAAGGCAGGTTAGTTTGTCCGGTGCAGAATCTTCTCATTCATTCTTCCAGGGGCCCTGATTATACTGCTGGCTCCTTTCTCTCCTCTGTCTACAGTGCCCACCCTGCCATTTAGCTATGACAGCTGTGCTGTCATACACAGCACAGCTTGGCACTGTTGTCTGAGTTCAAGATAAGAAATGCTGGAGAAATCAGTGGCTTTTACCCAAAGGAAAAAATGCAAGGCTTCCATGCAGAAGTGAAGATGCAGTACTGCACAGATGTTTGTTGTATGCTAAATTCCTAGAGAGGCAGCCTGACACAAGAGTCTCTGGGTTCCATCTCCTATTACATCCCTCCTATTTTCAAGTACTGAAACTCAACACCATGGTTCCTCTTTTGAGTTTCCACAGCTCCATTTTTTTTTTCTGAGCAGTCATTGTGCAGAGGACCCTAACCTCAGTCCCTAAGAGCAAGAAGCCAAGCTCACATTCCTGGCATTTTTCTCCCTCATTTCCTTCTACTTCCTGCATAAAATGTTTCCTACCCTCCTTTCTGTGTTCCTAATTTAGATCCTTACACTTAACCCTCCCCCTGAGGCAAGAACCCTAACTGGCTCCCTCCTGTCCAGGATATGTGGCCACTGGTATTTTAACAACAACTATGGTTTCCTTCTTCTTTAATTTTATTAGGTTTTCTTTTTCCTCTAAGTAGAAATCTTTCCCCTGATGTGATATCATAGCCCAGGCATTCTGGCACCTTTTGAAAGGACATTGCCTGTTCCCAATGCACATCTTTGTCCGTTTCAGGGCCACCTCAAAAGGTTCTTTGGTTACAGACGTGGGCTGCAGGGCCTATGTTCTTTTATACCTCAACTCAGCATCAGTCACAGCTGAATGCCAAGCTTAATACCTCATCATCTGGCTCTAAGCCTTGACATGGAAGAGCTAAAGTCAGTGTTATTCTTTAGCCTGGCTAGCACTGGATCTTGGCAATAATCAGCTCTCTCCTCTCAAATCTCTCAAGGTCAACTCTGCTGTCTTGATGCTCCTGCTGCTAATGTCCTTAACTCTTCAGAAGAAATTCATATACTGCATCCCTACCCACGGTCCCAGAATGCACCACTGTCTATACCCCCATCCCCCAGTACTGTTAATGTAACTGCCTTCCCACCCAGGTCCCAGAACTCTTTAGGCAAATAAAGATATTATGTTGATATCTTTAGGCTTCACCTCTCCCTTGCTGCCAGACTGTACCTTATTTAAGACATCTTTCTGGGAGCCTAGATAGAGATGAGGCAGGATGCGTGTTGGGCCAACATTGGCCACTGGCAGGCATGGCTGGGAGATGCTCATTGGCAGGATGGCAGTGGGTTTCCCTTCACAGAGTCCTGGGAAGCAAGATGAGAAGGTGGCAAACCCGCCTGGAGGGTGGGGGAAAAATTGGAAAAAATAAGAGGTCTGAGCAACAGTGATGACTTTCCATGTTTAATGTATCTCTCTGTGAGGTGTCCACAGAATCTACAAAGCCTCCCCTTGCTCTATTACTATCATGACCAGCGTTTCACTAGTATTTCATGGAACAAGCCATGCCATTCTTTTCAACTCTCCTTCCTTGTCATACCCAGCCTCCTTTTAACCAATGTGTAGTGTGGATTTGGCCTTATAGTGCTATTATTCCGCTTTAACTGCTCTGCCGGCCTCCTGTGGAATTCTGGGGTTTGTAGTTTAGTGAGGCCTAAGAGCTCTCTGGCTGAGAGTGCTAAATGCCCCTCCCTAAGTTACAAATCCCAGGATTCCACAGGAGGCAGCCAGAGTGGTTAAAGTGGAGTAATAGTGCTATAACAGCGTAGTGTGATAATCTCCCAAGACTCTACTCCTTCTTTCTTATAATGCTGCCATCCTTTTCACTCCCTAGAAGTATGAAACACTTTCTATATGGCATTTGCATTGCAGAGATGCAGATGCTGTGCCCTTCACCCGTTGTTGGGCTCCAGCACCAATCAGCCCCAATCATCAGGACTGATGGGATTTGTGGGCCAACAGCATCTAAATCTCTGTTATATTCAGTTATTGCTCACAACATAGTACTTTTATTAGGACTAACTAATTTTAAAAACAACAGCGAGCAAGCTTTTGAGATATACAGAAATCTTCAATCATTCACTCTGACCAAATGCTACTCAGTCATGCATTTTAATTTGTCAGCGGGAGTAACTATTTTGTAGGAATGTAAAAGAATTCTTTGGACTAAACAAGAAAGACAAATCATTTACACTTTGTGAAAATAAACATGTTGCCTCAATCAGGAGACATGTGATGCTTACAGCAGTGCTGTCATCAGCACTGAACGCCAAATTGAGCACACTGCACACTCTAATAAAAATTCACATTTTAAAACTGAGATTAATGAATCAGGCCATTAATCATACCCAGTAATTGCTTCATTCTTCCAGCCCTCTAATAGCAAACAGAGCCTGGATTTACCATTCCCCACTTCTCTTCCTATTATATTTCTCAGGATTGGCTTTTCGTCGTCCACTGATTCCAATATGCTGGTGAGCCTACATAACCTACTCTAATCCTCAGTGCCTCTCCAGTGGAATAAATTACTTTCCCCATTACTCTTTAATGTTTTAGGGACTGTCACCTCCCAGCTGCACATCAAGCAGCATGTTGCAGATTTTCAACTCATTCCAAAGCAACGACCTATCTTAGTGAAGAGAGAAGTGCTAGATATAAACACACAATGCTAAATAAAATACACCAAATCTGCAGGGGGTAGGGAAGAAGCCAAAGTGTGTGCTTGTGAGTGAGTATGTAATTCTAGGAAGGCAGGAAATAAATTACCTGCACTGGAATTTGGCCAGGAGTCTGTCTACAGGATAATTTTACTCCCCTTTTATATATAGTCCTCCTGGGAATTTTGGCAGCCACACGTGAGCAAGGCTTGTCATCTGAGAAACAGCAGGCCTAGCAGTTGCCAGTGTTGTTATGGACTGCTTTAGAAGGAAAGAGGGTTGCCTACCACAGCAGTTTTTAAAAGGCTGACCTTTAGAATCCATTTTTATGTTGATATCTCTGCCAAGGAACCCATCTTGGCTCCTGTGAAAGCCCAGAGCACCCATATAAACATGCACACAATTATCTACTTTACAGAAAATTCCTTTTTTTTTTTTTTTTGCAGGGGGGGGGAGTACAATGTCACTTCATTTGGAGGACTGTCTGAATATGCTGGGCCTCATTGTTACTCTGCGTGAAATCTTAAGTATGATGTTAGATCTTCAGCTGAAGAGTCAGGAGACACTGCTAGGTTGGAACCTGACTTGGGGGAAAAATTAATAAGTAGATCCCAAAACACTTGTTTGGGCTAAGAGTGGGTCCTAGTTCTGAAACAGAGGTGGGGAGTAATTAATTTTAGCAACAAGTAATTAATTATCTCTGAGACCCTATGAATAGGGCATGTTTTTAATAATATAATAAAATTTCATTTTAATAGAGCTTCTGATTAATTGTTTTTTCAAAGAGGCTACAACAACCTTTATGAGTAGCATTTAACAAGAGATCTTTGTTTGTTGATTGATTCAATGCATACCCTACATTTCTCCTGGCATGAGACCCAAAGTGGCATACTGTTATTTAAAATAAGAGTTTAGCTAAAATCTTATTTTATGGAAGTTTAAAAAAGCAATTAAATGGCAATACTATTAAAAGCAGATAGCCAAAAATAGTTTACAACATATTTAAAACATACAGGATAAAAACATATCACACCACTATTCTACCATATGATTTTTTTAAAAAATCAATCAAAGGCCTGCCTAAATAAAAAGGCCTTAACCTCGAGGAACTCAGGCTAGCTCATATAGGGAGATATGGTCTTTTAGACAGTATGGACCCAAGCAGTATAGGACTTTAAAGGTCATAACCAGAACTCGGAATTCTGCCCAGAAATGGACCAGTAGCCACTGAAGCTGTTTCAACCGGGGGGGGGGGGGGTCACTTGATCTCTGTAATCAGCCCCAGCCTGGCTGAAGCATTTTGGACCTGCTAAAGTTTCTGAACAGTTTCTAAAGGCAGCCCCATGTACCGTGTGTTATAGTAAGTCAAATGGGATGTAATCAAGGTATGTATCACTGTAGCCAGATCTTACTTCTCAAGGAATGAGCATAACTGGTGCACTAGTTTTAACTGTGCTAACACATTCCTGGCCACTGCTGAAACATGAACATGGGTGTTCAGGCTGATATCTGGGTCCAGGGGAATGCCCAAACTCCAAACCTGAGATTTCAGAGGGAGTGTAACCTCCATCTACCAGAGGCTGAATCTCTATTCCCTGATCTGCCTCACAACTGACCAAGAGTACCTCTGTCAAGTTTGGATTAAGTTTCAACTTGTTCACTCTTGTCCAGTCCACTACTGACAGCAGAAACTGGTTTAGTACAGAAACAGCTTCCTTGGAACTGGATGAGAAGGAGAGAGATTAGAGAGTTGAGAGCTGAGTGCCTCGGAACAATAACTACTTTTAAAAAAACTTAACTTTCCAAACACTATCTGAATAGATTGGCCTAGAATGCAACAAATGTTTTCTTGCAGCTGCAGAGGAAAGTTTTCAGCAGTGAGCAAAGCTGCCTTTCAGGGAATCCAATACAGAACTCTTAACAAAGACACCCCTGGTCAGTTTTGAGACATCTCCCAGAATACCCCTTGAAAAATACTTGCCAAGGGCAGTGATTCCCAACCAGCTGTATGTATACCACCTGTGGGGCACAGTCCAGGTAGTACAATTTTCCTAACATATATGAAGAATTCACGTCCTCTTGATCCCCACATCACCCTACAAGTGCCACCTCCTACGATCCTATCTCCCATAGACTATCAATCTAGTGCCTTTGACATACTGGAACTCACTTTGGATACTTGCTGGTTCTGCTAGTCCCTGTCTCCTGTTGTCCACCAGCCAGTGTCATTGATGTGCCAATTCCTATTAGGGAATAGTCTAATGGAATTAGTCTTTTGTGTCAACAACTATACCATTGCAATTGTATATCCTGAAAACTTACTGTAAATGGTAAATATATGAACATATATCTGTCCTTCTTGGGGTAAAGAGGGCTTTTTGTTTCTATTATGGTGGGTCCCAAGTTCTTCAGTAGCATGATTGGTGGGGCATCAGACATGAAAGACTGGGAACCATGGGCTCAGGGAGTCTTTCCCAGGGTCCTTCAGTGGCATCTGTTACTGGTAGATCTGATCTGTTTATCCACCATCTGTAATCTCTAGCTGAATCACAGCAAACATAGCTGCGGGCCTTTGTACTCAAAACAGACCTACGTCAGAGTCATGCAGCATTTCAGTAGCGCCTCTCTTTTCCTCTCCCTCCCCTCCCCACATTCTCTTTCACTGGGGCTCCCACTCATGTACACAGAGCTCTTTTCTATTTCATGCCTGAGTGGCTGGCTGCTTAAGCAGTCCCATGTACAGCACTAATTAGAAAAGTGAGGCCTTACACCGGGTAGGTGGCTTAGGTATTTGGACAGAGATGGCAGGATCTCATTTCTGAACAGATCTCAGAGTGATTCCCCCCCCCCCATGGTCAATATCTTGCAGAACACAACACAGCAAGCAGCATCACAATGATCCTGTTCCATAGAATCATAGAATCATAGAGCTGGAAGAGACCATAAGGGCCATCTAGTCCAACCCCCTGCCATGCAGGAATACACAATCAAATCATTCCCGCCAGATAGCAATCCAGCCTCTGCTTAAAAACCTCCAAAGGAGGAGACTCCACCATACTCCTAGGCAGTGCATTCTACTGCTGAACAGCTCTTACTGTCAGGTAGGTTTTCCTAATGTTTAGGTGGAATTTCTTTTCCTGCGGTTAGAATCCATTGCTCCATGTCCTAGTTTCTGGAGCCACAGAAAACAAGATTGCTCCATCCTTAGTATTGACATACCTTCAAATATTTAACATGGCTATCATGTCACCTCTTAACCTTCTCTTCTCCAGGCTAAACATACCCAATTCCCTAAGTTGCTCCTCATAGGACATGGCTTCCAGACCTCCCACCACCCTGGTTGCCCTCCTCTGGACATGTTCCAGCATGTCAATATCCTTCTGGAATTGTGGTGCCCAGAACTAGACATATTCTATGAGGTCTGACCAAAGCAGAATAGAGTGGCACTATTACTTCCCTTGATCTAGACACTATACTCCTATACTGAGTATATTCCACTGTGAATCTTGAGGCTTACAGTTGCCCCTCCACATTCACAGCTTTCACTTTCGTGGTTCTGCCTATTCGGGGTTTGCTTAGCAAGCACTCCATTTAAATCAGCTTCTCTCCCTCACATACAAGGGAGTGGAGCCGATTTAAATTGAGTGCTCCTCAAGCAAACTGCATGCCCCACTTCCTGCTCTCCTGGGGTTTGGCTCCATTTGGGGTGGAGAGCCAAGCCCCGGGAGAGCGGGGAGTTTTGGGGCAGAGGCCTTTTCAGCCATTCCCCCCACCATTCCCAAAGCGGTGATGGGGCTTTTCAAGCCTTGTCGCAGCTTTGGGAAGCACGGGGTGGTGGTGGCTGAGAATCCTCCTGCCCGCCCGCCCACCCGGCTGCCACCCCTCGGCCCTTCCCAAAGCACGGGGGGCTGAGACGCCTCCTGCCTGCCCGGCCACCCCCCGGCCCTTCCCGAAGCGGCGATGGGGCTCTCGAGAGCCACATAGCCACTTTAGGAAGCACGGGGGGGGGGAGCTGAGAAGCCTCCTGGCTATCACCCCTCAGCCCTTCCTGAAGCGGCTGTGGGGCTCGAGAGCCCTATAATCACTTTGGGAAGCGTGGGGTGGTGGAGGCTGAGAAGCCTCCTGCCCGCCCAGCCGCCATCCCTCGGCCCTTCCCGAAGTGGCTGTGGGGTTTGAGAGCCCCATAGCCACTTTGGGAAGCATGGGGGTGGCTGAGAAGCCTCCCGCCTGCCCCCGGCCCTTCCCGAAGTGGCTATGGGGCTCTCAAGAGCCCCATAGCTGCTCTGGGAAGCACGGGAGTGGCTGAGAAGCCTCGTGGCGGCCACCCCTCAGAAGTGCAGTGGTGGTGGCTGAGAAGCCTCCTGCCCACCCGGCCGCCACCCTCTGGCCCTTCCCAAAGTGACTGTGGGGCTCTTGAGAAACCCCATAGCCGCTTTGAGAAGCATGGAGGGTGGTTGCTGAGAAGCCTCCCTGCTGCCACCCCTCGATCCTTCCTGAAGCGGCTGTGGGGCTTGAGAGCCCCATAGCAGCTTTGGGAAGCACATGGGGGTGGCTGAGAAGCCTCCCGGCCGCCATCCCCTGGCCCTTCCCAAAGTGGTTGTTGGGCTTGAGAGTCCTATAGCCACTTTGGGAAGTGCGTGTGTGTGTGTGGCTGAGAAGTCTCCCAGTGGCCGGCCACCATCCCCCAGCACTTCCCAAAGCAGCTGTGGGGCTCAAAAAACCCCATTGCCACTTTGGAAGGGGGGGTTGCAGGCAGGTGGCGGGAGGCATATTTTTATTTGTGTTTTTTTCACATTCACAGGGGTCTTGCTCCCCTAACCCCCACAAATGTGGAGGGACGACTGTAGTTGTATACAAACCATTTCCCCCAAAACTGAGTAGAGAGAAAATGCAAATTTCTCTTTAATTCTCATCTTTAATAGAAAGACTCTGAAAGGTTTGCTTTCTTAAGGTATGCTCCTATCTTGGACTGATGTGACTAAAGTGGAAATAGCTTCAAGGTTAAATGGGAGGAAATGCTGGAAAAGGTATTTCTAATTCAGTTTGGCAATAGTTTTGTTTTGTTTTGTTTTTGTTTTGTTCTATAAAGGGTCTTCTGGCATCCTCTGGAACCCATGCTAGGCACACTGTAAAGGTCACATTTTACATGAATATTCTTGTTGGCTCCCCTCAGCAGGGAGTAAAGCTTGATGGTAAAGCTCATACAAGCTTTTTTTTTTTTTTTAAAGAGACAGCCTTGATTTCAGTAAAGTAAATGCATTAATTCTGAATTGAACCTTGACAGGGTTTCTTTGTTGCTTTCCTGAAGAAATGGCCAGCTAGCAAATAAAAACAAGACATGCTTATCATTTTTTGTGAACAAGACTATTTCTGTGGTCAGACACACACATCGGAAACACTTACACATAAAAAATTCATAAAGGCATGTCAGTTTAGGGTATGAAGAGTTTATATGCCTTACAAATACTGTCTCCTCTATGGCTCTTTGTGGCATGACATCACCCACTCAGTCAGGATATTAAATCTGAATGAATGAAACAAGATTAGCACAGGTGCACATGAGCTCTGGTTACTCTTATCTTCCTTCCTTCCTCCCAACAACTGCATTAATTGCACCGGGAAGCATAAATCATAGGGTTGAGAAGAATGTGTGTAATTCTCCCTTCCACCTTGGACAGAGGGAACTGGGGAGAGGGTCGGGAAGAGAAAATAATTTAGGAACCAAAACTCCAGCATCTGAAAATACTAGAAGAAGCCTCCCTGTATACAACTGGGGAAATGGACTACCTGATGGAAGTGTTTTATACGGACTGAGTTCACTGATCCACCTAGAGCCAAGGAGGGGAATATATGGCCCTCTAGATCTTTTGGACTACACCTTCCACAGTCACTTACCATGGGCCACACGGGGGGGGGGATAATGAGTTGTAGGCCAAAGCATTCGGAGGGCCAAAAGCACCCCACTCCCCAACTAGAAAATAGAACTAGTTATTCTAACTGAGAGAGACTTTGCAAGCCTAAGGCTCACATCACTTGTGACAGGGACAGATCTATCTGCTGATGTATAGATTTGCCCCAAAGATGCAGAGGGAGTTAGAGGCTTGTTTTTAACCACCAAAGAGATGCACAAATGTAGTAATGTACAGAATCTGTCTCTTGCCAGCTGTTTATTTCCCTGCTGCCCCCCCCTTTTTTTGCAGAACACTTATTAGCTAAGCACACTGCTGGCAGAGGAGTTCAACTAGAAAGGAAGATGTGTGTGCGTGTGTGTGTGGGAGATACAGATTTTGGGCAACTAAACTGTGGGTGTACACAACTGTGGGTGTACCAAACCTTCATGCCACTTTTACAGACCCTCCCTTCTCTTTCTGTGTGGTTCAAGAAGAGCTGTATTTAAACACATGGGTGTGCTAGTGTGAAGTTTGATTTGCCTGAGATCTTTAACTGGAAATGTCACAAATTGAAGCTGGCACCTTATATACAAAACACATTTTCTGCCACTAAGCCACAGTTCCTCTCATAATTTCCTTCAATTGGCATAGCCTTCCTTAATGAATGATGCTAAATGCTTAGAACAAAACCCAACAACAAACACTGTTCATCACAACTATTAGGTGGGATGGAAAACTAAGGTTGTTGTTTTTTAAAGCCTTCCACTGCATGCAAGAGACAAGGAAACAGGACTATATGGTTTACAAGGGACATGTACTGATGGATAACCCACGCACAGAATCTGCACTGTGCTGTGATTTGATTGTATATCAGCTATGCATCACTATTCATCCAGGCTATGTTGTGATCTGCATTGCAGAGTACTGTGCTAGCCAATATGATCAATATGCTGATACCTGCACAGTGTCACAAGATACCTCTTAGTTACTGGGATTGGATAACTAAGGTGCCACTTATTTAAGTAGCACCTTCCTTCCACAATGAAACAATGGCAAAGACATTGTCACACAGTCCTGGCCAGTTCAATGCTCCTATTCATTCCAGTAAGTCTGTCTCCATGAGTTATGCCCTTTTATTTATTTTACAAGTGTGCCCCTTTTTGACAGGAAAAAACGTGCTTGGGTCACACTAGAATGTTAGAATACACCGGTATTTAGGTTTCCTAATCCCAGACTGCTTTCTACCATCTTTGCCCTACAGGCTAGGGAAATAATCTACCTTACTTGATTGGTCCCTCAGTCTCTCTTGCACCTATTAAAAGTTTTACCTTACTGCAGACTGCTTAGGATGCATAACACACACACACACATACACACTGCAGAAGAGATGAGATCAGAGCTAAAGCAGGATAGGACCTTCTGCCACTCTCCTAGCAATGCTACCTCTTCTTCCAGGGTTGGTCAGTTAGTAGACATGCTTCCAATTTTGTGGGTGAAAATGTCAGCAAGTATGCAGGGGCTCTTAATGTCAGTGAGGATTCAGCAAAGGGATGCAATGGCCAACAGCTTAAATTATCCTTGGCACAAGTCTTGACCCAACTAGCCCTTATTTATGAGATACAGATCCCTGTTGTGGATATGAACTGGCATAGGATCTATGCATGAAATCAATTCAAAGGTCACAAAAAGAAGTCCAAGAAAGCCAGTTTCAACTGGAATCCACTGGAATAAATAGATTTAAATACACAGTTAACCTGTTAAATTCTTTTCATTTGAACTGGAGCTTAGACACTCCTTTCAAGGAATGAGAGGGACATGTGCCGAAATGGGACTAGAAAGGGCTAGAGGGATGGGGGAGAAAGAATGGGAGCAAAACACGGACAAGTGGTGAGGAAGTGGAGGCGTGAAGAGAAACCAAGTCAAGGGAAGTAGCAAAGGGCCCAGCAGCAAGTCCATCACCACCAGAAGGAGGACATCAGCAGCAAGTCCATCACCATCAGGAGGACATAACTGCACTAGTTCTCACCCACAACTGTAGCCTTAGAGTCTCTCTTTTCTCTTTAATATTAAGAACCCTAGTGTAGCTTAATGCAAAACCACCAAGCCCACAAGCAAGGTTCTTGACAGGATTATCAGTGATGCTGGCTTTCTATTAGTATATGTTCACTGACCTTCTAGCAAACAATATACACAACAGGTTTTAGGATTGCACATTCATGGCTCTTTTATTTGTCAGGCTATATGGCCTGGGAGTGGTATTCCCTTGGCATGAGTGGAATTAAAAGAGGGAGTGAATCTGTATGTGGGAGAGTGTGGGTGGAAAGAGCTCTCAGATTTCTTCGGCTCTCTCTGGCAGCAGATCTGGCTGAAGCTTTGGGATAAGAAGCTTGTTCCTTGCCCTATTTGGAATCCTGAGGCTGGCCAAAGCTGCCCAAAATTCCTGGGAGGATTTAGACAAGAATCCCAGCTAAATGCAAGCACTCTACCTGGTTGAGACAGTGTCCTGCACTTCATGAAGTCAATGCCATAGGAACAGGGATCTAATATGAAGAGAAATCTAGGCACCTGCTTATTTTAAAAGCAAAGCACAACAAGTACACTGCAAGAGATTAAGACCTCACGAGGCAGCACCTAGTGACCTAGATTTTAGCAGAGAAAGAAAAAAAAATACTACTACTGGCACAAACCCCATTTTTAGCAATCATGCTATTCACAAAGCAACCTCCCTATTTGAGCTACGTGAAGAATCTTGGAGGCATTAAAGTATCTAGTCCCAGGCCATTCTGCAGAGATTAGGATATAGTTTTAAAGGACATGCAGAAGACAGGACACTTTCTTGAGTCCTAGTCTTTTTCTTTCCCTTCTTCTTTTTTTTTTAATGGCTAACAGGTAGAGGCCCAATTTACACAAACATTCCCTGTATTACCAGTGTCATTCCCCTTTGCCTGCACGACACCATGCACATATTAAATCAATTGGTAGTATTGATCCTAGTAAACACAACTGGCTATCTTGCAGGCTGTCTCTTAAACCTGTAAGGAAGGCTTCTGGTGGTATGCTTAGTTGCAATTTGCATTTCTCACAAACTCTTCTGATGGTCGCATGCACATCTTGCCCAACACCCAATAATGTAGATTGTGGTTGGATTACTCTGTCATTAAGTTAGATAATGCCTTGAAACAGTTTTGTTTCCCACTCCCCACTATCACTCTACAGAAACTGGGAAGGAACTTGGAAGCAAAACTTAAAGCTGAAAACAATACATACTACTGTACTTCATGTTTCCTGGCCTAGAAAACAAAAGCACTTGGCAATTCATATATCATCCTTATATTGAGGTTACAATGTGTTACCATGTATCACCTGAGAGATAACAGCAGGGTTGCTATCTCAGCTGGACCCAACAATATGAACATGACAAACCTATAAAGATAATTATCACTTTAATTTCAGATGGGGGACTTGCTTATGGCTGCCAAGTGAAGTCACAGCAGAGATAAGATTTCAGCTCAATGTCTCTCTGAATGGGAGTGATTCTGCATTTAAGAAAGCCCAACGCGCTACTACATTAAGAAAGTTGGCAGAGACTGCAGGAGAAATGGGCCTGAATTAAAAATGGGAAAAGAAGTAAAATGTTCTTCATATTTAAGAACACTTAAGAGGCAAGAGTGAAGGAATTAGTTCCCTGCTATATTAAACAAGGACAATATACAATTCACTAACTGTGAATATGCCCGCCCATCTAGTGCTTTTCACAGTCTGCAGATGTATATTAGAGAATCTCACATTTTGTGCTGAATTCAAATTTACTGCTATAACCTTAGATCATCAAATTTAATTTGAAGGTGGAGCCTTTCTATTCATAGTTAACAAAGCAAGCTTGAAAACAGAAGGGGAGCATGCCTGCAAGGCATATTGACTAAAGGCAGAGAAAAGAGCTCCATATTCCACCACCACCCACATTTGCTAAGTGTATTTTTGTAATATAAGGAAGTGAATTATCTTTTTTAACAGACAGTGTTAACAATATCGGGTATCTGGGTCAGCCTGTTCATCTGATGGAACAATGTATGTCTTTACAGTCTGAATATTATGGCAACACTGTAGGTATAGAATATGGAAAGTAGATCATAGAATGTTGATCTTCTCTAGACCATCTGATATTGTTTGTTGCTAAAGACACTTCATAGGTCTGTGAATAAAGTTTCAAACTTCATCCTACAATACTAACACAATTTAAGCTGTTAGTCATGTTATCAAGTACAGTAGTTGCATTTTTCTTGCAAAGTTTCTTGTGCAGATGTTATATTAATGAGTCCAAAGTCCAAGCCTTATCCGATCTTTCTTCTGGGCACACCTTTTAAAAATCATTTTTATCCTAGTAATTATATCTAATCATATGAGCACCAGAACAGTGTAGTAGTTTGAGTGCTGGGCTATGACTCTAGAGAACAGGGTGCGAATCCCTGCTCAGCCATGGAAACCCACTGAGAGACCTTGAGCAAGTCACATTTTCTCAGCCACAGAAGAAGGCAGAGGCAAACCCCCTTTGAAAAATCTTGCCAAGAAAACCCTGTGATAAATTTGCCTTAGGGTCACCGTAATTCAGAAACAACTTGAAGGCACACAAGAATACACATATAATATGCATCTTCAAATGCCCATTGAGGGAAAGAAATTTCTAGATCACTTAAGAAGATATATTGAGGCTAGCATGTAACTAGCAGAAATACTTATTGTTTTTATTGTGAACAAAGGATTGTTTTTGTAAAACTGGAGACTGCAGATGAGAAATTCCAGTCTTACTGTGTTTATTTCAAACTTGACTTGAAATTCTCCTTGATAAGATGTCAACTGTTTCCCATTCTTTGCCACTGATACCAGTGGAAAAGACTGATAAATTTGAAAAAAACTATGAAAAGAGATGTAGAGTGAAGCCTATTGCCTTGAAAGAGGCAGTGGTGCAGCCATTCTGGAAGAAGTCAATATTGGTCCCTATGGCTTATTAGTGTCCAATCATAAATACCCTCCTTTTAAAAGAAGGTATCAGAGAAGGTTGTGGTGGCACAGTTGCAGACATTCTTGGATGAGACCAATTATCTAGATGGGCAATATGAAAGCATGTGCCTCCCTGCTTTTTATGGCCCCTTTGGAATACTGCTCCTGGAATTCAGATATGAGCCAATGATTTTGAGCCAACGGCACATATCTTCCCCACCAGGTGTTCCCAGATTGCGGATCAAATAAATTGACTGTTTACTAACTTGAGCTACAAGGTGTATGGATAGTAAAACAATTATGTAGCCACATGCATAGTTCTGGAAAGACCCACACAAATCACATGGGGCTTGTCTATATGAGCCCCCCCCCAAATGGAGGGCCCAGCAGTAAGGGTATTTTGCAGCAGTAGCAACTCGTCTTAACAGTGTTTTTGACCCCATAAGCTTCACATGCTAGATAGTGACCGTGAGTGATTTACTCACGTTTGTAATTTGCCACCATTGAACTTAAAAAAAAATGAGTCCAAGGTGTGCTAGAGCGATAGAACAGTTTTCCAATTAAACAAGACAAAAAAACCCCCAAACACCCCATTTTATCACCTTAGCGATTGCTCGCTAAGGCGAAAATCCAACATGGTGGCAGTGGGCACTTGCCCTGTTAGCAAACCCCACACTTGCACTTGCCCAGCCAATCAGCATTGTACTTCCTCTACTATGGGAAAGCGATTCAAAGCGAATCACTTGTCCCAATGAACAGGAATGTGCACCCTCTTGATGTTTTTAAAAAACTATGGGAAAAGCTGTGAAGGCTTTTCCTGCGTCGGTTTTGCCATTTTGGGCCCCCTTCCTTCTGAATACAGTGGATGGGTGCGGGATCCCATTTACACAGGTCATATTCCCAGCGAATTCCATGAGGGGTATTTTCACCATTTAGACAACCCCATGGTTAATATGTTAATTCAGTTGTGAGAACAATCTTTTAGGGATGCTTCTCGAACCCCTTCTGGCCTTGAGAATATTCCTCTTTCTATGAAAATGAGATGCTGTCTTTATCGCTTAAACATGCATATGAAGATGGGCCACAACAATGACTATTCAAGACAAAACATGAAATTTATGGGAGAATGACCAATGCCTGTACTCCAAAGGAACACTAGTGTAAAATATCCACATGCCAACCAAGGGCTTTCTGCAGTTTCCCCCAAGAGCAACACCCAATTGATTCAGTTATTCTTAGCAGCTGTTCAGGAAGAACATCCCAAGAGTTCAAGCAGACATCTTTGGTATCCTTGAAAATGAAATCAATAAAGCTAGACCTGAAAGTCATAGGTTAGCATCCAGTCACTAAAACATCCTCTTCTCTGATTAATCACAGAAACAAATTTAAAAAGTATATTGAAAATATAACATGCAGATTCATTTGCTTGAGAAGCACTATTCTGCTCTATACTATGGTCCTCATCAATTAAAGTGCTTAACAAGTTTTTGAAAATGAAGAAATAGTTTTATTACACACACACCAGATTCTCTTCATTAGTACAAAATATGGCAGCCAGGCTTCTTTCAGGAACATCTAGAAGGGACCACATCACTCCGGTTTTGAGGTCCCTCCACTGGCTGCCTATTGGTTTCCGGGCCCAGTACAAGGTGTTGGTTATCACCTTTAAAGCCCTAAATGGCTTGGGTCCAAGCTATCTCAGGGACCATCTCCTCCCCTATAATCCTCCCCATGCACTCTGGTCCTCTGGGAGGAATTTGCTGCAGCCTCAAAAGTCAAGGCTTTCGGCTACCTCCAGAGGGCTTTTTCTGTTGCCACCCCCAAATTATGGAACGGCCTGCCGGATGAGATCCGTCAATTGACATCTTTGGACAGCTTCAAAAAGGCTGTCAAGACATATCTCTTCCGGCAGGCCTTTCCAGAATAGATTATCCTGGCCTCGGGAACCCCCACTCCTTCAGGAGAGTCCCCACAGCCTCCTTTGTTAACAGAACTGAATATCACTGGGGATCTACTGTTATTGCTAAATGTAGATATGTGTTTTATTAAATGTTTTAATTGTTGTTTTAATTTGTAAATTGATTTAATAATTTTTTAAGGGGGGGAAGGGGAGTATACTGTTTTACATTGTATGGTTTTTTAATGTTGTGAACCGCCCTGATTGGGTTACCAAAGGGCGGTTATAAATAAATATTATTACTATTATTATTAAATATCACCACCTTTCAAAAATGTATCTGCAGTTTTCAATGCTATCCTTTGTTATTTTTTCTTCCTCTTTCTGACCACTATTCAATTACTTGGGTGTTCTTCATTCTACTCCTCTTCAATACTGGTATTTTCATCATTTTTTATTGATTTGGATTTGTTTTCTCTCTTTCTTATCACATCTGGTGATAAAATCTGGTTTGCATTAAGAGAGCTGCTCAAGATCACCTTCTAGCCATCTACAGGGTTTGCCAATGTTCTTAGCCATATACCTCTGGTTTCTGGTGCTGCCAAGGGTAGCTGCAGTTTTGGCCAGTTCCCTCATGTTCATCCCACCTTTTCAAGCAGCAAATTCTCTCATTCTGAGAAACAATGACCTTAAAAAAACCTGTTATCTCTCCCCCTGCCCCCACTGAGGTGTTTTGTGTTGAATCTTTTACAAGTCAGGAACAAATAAAGTCTAGTAATTGTGGCATCAAAGATAATTCACTAATTATTTAGAATGCCCCATTTCTTCACACTGTTTTTATGTAGGAAGAAAAGCTACAGGCTAGTTCAACTCCTCTATGCACTGATGTGCAACCAGCCTTTGCAGTTTGCATTGTGGCATGGATCAACTGAACATCAGTCCTGCACCAATTTAGAACAAAGCTGCAGAATCCAGACAAAAGACTTGCTCAGTCACTGGTGCACTCACTATGCCAGCATCTGTACGGCTCACACTTCACAGTCTATTAATTTAGAGAACAATGTGCCATCCAACCCTTCTAGCTGTTTCTTGCCATACCAAAGTTGTGTCAGTGAAGACAATGTGTGCAGCCAGCCTTAACTTTCTTTGCATTTTTACTATATACTTCTTTAAGACAGAAGGTATTTTCATTTATACCTTGCAGCCAGACAGATGCCTACTTTGGATCAAACTGAGTGGGTCAGGAGAAAGATCCCCTTGGTAGGAAGGAGGTATGACAGTTTGGGTTTGGTCTAATTAGCTCACAAATAATCAATTTTTCTGTTTTTCTTTGCTTTATTGGACAGCAAATACTTAATTAGTACTGAAATGGTGTGTGTGTGTGTGTGTAAGTGCGCGTGTGCATGCTAAGTAGGAAAAAGGGGTCCTTTATTTGTTGAAGTGATGGTGGTGGTACAATATCTTTTTAAAATGTCTATCCCCCACTCCATGAAGCATGAAGCCACCTGCTAGAGAAGTCAAGTGATAAAATTTAAATCTAACAGGAACTAGAGGTGCTAAAGGGCACGTACCCTAAAATAGGATTTCACCCCAACCCACATGCACCTGACAGAAAGCCACTGCACAACTGTTGTCCTGAGGTGTTAGATGTTGATATGTGACTTTTCTTGCCAGCTCCTGCAGCAGACTTTAAAAGATGCTTCTGGGAGGAGTACAGGCAACTGTACACACAAACATATACCATCTTATGACCCCTGCTGCTTCTCTCCATTCTGCACAAGTGTTTCCCACGTAGCTGGTGACACAGGGATTTCGTTTCATAAACATGAAACAGAAGAACCAAGCGTGCTTAATGAAGATGCCTTGACTCAGTTGAGCAGCGTAGTGACATTCCTTAACCATCCTGCAATACTCAAGGGTGAGATTCTGGAAAAGGTGTAGTACTCCTTCACAACCCCAGATTTTCAATGCATGGCTGTGGATGAGATAGGGACTGTGATCCACATAAATGACTCCTGGACATAAAATCAGGGTGTTTTTCCTTTCCGAAACAGAGCAGAAGAGTTATGTATGATTTCAGGTATGTGGTTTTTATGTGGTGTTATTATCTCTATCCTTTTATTCCTCATGCATAATGAAGAAATAGTTCTTGTTTTTAAGAGACCATATTTTTGTAATGTGCTTAACCAATGGATATTATAGTAAGAGTAATAAATCTAAAATAATGAGAATGAAAAGCTGCAGCTCAGTTCACCAAACATTTGAATAAGCCTTTCTTGTGCTTATAATTAAAAGCACTTTTTTTGTTTTATGATGAACTGGGGAAATTCTCCTTATACAGGCAATTTTCCACTGACAACAACACAATGTGGGGTTGGCTAAGATAGTCAATGAAATGCACCGAATATAATTATAAAGGAATTTTTAAAAATTCGCCTATCTCCTTTTCACTCCACCCCAAAGGTCAAAATCTTAGTATCACCAAACTATGAGGAATGGGGGCATTATTATTTTCTTCTTGTTGTTCAATAAGAGTTAATTCAGTAATCTTCCACTAGAAGAGACTGAACAAAGAGAGACAGACAAGGCTGCAGAAGAACTGTATCCAAATGTTAACAACACTTCCACATTACGAGCCCTGTGGTAAATCCCTAGAGACCCCTTTCCATTTTCTCTACCATCTATTTCATAATGCTACTTTTAGAAATCATAGTTCTTGAAAACCATAGTCCAGCCTTAGCAAATTCCTTGGCTTTTATAACGTTACCTTTTTGCTAAAGGTTCTGCTGTCTGCCACCCAGTCCTTTAAGTGCAAGACGACAGCCCAGATTTTGTTCTTTTGTTTCTACACAAAGCAGAGAGTTCTTGAGCAGGACTGGTACGTTTTGGTTACATGCAAAGCCCTGCTTTGCTTTAGCTTTGACACAGAAGAATTGCTATTCTTTCAGATAGCTGGACAAATTGGAGGAAAGCGATGACACCACTTCCAGGGCTGATTCACATCTGACATTTTTTCCTGCATAGGTATCATTTATTTTTGGATAGGAAAAAGCCCTAAAAACAAAAAGGTAAAGGATGTAGGCGAGTATGCTGGTCTGTTAAGTATACTCAGACTCTGTTCAGATTAGGATAAGCAAGTGTGTGTAACTAAGATTCCATCCCAACTGAGTAGTGAGGTTGGGCTGTTGAATCAGACCAGAAACAGCAAAATAGCATTTTAATAATGCTTACGTCCACCCTCTACTGAAGCCCATGCATGGGGCAGAGACACTTGGCAGCATTTTCTTCCCCTTACAAGATTAGTGAAAGGCAGGTTTGGCTTCCTTCCTCAAGTAACAAATGGTGCTCTACTCCTTCTATTAACTCAATTAGCTCACCCATTGCTGGACAATGGCCAATTCTACATAATATCCTTTTTTGTATTATCAGAGCAGCCAGAATGTTCAGCACATTTCTGATGCAGCTCCACTGGCCCCTTGTGCAAGGGCAACATTTGCTGTTTCGCCAGAGCCAAACACTGACCTTTTTATTGCAGTCAAAGCAGTATTCTGAAAGAAATTTGGCACTTTCTCTTAGACTCTTCTGAGACTGCCTCCCCTTATCCCTCATGTTAAGTGGTTTTAGGATCTTACCTCATCAAGTTCCTATTTGAATTCTATTACTGCTGGGTAAAGGCTCAGTAGGTTTTTACAGCTGTTTCCCCTCACAATCCCATTATAATGACTCTTACTGCCTTCTCATGGCCTTCCCATGGCTGCCACTTTATTCTTTTCCTGGCATCATGACCACCATCAGCTATCTTTTGCTCACTTCAGCTCTAGGACTATGCTTTTCTCCTTTCCACAATTCAGATAATTTGAAAGCAACAAACCTCTCCCATTATTATTATATCCTCTGTCTCTCCTTTTTTGGGAAGCTCAAGAAATATCACACCAGAGTGAATCCAAAATGTACCTAAAAGAACAGAAAACTTAGGGCCCTCCCACACTACACTATTATAGCACTATGGCTATAACTCCCATGGCTAAATATTATGGAATCCTAGGGTTTGGTGAGGCACTAGAGTTACTGGCTGAGAATCCTAAGTGCCCTTCCCTAAACTGCCAATCCCAAATTTCCATAGGATGGAATCAGTGCAATTAAGGTGGAATCATAGCACTATAATTCTGTAGTGTGAAAGGGTCCTTAACTTCCCTACAGTTTGAAAATGAACATCCAAAAGATACATCTAATGCTCTGACTGGAAACTATCACAGAAGCTCACATCTGCCCAACAGAAGCTATAAAGACTCCACATTCACTGTCCTCAGCCAATCATGTCTCAGTTTGGAGCCTTTGCCAACCCTGTTCTATTTCTTAAAATGCTCATGTAAGCAGGCAAGCAATCCTTCATTGTGTGTTTGTTTTCTAAAAGACTGGGCAAGGACAGTGTTGAAGAATTAACCTCCTGAGGCGCTGGTCCCAATTTTCCTCTGGTTAATGTTCCTCACCAGGACAAGCTTTACTGGTTCTAAGTAAAGAGAAATGTGTCATATTCATAAATTACCTATTACTAATAGCATCATCTCTGAACTATGTATCTCCTGACATTAAAAAAAAAAAAGACTTCCGACATAGGAGGATACTCATTTTTTAAAGAGTGTGGGAATGATGGGAAAGTTTCCTGGTTCCACCATTTGGCATTGTAGGTCATTTTAGTTTTTAGAGCTGTTTCTTCCTCTTTACCTCACTCGGCAAGTAATAAGCTGCTGTCTCTTAGATCCATGGATCATTACACAAAAGAGAAACAGTCAGCCAGAGTGAGAAAAAAAGAAACAACAACAAAAAATTAGTGGGGATAGCAGAGTGGGGTTTTTTTTAATGGCTTCTACAATCACTCTGTCTTTATACTCTCTTTCTAGAGATCATTTCTTTCCCCACTTTTCCTTCCCACCATCTGCACATCCTCTTATCCATTGCTGCCTTCTCTGGAGTGACCTCTAAAAAGGCAGCAATGAATGTACAATGCTTCTTCATGCATAAAGATGTCCCCAGGAAATTTCCACCGCTCCCTGCCCTCTGCCCTGGAGAAGTGAATGTGTGGTGAGTTATATAAGAAAGGAAGAATCTGCCTTTGTCCACTGAGCTCTCTAGTGCACTCCAGCTTCAAGGTCTTCCAATTCAAAAATAAAATTAAACATTTTTTGGTAAAGTTCTAGCCTTCTGAGAGGCAGGTCCCCTGAATTTGAGAAGAGAACCAAAACATTGCATGTGTAGGGTCAGAGAGAGAACTTAGACAACCATCAAATGCCCCTTTCCTTACAGCAGAGGGTAGCGATATCCTGAAACAGCAGTACATCTGCCAAATAATTTTTGGGGAGGGGGAGAAAAGAAGGAAGATAGGGATACTCTGCCACATTCTTGACAGCCCAATTTTGAGCATGTTTGCCAGAGGTATATCTCCCATATGAGATTTCTGCATGCATGCATGTTTAGGGATTGATGTCCATTTCTTGTATTTTACACATGCTACAAAGTGGGTTCCCAATTCCCCATTACTACCATTAACATCCCAAATTTGTGCTGTTGTTCCCCTAGTCCAGGGGCTGCAAGACACCAGTTGTCAACACCCACTCATCCACCCACCTGCACATTCCAAGGCAGAAAGAGGTTCAGTCTAAGCAATCTATCCCTCACTCAAACCCTTTCTCCATTCACTTTTCATGCACCTCCCCATCTACAAGAAAAACAGTAATCAGATTCCAAGAGACTAACCTCGCATGTCCCTGCTCTCCTTCATTCGTCTCACCCTGATTTTCAGCTTCATCTGTCCCTTGTGCATGTCTGGCCAGAACTGGTCCTCAGAGGGAGCAATCATAATATCCAAAGGCATTCAGGCAGCTGGGTTGTGTCTCTCCAAGAGCTACCTCCTGCCCTCTGAAAACAACAGCTGGCGGAGATGGGAGGGAGCCTCCTCTTTCCAAAAAAAGGGGGGAGGGAGAGCTGGAGAGACCCTGAGATCCAGCTTTTAGGAGAAATGTAAAGAGGAGGAAAGGGGGAAGGAATGGGACAGAAATATTCCTGCTCCTTTTCAGCAGGATTATTCTCCTCCTCTCTTCATTCCCTGATGCACAGCACCAACTCCAGTGAGCCTGAATGAGCTCAGCACATGAGCAACAGCCGTGCTGATCTACCAAGGAGCAGTCATAGCTAATGGGTCAGGCATGCAACCGCATTCCTTACTCAGCACACAGACATGCAGTTTAACTCAAGGGCTATGCTACTGGCATATGGTTTGCTCAGCTGCTTAAAGAGACAACATCCCCATTTTTTCTGCTAACGCCCCCACCCTGCTGTTATTCCAGAATTGTCCACCACAAACAGTAGCCAGCAGGGACAAGAGAAGCCACTCTGGTGTGTTTTGTTTGACAGGTTAATAAATCTGCATGGTAATATGAAGCTTTGGAATGTCATGCAGTCCTGTTATTCCACTGGCTGCATGTTCTTTGTCTCTAGTCTCAAATCAGTGGCAGAAAGCAGGAGCTATAGTGGAAACTCTGGGTGCATCTATACGATCATAAACAAATCCGTTGGGGGGGTAAAAAATACAAATAGGCTGTCGTTCGTATACATACGAACCGCCCACACGATTTTTTACCCCCCCTAAACTCCGTATGACTCCCTCTTCCCCAAGCTGGCTGGAGCGAGCAAGCCAAGCGGTGGTTTAAAATCTCCCGCCGCTTTTTTTTAAAGGTTCCTACTTTGCGGACAGTCGGTTTTCTCTATTTACAATATAAAATAAAAATAAATAAACATATATAATTCACGGACTTACCGGACTCTCGCTAGCCGGGAATCCAACATGGCAGGCGCTCCCAATTCCCCTCCGTGCTAGCCCCACCCCCTCTACTCGGCCAGCCAATCACATTACACAGCCTGTTTGTATGTGTGCAAACGGACCGTACAGACCGGTCAGCCATCCGAACGGCGTACGGATTTCTCATCACGATCTGCTTTCTCTCCCGAACGCCGCATGTGCGTATTTCAGGGTGGAAAACCGCCCCCCCTCTTTTGGATGCGTGTGAATCCGAACGGCCGTGTGTACCGAAGCGCGAACTTCCGCATGCCATACGTATTATTTAAATCGTGTAGACGGGACCCTTATTTGCTTCAGGTCAGAGGGACCGCACTGTTCTGATTTAGTGACTTGGGGCCTCATACTGTACAGAGGAAAACACAGTTCTCAGATGGGGTGCTTTGTAACTTCAAATGGAGAAGCAAAACTTTACTGCCTCTTGTTTTACTGCCTTTGTTCCCAGTCAACCCATGGCCAGGGGAAGGAGGAAAGACCAGTGTTTTATTGGTGGGGAGGGGTGCATCTTCTGGCATCTCTGCTGATTTTCAGCAGGGGTTTTGGCAGTGGCAACAAATAGGGGCATTGGGGATGCAAAATGCTCGATGGGGGCACATGCAGCTACACTTTTTCCACACTAATGTAGACAATATTGAGGAAAAAGGACCTATGGTTGGACTTACCGGTAGTATAAGAAGTTTCCCATTTTCCTGTCTTGTGAGCCTAAACATGCTTGTCACCCAAGTTGCTATCACCCCCACTTTCTATAGTGATCCTCCATGGCTTCAAATACTATAGTTAGCAAATCTACACTCTGTTCCACTTGCCTGTTCACTTCATGCTCCTTGGCATCTCTGCAGCTAATACAATGGAAACAGAGGGGTAGGATGATGCCCTGGCACACATTTACTAGCCACTGTTGAGTCTGCAGTGATGCCTTGCTAAAGGCCTCTTACCCCTAAATTCTAGGATCAGTACTTTGTGTGGGATACGGTGACCATGTTGAGATCCCAGGAAGGCCTAGAAAGACCCCCTAGAATTTATAACTAAAAGCCCCCTGTGAGAAGATGAGTGTTGGCTAAATGTGCCCTTGCCCTTACCCTCCTCCAGATCTCTCAGAAGTCTTTAAACACACATCTCTTTGATACTTCTAGGTCTCTGTATGACTAAACCATTCTTTGCCTCTCTGGAAAACTCTACAGGATTAGATGGACTGGATAGGATGCTCTGTCTCTTTAAATCCAAAGATTTAGAAGGACAAGGAATCCAATGCTGAACTGTTTCATGGGAGTTCAGTGTTTTTCCTTAACGGTTACATCACTCCAGATGAAATCACCAGCATTAAATAAACCCTCCCATCTTATGATTGGAACCAGTATTCTAATGAGAGTCATTATTGTAACAAATATGGGGCTGGTTACTGTCACATGTGAGTTGGAGTTTAAAGAGGTGTGCATGCGTGCGTGCAAACACATTGTTTGAAACAGAGGCAATATATGGAAATATGAAACCCCTTTCCCAGTTAACTCTCAGGAACTACAAGGGCCTGTCTCTGTTGCTTAATATGTTATGCTACTTTACTACAATGAAACTAGGGCATAAGAACACAACTATTGCTACTAGTGGATCTTGTTCTTGATCCATGAGTTACAAAAGCTGGTTTGGTGGAGTGCATTTAAAAGAATACTTATAGAACCAGAAAAATATCTTCTGATGACAGCAACTGAATATTACAGAATACAAAATACAATTTGCACATTCAGTTGACCTAGCTTGTTCTCTCTCTGAATGAAATACTGAATGTGCCTTCAAGTCGCCCATGAATTTCATAAGGTTATCTTAGGCAAGCAATACTCAGAGGTGATTTTGCCAGTTCTTTCCTCTAAAATGTAGCCTACAGCACCTGGTATTTGCTGGCGATCTCGCACCCAAGTACTGACCAGGGCCGAACTTGCTTAGCTTTCAAGATCAGACAGGATCTGGTGCCTGTAAAGGGCAAACACTGTGCTTGTCAAAAGTCCAGATTCAGCCTATAGGAATTCTTCAATTTCAGGGGCTGGGCTTCCTGGAAGCGTAAGGAGCTTTTCAGGCTACCACACCTTATCCTGGTCAACCCCGATATCCATGGATTCAGTGTCCACAGTTTCACTTATCCATATCTGAAATTGCAGTCCCTGCCCCATGCATCTAGGCAAGTGTCCTTGCCCCATGCATCTAGGCATTTCTAGGTCCTCCAATGTGATTTTCCTCTCCATTGACGCCCCCTTGTCGTGGGAGAGAGGCTTGCGTACCCTAATGATGTTTTGAGCTATGCTGGCGGTGGCATAATAGCCACTGCTAGGGTCTCCCATGCCAGACAGGTCAAAACTGAAGGGTTTGACAAAGAGCATCAAAGGACAGGATGGGCTCTCTAGCCTTATGGCAACCATCCTAGGAGAAGGAAAACTCTAATCCCAAACCTGGCCAGATGGTGCTCGTCCAACCCTGTAAGGTCAATCATCTAAGAGAAGGAAACTCTAATCAAACCTACGACCTGAGGACCTCGCTGCTACGTCCATGCTTGCAAGGCCACAGCAGATGAACCTTTGGTTTAAAGGGTGAGGCCAGTTCTGTGCACGCTGTGCTCCACCAGAAAAATCCATTGCACAGGCTCGAAGGACAAATCCAGTTCAAAAAAAGTCCTGTAGCGATAGGCGAGGGACGAAATGGCAGGTGTAAGATGCACTGGAAGCCACAGACCCAACCCTGCATGCAGGCAGTTCAAGACTTTGGTCGCTCGAGGCTGTCCCGGGTGATGGCAGTCTTGTTCGGCAGCATCCTGAATAACCAAGCAGCCTTTTTTAAGGAGAGCACTGCTTGCTCCATATGGAGAGGGGCCTAGAAAAGGTGGCCTAACGAAAGCTCATCCCCATCAACCTGGTTGGCTAGCCACGGCCAACGGGCATCTTCTAATGTGGTCAAACCAAGGCAAAGAAACAAAGGCACACACCGGCCTCCAAAGGTGTAAATAAACTGATGTTTGCATGCTGGAACATCAGAACCATGCGAGACTCTGCAGACAGTGGACGGCCTGAGCGTCGTTCTGCCCTAATAGCCCATGAACTATCACGACTTAATATTGACATCGCTGCTCTTAGTGAAGTTCATCTCCATGAGGAAGGCAGCCTTAAAGAACACGGCGCCGGCTACACACTTTACTGGTCTGGCAAACCCAAAACCGAAAAACAACTTTCAGGAGTAGGCTTTATGATTAAAAACGCCATTGCCTCCAAACTCGAAACCTTGCCAACAGGATACTCTGATCGCATTATTTCCTTACACTTCCCACATGTTGTTCTCTTTAGTATAAATGCCCCAACTATGCAAGCCGACCCTGTAGAGAAAGACAAATTCTACACAGACCTACGCCAACTCATACAAAAAGTCCCTGTAGAAGATAAAATTATTATCCTTGCTGACTTCAATGCCAGAGTAGGAAAGAACTCCGAAGCCTGGAAAGGTGTCTTAGGCAAGCATGGTGTTGGAAATTGCAATGATAACGGACGCCTCCTGCTAGAGTTCTGTGCAGAACAACAGCTGACTATTACAAACACAATCTTTCAACAGAAAGATAGCTTGAAGACAACCTGGATGCATCCCCGATCCAAACATTGGCACCTCACTGACTATGTTCTAGTCCGTCAGAGAGACATTTGTGATGTCCGTCATACCCAAGTGATGCCCAGTGCAGAATGCCAAACAGATCATCGCCTCGTCAGATGTAAACTAAATCTTCATCTTAAGTTCAAACCTAAGAGGGGTGGCATCTTAAAGAAGAGACTCCAAGTCATCAATCTTCAACAAGCTACCATGAGAGACAACTTTCAGGCAAATCTGTAAACAAAACTTGAACACCATCCTACAGATCCTTCTCCTACAGTGCTTTGGCAACATATCAAAAACAGTATCCTCCAGTCTGCAGAAGAATCCCTCGGGTTCTCGCACAAGAAAAATAAAGACTGGTTTGATGAAAACAACGAAGAGATCCAGGAGCTGTTGGCAAAGAAGAGAACTGTTCACCAGGCATACCTCACCCAGCCAACATGCCATGTAAGAAAAGCAGCTTTCCACCTCACATGTAGTAAACTTCAACAAAAACTCCAAGACATGGAACAAATGGTGGATCAATATAGAAGAAAAGACACAACGCTGTGCAGATCTGGGGGATCCTAGAGGATTTTATGAAGCTCTTAAAGCAGTGTTTGGGCCTACTTATCAGGTCCAAAGCTCCTTATACAGTACAGATGGTCAAACATTAATTACTGATAAAGCCTCCATCCTGAATCGTTGGGCTGAACATTTTCAAAGTTTCTTTAGTGCCAACCGAGTAGTCCAAGGCTCAGCTATCCAACATATGATACAAAAACCGATGAAAAATGAATTGGATATAGCTCCCACTTTGGAAGAGACCCTTAAGGCCATGCAGCGGATGAAAAACAGCTAGGCAGCTGGGATTGAGGGAATCCCACCTGAAGTTTGGAAACACGGAGGTCATGCACTTCATGATAAATTCCACAAACTCCTTGTGAATTGCTGGGAAAAAGGGGAAACTGCCATCAGACCTCCGAGATGCAGTCATCATCACCCTGTACAAGAAAACAGGAGCAAAATCCATTTGCTCAAACTATTGAGGCATAACACTACACTCTATTGCTGGGAAAATCCTTGCAAGGATACTCCTGAACAGATTAGTTCCTGCTATTGCAGAAGAACTTCTCCCTGAAAGCCAATGTGGCTTCAGAGCCAATAGGAGTACTACAGATATGGTATTTGCCCTTTGACAACTGCAAGAAAAATGTAGAGAGCAGAACAAGGGTCTCTATGTAACATTTGTCGACCTCACCAAAGCCTTCGACACTGTGAGTAGAAAAGGTCTGTGGCAGATCCTGGAAAGACTAGGATGTCCCCCCAAATTCCTTAAAATGATTATCTTGCTACATGAGGGCCAGTGCGGTCAAATCAGATATGGCGATACTCTTTCAGAGCCCGTTCTAATAACTAATGGAGTGAAGCAAGGTTGTGTTCTTGCACCAACTTTATTTACAATCTTCTTCAGAATGATGCTCCAAAGGGCTACGGCAGAGCTTGAAGAAGACAACAGCATTTATATACGTTACCGTACTGATGGTAGCTTGTTTAATTTAAGCCGTCTGAGGGCTCGTACTAAGACTCTAAACTATCTAGTCCGTGAGCTGCTCTTCGCTGATGATGATGCCCTTGTTGCCCACAAAGAAGCAGCTCTTCAGCGCCTAACATCCTGCTTTGCAACAGCTGCAGAGCTGTTTGGGCTGGAAGTCAACCTGAAGAAAACAGAAGTTCTTTACCAGCCTGCACCACAGGACAAACACCACCATCCCCACGTTGCCGTCAGCAAATCTGCGCTCAAGTCCGTTCAGCAGTTCACCTACTGGGAAGCATCATCTCCTCAGATGCCAAGACTGACAAAGAGATTGATCACAGATTAGCAAAGGCATATAGCGCATTTGGAAGACTTCACAAAAGAGTCTGGAGTAATAAACACCTGAGGCGAAGCAAAAAAAAATCAGTGTGTATAGAGCCATTGTACTGTCTGTTCTCCTTTATGGATCTGAAACATGGGTCACATATTGCCACCACCTACGACTCCTTGAACGCTTTCATCAGCGCTGTATACGCACAATCCTAAATATACACTGGACTGACTATGTGACGAACGTTGCTGTCCTTGAGCAAGCAGGGATCACCAGCATTGAGGCCATGATATTGAGAACACAGCTGCACTGGGCAGGGCACGTTTCTAGGATGGAGGACCATCGCCTCCCAAAAATAGTACTCTATGGTGAACTCGCCACTGGTCAGTGTAAGAGGGGTGCTCCAAAAAAAAAAAAAAAAAAAAAACAATACAAGGACTCCCTGAAACAACATCTCAAGCTCGGCCAAATTGATCACCAACAATGGTCTGCCCTGGCCTCACATCGGGAGGCATGGAGACACACTATCCACAATGCTGCAACCTTATTTGAGAACTCACGCCGAACTAGTCTTGAAGAGAAACGACAACGCAGAAAGAATCACAACCCAGAAACATCACCCAAGGAGACCTTCTGCTGTGTTTTCTGCAACTGGACTTGTTTATCTCGGATTGGCCTTTTTATTCATCAGCGCGCTTGCAGAAAGTGCAGGATGAGTCCTTCCTGAATCTTCGTTTGTGAAGAAAAGCCAGAGAGAGAGAGAGAGAGAGAGAGAGAGAGAGAGGGAGAGAATGTGATTCTATGGTCAACTTCTGGCATTTGTCTTATTAAAAGTAGTAGGGTTCCCTGTTATCCACGGTTTCAGGTATCCATGGGAGATCTTAGAACGTATCCCTTGCAGATATGGGGGTCAACCTGTACTTGTTTCTAGAGTGACAAAGGCGATGTGGATTTTGTGAATGTCTCGTTATCACGCTCTTTCAAGTAATTTCTTCACTGCAGTTCACTTTTAGTTTAGCGAGCCATTTATTCATATTTTCACACTGAATTTGTGTCTATTCTGTTCTTTCCAGAAGTACCTATCATGTACCATGCAGCTGCTTCATTTGAGGCAATCTGATCTTGTCACAGATGAACTTGAAATTTGTAGGCATGTACTGGATATATACGCCTACAATACATCCAATTCTCTTGGAATAAATGCCTTGTCCATGGGTATAGCTACCAGTAGATGAAACTGCCCTCCTAAGAATTCTGCCTCTTAATAAAATTTTCCTTCAGTCCCCATGTTTCTAGCATTGTGGAGTGAGACCATGAAAACTGTTCACATCTAGAACTCTTGTATCTGCTCTGTTCATATTCCCCTGGAACTTCTGCCTACTCCTTTTCTTTGAATGCCTAAACAATATTTCTACAAGCTCAACTGAAGTTTTAAGTTACTGCAATGTTAGAAATTTGGAGACTGAAGGAAAATTTCTTATTTAGAAGCAATGCCTTTATTTTGCTCTCAGTAGTTACACCCTGGGCTGCCCTGTTTCCTTTTAAAATCTTTCTGGAACAATAACTGTTTTCAATTTTTTTTGCTTCTCTTTTACAGTTTCTTTCTGTGCTCCAATTGAATACTTTATCTTACTATGGAAAAATGAAATTAAGGCTGCAGATTTCTTCATCAAGCTAAAGACTGGTCATGTCCCTGGGAAAGATCTATCCTGAATAGGTTCTTTTCATAGAAAACATCATTTTGCATTGTTTGTGCATGTGCCATCAAGTCACCTGATGACTTATGGAAACCCCAAGATTTCATAGGGTTTTCTGTTAGGCAAGGAATACTCAGAGGTGGTTTTGCCAGCTCCTTCCCCTGAAATATAACCTACAGCACCTGGTGTTTGTTGGCGGTCTCCCAACCAAGTACTAACCAGAGCTGATCCTGTTTAGCTTCCAAGGTCAGAGGGGATCTGGTGCCTTTAAGGTGTTGTTACACAATTGCATAACAGAGTAGCAAAATGTGTGATCAATATGGCCAATCACAATCTGTCTCCACAGACAAAACTTTACTCTTGCAAGGTCAAGGTGATATTTTGTATATGTACCAGTCCCCAAGAATAAGTAGAGCAACATGGTGGAATAGATCTGAAGCCCAAAAACTGAAATTAGGGTTACTGCTCATATTATCTTCTAAATGATGGAACAAATAGAAAACAGCAGATACTGACTCAAAGTTAGTGTTAGATTCTTAGGAGTGTCTACTTTAACAGTTACCTTGGGGAAAACATACCAGACTTATGGGGGGGTTACATTTAATTCACTGGCATAAACTAAAACAGTAGAAAACCCTAGGGCAGCCTCTAAGCTGTGGGAAGAAGCCTTCAGAACAGCTCCTTGTGGTTTGTGCAACTGTTCCTCTTCCGAAGGCTCCCAGTATACGTACAGCGGTCAGGACATTTCAGCACGGCCAGCTCAGCACAACCATTTCAGTATGGTGTGGTTCTCCTTGAATATCAATTAATAATTGATCATTTTGTCAAGAAAATGCAATCAAAACCATTTCGTTTTGGTTAGGATTGTCTTGCAAAACCATTTGTGTAAGGGTTAAAGTTATTATCAATTGATATTATTGATAATTGATAATAACCCTAACCCTTATACAAATGGTTTTGCAAGACAATCACAACAAAACAGAAATGGTTTTTATTGCATTTTCTTGACAAAATAATCAATTACCAATTGGTACGCAAGCAGAAATGTGTCATGCTGAAACAGCTGTGCTGAATTGTCCCATTCCATAGTAGGGATTAGGAACGTGTCACTCTCCAGATGTTGCCCAAATACAACCCCATCATACCTGACCATGGATTACATTGGCTTGGTATGATAGGAGATTAAGTCCAATAATATCTAGAGCATCACAGGTTCCCCAGCCCTGACGTAGAAGTACACACTGCTGTGATTGCTAGCCTGACATTCCAGACCCAGAGAATTACTCCTCTTTTCCCTAGGCAGAGACTAGTCCCCCCCCCCAAAAAAAAAATCTAAAGGAGGCGTGTGCATGTGTGTTTCAAGAAAGGAGTACAACATGTTCACTGTATTGAACAGATGGCTTTGGATATAAGTAATGTTTGTAACAACAAAGGTATTTGCAGAAGCTTCTGTGGAAGCAGGCAAGCCTTCAGCCTGGTTAACAGAGTATGCAGGCAGATCCTGGCACAATTAAAAATGTGCAACTTCCCTTGGAAAATGGCCAAAACAAATAATATTGAATGAAAAAAATATTTCTGTAATAGGCTTCAGTGACAGCACTGGCTGTTCTCAGAGGCAGCTCTTTGTGAATCAACAAAACTGTATAAAAGCATTCATTGGGATTGCATGCCCAGGTTTTTCTCCCTATGGTTCATTTCTGTGTAACTTCTGAGCAAGGGAACAACACTAAGACTGCATTTGCATGAATAAAATATCATGCGTACTTCATTGCACGCAAGGGTAAACCTTCTGCTGTGAAATCATTGTCTTATTTATTCCTTCTTTTTAAGACCAAAATTCTCAAAGCAAGTATAACATAATGCAATGTGACAATTCCATATCAAAGTGAGCTGAACAGTAAGAAATCTATAATAGATGACATTAATCATAAGAGTTTTTGTCAATTGCCAGGAACGCATTTGCCCATTTAAATCAATTGCATCCATTTGCATCCCCCTCCCGCGCAATACTTACTTAAATTGATCAGGTCTGTTATAACGGAAGTTCAGAACAATTAAGACAATGAAATTAGCTTCTAAATCAATTTTTGACTGGCCAATGAAATCACTTGCAGAGACAAAGCTTCTCTCATCACTGGTCCAAAGTACAATCCTTCTCCAGAGCTAGCAGTTTGTGTGCACTCATTCATTAATAAATTTAGTCATTCATGACATTTATTTATTGCCTCTTGACTCACCATAGAATCATAGAATCATAGAATTGTAGAGTTGGAAGAGACCACGGGGGCCATCCAGTCCAACTCCCTGCCACGCAGGAAATCACAATCAAAGCATCCCCGACAGATGGCAATCCAGCCTCTGTTTAAAGACCTCCAAGGAAGGAGACCTCACCATGCTCCAAGGGAGTGCGTTCCACTGCCGAACAGCTCTTACTGTCAAAAAGTTCCTCCTAATGTTGAGGTGGAATCTCTGTTCCTGGAGGTTGCATCCATTGCTCCGTGTTCCAGTCTCTGGAGCAGCAGAAAACAAGCCTGCTCCATCCTCAGCATGACACCCCTTCAAATACTTAAACAGGGCTTTCATATCGCCTCTAAACCGTCTTTTTTCCAGCCTTTCCTTTCTCCGCTCTCCCCACCCCCACCCAAAATCTTGTCTCAGATATACATTCTTTGCATATTTTGACATTTGGCTTCACTGTCCTAGAAAGATATTTCTTTTAAAATTCTTGTTAAGATCTTCACCATGTGCTAAAATATTGTTATCAGCTACTCCTTGTGAGGAGAGCTCACAGATTTGGTATCCTCTGTGCTTTGGGAAAGTAAAACTCAAGTGCCTTTATTTTTGTTGATTTCCTAGTGCTGGGCTGGAGGGAGAGGCCCTTGTCTGAAGGGCTTGGAATATGTCCCACAAAGCAGATGGGCAGCCTTCAGATTGTCAGGAAACAGCTAACTGAAAGCAGCTTATCATACTTGTCTTCAGAGGAACTTTTACAAAAAGATGTCTATCAGGAGACAAACACTCCATTTTCCAGATCTACCACAAATGCAATTGGCATTTTTCTGCATCTTGCAGTGGGGAACAAAATGACCTAAGAACCAAAGCCAAGTAATGGCTCATAAACTAAATGCATGCCTATGCCCTTGGGTTAATACAAGTGGTGTTTAACATGTAAGAAAGGTACCAAGACTTTTCTATGGTTAGCCCTGGTAGAAATTCAGACTTGGCAATGCATGAGATTCAGACCTACTTGTATATGCCATAATGTAGTGTTCCATCCCCAAGTGCATGTGGAAATATAGCAACTAAGCCCACAATTCCTTTGCATGATGGGCTAAAGCAGCTCTTTAGTTGGCATTTGAAGTAGTTCAGAAAACCCAAGGACTTATGTATGAAGGACTGTGGAAATTATTCTGAAGGCCGGGCCTGTGATAATAGCTGCAGAAACAAGAGGTTTAATATCTTATCCTTGTTGATTGACAAGATGTTATTTTCAGAAGCTGGGTGACTGACAACTTGAGGGGGGAAATTGCCCAGTTAAGTTGGTAGAGAAGCCCCCAGTAACAAAAGTTTGTAGGGGGTAAAACATTCATGATTTTTCCAGTGGTAATTCCTCTATACACATATCTGACAATTACTTCTGTCTTCATGTTACTTAGGCCTGGATTACTCACAAACGTGTGGTGCCTATTCCACTTTTCACTATGCTTGGCCCTGCCAGCTCCACACTAGATTCCCTTATGGAAATCAGATTACTAGTTTAACTGCTCTCTTCAGCATGGGGCTCACACTGGTAATTTGTTGAGGTGCTAGCTTTTAAAAAACGCTTCATTAACATTTTGTAACTTCCTCTGGAAACACTTGGTAACAGCAGGTGTTCATGAGATGCTAACAACATAGTTTGCCAGAAGTAAACCAATGAAACCAAAGTGCCAGCATGGTGTAATGGTTTGAGCATTGGGCTACAAATCTGGAGATGAGGGTTCGAATCGCCACTCAGCTATGGAAACCCACTAGATGACCTTGGGCAAGTCATACTCTCTCACACTCAGAGGAAGGCAAAGGTGAACCCCCTCTGAACAAGTTTTGCCAAGAAAACCCCATGATACATTTGCCTTAGGTCGCCGTAAGTTGGAAATGACTTGAAGGTACACAACAACAAGAACACAATGAAGCCCATTAGCCTTCACCTGGATGCAGTTGGTCTTAAAAGAAATGAATATGGTCATGCCTTTAACCTTGATAACATTTTACAGTACATAATACAATACGTGTAAACTATAGCTTTTGAGCAAGAACTTTGTTCTGTGACCTTAAAAGTCCAGCCAAAACTATTTTTGTGCATGCTTGTGCTGAACTTCTTGCATTCATCCTGAGATGTTCATTCATGAATAAGACCTATCAAATGTCAAGACTTAAACCAAGCTGTTTACTTATCCACTCTTCTTTCCTTTGCCCTAGATATTTGCCTCATACCTGGCACTGTAGCTACGAGAACTCAAGAACCTGTCTGGGCACTAGAAGAAATAGCTTCCAGTATTAAATGGTAAGCCATCAATTACCATTTTTCTCTAGGGATGGAAATGATATTGCCCTGTCCCTTGAAATCTCTGTTATTAAAATCCCACATTTTTGGGGTAGCAAACAGTTGCAAATGAGTTCAGTTTTTATACTGTATGAAGCATGGATAAGTATAGGGCAAAGAGCAACTACCAAAGATAGAACCTTCTCAGAAATGCTTCCCACATTTGTGGAATGTCCTCCCAAGAGAAGCATCCTTAAAGGCAGCGTTTAGGTACCAGGTAAAGACTTTCCCTTTGCAGTAGGCATTCGGTCTTCAACTTTAATTTTTATCTTTACTTTTACCATTTAGATTTTGTTGCTGGCACATAAAATTCTAATATTTTGAAACCATCTTGGCTTGACTTAACTTGTTTTGACTGCAAAATCTCTTATTTCATTGACTGCTCATATACACACATACACACATCATCCCGATGGCATTTGCCAATGGTCAGTATACAAACATTTTATATATATACTTAAGTGAATAAATCAATAACTGTATCTGTTACAGAAAGCCAGTATTGTGTAGTGCAGTGGTTCTTAACCTGTGGTCTGGGGACCCCCAGGGGTCCACGATGTCCTCACAGGGGGTCTGCGAAGGCTTGAAGGCTGCTTGGTCCACCTCCTCCCTGCAGTAGAGTAGACACATCACAGGAGCCAAGGCAAAGGCTAGCTGGTTGGCTGGGCCTGCACATTGCTGTTCAATTCACTCCAGCCACAAACTTGCAGGAAGAAGCAGAAGAAAAGTCTTCCCTTCTCAACACCCACCCCACCCTCACCCTAGGAAAGATTTAATGGATGGTGTAATTGTATTATTATTATCAGGTATTGTTGTTGTTATTGTTTTAAAACTTGAGTTCAGTGTTGGGATCCATGACAACAAAAGATACATTGGGGGGGGGGTGATTTCACCCCTTGGGTGAATCAAACTCAGCCTCAGGGAGGGTCATGGCAAGGCTCCTATGAATAAATCTTGCTAAGAAAGCCCCATGATAGGGTTGTTACTAAGTTGGAGTTGAGTCAAAAAGCATAGAACAACAGCAGCAGCATCAATCAATTATACCCATGCTGAAATTCCATTCCATTCGTTTTGGGTGGGTGGGAAATATATGCAACAGTTGCTAGATGAGCACCAATAGCTAATGGCTATATACCATGTTCCTCAGGAACAAACCACATCTGTTACAGCTCGTTTGAATCTACCTAATCAACTTAAGTGCAAGTTTGTAACAGATCATCACTGAGATTCCTGTTGATGTGTAGAGTTTAATGGCCCCTTTGGTTTACTACTGGTAAACTGCTTTATTAGCACCCCATTAACACCCATGTTAACAAGCAATCAAGAAGGCTGCTGCTGAAGCAAGCAGTACTGTAACAAATTAAATTGCTTCTACCAAGTCAGACCAAGAATTTCCCCCATTCTTCACTTAGCATTCAAAAGCCATTGTTTCCATTTCAGTACAATAAGTTGTAATGCTAATGAGAAACCATACCTGTATTGAAAATTTATTCTTAAATATGGGATTCAGAAAAAGCTTTAGATAAATAGGCAGGTACTGGAATGTCTCTCTCTCTCTGGCTTTTCTTCGCAAACGAAGATTCAGGAAGGACACATCCCGCGCTTTCTGCAAGCGCGCTGATGACTAAAAAGGCCAATCCGAGACAAACAAGTCCGGTTGCAAAAAGTACAGCAGAAGGTCTCCTTGGGTGATGTTTTTGGGTTGTGATTCTTTCTGCGTTGTCGTTTCTCTTCAAGACTTGTTCGTCGTGAGTTCTCAAATAAGGCTGCAGCATTGTGGATATTGCGTCTCCATGCCTCCTGATGTGAGGCCAGGGCGGACCACCGTTGGTGATCAATCTGGCCAAGCCTGAGATGTTGTTTCAGGGAGTCCTTGTATCGCTTTTTTGGAGCGCCCCTCCCACGCTGACCCGTGGCGAGTTCACCGTAGAGTAGTATTTTTGGGAGGCGATGGTCCTCCATCCTAGAAACGTGCCCTGCCCAGCGCAGCTGCGTTCTCAATATCATGGCCTCAATGCTGGTGATCCCTGCTTGCACAGTCTTCTGAAATAGGGTTTATTAGATAGATCTCTAAACTTTGCTAAAAGAAGCTTTTGCCTAAAAACCTCCAATAACAGTGACCTCCAACGATTTGTAGATCTTTAAAAATATCCTAGTACACATTCTTTGAGTTTACTTAACAGGATTGCTATGTGGAAGCTGTGTTGTATTAGAAATACCAAATTCCTTCCAAATTGCTTAACAAACCATATCTAAAGGAACAATTTCAAGTGCAACCAAACTTCAACTAGAATGAACATCAGTGAGGAGAACAATGATTGGTAGCCTATTAAATCAAGATGGAATCAAATTAAGGTGCCAAGTTTGAAAACATTTCTCTGTTTGCACGTATTCACCTCCCATGGTTGGAAATGTTTCCAGTAGTACAATGCCTTCCAGCACTAATGCGATACTTAACTGCCACCTCCTCAATCATACAGCCAGCCTTTTGCCTTGAAAATTTCTGATCCAGGCACCAATTCACTTCTAAGAAAGGCTACACATCATGGCCTCAAGCAGCAGGGCTACAGGCAATAGCACTTCTATTTCTATACTGCTTATCAGTGACAAAGCACTCCCTAAGCGGTTTACAGTGTGTTAGCTAATTGCCCCCAACAAGCTGGGTACTCATTTTACCAACCTATGGAAGGATGGGAAGCTGAGTGAACTTTGGAGTCCTCTAGGATTGAACTTGCAATGTTGTGGTTGCAGTACTGGCATTTAATCACTGCACCACCAGGGTTCCCAGGCAAGACCAAAAGGCACTCATGCTGGCCAGTTAAGCATTGCACAGTAAGGAAAACCAGAACCTCAAGCCACCAGAATTTTCCTAGTTGATGCAACAGTTTAGTTGTCCATATTTGTGTTAGGCAGATCTAACTGAAAAATTGAGGTTACACAAAAACACTGTCTTTGTAGCTTTTCCCCACCCCACCCCCATTATGGCTGTTGAATGCTGGTTTGAACCAATATAAGCTTATATGATCACTAATATAATAAAATATATGCCGATTAGCCTTTTTTTTTTTTGCAGAACCATTTAAAAATTTATATTAACATTCAACATAGCATGAAAGCATTCTGAATGGTTTCAAGTAAGATATTTTCCCAGAATATTTCAAACAGTGGCATAGAGGAGCCAGCGCTTACACGGTCAAGATACCAAGATTTCTCCATTAGTAAGAATGACAGCATCATCTGGCACTTTACTTGGTCTCTCCTATTTATTCCCTATAAGCTCAGCAGCAATCATCATATTAGCTGTGGGGATGGATTTCCCCCACCCCCCAGCAACAACATACTGTTCTGAGACACCTAACTTGTAATGTAAATCCTTTCATAGTGGCTTGATTTTGAATGGGCAATTAAGGCACATTAACATTAAGAAGTGCCTGTTCCTGGTAGAGATGAAAATGACTGGAGCTGATTTTTTGACACTGTGATCAAATGCCTCCTACTAGTGGTGGGAAAAGAAGGCCTTGGGGACATGGTGTGGGTGTTGCTACCTCTTACATTACCCTTTGCCAACTGACTGCAAGCTGTCCTAATAGATCAGTATTCTGCTGCTCTTTGAGGGATGAGGATATACATACAACATAGGGAGGAAGAACTATATCAATACAATTGCTTGTATTTTTGGAGCCTCCTTAGTAACATGGACATGATGACCATCATAATGAAAGCCTGCAATTCAAAGCTTAGCACTACATCAGAACTCCCCGCTTCACTAAAACTAATTGATTTCAATAGTCTCTAGAAACGACAGCACAGAAAGAAAACCTGGAAACATCACCCAAGGAGACTTTCTGCTGTGCTTTCTGCAACTGGACTTGTTTATCTCGGATTGGCCTTTTTAGTCATCAGCGCGCTTGCAGAAAGCACAGGATGAGTCCTTCCTGAATCTTCGTTTGCGAATAAAAGCCAGAGAGAGAGAGAGAGAGAGAGAGAGAGAGAGATGGGGAAATGGTTCTGGTATTTACACATCTGACCATATGATCAATGGTGAGTATATGTTTTAAAGATTATCTTGGTATTGTGAGTCTCCGCCAGTGCTGTCCTTCTTCTCTGCTTTTTAGTGCTTTTTAGCCTATTACTTAACTTTTACTCTAAATCTCATGGCTACTTAGCTCTCTTAATAGACTCCAAAGAGGAACACCTAGAGGCCTGTTTGGGAAGTTAAAATAAACTATTCATTCTGATGGTAGTGGTTCAACCATTTCCTTTACACATACTCGACTTATAAAAACTGGGGCCCCATTGCTGCTCATTTACCAGACACTATTAAAGAACTCAGCATAAACAAATGGGAAAGTTAAATGGCCCAACCCATATACTGGCTCCTGACTTGTCACACAAATGTGAGAGTATTTCTCCATGGCTGTGGAGGCAAAGAAAATAAATGGGTTTGCTGAATTTGGGGGAATGGGAGTGGAGGGAAAATGGGCTGGTGTGATATGCTTATGAAAGACCAAGACTCTCTGCAGCACTGCAGGGTTGCAAGTGGTCCGGGAGTATGGCCAGATCTGTCAGAGGCAACGTGTTTGCTGAAGAGCTGGGGGATGGGGGTGGGGAAAGATCTCTCATCAATTATTACTGTGCCACATTCTTTCCAACTCATGAGTGTGTAAACGGACAGTCCAAATTTAGAAAGAAGAGGGCTGGAAAAATCTAAACATTCTTCATAGAATTGGTACAAGCTCAAGAGTGGGGAGGAAGATGAGCTCACATGCACATCAGAGCCAGATGAAAAACTCCTGACTTCAGAAAGGAAATGAGAGGCCTTAGTATAGGTTGGTGACTAAGAACGAAAGAAAAGAGGGACAAACTCAAAGCCCTCATGATCTAGGTTTAGCTCCTTCAGGAACAGAATATGGGATTCTCTTCAATCCTTGCACTGAACTGGCTGTAAAGCTGCCCTTTAAAACTCACGTTTACTGTTTATTCAAATACTCAAAACCAGGCTGCATTTACTGTTATGGAAGTCTACTTCTGTGCAACTTTTAATGTTAATGGCTTTAATACTATACCGCATTCACCACCAACTACCCTGAGCACAAACACCATTTCCATCGACCTATGCCAGGGTTCTCCCAGTATGTCCTTAAGTGTGCGCTCTATGGGGAAATGTGGCTATTCCATAGTTCCTTGCAACATCTATGAATGTATAAAGCATACTGCAGTTGAAAAGCTGGCTGTTTCCATTTGGGAGGAAAGTGATTGCTGTAAGGAACCCCAGAAACATCCACTTTCTAAAGCTACTTAAAAAGACACATAGAAGTATTGCTACAACCACCTGACATAACTATCTGACTTAGCACTATGCTACTGTGAGGAAAGTGCATGTTCTGCAAGAATATCTGCCATGTTAGTTTCATTAGTAATGGGGTCAGGTGCTAATACAGCTAATGATACTAGTCTTAGTACAATGCGCTTACTGTGGGTGACTGCACACATAAAGATGCAGTGAGAGAAAACTTCCAGTGCAGACAATGGGTGTTTTCAGCCTTCCTATTTACCCCATGATCTATACCATTTTTTCAAGCTAGTGTGACCTCATAATGCTAATGATTCTTTTTGCATGACCAAGTGAGTGCAATGGCCTCACATCAGAGTCAACAAACTCCCAGCTCCTTCACCCATTTTTGTGCATGGAAACTAAGGGAAGCCCTGTTTCCAATTGTTTCAAAGGAGCTACCTGACACAGGGTGCAATTCTATGTTTTCTTTTGTGCAGGACTTGCTTCTGAATAAACATGTACTGTATAGGATTGTGCTGTAAGCCTTCAAAAAACTGATGCCACAAACGGTTCCAAGCTCCAGAGATTTTGCCAAGGTGCTGAAGCACAATTCCCATCTTGGCAGGCTCTGCCCATCCCAAAGGAAATCTGATTGTTCCTTTTCTATCAATAATAGCCAGTGGATGCCTGATCTTCTCCAGATGGAAGGAAAAGGTCCTTGCAGAAGGCAGCTACTGTGTCAGAACCTGTGGTTGACATACTAATGTTTCATCGCTCCTGAAGCCAAATATAAAAGGGAAAAGAATCTTGCAAGGACTTCCTTGCCTACATCAACCTAACACCATCACTGCTGACAGCACAAACCTAAGAGTGCTTTGGGCAACATGCTTGATAAGCCAATTATAATAGAAGTACAGAGGTGTTGAGGGAGGGGCTGCACATGTTGCTCTGAAATCTGAGGTTAAAGAACAGTCAGGCTCCAAAAGGAGCAGCAGTGCTGCGATGGGGGGGGGGGGGAGTACGTAATACAGAAAAAATGTTGGCTCACTTCATTTTTTCCCCAATGTGATGTCAGGAAATCCATCTAAATCAACATGCTTTTTCCTCCCACAAAAGGAAAGCAACAAGCAGGGCTGTTTACAAAATTACACAAATTTGCAAAACAACCACTGCCTGGGAAAACAAGGAAAAGCAACAGATTTCCAAAAGTAGGGTAAATTTAATTTCTCCATCATAGCCACTGCCTGATTCTCCGCTGGGCTGTCTGGAGTAGCTCACTGCCACAAAAAAGACCCCAAGTCCATTGCAGCTATAGGGGTTCTCCCTTCTACCACTTTATCAGTCTTCTAGTGTCTCTCTGATGTTCTGAGCCATTGAATTCCCTGCAGGAAATATCAGCACCAAGCTGCTACATGAAGAGGCATACAGCTTGATAAAAGTATTAGTAAGGATAGGAAAGCAGTCCCATACTGAGAGGAGGTGCTGCATTTGCATGCATCCAAAGCATCAGAGCTAAGAAGGAACACCAGGAAGGGTAAGAGAGCTCTAGGAGTCTTAGCTCCACTGAATAGCTGCAACAGTAATCCAATTCTTTCTACATCAGGGGAATTCTCAGTACAGCAAACTCAATGGTTTCGTAAACCAAGAGATTTTACTATCAGCTGCAGGAAAATTCCAAACGGGGTTTCTCAACCCAGTGGGAGCGCTTTGTAACCCTGCCACAAAAAATCAAGGATACTTTTGTTACCAGTAACCTTTTTTTAAAAAATCTATATAGCCCCTAAATGTGTTTCCAGATGCAACAGTACAGAGGCTTATTGAGAAGTTCAATGTTCTCTACCTAAGAAAGAGTCAGGTAGCCTTACTCAGGAGAGAAACAGCCAGGATCTTAAGGTGAGTTGCTTTTCTTCTGTATGATTTTTTTTTAAATTACTAGAAACTTTCTAATACATTAAAAGAAGAAAAATACATAAACCAAGAAAAAAAGCAAAAGCAAACAGAAAGAGAGATACAGCAGAAAAACAGAAAATTTTACATTGAATTCCAACGTTCTTACCAATGGTTATATATCTTACTATAAAACTTACAGTGGGACCTCCAGATCTGTGGGGGTTCAGTTTTTCCACCCATGGATGGTTGCACCCCATTTTATTAAGTGGTAGTGACATGCAAGTTTGTGTGTACGTTGCTGCCATTTTAAGTATGGGACATGATGATCGGCAGGTGGTTGAAACGACAGATCAGGAGCCCACGGATCGGAAACACCCACTGTATTTCTTGAGCTAAAGCTAATACATACAATTCTTCTGCTTAACCAAAACTATTATTTATTAAAACCTACAGTTAACATATTTTTCTCTTCTCCAGCAGAGTGGGGAGGTACTCCTTTATGCTGGGTTGGCTCCTCCCACATGAGATAACAGGCAGGGCAAACAGCGAATAGAAAGCAAGAGACCTAGCACCCAAGGAGGAGAAGCCACCCCCCACTCCCCGTTCTGTCCTGCCTTGCTTGCAGAACAGAGCAGGGCAAAAGAGCTCCAACTGACTTTTTTCTGTGCCTTTCTGCTGCTTTTCCCTTTCTCTCTCCTTCCCTCTAGTGATCTATCATCCGTTTGCTCTGCCTATATTGGCCTTTCCCCTTGGAGGATGGCAATCCGGGTGATGCTGGGGAAGCGGAACCTTGAACTCTCCTCAGACAAGGAGACTAGGAGGGAGAAGGAATCTGCTCCAGCGGAGCAGCAGGGCTTCTCAGACCCCTCCCAGGGATCCCTGTTAAGCTGGGAGAGCGCAGGGCTCATAATGGGGACCCGGGTGCTGGGTCGGACCATGAGGCCCGCATGGTGGGCATGGAGGAATGCCAAACCATGAGTGAGGGAGAGCCACATGCCCCCCTGCCCACTCTGGTCATTGATGGGGAGGAATTACCACAACAGCTGGCAGAATGGATAGCCCTCATAGCATGCCAGGCTGTAGCAGCCAGTGGGTTTGAAGAGGGGAAGGAGGAAGTAAGGCCATCTTCCCTGGCCTCTGGGGCTGGGATGTTTTCATGCCATTCCACAGGGGGCGGGGTGACCCGGCCTGCCAAGAAGCTAGCCTCTCAGTCCTTGCTACGCAAACCCTGCAAATGGCCCCAAACTGCAGTCCCTTCAAAGGGGTGGTGGTGGATGCCTTTACCTCCCTGGCCCTCATCCCCACTGAATCCCTCAGAGCCGCCGCGAAAGGTGCCAAAGAAATTCAACTGACACTCTCTTCCCAGATGGGAGGAGGAAGGGGAGGAGGGAGATGAGGTGGGTGAGTCTGAGCGGGAGGAGCGGGAACTTTCTTCCGAAGAGGAGTCCCTGCCTACCCAACAGCTCTCCCCACGGCTATTTGAAGCTTAGTTTTTAAAAGATTTTTGAGGAAGGCAGAGAAATTTTTCTTATTTTTCTGCAAGACAAACAAAAATCCTTCAAAAATGTCACCCTGCCAATGATTTTTCTCTAATCAAAGTAGATAGTTTGTCCATTTCAGCTAAATAAGTCAGTTTTAACAGCCAGTCCTCCTTTGTTGGAATTACCATATTTTTCAATTTCTGCACTTATAAATGATCTTGTTGCCATGGTCATACAATGTAACAATCTTCCATATTTTTTCTCCATCTGGTCATCCATCACTCCCAATAAGAACAGTTCTGGTTTCAATTTAATATTAATCTTCAAAATCTTCTATATCAAATAACCTATTTGATCCCAAAATTTCTAAGCCTTTACACATGCTTACCATATATGATAAAAAATCCCAACCTGTTGCTCACACTTCCAGCATACATCAGAAACCCCCGGAAGGATTTTAGCCAATATTTCTGGAGTCAAATACCAATGGTATATCATTTTATAGAAGTTCTCCTTAAGATCATAACACAATGTAAATTCCATTCCCTTTGACCACACTTTCCCCAGTGTTCCATCTGTATGTTATATTCAAAATTCTGAGTCCATCCATACATAAGTGCAACTAAAATTCAGATTTGTTCTATTCAAATCCATACATTTTAAATCCATTTTGAATCTTTCAAATATTTGTCTATAAGAATACCATTGAAAACTATGACCCCCTCTCAGTAATTCTTCATTTGATTTAATTCTATATTGTTCTTGACTAAATTCCAAAAGATCTTGGTCAGTTACTCACTTTTCCTATAAAAGGCTTCTTGTGTTGAAACCCATAAAGGCATCTTAGGCAATAACCTTGGTTTGTATCTGTTCCTTATTCTTAACAAGGCATGTCTCACAAAATGGTCCTTGATATCTACATTCACTTTAGCTTTATCATACCATAAATATCCATGCCAACCAAACCTCAGGTCAAGCCCTTCCAAATCCAATAATCTCTTGTTAGTCAACATAATCCATTCTTTCAACCAAATCCAACAGCATACAGAATACTACAATTTCAAATCCAATAAGTTCACTCTCCCTCTTGTTTTGTATCTTATAACGCTTTATATTTAGCTCTTGGTTTCTTCCCTTGCCCTTGAACTTCAATAGATCTTTCTGCCATTGTTTGAATAGCACATCATTAGTCAAAATCTGTATTGTCTGAAATAGAAACAACATTCCTGGCAAAGCATCCATTTTTATCACTGAAATTCTTCCCAACGATGATAATTTTAGTTTTGCCCATTCTCCTGTATGATTTTTTAACACCTTTGTCTGATGAAGAAGCCAGTAGAGCTTTGAAAGCTTGCACAAAGTATTTTGTGCATTTTTTGGTTTGCACAATAAAAGTATTGGCTGTTTTGTGGGTTTTGGATGGTATACTTTGCAGTAACGTCTTTGCTGGCCTACAGAGGACAATGACAGCAGAACCTGCAATCCATGCCTTTTATTTAACCATCGGTAAAGTCATTTTGAGATTTTGGTATATCTCACCTGCCTGTCCATTGCTAGAACATTCTTTCAAGTCCCATTTGACCCAAGCTTTCTCTTTCATCCTTAGAGCTTTCAATCTCTGTAGAATTCTGCCAAGAAAAATGATAATCTAACAGTTCTGAGGGGCTAGGGTCACTTTTCATACGGATTCTTTGTCATAATCTATGGACACCAAATTCAAGTACAAAAAACAAGACAGTGTCCACCAAATTATGAATAAAGTACACTTGTCCCTCTGTATCCATGGGTGTAGGTATTCACAGCTTGAAAATATGCTTTAAAAAATAATAATCCAAAAAGCGAACCTTGATTTTGCCATCTTATATAAGGGACACCATTTTGCTATGCTATTGCATATAATGGGAGTTGAGCATTCATGGATTTTGGTATCCATGGGGGGTCCTGGAACCTAACCCCAGCGAATATGAAGGGACAACTGTACATATACCTCTCCTGCTATGGTCTTCTTAGTTAGTAACCTGTGGGCTAGACAATGCAACTGTTAGGTGGATTTGTAATTGGCTGACTGACCGAACCCAATTTATTCAGAGAGGAAAATGTTTTTTTTTAAAAAAAGGAACAGGAACAGACCTCTTCATCCTGGAGAGAAGTGACTAGTGGGGTGCCACAGGGTTCTGTCCTGTAACCAGTGCTATTCAACATCTTTATTAATGACTTGGAAGAGGGAATAGAGGGTTTGCTTATCAGGTTTGCAGATGACACCAAATTAGGAGGGGTAGCTAATACCCCAGAGGACAGGATCAGAATCCAAAAGGACCTGAACAGATTAGAAAGCTGGGCCAAAACTAACAAAATGAATTTCAACAGGGAGATATGTAGGATACTACACTTAGGCAGTAAAAATGAAAAGCACAAGTATAGGATGGGTGACACCTGGCTTTATGGCAGTACATGCGAAAGGGATCTAGGAGTCTTAGTGGACCACAAGCTGAATATGAGTCAGCAGTGTGATGCAGCAGCTAAAAAAAGCCAATGCGATTTTAGACTGCATTAACAGGAGTATAATGTCTAGATCAAGGAAGTAATAGTACCACTCTACTCTGCTTTAGTCAGACCTCACCTGGAATACTGTGTCCAGTCCTGGGCACAATTCAGGAAGGATATTGAGAAGCTGGAATGTGTCCAGAAGAGAGCAACCAGGATGGGGGGGGGTCTGGAAGCCATGCCCTATGAGGAGCGGCTTAGGGAGCTGGGTACGTTTAGTCTGAAGAAGAGAAGGTTAAGAAGTGACATGATAGCCATGTTTAAATATTTGAAGGGATGTCATATTGAGGATGGGGCAAGCTTGTTTTCTGCTGCTCTATAGACTAGGACAGGGAGCAATGGGTTCAATCTACAGGAAAAGAGATTCCCCCTAAACATTAGGAAGAACTTTCTGACAGTGAGAGCTGTTTGGAAGTGGAAGACACTGCCTCGTAGTGTGGTGGAGTTTCCTTCTTTGGAGGTTTTTAAGCAGAGAATGGATGGCCATCTGTCGGGAATGCTTTGATTGTATATTCTTACATGGCAGACGGTTCGAATGGATGGCCCTTGTGGTCTCTTCCAACTCCATGATTCTTTCAAATATACACTCGGCACATACCATTAGTAATATTTAACTATAACGTGGCCTTTTCAACATTTTTTTTAAAATGAAGGTAATGCGTCAACTGCTTACACAATGAATAAGTAGGCATGGTAAGCATTGTGGCTAGAGAATCTAAGTAATCACAAAAGTACTATTAAATGGCTAAGACTGTCAGATTCAATACATTATGTGTCCATGCATTTAATGGGTGTGTACATGATGAAGTTTTCAATAAATATGCTTACCCTAGGACAGATTTTGTTTCAGGGGCCACATAACTGGCTCTGCTTTTTCCTGCCCCAATAAAGTGGATGGATGTGTGTGTGTATATGTGCCTTCAAGTCACCCGTCAATTTATGATGATCCCATTATATTCACAGGATTTTCTTAGGCATGGAATACTTAGAGGTGATTTTGCCAGTTCCTTCCTCTGAAATACAGCCTATGGCATATCCAAGTACTAACCAGAGCTAAACCTGCTTAGCTTCCAAGATCAGATGGGATCTAGTGCCTTTAGGGTATTTAGAAGATGCCCCATAATTTCCCTTTTATGCACAATCAAGAGAAGCATGTAGAAACCGAAGGGGTTCTTGTGGGGGGAGGAGTTTGGAAACAGCCAAAATCTTCAAAAAGGAAAATTTCTATCGTTGGTGTAAAGATTCTACTCCATGCCTTTGGAAGCTTCCTGTTTCTGTGTTGTATCTGTGCATACATCCCTCTTTCCAAACACTCTGTTCACTTCTACCTTTATAAATAAAAAGAAGCAGCCCAAATTATTTATAGATTTTTCTTGGTTTTGTTCCGGGCTGTGACGTCAGAAAGAAACTAGTCCAGAACATGGCCAAGGAAAATCTATGGATGCCGGCTGTGAAAGCCTTCAACTTCACACCAAATTATTTGATCCCCCTCCGCCCCACAATTTCATAATATTTGTCAGCCTTACAGACAACCATCCATCTGATAACCATAGGGGAGAAAGAATTCCACACCACCAAGTAAGCCAGTACCACTCCAGTTGAAGAATGCAAAATACAGAAATGTGAATGGGTTTACAAACTAAGGAAGCCCCCGCATCCACACCTAGCACAGAAAGGCAGTAAGTTATTGGGAGAACAGGAAGAGCTCTTGGTCCCTCTTCTGCAAGCAGCTCCCTCCTCAAGCAGGCTAACAAAATGTTATATTTTTGGAAGGCTACTAACATCTGTAAACATAGGAGATTATCACACAGGTCCTTAAAAATCATCCCTGTCTTCGTAACCGCAATCCTGCCCCACTCCCATCACTGTAACAGAATAAAAGAAAACTCTTCAAACACCTACCTTGCCATGCGATCAAGAGTCCTCCCATCCCCTTGATATTCAAGAAGTGAATGCAGCCATCACCGAGCTGCATTCACTTCCTGGAAAGCAAATCCCGGCTGTTCTCACGAAAGAACGATCGTGTGGGGAATTTAAAAATAAAAACAAAATCAAATGTCAAAAATACAAACCAAGCACCAATACACACTATAAATTTACCAAGTAACCCAGGTAAGGTTTAAAAAAAGGGTGTCACTTACCTCAATGTCCCGATCGATTCTGGAAGTGTTTGGTAGGACCCCTGTGACCTCACCGTGACGCTGGCATTGCGCCAGCAGAATGGAGCTCCTTTAAGCTTGTGATTCCGTTACAGAAACGGAATGGGCGATTTATTAACAGCTTAAGCCGTCAATAAGAAGAGGCGGGGAAGGATGGAAGAGGCATGGAGGCATATCACTACGGGGACGCCGATGTCTGAAAAGGAAGCCTTTTATCAATCTCCTGTTGTCCCTGTGATGGGATATACAGTGCATGTGATCATCTCCTTACTTATAAGGTTGATGTAAGGAAATATATGCCACTATGAAAAATTGAGACAATTTATTCAGAGAGGAAAATGTTGGTTTTTTTTAAAAAAAAGGAACAGGAACAATTTCTGAAGTGAACTTTTCTCAGTGTATAGTATCCCTCCAGAGTGACAAAGGCCAGCGAATAAGCTGAGTTTGGAGCTTCAAAGAACAATTTCCCTCCACACACACTTTTCATGGCTCTCAACTATAATGATGTTTTTCAAATAGGTTTTAGAATATGGGAAAGTCAGTTTAAGGAAAACATGGTGTGGGTATTTGATGAGAGTAGCACACTCAAAATGACAATCCTTCTCAGGATGTAGCAAGTTGTGTGTGTGTTTGGATGGGGGGAGGTCTTGTCAGCTATCCTATTATTGATATGAAAGGAACATTCATATTCTCCTAACCCATGGATAGCAGAGGACATGCATACAACATGATTGGGGCACACCTCAAAGAAGCCACTAATTATTTAATTTTGTGTTTATTTATTTAATATTCTGCCTTTTTCCTGGCATGGAATCCAAGGTGGCTTCCAAGGAAATCAGTTACAGAATTTAGGTGTAATGGCTGTTAAGTGACTTGAACTGGGGAGTCCAGTTTGAGTATGCCTATCGTCACTACTTACGACTCCTTGAACGCTTTCATCAGCACTGTATACGCACAATCCTAAATATACACTGGACTATGTGACGAATGTTGCTGTCCTTGAACAAGCAGGGATCACCAACATTGAGGCCATGATATTGAGAACACAGCTGCACTGGGCAGGGCACGTTTCTAGGATGGAGGACCATCGCCTCCCCAAAATACTACTCTACGGTGAACTCACCACGGGTCAGCGTAAGACGGGCGCTCCAAAAAAGCGATACAAGGACTCCCTGAAACAACATCTCAGGCTCAGCCAAATTGATCACCAACAATGGTCTGCCCTGGCCTCACATCGGGAGGCATGGAGACACACTATCCACAATGCTGCAGCTTTATTTGAGGACTCATGCCGAACTAGTCTTGAAGAGAAACGACAACGCAGAAAGAATCACAACCCAGAAACATCACCCAAGGAGACCTTCTGCTGTGCTTTCTGCAACCGGACTTGTTTATCTCAGATTGGCCTTTTTGGTCATCAGCGTGCTTGCAGAAAGTGTGGGATGAGTCCTTCCTGAATCTTCGTTTGCAAAGAAAAGCCAGAGAGAGAGAGACAGTGTTCATAACTGGAGATTAATTGTGATGAATAATGGACCCATTTGTTCAATTATAGTAGTATGCCATCAAAGCCCCAACTGTGTATATGTGCACCCAAATACCCCATTTGCCTTAGGGCCACTTCTTACCAGAAGACATATTTTGCACACTTGTGAAACAAAATGGGAGAATGAACCTTGGGAGGCATAATCATGCATTTGCCAAGAGGAACTTACATAAGGAACTTACAACTTACACTGGTATGGAGACTACCAATCTTTTTTACTAGTCATAAATGTACACTACCACATTATCTCTTAAAACATACATGTAGAACTTGGAAATTTATTGTCTCGGACCACAAAAATCTCAAAACCCCTCAGTCTGCAGGATGCCTTTGTATGCATGCATGTTTCTCTGCAGATACATCTTTAGAAAAGAACAGCAGAGTAGTCTTCAGACCACCCAAGCAGTCTAAATTAATAGGCAATACCCATGCTAGATGAAAGTGTGAGTGCATTAGAATTTTAATCTGCCTGCCTCTTTTAAGTCTTCAGCAGCTTTCTTGTTTTGAGTCATGATTTCCATATAAAACTCAGCAGCCGTGACCCAGTGTTCTACATTTCAGTTCCTCTCCTCCACCCAGCACATTAGTGGTCTGCATTTGACATTAGTAAATTGGCGGGCTCCAGGGCATGCAGCTCATGACGCCACAGCAAAAACACACATCAGCATCTTTGCCAAAACCTCAGGAAGGAAATTACCAGCAACTTCTGGGAACAGGCTTTCTCTCCCCTCTAAATGGTATGGCCTGTGTGCACATGTTATTTAATTGAGAACCAGAAAAGACTAGGGTAAATGAATATAAAATAAAGTCACAGGCTGATCATCCATTTTTCTTATTAGCACAAATTTTTGCTGAAGACAAAATGGATTTCATTGGGAGAGGACACTTGAAAGGTTAGTTGTTGTTTTTTAAAATTGTATTTTGTATCACACCCTCCTCCCCTTTTAGATGTTTTGTTAAGAATTTTCCAATTTTCCAATAGAAAAAATATACAAACAAAGAAAAAGGGGAGAAAAAAGAAATAAGAAAGAAATTGAAAAAGAACAAAAGGAAAGAAAGATAATATAGCATTGATTTCCAACTTTCTTACTGATCTATAATATATAATATCCCGCTTCTCCTACTACAACCATGTCACATACTTCTACAAGCAGTAGTCCTATTAGTAGTCAAAACCAACAGTTAACATTTTACCCCCTGTTCTTGTAAAAAACCTAAAACAGAATTAAAGGTTCATAGTCTTTCAAAGAAAGCCACCAGTGTTTTTTCTCTGATCAGAGTAGATAACTTGTCCACTTCCAGAAATATATTTGTCCAAAAATATAGCAGTTTGACACCACTGTATCCACCATAGTCCTATCCTATGGAATCCTGGCATTTGTAGTTCAGTGAGGCACCAGAGTTCTCTGATAGGAAAGGCAAAAAACCTCACAAAACTAGAAATACCAGGATTCCACAGGATAGAACTATGGTGGATACAGTGGTGTCAAACTTCAGTATTTCTGCAATGTAGACAGATCCAAAGTCAGTTTTATTAACCAGCCCTCCTTTGAGAGCAACTGAGGGAAACAGCGAGGCAACCGGGAATAAATACCCAGTCACCAGACCAGAGGGAATCCTGCAGCAGGAGAGCAGGCTTCCCCCAGCCAATCAACTCACAGTCAGACACCTGCAGCTGATTGGACGCTGGGTGAGCTTACCCAGCCAATCAGCTCGAAGCCCAGGCTTTAAGCTGACTGGCCGCTGCTCAGGTTCTCCTCGCAACATGTGGCTGCAAATCCTGTTGGGAGGAAGAAGCTTGGCCTGGCGCTGGGCCATGCAGACACTTGGGAGTGCCTCCCCAGACTGCAAAATAGCCATCGGGTAAGTACAGCAACCCTCATATTGTTGTAATCTTCCATATTTCTTCTCTATCTGGTCATCAACCAGTCCCAATAAAAACAACTCAGATTTTAGTTGTATGTTTATCTTCAGAATCTTCTGGATTGAGCTATGTATTTGCTTTCTCACAAGTCCACCACATATGATGAAATGATCCCACCTTTTGTTCACAATTCCAACATACATTAGCAACTCCTTTATGCATTTGAACCATTGTTTTCTGAAGTCAAATAACAATGATATAGCATTTTATAAAAGTTCTCCTTAAGATCATAACACAGTGTGAATTTCAATCCCTTTGACCACATTTTCCCCATTGTTCCATCTGCATATTATAAACAAAATTTTGAGCCTATTGCATTGTTCAATCTTTCACTTGTTCCTTTTCTAACTCAATTTTCAACAGCAGTTTATAAATCTTGACAATCACATGTTCCTCTTCTGTACATAACTGCACCTCAAATTCAGATTTATTCTGCTCCAAGCCATATTTTTAATCCATTTTAAACCTTTCAAATATCTATCTATAAGGGTACCACTGAAAACTGCAAGCGTCAGACATTAATTCCTTATTAATGTCACAGTCTCCCTTTGAGGAACATGAGGCAGGTCATTTTATCTTCAATGTGTTTCTGTGATGTGTTAGAGGAATAGTCCACTAGATACTGGTCAGTAGTCTGCTGGTTGACCTTCTACTGACCCTGGTCTACACATATCAAATTGTTCAATTTAGATGTTATCACACTGGATGGCGAATATGGACAAACTGTGTGGACAGCTTAATCTAGAGGACCATAGTTGGTTGAGATACATCCTAAGAAGTGATACCTTTTATATGCTGCATTTCCAGTGATGAGGTTCAGAGCTCATATGAGAACATGAGTAACTGCAATACACACATGTTCGAATGCACATGCAGATGCAGAAGAAGGTCTGCTGATACGCTCATGCCTGATTAAAGGTTCTGGACAAGTTTAAGAAATAATCCTTACAGAAGCGCAGCCACACCCACTCACTGCATTTAGCACCTGTTTGACTCAGGTCCTGTCTAAACTTGGAAGCTAAGCCCTGGTTATTACTTGGATGGGAGACCGCCAACAAATACCAGGTGCTGTAGGCTGTATTTCAGAGGAAGGAACTGGCAAAACCACCTCTGAGTATCCTTGCCTAAGAAAACCTTATGAAATTCATGGGGTTAACTTAAATTGACAGGCTACTTGAAAGCACTTGCAAATTAACTGAAGCTTGCAAATACAACACCAGTGTGCCAACGTTCACACTTGCTCTGGGAGTAATGTGGTAAAAATAGAGGGTAGTGCAATAGTAAGGTATGTAATAGAAAGAAGTTTCCAATTAAAAAATACCCTTGCCTTCACAGAACCTGGTAACATATAGGAGGAAGAGATATATTAAGTCAGTGGTTCTTAACCTTTTCTTTACCAGGGACCCCCTTTAAACATCTTTTGTTGCCACAGCCCCCTAAGATTTAATTTAAGATTTAAAACAACAACAACAACAACAACAACAACAATAGAGAGCATCTGGATAAAAATTAAAGGGGAGGGAAACAACAGGGATGTTACTGTGGGACTCTACTACAGACCCCCAAGTCAGACGGAGGAATTGGATGATGCCTTTCTAGAACAGATGACCACACACGCAGAAAGGAGAGATGCAGTAGTGATGGGTGACTTCAACTATCCTGGTATTTGCTGGCAATCTAACTCATCCAAAACTTCCAGGTCTAGCAAATTCCTGGAAGAAAATTTCATGGTCCAAAAGGTGGAAGAGGCAACAAGGGGGTCAGCTATTTTAGATCTGATCCTAACCAACAGGGATGACCTGGTTAATGGGGTGCAAGTGGTGGGATCCTTAGGTGAGAGTGATCATGTTCTCCTGAAGTTTGTTATACAATGGAAAGGAGAAGCCAGGCATAGTCAAACACGCATTCTCGACTTTAAGAGAGCTGATTTCAATAAACTCAGGGAAACTCTGGGGGTGATCCCATGGTCAGGAATACTAAAAGAGAAGAGACCTCAAGACGGATGGGACTTTCTCAAAAGGGAGATACTGAAGGCACAATTTCAAACAGTACCATTGAGGAAGAAAAATGGGAGGTGTCTCAAGAAACCAGGATGGATGACTAAAGAACTTTCAATGGAGCTAAGTTTTAAACAGAACATGTATAGGAAATGGAAAAGGGGGGAAATCACCAAAGAAGAATTCAAATAGATAGCGAACACGTGTAGGAGTAAAGTCAGAAAAGCTAAAATGCAGAATGAGCTCAGGCTTGCTAGAGAGGTTAAGAACAATAAAAAGGGGTTTTTTGGGGTATGTCCGCAGCAAAAGGAGGAAGAAGGAAATGGTAGGGCCACTACACAGAGAAGATGGCAAAATGCTAACAGGGGACAGAGAAAAGGCAGAATTACTCAACACCTTCTTTGCTTCAGTGTTTTCAGAAAAGGAAAAGGGGGACCAACCTGAGGATAAAGGAACAGAGGACACAATAGGGGAAATCCAGCACAGAATAAGCAAAGAGGTAGTACAGGAATACCTTCTTAATTTAAATGAATTTAAATCTCCAGGACCAGATGAACTACATCCAAGAGTATTAAAAGAGCTGGCAAATATAATCTCAGAGCCATTGGCAATAATCTTTGAGAACTCCTGGAGAACAGGAGAAGTCCCAGTGGACTGGAGGAGGGCAAACGTTGTCCCCATCTTCAAAAAGGGGGAAAAAGAGGATCCCAACAATTATCGTCCAGTTAGTCTGACATCAATACCAGGGAAGATTCTAGAGCAGATCATTAAACAGAGAGTCTGTGAACATTTAGAAGGCACTGCCATAATCACAAAAAGTCAACATGGGTTTCAGAGAAACAAGTCATGCCAGACTAATCTGATCTCTTTTTTTGATAAAATTACCAGCTTGGTAGATGAAGGGAACACTGTGGATACTGTATACCTTGATTTCAGAAAGGCCTTTGACAAGGTTCCCCATGATATTCTTGCAAACAAGCTTGTAAAATGTGGGCTAGACAAGTTCACTGTTCAATGGATTTGTAATTGGTTGACCGGCCGAACCCAAAGGGTGCTCAGCAGTGGCTCCTCTTCGTCTTGGAAAGATGTGACCAGTGGGGTGCCACAAGGTTCGGTCCTGGGCCCAGTGCTATTCAACATCTTTATCAATGACTTGGATGAGGGAATTAGGGGCATACTTATCAAATTTGCAGATGACACCAAATTAGGAGGAGTAGCTAATACTCTAGAGGACAGGATCAAAATTCAAAATGACCTGGATAGACTGGAGAGCTGGGCCAAAGCTAACAAAATGAAATTCAATATGGAGAAATGTAAGGTACTGCACTTAGGGCGAAAAAATGAAATGCATAGATATAGGATGAAGGAGACCTGCTGAATGAGACTACATGCGAAAGGGATCTAGGAGTCCTAGTGGACCACAAGTTGAACATGAGTCAACAGTGTGATGCGGCACCTAAAAAGGCCAATGTGATTTTGGGCTGCATCAATAGAAGTATAGTGTCCAGGTCAAGGGAAGTAATAGTGCCACTCTATTCTGCCTTGGTCTGACCTCACTTAGAATACTGTGTCCAGTTCTGGGCACCACAATTCAAAAAGGATATGGACAAATTGGAGCGTGTCCGAAGAAGGGCGACTAAAATGGTGAAAGGTCTGGAAACCATGCCTTATGAAGAGAGACTTAGGGAGCTAGGTATATTTAGCCTGGAAAAAAGATGGTTTAGAGGCGATATGATAGCCCTATTTAAGTATTTGAAGGAGTGTCACGTTGAGGATGGAGCAGGCTTGTTTTCTGCTGCTCCAGAGACTGGAACACGGAGCAATGGATGCAAGCTCCAGGAACAGAGATCCCACCTCAACATTAGGAGGAACTTTTTGACAGTAAGAGCTGTTCGGCAGTGGAACACACTCCCTCGGAGCGTGGTGGGGTCTCCTTCCTTGGAGGTCTTTAAACAGAGGCTGGATGGCCATCTGTCGGGGATGCTTTGATCAAGATTTCCTGCGTGGCAGGGGGGTTGGACTGGATGGCCCTCATGGTCTCTTCCAACTCTGCAATTCTATGATTCTATGAATAATAAAATTTATTTCTATCCCGCCCCTCTGCAATGCAATCGGGGCGGCTTACAATATAGAAACTCCATAATTGCAGTACCCTAGCCCACCCACCCCTTAAAATAATATTAAATTAGAAGAGATTAAAAACATACAGCAATTAAAAATATATTTGATTTAAAAAAATTAAAAACATACAATAATTTTTTTAAAAAATCCCAATGTCAGCTCAAAGGAAAAGGACAGCCGAGTCTTCAGGCCGGGATAGTTATTCAGGAAAGGCCTGCGGGAAAAGATCATCTTGACAGAAGAAGAAGAAGAAGACCTGATGATAATATATGATGATGATGATGATGATGATGTTACAATTACACCATTCATCAAACCTTTCCTCAGAGGCACTGGAGGGAGAGAGAAGACTTTTTTTCCTGCTTCTTCCTGCATGTTTGCGGGTCGAGCAGATTGAGTGGCAATGAATGAGCAGGCAAGGCCAGCCAGCCTTTGCCTTGGCTCCTCTCAGAGGGCCACTCCACTGCAGGGAGGAGGTAGGCCAAGCAGCCTTCAAGCCTTCACGGAACCACTGTGAGGACAACGAGGACTCCTGGGGGTCCCCAGACCCCAGGTTATGAACCACTGTATTGCCTACAAAATAGATGTTTAAAATGCAAGCTAGTATGAAAAAAAAATAGCTCCATCTGAAGGTAGGATATCAATGTAGATTTTGCAGAAGTATCGATGTCATTCCCTATGGCAGTGGTTGGCTCAGGTGCCTGCCTGTTTACCTATGCAGGCATTTAAAGGCTCTCTGGCTGCTCCAGCTAAGCTCTTCTTTTAGGACAAGCAGAAGGCTACAAAAAAGGCCAGGCCAGAAACTAAACCAAACAAGCAGAAGAAGGAACCTAAGAAAGCAAGCTGAAAGAGAGAGTAGTCCAGGTGAATTAAAAGAAAGAGAAAGGTGACTGAAAGAAAAACTGGAGGGCAGAATGGACAGAGAGGATAAGCAAACATGGCTGAGAGGTGCAGAGGTAAAGAAAAGCTGAAGTTCACATATTGTTTGGAAATAGCTAAATCTTAGACTATCAAATATTACTCATTATTTACAAATTTTCTCAGGAGATCATGAATTCCTCCTCTCTTTCCCATTAAGAAAAGCAGGAGGGACTTCCTTGTGTCTGCTCTTTTTGATGTGCTTGTTTTTTTCCTAGCTATTCAACAGGCTCATGGAAGACCCAAACTTGTACAATTTATACAGGGTTGTTTGCCCTTGATTTACAACACAGTGACTTTGCAATGGTGGCACATATTCCACCAACTACAAGCCCTGTTTGCCTGCATCTCTATTCCTTCAGCCTAGAACTTCAGCCTAGAATTTGTCATGTGCAAATTGTTCAGAGCACACTTGACTAAATCATAGCCTTTTGCCTCTCTTCCTCTGCTTGTGTTTTGCATCTACCAAACTGAAGGCAACAAAAGGAAAGGGCAGCAAGCTTTAAAACCTTAACTATACAGATCTGGTCTTCCTGGACCAGCAGTTATTTTATTATTTTACACAGTAGCACAATTAAGGATCTTTTGTCAATACCACATCAGAATACTACTGTGTGAAGTGCTGTGTCTGAACGACAGTTTCCATCCAGTTTCAGAACCTGAGATAGGCCACTGACATTTGCGTTTTCTTTTGTCCATGTGTAGAACAAAAGAGTTAGTCAACTTGGCAAGAATGTACAAGTTCATGGTAGAATCATTCTCCAGAGATCAAGTCTATGTTCAAAGGGTAAAATCATATTCTGCAGTAAAGTTATCCTGCAAGATTTCATGCACGTTGCTTACATACACTGTATGCTTGTTACAGTGATCCCCTATCTGACATATTTCTGTTAATTCTACCCCTATGTAGACTATTATGCATTCAACCTATCCAGATGAATACAAAATACAAAAATTGCACCTAAAAAGAACTATGATGGTTAAAAATGAGATTTCTGGCTGTACAAATGTGACTACATTGTAAACAGAGCTCTATAACAGCAGTTGTGTTCATTCCAGGATGACATTATACTTGATTAAGCAATCTTTTTGTGAGGATCATCTCTTATTTAAATTAATTTGCTTGAACGTAATGCCGGATAAACATGTGGTAAAGATGACTGTACAGAACAAGAATAGACCATCACTCATCTTACACTTAAGTATCTCTCACAATTACCCTCTTGTGTATAATATGGACAGCCCCAACTGTGGGATACAGATTCAAATTTCCTTGACAGAGCAAAAATACACTCCCATCATTGGTTGAAGCAATTATGATTTAAGTAGTGTTTGATCCCCAGCACTCCTTCCTGCAGCGCGCAGATATGATTGACTATACAGTATTTGCAGTTGATTCAATTTTGCACTGATTCATTAAAATGACAGGGACAGAATTTGTTATAGGAAATTCAAGAATTCTGATAGGCTCCCTTTCCGGATGAATAAAGCCTGTCCACCCAGAAAGTTTATTCAATGACTGGTGATAACATAAGAATAGAGATGAGGGGTATGGAGACCATCACGTTAGTATCAGAGCTAGTTTTATAACTCAAATTCACACAAACACTCCCAATCACTCTCTTATATGGTGAGAAGGAGAAATATTTTTATTTCATTTGTTGCTCTCCCTCTTTTAAAGGAGAGACTGTGAGGAAAAAGAAAGAAAAGCAAAATGTAACTGGTCCCTGTCGTTTTTGTCTTAACCCTGGAAACAGCCAAGAAGGATTTCTATACAGGTTGTTGAATTCTGCCCTATAAAACCAAGGGAAGTAGAAATGTCCTAAAAATAATGGGCAAGTGTTACACTTGAATGGTATAACTCACATGATGGAGGGAGGTTAGACCTGTTCTCTGTACTTTACGACAGTAATAGTATGACTATTTCTGTAGGTATCACTTTCTTTCATTAGCTTCTCTTTACCACAAAACTGTTAAGCCATAATGCTTCTCTTTGGCTTTTACCACTCTCTAGCTTTGTATTTCATAAAAGCGAGGCTCTCCTAAGTTCCTTATAAAGAGCAAGGGCACAGAAAAGAATGCTCACCAGCAGCGTCAGATGAAGAAGACATGAAACTAGTGCAGCTTCAACCAGCATATGAGGGTGAAGATAGCACTTAGAGCAGCAGTGGGCAACTGTGAAGGCTAGGGGGTTGCACTAGCCCCATGGGAGAACTTGGAGGGTTGTATTCCCACAAAACAACAACAAGACAAAAGACAAATAGGAACGTTGGTCTTACCTGTGATACGTTCTTTTCCAGGGGTGAGGCGAAGAGCATCCAATAGACATTGGGTAAGTTCCTCCCACTAACTCCGAGTAGGCAGGCAAACAAAAGAGAGACCTTTGTACGGCCTCTTCCTGTGAGGTCACCTAGGAGGAGCGACCCCACAATAGCCAGTTTATAGAAAAGCTGTACCACGTGTTCCTGAGACAAAATATACCTAAAATGAAACACTACCATAGATTAATGATACCTCGCCAGCGTCCCCGGGTGGGACGGATGCTCTTCGCCTCACCCCTGGAAAAGAACGTATCACAGGTAAGACCAACGTTCCTTTTCCCAGTGGGGGAGGCTTCAGAGCATCCGATAGACATTGGGATGTGCAAAAGCCCCCTGATGAGGGTGGGAGCTGGCGTAGAAAACTCCTAAGATGGTTTAAAAGGTCTGTCAGAGGACCCTTCTGTTGAAGGCATCCTCTGCCAAAGGAAATCTGTCCATCCCATATCTCCTGATGCGAGTTGATGATAAGCACCAGGAGGCCACCTTACACCTCTCTTCAAAGGAAGCATCCTCTTCCTATCTGCAGACACCGTTGTGATCCTGGCCAAGTATGTCAGGATTCCTAAGATATGGTTATCCAAGGCAGCCCGCAATGCGGGCTCTGATCCCTCAAACTAGAGTGGGCAGCAGAAGTATTTTTTGGTGTAAAGGACCCACATAAATGGAGGTGAACCCTGCTCCCATACTTAGACTGAGACAAACCTCCTGATGTATATGTGGATAACCCTATGGATGTTCAGGGTATGTCCTATACCCTCCAGTTCCCCTGACGGCTGAGGTCAGACCAATTCCTGTGGCCCGTGGAATGAACTGTAGACCCTGGGTCTGGAATCTGGATGACAGCATCTGGTATGAACTGAGAGATCCTCCCTTTTCCAATCGGTACCAGGATAAAAGGAGAGACCATTCAGAAGCAATGCTAAGGGGTGACATCCCTAAGAGGGCCAAAAAGGGGGGGCACCCATGTGGGTGTCCCAAGCCAGAAATGTACCATGACGGAAGACCGATGGGTCGGCAGAAGGCTGGGTCACTCAGACCCCTTAGAAAAACTGAGAAAGAACTGGGTTCCTCAGGCCCTTCAGTAGCCCTCGAAACCTTCCCTGGATGAGGCCCCAAAACAATGGTTATCACCTGTTTCTTAATGGTATTGGGGTGCAAGCCACTATCAAAGTCAACCTGACGGAAGTTTGTCAGGGGGCCTTTACCTCCCTAGTTTAAAACACCTGTGAGGGAAAACCGCTCTAAATGCAAAATTCGTGGATTCTCTGAGTGGGCTTGCCTCTGGATGTCATGAAGGTGTCCACCCCACTAGGAGAATGCCCTCCGTGGACTCCAACACTGCACCTTCAAAACTCCAGGACTGGAAATCAAGCCAGGTTGGGTCCAGATGATGAACAACACCCTGAGGGAGAAGGTCTGGTCTGGTTGAAAGGCGATTGAGGAATGCAATATGGTTCCAATCTGGGAGAAGCAAGTCCTCCTCAAGCCCTCCGGCAACAAGTATAAGGTCAATTTCCTCTGTCCAGGTTCAGTTCTGGATTCTGGAAACCATTGTGACAGGCGGGGAGAAATAGGTGTATGGTATTCCATGAGGTAGGCTCATGTCAGGGGAACCTCTCCCTCGTCCCCCTCCCTCAGGAACCTGTAGAAGACTGGAGAAGGATTGCCTCTACTAGTGAGATTAAGAGGTCCCAGGTTGGCCTCCCCCATGCCTGCACAATGATTGCGAACCCTTCTGGGTTCGGGCTCCGCTCCCCTGATCGAGATCAGGTCTGCTGAGACAATCCACCTTTGACCGAGAGTCCCCTTGGCACTGCAGGAAAAAAGGTGTAATCCTACGTCCACCCCATGACACGACGCACTTTGGTCATGAGGGATCTGTCCTCGTGTTTTCCTGATGATTTATGTGGGTCTGTGTTATTCTGTAGACTGATGTGTAGTGTACACATTGTATTGTGAAGATCAGGACCGATCTGGCCTGGATCAGATCGTGAAATGTGAGGGACCGTACTAGGTCACCCTGGGCTCTATTCAGTTGGTGCCGTGAGAGGATTCTTCTGTCATCCACCTGCTCTCCTCAGTGGTCCGTATTCTGTATGGGTTCCAGATAAGTCGGCCAGTACGACCAATGTTGCCCACCAGTGGAAGGAGTTTCTCACTTCCCATAACAATTCGTGCTTCCTGTGGCAGTTGAGTGAGATGTCCAGCTGAAAACAGCAGGAGGAACTGGTGGAGTGGTCTGGCCTGGAAGTGAGCCCAAGGGAGACAGTATATGGACCCTATCAATAGTCCCTGAGGTTGGACGAGGTACATGCTGTCTTGACCATATTATCTCCACAACTCTCTCTAGCTTGGGTCTGAGGTGAACCCTTCATAGAATCATAGAATCATAGAATCATAGAATTGCAGAGTTGGAAGAGACCACGAGGGCCATCCAGTCCAACCCCCCTGCCACGCAGGAAATCTTGATCAAAGCATCCCCGACAGATGGCCATCCAGCCTCTGTTTAAAGACCTCCAAGGAAGGAGACCCCACCACGCTCCGAGGGAGTGTGTTCCACTGCCGAACAGCTCTTACTGTCAAAAAGTTCCTCCTCATGTTGAGGTGGAATCTCTGTTCCTGGAGCTTGCACCCATTGCTCCGTGTTCCAGTCTCTGGAGCAGCAGAAAACAAGCCTGCTCCATCCTCAGCGTGACATCCCTTCAAATACTTAAACAGGGCTATCATATCGCCTCTAAACCGTCTTTTTTCCAGGCTAAACATACCCAGCTCCCTAAGTCTCTCCTCATAAGGCATGATTTCCAGACCTTTCACCATTTTAGTTGCCCTTCTCTGGACACGCTCCAATTTGTCAACATCCTTTCTGAATTGTGGTGCCCAGAACTGGACACAGTATTCTAAGTGAGGTCTGACCAAGGCAGAATAGAGTGGCACTATTACTTCCCTTGATCTAGACACTATACTTCTATTGATACAGCCCAAAATCACATTGGCCTTTTTAGCTGCCGCATCACACTGTTGGCTCATGTTCAACTTGTGGTCTACTAGGACTCCTAGATCCCTTTCGCACGTAGTCTCATTCAGCCAGGTCTCTCCCATCCTATATTTATGCATTTCATTTTTCCGCCCTAAATGCAGTACTTTACATTTCTCCATATTGAATTTCATTTTGTTAGCTTTGGCCCAGCTCTCCAGTCTATCCAGGTCATTTTGAATTTTGATCCTGTCCTCTAGGGTATTAGCTACTCCCAATTTGGTGTCATCTGCAAATTTGATAAGTATGCCCCTAATTCCCTCATCCAAGTCATTGATAAAGATGTTGAATAGCACTGGGCCCAGGACAGAACCCTGTGGCACCCCACTGGTCACATCTTTCCAAGACGAAGAGGAGCCACTGCTGAGCACCCTTTGGGTTCGGCCGGTCAACCAATTACAAATCCATTGAACAGTTAACTTGTCTAGCCCACATTCTACAAGCTTGTTTTCAAGAATGTCATGGGGAACCTTGTCAAAGGCCTTACTGAAATCAAGGTATGCAATGTCCACAGCATTCCCTTCATCTACCAAGCTGGTAACTTTATCAAAAAAAGAGATCAGATTAGTCTGGCATGACTTGTTTCTCTGAAACCCATGTTGACTTTTTGTGATTATGGCATTGCCTTCTTACCCTGAAGCCGTCTTCTTGCGGGAAATGTGAGCATTTTCTGAGCATCCCTGAATGCATGCTAGTCGGATAGGGAAGGGACCAACAAATCTTCCAAGTAAGAGTAGATGCATAGTCTGGCCCTTCTCCGACGAGCGACCATGCACAATTGGGGGTGAGCGGCCATGATTCTTATGAAGGACCTGGGTGCCAGAGGTGGAACAAAGGTTAGAACCTTGTACTGAATGTGGTAGCTGTCGTAGGCACAGCAAAGAAAAACATACTGCGGTACCCTGAATACCATTCAGACGTGAAGGAATGTTTACCTCCCTGGTATTCCCAGGTCTCCCATCCAAGCACTAAACCAGGCCTGACTCTGCTTATCTTCCAATATCAGACAAGATCAGGCATGTTCAGGGTGGTATGCGTAGTCCCGCCTGCAGATATGATGAAGAAATGTAATTCCCTACGGAGATCCTCCGAGATATGCCACAAGGTTCCCATGCGGAACCTTCCACTGCGACAAAGCCTATTTAGGCCTTTCGGGTTGAGGAAGACCCTCGAGAACCCAAAGATATTGGAGTAACAAACTTGCCTCTGCCTATCGCGGGGAACCTCCTCTAGAGTAGCCAAGGGACCCAATTGCTGGATGGCATCCAGTAGGTGGCGCTAGTGACCGAAGACGGTGCCTTGCCGGACCCTAGCTGGGCCTTGGATTTGGTAGTCAGGAGTGACCTTCTGGGTGATTCTGATTTGGTTTCTGCAGTGGGAATTGGTATACCCCCACCGATGTCTAGTGTCCTCAGGCGGGAGACAAGAAGATGTTGTCTAGGTTCTAGCAGTCCAAGGGCCAAACTTCTGTCTAGGACTTCTGTCCTCCCTCCTTTGATGGCATCGATAATTACAGACCGCTTAACAATGGTGAAAATAAAGCTCTTTCTGGTGGTTCTACCTTATGCTAGTCGAATGCCCCCAACTTGCTGGGCACTTAACTCTACTAACCTATGAAGGGACAGAAGGTTGATTCAACCCTGGAGGTCTGCGCCAACCTTTGTGGCTTATAGTACTGGCTTTTAACCACTTTGCAACCCGGGCTCCTAGCTACCTCTTCTTGTCTCTGTCTTCTATCAGGCCCTGGCCATAGTGAACTCATCTACAGAATAGGCCATGAGTTGTCAGAGGGGTGTGGAGCAATTAGCTTGTTCATTTATTTGATATCTATACCTTGCTCCTCAACCACCAGGCCAATAGAGCAGCCCCCAAACCATTTTAAGCAATCACAATTTACACATAACACTGCATAAAGCAGTTTTCAATGTGTATTAGTTAATTGCACTCACAAGCTGGGTACTCATCATGCCAGGTTTCAGAGAGGACACGGTCTTCCTCTTGATCTGGTGGCTTGTCCCACTGCTGCTGGGACCTGTACCACTCCCTGGCTCCACCTGAACAAGGGGCCCTGGTCTCCAGGAAGCACAGTACCTGAAGGAGAAAGGTGCTGATGTCCCCTCCCCCTGTGAATGAAAGAAGGTGGGTGGTCTCCCTGTGTGGGGAGCCTTGCCTGAGGAGGGGTATCCCCCATCTCTGCTGGGAAGAATAGGATAGATGTAGGGCTTAGCCCATTCAAGGGGGTCCCAGTCCTTAAGAGGTTTGTCAAGGCCTGAAAGCCAGCCTTATCGCTGTAGGATTGAAGCCCTCCTGCAGGAATCAAGAGGGTAAGAGGGAACTGTGTTCGCGAACGCTGTCCCTCCCGACCACGTGAGCCTTTATCTGTGATCTCGGCCTCCTCGACGAGATGCCTCCAAGCTGGAGGATCGCACGTGAGGAAGTCGGCGCTTCCTGCTGGAATTGGGCCCCCAAGCTCCCTGAATGAGACGTGGCCACGACTGCTTCCTGGTCACGTGTTGATCGTACTGCACTTCTCGCTGGTCTGCCCAGCCGCCTCAGCGGACTGGTCGCCATCCCTAGTGTCCTCTTCCCCTGCCTGTGGAACCAAGTTCCGCTGCAGAGAGACTCTTGTAGGTTCGGCGCGGGTGGGAGAGATAGCCAAGGTTGCTGCGAACACCTCCGGTGTTGGCGCAGCGAGGACTTTGGGAGGAGGGCGGGGTGATGAGACCGGGGACTCCTTTGCATTGCATACCACGCCGGGTAGCACAGCAGGCAGCAAGCAGGTGGTAGGAGGGGAAAAGGAAGATTGGTGGCTCCCCAGAGGCTAGTGATCCCCCTGCAATTCCCCGGGGGGTGGTGGTGGGCTGGACTAGGCTGACCGCCGGCAAGCCCACCCTGTCTCTGGTCACCGAGTCGTGCACCCATTGCCTCCCCTTGGTTCCCAAACCTGGGGACCCCTGGTACACTCACTGCGGCCTCCGCTTGTGGAGGCAGAGGCATCCGTCCATCTCAGGAGTCATTGGGGTGACCAGGAGCAGCTGCAATAACGCCAGAGATATCCCCTGTTTAAGGGAGCACTCTGCGCCTCCTCCTCCTGGAGGGAAGGGTTCGCAGCTATAGCTGGCTGGCTCCTAACCTGGCAAGGGGGAGCGAAGCCAGGGTAGCTGGGGTCAGAAATTGAATGGAGGGCTTGTCCTCCTCATTTGCCCCATGGATCCTCCTCCCCGGAGGGCAGCCGTGATAGCGCCGGAGAGATCCCCCATAAAAGAGGGCGCTCCGCGCCTCCTCCTCCTGGAGGGAAGGAATCACGGCTGCACCTGGCTGGCTCCTAACCCAGCAGGGTGGAGCGAAGCCAGGGGGCTGGAGTCAGTAGTCGAGGCGGGGGGCTTCTCCCCCTTGTTCGACACATTGATCTTCATCCCTGGAGGTCTAGGGAGTGAACCTTCCCTCCATATATTCCCATGAATGAAATGAACTCCAGCCCAAGCTCTGCTGCCGCTGGTATGCCAAGCAGAACAACAGGCAAAGGAAAAAGCCTCTTTTTTCTTTCTTCTTCTTTTCTTTTCTTTCTTTCTTTTCTTTCTTTTCTTTTCTTTCTTTCTTTCTTTTTCTTTTTTTTTTTTAAATTTGAAAACACAACAAATCCAAAATGGCTCCGGCCACATGGCAAACCATGGAGCACAAGGAAAAGCCGTCTACCCGGAGTGGTAGGCAGGAACAAAACTGGCTATTGTGGGGTTGCTCCTCCTAGGTGACCTCACAGGAAGAGGCCGTACAAAGGTCTCTCTTTTGTTTGCCTGCCTACTCGGAGTTAGTGGGAGGAGCTTACCCAATGTCTATTGGATGCTCTGAAGCCTCCCCCACTGGGAAATTGTTTTGCTCTGGATACTCCAAACACCCTCTAGAGCAGTGGGGTCTTAACCTTTTCTTTACCAGGGCCCCTTTTAAATATTTTTTGTTGCTGCCAACCCCCAAGACTTAACTCAAGATTTAAAACCCTAACAATGGTAATAGTAACAGTAGTAGTAGTAGTAGTAATAGTAGTGGTGGTAATAATAATAATAATAATAATAATAATAATAATACAATTACACCATCCATTAACCCTTCCCTCAACAACAACAACACAATTACACCATCCATTAAACCTTCCCTCAGAAGCACCGGAAGGAAGGGAAGACTTTTCTTCAGCTTCTTCTCGCAAATTTGTGGCTGGAGCAGATTGAACAACAATGTGCAGGCCAAGCCAATCAACCTTTGCCTTGGCTCCTGTCACGTGGGCTGGGCAGCCTTCAAGACTTCATGGACCCTCTGTGAGGATGTTGCAGACCCCTGGGGGGTCTGTGGACCACAAGTTAAGAACCACTGCTCTAGAGGATGTGGGGGCATTTTTACTATATTTTAACACCCCCCTGGGGATTTTAGGCCTGGGAGAGACTTTTTTTTTTACATCAGGAAGTGAGCAGAAGTCACCTTCTTACTTCCTGTTTTAAAAAAAGGCATCTCTTAGGCCTAAATTGGCCTGAGGGGTACAAAAACATGGCAAAAATTCCTTCAATGTCCCCTGGGGGCAAAAACTTTGTTTAAAAACAATGTTTTAAAACCCTTGAGGGCTCGGGGGGGGCACAAAATAGCCCTTGGGCTGCACACACACACACCCGCATTACATTTTGTCAGCTGTAGCTGTTTCAGCTACAAGCTAGTCAGAATTTCAGTTAAGTGCAATTTCCATGTCTAGAAACTGGGGGAAGTCACCTAATGAGTTTCTGCTTATTCAAACACAGCAATGTTAGACTCAGTGACTGCTTCTGGTCCCATTGTTACAATAATGGGATCATGTCTTAGACCCCATGCTGGGAGAAAGCTGAGATATTAAATAAATAGCGTTCACTGTCTAGTGTCTAAAGCTTTAAAGCAAGGATGATAAAGTGTAACCTGTAGGCCAAAGGCACCCTTCTTTCAGTTTTCATGGCTCCCAAATGATCCCTGCACCCTCCAGTTCTCACAAAAAGTTGGTTTAAAAACCGCTACCAAAAAAGGACCAAAAGTCTATCCCAAAGCTTTTCACTGCATTTGGGGACCGTTTTGCACCACCCAAACTTTTAAAGGTCTGGATGAGGCTTTTAAAGGTCTGAATGACAGAGAAAAGATGAAGAAATGAAAGATTCCCAAACAGAAAGAAATTCCCATTTGGGGTCATAACTTTTTAACCCCCTAATTCATGGCAGAATGGCTTTCCAGGGTCCTGGGGGGGTAATGTGGTCCCACCAGCCCTGGCCCACCTGTGCCTTAAAGAAAAATAAGTAGATGTGTGCTCACATTACAGCTGTCCTGACTGCTGCCTATTTTGGATGGCATGGCCAAATTTGAACTTTCTGCCTTGATTTTGAATACATATGAGCAGATTTAAGCCACACACAAACACAACACCAAGTGAGTTATCATTACTTTCTGAAGAGAACTGAATAATATGGGGTTGTTGTCGTTTTTAAAAAAGACAAAACCCCTATTGCTAGTATTCATTTCTTCATCATTTCAGAGGCTTTCACTAAATTGTTCATTCATTTTACAAGAATACAAAGCAGAGTTTGGGTATGTGCAAGCAATTAAACTATCAACCTTACTGTATACTTAGTGAACCTTGATGGTGTTCTATTAATAATTCCAATGTGATAATAATTCCAATGATAAAGTTACACATCCTGCTACACTGACTGCTAATGAGATGTCAACAATTCTTCCTAAGACAGAAAAAGATAATGAAAGATTTTTCGTAATGACTGTGCCCCATATACATTTGAACACAGAGAACAATGGAAGTCTAACTTGGGCTGAGGGGGGAAACCTTTACCTTCTGATTGCAGGAGGACTGAATGTTTCTTCTTAAAAATATATTTCATACCTGCTGAATCCTAGTTCTCTATGGGGAGCGGTTTGGGTGACTATAGTGGAACATCACACCACTGAGCCTCACCTACACTCTGAAGTAGTACAGCCCACATCAAATGGAAATGGGGGCCTAACTTTCAGAATCAGAAGAGCTGTGTGGGTGAGGGGGAGCTGAACACCTCCTTTCCACAGCTCCCTGTGTCTTGTTCCTTTAGTTACCTTCTCCACCACAACCACAGGGTTCCCAGATATCAAGATTATTCCAGATCCAGTCCAATTTGTCAACTCTGCCGACTGCTTCTGAACTTTTCTTTTTTTGTTTTTTGAGGGGGAACTTGGGTAACTGAATCAATAGATTTCCCATATCACTCACACTTTTCCCCAAAGGTTGCTTCACACATGACATCCCCCCCTCGTAGAATGGTAATCTATAGAAAGAACAGCATATATTTGTATACATACCATGTCATGTCTGAAATCAGTACATGTGTTCATTTGGTAGTGATTGCAGATACTTGGAAGCTCCGGTTCCAAGCAATTATAATCACAGCAAAATCCATACCAGATGTAAAGCAAGAATTCTCCATGTAGAAAATGCTATGTGTGAAGAAGCCTTTCTGTGGTCACCCAGAGGTCAGAATGACTATTATATGCACAAATATGAAAAGGATTGCACTATATCCTAGAATTCACCCTCCATTTATTTAGTGATCCCAGTTTTAATCTGATCTTGCCAGGGCCAAGTGGACCTGAAATGAACTGAGCAGATTTCTGCTACTTAATGCAATGAACCATCCTCTGTATTAAGAAGCAACATACAACAATTATGACTACATATGTTGGTACTTGACTGAATGATTGTTGTTGTCTAACTGGAGTAACTAAATTAATGGATACTTGATATAGCAACAGTTTTTCTGAAAGATAGCCAGATGACGCACACTGAGAATCAGGACATCCTTAAACTCAGGCAGGCAAGGATGGGCAACTGACAATAGAAACCTAATCCCAGTTTATGTTTTTAGTACAGCGTCTATTTCTTAAATTGGAGCAATGCAGGCTAGATGAACCATCAATTTGTCCCAGTAAATTGGCTATGTTTTAAAGAGACTGGATTGTCCCATGACCAATACATTCAAGCGTGTGACTGAATTGCCCTCGTGCCCCCGCATCCACCCGAAGCCCTGTGCAGAATTTATTCTTCACGGGGACATTGGGTACTTGTTTTCACTACCTGACTGTCCCTGCAGAGTTTCATCTGCTGCCACCACTCCTGCCACTGCCACTGCCGCTGCAAGTGGTCAGATTCTGGCAGGCACAGCCATTTTAAAGCTCAGAAGGCAAGTTACCGGCTGAAGGGAGAGCTTTTCTCCCTTCTCCTGACTCAGCAGGGCTCTTCTCATTCATGCACTGCTCCGCCTGCTCTCCCGTCACAGGAAGAGGTGCTTGAAGCAAGCAATGGGTAAGCAAAGAGTGGGCAGAGGAAGCACTGCTGAGCCAGGGGAACATTCCTCCTGTGCTTTAAAAAAGTCACGGTGGTGGATGAAAATGTAGAGAAAGCGCTCAATCTTAAAAACTCAGTATCAGGGTAAAATACTCAGAAATGCCCCAAATCTGGGCCATACATTAAGTGGCCTGATTGCCCCAGATTTGTGGGAACGGATGTACATCATGTGGCCTGATTGCCCCAGATTTGGAGGAATTGGGGGGGGGCGTAAATAGTGTAGACAAGCCCTGTGTCTCTGTGTAGTACAAAAAACAAGATAGGTGGGAGATCTGCTTTCCTCACCTACTAAATAAACAAGACCTTTTCTCTCCTTTGTCCACATTCGTTCATTCATTCATTCACACTTCTCTCTTGAAGCCTGCTAGCACTGTAGCTTCATGCACTCTGTGGAATGGCTATAATTAGAATACGATGTTTACTGCACTGCACTTTTACTGTGTGGGCTGTGGTTGGGGATAAGAAACCCTCAGGGACCCTGATTCATTCCAATGAAACTCTTACCATCACCCTTCCAAATGAATCCATTGATTATTTTTTAAGAGCTTTGGAAAAGGGCTCTTCTCATTCATGCATTCTGTAAACACTAACAGGGCTAGGCATGGCTGAACCACTGGAATGGTGGCTGCTGCTGGCAGGGAGGGGGTACTTGGACTTCAGTCTTCCTCCCTGTAGTCCTACCTATTGTTCTCCTTCTCTACTGCTGCAAACCTAAACGTATTTACCAGGGAGTGAGTCTTATTAAACTTAATAGGATTTTAGGTTTGCACTGTGAACATCCAGTTCTTCAAACATAAATCTGTTAGTTGCCTTTTTCAAGGGACTCCAAACAAAAGCCACATACTGACCCTATGTTATGAACTGTGACACAGGTGAAAAGAAAGGGCACCAAAAGAAGCAAATCAGTGTAGCGTGACAAATGCACTGATGCACAGCCGGAGCTGTGCTGATTCTACTGGATGTACAACACTCCCCTCTACTGGGCAAAGTAGGTTTTGTAGCCGCTGACTGAGGGAAAGGTTCCTTTAGTCTTATGGGAAGATGCCATCTATGCAACAATCCTTCTGCTACACACACACACAAGCACAGCCCCACACATATCTCTCCATAGTTAAGTACACAGAACAGTCATGCAGTCATGTGTGGTGTAGGTGGCTAAAGTGATACCCCTTTCCTTCAAATAAATTCAGTTAATCATCACTTACTCCAAATCATGTAGCCTACTCTCCTACTGGTATAGGTAGAAGGTCATTGGTCAGATATTGTGACCAAAACCCACCGATGAAACATCCTCCACAGCTTTGTCCAATAATCAGATTGTAATTCCATGTACACACACCACTCCTTCAAAGCTGTCTAAGCTTGCAATCCTTGCTACGTGTTGTGGTAGCAAATTCCATTACAAGTACATCAGGGTGTAGCAGTCCACAACCACAGCACCAAACACGGAGTTCATTTGTAGCAATTGGTTGAATAAAATTAAGCATCTATGCTTTAACATTTCATAAATATACCAAACAGTGCAATTATATTGACTTTCTAAATACATACTCATAAGATAAATTATGACTCCTAAACTCTGTAACACCAGTGTGTTAATTGTGAGATTTTAGCTTTCCCATATTCCTGGCCCCATATCATCCCCCATCCAATTTTTTCTTCTATCTCTTAAAAATGTTCATATATATCACATTCTGAGCAGAAATTACATTTCTTTCATCTTTTAGCCTTTAAATCCTTCAGGGGCCATAACAACTATCAACTGTATAAAATCGCAATATCAACTTAATAAAGGTCACAAATAGTTCTATCACAAAGGTATTTTTCACACTCTGCAATTACAGCACATTGATACCACTTTAGCTCCATCCTAAAGAATCTTGCAATTTGTAATTTTGTGATGTATTTAAAATTCTCTGTCAGACAGCTCTACTGTCTCTCCAAACCACAAATCCCAATAATCCATAGAATGCAGCCCTGTGATATCACAGTTAAAGTGATATCAAAGTGCTATAACTGTGTAGTGTGAATGAGAGTGAGTCTCATCTCATTCTAGAGTATATGTCCATGTTTAACATCCATTCCTGTTCACTATAAAGAGGGTAAAAGGGGAGAGCAAGAGCCTGCCACATACACACACCAACTTCACAGAGATGGGCCAGGCAGCCACACCTTTAGGATGATGGTATCTGACACAGAAGCCCCAGAAGATTTATTTGTTTTGTAGGAGCACTGCACGGCATTTTCCATACATCTTTTAAGATACAGAGTACTTAAAATCCATCTTCATCTTAATCTAAATCATCACTTAAAAGTCTTTTCTGTGTATTTGCAGGTGAAATTTGCAGAGTACTTAAAATCCATCTTCATCTTAATCTAAATCATCACTTAAAAGTCTTTTCTGTGTATTTGCAGGTGAAATGATTCTGGTTCTAGGATCCTAGTTGAATTCTTGCCCGAGGCAAACAACATAGCTAATGGCACCTGACTTCTGCAATCTTCTATGAAATTTGAATTCTATTCCTGCTAAAATTAAATGAAATTAAATAACAATTCCTTAAAAAAATACTACTTGTGGCCTTGCTCTACCTCAAATGATATTTCTTTTTCAGCATCAGACCAAGAGGTGAACTAACAAAGTTTTGTGGAAAGACTAAAGTATAATTCTTTCAGAAATAAATATTGTTATATTTATTCCCGAACCACAAGGCCCCTGAAATCTAGAGACTGCCCCTGCCCCATTAAGATCCTTCATTTGATTTATCATGAGTCTTGGTGACATGATACATTATCCATTCCCAAGTAAACCTCCCTGTCTTGTAACTGTGCAATTAAATTCAGGAGTATCATAAGATAAGATACAGAGTGACTGTTTTCCACAGATTGGCCCATCAATGCTGGAAAACTAGTTGCAGTTCCAGAGCTTGTCCAGCATAAATCATACAAAGAGAAACTACATTCACTATGGTCATTGAAAGGAGTGGTTTCGACAGTATTACACAGTCCAGCAGTGCTCATTCAAAGAAGTGAAGAAACCACAGGGGATTCAGGAATTACAGAAATACGTCCCATGTCATTTCCTGCTGCCCATAAAGAAAAACATTAGAGGTGAACATATTTACTTGAAGCATACTAAGTGGTAGACAAACTAATCAGTGGCTTTCAACCACATTTTACACTCATTGTTATGAATGTGTGGTCAAAGTTCTCAGAAATTATTTCCTCAATCAGTTTTTCACTTTACTGCTGCCAGTTCTTACCTGTAAGGATGGAGACGTTGTGGAAACAGCTGTCCAGCTTGCCAAGGAGAATGGAAAGAAAACTGTCAGAGGCTAGTCCATTTGCATCCCGTGTGCTCTGGTCATAGACTACCACATCTTGGTGCTTTTCTGCCTCCACCTGTAAGAGAAATGCCATAAGAAAGGCTTAACTTGGATACAGAGGTTAACCTATAAAAGTTTTTGGTACAAAGCTGTCAAACTTATATTAGAAATGCTGGAGCAAATCTCTTCATTGTTTCCAACCAGAGATAAAATGGTTTGCCTATTCCTTCATGTTCGCAGAGGGGCGGGATATGCTCGCAGAGGGGCGGGATATAAATAAATTTTATTATTATTTATTATTCATGTGAATTCACCTCCTTATGTAAAAAGAAATGAGTGGGGGTGGGGAGCAGGGGAGGGGCAAACAGACATGAGAAAGCTGTTTATACTAGTGGCCATAGAAAGTGCAACAAAATATACTACGGTCGGCCCTCTGTATCCACAGATTTGGTATCCATGGATTCCAACACGTATTTATGGCTTGAAAATATATATATATTTTCCAAGGAAGGAAACCTTGATTTTGTCATTTTCCATAAGGGACACAATTTTACTATGCCATTGTATATAATGGGACTTGAGCATCCACGAATTTTGGTATTCACAGGGGGTCCTGGAACCAAACTCCAGTGGATACCAAAGGCCCACTGTATTCTTATTTATGTAAGATAATACCATACAGGTACTTTACTCCCCCATCAGAGATTTGGCCCTACTGTAGTACAGAGCCAAGTTGCTGCCTCAGTCAACCTATTGAAGTTGTCATGAAAGGACAACATATACATTATTTTAATAGTGTACAGTTGTTCCTTCACATTCACTGGGGTTTGGTTCCAGGACCCCCTGTGAATACCCAAATCCATGAGTACTCAAGTCCCATTATATGCAATGGCATAGCAAAATGGTGTCCCTTATATAAGATGGCAAAATCAAGGTTTGCTTTTTGGATTATTATTTTTTTAAAAAATATTTTCAAGCCATGAATACTTAAATCCGTGACTGCCAAATCCATGAATATGGAGGGACAACTGTATTAGTATTGGTTTTTTAAGTGTCAGAGAAAGGAAGAGGTGCTTGTGGAAGCCCCCTCCCCCATGCCAAAATAACATGACTGAACTTGAGAACTATGGAAGGGGAGGGGTTGGGTCAGCATGTTAACCTTTAGCTTAACCCCTTTAGCTTAACCCCTTACTCACCTCATTTTGAACTAACGAGCCTTTCACATTACACAATTATAGCACCATGATTCTATTTTAATTGTCCTGGCAAAACCCTATGGGAATCATGGGATTTGCTGTTTAAGGAAGTATATAATCTGGCTGAAAATGTGTTGGATGGCTAAACCAGGCCACATGTCAACAGGCAGAACAAAATGGAAAGCATAGCTCTGGTAAGATACAGAATTTGAAGCCACCAGAATATATTCAGAAATCATGTAAAGTATCTGGTTATCTGGAGTTTGAGGAGGGAGAGGGTATTACCTGCGCCACTGAAACACAAGTGCAGTGGGCCCTTCCCATTCACAGGGGTTTGGTCCCACCCCCTGCATGGACAGGAAAAAATGTGCATACTTAAGTCCCATTACAGTCAATGGGTGGTGATGTAGGTGCGTCATCACTGACTATAATGAGGCGGGGCGATACGCAGATGCCCCAATCTGATATATTAGATCCTAAGGAACGTGCCATGGCCATAACAAAGACTCCTGTGGCATCTTGAAGTCTAACACATTTTTCATACATGAGTCTTGTAAGGTGTCTCAGGATTCTTTTTTGTTTTTTGTTTCCTGAAACAGACTAAAATGGCTGCCCCTTGGAAATTGTTGCTATGGTCACAGAATGTATAGCTACTTCAGATGTTACAAATGAGGGGTGGTAGCAGAGTAAGCACAAACAATCAACATTTTCTGCAAAATGACGCATGAAAAGGGGGAAGCTGCATGGCACCCCTGTGAAACAGTATAATTTCAGATCCAAATGTTACTCACAATTCTGCTCGCAAAGGAATGTGTACGTATGTCACACACATACAAAAGAAGCAGGAAAGGGGGCTTCAAAGACCCTATGACATCTCCTCCCATAGAAATTTAAACAGGACAACCAAGGTTGTCAACAAATAACATTCTCTTCCTTTAACTCTTCATATTCACACTTCCAATCTGCACACACACACCACCCCAAATAACATAAATAACTTTATTGTTATAATATTTTATTGTTATAATTATGTTGTATTCCACCTTGATTCCCTAGGGAAAAGGTGGAATATAAATTTATTATTATTATTATTATTATTATTATTATTATTAACAGAGGAACCATTTTTGTTGAGTCTTCAGGAGACAAAGGATTTTGTTTAGGAAAATTGTAACACATATCATCTTTTCAACATGATAAAATAAATTAATGTGTTTGAGGCACCTTCCAAAGGGGTAGGATTCAATAAATTCATTGCATCCCTCAGAAGGAAGGTCCTGGTCTTCATAAGCACAGTTAACTCCCTTTTCAGAACAAGGGCAGAAGCCACACACATTCTGGGTGTTAGGAATACATCTGCACTCCTCACCAATATGAGAATAAGCTGTTCTGGGCCATCTGGCCTGTAATCAGTTACCTTCACAGGATCTTTGTGTGGCAAAAAATGTGGTGTGTGCATGTGTGCGTACATGCAAGCAAGCTAGAGCAAGGAACAGAGAAGGTTTGGGAAGATCTCCCTGCCATGTAATGCAAGCATATCTCATTCAGATACACTGCAAACCTACAGAAATGATGGCTTAGGATTCACCACCACCGGGTTTGCATACATGTGTCTTTGATCCCTTCACAGGGACAAAGGAGATTTTCTTCCTGTGACAGGGCTCTGGGGCATACCTAGGCAATGGCATGAGTAGTACAGGCAGAGAGTGCAAGACACAGTCAGGGACTGCCATGCCTAATGAAAGGTTAATGCATTAAAGGCTGATAAAATCCTCACAGTGCTATGGCTCAGTGCATCCACTGAATAGGCTGATGGGTGGCATACGCTGGCCTTCCGAGCTGGCGGCCTTTTGCCCTCTAGCGCAAAACACATCTATCATTCTGCTGTCACAGAAAGGCAGCTGTGGTGAAGCAAAGCAAGAGTGAGAGAGAGAGTCTGTTTGTTGGGAAAGAGGAAGGAATAAATAGCAACTTCCATTACATTCCAGATTGCCTTGAAGCATGAGCTTGGGTCATCTTTAGAAAGTATGTAAAATCAAGTTGGGTTTCCAGTCTCCAGACCATCCCCTTTTAATGTGACAACCCCAGGAGAGCTGTATGCACCAACATTTAGAAAGAATAACTATGAAAACAGTTTAGGTCTGCGGTGTAGCTACTCCCTTTACAGTCTTAACTAGACTGTGCCTACAACTAATCTGTTATTCCTTCTTCTAAAAGCAATTGCTTAACCCCTAGGAGCTGGGGTTGTAATATGAACAAAAGAGGACTAGACATTTCTCCCTATACTTCATTTTGAGCCAAACAACTCTGAAGCTGCCATTAGCAACAGAGTAGAACATTTACAGGCAGCAATATGGGAGTTTGTACGCTTTCCCTCTGCTTCTAGTAGGGGTTTGAGGCTGGAAGGGAATTTGTGGTACCTGTAGCACAGTGGGAGGGTCACAACGAAGTAGCATTTTATGGATGTTAAATTTAAAGATGCAAATAAGAGGAACCCTGCTGGATCACCCCAAATGTGTATCTAGTCTAGCATCCCCTCCTGCACATTTTCCATAGCAACTGGTACCAAGAGGCATGCTGCCTCAGGAACTGGAGGTAGTACACAGCTATTGGTGTTAGCAGCCAAACTATCCCCCATTAATTTGTCTAAACCCCTTTTAAAAACATCCATGTTGGTGGCCATCACTGCATCTTATGGCAGCAAATCCACAATTAAGAAAAATCCACTGTGTAAAAAAACACTTTCTTTTCACCATCCCGAGTTTTCCAGCATTTTGCTTCAGTGGATGACTCTCGAGTCCTAGCACTAAGAGGGATGGAAAATCCCTATTGACTTTCCTCATACTATGCATAATCTTTAGATTTCTATTACTGTATTTACCTCCTTACCTTTTTTCTAAGCTAAACAGACCCAAAACTCTGTAAGCTCATAGGGGAGTAACACCAGCCCCAAGACAATCTCAGTTGCCCTCTTCTGCACCAATGCCAGCCCTATAATATCCCTTTCAATGTACTGTGAGCAGAACTAGACTCCACAGTGTGCCCACACCATAGATTTGGATACACATGTTTATCATACTGGCAGCTTTTTAAAACAACAACAACAACAACAATACTCTTTTTACAATACAGAATTTGCCCTTTTCACAGCAGCCCCACACCAGGTCAGCATTTTCACTAGGTTATTCATTACAATACTTCTTTCTTGGTCAGTCACTTAAATCCCATCAGTGAGTATGTGAAACTAGGACTTCTGTTGTGTTATCACCAACAGTTTTGTTACTCTACAGTGTTAATACAATTTTCACTGTCAGTACTTTCCCCATTCCGTATTGCTCTGACACCATACCCAACTGTGAATGCCTGGATCATGAAGATCATACTCTATTCATCTGAGGTAGAGACCATAATCTATAAAAGCTCATGCCTTTATATATTGACTAGTCCTAAAAGTGTCACATGACTCTCTGTGGTGTTATTTTCCTCTTTGTTACAATGAACCACATTTGCTATTTTCACATCCGTTCATCTTTTTGGAGTTCTTTATTATTTCCCTCTTTTAAAACTATTCTAAATACAGTAGCACGCCCGTGTCTGCTGATTCGCCAACCGCGGATTCAATTATCCATGGCTGATGATGGCAGGGAGGAAGGGAGTGGGGAGGATGGATCTCACCTCCCCTGTCCCTTCCCCTGGGAGGGATCTTGCCCCCCTCTTCCCCCTTTGCCCCCACCATGGCCCTGCCGTGGCGGCAATTACAGGGGAGAAGGGGGAAAGATAATTCTTCCATCTCCTCCCCCCTTTGCCCCTGCGATTCCCCCACGGCGACAGGAGACATCCCAGGGGAAGGGACAGAGTGATCTCATCCCCTTCCCCCTTTGTCCCCACAATCACCATGGTGGGGCCATGGTGGGGGGAAGGAAGGGGGGAGGAGCAAACTCGCCTCCCCCCTTTCCTTGGGATGCCCCCCTCGGGATGGCGTTCACTATTATCCACTGAATTCACCAGCTGCAGGAGGCCCCAAACCAATCCCTTGCTGATATGGGGGTGATACTGTAATATGATCTTATTTATTATTATTATTATTATTATTTAGCCACAAGGCTCTCAGAACGGCTTACAAACTGTTTTAAGCAATAGCAATTTACACATCTACACTGCATTAAGTAGTTTCCAATACGTGTTAGCAAATATATAATCTTGTCAACAAATGTATAATTGTATGAGTTTTGTCCTTAAGCTTAGTTTGGTCCTTAAGATTAATAGAGCCAATAGCATATCAGCCAACTCCACCAATGCATTAAGTTGATGGAGAAGCTGGTAAGACTATGGATAAGTTTCTTCCAGGCATAATGATTTTAAAGAGTCAGGGAAGCTATTGTTCACAATATTATCCCAGACAGCAGACTCAGGGGGCATCCACAATAGATTGAAACTGGATTATTTGCATAGCTCCTTCCTATGGAATCATGGGATTTGTAGTTTGATGAGGCACCAGCACTCTTTGTCAGACAAGGCTAAAGACCTTGTAAAACTACAAACCCCAGAATTCCATAGGAAGGAACTATGCAAATACTCCAGTTTCAAACTGGATTATTTGTGTCGTGTGGATCCCCCCCTCTGTTTATCTGTGTGACAAACTCCAAGTGAGCAATTGCTATAAAGAACCCTGCTACCCAGCCATCCTACCCCCACACTGTACCTCTTTTGTGAAGTTCCTATTTTTCTTGCTAATCTCCTATGTTTAATTTTGCACAAAAACCCAGTATGGATTCTGTAAAGTTTAAATGCAAAAAATCTGTTTCTCACACAAAAATATGTTCTTGTGAAAAAAAATATACCCAGAAACAAATATGGGTATTTTGTGCAAAATCATGTGTGCAAAATTTTGCACAGTCTGATATCTGGAGAAGACTGCATGCATTTCTGCAAAGAATAGTATCCGATCAACATTTGAGATGTACATAAACAAAACAAAACAAAACCCACCCCCAAACATTTTTTGACTAGAAGCAACAGCAACTTTCTTTTCATCCCTACAGAAAACTATATTGCTACATATTCTTCTTTCTACCAGGAATAAATATGGAGCCTACTGCCAACATTCTCTATATCACATCAGTGCTCCATACTTCTACCTCTATACACCTAAAGAGAAATAATTCTACAGCAACTTAGGCCTAAAATGCAACTTCTACTTTATCAATGCTACAAGAGCACTGACCACTATGGAGATTTTCAGATGCTTTAAAAAAAACCCGCAGAGTTCAGGAGGAGGATGGTGCTGTCCTGCTTCTGGCGATCAATTTCACACACCCTGTCCTTCCTCCGTGCTGGAGGGATGAGAAAGGTGCTGCTTTTCATTGACGGAAGTTTCCGTCAATGAAAAGTGACTATTTCCTCGTCCCTCCAGCATGGAGGAAGCACAAACGGAGGACGGGAGGAGGATGGCATTGTGCAAAATTGATTGCCAGAAGCGGGACAGCACCATCCTCCTCCCGACCTCTGCAGGGTTTTTTTAGAGCATCTGAAAAAGTCCTATCTAGTGCTAATTACACACACCCTCCTACGAAGAGATCTGGGTTGGAGGAATGGATTTTCACTGGAACCCAGAAAGCTTGGTTTTCCTTGGCCCATGAAATTACAAACAATTTTAAGTAAATCCAAGTGCTAAGCTATATTTGCACTTTACACAGCTTGACCGGTGTAAGTACCCTTTATGCTACACTGAAACAGGTCTCTTCTTGGCAAAAGTAACGTCTTACAAAGACTGACAATATAGGTATACAGTAAATGGGAAGGAGAGCAGCCTGGATTAAAAGAAATGGCTTCGCTATTCTAAAGTTCCATAAACATGACTCTTTCTTTTCCTAAAGAGCTCAGGCTACAATCTCACCCACATAAGCCTAGAGTTGCTAAGGCTCCATTCAAGAGAAAACATGTTTGCTTTCAAGCACTCCAGCCAGGTAGAACTCGGGTATGTAGTTGCTCCCCTCCCTGCACCAATGTAATATCCAAAACATCTGTCCAATAAAGTAAATATGGACAGGGAACTTATATTCAGTGTGGTAAACATCTACCTGAAATGTTTGGCTAGAATTGACTTTTTTTTAAAAAAAAGGATTAGGTAAATGTTGAACTAACTGCACTCCCCCTACCTATTTCCTTGAACAACCAGACTTTGACAACAAAGATAGCTACAAGAACATTGTGTTGAGTTGTTGGCAGATTATTATAATGGGTGTGCATGTATTTTATCAAAAATAAGGGGAGGTCTCAGGATCACAAACAAAAAAACATGAGAAGAAAGTTGATATGAAAAAGAGCAAGATTAACAAGGAAAATTTGGAAATGGTTTTATGGAAACAGAATTGGCAGATGAAGAGGAAGATCAACATTTTTAAGTAGATGATGATGGCGCAGAAATTCCTTAATACTCTCTCCTGGAATGTTCAAGGTTTAAATGTTGCTCAAAAAAGACAAAAAGTTTTTCACTATCTGGGTAAACAAAAGTTTGATATTATTTGTCTCCAAGAGATACACATTAGGAAAAAAGATATTAGACTGTTGAAAAATTCTAAACTTGGTAAGGAGTATATTTCGGCTGCAGAGAAGAAAAAGAAAAGAGTGGTCATTTATGTGAATTCAAATATCATCTCAGATGAAATTTTTTCAGATCCACACGGTCACTATCTGGGTATCGAATTAGTAGTTCAAAATCAGAAGATTTTAGTTGTAGGTATCTATGCCCCTTTACAAAAGAAGAAGGAATTTTATGAAAATATATCAAAGAAACTTCAAGAGCTTAATGATAAAAATCTTATTCTTATGAGGGATTGGAATGGGACTATTGAACCAGAGATTGACAGGAAATCAAGCAAAGAAACTTCAAAATTAAAGTTGAAACATAATCAGGGGAAATTATCAAAATCCTTTTTTGAAATGATGGATGTATTAAGCTTAGAAGAAGTTTGGAGATTGAAAAATGGAAAATCAAGAGACTTCGTCTTTTTTTCACATAGACATAATTCTTATTTGAGAATTGACATGTTTCTTATATCCAAATCATACAGCATTAAAATTCAAAAAACAGAGATAATTCACAAAATTTTATCAGATCGCAATCCTATAACACTGACAATAAAGAATGGAAGAAAAGATTTCAGTTGGTGTTTAGATTATACACTTTTAAAAAATGAGAAAATTATTGAACAGGCAAAGGTTACTTTGAATTTATTTTTTAAAGAAAACTTAAACAAAGAGGTAGAGTTGAATACTGTGTGGGATGCAAGTAAGGCAATGAAGAGGGGTTTCTTTATGCAACAAAAATCCGAATGGAATAAGAAAAGGAATGAAAATTTATTGAATTTAAAGAAGGATCTTCAAACCAAGGAAGAACTACTTAAAGAAAACCCCTCAAGGAAAGAATTAAAGTCGCAGATACAAAGAATACGAATACAAATATCTGCTTTACTAGCTGAAGAGATCGAGAAGAAAATAAAATTTGCAAAACAAAAATATTTTGAATTTGCCAATCGTCCAGGAAGATATTTAGAAAACAAATTTAAAAAGAAAAATGTTTGATAACAAAAATTAAACAGGATAAAGAAATATTAACAGACCAAAGTTGTATAAAAACTGTTTTTATAAATTCTATGCAAAATTATACCAATATAAGACGATCAATTTGGATAAAATGAAAAGTTTTTTGGACAAACAAAATTTCTCACAACTAGAAGATCAACATAAAGAAGAACTTAACAAGACTATAACACTAATGGAAGTAATTGAGGCCATAAAGCACTGTAAGATTGGGAAGGCTCCAGGCCCAGATGGCTTTACTGCTATATATTATAAGAAACGTCAAGATCAATTAGCTAAGCCTTTGCAACAAACAATGAATCATATTTTACAGGGGAAGATACCTGAAACATGGACATTGGCTAATATTGTGGTTATTCTGAAACGAGATAAAGAAATTCTAGAAGCTAATGAGTTCAGACCCATTTCACTTCTCAATGTTGATTACAAATTATTTGCTTTTGTTTTAGCAGGAAGACTGAAAAAAATATTAAATAAGTATATACATGAAGATCAAAGAGGTTTTCTTCCAAAAAGATATTTAAAAGAAAATACAAGAAACATAATTGACATAATTGAATATGAAAAATGCCCAGATAAACAATTAATGATGATATTTTTAGATGTGCAAAAAGCATTTAACAATGTCAATTGAGACTTTATGTTAGAAACCTGAGAAGAATGAATTTGTGGGGGGGGGGAATTGAAAAATGGATTACTTCAATATATACTAAACAAAAAGCTCAAATATTAATAAATGGAGATAAAACTAAATTTTGTGACATTCAGAAAGGTACACATCAAGGATTTCCTTTATCGCCAGTATTATTTATAATCACTTTGGAAATCTTTAACAATATGATCAGGAACAACGATAATATACACAGGGTAAAAATAAAGAAAGCAGAATACAAACTACGTGCCTATGCTGATGATATTGTAATTTATATGACAGATCCACTGGAAAGTATATATCCTCTTTTACACACATTACAAGAATATGATGAATTTTCAGGTCTAAGAATAAATAAAGAAAAGATGAAGATACTGACTATGAATATGACAAAGGAAGATAAGGAGACCCTGGCTTGTCATTCAAATTATAAACTTGAAAAAAAAATAATATTTGGGAATTACTCTTACAAATAAGAATTCAAATCTTTTTCAGAATAATTATGAAAAAAAATTGGAAAGAGGTAAAGTCAGATTTGACAAGATGGTCAAAATTAAATTAGTCCTGAATGGGAAGAATCTCTACTGTAAAAATGAATGTCCTCCCAAAGCTGCTTTTCTTGTTCCAGACTTTACCGATTATAACAAATGACCAGCCATTTAAACTTTGGCAAAAGGACTTGACAAATTTCATCTGGGCTGGTAAAAAATCTAGGATTAAAATGAAACTATTACAAGATTCGATGGATAGAGGAGTATTGGGGTTACCAAGCTTGAAAATCTATTATAATGCTTGTTTTCTTGATTGGATAAAAGATTGGATTAGATTAGAAAATAGAAACCTATTACATTTGGAAGGAATAGATAACAGATTTGGATTCCATGAGTACTTATTTTATGACAAATTGAAGATAATCAGAGACTTTAATAATCACTTCATAAGAAAATCTTTGTTCAAAGTCTGGGAGAAATACAAATCATTAGCCTTAAACAAAATACCCAGCTGGGTTTCAATTCATGAAGCTTTTCATCGGAATGAGGATATCTTCAATGACAGATGGATGACATATGAGGATATACTGAAAAATGAAAAAGGGCAATATGTAATTAAATCTGTAGAAGAAATGAGAGACGAAGGGGTACAATGTAATTAGTTTTTACACAGACAATTCAAGGAGAGATTTAGAATGGATGAGAAACGTTTTATGATAGATTTTGAAGATTCTAAACTTGGCCTCTTGTTAAAAAAAGAAAACAATAAACTAATTTCCAAACTTTATAAAATACTTTTGAAGTATGACAAGAAGATATCAAAGATTGTATGGTTAAATGGGCAAGGGATGTAAAATCCAAAATAAAAATGGATGAGTGGGAATTAACTTGGAAAAAAAGATTAAAATACACTTTGTGTTATGATTTGAAAGGTAACTATTATAAAATGCAGTATTGATGGTACATGACTCCATATAAATTAGCAAAAATGTATAAAAAATCAAGTAGTAATTGTTGGAAATGCTTAGAGAAAACGGGGAGTCATTATCATGTGTGGTGGGATTGCCCCAAGGCAAAGAAATATTGGTCACAAATCCAAGAAGCTATTTTAGATATATTAAAATGTAAGATTGAGAAAAATCCAAAAATATTTTTGTTAGGTATGGTTGACGACACTCTGGAAAAAAGATATGGTAAAATTATCTTTTATATGACAGTAGCAGTGAGAACTACTTTTGCTAGAAAATGGAAAGAAGAAATTCCACAATTTCAGATTGGTTATTCAGGCTTTATGATTATATGGTGATGGACAAAATTACCTGTTTGATTAGGAATCAAACAACAGACAAATTCAAAAAAGAATGGAAGGTGGTTCTAGATTAATATAAAAAATGTGGGGAATGACAGTTGTAAATGGATTTGATTAAGAAACCAAATAACAACACAAAATAGGAAGCTATTAAATATTTAATTAATTTATAAAACTATCAACTGTATGAACGTTATAAAGATAAATCATACAGAAGAGCCAAGAAGAACTGACGGATGCTTAAAAGGCTTATGATTATGATAATATAAATATTTTATGCAGCAGCTAGGAACCTATAATTTTTATATGTGTTTTTAATTGAGGAATTGTAGATAGCAAATGTTTTGTCTAACTTTATTTTCCTTTGTATGTGTTAATTATGTTCAGTCTCATTTTTGCATTGTTCTGAATGTCTGAATAAACATATTAAAAAAAATAAGGGGAGGTACAAATGAAGAGCCATTAGTATAATCAAGCCTGTCACTAAGATAGGGAATCCAGTGTATATTCTAAAGTACGCTCAATTTCCATGAAAATTAGCAGTGCCAAAACACAAACCTTGAATCATAGAATCATAGAATTATAGAGCTGGAAGAGACCACAAGGGCCATCCAGTCCAACCCCCTGCCATGCAGGAAATCACAATCAAGGCATCCCTGACAGATGGCCATCCAGCCTCTATTTAAAGACCTCCAAGGAAGGAGACCCCACCACGCCCCGAGGGAGTGTGTTCCACTGCCGAACAGCTCTTACTGTCAAAAAGTTCCTCCTCATGTTGAGGTGGAATCTCTGCTCCTGGAGCTTGCATCCACTGTTCCGTGTTCTAGTCTCTGGAGCAGCAGAAAGCAAGCTTGTTCCATCCTCAATGTGACACCCCTTCAAATACTTAAACAGGGCTATCACATCGCCTCTTAGCCGTCTTTTTTCCAGGCTAAACATACTCAGCTCCCTAAGTCTCTCCTCATAAGGCATGGTTTCCAGACCTTTCACCATTTTAGTCGCCCTCCTCTGGATACGCTCCCATTTGTCAATATCCTTTTCGAACTGTGGTGCCCAGAACTGGACACAGTATTCTAGGTGAGGCAGAATAGAGTGGCCATGATCAAGGCAGAATACAGTGGTCAACCATGGTCAACCTCATGTATCTGGAACTACTTTTATGGTGTTAAGAGCTATAATTCATCTTGAATAATTATATTGGTACATATGTGACACTGGCATGCCCAGAAGATTCGGTGCCTAACATTTACTGCACTTTCTGAGATGGGAGAACACCATATTTTTGTATAATTCCAGAAGTTAAACATTTAAAAAGCTCTTGCAAGTCTGAACAAGAACAACAAACACTACATCCCACATATCTTCCTCTGGACACAGAAGAGCGTTCAAAACCAACTTGCAAATCCACAAAGAAAGCAGAATCCATTTCAAGTTGTTTTGAGTTCACTAGACCTTGTTTAACCATGTGTAGTTGCTTGGTAACTTTCAATACATGCCTCGCTGACTGACTCGTGTCTGGCTGCCAGGCTGAAATCTGAGGGATGCTACTGATGCTAATTTAGCCCTTAATTATAACTGTCAAAACAAACCACTATAAGAGAACAGGAGAAATAAATGCCAGGCATGTCATGCCTCACAAAGTATTTCCAGTGGAAATGGAAGTTTTGTTTTGTTTGTAGTACTGTATCTGAAACTCAAGGGGGTCTGGAGAGTTGAGGGGGGGGGAAGGACTATGGGAATTTATGACCTGAGTGGAAGCAACTGCCTTTCATATGAACAGAGAGCACACTCATGTGCAGGTCTTATGGCCGCTCTGTCTTCAACTCTTGAATAGCATACATATATAGTAGTTACAGTTTAAATTAATTGGTTGTCACCTAAATTTCCCCCCAGCATCCAGAAACTGTTTTCAGAATTAAAAAATTGCCCAGAGAGCTATCTCATTATTATTATTATTTGTCCTGGCACAGACATTAATAGTAATTTCAAGCTTTCATAGAATCATAGAATCATAGAATTGTAGAGTTGGAAGAGACCACGAGGGCCATCCAGTCCAACTCCCTGCCACGCAGGAAATCACAATCAAAGCATCCCCGACAGATGGCCATCCAGCCTCTGTTTAAAGACCTCCAAGGAAGGAGACCCCACCACGCTCCGAGGGAGTGTGTTCCACTGCCGAACAGCTCTTACTGTCAAAAAGTTCCTCCTCATGTTGAGGTGGAATCTCTGTTCCTGGAGCTTGCATCCGTTGCTCCGTGTTCCAGTCTCTGGAGCAGCAGTAAACAAGCCTGCTCCATCCTCAACGTGACACCCCTTCAAATACTTAAACAGGGCTATCATATCGCCTCTTAACTGTCTTTTTTCCAGGCTAAACATACCCAGCTCAGTTATAAATAACCTAGTTTTAACATATATGCAAACACATGAAGTTGTAATCAACATTTTCATTTTGTGCCTGAGAAGAAAGTTGCTGAAATGAACCTTTTGTTCATGTTGCATACAAAAACACATAAAGGAAGAAAATACAAAAGGTTATTCTGAGATTAGATTTTCCAACTGTTTTTCTGACTTAAGTCAAAACTAATGCTACAGAGTGCGATGTGGATACAGACACACACAATACTTAAATATAGCAATGGGCATTTATTTGTGTCACATTTTTTAACACGCCCAAAAGAGAAAGCAAGATAATTCCCCATTAATATCCCCAAGAACTAAGGTGAGAGGATAGCCATACTGGTCCAGTCTGAATGCCTGCTACAGGTGGAAGGGTTCTCTACCAGGACAGGGCTGTTAGAAGTGAAGGAAACAACAGCTTTGGAAGCAGAATTATCCCACAGTAGGCTTTAGTGTTCCTTCCACATGGGGAGCTTTGTTTGGGGCATCACTGAACAGTTGCTCAGCAACGGCAGATGGATGTGACATGGTTTATATCATATTAAAGTTATAAGGTTTCAGGCAACAGAAATGCCAGACAAGCATTGCCAACACATCAAAAAAGCAACATTGAGTAAACACAGCATTGCCTTGTCAGGGTTCATGAGAGCATATAGCGGGGAGAGATAACAGGAAAAGGTGTGGATATTTTAAATACATTTCTGCTAAATAGGATTGCTTTTCTGTAAGTGTAAAAGAGATGAATGACAACTTGCATGGATCCCTGTTCAAGAGCTTCAGTAACTGGTGCCCTTCAACGTGCATGTGTGTGTTTGTGTATTTGTGCCTTCAAGTCACCTGTTGCCTTATGGTGACCCCATGAATTTCATAGGGTTTCCTTAGGCAAGGAATACTCAGGGGTGATTTTACCAGTTCCTTCCTCTGAAATATAGCCTACAGCTCCTGGTATTTGTTGGCAGTCTCTCATCCATGTACTAACCAGGGCTGATCCTGCTTAGCTTTCAAGATCAGATGGGATCTGGTGCCTTTAGGGTATTTAAGCCCTTCAACATAGGATTCCTAAATATATTTTTTTTCACTTGCTCCTAGCATGCCTCTGTGGCTTTACAACTCCCATAGCTGGCAAGTTCTTTGTTGTTTCCCCTTCCTTATCAACTGAGTCTCCCATCTCATCTCCAGCTTCAGACTGATCACCTCTCCTCACTGACAAACAGAATTGCATCTGAAATAGAGGGTATCTGAAATTAAGAGAAAGGCATTTAAAAAGACTTGCCAATTTCTGTGTGCTATTGCTGTTGTTAATTGCCATCATCGACTTTGACTTACGGTGACTGTAGGAATGAGAGAACTCCACATCATCCTGTAATCAACGGCTTTGCTTAGGTCTTGCAAACTCAGGGCCATGGATTCTTCGATTGTACTGCTACTAAAAACAGAGGACTGAGACCAGTAACAAAATGTCTGCAAGCTCTGTTTTACAGGACCTCCTCACCTAGGAGGAGAGGTCCTATGGTAGAAGACATGCTTTGAATGTAGCGGGTCCCAAAGCTTAATTCCTGGTATTCCAGGTAGGATGGCTAGGAAAGCTTTGTTTGAGACCATAGAGAAATAGCACTAATCAAAGCAGACAGAAGGCTAGACAGAATGATAGCCTGACTCACTTTCATATTCAGTAAGAGATCCACAAACAGGGCTTCAAAAGGTCACTTTTGTTGGACTACAATTCTCACCCATCTCCCACTAGCACGGCCATGCTGGCTGGGAGATTCTGAGAGTTATAGTCCCCAAAAGAAACTTGTCTAATTTCAGCCTACAAGGCTGTTAGAGTCATCTTCTTTTTCTCTGAGCCCAACCAAAAGGCATCCAGTGCAGATTCCATTGTGCACCAGATGGCCCAGCTGCAGCTGGTGGCTCCCAGGACACTGGCACAGTGAATCCTTCCTGGGTTTTGGTATAAATTTTAAAAGTGCTATCCACTGTACAGGATCTATTTGTGAGATAGGGTTTTAACAACTTGGATAGTTCTTCTAAACTCTGGACAGGATTCACTTCTCCACTGACGTGGAAGCCACTCGCTGCCACTGAGATAGTCCCTGGGAAACTGCCTACAGCAACTGCATGACAAACAAAAAATGCAGAGGTGTTGTTTTTCCCAATATGGAAATGCAGATGTTTCCCTGTCAGGCAACTAAGAAAGGCACCAAGCCTCTTCTGGTACAGGAGACAGAGGGGTTCCTATATCACAAATGGGTCTGAGTCATTAAGAGGGAATCTTAACCACTGCTGCATGACAAGCTGCATTTGCCAATTGTGAAAGGTATAGAGACCCTAGCCTCTTCTGCACCTGGTCTCTCTGGACATTGCTTCCAAGTCCTATTCAGCAATATGTGGATGAGTCAGTCGCTTCTGAACATTCTCTTACAAGAGTAAAACAGTTGAGAAAGGTATGTCTTCGTCTCCAGGGGCTCAGTTACACAGCAGTTTTTATCCCAAGGAGAAGTGAGATATCTTCATCCTGAGTTTGTCTCTTACTGTTTACACGATTTGTCACGGTAGCATAAGTCTTAGGGTTTTGCCAAAAATTGGTGAAAGAATTAAAAATTAAGGAAGAAAATCTAAGAAGACAACCAAAAAATACTAAGCTACAGATAGAAATTAAACTAATACAAAGAACATTCAAAGCTGACTTAATGGAGAACATAGGCAATAAATTAAAGAAGACAAAACAAAAAAATACTTTGAAAACTCAAATAAGGTTGGCAGATGGTTGGCTCACAGGCTGAAGAAAGAGGCTGATAACAAATCAAAAGAGACGGGGAAAGCTACACTACACAAAATGACATTAAGGATGCTTTCAAAAAAAAATATGAGACTTTATATAAAAAGACGGAGATAGATGATACTCAAAAAATGGAAATGGAAAAATTTATAAAAGAGAACACGCAAGTGAGAATTCCAGAAGAAACAAAAAAGAAACTTGGACAACCCTTCGAAAAGGAAGAAATTAGACAAGCTATTACCCAAATGAAGACTGGGAAGTCACCAGGACCAGATGGTTTCATATCAGAATTCTTCAAGAAGTTTCTAGAGGATATAATAGAGCCACTGCAACAAATGATGAACAGACTAAAAGAAGACGGAATTCCAGATTCCTGGCATACAGCAAATATAATGTTAATTCCCAAAGAAGGTAAAGATGAAACTAATGTGGCGAATTATAGACCCATCTTGCTACTTAATACAGATTATAAAATCTTCACTACAATGCTTGCAAACAGGATAAACAGGATCATTAAAGATTTGGTGCATGAGGATCAATCCGGCTTCATAAAAGGAAGACAGATGCCTTCAAACATAAGAACAATGCTAAATGCAATAGTATACTATGAGACAGAAAACAACAAAAAAAATGGCAATTATTTTCATAGATGCCGAAAAGGCTTTTGATAACGTTAATTGGCAATATATATTGAAGACACTGGAAGAACTAAATTTTGGAGAAGAATTCATCCAAAACATTAGAGATCTACAAAACTCGAAAAGCAAACCTGATAGTAAACGGGCAAAGAACTGAGACATTTAATATTGAGAAAGGAATGCGCCAAGGCTGCCCACTTTCCCCAATACTATTTATATTAGCTTTAGAAACACTAAATAATCAAATAAGAAAGGATGAAAGAATTCCAGGTTTACGGATCAAAGGACATGAATACAAACTCAAAGCCTTCGCTGACAACTTGGCAATCGTATTACAGGATCCAATGAACAACATTACAAACTTATGGGAAATACTCAAAAAAAATTGGTGAATTATCAGGATTCAAATTAAACAGAGAAAAAACAACTATAATATCCAAAAACATATCAAAGAAGGAGGAGGAAAAACTTCAAAATATATCAGGATGCAAAACAGTAAAGAAAGTGAAATACCTGGGGATATGGTTAAGTAAAAGAAATATTGATCTCTTTGAAAATAATTATAAAAGATTATGGCCTGAAATTAAAAATGACTTACAAAGATGGGGAAAATTAGATCTCTCATTATTGGGCAAAATCAATGCAATAAAAATGAATATACTGTACTACCTAGATAATATTCTTGTTCCAAAATTTACCCATTCTACTGAATGACTAATTCAACAATGGACATATGAATTGAACAAATTTATTTGGAACGGAAGAAAGCCAAGGATCAAAGGGTCAACTCTAATAGCAAAAAAGAACTCTGGAGGGGCCTCATTGCTGAATCTTAATTTATATATTATTTGGCATGTGGAATGAACTGGTTGACGGATTGGATCAGACTGGAAAAGGACAGACTTTTAACAATATAAGGTTATGCCAACAGATATGGTTGGCATACATATTTGGTGTACGGAAAAGCACAAGTGAATAAGGACTTTGGAAATCATATTGTAAGGAAAGTGTTACTACGAATATGAATAAAATAAAAGGAAAATTTTATACTAAATTACCTATCTGGGCATGCTCACACGAAGCTATACTAGAAAGATGGGAAACAACAAGAAAATGGCTAAGGTAGAAGGAGTTAATAGACCAACGAAGGTGGAGAGATGGAAAAAGTGTAAATTTACGAACCCGGGAAGACCTAGAAATGGATGGAATTAAAATGAATTGGTTTAAATACTTACAAATTTTTAAAAAGTTTCAAGAAGATAACAAGAAACATGAATTTGAAATGGAAGAAAACGACTTGGACAAAATAATCTGGTAAAAAGATGGCAAGATAATAACACAAATGTATAACTTGTTATTGGATAGAGAACTGGAAAAGGAAGCTGTAACTCAAGCGATGGTCAAATGGGAAACAGATATAGGTGACCCGATACAGATGGAAGAGTGGGAAAAAGCCTGGGAAAATACAAATGCCTATATGGCGTGTCTTCAATTGAAAAAAAAACCATTTGAAGATGGTAAATTGATGGTATATGACACCAACGAAAATAAGTAAAATCTACAAAGCAAAAGAAACCCGGTGCTGGAAATGTAGTAAAGAAACAGGTTCGCTCTTCCACATGTGGTGGACCTGCCCAATGGTGAAAAATTTTTGGACAAAAATACATAAAAAAAATACAGGAAATCTATGATATCCAGTATGAAATGAACCCGAAGCTATACTTGTTAAACATAATGACCACAATTGACAAACTTTAAAGCTGTACTGGAGAACAATATTATTGTATATGTAATCACTGCAGCGAGATTGATAATTGCTGCAAAATGTAGAAGTAAAGAAATCCCTCAGATTAAGGATTGGATATTTAAGATGAGAGAAATGCAAGAGAATGATAGCTTGACTCGTTTTTTGAACAAGACAAAATGTATAAATTTTAAGGAAGAATGGGCACCGATTCAAGAATACTGTACTTGAAGAGAAGCTGGAATTTAGAGGATCCAATATATCAATAATAAGGAACTAAATAGCAAAAGCTATTCTATATGCCACTCTATACTTTATACTGAGGGGAACCAGGGAAAAAGGAAATAATAGAGAAGGGGACGGGGGGAAATCTGAGAAAGAGGATACTGGGAAATTGAAGCAAAACCATGAATTTAATCTTATAAATAATCAATTTAAAAGTAAAATAGAAAGGAAATGGAATATTAATATTGTATAATAGAGTGTGATATAGTATACATGTACACATATAAAGAGGGGATGAATATAATATAATGATATGGATATACTTGGTGAAAGAACAAAGATATACAGTATTAAATATAAAATGTATTTACATAAAATGTATGTAATTATATATTTATATACAAATACAGTGTCATATAAATTGAAATTAGTAGGGGTGTGGAAAGAAAGCTAAATATAAAAGACGATCCAAATTGAGATGTAAATTATAGGAAGTCTTTTTAAAAGGGTTGAATGGGAAGAAGGAAGAGGGAAAATAAGTACAGATGTATAGATGTAAGCATGAAATGTAAGAAAGAAAAAGAGGTGATGGAAATTCTATGTTGAAGATTGTTTGTGTAAGTTGAGAAGAGGGTAGGTGGGGGAAGGGAAAATGGGGTAGTAAGTAGAGAGGATGAATGGTGGAGTTGAATAAGGAAAATGAAGAGAAGAGAAGAAAAAGAGAAAAAGAATGATAAGCAACAATTATGGAAATATATAAATTAGTTCTTGGAATTATTAAATATGTACGTATGTATGTATGTATGTATGTATGTGACATTAAATCTACTAAATAAAAATATTTTTAAAAAATAAGGGGTTTTGTATTTCTTGTTCTTAGTACCTCCATCCCGGGATAGGGGCACACAGCAGATGATTGGTCAGAGTTCGGAGGGGCCGGGCTTGCAAGGGAAGCCTGGCAATTTCGGATCAATCACAGAGAAGACCCCGCCCCTGCCCTGCGCGGCTGCAAGGGCTGGGTGGGAAGCTGGGTGTGGGCAGGGGAGGGGAGAGACCTTGCCTGTCACTCAGCTGGCTGCTTTGGAGCCAGCAGAGGACCCGGGGGGGTGTGTAACAAAATGGCAATTTCAAGGCTTCCCTTGCAAGCCTGTCCCCTCCAATATCCAACCAATCAGAAACCACCCCATGTCCTGGACTGGTTCCTGGTTGTTCAGACAAGCAATAGTATGGGCTGTCTCGGACTTTCCCAAAAAATTCCTGAAAAATAAAGGGGTGGAAATTCACGGGTTAACTGGGCTTTTTGCTACCCCCTCCTTCTGAATAGCCCATGATACGTGTGAACTACGAGGGATCAACACGAATTCTTCTTGGGCTTTTTTTTGTCGTGTAAATGAGGCCCAGAATAGCTTAAACAAATGAACAAACAAAAACAATGTGTGAGGGAGAGAGAAATAGTGTTTTTTTTTTAATTCTGCAACTTGGGTTAGAGAAGGGAGTCTTCCTCCATAACCAAATCAATCAAAGCCGAGCAAAATCTCCAATTAGTAAACTCAAACATTTTTAAAACTCAAGAGCCCAGTGGATCCTTGTTCTTATTAAAAAGTCTGTGATGCTATACACACCCGCATGGATATGTAAGTCATTGAAATCAGTGGGATTTCAGCTTCCTTATGACATGTGATTTGAAGCATAACCTGGTTTGCTGAGATAACAGAAAAGTCACCCAGCAATTTTTAGTTTTGCGAAGGAAGGAGATGGATCATAGGCCTCAACTTGAAAGACACTCTGATTCCCAACAGCAAAGGATGAGTGGATATAGAATAAGGGTCTGGCATGAGTGTATATAGAATAAGAGTCCAGAAGGAAAAGTCTGTTGCTTTTCCTTTCTCCTGCCACTATTTGCTCACTTAGAGAGGGCAGGGTGAGCAAGGGAAGAAACACCAGGGCTAGGATGTGCCAAGATTCAGAATGAAACCAGAGCAGGAACAGAGACTTCAACATGTATGTATTGCAATACTGTTAACTCTAGTTCCAAGTGAGGTGCATTTTACTGGCATAGCTCCAAGAGTTTCCAAAACCATATATTTCATCATGTGCTGTACTGCAATCAATCATGATAGATGGATTAAATACAGGTTAAGTATCCCTTATCCAAAATGCTTGGGACCAGAAGAGTTCCATATTTCAGATTTTTTTTCCAGATTTTGGAATGCAGTACAACACCTTTATGTAAAATGGCACAGGGCAGCAGCAGAAATGGTGTTAAGCCCTGGCCACCAGGTGAGCATTCTTCAGGCTCCCCTGCCTCTGGGGAGAGGAGAGGAGTGGGAAGGAGGGAGGGAGATGGTGCGGAAGAGTTTGCAGCCAAACTTTGCAGAAGCTGCCCCGTAGTGAGATCTAGAGTGGGATGCAGACCACCAGCTGCTGGTGACTGTTTCCTGCCTAGGCTCAGTGGAGAGCCTCATGCCAACCCCCCTTCCTTTCCCACCTGCTTCCACTGCTGGATCCCAGTCAGTGCCTTTCCTACCCACGTTTTCGATGGATGGGAACCAAGTAATGAAACACGTTAAACTGGCAGCATCTACAATTCTTAATATTTGTTGTTCATTACGTTTCATACTGTAAAGGTACCAGATCCCATCTGATCTTGGATGTTAAGAAATGTCAGCCCTGCTCAGTACTTTGATGGGAGACCACCAATGAATACCAGGTGCTGTAGGCTATATTTCAGAGGAAGGAACTGGAAAAACCATTTCTTAGTATTCTTTGCCTAAGAAAACCCTATGAAATTCTTGGGATTGCCATAAGTCTACAGGTGACTTAAGGGCAAATGCACACACACAAGTTACATGTAGGACTGATTGAAAGTAACAGTTCTCTGCAAAGGTGAAGCATGCCAATCAATCCTGACTGACTCTGCACAAAATTTCCAGAATGTCACCCAAATAGCAAGTTTGGTCAACTTCAATTCATAATGGACATTCTAGAGCATACACCAGAGAAAATCAAAGTGTTTGTTGAGGAAGAACCTGAAGTAGTTGATCTATCAGATCCAAAACTATACTATAGTCTTTGTTTGGGTTCCATTAGATTGCACATCAGGGCTGGTGACTGTGATCAAGCATTTGTGTAAGATCACAGAAAGACAGATGGACAAATATTATGGCATATAGTATATATGACATATGAACTGGCCTCCCATCTCTACCTGATCCTTACGTGTTGATTCTCCCAAATTACAAGCCAGAATAAAGGTGTGCTTTTTTACGTTCAGCATCTACTCTACTGTTTTAGATTATGATGACAACAATGATGATAGTGATGACATTGACAACAACAACAAAGCTACTGGATAAATATGGTTTACTAAAAGGGAGCAATTTGAGGATCTCAGTCTGCCTTTATTTTTCTCTTTCCCAGCTTTAAATTCTGTCAGCAGGAAACCAGAAAGGAGGGCAGGAGCCTGTCAGGAAGAATAATGGGGCAGGACAATTGTGCCTATGATGTCACCCTTCCTGCCATCTGCTACTCAGCAGCAGCTCCACTCACCCCTGCTCCCTCCCCCATTAGAGACAAAAAGTCTCCACATAATAACATCAGGGTGATTCACTCCACCACTGCCCTTCACATGTCCATTCTCCCTCCCAAGAGGATTTAAAGAAGCGTCACTGGTGACAAAGGACCCTGAAACCCCACATTTTTAATGTAGTTGTCTCTAAAAAAACAGTGTCACAAGAATAGAGGTGACGTGGGATTGAGGGAGGATACTGAGTGCACTGTGATCTAGGCCTGTCATAAAAAGCTGCTGCATTTCTGAATTCTTCAGAGTAAATGTTTTCCTTTCATATACTACCTGAACTAAACAGAGGAAAGTCCTAGTATACTACCACAACACAGACAGTATATTAACTCTGTGAAAAGATTCAGAGAGGGAGGGTACATAGGTTAAAAAATAGAAGGATAATCCTCAAGCCTCACTCCTCCCACCACTGAGGATCTGACTGTAAAGATAGCAAACACATTACGAACAGAAGCTAAGACACGGCTATCTGTTCCACAAGGATAACACCATGCAGGTGTTACACAAAAATAAAACATGTTACTAGGTACAGAAATCAACTTACCCTTTCCCACGGATTAAACTTACAAGGCAATATAGTGTTGTTCATTATGCATTTACAACACAAACCTCCTGACAACTTACGATCCTCATTCAGTCTTCCACCCACTCCTGATCAGGCAAATGGAAATGCATGCAGTGCTTCTAGCTATTCATGTGTTCAGCAGAGTCTAAAGAAGAGGAGCCTGCTCCATTTGTATAGGCTCCCTAAATGAATACACCACCCTCCAGGTGTTGCTGAATTGCAAATCCCAATGTTGCAACTCCCTCACCATTGGCTATGCTGCTGAGAATTGGTGTGTGGCAACATTAGGAGGGCCACATCACTCCAGCCCATCATTCCCAGCAAGATTCCAAATCACAAAAGGGAGCCTGTGATGGATAGCAATATGCCTTTCCCTAACTCCTCCTGTATGTGGGGACAGTGGGATTGCCTGCATGTGGTGGTGGACAGGTAATAAAGACAAGAGAGTGGGGACCCACACTTGCACCTTTGCCATTGTGCAGGGATGAACACCCCCATTAAGGGTACTGGGAAAGCAAGAAAGTAAGTGTGCAGACCCAACAGATATATGGTTAAGCTTGCGAGGACATGGGCTGAAACAATAAAATTACAAGAGCCAGAGATTTTGTGGCATGGGATTTCCAGCAGTCAGGAGACAGTCTTGATTGTATTTCATTGCTTGTTGCCTATTCCCATGACTAGCAGAAGCAGAATGACATTATACAAAACAAGCATTATGCAAATTTACTACATTTACACACTCTACTCAGACTGTAAAATTCAGCACTTTTTGCTAAGAACTTCAGTCACTTTGAGACTTTTTTTAAAGGAGTAAATACACATGATATTGACCTTTGCTCTTTTGAAAAGCCATTGTACATGCAATTATATGGAGAGGTTATAGACAGATCCCTTCATTACAGATTGGCTGGAGGTGCTGCAGATTCTACCACATTTGTTTACCAGCCTTCTCCCCAGCTTGTGGAGGCTTTGAAAAAGGGACAGGCATTCCTCATCACTTCCTATTTATGCCAACATTATAGCATGATTGAAAGTCTGTCAGACATGCACCTGTTTGTTTTTAAGGTGGCAACCGTGTGGGAAAGGGGTGGGATGTATCTGGCTGCTATAACCAAGGAAAGAGCATATATGCTGTTCACACGCTTGCACTGCAGTCTGTTAAAGCACCATCCCAGCTGTCACTTCCTAACTTTGTGTGAAGGCCTATGAAGTCATGGCACCTGCCTAGCCCTCACCATTTTCCTCCTGGTCCAAATTACCACCACCCTCCACAAGTGCTATAGCCCTGTAGTAGGTACTAGGATGGGAGAGGGAAGTTGTGGAAGGAAGAAAACTGTACATGTTCCTGGCACATTCAGAGTTATTATAGACATCCACTCTAACCAAGGCCCTGATAACCCGGTTCCTACAAAAAGGCAAACCTCTTTGGAGATGCCTCTGTTGTTCATAACTTTTCCAGATAGATGGTGAGGCATAACGGATACAAATGCTTGATGTGGACTGAGGAAACTTGGCTCAAAACCCTATGTAAACAATATCGTTCAATGGTTGGCATAGACAAGTCATGCCTCTTTCAGTCTAACTAACCACAGAGGCTCATTATGAAAGTAACATACACAGATGAGCATTACCTTGAGCTCTTTGGAGGAATGTGATCAAATAAACAAGTCATGCAACAGAGTCTCCATTTTTGCTCTTCTGGAATTGCCTTCTCCCCCAAAGGAGCTCATTAACCAGCACCCAAAATCTCATAAGAAATTATCCTTATGCTCTGTTTTAAACCATTCATCTCTGTTCTGAACTTAGTAACAACAAACTGATAACAGAATGCTAACAAAAACAAGAGAGTCAGCATGGTATAGTGCTTTGAGCATTGGACTAGGACACTGGGAGACCAGGGCTTGAATCCCCACTCAGCCATGGAAACCCACTGGGTGACCTTGGGCAAATCACACTCCCTCAGCCTCAGAGGAAGGCAAGGGCAAACCCCTTATGAACAAATTCTGCCAAGTAAAGCTCATGATAGGTTTGCCTTAGGGTGGCCGTAAGTCAGAAATGACTTGAAGGCACAACAACAACAACCAACAGCAACAACAAAAAAAACATGCAAACTTTCCTGTGCACCCCATTCCTAACAAATCTTGAAACAGAGAGCTAATGACTTGTTGGTGCCATATGCTTAAAACTTCTATTCTAAAACATACTTTCTTTGAATAGCTTTTCTTGGAATCAGTACAACCAGTACAACACAGGATTCAGGACTCTCAATCACACTCCCTCACCCCCCCCCCGCTCTCTCTCTCTCTCTCTCTCTCTCTCTCTCTCACACACACACACACACACACACACACACACATCTTTTTGAAGCAGTGGTATATTGATATAAATCCACAGAATTTAGATTTATCAATTTACCAGGCATGTCAGAAAGCACAGCTTTTACATGACATGATCAATCTATAGAATTTACTGTCATATGATATGGTGATAACCAGAATCTTACACAGCTTTAGAAAAGATACATAATAAGGTTAGTCTAGCCATGTATGAAGCAGGGAAAAAAACCATGTAAAATTGTAGAGAACATGCAAATTTTCTAGGTTTGCATAATTTATGCTAGGAACAGGATTTCATAGCAAATATTTATATCTAGCCAAAGAGGAAACTGTAGTGTATTATCTTTTTAAGGCTGATCTCCTTTCAGTATACCTGAAGAGTATTTAATGGGCTGATAGCCTAATATTAATTAGACTTCCTCCTCACTGAACACAATCCTATCTCTCACCATATCATGAATTGCAGTACCAAATTCAGTATTCAATGTACGTTCAGAAATAAACTGCTCAATGGTATCTCCTGGTCTCAGCAAATGATCCAGAAACAATACCTTTCAAACACAGTATCTTTATAGGGCATGCAGTATGTTTGAAATTTTTCACGAACTTCTCCTACATCTCTTGGATTTCTCTCAGGGGCAAACAAAACACAACAAAACAAAACAAACAAGAAGTAGTATGGCTTCTGCTCCCAGGCAGGATAACAAATAGCTACAGTTGTCCCTCCATATTTGCGGCTTTGATTTCCGTGGTTCTGTTTCTTTGTGGAAGTTTCTCCCCCCCGCCCCTGGGAATGTGCAGCTTTCATCGGCCTTTGTTCCCTGGGGAGGGGGGGAGCCAAAGCCCATGAAAGCCACTGTTGTTGCCACCAAGAAGCCTCATCTTAAACACACTCGCCTCACCACCTTCAAGGTCGGGGGGCACCCAAGGCCCACGCCAGCTGCCACTGTTGCCACTGAAAATCCAGGGACAGGGTGGCAAGGTGAGTGCGTTTAAAACGAGGCTTCTCGGTAGTGATGCCCGGGCCTTGCTTGGCTCTCTGATTCCCCCCCCCCTCCGTGGGGAGCTTATGTGGGAAATGTAACATTCTTCTTGCACCCCTGCTTAAGTTTATGAAATTCCTTGCATGCTTAAGTTCCTACCCCCGCCATTTGGAGCTACGGGGTGACCACTGAGTCATTCATCACATGGTCTCCTACTTTAATTGTTTTATGATGCTTTGTCCCTTCTTGGTGTTTTGCAGCTTCTCCATGAGGCTCTTCTTTTCCTTTTTCTCCCCTTCCTACCATGCATCTGACTTCCAAACATGAAGAAGAGAGATGAGCTCTTGGTTACCTACAAGCACCTCTTTTTTTCTGAGGAAATATGGATGTTACTGCTGTAATACTTAGAAACTTCTGATTTGATTATCCTAACCTGAACCTCCCAGATTGGGTGAGTTTGCTACCCTTAACTGTAATCCTCTTAGTTAAGCACCTAGATTTGTTTTGAATATGTAGATTAAGATTGCTGTATCTTCAGTAAACTTTTGATATGCATTTTTAAGCAAGCGTCTTTATTGTCCTTGATTTGTGTGCTTGACTTTAATGTTGGGTGGTTCAGAACACATGCAAATGCAAAACTGAGCTTGGTCAGTCTTCCCTAGTTTAACTCTGCTTACTTTAAAAGAAACTTTTCTTAAGAAGATATTCCTAAAGAGCTTGCTCCCTGGAATCTTTAATACATTTTTAATTTTTATACTCATACACCCCAACAGCTTAAACTGAAGCCATCCAGAAGGCAGTGGCAAGGCCCGGGCATCAACACCGAGAAGCCTTGCTTTAAATGCACTCTCCTTGCCACCGCCGAAAATCCAAGGACCGAGTGGCGAGGCGAGTGCGTTTAAAACAGGGCTTCTCAGCAGTGATGCCTGGGCCATGCCTGGCCCTCCAATTCCCCCCTCCATGAGGGGCTTAAACCAAAGCCATCTAGAAGATGGCAGCAAGGCCCGGGCATCACTGCTGAGAAGTCTCGCTTTAAATGCACTTGCCTCGCCACCCCCAAGGTTAGGGGGGCCGCCCAAGGCCCACAGGTGGCGAGGCGAGTGCATTTAAAACGAGGCTTCTTGCCCATGGACCCATGGCACCATGGATCGGGTTGGTGGAGAGGAAAGGGGGCGAAGGCACTTTGCTTCTTCTCCCCCTTTCCTCTTTGCCCATTGAGTTAAATCCAGTTGAGGAGGAATGCAGCTTGCTTTCCTTCCTCAACTGGATTGAACTCCAAGGAACGCCTGTGTTCAGTACCTTTAAAGGGCACCCTGGGGGTTTAGTCCATTTGAGGAGGGAAAGGCAAGCCTCGTTCCTTTTCAGCCAGATTGAACTCAATGGGCAAAAAGGAAAAGGGGCAGAGAAGCAAAGTGCCTTCGCTCCCTTTCCTCTCTGCCGATCCAATCCATTGTGCCATGGGACCATGGGCAAGAAGCCTATTTTAAACACACTCGCCTTGCCACCCGGTCCCTGGATTTTCGGCGGCAGCAGGGGCAGTGAGGCAAGTGTGTTTAAAACTAGGCTTCTCGGCAGTGATGCCCGGGCTTTGCTGTCACCTTCTAGACGGCTTCGGTTTAAGCCCCCCACGGAGGGGGGATCAGAGGGCCAGGCAAGGCCGAGGCATCACCACTTGCCTCACCACCCGGTCCCTGGATTTTTGGCAATGACAGCGGCGGCTGGCATGGGCCTCGGGTGCCCCCCTGAGCTTGGGGGTGTTGAGGTGAATATGTTTAAAATGAGGCTTCTTGGCAGTGGCACCAGTGGCTCCTGTGGACTTCGTCTCCCCCCCTCCCCCAGGGAAGACAGGCCGAGCAAACCCTGGGGGGAAGGAGGAGAGTTTATTCACTTTTTTTTTTCAAATTTGCGGGGGGCTTGTGCCCCTAACCCACGCAAATATGGAGGGACAACTGTATTTGCTGGCCATCTGTCAGGAATTATTTGATTGTATATTCCTGTATGGCAGGGGGTTGAACTGGGTGGCCCTTCTGGTCTCTTTCAATTCTATGATATCTCTTTGAGAGATTTTCAATTCCAACTGCAGTAAGGTAACTGAAAATCTTACTCCTAATGCTTCGAGTTCCCAGTCAAGTTACCTTGTGAAAGAAGTGGATGTGGAAGCCATAATGAGTCCATCTCTTCAGTTAAAACAAACAAACTCTCCACTGCAAGAAAGAAAACTCTATACTGACTTCTGACATCATATAATGTTCAACACTTGCAAGTTCTGCAAAGCAGGTTCACACTGAAATATTGCAAATATAGAACATTACAGCAACAATGAACGTTTTACTGAGATCTCTTTTGAAGACTAACATAATGACATGTGACTTAACAAAAGTCTTGTGCAAGTTTCTGAGTGCATCAACTGGTATTCATAAATATTTTGCTCTGTGAAAGTTATCTTGAAAATTTCCCCAGGTACATTTAGCACAATAGGACATTTTTGCTCAGGTTTTCTTTCCCCTTTAGATTTTTGTATCTGTCAATTGTTACCTGAAGTCAGAAACTGGGGGTTTTGAAGCAACAAAGCAAAAAGGAAAGATAATGTGTTTGTTTTTTAAAAAAATCAAGACTTTTCAGCTCAACTATTTTTAACATCTTTTACTCAAACTAAGAACATGGCCTATGAGGGGCATTTCAAGAAAACTGTGGTGAGAAGATTCAGGGACAAACCTGATGAGAGATTATTCAGCCAATTAGCAACGATCTGAATGACTTCTAAGAAATAAGTAGTACCAACTTGGGTTGGGGGTTTAGCATGAGAAGTAACATGACTTTAATCCTTTCTCTGCCCTGAAATTCTAATTGGCTCTCAAATGTCAATGGATATCCCAATCAAGTCATATTTAGATCTAGTCAAGTTTTCAGCGGTATAAATGGCTTACTGGATGAATGACAAGTGTTCTAGTTTGGCCCTTTACTTCCACATAATAAGCTACCAAAGATTTCCTGCGCAGCAGGAGGTTGGACTAGATGACCCTCGTGGTCTCTTCGAACTCTACAATTCTATGATTCTATGAGACAGAGAAAATTTTCATCTTGGGTAAATGTAATAAGAAGGGTGTATGTGGACAGGGAGAGAATATGTAGAGGACAAAGTTATCTCCTTGTGCAGTATCACTATTGTAAAATATGTCTAAACTTTCAAATTCAAAACACAAAAATAGAATAAAAATAATGTGATAGAGCAAATACAGTAATTCGGTAATTAAAACAGCAGCATGAGGAGGACATAGAACAATTGAATCAATTTTTTAAAAATGCAATCCAAAGCTGAAAAAATCCACAGAAGTAAGATGCTAAAACAGCACATACAAACTAATAAGTATTCCTTGCCTTCTTAACATACAAAAGAGAGAAGAAATCAAATGTTTTTTAGGAAGTGTTCCACAGTTTAGGTGCTACAGGCTACAGTCCTCCATATATGAACAATTTTTTTCTAGGTTGATACATTGCCTATTCTGCAATCCACATCATGTGGAACACCATGTGCCAAATGACGTATTTGTTCTTATATTTTTTAAAATGCCTGTTGCTACCTTAGGCCAATACCATGCACTGTTAAAAGTCTAAGATTTTATCATGGAATAATGTCTGTAGACTCAGTCAAAGGAGCCACAGTGCTGAGTCTGCAAGACTTGAACAGGGCTGTTGATGAAAGGTTGAGTTGGAGGTCTCTTATTCATGGGGTCACTATAAGTCAAAGTCGACTTGACAACAGTTAACAACAACAAATGTCTAACACAGTCCTTGTTCTAAATGTGTCCATTAAAAAAAGTTGAGGCTTGCATCAATTTGCAACTAGCAACAGAAGCAGGATCTAAGAAGTAGGTGAGGCAATTACACAGCACCAAAAAGAGACATGTTATCATTTAAAAAAAAAAAGATAAAAATACAAAATTAGAATTGATTTTTAAAATCAGATAAATAGAATTGTAACATGTCTCTCCCAGGTAACCAGGTATCCTTTGTCCCTGCTGAGACTGTTCTTCAGGTGCTAAGCATTGACAGGCAACTTCAGAGTCCCTGGTCTCCATCATGGTTCTTTTACCTTTAACTCAGATGTGCTCTGGCTGGATAGCCCTTCAAATAGAGACAATTCCAAGGACAGTCAGCCCTTCAAATAGGATAGACATTTTCTGCAGGACAGGACACCTAGCTCACCATAGGGAGGAGACATCTCCAGGAGTGGGGAAGCAGGTATATTTCCTTGTGGGTGGTTCCTTTTCTGAGAAAGGACATAGTAGATTGCTTCTGGCAGAACTGCAAGAGACATTCTAAAATTGTCAACCATTAATTTGGGGAGACAGATTCCCCATCTTTGCAGCTCCACAGTTCTTTCAAAATTCTGCATAGAGGTAACCCAAAACCTGGCATCCCAATAGATCAGTTCTGTAACTTGCATGAAATGAAGCAAATATGCATACCTTTTCTTATGTCGCACACTATATTCTGTCTCTGCTATTCAAGGAGGAAAGGAAAACACTGAAATGCTGCTCCCTGGTGAGTAGTGAAAAATCTTACTCACTCCTTCCTTTAGCCTCTGAGATTTCAAGAGACACATTCTCAAGCCTCTCTTTGCAGCCAGGAGAGTGAGAAACTGGTTTTGTTTTTTGCTTTAGGTAAAAACTACATTGAAGTGCTATAGTTCTCAGGGCTCTGAACTGCACACTCAGTCCCAAAATCCCATGCTTGTATAGCACCTTCAAAGAATCATGGAATACATACAGCTCTGCAGACGATGTCAAGGCTGCCCTATCTGGGAGTGGCTTTGCAACTATTTCTCATCCCACAGTTACTATTTCTATTTTTTCTGGAAATATTTACAAATTATTCATTCTAGCCAGCAAAATCTCCCAGAATTTAAATGAGCTATAGCTAATCGAGGGTTAATATCCCCCCTATCACTAAAGGCATTTTTTTTCTCTGAGAATGTGAAAAAAACAACAACAGAGTACTATGCTCCATTCCTCAGTGTGAACAGTGGCTTAAAAATAGCCATTCTCTATAGCCCCTATCTGAAGCATCAGCACAGCACACTGGAGGCAAAGAATTATTTCCCCCCTCCACAATCCATCCATACACACACACACACAGACACTCTTACTTCATCTAGGCAGGGGTGATGTCACTGCCAGCCAATTGCAATGAGCTCTGCACATACAGGCAAAGGGAGGGGGATGAGGACTCCACAGATGGCTCCAGCTGGGCCTAGCATTTGATTAATCGCTTGAATTACCCTCCTTTGCTACAAAATAATAAAAACTGGGGTGGAGGGGGAGAGTCGGGGAGAGGCAAGAACAAACTGCTAAAAAAAGCAATCCAGCTGCTGAGAGCTGCCCACAATTGGCGGGCCTGAGGGGGGATCTATTGTGGAAGGATGGCTGCTGAACTTAAGAAAGGCTGTATGTGGGCCCTTTGGAGGAAGGGCCGTCCAGCAGGCACTGTTTAAGAGGACAGGGTCCTTAGATTAAAAGATAAAAGACTGGTTTCTTGGTCTTCTCTTGCCACAGCTGGCAAGCTCGGGAAACAAGGTTTAAATCCTCATTTATCCAAAGCAAGGGAGGGCATTTTTGACACAAGGTTTCTTGACTGCCCTTGCACCTGTGCCTGATATTCAGACATTTAACAGGTGAAGCTTTTCCTAGCAGGATGATAATATGAGCAGAAGGGCATCATTTGTTTAATTTCTGCAGTTAAAAGGAGAGGAGCATGGTTATTACAAAGCAGCATGCAATTATAACCACCAGTCCAATGCGTAAGTAGCTTTGAGAAAATCCTATTTAATTTAAGGTTACATGGTCAGGTGTGGTAGTATCTGTACCTTCTTGGAGAAATATACTCTTACCTGGTAATATAACTTGGAATTCCATACTTGGAGCAAAGCTGTGTTCACAGCGTCTCCCTCCTTCTCACTTTCATCCCACTTCTCCTGAGCCCACAGTATGACTAAAAACTGCCAACCCAGCCTGCTTTCCCTATATGACATGGCCAAATAGAACTACCTGTGATTCCAGCACCTGGGAGTTACTTTAGTTTCTAGAAACCAACATCCAAAAGCTCACTTCAGCCTATATTGGTCCTCTACTGTAGTGATTCCCAAGTTATGGGTCTTTGCATGTTCCTGGATTACAATGCCCAGAATCTCTCATCACTGACCATGCTGTCTGGAGATTACTGGAGCGGAGGTTCAACAGCATTTGGGGACCCCAAGCTGGGAATCACTGGACCACACCACTGGCTCTCTGTGAGGAGCATGAGGACATTCTACAAGAAATGTGCCCCTTTTCCTGTACTCTCAACTGTAAATTGCTATAAATTGGAAAAGACAGGCAGCTTCCTTCTGGTGGTGCTCAGTTGCATCTGAGTTTGTCTGAACTGTAGGCTGTACACACAATGAAGGGAGGAGTTATAGGCCAGCCAGTATAGCACAGAGGGAGAAAAGTGGAAAATGGCAAAGAGGCTATGAGTACAGGCTGACAGACAGACTCGGGAAAGGAGGTCTGACAAAATAAACCAGTACTGTACATATGATAACATTGCTTTCTGTTTCCAGAAATATAGAAGGGAATAACATATCAGTAGCCAAGCTCTTCTGTTTCAATGCTGGCAAGCAGACCTCCTCCTCGCATCAAAAGGACACACAGTGAGGCCACCTTTCTATCATTCTCTGCTTTCTGTACATGGAAAGAATCAAGAACGGTGGGTCTTCAGTAGCACATCTCTGCTCCTCCCTCCCTCAGCACACAATTTGCTCTGCACGCAATTATTTTCATTGACATAAATCCTACTTCAAAGGATTATCCCTGTTAACCCATGGCTCTCGAGGACAGATTACACATCAGGCAAAGAGCTCAGAGAAGCACAGAACTAGGGAGGATGAATGATTGGAAACACTGCCTTTACAAACTACACAAGAATATTTTACAATTGGCCAGAAGAAAGATTCTGGTCGTTTCAACATAGCATTAACTACAGCACAATACTGTCCAGCAATGTACTTCTCCAAATCTTTTTGGTCAAAATTTCTGTTATGTTTACCCAGAAATCAGGCTCGTTAACCAAGGTCCCTTTCAATGTTAACTAAAAGCTTCCCAACTGGCAGGGTCATCCTTTTTTATGACTACCTCTTAAGTGCCTGAGAACAGTCTTCTAAACAAGCCTTCAACAGCCTCTCTTAATTCCCCTTATGGATAGTTTTTCTTGAGAAGGATTAATTACAATTTCCTTCCATTTTCTCCCATCTGAAATAGCTGCCTCCCCTCTCATCCCTGAGACAGGCAGAGACAACTTCTTGTGTGCAAATAACTTTAAAACTCTTTCATATGTTCAGTGGAAATCTGTAATGTCGCACAGAAATCCCAAAGTGGGTAAATTATGCACTTTCATGTCTTTCCCAATACTGAATATGCATTTTTCTGTTTCAAAACATGGAACTGAAACTGTGAGTAAGATTGCTGTTATGGCCAGTATTTTTGTTCAATGTTTAATTTCAATCCATAAGTGAACGTATTATGTCAGGTCTAGTGTCACCAACTCCTACATTTAATTTCATCTGCCATTTTGTGGCACAATTATAATCCCAGTGTAAGTCACATACATACCTACCATGACACTCACTACCTTTCCGTTGTAGTAGGACCACATGCTTCTGTAAAGTAAGAGGCTATAGTATTGCTATTGGTGGGGGTCTCCCACGTCAGACTGCCTTTGCTGAGGAGCCAGATTAAATGTGCCAATCACCTTAACTCAGTGCAAGGAATCTATCGGACAACAGCTAAAGAACTACATAAAAGAGATAAAGGAAGACAAATTCCCTCATGGAAGAACCTTTTGACAATGAACTCCAAATTTTAGAAAGTATAGTGGAATCTGATTTCAAAGCACTAGGGATGAATAAATCAGCAGGAACAGATGACATACCAATAGACTTGTTTCAAGCTATTCAAGCCTTGAATCCCATTTTGGGAGAAAGGTGGAATATAAAATAAATAAATAAATAAATAATCCATCCAAATTCTAACAAAAACCTACTAATAACAAATATGGAAAATAAAGCAATGACCCACAAATTGGAAATGTTCAATATACATTCTGATCACCAAGAAAAGGGATACCAGGGACTGCAGTAACCACTAGACGATTGCATGAATTTTCCATTAGAACAAAGTGATTGTCAAGATTTTGCAACAAAGACTTTCACCATGTAGGCAGTAAGAAACGTCAGCCATCCAAGCCAAATTCAGAAAAGGAAGAGGCATTAGAGATCATATTCCAAATATATATTGGCTAATGAAGCACACCAAAGAATTTAAGAAGAAAATCAGTTTCTGTTTTATAAATTATAGCAAAGTATGTGATTATGTAGATTACAAGAAATTATGGATCGCTCTAAAAGAAATGGATGTGCCCCAACATTTGACTGTCTTGATGGTGTAACCTATATTTTGGACAAGAGGCCACTGACAGGACACAATATGGAGAAACAGACTGGTTTCCAAATGGTAAGGGGGTATTAATATGCAGATCAATACCATATGGAAAGCAAATTAGACTCTGAGGAAGGAAGTGTGAAAATTAGGGGAAGAAATATCAAGAATTTAAGATACGCAGATGGCACCATATGGCACCATAGCAATATTAATTAATCTAAGTATACAATGTCCACTGGATTGTCACTATGCTACACCTGTTGCTATCCTCAAAAAATTTTAATGGAACTTAATTTGAGTGAAACAAGGCTTTCCTTATTAAAAATAGTAATTCTTTATCATTTCTTTTTTATTTCTTTTTAATATTTAGCCTAATGATTGATGGTTTCAAAATGTAATAAGTGGTTGTTGATTAAATGAAGGATAAAACATGAAAAAATACAAGCAAGGATGCTTCCCTTTTTTTTTTGTTTTGGGGAGCAGCTGTGCTAAGTCCCCATTTATTGATGGTGTGAGTGCCTCTGAAAGAGATTTAAAAATTCAGAGGACGCACCAGTCTTGGTCTGGATTGGTTTTATTTGACCTCAATGGTGTTTTCACACAGCCACATCTAATTGGTGATATAGACTTACAATTCACTTACATAACTGCAGATTGTGTGGAAACTTCAAGGAAACTATTCCTAGGAACAAGATAAATGAGGAACTATGAAGTTAAAGTAACAGAGAAGAGCTGAAACATGGGCAATGAAGAGAACAAAAAAGAAGAAAAGAAGAACTTTTATGTAATCTGAGGTCTTTGGGAGAATCATTTGGGAATTTCAAAAGCAATATTTTTAATCCTGTCCCTTAATCAGGTGAACATTCACTGTAGCCCTAAATCATAGTGAATAAATACTACACAGCTCACATTAGCGCTGCTTGGTTCCCCTCCAATGAAACCATGTTTTGTTCTACAGACAAAGCTACACATTATGCCTAATTCCAGGATCCTCCTTGGGGCTGTTAGTTTTATACCACACAACTCCTATAGCTGCGATATGTACTGGAAAAAATAGTTCAGGAGGAAAACAGTATCAGAAGCCTTCCACCCATTGACATGTTTTCCCCAGCAAGGGGGAAAGTATGGGTGTGTGTGAAGAATCAGCAGATGAAGAGATTGAATGGAAAGGAAGAAGAAGTCACCCTCTGTGGGCCTTGCTTTGTGTAGGTCTCCCTTTCAATTGTATCCTCAGGAGCTGCATTTAGAAAATAATAGCAATCTATAAAAAGGAACAGGATACCGACTTTATTTCTGCTGCTTCATATATATGAGGGATGGGCCTGCAGACTCCCCAGATATTGACTGTCCTTGTGGGCTGGGAGTTAATAGGTAGGACTATTTAATAGGCAGGAACACTGAGTCACAGCAGGGCTTGGGGCGGGGACTACCAACAGGCCATGTTTAAGTACCTTTATATTGGAGGCTGGCTGGATGAGCTCTGTGATGGATACCTTGTCTTGCTGAAGCCTCCTCTTGACCAGCTTGGAGCAGCAGATGTTGACAGAGCTGAGAACATGCCAGGAGTTGTACTCCACAAAGGAGCGACTGTCAATGACCAACATGCCTTCGGCCCCACTCCTCAAGAGGCCGGCAAGCTTCTTGGGATCCATCACTTTGCGTGGAAGTCTGTCCCCGGCCATGGTAGACTCTTCCCTTCTGCAGCCCGTGGGAGAAGGGAGGGAACTCCCAGGGTAGGGGAAGCCAGCTGAATTCTCCCAGTGGTAAAGGGAATGGGGGAGGGGGAAGAGGCAGCTTGAAAACAGCCAAATTTTGCCACGCTGCTAAGGCCCTGTATGGGAAGTCATTGTGCCAAACCTGTTGAAAAATATAGAGACAGAAAGAGAAAAAGAAAGAGAAAGAAAGGAGGATAAAGTAGTCAGATGCTGCAAGTCCAAAGTAGCACTGATTTACTCTGTTCTAGCAAACAGGCCTAGCAAACACACACACACCACACAGAGTTTGAAAGAAGGCACCAGAGTGCATGGAATGGCTTAATGGACCTCCAATGAAGTTGGAACTGCAATTTATGGACCTCCAGCAGTTGTTGATCTGCAGCTCCTACAGCCCTGACCAGCACAATGAATGGTGAGAAATGATGGGAGCTGTATTTCACCAACATCTGGAGGACCAATATCTTCAATCTCTAGCTTAATAAATCAGTCATCTAAATAAGGGAGTCAGCATGGTGTAGTGGCTTGAGGACTGGACTATGACTCTGGAGGCTAGAGTCTGAATCCCCACTCAACATGGAAACCCACTGGGTGATCTTGGGCCAGTCACACTATCTCAGCTTCAGAGAAAGGCAAAGACAAACCCCCTCTCAACAAATCTTGCCAAGAAAATTCCATGACAGGTTCACCTTAGGGTTGCCCAAAGTTGGAAAAAACTTGAAGGCATACAACTACAACCACAATAACATCCAAACCAACAAGGACCCTGAAAGTAGAGACCGGACTAAAGAATTTTACACTCTTGATCTTAATAACCAGCTTCACTGCATCATTTCTACATCATACAATCACAGCAACACATTACTGTCTGTTTCACAGTTCTCTACACCAGTGGTTCTTAACTTGTGGTTTGGGGACCCTCAGGGGGCTGCAATGTCCTCACAGGGGGTCCAACAAAGGTTTGAAGGCTGCTCAGCTCACCTCCTCCCTGCAGTCGACTGGACAGTGTGACAGGAGCCAATGCAAAGGCTGACTGGCTGGCTTGGCCTGCACATTGCCATTCAATCCGCTCCAGCCACAAACTTGCAGGAAGAAGCAGGAGAAAAGTCTTCCCTCCCTCTCCAGTGCCTCTGAGGGAAGGTTTAATGGGTGGTGTAGTTGTATTATTATTATTATTATTATTATTATTAGGTATTATTTTTTGCAACATTGTTTTTATTGTTTTCTATACTCATACATATGTACGGCACAAATCAGTCATTTAGGTTAACAAGTACTATACAAAATATTTACATTAAAACATAAATATTCCAACAAAACAAAACACAACACATAAATTCCATAAACAGAACATTTAAATAAATTACTTCCCAGAAGTTGAAGGTCAACTTAAAATACATTTTATATTGTTTTAAATTAATGTACCTTTCTTAATAAAAACATAAAAAGAGAACAATGATTTTGTACTCTGTCTAGTTCTTCTACTTTTTTTAATAACCTCTGATGCCATTTACCCTTTTCATATATGGATAGTCATTTTAATCAGCAAACCCAGAAGTCACTAATATATGAAATCTTTTATGCATATATTCTTGAAATTTTCCCCAAGTTTTTAACAAATTTGCTGTTAGCTTTCCCATCCAGTATAAAAGATTTATCAGGTATTATTACTATAGTAGGTCCCCTGTATCCACTGATTCATTATCCACTGATTCAATTATCCACAGGACACAAAACAGTATACCTACCATAGAGTTTCCTTGAAAATGTGTCCTCTCTAGCCATTTTCTAGGTTCCCCAAGGCAACTCTATGGTATTTTAAACAGGAAATCCCATTATTTTCAATGGTGTTTGCTATTATCCACAGTTTTCGGTATCCACACACACATCCCAGAATCAATCTCCAGCGGATACAAGGTCCTGCTGTATTAGGGTTTTAAATCTTGAGTTAAGTCTTGGGGGTCTGCAGCAAGAAAATATATTTAAAGAGGTCCCTGGTAAAGAAAAGGTTAAGAACCACTGCTCTACACTATACTATAAAGCAGGGAGCTTTTCAAACTGTGTTCAAGAGAGCTCAGGACTCCTCTATCAGAAACAGCTTAAGAAAATCAGTAAAGATTTGGCAAAAATCCCAAGAGGGCAGGGGGTGTCAAAGTGTGGCCCTTGTGCCACATGCATCCCTCCTACTGGCTTTTTTTGCAGTCCTTGATCCCTCTAGACTCCTCTACTGGCCCTTTTTCTACCCCACCCCATCTCTTCAAGAAGCCTCCAGGAGAGGCAATTAACCTTTCAGATAGTTACTGTTAAACATCACAAATACTTGTTAAACATGCAGGGTTTACCACCATAAATACCTGCTTTTCAAATCCAGAAGTGGACTTCCAGCCACTTCCTCTCTTTTTTCCACATTTTTGGAAGCTCATGAGGGGAGAAAGTTGCCTCCCACTACCACTTAATTTCAATTTCCCATTCCCTCTGCAGGACATCCATGATCCCTGTAATAATATGAAGCCGCAGGACAATATGTTCAAGATCAAATCCTCAGTTCATACAGGGTAAGAATGAGACCCAAAAGGACTGAGTGGTATATAATTTCAAATGCATCTCAGAATCTTCTGCAACATATGTAAACTCCTCAGAGGTTAAAACTCAGGGAATCACTGATACCATATGTACATGAAAATGTTTCCATTGAGACATAAAAACATAGGGAAGGTAAAGAGTACTCTTCAATTTTGCACTTGAAGAAATCCACACCTGTGTTCTTGTTTTGCTACATCCAGATAATCAAATCTGGGCACTCACACATAACCCCTTTGTACCTGCTTTGCTCCTTTGGTGCAAGTGGCAGAACAAGCCACAAAGATGGGCTTAATCATCGTTTCCTATTACATATGAATTGGAACTATGGCTAATGGCTAAGCCTGGAAGCCAAGCCTAGAAGCCCATATTAAATCATAGTGTAATTCATACTCACACAACAGGAAATGAAGACTAAGGTCCCGTCTACACGATTTAAATAATACGTATGGCGTGCAGAAGTTCGTGCTTTGGTACAAACGGCCGTTCGGATGCACACGAATGCAAAAGAGGGGGCGGTTTTCCACCCTGAAATACGCACACGCGGCGTTCGGGAGGGAAAGCGGATCGCGAAGAGAAATCTGTACGCCGTTCGGATGGCTGACGGGTCTGTACGGTCTGTTCGCACACATACGAACAAGCAGGGTAATCTGATTGGCTGGCTGAGTAGAGGGGGCGGGGCTTAGCACGGAGGGGAATTGGGAGCGTCCGCCATGTTGGTTTCTCGGCTAGCGACTGTCCGGTAAGTCCGTGAATTCATATGTTTATTTATTTTTATTATATATTGTAAATACGGAAAACCGACTGTCCGCAAACCAGGAACCTTTAAAAAAAAAGGGGGCAGGAGATTTAAAACTGCTGCTTGGCTTGCCCGCTCCAGCCAGCTTTGGGAAGAGGGAGTCATATGGAGTTTAGGGGGGTTAAAAATCGTATAGCCGGTTTGTATGCATACGAACGACAGGCTGTTCGTATTTTTTGCCCCCCATACGGATTTTTTTATGATTGTATAGCCGCACCCTATATCTAGATCTCCATGCTTACTTCTTTTGCTCATGAGATGGGGTGGGGGGGGAACAAAGCCATGGCAAAAATACCATGCAGATGCACACCAGTCACAGGCAACTTGTGACACCTAAACCAGGCCAATGGCTCTTTTTACATTAAAAAGGGAAGAAATACAGGAATCTTCAACCTTAGTGAGAATTGTCTGTAAAGTAATGAATACACGAGTGCATCCTTATAGCTGAAACCTGGCAAGGTGGAGCTGATCTCTTGAAAAGTTTATTTAGAATAGCTTTTTGGCCATTATAAAAACATGAACAGTGCAAGCTTTGTAATGCTGATTTGGAAATGAAGAGGAGAAAAAAACCCAAGGTTTTCTGCTATCATTGCACCTCTAAATAATTTCCTTCCCCCCTCCTACCAATACACTGTTAAAAGCTTCTGATACATTGTGGAGGGGGGAGATTATATAATTCTACCAAGCCTAGTTTGTACTGTAATTCACTCAGCATGCATAGCTCCAGTTTGAATGTTTCTACTTTTTTGTTTTAAAAACATCCCTGTTTCCTAAATTAGCATCAATATGAACATGTCATGTTACCATCTTTTTCTTCTACCAACTGAGTACTAATCTACATCTATAACTTGAAATCTCACTACCAGCTCTTAATACATGAACTCCTTTTTAAGGTCCAGTTCAGATAAAGATACAGACGCATTTCCTCTGTAGGATTAGCTTGGTTACTAACTAAGACTCTTAATAACAGGATCCTGCTCAGAAGTAAACCCTAAGGCATTCAATGAGACTTATTCCAAGGTAAATGAATATACACTCCCAGCCTGGACTTAAATTCTCAGCAAGCTTAATGGGACTTACTTCTCAGAAGACATGCACAGGGTTATACTGCATCCCCCCCCCCCCATTATCTACTGGCTGTAGATGTTGACTATCAAGATCTGAGCATACCCCTTGATTCTCCAGTATGTACTGGAGAGGGGAAAAAAAGGAATCCTTAGATAATAAAGAGGATACTAGATTGCTGTTAAGCCAAAATTGAAGCCACGAAGACTCTACTAGAAGCCACAGTCATGCCTTCTAATACATTCTTTGCCCATTCCTTCACCTCCTTGATGTGTATTATTTATTCATTTATTTATTTGTACATCTGAAGAAAGATGCCAATTATAGCAGCAACTCCTTTGGCAGTTGGCTTGCCAACCCCACTGCACCATCAGAGGCAACTCAGTGTGGCCTCTTCTTTTTGTGCTCCAGTATTAGATTCCCCCCCCTTTTTTTTTTTGCACTTCAGGGCAGGCTTTTAAATCAGAAAACAGCCCTAATTAAGAGTGGTCTGAGAGGGAAAGATGTAGGCTCCTGCTACCATTATGACATACTTCATTATGTGCTTCCCGCCTTGCTAAGGATCCCCTGCTGTACCTGAGCAACAGAACTGAAGGTAATCAAAAAGGATGTAAATTAATTGGCTTTCCCCTCACACCCCCATTCCTCACTTACTTCACCCCATCTCTGTCTCCACCAGGGGTGGGGAACCTAGCAGCACGTTTCTCTTCATTTGTCCCAATTCCAGTCAGGAGAGCTATTAATTGAAACAGAGAGACAAAGGAGTCCCAATAAAGAGACAGAGATAGCACAGACAAAGAGAAAAGAATGAACTCTGGGAATGAGATGAAGGGCTGATCAAACGGAGGCGGCCAGCTGATGGATGAAATATCAGGATAAGAGAAGTTCAGTCCTTCCATTCTCAAGATTATGGTGATGAGTGAGCATCCAGGCTTTTCAAAACACAATTTAAGGGGGTTTAGTGAGACATTAAAAAAGATTACCCCACAACCTTTTATCCCACACAAAGAAAATGCTGTGAAACAGCATCCATAGATTTTCCTTGGGGTGTTTCCGAGCTGTGAGGCAGTGTTCTGGAATAGTTTCTTTCTGACGTTGCGCCTGCATCTATGGCTGGCATCTTCAGAAAATAGTTGGGTAGGAGTGTGTGTGGAGTTTATATGCTGTGAACCCCTGTTGGGGAGTATATGTAAATTTGTGTAATTGAATGGTTAGTTTCTGGGTATAGAAATGCAAGGCTCGTTAGTGTCTGTTTGGCTAATGGTTGGTTGATGGGCCATTATCAGCTAGAAATCCTCTTGTCCCTGGGTGGAATTCCTTTATAAGTGTTGAGTTTTGATCCTATTGTTTTTCAAAACTGGGAGCCAGATTTTGTTTACTTTAAGGGTTTCTTCTTTCCTGTTGAAGTTGTCCAGGTGTTTGTGGATTTCAATAGCTTCTCTGTGCATTCTGACATGATAGCTGTTGGACTGGTCCAGAATTCCTGTGTTTTGAAATAACATTTTGTGTCCAGGTTGGTTTATAACATGTTCTGCTACTGCTGATTTTTCTGGCTGGCCCGGTTTGCAGTGTCTCTCGTGTTCCTTGATTCGTGTTTGCACACTGCGTTTAGTGGTCCCTGTGTAAACTTGTCCACAGCTGCACGGTATGTAGTAACTCCTGCGGCTGTGAGAGGGTCTCTTTTGTCCTTTGCTGAGCGTAGCATTTCTTGGATTTTTCTGGTTGGTCTATAGCTTGTTTGGAGGTTGTGTTTCCTCATCAGTTTTCCTATTCTGTCTGTGACTCCTTTAATATATGGTAAAAATACCTTCCCTTTGGGTAGCTGTTTTTCGTCTTCATTCCTGTGGTTTTTTTTCTGGGTCTGGCTGCTCTTGTGATGTCTGATCTGGAGTAACCATTAGCCTGTAGGGCCCAGTTTAGGTACCTCAGTTCATCCTCCAGGTAGTGGGGTTTGCAGATCCTTTTTGCACGGTCTACCAATGTTTTTATTGTGCTTCTTTTTTGTCCTAGGTGACACCTACCCAACCATTCTCTGAAGATGCCAGCCACAGATGCAGGCGAAATGTCAGAAAGAAACTATTCCAGAACACGGCCTCACATCCTGGAAAAACCCCAAGGAAAATCAAAAGAAAATGTTGTTTTGAGGAGGTGTGTGTGTGTTTTTAACAGCAATGCAGAAATATATTTGCATGTGAGGAATACTACTGAGAGATAACAGGTTCAATCTGTACACTGCCCAATCTGTACTCTGCATCTCCATTATTGTAAAGGGTTTATATAGAAGGGATTTTGCTCACTTAAGTATTCTCTGTCATATGCACATTTGTGTTTGCCTGTTTGTTTAATGCAAGTTTGGTGAATATCTTCTGAAAGAGTAGACTACACAAATATGTATGTGTGTGTGTGTGTGTGTGTGCAAACTGCCAATCCTCCATGCCCCTCCACAGGTTCCCATTCCTCCCTCCAAAATGTTCCCCCAATAGAGTATCACTCCCCTAGAAGATTCTAGGTGTGTTTCTCCATTTTAAAGCTATTGGCGGCGGTGGGGGGGGGAGAGATTTTAGGTGGACATGAATTAACTTCTTTCCCCCCCCCACACACACACACGCACAAAGGAACTGACAATTTGACAGGGAGGAAATGGACAAGTACTGCCCACAGATTCTCTGGGACTGCCCACCCCTGACATAAAGGAATCCCACCACAAGAGAAAGCAACACACATTGGAAACTGCTTAATGCAGTGTAGATGTGTAAATTGCTATTGCTTAAAACAATTTGTAAGCCGCTCTGATAGCCTTCTGGCTGAAGAACGGGGTATAAATAATATAATATAAAATAAAATAAATAAATAAACACTGAAAGACACAAAAGTAGTGAAACTGAAAGCAGTGGAAATTGTGGTTTGCAAAAGGCAAGAACATCTGCCCCCACCCACATGCACACATGCCAAAAAGAACTAAAGGTAAAAGAGTAGCTTGCTCCTCATGCCAAAAGAGATCACAATGAAATTATTCAGAAGAAAAATGCTGAAGATCACGTTTGCTTTTAGTTAAGCCAACTTGGCAGTCACAAAATACCATTCAGCCTTTTAAAATTCTTATTTATTTATTTAATTTATACCCCACCTTTCTCCCACTGTACTTATACAACAAGCAATGGGAGATGAAAGGGGAGAGGCTGCTATTCAAATCACAGGATCTCCATCTAACTAATCTTAAAATGGAACTTGGGACAAGAGTACGAAAGAACCAAGTCCACCAGATCCTAAGAATATTTCAGCCAACAAACGGGCCTGTTCCAAGGATTGCTCAGACAGACAAACAAACCAACAGTAGCCCATCTCCCCTATTTTTAACAATATAAAATCCAGCTATTTTCTCTTTATTACTGACTTGCATCAAACACTATGCATCCCACTCCTTATATGTTACAGCCTTCCAGGAATTCAGTGTACAGTACTTGCTGTTACTCCTGTCTGCTGAGAAGGGAGAGTTGTCATATACCTACAAAGCCACAATATATGACTAGTGAGCTCCATTCAGTGTCACAAATTACATAGTCATAGTTAAGAACAATGTGGAAAGTCCCAGACTGAAACATTTAATTTCATTTTCTCTTCAGTTGAAGGAAAAGGCAGCAGCAACATTACTTCCTCAAAAAGTATTTTTTTAAAAAACAAAACCTTTATTTTATAATAGCATTATCTCAAGGGAAGAATTTGACATTTTTCCTCTTCCCTTTAGATCAAATCTTCAAAATGAACTCATTAAATTTTCTTGGAACCCAGCAGGGCAAAAACACCTGACATGACCCTGGGAACAACTATATTTAAAATTATTAGTTCTCCCTAACTTCCTTAGTTATCTCAAAGAACTTACCATTTCACAACCTTTGTAAAATTAAAAAAAAAATATTACTCTTTCACATGGTTGTTCTCTAAGTGTGTGACAAAAAAGAAACAGGATCTGTTCTAAAGTTCAATTCTGAGAAGGGTTCCCCCCCGCCCCATAGTTTCAAAAGTGCTGCTGGGCTCATATGAAAGCTTCTTTTTGTATATAAACTGTTGAATCTATGTTCGTAGTATATATCTGGATGTATCACATGACACTGCAAAAACTATGGAGCGAGATATACCACAGTAGGAAAGTATGGCTCATGGTCAGGTGCATAAAGTACTATATAAACTAGCAGACACCAGTTCACACAAATCGGTCTTCCTTGTGTACTCAGAGGAATCCTAGGAGCTAATAAAAATGGCACTACACAGTTATAGCACTAGGATTCCACTAACTGCCGTGGCTGCATGCTACAAAAATCCTGGGATTTGTAGCTTGTAGAGGCACTAGACATCTCTGGCTGAGAATTCTAAGTACCTTTCCCTAAACTGCAAAACCCAGAATCCCATAGGATGGAATTAGGACAGTTAAAGTGGGATCGTAGCACTAGAATTGTGTGGTGTGAAAGGGTATACTATAAGCATGAGGTAAAATTTAGGACTCAGGCATGCCATATTATTTAGAGGAGGAAAAAGATTAACATGGAACCTAAACTAGGTTTCAGGAGCAAAGCTACATCCCTTTTTTTTATCAGTTTATCAAAGCCATCTTAATCTCTTTGAGTGCTCCTAAAGAACATTATCACAATCCTTTAATTCCATCTCTCTCTTGAATGACTGTAATGAGGAGATGGGCACAGGGGTTAACCTGAATGAAAGATGCCATGCCACCACCAGGACAAGCTTGGGGCAGCTTAACATAGCTATTAGGGCAACTACAAGCCATCTAAGGACAACATGAAGCTCCCATGGTGAACTGAGGGGGGGAAGATAAGGTAGGCATTGCCATGCCAAGACAGCATTAAACACTCTGAATGTAACTGTCTAAAGGTGGAAACTAATTATCACATGTCCAAAGCTATGTGGCTGCTATCAACAGCAGTTACTATGGGTTACCAATTCCATATGGGATCATTCTTTACAGAGAATCCACTCCTGATTCGGCTGCATGTAGAATAATTTCTGAGGAATCTCTATGTTCTCCTAAGGGCTGAGAAGAATTTTACCTCAGCCTTTTCTGACCGGGGGAAGAAATACGGTAAAATTGTCACCACTTGGTAGGATCATACTGATGACCCACTTCCTAAATAGTCACACAATCTGTTGTTTCTTTTAGTCATTTGTGTCCACCCATGTCACTAACCAATTTGGCATGGAGGAACACCTGTTTTCAGATGTCAAAGCGGACACAACACATCCCCGTTTATCTTGCAAATGAAGAGAAAGATCATCAAAAGCAAACCAAGAGAAGTTAAATCTTCTCCATTCAAGACATAGGTTTGGCAAGGTACAAAAATATTATGGAGTAATACTCATGTAAGTGGAAAGGAACAGACACACACTTGTTGTATCCTCACACTTTTAGGGAGGATGTAAAGTAGAAGAATATGTTCCTTCACTTATCTTGACTCTCTTATATTGGGTTGCATCTAGATGGGACAGCAGAAGGGTCCAATCTGAGTCTTGGAAATTCCCTAGAAAGTGGGTGTGTGAGGCAATTTGAAACTCAGCACTAGTAAATGGAAAAGGTTCAAGAACCCTCTCCTCACCTATACTTTCCCATTCAAAATTGCTTTTTGAAAGCCACACATACATAGAGGGGGAGTTATTTCTGGTCTCATATTCTCATGAAAATTAAAACCCTATTTCAGTTATGTATTTATTTATTTTCCAATTTATATCCCACCTTTCTCCTTATGCAAGACCCAAGGTGACCTACAACATTTTAAAAATCCCCACACGATACAGTTTGGGAGGCTGCTAGTTAAGGTTCATAGGAACATGAAGTTTGCATTATATTGTGTCAGACTACAGTATTTCCCTATCTAGCCTATGTGTCCATCAGATCTATTCTGAGTACTAGTGACTCTCGGTGGTTTCAACCAAGGGTCTTTCCCAACACCTGTAACCTGATCTTTTTAGCTGCAGATGCCACGGGCAGAACCTGGAACTTCATGTACAGTAGAAAGCAAAACCTATCCTTTGTATTCCAGTACTTCAACCAGCAATAAGCCATGCATGAGTTGACTGTGGCTGTTGCACAATTATATGATTTAAAGACATACTACCATGACCCCAATACTTTCTGGTGCCTGAAGCCTGAAGTGGGACTAGAATGGTCTCCCAATTTAAAGAAGTGCTATTCAATAATGCATGTCAATTTTTGGTGAAAGAGTGGCTCAGACTAGACATTACTAAAGCAATACATGTGTAGAACTGGTTTGTAGTTGTTTTACTAAAGCGCTAACAATTTGGTGCGCTGGGAGTTTAAAGGGCAGCCTGGGAGGAAGAGAGGGGATTTATTTGTTTTGTTAGTGACAGGACTAAGTAACTTGGGAAAAACAAACTGAGATGTACCTTGGAGGTCTGAAACACTGATAAAAAATTGCACAGAAGGATACTGTACCTATTTCTACTCTCCATGGAAGGATGAGAAAAAAGGAACAACAAAGACCCGTTGTATGATGATTGGTGCTCAGAGTGGCAGTGAGCTAGAGGCAGACTATAACTGGACTATAATCTCTTGAACAGGTTTATTTAAAAGCTTCTACCAATGGCTAGCATATGTCATTATTCAGTTTTCTGCTTCACATCTTCAATGAGCCTATACAATTTGTCTTTCCACTCTAGTTAGAAAAATGCCTTATGGACACTGCAGGTATGCTTAACTATTCCACATTATGACTTTTAAAACAGCTTTGTAACTTATGAAACTGGCAGTATTTTATTAGACTTCTAGCTTGGGAAATTATGTTTTGCTGTGCTGTTAAACAGTATTACTTCTACTATATGAGTATTTCTCATTTTACTTCAGTAAAATGTATTAGTGTGTATTAGTTTTCCCTCAAATTACAAGATAGCTGTCTTAAAGGTTATTTTATTGAATGGAAAGAACATGATAAAAATGGACTTTGTGTCCTTCATGATGCGCTAAATATCTCAATTTATTACATTGAAGAGGAACCATCTTATTTTATGTTACCCTTTCTCCATCTCACTTTCTACAAACACATTCCAATAATTCTTCCAAAATCATTTCCTATTATCAGTGCCAGATAGAAGCACACAGTATGCCTAATAAACTAATTGAAGCCTTATACATATTCTGTTACTCTTAAAATCTCACAGGCAAGAATGAATCATCACTGATTGTCCATTAAATTGCTTAATGGTGTTATGGAATATGAAGATTGTTTTATCACTTTGGATGGGGAGTTTCAAGGAAGCCACTGTAGCTCAGTAGCAGAGTGTGTGCCTTGGGCTAAATCCAACTATAGTCCAACCTCAAGTACTCCTTTGAAATTAATAGACTGAATTGCACATAACAAACCCTATTGATTTCACTGGGTCTATTCTAGGTAGGACAAATGTTCGATTTAACTTTTTGTACTGAAAAGGTTTTGATTCAGTCCTTGACATTTATAGGCAATCTAAAGCTCAAGATATAATACAGTTGAGGTTTCTTGCAATTATACTTAAGTTCAGTGGATTCTGTTCATGAATAGATACTGGCTGTAAGAGTATTTCTCAGATGTTCAAGAACTAGTGTTCAAAAAAAGGATTTTACTATTCATATACCTTAGGAAAATAGGAAGTTGCCTTATACTGACTCAGATCACTAGTATGTCTAGGACACTGTTGTCCACCCTGACTAGGACTTAGATAAACTAGAAAATTAGGCAGAATTTAATAAAATGAAATTCAATAGAGACAAAAGCAAAATTCATATGGACTGGCTATGAATTTCATAGCCAGTCCAGTCCCTCAAGCACTACAAAGGGTTGAGGGACTGGGCTGGCTACCCAGTGGGTATTGGAGGGCTACCCTGAAATTCTGGTTCACTTTCTGTATTTTTAAAAAAGCCTCCCCTGGTCATAAAATGGACTAGGTGGTCCTGCAGATGTGAAGAAATGTGGAGATGTAGGAGACCATAGGAACTTAAAAAATGGCACTGAGGCTGTAAGTAAACCACAGGCCACATTTTGCCCAGCTCTACTGAAACTTCTTCTATAACCGGGATGGGAATTGTGCAGCCATCCAGATGTTGTTGGACAGCAAGTCCCCATATTCCTAGCCATTGGCTATGCCACTTAAGGATTATGGAAGTTGCAGTCCAACAGCATAGAGGGGGCTGCATGATTTCCAACCCTGTTCTTTAACCACTGCTTGGAGCTAGGCTTGCCATTACTTTTTGAGTAGGATGTAGTGTTCTGTTACAGCAATTAAAGGGTAAAATACAACAGTGTTGGCAAGCCTCTTGAAGAATAAAAGAGTTTGGGGCAGGGGTTGACAGAAAGTAATTCTTAGTTCAGCCTTCAGGAATGGCAGTTTATTATCTACTGGAAGGATTACCAGAGCAAGCAACTGTCAGCTTAGAACCTGAAATGCTGGCAGGATGGCTTAAGCTATGCAGCTATGTACACTCTTATTAAGATGTAAATTCTGGCACTGCAGCTAAAATCCCCCAACCACCCCTTCTTCTTCCTTTTTCAAGTGCTTAAGTGCTTCGCAAGCTGTATTCTCACCACCCACTCTGTGCCATATGAGGAATCCCAAAATCACAGGGCCATTACTGAATTATTCGTATTTTTGCAGTACGGTAGCAGCAATCAAGGACATGAGTCTTATTAACAAGTTACTACCCTGCGTTTCCACAGCAACTGCACAAGATGCCAGGCAACAACCGTACCTCAGAGCTCATGCAGACATTAAACTGGGATTGTCACTATCATAGTGCAGGTACAACCTGGTTATCAAGTCTTCTCATGGCTTGGACTTTTCACAAACTGAATGCTTGCTTGGAACAAGGAAGGATATCTCCATTAGAGATGACTGCCCCGTTAAGATGACACTACTGTAGACTGATGAGATCATAAGACGCATTTGTCTTGTAGCCTCAAAATGCCTTTATGTAGACTGTTTCAAGGAGTGGGTCTTTATCTACTCTTTCTGTTGGAATTTTACTCCTATCCCACCTTCCTTTCTTTCCCTCTCCTCTAAACCAATACTGATATATCTTGTTCTGCTTCTTCCTTTAAAGGCAAAACCAATGTTCAAAACAGGTGCAATTGCAAAAAAATAAAAAATAAAAATACCCCAACATATATGTGTAACTAGCTTTTTCATAACATGGCTCATGACTTTATATTTGACCCAGAATGTACATCTTCTCATGCAGAATACTGTATTGCTTTTCTCAACACTAAAGTTGGGATGGTGGACTGGTTCATGCTACCTTCTCTTAGCATAACTGTTACCCATTAAACCAGTACTTCTTATATTATTGTTGTTGTTGTTGAGGTTTTTAAAGGTATTTTAATATTTTTAATGTTTAATGTTTTAAACTTATAAATTGTTTAATTATTTTTAAAAATATATACTGTTATTTTTATTTTTGAATTGCTTTTAACATGCCAGGGACTAGTATCATATTTGTCTGGCTACAATTGCTCCTTTCTTTCCTGGAAACTCTCCAGGTAGTAAGACCTGATCGGTCACGGGCTAGCATTGGTCCATGCACCACCACTTTGAGTAGCACATTTAAACCACATAAAACTCCTCTCTCTCTCTCTCTCTCTCTCTCTCTTTCTCTTTCTCTTTCTCTCTCTCTCTCTCTCTCTCACACACACACACAGACACACACCAAATTCACTTGGAACAACATTTCATAACCTAGACTAATTCCCCAACCAAAGCTGCCCCAGATACAACCAATACCCTAGAATCAAGAAATTAGAATGCACCTGTAAGCTATATCCACACCCAAATGATGGCTGCTGTGATTTTTTAAAATCCCCAGTGATCCTTTTTTGAAAGGGTTAGCTGTTTTAGTATTTTACAGCAAAAACACCCAAGAGTCCTATGGCGCCTTAAAGACTTAACAAACTTAATATACCATGAACTTTCGTGAACTGTAGCTTAATCAGAAATTTAGGCATATATGGAATCATGATGTAGGTAGTGAGATAAGAAGAAAATTAAATGCATTTAAAGCTTTAAATTTTTTTAATTTCTCTCTGACCTCATTGTCTACAAACCTACCTTCAACCATGCTTACTGTATATAAACCTAACATTGATATGCACATGATATGCACATGAAATGCATCTGACAAAGCAGGGTATAGTCCACAGGAGTTCATGCTTTTAGTTTTTAAAATGCTACAGAACTCTTCATTGCTTCTAGTAATCATACAAACTTTTAAGAAAGATATAGTAGAGTATTTGGCCATACTTTCATTCATAATTCCTCTGCCCTCACAAAACTTTTCAGGTTCCAAGAACCAGAAATACTCTACTCCATACTATAAAGCTACACTTCTTTTCAGTTTTGTATTTAACCGGTGAGGGAACATTTTTTATGTAACACTATGCCTGACTGCATATGCTTTGTAAGTGCAATGATTTGTCTGGCAGATGTCACCAACTTTACTATATTATTTCTTTGACTTACAAATGTGTCACTTGCCTTTCTACCAAAAATGACACCAAAAGCAATATAGGAATCTTCTGTACTCAAAAAGACAGTGGAGTCTGACTCCACTGTCACAGCGGGGGGACGGAACTAGTTTATGCAACAAAATTTCATTCACTACTGGACCCTGCACTACGTATATACAATTGATATAGAAAAGGAAATTCTTAAAACGGAGCATATTTAGTCAGCAATCACTGCTTGGAGACCAGAATGGTCCTTGTTATGAATTAGCTATCCCTAATTTAAGCAAACCATGGTCTGGGATTTACCTAGAAGTTGACTCACCGTGCAACAATTGATTTAATGTCTCTACTTTAGTGGGAGCTAAGAAGTATGATTTAGGCCCATTATTCCTTTTCTATTTGTGTTTCTAAACTTGCAGGCTTATATACGTGATTCTCCCTCCTAAGACAGCTGGCTTTTTTTGAGTCCAGAGACTTTTGAAGCTCCATTCCCATTACATCCTCATGATTTCTTACTGATGGATATCTTAGCCTGTTTCTAAACTATACCTGCTTCAGACTGGAAGCTGAAGGTTCACATGAACATTTCTCCAATCCACAAGCTCACTGTAAAATATTTAATTTTTGAGACATGATAAAGCAAAAAAAAAATCCTGAAACCATCGGATACCTTTAAAATGTTTTGGTAAGCATTACCACTATTCAAAAGATGCTCAACCATGCTCTTGCGGATAAATTTCAACAAAATTATATGCCAGAAGGATACCGTGGTTCCCAGTCCATCAAATCAGGCACCCATATGGTTCCATACCAGGATACTTGCCCATACTGATTTTGGAAGTAAATGCCAACTGTCACTGTGTATTTTACCACGGTTAATTGGCCTGGCATGTGAACATGTGTGCAATATGACATGCCATAGTAACTGGGAGTGCTTAGTATATGTTAGTCCATCTGGAAAAGTGCATGATTGATCACCTATGTTGCTGGATTAGTGGCACAACAAACTGACTCCACATCATACACGACTGCTAACAATACACCATACTGCCAGGACGGGGCTTCCACATTCTCAGCACAGCCATGGCTTTCTCACAATAAACACATACAGCTATACCCACCCCCGCACATGTTATGAATAAATTGCTGGAGTCACTTACTATAGAACTTCTTTGACTAAAAAAACAATTTAAAGTTCCATTTCATCATAAAACGTCATTGTTTCACCTTGCTCCTTTTACACAAACTCCAGTGACTGATTGAAGAAACAGAGTTCCTACTGCATTAACACTCTACATCCACAAGGCTTCTTCCAACAAGTTCCAAGACTCCCAAGCAGCACAGCCAGTGATCAGGAATGATAAGCATTGACACCATAACTCATTTCTGATTTGAATGGACAAACCTAAGAAGGGAGTACGAGTATTTGTACAACCAGAGATATCAAAGTAGCCTCAAAAGAATTGTCTGTAAGACTAAAATCCTATGTATATGTATCCAGGAGTAAGATCCACTAAACAGAATGGGATGTATTTCTGACCAACAATACATGTCAAATGTTTCACAGAACAACCCTCAATATCATCATATCTAATCATGTGAATTCCTTCATGCAGATAAGGATTACTGGAGACGGAATCTTCCACACTGCTTTACATCATTCCAGTTGGTAATCTGTTTTCACGCTGGAGTATACCCCCCCACACACCAATTGCATGTGCCTTGTTATACTACTACTTCCTGCTTGCAGCTGGGCGGTCCTAGGTTCCCAGTACTCACGGATTGGTCCTGCCATCTAAACCTACAGAAGTTGTAAAATAGAAGTGAAGAAACCAGTGAAAGGAATAATCAACAGCACATCTTCCTTCCATGTATGACATGCCTCTGATATCCCTATTCACTGTACACATAAACTCAAGTTTGAGACTGAAATGTTATGACTTCCAGACAAGTGAACATTCACACAGACATTGAGTGTGTGTTCTTACTTCTGGACCACGTCAGTAACATTCAAGTGTAATTAATTTGATGTGGGATGCAACTTAACAGAGGTCAATCTCCACACTATAATTAGTCCTGTGCATTTTAAAATGTCATTGTAGGAACAGCTAACATATCTTACAATACCTGTCATATGGCAAACTCTACAGCATCTATGGGCAAAATCCAGTTGTTAGTCTTAAATAGATTAGACCTGCTAAATCAATGGGGTTTATATGAATGTTGGGTTATTGAGTTCCCATTGATTTTAATGGGTCTACTCCAGCTGTAACTAGCAACTGAATTTACTTTTATGTGTTCTCTTCATAGAGCTCTGTAAAGATGAAACTACCTGGAAATTTGAGGAAGTCTTATTTATATATATATCTTTACATAAGGCTCGCAGCAGAAGGAACATCTGCCACACAGAGGAATTGTCAACACTGTGGTGTATCTGACTCTTGAGTTTCCATTTGAGAATTGTGATTTACAAACAGGAAGGACAATCAAACAAGAAGGTATTCTTTTTCCTCCATCTTTGCTTTCCAGAGCAGCAAACATTGATGTAAAACAACTTTTCTTTCTCTGTAACAAAATGTCTCATTTTCCCATTTAGTTTACAAAACATTCCAACACTGACAACACAACAGCTGGCAAAATGGGTCAGCTCATTAGGCATTCTGGCCTGAAAAAGAAGGGCAGAAGGTGCATCTATATATACGGAACTGTTTTTTAAATGTGTGTGCGTATGTGTGGATACACACACACACACACACACACACACACACATAAACAGTTCCAAAGCTGGGCATGCTTCTGGGAATACATAATTTTGACAAAATTATTTTTCTTGATCTTGCCAGGTGGCATACCTTACTTGGGAAGACCATTTCACACTAACAGTTTTATGCGTAAAGCTAAGATCTTTTAAGTAAAAAAACAGAGCCAGCATTTACATTGCCCTCCAGAACTGCTGGACTGCAACTCCCAGCAACCTTAGCCATCATAGCTAATGGCAGAGAATGCTAAAAAGTGATGCAATCTAACAATATCTGGAGGGCTGTATCATCCCCACCCCTGGTGTAAGGTGTCAATGCATTAAACACAGTCTTCCAAACACACAGAGCATATTACAGTAGGACCCCCATATCCGCTTGGGATCGCTTCTGGGGGGACCCGTAGAAACCAAAAACTGTGGATAAATATTTAGAATGTTGACTATTGAAGTATCAGAAATGGAATTTAAAAAGTGGCAAAATATGATAAATAATTATTGTAATGGAGGCAAAAGATCAAAAATCAATAAAAATAGATGGTATAAATCTCCAAAAAAAAAGGAGGTTTAGGCTTACCTAATCTAAAGCTATACTACGTAGCGAATCAATTAAGATATATAATTGATAGTGTTGCGGAGGTGAAGGAAATGGAATGGATGGAAATAAATAAACAAGAGATAGAGTTAAAATTAAGAAATATATGTTTTTGTAAATTAAAAAAGAAATATAGGGAAACAATACAATCTGTTTCTTTAAAAAATATATTAGATATATGGAATAAATATAAAAAAAGTATTAGTTCCAGGAACATCACCATTAACGCCAGCAATATTGTTAGAGGGTTTCCCAGCAAATTTAAGAAATGAAGTGGAAGCAAAATTAGGAGGACAAGAAATTATAAGGTTGAAGGAATGGATGGGGAAAATGAAAAATAAAAATTATGTGGAAAAAATATTAAAGGAGCAAGGATTTACATGGTTTAAACTGATACAGTTAGAAAGATGGACAAAAAATGTTTAAAGGAGGGTAGCTGTAGAAAAGGTACAAAATTTGAGGAATTAATTACAAAAGCTATTCAAGAGAAAAAGACTATAAAGGGTATTACAAGCAAAATATATAAAATGTTAATGGATAATGAAGAAGTACAAGACTATCTTAAAGATGTTTGGGAAACAGATGTAGCAACTGTAATAAAAAAATCCAAGTGGGAAAAAATATGGAATATGCAACATTTGAAAACATTATCAGTAAGAATAAAAGAAAATTACTATAAGATTATATGGAGGTGGTATTTAACTCCAGTACGATTTAATCAAATAGATAAAAAGTATTCAGCACAGTGTTGGAGGGGTTGCCAAGAATTGGGAACGTATATGCATATGTGGTGGAATTGCAAATATGTACAGAAATTTTGGAAAATAGTAATGAAGGAAATAAGTGAAATACTGGAGATAAATATACCTTTAAGCCCTGAAATAGCATTATTACCATATTGTGAAAAAATACAAGAATCTCAAATTGTTAAGGATTTGTTACAAACTTGCTGACAGCAGCAAGGTTAATAATAGCAAAGAAATGGAAAATACAAGGTGAATATAAAATAGAAGAATGGTATGATGAAGTATGGAATATAGCTATAAATGAGAAATTAACAAATATGGTTAAAGGAAAAAAAGGAGGGTTAAATAAGAATGTTTTTGGTGGAAAATGGAGTAAATTTTTAGAATTTGTATTAATAAAGGGGAGAGGAAGCAAACCTGAGTTGGAAACAATGATTTTCTGGAAAGAGGGATGGATGTAAAGGGAAGTCCCTCGGTGGAGGGAATCACTGTTATATATGTTTGTTAAGTTTTATGTAGTAATTGTATGTTTTTTTCTTTAATTTTAAAAATTAATAAAATTATTATATATTAAAAAAAAACAACTGTGGATAATAGCAAACACTATTTAAAATAATGGGACTTCTGGTTTAAAATACCATAGAGTTGCCTTGGAGAACTCAGAAAATGTGGCTAATGTCATATTTAAAACTATAAAAATTAAAAACAATACAAAAGTAAAAAATAAACATATACGATTTAAATAACAATTAAACAATTTATAAAATAAAACATTACACATTAAAAATATTAAAATGCATTAAAAGACTACATGCAAACCCTAGAAAACCTTTAAAAAAGTACCACACAACATTAAAAGCCCAATTCCAGTCTGTGTGTAAAAGCCTGTAAGCATAAAAATGTTTTGACCTGCTGACTGAAAGAAAGCAAGGATGGGGCCATCATGGCCTCTCTAGGGAGGGAGTTCTAAAGTACGAGAGCAGCCACCAAGAAGGCCCTCTCCTTTCTTCCCACCAAACAAGTCTGAGAAGGTGATGGAACAGAGAGAAGGGCCTCCCCAGATGATCTTACCCACTCAGCTACTCTTCCTCTGGCCTGTTTAATTAGCTAGAAAGGACAAATGTCTAGTTCACATGTGGTGGCTGTCACCTCTCCAAGGATCCTGTCCACATGCTCAGGCTCACACATTGAAAAGCTTCCATCAACACTGGACAAGCAGGGCCAATGTTACATCCACCAAAACTGTATCAACTCTGGTATCTAAGGTCTTGTTTGCATGAGTCGAATGAAATGGCCTCCCCCTGTTCCCACACCCAACTGTTTGGACAACACAAGGTTTTGGCCCTAATTTGAGTCTGAACTGTTTGAACAATGGCCAGGCAGTTCCTACGAGGAGCCAGGGGAAAAACCCCTTTAAAATGCCTGGGGAAATCTAGATCCTGCGGGAAAAACTGGAGCATCCTGTGGCAAGAACAGGCAGCCGCATGCACATGATGTGCTGTACTGGCGGACACCACCATCACCAATGGTATCATGCTCTCTAAGGTCACAATGAGGCCTACGGCATGTGATCAAGGCTGGGTGCCCTGTTTCCATTCTCAGAGAGTGTGATATGTCACACCTGTGGCAGAAGTGTCCAACACTACTAGAGATGTGAAAGCCTGGGGGGGAAATGGAAAAATGTGTGGGTTTTTTTCCATTTTTTCCTGAGGCTTTTTTTGTTTTTTTCTGAAAAATTGAAAAAACTGAAAAAAGGAAGAAAATTGATTATGGAATGTTTTATTTTAGCACAATGAATAAAATCTGAAACTGATACTGATAACTATAACTCAGAAAATTAGTCTGATTAAATTTCATGCCTACTTATTGAATCTTAGTCCCTCACTCCTCCCTTCAACATGTTTGCCCCCTTAATTCTTTTTATGGTTATGGGTGCTTTGTGTCTATTTGATACTGTGGAGAGGACATATAACTTTTTTTCTTTCTTACTAATGTTGATGGTTTCTTCTGTTTTATTTTTATTTTTTGCCTGCTCCACATAAAATAGCAAAACCAAAGAGGTTCTGTACACTTCAGGAGATTGTTGCTTCATTTGTTACAAATAAAATTAAAAATTAAATAAAAGTAAATTCCATTTGTAATCATTATTCAAATACACTGTATTTTTAATATAGCAATTGTGATAATTTTATGCCAAATCAAATTGTGCATAGTCATATTTTATGTTCCTAAAGTAACGGAGTGACTTTCAATCTGTAAAAAGTGCTAATGTTGAATTTTTTTTTCATTTTTTCCAAAAATTTCCCCTTTTTTCTGGGGAAAAACTTTTTTTCCCCATGGCTTAAAAATTTCAGAAATGTTACATTTCTAGCTGATACAGCACAACGTGCATGTGTGGACAGACTCCCATTTCTGCCATGGAACACAAGGTAACAGGGAAAATCCAGGGCAGCTCGAGGCCAGAATGCAGAGTATTCTGGCCAGTGCAGACAAGACATAAGTTACATCATACAAGCATATCTAAGGAGATTTTCAAACAGGAGAAATAACCCCTGGGGAGATCGGGAGAGAAACGGAGCTGTTCCAGTAGCAGCGCTCTGTTTCGCACTTCCTTCTCCCGATCCCCCGTCGTCCTCCCTCTGTGCTGCTTCCATTTCCCTCCCGGTATGTTCAGCTATTTTTTACTGACGAAGAACTTTCATTGGTAAAAAATAGCAGTAGGGAAATAGAAGCAGCACGGTCGGAGGACGACGGGAGATCAGGAGAAGGAAGGGGGCGTGCGAAATGGAGCGCTGCTACCAGAACAGCCCCATTTCTCTTCTGATCTCCCCAGGAGTTATTTCCCCCATGTGAAAATCTCCTAAGACAGAGGACTGGCTCAGCTCCTCATTCAGTGTATTACCTGCAGCGATCCCAAGCTTACGACAGGGCAATGTGTATCTTAGATCCCGGATTTTAGTACCAACAAGGGTTTCCATTTTTGTTCTATTAGCTTCTGCCCCTTTGCTTTTAACCACTCCTTTCCCCAAACCCATGCTCTCCAGCTGTGTTGGCCTACTTCCATTTTGCCAAGAGATTATGAGCACTGTTGGACAAAACAGCATCTACATCTACAGCATTAGCAGGTAATAACAGCTGTCTCCAAACCTGATTTCCACAGACCATGCTATTGCTAAAGAGATGGAAAGAGGAGAAACCAGTATTTTCTAATGTTGCCAACTCCAGTTCTAGTGGTGCTTTACTAGGTGACAGGAGAAAAAGTTGGGGAAACTGGTCTTTTAGGTGTAACCAAGAATACCTGAACAATGGAAATGGAAAGAACCAACTGTATTGTTTTCCCTTTCTTTTTAAATTCCTTTGCCCATGTGACATTTCATTTTAGACTACAGCCACTTATTGGTTCGGCCAACCATGGCTTATGCCAAAGTTGGCATGTAGGAAAAAATAAAGTTGTAGCTGATCTCAAAAAAGAAGCACCCTATTAAAATGGATAGGCCAGAGAGAGGCCTACGGATAGGCCTGCGTACAAGCAGAGAGTGCACAGATCTGTTCTGAAGCAGCTAAAATGAAAACCGTCAAAAGTATTCGACATATTCTAATGAGCATAGTCACTGCATGATGATCACAACTACCAGTTCACTGATTACACATTTGGGATTTATCTATTTATAACATTAGGCACAAAAATCAGTTGTGGAAGTACTGGCACCACGAATTCAAAAGCAAAGAAATCATGATTCAATGAGTGCTGGAAACAAAGCACTGTACTGATCCTCCTCAACACATTTTGTAAATTTAGCTCTTTGTCAAAGAAATTCTGTACTCTTTTTTTTTTTAAAAACGACTTATTTCAAAAAGCATTCCAGAAGGCAGTTTATCAGTAGCTTCCCTCTGGAACAAGAAAAAAGGGGAACATTAAAATATACAGTATCAATTTCTCCTGAGGAAAAGTATGTTGTGCTTAATAAGAGCATTTCTTGTATCTATAGAGCCAATTTTTTAAATTTTATTTATTTATTTATTTATTTGTCACCAGGTTTAGGTCTTGTCCCTGATATATATGAAACCACTGGGAGAGATCATCTGGAGGCATTAGGCGGGATGTTATCAGTACGCTGATAACACCCAGATATATTTCTCCATGTCTCAGTCTTCAGCTCTGACTTGAGATGGTGTTTCTTCTCTCAATGATTGTCTTAGGGTGGCAATGGACTGGATGAGGAAAAACAAATTGAAGCTGAATCCAGGCAAAATGGAGGTTCTCACAGTAGCAGCCCTGAACCCAGGTACTAGGATACAACCTCCAGTCCTGGATGGAGTCACACTCTCCTCCAAGGACTGTGTTTGCAGTTTGGGGATACTCCTGGACTCGTTGCTCCAGATGACAAATCAGGTAAATGCAACAGTCAGGAGTGCCTGTTATCAGCTTCGGCTGATCCTCCAGTTGCACCCTTTCCTGGAAGTCGGGCTCCTTGAGACCGTGGTACATGCTCTGGTAACCTCCCGTCTTGATTTCTATAATGCACTCTAGATGGGGCTGTCCTTGTGCTTGGTCCGGAAACTTCAACTAGTACAGAATATGGCAGCCAGATTGGTCTCGGGTACATCTAGAAGAGGCCATATAACACCGATCTTAATATCACTTTACTGGCTGCCCATTAGCTTCTGGGCCCAGTACAAGGTGTTGGTTATCACCTTTAAAGTCCTAAATGGCTTGGGTCCAAGCTATCTTTGGGACTGCCTCCTTCCATATAATCCTCCCTGTGCACTCAGGTCCTCTGGGAGGAATCTGTTGCAACCTTTAAAAACTAGGCTCTTGTCGACCTCCCAGAGGACCTTTTCGGCTATTGCTTCGGTTGGACTGGATGGCCCTCGTGGTCTCTTCCAACTCTGCAATTCTATGATTCTATGTCAGCATGCTGTAACTTATGTCTTGTCTGAACTGGCCAGAATATTCTGCATTCTGGCCCTGAGCTGCCCTGAATTTCCCCTGTTACCTTGAGTTCCATAGCAGAAATGGGAATCTGTGCACACGTGCATGTTGTGCTGTATCAGCTAGAAATGCACAAACCTATGCATATCTACCATATTTCTAGACTTGAGAAATACAATTTTTAAGAACCTAGGTGTTTCTGATTTTCCAGCCCTGGCTGCTTGGTTGCTGCAATGTTTAAAAACAAGTGTAGTAACTAGAACGTCACACTAGCATCAGAAAGATCGAGGTTCAAATACACAGGGGTTGACTTTGGGCTCTCTTTCTTGATATCCTAGGAACCCCAGAAAGAGGAAGGAGAAAGAACTACATACTGCCCTGAGCTTCTAACAGGAACAGTGGGATAAAACGTAACAAATATTTGCCATCGGCACAAGATGATCCTCTTAACACAGTATTTGTCTACGGAAAGAAAGGAGCTTATCACGTGTTAACCATTACATTACATGAATGGGATGTCTGATCATTCTGTTTGTGTTTCTACATGCTCTCAAGCAGATATGAGTTTGCTTGAAGAGTTACATTAGTTCCAATTTCTATAGTGATTAACATTAGTATAAATTCAATATACTAATGAATTTAGTATATTCATTAGTATACTAAATTCTAGCTGGGTTTTTCTTGCACATAATTGTTTAGTTTGACTCTAAAGTGATTTAATGATGCACTATTTTAATTCTTTCCCCGCCCCTATCTGCTGCTGATCTCTGTTTCAGCACTTCACTAGAATTCACCATATGACTGATAAGAAGTAACAAAAATACAGATAGAAAGAAACCTTGCTCTGATTTTGCCCTCTCCTTACTTCATTCCAGAGATATTTTATGAGTCAATGTGAACTGGCTAGGGTGTATGATACTATGAACCCAACTCTGCTGATATCAATGGAAGTTTTCATTTTCTGATAAAGGTAATGTTTTTAATTTGATCGACCTAACTACTAACAATGGGAATCTTCTGCATGGACAATTCTAAGAGCTTCAGTTCCTCTCTCTCAAAAATAACATTTCCAAATTCTGCTTCTGGTCTAAACAAATAGGTAGTGACCTAAAGTGGTAGATTTATCTTATTTTGTGCCATTCTTTTCCTATTTTTGGTTGATAGGCAGGAGCTACCCCAATACTGGCACCATATATGAACCACACCTACTGAGCAGCTTGGTATAACAAATTAGCTCAGCAAGGAGCCAGCCAAACTCAGAGGAAGGTTGGCAGCAAGACAGATGAGGATCCAAGTTTCTCTCTGTAAGCCAACAACCAGGGGGGAAAAAATACTATAATACAAATCAGTAGTTCAGTAGATATGAATAAATTGTGTATTGATGCATACAACCTGTTCGTTCCCACTTAACCAGAAAGGGTAATAAACAAACCAGGAAAAGTTAGCTTTCTCACCTATTTGGCCTTATAATTTTATCTATCATGCAGTACAGTTGTCCCTTCACATTCGCGGGGGTTAGGTTCCATAGACCCCCGCGAATGTGAAAATTCCGCGAATAATGGCAGCCCTCCACCCGCCCTCCCCGAGCGACCCCGAGGCCTCCGGAGGCCTCGCGTCGCTCTTCCCTGCCGCCCCCCGCCCTCCCCGAGCGACCCCCGAGGCCTCCGGAGGCCTCGCGGTCGCTCTTCCCTGCCGCCCCGCGCCCTCCCCGAGCGACCCCCGAGGCCTCCGGAGGCCTCGCGGTCGCTCTTCCCTGCCGCCCCCCGCCCTCCCCGAGCGACCCCCGAGGCCTCCGGAGGCCTCGCGGTCGCTCTTCCCTGCCGCCCCCCGCCCTCCCCGAGCGACCCCCGAGGCCTCCGGAGGCCTCGCGGTCGCTCTTCCCTGCCGCCCCCCGCCCTCCCCGAGCGACCCCCGAGGCCTCCGGAGGCCTCGCGGTCGCTCTTCCCTGCCGCCCCCCGCCCTCCCCGAGCGACCCCCGAGGCCTCCGGAGGCCTCGCGGTCGCTCTTCCCTGCCGCCCCCCGCCCTCCCCGAGCGACCCCCGAGGCCTCCGGAGGCCTCGCGGTCGCTCTTCCCTGCCGCCCCCAGCCCTCCCCGAGCGACCCCCGAGGCCTCCGGAGGCCTCGCGGTCGCTCTTCCCTGCCGCCCCCAGCCCTCCCCGAGCGACCCCCGAGGCCTCCGGAGGCCTCGCGGTCGCTCTTCCCTGCCGCCCCCAGCCCTCCCCGAGCGACCCCCGAGGCCTCCGGAGGCCTCGCGGTCGCTCTTCCCTGCCGCCCCCCGCCCTCCCCGAGCGACCCCCGAGGCCTCCGGAGGCCTCGCGGTCGCTCTTCCCTGCCGCCCCCGCCCTCCCCGAGCGACCCCCGAGGCCTCTGGAGGCCTCGCGGTCGCTCTTCCCTGCCACCCCCTGCCCTCCCCGAGCGTCCCCGAGGCCTCCGGAGGCCCCGTTGTCGCTCCCCTCGCCACTTTCCCTGGACTCCCCTCGCCTCCCCGGCCCTCCCCACTCCCTCCTCAGGCCTTCATGGGGCCTCCGGAGCGCCTCCGGGGGCCCCGTGAAGGCCTCCCCAGCCCTCCCCACCCCCTCCCCAGGCTTTCATGGGGCCTCCGGAGCGCCTCCGGGGGTCCCTTGAAGGCCTCCCCAGCCCCTCCCAGGGCTTTCACGGGGCCTCAGGAGGCCCCCTGTCGTGGTTTTGGGGGGGCCCGCCGGGGCTCTCCCAAAACCGCGAATAATCAAAACCGCGAATGTTAAGTTCGCGAAAGTGGAGGGACAACTGTATATGGGTTGCTTCCGAACTTATTTTTTAATTTCATATCACATAGCATTGTGTTCCAATATCTTCATTTGTTTATAAGAATTTTATTCTACCAAGGGTAAATTAAAAACATAAAAGTATACCTAACCTAATTATTATCTGTTCCAAACTGATCTTCAAATTTTCCATAAAACTCATATTACTAACTGTACCCTTCCACCAAAATGCTCAATCCTCTTTGTGAGCTGTGTTAGTCTAAGAGGCTGCTCTGTGCTCACCTAATACATTCAAGGGTGCCAGTTACACAACAGAAATTGTCGCGGTGCTTACAGTGACTTTCTGATCACGAATCCATCCCTCGCTGTTTATACGATTTATGTCACTGATCTGGATATCCCAGGTGGTCCCGTGACTGATATTTACACGGCCAAAGTTCCGTGGGTTTTTTTAGGTTTTTTTTTGGGGGGGGGCTGTCAATCAAGGATGTGATTAGTCATGTTTTCACAACCTCGCTGACTCACTTCCTTTAGGGTTCCGTGCCACGAGCGATGCTATTGGCTGGCTGGGGGGGGGGAGAGGGGGCAGAGGTTTGTTATTCCCCCTTGCTTCTTTAAAATTTTAACCCTTTCAGAAGAGGCAGAAAGCATTTTGAAAGATCCAGACTGAGATCTTTCGCTTAGACGCAGGAACGAAGGAGTGCTTTCCATTTGAAATCAAGCAGAGTGCTTCCCTTTTGAAATCAAGCCCCTTTCCCCTTTCCTCTTTAAAATATTAACCCTTGCAGCAGATTTAGCTACAGAGTTCAGATTACAAGCAAGCTACGGGCACAGACACAGAGAGGGGGAATTAAAGGGTGTTCATTCACTCAGAGGCTGGAATATTTTACTGTGCCCAGACCCTGGGATGTGACCAAAGCAGGGGATTAATGGGCCACCCTCTGCCCATCACGATCTCTCTGTAACATGCAGTAGAGGAAAAGGTAAAGCTGAAGGGTTTGCAGTGTAGAAATCCATTTAAAAAGGTGATTGAGTACACGCGCACGCGCGCACAGACATCAACCTTCGTGCAGCTGGAAGGGATGCCTTTGTTTTCGGCTGGTGAGGCTGGATCTGTTGAACGGGTGACTGACCCCTCCTTTTCTGGTCCCTGAGCTCTAAGCCCGCCCCCAGTCACCATTTCCAGCCATCTCAGTACCGAGACATTTTGTCCCACGCTGTTTACATATCCGATTTTCCGAATCCTCCCGTGACTTTTTTAAAAACCGGAACAAACTGCGGGACTGGAAGTCCCGCAGGTTGAGGGACAAAAGGTGGCCCCCCTTCCGAAAATCACATACCCGACCCGATGTACGTGTAAACTGCCAGGGATCGACACGAATTCTTCCCGGGACATTTTCATCGTGTAAACGGCCCCCATGACTGTTTCAGAATTTATAGCTAGGTTCCAACTACCAACTCCCCTTTTCTGTTCTGACAATATTCAACATACACTTTGGCTTTCTGTAGATTTAACTTTTTTACTAAATTAGTAACACTGGTATACTCTTCAAACATTCTTGTTAGAGAACCATCACCATATTAGCTCCCCAACACATACTAAGTAAGAAAGACAATACCTTTAATTAGAACACGTAGTAAAAACCTAGATAACTGTTGTATTGTTATGTGTCTTCAACTGAAATCCACCTTATGGTGACCCTATCGTGATTTTCTGGGCAAGATTTCTTCAGAGGGATTTTGCCTCTGGGGCTAAGAGAGTGTGGCTTGCCCAAGGTCATCCAGAGATTTCCTTAACTAAGCAGGGATTCAGACTTTGAATTCCTGTTGTCTTAAGTCCAACAACCAAACCATTACACCATGCTGGCTCTCTGTCCTAGATAAAAGTGTAGAAACACACACTTTTTATAAATTCATTTGAACATATGTTTACATGTATACTATTTGGGAGGGTCAAAAACATGTGTGTGTATGTGCACATGCATGCATTTTTATTTGCATGTTTAGGCTTGCACAGAATTGAATTCATTGTATTTTATCTTCAGTTTCTCATTTCAGCCTGATGGAGAGTGATGCAAGACTCTGGTACTTTATTCCATCAACAGTCCATTGAGACTACCATAAGAAACCACTTTGCTTCTATAGGAAAACTGCCAAAGGCTGCCTACAGTTCAGAAGCATTTGCTGTTTTCAAGTGCACTTGCATTCAGTTCTCTCACTAATATGCCAGAGATAGACTAACAACACTTAAATCAGCATAAACGTTCAATGAAGATTCAATTACGCCATGAGCTCTTGGCACATCTAATTTCTCTACATTTAAAGAAATAAACCAATATTCCAGTATAAATGTACCTGTGCCAGGCGGGTTATAGTCATTAGACTTATGAGCTTGCAAAACTTCATAGAAATCATACCCATCTTAATATTTCACCCATGTACACTTACTTTCAACCAACTCTCAAGATATCTTCTATTAAACTATAGTATGCCATAATGAAATATGAACCAATGAACTGTGAGTACAGAACAACCATTTTTCTCTTGTATATGGGTAAACAAATATAAGAGCCGTGGGCCCTTTCTAAGTTACAATGCAGAGACTGGAGTAGATATTAGAGACAGATGCTTCCTCTACTAAACTGCAGTCATATTCATAAGGATAAGCCTCAGAAATGCTCAGTGATATCTACACTTCTCATCCATTATATACTGTCTTATCCCACTTTATCCCAAATGGATCTTTGAAGAGATCAGCATCATTCTGAAATTCTCAAACAGGCAATCGGGTAAGGAAACTTTAGTGTGAATTAAATAAATTAAAAAAAAACCCTGAAGTCATCAGGATGCAAAGTACTGCAGTGGCTCAGGTTCCTTCACTAGAACTAAATGTGTCTGCAATATGTTCAGATTTTGTATGCTCACATTTCTCAAAATTAAAACAAAATTTTAAAGTGCAGGGTTCTTGCAAATCAGTATTCCTTAACCTTAACACAAACCAAAGTAGACTTCCTAAATCAGGGGTAGGAACCATGTAGCCCTCAAAATGTTATGAGACTTCAATTCCCAGCAGCCCTAGTCAGCATAGTCAATGGTAAGGAATCCTGGGAACTGCAGTCTAGCAACCTCTGGAGGGTTACATGATCCCCACTCCTGACCTATATGCTCCTCATTGTGCTCCTCCTGTTTATATATCACACACCACCTCTATTTCAAGAAACAGGCTTAAGTGGTGCCATAACACTTTCTCAGAACATGGCACTTTCCAACATGTTGGACCTGAGTTTTAATCATCCCCAGTCAAGGGGCATATGCCATTCAATAATTCCTAAGGCTTCCCTCAGAGACAGAAACTTTCCTTGTAGCACCAAACTGAAATGAGTGACTCCAAGCAAGGCTACTTATACCCACCAACAAAGAAAGTTGGTATAAAAGTTCCTGTAAGTCGTTGTCTTCTTCCCACTCCATAGCCAATCACTGCCATCCTGCACTGACAAACAGCAATCTGCACAGCAACTGCCTGCAGGGGTAGATTATCAATGGTGCAATTGATGCAAATGCTCCAAGGCCCTCAGTGGTTAGGAAGCCTGTGCTGCTGTTGATGCTGCGCACATATACACACATGGGAGGCTGCCAAGAAACAAATCCTCTTTGAGGAAGAGGAGGGCTATAGATCTCACTCCCCTTGCCCTCCCAAGAGCTGGCAAAGTTTATTGCCCACCCTGGCCGCATGTCCCAGCTGCCATGTCAACGAAGAGGTAGGTGGTACCTTGCCTTTGCTCACATGTGGTCTTCTTATCAATTTTGCTAGTGAAGGATAAAGGACTACACAGGGACAGGAAGACAGTATAAGTGAATGCCTGGCTATGTAGATGGTGTAGATGGGAGAAGTTTGGCTTCTAGGACCACCGTCTTTACTTTTCAGAAAGAGGACTACTGGCTATAGATGGGCTCCACCTCAGAAAGACTGGAAAGCATGTCTTTGGTAGTAGCACAGCAGTCTGATCAAGTGGGATTTCAACCAAACCAATGGGGGGCGGGGTTTGGAGATAACAACTCAAACATCAGTCCAAAAGCAAGCTCTAAACACAAGGATGTGAATTCTAGAGGAGAAGCTGAGAGAGAGAATGCGATCCACAAAAAATCTGACAGTAAATTAATAGGTGAGAACGAACCAAGTGTCTACACACCAACATACATACTTTGGGAAACAAACAAGATGAGGTCCTAGGTCAGGAAGGTAAATGACTTTATAAGCATAACAGAGACCTGATGGGATGATTCTCATGATTTTGATATTACAAGTGAAGCATATAACCAATTCAAAAAGAACAGATGTAGCAGAAAGGGAAGGGGAGTAGCATTATATATGAAAGACAAATTCAGTTGTACAGAAATCCAGGAGAGTGATCAGAGGGGGCCAGTTGAGGCCACTTGGGCAAAAATAAATAGAGAAATAAATAAGAGCAACCTTGTGGCAGGAATTTACTATAGGCCACCAAACCAAGAAGAGGTGGTGGATGATGCTCTTCAGAACAAATCTCAGAAATCTCAAAGATGCAAGAATTAGTAGTCATGGGGGACTTTGAATTACTGTACTCTGCTATCTTCTGGAAGACTAACTCTTCTAAGCATAGACTCACCAACAAATTCCTGATAGTTTCTTATTTCAAAAGGTAAAGGAACTAGGGGGTCGGTAATCCTGGACTTGATCCTAATCAATAGGAAGGAGATGGTCACTGAAATCAAAGTAGTCAGTACTTTAAAGGGAAGTGACCATATAATGCTGTTAGTATGTCTGACTACCCCTTCCCCATGGTATCTCATAACTGGAAATATTGGACACATTTCAGAGTCAAGTTGGCTGGGGCAAACCAAAGGCCAGTTGGAGGTCACAGTGACCTGGGATCAATGGTTGCATTTCAGACTGGAAGGAGGTCTTGAATGGAATGCCACAAGGTCCTAATCCCAGGGACATTACTCTTCAACATTTTTATCGGTGACTTACATGACGGTGGAGGGAATCCTTATCATGCTTGCATATGATGCAAAACTGAGAGGGATAGCTAACACATTGGAAGATACAAACAGAATTCAAAAGGACCTAGATAAACTAGAAAATTGGGCAAAAATCAATAAAATGAAATTCAATAGAGATAAATGCAAAGTTCTACATTTTGGCCACAAAACCTAAATGCATAGGTATTGCATGGCTATACATGGCTCAGCATTACTACATGTGAAAAGGACCTTGTTGATCATAGGTTGGACATGAACCAGCAGTGTGATGCTGCAGCAAAAAAATGTGAATACTATTTTTGTCTGCATTAACAGAAGCATAGTTTCTAAGTTGAAGGAAGTAATAGTCCCACTACATTCTGTACTCGTCAGGCCTCACCTGAAGTACTGTGTTCAGTTCTGGACACCTTATTTTAAAATACATATAGACACGTTGGAGCAGGTTCAGAGAAGAGCAACAAGGAAAAGAGATACGGAGAACAAAACATATGAGGAAAGGTTGAAGGAGCTGGGCATGTTCAGCTTGGTGAAGAGAAGACTGAGGGGTGACATGATCACACTGTTTAAATACCTCAAGAGCTGTCACAAAGAGGAGGCGTTAGGCCTGTTCTCTCCCGCCCTAGAAGGTAGGACCAGGTCTAATAGTCTGAAGTTACAGGACAGTAGATTTCAATTGAACATCAGAAGGAATTTCTCGACATTAAGAATGGTTCAGCAATGGAACCAAATGCCTAGAGAGGGGATGGGCATCTTCAAAAGTGGCTGGACAGCTACCTGCTGGGGGTGCTTTAGCTGGAGAGTCTTCATTGAGCAGGTGATTGGGCTCAATGATCCATGAGGCCCTTTCGAACTCTATGACTCTATGACTCCAGCTTCAGTCATCCTTCCTGGGGCACAAGCCAGGGAAATGCCCAGAATCACCCCTTCCCTCAGGCCTCAGGGGGGCCACTTTTGGCCCCAGGGAGGCCTCCTCTTGGCCTGGCAGCCCACAACCAGTAGCGCAAAACCAGACCTCTGGCAGGAGAGCTCATATGTGTGTACAAAGAGGCCTTGTTTTAGAATTGCTCCAAGACATCAACCATGTTTAACAGCCATGTCTCTTTGATTAAATATAACTAGTAGGAAGAGATTCAGCAAACAGTCATATTCTGATTCTGATGTGATAGCCCATTTGAGGGCAGAAAGTTACTTCCTCGCTGACAAATCACATGGGCTAGTTATCTGGGGCTCTGGCAATTCCCCCCCCCCTTGTGGTATTCTCCTTTGGCAGGCGCATGGTTCCTGTCTGTGGCACTCAGCAGGATGGTGTCTGCATTGGCCTTGTAGTGAGCTACTTAGTTACAAGCCAGATATCATTCTACCTCTTGAACAGCTCCAGAGTCATGGAATAAGATGACACAGTGGCTTTTTCTAACCCACTGCTCCCCCAGGCCCTTGACTGACCAACAATCCCCACCTAACTGCTTGAGTCACCAGATATCTTGTTTTTCCTTCAGCAGATGGGAAGAGAAGGTAAGCTCAGAGCTGAGCAAAGAAAGAGAGGAATGGGGAAAGCTACAGGGGCAACGTTTTAAAGACTGCTACAAGGCGAGGGCCTGGTCATTGGATTGTGATCTGGCAAGGAGGCAATGAATGGTCCAGTACAGTAGAACCCCCATATTTGCTGGGGATTGGTCCTGGGAAGCCCCATGGATATCAAAAACTATGGATAATAAATAGTAAATGCTATTGAAAATAATGGGACTTCTGGTTTTAAATACCATAGAGTTGCCTTGGAGGACCTAGAAAATGGTTAGAGAGGACACATTTTCTAAGAAGACTCTATGGTAAGTGTGCTGTTTTGTGTCCTATGGATAATTGAATCAGTGGATACGGGGGTCCTACTGTATTCCTTTTGGCCTTTCCAATTCTATGATAGGGGCAGTGACAGGTATCACCACACCACTACCCTGAACCCACCTGAGTTCGTTATTTCAGAAGTTAAACAGGGTCAGTTCTGGTTATTAAGTAGATGGGAGACCACCAAGGAAGGCCCGGGGATCTCCAGGTAGGGCTAGGAAAGAAATCTGCCTGAAACTGTGAAGAGCCATTTCCTGTCAGGGTTGGCCACACTGGACTTGCTGGACCAATGGTCTGGTTCAGTATAAGCTTCCTGTCTTTGGGAAATACAGCATGTATATACTATGACCCTGTGCAAGTTTTCAAGGTCAACAGAATGCAGGTAGCATTAAGTCCAGCAAAGTCTGGAGCTTCTCACCCATCCACCCCCCTTTTCATTTCCCACATGCCCCCATACACACCCACACACAATTTAGAATTAAACTCAGCTATTATTTCACACATTAAACAAATCAGCTGACCAATCAAAACTTACACAAGTGCCAGCTCAGCACACTTCACAGCTTGGATGCAATGACCATTCATACATAGTCTCCTTAGGCTTCATTACAGACAAAGGGCATTTTCATCTGTAACACTAGAAGGACATTTTGCATTTCCTGCATGTGAAATATGACTGTGAAACCAAGAGACAGTAGAACAGTCATTCAATTTACAGAACTGCTTCCTTTCTTACTCCCACACATGCACACAAACTGCAAGAGAGGCTGCAAGAGTGGCATATTTAAGTTTCATGTGTGACAATACCCTTTGTTTCATCACACCATGACCCAAAGGGAATGACTGAAGAAGCAGTTGGAATGCTGTATCTCAACACAGGAAATCAGGGTTCAGCCTCACTAGTTTTAAGCCTGATATACCCCATCAGTTGTTGCAATTATCTTAGGTAGAGACGTGAAGGCCCAGGAAAAAAACCCAGAAACATTCAGAACCCCTTTTTTTCTGAATGTTTATTTTTCTATATTTTTTTTTAAATGGGTTACGAGACATTTTCTTTTAGAATGATGAATACATGTTTAAGACAAAGTTTTTATATATTTAAGTCCCTCTCCCCCATTATTTCTATAAAAAATCTATGTAGCAGATAGACTTTTAGGTAATACTACATACAACAGTGCTACTCAAAATACTGATCCACAGACCAGTGCCAGTGTGCAAGCTATCAGCTGTCAGTCTGCAGCAAATTTCGAGGAATGAAATGGGCTCAAATATGGCACATTAGAAAAAAATACAGATTCTTCTACATCAGATAGTCTGAACACTGCTGTACAGTATCATATCATTGTAATTCCTGGTTTCTTTTCTCAGTTCTTGTTATTGGAGGGAACTGTTTGTGTCTGCTTGACACGATGGATGACTAAGAAGATAATAAATAATTTTCTTTATTTTACTATAGTTCATGGTTTCTTCTGTTCTTACTGGGGGTGGAGCATTGTTTGATTGATTCTCACACAATGGAAAAGCCAAAGAGATTCCTTAAGTTCAGGTGTTCCTTATAGTTCAGGACCTTCTATTTCCATTTGTAACAAAATAATAATAATAATAATTTTAAGTTCAATTTGTAATAATGTTTGGAATAAACTGTGCTTTCAATATACTAATCATGTTAGTTTTATGCCAAACAAGGTTATATGTAACACATTTTATGTTCCTGAAATGACAAACTGACTTTCAATTTCTATAGACTGCTAATATTGCAATTTTCCCCCATTTTTCTGAAAATGTTTCGGGGGGGGGAATATGTTGCTTTTCACCCCATGGCTTCAACATCTCCAGAAATTATACATCTCTACTCTGAGCTCTCTGGGCATTATACAAACCTAAATAAATAAATAAATAAAATGTACTGACCTTGGCAAAGAAACCACAGCACAGCCAAGTTCTACAGTATATCAGTTCCTGATTTATGTGGGGTTTCCCTCCCACCTACACACTCTGAATGCAACTTTTCTATTTCGGAGCAAATAGTACAAATGAGGTTTTGCAATTTACATAAAATCAAACTAAATAAACTCTAGTAGAATCCTGAAATTCATTTGCTGCAGGGCGACAACAGCTGGGCTCAACCAGGGGGTGCCAGTTAACCAATTAGGCTAGTCTTTCTATACCTGGAAGGTATTACAAACCAGAGGCTGAGAGCTAGGTTCAAATTAATTTTCTTGTGGGATTGGTAAAATGCCTGTACAAGGAACAGATACGGAAGCCTTTACATTTAAAACAAGTTGAGAAGCATGCTGCCATGATGGGTGCACACACTGCATAGAACAAGGAGGCCTGGATTGGAAGTTGGGTTTGTTTTAATTTCTTCTTGCAATCAATAGCATACCTATTTCCAGCCAGGAAACACAGGGACTCATAACAAGAGGACATTCTCATTCCCTCCCAACAAGGAGGCCTCTGAAGTCTGCCTGTCCAGCACCTTCCCCAGCCATACCTACACCAGTCCTTCTCATCTTTCAAGCATGCTTATTCCCCTAGGACCACCACCACCACCACTACCACCGTGCCACCAAAAAGACAGTCCTTTCTGCTCTGTGCTTTATCGATTTGAAAAAAAATATATTATTACTTATTAATATTGGGTGATAGTATAAAGATGTCATATGAATATAAAATATATTTATTGATAGGAGATAAATTAAGACCGATAGCTCAAGGTAAAGAAGGTATTAGGTTAATCAAGACAACTCTGTGTAGACAGAATTAATTAACATTTCAGTGTAGAGATAAAATTATTTATCATAACAACAATAAAGTGGGGAAATGTTAGAGAGGAAATCAAGAGTGGTTGGTTAAAGGGGGACAGATGATTGAGGGGGTAAAGAATGGGAGAAGGTTGGAAGTAAGTAGAGGAAGGAGTGAAGAAGAGAGAAAAGAAGTATGGGAAAAAGATTTTAAAAGGATGGAAAGAAGATGGGAAAGAATGAATGGGGGTCAAATGAAGGGTGGTAGAGAAGGAGAATGATATATATGATATTTTAAAGATTGCTTATGAATGAATATAATGGATGCTTATGAATATAATGAATATAATGGATGCTTATGAATGAAGATGGGATGTTTGGAATTGTTAGGTGTATATTATTTTTGTGGTAAAATAACAATGAAAAATAAAGACAGAAGGCACAGTCCAGCTCCCTTTCTATGGGAGTTTTGTTGCTGAGGCGAAGTGGGAGCTCGCCTGCCCCCTTCTACCGCAGAGGGGTGCGTGTGGACAGGCGTTTAAAGCCCTCCGATGCTGAATCACAGCACAAACATGGTGGCTGGCAGGAGCTCGTGAGTTCACCACCCCGGCTTGGTGGTCGAAATCGGGTTTAATCAAAAACGTGTTTCTCATTTCTTTGGCCCGAGCGTTCAACGCCCCAGAGAAGATTTCCTCGGGTCCTTCTTCCCCAAATGGCTAAAGGGCCTTGGGCGGGGGGGCGACCCTCTTCCAAGTCCTGGGGGGTAACCCCCCCCCCGAGGTCTGTGCCCAGCAGCCTCACCAAGCAAAGGGGAACCCAAAGAAGAAGGGGAACAGGCCACCTTCCTCCTCCCCCAGAAAGAGGTGCGGTGCCCGCGCAGCCTCCCCGGAGAAGCTCCGCAGCCGGGCTGGGGGCTGAGGGGGGACTCACCTTGCTTGCGAGCCAGGGCGCCGCCAGACACCCGCCCTGGGCAGGGCCCGGGATGTTCTGCCCCCTCGGAGTCCTCGGACTCCCCTGCCCCCCACCCGTGTTCATCGCCCTCCTCCTGGGACTGCCACCTGCCCTTCGCCGGCTGAGGGGCTCTTTGCGTGGCTGCAGCCCGGGCCAGCGCGGCTGCCCAATCCGCACCACACAATCCGGTTTGGAAACGGGTTTCTTTGCAGAGCTCCTTCCTATGGGATCCTGGAGTGTGTCGTTTCGCCCCGTCTTTCGCCTTCTCTGCCAAAGAGCGCTGGTGCCTCGGCAAACTACAAATCCCAGGATCCCATAGGAAGGAGCCATGCAAAGACTCCAGTTTCAACCCGGAGGATTTCTCTAGTGTGGATGGCCTTTCAAAAATAAATAAATCCTACGACACGCACCAAGCCCTCCGCTCGTAAACCTTGAGAAACCTTCCAGCCCCCTCCTTCCAAAGCCTGACAAGTCTCCTGATAATTTACGATGCGCCAGTTTTATGCACAGTCACGAAAACACACACACACACACCCAAAGGCTGCAGCCCTGCACCACAGCTCTGGTTCCTCGGCACGCGGCGCCTCTTCCCAATGCAGCCTTGCGCGGGGAGGGGGGGTCTGCTTTGGCAAGTCCACAAGGCATTCCTTCCAAGCAGAAAAAAGCCTGTGCAGCTTGGCATTTCCCCCCACCCGAAGCTTTCGCGGACCCCCCCCTCCCCGCTCTCCATAAGCAGGTCAGCCGTACTGCAGCGCTCTGCTGCAGAGTTGCCCAGCCTGCTTCTCCCCGCCAGCCCCCCCTCCGCGTCTCACACCGCCCACCCACGCGAGGCAAACCCCGAACGGCTGGGGGAACACTCACCCGCCCGGCATCGCCTGCGGCAGCCCAGCACCCCAGCGCCTGCAAGACTCCGGCTTGGCTTGCCAAATTTCTGCTCCTTGGCCAGGAGCGATGAAGCACGACTTAGGAGAGGATCGGGGGTGGCTGGGGGGGGGGTGGCTGGGGCAAGGGCTGACCACGCAAGGGCGGCTTAGCCCTCTGCAAGCACGCGTGCCCAGCAGCCCCGCGGAAAGGCGCTCATCGTGCCAGCCCGGTCACGGAGGAGCGGGCATCTCCCTGCGTGTGCGTGTGCATGCGTGTAAGCCCGCGCGCGTGTAACCGGGCCCGCGGGGGGGGGTGAGTCGAGCTCCGCATTCACGGGGCTGAAAGGGATCCAGGAAGGCAGAAGGTTGCACTTTAGAACTAAAAATGAACCGAGGATGAGGTCATGCCTTGAAAAAAAGCCCCTGACGTCACCCGCAGCCAATCAGAGAGGGAGGCTCAGGGGCAGGATGACGTCAGCCTCTGATCCCGGGGCTTTGGGTGCAGATTAAAGGGAGACCGGCAGGCCGAGGGGCCGTTTCCAAAGGGCAGGGGCTGCGCTTCCTCGCCCTCCCCGCCACCTCTCGGCCTCTTTCCCTCCCAGGTTTTGGGTTTTTTTGCAACCTCTTAAAAGGGGAATGCCTCCACCCCCCCCCCCGCAATCCCCGAGGGAGAAAACTGGTGCAGAGAATGCAGCAGCCCTGTCAAAACAAGCCATTCATTCTGATATTTACCCTTGCAGGAGGTTCCTTTGATCAGGAGGCAGAGAAACCCCTTTTCCCAGAAACGGGAACTGGGAGAGCCATAGGCGGCCGCCCCGTTGCAGGACAGAAACAGATGCATTGTCTTGATGGCTGCATGAAGCAGGTTTAGGGCTTTCAAATGGGAGCTGAGCTACAGAGATGGACTAAAAATGATCGCTGGTCAACCTAGAGGAAAAGCAGGGCTGGGCTTTCTGCGGGGGCGGGGAAGGATGGAAGGAAGGAGGAGAAAGACAGGTCTGGAAAGCCAGTTCAAAGGAAGAGGGGTTGAGTGACAGGTAAAGCAATGAAGTCATAGCAGTGCAGGAGTCCTTCTCATAAAATTGAGATCTTTATATGCTGTGAGTTGCTTTCAGCACCATTTGTACTCCAGTTCTGTGGGTGGGTAAATAATATCCAGAGCTGAGTTCCAAGCTGCGGCCATCTGTAAGTAATGAAGTATTTGTAATGTGTTGTGTTGTTGGTTTTTTGTACCATCACACACATAGCATCATAGAGTTGGAAGAGACCACAAGGGCCACCTAGTCCAACCCCCTGCCATGCAGGAACACACAATCAAAGCTCGCCCAACAGCCTCTGTTTTAAAACCCCCAGAGAAGGAGACTCCACCACACTATGAGGCAGTGGGTTTCCCTGCTGAACAGCTCTTACCATCAGGAAACATTATTTTAACCACCACCCATCACTTCCATTATCAAAATTGTACTATTCTCTCCCCACCCTCAATAAGTGACATATTTTAAGGACGGAGTGCTTTGATTGTGTGTTCCTGCATGGCAGGGGGTTGGTCTGGATGGCCTTTGTGGTCTCTTCCAACTCTATGATTCTATCACAGATACTGCATAGAGTAACAGATCACTGTCCTCTCACCAGATTTTGGATGCTGAACTAGGTTGGGCCTGGTTAGTACCTGGATTGGAGGCTACCATGTTGTAGCAGAAGTGTCCAAGTAGGGCTTGGGAACAATCATGCCCAAATGTGCCCCAGTCATCAACAGCCCTGCTCCAGTCTTCCAAGCTCAGGATTGGTTTCCTTGATTGAAGCACTCTACCTGTGATGCAGGCTTCCTTTCCCCCCTACTGCCTTCTAGTTTACTGAGCGTTACCATCTTTTTCAGTGAGTCATACCATCTTGTGATATGTCCAAAGTATGACAGTTTCAATTTGATCATTTTGGCTTCTAGGAAAGATTTAGGCCTGATTTGCTCATGGCCGCATTTATTTGTCTTTTTGGTGGTCCACAGTATATGTAGAATTCTCCTCCAGCACTACATTTCAAAGGAGTTGATTCTCTTCCTCTCTACTTTCTTCACTGTCCAGCTTTCACAACCATACATAGAAATCAGAAAAACTGATTTCCAAGGGGGATGATATGTTACATTTGCTGAGTCTTGGCAGAGCTGGGCCAGTAGTCAGTGATGGCCAACATGTTCCACCAATTAGGTAAACTGAATATAGGCAGAAAGATGCTCTAATAGCCTTTTGAGGCCAAAAGCTGTAGCTATAAGGGTGTTAATTTAAAAAGAGATTGGTCTGCTCATTGCTGATAAGTCAAAAGGGGCTCTCCAGTTGTGTATTGTTCAGTGGAGGGGACATGCCTGCTTTGGTCACCTTAGAGCAGGTGTGGTGAGTCTGCACCCCCCCCCCCAAATGTTGATGAATTATTGTTTCCATAATCCCTTGCCATTGCGCCAGGCTGACTGTGGTTGGTGGGAATTAGAATCCAACAATGTTTGGATTTCAGCAGGTTCTGAAGTCCAGCCTAAGAACAAGGATGGGAATCAAGTGGTCCTCCAGATGATGGATTGTAACTCCCAGCATTCATCACCATTGGCTTTGTTGGCTAGGACTGCTGCAAGTTGCAATCTGACCCCTTCTGGAGGGCTACATGGTCCTCTGTCCCTGTCTTTGAGTAATGAAAGCAAACTGGGTGGGCTGGGTTGCTGTAGTGTTAAAAGGGCGTAAGCACTACATGATCTTCCTTGTTAAAGGAAGGGCTTGACCTCAAGGCAAAGGGTATTCCATCTATATTTAACTGTGGCTTCTCTAGCTTACCTCATTTTATTGTTAACTGGAGGATAACGAACTTATCTGTGCTTCATTCAAAGGCCTCTCTGCTTTTGGTGGGGTTTCTTCTTCATCCATACCCCCCCCCATGCTGAATGCAATTGGCTAGGCTTTGTGGAAACAGCAGCCAGAGATAGGGTCTCATCCCTTCATCGCAAGCCATTTTCCCAGTCTTCAGACCCAAAGTGCCCTTTCTGCTTCTACAGATTCCCTTAATATCTCCTTATCTTATGACTATTAAAAAAGGACCCAGAGTGGCATCAACAATTTATGGCCATCAGGTCAAAAACAAAGGTCTTTTCTCAGCTTGTCTGTTTTGCTGAATATTAGCCAGAATCTTGTTGGGGACTTGCACCTTCGTAAGCAGACTCACAACTGTGGGAATTAGAACTGGGCAGTTTCATAATGTCCATGTCTAGTAAAGCGATTCAGTTACTTTACTATGTAGGAGAGCCAGTGAAGTGACCAATGTGCAATGGGACAGATGCACAATGGCTAGGGAGTGCCAGTACACATCAGTAGAGCTTGATGCACATTGGGACACTCCTGCTGGTGTCCCATTATGCATCTTCACAATTCACTAACAGGGTTTCTTAGTGACTCTGCTATGTGGCTAAGTATATGTACAATTACGGAATGTGCTTCAAGACCCCTTTGCGTAATATACATCATGATTCCAGCCCTCATGTTTTCTCCCCTGGGATGAGCAGTTTTCCCTCTTCCCTTGAAGGCTAAGGATGTTGTGGATTGATGTGTGGGTACAGAATTACAGACAGGGACTCCCATTTAGGTGGGGTAAGGATTGCAAGAAACAGAATCCACCCACCTCTATTTCAGAATCAGTTCTCATGCTATTGCTATTTCCCAGGAGCAATGATCTTTTTGGACAGCTCACTGGATGTATGTGCGTAATATTGATATAAACAACTGGATGTGCCAATGCATCTCAAAGTCCTGCATCTCAGAGGAAGTAATTGTTTGACACACAGGTCTGATGGCATTGCTAGATGTTATTATGACACATGTAATAACAAGTTTAACCACACTGCCTGCCATTTAAAATTTGGTTCTTACTATAATTTAGATTTGGTTATGTTTAAGCTATCCTTCATTAAATGGTAGACCTGAGCATAGCTGCAAGAGTGGCAACTGTATGTTGATGTCAAAAGAACATAGATCACAGCAGCATGACTCAATTTGTAAAATACAAATCAAATGTCATATATTTCCCTATGCATACAAGGAAACTTCCTTTTCAAATTATTTTTGCTTTTATCTTGTGTGATAAAAATGTATGAATCACTCTGGAGGATCAGCCGAATGGCTGTTTAACTTAGCATTCTCTCTCTGATTGTGGTTATACAACAAGACAACTTTGTGATGGTAGAGAAGAGCTTGGAATGGGAATGGGAGTGGAAAAGCCATTTAACTAATCTGGGCTAGCATCCTGTTAGTGGTATGCACATGTTTTCACCTCTTTTTTGGACAGGATTATTCTCTTGCCCTTGTGCTCTGTTCCAGAATCTCCCTCCACCCCACACACCAGTAGTTATCAAGCCCTAGGAAGAGTGCTGGTGCTGCTTCTTATTTATAGGAAGTGGAAGGATGCAATTCAGACCATGAAAATATGGCTTCTCTGGGCTCCAAGGAGAAGGAAAAGGAAGGCAGACTTCTACCATGAGTGCACCCTCATTCTCCCCTCCCACACTCCCAAGTTGAGTCCAGCTGCTACTTCATAGTCTGAATTACCTCCCCTTCCCTCCCTTCCCCAGTGGTAAGCAGCAGTGGCAACCCTTTCTGGGGCTTGATAGCTGTCAGGGGGAGGGGCAGGAAAAAGAACTGTGTAGGTGAAGCTAATGTATGCTCCAGTATCCGGTCTCAAGCCTGGAGTGTTTAGTTCAATTAATTTTTGTCCCCTTTTCAAAGAAAGCAACAGTAACAGATTAACAAGTTGTCCTAGTCCTTGGCAATGTTTTGGTCATCACACAGAGAGGTATAAACAAAAGCCTTTGATCTCTACCACTACATCTCCTTAATCAAGCATCAAAATCAGGGGGAAAAACCACACAGTGAAGAGTGCTGAGAAAACAATAATCCACTTACACGGCAGATCGAAGATCTGAAGAACTAAAAAACAGAGCTAGATAATGGGTTTTGCAAACCAGCTTCTGTCAGCTGGGCATTTTGAAAGTCCAATGTAGTTAGCATTGGACCAGTCACAAATATATGTAGAATCCAATCCTACACGAATACCTAACTAATAACATGGCTATCTAACTAATAAAGAAATTTACTACAGTAGAACTCTAGGATACTTAGCATGCTCTGAATTACATCCATTTACTAGAGAATAAGCACCAATTCATAGTGTTTCTATAACCCATATTTCTTGTCCTTACACAAAGAGAACAAGGCTTACAGCTACCAAGACTGTAGAAGAACCAATGGATTCAAATTATAAGAAAAGAGATTCAATCTAAACAATAGGCAACATTTCTTAACTGTAAATGCTGCTCCACCGTGCAGTAGGCTACCTTGGTGGATGGTGGGCTCTCTTTCTTTGAAGGCCTTTAAACAGAGGTTGAATGAGCATCTCTTGGGAGTGCTTTAGTTGTGCATTCTTGCTTGGACTAGATGGCCCTTGTGGCCCCTTCCAGATTCTAAGTTTGCCATGAGTACAGTACAAACTGCCAAAATCTGAAGGCATGCAACAGTTCAGTGTTAGAAGTAAAGAAATACCAACACTCGTTTACAATTCTCTGTGTGTGTCACTGGTCTGTGTTCTCAAGGTTTTACTTCCTACTTGCATGCAGAGGTCACTTACCTCCAAGAAGTTTTAGTGTTTTACAACTCTTTGTCTCAGAAGCCTGAAGCCTTCAGACATGAGGCAGCTCTGCCTCAATACGCCTTACATGCACTCATGAGAGTCAGACTTAGGACATTATCAGAGTAGTGTCTAAAAACACTGTAATTCTGCAAATGAGGATAGTGGAAACATCATGGCATTATTACACTTATTATCGCAAGTTGCTGTAGTTGCGCAAAAGAACCACCACAGAATTATCGCACACCGACCACTAGTGTTTTAAGAACAGGAATTTACTTCCATGATTTAGCATGGTGAGATTTCAACAGTTCTTGCAAGAAGATGCAAGCATGCTTAAAACTCCCAAACACCTTAACAAAGTAAATGAACACATAAGCACTGAGACAAACATAAAAACATTGAAACTAAACAGGACAGGTCATAAAAAGAGTGTCCTTTGCTTTGTTTTCGCATTCTCACCTGGAAGTTTTCTCACTGAGGATTGGCCATTGATGCTGTAATCTCATGATTACAACAGGGCGTGGTTTCACACACCATCAACAGTGCAAAAAAAGCTCTATTGATGCTCTATTGATGACTTGTCCTATGAATTAGAAATAACAGCTTTTTCGTGGCTGGAGCATGGAGTAACCACACAGAGACGAAGACAACATGTGATAGTGGGACCTGTTTGTGCTAGCATGACATCATAATCCTGCGATTTTTGTTGCATCTGACAGTGTCCTTAGGGACTCTTCCATCCAAGTTAGGTAAATATTTTCTATCTATCTACTTTTCTTATCTAAGATGTATTCTCTGCCACAATAAATACAAGTTCTGTCTTTTTAACCTTACTGGAGCATCCTGCATGTTTCTATCCTGTTTTATACCAGAAGCTCATGCTGCACTGGGGCTATGCTGCATTTTGCTTAATATAAATATCAATAATTCCTTAAATTCAGCTGGGCTTCCTGGCAAATCGTTTTGATGACCCCATAGCTACAACCATCTTTTACTATTAGGAAGACAGAGGGACTTCCTTATAATACATCTGGCTCTTGGCTTAGCAATTAGGAAAGTGTTGTATGTAGCTGGCAATGTGAGTTTGAGTCCCTGAAAACACTTTTCTTTTGCCCTGACACTGGTGGGTTCTTCATATACACACACACGCACCCTCAATGGTATGCAGAGGGTGAAACTGAAGGATCTCAGGCTTCTGCCTTCTGTTTCCCAACTCTATGCTTTATGCAGTGAGTGGTGATGGGTGGTTGTTGTTGTCATTATAAGTCTCTGGCTTCTTCTGTTGTGTGTCTTCATAGGGCTACCTGGCCTTCCTCCTTATATCCTCGACCAAAGAGCATTTTCTACCCTGGTCTTGAACTTTTATCCAGGCTGGCTGTGTTATGTACACTCTTTCTATAGGGGCTTGTCCAAATGGTGAAAAAACTTCACAGAATGACAGGAGAATCCTACCTGTCCTAATGGCATTCCGTATGATTTAGCTGTATTGTGAAGGAGGGGACAAAAAAAGCCAAAGCCTTGCCAGAAAAGCCTTCATGGCTTTCCCCGTATCTTTTCAAGGGGGTGCACATTCCTCCTTGTTAGGACAAGTGAGTCAATTTGATTCGCTTGCCCATATGAGAGGAAGCGCAAATCTGATTGGCCGGATGAGCTCAGGCAGTGTCTCCTTCCCTGAGAATCACTCACACCAGGCTGGATTTTTTTGTCAACAGAAGAGTGTTTATTATCAAACGAATAAACCAAGTAACTGTATAACCAAGTTACTGGGCCTGCACAAACATTCACTCTTTCTCTAAGCCTCTAACATACAAGGAACTAAGGCCCCATCTATACGGTAAACAAAAATATGTATGGCGTTTAGAAGATCGATCATCCATACACATGACCGTTCGGATGCATATGTGTCATTCGGAAGGGGGGCTAGCGAATCCTCCGTAAACTCCGTGGATTTGGCATTCAAGAGGATTAGCTAATCTCGACCTAAAATCCATACAGCTATTCGTATTGTTGATGGTCTGTACACCCATTCGCACACATATGAACAGGCTGTGTAATCTGATTGGCTGGCCAAGCACAGGGGACGGGGCTAGCAAAGAGGGGAATTGGGAGCAGCTGCCATGTTGGATTCCCAGCTAAGCGAGAGTCCGGTAAGTCCATGAATTTTACATTTATTCCTTTTTATTTTGTTTTGTAAATATGGAAAACTGGCTGTCTGCAAACCAGGCACCTTTTAAATTTTTTTTTTTTTTAAAAGCGGCGGGAGATATAAAACCTCCACTTGGTTTGCTCGCTCCAGCCAGCTGAGGAAGGGGGGTCATATGGAGCTTAGGGGGGTTAAAAATCGTGTAGGCGGATCGTACATATATGAATGTCTGCCTTTTGGGATTTTTTTACCCCCAAATGGATTTTTTTTTAAATCGTGTAGACGGGGCCTTAAACTATCTTGAATCACTCAAAGCCTCATCTCAGCTCTTCAAAACTGAAAAACTAAACTAACTTTCCTCACTCACTCCCCCTTTATCTCCTCCAGAAGCCCCTCCTCCTTCCAGCTCCTCACAGAGGATTGGCTCCTGGAGTACCATGTCCTCATTGGCTCCCTGGCTGTCCGTCACACAGCTGCTGCGAAACGCCATTACTGCGAGGGAGACCATTTTTTATGGGCTTGTATAGAGAACCCTAGGCCTCCTACCCAGGGAGCACACTGGGTGATTTCCTTCCCCCCATCACTTTGTGCTCCAAAATGCATAAAACAAATCAGAAAGTAGAAGTGCATACGAATGTTTAACAGTATAGAAATACATTCACTAAAATACAAAATAGCTAATATGTCACAGCACTGATTGCATTCATTATATTCACACTGGGATTACAATATCATAACAATAAGAGCAAAATATGTTGTTTTAGTACAACAAAGCCACATTAGAAATATAATGACAGAACCAAATGCATTTATGAAGAAATAAATGTGTCCCACAGGTATCCTTATTATTTTTCAGCCCCTTTTTAGTGGTTTGGCTATTGCAGAAAGTTATTATCTCATAGTACTGAGGATGACATGCTGAATTGCATTTGATTCTGTCATTACAATTCTAACAAAGTCTGGTGTTTTAATGTTATAGTTATGATACTGGTAATGTCACTATTATGTTATTGTTAATATAAAAACCAAGATCCAGTGGTAGGAGATGTAGTGTATCATGTAGTTACACCATATCCCCCTTATCCATGGGGGTTTGTTTCCTGGACTTACGGTAGATACCAGAAACCATGGATAACAGCGAACCCTATTAAAATAATGGATGTCCGGTAAAAACATACCATAGATTTGCCTTGGAAGACTTAAAAGATGCCTAGAGAGAATGCCTCTCTAGGCATTTTCTAGGATGACTCTAAGATATGTGTCCCTGTTATGTGCCCCATGGATAACTGAAACCACAGATTTTGGTTCTGTGCAAATGGGGGTCCAACTACAGTTATCCCTTCATATTCCTTGAGGTTTGGTTCCAGGACCCCCCATGAATACCAAAATACATGAATACTCAAGTCCCATTATATGCAGTGGCATAGCAAAATGGTGTCCCTTATATAAGATGGCAAAATCAAGGTTTGATTTTTGGATTACTATTTTTTAAAGAATATTTTCAAACCATGAATACTTAAATCCATGGATACCAAATCTGTGAATACAGAGGGACAACTGTATATTGTATTTTTGGAGTATAGTGTTTATGTCTGATTAAATGTTCATATTTTCTGGTTCATTTGCTGTAATTTTCATATCCCAGTTTTGTGTGGTAGGTCAATTCTTTTATGTTGGGAAATAACGTACAGTTGTCTCTCCATATCCACAGATTTGGTATCCACGGATTTAAGTATTCATGGCTTGAAAATATTCTTTAAAAAATAATACATTAATCCAAAAATGCAAACCTTGATTTTGCCATCTATAAGGGACACCATTTTGCTATGCCACTGCATATAACGGGACTTGAGTATTAATGGATTTTGGTATCCACGGGGGGTCCTGGAACCAAACCCCAGCAAATATGAAGAGACAACTGTACTTGTAAGCAGTATAAGGGGATTGGAAACTATGGTTAGAGGGATTCTGTAGATCTGCAGTACCCATGGCTAGTTGGTTGTGCTAGTGGGACTGGGGGGGGGGTAGTGTGGTGTAGTGTAGTCTTCTGTCTTGTATATAGTGTGATGCAGGGATATCTACTAAGGATGTGTCCTTGGAGTTTCGGCTATACATGGGCAGCATGTGGCTATTGTGCAGTACTTGATTAATGAGCACTGGTGATGTTTGCTGGGTGTGTCTCCCCCCCCCCCCACTTTGTTTGCTAGTTTTGTATTCTGTGCGCATATGTGTTTACCCCTCCTGAGCTGAGCATGCATAGGATGTGCTAAATGTCAGTGGTGTTAGTGGGGGAGAGTGCAGCTGCACTGGGTAACACCATCAGAGGGAGTGTCTGTCTATACAATTTTTGTGCAATGTTTCAACAGAAATATATTTTTTTATATAAAAATATCCCTGGTGCCATGTCCAGACAAGCAAGCTTTCCTTCTTGTTCCTCTTCCATGTGTAGGTTTTTGGTGTTCCTCAAAGTCAGATACATAGATTGTTGGGAAATGTCGTTTTCAGAGCCTCCTCTTACCACTTCGTAATCAGGTTCACTTTCAAAACATGTTGTGTGAAGTGTCATTTCGGGAATGCCAATGCAATACGAAAAGCTAAATTCAGAAGTGGAACTTGGGTCTTGAAACTTGGTCTGTATGGGTACAAGAGGAGGTCCATGGTGGTGACACCATGACTTACTGCACTGGGTGACACCAACCCTAATGACACCACTGCTAAATGTTCTGCCTTTTAGCAGGAACATCTCTCTCTCCTAACACCCCTCTCAACCTTCTGCATATTTTGTGTATATTAGGGGTAGGAAGTATGCTGCCACAAGCCATATGACACCTAAGGGGTCAAGTATGCCCCTTGTCTCCCAGACCTCTGAGACCCTAATAATTAAAAAAAAATTTTTTTAGCCAAAATGCTTTGTTCATTGAAAATTGCTTTGATGAGTGCAGTTTAGGGTATAAATGCTATTTACTGTACTTATAGCATCCTCTCTCACACCCAGCAGGAAACAGTTTCCCCAATCTAAAAGTGATGGAAGTGGCTTACATTTATCTCAAACATCACTTTTGGTCACTATGATGTGGCCTATAGAGTGTCAGGAGGAAGTGAAAATGATCCCCTGACCCTGAGTATGTGTCTATCCTTGGCATATATGCAAAGATAATGAATCAGAAATCCTCGAGTTTTTCTCACTTTAATACTCATTGCTTCCAGATAGCACATTCAACTATCAGATCACAGAATCATAGGCTGCGTTTACATGGGCAAATATTCCTCTAAATATACCGCTAAGATTGCTAATTGTTCCCACGGATCGTGCTACAGTATCGCCTCATTCAGAAGGGGGGAAGGGAAAAAACCCAAATATAGCATCTCATGGGATGTCGCTACTTTTGCCGACTTATTTGAAAAGTAGCGCGACTTAGCACATTACTGATTGTGTAAACAACCATTTCGCTAAGGACTGTGTGAATTACTAGCAATCTTCCCAATACAGCTGCAGCAGAGTTGCACTGTGATTGGTTCTTATGATGAAGGGGTGGGCTGGCAAGATGCTGTTTGCTTTGGTGCCAAGGGAAGTCGAGGAAATGGGTGAGGTCTGATCAGCTGTTAAATGGAGAAAAAACCCTTCGTTTCTGCAGTTTGCTTTGGGGTCAAGGAAGGCTGTGTGTTTAAGACAGAAACGGGGGGGGGGAATGGGTGAGATTCGATCAGCTGTTAATCATGGAGAAAAACTCTTCGTTTCTGCAGTTTGCTTTGAGGCCAGGGCAGACATTCCTATTGCATTCCTTTGTCCTTCTCTCCAGTGCTTGGCCACGCCCCCCCCCCACATTTGCCTGTCTGGACCACAAAACGGAAAAAAGCAAAGAGCAACAAAATCCAACTGTTTTCCCCTTAAACGTGTAAACTACCCACCACTGGTGCGAAAAAGCACTAAAGCACAATTTATCACAATAAAACCTGCCATGTAATTGCAGCCATAGAATCATAGCACTGGAAGAGTCCACAAGGTCCATCCAATCCAACCCCCTGCCACGCAGGAATACCCAATCAAAGCATTCCCAATGGATGGCTACTCAGCCTCTGTTTAAAATCCTCCAAAGAAGGAGACTCCACCACACTCCCAGGCAGTGCATTCCACTGCTGAAAAGCTCTTACTTGTAATGAAAGCTAATAGCCACCAACCTATGAGGACCACCAGTCCCCCTTCCCTAGGGTATATAAAACTGCTCTGCCTATGGCTGTGATAGCTAAACAGGAGGGCTTGGGAGAGTTATTTTTTGATTACATCTCCCATGATCCCCACCCAGCATGGCCACCAGCTGATGGATTCTAAAAGTTATAGTCCCCAAAAGTGAAATTCCCAAGCTCTGTTAAATGGACAGGACACCCATCTTTGGATTAGAACAGGTGAGAGTGATTGTAACATTCTTGCCCCTGCTTGTGAATGCCTCATGACAATTTCTGGACCTGGGGATAGGATAATTGCCATTTTGTTGAACCCAAATGGTGCCCTTTGTTGGTTGATTTCTCTTAAAGGATATAAAGTCCTAGGGATATAGGGGATTAAAATGTGAAGGGCCATCTCTTCCTGGATGAGCCTGCCCTTGCTTTGTGGTGGGCCTTTCTCTCAGTCCCACTAACTTCCTAGGCATGTTTAATGGGAACAAGGATAGAGCCTTATCAGTGGCTGCTCCCACATTTTAGAACTCCCTCTGTTGGGAGGCTTGGATCATTCCTTCCTGACTATCTTTCTGCCAAAAAGTGAACACTTTTTTTTTTTTTTTTTTAGTTCTGACAGGCTTTTAGGAAATGACTGTAATGGGGTTTTTAATGGTGTGCTATCTTCTAATGGATTTTAAATGGTGTTAATTCTACAGGTTGTTCAATTGCATTTTAAAAAATAACAATGATATATTTTTGTTGATGTTGTTGTATGTATTTCAATTTGTATTTGTTTTAATCTTTGTAAGCCTTCCTGAGTCTTCCTAGCACTGAGGAAAAATGGAATATAAATGAAAACAACAGCAACAATTTTATCAAACAACTCTTGCAGGGCAGAAGGGATTCTGTAGTCTGATTTATTTCTGTGTACTGAGCAATGTGAATTTCCTTTGTATAATTAAGCTATCAGCTTCCCTACTTTGCGTTTTTCATCTGGAACCAACATGACAGTTGTGTGCTGAACAATTATACGGCTTAGCTACCTGAAGATAAACTGCTGTACTAGAGGAACAAAATGGCAGGAGGACTCATTTTCTCAGGAAAGCAAGCTGTCCCCTGAGGAAAAAGAGAGGGAGTGCCCTGCCAAGTAGTTGATCTGTATTAAAACACAACAAAACTTTACACAGTATACCTGAGTGGGGATTTTATTCCTTAGAACTTGAAAAAATAAGTCCCTTTGGCTATGTTTGCTGGTAGATTCTGGGAGCTGTGGTCCAAAATGTACTTTTCCCAGGCTCTGTTTGAGTCACCATAAGTTGGAAATGACTTGGAGGCACATAACAAGAACAACCTCTTACCCAATTTGCAGATATGTTGGCTTCCATCTGCGGTTTACTCTTAGTCAATCAACAGCGAGCCTCAGCCGCAGCTCAAGCCCATTGGATCAGGGCTTCTTGATCTAGAGACTCCTGAGTTAGGAATGTCTGAGCCTGTGCCCTGAGACATGACACACCTTACCAAGGAATTTACCCTCTCCATACTAGAAGCCCACATCTCCACTTCAGCTGGTCAACACCAGCAATGCAATGGAATTGTCAGAATAGAGTGGAAATGAAAAGCTACCTGAGGCCTCTCCTTCAGGCCTTGCTTATCTCAAGGAGAAGATGAAACTTGGGATGGATGATCTGACCCTGGAAACATAAATGCTTTCAGTCTACTTTTATACTTAGTTGGAATAATAGCCTCATTTGGGGCTTGCTTTAAGCCATCAGGGAGGACAACTAGAGACAAAACATTCATTTACCCTTTATGGGGTGGGGATGACATCTTCTTCTGTTCTCAGCACAGTGCCACAGTACTAGTGGCAGTGGCAGCTAAATTTTATTAGATGCTGTTTTTTTGAAAGAAGACTCAAAGATGTCTTATAATGGTCAGACGTTGTTGTGATTTTAACCACACAGAGTTCCGAGAAGACACCACATACAGCCAAAGCATCTTGGTGGGATTTTAGGTCATGCTTTTCGTGTTTGAATTACAAAAGGTAGGCAGCATGCGAGAGGCATGAGATAGAACACTGTATGGGTTCAGTAAAGGAAATGCATTTAAATGTTGGCTTCTTTCTTCTTACTTCCACCGATTACTACAGTTCCTTGACCTTTAAAATTCCTGCTGATAAAGTGAAACTACAGTCAATGTAAAAAGGCAGACCATTAAAACATCTAATCTGCAAATGGCAGATTCCCACAACTGTTGCTGATAAAACATGCAGTTCTCATGGAATCAGCCCCCAGGCTTCCCTCCCTCCCAATGAAGACCATGTTGTCTCGTGAGGACTTTATCACACTACACTGTTATAGCGCTATTATTCCACTTTAACTGCTATGGCTGCCTCTTGTGGAATTCTGGGTTTGTAGTTTAATGAGCCTAAGAGCTCTCTGTCTGAGAGTTTTAAATGCCCCTCCCTAAATTACAAATCCCAGGATTCTACAGGAGGCAGCCATAGCAGTTAAAGTGGAATAATAGCGCTATAACAGTGCAGTGTGACCTGGAAGTGAAAATGCACCATAAATGCCCTTAATTTTGCTTCTCCAGCTGTTGGGATTTATAGGGGGATTAGACAATTTTTGGAGGGTCAGGCTATGAAAGGCTGTTAGTCAGGATGATGAGAATCCTATTGGAACCAATAATTGTGAACTCACCACCCACAATTGGTTCCATGGGTCTACTTATTGATTGACTGAATTTATACCCCACCTTTCTCCTTATAGAAATGTAAAACAAGATTAAAGTCTTATTTTACAAAAGTTAAAAAGGAATTAAATAACATTATTAAAAATCATGGTTAAAACACTTAAAAACTCTAGGTGATTAAATGCCAGTACTGCAAGTCACCACGGGTATAAATAAATAAATAAATAAATAGGTCGGACTACCAGTAGGATTCAGGCCATGATATGGGACGGAGTGACAAGGGTTTGGAAGGAAGGTGGTATTCAACTAACAAACTAAGATTCTGAGGAGTTTTTATAGGAAAAATCCCCTTTGAAGGTACCATCTGGATAAAACAAATATTTGTCTTCAGATAGTTTCCACTGACATAAACAAAGGGCTTTCAGACTAGCCAGGAGCTGGGAAATGGGGGCTTCTTTGAGTTGGATGACTGACAGGCTACCTTCCTATTGACTTGCAGATATGTGGAAGATGAACAGGTTTAGCATGGCAATGAAAACTTCCAACTGTATAGATGGATGTCTACCAACTGTATAGATGGATGTCTACCTTTCTAGCTACAAAGCACAAAGAGCCTTTTTCTACATCAAAAGAGATGTTGACTGGTTGTGTCAAGCTGTGAATGTGTGCTAATCCCAGCATCTCTTTGTTTCCATTCCACCTGTGAAAGGCCCAGGGTTGACCAGAATGATATCAAATTATTGCCAATTGGATGTGAACCAGGATGGTGGAATGATAGCAATAGCAATAGCATTGATATTTATATACCGCTTATCAGTGCCAAAGCACTCCCTAAGCGGTTTACATTGTTTGTTTGTTTTTAGCTAATTGCCCCCAACAAGCTGGGTACTCATTTTACAGACCTACAGAAGGATGGAAGGCTGAGTCAACCTTGGAGCCCTCTGGGATCGAACGCATAACTTTGTGGCTTGCAGTACTGGCATTTAACCACTGCACCACCAGGGCTCCCTAATAGGTTTTGCAGTTGGGGATGATGGGTATCATTATACATGTTTGGTTTTAGGTCAAACAGGAGCTGTCCAAGATACTGAATCTTATTCCCTCCCCCCACAATAGATTCAGCACCTCAGACAGCTTCTTTAAAATTTGGACTAAAATCAGGAATGGATTCTCTGCCCCACTGAGATGGAAGGTGCAAGCTGCCAGTGAGAAACAAAGTTCGGTATCAAAAGGCCTTTGGTCTCATCCAGCCAGGCTCTTCTTAGGTTCACACTCCCACTACAAGCAGAAATTATGATGATGGAGGCTGCCTTGACTGAAGGAAAACTGGGGAAGGGTTTGTTTTGAACCAAATCCTCTTGGTGAAGGGAGCATGCAGTCTTTTTGTGCAACCCAAAGAGACCATAATAGAAAGACAACTGCGTGTTGACCAGTTTACAGATTAAATACCAATGCAAAAAGTTTTAACCTCTTGATGTAGGTAGAGCTGGTATCTTCTTAGGTGCTGTCAGTGCTGCTGGTTATTATTACCAAACAATAATGCAATGGATTGACCCACCCATGAGCTGTTTACTGTTTGTCACTTTCCCCTCCTACTGACTTAACCTTGGGAAATGCTGCCATTTCACAACCTCTGCTCCAGCTCTTTGATTGATGCCTATCACAGCAATTATACAAACCTGCCACTGTGCTGAGGTCATCATCATATGATGCCCAGCTCCGGGTGACTAGGCAGTGATGCACAGGTTGCAGCACACCTTCCCGAGAGATGGTCACTTTGCCTACTCATTCTTGTTTCTTTTCCAGCACCAAGTAAGATTTGTTTTACCTTCCAGTCTTTGATATTTTTGCTCAGAAATAAGTCCCACAAAATTCAATGGGACTTCCTCTCTGTCCCAGTAAGGATACATAGGATTACAGCCTTATTTAGGAAAACCTTTGAAGATTCAGAGTAGGGTGGTCTTGTTTCCATTGTTTAAATCAGCTGCTGATTTATTTATTGATTTGTTTAATTGTACAGATTTCTGAATGGTTTAAATTTATGTTGTTTCATTTACACACCCTGTCTTATCTCAAAACAGAGCTACACGTAGCAAAGAGGCAGTTCCCAGCTAGCTGCTACTGACCAGAACCATACCCATTGAATTTCAGCCAGTGCCAGCTATGGTTTCCATGTCAGGGGGGATGATGAATTCATTCTGGGTTTAGTCTGAACTTTAAAGGACGCACCCAAGGTGCTGAGTCTATTTGGGGGATAGCTCCTTTCTAATTCAGACTAAAAATTAGAGCAGACTTCACTACCCAACTGATGTGGAAACCACCAGTTGCCACTGGCTTCAGCAAAGTAAAGAATGCTCTAATGGCTTTAGACCAGAGGTTGGTAACTGCCAGGAGTTGGGATACTGCAATGACCTTCTGCATGGCCCGAGAGGGGTTACACTGTTTTGTGCCACCCACCTCACTGTACCCCCACCTTCAAAATAGCTTTCATTTTCCCTCTTCCCCTGTTTTGCTAAATTACTCCACATTTCCCTCACACACATAGCATACCCTCCAACTGTCCCAATTTGCAAGGACAGTCCTGTTTAATCCTCTGTCACCCCACTTTTTCAGTTGCTTAAAAATGTTCCAGTTTCTGTCTCCTCTGCCCATTTTCTCCCTTTATTCTCAGTTTACTTCAAGTGCCGCAAGCAGAGTTCAAAATGCAAAAGGTGTTAAATTAATTCAGTGGCAGGAGAGGAGAGGGGGGAAGTCTCCCCTTCCCAGGAGGCTCAGGGAAAAGCAAATTGTTGCAGCCTCTGCTAGCTTGTCTGTTCTTCTTCATTATGAACTTTTGTCATCTTGACCACGCTCTGATGTTGCTTAGCCTCATGTTTCCTGGTTTTCAAATGTGACATAGCTAGGTTTTTGTCATGTTTTGGGTCCCTAGGCTCTTTCAGGAGAGAACATTATTTAACCAGTGATTTACACCTTACTTCCTGGTTTAATAAAAGTCTCTCCAGGGCCTAAAACAGACCAGGGCCCTCCAAAACAGCAAAGTTGCCCCTCACCTACAGGTGTATGTGGACAATGTGGAAAAAAAAAAGACAAGATTCCCTGGGGGGCGGGGTTGGGGTGTTGATGTCACACAGAACTCACAGGTTGTACCTTTATCACCCTTGCTTTAGAGCATATTATATTAGCCTGTGTGGAGGTAAACACTGCTTAAAGAATAGGGGAGGGAGCATTTTTTTCCATGGTTCACAGTCTGAGACCAAATTCCAGTTTGGGAAATTTTGGGCCCCCATTCTAGCAGTGAGCATGGCTAAAGGCATGGATCAAAGATAAAGAAAAATGGCAGGGCCAGATGTAACAGTTAGCAGTTCTGGATTTTCTCTACCTGGCATACAAAGCATTGCTCAAGCCTGTGTATGCCTACTCATGACTAAGTAACAGAGAGGGAAAGGCCATATCCTAGTGGTTGAGCATTTGTGGTTGACCATTTTGTATTTAGAACGTCTCCAGATTATTTTACTGATTAGAGTCATCCTATATTTGAGATTTCCCAGCTGAGGGCTGAAAGAGGTGGGAGAAGTCCTGCTACATTAGCAGAGCACCTGAGATATGCTGGCAAAATATCTGCCTGTGCAGCCCTTTCACCAGCAGGGCATGACTCAAACAGGATTGAAGTGTGGGGAGGACTGAAGTGACAGAGCAGAGGACCACACACTACACCCTACACTACTCCACAATCACACCTACATAGATGACAGAACTTTAGACCAGTCCTGGATTACCTTCTCAGGCCCATGAAGGCCTAAAGTGATGTACTTGTTAGAATTTTAACTCAAAGCACAGCTTGGTTTCAGAAGAATAAATACAATGGCATGCCAAAGCCACCCATAACTGAGCAGTGGTAGAATATTGCTCTGGGTTCCAGAACCATTATCCTATCACTGGTCAGTTATGATGAGTGGCTTCAAAATCTGATGACAGCAATAGCAATATTGATATTTATATACCACTTATCAAGCCAGAGAGAGAGATCAGTGCTGAAGCACTCCCTAAGTGGTTTACAATGTTTTTTTAGCTAGTTGCCCCAAACAAGTTGGGTATGCATTTTACCAACGGAAGGACTGAAGGCTGAGTCAATCTTAGAGCCCTCTGTGATCTAACTTTGTGGCTTGCAGTACTGGCATTTAACTACTGCGTCACCAGTCCTCCTCAAACATAACTTTCCAATCTCTGTGGTACCCACACTGAGTTCTCTTGACTATACATGGAAGAACTTGATTTATGCACATGATGTCCTGTTTGGGGGATTTGTAATGTTCACTACTAGGCTATCCAACACAGCTCAAGGGTCTTAGAAAAGGCTGAGGATTGTTCCACTCTTTGCAAAGTGGCAAAATGTCTTGACCTATTTGGATAACACTCACAGGATTCCAGTGACTTCTAGTCACACAAGCCTTTCACTCAGCTTAAGAAGTTTTCTTAGTATTCCTCTGGCCCAGGTATATTTTTCCAGCCCCCACTGGAGGTGGACAATGAAGAATGATGCCAGAGGTGTCATATTTGGGGGAATGGAACATCCCAAGGGAGGGAAAGGGGGTGGCATCCACATGGGATTTCTGCCCCTCCCACCTGACTTGTGAAGGACTAGAAATTCTTGAAGGTAGAATTTGCAGAAACCTGAAACTGGCTCTTTTGCTCTTAATACAAAGATTATACAGTCTGAGGGGGCCCTCTGCCTGCAGCTATCAATAATGCTGTCAAACAAATGCTTTGGAAAGTCCTATGGAAGCCTCGTGCTGTGCAAGACTCAAGTTATAGTGTGTCAAACAAACAAACGACTGGAGGTGACTACAGACCACACATTTGAAGGGAATTGTCATAAATCCACAAAAAGCCAGCAGGACAGGGATTGAGAACTTTCTTAAGAGTCAAGGCAAGGTTTCTTCTGAGTCCTTTCTGGGAGTACAGTAATTAACAACTACTAGACTCATACCTACAGTTTGTTTGTTTGTTTGTTTATACCCTGCCCTTCAGCCAAAAAAGCTCTCAGAGCGGCTTCAAAATTGTTGATTTGAGAATTCCCAGCTCTCAGGCTTACAATCTAAATAAGGTGGGAAACATAAGGAAAAGGGAATGGCATTGGGGAAGGGGATTAAGTCCAGAAGATACTGTCTATTTTTCCATATGCTGCTGGAGTTAAGGCCCGAAGGAGCCTCCCTCCATAGCCATAGAAGTGGCAGTTGGAATGGAGGGGAGTGCCTTTCATCCATTGCTAAATTATTATTCTGCAGATAATAATTCTACAGATATTTAACTCTAATTGTTTATGAATAATGTATTTTAGAGAGACAGATCAAACAGGAAAGGTGGAGGAATAACATTATATGTCACAGATGATTATACCTGTGAAGAGAGCCATCACTTAAATCCTGGAAGCCGGGTTGAGACCATCTGGGTAAAAATTAAAGGTAAGAGAAAAACACTGGTGTCATTGTGGGGGGGGGGTCTACTAGGGACCCCCAAGCCAGACTGAGGACTTGGATGGTGCCTTCCTGGAACAGATGACCAAACATTCAGAAAAGAGAGATGCAGTAGTAATGGGAGATTTTAACTATACTGATATTTGTTGGAAGTCAAACTCTGCCAAGAATAGAACAAATTCCTCACTTGCAGATAATGTCATTGTCCTAAAGAGGTAACAAGGAGAACATCTACTTTACATCTGATCCTAACCAACTGTGATGACCTGGTTAATGGGGCGGAAGTGGCAGGATCCTTAGGGTGGGGGAGTGACCATATTCTCTTGAAGTTTGTTATACAGTGGAAAGGGGAAGCCAAGCATAGTCAGACACACATTCTAGACTTTAAAAAAGATGATTTCAGTAAACTTCGGGAAATACTGGATGTGATCCTATGGCCAGGAATGCTAAAAGAGAAGGGAATTCATGACAGGTGGGAGTGTCTTAAAAGTGAGATACAGAAGGCACAATTTCTAACAGTTCTAATGGGACAGTGTGTGGGGGGGGTATGTGGGTGAAAAATATATTCCAGATCACCCTTGTTGTGTGTGATTTGCAACCATCTGAACAAACAGGAACTCAGAAGATGGAATTGTTCTTTTTGCTACTCCCATATGACTTTCTCTGTCATCTTGTTATCTGAATCTATGGGGTCCTGGGGGACCCACTCGTAAAAATTACAATACTATTTGGGGGAATTAATATTAACTCAAATGTATGGTTGCGAGAGGTCGGGTAACTTGCAAGATCTTTACACCTGTGTATACCGGTACTAACTGTTGAAACTCCAAGTTAAAGTCAAATAAAATGTTTTTTATTGGAAAATAATCATGGAAGCATTCACACATGCACTCATGCTCACAAGAACCACACAAGGCTAATGAAGAGTCAAGGAGGAAAGACTGGCTGGAACAATAGATTCGGGAAGGTATGGAAATATTTACTAGTCCTGAAGAGCAGAGGTTTGCAGCTGCAAAGAAGACACAAAGGTGAAATTCTGGGTGACACAACAATCTGGAAGAGTGATGGTGTCAGTATAACTGTGCACACTTGGCTATTATTTGGGCTAATATTTATACCCAGCTTCATATCCTGAAGGGGTGTTTGACTGTAAAACAATGTTTGGATGGGTTTCCTCACATTTAAACAAAGGAAACCACAACTTTGTTAATTGTTGCTAATGACCGAGACATTGGAGTTGATGGGTGTATGACAACCTCCCTATTGTGGGAGAGGAAAAGTGCAAGGAGAAATATTTTGGGGATAATGGGGGTTCCGATCACTGTTTGTTTGTGATAGATGACTCATTGCCAATGCATCCAAGAGGGGATTAGCACATACTTCAGTGATGGCTTTGTTAATGGGGGGGGGGGGGGAGGGCTCCACATAATCCTATCTTGGGTGTGGGTGCCAGTACTTTTCCATAACGCCTCCCTTAGGTCCTGGCAACCTCCACTTGACCTCACTTATGGTCCTCTCCAATCTACTGGACCTCATGGAGTTTCTTAATATTGCTGAATTATGAAATAGTATTGGGAGGGGGTGGAAGGCATGGTAACAATCTTCTAAAAATGCCTGTTTGGCTTCAAGAGACATGAAGAGATGGGATTGGGGGAGACAAGCCCCATGACAGCTCTGCTTCATATGCAATAAGTTCTGGGTTCAATCCCTGGAATCCTCTTTTAAAGAAAATAGCAGGTAGCAAGTGATAGGGAAAGACTTGCCTCTGATATCTAGTGCCCAGTTGATAATATTTAGTTTGACAGATAGAGCTCAGAAAAAGTTTATCTTATTTGACTACAACTCCCAGAATCCTCCATCCAGCAAGGGCTTTATCATGCTGGTTGGAGCATTTTGAGAGCTGTAGTCCAACAATATAATTTTTTCCAAGCTCTACAAATGGTTTGGCAAAGTATGAATGCATCTTCCTCTGTTCTCAGACCTGCAGGATTCATCTGTGGAGCCAGACTGCAGTGCTGGCATGACACCCTTCTAAGAATGTTGCAAGACTACTAAAGTGGCACTTTCTCTCTCTCTCCCTTCCTTCAAAACCTGCCTCTTCTAGGAAGCCTTAGCCTTATTGTCTCCATATCCAATTGCTATGCCAATGGTTGCCTGTCAGTGCCAAGGGGAACTTCCCTTGAGTTGCAAACAGGAGTTTGAAATGCAAATGGCAGCAGGAGAGGTGAAATTTGCCAGGACCAGGGGAGGAAAGAGTTAAACAGACTTCCCATTCCCCAGCCTGTTCAGGCTTTCCTGTAGCTGCTCGGTCTCATTTGACCACCAGATCTTCTCTGAACTTGGAAGCTAAGTAGAGTCATCCCTGATTAGTACTTAGATGGGAGACCATGAATAAATACCAGGTGCTATAGGCTATATTTCAGAGGAAGAAACTGGCAAAACCACCTCTGTGCATTCCTTTCCTCAGAAAACCCTATGAAATTCATGGGGTCACCATAAGTCAACAGACAACTTGAAGGTCAAGCGTAATAGCTTGAGCACATCCCTTATTATCTCTGTTTTTCTTTTCTGGTCACTTCATCTTTTGTTTTCTCCTGGTCCATTTTCACCCACGTTTAGATTGTAAGCCTCTTTTAGGCAGGAACCTGCATTTTCCTTTTGATTCTAGTTGAAATACTAATCATATTAATGGGGACATTTCCTGCTTTGGCACAACAGTTGACATGTTGAGCCATAAGAATAATCATAGAATCATAGATTGGAAGAGACCACAAGGGCCACCCAGTTCAACCCCCTGCCATGTCCATAGATTATAGACTGTTTATAGAATCATAGATTGGGAAGGGGTCCCATGGACCATCGAGTCCAATCCCTTACTCAATGCATGATCTCCAGCTACAGCATCCCCAGCAGGTAGTGTCCAGCCTCTTTTTGTCAAGACATCCAGAGAAGGAGACCTTACCACCTCTATAGACAATTGGTTCCATTACTGAACCACTCTAATTCTCAAGAGGCTCCTTCTAATGTTCAAACAAAATCTACTCTCCTGCAACTTAAAACCATTAGACCTGGTTCTTCCTTTGGAGCAGCAGAGAACAAGAGTACTGTATCTTCGAATCTTTTCTTGAAGAGTTGATGTTTATTATTCCTGTTGCTACCATTTTTAAATTCAGCCCATAGTTCATCATAGGCCTTTTTAGAGTCAGCCTGCAGATCCATCTCCTGTTCAAGTAGATCAGGGTGGCCTAAGCTACTCTTCCTGAACAGAAGCTGCATGTTTGTCAAGCCATTGCAGACCATGATGAGCTGCAGTTCTAGAGATGAACAAAGATCTCTTACACTCTCTCACACAAATATACTGCATGGTTTAATCAGCTTGCAGATAAGAGGAGCTACAACATCAACACATGAAGATAAAAAGGCCCCAGTTTTATTAATAGCAACAGTATACTGTAGATACACTGCTGCTGCGCAGCGCACTGCTTCCTGGGAGTGAGACATCTTCAATCCCCCCTCCCCAGCTGAGCCTGAGTCTAGCAGCCTATACCCCAAGGTCTCTTGAGGGGACCCCCATCAAAGGGGACAGAAAAGGGTAAACCAGACCTGTATCTGCAAATCTGGATCCAGCCCCATGCCACACTACCCCAGTTGGAATGTTAAAAAATAGCAAATTCTGACCAAATAACGAATTCTGACCATATTCCAACAGTATAACCTACTCAACAATTGGAAAACGGGAGGGTGGATACACAGCAAGAGCCAGAATGATGTGAGGGAGAACAATGAGGGAGCCACTTTTATCTTCCCATGTGGACCTGAGTGACTTCATTCTCATCCAGGTAAAGGTCCTGCCTCCCCCATGCACAGACCAGCCATAAAATTGGCTGATCCTTCCAAAGCCTGCAAAAAGCATGTAGCTTCTGGGAAGGAGACCTGTGTGTGTGTGTGGAGAAATGGCAATTCCATGTGCCATGAAACCTGTCATCTGAATCCACCTCACAACCCTGAAACCAGTCAGGTGTTGGAGTTTATCAGTGCAAGGATGTTTGTGTTATTGCCCAATAACCACCTGCTCATAGTAACAGTAATCATCACTGTTGGCTGTGCTCTCTGTTTGGTTGTCCTCTCTGTCTGGTAATGCTCACTGTTGGTACTTTAGAAGGTAATGATTACTTCTTGTCATTTGTTTGTACTTCTTGTCATTTCAGTTACTACTTACCCCACTGATTTCAAGTTCCCACTCACTCAGGTGTGTGTCCATTCTGTTGGGGTAACACCCCATACAACTGGTGAAATGGGCTGCTGTCCATTAAAGCTTATACCAGATGAAATTATTAGTCCTTAAGGTTCCACAAGCCTTTAAAAAGAAAACCAACCCAAGCATCTACACAGAGTTAGTTTGCTCAAAGCCCCTTGACTTTAGCAGGATTTAAATAATAGAATACAGGTAAAGTATATACAGAATTGTAAGTTGGCTACTACTGAGGGTTCTCTTAAGGTGTGGGTGGGAGGGACTGCAGGTGCTCTGAAATGCTACAGAAATGGGATGAGACAACCTGGTGCTCTTCCCCTCAATGGCAGCCCCCCCCCATAAATGGCATGGTGAAAAGTGTACAATTTACAGCCATTTTGCACATGAGGTCTTTGCATTTTTATGCGATGAGCAAAGATTTAAACAGGCGAGGCTATCAGACACCCTCTTTTTCTTTTTACACATTTTTATTTTGTATTTCTAGGGTTCTGAAATGGAGCCTTTAAAATCTAGGTTTGCACCTGAGAAAGATAGCAAAGGCCCTATGGACAATATGGGAGAACTTTCCCATGAGAATTAGAATTGAATAATAATGTCTTGCTTAAGAATAACGAAGAAGTGAATAATATATATATATATATTTAAAAGAATAATGAAGATGAATATTTCCTAGGAGCAATGTCTGCAGTGTATCTTTAAAGGCAAAATAGGATGGTGGTGTGTGGGGAGGAGAAGACATTTCTGATACAGTTTCCCAGGCAGAATTTCATTACAGCTTCTCAGGTTAATTGTTGCTGAAGTTCTTCGTAAGACTTTGTGGCTTTTATGAATAAGAGAATAACTGCACTGAGGAAGGCTGAAGAAGGTGAAGATTAATTAAGTTTTCAGGGATATCTTTTCCACAACTGCATTGTGTTTGGCTGCTCTGATTGTGCTGGCACTAAAAAGGCAGAGTTGCTGATGTAACCGAGCAATTAGTAAAGAAAGGGCCAACCTGTTAGACGGCTGGCTGTTGACTTGCTGTGTCCATAAATAAATTCTTGTTTTGCTTGAACTTCCTGCTCCTGATAACACCAAGGCAAGGCTGAAGGGACACTTAGTAGGAGAAGTCAGATAAATGGATACCTAGCTCCTGTTCTGCTTGCTGTTTACACCTGAAAAGCGGTAAAGATCTCCTTCTCATCAGCCAGATTTCCTTTGCATTTTGATTTTGGCAGGTGGGGGGGGGGAGGGACTCAATAAAACTAACCACAGACACTTGAGGGGATGACTCAGTTGCCAGGTATCCCTTAATGTAAAGGATGTCACTTATTTAAGGGCTGGGAAGATTATCATGTGCAGGGTTGTTACATGTTCCTAATTTCAAGAGATGTTCCTTGGTTAACAGCTGGAAAACTGACTCTGTATGAACATTAAATGGAGTGCCCAAAGTCCTGTATTTTCAGGTATAGTGCCAACAGGTGGCTCTCCCCACATGCTGGGGGGTAACTTGCTGGTGCAGCTGGTGCCCATTCTCCCCCTTCAAGGTTGAGCAGTGATACTTCCAGGAGTTCTTGTGGGAGCTGAGATCTCGTGGGAGTCTGGAACAGAAACAAGAGGCCCTCCTCTTGCAGAACTTGAGGTGGGCCTCATATAGGGCTGTGTAACATGCTCTGGCTGGTCTTGTGCTGACTGGCAATACGTGGCAGGGTTCCCAAATTAGCTTTTCTCTGTGTTGCCCAGCCACAGATTTGCTAATTGCTAGGCAAGATTCATAAAGTGGGGGAAGGGAGTACATAGTAATAATAAGCCTACTTTACAACTTGATGGACAACTTGATTCTAAATGGTAACACCCAGTCTAGAGAAGGAAGAATTCAGTATATGGGCTGGCAGTTGAAAACTGTAGTCCTGTGTCACTTCAATGGCTAATCAATTTTATTATCACCAATTCCTAAATAGTCAGTGTCATAAATTTTTACTGTCTCCTTCTTCCTATTTTGAAAACCTGGCAACCTTGCTCAGTGCTGGAAATGGCAAAAAAACCACTTGAACCATTCTCATATTCCATCTTCAAGGGAAAATACAGGCTGTTGTGTTTTCTCTTTAACATTCAATTTTGTCAGCAGTACATTAAAAGCTGATGGGTTTTGCTGCAGGGTTAGGAAGCACACTGATTAAGCCCCATGTCCCTACCCAGGTCCCAAAACAGTGGAATAAGCATATATTTTTTTCTATCTGCCCCTGCCTTTTGCTTGCACTTTCCTTTAAAAGCTGAAACCTTTTCACTCCTGTGCAGAGCTTTAGAAAAAGATATGGCCTAAATCCTGTTGTTAATCCCAATGAAGCAATGAGATTTACCTATGTGTTGGTTTACCATTCAACAATGGATTTAATCAGCCTACTTTAGTTGGGACTAACAGGATGTATGTGTGTCTGTCTATCTCCCTGCTTCAACAACTAGAATCCCCCAGGCAGCATTGTAATCCTTCAAGTAACTTTTCCAAGCTCTGCTCCCAATTCACTGCTTCTCCTTCTTCCATTGCTACTTTATTTTATATCCTGCCTCTCCTCCTGTGACTGGGACTCAAGGTGTATTTATCATTACTGCTATGCTACCCTTGTCCCCATCTCTCCCCCATAGTTAAGCTACACATGATTATGTCCATGGGGTGCTCAAATTTCTGGCCAGCTCACTGGACACTAGTCTGCAATCATTGGATTTGTGTGTCTAACCCTGTGAACACTGAGTGGCAATTGATAGAGGGAATATATAGCATGCTTATCAAGTTTTCAGATGACCCCAAATTAGGCAGGGTAGCTAATATCCCAGAGGATAGGATCAGAATTCAAAATGACCTTAACAGATTAGGAAGCTGAGCCAAAACTAATGAAATGAATTTCAACAGGGAGAAATGTAGGGTAATACACTTGAGCAGTAAAAATTAAAAGCACAGATATAGAATGGGTGACACCTGGCTTGATGGCAGTACATGTGAAAGGGATCTAGGACCACAAACTGAACATGAGTCGGCAGTCTGATGCGGCAGCCAAAAAAGCCAATGCAATTCTAGGCTGCATTAATAGGAGTATAGTGTCTAGACTGAGGGAAGTAATAGTGCCACTGTATTCTGCTTTGGTCAGACCTCACCTGGAATACTATGTCCAGTTCTGGGCACCACAATTCAAGAAGGATGCTCACAAGCTAGACCATGTCCAGAGGAGGGTGACAAAAATGGTGAAAGGTCTGGAAGCCATGCCCTATGAGGAGCGGCTTAGGGAACTGGATATGTTTAGCTTAGGGAAGAGAAGGTTAAGAGGTGACATGATGGCCATGTTGAAATATTTGAAGGGATGTCATACTGAGGATGGAGCAAGCTTGTTTTCTGCTTCTCCAGAGACTTGGACATGGAGCAATAGACTCAAACTACAGGAAAAGAGATTCCACCTAAATGTTAGGAAGAGTTTTCTGACAGTAAGAGCTGTTCGGAAGTAGAACACACTGCCTTGGAGTGTGGTGGAGTCTCCTTCTTTGGAGGTTTTTAAACAGAGGCTAGATGGCCATTTGTCAGGTGTGCTTTGATTATGTATTCCTGCATGGCAGTAGGTTGGACTGGATGGTCCTGACTGAATAGAGTGGTTACTATTACTTCCCTTTATCTAGACACCATACTTCTATTGATGCAGCCTAGAATTGCATTTGCTTTTTAAGCTGCCCTGTCACACTGTCCACTCATGTTCACCTTGTGGTGTACTAAGACTCCTAGATTGCTTTTACAGGTACTGTTGTAAAGCCAGGTGTCACCCATCCTATATCTGTGCATGTGCTTAATGCAAATCAAATTTGACTTGACTTATGAAACCTGTATCGTAAAGGGAAATTTTGTCTGTATCTCCCTACCATGGACAGGGATTTTAACTGGTCATGCCAAGTGCAAATAAAAAATGGAAATTGTCTGCAGATTTTCTCCTTTTTTGATATATGTCTGTGGTGGCCTTCAGCAATGAGAATGAGGGTTGTTGTCTCTCTTCTGTGTACGCAGGAGCGTCAGCAGCTGCAATAGCTCCAAACGGTTAGGGTTAGGGTTTCCTCTGCTAATCAATATACTGAAAACATCAAGCCACTTCTGATGCAAACATATTCCTCACTGCAAAGCAAGATGGTGGGGAGGCAGCAGCAAGGGGCGGGGAATCTCTCTAAATGAAACCACAAATCAAAATTTGCATCTTGCAATTCCTCAGGCTCCAGAATGCAAACCTTCTGACAAATGGAGCAAGCAACTAGACATGAAATCTTCTCAGATCATTGGAGCAGTAAGTAAATCAGAAACATGCAAGTCAATGAGAAGTGCAAATATAGCAGCCACAGCAACAACTATACTATATTAGATACAGATTTATCATGCTTCTCCTCTCTTCTTCTTCAGGAAAATCTGCAACTCATTGAGAGAGGGGGAACCTATTGGCTTCCTACAACCAAAAGCGGACCTACATTTATTTTTATTAGTTATTTATACCCCACTCTTCAGCCACAAGGCTATCAGAGCAGCTTATAAATTCTTTTTAAGCAATAGCAATTTACACATCTACACTGCATTAAGCAGTTTCCAATGTGTGTTAGCTAATTGCCCCCACAAGCCGGGTACTCATTTTACCCACTTACGAAAGGATAGAAGGCTTAGCGAACCTTGGAGCCCTCTGGAATCGAACTTGTAATGTGGTGTACTGGCATTTAACTGGCATTTAACCACTGTACTGGCATTTAACCACAGTACTGGCATTTAACCACTGCACCACCAGGGCTCCATTTAACTTATTAATCTTGTTAGATTCTCAGCATATGCTAATAAACATTTTATTGGCTTTGTGTCTGGTTCAGAAATCTGCATGTCACCAGATGCTCATGGATTCTATGAGCAAAGAAATGCATATACCCACTTCTCCCATTGTGATGAAGGGAGAAGCTGTTAGACACAGTGGGAAGCCTTGCGTTTGAGATGGAGAATCTCTGGCTCTCCAGAAATTGAAAAAAAATATGTTGGCCAGGCTGGCTAGAAGTGATCAGAACTGGAGTTCAACATGATTTGGACAGCCACAGGTTCTTCACCACTGCCAGGTGTGGTAATAAAACTGCAGAATTACAACTGACCACACAGGATGGAAGGAAGGTGTCTCCCTGCTCCTACTATTTTAGAGCGTGCCAATTTGTATTTGGCCTGGTACATTCTCAGCTGCTCCACTCTGTGGGTGTGGTCAACAGTATGCTCACTTGCATGTGCATACATTCAGTGAATATCTGAGCTCAGTCATTGCATTTGGCCAGCAAAATTTGGAAATCATTTTCTTGGCAGAGCTGTTATCTCCCCTCCCTCTTATGTATGCTGGTTACATCACAGTTCCTCCATTCTGCTGATTTGCCCATGCCTAAAGTGCTTCTGCCTGTCTGGTATGTATTTGATTTCTCTCTCTTTGTAAAAGCACAGCTGCCTGTCACATTTGGTCCATTAAGGAAGAGAAGGTATTTAAAAACTAAAGATGAAGGGATATCATTAATCATACATTATGTAAAATATTTTCCATCAACCAGATTCAGAGAGAGGAAGGGATTTCTAAAAGTAAGGAGCAACTTGACAATTTACACAGCAATGCATTCTGCACTGTCTTTTCAGAAAGCCACCTTTGAAGCCCTGCACATAGGTGGCAAGCAAACAGGCCTGACTGTATCCTTTTTGTTTGTCTGAATCATTTGTATCCGCTGAAGAAACCACAGCTGTTGGAAATGCTTACAATCAATGGGCTGCATACATTGATTGAAAGCCTCCAGAAATGGAAGGAGTCCTGTTAGTGGAAAGAATCAGGACCCTGCAGTGCCTCCTCACTGGAAGAAGGGAGTGGATGCGATGTCTGCAGACTTCTCCTTCCTGCTGTGGTTCCCAGGGCCACCAGACATGCTGTTCCTAAAGCCAGTCCCCCAATCTCCTCCCTAACTCACCCCATTTGCAGATCGTTCAGCCTGTGAAATTTTGCTCAACACAACTCTAGATCCAATCCATACTTTGTAAATAATGGCAATGGTGGCTCAGTGAAATCTATAATTCACCTATCTATGTTTTAATATAAAATGGGCCAATTAAAATGATCAGTGTCTTCTCTAGAAAGTAAAGCAGGGAATCCCTAAGGGGAGGCCTCACAGCTATGGGAGAGAGAACTGGTACATGAAGTTGCTGAGGCTTTGCCATGTACTCCTTTCCCCTCTGCTCCAGGGGTGGAAAGCATGAGGCCCACTGGATGCTGTTGGACTGCAACTCCCAGTATTCTTTGCCTTTGGCTGTGCAACTCAGGGCTGTTGGGGATTGCAGTCCAGAAACATCTGGAGGGCCACAGAGGTCTCACCTCTGCCCTGCATAATATGAATCCTCCTTCTTTGGAGGTTTTTAAACAGAGGCTGGATGGCCATCTGTCGGGAATGATTTGATTGTGTATTTCTGCACAGCAGGGGGTTGGACTGGATGGCTCTTGGGGGCTCTTCCAACTCTATGATTCTATGATAAGATTTAAGTTATGGCTATTGTCCATATGCAGCACTGAATGAGTGAGGATTTGCCAAAAGTGCAAAGTGTACAGGCCTACTGGACCAACCAACTTCAAGGGGCCATTCTTCACCCAGGCTTTTCAGCCCATGGTCCTTGATGGTTCTGATCTGCTGTCTAATTGGCTATTGGCTATATCTGATGCACACATTGCATATATACCAAGGAAGGATTTAGAATCCACACAGAGAAGGTTCCAGGTGCAATCCCTGGCAAGGCAGACCTCCTGTCTGAATATTTCTGATATTGTTGGACATCAGCTCCCAGCATTCCTTACCACTGGCTATGTTAGTTAGAGCTGTGGGGAGTTGCAGTCCCAAAACATTTGGATGTTATGTTAGTTCTATCCCTGGCATAGACAATACTGGGCAAAACCAAACCATGGTTTAACTCAGTACAAGGCAGATTCCTCTGCTATTACTCTCCATGTCTGCATGCCATGCCATGCCACTCCAATAACTTATGAAATGCAGCAAAAACAGTGAAGGGGCAGAACATGTGACAAGCTCCTGTGGCATTGCCATTGGTCTCTAGTGTTGATGTGGTACAGATATGGGCACCTGATCCTATCTTCTCTCCAAATGTGATTTCACGTGTTACCAAAGTGTTAGGGGTTCAGCTGTTGACAAGTAGCTAAGAATCTGTCCCTTCTGTAACCTCTACATTGGGGTCTAGTTGGAATGGAATAGATTTAGGGCTTCTCTAGACAGGCAATTTACCCTGTCTTCCCTCCATCTTGGAGCCCTGCAGTCTTGACAACACAGGCCTTTTGCCCTGTTCTGCCCCTGGGGAGTCCTCACAACCCCTGGGGCAAAGATGGAGGGGGGGGGAGATGGTAGGACCCATTACAGTTTTTAAAAGATACCAGGCAAAATCTGTTCCAGCAGGCCAAAAATGGATCCGGCCCTATGGGACTGCAGGAGCCCATTCCAGCTCGCTGCCCCATCACAGCAGCTGCCCTCTGCCTCACTCTTCCGTAGCTAGGAATGGGGCCCACAGCATGTGACCAAGGTTGGTCAAATGCAGGGAGCCTTGCTCACATGCTGCGGGCGTGCTTCCTGATGTCAGAGAGTGAGACGCGGAGGGCAGCGGTGGTAACTGCAGGGACAGGCTAGCATACTTGTCTGGATTCCATCCTATTTCATGCCAGTAACAGGGGAGGAATGAGCCAGATCTTCAGGTAGAATATGCTGGTGGGAAGCCAGCATATTCTGGCCCATGTAGATGAGCACATAGAGGCATAATCAGTCATGCAAGGAACCATAAGAAATGGTGCACAGCTAATCGAAGTTCTTCCTCAGGAAATAGCTTTTTGGCTGGCAGTGTTCCATTGTGGCAAATAAATTAAGAACTGAAGAATCAAATACCTCTTTAAGGTAAAGAGAAGGGGGGCTTAGATCTGGAGATGGCTATGGGCACTAAGCTCACCAATTTCCAAACTGATTGGGCCACAAATAAAGATAGTCCAGTAGTTGCAATTCTTCATTAGGTTCCTTTCTGAAGCAAAGTTTGGTGGTAGGAACTTGGAGCTAAGTTCTGTTGTTCAACAAAGCACCACCCCTCCGAAGAATGGATGTTTTAATAAATTTACAATTCAAATACAATTTCATTATGGACTTCGGGGTCCATTCACACTACAATGGGTTTTTTATATTGTAAGCCGCCCCGATTGCGTTGCAGAGGGGTGGGATATAAATAACATTTTTTATTATTATTATTATTATTATTATTACAAAAACATAGTGCTATATTCCACTTTTACTGCTATGGCAACACCCTATGGAATCCTGGGGTTTGTAGTTCGGTGAGATTCTAGAGCTCTCTGGCTGAGAGTTCTATATGCCCCTCAAACTTCCAAACCCAGGATTCTATTGGATGTTGCCATGGCAGTTAAAATGGAATACAGTGCTATAATTGTGTAATATGAATGGGGGGCCTATAGTAAATTGCCTAGTAGCATTACTAGTCTAGGCAAGCTGAAAAAAATATTCACCTTCCCTTGACATTGGCCAATATATTGTAACAATCTATATATATAATTCTCTTGGGTATGTTGCCATTCCCAGTGTGCTGATTGGCTGCTTAGGAAACATACCCAACGAATCGTAGTGCTCTGTTGGCCAGCCAATCTGCAGCATGAGGGCATTTTCAGCACCACCTCTTTGGCCTACAGCCACATCTTTGCTTGTTTAGCTGCAGTAACTAAATATTCAGCCAGGTCCCCTTGCTATCTGAATATGCATGCATGGGGGAAAATAATGTTGCTTTCTATGCATTCCCCATCCTTTTTTTTCTTTTTCCTCCTGTCCTACCCTGTAGGGTAGGTTTTTCCCCTTCCTCTGCTCTTTACCCCCTCTGCACCCAAAAACTTGAGCCCTTCCCCCCCTCCTTCTGTCAGGGTAATAATATTGCTTTGAGTGCAAAAGGAAAAATGTTGGAGCAACAGACCACAGACTAGCACAGCTGAAGTGGGTTTGTTCACAGCTGTGGCTAGGCATAGGGATGACTAGCAAACATTCCTATATAGCCAAAGCACAATGCCTTGTGTGTGGGTTGGTGTTGTGGAGAAAGAGGAGTCTTGCTGTTGAGTTTGTTATAATGAGGTTTCCTGTGTATATACTGTGTTTGTTCATACTAAAACTGAAGATAAAGGCCTCCAGGTATTTTTGGAGGAACATCACTGTCTGTAAGTTTGTGTGTGTGTGTGAAGGTGGGTCAAAGCTGTGGAACAGCTGCTAGCCGAAGCCTTTGTTTTTGTGCCCTTTCTGCTATGCAGTTCTGCTGTTTTGGCTACTCCTGGGTTCTGGTACCTCTCAGTGAGCCTACATTGAGTGGACACCTTTTGCCCTGAGGAACCTACAGGTTTTTTTTTAAAGAACCCTGGAAAGGGGTGGGAAGGAGGTGGGAGGCTGCCCTGGGGTTCCAGGCCCTCTTTTTCCTCACTGGGGGCACCTTTGGGGTTCTCTGACTGCCCCTGGCTCTGCTTCTCATGGGGAGAAAGGCTTGCTTTGCAAATGCTACATCTGACAGACTGCTGCCTGCTAAAAAGAACTCTGGCCAGTGGAAGGGGGAATAGAATGGAGAAAAGTGGGCTCACATTGGCGCCAGCCTCCCCCCAATGGGAATCCAACATGCTGCCCTCAAAGGAGTGTCTGAGCAGAAGACTGAGACTCTGCAGTCTGTGGGTGGCGAAAAGGCAAGCCCAAAGACTCTTGAAAAAGTTAGATGTGACCATTGCACCCCTTGCTGGAGAACTTCTCCTTTGCTCTCTTTTCTATTCATTTCTATTTTAACAAGTAGTCGCTGGACCCCGTCTTCTCTAAAGAAGGCAGAACTTTTGCATGCTACTTTTGCCAAGTATCTAGACTAGTGGTTCTTAACCTAGATGTCCTCACAGTAACAGCTGTTCAGAAGTGGAATACACTGCCTTGGAGTGAGGTGGAGTCTCCTTCTTTGGAGGTGTTTAAGCAGAGGCTGGATGGCTATATGTCAGGAATGCTTTGATTGTTTTTTCCTACATGGCAGGGGGTTGGACTGGATGGCCCTTGTGGTCTCTTCCGGCTCTATGATTCTATGATTCTAGGGGGTCTGCGAAGGCTTGAAGGCTGCTCAGACCACCTCCTGTCTGCAGTGGAGTGGCCATGTGACAGGAGCCAAGGCAAAGGCTGGCTAGCTTGGCCTGTAGATTGCCATTCAATCCACTCCAACCACAAACTTGCAGGAAGAGGGAGGAGGAAAGTCTTCCCTCCCACTCCAGTGCCTCTGAGGGAAGATTTCATGGATATGTAATTATGTTGTTGTTTTAAATCTTGAGTTAAGTCTTGAGGGCCCATGGAACAAAAGATATTTAAAGGGGTCCCTGCTAAAGAAAATGTTAAGAGCCACTGGCATAATTTTATTAGTATTAGCATTAATATTAGTATATATGTGCCTGGTGTAACATACACTGCTATGTGCCCTGCTGGGGTTTCAAGCAGCGGTTGCAGTGTGGAGCTTGGATTGGCAGTGTTCCTTTCACATGGCTCAGCTACATGGTATTATTTTAGGAAAAAAGTATTGCATTTTTTTACATGTGGGTGGTGATTGGCTGAGGGAGTGAGAGGAGGGAGGGGCCCTTGTGAGGCTGGGGGTATAGATGCAGATTGAGTGGCAGGAGTGGATTGTAAGGTGGAGAGGGAATTTCCATGTGGGTGGTGATTGGTTGAAGGAGTGAGGGGATTGGTTTTGTGTGTGTGTGTATATATATATATATATATATATGGTTTATTTTGTAAGAATTGAGTCAGTGAAGATGGACCTCCCAACTAATTAACTGGATATTTAGAATAGTATATTCTGGCATATAAGATGACTGGGCGTATAAGACAACCCCCCAATTTTAAAGTTAAAATATAGAGTTTGGGATAAGACTACCCCGCCTTCTCTTGTACGGCGAGTATATCCCGAACTTCCCCCTCAAGAAAATGTCAAGAAAACAATTGTTAAGAAAAACTGGAAGATAATGACACCAAATAGTTTTTATGTACATTTCTCGTATTTACATCATTATATTCCATTTTCCAAGCTGATGCACATAAGGAAAAAAAAAAACCTGCTCTAGGCCAAGCACCATTCCGTTAAAACTGGGGGGGGGGGGCGCTGAAGCCGGTAGGAATAAGATATTAATTAAAAATGTCATAATAGGATACCTCGCATTTTCCCTTGTCAAAACACAGTGGGCAGATTTACATTTCAGCAACTGAGGGGGGTGTTTGGAAATTGTGGAGGCGGTGCCTGTGGAAAAGTCACCCCCAAATGCTGGGGATTTTCCAGGCCTAAACGACTCTTGGCTCCTCAGCACTGAGCTTAGCAAGTCTGAGCCCGGAATGGGATTTTACGGCTAAGCTGGAACGGATGCGGTGGCGACGGTGGCAGGAGTAGCAGCTGAAGCAGCAGGAGGGGCAGGCTGCCTGGCTGGGACTCGCCACCCTTCTTAGCCATCGCCCTCCCAGCCCAGTTCCTTCACCATGGCGGGCCCAAGAACGAGCAAGCAATTGGTCGGTCAGTCGAGCAGCCCAGGCTGGCAGTAGCGGCAGCAGCCTCTTCCTTCCGCACTTCCCTGGGTCTTTCTCGGGCAGTGGCATGCTGATGGCGGCCTGGCCCAGTGAGCTTGGCCACTTCCACTCAGCTCTGTATTTGGCCGCTCCCACCCACCCACCCACTTCAGTGACATTACCACCGAGCGCGGCCCAGAGACATGGAGAAAGGCTGCCGAGAGCCCCCCGCCGCCCTGCCTGATAAGCCCAGCCCCCACGTGGAATCAGGCCATGGTGCCCACCACCATGCAGGCCCCGAGAAGGCCACGCCTAGGCCGCGCCAGGGCTCCCTGAGCCAGGCCGAGAGTGCAGGGCTCCCTGGGTCAGGAATGAAGACGCAGGAGATGGGTGGCCGGTGAGGCAGAGTGCTATGATTGCCTCTCTCCTCTGCCTTCGATTGCTCCCCAAAGGGGGTGAAGGCGGAGGAGAGGGGAGAATGTACCCGCCTTGACTCACCCCCACCCGGTCTCCTGTGTCTTCAGTCCCTTTGCTAAGGAAATGAAGATGGAGGGAAAGGGGGGGGGGCGGACGAGGCAAACTGCTAGTTGCAAACTGTTGCAAACCACTATTCCTTGTTTGCCTCATCCGCCCCCCTTCCCTCCATCTTCATTCCCTTCACAAAGGGAATGAAAAGGGAGGGAATGGGTGGCAGCTGCTGCAAACCACTGGATTCACCCCTTTCTTCCACCTTCCTGGAAGGTAGACGAAAGGGGCGAAAATACCTGGTTTGCCTTGTCTGCTTCCCCTTCCCTCCGTCTTCATTCTCTTTGGAAGGGAATGAAGATGGGGGGAAGTGGGCGGCCATTGCAAACCGCAAGATTCACCCCTTTCTTCCATCTTCCAGGAAGGTGAACAAAAGGGGCAAAAATACCTGGTTTGCCTCATCTGTCCCCCCTTCCCTCTGTCTTTGTTCTCTTTGGAAGGGATGAAGACGGGGGAAGCAGGGGCAGCCATTGCAAACCACAAGATTTGCCCCTTTTGTCCATCTTCCAGGAAGGTGGACGAAAGGGGTGAAAATACCCTGTTTGCTTCATCTGCCCCCCCCCTTTCCTCTGTCTTCATTCTCTTTGGAAGGGTATGAAGACGGAGGGAATGGGTGGCAGATGCTGCAAACCGCTGGATTCATCCCTTTCTTCTACCTTCCAGGAAGGTGGAAGAAAGGGGCAAACGTACCCGGTTTTGCCTTGGCCGCCTCTCGATCTCCTGTGTGTTCGTTCCCTTTGGGGAATGAACACACAGGAGATTGAGTGGCAGCCGTGGGAAACCGCAATGTTTGCCCCCCTCCTCTGTCTTCAGTTCCTCCCCAAAGGGGGAGAAGGCAGAAGAGGGGGGCAAATGAACCGGTAAACACTTTGCCTCAATCCCGCCCGATCTCCTGCCTCTGCTCTGTTTGCAAAGGGAGCAAAGAGGCAGGAGATCGAATGGCGGGTGAAGCAAAGATTTCCGGCGTATAAGATGACCCCCAATTTTGGAGGACATTTTCGGGGTTCAAAGGTCATCTTATACGCCGGAATATATGGTAGTAGACATTATTTACTCTGTTATAGAAATAGACCAACTTTTGATATAGGTTTTGATATTGCCCGGGCATCCAGGGGGTCACATCATCAACCTGCCACCCCTGCAACAGGACCCAGGCAGTCTACTGGTGTCAACAGGGGCAGGGCAACTCACCCTTAATGCACCACCGGTGTATGTTACGTTGGGTACAGCTAGTTAAATAGAATAACTTAGTGGGCTTGAAAACAATGACATCTTATTAAATAAAAGGTCCAGCCATTGTTTGTTTGAAAAAGCCCAAATTTCTCCTACTGCAGATTGAATTATAAGACACAAAAATATGACCTGTAGTGAAATCAGTGACTGATGGTTAGAGGTATTTTTATTGAAAGTTGGCAGAAATACAGGATCTATGTAAATTTTTTGTAAGCTGTCTACATTCTCAGTGTTTCCATGAGGTTTCACAAAGGACCATTAATATTATTTGTTTCCTGGCATTTACTGTAGAAGGCTCCAGGATTCATCAAGGAAAGGCTAGTGTCAACTGCCTAGAAATAAAAATGTCCTGGTTTTTAACATTTTTGCAAGCTATTTTGGGCTTTGGTCAAATCAATTTGAAAACGGGTAAAATGTATACAGCAAAGGCATGTGTGCTGGGGACATAGGCTGAGGAGAGGAGTGGGGAAAGAAGTTGGAAGCAGACTGAATGCAACTGATATGTTCTGCAAAGGCCATGCCTATCTCTTAGCAGCAAGCATTTCCCCATTCCCTCTCTTGAGCTCTGAGACTGTGACTTTGCTATGGGCCCCAGAGAGGTCTGCAGATCGACTGGGCCAGTCAGAACCTTCTGCCCCACCCACTCAGTTTCAGCACTCGGGCTGGTTGTGTAAACTTCATCCCGGGATCACTGGTGACCATGGTCTTCTCTTCACTGATTGCATTTCATTGACCAAGCTGTGTCAACTTTCCCTCTCACCATCAAATCGTTTCTTTATCATGAAAATAAATACTTTGTGTAAAAAAAATGTAAAAGTAAAACTCTCTGCTATAGACATTTGTGAACCAGTCAGCCTATGAGGGAGTGTGCATATGTTTTGGGGCAGGGAGATGATTTTAGTCCCGATTGCCTCTTTTAATTTTTGGAGGGTAGGTGGCTTCTTTTTGCCATTAAGGAGGAAGCTGTGTGGGTGGCTTGGCTTTGTTGGTGTCCCTTCTATCAGAAACTCAATGGCAGCTTCTGGGATGGACAAAGGTGGGTGGCAATCTCTGGCCCACCATCTAGTAGTCAGTAAGTGGGTATCGTAGGAAGATGAAGACTAGGATGATGCAGAAGGTGGCTAGTGCCGAGCTGGTAATGTTAAAAAGACGGGCTGTCTTGGCATCTTCAACAGCACCATTCAGGTCATTGAGGAGTTTTTTGTCTCGAACCTGGAAACAACACAAACAACCAAACAAAAGGGGGCATGTTAATAATAGTTTTTAAAAAGGAAGCTAAGAAAAGAACCATTTTAAAAGCCCAAAGTAGGAGCAACAATTTAACAATTATATAGATACATATATCTCCTGCCTTTCTCCCAGTCTGGGAGAAGACCTGCCCTGTTATCTTTAGTAAGGTTTGGGTAATTTGAAAATTATGAGCGAAAAGACCAAACATTTCAGAGCTCAGATAGGTTTCTCTCCTCTCCTCAAGTCCCAGAAGCATCCATCCAGCACATTCACTGAGATTTGGAGCCCAGAAGTAACTGATCTGAGTTCTGCATCATACACTGGAGCAATCTTTCCTCTGGCTGGGAGTCCTGACTACGGACTTTATCGGATGCAGCAAAAACAGTGGCGTTAGGACACAATGATAGCAGAAATGGCAGACACTGTCTTTGCTTACCCGTTCCTGCTGCACTGCTCTGGTGTGAGTGAGGCATCATTTTTTATTGACGGCTTAGCCCGTTAATAAAAAGTGATGCTTCATTCATGCCAGCACAATGCAGTGGGAATAGGTTAGTGATGAGAATGTCTGATAATTTTGCCTTCTGGTGCTATCATTGCATCCTAAGTAATGTGGTTTGTTTCCACTATTGGCCTCCACTGATAAAGTCCTATCTCTGCCAGACCATGCAGGGTGAAGACACTGCTGCTGCTCTGCCCTTTTTAGTAATGGAAGCAGTGCTGTAAATGGGGTAATGGGAGGAAGTGAGCTAGCTGCTGGGGGTGAGAATGGCAGGTAAATTCTCTGCCCAGCTCCTTGGCTCTGCCCCAAAGTAATAACTCCTTTTCTCTAGGGGAAGCTTCAGCTCTTCCCTAGCTCTTCTTAGCAAAAGCTGATTATATCTAATTTTGTCTAAATGGTTTGTCTAAATGGTGACAATAACCCTCATGAAATTCTCTGAGAATATGACCTGTTTAAATCGGATCCTGCATCAACCCACTGTATTTTGAAGGAGAGGGGACCAAAATGGCAAAAACATCACAGGAAAAGTCTTTGTGGCTTTTCCTAGAGTTTAAAAAAAAACAGCGAGGGGGTGTGCATTCCTGCTTGTTGGGGCAAGCAATTTGATACAAATCGCTTTCCCATAGGAGAGGAAGTGAAAAGCTGATTGGCTGGGCAAGTCAGGGAACGGGGCTTGCTAACAGGGCAAGTGCCCACTGCTGCCATGTTGGATTTTTGCCTTACCGACTGATCGGTAAGGTGATAAAATTGGGGTGTGTTTTTTTTCTTTGCTTTCCTATTGAATCGAAAAATCGCTCTATCGCACCTTGGACATCTTTTTTTAAAGTTTGGCGGTGGCAAAGTGCAAATGCGAATAAATCATTCATGGCCTCCATCTTGCATGCAAAGCTTGGGGGCTTATGGGGGCAAAAACACCATTAAAACAAGTCACCGATGCTGCAAAATGTCATTACTGTGAGGCAATCTGTGGGTTTTTTTTTTTTTGTCTTGTATAGACAGGCCCATAGAAATATAGATTTGGAAGGAACCATAAAAAATAATCTTGTCTGACCCACACCCGTGCAGGAATCCATAGATGAGCCATCCTTGGCAGATGGCTGTCCAAACTCTATTTAAAAAGTGGAAGCAAAGAGTCTAGTCTTTGAGAGGCAGATAATGGGGAAAGGGTGTGATGGCAATGAATGGAGCATTAGGCAAATGACACTGACTTACTGTCATTTAGGGGAAGAAATCCAGCATGACTGAATACATTTGAAAATATTTCGTTTCCATGTTATTTGTCATACCTACCTCTCTGGAACCAGAACTATTAGGAAAAAATGTCATGGCTCTGGAAGCCCCAAATAGGTTCTTCTCTCCACAAACTAAGAAGCTAAGATGTGTAGCATTCTGATAAAGCCATCAAGCTCAGCATTCTTACGTTCTTTCTCTCCCCCCACAAGCCTAATTTTCAATGCTTGTTCTGAGTAATATACATGATGGCAGGGCAGCATATATAGTTCAGAGTAGGAATGCTAGGCTTCTCAAATGACTCCCAGCACTGGTCCTGTTCGAACTGGTCATAAGAACTAAAAATGTGATTGCAAAAGCTATCACTACCCTAGTGCTATATATGCGTATGTGTTCAGTCCCAGCTAGTGAGATAACTGCAGGCCACCCCAGAGGCTGTGAGGGTGAAATCTGGCACAGGATTCCACTGCAGTAAGAAGCTACCTATGGAGCTTACAGGATATTAATATTAATAAGGTTAAGCTAATGAAGATCTTCTGCAGAGCCTATGTGGTTTAGCTTATAGCCATTGCAGGGAGAAATCGTGTTTCATCTTCAGCAGGGCAGAATGACATATGACCCCACACATCATCAGAGCCATCATTAAGACTTGCATAATCAAGCAGCATAGTGTGAAGCAGGTTTCCTGATGCTGGAGTATTGTGGAATAAATGGCTGAAAGATGAGGACTCCTCTGTAGAGAAAGACAATCTCAGGGGCAGAAAACTGACCCATAGGCAGGCTGAGGTTGCCCACCTCTGCTCTGTTTGACATGATTACAGCCATGTTTGAGATCTGCATTATTGTTTTGTTGCAATTTTTGGTCAATGCTTTCAAGGGCTTCATCAGCTCCATGAAATATTATCCTTAGATCTGTGTGTGTGTATATATCAAAAAGAGACATACACACACATACACGTGTGGAGAGTTCCAACAGTGAAACACCAGCAATACAGTGGAATGAAATGAAAAATGTAAGAAAAATAAATATATTGTACAGTAATGGCCATTCACAAAAGTAGCCATTGTTAATAACCAATTCTTCTTTCTTTGTTGCAGAATAGAAGTATTCATGCCAACACTGGAGTGTCCTAGAATATTAAAATGTTATCTAACCATTTCATAATCTTGCCATTTATATGTCAAATGTGTGTCCTTATTTTTGGCATAGAAACTAATTTGAAAGGGAGACTGCCATCATTTTTTGTTGTGTGCCTTCAAATAGTTTCTGACTTATGGCGACCCTATCATGGGGTTTTCTTGCCGAGATTTGTTCAGAGTGGGTTTGTGTTTGCCTTCCTCTAAGGCTGAGAGGCTGTGACTTGCCTAAGGTCACCCAATGGGTTTCCATGGCCAAGTGGGGATTTGAACCCTGGTAGTCCAATACTCAAGCCACTACCCCACACAGGCTCTCAGACTGTGCCATGGAGCACTGAATGAGAACTTATCAGAAAGTTTGCTTGTATCCATTTGAGAATGACTAGAGACAGTAGTTTTATGTTCTGCTAAAGAATTTAATTAATTTAAGTTAGTGAACCTACCTCTCAGTATTCCTTACCTAAGAAAACCCTATGAAATTAATGGGGTTGCCATATGTTGACAGGCACATATACATGTGTGTGCACAGACACAGACAAGATAATTCTGTTGTCAATTTCTGCTGTTTGCATTAGTTATGATGCTTATATATTTAAGCTTTAATTAAATTGCCACAGACTACACTTTTCCATCTCATTACCATTTCACACTACTTCTTATTGTTTTCCTCCTCTATACTTGTATAGGAGTCCCAGTGGCGCAGTGGTTAAATGCCAGTACTGCAAGCCACCACGTTGCAAGTTCGATTCCAGTGGGCTCCAAGGTTCACTCAGCCTTCCATCCTTTCGTAGGTCGGTAAAATGAGGACCCAGCTTGTGGGGAGCAATTAGCTAACACACATTGGAAACTGTTTAATGCAGTGTAATGTGTAAATAGCTATTGCTTAAAACAATTTGTAAGCCACTCTGATAGCCTTGTGGCTGAAGAGCAAGGTATAAATAACTAAATAAAATAAATAAAAATATATGCGTGGGGTGGAGTAGACACTAGTGCATGAAAGCTTATGACTTCATAACATAACATTAGCCCTCCAAAACTTGTTTGGTCACTGAGCAGTCTATCCAACAGCTGAAATTTACAATCTGGCCATATAGTCCTTATGCTTCTTCAGACCTGAAGACTGGTTAATATCTTGTGTATGTATATAAGATGCTGATAAGACAGTATATTTTAATATAGACTTGCTGATGCTGTAATTGATATGGGAGGAAAATTCCAGTGGCAGCTTCCAATTAAAGCAAATGCATTCCCTCTTCTGCACTATTAAAACTACACAGGCCCCATCTGGTCACCGTGACTCCTCAAACAGCCAATCTGACTACTGCTTAGCCCTCACTTTGCTGAACAAGTGTTTTCAGTGTGGCTTCTACTTCAACATGCACTACATAATCACACATTATCCTTCTGCTAGGTATACACCTTCAAAGTAAAAACACATTGGGATTAAGGTGATGCTGGACAGTGAAAACTGTTCCCCAGACATAGAATCATAGCATCATAGAGTTGGAAGACACCTCAAGGGCTATCCAGTCCAGCCCCCTGCCATGCAGGAATATACAGTTGTCCCTTCACATTCGCGGCTTTGTCATTCGTAGTTTTGAGTATTTGCGGTTTCCCTCATCCACCCACCCCTCTCAGGGCTCTTCCTTTCCCTTTGTAAAGGGAGTGAAGGTCCAGGCAAGCATGGGGGGGGGGGAGGTAAAGCCTCTGAATCGCTCCTCTGCTGCTCCTTCGCTCCCTTTGCAGGGAGAAGGAAAGCACAGCAGGGGGCGATTTTGAGGTTTGCCTCTCCCTCCTTGCTTCCCTGGGTCTTCCTTTCCCTTTGCAAAGGGAGTGAAGGTCCATGCAAGGGGCGGGGGAGGCAAAGCCTCTGAAATCACTCCTCTGCTGCTTCTTCGCTCCCTTTGCAGGGAGAAAGAAAGCACAGCAGAGGGGTGAGTGTTATTCGCTGTTTTTTCACATTCGCAGGGGTCTGGCGACCCTAACCCCAGCGAATGTGAAGGGACGACTGTTTAAAAACATTCTCTGTTTAAAAAACCCCAAAGAAGGTTTTTTAACCACACTACGAGGCAGTGCATTCCACTTCTGAACAGCTCTTACTATCAGAACGTTCTTCCTAATGTTTAGGTGGAATCTCTTTTCCTGTACTTTGAACTCATTGCTCTGTCTCCTAGTCTCTGGAGCAGCAGAAAACAAGCTTGCCCCTTCCTCAGTATGACATCCTTTCAAATATTTAAACATGGCTATCATGTCCCCTCTCAATCTTCTCTTCTCCAGACTAAACATGCCCAACTCCCTAAGCTGCTCCTCATAGGGCATGGCTTCCAGACTTCCCACCATCCTGGTCGCCCTCCTCTGGACATGTTCCAGCTTCTCAATATCCTTCCTGAGTTGTTGTGCTCAGAACCAGACACAGTATTCCAGGTGAGGTCTGACCAAAGCAGAATACAGTGGCACTATTACTTCCCTTGATCTAGACATTATACTCCTACTAATGCAGCCTAGAATTGCACTGGCTTTTTTAGGTGCTGCATCACACTGCTGACTTATGTTCGGCTTGTGGTCCACTAAGACTCATAGATCCTTTTCACATGTACTGCCCTCAAACCATCCTATATCTGTAGCTTTCATTTTTAGTTCCCAAGTGTAGTATCCTACATTTCTCCCTGTTCAAATTCATTTTGTTAATATTGCCCAGCTTCCTAATCTGATGAGATAATTTTGGATTCTGATCCTGTTCTCTGGGGTATTGGCTACCCCTCCTATTTTGGTGTCATCTGCAAACTTGATAAGCATACCCTCTATTCCCTCATCCAAATCATTAATAAAGATGTTGAATAGCACTGGGCCCAGGACAGAACCCTGTGGCACCCCACTGGTCATTTCACTCCAGGATGAAGAGGAGCCACTGGTGACTACCCTTTGGTTTCGGTCAGTCAACCAATTACAAATCCACCTAACAGTTGTATTATCTAGCCCACAGGTTACTAACTGTTTGCAAGAATATCATGGGGGACCTTGTCAAAAGCATAGAATCATAGAGTTGGAAGAGACTACAAGGGCCATCCAGTCCAATCCCCTGCCATGCAGGAATAAACAATCAGAGCATTCCCAACAGATGGCCATCCAGCCTCTGCTTAAAAACCTCCAAAGAAGGAGACTCTACCACATTATGAGGCAGTGCATTCCACTGCTGAACAGCTCTTACTGTCAAGAAGTTCTTCCTAATGTTTAGATGGAATCTCTTTTCCTGTAGTTTGAGTCCACTGCTCCATATCCTAGTCTGTGGAGCAGCAGAAAACAAGCTTGCTCCATCTTTGGTATGGCATCCAATATGACATTCCGTGGTTCATTAGAGAAAAGTATGTTTAGTCACTTTGGCTTTTGAAAGTGATATATTTGAAGGAATTTCAAGTGGACAATTTCTCTGTAGGTCTGCAGAGAAATCATGGTGCATTAGACAAACATCAAATAAGATGACTTGCACAATATGCATTTACTCCCTAGTCACTGTTACTTAGTTTACACAATTGAGTTGTAAATGGAAGATACTGTAATTTAAACTGATTTGCTTTTTTGGAAGTTTCACAACATACTTTCTGATTAAAATGCATTAATTGGGTGGCATTTTTGTCATTACCTATGAAAACCTTTCCCCATAGAAACCTCTTGTCAGAATCCTATATGACCTGCTACTTTACGTAACTTTATATATACCTAGCTATGTAGCAGAGGTGCCAAGAAACCCCTTTACTGAATTACAAAGTTGTATAACAGGACTCAGGCAAGAGTGCAGGCTGTACATCAGGATCAATGCTGATTGGTGCACACTGCACATCAGTGTGTGATGCACACTGATGTCTAATGTGCATCAGGCACTTTGCCATCTCTGCAGCATAGTAACATAACAGTAGCCCTCTACTGGATATTACGCAACTGCATAATTCTAATACCTGCAGATGTAAGCCCACTAATGAAGACGCAAAGCCCCAGCAGGATTCCGGTGTACTTTTATAGTTACTGATGCCCAAAGCTTTCTCTCCTTCCCAATTTTTGTCACTGTATTCTGCTTTGGTCAGACCTCACCTGGAATACTGTGTCTAGTTCTGAGCACCACAACTCAGGAAGGATATTGTGAAAATTGTCTTGCTACACTTCTGCAGTTGACTAACAGGTCTATCTGCCCCTGGTTTAAGCAAAGTTGGAAAGGCTTTCAGCTTGTAGGATTTTAAAATTTATTTTAGAACTCAGACCAACCAAACATAGCCACATACAAAAAAATCATCCACTTAAAATTTAATACTTTAACAGTACAGAAATGCTCAGAAATCACTGTTCTTCTACATCTCCCCACCAACTATCTTAAGACTATGCTATCTTTGTTTCAGCAGTGTAATTTAAGCTTGAGGGGAAGGAGTCATTTGGTTATTGCTATTATTTAAAAAACTGAGGAAATCCTTGTCACTCTACTGCAAACCTAGAGATCTACCACAATATCAAAATTCAATCTTCTGCCAGCTTCTTATTTAGAACCTTCCATCAGGAGAAACTGTAGTCCACATGCAATACACAAAACTAAACACCAGGTGCCAGTGGTGAACAACATACGAGAAATCCATTAGCCCGGAGTACAGCAGTGTACTAGAGACAGAGCCTGATATTCATACAGGCCAAGTATCTTCAGAAATAGTTCACCAATTCCTGCAAGTTACTTTATACTATACTTTATACTTCCATATACTGTCCTGTGAACCAGGTGCTGCTCCATAAACATCTCTCTCTGGATTTTCTTTGCAAACAAAGATTCAGGAGGGACTCATCCCGCACTTTCTGCAAGCACGCTGATGACTAAAAAGGCCAATCCAAGATAAACAAGTCCGGTTGCAGAAAGCACAGCAGAAGGTCTCCTTGGGTGATGTTTCTGGGTTGTGATTCTTTCTGCGTTGTCATTTCTCTTCAAGACTTGTTCGGCGTGAGTTCTCAAATAAGGCTGCAGCATTGTGGATAGTGCGTCTCCATGTCTCCCAATGTGAGGCCAGGGCGGACCATTGTTGGTGATCAATTTGGCCGAGCCTGAGATGTTGTTTCAGGGAGTCCTTGCATTGCTTTTTTGGAGCGCACCTCTTACGCTGACCCGTGGCGAGTTCACCGTAGAGTAACTATTTTTGGGAGGCGATGGTCCTCCATCCTAGAAACGTGCCCTGCCCAGCGCAGCTGTGTTCTCAATATCATGGCCTCAATGCTGGTGATCCCTGCTTGCTCAAGGACAGCAACATTCGTCACATAGTCAGTTCAGTGTATATTTAGGATTGTGCATATACAGCGCTGATGAAAGTGTTTGAGGAGTCGTAGGTGGTGGCGATAGGTGACCCATGTTTCAGATCCATAAAGGAGAATAGACAGTACAATGGCTCTATACACACTGATTCTTGTGCTTCGCCTCAGGTGTTTATTACTCCAGATTCTCTTGTGAAGTCTTCCAAATGTGCTATATGCCTTTGCTAATCTGTGATCAATCTCTTTGTCAATCTTGGCATCTGAGGAGATGATGCTTCCCAGGTAGGTGAACTGCTGAACAGACTTGAGCACAGATTTGCCGATGGCAATGTGGGGATGATGGTGTTCGTCCTGTGGTGCAGGCTGGTAAAGAACTTCCGTTTTCTTCAGGTTGACTTCCAGCCCAAACAGCTCTGCAGCTGTTGCAAAGCAGGATGTTAGGCACTGCAGAGCTGCTTCTGTGTGGGCAACAAGGGCAGCATCAGCAGTGAAGAGCAGCTCATGGAAGATAGTTTAGAGTCTTAGTGCGAGCCCTCAGACGGCTTAAGTTAAACAAGCTACCATCAGTACGGTCATGTATATAGATGCCGTTGTCTTCTTCAAGCTCTGCCGTAGCCCTTTGGAGCATCATGCTGAAGAAGATTGTAAATAAAGTTGGAGCAAGAACACAAACTTGCTTCACTCCGTTAGTTATTAGAAAGGGCTCTGAAAGAGTATCACCATATCTGACTTGACCGCGCTGGCCCTCGTGTAGCAAGATAATCATTTTAAGGAATTTGAGGGGACATCCTAGTCTTTCCAGGATCTGCCACAGACCTTTTCTACTCACAGCATCAAAGGCTTTGGTGAGGTTGACAAATGTTACATAGAGACCCTTGTTCTACTCCCTACATTTTCTTGCAGTTGTCTAAGGGCAAATACCATATCTGTAGTACTCCTATTGGCTCTGAAGCCACATTGGTTTTCAGGGAGAAGTTCTTCTGCAATAGCAGGAACTAATCTGTTTGGGAGTATCCTTGCAAGGATTTTCCCAGCAAGGATTTTCCCAGCATAGAGAGTAGTGTTATGCCTCAATAGTCTGAACAATCGGATTTTGCTCCTTTTTTCTTGTACAGGGTGATGATGACTGCATCTTGGAGATCTGATGGCAGTTCCCCTTTTCCCCAGCAATTCACAAGGAGCTCGTGGAATTTATCGTGGAGTGCATGACCTCCGTGTTTCCAAACTTCAGGTGGGATTCCATCAATCCCAGCTGACTTGCCATTTTTCATCTGCTGTATGGCCTTAAGAGTCTCTTCCAAAGTGGGAACTATGTCCAATTTATTTTTCATAGTTTTTTTGTATCATATGTTGGATAGCTGAGCCTTGGACTACTCGGTTGGCACTAAAGAGACTTTGAAAATGTTCAGCCCATCGATTCAGGATGGAGGCTTTATCAGTAATTAATGTTTGACCATCTGTACTGTATAAGGAGCTTTGGACCTGATAAGTAGGCCCAAACACTACTTTAAGAGCTTCATAACATCTTCTATGATCATCCAGATCTGCGCAGCATTGTGTCTTTTCTGCTATATTGATCTACCACTTGTTCTGTATGTCTTGGAGTTTTTGTTGAAGTTTACTACATGTGAGGCAGAAACTGCTTTTCTTACATGGCATGTTGGCTGGGCGAGGTATGCCTGGTGAGCACTTCTCTTCTTTGCCAACAGCTCCTGGATCTCTTGGTTGTTTTCATCAAACCAGTCTTTATTTTTCTTATGGGAGAACCCAAGGGATTCTTCTGCCAACTGGAGGATACTGTTTTTGATATGTTGCCAAAGCACTGTAGAGGTCCATAAACACATGACAATAACTAATGCCCAAGTCCAATGATTCAGTCCCTGTTTCTAGTCCACCAATTTCCGAAGCCTCAAGCTTATTTCAGGCCAGAGAGCAACACCCCGTGCATTCTAAATATGTGGCATCTTCCACTTCACTCCCTTTGCAACGCAGCTCTTTTACAAAATATTGCCCCTCTTTGTCAAAAATATGCCCTGTGCCCTGCCTGTTGGCACTGATTTCTGTTGAAGAAAGTAACTAATTTTGACTAACTGGAAGACTTAATGGGCAAACTCCATTGTTAAGCAACCTCTTAACCTCTTTCTGAGTTTCATGGGTCTAATACACACACACACACACACACACATATATATAAAGCTCTTGCGTATGCTAAATGGCCTTAGGTTAATAATAATAATAATAATTTATTTTTAACCCGCCCCTCCGCTCGGCAACCGGGGTGGCGTACAGCAAGACTAAAACAATATCAAGTTAAAACAATCCTTCCGCATCCTAATCCTCCCACCCCTTAAAACTAAATTAAACTAATGGAGAATTAAAACAAAGATAAAATGCAATAAATAAATAAATAAATAAATAAGTAATGGCAACGACAGCAAGGGGTTGGTTAAGCAATCAGCTCCACTTGAACCGGGAAGTTATTCCGGGAAGGCCTGCTGGAAGAGATCCGTCTTTAGCGCTTTCTTGAAGCTATCAAGTATCAAGTAGTGATAAGATGGATCTCATCCGGCAGACCATTCCAAAGTCTGGGAGCCATAGAAGAGAAGGCCCTCTGGGAGGTCTGTGACAGCCTAGTTTTCATAGGCTGCAGCAGGTTCCTCCCAGAGGACCGAAGTGCACAGGGGGGGGATCATATGGGATGAGGTGGAGATAAGATGGACCCAGGCCATATAGGGCTTTAAAGGTTTAAACCAACACCTTGTACTGTGCCCGGAAACTGATCGGCAGCCAGTGGAGAGATTTAAGCACAGGTGTTATATGCTCTCCCCTAGATGTACCCGTAATTAACCTGGCTGCCATATTTTGTACCAGTTGAAGTTTCCGGGTTAGGCGCAAGGGTAGCCCCATGTAGAGTGTGTTACAGTAATCCAAATGTGAGGTTACCAAAGCATTTACCACAGTTTCCAGATCCCTTGTATCGAGGTAAGGGTGCAGTTGGCGTATCAGCCGAAACTGATAACAGGCACTCCTGGCCATTGCATTCACCTGACTAGTCATGTGAAGTGACGAATCTAGGAGTACCCCCAGACTGTGAACACAGTCCTTAGAGGAGAGTGTGACTCCATCCAGGACTGGAAGTTGTATTCCCAGACCTGGTTTTGGGCCTGTGACTGTTAGTACCCCCGTTTTGTCTGGATTTAGTCTCAATCTGTTTTTCCTCATCCAATCCATTACTGCTCTAAGATAGTCATTGAGAGGAGAGACACCATCTGAAGTCTGAGCCGACAATCGGGTCATAGAGAAATATATCTCAGTGTCATCAGCGTACTGATGACACTCAGCTCCATGCCTCCGGATGATCTCTCCCAGCGGCTTCATATAAATGTTAAATAGCATCAGGGACAGGATGGCACCCTGAGGGACACCACAACTAAGCTCAATTCTGGAAGAGCAGCTGTCCCCGAGCCTCACCCTCTGGTATCTGCCCGAGAGAAAGGAACGGAACCACAGCAGAGCAATTCCTAACTCTCTCAGGCAATCCAAGAGGATGGAATGATCTATAGTGTCAAAGGCTGCTGAGAGGTCCAAGAGCACCAGCAGGGTCACACTACCTCTGTCGATGCTCAGGCAGAGGTCATCGGTTAGAGCGACCGTGGCAGTCTCAACTCCATATCCTGTCCTGAAGCCGTTTTGAAATGGATCAAGATAATCGGTTTCATCCAAGATGGCTTGGAGTTGGGAAGCAACTGCCCTCTTGATCACCTTGCTTTAAAAAGGTAGCAATGACACTGGTCTGTAATTATTCCTGTCCAGGGGGTCCAGAGAAGGTTTTTTCAGGAGTGGCTTAACTGCCATCTCCTTTAAACAGGTAGGTAGGTAGGTATATTGTCTCCTGGGTATGTACAATGGGTTTAGGAATGTTGCTTCTTTCAGTGTGCTGATTGGCCACTTCTGTCACTCCCCCAGCCAGTCACCACCCACATGCAAATTCTGTCTCCACCTCACAATCCACTCCTGCCACTCCTGGCCAATCTATATACTGGGAGCAACCAAACAATGTGCTACAGTGTTGGCTATAGTTACTAAGGCTGCAGGCCTTTCCAGTTCACTAGTGTCTCAGGGCTGCACAATTCCCACTTATGATTTAAGTCTACATAGTAATATCATGTTTATTCCCATTGTGATGGGACCCAGGCAGTCAACTGATGGCAGCAGAAAGCTGCTGCTGCGACAGGATCTAGACAGTCAACTGGCAGCAGTGGTGTCAGCAGGACGCCACTGCTGCATTACGACAGGACCCAGGCAACCGGGTGTGAGGTCTACTGGGTGTTTTTTTGGGAGTTTTTTAACAGTGTACGGTATGCCGGGTCCAGCTAGTGATAATTGAATATTGCAAACTCAACCACAATTTAGCTCCCATTTCCCCCCAACAATACTACAAATTAAAATTTAAGTTTAACACATACACACTGCTCCCAAAGTTCCATGCATCCAATGAGGTGCCAGCACAGGACTTGACTGCAGGACTTTTCTGCCTGTGCTGCTGAGTAATATTGCAATTTTGGATACAGCCTTAAAGCTCTAATAAAAGATACAAAACAGAGCCAAACGCAACACAGAAATTCTACTATAAGGAGTCTGGCCTATTTTTCCCTCCTAAAGACATAACATTTTCAATCTTACTATCTTATTCAGGGAGGAAAGGTCCCATACCTTATCTGGGCAATTGCAACTCCCCTCCACTCTAGCTCTTCCTCTCTTTCTGAACTAAACTAGTAAGTACATCCCTTTCTTTAGGGTTGCCTCGCCCAGTGGGCCAAACCAACAATTCACAGGGGTTACACAAATGCATATGATCAATATCTATAAATAAAATTTAGACAGCTTACTTAATTTTTAACTTTTGTATGCTGTGAATTTTTATCTATATTGGTCTTAACTGTTGTACGCCACTTTGAGTCCCAAACTGGGAAAAAGGTGGGATATAAACCTAAATATCCTAAAGGCACCAGATCCCCTCTGAACTTGGAATCTAAGCAGGGTCTGCCCTGGTTAGTACTTGGGTGGGAAACCATCAATGAATACCAGGTGCTGTAGGCTATATTTCAGAGGAAGGAACTGGCAAAACCAGCTCTGAGTATTCTTTGCCTAAGAAAACCCTATGAAATTCATGAGGTCACTGTTAAGTCAACAGGCGTCTTGAAGGCACATACATACACATATAAGTAAATATCTTCTTCTTCTTCATCATCATCATCATCTAGCAGCAACTTCTGTTGGTGGGGGGAGAGCTGTTCTAGGAAGAAGTGATTTTCAGCAAAGAAGTGAAGGTGTGTGCATGTGCATTCCCTTTCCCTGCTCAATGCTCTTTCCTCTGCATCTATCCATGTTAGACTTCCAGATGTACTGTATGTCTGCCAGAGAAAACATATATGTAACACTGTGTGACAAAAGAGAATGGCCATGGGCCAGGTTGCAGTGAGAAACCATTGGGCAGAGAAAGGGTTAAGCAACCCTTCTGGCAGTGGTGGCTGGTATATTGCATGTCAGTGAGATGGTGAATCCACTCCCTCTGGGTTTTAGCCAACTTTGCAGGAAGTATCCAAGAAGCTGTAGCATATCCCTCAAACAGGTTCAGCACTTTGGACAGCTCACTTAAAGGTCAGGCTGAAACCCAGAGCTTGTCCACTAAAACAGGAGTCACCAGGCACCACTCCCTTCTACACATCTCTCTGCTGATCATTTCCCCCTTCTAATACTGTTTCCCCACAAAGAAGTCACTTGATGGGTTTCAGAATATATGCTGGCATGTAACAGATAATTTGGCCTTTAAAGACAGGCATATGATGAGAAGATCCATTTGTGCTATCTGCAATACCAGGTTCCTGAGTCTCCTAAACTGCCATTTATTAGTGCACAAAGTATTTTAAACACTTGCATAACCACTAGATTCTCAAAGTACTTTGAAGGCAGGGCAAACCTCTCCCCCTCTTTTCCATCTTGGGTATGTGATATTGCTATTGATACAGTGATATTGAGGGTAGAGGAGGAGAAAAGAGAGGTTGTATCTTGTTCCTGCATGCAGTTTTCATATTTAGAAAATCCAAAATATTTTTAATAGATTAAGAATAGTTGTATATGAATTACAATCTCTTAAAAAGAAACCATTCCATTGGCCAAGACTAATTTTTAAGGGGTTGGGGAAGCACCGACAATGACTGAAGAGGAAACGGGCATATAATATATTTTGCAAAGCCACTATTTATCAAATGCGAGCCTCTCCATCTTGAACTGAGATCACATTTTTTTCTTCCATTCTTCCTCCAAAGGACAGTTAGTACAGTATAGAGGCCTCTCATTTTAGCCCTTTACATTCTGCAGGGTTGCCATCTTGACAGAATACTTTTAATAGCTGCTGTGTATCATCTGGCACAGTGTCCTTGCAATAATTAAGAAAGCTCCATCCTAGACACCCTGGGCTTCCTGCACTATGTCCCAAAGGCATCACTCCCTCTTCACAGAAAATACAGGCAGATGTCTACTTGCAGAGAATTCTAGGATTTGTATGGGTATTGAGAATTCAGCAGGAAATCCATACCAGGGGAAAATATGGCATCATATTCAGCCAGCATGGTATAGTGGTTTGAGTGCTGGGATACAACTCTGGAGAGCAGGGTTCAAATCCTTGTTCCGCCATTGAAACTCACTTGGTGGGATGGACCTTGGGCAAATTACATTCTCTCAGCCTCAGAGGATGGCAAAGGCAACCCCCTTCTGAACAAATCTTGCCAAGAAAATCCCATGACAGGTTTGCCTTAGGATTGCCATAAGTCAAAAACAACTTGAAGGCTCACAACAACAACAAATCCTACATTTTGTGACTTTTGCATGGGTTCCTTGTGACAAGAAGACAGATCCCCAATGAATATCTCACAGCTATAGCACAAGTGATGACAATCAACCCTGCAGAAACATTCTAAAAAAACCTTACCTAAATAACATTACAGTAGCTCCCCCGTATCTGCTGATTCACCAAGTGCTGGTTCAATTATCCACCGTTGGTGACAGTGGGGTGGTGGTGGATGGGGGAAGGAGGCTTCTGAATGGCTTCCATGGTGGCAATGGCAATGGGGGTGGGTTCGTGAAGGGAGGGGAGAAGAAGTCTCACTTCTCTTCTCCCTTTGTCTGGCAGGATGGCTTCCATGGCAGCAATGGCGATGGGGGGGCATTGAAGGGAGGGGAGGGGAGGTCTCGCCTTCCCTTCTCCCTTTGCCTTCCCCCAATGGCTCCTGTGGTGGCAATGGCAATGCGGGGCATTTGCTATTATCTGCAGAATTCATTATACATGGCGGGGGGCTGGAACCAATCTCCTGTGACTGCAGGGGTCCTACTGTATTATGACTCACATTGGTATCCTACCCTGCCTCCAAGGAGCTCAAAATGGCATTTTCTCCTTCCCCAGCTGATACAGATGAGACCAAGGTACTTCCCCAAGGCTACCAAAACAGTTTAATGGCTAAGTGTCAATTTGAACCTTGGCTTCCTACATTCAAGCCCAATTCCCTAGCCACTACAACAGGAGAGGGCAGACTTCAAACTTAGCGGATCAACTTTGTCGTTATTAAAAACTCAAAAGCCACCAAATGAAGTCTGATGTGAAAGATATAGAATCACAGTATTATAAGCCCAGGATTTGGTTTTGAGTAACAGAACTGAATGACACTCATAGTCTTCCCATGCAAAACAAACACATACACACACACACATTCCTGGTTTCCCAAACTGAGTTTTATTTCAGCAACACAGTCTAAGGAGGGGGTGAGTCATTTTGCTTGTGCTTGCATTAAACAATGGGGAGTCACAAATCCCAGACAATCTATTGCATACCACCCAGAGATCTACCAACAGCAAGTCTAGATCTAATTTCTACCCACTTTTACAATATCCCATCCTTGAATGATTACCACCCAAACATATGGTTGGTACGTGTCAGGTTTATGGAAAGATAAGAGCCCCATTTCTTTGATGGCTGTTTCACACATTTAAGTTGTCATTTGGTGTTGTAGTCACTAAGTAATGAATATACATGTGATGTTTGTAGGGAATTGCTTCTGTATAATGAAAACAGCCCACTTAAAATTATGTGCTACTTCCTAGTTTACATTATTTTAGATGCATTTTTTAACAAATGTGCATCTAGCAATATAAAGGATGAAGGAGACAAACATAAGTTTGGTGACACATGTGGCATCAGAAAGTCGGGACTGATTACACTTTCCTGTCTATCCTACTGGTGTTCAAGTTCAAGTTTATTCTGCATTAGCCAACCAGGCTTTTGCATGCAGCCATAAAAACAAACCAATATCACATTCAAACATAATTAAGATAAAATAGTTGAATTAGTAATAAAATATACATAAATACGTGTTAGATTATATCTCCTCACTTGGCACATTAAAGTTTTTCTCTTTATCAGGGCTAACATGACATACTTGGCTGTTCGATATGGACACATAATAGTCAGTTCCTGCTAATAAAAATGTCATTTTTTAAAGGGGATGGCATCTCTAATATGAAAAGTAAGAGGGTCAAGGCACCAAGTTCTTAAATCTAAATACAAAGAGCATTCCAGGGGAAAAAATGCCATGATTTCCCCGTCTTTCTACAGCCATGTGGGCACTGTCTACTGTCGGCCCTCCACTTTTGTGAGGGCTGGGGTGCAAGAACCCCCACAAAAATGTAAAAGAAGTGAATAAAAATGTATGCAAACACACACACACACACACACACACACAAATAAATAAGTCCCAAAACCCTAGGTCGATTTACACCTGGGTCAATGTAGTACCTCTACTGGCGCTGTGATCCTTCTGGCCTTTTGTAATATCTGCTTTTTTTAAAATGGCGGCAGCAGTGGTTTGGTGCTCAGGTGCCAGTGTGGGGAGATTAAAAGGAGTTGACAGAAACTGGAAAAGGCCTTGATTTCCTCCACTCTTGTCTCTGGTGGTGCATTCAGGGCTGTCCACCATGGCAGGGAAAACAGGGCTTCCTTCAGGTTCTCCAGGCATGGACTAAGCTCTTGGAGTTTACTCCATGCTCAGAGATCTTGAAGGAAGGAAGGCAACCCCCCTCACTATTTCTTCAGCAGCTCTTTTGGGGCCTTTTGCCATGGCAGAGAAATCAGAGGATGGCAGGAATTCTTTCCAGCTCTCTGGGCATGGACTAAGCTCTTGGAGTTTACTCCATTCCCAGAGATGCTGGAGAAAGGCAAGCCCCTCTCTCTATTTCTTCAGCAGTGATTTAGGGGCTTTCTGTTGTAGTGGGGAAAGCAGAGGATGGTGGGGCTTCTTTCTGGTTCTCCAGGCATGGACTAAGCTCTTGGCATCTATTCCGTGCCCAGAGACCTTGAAGGAAGGCACTCCCCCCTTGCTATCTCTTTGGTGGCACTTTCAGGGCTTACTCTTATAGAGCTCAAGAAGGGGCACAACCTATCAACGGAACCTGCCGCATACTGAAAAATAGCATTAACTGTTACATTGGCTGATGCTACAGTGGCTTTCAAGTATGTGGACCAGCATCCAAAGCTCTTAAATATTATCCTAGGTATTTCTAGTAGCTAACTTGCTCCAGTTGTTAGTTATTAAGCTGCCATCAATATTTCTGTCTCCTTCTTCAAGACATCATGATTTTGATTTTTGAATAGTTAACATCTAGAAATTCTTTTTCACACTATTCTCCCAGAGCTTTAAGAAGCTTATGCAAGCCCACCTGCATATAAGAAGAAAAGATGGCATTGTCAGCATATAATCAGAGGGAAAGGTCTTTATCTTTCAGACAAGGGGAAAAGATTTGCACTTGATAGCAAAAAAAAAAGAAAGAAAGAAAAAAAGTCATTAATGTATACATTAAATAAAAGAGGGCTAACAAGCACCCTTGGTGAACACCCTTATTAATAAGAATGGCTTCTGAGACACTGCCCTTAGCTGTTATTCTGATACATAAGTGGAATTATTATACAGTCCCTGGACTCTCTTCAATAGCTTGCGGTCTAATTCAAAATGGCCAACTTATGCCATAATGTTGGCATGATATAGAGTGGAAAGGTGGAATATTTCTTCAATAAATGATTTAAAAGAAAACAATGGTCAACTATTGATTTGCCAGCATGCTCCTCAGCCAGAAGATTTTTTGAGGACACCCAGGTTTCACGTACAGAAATTGCATTGTTCATCTGAGGATCCCCTGGGTACTATATAGAAGAAACAATACACCAGAATTAGGATCTATTGTTACATACCAAAGACCATTCCAGCTCAGACCATTGTGTTAAACAGTAAGTGTATTTCTTCCTTTGAAACAGTAAGATTTTCTTAATTCTAAAAAAAAAGCTAGGAAGTGGAGCAATATTTTGCTTCTTGAGAATGTTATGCTGCCTTTGTAACTCTTTTTTTTTGTTTGTTTGTCTACATTCATCATCAAACCATACATTAACATTTCTAGGTTTGTACAATTTCTTGTTTTGTTATACTTTTGAAATAAAAAAATGTTCGATTGCACAAATTATCTGAGAATAGCAGTTGATTGTCTCTTCAGCAGCACTTGATTGTAATAATGTGTCTTTCAATATTAAAAGTGGTTGTGATTCAGCAGAGTCCAGCTGCCAGATTCACATTTACCCATTTTACACAAATTGTTTGGAGCCTGCTTGAGTCATAACTGAAAACACAAGATCTTGACTAGTCTTAACCTTCCCTGGACAGGCATCCTGGAATATTATTGGATGATGGTCACAAAAAATGGATAAGAGTCCACTTTGAAAAGTAAAATCAGATCCACATGTTGGTATACCTGTTGTAAAATCCACCACAGTGTCTCCTAAATGATTTTAAAAGTTGTACAGTAGGCCCTTGGTATCCCCTGGGGTTGGGTTCCAGGAGCCCCCCCCCCGGTGGTGGATACCATAATCCGTGGATTCTTAAGTTTCATTATATACAATGGTGTGGTAAAATGGCATCCCTTATATAAAATGGCAAAATCAAGGTTTGCTTTTTGAAATTCATTTTTGATATTTCTGAACCATGGTTGGTTGAATCTATGGATGCAGAATCCATAGATACAGGGGACTGCTCCTCTGAAATATAGTTGTCCCTTCATATTCTCTGGTTCCAGGACCCCCTGTGGATACCAAAATCCATGAATACTCAAGTCCCATTATATGCAACAGCATAGCAAAATGGTGCCCTTTATATAAGATGGCAAAAATCAAGGTTTGCTTTTTGGATTTTTATTTTTTAAAGAATATTTTCAAGCCGTGAATACTTAAATCTGTGAATACGAAATCCGTGGATATGGAAGGACAACTGTAGTACCATTTAGGAGAAAAGTCCAGTCTGGAAAATTGTATGGATAAGCAATTTCCCTTGAATGTTAATTCCATGGCCCTTAGATTGTCTATATCTCATCAATATAGGATCTTGTGGTAGAAAATGGATAGTTTGTGCCAATATGTTCCAGTTAGGTCCTAGCTGGGCATTAAAAATATCTATTAAAATAAAATGGACTTCAGGATATTTGATCACCAATGAAAATAGATATTCTTCTAAATATTCCCATATATTTTCAGAATAATACCTAGAATTTCAAGGTGGAACATAAACATTAATCATAACAAAAGAGATCATATCCAACTGGAGAAAAACTCCTATAGCCTTGGGACCTAAAGTATACATCAAATGGGTTTCAGCTCTCAATGCGGTAGCCACGCAACATGTCAGACCACACCCTGGATGAACCTTACAATTACTGTTGTTTGCTGGAACTGAGTATGTTCTGTAGTCATTAAGCAGACCATGTTTCTTGGAAGCAAATAATATCAAACTGCTTTAGATATTTCAGAAATGGAACATCCAGCTTCTTATTATTCCAGCCAGAAATATTCCAGGATAAACATTTGACTCTCCACAGGTCATGTTTTGACACCGGTCATTATATAATGAAATACGAAGCATTGAAGAATTTATACAGTGCATACCATGGACATCAGTTTCAATCACCACTGTTTTCTTGACCACATCATCAGACCTGATTTCTCTCAGATACTCCTTCATTAATCTGGATATTATTTTGTCTTGGTCGATGCATACATCGACCTGGATTCTTCACTGGTATTATAAATTCACTTCTGTGTGCAGACTCAGTACTTCTGTCTCATCCCCCAGAGTCAATCACATCAGCAGTTGGCCTCATTCTGTCCACATTTGAAATCACTGGATATATAGTATTTTCCAGGTGACAAGTAAGTTCTGTTGGCTTCTGTGGAGATTCTATTTCTTCTTCATCAAGAAATCTCATCTCCAACCAAGTGGAAAGCTTGATGATTATTGAAGAATTTACATTGGGTATTGATGAAACTATGTTATACCTGACTCTGTTCAGACTTATCTGCTATCAAATTTATTTCTGCAACAACTTTGCAATCTGGGGTACATGCCTTTACCATAGAAATAACCTGACCTGCTCCTTCTGCACCCTTGCAGTTGTTATCCTGATGGATTACAGAACTATCCATGGCCACTCCATGTACCGCCTCATTTTTAACAGGTCTGCTTTGCCATATTTGCATACTTATCAAAAGGATTTTAAAACTCTCTAATCTTGCCACAATTTCATGTTGAGCTACTAAAGGCTAGGCACAAAAAGAGTCAAATGGCATCACCTCTTCCTTATATAAAAAAAAATCCCATCCCCTTATGTTTATGTGCTTGCATCCAAACATATTTACTCTTATATTGTCCTTGTGCTCCAGTATCATTATGGAGAGGGAGAGGTTCTTTAGGAGAGATGAGGTCAATTAGATTTTTAGAACTACAGCCCCCCCCCTCTCATTTCTGCAGGAGATACTTTCCTGGACTTACTGTGGATATGTGGAATTGTTGATAATAGTGAATGCTATTGAAATAAATGACTTCTGGCCCAACTTCTGGTGGAAGCACACCATAGAATCATGCTGAAGGACCTAGAAAATGCCTAGAGAGGGCCTTTTTGGGGGGCATGGATAAGTCCTCACTGGATAAGTGGATAAGTGAAGCCATGGATACCAGTCCCGTGGATACAGGTGTCGACCTATACTTTCCAACTCAACTGAACTGTGGTTGTTGTTGTTGTTGTTGTTTTTGTATGTGGGATGACATGGACCTCAAAAGCTTAGAGGAGATGCCAGGTTTTCGAAAAACCTTGAAACAAATATACTCGTTCCAGTGAGTACATCTCTGTGCTCAAGCACCAGTCTGGCCTTACCCCACTCACTGAAAGTAACTATTGTACAAGCATAAGGGTACTTATAATATAGATATTCCATATGAACTATATCTTCTATAACAAGCAGACCTAGGAAAGCTCCTTCCAAAATGTTCAGAGGATGCAATTTATGTACATGCTGGATTAAAACCCTTTAGGTCTGGGGTAACGAGACAGAACTAGCTTTCTGCATTTTAGTACTAGATTCCAACTTTTGCTATTTGCAACCTTTTCTTGGGGTAATTTTGTCTCAGAAAGAATTTAAGGCCAAGGATTCTACATACTTGTTTGGTGACACATGTTGTCATCAGAAAGGACTGATTGTACCTTTCTGTCTACTCTGCTGTTATTAATTGCTGTCAAGTAAGCCTCAAGGCATAATGGTTTGTGTTGGACTACAACTCTCGAGACCAGGGTTCAAATCCCTGCTCGGCCATGAAAACCCACTGGGTGACCTTGGGCAAGTCACACACTTTTACCCTCAAAAAACCCCATGATAGGTGTGCTTTAGGGTCACCGTAAGTTGGAAACAACTTGAAGGCACACAACACATACAGACTTTGACTTAGGGCAAGCCTGCTGAGACCCTGCAAACTCAGAGCTGCAGCTTCTTTGATTGAGTCTATCCACTTATAATGCAGTCTTCCTCTTTTTCTACCTGCTTTCCCGTTTGCCAAGCATTATCATCATATCTAATGAGTCATGTCATCTCATGAAATGGCCAAAGTACGACAGATTCAGTTTGGTCATTTGGGCCTTTAGGGAGAATTTGGACTTGATTTGCTTCAAGGCCCATTATTTGTCATTTTGCCAGTTCGTGGTATCCATAGAACTCTCCTCCAGTACCACATTTCAAATGAGCTGATTTTCTTCCTGTCAACTTTCTTCACTATCCAGCTTTTACAATCCTACATAGAAATCAGAAATATTATGGATAGATGAGCCTGACTGTGGTATTCAAGGATATATAACTACACTTGAGGATCTTATGTAAAGTAGTTTCTTCATAGCTGTTCTTCCAAGTCCTAATCTACTGTACATGGGTATGTATGTGCCTTCAAACTGCTTCTTGACTAAAGGCAACCCCAGAAATTTCAGAGGGTTTTCTTAGGCATGGAATACACACAGGTAGTTTTGCCAGCTAAGTGGTAAATCTGGGTTTGCTGCCACATAATGTTTGAAGCAGCCCTTGGTCTCATTTTCTGTTTACTTATCTTTCTCCTGAGCCTTCCCTTTCCTCTTCTTCTTGTGCCATTCTCCCTTCTTCTTTCCTTTGTTACTTACCCTGACACCCACAACTCCATAGTTATATTAATAAATTGACAATATTTAATAATTACGTCAAACATAGTCTTCCACATAGTGTGGCCATTAACATAAACTGGGGAACTAGGAAAAACCCACAGACAAACATTGCTTAGTCAGGAGTGCACTAAAGGAGAGGCCATCTAAATTGTAAAAGAAATGTTAATTCGCAAGGCAACTGGAGGCATGTACACATGGTTAATCCCATTAGCCAGGCTGGTAGACTTGAAACCTGCAAACAACCCTCCGTTCCTTCACCTTGCCTAAACAAAGAAAGCTGCTTCCTCTCTTTCACTCGCAAAGTATCCAATCATCAAAACGCTATTAACATATCCGGAATGTCTTTGTCACTCTCGAAGCAACACCACAAAGTACAGTAGCACACTTGTATCTGCAGGGGATTGGTTCTCCCCCCCCCACCGCAGATACTGAAATCCGCAGATAACAGCGAACACTGGACTTCCCTCCCCTGTCCGCCCCGCCACCTCCGCTGACCCTGCCAGACCCCCCTATACGGAAGGGAGAAGAGAGGAGAGCTCTCCTCCTCCCTCCCTTCCCCACCCCCACCCCCATCACCAACTGCGGATAACTGAATCAGTGGATGGCAAATCAATGGATACAGGGGTGTACTGTATTGTCCTCTACTCAAAATCACATCCTCAGAAGGCAAATATTTACTATAAAAACCCTTCCAAAACTCCACTCAAGCATGCATAGATCCTCTTCCTGAGGACACTCTGTCCATCTGTGTAGCCAGGCTCATGGACCCCCTTCCTGTGGACACTATGTCCGTCTGTGCAGCCATTCCAGATTGGGACTGCAATGCACAGGCACACCAGCCGAAATTATGTCACCGTTCAGCCTGGCTGCTTCATCATTTTCACTGCCACCATGTTTGTGACACAGGGGATTTCACCTCCCACTGCTGCCACAGAACAAATAACTTGTGGAAACTGCAGTTCCATGATTAGATGAACAGTACTTGTACTTGGGTGTGGGTGTTTATAGGGTTTGAGTGCTAATTAAATATCAGTAAGAGAAAGTAACTCATGAATAGACTGAATATAATAAACAAACATACAGAGTAATTTATTGTTGAACAAAATAACATAACTGCTTTGAATTCTATTTTCAATCTGCCTCTATTCTTCTCATCACTTATTCTCCCTGCACATTAATTCTTTCCAGCATCCCTCAAAGCCATACACCTTTTTCAGCATCTCCTTAACACATAACATCTTTCAACTGTTATCTCCCTTCTCAACTGTCCTTCTCTCTCTTAACTGTCCTTCTCTCAACTGTTATTCAGACTTAAAACATTCAGAAGCCCCTCCTCTTTCTGCTTCCTCCCAGAGGATTGGCTTCTGAACCACACTAGTCTAATTCGCTCATATAGCTCACAGGGACCCCCACCCTGCTGGTTTCGTCTGCGACCTCATCTCTTCAGGAAAAGGTGTCGTATCACCCATTGGAAACAGCCCTCGCTATTTCTCAATCTCTCCCACTTTATTCACTAGTCTTGTGTGAATGGTTGATGCCTGAATGCACGTGTGAACGTGGTTATTATTGCTTTTCCAAATAAAGATTATTGTTATTATATCTAGCTTATGCCTCCTCCATAGTAGTAGCAGCAATAATGATAATAATAATAATACAGTAATAATAATAATAATAATAATAATATTTATACCCCGCCCCTCTGCTAAAAACAATCAGGGCAGCTTCCAACAATTAAAACTCTACAATGCCAACTGAAAGCACCACCCACCCCCACCCTCCCCCATAGTACGTAGTACTATAGTACTGGAATAGTTGGTCACAAGATCCTGCTGTTACCCCCCTCTTGCATTGCCAAGGCGAGTACATTAATTCCCCAAATTAATGTTGATATTTTGAGGCTCCTCAAGTCCCCAGAGTGATTAGGATAACACCTTTATCCCCCTCACTACAATCTCCTATTCCCTAAAATGGTAGGTTTGTCAAAGTGAGCCCTCATAGTCACGTTGTCTGTCAGGATGTGATGGCAAGATCATGAGGTGGTGAATTTCATGACAACCTTGAAGCATTCAAAACTTTGCTAGCCTGATTTTTGCAACAGTGGACCAAAGTCCTTGGTAGCTACAAGGACACTGTTGTTGGGTGCCTTCAAGTCATTTCTGGGGTTATCTTGACAGGATTTGTTCAGAGAGGGTTTCCCTTTGCCTTTCTCTGACACTGAGAGAATTTGATTCACCCAAGGTCACCCAGTGGGTTTCCATAGGCTACTGGGGATTCAAACCCTGGTCTCCAGAATTGTAGTCCAATGCTCAAACCACTACACCACACTGATAAGGAGACTGCTGTGATGAAAGGATGAAAATAACAAAAGGAAAGAACAACCCCTGAATCTTTTCTTGCAGGATGGTTATGACAATTAAGAGCATTGAGAAAGCAGTATGGAAAAAGAAACCTCTCCTAGAAACCTCAGAATGAACTTTCTCATTTCTTTTGATCTATATCTTTGTTATTCCTTTCTGCCCTCCTTTCCCCCTTCTTTTCCCCATTCCCTATTGTTTTGAAGATTAACATGGATTATCTAGCACACTTAATGTGTTTGTGCTATGTGAAATAGTGCAGAGCATCAGCAGGGATTATTACAGAGAAAGAAGGCACTCTTTAATTAACCCAGCAATATGGGGTGCTTTTACATGCCCTTCTGGCAATCTATGTTAAAGAAACAGAGGCTGTTTCCTGTCACAGCCTCTGTTGTTCACACAAGCCTCTCCCCCTCACTTCCATACACCTTGCTGAGAGTATATTGGCAACATATTTCAAGCAAGTTGGTGACCTTGGGCAACTTACATTCTCTCAGCCTCAGAGAAAGGCAAACCCAACCCGCTTCTGCACAAATCTTGCCAAGAAAGCCCCATGATACGATCGCCAAAAGTTGCAACTTGAAGACACACAACAAGACCAAAATATTGCATTATTGGTTTTATAATGCTGCCTTTGACAATTGCTATTTTGCCTGCCATGAGTTTATGCAATCCTGGCATTGCGCAATAAATGTGTGCCTCCCTTAAGAGTTCTCGCATACAAAGAAATACGACAGCTCATGTGGCTTCAATTCTGCAGAAAAGGGAATTTTAAAAGGGGCAAAGGAGATCATGCAGTAAAAATTCCCTCTTTTGTACAACTAAATATACAGTCCTGCCTTCTTTTTCCTTTAGCCCCATGAGTATGTTGGTTCTTCATGCTATTGGCATGATTGTACAGCTGGAATGGCACAATGACTGTGCAGCATGACATAATTTCCCCTCCCCCACCAGTTCTCTGTACCACCCAAAAACCAGCTGTGTGGAGGGGAGTTCTCAGCCCTCCAGAGGCAGTTTTGAGTGTACATGGGGGGGGGGGCTGCAGTGGACTGGGGTCTCACTCTCTTCCATTTCCTGCTATTATGCTAGCAGAAGTCTAGCCTTGGATATTCTCCAAAATGTATGTTGAGAGATAATTAATTTTAAATCACTTATACTTTTCTGTTATATGTTCTTGGAGGAGACCACTATTTTTCATGTGGTTCTGATGCTCTGCCAAGTCTAGTTCCATCTGCTAACAGATTCACAGCTGCGCCTTTGTTATACAGAACTCCTGGTCAGCAGCATTCCTCAAGGTGCAACAATCTTTCTTCCTATTCTCCTTTAGCCTTGTGTTGCTGTTCCATCTCCCACTGCCACCCCATAATTGCTGTTGAATAAGGATCAATTTTTTAAAAAGATCTTGGCACTGTACTTTTACCAGGACAATTCATCGTTTTCCTGGCACAGGGTATGACTATGAATTGTTGTGTGCCTTCTGACTGATGGCAACCCTAAGGCGAACTTATCATGGGGTTTTCTTGGCAAGATTTGTTCAGAGGGGTAAAAGTTATACACACACAATATTTCTGCAGCATTTCCTAGTAGATTAGTAAGGCACATTAGCAGCAGATACTTGGCTTTCCCAAGAGAAATGTTTGTGTTCCCAAGCAAGGGCATATGAAAGCAGTTGGGGCCATGGAGCATTGGGGGGAAAACAAGGCCCTCTTTGTGCTTTTTGTTGGCATCCAAATTAATGAACTAATTAAATATAAAGTACAATAGACAGCAGAAAAAAAATCCTCATATGTAAAAATCCCTTTCAGCTCTGTAATTTCAGCAAGACAGCCCGATCCCACACATTTTCATGCAGTTACTCAAGTAATACAAAAATGTTGATGCTAACAAAAACAGCAATCTGTTAATTCCATTGCAAAAAGGAGTCTGAAAGTTGAGAGTGTGAGGGTGGGAAGATGACGACGACGATGGTGATGATGATCTCTATGGACCTTCACAGAAAAGCAAGTTCTAAGGAATTCCAAAATCAGCCCATTGCATATTATCTACAAGGTATCAACAAAATAACCTGAATGTGTACTCAGAAATAAAAATGAGAAGAAGCATAGTACAAGAATCAAGTTTATACTTCTCCATTCAGAAGTAAAATAAGATAGATTACTCAGAAGAAAGTACGGGCAGCACAGCACATTTTGAGAGTATCCACAATGCATCCCTCTGCATTTAATAATGATGAGGATAATAATCCACAAGCCATCCAAAAAAAAAAAAAATCTCTTCCATCTACATTCAGTATTGCACAGTGAAGGAAACTGATTCAAGTGACCTTACACTCATGAGTGCAAAATGAGAGGGAATGTCTATGGCCTGTCTATACGAGGCAAAAAACCTCAGAGAACCTCGCAGTAATGGGATTTCCCAACAGCAGTGACTTGTCTCAACAGTGTTTTTGCCCCCATAAGCTTCATGTGTGAGATGGCAGCTGCGAGTGATTTATTCACATTTGTACTTACCTCCATTTGCCACCACCCAACTTTTTTTTTTAAAAAAAAGATGTCTAAGGTGTGCTAGAGCAATTTTTCAATTTAATAGGAAAGCCAAAAAAAAAAAAAACCCACCCATTTTATTACCTTAAGTGATCATTTGCTAAGGTGAAAATCCAACATGACAGCAGCGGGTGCTTGCCCTGTTAGCAAGCCCCATCCCCCACACTCACCCAGCCAATAAGCTTTGCACTGCCTCTGCTGTGGGAAAGTGATTCATATTGAATCTCTTGTACCACTGAGCAGGAATGCGCACCCCCTCACCGTTTTAAAAAAACTATGGGAACAGCCACAAAGGATTTTCCTGTGGTGTTTTTACCATTTTGGGTCCCCTCCTTCCGAATACAGTGGATTGATATGGGATCCCATTTAGACAGGTAGGATTCCCAGTGAATTCCATGAGGGTTATTTTGACTGTTTACACAACACCCTACTAATTCCAAGCAGGAATCAAATCACTTTACACACACTCCCCCATTACCTATGCAGAAATCAATTCATTTCAATAGGAAATCCACAATCACTTGTGTATACACCCTGCCAGCCATCCCTTCCACACACACCCATACACATATTAGAAAACACTAACTGCTGGAAGTGTGATCATAAAGTCAGTTCGTTTTTTCATCTTTGGTGGAGTTGTAAAGCAGCAGAAAATTATTGGTAAAGAATACAAAAAACAATAAATGAAATTTTGAAGATTAATATCCCATTCGAGCTGGAATTTTATCTGTTAGGGATGACGGGAAAATTGATGGATGGAAAAATTGAAAGAGAAAATGGTAAAATTCTGTTTTATATGCTGACAGCGGTGAGAACTGAATATGCAAAATTATGGAAGACCAAGATGACACCAACAATAGAAGTTTGGATTCTAAAAACACAAGAAATGTTGGAATCAGACAGACTGACAGTCCTACTGAAAGGTAAATCTCTGGGGAAACATTACGAAGATTGGATGAAATTCTCAATTTTTAAAAAAGACAAATGGGGAGATTTGACAGCAATTAGAGATTAAGGTAAAATATGATGTTATAAACGCGGAAGGAAAAAGGAATAGATAGAACAATATAAATATATACATATATAGATAATATATATAAATATTAATTATAAATAATGTGGACAATGAAAATTCAATAATCAATAACAATATTAACTATTTATAATCATTAATTATATTAACTTTAAAGTGATCATGGATGAGGAGTAATGCAGAAAGAGAAAATCCTTTGGGGAAATAATTATAGTAAAAGTAACATGGAGGTTCAAAGAAATAAGAGGGAAGGATTAAAGGTGCAGGAATGCAGAACAGGACTCAGACAGGAAGTCAATGGGGAGGGGGGTAGTTTAGAGAATTATTTATTATTTTTTATTTTTACCTTTTTATTATTATTCTTTTTTTTTTTACTTTGTTAAATTGTAAGTTATAATTTGTTTGAAGCTGGAAGTAAATTTTATATATATATATATATATATATAGAGAGAGAGAGAGGTTTGATGTTTAATGTGACTGGTATATTTCAATTCTTTGGGTAGAAATATAAGTTAAAATTTAATGTTTATGGAATCATGAAATTATATGAATGCTTCTTGGTTGTGATAAATGATATGTGTAATAAAAATATTTATTAAAAAATAAAAGAAAACAAACAGAGAACATATACAAGAAAATTCTCTTGCACATCTGTAGACGATCTCAATATATCCATTTACGGAAGGCACAAAGAACAGTCCTTCCTCATACCCTATCTTCCCTGCCTTTTCTGCCTTCTGCAATGGTTCTTGGGCTGGGGAAATGTTCTGAACATGTCCAGTTACTGAGCAAGCTCTGTAGTCACCCAACCTGGAATAGAGAAATGCTCTGAGCATGCCAACCCACCAGTTATGTTCACTAGTCAACCAGCTAGTAATGAAGAAAGCCCTTATACATGTAAAGCTCCACATATTACATTAAGAAAACAGTATATTCAGTGTTATCTCACCAAAGTCAAGTTGCTTACAAAAAATAAGAAGTTGCACCATAAAAATTATTATGGTAACATAACCACCACAACCATTCAAACACACACACACACACACACATGTACAAGCAACAAGTACCAAATACACATAGGGCTTGTCTACACAGGTGGGGAAAAACATACATTGTACCTGGGCTGGTAGAACACATGATGTTCTTGAGGATTTGAATCAAATATAGTTCTTTTTGGCACCTGAGGGCTTAGATCTATTTTTTTAAAAAACTATCACATCTTTCTGGAAAAACTGGTTTATTGTATGCCTCTGAGTTGGCATCAGTGTGGAGCTGTGGGGTGGGTTTTGGATCACGTGATCATTCCCACCAGGACAGGCTGCTTCCTGGTGGCGCAATGGTTAAATGCCAGTACTGCAGCCACAAGGTGGCTCCAAGGTTGACTTAGCCTTCCATCCTTTTGTAGGTCAGTAAAATGAGTACCCAGCTTGTGTAGGCAATTAGATAACATACTGCAAACCGCTTAGATAGTGCCTAGCGCTATAAAGTGGTGTAGAAGTGTAAGCGCTACTGCTGCTCATTGGGGCAGAGGTGGTCTGGAGGACTCTATAAATTAAAATTAGCTTTTCTAAATTTAAAGTATCTGGTAGATATGCTGCATAACAAGTTGAATATGTTCCTACTTCGCCAATGTTCAAACAAGATTCCAGAACTGGATAAGGTTGCCATTCTGAGGTAACCCTCTGATACTGCTCAGAGTCTAGAGATATGTTTTTGTTTTGTTTTTTAAAAAGGAAATCATCCCTTTACCTAAAATTACTTCAAAAAGTCTTGTGCTGCTTATGGAGGACTGTAACTGAGCCTCAGAAATCCCCAAATATATTTGTTCCTGTGAAGCTTTAACAAGACAAAGATGAAATGGAGAGCTGAGAGACACATATTCCTTATGCCAAATGTTTCCCCAGAGCTCATAGTCAGATTGTATGAATGCACAGAATTCAAAATTAGACCCAGTCTTTATGAAAAGGTGCCATTTATTAAATAATTTAAAGCAAAACTTCTGGGTCCTAGGGCTCATCTACACAATAACAACAACAACAACAAACATCCAGCAAGAATGCGGGCAGGATACCTTTAGTTTAGATGAGCTCCTGCTGGGATTTGCCATATTCAGAAGAAGGGGGTCTGAAAACTCCAAATAAAGCGTGATAACAGCTTTTGCTGTTTCTCGCAATCTTTTTTAAAAATTGCGCAAAAATGCGCATAACAGGTCATCTGTACAACCAATTCGAAAAGGGGCACACAGCAGGGCTGAAACCTAATTGGTCGGACCTCGGAGGCGATGGGCTTGCAAGGGAGGGCTTGCAATGCTGGAGCTGCCATTGTTGTTGTTGTTGTCCCCAGCACAATTGTTCAAGTGGCAGACCAAAAGTAAGAAGGTTTCTTTAAGAGGAAAATAGCTCTTTCGCTTCTGTTTTTTTTTTTTTTTTAAGGCGGGGTGATTTTCAGGATGCAACTTACTCGTGGCCATTTTTTTTCGTGCTGCTCCATGTGAACTGCAAAATCACTAATTTCCCGTTACAGTAAGCTTGTGAATGAGTCGTGGATACAAATGGACACAGCAGCGATAGGGAGGTAAGGCACTATTTTCCCCAACAAATTCTCCCATCTAGCTGTACCCCCTAGTTTCCATTATGTAGCCCTTGGTGTGATTTTCAAAGGAGATCAGCAAACAGAACAAAACTATCAAATCTCATTTGATGAATTTACACCCTACTTAAAATGCAAAGGCACATCTGCATGAAAGCCTTGCTTGCTTCCAGTTCAGTGCTTTAGTGCCAGACTGGAAGTTGAAGAGAAGTCTCCTGAAGAAGAAATACTGTATATTACAAATGTAATAAAGGCCAGGCCCCCTGTATGCAAGCACACACAAACACAATTTCATGGCTTCTGTTAACATCGTTTTCTTGCTACTATCTCAGTCTGGCATAGAAACAAGTAGGGGATTAACATAGATTTTTAAAATATATATATAAGAAGAAATAACGGGACAATTAGGGCACAAGACAGCCTTCCCTTTTTAATTTTCTGGAGTATGTTTTTACTGATCGGACAATAGGAGATATACTGCCTCTGAAATACTGAGCTTCTGCTTTTACTTGGCAAAGCTAGTGGCCACTGATAGGCCCATCTCCTGTACTTAAATACTCTCTCAAAATTTACTAAAGTGGTGTTCAGTATCACAAACTGTGGCAATAAGTTCCATAAGGCAGTACTACATTATAGTACTACTGTACTCCATTCTGCTTTGGGCAGACCTCATCTGGACATCTGTGTCCAGTTCTGGGCACCACACAGTTTAAGAAGGATACTGACAAGCTGGAATGTGTCCAGGTAGGAGGGTGACCAAGATGGGAAAAGGTCTGGAAACCATGCCCTAGGAGGAACAGTTTGGGGAGCTGGGTATGTTTAGCATGGAGAAGAGAAAACTGAGAGGTTATGTCTTTAGCCATATTTAAATAACTGAAGAAAAGGGCTTCTGCCTAAACATTAGGAAGACCTTCTTGATGGCAAGAGCTGTCTGATAGTGAAACAGCCTACCTCGGAGGGTGCTGGACTTCCCTTCTTTGTAGGTCTTTGAACAGAGGTTCGACAGTCATTCTGAGTAAGGCTTTAGCTGTGGATTATTACATGGCAGGGGGTTAAACTAGATGACCCTTGTGGTGCCTTCTGACTCTATGATTCTACACTGTGCAAACTACTAAACTAAATTTGTAGGAACAGGACATTTCTTTTGCTTATTATAGACATACACTGGACAACAACCAAAAGACTTAGGGAGCTGAGTATGATTAGCTTGAGAAGAGCAGACTGAGAGGTGACATGATAACTATCTTTAAATATCAGAAGGGATGTCATGTAGAAGATGGAGCAGGCTTGTTTTCCACTGCTCCAGAAACTAGAACATGAACCAATGGATTTACCTTACAAGAAAAGAGATGCTACCTAAATATTAAGAACAGCGTATTTACTGTAAGAACAGTTTGACAATGGAATAGACTGCCTTGGCGAGTGGTGAACTTTCCATCTTTGGAGGTCTTTAAACAAAGATTGGATGGGCATCTCTTCGGAGTGCTTTAGTTCTATATTTCTTCATGTCGGGGGTTGGACTAGATGACCTTTGTGGTGCCTTTCAGTTCTAAGATCCTGTGATTCTATTATCCTGGTTACTAAAATTAAGCAAAGCAAAAATTTTAATGTTACTAAAACAAACAACAAAACCCATCAGATTGAGATAGCTTACAGATCTTACATTTCTGCTGCAATCCCTGTTCTGAATGCTAGCCCCCTGTGGAACCACCTATAGTTGCTTCTTCTTTGAAATCTACCGAGAAATGCTATGTTAAGGATAATTCTCATCTCATGGTACAAATCCCATCGACAACAGCCTGTTCTCTCGCAGCAATCTTGCTGTTTAAGGAAACAGAAACATGCTGGTATGGAAACAATGACTATTACACTTTGCAATTGTGCTATAGTGCTGCTTTGGCAGTGCACAGTCCCACCATAACTCTTCCACACTGCCTCGCTGACCTGGCTAGTGTCTTCATCACACATTAGCCCTTCCCATGCACCTGGGAAGAAAGTTTATTTCTTTCTCCTTCACAGCTGTGCGGTTTGATGAAAAGCTCTTGCTTCCCCTTCTACTCTTAACCAGTTTGTGCCAAGCCCAGGGAGCATCTGCATGTGCTCTTTGCATGACTCCCTCCAAACAGTTGCTCCAACACCCACTGGGTCCTGGAGGGAAGGGAGGAAGATTCTAAGGTGATTGACTTCTTCTGCCAAAGAATCTGTTCCACAAACCCGCTTCACCCTTCCAGAAACACCCCTCCCATTACAAGCACAGGCAAGGGAGGTGTACTATGTGAATACCTCTCAACCATGGGCTTACTTTCAAGGAGATTTACATTTCATGCCACAGGAAAGATTACAGCCTTACAAGTTCCTGTTCTAAACAGGAGAAAGAAGTCAAGCAGCAGCCTTATAATTAACCTGCAGGTTTCCTCAGAAATAAATTCCAGAGGGGGAGAAGAAAACCACAAGCACTCACACTGCATGGCTGCCGTAATAGCGCAACTGCAGCAGAACAGTTGATTGCACCAGAAACCAATAGTCCAACAGCAGCAATATTGCAGCCATTGTTGGGTTTTTTACATCAATGAAAAGATGAGAGCCAACAATTATAAAAAAACAATGCAACAATGGGGTAGACATGTCCCGTGATAAGTCCCAGCCAAAGACAATGTTATCTTGCTGCAATTGCACTTTACAAGCCTCATGTGATAAAGTCCTTATGTTTTCAAAATACTCTTGTAGCTCCTTCTTATAATCTATTACCATAATTCCTTGCCTCTGCTTTAAGGCCTTATCTTACTGGCAAGTAATTTATGATAGAGCCCTCAGCTGCTTCTCCCTTCACTCCTTCCATATCTTTCAGGCTTCAAAAGAATAAGCCAGTTGAGAAGTTTTCTATGTTCTTGGTTTGGTAATTAGAATGAGACCAGAATTGTGAATATTTTATGAGTGGGGGAGGTGGTATTTATATCGCATACATTTTACAATGCATTTTCCCATCACATGGAGTCGGCGATTCACACTATTATTCCTGTGATGTACAGTACTTTTCAAACTATAGAGGAATCACTTGCTGGATACAAGATGCGTGCACAAACACATAATAGTCCCATTATTTCTCACTCGTTTGTCCCCTTTACTGCCTTGTCCCCATAGTAGTGATTTCTGTGTGTGAAGAAGCTGATCATTCTTATCACTGGGAATGGCTTCAGTCTGCAGAACTGGTTTGGCAAACTTTGTTCCTTACCTTCAGCTTTAAACTTGAGTAGGAGAAGTTGATTAGCGGGAAGGAACTGTGGCATCACTCAGGCTGGTGTCACCCCTCCTCCCCAATGGTGTCACCTGGTGTGTTCAGCCTCTCTTCACCCCCCCCCCCGTGCCACCACTGGGAAGGAAATAGGGCCCTGTCCTCCATTTTCTGGCCACAGTTGATTAGGCTAAGTGGACAGCCATTTATCTATACAGTACTTTCAAGGTGCATGTATACAGCTGGGGATCACAGCACATTTCTATTAAATTATCTGCCAAAAAAAAAGTAGAGTTGGGTGGTTGGGTGTTCCCACAAGCTGGAGAGAAAGTAGAAGTGGCTTTAAGGAGGAAGGGAGCAGGAGCAGCAGCTTCTCTCCTCATCAGCTTTTTTTTGCCTCCCTCTGAAACGTGTATCCACCTCACCTCACCTGCACTTTCTAAGCTTCCAGAATTAAGTTTGGAATTATATAGCACCACCCAAGCTCAACACCCACTGGTTATTTGAAGAAAATAATAAAGCCTGGAATGTTTTCTCAAGCTATCCTTGTTAACCCCTTCCTTGTTTCATTTCCCTTCCCTGCATAACTACTAAGGAAACAGGTAAGTCCAAATACCCTAAAGGCACCAGATCCTGTGTGATCTTGGAAGCTAAACAGGGTCAACCCTGGTTAGTACATGGATGGAGATCACCAACAAATACCAGGTGCTGTAGGCTATATTTCAGAGGAAGAAACTGGCAAAACCACCTCTGAGTATTCCTTGACTAAGTGCTTGTCTACACTAGCTGCTTAATCCCGGGCCAGTAGAGAGCATTATGGCCTGAACTGACCACAATGGTGGCCATGCATACTGAGCTAAATTGAGCGCAAAGGTGTCTCATCCACATGGGCCAGCCAGGTTGACACTGCATCAGCCCCTCTGGCCCGCCCCCTGTTTTTGAAGCCATTGCCTTGCTGACCAAGCATCTTCCTGTGAGAGCCTGGATGGTGGCGTAGCTTCTGCTGAAGTCAGAATGGGGAACCCAGACATGTGATCAACAAGGAGGGGGCACTCTTCCTCTCCTCATTGATCACACAGTTGCCCTGTTCTGACCTCAGCAGAAGTGACACCATCCACCAGGCTGTCACAAGGAGCTGCTTGGCTGGCAAGGTGGCAGCAGCTCCAACAGGGATCCATCCCCTTCCCTGTGCTGCTGATCACAGGGTAAGCGAGACGGTACCACATTTGCATTTGTAAAACTGGATTGGACTGAAATGTTCAGACAGCAAATCAACCCAAGGTTCATTCCAGGAAACCCCAAACTTAGGAGATTTTCAGACTACACTGTTATAGTGTTACTGTTCCACTTTAACTGCTCTGGCTTCCTCCTGTGGAATTCTGGGGTTTGCAGTTTAGTGAGGCCTAAGATCTCTCTGGCTGAGTGCTGTAAATGCCCCTCCCTAAACTGCAAATCCCAGGATTCAACAGGAGGCAGCCATAGCAAATAAAGTGGAATAGTAACACTATAACAGTGTTGTCTGAAAATCTCCTTAGTTCAGAGCAAAGTCAGGTTAAGGGGGGAAATGCAGTTTCTCCCTGGAAATAGCTGTAATAGTGCCCTTGGTATCCACTGACGTTTGGTTCCAGAAACCTCCCCCCCACCAGTGGATACCAAAATTCATGGATGCTCAAGTCCCATTATATATAATGGCATAGTAAAATGGCATCCCTTATATAAAATGGTGAACAGCAAGGTTTGCTTTTTGGATTTTTTTAAAAATATTTTTCAAACTGTGGTTGGTTGAACCTATGGATAAGGAATCCATGGACAAGGAGGGCCAACTGTACATCACTGGATTCGGGGTGGATTCGGGGTGAGTCTGCTTTTTTTTTTTTTTTTTGCCATGAAAACCATATGAAATTGCCATAAGTTGACAGGTGACTTAGGAGATTTTCAGATGGGCTCAGTATTCCGTGGCAGGCACGGAACAGGGTTGAGAAGGGTCTCCCTTTCAGACGATGTTGACCTGTTCCGTCCTGCTCCTGTCCTGCCCCTGGGCTGCTTCCGGAATATTCTATTCACGATGAAACATTGTGAACAGACCACCTGTTCTGGGTCTGTCACAGAATCAGGGGTGTGGGAAAAGGAGCCCCATTCCTGTTGTGAGATGACAGCCACGGGGGTGGGGGGAGGTCCGTTCCCAGCACTTCTGGGCATGATCTGGACATCCAGGTAAGTGGCACCCTTCCCCCCCACCGGGTTATTTGTATTTTTTTCCCCTGTGTTTTTGTGCTTTGTTTTCAGTTTTGATGTTGAGGGGGTTATTTTTAAATTTGCTGTGCACCCATTCTCTCATGAGAATGGGTGGGATTTCATTTGCTGGTCATAAATGCAGCCTTACCACGGCTGCATTTACGACTGGCCAGCGAGGGAAGGTTCTTGCCATGTAATGAAGGTAAGTTTGTGAACATTTTTCTTCTATTCTGTGGCAGGAACAGGAATGAAGGTAGTGGGGCAGGAACAGGGTCCTTGGCACTATCTGAAAATGTCCTTAAAGGCAGACATACATACAAGACAATCATAGACATGAGACGAGAGAGGGAATCACCTTTTTTTTGTTGTTGTTGATTTGGAGAAGAGAGGAGTATAAAGTACACTCCATGAGTGGGGGCGGGGTGGGGGCTAGATAGTATGCCTGCTGCTTCCAAGCCATAGCAAAGGAAAACAGGGCACCTGGGAAGACAGAATTCTAAAAGGAGGGGCTGAGAGACAGAAACGAAGAGCACATCAACTCCCCAAAGTGAGGATGTGCTGTATAATCAGACATGGAAGAAACTGCAGCAGCACTAAATACAAATTCTTACTAGATGAAGCAATCTGTGCTGGGACAGATGCACATAAAGTAAACAATGCATTTAAACAAGGTCCTGAGGCATCAGGGCTGGTTTTACAAGTACCTTCCTCTTCTCATGCAATGAAAGCACTACACAGCAGTGTGTGACATGAAAACACATCATGGACTGATAAAAACCTTTCTCACATAGTTGTGCAATCACCACCCATTACTCCCATTACTGAGCCACTACATGTTGGGGTGTGGCACAGAAAGCAGATATAAAAACAAAAGCTCCCACAGAATGTTTATTGACATGTGCCCACAGAAAAGCAATTGTATGGTCAAATAAATACACACCCATATTGTAGCACAGCAATTACTTTGAAAAAGGATAGAGATCTACTTTTGTTTATAATGGACTCAAATTTCCCTTCCCTTCATCCATCTACTGTCCACATTCACTCACTCTCCCTCTCTCGCACACATGCATGCACAGATCCACTTTAGCTAGAAATCTGTCCTGCTTCAATCTCCTCTTTGGCAATGCTCCATCTGCATACAGTTTCCTTGCATTATCTGTCCCAAATATGTAGAATTCAAAGACATAGCCATGTTAGTCTGGAATATTGGTATGCAAAGGGATCTTGTAGCATCTTTGAGGCTTTATCAGACTAAGGAGATTTTCAGACAGGCAAAAATCGCCCCTTGCCGCGCGAGCAGCCTCCCGAAACTGCTGCGCGGCAAGGGTCTTTTTCGGACGACGCTGTGCCTCTAGCGAAGCCGTCCGTGTCACTTCCGTGAAGCTTGGGACGGCTCCGCGCCATATTTCAATCACGGGCAGCTTCCGTGCTTGAAATATGGCGCGGAGCCGTCCCAAGCTTCACGGAAGTGACACGGACGGCTTCGCTAGAGGCACAGCGTCGTCCGAAAAAGACCCTTGCCGCGCAGCAGTTTCGGGAGGCTGCTCGCGCGGCAAGGGGCGATTTTTGCCTGTCTGAAAATCTCCTAACATCTAAAAGCACCGTAATTCCACTACTGAGGAAAGTGGAAACATAGTGGCATTATTACACTTATTACCACATGTTGCTGTAATTGTGTGATACTACCACCACAGAATTATTATACGACCATCACTAGCACTTTAAGAATGGGATTGTACTTCCTTGATTTAGCATAGGTGAGATTTCGGCAGTTAAAAACACCAAAAACTCCTTAATCTACAAACTAAATCAACACAAGTCAAAGGCTTTCACGGCCAGCATCCATAGGTTTTCTGTGGTCCCCCCCACTGGGCTGTGAGGCCGTGTTCTGGAAGAGCTTATTCCTGATGTTTCACTGGCATCTTCAGAGAATGGTTGGGTAGGGGTGTGTGGTGTTTATATACTGTGAGTCCCTGTTGGAGAGGATATGTAAATTTGTGTATTTGAATGGCTAGTTCCTGTGGGGAGTTTTCAGGACTAAACGCAGTGTGCAAAAACAAATCAAGGAACATGAGAGACACTGCAGACTGGGCCAGCCAGAAAAATCAGCAGTAGCAGAACACATTATAAACCAACTTGGACACAAAATGTTATTTAAAAACACCAACATTCTAGACCAGGCCAGCAACTATCATGTCAGAATGCACAGAGAAGCATCCACAAACACCTGAACAACTTCAACAGGAAAGAAAAAACCCTTAAAGTAAACAAAGTTTGGCTACCAGTCCTGAAAAACACCAAAATCAAAACTCAACACATGCGAATGAACTTCACCCAGGGACAGGGGGGTTCCAGCAAACAATGGACCATTAGTCAAACAGACACTAATCCTCCTTGCATATCTCCCCCCAGGAACTAGCCATTCAAATACACAAATTTGCATATCCTCTCCAACAGGGACCCACAGTATATAAACCCCACACACCCCTATGCCACTATTCTCTGAAGATGCCAGCCACAGATGCAGGCGAAACATCAGGAATAAACTCTTTCAGAACACAGCCTCACAGCCCGGAAACCCCCACCACAGAAAACCTATAAATCAACACATGTATGCATAAAAGGGGACAGTTCATTAAAAGAGTGTCCTGTAGATCATTTTTATGTTCTCACCTAGAAGTTTTCTCACTGGAAACGGGGGGGGGGGGAGAGGACCGCCCATTCATGCTGTAATTTCACAACTACAGTGGGACATGTTTTTGCATGCTCTTCGATAGCACAAAAATAGTGATAGAGAGCTGTTTATGGCTTGTCTACTCAATTAAAAGGGACGCGTAATTAGCAGCTGGAAGACACAGTAACCATGGGAGGACCACAACATCATGTGATAGCAGGATGTTGTTGTAATTGTGCAATTATAGCCTCATCTGATAAAGTCCGATATAAGAGAAAGAAGTTGGTAGCATAAGCTTTCGTAGACTTCAATATACTTCCTCAGATACTCTGAGGTGCTACAAGATCCCTTTGCATACTGTCTCAAGTGTGTAAGAGACAGGGAATGCGGTCATACGATACAGCAGTACCATAAAAGGTAGACTGCTAGCAAACGTTATGATTCTGGTTGGGTCCTATTCAGTCTTGTCTTTGATAAGCCATCTGACATAGTAGAATATTTCTGACAATTGGGCAGAAAATTCCCTGACCTGGTTCAAGCCCACATCCCACAAAAATGTGTGATTCATCTTGTTCAGTGAGGTAATATAAACAAACACCTCATAATGCGTAGAGTTTTCTATGATACATTTTTACATGCGACTAAAGTTTGTTGGGTTTCTTTGGGGGGGCAAATAGGAAGGTTTTTCACATTTCCAACATTGTTGATGGCCATCTGCGTTAGTAATAATCCAGGACTGATTGCTGATCTTGAAAGGAGATGGTATTCTTCTACACGACAGAATTTTGTGACTAGAGTCTTTAAAGTATGATCTTCTTTGATCTTCTGCACAGTTTCCAGATTCCAAGTATTGCTTGTATCTGGAGAAGTAGCCAATTAATTCCACCTTTGATTTCTAAAATTTCAAATGTTTCAATAAGATTTTTGGTAGGCTTATTTTTCTCAATGAAATCATGTTGATCTGTGTGTTGCATAATGAGAAGGTGGGTGGACTACGTACACACACATAACCTAGTCTTGGCTTTAATGCACCTTGGGGGATTCTTCCCTCTTTTTTATTGTATGGAGACTGTGTACATATACACACAATGAAATATAATTAAAAATTAGATGTGTGTGTGTGTGTGTGTAAACCAGTGCAAACAACAGATATGAATTAACTTATAGGACCATGGCAGCAGAATAAACTAACTGTCTATAACATGGTTGCAAATCATATAGCTCTCCAGATATTGTTGGACTGCAACCCCGAGGAGCACTAGATATCATAGCTAATGCTGAGGAATGCTTGGAGTTCCAACAATATTTGAAGACCCAAATGATTCCCACCCCAATGGATAAAGAATCAGGAATGAATGTTGAGACACTGAGCAATATATGAAGAGATGACTAAAGTCTTCACACCTTAGCAACAGAATGAAGCAGAGAAACGGGAGTCAGCCAGATCCAACCATGATTACCTATTCTGCTAGACTTGAAGAAACCAGCAAAAGTCCTACTATTTCCCATATAGTAAGCTGGTTATCTGAAATTATGCAATGCATATCATTAACTGTTAGATATTAGGCATGTGCTATGTTCATTGTCTGCTGTATATATTAGTGCATAATTAACATTTTTTAGGTATGAAAGATAGAAAGTATGAACAAGAACTTTACTATTAGCCATTGCCAGGAAATGACAGGAAATGACTGCAAGATTTTTGTCCAATACAGGTTGCCCCCTGTATCTGTGGAGGATATGTTCCTAGACTTACTGTTTATAAGTGAAACTGCGGATAGTAGCAAACCCTATTAAAATAAAGGACTTGCTCTTCAAACATACCATAGAATTGTGTTAGAGGACGTAGTCATTCCTAGAGATGATGCCTCTCTAGGCATTTTCCAGTCCAACTCTATGGTACGTATCCCTATTTTTTCAGTTGCGGATAACTGAAACTATGGATATTGGTTCCATGGATATGGGGAGGGGGATCCTATATATGCAGGATATTTTCAACATGGGGAGGTGGTGGAGATCAAAGACTGGTAAGCTAAATTTTACACCAAGAAAGCTTGCATAAATTATATGAATCAAGTAGATTTATAGATGTTTTATTTTGTTTGTAAAACTTATTCTGAGAGAGTGGCAAGAAGTACCATCCTTCACAATATGAAATCCTATTCAATGGCTGCTTGACATGGCTTTGCACATTATCAAGATTCCTTTCACAGCTACAATACAGTAGTTCTAAATTTGCCTTTAAAAAAACTAGAAAAGATGCTGTAAGGCAGAAATCTGAATTTAATACTCCGGCAGCATTTGTACAGAAATGTGGAATATACCTGGCACTGGTAATCACATAACCATAACTGTATCATCTGTAATCAAGTTATCCATAGTAAACTAATACAGTATATGGAGAGAACATCTTACACTACATAAGCCAATCAAAATTTGATAACTCTAAGTATACTGAGGTCCTCCCTTGAAACAGCTTCAGGCAATGGTTTTTTTCCCCCTCTATATGTATGAAATATGTAACTGTAACATTACTTTCAGATAGCAAGGAATTGGTCTGTGCTATTCAGAACTGTAGATAATGTGAAGTTTATTCGGTCTAGGGTTTTGTTTAATCATCAGAATGCAGAAAAAAAGTATCTTTCTCTCTATATATACTACACAGAATATACCTTATTAACTTCTTCTGGGGCACAGTAGCTTACACGTGCACAGTGGAATAAGGCACTCTTTGCTCCCTACCCAAGTCATATATAGCCCAGCTCACAAATAAGTTACATGGGGGGGGGGAGGGAAACCTCTAATAGAGAACACCTTCAATACTTCTGTTTGAAAGTACAACTTTAAACAGTTTTCTAAATATCTTTGCCTTCCTGCTGGTGACTGAAATTCAAACACCACCACTGTAAAGCAATCAAGGTTAAAAAAAACTGGAACTGGCAGAGAATGTCATCTGTTGTCACACCAAAGTACTGTATATGGAATGGCAGGAGGAACTTTACTTTTTTTTTGAGTACTAGCTGAAATTTTACATGTTTCCATCTTCATATACATACATACATACATATATACAGTTGTCCCTTCATATTTGCTGGGGTTTGGTTCCAGGACCCCCCATGGATACCAAAATTCGTGAATACTCAAGTCCTATTATATGCAATGGCACAGCAAAATGGTGTCCCTTATATAAGATGGCAAAATTAAGGTTTGCTTTTCGGATTATTAATTTTTAAAGAATATTTTCAAGCCGTGAATACTTAAATCTGTGGATACCAAATCCGTGGATACGGAGGGACAACTGTATTTCATCTCTCTACAGGTCCTACATATACAACTAAGTAACTATTATGAGTGAGTTCAACTTTCTTCTTTCCTTTCCTTGCAGCTGACAATTTCCTTCCTTCTTTTTCTGGGATATTTTGCCCACTTCTAGAACACTCCTAGAGAATCACAGAATCTACCCACTGGGTTAGATAAACATGCTTATGATTTGGTTATAGGAACATGGAAGATCTAGATTCACCTCTACACTGAGCCATGAAAGTCACTGGGTGACCTTGGGCCTATCACCTTCTCTTTGCCTAAACTACCTCACAGGTACAAGTCACATTGTAAGAATCAACATTATATACATGAGTATGTGATGGGCAAAGCAGAGATAATTACTGTGCCTTTACATTTAATGTGCAATCAAAACAACAAAAATGTCATCAGCTCAGGAGATAACAGTTATCAAGATCGTACCAGGGAGGTAGAGGAATTTAACCTTTTCCTCCTTGGAAAACATCCCTCCTCTGTAGCTGGCATTTGTATTAGGAGAATATCCCCAAGTGGCATCAGTTAGGTTGCAAACCTATGTGCACTTACATGGCAATTAGTCCTACTGAACACAGTAGGGCCTATTTCTCAGTAAACCTATGTAGGGTTGCACTGTTGGTAAACTTACCATAAAGGGTAACATGGCCCTGAATCAGCCCATACTGGTGGTAGTGACCAAAAAGGTTATCTAGCATGGTGCCTTGCCCATGGGTAGCACCCAACAATCCTTCAGATATCAAACTGTGAAATCCAGACAATTGTACAATGAACTATCCATCACTGTGCAATCCAGACCAGATGTATAATGCATATTGCAAGTAGCTCCATGTTATCTGCATAGGCAAGATAAGCATACCTTGCAGAGGAAAGCAGCCCCACCCTTCTCATAGAACTGATACCCAAAATGATCTACGGGGGTGGGGTCCTCTCTGATCTTTAATATGGCAAATGAGCTGAAGCAAAGCCCTTCTGCCAAGAACCAAAACACGTGATCAGGAGCATGAAACAATCCAGAACTGTATCACTTCAGGCAGTAGCTGGAGTCCTCTGAATGCTATTCCTCACATGTGTTTTTTGTTCTTGTTTTGTTTCTTACAAAGTCTCCATTTGCTCATTCACTACTAACACAATGAAGAAAAGGCTGTGTTACCAGCTATGACCTTCCCCCTAACATATTAAAAAATAAAAATGATTTCTAAATCAACCACGCTCTTTTTGCATTGTGCAAACAAGTTTGGAGTGGGGAGGTGGAGTGGTGTCTTGAGAACTTCATAGCACATGCAAAAGCAAAGTCTTGCTATATCCAAAACTACAGGTATAAGATCCTGAGCTGCTCAGGATACCAGTTATAAGCCTGTCACTGATTGCTTTTTGCTGGTCCCAGAACCTGTAAACCTGATGACCACATGTTGATGTGCTGATGCAGCAGTAGCAATGGCAGCAGCAGCAGTTCACAGCATGTGGGTCTTAGGAACCTGTTGAAAGAAATGCTCTTTAGTATACCTGATTTAAAGTATTATTTTAGCTATTTAACATCCTTTTCAAAGCTTCATATTTTTAAACCTTTAAATTATTTAAAGTTTTTTAAGAGAAAACTCTGGGGACCCTATAGCCTTCAGCATATTGGCTGCCTCCCAGCCACAATACTCTGAACTTGTGTTAACATAGAGCACTGTTTCTGTTTGTTTGTTTTTTTTAAGAGATAACCTCTGGTTGCACTGATACTAAGTCTGGCTTCAATTTATATTGTCTGGACAGATATGCTACTCCAGTGGCGCCAATAGGTCAAAATTCCGTGCCTAGGGTGAACTACAGTATTTCTTAGTGAATACTGTACTATAAGTAACCTGTGTCCACACACAAAAGCAGGGGCTGGTTCAAACACATAAGCATGGCTCTCTTCCAACTCTATGATTCTGTGATTCTTCATTTCTCGTTATGTATGAGATTTGACCATGCCCTCAGTCTTTAATAAATCCAGCCTTCTTTTTACCAAGTTGAACATGTCCAGCTCCTTCAACCTTCCCTCATATGTTTTGTTCTCTATACCCCTCACAATCCTCATTGCTCTTCTCTGAACCTGCTCCAACTTGTCTATATCTTTCTTAAAATGAAATGCCCAGAACTCATACTCCAGATGAGGCCAGATGAGGCCTGACCAGCACAGAATATAATTGGACTATTACTTCCCTTGACTTGGAAACTACTGTATGCTTCTATTAACCAATGCAGCAATTACATTTTATTCTGAAAGCCCCAATTTGGTAACAATTACATGTGGACAGGGTGGTGGGAAGATAAAATTACTCTTACAAACTTGGGTGTGGGCAAGAGGATCTTGTAGTACCTCTGAGACTAACTGAGAGAGAGAAAATTGTTGCATAAGCTTTCATAGATTTAGAGGTTGTCCAAACGGTCAAAACAATCCTCACAGAATTTGTTTGGAATGCGATCTGTCTTAACGGAAATCCGCATCAATGCATTGTATTCAGAGAGGGGGGCAAATCCACTGTAAACTCTGCTGGGGATGCCTTCACAGCTTTCCCCTGAATTTTTTAAAAAGCTCCATAAAGAATGTGCATGTCCACTTGTTAAGACAGTCACATTCACAATGTTGCACTTTTCCATATGAGAGGCAGGGCAAGCTGACTGGCTGGATGAGCACGAGTGGTGGGCTTGCAAACAGGGCAAGTGCCTGCTGCCGCCATGTTGGATTTTTGGCTTAGTGAGCAATCAGTAAGGTGATAAAACAGCAATCTTTTCCTCTCTTTTTTTTTGTAAAAGTGAAATACTGCATGTGCGCACCATGTTAAACTTTTTTTTTTAATGGCAGCAACAGATTTTAAAAGTGAGTAAATCACTTGCAGCCATCTTGGCTAGGGGGCATGCAAAGTTTATGGGGGCTGTAAAACCATTAAGACAGTTCACAGCTGCTATTACTGCGGAGCAATCCACCACCACCCCTGTATAGACAACCCCTCCGTCTACTTCCTCACATGCTGTTTTTTCTTGAATTTATACCCTGACCTTTTTCCATGATGGGATCCAAGGCTGCTCTCATTATAAAGCAAAAGGTATGCCCTGGAACTTTGAACATGTATCATCCCCCTCTTGTGCAAACATTGCCTAGCTTATAACCATAGTGCCAAAACATGTGTAAAGGCAAGCAAAATGCTAGGCTGCCTCTCTTCCAGATTAATTTTGCAGATGAAGACCAACAAATGGATCTAAGCAATATGGAAAGAATATACACCAAACAGGCTTAGCTAAAACCACATCTGCAAAGCTGAATCACCCTCAAAACAATAGACTGCCTCCTCCTCTCTGGAGGTGATATAGATAAAACACTTGCTGGTGGTGGGCATGGGGGATTTTAAGTTTTGTTTAGTAGTTTCTACTGTGTTTTCTAGTATGTTGAGTTATTTAGATCACACTGGTGGGCAAAGGATGTCCCAGAGCATCACAGGAAGGGCTACTGACTGTGTACGTCTATCTTCCCTAACCTGCTGCATCCTTAAAATGTGTTGGATAACTCCTACATGGTGGCTATGGGATGCTGGGAGTTATATTCCAGGAGGTCTGGTGAAAAGCTTTGGTGCCTTTCTCCTCCATTTTAAAACAGTGCATAACACTTAAGTGTTGTTGTTGTTGTTGTTGTTGTTGTTGTATGCCTTCTATTCTGACTTATGGAGACCCTAAGGCAAACCTGTCACAAGGGTTTCCCAGCAAGATTTGTTCAGAGGGTGTTTTCCTTTGCCTTGCTCTAAGGTTGAGAGAGAGTGACTTGCCCAAGATCACCCAGTGGGTTTCCATGGATAAACAGTGACTAAATCTATGAAAGCTTATGCTACGATTTTCTCTCTCTGTTAGTCTCAAAGGTGCTACAAGATCCCCTTGCTTACTGATATTCCAGAATAATACGACTAATACTTGGGTGTGCATGTGCTCCACTCTAGCATAACAAAAGAACAGTGAATATCCTCCAGATGATTAATTAATTAATTACACACACATACACATTTTTCAAGCAGTTTGCCAACATTTTCTATTTTCCTGAAAGAGATCCTTCTGCAGTGCATTGTGCTTCTATCTGTCCCACAGATCCCTGTATACAAACCATAGATGCAGTGGCGATAGCTTCCTTTGTCACTCTTTTTCTGTGCCTTTGAAAAATGATGTGCTTGCATTTCCCCCATTTCTCCCTATCTCTTCCCCTGCTATAAAAGCAGAGCTTCAAGAGACAAAAGAGCCCTATGGGCTTGCTCCAGGATTTACTGACACAAAATCTTCTGACCTGTGCCATGCAGAAGGTCAGAGTAATTGACCATAATAGTCCCTTCTGGCAGTGAGAACTATGAAAATACAGAAGCTGTATAGCCCTCGGTAAGCCCTGCTGACATATTCCTCATTTTGCTTTTACCCATGCATATAGAGCAGGATATTTGCCAGTCACAGCAAAAAGTCACATGGGCTGACAGGCATCATCACAACTGTAATGATGATCAGCTTGTGTTTCCCTTTTCTCAATTTGAGCCAATTTGTTTGTTTTTGTCTTCAAGAACTGCGGCACTGGCAGAATCAGCGGGGCCTACAGATTCTCAGTTGTTATCACCTTTAAAGCCCTAAATGGCTTGGGCCCAAGCTATCTCAGGGACCGCCTTCTCCCTTATAATCCTCCCCGCGCTCTCCGGTCCTCTGGGAGGAATTTGTTGCAGCCACAAAGACCTAGGCTGGCGACTACCTCCCAGAGGGCTTTCTCGGCTGTCGCCCCCAAATTGTGGAACGGCCTGCCGGATGAGATCCGCCTATTGACATCATTAGACAGCTTTAAAAAGGCTGTCAAGACGGTTCTCTTCAGGCAGGCTTTTCCAGAATAGCTAACCCCGGCCTCAGGAACCCCCTCTGGAGGTTACTTCTGGACCTCCAAACTGATGCTGCTTGCTCTAAAGGGTTTTTAATAAATTGTATTATATACTGATTTTAATTTGTATTGATTTAATAATGTTTTAATGGGGGGAAGGGATTTTGAGTTGCTTTATACTGTGTACTATTTTATTGTTGTAAGCCGCCCCGATTGCTAGCAGAGGGGCAGGATATAAATTTTATTATTATTATTATTATTATTATTGGTAACTAGTCTAGAATCATAGCCTTGGAAGAGACCTCAAGGGCCATCCAGTCCAACCTCCTGCACTGCAGGAAAACACAATCAAAGCATTCCCAACAGATGGCCATCCAGCCTCTGCTTAAAAACCTCCAAAGGAGATTCACCACACTCCAAGGCAGTGCATTCCACTGTCTAACAGCTCTTACTGTCAGGACGTTCTTCCTAATGTTTAGGTGGAATCTCTTTTCCTGTAGTTTGAACCCATTGCTCTATGTCCTAGTCTTTCAAGCAGCAGAAAACAAGCTTGCTCCATCCTCTATGACATTCCTTCAGATATTTAAACATGGCTATCATATAACCTCTTAACTTTCTCTTCTCCATGCTAACTTACCCGGATCCCTAAGCCGCTCCTCATAGCGCATGGCTTCAGACCTCCCTCCATTTTGGTCACCATCCTCTGGACCCATTCCAGCTTCTCAATAGCCTTCCTGAATCGTGGTGCCCAGAACTGGACACAGTATTCCAGGTGAGGTCTGACTAAAGCAGAATAGAGTAGCACTATTACTTCCCTTGATCTAGATATTATACTCCTATTGATGCAGCCCAGAATCACATTGGCTTTTTTAGTTGCTGTGTTACACTGATAACTCATTAGATCCCTTTCACATGCACTGCTATCAAGCTTCTGCCTATCTCCCTCTGCAAAATTTCAACAATTTATACTCCCATTTGGTTTTTAAATCCAAACAGCATAGATAACAAACATGGCTCTGATCCTGCAAAGTACTTCTACAACTGTCTCAGCTTTACTGAAGCCTGGACTAAGAACTACAGCACCCCCTGCATGAATTTTTATGGAGCTTTTGACTGGTTAGCTCTTTTTTGAAGCTTAGATTATGCAAACAGGAGAAATAAGAGGTTATAAGGACTGCAAGAATTACAAACCGATGCATCATCCAAAGTACCTGTTAAGGGTTTACACTCTCTTTTTCTAATGGGCAGTCCTAATTCGGGCTAGCATTTTTAATTACTGGCCAGTCCATTTGAAAAAAATCTGGCTTAGCTCTTTGCCCACACATAAAGACATTTCTCAGGCTACTGCTGTGATTCGCAGGAGTCCATTTTTAAAATTAAAACAATAAATATATTTTGTTTAGCTCTAGACTAAACTACTAGAATCTTCTAAAGAAAAGGCTGCCTTTCAACCACAGTTTGCTCTTTAGCAATATACTTCATTGTGTTCCCCTCTAATAACATGGTATCTTTCATAATTTCATTTTTAAGCTTAACAGTAGTTGAATAGCTATTTATGTATGTTTGCCCTCTTTAACCACATTTCTCCACATTGGATTTCCCTTCTCAGTCACAGTAGTGTGCAGCAGTTATTTTCATCATCATCATGCCAAAGAATCCACTCTCTCTCTCTCTCTGGCTTTTCTTCGCAAACGAAGATTCAGGAAGGACTCATCCCGCGCTTTCTGCAAGCTCGCTGATGACCAAAAAGGCCAATCCGAGATAAACAAGTCCGGTTGCAAAAAGCACAGCAGAAGGTCTCCTTGGGTGATGTTTTTGGGTTGTGATTCTTTCTGCGTTGTCGTTTCTCTTCAAGACTTGTTCGGCGTGAGTTCTCAAATAAGGCTGCAGCATTGTGGATAGTGCGTCTCCATGCCTCCCGATGTGAGGCCAGGGCGGACCACTGTTGGTGATCAATTTGGCCGAGCCTGAGATGTTGTTTCAGGGAGTCTTTGTATCACTTTTTGGGAGTGCCCTCTTACGCTGGCCTGTGGCAAGTTCACCGTAGAGTAGTATTTTTGGGAGGCAATGGTCCTCCATCCTAGAAACGTGCCCTGCCCAGCGCAGCTGCGTTCTCAATATCATGGCCTCAATACTGGTGATCCCTGCTTGCTCAAGGACAGCAACATTCGTCAAATAGTCAGTCCAGTGTAGTAAACATGTCAATTAATACACCAGAAAATCAGCACAAACATAAGAAGCACAAAGGGAGGAGGCAGTGGCAAAGTAAGTTAAAACAATTAAAACCTGCCTATTAATTCCATAAACATCAGCAAAAGCAAACAACTGGTAACTAAAGCACTGATTTCTCAATTTCCTTGGAAGAAACTATTATTTTACCAATCAGAAAATAATCAAGGTGCAAGAGAAAGGATCTAATTGGAGAGAGAACCCCAGACTTTGGGGCGAACTGTGAGAAGCCACTCTACTGTGCGAGGAAACAAGGAATTTTCTGAAAGGCAGAGAATTAGCTGGAAAATAAGAATGAATGGAGGCTGATAGGCCAGGTTGCAAGTGGATACCTCCACTGGATCCCTACTACTTCTGCCAGAATGAACAATCACCCCTTCGGCTGGCAGCTTCCCTAATGCAAACTAAAAATCTGCTTCAGAGGGTTGGGAAACAATGTCACGTGACACTACTGGATGACACAGTTCAACAAGCGGTTCAATTCTACTGTATTTCATTTGCTCAGAACAAGAGCAAAGGTCGTCATTATTTTGTTTTAAAATATCATTCCACATGTATTAAAATCAGCTCACAAATCCAATGTCTGTGTTATTAGCCAAGAACTTGTGAATGGCAACTACTTTCTGAATTTCAGCTCCTTCTGACCTTGCTGTTTAAAATTACTATTCACCAAGGAACATGTGTATAAATTTGCCAGCTTGGGGTAACACTTCAGGCCCCCACCAAAAGCTTATGTAATGCTAAAAGTGCCACAAGATGCTTTGTTGGTTTTACTGCAGCAGACTAATAGGGTCTCTCTTTTTCAAAATTACATATTTGTTCCAAATTTCAGCTATAATTATAGTTACTTATAATTCTAGAGTTGGTTATAACTATTGAAATGTATAGATAGTTATAACTGTAGCTGGTTATAATTCTCTTTCATCTCTATTATTTATTGTTGCTGATAATGAAATATCTTAGTATCTTACTGTTCTTTTGTTGTTTTTGAAAGGTCTGTTTTATAGTTAAAATTCTGTACCCTTTCCTTAGGTTTCTGACAATATTTTGGGGATTCCCTGGGTCACAACCTCCAAACATTTCTTGCCATGTACTCTACTCTAGTGATGTTAAATACAACACATTCTTCAACATTATCTGTGCCATTCTTTCCTTCAGCCCAATACTTCCTACTTCTCAAAAAGTAAGGCAGTCAACAAGTCCCTTTCTCCAAGCTTTGTTTCATCTTGGTTTTTCTGTGCATGCTGACATTTAACTGCCATAAGTATAATACAGCTATAGATAATAGGAATTATCACCAACAGCAGTCATGCCAGTGTTGATATGAGCCCCATTTTCCTTCCCTCTGAATCTTTCTAGAAGATGGTGCAGCACTTAGGGTAAACACAAACAGACATTTGAAGTGATGTCTCAGTTGGTAAGAGGGCTGGGGCACAGAGCTAAAGATTTGCCCAAATTCATTTCTTTAATATCCCTGGTATAACTGAGGGCCCTAAGATCTCCTATAGTGGCAAAGGTGCTGTACAGAAGATAACAATTCATTCCATATGTGCCAACATGTTAACACCTAACATTCCTGAACTGAGCTCAGCAACAAGCACTTAGAGAAAATCTTTCAGTAGCTTCCCCTAGAGGTCTGCCAAATCCTGATCTTGACATTCTCTATGAGCTGAGAGGAAAAAACACAACCAAAAGCCTTAGTGTAGTACACACTCCTTTAGTGCACCCACTTCAAAAAGCACACTCATGGGGCTTGTCTACATGGGCAATAAAACCTGTACTCACCCCATATTCAAGGCACAGTTGACACATTATGTTTTTGACAATGCACATTTTCTCTGGGAGTTCTGCAGGAAACCCTGGATCTGTAAGATTCACAGTTTGCTCCACATTTGAGGGGAAAACCCAGATTTTTGGCCATGTGGCAGCCAAGGATTGGCTTTGGAGCAAACCAGGCTCAGATTTCTGGGGACAAGACTGTGTTCTGTTGCACTTTTAAAACAGCACTCTGGGACCATGTATATTTGTTTATTCACATTCATGAACAAACAGTGGGGTGGGGATGACCCTGGAGCAGCCCTGGCCATGTGGCCGGAAACAGTATGACATTTAGGACACGTGATCAGCGTAGGGCCGCCCTTTTACTTTGATGCAATTAGACAAGCCCTGGTGTACGTGGTGTTTATAGGGCCACTGTGGATCAAAGAAATGCATCGCAGCTATGAGGTAGGCACAGGGTTTCCCACCAGTGTAGACAAACACTTGGACTTCACTCCCATCCTTTGTTGCTGAAATCTAATTACAGATTTCAGCAACAAAGTTTGCTAATGCCACTATATAGTTTGCTAATGCCACTATATTGTAGCTTGCCAGCAATCTAAATCTGAACCAGAGATTATCCTTAAAAATGATTATGTATCAGGGGTTAGTACACTTTATACTACACCCCTTCCCATCATTCAATTTCTGTTCCCCTTATTATCCAGTGTTGCATTACCTCCATTCCTGCTTTATTTGAAAAATCTATGTATGAAAATTTCTGCTAAGAGTAAGGATGTACCATGACAGGGCCATTTACTTATGTTGTTTCAGGGACTCCAGGACATGAAAGGTATGAGTGCCTGTGTGTACTCAGGACTTGAAGTTCAAAGAGGAGAGCACTGGTGTGTGCATACCATCATTTTCTTCAGTCAGTAAGCATCTTGATCAATCAGGCTAGGTATAAATACCAAGCACCTGGATTTCTGCCTCTGTCCAATTTGCAGAGCCATATCTTCTGATTGATACACATCAAGCTTCAGTTTCCAATTTGCTCAAAGTCCAGAACTGGTCATCTCTGGTCCTGACACACTGATCCTGTAGGTTGCTCCTCAAGCACAGAACTAAAAATGTACAGATGGGCAAAAAACCACAACAAAAAAACCACAGAGACAACTGAATAAAATCACATTGTGGAATGCAACATTTGGATACATAATAAGAATATAGCCAGATCCAAAGAAAAGTATCCAAAGTGTGACATGATTGGCTTTCTTGTGTGGATACTAAATTTTTACTAAATTAGGGTTGGTTTTGGTTGTTTGGTTCTTTGGTTGTTTCAGATTTTATCACTAAGCCAGTATGGAAGTTGTAGTCCAGAAATTATGGAGGTTCCAGAATTGCCCACTTCTATTATTAAATGATGCTTTTGACAAGAAGATGAAAGGCCCTCCCTCCAGCTGAACTGCCACTGCCCTGGCCTAGAACCAGCAGTATCTGCTGCACTTAATCCCCGACCCCACTGCTATTTCCTGTCCCTTGTGTGTCCTGTCTTACTTTGATTACAAGCCTGACAGTTTGTAAGCCGCTCTGAGAGCCCTTGTGGCTGAAGAGTGGGGTATGAATACTCTCTCTATAATATAAATAAATAAAACACCTCTGAAGATATGCTCTGGAGAGCTTGTGGTTAATATGTAAAATGTGATTTGTGTTTTCACTATGACTTGGAACATTTTGATAGGAAAAGAAGATCTAATGCATGATGGTCACAAGGAAAACTAGGCAGGGCCCTGAAGCCAGTTCTCCTCATCACAGAAAGCTCAGGGTAGATTCTCTCTTTTTCCAACCTCTTCCACAACAAAATCTTTAGCATACATTTTCAGACTTTCCTGTTACCATGAGTACTAGAAATGTGATTGTGTGTTGTATTTCACAGTGTGCACTATATTCTGCATTAACAGAGAACAGCCACGATCTGTTTGCTCTGACATTCCCCTCCCATTTTGCAATGAACTTGTGAAGAGGGCATATAACAGTACAAAAACCATGAGTCTGAGGATTAAATTTGCAGCAAGGCACCTTATGATCAGAATTACCTTCCTGCCATTTTCAAAGGAGCTTCAGATTTTAAAGTGGGTGCAAAGCTGTGTTTCGAAGGAAACACTACAATCCTATACAAGCATATTCAGAATTAAGTCATATGGAATTCAGTGGGACTTACTGTTTGCAGCCAAAGGAATACATTTGAAACCTATTCACACATATCGAAACTGAGGAATGGAAGAAAACAAGTAATACAGGCAATTCAGTGAGGCCCTCACAAAAGAATTTGGAGGACAAAGGAGCTTCCTAATCCAAGCCAAGTATTTATTTGGTGGCCAGCTTGTAACACCAAAGATACCAAGGGTACATCTAGCTTAGAAACAACCCCATAGCACTCTTGTGGAATTCACGGTCGCTGGAGTTACATGCAATTAATTGATCTATTTCTGTGATGAAATCCCTCAGAATAGTGTAAATGCTGCCTGCCAAAACACATCCCTTATATGCTCTGCCTCTCAGTCCACCCGACCTCAGCTATGTTAGGGGCTGCATAATACTCCTGGGCCTTCTTCATCTTCACATTCAGTTGACTGTTCTCCCACCCTTTTAGAAACAGGGGCAAGAACAACAGAGACAGGAGAATAGTCATTCTTTTTTTACAGATAATCACAGTTTGCTTGTTGGCTCTGCTCAGCAATGAAATTCTGGAGCCCAGCTGGCTCATATTCACCCTGCAGTTATGAGGAATAATTACAAACAGATCTGGTGTGCTTGGAGGGTAGTATTACCTTAGAAAAAAGGTTATACAAGCTAGATGAGCTATATGGGCAGATCTTCCTGTCTCTTTCTCTCTCCTTTTTTATCATCAACACCCATCACAGTCATCTCCATTTTCAGTGATGACCAAGCAAGCCAAAAAGCTTTCATGGCTACATAAAAGACTGCAAGTTCCCCTTAACTCAACTGTATGAGAGCTTCCTTTCATGCATACTTGCTGATTTCCTTCCCTGTCCTTTAAAAAAACACACACACACAAAAAGAAACACAGATTTTCCAGATCTACCCTCCTTATCTATGTGACATCTGCCCTATCCCTCCAGTGTTCCACCACCCTATAGCTTGCAGTCTCTGATCTTCTAGAAAGTCCCCATTGCTGACCTTGTGATTTGTGAAGCCCAGGGGAGAGTGAAGCATGAGTGGCTCTCTTCCTCTCCAGCTGTTCCTTTCCCCCCTTTTCCTGCTCTCACTTGCTAAAGAAAGAAGCTGACCAGTGCAGTGGGCAGAAAGGGACTCAGAGGTCCTATGAAGAAGAGAGTCGAGAGCTGACAAGTGATGCCTTTGTGCTGAAGGGGTTCTTTTCCAAAGGCTTCTTGGGTCTTCTGATTTGCAGCTGCTCTCTTCCTCAAATGATTCTTTCCCACTGGAAAGCCATGCAGATTGCAGAAGAAAAAGCCTTCCCTGTGAGGGTCAGATCCCAGTTCCACAGGTTTGTGAAAGGATCCCCATTGATGATCCTGATGATACTCATATGAATCACTCTTCTATGGAGCTCTTAAAATAGTTTCTTCTTTTTTTAAAAAAAAAATACCTCTTATCAAAACTGAGCCATGCTCTCAGGTAGCAGAAATATAATTGCACAGTTTTGGGAAATGTGCATTGCAGTTAACAGTAATATTACATGTTTTTACACCAGTTGGACTCCAGATGTTCCCACAACACCGATGCAACAAATTCTAGTGCCCAAAGACAAGATTTCTACTTGGAGAACTTAAACATATTCATAGATTTGATGAATGCCAAATGACTGGAACCTCACTGAGCCATAAAACCGCTATTTGTTAAGGTGGCAAACAAGTTTGTTTCTGAAATCATTATAAAAGCAGAATTAAAGTTTTGAAAGTGTTGCAATGACAGATAATGTCTCATGAAATGTAAGTGGCTGTGTTATCCTGTAGCAGTGAGTTAAAATCCGTATTCAGACATGAACTCACTAGAAAAGTATTGGGCAAATCACCCTTTCGCAGCCTCTTCAGCATAACCATCTATGAAAAGGGAGAATTAGCAATGAACTAATAGGTTTGTTGTACAGTAAAGTTAAATACACTACTGCAAACACATGAAGTTACAGGTGATACCGGAATGACTGATGATCATGATGGTGATGGTAACGACACTAGCATGAAAGATTCCCTAGCTTAGTGCTTCTCAAGCTGCCTGATGTGGGGGGCCAGCAATTATTTTACTCCAATGTGCCAAGGACTGGCACCATATTTGTGCCCACTAGCTACAATTGTTTCTTTTTTCCCTGGAAACTCACTGGGGATGGACCAGCACTGGTCCAGCAACCATCACTTTGAGTAGCACTGCCCTAGCTCATAAAAGACATCTGCTTACATATGTACACATACCAGGTAGCCTTTTGCAGTGGGGGGGGGTGTGTTAGTTCATTTGCCTACCCCAATAGCTATAAAATTATGTGATGAAATCCCTCTGAATAGTGTAAATGCTGCCTGCCAAAACACATCCCTTATATGCTCTGTCTCTCAGTCCACCCGACCTCAGCTATGAGAGAGATCAGCACTAGCAATAGCTTAAACCAATTCAAATGTATACTGGCTGGTGTTTCCTATGTGACCCATCTAGATTCTTTGATCAGTTATTTCCCTTACATTGGCATTAGAATGCTTGTTGGTTATCTGCGCACACAGACCTCACCAACACTTCTTTCTACTTTTTTTAAAAAAACAAAACCTAGATCCTCAGCACACAAATCAAAATATTTATGCTATCCTCTAGACTGTTAACCCCCCAACCCAAGATATACCCCCTGATGACATGCAACAAGAAAAACATCACTCCACATGGTTCAACTGAAGAAACAGACTTATTATTCCAACAATGGGTCTAAAGTAAGCCTCATTATCTGAGGCTGGAGTGAGGTACTTACTTTCAGAGAATACGCCAAGGCAATGAAACCCAGACAGCAGAAATTGAGGTATACAAAGTTGAAGATGGACCAGAGATAGTAATCGTTCACTTCGGTGGTGTCTGGGTAGATTTCTATCACGGTGGTGGGATTAGTCATCGTCTTCTTCTCTACAGAGTGTTTACACTGGACTGGTGGCCGCAGGCTATCCCCTTTGCAGCTCTTGTTCTCCATGAGGCAAACGGCTGAGGAAGGGGACAGGACAGGTGATCCTTGCTGTGCAGGGGGTGTCTTGGAGATGCAAGCAAAGCACCCCTGTTGGGGTGCGTGTGGGGGTCTTCGAGTCCAAAAGGCCCCGTCAAAGGGACATGGAGGGCCCAAGGGGGGTTCCTGTGGTCTCTCCGTGGTGGCAATCCCCAGTTTACACAACTATATCCCAGCAAAGTGTGATCCTCTGAGAAAGATGGGGAGGACGGAGGACAGGGCGGGGAGGAGAAATATGGGGGAGCATAAAGATATATGCAAGGGCAAAGGAAATTTGAAAACGGAGGATGGAGCAGGAAAGAGATTGAGGGAAGAAAGCAGGGAGGAAGTCAGGGGAGGAAGAGGAGAGAAAGATTTCCAGGCAAGGAGAGAAGAGAGAGAATATTGTTTACACACACATACCCCCAAAGGAGTATTGCTCCAGTACATGGAGCAGTCATTAATATACAGTATATGCAGCAGTGTAACAGTTTTCTGGGCTCCATGCAGCTGGGCGTCCCAGCTCCTGCAGTATGCTTACCATCCCCTTCCTTGTCTCCTGCACAGAACAGCCTCAGAGTTCCTACACGGATGGACGGACACACACACACACAGGGGAAAGGCATGGGGCTCCACACATCCACCACACTCCTCTTGTTCTATTTCTCTCTGTGTCTCTTCTTCTCCATCCCCTCACTGCCTCAGGGGTTTGTCGTCCCCCCCTCCGCCAAAGTCCTTTGCGGTATTGTCTGACCACCACAACTCTCTCGCTTTCTCTCTCCTCACTCACCATTCGCTTCCTCGGTGCACACCGTTATTTTTCTCTAAGCAGAACCAGAGCCAAGAGGCAGGAAAGCTTCTGAAGACGGAGAGGGTCTTTCTGGGACGGAAGAGGGTTCCCAAATCGATCCTGCCCCAGCGTTACCCTCCCCACCTCCCCCCCAGCCCGACCCGACCCTCCTCGTCCTCCCCTTTGCCCATCCCCGCCGCCGCCGCGCTCCCCTGTCCCGTGCCAGGATCGAAGCTGGTCCCTGCCCGGGTGGGCGACCCCCCCCCCCCAAGTCTGCCACTCGAACCGGCGGCACCGCTGCGACAGAGCAGCCCTGCCTTGTCGGAGACAACCCCCCCGCCACACACACACACACACACACACACATGCTTTCAGCTTCTCGCGCTTTCAAGGCAGATTCTGCTGAGTCCTCCTCTCTGATGGCTCCCTGCTGTAAGGGACTCTTCCCCACCCCCGCTTCACCTGTCAGCAGTTTCCCCGTTCGGACAATGTCGCCCGGTCAGGGGTGGCCGTGCGAAGAAGAGCAGGGGAAGGGGAGAAAGCGGGGAGAAGAGGAGGAGGAGTGGCGGCGGCGGGGGGGGGACAGGCTGGGAGAAGCGCGTTCGTTCGCTGGCTCCCTCGCCGGCTGGATCCCGTCAGCCTCGCCAGGAATGGAAAGAGCGGCGCCAGAGGCCCGCGTCCGCCAGCCCTCCCGTCCATCCACCCATCCCGCCATCTCCTCCTCTACAGCTCCGGGCTGGCCGGGGGAGAGAGAGAGAGAGACGACAACTCACCGAGAGGGAGGAGAGAGCCAGCCGGGGAGTTGGCGCTGCTGCTGCTGCTGCATCCCCCGCTTGGCGCTGCCTCCGTCTCTTCTTCTTTTTCACCCACTGGAATTGCTGCTGCTGCTGCTGGACGGGGAGGGGAGGGGGAGAGGTCAACCGGCATCTCTCCCCCCTCCTTCCCTCCCAAGAAGGGCAAGGCGCCCGCCCACCGTCATGGGGGCCTGGAGGCTGGCCGGCGCCGGCTCCCCTCCCTGAGGCGCGCTCCTCTTTTGTCTGCCGGGTTTTCTCTTCCCTCCTCCCCTCTCCTCCTTTTATGCTGCTACTGCTGCCGCCCGTCTGGCCCCCAGCGCCTAAGTGCGCGCGCGCAAACACACACTCACACACACAGAGACTAGACACCCTCCTGGTGTTTTGTTTTGTTTTTAAATTTGCGGGGGATATCCTACATTCATCCTTGTTGCACCTACCTTCAAGAAACGCGGGCCGCCCCCGTGCGGGCATCTCCGCCTCCCGCTCTCCCGACGTCCCAATTGTTGAGGAGTGGTTTTGGAGGGAGAAAGAAAGGGGGAGAAAAAGAGGGGAGGGGACGAGAAGAGCCGCTTGTGCGTGAGGCGACTTTGTGAGAGACGAAAAGCCGGGCGGCAGGGCGGGCAGGCAGACAGGGGCCTTCACACGCACCTACCTAACACGCCCTCTGCCAGAAAAGAGAGAGGGGCGCCCGGCGCCCACCGAGCAACCCTTCCCCGTGGAGCTGAGGCGTTGGGGGATGAGCCGAGAGCGCCCAGGGGCAAGAAAAGCAAAGCCGGGGTGTGTGGGTGGGTGTGCCGCGCGCTCCAGTCATGGGGAATGGATAGAAATTGGATAAAATATTGAATGCAGACTGTGCGCGCGCACACGCCCATGTCAGAAGTTGCCCCTGGTCAACAGAGGCTGGGAATACAGAGGGAAGTTCCAGAAAGAAAGAGGGGGGAATTAGGGCAGGTTTGAGAGCAAGGGCTGATTCCCTTCTGGGAGAGCTCTTTTCTTAACCAGGGACCCCTTTTAAATCTTTATTTTATATCTTTATGATATTTGATTACCTGAACTGATTATGTTGTTTTTTTCTTCTTCTCCTATTGAATTTAATATTTTATATTATTCAAATAGTTATAATTGTTTTATTCTGTAACCTTTTGTAAAGCACCATGTACATTGATGACACTAAATAAATAAATAAATAAATGATGATGATACTGATAATATCTTTTGTTGCCTTGGAGCCCCAAGACTTAACTCAAAATTTTAAACCCTAATAATAATAATAATAATAATAGTAATTAACAATAACAACCTAATTATAATAATGTCACCTAATAATAACAGCTGATAATAATACCTTACACCATCCATTAAACGTTCCCTCAGAGGCATTGGAGGGGGAGGGAAGACTTTTCTCTTGTTTTTTCTTCCTTCAAGTTTGTGGCTAGAGTGGATTGAATGGCAATGAGCAGGCCAAGCCAGCCAGCCATTGCTTTGGCTCCTGTCACATGGCCACTCTACTGAAGGCAGGAGGTGGGCTGAGCAGCCTTGAAGCCTTCGTGGACCCCCTGTGAGAACATCATGGCCCTCTGGGGATTCCCGGACCACAGGTTAAGAACCACTGCTGTAGAAGATTAGGGACACAAAGGTGTATTCAAAAGCAAGAAAAGGAAGCAAATGTCCTCCCTCCAAACTTTCAGGCCTGCTGTGAACTAGGGTGGTGCTACACCAAGTGGTGGTCTATGGATGGGTGCAGATCTGTGAGGCATTGGCTGCTGGTGGTCCGGGACAAGTTTCCAAGAAAGAAGGAAAGAGTTGTAGTCCATGGGAACAAAGATGGTGTCAGCCCCTGGCACCCTAGGAAAAAACTCTGCTGGTCTTCTGCATTAGATAGCTTAAGAAGTACTAAACTAGAGGGCTGCACATTCCCCCCAACCACTCAAATTAAAAGAAAGAGACAGAGAGAGAGAACTGCCAACATTTGGTATCTTCATAGATAATTTCAAGTCATATTTCTTTTGCTTATCTCCACGCTGATAACAGTGTTGTGCAGCTGTAGAATTGGAAGTGATGCCAAGGCTAATCTTAGTTCAACGCTTGCTGGTGCAGGAAATCCACAGATAACGTATCCTTTATAGAAGGCCATCCAGCCTCTCTTTAAAAACTGCCAAGGAGGTAGAATCCACCACTTTGTTTAGTCAAAATCTCTTCTACTTTGAATCAACTTGTTGGAGTTGTACTCTAAAGTAGAAAAAAAAAGAGTGTGTGTCATCAACCTGACAGCCCTTCAGATATTGGATGATGGATATCATTACCTTGCAATCATGCTCTTTTCCAGGCTAAAAATTCTTCATAGACCCCAGTTTCCAGACCCTTTACTATCTTAGCCAATCCCCTTTGGAAACATTCCAGCTTGCCTGTGTCCTTTTTTAAAAGGTGGTGCCCAGAACTAGTCAGAATATGGTGGACTCTCCATCTTTGGAGGTCTTTAAACAGAGGTTGGCTGGGCATCTTTCAGTAGCTGTATATTCCTGCATGGCAGGGTTTAGACTAGATGGCCCTTGTGGTCCCTTCCAACTCTGTAGAATTCTGTGAGTTTGTGCAAGTGTCAAAATAGCAAATAAGGCTACTGTTTCCCTTTGATCTTTACACAAGTCAATTTATGCAGCCTAGAACTGCATTAGCATTTTAATCATTTCCCCCTGCTGATTCATATTTAGTTTGTAGTCCACTAAGACCCCTAGATCCTTTTTACATGTACTAAAGCTAAATAAATTGTGACCTATTCTATATGCATGCATCTGGTTTTTCCTGCCTAAATATAGAAGTTTACATTTATCCCTATTAAAATTCATTTTGTTTGCTTTGGCTCAGCTTTCCAATCTGTTGAGGTAATCTTGAATTCCATTTTCTGAAGCTTCCCAGTATGCTGCAGATTTGATGAGCATCTCTCCTCTGCTTCTACATCTAAGTCATTTATAAAGATGCTGAACAACACCAGGCCCAGGAAAGAACCCTTGCTGTCACTTCTCCCCAGGAAGAGGAACCATCAGTGAGCTCTTTTTGGGTACAGTTTGTCAGCTAACTACAATTCCCCCTAAAAAGCCAGCATGGTGTAGTGTTTTGAGTGTTCAACTAGAATTCCAGGAGACCAGGATTTGACTTCTCACTTGGCCATGAAAACCCATGACCTTGGGTGAGTCATATTCTCTCAGCCTAAGAGAAAGGCAATGACAAACCTTCTCTGAATAAATCTCCCCAAGAAAATGCTAGGAGAGGGTCACCATAAGTCATAGTTGACTTGGAAGCACTAGCAACAACGACAAGTAACATTTTACCAGAATGACATGGAGCATCTTGTCACTAGTTTGTGGGTGGTGTAAATGACACACATTCACCATTACTTTTACATTGGGTACTTCCCCCAATCCTTCTTGCGCTTCAAGATCTCTGTCAAGATTTCAGTCACACAGTCTATTTGTACACTTCTGTTGGTCACTTCAGTTGGGATTTCTGTAGATTGTTTCCCGTAACATTTGTAATGTGTTTGGAATCTATTTATTCTCTAAAATATGCCACCTGCAGTATGGGTTTTCCATATATTTAAAGTAAGCAGCACAAGAGTACCCCATTGACTTCTACAGTTTCATTCAAGTTATGATCTGCTGACTATATAGGTTTTTAGTAGCAGGCACTCTAACTGGCATCCATTTTTGTTCTGAAACCTTGTTTTCATACTTTTCTTGGATATCACTTAGTAGGCTTAACTATTGCTTAAGTACTGCTTCAAGTATTGACTTTCTTGGCATTGTTTTAAGTACTTCACACCTAAGAACTACATGTATGGCTTTGTAATTTGAATTGTATGGCTTTGTAATTTGTTTGTGTACATGTGTTTTAACTTATTTAAAGTAATTGCATTGCTACAGCTTATAGCTTTTAGCAATAAAGATTCATTTCACCTAAGAACTACAGACCAGCTGCTTGACATGCATGTATCATCACACACAGCTCTTGGAAGGTTTATGATCTGGGACAAAATTTGTATCTTTCTGTCTCTCATAGAATCATAGAATTGTAGAGTTGGAAGAGACCACGAGGGCCATCCAGTCCAACCCCCTGCCACACAGGAATCATGATCAAAGCATCCCTGACAGATGGCCATCCAGACTGTTTAAAGACCTCCAAGGAAGGAGACCCCACCACGCTCTGAGGGAGTGTGTTCCACTGCTGAAGAGCTCTTACTGTCAGAAAGTCCCTCCTAATGTTGAGGTGGAATCTCTGTTCCTGGAGCTTGCATCCATTGCTCCGTGTTCTAGTCTCTGGAGCAGCAGAAAACAAGCCTGCTCCATCCTCAATGTGACACCGCTTCAAATATTTAAACAGGGCTATCATATTGCCCCTTAACCATCTTTTTTCCAGGCTAAACATGCCCAGCTCCCTAAGTCTTATTACACTCTGCTTGCACTTCCCACAATCTTGCACTCCAGTATACCTGTGGCTGAGCTTCCAACTCCATCTTTGCATCTAAATAAGTGGATTGATAACCATAAAGGCTCATGCTAAAATGAACCAGTTAGTCCCAAAGATGCTGCTTGATTCTTCCACCCCCATTCCATTTTATGCTGAAACAGACTAATACAGCTATCTCTTTGAAAACCCCTTTGGCTCTGAGATGTCTGTTTATTCAATATGTACACTAATGTGATTTTGTCTTCATTTTTTCCATTTTCTACACAATTCTGGCCTTGATAGTTGGTTTTAATTGGCTTCTCTTAGTACTTGGAGATCACAGAACATTTAAAGAGCACAACCACCTCAGGAATATATTGTTCTGGAACCAGATGCTCCCAGTACCAGCCAGCTTTCTCCTTTACAACCTTTCTTATTTTGAATGCTGTCTGTAGCTAGTGCCTCTTGTGCCAAAATATTCCCCAATGCCTACTATATCCTAATGGTTCCTCCTGAAATCATCTTGGCCTCATGCTGAGATACAGAAAGCTTTGTTTAACTAGTCATATGTATAGAACAGGGTGAGTTAACAAGTGTAGAATTTTCTGTTTCTATTTACTCACTTGCTTGTAAATAGAAAATGATACTTTGCATTTGTAGTCCATAGTATGTGAAGCATGGAACATATTAATATTCCCTACTACAGTCCTGGTTAAGGTAGGCCTTGCAGCTAATTCTTTAAGACATGTAGTATCGTAGAAAGTTTGTATCTCTAGTTAACACTTCATGGGGAAACTTTAAAAAAACATTCTTAAAGTTCTGAGACATCTCCAGTTCCAGAGTGACAGCAGTGGGCAAAGTGCAGCCTACAGGCCAAAGTAGCCCCCCTGCTGTATCTGGAGCTCCTGCTGCAAAATGGGGAGACCCCCAATGCTTTAAGCAGTTAATAACACTTGCCCTGTCTCAGCTTGCTGTGGCAAACAAAGGTTGCACAAATACTCCTGCCTCCTCCTTTTGTTCACTCACTCCAGTTCCAGCTTAATTAATCTATAAATAGCTAGATTAAAAAAAAAACTATTATTTTTAAGAAGGTGAGACCCCTGAGTAATTCTAGATGCCTGAATGTGGCCCCAGCCCCACCACAGGTGCTCCCACCTCTGCAGTATGACTTCTTGTTTCCTTCTAGAGGGAGTTGGTGATGCAGTTGGGTCAGTTTAGTTGTTGGTTGCATTGTACTGTAGCTTGGCTCCATAAAATCAGAGTCCAAATTGATTCTGTAGATCCAAACACATGTATAGTTGGCTGTTGTGAGGATAGCAAGGAAGAATAATCCAACCCCCTGTATGCCTCCTTAAGCTACTTGAAGAAGGCATGTAAGAGACTGGATTATTTGTACTACTTGCAAATGCAGTGTTGCAATACAGAATTTTGTTGTCTTTAAGGATTTAAAGTATTAGGTTCTCAACAAAGGACAAGGCTTCTAAATTGCAAGATAGATCAGTAGTCTGGTAATATGATGCAAGAAGTGGCACCTGCAAAAGTCACCCTGCTTTGTTGTTGTTGTGTGCCTTCAAGTCATTTCTGATTTACAGGGACTCCATCACTGAGGTTTTTTGGCCAAGATTTGTTGAGATGGTCTTTAAGTTGTTTTTAACATGATGACCCTAAGGCAACCGTACCATGGGGTTTTCTTGGCAAGATTTGTTCAGAGGGAATTTGCTTTTGTCTTCCTCTGAGGCTGAGAGAGTGTGACTTGCCCAAGGTCACCCAGTCAGTTCCCATGGCTGAGTGGGGATTTGTACTCTGGTCTCCAGAGCTGTAGCCCAGTACTCAAACCACTACACCATGCTGGCTTTCTCACTCACCTTTCTGTTAATCAAATACTTAGGAATCTCTTTGCTGAATTCTGCATCTCTATTTTTCATACATTTGATAAAGCAGACTCTAGTTCACAAATGTTTATTCCTCTGTTAACATTTATGGTGCCACAAATTTGTTGCTTTTTCTGCAACAGCCTAACATGGCTACCCCTCTGGAAACTGTCAACATGAAATATTGAAAACAAGCAAGAAAGCAAGCAAATAAATCAGTTTTGTTGCACTCCTTTGACAGTGTATATGCATGCAAAACTGAATACTCCTGTGTCTGTGGTTGTTGAATACTTCCAGGACAAAAGATGCATATTTCACTTATGCATAGAAAAGTGTCATGTAACCCAGAAGAAACAGGTCACGAGAGTGCATTCCAACAAAAGCTAGTCATATTTATTTAAACAGATAGGGATCTCTAATTATTGTTAATTACTGTGTTTGATAGATATTATACTCTTGGGTTAACAGCTAAACGAGGTTTGCATCCATATTAAACAAATTGTCATTAGTGGCATGCTCTCAATATTATTGTTTTTGTAAAGAGCATGAGAAAGAATTCCGTATTCTTAGCATGGTATAGGCATTGAGATTATTGAAAAGTTGGAATTAGGAGCAACTGTCTCTTTGGAGACATAATAGATCTGCTCTCTTCACAGAGGAACTTGAATAAAAAATATGAAGCTGTGCCCAGTATAAACTACTTCTGTTCATTTCCCATGCCTCAATTTTCTCAACAGTTGAGTGTCTTGCCCTCTGGTTTTAAAAGAAGTAGTGTGTTTCTCAAAAGGAAAGGATTACATTAAAAATGCAGATACTTTTTAAAAAAAAACTTTTAAAGAGATATATGCCAATTCAGAAATTCCCAGAATATGCATTAGGACATACTGGGTATGTGGAGGTAAATCATACTATTCATCCTCCATACACTGTATTGCTGGCAGCAGGTTGAAACCCTATAAAGTAAAGGCTGAATACTAGTGCCTGCATCAGAAGTAAAAATTAAATTACCTTTGCCCTTCAAATCCCACAATACTACTGTGAGCCCTCTTTGTACAACAGAACTGGGACCCATAGTACTATTGTAAGAAAAAAAAACCTACACACCATTGCGAAGCTGCAATCCTAGTCTGACAGATGCCTGTATTTGGACATGCCAACGTCACTCTGCAGCTAAAGTTCAGATTTCATTGAAGACACGGAGCCAGACACTAATCACATTTCCGATTGGTTGCCTATATCATATACCTCAGAGATAGAGCCCTCTTATAGCTGGACCAAACAATCCATGTGACAGGTCAGCTTCTACTGTTTCATAATGCCATAGACGTTATACATTCTGTTTGTCTTCCAAACCATCCAAAGCCAGAGTTCAAAGATGCCCTCAAATGTCATCTTTCTTGCAGGTTCTATATATATTCTGAAACCAGAAGTTGTACTCCAACAGGTAACATGCTAAGTAGATATGCTAGACTGATTTTTAGTCAAGTCTCCATGTGTACATTTTTTTGTTCTTTCTTCTCCCCCCCCCAAAATGGTTTGTACTTTACGATTTGGTTTCATTGGTTTAGAAAGGCTTTTCTTGGCGGGGGGGGGGATGTCTCACAAAAATCTTCCCTTTGTGCTAAGACTGCATGGTTATTAATATTCTCTCTTGTGTTCTGTTCATAATGTTCTGCAAAATGTGACATCCTCTGTGTATTGGTGAAGTAGAACTAAAGCTGTTTTATTATTTCTAGAACTGGGCTTGCCATTTGGTCCGATCCTCTCCCCATAGCCTAGAGGAATCAGGTTATGCTCAGCCTGTATGGCAGCCCCCTTCCAGCTCAATCCCATATTGGCACATTTCTTTGGAAGCAACTCCAGTTGAATTTAGCAAGACTGCCTTCTGAGTAAAGGTGCTCAGGACTGTGCTGAAATCACTGTTATCTCTGGGCTGAGATATACCTCCCTTTCCAGTCTGGATTAGTCTTTTCAGCTGTGCTTATACTGCATCACCCAGCTCCTTAAAAATGTCTTTGAACTGCTCAAAAGATGACAGAAATCATGGTGGTGGTGGGGAACCAAATGTTTATTTAGTTTCTATGACAAATTGAGAACAGATATGTCAGCAGATTGTATTTCTCCAACAGAAGAGAATGTAACAGCATTCCACTTATTGTGAAGTCGAAGGCTTTCACGGCCAGCATCCATAGATTTTCCTTGGTTTTTTTCTGGGCATCATTCTCAACCATTCTCTGAAGATGCCAGCCACAGATGCAGGCAAAACGTCAGAAAGAAACTACCGTATTCCAGAACATGGCCTCACAGCCCGGAAAAAAACCAAGGAAAATCCCACTTATTTATGAAAACCAAGCAAAACAGGGGAATGGTGGCAAACTGCTGATCTAGCAGCCCAATTTTGATTCAAAATAAACTGATTCTGTTACTTAAGAGACACTTTCCAAAATTTTGCAGTAAATTTACTCTCTTTTTTTTAATCAATTCAGTATTAAGGAGAGACTTCTTAACTTTATGGCATTTTAATGGTGTTCAGGAGAATAAAATCTGTTTGAGAGGAAAAAAAAACATGTTCAATGGATTCCTGAAGACGTTTTTAAGATAATTTTGATATACTTTCTCTCTTAAAGAGCCTTGGGCACTTGGTGTAAACTAAAGGCTCTGTGATTATTTATCCGCATTTGATATTTTGAAATGAAAAGCTATTTAGAAATTCAGGACTGAAGAGTATTAGAAGAGAGAAGCACTAAGCAGAGAGTTTAGAGAAGCATATTTCATTACATTCCAGAGTAATTAAGAACATGATATAATTTATGGATGTGTTTCAGTCTAAGAAATATCTGAACTTGCACTTATTTACAAACACACTATGATTTGAGTGGCAGAACCTTTCTGACAAACCTAACCAGGTATTCACAGAGCTGAAGGGATCCTGATAGGCATCCCATCTAATTTCTCTGGAGACTTCAAAGCATCATAACTGCTTAGCAGGATGAAAAATATTCAGTCCAGGAGATAAGAAAAGTATTTAGTGTGGGTTACAGAGTCATAAAGAGATGCTAAAATCCCTGATATCTTCTACTCCTCTGCATTCACAAGCTTTTCTATTGAATTGCTTTGCAAGAGTAACATTTTCATCTAGTTTCAGATATTCACTGAACTGCTGTTGGCTTTACATCAAACAGCCCTGTGTTCTTTTAATTCAAGAGTTTTCCTCTCTCTGTTGTCCATGCTGTCACAATCTTGGGCCTGGATCCAAGTATCACAAGATGTTGTAGAATAAGCTAAGTGGGGCTGAAACATCTCATCTGTCAAGTGAATATTAGTAAGATTCCATTTAACTTATCTACCTAACCTCACTCCCTGCCCTGAACAGATACTTCATGGCCAGGCAGTGAAGCTTGCTGTAGAATTCCAACAACTAGAGTTTGCAAGTGGTAAGCTGTTCAGACAATGAGGTTCTTAGACTAAATCTCGCAGAGCAAAGCATGTTGTACAGAACTATCTACAGGATTCTTCTTCACAACAGAAACAATACTTGAGGAACGGTTACTGAAGTGATGACGTGACTTAAAGATGAGCTTAAAAGTAAAAATGTTTTTAGATGCTTCTTCAAATCCACATTTAGCTAGAAGGGCTCACAAAAACCCTTGCTTGAAATATGTTGCAAGTTTTGAAGAAGTGGGAAAAGTGGCATCAAGGCCATTGTTTTTTATACCCATCTACCCTTCACAAAAACTGGAAAATACAAAGGGGTTGTGAAACTAAAGAGAACACTTGCAAGACGTCAGTGAAACGAAATCAACCCTTGAATGGTGTTGCTCAGGCCAAAGTGCCAACAATAGACATTAAAAAAAAAGCCGGAGAACCCAGTTACATGCTATGGAAATACTCCACCGCCCCCTCAACTATTATTTCCTATGGATTTTTCTACTAGCTAGAGCCTACCCACCCCAATTGCTGCTTGGTTTGTAAAACTGGCAAATCAGGACCTTTTTGCTACACACCACCCCTCACATGATATGAGAAATACAGCCAATTCATCTTCTAATCTTCAACAGTGCAAACAGGGGATCAAACAAATATAAAATTCAATAGTAACCTCCCAACTATCTAGCGCTTCCTCTATGTTCAACTGTGGAAGACTCAATTCACTACATTATTGGCTTGCTTATTTTTTATTTTTAAAGGAGGAAAATTATTAAGACTGTGTATTCAGAAGCATTCATAAAGTGTTCTCTCTTAGGGTGGGAAAATGAAGAGAACACAACATTATCCAGAATTAAGCATTTACAGCATTTATGCTCAGGAAGTACATGAACAGCTAGTGTTTCAAGTAGCTTGGTGTTGGAAGAGCATGTACAATGCTGGGGCTCTTGAATTTGAATGCTTTTACTAGAAATCTTCTATGGCCTGTTATTTATGGTGATAGAGGCAAATGCCTGAAAAACTAGTTGTTTTCCCATTTTAAAAAATAAGATCTATGCTACTTTTTATTCATATTTTACAAGGTGTCCTTTCCTTCAAACTTGTCTGATTCCCTCCCCCATGCCAATAAATCACAATTAAAACCTCCAGTGTGTTTATGAGTGCATCTTGTAGGGAGACTATGGGAGGTGGTGACCAGCTGCTTTTACACTTTGCCAGTACACTTTGCCAAACCAACTAAGTCATTATCCCGATCAAACGCTGTGTAATAGGTGCCAATAAAGACATCGCCCAGGATCCAAAGAGGCCCTCCAGGTGGTGGGACATTTAAGCCTGAAAATCCACTCAAGCAAAGTGTTTCTCCTTGCACAGTAACCTAGAACAGAGAGAAAAAGGAGAAGTGAAGCAACGGAAAAAAATACAGATTCCTCCCTACTCATATATTTTGAAGGGTCAAAACCATTTCTGGAACATAATTTTATTTTTCTGCTCCCCAGTTCCAGGAGCTAGAAATGATGGTCTACCACATCTTCTTCTTGGGTTAGTTCTCTGGACTTACTTTCAAGGCATATTGCTCTGCAGTGAGATCATAGTATTTCCCTCCTAGGACAAAGGACACAGTGGGAAGGGTGGCAAGTTTTTCACAGGGAAGTATATACTGCAAAAGAGAAGAAAAAGGTCAAAGTATAAGAACCTGTTATGAACATCAAATGTCTTCCTCTTAATAAGGGTTACAGAATTTGGCAACTGATCCTCTAACACAATTTTCCTCAACCTGGTGCCCTACAACTCCTATCTTCACCAGCTACAGACATTTGATTTGGACTGATGGGAGTTGCTGTCCAAGACATCTGGCGGGCACTAGGTTAAGGAAGGCTGCTTTAAGAGATGCAATATTCTGAACTCTAGCCTCATTCCCTTTATTATAGTTACAGAATTAGCGAGCAGCTTTTCAGAGCCTAGTATAAGCCAGTATTAACAAAATAAAAGTGCAACACTGGTTAGCAGTGATGTGTTCTGAAGACCCCACAACTAGACTGAAGTTTGTTCAAGCCTCTCTTGTACCCCTGGCCAGAGTGGTGGGATGAGTCCAGAGCCTCTTCTACATCAATATATCCCTTTGCTGTGCTGTACTGATGCAAAAGTGATCTCGGCTCTTCACTTACACACACTTCAGTTCATCATGCCAGGGAACCATCTGTGTTATGCAAGTGAACAGGAGGAAGCAGAGGCTTCGCAATGTTCATTTCTCTGTGGTTTGAGGCTGCTATGAAAGAACTAGTATGGCCGTGCCCACAAGAGCTTGGGTTGTTCCACAGATGCAATGGTGACATTTGGCCTCCGCCTGAATAAACATGACAAGAACCCTCTTAAAGGGTAAGATCATATTGTATTGCCCAAAGGTGTGTCCACTGGACAGCCAAACCCAGCTAATACCAATACTCTTCACTCAGTATGGCAGACAAAAGAGTTTGCACTGAAAGGAATCGAGTCCTATTACCATAATCACTTTGCTACTATGTTCAAAATCATTAATTCCAGAACATATTTTCCCAACCACCACTGAGATGGTCTTCTAGAAATTGACTATGTTCCCTTCTACCCTTGCCTTTGCGCTAATGAACATTTCCTTTCCCCCACTGCCTCTGCATGTTAAATTGACATTTAATGAATTGCAGAACTGTAGACTTAGGACTGAATTGGAAGGTATGAAGTCCCCACCCACAATTAAAAACTTGCCTCTAATACTCTGAACTTACTAAGCCATTGGCAGTCCACTGCTGGTCCTCTCATTTTATAAGCCACATCTAGGCCAAACTTTTCCCCCTTCCAATTTACTGATTTAGTTAAAAAGCAGAAGTAGACAACTGTAGCCCTCCAGATGTTGCTGAGCTGCAATTTCCTACATCCCTCACTGTTGGCTATACTGATTACAGCTGATCAGACATTCAGCTTGGGAGTTCTTCCAAGCCTTAGCACTTACAATGGAGGCACAGATGGTTACGAATGTCCACCTGCCCAGTTTCAGCTGCTGCGCCCTTATCTATAGAGAACAGACCTCGTCTCAGTGATATAGGCCCTGGCTACATCTAGGCTTGATTACTATCACATACTTTGCACAGGGCTGCCCTGAAAGACAGTATAGAAGATGCTAGTGGAGCAGAGTGCAGCAGTAGAAGCCTTATGGGAGACAGCCATTCAGTTCATTTTACATCTATTCTGTGCCAGCTACAGTGGGTGCTTATTAATTTCAACACCTAATTTAAGGTGTAAATAATAACCTTTAAAGCCTGAAACCATTTGGCATCAAGTTATGCGAAGGACCATTTGCAACCTGATCAGATGCCTGATCAGCATCTAAGTGTCTGCTCTCTGGTCTGCAAGGAAGAGCTGAACAGCCAGAAGAGGGCTTTTCCTATGGTAGCAACAGATCTTTAGAATGGCTCACCTGCTCCTCACCTGAAGTGCATATGGCCTCCTCTTTGTTGAACTTCAGGAAGTTTTTCAAAAGATCTATTTATTACAGTTTCTATTTGATTATTTTAACACACTGTATTTCTAGGTAAGGTTTTATCTGCCGTTGCTGTCATTTTAAATGTTATGTTTTATTTGTTATAATAATTTGTTAATTATTTTTGTACCGATTATTGGTTTTCAGGGTTTGATTACGTGCTTTGTCTTTTTAATAAGCTACAATCCACTCTGGGAGGGTTCTACATTGCAAAGAAGGTTACAAATGTATTAAGTGATAACATTAGCTATGGATAAATAATAAACAAGCAAATAATATGAGCCCCCCCAACTCAAGTCTGCAATTGACAATAGCTTTTTGTTTCAGGGCAGGTGTTCCAAGTACTTCATTGTTTTGAAAGTCTCTTTTCTTTGATTTTACCAGCTCTCTGACAATTTTGAGATGAGAGCTATAGATTGTATTCAAAACGCAGTCAGATTTTTCATTTGCATATACACAACACATTATGATACTGACCATTTTATTTCCAATCTCTTTTTCAATACTGATTTATAAATAAATAATTCCTAGCATGGATTCCCCCCTCCCTCCCCACAGCTGCATTTGCATTTTGAGTTTACATTTTCATTGAATCCCAAGTTCTCTTTCCTCCCTATTTCCACTTACTGACTGGTAATTTGGTGTTATCATCCTTGCATATCTGGGAATGTTTGGGTGGAACTACCACTTGTTGTAGAAAGATGTTTCCATGACTTCAATTGCCACATGGCACTGAAGAGCTGAGCAGACCCTGTCTCATTAACTGGAGCACTGTGATTTAAGGAACAGCACCAGCTAGGCTTCTTCCTGTTCTACATCTACTAACAGCATAAGAAGTAGTTGTAAGCTGCCCCGATTGCATTTTGTGGAGGGGCGGGATATAAATAAATTATGATTATGATTATTATTAAGCCCAGCTATTTCTATGCTGGTTCTTTGTGGGTGACAAAGTAGAGTTATCCTACAATGATATGGCAGTAAACAGCAGGCCTGAAAACAAGTATGTCACAATACAATGTAATGCAATAGGATAATATAATATAATTAAACATACACACACACAAACTGAAGAGAAAACAAACCATTACAATACATTTCAAAATATTATGCTGGTTTGTTTGCAATTCTCTAAGTTTTGACATGGCATTCAGTATTAGTGCCAGTTAAGCTTTAATGAAGAGGGCATTACAGAAATGGGCATCACCTGGCAAAGGAACTTGAGGTTGTGCTGTCATAACTAATTCAACATAAAACCAGTTTGAACTACTATCCAAATGCCTTCTGGGTGGCAACTCAGTGCCACTAAAAGCATGTGAACCCAAGCTAGACTCAAATAGTACTTTGATGACATGAAGACTATTCACATGCTTCGGCGTCACAGCCACCACACTACTCTGTTCCCGGTCAGCATTCACCTGTCCTTTAATGATTGGCTTAGCTCCAATGGCTTTCTGCAGCTCTTTGATTTCCTCTGTTGGCCCCGTAATGAGAGAGGTTCCCGTGTCTACAATAGCTTCACAGCCATCTTTGCACACCGTCAGGCCACTGGGAACTACAACCCTGTAACAGGAAGACAATTCTGAGATTAGGGGAGGGAGAGAAAAAGAATAACCCTGTCCATCTACCTCTGCATGGTGGAGCTTATTGAGTTTTCATCAGATACATGGGTATGTACAGATTGAATTTTGAGAAGAGACAGTGTTTTATTTTAAAAGGACTGCATGTAAAAGACAACTAGGAGAAAACACATTACATCTCTACAGTATCATACAGCATGGAGATGTCTCAGTGATACCAGAGACATCCTTCACACAGTGTTTTTACACATTGAGATTCATGTCCCATATACACCAGAAGTGAACAGGCAGAATGAGAGCAGAATTATGAACAGGGACTACAGAAAACCTCCTTCTGGTTTTCCACAGCCTGATGATTTTGAATTCAAAGGAACCTTTGGGTTTTGCCTCCCTAGAGAAGCCTTCTCCAACCTGATGCCCTCTGGGTGTGATGAATTACAAACTCCATTTCCCCCAGAGGATAATCAATCTTGGTTGAGACTGATGAGAACTGTAGTACAAGATACTAGAGCAACCTTGCTTTTTGCTGCTCTGAGACAAAGATACAAACCAATGAATTCAAATCACAAGGGGAAAAATTCCACCTAAACATTAGGAAGAACCTCCTGATAGTTAAGAGTGTTCAGTAGTGGAACAGACTGCCTCAGAGGGTGGTGGACTCTCCTTCTCTGGAGGTCTTTAAACAGAGTCTGGATGGCCATCTTTTGGGACTGCTTTAGTTGTACGTTCCTGCATGACAGGAGGTTGGACTAGCTGCCCCTTGTGACCCCTTCCAACTCTATGATTCCATACCTGGAAGGCGATATATTGAGGAAGGATGGCATATAACATCCCAGGCATTAGGGAATGGGATGGGGAAATTAGGGAGAGACACAAGATGAAGTTAAGGAACTCCCCTCTTTGTGCTTGATTCCCCCTGCACTTTCCCCTTGCTCCATCCTGAACCCCCACTCCAAGTTCCAACTTGTGCTTCAAAGTTCCTGCTCCACCCTGAGCAGGAACAGTCCTGTTAAGGGCTTGGGATTCACTGCAACACTGTTTGTGGATTCCCAAATACCTATTACTTTATGCTGATACATAACAAACACAAGTGTGTATCTGTGAAATTCCAGGGGGGGGGGGAAGCAACTCACTTATCCATGTGGACCTGCCAGTAAGCTTTGCGAGTGACATTCACCCAGTTGAAGTCTCCAGTGAAATACTGTGAGTCTGTTCCTCCAAAAAGCAGTTCTCCTCCAGGTGTTGATGTTGGATCCCTAGAAGAGGAGATACATAAATGCAGAAACAAAACATTCAATCCAAATCAGTTGGGGTGGAAGGGAGAGAAATGTTCTTGATCTCTTAGCAATATGCTGGAGTGACTGAGGTACTGGAAGAGAAAGTGCACAAATAAAGATGGACAAGTTACACATGATGTAGGACCTGGCACAAGTCCGTAAAATCCAAGGTAGACAACATGATCCTTACTGTATAACCTGCCCTAAGCACTGTTACTAATGAGTAAGCTGAAACTGTACTCAGTTGAGTGTTCTCCCAAGTGAACACACCTCTAGTTGGATACAAAGCCTCTCATTTATCACATGCACCATGGACTGTCCTTAATACCTATCCCATTTTCAGTTCACTCTGTTTCCCAAAATAACTTGGAGAGCATACCATCCTTTCCACAGTCTCTTACTCTGCTCCTGTGCAATGCCAGGTTGGTTAAAAATAAGACTCATATTATATATGACCTCTTAGTGGATGAGGCAGCCGATCTGGCATGCGTTACCAAGACCTGGCTGAGAGATGCCAGCGCTGTGACATGGGATGGGCTCTCCCGGCTGGGTACACGATCAGCGAGCAGATAATGAAAGTGCGCAGGGGGGGGGGGCGGCAATGTGGCCTTGGTTCATAGAAACAACTTAACCTTGACCAGGAAGCCTATCCGGAAAACAGCTTGCATCGAGTGCATGTACCTTAGCCTGAAAACCAGGGATAGTTTGGGGATTCTGTTGGTATACCGGCCACCCCATTGCTTAACAGACTCCCTAACTGAGCTGACCCAGCTGATCTCTGAGTTGCTGCTGGAGTCGCCCAGACTTTTGTTTCTGGGAGACTTCAACATCCCACTCGAGACCAACGTGTCAAATCTAACAGGTGCGGGTCAGGAGTTCATGGAAACCATGACAAACATGGGCCTATCCCAATTGGTTGACGGGCCTACACATTGTGCAGGTCATACCCTCAATGCAATCTTCAGTACGGAACAGAAATATCCGTGGGCGGAGGTTACAAAAACCTCTGCATTGTCATGGACAGATCACTTCCTGGTCAAGATGGAACTAAGAGCTACTGTATGCCCCTCCGGGGGTGGCAGACCCATTAGAACGGTCCACCCTCGAAGGCTAATGGAACCAATTGGTTTCCAGAAAGCCCTAGAGGATTTAATGGTTGGTAACGCCAGTGATTCTATCGAGGCTTTGGTCAGCATCTGGAATACTGATCTTACCAAGGCTATCAACACAATCGCTCCCAAGCGTCCTTTCCAGCCCCCCTCTAATTGTAAGCCCTGGTACACAGAGGAGCTTAGGAGGATGAAGCGAACTGGACAACGGCTAGAGTGCAAATGGCGGAGTACTCGACTCTTATCTGACAGAACTCGCCATAGGAAGCATCTTGATTCCTATCGGGAGGCAATGCGTGCAGCACAGAGATCCTTCTGCTCTGCATGTATTGCATCTGCAGAGTCCTGTCCAGCAGAGCTGTTTAAGGTAGTGGGGGAGCTGACGCAGGTTCCTCCTGCGCCAAACCCCCTACTTAACCCGACGACAGCTTGCTGTGATGCATTTAACATCCACTTTGCAGATAAAATCTCTCGGATAAGAGGCGACTTGGATGCCAATGTTCTGACAGAATCCACAGATGAGGCGTCCAACGGAGTTGCTGATGACATTTTACTGGATCAGTTTCAATCGGTGAGTACCGATGATGTGGACAAGCTCCTTGGAAGACTGAGGAAGACTACTTGCCCTCTTGATCCTTGTCCATCTTGGCTGGTCGTTCAGGGAGGGGGGACACGTTGAGAGTATTCCTACGGGATACAATCAATGCGTCCTTCAGGGAAGGTATTGTACCATCTTGTTTAAAGGAAGCAGCGGTTAAGCCACTCCTGAAAAAACCTTCACTGGACCCCCTGGACAGGAACAACTATAGACCAGTGTCCTTGCTACCTTTTTTAAGCAAGGTGATCGAGAGGGCAGTTGCTTCCCAACTCCAAGCTATCTTGGATGAAACCAATTATCTTGATCCATTTCAAACCGGCTTCAGGACAGGATATGGAGTTGAGACTGCCATGGTTGTTCTGACCGATGACCTCCACCTGAGCATCGACAGGGGTAGTGTGACCCTGCTGGTGCTCTTGGACCTCTCGGCAGCCTTTGACACTATAGATCACTCCATCCTCTTAGATCGCCTGAGAGTTAGGAATTAGAGGCACTGCTTTGCTGTGGTTCCATTCCTTTCTCTTGGGCAGATCCCAGAGGGTGAGGCTCGGGGACAGCTGCTCTTCCAGAATTGAGCTTAATTGTGGTGTCCCTCAGGGTGCCATCCTGTCTCCGATGCTATTTAACATTTATATGAAGCCGCTGGGAGAGATCATCCGGAGGCATGGAGCTCGGTGTCATCAGTACGCTGATGACACTGAGATATATTTCTCTATGACCCGATTGTCGGCTCAGACTTCAGATGGCATCTCTCCTCTTAATGACTGTCTCAGAGCAGTAATGGATTGGACGAGGAGAAACAGATTGAGACTAAATTTAGACAAAACAGAGGTACTGACAGTCACAGACCTGAAACCAGGTCTGGGAATACAACTTCCAGTCCTGGATGGTCACACTCTCCTCTAACGACTGTGTTCACAGTCTGGGGGTACTCCTAGATTCGTCACTTCACATTAGTCAGATAAGCGCGACGGTCAGGAGTGCCTGTTATCAGCTTCGACTGATACGGCAGCTACTCCCTTACCTGGATACAAGTGATCTGGAAACTGTGGTACATGCTTTGGTAATGTCACGTCTGGATTACTGTAATGCACTCTACATGGGGCTACCCTTGTCCCCTAACCTGGAAACTTCAATTGGTACAAAATATGGCAGCAAGGTTAATTATGGGTACATCTAGGAGAGAGCATATAACACCTGTGCTTAAACATCTTCACTGGCTGCTGATCAGTTTCCGGGCACAGTACAAGTTGTTGGTTTTAACCTTTAAAGCCCTACATGGCTTGGGTCCATCTTATCTCGAGGACCGTCTCATCCCATATGATCCCCCCGTGCACTTCAGTCCTCCGGGAGGAACCTGCTGCAGTGTATGAAAACTAGGCTGTCACAGACCTCCGAAAGGGCCTTCTCTTCTACGGCTCCCAGACTATGGAATGGCCTACCGGATGAGATCCGTCTTATCACTACTCTGGATAGCTTCAAGAAAGCGTCAAAGACGGATCTCTTCCTGCAGGCCTTCCCAGAATAACTTCCCAGCCCAAGTTGAGTTGATTGCTTACCCACTCCCCTGCCACTATTGCCATTTTTTTGTTGTAATTTGTATATTGTATTGTATTTTATGTTGTTTTAATTCTTCATTAGTTTAATTTAGTTTTAAGGGGTGGGAGGGTTAGTATTGGGAAGGATTGTTTTAACTTGCTGTTGTTTTAATCTTGTTGTACACCGCCCCGGTTGCCGAGCAGAGGGGTGGGTTAAAAATAAAAATTTATTATTATTATTTTATTATACATATGATTTCCTATCCAAGTAGCTTACAGAAATGCTTTGTGAGACTTTAGAGACCATTCTGAGTCTGCACCTGTGCTGTGCTCATACTCTGGCTTCCTGTGCTATTTGACAGCTGTGCTATTTCAAAGAGAGCTTATTCTTGGGAAAGAAAAAAACTTTGGTCCTCTAGATCTAATCATAATGAGGCAATTTCACTGGAATAGCAGGGCCTTGTTCTTTGGTCCATATGCTATGAACTTCAGCCATACCACAAAGGGAAGATCCTAAGCTCAATCAGTAAGGATTCACTCTGTCAGAACTAGCCTCACCTGTTCAGAAAAAAGGAAAACATGTTCTTGTCCAATAGCTTTTGTTCCATCAAATTATCGAAGAAAGGAGTAACTTTTTTTACAGAGATACTGGGGAATCCCAAGCCAAGGATGCCATCAAACTTAGCAGCAAGGAATGTGATGCCAGGCTCTGAGGTAGCTTCACCAAATAACTGATTTTTGACAGCTATGTCACCGATCTGAGAGAGAGAAAAAAATGGAGGTAAGCATTTAAGTCATTGCTGGAAGGGAGAAAACAATATTCTGGTAGTTAAGGTGAAATGAAAATTCAAGTAGGGGTTTGATAAATGAAAAGGAAGCTCTTTTAGACAAGGATGCCAGCATCTTCCCTCAATTCATGCCATGTAAAGACTATTGGAATAGAAGTGTCTTGAAAGTCAGACATAATGTTGGATGTGTGTAAGCTACAGGAAGAAAGTGCTAGTGAACAGCATGAAGTCACCACATTTGCTTTCTTAGAAACTAAGAAACTTCTAACACCACCTCACTGCCCTATTGGTTAATGACAAAAAACCCTACCAATGTGAAACACAGAAACTAGACAGAGAATCATACCCTTGCTGAAAAGTTTTACCACCACTCTGAAATCTGAGAGATGAAGAATTGTGGTATCATGGAGTCACAAGGGCCGTTTAGTCTAACCCCCTGCCAGACAGGAATATACAACTAAATCCCTCCTGAAAGATGCCATCCAACCTCTGTTTAAAGACCTCCAAAGAAGGTGACTCCATCCTCCTCTGAGGCAGTTTATTCTACTGCTAAATAGTTCTTATAGTAAACAAGTTCTTCCAAATGTACCATTCCCCCCCCACGTCACTTGAATCTATTGGAGCAGCAGAAAACAAGCTTGCTCCATCTTCTGCATGACATCACACCAGATATTTAAAGATGGCTATCATGTCATCTCTCTGTCTCCCCCCCCCAAGCTAAACATAGGTACCGGTACTCATTTCCCTAAGTGAGCTACTGAACTTCCCCAGTTTGAAAATCCCAAAATTCAACTACTGTGGTAAAGGTGTTCCTTTCAGCTGTTACCATCCATACTTGCTGCAAAGATGCAAGTGAGGTCAGGTCAGCCAGCACTGCTTGGATGGCATGTCATGAGTGAGGATACACCCATTAGATAGGTCAGTCTCAGGCCCATTGCATGAATAAAGCTAGATTGCTGCTTCTCCACTCCACTTACAATCAGATAGCCAAGTCTCATAACTTCATCCTAAGATCTGGTTTGATTTATTCATCACATATCTTCCTCCTTGTCTCTTGTCTGTCATTATTCTGGATCTACTGCTCTGTTTAAAGAGCATAAGGACAACTGAACAAATGGTCCATGAATATAATATGGTGCTGTCCCATGGAGGTAATTTTAGCAAGCTGTGCTTATATGCAAACCCCACTGATGTCTCAGAAACATTCCCCTCCCTTCAGAGTTTAACAAAATTCTCTTGAGGTACAGGCTTAGCTGAAGGTGTTTCTAGAATTGAGATTCAGGGCCTGGTGCGCAGCACTGTGAGATGGCCGTGTCATTTTGGGCTAGCCACTCCCTTCAACGGAGGTTAGTTCAACTGGATGGTGACAGCTTGGGTTAAGAACACAATAGTACTATTTAACTTTGGGACAAGTAGGAAGGATTCAAGATTTTTGCCAAAGGAAACAAATGATGCCCCAGAAAATTGGATCAGGCAGTCAGGGGTACAAATGTTGACTGCGAATGAGGGCACTGCTGTATATTTTTCAAAATTTAGAACTAAGTGTGGTAAAGGTCAAGAAAGAAAGGGTATTCATGAGCAGAAAAACAGGGCAGTGGAGCAAGGTTTAGGAGTTAGGGAGGTCAAGCAGGAAAACATGCAGGGTGCCAAGATCTCACTGCTATATTGACTAAGCATTGACATTTTCCTCAACACTCCTTTAACATTTTGGAAATTTCCACATATTGTATCGTAAGATATTCTAAAGGAAGCTATCCTCTAAACCATGCAGACTTCAGAAACAGATTTTTTTTCTCTAAATGCTGAAGTTCTTGGGAAATCATATTTTGTACAGACTTCAAGTTGAATAATGAGGCAGCTTTACAAAATAAAAGCAACCATGAGCAAAGGAGAGTCACCTAGACTTACCTGTCCAACTGGCCAGCTTCTACCAGGCAATCATTATATCATAAAGACACACGCTGGAAGCCTGCTAAGTATTAACCACCCATTTAATGAGGTGTAGCTATCCACAAAAACAGCCTTAAGTGTTTTCAGAGCTCACATGGCACATAAACCTCCCTCACAGCTGTTGTAATTTACTAGAGAAGGATCAGAGTATGAGGAATTTTGATGCAACAGCCCTGAACTTGGAAGAAGGGTATGACATGAGCACAGGTAGACACAAAGACAGCCTATTGTTCACTCTACTTTAGATTTAAAGCGCGGGGTTGTCCAAACGGGGAAAAATCTCCTCACAGAATGCAAGGAGAATCCTACCTGTCTTAATGGCGTTCGACTTGATTACACTATATTGTGAAGGAGGGGGGCCAAAACCAGCAAAAACCTCACCAGAAAAGCTTTTGTGGCTTTCCCAGTCTTTTTAAAAAGACAACGCAAGTGTGCACATTTCCACTTGTTAGAACAAGCAAGTCGATCTGATTTGTTTGCCCAAATGAGAGGAAGCACAAACCTGATCGGTTGGATGAGCGCAGGGGGCGGGGCTGGGTCACAGGGCAAGCACCTGCTGCCACCATGTTGGATTTTTGCCTTAATGAGTGATTGCTGAGGTGATAAAATGGGGGGGTTGTGTTAATTTTCTCTCTCTCTTTTTTTGGAAAAGTGAAATATCGCTTGTGTGAACCATAGAAATATATTTTCCTTGGTTTTTTTCTGGACTGTGAGGCCACGTTCTGGAATAGTTTCTTTCTGATGTTTCACCTGCATCTGTGGCTGGCATCTTCAGAGAATGGTTGGGTAGGAGTGTGTCTGGGGTTTATATGCTGTGAACCCCTGTAGGGGAGTATATGTAAAATTGTGTAACTGAATGGTTAGTTTCTGGGTATAGAAATGCAAGGCTCGTTAGTGTCTGTTTGGCTGATGGTTGGTTGATGTTGATCTTCTCTGAAGATGCCAGCCACAGATGCAGGCAAAACATCAGAAAGAAACTATTCCACAACACGGCCTCACAGCCTGGAAAAAACCCCAAGGAAAATATATGGATGCCGGCCGTGAAAAGCCTTCGACTTCACACCATAGAAATAGTTTGTTTTTTAAAAAATGTTCGGCAGCAGTGAGTAATCTACTTATGGCCGCCATCTCAGCTACAGGCATGCGAGGTTTATGGGGGCCATAAAACCATTAAGACAGGCCGCAGCTGCTGCAACTTGCTAATACTGTGGGGCAATACATCCCCCCCCCATATAGACAAGCCCCAAGTCAACAATGAAGAGCTCAACAATGGACTTTAACACTGTAATAGCTATGGTTTTCTGTGTTTTTTTCTGGGCTGTGAGGCCATGTTCTGAAAGAGTTTCTTCCTGACGTTTCACTTGCATCTGCGGCTGGCATCTTCAGAGAATGGTGGCGTAGGGGTGTGTGGGGTTTATATACTGTGAGTCCCTGTTAGAGAGAATATGTAAATTTGTGTATTTGAATGGCTAGTTTCTGGGTGAAGATATGCAAGGAGGATTAGTGTCTGGCTAATGGTCCATTATCTGCTGGAAGTTCCCCTGTCCCTGGGTGGAGTTTATCTGCATGTGTTGAGTTTTGATTTTAGTGTTTTTCCGGACTGGTAGCCAGATTTTGTTTACTTTTAGGGTTTCTTCTTTCCTGTTGAAGTTGTCCAGGTGTTTGTGGATTTCAATAGCTTCTCTGTGCATTCTAACATGATAGTTGTTGGCCTGGTCCAGAATTTCAGTGTTTTAAAATAACATTTTGTGTCCAGGTTGGTTTAGAATATGTTCTGCTACTGCTGATTTTCCTGGCTGGCCCAGTATGCAATGTCTCGCATGTTCCTTGATTTGTGTTTTCACACTGCGTTTAGCAGTCCCTATGTAAACTTGTCCACAGCTGCATGGTATGTGGTAAACTCCTGCAGCTGTGAGAGGGTCTCTTTTGTCCTTCACTGAGCGTAGCATTTCTTGGATTTTCTTGGTTGGTCTGTAGATCATTTGGAGGTTGTGTTTTCTCATCAGTTTCCCTATTCTGTCTGTGACTCCTTTGATGTATGGTAAAAAAATACCTTTCCTTTGGATGGCTGTTTTTCTTCATTCCTGTGGGGGGTTTTTTGGGTCTGGCTGCTCTTGTGATATCTGATCTGAGCCCAGTCTAGGTGCTTCAGTTTGTCCTCCAGGTAGTGGGGTTTGTAGATCCTTTTTGCGCTCAGTGAGGGACAAAAGAGACCCTTTCTCTAAACCAACCTGGACAAAAAATGTTATTTAAAAACACCGAAATTCTGGACCAGGCCAACAACTATTATGTCAGAATGCACAGAGAAGCTATTGAAATCCACAAACACCTGGGCAACTTCAACAGGAAAGAAGAAACCCTAAAAGTAAACAAAATCTGGCTACCAGTCCTGAAAAACACCAAAATCAAAACTCAACACATGCAAATGAACTCCACCCAGGGACAGGGTGATTCCCAGCAGACAATGGACCATCAGCTAAATAAACACTAATCCTCCTTGCATATCTACCCCCAGCAACTAGCCATCCAAACGCACAAAGGTACATATGTTCTTCAACAGGGACTCACAGTATATAACCCCCCACACCCTCTATGCCACCATTCTCTGAAGATGCCAGCCACAGATGCAGGCGAAACGTCAGGAATAAACTCTTCCAGAACACGGCCTCACAGCCAGGAAAAAACCCACAAAAAATCTATGGATGCCAGCCATGACAGCCTTCGACTTCACACTGTAATAGCTTCCTTTGAAAAGTTACAGGAGCTTATAAACAAATGGTGTTCACATTTCCTAGGCACACAGAGATGTCCACCAAGGAAGTCTTGTGCATTGCAGAGGGTTATATGTCATGTTCCAGGATGTGCATAGTGTTAGATGGGTTCTGTATCATGCTCTCTCTTGAATATTCCCCATGGCTTCATTTTCATTCAGCAGTAGCAATCTTTCTTTTATGGAAGTTTCCTTGCCACTCCTGAAGAATCCTTAAACTTCCAAAAAACATTAGGCATCCAAAGAACATCATTATGCATTTACAGCTTAAGTCTAAGCACTGGTGAATTTCTGGAGCAGCAAACATACTTTCTGGAGGTTTTATGGCACAGCATGAACATGTTCTTCCAAGCTGGGACCTCAAGAAAGAAACCTGAATTTCATGTCACCTGCTGTTCTTTCTAAATTATCTTAAGGTTGCTTCTTGTTTCATATCTTGAAGTCCAACAAGTTATTCCTATTCTCTTTTTCAAATATAGGTGAAAGAGCCACACAGCCTGTAATCTCAGCCTCATGATCATGGGTTGGACAGGCTATGGTTTGAAGTGAGGGCTTTCCACTCATCTGCCTCAAAAGTTTTTGCTAGTATCTCAACAGACTCACTTTTTCACTACTGTGCATCTTCAAGTCTCTGCATCCTTCCTCCATAATTATTTACAGAACAAGCATGAAAACACAGCAACAATATTCATGAAAAATAAAACCTGCTAAGAAAGTTAAGTTCAGTCACATGAGGGACTGGGAAAAAAGCTTACCCAATAAAACCCCAACAGCTAGAGAAAAGCTATTCAAATCTAATACTTATGGAAAACTTCCAAGATGGCTTTTTACAAAGGAAAAACAACTTGTTATATACCAGAGTGATTTATTAACCAAGATCTAACATTAGGGGTGGGGAAAAAATCAGAGGTGGGACACATGTGGCTCCCTGGGGTGCTTTCGTGGCTCTCGGGGGTCAAAAAATTATTTTTGTAAAAACATTTGTTATAGCATTGGAGGTAGAAAGCCATTTTTTTCAAAGCCATTTTTTAAAATTCAGGGTTTTTTGCCCCAACAAATTAATTTCCCCCTCCCCAAAATTCCCTGTAGGGGGATGGGGAATATTTTTGCCACATTTTGGAGTCCATCTGGGAATTTTAGGCCCAGAAAAGTCCTTTTTTTAAAACCAGAAGTGACTTACAGTCACTTCCTAATTTGGGGGGGGGGGAGCCTCTCCTGGGCCTAACATGACAGCTTCCAGAGGGCATGGGGCAACATTTGGGGGCAAAGAAAATTTATTTTTTTCTTTTTCTGGTGGGGGGGTGCAACCTCCAAGTTTCCCTAGCCTCCCCCCCCGCCGGTTTTCTACCCCTACCTTAAGTATACAGCATTTAAAAGAGGAGATACATGGATGACATAACTATATTTATGTAGTGTAACAATGCTACGTTTTCCCAAGAGAGCAGTGAAGTTTTCCAACTATCTGCATCCTCTTAGGACAGCAGTGGAATGAAGAATTTAGAGAAAGGATATTTTCCCCTTTTGCCTAGGGTCAAAGTTTTAATGGCTTGAGTAAGTAAAATGTGGCTAATATACTAACCGTTACAGTATCTTGACTGAGAAATCCTGAGAGGCTCCCAGTACCATAATGGATGGCAAACTTTGTACCATTTTTCTCATATGTGCTTGATTTGGAAGAATCATATTTGTGATGCAGCACTGGAGGTAGAAAAGAACAGATACATACATGGATGCAATTCATACACTTCACACATCTCTAAAGATTTAAGACAAATGTTTGAGGAGATACACAGATCTAGATGTTTAAGACAAAACAGTGCCATGAGCTGATTCAGCTCAACTCTTCAATTTGTGTTTAATCTGTTTTTCTACTCATGATGACCTCCTTGCTAGAACCAAAAAACTAATTTAGCCTTTGTTCTGAAAGAACAAATAAGACAAATAAAGACACATACATACAAGCTGCAATCTTTCTTAAAAACCCAGAAGCCAGGCAATGGATAGATATACGGTTTATTTTATTAAACTTTCATTAATGTGATACATTTCTAGGCCAGTCCAGTAAGTCTGAAGGGCTAAATTGCAGTTCTGAAACATGGAGTGAACCAATACAAAAGCTCTTGCTTACTACATGCAATGTTAGGGACTACTTGGGTGTAAAAAATGCACAAACAAAAGCTCAGTTAGTAGAACAAGTTCCCATTAACTTGATTCTTGATAACCAATTAATTTTGATAAGCAAAGAAATCAGTTTTTGCCTCAAAATTATAGTTCCTGCCATGCTGTTTCCTCAATGCATGCACTTCTCATTTATTCATGATAACAGCAATTCTGTGTAAATAAGCCAATCCAGTTAAATCAAGAGTGGGCATCAGCTAGAATGTATGCAGGCCACCCATTTTTGCTACCCCTGGACTCCCCCAATTGGAAAAAAAAAGGAGAACTTGAGTCTTGGAATCTTCTAGCTAGGATGGTTCTCCCTCAAAACATGGCACATCCCTTCCTAGCTTTGTCTGCCCCCTGCCCAAGGCAAGGTGCCTATGAAAAAAACAGCAGTAGACTTCTGACCACTTCTGATTTTAAGCTTTGGGGAGGGTGTTCCCTGGTGGGAGGGGGATTCATTCCTGCTCTAGAGTTAAACTTTAGCTATCTACAATGCTATAGCTGCTTCTTCAGGAAGTAGTCCTTATAGCCCCCTGTGTGATTTGTTATTAAGGAAACCTAGCAGAGAACTCGGGTGCTTCCAGCAGAAACAAACTGTCCATTTCAAGGACCATCTGCTGACAAGTATCATTTTTTACAATTCCTTTTGATACTTTTTCAATAGGACAAAATGATTACCAGCATGCAGCCAGCCCTTTGCCTAGAAGCATTAACACAGAATGCTTTCTAAAGCTGTTCTAACATAAGGGGAATTAAGTGGAGAGATCCAATTTGGCTCCTAAATTGGATTTGGAAAGAGTATTTTGAGATTCAAGTGTACCTGGCAGGTTTTCTTTCTCAAGGGTGCTCAAGAGTTGAGAAGCTAGCCTGAGTTCACATAGTTCTAAAGAGAGTTGAAAGTAGCTTGAGAGGCTTTACTCCCCAAATGTAAACACTTCATTTTGTCAGAGGCTTTGAAACATTAAAGGTCCAAAACCGGGTGGGTATACCAAACCTTAAGTAGAACACTCTCTTTCAAACCAACTATAATTTTCTGACAAAACCATTATCTGTTTTCAGCCAAAGGGAACACTGGGTTCTACTGCTTTAATGCAATCATACTATGTACGCTTGTAATACCACAAATATGGAAGATAGCTTCCTTCTACTCCATTTATAAAAATCATTCTGCCCATTTAGAAGTGTGCATTAATTTAATGTTTTGCTAATCCTCATCACTTATAACCATTATGAGTTTTTGTGCATAGATTTGTTTGAAAGACATATTCAGAATCATTTATGGCTGGGTTCCAACATATTTAAGGATAATATCAGTGGAGGCTGCCCTTATGATGTACTAAAGAATACAGCTTTAGCCAAGACTAGAGACTGCCTTCTCCAACCTGGTGCCTTCCAGATATGATGGGATTGTGACTCCCTTCATTCCAAGCCAACATGGCCAAAGACTCTGCAGGTCATTGCATGTGAAAAGAATACAGACTGCAGCAGATAGACAAAAGCGATACTAAGGTGGGACAGTAGTATATAAAGTTGGTCAAATATGAATTTCTACCAGAACAGGAAAAGGTACTTACTGCAAGCAAGATCCAATAAATGACAGTGGGTAGAAGGCACCCAGAGGTTTGATGACCCAGTATCAAAGACGACAGTAAACTTCTGTGGTGGTGTTCCAATGCCAATTTCCCCATAATACTGTGCCTGAAAAAGAGAGAGAGACAAGGACAGGGAAGTAAGTACTCCACCAGAGAGAGAAGACAGCATGAACTCTACACAGAACTAAATATGCATGGCTTCCATGGCACTGCACTGCCATGTGTTGTAATCTTATTCCAGAGGGTAAACAAGGACTACTAGAAAGAGACCATTATCATCAAAGAAGCATTTACAGAATTGTGATAAGTCAATGTATACCTCAAAAGTAAGAAGCAAAGCTTCACATACCTACAAAATCCCAGTGACATCAGAATGTGCAATGGTTTAGACTGTCTGATTAGACTGGTTCAAATCCCCATTCATCCATGAAGCTCACTGGGTTACTATAAACCAGTTGCTTTCTCTCAGCTTGAAATAATTCTGAGAGAATAAAATATGACTGGGGTGGGGAAAAAGATGATGTACTGTATTATGCCCTGAGTTTCTTGGAAGAAAGGCTGGGTGTAAAAAAGCAAAGCAATTAGCACCAATGCCAGCTTTATTTAGGTGTCAAAAACATGGCTATTCATTAAAGCCTCCGGGGCCTAAACGATTCACTCCAAAACATTTATGCACATGGTTTTAAGTTGTCCTAACCTGTTTTTTTTTTTTTTAACTTGTCAACTTGTTTAATGTGTTTTTAGTCTATTTAAATTGGCAAATCTTGACACGGTGTAATATGTCATTTGTTGTTGTTCATCTGAGGCTGTATTTACCTAATTTTAAGACCTGGTAAGGAACAGATGATTGTTATGTTCTGATATATAAAACCACAGAATTCAATGAGGGTGTACTTTCTTTTTCATACGACTCTATGTAGTCCTCTCCTCTCCCTGCTCCAGTCTTACTGGGACAGTGGCTAAGTCTGATCTCTTACTGCCACTGATGTTGGACACGAACAATCAAGCATATACCTATCAGTAATAGTAGCATCCTGGGTTCTGTTTCTTGGCCACCAAAACAATGTATGGCAAAATGTTGGCATCAGGATTATACTAGTAAAATAAATGGTGATTAACAATATGTTTTTTAAAATAGCCAGGAACAAGAAGGTTCAACTTAATTGATCAACTCTCGCACTTCAAGGCAGCTTCTACATTACAATGTATTGGTGATCCCACCTGTGGAGGAGGAAGTGTTGTAAGTGTGCACATGCTTCCCTATAAAGACCAACTTCAGACTAAATACAGAATGGTGCACCAAATTTCACCCCAATGTTTACACTTTACAAACTTCCATGCAAAATCTCACTTCATTTACAATGAGAATTAAACAATGCTTGGATCAAATTCCATTTGTTTGCCAACAAATTCTCAAGAGCGGGGAAATGAAGGCTTGCAACATCAGAGAAACATTTCTTCCCACCTACCCAGAGATCTTTAGTTACAAGTATGCACATGCCAGAGGGCAACAAGAAGGTACTCCAAAAGGAGTAATGAGTGGCACAGCTGCTGGGATGCTCATTTTTCCATTCTAGCCCCCACCCCGCTGCACACTCAAGGTGGAAGGGGCTTTTCTCCCCTGAACAAGCTACCTGGCCACAATGATTTCACTGTAAATAATAATAATAATAATAATAATAATATTTATTTATTTATTTATAACCACCCTTTGGTAACCCAATCAGGGCGGTTCACAACATTAAAAAACCATACAAAGTAAAAGAGTATACTCCCCTCCCCCCTTAAAAAGTTATTAAATCAATTTACAAATTAAAACAACAATTAAAATATTTAATAAGACACATATCTACATTTAGCAATAACAGTAGATCCCTAGCGATATTCAGTTCTGTCAACAAAGGAGGCTGTGGGGACTCTCCTGAAGGAGGGAGGTTCCCGAGGCCAGGATAATATATTTTTAAATAGCCTATCAGAAGAGATCCATCTTGACAGCCTTTTTGAAGCTGTCCAAAGATGTCAATTGACGGATCTCATCCAGCAGGCCGTTCCATAGTCTGGGGGCAACAACAGAAAAAGCCCTCTGGAAGTAGCCGAAAGCCTCGACTTTTGAGGCTGCAGCAAATTCCTCCCAGAGGACCGGAGTGCGTGGGGAGGATTATAGGGGAGGAGATGGTCCCTGAGATAGCTTGGACCCAAGCCATTTAGGGATTTAAAGGTGATAACCAACACCTCGTACTGGGCCTGGAAACCAATAGGCAGCCAGTGGAGGGACCTCAAAGCCGGAGTGATGTGGTCCCTTCTAGATATTCCTGAAACAAGCCTGGCTGCCATATTTTGTACTAACTGTAGTTTCTGAACCAAGCACAAGGGTAGCCCCATGTAAAGCGCATTACAGAAGTCTAGGCGTGAGGTTCCCAGTGCGTGAACTATGGTCTTGAGGTCTCTTACTTCCAGAAAGGGGCACAGCTGGTGTATCAGCCGAAGCGAAGAGGAGCGAAGAGTCAAGGAGCACCCCCAGACTGCGAACACAGTCACTGGAGGAGAGTGTGACCCCATCCTGGACTGGAGGTTGCAACCCAATTCTTGGTTTCAGGGCCGCTACCGTGAGCACGGATCTGAGTGTCATCAGTATACTGATAACACCCAGCTCCATAACTCCAAATAATCTCACCCAGCAGCTTCATATAGATGTTAAATAACATCGGGGACAGGATAACTCCCTGTGGAACTCCCCAGGTGAGCTCTCTTTTGCTCGAACAACTGTCTCCAAGCAGCACTCTCTGGGACCTGCCCGAGAGGTAGGACCGGAACCACTGCAATGCAGTGCCCCTGATACCCGACCCCTTCAGGCGGTCCAAGAAGATGCCATGATCTATCGTATCAAAAGCCGCTGAGAGGTCTAAGAGCACCAACAGGGTCACATTACCCCTGTCGATGTTCAGACGCAGATCGTCAGTCAAGGCAACCATGGCAGTCTCAACCCCAAAACCTGTCCTAAAGCCAGTTTGAAATGGGTCTAGATAATCGGTTTCATCCAAGACAGCTTGGAGTTGAAGAGCAACCGCCCTCTCGATCACCTTGCTCAGAAATGGCAATAAAGAAACAGGCCTGTAGTTACTCATAACCAGGGGGTCCAGGGAAGGCTTTTTCAGAAGCGGCCTAACAGCTGCTTCCTTCAGACAAGATGAAACATGTCCTTCCCTGAAGGAAGCATTGATTATATCCATAAGGAATCTCCTCAATGCTTCCCCCCTCCCCGGACGGCCAGCCATGATGGGCAAGGGTCGAGAGGGCAAGTTGTTTTCCTCACCCTACCAAGCAGCTTGTCCACATCCTCGGTACTCACAGATTGGAGCTGATCCAGAATAACTTCATCGACAGAGTCGCTGGACATCTCTCTTGTGGTTTCTGTTAAAACATTGTCGGCTCTTATCTGAGAGATTTTATCTGCAAAAAAGTTGTTAAATGCGTCACAGCAGGCCGTTGTCGGGTTAAGTAAGGGATTCGGCACAGGGGGTACCTGTGTTAGCTCCCTCACCACCTGAAACAGCTCTGCTGGACAGGACTCTGCAGATACAATACGTGCAGAGGAGAAAAATCTCTGCACTGCATGTACTGGCTCCCGATAGGACCAAAGAAAGTTCCTATGGTGAGTTCTGTCAGATAAGAGTCGAGTTTTCCGCCACATGCACTCTAGTCGTTGTCCAAACCGCTTCATTCTCCTAAGCTCTGGTGTGTACCATGGCTTATGGTTTGAAGCGGATTGGCAAGGACGCTTGGGAGCAATAATGTCAATAGCCCTGGCAAGATCGGTGTTCCAAATATTGACCACAGCATCGACAGGGTCACCAGCATTCTGAAACATTTAACCCTCTAAGGCTTTCTGGAATCCATTTGGCTCCATTAGCCTTTGAGGGTGGACCAATCTAATGGGTCCACCACCCCCGGTGGGGTGGATACAAACTCTAAGTTCCACCTGGATCAGGAAATGATCCGACCATGACAATGTGGAGGTATTTACAACCTCCGCCCATGGATATTCCTGTTCCGTACTGAAGACCGCATTGAGTGTATGACCTGCACAATGTGTGGGCCCGACGACCAATTGGGATAGGCCCATGTTTGTCATGGTCTCCATAAACTACCGAGCCGCGCCTGTTAGACTGGTCTCGAGCGGAATGTTGAAGTCTCCCAAAACTAAAAGTCTGGGAGACTCCAACAACAGCTCCAAGACCAGCTGTGTCAGCTCGGTCAGAGTCTGCTAGGCAACGGGGTGGTCGGTAGACTAGCAGAATCCCCAAACTATCCCTGGTCCTCAGGCTAAGGTGCATACACTCAAAGTGGACTGTGTTCCAGACAGGTATCCTGGTCAAGATCAGGCTGTTCTTGTGAACCAGAGCAACTCCGCCCCCCCTCCGCCCACTTCGCCTCACCTGCTCACTGACAGAGTACCCAGCTGGGAGGACCTGCGCCCAGGTAACCGCGCTATCCTCTCCCAGCCAGGTCTCTGTGAAGCAAGCCAGGTTGGCATCCTCATCCATGAGGAGATCATGGATGATATGGGTCTTGTTCTTGACTGACCTGGCATTGCAGAGGAGCAGAGTGAGGTTCTGTGGAATGGCTGATCTGCTCTCCAAGCCATTCTGGGAAACAGAGGGAACTGAAGGCGGGGTAGCTTCCAAACATCAAGGACATGCTATATAAACACTGTTTTGCAAACAGCAGCACTAGTTCTTTGTTTTCAAGTACTAGTTGCATGTACTAGTTGCATTGACTGATCTAGCTAAAGCTTGCTGAAAGTAAGTTAGTGGTGTTCCTTCCTCTACCTTTGGTATTTTAAATAAAAAGAATTTGTCTTATTAGGGCAGGGTGTGTTTTTGTCCAAGTACTTGTATAGCACTGATAAAAAGCCAAAGATACAGGGTGTTGCACTTAAAATACTATGGCATTTATGAGAAAAGAAACTACCATGTAATTAACCCAGAGTGAAGTTTATTCTTCGCTAGGGTGATTGACATTTATAAGGGCCAGTGCTTTATGCAAAGACTATTATGTGAGAATGGAAAAAAACAATCAACAGGAGTAAAGATTGAGCCTCACAGAGCACTGCCTTCTATTCTTGCCCATGCCCTTAAAAAAAATCAAAACTGAGACTGCACATAGACATTTAAAGAAAAACAAAAGAGAGTAGGCACAGTTGGTTCATGTGCCTCAGAAAGATCTTTGGCAAAGGGCAATGTGTTTGGTGTATGGCTTACTTACACTTTTTGGAACACTCACCAGGCTGTTCTAAGTCCCAAAATATGAAGAAGGTCTCATCCTAGAGAGGTGGAAATGGATGCCTAAAGAGTACATGTTGCCTTCTTACCCTCACTTTCTCTGCTCTTATTCATGTGCATGTTTAAATAACCAATTTAGGGGACCAATGCTTGTCGTTCTTGTGTGCCTTAAAGTGGTTTCCAACTTATGATGACCCTAAGGCGAATCCATCGTGGGGTTTTATTGGCCAGTTTTGTTCAGAGTGGGGCTGTCTTTCCCTTCCTCTGAGGCTGAGGGAGTGTGACCTGCCCAAGGTCACCGAGTGAGTTCCATGACTGAGTGGGGATTCCAACACTGGTCTCCAGAGTCATAGTGCAACACCCAAACCACTACACCACATTGGGTCTCAATCAACACATTGTTATGAAACATCTTTAAGACAATAAAAATTAAAAACAATAAAAAGGCATTAATAAAAGAGTAGCTGCTGGCAAGGCCCTCTTGTTCCACCAAGAGAGCCTGAGAAGGTGGTAGGAGAGAGGAAAGGTGTCTTCAGATGATATTAGAGCTCGTCTCCCCTGAAGGGGCGATATGGTGCTTCAAATAACATGGACCCAAGCTGTATAGGGCTTTATGTGTCAAAACCAGCAATTTGAATTGAGCCTGGAAACAGACTGGCAGCCAACAGAGCTGTTGCACAAGGGAGAAATGTGTTCCCTGTAGCCAGGCTCTTTGGGTCAGCTGAATTTATGCCCCATAAATTCAGCCCCATGTAGAGCACATGACGGACATACATCTTAAGACACTCTTTATTACAACAATAGACCAGCATAAGTGCATTACAATAAGTGAAATGGGATGTAACCAAGGCATCCTTACTTAGCTATCAATACGTCTCCCTTCACGAGGAAATACTTGCAGGTTCTGCCCATAAGAAATAGGAGCTGTGAGTCACTTGTTGGGGTTGAATTGAGATGCTGCAGCTGAAAGACAAGCAGCAAATTCTGCTACTTGATGACAAAGATGGGAAAACATGCAGCCCTCCAGATGTTGTTGGGCAGTTTACCTCCCATCATTTCTCTATAGCTATTATGCTTTTGATGATAAAACTATCAAATGTCCACGGACTGTAATTGCTCAATCTAGACACTACGTTTCTAAGATAGAGAGGCCACAAATATGTTCACGCATAAAAAAAGTGGTCACCATGCAAACTAAGGCTTGACACTACAGGTGCAAACCACAAATTGTGAACAGACAATTCACACATGCTTGCTATGAATCTTGTTCCACATACTCCGTCAATGTGATAAAATTTTATTGCAATTAAAAAATTGGTCAATACAACTTGAAATGGCAGCTGTCCCCTAAAGATAATCAAGCATGTTTTTATTGCAGGAGCACAGAGCCCTAGAATCAGTCTGCACCCTGATCTGGCATGTAGGAAAACCTCCCACTTCTGTTTGTAGAGCTGCTCCAGTTCAACTCAAGTTCCAAACCCTCATCTAAACTTGGAAATCCAGATTTAGGGCACTCTCACTGACTATGATGGAAAAAATAAAAACAGACAATAATTTTTCTTCTTTTTGTCAGAACTGGATTAAATTGGTAGGCTTATTTGCTCCATGGAAGGGGATTATGTCTACCAAACTGCAAACAGACGCAGGAGTTTGGTGCTGATTGGCTTTAAATTTGTGTGTGTGTGTGTGTGTTTTAAAAAAAACAGAACTGCCAATGTTTTTAAAATTCTCTCGATCAACTGATTTAGTAGAAATTGGCAGTTACCAAATCTCAGATAGACAGGTAGAAGAGGTTTGTAAAAGAGCCATCATTCCGTTTGAAGGGTATCCAAAAAGGGCACATTTAATTCCTCTATTTTTCAGGGGACCATTACTATAAAAGCAACCAACAGAATAAATAAGGTGCTAAGTAACAAAGAACAGGCATGGTGGATCATGTGAAAGGGAAGCTCTAAAATATGTATGTACAGTATGGCCCCTGTATCGGTGGGATCTGTACCAGCAGTTTCACTTACCAGTGTCTGAAAAAATATGTTTTCTCTAGGCATTTTCTATGTCCTCCAGTGCAATTATATGGTATATGTCCACCATAAATTAACCACAGAGTTGCACTGGAGGACCTAGAAATGTGTTCTCTCTAGGAATTGCTAGGTCCTCCAGCATGACTCTATGGTATGCTTGGGCCACAAGTCGTTCATTTAAACAGGGTTTGCTATTATCCGTAGCTTCATGTTTCCAAGGTAAGACCAGGAAAGTATCCCTTGCAGAAATGGGGGTCATACTGCCTATCTATGTGTGTATGTGTGTGTGTGTGTATGACAGAGCAATTTATCATAGGAGATTATCAGACGTGGCAAATAAAGCAGAACAGGGACGCCAGAGTATCAGGAAAGGCTTTCCCTTTCACACGACGTTCTCCCTGCCCGTTCTGCTACAGTGCTGCCCCCATTTTTTTTTTTTATTCACAACTTAAGCCATTAATAGATCCATCATTCCGTTTCTGTAACAGAATGGCGGGCATGTGGCAAGATGCCCATTATCCTGGCGGGATGCCAGCGTTAGTGGGAGGTCCGGAGTGTACAAACACTTCCAGATGCCTCCCTTATGACAGGCCCCTGCTGCTGCCGCCCAGATCACCCCTCCCTGCACGCCAGCCCTCCACCCCGATTGCCAGCCGTCCCTGCACCCCGATCGCCAGCCATCCACCCCACAATCGCCAGCCCAATCGCCCTCCCCCACTTGCCCCTTGATTCCCCACCCACCCATTGTCCCCAGCCTGTCCCTTTAAATCCTGGGTCTCCTCTTCTCGCGAGAGCAGCAGCCGGGAGTATGAACAAGGAAGTGAAAGGAGCTTCCCGGCACAAGAATGATTCAGGTAAGTGTGAAAGTTTTCGTTCTTGTGCCGGAACGGGGGTGGGAGAGGGAAAGGAGATTGTGGGATGGGAACGCTTTTTTTGTTCCTGTCAGAAAATCTCCATAATCTGATAAAAACGTGTACTAAACTGTTGGCAGCAGGAGCAGATCATTGCCACAAGAATATGCAGAAATATTGTGCTTGTTGCAGTTAAGAGTTTTTTAAATATTAGCAAACCTATTGAACGCCCACCCTATTTCTGATTACAGAACTGTCCCCAACTCTGTTTGGGTGCACTGTTAAGCTGTCCACACCAGGGCCTGCCGACCCCTGAACATGCATCTTACAACTAGAAGGGAAACAGAACATAAGGCAGTAAAAGTAAAGGACTTCATATTTGGATTGTTTACTTAAATTAGGAATTCTAAGGTAAGAAATCCACCTGACTTTTCCCTTTCTACTGAAGGCATTTTGTAACAGGTAGATTATTATCTATTACAAAGAAAAATAGAATAAAGCCAAGACAAGTATGGAGTTGTTACAAAACCTAATGAGATAGGATCAGATTAAGGTTTCTTTTTAAAATGGCATTAAATGGAATGCTGACTCAGAAATATCCCTGTCATGCAAACTGCAAGGGAGAAGGTGTTTGGAGTAGCAGCAACAGGGCTAGAAGGTTATAGCTTTGGGATAACAAGAGGGGTTTTCTCAGGCCTTGCATAAATCTGGAAGGAAAAAAAAGAGTCCTACCTCAACTTCAAGGAAAATACTTGAGCCCATTTGTTTAGCGTCATTTAGATATAAGTTATCGTTATTATTTTTTACGTGCCTCTTCCTAAGGATATAGTGGTAATATATTTTACTAGTAGCAGCAATGCTATTCTTGTGGAAAGAACATTAATGTCCACGGTTCTGCCATTCATCTATCCACAGAACCACTTTGTGTCTACCTTGTCGGTCTAGTGGCACAAATCTCACTGTCAATATGAGAGGTCCTGGGTTCATTTCCTAGGCAAGGCTTTACACTGCGGCCAAAAGAGCCAACCCTTTAAATTATATAAAAGGAAGGTAATGTAGCTCAATGATGAAGAACATGTCTTCCATGCAGAAGCTCAAGGTCAGCCATCTCAAAACAGGACTAAGGACAACCTCCCCCCCAAACCGTGGCATGCTGCAGACAGACCCTCCCTCCAAAATTCTGGGGTGCTGTGGCTTGTCAACTGATACCAAGCTAGAAGGGGCAATATTTTCATTTTATGTATGGGAGCTCACCTTATGTTGCCTTGAGCACAGTCCACTATGGGAAAGGGCACTTTAAAAAATCCAAGACATTTAGAAAGTGGTCTTAGTGGCCTGGGAAGAAAAAAAAACCATTTCTGGCTATCCAGTTTCATTCCACAAAGGAATTGTTTTAAAACTGGATTCTAAGATTGTTTTTAGACTGCTTTTAGGAGTTTAGGAATATTTAATGTGTTTTAAAAAACATTTTTATCTTTGTATTGTTTTAATTGGTTTTTATTTGTTCATTGCTTCAGGAGGAGCCGTTGTTGGCTGGGAGGCGATACAGAAAGAAATAAATTTACCAAAAGCAGAGCTTGGAAACATTATACTGGACTACAACTTCCAGAATTCACCAGCCTTCTGGGAGCTGTAGTCCAAAAAGCAACTTTTCCAAGTTCTGAGTTTGACAAGACGTGGCTGGTCACAAAAGCATCACTAACACATTTTTGCCTGTGTGAAACATTGTGGAGGTGGGCTAGGTGTGGCAGACAAAGTTTCCAGCCGACTTAATCAGGATTGCCAAGGTTTCTGATTTAGCAACTACAGCAGTTCTTGACGCCAAGCTTGCAATAACTAAAATTAATGTTTCATCTTTCCTTCCTCTTTGGCCGTTTTTGAAAAGCGAAATGTTTGCTAAAAATGACAAGGCAAAATCTTAATTACGTGACAAGAGAGATAAGACCCAACTGATTGATCCTGGCAGCAGTAGTATCTGTTGTTGTTGTTGTTATTGGAACTGACACGCTGAAGCTGAACAATGCTCATATACTTTACATTCACAGCGGTGTTGCACTTGTGCTGTGTGCATGGTTTAATTGTTTTATTCATTGTTGTTGTGTGCCCTCAAGTTGTTTCTGACTTATGCTGACCCCAAGGTGAACCTATCATGGGGCTTTCTGAGGCAGAGAGAGTGTGACTTGCCCAAGGTCACCCAGTGGGCTTTCATGGCTGAATGGGGATTCGAACCCTGGTCTCCAGCATCATAATCCAACACTCAAATCACTATACTACCTCTGTTCTTTCCCAACTCTGGGACTTTGGGTAGCTTACAAAATAATAAGAAACACATGTAAAACATATGCTGATCAAAACATACAAATGCCATTTTCTTGTAAAACAGCCAGTTCTCAAAAGCCTGTTGAAATAAAAAGTCTCCTGAGAGAGAAGAGGTAGTAGTCTAGCCTTCCATGAGAAGGGATTTCCAAAACCTGGGAGCAGCTGCAGAGAGGGTGTAGGCCAAGGGCGTATTACCTTGATAATGATATTCCAGAAAATCCATGGGTGTACCTTGCCCTAGGAACTAATGCAAACTCTTTAAAAGCCTACATTTTGAAACAGTCTTGCTCCACTCCTCAAAATGACAACACTGCCTTCCCATGTGAATCCCTATACTAACCCCTTGATTGCAACATTATGCATTCAAAGGGGGGTTTCTAAAACATACTCTATGCCCCTAAGTGGGTCTGAAGTATGCCTTGAAGGATCCAACTACAATAGGACCCTTGTATCCGCTGGGGATTGGTTTGGGGGGGGGGCGTGGATACCGAAAACTGTGGATAATAGTGAACACCATTGAAAATAACAGGACTTCCAGTTTCAAATACCATAGAGTTGCCTTGGAGGACGTAGAAAATTTCCAGCGAGGACACATTTTCTAAGAAGATTCAATGGTAGGTGTGCTGTTTTGTGTTCCATGGATAATTGAATCAGTGGATACGGGGGTCCTACTATACCTGGTTAGGTGGCCATTGTCTGCCTATGTAAGAAAGGAGACATCATACAGCACTGATTGTCATTCTCTGCACCAGCATATGAACAGCACCACCAAGCACATGGGGATTCAGTACATTAGAACCAACAGGGAGAGTCTGCACTGCCATTTCTGGTTTAAAAGGCAGAGTTTAGACAAGTCAGTTTTGGACAACAGTTCCCAGAAGCTGCCAGGAGGTTGTGGATTTCTGGGAATTGTAGTCCCCAAAAGTAACAGTTCCAAGCTCTGGTGAAAATGCTGTTGCCTCTCAGAGCTCTGGAAGGGAAAGCAGAATGGTATCATGTAGCATTAACTGTGCTGCTATCCACAGCTGGACACCTGCCTGGTGTCCAGGAAGCTAACCAAGGAAATATATCCTGAGGGCAGAGCATCCAGACCAAAACCTGTGCTTCAATTCCCCAAAGTATGGGGAAACTGTTTCTCATACTAAGGCAAAGTTTCATTGTATTCTAAGGGGCTGTGACATTAACCTTGTGAACAGGAAGTTAAAACCATCTGAAAAGTCAAAATGTACCTTGCTCTCCACAGGATCTTCCTACCTCTACCTTGCCTGCAATGTACATACCCAGAAAGGAGCCAATCATAATAATCATAGCCCACTTGCATTACTGATTTCCTTCAGAACAGCTAAAGAACAAGGACTAAGCAACAAGAGATCCTCGTGAAACAAGAGGATCAGCTGGCAAGGCTCCCCCAACCAGCCAGCCAGCCTGCCAAACTGGGGGTGGTGGTCTTATATGGCGAATATATGCCTAAGCCGAGATTTTTGGCTGGAAATTGGGGTGGTGGTCTTATACACCCAGTCATCTTATACGCCGGAATATACGGTAAGTGTTTTTCACCACTTCACTAAGAGCAGTGGGGAACCATGTGAATGCCTGAGGGTTTTGAGCAATTCACATATGCAAAGAACAGCTATTCCCATGCAACAAACAAATAAATAATTTTTAAAAAGCAAAGCTCAGGAATACTTGAAGATCATGCTGACCCAGTTTCATGCAAACTTAATTACAGGAGTGGAGGAGGTGGAAGGAACATGAACAGGTATTTTGTCTTGTTGTGTGCCTTCAAGTAGTTTCTTATTTTTTGTTAATTTTTATTAAAGATTTTCAAATACATGAAAAGATACACATTCAAAAAAATACAGCAAAAGAAAAGAAACTTAATACAGAAAAAAGAAACATAGTAAAGAGTGATAAAGAAATAAAAAAAGGCTTCCAACCGACCTTAGCTATAATACTAAACTAAATAAAACAGCTTCTTCAGATATGATTGCCATTTGCGCACTTCTGCTGCTTAAAACAATCTATTTATGTCCTAACTATGAAAACCTACAGTCAGCATATTGTTCTCATTTCTCTACAACATTTTTTTTAATCCTCTATCTTTCAAAAAGGTCACCTATGATTTTTCTCTCATCAAGTCCAATTCAGCTAAGTCTGACAGTTTCAACAGCCATTCTTCACTTGTTGGTATAGTTGTAATTTTCTACTTTTGTGCATACACTAACCTTGCTGTGTCATGTATCATAGTAATTTTTCATATTTCTTCTCCATTTAGTCCTCCACCAGTCCCAACAAATATGGTTCAGACTTCATTTGAAAATTAACATTCAGAACACCATACTATGTATTTGATTCCAGAACTTTATTGGCCAGACCACAAGTCCATCGTAATGTGGTAAAAAAAAAAACACCCACATGTTGCTCGTACTTCCAACATACATTAGAAACACCTTTATGCATTTTGCCAATTTTTCTGGCTTCAAATACCAAATATCATCTTATAAATATTTTCTCTCAACTCTTAACACAGACTTATGGAGACCCTAAAGCAAGCCTATCACAAGGTTGTCTTGGCAATATATGTTCACAGCAAGTTTGCTATTGCTTTCCTCGGGGGCTGAGAGTGTGTGACTTGCTTTTAAGGTCACCAAGTGGGTTTCCATGGCCAAACAGGAACTTGAACCGTGGTCTCCAGAGTTGCAGTCTAACAACACTAACCACTATGCCACGCTTGCTCTTAGTACTTGGGTTATGGCAGGTTTTAGTGTGCTCTTGCAGCAGCAGAGACAACATATTCTGTTCTAAGCATACAGTAGAACAATGCAAGCAATGCACAGACTCACAAACATAAAATGGGGTAGAAATGAGGGCAGAGTGGAAAAAGACATTTTCAAGACAGCTAGAACATCGCTGCAATGTAATTTCATGGCTCAGCGTTAGTTTCTTCCTTTGCCAATATAATGCAAGACAGACATAGAGAACATTTTGGCCTGAATATTGTTGGCAATCCCAGCTAGAGCATACTCACTGAATCAGTGGCAATTACCTCTATGTGTTTGCGCGCATGCACAAGCATGCACACCTTCAAGTCTCCTGTCAATTTATAGAGACTCCATGAATTTCATAGGGTTTTCTCAAAGATGGCTTTGACAGTTCCTTCCTCCAAAATATAGCTTACAGCACCTGGTATTCATTGGCAGTCTCCCATCCAAGTACTAACCAAGGCTGACCTTGCTTAGCTTCCAAGATCAGATGGGATCTGGTGCCCTCCATTGATGCAATGGGGTTAATCTAGTTGGGACTAGAAAACTCTCGTCAGGACCAGCCAACAGGATTCTAGCTATACATGGCCCATGAGTTGTTGCTAGACTGAAATTCCCAGTCTAGTCCATTGATGCAATGGGGCTAATCTAGTTGGGACTAGAAAACTCTCATCAGGACTGGCCAACAGGATTCTAGCTATACATGGCCCATGAATTGTTGTGAGACTGAAATTCCCAACAGCCCTAGACAACATGGTGAGGGATCATGGGAGTTGTAGTCCAACCACATCTGGATGTCCATCCTTTCCCCATCCACAAGGTAAACTATTTTAGATAACTTCTTGCAAATAAATGAGGGCTAGTCCCACCGCTGGTGTTGGTTATCACCTTTAAAGCCCTAAATGGCTTGGGCCCAAGCTATCTCAGGGACCACCTCCCCACACTTATAATCCTCCCCGCGCTCTCCGGTCCTCTGGGAGAAATTTGTTGCAGCCACAAAGACCTAGGTTGGTGACCACCTCCCAGAGGGCTTTCTCGGCTGTCGCCCCCAAACTGTGGAACGGCCTGCCGGATGAGATCCGCCTATTGACATCGCTAGACAGCTTTAAAAAGTCTGTCAAGACGGATCTTTTCAGGCAGGCTTTTCCGGAATAGCCAACCCCTGCCTCAGGAACCCCCTCTAGAGGTTGATTCTAGAGCTCCTAACTGATGCTGCTCACTAGAAAGGGTTTCTAATAACAATTGTATTATATGCTGATTTTAATTTGTATTGATTTAATAATGTTTTAAGGGGGGGAAGGGATTTTGAGTTGTTTTATACTATGTACTATTTTACTGTTGTAAGCCGCCCTGATTGTTCGCAGAGGGGTGGGATATAAATAAATTTTATTATTATTAGTTATTATTATTATTATTATTATTACAGTATTATTGTCTTTGAAGAGCCACCAGGTCCTAACTGCACCCCTACTGCAGCTCACATCAAAATTCCTGATTCAGTCTTTCCAAGAGCATTATGGACTGACCTATACATTCTGAAAAGCAGGCAGCATAGTCCTCTTAGAGCAGCATTATCTCATAATACAAAGAGGGACTGGTGTGTTTGAAGATTATCTAAGTTTTTTTAAAAAATATCTATTTGCTCCCCAGAAAGCTTGTATACCTAAGACAAGGCAGGCAGCAAACAAACCTTGGAAAGGAACAATTCGTGGTACCTCCAAAACGTGGGGATGTTTCAATGGCAAAGCCTCAAGACAAGTCAAACATTCTTCAGAAGAAAACACTTGGCTGATGAATTGAGCAACCTTCACCTTCTAAATTTCAACATCACAAGCAGAGCTTGATTAAACACTTCCATTCCCTTTTTACAGAACTCTCTTGGGATTGGCAAACAAAGAGATGACAAGTCAAAAATGAAGGAGAAAATTGGATGGCTGACAACAGCCTGAGGCAAAGAAAAAAAAATCAAGATATGTGCTTTCCCAAGAGAAGAGATGTGCAGTTTAGAGCAGAGCAAGACCACTGTTGCCACTCATGCTGAAGGAGGGAGTCCCACCGTTCTGAGACTTCTGCAGCTGCCCTGATCAGTCCTCATCCTCCCTGTCTGCCACAATCTTCTACAAGAAGTGCTCCCTTGGGCTGGGACATTCTTAGTCCCAACTAGAGTAGACCCACTGAATAAACTGTTAAATGGTAAGTCGATACATAGGCAAATCCCATTAATTCAATAGGTCTAATCAGAAGTAACAACAGGATTCAGGCCTTGGGCTGTCTGAACACCATAGATGTTCAGTACTTTTAAACATGGCAGTACTGAAAGAACACCTAGGAAACACATGTCTCTACAGGCTTCTGTGGTTGGGTTAAGTTAGTGATACCGATGGACTGGAGCCAACCTAACAGAACAGAAAGCAAGATGTAAGGGGAAACATGATGAATCAGTCCAAAGACCTATCTAGTCCAGCATGCTGCTCAAAAAGTGCCTAACTAGCTGGTTGTGGAAAGCATAACAAACAGGTCAGGAGTGGAACTGTAAAAGAGAAAGACAAATTTGGCAAAGAGATGGGCAAAATTATGTATCAATAAAAAAATTAGAAGCAGGAACACAAAAACAGTGAGAATTGGATGGATCTGCTTGAAAGGAGAATGATAACTTTGAGGTTGGCCATGTGCATGTACAATATGATGCCAACTTAGTTGAGATAGTTCACAACACAGAGACAGTACAGCCTTCCAAGATGAGGGTTAAGTCTCTGACAGCACAAAAAAAGGGGTGCAGAATCAGGTTGAGTTTGTTCACCTCTGAGCTCCAAACCATGATTTTCAGGGTCTCAAGAAATAATTCAAGTGCAACAAACATTTTCCCCATTCACATCTATTAACTTACCCAGCAACAGAAACACTATTTTCTGGATTACAGCTTCCTGAATACCCAGCCAGCATGGATACTGTAACTTATCCAAGCTCTGGTACCTGGTCTCCCAGGAACAAAAACAATTTGTGTGTCAAGAGAGGAGGGAAAGTCCACCTGCTTCCTCAGCATCTTCTTCTCCAGTGCCTGTTTGTCAAATGCCCCATATTTCCAAGCAATAGGGCTTATTCACATGGGAAAATGATGAGATTTATACAAAATGATAAACCCAAAACATTTATTGTGCTCAGCCACCAAACAGATGGGTGGAAGGATGCCACCTGCTCAAGCTCCCAAATATTTAAAGCCTTTTGTTGCATTAAAATGTTCTCCACTTGAAGCGGAGGCAAGCATCTTTGGAGTTTTTAGGCCTCCCAAGAGCTGCACACATTTGCAATATATAACTCATGGCCATGCAGTCATTTCTTTATCAAGATACCACTTCGGAGCACATGACAGAAGATGGAAAGGTCAGAGACTTGCTATCAAGACTTGCCAGTGCCCCCCCTGCCACCACACTACCCTTTGAAGCTGAGGAATCATAGATTGGAAGAGACCACAAGGGCCATCCAGACCAACCCCCTGCCCTGCAGGGATACACAATCAAATCATTCCCGACAAATGGCCATCCAGCCTGTGTTTAAAAACCTCCAAAGAAGGAGACTCCACCACACTCCGAGGCAGTGTATTCCAATTCCAAACAGCTCTTACTGTCAGGAAGTTCTTCCTAATGTTTAGGTGGAACCTCTTTTCCTGTAGTTTAAACCCATTGCTCTATGTCCTAGTCTCTGGAGCAGCAGAAAACAAGCTTGCTCCATCCTCAGTATGACATCCCTTCAAATATTTAAACATGGCTATCATGTGCCCTCTTAACCTTCTCTTCTCCAGGCTAAACATGCCCAGCTCCCTAAACCGCTCCTCATAGGACATGGCTTCCAGACCTCCCACCATCCTGGTTGTCCTACTCTGGCATGTTCCAGCTTCTCAATATCCTTCCTGAATAAGACAAACAGTGCTGAATAGTTAGAATTCTTTGGGCACATGTGCTAAAAATACACTATGAAATTTCATATTTTACACCTAGAGTTCTGCATATCAAGGAAGAGTTGACTAATTTGGGACCAAACAGGCATAGCTGCTAGCTATGAATCTTTTTTATTTCACACTAAAATAAATTCTGGGCCTCTAATCCAGAGAAGACCCTCACATGTGGAGGTGTAGAGGATCACACCCCACAAACTGTAGTGCCAATCCAGATTGGCCCACTACACAGACAAATTAATGCAATTTACAGTATATTGCAAAAGAGCAATCCCAGTAACAGATAAAGCAATTGAATGGTGGGTGCTCAACACAACTATTTCCCATGTCAGCATTGCCCCTGCTTTCCAGGAGGGCTGATGCCAACATGAGAAGGGATACTAGTATGGTCTTCTCCCATCTAATCTGGGTATGACAATATTATATGCACAACACCAGGAGGGCTTGCACTAATGTAGTACTTATGTACAAAGTAACAGTAATGTTACCAAGGCATCATTAAGAGGACTCCTTTTTGAGAATTTATGGTTTGGATTTAGCAGAATTTTGGAACGGCTGAGAAGATCTGCACAGTTAGTTACTGTATGTTTCGGCATATAAGACGACTTTTAAACCCAGGAAAATCTCCTCAAAAGTTGGGGGTTGTCTCATACGCTGGGTATGCAGTGGTCACGGGTTGGGGAAGTGCAGAGGGAGGGAGGGCGGCCGGCGGGGCGGCCGGGGCGGGGCGGCCGGGGCGGGGCGGCCGGGGCGGGGCGGCCGGGGCGGGGCGGCCGGGGCGGGGCGGCCGGGGCGGGGCGGCCGGGGCGGGGCGGCCGGGGCGGGGCGGCCGGGGCGGGGCGGCCGGGGCGGGGCGGCCGGGGCGGGGCGGCCGGGGCGGGGCGGCCGGGGCGGGGCGGCCACCTCCTGCACTTCCCCTATGCAAGTCTCCCCCCCTGTCCAGCCAGCCACCCCTCCACCCTTCCCAAATCCACGATGGGGCTGCCAGCCCATCTCCATGTCATGTCTCCCCTGTTATTGCTCCTTGGCTTTCCATTACTATTACTTGGTATTGTTTCATATATAGTTTTAAAACTTATAATTTTTTAAAATCTGTTTTTAACTCACAATATTGTTTAATATGTTTTTAGCTTATTTAAATTATCTTACTGTTTTGAACCTGTTTAGCCTGTTTTGATGCTATCAGTAAGCCGCCCAGAGATCTCTTGATATAGGGCGGGATAGAAATATTTTAATACGTATTTTCAGGCGTATAAGACAACCCCCAACTTTCCCATTTAAATTACAGCATTTGGGATATACTCACCATATAAGACTACCCCCGTCCAGCCAGCCACCGCAACGTGACTTCGGGAAGCGTGGTGGTGGTGGCGGCTGGCAAACTTCCCTCCCCAGCCAGCACCCCCTCTGCCTTTCCTGAACCTGTGATGGGGCTGCCAGAAAGGCGGAGGGTGGCTGGCTGGCTGGAGTAGTCTTATACGGCAAGTATATACCAAACTCTGTATTTTAAATGGGAAAGTTGGGAGTTGTCTTATACGCCGGAAAATACGTATTAAAATATTTCTATCCCGCCCTATACCAAGAGATCTCTGGGTGGCTTACTGATAGCATCAAAACAGGCTAAACAGGTTCAAAACAGTAAGATAATTGAAATAAGCTAAAAACATATTAAACAATATTGTGAGTTAAAAACAGATTTTAAAAAATTATAAGTTTTAAAACTATATATGAAACAACGCCAAGTAATAGTAATGGAAAGCCAAGGAGCAATAATAGGGGAGACATGACATGTCAATAAGAAAAGGAAGCTGTTAAGAGTTTTTTATGCCTCCAAACTCTCTTGGTAGTCTACGAGCAATTAGAAAAGGTATCAGCACATTCTCTGTGTGGGTATTTTCATTTTGTTATTTAATTTATATCCTGCCTTTCTCCCCAGCATGAGACTCATTGCAGCTTACAGTATAGACTAGAACACTAGACAGTTAAAATGCCTAATACAAAAGTTAACACAATTAGTTAAGAAATCAACATTAAAACAATTTAAAACAGTTTAAAGAGTGTTTAAAACTTAATACTGAAGATCACAGTATAGTGTACCCCATTAAAAGACCTTTCTGCAACGGTCATTTAATAGCAGAAACCTGTCTGAACAAGAAAGTCTTTGCTTGCCAGCAGAAAGAGAGCAGAGAGAAGGGCCAATCTAGCATCCTGCAGAAGGAAATTCCATAGTCTGGGAGCAACTACTGAGAAAGCCTTCTTTGGGGTCTTCACCAAACATGCCTGTGACAGTGGTAGGACTGAAAGAAAGTCTTCGTTAGAGGACTTTTTGGCAGGCTCATACAGAGAGATGCACAGAAGAATCTGGAAACATGTCTCAAGGTGCTCAATTGATGGATTTTATTGGTAAAAAAGCCCAATGTGTTTTGGCCCCTATATGCTCTCAAAAGCCTTCTTCAGAGGTTATTTGAAATTTAAGTTCAGAAATTTCTGGAGCTGAAACTCTCATACCACTTACTGGACAAAAGAGTTTTGATTCCTGGAAGAAGACCTTTGAGAGCTTATACAGGCTGAAAGGCATTGGGCTTTCCCCCCTTTTTTTCTTTTGCCAGTAAAAACATCCATCCATTGAGCACCTTGAGATGAGTCTCCAATTTCTTCTGTACATTTTATTGGCTGCTCTCCAGTTTTTGCTTCCTTCATATAGGGAGATAGCAGTACAGTGTATTTCAAATAGTCTTGATCCAAGCTATATATGAAACCTACAGGGCAAGCAGGAGTACTTAGTTAAGTGAAACTTACCCCCAGGTTAATGTGTATAGGGATGTAGACCATAGAAACAAAGAAGAACCACAAGAACACCAAAAGCTTGATTCTAATAATTTTTCCTCTAAGTGAATCCTGTTGATGTCACTGGCGTTTGCTTCCAAGAAAGCATGCTTTACATTGCAGACTGGGAATTGCACGGAGCCATAAAGGCCTCATTATAATGAAATATTAAGCATGCTGGTGTTGTTGGCTTTTGCCAAGAGTACAATTATAGCTATGACTCAACACTGTTCAAAGTTTGCAAGCTTTTTTCCCAGCCCTACCAAAATTAGCCCTTTCATTGTTTGAGACAGTAAGAGTAGAGCTGCCCTATGGTTGCCCTATATAGCATTGCAGGGATTCCAGTCCTTTGGAAGTCAAGGAATCAAACACTGGTCTAGAAAACATATACTGTCAAGCCAAATCTGCGTTCCTTTCTTTACTGATTCCTGTAATTCTTCCTAAGATAGAAGACTATATTAGAATACCTCAAAGTATTATTTTCCATAGAATTCCCATAGCCATGCTAAACATCTGATTTTATTACTGTTCAAGAGGTACAAATCAAGTACTGTACTCTGAAGAACCTTGAAAGACTGGCTCCAAAATGTGAAAACATTTAAGAGCTGTTTGACAAGAGAATCCATTATCAGGGTGGGGATAGGCTCTCTCAGTGGAGTTTTTCAGGCAATGGCATCTGATAGAGACTTTCTAGCTCTTGGCAAAAGTTTCTCCTTCCAGATCTATAATTCTATCCAACTACCATCCAAGGAGTAACACATTAAAGTAGTACACAGCACAAATTGTTCTAGGTTATGCTCATATTTACTTAGATTACTTCGCTCATTGCTTCATAGATTTACTTAGCTCATTGCTTCTACTTCTATGCACGACTGAACACGTTTATCACTAACCGGGTATACAATATATTCGTTATGTTTTCAGGGGGTGCCTTCTTTATTATATCCTTATCCCAGAAGGCTTTAGTGCAACCTTGCACTACAGCACTCTTAGCCCAGGGGTGGGAATCATGTGCCCCTTGTTGAACTGCAAGTCCCAGAAGCCCTAGCCAGCAGTGAGGAATACTGGCGGTTGCAGTCTAACAACATCTGGAGGGCAGAATAAATCCCACCCACCCCCTGCTTTAACTTAATTACAAGAATCTGCGAGTGAAGGCAAGCTGGTTCTTCCCACACTCAAACATCTATTCCCTGACTCTTCAACAGCCAGTGTGAGCAGAATTGTATGATTCAAAAGCACACCACTTTCATTTGAAGTACTGTGCTGTATTGCTGGTTCTTACAAAAAGGCATTGTTTCACCAATGCTGTTTCTGGAGGTATTCTCTGTTTAACTATTGCCTTGCTAGTCAATGCTACATTCTGACACTAGTAAATCAGCAGCGAAGATGCCCCTCTTATTTACGACTACTTTGCAAAAAATACTTAGACAGCAAATAAGAACAGTATGCTATAACTGCAACCATTCTTTCATTCCACAAGAACAGCAGTCATTTCTGCTGCCACACTGCAGAAATAATGCAGCTTGACACTGCTTTTAACTATCATGGCTCCATCCTATGGAATCCTGGGATTTGTAGTTTGTTGTGGCACCAGAGCCCTCTGACAGAGGTGGCTAAATATCTCATCAAATTACACATCCCAGAATTCCATAGCATTGAGCCATGGCAATTAAAGTGGTATCAAACTGTGTAATTTCTGCAGTATGGCAGCATCCTGGGAGTTTAATGGTGCCACACTTCGTCTCTTATAGCAAAGAGAGTTCACCAAAAAGCTATCACTGTTGAGTGGTCCAAGTTAAGATTCCACTGGGGAAGAAAAGTGGACCACCAGCTACTATGTACCTTAGTTAAATGGATTAAACAGATTAAGTTCCAGCAGACTATAAACCCATTCTAATAAATAAATAAATAAATAAATAAAAATAATATTTATTTATTTCTATCCCGCCCCTCTGCAACGCAATTCTTTCCTAATCATGTAGGAATCATTTCGACTGTGCAGGAAGAGATACAAGGAGAAGAAAGGAAAACTATCTCAAGAGAAGCCAAGGTAAAGCCAGTGGGGCTGCCAAAGGTGGACAAAAACCACCCTCTAATGAACATGCTTGGATTTAACAATGATATTACTGCTGTCTATTTAGCAGATTGAGAGCCAGCATAGTGTAGTGTTTGGTTGTTGGACCAGGACCTTAGAGACCAGGATTCAAATCCCCACTTGCCTTTGGAAACCCATTGGGTGATCTTGGGCAAGTAACACTCTCTCAGCCTAAGAGGAAGGCAAAAGCAAACCCCCTCTGAACAAATCTTGCCAAGAAAACCCCAAGATATGGTTGCCTTAGGGTCATCATGTCAAAAACCACTTGAAGACTCACAACAACAAACAGCAACAACATAGATCATGGTTATCTGATTGTCAACACCAAGCCTGTTAAGTGCAATTGTTCTTTTTCCAGCAGACACTTTTTTTCAGTAGGCTGGTTGTGACTAGAGATGTAAAATTTCTGAAATTTTGAAGCCATGGAAATTTTTTTTCCTCATTTTCCCCCAGAAAAAATGGAATTTTTTGTAAAAATTGAAAAAATGCAACATTAGTACTTTTTACAGATTGAAAGTCACTCTGTTACTTTAGAAACATAAAATATGAACTATGTACAATTTGATCTGGCATAAAATTATCACCATTGGTATACTAAATATTCTATTGTCTTAAAAGATTTTAATTGTCATGCTAAAATAAAATAATTCCATAATCGTTTTTCTTCCTTTTTCCAATTTTTTCAATTTTTTGGAAAAAAACAAAAAAAGGCTTCAGGAAAAACAAACAGAAAAAAAGGTTTTTTCCCTGATTTTTTCCAGGCCTTCACATCTCTAGTTGTGACCCCAGAATGTGAAGGCCTCAGGAACACAGAAGCCATCCTCCCTATCATATCTACCCTCCACTTCCCGGTTTCTTCACACCCCTCCTACACATTTTCCTTTGGTTCGACAGCTACATTTGCAAAAGGAAAGTCACAAACACGTGTCTCCCACAAAGATATAAGGGTTCTTTAGTAGGGAGGCCATGCTTCAAGGAGGACGCTGCTTCATTGGGAGTGGATTTCACATGGTGGTGACATACTTAGGCACTTGTGGGCCAGTTGTGTAAGCCTGCCTACACAACAAGCCTGCCCAGAGGAATGAAGCTGAGCATGTACAGTTGCAACAATGAAACCCCAAGTGCTGGATGTTTTTAAATAAAACTGTCTATCATCCAAGCTGTACCTACAGATATACAATGTCAAACTGTACCTACAGATATACAATGTCAACAGGATTCTGGTTTCTTCTATATATTGAGCCTGCTCCCTATGAAATAAAGAGAACATGCAATACCATTAAGGAAGGAAAGAATAGCTGCTATACTTACATCCATGTAGTTCTTCAACATCTCTGGGGTAGGCGTACCTGCACCTGCACCCCCATATTTGTATTTCAGCATTTCTCCCAACTCATTCAAGTCTTGGATATTAGTCCCATATTCAGCGTAGATATCACGCACAGAAGGGAACTTCTTCAATGGGATTCTGTCCAGAAGAATCAATTTTTTAGAAAAGAAAAGGAAGAAACATTAGCTGAAGCTGTGAAGTAGGGAGCTTCCTAGACACCGGCCTATCCTGCAACATCGCCAGTGGGAGACAAGGCAAAGCTTAGCAAAAACCTAAGCAAGGACTGTTGGAGGATGAACATGTTCTTGCTTTGAATTCCACAAAAGGGAGATTATCTTAACACGATTCAAAAGTTAGACCTTTGCCTTAGCAACAAGAAACGCGTAGTTTGCCTTTTGATTTGGAGCAAAAAGATAAGCAGGCAATAGGTTCTGTGGAAGCCACATTCTGTGAAGTCAACAGATATCTGCTAGTGGGTAATCTGGCACTAATTCACTGGGAATCAGTACGGGAAGTGCCTTCCCAGAACAAGTTTGGAAAGTTTTTCCTTCTTCCTTTTTTATTAATTTATACTTGCTGGGAGGTGCACCCCTGGAACTTTGCTATACGCTGTGATTACAATACCTTTAAATGATACTTTAATCTCCAGATCTCAAATAGCTTAAGTTAACATTTTGGCTACCCCTCCTCACTCCCAGAAGCAAAACAGCACCAAAAGATACCAAGTTGATATCTAGGCTTCATCTGTGATGCTACATTCCACCAATCCAGGCAGCAAAGGGCTATCTCATGGCCATACTCCCACTCTATGATATATTTAAGGTCATTCCCCTCATACAAGAATGAGAATCTACATAATTGTGCAGGATTAGCAATTAACAACTTGAACATTTGCACTTTATTTGACGGGCATACTTACAGGGTAATTACAGAACAAGTTCAGTTTTTGTTTACAAAGTAACTGTTGGTGGGGAGATGGTGAAATTAAAACTAACAAATTATATCTTAACCATGCAGGCAAAGTTGGCTGTAAGAGTGGCTAGCTCAATGAATAACTCTATCTTTTAGTTCTTTTGGACTATGAGGATCAGCCTGTAGTCACACACTTAGATTTATAAATTAAGTGAAGCAACTATTTTGGAAAAAAACAAACACCAAGTAACATGGAAAGTACAGCTTGTCTTGAACCGGATGCCTTCTGAGTGTGTTAGGCGACAATTTCCATGCTGTCCGATGATTACAAAAGTTGTCATTCTACACATCGACAGCAGTGTTTTTCAGGCTGAGGTGGGGGACTAGCAAAGATTGCTTTCCAATGTGCCCAAGATCTGCAATAAACTTGTGCTCATTGGCTACAATTGTTTCTTGGTTTTACAGCAGGGAAAAGAAATACAGTTGCCCCTCCACATTTGCGGCTTTCACACTCGCGGTTTTGATTATTCGTGGTTTACCCTGAGCCCCCTCGGGAAGGCCAGCGAGAGGCAGGGCAATCTCTCGCCCGCTGCCTTCCCTTGCCTTCCAGAGGTGGCTCCGGGGCTTCTAAGGCCTGGAGTCCCCTCAGGAAAGCCGGGGAGAGGGCGGGCAGCCTCCCTCCTTCCCGCCCACTGCCTTCTCTGGCCTTCTCTGGCTTCTAAGCCCCGGAGTCCCCTCAGGAAGGCTGGGGAGAGGCCGGGTAGCCTCCCTCCCTCCCTCCCTCCCTCCTGCTGCCTTCCCCTGCCTTCCAGAGAGGTCTCCGGGGCTTCTAAGCCCCGGAGTCCCCTCAGGAAGGCTGGGGAGAGGCTGGGTAGCCTCCCTCCCTCCCTCCCGCTGCCTTCCCCAGCCTTCCAGAGGGGGCTCCGGGGTTTCTAAGCCCCGGAGTCCCCTCAGGAAGACTGGGGAGAGGCCGAGTAGCCTCCCTCCCTCCCTCCTGCTGCCTTACCCAGCCTTCAAGAGGGGGCTCCAGGGATGTTAAGGCCCGGAGTCCCTTCAGGAAGGCTGGGGAGAGACTGGGCAGCCTCCCTCCCTCCCTCAGCCTTACCCAGCCTTCTTCCAGAGGGGGCTCCAGGAATTCTAAGGCCTGGAGTCCCCTCAGGAAGGTCGGGGAAAGGCTGGGTAGCCTCCTTCCCGCCCGCTGCCTTCCCCGGCCTTCCAGAGGGGGCTCCAGGGCTTCTAAGCCCCGGAGTCCCCTCAGGAAGGCCGGGGAGAGGCCGGGCAGCTTCACCCCCTCCCGCCCGCTGCCTTCCCAATGGGGCTCTGGGGCTTCTAAGGCCCAGAGTCCCCTCAGGAAGGCCAAGTAGAGGCAGGCCAGGCTGGCCATACTCCCTCCCTCCCTCCTGCTGCCTCCCTCCCTCCCGTGGGGGTGTGTGTCACAAGAGGAGCCTTTTTTATTTGCAGTTTTTCCACATTTGTGGGGGTCTCAAGACCCTAACCCCTGCGAATGTGGAGGGACGACTGTATAGCCCTCCAAATGTGGTTGCACTGAAGTTCTCACCAATCCTTACCATTGGCTTTACTTGATAAAGCTGATGTGAGCTGAAGTTCAGTGACATGTGGAACACCATGACTTTCCATCATGGAAAACCTGAGCACAACCAAATCATAGGGGAAACTGACCGGCACAAGCCAATTCTATCCAACAGGAAACAAAAGATCCTTCCCTTCATGTTGTCTGCAATGCACAGAGAACTTGGTGGGGGAGGGGAGGTAGAAAGGGTCTCATTTTGCTGTTAGAAAGGAGATATATGGTCACCACTGATGGAACACATTGATGGATCACTCTACAAAAGATAAAATTAGGTATTTCAAGGTCGGCATGGCAAGTTCTTTGGAAGCCCCTTCAAATAGGTTTGACAGCATCTTTAGCTCACTAAAGCAGCTCAACCGTCACCCATCTTGCAATATGCAATGGTTTTGTAAGCTCCTTTAACAGAACTGTATCATAAAAAACAAGAATAATAATCTTGTGGGCCACTACTTTAGTTAGAAGAGATCTGAATTTTAGAGCACTGCCAGCCATGTAGGAGGTACTTGCTGCTACATGTCAAGACATCAGCCACTAAACTTGTTTGCTCACTATGAAAATGTGGTAATTCATTTTTTAATCTAGTTCCATCTCTAACAGGTGGCATTTTACCTGGTGTGAAAGATGGAGTAGCATGTGCATGAATTAGTGAAAAGATAAGATTCTTTTACAATTATTGTGCATCAAAATGTGTTTTTAAGAAGAGAATCCACTTACGCACAAATAGAGCTGTCTCAAAGTTTAATACATCTTCATATCGGGTACTCTGTTCTTGTATTTTATTTTCTTCTTTGAGAATACAATACAGTTGCCCCTCCACATTCGTGGCTTTCACTTTCGCGGTTTCGACTATTCACGGTTTGCTCAGGAAGCACCTTGTTTAAATCAGCTTCTGTCCCTTGCACACAAGGGAGAGGAGCAGATTTAAAAGAAGTGCTCCCTGAGCAAACCGCGCCGTCTAACTCCCCACTCTCCTGGGACTTGGCTCCATCTGGGGTGGAGAGCCAAGCCCCGGGAGAGCGGGGGTTCGGGGCAAAGGTGCTTTTCAGCCACCCCCTCACCCTTCCCAAAGTGGCAATGCAGCTTTTCCAGCCTTGTTGTGGCTTTGGGAGGGTGGGGGATGGCTGAAAAGCCTCTGGGCTACCCTCCCTCCACCCCCTCCTCGGCTTCCCCAACATGGCTGCGGGGCTTCAAAGACCCCTAGCCATTTTGGGGAGGCCGGGGAGAGACTTGCCACCCTCCTGCACGCCCGCCTGCCTCACTCCCCGGCCTCCCCAAAGTGGCTGATGGGCTTCAAAGCCCCTCGGCTACTTCAGGAAGGGCGGGGAAAGACTTGCCACCCTCCCGCCCACCTGGCCGCCTCACTCCCTGGCCTCCCCGAAGTGGCTGAGGGGCTTCAAAGCCCTCCAGCCACTTTGGGAAGTGTGGGGAGAGGCTGGCCACCCTCCCTCCCGCCTCCCTCCCCAGCTTTCACAAAGCGGGTATGGGGCTCGAGAGCCCCATAGTCGCTTCAGGAAGCGCGGCAGGGGGCGGGGGGAGTGGCCAGGTGGACGGGAGGCTTTTTAGCCACCTCCACATTTCCCAAAGTGGTGATGGGGCTCGAAAAGCCCTGTCTCCACTTTGGAGGAGTGGGTGGGGGGTGGCGGGCGGGCGGAGGCATTTTTTATCTGCGGTTTTTCCACACTGAGCCCCTAACCCCCGTGAATGTGGAGGGACGACTGTATATACTACACAGTTCTTTCTATCTGATATATTATAGCTTGGTTTCATTTTCTGGACAAATAACGGTTAATTATGTGGTCCCTCAGACCTCTCAATACCAGCTTTACAGTCAGGCCACAAACCTTTCCCTGCTCACGTAAAGGTAAACCACACTAAACTACAGAAGATAATGAATCCCATATAATAGCGAATACCATTAAAATAATAGGACTTCCGGTTTAAAATACCATAGAGTTGCCTTGGAGGACCTTAAAATGGCTAGAGAGGACACATTTTATAGGAAGACTCTATGGTAGCTGTACTGAAACTAAAACCGTGGATAGTTGAATCAGTGGATAATGAATCAGCAAATAAGAGGGTCCTACTGTAATTTTGTCTTACATCTCAGTAAACGTGCATCAGAATGCAATGCCAAACACTGCTGCCTTATAGAATAAGATTCCTCTATGCTCCAGAAGGGGGTATCATTCCCTCCCCGAAACCTGCTGCCACACCTTAACTTGAAAGGTCAAAGTAAGCAATCTGTGGTCTACTGGGGCTATCAGTCTGCAATTTCCACCAGCCTTGTCAACACTGACAATGGAAGATAGGAGCTACATTTCAACAGGGCACCACATTCCCCTACCTCTGCTGTAAGTCCTGGTTTGAACTGCAATTAAACAGCCATATGCTAGTCAATTTCCCATCTCCTCTCCAAATCTTGAAGAGCCCCAAGAAACTGATCTCACCATATTCAACAGATAAGATCAGAGTTTATATACTGTCAGTCAGAAGCAACAAGGGTACCACAAAAGGGGGGTGGGGGAGGAAATAAAGAAATAAACTTTTTCTACACCCCTGTTTACTATCTAAAGACTGTAAAGGCACCAGATCCTGTCTGATCTTGGAAGCTAAGCAGGGTCAGCCCTGGTTAGAACTTGGATGGGAGACTGCCAATGAATAACAGGTGCTGTACCTTATATTTCAAAGGATGGAACTGACAAAACCATCTCTGACTATTCCTTACCTAAGAAAACCCTATGAAATTCATGGGGTTGCCATAAGATGACTTGAAGGTTCATCCCCCCTCCCCCGCCTTGTTTAGAAGAGAAATTCAAATAAGAACAGGGTGCACATTCCTTCTCATATTAAAGGGTGGGCCTTCCAACCTTTGTTGGACTGCAGCTCCTATCACCCCTCACCAGCAGAGCCAATGCTGAGGGCTGATGGAAACAGCACTCCAACAACAACAGGAAAGCCACAAGTGGTCCACAGTCCAAACTCATTAGCCTGCCTGAACTCCAGAAAGGCCTACGGTACTTAGGAGCAAACTTCCTCACGTCAGGAAGAGACAGCTGGTTACCAGTCTTTGCTAATGGCGGTGCTGGGGTATATGTGTGTGTATATATATGCATGTTTTTTGAGTTTTAGCTGTTGTTAACTTTTTGAATTGTTTAATTGTGTTTTAACTTTTGGATTTTGCTGATTTTAGCAATGTTTTTTTATTGTACGCTACTTTGAGTCCCAAATTGGGGAAAAAGCAGGATAGAAATAAAGATGATGATGATCTCAGAGAAGTGAATAACACAGGCATGCCTGCCTGGTGAGACTGGGGGTGGGGGTAGGCTTTTGCTTCTGTCCCCCCACCCTCTGGTTTCATTCCTATCTAATTCCTGACACTTAAGCCCTCCTGGCAGAGAGGATGAAAAGATCTTTCTTCATTGTGAGGGATCCATCCACTGCACATTCCACATCCCACAAACCACCTCATAAATCACTCTGGCATGGGGAGGCACAGCCTTAGGATAGAGTGCGCTGGTTGCAAGAGGCTCTAAAGCCCATTTTTGTGCCTCCCTCCCCAAAAAACACACCTTCTGGCAGCCCCCAGGAACAAAATGCAAAAACAACCCCTTTTCATTTAATGTTGCTTATTTTAATCTTTTAACTTTATGGGGTTTTTTCCCCCAGCCCTGACTTTAGAATTTTATATGGTGAAGTTTTTAAAGGATTTTAAATGGGATTGTATGTAATTTTGGGAGCTGCCTCGGGTCCCTGCTGGGAGAAAGGTAGCATAGAAATTAAACAAAGAAATAAATATACTACTACTACTACTACTAAATCCCACATGCCAACGCTGTCCACGCGAGAGGGGTGCCAGGTGAATCCAGAAGTGGCTCGACCTTGCACTGAATGGGGACCACGCCTTGGCGCACACCCCCGGGGGCTTGCTAGGTTTGTGTCTTTTAAATGCAATCTCCCTCCCAAGCCACCAACCTATTGGTGAGCCTTTCCCCTTCTCCCGCACCTACCCACCCGGGGAAAAGGGAATCCCCGGAGCTACGCATCTGGCTAAAGAGGGCAGCCCCTCCTCACCTGATCAGCGCCGAAGAAGCGGCCGCCACCGACAGGAGCAGCACGAAAGAGCGGAGCCCCATCCTAGCAAGGAGCAATGGGCAGGGAAGGAAGGCAGGCGAAGCGGGCCCGGCTCTGGTACTTCTACTAGTGCGGCTGCTGCCAAGCCCTGGCGCCCCGTTTATACTTGCAGCTCTCCTGGCTCCGAAGGGGATGACTGAGCAAGCCCGCCTCGTGACCACCTTCCTCAGCTGACCCGGGGAAATCGCAGCCCTGCCCCGCCACGTGATCCGGGAGGAGGCGGGCCAGGAGTTAACCCTGGAAGGCCTGGGAGAGGCTGGCCTCTTACTACGGGACAGCATTTGCCTTCTTAATACTAGGGATGGCTGATGTGACCTTGCCTGTCGCACTGCACTGTTTATAGCGCGGTTATTCCACTTCAACTGCTCTGGCTGCCTCCTGTGGAATCCTGGGGGTTGTAGTTAATGAAGCCTAATTGCTCTCCTGGTTGAGAGTTCTAAATGCCCCCACCCCTAAACTGCAAATCCCAGGATTCCACAGGAGGCAGTCAGAGCGGTTAAAGTGGAATAATAGCACTATAAGGAGATTTTCAGAATACACTGTTGTAGTGTTACTCTTCCACTCTTTCCACTTTTAACTGCTCTGGCTTCCCCCTATGGAATTCTGGGTTTGTAGTCTAGTGAGGCCTAAGAGCTCGCTGGCTGAGAGTTGGAAATGCCACTCCCTAAACTGCAAATCCCAGGATTCCACTGGAGGCAGCCATAGCAAATAAAGTGGAATAGTAACACTATAACAGTGTTGTCTGAAAATCTCCTAAGAGTGCAATCAAGTGTGATAATTGCTTAGGGAGGACTTAATCACACTATACTGTTATAGTGCTATCATTCCACTTCAGCTTCTCTGGCTGCCTCCTGTGGAATTCTGGGGTTTGTAGTTAATGAAGCCTAATTGTTCTCCTGGCTGAGAATGCTATATGTCCCCCCCCAAAAAAACTGCAAATCCCAGGATTACACAGGAGGCAGCTAGAGGAGTTGAAGTAAAATAATAGCACTATAAGAGTGCAGTCAATTGTGATAATCACCTTAAGGAGGACTTAATCACACTGCACTGTTATAGTGCTATCATTCCACTTCAACTGCTCAGGCTGCCTCCTGTGGAATCCTGGAGTTTGTAGTTTAGTGAAGCCTAATTGCTCTCTGGCTGAGAGTTCTAAATGCCCCCCTAAACTACAAATCCGAGAATTCCACAGGAGGCAGCCACAGTAGTTGAAGTAGAATAATAGCACTATAAGAGTGCAGTCAAGTGTGATAATCACCTTAGGGAGGACTTTGATTGCCTAATAGGCAAAAGGCAGGGTACAAAAATAAAGTTGTTATTATTATTATTCATCACATTACACTGTTATAGTGCTATCATTCTACTTCAACTGCTCTGGTTGCTTCCTGTGGAATTCTGGACTTTGTGAGGCCTAAGATCTCTCTGGCTGAGAGTTCTAAATGCCCCTCCCTAAACTGCAAATCCCAGGATCCCACAGGAGGCAGCCACAGCAGTTGAAGTGGAATAATAGAGCTATAACAGTGTATTGTGATAATGTACTCATTGTGCATACATACAGTAGGACCCCCATCCACCACTGATTCAGTTTTCCACAGGACACAAAACATCACACCTACCATAGAGTCTTCCTAGAAAATGTGTCCTCTCTGGCCATTTACTAGGTCCTCCAAGGCAACTCTATGGTATTTTAAACTGGAAGTCCCATTATTTTCAATGGCATTCACTATTACCCATGGTTTTCAGTATCCACGCCCCCCCCACAAGAACCAATCCCTAGCAGATATGGGGGTCCTACTGTATTTTAGGGCAAATGGTTGGATGGGTAGGCATGGAGAAAGAAAGTATATGCCCACATTTTAACCTTGGGTGGGGGCTTTCACACTATGCATTTGTGGCACTATGATTCTACTTTAATGGCCGTGGCTGAATCTTATGGAACTTGGGATTTGTAGTTTGGTGCAGGACTACAGTTCTCTGGCTGATACAGCTAAATGCTCCTCCGTGAACTGTAAATCCCAGGATTCCATAGGTTGTTGCTGTTGTTATTATACTTCTTACTCACCTCCCCCTGGACTTTATCAGACCACTCTCATAAAAGTTCTTTTGCTGGCATAAATTGTGGCTTTTTTATGCTGGCAAAAGAACTCTCCCCACCAGACCTTGCCTTGTTTCCGTTAAAGAGGCTTCCCAGGCATTAACAGAGAGTGAACAGAGCTCCAGTCAGAGGCACTGCAGACTGGGCTAGCAGAAAAAATCAGCAGTAGCAGAACATGTTATAAACTAACCTGGACACAAAATGCTATTTGAAAACTACGAAATTCTGGACCAGGCCAACAACTATCAGGTCAGAATGCATAGGGAAGCTATTGAAATCCACAAACACCTGGACAACTTCAGTAGGAAAAAGGAAAGCCGAAAAGTAAATTAAGTTTGGCTACCAGCCCTGAAAAACACCAAAATAAAAACTCAACACATGCAAATGAACTTTACCAAGGGACAGAGGGCTTCCCAGCAGACAATGGACCATTAGCTTAATAGATACCAATCCTTCTCGAATATCCTCCCACCCTAAGAAGTTAACATCCAAAAACTGAATACACAAATTTACATACTAATCCTCTTCAGCAGGGACTCACAGTACATAAACCCCACACACCACCATTCTCTGAAGATGCCTGCCACAGATGCAAGCGAAATGTCAGGAATAAACTCTTCTAGAACATGGCCTCACAGACCAGAAAAAAACCACCAAAACCCCCCACAAAACTATGGATGCTGGCCGTGAAAGCCTTCGATTTCACGGAGCTCCTTCACTTCCTGGTTTCAAATCTCGCCAAATCTCGCGGCTCACATGGGAAATTAAAAAAAACAAAAAACAAAATAAACACACAAAAAGTTCCGGAAAGCACCAAAACACACTTTAAAAGTTTCATGTAAACCGTGTGTGTGTGTGTGTGTGTCATGAAAAGAGCATCCCCTACATGGCTAACCCAATCGCACCTGGAAGTGTTTGCCCATTGACACTGCATTCACGTGAGTACAATGGCTTGCGGATTCAAACACCGGCAATGCCAACAGAAAATTGCTATAGGGGATCAATTGATTGTTGCAGAAATCATGGAACAGCAGACCCCCGGATTGGAAAGTGAGTTTTATTACACCAGTGGGCCTGACTGGAATATCTTCCAAAGAGTCAGAGCCCCAAGCCATGACTACAGAATACCTTTATACAGTATAATGACCGTATGCAAAAACAATTCCCTCCTCCTTCTCTTTGGTGTCAGCAATTTCTCTGCGACAATTGGTGATAGTTCAGAAAGTACAAGGCAAGATAGCTTAGGTACACTTGGGTACAGTTCGAGCGTTATTAGAGAAAGAATTGTTTACATCAGCCTATCATATGTTTATGGAACATAGAGTTGATTAGTAAGGAACATTGACTAGGCCTGAGAGTTAAAGGTAAAAGCCTTTTCAGAGTCCCAGAGTCTCATGGGCTATCTAGTCTGACCCCAAATAGTGATTGTAAGATTACAGCATCTAGCAAATATACATTAGAATGCAAATGGCTACCACATTTGAGCTGTCAATAAAAAAACTACACTTTTTTAAAAAAAATGATCATGAAAGGGCGAGTTGTCTGGTACACGTGACCTTTCGCAATCATTGGCGTCTTTATGATGCCTTATTTGACTGGTCTGATAAAGTCCCCTATGGATCAAGGCGGGGAACAACATATTAACACATAGACATAACATTGGTTAAAATCACATATCAATTAAAAACATATCAATTTAAAAGAACAAGTAAAATCAAGACATTTTAAAACTGTCAAGACACAATTTAAAATTCACACTTTAAAATAATTTGGATAGGCCTGCCAGAAGAGGCTGACCTTTAATGCTGATTAGAATTTAGGCAGCATATTCAGCTGTCATATATCTTCCATTCCAGAGTCTAGGGGCAGCTGAAGAAAGTGTTCTGGGTGACAGTTGCCAACCTAGTCCTGGCTGACTACATGCAGCCATGGCAGTTAATGTGGAATCATACTGGTACATTTGTGTAGTGTGGAGGAGCACCCCAGTCACTGCATGATTCAAACATGCACAAACTATGAGTGCCTCTAGAAATGAAACAGTCATTTACGAATTATATGTTGGCTTAATATTTATTGTTGCCTCAGACATACCTGCTTCACATGCTTTATTCTTTAAACTCTCTAGTAAAACTTTCTAGTAAAACTTTAATGTTTGAAGCAACTTTGTCCTGGATGTTAAAAAATTCAAACCCAGCTTTAGCAGAGATGGCAAATGTGAAATGTGTGATGTCATGTCTGGTCACCATTTTCATCTGGTTTGGTATATGCAAGGAAAACCATCATGCATGAACCCTTGGTGTGTTTTGGGGTGGGAAATGGACCAATAAAAAAAAAGGGATGGGAGAATTAGGGACTAGTGTGGCAATGGAGGTGACAGAAGTGGACTTTGGAGCCATATGGGGTAAACATGTTGTGTTCTGAGGATGTTTGCTCTTGAGTGAGCCTCCTGCAGTGGCCTTCCAGGCTGTGGTTGGACTGCAGCTCCCATCAGCCCAACACCAGCAACTGGAAGCTTCAGGTACTCCACCATTTCATAAGTGGTTAGGAGTGCAGTGTAAGTTGACAAGCTCCCACTTTCCCTGCCCCGATCTAAACAGAGCAGCTATGTGTTATCCTTTATTTATTTATTAAGCTTGTATAGCATTATTTGACTGCAACAAGGCAGGGGTGGTGTCAGAAGAGATGCAAGTCCTTGTGACAAGAGCCCTCAGATATGAACATGAGCGGGGTCTGTGTTACAGAGGAAATGAAACAAAGGTGTCATAACAGTCAAAATAATCCTAATGGAATTTGCTGGGAAGATAATCGATCTTAATGGGAACCCGCATCAATGAGCCGTATTCAGAAGAAGGAGCAGCAAAAAAAAGAAACCCTCCAAAAACAACATCAGGAAAGCCTTAATGGCTTTCCACAGAGTTTTTAAAATGCTCCATGGGAAATGCGCATTCCCGCTCATTGGGACAATACGAGAGGAAGCATAAACCCGATTGGCTGGATGGGCACAGGGGGCGGGGCTTGCTAACAGGGCAAGTGCCCACTACCGCCATATTGGATTTTCGCCTTAGTTAATTATTGCTAAGGCGATAAAACAGGGTGTTGTTATTTCTTTTTTCATGGTGAAATATCTTTACACCATGGAATTTATTTTTTTTTTTTAATGCCGGGGGCAGATTTAAAAACGCAATTAATTCACTCATGGACATCATCTTGGCTAGAGGGCATGCAAAGTTTATGGGGGCTGTAAAACCATTAAGACAAGTTGCAGCTGCTGCAACTTGCTAATACTGCAGAGCAATATGTTTTTTTCAAGCTGGTATAGATGAGACCAAAGAAGCCAGTCACAATGCACAGTTGTGTTTCTGTTCTAACAGAGCCCTTGCTCTAGTAGAGGGCTTGCTGTTGAGAGCCTTGTTCCACCTACTGCTCCACTTCAGCACAGGTACTTGCTTATTCCCCAACCCCCTCCCTCTGACCCAAAGCCTGAGAGCATGCAAGGAAACAGTGATGGAGAGGAGGAAGTACAGCCACTGACACTGGGCTTGTCTACATGAAGGGGAAAAATCTCCACAGTAATAGCAAGTCGCAGCAGCTATGACCTGTCTTAATGGTTTTACAGCCCCCATAAACTTTGCATGCCTGTAGCTGAGATGCTAGCAGGGAGTGCATTGTTTTTAAATCTGCCACCACCAAACTTTTTTTTCAAAGAAAACTATTCCTATGGTGCACACTAGTGATATTGCACCTTTCAAAAGAGAGAGAGAGAGAGGGAGGGAGGGAGAGGGAGGGAGGAAAAAAGATAGCACAAACCTAAATTTTATCGCCTTAGCGAGCAATCGCTAAGGCAAAAATCCAACATGGTGGCAGTGGGTAACCTTGCCCTGTAACCCAGCCCACCCCCTGTGCTTGTCCTGTCAATCAGGTTTGCACTTTGTCCTGTATGGGGAAACAATTCATGTCGAATCACTTGTCTTAACTAGTAAAAATGCACATACCACTGGAGCTTTTTTAAAAAGTCAGGAAAAGCCGTGAATACTTTTCTTGCATAGTTTTTCCTCTTTTTGCCCTCCCTCCTTCACAATACAATGAAACAATACAGGGTCCCATTAAGACAGCTCATTTTCTGAGTGAATTCTGTGAGGGTTATTGTCACCGTGTGGACAACCCCCGGTCTGGTAAGCAAAACAGGTGTGGCTGCAATGACAGCAAGGAGAACTAGTTGGAGCATAAGCAACAAGGGTGGGGAGCAGATCAGCTCTGAATACCAGCAGTCCCTGAGGAAAGTGACCTCTGGTCCTCTCCTCTCTTTTACATATTAAAACAATTTAAAACCATGTCCATGTGTAAATTTGTGTGAAATCAATTAGGACCCGAAGGCTTTAGTAAAAACTGATGTTCTAACCTGGCACCCAAATGGCATTAGTGTTGGTACCAATTAGGCCTGTAAAGCGAAGTTATTTCATAAATGAGGCGCTGCAGCTGAGAAGGCCTTGATGCTATAACAGTAGCAAACACCACTTGAAACAAGGGGCATTGTGGGAAATTAACATGGCATCAAATCAAAGGCTACTCAAAATGCTGGCATTCTTGGTTTGTTTTTAAGCAGGAGCTCACTGGGGCCTACTTAGTTGTTGGGTCCTGGCAGCTGCCCAAGCATAACCAGGTAGTAGCACAGCTGTGTGGTAAGGAAGTGGTGGGACTACTGAGGGAGGAGGTCCTACAAAGGGTGCCTACCAGAGAGGCCTTCAAAGTTTGGAATCAGCCACTATGGTAGACAAGAATCCTCTAGTAAGTTTGTTAGCTAGCCTGCTTCTCAGGACTTTTATCATACGAGCATGTAAAAATGCTGTAATTCTGCAATTGAGGATAGCAGAAGCATGGTGGCATTATTACATTAATTATCACACGTTGCCGCAATAATGCAATACTACCGCTAATGGAATATCACACGGCCATCTACTAGTGCTTTACAAATGGGATTGAAGTTTGCGCTACTAAACACTTGTTTGCCCATGGGGTCAAATATTTTTTCTCCTCCTTCCGCAATTTTGCAAGAATTAGGTTTCAGCCATTATCATGAAAAGATGCCACTTCAATTAAACAAACAAAAACCAAACAAATAAACAAACAAATTAACAAATTAACAATTAAACAAACAAAAAAAAACCATACTGAGAAAAGGTGACAGATAATTAGAAGGGTATCATGGAGGTCCTTTTCATGCTCTCCACTGGATTATGTGTTCTCATTGTTAATTATGTGTTCTCATTGGGAATGAGGTGGGGAAAAGAGGGAAGAACACCCACTCATACCATAATATCAGAACTACAGAGGGAATGAATTATCGCACCCTCATCAATACCGGGAAAACAGCAATATTGACAGCTGTTTGCGTGTTTTGCCTGTGAATGCAAAGGTGCACCACAGTAACGGTTGGAGTGCTCACCAACCACGGTATAAAGACGATATTGTGCGATAATTGGAAGCCATTACCACCACTAACCCAGTGTAATTCTGTGATTTTGGCTTTGTGTGATAAAGTTCTGATTCATACCTTATTTCATGAGAAAAGGTGGCAAGTTTATGATTCTTCAGATGTTGTTCAGTTGTCAGCTCCTAGCATGGCCAATGGTCAGGAATTTTGGGATTTGTAATCCAGTTTTAAAAAGGTGGAAGATGTTCTAGAGGCAGAAAAAAAGAATGCTTTAATACAGACTCAATTAATTTGAGATAATATCCCTGCCAGCCATATTCTCAGAACATTGCAACCACCCTGTTTGTATCAATAATTTTAGCTCCAACTAATTTGCTTTTTAACAAACCAAAGGCAAAGGAGTCACAGGACATTCCCAGAACAGAATGTTATTGTGCTATCACTTTGCTGCATTCATCATTCCAAATTTTTAAAGACCTCCCCTTGTTTCCCCAGTATTTCTTCCATCGTTTTTTCCTTGCTACAGAAAATCGACCAAGGAAAAAAGATGGAATAGCTGCCCAGTCCATTGTAATGAGGAACACCAGGAACTGTTTGTCTGGAAATATCCACAGCCATGAGAGCCACTGTGGTGTAGTGGTTTAAGCGTTGGACTACAGCTCTGGAAATCAGGACTCAAATCCCCACTCGGCCATGGAAACCCACTGGGTGACCTTGGACAAGTCATACTCTCTCAGCCTCAGAGGAAAGCAAAGGCAAACCCTCGCTGAACAAATCTTGTCAAGAAAATCCAGTGATAGGTTCACCTTGGGGTTGCCATAAGTTGGAAATGACTTGAAGGCACAGAAGAACAACAATCCCCAGCCCTAGTGGTTTGGGCTGAATGTCAACCCAGATCAAAATCCAGTTATTTCTATCAACTCACACCCTGGCTCATGTTGTATAGGTATCAGGCCTTAAAGCCAGTGCTCTAGTGTCACACAGTCATCCAAGTGAATCCTCAAGACAGTGTCTTATGTGAGGGCATCAGTTATAGTTAAAAAGGAAGGTGAGATTATTTAGGATACTACCTGCACTAACCCTAATTAAGCTACTTTATGTGGTGTCAGATCACTGGTCCATGTATAGTGGCTCAGTATAGTTGACACTGACTGGCAGAGTCTATTAATGGTTTAGAGGCTGGAGTCTTTACAGCTGTACCTAGACATGTCAGGCACTGAAGATGGGACCTTCTGCACACAAAGTACCCTCCAACTGTCCTGATTTGGCAGGGACAATCCCAATTCATCTTCTGTCACCCCACCTTTTCAACTGCTTTTAAAATGTCCCAGTTTCTTCTTCGTGGCTTTGTGAATGCACACAATGGGCTAATCCCACATGTCCCAGTTTTCATCTGTGAAATGTTGAACTGCATGATGTGTGCTGTACCAACAAACTGCAACCTTTTTTCTTGTAACCCTAATGATTCAGTGACACTTAGCAGCAGTAACTGTCCCAATAGAGTACTTCACTTGTGTTCTATTTATGTACACTAATATTTAAGCAGAGAGTTAGGACATTTTCAGACAGTGCTAAATGGAGCTTACTGCGGGATGAGCTCCCGGAAGAGGAACGGCGCTCTTGCGCGACAGGGGGTCGTTTTTGGACGCCACCGTCCCTCTTCCGAGATCATCAGTGTCACTTCCGTTAAGCTTTGGAAGCGGTCACGGCATATTTTAAGCACGGAAGTTGCCCATACTTAAAATATGGCGCGGCCGCTTCCAAAGCTTAATGGAAGTGACACTGATGATCTCGGAAGAGGGACGGCGGCATCCGAAAACGACCCCCCGCCGCGCAAGAGTGCCGTTCCTCTCCCAGGAGCTCATCCCGTGGTAAGCTCCGTTTAGCGCTGTCTGAAAATGTCCTAAAATACAGTATTGCTCAAATTATTACATTTCCTCCAGCTGCAAACACATTGTTGCCTAAAGCAAATAGCAAAATGGTTCCCACCACTACACCATTCCATGTACAGAAGCCAAATGCAGAGTCAAGTGAATCTTAGTTCAAACTTGACAGCAGGCTTTATTATACCTGATGGTCTCTCTCTCTGGCTTTTCTTCGCAAACGAAGATTCAGGAAGGACTCATCGCATGCTTTCTGCAAGCGCGCTGATGACTGAAAAGGCCAATCCGAGATAAACAAGTCCGGTTGCAGAAATCACAGCAGAAGGTCTCCTTGGGTGATGTTTCTGGGTTGTGATTCTTTCTGCATTGTTGTTTCTCTTCAAGACTTGTTCGGCATGAGTACTCAAATAAGGCTGCAACATTGTGGATAGTGCGTCTCCATGCCTCCCGATGTGAGGCCAGGGCAGACCATTGTTGGTGATCAATTTGGCTGAGCCTGAGGTGTTGTTTCAGGGAGTCCTTGTATTGCTTTTTTGGAGCACCCCTCTTATGCTGACCCGTGGCGAGTTCACCATAGAGTACTATTTTGGGGAGGCGGTGGTCCTCCATCCTAGAAACGTGCCCTGCCCATTGCAGCTGGGTTCTCAGTATCTCCCCCCTCCCGTCCAAGGCCTTCATGGGGCCTCCGGAGCGTCTCCGGAGGCCCCATGGAGGCCTCCCCGGCCCTCCCGCCTCCCGCCCAAGGCCTTCATGGGGCCTCTGGGGCGTCTCCGGAGGCCCCATGGAGGCTTCCCCAGCCCTCCCCCCTCCAGCCCAAGGCATTCATGGGGTCTCCGGAGGCCCCGTGTCGCTGCTTTTGGGAGGCCGGGGGCCCTCCCAAAACCCGCAAATATTCGAAACCGTGAATGTTAAGTTCGCGAATGTGGAGGGGCAACTGTACAGGGTGATGATGACTGCATCTCAGAGATCTGATGGCAGTTCCCCTTTTTCCCAGCAATTCACAAGGAGTTCGTGGAATTTATCGTGGAATGCATGACCTCCGTGTTTCCAAACTTCAGGTGGGATTCCATCAATCCCAGCTGCCTTGCCGTTTTTCATCTGCTGTATGGCCTTAAGGGTCTCTTCCAAAGTGGGAGCTATGTCCAATTCATTTTTCATTGGTTTTTGTATCATATGTTGGATAGCTGAGCCTTGGACTACTCGGTTGGCACTAAAGAGGCTTTGAAAATGTTCAGCCCATCAATTCAGGATGGAGGCTTTATCAGTAATTAATGTTTGACCATCTGTACTGTATAAGGAGTTTGGACCTGTAATGTATAAGGAGCTTTGGACCTGATAAGTAGGTCCAAGCCCTGCTTTAAGAGCTTCATAAAATCCTCTAAGATCACCCAGATCTGCACAGCGTTGTGTCTGATGATAGCAGCTTAGTTTAAGGGGATAGAGGCCAGGCTGTGTGACAGGCTGTGTCCTGCAACATCTTGCTGGCTGCTCCGTGACCCCCAGCACCTACCCCCTTAAGCAGTACCTTCCTACCAGCAGGAGCCACCCCACACAGTTCAGAAAATTACAGGATATCCCAGAGCCCATTGCAATGAATGAGGGTGGAAGACTGAACATACTGTACTTCCTTTCAAAAGGGACCTTTGGTTCAACAATACCTGTTTGAGTAGGGAGAAGACTCTTCTCCCAAACTGCTCATTCCTGTTCAAGCTTCGTTCAATCACATCCTGGGCATGTTTGATTCTGGGGAATTTCCAATGACACCTCTGTAGGCCCTAGTGACCTCCACTAGCCCCTATGTTTGGGTTGCCCTGGTCTACTTGAAACCATGTGAAGTGTCTAATAATCTGAATTATGAATTATTGGAGGGAGGGGGCTGTAAGGCCAGGTAACAGAACCGTGGCAGTTAAAGTAGAATTATAGTGCCATGTAGTGTGAAAGGGTCCTAAATGGTTCTTTGTGTAGCTTTTAAACTCTGTTTTTACTGAAATATTAGTGAGTTGAATCTCTTGTGTATCAGCTTTCCAGATTGCATCTTCATGTTTACATAGATTTTATGGTGCACATCTTCTGCTGAACTCATAAATTAGTACACAAATATTGAAGATAGTAAATTGTATAGACTAGAATCCTGCAGCCTCATTAATCCAGAATCCCCAGAAAGAATTTTAATTAATTAATACACATGAATATAATTCATACACATGCATATATACATGGATACATGTACTCCTATTAAATCTTTTGTTTCCGGGTGTGGAATTAATCTACCTGGGTGTCTTTAAACAGCATATAAACATCCATTCTACAAAAGGCCTTAATTATATTGATGGCATTGTTGTTTGGACACTGTATAACACAACTAGATTTTAAAAAGCTGACTTAAAGGGAGATGTTGGTGTTAGAAAGTGACACATGCATCATACATTTAAGGCTTATTCAATTTTTTTTAGTTCCCTTCATCCAATTTTAAGGCTATCCAGGTCTTAGTACTGCTGCTGGATTTTCAAAACTGCAAGAAGGAATAGTCAAAATTCATGACATACAGGATTGACAATCTCTCTTTGGCTTTTAGTCTTGATTTCAATTCATGTAGCCATGTGCTTCTCTGTAAAATGAGTATATTACCCACATTCATAAATTATATGACACACACAGTTCTGTCTTTATGAAAGGTCCACACCTCAAAATACAGGATTGTTTGGCATCTTGTTCAGTCTATATAAAAGGGAAAGCTTTCCAGTCCTCAAATAGGGGATGTCTTTGAATAATAAGGCAAACCTGCCAGTCCTATAAGAGTCAAGCTTTTCAACCTTCAAATAAGAGACATTGCTTATAATAAGATACACTTGGCAAACCTAATCCCTATCATAGTGTGATACCCTGCAAAGAAAATATTGATTTTTTTTAAAAGAGGAATGGAATATTTGTGCAGTAGAATAGCGCTGGTGTACCTGACATATCATTTCTTAGAAGGACTGTGTTGCATGTCTGTGTTTTCATCATATAATGGGAGGGTGCTAACCCTCTCAAAGAGTAATAAAGGAGTTGAAGAAAGCTTTTAAGAAGTTTGCAAAATAATGTATGGGGTGGGTGAATCAGAGCTGCATTACTTGGCATCACAGGCATAATCCACAATCTGCAGATTACACTCATGCGTACAGGCTCTTTTTCTGCCCCCACCCCCAATTGCAATCATAGACAGATATTAGTGGCAGGCAATTAATGTATAGCTGTGTTTTCAACATTTTGGTAGTATCTGATTAGCGGTCACAATTGGCAGGTAATTTTTTCCCCCTTTGAAAACTGGATAGTGTGTTTATGGCCATGGACAACTGCCAGTAAAACATTCAAAATGGCTCCATTGCTTCTTGTACATGTACGAGTGTATGCATACCACTCACCTGCACCCAAGCAGCTGTCTTCAGAGAGTTGCTTAAAGCAGGAGCACTCTCAAACTCCTTTATTATAAATGAACAAAATGTGTTGCTTGATAAACTGAATGCCAGTGGTGTTCCAGATATTATACCACTGTCAGCTACATGCAACCTCTGACTCGTGGCCTCAGTGTGCCCCACAGGGCTTCTCCATCTAGGAGATAGATTTCTTTTCCTGTTATTTGCAGTCAGTGATCTAATAATATGCTTGGAAGTATTATTCTGAAATCATTAATATACAGCAGTTGTAAATTCAGTATCATATTCCATCTAATGGTACCCAGTCTTATTTCTTTATCACTTTATTGGTGTGTACCACTTGGTGTACTCCAGTGTTAAATATTGCAACAAAGCATTTGTTCCTCTGATAGAACAAAACCTCACTTGCTTTAGTATCAGCTAAACTGATTTTGTTGTTACAGAAGAAGTTTTCTAATTATCTGCTTTCAAAAAGTTGTTTAAAATACTTTATTTTTTTAAAGTTATTTTTGAAACTAGATTTCTATGACAGTGGTACATGTACAGGCTTTGCAGAATATAAAGAGAAAGAGTAATTTGTAGATGGTTGTGAAATCCATCATTTGCAGCAAATGTTTCCAAAATTCTTGAGTATGGCATACTAACCATCAGGCTCCATGGAAGCAGATTGTGCAGGGTACTTGTTCTCTTTTATTTTCTGAGAAAATAATCATAAATGCCTAGAGGTTGGAAGGCTTCCATAATAGGATTTCATAACATCAGGATTACATTATCGTAGTAATGATGTTTACAGCAGTAAATTATTCATCATCTGATAATAGATGATTAAGCCTTGTTAATTGTCCATTGGATGACATATCATATATGCCCAAGAAGCACTTTGTAAACATCTGACTTATAATTTGGGTGTTGTAGTTGCCCAAAATAAGGCAGGGCACCCAAGATATTGCAAAGAAGTGGCACAGATTTCTTGGCAGCCCAAATGAAGCTCTCTTAACTCTTTTGAACTAGGATTTTTTTTAAAAATGTGCAAGTTGTGTATTTTCTGACCCCTCTGAGAATTCAAGAATATAAAGATGCCTCATGGCCAAAGGAGTATTTGTGTGTTCCACCCAAACATCCAGAGCCACAAAATATGAGATAGAATAAAAAATAAAATAAAATGATAAAATAGTTTGTCAAAGAAATGTCAGGGAACTTTTTTTTTTTTAATCTATTTTATTAAATTGGCTGGGACAAAAGTACTGCAATGTCAAAAATCAATAGATTTGTTTGGGACATTTTGTGGTGGTATTCTTGATTGCAAGAAGCAAAATACTAGCAACACCTCAACTATATATTTCAGGAAGCTGAAACTGGGGGACATTGTTTACAATTGTTCAGGTAACAATGCTGTAAAATATGTACAGTACTTATGTTGTAGGTCGTTTTCTGTGTGGTTTTCACAGCAACGTATGACTCAAGGGACCCCCCCCCCTAAAATGTCCCATCTTAGTGCACAGAGATCTACAACACAAATTTAGAAGGAAGGGGCCCTTTCACATTACACAATCACAGCACTATAATTCCACTTTTACTACTATGGCCACATCTTAGGGAATCCTGGGTTTTTATAGTTTGATGAAGGACTAGAGCTGGCTGAGAATTCTAAGGGGTCATCTATACGAGCCCCCAAAACCAGAGTGATCTTCAATAAAGGCAATTTGCAGCAGCTGCAACTTGTTTTAATGGTCTTACAGCCCCCATAAACTTTGCATGCCCTCTATTCAAGATGGCGGCCATGAGTGAATTACGTGTGTTTTTAAATCTGCTGCTGCTTAACTTTTTGTTTAAACCCTATTTCCATGGTGTGCATAAGCAATATTTTGCCTTTACACACACACACACAGACACACAGACACACACACACACACACACACAGAGAGAGAGAGAGAGAGAGAGAGAGAGAGAGAGAGAGGACTTTTTCGGACAAACAAAAAATAACGCTAGCAGCCTCGCCAGGTCGCCAGGTCGTGAGTAAAATATGATCGTCAAATGCAAAATATGACGGTCAAATGTCCCAGCGGTACCGCAACAGTACCGCTGGGAAGGGGCGTCATGGGAAACAGACGCCCTCTAGCGCTGCAGCCTTGCAACCTGGCGAGGCTGCTAGCGTTATTTTTTGTTTGTCCGAAAAAGTCCAGAGAGAAGAACACCACGTTTTATCATTTTAGTGATTGCTCACTAAAGCGAAAATCCAACATGGTGGCAGCGGGCACTTGCCCTGTGCTAATCCAGCCAATCAGCTTGTACTTCCTGTCCTATGGGAAAGCGATTCAAATCAAATCACTTGTCCCAACAAGCGGGAATGTGCATTCCCCATGGAGCTTTTTTAAAACTCTGGGAAAAACTGTGAAGGCTTTCCCTTCACAGTTAATAACGTTTTTGGCCCCCCTCCTTCTAAATATGGTAAGACAAAGTGGGATGCCATTAAGGCAGCCCATATTCTCCTCACATTCTGTGAGAAAAGTATTTTTGCTGTTTGGATAATCCTTAAGTATCCCTCGCTAAACTGCAAATTCCACAATTCCATAGAATGGAATCACATGCCCTCCAATTTTTCACAGATGAAAACTGAGCCATGCATAGCCAAGCAAGTCCAGAGTTTGGTCAAGATAGGAATTTTTTTTAACATGGAAGAACACACAAGCTAGGAGAGGCTGCAGCACTTTACCTGTGCCTGAGCCTACTGGGAAGGGTAAGATTTCACTTCACTCTCCACTCCCTCCTGCTGAGTTAATCGAAAGCAAACTACTTTTGCACTTTGAACTCAGTTTGCAGCAACTGAAGTAAGCTGAGGACAAAGTGGGAAAGTAACAGGAGAAGAGAAAAAGAGAGAAACGGACATTTTAAAAGCAGCTGAACAAGTGAGATGACAGAAGATTAAATGGGACTGTCCCTGCCAAATTGGGGCAGTTGGAAGGTATGATATTGTATCAGGTAAAATTCGAAGCACAGTGCTATAATTGTGTTGTGTCAAAGGGCCCAAGGAATGTACAGAATGTCTCAAGATAACTGTGTTGTTTATTTAAAAGAATGTACAGTTGTCCCTCCGTATCCATGGATTTGGTATCCACAGATTTAAGTATTCATGGCTTGAAAATATTCTTTAAAAAATAATAATCCAAAAAGCAAACCTTGCTTTTGCCATCTTATAGAAGGGACACCATTTTTGCTATGCCACTGCATATAATGGGACTTGAGTATTCACAGATTTTGGTATCCACGGGGGGTCCTGGAATCAAGCCCCAGAGAATATGAAGGGACACCTGTAATATGTAATATTGGAGAAATCACTCTGGGAAAAACTTAGAAGCTATCTTGGTACTGAATATGATGCTACTTACTTTCAAAAACTTGCACAGGATTGTACTGTATAATATCTAAAATTCTCCCGTACTCTTTTGAATCAATCAATCTGCAACGTTTTGAAAGTTAAATCTAAAATACCACCCCCTACTTCATATTATCTGACCCAAGATTATCACAATTTTTAATGCTCTCCATATGGGAGCCCTTTAAAATTCTTTGATAGCTTGATTTTTGCTTTCCATCACATTTATTGAGTTGTTCTAAAACGTCCTGCTCAAAGCACATAGTTCCTCCTATCTTTAGGCTATCTGTGAGGTTTTTCCCTTCCCAGACTTACTTTCCATTTTATCCCCCAGGAGAACATTGGCTGTCAAAATTCTGTTACAGAAGTCTCCTTGTTAAAGCAGTGGCATTGGTACCTCCTATGGATTGGTACATTTTGGTCTACTCTTTTTTTCTTTTCTTCCAGTCTGTTGCTTCTCAGCATTCAATAAACTGGAGGAAATTAATAATGATGACAATCCTGATGTTGTTTGTCTCCACAGTCTGATGTTTGAAAGTCTACTGCCTTTGTAAATTGACATTCTGTTTGCCTAGAATAGCGAATACAAGTGCACTCAAGACTGCAGCTAATACAGCCATACTAGGGACTGACATACTGTAGGTTAGAAAATCCCATGGAGAGCCAGAGCAGTTCAGATCTTGGAGACAAGCTTTTATTGCAATTGATATGGATAGGTTGTCTGTATGAGGGTGTCTCATTCTGGGATGCGCTTGTGCCATTCTTCCTTTATTATGAAAATTTCTCTCACCCTCCCCTCCCTGTTTACTCTCCTGTGTAAATTTATGTCATTGCAACCCTGCATATAGATATCTCAATTCTCCCCGGGCATCTGTCAGCCCTTGGCATTCTTGGGCCCCCACATGTTGGCAAGGCCTATCACTGAGGCTGCACTTTTGTTCATGGAAAGCCATTTGAACCAGCAGAAGCCCTCTCCTGAAAAAAGAGGGAGACAGACACACTTTTGCCATAGCTTAGGAAAATTGCGTTTGGTGACCACAATACCCAGAAACCCCAACACACAGCCAGTGTGGCCACTTTGTGGGATGTGGAATTTGTAGTAATTTGGGGGGAAGCTGTAATGATTTTACCAAGCTATCCATTTTGTCCATCCTTTATCTTGTGCCAATGCCACTCACCCATAATTGGGGAATCCTCTGGAAGCAGGATTTAATAGTGCAGAGCGCTGGAAAGAGAAAGCCTTTCTGTTAGTAGCGCTGTCCAATGCACACCTGAGGCTACAATCCCATATGCCAATAGGCCTCCTTGAAATCAGTAGGATTACTGATTAGATATGTGCAAGATTTTATGTCTCTTTGATGAGCCTTGCTACTGTAGTAGGTTGGAGGTAGACTGATCTTAGTCTTTTACTACATTAATTGTTCCCAGGAACTCTGTTGCACACAAATATTTTAAATTCTGAAAGCTAAGGCACATAGCATAAATGCCCAAGGAACTGAGCTATGGCTCAGGAAGTGTCCAGATGTTTCTGGAGGCAAGTTAGCCTTGGGGAAGCCACCCTGTCTTAGTCTTATTCTCCCTCATCTGCAGTATGGAGAATATGCAGTCATGTGGAAGATGGAACAAGCTTGTTTTCTGCTAGAACATGAATTAATGGGTTCAAATTACAAGAAAAGAGATTCTACCTAAAATTAGGAATTATTTATTTATTTATTTTACTATAAGAGCTGTTTGATTAGTGGAATATTGTTTTAGACTCTCCATCTTTGGAGGGCTTTAAACAGAGGTTGGATGGGCATCTTTCAGGAGTGTTTTAATTGTGTATTCCTACATGGCAGGAGGTTGGATTAGATGGTCCTTGTGGTCCTTTCCAACTCTAACATTCTGTAATTGTTTGAATAATACTGACTTAACAAGCTTGTTGTAAGGATTGCAACTAGATAATGTGTTCAAAACTGAATGAATACTTGACTGTGTTATACAAATGTAACTGTAGTGGTAGCAGTTTCTCCAACTTTCTTGGAGAAAGTTTCTCAGCCAAGTACCAGTTAGTACTTGGATGGTGGTCTCCCATCCAAGTACAACCTAGAGCTAGCCTTGGTTATCATCATCCCATGTTAATGATCCCAAGTATATGCTCTAGCTTAAGAGCATACTGTAATGTACCAGCTTTCCCAAACTCATAGAGCACAAGCTTCAGGTTGCATCTGAAAGCTTTATTGCTAGATATCCAGGAAACATACAATACAAAGTTGTTGCTGAAACTGAAGGCCTAATGGTTACACTCTAAATTAAAAGCATTTTACAATCAACAAAATCTGGCAGGCTGCATAGATATTGGTTCTCCATCATCCACTGACACAGTCATTCCTTAAAACAAAACTTAACACTTTCCTGGGGCTTGTCTCAATGATGAAAATACTCCTCATAGAATTCAAGGAGAATACCTTTTGTCCAAACAGGATTGCATGTGTTTCGTCATATTCAGAAGGAGAGAGGCCAAAAATGCCATATTCTGCATGGGAAAAGCCTTTGCGGTTTTCCACGAAGTTTTGAAAATAATGTGAGGGAAATGCGCATTCCTGCTCGCTGGGACAACTGATTCAGATCACAGAGCATTCCCAATAAGAGTGGAAATAGAAAGCTGATTAGTCAGAAGTGTGTGGGGGTGGAGCTTGTAGACAACAAAATGGCTGGAACTGCCATGTTGCATTTTCTCGGTATCAATCATGTGCTGAGGTGATGAAACTTTTTTTTTAAAGCTTATTAAAGTGGAAGGTCATACTTCCACACCTTAAATTTGCTGTAAAAAAATACTGTTTGGCGGCGGCAACTTGTGGAGAATACCACCCCCCCCCTGAGTAATTCACTCACAGTTACCATCTTGATTTCCAGACATGCCCATGTGGACATCAAAGATGGGTAGCTTCACATACCAGCAATCTTGCCAAAAAACCATGGAGACAAATGAACACTGCTGTGAATTAGTGTTACTGCACACCAATCCACATTATATTGCCTCATCTAGACAAGCCTTCAGAATCTCCAACCTTGAGGCTAGAACTGCAGAAGCCTGGTTATCTGTTTCTCTAAACACAACCCAGGCAGTTACACATACCTCATTTCACCCACACATAAATTGTTACGCACATTCTACATCAAAGCCCCAGTGAAACTAATGAATAGGGCAGGAACAGGAGCAAAGGGACCAATCTTGACAAATGTGGTGGACTGCTGCTCAGTCGTAATGCTTGGCATGCAAAAAGTCTCAGATTCAACCTGTGGCATCTCCAGGTGGATTTGGGAAAGATTCTTGCCTGAGAACCTGGATAACCACTTCCAGTCTGTGTAGGCAATACTGAGATAGATCTGCTGATGGTCCAGCTTAGTAAAAGGTTGTTTCCTATGTTCCTAACCTAAGAAATACCCTGTGGTGGATCAGGCTAAAGTCTTCTTCAGCCATGATTTTATGCAGGAAACCAGCAACCAACAATGTGTACAAGATCCACTCCCGCATGAGACCCTGCCTGGTCTGCCTTTTACCCTTTCATTCTGTTGACTTGCCCATCACTCTTCTGGCATTCATCCTACTTTTCTACCAGTGAGTGAGTAACAGTGCTATGTGTCAGCTATGCCAAAGCAGCTTTTGCGAAACTCAGCTCTCACACACTGAAAATTCCCTTTCTAGTTGCAGACTACTCCCATTTCTTCTTGTCAGCATGGCCAGTGAGTCAACAAAATCCACTTAAATTCTGTTTCAGGCATATAATGCCATGCTTTGTAATAATCAATTTTCTGCTGAACAGTCCCCAAATGTACCTCTCCAATTGCACCCTTCTCTCACTGAAACACTTGCAGCTAACCTGTGTGTGTGTGTGTGTGTGTGTGAGTGAGTGAGAGAGAGAGAGAGAGTAGCTGTTGATTCCATCAGCTATGTAATGCCCTGAATCTGTTACCCATGCCTTTGGACATTTCTCAGAACTAAAAGAGAGGATGAGGTGGGGGGGGGGCGTGGAAACCACACAGAAAAATAGGATGTTATTTCTTTCAGAAAACTGTACAAAGCAGTTAAGTTGTAGGCTTTTTTTTTTTTTTTTGGTGGAGGAAGAACTGCTAAAACACGATAAAGACAAGAACCAAAAGGAAGTGGTGGCTAACAGCCACTTCCTCTACTGTGCAAATAAGAATAAGCCATATTTTCCCATCTCAAATTGATGCTACACTTTCTGACTGCCTAAACCAGTGATAGGGAATTACTTGGCCTGTTTGGGAACTTGGTCTAGCCCATACAGTGTCACTAGTCACTCTTCCCCAAAGCCCTACTCCTTCAGAAGGGAACTGGGGTGCCTGTAAGAGCCACAGAGCTGTTATTGCAAGGTTGTTTTACTTCTCCCTTCAGTGCCCAAGAGCAAAGCCAGGCACACTCAGCCAACAATTTGTGGGTTTGCCAAGTTGCCTTGAATCCAGTGCTGGGAGACAGGTGAGATAGAAATAAAATTAAATAAATGAAAATAAATAAATAAAGCAGTTCCACCCTGAATACACCTGATCTTGTCCACTTTCCAAAGCTTTGCTGCTACTTAATACTTGGACTTGGGACCAGGTTATATCAGGAATCTCCAAGTAAGCCAAGGAATAAATCTGGCCTGAAATCATGGAAATGAGTCAATAAGAAACTAGCCACACTCAACTGGCACTTTGACACATATAGGACTTTATCAGAAATGCAAAATACTGCATCATAAGGATGCCACATAACCATGAAAGGGTGTGTGGATATGACGACATCACCCTTTCATGGTTATAAAGGCCAAAAATCCTGTCATTTTTAATTGACGGCTTAAGCCTCTGCCGCTTTTTTGCCTTGGGCCATTTAAATCATGTACTTACCGTGACAATGGCTGCTCCAGCGCAAACACTTTCTGGTGAGATTGGGACATCCAAGTAAGTTTCACTCTTTTTATGAACCTTTCTGGGTTACTTAGGACTTTTTAAGTGTGTTTAGGTGTTTGGTGTAACTTAAAATGCTTTATTCTTGTTTTTAACTTTGAATTTCCCATGCAATGAAATCGCATGAGATTTCAAACAAGGAAGTGAATGGGGCTCCGTTCACTTTCTCTTTATTGCTGGGAGCCTTTGCTGAGATTAGAAGGTAAGGTGTGTTCTTTTGCCAGAATAAACATGCTTTTATGCTGGCAAAACAACATTTAAAGGGGCTGTGTCTGATAAAGTCCATACTCTCCAACTGTGCTGATTTGGCAGGGAGAGCCCAGATTAATACTTTGCCATCCCACTTTTTCAGCTGCTTTTAAAAAATGTCCTAAGTTTCCCTTTCCTCCTCCTACTTTCACCTCTTTGTCATCAGCTTACATCATTTGCTGCAAACTGAGTTCAAAGTGCAAAGTAGTTTGCACTCAATTAACTGAGCAGTGGGGGAGAGGAGAGAGGAGGGGCAAAATCTTGTTCTTCCCAGTAGGCTCAGGCCAAAGCAAATTGCTATAGCACCTCCCAGGTTGTGTATTCTTCCTCATTAATAACTATTGTCATCTTGACCACATTCTAATATTACTTTGCCCCATGGGTATCAGTTTTAATTTGTGAAATGTTGAGGGGTATGGACTCAGCCAGCTTCCAAGGAAGTGTCTGAGAATTGCTTCACTCCCTACTCAGCCTCCCTGCATATGAAAATAAAAGGGTACTGGAACCAGGTCAGTGGGCAATGAAAGGGGCAATGGAGGAAGCTCTAATGTCCAACACATTTCACAGCAACTTGATCTACAGATCCAGGAAATATATTCAGGGGTAGCCATGTTGGCGATGCAGCAAAATACAACAAAATCCAAAATCTGCCAAATAATGATAGTTTTATTAACCAAACAAAATGCAAAACAACAACAACAACAAAAACCACCTACCATGCAAGCTTTTGATTTTTGTTGCTAATGGAGTTGAAATTTTATTACCTGTCTTTTATAGCCCTTTGTCCCTAGTCCCTACATGGCCAAGATGGGGAATGGTGTTTACATGCATTATGAGAGGCATATATTGGAAGGGTAGGGCAGTGAAAACCCTGGACTCCCTGTCCATCTTGGGGAAGTCAGGCCTCATTTTGAAATACAAACTAGAATTTCCCTCCTTCCTGTTGACAAGGAAATGGTCTCTTTGAGAGCAATCAGTGCTTAACTGTCTTGCTTTTCTCCACTGAATGGAGACTCTTCCAAACTGGCTCAGACTGGTAGACACCCACCCCCTATTGTAAGGTATTGTAAAGTTTCCAAAGATGTTGAGCAATCCTGTTTGGATTTGAAGGAGGGCAAAGGTCTGTACTTGATTGGCATTGTCTCATGTGTGCACCTCCATTGTTTGTGTCCCCAGACATCATCTAAGAGTCATTACCAGTGCCCAAAGGGTGAAAGGCAGAGGTCACATTCACATCTGCCATTTGGACACAGACAAAAAACAACAACACAACCCTTTGTACACAAGCCATAGGCTTTGCATGCATCTAAGCACACGGGGCCTTTCAAACCCTCCAATAACATTCCCCACCCAGAGGTGTCCTCTCATTCCAGATGGCAGCCCTCAAGTTAGAAAAGGCCTATATAGAGGCCAGAGAGAAAGAGTCTCTACACTCTCTTTTCTTCAGAAGCTCTTTCCAGAGGTCCCCTTCATCAGCTGCCCTGATCTTCAGCCACCCAGTTTCTTCTTCACATCAGAAGGTGAAAAAACCTATGTGTGTTTTAGGAGATTATCAGATGGGGACAAAAATAGTGTCCCCAACTTGCAATCTCCTCTCACATCCCTGTAACGTTACAAAAAGAAAAATTTTCAGATGTACCTTTTCCATGCCAGTCCCCTCCCATTGGCAGCCCAGGAGTGAATGCAGCTCTGAGAGAGCTGCATTCACTTCCTGGTTTGAAATCCCGGGCTGTTCTCATGAGAGGATGAGTGCACGGGAAATTCAAAGTTTAAAAGAAAAGTGCAAGTCAAAAAGTTACAGCAAGCACCTAAACACACTATAAAAAATACAGGTAACCTGGGGAGGGTACAAAAAAGTATGTCATCTCATTGTCCCAATCTCACCCGGAAGTGTTTGGCACAGACCTTCCACGGACGCTGGGATCGCACCAGCATAACGGGGCACCTTTTCACTCACCCGTTTTTCTATGACAGAAACAGAATGGGCGATTCATGGCTTAGCCCGTGAATAAAAAACATCGATGGCGAAATGAAAGTAGCACGGGAACATGACGACTCGGGAATGACGTCGTCTGAAAAGAAAGCCCTTTTGCTATCTCCTGGTGCTGTGATAATGCCATATTTAGCCTGTTTGACGATATCTTTAGTCTGTAGTCCTTTAAGAGTAGCCGCATCCCTCTAGGCCCCTTAGGTTGATCAGATTAGGGTTTTAGACCCATACCATTGTTCCCCTCTTTTTCCTTTCAGAAACTGCTATTAACAGCTTGTATTGAATATAGTCTGTTCTGTTGGTCTCTACTGCTGTCTTTTTCTGTCTTTTTAATAAAGAAACAATGGTTTTTGCTGCAAAATCAGCTTGTCCTCAACCTGATTTCTTCCATTCTACCTCAATTTTACTTGGAGTCACTCTGGTTAATTATTTTTTTTTACCTTTACCTTTAGCCTGTAAGGTCCTGCAGAGAGTTAGTGCCTGGGGAGCTTTCCCCCACAAACCAGTAAACCCATTGTACTGCTCTTAATACTACCGGCATTGAGATTCCTCCAGACCAAATTAACTGACAATAGGAGTAACATCTGAGACAAAATATAGGCCTCTGACTCTAACATCTTCACTCTTCTTCTCCTATATGATTTTAAATATCTTTGCTTAATGAAGAAGCCAGTGAAGCTTCAAAGGTTTGCATGATGTATTTTGTACATTTTTGTTGGCCAATAAAAATATTACTGTTTTGTGGATTTTGTATTTTGTTGTACTGTATTTTGATCTATAGATGTTAACAGGTGATATCATGATAGAATGATCTACATCCTGTAAGGAGATTATCAGATGTGTCAAAAACAGTGTTATAATGATGCCATGAGATCGCAAAAGGTTTCCCGTATCAGATGCCGCCGTGCCCCAGCGTTATGCAAGCGTTCTGCTGCCATTACGAGGGAGTTCTTTTTTATTGTTTGGGAGAAGTCAAAAATTGATCCCCCATAGCGTTTGTGTTCTGGATTTTCATGTGTGTAAGAAGGTTCCCCGTACTTCTGGCATGATTCCAGCGTCAATGGGTGATACCTCCAGAACACTTCCAGGTGCAAACGGGAAAACTAGGTACTGTACGCTCTTTTTATGAACCTCCGCATCTTGCTTGTAAGTTTCTAAATGTGTATCTGTGCTTTTCTCAACATTTTCTTTTTTAATGTTGGTGTTTTGGGTTTTTTAGCACGCTCACATCTTCTTGAGAGATGCACCGAAATCTTGTTCATGGAGAAACTCATAAGTAAGCAGCATGAGCGCTTGTATTTCTGGATTCTTGAGGTGATTTTGTATTGTTATCACGGCAGTGTGTGAAAATGCATGTCATTGTACCAGAACACGAACACTGTAGAGTATAGTGCCGTAATAACGTTTTAGGCACTTGTCTGATAATCTCCTAAGGCAGGTTTCCCGATAATGCTGTTTTTCAAATGTGTTGGCTTCCAACTCTCATGATTCCTATGCTGCCAGTGCTGATGGAAGTTGCAGTTCTGTTGTAGTTGCATCTGAAGGGTACGGGTGGTGGTGGAAGGCTGCAGAAGCGTTTCACCTGTTAACTTATGTAGATCAAACTCTAATAGAAAACAATGCCTTTTTCACAGCAGCAGAATGTGAGGAGGATGACGTCATGCAATAGGGGAGCCCTTTTGCGGTATCCTGTTGTCGTTATCATGCCTTATTTGCTGCGTCTGATAATCTCCTAGTTCAGCAAAGCAATATTTTGGCTGCAGTTGTATACATGCTTAGCTGGGAGTAAGCTCAATGGACCTTATTTCTGAGTAGACATATTAAACATTGCCTTGTTAGGGCCTTAAATACATTTTAAGAAAACTGTTTCTGAAGAAGACAGCTAATGTTTGAGACATTTAGTTTCTGAAGACTAGTTGAATCACTCTCATTTAGTCAAGTTTTTTTCAACATTTGGGCAGGCACATATTGTCATAAATGTTATGAGAGATTCAGCAATGTGGATGGGTCCCTATCCAATATAGTTTCTGTCTTCTTATGCTCCTCTGTAATTTGTGGTTGATATTTCAAGCAATTGAGGATGTGCAGAATATCGTACTAACACTAAAGTTATTTTAGTCCAGTGATCATCTACATAAGCCATTCAAAGGAGATACAAACAGCAGTTTCAGTAATCATTGAGTCTGTTTTCCATTTGCTGATGGATATGAATTCCAAAAAATTTCCAAAGCTTTGCTGTGGTCATATAACTTAATAAACTAATTTGAATCTCAGGTTTCAATGATACATAAAGTTTCTATCCCTGTCTGATGTTGGGAAAAGCTTAAAAATTGCATCAAAGTATGACCTAAGCTGTAAACTTAGTGTGAGTCAAACCAGAATAACAATTCAAACTTCCTTTTTGCATTGTTATTTGTTACTTGTTATCTCTGACACCTTTCATAGCCATCTTCAGGGGTTAGTCAAGTTGTCCGATAAATGTCTGACTCATCTTCTGATGAAGTGTTGGCTAAGAAGCAGCTTAATGTGATTGATATCTGGTTCTCCAATATGAAAAACATCTAAGTCTAAAGCCAAAGGTACTTTTGAGGCTTAATGGCAGACTGAAATGCAACAGGTGCTGCTTTCAGGTTTCCATCACATGTCAGATAATATAGAATCATAGATTTCGAAGAGAACACAAGGGTCATCTAGTCCAACCCCTGCCATGCAGGAATACACAATCAGGAGATTTATCAGATGGACCCTTTGGGTCTGTTTCTGTCCCGCTAGCCCCCCTGCCCCACTCCCATTCCTGCTGCAGAATAAAGGAAAAAGTTTCACACACCTACCTTTATTCCGCAACAGGAACGGGCTCCTCCTCCCTTCCCTGCCCAGTTGTAAATGCAGCCGTCATAAGGCTGCTTTTGCAACCAACAATTGAACTCCTGGCTGTTCTTGCAAGAGAACGGCTGGGAGGGAAATTTAAAAAGACCGCCCCCCCAGGCTGTCCCCCCCCCAAAAGCACAAGTACCAAAACACATTTAAAGTAAAGAAAAAGCTACCTGGGTAGGGGTTTTTTTTTAACTTACCTTGTCATCCTGCTCACATCCAGAAGTGTGCGGCAGGGACCTCCTGGTGAGATCACATCCAGTTGTTGTCCCAGGAGCACAACAAGGCTCCTGTTCACTCACCCATCGTTCCGTTATAATAACGGAATGAGCTTCTTATTCACAGGTTTTTTCGTGAATAAGAGGAAATGGGGGAGGAACAGGAGCAGAATGGGAGCATCCCAGGACAGGGACGTCATTGTCTAAAAGGTAAGCCTTTTAGTGATCTCCTGTCATCCCTGTCCTGGGATATTTGGCCCATCTGATAATCTCCTCAAAGCATTCCTGACAGATGGCCATCCAGCCTCTGTTTAAAATCTTCCAAAGAAGGAAGCTACACCACACTTCAAGGCAGTGCATTCCCTGAAATATCTATGTATAATTTTGGGTCTGTGATGGAAGTTTCACACATGTAGGTTACAGTCACCAAATGCTGAGGATGCATGCCTGAATTCAGTTCAAGAACATTCTGCAGTGGTTCCTCAGGGACAAGAACAATAGAAGGTCTTGGCCAAGCAGCATCAGAAACAGTGGTCTTGAAAGAAAGGCTCTGAAAGTTAGAACATATGGAGGCTGTAAATTTTGGGCAAGGCTAGTGTAGCCATGAGAACTTGAGCTCTCTGTGAATGATATTGGGACTTTCAAAAATAAAATTAAAGGAAAATTGCCATGTTCAGGTGTTTCACCTGCATATTGATTAAAGACATGAGGAGAGGAATGCACTAGCTCTGCTCTCCTCCATTTCCATCACCCTCTATCCCACATGGTGGGGGACTTTCTGAAGAGGAGCACCTTCTCCGTATGTGGAGGCTTTCTACACAGTGGTGTCATTCAGCCAGTTTCCACAGGCTGGCCAAACCGGTTGTTAAAATTGTTTTTAAAATGTGGAGGCTGGGGAAGCTAAAAGGGGAGCCAGGAGTAGTGAAGGAGAGGAGGTGGATGGAAAGGTGAGAGGGTCACAGAAGAGGGAAGGACTGGATCTTCTGGAGCCATGGGGGAGAGCTGGGGCACAGATGTGCTGAGCTCCCCACTTTCCAGTATGACCACTCTTGAGAGGCTGGAGGAAACACTGGCCAGATGCGAAGCTGGGGGAACAACATCCTGGGATTCCAGCAGGGAGGTAGCAAACATCCACAGGGGACACAATTACACATGTACACATTTGGGTGAAAAACAAACAAACCTGGTTGTTAATTATTTTGAATGACACCACTGTCTCCACCTAATTGAAAACACACATATGGAAGGTGACAGAAACGATGATGGAGAGGCCAGGTCCTATGTGCTGTTCTCTCCTCTCCTGTTTAATCCACACACAGCTGAATCACCAGGATTGGGATATATTGTAAACAAGAAGAACAAACAAACAAAGGGCTTATCTATATGGTGAAAATAATCCAAACAGCAATTGCATGGAAGGTGATCTGTACAAATGGACATTCACATAAATATGTGTCATTCAGAAGGAGGCAGCCAAATCCACCTTAAACTCCATGTGGGAAGCCTCCGGGGCATCTGCAGAAGTTTTTAAAAAGTTCTGTACAGCATGTGAATGTGTGATCGTTAGGACAGTCACATTTGTGTTGCTGTGATCAGGCAGCGTAATCTGATTGGCTGGATGAGCATGGGAGGTGGTGCTAGCAAACAGGGAAAGTACCTGGTGCCACCATGTTGGATTTTTGGCTAAGCGAGGGTTCAGTAAGTTGATAAAATGGCAATCTTTTACTCTCTTTTTTCCTTTTTGTAAATATGAAATATTGAATGTGCACACCATGGTAAACTTTTTTTTTAATGGCTGTGGCAGATTTAAAAGCACAAGTAATTCACTCACAGCTGCCATCTTGTTGGCTAGGGGGCACTTTAGGGGGGATCTTTTGACTGTTAAGAAGGTCACAGTGCTGCGAATGGCTGCCTTTTCAGAGGAGTTAGTACCCCACCCCCCGTATAGACGGGACCAAAAAAGGCCTGGTCTGAGTGAAAAGATGAATGCAGCTTAGGGTTCCCAGAGGTCAGGGTTTAGCCCGAGTGTCAGGGCATGAAGCCTCCTCTCAGTTCCTTAGGACAATGGGGAAGAATCTCAGGGCAAGAGCACTGCCTCCAAAAGTACATCCCCATTTATTTTCTCATTTGTTAGAGTTGTTGTTTTTTTAAAATACTTTGAGCAATTGTGGTTGATGCTTAATACATCTTGCTTAATGATATCACCAGGGCCTAACCCTTGTGAAATCACCAAGGGGCTATCCTTTAGGAGATTTTCAGATGCGATTTTTGGCAGTATATATTCCAAAACAGCTCCGTTGCTGCTGCGCGGCAGGGGAGCAGTTTTGGACGATGCCGTTCCTCTGCCGAACCCCTCCATGTCACTTCCATGACAGAATGGAGGAAGCCGCATCATATTTCATTCACGATTGTTGCCCGTGAGTGAAATATGATGCGGCTTCCTCCATTCTATCACGGAAGTGACATGGAGGGGTTCGGCAGAGGAACGGCGTTGTCCAAAACTGCTCCCGTGCCACACAGCAGCAACGGAGCTGTTTTGGAATATATACTGCCGAAAATTGCCTCTGAAAATCTCAGGTTTATGCCCGCAAACCTCAGGGTCTGGGATGGTGCTGACCTGGCAACCCTAGTGCAGTTTGAGTTAGGGAAGGACTCAATCCATCTGAAAGCACCATACCAACAGCTGTGGAAAGGGACTGAGGCTTTATTCGCCAGTCACAGGTTTTGGAGAACACTTTTCTGAAATACCTGTGAGTAGATTTTCAAATTACTTCCTCCCAAAAAAGGCCATACAAATATTTCCTGGCTGAAACATATTGGGTGGTCTCTTGGAGTGATCTTTTGTTTTTGTTTTTAAAGAACACCCTCTGTCTTTCCTTTACATCAAGAATTCAACACAGTCTTTTCCCTAGCAGATACAGCATGGTGAGCAGATGCCAGGCAGGATGCTGTATCTTCCGTCTGACATTCATGCAGTTATTATTAAAGGTGCAGCAGAGTCATTCAGGGGAGAAAAGGTAGCTATACTATGGAGATTATCGGATGGGGACAAAAATAGTGTCCCCATCTCGCTACCTCCTCTCCTGTGACCCCCCCAACCCCATCCTGGCACAGTAACAAACTGTTTTGCACTTACCTTAATTGCACGTCCGTCCACTCCCCTTGGCAGCCATGGAGTGAATGCAGCTTGCATGGAGCTGTATTCACTTCCTGGTTGAAATCCTGGACTGTTCTTGCAAGAGGACGAGTGCGCAGGAAATTTAAAAAATAAAAGCCAAAAATATATCCAAAAGTGACAGCAAGCACAAAAACAGACTTTAAAATTACATAGTAACCCAGGAGGATACAAAAAAGGGTGTCGCTTACCTGGATGTCCTCATCCCACCTGGAAGTGTTCTGGAACGGACCTCCCACTGTGGTTTGCATCTTGCTATGGGAACGGGGCTATGGGAATGGGGCACCTTTTTACTCGCCCATCATTCTGTCATAGGAATGGAACAGGTGATCTACTCACAGCTGTGAATAAGAAGAAACGAGGGCAAAATGGGGCCAACATAGGAGCATAACAGGACGAGCACAACATCATCCGAAAGGGAAGCCCTTTGGCGATCTCCTGACATTCCTATATTGCCATATTAAGGTTGTCTGATAATCTCTTGTTTTTTTTTTAAACAAAATAATAACAGAGCCTACGTTATTTTCCAATATATTTGCTTCATGCCTGTTAGTCCAAGTCCTGGATACACTTAATTTGGACTGAATCACAGTTAACAAAGCAGGATTTACTTTCAAGAAAGATCGAACAGCACAAGTCAGAACAAAGCTTTATCTTTCAGTTATCTTTCAGTTCCTCTGCATTCAGAATGAACACAAAAAAGTTATCTTAACACCCTTCCCAACTTACCCCATGCTATGCAAGCACTTATGCTAAATGCAGCATGTATAATTTATACAAGGCAATCAGGATCCTCCAGCTCTTCTAGGAACTGGGTGAGGCAGACGGTGTACATTGGTGCTTCTTAAGCTATAGGATACCAAGGACTGGCAGGATTTATTTCCCAGTACCATTTCTGCCCATATGCTGTAACTGCTTCTCTCCCCCTCCCCTGCCCCCAGAAACTTGCTATGGACCAGCAGCCAGTATCTTGCAGAAACAGCATCAGTCCACAGAATACTACTTTGAGTAGCACTGCTGCATACCACTGCAGTCTTCTGGTAATCTCTATGACTGCTAATTTTAATAGTGGAGAGGTGGCAAAAAGATGAGAGAGAGATTTTTAAAAAGCATATTCACATGTTGGGAGCTAGTGTGGTGTAGTGGTTTGAACGTTCATTGGATTACAACTCTGGAGACCAGGGTTCAAATCCCTGCTTGGCAATGGAAACACACTGGGTGATCTCGAGCAAGTTGCATTTTCTCAGGCTCAGAGGAAAGCACAGGCAATGGTACCCTCCCCTCCAAACAAATCTTGCCATGAAAACCCCATGATAGGTGCACCTTAAGCTGGGAGTGACTTGAAGGCACACAACAACAATTCACGTGTTTTAAAAAAGCATAAAACCAAATAGAAGAGGAATGGAAACCAATAACATTACACTGGGAAAAGAGATGGGAAAAATTATCAGATCTTTTTTTTTTATTATTTCTTTCCACACCCTATTATAATTGTTCTCAAATAGGTCCGCATTTCTTTTTGTGATCCAAATGCCAAGATATCTTGCTTTTTTTCCAATTTGAATCCAGATTTCTTGCTTAATGATAATTCTTCTGTTCCACTGATGTTTTTTTGTCAAGACTGCTGTATTTCCTCTATTCACTTTAAACCAGATAGATCTCCGAAATCCAAAATCTTTGGAATGGAATCTTATAATCAAGAGCCTATGATTTGAACAATCCTGCAGAAACCTACAATGCTGGAACAGTGACACCTTGTTTTTATGGCTGACCTGTGGGATGATACATGTATGGATTAACCCAGGGGTGGACAAAATGCAGCATTTCAGATATTATCAGACTGCAGCTCTTGCCAGCATGCCCAATGGTGAAGAAGTCTGAGAGTTGTGGACCACCAACATCTGGAGGGCTGCACTTTATCCACCCCTAAGTTAATTCACAGTGCATATGTTGAGCCTCATTCCCTTCCCAAGTAGACCAGTTATTGTGGTTTATGCATAATGTATGAAAACAATAAGCCTAAAAAGACCAGGGAGTCATCTAGTTGAAAACCTGTCATGCTTGGGGGCTGATGTCTGATTAGTGAGCCACATTATTGTATCAATGATGTGAATGCATATGATTCACCCTAGTGTGTCACAGTCAGAGAACAGGAGCAAACAAGGCATCATTCACAAAATGTCTGCCAAACATCTTTGGATGTCGAAAGAGGTTCAACCAATTTACACATTGGAGAGTGAATTTTATATCTGGCAGGAGCAAAATTTCTGTGATATTTTGGGAGATCTGATGATCACAGTTGGAGATGTGGTGCATAATTAATTACCTGTAACTAACCATTATTATTAATAGGAAGGAAGATTGCGTCATTCAGGTACTGGAATTTTGCCACAAAGCATATTATGCATCTCAAGTAAGAAACAAATCCCACAATGTTCTGTGCAATTTAATCCTCAAGGCACTGTGGTATAGTGGTTTGAGTGTTGGACTAGGACTCTGGGAGACCAGGATTTGAATCCATGCTCAGCCAAGGGTGATTCTAGGGCACATCAAAGTCTCTCAGCCTTAGAGGAAGACAATGTCAAACCTCCACTGAATCAATCGTGTCAGGAAGATCATAGAAAAGGGCCACCATAAGTCAGAGTTGACTTGAAGGCACATAACAAGAACAAGTATGTTTAGGACTGGAGGCAAAGACTCAAATGTTCTTCTCTCTGATTAATGGTGCCAGATATCTAGTTGCTGCTGCTATGTGTGTGTATATCTTTATCTCAGTATTTGTGCAGTAGGAGTTCTATTTCATTTTATGCCTTCTCAAAGATGTTGAAGCAGGATACTTAAATATTTGGAATGACTTCAAGTTAGAAGGGATTATAAAGAACAAAAATTAGTACAATGGAGCTCATTTGAAAGAGATTCATATGCCTGCTTTGTTAAAGTTACAGTGTCAGGAATTGTAGGTAATTGTGAAGTTCAGGAAGATGTATTTATTTATTAATTAATTAGAAGTATTTTTTGTCCATACTTCATCCTGTCAGGATAGTAAACAAAAAATACAAGAAGTAATCTACAAATATAATTTAATAAAAACTCCTTATTATGCTTCCAAACACTTTTCACTATAATGTCATTTTGAGGTTTTTTTTAATTATATTTGTAGATTACTTCTTGTATTTTTTGTTTACTATCCTGATAGGATGAAGGATGGGCAAAAAATACTTATAAAGATTTAACTCAAAAACTGTTTGCAACCAAAAGTCAAATGAAAACCTGTGGGTTTTAGGATTGCCTATAGTCTAAAAAACATGCACATATCCTGGTTTCATTGCTCTTTACCTTTAGAATAGCTTGATCTGCTGAAATCCACATGTGAGCCCTTTCACCTGTTAACACCTGCAGATCCATTGGATGGTAGCGGGTTGGGAGAGGGCAGATGTGCAGCAATGAAGAGCTCTAATGACACGAAGTGGTTGGGCATCAGTAGCACGTTTGCTCCAGAGACCCTCGTTGTGCCTGTGGACAGTTGTGGGAGGAGAGATTCAGAGGATAATCAGATGCAGCAAATGTGGCATGAACACAATGCCACCAGAGTGCAAAAGGATGTCAATATCAAATGACATTGTCCTTTTGCGTTCTGCTGGCGTTATGCTAACATACCTTTTTATTGATGGCTGAAGCCGTCAATAGATCCCCCAGTTCCGTTTTGGTGCCGGCACTGCTGGTGTGAGAAACCTCGGGCCATTTAAATCTCGTCACTGCAGCAAGAATGACCTGTCCGGCATGAACACTTCTGGGTGAGATCAGGACATCCAGGTAAGTTACATTCTTTTTATGACCCTCCCCGGGTTACTTGGGACTTCTAAAGTGTGTTTAGGTATTTTTTGTAACTTTTAATATGTTCGTTTTGTTTTTATTTTTGAATTTCCTGTGTGACAAAGTCTTGCGGGATTTCTAATGAGAAGTGAATGGGGCTCCGTTCGCTTTCTCTTTATTGCCGGGGCTGCCTTTACTGGGAGAGGAAGGTAAGTGTGTGTGTGTGTGGGGGGGGGGGAATGTTCTTTTGCCGGCATAAATGTTTTTGTTTTTAAATGCAGGCAAAAGAAAATTCTAAGGGGGAATTGTCTGATAATCTCTACAGTGTGGAAAATATATATTTTTTAAACTACAACTTCCAAAATGAATTATCCAGCCAATTGGTTGAGGGTTTCTGGGAACTGCCAACGTCCAAGTAAAGTTTCCAAGATATATATTGATTTTCTACCAGCAATGTTCCAACTGGTAGTAGGCACCAAACTAGGGCACTGCAGGGGCAGAACAGCATTGGATCAACTGAATCCAGAGGCTTCTGGACTGGGTCCATCAGTTATGCCAACCAGAGCTAGCATCAGGGCTGCACTATGGTTTTTGTAGATGCTAGGCATTCTTTTTTGTGGAAGAAAATATAAAATGTCTTTATTTTGAAAGTTTTGTTTTCCTTCCCAGTTCCTGTAAAATATATAAATAAATCCTGTTTTTGTAGGCTCTAGGTACTGTGTGTAAAGGGCCTAATAGAGAAGGCCTGGCTAGCACAGCTCCCCTCTGGTTTTAATGGGAGTGTGTGTTTTCAACAAGTAACATCTGCCAGAGTAAAAAACAAGGTGCACCATTTTCTCTTGCCAGCGTGAGCTCCCAGGGCTTTGGAAATGATCGATGATTTGCCACTTCACTTCTCCACCCCACTATTCAGGATTCCTCTTTGCTCCGTGACCTTCAGGTAGGGCACGTTCCACAACAATCTCTTCCAAATCCTCCATGTCTGTGACTTAATGATCTGAGGCCTCTAGCTCATGGCAGGTTTAATTCCTCTCTTGGCTTCAGCACACGCCTCACAGTATGAGAACTGTGAGGTATTTATTTATGCAAATCTGGGCAGGATGAGAGCAGTGAGTTGTTGCAAATGGACTTTCATTAACAATGGTATGTTTAATCATTCAGTTGATCAATACTGTATTCTAATAGAAAGTATCAGAAATGTCATGAAATGTTCATTAATGCTCTGGAGAATCATTAAAAGTGCAGAGGCCATTTCTAAAAACATATAGTTGAACATTTGGTGCAATTACTTGCGCTTAACCCTAACCCATCCTCATAGCTAGAAACATTCTAACCATTATTATTATCTGAGATATATTTTAGCTTTGCTGTTCTTCTTGAACTGTTCTGGGGAGTATGAAGTCACCCATCTTGATTCAGAATCAGACCAGTATTTATAAGCTTTCTCAGTGGCCGTGATAGTGGTGAGATGATGATGATGATGATGCAATTAAAACAAGCATTACCACACAGCTAAAAAGGCAAGACTTTGTAACTTTAAAATGCAGGATCCCCCCACCACCACTATAATTATACAGTCAAGCTGGAGAGCCAGCATGGTGCAGTGATCAGAGTGTTTGATTGAGACTTGGGAGATCTGGATTCCCATTAAGCCACAGAATTCTTTGTGTGATCTGGAACCAGTCACTGTCAGCCTGACCTACCTAAAAGATTGTTGTGAGGAGAAAGTAGGGAGTGGTATAGGCTTGTGTATGCTGCCTTGAGTTCACTGGAAGAAAGATGTGATATAAACGTAACCAATAAATAACATAATAAGCATTATGACTTGGACAAATATGTATACTGAACTAATTATAAACCTCAGCACCACTATAAGCTGTGATGTATAGTCTGAATGCTTCCTTCCATGTCATTCTAGGCTACAATACCAGTAAATGACTTCATCTTTCTCTGAATCTGGGAGGGTTCCAATGCTTTCACAAACTCATAATTTCAGCAAGTTTGGCTTGGGATGATTTGTTCATTCACGGCTTCCCTGAGTTAATACTAGATCTTTATCTGAAAGGGAAAATTTCCATAGTTCATACTAAACTCCAAGTTTTAAACCCCCACACACTACAGAGCACAGCTTTAGCACTCACTGACTTCCCTTTCCCACTGCTAGTTGCCACTGAAATTAGAACACTGTGCCTGCTGTTCCTCATGGACAAGCCAATGGCAGAAATAAAGTTTGTTATGAGCTTCTGAAATGAACTTTAATGCTAAAATACATTCTTGTGTGCAATGATGAGTGCCAGTCACCTGGAGGTGGTAATAATATTGATGCCCTGGCCCATGGTGGCACATTTACATTAATATGCTGTTTGATGGCTCCATTTCTCCTGCTCATTAAGCACAGATGTGGGACCATCTGTACAATGGATACCCAGATTAAGACTGTTGTTTGAAAAATAATGATGCTGAGCTCTTTCTGCAGAGTTTCATGTGCTGTTAGAAAGACTGATTTCACAAGAGGTATTTATTTCAGAGAGCCAGTGTGGTGTAGTGGTTTGATTGGACTAGGACTTTGGGAAGCCAGGGTTCAAATGCCCACTCAGCCATGGAAACCTACTGGGTAACCTTGGACAAGTCACACTCTTTCCACTTCAGAGGAAGTCAATGGCAAGCCCCCTCTAAACAAATCTTACCAATAAAACCCCAAGATAGGTTTATACTTGATATTACCATACATCTGAAATGACTTGAAGGCATACAACAACAAATTTATTTCAGAAGAGCTGATGGGAAAGCTATGTTAATATGCTGAACTAGACCCATGACAGGATAGAAATCAAGGGGTTGTCTAAATGGCAAAAATAGTCCTCATAGAATTTGAGGAGAATTCATTTTGTCCAAATGGGATCCTGCATCAATCCACCATATTTGGAAGTGGGGGGTAAAAAAACTCCAAATACTCTGTGGGAAAAGCCTTTTTCCTGTATTTTTAAAAAAAACTCTGAAGGAAATGTGCATTCCTGCTAGTTGGGACAATCAATTTACTTTGCTGTGCAGTCCTGATAAGAGCAGAAGTGGAAAGCTGATTGGTCGGATGTGCACAGGGGGCGGAGCTTGCTAGCAAGGCAAGCACCTGGAACCACCATGTTGGATTTTCACTGTAGTGACCATGTGCTGAGGCGACAAGACAGTCTTTCCCCCAGTTTATTTAAGCAGAAGATCACACTTCCACATGTTGGATGTGCTTAAAAAAAAACACTGTTTGGTGGTGGCAACTGGTGACAATAAAAATGTGAGTAATTCACTTGTGCTCACCATCTTGATTCTCAGGAATGCCTGTTCAAATAACAAATGCATATGGCTTTGAATGCCTGCGATCTTGAAAAAAATTGTGGAGACAAATGAAAGCTGCTGTGAATTGGCATTAGTAAGCATCAATCCACATTTTATTGCCTCGTATAGACGAACACCTGGTGAGAATATGCCGTGAGGTGTTGTTTTGTTGACTGGGGGAATTTTAATAGTAGGATTCAGGTGCTTCCATGCTTGTGTCTGTTGCTAAGATCTTTATTCTCAGTTCTTGGCATATGTTGACCAGGAGAGAGAACATGATTCTGATATTTAAGTAAGTACCCTTTCCAAAAATAGCATCTCTAAATAGTGTCACAATAACCTTGCCATACAGATTGATTCACAGGTCTCACAGAACCAGGCACCTGATTATCTGAAGGAACAACAAAAATAGGTTGACAGAGTTGTGGTGTGTGTTTTTTTTTGGACTACAACTTCCATATTCCTCCAGGCACAGTGGCCAAAATAAATTTCCCATGCTCTGATAGCCGGTGTCAGGAGATGAGAGACAGAAAGTGAAATGACATGCTAGGAGAACTGTACAGTTTTAATGTCTGCAGCAATATAGAGAGTGGTCTACAGGATGGTAGGTAGATTTTAAGCTTGATGAATGTAGTTGGATTGTTTTAGAAGAAACTTGAAATTGACCGAAGAGAACCTTGTACAAAATAGTGGACAGATAGACATGTAGAATTAAGCAACAAGTTGGTTCTGAGCCCATGGTTGATTCATCTGTTTGTTTTTAGTACCAGAATTGAGTCTCCAGTTCTTTGTGCAAAAATCCATGCCTCGTTTCCTGCAAAGCTTTCTTCTCTTTGGCAGCCTAACACTCACAAAAATAATTCCTTTTGGTTTTGAAGTTATTCAGAGCATCGGAAATGAATAACAATTGCTGATCTACTGCTACAGGTCACCTAGATGTTTATCAGCAGATTGTGAACTGCCATTTGTCCATTCTAGGTATACAAGAAGGGTGGCAATAGGTAGACCACAGTCCGCTGGTGGATGTTGGCCAATGTTTTTTGTCACATACCTGCTGCAGAGGTGTGGAACATGTCACCCTTCTGATGTTGTTGGACTACAACTTTGCTTACCTCTAGCCAGGATCAGGGAACTTCAGTCTGTCAACAATATAAGGGTATTCCTCCCTGGTCTCATGCCTTCTGGTTGTTGGAAATCTTGCAACACAAAGCATATTTGGTTTCCTCTTCCATTACAACAACTAATTCTATAGTTGCATCTTTCCTAGAGTGTGAAACATGATCATGCATCATCATCATCATCATCATCATGTTCCACTGGGAAAAGTTCCAAATGGACTGACAAAGTCTCTGAATGAAATCACCACATATAGGATCACAGTAGTATAATTACAAATAATGATTCTACTTGGAATATGCTGTATTATCCAACAGTATCTCACAGATTCCTAGATTCTTGGACAAAATATGAATCATTTTTGGTCCAAAACTCTAGTCAGTAACCCCTGGTTGACTGTAAAACTGAGATAATAATATTAGCTAACACACATTGGAAACTGCTTAGTGCCTAACGCGCTATAAAGTGGTGTAGATGTGTAGTACTATTGCTTAACAATTTGTAAGCCACTCTGAGAGCCTTTGTGGCTGAACAGTGGGGTATAAATACCTAAATGATGATGATGATGATGATAGTAGTACAGGCATAAAAGTTAACTCTTGGGGCCTTTTCACACTACACATTTATAGCACTATTGTTCCATTTTATTTGCCATCCTATGGAATCCTGGGATTTGCAGTTTAGGGAAGGGTACTTTGAATTCTTAGCCAGAGAGCTCTAGTGCCTCCCCAAAAGAAAAGCCTCACAATTCCACAGGATGCAACCATGACAGTTCAAGTGGAATCATAGTGACATCATTGTGTTGTGTGAAAGGGCACTTGATCTGGAGATTACTGTTAATCATGCACTAGGTGTATCAATTAGTCTGGAGTGAGCATCCTAAATTATTACCTATGAAGAGTGTCACATACAACAGATGGGGCTTTTGACCACACACTAAGTATCTTCCCTGCAAGCCATGGGGAAGAGACTTAGTATATTACTGCCACACGCGTCGCAGTCAGTTGGCTGTGACTGTTGGCTGTGGCATTTGCGAACATCAGTGATAAAGATACTGATTGGACATGATGGATAGCACAAAACATAATAGAGAGAGCACCCAAGGGGGACTAGGACAAGGCCAAGCTGGAGAGAGCAGAGCATTTGAGGTCTGGAGCTGGTTCAGGCAATACGCCCAGGTTTGAGCAGTCTGTAGCTTTGTTGCTCCCTCTACCCCCCACCAGGAACTGAGTGAGCAGAATCAATGCAGCCTGACAACATTGATGCCATTATGCAGGATCCCAGCTGCATGTTGCTGCCTCCTGCCAAATTAAGCAGCTGTTGAAGAGGTGAACAATTCACAAACAGGTAGCATGCCTACACCTGCTCCTGATGAATTCATGCCAGCACTACAAAGTAATTTCTCATATTTCCTTTTCTTTACTAAAAGCAAGTGTGGGTCTCTGTGTGGTGGGGGAGCGAAAACAGCATGCAAAAAGGAAAGTCAAAATCCTTACAATTAGTTCTTCATCTCAAACTTTAAAGGTGTTCTGTTGATTTCTGCTTGTGACTGATCTGAAATCTGTAGCCTGGCTATAGAATAATGAATAATGATCATGTGAAAGAGAGGGCACAGTCATACCAATCCATTCATGGTGTGTATGTGCCTCCAAGTCACCTTTCGACTTATAGCAACCCCATGAATTGCATAGGGTGTTCTTAGACAAGGAATACTCAGCTTTTTGCCATTGCCTTTCTCTGAAATGTAGCCTATAGCACCTGGTATTTGTTGGCAGTTTCCCATCCAAGTACTAACCAGGGCTGACCCTGCTTAGGTTCCAAGATCCGATGGGAGTATTGTCTATATGAGGAGAAAAAATGTGGATTGATGCACACTAACACCAATTTGAAGCAGCTTCGATTTGTCTTAATGTGGTTTTTTTGGGTTTTTTTTTTTTTGGCAAAATCACAGGCATGTGAAACTATTTGTTTTTTGCTGTCTCAATAGGCATGCCTGCACATCAAGATGGCAGGTGTGAGTGAATTACTCACATTTTTATTGTCACCAGGTGCCGCTACCAAACAGTATTTTTAAAAAAGCATATCTAAGGTGTGAAAGTGTGATATTCCACCAAAAAGAAAAGAAAAGAAAAGAAGCTGCTTTTTTTGCCTTAGTACATGATCGCTAAGGCAAAAATCCAACATGGTGGTTCCAGGAGCTTGCCTTAGTAGCAAGCTCTGCCCCCAGTGCACATCGGACCAATCAGCTTTCCATTTCTGCTCTTACTGGGAATGTGAATGAATGCGAGTCAGATTGTCCCAATGAGTAGGAATGTGCACTCTCCACAGAGCTTTTTAAAAACTTCAGGAAAAGCCATGAAGACTTTTCTTTTGGAGTTTTTGGTGGATTTGGCCCCCCTCCTTCCGAGTACTGAGGATTGATGTGGGATGGCATTTTGACAAATTGTATTCTCCTCAAATTCTATGAGGAGTATTTTCATTGTATAGACAACCCCAGGAGCTGGTGCCTTTAGGGTATTTAGGCTAACAGTGTACAAAAATGAGACTTGCACTTCCCTGAAAAACAGCACTAGAGCTCTTTAACAGAGCTCTTTTCCAAATATTTCTAATATTTCACCAAACTACAAATCCCAGGATTTCATAGGGCTGAGCCATGACAATTAAAGTGGTGTCAAGCTGCCATAAATGTATAATGTAGATATACTCAGAGATTTGTGTAACAGAGTTACTATGGATGGCTTGAGACAATACTTCTTCAGATCTGACAAAGATAACCAATAATATTTTGGTGATATAGTTCAATGGGAGTGTGATGTTTGTGTCTGTAGCAAGAAAACAGCTTGTGGGATGCTAGAACTGGATCTGAAAAGGAGGCAGCAAGCTGACTTTGCTCTGTACTAACTCCTATGAAACTGTCAGTTCCCCTAGAAAACTGATGGAAGTTAATGCTATGGAAATGAGTGTTCTGCCTCTGTCTCACTGAAATACCATAAACCCCAATGACCTTCGAAGAAAACTGAACCCTGAGTAAGTGCCGGAACCCTGAAACTTCCCACCAGTCAGAAGTAGGGTGCATACACATAACAATAGGCTTTTGCAAAGATTTGGCAAGCAGACATTCCACATGGATGTGTATTTATCCTATCTATAGCTCCCATAGCTCCCAGCATCAACATTGCCAACTGCAGATGAATGAGACTAGTATCCTCTATATGATGTTGGAATGATCTACCTGGTAGAGGTTGAATACTCCATTGTGAAAACTGATTACTCACTAGAAACTAAACCAATAAAGTAAGAAGAGATGGGTTGCCAAAGAAATTGCCTGCACAACATGTCTTCACCTGTTCTTTAAACCATAGTGTAGTGTTGCAGGAAGATCACAGGGATAAGCCATGGAAGACCTCAGTGCAAAGTTCTGCTCAGTCGCAGACTCACTGACTTGCTTCTGCCAAATTATTCTCTTACAAGTACTGTACTTCATTTTTCTTATATCAAATCCTATTGTTAGTTCCAACTAAAATCTATGGGATTTACCCATGTGTTGACTCACCATTCAACAATTGATTCAGTGGTTATACTGTGCAATTTAGATCAATAAATGATAATTCCATTACAAATGGTCATTAGGAAATGATTAGTTGTGAAAATGTTACAAAATCCATAAAGCAGCCATACTTTTATTCGGCCAACTTCAAAGCATAAAATACATTATGCAAGCTTTTGAAGCTTCATGGCTTCTTCATCAGGCAAAGCTGTTAAAAATAATATAGGAGAAAAAAGGTGACGATGTTACTGACAGGCTTACATTCTGGGGTCAGCTAGACAGGAAGATTAACAGTGGATATTTGCGCATTAGCTCACCATTGCAGCAGCGTTCATTCGTCTTCACAATTTTTTCTAAAGATTGCCGTTATGGGAAGCTATCTGTGTCTGAAGTTCACACGGAGCATGGCTGCAAATAAAGATGGTGGCTGTGAGTGAATTACTTGCATTATTGTTCTCCAAAAGCTCCTGCCATTGCACATTTCCCCCCTCATTAAATCCAAGATGCAGAAGAGCGATCTTCTGATATATATATATATATCCCCGCTCTTCAGCCACAAGGCTATCAGAGCGGCTTACAGATTGTTTATAAGCAATAGCAATTTAAACATCTACACTGCATTAAGCAGTTTCCAATGTGTGTTAGCTAATTGCCCCCACAAACCGGGTACTCATTTTACCGACCTACAAAAGGATGGAAGGCTGAGTGAACCTTAGAGCGAACCTTGGAGTGAACCTTCAATCTTTACCACTTGAAAATCATGCATGATCACTTCCGTGAAAATCAGCAATGGCAGCGCCGGCCACTTCATTGCCTGCAAGCCCACCTCTGCACACATTGGACCAATCACATTTCGACTTCTGGAATGTGCCCCAACTCGAATTGGTTGTTCAAACAAGCGGAAATGTGCATTTCTGTATATATTTTTATATAAAAAAAATTACTTTGCAAGAAACAGCAAGGACTGTTATCGTGGAGTACATGGAGTTTTTGCCCCCTCTTTCAGATATAGCGAATCCCCATGGGATCTCATCAAGACAAAAGGTATTCCCCTCACATTCCATGAGGAGTTTTTTCATTGTGTAGATGACCCCTCTGTCTTAGGTGTTACTCTGTTGTCAGTTAAGGTTGTATTGAGCGATTTCAGGCAGAGGCCACTTCCATTCTTGCCCATGTGAGGTCTAGTAATATAATTTTAACTCCATTAGTAACAGAAAAGTAATTTCCCTTGAGATCCAGCTGTCCCTGTCCTGTGCGAAGCTAACTGGTCCTTTCTTGGTTAGAGAACACTGAATTTCTCTTCCTAATGCTGTTTGTCTTTGGCCTTAGGCACAAAGTGTGCTGTAATATCTAGATTGGAGTCAGAAATGTAATCCTCCAGATATTGCTGGTCTGCAGCTATTATTATAAATGTCCACACCATACAAAAGTTAAAAAGCAATCAAACTCTCAAAAAATTAAGATCATTTAAAAACATAAACCCTTAAAATCAACAGCAACAAATAAAGTCCAGCATTATACAAGGCCTGTTTCCCCTAAAAAATTAATTCTCAAAGGCCTGCTGGAATTAAAAGGTTTTCACCTGCCTGTGGAAAGTTAATAAAGAGGGTCCCAGTCTAACCTCTCTGGGAAGGGAGTTCCAGAGCCTGGGAGCAGCCACTGAGAAGGCCCTCTCCCATGTTCCCACCAAATGTACCTGTGAGGGTAGAGGGAAAGAGAGAGGCCGCCCAAACATCCCTTAGTATTGGCTATGCAGGCTATTGCTGTTGGAAAATTGTAGTCCAGCAACATCTGAAAAGCCACATAATTCTCACCTCTGAGTACAATTCTCCTGTCATGTATCTCACCTCTTTGCGGATGATGTAGGTATTGTAAATACGATACAAGACATCTACAGGGAGCAGGAATTCTCTCCTGTCTGGTACAACACCTCACTCTGGATTTGAAAGACACAAACAGCACCATAAACCTATACAGCAAAGTTAGTCTCTGTTCCCTCCCCATTTATTATCTGACAGGACATTGCAAGTGAACATGGCAATTGTGATTGTCCTAAATTAACTGGAGTTTTGACTGTCTAAACTGCACACATGCCATGCTGGCACTGATCATACGGAAGTGCCTGAAGGCTTTGATCTTAAGCAAATTGACTTAAAAGTAAGCACTATTTGAAGTCAACAGGAAAAAGTTTTAGCAACATGTAAGAACAATTAAAAGGGAGGATTATGAGGTGCTTTCTTATCAGACAGGAGACAGCGCATAGTACCACAGAGCCTTTATCGTCTGAAGAGAATTCAAGATAATTAGAGCTTTTGCAGAGGAAGCTGGTACAACAACTACAACATTGGATTCAGGCAAGAAACCCTGGATCCATTTTTTAAAAACTCAGCAATATTCTGTGGCCAGCTTGTTCCAAGCCCTTAGGCAACTCAATGTAAAACAACAATAACAACAATGTTCTTAAAATAGAAATAATTTCACCACAAGTAGAATAAAATGAGTCGTTGTACTCATGATAAAAATGTTCATAAGCATAATAAAATATTTGCCTATATGTAGATGGCTTCTGTTACCACCCATCCTAAAGTATTACAAAAGCTCATTGAGAACATTTGAAACAGGTGTGGAAACAAAGAAGCAGGATATCAGCTCTGTCATTACAGTCTCCATCTCTTTTCTGGAAGTCAGTACTGTACAGATAGAATAGAATTGCAGAGTTGGATGGGTAAGGAAATCAAAGATTTACTGAATAGATGTAGGGATTTTACTCACAATCTACTCTATTTCTGAGGCATCGTGTAAAAGTGTTGCCCAAGTAAGCTAAGGTGTTACCTAATTATGAATGACAGTAAACCAAAGTTTGAGGTCACATGGAAGATGCTATAAATTGGCTTAGAACAACAAAGACATTTTCAGCCTTGAAGAACTAGCATCCTTCACTGAAGCCAAGAACCAACTAGAAAGGGGTTAGAAAGCAAGACAGATAATGCACACTTTGTTGGAAGTGAAGAAGCATTGACACTTGTTTACAGTAGATAGGGACAGAGGGGAAGTCTAGAGTTGCATGCCTATCCCTTTGACTCATCTCTGTGTGTCATTGATCTTGTTTTCAAGGTTTTACTTTCTACTTGCATGTAGAGGTCATTCCCCCCCTTGCTCGTAGAAGTTTAGTATTTTACAACTCTTTGATAATCCTGCAGACAAGAAGCAACTCTGCCTCAAGATGCTTTACACCCATTCATGAGAGTCAGTTTTAGGGACTCTTGTGCCCAAGTTAGATAACTCTTCTATCCATCCATTTTCCTATCTCAGGTGTATTCTCTGCCACAATAAACATAAGTTTTGCTTTTTAACCTTACTGGAGCATCCTGAATATTTTCTATCCTGTTTTATACCAGAAGCTCCACTGAATCCACGAGATCCATTGAATCCATGAGATTTCCCTACATGTCAACTCACTATTCAGGAATTGATTCAACAGGTTTACTCTAGTTGGGACTCATCAATAGGATTCAGGCCATAGGATGTATATGGATAACACATATATCACATACTGGAGTGTGCAGTAAGTATATATGTTGACAGATTAAAGTTAAGGTCCTTCTTATTTCTTTAATGACAGAAGATACAACAGTTACTTAGGTTAGGAATGGGGAAACTTTTCCAACCTGGAGGCTGAGTTCCAATTAGGAGGGATTTTCAAGAGCCACACTGTGACAGCATGCAGGATTAAGGGCATAGAGAGAAGTGGCCAGGTGTAATTCTTATAAATTTGGACAGTTTCCCTCTAAGCATACAAAACATAACTCAGTTCTATGCTGATCTACTTACACGTGTGCAAAGGCTGGAAATGCTTAATTAAAGATGAATTCATTCCCCCTAGTTTCCTAAAATTTTCAACAGTGATTTTAAAAGTTGTCACTTAAATAATTGCATGTCAACAAAATTAATAAGCTAAGTAACAGTCCATGTTTGGCATTACTTTAATTTGTTTCTTTTGTGGAGTAATTTTTGAAGGTCATGGTGGTAGGCATTTTTAGCAATTGTAACTGTTTTTTAAAATAAATATTAAAATAAATGTTTAACTAGCATGCCATTAATAGTTAACTTTTTAAAAAAAAAATTCAGTACAAGAATAGCATTAAAGAATGAGCCCACTGTCATTTCCAATTTCTAGAATTAAGTCCTAGTGCAATAGCTTCATGGGCTGCAAAACAGAGCTCAGTTCAATGCAATGCTGCCCTGACTCCCAGTATTGGGGAAAAGGTGGGATACAGATGATAATGATGACTGTGGAGAGCTAGAGATAGAATACATTTGAACCAATGAGATGAGAGAATGTGGAAGCCAATCCCAGAGCCAGAAACTGTGATGGGAGGGGTTTCAGAGAGGATGAACTGAGTGGATGTCAGTTAAGAGAGCCAGTTTTGAGTTTGTCAGTCACCCATTCAACAGATTCAGCCTCACCAGCTGAAAACCAAGGCATCTCTTCCAGCTGCACAAGGTTTGTGTGTGTGTGTTCAATGTGAAATCCTGTTCAATGGATTTCTACACTGCAAACCCTTCAGCTTTAACCTGTTCCTCAACTGCATGTTACAAAGAGATCGTGGGCGGAGGGTCGCCCATTCATCCCCTGCCTGCATCCCCCCCCCGGGTCTGAACGGATAATCAAACATTCATCACACACCCCCAAGGCACAGCCAGCGTCTGAGCGGATGATCACACATTCATTCATCCCCCCACCCCACAAGGCACAGTATAAAATGCCAGCGTCTGGGTCTTTCAAAATGCCTTGTGTGTCACTGGCTTGAAACCTTCACTCCACAGCTGCCTCTGCTTAAAGGGTTACATTTTAAAGAGACAGGGCAATTGCAAGCCTCTGCCCCCCTGCACTCAGCTTGTACTGGCTTGGGCTGCATGGGCTCTAGTCCGCTCTGCTTTTGATCTCTCTCACACTCCCCAGCACCAACTGATCGCTCCTCCCCCCTCCCCAGTTTAGCTGGCTTTACATGGTGTTCTTTCATTTCTAAAGGAAAGCACAGGGTTTAGCCACTGATCGCTCCTGCCTCCCCCAGATTCCTTCCCTGATCCCCTCAGCGCCTCATCTCAAAAGCAACACTCATTAACCCCCTCATTCCCAACCAGAAGCCTGAACAAACATTTGAGCCAGCCAATAGCATCACTCGTGGCGCGGAACTCTAAAGGAAGTACATCACCGAAGTTGTGAAAACATGAGTAATTGCATCCTTGATTGACAGCCAAAAAAAACACTAAATCCCAGTATGCTAAACATGTGTAAACAGCAAAAGCACGGGATATAAGAGTGCGGGATAAATGAAAAAATATGGGATCTGATGCCATGTAAATATGAATCACAGGATTTTCTAGAATTTCCTTAAGAGGGACAAAAATAGTTTAAACAGTGCGGGACAAATACGGGATCAGGAAGTCCCGGTACGCCCCATGACAAAAATTGTCGTGTAACTGAGTTTGTTATACAGTTGTCCCTTGACATTCGTGGGGGTTAGGTTCCACGGACCACCGCGAATGTCAAAAAACTGCGAATATTGATTGCCCCCCTTCCCCCACCAAAGTGACCATGGGGCCTCCGGAGGCCCCATAGTCGCTTTCCCCAGACTCCCCACTCCCTCCCAAGGCCTTCACGGGGCCTCTGGAGACCCTCCCAAGGCCCCGTGGAGGCCTCCGCGGCCCTCCCCCCTCCCTCCCCGGGGCCTTCCCCCTCCCTCCCCAGACCTTCACGGAGCCTTCCAAGGCTCCGTGAAGGCCTCCCCAGGCCTCTCCCCTCACTCCCCGGGGCCTTCATGGAGCCTTCCAAGGCTCCGTGAAAGCCTCCACGGCCCTCCCCCTCCCTCCCCAGGCCTTCATGGAGCCTTCCAAGGCTCCGTGAAGGCCTCCGCGGCCCCCCTCCCTCCCCAGGCCTTCACAGAGCCTTCCAAGGCTCCGTGAAGGCCTCCCCGGGCCTCCCCCCTCGCTCCCCGGGGCCTTCACGGAGCCTTCCAAGCCTTCTCTCCCCAGGGCTCTTCACGGAGCCTTCTCAAAAGGGAGGTACTGAAGGCCGAATTTCAAGCAGTTCCAGTGAGGAGGAAAAATGGGAGGTGTCTAAAGAAACCAGGATGGATGTCGAATGAACTTTCAACTGAGCTAGGATTTAATAGGAGCATGTACAAGAAATGGAAAAAGGGGGAAATAACCAAAGAAGAATTCAAACAAATAGCCAACACGTGTAGGGAGAAAGTTAGAAAAGCTAAAGCACAGAAAGAGCTCAGGCTTACTAGAGAGGTTAAAAACCTATAAACAGGGTTGTTTTGGTTATATCTGTAGCAAAAGGAAGAACAAGGAAGTGGTAGGGCTGCTATGTGGAGAAGATGGTGAAATGCTAACAGGGGACAGAGAAAAGGCAGAACTACTCAACATCTTTGCCTCTGTTTTCTTCCAAAAGGAGAACAGTGCTCATCCTGGGGGAAATGGAGCAGACGATGCAGTAGGGGAAATGCAGCACATTTGTAAAGAGATAGTGCAGAAATATCTGGCTACTATAAATGAATTCAAGTGTTCAGGGCCAGATGAACAACATCCAGGGGTATTAAAAGAAGTGGCAGATGGAGTCTCAGAGCCACTGTCAATAATTTTTGAGAATTCCTGGAGAACAGGAGAGATCCCAGCAGACTGGAGGAGGACAAATGTTGTCACCATCTTTACAAATGGGGGAAAAAAGAGGACCCAAATAATTGCTGTCCAGTCATACCAGGAAAGATTCTAGAGCAGATCATTAAACAGAAAGTCTGTAAGTACTTAGAAAGGAATGCTGTGATCACTAAAAGTCAACATGGGTTTCTCAAAAACAAGTCATGCCAAAATAATGTGATCTCTTTTTTGATAGAACCACAAGCCTGGTAGATGAAGGGAATGCTGCAGATGTAGTGTATCTTGATTTCAGTAAGGCCTTTGACAAGGTCCCCCATGATATTCTTGCAAAAAAGCTAATAAAATATGGCTTGGACAATGCAACTGTTAGGTAGATTTGTAATTGGTTGACCGACTGAACCCAAAGGATAGTCACCAATGGCTCCTCTTCATTCTGGAGAGAAGTGACTAGTGGGGTGCCACAGGGTTCTGTCCTGGGCCCAGTGCTATTCAACATCTGTATCAATGAGGGGAAAAGGAAATAAAGGGGAATAGAGGGCATTCTTATCAAGTTTTCAGATAATAACAAATTAGGAGAGGTAGCTAATACCCCAGAGGACAGGATCAGAATTCAAAATGACCTTGATAGATTAGGAAGCTGAGCAGAAACTAACAAAATGAATTTCGATAGGGAGAAATGTAGAGTACTACACTTAAGGGATTATCAGATGGGGACAAATATAGCATCCCCATCTCACCTTCTAATTCCTGCCCTGTTCCCATCCCTGTTGCCATTAAAAGGAAATAAAGGGGAATAGAGGGCATTCTTATCAAGTTTTCAGATAATAACAAATTAGGAGAGGTAGCTAATACCCCAGAGGACAGGATCAGAATTCAAAATGACCTTGATAGATTAGGAAGCTGAGCAGAAACTAACAAAATGAATTTCGATAGGGAGAAATGTAGAGTACTACACTTAAGGGATTATCAGATGGGGACAAATATAGCATCCCCATCTCACCTTCTAATTCCTGTCCTGTTCCCATCCCTGTTGCCATTAATTTTTCCCCCACACACCTACATTAATCACAGGTTAAAAAGTCCTCCCTTCCCCTCCAGCAGCCCATGTGTGAATGGAGCTCTCAGAGAGCTCAATTCACTTCCTTGAGACCAAATCTTGGCTGTCCTCACAAGAGGACGATCACGTGGGACAAACAAAACTAAAACTAAAACTAAAAATCTAAAAGTTAAAGCAAGCACCTAAATACATTGAAAAACAACAACAAGTAAACAGGGGAGGGTACGAAAAAGGCTGTCACTTACCTGGATGCCCCAATCGCCACTGGAAGTGTCCTGCACTGACTTTACAGAACCTTACAGGGAGGCTGGCATTGCATGGGAAATAAAAAAAAAATAAATAAAACCAAATGTCAAAAAGTTAACCTAAGCACCTAAACACACTGAAAAAACCCCCCACAAGTAAACAGGGGAGGGTACAAAAAAGGATGTCACTTACCTGGATGTCCTGATCACCACTGGAAGTGTTCGGCATGGACCTCCTAGATTGTGCCACAGGAACGGGGCCGCCTTGTTGCTCGCCCATGATTCTGTTGCTGAAATGGAATGGGGAATCTATTGATGGCTTCTGGCCGTCAATTAAAAAAAAAATGGAAGGGAACAGAAGCAGCACGGGAGCATACCAGGACAGGGACAATGTGATCTGAAAGGGAAGCCCTTCTCGATCCTGTGGTGTCCCGGATTATTACGCTGGTCTGATAATCTCCTTAGGCAGAAAAAAAATGAAATGCACAGATACAGGATGGGTGACACCTGGCTTGATAGCAGTGAATGTGAAACGGATCTAAGAGTCTTAGAGGACAACAAGCTGAACATGAGTCAGCAGTGTGATGCGGCACCTAGAAAAGCCAATGTGATTCTAGGCTGCATGAATAGGAGTATAGTGTCTAGACTGAGGGAAGTAATGGAGCCACTCTATTCTGCTTTGGTCAGACCTCACCTTTGGTCAGACCTCACCTGGAGTACTGTGTCCAGTTCTGGGCACCACAATTCAGAAAGGATATTGACAAGCTGGAGCATGTCCAGAGGAGGATGACTAACATGGTGAAAGGTCTGGAAGCCATGCCCTGTGAGAAGCGGCTTAGGGAGCTGGGTATGTTTAGCCAGGGGAAGAGAAAGTTAAGGGATGACATGATAGCCACATTTAAATATTTAAAGGGATGTCTTATTGAGGATGGAGCAAGCTTGTTTTCTGCTGCTCCAGAGACTAGTACATGGGACAATGGATCCAAACTACAGGGGAAAAGATTCCACCTAAACATTAGGAAGAACTTCCTGATCGTAATTGCTGTTCCAATAGTGGAACATGCTACTTTGGAGTGTGGTGGAGTCTCCTTCTTTGGAGGTTTTTAAACCGAGGCTTGATGGCCATCTGTCAGGAGTGCTTTGACTGTGTATTCCTGCATGGCAGAGGGTTGGACTGGATTGCCCTTGTGGTCTCTTCCAACTCTATGATTCTATGATTCTGTTTGTCCTGGATTCCCAGTCCACACTCAAACCAGCACTACTATCCCATGCATATAGAAGGTAAGTTTATAGTTCTTCTGGTGAGACATGAACAAGATATGTTTACTGTAGTGAATACAGTCACAGGAAGGACCAGATGTGCATGGTTCAAATGCAAACAATGTTATTGGTCTTGAGATTTTATTTTGAAATGAAGTTATAAGCAGACCCAATGAAAAAAGGAAAGAAGAGCATACTTAACAATTCAATGAGGTCACAAAAGAAAGAAACTCAGTAATTATCATTCTTAGTCTACATCAGTAGGCAAGTGGGACAGCTGTTAATACTACCTAAGCAGGAACTCACTGTCTGATGAAATCATAGTTGTACAAGTTATGTCACATATAGTATGAGGAGTGTGCATGTATGCACCAGCATGGCTTTTCCAAGAAAATGTTGGAAACTAAGCAGCATTTGCAAGAATGCTCACCATGTTGTTAAAGATTCCTATCCATCTCATAATGCAACAATTTCCAAGATTCCTTAGGGCCAAGTTGTTGGGGTGTGGTGGGTATTGAAGGGAAACCAATCCTTTTACAATTGTTTGAAGTGTTTGAGGCATCTCTCTAATCTCAGTTGCCAAGAAGCAAGAATGCACTTCTGCATGAACACTGTAATTTGGGTCCCTCAGTCTAGCTGCAAGAAATGTCCTTGCTATCTATGCATATTATCAGTAACCCATTTCTGCTCCTAAACTTGCAACACCTAACTTAAATTAACTCTAATTACATTTAGTCATATTACTCTAGTTTCATGGTTCTCAGCGATCCTCATTCATCTGTATGCATCTTTCCTGATTCTCATGATGCCACCAAAGATGTAGAAACTGCCTGCAGAGGATGTATTGTCATCTCTACTTCTTTCTCATATCTACCCATGTAATGAACATCTTGAATACTACAATGAATGCCTCCATAGAAATATAGCTGAGAGCTTTAAGCAAAGGGGCTCTAATGTGTTTTACCTTGAAGATCCCTCCAACTTCATCTCCTCTCAGTCACCCACATGTTCTCCCAGTTACCTTAACGTATCTTTTTCTGTGTATTTCCTATGTTACATATGGTATGGCATGGCTTGTTCCATATGATCCTGGCTGCTCATTAAATCAAGATCTGATGGGGGTGACTGAAAAAAATCTAAATAACACACCCCAAAATATGCTAACCTATATATTCTTTAGAAACGTTCAGCAGAGATGGACTGGAAGAGGAGAAGACAGGACCCCTCCACAATACACAATTATATGGGCACTATGATTGTACTGTACTTTAATGGATGTGGCTCCATCCTGTGGAATCCTGAGAGTTGTATTTTGGGGAGGCAGCAGAGCTCTCCATTCCTCTCTAAACTGCAAATTCCAGGATGCCGTTAGATGGAACAACGGCAATAAAGGTGGGATCACAGCACTATAATTGTGTAGTGTGAAAAGGTGCCCAGTCAAGTCACATTGAGTGCCATGTCAGGAGAAAGGCAGGATATAAACATGAAATAAAATGAAATAATAATCCATAGATACCAGGGGTTTGTCTAGATGGTGAAAATACTCTTCATAGAATTCGAGGGATTCTTTTGTCCCAATGATAGCCTGTGGTGATTTGCCTTATTCGAAAGGAGGGGTGCAAAAAACTCCAAAAGCTATGCAGGAAAAGCCTTTGCAGCTTTCCCCAAAGTTTTTAAAATAATGTGTGGGAATGGGCATTACCGCCCACTTGGACAATCAATTTGGGATGCTGCGCATACTCAGAGAGAAGTGGAAGTGGACAGCGGATTGGTCAGATGTGCGCAGAAATGGAGCTTTCCAACAAGGAAGTGGCTGGAACCACTTAGCAATTGTGTGCTTTTTTGCTGCTCTGAAGCAATTTTGCCAAAAGACCATGGAAACAAATGAACACTGCTGCAAATTTGCAATAATGAGCAGGAATCGGCATTATACCCACTCATCTAGACAAGCCCCAGGATGCGGGATCTAAAGGCATGAACCTGTAAGCTCTTCCCCACATTTTGATAATATGCATATTGGTTGTGAGTTGGGACTTTTTCAAATGGGGGGAAAAACCCCGAGGAGGTTGGGAGAAGAACGGGACTGTTGCGCTTACAGAGCCCCATTTCAGATGCCACCGTCCTCCTCCATCCTCCTCCAACCCCCTCCGTCCTCCTCCCGACCTCCTCCCAACCTTCCCCAGTGCTGCAGGCACCACTTTTTATTGATGGAAAACCTTCATCAATAAAAAGCAGTGCCTGCAGCATGGGGGAAGGTCGGAGGAGGACGGAAGAGGATGGCGTCATCTGAAATGGGGCTCTGTACACACGGCAGCCTGTTCTTCTCCCAACCTCCTCAGGGTTTTCCCCCCATTTGAAAAAGTCTCTAGAGTGTTTTACAGGGTTGACTCAAAAATATTATGCTGCTTGAGGCAGAGGACAAAATGCCTCTTCCCTGACTCCACATTATGTATGCAGAACCTGATCAAACCGAATCAGTTTGAATCCATGGTGGCAATGAGACAACAGCCTCCAGTGAACCTGGTGGTGATGCTTAAAAGGTACTTAAAAGATGCAAGGTAGGGAAGCACACAAAGACTTGTCCCCGCCAATAACTCACACTAGCTTCTGACACTTGAGGCAGCTTTGTGTTATGATAGATCCGACCTCAGGGCTTGAGTTATCACTCTGTTGACCACTGTTGAGAAAGCTGGGCTTCAAAATGCAGAGTCATAGAACAGCGGTAGCAGAAAGAGTTACATCTGCTGCAGAAACTAAGCATTTCCAGATTCCTCTAGTCTCTTCCTCTTTTTTTTCCTTGCTTCTTCTTCTTCTTTTTTTTGCAGCATCATGCATCTTCCAGAGCTGTCAGGCAACACTGGACTTTATCAGACGTGGCAAATATGGTGTCATAATAATGCCTAATGAATGAAAAAAGGTGTTATACCACATGACATCGTCCTTTAGCATTCCACTGCCATGAATAAGGTGTTGTTTTTTATTGATGAGCCAAGCCTTCAATATATCTGCCATGGCATTTTTGTGCCGGTATTGAGAGCATTTGAAATGTGTGCCATTGTCCTCTCATGATTACAGCATCAACAGGGCAGAACACTTCTGGAAAGAATGAGAAAGCCAGGAATGGGATGCTCTTTTTATGAACCCCCTCAGTTTACTTGGGAGTTTGTGAGTGTGTTTCTGTGATTGTGTGTGCATTTTCTCTTTTCATAGAAAAATAGAGTTGGAAGAGACCACAAGGGCCATCCAGTCCAACCCCCTGCCATGCTGATTTTACTGTTTTTTTAATTTTTACTGCACTTGTGTCTTCTTGCAACAACTGGCAAAATCATGAACATGGAGGTAAACAGCACTAGTATTTGTGCTCCTTTAATGCTGAGGTTGCTTTTTAACACAATTACAACTACATATGGTAAAAAGGGTTATATTGCTGGGACAATTACACTGCAGAATATAGTGCTAAATAGATGTTTTTGGAGGTTGTCTGATAAAGTCCATTATTTGCTTTGGTAATGTAAACAAAAATTACCAAGGGGCTTGATGGTGATATTGACATTTTAAATAAAGAAGAGGGTGGAATAGTCAAAGAGATTGTTGAGCAAAGGGTTCTAGGGAGCTGGAGGGAGTTAATAAAATCTGTATTGATTTGCCTAACCAGACAGACATAACCAATTTGCACAGAAAGCAGAGCTTTGAGGAACTGTAGACTTTTTACAAAACATGCTGAAAATACAAAATGATCTCAGATTAACACTGTGTACTTGCAACATGAACAAATTTAGTAGCACATGACATGTTATATAGAGGAAGAAGGAACCCACTCCATAAATGAAGGCTAAGAGACAGGATGCCAATATTGCTGAGTAAGATTTAGAACAAGAGTTAGGAATCAGGCAGCATTTCATATGTTTTTGGAGTAGAGCTCCCAGCATTCCTCCCCATTGGCTATGCTGGCTAGGGCTGATGGGACTTGCAATGAAACAGCATCTGGAAATCCACATCATTCTCATCCTTGGCTTAGTAGTTAGAGTGCCACACAATATGTGATGCTGTCACATGGAAGGCCAAAGTGGTAGTGGACTTCATTATATCAGGATTAGGAAAGTGCTGGCCTTTCAGGTTGTTAGGTTTTCAGCTCCCAGATACCCTTGCCAGTATGGCCAATGGTAAGGGATAGTGGGAGTTGTAATCCAAAAGGGCCAAAAGGTTCATCACCTCTGCATCAGGACATCACATGGAAATAATTACTTTAAGACTGAAGTCCTTAAACATGACATGAAAGAACTTTTGAACAGCTTTAGGAAGTGACATACGTGATGCTACACCAGGGAAGAAGAGGCCGGCTGGTAGTCCAGTGTTTTACTTGTAAGAAAAGCTCCTGCTCCTTGCCTTTTTGATACATGTTTAATTGATATATATTTAGTATCAGGCCCTCCATGAGGCTGATGGGAGATATCAAGTCAGGGCTAGAGCCATGCTTGCTGGCACGTACACACCTGAAGGATAGGCCATCTCAGATTCTTCAGTAAGTTTCACAGCTCAGGTGAAAGTGAAATAGAATTCTTTTGAAGTAATAACAGTGTCATGTCTAAAGTGAAGTCAAAGGCTTTCACGGACAGCATCCATAGGTTTCTCGTGTTTTTTTTTTCCAGGCTGTGAAACCATGTTCTGGAAGAGTTTATTCCTGATGTTCTCTGAAGATGCCAGCTACAGATGCAGGCAAAATGTCAAGAATAAACTCTTCCAGGACACGGCCTCATAGCCCGGAAATGCCACAAAAAACCTATACTGTCATGTCTTCCCTGAGCATTTCCAGGAGGAAGCATCCTCTGAATCACTTCAAAAAGTTAGCTGGAAATCTCATCTGTTTTTAAGGCCTCCCTTCCTTAGCTACATATCTACATCTCAAAGAGGATTGTCTGTCATCCATCAGTTTTGAAAACTATCCTTTTCCTACAGCACTGATTCATTCAGAGACCCTTTGCTGTAATGTCAGGAATCTTTCAGTAAACAATTGTCTTCCTCTCTAAATTGCCCCTTCAAAGGAGATTTTGACTATAAATATGACTCAAAATCTCATCTCAGTGTGCTCACACCCTACTTTTCTCCTGTCTCCAGGTCTGTCAGCATTCCTTCCCCTCCTCTCCTCTCTCTCTTTCCTTCTCTGACTTCTAACACACTGTTCCCCTGCTTCCTGCCTTCCACGAAAAAGGCTTCTTCCTCCTGCTTCTGTTTCTACTTCTAATCTCCCCTCCCCTTCTCTGCAACCATTTGCCGCTTGACTGCATAAGCTACTCAAGAGTGATTTACTGCATAGATATGTTTTATCATTATTAATACATTTCTTGATAAAGAAGCTTATTGACATATTTAAACATAAAAAACAATGAGAAAAATATATAATAAATTAAAAAAACCCATAATATAAAGTTGCTTATATGGTAAAATTTCCATATATAATAGCAATGTTATAAAACAAAAGATAAATTAGATAAACAAAAGATATATTAGTTTAAATAGCCATCAGCATATTTTAGTTTCGATATCTTTATATTATTTTACCCAAAGTAATTCTATTTTGAATAACTTCCTACACTTATCTGACTTTCACTGGATTTTACCAACATAATTTTACTTAACTTTGTTCAAAAATTTAATTCTGACTCTATCTCCCAACTCTAGCCTAGATAGCTTGGATTTTGTTTGACCATATTTCATTTCATTGAACATTTAAGTGAGTCAGTACTAACTTGGTTAAATCAACTCAGTCCCACTTTTCTTTGTAAATATAAACCCACCAATTTTCAATCTTTTCCAGCTTCATTCATCATTCTATGATTTATCCAAGCTGCTTGTTTATCCATTTCTTTCATGTCTTACTCAAGAGTAATTTACCTTCACTTCACTACTCATGTGGGGTCCTTCACTTCAGAATGGTACAGTATTGCCTATTGAAGCCTTGATCTAACCTTCTACCTAAATGTTTCCTACTTTTTCTTTGAAAGTCTTGTATGTGTGCTGGATGAATAAATATGGTGCAAATGCAGTTTAAATTATTTCCAATAGAGATTTTAAGGTTATTTGTTTTCCATGGCTTGTTGTCTCCCAGTATATACTGGTATATACTGGCGAAAAGATCCTGCAGTTACGTGACCTCTCACATGCCAATTGAGCTAATTTAAATCCCCCAAAGTAAGAGCTTGACACACATGGAATTTCCACAGACACTAGCTATTTGCATAACATACATATTAGGTTGGCAGGGAGCACTGCTGGCATAGATGTATTGCTAGCCATGTTTTACTTGTAGTTTGGGTTGAAGTGGGGTTTATTGGAGTGAATCAGAGAATTTCAGGAAAAACCTTGAATTCATTCCCCCATTCCTCCCCCCAAAAGGTCCTGAAATCCACCTAGCATAAACAATTCTTCTCCCATTGGAGTCAATGGGAAGGGAAGGGGGGAAAGCAAGCCCTTTCCCCTCTTCACAACCCCTCTTGCTTTCTTCACAGAGAGGAGCCAAAAATTGGATTTGGCAGTTACCCCACAACATAATTTCACCCCTCCTGACTCACCACAGACAATGGGATTATTCTTTCCAAGTAATTACTCTAATAATATTTCTGCACATACTTTACTTGCACAATAAATCTACTAATACATATGACTATTTCACAAGATGGAGATTGCAACCTAAGAAATAAGATTTCAAAATCATCCATATCCTATGAAGGGTAGGTCTTTATTGTATTTTAATTGCCATCTATGTACACAACATTTTGAAAAGAACCAAGTCTGATGCATCCCTACCCTCAAAGGGTTTTCACATTCTAAAAATAGACACTGGGAAATAAAATACCAGAAACCACTTTGAGAGGGCATTTTGGTTGAAAAGGCAGGATATACATTTTAAAATAAGATGAATAAATAGCCTGTCCCTGCAATCAAGACACTTCAAGGTGGACACAGATGTAGCATAACAATTGAATTCATTACAAAAGAATTCATTACAAAAACAAACAAATCAGGGTTGGGCAACCTTTTTTGGACAGAAGGCCTCATTCTTCTAAGAGCTTGGAAAAGTTACTCTTGGACTACAACAACTGGAATCCCTCAGCCAGTATTGGCCATGCTGGTTGGAGAGCCCAGAGATCTGTAGTCCAGAAAAGGTAACTGTTCCCAGCTCTGTTGCTTTTCAGGAAACTTTTCAGGGGAAACATGACAACAAATGATTGGCAACGCCTTTGGGGGGGACCAAATGCCAACCAAAAGATCAACTCAAAGAAGTCAGTATTAAACGAAGGCCAGGGTGCTGTTCAGTCATCTTTAAACCTAATAATCTGTGAAGTCAGGTAAACATTATTAGTAATCTTCTGGTTGTGTGTGTTATTTTCTGCCCACACTATGCTTGCTGCTCACTACTATGGCTGAAATATGAGACAAGCAAGCTTTTCTTTCAAGGCTACCATTAAGTAAGTAAATACGCCCCCCCCCCCAGTTTCTTTTTATCTGGAAATGTATGACACTCAGCTAGTCACCTTTCAGAGGGGGAGATGGGATTTTGACAAGCTGAGCTACCAATTGGAGTGAGAGGTACAGATCAGTGAGCTAAGAGTGACAGCCAAGGGCACCAAGTGTCAACAGCTTTGCAGAGTGCTTTCATTTTCACAGTTTTCTCATGTTCTCACTCTTGTCTTTTTTCAGGTCATTTCTTCAAATTCAGTGCAAAGCCTTGAAACAGTATGCTTGCCAATGCCTCACATCCCTCCTCCATCCATTGCAGAGATGCCCCCCCCGCCAAACATACACACATGTAGAAACACAAATCCAGTCAGTAATATGGTAACATTTTTTTGAGGTGGCTCATCAAGTTTGCATGAGCCAAGCAGTCACAGTGATCTGTCAGTAAAGGAATGATCGATTCCACACATGTAGAATTGCTGGGTAGCAGCCCACAAAACAAACTGGGTCTTCTTAGAGTTGTGTTCTGCCACACTGTTCCCTCTCTCCAGCTATTCAGTAGGTTGTTCTATCCCCTACATATTGTACCTTGGTCATGGATGGTCAATACTGCCCTGACTGCCATTTTCCCCACCCCCTTTCCCTCTCACTTCTAAGAGAGGAAAGAAGTTGGAGAAAGAGCTTCAAAGACTACATGTATCCCATGGGTTCTGTCACAAGTTACAAGATAATTTAGTAATCAAAGTTGGATCTCTTCTTAGTCCTGGAACTGGAAGACTATCGTCTCTGGTTTTTACCACTGCAGTATGACTTGTGATGAAAATGTATCCCATTGTAGTTTCTCCACTCCAGACTCTCTCAGACAATCCAAGATGGAAGATTTGTTTCCTGTGGTCAAAACAGGCCAAGCTGCAGTCCACTTTCACTGCTTGAAGTGAAGGCCTTTATAAATCCATTCTGCTATGACAAGCAGAACTCTGTCCTTTCTCTTTAGCTTAGGGGCTGTCTAAACAGTGAAAATACCCCTCATGGAATCTGAGGTGAATCCTACCTATCTTAATGGAATCCTGCATTGTATCGCCGTATTTAGAAGGGGGGGCAAAAATGTTAAAAACTTCCAAGTTTTTTAAAAAAAAACTGCAAGGGAAATGCACATTCCTGCTCATTGGGACAAGCTAATCACTTTGAATGGAAAGGAAGCACAAAGCTGATTGGCCAGAGGAGCATGGGGGTGGGGCTTGCTAACAGGGCAAGCACCGGGTGTCACCATGAAAAAAAAAGTTCAGTGGCAGTAGAAATGTGAGTAATTAACTTGTGATCACCACCGGCATGTGAAGCGTTTTTGGGGGGAAATTAGGACAAGTCACAGGTGCTGCAAAATGCCATTACTGTGAGGCACTCTTTTTTGGGGGGGGTCTCATATAGACAAGCCCTTAGTTCATATTTATAGTGCATCCCCCCTCCCCGCCTCTAGAACATACTGATTATTTGTACACCCCACAATCCCTCCCCTGTGCAGATTTCAAGATGGGGCTTTCATTTTCCTGAGGAAGCAGTAAGTGATGAACCCCATAAACATTTGCCCAGCCATTTCACCATTCCAGATCAATATATAGACTTCCCTTTTCCCAGCAGCTGATGATTAGATGCTAATCTAGGGACTAGGTACACTGAAGACACACAGAATATCCTCAGCACTTCATGGGCAGTTGTACTCTGAAGTGCTCACAATAGAATGAGAGGCCTTTCTTAACGGACCATTGGAAACATGAGACTCTATCATGAGGTGTAGCTATGTGAGGGGGCACAGTACAATGAGGACACTACCTGTCCAAATGAGAATTCCACCCCATTAAATGAAATTTTCATTCAGCCCCCAAATTCCTAAAATCACAGGAGGGAGACATTGAGATTGTTCAGACCTAGAACTCTCATATTTGGTGTGTTTGCATACCCTTGATAACTTTGCCTGCCTCTTTTCTTTTGATGCCTAAATTCTATTTCTAAGGACTTTTTCAGACAAGTAAAATGCAGCGCAAGCAGCCTCGCCACGTGGCGAGGCTGCTTGCGCTGCATTTTACTTGTCCGAAAAAGTCCTAAATGTTCAAGTTTTAAGTTACTGAAATGTCAGAAATTTGGGGACTAAAGGAAAACTCATTGGAGGGGCCCAGACTTCTTATTTGGGGGGGGGCAATATCTTCATTTTGCCCTCTGCTCAATCATCATGAGAAGCCTGTATAATCCCTAGCAAACTGAAGACTTGAATCAATTTAAATATTTAAATAGAAATATTTTCCTGTTCAGCAGCAAGTTGCTGGTTCCTGTTTTCCAAAGAACAGGCAGCCAACAGTTAAAAACAATAGTAGTCGGATAACATCTGCAAACACCTGACTTTCAGGAATGGCAAGACTAACCAGAGATATAAGCTGCAATCTTAGGCACTCTTACCAAGGTGTAAGTGCCAGTGAACATAGTGAGACTTGCTTTGGAAAACATACGCACAGGTTTGTGCTGTTGATGTGATAAAGACTGTATCAAATGCTGAGGCCCAGCATTCCCAAAGCAACTTCCAAGTGACTGCTCCTACCATTATCACAAGCTCCAGAACCTTCATAGATACATGTTGCAGACAGTGAATATGAAGTAATTAAAACATGCACATCATGAATTATTCTGCTCATTTTCTGGTTGTTATATCGCCAGCTGGCAGTATCTCTTCCTTCTGCCATGCATATGTAAAGTAGTATGTAACAATACAGCTTTGTAACCATATATTGAAGATTGAGACATTATAGATATCAGGTTGTATGATGTGGGGAACTAGCAATAATTTTTTTCCAACATGTCAGTGACCACCACAAATTGTGTCTTTCTTTTCTGGAAACTTGCCAGGGTCTGATAATCAGCAACTTGGGGACCCTCACCAGTCCAGGTATCACCACTTTGAGTAGAATTAGTATAGACCAAAGCTTTTTAAACTGTGGGTTGCGACCACATATGGGGTAATGTAACTAAATATGGGGCTTGCGAAAAATTTGGCAAAAGTAAAAAGGTTTCTGAACGCTATTTTATATACCTATATGCCTAGGGTCATGTAAAAATTTCTCAGGTGAAAAGGGGTCACGAGTGGAAAAGTGTCAGAAGTCCTGCTAAAGACTAGGCCACAAAGAGTAGAATGACTGGCTTGCTATCCTAGTGCACTGGAGACTCGGAGCTTGTGGATTTCACTTTCATATGAAAGGCACTAAGGAACTTGAGTTCTACTCATACCCAGGGTTGCTTACAAACAAGAAGACCAAGGACGGTTTCAGTTAATCTCAATGCCAGGTGGATATCTGTTAAAAACAACAACCCTGAAGCTTTCAATAATTTATAAAGTTGGGATAAAGATTGTGTGTGTTGTGTACTTTCAAGTCATTTCCAAATTATGGCAACCTTAAGACAAACCCTTATCATAGGGTGGCGTGGGGTTATTTTTTGGCAAGATTTGTTCAGAAAGGGTTTGCTCCTCTGAGGCTGAGAGAGTGTGACTTGCCCAAGGTCACCCAGTGGGTTTCCATGGCTGAGAGAGGATTCAAACCCTAGTCTCCAGAGTCGTTGTCCAACACTCAAGCCACTACACCATGCTGGCTCGTAGGGATGAAGATGCATGCCCTATAATTTCTCTTTTTAAAGATCAAAGATGTGAAGATGGAAGACAATTGATGGAATTATTATTACTGTAGTGCTGATCTAGCTTTTGCAATTTAATGCAGAGTCAAGGATGCTTACACACATTGAAAGCAATGTGTTTAAGTTCACTTGGCATATACCTTCCTGGCCACATATGATTACTGAGTAGGAAGCTAATGAAAAGCTTCTCTAACAGCAGCCTTGATTCTTGCAGGCTGGTGTTCATACCTTCTCATATAATAAAGGATCTAATATGGGTTATATTATATCTTGGGCTTGGGATAGATGAAAGGACATCTAATGACATTAATATGTTTGAAGTGCACTGCTTAGTTTGTTACAGCCATGCAAAGGCTCTTTATGCAAATCTGAGGCCTGGATTTCTGGAAGTGGAATATAGCAACCCTAGAATAAAGATCCCTGCTCAGTCGGGGATACCTAGCAACCAGGACCAGGTAGCACCAGATTCCCCCCCCCCCCAAAGGACAGGACATTTTATTACATGGGTAGGCACTTACAGCTCCTGGCTCTTCCTTGTGGTAGATGACCAGATGTATATCTGACTTACTACTTTCATTGTTGCTGTGTGCTTTCAAGGCATTTTCAATTTATAGTGACGACTTTCATGAAAAGGGTGAATGACTTCACTGAGCTTTCTGAGATAATCTTCTTGACAATTAGGGAGCTCAGTTGTACAGAGCCAAAAAAACACCCCCTTGGGACCCCAACACTTAGAATATTCATGTCACCACCTCAAAGGAATGTAAAGCTTTTGAGAGTGTAGTCATCTAGTGGTCCATGCATGAGCCAGACCTTCTTTCAATGCTTTCCAGTACCTTCATGTCAACACTTCATCCCCCTGCTTTCAAAATTCTAAAATTTCTGATTTTAGAGATTCAGCTTTTTTTCAACATAGTTGCTTATTCTGTATTCTGCTTGATGAGACTTGATTTTCTGAGCGCAGTTGACATACCCCAAATATTTTTCTCAAACGACCAGTTCCTTACCCTTCTCCCTTACAAAGTTATGGCCATACTAATATGCATTGTCCTTGTATTTCATCCTTACTTCCTGGACTTTATCAGACTAGCCCCTTTAAATGTTCTTTTGCAGGTATTTTTTTTTAAAAAAAACATTTTTATGCCAGCAAAATAATGCTCCCCCTCCTGCACTTACCTTCATCTCCTGGCAAAGGCAACCCTGGCAATAAAGAGGAAGTGAATGGAGCCTCATTCACTTCCTCCTTTGAAATCCCATGAGACTTTGTCATGCGGGAAATTCAAAAATAAAAACAATAATAAAGCCTAAAAAGTTGTTGTTGTTGTTGTTTTTAAAAAGCACCTAAACACAATTTAAAAGTCCCAAGTAACCCAGGGAGGGTCATAAAAAGAGTGAAATTTACGTGGATGTCCCAATCTCACCTGAAAGTATTTGTGCCGGACTGGCCATTCTTGCTGCAGTGATGAGATTTAAATGGCCCAAGGTTTTGCATGCCGGCAATGCTGGCACTAAAGTGCCACAGGGGATCTATTGACATCAATAAAAAGGTACAGGATTTTGACAGGACATAAATGCAATAGGGCGATGTCGTCTGATCTGGGCACCCTTTCGCGTTTATGTGGCATTGTTATGACACCATATTTAGTGCGTCTGATAAAGTCCACTGTCTAATCATCAGAGGTTAAGGCCTTACTGGCATGACAGAAATGTGCAGCCATAGCTTTAACCTCAAGTGAACCAATTGTTCTTAGCATTCACTTTTAATCTTAAACTTTAAATGTAAAATGGTATGTTTATGTTTCCAGTTCACAGGGTAAATATATGATTGGTGTACAGTTAGATGCGCTGACCTGTTGTTCTTCAGTAAGTATCTGCTGATGTGACTGGAGTCTTAAGGACAAATAATGTAGCCTTGTGTGCTATCATACTGTACTTGTAGATAAGGAAACTGTTGTATTTTTCTCCCTTTGAAGTCTAAATTTCTGTTCCTGGTATGGCTAGTGCTTAGCCTTACACTGATCTGGTTCAGTGTTCATCCAGATTTTCACTCCAAACCAGCAACCAACACAAACCATGCAAATTATGTACACATATCCAAAATTACACAGCAGTGGAATTTGGAGAGTTGCTAATGTCTAGTATAGTTTTACATAAATTCATAGGCCGTCTGCATTTGACCATTGGCTTTTCCTGCAGTTAGCTATAGAACAGGTCATCAAAGATTACCAGCTTTGGAATTTAGCCCTTTGTAACCAGAGGTCTGCCATCTGAGAGCCTAATCCTGGAAGAGATTTTCAGCTTGGAAGAGATTACAAAACTGGGGGGCAGCCTTATTTCTCATCTTCCCTTGCGAGCTATAGTTTCTGTCGGAGGCTGAGTCACTACAGCATGACTTGCATGTGAATTATTCCAGCTTGTTTTCCTTATGCAAGCAGAATAGCACTTGAAGCCTTTTGGTGATGCCTTTGCTCAAACATTGCAATGGAAAGACTGGCCAACTAGTTATTGGGAGGCTAGGAAATGACCTTGGTGGAGAGAGAGATGCAGGAGAAATATTTGAAGAGCTTGTGCAGCCTCACAAAGCAAAGCAGCCCACTCACCAGGCTGCCTGAGGCAGCTTTTTGTGCTTCTATTTCCACTGGAAAATTGGGAAGAGGGAGTTGGGGGTGTATGAAAAAGAAAAGCAATCTGGCCCAAAATTTTCTACAAAACCAGGACTAACCTCTCCTCATACAAAGTGCATTCTTGCCCTCTGTGGGTTAGCTTTGTTGTCCTTCATTCCCCCAGCTTTACCTGTACCACTTTTCTTTTGCAGAGTGTTTCTTGCAACACCTTTTAAAACTTTTGGTCATTGGACGTGCTTCAACAGATTTTAGAGAGTCACCTCTCAGGGGTGCTTCAGCCATGGATTCCTGCAGTGGCAGGGGGTTGGATGACAAAGCTCTTAGAGTCTCTTTCAGTTCTATGATCCTCTGAGGATCTTCATTTGCTTCATGTTTGCACACTTGATTTCTACGCACTTCATAGGTGAATGTGTGATACCACATACTTTTCAGGTTATGAATGGTATGGAGAAATAGTATAAATGGCCAAGTTCTTTCATAATGGGTGTCACGTTGAGGATGGAGCAGGCTTGTTTTCTGCTGCTCCAGAGACTGGAACACGGAGCAATGGATGCAAGCTCCAGGAACAGAGATTCCACCTCAACATTAGGAGGGACTTTCTGACAGTAAGAGCTGTTCAGCAGTGGAACACACTCCCTCGACATTTGGGGTATGTCGGAGCGTGGTGGGGTCTCCTTCCTTGGAGGTCTTTAAACAGAGGCTGGATGGCCATCTGTTGGGGATGCTTTGATTGTGATTTCCTGTGTGGCAGGGGGTTGGACTGGATGGCCCTTGTGGTCTCTTCCAACTCTACAATTCTATGATTCTATGATTCTATAACAGCAGAACATGGGATTTCTCAATTCAATTGGCAGTAGATTTGGGACAGATAAAAGAATGGAGTTCATACAGTGTATAATTAGCTGGCAGAATTGCCTAACACAGGATGTGATGATGGCCTCTAACTTATACAACTCTGACATAATTCCAAGACAGGCATATCCATTGCTGTTAATTAACCATGAAAACTAAAAGGAACCTCGATACTTAGAGGCAGGACACCCACAAATACCAGATATTATGGGTTAGCAGCACAGGAAGCTGCATTATAGCCTTCTTGCATGACACTGTTATAGCACTATTATTTCACTTAAACTGCTATGGTTGTCTCCTGTGGAATTGTGGGGTTTGTAGTTTAGTGAAACCTAAGAGCTCTCTGGCCAAGGGTTCTAAATGCCCCTCCCTAAACTGCAAATCCCAGGATTCCACAGGAGTCAGCCAGAGCAGTTAAAGTGGAAAAATAGTGATATAACCATGTAGTGTGATAAGGTTGCAGGATAGGGGAAAGTGTTCCACATAAACGCCCAGTCCTTTTTGTAGCCTCTCAGCTCTCCTCTGGGACAGCCTCAAAACCCCCAGCCACCCTCCCTCCAATATTTCATCCTCCTACCCCCAGATTTGAAAAAATCACATGAAAATAGTCCTCAGAACCCATGACTTTAAAATGTGGTGGTTTGCTTACTTTATTGTTCCCTGTGGCTGATGTTGGGCTGGAAATGAAAGCCGACATAATATGATGTCATTTCCAAGTTGTCTTAAGACATGCCATGCTGGGGAGCATAGGGGAGAAAATTGCCCCATGTCACAGTAACCTACCCCTGAAAGCACAGACTAGCTTTGCCAGGTTTTCAAAATAGGAGTAAGGGACAGTTGAAATGCATGACATGTGTGGCTGACAACCAGAAAGCTGCTATTAACAAGAGTGTGTTCTACCTAAATAGCAAATGGAAGTATTGATTCCAGTTACTCTAGTCATGTACTTCTCTGTGAAAATAGTGCATCAGCCTAGTGCATCAGCCGCACTGATAAATTACATGATGCACACATTTCTGTCTTTACGAAGAGCCCATACTCAAGATTATAGAATGTTTGGGCATCTCATTCAGGCAGTATAAAAGGGAAAGCTTTTCAACCCTCAAACAGGGGACATGCTTTACAATAAGGAGGACCTGCCAGTTCTATAAAAGAAAAGCTTTTCAGCCCTCAAACAGGGAAATATCACTTACAATAAAGGACACCTGCCAGCACTGTAAGGGATAAGCTTTCTGGCCCTCAAATAAGGGACATCCTTACGTCAGACAAATGAGACACCTAGTGCAGAAAGCAGGGAGTGGCCCCAAGATGATATTTTGTGTGTATAAAACACCCATAACCAATAGTGAGGGGCTATGGGAATTGTAGGCCAAAACATCTGGAGGGCCACAGTTCCCCATTCCTGACCTAGCACGATATTATCTATATGTATGGATTGGCAGCAGCTGCACAGAATTCTGGGCAGGTGTCTTCCTTGAGCCACTTTGGAGGTGCTGAGGATTGAACACAGGACCTTTTGCAAGCAAAACAAGATCAACCACTAAATTGCAGCCCTTCTCTACAGAGGATGACTATAGCCTTCACATCTTACTTCTGGGCTTTCCAGAAGCATCTTGTTGGCCACCCCACTATGAAAAAAAAAGACATTTTTGAGGTGATATGAAGAGATAACACAATTTCTCTTTTGTCATGAGATGTTTAACAACGTATTCACATGTACAAGTTACCATGTAATGTTACAGTTGTCAACTGGTGAGTATGCATAGTTGAAAACATTGATTCCAGATTGAGATTTCTCTTTATTCTTGCTCAAAACATGTTATATTGTTGTTTTTCTGTCTCTGGAACAATTCCATTTTGGGATTACTTTTGCTGTTTTCCATTCTGAATTTACCTTCTGTTCATCACTGTGACTCATTCTGTGGAATCTAAATTACATGTGAGCGTTCATAGTACGACCCCTGTATCCACGGAGGATACATTCCCAGATTTACCATGGAAACGTGAAACCGCAGATAATAGCAAACCCTATTGAAATGAATGACCTCTGGCCCAACTTCCAGTGGAAGAATACAACAGAATCATGCTGGAGGACCTAGGAAATGCCTGGAGAGGACATATTTTTTCAGATGCAAGTAAGTGAAACTGGGGGTACAGGTTCTGTGGATATGGGGGTTGTACAGTACTGTAAAATAATATAGTATATTATATAGTATAATATATAATAATATATACATGATTTTATTATACAAAACACAGGTGTATACTTGCACACACAAATATGCTGAGCCTGTGAAAACTACTTTTAAAACTACATCTCCCAGGATCCTCCTGGCCATCATGGTCAGAGAAAGAGCTGCCATGCTGATTCACAGATTCTGGGACTTGTAGTCCAAACCAACATTTTGCACATATCTTCCCTTAAGTTTATGCACACAGAAACACAGACATGTACTTTCTTCCTTTGATGATTTTAAGAAGGAATGACTTGGTCCAGAAAATGGCCAGCAGACCTGTGACTCACTTCATACTGCTTAAATTACCAGGTTTGGCCTTCAACATGACCTACATGGAAAAGACTGCTTGAAAATTCTGTGCAAATTGTTCTGAACCCACTTTTCTCTGAAATGATGGGAAGGTTTTCTGGAATATTATATTTCATCATACCAGTCCAACTTTGTTCATTTTCACTATTGTGCTTTTAAAACTCACATGTGCGTATGCATGAGAAAATGGCAAAAGGTTTGGAAGCCATGTCCTATGAGGAGCAGTTTAGGGAGCTGGGTATGTTTAGCCTGGAGGAGAGAAGGTTAAACAAGGACATGAGAGCCATGTTTAAAAATTTGAAGGGATGTCATATTGAGGATGGGGCCAGCTTGTTTTCTGCTGCTCCAGAAGAGATATATGCTGCTGAAAATGGCATACCCTTTGGGAAATGGTGTACAGAACCCCACCTATGTCCCACCATCATTGTGTTGTGTACTTCCCTGCCTTTGTTCATCACTGCTGTTTCAGACTGTCAGAGGGAGGACATTGGGGTAGGTGCAGGCAGGACCTGGAATGGGATGGGGAAATTGTGGCACTAAACCCTATTCCTGTAGCCAGCAAACCTCCCTGGAGCTACCAAAGGGCTTGTTTGGCTGCTTACTCATAATCCAGGGCCAGTCCAGAGCATTATACTCCAGAACTGGCCCCGGATCGACTACGATGGTGGCTATATGCACCAGTCCCAATCTGGTGTGACGGTGCATTGTTGTCCACATGGGCCAGCTGGGTGGACACCACATTAGCTTTGGTGGCCCATCCCCTGTTTGTCAGAGCTACCACAGCCCCTTCCCCACTAGCTGAGGAGCTCCATGGAAGGCCTGACATCAACAGAACCTGGCAGGCTTTCCACAGCCAGTGAGGAAGCAGCTGCTTTAGCTCTCATAGGAATTCATCCCCTTCCCTGCACTTCTTAGTGCATGGTAAGAGGAACGGCACTTCTCTTGCCATGTGGACATCTGGATCAGTCGAATCAGACCTGATCCAGCTGTCCACACTCCAACAGAACCCGAAGCCATCCCAGGGTTTCTGGAAAACATTGGACTTTAGTTAGTGTGGGGCAAAGCTGAATTAAGGGCCAAAAGCTGCAGATCCTCCCTGGAAGTATCTGTACGTCATCTAGGCTGCCAGCACCAGATTCTTAGTGAGTATGATGTTTTTGGCCCATGTAGACAAGCCCAAAGTCTGCTGGTCCCCTAAGGTTTTTTTTTTCAGACTCCAAATCTCCCCAAACTGACCATTCCCTCCAAAACATGATGGTTTTGCTTCTCATACTCTCTTAAAGTCTTTTAATGAATTTTAATATTTTAAATTGTTTAATATTTTAACTTTCACAAAAGAGCATTTTGTGCATTTTGGTTGGCCAATAAAGGTATCATTCTTTTGTGGATTTTGTATTTAGTTTTATTTTGCTGTATAGCCAACACTGCTAACCTTAAATATATTTCCAGTGTTTTAACTTTATAAAATGTTTAATTGTTTTTTAAATCTTATATTTATACTTTTATTGATGCTTTCATATTGTTTTTCATTTGTACTGTTTCGAATATGTGGTTAACTGTCTTGAGTCCTATTATTGGGAAACAGATAGGATATAAATCAATAAAACAAACAAGCAAACAAACAAATGCCCCCATGACTCCCCAATCATCCAAAACTTCCCTGAAACTGGGAAGCGATATGATGTCACTTCCTGTTTGGGGGGAAAGCATCTATGTGTCCCACCTGGGGTGTGCAGTGGCAAAAACCAGGCTCCATCCCTAGCAAAGTTGCGACCCCAGCCTAGAGCACTATCCCATCACTGCTCAGTGACACCTAACTTCAGTACATCATTATATCCATTTTTTCTTAAAAAATAATTTTCGAAGAGCTGAAATTTTACATTATAGAGAAGAAGAACGGTAAAAGAACATTACACAGGACTACCATTTTGGGTATCACCCCTGTGTTGATCATAATGTGTGGTTTAATGCACTGTGTCTACTTAGGAAATCTTTAGAAGGAGAGTGACACAGCTATCAGTACAGCAGCCTTTCTAACACAGCAGAAAATAAAGGAACTGAAAGGGCATTGGCCCTGAATGATGTAAAGTAGGGACTGATGATACACTTCTATTTTTTCACCACCTTGAGGCACCTGGGCTAAGTAAAAACAATTTTACTATATCCCTCCCCCTCCTCAAGAACTGCCCTTCAGGAGGCATGCAGAATGTCTGGTTTAACTTCCAATTGTATTGCACACCTCCAGCATCTTTTCTGTATGAAAGCAAAGATGTATCGAAAGCAGAAGTGGACTTCTGACCACACCTGCTTTTGTCAGGATAGTGTGTGATGGGAGACAACTTGGGTCTTTTCACACCACATAACTATAACACTACGATTCCACTTTAAATGGGATTTGCAGTTTAGGTTGGAGCATTTATTATTCTCATCTAGTGCCTCAGCATAATATAAACCCCAGGATTCCATAGGATGTTACCATTCCAGTTGAAGTGGAATCCTAGTGCTATAATTATGTCATGTGAGAGTGCCCTTGGTCCATAGACCTCCTAAGTTGCCCTCTCCTGATATAAAGCAATAAGAATTTGAACTACCCTGTCTGATTTGACAAGTGATCTGCAGGATCCTGAACATCTGAAGAGGGAATTACGAAACATGAACTGGGAAATCATCTGTTACAGACAAAGAAAGGGAGAAAACTCCTATATGCACAGATGCTTACCACTGTACCTCTAGTGCTCACTCTGGCATCTCACTCCCTCCCAGTTTTCAAAATAGTCTCAAGTTTCAGCCAAAGGTTAATAAAGCTAAATTTTACTTGGACAGCACTGATTCAGTATAGACATCACTGAGCACAAAACTATTTGGTGCACTGCCAAGACCCTACAATGCCACAACTTTTCTTTAAAAAAAAATAAAATTGTGTGAGTGTGTCTGGGAAGACGCCTGTCCCTGTTTCAGCTTTGAATTGCACATAGCCAGCTGCGTAGGCCCAGAGGTTCCTCCCAGGTCATGTTCTGTTAAACAAGTAAAAATATTTCCCAAAACCTGCAATGATGCACATGATGTAACTGTACATAGCCACATCAATTACTTCAGCATATAAGTTTGCTCAGCCTATTAGGAAACCTCGACAGGCTTCTCAGTGTTACCTTTAGCTAGACATGGGGAATGGAGACACTTATCCTACAACCAAAAGACAGAATAAACTCTATTTTATTGATAGGCCCAAACCCTGACCAGGTTTTTAATGACAATAGCTTTTTAGTGAAGGAAAACTGCTGACAAGTCAACATCGATTCCAAGCACTTGCCAACTTTACTGCCCTATGATACTGTGATTAGCCTGTGTCAATAAGGCTGCCACTCTGAATTGACAAAAATTCTTATAGGTTTGGCCAAGTGTCTAGAGCATACACCAAGTTGCTTGAATTCAATGGGAATACCTCTTAAGAGAGCATTTAAGGGCAAAGTACTGTACCTTCAAAGTATGTGACAATTGTTCTTCCTTTGGGAAAGGAAGAAATTCTTATAGGTTTGGCCAAGTGTCTAGAGCATACACCAAGTTGCTTGAATTCAATGGGAATACCTCTTAAGAGAGCATTTAAGGGCAAAGTACTGTACCTTCAAAGTATGTGACAATTGTTCTTCCTTTGGGAAAGGACTCCTTCCCTTCCCAACTGTTTGAGGACTGCAGGTTAACTGCATAATCTGTTTCTCCCACTGCATTTCACCTGCATCTGGTTTCCATGTTCTTCCCAACAATTCTTTGCTCTCTAGAAAGCAGGACTGACAATCTCAGAGTCTTTGGACTTTATCACATGAGGCAGTCATCTCGCAGCAGTCCCTTTTGGAAGCAAGCAGGAGTGGAACAATCATTATCACACCTCCACTTCAATATTGGTATGGTGCTGGACATTCCTTCCGCACTGCCTGCTTCCTTCCTGTTATTGCCCTATGTATTTAGGGTACACAGATCAGACCAGTGGAGGTGGGGAGAGAGAGAGAGATCAGGACGGGAGGGCAGGGTAAGCCAGATCAGGATGCTGGAGGTGGTGGTGGTGAGAGACATCAGAATAGGGAGGGTGGGGAAGACAGATGGGATGCTGGAGGTGTGGGGAGAGAGAGATCAGGATGGGGATGGCAGGGGAAGCCAGATTGGGCCAGCAGATCACAGCAGGGGGGAAAAAGCCAGCCTGGGGAAGAGAGGGGAAGAGGAGAATCCTACCTCCTTGTGCCACGTGACAGTTGTCTCTTCTGTTTCTGAAGTGGATGACTTTACTGCACAAGTGGGACTATTGGGATAGGAGTGTTATTGGGAGTCATTGACAGGTTCTTCCTGTCAATGATAAGGTGCACTTCAGAAACAACTGAAGCACACACCACCAATGGGATAAAGATAACGTTGTGCAGTATGTACTCCCCAATAATGCTGCTATCTTGATGTAATCACACAATAGAAGCCTTGTGTTATAAAGTCCTTTGGCAGTCTTTAGACATGACCACTTTTTACCAGTTCGTTGATGAGCTCTGTTAATGTGTTATACTGGAAGAGAGGCCCCACATGTGGAATAGGCAGCATGAGCATGTTGCTGACCCTCTGCAACATTGTGTGTCTCCCATGCCCTCCAACTGTCCCAATTTTATTTATTTATTTATTTATTTATTTATTTATTTATCTATACCCTGCTCTTCAGCCTCAAGGCTATCAGAGTGGCTTACAAATTGTTTTAAGCAATAGCAATTTATACATCTACACTGCATTAAGCAGTTTCCAATGTGTGTTAGCTAATTATTCCTCTGTTGTCCCACTTTTTCAACCACTTTAAAAATGTCCCAGTTTCTCTGTCCTCCCACCTTCCCCTTTTGTCCTCAGCTTACTTAAGTCATTGCAAACTGAGGTCAAAGTGCAAAAGTAATTTGGGCTTAATTTACTCAGCAGGAGGGAGAAAAGAGGAGTGAAGAGAAATCTTGCACTTCCCAGCAGATTTGAGCAAAAGCAAATTGCTGTAGCCTTTCCTATCTTGTGTGTTCTTCCTCATTAATAATTGTTGCCATCTAGACCACAGTCTGATGTTGCTTGGCCAACCATGTCATTGTTTTCTTCTGTGAAATGTTGGAGACTATGGCCCCATCCTTGATGTCCACACGTTGAATGTGGATGCCTGTTCATGTGGATTTCCAAGTATCCAGAACTCAGACAGCACAAGGTCCTGGATCACATGTAGATCTAAATACAATTCAGCACATGGATGCTCGGACTAGGGAACAGGGAGCCAGAGTTGAGGTCCACTGCCCATTCTGTGAAGTGAAACCCTTTCCAAATGTAAGTTATAAAGGAGACTGTGGAGTGGGGAATCAGATTGCCACATTCACTGTCCCTCCTCCTGACCTCTGCATGTTAAGCTGAAAGACTGAATAGAATGTCTGTGTATGGACACTCCATCCAGGCAGAATCTCACTTTGGACTGGAAGTCCTGCAGTCCCAATATTTGTATTCAAGTAAGTTCTGCTGAGAACTTTGGCTGGACATTTAGAAGTCAAGGGGTACAATTGTGCTTCCTCCTTTCCTCACATTTCCTGAGTATGTGCATGAGAGCCAGCACCCACTGGGAACTGTAGTCCAAAAAGGAGCAAAGTTTCCAAGCTCTGGGTTGTCGTGTGAAATGGGTAGATGCCTTCAAGTGAGTCTCAAAGAACAGGAACATAGGAAATGGATTTAAAACCAAACAACAACAATCCGAGGTCTGTCTATTAAACAACAAGACTGTGGACTTTATCAGACACATGAAAAACGGCATCAAAATGACAGCACATAAACGTGAAAGGGCATGCATATCAGATGATATCACTCTTTTGTGTTTATGTACTGGCCATAAGCCAATCTATTTTATTGACAGGCCAAACTGTCGATAAATTGGCTGTGGTGATTTTTTTGCTGGCATTGCTGGCATTTCAAACCTCATTACCCCCGCCCCCGTTATTCCAGCGTCAATGGCCGGTCTGGCCAGAACACGTCTGGATGAGATTGCAACATCCTGGTAGGCGACACACTTTTTATCACCCCACACCCCCCCAGTTTACTTGGGACTTTTATAGTGTGTTTATGTGCCTTGTGTAACTTCTATTTTGTTATTTTTGTTTTTATTTTTGAATTTCCCACGCTATGTATTCTTGTGAGAATCCACGGGATTTCATTCCAGGAAGCGAAAGGAGCTCTGTTCATTGCTGGGAAAGCCTTTACACATGGTTGTAAGGGAAGTGTGGTATGGGGAGTTCTTTTGCCAGCATAAAAACATCACAGATTATGCCGGCAAAAGAATGGGTTTAGGGGGTAGTCTGATAAAGTCCTGTGTTTCTATCTTTCAGACAAATCAGGGAGAACTGATTGTGAATGCTTGAGTGATGACCTTGAACATGTCTGAACCTGCATGACAAACATCAGCACTCTCGCCTGTTCAGCTAATTTTCAGTTATCATTTAAAGCAGCTGTGTTGTCTGTTGTGTGCTGGAAAATTGCTAAGTTTAAAAGTCAAGCAACATTCCAGTTTTGAATTTTTTAGTAAAATTGAACAAAACACCAATGGAATCTTTTCAAATGCTTACTGAGGCCTATGGGGAAGACTGCATGTCTCGTGCATGTGTGTTTGAGTGGCACAAAAGATTCAGAGAAGGATATGAAAATGTGGAAGACGAATGCCCTGGATGACTTTCCACTTCAAGAACGAAAGAAATTGTGGAAAAAATCAGCCAGATTGTTTGAGGAGACTGCTGATTCCGTGTCCAAATGATATCTGAAGCCATGAACATTGACAAAGACAGTGCATGGAAATTTTTGCATGAGGTTCTCAACATGAGAAAAGTTTGTGCCAAAATGGTCACTAGGGTTCTCACACCGGAGGAAAAAGAATGCCATAAGGAAATTTGAGCTGACATTCTGCAGCAAGTTGAGGCGGACTCAAACTTTTTTCAAAAAATCATCACTTGTGATGAAACTTGGATCTTCCAGTATGATCCTGAGACAAAATGACAGTCAATGCACTGGAAAATACCATCATCACCAAGAATGAAAAAAACCATGTCAAAATAAGTCCACATTCAAAGCCATGCTCATTGTTTGTTTTTTGTTTTTTGTTTTTTTACATCAAGGGCATAATTTTGGCAAAATGGGTTCCAGAAGGCAGAGCAGTGAACCAGTATTATTCTAAGGAGGTTTTGACAAAGCTGAGAGAAAGAGTCAGGAAAAAAAGGCAAGAACTGTGGGAAAATGGTTTCATTCTTCATCAAAACAATGCACCTGCTCATATAGCACTTTCTGTGAAGCAGTTTTTGGCCAATAAATACATTGCTACACTTGAACATCCTCCATATTCACCAGATTTGGCACAATGAGCCATTTTCCGTTTTCCCTAAACTGAAATCGGTGCTTAAAGGAACACGTTTTGAGTCAATTGATGCAGTAAAGAAGCAAGCAGCATTTGTGTTGACACAGCTGACAGAAACTGATGTCCTCCATGCCTTCGACCACTGGAAAACAAGACTGCATTGGTGTGTGAGTGTGAATAGGGAGTATACTGAAGGGGAGAAGCATTAGAATTGCAATACATATAAATAAAGATGGGTTATTGTATTAGTCTCGTTATTTAATAGACAGACTAGATCAGTGATTCCTGTGGCTGGGGAACAAACCCAAGATGCCATTTTAAGTTTTGCTCTATCAACGTGCTGAGGTTCCTTGCCTTTCTGTATTCGTATCAATGGTTTTGCTTATAAGGATTGGTGCTCAGTATGTCTCTATAGGTTTTGCCGTTCCTAGCAATAGTTCTGCAAGGCAGTCCCCTTAGCTTTGTCTCTGACAACCTCTTCCTTCACCTTCTTCTCTAAACTCCAGATTTTCAGGGCTCAGCTACCCTTGACAGCGCCTTGGCTCCTGCTTGCTTCCTTTTATCTTTCTGTGCCATTCCTTGTGTAACATCTCAGGGACGGTTTTATAATCAGAATGAGGAGTGGCAGATCACTCAGGAGACAAAGCAATGCATACACTAAATGGAAAATACAATTATACAGACCAAATACAAACAATAATTCTCAGCCAGATTAAATTGCAAATACAGTGCTGCTGTTAATAGGACAGTGGCACCTGCTTTCCTAGCTCTACAGACTTCTTCCTGCTGGCCTCTTCTGCTGGGTTTCACCCATCCCCACTGGCTAAATGTTGCTTGCTTGCTTGCTCTCTCTCTCTCTCCACCATCCAGCTGCTTGCCCTTATCTTTCTCTTCAGCTGTTCCACTTCACCCCGCTGCTTTCTCTTACCCTTTAAGAGAAAAGATTCCTTCCTCACTCCTCTCTCTTCTCTCTGCTGCTCCAGAGGGTAGGACCAGGTCTAATAGCTTGAAGTTACAGCTGAGTAGATTTCAATTGAACAATAGAAGGAAGGGCTTGACAATAAGAGCAGTTTGGCAGTGGAGGCAATTGCGTAGGTCTCCTTCTTCAAAAAGAGGCTGGACAGCTACCTGTTGGGGATGCTTTAACTGGAGATCCTACATTGAGCAAGGGGTTGGACTAGATGGCCCAGGAGGCCCCTTCCAACTCTATGAGTTCTATGATTCTTTGAACCATTTCTCTCCTGTAAGGTTCTCTACCTGCCCAGTTTTTTAAAAAATGAAAACAAAACAACTCACAAAACACTCTTGTTTCTCTTCATTTGTTGCTCCTTCAATTTTACATAGCTCACATTCAAAGGCCCTGAAGGGCAGGTATTACATTTGCCTGCCTTTTCTTTCATAGAATCATAGAATCATAGAATTGTAGAGTTGGAAGAGACCACGAGGGCCATCCAGTCCAACCCCCTGCCACACAGGAAATCATGATCAAAGCATCCCTGACAGATGGCCATCCAGCCTCTGTTTAAAGACCTCCAAGGAAGGAGACCTCACCATGCTCCGAGGGAGTGCGTTCCACTGCCGAACAGCTCTTACTGTCAAAAAGTTCCTCCTAATGTTGAGGTGGAAACTCTGTTCCTGGAGCTTGCATCCATTGCTCCGTGTTCCAGTTTCTGGAGCAGCAGAAAACAAGCTTGCTCCATCTTCAATGTGAAACCCCTTCAAATATTTAAACAGGGCTATCATATCGCCCATTAACCGTCTTTTTTCCAGGCTAAACATACCCAGCTCCCTAAGTCTTTCCTCATAAGGCATCATTTCCAGACCTTTCACTATTTTAGTCACCCTTCTCTGGACGCGCTCCAATTTGTCAATATCCTCTTTTGAATTGTGGTGCCCAGAACTGGACACAGTATTCTAGGTGAGGCTTGACCAAGGCAGAATAGAGTGGCACTATTATTTCCCTTGATGTAGACACTATACATCTATTGATGCAGTCCAAAATTGCATTGGCCTTTTAAGCTGCTGCATCATACTGTTGACTCATGGTCAACTTGTGGTCTACTAGGACTCCTAGATCCCTTTCTCAAGTAGTCTCATTCAGCCAGGTCTCCCCCATCCTATATCTATGCATTTCATTTTTTGGCCCAAGTGCAGTACCTAACATTTCTCCGTATTGAATTTCATTTTGTTAGCTTTGGTCCAGCTCTCCAGTCTATCCAGGTCATTTTGAATTTTGATCCTGTCCTCTAAGGTATTAGCTACTCCTCCTAATTTGGTGTCATCTGCAAATTTTATAAGTATGCCCCTAATTCCCTCATCCAAGTCATTGATAAAAATATTGAATAGCACTGGGCCCAGGACAGAACCCTGTGGCACCCCACTGGTCACATCTTTCCAAGATGAAGAGGAGCCATTGCTGAGCACCCTTTGGGTTCGGCTGGTCAACCAATTACAAATCCATTTAACAGTTAACTTGTCTAGCCCACATTTTACAAGCTTGTTTGCAAGAATGTCATGGGGAACCTTGTCAAAGGCCTTACTGAAATCAAGGTATGCAATATCCACAGCATTCCCTTCATCTACCAAGCTGGTCATTTTATCAAAAAAAGAGGTCAGATTAGTCTGGCATTACTTGTTTCTCTGAAGCCCATGTTGACTTTTTGTGATTATGGCATTGCCTTCTAAATGTTCACAGACTCTCTGTTTAATGATCTGCTCTAGAATCTTCCCTGGTATTGATGTCAGACTAACGGGACGATAATTGTTGGGATCTTCTTTTTCCCCCTTTTTGAAGATGGGGACAATGTTTGCCCTCCTCCAGTCTGCTGGGGGTTCGTTTACACGGCAGATTTATTACGGCAACTTGCGCTTTAATTCTTTTCCGCAGCTGTGCCAGTCAGGGTTTTTTTTTCTAATTATGCTGCTTTTTCATTCCGACTTGAAAAAGTGCAGGGGCCGTGGCCTCCCAAGCAGAGGAAGGCTTTATGGGGAAGAGGCTAGATCGTGAGTGAAAGAATTTGAAGCCCTACATTTTCTAGCTAAAGAAAGACTCACAGACTGCCAAAATAGCAGGGGGGAAGATCAAAGAAGTGTCTCTGTCTCTGTGTCTTTGTAAATCTGCCTGTAAATGAACCTACTCCCTGAAGCAGAGAGACAGTGAGATTGTAGCTGGGGAGAAGAAGGAATTCCTTTCTTTATGTGGGGAACAAATCTCCCTTGACTTTAAATTGTTGGGAATCCTTTTTGTTTGCAAACTGGCTTGCAAAACAGCAGAGAGGATTTTTCAAAGTTTCCTGATCGCTACTGAATCTCCCTCCCTCAGTCCCCCTCTTTTAAGCCCACCCCTTCTTCATAGCAACCAATCACAGTGCAGCTCTGCTGCAGCCCTTAGCGGAATGGTTGTTTATGCTGCCAATAATGCGCTACATTGCAAATATACCGGCAAAAGTAGTGACATCCCTTGCCATGCTATATTTGGGTGTTTTACCTTCCCCCCTTCTGAATGAGGCGACGCTGTGGTGCGATCCGTGGGAACAATGAGCTGTTGTTGTGGTATATTTAGAGGAATATTTGCCCGTGTAAACGGGCCCCAGGAGTTCTCAAAGATGATTGCCAATGGCTCTGAGATTACATTTGCCAGCTCTTTTAATACTTATCAGTGATTCTCAAGAGGTACTGAATCAAGAGTGTCTGCTATTATACTTTAGAAGTAGCCTTCTTTTGGCTAGTTTGATTAAGGTGGGGATAGCACCTTGGAGCCTTTGTTTCAGCCTTTGTTTGCTTTGGAAAACACCATGGGGTTGTCTAAATGGTCAAAATAACCCTCACGGAATTCACTGGGAATCCTACCTGTCTAAATGGGATCCCACATCAATCCACACTATTCAGAAGGAGGGACGCAAAATGGCAAAAACAACACAAGGAAAGCTTTTGTGGCTTTTTCCGTAGTTTTTTGAAAACAGTGAGAGAAGTGCACATTCCTGCTGGTTAGATCAAGCAATTTGCTTTGAATCACTTCTCCATATGAGAGGAAGTGCAAAGCTGATTGGCCAGGCTAGCATTGGAGGTGGGGCTTGCTAATAGGGCAAGTGCCCGCTGCCACCATGTTGGATTTTTGCCTTAGTGAGCCATCCCTAAGGTGATAAATGGGGTGTGTGTTTTTGTTTTGTTATCCTTTTAATTAAAAAAATCACTGTATTGCTCCAGCGCATCTTAGACAACTTTAAAAAAAAAAGTTTAGCAGCGATGAAGAACTAACGCAAGTAAATCACTTGCGGCCACCATCTGGAATGCAAAGATTATGGGGGCTTCTGGGGCCAAAAACACCATTAAGACATGTTGCTGCTTCAAAATGCCATTACTACGAGGTACTCCCCCTCCCTTGTATAGATGGGCCCCATATTTAGTCTACCAGTAGGGCAAGAAGATTTTCTAATCTCCAAAGAGGAGTTGTGTACTGAATGTTCTTACTCCATCAGCCCCTCGGAATGCATCTACATTGTAAAAATAGTGCCTTTTGACACCACTTTAAGTGCTGTAGCTCCATTCTATGGAATCTTGGGATTTGTAGTTTTACAAGGTATTTAGCCTTCTCTACCACAAAGTGCTGGTGCCTCACAAAACTACAAATTCCAGGATTCTGTTGGATGGAGCCATAGTAGTTAAAGTGGTATCAACCTGCATTATTTTTACAGTGTAGGTGCACCCTCGGTAATATTCACAAATTGGAGTCAATTGATTTCTTTAATTTATAATTTTGCTTCTGTACATATGGTCATATTTCTCTGTACATCTTCTTGGTATCAACTCAGAAACCTGTATGTTTTGCCCAAGGCAATAGACATATCTCTCAGTTGCAGTGTGAGATGCTTCTCATTTTTTGAAAAGGAGGCCAGACTTCAATTCCTTATCCCAATATGCACTGCTAGATAGGTGTAACCTGATGACAGCACACCCACCAATGACTCATTCATTCTACAGTCTCCATGTTGAGACTGTGCTGAGTGGCAGGCCTCATGGCAACAGCATCTGGCTTAATTTTTGGACTTTTTGTTCCTTCTCCCACCTCCAATTTTCTTGTTTTGGTTTTGGTTAAATCTTATGAATTGTTCTGGAGAACCTATGCTTTTGTAGCATTTTCATTCATCCTAACAAAGGTATTGCCAACTATACTGTAGGGTTGTTGTTGTTGTTGTTTTTAAATACTATCCAGCTATGAATGTAGTAAGTTACCACACAGTGGAAAGCATCAGTCATTTGAATCCATTCCAGAAAGAAGACCTGTTAGTTCCATTTCTGGTGAGGCAATGGGATGGTAAAACTATATAACAAGCCCTGGAATCTTCTCAAAGACAAAAGCTATAATAATGCACATATCAGGGGTCTCAAACACTTCCTCACAGGAGCAGGTGTAGTAAACTCTCTGGCATTACTAGGCAGATATATCTTTTGCTATTGCTCAGAACAAGCACATAAAGGCTAATACTGGGGGCAATACTAATACTGGAAATTGGAGTTGTGCTGGGGAAAGGGAGGTATGGTCGGAACAGAGTGAACAGATGTCACGAAAGAAGGTGGGATCGCTGTTTGTTAGCTATCCCACCTTCAGCTCACCCTGTTTCCCGGAATGGATTGGAGAGCATACCAATCATTCCACAAAATCTTACTTTGCTCCTCTGCAATGCCAGGTTGGTTAAGAATAAAACTCACATTATTTACAATCTTCTCTTGGATGAGGATGCTGACCTGGCTTGCTTCACAGAAACCTGGCTGGGAGAGGATAGTGCTGTCACGTGGGCACAGGCCCTCCCAGCCGGGTATTCTATCAGTGACCAGGTGAGGGGAAGTGGGCGGGGGGGGGCAGAGTGGCTCTGGTTTATAAGACCAATCTGACCTTGACCAGGATACCTGTCCAAAACACAGTCCACTTTGAGTGTATGTACCTTAGCCTGAGGACCAGGGATAGTTTGGGGATTCTGCTAGTATACCGACCACCCCGTTGACTAGCAGACTCCCTAACCGAGCTGACACAGCTGGTCTCATAGTTGCTGTTGGAGTTGCCCAGACTTTTAGTTTTGGGTGACTTCAACATTCCACTCGAGACCAGCTTGGCAAATCTGACTGGTGCAGCTCGGGAGTTCATGGAAACCATGACAAACATGGGGCTATCCCAATTGGTCATTGGGCTCACACATTGTGCGGGTCATACTTTTGATGCGGTCTTTAGTACGGAACAGGAATATCCATGGGCGGTAGTTATTAAAACCACCACATTGTCATGGACGGATCATTTCCTGGTCAAGACTGAACTAAGAGTCTCTTCCCGCCCCATCGGGAGTGGTGGACCCATTAGAATGGTCCGCCCCTGAAGGCTAATGGAACCAATAGGATTCCAGAAAGCCTTGGAGGGTTTAATGGTTGGTAACTCTGGTGACCCTGTCGAAGCTTTGGTTAATACTTGGAACACCGATCTTACCAAGGCGATCGACACGATTGCTCCCAAGCATCCTTTCCAACCCGTTCTAACCAAAAGCCATGGTATACTTCAGAGCTTAGGAAAATGAAGTGGGTTGGATAACGACTAGAGCGCAACTGGTGGAAAACTCAACTCGTATCTGACAGGACTCAACATAGGAACTTTCTTCGGTCCTATCGAGAGGCAATATGTGCAGGGCAGAGATCCTTCTCCTCTGCACGTATTGCATCTGCAGAGTCTCGTCAAGCAGAGATGTTTAGGGTGGTAAGGTATACCTGCGCAGAACCCATTGCTTAACCCAACAACAGCCTGCTGTGACGCATTTAACAACTACTTTGCAGATAAAATCTCTCGGATGAGAGCCGACTTAGATGCCAGCATTTTGACAGAAACAATTGACGAGGTGTCCAGCAACTCCGTTGATGTAAGTTTACTGGATCAATTTCAATCCATGAGTACCGAGGACGTGGACAAGCTACTTGGTAGAGTGAGGAAGACGACCTGACCTCTTGATCCTTGCCCCTCATGGCTGGCCATCTGGGGGGGGGGTGCCTTGATGGTGTTCCTTAAGGACATCATCAATGCATCCCTCAGGGAGGGTGTGTTCCATCCTGTTTAAAGGAAGCGGCGGTTAGGCCGCTCCTGAAAAAACCTTCCCTAGACCCCCTGGACATGAACAACTATAGGCCGGTTTCTATGTTACCATTCTTGAGCAAAGTGATTGAGAGGGCAGTTGCTCTTCAACTCCAAGTGGTCTTGGATGAAACTGATTATCTAGACCCATTTCAAACTGGCTTCAGGACGGGATTTGGAGTTGAGACTGCCATGGTTGCCTTGACCGATGATCTGCGTCTAAGCATCGACAGGGGTAATGTGTCCCTGTTGGTGCTTCTGGACCTCTCAGCGGCTTTCGATACGATAGATCATGGCATTCTCCTGGATCGTCTGAGTGGGTTAGGAATCGGAGGCACTGCACTCCAGTGGTTCCGGTCCTTCCTCTCGGGCAGGTCCCAGAGGGTGCAGCTCAGGGACAGCTGATCCAGCAGAAAGGAGCTTACTTGTGGTGTTCCGCAGGGTGCCATCCTGTCCCCGATGCTGTTTAAAATCTATATGAAGCCGCTGGGTAAGATTATTTGGAGTTATGGGGCTGGGTGTTATCAGTACGCTGATGACACCCAGATCTATTTCTCCTTGTCCTGATCATCGGCCTCGAATTCCAATGGCATCTCTCCTCTTAATGACTGTCTTAAAGCAGTAATGGGCTGGATGAGGAAAAACAGATTGAGATTAAATCTGGACAAAACGGAGGTGCTCATGGTAGCGGCCCCGAAACCAGGAGTTGGGTTGCAACCTCCAGTCCTGAACGGGGGGTCACGCTCTCTGTTAAGGACTGTGTTCGCAGTCTGGGGGTGCTCCTTGATTCATCGCTTCAGGTGATGAGTCAAGTGAATGTGACGGTCAGGAGCGCTTGTTATCAGCTTCGGCTGATATGCCAGATGCGCCCTTTCTTGGAAGTAAGGGACCTTGAGACTGTGGTGCACGTGCTGGTAACCTCTCGTCTAGATTTTTGCAATGCGCTCTACATGGAGCTACCCTCGTGCTTGGTCCAGAAACTTCAGTTGGTACAAAATATGGCAGCCAGAGTGGTCTCGGGAACATCTCGGAGAGACCATATAACTCCAGTATTGAAATCTCTCCACTGGCTGCCTATCAGTTTCCGGGCCCAGTACAGTTGCCCCTCCACATTCGCGACTTTCACATTCGCGGTTTTGATTATTCGCGGAAGTCTACTCCCCCCCCCTGCTCAACACACCCTCCCTTCCCAAGGCAGGAAAGGGCTTAGCCCCTCTCTGCCTTCGGAAGGAGGGGTGGGGAGCAGCTAACGTGCTGCTTCTGCGCCCACTCCCTTCCCAAGGCAGCGAAGAGCTTCTGAGGAAGCCCTTCGGTGCCTTGGGAAGGAGGGGTGGGAAGCAGCTGGTGCACTGGTTCTGAGGGAAGGGAAGCAGCTGGCGCGCTGCCTCTGCGCCCCACTCCCTTCCCAAGGCTCCGAAGGGCTTCTGAAGAAGCCTTTCGGTGCCTTGGGAAGGAGGGGGGGAAGCAGCTGGCACACTGCCTCTGCGCCCCACTCCCTTCCCAAGGCTCCAAAGGGCTTCTGAAGAAGCCTTTTAGTGCCTTGGGAAGGAGGGGGGAAGCAGCTGGCACGCTGCCCCTGCGCCCCGCTCCCTTCCCAAGGCTCCGAAGGGCTTCTGAAGAAGCCTTTCGGTGCCTTGGGAAGGAGGGGGGGAAGCAGCTGGCACGCTGCCTCTGCGCCCCACTCCCTTCCCAAGGCTCCGAAGGGCTTCTGAAGAAGCCTTTCGGTGCCTTGGGAAGGAGGGGGGAAGCAGCTGGCACGCTGCCCCTGTGCCCCACTCCCTTCCCAAGGCTCCGAAGGGCTTCTGAAGAAGCCTTTCGGTGCCTTGGGAAGGACGGGGGGTAAGCAGCTGGCACGCTGCCCCTGCACCTAACTCCCTTCCCAAGGCTCCGAAGGGCTTCTGAAGAAGCCTTTTGGTGCCTTGGGAAGGAGGGGGGGTGCCTTGGAAAGGAGGGGGGAAGCAGCTGGCACGCTGCCTCTGCGCCCCACTCCCTTCCTAAGGCTCCAAAGGGCTTCTGAAGAAGCCTTTCGGTGCCTTGGGAAGGAGGGGGGGAAGCAGCTGGGGCGGGCGGGTGGAGAGGAGCAGCGACGGGGCTTTTGAAGCCCCATCACCGCTTTTGGGAGGGCGGGGGGTGGAAAGGAGCAGCGATGGGGCTTTTGAAGCCCCCTCGCTGCTTCTGAGAGGGCGGGGGCATGGAGAGGGCAGGGGTGTGGGAAAGGAGGGCGGGTGTGTGTGGAAAGGAGCAGTGATGGAGGGCGGGGTGGTGGTGGAGAGGAGCAGCGACGGGGCTTTTGAAGCCCCATCGCCGCTTTTGGAAGGGCGGGTGGTGGTGGAAAGGAGCAGCGATGGGGCTTTAGAAGCCCCCTCGCTGCTTCTGGGAGGGCGGGTGTGTGTGTGGAGAGGAGCAGCAACGGGGCTTTAGAAGCCCCATCGCCGCCTTTGGGAGGGCGGGGGTGGTGGTTCCTGGAGGGCGTGGCATGACCTTTTTTTATTCACGGTTTTTTCACATTCGTGGGGGTCTTGCGCCCCTAACCCCCACGAATGTGGAGAGACAACTGTATAAGGTGTTGGTTATTACCGTTAAAGCCCTAAATGGCTTGGGTCCAACTTATCTCTGGAACCGCCTCCTCCCATACAATCCTCCCCGCGCACTCCGGTTCTCTGGGAGGAATTTGCTTCACCCACAAAAATCTAGGCTGTCTGCAACCTCCCAGAGGGCCTTTTTGGTAATTGCCCCCAATTTATGGAATGGCCTGCCGAATGAGATCCGTCAGCTGACGAGCTTGAGTAGCTTTAAAAAAGTACTAAAGACGGATCTGTTTCCCCAGGCCTTTCCTGATTAGATCCCGGCCTCAGGAGCTGTGTCTCCTGGCTTTTTAAATATGTATATATTTGTTTTTAATGTGTTTTTAGTTAGATGGTTTTAATTTTATAGTGTTTAATGTCTTTTTATGGGGGAGGGTGGGTGTGGGTGGTGTTTTTAGTCATTATTATAATGTTTTAATTGTTGGAAGCCGCCCTGATTGTTTTAGCAGAGGGGCAGGGTATAAATAAATTTTATTATTATTAATAATACTAATACTAATACTAATACTAATAATAATAAAGGCCCCTGAGGGACAAAGGACATTATCCAACTAGCGTCTAAAAATGCTGTAATTCTGCAAATGAAGATAGTGGGGACATTGTGGCATTAAAACACTTATCATATGTAGCTGTAATCACGTGAAAGAAACGGCACAGGATTATCGCACAATGGCTATTAGCACTTTAAGAATGAGAGTTTACTTCCATGATTTGGCATGGGCAAGATTTTGGCGGTTGTTGTGAGAAGACACGAGTCTTCTCAAACCCTTTAATTAACAAAGTAAATGAACACACAAGCACTGAAACAAACCTAAAAATGTGAAAACTGAACAGGACAGTTCATAAAAAGAGCATCCTGTGCTTCATTTTCACGTTCTCACCTAGACGTTTTCTTGCTAGAAATGGACGGGGTGGGTGGGGAAGGACCTCCCATTCACAATGTAATCTCGTGATTACAACGGGACATGGTTTCACACACCATCTATAGTGTGAAAAATGTGCTATTGATGATCTAGTGATGGCTTGTTCCGTGAATTCTAAATAATGCCTTTTTCACAGCTGGTGAACAGTGTAAGAATGTGAAAATGATGATGCTGTGCGATAGCCCATTCGTGCTACCCTGATGTCATAATCCCACAATTTTTTCTGTGTCTGATAATGTCCAAAGTGAAAACAAGGAGTGCTTGGATCTTCTTCATTTTGCCTCTCACAGATCTGGTACATTTAAAGAGTCACTGTATCAGTCATAGACCTGTATTAAAACTGTTGCATACATGGACTCCAGAAACTGATTTCAACCCAGCAGAAATGGAAATGGGCAAATATTTTCCTTTTGCAGTTTCCTCTAAAACCTGTTTACACAACTACAAGACAGTCATGCATTGCATGACTCGGGCTGCGTTTACATGGGCAAATATTCCCCTAAATATACTAAGATTGCTCATTGTTCCCACGGATTGAGCCACAGTATCACCTCATTCAGAAGGGGGGAAGTCAAAATACCCAAATGTAGCTTGACGGGATGTCGCTACTTTTGCCGGTTTATTTGAAAAGTAGTGTGACTTAGCGCATTATTGCTAGTGTGAACGGCAAGTCCGTGTAAATTAACAGCAATCTTCCCAATACAGTTGCAATAGAACTGCACTGTGATTGGTTCTTATGATGAAGGGGTGGGCTGGCTAAATGTGGAGTCAGGAGGGAGACTCAGTAGCAGTAGGAAATTAAAAATCCTTCCTGTCTTCTGCTTAGAGATAAGCCAGCTTGCTTTTAGCATAATTACTGTTTCAAGAGAGATATTGTGTGCTCGCACGGGAGAGAGAGGGAAAAGCACAGCTGACAGGGATTGCAGAGTGAAAGGAATCCCAGTTGCTCTCCCTCCTTTTTTATTGATTTATATACAGACGAAGGTACCAACTTATGATCTCTTTTCCCCTAAGCACTGCCCCCTCATTCCTTCCTCTCTGTCTTCTGCCTGGCTTAAATGATAATGATAGAGCTTCCTGGCCATCCTCCCCCCGCCCCTTTTGTCTGTGTAAACTAAAGCCATCATCCAAATTAGTCATATATCGGAAGAACTATTCACCCCTTTTCTGAAGGGACGGAAATCCGAAATTTTGCACACTTTATTCTGTCGTGTAACTGGCCCCTTTGTTGATCAGCTGTTAAGCACAGAGAAAAACCCTTCCATCTGGAGATGGGCAGGGAGCTGGGGGGGAGAGGCAAAGGGTGACATTCTTTGTCCATCAGCTGTTAACAACGGAGTTGGGGCCAGGGCAGACATTCCTATGGCATTCCTTTGTCTTCTCTTCAATGCTTGGCCACGCCCCCACCACATTTGGCTGTGTGAATCTCAAAGCGGGAAAAAACAAAGAGCAACAAAATACAGCTGTTTCCTCCATAGACCGTGTAAACTACCCACCATTGGTGCAAAAAAGCGCTAAAGCGTAATTTATCATTATAAAACCTGTCGTGTAACTGCAGCCCTGGTATTCAAAAATGGAGAAGGGGAAAAGATTCCTTTCAGTCTATAGTGGCTTCAAAAGCCCATTAAGTAGCTCTGGCTTTTTTGTACTATCCTGGGGCAAGATGCCCATCTGGTGTACATCAACACAGCTTCAGTAAGGCTAGTTAAGCTAGACCAGTGACATCTGCTGGGGATCTAGGCTTGTATTTGGAAACCATTCAGTGCTTTTCTGGTCTTGGGTAACTTCCCGGGCTTGTCAGGCAGCTAGATAATAAGGCCTCAGATGCACAACCAAATGTCTTTAGCCAGAAAGCTTGCTGTTTTCCTTTGAAGCATACCACAGCCCTTTCTGTCCAGACCGATGGTCAATAACCTCTGCAGGACTGCTGCCCAGCTCACTATTCATTCAGTGAGCAGAACATTAAATAAACCCACACTGCTTCACAGTGGAAAGCAGGACCCTTTGAAGAAAGATAAAATCTCCCTTGGTTTTGAAGAAAAATGCACATTGGGGCAAGGAAGAGGAACATTACCCTATAAAACCATGGTGAGGACTGGAAGAGAAAAGTCAAAATCCCAAATGGTCTAAAGGTGAAAGCAATGATAACACCGAAAGCAGTGATAACAATGATGGTTTAGTTACATTTATATTTCCCATTCTCTCAGCCTCAGAGAAAAGCCATGGCAAACCCTCTCTGAACAAATCTTCTCAAGAAAACTCCATTATAGGGTCGCCTTAGGTCGACATAAGTCAGAAATGACTTGAAGAAACACAACAACAACATTTCATCTTTCCACAAGGTGGCAAACATTACTTTCCTCTTCCTCACATTATTGTCTCACAGCTACCCTGTGAGAAAGGCTAGGCTGAGAAAGTGTGATGGGCCCGGGGTCACCCAATGAGTTTTATGTCTAAGTAGGGGCTTGAATCTTCCACACTGTGAACTCAAACCAATATACCACAGAGACCCATGTTCTAAGAACCACTTAACCAGGTTACTGGGTGACCTTTTAAGTCATGGTGGTTTCTCTACCCAGGAGAACACCAGCATGATGCAGTGGTTTGACTGTTGGACTAGGACTCCAGGAGAACAAGGTTTGAATCAGCACTCGACCATGGAAACCACTGAATGACCTTGGGCAAATCACACTCTCAAATACTCAAAATATTTGATGGAGTCAGCCATTAACATCACTGTGAAAGCCTAAGGAATAGGGCTTAATTAAGGAAAGCAATGGCAGCCCATCTTTAAGTAAATCTTGCCAAGAAAACCCTAGGATAGGGTTGCCGTATGTTGGAGCTGAGTTGAAGGCACATAACAACAAGATGTCTCTGCTTAAGCTTATTGTGAGGTTTGATTGATTGTAAGGATAAAAGTGGGGAAGAGCTGTATATACAACACTCTGAGCTATTTGGAGGTAGAGTGTTATATAAATACTATCATTGAAAATAACAGCTGGTTTGGAGTTACTGGTGAATAATGAAGCAAGACATGCCCTTTCTCTTCCTCTGTTTAGTTCAGCCATCTTTTGCTTATTCAGACATCAGTTGGACCAGTGTTTCTCAACCAGGGTTCCCTGGAACCCTAGGGTGCCAGTTACACAACAAGTTTTGTCGCGGGGCTTACCATGACTTCCTGATCCCGTATCCGTCCCTCGCTGTTTGTACGATTTTTGTCACTCTTTAGGAAATCCTGGAAGATCCCATGATTGATATTTACACGACAAAAGTTTTTATTGGTCCCACATTCTTATATCCTGTGCTTTTGCTGTTTACACATGTTTAGCTTACCGGGATTTTTTTTTTGTTGGCTGTCAAGGATGCGATTAGTCGTGACTAAGGATGCGATTAGTCGTGTTTTCAAAACCTCGGTGACGCACTTCCTTTAGAGTTCCGCACCACAAGCGATGCTATTGGCTGGCTGGGAGGGGGAGAGGGGGGGCAGAGGTTTGGTATTCCCCTTGCCTCTTTAAAATGTTAACCCTTTAAGCAGAAGGCATTTTGAAAGACCCAGAATGTGAGCTTTTGCTCAGATGCAGGAACAGTGCTTTCCTTTTGAAATCAAGGCTGGGGAGGGGAGGCTTGGTATTCCCCTTGCCTCTTTAAAATGTTAACCCTTAAAGCAGAGTTAGGGCTGCAGAGTGAAGATTTCAAGCCAGCGACAGACAGGCATTTTGAAAGACACAGATGCTGGCATTTTTTTTACTATGTATTGTGACGGGGTGGGGGGATAAAGGTGTGTTCATTCGCTCAGACACTGGAATATTTTACTGTGCCCGTTCAGACCCAGGGAGGTGATAAAGGCAGGGGATGAATGGGCGACCCTCTGCCCACCACAATCTCTTTGTAACATGCAGTTGAGGAAGAGGTTAAAGCTGAAGGGTTTGCAGTGTAGAAATCCATTTAAAAAGGTGATTGAGTACATGCGAACACACCCACACCAACCTACGTGTAGCTGGAAGGGATGCCTTTATTTTCAGCTGGTGAGGCTGGATCTGTTGAACAGGTGACTGACCCCTCCTTTTCTGGTCGCTGAGCTCTAAGCCCACCCCCAGTCACCATTTCCGGCCATCCCCTGGTACCAAGATATTTTGTCCCAGGCTGTTTACATTTCCGATTTTCCGAATCCTACAGTGACTTTTTAAAAAACCGGTACAACCTGTGGGACTGGAAGTCCCGCAGGTTGAGGGATAAAAGGTGCCCCCCCTTCCAAAAATCACGTACCCGACCCGATGTACGTGTAAACTGCCAGGGATCGACACGAATTCTTCCCAGGACATTTTCATCGTTTAAACGGCACCTAGGATTCCCCAAGAAGTTGCTAGGGGTTCCTCAAGAGATTGTGAATGTGTGTGTATGGGGGTAAGCAACAGCAGTATATAGAAGAATGTTTAGTCAGGGGTTCCCTGAGACCTGACAATTATTTCAAGGGTTCCTCCAGGATAAAAAGGCTGAGAAAGGCTGAGTTGGACTATTCATTTCTTCTGTACCAAATAAAAGTTGGGGTATTTCCTGTCTGTCCAACCTAACAGAGACATGACAAAGGTATAAGTTCACACTACCCACCATGCCTCTGAATATAATCCTGTCCTTTCAGCTGCAACTTGTTTTTGTTTTTTGTTTTGCATCACTTTTTTTGCCTCCGTTAATCCCTTCTTACTCAAATATTTGACTGAGTCAGCCATTAACATCATTGTGAAAGCCTAGGGAATAGGGCTTAATTAAGGAAGTTCATTTCATGCTGCTTTGCGGTAGATTTGACTTCCTGCGTGAGCGTTTCTCCTAGAGTTGGCCCAGAACAATAGAATGGGGATGTAATCACTGTAGCAACTATGCAGTATTATCATGGTGGCCATTTCTGGGCACAATGAAAACAATCGTCACATTTGGAGTCAACATGGTTGTTGGTTATAGTTAAAGGAAACCTTGCTTTATAATCCAGTTGGAGCTGTTTTCTATGTGTATTTTTCTAGGAGAGATATAACAAGGATGGCCCCACTAATAGGCAAAGAGAGACAACAGTGTGGCAGATGCAGGGTGGGGGAAGGCAGAAGTGGCAATGTCAGGTAACCTGCCATGCCAGGTACCAGCCAGGTACCTGCAGGGGGGGAATAGGGTGGCTAAGCAATTGGGCATGGAATCTGTGTGTGTACTGGGAGTCTACAGGGTGGGCATCTCAAGGCCAGACAGCTGTGAGCTGCCTGGGAAGAAGATGTGGAATATGTGCCCAAGAGAGTGGGAAAATGAAAGTCAAACCTCTGCCCAGGAGAGGGTGGAAACTGAGAGAAAAGCCTCTGTATAACCTAGACCTGATGCTTTGAACCTTTAGATCTGCCAATGATTTTGGTGACGTTTACTTCGATGCCTTTGCAATAAAATACTTTAATAGTGATTATTGTCTGAGTGATTTGAAGTTTAGATTGAACCTTTACAGGCAGTCCCCCAACCATTTCTTCTGGGATCCCTGACCATTCTTCCCTTTGGTTGGAAGACTAACATATGCAGTCACACAGCCTAACTGGAATCCCCTAAACCAATCTCCTGCTCTTAGGAGCAGTGGAGAAGACTATCCCAAAGCCAGTGTTTACAGAAAATTCAATTGCCTGTCCAATTTAGTTCTGTCCATGTAAGTATATGTGGTGTGTGGGTGGTGGTGTGTTCTTGCACCAACTTTATTTACAATCTTCTTTAGCAGGATGCTCCAAAGGGTTATGGCAGAGCTTGAAGAAGACGACGGCATCTATATACGTTACCGTACTGATGGTTGCTTGTTTAACTTAAGCCGTCGGAGGGCTCACACTAAGACTCTAAACTATCTAGTCCGTGAGCTGCTCTTCGCTGATGATGCTGCCCTTGTTGCCCACACAGAAGCAGCTCTGCAGCGCCTAACATCCTGCTTTGCAACAGCTGCAGAACTGTTTGGGATGGAGGTCAACCTGAAGAAAACAGAAGTTCTTTACCAGCCTGCACCACAGGACAAACACCATCATCCCCACATTGCCGTCGGCAAATCTGTGCTCAAGTCCATTCAGCAGTTCACCTACCTGGGAAGCATCATCTCCTCGGACGCCAAGATTGACAGAGAGATCGATCACAGATTAGCAAAGGAATATAGTGCATTTGGAAGACTTCACAAAAGAGTCTGGAGTAATAAACACCTGAGCCAAAGCACAAAAATCAGTGTGTATAGAGCCATTGTACTGTCTATCCTACTTTATGGATCTGAAACATGGGTCACCTATCTCCACCACCTACGAATCCTTGAACGCTTTCATCAGCGCTGTCTATGCACAATCCTAAATATACACTGGACTGACTATGTGACGAATGTTGCTGTCCTTGAGCAAGCAGGGATCACCAGCATTGAGGCCATGATACTGAGAACACAGATGCGCTGGGCAGGGCACGTTTCTAGGATGGAGGACCATTGCCTCCCAAAAATACTGCTCTATGGTGAACTTGCCACGGGTCAGTGTAAGAGGGGCGCTCCAAAAAAGCGATACAAAGACTCCCTGAAACAACATCTCAGGCTCGGCCAAATTGATCACCAACAATGGTCCGCCCTGGCCTCCATCAGGAGGCATGGAGACGCACTATCCACAATGCTGCAGCCTTATTTGAGAACTCACACCGAACAAGTCTTGAAGAGAAACGACAACGCAGAAAGAATCACAACCCAAAAACATCACCCAAGGAAACCTTCTGCTGTGCTTTCTGCAACCGGACTTGTTTATCTTGGATTGGCCTTTTTAGTCATCAGCACGCTTGCAGAAAGCGCGGGATGAGTCCTTCCTGAATCTTCGTTTGTGAAGAAAAGCCAGAGAGGGTGGTGGTGAGTAGGTTGTCCTTTTTCTCAGACAGCAAGGCACCTTGAACTGGCCCTGGATATAACTTTAGGATGGTAATGTGACATGCAGCTAATCAGAGGAAAGGAGACACTTTGAACAAAAATCATGATCCACCTATATGTGAATTCTTATTTATGCTTCCTGTTCCAGAAATAACAATCTTATCTATCCTGGATCATCTGGGTAAAACACAATATATTGTGCATGTTTGAATGCTGCTAGCTTTTACATGAGAGAAGGCAGGAGGGAGAGAGATATCAAGGAAAAGTTTTACTGAAAGCTTCTATTCGGTAGATCTCTATGCTGTCCTCTAGTGGACACCATCAAATGTAAAACAGATGTAAAACAGCTTGTCCTCTAGTGCAATGCTAATCAAAGTAGTGGTCCCTGGATCTGGACCAGTACAGGTACTTGAGTCACTGGCTGTCAGTCTTGGGAGTTTCCAGGAAAGAAACAATCATAGCGAATGGGCATAAATATGGTGCCAGTCCTTGGCACATTGGGAAAACAAATAATCATCAATCCTCTGCATCAGATAGCTTGAGAAGCACTGTTCTACTGTTAATCCTTCAGCTTGTTTTAAAATGAAAACCAGATAGAAATTTCTAGTATAATGAAGTCCTGAGGTATCCGATATATTTTTAAGACAAATATGCCATTGGAGAAGAAGAAAGTGATATGATCACTGTCTCACAATTGCCTTCTGGTGCAACTGTAACAGTAACACATTTCTTTTTAAAAGTGAAAATTCCTACTTTCAGAAGCAATTGTGCAAGACTGTGGTTCAGCCCTAAGTAGGACAAAGAGCAAATGGTAAGAATAAACCATTGTACTGTTACAAACCCTGACAGCCCCCACCTTGGGATATCAAATAATTGGCTATATTTAATAATTTGCCTAAGGTGGCCACCCAGATGGTTACAGGTAAACAGGAATCTCCTAATACTAAAATGGGATTCACGCAAGACCAAGGGAAGGATCCCCAAAACAGATACTCAAGTATGAAACTCGACACCTTGAGGTGAGTCAATTACTAATCCACTCAACAATAGCATGAGACCTTATTGCTTGGAAAATGGGTCCTTCCTTTCCTGCTCCCCCCAACAAAATACCTTGCCTGCTTCCTATTCATTTCCAAAAGCATCAACCATTAACAATCATTAACTCTTATGGAGTACCCTTTGTTTTGGCCTGGGAATCTCTGACAACTATTATATTTCATCAAACTCCCATCCCTTCAGGGGAAATATTTCATATAAATATCACCCAAAAACATCACCAAATTGCACACAGTTCCACTTCCTTTCATAGAATCATAGAATTGTAGAGTTGGAAGAGACCATGAGGGCCATCCAGTCCAACCCCCTGCCACGCAGGAAATCACAATCAAAGCATCCCCGACAGATGGCCATCCAGCCTCTGTTTAAAGACCTCCAAGGAAGGAGACCCCACCATACTCCAAGGGAGTGTGTTCCATTGCTCCTACTGTCAGAAAGTTCCTCCTAATGTTGAGGTGGAATCTCTGTTCCTGGAGCCTGCATCCATTGCTCCGTGTTCCAGTCTCTGGAGCAGCTGAAAACAAGCCTGCTTCATCCTCAACGTGACACACCTTCAAATACTTAAACAGGGCTATCATATCGCTTCTTAACCGTCTTTTTTCCAGGCTAAACATACCCAGCTCCCTAAGGCTCTTCTCATAAGGCATGGTTTCCAGACCTTTCACCATTTTAGTTGCCCTTCTCTGGACATGCTCCAATTTGACCATATCCTTTTTGAATTGTGGTGCCCAGAACTGGACACAGTATTCTAGGTGAGGTCTGACCAAGGCAGAATAGAGTGGCACTATTACTTCCCTTGATCTAGATACTATACTTCTATTGATAAAGCCCAAAATCGCATTGGCCTTTTTAGCTGCCGCATCACACTGTTGACTCACGTTCAATTTGTGGTCTACTAGGACTCCTAGATCCCTTTTGCACATAGTCTCGTTCAGCCAGGTCTCTCCCATCCTATGCATTTCATTTTTCCGCCCTAAGCGCAGTACCTTACATTTCTCCATATTGAATTTCATTTTGTTAGCTTTGGCTCAGCTCTCCAGTCTATCCAGGTCATTCTGAATTTTGATCCTGTCCTCTAGGGTATTAGCTACTCCTCCTAATTTGGTGTCATCTGCAAACTTGATAAGTATGCCCCTAATTCCCTCATCCAAGTCATTGATAAAGATGTTGAATAGCACTGGGCCCAGGACAGAACCCTGTGGCACCCCACTGGTCACATCTTTCCAAGACGAAGAGGAGCCACTGCTGAGCACCCTTTGGGTTCGGCAGGTCAACCAATTACAAATCCATTGAACAGTTAACTTGTCTAGCCCACATTTTACAAGCTTGTTTGCAAGAATGTCATGGGGAACCTTGTCAAACGCCTTACTGAAATCAAGGTATACGATATCCACAGCATTCCCTTCATCTACCAACCTGGTAACTTTATCAAAAAAAAAAAAGAGAGAGAGAGAGAGAGAGAGAGATCAGATTAGTCTGGCATGACTTGTTTCTCTGAAACCCATGTTGACTTTTTGTGATTATGGCATTGCCTTCTTCAAATGCACAACAACTGAGTAAGCTGCGGACAAAGGGGGAATGTGGGGGAGGAGGGAGAAACTGTGACATTTTAAAAACAGCTGAAAGTGGAACAACAGAGGATTAATTGGACTTGCCCCTGCCAAACTGGGACAGTTGGAAGGTATGTTGGTGTAACCTCTGGATCTAAATGAAAGCCAGAAGGATAAAAAATATCATAAAGAAAGACAGTTTGCTTTTGAACAGCAGCAGGAGAACAAGAAAATACAAGCAAAGACAGTAATTAAAATTCACTTTTTTTAGGTATTTGTTTTGTTTTTACTTACAGTTCTATTTGACAAAATTAGGTAAAAATAATAAAAACATACACTTGTAAAAATCACAAACAACTTGTATTGCTATAAAGATTAAAAGAAACCAAGAAAAGGGGAAGTCCTAGGCCACTGAAGCTAATTTTGCTGTGCATAAACCTGAGAGGCCTTTCATACTGTAGGATGGCTATACTTCACTCACCTTCTACAGAGCATCTATCTGTGTGTGATCATCAAATCTTTGTTTTGCTCCATTTGCCTTGGACTTCTTTTCTTTTCTCAGGCTGCAGAAAATCCTACTTTTTTTTTAAGTATAGTACTATAGTGCAACAATCACTAAAGTGTAAACTGTCCTACACTTCTTTTGAAGAGGACTGGTTTTGACCAGACCTTGGAACTGTTATCCTTTCAGTGGCCATCTTGAATGGGGAATGCTAGTCAAGATGGAAGACTAATATATACTGGGACAAATGACAAGCCTCTCAGCAGTGTCTGGTGTAGGACAGATAAGACTACCTGGATGCAAAGACCACTCCCCTTCCAAGCTGCCCTTATTACCTGTTGGTTTGAAATCTTTTAACCTTAGAATAAACCAAGCTATCATAAAATATGCTGGCTCTTTAGCACTGCACATAGCTTAAATATGGAGTTAAGTTAATGCTAACATTTTAAGTTAAAATGAATTTAATTAAGTTGCCCCTTTTGTTTGAAAATTTCCAACTTAATTGTTAATTTAATTGATTTTAACAAGTTGGTTTTTACTGGATGGCCCTTGAGGTCTCTTCCAAGTCTATGATTCTATGATCTGTGGACTTATGCCATGTTCCCAACTGTGGGCAATAAGGTGTGGCTGTGAGCATGCATGTGTGTGTGTGTGTGCGCATATGCGCGTATTTACACACACAGAGCACCAAATTTGCTGAAGTGGGGAAAGCCAACTGTAATTTCTCAAGATGCTTACAATGAAGGAGTGATAATTGGAAATGTGCCTCCAGAATGGAAGCATCGATTGTCCACTTCCAGATTGTGCTAACGGGAACTGAAGATTCACAGCAAAGGCTTGTGCTTTTCATAAATAAATAAATTTATGAAATAAATTTTCATAAATATGAAAGTAAATTTTTTTCTGAGGGAGGAATGCCATGCTCAATTGAAGTAGTATTTGGAGAATGTAGTTAATTTGTTGGAAGTTCTGGACTGGAATTTTGAGAATGAATTCCTCTCATAAGCTGAGTCCTAGTTTTCATCTCAATTGTGTGGGTTTCTGCCCTGTTTTTTGAAGAGTAGAGCTGAAATTTCACTTTGCTTACATTTAATTGGGAAGTGCCTTTGTACAAACAGGACATAAAACACATTGGTGAAGAACAAAAAGTTGAGGCAGAGGAAAACAGGATCAACTGAAGCATCTTTTCTATTTTGTACTTTTTTTGGTGCTCTGGTTAAATGGTCTTTGCCTTTTGATTTATTCCAAATGTGTCACAGGATTTTGTTTATTTATAGCATTTCCACCCCACTCTACATTGACTTTTCATATCAGTTTTTAAAACACATCAGTCCCTCCCTTCAAGCCTACACTCTCAAAAGACCTGAAGTAAAAGAAGAGGGTATGGAAGGGAGAAGGAAAACAAGAAAACTGAGGCACAAGTTATGAGGTTCTTTGGCTTCATAGCTATCGGATGTCAGCTGGGGAAGAGGCAAAACCCAATGGACGTGGATTCTCAAGAGAGCCACTGGTGGGTGTTCCTGCTTTCCTCCTTGGCTGCTGAATGACATCTGAGGAGAGGTAAAGCCCAATGGAACTGCATTCTCAGGAGGATTCCCAGCAGCCTTGCTTTCTTTATTCTTCAGGTTCATCCAGTTTCATATCTTCATACAACACTCTTGCTCTCTTTGTGACAAACTGTGGTCAGAGTGGATTCAGAATTTCATTGACTCTGTGCTCAGCTATCACATGGTAACATGGACTTTTCCATCTTTACTGCAGTCACAAGAGACCAGAGCAGAGGGGACACCAACATCCAGGGCACCCTGTATATTGTGAAGACCATCATCAAAGAAGATATGGGGCTGGATCTTAGACAAGATGGGGCCTTTAGGAGCTCCATCCATGAAGAAGGCCTCATCAATTGCCAGCCCCCATTCCCTGAGGGTTTTGATGGCCCGGATGCCCATGTCACGGCCATTGCGGGCCGTTACCAAGTAGGTGCGGATGGGGGAGTCCTCTTGATTAAACTTCTTGCGCATTTTCCCAAGGTGCAAAGCAAAGGTTTTCAGTGGTCCCTGCAGAATATGGTAGGTAAGAGGCAGAGAGCAAAAGAAAGCAGAAACTGAGACCAAATTATTCTACATAAGAGAGGGAATGACTCCAACATTGTAACTTTTGTTTCTTTCTTCTTTTTACATCTTTTGCCTGATGAAGAAGCCAGTAGAGCTTCAAAAGCTTGCATTATATGTTTTGCATTTTGCAATGAAGGTATTACCTTTTTTGTGGATTTTGGATTTGTTACACCACGCAATGTGAGTCACAAGTGTAATACTCTATCCAAGTCAAACATTCAAGTACAGGCATGCCTCAGTTAACAAAGTAGATGTGTAATAATAATAATAATAATAATAATAATAATAATATTTATTTATACCCCACCCCTCTGCTAAAACAATCAGGGCGGCTTACAAAAATTAAAATACAATTTTAATTGGACATTACTTTTTTTAACAGCAAATTTGATACAGAGGCAGAAATAATATGGAAAGGATAGCTTCCTACACCACAAAAAAAGATGAACAGATCAACAAGAGCCCTGGTGGTGCACTGGTTAAATGCCAGTACTGCAGCCACAATGTTGTAAGTTTGATCCTAGAGGGCTCCAAGGTTCACTCAGCCTGCCATCCTTCTGTAGGTCGGTAAAATGAGTACCTAGCTTGTTGGGGGCAATTAGCTAAAAAAACAACAACATTGTAAACCGCTTAGGGAGTGCTTCAGCACTGATAGGTGGTATAGAAACAGAAGTGCTATTGCTATTGTTTTAGGAGACTTTTTGTCCAAAATAACAATATGCACAAGTGAAATGAAACAACAAGGTCAAGTAAGCCTTGCAAAAGTAAATGAGAAACATTCTGAATGTTCTCAAGACCATTTGAAGGCTTCTTCCAATGTGCATTCAGGGACACATTCTTTCATCAACTTCCACTGTTCTTATGATCATTTTGGTAGCCAAATTTACAGATAGCTGATTCTTTAACATATGGGGTGAGGGAAGCAGGGTGGACTGATGAGGAAGGCTTATCCATTTCCCCCCTTTTCTCTCTATTCTGTTGTTCATGCATGCTCATTGGGGAATTCTGGAGACAACTGCTGTTTATCTTGCCTGTTGTAGACAGGTGCATACTGCTACAGTAGGATTGGCTAGAGTACAATCCTACCCTTTCACAGCTTAAGCTTTTATTTACTTATTTTTCAGAACCAGAAAAGGGTTTCCAGCCATATTTTGTCTGATCCCCCCATCCCTTCTGGCATTTCTGTAGTCCATGTGGCTCACAGAGAGGAAGGTGGGGATAGCAATAGCATTGATATTTATATATCGCTTATCAGGAAGAGAATTGTCCCCTAACACTGTCCTGAGAAAGGGGAGGCATGCTGTGCAATGCTTCAGAAAGTCTCAACCGTTGGCCTTTGCTTGGGTTTGAGAAATCTGCTTGGCCAACAAAAGTCATGCTCATACCTGGTGGGGAAAATGGGTGCTGGTAAAGGATGAGGAGAAGGAACTGTCCTTATAAGGAAAGTAGGCAACCTTACCTCTCCCATGGGCACAGATTCCATGCTTTTCTCATATGCAATAGCTCCTTCTAGCCCCTTTTCACGAAAGACACGGTCAGTTTCATCGGAAAAGAGAACTGCATCACCATCAAAGACAACACGCAGTTGGGTGGTGGGAGCCTGTATCTCCTGCTGGAAGATGAGTGCTGCTGAGACTCCTGTGTATGACAAACAGACTGTTTATATTGCTTGTTCAGCAGAGACGCACAGGGAGATATAGCTTGACATAGGCCTCAATTCAAATGTGCCATTCAATAATCTTCTGAGCTGAAGGCAAGGCAGATGTGGTGCATTTTTATAAAAGGTAGAGATGGTTTGAGGAATGCTCTTCAGTTTATAGCCTTTTCTGACAAACTATGAAAGCTTTTAGATACCACACCTCAGAAATGACAAGGGTGCTGGGTTTTTATCACCAGCCTTCAGAGGAAAGATTACAGTTTGGTATAGCCATCCTTCTTGCTACAACAGGCCCCAAGATTTCCTCTTTCTCTTGCTAGCTGGCTAGCAGGGTTTCTCCAGAAGCCAGTACAAGTGACTTGGGCTGCATCTACACTGTTGAAACAATGCAGTTTGACACCACTTTAACTGCCATGGCTCCATCCTACAGAATCCTGCGATCTGTAGTTTTGTGAGGTACCAGCACTCTTTGGCAGAGAAGGCTAAAGACCTTGTAAAACTACAAATCCCAGGATTCCATAGGATGGAGCTATAAAACTGCATTATTTCTACTGTGTAGATGCACCATCTGTTGAGACTTGTGAGGAACGCTGAGAGAATCTCTCTTCATCTTTAGAAAGAAACATGCTTTCTTTCCTCAGAACAATTTCCCACTCTGGGCAAATTAGTGATTCCAAACTGGGATTTGGTGAATATAACACCACCAGCTGCTCTCAGGATTTATTCTCAGGAACTTACTGAGAGAATTTCTGAGCTACAGAAGATGTTGTTTCTGTGTGTGCTCTTGTGGTATGAACTTAATATTGCATGGATGTTTTCCTTAAGAGGGTGCTCACAGAATTTTTTGAAAGGACATAAGGGAAGAGACTTGTTGGGCGAGGTACATCATCAGAGAGACGGCAACAAAATGTAAGAGCAAGTATTTTGGCTAATGAAGGAAGAGAATAAGTACCAACCTCTCTGAAGTGCGTTGCATACATCTTTCCTGTCAGCTGAGAGAAAAAGCTTCACATTATGGGTTTTTAAGTACTGGGTAGAATCCTCATCACTGACAAAGCAAAACTTGGAGATCTCCAGACCTTAAAATCCAGAAATAAATAACTCTGCTGATGACAGTAAAAGGGAAAATTCAAGAAATTCTTGATATAGAATATTGTAATATCATTCTCAGGGCCAAACTGGTAAACACCTGTCATATCTCCCTCCAAACTGCACCTCTCCTATAAGTTATATGCTCCACACCCACAATGGAAATTCAAATGTAGCAAATACACATTTGAAACTCTGCAGGGGAAAAGGGTGTTTTGGTGTGTGTATGAGCTCTGAATTAAAAAAAAAAAACTGCATTCAGGGCAAGGGTAAAACTGGGATTCCAGTCGCATTTATCCCCTCTAATATGAAAATATTGTCTTATATTAAATTTATTTTGTGCACTTTCCCCCTCCTAGGTAAAAATAAGCATTTTCACAAGGCAATGTACAAATATAGCAGTAAATTTTGTTTAGAAGTCTCCCCTGATAATTTGAAGAAATTCAATTTAAAACAGATAAATCAGTTAGCCCTCAACAACAATTACAGTTGTCCCTCCACATTCGCGGGGGTTAGGTTCTTGAGACCCCCGCGAATGTGGAAAAACCGCGAATAACAGATGCTGCTCCCGCAGCCCCCCCCCCCAGGGAGTGAGGCAGCGGGAGGGTGTCTGGCCAGCCTGGCTGGCCTCTCCGCACCCTTTCTGAGGGGACTCCAGGCCTTAGAAGCCCCGGCCCCTGCTGAGAAAGGCCGGGGAAGGCAGCGTGTGCGTGAGGAGGAGGCTGCGCTGCCTCTCCCCGGCCTCTCTCACCCCACCCACCCTTCCCAGAGTGGCCGTGGTGGCTCCTGAAGCCCCCGCAGTCACTCTTCGCCACCCCCGCCCTTCCCAGAGTGGCCGCGGGGGCTTCTGAAGCCCCCGCGCTCACTCTCCTCCACCCCCCACCCTTCCCAGAGTGGCCGTGGTGGCTCCTGAAGCCCCCACAGTCACTCTCCTCCACCCCCCCACCCTTCCCAGAGTGGCCACGGGGGCTTCTGAAGCCCCCGCGCTCACTCTCCGCCACCACCCCCGCCCTTCCCAGAGTGGCCGCGGGGGCTTCTGAAGCCCCCGCAGTCACTCTCCTCCACCCCCCCGCCCTTCCCAGAGTGGCCACGGGGGCTCCTGAAGCCCCTGCAGTCACTCTCCTCCACCCCCCCGCCCTTCCCAAAGTGGCGTAGGGGTCCCTCGCTGCCTTGGGAAGGGACTGGGGTGGAATGAGGGAGGCTTTCCACCCCCCTTTCCCAAGGCAGTGAAGGAATTCCTGAGAACACCTTCGCTGCCTTGGGAAGGGACGGAGTGGAGAGGGGGGGCAGGCGGCTTTCCGCGAATAATCAAAACCGCGAATGTGAAAGCCGCGAATGTGGAGGGGCAACTGTAATTGCCAAAAGACTTTCAGGATTAAAATAAAGGATTCAAAACATGCATAAAAGCATAAAGAAATGGAGTTTCATGGATTTTCCTAAAGAGAGAGTTCTATAGCCTTGGTGCCACTGCAGAGAAGGTTCCACCTTTAATGCTCACCAGAAAGGCTGGTTTTAATGATAGCCTGGAGAGCAGAACTACAGGTAAAGATCATTATTGACTTTAAAGGTCAATACCAGTTATACTGACATTTTTCTCTCTGCACTCATTGGCCTCAAACCAAAATGCTGTGTTTCCCTTTTTTCTGTTACCTATTGGTTACATTTAGGTTATGCTGATGGAAGGATTTATGGAGTTGTAATCCAAAAAAGTAACATTTCCAGGCTTTGCGTTATGTCTGTGCAAACATACTATGCAGTAGACTTCAATCGCTCATTCCCTGGCTGGATGTAGACTTCTATTGAAATGGGCATCCTTCTAGAAAGTAAATTCAAGTATGTATCTTTTTGCCACATATTTAAAAAATGGTACATTTGTAACACTATTGTCAACAGATGTCACTATAGTGCTATAGGCACAACTAAAGCAAAAAATCATCCCTCAAGAACAGCCTGTCCTTCACTGGGGCCCAAACTATACATTATTGTGTGTAAACAAGTACTGAACTATTTGCTGGGAGGGGTAGTGGTGAGCAAACTAGATCAAAACTATGATTCATGGTGAGAGGTGTTCATTCTTTCCCCCAGCCACAGTCTTGATGCAAATTATCCCTAAAAATGCTGTTAACCCTGGGAAAGGTGCTCCCATTGGTACAAATGGGAATGTTTCTCCTGGAGCTAACAACAGCTTCAGGGAGGAGATTTTTTTTGTCAGAGCCACAACAAAAGTGAAAGATTAAAGCATCCTCCCTGTGAATTGCAACACCTGGATGAAATATTGAGATAAATATTCTCCTCCTGTGGCAGCTATTTAATTTTTTTAAAATTGTTTGTGTTGAGCTCTTGTACTGTCACATCTGGTTTGGCACTCATTCTAGTTTCGTACTAGAAAAGGAGAATAGAAAAGGTTTGTCTATGTCTCTGTGGCTAACCTGTATTTATTTAGCTTATGTTACATTAGTTGGCACAGCCAATAATAAAAGCATTTAGCACAATCTGACACACATCTATTTAGAAGTAAGTCCCACTGAATTTAATGGGGCTTACTGCCAAGTACATGTAGGATTGCACCCTTAGTAATTATTTCCCAGAGCCTGGTTTTAATAATTGGTGCTGATTGTTAAGGACACACTTGTTTGCTTTTAGAAGCAACTTTGTTCCTCTGTTATTTCAGAATGGCACCTATACTGAAGATATGGTAAACAGGATTTTATTTAAATAAGTTGAGTGATTACATGGTAGTTAAAATGCCTTAATTTGTTCACAGTTTTATCATTTAAGCAAAGAAAAAATCATGGAAGGAAGCAAAAACGTATTAACCATGTAAAAATACTCTAGACAGTAGTACTTTGGTAGTTTCGTTGCACACTGCCTTTCCCCTAAAGAGCTCAAGGGTGGTACACAAACATCTCCTCCCCACTACAAGAGCCTGGTGAAATCAGTTAGTCCAGGAGAGGCTGAATGATCCAAGGTTACCCAGTGTGTTTCATGGCTCAATGGGGATTTGAACCAGGATCTCCCAAGCCACAGTCTAACAATCTAACCAGTGCAGTACACTGACTCTAGGAGAATTCTGCATCCAAATAGGTTTGGCTTATCGCACTCTGAAGAAAAGTGGCAAAGCAGCAGGAACATTCTGTCTTTCCTGCTACCTTACTGCATAGCGTTGGCATGCTTTTTTTCCAGTCCCATGGGGGAGCGAGGTAGAACCACTTTGTTTGCAAATTGATTTTTCTGGTCAGCAAAAAGACACAGTTTTACCTCGATCCCCCACGGGACCAGAACTAAAGAACACCAATGTCATGTGGTAAGGCAGCAGGAAAGACAGAATGTTCCTGCTGCTTTGCTGCTTTTCTTCAGAGTGCAGTAAGAAATGATGAGACACCAGTGATGGCCTAGGATCACCATTAAATCTCCATTCCATCAGAATGACATAGGGATAAAGATACATTCTTAATTAGGATGGGTCTTGAAGAAGCAGATTTTTCTAAATTTGATTAGCTGCAGGCATGGGAATGGGTATGAACAGCACATGCATAGTCCCTAGTAGAGAAGGGTTGGGTCATAGAGGAAAGCAATGCTTACATTTCTGTAAGTGGCCACTTTCTCAGTCAGGTCTAATCCCTTCATATCCATGAACCCTCATGATTAGTTCTCCTGTCTAGCATGCCCAAAGCCATGGAAGCAGCCTGTATGGCCTATACTGTGAATCGGGGAAACACCAGGTATTTTATACTACCAAAACACTACATTTATGTAAGTGGCGTTGAAAAGGGCAGGTTCCTGTACTTCTGCAGTTCTGTAAGAAGTTTGTTTGAGACAGCTCTAACCTAATTTTTATACTAGCTGATATCCTAGTCTTGGTTTGAGGTGGCTGCCTCTCCTATCAGCAAGTGCATTGCAGAATGGTCTCAACAATAGATGTTATATCTGCACAAAGCCTGTGAAATGAATCCAGGTAGTTAAGCTGCACCTTGATGACTTTTTGTGACTCAGACTTTGAGACCACACCTTCACTTTTTCCAAGTTGTTTCTGCTTACATAATTCCATAATGTCTCCATCTCATATCATCATGCAATGGGAGGCGAGGGGCTCACCGGGAGAAGTCATGAGTTTGGCAATACTGAGTAATGAGCTAACCTTTCTTTCAATCCCATAGTCTTCACAGGCATGGTTAACTGGGATGTGTGATAGGACATCCTCTGTGGAGGCCCCTAGGCTCTGGAACTCCCTTCCTCCTAGCTGTTCTTTCCTCAGCAGGCAAGGTTTTTTTTTTTTCTTCCAACAGCTTTTGAGACCAGAAGCTTTTAAAAGGAAGGCATTTAAAAGTGTGTTGTACTGTTTTAATTTACAGTCAGACCCCCATATCTGCAGAACCAAAATCTGTGGTTTCAGTTATCCGCGACTGGAAAAAAAAATAGGGACACATACCATAGAATCATGCTGGAAAATGCCTAGAATGGTGTCCTCTCAAGGCATCTTCTATGTCCTCCAATGCAACTCAATAGTATGTTTGTACAGGAAGTCCTTTATTTTAAAAGGTTCACTATTATCCGTGGTTCCCAGTATCCATGGTAAGTCTGGGAACCAAACCCCCATGGATACTGGGGTCCAAATGTACTGATTGTTGGGATATATAGTTGCGATCCAACATGCTGACTTGTTTACTGCTGAAAGGGTTCAATGCTGAATGTAAACTGAAAGGATGAGATAACTTCCTGTTGTAATCTGAGTGCCTTCTGGAAGAAGGAGATGTTTTAAGTCCATCTTTGTTCTGGAAGATACCACGATGAAAAAAGACACCATGAAGATGTCCTAGAGGCAGCAGCCTCATGGACAGGCTCCTGCCTGTTTTTGTTTTTAGAGATGTAGCTTTCAAGATATATTTTGTTATTCTTGTCTATCTTCAAGTTATTATTCCTATGAACTTTGAGATGCATATGAAACTCGTGAGTAAAGTATTTTTCTATGTTTTAAAAGCTACATTGAAGTATTTTGATTGTTTAAGCTAGAGTTTGGAAAGTGGGGGGGGGCAAGCAAGGGTGAATGGCTATTCAAAGTCTGTGTGTCTGGAGTTGCAATGTTTTTCCTGTGCATGTATCTTTAAACAGTAACTCTGCTAAGTGTGCTTACAAAGGGGATTAAAGCCAACCAGTTTTTGGTGCCAGTTTTGAATAAAAGGTTTCCGCAGTACAGCAATAATAACAATATCCCCATTACTGATTTTAAAACTGCTTTCTAACATTTAATTGTATGCTATAAATTCATCATAGTGCTGTTATTAGTTTAATTCTATTTCAGTGTTGAACTTTTTAAACTATGTTGTGTTTAATTTTAACCCACCTTAAGTCCCAGTTTTGGGGGATAGATAGGGCAATTCCCAAACTCTCAACCTCAGAGGAAGGCAAAGACAAACCTCCCCTGAACAAATATTGCCATGAAACCCCCCTGATAGGTTTGTCTTATGGTCACCACAAGTTGCAAAGGACTTGAAGGCACATAACAACAATAACAAATGAATAGAGAAGGCGGAGGTATATGCACTTCCTCTGGGACCTCCCAAGGTCTTCTGAAGGTTCTGGAGGATGCTATGTGTCCAACTATTAGAACATAGCTGAAGGCTGCTCTGTTGCCCACCTGCTCTTCATTGGTCAGTAAATGACTGTGTTGGGGGACTGCAGTAGCTTACAAGGGTCATCGCATGACCAGGAAATAATTTCAATCTCTGCAATAAGTGAGTTATGGAAGCAGATGTGTCCAAGTTACTGGTCCTGTTTGTTTACTATTGTTCACTGGCACTGAAGGTTGTCTTCAGTAGGGAATATACAGGGACTGTTTGTGAACCTTGCAGTGGCTTTACACACAGGCACCAGGGTTTGGACAAGTTTTTTTCAGGCAACTGAAATCATACAAATTGCAGTTCATTCAAGGTTCTTTCATAAGCTTTTCTGTAATTTTGAACTGGTTATGGTACTAGCTGCTGTCTATCTAGCAGTGGTTCAGCTAGTTTTAGACTTTGAAGCCACAGTCCAGGTCCCCAAAGCCCACATCCTCTCACTGGCGACCACCCAATGAAGAAGAGCTGATGGACAGACAGGGGAACAAGCCCAGCATCAGCAGCTGGGCAGCATCAGAGCCCATGGAGTCTGATACTCTCCAGTGCAGCATCCTTTCCTTCTTCTTATTTGACAGAAAGAGAGAGAGAGAAATATCTTGGGCTGGCTGCACCCTGATGCAAAACACATTGTTGTGGAATTATGTTTTTGTTGTAGAAATGGATAATACATTTTTAAAGTAAAAATTATAAAATGAATATCTGTTATCATGTGCAGGAGGTGATCAACCAGACATGTACAAGGTAACAGATTGCATTTTTACTTTAAAAAATAAATCCCTTTCTACAACAAAAATGTAATTCAAAGAATCTCTACATCCCCCTTCACACAGCCACCTGAAACCAGCCAAGTTGTTTTGGCATCTGAGACAGAAACCCTCCAAAAGCACCTCTCTCCCTCCTGTTAGTAAAAATACAGTTATAATAAATTAAATGATTAGTTGTTATTTCATGATTCCCATCTCACTCTGCCTAATGGTGGGGCTGGCCCTACATTATCACAGCAGAAGGAAACTCCACTCCTGCAGTTACGATGGTATTGTGATTTAAATGTATAAAGATGTGAAACTTCTTGTGTTCAGAGTCTTTTTTTTAATCATATTTAAAACTGAGTTGGGTGTTTCTTTTCTTTTCTTTCATTTGCTCTAATATACTAGGAATGCAGAAGCAGCCATAAAGCATGGCATGGCATCAACGAGCATGAGGAGAAGATAAATTATGGTGTGTTCAACAAATAAAGTAATACATATGAGACCATGAAGTTCAGAGTCTAAAATCACTTGACTACAGTGCACTACTTCCTAGACTGGCACAGACTTGAATGACTCTCCATCCCACTCAGTCCTCACCTATTTAGTTTCTCATTTCTGAAGTACATATGACTTATCACCTTAATATGCAGAAATTCAAAGTAGGTTAATGGGAAAACAAAAGAAGAAAAAATTCAGCTTTTTTGGTGTATGTGTGTGTGGGGGTAGCCTAAATACTCTGAAGGCACTAGATCCTGGAAGCTAAGCAAGGGCAGCCCTGGTTAGTACTTGGATGGGAAACTGCTAAGGAATAGCAGGTGCTGGAGGCTATATTTCAGAAGGCAATGGCAAACCACGTCTGAGTATTCCTTGCCTAAGAAAACTGTGAAATTCATGGGGTCACCATAAGTCAACAGATGATTTGAAGGTGCATACACACACAAAGAAGTCTGCAGGTTGTGTGTGTGATGGCAGGGGGGGGAGGAGGAACCACACACTCTTCTGAGTAGGCAACCTACCATGCTGTTTAGCGCTGTTGATGATGCGCACACCACTCTCTGGACTGTTATTGGAGAGAACAATGACGTCAAAGAGCCTCTTCTCTTCAGGGTTTCTTTCCAGAAGTTTCTTGTTCACAAACTGCACTGCCTGAAAGAAGCAGCTAGAGATGCATTGCTACTGATTTCTCAAAATGATAGCCATGACTAGATATGCTTTGGGTGAAGACATTTTAAGTATGAGGAAGTGTGAAAGTAGCTAGAATAGCATAAAAACACATGTAATTCTTTAGTGTCCTGGAGTGAGCTCTGAAAAAAATGAATAAAAATAAAACAGCCCTACTTGTTTCTCTCTTTTTGGGGGGATCGGGCTGCATTTATAATGGGTAAAATAAAAAAAACTTGGAAATATTAGCAGCAGTGCTAACATGCTGAAGTTGGGTAGTTAAATAATTCACTAATGTTAAAATGCCATCGGAAATTAATGTGTTATATGAATTGTTAATGAAAAATTTCTAATAATCAAATCATTGATTAAAAAAATAATAATTAAGCGACAATACATGGCCACATCACCCAAATTACCTTGCAAAAGTAATACATTAAAATAATAGGAAGCAGTAATTATTACAATGTTGTTGGTATTTAACAAATGGTAAATTAACTGTTGAAAAATTTAATGGCTTAAAGGAAATGAATTAATTTAGTGAATTATTTTAAAGCCCTGATATATAATGCAGTATATGCATTATATTATATAGTGCTTTGCAATAATATTATGAAATTGGGGTTGGGCTGGATGCCCTCTTGGGATACCATTCTGTCCTGTGAATCTGGATTATAAGAGGAAAGGTCTTCCAAGCTAGTCAAGTCAGTAGGACTACTAAAGACAATCTTAATGGGCTTGGTAGAATAGTCATGTATCTTCCCTTTGTTAATGAGATTAACAAAGGCTGTGGAAATGGGCAGAGATCCATTCTAGAATGGTACGTGTATAAACCTGCTTACTCCTACAGTTAGAGAGGTGTATCTCCATAAATGGATATACATTTTTGAAGCTAGAACATAAATGAAGATTGGGTCAGAGAACAAAGTTGGAATCCTGGAAGATATGGGTGTTTAAGCTGCCTGTTGCTACCTATGTTGTACTTGTAAATAAGTTGTGCATATATATGTATATCAATGCCAGTAAGCCATCTCCCCTCACTTCATTCTAAAAGAAAACCTGGGTAAAGCTGCAAGATTCTTCAGTTCATGCTGCTTGGAGAATTGAGTGTGTGTGTGTATGTAACAATATGTGTAGGGGAGACACAGGCAATCTCCCTGAAACATTAAAGCAGTCAAAACTGAACACTGATCCAGAATTTGGCTATTTGTGTGTATATATATATATATATGTGTGTGTGTGTGTGTGTGTGTGTGCATAAAGCACACTGCAAAGCTGGGTTAATGCTGAGAGAAGAAGTGAATGTGACCACTGTTACAGGTGTTACATCTGTATCAGGAGCTGAACATCCACTGACTTCTGGATGAAGATTCTCTTTTGAAGACACTCGGTTTGTATCCTGCACCCATGCCTTGACAAACACAGTGCTGGCACTACTGTTAGGCAAACTGAGGCAGCAGATGGGTATCAATGGCATCCCCTGGCCATTCATTCCCCTCTGTTGTACAACAGAGCTGTGTGTTCTAGGTAGCCAGCCCTGGATCTGCTAAGATAGCTTGCTGCTCCTAGGTATGGTGTGGGAAGCTTTCCCATCATCAGTGTCAAAGTAAGATTCAGTTGCTAGTCCATGATGTTTTTGTAGGTAAAATTCTTACAAATGCCTGTGTGGAGAGGAGAAGGGGTCATCTTGCCTGTTGTATCAGGCAGAAAAATGTCTTGGGCTGCCTTGGTCTTTTACCTGAATAAAAGCAAAAGCCGTCCCTTGCTCCAAAGGGTTGTTCTCATTTGTTTGCTGATGCTTCACATACTCATCTTTCCCCTTGGTCAAGAAGATCTCATGCTCCTTCTCCAGGTTGAAAATGGCCCTTGTTGTCACAGCGATAACTAGAGCTTCCTTAGGATCTTTCTGAGGTGGAGAAGTCCAAGAACAAGGTGCAGATTTAGGTGATCTGACTAACACTGATCAAGTAGCAGAAACTGAGATGAAAGGAATGGGAGTCAACATTTGGATATCTCCTCTTTTGCACTTCCCTTCTGCCTCCCTATCGAATCCATGACATATTTAAGGTCCTTCAGTTGTGTGTGTTCATAGCATCATCCCATACTTCTGTTTTCTTTGAAACCTAATTGTCCAAAAGATTGGCAGTCCTGTACTTAAGGCAGACTATCCATATAATTATATCCACTGTGGGTAACACATATGTGATGGAGCAGCACTTGAACCTTAGCGTTAGAATTCAGCATCATGGTTTCAACTGGTGTGCTTCCAAAGGAAGTAACAAGGAAATCAGCCAGACCAGCAAAAATGCAGGGGCCTAGCTAACATTAGAATGGGAGGGATATTGCTCTTGGATCTCCAGCCAATAGGGGCTTCCTTCCACTGCAGGAGTCCTTGTTCTGTCAGCCAAGATGGTGGCTGCTGTGCTTGGGAAGCCCTTTTTTTGTTTTTTGTTTCTGGAGCAGCTTCCTAATTGCTCCAGTTTAGACCAGTGGTTCTCAAAATTTAGTCCTCCAGATGTTTTGAACTTCAACTCCTAGGAACCCATCCAGCTTTCATAATGGACAAGACTTCTGGGAGCTGATGTCTAAAACACCTGGAGGGCCAAAGTTTGAGAAGGAATGGTTTAGACCATTCTAAATACTAAATATGCAATTGGCTATCCTTCAGGTTTCATTTTCTGACTTTAAGTTATAATTCTCTCTTGGCTACCACCCAACCAACCTAAGGGACCTCAGTTTGGCCTCTTGAACCACTTGGTTTTTATTTGCCTACAGCAGTGGTGCTATGTTTTTCCATGTGTGAGGAGACTTATGAGATTTTCACACTACACTGTTATAGTGTTACTATTCCACTTTATTTGCTATGGCTGCCTCCTGTGGAATCCTGGGATCTGAAGTTTAGGGAGTGGCATTTGCAACTTTCAGCCAGAGAGCCCTTAGGCCTCACTAAACTACAAACCCAAGAATACCACAGGAGGAAGCCAGAGCAATTAAAGTGGAATAGTAACACTATAACAGTGTAGTGTGAAAATCTCCTTAGTGTGAAAATTAAGGGGTTTTTTTTTTTGAGTTTTTAAGCACTCTTGCATCTACTCATGAGAACCACTGAAATCTTGCCTGTGCTAAATCACAGAAGTAAAATCCTGTTCTTAAAGTGCTAGTGGTGGACATGTGATAATTCCGTGGCAGTAGTATCATGCGATTATGGTGACGTGCAATAATAAGTGTAATAATGCCACTATGTTTCCGCTTCCTCAGTAGTGGAATTACAGTGTTTTTAGATGCTAGTCTGATAAAGTCCACTGTCTTTCTGAACCGTGATTGACTGCCTGGAAGCCAAGTCTGCCTGGCATCTCCTTTATACCATCTGATGGAACAATTGCACAAACTCATTATTGCAGGGCATAACTCATTAACACAGAATATGCTTTACATGAAAAAGATCCCAGGCTCATCTCCAGTTCAAATGAGCTATGGCACTGCTGCTCAGATTTGTGGTCTATGAACCGGTGTCAGTCCCTGAGCCATTTGCTACTGGTCTCTGCAGAGTTTTCAAGAAAGATACAGATGTAGCCAATGGGCACAAATATGGTACCATGTCCCTGGCACATAGGAGTGGGGAATTGCCACTTCCTCATATGAGATTGCTTAAGAGGCACTGATCTATGGTAGCAAGAGACCCTGGTGAGCCTGTGCCAGTCTGGGCAGACTAATGGTCTGGCTCAGTGTAAGGCAGTGTTGTGTACTCCTGGGTGTGAGATCTAAAATTTAAACAGCACTTTAAGACAATGGAGATTTTCACACTACACTGTTATAGTGTTACTATTCCACTTTAACTGCTCCGGCTTCCTCCTGTGGAATTCTGGGATTTGTAGTTTAGTGAGTCTAAGAGCTCTCTGGCTGAGAGTTGTAAATACCCTTCTCTAAACTACAAACCCCAGAATTCCACTGGAGGAAGCCATAGGAAATAAAGTGGAACAGTAACACTATAACAGCGTAGTGTGAAAATCTCCTAAATCAACACCTAAACACTGAAACAAACCTTAAAATGTTCAAACAAAACAGGACAGTTCATTAGAAGAGTGTCCTGTGGATCATTTTCACATTGTCACCCGGAAGTATTATCCCAGGGAACGGGGAAGGGGGCAAGAGGACTGCTCATTCATGCTGTAACCTCATGATTACAGGGGGATGTGATTTCGTACTCTCTTCAATACCATGAAAATAGTGTTATTGAGAGCTATTGACGGCTTGTCCTGTCAATCAAAAGCAACACCTTATTCACAGCTGGAGCACACAATGACCAAGCAATAATGACAACATGGTGTGATAGCGGGAACCCATTTGTGCAACCATAATTGTATGATTTTACTCTTGTCTGATAAAGCCCAGAGAAGGGGGGCTGCGGGGGAAACATAATGTATCATGAAAGCAGAGGCTTGATTATGAGGCAGAGATGGGGTTGGAAGTGGCATTGACAAGGTGATGATTTCAGACAGACAGGGTCTGAAGCTGACAGGGTGTTGAGCTGATAGAGACAAAATTTTGGATTTGAACAAGAAGGGAGAGCGATCTATGATACTGGGAAGCCTAAAGAATTGATTATTAGAGTGTATTATATCTTCCTATTGTATTTAATAAACCCATTGTTGTTAAACCTGTCTCTGGCTGGCTATCAAGCCTGAACTGAAGTCAGGCCATGCATACCAAAACTAAAGAACCCACACAACCACATTTAAAGGGGTCACCCTGAGGCCCAGCAACCCAGTATATGAAGGGAATAATTGGGGAAACAAGGGAAGGGTGAGTGACAGTATTCCTCGGGGCTTGGAATTTTGGGACCAGCCTGGGTAAAGGGATCTGTCACATATATTTCCTCTCTGCCCCCTCAGTCGCCTCCATATTGATCTTCATCCTGGTATGTGTGTGTGTGCGCGCATGTGTAAAAAGTAACACTTTTCATCATGGGTTGACAAAAAATCAATCTGACTGTAGAAGAGAGCACTTAGAAGAAAACTCCCTGGACAATTCTGATGTGCATTAAAGTTGTCATAATCCCAGGCTAATGTTAAGTAAGTGAATGAATCTTTTGTTACAGTTTAAAAAACAAGCTCCATTTAAAACGAGACTCTAGGAAGGTTTAAAACCCTGCAAGAAACAGAGAACGACACACAAAACAAAATCTGAAGGTAAACGACTATTGCTACGTGAATACCTTACCTGGTTCACACTGGTGTTGATGATTGTGCTTTCAGGGTCTGCCATCTTTTATCTCTTACCCTGAAGGAGAAAAATACACTATATAAAACTGCCAGGGAAGACAGCAATAAGAACTATTGTCTGGTGTGTCTTAAAGACAATATATTTCCAAAATAAAGAGAAAAACCTGCTGGGTCTGGTTACGGGACCATATGCTTTACTTAGACTATGTTAGTATGCTGTTTAGACTATGTTAACATGCTATATGCGGAGCTTCCTTTGAAAAGTGTTTGGAAGCTTTAACTGATCGAGAATGCTGAGGCCAGACCCTTGAGCAGGACTGGCTACAGGGAACTTGTTGCAAGTTTGATTCCCTTGTTTCAACAACTTAATTGGCTGCTGATGTGTTTCTGGGCTAAGTGCTGGTTATGGCCTATAAAGTTTCACAACACTGGAGTATACCTCTTAATTTTTGTATGGCCTATAAAGACCTAGGGGTTATCTAGACGAGGAGATATAATGCTGATTGCTGCGCATGAATGCAAAACTGCAGCAGCATTCATTTGTCTCCACGGTCCTTTGGCAAAATCGCTGGTATGTGAAGCTATCTCTGTTTGAAGTTCACACACAGCCAGGCCTGCGAATCAAGATGGTGGCCAAGAGTAAACTACTCATGTTTTTATTTTCCACAAGTTGTTGCTGCTGACAGTATTTTTTAAACTGCAAATCAAAGGTGCATAAGTATGACCTTCCACTTAAAAAAGCTACTTTTTGCCTCAGCGCAGCTAAAAAGTGCACGATTGGAAATGTGAAACTCCAAAATGGTGCTTCCAGCCACTTCATTGCCAACAAGCCTGTCCACCGTGCACATCTGACCAATCAGCTTTCTACTTGCCAAGAATGCACTGTAATGAGAATCGGTTGTCTAAACAAGCATTAATGTACATTTCTGTGCATTATTTTAAAAACCTTGGGGAAAGCCACAAAGATTTTCCCCCCACAGTTTTTAGCATTTTAGCTCCCCTCCTTCTAAATAAGGAGAATCACCACAGGATCTCACTGGGATACAAGATAATGTGAATTCTGTGAATTCTATTAGGATTATTTTCACTGTCTAGACAACCTCCTGTACAATTTGGGACTGGTCTGTTTGAAATATTGCATTCTCCCACAAAAGATTGCCTTGGAGAAAACCTTCTGCCACCAGAGGCATGCTTGGCAGGGACATGAATGAGGGCTTTTCCAGCAACCCCTCTCAGGCTTCAGAAGTCCTTGCCAAGGGAGGGTAGCATGGCTCCATCTCTGCTATTCTTCTGCCAGGAAAGCAAAGATCTTTCTATACAGATAGGCCCTTAGCATTTAATTTTGGCCATGGCTGGCTTGCTGGCTTTCTTGTTTTCTTTCATTTGGTTAAGTTTCTATTTTTACTGATGTGAATTTTAATTGTGTTTTTAATTTTTTTTTATGTTTGAACTGTATTTTGCTGTTGCTAGCCATAATTTGGCAAAAAAGTGGAATATAAATTTAATTAACAAACAGCTGTAGTGTCTGTGAGGGAGAAGATGGGTGGAAAGAAGATAAGAGAAAGAGATGGGAGGAGTGGGGATGAGAGAGAAAGAGAGAGAGAGAGAGAGAGAGAGAGAGAGAGAGAGAGGGAGATGTGGAGAAAGGAAAGAATATAGTCTTGGAGGAGCAAAGGTGTCCATGGGCCCAGGACCGGTTTAAGGAATTTTGGGGCCCCCTGTAATGCTTTATTTTGGGGATCCCATATGTTTATCTCAGGTCAATGTAACCTAACTCTGTAGTAGCCATTTGGACTCTAATGTCTATTTGCTGAATGCTGTCACCTAACAATCACTATTTGGGGTCAGACTAGATAGCCCATGAGACTCTGGGACTCTGCAAAGTCTTTTTCCTTTAACTCTCAGGCCTAGTCAATGTTCCTTACTAATCAACTCTATGTTCCAGAAACATAGGATATGCTGATGTAAACAAATTCTTTCTCTAATAACGGTCAAACTGTACCCAAATGTTCCTAAGCTATCTTGCCTTGTACTTTCTGAATTATCAGCAATTGTCTCAAGGAAGGGACGTTGCTGAAACCAAAGAGAAGGAGGAGGGAATGGCTTTTTGCATACTGTCATTATTGTATAAAAGTATTTTGTAGCTATAGCTCTTGGCTCTGACTCTTTGGAAGGTATTCCAGTCAGGCCCACTGGTCTAATAAAACTCACTTTCCAATCCGTGGGTCTGCTGTTCCATTATTTCTGCAACAACTCTACCTAAGCTATTCACAGTACAGGATATTCAGATTATTACTTAATAATGTTTTTGAAGGAGGAGGGTTACTACGGGGACCCCCACAATGATGGGCCCCCTACATGGCCCTGCATGGCCCTGCACGGGCCCATCTGCAGTGCAGAAATACAGTAGTCTGACACCACTTTATTCACCATAGTTCTATCCTATGGAATCCTTGTATTTGTAGTTTTGTAGTTTTCTTCACTCTGGGTGCCAAATATGCTAGGTATGCCGGTGGTAACAGCAGGGCCACATTAAGGCTTTTGTAGGCCCTAGACACTCTTTTTTGTGGATGAAAATATAAAATATCTTTATTTTGAAATTTTATTTTTCTTCCCAGTTTCTCTATTTGTTTGTTTGTTTGTTTGTTTGTTAATCCTGTTTTCATTGGCCCTAAAATTTTTGTAGGCCTAGGCACTGTAGCTAAAGTGCCTAATGGAGAAGGTGGCCCTCCGTAACAGAAATGTAAAAACACCAAGTTAGAATGGAAAGGTAATAAACAGATCGTTTTGCTTTGTGCTTTTAAGTGCAAATGTTGCACTTTTTCACTAAATTTCCTATCTCTGGTTTGAATTTGAATTAATTTTGGCAGGGAGGGGGGATTTCCCATATTAAATCCTCTGCTGAATTTAGATACATGAAGACATAAAATCTAGTTGTTACTCCCACATAGACCAACTGAATCAATGAGAGCTTAAGTCAATACTTTTGTAAGTTCTGTTGATGCAGCGGGTCCATTTTAGCTGGGACTATCAACTGGATTCAAGGCAAAGTGTTTAGTGAATTCAACACTGGGACAACTCCCAAGAAACTACCTTAGCTACAATCATGCAACAAAGGCTTGCACTGTTGTAAGTGAAGTCATTTTGTACAGTATGAGTTTAAAAAATAGCGCAGAGCTATGCAACTCTGTCTTGTTTGCCATGGACAATTGCTTAGGAGTATAAACTGACCCTAGCTGGTCTGACTCAAAAGGCAGCTCATCTACTCTACTCCAACATCCTTTTTTCCAACAGTAGCCAGACAGCCAGATCTTTCTGAAAACTTGTAACTTGCTTTGGACTCTTTGACATTCTGTATTGCTAGTACAGTTGTCCCTTCACATTCGCTGGGGTTTGGTTCCAGTTCCCCCGTGAATACCCAAATCCATGAATACTCAAGTCGCATTATATGCAATGGCATAGCAAAATAGTGCCCCTTATATAAGATGGCTAAATCAAGGTTTGCTTTTTGGATTATTATTTTTTAAAGAATATTTTCAAGCCGTAAATACTTAAAACCGTGAATGCCAAATCCGTGAATGTCGGGGGAGAACTGTACTTTGGCTCCAAAGCTACTCCAGAAATCCTTTAGCTTTTATGCACGAGCCTACTGGCAGCTCCCCTTCCTGCCCTTCCCTTACCCTGTTGTGCTGGTAGTAGCAACTCCAAAGATTGGGCTTGTGAATGTAACACTGCCTTGGACATGAACAGTGAAGATCCCTGGTCTTTTCTGCCCTGGATTAAATAAATGCCAACTCCTGGCTCCTTCCTCAAAATTGCAAGTGTGGATTACTGCGAACACTCCAAAGTTTAAGATAACTGCTCAAGATGCCATATGTTGAAAGGGGATGTAGAAGCAAAGCTTCCTGATGTGTAGGACTACAAATCCTGTAACCCACAGATAGCCTTGTGGATTATGGAAGGTATAGCTCAGCACATTTGGAGGCACACATTTTGGAGAAGGAAGAATAAGGCTAATTTATATACATCAGAGATGCTCAGGTTGGCAACTGTGGCTCTCCAGGTACAACTCCCATCAGTCCTGGTTAGTACAGTCAATGGTGAGAAACACTGGGAGCTGCAGTACAGAAAGTTCTGGATGACTGCAATTGCTCTGATCGACGTTAATTATTTTAGTCGCCATCACAGGGTTCTGTCCTGGGCCCAGTGCTATTCAACATCTTTATCAATGACTTGGATGAGGGAATAGAGGGCATGCTTATCAAGTTTGCAGATGACACCAAATTAGGAGAGGTAGCTAATACCCCAGACGACAGGATCAGAATCCAAAATGACCTGAACAGATTAGAAAGCTGGGCCAAAACTAACAAAATGAATTTCAACAGGGAGAAATGTAGGATACTACACTTGGGCAGTAAAAATGAAATGCACAGATATAGGATGGGTGGTACCTGGCTTGATGGCAGGACATGTGAAAGAGATCTAGGAGTCTTAGTGGACCACAAGCTGAACATGAGTCAGCAGTGTGATGCAGCAACTAAAAAAAGCCAATGCAATTCTAGGCTGCATTAATAGGAGTATAGTGTCTAGCTCAAGGGAAGTAATAGTGCCACTCTATTCTGCTTTGGTCAGACCTCACCTGGAATACTGTGTACAGTTCTCGGCACCATAATTCAGGAAGGATATTGAGAAGCTGGAACATGTCCAGAGGAGGGCGACCAGGATGGTGGGAAGTCTGGAAGCCATGCCCTATGAGGAGTAGTTTAGGGAGCTGGGTATGTTTAGTCTGGAGAAGAGAAGGTTGAGAGGGGACATGATAGCCATGTTTAAATATCTGAAGGGATGTCATACTGAGGATGGAACAAGCTTGTTTTCTGCTCCTCCAGAGACTAGGAACCGGAACAGTGGGTTGAAACTACAGGAAAAGAGATTCCACCTAAACTTTAGGAAGAACTTTCTGACAGTAAGAGCAGTTCGGAATTGGAATGCACTGCCTCATAGGACTTTTTCGGATGGCGTTTTATAACGCGAGCAGCCTTGTCCCCGTTGCGAGGGTGCTGCACTGCAGGGAATCCCTTTTGGATGATGCTCTCCCCTGCTGAAACTCTGCCAATACTGTTGCGTAACCGTGGGGATGCTGCAGTGTTATATTTGGTAGTTTTCTAATCACGAAAGTTGATCGTGATTAGAAAATCGCCAAATATAACGCTGCAGCGTCGCCGTGGTTATGCAACAGTATCGGCAGGGGGGAGTGTCATCCGAAAGGGACGCCCTGCAGCGCAGCAGCCTCGCAACGGGGACGAGGCTGCTCGTGTTATAAAACCCTATCCGAAAAAGTCCATAGTGTGATGGAGTCTCCTTCTTTGGAGATTTTTAAACAGAGGCTGGATGGCCATCTGTTGGGGTGCTTTGATTGTGTATTCCCGCATGGCAGGGGGTTGGACTGGATGGCCCTTGGGGTCTCTTCCAACTCTATGATTCTATGATTCTAAGAATACCAGAGACATATTATTCATGAGCTTCATGTACCAAGGAATCTTAAAAGACCAACAAAATCACCAATAGAGAGAAAGCGAGCCTGGCAACCGTCAACATCAATTCCGCTCCCCCTGTCCCCATCATTGTGCCAGGAATTAATACCATATTTGTGCCTATTGGCTACATTTGTTTCTCTTCTAGAAACTCTCTGGGGACAGGCAGCTGATGGTTTGTGGACTGGCACCAGTCCATGGATTGCTAGTTTGATTAGCCATGTTTTACACCTCACTCTATAATTAAAATCTTTTAGGATTGGAACTTTACAGACTGGAAGGTCCCCTCTGTGTGAGAGCTTCAAGCGCAACATAGGCTGGCCCCTTCCCTGTTTTCCTTTCACTGGCAGGCAAAGATGTTTTTGTGCAAGCAGGCTTTTAATATGTAGCAGGGCTTATTGAGGCTTTTATTGGGGTGTGCTTTTATTTTATTTTATTTTATTGCTTATTTTTACCTTTTATGTGTTTTACGTAATTTTAGATTTTTATATTGTGAGGTTTTTAATTGGTTTTAAACTGTATTTTATGTGAGGTTGAAGGCTTTCATGGCCGGCATACATAGGTTTTCCTTGGGGTTTTTCCGGGCTGTGAGGCTGTGTTCTGGAATAGTTTTTTTCTGATGTTTCGCCTGCATCTGTGGCTGGCATCCACAGATGCAGGTGAAACGTCAGAAAGAAACTATTCCAGAACACGGCCTCACAGCCTGGAAAAAAACCAAGGAAAACCTATGTATTTTATGTGATTTTGTGAGCCGCTTTGGGTTCCTTCTGGGAGAAAGATGGCATATATTATTACTTGATGATGATGATGATGTTGATGATGATGATATTTACTTGAAAGGATTTACCAGTGAAGGCAAGTAGTTTAAAATTCTAAACAAGTGTGCAACTATGATGCCATCCTTCCTGATTTCTTCAACTCTGCTTAACTTCTGCAATTTTGTTTGAAAGAAATTCACCGCCCGGCTGACCAGATGCAACGCATGAAGCATGCATATAAGTAAAGCAAACACAGTAAACTGTAGGGAACAGTTTAGGAAGGAAGGGTTCAAAAAAGTTGCACAAGCTCTCGGTTCATAACCACTCTGCATTATGTCGCTCGCGGGGAAGCAAAGAGCACGAATGAGCAGGAGCCAAACGCTGACCCGCATTCCTAGCATTGCAGTACACAGCCACACAAATGGAGAGGGGAAACCCACCAGCTCACCAATTGCAATGAATTCCAGTGACCATCTCAGCCTCATCCTTTTTAAAGTTTGTCCCAGGGATAAGGGACTTCGGGGGAAGCAAAAGAGCAACAGGACCAAAAAGAGTCAGCATCTGCATCACGATCGCTGCAGGCTTTCTTTTCCCCATTTCCTTTTAGGGACCGATCAATAACCGAGCAAGAAAACGGGAAGGGTCGCCGTTGGTTCCACCAACTTTAATCAGTCAGCCCTCACTTTATAGTTGTCCCTCTGTATCCACGGATTTGGTATCCACGGATTTAAGTATTCACGGCTTGAAAATATTCTTTAAAAAATAAGAATCCAAAAAGCAAGCCTTGATTTTGCCATCTTATATCAGGGACACCATTTTGCTATGCCATTGTATATAAGGGGACTTGAGTATCCACGGATTTTGGTATCCACGGGGGGTCCTGGAACCAAACCCCAGCGAATAGGAAGGGACAACTATTTCTAAAAAGCCTCTGGAGCATCTAGGAGCCAAGGGAGGGGTCCCTCTTTACCATCTCCTACAAACATCCAAAATAATTCAGTTCAAAAGTTCCAAACTCACCGCTTTTTTTTACTTCTCCCAAAGGCAGCTTGGATCTGCAGCAGCATTCAGAATAAGCAATTGTGGGGAAGGGGGAGAGAAAGAAGATGCTGCCTCTTGTTTTAGTTTTCCGGCAATGGTAAAGGAGCCGCCTCGTCTTCTGGGAGTTGTAGTCAATGCCTCTGGGACGACCTGGCCTCTGCTTGCGAGGGGAAGGGCGAGCGTGGACTCTCTTTCCCATCATGCCTCGCGCTGGCAAGCTGTCAAAATGCCAGGGTGTAAGTCTGGTGGTGATGAGTGGAGCGATGGCGCTAAGCGAAGGGCAGGGCTGGGGTGGCTCTGCTGAGCTGCCCATAGAGATAACCTCAGAATTAGAAAAGTATGGGTGTCGGTAGGCAAAGCCTTTCATTTGGGGACAGGCTAAGTATTCATCTGTCATAAGGATACCAAAGGTGCCTCTGTTTCCAAGGCCAGAGGGTGTTTGCAATTTTTCATCCAGCCCTTTAATTTCATGGGCTATAAAATGCAACTGTTAAATATAAATGAAAGTTAAATAGAACCAAGGCCCAATCGACATGGAAAAAACAAACAAACACCAATATATGTATGTATATATATATATATATATATATGAACAGAGAGAGAGAGTTCCATCTCCTCACAGCTTGAAAATATTCTTTAAAAAATGATAATCCAAAAAGCAAACCTTGATTTTGCCATCTGATAGAAGGGACACCATTTTGCTATGCCATTGCATATAATGGGACTTGAGTATTCACGGATTTGGGTATCCACAAGGGTCCTGGAACCAAACCCCAGCAAATATGAAGGGACAACTATACAGGATAGCTTTAAAATGATCAGGAGAAGTTCTTACCAACCATTTTTAATGAAGTGTTCATCCCTACTTTCCTGTTCATTTCTATGTTTTAAAAATATATTTTTTATTTCTGATTTAGTCATATGACTAAATGTTCTCCCAGAATTTTTAAGCATTTCAGGCCTCTGGGCATGTGCAGAATGTAGTTGCCCTGGTCAAAGGAAATGATTAAAAAAAATATTTTTATCAAAAGAAGATCTTCAGAGGAAAAATGTCCCCAAGGATGAGAAGAGTATGTTTCTCTTTCAAAAGGAAATAGGTTTTTTTTAAGTACAATGTTTTTTTTAAAATGGTTAGTTACAGTGTTGGTTACAGTACATTATTTACTCTTTTCTTTTCTGGCAACTGGCCAGGAGGTAAGACTCTTTTGCAGGGAACTGACTACTGTAGTTTGCAATGACATTTATCTGTTTACTAAAGGTGGTGCCATCCTCATCTTTCACCTTGTTTATATTTCCTGTAAATTTCAAAGCAGCTGACATGGATGGTAACTTTGGAACTCCAGTGCCATCCAACTACATACCACCCTGAACACTTGCCTTCTTCTCTGATTTCAGAAGCTAAGCAGGGTCTGGCCTGATTAGTATTTGGATGGGAGGCCAGAGATTTCCAGGAAGGATTAGGATAGAATCCAGTGTCAGGCTCTGGAGAGATATTGCTGCCAGTCAGACAGTGCTGGTCTAGGTCAAAGGTTGGCAACTAAGACAGGCAGCAGGGGCACAGTACCCCCCCCCCTAGAAGATCTTCAGGAGATGCATCCTCCACCACATCCCCACTGCAAAAATCCCAATTTCCCCCCAGTGGACTCTAGGGGCTGTTAATGAAGTGTCCATCGCTACTTTCCCATTCATTTCTATGTTTTAAAAATATATATTTTATTCCTGATTTAGTCACATGACTAATGTTCTCCTAGAATATTTAAGCATTTCAACATGTTTCTCTCCCCTGACCCCCGGTCATTTTAGGCCCACGAGAGGGCTCTCCCCTAAAACAGAAGTCACTGGAAGTCACTTCAGGTTTACTTCCAATTTTAAAAAAGGCCTTTCTTGGGCCTAAAATGGCCTGGCAGGCCAAAATGTGGTGAAAATATCCATACAGCCCTCCCCGAGGGCATTTTGGGGATAACATTTTGATGGGGGGGGGCTGAGGGCCACAAAAATGGTATTGGGCACTGCAAGTTGTCTACCCCTGGTCTAGCTCTGTGTGTCTCACTCTTTGGTCCTCCAGATGTTTTTAAACTTCAGTTCCCAGAATCCACCATCATTGGCCATGCTGTCAGAGGCTTCTAGGAGCTGAAGTACAAAACAGGATCGAAGGTTAGAGGATCAAAGGCTGAGAAACCCTGGTCTAGATAGACCAGTGGTCTGACTCACCATAAATCATCTTCTTACATCCTTGAGCTCTTCAGCTGGTGCCAAGGGAGTAACCATTAATATGGCAACCCTAAGCACACTCAATGAACACAGTGGAACTTTCTTCTGACATGTATACGGTTATATGGTGAGCTAGACAAGAGCTGTAAAAGCATAGACCAAAAGCTTCAAAGTGAAAAGGAAACAAAATTGGAATACACAAGCAATGGGACAACACAAGGTACCAACATGTTCTTAATAGTGAGGAATGTAAATAATGTGGCTTCTACTCTTCTGGACACACATCAGATTTAAATTAGGAAGATGAGATTTATGAAACTGGGACACTGCAGAGAGGAGTGGCAGAGGTGTGGACTCTTGTTACTTACCAGATGAAATGCATAAACATACACAAACACAAAATCCAGGACTACCACTGGATGTCCTGCATAGCTGTAGCAAAGTGAGGTGAGTTAATGAGAATATATATATATATATATATATATATATGGCTTTTTTCGCAAACAAAGATTCAGGAAGGACTCATCCCGCGCTTCTGCAAGCATGCTGATGACTAAAGAGGCCAATCCGAGGTAGACAAGTCCGGTTGCAAAAAGCACAGCAGAAGGTCTCCTTGGGTGATGTTTTTGGGTTGTGATGCTTTCTGCGTTGTTGTTTCTCTTCAAGACTTGTTCAGCGTGAGTTCTCAAATAAGGCTGCAGCATCGTGGATAGTGTGTATATAGAATCATAGAATCATAGAATCATAGAATTGCAGAGTTGGAATATATTTAAAAAGTTCACAAAGTGATTCCAGAGGGAAGAGGAGGAGTTGTATTGGTTATAACCAATCATGTCACAGATACGCTTTCTGATTGGTATCTGTGGCACTCAACAACCTAGATTCCACATACTGTATTAATCCCTATAAGAAGCCACACACCAGTCTTTCCTTCCTTTTTTGTCCTTCCTTTCTCCCCATATGTAGCCCTGAGTTAAAAGAAAATACTGTACCATTTTTTAAAAAGGAATAGTACAAAAGTTTTAAAAAATAACAATCATATTAAAACATTAATTTAAAACTCTTAAAAGTCAGTTAAAATATAAAAATAATGATAAAACACAAAAAATTGCAATACATTCCATCTGAATGACCTTCTGCAACAGGAAGTTAACACTCAAAAGGCCTTTTGTCTGGGAACAGCCATCAAGAAGACTCTCTCCCATGTCGCCCTCAAATATGTTTGTGACAAGTGGTGGGACCAAGAGAAAACCCTCACTCAGGGATCTTAAAACTTTAATTGAAGATACACTCATACTGTCCCTATGGTGTCATGGCATTGCTGACCAACCCAGTACTGACAGATTTTATATGATGGTGAATCATAGAATCATAGAGTTGGAAGAGACCACAAGGGCCATCTAGTGCAACCCCCTGCCATGCAGGAATATACAATCAAAGCACCCCCAACAGATGGCCATCCAGCGTGTTTAAAAACCTCCAAGGAAGGAGACTCCACCACACTCTGAGGCAGTGCATTCCACTGCTGAACTGCTCTGACTGTCAGGAAGTTCTTCCTAATGTTTAGGTGGTGAGAAGAGGCCAGGACCGGTTTAAGGAATTTTGGGGCCCCCTGCAATGCTTTACTTTGGGGGCCCCATATGTTTATCTCAGGTCAATGTAACCTAACCTATTCACCGTACAGGATGTTCAGATTATAGTAGGACCCCCGTATCCCTGGATTCATTATCCATGGGACACAAAACAGCACACCTACCATAGAGTCTTCCTAGAAAATGTGTCTTCCCTAGCCCTTTTCTAGGCCTTCCAAGGCAACTCTATGGTATTTTAAACCAGAAATCCCATTATTTTCATATTAAGGAGGCCAACACGGGGCCCTCTCTTGACCTCGGGGCCCCCTCTTGACCTCGGGGCCCCCTGCCAATGCTGATTTGGCAGACAGGTTAAACCGGCCCTGGAAGAGGCCATACTTTCAAAGTGCCAGTGAACCCTGCCACCATGGTGCTAATGGTGTGCTGGGCGGAGTTGAGAATGCCTGTAGCAACACAGTTGGATACAAAGCAACTAGACTTATCTTCATGCATATACCCTCCTTGGTCAGAAATGGAGCACTCAAGTAGTAGTTGGTCCTCATAATATAGTATTCATATAAGATCAAAAGGCTGAATATATAGTAGTCTTTTTAATTTTCTGTTTCTCTTTTTTTCACCTATTTGTTTGAAGAAATAAGCTTGCTTCTGTTTTAAGCCCTAAAACCTATTTCCTACTGCACATTTCCTGCTACTGCTATACAAAATGTGTCCAACTACTGAGAAGGGCTGTTGGTCACAGGGTGGCTTCATAGAATGACAGCAGTTAATAACAAGCAACACTTCAGAATAATGCCTGGTTAAATCACATTTCCCCTTGGAATGGGGTACTTTGATATGTGGCATGGAAATTGCAATATTCCTACAATAGAATATAATGTATTATGGATTTTCTCTGCACTGAGGTGTTCTGCTGATACTCTGATAAGGATCACTGGGTTTTGTCTGTCCTGCTTTTGGTAGTTCTGAAAAAAAAAAACAAAGCCAGAGACTTTTGACCTGAAATACTACTTGCATTACTCACTGGTTTCATTGCCAAATACAAACAGGGCAGACCTGCTCTTGAAGAGACAGAACACCTACACATTATTGATGTGCAAGTAACCTTAATAAACCTGGCAGCAATGCAAAAATACTTCTTTGCTCTGGTGTTCATTACTTCTTCATTACAGAATGGTGTGAATAAGAAAGGCGACTCTAGTAAGCTTACATGTAGACATAAATCAAAGATAAGCCCTTGTTTTCCCAAGCTGTATTGATGTGCTAAAGTGGATTTGTTTTAGAACTGTTATGTAAAAACTAGAATTCCATTCTTGTTTTTCAAAATAATTCTCTAAACTCTCACTCCTGTTTAGTTGATTTGATCATTTCTGAGAATCATGTTATCACCTGATGCATACCCTCTGAAGAGAATGACGGCTCCAGTTCTTATTCCAGTTGAGGTTAGTTCTCTTTTCCTTCAATGTTATTTATTTAAAGGGTTGGTATTCCATTACATAGGGCAAAGGTGTGGTACATATGGCCCTTGAGATATTGCCAGACTTACTAAATATAGCCACTGGTCAAGGATGATAGGAGCTACAGCTCTACAACTGGAGGGGCACATCCTTGACATGGGGTGAAACAAGGATTTAAGACAGACAGACAGACAGACAGACAGACAGACAGACATTCATTTTATGTTTGACCATGAAACTTCTGTTCTTTGGGAAGCCTGGCAACCTCGCACAATGGCACCCTGACACAATCTCTCTCTCTGGCTTTTCTTTGCAAACAAAGATTCAGGAAGGACTCATCCCGCGCTTTCTGCAAGCGCACTGATGACTAAAAAGGTCAATCTGAGATAAACAAGTCCGGTTGCAGAAAGCACAGCAGAAGGTCTCCTTGGGTGATGTTTCTGGGTTGTGATTCTTTCTGCGTTGTCATTTCTCTTCAAGACTTATTCAATGTGAGTTCTCAAATAAGGCTGCAGCACTGTGGATAGTGCGTCTCCAAGCCTCCTGATGTGAGGCCAGGGCGGACCATTGTTGGTGATCAATTTGGCCGAGCCTGAGATGTTGTTTAAGGGAGTCCTTTATCGCTTTTATGGAGCACTCCTCTTACTCTGACCCGTGGCGAGTTCACCGTAGAGTAGTATTTTTGGGAGGTGATGGTCCTCCATCCTAGAAATGTGCCCTGCCCAGCGCAGCTGTGTCCTCATTATCATGGCCTCAATGCTGGTGATCCCTGCTTGCTTAAGGACACCAACATTCATCACATAGTCAGTCCAGTGTATATTTAGGATTGTGCGCATACAGTGCTGATGAAAGCATATTGCTTGGATAATGGCCCAATCTGGTAAATCTACAAAAACCTAATTAATTACCTAACAATGTACAAATACAAATGTACAAATGCAATTTTATTAGATCAGGGCTGGAAAACTTTAAATGATCTGGAAGTAAAATTTTAATCCCAAGGACCTCCAGAAACTGCTTGTATAAAATCAAACCAGAAGAGGCTGGAAGTCTACTTCCAGCATTTTTTAAAAAGCTTCTGAGGCTTGGGTTACAGTGAGTGGATGTCCAGCACCATGTTTTAAGTGATTACCATGATCTCCGTCACCACCACCACCACCATCATCATCACCATCATCCCATTTATTTCTATCCCATGATAAAAATTAATTCAAGCCCTGGCGGATGGAGGTGTTCCTGGGAAGTGACCTAGTTCTGGTTATAATATTCAAAGAAAAGGGACAGACAGACCAAGGGAATGAGAACACAGCAAATAAAGAGCTCTAGGTGTTTTCAGTGTGTTTCTCTCTGCAAGGTAGAAATTTAGGGGCTGAAGGAAAACCTCATTGGAAAGCAGAATACTTATTGGAGGGCAATGCCCTCATTTTGCCCCCCCACCCCGCCACCATCGCTACACCCCTGAGAAGAAACATGGAAGAGTTCACTATCTTCCTTCTTTGGCTGCTCACTGTGTTTCAAATGTAGTCATGATGACAGAGAAGTTTTCTTTAATAGTAAATCGTCCCTTTTAAAATATGGCCTTTAAAAGTTGACATATAATTTGAGAAGCTTCTTCATTGTTCAAGAATGCTCATGCGCCATCTCACCTACACAATACAGACTGAAAAACTTTGATGTCCCTGTCATTGCAGTGCTATCCTCAATCTGGATTCTCCTATTTACATTGAATCCGAAGAACCCTAACTCCAATTTATGGATCCTTAGTCTTCATTTATTCCTATTTAAACACTGGCTGCTGACACACACTGCAGAAATAATGCAGTTTGACACCACTTTAACTCCATGCTATGGAATTCTGGGATGTGTAGTCTTGTGAGATATTTAGCCTTCTCTCCCAGAGAGCTCTGGTGCCACAACAAACTACAAATTCCAGGATTCCATAGGATGGAGCGGCGATAGTTAAAGTGGTATCAAATTGCATTATTTTGTGCAGTGTGTCAGCAGCCACTGATGCATTCAGTCTCTAGGCTCAGTTGAACATGGGATGCTGGCACTCAATTCTTTCTCTCTGATTCATGTTTGGGCTTATGTCATGCACACAACTTCATGGACACAGTCCTGGTAAAGTAGAACCGTACATATTCAGGAGATCTCAGCTGCCATGAACACATGACGCTGCCTTATGCTGAGTCATATTGTTAGTCCATCTAGCTCAGTATAGTCAGCACCATGGCTGCCCCAAGACAGCTTCCTGCCTGAGATGCTGGAGTAAATGCTGCATGTCCACCAGGTAACATTGTATAGTACCCAAGGCCAGTTAAGTTCTTTTGGCTTCTACATCATAAAATCCAACTGACACCTCTACCCCTCCTTGGCATTAAAATACTAATAAATCAAGCAACCAGCATATTTGCTACCCTTTCGTGACAACCAAATTGGTTGCTTGAAATGCCCACCTCATGTTACCTAATAGCAGGTGTAGCTCTGGGGCCTTTTCACACTACACATTTGTAATGCTATGATTCTACTTTAACTGCCATGGTGACATCTTATTGCATCATGGGATCTGTAGTTTGGTGGGGCACTAGAGCTCTGGCTGAGAATTCTAAATATTCCTCCCTACACTGCCAATCCCAGGATTCCACAGGATGCAGCCACGGCGGTTTAAGTGGAACCATGGTGCTATAAATTTGTACTGTGAAAGGGCATTTGGGTTCCCTGTACTCCAGGTCCACTCCTGTATCCTTTGCAGCACACTCCTTGGTGATCTAGCTAAAGAGATCTTGCATGTCAATCCCTTGTTGGATCACTTAAATCAAATACACATCTAAATGTAGACTCCACTAATCCATTTTGCACTGCTTTAAACAGGATGCCCATTTGAATGTATGTTCGAATAAATGTGTCCATTCTGATTCACATAGTAATGCATAGAGATCTTTTAGGTGGGATAGATTTTGGTAGGAATAATAACTGAGGGACTAGGACTAAATACAAGGGCTCACATATACTAGAATGCCTTTCATATTACATAATTACAGCACTATGATTCCACTTTAACTGCTGTGGCTGCATCCTATGGGAACCTGGGGTATCTAGTTCAGTGAGGGAATAGAAGAGTTCTCTAGCTGAGGATTCTGAATACCTCTCCCTAAACAAACCACAACATATAGAAATATAGAATGTGAGAAGCATGAATCGGGGAAGCTAGACATAGTAAAACAAGAAATGGAATGTATAAAGATAGTGATACTTGGGGTGAGCTAGCTAAAGTGAACCAGAATTAAACATTTTGAGTCAGGTAGTGACATGGTGTTTTACTCAGGAAATGAAAATCTAAGAAGAAATAGGGTGGCATTAATAGTGAGGAGACATATAGCACAAGAAATCAAAGGATATAATGCAAAGTCTGACCAAGTAATATCAATAAGACTTCAGGGGAAACCCATCAATATAACTGTAACTCAAGTTTATGCTCCAACTACAGACACAGAAGAAGTAGAAATTGAAAGATTCTATGCTGGAGTCCAGGAGGAAATTGTTCATACACCAAAACAGGACTTCTTGCAACCAAAGAGGCAACTATATATATGGACATCACCTGATGGCCAATATAGAAATCAAATAGACTACATAAATGGAAGCAGAAGATGGAGAAGCTCTATTCTCTCTGCAAAAACAAGACCAGTAGCAGATTGTGGCACAGACCATGAACTACTAATATGAAAAAATAGAGTAAAGCTAAAGAAGAACACTAAATCAACCATTGTGCCAAAATACATCCTGAAGCAAAAGTAAACAGTGAAAGAAATAGTGTCAGAACCCTTAATGCAACTGTTCAGTTGCTTCTGTGCTGAGAGAAAGAGAATTACTATAATAATCAATGCAAAGAAATAGAAGATGACAACAAAAAAGAAAGAACAAGATGCATTCCCCACAAGATCCAAGAAATCAAAGGGAAATTTAAACCAAGAGTGCCACCTGGTGTGGTTCAGCTTCTCCACATCCCCCTAGTGCCGCCACTGTATTACATGACCAAGTACAAATAAAAAGATGATGGAAACAATATGCTGAAGAACTATATAGAAGGCATGAAATGATAATAGACTCATTCAAGGAAGAACCATTTGAAGATGAACCTAGAATTTTAGAAAATGAAGTGGAAGCGGCACTCAGACCACTTGGGAGAAATAAATCACCAGGAACAGATGGCATACCAATAGAGCTGCTTCTTGCTACAGAGACAGAATCTACTCTAGTTCTAATGAAGATGTGTCAATAAATATGGAAAACAAAACAATGACCCACAGAGTAGAAATATATATTCCATTCTCCAGAAAAGGGGGCACCAGGGATTGTATTAATCTCCCATGTAAGCAAAGTAATGCTCAAAATTCTACAACAAAGACCATTACCATATATGGAGTGAGGAATGCCAGATGTCTAAACTGGGTTCAGAAAAGGAAACGGCACTAGGGATCACTGTATATTGAAACCATCCATCAGATAATGGAGTGCACCAAAGAATTTCAGAGGAAAATCAGCCTGTGCTTTATAGATTATAGCAAAGCCTTTGATTGTAGAGATCATGAAAAACTATGGGTCACTCTTAAAAAAATTCATGTGCTACAACATTTGATTGTCCTGATGTGTAACCTGTACTTAGGACAAGAGGCTACAGAGGACAGAATACAGAGAAAGGGAATGGTTTCCATTTGGCAAGGGTGTCAGACAAGGCTGCATTTTATCTAAGTTGTACATTGAACATATCATATGTAAAGCAGGATTAGATTCAGAGGAAGGAGGCATGAAAATTAGAGAACAGAAGATCAAAAATTTAAGATACGTACACAGATGACACCGTACTACAGGTTGAGTTTCCCTTATCTGAAATGCTTGGGACCAGAAGTGTTCTGTATTTCTGTATTTTGGATTTTTTTTTTTTTTTGGATTTCAGAATACACTACAGGTACCTGTATATAAAATGGTGTAGGGCAGCAGCAGAAGCAGCGGTAAGCCCTGGCCACCAGGCATGCATTCTTTGGGCTCCCCTGCCTCTGGGGAGAGGAGAGGAGTGAGAGGGAGGGAGGGAGATGGCACATCCAAGTTTGTATCCAAATTTTGCACAAAGGCGGTGGTGGTGGCTGCTACTGCTGCTGTTCCACTGCCACCTTCCAGCCAAAGTGAGGACTAGAATGGGATGTGGCAGCAGCGGTTGCTGGTGACCATCTCCAGCCTTGGCCCAGAGGACAGCCCCACACCAAAAAATCCAAGCACCCCCCTCTTCCCCCTGCTTCCACCATGGAAGCCTGGATCCCAGTCAGTGCCTTTACTACTCAAGACTTCTGTGGATGGGAACCTGTAATTGCACCCAAATCTGACAGCAGCAGTCGCAGTAGCTGCTTGGTGCCTGCTTCCACTTTCAATGCACCTGCTCATTTATGAGGATCTGTGAAATGGAAGGAGGCATGGATTCCCACCATTTCAGAGATCCTCCCATTTCTCCCCAGCCTCGTTCCTCTCCAGCTCCATATTTCTCCAGCCTCACAAATACAGTACAAGTGCAAGTTTTGGGTTTTGGAGCATTTTGAATTTTGGAATTTTGGATAAGGGATACACCATCTCTACTAGCAGAAAATAGCAGACTTGGAACAATTATTGAAGAAACTCAAGAAAGAAAGTGCAAAGGGAGGTTTACAGTTGAACATCAAGAAAACAAAAATAATGATCACAGATGATTTACATAACTTTAAAGTAGACAATAAAGACATTGAAATAGTTCAGGATTTTTCATACCTTGGCTCAGTCGTGAATCGAATGGAGAGTGCAGTCAAGAAATCAGAAGACAACTATGACTTGGAAGAGCAGCTATGAAAGAATTAGACAAGATCCTGGAGTCTCAAGATATATAATTGAATACTAAAGTTAGGATTGTCCATGCCATCAAATTTCCCATTTCCATGTATGGTTATGAAAGCTAGACAGTGAAGAAAGCTGATAGGAAGGAAATCAACTCATTTGAAATGTGGTGCTGAAGAAGAGTTCTATGGATACTATGGATACTATGGACTACTAAAATGCTTTGATCAAGATTTCCTGCGTGGCAGGGGGGTTGGACTGGATGGCCCTCGTGGTCTCTTCCAACTCTGCAATTCTATGATTCTATGATTCTATGAAAATGATCAATCAATGGGTCTTAGAGCAAATCAAGCCTGAACTCTCCCAAGAAGCCAAGATGACTAACAGAGACTGTTGTACTTGGCCATATCATGAGAAGACATGACTCACTAGAAAAGACAATAATGCTTGGTAAGGTAGAAGGCAGTGGGAAAAGAGGAAGACTACTTTCCAGATGGACAGACTCAATCAAGGAAGCCATAGCCCTGGGTCTGCAAGACCTGAGCAGAGCTGTTGATAATAAGGTGACTTGGCGGTCTCTCATTCATAGGGTTTCCGTAAGTTGAATTTAACTTGACAGCAGTCAACAACAACAAAACTACAAAACCCCAATACTTCATAGGATGCTGCCATAGTAGTTAAAGTGGAATAATTGTGTAGTGTCCAAGTGCCTGTGGTCTGCACTGATGTCTTTAGCAGACACCTTTCCCATCAACTGCTGTTGATTATTTCAGCTGCAGATACCAGGAATTAACCTTGTAGAGGCTCTTCCATTGAGTTACTATGGATTGTCCCCACTGAAGCTTTGGCTGTACAAAAAAGCAAACACTGAAGTCATGGGAATTGCTGAAATCCTATGCAAGAATTCCCATGTACATTTAAATGCACATAAGAACATTTGTAATTGTGAATGTCTGAGCCAGAAGATTATCATATCAATACACTGGTGGCATCATCAAGGGTGTGAATAAAACCTAAGAATGGGACCTTGGCAACTCTTGTCTTTTTCATACCAGGTTTATTTCTTGATGCTTTTCAGTTTACCTGAGCTTCTTAAGGAGAGTACTACTGAAGGAAACATTCTGTGCTTGGTTTCTATAGCTCCTCTCAGGATGTCAATTGTCAAAGGGCGTGCTTCATGCAAGGAATATTGTGGCTAGGAGTTAATGATTAAAGTGCCTTTCTTTTGTTTCTTTACTCTGCACATGGAAAATGAACCATGGGGTGGAACATTACAAAGAGGCTCATTTGAAAAAGAAGCTGGCTGATATTCATCATTCCATCAGTGTATTTCTGTGGAGAGGGGAGGCATGTCCAATATCTTGTGATTCACAGGAGCACTATGGGACAGAATCTTGATATTAGTATGGGCTGACATACGCATATGCAATATTCAGTTAATGCAATATCAGACAATGGTTTGCAAACCTCAAAGCCATCTTAGATATGGTAAAATATGGTGAAATCTCACATGACATTGGGCTTTTCCATATATATAATTATAGCACTGTGATTCCATTTTAACTGCCACAGTTACATCATATGAAATCCTGTCATAGGTAGTTTGGTGAGGAAGGAAATGGCAAACCCCCTCTGAACAAATCTTGCCAAGAAAACCCCATGGTAGGTTCATCTTAGGGTCACACCATAAGTCAGAAAGTACTTGAAGACACAGAATAACAAAAACAGCAAATCCCAAGTTTCAATAGGATGCTGCTATGACAGTTGAAGTGAAACCACAGTGCTCTAATTATGTAGTATGGAAAAACCCAGGCTGAATCCACGCTACACAAATAATCCAGTTTGGAAGTGGATTATTTGCCATGGCTCCTTCCTATGGAATCCTGGGGTTTGTAGTTTGGTGAGGCACCAGCACTCTTGGACAGAGAAGGCAAAATACCTTATAAAAACACAGTCATTTCAAAAACAAGGTCATTTCACTTTTATGTCAGATTGCTTTGAGATATGCAAATCATCCTCTGATGTTGCATTCTCTGAATGATGCACATGCACATGTGAGCACCAACTCCAAGACTGATGTAAGCGCTAACACCAGGATTCTATCACAATGCCATGATTGTGTAGTGTGAAAGGGCCCATTGTCTCAGATACAATGCAACAAGGTTGTACATGGCTATCCTTTAAAAATAACAGGAACTAGGAAGACCAAAGTACTTTTTCATTTATACAAGGTCCTAATTAGGGGAATATTTTAAGGGTATCTTGATACCCAAGGGGACAAATGTACAGTATTAACATTTAGGAAAAACTGTTACAAACAGTATATATTTAAACCCAGTCATTCACGACATAAGATGCTGTAATGACAACCAATTTAGACAGCTTCCAAAGGGGGTTAGAGAAATTCAGGGAGGGTAAAGTTATCAATGGCTACTTAGCCAGCATCAGAAGCAGCACATCTCTGCATACTACTAACCCATAAAAGCTGCTGGTTCCTTTGTCAGTGGGGTTGGGAATTGATCACCAACAATGGTCTGCCATGGCCTCACATCGGGAGGCATGGAGACGCACTATCCACAATGCTGCAGCCTTATTTGAGAACACACGCCGAACAAGTCTTGAAGAGAAATGACAACACAGAAAGAATCACAATCCAGAAACATCACCCAAGGAGACCTTCTGCTGTGCTTTCTGCAACCGGAGTTGTTTATCTCGGATTGGCTTTTTAGTCATCAGTGTGCTTGCAGAAAGCGCGGGATGAGTCCTTCCTGAATCTTCGTTTGCGAAGAAAAGCCAGAGAGGGGTTGTGAATCCAGGCATTAGTCCTAATATTAAAAGAGCTATCCAGTGTGCCGAACCCTATTCTTAAAATAGGTTCAGCACCTTGAATAGCTCACTTAAAATGGATGAAAGGCATCTCCCCATTGATACCAGCTGCCACCGCTATTACCACCCCTGTGTCCTGGTTGTGGGTTTCCTGTAGGCATTTGAATAGCTTCTGTGGGAAACAGGACACTGGTCTGGCCTAGCAGGGCTTTTCCTACGTTGTCAAATTGTTAACCTGCTCTGAAAACAAGGAAAAAAGTGGGCTTCTCCCCCCACTAAGATTTATTTGTTGTTGTTATAAGCCTTCAAGTAAACTCTGACTTGCAGCAACTATCTTTTAGCATTTCCTTGGCAAGATTTATTCAGAGAAGGTTTGCTATTGCCTTCCTCTAAGACTGAGTGTGACTTTCCTAAGGTTACCAAGTGGATTTTCATGCCTAAGTAAGGATTCAAACCTGGGTTCCTCTGGAGTCCAACACTCATACCACTGCACCATGTTGGTTCTTTTAAGTTTTATTAGCCATCCTATAGCTAATAGCTCTCAGGGCATCATAGAGTAAACACAACTAATTTTTTTTAATTGCCTATTAAAATTGTATAATAAAACCATTAGTTTTAAAAAAGTGGATGTAAAGGAGGCATCACAAAGTTTGTTTGTTTGTTTACAGTATACAGAAATATAAAGCAGATTGAAAGGCCTGGGAGAACAAAAATGCCTTTGCCTTAAACTGATCATAAAATAGGTGGCAGGCAGACCTCCTTCAGCAAGGAGTGAATGTGTGTATATGTGTGTTTGTGTGTGCACAGGGCAGGGTGGTTGTTGCAAGTGAAATCAAATTCAAATTAAAAGGAGGCCTCTTTTCTTTCTTGCTTGGCAAAATGGACCATGTGAAGTATGTTTACCTATTGGTTTTCCAAACAGCCTCCCATTTTATGAATTCATTGAAAATGTGACAAGGTTTTTGAGATCTCACAATTATTTAAAGCATTATTATTTTTTCAAAACAAAGATATTTGAGATATTTTAAGAAAAAGCAAGGGGAATAAAAAGGAGTTTAAAACCTTACAATAACTTTGCCCCTGCAGAAGTTCCTGTCCTATGGATACAAACTGGCACATGAATGCAGGCATCCATTGGCTCAAGTTGAGTTTCTGATGCATTTCTGCCAGTCCGTTAGCTTTCTCACAGGTTTGTGCTCTCTGATATAAGTCACCATCCCTTTGGGAGTGTCCACTGGTTGTTTTGTGGGTCTGTGTGTAAAGGTACATAATGTAAGAACTGAGGTGGGGCCAATCAGGGCCATTCCCTTCAGTCTGGTTTCTCAGCTCACAAAGAAGAATTTCCGGTTTAGTGTCTGCTTTACATGAAAAAGGCAGCCAATTCTTGCCATAGGGGATTGAATTCAGCATGTTGGCTGAGGGTCAGTAGGCTTAGCAATGATGTGCTCCACTCAGGGAAGTAGAACTGCTCACAACCAGGAAGAAGGCTTCTGCTGAGAGATATGATGAAGAGAAACTAAAGAAGTAAGTGATCTTGTTAACAGTTCCAATCAACACTTGGATATTTTTTTAAGAAAACACCTGTTTAATCTTGTTAGTTGTTATAGAAGCTATAACACTGCTTAAAATACAGTATAATTACAAAGATGGATTGCTCATGGGAAAGGTTCTTTAGAAATGTGCTGTATTGTTCGTATTTGTTGGTGTTTCTTTTTTAAAATGGACATGCTTTTTAGTTGCTTTGAATTCTACTGATCATTTAATTACATTTTAACTTTTGTATGTTGCATACTTTAGCTGTATGTGTTTCCACTTTTATAAGCTGCTTTGAGTCCCAAGGCTGGCAGGTGGGGGAGGCAGGAAATAAATAAACAATGATAAAAAATTAATAATATATTCACTATATTCAGATGATTTCAGATAACCCTCATATGCACCTCTATCCGCTTTTCCATAAAGTCTGAATTAGCATTGTCTCTATTTAGCACTGTCTCTATTTAGAAAAATGTTAATCATTTTTAATGAGCTCTATGCACTTGTTAATTGTTTCATAGCTTTGTCAAATGAATAATTCTTTTTGAATAACTGTTGTCATTGTCTGCTACGTTTAGGAGCTGCTGAATTTGTGAGACAGCTAAATTTCTGCACCTGGTAGTTCCTCCTTCCTTGACATATTTTTCATATATTACAACTTCTGTGAAATACAACTAATTCCAAAATCCACAGCACAGCAATATTTTTATTGGGCCAGCTAAAAAGCATGAAATACATTGTGCAACCTTTCAAAGCTCCAATGGTTTATTCATCAGGCAAAGGTGTTAAAAATCACGAAGAAGAGAAGAAATGACGATGGGCTTGTCTACACCAGCCAAATAAAATGCCCTTCCTATCTCCCCACAGTGATCAGTACAGAAAACACAGGGCCCAATCCCCGATTCTGGTGCGAACTGTCTCCATGATATCCAGCCAGTTCAGCACTGAACCTGCATAAACCATCCTTAAAACAGAATTGAAAAAATCACTCTGGATTTTACATGAAAACCCAGTGCACTCCATGGTTACGCTGGTTTGATGTGTTCACATGCATTCCCAGCTGCCCAGTGCCACTGCCACTGGTGTGAGTCATATCCTCTGAGGTCACAACAAGGCACCCAGCCATGTGATCAATGCTGGGCACCTTGTTTCTGGCCTCAGAGGATGCAACGTGTGTCAGCGGCAGTGGTGCTGGGCAACACAGTGGAGACACATGTGAAGACATCTTCCCATTGCCACCGTGGAGTGCACTGGTAACGGGGGGGATCCGGGGCAGCTCCAGGGTGACAATACTCTGTGCTGCACCCAGATGATCTTGGTTAGTGTAGAGGAACCCAATGTTAGGGTCACAGGTCTACATTTTGTCTCAAGATGTTGCTTTTGTTGTCAGTTAAGATGGACCACTCCCCTCTTTTGGCCACATGGGAACTTGGAAACAAAGAACCATAAAATCCAGGCAATCAAATTTCAACTCCATTAGCAATAGAAAAAGTAACTTTCCTTGTGATCCAGGCTGTTTCTGTTCTGTGTGAGGCTAAAGGTATTACTGTTATGTGGATCTGGAAATATACTGTATTTTGCTGTTATATGGCCAACGTGGCTACCCCTGAATATGCTTTTTGGATTTGAGGATATAACCCTGTGGTTTATGTCAGGGAGTTCCAAGTATTTGGGATCCATTTCCAGCTCCTCTTCACCCTTGAAAGCCACATTGCTTCCACTAGCGGAAACTGGTAGTGCTGTTGTGTAAACTGGAAGTAATTTCTGGGTGAATTTCTTTATGATGCAGTTTTTTTGCTGTTTCAGGGTGGGGTGGGACAAACCAATGCTAAAATGCTACACTGTAGTAATTTTTCAGTCGATTGTACATTTTGTAACCCCAAATTACGTTCTTTAAATATTTAATTTTGGGAGTTTGAAGGGGTTGGTGGAGGTGGGGAGAGGACATTCTGCACAGCATGGCACCTTAGGGTCACCAATGGCCTGCAGACCACACAGGTCCCACTCTTGGCTTATGTGGACTTAACTGTTACAGTCACATTCACTTCTTGCATTTTAAGGTTGGATTGGAGATGTGTCCTGATGGATTCAGCTGGCTGAAAACTCATAACCTGACAGGGTAGCTGGCATTCAACCACGTACGGCCTGACATTTTGTTGGTTAGTCCTAATTAGAGTACTGTAGAGCTATTGGATCACTTGTTGATTTGTGAGTCAACACATAGGTAAATCTAATGGATTTAATGGCTCTATTTTAGTTGGGACTCATGATAGAGTTTAGGTCAGGAATCTCATGAAATTTCAGTTAGATGGTCAGCTAGGAATTGTTGCCAGTTATAGAGTCACCATTACACCTGCCTTAGGGTCCTTTCTCATTGTACAATTATAGTAGTCTTGATTCCACTTTAACAGGCATGGTTCTAGTGGCTCACCAAACTACAAGAGCCTATAATTCCACAGGACGCTGCCATGTAAGTTAAAGTGGAATCAAAGTGATATAACTGGGTAGTATGAAACTGCACACTTCATGAAGATGCAGAGCATACACTTGATGCACACAGAAGCACTGCTTTTCATAGTAGTTCATGTTATGGGTTGTGTATTGCATGCCTTCAAGTCATTTCCAATTTATAGCAACTCTACAGAAAACCCATCACAGATTTTCTGTGGGTTTTTTCCAGGCTGTGAGGCTGTGTTGTGGAAGAGTTCATTCCAGACGTTTCTCCTGCATCTGTGGCTGGCATCTTTCTCTGAAGATGCCAGCCACAGATGCAGGCAAAACATCAGGAATAAACTCTTCCAGAACATGGCCTCACAGCCTGGAAAAAAACTACAGAAAACCTATGGATGCCTGCTGTGAAAGCCTGTGACTTCACAACCCATGACAGAGTTTTCTTGGAAAAGCTTGTTCAAAGAGGGTTTGTCATTTCCTTTCTCTGAAGCTGAAAGAGTGTGACTTGCCCAAGGTCACCCAGTGGGTTTCCATGGCCAAGCTGGGATCCAAACCCTCGTCTCCTGGAGTCTTTGACACTCAGACCACTACACTGTGCTGGTTCCTGCTGCCTTCCTGCATCATGAATGGATATAACCAAAGTTGGGTGGGCTGCACGATTACAGGAGAAACATGGCAGTTGTCACAGCCTACCTCATTTCTATGTTATCTAACACACATTGGCAACTGCTTAATGCAGTGTAGATATGTAAATTGCTATTGCTTAAAACAATTTGTAAGCTGCTCTGATAGCCTTGTGGCTGAAGAGCAGGGTATAAATAAATAAATAAATAAAACTGTTTTAAAATGGGGTGAGGTGGAGAGATGGAGTCTCAGGATGTATAGACAAAAAGGTCTCGTTCCAAGTCTCACGATGTACACAGAAAAAGGTCTTAGTCCAGCACATAGCCGCCTTGAATCCCATTGTGGGAGAAAGGTGGGATATAAATCCAACAAACAAACAAATAAGACTTGCCTTCTTTAGGGGCTGTTAAAAAGAGGTGGGGGGACAATATACTTACATTAATAATTTTAAGCAAGGCATACCCCCCCACCAAAATTATATGCACATATGCCCCATATTAACTTATACAGCAAGTTAATATATAGTATAGTAAACTGGATGGAATGTCATACAGTAAATCAAATGGAGTCACATATGTATAAATTTGAACTCTACTGAAAATCAACCTGCAGGGATTTCGGAACTGTGCATCTCAAAAATATGGCAACATATAGGGGTAAGAGGTGGAGCATTTCCTCTTAACACAGGAAGGCAATACCATTTAATAGGCATCACTGAAACATGGTGGGATGAATCTCATGATTGGAACATAATAATGGAAGGATATAATCTATTTCAAAGAAATAGACCAAACAGGAAAGGAGGAGAGTTATATGTCAAGGATGTGTACCCTATGAGGAGAGCCATAACTTAGAGCATGGAGAACAGGTTGAGAGTCTTTGGGTAAATATTAGAGGGGAGAGAAACAACAGTGAGCTCATTGTGAGTGTCTACAATAGCACCCCCCCCCAGCCAGACTTAAAATCTGAATTATGCCTTCCTAAAACAATGGCCAAATATTACAAAATGAGAGCAATACTAATAATGTGAGACTTCAGCCACCCTGATATTTGTGGGAAGTCTCACTTTACCAAGAATGTAAGGTCCAACCAATTCCTCACTAGCCTTGAAGACAAGATGTAGGAAGCAACAAGGGGATCAGCTATTTTGGATTTGATCCTAACTGACAGAGATGAGTTGGTCAATGGGGTGGAAATAGTGGGATCTTTGGGTGGCAGTGACTGTGTCCTCTTGGGATTTGTTATACAGAAGAAAGGGGAAGCCAAATTTAGTTAGATGAGCACTCTAGACTTCAAGAAAGCTGATTTCAGTAAGCCCAGGGAAAGAGTGAGATCCCATGGTCTGAAATGCTCAAAGGGAAGGGAGTTCATGGTACAGGCAAATTTCTTAAAGTTGAGATATTGGAGGCACAGTTGCAAACAATTTCAATAAGGAAAAAAAGTGGGAGGTGTCAAAAGAAGCAAGGATGGAATGTACAAAGAACTTTCAGGTGTGCTGAGACATGTATAAGAAATGGAAGAAGAGGGAAACTACCAAAGAGGAATACAAACAAATAGCCAATACTTGTAGGGGGAAGGTCAGAAATGCTAAGGCTCAGAATGAGCTCAGGCTCATTAGAAAAGTTAAAAATAATAAAAAGGATTATTTTTTAGGGGGCTATATTTGGAACAAAAGGGAGAACAAGGAAATGGTATGGCCAATGCATAAAGATGGTGAAATGCTAACGGGATAGGGAGAAGGCTGAACTGTTTAATAACTTCTTTGCCTTAGGACTTAATCACACTACACACTTATATGAGTAGTGCTATTATTCCACTTTAACTGCTCTGGCTGTCTCCTATGGAAACCTGGGATTTGCAGTTTAGGAAGGGGCATTTAAAACCTCAGCCAGAGAGCTCTTAGGCCTCACTAAACTACAAACCCCAGAAATCCACAGGAAGCAGCCATAGCCATTAAAGTGGACTAATAGCACTATAACAGTATAGTGTCTTCTTTTAAAAGGAAAACAGTGCTCACACTGGTGAAAACAGAATAAATCATGCAGTGAGGACTTTATCAAAAGAGCCCCTTAAAACGTTATTTTACTGGCATAAAAAAATCCATCCCACTACACTTACCCATGCCTCCCACCACACTTACCTTCTTTCCTGGCAAAGGCTTCCCTGGCAATGAAGGGGAAGAGAACAGAGCTCTGTTCACTTCCTTGTTAAAAATCCTGCGGATTCTTGCGAGAAAGCACTTGCGCAAGAAATTCAAAAATAAAAACAAAAATAAGAACGTTAAACTTTTTAAAAGCACTGGAACACACTTTTAAAGTCCCAAGTAAACTGGGGAGGGTCATAAAAAGTGCATCACTTACCTGGATGTCATTATCTCACCCAGAAGTGTTCATGCTGAACAGGCCATTGATGCTGCATTCGCATGAGTTAAATGGCATGAGGTTTCACACTAAAGCGCCACTGGGGATCTATTAATGGCTTCAGCCATGAATAAAAAGGTACGTGTTTTGGCCAGGACATAGATGAGAAAGGGCAACATCGTCTGATATGCGCACTCTTTCACATGTATGTGACACTGTTATGATGCCGTATTTAATGCATCTGAAAAGACCTGAGAAGACTATAGTTCAGAACAGGTAAAGAGGTAGTAAAGGCATACCTAGCTATTCTAAGGGGATGTCTAAATGGCGAAAACACACCTTGCAGAATGTGAGGAGAATACGATCGGTCTAAATGGCATCCCACATCATTTCGATGTATTGGGAAGGAGGAGGCCAAATCCACCATATACTCCACAGGAAAAGCCTTTGTGGTTTTTCTAGAAGTCTTTTGGAAAAACAGTGGGGGAATGCACATTCCTGCTTGATGGGACAAGCGATTTGATTTAATTTGCTTTCCTTCTACCAGCAAAAATTGAAATGTGATTGGTCAGATACATGCAGGGGGCAGCTTGCTAACAAGGCAAACGCCCAGAGCCACCATGTTGGGTTTTTGCCTTAGCAAGTGAGCACTAAGGTGATGAAACTGCTTTTTTTGTTTCCACACCTTGGATATTTTTTTTTTAAATACTCTCTGGTGGTGGCAAATTGAAGTAAGTAAAAATGCGAGAAATTCATTTGTGGCCGCCATCTTGATTTGCAGGCATGCCTGCTTTACACAGCAAATGTGGATAGATTCACATGTTTGCAATTGGCCACCTCCCCCCCCCCCCGTGTTAAGACAAGTAGCAGCTGCTGTGAATTGCCATTACTGTGGAGCAATCCACTTTTTTTTTTTTTTTGCTTCAGATAGACAAGCCCTCAATGAATTCAAATTTTCAGGGCTGCATGAACTGTATCCAAGAGTACTAAAAGAACTTGCAGATGTAGGAGATTACCAGACTGGAACAAGAAAAGCATTCGTGTCCCACAATCTCCTCTCCCACCCCTCTCCCGTCCCTGTCCCAGCATGAGAACAGAAAGTTTCAGACATACCTTATTCCCATTTCCAGGGCAGCCCAGGAGTGAATGGAGCTCTGATGGAGCTCCATTCACTTCTTGGAATGAAATCCTGCCTGTTTTCGTGAGAAGACAAGACCGTGGGAAATTCAAAAATAAAAAGGAAAATAAGCCCAAAAAAGTGACAGCAAGCACAAAAACACACTTTAAAATTAACAAATAACCTGGGGTGGGTCATAAAAAGTGTGTCACTTACCTTGCTGTTCTGATCTCACCCGGAAGTGTTCTGGCAGGGACCTCCCATTGATGCTGGGATCTCGCCAACGAAAAGGGACACCTTTTCACTTGCAGGAACCTCTGTGACAGAAATGGAATGGGGGATCTATTGATGGCTTCTCCCATCAATAAAAAGCAGTGCCGGCAGAACAGCAGCCGAATGGGAGCATCACAAGAAGGGAACAACGTAATCTGAAAATTAAGCCCTTTAGTGATCTCCTGGCATCATGATAATGCTGTTTTTAGAGCATCTGATAAGCTCCGTAATCTCAGAGCCACTCTCAATAATCTTTGAGAATTTTTTGCAGGGCAGGAGAGGTTCTGGAAGATTAGAGGAGGGCAAATCTTGTTTTCACATTCAAAAAGGGCAAAAACTAGGACCTGAGCAACTAGTGACCAGTCAGTCTGATGTCAATACCAGGAAAGGTTCTAGAACAGATCATTAAACAGATCATTGTTGGAAGTGCAACAACGCTTAGCACTGAAGAGTCAAGACAAGCAGGAACTGTCTGGAGACCAAGCCTATGAGGAATGACTGAGGGAATAGGTATGTTTGGGCTAGAGAAGAGAGGACTGAGAGGTGACATGGCAGCTATTTTTAAATATCTGAAGGGATGTCATGTACAAGATGGAGTGAGCTTGTTTTCTACTGCTCCAGAGATTAGAACATGAACCAATGGATTTAAATTATAAGAAAAGCGATTCCACCTAAACATTAGGAAGAATTGTTTTACTGAAAGAACTGTTTGACAGTGGAATAGATTGTCTTGGAGGATGGTGGACTCTCCATCTTTGGAGGTCTCTAAACAGAGGCTGGATAGGCACCTTTCAGGAGTGCTTTGGGCTAGATAGCCCCTGTGGTCCCTTCCAATTCTATGATTCACTTCTTAAGAATTTGTTTCTGGATATATACAGGCTGTTTTAATCCAAGTAGCTTGCCAGAAAAAGGGGGATTTAGGGAATGAGTGAAACCCTGAATTCTAAAGTAGAATAAATTAAATAAAAACATTTGTTTACACATCCCAAGACTTTGTTTTTCTTTCTCATCAGGTTTTGTCAGCTATTTCCAGTTTTCTTTGCTTTAAAAATGGACAAGTTATTCTGTGACTCACTTCATGGTGCAGATGTGGTTTTAGTTGTGAAGGTTTTAGCTTTGTAATCCTATTGAGGAATCAGTCATGTAATTCAGCATTATCATGTACTGGTTAAATGCCAGTGCAATTGTACACTGTCATGACATTAACCACCTAGGTTTTTCTTATGCCTTTCACAAGCTTCTGCCTTTAAAATTGCTAGGTTATGGTGGTGCAATGTGAATATATAGCACTAAAAGACATAGTTGACAGTAGCAATGGAATATCAGAGGGCTAATCTACCTGGGTAATTAACCATGTCTTGCCCCCATCTTGGAGCCGTGCAGTCCTGACGATGCAGGGCATTTGCCCCATTTTACCCTGAGCCATCCCCATGGCTCCTGGGGCAAAGACGGGGCTAAGATGGTGGGAAGATGGGCTAAGGCCTGTTAAAACATTTTTTAAAAATACCCATTTTAGCCAGCAAAAAATGGACTGGGCTCCGTGTGACTGCAGGAGCCCATCCTAGTAGGTTGGCCCATCGCTGCACCTGTCAGTCTGCCATTGCTCTGCTGCAGCAGGAAGGAGTCCCACAGCATGTGACTAAGGCTGGTCACATGCAGGGGGCCTCGGTCACATGTTGTGGGCCTGCTTCCTAGCTTCCGGGAGAGCAAGGGAGACGGTGGTGGCAAAGGCTACAGCAATGGTCTGGCATCTCTGTCTGGACATCCTCCCATTTGGTGACTGACAGTAACGGAAAATGAACAGGTCTAATCCACAGGCAGGATATGCCCGCAGGGAGCTGGCATATCCTGGCCTGTGTAGGTGAGCCCAGAGTCTCTTTCACACTGAATAGTTATAGCACTTTGACATCACTTTAACTGCCATGGCTGTACCCTTGGGAATCCTGGGATTTATAGTTGGTTGAGGCACTAGAGCTCTCTGGCGGAGAAGTCTAAATATCTCACAAAACTACAAACCTCAAAATTCTACAGAATGGATCTGGGGCAGCTAGAGCCATAAAAATGCTATCATCGTGTATGTAAGAGACCTGGATCTAACACATAATAGTTCTGATGTATGGCAAGCAACACCAATAGCATAGCTGTGTAGGGATCTAGGAATGAAAAATGAAATGGAATGAGAAGGAATGAAAATGTGCAAAATATTCCTGTTGGAATCCAATGTATCAGAAATGGTGCATCTGTCATTAATACTGCTTTCAAAGCCCGATATGAGCCTGCCTGGATCTTCAGGGGAAGGTTTTCTCTCCATCCTACCACCATCCCAGGCGCATCTGGTGAGGACATGCAAAAGAACTTTCTCAGTGGCTGCTCCCAAGTTAGGGAGCTCCATCAGGAGATCTGTTGGCTCCCTCGCTGCTCTGTTTCTGCTGGCAGGTAAAGACCTTTATATTTAAGCAAGCTTTTGGTTTTTAGTGTACGTGGCAGATAAAGCTTTTAAGGGAGGTGTAGTGTTATTATTTTATTATGTTCTAAAGTATCTTTTAATGCTGTATTTAAATGTTTTAACTTGTGTTTTTTAAACAAATAATTTAGTTTAATTGTGTTTCAACTTTTGTGCTAACGGTTTTTTAAAAATTGTATTGTGCTTTTAAAATGTACAGCATCTTGGACCCCATGTTGGGAGAAAGGCAGGATATACATTAAATTAATATCTTTTTTTAAAAAAATTATTGTCTTTCTCCAGATAATGCAGAAGTGGGCAAAGTCTGGCACTGGAGCTACATGTGGTCCCAAAGGCTGGTTTTTTCAGTCCTTGACTTTTCCAGACACCTCACACCACCTTTCCTCTGTCCAAAAACGGGGTAAATAGATGTTCCAGGAATCCTCAATGAGCAGCACTTTGCTTTTAGATGTCAGAGCCCCTCTTAATTGTTAATTTTTTATTTAAAAAACCCACATTTTTCTAAACCATAAATGGATATCTGTCCACTTCCAAGTTTTGTTTTCTTGTGCAAGTTTTGACAATCCACATAGGCTTGAAAGGTCCCAGTGGCCGAAAACTGGCCCTCCGACCTACCAGAGATGCTGGTCTGTGACATTGTGCTTTGTCTCCTGCCCTTAATGGTAAAGGCAGATACGGAACAAAAATTACACTAGAAATCCATTTTCTCTCTTGTTTCATAATGGCACACTTAACAGGCGACATTTCTGATCTGTCACAACAGCTGATAAATATTTAAGTAATCTTCTTAAATATTCTGGACCAGGCCAACAACTATCATGTCAGAAGGCACAGAGAAGCTATTGAAATCCACAAACACCAGGGGGCCGGTTACACGGCACTATTTTCTCCGCAATGTATCGCAATATCACATTTTCGATTTAGCGTCGAATAGTGTACACGATTTTTGTTTACTTTTTGTAGTACTCCGCAAACAGAGTTCACATGATGTACTTCTGCGCAATTAAATAAGTTACGAATTTTTTGATTTCGTTTTTTTTTTAGTTCCCACAGTATCGACATTTCGCATTTTAGCTATTACCATAGCTGTCAATCAGCGGCATACGTCACTACTTAAAGCTTAACTTCCTTTTTGTGCTCCCATCACTCTTAATCCTATTGGTTGACAGCTTCTATTAAACTTTCCCGCTCTGAGAAATCTGATTGGGCACACCTATACCTGCTGCACCTCATCGTTCGCCCACCATCGATAGGTTATCCCTAGCTAATCTATTTAAAGATTGAGACTCTTGCAACTATTTCTTGCTGTTTCTTGTTGATGTTCAAGATCATAGCCACAATTTCTGCATTTCAGGATGCATGCAGGTTTTTTCGACGCAGAAGGTTTATTAGAAGAAGGAATAGATGTAGGCATCTGCGATCCTTCATAGAACAAGAACGATATTTCTATGACATGTTCTAAGCTGTTCTTGTACTTTTTCTTCCCCCCAAAGATCCAGCAAATCAACAGTCTCTGCATGGCTCCATGCAATGCCCCTTCTACCCTTCTTTGTTCTCTGCTCCGCCATTACAAAAAGGGATAAAGCAATCTTTACAGATGTTTTTGTTTGGTGGGAGGGATGCTATAGTGGGACACTCCCAGGATCCGCCTAATTTCCGGTTGTTGAAAAAGTAGCGAAAGTAGATGTCGGATAGTTCACAACATCGATAATGCGCAATACTGCGGAACTTTTTAAAAAAGAGCGGTAAATCAGCGTGTCAAAAGTTGCGCCACTTATGGGTTTTTTTCACCCCCTCCTTCTGAAAAGGGCGATACTGCGTCGAAACACGTGGGAACTATCAGGAGTCTTGCCGAATTATTACACGACTTATTTTGCCGTGTAAACGGGGCCCTGGACAACTTCAACAGGAAAGAAGAAACCCTAAAAGTAAACAAAATCTGGCTACTAGTCCTGGAAAACACTACAATCAAAACTCAACACATGTAAATGAACTCCACCCAGGAACAGGGGGATTTCCAGCAGACAATGGACCATTCGCCAAACAGACACTAATCCTCCTTGCATATCTCCACCCAGAAACTAGCCATTCAAATACACAAATGTACATATCCTCTCCAATAGGGGCTCACAGTATATAAATGCCACACACACTCCTACCCAACCATTCTCTGAAGATGCCAGCCACAGATGTAGGCGAACATCAGAAATAAACTCTTCCAGAACACAGCCTCACAGCCTGGAAAAAAACCCACAGAAAACCTATTGATGCCAGCTGTGAAAGCCTTCGACTTCACATTTAAGTAATATTTAATTAGTTAAGTACAATGAATAACGAGGGGTGAATGAGCATTTTCATGGACCTACAATTTTATCATCAGATACGTATCTACTGACATTTTGATACTGTCCAGAGACTGAAGGGCTTACTGTACTCCGAAGAAAGTGGCAAAGCATCAGGAACGTTCAGTCTTCCCTGCTGCATTACCGCATGACATCGCTGTTCTTCCAGCATTCTTTCATTCTGGTCCTGTGGGGGACCGAGGTAAAACTGCATCTTTTTACTAATGGGTTTTTTCCAGTTAGTAAAAAGACATGGTTTTACCTCAGTCCACCATGGAGCTGGAATGAAAGAACACTGACACCATGCAGTAAGGCAGCAGGGAAGATGGAATGTTCCTGCTGCCTTGTTGCTTTTCTCTGGAGTGTGGTAAGCCCCTTGAAATACTGCAGTAGAAATCTTTGAGCTTCAACAGCTAAAGCAGCGTCTCATCAAGCAAGAGTGGCCAGACTAGTGAGACGGATGATGATGATAATATTGATACTGATGATGATGATGATGATGGATATACTATCCTTCTTCCAGGACTGGGGCTCAAGGTGGGCTCACAGCATGATTAAAAGCCAAATGCAACTAAAACCACCAAAAAGTTTTCATATTAAAATACAAATATTTTAGCTTCGGCTGATACGCCAGCTGCACCATTTCCAGGAAGTAAAGGACCTCGAGACTGTGGTGCACGTGTTGGTAACCTCTCGTCTAGATTTCTGCAATGCGCTCTACATGGGGCTACCCTCATGCTTGGTCCGGAAACTTCAGTTGGTACAAAATATGGCAGCCAGAGTGGTCTCAGGAACATCTCGGAGAGACCATATAACTCCAGTATTAAAATCTTTCCACTGGCTGCCTATCAGTTTCCGGTCCCAGTATAAGGTGTTGGTTATTACCTTTAAAGCCCTAAATGGCTTGGGTCCAACTGATCTCCGGAACCACCTCCTCCCATACAATCCTCCCCACGCACTCCGGTCCTCTGGGAGGAATTTGCTTCAGCCACAAATATCTAGGCTGTCTGCAACCTCCCAGAGGGCCTTCTTGGTAATCGCCCCCAAATTGCGGAATGGCCTGCTGAACAAGATCCGTCAGATGACGAGCCTGAGTAGCTTTAAAAAAGCTCTAAAGACGGATCTCTTTCGCCAGGCCTTTCCTAATTAGTTCCCGGCCTCAGGAGCTCCTGGCTCTTTTTAGTCTGCTGCTTATTTATTATTTATTATTTTAATATGATTTTAGATCAGTTGTTTTAATGTATTTTGGTTTAATGTCTTTTTGGGGAGGGTGGGGGTGGGTTTATGGGGACGTTTGGGGATTTTAATCTGTATTGGTATTTTAATTTTTGTAAGCCGCCCCGATTGCTTTTAACAGAGGGGTGGGATAAAAATAATAATAATAATAATTATTATTATTATTATTACAAACCCATCATAATAATAGGACAGCAACTACAGTAGTTTCAAAATAACCAGCTGTACCCAGTTGTACCCAGAGTAACATATGCTGTTATAGTACATTTGAAAGGTTCACATGGTTCAGCTACATGCTATTATTGTGGGAAAAGATACTACCAAAATTTATACAACCACCAAGCTGGCTGGCTTTCCAACCCCTGAATTGCAGGCCTCTGTGTTATGGTGGCTTCTCCTCTTGAACTCCCACAGTGAGCATATTTTATTTATTTTTATTTTATTTATTTTCTAAATTTCTATACTGCTTATCAATGCCAAAGCACTCCCTAAGTGGTATAGTGGAGGTGGAGAGGGGGCTCCATCTAGGCTCCTGGAATCCTTGCCATGGCTTCTGGGTCTGCTGCCCTCACTGTCCCCCGAGCCAGGATCACGGTGGTGGTGGCCACCTCACAGACAGCAGCAGTGGCTCCTCCTCCCCATCACTGCACGCTTAGGTGAGTGGCTGGCACTGAGGCCCTTGTGAGGCTGAGGGTGTAGATGCAGATTGAGTGGCAGGATTGGATTGTGAGATGGTGAGGGAATTTGCATGTGGGTGATGATTGGCTGAGGGAGTGAGAGGAGGGAGGGGCAATGTTTCCTAAATGGCCAGTCAGCAACCTAGGAAAGGAAACATACCCAAGATACATACATATATATATATACTGAATATATATATATATATATATATATATATATATTTAAACCACACCAGAAAGAAAAAGAAGTACAGCAGACATACAAACACACAATAGTTAAAAACCTCTTCTTAAGCAGGCAGTGCACAAAAGCTTGCCTAAATAAAAAGCTCTTTGTCTGTCAGCAGAAGGACACCAGAGAGGAGAGCAGTCTTGCCTCTCTTAGAAGGCAGTGTCACAACTTAGGAGCAGCCATAGAGAAAATCCTCTCTGGTGTCCTCACAAACATGCCTGTTAATTTCAGTGCATCCAAGAAGCAGACATAATACTGGACAGGGAATGAGAAATTATTCCTCAAAATATAGAACAGTTGGTGAACCTAAGGGAAATGGACCGTACAAGTTGTTCTCTGGGATCTTTTGCTTGGTTTTAGGAATCTGCTGGTTTGTAGCTAGGTTCTTATTTCTCATTTGAAGGATTGGTTCCATGTTTAGTATCTGTGTGTGTGTGTGTGTGTGTGTGCGTGTGTACCTGTTGACCTATGGCAATCTCATGAATTTCATAGGGTTTTCTTAGGCAAGGATGGTCTCCCATCCAAGTACTAACCAGGGCTGACCCTACTTAGCTTCCAAGATCAGACAGGATCTAGAGCCTTTGCCATTCCTTAAAATAAGGAACAGGTGGCAATCAAAGTTCCAACAGACTCTTGATAGTAAACTTGCAAATAAGACCAGGTTTATGATAATGCTGTAAATCTTCAGTGCTCTCTCATCCAGGAAACTAAATCTGGCAGTGGTCCCATGAATCTACCGCACAGGTGTCCGACTGAGATTGCATTTCATGTTGACAAATGGTAAGCTGGTGTTTGTCAGTCAGGATGGAGCAAAGAACAGCAGCACACCTAGCAGAAATCAGAACCTTTCAGCAGAGGAGAATGGGAACTGAAGCAGCATTCCAAAAAACCCAAGATGAGCATCCTACCGCTGTTCAGTTATGGATAATTTTGGTGTAATCATTCTTCTCACATATAATTTTCCAGGCTTGGGGACAGAGGCCATTTCTATCTCTATTCTCTGTCAACAACAAAGAAAGTGTATTAGATGAAAAGCCATCCCTCCATCCCAATTGCCACTGCTCTGTTCTCAGAAGGAGAAAAGAGTAGGCAGGCACAGTTCTACCATGCCTAGGCTCAGAAGCAGATAAAAGGCCTTCCCTCCATTCCACTGCTGTGGATTTTCAAAATCAGAAATGAAGCATCTAAGAAGCCCCCTGTTCATGCTGTTATGGATGCTTTTCAGCTTTTGCAGCCTCAGGAGGTTGACAAGTTGCTTGATGGACTGAAAACTGCTATTTGTTAAATTCTTGCGCTTTGTGGTTATAGGAATCAGCTATAATTAATCTGATCCTTAGAGACTGTTAATACCTCATTGAGGTATGGGGTGAAACTTGCTGCCTTGAAGAAGCAGTGGTTTCACCTTTATTGAAGAATTTTGGCTTAATCTCTACTAATATGGATAATTTTTCTCTGGCTCCATCCCAATTTATAATCTTGAGTAAGATGTACAGGTGAATGGTGGTGTTTCAGCTCCAGGCAATTTTGGATAATGCTGATTGCTTGGTTTAATTTTTATCCCAATCTAAGTTTTGGACTTGTTTTGGGATAAAATATCCTTGATTGCCCGGGTGAATGACTCATAACAGAAAATGGATGAGGAGAATACAGCCCTGTTTGTTCTCCTGGATTCCCCCATCACTTTCAATCCTGTCAGCTGTAATGTCCATCTGGATCACACCTCTCTTTAGGATAGGACTTGAAAGAATCTTTACTATGGGCTTGAAACTGCTGAAAGATGTTGGCTGGAGGTTTGACCTAAAGTAGAAGGAGAAAACTTTGCAGGGGTCAAGGGCCAGATCCCTCCTCACTGACTGGAGAAAGAGGGACCTTGTCCTGATAAACTGTGAGTCAGATAGTTTGGCCTTTGGGCCAAATTTGAGCCACAGGCCAGATGTTCCACATTCTTGGGCTAAAGTAGGTGTAGGCAAAGTGCAACCCTGTAGCTGTTGTTAGAATGCAGCTCCCATCAGCCATAGACAGCATTGGTAATGGTGAGAAACACTGGAAGCTGCCCATCCCTGGGTTAAAGTATCATCAACATATGAGTGATAAGCAGGTCTTCTTTTTTTCACCAACTAGCTGCAACAAATGTGTTGGGTATGTTTCAGCTTTGAAAGGAATGGGAATACATCCCTTGGAAGTTTTAATCATAGAATCATAGAATTGTAGACTTGGAAGAGACCACAAGGGCCATCCAGTCCAACCCCCTGCCATACAGGAAATCATGATCAAAGCATCCCTGACAGATGGCCATCCAGCCTCTGTTTAAAGATCTCTAAGGAAGGAGACCCCACCACGCTCCGAGGGAGTGTGTTCCACTGCCAAACAGCTCTTACTATCAGTAAGAGCTACTAAGCTATCAAGCTTTTGCGTATTTGGGAGCAGGAGAAAACACCACCTAAATTACTGGAAGGGTTGAAGGGGCACAGCTAACAGGCTCAGTGAGATTCATGTCTGAGTGGGGATTTGAACCTAAGCTTGTCTAGTTCAGCTCCAACACTTGAACATTGCACAGTATTGGCCTTCTTGGCTTCTTGGCCTTGCTCCTTCTCTTCTAGTTTTGTGGGCATCTGGTGAGTTTCAAGGTTTCTAATACTGCAAAGAGATAAATAAGATTTTATTAAGTCTCATATCCTGTGTGGAAAATGTACAGTCTGCTAAGTATAAGATATTGCTGATGTTGATGGGTCTGTTTTGGAACTGTGGGTCCATATGATGCTGCTTGCTGCTAGGTTAGGCTTGTCAGCTCTTAAACCAAAGATGGCTTCTATGACTTAATAACTGCATGCTGGCAATGGTGGCTGTTGGCTCCCATTTCAGTGGGATGGTGAATCCACTCCAGGTTTTGACCCAGGCTTTAAAGGAACTTTCCCAGGTGCTCTCCCTATCCCTAAATAGGTTCAGCACCTTGGTTAGTTCCTTTAAAGCTTGCAAAAACCTGGAAGGAATTCACCACCAAATCGACATGGAAATCACCAGCCCCACACCATCATAGAAGATGCTGACCATTTCTATTCTTTGCAGTTCTTAAACATGCAGGAAGAACCTCCTAAGAATGTCTTTTGGTGTTCTGGGATGTTGTCGTTGAAAGAAGCTGGGAGGGGCAGGGAGTTGTTTTGTGTTGCTCCACTGAAGTATATATATATATAAAATGCCAGTCAATTGCATTAATTAAAAGTTGGTGCTCATTGCTTTCTAGCCATGTTTTTAAATGTTTTAAATCCTCATCACCTGGAAAAGAAGTTGAAGAGGTTCTATCTATTAAGGAAAACATATGTTGCCATTTCCAGCTGGATTTCTTGATTAAATGCTAGCATTTTAACTCTCAGCATAAGTGGGTGCAGGGCGTGAGCCAAGATAAATAAGTGTTTGCATCTGCCACATTGCTTTGGTGTGGCTCTTGTGAGTGTGTTCCCAGGGAGGCGGTTAATCTTCACACCTGGTTGTGATTAAAAATGGGTAGCAAACAGTAGGAATGCATGCAGAAGGAGACATGCTGTTTATCTCTGAGGATAATTCTACCTATCTTATCTTTATTTTTTCCCCTAGCAGGGATTTGATCCAGGGTTGGAGAAAACTACTTTCTTGGATCTGAATCCTACAGATCAGCCCCCAACTACAGTCAGCCCATTGAATCAATTGTTGAATGGCGAGTCAATGCTTAGGTAAACCCCATTGATCCATTCAATGGCTCTCCTCTAATTGGAATTAACAATAGGATCCAGGCCTTTGAGTACAATTCCCAGAATCCCCCAGCCATTGTGGCCATGCTGGTTGAGAGACTCTGGGAGCTATAGTCCAAGAAAGTAACTTTTCCAAGCTCTCAGTTTTCTTAAGTAATTTGACCCCGCACCCCGCCAACACACTTCCAGATTTGGAATTCCACCCCCTTTTGCAATGCAATTATCAGTTGAGAGATATACAGATTTTGCTGGGGGAATGCCATTTGGGAGATCTGTAAGAGAAAGGAAGTAATTTTCCACAAATGATTATTCCTCCTCTACTAAAACCTAGAATTATACCTCTTGTACTTGTGTTGTTCAAAGGAAATATTTACCTGTTATTACTTCACAGCTTTAAAGTAATGGTCCTGATACTAAAAATGGAGTCTGAGATCAGGTTGAATGCAGGCTCTTATTATAACATACAGTCTACATGGGTGAGGTGGGGAGGGGGATAATAATAAATAACTCAGTATTTGTTTCTACAGGTTAGCTTTCTGGAGCCATGGCTAATGGAACAACATCTGGCATCACTGTTGCTCCCAGCAGCCCTAGTAACTTCACAGCAACCACTGTTGTAACTACAGCCCAGCCTACCTTCATTGAAGGCCTTATTAACAAAATTCCATGTGAGTAACTTCAAAAAGTGATATAATGAATTCGAATGGAAACCTCATAATGGGTGCATCCAGACTGATTGAAAAGGCCCAGATTTTGTTCCTTTTCTTTCTGATTTCATACTGGGTTAAAATAAACCAGCCTGAGTAGCTGGTATAAAATGTCTCTGCCCGTACTGGGAGCTGACAGAAAATATTCTAGGATAAACAAAACATCTATGGATATCCAAAATAACATCAGAAAGAACAGGAACAAAATCTGGGACATTCTGATCAGTCTGGATGTGACCAGTGTTCAGGGCCGGTTTAAGGAATTTTGGGCCCCCCTGCAATGCTTTATTTTGGGGGCCCCATATATTTATCTCAGGTCAATGTAACCTAACCTATTCACTGTACAGGATGCTCAGATTACAGTAGGACCCCTGTATCCATGGATTCATTATCCATGGGACACAAAACAGCACACCTAACATAGAGTCTTCCTAGAAAATGTGTCCTCCCTAGCTGTTTTCTAGGCCCTCCAAGGCAACTCTATGGTATTTTAAACCAGAAGTCCCATTATTTTCAATGGCATTCACTATTATTCATGGTTTTCAGAATCCTCCCCCCCCCGAACCAATCCCCAGTGGATAAGAGGGGCCTACTGTATTAAATAATTTACATATGAGGAACGGCTTAGGGAGCTGGGCATGCTTAGCCTGGAGAAGAGAAGGTTGAGAGGTAACGTGATAGCCATGTTTAAATATTTGAAGGGATGTCATACTGAGGAAGGAGCCAGCTTGTTTTCTGCTGCTCCAGAGACTAGGACATGGAGCTATGGGTTCAAACTACAGGAAAAGAGATTCCACCTGAATATTAGGAAGAACCTCCTGACAGTATGAACTGTTCAGAAGTGGAATACACTGTCTTGGAGTGTGGTGGAGTCTCCTTCTTTGGCTTTTTTTAAACATAGGTTGGATGGCCATCTGCCAGGAATGCTTGGATTGTGTGTTCCTGGAGGGCAGAAGCTGATCAGATGGGATGGCTGTTGGGATCCCCTCCAGCCCTATGATTCTATGATTCTAGGCTGCATTCAGAGCCTGGGAAAGTTACTCTTGGATTACACCTTCCAGAATCCCCCTGCCAGCATCCTTCTCAAGGTCTGGTTGCATTGTTCCTTTTCCAGCATTCTCTAGCCCAGTGGTTCTTAACTTGGGGTCTGCAATGTCCTCACAGGGGGTCCACAAAGCCTTGAAGGCTACTTGGCCCAACCTCCTCCCTGTAGTGGAGCAGCCACATGACAGGAACCAAGGCAAAGGCTGGCTGGCTTGGCCTGCACATTGCCATTCAATCCACTGCAGCCACAAACTTGCAGGAAGCAGCAAGAGTGCCTCTGAGGGAAAGTTTAATGGATGGTGTAATTTTATTGTTGTTGTTGTTGTTAGCTATTATTATTTTTAAAAAATATTATTAGCTATTATTATTAGGGTTTTGAATCTTGAGTTAAATCTTGGGGCAACAAAAGATATTTAAAGGGGGTCCCTGGTAAAGAAATGTTAAGAACCACTGCTCTAAGCCAATGCCTCTCACATAACACTAATGCGATACTGGTGTGTTTTAGTGACAACAATAAAACCATTGTTCCCAGTAATATTACTCCAAATTTTTACTTATATTCTTTATTTTCTTTTGTTAAAAGAGCTAGAGTGTTGTAAAAGTTTCAGCATTGCACTATGACTGTGGAGACCAGGGTTTGAATCCTTACTCAACCATGAATACCCAGTGGCTGACCTGGGTAAGTCACACTCTCTCAGCCTCAAAGGGAAGCAAAGGCACACCCCCTTTGAACAAATTTTGCCTAGAAAACTCTGTGGTAGGTTCATCTTAGTCAGAAATGACTTGAAGGCACATAGGCAAACACACACAAATTTCTTTTGCAGGCTGAACTCAGTTGGTAGCAAGGGGAGGAAGCTGAAGAAGACCAAGGGGGAAAGGGAGGGGAGAGGAACCAGGACATGTTAAGAGCAGCAGGAAGGATGGACTGGAGGGGATTTATGTGAAAGGAAGGAAGGAAGGAAGGAAGGAAGGAAGAAAGAAAGAAACCCTTTCTGAGGGAAAGAGACAACCCTCAAATTCCCCCTCTCTCTCATACACACACACTCACCCCTCTTCAACATGCCTGACTGGCTTCCTTTTGCAGCAGCAAACTCCCTCCAGCTTCTGCCACGGAGGGCTGCTTCTTCTTTCTCTTTCTCTTTCTAGTTTGGGAGACGCTGGTTTTTTGTTTGTTTTTTTTAAAAAGCTAGCAGGAAGTTTTTGGAGGAGGAGGGTAGGAGGGAGCTACAAAGCAGCGGCTCCTCCCGGCTGTTTCCTGGCTGTCTCCTTTGTCAGATAAGGAGGTCAACGGGGGGGGGGGGGCTTGACCTTGGGGCCCCCTGCCAATGCTGATTTGGCAGACTGGTTAAACCGGCCCTGCCAGTGTTATACTCAGCCCACTGAGTGGTGAAAAATTCCAGGGGCTGAGTGCTTACCTAAATGAAGGTTGGAGGGGACTTATTGGCATTTTGTATTATTTGTGTTTATTTACAAATGTACAGGCACAGCATAGTCACACATACTTTAAGCACTCCACTTAAGAAACGGCTCAAACCCACTTTCTGCACATAAGGCTCTTTAGGAAGTCTAAACTCACACTGCAGTTCTCTTCACAGACTCCTAAAACAAATTATCCTTAACATGAAGGGTAAGGGTAAGCTGTGCTTTAAACCTGGATAGTTTTCTCATTGCAGACATACCAGAAAATGGTTCTGTTCTTATCGTGAAACAAAACTCGCCAACTATAGGCCTGAGGCAAGAGAAGTACTGCTGCTGTCCACATTACCACTGTCTTACTCTGTAGCCTAAATAATCTCCTAGAGTATCCAACCAACAATACCTGGCACTGGGGGGCCCTTGGAGCCTGGCATTTGTGGCTTGTTTGGTGCCATGGAGAACAATGTTGGCCGGTTTATGCAGTCCATGCTGCTCTATATAGAAAGGGTTGCCATATCCTAATTTCTCAAATCTGGGCATCTAATTGGTATATTATGTTAATTATTCTAATTATGCAAATCACTCTGATTTGCATTCAAACTATGCAAATTCAGCTCATTAACTGATACATTTTACATCATAATGGATGCATGTTTGAACTTTCATACCATTTTTTTACAGTTACAGCTGATCTGAGAACACCAGTATAGAATAATATTTAAAATGCCAGACTTGGAAGGAAAACCCAAGTTCAAATTTCTGCTTGGTCATGGATGCAATAAACTTAGGCCACCACTGTCTCTCAGCAAACATACCTTACACTAGGGTAGTTATAGGGATGAACAGGGAGAGGGAAGCCATATAAAGTGTGCATGTACATCTTTAGTGCAGTACAAATAAAAGAGCAACACCACCAGCATTTTATCATGCACAGACAGTATTCTCATCAGATCACTATTTTTTATCATCAATTTTTCACGGATGGCAAGCTGTTAGAGATCCATGAAAATACCACAGAGTGACTGCCATCTGATTCACAGGGCGACATGCTGAGGAAAGTAAGAACAGTGGTAAATTGAAGGAAAGAAATATGGTGTGATTTCCTTCAGAGGCACAGGTTCAATATTCAGTTGTAACTAGAAAGAAATTCAGTTTAACTTTCTTTGACCTCTTTGACTTTTCATCATAATGTACATGATAAGCAGCTCGCTGATGCCAAGATGTCTGTGTTTCCACCCAATTCTTGTTTGTTAATGCCAATTAGGGGAATGACAAATATTTTTAGTTTTTACTTTTCCATTCCCTCTCATCTCACTTATACCCTCCCACCTAATCATGGGTATAATAATCAGCCAAGTAAGGCGGCGCTCCATACATGAAGTGGCTGCAGACAGTCTGCAAAATCTTATGTCAAATGAAGTTACTTAGGCTATAAGGCTAGATAATGTTGGGTAGATAGGGTAGATATCCAGACAGTGTTGTTTTGTGCAAAAAATTAATACAGCTATCCCATGAAAACTCTGAAAGGTATTCCTTTGTGTAAAAAAAACCAAAATCTAAGCAAATGCTAATCCAATGTGGCAGATGTGTTTCCTCCCCTTAACACCATCCTTGTACTTCTGTTTGACATAAATTCTCTCTACATTCTCACCTAGTAGCTGCTGTTCCATTTCCCTGATAGAATTTATGTTGTAGAGGTGAATGGCATTTCTAATGTATAAAGGGAGCCAACACAATGTAATGATTTGAGTGTTGGACTATGACTCTGGAGACCAGGGTTCAAATCCCCACTTGACTATGAAAATCTATTGGGTGACCTTGGGCAAGTCACACGCTCTCTGCCTCAGAGGAAAGCAAAGTCAAACCTCCTCTGAACAAATTATTAAGAAAACCCCATGATAGGTTTGCCTTAGGGTTGCCATAAGTAAGAAGTGACTTGAAGGCACACAACAAGAACAATGTATAAAACTTTTATGCACATTTAACATAGACATATCACATTGGGAGGCATGGAGATGCACTATCCACAATGCTACAACCTTATTTGAGAACTCACGCCGAACAAGTCTTGAAGAGAAACAACAACGCAGAAAGAATCACAACCCAGAAACATCACCCAAGGAGACCTTCTGCTGTGCTTTCTGCAACCAGACTTGTTTATTTTGGATTGGCCTTTTTAGTCATCAGCGCGCTTGCAGAAAGCACGGGATGAGTCCTTCCTGAATCTTCGTTTGCAAAGAAAAACCAGAGAGATGTGTGAGCAAAAGTTCAAATGCCCATACCATACTCCCAAGATTAATAAATGTGAAGTTAGACTATCAGAAAAAAGCTTTAATCTTTGCAATACCATTGTTTGGATCTTTCTCCCCCAAAATGTGAAGATTCACATCAAGCACCTTAGAATCATAGAGTTGGAAGAGACCACAAGGACCATCTAGTCCCACCCCCTGCCCGGCAGGAATACTCTGCAGAGGATGGTCACCCAGCCTCTGTTTAAAAACCTCCAGAGGAGGAGACTCCATCACACTGCAATGCAGTGTGTTCCACTGCCAAACAGCTCTTGCTGCCAGGAAGTTCTTCCTAATGTATATATGTTAGAAATGCCTTTCTTATTAGGTTTCTGTCTATCTCTCCTTTTGCCTTTTTCTGGCTACTTCTTTCCTTAGAATGGCATCATGAAGTGGCCGCTTCTAGGAGCAGAGCACTGGAAAAAGGAATTGCACTGTTGCTCTTCTCTTGCAGGACTTCAGCTGCTGCTGCTACATTGACTCCTTTACTGTATTTGCCATTTGCCACAGTCCTCCCTTGGTTTCTCCGCCATCCGCCTGCTCACTCCCGCCAGGCCAAGGAAGGGAGAAGAGGGCTCTCTCACCCTCTTCTCCCTTCCTCAGCTGTCATCTGGGATGTGAACCTTATGGAGGCTGCTGGAGAAAAAACAACCGTTAAGACAAGTTGCAGCTGCTGCAACTTGCTTTTTCTGCAGGGCTACTTTTTTGGGGCTTGTATAGACAAGCCCAGAGTTTTCTGGGGTTGAGAGTGTGTGAATTGCCCAAGGTGTGTGTAGAGGTGTGTAGGGGTGTGTGTGTAGAGGGGGGCAGTAGCAGCATCAGACCTTTCTCAAACCTTTCAACTCAAAGAGATGCAACTCAATGCAATCAGAGTCCCTGTGCATTGCATTGACCAGCCCTGCTCACTCTAGTGGGGAAGATTTTAGCCGGATTTTCTCTCTGTGTAAATTCTGTAAGCAAAACCACAGATGGTTCTCTTTTTTATGGTTCTTTAACACACACTTGAGGTAAACAGCATTTCAAATAAAACACTGCCCTCCGCAAGCCACTCTATGGGTCTGACACCTTACCTCTGACACATTCGTTGCATGGGGATTTGAATTCATGTCTTTCCTGTCAGTGTTCAACACTTTTTGGGGGGGTGGGAGGGGAATGTGAACATCAAAGGGAATAGACATGCAGAAAGGACAAACAGTGATGATCACCTTATCACTTGGCCATTCACATAACAAGTGTTGGATGATAGACATTCTTGCATCAGTGAGCCAATGAAGACATACATATAGTGTGATTTAATAAATAAATAAATAAATCACTGACCTCATTGGTTACAATTGCCCCACCCAGCCAGGGGCATAACCAAACACACAAACATAGACACACAAATACACACTTACTTGCAATATAAGTTAAACACTGCATGCAGCTGATAAAGTGGGCATAGTCAACACAACCTTATACTACCAGTAAGTCTTTAAGGTGCCGCAAGAGTGTTTGCTGTTTTTGCTGCAACCAACTCCATTGGCAAGCCCTCTGGAAATTATTTCAGCCAAGAGCACAGGTCCCCTCCTATTCCAAGGGCCTCTATGAGGGTTTTACCTCATTCAGGCTGACCTTTCATTTCTTTCATAGCTGATGCCCTTTTCAAAGCACACCATTGCTGACAGACTTTCAGAACAGTTAAGAGTATTCACAACAGAAGCTCAAGACAAAATGCTCAAGTGCTGAGTGCACCTCTTTGGAGTGTCATCCTGCCAGCTAGACATGCCCTTTCCCAAGCTACTCCTCTCCATCCCTCACCCCCATTGCTGATTTCTCTCTCTTGTGCAAGGATAGTGACATTTTTAAAGCTATACAAAGATTCACACTTATTCATGCTTTGCTATCAGTGTATGAAAGGAACATCAGATGACATTTGCAAGAATGGGTTTGGGAGCTCACAGACGCTCAAATGACAAGCAGTGCTTGGTATGTGTGATCTGTAAATACATTAAAATAGAATGGAATGTTGTGGAAGTTTATATCAGAAAAGTGCAACATCCTGAGAGTGTTAGACCACCACCTCCATACACACATACAACGGGGTACCAGATTTCATTGGCAAAGAAGTGGTTTCCAAGGAGCACAATTCTGACTTAAAACAAGGCATGTGCTCTCCTTACACCTTGTTTTTAAAGAAATATATTTTGTTTTCATTTTTCAATCCCGCCTCCCCAGCTGCTGCCATGCCACCAAAATTTGGCAGCACAATAGCAATTTTGGCAATGAGGTTAGCAAAAAGGAGAGGGGCCAATATGCATTCCATGGGGCATATCTTGCCCTCCTTTGGCTTACACACATCAGAGAGCACAAGATCCTTGGAAACGCTTGCAGAAGCTCCCTCAATATTCATGGAAGTCAGCCAAAGTGCTCTTGAGCAATTTCTTGTCATTTCAGGAGACCTTGTGCCCCAGGAATTTTGGTCAGCTTGATTCTTCTCAGACAGTCCATGCCTGCCTCATCAGCCTTTTCACATACTTCTCTTCCCTTTTCACCTAACCCCATAAAATGGGGGTGGGAAACTCTGCAGCAGATCCAGGATCAATTTTCCTCCTTGGTGCCTTTGGGCACTGCATGGAATTGCAAAACAAACAAACAAACAAACAAACATAAACCCCACAAGAACAGCCCTCCTGACATGGCCAGAGTTCCACCTCTGATTTTTTAAAAAATGTTAAACAATGAAAGGTCTCTCTGCAACCTATTCAAAAGGTAAATTGCCCCCTCTCCTTTGTTGTTGTTGTTGTTGCTCACAATAACAGAATAGTCTGTGGAGTGTTTGTGGGTAAAGAGGCGAAAAAGAAACTGGGGCAGTCCTTTGCCCATCCTAGCCATAAAATCTGTGGGGAATAAGAATAATGGATATATAAGGATAATTATGAAATGTATTTTCATTTTGTTTGAAGGAGCATTTTGAAAATAAGAAAGGGGCATAGTAATGCTTTCCCCACAAATCGATGGCCATCATCAACAAAGTATGGCCACCAATGTATTTCTAATCCATTTCTCTTTTAATGTCTTACAAATTGCCTTTGGTAAGATAAGGCAAGAGAAAACATTGTTTGGCTGTTTGCATGGGGAGATTTGCTCTACCTGTTTTAAACAGATGTGCCTTCCCCACATTCCCTGAAACAGATTTCCTTCAAGGAAAAGGGAAACTGACACTGTGACTTACTCTGCCACCTGGTGGAAGTCATTGTGATAATTAGAAATACATGTTCCATAAAGTAAAACTCCACTGGATACATCTGAAGATGGCATGATAAGCACATTCAATTGGCTTTCTTTTCATGTAGTAGTGGTGGCAGAGCTTGGATTAATATACAATAGGACCCCTGTATCTGCTGGAGATTGGTTCCAGGGGCGGGGGCATCAGTATAAAAAACTGTGGATAGTAGTGAATGCCATTAAAAATAATGGGACTTCTGGTTTAAAATACCATAGAGTTGCCTTGGAGGACCTAGAAAATGGCTAGGGAGGACACGTTTTCTAGGAAGACTATGGTAGATAACTGAATCAGTGGATAATGCTTTTTTTCTTGTCTCCTAACGCTTTAATAGTACCGAGATGGGCTCTCATAGCCATTGCAGTTGCAGTGGGCCTAGTCCTCATCCTCATCCTCATCTGCATCATCAAGTGCTGTTGTTGCAGGAAGAAACGCAAAAAGAAGGAAAGAGTCAACTTGACTAGCATCAATGGCTCCTCTACCACAACCAGTCTGGTATGTTTGTCTTACTGCTCCCTTCCCTATGGTCAAGAGAGATCATGAATGTCACCAAACAATATGGTGAGTGCTGAAGCAAAACTTGGAGAGATTTTGCCAAGTGGGGAATTTTCAGTGGATCATCAGTAGCTTCTTCTGCACATTTTTAGTACAGTCTGGTGAGTCAATAGAATGAAGCTGCATGGATTTAACAGTAGAATAGAGTGGGAGACACATTTATACAATCTAGCTGGTCTTAACAAAGGCCAAGATTAATAGATGACTTCTAATGCTTCCTGCTTCTGACAAAAACAAAGAAATAGAAGTCATTGACTCTATTCAATAACAGTCTGACAAGATGTGATCAAGTAGTTCCTGGATTCTGTTGCCATGTTTACCATGAGTACAAGCAGCCTTTGTTCATAAGGAACAGGACTGTGCTCTAGTGGGACATGCTATGTGCCAAAGTGAAGATATCTGGATGAAGTTTGAGGTTTGTGTGTGAGAGGTGTAAGGCTACTGTCATACTGCAGAAATAATGCAGTTTGACACCACTTTAACTATCATGGATCCATCCTATGGAATCCTGGTACTATTTGTAGTTTGTTGTGGCACAAGAGCTCTCTGACAGAGAGGGCTAAATAGCTCACAAAACTACAAATCTCAGAATTCCATGAGCATTGATTGAGTCATGACAGTTAAAGCAGTATCAAACTGCATTATTTCTGCAGTGTGGCAGCAGCATGAGAGAGTGAAACTCCTCCAAGACCTGGGACCCTTTCTTCATTCTATACATTTATAGCACTAGAATTTCACTTTAAACAGCCATGGCTGCATCCTATGGAATCCCAGGGTGTGTAGTTGGTGAACTCTCTGGGGAAGAATTCCCAATAGCTCTTCCTAAACTGCCAATACCAATTCCATACGATAAAAGCAGGGCAGTTTAAGTGGAATAATAGTCATATAATTGTTTAGTGTGAAATGGTCCATGGTAGTGTATACACATGCAGTTCTCTGTATAAAACAAGTTTAGTCTGAGAAAGACAAATTCAGACATCTTAGAGGAGCTGAGAAAGAGAAATTCAAACATCTTATAGGTGCTTGTTTTGGGAGGAACCCATGTGAGAGAGCCTAATTTTTATGCATGTTCATTTCTTTGGTGCTCACTGATGGTGTTCTGCATGGCTGTGATTTTCCCTGCTTGATTCCAAAATAGCTTCTCATTAATATCTCACTTGCAGTGTGCTCACTGCAACTGATGAACCTGGGCGCCATTTACATGATGAAAATGTGGTGGGAAGAATGCGTGTCGAACCCTGGTTGTTTACATGTACATCGGGTCGGGCACATGATTTTCGGAAGGGGGGGCACCTTTTATCCCACAACCTGCGGGACTTCCAGTCCCGTGGTTTGTGGCGGTTTTTAAAAAAGTCACGGGAGGATTCGGAAAATCGGAAATGTAAACAGCGTGGGACAAAAAGTCTCGGTACTGGGATGACCGGAAATGGTGACTGGGGGCGGGCTTAGAGCTCAGGGACCAGAAAAGGAGGGGTCAGTCGCCCGTTCAACAGATCCAGCCTCACCAGCTGAAAACAAAGGCATCCCTTCCAGCTGCACGAAGGTTTGTGTGTGTGTGTGTGCGCGTGTACTAAATCACCCTGTTCAATGGATTTCTACACTGCAAACCCTTCAGCTTTAACCTATTCCTCTCCTGCATGCTGGGTTTAAATTTTAAAGAGAGAGTAAATTATAAAGAGATCATGGGCGGAGGATTGCCCATTCATTCCCTGCCTGGATCCCCTCCCTGGGTCTGAACGGATAATCAAACATTCACCCACCCACCCCCAAGGCACAGTAAAAAATGCCAGTGTCTGAGCGAATGATCACACATTCATTCATCCCCCCCCCACAAGGCACAGTAAAAAATGCCAGCATCTGGGTCTTTCAAAATGCCTTGTGTGTCACTGGCTTGAAACCTTCACTCCACAACTGACTCTGCTTAAAGGGTTAACATTTTAAAGAGACAGGACAACTGCAAGCCTCTGTCCCCTGCACTCGGCTTGTACTGGCTTGGGCTTGTGTGTGTGTGTGTGCGCGCGTGCGTGCGTGCGTGCGGGGGGGGGGGGTTCTCCAGTCCGCTCTGCTTTTGATCTCTCTCACACTCCCCAGCACCAACTGATCGCTCCTCCCCCCTCCCCAGTTTAGCTGGCTTTAAATGGTGATCTTTCATTTCTAAAGGAAAGCACAGGGTTTAGCCACTGATTGCTCCCCCTCATCCCCAATGGAGAAGCTTTAACAAACATTTGAGCCAGCCAATAGCATTGCTTGTGGCGCGGAACTCTAAAGAAAGTACGTCACTGAGGTTGTGAAAAAATGAGTAATTGCATCCTTGATTGACAGCTAAAAAAAAAAAATCCCAGTACCGTAAACTCGTGTAAACAAAAAAAACCCAGGATAGTATATAGTGGGAGAAGGTACATATCACGGGACGAGATGCCATGTAAACAATGATCCTGGGATCTCCCAGGATATCCAGTTCAGAGACAAAAATCGTGTAAATAGGGAGAAATTGACAATAAATTTTTCAATCTGACCTAGAGTTGTGACAGAGTTAGCAAGCTCCCTCTTCTGTCTTAATTATTGAGACTTAACTTTACTGTAACAGGAGGATGCTACTCTCTTGATATAGGTCCAGCCTGATACTGAAGACATCGAGTGTGGACTTGAGGATGAAAAACGAGGACGGCTGCAATATTCCCTGGAATATGACTTCCGTAGCCAAGAGGTATTGATTCACAAATCATAGGGTGAAATATGTGCATTCCGCTTTTTATTAACAATATTATCCTGACAAGGACTTTTCTCTACCTCCCAGCCTTTCAGATCTTTTGTTTTGATTTAGCCACCTCCGTGCTTCCTCTCCTACTCCACTTAATTACCAGTCCCCAGAGCTTGAAAATGTTCCTTTTTAGAATATCTCCTCCCAGCATTCAGGGAATTGTGGTTTTTTAAAAAGTTCATGTTTCCAAGCTTTACCATTCCCTGTAATAGCTTTCCTGCTGGCAGGGGTGGCTGGTAGCTTCCATCCACTCTGGGTTTTAGACCACACTTTGAAGGAGCTGTCCAAAGTGCTGAAGTCTATCCTCAGATCAGGTTCAGCACCTTGGGTAGATCCCTCAAAGTTCAGACTAAGATCTAGAGAAGATTTGTCACCCCACTGACATGGAAGCACCCAGAACCACTGCCTACTGGCCTTCTGTTATCTTCACTTGGTTCTGAGCTATGTTGGTTTTTAGTTCCTTTACTGGAAGCAACCAGAACCACTGCCTACTGGCCTTCTGTTATCTTCACTTGGTTCTGAGCTATGTTGGTTTTTAGTTCCATTACTGTTTCATGAACAGGTGAAGGCCTTTCTGTTCCAGCAGTTGTCTGGGGACTGACTGTTTCAAATGTAAAGGGCTTTCTGTGTTAATGAGCTGTATTTTTTTTATTCCATGCTTTACTATTTTAAATGGTTTCAATTTTACAGACAGTTTAACACTGTTTTCATGTTTTTAGCTCCATGTGGTTTTATTTGCATTTCTTTTAAAATGTAACCTACCTTGAATCCCAGTCTTGGGGGGGGGGGGGAGAATGGAGCATAAATAAAGTGATTGATTGATTGATTAAAATACCTAATATATGCCTAGTTTTGGGCTATTCATCAAATTCCTTCCCATGCTCCACTGCTCCAAACTGATTTTTGAAAAAGCTAACTACTTTTGCTTACAGCCAGCCCTCCATATCCATGGATTTAGCATCCACAGATTCCACCATCCACAGCTTGCAAATACGCCCCCCCCCAAAAAAAAAGAATTCCAAAAAGCAAACCTTGCTGTTTGCCATTTTATATAAGGCACACCATTTTGCTATCCCATTGTATGCAATAGGACTTGAGCATCATGGATTTTGCTATCCATGGCAGGGGTAAGGGGCTGGAACCAACCCCCAGTGGATGCCAAGGGCCCATTGTATTTGTCTTTGGTTTTCCACTCTGCTTATAGACCTTTTTTATAGTATCTGATAGTATCCAAACTGAATACTGTCCATATTGTTGTCTGATGATGTTAATATTTTGGCACTGGTTCTCTTTAAGATGAAGGTTGGTGTGAAGCAGGCAGCAGATCTGAAGGCCATGGACAGTGGAGGTACCTCCGACCCTTATGTGATTGTCTACCTGACATCTGATACAAGGAAGAAGTATGAAACAAAGGTTTACCGTAAGACACTCAACCCAGTTTTCAACGAGAGCTTTGTTTTTCAGGTAGAAAGCTCTTTGTGGATAGATGGCTTTACTTCTGTTGAGTTCAATTTTGCAACAAATATATTTGTTTACATTATACAGAAAACACTTTAAAATATTGAAATTTCCAATACTACCCAGAGAATACTGTTGTTTAACTGACTCCTGCGACATGATGTCCATGTAAATGGCCAGAGAATTGCTGTGCTGAATCTAATTTGGCTATCTTAAGTAAGCTTAGTTAAAATCAATGGGGCAACTTCCATATTATGAGTTTGGGACCAGACCTGCACATTTGCCATTATGTAATCAAAATAGCCTGTATTGATGAGCACATTGCATGAAATGTTCATACAGATGCATAATGCTAAATGCTCAAGTTGTGGGGATCATTATCTATTCTGAACATAAGAGAAAGAATGAATTATGACAATATTGCCACATCTCCAGAAGCAAATGGTATTCCTGGCAGAGGTATAAAGAGAGGAACCTAAAATTTTCAAGAGAGCGGAGTATCTTCATTTTAAAGAAAGGCTTTAAGGCAGTGATAGTGAACCTATGACATGCGTGTCAGCACTGACACACGTAGCCATTTCTGATGATACGTGGCCGTAGGCCTCCACCCCTGCCCGCAACCTCACCATCCTCCCTAAAGTGGCGATTGGGGCTTCAAAGCCCCGGTCGCTACTTTCCTCCAGCCCCCCACCCTCCCTAAACTGGCAATCGGGACTTCGAAGCCCCGGTTGCCACTTTCTTCCACCACCCTCCCCCCTCCCTGAAGTGGTGATCGGGGCTTCGAAGCCCCAGTCCCACTTTCCTCTCCCTTCCCCCCCTCCCCAAAGCGAGAATCTGCAAATATGCGGAACCGCAAATGTGAAACCCATGAGTGTGGAGGGACAACTGTAGTCACAAATGTTTCATCCTCCCCTATTAGACACTCTGTGCCGGAGGTCTGTAGGTCAAAACAACAGAAGTCCGGCACAGAGTGTCTAGTTCTGGGACTTCCGGTTAAGCTAGGATCTTTGCCCTCACTTCCGCCAGCAAAGATAATGTTTTTTCCTCAAAGTGACACACCACCCGAGTTATGCTCAGTTTTTTGGCGAAGTTTGACACACCAAGCTCAAAAGGTTACCCATCACTGCTTTAAGGTGTCGAGGCTATTTAATCTGGTAAAAGGCAACAATGAAGGGGCATCATTATTTTGTTGTTGTGTTGTTTTTGCTATGTGCCTTCAAGTTGTTTCCAACTTATGGCGACCCTAGCATAAACCTGTCACTGAGTTTTCTGAAGCTGAGTGTATGACATGCCCAAGGTCACCAGTAGGTTTTCATAGCTGAGTGGGGATTCGAACCCTGGTTTCCAGAATTGTAGCCCAAAACTCAAACCATTATATCAGATTTAAAAACTAATGAATATCCAGAAATAAAAAGCTTAATTTTTTTAATGAATAGTTGGGATAATTAAATTAAATTGATAAGGAGAAAGAAAAAGAAGAGTTTTCCATGCTGAGTGCAATTAATTCTACAATTCACTGATGCAAGATGTGATAAAAGACACTCATCTTAAATTTTTAAAAATACAATGTGATCATGGATCATAAAACTATTTGTAGTCATAATAGCTGAAAATGGAGCATCCATATCCATAGGCAGTATATCTGTGTAATAGTTGTTGGGAGACAAATATCAAGAGATTGCTATTACCATCATGCCTTGCTTTCTTTATGTATCTTTCTGTCCATTGCTGGGGACCCACTGTTGAACAAGATCAACCTTGGATCCAACTCAAAGAGGCAAATTTTAGCTCTTTATGTTGAAGGCTTAGAGACACATCTTGTACAAGACAGAGCAGTTATTGCATCAAGTTCATGTACAGTAACTTCAGAAGGACACCCATCCAGACATAAAGGAGCTGCCCAAAGTGCTGAACTCTATCCCAAAAAGATAGGTTCAGCACTGTGGAAGTTCAGTCTGAAACCTGTAGTGGATTCACCGCCACAGTGACATGACCATCACTGGCTCCCACTACAGTAGGTTGGAAATCAGATTGCTTTCTCCTCCTTTCCTCCTCTCCAGATACCCCAGGCAGAGGTAGCTGAAAACACACTGGTGATGCAGGTGTATGATTTCAACCGCTTTTCGAAACATGACATCATTGGTGAGATGCGCTTGCCTCTTGGCGATGTGGACCTGCAGCATGTCATGGAGCAATGGCATGAGCTCACTGCAGCTAGCAAGATTGAGGTTGGTAACTTGGACAGGTGGGGGACAAATGAAGTACCCACACATTTAGCACCATCTGGAGATTTCATCATTCTCCCCATCCAATATCATTTCCTGTATAATTCAATTCAGTTTTATTGCTTTTGTAACTCTACGTCATTACAATATAAAATAGGGGAAATGAACTTTTCCCAAATAAAATAAAGATGGGAGAAAATGAATTAAACATAGATCAAATAGAAATGACTTAGTTAAAATCAGCCATCCCAACAGAAAAAAGAATGATTAATAAATTTTGCACTGTAAGTTTCAAGCCTAAATGTGTAGCTCTGTTGTACCAATTTCCTATTTATACATGGAATCATTTCCAACTACCTTTCCACATGTAGTCCCACAAGAAATTAGACAACAATATTTATTATAATTTTTTAACCACTCTTTACTCATCTTATCAATTTGCAAGAAGGATAAAACAATAAAATAGAAAAATAAGCTAAAAGCCACAACATCATATAATCATTGTAAAGCAGTCAGCAGGATCACAATTGCATTTAAAAAGTTAAGGAGATAAAAAGGTCCTTTTCCGGGGCAAAAAGGATAATAGGGATGGTATCAGGAAAACCTTTCAAAGGAAAGCATTCCACAGCTCAGATATCACCACCAAGAAGATTCCATTTTTAGTAGCCACCTGCCTCACCTTAAAAGGGACGGCATCTGTAGGGAGCCCTTAGCTGAAAACTTTAGACCTAAATCCAATTACTAATTCCAATTAGAGGAGATCCTCATCCCCATCAATATACACATACAAAACAGCCAAGAGCTTTAGGGTTTACTTGGCAGAATTTTTTCAGAGGGGGTTGCCTTTGCCCTTCCTTTCCTCTGAGGTTGAGAGAGTGTGACTTGTGAGTCACCCAGTGAGTTTCCATGGCCAAGTGGGTATTCGAACCTTGGTCTCTCTGAGTTCTAGTCCAGCACTCAAACCACTGCACCATGCTGGGTCTCTAGCTTGATGTTTAGGCTGAACTAATTTGTTCCATCAATATATCTCATGTCTTTCTCACATGCATGAGCCAACTTTGTATATGCAGACTAAAGCAGAATGCAGTCAAAAACCAATTATGAGTTTAAATAACAATTTTCAAAATCAATTGATCAATCAATCAATAAATTATTGTTTTAAAACCGGAACTGGATTAAATACAATTTAAAAGCATCTAAAGCATAACAAATGAGTGGGAGAAAGCAGAGCACCTCCCATTAGAAGATCTTTCCACGGCAACTGGTTGACAGCCAAAAACCTGCCTATATGAAATGGGCAGTACCTGCTGGTGGAAGAAAAGTAGAGAGGGCCAATATAACCTTCTGTTGGAGGAAATTCCACAGTCTGGGAACTCAGATACCAAGAAGGACCTCAGGTCATATTGCAAAAACATAGTCTATGAAGGAGTTGGGAAGAGATGCTAAATGGAACTACAATACTTAGTCACAATGGCAGCTGATTTTTGCCAGTTTTTGTAGCCAACCAACAAGTGTTCTACTGGACTAATCAGACAAGTTGCCTCCCTTCACCATTACATGTGCTTTTTACATAAGAAGGTTGGTATACTGACCGTTATGTAAATACTGCCCCTTCAAGGGCATGCACTGCAAAACGGTATTATACTCTCTCTACACCTTAGAATGAACATCTTTTGCAGTCAGAGAATAATGTGGCTAAATAAATACATAAATGTTAATTTTGGTCCTCTTCCAGGAAAACATATTCTTCAATTTGTCTTAGAGGCAATTGGCCAAAAAGAAAAAGCTATGGGAAGGAAGGGAGTGGGGAGGTGATGAGGCAGCATCCATCCAAGCTACAGTTCTGTAGCTGGGGGAAGAAAAATTAAGCCACTTTCCTGGATCTCCAAGGACTTGCTGGAAATTTGGAAGAGCAACCTCACTTCTCTTCCCCAGCAGTGGCCAGTTGTCTCCCTCTCCCCTGGCCAGTAAAAAACAATGGCAGCCTCACTGGGGGTTGACAGCTGTTGGGGATGGGAGTTGTAGAGCTTCCAGAGGTTTACACTCCTCACACATCTATGCCAGCTTTTGCCATTTATTTATTTATTTATTACATTAGTATGATACTTTTCTTCCTGTGAGGTGTACATATCTTCCCTACTCCCATCTTTATCCTTACAACCATCTGGTCAAGGTAAGAGAAAGTGAGTGGCTCAAGGTCACCTAGTGCATTTCATTGCTCAGGGAGCTCTCCCAAGGCCTGGTCTAACAACCTAACAACCACGTCACCCTGTTGATCTTGAGCAGGTACCTTTCAAATCATGGGAAGGTAAGAACTTGGAAAGCTTTTAACATGTAATGAACTCCATCCACCAATCATCATAGTTTTCCAGCTTGGGGAAATGTTATGGTTTGTGAAAATAGGTAATCTAAAAGAGTCTCAGTTGATGACAGGGAAAGTCAATGTGCCAGCAGGGTATGTGGACTGAAGATTTTTTTTAAGCTTCTTAATACTATTTTATTCTACTAAATGGCTATGATCAGTAGTTTGTTTAAGAGGCAAGGGACATACTCACATGAAATGAAACAGAAGCACACCTTTATTCTCCAGACATGCTTAAGAAAAGACTAACCGAGCTGGGGATCTTTACAAAATGATTGTGCCCAACTTGTGAGCTTCCCATTGTATTACAGTAGGAATTCATTGTATCTTAGCCCCATAGCAAGGCAATTTTTGTGATCTTGCTGTTCTTATGTGCCTTCAAGTGTATTCCAACTTATGGAGACTCTGTCCTAAGCTTTTCTTGGCAAGATTTGTTCAGAGGAGTTTTGCCATTGCCTTCCTTTAAGATTGAGAGTGTGACTTGCCCAAGCTCACCTTGCAGATTTCTATGGCTGAGCAGGTATTTGAATTCTGGGCTTTGGGAGTCCTAGTCCAACACTCAAACCACAATACACCACTGGCTTATTACTTATTGTTTATTGTTGTTGCAGAATCTATGCTCCACTAGAGGGCAGTATCTTGGAATGATGATGCCAAATATTACATAAAAGACCATGGGTTGTGTAAAAACATATAGCAATTTAAAAACTGGATGCAATGTGAAAGTATACTCACCACTTTTTATATAAGCAAACCTCCATTTCTTCAGAATTAAGCTCAGAATCCTCATTTTATTTGTCTGCAGCACAAGCTGTCTGTGAACAGTGATGATTGGTTGATGCCAGGGCCATCACAAACCCATCTTCTCCACAGATTGTTTCAGCTTTTAAAAATGTGCTTTAAAAACCCACTAAAGCAATGAAAGAAAATTCAGTCAAATAAATCTACAAGTTGCTCTGTCTGGCCAGTCAGCTTGCATGGAGAAAATATGGGAGACAGACAGGTAACTGAATCAGCATTCAAATAATTGTGAAATCGTTTGAGAAAAACTTGTTCATCCTGTAGGTGAATACAGATGCAACAACAACATGTTTTTTCCCCTTAAAGAAGCATTTGTACAAAGCTTGGAAAAGTTACTTTTTGGATTTCTGGTTGCAGGATTTTGGGAGCTGAATTTCAAAAACATAATGTTTCTAAGCTCTGTATTTGTGCATGCCTTTAAAATAGATACAGTGTCTTAAATACTGTTGACGTCTTAAATGCTCCCAGAAAACAGTGTTTTCAGTTAGTAAGACTGTGATGACCAGATCTCCTGCTATGCTTGTGTGAGTTTAAAATAAGCATTTAAATAGGCCTTGATTTAGATTGGAGCAGCAGTGTTGTGAGAAGGGATGGTTAACTGTTCCCCACGCCATTTTCCTGCTCTAAATTAACTTCTCCACAAGCTGCAGTTGCCCCTACTGTTGCAGGAATGGTACTTGCATGTTTCCTGCATTTTTCTCCCAGTGGGCTAGCATCAGCTTCATGGGAGGAGAACTTTAGGCTGGAGAAAATGATTTGAGGAGAAGGTTAAACACCCCTCCTTCATTGTCATTGCTCTAATTAAAACTGGAACACCCAGACCTTCTTTAAAAATTTGTCTCTTAAAGTCTGGAAACCTGATCAGAGATATCACCAGTCTCATGTCTCATCTGATTTCACCTTTGAGCATTGGCAGTGGGGTCTGAACATTCTATAACACACACACACACCCCAAAGAGGGTCAGCTATCTTCCATTGCCATCAAACTGATTCTAGAGGAGAGCAATTCTGTGTGGGTTTGGCTTGCCCTTCTTTTACAGCTGTGCTATTGCAATCTCTCCCCTCCTCCCCAGTTCTTTTGAGATAAGAAGAAAGACTTCTGGAACAGAGAGGATGGTTTCCATGCACTCTTAAGTCTTGCTCAGGAATCTCAGGTCTTGTGGTTTTCCTCCTCTTGGTAGTTTGTCAATGAATAGGATTCATCCTTCTCCCTTCTTCTGTCTTTTTTCTTAAATAATAGCAAGAGCGCCTTGGGGAGATTTGCTTTTCACTCCGTTATGTTCCCAGCACCAGCAAATTAACTGTGGTCATCTTGGAAGCCAAAAAGCTCAAGCGGATGGATCCAAATGGATTATCAGGTAATGGGGAAGGCTTGCTGGAAGAGCTCATGGTGCAGAGTAAAAGAATATGGAGCAGATAAATAGACCATTAATGTACATTGTTCAGAAAATGTCTGGAAGCCTAGGATCCTCTTCAGCTTAATAGAACATTATGGACTTTTTTGGACGGTGATTTGTAACGCAAGTGGGCTCATCCCTGTTGCGAGGCTGCTGCGCGGCGGGTGTGTGTGTGTTTCAGATGACACTGTCCCCCTGCTGATACTGTTCCAGAAGAGCTGGGAGGCTGCAGTGCCATATTTGGCCATTTTCTAACTTCCGTCAACTTCCGTGATTAGAAAATGGTCAACTTCCGTGATTAGAAAATGGCCAAATATGGTGTTGCAGCTCCCAGCTCTTCTGGAACAGTATCGGCAGGGGGACAGTGTCATCCGAAACGGCCCCCCTGCCGCGCAGCAGCCTCACAACAGGGATGAGCCTGCTTGAGTTACAAATCGCTGTCCGAAAAAGTCCTATATGAGTTACCTTGACTTGACTTCCAACCATCTTTGGAAAAAGGAAATACTGTACAGATTTTATGCCTATATTATAAGAACTGCAAGGCTCTTCAATCTGTCATGAAAGGGAATGTGTTTGTCTTTGGTTTCTACTATTTATACCCACATCCGGAAGATTTGTTACATTTTTTTACTAGAACTCAGAGAATCCTGCAACCAACAAGATGGCTGGGAATTTTTGGAGTTGTAGTCCTAAAAGTAATACTTCAAGGCACTGTTTGTATCAAAATGGATTAGGACCAAGGAATATTTATGACATTCATCTTAGAAAATGGTAACTAGGTAAACTCTAAGCAAGTCTGGTTTTGTTTGAGAACTTGGTGGGGATTGATCTCACCCTCTTCCAAAGAGTTCAGATCAGCATTTGAATTCCACAATGGTCCTTTCACAGAGGACAAGGTGCAATCAAGACCTGAGTTCACATATGGCGCTTTATGGACAAGAGATCTGAAACTAGATTCCAGGGCTATATCTATGGTACACGTGTGTGTGGGCAAAATGGGGATATTGCCCCCCTCCCATAAGAATTGTGCTAATGACATTTTCCTTTACTTTCCAAATTTATAGTATTGCATTAAATTAAAACCTCAGTTGGGCATTTAGAAATACAGTTGAGGCATCCAAAGAAAAGTGGCAGGCAAAGTTTCAATGTCTCACTCTATACAATACTAGAACTGGGGACTGAAAGAATATTCCATTGGTTGGGCAGGATTCTTATTTCCTCCTTTTGCTCCCTCCCCATATCAACCCCCCCCTAGATTCCCTCTCCAAACACTACATTTAAGCCAAGATCATATAAACTTTTAGTGTAGCATAAATCTTGTTGTTCTATACCTTCAAGTCATTTCCAACTTATGGTGACCCTGAGGCGAACCTATCAGGGGGTTTACTTGGCAAGATGTGTTCAGAGGATGTTTGCCTTTGCTTTCCTCTGTGGCTGAGAGAGTGACTTGTCCAAGGTCACCTAGTAGGTTTCCATGGCCGAGCAGGGATTCAAACTCTTTTCTCCAGAGTTGTAGTCCAATGCTCAAACCACTACACCATGCTGGCTCTACAGCATAAATCTACACTGGTCTAATTATACTGGATCCCACAGCTGTGCAGTGTATTGTGATCACTCATTGCTTAATGGTCAAGTCCACAGTAAGAGAGAAACCCGTGTATGTGCTGGCTGCCCTCGTCATTATGTGGTTGCACTCCAAGAAAGTACAACCATGTGCACAGCGCTTTTTACACTAATGTAGTGCCCAAATAGGATTTTGGCCCAGGTTACTCTATGGCAGACTGCTAGCAAAGTTCTATGGCAGGGTAAAGCAATCTGGTGCTTTCCAGGGGCTCTTTCATGCTACATAATTATACCACTGTGATTCCATTTTAACTGCCATGGCTGCATCCTGTGGTGTTGGAGTCTGGTGAGGCATTACAGCTCTCTGGCTATTTCTAAATGCCCTTCCCTAAACTGCCAAATCCCAGGATTCTATAGGATGGAACCATGGCAATTAAGGTGGAATCATAGTGCTACCATTGTGTAGTGTGAAAAGACTCAGATGTTTTGGGCCACAGTTCCCATAACCCCTGGCCATTGGCCCTCCTGGCTGGGGATGATGGGAGGTGTAGTTCAAAATTATCTAATGGTCCTCAGGTTGCCTGTCCATGCTTTTGGGAGACAACTAAGATTTGTCATGGGGATCCAAAATACTAGATTTTGGTATGAGCAATCTCTTGTAGAAAGTTGGAGTTTGTTGGGAGGGAGGGGAATGATCTCATTTTGAATGAAATGCCTTATAAAGAACTCGTAAAGGGGAACAGAGTGAAACTCAGGATCTCCTTCCATAACACTATTTATTTTTATTTATTCATATCCTGCCTTTCTCCCTATGGCAGGACCCAAGGTGGATCACAATTTTCTATTTTTTCCTTCATACCTTTAACTATTTCTGGCTCTTCTTCCAAACAACCCAGATCCCTATGTCAAAGTGCAACTTATTCTGAACAAAAAGAAGTGGAAGAGAAAAAAGACGAGTGTAAAGAAAAATACTTTAAGCCCCTACTTCAACGAAGCATTTGTTTTTGATGTGCCTTTCAACTTGATCCAGGTATATCCTCTATGTCCATGGTGGATACTCCATTCTAGGGAATTATTACGATCTTGTGATCTTTGCTTATTGCCTTTGCAGAAGATCTTCTACTGCTCAGGCCTGCTAACTAAGGACTTTTTTGGATGTGAACTTACCGCGCAAGAAGGCTCGTAACAGGTGCGATGCTGCTGAGCGGCAGGGGGCCTGTTTTGTACGACACTGTCCCCCTGCTGAAATCAGCTGTGTCAGTTCCGTGAGAGACCGGAGCCAGTCACACTATATTTGGCCATTTTTTATTCATGGGCAACTTCCGTGAATAAAAAAAGGCCAAATATGGCGTGGCTGGCTCCAGTCTCTCGTGGAACCAACACAGCTGATTTTGGCAGGAGGAGGGTGTCGTACGAAACAGGCCCCCTGCCGCGCAGCAGCATCGCGCCTGCTACAAGCCTTCTTGCACGGTAAGTTCACATCCGAAAAAGTCCTAAGACTTTTCTGTTTATACTGAATTATACTTTGATGCAGAAATTTAGAATGTACCTTTTGAAAATGATAAATATAATGACATGCTCAGCAGTGGTAGGATAATGCTCTAGGAATCCTACCACAAGTCCCACCCCTGCTCAGTCATGGATAGTGTCAGTACATGTCATTCTATTCATTCTTCTCAAAAATAACTTTCTAAGGGCTTGTCTAGACAAGAGGATATAATGCTGATTCCTGCACATTATTGCAAATTTGCAGCAGTGTTCTTTTGTCTCTGTGATCTTTTGGCAAAAATGGTAGTATGTGAAGCTATTTGCACACACCTATGCACACACACCTGTGAATCAACACATCTGTGAATCAAGATGGGGGCCGAGTGGATTAGCATGTTACTGTTCTCCACATGTTGCCACCACTGCACAGTATTTTTTTAACTTTAAAACAAAGGTGAGCAAGTGCGGCCTTCTGCTTTAAAAAGTTATGTGGGTGCCTCAGCACAGCAAAAAAATGCACGATCACTAATGTGAAGATCCAAGATGGTATTTCCACCCACTTTCTTGCCAGCAAGCCCACCCCCATGCACATCTGACCAATCTGCTCTCTAATTCAGCCCTCTCCCAGAACATGCAGCAATACAAATCAGTTGTCCTAATGAGGATTAATGCGCCTTCCCATGCATTATTTTTAAAAATTCAGGAAAAGCTGCAAAGGCTCTTCCCATGTAGTTTTTGGCCCCCCTCTTTCCAAATAAGGCAAATCACTGTGGGATCTCATTGGGAAAAAAAGATGTTTTCTTCACATTCTGTGAGGAGTATTTTCACTATCTAAACAGTCCCTAAGTTCTGCTTGGATGGCCAGAACTGCCCTTGCTCCAACATGTATATTAGCTCTGCCATATGCATCACATTGTGTTCATTTGTTCACTTTTTTTAAATGAACACAAAAGCTTTTTAAAAAAAATAAGAGTCCCAACAGCAATGACCACTGTTATGTTTCTGCAAATCATGAGAGTCACTTTTCCCTGGAATCATCCAGTGGGCATTGCTATCAAGTTTGAAGGCTTGGCACCATGAAGGAGACAGCCTGTTTCAAGAGTTTTCACCATGTGGTTTTTGGCTGGTTGAGACTGTGACTAACATTTGTGTGTGTGTGTGTGTGTGTGTGTTTGATTATGCCGCACCTTTTCCCCAAGATGAGACCCAAAGTAGCTTACCATACAAATTAAAACAAATTAGTTAAAACAATATATAGTAGAAAAGTTTGAAGATTAAAGAAGCAATCCAAGTGAAATATAAGCAATTAAAACATATTCAAACATAGTAAAAGATTCAACAGACCCATTAACTATCCTTCTGCCCCAGCCAGAATGTATGTATATATGTATGCATGAATATACTTATTTATTTATGTGCAGGATTGGTATCAACCAGGTTAGAAAACTATGGCCCTCCAAATGTTGTTGGATTGCAAGTCCCACAACTCCTCATCACTGCCATTTCTGCCTAGGGCTTGTGGGAGTTGGAGCCCAACAACTTCTGGAGGGACCCAGCTATCTACTAACCATGCACATTCTTTGATCACTCTGAGTTAGGCAATTGCAGCCTTTCTCATCCAGTGGTGAGAAATTATGGGAGCGATAGTCAAACAACATCTGGAGGGCCATATGCCTGGAAACAATATGTTGCAAGTTTGATTCCAGCGGGCTCCAAGGTTCACTCAGCCTTCCATCCTTTCGTAGGTCAGTAAATTGAGTACCCAGCTTGTGGGGGCAATTAGCTAACACACATTGGAAACTGTTTAACGCAGAGTAGATGTGTAAATAGGTATTGCTTAAAACAATTTGTAAGCCGCTCTGATAGCCTTGTGGCTGAAGAGCGGGGTATAAATAAATAAATAAATAAATAAAAAAGAATGACTCTTAAATGTTTTAGTATGTACCGGATGACCCCAAAACCTGCTGCTCAAGGATATCTTTGTACACAGATAATCTTGTGGGAGAAGGATATGCATGCAACATACCACATCTGCCCTGTAAAAACAACCCTCCACTGGTCTTTCTTCCTTTGCCTCCTCTTGCTAGCCCACTTCTTTTTGTCTTCTTTCTAGAATGTTGACCTGGTGATTTCCATCTGGGATCATGACAAAATGACCAAGGATGACCAGATTGGAAAACTGTTCCTCAGCTGCCGAGCAACAGGGAACCAGTTGCGCCACTGGTCAGATATGTTGGCCAATCCCCGCCGGCCTATTGCACAGTGGCACAGTTTGCAGCCTGTGGAAGACATTGACAAAACTTTGGGGCTGAAGACACACTTCAAACTGCCACTACCCAACAGCTAAGAAAGGAAAACCCAAAGCAAAACAAAGAGGCTTGTTCCTATTCCTCTCTGTGTAAAACTAGTCCACCTTCTTCTTCTCAGATAGGTGGGCACATTTGCAAAGAAACACCTGGTGGTACAAGTCACTATATAACAGGATCAATTAGAGATGCAGTTAAAATATTCTGAGGAAGAGAATTTATATCTCTCTTTGAATTTCAAGGCAGGCAAAGAGCAGTTACCTTATAAATCCAAATGTGCCAGAATCCTGGTATCCACAATATGATTTTTTTGTAATGAATCTATCCTTTCATGTCAATGGAGAGAAGTACACAAGATACAGAAATTTATATACAACATATTGTGCAAGCTGTGGGAGCACATATCTGCATGAGATACAAGGGAAACAGAGAAACCTGGAAATAAACATAATTGCAGTCATGCGCACTATCTTTATTAATAATTTTGTTTTTTAAAAATATGCTGCAGTTCAGGCTATATAGGTCACCATTAGCACATGGCTTATTCAATAAAAGAAAACAAATAAATTCTCCTTTTCACATTGCTACTACCAATTTTGGTAGTTTTTTAAAGCTGAAATGAGACAAATGTAGCTAGGCCCTACTGAGTGTGTGTGTGTGTGTGTGTGTGTGTGTGTGTGAAACAAATAAATTGTACTCCGGGGATTAAAGGGAAGAACAGATTGTTTACTTGTAACTGTGGTTCTTTGAGGGCTCTTCTGTGAACTCATACAAATGGGTTATCTGCACCTGTACAGTGCATCTCTTGGAACTTTCTAGAGCTATACAGTATGCATTCTGGCAGTAGTCCCTCCCATCCTTTGTGCACATGACCATCACACCTAAACCCTCAGTTCCTTGGATGCCAAAGCAGCTAAGGAAGGCAGGATCCAATGTGGGGAGGATATGCAGGCTTGTGTGAGTTCACAATGACCAGCGAAAGAACCAGTAACAGGTAAGCAACCTGTTCTTCTTCGTGATCTCTGTGACTCACACAAATGGGATACTAGCAAGCTACACATCATAGATGGAGGGAGTGTCATGCCACACAGGAGAAGAGAACAGGCCTCCCAAAAGCAGCCTCTGCCTGAGACCTTGCATCCAGTCTATAGTGTGAGATGAAAGTCAAAGACCAAAGTAGAATGTGGCATCGTTTAACCCACCCTCATTGAGGCCATATGCAATGGCCTGGTTTTGGCAGCCTTGTCAGATGCCTTCAAGGCGTTCTCACAAAGGAGAGCCTTGAGTCTTGAGGAGCAGTCCTGCAAGCCTGAGGGATAAATGCCTGGCAATGAACACACGCTCCAACATTGTGCCCCTGTCCTAGACACACAAGGCACTTGGAAAGGCCATCCTTCTCTGGGATCTTGCCTCTGCAAGAGGTGAACTTTTTGAAGGAACCAGAGGAGGCCATACGCCCTTCAGGGCATGAACAGCCAGTGAGGAGGTGAAACGAAATGACCAATTCAGAAAACACAATCTGAAGAGCCATCAAGTAAGTCTTGGTCAAATCCAGGAGAAAATAAAACCCAAAGACCAAGACAAAATGCAGAGAAAATATCTGTAAACTGTAAGCCAAACTACAATTTTATAAACCAGAACAAGCCCAAACCAAAAAGCTCACAAACAGTTCCTAATGATGCTGTTGCTGAGGTGGAAAAAAAGGAACTGAGGGGTTTAAGTAGGAAATGCACTCATTATGCACACAGAGCATGGGAGTGGCTACTCCCAAAATGCATACTGTATAGATGTAGAAGCATCTGAGAGATGCACTGCGCAGGTGACCCATTTGTGTCAGAAGACATGTGTAATAAAATAATCCTAAACTCAGTAAAACAGAATAGAATGCAAACAGATCAATATTACAGTTGAAAATCCATTTCCTCCACTGATTTAGTTCAACCCTACCTCTGCCCACCCCCCAATCCTGCCCTGCAAAGCAGGTAAGTATTACCATCCTTCCAGAAGATGTTTTGGAATTAGCTTTGGGGCATTCCAAAGGGAGGGAACTCCATGATGGAAGGGTTGGAGAGAGCTACTGGGAATATCTGCCTGTGTGCCATTCTTTTTGTCTGAACTTGTTACAAAAGACACTAGTGTTGATCTATCTCAGAGACTGTGAATATCAAAGGCTACCTTATCTCAAGTCAACTGTTTGCCCATCTAGCTCAGCACTACAAAATCATAGAAACACAAAGGTGGAAGGAACTGCAAGAGCCATCTGGTCTAAGCCCTGCCATTCAGGTTTATACAGCTATACCATCCAATTTCTTGTCTTACTTTCACTGCCAGTAGCTGTCCAGGATCTTGGACAGAGGTCTTGCCTCATCAGCTGCTGCCTTCTCTTTTTGGCTGGAGATGTCCAAGATGGGGATATTGCAAACTTTGGAAGCAACTGGTTGGACATAACAAATTACTTGTAATTAATTCTTTTCCCCAATAATTAAGAGACAACTAAGTGACAATATAATGGTAACTTAAGGAGGGATCATGTCATTCCATTCCTGATACAAATGTAATGTTTAAGTTACTATAGTAACTTTGTAGGGGTTTGGCCTCATTAAATGATGGAACAGTTATATCACATGGTTCAATTCCTGCTTTGCATTGTTCCTTGTGTGAAGCCTAAATATTCTAAAAGCACCAGATCCTGTCTGATCTTGGAAGCTAAGCAGAGTCAGCTTGGATGGGACACTGTGCCAATAAATACCAGGTGCTGTAGAGGAAGGAGCTGGCAAAACCACCCCTGAGAATTCCTTGCCTAAGAAAACCCTATGAAATTCATGGGGTCACTGTATGTCAACAGACAACTTGAATGGGCACACATATACACACACACTGTGTCTTGTGCACTTCTGTGGATGTTGAGACAGGAGGACAAGAGGACCACGCTTTAGAAGCGTGCAATATCTTGATTTTCCTAAGTAACAAAAAGTAACCATTTAGTTACTTTTGAGAAAGAGTAAGAAATGGGTGTCCCACAAACTTGATTATCCTAATGTGAAACCTGTACTCAGGACAAGAGGCCACCATTAGGACAGAATATAGATAAACAGAATGGGTTCCAATTGGCAAGGGGGTCAGGCAAAGCTGCATTTTATCATTGTATTTATTTAACTTGTACAGTGAACGTGTCATATGCAAAAATGGATTAGACTCAGAGGAAGGAGGTGTGAAAATTGGAAGAACATTTAAGCTATGCAGATTACACCATGCTACTAGCAGAAAACAGCAAAGACTTGAAACGATTACTGAAGAAAGTCAAGGAAGAAAGTGCAAAGGCAGGTTTACAGTTGAACATTAAGAAACAAAAATAATCACCACAGGTGGTTTATATAACTTTAAAGAAGACAATGAAAACATTGAGATAGTGAAAGGTTTCCTATACCTTGGCTCAGTCATTAATCATAATGGAGACTGCAGTCAAGCAATCAGAAGAAGACTAGGACTTGGAAGGGCAGCTATGAAGGAACAAGATAAGATTCTCAAGTGTCAAGATATACACATATCATTAACTACTAAAGTCAGGATTGTCCATTTCATTGTATTTCTAGTTTGTACGTATGGTTGTGAAAGTTGGACAGTAAAGAAAGCTGATAGGAAGAAAATCAACTCATTTGAAAAGCGGTGCTGAAGAGGAGTTCTAAGGATACTGTGGACTGCCCAAAAGACAAATAAATAGGCCCTTGGGCAAATCAGGCCTGAACTCTCCCTAGAAGCCAAGATGACTAAACTGTTGTACTTTGGACATATCATGAGAAAAGATGACTCACTAGAATCATAGAATTGTAGAGTTGGAAGAGACCATGAGGGCCATCCAGTCCAACCCCCTGCCATGCAGGAATACACAATCAAAGCATCCCTGACAGATGGCAATCCAGCCTCTGTTTAAAGACCTCCAAGGAAGGAGACCCCACCACGCTCCGAGGGAGTGTGTTCCACTGCCGAACAGCTCTTACTGTCAAAAAGTTCCTCCTAATGTTGAGGTGGAATCTCTGTTCCTGGAGCTTGCATCCATTGTTCCGTGTTCTAGTCTCTGGAGCAGCAGAAAACAAGCTTGCTCCATCCTCAACGTGACACCCCTTCAAATACTTAAACAGGGCTATCATATCACCCCTTAACTGTATTTTTTCCAGGTTAAACATACCCAGCTCCCTAAGTCTTTCCTCATAAGGCATGATTTCCAGACCTTTCACCATTTTAGTTGCCCTCCTTTGGACATGCTCCAATTTGTCAATATCCTTTTTGAATTGTGGTGCCCAGAACTGGACACAGTATTCTAGGTGAGACCTGACCAAGGCAGAATAGAGTGGCACTATTACTTCCCTTGATCTAGACACTATACTTCTATTGATGCAGCCCAAAATCGCATTGGCCTTTTTAGCTGCCACATCACACTGTTGACTCATGTTTAACTTGTGGTCTACTAGGACTCCTAGATCCCTTTCACAGGTAGTCTCGTTCAGCCAGGTCTCCCCCATCCTATATCTATGCATTTTGTTTTTCCGCCCTAAGTGCAGTACCTTACATTTCTCCATATTGAATTTCATTTTGTTAGCTTTGGCTCAGCTCTCCAGTCTATCCAGGTCATTCTGAATTTTGATCCTGTCCTCTAGGGTATTAGCTACTCCTAATTTGGTGTCATCTGCAAATTTGATAAGTATGCCCCTAATTCCATCATCCAAGTCATTGATAAAGATGTTGAATAGCACTGGGCCCAGGACAGAACCCTGTGGCACCCCACTGGTCACATCTTTCCAAGACGAAGAGGAACCACTGCTGAGCACCCTTTGGTTTCGGCCAGTCAACCAATTAAAAATCCATTTGAACAGTTAACTTGTCTAGCCCACATTTTACAAGCTTGTTTGCAAGAATGTCATGGGGAACCTTTTCAAAGGCCTTACTGATATCAAGGTATGTGATATCCACAGTGTTTCCTTCATCTACCAAGTTGGTAATTTTATCAAATAAAGAGATCTGATTAGGAAAGACAATAATGCTTGGTAAGGTAGAAGGCAGTAGCAAAAGAGGAAGACCACATTCCAGATGGACAGACTCAATCAAGGAAGCCACAGCACTGATTTTAGAAGATCTGAGTAGGAGTGGTTCTTAGTAGGTTACATAGAGGTATCTCATTCATAGCATCGCTATAAATCAATACTGCAATAACTCAGAACCCCTTCACACTATAGAGAACTTTGATTCCACTCTACCACAGTTCCATCCTATGGAATCCTGGTATTTCTAGTTTAGGGTGGGATATTTAGAATTCTCAGTCAGAGATCTTTAGTATCCTCCCCTGAAACTACAAATCCTAAGATCCCACAGGATGGTACCACGGCAGTTAAAGTGGAATCATAGTAATTGTGTAGTGTGGAAGGTCTGTGACAAAAGATCTTGAGAGTTTTCTGGCTATTACTAACTCATTTAGAAGTCAAGTGTAGCTTAGCTGTTCAATAGTTTAGAGCTGTTGTTGTTCAGCTTCCCCAGCAGGGTTTATTGGCCACAAACTGTTTGGAAAGAGATTCAGCACACTTACTTCCTGTCTATATTTGTGCAACAAACTTGTGAGGGTTCTTTGTTTCTGGATCCCAAGTTGTGACGTGTGGCATCCTACAGAAAACAGTATCTTGGAAACCCAAAGTCAGCCAGGGATTAGCCAATCACAACGAGCTCTCTGGAGGAATAAACTCTTCATAAATGACTGAATCTGCTTGCCTGTTTGATTTATTCAAGCAGTCCAGCAGCAGTAGCAAACTGGCATGTGTCAGCAATAAGGAAGCAAAGCAAAAGGCTGATTGGTGCCAGATATTCCTGATTTGAAAACTAGGTAAGTACTGTTCTATGTACTGCATTTTCCTTTAGCAATTCTTGCTGGGAATCTGGGAGAAAAACCCTGCCAAACTTTAAGGAATCCCTGTGACCTACATCATGAATTATATCCTGATTGTTCTTAGACTTTGAAATATGTCAAGGGACACAGATTAGGACAGAGACTGGGACATGAATCAATAGATTCAAATTACAAGAAAAAAGATTTCACCTGTAACACTTGAAGCTATGTCCTGACAGTAAGAGCTGTTCAACAATGGAATTGAATGCCTTAGTGAACTCTCCTGTTTTTTTTGTTTTTGTTTTTGTTTTGTTTTGTTTTGGAGGCTTTTAAACAGAGGTTGGGTGGCCATATTTCAGGAATGCTTTAGTTGTGTATTCCTGTATGGCAGAGGGTTAGACTAGATGGCCCTTGTGGTCCTTTCCAACTCTATGATTTGGTTGGATCGGAACTTTGAATTCTAGGATTTCTCTCTAAACAAAAGCACTATTCAGGAGTTTGTGGGTTCAGTCCAGGCAATGTGAAACTCTTCTAATGATTTAAGGTCTATGCATGCACACATTTCACTTGTTGAAATCCATGAAATGTGACTGCTTAACTTTGGCTGCATTGGACAATGCTTGTAACATAGGTTGCTACCTCTATTAAGCAGAATAGCCAACTGACTCTGCAGCTTGCTTATCAGTGTGAAATAAGCACGGTACTAAAGAAATCATTAAAAATATTTTCCTGTACAATCCAGAAAGCCTTTTAAAATCAACTTTTAATGGTTCATAATTGTGCAATCGGTTACAGCATAGGAAGACAGCTTAACATGAAGCATTCTAAACTTTAGCTGCACATACTGAACAAGCGGGAAGATTGTATTTTTGGATGTGATAATAAATTCATTATTCAGATAAGTACAATAATCAACCAAGCCTCAGTACAAATTTGGCACACTTATGTAATTTATACATGTGTTGAGAGAAAAGAATTGACACCAGCTAAATAGCACATCCGGCTATTTAACCTAATCATGGATATTTCAGCCATTCGCCCAATCAGTGGCGCACAACCATTAGGACATCAACGGGGTTGTTGTACTTATAGTATAAAGTATCTGGCCTTAGTTAACTGCAATTTAATAATGTAACAAAAATTAGAGTCCTATTTCTCAATTTTATAATTAAATTTAATAAAGTCTTGTACCATACTTTTAGCTCTCAGAGTGAAGAGAATCTGGCCACAGTAGTTCATGCATTGGTAACATCCTGTCCAGATTGTGCTCTGTGTGGGGCTGCCTTTGAGGATGACACAGAAGCTGGGTTAGCATGAAAAGGAGCAACTCCTTGCTATCTGTATCATATAGAAACCTGGCATTATAGGAGTTGCACTTTCTGCCAATACATTTCTAGACTGAGCTCAAGATGTTAAGTGATTCTGTTCAGAACCTTAAACAAATAGAGATTTCAATATCAGAGGGAGTAGTCTCCCTGCATACAAGGTAGTACATGATATCGAGAAATAAGAAGTGGCCTTCTCAGGTGTGGCACCCTGGCTATGGAATAGCCTCACCTCAGAGGTTGTTGATGTTGGTCTCATTTCTGCACCAAGTTAAGAGTTGCCTATTCACTTTGTCTTTTGTGTCTTTATGACCACGGCTTGGTCCCAATTCACTGTATTGTGAGTCTTTTTAAATTTAATTTTTATTGCATATTTCGGGGTGGGGGGAGAAAGAAAAGGAAAAACACATATCCAATAGTTCAATAGGTCACAATTCTTCATAGTGATTCCACACACTGTTTCCGTTTCTTAGCTATTATCTATGATATCTCTTATGCTATTTACATATAATTTCACTTTTAGTCAATCTAACTCAACTAAATTGAACTAACAAAATAGATAAATAAAAACAGAGTAATAACTAAAAATTAACATTGGTAGACTTCCTACCCATCCAGTTACTGATTGATGTTAGTCAAATCATGTATCTCATTACACTTTCTATACCAGCTATATCATCTGCTGTTTTACTAATTTCCCCTCTAAAATTAATTTCCACAATTTGAATTTATATTATACTTATCTCTTAAAAACAATTTCCAATTTTCCAAATCCTTTTCAGCAGACTGGGTTGTCTTATCATTTAGCCAATTTGTAAGTTTGTCAAGCGATAAAAAATCATCAGCTTTAAGCATCCATTCTTCAACATCTGGTGTCTCCATATTCTTCCAGTATCTGGCAAGGACTGTTCTGGCAGCTGTAAATTATATACATCAACAATTTTTCCTCAGATCTCAATTTTTCATCTATAATATTTAAGAGGTACATTTCCAGCTTCATTGTAAACTTCTTATTCTATGAAAATTTGAATATTTTTGTATATATTCTTCCAAACCTGTTTTACTTTTTTGCATTCCCACCACATATGTAGTATGTTCCTACATTATCTCTACATTTCCAATAGCTCCCATTAATACCCACATATATTTTAGCAATCCTTTCCAGGGATAAGTGCCACCTATAAATCATTTTATATAGATTTTCCCTTTCCCTGGATTGTGGGTTTTTATTGGGTTCTATAATTCTGTATTAGTTTTAATGTCTTTTATTGACTGTATGCTAACCTGAAATACTCCTAAATATAGGGGCGGGTTAGAAATATTTCAATAAATAAATCTTTTATCAAAAAGGGGTGACCCTTCTATGGCTAAACAACAACAGTTTTGTGGCACCCTGAAGACTAACATATTAATTGTTCTATAAAATTATATGGACTACTGTACTCTAGAGTCCATTTCAGCAGAGGCATGAAGCAGTATACAAACACACACATGTACGTGCACACACACACATCACACAGGAGTGTAGATGGAATAAAACTGAGGAGTCCACTGAAATGCAAACAGCACTGAGTGGAAATATAATTAAAGTTTACATATATTTAAAATAAGCAGTGGGAAAGTTTGGTTTTGGACAGCTATTCCCAGAAGCCCCCAACCACATGGCCACAGTGGCCATTCTGGCCAGGGGATTCTGGGAGTTGCAGTCTAAAAGAACTTTTCTAAACTACGGTATACATAAATACCCCTTCAGGCACATATCTGCTGCTATTGGGAATGTCATAACATAAGCCACCTGATTCCACTGAATTGCTTTGGAATAACAAACAACTCAGAACAAAAACCCACCTACAGTAGCATTTCTGCTTATGAACAGTATGAGTGTGTGTTGTCTTCAAGTCGCCTGTTGGTTTATGGTGACCCCATGAATTACCTAGGGTTTTCTTAGTGGTGGTTTTGCCAGTTCCTTCCTCTGAAATATTAGCCTACAGCAGTGGTTCTTAACTTGTTGCCCGGGGACCTCCAGGGGTCCTTGATGTCCTCACAGGAGGTCTGGGAAGGCTCAAAAGTTGCTTGGCCCACCTTTTGCCTGCAGTGGAATGGCCATGTGACATGAGCCAAGGCAAAGGCTGGCTGGCTTGGCCTACACATTGCCATTCAATCCACTCCAGCCACGAACTTGCAAGAAGCAGGAGAAAAGACTTCCCTCTCCTTCCAGTGCCACCGAGGGAAGGATTAATGAAGTGTGTGATAGTATTATTATTCTCTCTCTGGCTTTTCTTCGCAAACGAAGATTCAGGAAGGACTCATCCTGCACTTTCTGCAAGTGCGCTGATGATTAAAAAGGCCAATCCGAGATAGACAAGTCCGGTTGCAGAAGGTACAGCAGAAGGTCTCCTTGGGTGATGTTTTTGGGTTGTGATCCTTTCTGCGTTGTCGTTTCTCTTCAAGACTTGCTAGGCATGAGTTCTCAAATAAGGCTGCAGCATTGTGGATAGTGCGTCTCCATGACTCCCGATGTGAGGCCAGGGCGGACCACTGTTGGTGATCAATTTGGCCGAGCCTGAGATGTTGTTTCAGGGAGTCTTTGTATCGCTTTTTTGGAGCGCCCCTCTTATGCTGACCCATGGTGAGTTCACCGTAGAGTAGTATTTTTGGGAGGCGATGGTCCTCCATCCCAGAAACGTGCCCTGCCCAGCACAGCTGTGTTCTCAATATATTAAGCAGTATTATTATTATTATTATTATTATGGTTTTAAGTCTTGAGTTCAGTCGTGGGGGTCTGCTTCGACAAAAGACATTTAAAGGGAATCCCTGATAATGAAAAGGTCAAGAACCACTGGCTTACAGCACCAGGTATTCTAGGCGGTCTCCCACCCAAGTACGAACCAGGGCTGACCCTGCTTAGCAGCCAAGATCAGACGGGATCGGGCGTATTGAAGGCACCTCAGCCTTGGACGCACTCCTCCTATAAGCAGTGGGGAGAATATGAACCGTCTCGAATGCTTGCGAGCGAAAGGCTACGACCGGGGAGCCCTTTGCACCCAACAGGAGTGGCGAGGACCGGCGACTGGAACCAAAGGAGGCCCCTCGGCGGGCTTTCGGGGAGGACCTCAAAGACTCCATTTCCCATCCTCCCCTTGCTCCCGCCCCCCTCGCGTTTCTGGGGGTCGGTCCGGGCTGGCCAGAGCTGAACAGGGGGGTTCCCACACAGCGGCCCGGCTCCACCTCCTCCGAGTCCTCCGCTTGGCCGGGAAGGGGGATGCGGCGGAGCCGGGCGGCGAGGAAGGGAGCGGGCCCTGGAGGGGGAGCCCGCCCGGCAAGATGGGGCCGGCCCAAGGAGCGGCGGGCAAGTGGGGCGAGGGGGGGGCAATGCTTCGCGTTTATGGTCCGGCTGGTTGCTGCGGGGTCCTCAGGGAGGCGGCAAGTGAGCTTGGAGGAATTCCTTTGGGGGGGGGACTAGGAACTCCCAGCATCCCTGCCACCCCGACGGCTTAGTTTCCAAAAGCAACCCCCCCCCAGCTCTTCCTCTCAGTCTCTGCTGAATAGGCCGCCCATTCGCATCCATTCCCGCGCCCCACATCTCGCTCTCTCTGGCTCCTTTCTTTGTCCTCCACTCCCTCCTCAGGATTCAGGTTGTTGAGGGGAAGAAGGGGCAGCGACGGGGCCCAGCCTCCCCACAGTCCTCCCCGGTTCGTTTCTTCTTATCCCTTCACCCTCCAGCTTCTCTCCCCACCCCCTCTTTCTTCAGTAGCATTTCCTTCAGGAGTTTTGGAAGCGCCTGGAAAGTTTGGGGGAAAGGACTCTTGGGGCTGTGATTTCTCGCATCCTTCCGTGGCCCTCCGGACGGGGCCATTCTGGAGCTGTAGTCTCAGAAAAGGAACTTTCCTAAGCTGTGCATCAGTGCGGGACCCGGGAACCCTCTGGCTCTAAGAGGCAAAGTTCTCTCTCCCCCACCTTTTGGATTTTAGATTAGGAGAAGCGCCAGGAATTCTTGGGGTTGTCCAAATGGTGAAAAAAATTCCTCACAGAATGGGAGGTGAATCCTACCTGTCTTCATGGCATTCTGCTTGATTTCGCCATATTGTGAAGGAGGGGGGCCAAAACTTGGTCAGAAAAGTCTTTGTGGCTTTTTAATAATAATAATAACGATGATGATGTTTTATTTATATCCCGCCTCTCCCGTGAGGATCGGGGCAGCAAACATCGTTTAAAACATTTTATTTATTTATTTATTTATACCCCGCTCTTCAGCCACAAGGCTGTCAGAGCGGCTTACAAATTGTTTTAAGCAATAGCTATTTACACATCTACACTGCATTAAACAGTTTCCAATGTGTGTTAGCTAATTATCCATTATCCATAATCTACAAAGCATTATCCATAATCTACAAAGATTAAAATAACACCATTAAAACTACTATACAAGGGTACATAATTCAAATTTTACCCATAAAGCACAATTAAAATAACTTAAAATAAGAGAAGACATAAAACAGTTTTTTAAAAGGACAGAATCATAAACCGGAAAGTGACAGCTGGGCATCTAATCTATCCTGGAAAGGCCTACCAGAAAAGATCCGTTTTAACAGCCTGTCTTGTTAAAAAAAAACAATAGTGCACGCATTTGCACTCATTTAGGACAAGCGAATCAATCTTATTTGCTTGCCCAAAGGAAGGGAAGTACAAACCTGATAGGCCAGATGAGTGCAGGTGGCAGGGCTGGGTTACAGGGGAAGCGCCTGTTGCCGCCACATTGGATTTTCGACTAAAACGGGATTTGTGTTAATTTTCTCCCCCCCCCCGGGATAAAATATTGCTTGTGCACACCATAGAAATAGATTTTTTTTAAAAAAATAAAATCAGCAACAGCAGATTTTAAAATGTGAGTAATCCACTCCTAGCCACCACCTCAGCTACAGGCATGTGAGGTTTATGGGGGCTGTAAAACCATTAAGACCAGTCAGAGCTGCTGCAACTTGCTATAGACAAGCCTCTTGTCCACAGGTGTGGAGGTGCCACTCTGCAAGAAGCCTGGACTTTTCTTTTCCCTTTAGTCTCAGCATCTTGTAAATCATAACCATCCCTCCCGCTCTGGCCATATTGTCGTTGGTGTGAGGCTGTGTAAACATCATTTACAACCGTGATGCTAATTTGCGTCTGTGTGGGGTTATTAATGTGATTGTGATACTGTGTCCTAGCCTGAATACCAGATGGTGGTTAAATATACAAGGCAGAAAAGCCTACGCTGTGTACAGAAAGTTGGAACATGGGGGATGAAGTGGAAGAGAAGATAGTGTATTGATTCAGGGTTATTATTCTCCCTCCTGCAGCTCCCACAGGGTGCTTCCAGATTTCCTTTGTCAAACAGAGGGTGGGCAAAGATGGTGGCCCTGGGACCAACATGCAGCCCTCCTCTTTTCAGGATGTTCTTGCAGCCCTTGATGGCTTCATATACCCTGGTCTACCCCCTTTTCCCCTGGTGAGCTGCCTCTTTTGAAAGCCTCAGGAGCAAACCGTGCCTTCTTGCACAGTTTGATATTAGAAATGGTAGGGAGGACACCAGTTTTTCAAAACTAGAAAACTTCTAGACATTCCCTTTGAGGGTCCTGGGTCCTTTAGCAGGGTCCTGGGGCAGGAAACTGCATACCCTCCAACAGTCAGTTTGGCAGGGACAGTCTCAATTCATCCTCTGGTGTCCTACTTTTCCAGTTGATTTTAAAATGTCTCAGTCTCTTCTCCTCCTTCTATTTCCCCACTTTGCCCTCAGCTTACTTCAGTTGCTTCAGACTGAGTTCAGAGTGCAAAAGTAGTTTGTACTCAATTAACTCTGCTGGGAGACAAAGGATAAAGAGGGGGAATCTTACCCTTCCCAGTAGGTTCAGGCAAAAGCAAACCTGCTGCAGCCTCTCCTAGTTTGTGGGTTCTTCCTCATTAATAACTTTTGCCACCTTAACCATACTAATGTTGCTTGGGTGCTTTCCAGTTTTCATCTGTGAGATGTTGGGGGGTATCAAGTTGGCCCATGACAGTTGTCCACCCCTAGTTTCTGCTTTGAGGACACTTGATCCCAGGTTGAGTTTCTTAATGTAGGAACAAGGCGTTGGATGGTTTTCATATCAGGAATGCAGTGAATCTGTTCTGGGTTTTAAATGTGCTGAAGTTTCACACTAAAACAGGTAAGGCACTTTGATAGCTCGTTTAAAGTCTGGAATAAATTCCAGAATGGATTCACTGCACCACCAATATGGAAGCTTTTGGCTACCTATGGTAGGAACACACATGAAGAATCGTACTAGTTCAGACTGTTCAGCAGCCAACTGTCTGTTTACCATAGTGGCCTCCCAGGTAAACATGGGAAGCTCACAAGAAGTTTACAGGGCTGGCCCAGATTAAGAAGTTCACAAAGTTGGTGACAGAACAGAGTCTAGCATAACACCTAAGGACAGCAGCCTAGTTTAAGAGATGTAGGATAGGCAATATGGCACATAGCAGCTCTATCTACAAAGAGAGGAGTGTGTTAGATCATAAAATCATAGAATTGGAAGAGACCACAAAAGCCATCCTGACCAATCCCCTGCCATGCAGGAATACACAATCAAATCGTTCCCAACAGATGGCCACCCAGCCTCTGTTTAAAAACCTCCAAAGAAGGAGACTCCACCACACTCCGTGGCAGCGCATTCCACTACTGAACAGCTCTTACCATCAGGAAGTTCTTCCTAATGTTTAGGTGGAATCTAAACATTTCCTGTAGTTTGAATCCATTGCTCCATGTCCTAGTCTCTGGAGCAGCAGAAAACAAGCTTGCCCAATCCTCAGTATGACATCCCTTCAAATATTTAAACATGGCCAACATGTCACCTCTTAACCTTCTCTTCTCCAGGCTAAACAGATAAGACACCCTGGCTTAGCACATTTGGGAACTTCCACAAACAAGACGACTCAACAAAGATAATCCTTACAGATAAGACGTTTTGATTTAGCACAATTGGTTTGGAGTTTGCTGGGTACAATCCATCATAGAACTGAAGCTTTTGCTACTTATGTAATAACATAGTACTTATGTCTCTCTCTCTCTCTCTAGCTTTTCTTTGCAAACGAAGATTCGGGAAGGACTCATCCTGCGCTTTCTGCAAGCGCGCTGTTGACTAAAAAGGCCAATCTGAGATAAACAAGTCCGATTGCAGAAAGCACAGCAGGAGGTCTCCTTGAGTGATGTTTCCGGTTTGTATGTCTCCATGCCTCCCGATGTGAGGCCAGGGCGGACCACTGTTGGTGATCAGTTTGGCTGAGCCTGAGATGTTGTTTCAGGGAATCCTTGTATCGCTTTTTTGGAGCGCCCCTCTTACGCTGACCCGTGGCGAGTTCACCGTAGAGTACTATTTTTGGGAGGTGATGGTCCTCCATCCTAGAAATGTGCCCTGCCCAGCGCAGCTGTGTTCTCAATATCACGGCTTCAGTGCTGGTGATCCCAGCTTGCTCAAGGACAGCAACATTTGTCACATATTCAGTCCAGTGTATATTTAAGATTGTGCATATACAGTGTTGATGAAAGCGTTCGAGGAGTCATAAGTGTTGGCGATAGGTGACCCATGTTTCAGACCCATAAAGGAGAATAGACAGTACAATGGCTCTATACACACTGATTTTTGAGCTTTGCCTCAGGTGTTTATTACTCCAGACTCTTTTGTAAAGTCTTCCAAGTGCGCCATATGCCTTTGCAAATCTGTGATCGATCTCTTTGTCAGTCTTGGCATCTGAGGAGATGATGCTTCCCAGGTAGGTGAACTGCTGAATGGACTTGAGCACAGATTTGCCAATGGCAATGTGGGGATGGTGGTGTTCATCCTGTGGTGCAGGCTGGTAAAGAACTTCTGTTTTCTTCAGGTTGACTTCTAGCCCAAACAGCTCTGCAGCTGTTGCAAAGCAGGATGTTAGGCGCTGCAGAGCTGCTTCTGTGTGGGCAACAAGGGCAGCAGCATCGGCGAAGAGCAGCTCACGGACTAGATAGTTTAGAGTCTTAGTGCGAGCCCTCAGACGGCTTAAGTTAAATAAGCTACCATCAATACGGTAACGTATATAGATGCCGTCGTCTTCTTCAAGCTCTTCCGTAGCCCTTTGGAAGAAGATTGTTGAAGAAGATTGTATATAAAGTTGGAGCAAGAACACAACCTTGTTTCGCTCCATTAGTTATTAGAAAGGGCTCTGAAAGAGCATCGCCATATCTGACTTGACCGTGCTGGCCCTCATGCAGCAAGATTAATCATTTTAAGGAATTTGGGGGGACATCCTAGTCTTTCCAGGATCTGCCACAGACCTTTTCTACTCACAGTGTTGAAAGCTTTGGTAATAACACAGCTAAAACAATTGTGAAGTAACACAGTAATTGTAATAATCTTTATTAACAAAGTCTTTATTGTAACACTTTTGTTGGTTTTCATATTTGTATAGTGGTTTACATGGTAAATATTATATTTTGTGTTCTAAATATATCTTGTATACAGTTTAAAGTTAGTGTCTTGTAGATTGCACTAGCTTTAAGTAGAATCCTCCGTTTGGTTGTGGTAAAAGAGACTGGCTAAGCACAACAGCATGGTGGAGGCATTCTGCAGTGCTGACGTCTCCCCATGGCTGTTGTATCTCCTCAGGCTTCTATTATGTTTTGCCCAAGGTAGTATGTTATAATGAATAAAATCTTAAAGCACAATACTGTTGTTTTGCTGTTTGCTTCCCAACCCTCGAAGAGAGCAGAGTATGGAAGTCCAGACAGTTTCATAATAATGGCTTTATATCTGTTCATTAATTTTGATTGGAGCCAGTGAGTTTAGTACCATATTAATTTTTCCACCTCATTCTCAACTGATAAGCTACTTGTTTGTTTACTTTCATTTTGCAGATTCAGTAGGGACTTTCAGATAATGGATGGATATATATATATATATATATTGTTATAGTTATACAGTAGTTGTTATAGTTATAGTTAGTTATTTATTATTGGATTTGTATCCCACCTTTCTCTTGGGATGGATTCCAAGGTGGCTTATTTATGTTCTCTTTTATTTTTATTAAAATTTTATTAAAATTGGATCCTGTCCTAGGAGAAAGGTGTGATATTAAATAAATAAATAAATAAATAAATAAATAACTTTTATAAGGAATAACATTTTGGTTCCCTTCTCAGTTCAGATTTGCTCGGGCGTCTTGGAGACAACATGCTTTTTCTAGGCTGACCCTCCAAAAAGTCTGACATTTGGAAAACCCATAAGGAACATCCAAGACTATTTCATTTCAACATTTTATCACTATCCTTCAATTAATTTTGCAAATGAATCTGTCACTCAACCTTTCAGTATTTCCAACTCACTACATCTTCATTGCTTTACTGTAAATATGAGCTGTCATACTGTAGGTTGAGACCATCTGTTCCTCCATATTTCAGATTTGAATACCATGGAGGCAATGGCAGGCACAATGCTGAACAAAAGATGTGATTCTAGAAAAAATGGAGTTACAGGTAAGTAAGAGAAGGGAAGATATTGTTGGCAAACTCAGGATTCTGGGAACTGTAATCCCCAAAAGTAACTTTTCCAAGTTCTGCCACTTTCCATAGTAGCCCATGGACAAGATGGGGTGTTCATGGTGAAGCTACCAAGTAAGACAATTCATGCGACCAAGGAAGGAGAAAGGCCTTGGCTTTGGCAGAGCAAATGCTTTGCACTGAGCAGTAGCTGTTGAGATGCTTTCAGGTTCAGTTTTGCCATCTTCCTGTAGGACTGGGGAAGACTTTTGTTTAAAACCAGAAGAGTCCTTGCCAGTCAGTGGAGAAAGAGCAGCCAGGGAGATGAACAGGGTTGGGCAACTGCCACATTTCTGACCTGGGCTACTTTGGGGGACACAAAGATTGCAAAATAAACAAATAAATAAATAAATATGGGGAGGGAGTAGAAAAAAATAAAAGAAAAAAAGAGAGAAAGGAAGGAAAGAAAGAAGGAAAAAAGAGAAAGAGAAAAAAGATCCCCCAACTCAAAATCTATTTCGGTATTTGAAAAATGGGCATGTTTATAATTAAATAGTGCGAGCAGGCCCTGCAACCTATTTAAAAGTAGAAGTGCCTCTTCTGGAGGCTTCACTTCTCCTTTTATTTGGCCAGAAAGGGGGCTGGCTAGGGCTACAAAAACAACCTGGGGGGCCACATGTGGCCCCATGGTTTCACTTTGCCAAGCTGTGAACTGGTGATTTGACCGTGTTTAAGGCAGTTTCACATGTTCCATATGTAGCCCAGTGTTGTGGTCCCTGAATGGCAGTTGATCCCCAGCCATTGGAATGGATCTATATCTTGGCCTGAGATCTTGACAAGAATTGAAGCTGGGCCTTTCTCAGTGTAGGGTGGTGACTCCCATGCCAGTGGCACAATAAATCCAGTCCAGTTTTTTTTAAATCTTTATTAATATTTAATATATAATAAAAACAAGCGACAAATTGCTATTCTATAATTTATAAGCATAACATTCATACACCACAAAACAAAGTAAAGTATAAAAGAAAATGAAGGAAGTTATAGAGATGAAAGAGGTTGTATACCAAACCACAAGACAGCAGTGCCTAAAGTCACAAACTGAGTATAGAAAGGACAGAGACTAGAACAAAACTATTACCAGAAAGTACAGACCATCATACCCACCTCTCATCCTTATTTAATTAAAATTGCTTCCCAGTTTCCCTGAGTCTATTGTCTTAATGAGTTCTATTCTTCTCTTCTCTCTTGCTTATCATCTCCATAGCTACACTACCTCTGTGTAATAATACCAGTTTTTCTTCTATATATCAAAACCCATAGTTGCCAAGTCTCCTTTTTGTTGCTTTAAACCCAGTCCAGGTTTTAATAAAGGCTTACTTGTTTATCTCGGATTGGCCTTTTTAGTCATCAGCACGCTTGCAGAAAGCGCGGGATGAGTCCTTCCTGAATCTTTGTTTGCGAAGAAAAGCCAGAGAGAGAGAGAGAGAGAGAGAGAGAGAGAGAGAAAGGCATTATCCAAGGTGCTGAATCGTACTCCCAAAATACATCCCCACCTTGCCCTCAGTATGACATCCCTTCAAATATTTAAACAGGGCTATCATGTCACTTCTTAACCTTCTCTTCTCCAGACTAAACATATCCAACTCCCTAAGCTGCACCTCATGACATAGGGCATGGCTTCCAGACCTCCCACCATCCTGGTCGCCCTCCTCTGGACACATTCCAGCTTGTCCATATCCTTCTGGAATTGTGGTGCCCAGAACTGGACACAGTATTCCAGGTGAGGTCTGACCAAAGCAGAATAGAGCGGCACTATTACTTCCCTTGATATAGACACTATACCCCTATTGATGCAGCCTAGAATTGCATTGGCTTTTTTAGCTGCTGCATCACACTGCTGACTCACGTTCAGCTTGTGGTCCACTAAGACTCCTAGATCCCTTTTTCATGTACAGCCATCAAGCTAGGTGTCACCCATCCTATATCTGTGCATTTCATTTTTACTGCCCAAGTGTGGTATCCTACATTTCTCCCTGTTGAAATTCATTTTGTTAGTTTTGGCCCAGCTTTCTAATCTGTTGAGGTCATTTTGGATTCTGATCCTGTCCTCTGGGGTACTAGCTACTCCTCCTAATTTGGTGTCATCTGCAAACTTGATAAGCATACCCTCTATTCCCTCACCCAAGTCATTAATAAATATGTTGAATAGCACTGGGCCCAGGAAAGAACCCTGTGGCACCCCACTAGTCACTTCTCTCCAGGATGAAGAGGAGCCATTGGTTGACTACCCTTTGGGTTTGGTCAGTTAATCATTTGCAAACCCATCTAACAGTTGCATTGTCTACCCCACAGGTTACTAACTTTTTTGCAAGAATATCATGGGGGACCTTGTCAAAAGCCTTACTCAAATCATGATGCACTACATCCACAACATTCCCTTCCATCTATCATGGTGGTAACTCTATTAAAAAAAAAGAAAAGAAATAAGATTAGTCTGGCATGACTTGTTTTTGAGAAATCCATGTTGACTTTTAGTGATCATGGCATTCCTTTCTAAGTGCTTACAGACTGTCTGTTTAATGATCTGCTCTAGAATCTCTTAGCATTGATGTCAGGCTGTCTGGGCAGTAATTATTTGGGTCTTCTTCCCCCCCCCCTTTTAAAGATGGGAACAACATTTGCCCTCTTCCAGTCTGCTGGGACCTCTCCTGTTCTCCAGGAATTCTTAAAGATTATTGACAGTGGTTCTGAGAGTACTTCTGCCAGTTCTTTTAATACCCTTGGATGAATTTTATCTGGCCCTGGAGACTTGAACTCATTTATACTGGCCAGGTATTCCTGAACTACCTCTTTACCAATTCTGTGCTGTATTTCCCTTACTGCATCATCTGCTCCATTTTCCCCATGTTGAGCACTGTTCCCCTTCAGGAAAAGACTGAAATAATAAGAGTGCCATGCTTTAAATGTCCACTTGTGGGTTTAGTTTTAAAATGTATACAGTATTACACATTGAGGTGGACAACCTATGGCTCTCCAGTTGTTCTTGGACTCCCAATTCCTCTCAGACCCACCAGTGTGGTCAGGGGGCAAAGAATATGGAACCTGTAGTCCAGCAACAACAGGAGAGCCACACGTTCTCCACTGCTGCCAGAAGTATTTTGCATCAAGACACACTAATGCATATACTATGTAAATGCAATTTTAGAAAATCTCTGTTCAAGTCAATATGGATAGTATGGTGGTGGCTGTTGTTGTGTGCCTTAAAGTTATTTCCAGCTTACGGCAGCCCTAAAGCAAACCTATCACAGGGTTTACTTGGCATGATTTATTCAGAGTGTGTCAAAGCCGTACACGACCTGTGGTTCCTTTATGCTGGGTTCAGCAGTGTTGTCCCCTCCTTGCAGTGTGCAAGGTGCCAAAGAACAACTCTTAGTCTCCAAGTTTTATGTACAGAACTTCACTTACAGAGTATTTACAGCTATATACATACCAACAACTGTCCATTAGCAAAGTAATCCAACAGCACCTCCAGCAATGACACCAATAATAACTCCAACAATGAACATAGGCCATGCCCATATTCGTACACAGTGTACGCAAGTGGCATGATCTCCTTCCACAGTTGTCTGTAACAGTCCAGTTGCATCAGCCACTTGCATCATCCCTGCTGTGTCATCCTGGGTGTATCCTGGTGATGTGATGATGTCCATCACTATACTGCAACCTTTTCCTCATGTTGCATAATCCAGCATCTAAAGTAACCATATTCTGTCCGGTGAAATTCTGGTCAAACTTTGCACATGCACTGACAGAATGGGTTTGCTTTTACCTCCCTCTGAGGCTGAGAGAATGTGACTTGCCCAGGGCCACCCAGTGAGTTTCCATGGCCAAGTGTCCCTAGTCCAACGTTCAAACTGACTCTCATAGTATTGTTACTGTACCACTTTTCCTACACAGCTTCTCTCCACACAGGTCTGCCTCATATATAGGATTTCACAGTGTTGTTGCAGTTCTTTGGATTACTTTGCTAGAACAACATCCTCAGTGTTTTTCTGCATTATTGTACCACTGTGTTCCCTTCCACTGCTCTGGGGAAATGCCCTTTACACAGCAGATGTAGGACTGGTGGTCTGTTAGATTCAATTCCATTTGGCCCAAGACATGGAAGGAATTTAGCCTTGAGGCTATTGTGTGAGTTCCTGGTTGAGGCATGCAGATATACCTCCTTGCCTATTTTTGGAGGGGAAAGTTATTCTTGTCCTGGCAGGCTTTCCTGGGATAGCATGGATTTTTTTATCACTGCTTTGTTCTTATCCCATTGCTCACCTGACTATTATTACTTAAGGCCATAACTTTTTTTTGCCAGAGAGAGAGAATGTGTGTGTTTGAGTTTATTTCAAGAGCTGGGTGGCTTGCTTTATTTGAATTCTCCTCCTTTGGAGATATTAAGCAGAGGTTGAGTGGCTCTCTCCTGGAAATGCTTTAGTTTTGTATTTCTACATGGCAGGGAGCTGGACTAGATGGTCCCTGTTGTCCCTTCTGTGATTCTGAACATTTTACTTAATTGTTGTTACCTGCCATCAAGTCGACTTTGACTTAAGGCGACTTATGAATGAGAGACCTCCAACTTACCCTATCTTCAACAGCCCTGCTCAGGTTCTGCAGACTTAGGGCCATGGCTTCCTTTATTGAGTCTATACATCTGCATTGTGGTCTTCTCTTTCCCTACTGCCTTCTACCTCACTAAGTATTAGTGTCTTTTTTTAGTGATCATGTCTTCTTATGATATGGCTGATGTATGACAGTCTCAGTTTAGTCAACTTGGCTTCTGGGGAGAGTTCAGGCTTGGTTTGCTCTAATATCCATTTATTGGTCTTTTTAGTAGTCCATGGTATCCATAGATCTCTTCTCTAGCACCACATTTCAAATGAGTTGATTTCCTTCCTATCAGCTTTCTTCACTGTCCAGCTTTTACAGCCATACATAGAAATGGTTTCTACGGCATGGACAATCATAACTTGTATTTAATAATATATCTTGACACTTCAGGATCTTGTCTAGTTCCTTCATAGCCGCCTTTCCAAATCCTAGTCTTCTTCTGATTTCTTGACTGCACTCTCCATTCTGACTAATGATTAAACCAATGTATGGAAAATCTTGAAATATTTCAATGTATTTATTGTCTGCTTTAAAGTTATGTAAATCATCTGTGGTCTTTCCCCCCACCCTTAATATTCAGCTGTAAACCTGCCTTTGCATTTTCTTCCTTGACTTTCTTCAGTAATTGTTCCAAGTCTTTGCTGTTTTCTGCTAGTACTGCACTATCATCTCATCTGCATATCCTAAATGGTTGATGTTCCTTCTTTTAAATTTTACACTTCCTTCCTCTGAATCTATTTCTGCTTGTATGATATATTCCACATAAAAATTAAACAGATAAGGTGATAAAATGCAGCCTTGCCTGACCTCCTTGCCAATTGGAAACCATTCCCATTCTCTGTATTCTGTCCTGATGGTAGCCTCTCATCCTAAGTACAGGTTACATCTCAGGACAATCAAATGTTGTGGCACACCCATTTCTTCAAAGGTGATCCATAGTTTTTCATGATCTATACAATCAAAGGCTTTACTATAATCTATAAAGCACAGGCTGGTTTTCTTTTGAAATTCTTTGGTGTGCTCCATATTCAATGTAAGTTTGCAGTATTATCCCGAGCGCCTCTTCCTTTCTGGAAACCAGCTTGGACATCTGGCATTTCTCCTTCCATATATGGTAACAGTCTTTCTTGTAGAATTTTGAGCATCACTTTGCTTGCATGGGAGATCAGTGCAATGGTCCTGTAGTTACAGCAATCCCCTTTCTTGGGGACAGGAATGAATATTGAGTGTTTCCAATCTGTAGGCTATTCTTTTGTTTTCCATACTTGTTGACAGATTTTAGTTAGAACTAGAGTAGATTCTGTCTCTGTAGCTTGAAGCAGCTCTATTGGTATGTCAATTGCTCCTGGTGATTTATTTCTCCCAAGTGCTTTGAGTGCTGCTTCCACTTCACTTTCTAAAATTGGAGGTTCATCTTCATATGGTTCTTCCTTGAATGAATCTGTCAGCCTTTTATCTCTTTTATGTAGTTTTTCAGTATTCTTTCTATTTTCTTTTTATTTCTACTTGATCACATAATCTGTTTCCCTGCTGGTCATAAAGCATCCCCACTCTTGGTTTAAATTCCTCTTTGATTTCTTGGATCTTGTGGAAGAGGCCTCTTGTTCTTTTTTGTTGCCACCTTCTATTTCTCTGCAATGATTATTTTAATAGTTCTCCTTGTCCCTGGACACAGGTTGTTGCATTTATGGTTCTGATCCTATTTTAGTCACCTTTCACTTTTGCTTCTCATCTGTCCTTAACTGCTTGAACAGTTTCATCTGTCATCCATTGAGTCTTCTTTTTGGCTACACATAGTGTCTTTTTGCATTCTTCCCTGACAATGTGCCTGGTTTCAGTCCAGAGTTCATCTGACTCCCAGTCAATAAGGCTTTGTAGTGCAAATCTATTTTCCACATTATCTTTACTTTTACTTATTTTCATTCATTGTACTCAATATCATATGCATTTCCTTTCATAACATGGCCCAAACATATAACAATGATTGAGTAGGGTTTTGTTTTTGTTTTTGTTTAGATTGACTTAAAACAATCTTAGATTTTTAGCAGGCTATTTTCATTTGCTTGGTCACTTACTTATTTACAGTGCAGTCCTATATATATATATATATATCTACTCAGAATGAAGCACTATCAAGTTAAATGGACCTACTCCCATATATGTGTGCATGAGCTTTCACCCTTTGTTTAAAATGTTCTTTATTCTGTATCAGCTTTGTGGTTCTGAGGTTTACTGAGGACCGTAAACCCTGCACCAGTTTGAAGGAAATGCAAAACAGTGATCTACTGACTACTGATGAGTGTGCTCTAGGTTTTAGACTGAATTTCAAAGGAGCTATCTAGGGTGCTTAATTCATCTTAGGGTTAGAATTCAGGAACTTGGATAGCTTCTTTAAAGCTCAGTCTAAAACCTGGAGTGGATTCATCACTCTAGTGACATAGAAGGCAGCGGCCACCACTGCTGAATACATGCTACTTGCACCAGCTTTTAGCATGTGCTTTCCATTTCAGTTTCTGATCATTCTAGCTAACTGCACAGCATTCCTGTGCATTTTTTCTCTCTTTCTAGGCTTGCTTACAAAGCACCTTCGGAAGGCCTTGCATCTCTCTTCCCCAGTGGCTCTTTCCCAGCATTGTACAGGTAAACAAAGCCTGCAAGAAACTGAAAGATCCTCTTTGCTTTCATATTTTGCTCCCATAGTTTTGCATTAAAGCTGACTCCAGGCTGTAAAGAAGGACTGGCATTGTTGAACAAGATGGTGATGAGTATCATTTTAGTGAATATGATGGAGAAGGGTTGTAGAAGCTCTCCCTTGAAAGGATTTCTTTCCTTTACAAAGATGTTAGCACATTTTGCAAGAAGCAGTAAAATATTTTTCTTTATCTGGATGCAATTGGTTTATAGCCTAGCCCCTAGCCCTTATCTATCACCTAGCTTTGCAGACCTTGCATACAGATTTCCCAGCGCCAGATGGGTTCTGAGACATCAGTCCTGCCCTTCCCAATTTTTGCTGTTGATTGTGCAGGCTACTTGGATGAGTTGTCCTTGAATAGACTATGGGTAGCCCCAGCCCCCTCCCACAACTTTCTTGTCTCCTTCCCAAACTTCCACCACTTCTACATCACAGCCTGCTCTCTCCTTGCCCTTTTGTCCACCTTTCACTCTACCCTTTAACCAGGGAGAGGGAGAAGAGATTGTGGCTCAAGAGCATGTCATATGCTATACGCAGAGAAGGTCCCAGGTTCAGTCCCAGGCAGCATCGCCAAGTAAAAATAAAATCAGGTCTCAGAGAATAGGACAGCCTGGGAAGCCACTCTTAGTCAAGACTAGATAATACTGGGCTAGCTGGACCAATATTTGGCCCATCTAAGTATAATGCATTTGGTATAAGGCAGCCCGCTATATCCCAGTACAACGTTTTCTAAATATCGTGGAATCCTCCCATTTGTACTTCTCATTTTCTACTCAAAAAGGCACTCTGCAGGGTGAAAGTCTGAACCCTGTATGCTGCCATTCCCATACTTTCTTGTTCAGCTAGATATTGAGCTAGAGTGTAAAGCCCCCACCCACCCATTTTGCTCCAACTAAATTCCTTTAACTGATGTAGAAATTCAGCCTGCTGTCTGCATCAAGCAGTTAAGTAACTCAGTAGACAAGATAGAAGGATGGCTGATGTATTCCATGTCCTGTAGGGTTAAAAACACCTATCCTTTACTTTGGACCAGTTCCCAATGTGGAATATGGGGTGCCCCAGGTGTCATTTGTCTGCAAGTCCCAACATTCCTCTCCATTGGTGGTGTTGGCTAGGGACGATGGGCATTGCAGTCTTAACAGCAACCCAGCCCTAGTCTAGTTATTCAGGATGGCAGGCTCAGTGTGATGTGTGGAGTTAATGCTATGAAAGGTATTTGGCTTGTCCTCGTCAACCAGTCCTATAGATCCAGGCTGCGTGTGGGTCTTGTTACTACCATTTACACTACTTTTCAACCTCACCATTTTATCATTGGGCACTTGGGATCTTAGGAGGGGTGCAAGTGGACATGCAGCATTGGTATGTCCCAGTGTATCCCCCTCCCCCCATTGAGTAGCAGGATGTGAACTGGGTGTGCCATTTGCTTGCTCCTCTTATCTAATCCTGTTTCTCCCAGGGAAGCTGGGAACGGATGCAGCTAATGCCAGAGTTTGGACTTTTATCAGAACTTGGAAAAATACTTGAGGGGAAAGAATTTCCAACGTCTGGGAAATTAATTCTGGGGGTTGTTGCCCCAAAATGTAACTTTTCCACGAACTGGTCTTCGTAAGAAAAACAGGATGTGATTCACCTGAATGACAAACAATAGCAGTGGGTTCTAACAAGATCAAGACAATTTGTATTTGATATTCCCAACAAGAGCGTAAACGCGTAGAATTCGGCATGTTAACAGTCAGGCAGTGTCCCAAGGTCCTATGCTTTCTGGTCTATGACTGCAGAGAGACAATGCATGGCCAGAATGTCTCACAAGCTAGAAGTTCTCTGTTCTCAACAGATGTTCTGGATTTCAGCCCCCCCAAATTCCTGGCCATTGGTCACGTGATTCGGGCCTTCAGGGAGTGAGAGTCCAAAGTGTGAGACACTGTCTTATAGTATAGTCTGGCATAGGTTTTCATGGACCAGAGTCTATCTCATCAGAAGGATTATACCACAAGAAATTGGATAGCCTTCACAGTGCTACAAGAACTTTGTGGTTTCCAACAGGCTGATGTGGCCAACTCTCTGGACATTGTAGAGAGTTAATGAAACATTTCATATTTTTTAAAAAAAGCCTTTAATCACATTATAGAATGATGCACTAACTAGAAGAGGGAGAGAACTGTAGTACTGCGTGTGACTGGTGCCTCACACTAAAGGATTTATAGCTGGGGATGTGTGTGCTTATGACAAAATGAAATCTAAATCAAAATAAACTTTCCAAGTAATGGCAATGGAGTAAATGCCACTTCCCAGAATATGAAACCATAAGTATTAACAGAATATCATATGGAGATCTTGGAATGGTTACGTTTTGGATGAAAACTCCCAAGGGGATTCTGGGAGCTGTTGTTCCCCCCCCCCCAAAAAAGGGGGGGGGAAATTTTCCAAGCTCTGACATGATATCGGTATTGAAGATAGACATTACATGGACACCCTTTCTGGGGGGTGGGGGATTATTTTTTCTTCCAGGTTCCTGCCCAAACTTGATGAGCAGGAATGAAGCACTGGAGCAAAAGATCAGCAGGGAGGCCACCTCCAGGGCCCAGTCACCTGCAAAGACTCACCGGGTACTGTGTTTATCAGTGTCCTCAGATGGTGTCAGGCAGTACAACAGCCTGGTCTCTCCAGAGAATCTTGATGCTCAGGTGAGCAATGCTCTAGGCATGCCTGCCATCTGTTTTTGCCAGATGAGTGTGTGTGTGTGTGTGTGTGTGTGTGTGTTGGGGGTTGGGATTAATGGAGAATATGCAGTTGTCCCTTCATATTCGCTGGGGTTTGGAGCCTCCGTGAATACCAAAATCTGTGAATAGTCAAGTCCCATTATATGCAGTGGTATAGCAAAATGGTGTCCCTTCTATAAGATGGCAAAATCAAGGTTTGCTTTTTGGATTATTATTTTTTAAGAATATTTTCAAGCTGTGAATATTTAAATCCGTGGATACGGAGGGACAATTGTACATGATGGAGAGCAGGCCACATTACCTGGTGTGCCACTGGGCCAGTGTGTGGCTCCAGTAGCAAAAGGGTAGGCATCAAATGGAGCACAGCCATACACACACCATTTGTGGTGGCCTTGGAGCCCCCTGTACTGTCCCTTCCTCTTGAAAAAAAAATTGGGAGAGAGAGAGAGAATATTTAGTAAACCAGTAATCAACTTCTGCTCACTTATAGTTTTATTGGGAGAGGGCTGGTGTGGCTATAGTGGTTGGGGGAGGAGCATTTTTTTGCACCCCTGAACCCCCTGTATTACCCCCTTCCACTAGAAAGAAAATTGACAGAGAGGGGGAAGGGAGAATATTTAGCAAACCAGAAGCAGATTTCTGCTCACTTATAGTTTTATTGGTGAAGGAGATTAGTGTGGCCATGGTAGTCCAGTGGGTCAAATATTAGTTCCTAGATACTTGAAGTTGGCTCACCTCTGCAGTAGTCCTGCAGTAATATTCTAAAGCACTTGGAACATAATTGGTGTGTATGTTTTCTTTTTCTAGATGAAGCAGGCCCACAGTGGTGGGACAGCTAGCAGCACGGGTTCTTTGGAACAGGCATCCTTATTCTGTGTCTCTGTATCGAGTTCCTCATCCAAATCCACCCCACCCAAGCAAGGGGAATCCCTGTCCAAGTCCAAGCCTTTGGTCAAGTCCCCCTTGCTTACACCATTGCTGCTGAACAGCAGCTCTGAATTTGATACCCGTCTCCTCTCTGTTTCTGGTTCCAAGAAGGGTTACTGTATGAACCGAAAATCAGAGGCGGACCATGATGCTGGGGCAGGGGTGGTGACTGGCTTTAATTTCTTGGAGCCACTAATCAGCAGGGTAACAGACTGTATATATGTGGGGAACCTTCATGCAGGTTACAGTGGGCAGGCACTGTGCAAGAACAACATAGACAGCATCATCGACATGAGCAGCTTGCCCAGGGACTATAGACTGAGCTTCATCCCTTGCACCTGCCACCGAGGCCCCCAGCATAGCTGGTCCCGCCTCAAGGTGCACATCCAGGGGTCCTTGGAGAAGGACTGCCTTTCCCTGCAGCAGCCATGCTTCTGGGACATCAATGCCTCCATTGATGCCTCTCTGGAGAAAAAGAAGCGGGTTCTGATTCATTGCCGGGATGGCTATTCTCTGGCTCCCACCTGTGTCATCCAGTACCTGATGGTGAAACATCACATGAGGCTGCTGCCTGCTTATGAGTTTGTCAGGGCGAGGTACCCGGTAAACATCCGGGAGTGCCACCGTGACCTGCTGGTGGGTTTGGAGAGGGCTCTGTGGCCAGGAGAGATGGACATGGAGGGTTTCAAACAGGCCATATCAAGGAAGATGGCATGGACGTAAGATGGGTGGTGGTGGTTTCATGCACATAAGAGCTGCCTTAGTCATGCAAAGGAATGGTGAGCATGTGGAGTAGGAGGTCAGACACTTCCTTTTACCTGGACTCCTTTCCTGGCATGTGTTTTTGTACCTTGGAATACAAGAATGTGAAGAATAAATACCTACATTTTCTCACCCTTGTCAAAAATACTTGGCTGAAAAAATATGATCACTGCAAGATTTTTGTACATTTTGGGACTTTTTGTGAACAATCGATTTGCATGAAAAAGTAGATGTTTGGGCAATACATCTTTTTTTTTCCAAAATCTGTTTTGCATAAAATACACCAGATTTTTTCTCCAGAAACAATTTTTTAAAATAAGTTACAAAATGGCAACAATTGTTGAAAAAATACAGCAATACTTGTGATCTTGGCTAGTGGGAGAATTTCTGTTTTGAAATTATTCTTTCATACGTGAATGCACGAATGATATAAGTGAAGATCTGCATCTCTAGAAAGCAAAATGCAGGCAGGCAGAAGGCTCCTGTATTTTTTATCCATGTTTCTCCAAACTACAGCTCGCTAAATCCCCTCAGCAAATATGGCTATGTTGCTGGGGGGATTCTGGAAACTGTACTCCAAAAATGTAATTTCCTGAATCTCTGACTCTTAGTTGCTTTTTATTTTGAATACCTGCTTCCACATTCTGTGAGAAGGTCTGCATTTAAGGACATGGAATCACGGCCATCACAGCTGGTTTAGACCTTGGAGAATGCACAGGAAATTGGAATGTTCCACTGAGGCGTAACCTGAGGCTCTTCCACAAAGCAACCACCATTAGTACTGCCATAATGAGGCCTCTAATAGAAAAGGACTGCAGTATCCTATGCCTTGGCACGAGGCACTGGTTCATCATCACCTGGCAGAATCGTTTTCAGACAGTCTCCCTGAATTTTTCTGTGTCAGATGCCAAGGACTGGCCTGATGCATGCAAGCAGTGGCTGTGCTGGGTGAGGGATTCTGGGAGTTGTAATCTTTAAAAAGTACCATTCACAAGCTCTCTTGATAATGTTTACTACTTTTCTTTTAAATTGTGCTTTTCCTAGTAAAGGAAGAGGAACTTTACTGAAGTTTCACTTCCTAATTACTGAGAATCATATCTACTGGTTTCTTGAAGTTCACACTGCTAGCCGACAGCCAACAGTTTGAAGTGTGCTGGTAGCTGTGGAAAAAGCCAGTAGTCAGGACTGAAGAATAACCAAGGATATAGAAACATGCCAAGGCCGTGTGGCTTGCACAAATCTCCACTTGAACAGGAAGCCCTCTTATAGCCCTTCCTGTCCTGTGGTACTAATGGCCAACCTGGGTGGACAGGCAGTCCTGGGCTTCAGGCTACTTCGCTGAAAAGCATTCACCTTGCCTTTCAGTCATAAGGGCTAGAAAGTTGCCTTGTTATTACCAGGAAAGCTTGAGCTGCTCAGAAAACTAAATAGTGCATCCCATACCAAAGCCTTGGGTTTTCTGTGCTCCTATGAATATGCATGGTCTCCATGGACCCCTCACTCAGATGCTGGATATACAGACAAGAACTTTTAAAATCCATGAGGTGAATTGCTCTCTTTAGTTACTGAGCCTGTTTCCAGAACTCTGTAAACATAGTAGCTCAAGCATTACAAGAGGCATGGTAGGCCTCTTTATTTGTCAAGGAAATCTTGAAATTACAGTTGTCCCTCCACATTCACGGATTTAAGTATTCATGGCTTGAAAATATTCTTTAAAAAATAATAATCCAAAAAGCAAACCTTGATTTTGCCATCTTATATAAGGACACCATTTTGCTATGCCAACAGCACCCAAGGAGACCTTTTGCTGTGCTTTCTGCAACCGGACTTGTTTATCTCGGATTGGCCTTTTTAGTCATCAGCGTGCTTGCAGAAAGCACAGGATGAATCCTTCCTGAATCTTCATTTGCGAAGAAAAGCCAGAGAGAGAGAGAGCATATAGTGGGACTTGAGTATTCACAGGTTTGGGTATTCACGGGGGGTCCTGGAACCAAACCCCAGCGAATGTGAAGGGACAACTGTATAGCATTAGACTAGAATGTTCAATGTGGAACTTGTCTCAGGAGAACTTTAGCTCTAATGAGGTGTATGAACTTATGAAATCCCAATATCTGTGTAAAAGACTGTAAATCAGGGAGTGACTTGTTGTCAGTAGTGGAATTTAACAATTTCAGATTCTACTTGGAATAAAATGGGTATTTATTGATTATTCCCTCACTGGCTGTACTTTTTCTTGTTTCTTACTTAAAACATTTTTGTTAGAAACACGGTACCTGCAGGCCAATGCAGATGACCAGGTTGCATATTTAGGCCTAAATTCTGTTGGTAATCCTCACTAATCCCACTGAGTCAGTGGGGTTCACCTAGGTGTTGACTCATTCAGCAATTGATTGAATGGGTCTACTTTAGTTGGGACATACAAGAGGATGCCAACCTTTGCTTGTATCAAGGATTGGACCCAGCCAGCATTGATGAACTGGGGAGAGGAATGATTTGGTTCTTGAGTCTTATTTACTGTCTTACTTATTAAGTTACTTTTTCTCTCTAGTATATGGAAAGGGTTGCATTCCTAGCTCTACTGAAGTCAGTGGGCTTTAGGTTATTTGTTCTGCTCAGTCCTTTTCCTATTCAGTTGGCTGCTTTCAAGAGTCTTGTTCATGAATCCACTTGCTGAATGGTGCTCTTTGGCTGGTGCGTTGACTGCAGTTCTACCAGCAGGTGGCAAAACAAAACTGTCTTCCCCAGCGTAACAAGCAAGATAAAACCTGGGCTCAGAAGTCTGGAAAGTGAAACTATGTTTCTATGAAGTCCCCCGTTCCTCTGCAATCCATTATGCAGCCAGCACAAAGCACTCTCCTCATTAGCTGAGCTGTATCTCAGCCTCTGCTGAGACAAGTTCCTATTTGCACCACAGTCCTCCTACAGCAGCTCCCTGTCATGACCCGGTACTACATTAGGAGGGTTGCTATCACATTCTCCGTGTTTCTCATTAAAAGAGAGGTCCTGGTTGACTTTTCCACTTGGCTTTCTTAATACGATCAGCAAGCAAGGACTTTTTCATTAAGGGTCTTTTTTGCCACTGAGGATTGAGGTAACAGCCTAAATAGGTTGCAGCACAAAGGCATCTTTAAAGTAACAGCTGTATATCCAAATGGACACCCACTGGAGGCAAATGGACACATATAATTTAATCAGTGAACCACATTCTCACTCAGGTTTCAATGCCTTTTGCAATTTACTGCAAACTAAAAATAAAAATCCCTAAATAAGTATCTTTTGCAATCCCAGGCCAGTTGTGTTGCTAAAACATTTTTTGAAGCTTCAATAAGAATTTTAATTCTAGGGAATCTTTTGAATGGGAGAATGGACACTTACAATTTCTTTACAAATGTCCTGCTGCAACATAGGCCTAGATTGTGAGGTCACAGGCAGGAGAGAGTAGCCATAGGAAGCAATAGGCCTAAGAATGCATGGAAGGACTCTTTAGTTTGGGCAGTTTTCATTTCCTATGCACATCTTCTAGGTGCTTTGCTGACCAGCATGCTGAACCATATAAAAGGTACCTAGGAATTATGATTTCTTAGACTCTATGGTCACTCCAGCAGCCAGGCACAGTCCCTTGGTTTCTTATTAGGTAGCAGGACAGGTTGTATCATGAGGAGGAGTGAGGCAGGCACCTTATGTGGCAGATGCCAGGTGCAGCAATAGGAGCCTCCTCAACTTAATCTGTTGGATGATAACATTGTGGAGGTGTACCACATGGCCTGTCTGCTCCCCTTAAAACCAGCCTGATACTGGTGAAGGACACTGTCCCCCTTTTTCAGTGCTGAAATGAGTAAAGGGTCTTTTCCCTCAAGTCCACCTTCTGGAGTCTCATGTCTAACTGGCAGCTTGTTGCAAGGTTGCCTAAGCTTGTTGCAAGGTTGCCAAGCTTGTTGCCAAGGTTGACTTTATGAATGGATGGATGTTTTAAAGGAGGACAAGGAGACCCTTCCCTGTTGAATGATAGGTTGCCTTGGGTCATGTTACACTCCATCCAACTTAAATAGAGGTTGCATTGCCTGTTGATGGAGAGGAGAATGGCCAAATGCCCATGGCTAAAAGGAGCACTGATTGCCATTTTAAATTGCTGGGGAGTTTTGAAATAAGACGCTTGTTCTTGGGGGACAAAGAACAGCCCTGGAAGTATGTTTTGTGCCCTTGGCCACTTCAGCTTCCCTCAACTGCCCCCTTTTTAAGCCAAAAAGAGTGGATTGCCTCTTTCAGAAAAGGCAGCTCATTTTTTAATAAGCTGCAGGATCTTTCTGCACTGTTTAACATTTGTTTTTAAAAAATAATAATTATGTTTTTCAAAAGCAGAAGTACATTTCTGGTAACTTTGGGGTTTCTTGTCTTGTGTTTTGGTTTTCTTTTGCCAGTCCATGTGGTTCCTAGAAAGTCCCTGGGAGAGAAAAATGGCCCCTGGACCTGTCATAGTTGCCAACCCTTGCTTCCTCCACCTGAGGGCTTTCCTGACATGAGTTACAGCTCCCATGACCTCCATCAACCATGGCCGTGGGTGATGAGAACTAAAGTCCAAAGCACTGGAGGTGGGAGGCTGTGTTGCCTTTGACTAGGAGATGTGGCCTTAAATTCATTCTCAGACTTTGGCCTAGACATTATTGCTAGTTCTGGCTGGAGTAGACCCACTGACCTGAAGAGATTTATCTAGGTATTGACTCACCATTCAACAATAAATTCAGTGGGTTTACTCTAATTGAGAGTAATCAATAGGATTGCTAATCAAAATCCTAAGCAATAGGATTGTCAGGTGTTAGCGCGCATTGGGTTCCTCTTCAAAAGGTCCAGGCAACAAAACAAAACAAAACAAATGAACAGCAGAGTATTTGTCCCTTCAGGCATAAGAATAAAGGTACACAAGCTTGTGTCTAAAATAAACTTCTTTTTACTTGGGCATAATGAAGAATATTTACAGATATATACAGCATTCAAGAGAAAACATCTTCATCGAGCTCTAAAAGAGAACCGTTCAGTTCAACTGTATAGGACAAACTAAATACCCAGCTCTGCAGAGATCCTAGCACCTCCCCTAGTCAGCTCTGCACCAGAGCTAAGAGCTCATCAGTATTGATGCATTTGCTAGCTTTCTGCAAACTGCCACTAGCTCTCTCTCTGCTGTACTCTGCAGACTGTTTGTTACATTCCAGCTCTTTACAGAATAAATCTACTATATGTCCTAATATCCTGACAAGGATTACCTTTGAAACCAGGTTGCTCATCATATTCATTTCCTTTTTGTTCTAAGGCAGCCCAAGGAGACTATCTGAGAAAGGAGAACTTTTTCAGCTGCATTCATAGCCATGTCCATGTCACCAAAAAAGCACATTTCTTTCTGTCAGCATTAGCTGTTCAGGACACTGAAGTAACAACATCCATGTGCACTACCAATCCTCCTTAAATTTTTTGCTGTCAGTGGGATGAGATTTGCTGGAAGCTGCAAGGATCATTTATACTTCAGGGTTGCCTTGGGTGCTGTAATCTTTCTTTGGTGCCTCTTTGAACTAAGGTTCTATACCTGCACAGCATATTAAGCATGGATGTATTAAGTCTGTTGGAAGCATTGAAAAGGGAGCTCAGGGGAGGCACGGAGAGAGAACACCACAAATCCCCCAGACTACCATGAAGCCTTAAAATCCATCTTCCTTGGATATTGACCTAAATAACTGACTTTCATGGACTCTACAGCTTAAAGCTGCAACCGATGAATATGACTACGATTTCCTTTGTAAGGACATCAGTTATGCTGAGACAGGCACTGCTGTGCTGGAGTGGGAAAGTGATGGAGGTGAACTGCAAGAAGCTGGGTTCAAATCACTGGTTGGTTGTGGCATGTGTCAAGTGGCCTTCAGAAAGTTACTGTAGCATAGTGATTAGGCCAAAACAAAGCTGAGGGTCAACCTAAACATTTGACCTTTGACCAGTAGGATCAGCGATGTCTCTTCTTTATTTTCTTAATCCTTACTCAAAAGCAAGTATGATGTCATATCATCTTTGTTCTCTTTCCTCTTATCTTTATTTCACTTACTGAATTTCAATAATTATGCAACTTCATAAAAATTGTTACTTATAATTTTTGGTTTGATATCTACATTTGTATACAGTTGTCCCTCCGTATCCATGGATTTGTATCCACAGCTTTACATATTCACGGCTTGAAAATATTCTTTAAAAATAATAATCCAAAAAACAAACCTTCATTTTGCCATCTTATATAAGGACACCATTTTGCTATGCCATTGCGTATAATGGGACTTGAGTATTCATGGATTTTGGTATCCACGGGGGTGTGTGTGTGTGTCCTGGAACCAAACCTCAGCGAATATGAAGGGACAACTGTATATTGATATATTTAGCTAAACTTTCTTTAGTGTAAGTTTATGGACTTACCTTATCAGTAAGATAATAAATTTCTGTTAAATATTCTCAAATTTGTAAGGAAGATAAATAATGGTTTTGTAACTTCCAACACCAGAAAGGAAGTACGTTAACTTTTCTATTTTTCTTTCTTTTCTTTTCTTCTTATATTGTTGTTTGCTATTTCTTTCTTATGTTAGTTTGTTATTGTTAAGCTATCTGTTCATGTATATTTTGTATATATACATATTTATTGATTTATTGAATAAAAATAAAAACAATGAAGCCCCCTCCCAAGCAAGTATGATGGACCTGATCTAGGCTGGAATCCTAGTGTGGGGGTAAAAGGGCTTTAAAACTTTGTCCCCAGTTTTTGGTCCTGATCTGGATTGTTGGGACAGGGAAGGTTTTTAAGCAGTTACCACAGAGGGAAGATACTCCCTTCCATTTGCTTTAATTGGAAAGCTGTGAGTTCAGATCCTGCAGTGCAATGAACTTGCTAGTGGCTCTGGGGAAGCTACTGTTTTTTAGCTTCAGGTCCCTCCCAGTTCTCCCCCACTTCCCAATATGCTGACAGGAGCCTCAGGGGTGCAGCTGGAGGAAGATAAGGGCATTGCCCCTCCAAAGAATTCTGCCTCCCCATGAAATTTTCCTTCAGTCCTTAATTTTTTTAGCATTTCAGAAAGTGAAACATTAAACATTGTTCACACCTAAGAGTCTTCTATTCACGTTCACAATGCCTTGGTCACTTTGCCCCTCTGGATGCCTAAATTCTATTTCTAAATGCTCAGCCAAAGCTTTAAGTTACTGCAATGCTAGAAATTTGGAAACTGGAGGAAAATATCAGGGGAGGAGCAGAATTTTTGGGAGGGGGAAGTAATGCCCTCATTTTGCCCCTCTCTCCCATAGCTACACTCCTGAGAATATTGAGCTAACTTACAAGCTATTGTGATGGTTACTGTATTGTGAGCCACTTTTAACACAGTGGTGTGCTATACAGATTGTTTTTGCTCAGCTCAAACTACCTCAAAGGGTTGTTGCAAAGATCAAGTGGTGGAATCTCATGTATCTTTGAAGGAAGGGTGCAGTACAAATTCAACAAAACCATCTTTTTTCTTTTTGAAGTTTAGTTTGGCATTTGAATGTGGTGCTCTAAAAGAATGGGGATATAGTGTTGCAATTGTGGATGGTGTGGAATGGATTTTCTGAGTGTCAGTCTTGTTCTCGCCCTCCCGCCCCCCGTCTCTCTGTCTCTTTAACATGGTCCTGAAGTGACTACATTTCCCTTTGTTAGTTTCTCCTGTTTATTGTCTGAAAGAAAATTATTCCGTCTCCATGACACAGTAAATATACCCATCTCCACCGCTGTGATTATTTTGTAATAGGCTGTCCTTCTTGTCCCCTCCAAGACTTCTTGAATGCTTCCCAAATTGAATGTGTTTGTTGAGGGTGGAGGTTTGTATTTCTGGAGCCTTGCACCCCATTGGTCTGAGGAAGCCTCCATGCCCTTAAAGAGAGGATGGATTTTTTTGCTGAGCTGTTCAAGACACCCATTTATACCTCCTCAGCCAGCCAGCTGCCTGTGGCTTGCCAGTTGATCCTGTCCTCCCACCAGTGCTGTCTGTTTTTCTCCTTGGGACTTAGGTGAGCCGTTTGCATGCCTCTTATTCACCCCAGTTGCAGTTTAAGGGGGTAAAAAGGGAGGAATTAGAAACATGGTGGTTCCTAGGTTAACCCTGCTTGGAGGAGAAAAGGACTGAGACTTCCTCGTTGAAGGAAAAAGCCTAACTTCTCGGCTTCTGTCAGTCTTTTCACTTTTTCAGTCCTGCTGTTAACCGTGATCAAGTTTGTTTGACATTGTCCCTTTCCAGAGTTTGGTAAAATTGCATTTCTGGACTACAGCTCCCAGAATCACCTAACTGGAGCATTCTGGGAGTTGTGATCCAGAAAAGCAACTTTTCTAAGGTCTGAACTTATTTCTTGCATTCCCACCCCCTCTAAGTGCCATTTGCTATCATAATTCCAGAGCTAGAAAACTCCCTCGTGTTTTCTCTGTGTTCAGATTTAACCCCAATATGATAAGTAAGGAAACCTGAAGGGTTGGATGTAGATTTTCACAACCTGAAACCTGACCCAGCCGGTTTCTTGTTAAAACTGTCTCTCAAGTAGAGGAAGCCTGTCCAAAAAGCTTTGGTAGGCTTTGATCTTCCAAAAGGAAACTCATGTGGCCCAAGCCTGGCTCAGTACAGTTTGGGACAGTAGTAAGGAGCAAATACGAAAACCTGTGTGTTAAAAGGGGAGAGGGGAAGAGGTAATGCTTCACTGCCTGACTTTCTATGCACATAGTGGCTGGCAAGGGAGAAATTAAAATAGGGAAGGAAGTGATGTTCTTTTAATTTCCATGAACACAAGTGGTGCGCCGTTGACATTTCTTGCATGTCAAGCTCTCTAGCGCTGATACCTTTGCCACCTGTGGCTGCCACAGTGACTCCCTCATGCTCTTCCAGAGTACTGAGACTTGACTAGGGCTGCAACCCAAGGAGACAGCTGCAGTTCCTTGCAGACCATTTTTAGAAGCACTTTTTTCTCAGTTATGTGAGAGGCCCCTACACATCTCTCAGGATAAGGTTTCTTTTGGGAGATCACCCATTGCCATCTGGATGTCCTTGCTAGCCATTTTTAACCCCTTACAGTCCAACTCTGAGCTAAATGGCATTTTTGACAGCCAGCAAAGAGTCGTTAGTTAGTATGTTGGTTAATGAGAGAAAAAGTCATGTGCATTTCAGTCAAAAACATCCACAGCTATACTGTATAACATCAATGCAGCTTGCTCCAAAGGAGCCATTGTAATGAAAATAACCCCCAAACGGAGTTATGCACACCTCTAGGAAGCACCAGTATGCTAATCAATGCCCATATACATATTGGAAAATATGTCACTGACCAAGAACACCGATAATAAATGTTAAGCTATTGAGTAAACCACAAAAACACACCTGGTCCCCTACTGTGGACTGCTATAAGAGATGCCTCCAGGTGTTTAGAAGTAAACATTATTTCCATGGGTTGCAAGCTTTGGAAATACTTGGTATATCATGGTATCTCCTATTGTGATTGAGGACATACTTGGCAACTCTCCATAACTGTGGTCATAACTTCCCTGTTCAACATAAGCAAGGCCATTGAGAAATAAAAACAGGCCAGTTTCTGTTTTCCAACTAAAATAGTGAGTGACTTTGTTTGATACAAACAATATAGTTATTATATATATATATATATATATATATATATATTCCTTTCTTGTTGTTTTTTACAGGGGCGCACCAACAACACCAAGATGTCTTCTGAGTAAGTTGCCATTGCGTTTGTCATGTGGAACTTTAAAAATGGAGAAAGGAAATGTCTTGAACCCAAAATATATCAATACAATAGACACCTACAATATAAAGAAGTTCTCTAGAACCTTTCTTATAAACTACAACTTTTTTTAAAAAAAGTAAGGAGCAATTTTCTGCACTCCACTCCAGCTGAAGATGCTGCAAATGTATATGTATCTCATTCTCTGCGCACAAATAAATTGAGTGCAGAGTTTGAGAAAAGTACTTTTTTGGATTAAAACTCCAAGAATCTCCCACCTCCCATGCCACAGCCCATGCTGACTAGAGATACTGGGAGTTGTATCCCAAAAACTAATATTTCCAAGTATGGAACTCCACTGTCCCATCCAGTGATTGGAGTTGCACATATGAAACTTTTTCAAAAAGGTTAAAATTATTTTACTTAGCTGGGTTTTCTCCTCTCCTTTCCCTGCCAAATATCAGCTAAGTTGTGGGGATTTTACCTTTTTGAAATACTTCGCTTGAGCAGCCTGGTTCACACTATGCTTTCTCTATGGCAGTGGCTTTTATCCTTTGCTTTACCAGGGACCCCCTTTAAATATCTTTTGTTGCTGTGGACTCCCAAGACTTAACTCAAGACTTAAACCAATAATAATAATAATAATAATAATACAATTACACCATCCATTAAGCCTTCCCTCAGAGGCACCAGAGGGGGAGGAAAGACTTTTCTTCTGCTTCTTCCTGTAAGTTTATGGCTGGAGCACATTGAATGGCAATGTGCAGGCCAAACCAGCCAGCCTTTGCCTTGGCTCTTGTCATGTGGCTGCTCCATTGCAGGGAGGAGGTGGGCCAAACAGCCTTTAAGGCTTCATGAACCCCCTGTTAGGACATCACAGACCCTTGGAGTTTCTGGACCGCAGGTTAAGAACCACTGCTCTATGGGAATTCTTTCTTTTTACCCTGACAACTAATACTTTATTTTCTTCTCTCCTTTCTTCTTGTGACTATCTCTTTCTCTCCAACCAGAGAAGAAGTAAGTTTTTTTTCCCTTGACTGTTTTTTTTTTGGAGGGTGTGTGTGTTCATGGGTAGAATTATAGATCAGAATAGTAACAATATGATAAAGCTCTGAACCTGGATTAAATTTGTTCCCATTTTGAAGAAGGTCTCTTAAAGCTAAAACCATTAATTTACAACCAACATTTACTTTCTCACCTCCTCATTTTTTCCTATAAAGCCAGTTCTAAACTTTCTGTTCCATCCCAGTGATACAGTGAGGCCATTTCAAACTCTGGACATAATGGTCTTATCCTCCCCACTTCACATACACCCTTTAGATGTCAAGGTCATTACTTCACTTAACTCAAAGTGTGATTGCCCATCTCTGCTATATTTGAGGGTCTTGCTGCTCATTTTGCTAAATGGGGGCCCTATACCTCTTCCCCATAGTCTTTTCCTGATGGGGCCCTTTCTCCCAGCATCCCATTGTGCTTTTGAGTGATCAAAAGACAGAACCCAGTATGAGTGAAGCTGTGCAAATGCATAGTAGCTCCATGGGTGTGTGTGGGGTGTTTGATCTTAGACTCACCCCAACGTCATCCTCAAGTGCAGCCTTCTTAGTATATTCATATAAGTTGAATGGTGGTTGTTTGTTTCTGTTGAAAAAAAATGCCACATTTGGTGAAATTTTCATAGTGAAGAGAAAGCCTGCATCCCTATCACTCATAAAGGGTTGCTTGGCACATTTTGTCACTGATCCTATAAGTGGCCCAACATCTTCTATGCATAGAGTTCATAGACATATTGCATGCCCCAGGTATCCTTACAATGTACAAGTCATCCCCTTAGGCACACACTAATACCCACCATATTGACAGGTATTAAAATAAGAGATACCTCAACCAAGCAAACTATGGCTTCTTTCAGGCCTGATTACTGTGGTTGCCTTTGTAATAAGAAAATAAGTACTCCTGTTTTTCATTCTGTTAGCAGTCTCTATGGATATTCATCTCACTCACTAACTAAAGAGCCATTGGAGTAGAATTCAAGGGAATGAATTTGACCATAAGGCTCTTTCCTGCTTCTTTAAATTGCCAATATTGTCTGCCTAAATCATCTAAAGTAATTCTGAAGGTTGGCAGTAAAGCTGAGACATTCATGAAACTAATAGCGAACTTCTCCTTCACATTTCATGAGGTCTAGGCAACTAACAAGTACCCTGTGTGCCTTGAGAAAGTTTTGGCAGAGCAACTGATAGGTTTATTTTGCTTTGCCCAAACTCTGTTGTGGAATTTTGAATCCATTCCAGAGAGCCTTAGTACAATCAGGACATGTCCTTACTCGGGTTAAGCTGGACCCTTCCTTGCATTCTCAGCAGCAATGGCCCAGCGACATCACTGATCCATCATGGCCACTGGGTATGTGATATTTCTGAGGCTGCAGTGGGCCTTGTCTCTCAACTGTAGAGAGCAATAGTATGAATGAGGTCCAATAATATCACTGATTCCTTGCCATACCACAGGTCCACAGGCACCTGTGGTAAAGTGTAAGGTAAGGAGCTTCCTACCATAATAGAAGTTACATGGACCCAAACACTGTGAGAATATATTAACTGGAATCCTATTAGTTAGTCTAACTAGAGTAGACCCACTAAATAAATTGCTGAATGGTAAAGACAGAGGTAAATAAAATTGATTCAATGGTGTACTCAAGTTGAGACTAGCAAGAGAATTTAGGACATTATCTCTCAGTCTAAATTCCTAACAACAACAACAATAAATGCTGTAACCATAACTAAGATTTTGTGCAGCATGTGCTTTGCCTCCATCTAGCACTATGGACTGTAGCTGTGTTCCAGATGAAACTTTAATTGATCTGATGTATTCACTGGTAACCTCCCTGTGTTATCCACTACTTCTCCCATCTTTCTTTTCTCCCCTGCAAACATTTTATTAAGAGTGGTGGGAGAGACAGAATTTCTACACCAGTCTTGAAATTGATAGTGTTAGGAGCTGTCCATCTGGAAGGTCTCTGCCTGTGAAGAACTTGAATGTGATGTCTTCGCTGTACTGGTGCATTGCACTGAGGGTATTACATGTTGAAGGGAGCATGTACACTCCTATGAAGAATCCCTTATTTATTTCTTTGCATGCTTCCCAACCCTCTTTTTGCTCTGAGGGGATCTCCAAGGCAACTTACCTCAAAGAGCAAACTTCCGTTGAATCAGTTTAACACCATTAAAGAGATCTAATTGAAACTAGTAAACAAAACCAATACATCAGTACCAGAGAATAAATAGACACCAAGTCTAGAGTATTAGCAATATTAGCTTCTCTCTGAAAGGATTTGTAGAGGGGGGGAAAGTATTTTGCCAACAGCCAAGAGAGAGGTATGAGTCCTTGAACAGATAGTCTCATAATAACGGGGAAACCACTGAAAAGACCCTGCTTTTTATAACCACCTTCCAGGCCTCAGAAATCCAGGAAAGTTGAAGTAGGGCCCAACTAGTTGATCTTAGCATCATAAAATGGTTATTTCAGTGTATATTGATTTATTTTATTTTCTCTCCACTTGGAAGGAAGCTTCCAAATCTCCACTGCTTAGTCAGCATACTGAACGTACTGAATTTACCCCCTCTAAATTTGAAATGCACACTAAAAGAGTTGTTATACAGTGGGTTTCTAGAAGAGTCATTTCAGAGCATGGACACTAATGATAGATTTGACCACAGCCTGCTGCAGTTGAGCCAAGTCTTTCTTCTTCTAAAGGCCAAATTGTGGTCTGGGGCTGTCCTTGTACTGTGGTGACCTTATCAGATTTCTTAAAACATGCGTGACTTGGATGAGAGGCCCTCCAGTGCAAGTACAGCTAGTGGCACATAAATTATTTGGAACATGAATAACTATTCCCTTTGCACCAAAGCATCAAAAACAGAATGCACCACTGTCCTAGGGAGCCAATGTACAGAAGTAAAAGATCTGATTAGCAGCATTTAAAGACAAACCCTGGCAATTTATGGGTAGCTCAAGGGTGAGGAAAGTGTGGTTGTTTCTGCAGCTTTCAGGGTCCAAAAGAATTATTTTTCAGGAGATTTTTTGTGCTCCAAAATAACCCCTCAATGCCTTCTATAAGGTATGGGGGCAATTTCACCATATTCCTCCCCCAGGTCATTATAGTCCTTTTTTTCTAATAGGAAGTGAATAGGAAGTTGGCTTCTGTGTCACTTCCTGTTACAAAAGAGGGCCTCCTCTGGGCCTAAAATTGTCTGGGGAGGAGAGAAACATGACAAAATAGCCCCCTGCCCCCTAGAGGATGTGGCAGGGTATAGTCCTCAGAGGTCTTTTTGGGGAGGCAAACGTAGGCCCTTAACTCCTTGACAGTTGTCCACTCTCAACTTATCTATACTTTTAAATGGTGTCAAAAGACCAGAAAATTTTCACACAGTGGATGGTGGGGGAGGGAGGGAGAGATCCTGTGTTTGTGAATAGGACAAACAATCATGGGGATCGAGTTTGGACCTGAAGAATTCCTGCAGACCCCCTTTGGGTGTGTGTTGAGGCTGAGGAGTGGTAACAGAAGAGTTATTAGTTAAGAGTTATTTGAAAGGCTGGAAACAGTGGTGGAGGTGGTTTCCATGTCTGTGAACTCTCACTGGGTTTTAGTTCAAACTTCAAAGGAACTACCCATGATCGTCAGCGTTATCAACAAAATAGGTTCAGGAACTTGTATAGCCTTTTAATGTTCAGGTGAAAATGCAGAGGGGATTCACCACCCTGCTAATACACAAACTGCCAGCTGCCACTGTTTGGGAGAAGAGAAGACAGAGCAGCAGAGTGCAGGAAAGGAGAGAAAGGTGCTTCTCTTTTCCCCCCACCTAGTCTTTCCCCAGTTCAAATAGCCTGCTTAGCAGTATTTGTCTTTGTTAAACTCTAAAGCTGTTTATCCTCCACACCAGAACAGGCTCTTCTTGGAGAAAGGTTGCATTCTACTGGGGAAGAGAAGTAGTGGCTACTTCTAAAAGTAGAGTGCTTGAGCTTTTGGCACTTGTTTTTCTTCATGCATCTGAAATTGTCTTTGATACCAAAATCCCATATCACAAAAAAAGCAGTTACTAATTAGTTTTATTATTTGTTTATTTGTTTATTTATTTATTTATTTATTTATTTTGCTAATCAGTTATGTAAAAATAAACAGATATTTTTCCTCCCCATCTCCTCATGTCTCTCCTAGTATAGCCTTTCATGAACTGGATCTGTTGGTAGAATAAGCCAGCGGTTGCATTCTCAAAGCCCCTTAGTCCTGGGATCTGAAGGGACTGAGCAGCTTTGGGCTCTGAGCCTTTGCAAAAGCAGCACTAAACACTGATGCCATTGCTGCAGCAACACTGTCTTCTTAAAGACCCTGAGTCTGACCACCACTCTGTGCAGTGGCCTGCACTCAGAGGAAGGGGCAGAAAGGACCAAAAATAGAATAGGTAGACACACAGGATACAGTTAGAGGCTTTCGTCCACCACAAATGTGACTGTTTTAATACTGTCTCACTTTTACATGGAGGCAGGGGATCAGGTCCTTAGGAAAGATGCATGCAAAAATGTGGCTCATGGAAGGACTGCTTCAAGTACTATGTAACCCAACTCTTTCTCCTTTTCTTCTTCCTATTTCAGAAAAGGAAGAGGGCAATTACTGCCCGCCGGCAGCATCTCAAGGTATCTACTCTTTCTTGTGACTCATAACAACAGACATGTTTCTCAGCTCCACTGACTTCTTGACTTGGAGAAAAGATGTGGGTTGTAAGAATATCCCCAAGTCCCTAGACGCTTCCCTTTTGGACTATCTGGCTCAGAGTGTCCCTTCTTCCACAGCGCTGCTTAACATCTACAAAAAGAAAGAAAGAAAAAGAAACTGGAACTAGAACTGGTCTGAATATCCCACACGTTTATATTACATTCTGAATGTCCCACACATTTATATTATTCATTTATGGAGTGCTCTAAATTCCCTGGAGTCTGCCCCCACCCCCCATTTCTGAAGCTAGGACAGCAGCAGTTTAGGCTGCAGTGTAAAACACATACCTGGTCCAAACATGTAACAATGGATCCAGCTCCCATTTCCCCAAAAGAGGTGCTAAGCCAACTCTTGCCTACTATCCTAGCATCTCCTCTCCCCAAGCTCAGATCATTTTTAGCATTGGAGATGCTCTGAAGAGAAAAGAAAAATCATTGGGGACAGAAACTGCAGAGAGATTAAACAACATATGGGAAAATTCCTCACTTGGCTAAAGAGCCACCAGTGCCTCTTCCTAAATGCCTGGAACAGTTTCATGTTTTAAAATGTTTTAATATTTTAATTTGACACAACCATTAACTGGCACTGTGAATTGTCTAGTGGATACACAGAAGAAACATATTGTAAATCCAGAACCAAGTGTGTAGCTATACTACACAGTTTGAACAGTTTGACACCTCTTTAACTGTCATGGCTCCATCCTAAGGAATCCTGGCATATGTAGTTTCATGAGCCTGTTAGAATTCTCTGATATGGAGGTCTAGTGCTGAAGTTCAAGAGAAGTGACTAGAATTCCCTAGCAGAAAATTCTAAGTGCTTCAAACTACAAATCCCAGGATTCCCTAGGATGGAGGCATGGTGGTTAAAGTGGTATCAAACACCTTTAACTTTGCAGTGTAGATGTAGCCTTACTATTTAGCCAGAAAGAACTTCCTGGCTTTATCCTGTGCTTTTTTTTTTAAAATGCTCTGCTCTTTATCCTGGTACTGGCAAAACTGTTTGCTCCTGGGGCATGTCATGATGCCCTTTGGGGACACACTTTTTCCTCTGTGATTTCTTTGTTGCACCTCACTTCTGCGCATGTGCACACACACACACACGCACACTCATAACAGTGTTTCTCCCACTTTATTCCCCCAGAGTGTTATGCTTCAGATTGCTGCTACTGAACTTGAAAAAGAAACTGCTGCCAAAGAACAGGAAAAAGCCAACTACCTGGCAGAGCACTGCCCACCTCTGCATCTCCCAGGTTCCATGCAAGAACTGCAGGTAATAATTTGGTCTGCCCACTTTCCTGCACACTTTATTGACACACAAAGAGAGCTGAGGCTGATTCAGATTCCCTCAGATATTGATGAATGACCATTCCCATTATTCCTCACCACTGGCCAGAATGGTTGGGTCTGATCGGAACTGAAGTCCAACAATGTCACCCAATGACCCACAGGCTCTCCAGTCATGCTTCAGTTCTCAAACCTAATCTTGTCATGCTGCGACAGACCATCTGCTGGGCTCACCAATATTTGCACTTTGGGCCAAACTCTGCAGGTTACAGCCTACAGGGTAGGCTGGATGCCTCAGGGTAAAGCAGGGGACAACAGGAGGGCGGTGTAGCCATGGGGAGAGGGCTAAATGTGGGCATTATTCCCCCAATAGGTATTCTGCCCCCCACAATAAAAATTTTCCTTCAGTCACTAAGTGCAGACCCTAGTGTAGTAAGGGGTTTTTTTTGCAAGCACACACACGAGCCTCTTTCTCACTTTGGACTGGACCACTGAACAATAGATGATCTTGAGTTTGTGGCACCCATTGTGCAATGGATTGCATGATTGTGGAGTCCAGTATAATTAAGCCTGTGTAAATTTATGCTAAAAGTATATATGATCTTGTCCTAAATGTTGTGTTTGGAGTGGGGAATCTACTAGGGTTTTGCTATGGGGTGTGTGTGCAAAATCAGAATATTGCCCTCCCAATAAAAATTCTGCCCCACCAGTGAAATTTTCCTTTAGTCACCACATTTCTATCATTGTAGACTTTGAATATCATTCACACCTAATGCCCTTCTATTTAGTGTGTTTGCATTCCCTCAGTATCTTTGGCCTTTTCTTGTCCTTTTTCTTGGGATGCCTAAACTGTATTTCTAGATGCTCAACTGAAGTTTTAAGTTACTGCAATGCTAGAAAATTTGGCGACTGAAGGAAAATTTCATTTTAAGGGGGGCAGAATTCTTATTTGCAGGGACCAATGTCAATCTTTTGCCCCTCCCAATAACTGCATCCTTGCAAATGCATTGAATAAAGGTACTCAACACTGGAAGAAAGTGTTGCTATGCACCAGTGTAAAAGCTGGGCAAAATTTAGGATTATTGTTGTGTCTGTTATTGGAAAAAAAGTGGATCAACTGCAAGTCCCTTGGAGATTTACCAATATATCCTGGCTGCAACTTCTGCCCATCCTGATCTAGGAGCCTTAGGAGCATGAAGTAGGGAGAGGTCACTGGTCATTTCATGTCCCCCACCCCAATCTGACCTGTTAAGAAAGCTTTCTACTGGGTTTAGATTCTCAGATTTGTTTAAAAAATAAACCTCTCCATAAACTCACTGTAAACATTTCTGAAACTGCCTATGTCATGAAGAGCCATCATACATGTTTCCCCACAGAGGGCTAGAAATGTTGGCAACTGAAATGTCAAATAGGTTTCTTGAGCAACCCTCTTTAATAATCTGTCCTTGTTTCTCAACAGGAACTGTGCAAAAAGCTCCATGCCAAAGTAGAGGCAGTTGATGAGGAAAGATATGACACAGAGATGAAATTACAGAAAACTACCAAGGAGGTAATTTTTATACTGATGCATCTAAATCTGTTTTATTTTAAAGGTATAAAAAGACAGAAAGGAATACAATAATCCTTTGAGACTAACTGGGCAATTTATTCTTTCCAGTTAGTCTCAAAGGTGCTACTGGATTTCTCTATGGCTTTTTATGCTAAAAGAGACTAGCACAGTTATCTCTGTGTGAATATTAAGGATATGTTTGATTTTTGGATATCATTGTCCTGTTACATTTGTTTCTATTTGTGATCTTGCCTACCTTTAGAAAACAAGACATTTCCGTATAGAAGGCCAGTATCCTGCCACTAGGTGCATGGGTGGAAGGACTTAAGTTTCAAATAGTCAAATATTACATCAGGAAAGTGATACAATAGGAAGATCCTAAACAAAGACTCTGCAATTCTATGATTCTATGAAAGACAAATTCGAAGGCTTTCATGGCCGGCTTCCATAGGTTTTTCGTGGTTTTTTTCTGGGCTGTGAGACCACGTTCTGGAAGAGTTTATTCCGATGTTTTGCCTGCATCTGTGGCTAGCACCTTCAGAAAATGGTTGAGAATATAAATCCCACACACCCCTACCCAACCAATCTCTGAAGATGCCAGCCACAGATGCAGGTGAAACATCAGGAATAAACTTTTCCAGAACACGGCCTCACGGCCCGGGAAAAAAAAACCCCATGAAAAACCTATGAAGACAAAATTCCATGAAATGTTAATAAATTATATTTCTAGATACAGCCAAAGTAGGCATTCACCAGTCATACTTTATGTAATTAGGTTCACATTTACAATAAAGTTTGAGCATACACCTGAAGGACACTGCGTATTCAGTGGGAGAGGAAAAACATCCAGAATGCATGCAAGATTGTATGCATTCCCCTCCATTCCACACCAGAGAACTTGGCAAAGCTGCTTTTTTTAGATGATTGATGATGATGATGATTCCGCAAACCCACCAGCCAACATGGCCACTGGCTGGTGAGTTCTGGGAGCTGTAGTCCAAACAATAACTTTCCCAATTTCCCCCCCCCCCAATCTCTGCATGTACACACACAGAGAGAAATAAATAATACAAGCATGTGTTATTGGGAAAAATTTGCATCCATCCATTGATGCATACATGTAACCTCCCAGGTAAAACATTTTAAAGGATAAAAAGTTTAAAGTGGAGGCAGACACATGGGACACTTCCAGATTAGTTACAGATTAACTCAGATTAGTTACAGAAAGGTTAGTTCCTCTTTGAGGAGAATAGAAACCCAGAAGCAGAGTGTTAAATCCAGGCCTTGGAATGAGAAGCAGATTCTGCCCTGGTGTACATTCAGAGCTGTTAATGATGTACGTAGTCATATTTTTATCACAAACACATGCTGTGTTAAAACATCTAGCATCCAGTTTAGAATTATTTACTGGCTGAAATTCTGGACTGAGAGACGTATCATAATGTTTTGCACAAGTGGAACTACAAAATGTCTCCCCTCTCACCCTGCCAAAACCACCTCTTAGCTGTTGCATTCCCCCACTTCAAAACACACCAGTTTACTCACTGGTGGAGGAGGGCAGTAGAGAAGCATCCATATATGATTGTATATCTGAATGCATCTTTGGCTCCTCCAGAGGTCCTGGGGGATGATATAATTGTTGTGCATCCAGCTATAGGATCATATCTGGCTGCTTCTCCACTCCCAGCCCCACTCTTCACCAGCCAGTAAACTGGTGTTTTTGGAGGGTGCAGCAGCTAAGTGATGGGTTGTGGGGGGGGGGTGTTATTGTGCAAGTTTGGTAGAGACTTATATCTCTACAACAACAACAAAAATTACTTTATGCAGGTACAAGTAGGAGTTACATCAACATAAGTCACTAACAAGATGAAAACCACTTCTAAAAAAATCTAAATAAGCTCAGAGTACTCTGACCCAAATGAGGACTATCATTGGTAGCTCAAGGAGTCCCTGATGGTGCTGTGGTTAAATGCCAGTATTGTAAACCACAAATTTATGAGTTCAGTCCCAGAGGACTCCAAGGTTGACTCAGCCTTCCATCCTTCTGTAGGTCTGTAAAATGAGTACTCAGCTTGTTGGGGCCGATTAGCTAACACATTGTAAACTAATTAGGGAGTGCTTTGGCACTGATAAGTGGTATAGAAATATCAATGCTATTGCTGTTGCTATTGGTTTTAACCCCTGTTTTTTGCTTCCTTCCTCCCTGTTATAGCTCTTTCTCAGCATTCGATTTCTTCATCTTCTCCCACTTTTCTCTTTCTAGCTTGAAGATCTGAACCAGAAACTGTTTGACCTGAGGGGCAAGTTCAAGAGACCCCCCCTGCGTAGAGTCCGCATGTCTGCTGATGCTATGCTGCGGGCCCTGTTGGGCTCGAAGCATAAAGTCTGCATGGATCTGAGAGCTAACTTGAAGCAAGTCAAGAAGGAAGACACTGAGAAGGTATCTAGCAGAGAGTTTAAAAGGCGCATCTTCCACAGATTTGCTGTAGAACTTAGCAAAGTGGCCCTACCAAAACCCTGGCCAGCTTTGAAAGAGCTAGCCTGTATAAAGACATGATCAAATTGGGTAGAATCCAATACTACCAAAGTGGACAACCAGTAACACAACAAGTTGCCATCACTTTTGTTAGTTGTTGTTGTTATCATCCCACTTTTCCCCTTGTTTGGGATTCAAAGTGGCTTGCAACAAGTAAAAGAAACGGGTAAAAATCTACCAAATAGAAAAGCTAAAAATATCATTGAACTATCCATAAACCAGTTTTTTTTTAAAAAAATATATCTATTAAAAGCACCAATAAACAAAACACAAATAGACAGTACAGCACAGTTCAGCTAGGCCTGGTCCCCTTGACCAGTCAGTCTTTGCAAGCCTGCCAAAATAAAAACAGAAAGTCTTAACCTACGTATAGTAAGATACCAAGGGGGAAGCCAATCTCACCTCTTGTGGAAGGAAGTTCCAGAGCCTGGGAGCAGCCACTGAAAGTGCCCTCTCCTGTGTTCCCACCAGAGGTACCTGTGAGAGTGGTGGGACAGAGAGATGACTCTGCAGAGGATCTTAAAACATGGGCAGGCTCATATGGGAGAATATGGTCCTTCAGATAACATGGACATCAGTCTTTATTCTCCTCCTCCTGCTCATGAAGACTATTATGCCAAAATCTACTCTGGAGGAGCTCCCAGAAACCAACTCTTCCTTCTTTTCACTCCCACAGGGAGAGCATTTCCAAGAAGTATTGCACACTGAGAACAATGAGCTAAAGGGGAGTAATAATTAAGATAAATGTGAAGTCGAAAGCTTTCATGGCCAGCATCCATAGGTTTTATGTGGTTTTTTTCTGGGCTGTGAGGCCATATTCTGGAAGAGTTTATTCCTGACATTTCACCTGCATCTGCTCCCCCCGGGAACTAGCCATCCAAATATACAAAGGTACATATCTTCTCCAACAAGGACTCACAGTATATAAACCTCACACCCCCTATGCCACCATTCTCTGAAGATGCCAGCCACAGATGCAGGTGAAACATCAGGAATAAACTCTTCTAGAACATGGCCTCACAGCCTGGGAAAAAACACAAAGATAAAATTGATTGACTGATAATTTAAAAAACACAACCAAATAACTTAAGTCCTTAGACTTAAGGAAAAAGCATGATAAATCAACTGAAATATAAAGAGCTTGGGAAAGTACTTTTAAAGGGAATGAATATGAGAAGATTTGGATGGGATTCTTTATTTATGCCTGATTAAAATATTTCAATCCAGTCTGTATCTGAAGATCTCCAGTCAGTGTATAATAAAACCAACCTAATGGCAAAATAAAAATGATTTTAAAAGGCTAAATGGAGTTGGTTAGCATAGTTCAAAATATCTAAACCCATGTACATTTATTTATTCACTTTCTATCCCACCTTTCTCCCAGCACAAGACTCAAGGTGGGTTGTGAGCACCAATGTAAAACCAATTAAGCCCCAAAGTCTTCCCTGAACAGCCATGTTTTGACTTGGTGCCAGAACAATGACAATGCTGGCACCAATTGGGGCACTGAAGAGTGGGGTATTCCATAACTGGGGTGCCACAGTAGAAGACCTTCTCCTGTGTCCTGCAAGTATATTGCCCTGACTGATGGCACATAGATGAGGGCTCCTCCATGCAGATCTTATGTAAATATTGACTTACTTCTCATGCAGACATATATATGCAGAGACATTCCCATAAATATTAAGGTCCCAAACCATTTAGGGGTCTAAATGTAGTTATCAGCATGTTATATTCATTCTTCTTAAAAGTAACCTCCCAAGCTCTGCAAAGAAGACAGGACTCAGGAACTGGAAATTCCAGTTTTCATCTGGAAAACTTCATTCTGGGGGCCCTGAATATTATTGGCTGTCCCAGTTAGAGTCAACCCATCGAATAAATGGAACCTTGGAAGTGTTAATTGACTATTCAAGAGCTAGTTAAATGAGTCTACTCTAGCTGGGATTACCAGTAGGATTCAGGCCTTCAACTGCAATGCCCAGGATCCTGCAGCGAGGATAGTCAGTGGCCATTCTGGCTGCAGAATTCTGGGAGCTGTAAGCTGAAGAAGTACATTTTCCAAGCTCTGTATAAATGGATGTAGTATTTTCTCTCTCAAACAAGGTCTGTGTGACAAAAAGCAGCTCTATTGGTCCTGTCCAGGATGTTGACCAAGGCCTGAACATTTCTCTTCTTCCTTCTACAGGAGAAGGATCTGCGTGATGTTGGTGACTGGAGGAAGAACATTGAGGAGAAGTCTGGAATGGAGGGCAGGAAGAAGATGTTTGAAGGTGGTGGCGGCGAGTAAGAAGAACCAGCCAGCTGTTCAGTCTGATCCTCATCCCTGTCCAAGTCCCAATGCCCTTTGCCACCTATCCTGCCACCTCATATCTTGCCAGTCCTTTACTGCACTGTTTGTGGGATGACTATCCTCAGGCAATGGTTGTACTTCATAGAGCAACCTATCCTACAGAACCTACCTGCAACCTGACACCTTCATATCCTTGCTGGAAAACATCTTAAATACATTTTGAGCTGCAAAACATCTTAAATACATTTTGCGACTGTGGTAGTTGCATGAGCTTAAACAAGTCAGTCCTCATTGTCATTGGGTAGGATCTGTTGTTGCAAAGTAAACTGAACAAATGTAAATAAAGCTTTGAAAGTATGGCTGAATGTTTAAGCCTTGGGAGGCCAAGGCATGAAATGGCTTTGTGTCATGTGGCCCTTTATTTTTGCTGATGTGGAAACTGGCACTTTGATCTCTCACAGATATAAAATAAATATACTCTTTTGAAATGCATACAGTGAGAAATAACTTCAAGGAGATTTGCTTGAGACTTACCATGAAAGTAATGTGGTCACTGCAAAACATACACAACACTGAACTTGTAACATCAGATTTGGAGTTGTGCTCAGTATGAATTTTTGTCTAATAACTATTTCTGGAGCAGTAGAGGAACATTTTCCATAGCAGCCTAAATACCCTAAAGACACCAGATCCCCATCTGACCTTGGAAGCTAAGCAGGGTCAGCCCTGATAACTATTGGATGGGAGACTGCCAATGAATACCAGGTGCTGTACCTTATATTTCAGAGGAAGGAACTGGCAAAACCACCTCTGAGTATTCCTTGCCTAAGAAAACCCTATGAAATTCATTGGTTCACCATAAGTCAACAGGTGACTTGAAGGCACACACACCAAGGAACATTTCAGGAGATGCTGATAATGATCACAAAAATGGCAATAGCCATACATAAATGGATAGCTGCTCAACATAATTTTATTTCCAAGATGTCCATTAAAATGCCAGTTAATGGCTGGGAGAAGTTAATGACAATCCATTTCCCCAGGACTGTACTCTGATACAAATTATGTCACATTCAGAATCTGTCAGTATATATACATATATGTATATATGAAGACTCTAAAAGAAGTTGTGTGGGTAGAGAAGGGAGGAGGGAATGAGAGAAAACATTACCATTAGCCTAGTAATAAAACTTCCCTAATATGCTAAGTTTTGACTCTTTGGAGCAACTGAAGGTGATTGAGTGAGGATAATAAACCTGCATCAAGCTAGCTGTCTATTTTATGGCCTAAATCCAATTGCAGGTTTCAGAGGAGACCCACAGAATTAATGAAACTTACATAAATACTGACTTGCCATTCGGCAATAATTTCAGTGGGTCTCCAGATTATTGTCAGCTCTTCAAATGTTGTCAGACACTGCAGCTCCCAGCATTCCTCACCATTGCTTGCACTGGCTAGGGCTGCTGGGCCTTCTCACTATGAGAAATTCTTTGAAAACTGTGCTATTTTCAAAGACTATTTGTAATTTGAGACTTCTGCACAAAATTCACATGTGACATTGTTCTGGCGAAAACAGTGTTATCTCTGCAGGAAATCTTGGAGATTTTCACACAGGGAAAGTAATCCCTGGGGAGATCAAGAGAGAAATGGGGCCGTTCCAGTAGCAGAGCTCTTTCACATGCCCCCTTCCTTCTCCCGATGTCCCGTCATCTTCCCTCCATGCTGCTTCCATTCCTTGAAAGTTCTTTGTTAGTAAAAAATTGTGGAACATAGCGGGAGGGAAAAGGAAGCAGCACGGAGGGAGGATGATGGGAGATCAGGAGAAGGAAGGGGGCATGCAAAATGGGGTGCTGCAACTGGAACAGCCTTGTTTCTGTCCTGGGGATTACTTTCCCCGTGTGATAATCTCCCTTGTTTCCGTGCAGAAATATAATTATCGGCACAGAAAATGCTGTTTTCTGTGCAAAACACTCACATGCAAATTTGGCATAGAATAAAGACTTTATCAGACGAGGTACCTACTGCTACAAAACCGTATCATTTAGGACACAGCGATAACACAAAGGGTGAAATTATCAGATGCCGTCATCGTTCAGCCATTTCCAGAGATCAGTGCTGGCATGGACAAGGCATCACTTTTTTATTGATGGGCTAAGCCGGCAATAAAAAGTGATGCCTTATTCACCCCGCTCTATGCCCCGGAATGGCTGAACGACAACTTCATCTGATGATTTTACCTTTTGTGTTATCATCACATTCTTATGACACAGTTTTTGCCACGTCTGATAAAGTCCTAAGTCTCAAAGTGTGAAGATCCCATCAGTCTTGGTTTTGTTTTGTTGGGGTTTCTTGACAATCAAGGAGCATGTGTAGTGACCATTTTTCAAACATTTCCAAATATTCTTCTCATTCTTAATCAAAGTGTGAGGTGGACTCTGTCCAGTAGGGTTTAAGGAATGGTAACAAACAGAAGCACCTTTTTGCCTAATCGGTAAATCAACACCTCTACTCCTTTGCCCTCTATTCCTTAGCCTTTTCTCTCTGGCTCTCCTTAAAGAATGTGAATATGTCTTGATTGGACTACAAGGCAATATGAACAACTTCCTCGTTTCTGTGTCTCCACTTCCACTCTGCATGTAGGTGATTTATGAGATTATCAGATGTGTCAAAAATGGCGTTATGCCAATGCCATGAGATCACAAAAGGTCTTCCCCCATCATCTCCCAAGTGTTCTGCTGTTATGGGGGCATTCTTTTTTATTGTCGGGGAGAAGCCAGCAACTGCTCTCCCATGGTGTTTCCATTCCAGATTTGCCTATGTGTAACAATGTGCCCTGTTTTGCTGGTGAGATTCCAGTGTCAATGGACAGTCCTGTCAGAACACTTCCAGGTGAGATCAGGACATCCAGGTGAGCTACCCTCTTTTTTGTACCCTCCTGGGTTACTTGTAATGCTTCTAAATTGTTTAGGTGTTCGGTGTCACTTTTTTGTGTTTATTTTTATTTTTTAATTTCTTGCACTCGCGTCATCTCATGAGAACGGGTGGGATTTTACTCCTGGACTGACTCAATGACAGGAGAGAAGGTAAGTGCGGTGTGTGGGGGGAATTGTACCGGGACAGGGGTGGGATTGGAGATTGTGGAACAGGAATGCTTTTTGCATTCCTGTCTGATAATCTCCTTAGACTGTGTGCCTTTTTATTTATGAAGGTGCAAAAGGCCTATAAAGCAAATGCCTTTCATGGGTGGGGATGTAGTAACCAATTTTTAAAAAAGACGATTTGCCTTGCCTGAGGCAGTCTACGAAGCATTAAAATGATTCCATAAAATTCTGTGAATCTAAGTATGAAATCATTACCCAATACAAAATATAAAAGTGAGTAACAAGAACAACAGAAAACAGGATGTAGCAGCAGCCACCAACCATTCCTGAAATCAATCAGCCCAGGCAAAGTAAGCATCATTCTGAATGTTGGCTTGGCCCTACCCTTCCTTAGGGGAAGGAATGTTAATGGCTGGAGATTTCTCCGGAATGTTCTGAATTAGTGGAGTGGTTAACCCTAAATGTGTGGACTTCCTTTGTAAGTATGAAATCTGACATGCTGATATGTTCATCAACACTGAAATTTTCTGGATATTGTTGCTATTTTTAAAGGACTAGCTTTGTTTCAGCATAAAAAGGGGTGGGTGAACATTCTTGTGGTATTTTAAAGAATAACTGATTAGGCCATGAGTTTTCATGGTTTACAAACCAGGATTGTAATCTATGAAAATTTATGCTAAAATAATTCTGTCAGTCTTAAAATACTCCCTGTGATGGTGACTTCGTTAACATGTAGTTGGTCTCACGCTATCAAGCCCGTAAGCTACCCCGTCACCAACACTGTACCCTACTCCAACCCTTTTAACACTGCCCTGAAGTGTAAAAGGGCTAGGGTCCCATGTGTTACCATACATCCATTATAATATTTTAGGTAGCGTGTTCTCTCTTCTTTCTAGTTACTAGCAATCAATTCAGTCAGAGTCAATTACTATAAAACAAAGAGTATCTTTTATTGAAGAATGTGCAAATACAAAGTATCTTGTGAGAGCAGCTTCAAGCTCAGAGTGGTTACATTCAAATCAAACATTTGGCAGACTTTATCTGTTCTCTATCTAACTCCATTCCTCTAGAGCAGGGTTTCTCGACCAGGGTTTTCCCTGGAACCCTAGGGTTTCAAAAGAGATTGCTAAGGGTTCCATGAGATATTGAGATTGAAAAAAAAATAAACTTTTTTTTTTAAAAAAGCTGTAGATATAATAATTTTTAGGCAGGGGTTCCCTGAGACCTGAAAATTGTTTCAAGGATTCCACCAGGGTAAAAAGGTTGAGAAAGGCTGCTCTAGAGTCTAGATACACATCTCTGTGCAAGCTCCTCAGCTCTCGCAACTCTTTCTTCCTCTCTAAGAGAGGTCTAAACCAACTCCTCAGACTCTCTTTCAAACAGCTCCCCTCACTAGGAGGACCCTCCCATTGCATCCAACTGGGATGGGTTTTGCTCCTCCTGTGCTGCCTATTGCCTGGCAACCAGCTATCAAGTTGCACTTCACCCCCAAAGAGCCACCTCATATAGCCATTTTGTCACATCCCCCCCCCCGTTTTCTTGACATGGATTACAGTAAGCAGTGACCCTCTAGGATGCAGGAGATGAGATCAGCTAACCAATGTGCTATTTTTCTTTCAGTTCATGTGCCATGAAGAAAAATGCTTACCATATGTGATGAATAATGTTGACTATAATTTCTAGATGGCTTTATATGACAAGAAATGGAAGATGGGTGGTAGATGGGCAGCAATACCGATCTACCCATCTTTTGTGTGAAGTCACCATTTACATGAGGATGGCCCTGCCATGCTGCAAGTTATAACTATTGGTGGTGACACTAATGAGACAGAATACAAGGCCTGGAGTGCTTTGGGTGGTCAGCCACACCTTCAACATAGTGTGCTGTCTGAACAGACACAGCCCATGGGTTGCCACAACATTACTTCTAGTCACCAGATACTGGCACGTATCCTGCTCCAGTGCAAATCATATCCAAATTATGGAAAGATGAATAAAGAACTGGGGGTATAAATGACAAACAAAGCTTTGGTCCACCTCAGATCATAAACTCAGACCTCTGGAAATGTCCTCCATGAGATGCCACAACTTGATTTCTGGGCCAGTGTTTTGTTAAGATACCATGACCCTCTTACTAAGGAGATTAACACATTACACTGTTATAGCGCTATCGTTCCACTTTAACTGCTATGGCTGCCTCCTGTGGAACCCTGGGATTTGCAGGTTAGGGAGGGGCATTTACAACTCTCAGACAGAGAGCTCTTAGGCCTCACTAAACTACAAAGCCCAGAATTCCATAGGAGGCAGCCAGAGCAGTTAAAGTGGAATATTAGCACTATAACAGTGTGATAAAGTCTTTTAGCAAGGCATCTCAAAGCCAATAATATTCAAAGTGTTAAAAATGAATAAAGAACTCAATGTATCCATCCATACTAAGCTTTTGTTTTTTCCAAGTCATACACCGCCCCTGAGGAATGGTTTTTTACAGATGCTACAGCATCACATTGAATCCAGTTCTTCCTTTACACACAAGATGCTTTCAGCAATTTTGCCCCCATGCCAATAACACTTGAGGTAAGGAAAGATGATGTGTACACTTTGGGTTACCCCAAATAATGTATAAACTTCAGTTGTACTGTGTTTCTAAATGGTTATATGGTGTCTTGAATCCTATGTTGGGAGAATGGCAGGATATAAATTAAATAAAAATTAAAAAATCAGGAGCAATGGCCCCTACAAGGCATCATGCACTGCACTAATGCTGGGGGGTGAAAGACACTGTCAAGTATGGCACTCCCATGCCAATAACTATCCAGTGTATGTAGAAATGAAATATAACAGGGAGTATGCACTTCAAATAATCTTTCTACCACTCCAAATCATATACCAAAACCTCCAAGGGACTGGCTTTTACAAACTGACATACACATTCCACATTGCTTTGTTTGGGTACAAGACAGTATCATCTGTCAGGCCTTATGTAAATGACAGCCAAAATAGTTATACATGAAGAAGATATGGTGGTGTATACCCCATTCAAAGCTTTGGTACATTCTCAAACCATATATCCAAACCTCCAGGGGAATGTCCTCTATGGATACCACAATATCACTTCTAGCATAATGCTTCAGTGTGGAGGACAAGACACTTTCAAGCACAAACAACACAGACTCTTCTGGCACCTTAAGGAGAAACCAGTTTTTAGTTATCATAGAAGAAAAAGAGTTCTTTCATCCAACAACTGAAAGTTAGGATAGTTTATATGTTATTTGTAATTTTAGATTAGAAGTGTTATTTGTGTGTTGGTGCAGGCATGTGTGATGTTGGTTATTTTTGTTGTTGTTTCTCTTTTTTATCAATTGTTGTTTGTTTAATTCATAAAAGATATTTTTTAAAAAAAAGACTAGCCAGCATAAACCTTTGTGGACTTCAGCCAACACCACCAGATCCAGCTGAAGTAGTGGGCAGGAGTTCATGAAAGCTTTTGCCCAATAAAGCTTGTTGGCTTTTGAGGTGCTGTGCCACAAGATTCTTTGTTTTTACTGCAACAGACTAACACAACTACCTGCCCTTGAAACTTTCAAGTATGGCACTCCCATCCAAATAGCCAATGAATATACAGTTGTCCCTCCATATCCACATATTTGGTATCCACGGATTTAAGTATTCACGGCTTGAAAATATTATTTTAAAAATAATAATCCAAAAAAGCAAACCTTGGTTTTGCCATCTTATATAAGCAACACCATTTTGCTATGCCATTGCATATAATGGAACTTGTGTATTCACAGATTTTGGTATCCACGGGGGTCCTGGAACCAAACTCTAGCAAATATGAAGGGACAACTGTATATATAGAAGGGGGGGAGGTATGACTCCGGAGACCAGGGTTTGAATCCCTGGTCAGCCATGGAAACCCACTAGGTGACCTTGGGTGAGTCACACTCTCTCAGCTTCAGAAGAAGGCAAAGGCAAACCCTTTCTGAACAAATCTCACCAAGAAAACCCTGTGGTAGGTTTGCTTTAAGGTTGCCATAAGCCAGAATTGATTTGAAGGCATACAGCAAACACACACCTTTCTCCCAACTTTATAAGTTGTTGAAAGCCTCAGTTGTTGTTGTTGTTGTTGTTGTTTACAAATATCCACCTGGTGTTGAGATTATCTGGCAGTGAACTGAAACCTTCCTTGGTTTTGTTGTTCCATAAACAACCCTGGATAGGAGCAGAAAGCAAGTGCTTTAGTGCCCTCTGATAGCTTCTCCTTAGGGTCACCATAAATCAGAAATAACTTGAAGGCACACAATGACACTATTCCCCACATTATGTTTGGGACCAGCTGTAGGACCATGTTCACTCTGAGGGGTCCAGCCTTTTGTTTGCGCACAGGACACAGTCAAACATACAGGTCAATATCATCTGGGTATGCTATGACCTTGTTCTTCGTAGGGAAAGGGGAAAAGTTAGCTTGGAATAAATATTTCCAGAACTCAATGCTGCATTTCTGACAGTGGCAGAAGCCCCAGTACTTATCCCTAACCATACCACAGTGCTGTTTGGAAGATTTGTGGCACTTTTGGTATGATAAAACCAGTGGATTGTGCAAAGTCAATGAAGCAAAGCAACATCTGTTCTCAAGATGATCTCCATCCCCAGAGTATATTCTGTCATCACAGGAAGCTCTCAGACAGTACACAGTACACAGAGTCTATAAGGAAGGATATGTTCAGGGGAAAGTATTTCAAAGAGATCTATAGTTGTTAAGTCCTTCAAACTGGGTATGAAAGAGGAAAGATAGTTTTCAGTGACCACCAAAGTGGGCGACCCTTGGCCAAGTTCATGAAAAGCCCTATGAACTGATACACTATGATTGTAAGACCAAGCAGAGCCTATGCAAGTGTTACAGCATCACTCTTAATTGCACTGTTCTTCCCTTCCCTTTGTGAAGGGAAATGTTTTCCAAAAAAGAAAAAAAGGAAGAAAAAATTAACTTCAGTAATAGAAACAATGCTATATAATTCACTGAATTTACACCCTAAGCAGACCCAATATGTAAGTTTTCATTTTTCATTTTATCCACAAAGCAGATATATGATTATATTTGTATCTCAATTTGCACACACAACTAAGAAGCTTGTATATTTATTTTTTATGTTTTAATATTTGACACTAATATTTGGTCAGTGGTGGAAATAAAATTATTTTTCAGAGACAGTAACTTTCATTAGTTAACAATATTTACTAGCAACTACATGCCTACCAATATCTGTCTATCTGTCTGTCATCTATCTATCTATCTATCTATCTTTAAAGAGATGTCATAGGTATAGCACTGTAGAAGCACTAGATGTGTATTTTAAATAAACAAAATACTGTATTACAAAATGCAATCAGACTCTTGCATCTCTTACACAAGGTAGTAAAACCTGGCTAAATGGTCTCAATGGAACTTCTTACCTGGCAGGTAAATGGGGAATGAACAACCATGTTGGAAACTCAGTGAGGATTTTGCCTGGCAGGCCTTTCCAGGACATTCTGTATTTGTCAATCAACCTATATTTGTGGTGCCACCATGGAAAAGGACCTACTCCTGACTTTCAAGAAGTGAATATCTGTACTCAAAACTACCTGAGATATCTTCAGAAGTAAACTTTCTTGCTTCAGAGTAATTGCTTCATTTGTGAACAGGGCTCAGAAACATGAGTAGGACATATTAGGACATAGGAAAAGAGAAAACAGGAAGTGGTAGACTGGTCTGTGTAGTTACGCCATAACTTTCTCATTTCCTATTCTTCAGTAGAAACCACTATAGGTACAAATCATTGTAACTATATCCCTGCCTCAATCCCTCAGTTTTGTATCCTGAGAACTCTGGATAAAAGACTTGTAAGAAGTACAGGACTTTTAAGGTTATATCCCATTTCCTCAAATATTTATTTATTTATTTATTTTATGTGTTGCTTTTCTCCCAAAGTGGGACCCAAGGTGGCTTCCAAGAATAATCAATTAAAACAATTACCATAACATTTAAAACAGTTAAAATCACAGATAAAAACATTTTAAAATCTTTTAAACAAAGTTTAAAAAGATAAATGAAACATCCATTAACACACACACACTTATAGATTATACATACATTAAAAGCATACTTAAATAAAAACATCTTTGCCTGCCAGTGTGAAAGGAAAGCCAGGAGAGGGCCAGCCTAGCCTACTGCAGAAGGTGCTCTCTCGTGTTCTAACCAAGCAAGCTTGTGATGGGAAATCTGAGCATTTAATTTGCACATCATGCAAATTATTGTAGTAATGCAAATTATCCAAACTGCCACTCTAATTATACAAATTCAGCACATTCATTGTTGCATATCTTCCTCCACTACATTTCAGTCTCCATACCATTTTTTTACAGTTAGAACTGATTAGACAGAATCAATACAGAATAATATTTAAAGTGCTCGGCTATGAACAGGGAGACCCAGATCCAAATCCCTGTTTTATTATGGTATTTACCTTACAGTCTCCTGAATTGCTTCTTGCTCTCCCCTGCTCTCACTGTTCACTCTCCATTCCCTCTTACTCACCTCATTTCACCCTCTTGCAGTACACTCCTCCATTGCTTCTTCCACTCCTCCACTTGTATGGCTCACTCTCCCTTCCCTCTTAATCCCTTACTCAGATCACCTCACATCCTTACAGTCTGCCCAGCACTCTCTCTTCCCTCATGTCTGAAAGGCAGGGGTGGCCTTGTTTCTTGTAGAACAATTTCACAGAAGAATTATCTCCACATTTTGCTCCATATCTCAGCTCCTGCAATGGCTAGGGACAGACTTTCTTTCTTTCTTTCTTTCTTTCTTTCTTTCTTTCTTTCTTTCTTTCTTTCTTTCTTTCTTAAATGAAAGCTTGGAATCCAGGCTTGAAATGATGTTCCTAAGGGGAGCTAGGTGCCATGCCCAGGTTGTAGGTAAAACCTGGCCAATCTGGCAACCCTAAATACTTTTCATTGGTGTTCAACAATATGATTTGTGTTAGAGCAGTTGGGCTCTCCAGAATGGTGGAACAGGCCATCTTTGGCAATTCTGCCCATAATGCCTCAGTGTTTCTTCCTTAGAACCCTACAACATGAGGTGTTGGGGTCAATAGAATTGTTGGAAGTGAGTACAGTTAGAGGAGGATAATGCCCAGGGTACTGTTTCATCCATTAATGCTGGGTTGTACTGAGATATTTAAATTTTGTACTGAGATATTTAAATGCTGTACTGAGATGTTACCTGGAAAACTTGTGGGGCTGCCATGTTAAAGACTAGCTGATTTTAGACCACACTTTTTTCTGATCCCTGAAACTCTATGAGAGGAAGAACCACAGGGTAGTTTTCAGAAATCAAATTCCTATTTTGGAGTAGTCAGAGTGACAATTGGCCAGAGGCTGAAAGAAAGGGAAACCACCATCCACATTGACAACTTCAGCTTTGTGTGGAATTTTATTATAGCATGTGACTCTGAGCAAGGAGCATTGTTTGGTATTGACTTCAGTGGTGGCATTAGAGGGGTACAGAGAGGCCAAACCACACCAGATGACACCATCAGGGGGAGGGGTGACACCAGCCTTAGGACTTTATCAGATGCTCTAAAACAAAACAAAACAAAACAAAAACAAAACAAAAAAAAAAAACCCCACAGAGGTCAGGAGGAGGATGCCACTGTCCCACTTCTGGTAGTCGCTACCACATGCCCTGTACTCTTCTCATCCTTCCTCCGTGCTTCCTCCATGCTGGAGGGATGAAAAAGGTGCCACTTTTCATTGACTGAAGTTTCTGTCAATAAAAAGGGGTGCCTTTTCCGTTGCTCCAGCATGGAGGGAGAATGAACGAAGGACGGAATGAGGATGGGGCATGTGGTATCAACTGCCATAAATGGGACAGCAGCATCTTCCTCTTGACTTGCATGGTCGTCCCCCCCCCCAAGTGTCTGATAAAGTCCTTAGTGATGCTGTAGGTTGACTTTCTAGGGGTGTACTGTTGAAAGGGCTGTCCCACTCCCTGTTAGCTGTTTAACAGGGAGTACAGGAACTCCCTATTTAATTCCTCAAAATTTTTTTTTTTTGAGGAAAGGGAGTCTGGAAAGAATGCTAGCCACATAGCAGGGCAGCTAACTTCTCATTTTAAGTAAGCAAGTGAAAGACAAAACACTTTTTGCATAAGGTCAAACAAGCACAAAAAGCACAAAGGCCGTAGTATTAAAAATGTCGGAGTGAGAAAAAACATCATCCCTTTTATTTAAAAGCTAAATATGGAACTCCATTAAATTTTTTGAATACCTTATTTAAACTCTGGGATATGGTTGCCAGGTGAATTAAGGGAAGGAGTTCCTATCCCTTTAATGGTTGTGAAAAAGAATGAATTTCAGGTTTTGCTTGGCAAGACGTGATGAAATTCCTTCTGCACAACTGTTAAGGGATAGGAACCCCATCCCTTATTTCACATAGCAACCCTATTTTGGAATTACACCCTTCCTTCCAATCTGGAACAACTGATTGGATTATACAATAGCCACTCCTGGATAGAACCTACATCTCTTCATCAGGTTACTGCAGGTTTGCAAATTGAGTTCAACAAACCCAGATTGTTTCTGTCCTGATAAATCACCAACATCTGTGGCATGGAAAAAAAACACCAAACCAAGCTGCAGGAGGGTTAGCAAATGTGCATCCCACATCTGTAAATGCTACCCATTAATGACTACAGTTGGACCTCTGTATCTGCGGGGGTTCGATTCCTGGACTTACCACAGATACTGGAAACCATGGATAACAGCAAACCTTATTACAATAAAGGATGTCTGGAAAAACATACCATTGAGTTGTGTCGGAGGACCTAGAAGATGACTAGAGCTGATACTCAACTCTATATATGTGTCCCTATTTTGTGTCCCATGGATAAGTGAAACTGTAAATATTGGTTCTGTGGATACAGGGGCCCGACTTTATTTTATAATCCAATCTATTATCACAGATTGGAAGGAATCATGAAGTTTTGTGCCTTTGGGACATATTGGTAAACCTGCTTGAGGGTATAGGGGTGTGGGGTTGCTGTCTATGAGTGTTCTGGAAGATGGAAGACTTGAATGCACATGTGTGTTTTGTAGGAGACGTAATTACGGTAACAAATCCTGAGAAGACTAACAGAGAAAGAGGCCTGTGTTGGAGTGATGGTCAGATAAAACTTCAGTTGTTCTTATATGCTGGAGTGGCCTTCTGATCACTAAAGAATAATCTGACTGGTAGAGCTATTGGATTAGGCCCCCAAAAAAGAGCCTGCATATCTTACCAGGGCTGCTTAATTGCGGTGCCAGAGGTGGAAAAGCAAATACATTGCTGCCAAGGTACTGGACATCCAACATTTGCTAAATTAGTTCAATACTCTAGATGGAAAATCTCAGAGGCAACTTTCTCTGGGACTATCCCCACCCCCACCCTAATTAACAACAGATTAAATAGTTAACAAAATGTTGTTGCTCTTTCATGACACTTGAAATCAGCTCCTTGAGGCAAGTGCCTTGCTCTACAAATGATAGACCAGACCCTTGTTACAACATATTAACTGTGCCATTAGTGTTAATGTAACCACACTCCTTGCTCTGTAATAAACCCTTGGATGTACTTTTTAGGTCCATTTTTGGTGTGTGTGTGTGTGTGTGTGTTTATGAGGCTGTGGACTTTGACCCTCCTTCTGTCCTTTCAAATATGCTGCTTGTAGATACTTGCTGAAGTTGTGTTGCAACTACTCAATCTCTCAGCCCTGTTATTTGCAGTAAGGACCATAAGGTAGACAAAACACAGATAAGGTTAGAAAAGAGAATGAGAGGAATCCATGCATGCAGCTACAGATGTGCTGATGCAACATTCTGAGATCCAGCTTGATTTAAGGAGAAAGATTCTTCTGTGAGCTGGTATTACTCTTTGTCCCCCTTATGGCCTGGATTACTGTGGTGGGGGGGTTGGTTCTCATATAAGTTTTCTTTTTCTTTGTGAGTAAAAAACAAGCTCACACCCACAGTCCCACATGGTTTCCGGTGCTGCTGGCTTTAGAGTCAATACAGGAAGAGTGGGGAGAAAGCAACTGCACACTCTTGCATTCTTGCAAAAGAGTTTGTAAAGAAAATTGACTGAACTGCACTCTCAAGAAGCACAGATCATGGCTGATCATGTGGAGGAATGTGCGCGAGAGCTTGAGCTTGAGATCGAGGTAGAGGAAGGTGATCAGGGTGAGACTGAAAGGTAAGGACCTTTCTGAACTGTTCAGCTTCATTCTTTTGGCTTCTGTTTCTTCTAAAATGACTGCAATAGTAATAGTTGTGACAGTTTAAAGAAAAGGAAGAAAATGGGCGGGGATAACCCAGGTATTGCTCAGTCAGTGGAACATCTGGAGACCAAATTCATCTGCTCATTTGTCCACATCTCTGATTGTTTTTCATTTAATGTTAGTTTTAGTGCATTAGTGGCTACAAGGGTCAGATGGAAAACTTTAAATTTTAAATCTTGTTTCAGCTATGATTGTGCAAGAGGGGGGGGCCTTTAGGGATGATTTTCGAGACTCCTCCCCTGACGCTCACTATATGAAATATATGTAACATGACAATGCATCTTCACTCTTGTAAATGTTTCACGGCATCTGCTGACTGCAATAAACATCATGACGACAGAAATGCCCACTGTTTTACCTTTGCAGAAGAACTTTGGTGGTGGCCTTTATTAAGAACAAAATAAATACAGTCAGCCCTCCACATTTGTGGGTTTAACTTTTGTGGATTTGACTATTCATCAATTATTTGCTGCCACTTCTGCTGCTCCCCTGTGCCATTTTCAATAGGAACTGCAAGCCTCGTGAGACTGCAAGCATGTGGCAAGGCTTGTAAGTCCCTAATAAAAATGGCGTAGGGCAGCAGCAGAGGCAGCGGCAAGCCCCGCCAACTGCCCGCTTCTGCCTTGCGAAGGAACCCTGCTATCCCAAAGGCATCCACAGTGGGTTGAATCCATTAATTGTAATAATTTTTGTACGTGTTAAACATGGTTTGGTGGATCCTAGAGTTTTATGCCATTTTCCCACCTTTGTGGGTGGTCCTGCGCCTATAACCCCAGTGAATGTGGAGGGCCAACCATATTATACACCAGCATTATTGACCTGAATACAAAAGGTCCTGTGCTGTATTCTTCTCAAAAAACAAACAAACATACACACCGTTCTGAAAATCAAGAAGGGAATAAGTTTGTGGGTTCTTGTTCTCTTTGAGAGGATGTAAAATAACTCTCTGTGTGTGTGTGTGTGTTGGGGGAAGCTGATCAGGACTGGGACTGCAACATGTGGGCTCAGGAAGCAATTTTGAACCATTTTGCTCCATGTCATGATCTTCCTAGTGAAAATTCACACCAACTTCTATTTATACTTCACCCTGAAAGGGAAACTGCCATTGGTGCCAATGGCTTTGAGGTAGACTGAGGTAGTTCTATTTGATGCTGTCAGAGGATACATTTCCACCAGCATATATGCATTCAGGATATACAAGAAGGTGACAGCTGGCAACCTGGTGATAGTGTGAATGAGGTCTGCCACTGCTTCCCTGCCAATTAATGGCTGTTTTGGTAGAGGGGTTAGGCACAACTGCACCCTGGTGTCCAGCATCCATTGCATAGTTGGGGAGAGGGGCTGTTGCCCAAGGAAGTACCACATACCATCTTTGCAGTGTCTGAAAAAGTACTTACACTGGCACAACTACTATTTATGGTAGCATAAGTTACCAGGAAGATTCCAGCCTTTGTTTGGTTCATAAATTAGAACCATATGTTTAATAAGTTGATTTGGGGTTATGATGCATTGCTTATTTCCTCTGATATTTCACATGAAAGGGTTAGCTAGGAATGGACAAACAAAAGATCACTATATGCAAATGAGTGCCTTTTCAGGTAATCCTTGGGCTTACTGCCAGTTTACACTTTAACCAAGCTGGCAGTTTCCATCAGCCTTGACTCTGGAGTGCCCTTGGCAAATCTATTGTCTGAGCCTTGCAATAATTCAGGCACAAATCCATCAGCTCAACATCTCAAACAAATGTGAAGCGACATTTTTGGACAGGCAATTAGTAGCCTATCTCAGCTTTGTGGCTGAACCATCTTGAATCCCACTTTACATTTTGGACAAGTTTAGCCTTTCAGAGTGAAAAAGAGATAAGAGGTGGAAATGAACACAAATTGTAAGCAGGCTTCAAGGAAAATGTGTTTAAAACTGGTAGGAAAACATTTTGCTTTTTAAAATAGCATTTTAAATACCATTATTTTGTTTGCATAAACCAGTGGTTAAAGTACTTAAAGGATAAAAGGATCTATGTTTTTTTAAATTTATTTAGTTATTTATACCCCGTTCTTCAGCCACAAGGCTATCAGAGCAGCTTACAAATTGTTTTAAGCAATAGCTATTTACACATCTACACTGCATTAAACAGTGTTAGCTAATTGCCCCCACAAGTTGGGTACTCAATTTACCAACCTTTGAAAGGATGGAAGGCTGAGTGAACGTTGGAGCCCGCTGGAATTGAACTTGCAACATGGTGGCTTGCAGTACTGGCATTTAACCACTGCGCCACCAGGGCTCCTGGTGTAATTTTGTAATTTTGAGACTGTTGTTATTGTGTGCCTTCAAGACCTTTCCGACTTAAGACAACCCTAAGGCTGACCTATCACTGGATTTTCTGCAGCTGAGGGTGTATGACTTGCCCAAGGACACCCAGTGGGTTTTCATGGCTGAGTGGGGATTCAAACCCCGGTCCCTAGAGTAGTATTCCAACATTCAAACCCATGCTGGCTTTAAGTCCATACCCTCCAGCTATCCCAATTTGGCAGAGATACTTTTTCAGATGCTTTTAAAATGTCCCAGTTTCTCTCTCCTCCCACTTTACCCCTTTAGCTTAGTTCAATTGCTGCAAACTAAGTTCAAAATGCAGAAGTTGTTTCCATCCAACTAACTCAGCAGGAGGTAAAGGAGAGGAGGGGGAAATTTGTCCTTCCCATTAGACTCAGGTAAATGCAAAACTTCTGCAGCCTCTCCCAATATATCTGTTCTTCCTCATGAATAACTTTTGCCATCTTACCACTCTGATGTTGCTTGGCCGCATGTATCCTGGTTTTCATTTGAGAAATATTGTAGGGATGTACTGTAAGTCAAGGACTGAGCTACTTCAATTTCTTCTGATATTAAGTTCCTTTTCCCCACTCCATTTTGAAAAACAATGTAGATAATTGTTCAGAAAAACTTGGTGGGTGTGGGGGGGGGTCACAATCCAAATATGCTTAGATGCTTTTCTGGACAAAATTTAAAGGTATTTGCAGAAAGCTACTCAGAACAGAGCTGCTGCCTTGATTACAAAGACTGACAGCTGCATTTCTGGTCACTCACTTCCCCACCACACATGTTCAAAATGCCAAGTATGGAACAGTAACAATGGAAATGGCCCTCTATGATGATCCCACATGTTTCTTTTTCTAAACCAAATCTGTGAACAACATATTTCCTCTCAGGGTAACCACAAGGCTAGTTTAGTGTGGTTCCTCTTTCCCTTTGAAATGTTCCTCTTGTTTCAGAACGTTTTGTTGGTAGAAAGTGCTGGTATATTTTTGATGTTGTCCTGGAAGGTTTCTTTTGCATGGATTGAAATTTTTGGGTACAATTCACTCAAAAGCTTTTCTTGACTATGATGTCCAGAGCTAGTGTGGTTAAGTGGCCATTTTAACTGGTCTGTACTTCTGCATGCTTGGCGGATACCCAGTATGAGGTGTGAAAGCCACAGCCTCAAAATCAGCTGTACTGACCCCAGAATATGACTCACCAAATTCCAGAGCATGAAAATGTTATTTTTGGGAATAATCACCAGGCCAGCATAGCCCGTGCTCATACTAGATGCAAGATTCTGGCAGTCTGAAAAGTAACTTTTCCAGCTGTACTATAGAGTCATCCATCATGCATCTAGCCAAACACAGATGCAATTTCTGCATATAATTTCTCATCACCAAAACACTTTAAATCCACCCACCTTTGCCTTCCCATTATTCCACTGCTGAGGAACCTGTGGCCCCATTGATATTGAGAAATTATGACTCCCATCATCATTCACCACTGGCCAGGCTGTCTGAAGCTAATCTGTACTGGAGTCCAACATCATTGATACGCCACACCTTCTTCAGCAGTACATTAATCACTTCAGATCCCTGGGATATGTATAGATAATGATATAAGGTTATGCAACATAAGTATTCTTCTTTCAAATTTTAAGGAACTTCCTGGTGGAAAAAAACCCACTTCAAGTGACATTGCAAACTTTTTCAATTATTTTTCTTTTCAACGAAAGTCTAAAAATTGTAAACATTTTCTAGGGAGACTTTTTATGTTTCTGAACTCCCAGCTCAATTAGTCTATTTCCCAAATTAATCCAAATTTAAAATTCTTATACTGTATAATCAGTCATGGTCCTGGATACAGGATAATGTTAACCACAGACTAAATTTCAAATTTGGAAGAGAATAGTAATATAGTAAAGCTATTTTACAAAAAACATTTATGTACATAGTGGGATTTACTTCTGAGTAAACATACATGGAATTGCACTGTAGGATATTGTTATGGGTGGGTCTCTCGTGTCCATCTATCTGTAACACTATACTAGTTTCCTGTGCCTTTTTCTTAGAACCAGCTTAATCCATTGCATTTGTTACAGATAACAAAAGATACAAAACAGGTGCAGTGATATAAACTCAAGACAATGCAAGCTGTTGAATTACATACATTCTTCAGCAAGCAGGGATATCCCATCTCTCTCCTTAACCCACTTGAGCACTGTTGGGCATGCTGCAGAAGCAGAAAACACAAGGCTGCCAGAATAGAACTAGGATGATTCAGAAATATGGAATTCAGGTGAACCCCCAAACAAAATGCACACTCGTTCAGTTTTCTAGCTCACCAGCCATGCTTTTCATCCAGGAAGCAGGTAGTTGCCAATAAGCATACTTATTATGAGAACCAGCATGCTGTAGTGGTTTGAGCATTGGGCTACGACTCCGGAGAACAGGATTAGAATCTCTGCTTGGCCATGGAAACCCACTGGGTGATCTTAGGCAAGTCACACACTCTCAGCCTCAGAGGAAGGCAATGGCAACCCCCCCCCCCGAACAAATATTGGCAAAAACCCACAGTATGATATGGTCACAGTAAGTCAGAAACAATTTGAAGGCACACAACAACAACAATAATCAGCTTGTTGTTGTTGTTGTTTTTAATGTTGTACTATTAAAGTATGGTTACAAAAAAAAAAGAACCAGAAAAGAAAGGGGAAAAGTAAGTAAGAAAGTAAGAGAAAGTAAGGGGGAAAATAAGGGGAAGTACACAGGATATAATAAATGCCTATGTATATATATTGATCTAAGGTGACCACATTTGCAAAAATACATTTTCTTGAACTCAGCGCCTATAAAATACACATTCATGCATAGTTAAAACAGTAAGCTCTTCTAACTATTGAACAATAGATAACAAATATTTTATCTTTCCAACCCTGGAGTACAAGTGTTTTTGTAACAGTAAAAGTGCATAGAATTCAACAGTGTTGACACTCAGTTAAATTCTACTTCACAGAATATAATCTAAAAGATAATATAAAAGAAAATGGGCTGCTACAAATGTCAAATATTTTTCTAATGCAAAATGTATAGGTTATTAATACAGCCAATAAAAAAGGAATAACCACTGAACACACCTACCAGTAACCATTGTTTTGTTCTGAGTTTCTTACTTCCTCCCTTTAGATCTTCCCCCTACCCTAAGTTTCTTATACTCTTGGAAAACTTAGTGTTCTTGTGCATGAACAGTGTCATATTGGCTACATAAGGATCTGCATGAGTCTGCTATTTAGTATATAGGATCCCAAACCAACTGTGCTTTTTCATGGCTTTACTGGTTTGATAGTGGAAGAGAAGAATGTTCTGGGACTGCAATTTATGCTGTATATAGAGAGACAGATGTCCTCTGCTGTGTTTGCTCACATTAGGGCATGCAATGTGTGTATACACCCAATAGAAAAGGGATGGGGAATGTGCAGCCTCCCAGATTTTATCGGGTTGCAGCTCCTATCATCTTTCATCATTGCCTGTGAAATGGACTGGTGAGATCTGCAATATAACATTTGGAGGGCCATGTTCTCAAGGCTGCCTTAGAAGGCTGGAGGATGTACCATGCATCACACACACACGGGCCAGGGGATGGGGGGAATAGGTTTCCCAGGGCCAACTGATAAAAGTTGCTGTGCATTTGTTCATCAGTATACACACATTTAGACACCATAAATTTGGGGCAGTGTTATGTTATACCAGTTATGTATTAGCATTTCTACAGCTCATTGATCATGCTTCTCTCTTTTGTATGTCATGGTAACCTAGGAGATTATCAGACACATTAAAAGTGGTGTTACACGAATGCCAGGAGATCGCAAAAGAGCTCCCTTTTCAGATGGCGTGGTTCCCCCGTCGTTATGCACTTGTTCTGCTGCCGTTCCACTGGCACTGCTTTTTATTGATGGAATAAGCCATCAATAGATCCCCCATTCCACTTCTATCACAGATGTTCCTGCGAGTGAAAAGTTGCCCCATTATGCTGGCAAGATCCCAGCATCAATGGGAGGTCCCTGCCAGAACACTTCCGAGTGAGATCAGGACATCCAGGTAAGTGGCACACTTTTTATGACCCTCCCCGGGTTACTTCTACCTTTTAAAGTGTGTTTTTGTGCTTGCTGTCATTTTTTCATGTTCTTTTTATTTTTATTTTTGAATTTTCCATACTCATGTCTTCTCGCAAGAATCAGTGGGATTTCGATCCAGGAAGTGCATGGAGCTCCGTTAGGGCTCCATTCACTCCTGGGCTGCCAGAACGGTGGGAGAGGAGGTAAGTGCAGTGGAGAGAGTGATTGTGATGTGATAGGGATGGGACAGGGGCGGGAGTGGAGATTCTGGGACAGGAATGCTTTTTTCATTTCTGTCTGAAAATCTCCCTAGATCCCAAATACAGGAACTGTCACAGTTTCCAAAGTTAGCTGTATCTGTCAAGTTGATAGATTCAGAAGCACCATTCCCCAATCCTTACAATTAGAAAGAGATAGCTGAAGAATTAGGAGCAGTAGAAACAGCATTTGGTACAACATTGCCCTCTTTTAAAAGTTTCCAAATTTATATAAAAAAAGGAATAGCTGGTGTATGTGTGTAACCCCTCCCCCCAAAAAAATTAGCTGGCATCCATATGGCAGTTACAGATTTGTAACCTAGGAGATTTTCACACGGGGAATATATTCCCCGGGGAAATCGGGACAGAAATATTTCTGTCCCGGAAGCAACACCGCGGTTCACACACCCACTTCCCTCTCCCGATATTCCGTCGTCCTCACGCTGTCTTTTTTCTTCTCTCTTCCGTCATATTTTATTAACAGCGAACTCCCGTTAGTAAAATATGATGGGAGAGAGAAGAAAAAAGACAGTGTGAGGACGACGGAATATCGGGAGAGGGAAGTGGGCGTGCAAATTGCAGCGCTGCTTCTGGGACAGAAATATTTCTGTCCCAATTTCCCCGGGGAAAATATTCCCCGTGTGAAAATCTCCCTAGTGTTACAGATCTGTAACTGTTCCATATTCACTAATACTATGTGCTCACTAATATTAAATATTCACAATCATGGCACTATTTCCATAATCATATTAAGAACAATAAAAAGGGTGTTTGGGGGTATGTCCACAGCAAGAGGAAGAAGAAGGAAATGGTAGGCCCACTACATGGAGAAGATGGCAAAATGCTGACAGGGGACAGAGAAAAGGCACAATTACTCAACACATTCTTTGCCTCAGTGTTTTTAGAAAAGGAAAAGGGTGATCAACCTGAGTATAATGGAACAGAGGATACAATAGGGGAAATCCAGCACAGAATAAGCAAAGAGGTAGTAGAGGAATACCTTCTTAATCTAAATGAATGTAAATCTCCAGGACCAGATGAACTACATTCAAGGGTATTTATTAAAAGAGCTGGCAAATGTAATCTCAGAGCCATTGGCAATAATCTTTAAGAACTCCTGGAGAACAGGAGAAGTCCCAGCAGACTGGAGGAGGGCAAACGTTGTCCCCATCTTCAAAAAGGGGGAAAAAGAGGATCCCAGCAATTATCGTCCATTTAGTCTGACATCAATACCAAGGAAGATTCTGGAGCAGATCATTAAACAGAGAGTCTGTGAACATTTAGAAGGCAATGCCATAATCACAAAAAGTCAACATGGGTTTCAGAGAAACAAGTCATGCCAGACTAATCTGATCTCTTTCTTTATATATAAAATGACCAGCTTGGTAGATGAAGGGAACGCTGAGGATATCGCATACCTTGATTTCAGTAAGGCCTTTGACAAGTTTCCCCATGACATTCTTGCAAAGAAGCTTGTAAAATGTGGGCTAGACAAGTTAACTGTTAAATGGATTTGTAATGGGTTAACCAGCCGAACCCAAAGGGTGCTCATCAGTGGTTCCTCTTCGTCTTGGAAAGATGTGACCAGAGCTAATACCCTAGAGGACAGGATCAAAATTCAAAATGACCTGGATAAACTGGAGAGCTGGGCCAAAGCTGACAAAATGAAATTCAATATGGAGAAATGTAAGGTACTGCGCTTAGGGTGAGAAAACGAAATGCATAGATACAGGATGAGGGAGACCTTGCTGAATGAGACTATGTGTGAACGGGATCTAGGAGTCCTAGTAGACCACAAGTTGAATATGAGTCAACAGTGTGATGCGGCAGCTAAAAAGGCCAATGCAATTTTGGGCTGCATAAATAGAAGTATAGTGTCTAGATCAAGAGAAGTAATAGTGCCACTCTATTCTGCCTTGGTCAAGCCTTACCTAGAATAGTGTGTACAGTTCTGGGCACCACAATTCAAAAAGGATATTGACAAATTGGAGTTGTCCAGAGGAGGGCGACTAAAATGGTGAAATGTCTGGAAGCCATGCCTAATGAGGAAAGGCTTAGGGAGCTGGGCATGTTTAGCCTGGAAAAAATACAGTTAAGGGGTGATATGATAGCCCTGTTTAAGTATTTGAAGGGGTGTCACGTTGAGGATGGAGCAAGCTTCTTTTCTGCTGCTCCAGAGACTGGAACACGGAGCAATGGATGCAAACTCCAGGAACAGAGATTCCACCTCAACATTAGGAGGAACTTTTTGACAGTAAGAGCTGTTCGGCAGTGGAACACACTCCCTCAGAGCGTGGTGGGGTCTCCTTCCTTGGAGGTCTTTAAACAGAGGCTGGATGGCCATTTGTCAGGGATGCTTTCATTGTGTGTTCCTGCATGGCAGGGAGTTGGACTGGATGGCCCTCGTGGTCTCTTCCAACTCGGCAATTCTATGATTCTATATACGTCCACCTCAAATTTACCTTAACAGCCAGCAGCTGCACTGAGTGGTTAAGGTCTGTTCTGCTGCTAATTGGGTCACAGCACGGTTATGTTTCCAGTCCCCTTCCACCAGTAATTTGTGGCCTGACATGTAATTGCAACAGGGGTCTTGCTTCTGACTGTCACAGCCTTGCTCATTTGTGGGAGGGGGCTGGGAATGCCATCCTGCTGTGCCCCGATCAGCAGCAGAACACACTTTCATCATTCACTGCAGTTATGTATTCTGGCTGTTATGTATTCGTAACTGAGTAGGGGATGTAGGATTTCAGCCATCATTTTTAAAATTTATTTCAGAGATTTAAAACCCTTTTTTAAAAGTTTCCATATCAGCATACAAATGAAAACAAATGGCATTAAAGTACAAAAGCAAAGGAAATATCAACTAACCCAAGAATATAAAGGATCATTTGGTATTAAAACTAATAAAAACAGCTGCAAATGAAAACACCAATGGCCTATATCATTTTCTCCTCACTTAAACTTTAGAGTCATTCAAGTCAATGTTAACAATAAGTGCTGGCAAACACAGAGATCTAGACTTGGTGCCAAAAGGTTCTGCAATGAAGGTGGGTCTGTCTGCAAAGCCCATTCCATAAGCAGGATGCCAGCACTGGCAGGGTACTTTGGCAGTCACTGCTCCCAACGTTTCCTCTCAAGGCAGGCATGACTAAGGAAAGAGCCTCCATGAAGAACCTTGATGCCCAAGCAGGTTTATAAGGTGGTTTTTGTTTTGAGATAACTCAGTCCCAAGCATTAAATACAACGGAAGGCTTAAGTAGCTCAACTTTTGTGAAACATTTGGATTAACTGGAAGAGTTTGATTAATTTCATGGGGAACCTTATAGTGCCTGAAAAGAAAAAAAGCATTGCTGATGCTTCACCTAGTGGTTAGACTGCTCTTAGCAGCTGGGCTACATTTCCTTCTAATTTGGGACAGAATGTGCAGTGGCAAAAACATATCATTTAACTGTCCCAGTTTGGCAGGGACAGTCCTGAATTCTTTGTCATCCCACTTTTCAGCTGCTTTTTAAAATGTCCTAGTTTCTGACTCCTCCTTTTACTTTCCTCCTTTGTCCTCACTTCCCTCAATTGCTACAAACTGAATTCACAGCACAAAAGTAGTTTGCACTCAATTATCCCAATGGGGAGTGAGGAGAGGAAGGGGCAGAATCTTGCTCTTCCCTGTAGGCTCAGGCAAAAGCAATCTGCTATAACGTCTCCTAGCTTGTGTGTTCTTCCTCCTTAATAACTTTTGACATCTTGGCCACACTCCCATGTTGCTTGGCCACATGTTTTCATGGTTTTCACCTTCGACTTAGAATCATAGAATTGTAGAGTTGGAAGAGACCACAAGGGCCATCCAGTCCAACCCCCTGATATACAACAACACACTGCACACAGCCTCAAAAGAGCACAGCCTTATCTTGACATTATTATTATTGTTATTATTATTTATCTGTAGCCCACTTTTCCCTCAAGGCTGGGGACCCAAAGCAGATCACATTTTTTAAAAACACACAATTAAAATATACAAAAAGTGCAAATTAAAGCAATATTAAACTGCCTATGTAATTAAAACAACATCAAGATATATAAAAGAATAAAATATACTTTAAGATATTAACAACTTTTTAAAAATTAAAAACTTTAAAAAACAGCCCACCAAAACCACAAAGCACCCCCCCCAGCCTGTTCTTTAAAAAGGCTGCCTGAATAAAAAGGTTTTGGCCTGCTGCCGGAAGGGAGTTCCATAGTCCAGAGGGGCAGCCACTGAAAAGGCTCTCTCTCGTGTCCCCACCAGCTGTACTTGAAACGGTGATGGGACTGAGAGAAGGGCCTCTCCTGAAGATCTCAGGGCCCAGGCTGGTTCATAGAGGGAGATACAATCTGCCAGATAGCCTGAACTTGAGCCATATAGGGCTTTATAGGTCATAACCAGCACTTGAAAGGCAAAGCCAATCCACTGAACATTTTGAGATACACATATCCTGAATTCTGCTGCTTTTGCTGGCAAAGTCAAAATCTGATGTAAATGTAGGAGGGAGGGCCAACCTTCTTTTAAGGTGCCCCAGCTTTCCTTTAATGTTTAAATGCAGCACAGCAGATTGCACTTGGTTACAGAAAGGAAATCCAGTGGAGCTTAGCCCACTCCATTTTGCACCAATTAAAGTTGCTGCAACTCGAGAGAGTGCATAATACAATGACATATGTAGTGGCCAGTACCTTGTGAGGCTTGTGTCTGTAAGAAGCTGTAGTCAACTAGTCAAGTGATGAGGTCCTTGACTAGATAATAGCTTCTTACCAACACAATCAGCTATCTGTGCACAACCTTCAAGGTTGCCTCCCGCCTTTGGCTTCTCATTTCCTGCGCTCTACAAAGTTCTGAGGGTGCCCTTGTATGGTCATTGCTTCAGACTGGCTTTGCTGTGCCAGCAGCAGGCCCCATCCTGTCCTTTGCCACGTTCATCCTCAGCTGTCCTGAATTCTCGAGATCCCTTAGAGGAGACTTGGAGAGTCCTAAGTCAGATTACAGCAATTGCTAAGAATACCCAGCACTGGAAGGAGATTGTCTGGGAAAGCTGATACCTAGCAAAGTATCTCTGGACTTCTTGGAACTGCGTTCCAGAGGACAGGGTAGAAGAGGAGTTGCTGATCTATGTTTAACTCAAGTGTGTATTTAAAAAAAAAAATCATGAAAAGGAACATGTTTCACTTTAGGGAATGAAAGAAAGAGTTGAAGGAGTTCTTGGTTCCTGCAAAGAGATGTGCTTTATGATGAAAGGTTACAAGGAACCCAGCTTCCCATTTATTTAGTAGGTGAAGTTTCCAGTCCTTTCCTTGCTTCCAATCCCTGAAAGCACTGGGGTTTTATTTGTAAAAAGTTCTCTGTGCAACTGAAATTCCAGTCATGTTGCACCTAACAATTAGCATGATAGTGATGTTGTAAGCTCTGAACAAGGGAAGCTCTCAAGAGTCAGTCTAACACCCCTGGTAAAATCTGTTCAGTTACAGCCATGAACATTTGTGATCTGTTTGATAAATATTCAGAAGCTTTGCCTCTGAAGTTAAGAAGAAAAGAGCTCACAATAGCAAACCTTAAAAAAATTCTCTAAGTATGTAGTTCAGGCCCTTTGAGAAACACTCCTAGATAAATGGTGTTTTGCTAAGCTTGATGTATTTTCTGGAAGCAGTGCAGTGTCACTCTGCCAGACTATTATGTGAGAATAACAACCAATGATAATGTGAATGTTGATCCATTTTTCTTGTTTCATTTAGGCTGCATGCAGCTCTAAACATACTCTCTAGGGAATAAGCACCATGAGACTTACATCTAAGTTAACATACCAGACTTTGCGCTGTGCGTAATTTTGCATATTCTGCATACCTTCATAAGGAGCTGACTTGTGATACTCATAACGAAGAAGACAAGCCATAAAGGACTTCTTCAAAATTAAAATTAACTATATATAGTAGCATTTGTCCAAGAGAAACACATTTAAATTCCACAGTAGCTGTTCACTCCTATAAGAAAGGAATGTGTTTTTAGAGAGCTTTGTTAAAAATCACCAGAGGTCTCTCTCTGGCTTTTCTTCGCAAACGAAGATTCAGGAAGGACTCATCCCGTGCTTTCTGCAAGCACGCTGATGACTAAAAAGGCCACTGTATCGCTTTTTTGGAGTCTTTGTATCGCTTTTTTGGAGCGCCCCTCTTACGCTGACCTGTGGAGGTAGATAATAGATAAATGGCTTTATTAGACAAGTCAAATACAGCATCATAAGGATGCCTAACAATTGCGAAAGAGCGGACGTACCAGACGACATCGCCCTTTCACAATCATATATCCTTTAAAAAACATCCTATTTTATTGACGGCCCAAACTGTCAATAGATCTCTGGTAGTGATTTCTTGCCGGCATTAGCATTTGAATCCACCCCATTGTACTCATTTGAATGCAGTGTCAATGGGCAAACACTTCTGGGTGAGATCGGGACAGCCAGGTAGGCGATGCTCTTTTTATGCCCCAGCCCACCCCACCATACCATGTACTTGAAAATGTTTAAGTGTCTGTCTGTACTTTCCTTAACTTTTTGTGTCTTTGTTTTATTTTGTTTAATTTGCCACGCTAGTGTCTTCTCGCAAAAATCCAAAATATTTCAAACCCGGAAGTAAACAGACTCCATTTGAGCTCTGTTACTGCCGGAGAAGCCTCTTTAATGCCAATAAAGGTAGGCCTGGTACAGTGGGTTCTTTTGCTGGCATAAAAATGCCACAATTTATGCCAGCAAAAGAACATTAAAGTGGGGTGGTCTGATAAAGTCCATAGAATAAAGAGATGTGGTGGCAGAAACATGTGTCCAATCTAGAAGGATGACAGACAGCAGATCCATTGGCAATTAGAAGAGAAAGGGATCTTGTAGCACCTTTGAGACTAAGAGAAAGAAATTGAAGCATAAGCTTTTGTAGACTTAGGTTGCTGCAACACTACAGAAATAATGCAGTTTGACACCACTTTAACTGCCATAGCTCAATGCTATGGAATTCTGGGATTTGTCATTTTGGGAGATAGCTTTCTCTGTCAGAGAGCTCTGGTGCCACAGCTCTGTAGCTCTGGTGCTATGAATCCCAGGATTCCATAGAATGGAGCCATGATAGTGTGGAATGTGGTGGAGTCTCCTTCTTTGGAGGTTTTTAAACAGAGGCTGGAGGCTATCTGTCAGGAATGATTTGATTGTATATTCCTGCATGGCAGGGGGTTGGACTGGATGGCCCTTGTGGTCCCTTCCAACTCTATGATTCTATGAAAACAGTGTCAAACTGCATTATTTTTGTAGTGTGTCAGCAGCCATAGAAGCTCACCTCATGCCAAAGTAAAGCAGAAGGGCCAGAAGGTTCCACTTTCTGTGCTGCCTTACTGCATGATGTCTTCTGGTGTTCTGCCATTCCAGTCCTATGGGAGACCAAGGTAAAACCACATCTTTTTGCAAATGGATTTTTCCAGTTAGCAAACAGATGTAGCTTTACCTCATTCTCCCATGGGACGGGAATGGAAGAATGACAACGTTGTGCAGTAAGGCAACACAGAAGACAAAACCTTCTGGCTGCTCTGCTGCTTTACTTCAGCATGCGGTAAGCCTCTTAGTCTACTTCCTCAGATACATGGAGATGCATTGCAGATGCAATGAGGATAGAAGAATGAAAGAGGCTGAGGCAGAAGCAAGTTGGTTCCAGTGTAGCCTGTACTCCAGCAGGAAGTAAAATAACAAGCAAGCAAGTAAGTCCCACATATGTTTTCTTTAAGAATGTATGCATATCCTTAGGGCCGGTTTAAGGGCCCTGCAGCACCTGCAGCCACAGGGAGCCCTGTCATTGGGGGGGGGGCTTTGTAACCCTCCTGCAAAAACATTATTAGTAATAATCTGAATATCTTGTACTGTGAATAGGTTAGGCTAGGTTAGGTTACATTGACCTGAGATAAACATATGGACCCCCCAAAATAAAGTGTTGCAGCCCCCCCCCCAAATTCCTTAAACCTATCAGTTTCCGGGCCCAGTATAAGGTGTTGGTTATTACCTTTAAAGCCCTAAATGGCTTGGGTCCAACTTATCTCTGGAACCGCCTCCTCCCATACAATCCTCCCTGCGCACTCTGGTCCTCAGGGAGGAATCTGCTTCAGCCACAAAAATCTAGGCTGTCTGCAACCTCCCAGAGGGCCTTTTCGGTAATCGCCCCCAAATTGTGGAATGACCTGCCGAACGAGATCCGTCAGATAACAACCCTGAGTAGCTTTAAAAAAGCACTAAAGACGGATCTCTTTCGGCAGGCCTTTCCTAATTAGATCCCGGCCTCAGGGGATCCCGGCTTCTTTTAGTCCGCTGGCCATTTATAGTATTTTATTGTATTTATTGTTTTTAATTGTGATTTTAGATCAGTTGGTTTTAATTTATAATTGTTTAATATTTTTTTATGGGGGAGGGTGGGGTGGGGGGTGTTTGGGGATTTTATCTGTATTGTATTTTATTTTTTGTAAGCCACCCCGATTGTTTTAACAGAGGGGCGGGGTGTAAATAATAATAATAATTATTATTATTATTATTATAAACCGGCCCTACATATCCTCATGTTGTACATAGTGTTGCCAGGGTGAAAACAGGAGATGTTTCCTGGATTTTTAATGGTTGTATAGAAGAGAGGATTTCAGCAGATGTGGCTTGTCACACAACCAGGTAACAAACAACACCTGCTGAAATTCCCTCTTCTATGCATCCATGAAAGATACAGGAACCATCTCTAGTTTTCTCTCTGACAGCCCTATGCATATGTCCAATGAGGCACAGTTTATATGCAGACCTCAAATTAGGAATGGGTGAATCTATCAGTTTCTGTTTCTTTCTCTTTCCAAATTTCCACCTGTGAGTGGTTTTTAATTGTTTCAAAATGCTCAAATAAGTTTTATTGTGCACTGCATGGAAGGCAGGTTGTTGTTTTTGTTGTTTCATAATGTCCTGCATCATTTTGAAATTTTGTTAGAGTCCATTATGAAATTCATATGAATTTTATGTGCACTTTTTTACCTGTAACACATGCTTTTTGCAAGAACTTTCCCCTTATATAATGCTTTTGGGGGTATATTTGTTTTTTTAAACCTGCATTTTTGTGCACATTTTCCCTTAATTAGAAAATATAGATAGGAAAATCCAGAGAAGTATAAATAAGGAAGGTTGGAGTATTGATTCAGGACATGTTTGCACACTGATTTGGGAAGTGTAAAATTGGGTACATTCATATCAAAATGTAAACTGAATGAAATGCTCCTCCATAACTGCAGGAAATAAGCTCATTTATGTAGACAGGAAATAACTCCATCTGTGGTTATTGATCATCTCCTCTCCCTGCTGACAGTTTTCCTCCCATCATACAGTGGTGTTCCAAGATGAGGTTGTACATTTATTATGAATGTATCATAGAGTTATAGAACATCAACAGTAGTACAAAGCTGCATTTTTCTGTGTTAATTAATGTTCAGCTTAGCAATGGAATATTTGGTTTTTGGATGAGTGATGCCATGAAATTCTTCAGGAAGCGAAGGGCATAACATTTTCTGACAAGTCTACTCAGTTTTCTGATGAATTAACCATTTTCTTAACACAGTGTTTTGAAGTCACTAATTGCAAATAGAGGCCAAAATCCAACTGCTAGTCTCAGATCCTGAAGACTCACTGAATCTATTATTGGATGACAAATGCATACTATGTAACTCTCATTGATTCAATAGATCTGCTCTAGTAAGGTCTAGCAATTGGATTAAGGCCATTAAGTTACTTGCAATGAATTCCTTTTTGGAACAACTAAGGCATAAGTAAGCCACATCACAATTACAACAGAATGATGGATGACATCACTTCTTTTGTAGTATTACTATACCTCTTTTAGTTAGTTTATAGTAACAGAGGCTTCTGGCATCACAACACTGGTACATTTTGTAGTACAGGTAAGTGACATATATTTAATTTTTGAAGTAACTTCTTTAGTCTTGTTTGAATAATGAGAAATAAAAGAGTTACTTTTTCAACACTGCAGCCACAGTGAAAACTAACTACTTTTGACACCTTGGAACAGTAACTGTAAGATTTTAAAAGTAAGGTTTATTGTAAGCAATATATAGCTGTCTACGGATTTTCACACAGGGAAAATAACTCCCATGGAAATTGGGAGAGAAATGGGGTTGTTCTACTGCCAACGCTCCATTTCGCACACCCCCTTCCTTCTCCTTCTCCCGATCTCCCTCCGTCTGCTTCCATTTTCCTTCCGGTATTTTCTGCTTTTGTTAGTAAAACTTTTGTTAGTAAAACAAAAGAACTTTTGTTAGTAAAAAATATCAGAAAGAAAATGGAATCAGGCCCTGTTTCTCTCCTGATCTCTGCGGGGGTTATTTCCCCCATGTGAAAATCTTCTACATTAAAGAAGTCTGTTGAATGGATAGGTAACTTTCTGTAATCTTGGCTGCTTGGTATTCTGCTAGTCAGATTACAGCAAGTCTGTTTTATTTTACTAGCAATAACTCTCCAAGGTCTTTGCCTAAAGTTATTCTTGCTACCAGTGATAATCTAATAGGAAATGCAATGGATTGATTCTGAGACCTGATATAGATAGTGCATGTGTTGTGTTGCTAAATCATGGCTAATTGAATCAGTAGCCGGCAAAACTGGATTGTAAATGTGGCTGAACTTTGCAACCATAACAACAGCTCCCAGAGACACTGGTCTTCAAGGAAGTTATGCAAAAAAATTTTTGTCAAACCAGGAAAAAAGAGATGGAAAAATTGAAAAGAATTGCATAATAAAGACACAGCAACTTCAGAAAGATGGACTTGTTTCTATTAGATGCTGGTTTGTACTATCAAAGAGCAGATTTTTAAGGCTGTGTACATTGCAGGTTTGGTCCCTTGCATCTACAGGAAGAAAAACTCCTAAGATGTGCTTTCTCCTAAAAACAGGTGCAGATTGAACCCTTCAAAATTTGGGAATCATTGTTTTCATCTATTTATCAATACACTGTATGTAAAGTAGAAGTTGCCTAGGAGCAAGTGACAGATGCTGGCCATGTGGAACTGCCAGAGCCGCCATTCACCATGGTTTTTTTTTTTTTTTTGTGGGGGTGGGGGTGGGGGAGGGTGTAGTCATTTTCCAAACTTAAAAGTGATGGGATTTTAACTTTTTTTTAAAAAGGAAAAAAAAAACCATGACTAGCCATAATCTATCACAGCATCCAACGTGGTTTTATTTTCTTATAATAAGGAATGGACAGAGAATATCAGAATTGCTGTAGATTTCTTAATGGCAATTTCACAGCTTATCTCCTACTATGGGGAGTTAGGGGGCTACATTCTTCTCTGATTAATAAGAGTTTTAAAAGAATGTGCCATAAGATATGGCAGCTGACCTAACAGGATATGCCATATATGATTAAACTGACAAATGAGGTAAGAGTAAGAGAAGGGAGGCAGCAGGAAAATAGGTTTATGGGAAAATAGAGCCCCTCTGTATAATTTTTGAATAAGAAAGTTCAAGCCACTGTAAAGCATTATGTATTGTTGGGCACCCTTATGCGTATCTGTTAACTCTTTATATTATCTCACTTCTGATTTTTTAAAATATTGTTGTATTAATTGGCCCTAGAGTATGTCACTGTTTAAAATAATTGTTGTTGATGGTTTTAATATTGAAACATAAATAAAAATAAATCTCATTTTTTTAAAAAAGGGTTTAGTTTGCCAGTAACACAAGAGGTGTTACTAATATTTGACAATGAATATTAGTATTAGTATTGAATTTAAAACAGAATTCTGTTCTGCATAAGATTGACCTACACTGATGATATAGGACATTTTCAGACAGTGCTTAATAGTGCTTACCATGGGATTAGGTCCCGGGAGAGGAACGGCAATCTTGCGCAGTAAGGGGTCATTTTCGGCCGCCGCCACCCCTCTTCCGGGATCCTTCGTGGCACATCCGTGAAGCTTTGAAAGTGGCCATGCCATATTTTAAGCATGGAAGTTGCCCGTACTTAAAATATGGTGTGGCCGCTTCCAAAGCTTCACAGACGTGCCACGAAGGATCCCGGAAGAGGGACAGCGGCGACCGAAAATGACCCCCTGCCGCACAAGAGTGCCGTTGCTCTCCCGGGACCTAATCCCGCGGTAAGCACTGTTAAGCACTGTCTGAAAATGTCCATAGTTTGAAACCAATGTTTAACATTCTAGTCTCTTGGCAATATGGAAAAAAATCACAATTATTATCATTTATTTATATACTGCCATGACACTTTACAGTAAAACAAACAGGAAAAACATTGGGTCCTGCCAAAGGTATACAATCGAAAACAAGTGTATACATAAAAACACCCAGAGGGAAGGAAGGAATAATACACATAAAACTATAAAATACAATTGCAAAACCAATTATTCAGATTGCTACAAAACAACACATACAATATAGTATGAAACAGTAAGAAAACATAAAAATAAAATAAACTGACCAATATATGTAATAAAACATAAAACAGCAATACACACACACACAGAGTATATCTCTGGCTTTTCTTCACAAACGAAAATTCAGGAAGGACTCATCCCGTACTTTCTGCAAGTGCGCTGATGACTAAGGACTTTTTCGGACAAAGAAAAAACAACACTAGCAGCCTCGCCATGTTGCGAGGCTGCAGCGCTGCAGGGCGTCCGTTTCGCATGACACCCATCCCTAGCGGTGAGTAAAAATCTGCTAAATATAATGCTCAAATGTCCCAGCGGTACTGCAACAGTACCGCTAGGGACGGGCGTCATGCGAAACGGACGCCCTGCAGCGCTGCAGTCTCGCAACATGGCGAGGCTGCTAGTGTTGGGGTTTTTTTTGTCCAAAAAAGTCCTAAAAAGGCCAATCTGAGATAAAGAAGTCCGGTTGCACACACACAGGGAGTATATACAGTATACAGAAACAAACAATGTTCCGTGTGTATATTATCAGTAATATACAATCAGGACTGTGATAGCAATCCTATACATGCCTATCTATGAGTAGTTCTCCTAGATGTCAGTGGGACTTACTTCTGAGTGGGTATGCACACAATTGTATTCTATTTCAGTCCTGTTAATTAACAGTACAGACTGCACTCATGGCACAATATTTGGATTTAGAAGAATTTGTGCCATGGCCTATAAAACTTTCAAGCTCTATTTCTGATGTGCACATGGGGAGAAGATTGTGATTGCCTGAGGCGCATGTGCTCTTTTAATTTCCAAAGAATAGTCATTGCCACCAAAGCAGCAATGTTTCTTGTAGTGCCTTACAGAGAAATCAGTTTTGTTGGGCATAAGCTTCCAGCTCACTCCATCTGGACTATAGTACACTCCATCTGATGAAATGGGCTGTACACCATCATGAAGCTTACACCCCAAAACAACTTATTTGTCTGGAAGGTACCATAAGATTCCTTGTTGGGTTTTTTTTAAGGAATTAGAAATCAGAAGCATTTTCATGCTTCCCCTCTAGGGGGCAGGCTGTACTTTGTCATTTTACTAAAACCAGCTAGGGGTAACAACAACAACCAAAAAAAAGGCAAAACTACAGAGTTCTGCAGCACTTTAAAGAGTGACACATTTATTATACAATGAGCTTTAGTGGGCTAAAGAATAAAGGAGGCTGCTAAAAGAGTTCTTACTTGCCAATGACATACCAATTTAAAGAACGACAGGTAGAATCAGAGAGCATTAAATCCTTAGATTTACTGGTCTTTACTGGTCTGTAAACCCAAAACTGAAAAAATATCTTTCAGGAGTAGGCTTTATGATTAAAAACTCCATTGCCTCCAAACTTGAAATCTTGCCAACAGGACACTCTAATCGCATTATTTCCTTACGCCTCCCACATGTTGTTCTCTTCAGTATATATGCCCCAACTACTCAAGCCAACCCTGTAAATCCTTAGAATATATACAAAAGTAATTTTGCATACTTCTTTGCACCAACACTGAACCACACTGGTGTTCATACTCTTAAGAAGTTTATGGAACCATGGAAGCTTCGTTGGCCTCCTTCAGAATGTGGTGAATATTATCATTCAACTATCCTTCCTAGATCAATGGCTGTACCCTCCAGCACTATGCACAGCTGCGATACTTTTAAAGAATGGCAGGTTCAAAGACAGACCATCACCTGGTCAACAGCTATTTTTGTTGCTGTGTGCCTTCAAGTTGTTTCTGACCCTAAGGCAAGCCTATCACAGGGTTTTCTGAGGGCTGAGAGTGTGTGACCAAGCATGAAACCCAGTCTCCAGAGTTGTAGTCCAACTCTCAAACCACTACACTACACAGGATTCAACAACTTTAGACAGACATATATTAAATTTCCATAAAAATAACTATTTGCTATTGTGAATTTCCAAATATAAGGCCGTGGAACTAGGAAAAAATTGCAACCTCAACCACTGTAGTATATTCTTCTAACACTAACACTGACAGAAAAATTTAGCTGGATTCTTATATGCTTTCTTTTTACATGTCATGGGCATCATTCATTTTAATGGAAATTCTGGTATGGTGAAATAGCTTTCTAAACAAACCCATGTTTGGTAAGATTATTAACTCTCCATCTTATTATTTATCATGCTACATTTATCATGTTACAATATACAAAGTACATTGACCGTACTTCATTCTCCTTGTAATGTTAGAAGGTGTCATCAGTAGATGAGCAGAGATCTGAATCTGGGTCCCTTGCATCCAGCACTCAACTCTTAAGGCACTCACACATTTCCCTGCAGAAAACCTTCCTTTGGCACAATGAGAATTCAACAGGGAACCACAGTCAGTCCCAACTGGGTTGATAGTGTCATTGCTTCCCTGACTTAGAAATGTCCATTTTCAGATGTACATTTTAAAAATACATAATGGATTAAGACCTCTCCCTGCACTATGAAAGCTACTTCCTGGGAAACATTTTAGTTTGAGTGAAACTGGGGGTGATTCTCTGCATGCAAGAGGTTTATGAATCTGCAAAGTGACACCCAAATGAGAGGGGAAATTGAGCCATTACAATTTCAAGATCCCCCAGGCAGTTTGCAGGAGCTAACATTTCAACAGAAACTGGCTTGACTTGCCAACAGGATCCAGTGTGGTGTAGTGGTTAGAGGGCTGGATTAGAACAAAGTCTTTGAGAGGCAAGTTCAATATCCACCCATTCATGGAGCTCCTCTGGGGCGAGCTACTATCTCTGAGCACATCCTTCCTAGAGGGGGCTTGAAAATAGAAAAGGGTTAGGAACAAAAGAGGACCCTCCTTAGAAGAACAGGATAAAAGTGTAGTGCCCCCTCCAGAGCCAGAAGCCTTTACTTACAATAGTTATTAATTATAATTATAGATCCATTTAAAATGAGCAATTGAATAAAACTAAAAAGCCAGGAAGTAAAACAAAGCAATACTGTATAAGATTGCCTTCAATTTCTCAGCTGCAGTGGGTTAGCACTGTATTGCTGCATAACCTTCGGCTCATTTACACGGCATTTTTTATCCCAGGAAGAATCGAGATCTGGATATCTCAAATCTGTCCTGTCCCCATGATTTGTTGCAGGTAGCAGAAGTCTCTTTTTTTGGATTTGTTGTTTACATGTACCTCTGTCTTGGGAAAGGGGCATGCAGCAGAGCTGAATTTTGATTGGTCTGACTTTGGAGGGGGCGGGCTTGCAAGGGAAGCCTGGCAATTCTGGATCTGCCATTTTTGTATGGGCCTGCGTAGGGTCTTCCGCTGGCTCCAAAGCCCAGCTGGCAGAAGCTGCAGCCAGCTGAGAGCCAGGTGAGGGCTGAGCCCTCCCTCCCCTCCCAAGCCCCTTTCTCCTGGCTCCCCCCCCCCTGCTGCAGAGGCTTCTTCCACTGAGGAACTGTTCCTTCAATGACAGAAGCCATTGTAGTCAGCAGTGAGGCAGGCCAGAGCTGAGCGGGCCAGAGGTCTCCCCTCCCCTAGCCTGCCCTTTCTCCCGTCTCGTCTCCCCCCCCCCCATGGCAGCTCCTTCTGTCCAGCGGCGGCGCTGCTGGTGCGGCAGGGGTGCTTTCTCCGTGACTAATAGTCATGGAGACCCCTGCCATGGCAGCTCCTTCTATCTGGCACCACTGCTCACAGTCACAGAAGAAGCGTCTTCGGCCTCCCAAATGAAAGCGGTGCCGGGTGGAAAGAGCTCCCAAGGGCTATGGCGCTTCTGACACTTGGAAGTCCCATTGCCTGCCTTTCCCCTGCTGCTGCCTCTTTCTCTGTTTCCCCCCTTCCCCATTTGTCCCAGCAGCCAGAAAACAGGTAAGATAGGGGGGAGCAAGGAGGGGGAGGCAGTGGGGGGAACGGCGGGCAATTGAACTATCAGTCCCATTGCTTGCTTGTCCTCTGCTGTAGCCTCTTCCTTCATGTTCCACCTTCCACATTTGCCCCAGCTTTCTCTGTGGGAGCAGAGGCAGCACTGAGCAAAACAGGCTAGGGGAGGGGGCACATCTGGCCTACTCAGCCCTCACCCGTCTCACCACTGACTACAATGGCTTCTGTCACCAAGGGAATGGTCCCTCAGTGGAAGAAGTCTCCACAGCCAGAGGTGAGCCAGAGAAAGGGCCAGCTAGGGGAGGGGAGAGACCTTGCCTGGCTCTCAGCTAGCTGCACCTTCTGCCAGCCAGACTTTGGAGCCAGCGGAGCACCCTATGGAGGACCAGACAAAAATGGAGGGTCAAGAATTGCAAGGCTTCCCTTGCAAGCCCGACCCCTCCAAAGTCTGACCAGTCAGAAATCATCCCATTTCCTGGGATGGTTCCTGATTGTTGAGACAACCAATAGCGCAGGTTGTCCTGGACTTTCCAAAAAAGTCCCTGGAAAATAGAGGGAAAGTCACTGGTTAACTGGGGTTACTACCCCTCCTTCTGAATAGCGCATGATGTTTGCGAACCAATAGGGTTTGACATGAATTCTTCTCCGTTTTTTTTGCTGTGTAAAAGGGCCCCTTGATTAAATTGTATGTGTTTATTAGTTCAGGAGATAAAATCTCTCTCTCTCTCTCTCTCTCTCTCTCTCATATTTTATAACAATCCCCTCTCCCAACACCCTTAGGAACATATACATTATGAGTAGATTGTACCTTTTCTGTAGTTTTTGAAAGGTTTGAAAAACTCAGACTCAGGAAGCCAGAAATATCAAAGAGAATTGCAATCTATACATTTATATTGGAAAACTGAACAGAAGGAAGTTAATTAGATATAAGAGAATGAAAATGTATGATAAATCAGAATAAATTATAAAAGTGATTATAAAACTTGGAATGAACAGATAGAAATAATGTTAAAGTTCAGTGTCACTGGACAATCATATTAATGGTTTTTGCTGATTACATGTAAGTTTATAATATTATTTTTAAAAATGTTTTTAATACAATAAAAAAATTAATTAAGAAAAAAAGAAAAACTCAGACTCAGCTAACTGCAGCTTCCATAAGTTTGTTACCATTTATCTCATGTTTTTAAAACACAAACCTTGCAGAAAGGTCTCAGTCAGTCAGTGCAAACACCACCTCACTACCTATTCTATGATGTATGCAGTCACTATTAATAAATGTAGGCAACTGGGAATTAGATGGCCCTTGCAGTCCCTTCCCACTCGATGAGTTTGTTGAAGTTTTATATTCAATTAAATTCTTGCCACATTGAAACTCAGGCACATTTTCATTTCCCTGAAAGGTCCTTTTTGTTCATTATTGTTCTTAGCCAGCAATTGTGTCTAGCCAACTGGCACGACAGCTGGAACTTGAACCCTGGTTTCCCTGTTCCCAGTCCAGTGCCTGAACCACAAGGGTATTATTGTTCCCTCCAAGGCACCGTTCCTAGTCCAGAAATGAAAGAGTTAATCCCTTTCTCACTGTAGACTGGAGTATATTTTCCTTGTCAGTATATCCATCTTAATAAACTCCAGATGTGCAAGGCACTCGCCTGAGCATCTTAATCCCAGGCTTCAGTCGTTTTGAATTGTCCGCTGTAGATTCTGGGAATTTAGTGCAATGAAAAATAGGGGCAGAGTGGTGGTGGGGAAACACTCCCCTGATGACCCTCCTTCCCCACACAGGAAAAGACTGCTAAAACCTCAAACTACTAAAAGTAGGGTTTTAGAAAATATAATCATCTTTTATTGACTATATGAGACAGAGACTAGGAGCTGAGTTGACAGTGTTATCATTTCTCATTCTATGTGGCATGTATAAGGGCCAGCGCTCTGCATATCTTCTACAGGTGGAGTGGGCAGGTTGCTGAACAGTATGGGCACCACACCATAACTTATGGAGTCACTGCTCATTTGAGCCATTAGCTGCACATTATGAGCACAACAGACATTTCATTTTCATGTCAGGTTCTGAAATATGCGCACGCACGCACACACACACACACACGAGGACTATGGCAAGACTGCTGTATCACTTCCACTTAACTACCTCACAAATAATACGGTAACCCACAGATATCTGCAAAAATGGCACATACAACCCAAAGGGCATACAGAATTCATAATTGCAGTGAATGCCCTGTCTGGGGACTATCCTGCATTTCCCAGTGACAATATCTTAAAAATACTTCATAACCTTCATAATTAAAGTACAACCTGGAGGAGAAACATGATGACACAACAAAATAAGAAAATATGTATTGATTGTGTGTTTATTATGAAAAAGGAAATGTGCGTTTAAACAGAGTGTGGTAACATCCTCAGCAATTTGTGGGTGCTTCTAATTGTTTTTATCCCCCTTAGGCTCTCTTTAGCTGAGCACAGTCAGAAAAGTTAGGTAGTTCTGTAAGGATAGGTGATGAACAATTGCCTTGTTTCTAAGATGTTCGTGCAGATTTTATACAGAAGTGAATAGGAGCTTGTAGCACTGCTGAAGTTGTTTTGATGTGCATATGAAGTCTTCAGCTTCCAGTATTAGCGCTGGAATGATGGTAGCCCTAAGGTTCAGGTTGGAGATGGGACCATCAATTTCATACCCTCAAACATTTCAGATGAAAATGGGGATACATGTGGCCAAGCAACATCAGAGTGTGGTCAAGACAACAAAAGTTATTAATGAGGAAGAACACACAAGCTATGAGAGGGTGCAGTAGTTTGCTTTAGTCTGAGCCTTATGGGAAGGGCAGGATTCTATCCCTTCTCTCTCCCCTGCTGAGTAAATCCAGTGCAAACTGCTTTTGCATTTTGAACCTAATTTGCAGCAGTTGAAGTAAACTTAGGACAAAGGGAGGAGTGGGGGAGGGGGAGGAGGGAGAACGGGGACATTTTAAAAACAGCTGAAAAAGTGGGACGACATAGGATCAATTGAGGCTGTCTCTCCCAAATGGAGACAGTTTGAGGGCATGCAGTTGCTTACTCTAGAGCTAGGGCTAGGCTTCTGTTACTGATTCTTCCTTCAGAAAGATACAGTTGTTTTCACTGTCCACAGGCCTAAATTTCAAATAGTGAGTTATGGCACTCAGGTCCTGCTTGTTGGCTTCCCATAGTCATCTAACTGACCACTGTGGAAGGCCTTTGGTCTGACTCAGCAGGGCTTTGATATAGTACAGATTCAGTAAGATTGCCAGATCTCAGAGTAGTGGCTGAAGTTTCAAGGAATTGCTATGTTTCTCCAGGTCCACAGCTGGGGAAACAGGTCTCAGGGCAAACAGCACTGGAGGAGGGGAAAAGTTAATTTTTTGTATGTGATAGGTCTTTAAAGACACCCATTCTCAGCTGGAACCAGGGCTCTTTGGCTCACCTGTGCAACACTGATACACCAAAAAGCCAGGAATGGGGAGGCTGGGGAGAGAGATGGACTCATCTTATGCCCTTCAGTCCTGTGTGCCATTTGAAGCTAGGCTGGTTGTAGAGGACCAGTGTGGTGACTCATTGGCTTTCTTATTGTATGGTATAAGCCCTGACAGCAGCAGCAGTAGCAGCAGCAGCAGGAGGGGGTGTTACGCAAAATCCTCATGTCTGTGGAAAAGATCCACACATGTATTGGTCTCACAATGGGGAAATATAGTATACCAGTGGAGCCTAAAAGCAAAACGGAGCCAGAGACCCAAAATAACCAGAAGAAACTTTATTGAACTGTTTAAACTGCATTCACACATGCACACACACTTATCCACTGCACACACAAGACTATTGAAGTAAGGAAGGAAATAGTTAGAAGTGGATTAGGTAGAGTCTCAGGAGCTATATTGCACCTGATCCTGAAAAGGAGAGCTCCTCAGGAGTAATAGCAAGCTGATGCACCAAAAATGGGGTGGGGAAAACTAGAGCAGTGAGTTAGAATTTCAAAAGAGGGGGAAGGTAGCACCTGTCTTAGAAGCAGATCTGGGGAGATAGTTCAGGGTTTAGAGGGGGGGAGGGGGGAGGGGATCAGATGGATGTGGAGGATAGAACAAGGGGGTCTGAATGCAATGAACTGATTTTTCCAGGGGCTTTTATAGGAAAAACCCCTTTGAAGGTGCAATCTAGATGAAAGAAGCATTTGTCGTCAGATGGTTCCCAACAACTGAAACAAAGAAATGGATAACCCAGAAACTGATAGATAGATAGATAGATAGATAGATAGATAGATAGATCTGGTGATTGACAGACAACCTCCCTTTTGAGTTAGAATCATAACATTGTAGAGTTGGAAGAGACCACAAGGGCCATCCAGTCCAACCCCCTGCCATGCAAGAATACACAATCAAAGCATCCCTGACAGATGGCCATCCAGCCTCTGTTTAAAGACCTCCAAGGAAGGAGACCCCACCATGCTCCGAGGGAGTGTGTTCCACTGCTGACTAGCTCTTACTGTCAAAAAGTTCCTCCTAATGTTGAGGTGGAATCTCTGCTCCTGGAGCTTGCATCCATTGTTCTGTGTTCTAGTCTCTGGAGCAGCAGAAAACAAGCTTCCTCCATCCTCAATGTGACACCCCTTCAAATACTTAAACAGGGCTATCAAAGGAACAGGCTTAGCATGGCAATGGGAACTCCCAACCACAAGTATGGTCTTCCTTACCAGAGAGGAGGCAGGAAGAACCTTTTCCTTTTTTGAAGAATTATCCCCTATGCCAAAAGGTGTGATGTTAGAAAATTTACTAGGTTCCTTCCTGGCTAGTATGTGTTATACTGAGCCAATGTTTTTCCTGTCAGCCCTTGAAAAGCCCAAGTTGGCCAAATTGATATCACACTATTGTCAATTATAAGCGAATCAAGGTGGGGGATGATGGGTCCTGTTTTAGGGGGATGATAGGTGTCATTACAAGGGTGGAGGACTGAAATAAAAACTTGAGCAGGAACATAGAGCCGTGAAAAGCTTCCTAGCTTTTCTATAGGTAATTTCATGTGTTATGTGAAACCTCATGGGAATGACAGCAATTGCTGGATGGATTTTGCCATTTATCTAGCTGTTGAAAAAAACAACAACCTTTGTTTCCCCCTATCCTAGTTCTGAGTTATCATGGTTTCATAAGCCCAGGTTTTACCCCATACCTGTTTCTCAGAATCAGCCAAGCACCTCTGGTCTGCTTGCCAACATTTGCCTGCCTTGCCTCTGTGCCATCAGAAGGGTCTACCCCATATATCATGAGAATCTGGCCCCTAATCTCTGGTATTGGCTGTGAAATCTCAGGGAAAGGAATGCTTCTGACCTGACAGCCCTAGGTTTTATGGGATCCAGAAGCTTGTAATACATTCCTCTGGATGCATACTGGCTGCTAAACACCCTGTATGTGTGATTGTCTTTATCACACTCCAGAGTCCAGACAGTATGGAAAATATTTTCCCTTTTCAAGCATGGAATGGGTGTGGGGAGAGAGAAAGATAGTTCTTGTTTTACTAATGGAGTTTATGTAACATGCAGAGAATGTGGTGGCTGCTTTGGATCTCTTTTGAAAAACTGCAGACTGACAAAAATTTCATAGCCTTCATTTCTCACACCCTTGGAAAGAGAAATCATCTCAGGAAAACTCCACTTTGAGTTTGTACCATGGTATCTATTAACAAGTAATTTCTGTTTTCTAAAAAGAAAATAGCCTCTTTATCTTCCATGTTGTTCAAGATCACAGAAGTGGATTAGAAAACATACTGCTCATCAAGCAATATTGGGTCACTGAGAATATAGTTAACCCATATTAAAAAGTGGGTGGATCTTCCTCTGTTCTTTCTGAGCATATGCAGCAAATTGGTCTTTGAGGCTGTTATCCTGTTGGCGCACTATTCCAGCGTAACTACACCAATGTAAGCAGAAGAAGGCTACAGACACAGCAGCCATGAAGGAAAGAAGGCATTGGGAAAATAGACGGTGCAGAGCTGGAGATCAAAGAGAGCAAGGGCTGTTCCTTTGCCCCATCTACACAACTGGAGCTGAATGCATCCCGGTTGCTGTCAAGGTGGTGCAATCAGTGACAGTGGAATCAGGCAGCCAGTAATAAATCTTCAGTGGAAACACATGGGCTGAGAAGATCTTGGCTGGTGTCTACCTTGCCTTGCCACCACTGCATAGCACTGCTAGTGCAGTACATTAATAGGTTTTCAGTCCTTCCACCCTTCCTTCTGTTACCTGAACTGCTTGGGGTCTGTGGGGACCCTCTAATGTCCTAATATTAATTTGGAGAATTTAATTAACTCAACTTGGCATGCAAGAGGATGCAGGACCTTTTGACCTATGAATAATGAAGTAATAATGAAGGAAAGTCTAAGCAAAAAGGTACAATTAAGTGATCTTTATTGAAAAATAAATATCATGGAAACACTCAGGCTTCAGACACTCACACAAGGATATTGAAAATAGTAGAAAGTATTTCTACTATTGGTGTTGCAGGTTTACTGTACCGATGCTACCAGAGCTGAGATCACAGAGTACACTGACAGAGAGGGGGTCCGGAAGACGGGACTGCTACACAGTCTAACGTGGAGTTGAGAGGAAGTGGAACTGTGCACCTGGTGACACTGACTGACAGAGTATCTGGACGAAAGGGATATGTGCACACTTGGGTGGTGTTTTAGGGTGATATTTATATGAAATAATTCCCCTGGAGGGATGGTATTTTGAGTGGAATACAATATTTCTTGGAGTTTCCCAGGCTAAAACAAAGAGTACCCCAGAAGAGTTAGCAATCGTTAATGGTCGATGCTTTTAGAATTGAATAGGAACAGGCAAGGTCTTTTATTGGAGGGGAGCAAGAGAGGAAGAACCCATTTTACAAGCATTAAGGTCTCTTGTTATCTTTGAGTGGATTGGTGAATGACTCACCTGCAGGTGTTAAGTTTCTGACCTGAGTATTTGTTTGGGGAATTTCCAAAGGCCCCTTTCTTGGTCATACATGAATACAGCCTGGGTATTAGGTGATCCCTGGTTTACCTGCAACCACGTGGATGGCCACATTAAGCCAAATTATTAAATATAGCCAATTATCAGATACTCCAAGACAGGGCTATCAGGGTAGGTAACCCTTCCTTTCTTTCTAAATGGGTTACTCTTATTCCTCACAGTAGAATATATTGATCAGCCTGACCTTCCACTCCATGCTTGAAATTCTTTTGGAGAGAAATATAGAAAAAGTGGCTAGGGTCTGCCATTTTACACACTGTAGTGATACAATGAAGAGACCTGTGCCTGGTGTTTAATAGCTTATTTCATGTCAAGGGTGGATGTAGTTGTCTGGGTCCTGTAACAATGTTATTAACCTCAGTGTTACCACTCTTTTCCTTTGCCAGATTCTGAATAGTTGCAGAACTTCATGCCTTAGTGGAAATGAGAATCTGGGCCTCTACTCTAAATACTCTAACCACTACAAGAAAGAAAAGGCTGATCTGTATCAGTGGTATCCAGTTTTAGGGAAAATGTGCTACAAGTCAAGTATGAGATGGTAGGGCACAAAGCAATGCTACCCTGCCTGAAGAATTTGGAATGTGCACATTTTTTGATATCTTTTTGTTTCTGCTCCAACAAGTTAGAGAGCAGGGAGAGATGCAACACTGAAAAGACAATCCCTAGCTACACCCCAGGCCTGCCATACATGCTATAAACCTGGACAGCTGTTTGGTTTGTGACATGTATGCAACAGGCTGGTTATGCATGTTTTAGAGCCTACAATCCTTCTTCTTCTCCTCACCACTTATACCAATGGCACTCCCTTTCTGTGGTGGTGGGATTGCATGCTCCTGTGAGGCAAGAGGCTATGTTGATGGCAGCAGGGCTGCTGGTAGGGTCTCCCATGTCAGATGGGCTTTTGCTGAGGAGCCAGACTAAATGTGCCAAATACTACTGGTCAGCAAAAGTAGTGGGGGTGTGGGGGTGACACTGGCGGAGGATCTCTCAGAGACAATGGAAGCACTTGTTAGTACTGTGCGAAAGGAGGCACGGTAAACCCCTTTTGAATGTCTTTTACCATGAAAACCTTTTGATGAGAGAATCCAAAATGAAACAAGAGATAGTGCCAGAAGATGAAACTCCCAGGTTGGAAAGCACTCAGCATGGTACTGGGTACAACTACGAGTAGTGCTGTGACTCATGACACAACTGGACTCAAGCTGAAAGAACATTTAGCTGTTGATGTGCTCAGAGGTGAAAGGAAAGTCCAAAGCTGCACAACACATATTGGAATGTGGAATGTGAGAAGCATGAATCAAGGGACACTAGACATAGTAAAACAGAAATGGAATGTAACATTACAATACTTGGGGTGAATGAGGTAAAGTGGACAGGAATGGGACATTTTGAGTCAGATAATTACTCAGGAAAGAAGAAATGGGGTAGCATTAAAAGTGAGGAAATATATATCAAAAGCAGTTAAAGGATGTAATGCAAAGTTTGACCAAATCATATCAACAAGACGTCAGGGAAACCCATCATTATAACTTTAATCCAAGTTTATGCTCCAGCTACAAAAGCAGAAGAAGAAGAAAATGAACGATTCTATGTGGAGTCCAGGAGGAAATTGATCACACACCAAAACAGGTTTACTGTTAATCATAGGCGATTGGAATGCAAAAGCAGGAAAAAGAGCAAAAGCAAAGATTGTAGGAAAATTTGGCCTAGGATCAAGAAATGTAGCAGGAGAGCAACTTGTTGAATTTTGCAAGGACAACAGTTTGTTCATCACAAACACATTCTTCAAGCAACCAAAGAGGTGAATGTATACACCGACATCATCCGATGGCCAATATAGAAATCACATAAACTACATAATCAGAAGCAGAAGATGAAGAAACGCCATTCTCTTTGCAAAGGAAAAAAAAAAGTCCAGGAACAGATTGAGGGCAGACTATAAACTTCAAATGTAAAAAAAAAAAAAAAAGTAAAAGTGACAGAAATAGAACCAGAACCCTGAATGCAACTGTTCAGCGACTTGTGTGCAGGGACAAGGAGAACTACTATAATAATCAATGCAGAGAAACTGAAGATGACAACAAGAAAGGGAGAATGAGTGACCTCTTCCACAAGATCTGAGAAACCAAAGAGACATTTAAACTAAGAGTGGGGATGCTCTATTACCAGTAGGGGAATGCATTATGTGCCCAAGTAGAAATGAAAACATGATGGAAACAATACAGGGGAAAACTGTGGGGCTACCCTTGGAAAGCATTTGGGAGCTGCAGCTAGTGCAAAATGCAGCAGCCAGGCAAGTGTACAAATAAAAAGGCAATGAAAAGAATACACTGAAGAACTATATAAAAGAGATGAAAGGGTGACAGATTCATTTGAAGAAGAATGGTATGAAGATAAATCTCCAGTTTTAGAAAGTGAAGTGGAAGCTGCACTCAGAGCACTTGGGAGAAATACAGTAAATTACCAGGAACAGATTGCATACTAATACAGCTGCTTCAGGTTACAGAGACAGTTCTAACTAAAACTAAACTAAAAGAATTTCAAAAGAAAATCAGCCAGTGCTTTATAGATTATAGCAATGTCTTTGATTGTGTAGATCATGAAAAACTATGGATTGTTCTTAAAGAAATGGGTATGCCACAATATTTGATTGTCCTGATGCCTAACCTGGACAGCCATTCTGACTGGGGAGATTGAATTTTTTTAAAAAACTGTTGGGAGAGGCTGCTTGTTGCTGAGGGGCTTGAACTTCTGACCTTGCCCTTTTACCCTCAAGAGCCAGAGGCGCAAACCTAACGGCGCGCGAATTTCAGTAACCAAACAAAAATACAGCAGACCTAAAAGTACAGCTTAGCATTCTCAGCGTTAACTAAGAGTTCTTAGATTACCTAAAAGCTCTCATCATGGACACTGAGGGGACTGCAGCAGTCACTTGCAACACTTGTGCGATGTTTGTATTCTTGTCTACAGATGTGGAGAACTTCACATGCACCAAATGCAAGCTGGTAGCCCTCTTGGAGGAGAAAGTACAGCAGCTGGAGACACGGGTAGCTACACTTCAACAGATTCGTGAGCAAGAGGTTTTCCTGGACAGAACAGAACGAACAGTCTTGGATGGGGACCGCACAGAGGAAGTGGCTGTGGAGGAGAGGGTCACTTCATGGACACAGGAAGTAGACAGCTGGAGGAATGTCACACACAGAACAAGAAAATCCAGGGATTCTTCCAGCAGCTTGCAGCTACAGAATCGATTCGAAGCCCTTTCCCTTATCAAGGACAACGAGGAAGAACAGCATGGACAGACTTCAGGGGTAGAGCAGGGGACCTTGAGAGGACCACCGCAAGGAACAGCAGCTGCGAAGCCTCAGTGGAGGCGTGTGGTGGTGGTGGGGGACTCCTTGCTGAGGGGTACAGAAGCAGTGGTATGTGGGCCTGACAAGATGACTCGGGAGGTGTGTTGTCTCCCTGGGGCAAAGATCTGTGATGTGACCGAGAGGCTGACAAGACTCGTCAAGCCTACAGATCATTACCCCTTCCTTTTGGTCCATGTGGGAACCAATGATACTGCAAGGCACAGCTTTCCCAAGATCAGAAGAGATTATGAGGCCTTGGGTAGGAAGCTGAAAGAAATGAACGCACAGGTGGTCATCTCGTCTCTTCTGCCAGTTGAAGGGCATGGTCCAAGAAGGGAGAGGAAAATAGCCGACGTAAACAACTGGCTCCGTAGATGGTGTCGCCGAGAACAAATTGGATTCTTGGATCATGGACTGCGCTTCCATGCGGGGGGACTTCTGGCAAGAGATGGGGTGCATCTTACAACAGTTGGAAGAAACATTTTTGCCAACAGTCTCAAGAATTTGATCAGGAGGGCTTTAAACTGAGTCAAATGGGGGAGGGAGACAGTATTCTGGAAGGCAAAAGGGCTGGAGAAAATAGTCAAACTGTCATAGAGGGAACAAGGCAAACAGCGCAAGGACCCAACAGTGGGAGGCAAAAAAACTTGCACAGGGAGCAAGTAAAGGGAACACATGGTCTCAGATGTCTCTACACTAATGCACAGAGCATGGGAAATAAGCAAGATGAACTTGAACTCCTTGCACTACAAAACAAATATGATATAATAGGCGTTACTGAAACCTGGTGGGACGAGTCTCATGATTGGAATGTAGGAATAGAGGGGTATAACCTTTATAGGAGAAACAGGCCAAACAGGAAAGGAGGAGGAATAGCATTATATGTCAGGGATATTTACACCAGTGAAGTGATCCATGACATCAATACTGGAAGCCAGGTGGAGAGCATCTGGATAAAAATTAAAGGGGAGGGAAACAACAGGGATGTTATTGTGGGACTCTACTACAGACCCCCAAATCAGACGGAGGAATTGGATGTTGCCTTTCTAGAACAGATGAACATACATGCAGAAAGGAGAGATGTAGTAGTGATGGGTGACTTCAACTATCCTGATATTTGCTGGCAATCTAACTCAGCCAAAACTACAAGGTCTAGCAAATTCCTTACATGCCTGGAAGACAATTTCATGGTCCAAAAGGTGGAAGAGGCAACAAGGGGGTCAGCTATTTTAGATCTGATCCTAACCAACAGAGACGACCTGGTTAATGGGGTGCAAGTGGTGGGATCCTTAGGTGAGAGTGATCAGGTTCTCCTGGAGTTTGTTATACAATGGAAAGGAGAAGCAAGGCATAGTCAGACACGCATTCTTGACTTTAGGAGAGCTGATTTCAATAAACTCAGGGAAATACTGGGGATGATCCCATGGTCAAGAATACTAAAAGAGAAGGGACCTCAAGACGGATGGGACTTTCTCAAAAGGGAGATACTGAAGGCACAATTTCAAACAGTACCATTGAGGAAGAAAAATGGGAGGTGTCTCAAGAAACCAGGATGGATGACTAAAGAACTTTCAATGGAGCTAAGTTTTAAACGGAACATGTATAGGAAATGGAAAAGGGGGGAAATCACCAAAGAAGAATTCAAACAGATAGCGAACATGTGTAGGAGTAAAGTCAGAAAAGCTAAAGCGCAGAATGAGCTCAGGCTTGCTAGGGAGGTTAAGAACAATAAAAAGGGTTTTTTTGGGTATGTCCGCAGCAAAAGGAGGAAGAAGGAAATGACAGGGCCGCTACGTGGAGAAGATGGCAAAATGCTAACAGGGGACAGAGAAAAGGCAGAATTACTCAACACTTTCTTTGCCTCAGTGTTTTCAGAAAAGGAAAAGGAGGACCAACCTGAGGAGAATGGAACAGAGGACACAATAGGGGAAATCCAGCTCAAAATAAGTAAAGAGGTAGTACAGGAATACCTTCTTAATCTAAATGAATTTAAATCTCCAGGACCAGATGAACTACATCCAAGAGTATTAAAAGAGCTGGCAAATATAATCTCAGAGCCATTGGCAATAATATTTGAGAACTCCTGGAGAACAGGAGAAGTCCCAGCAGACTGGAGGAGGGCAAACGTTGTTCCCATCTTCAAAAAGGGGAAAAAAGAGGATCCCAACAACTATCGTCCAGTTAGTCTGACATCAATACCAGGGAAGATTCTAGAACAGATCATTAAACAGAGAGTCTGTGAACATTTAGAAGGCAATGCCATAATCACAAAAAGTCAGCATGGGTTTCAGAGAAACAAGTCATGCCAGACTAATCTGATCTCTTTTTTTGATAAAGTTACCAGCTTGGTAGATGAAGGGAATGCTGTGGACATTGCATACCTTGATTTCAGTAAGGCCTTTGACAAGATTCCCCATGACATTCTTGCAAACAAGCTTGTAGAATGTGGGCTAGACAAGTTAACTGTTCAATGGATTTGTAATTGGTTGACCGGCCGAACCCAAAGGGTGCTCAGCAGTGGCTCCTCTTCGTCTTGGAAAGATGTGACCAGTGGGGTGCCACAGGGTTCTGTCCTGGGCCCAGTGCTATTCAACATCTTTATCAATGACTTAGATGAGGGAATTAGGGGCATACTTATCAAATTTGCAGATGACACCAAATTGGGAGGAGTAGCTAATACCCTAGAGGACAGGATCAAAATTCAGAATGACCTGGATAGACTGGAGAGCTGGGCCAAAGCTAACAAAATGAAATTCAATACGGAGAAATGTAAAGTACTGCATTTAGGGCGGAAAAATGAAATGCATAAATATAGGATGGGAGAGACCTGGCTGAATGAGACTACGTGCGAAAGGGATCTAGGAGTCCTAGTAGACCACAAGTTGAACATGAGCCAACAGTGTGATGCGGCAGCTAAAAAGGCCAATGCAATTTTGGGCTGCATCAATAGAAGTATAGTGTCTAGATCAAGGGAAGTAATAGTGCCACTCTATTCTGCCTTGGTCAGACCTCACTTAGAATACTGTGTCCAGTTCTGGGCACCACAATTCAGAAAGGATATTGACAAATTGGAGCGTGTCCAGAGAAGGGCAACTAAAATGGTGAAAGGTCTGGAAACAATGCCTTATGAGGAGAGACTTAGGGAGCTGGGTATGTTTAGCCTGGAAAAAAGACGGTTTAGAGGCGACATGATAGCCCTGTTTAAGTATTTGAAGGGATGTCACACTGAGGATGGAGCAGGCTTGTTTTCTGCTGCTCCAGAGACTGGAACACGGAGCAATGGGTGCAAGCTCCAGGAACAGAGATTCCACCTCAACATGAGGAGGAACTTTTTGACAGTAAGAGCTGTTCGGCAGTGGAACACACTCCCTCGGAGCGTGTTGGGGTCTCCTTCCTTGGAGGTCTTTAAACAGAGGCTGGATGGCCATCTGTCGGGGATGCTTTGATTGTGATTTCCTGCATGGCAGGGGGGTTGGACTGGATGGCCCTCGTGGTCTCTTCCAACTCTGCAATTCTATGATTCTATGATTAACCTGTACTCAGGACAGGAGCCTACAGAATTCAGAGAAATAAGATTGTTTCCAATTGGCAAGGGGGCCATGTAAGTTTGCATTTTATCACCCTGTTTAGCCTGTACACCTCATACATAAAACAGGATTAGTCTCTGAGGAGGGAAGCATGAAAACTGGAAGAAGGAAGATCAACAGTTTAAGATATGCAAATTACACCATGATACTAGCAGAAAATAGAAAATAGCAAAAACTTAGAATGATTACTGAAGAAAGTCAAAGAAGAAAGTGCAAAGGCAGGCTTACAGCTGAATGTTAAGAAAATAAAAATAATGACCACAGATGATTTACATAACTTTAAAGTAGATGATGAAGTCAATGAAATAGTTCAAGATTTTCAATACCTTGGCTCAGTCATCACTCAGAATGGAGATGGCAGTCATGAAATCAGAAGAAGACTAGGATGTGGAAGGACAGCTATGAAGGAAGTAGACAAGTACTGAAGTGTCAAGATATATGAATGAATACTAAAGTTAGGATTGTCCATGCCATTGTATTTTCCAGTTGTATGCATGGTTGTCAAAGCGAAGAAAGCTAATAGAAAGTAACTCAACTCTTTTGAAATGTGGTGCTGGAGAAGAATTCTGTGGATACTGTGGACTGCTTTTTTTGACTCATGATTCCCTGGTGATGCCAATAGTGTTATTTTTTTAGGGTATGTATGTGCTTTTCTGAACATTTTTGTGTGTATTTTTATTTTTATTTTTGAATTTCCCATGCTTGTGTCTTCTTGTAAGAACAGGTTGGGATTTCAGTCCAGGAACTGAATGGAGCTCCATTAGATGGAGGGAGATAATATGTTTAATTCAAAAGTGTTTAGTTTGAACCATATCTCAGTCTGAGGCTTTAAAAAACCAATGTTTCACCCATTCTCCAAAACCAACATCCTTTCTGGGAGGGTTTTTAAACTCATGCAATTAATAACCTGTCAGTAATTACACTAAAACATTGCCTTATGAACTGGGTGAGGAAACATTGGCCTCAAAACACCAGGAGGTTCATTCCAGACTTTCAAAGATGGATGTTGAGTTGGGGGTGGAGGTAACAGGCAAAAGATAATAGAGAAGAGGAAGGAAATGTCTGAGGGGCAAGGAATATAGGCCTTGAAATCATAATTCTCCAATCCTTTTCCCTCTCACGTCTCAGTCTTAGTTCTTAGATTGCTGAAGAACAAACTGATTCTCATCACTCAGGTCCCATAAAGCTGTTCAGACTTGCTGTGAAAATATTTACATTCAGTTTTCCTGACTGCCTGGGCAGTGGCCACAAATATGCATTTCCCCCCTCTTCACCTCAATTTGTCACAGAAACCAAACCAAAGTCAGTTGCAATAACTTGGCCTATACAAGCCCTCACTTTCTAAAGCTCTGCATCAGCAAATTTGAGGTACCAGAACTCTTTTATAAATCTTTCTTATCTTCTCTTCCCTTCCTATGTTTCTGTTTATATTCACCACTCTTTTCAAGAGCTAGTGTTAATGTAACTGCTGGAGGATGCTTTGTAGGAGATGAGCTCATGATGGGTATTCAGCATTTGGAAGACTTTACAAAAGAGTCTGGAGTAATAAACACCTGAGGCGAAGCACAAAAATCAGTGTGTATAGAGCCATTGTACTGTCTATTCTCCTTTACGGGTCTGAAACGTGGGTCACCTATCGCCAACACTTACGACTCCTCGAACGTTTTCATCAGCGCTGTATATGTACAATCCTAAACATACACTGGACTGACTATGTGATGAATGTTGCTGTCCTTGAGCAAGCAGGGATCACCAGCATTGAGGCCATGATACTGAGAACACAGCTGCGCTGGGCAGGGCACGTTTCTAGAATGGAGGACCATCGCCTCCCCAAAATAGTACTCTACAGTGAACTCAGCATGGGTCAGCGTAAGAGGGGCACTCCAAAAAAGCGATACAAGGATTCCCTGAAACAACATCTCAGGCTCGACCAAATTGATCACCAACAATGGTCCACCCTGGCCTCACATCGGGAGGCATGGAGACGCACTATCCACAATGCTGCAGCCTTATTTGAGAACTCATGCTGAACAAGTCTTGAAGAGAAATGACAACGCAGAAACAATCACAACCTGGAAACATCACCCAAGGAGACCTTCTGCTGTGCTTTCTGCAACCGGACATGTTTATCTCAGATTGGCCTTTTCAGTCATCAGCGTGCTTGCAGAAAGCACGGGATGAGTCCTTCCTGAATCTTTGTTTGTGAAGGAAAGCCAGAGAGAGAGAGAGAGAGAGAGAGAGATGCATGGCACCAGCCTGCTTCTGGAAGCGACTCTACCTGCCACTAGGGTTGTCTGTTTGGGATCATCCCAAGACCTTCTGGGCCAAAACCTGAGGCCTAGGGATAGCCCCTGGTGATGTCATTAAGTTTATGCATTAAATACTAACCAAGGTTGCTCACAACTTGTCATTGAAACACACATACACACACACAGAGAGAGAGAGAGAGAGAGAGAGAGAGAGAGAGAGAGAGAGAGAGAGAGAGGACATATTTCATTGTTTGGGAATTAAGAAAGAAATCTTAGCTAAAGGGGCTGTTCTCAATTCAAGGTGAAATGAGATTATTCCTTCTCATTTATGCAGAGTCTTTGTAAGTTGCAGCAATAAATCAATTAAGTCCGGTAAATTGTAACAAGCTGGTGCTCTACTGGCTAAGCTGGAGATTTGCAGACAGACCCATTATCTTGCCCAGAGCTGAGCCCTACTCCAAACTAGAAAAGCTGCACCCTTGCCTCCTACCTGGAGATGACCCATGAAAAGCGGAGACTCAGAGCCAGGCCTGAGCTCTAGCAACCCTACATGCAAGACTATGACCCTTAATATAATACCATATGTCCACCCTGGCCTCACATTGGGAGGCATGGAGACACACTACCCACAATGCTGCAGCCTTATTTGAGTCCTCATGCCAAACAATTCTTGAAGAGAAACGACAACGCAGAAGGAATCACAACCCAGAAACATCACCCAAGGAGATCTTCTGCTGTGCTTTCTGCAACTGGACGTGTTTATCTCAGATTGGCCTTTTTAGTCATGAGCATGCTTGCAGAAAGCACGGGATGAGTCCTTCCTGAATCTTTGTTTGTGAAGAAAAGCTGGGGAGAGGGAGGGAGAGAGAGAGAGAGAGAGAGAGAGAGAGAGAGAGAGAGAGAGAGATTATTGAGGGTACACATATATTTTTTGCATATGTAGACTACGATGACATATGCACATCAACATTATACCTATAATAGCAGTGGCAACTATCACAGCAACATAGGGTACTGGGGAGAGGTTGTGGACAGCTATATTTGGGATCTGAATAGAATTTTTGCAGGTATTACACGAAGCTCATTGCAGTGCTTTAGAATGTTGTAAAATAGGGTTTAGACACTGGTGATTCTCCTTGCAAACTGGTCCAAGGAAAGGTTGTGTCTGCCTGCTGGATGTATACTCTGAATTTCTATTAAGAGACAGGGTAGGATCAAACTGGTAGACAAGGCTGTTGTTTTGGAATGTGATTAAAAAGCTTCAATGCATTTCTGCAACATGAAGGACATGCATAGACTGGGGTGGATCTACACTGAATGATATGTTAAAATCAAGCTAGCCCCTCTTCTTTTTTTCTTTTTTTTAAAAAAGAAGACTTTATGTGGAGTGCCTAGGTGAGTGTATTTATTTCTCACCTTTGTAATTCTGTCCTTCCTCCAAGCAATTCAGCGTAGGGTAGTGGTGATTCCATAAAGCATGCAGTACAAAAAGATGAGGGAGCAACTTTTACCAATTAGAATAGATAACAGCAGGCTTGATGGATCACTAGTCTATTTGGTCTAAACTGGATTCCTGTGAATAGAATTAGATTTACCTTGATAAGTAGGACTTATTGGTTAGCAATAAATCAATCTACCCCCCTCCAACAGTCCTGCAAGGTAAGCAAAGTGCCCCATGGCTCTGGGAGCATGCAAAATCTTATTGAATAGCAGTAAAAGGCTGTTGACCAGGGCTGGAAAAATTACTTTATCAGAGTAAAACTCTCCCAAGCATCCAGACAGCATGGGCCATGCTGGTTGAGGGATTCTGGGAATTATCGTCCAAAAAGTAATTTCCCCAAGCTCTGCTGCTGATTTGCCCAGCAGCATATCCACCCAGCAGTCTTCATGAATCCTGTTGTCTACATGGTTCAACATTCTACTCCATTGCATAACATTGGCTTCCTTGGTGCTTTAGACATAATGCCATGCCTGGCCCATATCTGTCTAGTCTCAGCATAGTGAGCAGCATCAGTATCACTTGAACCCCATGTCATTCTAGCTTTAAAGAAGAAAGCTTTTGCTCCTGCTTCAGAAGGATGGTTTGCAACAGGAACTGGGCAAAATTGAAAGTATGGGATTCTCAATGAGACCCTTTGTGTCTCTTTGATCATCCAGTTTTAACCTAGCACAACTTTGTGTGCCTAGTCCATGCAAAACTAGGTTACAATGGGCTTATTTCATTGCCACAGTCTACTCCATGGAAGAGGAACTCTTCAGTGTTCTGCTTAGGCTCCCCCATCCCTTTGGTAATAATCAATTATTAATTAAAGCAGTTTCATAGCAACTTTCACATAACTGTCTCTCAGCCCCATAAGTATTAAAGAGGGCCAGAAACCAGTTTTTCCAGTTTCTGAAAGGAAAAGAAATTTACCACAAGCTCTTGTAACTGCGATCTTAGTACAGTGTATGTGTTGGAGTACTGCAATAAACAACATCAGATCAGAACCTCAAAGCAACTGCTTCAGCTGCAAAATTACCTCTTTTTATAGTTACAGTCATGTGGATACTACATACTTAAGCCATTGCAATGATCACCTGGCCTCTTCCAAAGTAACTCAGAACTGTAGTCTGGCTTGTGTTTGCTTGTTGCTGTGTGCCTTCAAGTCTACTCTGATTTATGGCAACCTTCTCCTAAGGTTTTCTTGGCAAGATTTGTTCAGGGGGAGTACTGCCACTGCCTTCCTCTTTGGCTGACAGAGTGAGACTTGCCCAAGGTCACCCAGTGGGTTCCCATAGCTGAATGGGGATTTGAACCCTGGTCTCCCAGAGTCCTAGTCCAGCACTCAAACCACTACAGCACTCTGACTCTCTTGAGTTCACTTAGCAGTGTTTAAATTATGGAGGGGCACCGGTGACTGATGACTTACAATGTCAGTGAGGTGGTACATCTGCTCTTGTTTTTAGTTTGCACTTCAGAGAAGCTGTCCAGGGTGCTGAACTATATCCTCTATCAGCAGCACCTTGGATACCTCCTTTGAAGTTTCGGCTAACGTTCAGAATAGATTCACAGCCCACTGACATGGAAATCCACCAGCCACCAGTGGAGAAAGATGTGAAGAAAGTTAGAGGGATTGTTAATGAAAATGTTCATTAAAATGAAAATGTTCAAACCTCATCCTCTGAATTTCTCCCCCTTCTACCGCTATTGTTCTGTGAGTTAAGAAACCAGTCACAAAGCAGGCCAGCACTTAACCTAAAGACACCAGGATCACTTGACCCCCTACAATTTGACATTGCAGAACCTCATGTAAATGACGCCATTATTCTGGTACTTCTCATTGTACTTCTGTTTATGTGTGAAGAGACTGAATCAAGGGTGCATGAAGTTTGGGGAGCATAACGGAACAAATATAATCAGGGGTATGGAATGGAATGAAGAGAAGATATTCCAGAAAATAAGTAATCAACCATGTCACATTGGTTCACCCGTCTGATAATAATTTTCCTTTGCTGCTAGATCTCTTCCCTGCCTCCCCTGATATTCAAAATGGAACTCCTGTGCTCGGCAGTGACACGACACTACTTTCCACATTAGGGAGGTTTTCATGTGGGAATCAGCATCAGAACGAGCTCTGACATATGGCAAAGTGAAGTGATTGCCTAAAGCTGGAAATTATGGATGAGGGGAAGGGACAGCAAATAGTTAAGTCATTTGACTGATTGTAACTTTGTTGCTTTTTACTGCCAGGAAGAGGCACTTGTGAGATTTTCTGCCTCAAGTGTCAAGCAACTTGAATCTGCCTTGACTTCACTGTGTGTGTGTGTGTGTGTGTGATTTGTTGCTCTGCTTCAGGCAGCAACATCTCTTAAGGAAGCTCCTTCACTGCAATGGTTAAGTAGTACAAGACAAGGAAAGAACTGTATCATGTGCTAATGTTTCCCCTGTAGGTCATTTGCTGGAGACACTTGTTTCTGACACACTTGGCACAGTGAACTTCACTCATTCTTGCTGTCTTGCTTTCCCCTTTGGTATGAACTAAACAAAGTTTGCTTTACTAAGTTTACTTTTTGTTAAACATACTATATCTTACTCTGGCTTGTTCTCTGCTTGTGGTACACAGTAACTGTTTAGATACAGACACTAATCTTTTAAGATTATTGGGTATGGAGAAAGCTGTGCAGAGTAAGGAATTACAAAATAACCCTCCATCTGTACAATCTACTAGGACTATGCAAATTTACACATGTGGCGATGCCCTGGGATAGTAACAGTTTGAAATATGTGTCTCAGTGCCAGCACTAGAATTGCAATGTTATTTGCAAACAAATGCTATTGAAGGAATAAGGACAGAGTGTGTGTCCAGTTAAAGCTTCAGTTTCATGGGGATTATCTTTAAAGCGCTCAGCCTTTTAACCTAAAGCCCTTGTTAAATGAAAAGGATTGTATTAAATAGGATACTGGCTCTGAGCAATTGACATATAATTAGCAAATCCTTGTTTTGTTGTCCAGAACAGAACAAACACTAGTACGTACCCATTAGAGTCTAATGATTAGACTAACCCCCCAAGTAGCATGTCCAGGATTTGGGGGGGGAGGGGAGAAAGAAACTCTAAAGTCTAGCTTCTGTCACACATTCATGTGAATGTAAATTTCAAAGCAGAATGGTAGGGTGTAGATGGTTTCACTGGGGATGAAAAAAGCAGAATGGTAGGGTGTAGGATGGTTTCACTGGGCTTTCACTGGGGATGGTTTCACTGGGGATTTTGAACATCCCATTTTAACTTGCAACCAGCAGCCCCTTGAAAAGCCCACTTTTATGCTAATTTACTTGCAGAGGAGCTCATTTCTTGCAAGACACTGAGTTTCTTTAGCAGATCTTTAACTGTTGATATTACAATCTTCTTTCTTCTATAACAACAACAAAGTGGCAAACACATGATGAAAGTGACCAAATCAAAACGGAATAGGAGATATGGTGCTGATATTCAGTCCCCTTTACATTTATCCATTCCCCTTCTTTTGTTGACTACATTGATAGAAAGGAAGAGTAGCTGCTTGCAGGTTCCATGACAGTGTGGTGGTGTGTTTGCTCTGAGTTTTGCAAGGTCCTCCCTCCATTCCAACTGCCACCGCTGCGGCCTCTAGGGGAGAGAAGAGCAGACAGTTTCTGCTGAGCCTTAATCTCCTTCACCACTGCCATTCCCTTTCCCTTGTGTGTCCTGTCTTATTTAAATTGTAAGCCTAAAAGCAGGGAACTGACAAATTAGTGACGTGTAAGATGCTCTGGGAACCTTTTTGGCTGAAGGGTGGGATATAAATGTTCAAAAAATATATACATTTTAGTCTGATTTTAAAGGAGCTAGCCAAAGAGCTGAACCCATTTGGTGGATAGGGCTTTACAACATCTTTATGCTGTAGCATACCTTCGAATCAATTATGACTTAGGATGACCCTGTCATAGCTTTTTCTTGGCAAGATTTCTTCAGAGGAGGTTTGCTGTTGCCTTCCTCTGAGGCTGAGAGAGTGTGACTTGCCCAAGGTCACCCAGTGAGTTTCCGTGGCTGAGAAGAGATTGGACCCCTGGTCTCCTAAAGTCTTAGCCCCATTCTCAAACCACTACACCACGCTGTATCTTAGTTCCATTAAAGTCTGGACTAAAACCAACTAACATGGAAACCACTAGCTATCATTGAAACTGAGACAAACTCCTGGAAGCACCGTCTGTTTCCACCTACCGCATGTTATTCTTCAAAGTACAATGCACACTGATGGTGCTAGATTGTTAAATAAAGGAAGCCAAGGATACAGAATCATCCATAGTACTGGTATGAACTTTCACTACATTTACAGGCATAATTGGCTAGAGGGTACAGGTATTTTGGCAGAACTGCAAACAGAAAACTGATTAGCAAATTAAATAGAGCATACAATGCCCTTGAACTGAATAAACAAATATGGAAAGCCCAAAAGAGTTAAATATTAGCAATGCAAACATGATAGTTTAAAAAAGACTATCATATAAGATGAAGAAATACCTCAACAGAAACTTGACACTTCCTGGAGGGCTAGAGGAGACATTGGACTGAGTTCTACTTTGGTAGCTGGCCTGATTTGGTAAACTCCCCCTTCACACCTTTAGGTGCAAACCTACATCCATTTACTTGGATTTCTGAGTAGTAACACACAGGATCATGATATTTGTGCCTTGCTGGTAATCTATCTCCAGATCACTTACTGTGCAGGAGCAGGGTGAAGTCATGGTAATACTTGTGGAGAAAGCTATTTGACTTTAAGATTCACATAGAAAATGTATCAATTAACCAAAGAAAGAAAGAAAGAAAAAGAAAAGCACATGAGGTTTTGCAACATTCCAACCTATGTAGAGCATACAGATGAATCTCTTCCAGAGCGGAGACTGCTGTATCTTGTTTTCATAAATATGTTATACATTCTTGAATCAGTAGAGCTTAGAACTGCATGTGTAGTTTATACTATATAGCCAATCTCACTCCTATCATTCAAGATAATAGTAAAAGAGGACCTCTTTCAAACTCTACTAATTTACATCTGAGCTTTTCATGCTGCCCCAGAAATCCAGTTAAAAAGCCAAGTTCACCTACATCAGGGTTGGGCAACTTGTAACACCCCCTATCATCCTTCAGTGCTGGCTGGGACTGATGGGAATTGCAGTCTAACAACATCTGGAAGACTACAACCTGCCCACCCCTGATCTGATCCACACAAAGCCACTGGGGAGGGGTTTGGAGTCTGGGAGCTGAATCTGATCACTTTGCTGATGACACCTACCTCTACTGTTCTTTTTCAACTGATGCTGTGGAGGCTATGGAAGTATTGACCCATGTCTGGGATGAGTGATGCACTGGGTGTGAAGTATCCTTTTGGTCTCAGTCCAGACAGGATGGAGGTTCTGTTGGTCCTGGTGGATGCCAATCCAAGATTGATGATATAACCTACTCTGGATGGGGCTACACTCTCTCTGAAAGGACCAGGCTTGCAGCTTGGGGGTACTGCTGTGCCAAGAGTGGTTTTACCCCATTCCATGTTTGCCAGCTACCCACATTCACAGAGAAGGTGAATATGACCAGAATGGATGCAAGCTCCAACAACAGAGATTCCACCCCAACATTAGGAGGAACTTTCTGACAGTAAGAACTGTTTGGCAGTGGAACACACTCCCTTGGAGCATGTTAGCGTCTCCTTCCTTGGAGGTCTTTAAACAGAGGTTGGATGGCCACCTGTCAGGGATGCTTTGATCATGATTCCTGCGGGAGGACACTTCTCTAGGCATTTCTAGGTCCTCCAGTGCACTTCTGTGGTCAATGTCTGGCAGATGTTGACCATACAATCATGCTAGAGACATAGAAATACCTAGAGAGAACATATTTTTTTCAGATGCCTATAGGGCAGCAGCAGAGGTGGTGGTGGCAAAATCCATGAATGCTTAACCCACAAATGTGGAGGGATGACTGTACTCTGGATCCTTGTAATAACACCTGTATGTTGTTTTAGGAAATCCATTCATGGATAGTAAAGTAGAAAAAAGCCCTTGACTTAGTTATAGAAGACCCTAAAGCTTCTTCTGGAGCAGCCAATATCAAGCTAGAATTTTTTAATTATTTTTTATTTTTATTAAAAAGAAAAAAAGAAATCAAGCCTGCTCCATCTTTCCTGTGACAGCCCTTTAGCTATTTAAAGAATATGTGGTATGAGGGTCTTAAGTACTAACTGATGTCCATGGAGTGATCCTAAGTCTATACATCTGTAAAGAAGGGTGGGAATCACCATCAGGGCTTGTGGTCTTATTTACTGCAGCTGCCCTTGCTAAAGATGTATTTTCGCATTAAGAAGTTTTTCCTTTTCAGCTCATGGCAGTGTCTTCATAGGGCTTTCCTCAGGGATGGGATGCATTCCCCACCTTTTCCCTAGTGATAGATGTGCAATGTGAACTCGCCATGGGTCAGCGTAAGAGGGGCGTTCCAAAAAAGCGATACAAGCACTTCCTGAAACAACACCTCAGGCTCGGCCAAATTGATCACCAACAATGGTCTGCCATAGACTCACATCGGGAGGCATGGAGATGCACTATCCACAATGCTGCAGCCTTATTTGAGAGCTCACATCAAACAAGTCTTGAAGAGAAATGACAACGCAGAAAGAATCACACCCCAGAAACATCACCCAAGGAGACCTTCTGCTGTGCTTTCTGCAACCAGACATGTTTATCTTGGATTGGCCTTTTCAATTGTCAGCACACTTGCAGAAAGCACAGGATGTGTCCTTCCTGAATCTTCATTTGCAAAGAAAAGCCAGAGAGAGAGAGAAAGAGATTCAGTGTGACCAGGTTGCTTTGCCAGAAACCTCTCTGTCCCTTTGAGCTGGGACCTACACACAGAGGGGCAATCCCCCAAGAAAAGGCCTAGCAACTAGCATTGATTTTTTTTTTTTTACATTTTTTGGCTAGAATCTTCTGTTCTTCTTGCCAAGCATGTTTTAGGTTTCTGATGATTTTGCAACCCTCACCACATAGCAAAAGGATTGTGTAATTGATGAAGGCTGGTGTGCCTTTCACTCTCTGGGACTCTCTCCCTCCCATCACAAAGACTGATTCACTTCCTCCCTTGAAGTTTCCCTTACCGTTAAACTCTTCCTCATCTGCCATGAACTGATGCTGGTCTCCCAGTGTAATGCTGTTAGCATGGCTGTGTCTGTAGTGTAGGACTGATTGTGGTAAATGCTCCTACTCCAGAGTTCCTTTGCAGAGGCAGGTGCAAAAAAATACTGAAATTGTTTCCTGTCACTGTTAGAAATGCTTCAGGAGGAAACGTGCTGCTTTGGGGCATCTGCAATGCATATATCACATATACCAGTCTTTTCTGCAATAAACCACCTTCACCACATAGAATCATAGAATCATAGAATTGCAGAGTTGGAAGAGACCACGAGGGCCATCCAGTCCAACCCCCTGCCATGCAGGAATACACAATCAAAGCATCCCTAACAGATGGCCATCCAGCCTCTGTTTAAAGACCTCCAAGGAAGGAGACCCCACCACGCTCCAAGGGAGTGTGTTCCACTGCCGAACAGCTCTTACTGTCAAAAAGTTCCTCCTAATGTTGAGGTGGAATCTCTGTTCCTGGAGCTTGCACCCATTGCTCCGTGTTCCAGTCTCTGGAGCAGCAGAAAACAAGCCTGCTCCATCCTCAGTGTGACATCCCTTCAAATACTTAAACAGGGCTATCATATCGCCTCTTAACCGTCTTTTTTCCAGGCTAAACATACCCAGCTCCCTAAGTCTCTCCTCATAAGGCATCCTTTCCAGACCTTTCACCATTTTAGTTGCCATTCTCTGGACACGCTCCAATTTGTCAATATCCTTTTTTAATTGTGGTGCCCAGAACTGGACACAGTATTCTAGGTGAGGTCTGACCAAGGCAGAATCTGTCCCTGCTGCTTGCCCAAATCAAAGGGATGATGCTTCTCTCAAGCCACAAAAAGTGGCCGGTAGGACATGAGATGGATAATTGTTTGACCCTCATCTGTGAGTGCTTTTGGCAAGATTTTTTAATTTTTTAATTTTATTTATTTATTTATTTATTTATACCCCGGTCTTCAGCCACAAGGCTATCAGAGCAGCTTACAGATTGTTTTTTAAGCAATAGCTATTTACACATCTACACAGCATTAAGCAGTTTCCAATGTGTGTTAGCTAATTGCCCCCACAAGCCGGGTACTCGTTTTACCGACCTACGAAAGGATGGAAGGCTGAGAGAACCTTGGAGCCCTCTGGAATCCAACTTGCAAGGTGGTGACTTGTAGTACTGGCATTTAACCACTGCGCCACCAGGGCACCAAGATTTATTCAGACAGGTTTCCCATTGCCTTTTTCTGAGGATGAGAGAATGTGACTTGCCATGGCCGATTGGGGATTAGGACTCTGATCTTACAGAGTCTTAGTCCAACACACAAAAAACTGCCCCACATTGGCCCTTTCAGAGGTAGCTCAAGACACTTTGCTACCTGAGGTAGAAGGCAAGATGGCATCCTCAATTCCACCCTTTCTCTATACAGAAGCTGACCAAACAACTATTTTTTATGGGGTTTTTTGACCTAAAAGTACTGTATGTATTCATCATTTTATGATTAATTATTAAATAATATGTAACTGTTAATTACTTTTCTGCCCACTGGAGCAGCCAAGGGGATGTAGAATAGAACATGTAATTTTTTTATTTTAAAATAGATTAACATTGGAAAGTCAATTTTAAAAATTAGTTTTAAGAACCAAGAACTCTGCCTATGGTAGGGCTGTCCCTGTCACTTTGTAGCAGGAACCATTTTCAGCAGTATTACTGGAGTAATAGTGCTATTTCTTGATGTCAAATGTGAATATACCTTTAGGATCAGTAGGCCATCATCTAATATTTACAGTCTTTGTAGAAAGTCTTGTCTTTGGTTCCATTAAATAGCTCACCTTCTTTCGTCTTTGGAAGAATATACAAAAGAAAGCAAGACTATGTGGTGTTACTCAAATTGCTGGGGGTCTATGGGACCCACTTGTAATACTAAAATTATGATTTTAAATTGGGGGGGGGTAATTAGCTCAGAAGTGTGGCTGCGAGAGGCCAGGTAACTTGTGGGACCTTTATACCTGTGTATACCAGTACTCGCTGATGAGACTCCGAGCCAAAATGAAATAAAAATGTTTTTTATTGGGAAATAATCACAGGAGCATTCACTCATGCACATACACTCACAAGACAACCACACAAGACTAATGAAGAGTCAAGGCAGAAATACTGGGATAGAGGAATACATTCAGGAAGAATGGGCTATATTTACTGTACCTGTCCGAAGAGCAGAAATTTGTGCAGCAAAGAAACTCAGACTTAAATCTGAGGGTGCAACAGCAGTCTGGCAGAGTGGTGGTACGAGAAGAGCTGTGCACACATGGCTATTACTTGAGGGTAATATTTATATCCAATATTGTACCCTTAAGGGGTGTTCTGAGTGTAAAACAATGCTTAGATGGGTTTCCCATAGAAACAATGGAAACTCTGGCTTCACTGATTGCTGTTAATAAGTTGAGACATTAAAGTTAATGGGTTTAGGGCTGCCTCTGTATTGAGGAGAGGAAAAGGTGCAAGGGAAAGATATTTTGTGGATAATGGGGATTCTGGTCACTGTTTGTTTTAGAGTAGAACTCACTGCCAGGTGTGTCCAGGGGAGATTAGCACATTCCTCCTTAACTACTCTAAGGGGCTTCGCTTAATCCTATCCTGGATGTGTTTGATGGAGAATTTCCAAGACGACTTTATTAGGTCTTTGGGTAACCTTCACTTGAACCTAATTTTAGTTTGCCCTGTTCTACCTCAGACCAAACGTACTGTCCAATGTGCCAAATTATGAATTATTGGAGGGAGAGGGTGTAAGGTTTGGCAACAGCAGAAAGGTGCTCTGTATCAACTGGGCTGAAGTGCAGAATGCGAGGTCAGATGGGAACAGAAACATTTGTGTGCTCAGGTATTCATATAAAAGGGAGGGAAAGAGAAGAAACAGAAAACAATGACTGCCTAGGTGGAACATTCCTTGCCAACATTTGGATTAAATCATTGCAGCCTATACTCACGTAAATGACTTTGACTCATCCTTCATTAATTTAAAAATACCCACATCTTTTCTCTCCTTTCTCATCCTTTCACCTATAACTCATATTCTGCTACCCATACAGGCTACTAATCTCATTGACCTCTCCTTCATCTCTTGAGAAATCAATCTGTTTGCAATCACCTGAATGTCCTTGGGTGTTTGGACTTCCATGCTGTCTGTGCAGTGGCAGCTAGCCATATCAGTGGGGTGGTGGATCTGCTCCAAGTTTTAATCTAAAGGAACTATCCAAGCTACTAGACCCATTTGGGGGACAGGGTTCTACAATTTGGATTTCACCTTTCAAGTTCAGAGTAAAACCCAGAGTGGATTACAGATGTGAAGGCCAAGTGGAGGGGGAGCCTTAAAAAATCTGGGGGAAAAACCATTTCTCCCTTTTCCCCAGAAAAATTGAAAAAAAACAGATTATGGAATATTTTCATTGAATCATAGAGTTGGAAGAAACCACAAGGACCATCCAGTCCAGCCCCCTGCCATGCAGGAATAAGCAATCAAAGCACTCCTGACAGATGGCCATCCAGCCTCTGTTTAAAAACCTCCTTAAGAAGGAGGCTCCACCGCACTCTGAGGCAATGTATTCCACTGTCGAACAGCTCTTATTGTCAGGAAGTTCTTCCTAATTTTTTGGTGGAATCTCTTTTAGCATGATTTTCTTTTAGAATTATGAATAAAATATGTAAGACAAGGTGTTCACATATTTACTGCTTCCAAATCATTTTTTTAAAAATGTAAGAAAAATATATTTATGTAAAAATAAGCACGGTATCATAACATTACCGTTACAATTCCTGATCTTGGTTTCCTTGTCTTGGGTCCTTTTGCAAGAATTAATTCCTTATCTCTGGTTGGCACTATGGACAACTAGTACAGAGAAAATAATTTCCCCTGTTTACTAAGGCTGATTGTTTCTTCTATTTTTTGCTTGCTTGTTTGCCCATGTGGGGGAATTGCATATACACCTACACCGAACTTGGAAAAGCTACTTTTGAATGACAACTCTTGGAATCTGACAGCCATCATGTTCAGGCTGCCTAGAATATTCTGGGAATCTGAGTCCAAAGAAAGGATTTTTTCCAGGCTCTTCTCTTGTAGCACATCTAGCCCCTGTAGTTCTTGTGAACCAGAGATCTCAACATGCAACATCCCAATGTGGTGGTGAGAATTGGGAGACCTGCGTAGGCTGTCTAATCTCTTTGGTGAGAGCACTTAAGCTGAGTGGTCTTTTCCTCCCATGTAATCTTCTTCCCTGTAATGGCCCTATGTTTCTGACTTCCCTCTGCCACCCCAAGCCAGCTTTCCACATTCCTTTCTGCCCCTCCTCTGTATGCTATGGGTTATGCTGCATACCAAACTATAATAAGATCACAGTGACTGCCGGGCTATATTGTCATGTAGCTCTAGTCACTGCTGGTAATGCCACAACTGTGGCCTCCACATTACTAATGCCCGAGTAACTCTTTTGAAGGCTGTGGAGTTATTTTAGGAGACTGAGGACTCCACCCACTAATAGACAGACACCCATATAACTCTTACATCTTCTCCTAAACCTCTCTTAGAATATAATTTACTGAAGATGTGGAAAATTCTGAGATCTCATAGAGCTCTCAGAATACTCCATAGTAAGATCCCAAGATTCTCTGGGGAGTGGAAGGAAATGACTGTTGCCCTTCTTCTTCTTCTTCTTCTTCTTTTCTTTTCTTTCTTTCTTTTTTTGTATGCAACATGGGAATATATAAAATGCCTAGACAAAGAGGACAAGAGGTAGCTTTAGCTTCCATGTTAGTGGGGTAGTGAATCCACTTTGGCTTTTAGTCTAAACTTTAAAGGAACTATCCAAGGCCCTGCACCTATTTCGTGGACAGCTTGGAGAGAACCCTGAAAGTTCAGATTAAAACTGCCCCACTGACATGGAAGCCACCAAGTGTCATTGCAAAGAACTTCATGTTTCTTCACTGGTGTCAGTGCAGTTAAGCAGGGCAGGGCAATATTATCTAGCCCACAGCTGTCTTTGCAACCGAGCTAGAGGAAAACTTATTTTTATTCAATGGTGACTTTCTTTCCACTTCTCACCTGCACCACAGGTCCTACCAGCTTGGTTGTATCATTATATTGGTCTGGCCCAATTAGCAACTTTCTTGGCAGGATTTTGGTGAGGCTTCTTTGATGGAGAAAGGGAAAAAATGGAGGATGAGGAATGAACCCCCCCTCCCCAGCACTTCCCTTCTCTGTGTTGATTTATTTGAAAGAATAGAACTGTAGAGTTAGAAAGCACCCAAGGTTCATCTAGTCCAACCCATGGTGAGGCAGGAAATTCACAGGTAAAGCAGTCGCAACAGATGGCCAACCAACCTCTGTAAAAAAAACCTCCAACAAGGGACAGCCCACCACCCTCTGAGGCAGGCTGCTTTAAATACAAACATTTACATGTGGCCATTTAAAATGTTTTATATCCCACCCCATGGGAAATGCCCTTGGTGCAGTTTATAAATAAAAAAGCAAAATAAACACAATCATGAATTTTGCAATAAAGACAAAATTTACAACGAATTCACAACACTCTTTATAGTTTTAAAAAACACCATTTTTTACATTAAAAACAAATAAATTGGGTGGAACACATCAAGAACAGAATGTCTGCTAGAAGATGTATGAGCCTGACATCTAAATACTACTAATGAGAAAGCCAGGCAGATCTCTCTTGGGAGAGCAACCCACAGATGGGAGGAGCACAGCTGAGAAACCTCTTTTTCTGGTAACCACACTTTGTGCCACTGTGGTAGCACCAGTACCATCCTCTTTCTGTACTTACAACATGCAGTGTTTCTAATAGTGCTTATTCAGATGCCTCCAGGAAGCTTATACAAGCAGGACATGAATGGAAAAACCCACACTTGTTTGCATTTCCCATGATTTCACTGCAGTGGGGATGTGATAACGGATTTGATGCAGTATCTTATCTAACATTCAATTAAACTTTTAGCATCTGGGCAACATAAGGTTGATCAGTATTTAGCTGCCCAGTTCACATACATATGTTGCCACAGTATGAGCTCTTGTACAGTTACATATGAGTTCTTACATGGCTTGGGGGTCAACAATATTTGAAAGACCATGGGGTTGTCTAGATGGTGAAATTACTCCTCATAGATTTTGAGGAAAATACCTTTTGCCCCAATGAGATCTCACAGTGATTCACGTTATTCAGAAGGAGGGGACAAAAAAACTCCAAATACCATGGGGGGGGGCTTTGTGGCTTTTCCTATTTTTTTTAATGTGCAGAAATGCACATTACCACACATTAGGACACCCAATTCGAATCACAGCACATTCTCGGAAAATCTGATTGGTTGGATGTGAGTGAGGTAAGGGTTTGCTGGCAAGGTAGTGGATGGAAGTGCCATTTTGGAGTTTTGCGGTATCAATTGTGCACTTTTTTGTTGTGCTGAGGCAACCAAACAGCTTGTTTAAGCAGAAGGTTGCACTTGTATACCTTTAATTTACAGTTTTTTAAAAATAGTGTGCAGTAGCAGCAACTGGTGGAGAATAATAACACCAGTAATTCATTCATGGCCACCATCTTGATTCACGGGAATGGTTGCTTGTGAACTTCAAACATGGATAGCTTTGCATACCAGGAGTCTTGCCAAAAAAAAAAACACATGGAGACAAATGAATGCTGCTGCAAATTTGCATAAATGCACAGCAATCCACATTATATCGCTTCATCTAGATAAGCTCCATATTTCCCTATATGAGCCTGCCTGAGCTTCAAGATCTTTGGGGAATGCTCTTCTCTCAGTTCCACTCCCTTCCTAGGCATGCTTCATTGGTATGAGGGAGAGGGCCTTCTCAGTGGCTGCTCCCAGACTCTTGAACTCCCTCCTTCCTTGCTCTCTGTCTGCCATCAAGTGAAAACTTTCCTGTTTCAGCAAGCTTTCAGGAATTGACTGCAATGGGCTTTTAATGACTGTGTTGTTCTGTTGTTTTTATATTCTGTCTTTAATTAACTGCAATGACTTTAATTCTATAGATTGTTTAATCACTTTTTCTTTAAATATAAACTGATGTTGTTTTAATATTGTGTAAGCCATCTTGAATTCCAATGTTGAGAAAAGGGCAGGATATAAATTAACAACAGCAGCAATAACAGTAATTTTACTGACTTTAAAGCAGAAGTGCTTGCCCTTTTCCACTCCAGCCCAGAGGTTGGAAACAATCAGTTACAGATTTTGTAGTCATTGGAGATTATCAGACATGGCCAAAAAACAAAAACAAAAAACCATAAAAGGAACATGCAAGGATGACATTACTGTCCCGCAAATGGGTCCCAGTTTCAGATGACATCGCCATCCTTGTGTGCTGACTCCGTGCTGCAGCCGCAAGTAAGGCATTGTTTTTCATTGATAGGGCCTCCCTGTCAATTGAAAGTGACACCTTATTCATGGCTGCAGCACAGACTGAGCACACGAGGATGGTGACGACATCTGAAACTGGGACTCGTTTGCAGTACAGTAGTGTCATCCTTGAGTGCTTCTCTTGGGCTTTTTGACCACGTTTGATAATCTCCGTTGTGTGCCTGCAAATCATTTCTGACTTATGGTGACCCTAAGGGGAACCTATCACAGGGTTTTCTTGGCAAGGTTTACCTTTGTCTTCCTCAGAGGCTGAGAGAGTGTGATTTGCCCAAGGTCCCCCAGTGGGTGTCCATGGCTGAATAGGGATTTGAACCCTGGTCTCCAGAGTCATTGTCCAATGCTCAGACCACTACACCGTGCTGGCTCTCAACAGGCATATTACTTGCAACAATTTCCTTTTCCCAATAACACAATTATAACTAAGTAAGATAACAATTGTAAGTTATAGTGGGCAACTTTATTCCTTTTGCAGTGTAATGGGAACTTTTAGTTACTGTTATGATTAATAAGGAGAACTGTCCCTAAGTAATGGAGGAGGAAGAATATCACATGGTTCAAGTACTGGCTTGCACTCGTCTCTGGCTGAACTGTTCACATTTTTCAAAAGTGTAACTAAAATCAACCATTTCTGTTACTTCCAAGAAATGGAAAAGTAAATCATGCCTTTAATGAAATTATAACTATAACAGGAACAAGCAATTCCTCCCTCCCAAACTTGCAATGGCAACTGTAACAAATTATTTGTTGAAAGTAAATTTCCAAGCCCTGCTCCAGACCTAGGAAAGATTTCTGATGACCAGAGATACTTCCAGATGAGGGTGTTTGTTTGTTTTTTAAGTGCAGCCACCCTGCTTCATTCATGGAATTTTACAGCCAGTAGAGGCAAACAATAACCATTTGTCTTCAGTTGTAACCATCTCCTGCATTCCCACTGCTTCTTCTGGCCTGAATCTAACTGCTAGTCTAATTAGAGTAGTTCCATTGAATCAGTGGAGTTCACATAAGTGTTGACTTTCCAAATTACCATTGATTTAACAGGTGCATTGTGGTACAATTGGATTTAGGTCTCTGTGTTTTTTTTCCTCCATTAAAAAAAAAAACTGTTAATGAGGAAAAGTTAGAAGCACTGCCTAATGCAGTGCTAGGAATCCTCAGTCTAGAAGCCACCCCCACCCCGAAATTCTTCTTGCTGTTGCAATCACATTTATCTCACTGGGAAAACTCCCTACCCCTGCATTAACTTTTCCTCAGACAGCAGTAAAAACTGCCCTGTATTGTAGATGGGCAATTTGCCTGTAGTTTGTCATTTGTGAGAATTGCACATCTTTGTGTACATGTATGGTGTGCATATGTAAGTGCACCAAATGGACATGGGACCTTTTCACACTTCACAGTTATAACACTATGATTCCACTTCAATTGCCATGGTTCCATCTTATGGAATTGTGGGACTTGCAGTTTACAGAGGGTGGGGGGCTTTAAAACTCTCAGGGGGAGAGCTCCTCTGGGGTCTCACCAAATTACAAAGTTCAGGATTCCTTAGGATACAGCCATGGAAGTCAAAGGGGAATCACAGTACTATAACTGTATAGTGTGAAAGAGCCCATGAAGCACAACCATCTTGTATGTCTTCACAAAGAACTGACACACAAGTGGCACATTAAAGCCTACCCAGAGGCACCTTCTTGGAGAAATCTGAGGACACTTGTCAAGCAACCCTGATTTCAAAGGCGTTGTGCTGGACTCCTCTGTTGGATCAGCCTTGGGACTCTATCAGATGAGGCAAAAATCACAGGATTATGATGTTACAGTAGCACAAAAGGTTTCCACTACCACACGATGTTGTCATGTTCATGTGGTTGATCTGTGCTCCAGCCGTGAATAAGGTGTTGCTTTTCATTAACAGGACAAGCCATCAATCACCCTCAATATCGCTCTTTTTGTGGTATTGAAGAGTGTGTGAAAACACATCCCGCTGTAATCACAAAATTGCAGCATGAATGGGCAGTCCTCTTCCCCTCCCCTACCTGTTCCTAGTGAGAAAACCTCTGGGTGAGAAGATGAAAACTATCCACAAAACTTTTCATGAACTCTCCTGGTTTGTTTGCACATTTTAAGGTTTGTTTAAGTGTTTGTGTGTTTGTTTACTTTACAAATAAAGGGTTTCTTTTTGGCATTTTTAAGCACCTTGTGTCTTCTTGTGAGAACCTCTGAAATCTCGCCCATGCTAAATCACAGAAGTAAAGTCCCATTCTTAAAGCATTAGTGGTAGTTGTGCAGTTCACATGGAGCATGCCCCCCGAGAAAAGATGGTGATTGAGAGTGAATTACCTGCCTTATTGTTTCCTGAAAAACTCCCTCCATTCCCCACCTTTTTTGCCATTAAATGACAGATGCAGAAGAGTGATCTTCTACTTACAAACTTTTTTTTTTTTTTTGCTCTTCTGCTTGAAAATAGTGCTCCATAATGTTCCCCAAAACCACAATGGTGGCTCCGGCCACTTTGTCGCCTGCAAGCCCGCCCCCACGCACATCCCACCAATCATGTTTTGACTTCCTGGGTGTGCCCCAGTTCAAATTGGTTGTCCAGATGGCCTGTTCTGAGCATTTTTGTGTACTTAAAAAAAAAAAATCATGTGAAACGGTGAAAGCTGTAGTCGTGATCTACTCGGAGTTTTCAGCCCCTCCCCTTCCCAATATGGCAAATCCTGGCAGGAGCTCATCTGGACAAAAGGCATTCTGCCCCCATCCTTTGAGGATGTCTAAACAACCTCTGTGTGTAAACCTTCTCCCCGAAGTCATTTAGCCATCCGATGAGAGGAGCCTAAGGAGCGATCCTTTCTTTGCTGGTTCTCTGGAAGATTGTTCCCCCCCTCCTCCCCTGACATTTCCACTAGGCTGAGAAGGAGGAGGTTGAGGTGGAAGAGAGAGGGGTGGGGGAGTGGGAATGGGGGGGAGCTCCAGAGAAACAAAAGGAAACCAGCTGCAGAAAGTTCCTGAACAGGGGAAGAAAGAGTGAGTGAGCGGGAGAGAAAGAGAGAAGGAGAGAAAGAGCGCCGGCACTAACAAGATTATTCAGAAGGAGGGAGCGAGAAGCGGAGGAGGAGGAGGAGGTGGTGGAGGTTCGCGGGCAGGGCTGCTCAGCCTGCCTTGGGTGCCTTTCCCCCCACCATGACCAGCGCGCTCTTGAGGCGGAATTCCAGCAAACAGGGGCTGCAGAACCTCATCAGGTAAGGCTTTACCTGCGCGCAGCAGAAAAAGAAGCGGGTGGGGTGGGATGGGGAGGGGAGGCACGCACCGAAAGTCGGTTCTTTGTTTCGAGGGAGTCCAGCTGCTGGGGTGGGGGGAGTCCTCTTTCCTCACCTCGTGCCCAGGAATCTTTCCTCGAAAGGGAGGCCAGCACCTCCCTGAGATCTTTGCCCTCTTTCAGTGGGGAGGTGTGGGGGATTGATTTGTTCTTCGTGCCTCTTAAGCTTGGTCATCCCCCCCACCCCAAAAAAATTCAGCGATCTTCCTTCGCGCCTCTTAAGCTTGACCTCCCCAAAAGCAGCACTCTCCTTTTGTGCCTCCTAAACATGCCCCCCCCCACAAAAAGCAGCGATCTCCCTTCATGCCTCTTAAGCTTGGTGTACCCCCCCCCCAAAAAAAAGCAGCGATCTCCCTTCCTCGGCTGCTGGATCTCTCTCTCTCTCTCTCTCTCTCTCTCTCTCTCTCTCTCTCTCTCTCTCTCTCTGTATAGATTTCGTTGAGAAGGAAACGCATCCACCCCGGGAGTGGATTTGGGAAGTGGGCGAAGGAGATCTGAATGTAGGGCTAGCTTTTCCAAAAGTACTTCCTGGAAATCGAGCCTGAATGACTATATTGTCCTTCCCCTCCTTCTCCCCCACTCCCACCCTCGGCTTTTCACCTGGACCTCCTGGGTTTGTCTCTTGGGTTGGCATTTCCTAGGAGCATCTTGGCTGAGTAGAGGAGAGATCGACTTAGCACAGGACTGTGGAGTTTCCGAGAGAGGGTGTGTGTGTGCGTGTGTGTGTGTGTGGCCGGGGGCGGGCGGTGGAAGTTAATGCAATTTTCCGTGCCGTTCACTTGAACTAGTAATTGGAATGGCCAGATCCTTTAAGGGAGGGGTCGTTAACTGGTGGTATAAACTGAGACCTTTGGCACATAGCAAGAGGAGACCAACCCTCCGGAATCTCTAGGGACTCTTGACTACAATGAAAGATTGCTTGTTTTCAGAGTAGGTGAATTGGCCAATTGCTTCTGGGGACCTGAGACTGCAGACACGTTCACATGGGACCAAGCCTCATTGAATGTAAAGGGACTTTTTTTTTCTGAGAAAGCAAATCATGAATAGAGTTGCAATGCAAATTTCTAGAAAAGAGGGTGGCACTCAAAGAAAGATGCAGTTAATTCTCTTTCGCCTAAAGTTCACTCCAGACTATAGAAAGACAGGGGTACCAAAACAATATGTTCTAAATCCAATGGATAGTCCCACCTACAGTAGGCCGAGAGAATCAGTGGGGTTTACATATGTGTTGGCTTACTATTCAGCAGTGAATCTATTCTAGTTAAGCCACTGTCTACTTAACCACAAGTTGGGTTTTAAAGGTTAGCCCTCTGAAAGAGAAGACAAGGAGGGCAAACATCCCTTGACAGTGTGCATTTGCTTATGTTAGTCTGTGGGCTTCTATGCAATCTATTTTAAACATCCCAATTTCTGAAATTGAGAAAGGATTAAGAAACCCCACCTAGGCGGCAGTCTCATTGAGTATATCAAGAGGGGATTTTCCATGGAGCATACTCCTGCCCCACAAGGGTTTGCACATGCCTCAAGTGCTGCTCAATGCTATTAATTAATGCTGATCCAGCAGTAGTCCTTAATAGAACACTGGAAAATTAAATTAATGCTTTGGTTCTGGTAAAGGCAATAACAATTTCTGTCACAAAGCTACTCCCAGACCCTTTCATCTTAGACCTTGGTCAGAGTATGTAAAGCAAGAAAGAGTATGTAAAGCAAGAGTATGTAAAGCAAGTCACATGACTGTATATGATATGGTAGGTTGTTAAAAACATATTTCAGATAGCAACTTGGAAAAGTTTTTTTTTTTTTTTTGAGGCTAGAACTCCCAGAATCCTTCAGCTAGCATGGCCACAGTGCTTAGGGTGGCTGGGAAATTTACCCAAAAGGGTAATGTTTCCATTCAGGTTCTGGAAGCTCTAACTCAGTATAGGGCAGAGCCTGTGGTCTGCAAACTTTGATGGCATGGTGACCTCGCGAATTTGGTGAGACTCTTAACTGCTACCTGTGACGTGGTCCCCATGGAATTAGGCCTTAAGCAGGGACCATAAGGCGAAGTGGTAATCTGTCTTCACAGGCTGGCTTTCACACACACTGTAATACACACATTCAATACACTTCTGCACTATATTGACCAATACAGTACTTATGGCTGAACTGCTGGCTGTTTGCCGTAATAAATGAAATCTGAAATCTATATTTAAGGCTGCAATACTCCTGCAATGGTCAGAAATGTACTTTTTGCAAAGAACAGGTGGGATCATATTTATGCACATCAGAACAACAGCATTGGACCAAAATGTGCACAAGAAGTTGTGTAGAAACCACAAAAAATACTGCAGGAGGAAAATGTGATGCTGGGTCCCCCCTCTTCCATAAGGCTTTATCCAGTTGCACTCTTCCAAGCGTTCCTGGTACTGAAGCTATTAAATGGAAGAGCTATGGACTCCTTCAGAAATCATCCTAAACGCACATAGTTTAAAGTGATCTCAGTAGAACCACTTAAACTGTCTAAGATAGGCTGTAACAGGGGTTTGTGGGGCCTCATGCAGGATGTAGCCTCCACTTTCTCCACTCCTAATGTATAGGATTGTGCTATAAAACTACAAATATTTGTGAGCACCTCCCACTGAACTAGATGGGTCTTAGGCTGTAAGGATTGTGCTGTAAGGCCTACTGGTTTCCAATGAGATTCCAGCATGCTAGCTTTTAAAAATCATGCCCACAATTGTTAAAATGTTATAGCTCATGAAATCAGACAAAATTGCGAATTGTCTGAGAATGAATAGATTACTAAATCAAGTATCCTTTTAATGGATAGTTGATGCCAGTTTGATGGTCTCCAGGGCCAGATGAACTTCATCCAAGGGTATTAAAAGAACTGGCAGAAGTAATCTCAGAACCACGGTCAATCTTTGAGAATTCCTGGAGAACAGGTGAGGTCGCAGCAGACTGGAAGAGGACAAATGTTGTCCCCATCTTTAAAAAGTGTGTGGGGGGAGACCCAAATAATTACCACCCAGTCAGCCTAACATCAATACTAGGAAAGGTTCTAGAGCAGATCATTAAACAGACAGTCTGTAAGCACTTAGAAAGGATCACTAAAAGTCAACATGGATTTCTCAAAAACAAGTCATGCCAGACTAATCTTATCTCTCTTTTTTTTTATAAGAGTTACAAACTTGATAGATGAAAGGAACGCAGTGGATGTAGTGTATCTTGATATCAGTAAGGCTTTTGACAAGTTCCCCATGATATTCTTGCAAAAAAGTTAGTAATCTGTGGGCTAGACAATGCAACTGTTAAGTCGATTTGTAATTGGTTGACCGACCAAACCCAAAGGGTAGTCACCAATGCCTCCTCTTCATCACAGAGAGAAGTGACCAGCGGGGTGCCAAAGGGTTCTGTTCTGGGCCCAGTGCTATTCAACATCTTTATCAATGACTTGGATGAGGGAATAGAGGTTATGCTTATCGAGTTTGCAGATGACACCAAATTAGGAGGGGTAGCTAATACGCCAGAGGACAGGATCAGAATCCAAAATGACCTCAACAGATTAGAAAGCTGGACCAAAACTAACAAAATGAATTTCAACAGGGAGAAATGTAGGATGCTACACTTGGGCAGTAAAAATGAAATGCACAGATACAGGATGGGTGACACCTGGCATGATGGCAGTACATGTGAAAGGGATCTAGGAGTCTTAGTGGACCACAAGCAGAACATGAGTCAGCAGTGTGATGCAGCAGCTAAAAAAGCCAATGTGATTCTAGGCTGCTTTAACAGGAATATAGTCTTTAGATCAAGGAAAGTAATAGTGCCACTCTATTCTGCTTTGGTCAGACCTCACCTGGAATACTGTGTCCAGTTCTGGGACCACAATTCAGGAAGGATATTGAGAAGCTGGAACGTGTCCAGAGGAGGGCAACCAGGATGGTGGAAGGTCTGGAAGCTATGCCCTATGAGGAGCGGGCTTAGGAAGCAGGGCATGTTTAATCTGGAGAAGAGAAGGTTGAGAGGGGACATGATAGCCATGTTTAAATATTTGAAGGGATGTCATACTGAGGATGGAGCAAGCTTGTTTTCTGCTGCTCCAGGGACTAGGACACAGAGCAATGGGTTCAAACTACAGGAAAAGAGATTACACCTGAACATTAGGAAGAACTTCCTATCAGTAAGAGCTGTTCAGAAGTGGAATATACACTGCCTCGTAGTGTGGTGGAGTCTCCTTCCTTGGAGGTTTTTAAACAGAGGCTGGATGGCTATCTGTCAGGAATGATTTGATTATGTATTCCTCTGTGGCAGGGGGTTGGACTGGATGGCCCTTGTGGTCTCTTAAGTATCCTAAAGGCACCAGATCCTGTCTGATTTTAGAAGCTAAGCAGGGTCAGACCCAGTTAGTTCTTGGAAGAAATGGGCAAAACTACCTCTGACTTGCCTAAGAAAACCCTATGAAATTCATGGGGTTTCCATATGTTGAAAGGTGACTTGAAGGTGTGCACACACATACACTCCTTTGCAGGTTTACTCAGAAGTAAGTCCCATTGTGTCCTGTGGGATTTATTCCGGTATAGATGTGTTTAGGATTGCAGCCTTAATATATTTGATTCATTGAAGCCTCAGCAGTTCTCCCTTTCCTTGGATTGTTTCCAAATCTTGTATTTCTTTTTTTCTTTTTTTTTTTTTAATAACTTTTACTGCTGTAGACTCTTAAGGCTCAGAGGTTTAAAGGAATCTGAAAAAAGGGAAAAAAGAAGCTCATTTGTCAGCATGGGGCACAAGGAGCTGCTGTATTTCGTGGAATCTCATTTTGAAATCTCACCATTTGTGGTTTGCCTGGGATATGTAAATAACGTCAAGTGTCACAGGGCTGTCAGATGCAATTCCAATAGTCTTAAAAATACAGGGGTATGCCACACACAGCAAATGAAGTGCAATTGGACTGTCGGGCAAAGAAATGAGTGCAAAACCAGCCAAGAAAAAAGATGGGCCACTCAGTTCTCACCACATTACACACATAAACAGAAATGTCTTGCTAGGTACAGAGGATAACAAAGTCTTCACAAATAAATGATTAATTCTGGGGCAGTAAGTAGCCAAAAAAGCACTTAGGTCAGCTGCCATCGTGAAAGCAGCTTCCCTTACTTTCAAATATCCTTAACAGATTTGTCAACATCATCGCCCAAGTTTTATAGTGTTTCACAAGCAAAAAAGTAGGAGGAACGAAGACCTCTCTCTCTGTGTGTGTGTGTCTTCAAGTTGCCCATTGACTTATAGTGGCCCCATGAATTTCATAAGGTTTTCTTAGGCAAGGAATCCTCAGAAGTGGTTTTGCCAGTTCCTTCCTCTGAAACATAGGGTACAGCACCTGGTATTCTTTGGTGGTCTCCCATCCAAGTACTAACCAGGGCTGACCCTGCTTAGCTTCCAAGATCAGATGGGGATCTGGTGCCTTTGGTGTATATAGGCATGCCATTCTTTAAAACCTATGAAAAGTAAAAGTGGATCAGAGCAAAGTCCTCTCTAGTCCAGCATTCTCTTCACACAATGCCTCACCAGATGTCTCTGGGAAGCCCACAAGGAGGACATGAATGCCACTGGATGTCACAAGAATAGAGCTTGATGGCACAAGTGACACCTTTTGCCCACTCACAAAACAACAACGTTCTATCTGCGAGCTTCCTTTCCTCCCTCCCTCCCCCCTTTCTTTCTGGGAAAGAGAAATTCAGAACCTCAGTCTAAGGACCCTTTCCTACTATACAATCACAGAACTATGATTTAATTGCTATGACTACATCCTATGGGGTTTTTAGTTTGGTGAAATACTGGAGCTCTCTGACTGAGAATTAAGTACACCTCCCAAAGCTGCAAATCCCAGGATTCCATAGGGTGTTGCTGTATCAGTTGAAGTGGAATTGTATAGTGTGAAAAGGCCCTAAGGCAAAAAGCCTGGAGTGCTTCATGAGTAAGATAGCTGCTTTTTTACTGAACAAAAATGTTTGCTTCCGTCTGTCACCCTTAATTTTCCCTTCCTGCAAGTATTCTCTATGCCTAGGATGGTGGTATGTGTTCAAGTACTACCCATGCATATTATTTACTTTTTGTCTGGAGATTTTTTTATCCCTTTGATTGTCCCTCACTCCCCATACGCACTCACATTGCAGCATACAAGATATGAAAGCAGGGCCTTGAATTCTTCCATAGCTGTATTATTCGCATGCAGTCGATAGATGTGTAGGAAATGTGACCCTATCTAAAATGAAACTGGCTGAATATAACTGCACAAGTAAAGGTTGTGTTTAGTTTTGAGCATACTTTAGAAATCTGGCCTTAGAAAACAGGATAAGATATTGGAGATGAGGTGTCTGTTTTAGGCATTTTAGAGCTGGGTCACCTATACATGTGCATCACTTGATAATAGCAGCATGAAGTGTTGACCCACATGTGTCTAAGTGCCATCACAATTCAAACAATTCACATATAGTACTAACATGAGAACAAGGTTGCATTGTGATGGACTCAGTTTACATGTATGCATTTGCAAATCCTCATCAAAGACTTGCAACTACCAGGAGTAACCAAGTGATGTTCTTGTGCGCATGAACTAGCTCTTAGCTAAGTCAAGGTTGTCAAAAATCAATAGGGAGTGCAAACACCAGAGCAGGTAGCCTCAACAGATCTAGAAAAACAGGCTCCCTGCTTTTTTTCTCTACATCAGATGAGATTTTGCAGGTGATGAGCACTGGATAAGCAAAGTTATCTGGCTGCACAAATTATCTGTCCTGTTGGAAGAGATGTGGAGTGCTCTCTTTGCACATAAAGAGACAACCAATTGTTAGCGGACCACACAACTTGTGACTCACTGAGCTGAACACAGTCCACTGGCTATGCATGGGGAGGCATCAGGGGGTATGATAACCCTGGAATTCCCAAAAAATAGGGGCTGTTGATTGGTCAGCAGGCCATTATACTTGGACTGAGGGCTCTGTCATTTCCACTGAAGTTTTGATAATACACACATTGGTTTAAATGCAATTGATTAATAAATCAAGACATTTTCTTAAACCATGTCTGGGGCCACATTTGTGCTGCTGGGATCCTTTAGGGTGTTGCACACACAGACAAAAATACACTATAATAAAATATAATAAAATAAAAGTACTGGTAAATCCCAAAGTGACCAGGAGCCCGCTTCTGATTTTGAAACGTAGGTATTCTTTTTGAACTTAAGCAGTCTGGAGATGGGTAGGCTACAAACTATTTTTTAAAAAATGAATTGCCTCTCTCTTTTTTGCCAGAAGAAAGATGTTGTGGGGATATGGAGAGTGACAAAAACAGTTTTGGGGAGGGGATTCCATATGGCCTCATGCGTACACATCACTCCCCTTCCCCCACAATGAGACCTTAGTTGACTAGTAGCCAGTTTGGTTAGCCTAATAATGACTGGTCTGACAAAAAATAATTCTTTAATCAGTTGGTACTTCTAATTGGAGTGGTTTGAGCATTGGAGACCAGGGTTTGAATTCCTGCTCAGCCATGAAACCCACTGGGTGTCCTTGGGCAAGTCACATTCTCTCAGCCTCAGAAGAAGGCAAAGGCAAACCCCCTCTAAACAAACCTTGCCAAGAAAACCTTGTGATAGGTTTGCCTTAGGTCACCATAAGTCGGAAACAACTTGAAGGCATACAACAACAACCTCTAATTGGAATGATTTTGGAAATCTAGAGCAGAAGGGTCAGTTCTCTCTTCACTGCTGTGTGATGAATCAGTTTGGCATGTCAGGGTTGCTATGTTTATTTACTCCCCCTGATCTTGCACTTATTCCAAACACCATATGGACATTTTAACCAATGCTCTGCTTCATTTGGTCTGCTAACTCTTCTAGCAGCCAGACACAAAAAGAATGACAGACCTGTTATGGGGTAGAGAGGAGGGCAGGGGGGGGGGCAGAGGAATTAAAACAGTTTTGCTTTGTGTGAAAGGACATTGCATCTATATCCCAGACAGAACTGGAAGGCCTCTTGCTTTACCCTTAGAATGCCACACAGTTGCACTGATTGTGCCCCTGGGCATTCACCTCTGGGTGGGGGAATCTACCCTTCTCCGGCTACTGACATCATTGTAATATCTCATCTATCTATCTTATCTCTCTTACCAACCCCACCTTAAAGCCTAACAAATCTATTGCTGTTTGGGGAGGGGGGCATAACCTTTTGTGAAGCAAAAAGTCAGCATTCATGTCATTCTTCTGGAAATGGTCCATATTCTAAGGATCACTCTTGACATCGCTGTTTAAAGAATTGGACATTTGTACTTATACCTTGATGTGCATACAGATGCAATGCATGAAATGTAACAAATATACATTTTCCAGAAAAAATGCACCATTTTCATATGCTTTCTGGAGGGTAGGAAATGCCTGCTTGCCTACATGCATACAACTGCAGGCAGGCAGGCATCTATCTGCATACATACACAGGCTTTTTCAGCAGATAACTTTTTTTTAATAGTCAGTATTTTAAGTCCTAAGACAGTAAGATACCTTAAGAAGTTGGTGGGGGGGGGATCTACCTTTTCACTAGTCCTACTGCTAGCAAAAGTGACAAAGAATTCAATGGTTTAAATTACTAGAAAAATTCAAACTAATCAACTGAAGAGCTAAAATGAATACAGTGATTTCTTATTTTTATTTTTGGTACAGCCCTGATTGTGGTATCCATTAAATCTGAATAAATCTTCTTAAATCTGTTTTGGTGTTTCCCACATCTGAAGTTTGGAGATGCAACCTATACTGGCCAGAATATATGTTCAGTTTTAAAACAGTTATCATTGACTTTTGATTCCCACATCAGTTTTTACAAGTAAAACATTTCAACTAAATGAACTTGTCCCTGTGAAGCAAATGAAACCAGTGTTGAGTGCTCCTGTCTGACTGAAGTCATAAAAGAAGCCAGTGAATATTATTACCTAAAAATCAGGGCAAGCTTTAGCTACCATGAATGAGGTAAACAAAACAAAGGAAAAGTGATGATGGAGATATGTATATATCTGAAGAAGTTGCTCCATCAGCTAATTGAACAATGTGAATTTGGTATAAAACTCAGCAGCAGAAGTCTTAGCATTGATAGATTTTCCTTGGTTTTTTTCCGGGCTGTGAGGCCGTGTTTTGGAATAGTTTCTTTCTGACGTTTCGCCGGCATCTGTGGCTGGCATCTTCAAAGACAGAAAGAAACTATTCCAGAACATGGCCTCACAGCCCAGAAAAAAACCAAGGAAAATCTATGGATGCTGGCCGTGAAACCCTTCGACTTCACAATGGTAGTATCATCCACAGGAAATCATCAGAAATGAAAGATTAGCTAAACCCTGAATGAATTTGTTTTTTTAAAAAAAGATAAGAAATTTGGACCATATTTAGATCCTCAAATCTGTTACTTTAGACTGATAGCATTTGCAGTAAGTGGATCACCTTGGAAATAAATGTTTTGGGGGTTACATCCTTGATAGGCACCTTCTTAGATTGGATTAATGTTGGAATTAACTGGGAAAGGGAGGAGATAAACAGAGAATTACTGTGTCGTGTAAAACCTTACCTGCATAGAAGTTTTAAGTAAGTTAATGTCTGCATACTAGGCTGAGATGTGAGAGAATTTAAGGGGAAGTTTGGACAGTGCTTTTGTGGTATCCCATCTCCCAGAAGTGCTAGGCATTGTTGTCATTGTTTACTTATTATAAACTGGGATGAAGCAACTTGAAGCAATTTATCACTTAACAAAGCTCTGTTTAACAAGCCTGGCAGACACTGGAAGGGAAGGCGAGAGTTAGATAAGATGGTAATTGTCCATTCTTTCCCAATGTCATTTCTAGTTAATTACACAGTCACTGGCAATAAGGTCTCCAGGCAATCACACAGTGTACCCAGGGCTCCCTTCCCTTGATGGACATTTCCCAAATGCCAGGCTTTTCAGATGCAAATGAAACAGTCCTCTGGCAAGTGTTTTCATGCAAAGCTATGTTTGTTGCCTGTTTTCAAAGGTCAAAGAGGAGGCAAAGGAGACAAAGCCCACCTTGAGTACCATGTTCAGAGCACTGAGTTTCTCCTGCAGTCAGCCTGTGTAAAGTCTGTCAGGCTGAATATTTCTTCCACACAGTTGATGGGAATCAAGCAACTATGATACCATGACATGTATAATATGACAGCCCTGCTAGAACAGACCACAGGCCCATGTAGTCAAGCATCCTGTTCCTCACATTCACTAGCCAGGTGACTAGGAAAAGCCCATAAGCAGAATATTGTTGGTGTCCAACAGTGGCATCACTACACAAGCCGCACTGGAGACATGGGCTGGTTGGAGTTGGCACATTTTGTCTGTCTTCTCTTGCCACCACTGCATGGCCCTGGGAAAAGTGCAACTCCTACCCAAATAAACCAAGGAGATTCCAGCCCATGAGGTCCATAGCATCTTCCTGTTTGTATTTGGAGGTCTGTAGCTCCTTTCAACATTTGGCAAATCTGCTGCTGAAAACAGCTATCTACCTATGGCAAACACAACTGATTTGTTCAAATGTGAAGGGCTTCTTATTCTTGTTGCTAAAGAGAATGATGTCAAGTTCTCCTGACTCATATTCTGCTTCAGGAATTAATTTTCTTGTCAGACCTGGCAGCTGTCAAGCTGTTGAGCAAAGCAAAGCTAAACACAGGGAAGACAGAAGTGTCTAACCAGCAGCTGGAACAGTGTCTGCTCTGGCCTAAGAAACAGAGTAGCTCTTTTTTTAAAAAAAACTTATCTCCTTGCTTTGACAAGTACTGGATTGAAATACTCAGGCTGAATTCCCTACTGGATATATCCCAATTTCAGGAACAATTCTGGGCTCAAATCTAGACCATTTTTGGGCTTTAGCCATGTGAGAGATAACATGGCTATGTTGAACTTAGAATCATAGAACTGTAGAGTTGGAAGGGATCACATGGGTCATCTAGTCCAATCACCTGCTAATGCAAGATGGTCAGTTAACACTTGTTTAAAGCCTTCATATGGGAAGAACTTCCATGAATAAAAAGTGGTGCCTTTTCTTTCCATGCGACACGGAAGGAACACGGAGGGTAACGCGAGAGGGACGGCGTTGTCAGAAACTGCCCCCTGCCACGGAGCAGCTGCGTTCCTCTCCCGATGGCTTCTTCCAGATCTTAGGTTCATCTGAAAAAGTCTTAATGTTTAGTCAGAACCTCCTTCCTTATAATTTGAATCCTTTGGATCCAGTCCTATCATCTGGAGCAGCAGAAAAAAGCTTGCTTCATCTTCCACCTCACAACCCTTCAAATATTCAAAGATAGCTATCATATCAGCTCTCAATCTTCTCTTCTCCAGTCTGAACATAACCAATTCCCCTAACCATTCCTCATAGAGCTTGGTTTTCCAGATCCTTTACCATCTTGGTCACCCTCTTCTGACCATTTTCCAGCTTACTGATGTCCTTCTGAAACTGTGGTGTCCAGAAGGGGATGCAGTACCTCTGATGTTAAAACTTTCCAAACTCAGCAACAAGCTCAACAAAAAGCATTAAGAGTGTTTCAGTTCACCAAGAGGAATTTGAGATGAATATGAATGTTAATGTTCAATACTGAATAGGTACATTATGCATAATTCAGTGGGCAGTTGTAGCAAAATCTGCCTTCCTCTTGCCCAAAGCCTCCAAGTTGACAATTGCAATTAATTGTGCACAAACAGAGCACTGAACACATTTGCTTAGTGTAGTGGCGTTCTAGCTGCAAAGTTGGTCTTAACATGACATTGACCAGATATCTCTAAAATATATGGGAATTAGGAAGAATTTTAGCAGGCTATTTAACAGAAGGATTAAAAAGAAACTGAACTATGATGGGAGAGGAGTGGTCAAATTCTGCAGAAATGACACCAGAAAGGACAATCATAGAATCATAGAGCTGGAAGAGACCACAAGAGCCATCCAGTCCAACCCCCTGCCACACAGGAATAAACAATCAAAGCATTCCCAACAGATGGCCATCCAGCCTCTGTTTAAAAACCTCCAAAGAAGGAGACTCCATCACACTCGGAGCAGTGCATTCCACTGCCAAACAGCTCTTACTGTCAGGAAGTTCTTCCTAATGTTTAGCTGGAATAGCTTTTCCTATAGTTTGAGTGCATTGCTCCATGTCCTTGTCTCTGGAGCAGCAGAAAACAAGCTCACTCAATCCTCAATATGACTTCTCTTCAAATATTTAAACATGGTTATCATGTCCCCTCTTAACCTTCTCTTCCCCAGGCTAAACATACCCAGCTCCCTTTATGAAACTCTGGCTATGAGTAATGTCCAAGTGTGCTATCATGCTGCTAGACACTCTCTTTGGGCTTCTATATAAAAAAGAAATTGACTATGAATATGATTGCACATTATCAAAAATAGATGATTAACTATTAGGTTTCCAGCATCAGTAACAGAATCCTATAATGTCTACTGAGAGGTAAGTTCTGTGGAACTTACTCCTAGTGTTCTACTGTTAACACCTTCTGGACTGTACACCTAAACACACTTACTTGGGAATAAGACCCACTGAATGTAGAGGGACTTACCTCTGACTAACCATGCAAAGGATCAATCAGTCTGATAAAGTTTTAAAGACCTATTCAAACAGTTAATGATTTACTCAAGAGAGTAGTGGTTTTCATTCTTTCTTATTCACAGTGTAATTCCATGGCTCCCCACCCCAACAAAGAATCCTGGTAGTTTTAGCTTAATGAGCAGGTGGAAAACTCCTTGATGGAGAACCCTAGTCCGTTCAGAGAACTGCAGTTTCTAGGCTTCCCTGTTACGAGAGAATGGCTGTTAAACCCGTTGAAAATCTCTGGTGTAGATATACCCTCAGATACCATGCAGCAAAACAGTGGCAATGCCAGGAGCAGAACAAACAGTTCTGATCGTTGTGGACAAAGTGCTCTTTCACATCTGAAAAACAAGCAAATGTCAGGAAGTCAGTGTGGTGCTGATGCTTACATTGAATGGAGTGTGCACAGTGATGGACATTTCTAAGAGGGGAGACCACTCTTGCAGACAAAGACTCTAATACTATTCACCTCTGGAGTGACAGGATGGAAAGGACCCTGATCCAAATTTAGGTCACAAGTACATAAACGTTCTGGTTCTTCTTTAGTTGGCCGTTCATGAGATACCCCCATTCCACACTTGATGCCCACCTGTCCCTCAGAAGCCTGGTGGCTAATTCATCTCTTAACAGGGTAAGAATATGAGCTGTCCCTCTCTATGATACTGTATGCATTAATTCCCAGAAATTCCAGACACCCCGGGTGGCTGTGTCACAAGCCCTGCAGCTGCCTTCTCTTCAACCGCTAGCTGTATGTCACTCCTCTAATTATGTAGAAGGACTCCTAATGCATGTCTGGTGTTAATGGACAGCAGTATCACTGTGCCTGAAGACCAGATAAATCTTCAACAGATTGAATATTCGTGAGTTTAAGTGGGACTTCATATCTATGAAATCAACAAATCTAGCATCAGGTTATTAAATCTGAGCAAAGGTTAGAAGATTATAGAGTAACACTGTCACGGTTCTTCTCCTGCATGATTTTTAACATCTTTGCTTTATGAAGAAGCCAGTGAGCTTCAAAAGCTAGCAAAAGCTATTTTCAGCACAGTGTGTGTTTTGTATTTTGCTGCATGGCCAAGGCTGAGTAAAATTTTCAAGATTATTTGTTTGTACTTTGGTGAGATGGTAGGGAAGCCCTCTGGCTGAGATTTCTAAATGCCTCCCTCCAACTGCCAATCCCAGGATTCTACAGGATGTTGCCATGGGAGTTAAAGTGGAATCATTGTGCTGTAAATGTGTAGTGTGAATGGGCTTCCTATTCTACTTCCTCTCTCACACATCCCATGTTACTATACATGGAGATAAGGTTTCTTGCTTGAAATCCATGTTTAGAATTGATTCACAATTTATTTAGCACTGTAGTCATTTTATGTATATGTACACACACACACAACTTGAAGATAAAACAACCCAACCCCACAGCGTTGTTAGCATGCCTTACTACCCCCTCCCTGTAATATCTCATAATTGGAAGTATTAGACACTTTGAAGGAGTCTAGTAGATCAAGGTGATCCAAAATGAGGTCAGGTGGAGGTCACAAGGACCTAGGAAGGTATCTTAGAAATATTTTAGCAAGAACACCCAAGCTAGGATTGAGCAGAAGCTCCTTAGTAAACAAAATTCTTAAGGTGGTATGTGCTAATTCCATCTTGGGCCCCTTAATGATCAGTCACACATCCTACACAACCCAAATTCCCAGAAAATATCCCTCAGAACCCCCTCCTATCTTACAATGCGAGGTTGTCATAAATCAATCAATATCTATCTCTCATCCATCTAAGACAATCAGTGGAGGTTTGTTCTCCTTTGTTCCTCCCATGGGAGCATCATTTAGTCATTGCTGTAGCCAAAATGTGCCTTCAAGGCACGAAATGGGTAATAATATCCCAGCTTAAACAACAGAAAGGTGTTCCACTGTGGGTGAGACCCAGCCACTTTCTCTGTTGGCATGCCCCTGGATTGGAACTTCCAGTGATACCCTCTGAATATTTCGCAATTCTTTAAGACTGGTAACAATCACCCTATTTCCTGAATCTATTCCTCTGTCCAGCCTTTCTGCCTTAACTTTTCAATAGCCTTGTGTGGTTCTTGTGAGCATGTGTTGCACATGTGAATGCTTGTTGTGCTATTTCCAATTATTTTTATTTCACTTTAACTTGGGAGGTCTCTGCAGTTAGTACTGGTATACATAGGTGAAAAGGTCCCGAAGTTACCCACCTCTCACAGCAGTCCATTTGAGCTAATAATAATAATTTCCCAAATATTAATATAGTTGTGGCATCACATGTGGGGCTCTAAAGCACCCCCACCTCTTCAGGTAACAGAGTGATACCTTTATTGGCCAACTTGAGAGTCACAAAACACATCATGTAAGCTTTTGAAGCTCCACTGGCTTCTTCATCAGGCAAAAGATGTTAAAGAAATCATACTGGAGAAAGTGTGGGGGGGAGTGACGGGTTTGAAGTAGCAGGCCTACATCTTGTATCAGATATTGTCTTTGTCGTTGTTCATTTGGCATGGAGGGATCTCAATGCAGGCAGAGGCCACTCCCCCTTTTTTTGGCCATGTGGGGACTGAGACAATGGACAGTAAAATTTAAACTCCATTAGTAAAATAATTCTTCCTGGGACTCGAGGTGTCTGTCTTTTATGAAGCCAGAGGCCCCTTTCTTAGGCAGAGAATATTAAATTTCTCAAGAAGTCCCTGTACTGCTACTTCTGGAAAAACATTTAGGCGCTGTATTGGTAAAACTCACCCAACTATAGTCCAAAAGAAACATTTTACCTTTGTTGGAGGTGGACAACTCAAAAGAGTTAAATCCCCAGTTAGGAGACAAATCGAAACTTGCAATGACCATGTGCAAAGAACTGCACTTAATCATAACTCCCCAGTGTATGTCTACCATGTGTTCCTGAGATTCAGAGATGGATGTCTTTTTTCACAGGGTATGCATAGCTCCCTGAGAATTTCATCACTATTTAGGTAGAGAGTGTGACTGCTGTGCCACATAGAGGGACTTGTCATTGGTCTGCTGCTATAACTCCTTAATGAGCCACAGTCTCACAATGACCCTACCATTAGGCAGGGTCAGGTGGTTGCCTTAGGCAGATTTTATGTGTCATAAAAAGGCAACAAATTGTAGCTTAATTTGGCATTTTAGAGGCAAAGGTGGGGAGAGTTGTTTGGAGATGTTCCGCTTCTTGTACCTTTGTACTGGTTAGAGGGTAGGGGTGGGTGTCATTTGCTGTTCAACCTCAGGCAGCAAAATGCTTTTAGAGCTCTAGTTTTTCTGCAGTGCTATAAAAATAGTAATAATACTCTATCTGGCAAAAACAACCAATAAATGACTGATAAAAAGACATACCAAAAAGAAGTGTGTGTCTGATCACATTAATCAGTAAAGAGGACACAGAATAAGAACACACAATTTGCAATTCAGACATCTAACTCTGCTGTCCAAACACTTTGTTGTTATTAATACCCATCAAGTTGACTTCAGCTTATAGTGACTATGAAAAGGAAACTTCCAAGTCACCCTGTTATCAACAACCCTGCTCATGTTTTACAAACTCAGGGCCGTGGCTTCCTGGATCGGATCTCTCCACCTGTAACGTTATTTGTCTTTTTGGCAGACCATGGTATCTGTAGAACTCTCCTCCAGTACCACATTCCAAATACTTACATATAACTTTATCTTGATGCAGTTGGAGAATTTTCGATCACTGGGCTTCCTGTCTTGTTCAATACTTCCTGGATCATATTGCTCACCTTTCTGCCCTCCTCTGTTAAAGTAAGCAACATATTAATGCTGCTGCTGGTTAATGCATCAGACAGGGGCCTTTCACTCTACACACATATAGCTCTATGATAGCTTGTATCCTATGGAATTCTGGGATTTGTACTTTATGGGGAGGGATATTTAAAATTCTCACCCATAGAGCTCCTTTAGTGCCTTACAAAACTACAAACCCCAGGAATCCATAGCATGCAGACATAGCACTTAAGGTGGAGTCATAGCACTATAGGTACTGTATGCAGTGTGAAAAGGCCCCAGGAGCAGGATAGATCCTGGTTCAAATTTTTCCTTAGCCATGTAACTCAAAAGTTCACCTTAACCCCGTCTCCCCCACCAAACTCCCTAACCTACTTAACAGGGTTATTTGGAGAATAATCTGGTCAGGGGTGGGGCACGCATGTGTGCACTGCCTTGAAGTTCTTGGGAAAAAGCAGGCTGTAGAAATGTAGAAAAATAAACTTGGCACCTTCTCTTGCAACATCAGTACTGTTTAGAATAGGGGTAGATCATCAAAATTGCAAGCCTGCAACTATGTCTGTATGTGCCTTCAAGTCTCCTGTTGACCAATGGAGACCCTATGAATTCCATAGGGGTTTCTTAGTCAACAAATCCTCAGAGGTGGTTTTGCCAGTTCCTTCCTCTGAAATACAGCCTATAGCACCTGGTTGTCGTTGGTGGTCTCCCATTCAAGTACTAACGAGGGCTGATCCTGCTTAGGTTTTGAGATCAGACAGGTTCTGTTGCCTGTAGGGTATTTATGCTCCTCATAAAACTCTTTAAAATGCTACAGTCCCTAGGCAATGGCCAAGTTAAAATTCAGACATGTGAAACTATATCAAAGGTGCTCGTTCACACATTATGTAAACCAGGGCTACTCAAAGTGACAAAAGAGCAGTGTGGTATAGTGGTTTGAGTGCTGGACTAGGGAGATTATCAGATGGACCCTAAAGTCCATTGCAGGAATGAAACAGGACCGAGAAAAGATTTCCCTTTCTGATGACCTTGTTCCGTTCCTCTGTTGCTCCCGTTCTGCTCCTGCGATATTACAAAAATGGGGAAACATCGTTAATAGACCACCTGTTCTATTTCTGTCACGGAATGACAGGTGGTCTGAACGATGCCCCATTCCTGTCTTGTTATGCTAGCATGATGCCAGCCGTGGGGGGAGGTCCGTGCCGGATACTTCCGGGTGCGATCGGGACAACAAGGTAAGTTAAACACTTCCTCCCTCTCCCCAGGTAACTTGTATGTTTTTAAATGTGTTTTTGTGCTTTGGTTACTGTTTTGACATTGGGGGGGGGTATTTTTACATTTGCCACCTCGCCGTTCTTGCTGGGATTTCAGTTCCCGGTCATAAAAGCAGCCTTATGATGGCTGCATTTACGACTGGGCAGCGAAGGGAGTGAGAGCCCGTTCCTGCCATGGAATGAAGGTAGATGTCTGAAACCTTTTTATTACCGTGGCAGGAATGGGAGTGGAGCGGGTGGGGGCATAGTGGGACAGAAACGAGCTATAACAGCCCGCCTGATAATCTCCAAGGACTCTGGGAGACCAGGATTCAAATCCCCACAGCCATGGGAACCCACTGGGTAACCTTGGGCAAGCCACATTCTCTCAGCCTCAGAGGTAAACCTCTGGCAAACCCCCTCTGAATAAATCTTGCTAAGAAAACCCCAAGCCTTTGGGTTGCCATAAACTGGAATAAACCTGGAGTACATAAACAACAATTCAAAGGTGGATCAGCGCTGGTTTGCAAGCCATTAACTGCCAGTCTATGTAGTGTTTTCAGAAAGGAAGAAACAATTGTAGTCAATAGGAACAAGTATGGTGCCAGTCCCTATCACAGTAGGGGGGGGGAAGCCAGTCGCCCACATTAGATAGCTTGAGAAGCACTGATCAAGTATATTAAGTACAGCAGGGGTGGGCATGTTCTGAAGGTTTGGAGGGCCATTATTAGGTCCTCCTGGTATTATCCCCAGATTAAGAAACCAAGGAGATTATCAGACGGGGACAAATATAGCATCCCTGTCTCACTATCTCCTCTCCCGCCCCACTCCCATCTCTGTAGTCGTTTATTTTTTTTCCCAGACCTACCTTAATCGCAGAAGAGAAACTGCATCCCCTCCCCTCCAGCAGTCCAGGAGTGAATGGACATCTTACGGTGCTGCATTCAGTTCCTGGAAAGGAAATCCCGGCCGTTCTCGCAAGAGGACAATCGCGTAGGAAATTCAAAGTTAAAAGGAAGAACACGCACACAAAAGTAAAACAAGGCAGCTAAACACATTAAAAAAAACCCAAGTAACCCACAGACGGTAAAAAAAAGTGTGTCACTTACCTTGATGTCCCGATCTCAATTGGAAGTGTTTGGCAGGGACCGCCCAGTGACGCTGGCATCACACCAGCATACCCGGTCACTTTTTCACTCACCCATTGTTCCATTACAGAAATGGAACAATGGGTCAATTCACGGCTTAGCCCGTAAATAAAAAGGAGTGCCAGGGGAAAAGAAGGGGCACGGGAGCATAACAACACAGGGACGATGATGTCTCAAAAGGAACCCCTTTCACCATCTCCTGTCATCCCTGTAATGCTTTCATTTGATTGTCTAATAAGTTTAAATCTATAAAGACTAAACAAGTCAGCAAAACAAATGGACTTTATCATACTACACTGTTATAGCGCTGTTATTCCACTTGAACAGCTATGGCTGCCTCCTGTGGAATTCTGGGATTTGTAGTTTAGTGAAGCCTAAGAGCTCGCTGGCTGAGAATTCTAAATGTCCCTTCCTAAACTTCAACTCTCAGGATTCCACAGGAGGCAGTCATAGCACTTAAAGTGGAATAATACCTCTATAACAGTGTAGTGTGAAAGATTAAGAGCCCTCAGTAGGTTACACTTGTCATTTTCCCTGGCTGAGAAATCACTTGCAGGTAGTTTTGAAGACTTATTACAGTATTTTCAACTATTTTGGGAGTGGGATGGGGGAGGGCTGAATCAGCATTTTTTAAAAAGAAAAACAGCCTGCCCTGTATTGATTTGGGGGGAGGTACTGGTAATGGTGGTGGGGGATAGCAACATTTTTTTTTTAGGGAACTTTGAGGATTTGGAAGTCAGTGGGGCCGGGAGGAAGGAAAGGGTCCTGGGGCTCAAGAGTTGTCTGCAGGCCACAGGCCACATAATCCTCTCTCAGTAGAAGCTATGAATTGCTAACAGTCTGGATTTACTCCAAACCCAATCATTGTTGTTGCCTTTTGCTACTCTGGTTATAATCAATGTTCTACTGACTTGTTTAACATTTACAGATTTAGGCTTAGGACATTTTCAGACAGCGTTTAACAGTGCCTACTGCGGGATTAGGTCCCGGGAGAGGAACAGCGCTCTTGTGCGGCAGGGGGTCATTTTCGGATGCCGGCGTCCCTCTTCCAGGATCCTTTGTGGCTTGTCCGTGAAGCTTTGGAAGCAGCCGCGCCATATTTTAAGCATGGAAGTTGCCTGTGCTTAAAATATGGCGCAGCCGCTTCCAAAGCTTCACGGACGTGCCACAATGGATCCCGGAAGAGGGACGGTGGCATCCGAAAATGACCCCCTGCCACTCAAGAGTGCCGTTCCTCTCCCGGGACCTAATCCCGCGGTAGGCACTGTTAAACACTGTCTGAAAATGTCCTTAAGTCTCTGAATTCTGAAATCTGGGGATAATACCAAGGTAATACCTGATTCAAAATCTGGGAAAGTTTAAGATGTTGTTTACCTCTGTGTTCTTTGCATGAGGACTACTATGTCTTTAAAAATGCACCAAAGCTAGGAATCCGTGGACAGAGAGTGTAGAACTTGACTAAGCTTTGTTTGATCTCTTCTTGATTCTCTCTGCAGTTCTGAATGGAAATTATAATAAGGTGCCATCTCAAAATACAAAATAAAGAGAGACCCAAACATTTCTCTCTTATGTCCCTATACAAAAGAAAGATTAACAAACAGCAATCAGTGTTTTCCATCTGACATGGCTACAGATACATAATCTATTTTTTTTATATTAGGGACCCAAGAGAGAGATTTTTGAGAAGCTACTGACTCGTAGAAGTGAGAATGCTCTTGTAGAAGGGTTGTCCCTCCCACTTGCTCCTGGTAGGCAGGTAACAGAGTCTTTTATTTTGAAAAGCTGATGACCGGAGGTGTTCTCTGGGAGGGGGCGACCCCTCTGTTGGCCAGTCTGTTTCCTGCCTATGCTCCTGGTAGGATCGCATCCTCCTTTGTCCTCGACTGAACCTTCTCCACGTGGCGGGGGCCATCTTTAACAAAGAAAGGGAAGTTAGATCTTGATCAATAATAGTAATAATAATATACCTGACCCCCCCCCCAAGGAGAAGATATGTTGACACTGGAGGAAAAAGATGCGGTGATCGCAGCAGTAATCGCTAGTGACCGGCCGTTGAGGCTCAGCCGACACACAGCCGAGCCTCTGGCAGCTGTTGGATACCAGCTGGGCACCTCTGCAGAGGGCAGAGGGGGGGAAGGGCCCAGCTAAGAGCGGTGGTGGCAAGAAGAAGCCGAAGAAGGGGGACAAGGCCTCTGCCTCGGCTGCCACCGGCTGCACACCAGCCCAGGTCCCTCCGGATGGAGGCGACAGTGGCCGGGAGGAGGAGGAGAACTCCGCCGGGCAGCCCCTCCAGGAGGAGGAGAGCCGCGCCGTCCCAAATGCTGGAGCGAGCGGCGGCACACTGGCGCTCCCCGCCAACACTCAGGAGACAACGGTTCCCCAGAGCGTGAGTGGGGCTGATGCCCCGGGGACTGGGGATCCGGGGGAGGACTTCCCAGCACTTTTTCGGGGGTGGCTGAGGGAAGCGCTGGCACAGGAGGCAGCTGGCTGGCTGGCGGCAAGCCTGTTCCAGCCAAGCCAGTGGGGCCCAGCAGGCATGGAACTGGGGGGAGGGGAAGGGCTTCCCCCTCTCCCCAGGGTGTCCGGCTTCCCCTCGAGTGCCACAGCCAGCACCTCTGCCTCAGCCCTGGGTGGGAAGGACCCCGTGACACCGGGCATCGCTCCCCACAACAACGGGGACTTGGGAGAGCTGGAGCAAGGAAGAGGGATGGGGATTGCCTCTCTCCCCAGCCTGGCCGGGTTTCCCACTCGCGCCGGCACCAGCGGCATGGCGGCCGTGACTCCAAGTGGGGAAACCTCATGGCTGGGGGAATCTCCCCTGGCTGCGCCTCCGGAGGCGTTCCAGCCCCCAGCCATCCACCCCAACCCATCAGGGCCACAGGGCCAGTCCCCAGGAAGGGGGGGAAAGGGCAGCGGTCCCAGTAAGGGAAAGCGCCCACGCCCCAAAAGCTCCGCGATAGGGGCGGGCAATGGCTCGGGTCCCAGCAACATCGAGTTCCCCTGCGACAATCAGGGTTCCTGGCCCACCAGACCTCCCAGTGAAGATGAGGGGGAACCATGGGAGGAACCAGTGGGTCAGCCCCATCCCCCCAAGAAGGCACGGGTGGATGGGGAAGAGGGGGACCCTCAGGAGGAGGACGTAGTCTCCATCTATTCTTCCACGGGGGAGGACTCTACAGCTTCAGAAAGGGAAGAGGGAGAGCTTTCTGAGGAGGAACCAGAGGGTCCATCTCCGGTTCGTCCCGCAGCGCGTCATTTTGCCCAGGAGGATTTCACTATTCTTTTGAAGAAGACAGTGAGGACCTTGGGCCTCCTGCTTCCAAAGGCACAACAGTTCCAGGTGGACCCTGATCTCCCAGAGATTTCAGACGAGTTCTTCTCTGATGTCCAACCACAAGCCATGCAGATGCCAGTGCCAGCTACTCTAATGCGCTTGATATGTGACGAATGGAAGACCCCCGCAGTGGCTAAACCTCAGCCTGCCTTGGCCAAGAAAGTGTATGCCCTTCCCAGGAAGGTGATGGGGAAGCTACAAGTCCCGCTGATCGATGCCCTGGTCTCCGAGCTAGTTTCTTCTGCGATTTTTTGCAGAGATGTAGAAGAGACCTTAAAGGTGCCAGAGGATAGACGGATGGACCTAGCACTAAGATGAGCCCATGAGGTGCTTTCCTTAGCCATTCGAGCCTCTACGACGGCGACCATGATGGCACATGCTGCGATTCAGTAGTCCAAGGCTGTGTTAAAGGATGTTCCACGGGCCCAGACCAGGATCCAACAGGACCTTAACAAGCTAACCAAGGTCTCTGCATTCTTAGTGGACAGCATGCTGGACTCGGTCCAGTTCTGTGCTAGAGCGCAGGCAGCGACGGTTGCAGCCAGGAGACAGTTCTGGCTAAAGTCATGGAATGCGAACTTCAAGTCAAAGCAGAACCTAGTACCATCTCCTTTCCTAGGAGAAAAGTTATTTGGAGAATCCTTGGAACCAGTCCTGGGGGAGGACAAGGACAAGAAGAAGAGATCACTAGCTTCTGCACGCAGGAGGGAGGATAAGAAGTCTTCCAGACGGTATCAGCCCTTTCAGTCATCAGGAGCCCATCAGGCTTCTGGCTCATTTTCAAGTCACACGGGATCCAGAGACTTCAAATCCCCCAGACCCCGATGGGGAGACAACAGATACAATCGCAGAAGCCATCACGGAGGCTCCGGGAAGTCGGGGCAGCCTCAATCCTCCAAACAAAGCGCCAAGTCGCAGCAATGACAATCTACCCCCAGTGGGAGGCAGATTGCAGGTCTCCGTGGGGGCTTGGGAAAACTCTACCTCAGACAGATGGGTGCTGGAATCAATTCGGCACAGATACCAGATAGAGTTCTCCCGACTTCCTCCACAGTGGTTCATGTTGACCCCAGTCCACAAGACCAGAGAGAAACAGCAGGCAATGACAAGCGAAATAGGATGCATGCTGACTTTGGGGGCCATAGAGGAGGTACCTCTGCCCAAACAAGGCAAGGGCTGCTATTCCATTCTATTCCTGGTGCCAAAGAAAAATGGCACATGGAGAGCAGTCCTGAATCTCAGAGGAGTAAACAAATTTGTGCGACAACGGAAGTTCAAGATGGAAACCTTGAAGCACATTCTGGAGTCTATACGCCCTGGGGATTTCCTAGCCTCTCCGGATTTGCAGGATGCGTACCTTCACATCCCAGTACATCGAGAACACCGCCGATTCCTGCGTTTTTGTTACAATGCCGTGCATTACCAGTACAAGGCCCTTCCGTTCGGTCTATCTTCAGCACCCCGAGTCTTCACCAAGATTCTAGTAGCATTAGTGGCATGCTGGCAGTGCTTGGGCATACATGTCTATCCCTACTTGGGCGATCTCCTGATCCGGTCCCTGTCCAGAGCCAGGGCGGAGAGGGAGGTCAGCTTGGTAATGCAGTCCCTCCAGGATCACGGTTTTCAGGTCAACCTCGAGAAGAGTTCTCTAGTTCCAAGTCAGTGCATCCAACACTTGGGAGCTTTTCTGGACTCGGCGGAGGGAACGATATGGCTGACGCCAGACTGAATCATCTCAATAAGGGGAGCGGCCCAGAGGGCTCTGACAGCGCAGAGGACGGACATCATGCAACTGGCCCAGCTGGAAGGTCTCATGATAGTGGCCATAGAGTGCCTCCCATCGGTGTGGTTCCACGCAAGGAGTCTTCAGTGGTTCTTACTCCCTTTTTAGGATCAAATAGCCTCCAAGCACCACCAGGCTGTGAGACTACCACAGGAAGTCACGACGTCCCTTCAATGGTGGCTCTCTTCTGCGGTCCTCAGGGGCCAACAGTTGTGGCATCAGGAGAAGGTGCAGATTACCACAGACGCCAGCCTGAGGGGGTGGGGAGCGCACTGCGGCCCCCATCTGGCTCAGGGAAAGTGGTCGACAGAGGAAGCCGCCCACAGCATCAACTGGCTGGAGCTCAGAGCAGTCAGGCCCCGTAGCCTTCGTGGACATAGTCAGGGGCAAGATGGTTCTAGTCCGAACGGACAACGTCATGACGAAGGCGCACATAAACCGCCAGGGAGGATCCAGGTTGCAAGCTCTCATGAAGGAAGCAACACGCTTGTTCACATGGGCGGAGAGGAATCTCGTGGCGCTATCGGCGGAACACCTTTGGGGAGTACTCAACCGGAAAGCCGACTGGCTCAGCAGGTTGGACATCGACCAGGGGGAGTGGAGCCTCCATCAGGAAGTGTTCGAGGACATCACCCAGAGCTTGGGACGTCCAGTGATCGATCTATTCACCACTCCAGAGAACACCAAGCTCCCGCGTTTTCTCTTTAGATACCTGACAGAGGAAGCAGAAGGAATGGACGCCCTGACGTCACCCTGGCCAAGGGACCTCCTCTACTCGTTCCCTCCAATTCCTCTAATACTCACCAAGTGCTCACCATGGTCAGAGTGGAGGGGGCGGAGGTCATCCTTATCGCCCCAGAATGGCCTCGAAGAGCCTGGTTCCCGGACATCCTCAACCTGCAGATTGCCTTGGTCAGAATTCCGACATGAGAGGATCTATTAGTGCAAGGCCAAGTTCACCATCCCGACCCGGCCTGGCTACAGCTCCGTGCGTGGAGATTGAACGGCAGATGTTAGCCTCAGAGGGTTACTCACGCCCAGTGGTCAGAACTATTTTGGCATCAAGAAGAGAATCCACTCAGCGTATATATGACTATACTTTTAGAGTGTTCAGGAGGTGGTACAGACGGAAAGGCCACGACTTCCAGCAAGTCTCAGTGCCTATACTACTGGATTTTCTCCAGGACGGAGTTGACACGGGACTCTGACCAAATACTATCAAGAGACAGGTGGTGGCAATAGCCTCCTTTTTATCCCCAGATAGGGCGGCGGAGTTGTCTTCACACCCTCACCTCCGAAGATTTATCAAGGGCCTCACTAACTTAGCCCCACCAATGGTCCATCGCTTCCCGTCCTGGGATTTACACACGGTGCTGACAGCCTTAAAGGTTCATCCTTTTGAGCCACTGAGAGAGGCCTCCTTGAAATGGATGACGTGGAAGGTGCTATTCCTGGTGGCAATTACATCAGCCCATGCGGTATCAGAGCTGGCAGCCTTGTCAATCCGGCGGGATCTCTGCATCTTCAGGCAAGACTCGGTAGTCTTAAGGCTACCACCTGACTTTAAGCCAAAGGTCAACTCGTTTTTTCACAGGTCTCAGGAGGTGGTACTCCCCTCCTTTTGCCCGAGATCATCAAGAGAATTGGAGAGGATCTGGCACACACTGGATGTGCGCAGAGCCCTCAGGATATACATCAAACGAACTGCCCCAATCAGACTCTCAGAATCCTTGTTTGTCTCGCCTCATTTGAAGTACCTGGGAAGGAAGGTGTCACCATCCACCCTGGCGCATTGGATCAAGGGCTGCATCATGGCCTGCTACGAGACTCTAAATAAGTCAGTTCCAGAGGGAATCCTGGCTCACTCTACAAGATGTGCGGCAACTTCGGCGGCCTGGGAGAGGGATGCCTCCCTGGAGGAGATTTGCAGGGCAGCAACTTGGAAGTCCTCCTCGACATTCGTTCGGCACTACAGGCTGGACAAGTTCCAATCAGTGGAGGCCGCTTTTGGCAGACGAGTCTTACAGAGGATTGTTCAGGTTCAGGGTCCTTGAGGCTCGCCTGTCCCACCCAATTGTCGAGGCTTTAGAAAATCCCAAGCATGCAGATGTTCTGGAGCCCTCTCCACTGGGAAAAGGAATGTTGGTCTTACCTGTGATACGTTCTTTTCCAGTGTAGAGGCGAAGAGCATCCGGCCCACCCGGGCGAGCGATTGGACAGTGAAATTAGGAACCACAGAAGTTCTTCAGTGTTATCAATCTTGGCCGGATACGTCAAGCTACTGGCGTCTTGAGGCTGGAATATGGACTGGTCAGCAGAGGGGTCGTCCCTCCCAGAGGACACCTCTGGTGGTCAGCTTTTCAAAATAAAAGACTCTGTTACCTGCGTACTGGGAGCAAGCGGGAGAGACAACCCAAGCATGCGGATGCTCTTCGCCTCTACACTGGAAAAGAACATATCACAGGTAAGACCAACGTTCCTTTTTTTAATATTAGCTACCCAAGAGAGAGATTTTTGAGAAGCTACTGACTCATAGAAGTGAGAATGCTCTTGTAGAATCAGCTCTTTTTTTTTTTGAACAATGCCAGTGGCCACATGACACATAGCAAGTGACTCCTTTTGCTTTGGCTGCCAAACAGATTAGAAAAAGAGAATTAGGTAAATGTGCTACAAATTGTCTGAGTGACTCAGAATACTAATTTAAGTTTGTGACACACACACTCCCCACAGTAGAGACTCAGTGTGGTGCAGTACTTTGAGTGTTGTACTAGGACTCTGGGAGACCAGAGTTTGAATTCCCACTCACCCATGGAAATTCTCTGGTTGACTTTGCACAAACCACACTCTCCTCAGCTTCAGAGGAAGGCAATGCAGACCCCTTCTGAACAAATCTTCTGGGCGGGGGGTGGTGGTGGTGGAGGAAGACCATGATAAGTTTACCTTGGGGTCACCATAAGTCAGAAATGACTTGAAGGCACACAAAATAACAACTCCCCACAGTATGCATGCCAAGCCAGAGACCACTTGGCTTTGATCCTCAAAGCGTTCCACAAGCAGCATATGCCCTATTCTGTCAGGAAGTCTATTAGTCTGCAAAGGCTCTTGGGGTCTTTCCTGTGAGCCCAGTTTCTTTGTTCATATTTCGCATTCTGACAGATGTCTCTTCTTGCGTGGCATGCTTGTGGAACTTCTAAATCATCTGTTTGGGATGTCATTGCCCATCACTTTGTCAAATGACATATTCTTTCTCTAGAAGAATCTAATGTTGTAGCTGGTTATCGCTTATGTGCTTAAGGGATTTTGGCTGTTTTTTCAAAACAGAAAATAAATCATGCAATGTGTCATGTGGTTTTCCTTTGATTTCAATTTTCTAAGTAGCTTGTATCATGATTTTAAGCCAGTTGTCTCACACAATCTTTACATTTTGTGCACAAGATTTATGTTCACCTCTCTTCCATTCACCAGCCAACAGGAGAAAAGAATACATTTAGATGGCACAGTTCCCAGGCTGTGACCCACATTTTGGGCAGAGAGGGACTGAATCATGCATGAGAAAGATTGTGATTTTTGGCACAGAGCAGTTTGGAAGATAGCCAGTTCTTTAAACCCAACTTCAGAGAGGGTGAATGGTGGGTGGGAAATCAGTCTACTGGTTAAGGCCTGGGTATCATCAACACTGAAAAACTGAAGAGGAAAGTAGCATCATCACAGCTGGTTCTTAAAAGGTTGCCCCTTTCTACTAGTAGGGTCAAGCTCCTTTAAAAATGTCACTGAAGATAGATGTTTCTCTGACAAAGAATATCTTCCCCAGCCTGGTGGTCAGGGCCAGTTTAAGGAATTTTGGGGCCCCCTGCAATGCTTTATTTTGGGGGCCCCATATGTCTATCTCAGGTCAATGTAACCTAACCTATTCATCATACAGGATGTTCAGATTACAGTAGGACCCCCGTATCCATGGATTCATTATCCATAGGACACAAAACAGCACCCCTACCATAGAGTCTTCCTAGAAAATGTGTCCTCCCTAGCCATTTTCTAGGCCCTCCAAGGCAACTCTGTTGTATTTTAAACCAGAAGTCCCATTATTTTCAATGGTGTTCACTATTATTCATGGTTTTCAGAATTAACGCCCCCCCCCGAACCAATCCCCAGTGGATAAGAGGGGCCTACTGTATTACATAGTTTGCCACCAATAATTTAGTTTAAAAACTATATTATAGGCACTAACATAATACTATATTTTTTGTTTATTAGCAATTAACGTAATGGTGTAGATTTCCTCAAAGAAAAGAAAGAGTGGACTACAAGCTGAACATGAGATAGCAGTGTGATGCAGCAGCAAAAAATGCCAATGCGATTCTAGGCATAACACTAATGGAATACTGGTGTTTTAGTGACAACAATAAAACCATTGTTCCCAGTAATATTACTCCAAATTTTAATTTATATTCTTTATATTCTTCTGTTAAAAGAGCCAGAGTGTTGTAGAAGTTTCAGCATTGCACTATGACTATGGAGACCAGGGTTTGAATCCTTACTCAGCCATGAATGCCCACTGGGTGACCTTGGGCAAGTCACACTCTCTCAGCCTCAAAGGACAAACCTTTGAACAAACCTTGCCTAGAAAACCCCATGGTAGGTTGGCCTTAGTCAGAAATGACTTGAAGGCACATAGGCAAACACACACACATTTCTTTTGCAGGCTGAACTCAGTTGGCAGCAAGGGGAGGAAGCTGAAGAAGACCAAGGGGGAACAGAAGGGGAGAGAAACCAAGACAGATTAAAAGCAGCTGGAGAGATGGATGGAGGGGATCTATGTGGAAGGAAGGGAGGAAGGAAGGAAGGAAGGAAGGAAGGAAGGAAGGAAGGAAGGCAGGCAGGCAGGCAGGCAGGCAGGCAGGCAGGCAGGCAGGCAGGCAAGCCCTTTTTGAGGGAGACAACCCTCAAATTCTCCCTCTCTCTCACACACACATACACACTCACCCTCTCCAATGTGCCTGGCTGGTTTGCATTTTGCAGCAGCTAACTCCCTCCAGCTTCTGCCACTGAGGGCTGCTGCTTCTTTCTCTTTCTCTTTGGGAGACCCTGTTTTGTTTGTTTTTTAAAAAAAAGCCAGCAGGAGGTTTTTAGAGGAGGAGGGTAGGAGGGGGCTCCTACTGCCTGTTTCCTGGCTGTCTCCTTCATCAGATTACGGAGGCCAGCACGGGGCCCTCTCTTGACCTCAGGGCCCCCTGCCAATGCTGATTTGGCAGACAGGTTAAACTGGCCCTGACTGGCATTTAACCACTGAGCCACCAGAGCTCTCCAGGGCTTCCTCCCTAGTAGGAAGAGAGGAAGACCACATATCAGATGCATAGGCTCAATCAAGGAGGCCACAGCCCTGAGCCTACAGGACCCAAGCAGAGCGAGTAAGGATAGGAAGTCTTGGAGATGTCTCATTTACAGGGTCACCATGAGCTGAAGTCAACTCAAAGGCAGCTAACAACAACTACAACAAAGTGTTTTAAACTGTTTTTAACCATGTTTTTTTTTAAAAAAAATAACATTGATATTTAATTCTCTTTTAACTTTTGTCATCAATTGTTCTAGCTGTTTTTAAATGATTGTAAGCTGCCTTGAATCCCATTTTGGGAAAATGGCAGGATATAAATGCAATAATAAACACACACACACACACACACACTTAACCTGTTTCATTAACCATTCCTGAGTTCAAAGATCTAATCCATTTACATTAACATTCAGTGGGTCTTGCTTTTTATATAAAGTTGCCATTGTGATGATTGTTGCTATTAATGGGGAAAACAAGAGGATTGACAGAGAAAATGGCATATAATACTTTGGTTCGCGCTGTTACCCATTGTGGTGTGAGCTACTTTAAAAAAATAATAATCCAGCCAGAATTCACTAAGGCAGTCACAATCTCAATGTATTCATGAGTTCAGGGGACACATAGAGACCATGAAAGTCCCCCAATTCCCACTTACCAGGCAGTAGCCATTGTGATCAATGGGGGCAGAGGGCGGGTCTGTTCCTCTGCCAATTGGGAAATAGCTGACTGACATTCCCACAGACCCCTTGTATGGTGTCTGGTGGAAGGGGGAATGGTGCAAGGAGCCCTGCTTCTGGCTGTCTCACTGGAGATCCACCACAGCAGGCAGTGGGAACATCAGTCAGCGGGTTCCTGATCAACAGGGGAATAGACTCTCAGTGGCTGCTGCCTGTTAATTGAGGGTTGGGGAGAGTCAGGCTGAGAAACAACTACATAGCTACAGAACTAAGGTCATTATACATTCGTAATTGTTTTAGTGAATTCTAGCCTCTATCCTGAAATAGAGGCTAGAATTAACTTGCTTTTCACAGCCTAGCATTTGCCAAGTGTACACAGATCCCCAAAACCAATTCCTGGCTAGGGCCAATGGGACCTGTTATCCAGCATATCTGACAAGTGTTAGGTTGGGGAAGGGGGTGTTCCTCAAAGCGTGATATCTAATGATCTGTGCAATTACATTTTGCCACTGGTCCGCTACATCTCATCTCTTTTTCCATCTGCACCTATCCCAAACAACAGGTGTACAGTTTCCTCACCTTTCAAACACCACAGATTGTTTGAAATAATGACATCAACTTTGAAAAGTTCTTTCTAAAAGTGCTTCTAAAATGCCCTTTAATGTTAGCTTGCAAAAACAATTAGAATGCATTCCTCTCAGTTCTATTTGCCACTCTGGCATGTGATCCTACTGTCATACATGAGTAAATGGTCTGGTTGCCCTTGATTTGTTTTAGGAGATATACTGTGCTAACATACAGTTTTATAATGGACATTATGCAACAGATAAAACCCATCTGGCAATTTTAATACATTACTCATCACAGCAAAACAGCTAATTCTATTACCAGAATTTGGAATTTAACTCCATTTTGCCCACATCTCCTCACCTCATTGACTTGTTACAGGTAGCTGCATTACTTTAATTCATTATTTCCTGTCTTTGCCAGCAACAATAAATCATTGTGACCTATCCCAGTTGCAATCTACCCCAGTTGTAATGCCTAGCATTTTGGGCTGGGAAACAGAATACAGACACACAAACATACATATGGAAAATACACTGCAGCTGACTGCATTTTTGGGCTCTCCTTGGGCTTGTGGCTATGCCAAAGATCATGATGACCGCCTGCCCTTCGAAATTCAACACTAATGCACTGGTTAGAGCAATGCACTCAGTGTGTATTATATCTGAACTGGGCACATGTGTTTTTTATTCACATCTCTTTAAAATACACTAGAGGGATAATTAAGAAAAGACTGTGTACATTTTACAATCTCATTCACAATTTATAGAGACAATTGCCTCAAAATATTCAGTTGGGAAGTTCAAATACAATCTGGGTGGCTTGCATATTTGCGTGTCAAAAAACAATCTCATTTAAAGTAGCCCCACAATGCCCTGTGAACTATGTGATACAGTCAAAAAAGGAACAAAAAAAAAAATCCTTGGCCCCATAGATAGGAGCTATTGCAAGATCTTAACAACACAGAGATAAGAACTGCAGAAGCCTTGACTATTAATACAAAAAGCATAGATGCTTTGGGAGAAAGGTGGGGTATAAATCAAATAAATGAATGAATAAATAAACTTTCAAATTCATTAGGCACTTTATTGTTTTGTCTTTTATGCATCCCTGTAAATAAGGAAATAACCATTATTCCCAGATTTCACATCAGCAAGTTCTCTAAACCTGCCCTATACACAATTCTGCTTCTATGTCCTTAAGATAAAACATCCTGTAATCACTACAGGTAAATTCTTGCTCCTTGTTACTGCTGCACTGTACCTGATTTCAGCTATCACATGTTGCTTTGAAGAGTGGCCTATTTGATCTCTGCTAGGAAACCAAATGAACAGATTCAGGATAATTTATTCAGACATTGTACAGCTGTTAGGTAGCCAGTCAGGAAAATGGTTCTTCACATGAACACCTCCTTCAGTGAATAGTTTTCTTTTTTAATGGACAAGGAAATTCATTTTCTCTTATTAAATGTATTTCCCAGTGAATCTGCAATAATATGGTAGCACTGTACATATAACTGAAAGCCAGTGTGATATAGTGGTTAGGGTGTTGAACTAGCATTTGGGAAATCGGGTTCAATGTCCACCGGGCAGTCTCTCTCAGGGCTTATCTAGACCTGCCAGAATACGCCAGCTTCCCACTGGCATATTCTGGCCATGGATCTGGCCTGTTCCCCCCTCCACCAGTTACCCAGACAAAATGGGATGTGGAGTAGGCACGCCAGGTGCTGCACGCCCACATCAACCAGTAGCAGTGGGCACTTCTCCCATTGTTGTGTGTCACTCCCTCTGAAGTCAGGAAGGAGACCCTCAGCATGTAATCGATGTCACATTCAAGGGGCCTTGATCACATGCTGGGGGCCTCCTTCCTGGCTTCAGAGCATTTCCAGCAGCGGCTAAAGTGCTTAGTTATTGATGGTTGACACAGCTGGGTAGCTTAGCTATATGGTCCTTTTTCGGTATTTTTAGCCCTGTTGTAAGGACAACCATACAATCATGTGGAAGAAATGGAATATCCCCAAAAACTTCCACAAGTGCATCCTCTCCAGGCACAGAGGAATTAGAGCAAACAACCATAAACACAACAGCTATTTCCTCTGACACTGCAGTAACTTAAAACTTCATTTGAGCATTCAGAAATACAGTTTAGGTGTCCAAAGAAAAGAGGCAGGCAAAGTTCCCAAGGGAACAACAAACATAGCAGAGTTCTAGGTGTGAACAATTTTAAACATCTCACTTTCTGTAATGCTAGAAATCTGGGGACTGAAGGAAAATTAGAGGGGGAGAACAGAAATCTTATATGGTGGGGGCAATGTCCTCATTCCCCTCCCCCAACTATACCCTTGACTGGACTATAACCCCATCATCCTCACTCAGCACAACTAATGGCCAGATTCTGGGGAATGATGAGACTCGTCATACAAAACATTTGGAAACCACCAGCAGGGCCGGTTTAACCTGTCTGCCAAATCAGCATTGGCAGGGGGCCCTGAGGTCAAGAGAGGGCCCCGTGCTGGCCTCCGTAATCTGATGAAGGAGACAGCCAGGAAACAGGCAGTAGGAGCCCCCTCCTACCCTCCTCCTCTAAAAACCTCCTGCTGGCTTTTTTTTAAAAAACAAACAAAACAGGGTCTCCCAAAGAGAAAGAGAAAGAAGCAGCAGCCCTCAGTGGCAGAAGCTGGAGGGAGTTAGCTGCTGCAAAATGCAAACCAGCCAGGCACATTGGAGAGGGTGAGTGTGTATGTGTGTGTGTGAGAGAGGGAGAATTTGAGGGTTGTCTCCCTCAAAAAGGGCTTGCCTGCCTGCCTGCCTTCCTTCCTTCCTCCCTTCCTTCCACATAGATCCCCTCCATCCATCTCTCCAGCTGCTTTTAATCTGTCTTGGTTTCTCTCCCCTTCTGTTCCCCCTTGGTCTTCTTCAGCTTCCTCCCCTTGCTGCCAACTGAGTTCAGCCTGCAAAAGAAATGTGTGTGTGTTTGCCTATGTGCCTTCAAGTCATTTCTGACTAAGGCCAACCTACCATGGGGTTTTCTAGGCAAGGTTTGTTCAAAGGTTTGTCCTTTGAGGCTGAGAGAGTGTGACTTGCCCAAGGTCACCCAGTGGGCATTCATGGCTGAGTAAGGATTCAAACCCTGGTCTCCATAGTTATAGTGCAATGCTGAAACTTCTACAACACTCTAGCTCTTTTAACAGAAGAATATAAAGAATATAAATTAAAATTTGGAGTAATATTACTGGGAACAATGGTTTTATTGTTGTCACTAAAACACCAGTATTCCATTAGTGTTATGCCTAGAATCGCATTGGCATTTTTTGCTGCTGCATCACACTGCTATCTCATGTTCAGCTTGTAGTCCACTCTTTCTTTTCTTTGAGGAAATCTACACCATTACGTTAATTGCTAATAAACAAAAAATATAGTATTATGTTAGTGCCTATAATATAGTTTTTAAACTAAATTATTGGTGGCAAACTATGTAATACAGTAGGCCCCTCTTATCCACTGGGGATTGGTTCGGGGGGGGCGTTAATTCTGAAAACCATGAATAATAGTGAACACCATTGAAAATAATGGGACTTCTGGTTTAAAATACAACAGAGTTGCCTTGGAGGGCCTAGAAAATGGCTAGGGAGGACACATTTTCTAGGAAGACTCTATGGTAGGGGTGCTGTTTTGTGTCCTATGGATAATGAATCCATGGATACGGGGGTCCTACTGTAATCTGAACATCCTGTAAGATGAATAGGTTAGGTTACATTGACCTGAGATAGACATATGGGGCCCCCAAAATAAAGCATTGCAGGGGGCCCCAAAATTCCTTAAACCGGCCCTGATGCCAGTGCTGCAGCTACAATGTTGCAAGTTCTATCCCAAGGGCTCCAAGATTTACTCAGCCTTCCATCTTTTTGTTGGTCTGTAAAATGAGTACCCGGAGTACCCGGCTTGTGGAGGCAATTAGCTAACACACATTGGAAATCACTTAATTTGGTATAGATGTGTAAATTGCTACTGCTGAACAATTTGTAAGCAGCTTTGAGAGCTTTTGTGGCTGAAGAGCGGGGTATAAATACCTAAATAAGTAAATAAATAAACAAATGTCTTCCACCTTTCATAGCATTATTGTCTTTTGTATTTATAACCTCCTGTGGAAGGCTCTTTCCTGAGTCCTCACCAACTGCACCTGTGAAAATGGTGAGACTGTGAGAAAGCCCCCTCCCCTGCAGATCTTAAAGCACTTACTGGAGATACAGTCAGATAGTACAGATCCAAGCTATGTAGGGCTTTAAAGGTCAAAACTAGCATGAAATGGGCTCGTGGCCAATTCAGCTGTTTCAACAGGGGAGCCACATGTTTCCTACCAAAGTTCACCTGTGGGTGCTAGGAAAACCATTCCCCACCTTAGCTATGTGGGGACTACAGTTAAGTCCAGAGGGAGCAGCAAAGTCAGAAGAGACATAATCATCTTGCTAATCAAACATTTCTGGAGAGTCGATCCTGAAATCCTTAGCTCCATTAGTCATTGTAGATGTGGGTGGGGGAATCATACAACTCTCCAGATGTCATTGGATTGCAAGTCCCAGTAGCCCTAGATATCATAGCCAATGGTGAGGCGAGGAATCATACTGGGAGTTGCTGTCCAGAAACACCAGGAGAGCTGGAGAATTCCCCCTTTGTTGTGGACATGGGTTAAAATCCTATTGGTTCATTCTAGGGCGGACCCATTAAATCAATTGTTGACTGGTGAGTCAACATGTAGGTAAATCCAACTGATTCAATGGGTCTACTCTATTCAGGGATATCAAATACCCTTGAACATTTCACAGATTAAAACTGTGACAGGGGAAAACAAGCAACATCAGCGTGTGGTCAAGACAGCAAAAGTTAGTAATGAGGGAGGATAGACAAGCTAAGAGAGGCTGAAGCAGCTTGCTTTTTGCCTGAACCTACTGAGAAGGGTAAGATTCAGTCCCTTCTTCTCTCCTCTCCCTTGCTGATTTAATTGAGTGCAAACTACTTTTGGACCTTGAATTCAGTCTGCAGCAATTGAAGTGTAATGAGAAGTAAGCTGAGGGTAAACAGGAAAAATGGGAGATAGAAAGAAAAACCTGACCATTTTAAAAGCAACTGAAAAAAGTGGGATGGCAGAGTGTTAATGGAGACTGTCCTTGCCAAATCTGGATAATCAGAGGGTATGATACCAGAAGGCCAACCTTCATTTCAAGTGGTCTTATGTGCTGTGCTAAGCACATGATGGGGCAGGCAGGGTTGTTTCTTCAGTGATCTGCTGGCATGCCATCTATAGCAGGGATGTGGAGTTGTGGTCTGTAGTCCATGAATGCTTAGGCCAAAATAAATCAGTTAGCCTTTAAGTTGCCCCAAGACTATTAGTAGTTTTTGCTGTAATAGGATTGACATGGCAACAAAAAGTGAGCTAAGGTGAAGAAAAATGGAACCTTGCCCTCTTGCCCAGTCTGAATGCCCCATACCGCAATGTTCCAGGCACTTTTCTCCCAGTTAGGCCCAGATACTAGAAGGAAGCTGAGATGGGACTGTGGAAAGAGGAGGATAAGAAAGTTCCAGAATTGATAGGACTGCAGGCAAGGTAAGATTAGGGAAAGAGCAGAGCTCAAACTCCTCTTAATCCATGTGCACCTGGGTTGTAAACAAACAGAAAATCAAATTTGTATTTCTCACTTCTTTTTTATGCAAACAAGGCAGACACTAGAACAAATAAAGGAGGCTTCCCTGTCACATTTAGGTGGGCCTCAAGTCCAGATTACTCAGCATTCCCTACACATTTGCATACCAGAGGATAACAATCCTGCTATTGTTTCCAGGATCACTTATCACTGAAAAGAGAAGGGAGTTGGGAGCCTCATTTTTCCAGAGGTTGGTCATGTTCTTTTAGCTTTCTTCTCTCCCTGATTCACTCAAAACAGGGTAAACAAGTAGAAATGGAAATGAATCAAGAGATTCTTGTTATCCCAGAACAACTGACTGTGAAAAGCAAGCCAAACCAGAAGAAAACTGTGTGTTAGATGTTGTTCTTTTGCTTTGCTTTTCTCTTGATCATTGCTTATGCTGCAGACTGAATAAGGGTCCCAGCTGACAGATAGTACATATTTTGCACACATATGATTCTAAGTTTGGAATTTGGTGAGATACAAAGGCTGGGAAATGCCTCAGCCGAGGACCTTGACAAGCTATAGTCAAGTAAGGCAGCTGACACTGCGGAAATAATTCAGTTGACATGACTTTTACTATCATGACACCATCCTATGGAATCCTGGGATTTGTAGTTTGTTGTGGCACCAAAGCTCTCTGTCAGAGAAGACTAAATATTTCACAAAACTACAAATCTCAGAATTCCATAGCATTGAGCTGTGGAAGTTAAAGGGATGTCAAATTGGATTATTTCTGCAGTATGTCAGCCTAAGAGTGCTTGCTCTAAATTTTATTGCACTTCAGGCAGACCCATTGAAATCAGTGGGACATGACTTGGGCATATCTAATGAAGTTCCCTTAGGGGTATAGCTATGGGGAGAGGGGCAAAATGATGACATTGCCTCCATATAAGAATTCTGGACCTACCCCATGAAGTTTCCCTTCAGTCCCCACATTTCTAACATTGAAGAGTGTGACATGGTGAAAATTGTTTACACCTAGAAGATTTGCATTTGCTGTTTTATGTTCCCTTGGTAACTTTATCTGCTCCCTTTTCTTTGGATGCCTAAATGCTATTGATAACTTCTAAACTGAAGTTTTAAACTACTGCCATGCTAGAAATTTGGGGTCTAGAGGAAAATTTCATGGGGGGGGGGGAGAATTCTTATTAAGGCAGCAATTCCCCCACTTTGCCATTGTCCCCAGCTACACCCCTGAGTTCCTTTGATTTCATTGGGTCTGTTCAATAACTTGTGCACAGGGACAAGAAGAAAAACTATAATCAATGCAGAGAACTAAAAGGTGACAACAAAGAAGGAAGAACAAGACACCTCTTCCAGAAGATCCAAAAAATCAAAGGGAAATTTAAACCAAGAGTGGGGATGCTCTACGATCAGCAGGGGAATACATGACCAAGTAGAAATAAAAAGATGATGGAAACAATATACTGAAGAACTACATAAAAGAGGCAAAAGAATGACAGATTCATTTGAGGAAGAACTATACAGATGAACCTCCAAGTTTAGAAAATGAAGTGGAAGCTGCACTGAAAGCACTTGAGAGGAATAAATCACCAAGAACAGATGGCATACCAATAGAGCTGCTTCAAGCTACAGAGATAGAATCTACTCTAGATCTAACTAAAATATGTTAACAAAAATGGAAAACAAAACAATGACCCATAGAATCATAGAATCATAGAATCATAGAATTGCAGAGTTGGAAGAGACCACGAGGGCCATCCAGTCCAACCCCCTGCCACGCAATATTGGAAACACTCAATATTCATTTCAATCCCCAAGAAAGGGAACACCAGGGATTTCAGTAACGACAGCACCATAGCATTAATTTTCTGTGCAAGCAACATGGTGCTCAAAATTCTACAATAAAGACTTTTACCATAAATGGAGTGAGAAATGCCAGATGTCCAAGCTGAGTTCAGGAAAGGAAGAGGCACTAAGAATCATATTGGAAACATGTGATGGTTAATGGAGCACACTAAAGAATTTCAAAATAAAATCATGCTGTGCTTTATAGATGATAGCAAAGCCTTTGATTGTGTAGATCATGAAAAACTATGGATCACCCTTGAAGAAATAGGTGTGCCACAACAATTGATTGTCCCAATATACCTGTACTCAGGACAAGAGGTTACTATTAAGACAGAATATGGAGAAACAGAATGTTTTCCAATTGGCAAGGGGATCAGGCAAGCTGCATTTTATCTCCCTGTTTAACTTGTATGCTCAACATACCATACGTAAAGCAGGATTAGACTTGGAGGAAGGAGGGGTGAAAATTGGAGAAAGGAACACCAACCATTTAAGATATGCTGATGACACCATACTATAGTAGCACCCTGTATCCATGGGGGATTGGTTTTGCCCCCCCTCCCGATACTGAATTCCACAGATAATAGCGAACACCAGACCCATTCACTACCACCACCCTGCCGCTGGAGCCCTACTGGTGGGAGGGCGGAGGCAAGATCCCTCCTCCCCCTCCCTTCCCCCGCTACATCTACCACTGCCCCTGGAGCCCTCCTGGCAGAAAGGAGGAGGGAGGCGAGATCCCTTCTCCCTCCCTTCCCCCTTTACGCCGCCACCTCTGCCACCACCCCTGGAGTCCTTCCAGAGGAAGGGAGGGGGAGGCGAGATCCCTCCTCCCTTCCTTCCCCCTGCCACCTCTGCTACCATCCTGGAGCCCTCCCAGCAGACGGGGGAGGCAAGATCCCTCCTCCTCCTCCCTTCCCCCTTCCCTCTGCTGCCACCCCTGGAGCCCTTCCAGCAGAAGAGAGGGAGGAGGCAAGATCCCTCCTCCCCCTCCTTTCCCCCTTTGCCCTGCTGCCCCCGGAGCCCTCCTGGCAGAAGGGAGGGGGGCCCTTCACCCCGCCACCTCTGCCGCTGCCACTGGAGCTCTCCTGGTGGAAGGGAGGGGGAAGGTGAGATCTTTTACTCCCTCCCTCCCCTGTCCAGCCCGCCATCGCCATCCATGGATAATTGAATCAGCAGATGGTGAATCAGCAGATACGGGGGTGCTACTGTACTAGCAGAAAATAGTAAAACCTTGGAACGATTACTGAAGAAAGTCAAGGAAGAAAGTGCAAATGCAGGTTTACAGTTGAACATGAAGGAAACAAAAATAATGACCACAGATGATTTATACAATTTTAAATTAGACAATAAAGACATTAAAATAGTTCAAGGTTTTCCATACCTTGACTCACTCATTGATCAGATTGCGGTCAAGAAATCAGCAGAAGACTAGGACATGGAAGGGCAGCTATGAAGGAAGATCTTGAAGTTTCAAGCTACATCATTGAATATTAAAGTCCCTAAGTCTGCAAGACCTGAGCAGGGCTGTTGATGACTTGGAGGTCTCCCATTCATAAGTTGCCATAAGTCAAAGTGGACTTGGTGGCAGTTAACAACAACAATGATCTAAGTATCCATATTCAGGTGTTTAACAAGTGGTTAAAACAACATGCAAGGAGGGAAGAGCATGAAAAGCAATGGCTCTGAAGGAGAGAACCTTTTCTCTTCATGGAGGGTCTCTTTGAAAGCTGGAACACAAGACTTTGCAAGGTCCTGATTTGTGTGGAGCGCCTCTCACTTGTAGAGGACACTCTTCCTCTTTAAGGCTGCCTCTTTTCACATAAGCAGAGGGAGAATGGAAGGTGCATCACATGTTGTTTCAACCCCTTTATTGAATGCCTTCTTCAGACCTTATTTTAATCCCTTACTGAATGCCTTCTATGCATGCCATTTTAACCCATTATTGAACACCTGAATAGGGGTAATGTCTGGATCCAACTTATAATATATTTGTTTGCTTGTCTTGTTTTGTTTCATTTGTTGCCCTATATCCACTTGTCTCAGGGCGATGTACAAATTTAAATAGATATATATTCCACATAATGTTTTGGGGTTTTTAAAAGGCATATCTCAAAGATAATCATTCAAAGGATTAGACAGCACTGGGGAAATGCAATTAGTAAAAAGCAGTGAGATCATGTCAGAACATTTCAAAGCTCTTCAAAATTGGGAGATGTAGAAGCAAGATGTGGAGCCACCCATGATTTATATGGTCTCCAGGGAGTCCATGCACTGAATAAGGTACAAGCATACCCTGTGATTTCAAACCCAGAAACAGATTGCACCCAAGGCCATGACACACACAAGTAAATTGTAGGAAAGGTACAGTTTCAGAGGTTATGAGCTATGCTGTTTTGAGCTATGATGTTTTGAGCTATGCTAGCGGTGGCATAATAGCCACTGGTAGGGTCTTCCATGCCAGACAGGTCAAAACTGAAGGGTCTGACAAAGAGCAACAGAGGGCAGGATGGGCTCTCTAGCCTTATGGCAACCATCCTAGGAGAAGGAAAACTCTAATTCCAAACCCAGGCAGATGGTGCTTGTCCAACCCTGTAAGGTCAACCATCTAAGAGAAGGAAACTCTAATCAAACCTACGACTTGAGGACCTCGCTGCTACCGTCCATGCTTGCAAGGTCACAGCAGATGAACTTTTGGTTTAAAGGGTGAGGCCAGTTCTGTGCACGCTGTGCTCCACCAGAAAAATCCATTGCACAGGCTTGAAGGACAAATCCAATTCTGAAAAGGCTCTGTAGCGATAGGCAAGGAATGAAATGGCAGGTGTAAAGATGCATTGGAAGCCGCAGACCCAACCCTGCATGCAGGTGGTTCAGGACTTTGGTCGCTCGAGGCTGACCCGGGAGATGACAGTCTTGTTCAGCAGCATCCTGAACAATCAAGCAGCCTTTTTTAAGGGGAGCACTGCTTGCTCCATATGGAGAGGGGCCTAGAAAAGGTGGCCTAACGAAAACTCATCCCCAACTACCTGGTTGGCTAGCCGCGGCCAACGGGAATCTTCTGAAGCGGTCAAATTAAGGCAAAGAAACAAAGGCACATGCCAGCCTCCAAAGGTGTAAATAAACTGAGGCTTGCATGCTGGAACATCAGAACCATGTGAGACTCTGCAGACAGTAGAGGGCCTGAGCATCGTTCTGCTCTAATAGCCCATGAACTATCACGACTTAATATTGACATTGCTGCGCTTAGTGAAGTTCATCTTCACGAGGAAGGCAGCCTTAAAGAACACGGTTCTGGCTACACACTTTACTGGTCTGGCAAACCCAAAACCGAAAAACATCTTTCAGGAGTAGGCTTTATGATTAAAAACTCCATTGCCTCCAAACTTGAAACCTTGCCAACAGGACACTTTGATCGTATTATTTCCTTACGCCTCCCACATGTTGTTCTCTTCAGTATATATGCCCCAACTATGCAAGCCGACCCTGTAGAGAAAGACAAATTCTACACAGACCTACGCCACCTCATACAAAAAGTCCCTGTAGAAGATAACATTATTATCCTTGGTGACTTCAATGCCAGAGTAGGAAAGAACTTTGAAGCCTGGAAAGGTGTCTTAGGCAAGCATGGTGTTGGAAATTGCAATGATAATGGACGCCTCTTGCTAGAGTTCGGTGCAGAACAACAGCTGACTATTGCAAACACTATCTTTCAGCAGAAAGATAGCTTGAAGACAACCTGGATGCATCCCCGATCCAAACATTGGCACCTCATTGACTATGTTCTAGTCAGCCAGAGAAACATTCGCGATGTCCGCCATACTCGAGTGATGCCCAGTGCAGAATGCCAAACAGATCATCACCTTGTAAGATGTAAACTAAATCTTCATCTTATGTTCAAACCTAAGAGGGGTGGCATCTTAAAGAAGAGACTCCAAGTCCACAATCTTCAACAAGCTACCATGAGAGACAACTTCCAGGCAAATCTGCAAACAAAACTTGAAGACCATCCTACAGATCCCTCTCCTACAGTGCTTTGGCAACATATCAAAAACAGTATCCTCCAGTCTGCGGAAGAATCCCTCGGGTTCTCCCACAAGAAAAATCAAGACTGGTTTGATGAAAACAACCAAGAGTTCCTGGAGCTGTTGGCAAAGAAGAGAACTACTCACCAGGCATACCTTGCCCAGCCAACTTGCCATGTAAGAAAAGCAGCTTTCTGTCTCACAAACTTCAACAAAAACTCCAAGACATGCAGAACAGGTGGTGGATCAATATAGCAGAAAAGACACAACGCTGTGCAGATCTGGGTGATCACAGAGGATTTTATGAAGCTCTTAAAGCAGCGTTTGGACCTACTTATCAGGTCCAAAGCTCCTTATACAGTACAGATGGTCAAACATTAATTACTGATAAAGCCTCCACCCTGAATCGATGGGCTGAACACTTTCAAAGTTTCTTTAGTGCCAACAGAGTAGTCCAAGGCTCAGCTATCCAACATATCATACAAAAACCGATGAAAAATGAATTGGACATAGCTCCCACTTTGGAAGAGACCCTTAAGGCCATACAGCAGATGAAAAATGGCAAGGCAGCTGGGATCGATGGAATCCCACCTGAAGTTTGGAAACACGGAGGTCACGTACTCCACGATAAATTCCACAAACTCCTTGTGAATTGCTGGGAAAAAGAGGAACTGCCATCAGATCTCCGAGATGCAGTCATCATCACCCTGTACAAGAAAAAAGGAACAAAATCCAATTGCTCAAACTATCGAGGCATAACACTGCTCTCTATTGCTGGAAAAATCCTTGCAAGGATACTCCTGAACAGATTAGTTCCTGCTATTGCAGAAGAACTTCTTCCTGAAAGCTAGTGTGGCTTCAGAGCCAATAGGAGTACCACAGATATGGTATTTGCCCTTAGACAACTGCAAGAGAAATGTAGAGAGCAGAACAAGGGTCTCTATGTAACATTTGTCGACCTCACCGAAGCCTTCAACACTGTGAGTAGAAAAGGTCTGTGGCAGATCCTGGAAAGACTAGGATGTCCCCCCAAATTCCTTAAAATGATTATCTTGCTACACAAGGGCCAGCACGGTCAAGTCAGATATGGCGATGCTCTTTCAGAGCCCTTTCTAATAACTAATGAAGTGAAGCAAGGTTGTGTTCTTGCTCCAACTTTATTTACAACCTTCTTCGGCATGATGCTCCAAAGGGCTATCACAGGGCTTGAAGAAGAAGACGGCATCTATATACATTACCGTACTGATGGTAGCTTGTTTAACTTAAGCCATCTGAGGGCTTGCACTAAGACTCTAAATTATCTAGTCCGTGAGCTGCTCTTCGCTGATGCTGCTGCCCTTGTTGCCCACACAGAAGCAGCTCTGAAGCACCTAACATCCTGCTTCACAACAGCTGCAGAGCTGTTTGGGCTGGAAGTCAACCTTAAGAAAACGGAAGTTCTTTACCAGCCTGCACTACAGGACGAACACCACCATCCCCACATTGCCATCGGCTAATCTGTGCTTAAGTCCATGCAGCAGTTCACCTACCTGGGAAGCATCATCTCCTCAGATGCCAAGATTGACAAAGAGATCGATCACAGATTAACAAAGGCATATAGCGTATTTGGAAGACTCTACAAAAAAGTCTGGAGTAATAAACACCTGAGGCAAAGCACAAAAATCAATGTGTATAGAGCCATTGGACTGTCTATTCTCCTGTATGGGTCTGAAAAATGGGTCACCTATCACCACCACTTATGACTCCTTGAACGCTTTCATCAGCGCTGTATACACACAATCCTAAATATACACTGGACTGACTATGTGACGAATGTTGCTGTCCTTGAGCAAGCAGGGAACACCAGCATTGAGGCCATGATATTGAGAACACAGCTGCGCTGGGCAGGGCACGTTTCTAGGATGGAGGACCATCGCCTCCCAAAAATAATACTCTACGGTGAACTTGCAACGGGTCAGCGTAAGAGGAGCACTCCAAAAAAGCGGTACAAGGATTCCCTGAAACAACATCTCAGGCTTGGTCAAATTGATCACCAACAATGGTCCGCCCTGGCCTCACATCGGAAGGCATGGAGATGCACTATCCACAATGCTGCAGCCTTATTTGAGTACTCACGCTGAACAAGTCTTGAAGAGAAACGACAACGCAGAAAGAATCACAACCCGGAAACATCACTCAAGGAGACCTTCTGCTGTGCTTTCTGTAACCAGACTTGTTTATCTCAGATTGGTCTTTTTAGTCATCAGCGGGCTTGCAGAAAGCGCGTGATGAGTCCTTCCTGAATCTTCATTTGCAAAGAAAAGCCAGAGAAACGGTTTGAGAGGGAAGTAAATTTCCTTTCATTAACAAGGGTTGGGTTTGGGTTTGTTTGTTCAAATGAAAATATTTAGTCTAAAATAGTGATTGCAGAATTCAATAGGGGCAACCAATTTCCTGTCCAGCTGTTGTCAGTAATGATTCACTGTGAATCATCCAGTCTATGATGGAAATATGGGAATCATTTCTATCAAGACAGTATGACATTTTAGTCTGAAGATCTTGAGCAGGTTCAGTAACTCATATCGCCACAGAAAATTTCTCTCCTTTCTTTGGTGTCAGGAGGTAGTACAGCTTGCATTGTTGTAGGGCAGCTCCATTGATGGAGAGGACAAGGCTGACACTACTCCAAAAGAGCAAAACAGAACTGCTTATCCATGCATATAAATAATGCAAACATGAGCACCATCTACTTTCTACTTCTGTCACTGAACAAAAAGGGAAATGGCCAAATGGTGCAGAAACCTGATGACGGACAGACAGGTGGCAGCCACAGGAGAGTGCCTTGTTGCTGGGATGCCAGTTGGCAGAGCATAATAGCAGCCCATCTTTTAATAGTCCAGCCGGAGCTTTCAAAATCTCTTTTAGTGGATTTTTGTTGTTCTTCATGCTGTGTGTGCTGCTGTTTCTTGTGAAGGCACTGCCCTTGAGTTACATGCCATGTAGCTGGGGTGAAAGAAATAGCAACAGATTGTAAGCTCCTGAGGTCATGGAGAGAAAATTAGTCACGTCCAGCAAGAAAACAAAGGGAGAGATGAAGGGAGGCTGCATTGGCAATAAGAATGCCTGTCACAGCATTCCAAGTGGACTCCCAGCAGATTACTCCAGAATAAGGATGCAGGCTAGAAGGGGTGTTGTAATTCCCACTTGAAGCTCTTGGCTGGAATTTGGGGGGGATGAGGGTGAAGGAACGCACAATTGTAATGAAATCTGGAATTACAAATAATTCCAGCACCACCCCCACCCCAAAAAGAGATGAGCTGGAAAATTTGGGGTTAAGAGCATTTCTGAATCAAACCTTTCACTGAGTATTGTCACATACATATGGGATAGAGGTCATGATGGAGTGTAATGAATTACTTCATTTAGATCTTTTTAAAAAGAAGAAGGGAGGTGGGGAAGCACAACACCTTGGCTTCCTGCCAGAACCCAGACAACCATTTCCATGGGAACTGTCAAGAAAACAATAAATATGAGCACAGAATGAATTAAGAGAGAGAAGAGGAGAGAGAGAGAGGTTTCTCAGGTCTTGTTTCTGATAAGTTTGTCTTTTTTGTTTTTCTGTATCGCTGAGCTTGAAGGAATGGGAAGAAGTCAGGAAACAGAATGGGGGAAGAAGCTGCCTAATGTGTGTGTGTGTGTGTGTGTGTGTGTACACACACACACACACAGAGAGAGAGAGAGAGAGAGAGGTGGGGAGAGGGAGAATACCCCCACAATCCATATACTGTACTTGGTTTTCATTTTAGTAATGGCAGTCATATCCTTGATAAGATCCACACAGTAAGAGAAAAATTCATGACCTCAACTGTATCCCTCCCTCCACCATTTGCGTCCTTTTAAACTTCGCCTTGGCAAATTTGCTACTGTCATTGCCATGCTTTTCAGAATCCCATAGAGATTTTTGTGTTTTGAGCTTGTTGGCTTCTTTGAAATGTAAAAAAAGGGAGGAAAGCTACCATTTCACCTCCCAAGCTCTCAATTGCTCTCATGCCACATATTTATATTTACTCAGCTTTCTTTGGTGAGGAAGCAGCATGTAATGTACAATACGACCCCCATATCTGTGGGACCATTACAGTAGGACCCCCATATCTACTGATTCATTATCTACTGATTCAATTTCCATGGGACACAAAACAGCACATCTGCCATAGTCTTCCTAGAAAATGTGTCCTCTCTAGTCATTCTCTAGGTCCTCCAAGGCAACTCTATGGTATTTTAAACCAGAAGTCCCATTGTTTTCAATGGTGTTTGCTATTATCCATGGTTTTCGGTATCCACGCTACCCCCCCCCCCGAACCAATCTCCAGCAGATACGGGGATCCTACTGTACCCGTGGTTTCACATACCCATGTCTGAAAAAATATGTTCTCTCTAGGCATTTTCCAGGTCCTCTAGCATGATTCTATGGTATGCTTCTGCCAGAAGTTGGCCATAGAGTTGTGTTGTAGGACCTAGAAATGCCTAGGGAGTGGTTCTCTCTTGGTTCTTCAGCATGATTCTATGGTATGCTTGGGCTGGAAGTAATTCCTTTCAATAGGGTTCACGGGCTCGGCCAAATTGATCACCAACAATGGTCTGCCATGGCCTCACATTGGAAGGCATGGAGACGCACTATCCACAATGCTGCAGCCTTATTTGAGAACTCACGCCGAACAAGTCTTGAAGAGAAATGACAATGCAGAAAGAATCACAATCCAGAAACATCACCCAAGGAGACCTTCTGCTGTGCTTTCTGCAACCGGACTTGTTTATCTCGGATTGGCCTTTTTAGTCATCAGCGCGCTTGCAGAAAGCGCGGGATGAGTCCTTCCTGACTCTTCATTTGCGAAGAAAAACCAGAGAGATTTGGGTTCCAGTCCAACTCAGTCCTAGTTGCAGTTAAGGCCACTGAAATCAGTTGCTTTGCAAATGGTGACTCTGCATGAGCAGAAGGCACACTTCCCACGTTATTTACTGATCCCCCCCCTCAGTATTTCCCCCTTCCCCATGCCCTTTCCCTCTTCCTGTCCCAAGAACTGAGGAGCAACGCTTTTTTTGGGGGGGGGGGAGTAAAAGTAAAAGGGGATAGAGTGCAAAGGGGCGGGGTGGAAGGGAATGCCTTGTTCTGGGAACTGAACTCTACTTATGATAATTAGGATCGAAACCATGAAAGCTGATGAATTTAATGTGTCTTTAATGTTTACCCACAATACCAATTTTCTTACAATGCAGCTGGCTTTATTTCTGTATCTAGGCTGTGATCCTTCTGATGGAGTTCTGATGATGATGATAACACGGTCCAACAAAGCAAGTTCAGCAAAAGCAAATAGATTTTTCCTAAAGTGAGAATGAATGGATCAACTGTGTCAACTGTGTGCTAGACCAGCTCTATCACAAGGCAGAGTGAGGCAGCAAGTTTTTCAGCACTATGAAAAGGCCGGGCATTGCTTGTTATTCATTTCTTATTACTGTATTTTTACTGCCAGAGAGGGAAAGAGATGCTTGTGAGGTTTTCTGCCTCAGATGCCAAAACTGTTTGGTTGGTCTTGGGTTCTGTGATTCAAGGAATACACACAATTAGCTTTTCTCCCTCAGGCAGCAAAATGTCTTGGACCACCTTGGAGTACATGACACATTACAGCATAACTGAACAATTAACAGAAACTGGGGGTGGGGGTGGACTTACAAGCATTTTTTCCAAGGTACTCCCAACCTAAGATTTGATAGTGAGGCTACAACAGAGGAAGAAATGGAAGGGAAAGTTAGAAAGGATTGATGTGAACAAATTTGGGCAACTTACTAATTACCACTTACTAATTGACCAAAAAAAAAACTATCAAAATAAGAGGACAGAGATTTGAATGACATTTGTGTGTACTAATACACAAGTATAGATGAGAATTTAGAAGAAATATTCTAATTTAAATAGAAATACAATCATCTCACTGTTGTGGAACTGTGACCTGGGGCCTGCTCACACTGCCATGGCTCCATCCTATGGGATCGTGGGGTTTGTAGTTTGGTGAGACACTAGAGCTCTCTGAATGAGAATTCTAAATGCCCCTCCCAGGATTCCATAGGATGGAACCATGGCAGTGGAAGTAGAATTATAGTGCTATGAGTGTGTAGTGTGAAAGGGCCCTAAATCCACTTAGTGCTTCCTGCTTACTCTGCTATCCTGGTGTTAACTGCTGTTGGGCAACTTCAGGGCCATATATCTACCTTCTCATGGTTCTTTATCTCAATATAGACTTGAATCCGACAGCCTTTGGGTCAGCCATGAAGTCTGAAAGATGTGTGCCCAGATCTAAGCTCTGCCTGTTGATTCCTTGTAGCTTTGGGCTAGGATGGCTGTATGTCCAATATCTGAAGGACAGTTCTTCGTAAAGAACACATGGCTATACTACTCTTAAGACCAGCAGTCAAAGGGTGGAGCTTCTCCTAGGCCTAAAGTCATGACTGTTATATCTGACTGGGTCCCTTTGATGGCCAGGCATAGAATTATAGGGTTGGAAGGGGCACTATGGGCCTTTCAGGCTGACCTCCTGCTCATTTCAGTATCTCCAGCTACAATATTCCCAGCAGGTAGCTGTTAGCCTCTTTTTGAAGATATCCAGAGAAAGGGATCCCACCACCTCTAGACACTTGGTTCCCTTGCTGAACCACTCTTACTATCAAGAAGTTCTTTTCAGGGTTCAATTGAAATCTACCCTCCTGTAACTTCAAACCATTAGACCCAGTTCTACCCTCTGAGGAAGCAGAGAACAAGCTAGTACCCTCCTCTCTGTGGCAACACTTGAGATACTTAAAGAGTATGATCTTGGTACCCCTCAGTCTTCTCTTCACCAAGCTGAACATGCCCAGCCTTGGTATTAACACACTTTTTATTGTGAAATTCGTAGATGGGAGCATGCTACAATTATCAACAGTTTGAATGCAAGATGTGGTTCCCAGCATCTTGGCACCCAACTAATATAGAGGGAGACTACTTGCATTACTGCTGGAGGAATCTCAGGGAAGAATTATTTTCCCCAGGCACAGAAGAGAACTGGAGTGATTGACATTTCCTTCTAGCAGAAGATTGGAAACTTTATTTTCCCACTCCTCCTCTCACTCTTTCCTGCACTCAGCCCAGCTGATGGTGCCTTCACATCATAAGATTGGATGGATGGTAACTACTAACTACATAATATAGCTGAGAAAGGATTTTTGCAATTTTTAAGAAATCTGTGGTAGCCGAATAGAACCTAAATACCCTAAAGGCACCGGATCCCATCTGATATTGGAAGCTAAGCACGTGGATGGGTAACCACCAATGAATACCAGGTGTTGTAGGCTATATTTCAGAGGAAAGATCTGACAGAGCCACCTCTGAATATCCCTTGCCTTAAAAAACCCTATGAAATTAATGGGATTGCTATAATTTGATTGATGACTTGAAGGTGCATGCGCATGAGCGTGCACACACACACAGAGCCTTACCTGACATTCAGGAGTTGGTATTTGGCTATGGACTTTTTCGGACCGCTATTTGTAGTGCAAGCAGGCTCATACCTGTTGCGAGGCTGCTGCGCAGCAGGGGGACCATTTTGGATGATGCTGTCCCCCTGCCAATACTGTTCCAGAAGAGCTGGGAGGCTGCAGCGCCATATTTGGCGATTTTCTAATAACTGAAGTTGACCGTGATTAGAAAATAGCCAAATATAGTGCTGCAGCCTCCCAGCTCTTCCGGAACAGTATTGGCAGGGGGACAGCATCATCCAAAATGGCCCCCCGCCGCACAGCAGCCTTGCAACAGGGACGAGCCTGCTTGCACTACAAATAGCGGTCCAAAAAAGTCCTATATTAGGGAACTGTCATTAAATAACAGTCAATGACATCATGTGATTTGCATTTGGCATTATTGTTCATGCTGAGTCTGTCTGGACTGGGCCAGCCAGTGATTTAATGGCTTCTCCAGCAACAAGCATGTGTGGGTGTGGGTGTGGGTGTTTCAGCTTGTCACTGGAGTAGCGCATACTGAATTTAGGGTTTTTTCTTTGGGCTTAAGAGGGCTTGGTGTCAGTCCTTACATGCAGGGGTGGGATAGGGAGATCCATTAAGATGAACCAGTTTGGAAATCTGAAAGATTGCTTTATCTTTGGGCAAATTCCAGTAGTCAAAGCTGGCAACAGTGCTGTAGCTATCAAAATAAGGGCATTGCTCCCCTCAAACATGCATTCTGACACACACACTCTGAAATTTTCCTTCAAATTCCTACCTTTCCCCAAATTCCTACCATTTCAGTAACTTAAATTTCAGTTGACCATTTAGAAAAAGACATCCAAAGAAAAGGGGAAGCAAAGTTACCGAGGGAATTCAAACATAGCAAGTACAAGAATTCTAAGTGTGAATGATTTTCAGTGTCTTGCTCTCTGCAATACTAAACATTTGGGGACAGAAGGAAAATTTTATTGGGGGCTACATCCTGACTGGCCATCCTGTTGAGGTCCTACTAAAGCAATGGGATACTGGGTCATGACAGGCTTTGAGTAGGATTGCTCCCGTGTGCCCACTGTGATGTCACAGAATCTCAGCTGCTCCCTGGTTTTCTGAGGTAATTAAACAGGCTAAAGTATGGACTTTATCCCACTACACTGTTATAAGAAATTATCAGACGTGTAAAATATCTCAGGACAGGGACAACAGATCGCTAAAAGGCTTACCTTTTAGACGTAGTCATCCCTGTCCTGGGATGCTCCCCGTTCTGCTCCTGTTTGTTCCTCCCCCGTTTCCTCTTATTCATGGAAAATGTCATGGTCAGCCAGGACTCTGAGGACTCAGAAAGCGAGGAGGCTGAGCCAGTAGCAGAAGAGCTGGCTGAGTCTGAGTCTAGCCCTGAAGAACCCAGGGCTCAGCAGCCTAGCCCTCCCCCAGCACAGGGTCCAAGCCTGGGAGACATAGTAGAGCAAGAGCAAGAGGTAGAAGAGCAGGTACCTACCTTTAGCCAAAGGAGAGCAGAGAGGGCCTGGCTGCGTTGTCCCTGGAGATTAAGAGAGAGAAGCTCATCAATCACCCCGCAGTTGGGAGTGGGAGCTGGGCCAACATAAGCAGCTGGGGGACACTGAGTTCCTTGTTTCAGGCAGTCTGCGTTTCCTGGAGGAAGCCTCTGCCTGTGACTCTCCTGCTTCTTGGAACCTTGCTATCTTGAGACTTTGGATATCTTGACCTTGGACTGCCTTCGTTGACTCACCTGCCAGAATCCTTTTGACCTCGGACTGCCTTCTCATTCTTCGCTCTCTCTCTCTCTCTGTGTGTGTGTACTTCTGACCCTATATGACTGCTACTGACAACACCAGGTACTGTGCTTTTCAACTGAGTTGTTGCCGAGCTGGGCGGCCTTATCAGCTATTTAATCCGTGAATAAGAGGCCCATTCCGTTATTATAAGGGAACAACGGGTGAGTGAACAGGAGCCCTGCTGTGCTCCTGGGACGACAACTTGATGTGAAGTCACCGGGAGGTCCCTGCCGGACACTTCCGGGCGTGATCGGGACAAAGAGGTAAGTAAAAAAAAATTTTTTCCCCTCCCCAGGTAGCTTTTTCTTTTTTATATGTGTTTTAGTGCTTGCTTTTGTTTTTGACAGCTGTGGGGGGTTCTTTTTAAATTTAAATCGAGAGAACAGGCGGGATTTGCGTTCCCGATTGTAAAAGCAGCCTTGCGACGGCTGCATTTATGACCGGGCAGGGAAGGGAGGGGAAGCCTGTTCCTGTCGTGGAATACAGTTAAGTGTGTGAAAGTTTTTTCTTTATTCCACAGCAGGAATGGAAGAGGAGCAGGGGGGTAGCGGGACAGAAACGGACCCAAGGTGTCCGTCTGATGCTATTATTCCACATTAACTGCTATGGCTGCCTCTTGTGGAATTCTGGGGTTTATAGTTTAGTGAGGCCTAAAAGCTCTCAGGCTGAGAGTTCCAAATGCCCCTCCTTAAACTGCAAATCCCAGGATTCCACAGGAGGCAGCCACAGCAGTTAAAGTGGAATAATAGCGCTATAAAAGTGTAGTGTGATAATCTCCATGAGGCTAGAATAACAGGTATAACAGACCAGAGCAATAACAAAACAACAACAACAACAACAAACCTCATCATGAGACTGACCAGATGCACAATAGAGTGCCTAAATGCACCTATTGTGCTGGGGGTACAGCAGTGAGGAATGCCTACCACTGCACCCTCAAGTAGCCATCCAGCATAATTTCTCTGGGTGGTTCAGGGTTTGTTCTCCTTAATGCGAGTAAATTCTATGTTGCAGCTCTAGGAAGCCTGTTGTGCAAATTTTGCAAGCCACTCAGATGACAAAATTGCTTTTAGTACAGTACCTGGTCACATGTCCTATTTGCCCTCTGGTTCAGTTGTGTGAGTTCAGTTCCATCAGTTTTGAAGCCTGAGGGATGTGGACAAGACATTTGTGGCTGTTTGATCTACAGTGTGTTCCCTCAACCCTTGCCCTTCCTATTACCTCCCACTTTTTCCTCTTCAGTTGGAACTACTTGATATTGTGCCTTCAGTATCTCACTTTTAAGAAACTTCCATGCACCACGAACTCCCTTCTCTTTTAGTATTCCTGATCATGGAATTACATCCAGTATTTCCCTAAATTTACTGAAATCAGCTTTCTTAAAGTCTAGAATGCATGTCTGACTACACTTGGCTTTCCGTTTCCACTGTTTAAAAAACCAGGGGCTCAGTTACACAGCAGTTTTTATTGCGGTAGTTTGCGCTTTATCACAGTTTCGCACCAGTGCTGCATAGTCCACATGATTTACTTCTAAATTGGTTGAGGTGGGGTGTGTGGCCTCCCAAGCACAGCTGGGGGAAGATGCCGAGTAGCTGCGAGGGAGCAAGGGAAAGAGAAAGAAAGATAAAGTTCTGGCACTGATTACCAGAGGAATGCCTGCTAATTTTTATTCCTTTAGCAGGGAGTTTCAGCCGAGGAGCCATCCCCCGTCAAGCCCCCCTTCCCCTCACCCACTCTCCCCCCCTCTCTCTTCTCAAACACAGAAACTGGATCTCTGCAGGGCGAGGGAATGAACACACACACACACAAAGACGGGAAAAGGCTAACTGGGGATTCCTCAACCACAGCAGCCAAGCTAGCTAGGAGGCAGACAGCTGGGCGATTGGAATGGGTATAGCACTGGCTGGATCTTGTCCATGGATGGAAACAACAGTGGATGGATCTTTTCATTTGAGGCTCCTCTGTCTCTTGTAAGTCCATCCCTTCCTTGGTCAGCCCAACCAATCACAGCTCAGCTCTGCTGTGACTGTATTGGGAAGATTGGGCTGGCAGTTCACATAGCCCTTAGCAAAATGGTAGTTCACACAATGAAAAGTGCGCTAAGTTGCGTTACTTTTCGAAAAAGTCAGGAAACGTAGCGAAATCCCCTATCATGCTACTTTTGAGTTTTTGAGCTCCCCCGCTTCTCAATGAGGTGATGCTGTGATGCAATGTGTGGGAACAATTAAGAACCTTAGCATTTTATTTAAGGGAATATTTTGCCGTGTAAACGGGGCCCAGGAGAACAAGATCACTCCCACTTAAGGATCCTATCACTTCCACTCTATTATTAATGACTTGGATGAGGGAATAGCGGGCATGCTTATCAAGTTTGCAGATGACACCAAATTAGGAGGGGTAGCTAATACCCCACAGGATAGGATCAAAATTCAAAATGACCTTAAAAGATTAGAAAGCTTGGCCAAAACTAAAAAAATAAATTTCAACAGGGAGAAATGTAGGATACTACACTTGGGCAGTAAAAATTAAAAGCACAGATACAGGATGGGTGACACCTGGCTTGATGGCAGTACCTGCGAAAGGGAGCTAGGAGTCTTAGTGGACCACAGACTGAACATGAGTCAGCAGTATGATGCAGCAGCTAAAAAACCCAATGTGATTCTAGGCTGCATCAATAGGAGTATAATGTCTAGATCAAGGGAAGTAATAGTGCCACTCTATTCTGCTTTAGTCAGACCTCACCTGGAATACTGTGTCCAGTTCTGGGCACAATTCAGGAAGGATATTGAGAAGCTGGAATGTGTCCAGAAGAGAGCAACCAGGATGGGGGGAGGTCTGGAAGCCATGCCCTATGAGGAGCAGCTTAGGGAGCTGGGTACGTTTAGTCTGAAGAAGAGAAGGTTAAGAAGTGACATGATAGCCATGTTTAAATATTTGAAGGGATGTCATACTGAGCATGGGACAAGCTTGTTTTCTGCTGCTCCAGAGACTAGGACACAGAGCAATGGGTTCAAACTACAGGAAAAGAGATTCCACCTAAACATTAGGAAGAACTTCCTGACAGTAAGAGCTGTTTGGAAGTGGAATACACTGCCTCATAGTGTTGTAGAGTCTCCATCTTTGGAGGTTTTTAAACAGAGGCTGGATGGCCATCTGTTGGGAATGATTTGATTGTGTATTCCTACATGGCAGGAGGTTGGACTAGATGGCCCTTGTGGTCTCTTCCAACTCTATGATTAAACAGGTAATCACTGTTGGTTTAGATAAGATCTAAAATAGCTGACCCCTTTGTTGCCTCTTCCACCTTCTGGACAATTAAAGTGGCAAGTGAGGAATTTGGCTTGGTTTTCACCTTCCCAATGAATGATCTCCTGTGTGGAAGAAACAGAAGGACTCAAACTCTGTTGATTCAAGCAATTGACTGCAGTCTTTTCCTGGATAGTATTCCTGGAGACCAGAGTTCGAATCCCTGCTCGGCCATGGAAACCCACTAAGTGACCTTGGACAAATCACTCTCTTATACTTAGAGGAAGGCAATGGCAAGCTCCCTCTGAACAAATCTTGTCAAGGAAACCTTGTGATTGGGTCACCTTAGTGTCACCATAAGTTAGAAGTGACTTGAAGGCACACAACAAATTCCTGAATTGGGAGCTTGAGCAGTTACGGTTGTTCCAATTGTGCCTGTAGGGATGGTTTGAGAAAATAATGTTGGGTGAGTATGCTTAATTTCCCCAGCAATTATGATGTGGAGTGCTGTGTGCAGGATGCCATATCATTGCCGAGGCTTTTAAACATCTATAAGAATCTGGTGGGGGTGGTAACTGGAAAATTTGGGGTGAGATATCATTACCATAGTGCTGACACACAGCTCTATTTCTCTGTGATATCTGAATCAGCTGAACCTATACATAAATCTGAATCAGGACCTGGATGCAGTGATGGCTTGGATGAGGATCAGCAAACAAGGACTGAATCTTGACAAGATAGAGACTGTGGTTGGCATTTCCCGGATACATTATCTGGGTAGTCTGCCTGTTCTAGCAGGGGCTGCATTCTCTCTGAAAAAAATAAAGCTACAGAGTTTGGGGGTGCTTCTAGGTTCATCATTGTCTTTAAAAGCCCCAGTAACTTCTATGGCAAGAACTACCTATTACCAGGTAGCTGACAACAGTATCTTTTCCAGATAAGAGTAGTCTGGCCACATTATCCATGTACAGATAACCCCTTTCATTTAGATTATTGCAGTGTGCTTTATACTGGGCCATTCTTGTGTTTGTTCCAGAAATTAAAACTGGTCCAGATTGAGGTAGACAGAATGTTGAGTAGAATACATGGCCATGGACATATTACACCGGTGTTGAAGCAACTTCACTTGCTGCCTATGAGCTTTTGGGTTAAGGTCTAGTTCTTGCTGTTAGCATGTAAAACCATGAACATCATGAATATATTGCCCTCCTGATTACAGACTTATGTGATTGCCAATATCTTTGAAGGAAGTCTTGCTGGTTGTTCCATGACCTGCACATTGCCAGCTGGAGGCAACATGGAAGTGGGCCTTCTTTGTGGTGGTGCCTTCCTTTTGGAATGCCCTCTCCCTGGTGTTTGGGAAGTAATGACTATAGCATCCTCAAGGTACCTATTAAGACCTCTTCTTTTTTATCTAGGACTTCCTAGATACATTGTGCCATCCAGTTTGTGAATTTTGTTGTGTTTTGAGTTCCAGACTTTTGAATGTTTCATTGAGATTTACTGTATATAATACCATGATTATTTATTTTAATATCTTTTAAGAACCTTTACTGTAAACTGCTTTTATATTTTTAATAGGTACAGTATATAGTAAATGGTCTAGAAAGAAGGTGGGTGGGTGGGTGGATATCAAGCCAATCGCCTATAGTAGCATCAGAAAGCTGGATTCTGAAGAAAGCTGATAGGAAGAAGATGAATTTATTTGTAATTTGATGCTGGAGGAGAGTTCTACAAATACCACCAATGGCCCAAAAGATAGATACATGTATTGGAACATCATACAAAAATTATATAATACTGGTTTTAAAAGAATAGCCATCGCTGCCAATATGCTTCTTGAATTCAAGGTACTATTATATGTAATTTTAAGGGGGGTAAATTGTTTTAAGTTATTACTGTTGTTAGGATTTGTATGTTTTATATTCAATTGTTGTGAGCCGCCTTGATTGCCTAATAGTCAAAAGGCGGGGTACAAAAATAACGTTATTATTATTATTATCATTATTATTATTATTATCATTATTCTCTCTCTGGCTTTTCTTTGCAAACGAAGATTCAGGAAGGACTCATCCCACACTTTCTGCAAGCGCGCTGATGACTAAAAAGACCAATCCAAGATAAACAGGTCCGGTTGCAGAAAGCACAGCAGAAGGTCTCCTTCGGTGATGTTTCTGGGTTGCAATTCTTTCTGCGTTGTCATTTCTCTTCAAGACTTGTTCGTCGTGAGTTCTCAAATAAGGCTGCAGCATTGTGGATAGTGCATCTCCATGCCTCCCGATGTGAGGCCAGGGCGGACCACTGTTGGTGATCAATTTGGCCAAGCCTGAGATGTTGTTTCAGGGAGTCTTTGTATCGCTTTTTTGGAGCGCCCCTCTTACGCTGACCCGTGGCGAGTTCACCGTAGAGTAGTATTTTTGGGAGGCGATGGTCATCCATCCTAGAAACGTGCCCTGCCCAGCGCAGCTGTGTTCTCAATATCATGGCCTCAATGCTGGTTGTTGTTATTATTATTATTATTATTATTATTATTATTATGGTGCTGGTAATGACATTTACAGCCCTAAAAGGCCTGGAACCTCAGTATTTGAAGGAGCGCCTCTCCATATATATATCTGCCTGAAGTTTAAGATCTGTTGGAGCCTGTGTTTCATTAGTTAGGTGATAAACTGTGGGAGGATGTGGAGAGGGCTTTCTTTGCTGTGCCCCCCAGTTATAGAACACCCAGCTTTTGGTTCCAATGTTGTTGTCTTTCTGGCACCAAATGTTGTTCACTAAAAGCTTTTGACACCTACAGTAATTGGTTTTACACAAACTCTCACATGCACATGGTTTTAAACGAGAGGTTCTTAACCTGTGGTCTGCTGACCCCCAGGGAGCCATGATGTCCTCACAGTCTGTGAAGGCTTGAAGGCTGCTCAGCTCATGTGACAGGATCCAAGGCAAAGGCTGGCTGGCTTGGCCTGCACATTGCTGTTCAATCCTCTCCAGCCACAAATTTGCAGGAAGAAGCAGGAGAAAAGTCTCCTCTTCCCTCCAGTGTCTCTGAGGGAAGGGTTAATAAATGGTGTAATTGTATTGTTATTGTTAGGTATTATTGTTAGGGTTTTAAATCTTGACTTAGGTCTTGGGGGTCCACGGCAACAAAAGATATTTAAAAGGGGTCCCTGGTAAAGAAAAGGTTAAGAGCCACTTTTTAAAATCATTTAAAACTATTTTAACCAGTTTTAATCTGTCTCTTTTAACTTACTAAGTTCTTTGACATATTTTAAATTCATTTTTATTATTTACACAGTTTTAAATTTGTCAGATGGGTTTTATTGTATGCCATCCTGAGATCTTTGGGGGAAGGATCTAAATATTTTAATTAATAAATAAATAGATTTCAAGACCTGTTCTGAATGATGGTTCTCCTTTTTCTTTAAACTAGACCAGGCCAGGGCTCGGCAGGTCTTCAAATGGAGGGCTGTGTCTTCTGTAAGGTCAGACACAGAGCCCCTCTATCAGAGACCCAGCACTCAATGGGTGCTTACTTTTCAGTGATACCATTTTTCCCATGTGACCAAATATCTGTACCCATATTGTAAGGATGCTGTGTGAGGGTAAACTCTCAGCAACTATACCCACAAACAAACAATGTGACTTAAAGCTGGTGAGTGATAAGCAAACATAATTTGAGGGTGGGAAGGACTGATAGTTATACTATGTTCCTACACAACAGGTATGTGACTTTCCCTTGATACATGTGGGCTGAGGGGCGAGGTGAGGGCTGTCTGTCCCTCAGCTAAAAATTTTAAAAGGTCACTTACATTTTTATTTAAAAATGTAAAAAGATTATGTCTAAATTTTTGGTCTTAGCAATGCTGGGGGATACATAGATGTGACCCTTCTGGCATGAAAAGCTGCTGGTTGGCTTTACGGAAATCCATGAGGCCTGCTGTTAAAAGAGGGAAGGAATGGTTCTGGCGCTAAAATGCATGTTATCACCCTTGTTGGAATGTTACAGAAACCTTATCGTTTCCTCTGGGATCTGAAAGGTAGCTCTGCTGACAGAGAATTTATTATCTGGTGACTTGGACATTCTGGGAGGAGCCACAGCAGGATTTTAATCTTCTGCTGGGGAGGAAAGAAAACAGTGCAAAGCACAGAGATGGTCAGGGAGGCCTCAGCCTCTAGCAGGATAGAGCTCAGTGCCCTCCTCCAAAATTCTTATCCCATCTGTGGCAAAAGAACAACTTGGCTGAAGAATTCTTATTAAAATACACTGTTTCTAAGAAAACATGCCAAAGCCCTTCACCATTTGGAATTCTCATCCCTGCAGACTGAATTGGAAGCCTAGGCTTCTTGGCTGTTTTCTTATCAGGCTCTGCATTTTTTAGTGCCCTTCACTTCTCTTAATTTTTAGTGCCCTTTATTCTCCTCTGAAGGAATAGTGCTAATAGGTATAGGGATTTCATTCAGTTCTCCATGGCTGCATCATCAGGGATGTGTCACCAAAACCACTTCCCTTTCCCCATGCAGTCTGCTACTGATCTTCATGGGAGGAGCTGGTACAGCCTGAGAGGCTTCCCACATTCCATCACTCTTTATGTTGCATTTCTAGATCCCCATACTAATCTCAAGGCTGCTGCCAGTCCTAAGAATGCTGCCAGGGATGGGTTCCTCCAGCACTGAGCTGTCTCTGTCATTGATATCCCCCATTCCCCTTGTTATTGTTGGCGGTGGTGGTGGCGGTGGCAGCAGCACCCATACAACTGCTGCTAATGACCATCTTCTCTTTAGAGTAGATAATGGACTTACCTGGTGTCAGGCTCCTGCATGAATGTATAAATGTCTGCAAGAGGGGTGATGAATGGGTGGTTAGCTCTTGTTACAGCTGGACAGCTCCCCATTTTTAAATATCGGACATTAACTGATGTCATCACATTACGGGGCATAAAAATGGCAGGTGTCCAGCTCTAGTGGGAACAGAATGCTCACTTGACTGGTGTCTTCCAGGCAGTCATGTTGCCACCATGAGCACCACAGCAGCCCATCTGACCAGAAGAGGAATTTGGCTGTGGCTGTACAAGTCTTTCCCCTACCAGTGGGTTAGCAAACTGGCCTGCTAGCCCATCCTAGAAGAGGGGTGCTGTGTCTGGAGGTTTGGAGTTCTTTGAAGTAATAATGCAGACTCATTAGATACTTAAAGAGCCCTGTATTTATTGTTCTGCCGTCCCTTCCTAGTTCAAAGCTACAGGCTCACTGTCTTAGCCTTCCCAGACCCCTAATAGAAAACCTAGAGTGGACTATCTACATCGACACCAGGACTATCAAACAAACCTAACCTGGATCAAGGAATGGATTTGCCATAAACATTACCTCAGGGAGGCTGTGATGGTGGCAGTAGTGGTGGTGGGTCCTCCTGTGAGCTTGGGGTTTTGGCAACAACTCTACAATGCTGATCCCCAATTCTGGGCTTGAGTCATTTGTCAATTTATGAGGTGCAAAGTTTAGCTCTGATCAGTGAGGAGCACCAAATGTTTCTCCTAGGTTCCTTCACACTATTGGAAACATCTCAAGATAGTGAGGGAGGGATCCTTGAGGGGGGGTCCAACATCTAGGCCTAACATAGGAAGGCCCAATAACATGTATATCTTGAGTATATAGAAATGGCCCAGGGAATTGTGGTACCTGAGGTGGAAAAGAATAAATGGGCAGAATAATCCTATACAGATTACATATACAGAATTTTGTTAGTGACATACAAGTACATGTGGATTATTCGTATATGTCTCTTTTTGGATGAGGCACAGGGGGCTATGCTCTAGCCCGTTGTACTTCATCCAAATGCTCCTCCTGCAGGCAGCTGTCAAGTACCACGGACCGTGCTGCTCCTACTTACTGGTGGAGAAGGGAGTGAGGATTCAACACAGAGGAGGAAGATACAGCTAATTTCATCTCTGAGGAGACAGGAAATGAGTATGCACTCTTATCTGTCCAGGGGGAGCATTATGCAGGGGAAGTCACTGATTTGTGCAGTCGGAGCATTACGTTTCAACCATTTGATCCAAGATCTTGGCTAATGTGTTCCAACATAGCAGCTGTGTATATCCCCTCCCCCAACACCTCCCAGTATGTTTTGATTATATGATATAATTCTGTATCTGGCTTGACTTAGTTTTTTTTTTATGATTGACAGGCTGACTGCACAATGGAGTGTGGAGGATGAGGAGGAAGCAGCCAGAGAGCGTCGTCGAAGGGAACGTGAGAGACAACTCAGGTCCCAGGCAGAAGAAGGCCTCATCAGCACCAGCACCTCCTCAGAAAGTGGCCTGGCAGTACAAGAAAGTCGGTAAGAAGCAACAGAGGGAAAAAATTACCCTTTCACTTGTTCTAGTCTGCTATTACAAATAGTATAACACACTTTTCAGCTGATGATGTTTGTCTGCATATTTTTGGACTAATATGGGTTAGTTCACTAAAAAACGACACTTTACTGGAGGAAGATTTAGACTTATTAATGAGAAATAGTGGGTCACAGTTGCAGCCTAGTCTACATGTTATGGCCCTTAGAGATACCATACATCCTCCTTTTCCCAGATGTGTCTTCTTTTTCAGAGGTAACATTTCTGTCTGGGGGAAATTTTAAAATGTTCAAGTTTCCTTACAAGGTCTTCCCACATCTCTGAAATTCAGAAGTGAGAAGCCTTTGTAAGTCTAATTACTGCAAATCTATGGGACAAAACAAAGCACCATACAGAGGATATCCTATCATTAGGGATGAACAAGATTATAGATTGTGAATTTATCATCATCATTCTGTGCTGATAGGACTCACAGAGGGAAATGGGAGGAGGAAAGGTGAATGGCAGCAACAGCGGCTCTGGCAAGGAAGGAACTACTGTGTGGTATGGTGTGGTTGCGGGCTTCTTCCCTTTCCTCTGGAATACCCCGATGTTTCTTTTCCCCTTCGCATGGCCCTCCGTCCATTGTCTCTTTTGCTATCCATAACTCTTCTCTTTATTCCCCTTGACAGTTTTCCCTGCTGCCACCGTACCTCACAGGATTGTTGCGGGAACCTGCAGTGCTGGAATAGTGGATGAGCAGCTGCAAGGGGTGGGCCTCTGATCCCTGGTTGTATTGGGATATTGCTGAATTAGCCAGATCAATTATTGGTATTATTAAATGCCACCAAATAATCAATTAAAATAGAGCCATTGTACTGTCTATTCTCCTTTACAGGTCTGAAACATGGGTCACCTATGTAAGCAGCCCCAATTGTGTTGCAGAGGGGCAGGATAGAAATTATTATTATTATTATTATTATTAACACTTACGACTCCTCAAATGCTTTCACCAGCGCTGTATACGCACAATCCTAAATACACACTGGACTGACTATGTGATGAATGTTGCTGTCCTTGAACTACCAAAAATAGTACTTTACGGTGAACTCATCAAGGGTTAGCGTAAGAGGGGCACTCCAAAAAAGCGATACAAGAACTCCCTGAAACAACACCTCAGGCTCAGCTAAATTGATCACCAACAATGGTCCGCCCTGGCCTCACATCGGGAGGCTTGGAGACGCACTATTCACAATGCTGCAGCCTTATTTGAGAACTCACGCCGAACAAGTCTTGAAGAGAAATGACAACGCAGAAAGAATCACAATCTGGATTCATCACCCAAGGAGACGTTCTGCTGTGCTTTCTGCAACCGGACTTGTTTATCTCAGATTGGCCTTTTCAGGACTTTTTCGGATGGGGTTTTATAATGCAAGCAGCCTCGTCCTCGTTGCGAGGCTGCTGCACTGCAGGGTGTCCCTTTTGGATGACACTCTCCCCTGCCGATACTGTTGCGTAACTGCGGGGACGCTGCAGTGTTATATTTGGCGGTTTTCTAATCACGAAAGTTGATCGTGATTAGAAAACTGCCAAATATAACGCTGCAGCGTCCCACGGTTACGCAACAGTATCAGCAGAGGATCAGCAGGGGAGAGCATCATCTGAAAGGGGCGCCCTGCAGCGCAGCAGCCTCACAACGGGAACGAAGCTGCTTGCGTTATAAAACCCAATCCGAAAAAGTCCTATGTCATCAGCGTGCTTGCAGAAAGCACGGGATGAGTCCTTCCTGAATCTTCGTTTGCGAAGAAAAGCCAGAGAGAGAGATTTCAATATGATGAACCACTGTCCTCCTTTTTTACTTTTCAAAAATATGGTAAACCTAATGGCCATGGTGTGTGGACTGAATGAATTGTTTTAACATTTTAATGTTAATGTTTTAATGTTAAAAAGCAGCTTGGGGACCCATATGAGAGAAAAGCAGGATACAAATTAGACAGAGAGACAGACAGACAGACAGATGTGAGCTATACTGTGCCTCCCCCAACCCCCTGCATAGAGAATTCCATGCTGCCATGCTGTGGCTGTTGGGAACATCCTGCAGTGGCATCTAAATTCTCTGTGTGGTAAAAGAGATCCACATGGAGGGTTGCCCCACACATTGTAGGATAAGCATGGAGTAGATACCATGCTGAATGCAGCCTTCTGGCTGTATTTTTTTAGTAGTTCCCAATCAGCTTTATCACTCTTCTGGTTTTGTTGCCTGCCTTGCAGCTGCAGAAGCCCAAAGGGTCTCAATCGATTACTTGGGAGGCTACAGTACCTAGTTAGTGCCCCCTCCCCCCTTGTTCAGCTTGGTGGGTGGCAAGCAGGACAGACTTGGTGAAGAGCAATGCCTCTGTTTTGGCCAGACTCCACGAAGTGGCTGTCATTGTGTGTAGACCCACCTGCTCTCAGAAATGAAAAAGCAAATCAAGAGAAATTGCAATTTCACTATTTTAGGAAGCTGACTCATTTCCTTCAGCATCTGTGGTACCAATAAGTGGGGTTTCAGTCACCCATGAAATGCAGAGCCTGCCTCTATTGTACCAGTATTTTAACTGTGAAACTCTTTTACTACTAAAACCAGGACAATGTGTGGATTGTAGCTCCCATCATCCCTCAACATTAGCTGTGCAGCCTAGGGCTGAGTGGAGGCGCAATCCACTAGGTGCCCTCCCTTCATGGATGGTATCTGTTGGTGTGTTGCATGAAAATTTAGTAAAGTCTTACCTAAACTAACTCACAGGCTGAGTTAATTTGGACAGAATATCTTACTGTTGAGTAAGACTGCCCTGAATTTTCTTCTTATTTCAGTCAGGAAACCTCAGCACAGCAAAGAATAAGCTCACAACATTGTGAAATTCCACATGTCCCACTAATTGTCAGCAGAGCTACTCATTCCTCACTCATAAGACAAATTCAGGAGAGGGAGAGAACATTTGCAGAGCAGAACCCACCAGACAGCTTCCTGCTTTTCTTATCTACAATAATTGTGTATTTTGGGTCAAGCGTCAAAGCTGGAAGGAGGAATTTTGGGGCAGGCAACCTGGAAGCAATTGTGGGAGATCATTGGACGGTGTAGGTAGAGTGCTCCCTATAGCTTTGAAAGCTAGCTGATCCTGGAGCAGAAAGACATATTGTAAAGCTCCATTGGGTGGAACTACAGTACATCTCCTTTCCCCCAAACTCACTTATTAGCTGATGCAGCCCTTCCAACATGGCTGTTTAGTAGCTGGTTGGCAGATGATGGCAGAGAAACATTGAGCTCCATTCCTGTAGCTGGACACACAGCACCTTCAGTCTCATATTGCATGTATCCAGCCACAGTAGGGGCAGGCAAAGTACAGCCTATGAATCTTGTGTGACCTTGGGATCCCTAAATGCAATCCAGAAAATCCCCCATAACCCCCAGACCCAATTTTATTAAAAAAAAAAAACAACTTTGGCTAATCTTCAGGTGATTTTTGTTTTTGGTCCAAAAACTACCCCAAATGTGCAGTTTGCACAGTGATTTGCTTCCCCTAACCTAACAAAGTTCCATGAGCTCAGCAAGATAACAGCAAAAGCTGTTATTGTAAAATACTTTGAGTTTTTGCCCCCCCTCCTTCCGAATATGGTGAATCTCGGCGGGAGCCCATCTAGACAAAAGGTATTCCCCTCGCATTCCTTGAGGATCTTTTTCACCATCTAGACAACACCCTGGCGTCCAAGAGTCTAAGCCAAGTACTCACATCACTACACCCACTGCCTCTCACTTTTCTTTCCTTGTATGAAATTTTACCATTATTGCTTGATGAAGCCTGTGAACTGCAACAGCTAGTTTTATGTATTTGGTGCCTTTGGGCTAGAATCTTTTATTCTTATTTTGGAACACTACAAGTTCCAGTGAAATCTACCTCAGAACAGATACCGAAGCTCTGCCATGTGGTTCGTTTTAAAATGTTTGATCTACCACTTCACCAGTCCTAGTACACATGTACATCTGTGCTATATATCAAGGCAGAGTTGCATTTCAGTCCCTGATGGCCAAATATTCCAGATTATTCAAATCTTTTATTTGAGATAAATGAGTAAAACAGAAGGCATGCCATGTTTCTTTCTTTTTTTAAAAAAATAAAAAAGCCTACCTTACACAGTGCATTGAATAACTGTAGAACTAGAGCTTTCTGTTCTGCAAAATTTAGCTCCCACGGGAGTCATTATGGAACTACTGCAGGCTGTATTATATTTGTACTACATTATGAATGCTGTGGTGGGGGGAGTACTGGTTTATTACATTCTAGATTGCTCTGTGAGGGTAAGCCAGGTACCTCAGAACTGTTTTCAAGGAGTTGGGGGTGGGGGCTCAACATTGGCAGGCAAGTTGCTGTTTATGTTCCCTACTTGCAGGTGGTTGTGAGCAGGGTAATTACTTTTCCCATCTATTATCATTCAAACTTCCTTAAATATGAAGACTCTTATGAGCATACTGTGTAGTTAGAAGTAAACCTCCTCCCATGTATTTAGTGTGGTTTGTGTGTGTTTCTGTGCCTTCAAGTCGCCTATTGACCTGTGATGACCCCATGAAATTCATAGGGTTTTCTTGGACAAGGAATGCTCAGAGGTGGTTTTGACAGTTCCATCCTCTGCAATATAGCCTACTGCACCTTGTATTTGTTGGTGGTCTCCCATTCAAATACTAACCAGGATTGACCCTGCTTAGTTTCCAAGCTCAGACAGGATCTGGTGCCTTTAGGCCATTTTAGTATGACTTATTCTCAAGTAAATGTGCACAGGATAGATTGCAGTCAGCCCTTGTTATTCCCAGGAGGATTCAGTGAAAACAGATGACCTAATATTTCTTATTACTTGATCACTTAGTACACTTATGTTAAAATAATTCCTGAGGAAGCTCAACTACATACGACTGTCCACTTTTGGCAGATCATTTTTTGCAGGGGATCAGTCTCCTTACCAAGCCTTGTGGGATGGGTTTGAGCCCCCCTGCCCCCCCATCCAGGGTTTATGGGATGAATATATGAGTTTATGTTGTCGCATACAGATCCACATTATCTCAAACATTTTTCCGTACCAGAACACACTTGAAGTAAAGACCCCAAAGAGACTGCTTTCATGGAAAACTATTGGGACTGGACATTGAAGGAAGCTTTGGGGAGAGGAAATGAGAAAAGGAATGAAAAGGGATCAAAACCCATTCCTCTCCTTCCATGGACAGACACACACATCATAGTCTAATGATGATTTTCCTCAGGTTTAGGGGTTTGTGCATCTTTGTATAAGATTGCAGCCGTGGTGTTTGATCATAGCTTTGGAATGCAGTCTGTATAGTCTGAAGGCCAAATGACAGACTCTTGCCAGCAGAGTGTAAATGCTCTTTCCCCCTTTCCCCTCCTTTTCATTAATAATGACACAAATATCCTTCCCCTCTTTCTTTCTCCCTCTCCATCACACGCACACATGCATTAGATCTTGTGAAGTTACTTTTAAAAAGCAATTATCTACAGTTATAATCCCAAGGTTCCAGAAAGTAGTTAGTTATTACAATTGTTACACAATTAATTTTCTTAGTATACAAAAGGAACAAAAATAGATTTTTAAAAAACTTACTAGCTCCTTCCCCATTAGAATGCTACAGGCCAGTGGCCTCTGGTACAAAACATACCTAAGTGGTGAAGCCACAAAACCCCTTAACTATAAAGCTAAATAAATAAAATTACACTGTGAAAGGAACAATGCTGTAACTTCTTAAGTCACAATAATAATGAAATTTAAGTATGCTTTGGCTATTGAAAAAATAATTACAAGTAAATTATTCTTTATAATGAATTACTTTCAAACATTGGCACATGTATCATTAATTTTTTTTAAAGTTAAATTTTAGAGATCTAAATATACAAAATGTGCCGGCCACTTTGTTTCTGATTGTATACTGGTTGTGAATTACCTCAGTACTTGCTGATAAATGTGATGCAATGGGAAATTTGCCTGCTAACCAAGTAGAGATCACTTTGAAAAGAATGTAGAATTTATTTTAAGGGGATCATTCTGATCAACTAGTGTCTTGAGGGCACCTCCTTCTCGCTCTGAAACAAACTTTGACTACCTTTTTAAAAAAAACATCTTGACTCAGATCAGGAGTCACTTTGTTGATAAACAATGTATTTCCTGAACTGCTGCTGTTACTGAAGGATCCATGAGCTCAGCAGGGATCAGGCAAGATAAATGTCTCTTGCAGACTAGCAATAACTTGTTATCAGCAAACACATAGAACCAAAGTTATATATTTTGAGGTCCCATTTATTTTAATGGGAAATTCAGGCCACAATCCTATACTCACTCACCTGGGAGTCATCCCCATCAAACCTTTGAGTAGAAACAAACAGGAATGTACTATGAAGTGCAAGCTGCAGTCACATTTTCCTAAGAGTAAACTTCATTGTACACAGTTGGACTTACTAAATAAACCCCATGTTTCTAAATTTTGTGTAAAAAACATTGTACAGTACTGTGAGGCTACTATATCAAAGTCATGTACAACCTTGAGAGAAAAGGAGGAGACCACACATACACATGCAGAGAGAAAGAGAGAGAAATTGGGATGTGTTACATGACCTCCATCATTTTACAGATGAAAACTGGGACATTTTTGGCCAAGCATCATCAGAGTACGGTGAAGATGGCAAAAGGTATTAGGAAAACCACACAAGCTAGGAGAGACTACAGCAGTTTGCAGTGACCTGACTGTACAAAGAAGGGCTAGATTCCACCCCTACCCTCCTCATTGATGAGTTAATTGTGTGCAAACTACTTTTGCACTTTGAACTCAGTTTGCAGCAACTGAAGTAAGCTGAGGACAATGAACAAAGTGGGAGGAAGAGAGAGAAACTGGGACATTTTAAAAGCAACTAAAAAGTAGGATGAGAGAAGATTAATTGCGAATGTCCCTGTCAAATTGGGACAGTTGGAAGGCATGATATTATGCAGTAAACTAAGTATCTGAGAAAGACCCATAAGCAAAGGATATTCCACAAACAAAAGCCAGGTCTACATTGAAAATTCAAGTAAATGCAAAGTCCTCATGAAATATAAAACTAGTACCTACCCAGCTATCATTTATTTGAGTCTGGGAGACAGATGACTGCTTCTTTCCCATCCTACATACCCTTATCTGTCTTTTCTTCACTCACTGTCATTCATAAGCATAGCACAGGAAATATCTGTTTTATGCTACTTAGGTTCAATGAATGGTAGGTATAAATGTAAGAACTTCCCAGGGAAGTTGGCTAGTGTCTAGGGTAAGGGTGAGACTCACAAGGCCCTCCCGATGTTGTTGGATTGTAAGTCCCAGTAGCCCTAGCCTTCATAACCATTAGTGATGCATGCTGGGAGTTGCAGTCCAGCTTGAGAGCTACATGATTTGCACCCTAGTATTGGACAAAGACATACACAAGCATAATACCTGGAGCTTCAATTCAGGAGAAGGTTGTGAAAATCAGGACCATATTAGGTGAGTTTGTGCACAACCAGATAAAAAGCCCAGGATGCTTGGTGTGTTATTCTGAGCTTACATTGTGTTTAATGTCTTTCTCCTGAATTTCAGGATTGATGGAAAGCCTTCTGGGACTTCTGAACTGGAGGAAGATGAGGGCTTTAGCGACTGGTCCCAGAAACTTGAGCAGCGCAAACAGAGATGGGCGGAGATGGGAGAGGGAGCACAAGATGGAGAGCGCACATGCTATGGTGAATGGAGAGATGCCCAGCAGGTGGCTCCTGCACAATGGGAAGGAAGGTAGAGAACATTTTTTATTTCTTTAAAGGGGGGTGGCAAACTGTTAAGCTCAAGGCATGGGAGCTGATATGGGAAGGAGAAAAGATATAGCCATTTTGAGTCTGTGAACCTTGAAATAAGGGCCACAGAATTCAATGGAGCTTATGCTCAAAGTAAGAGTTGTTAAGAGTCCCAAGGCAAGATGTTTGCAAGATGTTTATTTTCTCAGTATCTTTTGCAACCTGAACTTATTTTTTTTTTGACGTTTATGTGTTGTCGGTCTTGCATTGGTTTGTTTCTTGAATGTTTGCTTGGAGGGAGAAATACAGGTGTTAAGATTAGTGTACTTAAGTGCAGGACATGATAGTCTTGTCATCTCTTTCTTCACAGAAGTGCTATGCTTTTAACTGGAGCCAAACAGTAGTTAATTACGAGCAGCATAGTTACCTGTAAAAAATTCTCATATTTTTTTGGTAAAGCAGGGCAGAACAAGGCTACATGTTTAAAGTAATACAACAGATAAGTACAAAGATTTTTTTTTCCCCTTTTTGGTGCAATCAGTTAAATTTTACAAGAAATTGAGTTATTTTAAAAGTCTATTTTAAGGCATTTTAGGGGCATTTTTGATAGGAAATGTTTAAGATTTATGCCATTCTGTCATTCCCCTCCCCCCCAAAAAAGGAATGAAAAAATTAAAAAAGAAGCAAACAAAATTAGTAATGCAATGAACTACTTTTCTAACACTACAGTGAATAAGTATTACTTTTTATACACTATAGGTAACAGGAATGAATTACTTTTAAAAGTAACTTTCCATGCTTTTCCATTAACTTCTGCATGACAGGCAGAAATTCAGCTGATACCATGCATCTCATTATGGAGATATAATGATGGAGAAAATCTGCACTTCTTGGATTGCCTCCTTTACAGTTGGTAAAGGCATTGAACATCTGTCAGGAAAAATAAGGTTGTGGGGCAGCCTTATAAGGAGCAGATTCCTTTGCATATCAAAAGGTGGCTACAGTTTTGTTGCAGGCTAATAATCTTGAACCAGCCTGAATGGCTGAGGTCATAAACTCTGCTTCGAGGCTATATTTGTGGAGTGCTCCTCACAAAAGATGGTTGGGGCAAAACTGGAATATTGTGATGTCTTCTGAATACCATAACATTTATTTCCATACAGCTGGATGGAGTATTGTAGCCTTGTGGATAGCTGTTGTCTTGGCTAGCTCTGGTTTGTGTGTGACACACCTAGGATGGCTAGAGGGAGAAAAGAACATGGCTTCTGCGCCTTTAAGATTAGAGCAAAACAGGGATTTTCAACAGGTGTAGCTTGTATCTGTCTTCTACTGAGTTATTAAGATCTTTTCCCCTCTTTGGTATGTGGCTATGTCAATCTTTTCCAGGCAGTCAGGTAGGGAAGAATTTGGAAACTGTAAGATAATAGATGATGATGTTATTTATTTATATCTCATCTTTCCCCCCAATACTGGAACTGAAAGCAGTTTACAAACTTAAATCAGTACATTTTTTTTTAAAAAAACCCACTCTATAGAATTAAAATCCTTTAAAATTGATTAAGACACCCTCTAAAAATCAACCAAACAGATTCTTCTCTGTTCCTCAAATGACCAGCACAGGCTGGTTGACTAGACTTGTAGATACAGTAACAAGACTAATGAATGTTTACCTCTCTAAACTAAATCTAGGCCTGAACCTTATTGATACTCCTTACCAGAGTATGCCTATTGAATCAGCTGGTGAATGGTATGCCAAGACTTCTGTGATCCCTTTGATCCAATGGGCTTGTTGTAGTTGGGACTTGGTTATGGTTTAGGCCCTAGACTCCTATCCTATGTATATGTGTGTGTGTTTGAATTGACTAGTGTGAAATAAGCTTTTTTAGCTGCGAGAGAGGAAATACAAGGCACCTGCAGCAGGTCAGGGCAAAAGAGGAGGAGGGCATTTTCTCAACCCTTTAAACAGGGAAACACATTTAGATCTGGTAGCTTTGCAATGCTTTTTGCTTCCTAGAGCCACTGAGGTGTAAGTGGATGGGTCTTTGCAATCTTGTGCTGGTTATTTTACTAGATTCTAAAAGGTACTGAATAAAATTTTCCTTCCCTCAGTGATTTTTCCCTTCCCATTGTCAATATTTTGAAGCTTTGGGGGTTGTTCTGGAGCCTGAGGTGTTTTAATGAAACCCTTTAATCTGCACCAGATATTACATATTGGCAGAAGCTCTTTCTCTGTGAAAACTTACAACTAAGTGTCTTTTGATCGGCCCATTGTTTTATTTTCTTTTTCAATCAGTTGGATAGTATATCCTGGAGTGTTGATTGGGTTGTGGATGAATTTCATGTGTGGAGTGTGTTGGGGGGTATACAGCAATGCAAAGCACCTAAATTTTTTCTCCTACTTACGAGTTGTTGTTATAGTGTTGTTGTTGTTAATGTATGTCCTACCTTTTTAGCACTATTGGGACTAAGGTTATGGTCAAGTTCCACATTATTTTTAAGGTGCAGCTAGTAGCTAGGTGATTTTTTTTAAAAAAAAATCAAAAGTAAACACATCCAGATTGGGACTCCGCCGTCTTCTTTTCCAGTGTGGTAGACCCCTTATTTCCCTAGTAAATCTCCTTATTTCACTATAGTGAAATAGCATGAATAATTATTTTTAAGAAATGTAGGTGCATTCATATTTCTTTTTAAAAATACACACGGTCTCCACACCCTCCAACTGGTTAATCTTCTCCTGTTTCAGTTTTAAGCTGCTTTTAAAATGTTCCATTTCCTCTTTCCTCCTTATCTTCCTTCAATTGCTGAAAATTGACTTCAAAGTGCAAAAGTAGTTTCTACTGGGTTAACTGGAAGCTGAGATGGGGAGGGAGTCTCACACTTCCCAGTAGGCTCGTTTGGGTTTATTCTTCTTTTTTCCAGGCTTTCCTAGATATTAGTACGTAAATTCCTGGGTTTCTCTATTTAAAATATTAACTTTGTATGTTGGTCCTCAGTAGTGACTTTTGCCCTCTTGTTGCCTGGCCAAACCCTTTTGACCACACTCTGATGTTGCTCTTCCATAAGTATCCTAGTTTTCATCTATTAAAATATTGGAGAGTAGAGACTCTCTCTCTCTCATACACACACACACCCTACTGGTGCTAAAATAGCAGTGAGGGTGTGGAGGAGGAAAAGCTTCAGGAAACAACCAACTGAAGTAGCCTCTTCAGATGTCAGCAGAAGGGGGTAGGTGTGAGGATGGGTGCTGGGGGGATAAAAGCTGTTCCTGATAGAGGAGGGCAAAGACCATATCTTGTTAGTTTCAAGTACAGTCTTCTCTTACCTATTCAAAGAACAAATGTCAGGGTAACAGTAGCTTTGAAATGAAAAGGTTATGAATGGTAGAGGAAAGGGGGAAGAGCTGAGCCGTGTCCACCTGTCTGTGGTATATTCACTGTGTGAATAGAGTGTAGTGAGAAAGATGCATGCCAGAAAAGGCAATACTGTACTATGTGCTTCTGCCCAATGTTTGGTGAGTCAGTTGCAGTTCTGTTTGTAACAGAACAAGCGTATGCTTCAACTATCCTGATTTGGCAGGGAGAGTCCAGATTAATTCTCTGTCCTCCCACTTTTTCAGATTCTTTAAATTTGTCCCAAGTTCTCTCTCTTCGTCCCACTCTCCTCTTTGTCCTCAACTTACTTCTGTTGCTGCAAACTGAGTTCAAAGTGTAAAAGTAGTTTGTACTCCACTAACTCAGCAGGGAGAAAAGAACAGGAAGGGGCAAGATTTTGCCCTTTCCAGTAAGGTCAGCCGAAAGCAAGCTGCTGCAGCCTCTCTTAGCTTGTTTGCTCTCCCTCATTCATAACTTTTGCCATCTTGACCTCATTCTGAGGTCCCAGTTTTCATTTGTGAAGTGTTGGAGGGTATGGACAAGGCTGGGGTGACACTGGGTGCTGGCTGTGAGGCTGCAACCTGACTGAGAGGCACTTTGTGACTGATTAATCACTTCCCCAGTGATAGAAAATATAAGAACATAGGCCTCAGGTCCATTTTGGGAGAAAGGCAGGATATGCATTATATACTAAAATAAGCAAGCTTTGGGTGCATTTTCCTGCTCATGGTGATAATTGCATTTGAAAGAGCAAAGCTATTGAATGTAATGGCACATATCTCTGGCTTTTTTTCACAAATGAAGATTCAGGAAGGACTCATCCAGCACTTTCTGCAAGCGCGCTGATGACTAAATATACTGTATATTCGCTGATGGAACATATACTGTAGTCTCATTTATAACATGATATTTTAATAATCATTATTTGGCTTCTGAAGAGGACGGCTGAGATGTGGTACCTTGAAAGGTAGGTTTCTGCAGTCTGGTTAGAAAGGGGTAACAAGCGGTCACATCTTTGGTGTGGGTCATAGATACAGTTATAAGCTGCTCACCTTTCTGGTAAATGTAATCTTGTTGTTTTGGACACTTAGAAGACACAATCTCTAGCTGAATATAACAGTCTCCTTCTGTTTGCCCAGAACAGGCAGTACAGTACACGCACAGGCACACAAAGTGGAGATACATATTCCAAATTAACCTGATAAATGCTGGTAGTCTTTTGGGCAAGAGTGTTTGGCCTTGTACCACCTTTTCACTCTGTCTGGGACAAAACATGAATAAATGTACATGCAAATTGGGGACTATTTTGCCATTCATTCACTATTAATACAAATTAGTAGTTTATAGCTGATGCCAAGCTTGTAGCCCTCTAGATTATGAAAAGCCAGAGAGATACTATCCTAGTTAATGGGAATAGTAGTTCATCCTTTGGAGGGCCACAGACTTGGCATAAATGGCTTCCTGCTGTTAGTAGCTAATGCATGGCATAGTGATCCCCAACTCTTGTGTGCATTTATATTGTGTTCCAGATGGAATGAAAGCAAGGGACAAGGCAAACCAGCTTCCCTGAGACTTCCAGCATGTATTAGGTTAATTTGGAATGTGAATCTCCATCTTGCATGTTTGTACCTTGTTCTGCTTTAGCAGGAACATCTGCTCCTCTTCTGAGCAGTGCAATGGAATTGGATAAACACAACTTCTTGTGGTGCCTTCACACATTCCCAGATGTTTTTGGTATGAACATGGTGGGTCAACTTCAGGTTAAATCAACTTTAGTTTGGCAGTGATGTACTAATGTCATAATAAAGACAAGGTCTGTGACTGAGGGACAAACCATGTACGATTTTATATTGTTTTCCCTTGAGAGGGTTTGATTGGAATAATGTTCCACAAGCTTGCAGTACTCCAAGCTAGTATAAATATAGATGTCTCTTGTGTCTTTAAATCTGTTTTATACCACGTGAAGCAATGAAGATGTTGATAATGATGGTGGGTCTGAATAGATGGTTTTTGTGAAGTCGAAGGCTTTCACAGCCAGCATCCATAGATTTTCCTTGGGGTTTTTTTCAGGCTGTGAGGCCGTGTTCTGGAATAGTTCTGGAATAGTTCTGGAATGGTTTTTGCCCTGTAGAATTCCTAAATTGAATTCCATTTTTGATGTAATCTCTTTAATAGTAATCCTACAGCTATTCTCTGCTATAGTTATAATATACAGTCCCTCCCATTCAATATACAGTAGTCTCACTACAGTGCAGTCGGCCCTCAGTATCCACTGGGGGTTGGTTTCAGGACCCTCTGTGGATACCAAAATTCATGGATGCTCAAGTCCCATTATATAAAAAGGTGTAGTAAAATGGCATCCCTTATATAAAATGGTGAACAATGGAAAGGATTGCTTTTTGGATTTTTTAAAAAATATTTGTTAGCCGAGGTCAGTTGAATCCGTGGATACAGAGGCCTGACTGTACACAGAAACTCTTTCTGGGGAAAGCTTTGGTTCTGTGCAGTAACACAGAGATGTGATCAGCAGACTTGGCCAATGGACAGCCATGATTCAAAAGCTACTGTCAGCAAGATGACTGAATTGCTAAGGCTTGGAGTTAATCTTCAGAAATACAGGAATGGGGGTGGATGACTGGAATTGTACTTGGAAGCAAAATATTTCTTACTAATTTGCAGCACTAAACTTCTTTCAATTTGCTATTCTATGCCCAAGCTTTAAGCCTCCGATCATTTGCCCCTCAGTTTTACTGGGTGAAGCTCTCTTCTCTGGTACCTGTGATTCATAGTCCTACTATGTGTGAGGTATGGTGAATTAGAACTTGGTAGAACCAGCCCCACCATGAGGCAGAAGGAGGCAACTGCATCAAGGAAGAAACAGTTGAAAACTTGGGATGAACAAACTGGTTTTTATAAATTTCTAGGTGGTGAAAACAAGTAGTTGTCTGTTTTCCCTTGAGTATTAAGATGGCTGGACCCTAGATTTCATTTTTTTCCAGGAGGGTAGGCTCCCTATGTAATTGTTATACTGGGTAGTCCCTAAAGCCTTGTCCGGTACACTTTTCTCTCCTGAAGAGTTCTAAGGAACCTGAAAAAAGTGACTCAGCATTTCATGGCTTTATATGAAAGCTTATTAAACTACTGACTAAAATTGAACTGGTATCATCTGAAAAGCCACAACTTTAAAATTAGAAGACAAATTATCGTTTGCAAATTAACGGACGTTTATTATCTTCTAGATTGGTATTACAAGTCTGTCTCTCGTCTCAAAGTTATTAAAAGTTTGTATTTCTTTTAAAGGATCATCTTTGTCCTTTCTTTCATTTCATCCTTCCCTTGTCAATTCTGTATCCTAGGTCACCAAAGCATTCCTATGAAGAAGATGGAAATCTGAGGGAAACAGAAGCCAAACTGGAGCAGGTCCATCTGGGTCAGGACTCTCCCACCTTCATCCGGTTTACGCCTGGGCCTTCAAACTTCCTCAAGTTTGTTTCGACTTCAGTGTCAGAAGATCAGACTGAAGCAGAGCTGGAGGGACAGCAAAAACTTATTGAAACAGCATATGTTGGAGAGGAGAATCAAGACCTTGCAGAAGAGCTCCAGGATGCCCAAGAAGAGATTCAGCATGAAGAAGAGCAAGGGAAACAGGAGGTCAGAATGGAAGAACAGTGTTAATTTCTCCCCAAACCACCCCTCATGTTCAGCTTGTGTCAGAAGGAAACTGTGAAAGGAAAGCAGCTCAGATATTTCTAAAAGTATCCCCTAGTAACTCTCACCAGTATAAGTTTACCAGCCACCCAAAAGTAAGTAAAGAGATACAAGTAAAGGTGTGAAGTTGGTAATACATTCCCATGTATTATGTCTTAGAATTAACAGACTTCATTAAAAAGGAGGCACCAGGACCACATGGGAAATGGACAAAGAAGGTTAAAGGAAGAAAAAAACAGCTGTGGAAGTTTTAGTAGCTATATATAACACTGGTGTTGATGCTCCAGGCAGTGCCATAACTAGCTAGCTAACTTTAGACCCTGGACTGACTTGTCATAGAATTATAGAGTTGGAAAAGACCACAAGGACAATCCAGTCCTACCCCTTGCTATGCAGGAATACACAATCAAAGCACTCCTGACAGATGGCCATCCAGCCTCTGTTTCAAAATCTCCAAAGAAGGAGACGACTCCACACTCTGAGGCAGTGCATTCCACTGTCAAACAGTTCTTACCATCAGGGAGTTCTTCCTAATATTTAGGAGGAATTTCTCTTCCCGTAGTTTGAATCAATTGCCCTGTGGCCTAGTCTCTAGAGCAGCAGAAAACAAGCATACTCCATCTTCAATATGACATCCTTTCAAATATTTAAACAGAGCTATCATGTCACCTCTTAACCTTCTCTTTTTCAGTCTAGCTCCCTAAGCAGCTTCTCATAGGGCATGGTTTCCAGACCATTTACCAATTGGGTCACCCTCCTCTGGACACATTCCAGCTTGTTAACCTCCTTCTTGAATTGTGGTGCCCAGAACTGGACACTGTATTCCAGGGGAGATGTGACCAAAGCAGAACAGACTGATACTATTACCTCCCTTGATCTGGACACTGTACTCCTGTTGATGCAGCTAAGAATCACATTGGCTTTTTAGCTGCTGCATCACACTACTGACTCATGTTCAGCTTGTTGCCTACTAAAACACATGTACTATTGTCAAGCCAGGGTCCCCTTTCCTGTATCTGTGTATTTCATTTTTTTTCCTGCCTAAGTGTAGGACTTTACATTCCTCCCTGTTGACATTCATTTTGTTAGTTTTGGCCCAGCTCTCTAATCTGTTAAGGTCATTTTGAATTCTGATCATGTTGTCTGGGATATTTGCTACCCCTACTAATCTAGTATCATCTACAAATTTGATAAAAATGCCCCCTATTCCCTCATCCAAGTCATTGATAAAGATATTGAATAGCACTGGGCCCAAGACAGAACTTTGTGGCACCCAGCTAGTCACTTCTCTCCAAGATAAAGAGTTGCCATTGGTGAGCACCCTTTGGGTTTGGTTGGTCAACCAATTACAAATCCACCTAGCAATTGCATTGTCTAGCCCACATTTTACTTGCTTGTTTGCAAGAATATCATGGGGGGCTTTGTCAAAGGCCTTACCAAAATCAAGATATGCTGCATCCACAGCATTCCCTTCATCTATCAAGCTTGTAACTCTGTTTAAAAAAAATAAAAGGGAGAGTGTGTGTTAAAATTAATCTGGCATGACTTGTTTTTGAGAAATCCATGTTGACTTTTAGTGATCACCACATTCCTTTCTAAGTGCTTACAAACTGTGAAATCAAAGGCTTTCACAGCCGGCATCCATAGATTTTCCTTGGGTTTTTTTCTTTCTGGGCTGTGAGGCCGTGTTCTGGAACATGGCCTCACAGCCCGGAAAAAACCCCAAGGAAAATCTATGCTTACAAACTGTCTGTTTAATAATCTGCTCTAGAATCTTTCCTGGTATTGATGTAATTTTTGGAATTTCCTGATACTGATGTCAGTAATTACTGGGCAGTAATTTTTTGGATCCTTCCCAACCCCCTTTTTGAAGATGGGGACAATATTTGCCCTCCTCCAGTCTGCTACAGCTTTTGTTCTCTAGGAATTTTCAAAGATTCATGCCAGTGGTTCTGCGATTAGTTCTGCCAGTTCCTTTATTACGCTTGGATGTAGTTCATCTGGCCCTGAAGGCTTGCATTCATTTAGAATTCTTTTAGAGAAGCACTGACCCCTCTCTACTTTCTCTACTGCAGGGCTGCTTCTTGTCTTTTTGAATGCCTGGATGGAAAATGGAGGCAGCTCTTTGGCACTTCCCCTCAAAGGAGCACTGACAGAGCAGGGGGGGGGGGCTGGAGTTTCTTTTAGTTTCTCCTGGGATGGACTAAGCTCTCACTTTTTGCCACTCTACACAGAGAAGGGGTTGTTTCCTTTTTTTAAAAAAAATATAGGCATTAATACTGTACCTTAACTTTTATCAAAAAAGGAACCATCCCCTTTTCTGAGTAAAGTGGCAAAAGGTCTTTCTGAATGCATGGGCAGGAAAATGATGGTGGTTGTGCAGCACTGGCGCTTTCCCTTCTCTACAGAATGACTATCAACTTATCCATGGGTCATATCAAACTCCATAATTTTCGCCTCAACATATGTTCTCAACTTGACATGAGGTCCACTTATACATGAGTATATGTGGTAGTTCCTTGGGTTTCCCCAGGCTTTTCCAGTTCTTGTCACCTCTGCATCCATTTGTTCTATTCTTTTTGAAGGGATGTCTGTAGCGATTTCTTGAATCTGCACTAAGGCTCTGCCAAATGTGTTCTTTAAAAAATAATAATGCTGTGTGTCTAATGAAATGCTGGACATCATTTGCTGAGGTGATTTTATTGTCTGAATGGCAAGTTTTCTCTCTCTTTTTTTAAAAAAATATTTTTAGAGTTATAGTGCAAAAGTGACATTTGACATTTAATTTAAAAAAAATGAAAGGAGAAGGATACTTGTATTCCATTATGTCTTGGAATTAAAAAGAAACCTACTTGAGGGCGGAAATAAAAAACTTGAAAATTAAAGCGACAAATACGTCAGCCTCCCAACACATTTGTCCTGTGTGGAGGAGCCCTGATTCTGTACTTGAGGCAGTTGGTCTGTCACTAATGCTTCTGATCTGGCTCACCATATTGGGCTAAAGAGGCAGGGGATATAACAAAAGGTACCTATGCAATGATGATGTAGCCAGGGATGGGTGAGAGATTGATTTGGTTCACATGTTAATACAGACACATCAGATTTACACCTCCTGAAACCTCTGCAGGATTTGGAGTGCAGTTCTAACATTTGTACTTTCCCAAATTTTGTAGTGGAGTAAAAAAGTGTTTGTCATGGAAAAGGGCAAACAAAAATGTGTATATTTCTGTGTATAAAAATACCTAATTAAATAAAATTAAATATATTAGAGAAAAGTGTTCTGTACAAAGGAAAATCCCTTTCCAGAGAAGGGCAACCAGGATGGTGGGTGGTCTGGAAGCCATGCCCTATGAGGAGTGACTTAGGGAGCTGGGCATGTTTAGTCTGGAGAAGAGAAGGTTGAGAGGGGACATGATAGCCATGTTTAAACATTTGAAGGGATGGAGCAGGCTTGTTTTCTGATGCTCCAGAGACTAGGACACGGAGCAATGGGTTCAAACTACAGGAAAAAAGATTCCACCTAAACATCAGGAAGAACTTTCTGACAGTAAGAGCTGTTTGGAAGTGGAATGCACTGCCTTGTAGTGTGGTGGAGTCTCCTTCTTTGGAGATTTTTAAACAGAGGCTGGATGACCATCTGTCGGGAATGATTTGATTGTGTATTCCTGCATGGCAGGGGGTTGGACTGGGTGGCCCTTGAGGTCTCTTCCAACTCTATGATTCTATAATTCCAGAATATGTATGCTAGGGAAAGTGAGTATAAAAAGGCAGATATAAAGAGAAATTTGCATGAAATAAGCTGTTTGGGATAGGAATTACAGACTGGATATAGAAACAGAATGAATGTAATGTTGAAAAATGAAACATTTAATTGACATGCTCATTCATTCTTAGATATCGCAAAGACCTCTGAAAGTTAGCTCCCCCTGCCTCAGTCCTGTTCTTCTGCCTATCCACAGCCCTGTTGTGGTATTTTGCTGTTCAGCATGGTTATGTTGACTGTCAGTGAAGAATTAGTTTATGTCAGCAGCTACGTTTTCTCATATGCTCAAGCTCTCTTGGTGAACTGACATCCATTTTCTTCAGGAAAAGAAAAGAAGATGGAATGAGGAGGAAGAGGCACCAGAAAAACGACAAAGAGCTCCAAGCACATCTAGCAATGAGGAAGAGTGTCAACCCCCGCTCAGTCCTACTACAAAGGTATGGGCTCTACTGCTTACATGGATGTTGGGAAACCTAGTAGACAATGCATTTGAACAATATGTTTATTTACCTTTAGCCCCATGCAATGGATGAAAGCAGAGGGATACAGGATTGTGGCGATGGGGTGGAGAAAAGGCAGACATCATATGGTTTTCCATTTCTTCTCTCTCCTCCCAACTGTCATTACAACTGTAACATGTTACTCTTGATTGAAGGAAGAAAGATGTATCTGCTGTTTAGGCAACTTCAAGGGAAGGCATCAATAGGAGTATAGTGTCTAGATCAAGGGAAGTGATAGTAACACTCTATTCTGCTTTGGTCAGACCTCACCTAGAATACTGTGTCCAGTTCTGGGCACCACAGTTCACAAGGATATTGACAAGCTGGGGTGTGTCCAGAGAAGGATGAGCAAAATGGTGAAAAGTCTGGAAGCCATGCCTTATGAGGAGTGGCTTAGGGAGCTTGGTATGTTTAGCCTGGGGAAAAGAAGATTAAGACGGGACATGATAACCATGTTTAAATATTTGAAGAGAAGTCATATTGAGAATAGAGCAAGCTTGTTTTCTGCTGCTCCAGAGACTATGCAATGATGATGTAGCCAGGGATGGGTGAGAGATTGATTTGGTTCACATGTTAATACAGACACACCAGATTTACACCTCCTGAAACCTCTGCAGGATTTGGAGTGCAGTTATAACATTTGTACTTTCCCAAATTTTTTAGTGGAGTGCACAGAATTTTTAAAAAAGTGTATGACATGGAAAAGGACAAACAAAAATGTGTAAATTTTTGTGTAGATTGATTTAGTTCACATGGAGCAATGGGTTCAAACTACAGGAAAAGAGACTCCACCTAAACATTAGGAAGAACTTCCTGACAGTAAGAGCTGTTCGGCAGTGGAATGCGCTGCCTCAGAGTGTGGTGGAGTCTCCTTCTTTGGATGTTTTTAAACAGGCTGAATGGCCATCTGTTGGGCATGCTTTGATTGTGTATTTCTGCATGGCAGGGAGTTGGAGTAGATGGCTCTTGTGGTCTCTTCCAACTCTAAGATTCTATGAAACTGCTAAATGGGTTGTGTCTTTTCTTTAGATTACTGACAGAACTGAATCTCTGAACCGCTCCATACAGAAAAGGTAACTTCACTTGAAGGGCTGGATGCTTGCTAAGCTTTGTAATGTTGGCTTTTCTATTGGTTAATAGACACAGTGTTGAAGACATTTTAATTCTTCCCCCCTCCCTAGTTTTTTAAAATGTTCTCTTCAAGGGCAAAACCCTCCCAGGTAGTTTATAGAAACAAAACAAAATATTAAGCCAGTCTAGGTACAATTACAAAACTAAGATCAGACATTTAAAACAACATAAAACTCAGCTCAGTATAGAGGCTTAAAGCAATATAGAACTCAACTGAGCACATTAATTAAATGAATATTGAAATAAATGATTATGGGGCCTTTAGAAACTGATAATGAAAAATAAAAGGCTTGCATATCTCAACTGGAAATTTCAAAAATTTGGACCCATTATTGAAAAGGCCCTGTCTCTAGAACACACCAGTCTTATAGATGGCAGTTTTGTGAGCAGGACCTCTGAGGCCAATTTTTAGGCAAGGACAGGTTCATATCAATGTGAGGAATCTTTCAAGTTACCCAGTTCCAAATTATTAAGAGCATCCATTACCTTTCGGGATTTTGAAGGCAAAGTTTGGGCTGTTTCCCATTTTTGCTCTGGTTTTTATTCTTCAGACATAATGTTTAACCATCATTGTACTTTACATCCACATATTTAAGCCATAGTTAAGGACTGGATACAAACTAGGATGTGCAACCCTAGCTTGTGCCAACCAAGATTAAAAACTATCTTCAGTAAGCAAAACATGGTTAAGGTAATTCCCACACTTACCCAGTGACTCTTCTTACCAGATAAATGGGGATTGCTAGTATGTCCTTTGCATCCTGCCTTGGGCAGTATTCATTAATCAAGTTATTTGTTTATTTAGGTATTTATACCCCAGTTTTCAGCCACAAAGGCTCTCAGAGTGGCTTACAATTTGTTAAGCTATAGCACTTTACACATCTACACTACATTAAGCTGTTTCCAATGTCTGTTAGCTAATTGCCCCCACAAGCCAGGTACTCATTTTACTGACCCATGAAAGGTTGGAAGGCTGAATGAACCTTGGAGCCCTTGGGTTTGAACTTGTAATGTTGTGGCTGCAGTACTGGCATTTAACCACTGTGTCATCAGGGCTCCCTTATATCAGTTTTATCATAGTTTAATAGGATGCTAGCAATCTTATCCAGGATCAGGGCAACAAATCTTATGGATATATTGTCTGCGGAGATCCATATGATTTGTGTAATTCCGCCCCCCCCCCCCAATACTTTGCAAGTTGTGGAGGGACACACTGAGTTTATTGGCAAATTGGTCAAAAGACTGCCAAAAAAAAAAGTGATGTGGTAGGCTTCGAAATATCTAGATGTGTGATCAATCCCCTTTCCATAAGCATCTTTTGTTTTCCTTCCAGTAACAGTGTGAAGAAGACACAGCCACCTCTTCCTGTTTCAAAGATTGATGACAAACTTGAACAGTACACACATGCCATTGAGGTGAGGAATGGTCCTTAATTCTGTAAAGATGGCTTTCTAAAACTGTGTTGAGGATATATCCCTTTGTCCTCCTTCTCTTTACTAGCTTTCATAACCCCTATTCAGGTATTACAGAGTGGAGTGGGGAGGTGTGTCTGGCTCCTCTCACTTGACTGTCTGTCTCCCTGTATTGGTAGAGGTCTGCAGTAATGGTCTGTAATTGGGAGCAGTGGAACAGGGTTACAGTTCTCCATGTGATCAGGGTTTCCTGCTGGTCTGTGCAGGATCCCAGTACTAGGATGGGGGCTGAGCAACTTCCTGATGTTGAGGTGCCATATTGGACACTCTGGGATCCACTGGGGCGTCCATCTCCAACAAGATTCCTCTGATTGCTGGACATTGGTGATTGCCACTGCATTTCAGTGGAAAAAATTGGCTATTATAGCAGCTCTGTATGGTGTGGGAGGATGCTAAGAAGCCCTTTTGTACCATAGAACCCTGCCAGGCTGCAGGGCAAAGTGCCTTCTTTCCTATTTGAAAGGAGTGGGGGGGGGAAATCCCCACCTCATTTTGCACTGTCGCTGCCAATTTGGGTGGTATGGATGTGTTGGCAGCTGAAGTAGTACCACTTATTTCAGCAGCAGTGTGTGTGTGAGCAGCAAGAGCCACATAAGGGCCACATGTTGCCCCTTTCACCATAGAGGATTAGAATGTCATTCATCTAAATGCAATTACAGGCTCAATGCCGACCGTTCTATACCAACATAAGGAGTAGATGGGACTGGTGTATGTTTCCACCACACTACCAACTTCAAAATACCAGAAAAGAGCTTTAGAGAATGCAGTAACTGCTAAGAAAAGCTAGGATTCTCAACTGTTGGCCAAGTGCATCTAGGCACTTGGACATGGCCAATCTGTGTTGCACCTAAAACAATGGAATTATGCTTTCTCCTCTAATATTATCAGACCTTTTCAACTGTGTTGCTTTTACTGTGTGTCTGTATAGTGCAACACTAAAACAAAGGATGAGTCTGGACTACAGGCTTTCAGGAGCTGCCCTGCACTATGGCTGCCTGCAACTAACTGGCAGAGCATCCATTGACACAAGGTTGCTATATTTTACAGTTCCTTTCTCATAAAGCTAGAGAAGGTGTGCCATCATAATGTATGAGTAGATGAGAGAAACTTAGAGATGGGAGTCAATTGGATGGGGCCACAAAGGAGTGTAAGTGTGGTATAAGGAGCTCCTTCACTCTTACTACTTTGCAGACTTCCAGTAAGACCCCCAAACCAGTGCGTCAGCTTTCCATTGACCTTCCTACCAATAGTGCTGCAGTGGCCAGCACAAAAAGCCTCTGGGAGACTGGTGAAGTGGCTCAGTCCCCTGTGAAGACAACTGCTTCTAAGGTAAGACACCCAGTGTGTGTTTTGTGTTAAAAAAAGCATCCTGCTTTTGGAAAATGCTTGGCCTCCTGTGAAGAGTTAATGCTACAGGGAAAGCATTTGCATAAAAGCTATGTGTCCTCAATGACGTGGGGTCAGAATATGAGAAAGTGAACTCTTTTCTTATTTGCTGGGTAAAGTTTATCCTTTTGCATGAAGGGTGGCTTGAAAATCCAATCACTGTGGCTGAAGCCACACTACACAAATCCAGTTTGAAATTGGATTATTTGCCATGGCTTCTTCCTATGGATTCCTGGGATTTGTAGTTTTACAAGGTCTTCAGCCTTCTCTGCCAAAGAGTGCTGGTGCCCCACAAAACTACACATCCCATGATTCCATAGGAAGGAGCCATGGCAAATAATCCAGTTTCAAACTGGATTATCTGTGCAGTGTAGTTGCTGACTGTGTCTATGTTCTTCCTAGGACATTGTGGCTGGAGACATTGTGAGTAAGAGAAGCATTTGGGAGCAGAAAGAGAGCCCAAAGGCAGATGGAAATGCAAAGGTAAGAGATGCTGTAGGGGAAATACAGGAGAGAAATTGGGCCCTCCAGTTGGCTAGGTAGTGTTAAGGCTAAGGCCATGTTATTGGAATGCCAGCCAGTGCCTTCATTGGGGATCTAGCTTTACTTCTTTGCGTTCCCTAAATTAAAAGCATTGAAGCACGCTCAGCTGGGACTTCAGGACGAAGATCTGAATGAGTGTTCATAGATTCATTGCTCTTTCTCTTTCCCCACATGGGAAAGTAAAGGAGGAGAAGTAAATCCCACTCACCTGAATTTTCAGTAGCTGTCAAGACTCAGCTGGCTCTCAAAGCACTGGCTCAATACGTCCAAAGCAATGTGACTGACATGCAACCATGTGACTATGGCCCAAAGGCTTTCCCACTCCCTCTTCCTTTGCAGTGGGGTGTGTATGAGGGAGGCTTCTGGGAAGGAGAGGGGCTTCCCTTTGAAGCTGGATGGGCTAGATCTAATGGCTAAAAGCATGGAAGCCCAAACAACTGAGCCAAAAGAGAAAGCACTTGGGGGGGGGGAGTGCAAATATGGTAAGAGAAGAAAGTACCTGAATCTCAGCTCCTAAAGGTACTTACATTTCTTTGCTCATCTTTAGATGAAGCTTCCTGGCAAGAAGTACAAGTATGTGGCGATTGGACATGGACAGTACAAAAAGGTGTTGGTCGGAGATGAGGCACCAACAGAAAAATAGCCTGCTTAAGCATGAAACACACAGGCAGGTATGGTGAGCAATGAAACGGATTAAATGCCAAGCACTCTTTCTAAATGCTCAAAATCCTACTTCTAGGGATGTCAGTAATATTTGCTCAAACTTGTAAGTTTGCTTACTATTTCCATATTATAGGTGGGACCAGAAATTGAGCCATATGCAGTCTCTATGGGAAATCTGTTGAATTCATACTTTATTAGAACATGCATTGAAGACATCACTCTCCACTATTCTTAGTTGTGAGCTATACTTGTTCCTGACACATTTTAAACCTGAGGTTTGGACTGGCTGCTTGTGTACCATTTCCCACTGTCTTCAGCAGCAAGGACGTAATCTCTGCATTGTGTAAGGAAAAGGAATTTGTCTGTAACAATGGAAAGCTTTACAGATTTGTGGCACCAGTCTCTCACACTCTTATTTATGAAACAAAGCATTCGTTTTTTTCATATAAATGTTTTATTCAAACTGTATATACAGTGTTTTTTTTTAAACCCACTATTCTTGATTCAGGCAGCTAGATTTCATGGGAACTGTAGCTAGAGTTCACAGGCTAGGCATAGCTGTGGAAGAAATCTAGGTGATTATAAGAGTTTAAAAAAAGAAAGAAAAGAAAATCTAGTGTCTGTTAACAATCAGAGAGCTCCACATGGGCACTATCCTGCCACATCACTTTTCCCTTTCTTACTACATTCTACCTCATGTCTTTCAGTTTCCAAACATGTCTACTTCCTTATTACTGAACACACCTTGCTGTTCCGTTCTGTTGCCCCCAAATATTTTCTTACTCTACCAGACATCTGAAGTTCCTAACTTGCATGTCTTTCCTTAATTTAGAATTCCCTCTCATTCAAGCTATTGCTAGATAAAGAGCATCTGTGAAGGCTGACTCAAAAGCTGAACCTTGACCTCTACACTCACCTTTTAAAGGAAAAAGAGAGCTGACAGCTGAGTGTTCAGGCCATGCTGCTCTACATTCAAAGGCCAAAGACTGCCCTATTATAAAAGATTGGCTTACTTCCCAATTATACAGCGAAGCATGTGATGCCAACCAAATCTATATCATTATTTATTCATTTTTAAGCTTTTGTGGCTATGAATTGGAATAGTGCACACTGCCTATTGATTGTTGGCTGTGCACCTCAATGGGCAGGAAAGGATCTTTCTTATGCTGCAGTCTCTCTTAAGGCCTCTCAGCATTAAGACGTTGTTGAAAATGCAGGGAGGGGAGCACATAATGCCTGCTGATTTTAGACTAGAGGTGGAGCTACAGGCCTGATATGTGTAGCCCATTTGGAACATTTGAAAGCCTCTGGCTGCTGACAGGAGGTCTGTTTTATGCATGTCCAGGGCAGAAACTTAAGAGGAGACTTCTTTCTCTCTGTGAAATGTTCCAACTTCTTAAAGCTGTCTCTGTGTATTTTGCTTCTGCTCAAGCCATAACTGCACCTGAATGTTTTTCAAAGTACACTTTTTAGTGATCCAAACCATTAGGCATTTAATTTCCTGAGGAATAAAAACAGCTATTGGTGGAAGAAAATGTACAGCTCCCCTTTATTTTTCTTGCTGGCTGGAAAACAACTAGGGTTAGCCAGAACTACAAATGGGTTGGGGTGTGTGGGTCTACAAGTTGTACTTTCCTAATCCCTGATGTGAAGCAAGAGAAAGCAAGTTATTAGCAGTATTTTAAATTATCACTTTAAACCTCAGAAACATTCCTGTAATCGGAGCAAAAATACACTTCAGTCCTATCAATAGGGTTGTTTCTCATAGGAATGGGCTAGTAAATCTGGAATCTCTGGTTAGGAAGAGAATGTTAGCTCCTCTACAGTACTCAGTCATGTGTAGTTTATCTCCAACAATCTTTTTTTTATATAGAATTTATCCTCCTGTTGTTTTCCTGCCCCACCCCTAAGATGTTTTTCACTCCCCATGGAAAAAGATACAGGCAACTAGATCAATTCCTCTTGCATGACAAAAATGGCACAAGAAGACAAAGGACTGAAAAGGATCAACTCTGGTGGTCTGCTCTTGACTGCAGCCTCTATGGCGGCACTTTGGAAACCAATTGAGAACAAGCCAAACATGACTTGAGACATGCCTTTTGGCCCTTGTCTAGTGCCACCTGAAAAGCAGAACACAAGAGGGCAGGACTTAGGTCTCCTGGGCGGGCTGTAGGAGTACCTTACAGAAAGCTATAGGCGATTAGAAACCACTACTCATTTCGCACCTTCAAAAGCATCAGTGCAGGGATAAAAGCTAGGAGTGCAACTATGGTGCCATAGAATTAAAATCACACATCTAGTCATCTTTCATGTAACCATCCTATTCAGTCTGAGCTTGGTGTACCTGTGAAGAGAGCTGGGCCTCAGACTGTCTCTGAAACACAGGAGGACTGGGTGCACCTCTCTCCCTTGCCTACTCTTACAAATTCAGACTGGAATCTGTTTGGTGACTGGGATTAAACCAGCATAAGTACTTTTTTGGGCACTGCAGAAGGTGATATTCCATACCTCCTCATGCAATGCCTTTCCCCTAGCTGCACAACAGCCGCCAGCTGGGCACCATCTAGCTGCTACTGAGAAGCTGTGTGAAAAGGAGTAGCCTTCAACCTCCTGGACCCCAACTGTGTGTTGGGGCAGCTTTTGCCCATAGGATTTCAGCCTTTACCTGAGAAGCTTGAATGGCTACACTCAAGCTTGGAAGAATGTTCTTTTCAGAACCACAATATCTTTCTATATTGGCAATGTTGCTGTAGTAAACTCAGAACTTACTGAGAGAATAATGCCTTGGTTAACCGAATTCCACTATTACACAGTACAGTAAGGACTTTTTCAGATGCAAAAAAGTCGTCTTGCAGTTGTTCCACAGCAGGGGGGCAGTTTCAGACTATGCTGTCCCTCTCCCGTCGTCGTCTGTGTTCGATTGAAGGAAAAGGCGCCACTTTTTACTCACATAAGTCCTTCGTGAGTAAAAAGTGGCGCCTTTTCCTTCGAGGGGCGGCGTAGTCTGAAACTGGCCCCCTTCTGCGGAACAGCCGCGTACCTCTCCCGATCCCTCAAGACGACTTTTTTGCATCTGAAAAAGCCCTAAGACTTCTTGAAAGATTGGGAGGGAGCTTTTTCATGGTGCAGATGTAAAGTACTTAAAAAAATAAAGCTCTGATGCAGCAAAACAACTGTTGGCCCTAACAAATTGCTTCGTATATGATGCTCAGTAATGGAACTGCTTTAAAGCTGCTGGTGAGCTCCAGGTTACTACAGAAGCAGCGAAGATAAGCATGAGCCAAGGGCATGGACAATGTGGGAAAGCACATGCAGAGCTGCTTAATCCATGATTCAAACAGTAACATTATCAATGTGCACGCTAGTGCACCAAAAATGTTGTGTGAACTGATTCACCGCTGCAATGCTGGGATTAAGCAAGCCAAACTCAAACTAACAACCAATATAATATCTCATGCATATAACCAGCTTACTCTGTTCTCAGTGCAAACAACTCCCAAGTTATGACTGGAGGCATACTTGTATAGAGAAATGGCAAGCACCAATCTGGTGATACACAGAGGCAGCGGTCATCATTGCAGGTAACAAAGATTATCAGACACATTAAAAGTGGCATTACACGAACACCAGGAGATTGCAAAAGGTATCCCTTTTCAAATGAGCACCTCATTATGCACCCGTTCTGCTGCCGTTCCACTAGTGTTTTTATTGATGGGATAAGCTGTCATTAGATTCCCTGTTCTGTTTCTGTCACGAATGTTCCTGGGAGCAAAAAGGTGCCCCATTATGCTGGCGAGATCCCAGTGTCAATGGGAGGTCCCTGCCAGAACACTTCCAGGTGAGACTGGGACATCCAGGTAAGTGACACACTTTTTATGACCCTTCCTGGGTTACTTCTACTTTTTAAAGTGTGTTTTTGTGCTTGCTGTTATTTTTTTCATGAATTCCCCACGCTTGTGTCTTCTCGCGAGAATCCGCAGGATTTAAGTCAAGGAAGTGAATGGAGCTCCATTAGAACTCCGTTCACTCCTGGGCTGCGGAATGATGGGAGAGAAGGTAAGTGCAGTGGGGAGGGTGATTGTGGCATGACAGGATGGGACAGGAGGGGAGATTCTGGGACAGGAACATTTTTTTAATTCCTGTCTAAAGATCTCCTAAGTGCTCTGTAGAAATTAACCCTCTGAGGCTGAGGATAGTTTATCTCTGAAAGTGACCAAAACATTCACTTTCTGAACCTTGCCTAAGTCAGCTGTGTGTCTGCATTGTAGAAGACTGCTACCTGCTTGTCTGCTGAGTGTTGTTTCAGATAGTCAATATTTGTGTTTTGCAAATATGTGCAGAGAAGTGACTACAAAATGGCAGAAAGTCTTGCTTTTGATGTCAGAACATTCAATCAAGTCTTTTTTTTAACATCTTGGAGATATGTCTCTCTGCTCCCCAAAGTGAGAAGGTAAAAAACTGAAAACAGCCCTGAAGTGTTAATTTCATCATGTCAACCATCTGGAAAGATGTGTCAGAACAAGGTGTACAATGCTACAGCCTTCCTATGTGCTTCCAGAGCCAGCTTCTCAATGAAGCCTTTCCAGATGGCCAGTAGTACTGTGTTCCAAATAAATTCAGGGATACTGGGTACAAACACATTTTTCCTATCATAACCACTTTCTGCAGATCAGTGCTACTCAAAGTGGTGGCCCATGGACCACTGCTGGTATTTGGCAAGGTACCAAGAAAGCAACATCTTAAAATAATAGAATCTGTCATTGTATGCAGTATCTGTGATAGAATCATAAAGTTGGAAGAGAACACAAGGGTCATCTAGTCCAACCCCCTGACATGCAGAAATACCCAATCAAACATTCCCAACAGATGTCTATCCAGCCTCTGTTTAAAAACCTCCAAAGAAGGAGATTGTGTAGCCAACGGGCACAAATACTGTGCTGGTGCCTGGGATGCTGGGTGGAAACTTGCCTGTCCTTTGCATAAAACAGCATGAGAAGTACTGCTTCAGAATACCAGGATTTTGACACGTTTTCTTGCAGCCATTATAAATGCATTAGTGCAGTGTGTTTTACATGGAACTACCCTTTAAAAAGTGTTCAGAACATGCAGCATCTGCAGACTGTCACTACCTACCTTCTTGCTGAGTTGGGTCTCAGGGAAGAGTCTTGGGCATTTGTAATGTTTGTCTATTTGTGCACAATCCAGGGTGCTAGCTCTGAGTGAGAACACGTCCTAAATTGCCTGGCTACAGTCACAGCTGGTGGCTCTCATGCCACTGAGGCAGTGAATGTACTCTGTGCTTTAGTCTCCAAGGTAGTAAGACTGCTTAGGAGATCAGGTTCACCATGATTACATTCAGTGCCCCACCAATATGAAAGCCACTACTCTCTGCCTGTTCATGAAGCTCCTGGAGTCTGCTGCAGCTGATATATGTTGCTAGCTCTATGAATGGACTAAGCAAGATCCTTTTGGTGGTCAGATTAAAGAACTTATTCTTCAATGAGGCCTGTCAGACAACATTCTCCAGTTCTCTGTGTTAGGCTAGCCCCTTCTCTCTTTAAAATTCCCAAGCTTTTCAACTCTTCCTCTATCACTGCTGCTGTCACTTTAAAGCTTTGATCTGTTTGCCTCATACTTTACATCTATTATGCCCAAAGAGTAGGTGACAGTGCTAAATACATGAAGATAGGTCTAAATTGTGGTGTTGTCCTACCTTTGTTTTCCAAAATGTGCTGGCTTAGGTAAATTGCTTCCAGTTTGCTTTAGTTTGCAAAACGTATTATGTTTGAAATTGAGATTTAGCATGAGAGTTGTTTTTCAGTGGCTTGAAGGCCACTTGAGAAAACTGTCATTGCCCATAATACTCATGCTCATTTTTTTTCTGTTAGCAACTGGTCACGCATTATCGAAACATGTGTAAGCCTTTGACCAAAGACCATAGCGAGGTAGGAGAAAACTGAGCATGTGTACAATTATGAGCCATTTGTGACTCCCCCCCCCATGTTTTTGGTTTGTACATCCATTCAGCCTTAGCCAGGACATTGAAAGGTAAGGGATTATGGGAATTGCAGTCCACTAAATTCAGGAGGGCCACAGGTTGGCCACCCATGTTTTCACCTCTGCTGGTAGGTTGTGATTTGACAATGTGATATCAGCTTTGCAAAATGAATAGCCAAATCCACTTTTAAGAGATCGATGGAGAAGAAGGCATGAACTTTACAGCTATTATAGAATAAAAAGTAGGCTCTGGCAATGCAGTCCTACAGATGGATTTTCTGCAGTATACTTACTCTGCCTAAGGTGAAATACACTGTGCACATTTGATTCAACTGTATAAAACAACCTTTGAGTGCTTAAGCTATTGGTTTTCTGCAGGCCACTTTATCTTCCTAAATAAATTTGCTGTTCAACCTGAAATTTACAAAAGAAGATGACAACTGAGGTGAATATCTTTCCCTCTCAGGTTGTATCTTAATGGTCACTACACGTAGGTACATCTCTAGTTACACAGACAGCAACCCTGTGAAGGATTCTATTTATTATTTTTTGCCTTGCAAGTTATTTCTACTTTGGTAGATTTTGCTTTTATTTCAAATCCTTCCAGCTCAGCATACATCCTCCTAGAGAAGATTTCATTCATTGCTTCCCTTCATCTGCCACCCAGATGCAGTCCTATTAAAACTTATCAGGGTTTCCTCAGGCGGCTTGTGTTGGATTCGGCGTACCTCAAACAGAGTAGTAATCTTTGTCATGGGTTTGGAAGCCAGCTCTTTAAGCTTCCGTGCATCAAAGCGTGGTCGGTGGAGGAGAAGGGGTAAACGTCGCCGGAATGAAAACGTTCCTTCTCTCTTTTCCTTTTCCTCTGCTTGCTGTTTTTTTGCCTTGCTGACTGTCATCTGGTACAAGATGGCATCCCACATCTTGGTTGCTCTTGACTTGGTTACCTTCCTGTCTAGACCACTGCCGGCTTGAGGCTCTTCCACTTTCATCTTTTCTCCTTGCATCTGTTCAAGCCTAGCTGTCTCAGATTCTGAGGTGGGAAATTGAGGTTCTTCAGATTCCACAATCAAGTGTTTCTTGAGACGAGACCAACCACTAAACTTGTTTCTGGGAAGCAGTGCTGGCTTTGGTTTTGGTGAAGAGTTTGTGGTACTCGGAGGACCAGCATGTGGCTGTGGTGGTACAGTCTGCTTATCAGGCTGACCTTCTGGTAAAGGAGCATGGGTGCTGATAACTGGTGGAGGAGGTGTGACTGCCTCTATCATGATGTGCTTCTCTGGGGCAGTGCTACTTGGCCATCTCTGGGCTTCACTGTGTGGTTGAAGGCTTCTGCTTTCTGGAGTCACAGGCCTATTGACCTGAGGAACTGGGGATGTAACCTCTGTATGCTGTCTAGGAACATGAAGTATTTCAGTTTTCACTGTCCTGACAGGAAGCTCAGGGGCTGAGGTAACATCTGGTTTAGGAGTTGAGGCCTGGCTTATAAAATGTGTGACTTGCTTGTTGCCTGGTGGTGGGTGAGAGTGATTTATCTGCACATGAACTGATATGGGCTTGTCTTGACTGTTAAGAAATTCTACTGACTGTTCCGACAGTGAGGTTTTAGCCCTTGGTGCTTGAACACTATGAATATAGGTGTGGGTTTCAGTAACATGAGTAACTGGCACTGGGGTCTCCACTATGGGTTGAGGGGAAACAGGATGTTCAGGGAAAACAAATACAGAATGTGTGGCGGTTGAAGGTGGAAGCTGTATGTGTGTGTCTGGTGGGTGTCCTGTAGGTTGCCATGAGGACTCAGGAGTATTCTGTCTCTGAAGTGGTGATACTGCAGGTGAGACAGTGAGTTTGAGATGCTCAGAAAGGCTTCTCTGCTCTGTGACTTTGAATGTAAAGGGCTTTGCCTTGGGAAAGGGGGATGAAACATGGTGAACAACAGGCTTGATGGAAAAGCGGGGTGGGAGATTGATGGTGAGGTGTGTGTGAGCTTCCGTAGGCTTTAGTGGAGAAAAGCGTCCATTGTGTTCCAAGTCTGGGCTGGCTTCACTCACGGGGGACAAAGTGGACCGGAATGATGCGGCTTGCTGTGTTGATAATGCTGCTTTCTTCTTTGCTGCTTTTTTCAAGAGTCTCTGTAGTTTAAGATTGTCCATTCCAGGCTTTGGTAGAAGAGGAGGGGGTGGAGCATGCAGGTGGAGAGATGCTGGCTCATGGGGTGGTGTCACAGTTATCAGCATTTTGCCCCCCTAAAACAAGCAAACAAAAGACAATTTATTTCTGTCTTTGCTGTAATACCTCGGACAGACATAGTGATTTAGGCCCAGCAGATGTAGGGCTGAAACCTGAGTCTTCTGTAGGGTATGAAAGGATTTTCTCGATCTAAGTACTTCAGGCTAAAAACTGTTTAAAATATAAAAGAAATTGGGAGAGAGTAATCCAGCACATGCTGCAAAGCCTTGTGCTGGAGCAGTCTTGGGTTGGTGCATACACATGTACATTTTTTATAGGAATGAGCCATACCATGTTAAGCACCATAGCTAGAACTTCCATATTGGTTCCCAGCACTTCAGACACAATGGAGTTGGTTCACACAAGCAACAGTCGGCCATGCAGGGTCAAAATAGTTCTTAGCTAGTTGAAATCCAGTTGCCAATTATAGACATTTAATGGACAACTGGTGGTTCTCTGCCCAGCTTTCTAGTTCCCTTCATGTGCTGAACACAAGAAGGAGGTCCCTAGGTAGTAAAAAGCCAATGAGCTCATGCCAGTAGTTCTGCCCATGAAGTTTCTCTGGTGTGCTCACAATACCAACTCATTGACTGTGGGTGATCAGAGAAGGGGAAATTCATATCTGGGGTTCACACTCCTATACAGCACGGTAGCCAGTGTGGAGCCACATTCAGGCCTCTATAGGCTAATTTGCAATCCCCGAAACATACCGTGGACTGCCTTTGCTTTTCCATCACTTCTCCTGGACTAGTATTTCATCTTTTAAATAGCACACAGATAAAGCTGTGTTTTTTTAAAATACCATTTTTCAAAATGGGAAGTAGTGGAAAATTAAACCCTGGACCCATAGAAATTGTTGACCCCTATCATAAAAGGCTCAGATTCCCAAGGATGCATGCACACACAGAGGCACATAGGCTTCCCCTTCTCATGCTCAATCTGTGGACATTGGCTGCGAGGCAAGTCTTTCCTGGCCTTTCCCCCCTGATAATAATAACAGCCAGCCCTACTATTCGGCAAAGCAAGGTGTTGGAGGAATGGGGAGGTGCAAGTGAGGTGTCTGAGAACAGACCCAGACAGACTATCCTGCCTCCCCTTAGGCTGGCCTCCTATTTTCAGGTATCCTGCCAGCTGCATTGAAATGAAATTCTTCTGCACATGAAATGTACATGTTAGCATGTGCCTTCTGGTCTTTTGCTTCAGGCAACAAAATGTCTTGGGTTAACCCTGACATGAGGCTGGCTGTCAATCCCACCTGGTGGAATGGTTGAAAGGAGGGAAAGCTATGGGCAGAATCTGCTTCCATTTGTTTTTTGTTTAAATCCTGTTCCCCAGCCCACCACTGCTCTACATGGAAATGGGGCAGACTTTAAAGAGGCAAGTCTGCCCTATCAGGTATAGCTTTGGTCTAATTTTATTTGAGACAGCTTCATTTTGAAAATGAGCATAATTTTGCATGCTGACTGCCCCAGCTCTGCTATGCTATATGAACCAAGAGGCAGCTAAAGGTGAGCTGTGCAACATGAGAGCCAAGAAGTTGACGTCCAAATTGAATTTTAGCTCCCAGCAATAGATGGTGTTGAGTATCACTTGTAAAAGTTCATCAGGGCTATCGGGCCCTCTGTGTTTCTCCTTGGAGATTTGCATGCTTATTTCAGCTGCTGTGGTCTGCAAGCCAAAACCCATTGCTCAGCGGATGGCAGGTCCTCTGGGGAGGAGGAAAGCAGCCACAGAATTGGAGAGGCCCAACTTCTTTCCTTCATATCCTCTGCCTTTGATATGGAGAACAGATGTTTCCACTTGAGTTCACACAAGTGGTTCATACAGTATTCTGCCTAGGTTGCAATTTGTCTTTCAGCACAAGCTAATTATTCCTCTGGAAGGAGGACTTTTGGGTCTTGGGAAAGAGGCTGAGAAAGCGACTATTTTAGAATTACTTCTCTTTTCTAAGGCTAATTTACACATCCAATCCACTGGCTGGGATTTGCTTGAGTAAACAACACTGGAGTCTATTTGTATGGTAAATAGCTTACAAGAAGCTGCTCTGGGCCTTTCCAGTGAGTATGTGACTGCAAATGCCAAAATGATTATGACAACATTATGAAAACTGCAAATGCTGCATATCAAGCCAGCATACAATGATGGTTTGCTGCATAGAGCAGCTGCCACCCAACTGTATATGCAACCTGCTACTATGCTCCTGAACTTATGTATAAATTATTCTTAGCAATGACAAGGTTGGTAGAACTCAACTGGAATGGCAACATACAAGCATACTGCATAAAATGGTTCCGTGTAAAGGGCAGGATTTTTTCTTGCATGCAGTCTTTGGAGCATGGGTTGTATGCTCTCTTTTTGTAACTGTTAAAGGGGGACTTGTACATTGTACATAGGAAATAATGCATTTGCAATACAGGAACAGTATGAATTGCTCTGTAGGAGATGCACGAGCGCTTCTCTCTTTTTCTTTTTTCTGTTTAACATATTAGCGCAGGAGTAGGGAAAGCATAGCCTGTGGTCTGCATGTGACTCCTAAATAGTTTTTAAGCCCCTCTAGTTTTAAAAAATTGTCCCCTGTCGGTGTGGACAACAATCTCATCACATCTTTAGCTTTCCTTTGCTATTTTAGGCCAGAAGGCTTTTTTTTAAAATAAGAAGTGAACTATTTTGGCTTTAAAATGGCCCAGGGAACAAACCTGGGCGGGGGAACAAATCCTTACTGCATGCCTCCCCATGCCAGCACAGTGCATCAACAGGATTCTGGCCTCTGTCTTTTCTGGACATGACACAGAATGGAAGTTAGCCATGTTCATAATATGACAGAGTAAATATAAGCAGATCTACTTTGTGGGCTCAATTTTGTGTAGGATCTACTCTGTTCCTAATATTCCATTTCAAAACCGTAGCTCATGGGACAAAGCCAATTGCCTTCTGTACCCCAAGCCAAACACCAGGGTGACCTACACAATTTTAAGGCATGTTTGCACATCACAGTAAGCCATGGCTTGTGTTAATCACTGTTTGTTTGAACCATGAATCACACAGCAGACACTCTAACCTTAGCTTGTTTTTCCCCCATTTCTAGTTTGTTTTTGTCCTGTCTTTTTTGCTTGTTTCTGTTTTTCACATGCTATGGACACTAATCATGGATAAGCCATAGTTGTTGATTCAGATTTCACAACAAATAATACAGTAGTTTCTACATGCCAGAGTTTGTAAATCCACAATAAGCCATGGGTTCAGATTGTGGTTTGTGGCTGGTTAACATACCATAGTTTGTTCACAGTAGTGGGTCCACTCGTGACAAGCAAGATTTTATGATTTATTGTCCTGACATGTAAATGCAGCTCATATTTGAATTATTACTGATCAAGGATTCTAATAGCATCCTATCCTAAAAGTTTGGCTTTTTGTTGTCATCCTTAAAACAACTAGGAAATTCTTGCTGGCCACTGAAAACCATTCAGTAATCTTCTAGGAGACCCCGTTTTTTCCTTTTGCTCATCCTTGAGCCTGGGGAGATGCAGTGATCAAAATAGAGTCATTTTAAAGGCACGTACACTACCTCCTTGGAAAAGGGTTGGATCTTGGTATGTGTGCAGTAATGGATATGTGCACCAACTGCTGTCAGCAAAAGTAAGTTTAAAAACATATGACATTTTCAACTGCTCTTCTTATCCTCACGAACAGATAGTGAAATATACATTTGGCTTTTGATTCTAAATTGTAACTCAGTTTGGTCAGAAAGAGCAAAAGACCTTCACTGGAGAGTGGGTGGGAATCATGCATCCCTCCAAATGATGTTGGACGGGCACTCCCAGCATTCCTACCCATTGGTTGTGTTGCATAAGCTTCCTGAACTTGCAGTCCAACAACACCTGGAGGGCTGCAGGATTTCCATCCCTAAAGAAGAGGCTGGACTAGAGGTCTGTGGAGGCTGCTGTAGTTGCATCCTACATTGAACAAGGGATTAGTCTAGGCCAGGGTATGAAGTGGGTAGCCTTCTGCCCTGCAAGGCATCCCTCAAGGTCACTAAAACAAAAACAAAACCCTCCCCCCATGGAGTTTCACTTCCAGAAACCTTTGGGGGACACACAACTTTCTATTGTACACCTTTTTCATGTGGCCATTGGCCTTCTGGGGGCCCAAAGCAGCCAACTTCCCCCTCAAAAAAACAACTCAAAACTGGAAAATGCTAGGTGACACCTTTTTGCAAAAATGTGGAGCATGGCTCATCTGGATCCAGAGGGCTGGAAAGTCAATTTGGTGCAATCATCAGACCCTCTGTGGTGACACACCATAGGACATAGAATCATAGAATCACAGAATTGTAGAGTTGGAAGGGACCACGAGGGCCATCCAGTCCAACCCCCTGCCACGCAGGAAATCACAATCAAAGCATCCCTGACAGATGGCCATCCAGCCTCTGTTTAAAGACCTCCAAGGAAGGAGACCCCACCATGTTCCGAGGGAGTGTGTTCCACTGCCAAACAGCTCTTACTGTCAAAAAGTTCCTCCTAATGTTGAGGTGGAATCTCTGTTCCTGGAGCTTGCATCCATTGCTCCATGTTCTAATCTCTGGAGCAGCAGAAAACAAGCCTGCTCCATCCTCAACGTGACATCCCTTCAAATACTTAAACAGGGCTATCATATCTCCTCTTAACCGTCTTTTTTCCAGGCTAAACATACCCAGCTCCCTAAGTCTCTCCTTATAAGGCATGGTTTCCAGACCTTTCACCATTCTCTGGACACGCTCCAATTTGTCAATATCCTTTTTGAATTGTGGTGCCCGAACTGGATACATTCCAGGTGAGGCCTGACCAAGGCAGAATAGAGCGGCACTATGACTTCCCTTGATCTAGACACTATACTTCTATTGATGCAGCCCAAAATCGCATTGGCCTTTTTAGCTGCCACATCACACTGTTAGCTCATGTTGACAACTTGTGGTACTAGGACTCCTAGATCCCTTTCGCACGTAGTCTCTTTCATCCAGGTCTCCCCCATCCTATATCTATCTATGTACTTCATTTTTCTGCCCTAAGCGCAGTACCTTACATTTCTCCGTATTGAATTTCATTTTGTTAGCTTTGGCCCAGCTCTCCAGACTATCCAGGTCAGTTTGAATTTTGATCCTCTCCTCTGGGGTATTAGCTACTCCTCCTAATTTGGTGTCATCTGCAAATTTGATAAGTATGCCCCTAATTTCATCATCCAAGTCATTGATAAAGATGTTGAATAGCACTGGGCCCAAGACAGAACCCTGTGGCACCCCACTGGTCCCATCTTTCCAAGACAAAGAGGAGCCACTGCTGAGCACCCTTTGGGTTTGGCCGGCCAACCAATTACAAATCCATTTAACGGTTAACTTGTCTAGCCCACATTTCTTTAAGCTCCTTCCCAATTCTATGACCTTTTACTACTGCAGAAGTGTTTTGAGTATCTCTCTGTAAAAGTGCCCCCTGGAAGGCACTAGTATTTAAAACTTTGGCTAGTCTTCCCTTGAGCATGATGTTTTATTTGTTTCTAGGCAGCCTTCAATCTATAAAACTCTTACTAGGCTTATTCTGAGAACCTGTTTACATTTTCCACTTCCAGCCTTGCCAAACTGTAAATCTGTGTGGCTGAATGTGTTTTTCAGCTTCAGATTTTGGCTTGATATCACTTTTCATGTTCGGAGCCAGGGTTAGTAGAAGGCGCTCTCATTAACTTTTTCCCCTCCAAGACCATGTGACAGGATTGGAAGATCTGTGTGTCCCACACTCCATCCCCTGCACCAGATTCTGCTCTGAATTCTTTACATACCGGTATACCTGAATGGTGATATTTTGTGTGGCCTTATTTAGTGCAATCATTAAAAGAATTAATAACTGATCACAGTTCTACAGCTGTGTAATTTTTCAAAAACCTCAGGTAGTTTGGGACTCATGCAAGCTGAAGCTTAATGAAAGGAAGAGCAACATGGAAAGGCCAGGGATTAACAAACATTTCCTTTAAGCAGTTGCCAAATCACTTTTGCATCTTGGGGAGCATTCTTGTTTTACTGTGTGTCAGTTTATATTTAAAAGCCTTAAATCGACTGTATGCCTTCAGCTTCAGGAGAGCAGAGTGCCAGTGTAGGAGAGGGAATAGCTTTCTGAGAGATGGAAAAGTATTTTGCAGTCCTTGAGTCAACTACAGAACCAGGTGTTCTGCTTGGAAAGAAGAGTGAGATGTGAGGAAACTTGATACTTGTGTCCCTGCAAAGGAATGGCTAAGGCAAAACTATAGTCCCTTTCTGCAAGGGCTTGACCAAGTCTATCCACCCCACTTCAAAGGAGGAAAGAGTCTGATTAATGGACATCCCCTATTACCAGAGCATATATATGTACCTTCTGTGCCATCTTCCTTATGTAACTGGCAAATGATGATGATGATGGAGGCTCTGGGCAGATCTTGGAAATTTAACTTCTGGAACTTAGACATAATTCCAGGCTCTCCCAGTAGCAAAGAGTTACTGTTAACAGCCATAATTTTTTAAAAAATCTCCCTGCTGCTCAAAAGTAACTAAAATAGCATACCCTCGAACTGTCCTGATATGGCAGGGATAGTCAGAATTAATCCTCTGTCCTCCCATTTTTTCAGTGGCTTTTAAAATGTCCCAGTTTCTCTTTCCCCTTTTATCCTCAACTTACTTCAGTTGCTGCAGACTGAGTTCAAAGTGCAAAAGTAGTTTGCGCTCATTAACACAGTAGGATGGAGAGGAGAGAAGGAAACAGATCCTACCCTTCCCAGGAAGCTCAGGCAGAAGCAAATGGCTGCAGCCTCTCCTAGCTTGTGTCCTTCCTCATTAATAACTTTTGCCTTCTTGACCACACACTGATGTTGCTTGGCACACTTGCCTGAGGGCCCATCTATCTGAGGGGGGGGGGGAACAGAGTACTTTGTAGTAATGGCATTTTGCAGCAGCAGTGACTTGTCTTGATGGCGGTTTTGGCCCCAGAAGCGCCCAGAAGCTTTGCATGCCAGATGGTGGCCATGAGTCATTTGCTCACATTAGTACTTTGCCATTGCCAAACTTTTCTTTAAAAAAAAGTCTAAGGTGTGCTGGAGCGATAGAGCAATTTTCTGAGTTAAAAGGACAGCCCCTCCCAAATGTAAAAACCAAACACTTCACTTTATCACTTTAGCAATCACTCATTAAGGCGAAAATTCAACATGGCGGCAGGGGGTGCATGCCCTGTTAGCAAGCCTTGTCCCCATGCTCACCCAGCCAATCAGTTTTGCGCGTCCACTTGTATGGGAAAGCGATTCAAAGCGAATTGCTTGTCCTAACAATCAGGAATGTGCATCTCCTTGCTGTTTTTTTTTAAAAAAAAAAAACTGGGAAAAGCCATGAAGGGTTTTCCAGTGTTGTTTTTGCCGTTTTGGCCTCCCCCTTCTGAATACTGTGGATTGATGCAGGATTCCATTTAGACAGGTAGGATTCCCAGTTAATTCCATGAGGTTTATTTTCACCATTAAGACAACCCCCAAATTTTCATCTGTGAAATGTTGGAGTATATGAAATAGATCCATTGTGTGTGTGGGGTGGGCGGGGTGAACATGTGAATGCTAGAAACCACTGACCTATAGTACAAGATACACTCCTCTTGCTGTCACTGCAACAGCCAGTATGATAAGGCAACACCCCAGTAACCATAAAAGTAACTTAACAAGTTACAGTACTCTTCAAAAGAATCAAGTTATCAGTTGTTGTTAATTGTTAATTTATTTATTTATATTTATTATTTATTTAATTTATATCCCACCTGTCTCCTGGTGTGGCACCCAATTTCATTATGCATTAGTTATGAGGGAAGAACTAATTAGAAATAGCTTATTTGTAATTTGTTACTCCTAAACACTGGAAGTGTAGCTGTCTACGTAACTAATGGCAGCTAAGGAAGAAGGAAAATCTGCCCTGGCATTAATTCTTGTCCTTCTCAGTGAAATAAATGTGAAGACTTCAGATACTGAATTGGTAACTTGGTATGAACAGGTTCCTTTTCTATGCCTGCTTATGTGGGTTGCTGGAGGATAGACATTTCCTTTTTGGGCAATAGTTTGAAGGCTTAGTCCACTTGGTCTCTGGCTGGCATCTTAAAAGCAACATCTCTTCTTGATGGTGAGGAGGACTCCACCGCTTTATGATGGAAAACCAATCTGACAAATATTGTTTGGGCAATGGAAAAAAAGTTAAAAGAGGAGACCATAACATTGCCCAAACTGGGTGTGAGATTGGGCTCCAACAGTGAATTTGGGCATCCAACAGAGAGACCTTGCTGCAGGCACCAGTCAGATGCTGGTGGCAGCTGTCTGGACAGAAAGTAGCTATTCTGAGCTTCCACCTGTGTGCTGCTTGTTCAGCAGTGAGTTGTGAGAGGCAAGAATAGCAATTGGTAGCAAAGAGCAGAGGAGCTCCCCACGGGGATTCTCAGCCTTGGCTGCACATTGTATACTACAAGTAAACTGCTTCTCCTTCCTCAGGCTAAGAAAATGATTGGGGATGTAGGTGTCACCTGAAACACTTTCTTCTTTCAGGGACATATTGCTATCTAGATGGATGGATGTTACCTTCAAGTCCCCTGTTGACTTACGGCAATTCCATGAATTTCATAGGGTTTTCTTGGTCTAGATATACTTTTTTATTTATTTATTTATACCCCGCTCTTCAGCCACAAGGCTATCAGAGCGGCTTACAAATTGTTTGAAGCAATAGCTATTTACACATCTACACTGCATTAAACAGTTTCCAATGTGTGTTAGCTAATTGCCCCCACAAGCTGGGTACTGTCTCTCTCTGGCTTTTCTTCGCAAACGAAGATTCAGGAAGGACTCATCCCGCGCTTTCTGCAAGTGCGCTGATGACTAAAACTGTACACTAGTTAGAAAGGTGTGATCAGTCTCTGTCCTGTGGCACTATACTGGATGGTGAAGATTAGGTATGGCTTTGAATGGGCCTCCTTTGGGCTTTATTGGCTGTAAATACATAAATTTAAAAAGCCCTTGTGTTTTCTCAACACATCTTTGCCTCTTGGCTCCCCTTTTCTCCACTAGATGAGAAATGTATGGATGATACAACCCTTTGCCTGAGGAGGTGGGCTAAGAGGACAGCCATAGTTGAGGGGGGAAAGCATGTGATTTAGAGGGTTGCAGATTCAATTACTAGCGTCTTCCATTTGAGGATAGGAAAACCCTATCTGAAACCCTGGGGGTCAGGCCCAATTGGTGTAGGCTGAAATTTAGAGGCCAATGGGCTCAACTGGTGTAAGGCAACGTCCTGTGTTTGCTGTTCTTCTTTCTTTCTATCAAGCCAAAACTGCACCTCCATACCAACATCCAAGCAGTGGCAGTTCCTAACTCCAGGGGATTGAAGGTTGTGTGTGTGTGTGTGGGGGGGGAATCTGAAGGCCAACTTCCAATATATATATAATTTTTAAAAAAATAACCTTGAGCTGTTTTTACAGTATCTTCACATAATTTTTGTTGTCATGTCCTGAGAGCTAGTGTTGTGTGTGGCAGCACTGTCTTCTTTGGTCAAGAGTGCAGTGCTTGTAAAACAGGGGCGAACAAAGTACAGCTCTCCAAATATTGTTGGACTACAACTCCTGGCAGTCCTAGCCAGCATAGCTAGTGGTGAGGAATTCTGGAAGTTGTAGTCCAACAACACCTGAAGAGCTATACTTTGCTGACCCCTGCTGTAAAAGTTGGTTTTGGGACAGCACACATATATAACCTCCTGCAGAGATGTTAAGTTGTTTCGGGTACTAGAACTCTCAAAATCCCCAAGCAATATGGCCAGTCTGAGGATTTGGGGAACTGCAGGCCCCCTCAAACCCCATTATAATCTCCACAAGAGGATAGGTACATGTGCAGTTGCACAGATGTTTACATGGAGCAAATGCTACAGGTATAGGTACAGAGGTGTTAAGACACAGGACATCCTCTCTAGGCAATGCTCTTTACCTACAACTGAATTGATGTAATTTTCTTTGTATGTGTTTGTTTTACAGTTCAGCTTGGTCTTTGCTTGGATGCTGGAGGCAATACTTTTGTGCAACGCTGATGTTTCTTCTGCTGAAAGAGAAGCAAATTCCAAGGATGTCTTCCTTCCTAGCTCAAATTGGCAACTTGCCCTAAGCCCTGCTACTGATTGTTTTTCACCAATGGACACATCTCCTCAAGCTGACTTAATTTGGACTTGGACACAGTATAGACTCAACTGGCAATAACTTTTTTAGATTGGGTTTTCTTTCTGTTGAGGAATTAGCTTGTGTGATGTTATGTGTCCTTCTAATTTTCTGAATTTAGCACCTAGGCTTGTCTAGAAGAAATAGACATGCCTTTCTCTTTACTGTCTCAATAACCAAGAAGGAACCTTCAGTATTTGTTAATTTCTTTTGAACTGTAAGCAAGAAAATCAAACAAATGTGAAAATAAAGATTCGGTTAGGGGAGTAGAAGGGACAAACATTAGTATTCTATATAGCTCAGGGATGGAAAATCTTTAGCCTTCCAGATGGTTTGGATGTCAATTCCCAGATGCCTGGGCCAGCATGGCTAATGGTCAAGGTTTATAGGAGTTGCAATCTAAAACATCTGGAGGACCAAAAATTCCCAAACCTTGCTACAGCTGATTCTAGACACCCTTCTACTGTGTTAAGCTGGTTATCATGTGAGACTGCAAAATTGCAATGCATGTTGCAGCCCCTAACTATAGTTTGATGTTTTGATGGGGCTGCACTTCATCTCAACTTCTGAAGTTCTCAATATGAAATAAGGGGGAGGGGGGATAGACAACTAAAGGTCAAGAGGGTCTCTTCTTGCATTAGTCTTTTCCACTTAAAAGTTCACCCCCACTTTTCTCAGTCATCCAGGCAGGTAATGCTTCTACCTTGGGGCTGACGGAGGTATTTTTATCATGCACTATGTGATGCATGAGCTGTCCTAATATTTCAGTCAGAGTAATAATCACCAGGCATTCCAGACTATAATTTTCCCAAAAGTGCTTGTCTGACTGAAAATACTACTTTTGTCTGTCCTTGAGTTGTCCTGTGATAGCTGGCTCATGTGCATACAGCTAAAAACTCCTACTCTTATGTTCAGGCATATACTTCCCTTTCCTTGGGTATAAGCTTTTCAACTGGGCTCTACTGGAACACTGAGCTATTTCCTTGGGAAATGTATTCTGATGTAAAGATTTGAGAATGGATGCAGAAGACAGTCTTAAGCATGAGTTGAAACCTAAATACTTGATTGACCAGAAAGGTTCTGTCCCTTACACTTGAAATATACAGTATCTGCCTAGAAAGGGACTTGGCTGTGGGTTTTGGTGAAGTTACCAGATGGGTGCTGAGATGAAAGGCAGCTCTTAGAGGCTGGTAAAACTGGGTCTTGAAAGGAATCTTTCAAAACAAGGCTGCTAATATTTGAATGGAGTACTTCACCTTATGCAAAGGACCCTCCATGCCTTGCAATATGAATGCATCCCTTAGTCTGCCAACATCAAATAATACGTCCCTCTCCCATAGAAATGAACATTGGTCATAATATCTTGCCACTGTTCTCCTAAAACTGGAATCTTGCATCCCAAGAGCCAAGGTTATTTTCTAGAATTTTCATTTTTCTTTTGCTTTAACCTGTCAGCTTTCTGTGTGACCTGGAATTGTTTTATAAGCATTTAATAAAAATTTTGAGGGAAAAAAAAAAAGACTTTGCTTCTGTGGTGCCATTTGGTTTTGAAGTCTTTGATAATGCTATTTTGTTGTCTACTTTTCATAAATCAGCAGTGGGAATGAAACTGGCTGGAATCCTGTCTATGAATTATGATTGTGTAAGCTGAATGTATGCCATCACAACTCACTTTTTTGGTCATTTTGGAAGTTAGAATTCTGTTCCAAGCATGCAATGCCCAGTCTCCCCAAACCTACCTTTTAAGCACCCCACATGACCAATTCCATGTTGTCAGATAATGCCAGGGGGGGGGGAAATCAGTAATGACACAGCCAGGTATTTCCCCGTAGCGGGACACGCTGAAAGGATGTAATCTGCAGGAACTTTATGGAAGCCCCCCTCCCCGCCGGAGGTCCCTCTGGATGCTTGTTGCAGTGTGCCCAGCTACAGGGAAATAACTGGATATGACCCACAGAACACCACCACTCTCAAACAACATAGAAATGGCTGGAATGAGTGCAGCGGTGCTTACGTGTTCAGTTTTTTTGGGGGGTGACATTGGGATATATAGCTATGGGGTACATGCACGTTTCCTGACACAGGATTTCAGCCTAGAACTTTGGTGTATTCAATAAATGCTACAAAGGGGTTGTCTATATGAGGCCAAAAGCAACGGATTGCTTTGCAGTAATAGCAGTAATAGCAAGTCTTGCCCTTGTGTCCAGCTGTCAAGCCCTGGGAAGTGCCCCTGTTATTGTTGCTTACTGGTGAGGAGGGAGCAGGCAATTCTGACCATGATTGCTCTGGGCTTCAAGGGGAAGCAAAAGGTAGATTCCAATTGAGAGCATATTATCATTTTCTTTTCCCCGGCTGAGCTGAGGCCAGCTGCTTTTCTATGATATGAAATGTTTCCCCCCTTCTTCCCCTCCCCACCAGTAAGTGACAGCAGCAGGGGCACCTCCTGGGGCTTGACAGCTATGGGGTGGGTCAGGAGGACATAGAACTGCATGTGCGCAGCTGTGCGCTGATGTAGGATCTTGGCCTATATTTGGCAAACTTAATAAAAATGAGACCATCATAAATTAAATCTGTCTTTAGAGTTCACTCTTTATGTAATTTTGTTGTGCATTTGGACAAAATGGGTAAAACACTGGGCAGGCTACAATTCAATACAGCTTAAGCCCACTGAAATTAGTGAGCTTAAATATGTATAGCAATGTTGGATTGTACACTGGTGTGTTTGCACCAACCTCTTCTGAGGAAGAACAGCTTACTCTCACATTAATTTGTGTACTAAAGTACTGTACTTCATGACAGTACAGTTTTCATGGCTGCTTCACTGAAGATTAAATTACTGTTATGGAATTTCTCCCATGCTAAGCAGAGAACATCTAATTATTGGTTGGGTACTGTTTTGGGCTAATTTTCTTTAAAAAACATGAACTTAAGAACGTATTAGGAGCTGTTGTGTACGGCCCTATAGACCTACTTAGTCCAACTCTACGGTAACACAATGGGCAAATAGTTGTCTGCAGCACTGCAGCACCAAAGTGGTGGCCCCTGGACTGGTGCTGGTCCCTGAGCCATTGGCTGCCAGTCTCTGGTGAGTACTTGGGAAAGAAAAAAAGTACAGTTGGACCCCCATATCTGTGGGGTTTAGCTCCTAGACTTACTGTGGATACTGGAAACCATGAGTAACAGCGAACCCTATTAAATAAAAGACTTCCGGTAAAAACATACCAGAGTTGTGTAGGAGGACCTAGAAGATGCCTAGAAAGGATGCATCTCTAGGCTTTTTCCAGTGCAACTCTATGGTATGTGTCCCCTATTTTGTGTCCTATGGATAAACAAAACCACAGATATTGGTTCCATGGATACGGAGTCTAACTGTAATTGTAGCCAAAGGGCAAAAATATGGTGCTTATCTCTGGCACAGTGGAAAAATAATAATAATTGCCAATCCCCCACATCTGATAGCCTGAGAAGCACTGGCCTACAGAATGCTAATCAGGACAACGGCACCCTCTAGTCTGTACTTTGGAGTGGTCTTGCAGGAAAAGTCTGGCCAAAGCCTGAACCTCTGGTGAGCAGAGACTTTGGTTCATGAATGCCATGATGGATCTTTACAACTGTACTGAGCATAATTAGAGGGTGGAATACATGTACAGGATGGGGAAAGTGCCATAGAAGTGTGGAATACTTCTTTTAGCTTGACCAATGAAGACAGCACAACCCTTCATCACCCTTATATTAGACAATGACCCCAACTAAAAGATATACAGTATGTTGAAAATAAGGGCTGATCCAATCGTCTCTTTCACTGTGAAATAATACAGAACAAGAACGTTAGTCAACAAATCATTTTTTTAAAAAGACCTATAGTTTGTGGCTTTTCTTATACTGTACAACAGTTAGTAGAGAGATAGTGGTAAGGTAGAAGGTAGTAGGAAAAAAGGAATACCACATTGCAGATAGATGGACCCAATCAAGGAAACCATGGGCTTCATGAGTCTGCAAGACCTGAGCAGGGCCGTTGATGATAGAGGTGACTTGGAGGTCTCTCATTCATAGAGTCGCCATAAGTCAAAGTCAACTTGATGGCAGTTAACAATAACAACAACAACCTCTGTTAGTCTGTTTCAGCATAAAATGAAAAGGGAGCAGGGGAAGATACAGTCTCCCAGCATCTTTTGGTTTATTTTAGCATGAGCTTTCATGGATTTCAACCCATTTCTTCAGATGCACTGATGAAGTACAAAATTAACACCACCAGTATATTAGCAGTATATGATTGTAGAAGGTGGGATCAGAGTGTTATGTGATACAGAAAGATGCACATTTTCATAAACCTGCAAGCCCTGGTTATAAACTGTCAAAGGATTGTGTAAGATGATGCAGGTCTGTCAAGAAAGCTTGACAATATGAAAGGCGCTCTAGATTCCTTCCCTCCTTTCCTTTCTATGCGTTTACAACAAGATTACCATTTAAAACTTTACAACAGAGTGGGTTTATTTTAAAGCAATGTTACTTTTTATTCTGAACCAGGATTTGTCTTATTCTGCATTTTCCTGATGAACCGTACATTCTTTAACCTTAATTTCTAAAACTAAGAATTCATGTTCTCTGCATCAGTTGAAAGTTAGATGATAGATTTACGGTAACATGGCTGAATAACCATTTTTTAAAAAAAAACAAACAAAACAAAAACAACCCTACAACAATGATATATTCATTTTAGGTTTTGACAATGCAAGCTAGAAGGATACTTTACAATTATAATGGAGATACCAAATAAAATGTTGAAGTGTTGATGCAATAATAAAGAAATACAGAACCAGTTTTAATTGAAGTGGCATATCACCCACAGAATGTTTGGAAATGTCCAGAAGTTTTGGGTATTACCAGAAACATATGGTTTAATGTATTTTTGCTGAAACCAAAGTTGAGGAGCACATGGCTAGCTAGGTTTTCCCTATCTGTTTTGATATTTTAAGCTATGTTAACTGCATGCCTGGGGCTATCTTTCAAGATGAAAAGACAGGCAATTTTTACTCTCTGAATAATTCTAAGTATATCCTTGGGGTCGTTTACACGGGCAAATATTCCTCTAAATATACCGCTAAGATAGCTCATAGTTCTCACGGATCGCAGCACAGCATCGCCTCATTCAGAAGGGGGGAAGGTAAAACACCTAAATATAGCGTGCCAGGGGATGTCGCTACTTTTGCCGGTATATTTGCAATGTAGCGCATTATTGGCAGTGTAAACAACCATTCCGCTAAGGGATACAGCAGAGCTGCATTGTGATTGGTTGATGATGCAGGGGTGGGCTTAAAAGAGGGGCAGGGAGGGAGGGAAAGACAGTAGCGATTAGAGGAAACTTTGAAAAATCCTCTCTGCTATTTTGCAAGCCAGTTTGCAAACAAAAAGGATTCCCAACAATTTTCATTCAGGGAGCATTCCTTCTCATCCTCTCTGTTGTTTTGCAAGTATGTAAAAGCTCAGTTCATCAGCTGTGATCCTGTGCATGGGAGAGGGAGAGAAACCATTTCACGAAGGGCTGTATCAGAGCTGCACTGCTATTTTCCCTCTCTCTCTCTCCCTCTCTCTGGCTTTCCTCTATTTGGGAGAAAATGCTGTTAAGCAAGGAGGAAAACCTTCCGTTTGATATGTGGGAAGGGAGTGGGGGGAGGGGGACTGCCTCTAAGCTGTTAAGCACATGGAGTTGGGGCAAGGGCAGACATTCCTATGGCATTCCTTTGTCTCCTCTCCAATGCTTGGCCATGCCCCCAGCACTTTTGGCTGTGTGAACCTCAAAGCGGAAAAAATCAAAGAGCCACAAAATATAGCTGTGTAAACATATACCGTGTAAACTATCCACCACTGATGCGGGAAAGCGCTAAAGCGCAACTTAATGCAATAAAACCTGCTGTGTAAACCAGCCCCTTGATTTCTGCATACTTCAACGTTTTCCCCTCAAGCCTGGAATGTGCTTGCCATCTTAAATACACAGAAAAACAAAAGAAAACAAATAAACACACCACTATTTCTTTTCTTTTTAATTGTTTTTGTTTTGTAATTTTTGCTGATTTGGGAACACTTTTGGAACTTTTGCCTGGGTGATCTTTGAATCTTTTTTGAAAAACGCCTTGCAATTTATTGCTAAAACCACCCAAGAAACTTCACTGCAATGCTAGACAGAAATGCAATGATGAAATGATAAATGAAATAGTAAAGGTAGCTGCATTAATTAATTAAGGCATACTAGAAAATAGGATAGAAGAAAAAATGTATTAAATATTAAACCCAGCTTGGTCTACTGCCCATGCTAGTGTTAAAAACTTGTGATTGTTGTGTGTCTTCAAGTTGTTTCCAACTAAGGTGAACCTTTGATGACATTTTCTTGGCAGAATTTGTTCACTGGGGGTTTGCCTGTGCCTTCTTCTGAGGCTGAGAAAATGTGGATTGCCAAAGGTCACCCAGTGGGTTTCCGTGGCTGAGCAGGGATTTGAGCTCTGGTCTCCTAGTCCAACACTCAAACCACCACACCAGCTCTCTTTTAAAATATAAGCATTTTAAATTCTTTGCTGTAAGGAAAGCACTTGTGTTCTGACACATTAAAACTGCTTCAGTTTTTATGCTTTATGTCATATCCTCCAACATTTCACAAATAAAAACAAGGACACGTGTGGCCAAGCAACATGACAAGTATGAACAAGATGGTGAACATTATTAATGAAGAAAAACATAGAAGCTAGGAGATGTTGCAGCAGTTTGCTTTTGCCTGAGTCTACAAGGGAGGGCAAGATTTAGCCCCACCATGAGTTGATAGAGGGCAAACTACGTTTGCACTATGAACTCAGTTTGCAGCAGCTGAAGTAAGCTGAGGATAAAGGATGGAAGTAGGAGAAGGAGAGAAAATCTGGGACATTTTAAAAGCAGTTGAGAAAGTCAGGAGGACAGAGGATTAATTGGGACTGTCCCTGCTAAATCAGGATAGTTGGAGGGCATGGTATGTCATTATTTCAATTGTTATGCTTTAATCATCATTTATTATTATTTTAATATCATGGTTTGTATATTCATAGTTTTTGTCTACATCTATGACCTTTCATGTCTCCTATTTCAATACATTTTAAATTGGTTTTATTTTTATTTTTTATTTGTTTTGCTTTATTTGTTTTATTTGTTATAAGTTCCGGCTTAATTGTCACTTTCCATAACCTCACTGGTGGCAATAAATAACCCCTATTTCAATAACTGTTCTATATTCTTATGCAGTAAAAATGGGAAGGATATAACAAAAACCACCTGTGCTGTATTTCAAGAAACCCAGGGAAGCAAAAGCTGTTACTATCAAACAGCTCCCAGGAAGTGTGAGCCTTAACACTCCTTGAGCTAGGATTAGCGTTCATTGAATAGGATCTAGGTAGCTGGCTTTCAGCTTCAATTCCTTACTTGTAAAAAAAGAAATATTTCAGCATAGGCGTGATGGCACATAACTACATGTTGCTGGGTACTCTGAATTCAAACCACTTAATGTCAATACCAAGTTACATTTGTTGAGACAATTGTTGATTACTTGCTATTTACAGCAGGAAAAGGTCCTGGCAGTTGGCACTATGAAAGTCCATCCTCATGAACATATGGCAAGTTCCACAACCTAATAATAGCATGAAGGCATATACTGTTTGGAAAATCAATCATGCCCCCATGTTTATCTTAGTAAAAATGTGTTTTTATGATAGGCTTCTGCTAGGAGCATTGCTTCTCTGAAATCAGATGAAAAAGGAAGAGGAATTAGAATAGTGGTCCCATAGAACTTAATGTGTACATGCCTTTAAGTCACCTGTCGACTTATGGCAACCCCCATTAATTTTTCATTCGGCTTTCATAGGCAAGGAACACTCAGAGATGGTTCTGCCAGTTCCTTCCTCTGAAATATAGCCTACAACACCTGGTTTTTGTTGTCAGCCCCCCATCCAAGGATTAACCAGAACTGACCCTGCTTAGCTTCCAAGATCAGATGGGATCTGGTGCCTTTAGGGTATTTAGACCCATGGCACTTAACAGAAGAGCTATATTACCCATCAGTGACCATTCTTCTAGCCATGCCACCATTGCAACAACTTGAAGCCCCCCCCCCACTCAACCTACTTTAGAAGCCAGACAGCCCAACAACAAAGGGATTTTCAAGGCACTGGAGAGCAGGGCGGTAAGTAAAGAAGCATCCAGCCCTCTCTGTTACAACATGCCTTGCTGCTGAGAGAGGGGTTACACTTTTTCACTCGCTGCCCTGCACTCTAATGCCTTGGAAATCCTCATGCTGGTGGGGCTGCTTGGCTTTTAAGGTAGGTTCTGGAGAATCAAAGATGTAGCTATGATAATAATGCTCTGTTGTCATAGCTTTGTTTTCTGATGCAGGATCTTGGCCAATATCTTTGAGGCTTGCATTTGCCCATACTTTCCTGAGGAAGCAACATATGAAGTGGAAGTATCCCTGCACTTAGTTCTGTCATTAGTATCATTGCAGCAGTCCATAACTGAGAGATCCCACTGCCTCTGTGGGTATAATTGAGTGTATTTGCTTCCAGATCACACGCTGCTTCCCATATACATAAACAGAGGTGAGTCCTAAAGCAAAGATATTCACAAGCAGAAAATACTGTGCCAGTGCAGTGTAAACCGCCAAGCTACTATAAACAGCAGAAGCAGAGAGGACCCTCAGAAGTGTGCTCAAGGAGTGTAAAACAGATTAGATTACTTTAGGGCAGTCAGTACACAATCAACTGCAATCTACTTTTCACAGTGGGAAAATTATAAAGTCATAAATAAGCCAGGCATGGGCAAACTAGTGGAAGCCAGCATGATGTGTTTTGAGAGTTGCACTACAAGTCTGGAAACCAGGCTTCAAATCCCTGCTCAGCCATAGAAAACCACTGAGTTACCTTGGGCAAATCACACTGTCTCAGCCTCAGAGGAAGGTAAAGGCAACCCCCTCTCTTGAACAAATCTTGCCAGGAAAATCCCGTGATGGGCTCACCTTAGGGTTGCCATAAGCTAGAAATGACTCAAAGTCACACAGCAACAAGGTAAACTGATGCTCTCTGGATGCTTTGAACTACAATTCCCAGAAGCCCTTGGCCAGCATGACCAGCCCCTGGCCAGTAAGGGATCATGGGAGTCCAAAACAATTGGAAAATGGCAGGCTGCATATCCTTCTTATAAGCTATCATACTCAATTAGAGCATCATATTCACTTGATGAAGAAATCCTAACAACTAGTAATTGACCCACATTTATGTTAAGGAACGTCAATAAGGGAACCTCTTTTGGCTCATAACCAGGGAGTAAGTGGGGGGAGATCTCCCACACACACACACATACACATACACAACTATGGGAGTAGACAGGCCAATAACCTGCTCTTAGTTCCATCCATTTTACTATTCCTGAGACTGGAAAAGGAGGATTAGGAAGAACAGAAAGCCACCTTTCCTACAATATTGTATTCTCTCCTCAAGCTTATTTGCTTAGACCTCTTAATTTCTTTCTTTTTTCACACAAATTTAAAAGAGCTCATGAAACCTGGTGGGATGAGTCTCATGATTGGAATGATGCAATAGAGGGGTATAACCTATTTCAGAGAAATAGACCAAACAGGAAAGGAAGAAGAATAGCATTATATATCAAGGAGGAATTCACCTGTGAAGAGATCTAGGACTTAAATCTTGGAAGCCAAGTTGAGAACATCTGGGTAAAAATTAACGGGGGAGGGAAGAAACAACAGAGATGTCATTGTGGGGGTCTACTTTAGACCCCCAAACCAAACCGAGGACTAGGATGATGCCTTCCAGAACAGATGACCACACATTCAGACAGGAGAGATGTAGTAACAATGGGGGATTTTAACTATCCTGATATTTGCTAGAAGTCAAACTCTGCCAAAAATTTAAGGTCCAACAAATTCCTCACTTGCTTTGCAGATAATTTCATTGTCCAGAAAGTGGAAAAGGCAACAAGAGGATCAGCTATTTTAGATCTGATCCTTACCAACAGTGATGACCTGGTTAATGGGGTGGAAGTGGTGGGATCCTTATGGGGGAGTGACCATGTTCTCCCGGAGTTTGTTAATACAGTGAAGAGGGGAAGCCAAGCGTAGTCAGACATGCATTCTAGACTTTAAGAAAGCTGCTTTCATGAAAACTTAGGGAAATACTGGGGGTGATCAGGAATACTAAAAGAGAATGGAGTTAAGGACAGATGGGAGTTTCTTAAAAGAGAGATACTGAAGGCACAATTTCAAACAGTTCCAATGAGGAAGAAAAATTTGAGGAAACCAGGATGGATGACTAAAGAAATTTAAGCTAAGTTTTAAAAGCGACATGTACAAGAAATGGAAAAAGAGGAAAATCATCAAAAAGGAGTTCAAACAAATAGCCAGCTCATGTAGGGGGAAAGTCAGAAACATTAAAGCACAGAACAAGCTCAGGCTTGCTAGAGAGCTTAAAAACAATAAACAGACCTTTTTGGTTATGTCCGTAGCAAAAGGAAGAAGAAAGAAATGGTAGGACCACTGCATGGAGAAGATGGCAAAATGCTAACAGGGGACAGAGAAAAGGCAGAATTACTCAACACCTTCTTTGCCTCAGTCTTCTCCCAAAGGGAGAACAGTGCTCAACTTAGGGAAAATGGAGCAGATGATGCAGAAGGGGAAATGCAGCACAGAATAAGTAAAGAGGTAGTTCAGGAATACCTGGCCAGTATAAATGAATTCAAGTCTCCAGAGCCAGATGAATTACAAGGGTGCTAAAAGAAGTGGCAGAAGTAATCTCAGTGCCACTGGCAATAATCCTTGAGAATTCCTGGAGAACAGGAGAGGTCCCAGAAGACTGGAGGAGAGAAAATGTTGTCCCCATCTTCAAAAACGGAAAAGAAAAGGACGCAAATAATTACTGCTCGGTTAGCCTGACATTAGTAACAGGAAAGATTCTAGAGCAGATCATTAAACAGACAGTCTGTAAGTATTTAGAAAGAAATGCCATAATCACTAAACGTCAACTTGGGTTTCTCAAAAACCAGTTGCACCAGACTAATCTTATCTCTTTTACTGATAGAGTTACCACCTTGGTAGATGAAGGGAATGTTGTGTATGTTGCATATCTTGATTTCTGTTAGGCCTTCAATAAAATCCCCCCTGATATTCTTGCAAACAAGCAAGTAAAATGTGGGCTAGACAATGTGATTAAGAAGTGGATTTGTAATTGGTTGACTGAACAAACCCATAGGGTGCTGACCAATGACTTCTCCGCATCCTGGAGAGAAGTGATCAGTGGGATGCCACAGGGTTCTGTCCTGGGCCCAGTGCTATTCAACATCTTTATCAATGACTTGGATGATGAAATAGATGACATGCTTATCAAATTTGCCAATGACACCAAATTAGAAGGGGTAGATAATACCCCAGAGGACAGGATCAGAATTTAAAATGACCTTAACAGGTTAGAAAGCTGGGCCAAACCTAACAAAATGAATTTCAACAGGGAGAAATGTAAGGTACTGCATTTAGGTAGTAAAAATGTAATACACAGATACAGAATGGGGGACATTGGCTTGACAACAGTACATGTGAAAGGGTTCTGGGAGTCTTAGTAGACTGCAAGGTGAACATGAGGCAACAGTGTGATGCAGAAGCTAAGAAAGCCAATGCGATTCTAGGCTGCATCAATAGGAGTATAGTGTCTAGATTGAGGGAAGTGATAGTACTACTTTATTCTGCATTGGTCAGACCTCAACTGGAATACTGTGTACAGTCCTGGGCACCACAATTCAAGAAAGATGTCGACAAGCTGGAGCGTGGCTAGAGAAGGGCAACCAAAATGGTGAAAGGACTGGAATCCATGCCCTATGAGGAGCGGCTTAGGGAGCTTGATTTGTTTAGACTGGAGAAGAGAAGGTTAAGAGGTGACATGATAGTCACGTTTAAATATTTGAAGGAATGTCATATTGAAGATGGAGCAAGCTTGTTTTTTGCAGCTCCAGAGACAAGGACATGGAGCAATGGATTCAAACTACAGGAAAAGAGATTCCACCTAAACATTAGGAAGAACTTCCTGACTTTAAGAGCTGTTCATCAGTGAAATGCACTGCCTCAGAATGAGGTGGTCTCCTTCTTTGAAGATTTTGAAACTGGATGACCATCTGTCAGGGGTGCTTTGATTGTGTGCATGGCAGGGGATTGGACTGGATGGCCTATGTGGTCTCTTCCAATTCTATGATTCTACATAATAGTTTTGTAATGGGAGTGATGAGACTGCAAAGTGATCCTCTGAAACCCAGCATATTTGCTCAGTATATCCCTAATGCTTTTCACCAGACACTCTGGACACATTTGTGCCTTCTTTTTTAAAAGTGTCTCTGGCTATTTAGAGTTTACTCTTGTCAATTTCAGCCTTGCTCACTAGGTTACATGGAGAAGAAAATGTGAGAAGGGTCTCCTAGTCCCACTGTACTACTTGTTCTTTGATACATACGTCTGCTGGCAGGGAGGATAAGGGGGCAGATTCTCCATTTCACTGCACACCAGCTACTTGATTTTAAAAAAATAAATAAACTGGCAAGAGAAACTTTCAGCAAGACCTCCAAAACCCAGTTCTTTGTTTTTTTTAATTGTTATGGTGGTAACATTTGTTGGGCAATGGTGAAAAAAGGACAGAAATAAAACTGCTGCATATCAAAATGCATGAATGTACATACGTACAAATATGTAAATTGGTACACAGTCTCCTATACATTTATGTATGTGGCAGCTAGGCTCTAGATTCTGCCCAAATCTCCCATTTATCTGCATTCTTTGCCTCAGTATTCATTGCAACAAAAGCACAATGCCTGATAGCCATTTTGGAAAGTTTATCCATGTTTGCTAGAAACAGCACGGAGAAATCTCCAACACATGCCAGAAAGGATGCTTGGAGTTTTACACGCGAAGATGTTTTAGCCTCTTTTGACCTAGTCTCCATTTCATGAAAGTCTGTATCTTATTACAAGTCCCTTAGCTATCCTGTCTGTTTAGTTATTTTAGGGCAGGTGAACATGGCTCTAAAAATAAGATACAGTGAAGGAATACCAGTATTAGCTATCAGATCCTTAGGGCAAGATCTTGTAGCTCCATTAATTTTATGGAAATCTGTTGTCATGTTGGACAATATTTGTAGCTGCCTCACTATCAGTCTCCCTAATACAGAATGGTTTGTTCTGGTTGCAAGTGGCTCCTCAAAGTCTCAGATAAAACTGACACATTCATATGAAAATCCCTTACCAACTTCAATTTAAAGCTAATTCTTCAAGCGGAAAGGTAGGGCAGATGATTTTCATGTAGAAGGTCCCACCTACTACCTGATTTTTTTTAAAAAAACACACACACACAAATGAACTGGTATTGGAAATGAACCTGCAACCAATTGCAATTCCCATCATCCCTCAATTTCGGCCATGCTAGCTAAGGCTAAAATCCTGTAGGTCAGTGCAGTGGCTCTTAACCTTATCTTTACCAGGGACCCCCTTTAAATATATTTTGTTGCCACGGACCCCAAGACTTAACTCAAGATTTAAAACCCTAACAACAACAGCAGCAACAACAACACAATTACACCATCCATTAACTCTTCCCTCAGAGGCACTGGAGGGGAGGGAAGACTTTTCTCCTGCTTCTTCCTGCAAATTTGTGGCTGGAACACAGTGAAGAGCAATGCACAGGCCAAACCATCCAGCTTTTGATTTGGCTCCTGTCATGTGAGCTGAACAGCTTTCTTTTTTTTTCTTTCAATTTTTTTAAAATTTATTTTATATGTTTTATTTGTTCATTTACAGTTAAGCATCTTATACGTAAACAACTTGATTTCTTACACTTATGGTTATATACATCATAAATCAATAAGATTTTATATAATTTTTACCAACATAACTTCAACCAAAAGAATAATTAAAAAAAAGGATATAATAAAGTAAATATCTTTTAACCTAAAGCTTATCTATGACTTCCTATCTGTATTTTGGCGAATATCAGACTGACTACAAAAAATTTACAAACTTAAAATGACTTTGACAATTTCATGTTAGATCACTCTTATAACGGCTTAGCTCCTTACTTTGCTGGAGATGTTTAACTTCCTAAATTGTAACTAGCCTGTAGTTCACCCTTTTCTTTCCAGTAATCAATAATTGGTTTCCACTCTTTCTTCCACACGCTCTCTTTCTTATCACGCAACATTTTTGTCAAAATATCTAATTCTAATATGTCTATCAGCTTATTTTCCCATTCATTTATCGTTGGGCGATCTGTAACCTTCCACTTTTTGGCAATAACCAATATTATTAATAATAACCAATGTTATTGTTTTTGCAATAACAGCTTTCAAGCCTCCACAGACTCCCTGGGAGGACATTGTAGCCCCCTGGGGGTCCATGGACCACAGGTTAAGAAATCACTGCTGTAAGTGATATATACTGGCACAACTAAAGCTTAAGCCACCATCTTTTGGGGGACATTCCAGAAGGAAGTATCCAGTGTCTTGTTTAATAACCCACCCCCAGCACAACTGCAATTTGAAGGTGCTGGAGCACATTCCCATGGCCAGAGGAGCAGGGCCGGTTTAACCTGTCTGCCAAATCAGCATTGGCAGGGGGCCCCGAGGTCAAGAGGGGGCCCCGAGGTCAAGAGAGGGCCCCGTGTTGGCCTCCTTAATCTGACGAAGGAGACAGCCAGGAGACAGCCGGGAGGAGCCCCCTCTTACCATCCTCCTCCAAAAAACCTCCTGCTGGCTTTTTTAAAAAAACAAACAAAACAGCCTCTCCAAAACTAAAGAGAAAGAGAAAGAAACAGCAGCCCTCCATGGCAGAAGCTGGAGGGAGAGGCACGTCGGAGAGTGTGAGTGTGTGTGAGAGAGAGACACAGGGAATTGAGGGTTGTCTCCCTCAGAAAGGGCTTCTTTCTTTCTTTCTTTCTTTCTTTCTTTCTTTCTTTCTTCCCTTTCCTTCCTTGCACATAGATCCCCTCCAGCCCATCTTTCCAGCTGCTTTTAACATGTCTTGGTTCCTCTCCCCTCCCTTTCCCCCTTGGTCTTCTTCAGCCATCCAACCTATGTTTAAAAAAACCCAAAGAAGGAGACTCCACCACACTCCAAGGCAGTGTATTCCACTTCCAAACAGCTCTTACTGTCAGGAGGTTCGTCCCAATATTCAGGTGGAATCTCTTTTCCTGTAGTTTGAACCCATGGCTCCGTGTCCTAGTCTCTGGAGCAGCAGAAAACAAGCTTGCTCCTTCCTCAATATGACATCCCTTCAAATATTTAAACATGGCTATCACGTCACCTCTCAACCTTCTCTTCTCCAGGCTAAGCATACCCAGCTCCCTAAGCCGTTCCTCATAGGGCGTAATGGCTTCCAGACCTCGCACCACCCTTCTCAGTATCTTTCTTGTGCCCAAAATTGGAAACGGTATTCCAGGTGAGTCTGACCAAAGCAGAATGGAGTGATACTATTACTTCCCTTGATCTAGACACTACTCCTATTAATGCAGCCTAGAATCGCATTGGCATTTTTTGCTGCTGCATCACACTGCTAACTCATGTTTAGCTTGTAGTCTACTCTTTATTTTCTTTGAGGAAATCTACACAATTACATTAATTGCTAATAAACAAAAAATATTATGTTAGTGCCTATAATATAGTTTTTAAACTAAATTATTGGTGGCAAATTATGTAATATAGTAGGCCCCTCTTATCCACTGGGGATTGGTTCGGGGGGGGGCATGGATTCTGAAAACCATGAATAATAGTGAAAGCCATTGAAAATAATGGGACTTCTGGTTTAAAATATCATAGAGTTGCCTTGGAGGGCCTAGAAAAGGGCTAGGGAAGACACATTTTCTCGGAAGACTCTATGGTAGATGTGCTGTTTTGTGTTCCATGGATAATGAATCCATCGATACAGGGGTCCTACTATAATCTGAACATCCTGTATGGTGAATAGGTTAGGTTACATTGATCTGAGATAAACATATGGGGGCCCCAAAGTAAAGCATTGCAGGGGGCCCCAAAATTCCTTAAACCGGCCCTGCAGAGGAGGGTAGGAATGCCTGGGTAGCATCTCACTGCAGTTGTACTGCCATGAGAATGCAACAACCATCACCTTCCTGGACCTCATCAAAATGAGACAGAACTTCAGAAGGGGGTGATGAGTAAAATAATAACCGCTCTGGGAACACTTTGGGAATCAGAGACTCCTCCGATATTTCAAAGATAAACACAGAGACAATCTTTCACATTTCTAACATTCCTGCTCTCACACCAATTACAAGTTCATCTCTATGTTGCTAACAGAGACTGTTAGTATCCTTTCTCCCCTCTCCACCTCCAGTCATGTAGTTCTACTGGCAGTATATAGTTGTCCCTTCATATTCGCTGGGTTGGTTCCAGGACCCCCCGTGGATACCAAAATCCGTGAATACTCAAGTCCCATTACATGCAATGGCATAACAAAATGGTGTCCCTTATATAAGATGGCAAAATCAAGGTTTGCTTTTTTGGATTATTATTTTTTAAAGAATATTTTCAAGCTGTAAATACTTAAATCCGTGGATACCAAATCTGTGGATAAGGAGGGACAACTGTAGATACTCAGCTCTTGAAGAGTACTCACATGTTGTCTGGAAAATGAAAGGAAGAGGCAACAACTATAAACTGCACCCAATCAGAATTTAATTCTTCTCTGTGGTTTATGATATGAGTGTGCTGAGTGGTTATTTCATTTGGGTTGGAAATTTACAATGTATTATTTTTGTATTAGGCCCATCTCTGACATGCGTACATGCATGTGCATTTTTAGATTATATTCCTACATTACAACTTCAAATTTAACTGCTGGTCAACGTGGTTGGATTCTGCCCATTTTTACTGTTTTTAAAAGATTTATGTATACACCAATGTTGGAAGAAGAATCATTTACTGGCCACTGTTCATATGCTGTCTTGGTTCTGCATGAACTTGTATTTTATGGGCATGAATTCCAAGAAAATGTATTTTTGGACATATGGCCAGCTTATATGTAAATGTAGCCAATATTCATATCTTATGCATTTTCTTATTTTTCTTTGTTTTTTCCTTTTCCTTTTCTTTGTATTGTATTTTTAAAATCCCGTATACAGTCAGAATCTAATAGATGCCAAGAAATAGATTTTTTTTCAGCAGGTAAGCATATGGCTATGAACGTATAATGCTGATGTGGTTACACTGAATTGCATCACTGGATTATCTAACCTCATTTTGTCTGCTCTGGCTGATAGTGCCTCCTCCCCAAAAGTTTGAGGTAGCACTTTTCCCTATAACCTACTACCTTTTAACTGGGCATTTTGGGACTTTCTGCATGTCCAAAGTTTTCAAAGGCACCAGGGCTGTCTTCTGGCACAACTCAAAGGCAGCCTCAGATCTTGAACATTAGGTGCAGAAAATATGACCTCCAAGGAGAACTATGGGACAATTGTTGTATGCCCATTTATGCAACTTAACTGGTCCTCTGTATTAATTTATGGTGTAGCGGTTTGAGTGTTGGACTAGGACTTTGGGAGACTAGGGTATAAATCCCCACTCATGGAAACCATTGGGTGATATAGTTGAAGTCACACTCTCTCAGCCTCAGAGGAATGGAATGGCATACCTTCTCTGAACAAATCTTGCCAAGAAACCCCTATGATAGGTTCGTGTTGGGGTCATCATACTGTTTTATGGCTTGAATGCCCACAGGAGCAGCCCCCTGTTAAGGGTGAGTTGAATGAATCAGGTTGGACCACTTTCACTAGTGAAGCTCTGGTGGCACAGTGGTTAAATGCCTATACTGCAGCCACAACACAACGTTGCAAGTTCGATCCCAGGGGCTCCAAGTTTGACTCAGCCTTCCATCCTTCCATAGGTCGGTAAAATGAGTACCCAGCTTGTTGTGGGCAATTAGCTAACACGTTGTAAACTGCTTAGGGAGTGCTTTGCACTGATAAGCTGTATAAAAATGGAAGTGCTATTGCTATCACTACAAATCGGGTGGGAAGTAGATTATATATGATACTCAGAGAACTGATCTCCACATTGATCTGAAACTTGTCATCATAGCAAAGAAAATGGTTAAAAAGGTGAAGAAATTGCTTATTGATTTGATAAATGACTTCAAGCAGTTTGATATCTTCCCTCTTCTCTGTTCCTGATTTTGCTACGATTAAATTTTATCAACTGATTTCTCAGTTTATTCATTGTCTTTTTTGGAAATAGTGTATTGTATTAAGCCAGAAAGAAGGCCTGGTAATAAAGAAGGTTGTAGTAAAGTGTATACTAGGCTTTCTTTCTGGCTTTACAATGATAGCCTTTGTGGCTGAAGAGTGGGGTATAAATACAATAAATAAATAAATTAATAATAATAAACATGTACCACTGTTGTAGTTTATATTAACAATGCACTTTGGGACTGTTTTAAATATATGGGGCTGATAAGGTCTTTCCCTGGGCACTTTTGTGGAGTTTTTCCCCCCATACTCAAATATCCCAGAGTGTTCCATAGGATTTTGTGTGTGTGTGTGTGGGCAGAGCAACCCATGGTTTTTGCATGCAAACCCACATTTTCTACACATTGTTTTGAGTGCAGGAAACATGGGGGGGGGGAGGTTTGCACAGGAAATAAATGGGGGGGGCAAGAAACCCAAATGTTTTTCTGCACATACAAAAAAATCTACTGAATGCTTCAGATGCTCAAATACAGTGAGAATGCTGCACAAAAATATTTGTTTTCTCTCACAATAGGGAGAAAACTACAATAATTATTTATCCTTGGATGGAAGGATGAATTAATCCAAGACTTACATCCTTACTCCCAACTCTGCATTATTTATCACTGCATGTGAAGATGAAATAATTGAAGATTTACATCCCTAATGCAAACTCTGCAGTTTTATATTAACATGATTTAACATACTACAGACTGCTGCAGTTCACTTCTTATGGGAAAGGGAAGAATGGGAGAAAGGCACAGCCTAGCTCTCTTCCTAGAGACCAGTAGCCAGGAAAGGAACTTAGGTCATACCCTACCAGTAGGTTGGTGGAACTTTTTGGATAGCTGCTAGCAGTGACTGCACAAGGAAACACATGCAGGAAGAGGGCATATCCCTGATTATCTTTATACAGTGGGCTCTTGGTATCTGCTGGGGTTTGGTTCCAGGACCCCCTGTAGATACAAAAATCAGTGGATGCTCAAGTACCATTATCTACAATGGCATAGTAAAATGGTGTTCCTTACATAAAATGGCAAAATCAAGGTTTGCTTCTTGGATTTTCTAAAAAATATTTTAAAGCTGTGGATGGTGGAATTCATGGATACCAAATCCATGGATACAGAGAGCCAACTATATCATGTTTGAGACTGTTAGATAGCTTCCAAAAAAATCCCAAAGACACAAGAATTTGTAATGCAAGTCAACCTATGTATAATGGAAGATGCAGAATGGTGGTTATGGATAAGGCAAAAGCAATGATGGTAGATGAAAGAAAAAGGAACTATCCAGGAAGAAAATGTCCTGACTCAGGACACTTTGACTGTGGGGTGATCCTTGAGTTATTTTTCAGAATCTCATGTGGATTATAGTAAATGCCACTGTGCTAAAATGGAATAGATGAGGCAGACAGAACCAGGAGTTGGGGAGACCATGATACAAAGGCACTTAGGAAACTGATACATGGATGGCACATAATTTCATATCAATAAGAATTAAACAGGAAATGCTTATGATAACTGGGGATGATGCTGAGGCCACAAACTTAGCAGGAAAGATAAAAGGCATAAACCAGAGAGATAAACTACTACTAAGCATGGTGACACTAAAGCAAAAAAGCAAATTCATATACTGTACTTAATTATCTGTCCTTCAGAGTGATCAGCTATGAAGACTACTGAAAGAGAAAGGCACGTTTTGTTTTGGTTGTTTTGCACGTCATTGAATGTACACCCAGAAGATGCACTAACACATATCTTGTGAAGCAAGACAGTGATGCACAGGACAGGTAATCTGTCTAATGAATGAACTAGGTATAAAAGCCTGAGTGAAGCTGTGGGTTGTGCTGATGATGCAAACAAAAACCCCAGAAGCAAATAAATAAATAAATAAATAAATAAATAAATTGCCAACCTTTATAGCCACCATCACTGGTTTTATGAGATATAGTAGGACCCCCAAATCTGCAGGGGATTGGTTCCGTCCCCCTGCCTGGATACCAAAAACTGCAAATAACAGCAAACACCATTGAAAATAATGGGACTTCTGGTTTAAAATACCATAGAGCTGCCTTCGAGGACCTAGCAACTATCTAGAGAGGATGCCTTTCTAGGCATTTTCTAGGAAGACTCTATGGTAGGTGTGCTGTTTTGTGTCCCACAGATAATTGAATCAGTGGATAATGAATCAGCGGATACAGAGGTCCTACTGTATTTAAATGGTGCATGAGTGTGTTTGTGGAAAATCACCAAGCCATCAAACCCTACTCCAAAGCTACCCAAAGTGGGGTTTCTGGACTGGTGCCAGCATAAAAGTCATCAGCTGCTGCTGGTCTGCTAAAAGCTTCCTGGAAACAAAGAAACAGTGGTAGCCAGTGGGCACAAATATGGTACAAGACCCTGATATATTTGGAGGGGGGGGAAATCTGTCATTCTTACACATCAGATAGCTCGAGAAGCACTGATCTGTTCCAACTGATAGAAATTTTACAGGTACAGGCTCTTCCTAGCCCTGATGCCTCAGGTCAATTAACTGGAGATGGCAGAGACTGAAACTGGGGTTGTCTGCATGGACAGCATGTGTTCTGTTACTGAGCTACAGCTCCTCCTCTATGTATTAATCATCTTCTCCTCATTATGAGCCTGTTAAGGAAACTCTGCTGTATCTCGATGATAGGGATGTAAAGAACAAGTACAAATTTTCTGGGCTTTGATGAAAAAGGTGTCTTGACACATGACGGTACCCTGCTGAGAAAATGGACAACTGCTGCAAGATATTATTTTTATATATAATTTGGGACTTTTTTCAAAACTTTAAAAAATATTTTTAATGCAAATGGTTTATTTTTGCACACAATATAATGGAGAGTTTTGAAAAAAACCTCACAAACCCACATTTTGGCACAAATGATTTTTTTCCAAAAGAAGCTCAGAATTACAAAGAACACCCATAAAAATGCACAAAACCTCTCATAATTTCACCCAACAGGGAGCAAGCTCATCATCTACCATATGAGATATAATAGATGGGTTCAGGGGCAGAGGGACAGTGTCCAGATGGTAGAACATCTTGGCCCATTTATAAAAAGTAGACTTTCAGTAGGACACCCGTATCCACTGATTCATTATCCACTGATTCAATTATCCATGGGACACAAAACAGCACACCTACCATAGTTTTCTTAGAAAATGTGTCCTCTCTAGCCATTTTCTAGGTCCTCCAAGGCAACTCTATGGTATTTTATACGCCCTGGTGGCGCAGTGGTTAAATGCCAGTACTGCAAGCCACCACATTGCAAGTTCGATTCCAGCGGGCTCCATTGTTCACTTAGCCTTCCATCCTTTCGTAGGTCAGTAAAATGAGTACCCAGCTTGTGGGGGCAATTAGCTAACACACATTGGAAACTGCTTAATGCAGTGTAGACGCGTAAATAGCTATTGCTTAAAACAATTTTTGTAAGCTGCTCTGATAGCCTTGTGGCTGAAGAGCGGGGTATAAATAACTAACTAAATAAAAATAAATAAATAAAATATTTTAAACTGGAAGTCCCATTATTTTCAATGGTGTTCTCTATTATCCACGGTTTTTGGTATCTATGACCCACCTGAATCAATCTCCAGCAGATACAGGGGCCCTACTGTATTTCTAAGTAGGTAACATATCAGTGTGCTGTTACCCACATATCTTTCATGAGTACAACTCATTTAGTGAGAAATAAAGGTAATTACTTTACCTGCAGGGAGGAAGTGGGCCAAGCAGCCTTCAAGCCTTCATGGACCCCCTGTGAGGGCACTGTGGACCCCGGGGATCTGCAGACCCCAGGTTAAGAACCACTGGTCTAAAGAGCTCCCTGCCCTTCTAAGACCATAAAGTCCAGAGACTAAATTCACCTAACTGTAGCACTGGGTGAATCACTTTGAAGGTGAAAGGATATTTCCCCTTTCCTACCATCTAAGTTCATAGGGTAGAGGCTAATCAATATTTGGGATCTAGTAACACCAAGCAAGTCTATAGGAGACATTAAAATTCTTGAAGGGCACTACCACCTCACTGTGCCTAATGGTATAAGAAGTAGCAATTACACTAAAGGCCATTTCATGCTACTGTAGTGCTATGATTTCACTGTAACTGGCATGGCTGCATCCTATGGAATCATGGTGGCTATAATGTGGGAAGACATCAGAGGAACTCTGGCTAAGAATTCTAAATGTCCCTTTCTAAACTGCAAATCCCAGGATTCCACAGAATGTTGCCATGGCAGTTACAGCAGAATCATAGTGCTACAATTATGCCGTGTGAAAGGGCCTGGAGAGAAAATTCAGTTAGTTACATGGTAAAACACACATCATTATGGTTTCTACAGTTCCTCTTAGTTGTTTTTGGGGTGAAACTGACTAATAACACAATCTATGGAGCTCACTCTCCAACCTAAATGGGTATTAGGTTGCAGACAAACACAACTATCTCTTGGTTAAATCTCAAACGAAATGAATAAACCACAGAGATTTTCAGCAGGAGCACCCAACAGTTAAAATGAAGCCTACTGTGAGATCTTGGTCTATCTGAGCTAAATTGCAGTGGCAGGGAAAAGCTGTTTCTAAATTCAGTCTATGTGACTTTCTGACAGTAAAAGCTGTTCGGCAGTGGAACACACTCCTTTGGAGCGTGGTGGGGTCTCCTTCCTTGGAGGTCTTTAAACAGAGGCTGGATGGCCATCTGTCAGGGATGCTTTGATTGTGACTGCCTGCGTGGCAGGGGGTTGGACTGGATGGCCCTTGTGGTCTCTTCCAACTCTACAATTCTATGATTCTATGTACCGTATATAAGATAAGGCAGTGGTTCTTAACCTGTGATCCACAGACCCCCAGGGGGCCCTGATGTCCTCACAGGGGGTCTGCAAAGGTGCTGTTTTGGCCCACCTCATGCCTGCAGTGGAGTGGTCATGTGATGGGTGCCAAGGCAAAAGGTGGCTGGTTGGCTTGGCTTGTGCATTGCCATTCAATCCGCTCAGGGCACAAACTTGCAGGAAGAAGCAGGAGAAAAGTCTTTCCTCCCCCTCCTGTGCCTCTGCGGGAAGGTTTAATGGATGGTGTCATTGTACTGTATTACTATTATTATCACTAATAAATAATAATAATAATAATAATAATAGTTTGAAATCTTAAGTCTTGGGGGTCCGCGACAACAAAGGATATTTAAAGGGGGTCCCTGCTAAAGAAATGGTTAAGAGCCACTGAGATCAGGAGTTGATATAATACATGGAATATACCCTTCAAGGTTTCCTCTTTTCCTGCCACGCTTTTGGCAGCCAAGAGCCCCGTTAGGAGCCCATCGGATGCGGCCTCACACCAGGCGGCTGGGTGCCCCTTTCTCCCGTCCACCCCGCTGCCAGGGCACAGATCTCATTCCGCCCCCCTTCCTCTGAAATCTCCCCCCACCCCAAGCCCGCCTGTAACGTGGCTGCGAGGCGCCCCGGCCAGGCGGCAAAGCCCGCTCTCCGTCCAGCTCCGCGCCGCCAAAGGAGCCGTTCCGGGACCCTCGCCGCCAAGAACCGAATTCGCTCAGGAATCCCATCCACCCGAGACGTGCCTTTGCTTAGGGGCGGTGGTGGGGGGGGGGAAGCTTGCAAAGCAACATTTCCCACCAGAGAGGAGGAAAAATTCTGGCCAACGCTTTGCAGAGGCTTCCAAACATGCAAAGTTGAATACGGTTGTCTCTTCCTATTCGCTGGGGTTCGGTTCCAGGACCCCCCCTCGTGGATACCCAAATCCGTGAATACTCGAGTATCATTATATGCAACAGCATGGCAAAATGGTGTCCCTTATATAAGATGGCAAAACCAAGGTTTGCTTTTTGGATTATCATTTTTTAAAGAATACTTAAATCCGCGGATACGGAGGGAGAACTGTACATCATAGCAGGGGAGGGTGGAAGGTGGGGGGAATCGATGCAAAGCAACCTCCTTCAACAGCGCAGGGTTTCAAACCCACAAATCGAAAGCCTTCAATCGGCTGTGTAATTCATGCTTTTCCTCCCCCGCTCCCCTCATTTTGCTTGCAGCCCTGGAGGCTCGGTTAGTAGGCTCTCTGGATGCTCCTTGGGCTCAAAGAAAGGACCCAAACCGCGATCGCAAGGACGAGGGAGAGGATGGGGGAGAAGGGGATGGTGGGGGGGGCGGCTTGGGTCTCTTTACCTGGTGAGTGCCGCCGAGCCTTAAAAGCAGCCGCCGGCTCCTCTCGTCGGCTCCGCGCGTTGAAACCCCTCTCGGCGCATCCTTTGCCCGGACTCTCCCTTGCCCAGGGAGGGAGGCAGGGAGGGGGCTGTGATTCCTGCCCAAAATAAAACAGGGCCCCCAGCAGCAGCAGCAGCTTCTGGCTCCCCCAGGCTGCGAGAGAAGAAGCTGCGAGAGGGAGCTCGACCTTCTCTGGATGGCCAGGTGATATTTAGCGTCCTTTTAGCGCCACAGCAACCCCCGAGCAGCGCAAGCGGGGCGCTCGCTTGCCTTGGCGCCGCGGGCCCTCTACTGGAGGAACGGCGCCACGGCCTCCTTATCCCAAAGATACCTCCCGCTAAAGGTACACTTGTCCCTCCACATTCACGGTTTTAAGTATTCACGGCTTGAAAATAATTCTTTAAAAAACAGTACAGTATTCCAAAAAGCACACCTTGATTTTGCCATCTTATATAAGGGAAACCTTTTGCTCTGCCATTGCATATAATGGGACTTGAGTATTCACGGATTTGGGTATTCACAGGGGGTCCTGGAACCAAACCCCAGTGAATGTGAAGGGACAACTGTATTCCAAAAAGCACACCTTGATTTTGCCATCTTATATAAGGGACACCATTTTGCTATGCCATTGCATAGAATGGGACCTGAGTATTCACGGATTTGGGTATTCATGGGCGGGGGGGGGGTATCCTGGAACCAAACCCCAGCGAATGTGAAGGGACAACTTGTACAGTATTTTTTAATGTTTTTTTTTTTTTGTCCCTCTGTAGTTCCAAGCTCAAAGGATCTTGAGCAGTGGCTCTTAACCTTTTCTGTACCAGGGACCCCCTTTAAATATGTTTTGTTGCTGTGGACCGCCAAGACTTAACTCAAGATTTAAAACAACAACAGTCATACCTGATAATAATACTATAATTACATCATCCATGAAACCTTCCCTCAAAGCCACTGGAGGAGAAGGAGAGATGACTTTTCTCCTGCTTCTTCCTACAAGTTTGTGGCTGGAGCCAATTGGATGGCAATGTACAGGCCAAGCTAGCCAGCTGTTGCCTTGGCTCCTGTCATATGGCCACTCCACTGCAGGCAGGAGGTGGGCCAAGCAGCCTTCAAGCCTTGGCAGACCCCCTGTGAGGACATTGCAGATCCCTGGGGGTCTCCGCACCCCAGGTTAAGAACCACTGATTTTGAGCATTTCCAGAGGTTGGGAAAGTTAGTCAGAGACACGGTGACAAATCCCAGAATCTCCAGAGAGCAAGGGCTCCAGGCGTTGGGGATTCTGGCAGTTGTAGCTAAACACACACACACTAACGTTGCCAGCCTCAGGAAATTTTTTGCCCACCACACTTGTTTCATTTGTATGCCACCTTTCTCCAAAGATGGGACCCAAGGCAGCTTCCTTAAAACAACAGATCAAAAATGCAATATATATATTAAACTATTTTAAAAATCAGATTAAAACGTAAAAAAATCTAAAACATACCAAATAAAACAAGCCCTGCTGCTTACACGTTAAAAGCCTGCTTGAAAAGAACATTCTTTGCCTGCCCGGGGAAAGAAATCAGGGAGGGGGCCATCTTAGCCTCCCATGGAAGGACATTCCAGAGAGTGGGAGCAGCCACTGAGAAGGCTCTCTCTCTCTCTGATTCTCTGATTTGTGCACCAGATGATAGTTGCCTATATCATCCTGCGTCTCTCTCTTTTTTTATTAGGGAGAGAAAGCAGTCCATAATTTGTTTGACATTAAGCACACCCCCACACCCCATTGAAAATCATCTTAGAATCTTAAAAGAGTTGGAAGGAATCTAAAGGGTCATCTAGTCCAACCCCCTTCAATGAAGGTCTGGCTTTTCTTCATGAACGAAGATTCAGGAAGGACTCATCCCGCACTTTCTGCAAGTGCGCTGATGACTAAGAAGGCCAATCCGAGATAAACATGTCCGGTTGCAGAAAGCACAGCAGAAGGTCTCCTTGGGTGATGTTTCCAGGTTGTAATTCTTTCTGCATTGTCGTTTCTCTTCAAGACTTGTTCGGCGTGAGTTCTCAAATAAGGCTGCAGCATTGTGGATAGTGCGTCTCCATGCCTCCCGATGTGAGGCCAGGGCGGACCACTGTTGGTGATCAATTTGGCCGAGCCTGAGGTGTTGTTTCAGGGAGTCTTTGTATCGCTTTTTTGGAGCGCCCCTCTTACGCTGACCCGTGGCGAGTTCACCGTAAAGTAGTATTTTTGGGAGGCGATGGTCCTCCATCCTAGAAACGTGCCCTGCCCAGCTCAGCTGTGTTCTCAATATCATGGCCTCAATGCTGGTGATCCCTGCTTGCTCAAGGACAGCACACACAACTGCCCTATCTTTACGGAAAGCCAATGGGTGAAGGAGTGTATATGACTAGCTTGCCAGTAGCCACAGATAAATATTTAAGGCTAGAAAAGTAACAAGACTTGACTAACCGTGAAGTTGTCTTAATTGTGCAAGTAGGGTATGTGTATTGTTTCAGAGCCATTAAATCTAACAATTTACAGAAGAATAGTCATGATAGTCTGTTCCAGCAAGGCCAATAATAATCTTGGGACACTAAAGACTAGCCAATTTTATTGGCACCTCTGTAATGGAGGCTGTTTATATAAGAAACTAAAGTCCAGAGTGCTCCTTATCTTTGACATTTTGATCTGACAGGTCCAGCTGTGTCCCCGCTTCTCTGAATTTGCAAGATAGTTGGAAGAGCCATTTGTCCTAGCAGTAAGACTACTGTGATGACCAAAATCAGCTAGGTTCTCATGTGGTTCAAATAATGAGGTTTGGCTCCAGGAAGGTAGCTGTCTTAACTCTGTTGTTCCCCAAACGACAGAGTCTTAAAGACTTGCACGTTAAAGACCAACACATTTTGTTTGGTATTTCATGGACTGTAGTCCACTTCATCAAATGTTATCTTCATTCCTCATTGAATTTATGCTTGGAAGTCATGTATGCAGCCCTATTGAATCTCAGCAACAGGGATGGCTCTTTCTCTCTTTTTTCTCTCTGGCTTTTCTTCGCAAACGAAGATTCAGGAAGGATTCATCCCGCGCTTTCTGCAAGCATGCTGATGACTAAAAAGGCCAATCCGAGATAAACAAGCCTGGTTGCAGAAGGTCTCCTTGGGTGATGTTTCTGGGTTGTGATTCTTTCTGCGTTGTCGTTTCTCTTCAAGACTTGTTCGGCGTGAGTTTTCAAATAAGGCTGCAGCATTGTGGATAGTGCACTCCACATTGCAGTGGCCAGGGCGGACCACTGTTGGTGATCAGTTTGGCCGAGCCTGAGATGTTGTTTCAGGGAGTCTTTGTATCGCTTTTTTGGAGCGCCCCTCTTATGCTGACCCGTGGCGAGTTCTCCGTAGAGTAGTATTTTTGGGAGGCGATGGTCCTCCATCCTAGAAACGTGCCCTGCCCAGCTCAGCTGTGTTCTCAATATCATGGCCTCAATGCTGGTGATCCCTGCTTGCTCAAGGACAGGAATGCTTGCTTGCAACAGGGATAGCTCTACCATTAAGTAAAATGAGGTTGCCAGCTTGGGTGTCAGATGCTGGGGCAGGGAGTGTAAATGAGATGTTGGAGGACAGAATGGTGTGTGCCATATATGTCTTGCCCTTTACCATCACCAAAGCTGGCTTGCCTCCTCCAGGTACAGTGGAAAATACTGTCCATATTGCCATCGTCAGAGTAAGATTCAACTGCCAACGAGGGGCTTGTCTACACAAAGGAAAAAAAATTGCCTGCTCCACAGTAATAGCAAGTTGCAGCAGCTGTGGCCTGTCTTAATGGTTTTACAGCCCCCATAAACTTTGCATGCCTGTAGCTGAGATGGCAGCCGCGAGTGGATTACTCACATTTTTAAATCTGCTGCTGCTGAATTTTTTTTTAAAAAGCCATTGCTATGGTGCGCACAAGTGATATCCCACTTTTTCAAAAAAAAAGAAAGAAAAGAAGATAGCATAGATCCCCATTTTATCACCTTAGCTATCAGTTGCTAAGGATAAAATCCAACATGGTGGCAGCAGGTGCCTGCCCTGTAACCCAGCCCCACCCCCTGTACTTGTTCAGCCAATCAAGTGTGCACTTTGTCTTGTATGAGGAAGTGATTCATGTCGAATCGCTTGTCTTAACGAGTGAAAATGCTCATATCAATGGAGCTTTTTTTAAAAGTTGGGAAAAGCCTTGAGTGCTTTTCTTGCATAGTTTTTCCTCTTTTTGGTCCCCCTCCTTAACAATATGATGAGACAATGCAGGATCCCATTACGACAGCTCATTTTCTGACCGAATTCTGTGAGGAGTATTTTCACCATATAGACAACCCCCTGGTTTTGTTTCTCTGCGCATAATGGGAGTATGTGTCTGGCAACACTACCCATATGTCCGCCTGGCAACACTACCCTATTTGCCATAGTGTGTCTCACCTCAGATTATTTCAAACAATAAACAGAAGTACACCTACTTAGGTGATGATGTATGCAGCTAGTTTTATTGAGACTGGAACAATTCTGGGCTAAAATGAGCTTTAAAATGACATTGGCTACAGAATCACATTAGGCTCTTCTCTCCACACTGTGCTTGAAAGCCTGTATCTCCTTTGCACTGAACAGCCCTCTTTAAATTTTGCTTGCCTGGTTGTGTTATAAATATAGAAACCTAGGCTATAGGATGTTTATTTCTCCCCCTCCCTCCCAAATGTCTCCCTCCCATCTTAGCCTGGTGCAATTCCTTCAGCTGCTCCTATAGTTGGTATGACCTTTTCTCATCACCACCCCCTTCCATCCATCCCTCCCTCTCTCTTTCCTTACTCTTTCTCTCCATCATGTTGTGTGCCTGATGACCAATGAGATTCTCTAGAAGATCAAATGTCACTATAACAGGAGGACTTAATCGCCTGGTGGAGTTTGCAGACCCTGCAGCCTGTCCCATTCGGCACAAAGCTCCTTGCTTCTCTCAGCTCCCCCCTCTCAGGTAAGAATGAGATTCAGGCAAAAGGGACCAGAGAAGGAAAAGCATGTACAAACCTTTGTTTCTAAGGGATGCATGTAAGGAAGATGGGTCAGTATTCATGGGCCTAGAATAACTGGACACATATTCTTTTCCTGTTTGGAGCTGACCTTTTTCCTACTATTCTGAGAGCAGGAGAGTATAAACAGTAGTGGTTCATCAAAACAAGAAATGGGGAAAGTTCATCAAAACTAGGGCCTTGAGCAAGAATGACATGGTTCCAGTGGTGGTCATGGAAAGTATGCATCATCTACACATAACACTAGAATATTCTCTACTGAAAATATTACTCCAAGTGTGGTTTTCCTCACAAATCGAATTCAGTAGGAAAGGAGTAGCAGACATTTGGGAAGAGTTAATAAAAGCATTCCTTTTACATCAAGTGCGGCAGTCATTGACAATGAAAGTTAATGAATTTGTCTGAAGGGTGTAGATATATTCAAGAACCTGTATACAATGGTTAATTTGTATAATTTTTAGCAAATAGCAATGCAGAATTTAGTTGCATAGATTCCATTGCCTTCAAACAAGTGTCAAACAAAGACTTAATGGTGGCATGATTATTTTGGAGTGTGGTTATTTCAGTTGTAGGTTCAATCAGCACAACAAACCAGTGAGCTGAGTTCAGTAGAGAGATAAAGTTTTACTGTGTGATAATTATTTTTGAGAGCTTTCTGACCTCCATTTTAAACATTATGGGTTGGAAGCTTCTTTGACTCCAGTCATAAACTGCATGATGTGATTAGTGGTCAAGTCCTGTGATGAATTATTCCCAAAGATGGATTTTAGCGACCCAGCAATTTTGCAAGCATATGTTAAAGAGCCTTGGTGTCCTTGAAAATTATGTGTTTCTGTGTTGGAATGTGGAGCTTGCGGCTTATAGGGAAGCATGTTGCTCATATCCTATGATTGCCCTTACTTGACTAACTTAGTTTCTAAATCAGACCTTAGAATATGTTTGCTATGACTAAGATTAATCAGGAGTAGACTCTTAATATGTGCTGTTTGCCCAGCATCTACTTATTGCAGGACAGACAATAAGCAGTACAGACCAAGTGAAATTTTTAAGATATTTAATTTCTAACATTGATTCTGTTTAACTGGCTAATATGTAGTTGCCATCTTGGAAAATGGTGGCCCTCTGGAGGGGGCACGGAAAGGTATTTGATAGGGAAAAGACCTGAGCATGAATCTATCAGGACATAGTGCTTTCCCTATCTTCTTCTTTTTAAGAAGAAACTTCTCAGTAACATCTTTCTTGGCCATGGGCATTTAGGCTGGTTTAAAATCTTCACAGAAGCTGGGGGTCATTCTGATTAATACTGAAGACATGTTAACACATGTGTCCTCAGTAAATGTGGATATATGCTTCCTACCTTTAAAATATGGGAGATGAGAATAAATCCAGAGCTGTACTGGGTCACTGTGCTGACTGAATATGGCTGGAGTATGACATAGGACTAAGAGATGGTGCATACGTTGCAGTGTCTGTGTACAGGGCAGTTTAAAGAGTTCTATATGGCTGCAGTATTCATATGGCAAGTCATTTTGTGTATAGCAGCCCACAGTGTAGATTTGATCATTTTCTACACACCCTTGCAGGCCTTTTTTGGCTGTTGCGCAGGGGAATCGTCACAATGAGGACTGCCACCGTGTGGTTTCTCTAAGTCTGTACCTATCGTTGTGGATGAGAACACCTCTTTTATTTGCTATATAAATAATCCCCTTCCCATTCTGAAGTGTCAGAGCTAAGCTGAGTTTGCTCACTAGATTGGCTAGTTTGTTTTGAGGACAGGCTGCACTTTTGCTAATCACACGTAGTGCAGTTCACTTGTAGCCATCCAACATGTTATTTTTTAGTTATTTTAGTTCAACACTCCTTGTTGGAAGGCAAAATCCATGGCTCACAGATGTTGAGCAATAAGATCATCATATCAGCATTGATTTTGATGGCAATAGGATTTATGTTTCAGTGGCTTATAACCACCAACAGTCTGATTTACTGATGCATTTACTTGTGTAGAGAGCAAGTTTTTAACCATCTGCAATCAATTTGGAAATCTTCTCCAGTACCTTAACAGAAATGTCACAAAGCATTCCCAGAGAGGGTGCAGCTGCGTGAAAAGGGATCGGAGCCAGGCCAGGTTTCCTTCTGAGGCTTTCATATTCTTAGTTAACTCTTTGCTTTGGAGACAAGCAGAACATAAGTGACCAAGGGCACAAATGCATGGGATTAAGAATGAACAACTTGGAAGCTATTTTTTTTTTAAATAACTCCAGCTGTTAGGTTCTTCGTCCCAAATATAGAACCACATTGCAGTCCTGCTAAATGGCTAAGAAGAATTTCTTTGAGATAGCAAGAGAAAGAAAATAGAGAGATTATAAAGAAATATATATCTCAGATGTTATTAGATACATCCAATCAATTTTATTCTATCCGCTGCCATAGTGAGCATGTGTCAGATTGACTAGATAGCCTGTCAGGGAATGGTATCTACTAAATGATAATCGTGCTGATTTTTCCCCCCTCTCAGACATTCAGCTCTACCTGTCAAGTCTCTTCTTCACTTGCCTGTCCATTTTCTTGTTCTCCCTTCCTCTCATACTCCTTCTGCCTTACGTCCCTTGTATGGCTAAGGAGAGGGAATGATTGATAGGTAGGAGGCTATTTTCATAAATGGCTTCTGAGGTGTGAGAGAGTGAATTCAATCTATCAAGGGGAAGATGGGTACATTCTCAGCTGTTAAGAAGTTCCCGAGGAGATGGGCACTGTGCTTTTAAAGCCAAGAATTGGAATAGGTTTAGGCCCAAAGGAACATATAGTTCATAGTGGGAAGAGGAGATGGGCCAGGGGATTTATGTGACAAAATCATGCTCCACCTTGTCTGCTTCAGTTTGGCTCAGTCTTGAACATTTATTTATAGCTCCTGAACTTCATACAGGGCCTGTCAAACTCGGAATCAAGTTTTTGAAGAATTCCTTTCAACTGCATATAAAGTGTATCTCCCTGCTAATGGTTACGGTGGTGGTTCTTTTGTTAGTTTGAAACACATGCAGTGGGAAACTGACATAATAAAATCACATTTTAAAGTCTTTGTGAAATTGGCTTATCCTACCCGAAGCTATTTTAAAAAGAGTAATTACTGAAATACCTAGCACATGAGATTTATGTTTGGATCCCTCAGCTTTTTAATAATAAAACAACTATTCTGGGCTCTGATTTTCATGAATTTAGCAATGGTGGAGGAGGAGTCAGAGGTGGGGATAGCTACCTTTTTGGATTACAACTCCCACAGTTCTCAGCCATCATGAGCACTCACCATTGTAATTCAAAAAGGTAAATTTCCCAGTTCTGGGAGGGACTTGTATAAGCCTTTCCCGTAGTGATGTGGAGGCTGGGATGGGGACAGACTTAATATGGATACATGTGGGAATTAAACTTTCTACTGTGAGGATGATAGCAGATTTGGGGGAAATTTAGCTTGAGAGAATTGCAAAGGAAGACTGGATTAAAATTCCTCCCAATCCAAATGGGAGACAGTAGTTTAAAGCTTTTAAAAGTAGCTGTTTTAGCATATTTTTAAAATGGGGATTGGCCTGATCACAGATATTTTGTGTTTTGGACCAAAGTTTTGTACAGTTACCTGAAGATCCATAAATTGGGACATCCAGTAGAACAGAGCAAGGAATGAATTCTAGAGAATGCCCTCTCTTAGGGCTGTCCAGCAATGAAATATCAGAACAGGTTAGAAACAGAACACATTTTGAACCAAATCTCCTCCCAGCACTGAGGCTGCTGGCAGTGAAACACTCCCCCAACCCAAACACTAAGACTGGGTGGTGTTCCATTCTGTCAAACTGGGCATAGAATATACTGGAGTCCAGTTCTTGGAACATGCATGGCTATGCTTAATCCAAAACTCACATCCAGGCAATAATGGAAAAAGATCCTGAATGTGCCTCTTGGATTGGGTACTGCTTCTGTTTCATTGATATCACTTAGAATAGAACCTCCTTTGGCTGAGCTTAGCGTGAGGATTCTTTACCAAGCATTTCCCATCCTTCCATAAAAGTGAAATGCCTATGAAACATTGTTTAGTAATTGTGATTGCTCAACAGACTTGAAGATTGATTCCATAGTGCAGACATGTACTTAGAACTCAGCTAAGGTGCATGTGAAATATTGATTTAAAAGCTTGTGAAAATGTACAACATGTAGAGGACAGTGAGCCCTTGCCATCTGTGGGGGTTCGGTTCTGTTTCCCCCTCCCCCCATGGGAAAAACATAGATGCTGAAGCCCCATATTAATCAATGGTGGTGCTTACATATGGCCATCACTCTGATGTGCCCATGTGCATACATGCCATTGAATAATATGGGATGTGGTGATCCATGGATGCTCCAATCTGTGAATGGCTAGCCTGCCGATACTGCAGGTCCACTGTACATTTCTTTGCTCTCAACTAACCATGCCATCAGGATATATGGAAAACCGAACCTAGGTATATCCCATGTCTAGCAATCGACCATTGGATATTATAGGATGTAGCAGCAGATTCTAATTCCAGGATGCTTCTTAGGGGTGATCCCCCAAGCAACCAGGACTCAGGAAGTGATGTATAATTTTCTGGCTTCAAGAAAATCTTCAAAAACCATGCAGTTTTCAAAGCCCATTTGTAGTTCTGCGTAAGAAAATGTTGTTTCCCATGCATAAAGCACTGGCTTTTTGCAAATCAATAATCTGCTAATTTTGCACAGAATAAGTCCCCAGTTACAACATTTTCTGGGGAGGAAAAAGCATTTTCTACACACACAAAAATAGCATTTCTACTCAGAATATGCAATTTCCTGCACAGGAAAATTTTTGTTTTCTGCACAAAATAACATTGCATATTTTGCTCAGAATAACTCCTGGCCTGCGAAGATTAGTATTAGTCCAGGAATCTTCTCATCAGGGTTTCTCAATATTCAATGTTTTTCAACCAATATTTTCAAATATTCTTTTCATCGCTAGACTACACAAGGCTAGAAGATGCTTTGACAATATTGAAGAGATCAGTTTAAAACAACTTTACAATATCAGCTTCTTTTGATATAACAAATTGATGCTTTGTTGACATTTTTTTGTAAAAGAAGCAAGTTAACTTATGCTTATTTTCACCCTTGTTTCTACTTTTCTATCCACATCTTGATGTTATGAATCTTTTGAGTGGTTTTTCCCTGTGTCAGTGCAGCATTGTGTTTCTTCTGGTTTTATCTGGAATTATGATGATCCACACCTTTGAAGCTTGGCACACTTCTGTAAAGGGGGACAGGATTCACATGCTCCCATAGGATGTGATACTTATTTACATAATATGATCTCCGGCTTATAAACCTACAAAAAGAACTTGAGGATGAAAGCATGGATGCTTAAGCAGGTCAGGTCCCTTCCTGTGGAAGCAGCAGGGAGGAAATGTTGTAGTTGTTGTTATGTGCCTTCATAAATTTTAAATCTTTATTGAAATTTGAACACATTTATACCAATAGACACATAAATAAATAAATAAACACATGCATTGCACATATAAATTATACACATACAATTCATTCATGCCCTTTCCTCTGCCCTTTCTCTTAAAAATATGAAACTTCCCACTTCTCTCAGAATGTACCAGATAGATAGATAGATAGATAGACAGATACCATAGATTCCTAACTGCCCCTTGCCATTGTATGGCTTGAACTATAAACTATAATCCATTAATCTATTAATAAGCTATTAGTATAATAATAATTTTAAAAACTACCAACCAATATTAAGCTTCAAACCCTCATTATTCCATATTACATCCTGCAGAAAACAATGTAAAGCACAATGTAAATATGCCAGATTACATGGAATGAATGGAAAAGTTGGTGGATATTGCAGAGATGGATAAATTAATCTTATTAAAGGTAACACAACAGAGAAACTTTTAAAAATATGGGGACCTTTTATAGACTTTTTGAAAGTCAATCATGGAGAGGTAACTACTTATGGGTTGTGTGCCTTCAAGTACACTCTGACATATGGTGACCCTATCCTAGGGTTTTCTTGGCAAAATTTATTCTGAGGAGGTTTGCCATTCCCTTCCTCCAAGGAAGAGAGAATTTGATTTGCCCAAGGTCACCCAGTGGGTTTCTGTGGCTGAGTGGGCATTTGAACCTTTGTCCAACACTCAATAGGAAACTGCGGCCTGAAATTAGGCAGGTAGATCATAAGAGTGAGATGAGGCAGCACAGGGAGCTACCCAGCAGAGTTTGGGCAACTTTCAGGGTGGCTTGTGGTTTTATTATATTTCCATTTGAGTTTCAATACAGTGTTGTCCAGTTTCTTTCACCTCTAAGTCTTAGCATCTATTTATAGATGACTGAGCAAATATGCAGATTTGGGAACACATATCCCAAATCTGTAGGCCATGAAAAAACACACCTAAAAACTGAGTTGTGAATTGTACAGTTTCAACTTTCAGATACTGAAAGAAGATATGGCATTTATTTTTTAAACTGTGATTAAAAAACCCCCAGCCTAAATCCAGTTGTTAATACCAAACAGAGTAGATCCATTGAATTAGATTTATGTCAATGTTGATCTACTATTTAGCAATTTATTTAATTAATCTACTCTTGCACAGCTGGAATTAAGCCAGATCTGACTGGAGAAGATGCCAGACTAGGCCTGAGCCAAATGTTCAGGGATAGTTATTTTTGCCATAAATACAGCCCCCAACACACAAACACACTTTTGACATCAGTTGTGCCCTTGCTGTCAGTCCCATTTCCCTCAGAGAAGTCCTCATGTAGCCAGATACGACTGGCTCAATGATGATGTCATTGTTACTAGGATGAACTACTATTTTCACATTGTCATTGATCAGTTTGCAAACAGTTAATTCCCTGAAGTGCTTCCGCCTGAATGTGAAGTGCCAGGAGATTCTGAGGGAAGAGAGTCTGAATGCATATCAGGGAGTGTACTTCATGAAATGTTCATTCCCTTTCATGCCCCTCCAAATTGCTGGATGTGGAGGGCATATTTTGCAGAGAAGAAAACATCCTTGCACTATGAAGGGCCAGCCCTATCATTAGGCAGAGTGAGGTGACTTATCTAGCAGTTGTTTGGGGCTATCATGAAAGAGAAGGAAATGATTCAGTACGTATTACTGTTTCCTTTTTCCTTCAAGGGATGAGGAGAGTGTTTCTTAGGATTTTCTGCTTCAGGTGCCAAAAGAACTTGATAGGTCTTAACCTGGGGTGGTGGGGGACTGGCTTTGACCTCAGGCAGCAAATTCCGGGGGGAAGGGGAACTGGCATTGTCCTTTTGTTTTGGCTCAGCTATATGCCAAAGTGCCTGTTTTACAATGTAAGAGTTGTTGCCAGTTAGGATAGGGTGAAACATACTGTAATGTGTGAATCTGAGCACTTTTCCCATTACCATTGTCCACCTGGACAAAGACAAGTCTCAGCTGTAGAGGACCTCGTGCATGTCATCTCTCATATTTCCTGCGACAATCCAACATATGGCAGAGCTTTTAGAAGTTACTTTTTTGCACTACAGCTTCTGGAATACCTTGGCCAGCCACTTTGCATATGTGCTACTTGAACACACACGCTGGTCACACTGGTAAACTGCAACCCAGTGTGCGAACCCAGCAATTGCCTGCATACAAGATCATGGTGTGTTAGAGCTTGGATGCAGGAACTATGTAATTTTCTATAGAAAAATGACTTCTATTGTAGAATAGTGGTTATACAGTATATGGAATTGCTTGGGAGTATCAAAAGGGTGAATCTTAATATGCTTTTATTTTTATACTAACGTTCACTGTCAATCTAAATACTACTTTTCAGCTGGAGCATACATTGTATTTGCAGCTTCATGCTAAGAAGTGTCAACCCATTTGGTTCCTCTCCCATCTCATAATTTCTAAGGCAATTTGCCCACATCCTGACACCATGATGTGGTGCATTTCCCCACTCTATCTCCTCCAGGGGCAAGCAGGTATGTGGGACACAGAGACAGAGAATACCCGTGGTATCAGAATTTTAACAGTATAGGGGGAGGAGGGGAAAATGATATAGTTACTGGTTCAAGTGGTGACAGCCATGCATTTAATGTGTATGGTCAGGTGTGAGTAGGGGTTGTATCAACATTCCTGGGCTTCTTTCATTATTAAGCCATAGTTCTTTTACAGATATTTGTTAGTACTCCTGTTTGTGTTGCATTGTTCTCAGAACATCATGATGAAGGCTCCCAATTGTGAGGGAGGTTAAATATTCAAATCAGTTAAGGATCTAGAGTTGCAACTTAGAAGTGGCAAAATTTTGCCCAAAATACAACAAACCTGGGCTATAGCCATACTGACTTCACTCTCTTGCCAGTGATGTTGGGAGTGAAATAATGCCTGACATTGAGCACTATACATGTTTCTTAGTCCTTAGTGCAATGACTATAGGCCAGTGTTGTGCTCCCACATAATAATCCTTAAGGGCATCTGCTCCAAGACATTTCCACACAACGAACATTTTTGGTGCTATCTGGAAAAGACCATGATGCAAGGTAGTGTGGGCATAGTACATAGACATAGACTGGAAGGAACCCTTAATGGATCTTCTGTCTTTTTCTCTTCACTATGGACTAGTTATACCTTTCCATACATCCCCTAAAGCAAATAATATTTGTGTCTTCCTGCCTCCTGGATGCTAGGGGTTTGTGTCTGGAACACAAAGAGTCTCCCAATATAGTGCAAGAGGCTGTGTAAGCACCCACCCTTCTGAGTGTTTACAGTCTATCATTAAGCGTTGTCACTGGGAGTTGGGTAGGAACCCTTATATGGGAGGACACTGGCCTCCAGGATTATGAGACCCTTCTGAAATAGAAACTTTGTGAGCCACAGATGTTCTTTTAGGACACACATCCATCTGCCTGTTCCTTCAAGACTCCTCTCATGTATCAGCTGAGTAATGAAGTTAAGACAAGGCTTGGATTTCCTGGGGGAGGAGTTCTGTTTTCTAATTAAGGTTACATCCATCCTGGATTTAGGTGAATGTGGGATAAAATCTCTCCTGCAGAACTATCTTTAACTTCCTTGAGGGTATCTAACTCTTTAAAAATACTTCTGGAAAAGAATAGTTAATGACCAGAAGAGTTGGTCCACTCATTGCTGTTCTTCTAAGCCCTTCTCAGACTGTTACTCCTCTCTGGAGAAGGGAAGACCTGCATTGGGCAGCATATGCAGGAAATCATGCTTTGTGATGAAACACAAGACTTTCCTTGGTTTTTTTTCCAGGCTGTGAGGCCATGTTCTGGAATAGTTTCTTTCTTTCTATCTATCATGGCTTCACAGCCCAGAAAAAAACCAAGAAAAATCTATGGATGCCGGCTGTGAAAGCCTTTGACTTCACATTAAACACAAGACTATGGGGCCTACCTCTTGGTTGCCTGGGCAAAACTGGTATACCTTTGCTGTGTTTAGTGGATCAGAGCCATTCCTTACAGTTGGGGATTGAGAAGGCTGCTAGCTCTCAAATGAGGATAAAAATCCATCATGATCCTAGGCTTTTCCTATGGTGTAAAAGCTGCCTGTAGTAAATACAAGAGCTAGCCAGTTAATAGTACAGAAATAATCCTATAAGTTCTGGCATTTCCCCCATCTACCCTTTAGAAGTAAGCATACAACTGATCCAGACATATTTGTCTTTGATATGAATACAAGCCTTCTTGCCTTAACAATGACTAATGTGTACCCACCTGGGCATGCACACCATATGTGTTGGCTATCCATGCAGAAAGGTGGATCAGTGATGCAGGCTGTGTTATATTTCAGCCTGGCTCACCAACTCTCATCGTTCATTCCCAAGTCTTTAGATCTTCCTTCAAGAGTTACTGTGAGGACAAATGGGAAAAAGAAAATAGTAGAGCACATTGTGTTTTGGGTAGTGCATAAGCACAGTGAGTATGTTTATTATCACTAATAAATTATACTGCTAATACAGAAAGATGGTGAGAGTTGGGCTGTTGCCAGGATCAATTCCTACCATATACCATCTCAGCATGTCTTGAGATGCTCCTTCACACATGTAACACAGTGTAGATCCCTTTTTGTTCTCTGATGTTGACAGAGCTTAGAAATGTTATACATTTGGACTGTCAGAATCTAGCCAGCATGTCCAGAGTTGTTGTAAGACATGGCATCTTTTCCAAGCTCTGGCGTGAGAATCTTTTGATGCACTTGAAGTGTGAGAATACTTTCGCATGTGTTCTCCATTGGGTATTAAATACACTTGGGTATTAAATACATGAAGTACTGTAGGAAGGAGAGAGCCAGGTTGTGTTTTGACAAGTGACAGGCTAGAATGCTGTTTGATGATTAATTTTGTGAAGAGTTTATTGCTAGAATAATGTCATTTTCAGTGAGTTAAATTGCTTTTGCTCTACAAATAAAGTATTGAGGGTTTTTTAAACCTCTACTGAGAGGATCAGATATTCTTTTCAGTGATAAATGTGTTACGATATGACACTTACTTATTCAGCCTTTCATTCCTTATTTTATCTAGAAACCTACTGCCAGCATGTCTGATACCGAAGAAGTGTAAGTAGAAACACATCCATACAATTACAGTCTTAAAGGACCATTCTTCATAGAGTTTCTTGGAATCCTCAGTCTATTGGCCTCTGCAAGTGTAATGACCAAAATCCTATTCAAAAGGCCATGAGGAGAAGAACGAATTAATGTAATGGGTTTGCTTGACCTAGGATTTGGTAGATCCACACATCCAAAATCAGGATTAAAGAGTCCTAAAACAGCAGTGCCTCTTCTTTTGTATGATACATATATTATTAAGCCATAATAATATCATACTTATTTGCTGCTTACATAGATGCATGTACAGAATGTTGGGTAGATGTTGGGTAGGGGGGGCTTAAAGTGAATAAAAGACAAAGGCTGGAATCTACTTGGGCACTCATAAATGTGTAACCACCATAGTTACACAGCTACACAGTGACACCTGATCCAAATCACCCAATGCCCACTTACCATTCCCTTGTCTCTTGGGAAGCAGCAGACTGGCATTCCCACCCCCTCTGATGAGCAGTCTCCATTGCAATAGGCAGAAGCAGGGTCCCTGTTGTTATTTCCTTCACCCTGGAGATTGCTTACACAAGAGGGTGGAGGGTCTTCTGCTTCCTGATGGGGGAATGGACCCCCATCAGTCCCAGTGGCTGCTGCCTGGTAAGTGGGGACTGGGGACTTTCATGGCCCCTATGTATCCCCTAAACTAGTGAAGATGTAGGGATTGTGAATACCAAACAGTTACAGATGCATAACTCTAGGTTACACATTCATAACTGCCTAAGTGAATTCTGGCCAAAGAAAATATAATTTCTTGCATGATAAATGAGAAGGAAGAGTGTGTAGAGTCTCAAATGGAGCTCATTACCTCTTCCTCATCACATCTCAAAACAACATGCAGATTGCACTCTGCCTTTCCCTCCCCCTCCCTTGCTTTTGGTAACATTTTGCCTGCTGAAGATATCTAAAGATCTCAGACATTATATGCATGGCTGTGCCTTTTGGCTGGCCTAATAATGGCATTATCACAATATAGATTTTGGAATTTTCTTATGACCAACATGGCTACCTCCGCTTTGTTTATGGAAATGTTACTGTTACTGTTACATTACATCACAAAAAAGTTAAGTTGTACCACATTAAGTTGCAATCATGATGTAACTTAATTATACCATAGTTACTTGTAATAGATTCCCTTCCCTAGTAACTAAGGCATATTTTTAAATTTGTAATTTGTTACTTCCATGCTTTGAATATGGCAAAATATTTAAATCATATTTTCAAGTGGAGAGTCAGTTACTGCTGACATAACTAAACAAAATTTTAAGAATAATTTAGGCTTGAATCGAATGTACAGTAAACTTATATGGAAGTAAGCCTTATTGTACAGAGAGATATTTTATTTCCATGTGAACATTTATAGTCAACCAGTCTCAACATGGTCTTATTTTCTTTCTTTCTTTCTTTCTTTCTTTCTTTCTTTCTTTCTTTCTTTCTTTCTCTCTCTCTCTCTCTCTCCTTCCTTCCTTCCTACCTACCAACCTACCTACCTACCTACCTACCTTTTCTTCCAAACAGGGAGCAAGTAGAGGGTGAGTATACACTACCCCTTTTACTTATACATAAATGTTACAATTTTCCAATTTATTATTCTGATGGAGAATTTTTTTTAAATACCCAAATATGAAAAAGTTAAGTTCTTAATCTGACATCCTTTTTTATTCTTCACTTTTTTTTAATATTTAATATTTTATTCTTCACTTCACTTATTCTTCAATGACTAATATTATGAAGATCTCTCTTAATTTTATTCTTGGTCTTGTGCTGAATATCTGTGGTCCTCTTCAGTTTGACCAGGGTGGCTGTGAAATAAGCAACTAGTCAGCACAGGAAGGGTAGGCTGACTCTCTACCTTGTTATAAGAACTATGACTTGTGCCACTGTAGCATCTACAGCATCTGAGATGAATCAAACAAGGGAAAGCTGGACAGCTCCTATCCAATAGTCACTAAAACCAAGCACATTACCCCTCCAGGTTGTATCTTGGATGCCTGAGCCCCCAAAACTGCCTTTCACCCTAATTTTTAAAAATGAGGAATGTTGTTGCCCAAAATGCCTCCTATTTATTATTTATTTATTTATTTTATTTATTAGATTTATATCCCACCTTTCTCCCAAGATATGATTCAAGGCGGCTTGGAGACCTAGGGGGAGGGGCTTCACCATGGTTTTTGCACAATGCAGCTACACTAGCATTAGGACTAGTGAATCTAACATGTGGGTATTAAGATGACAGCAGTCCTGCATCTCTTTCTGTCTCTCCTGAAAAGTGCCTTACGTGGTTTGAATGAGCCACATAAGTGATTTCCAAATATCCTGTGTTCTGGGTACTTTGAAACTCAGACTGAGGTATTCCACTTCACTGGCTTTTCTCAAAGCCAATAAAGTGCCCCCCACCCAGCTATATTGAGCTACATTTCCCATAATCCCCACCCAACACAGTCATGCAGACCAGCTCCTCTATGCCAATGCTCAAGATCTTCAGTTCTGATTTTCTGTTCAGCAGGGTCTATCATTAGGACAAGAGAGTCTATGTACAGCCTTTTCCATTTACTTCTGCAGCACATGGGACGTTCTGACTTTGGTTGACCTTGCCACAAGGTCAAGGTCCTGTTTCATGTAGTTGGGTTGCCTTTCTTACCCTTTAGCAAGACTCCTGATCATAGCATATCTCTGTTCTTTATGGCACTGATTTTGTTTTTTGTTTTTTTGCTTTGTTGCTGTACAGTTGCTGCCATCTGTTGGTGACACATTTTTCAATAAAGGAGCTCTTCAAAATGTGGTTCTTCTCTTTCTTGCTAATTCATTTAAAGCTCTTTATGTTTTGTTACTATGTGAAGCATATGTCTTGACACCCATTACAAACAATACCCTAAATGAACCAGGTGCGTTAAAATTAAAATATGCCCATAGTTTCAAATGTTTTTTTTAATCTTCTTTAGATTTTTTAATCATCTAGATAATATAGTAGATTGAGGAATAGTTACTAGGTAGTACTCTAGTTCATGTCCATTTCAAATGTGCAAGATTATAGGTCTAAGCATATCAACTCTTTCAAAAATATATGAACATGTGTATTGTACGCTCATCGCTCTGTGTTTGTTCATGCTCACGGTGGATGTTCAGTGTTGAAAGGTCACCCACTACTGGCGAAGACTTGGTTGGGCTGTGCCAAATGTGAAAGTACATTATCAGCTAAGGGTGCCTGCTAATATGAACATAGCTATTAATCTCTTTGGAATGAAGACTGATGACATCACCTTTTAAGAAGCCTTTCTTTCAAGCTGATACCATTTACAAGGAACTTGAATCTCAGAGCTGTGAAGGTGCAATAGAACTAAAGACCAATATAGTATCAATTTCTTCTTCTTCTTCTTCTTTTTTTTTTTTTTACCAAAGCTGGACCTTCCACACTTAAAATTGATGACAAATGAGCTCAACTCATGTGATAGAAGATGGCAGCCTGTGCTCATCTACCTCAGATCTCAAGCTTGGGCACAGCTTCTTTTCTAGGAGTTTGATTCTGAGTACTGTATGTTTACATAGAATATGGATTTCAACTGGTGGGCAATTTCCTGGTTAGTATGTTTAAGACTGCAGAGCCAGAATGTGACTGTACCACTTTGGAATGCAAGTGGGAGACTGTATGTTTGAATGCACCTCTGGCCCATAAGAGCCCCCTCGTCTGGCGGGGGGGGGAGGTCAGAGGAGTAGGATTGAGCAAGCAGTGGGAGAATTCAGTAACACCCCCCTCTCTCACACACCCTTTATAATTGTACCTCATCCCATTTGGTAGGAATGTGGCATAACCTGCTTTCTAACACATGGGTTAGATGTTTCCCTAAATTGGACTGAATTAAAGAATGGCTTGAGCTTCATTCCCCAAAATGACCTTTGTTGCATTGTGTGATATAGCCACTGTTGGAGTCCCCTTCATACTGGTTTGAATAGCAGCTATGTCACATAATGTTTTGTTCCATTTGTATACTACATCAATGTACCAATTACCTACCTATCACCAGGCTGCAGCAAGATGCCACTGTAAATATTTAGTAAGGACTGATATTATCTGGTGGTCATGAAAGTTCATGAAATATCAGCCTCCATAGAATTGTAGTTTTGGAAGGAATCCTAGGGGCCGTCTATTCCAATCCTTGCTGTTGTGTTGTTAAAGCATTGTTAATACTTTAATAGCTCTCCCAACCTCTCTTTAAAAATCTCTAACAAAGGCAATAGTTGTTGTATCATATGAAGTGGCTGTCCATGTTTTTTTTTATTGTTATTCATTCATTTCACTGTCAAAAGTGGGCAAGAAAGAGAAATGTATTCCATTCTTACAATTCCTATAGGATATGGCATCCATTTGGTAAAATAAACCCAGGTTCTTGAAACAACAGTAACATTAAAGAGCTTGTTACAGAGAAGGATACTCCAGAAAAGTTGCTCTATTGATTTTGACAGCCTCTGATTCCATGTTAATTTATTGAAAGATTTTATGAAAGAAATTGCATCATCATCATCATCATCATTATTATTATTTAGTTATTTATACCCCGCTCTTCAGCCACAGGGCTATCAGAGTGGCTTACAAATTGTTTTAAGCAATAGCAGTTTACACATCTACACTGCATTAAGCAGCTTCCAATGTGTGTTAGCTAATTGCCCCACAAACCAGGTACTCATTTTACTGACCTACATAAGGATGGAAGGCTGAGTGAACCTTGGAGCCCTCTGGAATTGAACTGCAACGTGGTGACTTGCAGTACTGGCATTTAACCACTGCGCCACCAGGCATTATGATTTCAACAGCTAGCTTACCAATATTTTAGCTTTAAAAACACATTGAATCACATCTTAGTGTAATCAGGTAGAATTCACTCTCCAATTGAAAGAAAACTCTTTTCAGTATGTATGTATTCATTGTTTTTTCAGTACAGTACATATATGTTCAGTGTTTTTAATATTCATGCCTTCAGTTAGTGAAATGTGGAGCTATTCTCCTTTACCCAACAATATCAAAATAAAACAGTGAGCAGTGAACTGCCAATAATCACTTGGGTCTACATGTACAACATTGCATCCAAGAGAAATCGTTTTCTGGACCAAGTTCCTTTTGTACAGCATCTTTGGATCTACTTCTTCTTTTTTTTATAATAGAAGAGCACTGCCAATTATTTCAGCAGAGTCTCTGGTTCTTCAAATCAGGATGTGCTAGATCTGCATTAGGACTCTCTTAGTTTATCTTTGGCATCTGAGTTAAATGTCTCATTCTTGAAGGGAACAATGCCCTATTCATTGTGTGTCTGTTTGTTTATTTGTTTGGGGTTTGATTGCCTCCAGACTTTTCAATTAAGATTTCTCAGAAGACCATGGAAACCTTTTTGTTCTGTTTTGCTCTGTTTTTGCTCTGTATATAAAGAAAAGTCTTTTTATCCACAGCGAGTTCTTATCTTTTGTGTCAGTCCTTTTGGTCCTTGTGTTGCAAGCGCTAAGCAATTTTGTTGATTCTGCTGCTTTTCTTGTTTTCTTTTTATATCAATGCAGAGGAATACGAAGAAGAAGGTAACAAAACCCCACCTGGAATGTACCATCTCTTTCCCTGATGACCCGTTGATGGTCAGCTTTTTCACTGCCTGTTATTCACCCATCTCTTTGATATTGTCTGCTAAAGATGATCTGAAATGCCATATGAATTACCAGTCAAGTAACTATTTGATTGCTTCAGGTTGCTTCCAGCTGAATATATTTGTTATCCATCACAATTGCAGTAGTACTTCTCTTTCACACTTTACCATTATAGCAGTTTGAGACTGCTCTCACTGCCATGGCTCCATCCTGGTGAAGCTCTGGGATTTGTAGTAGAATTCTGAGCTAGAGAGCTCTAGTGTCTTACCAAACGACAAATCCCAAGATTCTGTAGGATGCAGCCATGACCATTAAAGTGAAATCAAAATGCTAGAATCAAGTAGTGTGTGAGAGAAACAGTAAACTTGTATTTGTGGTGGTAGAAGATCCCATTATAATACTACAGTCCAAAAGAAGCTACTTATTTGTGCAATAAATTAAGCACACATTTATAATGTAAGAGTAGGAATTGTTTATCATCTTCAGTTGACTAAAGATTTTGACAAGACAGGAGTGTTTAGAAGATGGATTTTAGAAGATACCCTCCCACAAAGGTTCATTATTGTTGAGGTTTGGTTTGGTAGGATTTTTTTTTTCCTGTCACAGTCTTCAGTGCGAAGTCTTAAGACCAGTGTGCTCATGAGCCCAAACCTTGCACTGCTTATTAACTGTTGGTATTTATTCAGACATGGATATGCTAACCTAGCTTTCTGATAATGAAGCTAATTATCTTTAAGGTTTCTTTTGGTGAACATTAAATGAAAACTCAGATATTTTGAAGAGAGTGTTAGCTGCAGGCTTCTTATAGTCCCTTGGTGTCGGATGATATTTATTTTCAGATTGTAATGGAAAAGAAAGAAATCCATTTCAAAGGCTGTTGAGATTTTCTGTTATATAGCGATATATAAGGGCCACAGTTCTGAAGGCTGAATCTTTATTCTGTTCTTTATAGTGGATCACCACCTTTCTCTGCTCCCATGTGGAAATAAACATGGGGCTGGGTGTCAATATAAATACCTAAATAAATAAAATAACTAAAGCAGACATGGTTCTGTCCTCCCAGGAGCTGTCCATAGAAACCTGGATATTTTCAGCCTCCAACCTATATAGGAACATTTTTTTTCTTCATTTGCACACATGTCAACTATGGTGGAGCAGGAATGCCATGGTGTTCAAAATGTAGTGCTAACATGGATCCTCTTGGAATTAAGAATATCCATTCCAGAGAGTGATGTCCATTTAACCCCAGTATAGAAATGCCACAAAATCGAAATCCCATTAGTAAATGCTAGAATTATCATTATGTACTACCGTCTCAGTATTTTGTTGCTCTGGAAAAGCTTATTTCCCTTCTCTGCCTACCGTGTTTTAAGGCAATATTATGATCAAAAAGTAGTCAAGAGAAGTACAACGGTGCACTAAGGTTGTGGGTGAGGGTAGCTTTCAAAATCCATCTTCAACTGCTTGTCAAATGTGCAAAGAGATAGTCAAGGGTACTAACCTAATACAGGCAACTTTTCCTAAGAAAGGAATTTCCTTTCTCCCTTTTGCTTTTCTTATCTAACTTTCTTTCTTCCTTTCTCTTGGATGAAAAAAAATATAATTCCAGTGTGAGGTTACCTGACAAGGTGTTTCCCTTCTTTCTAATCTGCATGCCTCCCCCTTTGGAGAGTCTTTCTGGTTTCTAAATTTTCATCTTTGCCTGACCTGTACCTGTCTTCTTCTAAGGTGGTTAGTTCCTGTTCTATACAATCTCTTTTCCTAACCAGTTATTTCTTCAGCCTTACCTGACAAAAGAGTTTTTAACGTTCTGCCAACTATTTTAATGTTTTTTATTTTGTTTGTTTTTGCCTCCTGTTCCCATGACTTCTCCCATCAGAAGAAGCACAAGAAGAAGGTATGTAGTATTGCCTTTGGATTTCTCTCTCTTCCTTTTCAGAAGAGTGTTTTGTCTGCATACAGGAATCCTGAAGGGGCAGCAGAAAAGGAGCAAACAAAAGAAAATGTTAACTCCAAAGGCCTGATCCAATGGCATTTATGCAAAAGGAGAAAAAAAAATTCAGTGATGAAACTAAGTTGATAGCAACACCTCTTTGCAACTCAGTTACATGCACATCAAAATACATTTTTATCTGTTTGAAGCTGATGCTTTGACATAAAATATTGTGTTCAGTTGTTTTTTGAAAAAAGGGCAAAAAGAAATGTTAATGCTATCTAACAAAATTATAGATGGCTTTGGCATGTTCCTTTAAAAAAGTAATTGCTGCAACAGGTTTCAGGAGTATCATAATTCCATCTAGAGCAGCTAGTCACCCTAAGCTCTTATGGGCAATGGTGGGATATAGATTGAATAAATAATAAAACTTTTTAAAAACCATCCTCTTCCTGTCCTACTGGGATGATAGAAATAAAAGGGTTGGATGCAATCTAAAAATTTGTATTACTGTCACGGCTCACTGTGCCCATTGTGGTAATCACCCACAATTAACGTAAAATAGGTGGACTAGGAATTTGGGCAAAGCACAAAAAAAGAGAGCAGGGGGAACTCAATAAATTCAATGCCCGGAAGAATAATCACATTAGTCTGTTGCAGCAAAAATAGCAACAAGTCTTCTGACATCTTAAATTATTTAAGGCACCACAAGTCTTTTTGTTCTGAAACCTTTTGTTCTGTACTTCAACTACTATCTGCTTTGATCACAAATATGGTGCAAATCCATTGGCTAATGCTCAGTGGATCTGCAGATATATTCAGGTGGCATCTGCTTCCATGGAGGGGGCTGTGGTAACATATGACCAAAAGAATAGGAAATGTTCTTGGAAGAGGCAGGCTGTGCTTTGCTGTGCCAACACTGGAAAACCAAGTGTGCAGAACACACACACCATGCTGGTGTCACCACAGCCCTCCGTACCATCTCTGAGGACTAATATATATGTGAGGGGGAACAGCATGAGATGAACCCTTGGTGCACCTAAGCTAGACTCCTATTGCTTAGTCCCAAGTAGAGTAGATCCATTGTTGAATGGGGAGTCAACACATGCACTCCATGAGTTTACTGAGTCCCTGCAATATACAGATGTGCTCTTGATGTGCCCTTTTTGACCTACAAATGCTATGCATGATCTGGACTGATTACATTTTCTACTCTTTTACGCTTGCATGTTCAGCATGTGGTGTTTTACAATGTAGCATTTTGCCTTTGCCTAAACACAGTTCATCATTCCTGCTCGTATTTAATTGCATTCATTTGCTTTCCTTTAATGAACTGACTTCTTTCTTGACACTATTTTCACTGACTTATTTTAATCATCTTTCCCTTTTTCTAATATTCTTGTTTTCTATTGCCTTGATTTTCCCCCCTCATCCATGATACTTCCTACCTGGTGAAGTTCATGAACCAGGTATGTGACTTCTGAACACTTCTCTTTCCATCCCATATTTGTGTGTGCAGGAATTTGAAAGTGATGGAAGAGAACAGGACAGCAACACATTACCTTAACATTTATTTATTTTTTAATCACTGATCCCCCCACTCTCTCTCTGATTAACAAAATGTGACATGCGTCATGCATGAGAACAGGAAAACCTTGTCATATACTAGGCATGATACTCAGCATACATGAACCAGGTTTTTCCCCAGTGACTTCAGTGATCTTACAGAGCTGAGAATCTGTTGTTGACAGAGTTTTGTTAAGCACGCAATTTCTAGCTTTTAACCAAGGATAAGGAATCTTTTTCAACCTGCAGTGTCCTCTTGAGAACCTTCTAGGGGCTGCATGCTAGAAATGATCCCAGCAAAGACTGAGTGGTGCCTTCCTACTCTCTGTCTCATATACAAACGCACATACACTCATAAACATATACACATTCTGTCTCACTCACACACAAACACATACTCATTCGCAGAGACCCATTTGCAGGCAAAACACATATATTGTGCTCTTTAAGAAAGAGAAGAAAAAAAGGCTAATGCTACACAGTAGTCTTGCTTCAAAATTTTTCAAATATTTATATTTTAAAAATAACTATTACTGCAATAGCACAGCTCTTGGGAAATTAGATTAAAGGGTTTTAATCAAAATGTGGGATTTTAGGAAATTTTCATCCAGTGATGCATAAATAGGCATGCTTTTCTACCTGGTCATGTTCTTACCATCCAGGTAACATTTCAAATTACCATTGGCTCTCTGTATCCACAGATTCTTCTGCATCCACAGATTCTTCTGCATCCACAGATTCTTCTGCATCCATGGGTTCAACCAACCATAGCTTGAATATGTTTAAAAAAAAATAAAAAAAAATCCAAAAGGCAAACCTTTTTGTTCACCATTTTACTACACCATTGTATATAATGGGGCTTGAGCATCTACAGATTTTGGTATCCACAGGGAGTCCTGAAACCAAACCCCAGTAGATACTGAAGGCCCACTGTACTGCTTAGCAGGGTTGTTTCAATTCACTATATATGTGGTTTATTTATTTTTCTGCTCTACTGTAATTCTCTTACTGCTGTCTTTCTCCCTATAACTTCATGCTCCTCATATAGTTCAAGGGATTCTAATTTCCATGTGTCTTATTTTAACTTTTTTCTTTCTTTTGCCTTTTCCTGCTCTTTTTACAATGCTTCCTACCTGAAGAAGCTCAAGAGGAAGGTATGTCATGAGGCCTCTCAGTTCTGAGTGTTTAAATGGCAGAGGTAGTTGAGCATTGTGTCTCTCATGGCTGTGGAAGAGAAGTTGTGACTGCTATCATTACCAATCAAATACAAAAGGGCACTGCCAGTAGGAGAGGCTGCTAAAACCTTTGAAAACTGTAAGGCTATAGATATGTCATTAAGCAATTTGCATGTAATAGTTGCTTTTCTACTTACAACGGTTGGAGTACTTATGGTACAAGAGAACTGACCATAACTCATTGGATATTGGTCTGTGGCTTAGACTCATTCCACAGCCCTGTCTTTTAACAAGTAGTTATTCCCATTGGTTGATGTTATGGCCAATTCCAGTTTAACGGGCTCCCTCACATGACTTGAGAAATCCGTGTAGAAGAATGCAATTGTGGGGGAAATTACACTGGAATTAAAAATGCCATTGGCTTTTCTTTCTGGCATGTCAGCTTCTATGTCTGTTCATGTTTTTTTAAAGGTTCTGAAACCAGCTCTTTGAGATATTTTAGGACTAGTCTCTTGATGGAAGACCAGCATGAGTTTTTGGCAAAATGCAGCCCAAACTGTAAGCTTATTAATATGAAATCATGTATGTAACCAAGCAAACTGAGATGAGCTCTCTCTCACTTGGGGCAGCATGGTCATATGTATGATTTTCACAAAGGGCCAGCCTAGATGAGATGGTATACTGCAAGTGGGTACGTATTTTTGCCCATTTGTAGCGACGGTATTTTGTTTGCACCATTTTTTTGCCAATTCACGTGTGTGCATCTATTTGAATGGAGTGTTCATGTGCTCCAATAAAAGACAATAGAGCAAAAATGCACATTGTGCACATTTTGATGTCCACATGTGCAAAAATGCACATCTACATGCATTTTCTGGAAAAAACTGGGGAAAATCGCAAATCCTTTTATTGCATGGTTTGTGAAGTTTTTAGCCCCCCTCCTTCCGAATACCACAAATCTTGTTCATAGTGTGTTGGGACAGATCATATTCTACTCACATTCTATGAGGAGTATTTTCACCATCTAGACAACGTCAAATATGAAGGAAGAAGTAAAAGTGTGGCATAACTAAAATGGACACCAGTTCTACTCTTTTATTGAATTTATTGACAAGTTTGTGCTGCATTTTAGTGTGTTGCTAAATTTTATTCTGTGCTTATGTAAGATGCTGTTGATTTGCCAAAGTATGTATGCCTTTAGCTCAACCTCAAAATATAAACTGGCTCTTTAAAAAAGGTCTTTAATATGATATACAGGTATTTCCCCCTACATATTAAAAAGCTCAGCATATTCTTGAAGCTTGATATCTGCAACCATGAATGAATTCAGGATTTAGTAGAAGGAAGAGTAAAGAGTATCTCAGCACTTTTGCTCAGTGATAGATGGCTTCATTGTGTCATTAAGTTTATTTTTCTTTAAAATAACTGCTTTAATTGGTTTTTTTTATACCTAAGAATTTCATAACTTCATGTAGATGGTTAGCTGTCCTGAGTTCTTATGAGGATGGGTAGAATATAATAATAATAATAATAATAATAATTATTATTATTATTTATATACCGCCCTTTGGTAATCCAATCAAGGCAGTTCACAACATTAAAAAACCATACAGTAAAACAATATACTCCTTTCCCCCCCTTAACAAGTTATTAAATCAATTACAAATTAAAACAACAATTAAAACATTTGATAAAAACACATACCTACATTTGGCAATAACAGTAGGTCCCCAGCAACATTCAGTTCTGTTAACAAAGGAGGCTGTGGGGACTCTCCTGAAGGAGGGGGGGGGTTCCCGAGGCCAGGATAATCTATTCTGGAAAGGCCTGCCGGAAGAGATCCATCTTGACAGCCTTTTTGAAGCTGTCCAAAGATGTCAATTGACGGATCTCATCCGGCAGGCCGTTCCATAATTTGGGGGTGGCAACAGAAAAAGCCCTCTGGAGGTAGCCGAAAGCCTTGACTTTTGAGGCTGCAGCAATTTCCTCCCAGAGGACCGGAGTGCGTGGGGAGGATTATAGGGGAGGAGATGGTCCCTGAGATAGCTTGGACCCAAGCCATTTAGGGCTTTAAAGGTGATAACCAACACTTTGTACTGGGCCCGGAAACCAATAGGCAGCCAGTGGAGGGACCTCAAAGTTGGAGTGATGTGGTCCCTCCTAGATGTTCCTGAAACAAGCCTGGCCGCCATATTTTGTACTAACTGTAGTTTCTGAACCAAGCACAAGGGTAGTCCCATGTAAAGTGCATTACAGAAGTCTAGGCGTGAGGTTACCAGCACGTGAACAACGGTCTCGAGGTCCCTTGCTTCTAGAAAAGGGCGCAGTTGGCATATCAGCTGAAGCTGATAACAGGCGCTCCTGACTGTTGCATTTACCTGATTTATCATCAGGAGTGACGAGTCAAGGAGCACACCCAGACTGCGAACACAGTCACTGGAGGAGAATGTGACCCCATCCAGGACTGGAGGTTGTAACCCAATTCTTGGTTTCGGGGCTGCTACTGTGAGCACTTCTGTCTTGTCTGGATTCAGTTTCAATTTGTTTTTCCTCATCCAGCCCATTACTGCCCAAAGACATTCATGGAGAGGAGAGATGTCATTGGAATTCGAGACCGACAAACGAGATACGAAGAAATAGATCTGAGTGTCATCAGCATACTGATAACACCCAGCTCCATAACTCCAAATAATCTCACCCAGCGGCTTCATATAGATGTTAAATAACATCGGGGACAGGATAGCTCCCTGTGGAACTCCCCAGGTGAGTTCTCTTTTGCTCGAACAACTGTGCCTGAGCAGCACTCTCTGGGACCTGCCCGAGAGGTAGGACCGGAACCAGTGCAATGCAGTGCCTCCGATACCCAACCCCTTCAGGCGGTCCATGAGGATGCCATGATCTATTGTATCAAAAGCCGCTGAGAGGTCTAAGAGCACCAACAGGGTCACATTACCCCTGTCGATGTTCAGACGCAGATCGTCGGTCAAGGCAATCATGGCAGTCTCAACCCCAAAGCCTGTCCTAAAGCCAGTTTGAAATGGGTCTAGATAATCAGTTTCATCCAAGACAGCTTGGAGTTGAAGAGCAACCGCCCTCTCGATCACCTTGCTCAGAAATGGCAATAAAGAAACAGGCCTGTAGTTACTCATAACCAGGGGGTCCAGGGAAGATTTTTTCAGAAGCAGTCTAACAGCCGCTTCCTTCAGACAAGATGGAACATGTCCTTCCCTGAAGGAAGCATTGATGATATTCATGAGGAATCTCCTCAGTGCTCCCCCCCCCGGATGGCCAGCCATGATGGGCAAGGGTTGAGAGGGCAAGTTGTTTTCCTCACCCTACCAAGCAGCTTGTCCATGTCCCCGGTACTCACAGATTGGAGCTGATCCAGAATAACTTCATCGACAGAGTCGCTGGACATCTCTCCTATGGTTTCTGTTAAAACATTGGCATCTAAGTTGGCTCTTATCTGAGAGATTTTATCTGTGAAAAAGTTGTTAAATGCATCACAGCAGGCTGATGTCGGGTTAAGTAAGGGATTCGGCACAGGGTACCTGTGTTAGCTCCCTCACCACCCGAAACAGCTCTGCTGGACGAGACTCTGCAGACGCAATACGTGTAGAGGAGAAAGATCTCTGCGCTGCACGTATTGCCTCCCGATAGGACCAAAGAAAGTTCCTATGGCGAGTTCTGTCAGACAAGAGTCGAGTTTTCCACCATATGCGCTCTACTCATTGTCCAAACCGCTTCATTCTCCTAAGCTCTGGTGTATACCATGGCTTACGGTTTGAAACGGATTGACAAGGATGCTTGGGAGCGATCATGTCAATAGCCCTGGCAAGATCGGTGTTCCAAATATTGACCAGAGCATCGACAGGGTCACCGGCATTCCCAACCATTAAACCCTCTAAGGTTTTCTGGAATCCATTTGGCTCCATTAGCCTTCAAGGGCGGACCAATCTAATGGGTCCACCCCCCCCCGGTGGGGCGGATACAAACTCTAAGTTCCGCCTTGACCAGGAAATGATCCGACCATGACAATGCAGAGGTATTTACAACCTCCGCCCACGGATATTCTTGTTCCGTACTAAAGACTGCATTGAGTGTATGACCTGCACAATGTGTGGGCCCAATGACCAATTGGGATAGGCCCATGTTTGTCATGGTCTCCATGAACTCCTGAGCAGAATGTTGAAGTCTCCCAAAACTAAAAGTCTAGGGGACTCCAACAGCAGCTCCGAGACCAGTTGTGTCAGCTCAGTCAGGGAGTCTGCTAGACAACAGGGTGGTTGGTAGACTAGCAGAATCCCCAAACTATCCCTGGTCCTCAGCCTAAGGTGCATACACTCGAAGTGGACTGTGTTCCAGACAGGTATCCTGGTCAAGATCAGGCTATTCTTGTGAACCAGAGCAACTCCGCCCCCCCCCGCCCACTTCCCCTCACCTGCTCACTGACAGAGTACCCAGCTGGGAGGGCCTGCGCCCAGGTAACCACGTTATCCTCTCCCAGCCAGGTCTCTGTGAAGCAAGCCAGGTCGGCATCCTCATCCATGAGGAGATCATGGATGATATGGGTCTTGTTCTTGACCGACCTGGCATTGCAAAGGAGCAGAGTGAGGTTCTGTGGAATGGTTGGTCTGCTCTCCAAGCCATTCTGGGAAACAGAGGGAACTGAAGGTGGGATAGCTTTCAAACAGTGATCCCGTCTTCTTTTGTAACCTTTGTTTGCTCTGTTCCAGGCATACCTCCCATTCCCCTGCACAACTCCTGTAGCCGCCCCCACCTCATTCCTGGCCTCAAGGGAAACAGTAAAGTTTAAAGCCACTGGAAAAAAGGGGTATTTGGGGGAAAGACCAACCCCAGTCCCATAATCCAATTCCTATAGCGGTCAGGTGATAAGAGATCGAATGGCTTAATAATACAAGTCTTATGTCAACCCACATCAACATCAGGTCCAGTATAACAATTTGTCCCCAATCACCACCTTAGATGTTTGCTGCCAGGGTCCTGCCAATTGTTGAGCTGGAGCCGGCTTTAAAGGCTCTCTAAAGGCCAGGTGTTCCGAGGGAGGAGGGGGGGGGCAAAGCACTCACTGCCCACTCCCAGTTCCAAGCCACGCTGCTGTTATAAAATAACAACAACAACCCTCTACTTTCTCTCCTGATGGGACAACAGAGACAACAAAGTTCAGATTCAACCTAAAATTTCTGTATTATTGTTAAGGCTTGTTATGCCCATTGTAAACACACACAACTTACAAAAATAACAGGGACTGGCATGAGGCAAAAGAACAGAAGCTCACACTGGTCCATAAAATAGGTTTATTTTCAAACCAGTGTGTACTTCTGCTACCACACACTTTAGATCAGCCTTTCTCAACCTTTTTACCCTAGTGGAACCCTTGAAACAATTTTCAGGTCTCAGGGAACTCCTGCTTAAAAATTATTATGTTGACAGCTCAAAAATGTTTATTTTTTTCAATTTCAATATTTTGCGGAAACCCTAGCAACCTCTTGTGGAATCCCTAGGGTTCCAGGGAACCCTGGTTGAGAAACCCTGCTTTAGATGAATATACTGTAGTATAAATACATTGACTGAAACTGAAAGGCAGAATATGTAGATGGCATCTGCTCCATCTTCTGGCAGGAGGCATGTAACCAGAAGAATAGCAGTTGTTCTTGACAGAGGCAGGTAGCAATGCTGTGTCAACCCTGGAAAGCCAACTGTGCAGAATGTGTGCACCATGTAGGTGTCACTTCAGCCTTCCAGACCATCTGTGAGGATTAATATGTGTGTGAGAGGAACTGCAAGGTATGAAACCTTGGCAAAGTCAGTCTGTCACTCTGGATGTGCTCTATACATTCTCCCAGTCCCTGAAAAGTACAAGTATGCCTTAGACTGTACTAGCCTTGTTAACACCTTGTGGCTCACAAATCCTTTGCATGGTCTGGACTGTTTACATTTTCTACTTTCTTGCATCTGAGTGCCCCACATCCCTTTCTTTACAATATAGCATTTTGAATTTGCCTAGATGTAGTCCATCATTCCTGTTCTTATTTAACTATAACAATTTGCTATCCTGTTGTGAGCTAACTTCTTTCTTGTCACTGTCTTGAATGATTTCAATAATCTTCTTTAGCTAACATTCTTGTTTTCTATTGCCTTGATTCACCTCCCCATCCATGATACTTCCCACCTGGTGAAGTTCATGAACCAGGTATGTGACTTGACTTCTGAATACTTCTCTTTCCATCCTGTATTCATGTGTGCAGAAATTGGAGGGCGATGGAAGAGAACAGGAGAGAAACACATTACCTTAACATTTATATTTGTTATCACTGATCCCTCACCTTCCCTCCCTCCCACCTTTTTGATTAACAAATTGTGACATTTATCATGCATGAGAACAATAAAACATTTATCATGTATGTACCAGACCTGACACAGCATGAACGAAACTCAGTTTCCCTTGTAAACTCATTATTCTTATGGGTGTGGGCCAATTGAGAATCTCCTGCTATTGAAGTACTTTTATTAAACACATGGTTCCTAGCAGCTCCATAGAGCTTTAGACCAGGGGTAAGGAATCATTTTCAGCCACAAACCCCTTCCAGGGAAACGTCCAGGAGCCTTATGTTAGAAATGCCCACTACAATGGTGCCACTACCCATTTTGGAGACACTCTTTCACACATAGGACAAACATGTGCATACATACACACATGAATGCACATAGAATAGCATCATAGACACTTTTGTAGCCCCTTGTAAGCTCCACAGAACTAGCTACATTTTCATTTTCATTTTTTTTTTTTTGGCACATGCTTGCCTCTCTAAAGGTAGAATGAGAACTGAATTAGGCCAAATTGAATTACTCTTTGATATGTGTAGAAAAGCTAGTTGCTCCCTTATGCATCTGGCAGAATAATTATAGAAATGATCAAATAGCTGCTCTTCTTCTTTATAATAAGTTTTGCAGCAGACATACAATCTGCATTTCTTTTTAGAATTGGAAATGCACATACAGTATTATTGATTAGATTGCGAGTTTGCAAATGGGGCCTACCTATTTTTATTCATGTACAAGGCCTAGTATAATGTATTCTTTTCTATAACATGAAATGGTCATGTTGCTGTTTTTATGTCTGACATGAAAAAGGCTGATCAAACATCATTCATTCACTCATAGGAACTGACCTTTCCTTGTGGCCATAAGCAGATCAAGAGTTTGCTTTGAAAAAGGTTGCTTCACATGCTACTTACTTGACATAAGGGGTTAATATCCATGTTGGGAAAAGCAACTTGTGAAGTGATCCTGAACCCTATACTGAATAGTGTTGATTCACATTTATAAATCAATGGCACTTAGGTCTCTTTTGTACTACACAAATATAGGACTTTGATGTCATTTTTACATCCACGGCTGCATTGTATGGCATCCTGGAACCTGCATTTTTGTAAGGTTTTTAGAATTTCCTGGCAATGATCTCAAGTGCCTCACAAAACTACGAAGCCTTGCTAATTAAAGCAGGATCAAACTACTATAACTGTACAGTGTGAAAGGGGACTTAATCTAATCTTACAACACGCTCATCTGCAAGTCCTTTTTACATGTGCATGCTGTCTTTTCTCATCCACGTTTGCCTGTTTTCTTTTTTATTTTAATTACATGGTGATTTGTTTTCTACTTTAACCTATTTATAAATTAAGTATTTCAACCTTGATTTGCAAGAATTCAAGGTTGTAACCAATCCTGTATTTCTTACTTGTCTTGTCTTCCTTTTTCCCTATTGACACTCCCTCCCCCACCTCATGAAGTTCATGAACCAGGTATGTGACATGACTTCTGAATTCCTCTGATTCTCTGAATGGGTGGCGTGTACAGGAATTCAAAGGTGGAGCAAGGAAACAGGAGATAACCATAAATAATTCTTAACTTTTGCTTGGTTTTAATTATTAAAACATCCTTTATTAAAGCATTCTTATTCTTATTAAAACATTACTATAACATATTTGATTTAATAAAGAAGTTTAACATCCTTCATGTATAACTATCAGAGTCATAAAATATGTACAAAGAAGAGTTAACTGAATTTAGAGGTAGAAAAGGGACAGAGTTTCATTAAATGGGCAACTAATGGAGCAAATGAGCCAAATCAGGGAGGATGTGTGTTCTTCTTCTTTGCATACATTATTGTGCATATGTGCAGAGAGGCAAGAAAGATCACAGAATCTGTGTTCCTGTCCCCCATGTTCCTTTTGTATAACACACAGAGAGAGACATTTTGCATGTTCTGTTGAATATGCATAGAGGATGAGAGTGATATCAACTGGTAGAATCTCAGTCCGACCTTTACATCTGTTTTTATCTAGAGATGAGAACAGAGCTAGTGTCTAAAAAGACCCTTGTGAAGAGTTTTCATGTGTATATTACATAGAAAAGTTACTTCATTCATGAGTAAATATTCCTTGTAAACAGATAAAACAGGTTGAATCAGGAAGATGTCTTTTCTGGAGTCTGAGCTGGGTTTCCATTTTTTGAGGCATGGTATTTAAGCCATTTGTGCGCAAAGAATATTGTAGCATTGATAAGCTACATGTGTTCTGTACAGTAATTAGAATAAATCAGTTGTATATTTCCTAGATAACCAAAGACATTTCTTGCTTACTTGTATTCTTGCATAGCTGTTGATCTGAAAAATATTAAAATAAAGATCATAGCTATCCTAATATTAACAGGCAGATCTGTAATGGTTACAGATGTTGTTGATATTTCTCGTTTAAAAAAAGCTAAAGAACAAATTATTATGAAGAGCAATGCATGCAGATGCACATTTCTTATGATATATGTGGTCTGAAATGGGTTAAATAAGCCATCTGCCCAGAAAAAGAACCAGAAGCAGGTATTGTCATTTCTGAGTTTTTTGGAGATGGCCCTTTGCAAGGTCTTTGGTATTGCTCCATTCCATATGAATGAAGTGGGATTTGCATTTCTTTAGGATGACTTTGTTTTCAACTAGAGTATCATCTTATGCATGATTTCAGCCAAGATAAACCTTTATAAAACATGATGGTGAATTGCTCTTGGTTTATATTCCTCTTGGCTGTGCTGACCAATGATTTGCAAACTGTGTGACATTGGTACTTTTCTCAACTGATGTCTACCATTCCCTTTCACTGACTCCCCCTTTGGCTGCCTTTTTATGGCTCTTTAACAGTATAAACCTATACGTATCTAGTCAGAAGCAAGTCCCATTGAGTTCAATGGGACTCCCAGGTAAGTGTGTATAGGATTGCAGCCTAAGTGCTATTAATATTTTTTCCCACTTACATATATGCCTTACTATCCTCTTCCCTTACCGCCTGGACTCAAACTCACACAGAAGAGTTCAAATACCTCATATTTGTCATATTAACATTGTTCCTCTTGTTTTCATTCTCTTGCTGTCCGTTACATCTTGTTCCATGATACTTCTCACCTGATGAAGTTCATGAGCCAGGTATGTGACATAACTTCCAAATTCCTCTAATTAGCTCTGATATGTACACTATATATACATATATGTGGGATGTTGGAAGAGAAGAAACAAGATCAACAAGTACTATTAACAAACTATCACTTACATTGTGTTTTTCCTTGAGTGCTCTACCCCCACAGCTCTATTAACCTGCTGTTGGTTTTTTTCACATCCCCACAGCTTCTTCAATCAGTGTATTATATCATTCCTCACTTTTTCTTAACTAGCATTTGTTCTATTTTTCCTGTATACATTCCTTGTTTATCACATTCATCTCAAAAGTATTTACGTCCATATTCTTTTTCCTTTATTCTCTGCTTCCCACCACTCCTTGTTTCCACTGGAAGAAGTCCATGAAGAAGGTATGTGCTTTCTACTCTGGGAATTATTTTTCCTTTTCTCCTCTAGGGTTACACAACTGGTGTTCAAAAATAGTCTGATTTTTTTATTTAGGTTTCACAGGTAAAGAAGAAATTGGTCAGCGCTAGATTACTGAGTTTTTCCTACCAGATTTTCATAGGATAATGAGATCATAATTAGAGTGATGTTGGAGCAGACCAAAGGCCTGCCTAGTCTAGTATTCAGGTCACAGAATAATCAACTCATTGCCTATGGGAAGTCCACCAACAGGACATAGTATAACTGCACCCGCCATCTGGCATCTCCCACCAACTGATATAACCAAGGTGTTCTACCGCAGAATGTTCTAGATGAACACGTTCTGTGAACTTAACTGATTTCACTGGATTGTTGTGAGAATAAAATTTGTCAGGAGGGAGCATTTCAAGAAATCTACCTAGCCCTGGGCAAGGCATATGGAAGCCTTGCCCTCCTTTTCCCACATTGGCTATGCTGGCTTGAGCAGATGATAGTTGCAGCCCAACATCTGCATGGCTCTGCTTTGCTCATCCTGATCTAGCTCTGGTGGGTCTTTCTATGTATGGCTTATATCCAGCTATTCAACTAAGCTTTACTTGGTGGATCATAAGTTGTACAGATCTGACTGTTGTCTAAGTCACCTGGAGACTTTGATAAGTTTAAATATTTGAACGGATGTCATGCTGAGGATGGCACAAGCTTGTTTTCTGCTGCTCTAGGACATGGAGCAATGGACTCAAACTAAAGGAAAAGAGATTCCACCTAAGCATTAGGAAGAACTTCCTAACAATAAGAGCTGTTCAGCAGTGGAATGCACCGCCTTGGAGTGTGGTGGAGTCTCCTTTTTTGGAGACGGCAGATGCTGTCTGGCCATCTGTCAGGAGTGCTTTGACTGGGTATTCCTGCATTGGACTATATGGCCCTTGTGATCTCTTCCAGTTCTATGATTCTGTTCTATAAATCTAACATTGGTCTTTGACCAATATCTTATGTCTAGATATACAAAATGTCATCATTAGAGGCTAATATTCCACTATTCTTCCTATTAGGAAGTTGTGTCCTCCTAGTGATTTCATGGTGCATATTCCACAGGAAAACAAAGTGATAAGGGGATGGTCATAGATGTGGGGAAAAGTAATTCCTGTGATTATGATGGCTGGAACAGTGCTGCCAGAGTTTCAGAAACTGCTACTAGATTTGTCCATTAACAAATGCTACTGCACATAGTACAATAAAGATCTCTGGTGCTTTAAAGTATAATGAGAGGGGAAAGGTAGAGCAGTCCCTGCCTCAAGGAGTTTACAACCTAAATACATGTCCAAGGAAGATCAGAACTTCTTGAATGAAGAAAAAAATAATTTCATGACCTGGCCCTCAGACACTATAAACTCTAGGTCACAATTTCTCATCACCTTTCAGACACACTTTATATTGCTCTTCATTGTTTACACAACATGGGAGCTAATCATTAGAGGATCTGGAAGTGGGAAGGGAGAGACAAAGAAAGTAGGGAGTTGGACAAATAGGGGGGGGTGGACCCCAAGATTTTGGAAGCACATTGACTGGATTACTTTCTTTCCTTTGCCTTCCATCTGCAGCTGGAGAAGAAGAAGACTATTGCGATGGTATTTTGCTGTCTGTCATTGGAGACAGCATATTCTAACACCTTTTTTTTCCTCTGCTTCTAATCCTTACCCAATGTAAAACCAGGAACTGGGCCAAATCATCAGAGTTGCAAATGTACACCTTTCATGCCTCCATATTGTCAGGGATTTGCTTTTTCTCAATTCAGGTTTTTACACCAGCAGATTACTCCCAACTCCATATTTGTGGTCATTTCCAACAGATGAAAAAGAATGTGTATTCAGGGTCAAAATACATGTGATGTGACATGAAATGAAATGCATTTTTGCATCTAACACGACCCTTTTAAAAATGGGGTGATTGTTGATGAGGAATAGTTGTGGGGATGGAATGTAACCCCTTACTTCCTTATTGCCATAAAAAAACCAATTCCTTATCTGGAGTGGGTATTTGTATTGGTGGGAAATCCTTCATTGATGATGGCCCCCAATTCATAATCTAGCATGTATTGCCATTGATTTTTTTTCAAGTATAAATATGAAATTTCCTAGAAGAGATCAATAGATACACAGAGACATTCTTTACTGATGTGTTTTGATCCTTTCTAAATTTCAGATTCTGAAGGGAGAGTTCATGAATTTTCTTACATGAGATCACTTCAGTTCTCTTTCCATTTAAAAAAAAATCTCATGCTTACTTTCCAGCTTTGTTGCTGCTGTAATGTTATGGCAAAGTGCTGATGGACTCCTTTTTTTGGCAGGATCATTGTAGGGATTATGTTCCACAGTACTTGTATATAAGAACCAGGACAGTCAGAACCTGAGAGAAAGGAAGGGGCATCAGAAGAAAGGATTTTGCCATGATGATTCTGTGTTTGTTTTTCCCAGTTCCTTAAAGAAGATAAGAGAGAGAGAGAGAGAGAGAGAGAGAGAGAGACTGTTTTAAAGCTAAACCCTAACATTGGGGCAGGTTTCTGTGTATAGATTCCACTTTTTGTTGTGTTGTGCACTTGAAGGCATCTGCTAATTTTTTTAAAAAACAAATTGTTTCTGTTTTACTCTTACCTGGGGTGCTTCCAGATGAGGTTTTTACTGTAATTCATAGATTTTTACTGAGGGCGCAGAATACAAAGTCTTCCATTTATTAATCCTGCTCTCAGTTTTCCACTGTTGCTTTTTCCTCTTTACACACACACACACACACACACACACCTATCATGAAGTAAAGATGGAACAGCATGATACCTTTAGAGTTAGGATCCCTCCATTTGGAAGCCCCTCTGGTATCCTGGAAGCACTAAGATATTTCTTTTTGTTCCAGGATCAGAAAACTAACTTTTTCTTAACCACATGTTCATGGAATTATTCCTAAAAATGCAAAAAACAAACAAACAAACAAAACAAAACAAAACACATATGGGTGGTTATTTTGGCTAATGGCATGTACCAGTATAGCCCGGAATTGTGAGCAATGGACAGACAACTTCCCCCCTCCCTCCACACATACATTTCAAACAGAGAGACTGGTTTTGAAACTGTTTCTCTACACTGATGTGTTCTACTAACCTGCAGTTTTACTATGCAATAGGAACACACTAGTCATTTTTAATGAACACAGGCTGAACACAGGAAACTTTCCTCTAATTCCAATTGTTAATCCCAACTAGACTCACTGAATGAAAATGTTGATTTACCAGCTTCCCATTGATTCAAGGGTCTTCTCTAGTTGAGATTAAAAACTAGATTTAAACTTTTGTGTGTTTCTGAATAACATCCATGAAATATGGTTTGGTGTGATTTGTGTCTTCATCCTCTAGATTTTAAAGCCATTGCAGATTAAAAAGCTCACTGCTTAACAGAGAAGAAAAAAATAAGACCTACAGAATGTTTAACCAACTGATAAAAGATGGACTGCAGAGTGGCATAACAATTTTTTTCCCCAATCAATTCTACACTTGTATTGCTTGGAAATACAGAAGTGGAATATTCAAAGTTCCTCAAGTCAGGGGCATTATCAATACTTTGGACAATAGGCTGTGAGCTTTTTATTGTTGAAATCTCACCTAAAAGCAGGGGGAAGGTGCCACACAGAGCATTCTATGAGAGAATTCTTTGAATTCATACATGGCATGTGGTTATAAAAGATACTCAAGTTTTAACTGCTAGGACTGAGTGCAGTAAAGCAAGGGTGGGAACTGTGTGGCCCAACAGCTTCCACCATCTGCCCATTCATTGGCTGTGCTGGCTGGGAGCTGATGGGACTTGGAGTCAAACCAAATGTGGAGGGGGCCATTTTTACCCATACCTGCATTAAAGGAAACTCCTGTCTTCCAAATGCAACATTGAAGCTTTTATGCAATTGTTTGACTCATTTCTTTTACTGTTTTACTTCTGAGTAAAACAAGGAGTGTGTCTATATATGAAATATATATCAGAAGTGCAGCCAAGTGCCTTTCGGGTATTTCCAAAAACTGAACAACCCTGCTGGTTCACTTGTTGCAGCAAATCAAACAAGAATCTATTCTGTGGTTTTAATCTTTACTTTCTCCATCTTTTCTTTGTCTTGTTTTCCTCCTGCACTGATATATTCAGAGAAGAAACCAAGACCACCACCGTAAGTGTGTACTAGCAGATGTTTAATATATTAGGTGTTCTTGCAATTCTTAAAAAAAAAATCCAATTTTAGGGAGATTCAGGTGTTGTAAATAAGCACAACCACCCAGTTGTGCAGGGACTCACATTTCACTGGTTGTACTTCTTTGTCATGTCCAAAAAGACATTTTTATACTTCCCATGGTGATTAAATATGATTTCCATCAAAGACAACAGAGAAGTTCTGCCAACAGAAAGCAGATGTCCACATTCAGCTGATGGAAAGCCACTCTCAAAGTGCTGTCTGTGTAGAAAGTACTCAGCAGTATAGAGAAAGTTCTCCATCCATTCCCAGACTTGCATGGGATTAGCAAAGGTGAGAAAAGGTGTCAGGATTAGATAATGGCATACTCAGGATGAGGGCAGGTGAGGCTTACCTAGCAACATACAATGGAAAATACATTGTACAATGATTCCAGAAAATGTCTATGCAAAAGCCAGAATCTGGCCTTGTCTAGACAGGCTATTTACCCCTTCTTGGCCCCATCTTGGAGCCCTAAAGTCCAGATGATGCAGGGCTATTGCCTTTTTTTGCCCCTGGGCAGTCCTCACTAGTCCTGGGGCAAAGACGGAGGGAAGATGGGGGAAGGCCTATTACACTGTTTTTTAAAAATACCTGGTAAAAATACCTGCCGAAGTAAAAATAAAATGGATCTGTCCCCGCAGCCAATTGCTACAGCTGCCATCTGCCTCACTCTTCCATAGCCAGGAAGGAGTCCCACAGCATGTGACCAAGGCTGGTCACATATAGGAGTCCTTGCTCATGTGCTGAGGGCCAGCTTCCTGGGTATAGAGTAGGATGCAGGTGGCAGCAGCTGCAGGGACTGGCCAGTGTGCTGGTTTGGACTCCATCCTGTTCCATGCAGGTAATGGGAGAAACGGGCTTGTTTTAAAGACGTGATACACCGGTGAGGAGCCAGCATATTCTGGCTTGCATAGATGAACCCTCTGAGAAGGGTTTTAATAGAGGAGAGGGAAATAGATGGAAAACAACTGATTGGGAGGTTCTGGGAACTTTAGTGCAAAGAAACAACTTTTCCAAGCTCTGAATCCAAGTATTCTAGAGCATGAAAGAAAAGCAAGCAGGATGATGTAGGGCAAGAGTTTTAAAGGGGTCTGATAGGAGGGATAGGTTGCCCGTAGCAGAAGGCGTTTGAAAGAAGTGTGGTAATGTGATGTATAACAGTCACAACAGAACCAGGATCAGGTAGGGCAAACTTCAGATGACCTATGCCAGGGTCTTCCCACTTGGGAGCCACACTTAGGGCAATGTTAACAAGTCAGAGTATGGAAGACTGGGTTGGGAATAAGTCACATTCCTTAAAGCAATTCATCCCTTCCCAGAGACCAGATCAGTGGCAACTTAGCAAATGACAGGTTCATTGTGGCATGAGGTTCTTCACGGTGAATTATGTTTTTCTACTCTTCCTGACAAAAATGCTGGGTGCTTCCAGGCAAGGCGTTTATCATGCAATCCCCATGCCTCATTTCTGGAATTTTACAAGAGGCCCAAACAATGTCTTCCACTTGTAACTCTTCTGTGTTTTCCTACCATTTCTTCCATATTTTTGCTTTCCACAAAATAGATATTAAGGAAAGAGAAAAAATTGAATAGATGTGCAATGCCTTTTGACCGGAAGTGCTCAGAGCTTTCTGTCTGGAAACAACCATGGTCACACTAAAGGTGCTCATGTTCTAAACGTTTGAAGATAGTTACGTTGTCAGAGCTTCAGGAGCAATTTTAATTTCCCAATCCCACGTTAAACCATTTCTCAACCCCATGTCAAACTGAGATGGACTTGATGGTTTGGTGCACTGCAGAAATAATCCAATTTGACACTGCTTTAATTGCCATGGCTCAATTGCTATAGAATTCTGGGATTTCTAGTTTTGTGAGATATTTGGCCTTCTCTGTCAGCAAGCTCTGGTGCCACAACAAACTACAGATCCGAGGATTCCATAGCACTGCACCATGACAGTTAAAGCGGTGTCAAACTGGATTATTTCTGCAGTGCAGATGCAGCCTAAGTTGTCTCAGTACAACACTTAAGTGGAACCTTTCCACTTAGACTTTTCCAAACTACTATTTAGCCAAGCTTGATTTCCATTACATATTCTTGTGAGTAGTTTTTCTGCCCCAAATAGTCTCACCACTTTGAGTTCTGAAAATAATTATTCCTAGTGTTTAGATATCTTTCTTTCCTTTTGCCTCATCTGTAAAGACTGACTGCACCTAAGATCCCAGAGGGCGAGAAAGTCGACTTTGATGTAAGTATTGCTGACTTTTCCAACAAATATCTTGTTTTGCTACTATCCCCTTTCAACTTTGAAAGCAATTTAAGGAAGACAAGACTTTTTTTTTTTTTAAAGGACTTTCATCTCAGTCCTGAAACTTTCCAAGCAACTTCCTTAATATTGAGAGGAATTTAGTCTTTGGAGTTGTAATAAATGGGGACACTAAAGGATTCTAGAGTGGAAGGATCTATAATATCCAAAAGACTGCTGTCATCATCATTGTCATTGGACTTTATCAGACTAGCGCCTAAAAATGCTGTAATTCCACAAAGGAGGAAATCGGGAACATGGTGGCATTATTACACTTATTTTTGCACGTTGCTGTAATTGCGCGAAAGAACTGCCATGTAATATTGCACAACCACCACTAGTGCTTTAAGAATGGGACTTCACTTCCATGATTTAGCATGGGCGAGATTTCAGCGGTTCTCATGAGAAGACGCGAGCATGCTTACAAACACCAAAAACCTCTTAATTTGCAAAGTAAACAAACACAAACACTTAAACAAACCTAAAAACATGCAAACAAACCAGGACAATTCATAAAAAGAGCATCCTGTGTATAGTTTTCATGTTCTCACCCAGAAGTTTTCTCGCCAGGAATGGAGAGGGGGGAAAGAGGGACCGCACATTCATGCTGTAATCTCATGATGTGTTTTCACATGCTCTTCAATACTAGGAAAAGAGTGATATTGAGGGCTATTGACAGCTTGTCCTGTTAGTGAAAAGCAAAGCCTCATTTGCAGCTGGAGCACAGATTGACCACACGAACATGACAACGTCATGTAATAGTGGGAACCATTTGTGCTACCATAACATCATAATCATGTGGTTTTTGCCATGCCTAATAAAGTCCATTGTCTTTATAGTCCCCCATGACATCCTCTCTCTCTCTCTCTCTCCTTTCTTCAGGACATCCAAAAGAAAAGGCAGAACAAGGACTTGATTGAGCTTCAAGCCTTGATTGATAGTCACTTTGAAGCCCGGAAGAAGGAAGAGGAGGAGCTGCTGGCTCTCAAAGAGAGAATTGTAAGTTGCCCTGATGCGGTCTGTCCAAGATTATCTTCTCCAAGAGAGTAGTAAGTCATAGTTGCCTAAGATTCCCACAGTTATGCTTTAATGTATACAAAATACAAAGACTAACCCTTTCCTTCCCACAAAATAAAAGATTCTTAAGAGTGATCACATCTTCAACTGACCCTCATTGTGCCATTTTGGGGGTTACCGTATATGGAACTGTGCTTCTAACAAATGCATAATGGAAAACTTGGCCCTTCTACTATTTTCTCTACAACTACTCATTTGAATTACAGTTGGCCCTTTGTATCCACAGATTCTTTATCCACAGATTCAACCAACCACAGCTTGAAAATATCCTCCCCACAAAAAAATACAAAAACCAAACCTTGCTGTTCACCATTTTATATAAGGGACACCCTTTTACTATGCCATTGTATATAATGGAACTTGAGCATCTACAGATTTTGGTATCCACAGGGGTGGGGGTGGGGTCTGGAACCAAACCCCAGTGGATACTGAGGGCACATTTTCTTATCTTCAGGCTATTTTTTTTATAAGCAACGGTGGTATCTTATCATCTTATCAGGCAACAGGTAATAGCTTATCAGATTAAGTACAAGGGCTTGTCTAGATGAGAAGATATAATGCTGATCACAAATTCACAGCAGTTTCCATTTGTCTCCATGGTCCATTGGCAAAATCACAGTTATATGAAGCTATCCGTGTTTGAAGTGCACATGCAGCCATGCCTGCAAATCAAGATGGTGGCTGAGAGTGAATTACTCACATTATTATTCTCAACAAGTTATTACTGTTGCACAGTATTTTTTTAAACTGTAAATCAAAGGTGCACAAGTGTGGCCTTCCACTTAAAAAAGCCGTTTGGTTACCTCAGTGCAGCACAAAAATGCACAATTGGCAACATGAAACTCTGAAGTGGCACTTCCAGCCACTTCATTGCCAGCAAGCCTGCCTCTCGCACATGTCCAGCCAATCAGCTTTCCATTTCTGCCTTGGCTGAGAATGTACTGCAATGTGAATTGGTTTTCCAAGCAAGTGGTAGCATGCATTTGCATGCATTATTTTAAAAACTTCAGGGAAAGCTGTGAAGGCTTTCCTCGTGCAGTAATTGGAGTTTTTGGTTCCCCCTCCTTCCTGATACCCCAAATCTCATTTGCTTCTTGTTGGGACAAAAGGTATTCTCCTTGCATTCTATGAGGAGTATTTTCACCATCCAGACAACCCCCAAGTGTTTTTAGACGAATATTGACAATGATTTTTACTTAAACACCTGCAGCGAACACAGATCTCAAGTTGGGAAAGCTCACCGGGGAATACTTTGGCTATCTCTGTGGGGTTACATGTTCATTGGTGTTTTTTTTTAACTGTTCAGGCCCAGGGCAGATTTTTTTCGTTAAGGGCACCTCCAGATGGGGAAAAAGTCTCTGGAAGTCCCAGATTTTGTTTCTGTACAAAATGATTTTATTTTGGAGATCCATATGGTTTTTCCCTCATTCCAAAGTATTTCCTGGGAGTTCCCGTGGTTACCAAATATTTTTCATTCCCACTCCCCAGGCTGGTTTAAATTAACCCAGGACATTCCAAAATGAATGAACTTGTATTTCCCTATGTCTTTCTACTTTCTCTGAAGCAGTAAACATGGTTGCACCAAGTAAACATAGCTGTTGTTTCCATGACACAGATTCAACAAAGATCAAGCTAGGGAAAGAAGAATATTAGCTCTAAAATGAAATGATCCTAATGCTTAACAAGTGTAATATTGCTAAAGCACTTTAGCATTTTGACAATAACTCGTTAGTCATAATCATAATCACAATCAAGGCTCAATGGAAATTGGTGAAAATCAATGTTGAGGTGTTGCATGAGACCAGATATGGCATGTGATCCAGATGTGGAAGGGAAAGGAGGGGAGAGAGGGAAAGAAACCTGCAGTATTTCAAGAAAGAGACTGAATGCAAACCCATTCATATGCAAGTCAGAAAAGGGTCTTTATATCCATCTGGAGGCACCCTAAAGACTGGCAGAAGTTGACAATTTGTTTCAGCTAACAGCATGAACAGAGTGATAATGAAGCCACTTACTGCCTCTTCTCTTTTCATGTGCAATGGACAGGAGAAGCGTAGAGCCGAAAGGGCAGAGCAGCAACGAATCCGGGCTGAGAAGGAAAAGGAGCGTCAAGCCAGGCTTGCTGTAAGTCTCTCCACATCTTATTCACCTTCATGTTTTCTTTGTTCTGTAAAAGCAGATCCATCAATCAAGTGGGCATTTTCTTCACGCAGAATGCCTCTGATACTTTTCACTCTGGAAATTTTCAGATGGGGACCAAACAAAGAATCCCCATCTCGCTAAGTCTCTCCTGCTCCGCTCCCGTCCCACTCCCATCCCTGTAACTTATAAAAATAAAAATTATCAGACACCTACCTTGCCTTGCAACCGAAACTGCCCCCTCCCCTCCGGCAGTCCAGGAAGTGAATGGAGCTCTCACGAGCCCTATTCACTTCCTGGAAAGCAAATCCCAGCTGTTCTTGCAAGAGAACGATCACACAGGAAATTTAAAAATAAATGTCAAAATAAAAAGTTTAAAAGTACACCAAGCACAAAAACACATTAAAAAAACAAAACACCAAGTAACCCGGAGAGGGGGGAAAGGAGTGACACTTACCTGGATGTCCCAATGTCGACCAGAAGTGTTCAGCAGGGACCTCCCACTGTGGCTGGCATCGTGCCAGCATAATGGGTCGCCTTTTCACAAACCCATGATTCCATTATAGAAACAGAACAGGCAATCTATCGATAGCTTAAGCCATCAATGAAAAGGAACGCAGATGGAACAGAGGGGGCATGGGAGCAGGATGAGACAGGAACGTCGTCATCCGATAAGTGAGCCCTTTGGCGATCTCCTGTTGTCCCTGTCCTGCATTTTTTAGGTTGTCTGATAATCTCCTCTATCTCCCACTCTACCAAAAAGAATGTTCAAGGCCCCAATTGTTTATTCTGCACTTGAAACTCTCAAGTTTGATGAAGGCTATTTTTGTCTTTTCTGTTTCACAGGAGGAGAAGGCAAGAAGAGAGGAAGAAGATGCCAAGAGACGGGCTGAAGACGACATGAAGAAGAAGAAGGCTCTGTCCTCCATGGGTGCCACATACAGCAGCTACTTGGCTAAGGTAAATGAAATCAGCTCCTTCATTGAGGAAACAGGAATGTTTTTAAAATTATATATTTTATTGAAATATATATTATAAAATAACAAATACATTCAGCAATGACATATACACACAACATTCCCCCTCCCACCCTTAACATTAAGACTGACATAACAAATCAAGACAATTACAACACTTCCCCACCAATGAGGAGACAGCTATAATTGTATATTACATGTATGCCTTTCTTATAGTTTCATAAAGAAAATAGGTTAAACATAGCTCTTAGTAAATTCTCATTCTTTATGAGTTTTATCACTGCTACAAATTCTGGAAAAAAAATTGGGAATATTAATAGCTTAATCAAAGAAACTGAGTGTAGTATGTTTATCAAACTTCTGTAGATACTCTTAGAGGTATTCCCATTGCTTCACAAATTTACTGTTAGCATTACCCTCTAAAATATACGATAATTTATCTAGTTCAGCTATTTCAATTACTCTTTCTAACAACTTCTCTTCTGAGGGAACACTCTTATCTTTCCACTATTTCACAATAAGAAGTCTTCCTGCTGTTACCATATGCCAATATAGCCTTCCCTTTTTCCCCTTGCTACTGAGGGAACAGGAATGTAACAATTAGATGAGTAACTGGGGGAAAAAATTAGTTACAGTTCCCCAAAACCTCATGAACAGTCTCATCCATTTCTAGAAATTCTCTCATTCTCTCATTCCGTATTAGGAAGAGTTTGAAAAACCACCCAGCTTCCAAGAAAAAGTCATGGAACCTTCATAGCAATGCAAAATCAATGGGGCTTTGGTTTCTTCCTGTAGAGTGTCAGCAACTTCATTTTTCAGGGAACATCTCTTAGGTCTGCCAGTATAGTTTCCCATAATGTGTTGTGCAAGTATAGGGGCTCTTAAGCTATGGCATTACCACCACCACACCGCTGCCAAAGTTAAGGGAATACCTGCCCTGGCTGCTGTATCCTGGACTAAAACCAGGTTTGATGGCACCTCCCTCTGCTTCTCCAAGCCATCTTGGTGCCCATTTGGAAAATTAGGATAGCCACTGTAGCTCTGTAGTCGCCTCGCACACACTTCTCTTGTGAGCATCACGCTGCGTGCCACAGCCCATCTCCACAGCCCTTGCCTTCAGCCTTCCATCACCCCCATAAGTTTAACAGAGCAGCTATGGGTACAAGTGGTAGTGACTTAAATGAAACAAGAAATCATCTTATATTCCTTCCTTTTCTAAAGAATGCAGTGACCATCCTGCTTAAATGAGGCCAGCCGGTGGCTGAGAATGCTTTACTACCTAGACACATTATTGCCGTTATATGTAGTTTAGTGGCAGATACTCAGGGGCAGATACAAACAAGTCCAAAAGATTCCCATTTTGACTCTGGCAGTCTATGATTCTCCCTAAAAGAGTCATATTGTCACACTGGAAACAGTCCTGTTGAGCTCAGGAAGAAAAACATCCAGTGGAAGAAAAGAGGAGGGTGAGATCTTGAAGAAGTAAAAGCCCATGTGATGTAATGCCTTACAGAACCTTATCTTAGCATTTCTTTAGCAATTACAGACCATTGTAGAGGTTGAACAAAGGATTTCCTGGACCAATTTCAATAAGTGATAAAATGCTGGTATATTTCTGAATCAAGAAATGCAACAAGAGTAAGGATTTGTATCTCTCTTCAGGGGTGTCTGCCCTGAATGTTTTCTAAGGTTTGCTTTTGTGCCTTCCACAGTTTGGCTTTGTTCTTCACAGGGGAGCAACCCTCCCCTCCATGGGTTCGTATTTATGCAGAGTTGTATCCATGATATTCTAAAAACTTTGTCTCTTTACAGGCTGATCAAAAGAGAGGAAAGAAACAAACTGCAAGGGAACTGAAGAAGAAGGTCCTGGCAGAGAGGCGCAAACCCCTAAATATTGACCATCTTAATGAAGACAAACTGAGGTAAAAGGCTATTTTTTCCCCATATGGTACCAGATATTAGCTTAGGTTTGTTTGTGTATGTTCTCCAGTTGTTCTCCATGAAGTGGCTTCATGGTTGGATTTCTTGTGATTTGAAGGTCACACAGTGCTGTTAAGTGAAATTCAATTTTCCTTCCCACCCACTCCCCACCCCCACATTTCTGCTTCTTTTTTATAAATATACAGGGATAAAGCAAAGGAGCTGTGGGATTGGTTATATCAGCTGGAAACAGAGAAATATGAGTATTTAGAGAAGATCAAGAGGCAAAAGTATGATGTGAGTAGCAAAGGAGATCTTGGTTGTGATTCTTCTTATTGTCAAGCCCACAGTCATGGTCCTCCTGGGAGAGGCATGGCCTGACATATCATTCAAAAATACTTCTTAACAGGATTTATGTTTTCATTCAGGAGAATTATAACTCAGGCTGAACTAACTACTCTGAATGAATCTGGCTTTCCAAAATGGGAAGAGTTATTTCTTCATGAGATGTCTGGAGAACATGAAAATAGTTCTAGCCCTATCAGTGAAGCAGCTTGTCTCCACTGCAAACTGTTTTCATGAATAAGATGCCTAACTTCATGGTTTTATATTCCATCACAGAAACTAACAGAAGGAGTCGAGAGCCTCCATCAGTCCATTAAAACCAGCACTGGACTGAAATAATGGTGGGGGTGGGTTTGGGGTGGGTCTCATGTTGAAACCTATTCTTTTGCCTCCCTTCCTTCATTTCTTCTTATGCAGAGCACTTCTGTTGTCTTGCTAACCTTACGTGGTATCTAAATGCCATGATTAAGAGTATAGGAGACCTCCTCTTCTTGTCAGGCAAGAGAAAATGATCCAGTTTCCTCTACAAACTGTGAACTTGGTCCTTCCTCTCCAGTGATGTGGGGAAAAAGATTATTCACTCTCTAGATATGTAAAATCTAATCTGCATAGGCCCACATAGCATGCAGGTCAGCCTCGCATGATCAAGCCTATGAACATGTGGAGACAATCCATACTTTATACCTAATGCATGAAGGTAAGGTGAACCTTTGAACAGAGGCAAGCAGATGGACTGACAAATATGTAAAAGTGTCCCACCACTGTTCTACCATGCTTGGAGTCTGTGCTTTGAAGGTATAAGACAACGGGGCATCCCTCTTAAAACATTTGCTTGGTCCTGGAAAGTTAATAGAAGTTTTTGAAATTTGCTCATAGAGCATTCTAGGTCAGGAACTTAAGAGCCTTGTTGTTTTGGATTGTTTCATTCTGAGTACAGATTGCAAACATCTGGATTTGTAAACTACCTTTGATTTCAGTGACACTTCCATCTAAGCATGTGTTCCTTAGAATCATGGTACAAGGCTATTTTTTATAGGTGACACAAGGGATACCCTTTAATCAGTAATGAGTCAGCTGTTGCTGCTGCAGGCTACATCACTGGAAGGACAATTTTGAATCTAATAACAGACAGATAGAACAGGGGCTTGAGAGCCTTAAAATGCTGTTTGGAACTGCTCTAAGTACATATTGCAAACATCTGGATTTGTGAAGTACCCCAAAGCCAATGTAATTATCTTGATCTCTCTTAGATTTTATCACTACGTTGCAGGGTGGAGGCACTGTCTAAGTTGTAAGTACAAAGAGTTCACCCAAGTGACCAAAATAAATAAATAAATAAATAAAAAAGCAAAGATGGTTTACATGCATGAAACTCTTGCATGTTGAACGTCCAGGTTCACACAGATGGACAGCAGGCTGGCACTCAGTTCCTGGCAAAGAGAACAAGAAAGCGAACCTTGGACTGGTTTGCCCTCTCCTCACCAATGGATCTTCCATTCATTCAGAGCAGGCTGAAGCAGCTGAAAAGAGCTGCAGGGCCACTCATTCTTAAATACACCCACTGCACTTCTAGACCTGTTATAGGGGCATCCTTTAAATTAATTAGATAATGGCAGCAAAATAGGAGGATGAAGAATGAAGGCCACATCAGCAAAGAAATGAATGCACGAGTCTGCTCTCCACAACCAGCTGTTATATTTATTAAGTGCATGCTTAAGAGATTCTGTGCATAGCCACAGAAGACCTAATACTGATGAGGGGGCGGGGACAAACCCTATCAACAGAAGCATTTCTACAGGACCAAGCCTGCAGTATTGAGAATATCGGAGGGGGGGCGGGGCAGTGACTAGTTCAGAAGGCTCATTAGTTTGCCCACAGCCTTATCAGTAATCCAGAACTGAGAATAGGTCAGAAGCCAGCCACCCAGAGATTTCCATCACTTTCATATCTGGCCTGTGGGTTTCCCAGAAACAGAACTTGGAAGGTCACCTTCCCTCCAATGCTGTATGGTATGCCAAAAGCTCTCATCATGGCATAGACCTGGTTAGCTGGGGCCAAAGTGGCCCACCACCCCTGGACTAGATAGTGGACACTGAGTCTGATCCTGCAAGGCACTTATTATGGAGGTGTGTTTTTTTTAATTGTTCAATTTACAAAGATAAAAGGGGGAATTGCTATTGATTTGAGAACTGTGGAGGTGGGCAAGAATATCACAGTAAGTAAATGAACAAAGTAGTAGGGCAAACTCCACAAACAGCAGAAACAAAAGACAAAATGAGGAAGAAAGTAAGGATAACGGACAGAAAGCATTGCTCTCAGAGAAACAGCAAGCAAAATCCAGTGCTTGCCTCTTTCTTGCCTTTGTTGCCCAGGAGATTGAGTGCCATGCCTCTTGCTCTCAACTTACTGCAGGTTTAGCAATGAAGGTAAGTCCTATGCCCTTGCCCTAAGACTAAACTGATGAGCAAAAGCAAAAGCAAAACCCAGCTGGTTCTTTAACAAATACCTGGTTTGAGAGGTGGTACTAAGAGCCATTAGTGAACTCAGTTCCACAAGGCAGATTTTAAATCAACAAGTAAGTATATCAGGTGACTGAGCTTTCCTTTTTCATGTTGTCCTGTTGCTTCCAGTGTTAGAGCCTCTTGTTTCTGCTTGCGATGGAAGATGGCTTAATTCTACAAATCCAAGATGGCAGAAAAGGCCAAAATGTGAACTCTTTTTTGGTTTAATTTCAAAGTCCATTTTTCGAAGTACAAGAAAGTATATTGTTTAGTGATCTACTGAAGGGCTGCAAGTTTGCTCATGAGTTAATTAGCCATGACTAATGTAGTAATAACAGATAGGACTTTTGATCAAGACTCACAAGAACAACAAGCTTCGCACATTTGTGTGGGACCCCTTCATATGTTACCGTAGAGCTGCTTTTCTTTGGCTTCTTCCTATGTCATTGTACAGTCATGTCTGGAAACTGGAACCATATGCATTGTGCCAATCATGAGTCTTTCCATCACATTTCCCTTCCCAACTCAGTAAAGTCAAGTAAGATGGATCCTTGTCCTTGTCGACAAGGTTTTTGTTTTTATATTCGACTACATACAAAGGTAGTATGTTGAGAAGGTCAACAAAGGAAGCCATGGGGAAACAGTCACCGTATTGGTGTGGCAATATATGGAGTGACCCCCAGTTTCAGCTACACGGATGGCTACGGTATTTCAATGGTCACTAAATGTTTCTATAGTTTCCATATATGCATCGGAGAATTTCCATTACCTTGGTAGATTTTCTTTTTGTGAAGCATCTCAATCTAATAGTGACCAACAATTCCAGTTCCCCACCACCACCACCAATGTAGCCTTCTGAAGATATTTGAGTTCTGCAGAGACGAAGCCAGTGTGGCTTTTTTCCAATATAGCAACTCCCAAGGGAAACCTGGAGCTAATTACTGCTGAGCAAACTTAATTGGTTAACCTTTTGGCTTTAGTGTCATTCTGTTTTAGTCTTCATCAACAACGTGGGTCAATCTCTGTCTTCTAAATATGTGTTTTCTAACTGGCTGGTAAATCTCCAGGAAAGGTTATGAACACTAGAACAATTGGGCTAAGAAGAATTGGTTGGCATACATGTATCCATAGACAACTTGGAAAAGACTCAAAATCATAATACTTTTATTAGGGCTAATTTTAAAATAACAGAGTTTTCAAACATGTGAGATCTAGAGTTTTCAGAAAGATGTTTTGATTTCCTATTTCTCATTTCTCTTCTACAATTTGACTAGTCACATCTCATATAAATGGGTTCCATGAAATATACAAAGATAAGCACCTTAACAAGGATCAAGTGAGTGCTTGGAAACGTTTATGGATTCCCTGAATGCTCCAGCCAACATGGTAATTTTTCAAAGCTCTGTAGAAGACACCTTTCTCTCTGATTGGGGCCCCTGGTTTACTCAATCATTTGTGTCATGAAAATAACACCTTTTCTGGAAATTATACTGCCAGGTAGAAATGTCTCTGTCTCTCGGTTCAAAAAGAAAGACTTTACAGCCTCATCCCAACTCCATGCAGGGATTCTCCTGCCAGGTAAAAGCCTTTCCTCCACTATGGAAAACTAGATCACTATTAAAAACCTAGTCATGTATGTTGTTTGCAGATCACCACCCTCAGGAACCGGATTGATCAGGCCCAGAAACAGTGAGTACCCACCTACCTTTGCCAGCCCAGGTGTTTGCAGAAGTCACTTCAGTCTTCTTGCCCTTGTTTTCTTCTTGGAAGGGGAAAAAGTACAAGACAGGGGGGCAAATTCCACCCTACTCCCTTCCCTTAAGAAAATGTTGGTGAAACTGAAGCAAATCTATGACCATCATGCAAAAGAATCCAGTCCTCTTCTGTCAATCTCTGCAAGGCTCACCTAACAGTACACTACTTTCTGTGTTGCTGAGTGTTTTTGAACACAAGAGCAGCCTTTATTAAAAGGTTTGAGCTGTTTCTGAGATTGGAAGGAACAGGATGCCATCTAACACTAATCATATCCAGGTTTGCCTTTGCCACATGCAATTCATACCATGCGGCCATGGCTGATGGGTTCTTTTCAGTTGGTCTTCCCATTTCCCTTCCCTCATTCTAATTCAATCCCTCCCCCCTGCTTGTTTTGTTCTGTGTCTTTGCATGTGCCCATTAAGAAATCTAATAGATCAGAGATAAAGGGTGTTGGGAGAAGAAATGTTGTCAAACAAAAGGGAAGGTTTAGAGCATAAATTTCTGGGGGGAAAGGAAGTAGAGAAGAACTCCCACAAGCCATTAGGTTCTTGTGTTCTTCATGCAAAATCCCACAAGAGTTCAAGGGCTGGGATCACGGAGTATTACCCAGAAAGGCAAGAGCAAAACATTGGCTTGTTTTCTTCTACAGTAGAACATGATAGCACTGCCAGTGTTTTCTGGTGACTGAAGCACTGTGTTCCAAGGGAGTAATGAGATCTGCCACATGTAATTGCTTGCAATCCATAAAAAAATAGACTATTTTTCCTCACCAAGGAAAGAAAAATAACCAAAACAACACTACTAGGATTTTTTTTGGTGGTTTGTTTTAAATCAGTGCATGGTGTCCAAACCTAAAGATGTTTTGAAGAATTGGTGCACTAGTCCCACACTAAAACTTACTGTGTGACCTTTCTAATTAATAACCAATACCTTAAACAATAATACCTTATTGAGACTTAGTAGGGAATATTGCGGTGCCAGATATACGGTAACCTAAAGGGATCTGTGTTATCCAGATTTAAAAGACAAAAAGACACCTGCTTGATGTTTAAAATAATTATTTAGGAAGCTGTGGTATTCTGGAGTGAGGAGCAGCCTGTTATCATAAAACAGTTATAGTACAGATTGAGTGGTAACCTGTTAAGGCATAGTCAGTCGTAATGCCTGCGTATGCGCTTTGGTTTATGTGGAGGTTGGAATTCCCTTCCTCCCTCTGCACTGACCAAAGCCCCACCAGACTGACCATCAAGTTGCTGCACCCCTCTCCCATAACCAAAAAGACTTTGCCTGGTGAGAGTCGTGGGCGGGGGGGGGGGCGATCAGAGAAGCATTTAGCTATGCCCTGCAGACAGATGCAAAAATGATTACATCATCCACTGAGCCCAGCAGAGGATGTAATCATTTCATATCTTGCTACAGGGACATAGTCAGATGCTTCTCTGATTCCCCATCATTCTCAACAGGCACAGAAGAGCCATGGGTGGGTGGGTGGGTGGGTGCTGCAGCAACTGAGTGGTAGGTCTGGAGATTGGTGAATGTCCAGCTGTAGCTGAGTTCTGCATGCAGAACTACTATGCTGTACTGTACCGTACATGATTGAAGCCATTATCTGACAACTTTGAAACAAGTGCTAAGGGTTTTACACTGGATTAGAATGTAAGCAGGGGCCTACCTATTGTGCAGCAGGACTGTGATGGGTACAGAAGACCTCGAGCTTTGTGAATCCTATCAGCCTGATCTTTGATCTTGCAAAGTGTGCTTAAAACAAGGCCTATACAATCTGCCTCCTGTCCCAATACAACTTCACTGTGATAATGCACCATGTTTGTTATGTGGACACTGCTGCTACCTATGACAGCACAAAAGTATAGGATCAAGTTTCAAGTAATCTCTGTACTGTGAAAAGGACATGGCAGCTGCTTATCTTGCATGTCTAAGGTTGTTTTCAGAACAGATTGTCCTGCTAAATTAACTGACAGGTAAAGTATGCACTCTCTGTGTGTGCGTGTGCTCGTGTGTGTATGCCACTGTGACAGTTCCTTCTATACACGAAACTACTGCTGAACAGATTCACTGGTGCTGGGAACCATGTAAGGCTTTCAGATGTTCCTTATTGCTCTTGAATGCAAACTCCTTCCCTTTTCCCTGGATGAGTCTCTACTGGAATGTTCTGGAGGAGCATATATTCAAAGCTCCAGGCCACAAAACCTGTGGCAATTTATGCAGGGTGGCTCCCTGGGCAAGGTAGTACAGTACCATCCAGGGATAAACAGCATGCAAATATTTACACTGACAGAGGAATCTGTTGCTGCTACAGTTCAGAAACTCTAACAGCAGACTAACTTACTCATCTGGAACTCACTCATGCACCTCTCCCACAGCAGGAAGGTAAGTGTTATGCATGTCTGGGGTATTTTTCCATTTGCATGCCCAATGAAGCAATATGGAAACCATTGGAACCATAGTTAGAGAAATATGAGTCAATATCCTTATTCCCAATGTCCAAAGAAAAGACAAATTATTATTGGTTGCAGTGAAGGCATTGGTTGCACAAATGATCAGATTGCAGAGTAGGCACAAACTGGCCACAAATGCTTCTGGTCTATAGCTATGGATAGGACATTGGGTATAAAATCTGTGGAGAAGGATCTTCATAAAGTGGGGGATGGTGGAGGTGGTGGTATTTTTTACTAACCTTAAGTGAAACTCCAGGCCACATGGTGACCACCACATCTTCATATCAGGATAGGAGTGGGAATCATGTTGCTTTTCAGATTTTTTGGACTCCAAGTTCCAGCAGCCAGAGCCAGCATAGGCAATAGTGGGGGACACTGGGAGTTCTGGTCAACAATATGAGAGAGGCTGCATGATTCCCATCACTGATCCAAGACAACTTGGGGTTAGATAAAATTGCTTCAGGAGCTGGATTTGGCCCAACTGACTGTTCAATTAAGTGAAAATTGCAGTGGCTGTAAAAAAAAAAATTAAAGTTCGTTTCATCCACTTTAATGCCAGTGCACCCAGCTGAAGGGATGTCTGATCAGCCTGTTCTAGTGACAGGAAATCCCAAGCTTCTTAATGAAATAGCAAAGTCAGGGGCAGCAAAGGATAAGACCATGGCAGGTGCACTGAACTGTTTTTCCTCCTTCTCTGCATTACAGCAGCAAGAAGGCCGGAGCCAAAGGGAAAGTTGGCGGGCGCTGGAAGTAAAGATCTGGAAGGTGCCTGCAAGCAGAATCATCAGTGGCGGTGGCATGGCTAAAGATTGCTGGCCTCCCTTTCCCTCTTTAAACATGGATTCCATTCCCTCGCCTAAGCAAAACCATAGTTGCAACATCAGCCTGGATTGCCTACTGCTTATTTCAAGGGCGCCCACCTCTTCTAGAACCATTGCCCTGGAATCGAGATGACTCCTTGCTGACACCTTTTATTACCTGCCGCGTGTGTCCTTTATTTTCCTAACCCTACGCTGCCCCTTAGATTGCAGTGTATGAGTCCTTTGGTTTTGTAAATAAAGTGTGACCGATAATATATTTCAGCTGTACAGCTCATGATTAGCCGTTCTTTGTCTTTCATTACAATAGACCAAGAATGTATCATTTATCAAAGATGTAGAGTTCATTGGCACAGACGATAGAATTTAGTAAAGGGTGCTTGAAGTAAATGTATGCCAATTTAAACCTAGCAAAAACTGTACAATGTTAAGATATAATTTAACACATGCATTTCTGATCCCATGCATAGTTATGCAAAAGTAAGCTTTGCTCAAAGTCTGTGTCAGCTAAGGCTATATAAAATTGCCCCTGTAAAATGAAAAATGCCCATTAGAAAATTTGGGGTCATAAGAAAAATAACACCGGCTGATTTCAAGGTGATTTCATCCCTGATCTTTAGCCTGGTCCACCATGCTTGGTCTTCCTGAATCCCCATTAACTTCACCTGCCTGGGTTTCTCAGAGAAAAGAGGAAAACAATTTTCTGGCTTTCAAGTTGTGATTTTGTAGCTTTAACAGTATCAATGGATATGTTTCATCCAAAACATCTGGAGGAAACCAAGTTGGCCAAGCCTGCATTACATTAAAAGCAACCTGTTCACTTGCTCTCCCCACCTCACTTCTACACACGAGTCCCAAATTGGGGGGAAAGCAAGATAGAAATAAAGATGATGATGATGATGATGATGATGATAATGATGATGATTACCACTACTAGAGAGCAACAGTGGAGAGGAGCTTTGTGTTCCCTTCTTCACCCAGGTATTGGGCATAATCCTCTTCAACAGGGAGCTGACTTCTTGAATAGGCTTCCTGATCAATTGAGGATCCAGGAAGGTCATGTTTAGTCTGATATTTCCAGATAAAATGATCAGGTAGCAGGTGACTGAAGGATCTCTGGCTGAAGCCCTACAGAGCCACTGCTAGTAAGAGCAGGCAGTACTGGAACAGAGTGGCAAATAGACTGATCTGGTATAAGACAGCTTCGTATGTTCCTATTTATTCTTTGGGTGTAAAGAGAAGTAAAACTGCACATGGGAATACTGTTCTGATGGAGACAAACCTGATCACCACTGGGCTGGTGGGTCTAACTACCATAGATGAGAATATTGTGAGGAAAACAAGCCTGCCTCTATATGTTTATTTTTTATTTCATTTATATGCCGCCTTTCTCCCAAAGTGGGACCCAAAGCAGCTTCCAGAAATAGTCAATTAAAAACAATTACAATAAAATTTAAGAGTCAAAATCACATTAAAAACCTGCTTAAACAAAAACATCTTTGCCTGCCAATAAAAGGAAAGAAGGGAGGAGGCCAGCCTAGCCTCCCAGGAAAGGGAGTCCCAGAAGGTGGGAGCAGCCATTGAGAAGGCTCTCTCGTGTCCTCACCAAGTATGGTTGCCATATTTCCCGGAAAACCAAGAAAATCCTGGATTGAAGGGACTAAAAAATGTCCTGGCCAGCTGGACCAGTTGAAGCAGCAGATCCTGGATTCCTCCTTAGTTGGAGCACAGGCCAAGAGATTTCCAGCACTTTTAATGGTTATGTAGAAGAGGGTATTTTAGCAGACCTTGCTTGTCTTGCAACCAGGGAACAAGCAACACCTGCTGGAATTCCCTCTTCTGCACAACCATTGAAAGTGTTGGAACTCTCTCCAGATTTCAGTCGGGCAACCCTAATTTTCAGTGGGCAGAAAACCTGTCCCTAGCTTGTTTGTTGTTATCTCTGCAAAAATAGGTTTTTTAAGCACCATACAAATTAGGGTGTGGAGTGAGGGAGAAAGGCTTTGTGTATACCAGCAACAAGATGTATGTATCACATGCCATGTTCATTTTTTTTTTTAAAAAAAAGCAGGGGTAGCCACTCTGTGTTTGGAGGAAGAATGTACACTATTTGGAGGCAGCTGTGACTCTCACTGGCAGGAGTTAAGCCTATTGAAGGTGATGGCTGGGAGGATTTTGAGGGTTGCAGTCCAAACAAATAATTTTTCCATGCTCTGGCTAAACAACAGGAGAGACATTGGCTTTGTGCCATCTTTGTGAACTTCCAGAGATTTACATTGGCAGGGAACAAGCAACACCTGCTTCACAAACACCAAGACCAACAGTATCTCTAGGACCCATTGTTTTTTATTGTTGTAAAAAGCGCCATGTAAATTGATGGTGCAATATAAATAACTAAATGATGACTACTACTGCTACTCTCTCTCTGGCTTTTCTCCGCAAACGAAGATTCAGGAAGGACTCATCCCGCGCTTTCTGCAATACTATTACTGAAATATGTGTTAAAACAATATTAAATGTCAATATCTGGTCTGTTTGTTTGTTTTTTGCTGATAATCTGCGCAATCCAGTCCTGTATACTTTTGTCCTGGTTTTATGGAAGAGAATTATGGCAACCCTATCACCAAGTGAGTCTATGGCAGTGGCAGACCAAGAATAAGCCTTCCCCTGTGGATCTCAGAACTATGCTTCTGAAGGCAGCTTCAGGACTGTAGGAACATGGGTGATATATTTCAAGACCTTTCTACAGTAATGACACTCATTTCCAATGGCCAAACCAAGGAACATACTAAAATAAAGGATGGAGAACAGCCACTGAAATGGAAAGTTTCATTCTGAAGGGTCATTGGAATGTGTTAAATTCAGAGTATTTACTCATATGGTGCTTTCAGTTACCTTAGATAACTGTTGAAACAGGAAGCATTGCCCCTGGGATATTTGTTGGAGTGGACTGAGATGGCACTAGACCCTGTGTGGTGACCTGTAATGCTCTGACTTAAAAAAACATCTGGAGAAATCTGTTTTGGGATGGCCACAGCCTTTAAAAATTCAGATACAAAGCCTCTTTTGCAATGGCCATTAGAATTCAGTGAGAGAGGTTCAATAGTGTGTAATAACATGGTATACTGTACATCAACTGCAATAAGATATTGAGAGTTTTTCTCCTTTCTAAAATTCTTGAAGACTTAGCTGTTTGCTGTGGAGTCAACTGATTTTTCCAGATGGAAACAGGAATGCATTGGGATGAAGTGGATCCTGCTAAATCGCTTACAAGCTTAATTTTTAAAAGACCTTTGACAAAAGTTCTTCACCGAACAGTCCTATGGAAATGTAATTGTCATGGAAGTAGAGGTGAAGTCCCCTTAGGGACTGGAAAATACAGTAGTTAAAGAACAGAAATCAGGTCTATGCTTTCTATTCCCACCCCACCCCCATAAATTATGGGTAGTGAGGTGGTCAGGCTTGCTGTTTACAACATCGAACTATTCAAACAAAAAGGAAATACCAAGAGTTCCAAAAGGATCTCACCTAAGAGGGAGAATGGGCATCACAGAATCAGAGTTGGAAGAGACCACAAGGGCCATCCAGCCCAGCCCTCTGTCATGCACAGTCATATATATATATATATATATATATTACGATCGACCGATCAGAGTCATACACAGTGAAAACACAATGAAAGCACTCCCAACAAATGAGCCATCCAGCTTCTGTTTAAAAACCTCTAAAGAAGGAGACCCCACCACACCATCAGGAAGCTCTTTCTAATGGTTAGGTGGAATCTCTTTTCCTGTAATTTGAGTCCATTGCTCCGTATCCTAGTCTCTGGAGCATCAGAAAACAAGCTTGTTCCGTCTTCAATATGACATCGCATCAAATATTTAAACATGGCCAAATATTTAAACATGGCCAGCCATCATGTCACTTCTCTTCTCCAGGCTCCCTAAGCCTGTCCTCACAGGACACAGCTTCCAGACCGTTCACCATTTTGGTCGCCCTGTTATGGACACGTTTCAGCTTGATAATATCAGTTTGGCACATGTGGTTCAATGTAAACAAATGTAGAGTGGGGTCAAAGAATCCCATGATTGCATACACACTGATGGCCACTAACCCAAAGGTGGTTGAACAAGAAAAAGATCTTGGGAAATGTAGTTAATAGGCAAATAAAAACATTGTCCCAGTGTGCAACTGTTATGAAAAAGATGAAGGGGAAGGGCCACAGCTTAATGGTTCAAGCTTTCTAGGTGGGGAAAGACTCAGGCTTAATACCTGGCATTTCTATGTATGAGTGGGAAAGAATCTGTCTTGAAGCCCTGGAGAGCTGTTGTCCATCAGTGTTTACAATACCAGATTAGATGGACCAATGGTCTAATCTCTCTGTTATCACACTACACTGTTATAGCACTTATTATTCCACTTTAACTATTATGGCTGCCTCTTGTGGAATCCTGGGATTTGCAGTTTAGGGAAGGGCATTTAGCATTCTCAGCCTAAGAACTCTTAGGCTTCTTTAAACTACAAATCCCAGATTCCACAGGAGGCAGCAGAGATAATCAGACAGGAATGCAGAAAGCATTCCTGTCCCACAATCTCCAGACCTGTCCCTGTCCTGACACAATAACCCTCCCCATCAGACTTACCTTTTCTTGTGTCCAAAGGCAGCCCAGGAATGAACAGAGTGCTAACGGAACTCCGTTCACTTCCTGGACTGAAATCCTGCCCATTCTCGCAAGAAGATGCGAGCATAGGAAATTCAAAAATAAGAAGAAAAATACACAAAAAAAAGTTCACAAAAGCACATACACACACTAAAAAAATAACAAGTAACATGTGGATGGTACAAAAAAGAAGGTAGACTACCTGGTTCTCGTGATCCCACCTGGAAGCGTTCTGGCAGGACCACCCACTGATGCTGTATTCACGAGTCAAAAATGTTGCGAGGTTTCAGATGCTGGCAATGCCGGCACCAAAACGGGACGGACGAGCCATTGACAGCTCTGGCCCATCAACAAATAGAAACAGCAGAATAACGACAGTGGAACTCAAAACGATGACATCATGTGATATCAGCGTCCTTTTGCATTCCGCTAGCGCCATTTTGACACCACATCAGCAGCGTCTGATAATCTCCAGCCACAGTAGTTAAAAGTGGAATCTCTCTGGCTTTTCTTCACAAACGAAGATTCAGGAAGGACTCATCCCGCACTTTCTGCAAGTGCGCTGATGACTAAAAAGGCCAATCGAAGATAAACAAGTCCAGTTGCAGAAAGCACAGCAGAAGGTCTCCTTGGGTGATGTTTCTGGGTTGTGATTCTTTCTGCATTGTCATTTCTCTTCAAGACTTGTTCGGTGTGAGTTCTCAAATAAGGCTGCAGCATTGTGGATAGTGTGTCTCCATGCCTCCCGATGTAGACCAGGGCAGACCATTGTTGGTGATCAATTTGGCCAAGCCTGAGATGTTGTTTCAGGGAGTCCTTGTATTGCTTTTTTGGATCGCCCCTCTTATGCTGACCTGTGGCAAGTTCACCGTAGAGTAGTATTTTTGGGAGGCAATGGTCCTCCATCCTAGAAACGTGGCCTGCCCAGCGCAGCTGTGTTCTCAATATCATGGCCTCAATGCTGGTGATCCCTGCTTGCTCAAGGGCAGCAACATTCGTCACATAGTCAGTCCAGTGAATACTTAGGATTGTGCGTATACAGCACTGATGAAAGCATTCAAGGAGTCATAGGTGGTGGCGATAGGTGACCCACGTTTCAGATCCATAAAGGAGAATAGATAGTACAATGGCTATAAGGAAGCGCAGCCACCTACGTTCCTGTGGGATGGTTAGGGATCAAGAATAAACTAGCAAATGTCATAATGCCTTTATAGAAATAAATGGCACAACCATGCTGCGCAAAATTTCTCACCACATCTCAGAAGGGATCTTATTGAGCTAGAATAGGTGCCAAACAAACAAACAAACAAGGCAACCCAGTCAAAGGGACTGGAGTAATTCACAAGAAAAGGTTACAGTCTGTTTAGATGAACAAAAAAGCAAAATATGCCAGAGATTCCTGGACTGTAACTCCCATCACCCTTCGCTGAATGTGCTGTGCTAGAGGTGACTGATGGGAGATGCAGTCCAACACGTGGAGGGCTACACGTGCCCAGTCCAGCCGTGTGGTAAGCAAGGGGGGACGAGATGTGAGCCTTTGCATGCTGTGTTCCAGGGGGGAACGGCCACAGAGGGGCAGGCGCGAATCTCCGCCTGCAAACCTTTAAGCCCCATTGCTTGGGATTCTCATTTGAGACACCCTGACTGACAGGGAGATCATAGAGGCTCTATGGGCCAGCCTTCTTTTCATAGATTTAGAAGTGTAGACTCGCCTACACAAACTCACTTCCGGGTTTCTTTTCACTCCTCCTTTGTATCTCCCGGGAGGAGAAAAGAGACAGACTTGTACCAAAGCAATCGGAACCCCAAGTTTTAATGTTTTTTGTGTGTGTGTGTGTGTTTTGGCCTAGGCAAGATTAGGCAGCAGCGATGCATCTCCTCTGCCAACAATATTTTTTAAAAAAAATATTTGTTTTTTAAAAAATATTTATTTAAAGCAAATATACGTATTTACAAGGCAGACATATATTAAAGCAAAGGAATTTTTTAAAAAAGACACAAAATAAAAGATAAATTAAGTAATATTATGCAATCAAACAATATAAATCTTATTCTAGTTAATTTCTATTCTACATGGCTTCCCATGTAATAAATACCATCCTGGTTTTTACCCTTTCAACATCATTTCAAGGGCATTGTGATAAATTCCTTCAATGGCAATTGTCCCTGTTTTATTTATTTTTTAAAAACTAAGTTTACATTTGTTAATTTTTACACCCGACTGTCTTATCTCAATGTTGGTTTAAATGTGTGTTGTTTGATATAGCCCCAACAATTCATAATTAATTGAAGCGTAGGCAGTTGAGTTGGCAGCAACCGAGGTAGTCTTTTCATACCACTTCGGAAACTTTTCTTTTCTTTTTTTGACTGCGAGGGTTTTGGAGGAGGAAATCCCATCTCTCACCTGCAGTATGGACTACACTGCAGGGCTGTCGCTCAGCCCACTCTCCTTTTCACCACTATATGGGGAGAAGGGACTGGCTTTTTTTCCCCGTAATGCCTTCTGTAGGGAGCCGGCAGAGAGATGCACTAAATCCTCTCCACCCGCTGGTCAATAACCCAAAAAGCAAACCTTGATTTTGCCATCATATATAAGGGACACCATTTTGCTATGCCATTGCATAGAATGGGACTTGGTATTCACGGATTTTGGTATCCACGGATGGGGGGGGGTCCTGGAACCAAACCCCAGTGAATATGAAGAGACAACTGTGCTCTGAAGAGGAGGAAATGATGGTACAGTCATTCTTAGAAAGTAATTTTTACCCCCCCCCCAAACGCTGGGTGGGGAGAAACCAGGATAAAATCTGCGGTGGCGCTTCATAAATTCTTCGAATTTACAACAGCATTGCCATGGCTGAGAGGGGCGGATGGGAGGTGCAGTCCAACGAATGCGAGGTGCAGTCCCACGAAGTCGAGAGCACCCCCAGCCTCGCTGCCTTTTAATGCCAAGGCACCAGGAGGTGTCACTTATGAAGAGCCACGGACCGCTTCTCCCTTCCTAGCTCTAGGCTCCTCTGTCTCAGCCCGAAGTCCTCCTCCTCCTCTTCCGGAGGCTGCCGAGGGTGTCGGGAGAGCGAGGTTGGGCTCACTATGGCCAGGCGAATCCTGTGAGTAGCCGCCGGGGAGTTTTATTTTCGCTCCATGCAGGGTGTAGCCCAGTGGCTCTTAACCTTTTCTTTACCAGGGACCCCCTTTAAATATCTTTTGTTGCTCCGAACCCCCAAGACTTCGCTCTAATAATCCCTAATAATAATAATAATAATAATAATAACAATGATACCTGATGATAATAATAATAATAATAGTACAATTATACCATCTATTAAACCTTCCTTCAGAGGCAGTGGAGGGGGAAGGAAGACTTTTCTGCTTTTTCCTGCAAATCTGTGGCTTGAGCGGGTCGAATGGCAATGCGCAGGCCAAGCCAGCCTTTGCCTTGGCTGCTGTCACGTGGCTCCTCCACTGGAGGGAGGAGGTGGGCTGAGCAGCCTTCAAGCCTTCGCGGAGCCCCCTATGAGACATTGGGGACCCCTAGGGGTCCCCAGTCCACAGGTTAGGAACCACTGGTGTAACTCCTTCCTTGGGCATTATTTGCTTTTTTTTTTTTTATGGGGTTCAGGGGAAAAAAAGGGGGCAGGGAGATGCGTGTAGGAAATAGTGTCCTAGCGCATAAGGCTATTGACCTATAGTGCATCCGCACTATGGAATTATAGCACAATGATGCCACCTTAACTGTCATGGTTCCATCCAATGGAACCCTTGAAATTGCAGTGTAGGGAGGAGACCTTTAGCATTCTCAGCCAGGGAGCTCCTCTTGTGCCTCACCAGTTACAGTTAATCCTAGTGCTATACAGTAGGACCCCGTATCCGAACCCCCTCCACGGATGGTGAAATCCACGAATAATAGCAAATGCCATCTACCACCCCGCTGCAGGAGCCCTCCTGGGGGAAGGGGGGCAGGAAAACTCCCCCACCCTCCCCCTCTCTCCCACCTTCATCCCCACGATCGCTGCCGCAGCAAAAGAAGCCCTCCCAGGGGAAAGGAAGGGACTGGACAGGCAAGTCCCCACCTTTCCCTGCCATCGCCAACCACAGATAATTGAATCCGCAGTTGGTGAAACAGTGGATACGGGACTTCTACTGTACAATAGGAGCCCATATTCACTGATTCATTATCCACTGATTCAGCTATCCACAGGACATAAAACAGCACACCTACCATAGAGTCTTCCTAGAAAATGTGTCCTCTCTAGCCATTTTCTAGGTCCTCCAAGGCAAGTCTATGACATTTTAAACCAGAAGACCCATTGTTTTCAATGCCACAGTTTTCAGTATCCATGCTCCCCCCCTCCCCCCGAACCAATCCCCAGCAGATATGGGGGTCCTACTGTAATTCTGTAGTGTGAATGGGCCCCTACTACTGATCACAAGAGAATGGTGGGTTCCGGTTCAAATCCCATCTTTTACCTTCCAGGATTGACCTGTCATTTACTGGGTTTTGGAAAAAGCTGTGGATTAAAACAAAAACAGATGTCAAATGTATCCTAATGGGAGCTAAGCATCTGATGTCCATGTGCTTGCATCTTATTTTTGTTGTTCAAGCTGATTCTGACTTAAGGTGACTCCATCCTAGGGTTTTCTTGGCAAGATTTCTTCAAAGGAGGTTTGCCATTGCTTTTCTCTTTGGCTGAGAGTGTGTGACTTGTCCAAGGCACCCAGTGGGTTTTCATGACTGAGTGGGGATTGGAACCCTGGTCTCCCAGGGTAGTCTCTATCCCACACTGGCTTTTCTATAGCTTCCTCAGACAGCTTCAATAATGTATCAAAAGAAAGCATGTGAGGATAACAAAATGTTGACAGCTTCTTAAAAGTTCCCCAAAGTGCACAACCTGTGTATAAGCTTGATGACTGTCACAGGTACAGACAGTGTAAATCAGGGATGGAAATCATGCTATCCTCCAGATGGTTTTGGACTGCGATTGCCAGCAGCCCTAGCAGCATAGCCAATGGTGAGGGATGCTGGGAATGACAGACCAAGAATATCTGGACGACTACATGATTTCCACTCCTGGTATAAATGCACTAAAAGATAGTCTGATAAAGATTCATATTAGTATTGACAGGATTGTGAGAACGAGGAAAAGTTAGTCAGTGTCTTTCAGATTTCACCTTTAAATTGTGTGTGCATTATATTGTGAGGGTTTTATCACTCTGAAACTTAGGTATTTGTGTGCATATTTCTGTGCAAGTCCCCTGTGTTAGAACAGGACTTACTCCTCAATCTTCATCATTCATATTTTTCTAAGTAGGCATGCTTCTTCTGCATTCTTGAAGTGGATGCATTTTTCTCCTAATGACTGCAGCGTGTTACTGAACATTTTAGAAAATGTGGTTTGTTGTTTTGCAGCTGTACAAATTTAATGCATTTGCTTTTATTTTTATTTTTTTTAATATATCAGATTACAAGTTTGCTAGTGCATTGCAAACACTGTACAAGGCGAATGCATTGCAAATATACTGTAATTCCTAATTGCAAATACTAGGGCTTCATTGGGTTCTGTGAGGTATGAATTGGATACAGTTGTCCCTTCACATTCGCGGGGGTTAGGTTCCATAGACCCCCGCGAATGTGAAAATTCCGCGAATAATGGCAGCCCTCCACCCGCCCTCCCCAAGCGACCCGAGGCCTCCGGAGGCCTCGCGTCGCTCTTCTCTGCCGCCCCCGCCCTCCCCAAGCGACCCCCGAGGCCTCCGGAGGCCTCGCGGTCGCTCTTCCCTGCCGCCCCCCGCCCTCCCCGAGCGACCCCCGAGGCCTCCGGAGGCCTCGCGGTCGCTCTTCCCTGCCGCCCCCCGCCCTCCCCGAGCGACCCCCGAGGCCTCCGGAGGCCTCGCGGTCGCTCTTCCCTGCCGCCCCCCGCCCTCCCCGAGCGACCCCCGAGGCCTCCGGAGGCCTCGCGGTCGCTCTTCCCTGCCGCCCCCCGCCCTCCCCGAGCGACCCCCGAGGCCTCCGGAGGCCTCGCGGTCGCTCTTCCCTGCCGCCCCCCGCCCTCCCCGAGCGACCCCCGAGGCCTCCGAAGGCCTCGCGGTCGCTCTTCCCTGCCGCCCCCCGCCCTCCCTGAGCGACCCCCGAGGCCTCCGGAGGCCTCGCGGTCGCTCTTCCCTGCCGCCCCCCGCCCTCCCCGAGCGACCCCCGAGGCCTCCGGAGGCCTCGCGTCGCTCTTCCCTGCCGCCCCCGCCCTCCCCGAGCGACCCCCGAGGCCTCCGGAGGCCTCGCGGTCGCTCTTCCCTGCCACCCCCTGCCCTCCCCAAGCGTCCCCGAGGCCTCCGGAGGCCCCGTTGTCGCTCCCCTCGCCACTTTCCCTGGACTCCCCTCGCCTCCCCGGCCCTCCCCACTCCCTCCTCAGGCCTTCATGGGGCCTCCGGAGCGCCTCCGGGGGCCCCGTGAAGGCCTCCCCAGCCCTCCCCACCCCCTCCCCAGGCTTTCATGGGGCCTCCGGAGCGCCTCCGGGGGTCCCTTGAAGGCCTCCCCAGCCCCTCCCAGGGCTTTCACGGGGCCTCAGGAGGCCCCCTGTCGTGGTTTTGGGGGGGCCCGCGGGGGCTCTCCCAAAACCGCGAATAATCAAAACCGCGAATGTTAAGTTCGCGAAAGTGGAGGGACAACTGTACATTGTGGTCAAAAACAAACTGAAACAAAGGAGTCCCCCATTGCTGATTATAACACAATGAACAGTTTAGAATATCAGAATAGGTAACACATTATTTCTTACAGAAAAGGATCTTCTGTGTAGCAGTTTTATGACATTTGAAACAAACCAAAGTCATATGTGAAAACAAAGTTGTGAAGGAGGCCTTCCTCTTGGCCTTCTAACTGTTTGCTTTGTTTTCTCCTTTATTTATAGTTCCTAATACTATCCCACTTTTCTGGAAATCACTCCAATAATTCCTGAATCTTCTTAGCAATATTTCTGTTGCAAATCGTAGAGGCTGTACATTCTGTACAGATTTAATGAATTTTATTTTAAATTCAGTAGCGCTTACTTCTAAGGACACACTCCATAAGAGTGCTGCTAACAGTCTTCTGAAAGTTTTATATCCTTTACCTGCCTCTGCAATATTGCTAACCATTCCACTTACAGGGTCATCACTGCTTCTTTATGAGATGAAGCAGTGGTCCATAGAAATTATCATGTATCAGAGTCTAAACCCTGATAATTTCTATGGGAAAGTATGGTGATAGAGGAACTTGTAAAGCATATCCTTATGAGCACTTAAATGTGTGGGAAGTGTAAGTCCCATGAAAATATTTCGGTACCATGGTGTAGTGGTTTGAGTGTTGGACTGCACTCTGGAGACCAGGGTTTGAATCCTTGTTCAGCCATGGAAACCCATTTGGTGACCTTGGGCAAGTCACACTCTCTCAGCCTCAGAGGGAAGGCAAAGACAGACTGCCCCCTGAACAAATCTTGCCAAGAAAATCCCGTGATAGGGTCTCCTTGGGGTCACCATAAATCAGAAACAACTTGAAGGCACACAACAATGTGGACAAACTCAAATTTCTGCGTTAGGTAAATTACCTGCCATTTTGCTTTAGTGTTGTAATACACTATATGGCAGAAAATAAATTAAATCAGGTAATTAATCAAGCCAGGATTCTTTCCCCCCCCCCTTTTTTTTGTGGGATAGAAATACCTCCTGGCTTTAAAACAGGTTTGTTGAGAACGTAATGTATTCATTTTTATTGAAGAAATGTATAGAAGACTAGAGAGCCTGCTTATTTAAAATGTTTTCAGTGAGACTATATGATTCCAACATTCAGATTGCCCACCCCCTGTATCTGTGGAACCAATATCTGCAATTTCAGTTATGCAAGGGACACAAAGTAGGGGGCGCATACCATAGAGTTGTGCTGGAAAATGCCTAGTGATCTGTCCTCTCTAGGAATCGCTAGGTTCTCCAATGCAACTCTATGGTATGTTTGTGCATGAAGTTCTTTAGTTTAATGAGGTTTGCTATTATCTGCGGTTTCACTTATATACGGTAAGTCCAGGAATGTATCCCCTGCAGATATGGTGGTGGTGGGTGGTCTGTACTGGTAATAAATGGATTTCAACTAGTTCTTACTAACATTCCAGGTTCTTTAGCGTTGTTGTTTTTTCTTTGCCTTTAGCTATCCTCTGTACCAGTATGGAAATCCTCAAATAAGAGTTTTCCGGACGGATTACTTCTTAACATTGGTGAGACCTGGTGTTCCACAGCCAGAAGACACTGTGCAATTCCGCATTCCCATGGAGTAAGTGAATAGAAGGAAAGGGCGTATGTTTGTTCAGACACTTCAGCAGAACAGCCTCTGCATCTCCCGAGTGTCACAGTCCATAAGCAAGTGCAAGAAAATTTTTTCCTTGCCAACACTTCCACCCTGTATTCTCTTAAACCCAGCAGAATCCTTAATTTTAGAGAAACACATTTCTCCAGTAGAATTCAGTTACCTTCTACTGGTGTTGCTCGAAATGCTTAGGAGATTCCCTTGTTTGGAGAGCAAATGCTTTGCATCACTTGTGACTTGTTTGCTTCATTAATAAATAAAGATACATAATTGCCTTTGTGAGAGCAGTGTGATGAAAGAAGCCATTGCTTTGCCAGCTCCTTGAGGACCTAAAAGTCAAAAGGTTGTCTACTGTTAGGTCTTACAGTAAGCCATGTGGATTTCAGAAGAAGTGATGCTGTCCAGTAATATTTTTTCCAGATGCGGCAAGGGATGAATGGGAGCTATGACAAACAGAACAGAGGCTGGAAGCAGCTTTTTAACTGATAGGTTGCTTAAAGACTGAAGAGCTGGAGACTGAGACTGGCCAGGGTAGGGGTGGGAAGTGGGGATGGTGGAGTGACATCTGGGGCATGGTGATACCCTCCAGTGTCATTGAGTCTCCAGGGTTTTCCTGCTGGTGGTTTGGCTGGAACCTGGTGCTCTCTGCCCCATTCCTCATGTGGGAGGAAGAGGAAAGCCAGGAATCAAATCCCCACTGTGGCTTATTATCCATTGGAGTTAGCAGGGATTCCTCTCAAACAAGTCTCCAGAGGTCGGGCTTATGGGAGGCTCCCAGTGAGGAAGCAGGGCATGCCCAGAGACCTCTGTGGGCCTGGTGGGGAGTGGCTTCCAAGAAGAGTGTCACTGCAAAGAGGGAAACAACATGACTTCATTCATCATTCAGAGGGTCATCTGCTGCAGGGAGTTGACTCCCCCCCTGCCCTGCTGAAAACATCATTTCAGCCAATCACAACTATGGGATGGAAAGGAATTGCCTTGTCCCACCCATTTGCCAGAGAACAAGGGGCTGCTGCGTTTTGTGGTGGTGGAGTTTGTGGTTGTGTCTGTTTATAGCAGTCCGTTAGACGCTACCTTTGAGGACCATTCAGTTTTGGTATACAAATCATTGTAAGTAGGAAAATGGACAACATTTTTTTAAAAAATAAGCAAGATTATATCGGATTCTAGAGAGCTGGATGAGAATTGGTATCTCAGTATGAATATTTTGATAGAAACTAAAGTATGAGTTCTGTACATGTATACTTTCTGTCTGCCAGAGAGCCACGTGAATTTCTCTTAGCCACCAGACAGCCTAGTTTGAAGCCTTTTTCTCACTCGGCAACCATTGTTCCGAGTTCTACAGTGAGATTCTAGCCATGTTTTCTTGGAAGTAAGCCACTGATTTCAGTAGAGCATACTTCAAAGCAAGTGTATTTGTGGTCAGCCTTACATGACATAGCAAGGGTGTGGGATTTTGTTCCACAGGTCACAGGCCTGTTTTTGGAAGTGCCGATCACTACTAGCCAACAAGAACAGTTTGCTTAAAGTAAACACAGGCAGTGCTATTTTAATCAGTGTGATGCTTTTGCCCGTGGCTGTTCTTAAAATGTGGCTGAAGTTTGTTCTGAAGTCATGTTCTAGCAGATGTCCTGGGCTTGCTGCAAGAACTGCTGCTTGAATTCTTGTATCATGTTGTGATTGGAATGGTCCCTCTGGGACCTCCGTTGTTGTAGTGTAGATGTTCTTTGATGTCTACCCTGCCTTTCCACAGGAGCATTCAAGCTGGCATACAAGAAGCAAAACATCCTCGTGAAAAAACAGCAGAACAGCTTCGCAGTAACAAAAAAGCAAGACAAAAATAAATTATTGTCTAAAACAGACAACAGATCAAGACAACAGGAAGAGCAGTAAAACCCTAATTAATAAACCTAAATTCTAAAATGGTCAACTGAAGGCAAATTGCCTTTACTGCCTGTCTAAAAGCATGTGATTGTGGGACTAGTCTTACCACAACCAAAAAGACCTTCTCGTCTTTGCTTGGTCATTGTACAAGTAATGGTAGAGGAACTGTCCCTCCTCAAAAAATGGAATTGAGTTTTCTGGCAGGCTGCTGTGGCAGGGGAGGGAGGCATTTCTTGAAATATTCTGAATGCGGGCAGTTTGGGACTCTGAGTATCAAAATAATCATGCAGAAGCTGTTGATAGATGGCTCAGGTGGTAGCACTGCAGTTTGGTCAGATTGAATGACTCCATTTTGAACCTTAGCCATGGCATTCTGGACCAGTTGAAGCACTTGGACCCTGGCACTTGAGTGTTTGGGAGAAGGGCTGTCACCAAACCACAAACTTGTTGTTTCAGGAGGAGTACAGCCCCAATTCATCTTTGTCGGCCTTCTGTCAGCAGGTGAAGGCATTTCATTTCAGCAAGGAAGCTTTTAGAACATGACTGTCTAGGAAAGGGCTTTTAACAGTGCTGTAGTATTTCTGTTTGTTCCCTATTTAATGGATATGTCTGAAATCGTTCTTAATTTTTGTTTGGTTTCATTGTATTTTAGCAATAAGTCCCTATATGTGTTTTTCTGTGTTCATTTAAGTTTTATAAGCTATTTGCATCCCAGTGTTGGGGGGGAAAACAGGATAGAAATAATGATTATGACGATGGTAATAATAGGCTAAATAGTTCCTCCTGGATCACAGATACTTTATCTTATCTGATTAAGTTTGAGTTTTGTATACCTTCACCTGTGTTAGGAGAACAATCTATCACCCTCAAACAATACATTTCTTCAAAAAGCATGGTTTATATGGTTCATTGTATATCTATTTTAACCTTTCTAAAATTAAAACATGTGCAGTATTTCTTTCTGTTTTAATTGTCTGTTGTCAACACAGGATGACTAGAGTGGAACTGAAGGACTACCTTGAAAGTATATACAATGTTCCTGTGGCAGCAGTAAGAACCAGGATACAGCATGGTGAGTCTTAGGTCTTCAAGTGAAGAATATACATTTCTCTTTTTCAAAGACAGACAAACAAACCCCTCTTTCATGTGATATTTTGTCCTTTCAGAACTCTACATTAGGAGAAGCAATTGCCTTTTAGGACTTAGTGGATTCTGTACAATATGAAAAACAAGGAAATTATGCTTTGCTGTTTGATCAGTTTCTGTGTAAACTTGGCTTCATTGTTATATCTCCATCCTCCCCCCTACAAGAGGATCAAATTTGGGATTACATTCCAACTATTGTTGATATTTCTGCAATTTTTTTTTTTTATAAATTAGGCATATTCTGCATCAATCATAGTTGAATCTAAAAACTTGTGGAAAGTGGCTGTAGTATAAATTGAATAATATTAATGGTATATGCACAAGACAGCAATGGAGATTAAATATAGCAGGGTTAATTAATTTAAAAAGCAAATCCACTGAAGCAGATTGGAATCTTCAGGTTTTTAAGGGAAGAAAAAAGACAAGTAGTAGAGAAATGGAAGGAAGAAAGGTTTGCATAAGCAATCGTAGGGAAATAAACAATAAATAGTGTAGTGTTATGATAGGTTCACTTTAGGGTCACCAAAAATTGGAAATGACTTGAAGGCACACAACAACAGCAGTGTGTGTGTGTGTGTGTGTGTGTGTGTGTACTGGAATTCTCAACATGTAAAATTAACCCTTCAAACCAACTATAACCTTCAATACATTGGAATTCCCACAAGAACAAAAATACTTGAAACCTCATTTTAATTAGCTTTTAATGATTCTACCACTTAAGCAAAATCTAGTGGTGATTAATGGTTGGACAAAAGGACATGCTTTGGTACTATTATGACATTTTTGGAGCAAATCATAATTGGGCATATTTTAGTTCCTAGATCTTTCTCTATGTTAGTTTGCAATAACAATTATCAAAGGAAATCAATAGAACAAGTCTACATTGACACATGGAGACTGACTAAAACAAAATGTATCATACAACTAAACATAAATAAAGACTTACACATATATAGCATAAAAATCTAACAACCAGGTTTGTGCTATAACCATTGCCAATACCAACAGAGGTGAATGGGACTTGAGCAAAAGACTGTGCTTAGTATTACATCCACTGTAGTTGTGCCGTAGAAGTTTCTAGTCAGCATTGTCCTTATTCATCTCCATAGCACTTTCAGGAGTTCAGTTGCTGCTCACCCATAAACTTGCATTTGATTTCTTGACTTCTGTTCTCTTGCAGAATCATGACCCACCAGATACTGTTCTCACTTGCAGGGCAGGGGAGGTGGGTGGGGGGAAACAAAGATAGGAGGTTAAGAACTGAGAAATTATAATGAAGAGTGTATAGAAATTTAACTGAAACTGTTCTGTATGTTCTGGATTTTGTAAGTAGCACGAATATGCATGTTCTAATCCTCACTAGTTCCTCAGAGTCTTGTTACAGAATCCACACAGAATTGGCATTTTGTGATGTTGTCACCTGAAGAGTTGTGAACTGTGTCCTTGGGTTCCAGCCATTTGCCAGTTTAGATAGATAGACAGAGTGACTGACATTTAACAGACAAAAATGGTCTGGTATGAAAACAGTCCCAGAAAATCTTTTTACTTTTTCCTATTGGGGCATTTCAGCAAATGAAATTTATTGAGGGGGGGGGGAACAGAGTGACCCATGCTTTTTTTGGGGGGGGGCAAACCATGATGCTGAGAAGCAGAAGTGACATATTCTGGTAATCAGTAGATCGACCCCAGTTGGGGAGCAGTGTATATGTGTGTATTGGAATTTTCTGGATTCAGGACATTGTAAACATGTGGAGTTAATCCTTCCATTAACTCTAACCTTCAATATTTTGGAATTCCCCCATGGACAGAAAATATTTATTTTTAAAATCTTGGATGAAAGATAAAAGGAGAAATGGTGCTTTCTGTTTGTACATTGATATTGCTGAGGATGAGAAGAAGTTTCTCTTTTTCCAGCTGTGGCATGATAGTATGGGCATTTTGTATGTACGGATGCTTTATGTAAGCATGTTGCCACTGTTGCTGTGACAGTTGGTACAATTAAATATAAGTTTGAATATAAGGTTAGACAAATTCTGACAAAGCAAAATTGTAGCATGATTAAGATTTGAATTTGAAGATAAGCAGTTCTACATTTGGGTGGAAACAGCCACAGAACCATTTTGGAGTACCATGCAATTAATTATGCCTGAAGTAACTACAAAGCTGAAATCCAGAGCAAATCAAACTCATCCTAACCGGAGGACTATTTATTAGGTCTTTATGAGGAAGGGGTATGGGAATTGTTTGCTCATGAGGAGTCAAGAGAAACTTTAATTTATTTTAACAGGTTCAAACAAGCAGAGAGACCACAAAAATAGACGAATCAAGAAGCCAGACTACAAGGTTGCCTATGTGCAACTGGTGAGTAATTGCATCCTTTTGAAGCTGGAAAAGGAAGGGTGTTGGAGGACATTTGATCAATTTTTTCATGCATCCTCTGAGCTGTATGTACGTGTGCTGAAATGCCACCATAATTGGTAGGTTAATCCAAAAAGCATTGAAAAGCATCTGTTTGACTGCTGTGTGAAATAGGATGTCTGACTGGCAGGCCTTTGGTCTGAACTGGTGTGGCTGATATTATATGCTAATGAGGAGATATGCCCCTTGGATTTGTAGGAACCACCTTGATAGGATATGTTGATGAAGGAATCTAATGGTGAGAACTGGATTGTCCATATTTAGATGATCATTTTTCTATGTGTGTACTGATGAAAGTGTAAGAGAGACTCATCTTGAGTTCTGCCAGAACCAAGTAGGTTCTATTTGTCATTTATGTTGTAGGAATCCTGCTCTTGTGGCAGTCACTAACACAGAAACCTTCAAAGAAAAAAAAGCTACCATGTGAAGTTATTTAACCTTACTGATAATATAGGCAGCTATTGTCTGTACTCCTTTTGATTTTTCTGGTATCCCTAGTGGGTAGGTGAAATCTATAGTTGTCACTGACATTCTCCTATGAGAGCAGAATGTATTGGATTTCGTAGGGTTTCAGTAGCAGTGAGAAGAAGTCTTGATGGTATGGAGTACCTTTGAAGTTTAGTGCTACTGAAGGATGAGCTTTCTCCTTCTTTTAAATTTAGGAGAAGGACAGAGACTCATATCTCTACCTATAGCTTAGGTGGTGTTCTTGAGCTTATTCACATACATACTTTGAATTGCCTTTACTCATACTTTAATTTTTAAATGTTTCAATTACCTTTATTTACCTTTTCCTATCTTCCCTTTTCATTTGGCCTGATGCAGTGCAAAGAATGTGTGTGTGTGTGTGTGTGTGTGTGTGTGTGGCTTCCAGAGTCTTGCTTCCTGTCTGAATCTGTTTGTTCCCTAAGACATTAAAATTATATCTTAATGGCATCTATGATGGCTTTTAAACTATCTTTCAGCGTGTGTGCACTAACGTTTTAAAAGGAACATTTCATATTTACTCTTAATTGATTTGTCCTAATCTATTCAACATTTCTTGGTTGACCGTGATATTGTTCTGAACCAAGAATGTAGACCCTTTTGCCCTCTAGATGTTTTGGACTCCAATCCCCATAATCCCTCATCTCATACTCCCATAATCCCTGGTTGTGCAGGGTAGGGCTGATAAGAGTTGAAATCCAAAACATCTGGAGGGTCAGAGGTACCTTCCCACTGTTATACACAATGACTAGCCTTCAGTTGCTTCTGATGCGAAGCCTTTGAAGCATTAACCACATTTTTTAAAAAAGCTACTTCTGATTAGTTTTTAATCAGTTGCTAATCCCCAAAAGTTTCCATTATGTTTTTCTAGCTGAGTCCCTTGTAATCCAATATTACTTAAAATTCAATATTACTTATGAATGAGGTGGGAAGAAAAACATTGCAAGACCCTGTTTTAAATTACTCAGACTACCGTGTTCCTTTTTCAAACAGAGGTGGTTACCCTAAGTCAACAGCCTTACCTAGGCTTTCTTTGCATAGGTGAGCAGGATGTTCTAGCATGAACCCTTGCTGATGCATGTGGTTTGCTGCTTACCTACGATACCATGGTATCATTTTCAGAAAGAATTAGTTCAGGTGAAGTAGACAAGAAAGGAATCTTTGGTCACTCACAAGCTTTTTTGTCTTGCTTTTTCCATCCTTCATCCTCCAATTCACCCTTTGGTTGACGTAAACAAATCCTGGGTTCAAAGAAGTTCATGTTTGTTGCAAGTTACAGGTAATCCTGTAAGGAAACTGTTCTGTTTGGGATGGTTTTCATGTTGGCTACCTTAAAGGATCAGTAGATGGCAGCATTATTCTTCCTTCCATTAGTTTTTTTCACTAGCCGGCATTCTTATATATCTGAAAAATATTGTTTTGTCTTGAAGGCAGCAGTTACATTTCCCTACTCTGGAAATCATCAGCTTCTGGTTTCCAGGCCAACTTATGCAATATAATATGCACACATTAATCATTACATTTAAGAGTTGGAAGATGAAAAGGTTGATGTGTTAGACATCATCTAACATGCAGCTCTATGGGTGAGAGTAGAGAATAGACTTTTATGCACAAGGACTGAGTTGTTGTAAAGATTGAAGACTTCACCACCATCACCCAAACTTGGGAAATGAGATTTTTTTTCCAGCACAGGTGATATTTGTCTCCCATCACAAATGACCTCAAATTAGTGTTTGTGGTCAATATCATCTTCTGTAGTTTCAGTCTGTTCTTGACATGTCCCTGCCCCCCAAGGAGAAAACATTTTGTTACCTTGGTTATGGTGCAGAACTACTGCTTCCTCTTCATGCTCAAAAAGCTGGAACTGAGTTATTTATCAGCGTGAAAGCAGCTTCTGTGCCTTCAGGACCTCTGTTGTTCTCTGCCTTGAGTTTCTTCTCCTTTTCATGGTGTTCAGCTCTGGTGTATCTGACCTGTTGATTCATGCTGGTGCCAAATCACCTGAAGAGAGGTGGATAGCCTGGGGGCTAGCAGCACATTGGATACTGCTAGAACTCTGCTAAGTTTGGGTGGGTCACTTAATTCTGGCAAATAGGCCAAGGGGCTTCCATCTGTGCTGACATGCCACCTGTGTTCCTGGTTTTGCAACCTGTTTATTCTACTAGAGAGTCACTGCTCATCAATTACTGTGTAACCCATAACTTAACTTGATGAAAAAGCTGACATACTTTCCCCTGCCTTTTAAATTAGACCCAGTTACCTTTATCCATTCCCTTAGTATCTTGAGGCTAGGGCTTGGCTATATAGAATCATATGAGCCCATAAAAGAAGGAATGCCTTGCACTAATGACATTTCGCAGCAGCTGTCCTAATGGTTTTTTTGCCCTCTTAAGCTTTGTGTGCCCGTTAGTAAACATGGAGGCTGCGAGTGATTTACTCGCGTTGGCGCTTACCTCAGTTTGCTGCTACCGCCCTCCCCCCCCCCAACGATGTCCAAGGTGAGATTGAGCAATTTTTCAATTGAGCTCAAAAAACCCACAACCCAACACCCTGTTTTCTTGCCTCGCTAAGGCAAAAATTAAACATGGTTGCAGTGGGTGCTTGCCTTGTTAGCAAGCCCCATCCCTGCGCTCGTTCAGCCAATCAAATTCGTGCTTCCTCTCATTTGGGCAGGCGAATCAAATTGACTTGCTTGCCCTAATGAGCAGGAGTATGCATCCTCCTTGTTTTTAAAAAGAAACAGGAAAAGCCGCGAAGGCTTTTCTGGTGAGATTTTTTGGCCTTTTTTGCCCCCCTCCTTCACAATATGGTGAAATTACATGGAATCCCATTAGGACAGGTAGGATTCTTCTTGGATTCCGTGTGGAGTTTTTTCACCATTTGGACAACCCCTAGATTATGGTAAAGTGCCCTTGATGGCTTCATGGGAATTTTAGCTAGTGCAGAGCACAGCAGCCCACCTTCTGGCAGTTACAGCTTGCTGGGACCATGTTTGAGCAGAACATACCCTCTAGGATACATATTCCCCTCTTTTGTAGCGTGTCCACGTACCTTAACTGGAATCAGTGCCAAATACCCATAGATATTAATTGAAATAAGAGTTTGATCTGTGGAATTCTGTCCCAAGCGAAATAGTTATAAATGTGGCAGACATTAAGATTTGACTTGCAATGAGTTTTTTTTTTAAGCCTTTGGTATGTCAGCAGGCAGGGTCTCTGTATAGATCTTTATTCCTTTCTGTACAGTTACTCTTCTGGATATAGCTGAAGTTACAAAACGGTCAAGATACATTAGCTACTGAACATGCACAGTAACTATTTTTCATAAAGCTTTCAACACTTGAGAATCTGACCAGTGCAAAATTACTGCATGGTATTGTGGAGGATTTATAAGGCTTTCAGTTCTGAGAGTTCAATGTAATGTCTTGGCTCTTTCAGAGCCTATCTGGCTGACAGCCAAGATCAGCATTTCTCGGCAAAACAAGAGGTGGAAAGAGCCAACTTGTCTGCACTGGCTTTTATTTATTAAAAGGTTCCAGATACGGATTGACTTCTGCTCATTATTTTATTTTGCCCAGCCTTGAAAGGAGGGGACCTGGGAACACTTTTCGTAGAGGACTTAAAGGGTATATTGTCAAGTGTCACTGTCATGTCTGAACATTCTCCATGCCCTCATCCTTAAAACAAAACAAAAAGGGTGGAAAACATGCAGAATTTCATCAAAATGTCTGCTCAGAATCTCTTTGCCTTCAGGCTCCCGTCTTGCAGTGACAAATGTTGGAAATGTGGAAGAAAGGTGCAAGGCCTGGCACCTTGGCTTATCCTTGCAGGCCATATCCTTGCCCTTTGAGGACAGAAAGGCTGTGTCTATGATAGACAAGGCCTCCCAGTTCTCTGCTTGGCAGTGAACCCAGCTCCAGTATGTGTAGCAACATCACTCAATGACCACGTTGTACATGCAAGTATAAGGGGGCAGATGGCAACCATGCAAACATTGCTTGATGCTGTTCCAATGTTGCCCTTGGTGTGTATGCAGGAGTTATTTTTGTTGTTTTAGTAATTTTTTTGAAAAGGTTTCTACCCTGCCTGATCCCTTAGAAACAAAGTGGACAACAGCTGCTTTAAGGTAAAATAATATACAACCAAAATAACTTTAGGCATTAAAAGCCACTTCAGATTTTCCCTAAAACAAAACAAACAAGTACCGTAATGTTGTGTAGCTTCTAGAAGATGCCCAGGCTTGGACTTAAGTGGACTTCCAGGAGGAGAGAATTTGAAAACTGCAGAAAAGTTATCAAAATGGTGCTTGGGCTTTCCTACAGGAGGTATTCAGGGACAATGTCAAGAAATCGCCTATTTCTGTAGAACACAGCGATGACATTCAGAGGTGAAGATGGTCTCCAAGTTATGTAGGGACTGGGCCATCTATAAATAATAATAATAATAATAATAATAATTATTTATATTTTTAACCCGCCCCTCTGCTCGGCAACCAGGGCAGCGTACAACAGGATTAAAACAGCAGCAAGTTAAAACAATCCTTCCCAATCCTAACCCTCCCACTCCTTAAAACTAAATTAAACTAGCAGAGAATTAAAACAAAGATAAAATACAATACAATATAAAAAAAATGGCAATAGCGGCAGGGGACGGGTAAGCAATCAACTCCACTTGAGCCGGGAAGTTATTCCAGGAAGGCCTGCCGGAAGAGGTCCATCTTTAGTGCTTTCTTGAAGCTATCAAGAGTAGTGGTAAGACAGATCTCGTCCGGCAGGCGATTCCAAAGTCTGGTAGCCATAGAAGAGAAGGCCCTCTGGGAGGTCTGTGACAGCCTAGTTTTCATAGGCTGCAGCAGTATCCTCCCAGAGGACCGAAGTGCATGGGAGGGATCACATGGGATGAGGCAGTCCCGGAGATAAGATGGACCCAAGCCATCTAGGTCAGAGATGGGGATTGTGTGGTCCTCAGATGTCAAACTCCAATAATCCCTCTTGGCAATCTTCCCTTGAGTATGCTGGTGAAGGCTGATGGGAATTGTAGTCCAAAAAAGCTTCTAGCTAGTATTTCCCATCCTATTCTAGGTCAGAGGTAGAACTTCAAATGATGCACCAGTGTTGCACATTGGAACTTGTTGTTGTGTGCCTTCAAGTCATTTCCAACTTAAGGTGACCCTATCACAGGGTTTTCTTGGCAAGATTTCTTCAGAGGAGGTTTGCCATTTGCCTTCCTCTGAGGCTGAGAGTGTGCGACTTGCCCACGGTCACCCGGTGGAATTTTGTGTCCGTGTGAGGATTTGAACCCTGGTCTCCAGAGTTGTAGTCCAATGCTCAAACCACTAGTCCATGCTGGCTCTCACACTTAGTTCCCTTAGTTCCTTTAAATTCTAGTAAGAAGGTACCCCAAAGGTAATTCAATCCACCTCCTGCTAATGCATGAAGTAGATGCTACAGCATCCCTATAAATTAATACATTTTGGAGGAGTTCGGGACAAAGCGCTCTTATGTGAGCAGATACCAACAAACACAGTTACCTGCCCCTTTGTCAGTCTAAATGTCTTGCACATACTGTAATTCCAAAGTAATAACAAGGGGCCACTGTTTTTGCAGGGAAAAAACCCGTGGGCATCCACACTAGAGAAATAATTCAGGTTGAAACTGGATTATTTGCATGGCTCCTTCCTATGGAATCCTGGGATTTGTAGTTTGGTGAGACATCAGCACTCTTTGTCAGAGAAGGCTAAAGATGTTGTAAAATGAAAAATCCTAGGATTCCATTGGAAGGAGTTATGCAAACAATCCAGTTTGAAACTGGATTATTTGTGTTGTGTGGATTCTCCTCTTGTTAGCTTGCAAAGCAAAACGTGATTTGTAGAATGGCAGGGAAAATGCTCATGATTTCTGAGTTTAATACACTGTATCTTTCCAAGATCTTTAAGGGTGGGCTAGGACTGTTAAGGTATTTTGAAAAATAAGTTTCAAAATAGCCCCAGACATTACTTTTATAACACATCTTTCTATGCCATGTTATTGTCTGATAGTTTTATTATACCGGATCCTCTACTTGAAGTGAATGGAAAGCTGACAGGGTTGACTTTAACGAGGTTGTCAACACAGCATACAATATGGAAAAATAAAGAGATAGTGTCAACTGAACAGAATGCTATCCTCAAATAATAGGTTCCTGCTGTTAAATAAAAGCTAAAAGGTCAGTCGATGATTGTTTTCCAAATGGGAGACATTGAGTCTGTGGCAATGCTCTGTGTTGGCATTGACTCTCTTCATTATGGAGAATGATTGCTGTAAATTTTAATGCTGCATTTCAGGAATTACATGAATTTCACAAATCACTTTTTATTTCATATCAATATAAAATTTTACGTAATACATCATTTTCTCTCTCTCTCAGTCTGTTGTACGGCAGCCTCCGAGGCACTAAAAAGTTATGGGTGATGCTTTAATAAGCACACGTTATCTCTGCGCATTTCAACTATTGCTGGACGTAAACCAACAGTAAGGAACAGACCTAAAGGCATAGGTTTGAGGATCCCTGAGATCATTGGGGTGCATCTTAATTGACTCATTTCAACTGTGCCTTTTATAATTATCTTAAAGAAGAAAAGTTATTTATAGACCATTGAAACTTTCATGAAAATGCACCTTTCTGATGTATTCTTCACCCTCTCCCTTCATCCGATAGTTCCTTCAGTTTTTGTCCCTTCCATCTTTTTGCTAGGATCACCCTGGCTCTGTTGGCATAGTCATGCCCGCAGTGGAAGTGAATGGGGTGTGTGTGCAGGGAGCAGATAGAAATGGTTGCAAGACCAATAACAGCGAGGAAGGAAAAAGGCACTGGCATTGGCAGGAGAAGGCTCTTGACTCAGTCATGTGTTTCTCCAATGTATTGCTTGGAGGGAGGATCTCCTTTGAGTTGATGGATTCATTGAAGGCAGGTTAGACAATAGTCCAAGTGAGTGTCCAGGCTGGCCCTGTCAGAGTACCTTGGATCCAAGGAACCTTCCCTAGAAGCCATGCCTTGGAGAAATGCATATCTTGGTGCCAGCAGCTTTCTCCTGCCACTACTTCTTCCATGGATGAATTCAAAAAAATTGCAACTGCTCATGTTACAAGTGAGGTGCGCACCAACAGGATTCTAGCCTTTGTCTGTGTCCATCTCTGTCCCTTTTGGAGTCACTAGATGGGAGGAGGACTACAATAGGTGTAGAGTCCAGTTTTTGTACTTCTAGCAGGCCACTTCATACCATATTGACTGGAAAGTAGCCAAACTTTTCAGCTGGAAGTGAGCCTATGACTGTTTTGGAGCATTTGGGAGTTGAGGAACACCTGGGGTGCTACACAAAGCCCCTGGAGGGATGCACTTTTGCCACCATGCACAAGATGATAACCTCTGTGCTGTCTCCTCTCACCTCCTTGCAAATGCTGCCTTCCAGTAGTCTTCACTGTGTGAAAGTATGGTGGGTGTTTTAGGTTTCCCTTCTCTCACTCATTCTCAGGACATCCCCAGAGAATCATTCACCACAGACACTCCCATCTTCCCAGGCCTTTCAGTCCAAATCTCGACACCACAGCTTCTGGCAGCAAAGCAACCTACCCCCCAGATAGAAAGTAAGGGAAAGCAGACGGAGTTCTTTCCCCCCCCCCTCCAGGCAAATCTTTCCGAAAGAAACCACTCTTGCTCCCCTGGGACCAGACTACCTTCAGACCGACCACCTGCCACAAATTGATCAGGCCGCTATAGGAGGGAAGAAGAGTGTGTGCGATGAAGGGGCATGCAGAGGAAACCTGCGCCTTTCCCCTGGGTCCCTTTACTCATTGTCTGGCAACAAATTGATCAGGCCGCTGCGGGAGGGAAGCAGGGCGTGTGTGGCGGTGGGTGGAAGGGTGTGCAGAGGAAACCCACGCCTTTTCCCTGGCTCCCTTTACCCGCCGTCGGGTGACAAATTGATCAGGCTGCTGCAGGAGGGAAGCAGAGCACATGCGGTGGCAGGTGGAGGGGCATGCAGAGGAAACCCATGCTTTTTCCACCTGCCATCAGGCAACAAATTGATCAGGCCGCTGCAGGAGGGAAGAGGAGTTGACCAAACAGCTTCCTACCGCTTTGAGGGAAGAGGTTCTTTCCAAGTAGACTTGTATGTAGAGCAAATGGTACAGAGACTCAAAGCCAGAACCTCCAACATCTTGATCTGGCTGCACCTTCTCATCCACCAGTATGGGGTGCAAGCAGGTATAGCCAGGCGAGTTGCTCCAAATTTGTGCCAGCGCTTTCTTTTTTTATTGTTTGTTTTTCCAATAGTAAGATTGGCAGCCCCCGTCAACCAATCAGAACCTAACTGGTGGCACCAGAAGAGGCGGGAAGGTTCTCTTCCCCCCAGCCGCCCTCACCTCATGGACCAGGGGGAAAGGCAGAGAAGAGTGATTAGTTGTGGGGGAGAAAATTGAAATGTGCCTATTTATATCCTCTCTTTGCAGGCCGCACAAAATCTTTGTGGGCTACATGTTGTGCAGGCCTAGTTTAAACTATGGTTTAAACATTGATTTAAACCAAATGACTTTAAAAAACCAGTCCTGTTTTTTTAAATTGATTATTCGTGTGTGTGTGTGTGTGTGTGTGTATGTATGTATGTAGTCTAGCTATTTTTACTATTTTCCAACCTTCTTACTGGACCAACAATAACATTTTGAATTTAAACATTTAAATTTTTAACAGTTTATTGGCAGTTGTTTATTGTTAGACCAGTATCCAGTATTAGTTGCTTTTTTTTAACCCTTTATTTTATAGTGCAAGAAATGCCATTCAGAAACAAATCCTTCAATTAACAAGAAGTTCAACCAAAACAACTTGCTTTTAAAAAAGCACCTTTTAAAAGAACAATTATTTTTTAAGCTAGTGGCCATAACATGCGAAATGCATTTTGCTACTTAATTTTCTGATTTAGTCCTATATTAATTTTAATGTAAAAAAGAAAAGCCCGGTTTAAACCCCAAAAAACCCTTGGGTTTTTCCCCAACTCTGCCACCAAATACTCTTCTGCTAGATCCATGCAGTCATCCCACACCTGCTGCAGGTGTACAAATATATTTTATTACTTTTCTTTTTTAAAAAAATGATCCACTAGATAGTTAGGGACAGCTTTTGATTTGATCAGGCTTATCTTTTGACTTGGGGATTACATCTTAAAATGGCACAACAAACTCTTGTGCCATATTTCTGTTTCCTGCGTGGACATGTACATCAATCTTGAACCCAGTGCTGGAAGTTTGGCCTGTCTGCCTCTCTGGACGTCTTGGGGAATCTGTGTGTTGTAGTGCTTAGAGTGTCAGACAATGACTGGCTTGTCCCAAATTCCAATCTCCACTTTTGAAGTTCACCTCTGGAGCAAGGTGCTGTATCAGTCAGATTGTTAGGATAGAATGCAGAGGGGTTATTTGAAATGGTGTTTGTGTGTTTGGTGAGCTCCTTGCATATATTTTTTTAAAAGCATAGTGCATATTCAGCACCTCATCCCCTCTGCTTTCTGCTGAGTCTCTTAGGGGCTGGCAGTAGTGCTGGACCAGCTGAAACTTCCCACAGCTGTCCAAAGTGTGTTGCAGCTACTAATGGAACATAAGATTAAACATTTGTTTTCTGTCTTTAGGCTGGAGGACGAACTTTTCAATTTCCAGACTTGTTTCCAGAAACAGAAGAAACCATTGAACCTGGTTCTTTTGAAGACATCCAGAAGAAATTTATGGAAGATGAGAGACAGAAGCAGAAAGATGATCCCAGGCAAGGGGGAGTTCCTAGCTGGTTTGGACTTTGAGGGAATCAACATGCTGTTTTGTTTTAGGTAGCTTGGAGGGAACTTGATGGTTGCATCCAATATTTGTCCTCATCTTGTAATACCATAACAATATAAATTCTTCCCCATTTTCAAAAGCCAACTGAAAATACCTTGTTGGTACCCAGTTTGGGCAGCATAATGCATTAGAAGAGAAATAACAAGAGAATGCACAATCAGCCATAAAAGGGGCAAATCAGGACCAGCACTTTCAATTTTCAGCTCCTGTTGTTACTCTTTGCGGAAGGAAATATTTCCTGTTGTATCTGTCTAAAGAGGTGCACCATCCAGGTCATCATTTTTGTCTGTTTCTGCTCAGGATAGGTTGATGAAATGCCATTTGCAGGCAAAAGGAAAGGAATCAGACTGCTACAATTGTGTGGGCTATCTATAAGAGTTAGAATCACCAGACTACTTCTACATTGTTAGAGAGGCTAAAGTTGCCATTTCACAGTCTTTGTGGGAAGACCCTTTTGGGTGAACTGTTAATAATGATAGTGGTATTATGTTTGAGAAAGAGGCTGCATAAAATGTGTTCTTGCAGCCTGAAAGAGATCTCTGAAGCTTCAAAACATGTACATGTACCAGTGGAACCTGAACCAATAAAAGACTCTAACCCTCCTTACATTTCTTGTCATTTGTGTGTTGATTCTCAAGTACTTGCATAATCTAATGTGCAGAAATTCTCAAGTGCTTGCATGAAGTTGTACTTCTTTACCTTAGATATTGTACAGTCGGCCCTCTGTATCCACGGATTTGGCATCCATGGATTCTACTATGCTTGGTTTGAAAATATTTGGGAGGGAAATACATTCCAAGAAGCAAACCTTGATTTTTCAATTTTATATAAGGGACTCCATTTTACTATGCTATTGTATATAATGGGACTTGAGCATCCACGGATTTTGGTATCCATGGTGGGTCCAGGAACCAAACCTGAGTGGATACTGAGGGCCCACTGTATAGCCAACTACAACAGATTCAGAGGAAAGATTATTTTTGGTCTGGATCCTATCTAGACACATCTTTACTAGCCTCCCCATCCTCCTTCACAAACACACACTCATACACAGAGGGGGAGGGAGTGGTTTATTTCTGTTCTCCTCCCCTGCTTTCAACCTCATGTGTTAGTTTTTAATCTAGACAGTGCAACAGGAACAGGCCTGTGTGTCGAACTTTAGCTCTGTTGCTTTTTACAGAAGCAGCTCAGATGTAGTGGTCTGTGGTTGGATATCCCAGAGGTCTGTTCTACTACTTAACCCAGCAATGTATTTCAGTAAATGTGGCCTTTTGCTCTCACCAGCTATTTTTAATTTAATAAAGCCTCTGTGACTGTTTAGTATGTGACAAAACAAGGAAAAATAGACTGGCCAAGCAAGTTTAATTGTATGGACATCTATTCTGTTATTCAGCTCCAGAGTTGTTTTGTATCTAGCCAATGGCTGTTGCCACATAGACTCATCCGATACAGTAGGCCTAAGTCCTATTTGATCATGATGCCAAAGCTGATCAGATATTCTCTCTCAAGAAGACAAGCTTGTGTCTCAAGGCAAATAACGTGCAGTGTAGCACAGCTTAAGTTGTAGCAACATAAAAACATAGGGAAACTTTTAGGGAGGACTTTCCTGTATCCACCAACTCACTGGAATCATTCTGATTCTTAGAACTCTCTTTTATTGTAGTATTAATTCACTCACAGTCATTTTGAAAATATGTTTTTACCCCTCCTCAAATTATAAAGGGAAGTAATGCCTCTATTTTCCTTTCTCCTGAATTGAGCAAGCTTGGGTAAGACTTCAGCATAGATAGGAGAAAGGTATATCCAACGTCTGTTACTTAGCTGTAAGCATCTCTGCCTTCCTTCACTCCCTTCTCAATACCAAGGGTTTAGGCCTGTGAATTCAATTATCCTAAGTTGCTGCAGACCTCATGTAATGGGAAAATGAAACTAAAACAACATCCTGTTTTAGCTTTATTTTTACATAAGATGTAACTCTTTGAAGTGAGTGTGTGTCAAAAGGAAAACATACCGGTATAAAGAGTGATTCTGACCTGAAGATGGAAGATGGTGGAAGGACTAGGTGAGGAGCAAAGAAAATTAAGCCCTGTGTGGTTTTCTTTAGTTATACCCATAGGTTATATATCAGAGCCTTGATGGCTGGAGTGGGCATTGTTTGGGGATGATACTTATTGAACAATGGTGCTGTTTTTGCCTTCTGTAGAATGTTACAACAACACAGTGCTTAGGCTTGAAAAGGGCCTGAACACAACTTCTGTTCAATGTGTATGGGCAGCTAAAATTAAAAAATAAAAACAATGTTTGCCACTAGCTTTTGGTTTGTCCAGATGGTACAGAACAGACCAAAGTGCCTCAGATCACAATCCAGCAAAACACATACACATATATTTTTTTAAAAAGCTTCAAAAATGCATATAGGGAATAGCGTCCCTATCCATTCCATAAAATAACTTTTGGTGTGCGAATTGTACTGTATTCACTCCAGTTTTTCCTTACCTCCAATGTATGAAAAATTCCAAATAGTGAAGAGCTATTTACAATTCAAAAGAGATGATGCTTCTTTACCTTTCAAGTTAATTCTGTGGATGACAAGCTCTTTATTCTTTTTTTTTTTAAAGTAAAATGTGGACAGGTATAATAAAATGTTAATTCCAGTACACAGAATTTTCAGATGCTAACACAGCATATCTAGAAACAAATAAATAATATGCACAAATGTCCATGCCTTTTTTCATCTTATGTGCAAATTTACATCTCATAGTAAATATGGTCCTGGATTCAAGACTGGAGTCCGTAGTGCATTGTAAACTGTTTTTGAAAGTTTTGAGTCTCCCTTCTCCAAAATGCTTGGGAACAGAGGTATTTTGGATTTTGGAATATTTTGGATTTTGGAATACTTGCAGATATCTTGGAGATGAGACCCCAGTCTAAACATGAAATTAATTTGTGTTTCTTATACACATAGCCTGAAGGTAATTGTATACACAATATTTTCAAATAATTTTGTGCATGAAACAAAGTTGGTATACACAGAACCATCAGAAAGCAAAGGTATCAGTATCTCAGCCACCCATGTGGACAATATCAGATTTTAGGATATTTCAGATATCAGAATTCCTGATAAGGAAGACTCAACCTGTAGGAAACCTTTTAATTGTACAGTTGTCCCTTCATATTTGCATATTGCATATTCACGGTTTTGCATATTTGCAGTTTGTAGCAGCTGCTCAACTAGCTCAAACTCCAAGACCCCACCCTCCTCCCCTTTCTTCCTGTCCTGGCAACAAAACACTCCAACTTGCTTTCTTACCTTGCACCAAAACATCACTGCACGTTACTTTAAACCTTACTGTTTTAAATGGACAGTGCTGTTTGGTGCAAGGTAAGAAAGCAAGCTGGAGTTCTGTTGTTGGCAGGACAGAGGGAGGGAGAGCTGGCGGGGAGGTGAGTGTGGGTGAGGGGCATGGTTTGTGTACCTGAGGGCAGGTGTTGCTACCACAGTGGCAGGTATTAGCAGTCCTGTTGGTGGGAGAGGAGTCTACAATATTGTAGTGTAGTATGCATGTTGGGGGCAAGGATTAATTTATTTGCATTTTTTTCATTTTTGCAGTGGTGCTCTGCCCCTAACCCCAGCAAGTATGAAGGGACAACTATAGCACACTGGAAATGTCTGGCACAATTTACTTGAATCTTTGCCTTCTTAGGCCTTGTTGAGGTAAACAAAAGTAACTTGCCATCAACAGGTCTCACTCAGTGTATATAGGATTAGCTTCCATATCATCTTGCATACTCAAACTGCTACTGTAAGTGTGTGTTAGAGATGGACCTACTGATTTTAGTTTCATTTTTAAAAGTTTCAGCTTGTTCAGTCCCATTTCCACATGAGTTTGTGGCTTTTTAAGAAATGTATGCACCAAAATGTATTTACATTGCATTTGGTAATTTACATTATACTTTTGGTAATGTAATTTGGTAAAAGCATGTTTCTCTTAATACATGCAATTTTGTATGCATTTTTGTGCATATACCGTTTTTGTAGATTTAATGCCTTTTTGGTATATTTTGATTACTAAAATATGCATTTTCATGCAGACAGCTTGTAATTAATGTTACCTTTGTGTGTGTGTGTTTGGTTTTAAGAACTGCACCAAAAACTTGAGAGTTGCAAATACCAGAGGGCATTGATTTTGGGAACTTTGAATTTGGTAAGTTGTTACAAATGGAATGATGTTGTCCCCCATCCTAGCTGGGTATAGCTTTATCAGGAGACAGAATCACAATTCTTTATCCAAAAGAATAAAGGCTCATTTGTGGGTACTCCCTTAATGCCTGTCTTATGTGTGTGAATGGCTCTTGACTTATCTAACAACCATAGAATGAACTTCTCTATTTCCTCACATCAATTTAGACACAACTTCCTTCAAGAGAATTAGCTCACACATTTAGGTGCAAGCCCTCTAGTAGGTTCTAATCATGTGACATGCACATAAATAGTCAATGAGTCCTAAAAGGCTGATAAGCAAAAAGAAAGAAAACAGTAGGGTGGAAGTACAATTCCAACTCCCAACTCCATGTTCGGGCATGAACGTCTAGACTCTCCCATCTCAGAAAAGCAACACAGTACTAGAAAAGGGCGATGTGGGAGCACAATCTTTACAAAGAAAATCTGCCTCATCTGAGGCTTTTTTTAGTTTGCAGGGGAAAGATGACATTACATTGAGCAGGAGACATAATATAGGCTGATGAAATTATGAATCATACAGGAAGAGTAAATAGAGATTTCTCTTTCTCATAATACTGAGACTTACAGAGAAAGGACTCTGCATTTTTGGATAACAATGAAAGCAAAGTCATTACTACCATTCCACTATGAGATGAAAAGATCCCCCAACCTAGATGTTTTTAATTCCCCCCCCCCAAAAAAAGCCAATTGTATGGTTTGTTATGCATGGGATCTCCTTGTTCAAAAGCAAAACAGTCTGGAAAAGTTACTTTGGATCACCACTCCCAGAACCTCCAACCCAGTATGGCCATGGCCAATGATCATGCTGTCAAGAGATTTTGGAAGTTTTTTTTAAAAAAATATATAACTTTTATACACTCTGTCTCTGAATAATAGCTTGTAGGGACAAACGATGAAGGAGAGCAGCTGCCTTCAGGCCCAGCTTCTTGGCTGTCTGGAATAATGCCCAGCGACACTGTTTTTGCTTTCTCTCTCTGGTCCCTGAAGAGGGAACTTAAGGAGACTTACTTGAGTATATATACAACTTGAAGTTGCCCTACTACTACTTGGAAAAGCACTGAATCTTCCCCATGGACACCTCTTCCCCCCCCTTTCCCAACCCTCCTGCCCTTGGCCACAACAAATGTTTTTCATTCAGACTTGAAATCAGAACAACTCATAAAATGTTTACAAGGAGACAGCTGTTCCCCTGAGAGGCACTCTAAATAGGATTTTATGCACACCCCTTTTGCTCATTAGCTGCCTTTCACCTTCCCCCTCCCTGTTTCCCCTTTTGACAGCCCGATGTGTAGTTTTGTTGCTTACAACTCTTTATGAGCTGCTTACCCCCTTCGTGTCCAATAACCAAAACAAATATCGCAGAGTGCGTCATGATCTACTTAAGCGAGCAGGTTGATGGCAAACAGAGGGTGATCAGAGAGGTCTTGCCACACAGCCGTTAACGAGAAAAAGTCTTAGGTCCACCTACAGCGATTCTTAAAAAGCAACATCTAGGCAGATTTTCCAAAAGGCTGCAGCACAGGGTTTACTGTTTTGGATGTGTTTGCTTTTGCAGAGTAGTTGGCCTTCGGTGTTCTGTGCAGCAAATGTACTTGGTGGCCACTGTTTAAAACTTGGTGCCACCAATGTAAACAACACAGTATAGTAGGGATGGGGAAGTGCAGCACACCCCATAGCTGTTTTTGTGGCCACAATACCCCCAAGGTTCCCACACTGTCCTCTTGCTCCCCCCACAAGGTGAAATGTCTCTCCTGGAAGCTTCCAGGGGCACAGCCACACTCTACAATTATAGTGGCATGGTTCTACTTTAACTGCCATCCTATGGACTCCTGGATTGGCATTTAGAACTCTGAGCCAGATTGCTCTAATGCCTCTGACCAAACTACAGATTTCAGGAGTACATAGAACGCAGCCATGGCAGTTACAGTGGAATCAAAGGGTGAGTCTACACTGTAGAAATAATGCAGTTTCACACCACTTTAATTGCCATGGCACAAAGCAGGGCTCCCGGTTGACTCAGCCTTCCATCCTAATTCAGTAAAATGAGTCCCAAGGTTTGTTGGGGGCAATTAGCTAACACATTGCAAACCACTTAGAGAGTATTTAGCACTATAAGGTGGTATAAAAATGTAAGCACTAAATGCTATTGTTAAAAAAGGATTGGTTGGTATGGGAGGAAACAGTTTCACTCATGCAGTTTTTTCAAAATTGGCCTTCTGGCTCCTTGAGATTAATATTAACCAAACATTTTACTGAGGGGAATCACCAAATATTGGCTAGTTCCACCCTTAATCATAAACAAAATATACTCATTAAAATAAATAACTCTTAAGTTAGCCATCATTTTGTATGACTAAGTGCCCTTTCACACTATACAATTATAGCACTGTGACACCACTTTAACTGCCACGGAATCCTTGGGTTTGCAATTTAGGGAAGGTATTAAGAATGTTTAGGCATAAGGCTCTAGGGTACCCCCTCCAAAAAGAAAAAAAAAACTGCTTAGGGATGTGTTTTAACAGGTGGTCATACAAGTTTCCCCCTACATCCCAAGGCTGTGTTGAGCATGTGGTAATGATAAGTACAGTCAGCTGCCAAGGTTATACAAGTTTAACCACAGTAAAGGCCAAAACCTAGCATCAGCTGAAGTTGCAGATTCTTCTGGGAGAAATAAGATAAGAAAGTTAGCATAATGGGCCAAGACGGTCAACATAATGGGGCAATTAGCACATAGAATAATAGACTCATAGAGTTGGAAGAGACCACAAGGGTAATCCAGTCCAACCCCATTTCATGCAGAGATACACAATCAAAGCCATCCAGCCACTGTTTAAAAACTTCCAAAGAAGGAGATTTCCACCACACTCCAAAGCAGTGTATTCCATTGTTGAACAACACTTACCATCAAGAAGTCTGTTTTCCTGTAGTTTGAGTCCATTGCACCATGTCCTAGTCTCTGGAGCATTAGAAAACAAGCTTGCTACCTCTTCAACATGACATCCTTTCTAGTATTTAAACATGGCTATCATGTCACCTCTTAACCTTCTCTTCTCCATACTAAACATATTCAAATAGCCCCTCACCCAGCTCCCTAAGCCACTCCTCATAGGGCATGGCTTCCAGACTTTTAACCATTTTGGTTGCCCTGCTCTGGGTATGTCCTAATTCTCCTCACAGAAAGGTATTCTGTTTTTTCCTCATTACAAACTGCATCCCCCATCCCATGTTTCCCAGAAATTGATATACAAAGGCATCCAAGCATATGGAATGAGCAATATCCTTCACATGACCACAGGCCCTTTCATTTACAGCACTGTGACTCCACTTTAACTGCCATGGCAGTGTCTTATGGAATGCTTGGATTTACAATTGAGGGAGGCTCTTTAGAATTCCCAGTGAGGGAACTCCTCTAGTGCCTCATCAAGTTACAAATCCCAGGATCTCATAGGATGCACCCATGGTAGTTATAAATATGTAATGTGAGGGCCCCCCAGGAGTGGCAATTCACTATTTAAAGAGATTGCCCCCCCAAGTCCTTCAAAACCAGAAATAGATTCCCGGTCACTCCTATTGGAGAGGGTCCCAAGTTCAGAAAATTGGTCTCTGGACCCACTGGAGTAATCCATTCTTGCAATAAAAGATGGAGAAATGAGTGCTTGCTTGAGGATTAGGAACAGCACAAAGCATACAGATATTGGCCCTTGTAGTTAAACATGGCACTGCCATGTATGCATTTACAAGCAATATAGCACCAGTTACCAAATACTCTCTGAACTTCCATGGCACTGCTTAGCCACTGTTAAAAACTGGATTTCATTCCCTCTAGAGAGCTCTTATGTTTGTATATTCTGGATGAAATGAACAAGACTGTCACAAGAAAGGTGAAGAATGCAGGACGATGAGAATTGACCTATGGTGGGGCTGCAAAGCTACGTTGTAGCAGAAGGTTGAGTGAGAGGCTGAGGTGGGTCAGAACAGCCAGGGTTTGCTCAAGGCTGGTGAAGAGATGATTAAAGAACAGAGGATGGTGGGTTGATCAGTGCAGAACTGGAGACTGTTTGAGGCCTAGGGGCAACATAGGCAGAGTTGCTAGTTATAGAATGAGAACCCCTTTCTTAGAATTTCTTTCCCCTTAAACCCTTAGAGTATCCAAACAATACCCTGCATAATGGGCCAATTAGCACATAGAATAATAGACTCATAGAGTTGGAAGAGACCACCAGGGCCATCCAGTCCATTTTTTTTAAAGAAACAGAAAAACCCTAACTAATTTAAAACCAGGCATTGGGCTTCAGTACTGGCATGCCTCCTTGTCCACCATACAGGGGATCAGGGAGAGCTATCACATCTGCACTGCCAGCTGGCCCGGGAAAAGTTGTCTCCCTTCCTGCCTTCCTCAGCAGCGGCCAGTCTGTCTTGGGCAGAGAGCCCAGCAACTCCTCACTCTGAAAAACATACCACAGGATGGCCACGAACAAGCATAGCTGGAGCTATAAAAGTAGAAACCCTGCATCAGGTATCAATGCCCGTATCTTCACAGTAGCATCGTCTATATGGCTAGCCCAAGACATTTTGCTGCCTGAGGTAAATGTTGAATCTTAATTCAGCACTAGGGGTTCCTCAGAAACTAGGGCCTGCCCCCTTCCCAGAGGAAAAGGAGGAGGAATCTTAGTACACATGTGCTGCCTTGAAAAAATATAGGTGGGTGTATATGTCTTCATTTGTTAGATTCAATTTCTTTTTAAATTTGAATAGCATACTGTGGTTGATGCTTAAGGTATCATGGTTAATGAAATCATCAGAGACTGCCCCAGTGACATCACAAGGGGTCTCCCTGTGTCTTACATCTGGGCACTGAAATCTCTGGCAATCCTGTTCAGCACTGGCAACTGGAAAGCTCCTCTCATTACACCTGAAGGCAACCTCTCAGCTTAAGGGGTGCAGGACAGCCTGAGTGCTGGATATAACTCTGTCTGTCAACATTTTACCGTTACTCCTCTCTTATGCCAACATCTGCCACCCAAATCAGCAACATCACTCTGCTTTATGTTAGGGCTGGCCCTAAGTGTGAGAGATACCTGGCATACAGCAGTAGGCAAGAAAATGAGCTGGGTCTTGGGGAAGTCAGTCTTTCAAATCTCAAGTCTGCTATTGTGTGGCTTTGGGCAAGTCATACCTCTTCAACTTCTTTCCCCATCTGAAGCATGGTATGAATACTGAGCTAGTGAGTAGATTGCTATAAGGTAGAGATCTGTAGGTTGTGGCCCTGCAGATGTTGTGGAACTGCATCTCCTTGGATCCTACACCTGTGGTAATGTTGCCTAGGACTGTTGGCAGTTGTGCCCCAACACCAGTGGAAGGCCACCTGTTGTCTGTATTTTAACTGTTTCTTAAAAACCTTTTTCATGTCATGTTTTTAAATGTGACTTGGCTTAATTTTTTTTTAAACTTTTGTACTGGCCATAGTTTTAACTGTATTTGGTTATAACTGCAAATTGTTAGCTGCCTTCAGTCACTTACAGGAAGAAAGGCAGGACAGAAATTAATTAATTGAATAAATAGCCTAGTGTCTACCCCTGTTGTAAATGTGGCAGAAGTGCTGTAGATTAAATGCTTTGAACTCTCAAGACTACTCTCTAAATATTAAACATCAAATATTCTTATTTATGAGCCAGCATGGCATAGTAGTTTGAGCATTGGACTATAATTCTGGAGGCCAGGGTTCAAATCCCCACTCAGCCATAGAAGCCCACTGGGTGACCTTGGGCAAGTCATACTCTACCATCCCCAGAGGAAGGCAAAGGGAAATCTCTGAACAAATTCTGCCAAGAAACCTCCATGATAGGTTCACCATATGTGGAAACAACTTGAAGGCACACACCACCACCACCAACAACAACTATTCTAACTTATTGAACATGCCATCCGCTTTGCATCAAAACACAGATGTTCTAAGTTAGGAAAAGGATTTGCCATGCCCTTCTCAGCAAAGCTGGGAAAGCTTTCCTTTTTGTTTAGGGCCATGTCTTCCCAGGATCTCTCAGCTAGCTGCGATGTTCTGGGAGTTGTAGTCCCAACCCCCACTTCCAATGTTTTCAAATTCTGCTCTTTAGTAATAGTAGCTCATATTTCTGGATGAGCAGGAAGAGAAAAATCAATACTAGGTTTTTAGAAAAATCCTGAGACTCCTTAATAGGGGGCTCTAGCTTTATTGAGAGAGCAACATAAGTGATCAAAACAGAATGACTAAAAGAATAAAATGTTCACTGGTAAGAAGAAATCCTAGCAATCAGATGCACATATAAGCTGTATAGGAACCAAACTGACGTTCCAGTTTCCACTGCTTTAGAGCCTCCTTTTCCATAGAAATAGGATATGCAGGCACTGCCAGAAGATATTCATCATTTTTATGAACGGGCTTTTGCTTGCTGACAAATACTTTACAAATTCCGGTGTCAGTCTTCTCTCCTCCTACCCCCAGATTTAGAAAGCACAATGTGGAGAGTTGTACAGTTGTGTCCCCCAAAGCATGGCAAACCTGAGATCTCATCCTTGCAGGAGAAAAGGAGCTGTAGTACAAATTGTGCAGGCAACAGCCTGTTTGGCTGCAGGATGACTTAGGATGACAGCCTAGCTATTATTGTCTCCCTTCCTCAAGCACAGCAGCCACCCCACCATTTCTTTTTGTGCACCTTGAAGTTGTTCCTGACTTATGGTGATCGTAAGGTGAACCTATCACATGGGTTTCTTGACAAGATTTGTTTGGAGGGCTTGTGTGTTGCCATTGTCTTCTTCTGAGGCTGAGAGAGTATGACTTCCCCAAGGTCACCCAGTGGTTTTCCATGGCCAAGTGAGATTTAAATCCTGGTCTCTCAGAGTCCTTGTCCAACACTCAAGCCACTAGACCATCACCCTTTTATTTGCAGTAGGTTAAAATAGGCAGGCTCAGGGTGCTTTAGCCTAGGTCTTCTAGGCACCCACCCCACATACCAGCCCCACTCCATTCCATTTACAGGAGCTGTGAAAGTTACATTTTGGACCAGAACTCCCAGAATTAGAGTTATAGTCCAAACATGTAACTTTACCAAGCTTTGGTGTGATAGTAATCCCTTGTGGGCGGTGAGAAACAACTCAGCTGCTAGTTAGTATTTGGCTGCTTCTGGTGGCCCAGGAGGCCAGCAGCTGAACCTTAGAAGGTCAGGCTCTGGACACAGAAATGGGTGCATGTCTCCAGGGAGTGAAACGATTATTTGACAGAAGTGCTTGGAATGAAGCAATCTCATTTCTGGAGTGACGCACAAAGCTGTTTCTTCCATTTGGCACCAGGAGGGATGCAGCTGCTGGCCTTCCTGTCAAAGTAGCAGAGCTGCGGAATGGATCCTTTCCCCCTCTGGCTCTATACACACACACACACACACACACACACACACACACCCCTGATAGAAGTGAACCAGTGAGAACATGAAGGGATTTATGGTGTCTTGCCTCATCTACATGGGCCAGATGACTCTGTGTCTGCACATCTTTAAGGCCAAGAAAGGGCACTGAGGTTATTAAGTCAGCTCATGGTATTTTCTCAAGTAATCCTTGCTTTAAACTTTTCAGTAAGTTCTGGCAGCCATTTCCTTTGTATGGCAACTTGAGCACCCAAATCTAGCCTATGGATTTATGTGGGGGGAATGGGGGAGGGAGAGTTTGGCCACTTTTTGACAACAACATGTTCTCATGAGGCAGTAAAGCAGAGGAGTCTGGATTACTTTGTTTTCATATGCTGGGCTACATTTCCATTTCCATGTCGGCAACAGGTACCAGTTATAAGAACTTTTCCAATAGGATATTCAGATGTGGTTCTTTCATGGTAAGCCACACATGGCAGGTGGTTGAGCTGCCAGGTTCTCAGCCCGTTCTTGGCTTCTGGCCTCATTTTTCCTCCAGATTTCCAACTGCTAGTATTTGTAATTTTTTCTTTTCTGGATCAAGAGCCACTGACCCACCAAATTGGTAAGAAAGCTGACCATGGTAAGCCCTAGAAATCTGTTTGTGTACTCTGCCTGGCTAATGTGTCTTCGGTAGAAGCTATAGATACAGTAAGAAAAGAAAAAGAGGTTCATGGTGGCATTCTTTTTTTTTAAAAAAAAGATCAATTTAAGTCAAATAGTTTTCCACGAGTTTGGGACAAAGCAACAGGGCCTGCCCCACAACTCTACAAGGTCTAGCCACCTTCCTTCTTTCCCTTATATCTTGGCCTTCTAGTGTTTACCCACACCTTAGTGTGGCTAATGGTAGCTTACACAAATAATAAATACAAAAGCATTACAAAATGATACAATAAAAGCCATTAACAATGCACATAGGACCATTGCTAAAACTCATGAAGTAAATATATGCATGAACAAAAAGGCCTTTACCATAAGATGAAATGCAGCCAAGGAGGCTACCGACATAGCCTTTTAGGGAAAGGATTCCAGAGCTGAGAGCCAGTCATTGAGAAGGTGCTTTCTCCTATTTCCACTATCTGTCTATGTCACAGGTTGAGAGACCTGACTGGTTTTGGTGGGGCCCTGGGGATGATGTATCTGAGGAGATTATTGGCTATCCTGAGAAAGATTAGCAGTATTTATGAGCCTCATTTGTCCTCCCTGTGCTACTTTGGATTATGGCCTGGAGGTTTGCTCACGAATGGAATCCAATACCAACTGGCATGTTCAAGCAGTTGTCCTTGCACTTGTATCCATAAGAGTGGGGGCAAAAGGCTCTTTCTGAAACCATTGACATTTCATGAATACATGGAGAAGACAAACACACCTAGAAAACAAAGTTCCCCATGACTATTCAGAAAGTTAGAGGCAGAATTTAGATCTCTAACCTATGTCCTCACATTTTAATTTTTACTTTTTGTTAGCTGCTCTAGTTAAATAATAATAATAATAATAATAATAATGTAATAAAATCAATCAAACAAATGAACAAACCCAGGTCTTTGGTTCTCATTTTGGTGTTGTAACCAGTCTCTGGGAAGATGTGGCAAAAGGGGAAACCAAGGTCACAAGTATAGCAGAATTAAATGCACCTCAATCCCATTTATTCTACTGAGGGCTTCAGATGTTTGCTGAGCAATGGGATCTTCCTTCTTCCTTCTTTGACCTGAGAAGCAAATGACATGACTAAATTTACATCAGCCCAAAAGTAACTTGAGAGGTCTTTCTATTTTCTTCATTTCTTTCTCTCTGAACAAGTCTGGTCTAAACCCAATGAATGGCTCTATGTATCTGAAGTGTGTAAAATATTTTATTCCTAGGTGATTCAGGTGGAAGCAGTTGCCTTTTTAAGGTCATTATTGTTCTCTCTCCATGTTTCACATTTGGGCCACACCATGTGTAACACATAGCCCCCTTGGTGTGTCCTGACAGTTGCAAAATGGTTGGTCAACATAGTGGGCAACTTTGTAAACATCCTGTTTATCCTAGAGTGAGGGAACCGTTGACTGGAAAGATAAATAAATACAAAGGTTTCTCCTTGGAAGACTCCCTCTTGTTCTAGAGAGCAAACAAAAGGGAAACCATAATTCTGCAAGACACATGGACTTCCAACCTCTTCTTTCCTCATGAGGAACATGACACATCTGCATGGTAGCATGTGGCACAGGAAGGTGTGGCACTGAAAATATTTTCAGATTGCCAAAAGGAAAAGAAATGAAAGGGGATTAGTTCCTAGGCATAATTTATATTTGCCACAAAAGAACCCAGATTGTAAATGAATTTGCAAGAATATATCATCCCCCCCACCTACACTTGTTTGCTGTTAGTTTGTCGGGACAAGGGAAGTTGTTTACTTTGCTAGGGAGGAGGTCACATGCAAGAGAAGCTGCTTTGCATGCAAAGTTTTTATAAAAATGTTGGGGAAAGGAGGAGAAGGGAGGCTAGAAGCATTCCACGTCCTTTGTAACAGATTTTAAAAATCCAGAAGCCTGTCATTTTGCTTTTTAAAAATACATATCGGGTCAAGCTGCAACTTCTCATATTTCAAGCAAAACTCAACAAGATTGAAAGGGTTCTCTGTGTCCTGCTCTGTGCTGAACACCAAACCATTTCCCTTAGCTGGTATGTACCATCAGGACATAATGGAACTGTGAAATCTAGGCAAAATCTTAATCCAGAAGGTGTTCATACTGCATGCACAGATATTTTGCATATGGAACCCCTCTGCTTAGTTATAAGGAGGGATCCAATTTGAGAGCATTCAGAAAGTGCACATGTGGAGTGACTGTATCCTATAAAAATGGAAAGCTGTTCCTAGATGGAAAACTCTGTGCAAGTCATTTAACTGAGATGGCAATGAAGCAGCAGTAAAAAGGAGTCTAGGAGTCTAATATGAAGAACACAAGTGATGTCTGCTTTCGATGGGGATGGGGTGGCGTGGGGGAAGAAAGGCAATGTTGTAAAATTTATTCTGAATCTGAAACTAATTTGCACTCTAAATTATCTTACCCTGTCTACTAATGAGGGTGGAGAAAATTCTTTCAAATACTTCCTGGAATATTTGGTATTTAGCATCACATTTGACTTGTAAAGATTTTGTAGTAACACAACAGGACATGCAGAAGTTAGCATTCTGAAGCAGTCAGTATTTGACAGTGTTAAAATTTGACAGCATTTTCACTGATATACAGTTGCATCCAGTGCACAATACAAACATGATTTGTGGTTGTAATGTTCATTAAACTTTTTTAAAAATGCTATTGGCAATACAATAGTGGGAGGGGTGCCAACTCTTATTTTCAGTAAATCTGTTGTTCCCCACCTTGATCCATGGGTAAGAAATAATAATAATAATAATAATAATAAGTAGTAATAGTAGCAGTAGTAGTAGTAAAATTACAGATTGCTCCTTCAGAGTGAAGAACATATAAGAGAATCATAGAATCTTAGCGTTGGAAGAGAGAGACCCCAAGGACCATCCAGTCCAACCCCCTGCCATGCAGGAATACACAATCAAAGCATTTTTGACAAATGGCCATCCAGCCTCTGTTTAAAAATCTCCAAAGAAGGAGACTCCACCACACTCCAAGGCATCGCATTCCACTGTCAAACAGCTCTTACTGTCAGGAAGTTCTTCCCATGTTTAGGGGGAATCTCTTTTCCTATAGTTTGATCAAATAGTTACTTTACTCACCAAATATAAATTAGTTGAAGTGTAAAAGATTTTTTTCCTATTTCTTGGAGAGGGACTACACGTATTAAATAAATGTTCCTTTTATTTGAGGATTTATCATTTCTTGATCTTGGAAAACATACCACTTCCATTTCTAAATGTCTCCTTCAGTTCTCTACTGGCCTGAGACCATTCTCCAGTACTGGCAACATAGGCCACTCTGCCTCATCAGACTAAAATTCCAACTTTGCAGAGCAACACAGCATTTTGAACAAAGCCTCACTTTATTATTCTCCATTACACTCTTACTAACAAAAAGGAAAATATAATGGCTAGACTCCAGCATCTGAGGAAGTAGACTAAATCTATTGAAAGCTTGTGCTACAATTTCCTCTCTCTCTCAGGACATTTTCAGATGGCCCTTACCGCGCAAGCAGCCTCTGGAGCAGTAACGAGGCTGCTGTGCGGCAGGGGTCCTTTTGAGATGCTGCTGTCCCTCTTCCATGACCATTCGTGGCACGTACGTGAAGCTTTGGAAGCGGCCGTGTCATATTTCAATCACGGGCAACTTCCGTGATTGAAATATGACGCGGCCGCTTCCAAAGTTTCATGTACGTGCCACAAATGGTCACGGAAGAGGGATGGCAGTGTCTCAAAAGGACCCCCTGCCGCGCAGCAGCCTCGTTACTGCTCCAGAGGCTGCTTGCGCAGTAAGAGCCGTCTGAAAATGTCCTCAGTCTCAAAAGTGCTACAAGATCCTCTTGCTTTCTGTAATACAGTTATAGATCCATAGTCTATAGTTAATGGATCCTTAATTCTAGGTTACGAATCCATAACTGTTCCTTATTCATTAAGAGTATTTAGTTTTACTGTAAGACTACATAAATGCCCCCACAGCCCACCTTAACAGCAGGAACCTACAGCAGGTGAGGGAGGTCTGTTCAGCTGCTGATCAGGGCAAGATGAGGATATTTCCATCCCCCTGCCCCCAGCAAACAAGGCTGTGACAATCAGAAGCAGGATCTGCAGTGCAATTCTTCAATATAGGCTCACTTGCTGGTCTGAGATGGTTGAAAAATCATCCTTCCCTGTGCTTTCTTTGCTGATGTAGCTACTGGTTGTTAAGGTGAGCTTGCGGGGGTTGAGCCAGTAGACATTACTCCATTACACATATACAACTAAGGAGATTTTCAGATGGCTAAAATCAGCCTCTTGCCGCGCAAGCAGCCTCCGGAGCAGTAACGAGGCTGCTGCGCAGCAAGGGTCCATTTTGGACAACGCCGTTTCTCTCTCGGCATCCGTGAGTATTGCGTGAGTAAAAAACAGCGCAGCTGCCTCCAGTGCTAGCCGCAACACTCACGGACAATGCTGAGAGAGAAACGGTGTCATCCAAAATGGACCCTTGCTGCACAGCAGCCTTGTTACTGCTCCGGGGGCTGCTTGTGTGGCAAGAGGCTGATTTTAGCCGTCTGAAAATCTCCTAAGTAGCCAGTGTAGAATATCAGGGGATATTGTTTAAGAAAATAATAGTAGAGTAAGATATCTTTACTTTTTTGGGGGGACACACTAAAAGCAGTGATGGCAATTCATTGTGGAAGGCTTACACAAAGAAGACCAATGAGAAACTCAGGAAAGAGCTATACAAAAAACCTGAGGTACTAACACAATGTACAAAAAGGGGACATTAAACAAACAAACAAATAAACAAACAAAACCCTACGGTCTGAGTTGTCCCAGAGAAGAGCAAAACCTGAAGCACTAGATGCAGATAGAGTACACATTGTCATGATTTATTTGAATACAGCCAACTCTGAATTTGATAATAAAATTCCAAATATTAACCAGAAAGCTGAAAGACAAATCAGCCAAAAAACAAAGCAGTCAACAATATAATTAAAACTTTAAAAACAAGGGGTGGCAAGCTGAGCTCATGTTCAGGAGGCATAAACAAAGCCTTCAAACAATATCTTGCTAACTTATATATTTGATAAAGACAGGAAAAATTAACTCATGTTTTTTTAAAAAAAAAATCTGCATCCAATTAATTCCAGAAACGACAATCATAAAATTTCACAATTAAAATCAGAGTTACAGAAGAAGAAATAAAATCACTTATTTTAAAAAGAGGAATATTGCCAGACTCTGATGGCTTCACTGGATATTTTTATGCAAAATTTGAACATGAGTCAATCCTTTATTTAAAAGAAACATATAATGACATCTGTGGAGCAGACAATAACTCAGAAATATTGAAATTGGTGGTGATAGTACTGGAAGCTGGAAATTGGGCCTGATAGAAGTCAGGTTTTGGCATGTAGACCAAGCACATTACTTAATCAAGACCGAAAATCTTCACAGTTACCTTGGCACAATGGTTGAGTGACTTTTGTACAACTTAGGTCTATCCTTCTTTAACTGGCTTTATGCTAAATAGACATTTAGCAGACAAACTCAGATCACATTAAATATTCTACATTTCAGTGAGGTAAGCAAGTAGTCCATGGCAATAGTATTCTAACTGCCATGGCAATAGTATTCTAACTGCCATGTCTAGACAGTCCATTTACCCTGTCTTGGCTCTGTCTTGGAGCCATGCAGTCCTAACAATGCAGGGCCTTTGCTCCATTTTGTCCCTGGGCAGTCCTCACGATGCCTGGGGCAAAGATGAGGCTAGGATAGGGGAAGATGGGGTAAAGCCCATTACACCATTTTATTATAACATCCTCAAAAAACCTCTTCAGCCAGAAAAAAATTGATCAATCCCCATGTGACCACAGGAGCCCATACCGATATGCCTGCCTGTCACTGCAGCTGCCATCCATGTAATTTTTTCTGCATCCAGGAAGCAGACCCACAGCATGTGACACAGATTGCAGCAGAGGTGACTACAGAGATGGGCTGGTGTGCCCTTCTGGAATCCATCCCATTTCGTGCAGTTAACGGGGGAGCAGCGGGCCTGATCCAGAGGCAAAATATGCTGGTGGGAAGCTGGCATATTCTGGCCAGTATAGACAAGGCCTGAGATCCCCTCAGTGCATTTGACTACTAAGAGTGGCCAGACATAATAACATTAGTTAGAAAAATTAGAATGAGGGAAGGCTTTACCTCAACAATTACAAGATTATATGAGGGCTCACCAGCAGGTAGAAATAAAAGATGGCTTAGACTTGCAACTTTTTAACCTGCATAGGGGAACAAAGTGGGGCATCCATTGTCACCTCTTCTTCCCACCCTAGAAGTCAAACTATTGTCCAAGGTAATCAGAGTGACCAAGAATTTAAAGGGATAAAGATAATTGGGAAGGACCGAAAATAAATTTATACACAGATAGCACTGTTTCTTTCAGATCCAGATAAGAACATAAAATCTCTGTTTAAAAAACAAAACAAAAACAAACCCTTCTAGATAGTTTTCATGTGGATGTATGTGCCTTCAAGTCGACTTATGGCAGCCCCATGAATTCCATAAGGTTTTCTTAGGCAAGGAATACTCAGAGGTAGTTTTGCCAGTTATATACATGCTTAAGTGTTAATTATCCAAAACCAAATTATTACGTGCAAAAGTCACCATTGAAGAACAAAGTAGAATTAAGAAAATGTCAAACCTTTCCTTCTATTAATGAAAAATCTCTCCCAGGTAGTATTTTAAGACTATAAACATATTTTTATTAAACAAAGATGAAAAGAGCAGCCAAAGTTAAAAATTACCCTCCTGGGTAGATTGGCTGTTGACTCATATCCTGCCCACCCACTCACCCCATTTCAGTCAACCCAGTTGAGGCAGGTCCCTCAAAAAATGACCAAATGGCAAAACAAAACTCTTCCCCCCTCCTCTCTCTATCTATCATAGAGGCCAAGAATTCAGATTTCTGAAGAGCATTAAATATGGACCAACCTCAAGAAGAGATTGATAATTCCAAGTTTAGAAAAAAATTATATACCTTTTCACCTTAAATAGCTGATTAAATTCATCACAACAGATGAAATGACATCATGGACACAGATGGACGGAGAAGAACTTCTCCTAGGGAAAAAAAATGCAATTTTTCTTTTTTTAAAGATCCTCAACACAATACTGAGAATTTGGTGTCAATATGCAAGGATCTTTCATCAACCATTTCCCTGCACTGTCCCTTCTTAAACCCCAAATATAAGCCTGATGACAAGTTCAAGCAATAAGCAAAATGAAAAAAAACAAAAAAACACAAAGATTTGTATAGGATCTGGGATTTCTGTACAAGGAGGAAGCCTGTAACATCAGAAAAGCTATCAGTAAAATTAAGGGTAGGAGAGTATCATGAGTACATAAAATGCATCTTACTTCCTTTGTAACTACTTTATATAGAACTTTAGGACACTACAAACCGTAGCAAAATTTGGGTTAGGTTGCATTGGAATGACAATAATATCAAAGGACAAGTATCTGAAATTTATAGGGAAATTATAGATGAAGCTTTGGGTTAACACCCTAGTTGTAAGGCAATTTGGGAGCTGGATTTACTGACATGCAATGGAAAATCCTATTTGTGGTGTGCTGTCACCTCCATACCCAGTTTTGTGGGGAAAGCTGGTGTATAAATAAAGTTCATTGTCATCATCATCATCAGTGTCAGCGCAACAACCTAAGGAATGTTCAATATTTCCCCACCACCACAGGCGGTTTCTATGTCTAAGTAAAATGAATGGAAGGAACAGGGAAATTTCATGCAGTTGCTGGTGAGGCTGTGGGGAAGCTGGGTTGCTAGAATGTATGTGGCTGCATTACCCTATGTAAAGTTGCTGATTTCTGGAAAAAAATAACTGAGTTGTTAAATTTAATTAGGAGACAAAGCATACAACTGTGTGGTACATGATTAATACTATCCATCTTTGAAGGAGAAAATTAACAACTCTTGCATAAGGAATTTATCTGGGGGCAGCAAATACGGCGACAGCAAGGACATGGAAGAATTTGCAAGGACTTTCAATGAGAGGATGGCTGAACAGAGTATAGACCATTATTACCTACAATGTTAATTTAGGAATTAAAACAGGCTGGAGGTGAAATCAAGAAGACCAGTTTACTGAAATTTGGTCACCATTTACTTTATTTGTGTTTGGTTTAACTTGACCACATGGCTCGCCAATGAAGCAAATGAAATTTTGGAAAAGAATTTTTAATATTGACCTCAAGTATGATGATTTGATGTGGTATGGATGGTGGAAATAGTATTAAATTTATTATATCCAGCTCTGATTGTTGATTGCTAATTGGTGTCCCCCCCCTTTTTTTTTGGGGTTTTTTTGTTTTGTTTTGGTTTTGGTTTTTTTTTGTTATGAGGACAGGGCTATTTCTTATTTCTTGTACTCCACAATGTATTATGAATAAAATTAATTTAAAAATTAGCAGCATCAGACCACTGACTGGCAACTGAATATAATGCACTATATCCACTCACCAGTTCAAATAAGAAAAGATTGAATTTTGATGCCATATCACGATTTCAGAAGCTAGATGTCAGATTTGTGAAGGCAAGTGTTGACACCAATCTGTAATCTGAATTTTGTTAATGCTTTCAAGATGCATTTCTGTTTTGGGTTTTTTCTTTCTTTCTTTCTTTCTCAGAAGAGCCCAAGTGATTGCCAATACAGAACACTAGTTGCAGCTAAATATCTCTCTGTATCCAATGGGCTCAGAGAATGACTGCAGTGGGATGTCTGGGAATAAGTTCCCTTAAACTCAAGAAGGCTTATTTTTCAATATACACTTATAGCAGGGTTGGGCAAAGTGCAACTTGTTGGACCACAAATGTAATCAGCTCTAGTCAGCGTAGCCAACAGCGAGAAATGCTGAGAGTTACAGCCCAGTGGTATATAGAGGACCACACTTTGCCCACTCCAGTGTAGAGGATTGTATTATAAATGGCTTAGATGAACCTGTGACCCTCCAGTTTTTATTGGACGACGCTGCCCATGAGGCTTAGCCAGCATTGTTCATGATGAGGACTCATTTAGAACTCCAAATGATTACTTCTGCTTCCGCACCAGTCCCAAACAAGAAGGTTCAAAAGTAGCAGTAGAACCTGGTCCTCTTATAGGAACTTGGTAATTTGACCTGGAATATTCCAACCAGCAGTAAAGCTTTTTATTTGTTAGTCTAATTTGTTAGTATGGCCTTTGCCTTTCTTTTTGGGCCAGTATTTTAGATAACACCCAAGGTCACCAACTCCTTCCACATACTTGTTGACTCCTATGAACTACCTGTGCTAGAGGTTATCATTGCTTAAGTTCATGGGTTCTGATTCTAGTAACCGACAAGTACTCCCTCGTGCCTAATCATTTATTTTCTACTTAGCCATTTCCTTTGCTTTTCTTGGCTTATAAAGTGAAAATATGATAAATTCCTTGCTAGGAGCAGGCTCCAGGAACTCTGCAGTCAAACATGGTGTTTTTTTGGAACACATAGTGCTAGTCAATGTATCACCTGCCCCAGGACTTTTCCTTCTTACCTCAAGCATTTCCCCCAAATGTTATGTATCAATGATAGTGTTCCCATTAAATTCACACAAGAGATTGGGTGGTGATGACCATAAAGGGCCAGTCAGAAATTGCTTGTGCTGCTTTAATGTCACAAAGAGCTAAAGAGGCCACAGGTTGCTTTTTAGGACTCTTTCAGACCAGGCAAATATGGCATCATAATGACACCTAATGAATGCGAAAGGGTGCGCATGTCATATGATGTCATCCTTTTACAAGCATATCTTGTCAAAAAGGTGTTCCTTTTTATTGACAGGCCAAGCCATCAATTGATCTCCTGTGGTGATTTTTTGCTGGTGTTTGAAACTTGTGCCACTGTGTTCACGAGAATACAGCATCAATGACAGAACACTACTGGGTGAGATTGCAACAGCCAGGTAGGGGATGCTCCTTTTATGAACCTCCCCGATTTACTTGTGATTTTTAAAGTGTGTTTCTGTGCTTGTGTCTATGTTTTGTGTGCTTATTTGCTTTATTTTTAAAATTTGCCGCACTCATGTCTTCTTGTGAGAATTGGCAAGATCTCAAACCTGGAAGTAAATGGAGCTCCGTGTGTGCTCTGTTTATGCTGGGTTTCCCTCTTTAACACTGCTAAAGGTAGGCCTGATTAAGGGACTTTTTTTGCTGGCATACAAACACTTCAAAATATGCCGGCAAAAGAATGTTTATGGAGGGTGGTCTGATAAAGTCCTTAGGCAAAAAGGCCTTTGGTTTTTAACCGTTGAGGCAGAAGGATGTTTAATGGGTGTGTTTTGTTGCGTTGAACTTTTTTTTTCAAATAACTGTTTTAAATTAGTGTTTCTATTGATCATCATCATCTATACCCCCTTTTTCTCCACAAAATTGGGACTATATATTGCACTACACAGTGTTTTAGTTATTTTGTTATATGTACATTGTAAGCTGCTTGGGAAAGGCAGGGTATAAATAACTTAAGTAAAATATAATAAATAGTTTGAACAACTTTGCTCCTAGAGGAAGATTGGGTGGCAAAATGGCCTATGCCAGTGCTTCTTAAGTTATCGGATGTGGGGCAGGGAGGGGTACCAGCAGGATTCTTTTTCCCTATGTGTCAGGCACTGGCACCATATTTGTGCCCATTGACTTCAACTGTTTCTTTCTTTTCTGGAAAGCTGCTGCAGTCTGGCAGCAATTAGCTCACAGCCCGGTAGCAGTTCGTGTTCTTTCTAGGAACAGGGCATAGGAAAAGAAGAGACAGAAGGCCAAGGAAGTAAGGAAGAGAAGGAGCAGTCCAGAGGACATGAATGAACAAATGCAGCTAGTGCATGTGAGCTGGGTCTAACCAACTAGGCTTGCAGTTCTGAACCTTTAGGCCAAATCCACGCTACACAAATAATCCAGTTTGAAACTGGATTATTTGTCATGGCTCCTTCCTATGGAATACTGGGATTTGTAGTTTTACAAAGACTTTATCCTTCTCCGCCAGACTATTGGTGCCTCACCAAACTACAAATTCCAGGATTCCACAGGAAGGAGTCATGGCAAATAATCCAGTTTCAAACTAGATTATTTGTGTAGTGTGGATTTGGCCTTAAATAATGAGAACAGTTGGCTGATATAAGGTGACCACAAGAAGACTTAAAGGTAGGTCCAATATTGAACAGTAACCTAAAAGTGACTTTCCAAGGGACCCTTTACTGAGATCAGAGATATTCATCACCCTGTCTTCATTTCCCCAGCTCAAGGGACAATTGTTTCATATTCCTGCCTTCACCTGAACTCCTAATAGAATCCACTTGCCTAACTGGTTCTGCTTGGGACTCATTTCATTCACACTCTAGATCAGAGTGGGCAGCACATTTCCTGCAGCCTGTACTCATCCCCTGCCTTGTTTTCAGGACAGAAAGGTCTGGGAATCAGTCACTATAAAAGAATTTTCTTGGTAAAAGCTTTTCATAGGTAATGACAAAAATAGCACTCAGTTAATGCCTTTTGATTAAAAAGTATGTTGTGAAGCTTTCAAAAAAGCGTATTAGTTTAAAATACAACATTTTCCACAGGCAACACAATTGTGTAAATTAAATAACAATTACTAGGAAGTAAATGCCTATTGTACAAGTCATTCTACTTTAATGATCTGAATTGTTAGTAAACTCTGACCCACTAAGATTTCTCTGCAAACCTGTGGAAAAACTGTCCACTTGAAATTCCTTTAAAAATCCCTTTCAAAAATCACGATTACAAAATTTTCTTTTTTCTAATGAAGCAATGAATGCCAGTATAGCATCAGCTCATGTATCAAAGCTTAAAATGACTTTTCTCACCCAGCTGTAACTGCACCAAAGGTGAGTACTATACCAAAGTGTACCTACCTGCATGGAAAGGCTTTCTTGTGCACATACAATGTTTTAGTAAGTGCATGAAATATTGGTGCTCGGGTTTTGCAGGATTGGACTGGGGGTTGGACTGGATGGCCCTTATGGTCTCTTCCAAGCCTATGATTCTATGATATTTCTAAATGCTAGAAATACTAGAAATTTGGTGAGTGAAGGAAAATTTCATGGGGGGAGAATTCTTATTGGGGTGGCAAAACTCCCTCGCATACACATCTGTCACTATACCCCTGGGCTAGGTATGCAGGACATTTTAAAAGCCCCTAGAAAAGTGAGAGAGCAGATAATAAAGTGTGGCTGCCTCTCCTAAAGTGGGTCTAGGGTTACCAGAAAACTGGAGAGGACCCCCTGTACCTTTAATAGTTTTATAGAAGATGGAATTTGGGCAGGTGTTGCTTGTTATCCAGTTGCATGACAAGCAACACCTGCTGAAAATGTCCTCCTCTACAAAATCAATAAAAGTACATGAGCTGTCTCCAGTTTTCAGCCTGGCAACTATAAATGCGATAGTTTAGAAGTATTGATATACCTTGCCTTATATCTCAAGGAAGGGGGATTGGCCCTCAGGCCCATTATGTTGCCCACCGCTGCCACTAGATGTTTTACATATGTGTTCTTTCATAGACATTCATACCATCCTGTACCATAGAGAGAGATAAATGTCATATCTGGCCTCTACACAGTAAATATCCTCTCTGTTGCATTCGGCTATTGACAGTGGCCTAAATCCAATTGCTAGTCCAAAGTAAAGTAAAGCCATAGAATTAATGGGATGTTGATTTACTATTCAGCAATTGGTTCAGTGGGTTTACTCTAGTTGGGATTTGGAACTGGATTTAGCTCAAGAAGTTGAGATAGCCAAGAACCGCAGAGGCAAGGGATGCTGAAAGTCATGTGGATAACAGTGGGCCAGAGGGAGTGAGATTTGGGATTTCAACAGAGCTATGTTTTGGAACACTGGCAGCAGTTTAGAAACAATAGTGAGTCAGGTCTAATTTCATTAATACCTTGTTTTGAAATCTGTCACATGATAAACATGGAATACTACACGCAAAGCTTTGCGACCAACCTCAAGTGACCAAGGCTGGAAAACCACTACTACACTTACCCCAGAAAGTTACTTCTCATTTCTATTGATCAGGCATGGGGACCCCAAGAAATTTCCTCAGAACTCAGAAGACCTCTCAGTATATATATATATAGCCTCATTCATAGCTATAGCAGCATGCCAGGCACCAGAAGGGGGAGGGAGGGAGGTCATTTGTCCTCCTGCCATTGGAATAGGAAGGATGGTTAGGTGAACAAATGGGAAGAAGAGTTTGATTCTGTTTTGATTCAGATTAAAATCCAAACCAGAGAGGAATTTTGGGGGTTTCATTATGCCAACATGGTATTTGAAGCAAGCATTAAGAGCAGCTGAAATTGGTGTTTTGGATCCAAGAAATGCAGTTTTCAGCAGCAGCATATGCATTTCCACGTCAAAAACTGGGGAAAGACTACAGCATGCTTGTAGGCTACTTTTCCACACTGTTGTGACTGAAAAATAAAACAAGGTAAGAGTCATAGACACAGCAATGCAAAACTTTATATCCACCTCAGGAATTGCAAAAAGGTGCTCAGGCAGGAAAACTGAGCTTAGCAGAAGGAAAAGCACTCCATGTTATTAGCACAGGAGGCAGTGAGGAGCAAAGTATTTAGCAGTAAGGTTTTTAACTGCCTATCTTTCAATAGTTGGTTTTGAGTGCATGATCCAAGAGACAGGAATATATTTGCAGTCTTCATTGGCCTTCTATAGTAAACTGTAAAGGGCTCTTCTAGAAAAATCCCAGAGGCCTTAAAATTCTGCAAAACACATGAGAAGCCCCTCAAATGGGCTTGAACACATATGGTTTGGAACAGCCTGTTTTGCATTTGTAGTGCATTTTCTTCTCTTTTATTTCTGTTTTATCATTTTCCTCCTTTCTTTATTATTTCAATAGTGTTCCTCCTAGTCATAACAAGCAACCTTTCCCACATCTGGCTTTGATTGGTTTCATTCTGCAGATGCTACTTATGGCTGTGAAAGGGGGTGAGAAAGGGGGGAGGTGAGAAGGCAAAAGAGTTTTTCTTTGCTGTTGAGGCTGTTTTCACCAAGAGGGGAAAAGGAAGCAGTAGCTTGCCAGCTAATTTCATTCATTGCAGTCTCAAACTTGCCTGGTTTGCATATGAGAGCTTATTGATTTTGAAGCAGCCAAGTGTGGCTCATGAGACAAATTCATTTCCGGCTATTGTGCCTGAAAGAGATAATTGAGCAGTGACCTTGTGACCTGATTCTCTGCCTTAGATATTTAACATTTTTTTAAAAAATAATGTCAATGTTGATTTCACAAAAGGCCTTTGACTGAAAGCTTAGTTTGTACATACAAATTTTCCATACCTGCACAGAGGCATCCTTGCTGCAGCCACATGAGGAAAATAACATATGACCTGGATGGTTTCTATCAGGGGACGGAATCATGTGCCCCTCCAGATGTTGGACTCCCAGCAGCCCTTGTCTATGTTGAGGAATGTTAGGAGTTGCAGGTCAACAACATCTGGAGGGCCATACAATTCCCACTCCTGAGCTATATCAAGTCCAATTTTTGGTATAATGTGTGGGAGAAGAAAAGGACTGGGCAGGTCCTTCACATTGCCTGCACATAACCATGGAAAGTGTGGCTCATAATGTGCTTTGACCTCAGGAGCTGTTCTACTTTGGAGATTTGTGTGTGTGTGTGTGTGTGTAAGTGAACCTGAAAGGAAAGGTATGTGGGCATGCATAGTGATCTACTACAAAGGTGGGTGACTTGTGGCCCTCTAGATGTTGTTGGACTGCAACTCCCAACAGCCGCATCAGGTAGAATCAATGGGGAGGGATGCTGGAAGCAATAGTCCAACATGTTCACCCCATATCTATTACTTAGAGAGCAAGTCTCAACATATCTACTCAGAAGTAAGTCCCATGGGATCTCCAGGTAAATGCAGAAGCTTGCAAGCTTAAAGTGATAGATAGTTTGTATCTTAAAATTCCTGGCCTCAATTCAGTATACTTGTCACAAATTTAATCTGGCTTCTGGAACAGGACAAATTGCGTTACCCTTCTTTGTAAACATCAGTGAAGACAAAGGAATTTTGGACAGTAAATCAAATATATCATGTTGGTTAGGGGCCATGAACAAGGTCCCACCTTTGTTTGAATATGTTAATTCTTCAGAGGTGTTTTTTGTTTGTTTGTTTGTTTTTGTTTTTTTTCGAATGGTTGACTGGTATGGGGGAAACCAGTTTCACTCATGTAGGTGTTTCAAAATCGACCTTCTAGCTCCTGGAGATTGTTGCTGTTGTGTGCCTTCAAGGCATTTTTTTACTTATGGTGACCCTAGGGTGAAACTATCACAGAGTTTCTTAGCATTATTTGTTCAGAGGGGGTTTGCTATTGCCCTCCTCTAAGGCTGAGGGAGTGTGACTTGTCTAAGACTTTCATGGTTGAACAGGGATTAAAACCCTGGTCTTCAAAGTCTTAGTCCAACACACAAACCACTACACCATGCTGGCTCACCTTGAGATTACTAGCTGCCAAACAGTTTTCTAAGGAGAATCACCAAGTGCTGGGCTAGTTCTAGCCTTAATCATATACAGAATAATCATCAAAATTAATGGGTTTTAAATCAGTCATGATTGAAGTCAGTCTACTCTGTGTATGACTAGAGGCCCTTTCATGCTACACAATTACAGTGTTACTATTCCACTTGTATTGCCATGGCAACATTCCTATGCAATGCTGAGATTTGCAGCTGAAGGAGGGGTATTTAGATTTTTTAAAGAGCTTTAGTGCCTCACCAAATACAGACCCCAGGATTCCATAGGCTGCAGCCATGGCCATTACAGTGGAATCATAGTGCTATAACTGTGCCGTGGAAGGGCCTTAAGAGTGGATCCAACCTATTATGCTTTGTGGTTTTATTTAAAAAAATCTTTTATTCAATATGGTTTTATGATCATGAGTATTGAGGACATTTAGAGCTGAAATCTTAAACTGCCACTCAAATTGCCTCCTATATAGTCTGTGCTGAGTGCTCCAAAGTGGGAGAAAGAAAACAAAATTGTGTACTAATGCGCCTCAAATGTCAACCCCAGAAAACTTGTATCCTGAAATGTGTTTAGTTTATGCAAATGAAATCTATTTTCATATAATTGCTTATTTTAGCTTATTTTATCAAGTTAATTTGTTCCTTCTAGTCATGGAGGTGATGCCATGTCTCACAACCCACAGAAATCTCACTGTAACCTAGTTTGGCTTCCCAAGATTTCTCTCGCTTGACTACACTGTTGGGAACAACCCTCCCCAACCTACCTCATTGTGTGGCGGATGTTTTTGATCCACAGTGACTCTGTAAATATCACAATCACCAGGCTTATCTGATTGTAGATTGGAGTGTCCTGCCCACTGTAGTCTGTTTCAGAGTAAAAAAGTGGTCCTATGCTGATCACAAGTCCTATATGTTGCATTATTTCCGGCCATGCTCATGCATGTGAATATATGAATATACATTGTCCCAGAGTACTGTATTACTGGATAAGCGGAGATACGCTTATCCAGATATGTACACAATAAAAAAGTGCCAGGACAGAGTCCTGTCTGCCGGAAGTCCCACCTCCAGGTTTGTATCAAAGCCAAACCACAGCCACCACATGGCCAATAATCCATGTTTCCTCCTAAAATGCAGAGCAAACTACAAATCTTTCAGATCTGGGGTTTCCTACAGAAATGTCGGTGAAGATGAGGATTATTGTGTGGCAACTATGCCATGAATATGGGGTGAGTATGGGTTTGGTTTTTTTCCCCCCAGTGTAGACAAGCACTGTGATATAGACTAAATGCTTGAATGAAAAGCTGAGGTTCTTGGATTTCTTTCTTTTGTCTCCATTACAAAGCATACCCATATCTCTATAGAGGTTTCTTGTGTTGCACTGAAAAAAATTAAGCAACAATTGAGGTTGAAGGTATGTTATAAGAACTATCTAGAAAGCACAATATTGATTTTTTTTAAGTCAGTTTGCTTGTTTACAGGGACAAGACATATTAACTGCTTATTACATGTTTCTGTGCAAAGAAGAACAGAAATGAAAGAATAATTAAAATAGGTCCCAAATCTCACTGTGTATCTTGGCTTGCAGCTCTTTGGACCTTTTCTCCTTCTGCCTTTCTTATTTCCCAGGCTGAACAAGGCCATGAAATCCAGACCAATCTTTTCCAGTTATTCAAGAATGATTATCTTTCTGAGAACACTAAAACCCTTGCTAGAAATAATGGTTTATAGTGGCTGCATTTTCAAGTGTTTACCATGGTTCCTGAGTATTAAATCAGAGCTGCAACAGAGTGGTGAGCAGACTAAAACAAACAGAGCTACTGTTTCTGTGTTTTGTGCATACCTGCCAACTGTCCCAGTTTGGCAGGGACAGTTCCAATTAATCCTCTGTTGTCCCACTTTCTCAGCTGTTTTTAAAATGTCCTAGTTTCTCTCTCATCCTTCCACTTTCCCACTTTGTCCTCATCCTTACTTCAGTTGCTGCACACTCACTTCAGAGTGCAAAAGTAATTAATTCAGCAAAATTAAAAGTAATTGATTCAGCAGGAATGAGAGGAGGGGCAGAAACTTGGCTTTTCGTATAGACTCAGGAAAAAGCCAACTGCTGCGGTTTCTCCTAGTTTCTCTGTTCTTACTCATTAGTAACTTTTGCTATCTTGGCCATACTCTGATGTTGCCTGGCCATGTGTGTCCCAGTTTTCATCTATGAAATGTTGGAAGGTATGTTATATGTGGTTTCTAATCCTTGTAAAGCAGGGCTGGGGAATATGTGTCTCTGCAGAAGTTGCTACACTACAACCCTCATCAGCTCTCCTCCATAGCCAATGTTCATGATTGATGGGAGTTGTAGTTCAATAGGATCTGACAGGCTGTGGCTGCTCTGCCCCATTTTAAGTATGGACAAAGGTCATAGTCTAGAATTTGATTTGAAACAGAGGCTAACCATGTGATCTTGGACTCTCAACAGCAAGGCATGAAGATGGGGTCCACCCTGTTCTTGGTGATATGTATCTGTTACCTGATACTCAAAGGCACAGAGATGACACACAGATGGGTCACACATATGAGCTAATACTTGCCCTTTGTACATTACATTAATCATGTTGAATATCTACATAGACAGAATGCTGTTCAGTAGCTCCCTCATTGTCATCATTACAGTACTGTACTTAAATCAGATTTCATACTGTGTTCGCATGAATAAGGTTTAACTATGGTTGGTACTTCTGTTTGTCTATCTATCCATCCCATGCCCTCCAACATTTCACAGATGAAAACTCAGTGTGTGCTCAAAAGAGTGTTGCCAAGCAATAAGAGGGCAAAGTTATTAATCAGGAAGAACACAGAAAAGTACTATTTTAAGTAGAGAAGCCCTGGAATGTATTGACAGATTGAGTACCCCTGGTCCCAAGCATTTTGGATTTTGTAATATTTGCATATACATAAGGAGATATCTTGAAGATGGGACCCAGGTCTAAACACGAAATTTATTTATGTTTCATATACACCTTATACACATATAGCCTGAAGGTAATTTTATATGCAATATTTTTAATATTTTTGTGCATGAAACAAAGTTTGTGTACATTGAACCATCAGAAAGCAAACATGTCACTATCTTAGCCACTCGTATGGACAATTTTGGATATTGGAATATTTCAGGTTTCAGAATTCCAGATAAGGGAGACTCAAGCTATACTGAGTTTAGTAAAGCTTGAGAAGGAAAGAAACAAACCCGAATCATTGTATGTGTTCGTGCATGCACACAGCATGATTAAAAATGAACATAACTTTATATAATAGATTATTTAATTATTAAAATATTTCTAACCTGCACTATTAAAAGATATCAGGGTGGCATAGAAGTAAAATCAATGCAAACAAGTTAAAACACTTTAAAACAATAAAAATAATTTAAATATACTAAAAAACATATTAAATACAATTAGGAAGTTTAAAAGATTAAAACAGTTTTAAAACCATGTCTGCAGCATTTTGTGATAAATCACTGAAGTCCAAATAAACAGCCATGTAAAAAGAGCCATGTTTTTACTTGGCCTCTAAATGAAACCAGCATTGATGCCAATCTGGTCTCCAAGGGGAGGGCATTCCACAATTAAGGCATGACATCTGAGAAGGCCTTCTCCCACCTCCTTATACAGTGTATTGCCCTCACAGAAGAGGAGCCCATCCAGCAAACCTCAGTCTTTGGGCAGGCACTTACAGGGAGAGGCACTCCTTCACATGTTGAGGTCCCAACCTGTTTAAATTTAATTCTCATCATAAGTACCATGAATTTAGACCAGAAGCCTTTAGCAGACCTGCTCAAAATTATAGTCTTTTCTCTATGTTCATACCCATCAATGTGGGCATATGGATCAGTAAGCAAGGGGATCTTGTAGCACATTTGAGACTGAGGACTTTTTCAGACACCCCTTACTGTGCAAGAAGCCTCTGGAACAGTTACGACACTGCACAAGAGCTACTCCAGAGCTAGGACAGACTTCAGCAGTTTGCTTTCCCGGAGCCTACTGGGGCAAAGACATCCCCTCCTCTCCTCTCCTCTCCTGCTTAAAGTTAATTGAATGCAAACTACTTTTTTTTTTAGAGTGTAGTGGTTTGAGTGTTGGGGAAGAAGTTGTAGCATAAGCTTTCATAGACTTTGAGACTTACCACACTCTGAAGAAAAGTGGCAAAGCAGCAGGGACGTTTTATCTTTCCTGCTGCCTTACTGCATGGCATCAGCATTCTTTTGTTCCAGTCCCATGGGGGACTGAGGTAAAACAGCATCTTTTTGCAAACAGATTTTTCTGGTTAGCAAAAAGATGTGGTTTTACCTCAGTCCCCAATGGGACCGGAATGAAAGAATGTCAATATCAATGTGATAAGGCAGCAGGAGAGATGGAACATTCCTGCTGCTTTGCCGCTTTTCTTTGGAGTGTGGTAAGGCTCTTAGTCTACTTCATCAGATCATAGAATCATAGAATTGTAGAGTTGGAAGAGATCACGCGGGCCATCCAGTCCAACCCCCTGCCACGCAGGAAATCACGATCAAAGCATCCCCGAGAGATGGCCATCTAGCCTCTGTTTAAAGCCCTACAAGAAAGGAGACCCCACCACGCTCTGAGGGAGTGTGTTCCACTGCCAAGCAGCTCTTACTGTCAGAAGGTTCCTCCTAATGTTGAGGTGGAATCTCTGTTCCTGGAGTTTGCATCCATTGTTTCGTGTTCTAGTCTCTGGAGCAGCAGAAAACAAGCTTGCTCCATCCTCAACATGACACCACTTCAAATACTTAAACAGGGCTATTGTATTGGCTCTTACCCGTCTTTTTTCCAGGCTAAACATACCCAGCTCCGCAAGTCTCTCCTCATAAGGCATGGTTTCCAGACCTTTCACCATTTTAGTCACCCTTCTCTGGACACGCTCCAATTTGTCCATATCCTTTTTGAATTGTGGTGCCCAGAACTGGACACAGCATTCTAGGTGAGGCCTGACCAAGGCAGAATAGTGCGGCACTGTTACTTCCCTTGATCTAGACACTATACTTCTATTGATGCAGCCCAAAATCGTATTGGTCTTTTTAGCTACCACATCACACTGTTGACTCATGTTCAACTTGTGGTCTACTAGGACTCCTAGATCCCTGAAATAAAATAAAGTTTTATCCATCTCTCATCTCCCACAAATGTGTAAACATTAGACTTGTTCGATGTCTCTGTTATTATTTGCTAACATGATTGTGAACCAATCTGTTGGGAATTCAAATGACAGTAGATTGAATGACAGTATCACCCCCCCCCAAACAAACACCTGCCGTTTCTCATTTTTGGATTGAGAGTAGTGCATCCTGCTCTGCTGCATGTTGTCTTGTTCACAGACCTTCTTCTCCTTTCCTGTGCCTCTTTGCTCTAGTCCTTTTCCCCTTTGCATCATCCATTGATGAACTTGATGTGATCATTATGGTAGAGATTCCTTCCTCCTTCCTTTCATTCTGAATGCTGTGGGACTTCTTAAACAAAAAACAAACAAACAAACACACACACACACACACAACAATTTGCTACTGGAGAAATAATTTTGTAAAGTCCTGTTTAACAACAACAAAAAGCCTTGGATTTGTAGCTCTCATAAAAAAGTAATGCACCTTAGCCAGAAAAGTTTTAAAAGAACATATTTATGGGGCAGAAAAGGTGAAAAATGAATATGTCCTTTTCTTCTTTTAATGCACATACAGAGGATAGAGGTTACCAGTGACGTGATAGCACAGTCTGTGTCCTCCAGATACAGTATTTACTTTATTTTTATGTAGACATTTTAATTTCATAGTCTCAATAAACAAGGCAGGCACTTTCTTATAGGGTGATCTACTGATGACTGAATCTCTATCCTCACATTTTTTGACTGACCTTTAGCTATATGCTATGTAATACTACATGCAGTTTGTATGGGTAATTCCAAAAAGTGCTGACATTCAGGGTCAGTTTAGATGTTACTCTGTTGATTGCTATGAGAAAGATTTTTCTTGTGCGGGTAATTCCTACTGCAAGAAGTAATGTTTAAATGTCTCTTCCATATGAGGTAGTCTAAACATAAGGAATGTTTGCATACAGACATAGCCCTGATGTTGATGTTCGCAGCTGATGTTGGCAGGTGAATGTTAAACTTAAAGCCTTATCACATGAGGAAAGGAAAGCAGCAGTAAAGACCGAGAATAGCGTGCCCGACCTTGCCTTATCACATGACGTCTGCATGCTTCAGCTGTGCTTCCATTCGGTCCAGTGGGAGACAATGGTATATGCAAGTCTTTTTGCTAACTGGAAAATCTGTTAGCAAAAAGACTCACCTTTACCACCATCTCCCATGGGACTGGAACAGGAGAACAGCTGAAGCACACCGATGTTTTGTGATAAGGCAAGGCAGGATGCACTACTCTTGATCCTTACTGCCTCTTCCCTTCCTTTGTGTGATAAACCTCTGAGGGCCCATCTACACAAGAGGGGGGAAATCCCAAATACCTTGTAGTATTGGCATCTTGCAGCAGCAGCGACATGTCCAAATGGTTTTTCTGGCCTCGGAAGCCCCCATAAGCCTCGCATTCCTGATGGCAGCCATGTGTGATTAACTCACGTTAGCTTTTCACTGCCCCCCCCAGTTTTTTTTTAAAGTTTTCCCAAGGTGCGCTGGTGCAATAGTGATTTTCCAATTTTATAAGAAAACAAAACAGAAAATATTGATATCGCCTTAGTGACCAATCACTAAGGCAAAAATACAGCATGGTGGCAGCAGGTGCTTGTCTTCCTAGCAAGCCCCGCCCCACTCTCCCCCAGCCAATTAGCTTTGTGCACTGACCTCGCCGTTTGTGAAGAAGTACGGGGAAATCTGTGAAGGCTTTTATCCCATTGCTTTTGCCATTTTGGGCCCCCCTCCTTCCGAATAGTCTGGATTGGTGCTGGATCCTGTTTAGACTGGAAGGATTCCCAGCAAATTCCATGACGGGTATTTTCACCATTTAGACGGGCCATTAGAACTCAGCAAAAACGGCCTCCCAGAATTCTTCACCCTGTTTGCAGGCAGCAAAACTGGAGCTGTCATTTGTTGTGAGAGAAGGCTGCCCATTACCACAGTTTATTTCATTCTTTCACTTTCTCCTGCTGTGACACTATAGACAACTTCTCTGCCATTTTGCATCAGCCACAGTGCTCCAGACCTAGCATAGTGAGATGAGGGGCACTAGAGGGGGGAAAATCATCTCACACATGAGAAAAGAATAGAGGATACAGTATTTAGGGAATATTCTGAAAATGATTATCTTTTGAATTGGGGGAGTGGAGGTTTGCTTGGAGTAATATCTTTTGACAAATTTCAACTCAGTTCTAATTTGGGATGTTGTGCTACAGGGATTACAGCCGTGCAGGAGAGAGATTTTCAGAAAAAGCCTTTAAATTAGCATTGGAAGGATAACTAGAACTGGCAGGATGATCTTTGTCAAACTATAAATTGCTCATGAATGCACATTTTACTATTGCTCTAGAGAAACTAGTGTGTTTCTGGGGTTTAAGTGGTTGGTTGAGGAGACAAAGCAGAAACAGAGAGAACAATCTGGGCTGAGATTTTTTTTTTTTTTTTTTTTTGGTGGCTGGTGGCTTCTATGTCAGTAGGGCAGCAAATCCACTCCAGGTTTTGATCCAAACTTTAAATGAACTCTCCAAGGTGGTGAACCATATCCCCAAATTGGTTCAGCACCTTGGACATCTCATTTAAATTCAGATTAAATCTCAAAGGCATCTACTAGCCACCACTGGGTTTTTAGTTTAAAAAAACCTATAACTCTCACATATATTCCCTCTCCCCTTTGTGTGTGTGTGTGTGTGTGTGTGTGTGTGTTCACTCTCTCACATATGCTGATTGACTTAAATTATTTACAGGGTCATTTAGAATGATTTGAAGCATGGATCATAAAACACTTTCCAAATCTACAAAAATGAATTGCAGTTACAGACATGTTGGCACTATCTTCATTAGTTCTAAGGCTTCCCAGGAAACGTATCAATGGCTACCTCTTGAAATCTTTGCTCTCTGTACAGTCCAAAATGTCACACATGTCTACGCAAAGTGAGTGCTATTGAACACTCCCATGTATGTAGGTGTAGTGAGTTGGGCCTCTGCCACTAGGCAGACAGGTTTTGTAGTCCTTGTTAGCATCATGGCCAAATGTTAATCGCTGTTCAGTGTTGTGGAAGAACTGATTTGTATTAGTGATCCCATAAAATAATTTTTGGATTAGCTTTGCAGTTTGAGGCTGGAAAAGATATAAAGACTGAGAATGGATTGGGGACTCAATTTTCCTCTGTTGTTAACCTGCAGTTCTCATAGCTGTGAGGGGGAGATAGGCCATGCTTGCACACTTTTGATTTTCTTTCTTTGCTCCTGCAATATATAAGTCTTGGGAATCCATCCATTAGCTAATACACATTGGAAACTGCTTAATGCAGTGTAGATGTGTAAACTGCTGTTGCTTAACAGTTTGTAAGCTGCTCTGATAGCCTTTGTGGCTGAAGAGCAGGCTATAAATACCCAATTAATTAGTCTTCCACCAGTCTTTGCCTAGGGCAGTGATGGGCAACCTTTTGAGCTTGGTGTGTCAAATGTCACCAAACTGAGCATAACTCAGGTGGTTTGTCACTTTGAGGAAAAAAACATCTCTGCCGGTGGAAGTGAAGGCAAAGATCCCGGCTTAACCAGAAGTCCCAGAACTAGGTGCTCTGTGCCAGACTTCTGTTGTTTTGGCCTACAGACCTCTGGCACAGAATGCCTAATAGGGGAGGATGAAACATTTGCAACTACAGTTGTCCCTCCACATTCGTGGGTTTCACATTCGCGGTTCCGCATATTCGTGGATCCCCGCTTTGGAGAGGGTGGAGGAAAGTGGCGACTAGGGCTTTGGAAGCCCCGATCGCCACTTTAGGGAGGGTGGGGGGTGGAGGAGAGTGGCGACCGGGGCTTCGAAGCCCCAATCGCCACTTTAAGGAGGGTGGGAGGGGGGAGGAAAGTGGCGACCAGGGCTTTGGAAGCCCCAATCGCCAATTTAGGGAAGGTGGTGACGTTGCGGGTGGGGGGGGGAGGCCTACAGCCGCGTGTAATCAGAAATGGCTAAGCGTGTCAGTGCTGACACGCGTGTCATAGGTTCGCCATCACTGGCCTAGGGAGGTGCATCCCAACCCAGGTGCAGTATATAGCCAGCAGTAGGGATAGTCTGGGTAAGAATTAGTTTGGCAGTCTAGTCCTACCATTGTCTGCATGGGGATGCTGACTCCCATCAGAGAACGAACTGGAACACTTCTCTGCTGTGTACCATCTGTTGCTTCATTTACCACCAACAAAGCTTATTCTATAGCATTAATGTGTGTCTTCAACTCCAAAAGAACTCTTTGAGAGGCATCAGACTACACCCAATTTCAACATAGAAGAGTAGGGTTGCAATTTTATTTTATAATTTTTTTGGGTGTGTGCTGAAAATATACAACTGTTGAAAATGTGGCTGTCAGATAGACAAACACATCCCTCTTAGCTTTTATCTTAAGTAGCAAGGATCCTACTTTTAAGATTATATCAAAGGAAGGTTTTCAGCAAGAATACAAACATGTTGTTGCTGAATTGTCATTGGAGAGCCAGATTATGTTAGAATTAGCAACTTTTACATGTCTATACTAATTGCATTTACTATTTTGCATCTTCCTGAATCAGTCTAACGTGCAGCCATTTTTTCTCTTCCCTCTCTCCTCCTAAAGCTGCTTTTATATGTTTTTACAAAGACAAAACTTATTTCTTTGCTAGACCCTGTGTATATGTGTGTGCATGTATGCATGCATGCACGCGCATATGTGTGGGCATGGGACTGGTTGTATAGTTCAGCTTCTGCCTTACCAGTTCGATTACTCTGATAGAGAGATCTACTACTGTCTCTCATATTTCCCCAACATATGATGTAGGAAAACTCAGTATGAGACAGTTATCATCTCGTATGATAGGAAGTTTATGGTTCTTTTGGGTAAGCCATGGATGTTGTTTTAGACAGTAAAGACAGTCATCTGTGCCATTGCATGCTGTTTTCCAAACATACTTTTATGATTTCTAAAGCATTTCTTCCAGGGATCAGTACTCTTAGGTAAAGGAAGAAAGAAAACGTATAGTTATGTCCAGCTGCATATCCTGAACAAGCTAAATTACTGGATATCTGTTGTAGTTCTAGGACATCATATCTGGTTTATTTTAAGGCAGATGGCTCACTTATATCAGTGTTCTTTATATTATAGACCTAGGTTGACATCTAGTTGCCTGTCCCAAACAGAGCAGACCCCACGAATCAATTGCTGAATAGTTAGTCTATGTTTGTGTGAATACCATTGATTTATGGGTCTGCTCTAGTTGCAGCTAGCAATTGGATTTTGAACAGTCAAAGAGAAATGGTTATCTATAAATACTCAGGGACATGTGATGGGCTGTGCATATACCCAAGTTCTGTGCATTGCCCCAGAAGAGAGATGGGGAACCTCTAGCCTGTGGGCCTAACTCAGACCTCTGGGTCTCCTGGTATGCACCTCCTCTTCCTAGGCCATACTCGCTTCCTGGCTGTGCTCTGGACTATGAATATTATTTACTCTGTCCTGCTTGGTTCCACAACTACAAAGTTAATGGACAAGTTGGATGAAAGGGTATGTGGATACAAATCTCTGCTGCCCCAATTGTGTACTGAACAAATGATTTCAGTATTATCTATTTATTTAATTTAAATCCTTCCTTTCTCCCAACACAGGAGCCAAGGAGACATGCAACATTTTAACAGCACAATAAAATTAAAAACATTCTTAATACAAAAGTTAAAATACAATTAAACCAAAATCTCTATTTTAAAAAGCATAAGTTAAAAACAGTTTTAAAACCAGCATTAAAACAAGTTAAAAACAGCATTAAAAGATGCTTAAAAACATAATCTATATATATAAGACTCTTAGGTATGTTGTCATTCCCAGTGTACTTATTGGCCACTTAGGAAACTTCCCAACCAATCAAAGCTCTTTATTGGCCAGCCAGTCAGTACACTGGGAGCAGAAATGTGTGGAATGCTTCCACTAGCTGCAGACCCCAAGTGTGCCACTGGGCAGGTCTGTGGGGGGATTACTCGTGAGTAAAGGGTTTCTCCCCCCCCTCCTCTGGGCTGTTCAGTTGAACAGCTGCTTCACGGCTGCCTCATAGGTCCACGCCACAATCCCAAGTGGGTTTACTCAGGCTTTCTTTCCCAAGGAAGTAGCAGAACTTGGTCTTCCACCCCATGAAGCATGTTGGAGGAGCAGGATAAGACAATGGTGTATGTTATGCCAGCTACAGCTAGTAAAATAAAAGCACTACAGTCACATCTGTATCTCTAGTTACTTTTAGCTGGCTATGGCTACTGCCTGCCTACAGACAGCAACAGGTTTCAATTCAGGTCACGTGGATCATGATGGGAAAAACTTCTCCACTCATGTCCTAGAGACAAGGTCTCCTTTGTAGTAACTTCACACTGTTCCTTTTTTTTTTTAAATTCACTTCTGTGAATAAAATCTTGCTGAATATAGCACGGTAGGCTCCAAGCCTAAGCGCAAGAGGGATGGACGATCTCGCAGCAGGGATGGCATCGTCTGAAATCGACCCCCTGCTGTGCTGCTGCGACGAACCTCTCCCGGGAGATCCTTGCGCGGCAAGGATCGTCTGAAAATGTCCATAGAATCATACAGCTGGAAGAGACCACAAGTGACACCCAGTCCAACCCCCTGCCATGCAGGAATAAACAATCAAAGCATTTGTGACAGATGGCCATCCAGCTTCTGTTCAAAAACCTCCAAAGAAGGAGACTTCACCACACTTTGAGGCAGTGTATTCCACTTCCAAACAGCTCTTACTGTCAGGAAGCTCTTCCTAATGTTTAGGTGGAATTTCTTTTCCTGTAGTTTGAACCCATTGCTCCGTGTCTTAGTCTCTGGAACAGCAGAAAACAAACTTGCCCCATCCTCAGTATGACATTCCTTCAAATATTTAAACATGGCTATCATGTCCTCTCAACCTTCTCTTCTCCAGACTAAACATATCCAAATAGCCACACTCACCCAATTCCTTAAGCCGCTCCTCATAGGCCATGGCTTCCAGACCTTCCACCATCCTGGTTGCCCTCCTCTGGACACATTCCAACTTCTCAATATCCTTCCTAAATTGTGGTGCCCAGAATTGGGCACAATATTCCAGATGAGGTCTGACCAAAGCAGAATAGTGGCACTATTACTTTCCTTGATCTGGACACTATACTCCTATTAAAGCAGCCTAGAATCACATTGGCTTTTTTAGCTTCTGCATCACACTGCTGACTCATGTTCAGCTTATGGTCCAGTAAGAGTCCTAGATCCCTTTTGCATGTACTGCCGTCAAGCCAGGTGTTACTCATCCTATATCTGTGCTTTTCATTTTTTCTGCCCAAGTGTAGTATCCTACATTGCTCCCTGTTGAAATTCATTTTGTTAGTTTTGGCCCAGCTTTCTAATCTGTTCAGGTCATTTTAGATTCTGATCCTGTCCTCTGGGGTATTAGCTACCCCTCCTAATTTGGTGTCATCAGCAAACTTGATAAACATACCCTCTATTCCCTCATCCAAGTCATTGATAAAGATGTTGAATAGCACTGGGCCCAGAACATAACCCTATGGCACCCCACTAGTCACTTCTCTCCTGGATAAAGAGGAGCCATTTGTGAACACCCTTTGGGTTCAGCCGGTCAAACAATTACAAACCCACCTAACAGTTGCATTGTCTAGCTCACAGATTACTAACTTTTTTGTAAGAATATCATGGGGGACCTTATCAAAAGCCTTACTGAAATCAAGATACACTACATCCACAGTATTCCTTTCATTTATCAAGTTTGTAACTTTATAAAAAAAAAAAGAGAGAGAGAGAGAGAGAGATAAGATTAGTCTGGCATGACTTGTTTTTCATAGAATCATAGAGTTGGAAGAGACCACAAGGGCCATCCAGTCCAACCCCCTGCCATGCAGGAATAAATCCATGAGAAATCCATGTTGTCTTTTAATGATCATGGCATTCCTTTCAAAGTGCTTACTGTCTGTAATAATCTGCTCTAGAATCTTTCCTAGTATTGATGTCAGGCTGACTTGATGGCCTATGGGACCCCTTCCAATTCTATGATTCTAGACTGGGCTTTCAAGATCGGAGGGAGGGTTTTGCTGGTTTCTCCCTATGTGATGGAGGCTCTTTGGATGCCACATGCTCTATCTTCTTTCCAGAGCTAGTGACATGGCATGATTTGAACTGCTCAGATGATCTTGTGCTCCTCTGCAGCTTTAATCAACAGGTTGAGGTGTTGTTTCCAGAGGCCTCTGAAGCCATAATGCATCCTCCACAAATGCTTCCAGGATGGAGGCTTTATTGCTCTGTTCTTCCCTAGCCAAGCCTGCAGGCTTTTCCAAACGTCTAATAAAAAAACTGAATATCCATACGTGGCCCAGCACATTCCAACAAACATGGCATGGATGAAGGACTGGCTCTGCCACAAGCAGAAGAAATGCTGGCCACTTGCCACACTTGTAGGGTTGCCAGTGAAATAAGAGAGAGGGCTCTAGTACTGTTAATAGTTGTGTAGATGATGGAATTTCAGCATGGCAAGCAACACCTCCTGAAATTCCCTCTTCTACAAAACTATTTAAAGGACAGGAACCTGTACCTTATTTTACCTGGCAACCATACCACAATTCAAAAAGGATATTGACATACTGGAGCATGTCCAGAGGAGGGTGACTAAAATGGTGAAAGGTCTGGAAACCATGCCTTATGAGGAGAGACTTAGGGAGCTGGGTATGTTTAACCTGGAAAAAAGACGGTTAAGGGGTGATATGATAGCCATGTTTAAGTATTTGAAGGGGTGTCACATTGAGGATGGAGCAAGCTTGTTTTCTGCTGCTCCAGAGACTAGAACACAGAGCAATGGATGCAAACTCCAGGTACAGAGATTCCACCTCAACATTAGGAGGAACTTTCTGCTGTTTGGCAGTGGAAAACACTCCCTTGGAGTGTGGTGGGGTCTCCTTCCTTAGAGGTCTTTAAACAGAGGCTGGATGGCCATCTGTCAGGGATGCTTTGATCGTGATTCCTGCGTGGCAGGGGGTTGGACAGGATGGCCCTTGTGGTCTCTTCCAACTCTACAGTTCTATGATTCTATGTCCCACTTGCTGACAGATGTGTTTGTTGAAGCCTGCTACTAGAACAATAGAATATGTTCCTTGCTTGGGTGTGTGTGAGAGAGGGGGGAAGAAACATTGTGATTCTTGGGTAGAATGAAAAATGAAGGGAAATGTGGGAAGGGGAAGCAATGTGGGGATGAGCAAAGGTCAGGTGAAGATGGATTGGCTGTCCAACCCTTTTAGGCCTTTTCTGGTACACTTGGATCCCTTTATACAGTTCTCTCTGTACAAAAGGAATTTAAAATGGAAGTACTTCAAGGACCTTTTATATTGCCACTGTGGTACAAATGAATTATTCGTGTAGAACAGAACATGTGCCATGTGTGTTAATTAATCCAATGTTTTTGACTTGGGTTAAATTGAACATTGTAATGACAAATGTTCCTATTATTTCAATGTGTTCTTTTGGGTTTGGTTCTCCTATTGACTCTTAAATTATTTTTTAGTGTTTTAATGCTCATCTGTACTAGAGTATACCCCCCCCCCCCAAGAAAACAATCTGTATTACAATATGCTTTCCTAGACAAACAGTACCGTATTTCAATCTGAGACATGAAAAATAAAAATCTATCGAAGGAGTAAAAGCACACTTGGCTAGGCTCCATTTAGCATTATCTGATGTACAGTATTTGTTATCCTTAGATGGTCTGTTGTTGTCCTTCCTTTCAAGTGCAGCGTGCCAGTACCCATATGTGTGTGATTTCTTTATATTGCACATTAGGCTAGACACCCACAGGGAAATAATCTAATGGATAGCATGTGCCTCTGGGGATTGTTTCAGAAGAGTAAGAAGCCATAGGTCTTGGCTAGGTGCCCAGTATAATTTCATTATAATAATTATATATATTTATATGTGCATGTGAAGGTGTGTGTGTATGTGGAGTGCCTCCAACCATACCATCCTGAACACAAGTGAACACATCTGATTCCAGCTAAGCAGGGTCAGATCTGGTTACTAATGGTGTGGGAAACTGCAAAAGAATACTAAGGATCTCCAAATATGGCCAGTTAAGAATCATGCCTGAAACCCTGTAGCACTGATGTTGCCCAAATGCAACAGACATAAAATATTTTCATGCTAAGCCAGAGAGCCCTGGTATAATCTGGGAAGGGGTGGAGATCAGTGCTCAGGTATTAAAGCTACTTCACACTCAAAAACCAGACTTTCTCCTCCTCCAGTGTTGTCCACACTGTGATTTGTCTACCTAATAAGAGACCCAGGCTGCTGGCACACTACAAAAATAATGCCGTTTGACACTGCTTTAACTATCATGGCTCCATCCTATGGAATCCTGGGATTTGTAGTTTGTTGTGGCACCAGAGTTCTGACAGAGAAGGCTACATCTCTCACAAAACTACAAATCCAAGAATTCCATAGCATTGAGCCATGGCAGTTAAAGCGGTGACAAACTGCATTATTTCTGCAGTGTGGCAGCAGTCCCACAGAAACACAGCAATTCCCTGAGACTTCAGCCAGTGCCCTGGGACCTATCAAGCCAAGAGAGCAAACCCAAATTAATGCAATGAGGACAAGCAACAAATGACAAGAAGATCTTGTCCAATGGCTAAAAAGAACCTGCCACAAAACATCTCTAAACAGTCAGGCATGGGTTGTCTTCTCTGCAGAGGATGGGAGATATGGGATAGATTGGTTGTCAACACATCAAAGCAAATGCTTCCTCGGGGATATTGGCTTTACCTTCTGTTGTTCATCATTATTAAGGAGTTCCATTTGGGAGATTGCCTTGACTAGTATGTCCATTTGGTTGTTAGAAAGAAGTGAAGAAAGATATACTGATAAGATTTTAGAGTTATAGTACTGAATGAGAAAAAGCATTTCCAGTTTCCATATGTATTGATACTATTTTGCAAATGATCTCAAATTCTGAAAATAATAAAACAGCCCAGCTTTATACAGTCAGCCCTCTCTACCCTGCGTGGCAGGGGGGTTGGACTGGATGGCCCTCGTGGTCTCTTCCAACTCTGCAATTCTATGATTCTATGATTCTGTGATTCTACCCACGGATTCCTTATCCACCAATTCAATCATCCATCGCCTGAAAATATTCAAATGTTTCCCCCCCTCAAAAAGCAAACCTTGCTGTTTGCAATTTTATATAAGGGTCACAATTTTGTTATACTATTGTATATAATGGGACTTGAACATTCATGGATTTTGGTGTCCACAGGGGGTCCTGGAACCAAACCACAGTGGATACCAAGGGCCCACTGTATCTGTTAAAAAAAAAAACAAAAAATGTAGGAACAACCCTGAAATTAATTTGAACTTCTAAGCTAAAAAAACCCCACAAAACATATTGTGGATATATCTTACCTGAGAGGAGTAGAAGCAACAGTCTTCCTCCTCCTCCTCCTCCTCTTCCATTCATTCATATCAATTGGGTCATAGCCCATTGTCATTACGGCATTTTGTTGGTAACTAAGCTATGTGGTACATGTACATATTTGGCAGAGAAAGCTCAGTGACAGCTACTCCAGTTCTTTTATTCTGTGATTCTTAAATAAATGAAGAGATCTGACTGACTCTTTTTCTTTATGCAGATGATTTATGTCTGCAAAAGGAAAGGCCTGTCTACCTCCCATATCTTTTGTTCTTGTTAAGGGAGAACAGATCGGTTAATATTAGGAACAGGAACATTTAGTAGCTCATATTAAGAAGGCGATGATGGAAGGTTGTTACAGTTCTGAAAGTCTGTGAGCTTTGATGGGAACAAAAAAGAATTGCACTCAATAGGTTTCTTTCTCCCATGTGACAGGGACGCCTTTTTGGGTCCCCCTTTCTTCTGAACTTTGGAACATGGTGACTGGAGAGAGGGTCCTATGAGTTGTGGCACCCTATAGGAGAAATGTCTTCTCCAGAGAGCTTTCTTTGGCCTTAAATCTGATGTCTGATTTTGGTGCAAGTGAAGACAGTAGACTGAAGTAGAGAGCCAGTATGGTGTAGTGGTCTGAGCATTGGATTATGATTCTGGATCCCAGGGTTCGAATCCCTGCTCGGCCATGAAAGCCCACTGGGTGGGTGACTTTGGGCAAGTCACATTCTCTCAGCCTCAGAGAAAGCCAAATCAGAGAAAGAACAAATCTTTCCAAGAAAACTCCATAACAGATTCACCTTAGGATCGCCATGAATTGGAAACAACTTGAAGGCATATAGCAGCAACAATGAAGACTGATCATTTAACCAAGATTTCTGTGCTGGAATCCTCTTAGTTAGTCTCAACAAGAGCAGACTCATTGACTCAATGGTCAAAAGGCAAGGCAACACATAGAAAAATCCAATTGATTCAGTGGGCATCTCCAACAATAAGATGAAGAGATTGTCTATACCAGTGAAACATCCCCCCCCCCAAATCTAGCCCGATAATGGCACACAATGTGCGGCCTTTTCCTCGAATTTGGTGTGATAATGACTCATAACGTACGGCCCTATACACACCAAACTTAGGAAATGCCCCCTTAAAACTCACAGTTTTCTCGGGAGTTTGCTTGAAACTCTGGCAAAAACTGCTGTGTGAACAATCCACCTACACTGGACTGGGGGTGGGGGAGGAGAGGGAGGACAAAGCTGAGGCATCACCATTCCCCCCCCCTCCTTGGTGCCACTTCTCATTCCAAAGGCAGAGCTCCAGTGCTAGTTGCTCTCTCTGAGGTCAGAACCTCCAGCGAGCCCACCCATCACGAGGCTATTCACCTGTTCTGGCTTCAGGGAGGGTGACTACTGCTGACACTTTGCTTTTCCAGGAGATTAGAGTCAAACGGGAGTAACAGCTTTGAATGGAAGCCAGGTAAAAACCCAATGCAGATTTAGGCTTTGGCAGGTGTGACACTTAAATCCAGTCTGAATTTCATGTGCCACAGCTCCGGGCCAAAGTAGTTTGAATCTGGTTTTTTACCCCCTGTGTAGTCAAGCCCTTAGACCTATCATGTAACTGCTTCTTCAGAGTCAGTGGACAGCAGCTTCAGGGTTAAACAGTAAGTTTTATTGTCACAGAAAACTAAAGAGCAAAGTGTACAAAACTGTTGCTTCGAATGAAGTTCATTGGCAAAACAGTAAAATAAAAAGTATTCCCAATCAGTCAAAATCTGGCGGGCAACTGAGCCATTGGCTACCTGTCAACCACCTGACCCATTCTCACCCGTCCGTGGCTCCACCTATTGACTCTCACAACATCTGCAGATGCGAGGCCACCCTGGCCGTTACTAGACAGACTCTATACTTCCATGTCTATTCCCAGCACACCAAATTGTTACATTGGTAAAGAATTCAAAAACATTAGAGTCTAACAAGAAAGCACACAGTGACTGGACACAACCAGAAATAAAAATTGGTGGCAAAGAGGTCACTTTAGGACCAATCCTGACAAGACCATCATATGTCATTAGTTTAATGCTGCTGACAAATTGCCTATTGTGTCTGCTGGGTTTTACTGCTAATTGCTTCGCTCCTTTTTCTTTTTTCTTTTAAATACATCTATAATTTGATTTGTCCTTGTTTGGTATTGTGGTGTCATCTCTTTCAGGCATTTTAGACAAAAGGGAGAATTTCTGTATTTATAGACTCAAGACTCTAGCACCACATGGCCTCCATCTAGACTAGAGGATAATACCATTATCCACTGAAGAATGCTGGAAATAGAGTGTTCTAAACTGCCACCTTTCATCTTCAACAACTGGAGAAGATGGAAGCCAAAACTTTTTGTTCATTTTATATTTTTTAGTTCTGTTTGTTATTCACTTCCTTAAATATGTAATTTGATTTAATTTTTTTTAATCACACTACACTGCTATAGTACTATTATTCCACTTCAATTACTCTGGCTGCCTCCTGTGGGTTTCTGGAGTTTGTAGTTTAGTGAGGTCTAAGAGCTCTCTGGTTGAGAATGTTAAATGCTCCTCCTTTTAAACTGCAAATCCCAGGATTCCACAGGAGGCAGCCAGAGCTGTTCAAGTGGAATAATACCTCTATAACAGTGTACAGTAGGACCTCTGTATTCACTGATTCATTATCCACTGATCCGGTTATCTGTGAGACACAAAAGAGCACACCTACCATAGCACCTTCCTAGAAAATGCCTATAGAGAAATCCTCTCTAGACATTTTCTAGGTCCTCCAAGGCAAACTCTATGGTATTTTAAACTGGAAGTCCCATTATTTTCAACAGCATTTGCTGTCATCTTTGGTTTTTGGTATCCACGGGGCCCCCTGGAACCAATCCCCCATGGATACAGGGGTCCTACTGTAGTGTGTTAATCTCTGTTTCAATCTCTCTATATAATTCTCTTGGGTATGTTGCTGTTTCCAGTGTGCTGATTGGCTGCTTAGGAAACTGACCAACCAATCAAAGCTTGGTCGGGCAGCCAATCAGCGCACTGGGGGTGGGAAGATGTGGACCTTTAAGTCCTTTCTAAACATGGCCACCAGCAGAGGAGGTGCGAGTAGTAGGGGGGGATGTGGCATGGTGTGTGTGAGAGCAGGGGTAGTGATGTGCTGGCGTGGGGGGGCAGCATGGTCAAGTTGTGGGGGGGGTGAGGGCAGTGGGGGCATGGTGGGATGGCATGGTGGCATGCTGGGGCATGGGGAGGGTGGTGAGAGGTTCAGGGGTGCGGCGCAGGGGGGTGGCAAGGTAGGGCAGTTGGCAAGGGTTATGGCGGGGGGTGGGGAGGTCAGTGACAGGCACAGGGGTGGCGAGGGGCAGCATGGGGTGCAGGGCAGGTGGCAAGGTAGCACAGGGCGGTGGGAGATGGGGCGGGCAGCAAGGGGCATAGGGGGGTTGGGGGGCGAGGGGGATGGCAGGGGGTGGGGCAGGCGGTGATGGGCATGGGGGGTGGTGATGGGCATGGGGGGAAGCTCAGGGGAGCGGCATGTGTACTATCAGGTGTGTGTGTAGGGCGTGGGGGGCAATGGTGTATGCTACATTGGGTATAGCTAGTATTTGTTTATTGGTGGTTTCATTTTGTGATTTGTTTTTATTAACCCTAGGGGTGAGATTCGTCTCAGCTGTCTGAGACTGAATAACTAACTAGCTAACTAGTTGTCTGTTTATGAGACCCTTCTGTTAGGAAAGCTAGTGAGTCAAAAGGCTTGCCTGGCCTTCTCCTGGGTCCTTAATAGCACTGGGATCTACAGAAATCAAAACACATCCACACATTTAAAAGTTGCTTCTCAAGGCACACTCTGCATGGAGGTATTTCAAGGTATGGGCATAAATATTATAACCTACAAATATTTGCAAAGAACCAACATGGAGCTGTGGTTTGGGTGTTGGACTAAGGACTTTATCAGACATTGCAAAAACTGCGTCATTAGGATGCAATAATAGCACAAAGGCTGAAATTATTAGACATTATCATCCTTACCCATTCCCACTGCATTTCACTGGTGCAAATGAGGTGTCACTTTTTATTAATGGCTTACTCCGTCAATAAAAAGTGATGCCTAATTCGTGCCAGCACAACACAGCGGGAATGGGTAAACAACAAGGATGTCTGATAATTTTGCACTTTGTGCTATCATCACATCCTAAATTACATGGTTTTTTGGCGATATTTGGCTCGTCTGATAAAGTCCTAAGACCCTAGAGATGAGGGTTCGAATCCCTGCTCAGCCATGAAAACCCACTGTGTGACCTTGGGCAAGTCACCTTCTCTTAATCTCAGAGGAAGGCAAGGACAAACTGCCACTGAACAAATCTTGTAAAGAAAGCCCCATGATAGGTTTACTTTACAGACACCATAAGTTGGAAACAACTTGAGGATAAACAGTAACAACAATGTTTGTAGATCAAGTGCAGGGACAGAAAAATGTTAACAACCCTATTGGTACGATATATGACATCTTTCAGTAATGACACCTCTTGCAAGTGTGACTTGGTTTACCATCATGTATCTACAGTCCTATAACCTTGGAGTAAGTACCACTGAACTCATTGGGGACTTATTTTCTGAGTAGACATGTATAGGACAGTGTTATAAAGGAATTTTGTTTAGATACTGTAGGAGTAGGAAAACATATTCAATGCCATGTTTATTTTACAAAGCTAAATATGACTGGTGAGATTAGACATATCTTCAGGGTATTTTATTTATTAATTTTCTGCTCTGCCATTTGGTGTGAAGTGTACTTGCAAGGCAGCTTAAAAATTATAGGAATAACAAGAAGATCAACTCAAGAATACTTAAAGGAGAGAAAACCTACTCCTGCAAAATGTATTAGAAAAATCACAGTGGGATTAAAACAGCACCTGGATAACATCTATTACTGAGAATTTCAGCCCTGATGGCTTTTCTACACAAAAGGTTTGTATTTGTGTTGGCATCACCTTGTTGTTGTTGTGTGCCTCCAAGTTGTTTCCAACTTATGGCAACCCTAAGGCTTCACAGGGTTTTCTTGGCAAGATTTGTTCAGAGGGAGGTTTGCTGTTGCCTTCCTCTAAGGCTGAGAGAGTGTGACTTGCCTAAGGTCACCCAGTGGGTTTCCATGGCTGAGCAGGGATTTGAACCCTGATCTTCAGAGTCGTAGTCCAATGCTCAAACTACTACGCCACGCTGGTTCTTTTAGCATCACCTTAGTTCCTTGTCTAATATGTCTTTTGCTTTTGGAAAGGCTTAAAGATGAAAGATCCAATGATTGCTAGAAGTAGGAAGATCCTGATGTAAGTATGTTATGCTACTTGTTTGTTGTAACTGAAGTTCATCAAATTGAAGTTAATTAGTTAATTTTTTGTTTTCTAACTCCCTGACAGAGGAGCCACACAAACAAATTGATAGTCAGCTAGTTAGTTAACTGAAACAACTGTTGTGTGCCTTCAAATCATTTCTGACTTATGGTGACCCTAAGGTGAACCTGCCATCAGGTTTTCTTGGCAAGATTTGTTCAGAAGCTATTGCTATTTCCTTCCTCTGGGGCTGAGAGAGTGTTCCTAGGTCACCCAGCAGGTTTCTGTGGCTGAGTGGGGATTTGAACACTGGTCTCCCTGAGTCCTAGGTCCAGGGCCGGCTTAACCAGTCTGCCAAATCAGCATTTGTGTGGGGTGGGGGGCACCCAGCCAGGGACCCCACCTGTCCCTCCCTTCCTTCTTTCTTTCTGACTTTCTCTCTCTCTCTCCTTCCTTCCTTCCTTCATTAAACACACCAGTATCCCATTAGTGTTATGTGAGAGCCTTTGGGTAGAGCAGTGGTTCTTAACCTTTTCTTTACCAGGGACCCCCTTTAAATATCTTTTGTTGTCCCAAGACTCTACGCCACTTTTTTGCGATACCTCTGTCCCTTTAAATCTCATACTTACCCTGTCACTGGCCGGATCAGTGCAGCCTTCAAGCCTTTGTGGACCCCTATGAAGACATTGTGGACCCCAGAGAATGCTGGAAAAGGAACAGTGCAACCAGACCTTGAGAAGGGTGCTGCCAGGGGGATTCTGGGAGGTGTAATCCAAGATTAACTTTCCCAGGCTCTGAATGCAGCCTAGAATCATAGGGCTGGAAGGGACCCCAACAGCCATCCCATCCAATCGGCTTCTGTCCTGCAGGAACACACCATCAAAGCTCTCACAACAGACGGCCATCCAGCCTCTGCTTTAAAACCTCTAAAGAAGAAGACTCCACCACACTATGAGGCAGTGTATTCCACTGCTGAACAGCTCTTACTGTCAGAAAGTTCTTCCTAGTGTTTAGGTGGAATCTCTTTTCCTGTAGTTTGAACCCTTTGCTCCGTGTCCTAGTCTCTGGAGCAGCAGAAAACAAGCTTGCTCCATCCTCAGTATGACATCCCTTCAAATATTTAACTATGGCTATCATGTCATCTCTCAACCTTCTCTTCTCCAGGCTAAGCAGACCCAGCTCCCTAAGCTGCTCCTCATAGGGCGTAATGGCTTTCAGACCTCCCACCATCCTTCTCAGGATTTTTCTTGAATTGTTGTGCCCAGAACTGGAAACAGTATTCCAGGTGAGGTCTGACCAGAGCAGCATACAGTGGCAATATTACTTCCCTTGATCTAGGCACTATACTCCTATTAATGCAGCCTAGAATCGCATTGGCATTTTTTGCTGCTGCATCATACTGCTAACTCATGTTTAGCTTGCAGTCCACGCCTTCTTTCTTTTTTTTTTTTTTGAGGAAATCGACACCATTACGTTAATTGCTAATTAACAAAAAATATTATGTTAGTGCCTATAATATAGTTTTTAAACTAAATTATTGGTGGCAAATTATGTAATACAGTAGGCCGCCCTTCTCCACTGGGGATTGGTTCTGTGCAGGCAAGGATTCTGAAAGCTGTGGATAATAATGAACGTCATTGAAAATAATGGGACTTCTGGTTTAAAATACCATAGCGTTGCCTTGGAGGGCCTAGAAAATGGCTAGGGAGGACACATTTTCTAGGAAGACTCTATTGTAGGTGTGCTGTTTTGTATCCCCTGGCTAATGAATCTGTGGATACGGGGGTCCTACTGTAATCTGAACATCCTGTACTGTGAATAGGTTAGGTTACATTGACCTGAGATAAATATATGGGCCCCCCAAAGTAAAGCATTGCAGGGGCCCCCAAAATTCCTTAAACCAGCCCTGCCTAGGTCAGCACTCAAACCACTACACCATCCTGGCTTCCATGTATTGAAACAATACCATGTGAGTATTGAAACAGTGCTCACTCTTTAATATGATTATTTCCCAGGGTTCATAAAACAAATCACAAAATAAATACAGTTACAAAATGATAATAAATGATAATAAGCAATTGAAATTTAAATGTGAGTAAATAATTTAAAACTTGATCACATGCATGGGCAGACACTCTGCCATAGAGGTCCAAGATCTACTCCAGGTTCATTTGGAATATTCTGTTGCTACAGTGAGATTATGCTGGTGTGACTACCACATATTTTGGAGTTTATCAGGCCAGTCAAATACAGGAGATTATCACACGCACTATATATCCCACCACAGGGACAACAGGAGATCGATAAAAGGCTACTTTTCAGATGACATCATCCCTGTGGCAATATGCCTTTGTGCCTCTTCCATCTCCCCTGCTCCTTCTTATTGATGGCTTAAGCCATTAATAAATTGCCCACACTAATTCCTCGCCTGGCTTTCTCTGTTGGTGGGGGGAGTTCTTTTGCCAGCATAAAACCACCACAATTTATTCTGGCAAAAGAACTTTTGAGGAGGGTGGTCTGATAAAGTCCTTGGCCTTTCATTTGGAAAACAATTTTACCGCTAGCCTGAACACACTCAGCTTTTGCTTTTATTTCAGAAAACTCTTTTGTGATGATAATCAAGCTGTGCTGAAGAGTGGAGGCAGGAGATTGTACTTGTTAGACTGTTGGCACACAAAGCATATCCTCTGTGATGTGATCCATAAACCACCTTTACACATCAAAGAGGCAGTACATAGACTGCATAGAACTCTGTTTAGAAATTTAGATTGGAAGAATGGAAGCTGGTGTGGAGGTGTCTTCACACCAGCTTTAATTCCACCCATCACAAAAAGGAGATTATCAGACGTGGCTAATGTGGCACCATAACAATGCCAGTGGAACGGAAAAGGATGCCAATACCAGATGATGTCGTCCTTTTGCGTTCCACTGACGTTACTATGGTGTTCTATTTAATTGACGGGCTGAGACATCAATAGATCATATGTTCTGTTTCTGCGCCAGCATTGCTGGCATCTGAAACCTTGCACCATTGTCCGGTTGTGAATACAGCATGAATGGGCAGTCCTGCCAGAACACTTCCAGGTGGGATCAAAAAAACAAGGTAGGCTACCCTGTTTTTATGAACCTCCCTGGAGTTGATTGTTATTTTTTTCGTGTATGTATGTGCTTGTGTAAACCTTTTTCTTGTTATTTTTCTTTTTGTTTTTGAATTTCCCGCACTCGCGTCTTCTCGTGAGAATGGGAGGATTTCAGTCCAGGAAGTGAATGGAGCCCTGTTAGAGCTCCATTCATGCCTGGGCTACTTTTGGACACAAGAGAAGGTAAGTCTGATGGGGAGTGTTATTGTGCCAGGACAGGGATGGGATCAGAGATTTTAGTCTCCTAAAACTTAAAAAAGGGTCTTTACAGTGGCACTGCCTGTTAAATAATCTCAAATTCACTTTCAGGAGGAAGGGAAGGGTTTCTAGTATATCTGGAATGCTGACAGGAAGACCCTCTTGAAAGGATGCTTTTATTTATTTCTCTCTTTTGTATTCAGCATTTTTGTTTCTTTTCTTCCGCGGGGCATTTTGACCAGATGTCCTGCATCCTACTCCTCATTCCTTCACTGAAGTAAGTTACCAGAGGCAATTGCAAGAATCCATGTTCCCTTTGCTCCTTTCTCTATTGCTACTGATGTTTGCTCCCAAGTAGCTGAAGGAATTTGCCTCAGCAGGTTGTGGAGATGAATAAACTAACATGGTTGATTATAATAATGCTATTAGGACTGTATCAGACACGGAAAATACAGTGTCATCACAACATCACATAACCACAAAAGGGCATGCGGATCAGACAATGTCACCCTTTTGTGGTTATAAAAAGCCAAATCCTGTCATTTTAAAGCTTAAGCCATCAATAGATCCCCTGCCACTTTTTTGCGATACCTCTGTCCCTTTAAATCTCATACTTACCCTGTCACTGGCCGGATCAGTGCAAACACTTCTGGGTCAGATTGGGACATCCAGGTAAGTGACAAACTTTTTTTTTTAACCCTCCCTGGGTTATTTGGATTTTTAAAAAGTATATATAACTGCTTGTGTTAACTTTAAATGCTTTGTTTCTGTTTTTAATTTGGAATTTCCCGCGTGATGAAATTGCGTGAGATTTTAAACGAGGAAGTGAATGGGGGTCCATTCACTTCCTCTTCATTCACAGAGGAGCCTTTGCTGGGAAATGAGGTTAGTGTGGTGGGGGGACGTTTGTTTCCAGCACAAAAATGGGGGGTGGGTGGGCTGGAAAAATAACATTTTAATGACTGCGTCTGATAAACTCCTTAATCATGTTCTGCATCTTATTCCTGGGAAATCTATGAGATAAGATTGCTGTTCTTGTCCATGGGAGTGTGCTGTGTAATATTTGTTTCATATGTTCATCAATTATGATTCTTTGAATGGGGAAATCAAAGCCTTGTTGTAGGGATGGAAGTTTTATAACAGATGTGTCTCCCCACCCCCAAAGTTCTGTTTCCACCTCTGTTTGAATTCAAGCAAACTCCAGAAAAAATAGTCTACTGATGTCTATGCAATGTGTCTTCAAGTTGCCTGTTGGCTTCTGGCAACTGCATGAATTTCATAGGCTTTTCATAGGCAAGGAGCACTCAGAGGTGGTTTGCGTTGCCTTCCTCTGAAATGAAGAAGATTTTCAGACAGGAAAGAAAAAAGTGTTCCTGTCTCGCAATCTCCTCTCCTGCCCCTGTAACAACATTAAATGAAAACTTCAAATCTACCTTAATTGTGCCTTGTTTCCCTCAGCAGGGCAGCCCAGGAGTGAATGGAGCTCGAATGGACCTCCTTTCACTTCCTGGATTGAAATCCCAACTGCACTCGCGAGAAGATGAGAGCGTGGGAAATTCAAAAACAAAAACACTACAGTAAAAGGAGCACCAAGCACAAAAACACACTTAAATCATTACAAGCAACCCGGGGAGGGTACAAAAAAGTGTGTCATTTACCTCGATGGCCAGATCTCACCCGGAAGTGTTCTGGCGCAGACTTCCCATTGATGCTGGCATCATGCCAGCATAACGGGACACCATTTCATTCGCAGGACATTATGTTACAAAAATCGAATGGGGGATTAATTGACGGCTTAGCCTGTCAATAAAAAGAAGTGTCGGCATAACAACAGCCAAATGGGAGCATGACGACATGGGAATGATGTCCTCTGAATTGCAAGCCCTTTAGAGATCTCCTGGCATTGTTCACACCATATTTAGAGTATCTGATAATCTCCATAGTCTAGCACCTGGTATTATTTGTGAATCCCCTATCCAAGTACGAGGCCTGACTTTGCTTATGCCCACTCCCTTAGTGGAACACTTAGTGGAACACTAAGGCTTCCAAATGTAGGTGAAGAATGTCATGTTTCAGGGTTTTTTTTTTTTTCATATGTTAAAAAGAAACTTCCATACATGGGGAAAGCTAGCACATTGGGACAAAGCTAGGTAGAACATTTCTCCTTGATGTGCTAACTTTTAAGATGTGGAGAAGTCAGTTTAATATAGGGGAGTGTTCAAACATGTGATCTGCCACCAGTGTTGTGAAGAAAGCTTGGCACTTGGTCGCACAAAAAGATGGTCATCTCTATTTCCAACCACACATCTGCTACATCATAGTAATCTATCCCCCGCCCCGAGGCATTAATATGATTTCAGTTTGCCAAAGGCTTGAGAGGTTGTTTTGTTTGATGTTTTCAATTTTGTGTTCTAAAGGATATTAGTCAGAGGAAGATGTTATAGTCTAGAATTTCCTCCGGTCAATGGTTTGCCATGAGTTACAAGCTAATTTCCTCTCAAGTCATTGAATTGTATTTTATTAACCTCCATGTGAGGTGGCTTCAACTCTTAAGTATTTCTATCATTTCAAAAGAAATCATCCTCAGGATATCCCCTGATCTACCAACTGTTAATACTACTGGGTTTTAGAAGCTGCCTGAAGCCTCTCTGGATGAACAAAGAAATGAGGATATTTTAATACACATGCATGTAGGTGTCACAGAGAAGAGGTCAGTGTCCATGATAGTAATAGAGGTAGTAAGGGCTGTCAGGGATGATGGGAGTTGTAGCTCTTCACCTCTGGCTCAAACTCACCACCTTGTTATGCAGCAGAGCCGGCCAGCTTAGATCAGTGGTTAATGCTTTCCTTCAAAGCAGCAGAGTTTCAGAGAATAGGCTGAAGATCCTGCCAAACTCTCTAAGCCTTCTCACTCTTCTCCAGGTGTCTCCAAAACGTCTCCAGGATTCACTCAGGCAACTCAGTAGTTTTATATAAAGCCTACTTTATTCTTCTATATAAATATACTGTATGGTCAACAAATCGCAATCTCTACACACTACTCCACAATATCTCCAAACTACTCCACCTCTACTCAACAACAATACATTGGCAAACATTGCAATTTTATAGCCATTGTTTATCACCACCCACTAGTTAGTTTCCACCCAGTGGGTGTGTACTTCCATTCTGATTGGTCCACGTAGTTCCACCCATGCTTAAGACCAACCCATGTATTTCAACATTTCACCTTGTACACTTAATGATTCTCAGGTGTTTCCATTCTGCATTCAGTACCTCTGTCCTTGGCTCTCAGGACTTCTAGATTACATTAACAGTTTCACCTGTGTAGCTTCATAATTGCTCTTGCTTATTCATTGTGACTTTCATATACATATTTTATTTCTTTCACTGTATGTCCCATGTTGCATTTTCCTTAACAATCCCCTCCGAAATAAAATATTGTATGTGTCTTACAATGTCATTCCAACCATTTGTGTCAGCCTTTCATGTTTTTCTGCTGTCAATGCTTTTGTGAACAAATCTGCTATGTTGTGTTGTGTTTCTATATATCTCAATTCTATTTCACCCTTCTGAACCATGTCTCGCACATTTTGATATCTTACACCAACATATTTTGTTCTGTTCTTCAAACTTTCAGTTTCAGCCATCGCTATGCATGACTGTGAATCTTCCAGAATTTCCACTGGTATCTTGTAACTTTCATTTAAATCATTTAGCAATTGCTTAATCCACTGTACCTCATTTACTATCTCATTCAAAGCAGCGAATTCTGCTTCCATCGTGCTTAACGCTACATTAGTTTGTTTTCTACTTCTCCAAACTATTGGACTTTCACTATATTTAATTATCATTCCTGTAACTGACTTCTTGTCTCCAAATTCTGATGCAAATGAACTGTCTACATAACAATCTAGATCTGAACTACTGCTTCTTATAATCAATTTCCTATCTAAGGTTCCTTTCAAATATCTCAATAAATGTTTTACCGCTGTCCAGTCTTCAATTTTTGGATCATTAACCCTTCTAGACAATACATTTACAGCATAAGAAATGTCTGGTCTGGTGTGGCAAGATATGAATTGTAAAGGTCCTATTATACTTCTGAAGAGAATCTTGTCCTCAAAACGCTCTAGTTGTTTCCTCAGACACAAAACCAGTTGTCATTGGAGCTCTTACTATTTTTGCATTCTGTAATCCACACTTTTCAATCAGTCTTTCAATTTTATTTCTCTGACTTAATAAACAATGTCCTTCTTCTGTCCATTCAACGCAAATACCTAAATAAGACTTCAATACACCTAAGTCCTTCAAAACAAACTTCTCAGACAATTCTCTTTTTACTGACTCAATTTCCTGTTTTGACTTTGCTGCTACGCACAAATCATCTACATAAATCACTAATACTATGTCTCCTTTTGTATAAACACAAGCATCTGCAATGCTCCTCTTGTAACCTAGCTTAACTAGCTCATCATTGATGCACAGATTCCACGCTCTGGCACTTTGTTTTAAACCATACAACGCTTTCTTTAATTTATATACTCTCTGACTACCATTTTCTTCGAAACCTTGTGGCTGTTCCATAAAAATTTCTTCATCCAAAACCGCATTCAAGTAAGCTGTCTCAAAATCAAAATGTTCTACAATTAAATTCCTTTTTACTGCTACAGCTAGAACCATTCTCAGACTTTCTGGCTTTGCAGTTGGAGAATATGTCTTATCATAGTTCTCATACTGCTATTGTGCAAAACCCTTAGCTACTAACCTAGCTTTATATTTAATACTTCCATCTGGCATTTCTTTCCTTTTGTATACCCATTTACAACCAATTACTTTCTTGTCTTTGGGTCTATCAACAATTTCAAAAACATCTTTATTTACCAGGCAACCAAACTCATTATCCATTGCATCAAACCATCTTTCCTGTTCTTCACTAGAATAACTTTCCAATTCTTCAAAACTTTCAGGCTCTTCTACTGCTAAACAAGCTCTTGCCTTTGTCACAACAAACCTATCTGGAGGCTTTATAACTCTATGACTACGCCTGGGAATAAAATCTGCTGTTCTGTCTCTTTCATCCTCACTTTCTCTACTAGGAGTTGTAGTTCTATGACTAAATCTCTTGTCTTCAGTCATTCGAGTAGTAGTAGGGCTAGATGCTATCTCATCATCGGAAGAACTACCACTGCTGCTAGGTGATGCTTCCTGCTTAACTGAAACCCCTCCGTTTCCTGAGGTTGGTTCAGTTTGTGCTTCTGGCTCATTTGAACTCCCTAATCTCAAAAACACTTCTTTATTGGCATGCAGTTTGTCCCAACCAGCATGTCTCTCGAAATTTGCAGACCTAGAATACTGCACTTGTTTTCCATCCAAATGAAACTTGTAGCTATTTCCAGAATACCCCCAAAACCTAAGCCTTTTGCTTTTGGGTTCTCCTTTCCTCCTGAAACAAGCAGGTGTGTAAACATGAGCAAATTGTCCAAAAACCCTTAAGTACTTGTAATTTGGCATTCTCCCATACAATACCCTGTAGGGAATGTCTTCAATTTCTGAATGATACAATCTGTTACTGATATGTATTGCAGTCAAAGTTGCTTCTGCCCAAAAACTATCTTTCATCCCTGCATCTGCCATCATACAAGCAGTAATTCTTTTTATATCTTGTATTTTCTTCTCTGCTAACCCATCCTCACTAGGACAAGCAGGGTTTGTAGTTTCATGCCTTATTCCCACCTTTTGAAACCAGTTAAACAATTGATTATTTAAAAATTCTCCTCCTCTATCAGTAATGATGGTGCCTACTCTGCTATCAAATTGTCTTTCCACCATTCTTACCCATGCTTTTAAACTTTGCCCAGCATCAGATTTGTTTTTCATTATTCTCACAAATGCAAACCTTGTATACCTATCCACAATTACTAGGAAATACTTGCTTCCCCCTAAGGACAAGCAATTAGCTTGGGCGACATCTGCATGTACATACTGAAATGGTCTTTGAGCAATTCTTTTTGTTTTCTTAGCTACTGGAAAAGCTCTGATCTTTACCTGTTGACATACCGTACAATCTAAGTGGTTTTTGCATTCAGTAACTTTTAAATCTGGACACATATTGATTAAATTCTTTAAACATTTGAAGCTCGCATGGCCGAATTTTCTGTGAAGCTCGTGTATGCAGTCTTTGTGGATTGGAATATTTTCTATGTTACTAGCTTCTTCAACTCTGTAGCTATCAATATTGTCCTCCAAATAATAAAGTTTGTCCTTCTTCAAACCTATGCCACGCAATTCCCCATTCAGTTTTATCTTACACATGTTCTTTTCAAAGATGACTGTGTAGTCTCTTTCTGTTAATCTGCTTACTGATAACAAATTATTTTCTAACTCCTTTACATGTAAGACATCATTAAAATTCTCTTTTAGCTCTGGAATGTACACAGTACCCATTTGATTTACAGTACTTAGCTCTTTCCCGTCAGCCAAAACTACAGTATTTACATTAGCTGATTTTCTATTACTTATTAAATTGATATCATTACACATCGAAGATGAGGCTCCTGAATCAACTAGCCATTTAGAATTTGCATTTTGTTTTTCCTTAATCATGGTTGCAAACCCCTTTTTATTACCACTGTCCCTCAAAAATGGAGGTCTGGACTGTTTTTGATACTGCCACGGCTGCCATCTGCTCTCTGCTTGCTTGCGTCTCTCAGCTGCAAAATATTTACAATGTCTCTGCAGATGACCAATCTTCTTACAATAAAAGCACTTCCGTTGCTCCCTTGTAGAGGCTGCTTCCTCCTGCGTTCACCAGTCAGGAGTTGTTTGTTGTTTTGGCACAGTCTTTAAGCTTGCTGAGTCACCCTGCTCAGACATTCTTCTCTGGTTCTCTTCCAGTATTCTGGCCACAATTAAGTCTCTATTAAGCTCAGCTTCTGGCAAGTTCTGCAAGCTGTTCGTTATGTTGTCCCACGAAGAGTCTAGCGATTCTACTAAAATGTAGCATTGCTGCTCTTTGCTAATTGGCACTCCCCTCAGTTCCGCTTGCACAAACAAATCTTGCATTATTTTTAAATGTTCTATCACACACTGCCCTTTAGCCATCTTTTGCCTGTATATTCTTTTAGACCATAGCATTTTTGCAAAAGCAGTTGAAGGAGTGTGTAATCTCTGCAAGGTATCCTACACATCCTTGGTGGACGTTTTATCTCTGACGTCATTAATTAAGTCTTCTTCAGGACTTCTAGATTACATTAACAGTTTCACCTGTGTAGCTTCATAATTGCTCTTGCTTATTCATTGTGACTTTCATATACATATTTTATTTCTTTCACTGTATGCCCCATGTTGCATTTTCCTTAACAATGGCTTGTCTAGACCTGCCAGAATTTGCCGGCTTCCAACTGGCATATTCTGGCCTCAGATCAGGCCCACCACACTCCCATTACCTACATGAAGCAGGATGGAGTCCATACCTGCACGCTGGTCTGTATTTGCCGCAACTGCCACCACCACCACCACCACCACTAGTACCTCTCTGAAGCCAAGGCTGGTCACATACAGGGGCCTTGACCACATGTTGAGGGCCTCCTTCCTGGCTTCAGAGAGACACCAGTGGTGGCAGTGGCTGCAGGTATGGACTCCTGTATCCCCACAGGGCCCAATCTGGGGTTTCCCACATGAAGCGGGTTTTCCCATTTATTTTAATAACATGGCTTAACAGACTTTAACCCAGCTTATTGCCACCTTTGCCCTGGGCATCATCAGGACTGCCTGGGGGTGAAAAGGGGCAAGAGCCCTGGTTCATATGGACTGGAAACCTCCAAGACAGGGGCAAGATGGGGGTAAATAGCCCATCTAGACCAGCCCTAAAAGCCAAAGCTTTCTGATCTCTAGAATTGTGCTGTTTTCAACCTCTTCCAAAGGTCGTCCTCTCTAGTCTATCAATTTGCATGGGAGGTGGTTCAACATTTTTCAGACAAAGCATGGAGGTTCCATGATCCCATCTATTTTCCCCAGTTTTTTATGCATTCCTACTTGCTCATTAATTAGATTTCACAGAGTCATGTTTTATTGCTTTCAATGACTACACCAGTGTTTCTCAACTGGGGTTCCGCGGAACCCTAGGGTTCCTCCAGAGATTGCCAGGGGTTCAGTGAGAAAATAGTAATAAATCATGGAGAAGTGGCGAGCTGAAACGTCTTCTCTCTCCCCTTCACAACAGAGAAAGCCAGGCGAGGAATTAGTGTGTGAATGTTTTCACACCAATGGAGGGGCCCCTTATGGGTCAATTGGGGGAAAAGATGTTTACATGCCAAATACCTTGCTCTCCCTGCCAGCTTTTGATCTGCCTTAGATATTCTAATCAAGCTCCTCATGTCAGCCTGGCAGCTAAAGGTTGTTTGCCAGAATTGAGGAGAAAAGAGGATGCTGGTTTGCATAAAATTAATTTAAAGGTACAAATGCAAAATGAGGTTTTTTTTTTTAAAATTCAGAACAATGGAAAGAGAATTGCAATACTGTACAGCTCTTAGCCAATTGGGGGAAACTGACCAAGTAATCCAAGAAACCCCTTGGTCAGTCAGCTACTCAAGCGCCAGCTGTGGATGGGAGAACTCTGATAAAAGTAACTTAGGACTTATTATTTTTAAACCAGATTTGGATAGGGCAGAGCCATTGCAGTAAAGGAGTCATTATAGAGAAAAGGTTCTTAAACTGTAGGTCTGGTAACTGAATGTCGGGGTCAGGAATAGACTTACCATCTCCCATATTATTGAAAAATCCTTCCATTTACTATGATGCTGGCTTGGCAGGAAGCTACAGTCTCCCTCTCAGCCTGCACCGAGCTGCTTAATTGCTGCTTTTTGCAAGCTCTGTTAGCTCAGAGCTCAGTCTTTGGGTCAGAGTCAGTGATGTAGCCATATATTTAAATATTTGAAGGGATGTCATACCAAGGATGGAGCAAACTTGTTTTCTGCTGCTCCAGAGACTAGGACATGGAGCAATGGGTTCAAACTACAGGAAAAGAGATTCCACCTAAACATTAGGAAAGAACTTCCTGACAATAAGAGCTGTTTAGACGTGGAATACACTGCCTTGTAGTGTGGTGGAGTCTCCTTCTTTGGAGGTTTTTATACATAGGCTGGATGGCCATCTGCCGGGAATGGTTTGATTGTGTATTCCTGCATGGCAGGGGGTTGGACTGGATGGCCCTTGTGGTCTCTTTCAACTCTATGATTCTATGATTCTAAATACTATAAATACTTCCCTGCCACTATGCTCTTTCATGCCTGTTACTTTCAAGTATCACATATGTATAGCTAGCAATGTGGAATATGATAAGCATCTATTTTTTCACTGTTTCTGTATTTTTTTAAAAAAGGAAGCTGTAGGTAATTTTTACATAGGGGTTCCCTGAGACCTGAAAATTATTTCAAGTGTTCGCCCAGGGTAAAAAGGGTGAGAAAGGCTGGACTACACTCTAGAAAAGTGGTTATAATTCTCAATTCTGACAGGTTGTTTATTTTTTGTATTTTAAATCTCTCCCTCTACCCCCCCTCCCAGTTTATTTCATAGTCAAAGTTTGGCTTCCTTTCCAAGAAAATGTACATTTCATAGAATCCTAGAATTGTAGAGTTGGAAGAGACCACGAGGGCCATCCAGTCCAACCCCCTACCATGCAGGAATAAACAATCAAAGCATCCCCGACAGATGGCAATCCAGCCTCTGTTTAAAGACTTCCAAGGAAGGAGACCCCACCATGCTCCGAGGGAGTGTGTTCCACTGCTGAACAGCTCTTACTGTCAAAAAGTTCCTCCTAATGTTGAGGTGGAATCTCTGTTCCTGGAGCCTGCATCCATTGTTCCATGTTCTAGTCTCTGGAGCAGCAGAAAACAAGCTTGCTCCATCCTCAATGTGACACCCCTTCAAATACTTAAACAGGGCTATCAAATCGCCCCTTAGCCATCTTTTTTCCAGGCTAAACATACCCAGCTCCCTAAGTGTCTCCTCATAAGGCATCGTTTCCAGACCTTTCGCCATTTTAGTTGCCCTCCTCTGGACACGCTCCAATTTGTCAATATCCTTTTTGAATTGTGGTGCCCAGAACTGGACACAGTATTCTAGGTGAGGCTTGACCAAGGCAGAATAGAGTGGCACTATTACTTCCCTTGATCTAGACACTATACTTCTATTGATGCAGCCCAAAATCGCATTGGCCTTTTTAGCTGCTGCATCACACTGTTGGCTCATGTTCAACTTGTGGTCTACTAGGACTCCTAGATCCCTTTTGCACGTAGTCTCGTTCAGCCACGTCTCCGCCATCCTATATCTATGCATTTCATTTTCCCCGCCCTAAGTGCAGTACCTTACATTTCTCCGTATTGAATGTCATTTTGTTAGCTTTGGCCCAGCTCTCCAGTCTATCCAGGTCATTTTGAATTTTGATCCTGACCCCTAAGGTATTAGCTACTCCTCCTAATTTGGTGTCATCTGCAAATTTGATAAGTATGCCCCTAATTCCTTCATCCAAGTCATTGATAAAGATGTTGAATAGCACTGGGCCCAGGACAGAACCCTGTGGCACCCCACTGGTCACATCTTTCCAAGACGAAGAGGAGCCACTGCTGAGCACCCTTTGGGTTTGGCTGGTCAACCTATTACAAATCCATTTAACGGTTAACTTGTCTAGCCCACATTTTACAAGCTTGTTTGCAAGAATGTCATGGGGAACCTTTTCAAAGACCTTACTGAAATCAAGGTATGGGATATCCACAGCGTTCCCTTCATCTACCAAGCTGGTAATTTTATATATATATAAAAAAAGAGATCAGATCATGACTTGTTTCTCTGAAACCCATGTTGACTTTTTGTGATTATGGCATTGCCTTCTAAATGTTCACAGACTCTCTGTTTAATGATCTGCTCAAGAATCTTCCCTGGTATTGATGTCATGCAGCCAAATGTAACCTAACTAACAGGGCATTCCTAGATGAAATTATGTTCTAGGCAAGGCATCTTATTTTTAATTGTTCTCCAAGAGAAACAAACAGCATACTGCTGTATTGTCCCAGGAAAACAATTTCTAAAATTCTCAAATCTACAGTAGGGATGGGCAATTTTCCAGAGGCAGGGACCACAGTGGAACACCCCCCCCCCCAACTCACTGGAGCTGCATATTGCCTTGCCACTAGTTTTGCTGCTGCATTTTCCTTTTTAAAAAAGGTGTGTGGGGAGGAAGGCCTTGTTTCAAAGTAGAATCATGGTTCCAAGATGTTTTAAGGAGTAAAATTCTACATTATAACAAGGCATAAGCTCCTTGATAAATGGACCTAAGAGTATATCTGTTCTACAGGTGGCATGGGTAAGACCAATTCGTCAAACCCTGGTTATTCTGTTCTAATGGCTCAAGCATTTCTCTCATTGCACCAATAACTTTGCATCAATAGATGGAAGTTGGCTGCTGCTGAAGTTTATCTGTTGCCCCTTATGTCTCTGTATATTTTTGAGATGTGTTTGTGTTTTCTATCCTACCCAAACGTCAACATTTTTGCTAGCTTGGGGAGGACATTCAGAATATGGTGTCTTGGCAGAGGTTAGGAAGTTATTTTAAAAACCTGGCCAAATATATCCCTACGAGATAACTGTTCAGAAAAAAGATCTGGGTATCTCTGGCATGTCTAGATTTATTGAAAAGTCCCAGATTCTGCTCCTGATCTTTCCAATTTTATACTGGGTTAAAATAAACTGATATGGGCACCTGATATAAAAAGTCTCTGACCATACTTGAACTGCCAGAAAATATTCTGGGATAAACAAAACATGTATGGATCTCTAAAATAAAATAAGAAAGAACAGGGACAAAATCTGGGACTTTCTGATCTTTTAAATCAGTCTGGATGCACCCATTGTCTCTGAAAAAGACTGGGTTAAAATTTGGGAACTAGCTTTAGTGTAATCACTTTTGGAAATAAATACAGAAACCTCCCTCAATTTAATATAAAGTTGGTATCTTAAACCAGCGAGGGTTGCCATATCACATCTGGCAGATCAAAATTTTGTTGGGGAGGGTTTGAAGAAATATAGGCATGTTCCTGCACATGCAATGGGAGTGTACCTATAAATCGTAGACTTTGGGAAAGAAATACAATCAGAAATATCTGCAATCATTAAGCAAATAATTAACTTGGAGCCAGATTTTGCCCTTTTAAACATTTTTCCAAGACAAAATTTAGAGTTGTCCAGCAAAGACTTTATGACTTTCTTATTACTAGTAGTCAGACAAGAAATAGTCAAAAATTGGCAAGTAGTTACCTAATTTTCCTTTGTTTTTTTCCGGACTGTGAGGCCATGTTCTGGAAGAGTTTATTTCACCTAATTGTTTGTGAATAGTTGATGTCACTCTTTTTGGGATCTAATACTTTCAGAAAAACTAACACATAGTGTTCAGCAACACCTGATATACAAAACCTCAGACTCTTTATTTTCATTTGTTATGCAAACTGTGAATCAGAAGATCTTCATTGCACTCCCCACACCGCATGGACACACCTGGAAAATGCATTTGGATAATGATGAAATCCTCTCTTACAGAAAGACAGAATAACCATTTCATCTATCTATATAAAAGGCTTAGGTATGTACAATAGGCCTGGGTATGTTTCCAGCTCTTGGGTATGTTTCCTCTTCCAGTGTGCTGATTGGTTGCTCAGGAAATACACTGAACCCATCACCACCCACATGCAAATTCCCTCTCCACCTCGCAGTTCCCTCCTGCCACTCAATCTGTGGCCCAGATTGGGACCCAGGCAGTCAACTGGTGGTGGTAGCAGGATGCTTTTACTACTGCTGCAATGGGATCCAGACAGTCATTTGGCAGTGGCAGCAGCAACAGGCTGCTTGCAGCAGGACCCAGGCAGTCAACTGGCGGTGGCAGGGCAACAGAGTGGGAAAAGTGTGGAATGCTGAGAAGGGAGAGGAGGAATTTAAAAATCTACCAGCCTACCTTACAGTGTTGTCATGAGGTCTACCAAGCATTTTTGGGGGAGTTTGGTGTATGTTACGCCAGGTACAGCTAGTTATTTTATAATGGTGTACTACTCAAGCTTCTATAGTTACATTGCTTCAACGTTGTATTCATAACTTTAATTTTAAAAGTTTTTTTTTCCTAAAGCCTAGTTTCTTTGGTCACCACACAAGCGTGCTTTAGCAGAAACATATTAGCAATATACTGCTTACCTTTAATTAATTATTAATTATTTTATAATTTCTTATTTTAGAAAATCCATTGAAAAGGAAAAAGAAAATAGTCAAAAATTCTGGAAATGAATGCCAAAACATTTTGAAAGTTACACATAAATGTTACTTAAATGGTGAAAATGCTCCTCACAGAATTCAAGTAGAATATCATTTGTCCTAACAGGCTGCAAGTGAAATTCATGGTATTCAGAAGGAGAGGGGGAAAAAAATCCATCTACTGTGCAGGAAAAGCCTTCATAGCTTTTACAGAAGTTTTTTGAATAATGTTAGGGCTTGTGCATTATCATACATCTGGACATCCAATTTGGGATGCTGTACATTCTCAGCGAGGGCAGAAGTGGAGAGCGGATCAGTCCACCACATGGGCAACAGGTGGGCTTGCTGGCAAGGAAGTGGCCAGAAGCACCATTTTTCTTTTTGCATTATTGAGTATGTGTTTTTTTGCCCCACTTGAAGCAACCAAAGAGCTTTTTATAAATGGAAGGTCGCACTTGTGCACCTTTGATTTACAAGTACCAAAAAAAAAAAATAATACCGTGCAGTAGCTGCAACATATGTGGAGAATAATTATGCTCTGTACTCTATGCCACCATCTTGATTCACAGGCATGGCTGTGTGTGCACTTCAAATGCAGGTCGCTTCACATCCAATAGATTTTGCCAAAAGACCGTGGAGACAAATGAGTGCTGCTACAAATTTGAGATAATGTACATCAATCTGCATTATATCTTCTTGTCTAGACAAGCCCTCTTCACACACACACACACACACACACACACACACTCAGTTAATGTTAAAACATGAAAAAGGCCATTGTTATGCCCTTGTTATTCCCCAAAGTAAAGAGTTACAGGTAACACGTTTTCTTGCTATGTGTCACTTCCAAACTCTGTTTCTAGGGTGTCGTTTCCACGGCAAAATAAATCCTCAAAGAATGTGACAAGAAGCCTTATAGTTCCCATGCATTCCGAAGCAACAGCGCCCTATTCAGAAGGAGGGGGTCTAAAACACCCGTAAGTGGCGCACTTAATGACACCGCTGATTTTCCGCCTTTTAAAAAAAAGTGTCGCAAGTTTGTGCATTATCGCATTTGGGAACTATCCGTCATGTTTAAATTCGCGATGTTAAATGTAGGGAAAGTGGGCGGTTTTAAATCGTGACGCTACAGATAACCCGCCTACACATCTGGCACTCCTATCTCCTTTGAAGCATCTGTAAACATCTTTTCTTTTTCCTGATGGAGTCTGTGCAGAGAACAAAGAAGGGGGGCAGGGGAATAGCTTGGACTCATGCCGAAACTATTGATTTACTGGCTCTTTGGGGGGAAGAGAAAGTACAGGAACAACTACGTCTGTGTCATCGGAATATCGATGTGTTCGAGAAAATAGCCGCAGAAATGCAAAAACGTGGACACAACCGAACCCCGGAAGAATGCCGCACGAAATTGAAAACGATGCATCAGAAATATAGGGAAATAAGGGATCATAACTCTAAGAGTGGTAATGATGCTGCAACAATGCCATTCTATGCAGAGCTTCATGCCATTTTCAGAATGGAGGCAAACATCTCTCCCAATAGAGTGTCGAGGAACGCAAACCCAAACCAGAGATCTGTCCTCCTAAAGCCCAAAGAGCCCGTCCGAGTAGAATGAATGCAGTGATAATATTCCTCTTAAAGTCAGACCGCATACCAAAGTACTCGGAAGTGTTTTGTTCTTTACGGAGTCTTTTGATTTTCCTGATAAGGATTCTTCTTCGGTAGGAACGACACCTTTCAGAGAATAAAACCATTGTAGAAAGTACTTTGATAGCCAAATATAAGCAGGAAATTAGCGTAGCTAAAACCTCCATGGCGGCAGCAATTCTCTTTGCACCATTGAGGAAAACAAAGACCGTAAAAGATGACTAGATGCCCAGTCAGGAGCCAAAGAGGGTTTAAGAGGATGACCAATGGGTGTTCGGGTGGCGGGAATTCCCAAAGGAAGTACATCTACAACGAATGACGTACCTCGTTGATTGACAGATACTACTGACAACATATGCGTAATTTCTAAGTCATGGGAACTAAAATATCCCAATATGTTCAAATTCGCACATTTAAATACTCCACAGTATTAATCAAATGGGAACTAGAACATGGAATTAAAAAGGATGCAAAATTTTCCCGTGGGAACTCGCCGATGCAAAATCAAAAGTGCACTAATGCGATACTTAGCGCAACAAAAGTTCCCGTGGAACCGAGGCCTAGGGTATGGGTCTCAAGGCTCACTGCTGCCTTTGCCTGCTTGTCAAGAGGTGAACTCTAGTTTCCTATATGCTATAATGAATGACCCTCACAGTTTGAAAGCAAAGTTGACTGTTCAGATTTTTTTAGAAAATATTTTTGTGGCCATTAGTATTTTCCAGGGGCTTTAGAATTTCCCAACTGTGTGTTAGAAAATTCTAAGGTGTGAGCCAAATTCTCTTTTTAGTCAACAGCTGGATTAAGGGCAGTACTGTAACTCCATATATATATGTGTGTGTGTGTGTGTGTGTGTGTGTGTATGGTATGACATAGGGTAAGTGGAAGAAGTATATTCTATAGTGTGGAGTGTAGTATATAAAGGATGCCACAGCAGTTAGTTTGGAATTCTAATGGTATCATAAAAAGGATCTCTGTAGAACAGTGTGTAATATATAAGCAAGGGAGCAACAGGCCTATTTTTACAGTCTGGAATGCAGAATGTAAACAGTGGAAACACAAATCCAGAGGAAAACCCCCTATTTAAAATAAGCAACACCTTTTATAAATGGTGGAAACACTGGGTCAGATAAGGCCCCTCTTCCAATCAATAGTGCAATATATGTGAAGAAAGCATAGTAAGCAGGGCTGTGTAAAATTCTTTGCATCTGAGCACCTTTGGAAATGTAGGTTTTTGATGCTGGATAGCCAGAAAGTCACCTGACTGCATTTAGGAGACTGGTATGCTTCCTGAAATGGGCGGCCAACTTATGGTTTTAATAAGGCTACTTCTCTGGCAAGGGGCAAGATGGACCCAGCTAGGCCTTGTGCAACTGGGATAGCAGCTGTAAGGTTAGGTAGAAACAGAAACCAATGGAGTTCAGCTAGTGATACATACCTTCCAACATTTCACAGATGAAAACTGGGATATGTATGGCTGAGCAACATCAGAGTGTGGTCACAAGAGTATAACGAGGAAAGAAGTATGCAAAAGTTATTAATGAGGAAGAACATGCAAAACTACTACAGGCTGAAGATCCCTTATCCAAAGTGCTTGGGACCAGAAGTGTTCCATACTTCAGATTTTTTTGGATTTTGGAATACTTGCATATACTTAATGAGATATCTTGGAAGATAGGACCCAAGTCTAAACACAAAATTTGTTTATGTTTCATACATACCTTATACACATAGCCTGAAAGTAATTTTATACACCATATTTTAAATAATTTTGTGCATTAAGCGAACTTTGTATACATTGAACCATCAGAAAGCAAAGGTGTCACTATCTCAGACACCCATGTGGACAATTTTGGAGTATTTCAGATTTTGGAATTCCAGATAAGGGATACTCAACCTGTATTTTAAGCAGAGGAACACTGGAATTTATGTATTAAGTTTAGGAAAGCCCGAAAACAAAGAAAACAAAAACCCAGTAAATACAATGCTCTGTGTGTCTGAGAAGCACAATTAACTATAAATATAATATTGTATAATATGTTATTCTAAAATTAAAATGCCTTTATCAGGCCCTGCTGAAAATTACAGCTTTTTCTAAGATCCATGGTCAGAGAGTGAACTGTGTGTTCAGCCCTTGTCAGCCAATATTTCCAGATCAGGAATGCTTCTTTGCAATACTTTAGGAAAGTTAAAAGCGAAGGGGAACCTAAAACGATTCATGGGGTGAAATCTGTGTGTCTGTAAGAGAGAGAGATTGAGAGAGAAATTTGCGCACAGTTCTAGGGGTGCTATAATTCAAGGGGGGGCATCCTCAAGGAAATTCCCATTACACACTGCTTTTTAAAAGGATAAAAGATTGGGAAGGAAGAAGAATAAGTGTTCCTCATCTGATGGAAGGGTTTGGAAGTTATGTTGATGGAAGTAGGACAAAAGCAAACAAATATTGTCAGGTTTGTTCTGCTTATTGGGTTCTAAGGAGATTTTCACAATGGGGCCAAAAGCCCCGGTTCTGTCCCGCAAGCCCCTCTCCTGTTCCTGCAACGGAATGGAGGTAAACGTTTGCACACTTACCTCCATTCTCCTCCAGGAACAGGCTCCCTGCCTCTGTGCCCGGCCAGCCATAAATGCAGCCATCATGAGATGGGAGGGAAATTCAAAAGTACCCCCCTCCAGCTGTCAGATAAATAAATAAAAAGGAAACAAAAAACAAAACCAAGGAACGGGGGGGGGGAAGGATCCTGCTTACCTGGATGTCCTGATTGTGGCAGGAAGTGACTGCCACGGGGCTGCTCCCCAATCCCTGTCATTCCAGAACAGGGACGGGGGTCCTATTTGCACACTACAGAAATGGAATCGGGCGCTTAATAACAACTTCTCCCCGTGAATACTATATCACGGGGAGAAAACAGAACAGCTATGCTGTAGGAATGGAACAGGGTGAACGTTGTCTGAAAGAAAAATCTTTCAGCGACCCTGTTCCTTTCCTGTAATGGGACAAAATGGCTTGTGAAAATCTCCTACCAGAAAGCTATTTTACTGGTTGGGTCAGTAAAACAAAGTACTATTCAAACTACTCTTACAAATTCCTTGGTGCTCTGTTGAGCTGTGAGACAACTGACATGGTTTGGGCCTCCAGCCTTGCTCCAAACCATATCAGCTGTTTCCAGATCATAGATTTCAGAGGTGGATGTGGAGGCAAGGGAGTAAAACACAGACATAAAATTCAGACACTGATATTTGGCAACACTTTTCCTATCCATAGCTTATAATGGTTTTTTGTTATTTGTAAAGGTAACAATACATAATGGAAAGGAAAAAGAAGAATTATATCTAAAATTTTAAAAAAGAAACATTTTGGGAAAAAACAGATGTATGATATTTGGTACTAAATTATTGGAAAGCAAAAAGGCAACTAGTAGTTCTATCTTGTTCTTATTGCCTTGGACCTCTGCAATATTATTGAAAATTCAGCCTTCTGTTCTCAATCAGATAAGCAGGAAAATAAGGAAGAAGGCAAAAACAGAAAGAAGAGATGGAAAGAAAGGTGTGGTGGGTAAATTAGTGTGTTAATTAGACAAATAGAAGAGTACCAGATTACTTCATATGTTGTTTGGGAGCATTTTTGTTGTAAACAAATTATTGTAATAATTCTGGTCTAAAACATGTAACATTGGATCCAGGCTCAGCTAAACAGTATGTATACAGGTAGTGAGCAACTCCTTTACCCAGTTAGAAATGTACATCAGTTTTATGCAGCTTGACTGCCACTTTGGATTATTGCAATGGTTTATGTATAAAAACCATCCAGAAACTTCTGTTAGTCCAAAGACTGCAGAGGTAGGAAGTTTAGGCAAAAAGGGCCAACAGTGAATTACAAGTCACTCCCCTCCATATCTGGGAAACCAATATCTGCAGTTTCAGTTATCCACGGCTGAAAAAAAATAGGGACACATACCATAGAGTTTTGCTGGCAAATGCCTAGAGAGGTGTCGTCTCTAGAGATCACTAGGTCCTCCAACACAACTCTATGGTATGTTTGTACTGGAAGTCCTCTATTTTAATAAGGTTTGTGGTTTCATTTATAAATATTAAATCTGGGAATGCATCCCCCACAGATACGGGTGTGGGGAGGATGGTCTGTAATTGTTATTGAGACAGACATTGAACTAACAGTTCATTACACCATTAACTCTTTCCCACTAACACTCTCCATCTCTTCTAGATTGTGAGGACTTGTCACTATTACCACATTGTGCCACTATGTTGCCTGTGGCATCACTAAGGCTGGTGGCAGCCCTCCTCCTGACAGTGTCACCTGATGTGGTTCACATACCCCTAGTGGTCCATTTTTGGCTGTCCAAATCAAACTGCTATTTTAACTTTTGAAGGCCCAAATGATTTGGAGCCAGGTTACCTGAAAGACTGTCTCCTTTCCTGATTATCCACTTGGACACTAAGGAACCATCTGATTCCCTTCTCTGAATGCACTTGCAAATGACAATGTGGGAGAGGGGAGACTTTTCAGTGGTGGTTCCCCATTTGTGGTGTGTACTAGGCCACCCTGAACATATCTGATCCCATTTGAGTTTGGAAGTTACCTCCTGGTAAAACTAGGAGCCAATTCACACTACAGAGTTATAGCATTGTTATTCCACTTTAACCGCCATAGCTCTATCGTATGGAATCTTGGGACTGGCAGCTGGGGGGGGGCATTTTGAATTCTCAGCCAGAGAACTCCTCTGGTTCCTCACCAGATTACAAATGCCGGGATTCTGTAGGATGCAGCCATGGCAGTTAAAGTGAAATAATAGCTCTATGATCTCATCTACACTAGCCAAGATATGCCAGTTCCCTGCCGGCATATCCTAGCTGCAGAGGTGGCCTGTCCCCCCACCCCAACATTATCTGCAAAAGATAGACTGGAGTTCAAATACAATGCTGGTCTGTTACTGAAGCTGCCACCGCTGCCACCTTTTTCTTGCTAACGCAGAAGACAGGCAGGTGTCCCACAGCATGTGACTGCAGGCCCCTGGCATGTGACCAGCCTCAGACATATGCTGCAGGACCCCTGCCTGGCTTCGGGAAGAGCCAGGGAGCTGGCAGTGGCACAGAGGAGCAGCATGCTGGGTGGGCTTCCATGGACATGAATCCAGCAGAAACTGAATAAACAGGGTTTTTATTCCAGCCCCATATCTGCTCTGTGGGTCATTTGGACTGCCTGGGAGCAGATCGAGGTAAATGCCCTGTATTGTTTGGACTGCAGGACTTTGGAACATGACAAGCCAGGGTATTTGGCCAGTGTAGACAAGGCCTATAATTCTGTAGTGAGAATGGGTCCCTGGTTAATACTTGGATGTAGCAATTCCATGGAACTCCAAGTAGGGCTGGGAAAGCATCTTATGTGGAGATAGCTGTTGCCAGTCACAGTTGCCAGTATTGGGCTAGATGGAACAATAGTCTGATTCAGTATAATATAGCTTCCTGTGTTCCTATGAGTGCCTTTCCATCAAAGTTTACCTGGTGCCTGGCTTGTTGTCTTTTCATCACCAGATTTTAAACATTTTCTTAAGCATTTTGGGAATTGCGTTCACAGCTTTCAGATCTTTGCACTGATTTATCCTTTCTGCTGGTTTTACTTTTGATGTTGTTGTGCGTTGCTGGTGGTTTTGTTCTTATGTGATTTGTTTTATTATTGCTTTGTTGTTAGCTGTATCTTAAGAATTTAGTTTATGTATCACCTAGATCTGTGCTACTCAAAGTGGTGGTTGATGGATTGGTACCAGTCTGTGTGCCATCAGCTGTTGGTCTTTGGTGAGTTTCTAAGGAGATTTTCAGACAGGCAAAAATCGCTCCTTGCCGCGCGAGCAGCCTCCCGAAACTGCTGCGCGGCAAAGGTCTTCTTCGGACGACGCTGTGCCTCTGGCGAAACCGTCCGTGTCACTTCCGTGAAGCTTGGGACGGCTCCGCGTCATATTTCAAGCACGGAGGCTGCCTGTGATTGAAATATGACGCGGAGCCGTCCCAAGCTTCACGGAAGTGACACGGACGGTTTCGCCAGAGGCACAGCGTCGTCCGAAGAAGACCCTTGCCGCGCAGCAGTTTCGGGAGGCTGCTCGCGCGGCAAGGAGCGATTTTTGCCTGTCTGAAAATCTCCTAAGAAAGAAAGAAACAGTTGTAGCCAATGAATACAAATATGATGCTGGCCCCTAGGGGGGGAAAATGCTGCCCTTCCCTACATCAGATAGCCTGACCTATACAACTTCTCTTATTAAGTAGCTAAATATATAAATGCTAAATTTATTTTTTTTTCCTTTGAAATTACACAGACTCCTATCATGCTCTAAAAATAATTACAAATTCAAAAAGTAGTGATGATGCTGTTCAATTTTTGTTACATTCTGAACCACCCAATAACTGAAGTTGTCTGGACAGTTCACAAAATGCAGCTTAAAATCACAAACTGCAAATGCATAATGAAACATAACATAAAACCTGAAAAAAAAAAGTTTGAACAGATACAAAATAAGACCAAAGTAAAGCAGAAAGTATTGCAAAGATTTCAGAAGTACAAACATGGGCTTTATAAAATAAAGGGCTAAAAAGTAGGGAAGGAGGAGATCTTCTCTTGTTACCAGAAAGAGCAAAATATAGGATGGAGTCTTCCTTTCTGCGAAGGATTCCACAACTGAATCTAAAGTAAATTTTAAAATTGCATATCAGGGCCCCTGACACACTACTTTTATTGATCCCCACCCCAAGTCTACACTGCCTTCCTCTGTTTCTTTTCTTCCTTATTATTTTTCATATTTTACTTTCCAAAAACATAACTCAGTATTCTGGGATGCAATTACTTTCTTACAGGCCCTGAAGCCTTCCAAACTGGAGGGATGTGTGTATGTGTGTAAAACATTTCAAGCCTTTTCATTCACCCCACTCCCTCCATAAGCAGTCTGGGCTCTGATCTAAATCCAAAATCAATAGGAAGGCTCCAGATGCACAATCCACAGGTGTTTTCACTCTAAACTGTAGGTGATCAAACTCCTATGGGGAAAGGTGCCATTTTCCATGGAACTCTTTGGCAGGTAACCTGCTGGTGATGTCAAGAAAATTAATCATTGCAATATGTAGAGCCAAGTAAAACAGATAACCATTTAGGAAAGAAAATACCAAACAACTCAATCCACTGATTCACTTTGTTCTGGAAATCCCCATGGTCTTGAGTTTCGAATCCTGGCCTTGTTTTGTATTCCCCCTCCCACTGCCTTTTGAAGAGCCCCTTTGTCTTTAAAGTGCAACTATAACTGAATTGTCATAGCCAGAGGAAGTATTTTTCCAAGTCCTCAGCAGTATCATCCAAGCTCATTCCTGGAATTAACTTAATCTTACCCTGAAACGGGGGCATAGAGATGAAAACTGGACTCATCTATTTTTGATTGACTCCAGTTTCCTAGAAATCACCTCTCTTGGGCTTTCTCATCCTAAATACAGATGGTTTCTTTTTAATGAAGCAGTGGTAGATGCCTTGGCAGCACCTTTGTTGTCCTAGACAGGTGGTTTTAAAAACAAGCAAGCAAGCAACATAAAGAAAAATTATTCGGTGTCACAACAATCCTTTTACTTTTCTGTTTTCCAAAATACTGTGTTTCTCTTACTATATTCATTTAATAGCAATATACATTGGATTCAGATGAAGACTAGGCTGAGCTGCATCAGGCCCACCTAGACTGGTTTTGGCATTTCTCAAGGCAAATCTGGCATCTCTCTGAAGTCTGTAGAATCAAACCAGGACTCCAGACTGAGGCTTCATGGTGGCTTGGGGTTTTTGGAAAGTCTAATTTCTGTGAAAATGCCCAGCATGGAGTAGAAGAGAGAATGGGGTTTAGTGACTGATAGATTCACCTGCTAATCCTAGGGTATATTTTATGAGAGGCTGTTCAATTGCTGTGTATTATTTCGGGAGGGGCAAGGATGGGGACACTAAATGGTCATTGCACCAATGCCACTCCACTTCACTATTTAATCAGTCTTAAAATGGTTTTCAAGCATCATAACCTCCTAGCCACTGCACCTATTCTGAAATTATTAATCTTTCTTCTCTGGGGACAACTCTATAATGTGCCACTTTTGTACAAATTTTGTAAAAAAAAAATGAAGGAAGGGAAGGAGAACTGAATTACTCTTCTCTCCAAATTATTTTTTTGAACCCCCCCCTCCATTTAAACTACTGCACATATCCCTCTGAAGCTTTGATGCTTTCTTAGGACCACCTTTATTCTGTCTACCATTTTTAGAAGTTTCCTTGTCCACAAAAAACCTAGTGGGGTCATCACAACCTTTTAAAAGAAACGTCTGTACAGGAAAGAATGATCTTGTGCAAAGCTCCCTGGAGACTTTCATCTGAAACTTGGCAGGCTTGATCTAATTAGAAAGGACAACTACCCCTCCAAATTTCATCCAGTTCCACTAAGAAATAAAAATGTTACTGATAGTTCCTTTTTAAAAATTGAAATTTAAAGGAACTCAGCGGAAGACTCACCAAACCTCTTTCTGTGCAGTTTGGGTCAGTTTAATCCTAACTATAGCTGCAAATTTCAAACCATTATGAGAAGGGGAAAAATTTAGCCAATTTTTTGGTATTTTGTATTTCTAATGATAATCGAGAAACAAAAACCTTTGGATATCTGAATCTTATCTTCATGACACAAACCAAATCATAGGTTCAGAGCACATTCCCAGTTCTTATCAAGAAAGGAACTGAGTTAAAGAGATTAAATGGCACTTAAGCATCACCTTAAGTAGATTGTGGCAAAGATAGCTCACATCCAAACCACTTCACCTTTAAAGAACACATGACAGTTATGTTGTTTCAGTAATGCATGAAAACTAAATATATTTGATTAAGAGACCACCTGGGAATTGTATGTATCCAACTCTGAGCTCCTTACTTGATATATAAATCAATAATTTCTTTTTTTTTCTTTTGCTCTTTGATGGGAGAGGTTTTGAGTGTTTTTAATTTTTTTTATTTTGACACTTTTTGAGAAAAGTTCATTTGTAGAAGGATTTTGTGCAGGAAATAGTTATTTTGTGCAAAGAACTGTTTTCTACACAAAACCATTGTTTCTGAAACCCCCTTTTTCACACACAAAAAAGGATTTTTTGTTGGGGGGGGGGGAAAGAATGAATTTTCAGTACCAAAAAAATGTGAAAAATCTCACAGGAGTCTGGCCATTTTTTGGTCAGGATGGCTCAGATGGTTAAGACATCCTTTCTTGTTGAGGATGAGGAAAAGAGGTGGAGTATTCTTTATATCCCTACTGCTTAGAAGAAGAGTAAAGCATGTATATGTAATACAGTTTTTGTTTTTGTTTTTTAGTTTGGAACAAGAACTTCAGCAAGGCAGGGTCAGGAAAGAACTGCTGCCTCTTAATTAATGTTTTCTATGGGAAACAGTGAACTATTGTCAAGTCCCTTCACCCTGTGTCCTCTCTAATCTGTGAAATAAGGTGTCCCTTTAATGCCGGGCTGGGCAACTGTGCCCCTTTTGCCATTAAAAGCTCAAGAAAGGCTTTTTAAAAAAACCATGGGAAATGAACAGAAGTCACTTCCTGTTTATTTCCTGGTTCAAAATAAGCCTTTCCTGGGCCTAAATGGGCCTGAAAGGCCTAAAGAACATGGTGAAAACTGACATTTAGGGGCAAAGGTGTGAGGGTTTTGTTTTGTTTTGTTTTTGCATTTTTTGACCCCTGAGGGCCCTGGGGTCACATATAGCCACATTTTACCCACCCTGCTTTAATGGTTGTGTAGAAGAGAGAATTTCAGCAGGTCTTGTTTGTCATGCGATCAGCCTGTGTTGGATTTCCCTTTTCTACATAACTATTAAAGAAACAGGATCCCTGACCCATATTTCATCTGGAACCCTATCTATGGGCTTGTTTTTACGAGGGGGAAAATGTGGACTGAGGCGCACTAACACCAATTTGAAGCAGCTTAATTTGTCTTAACAGATTTTTGGCAAAATCACAGGCATGTGAAGCTGTCCGATTTTGATGTCCCAACGGGCATGCCTGTGAACCAAGATGGTGGGTGGGAGTGAATTACTCATGTTTTTATTGTTGCCAGTTATTGCTGCTGCCAAATAGTATTTTTTTAAAAATCATATCTAAGGTGCGAAAGTGTGATATTCTGCCTAAACAATTTTTTTTAAAAAGGCTGTTTCATTGCCTCAGCACACAGTTGCTAAGGTGAAAATCTTGCCTTGTTATTAAAATCTTGCCTGCACACAGCTGAACAATCAGCTTTCCACTTCTTCTTTTATTGGGAATGCAAATGAATGTGAAGCAGATTGTCCTAACAAGTGGACTTCACCGCAGAGCTTTTTAAAAATTCACCGCAGAGCTTTTTAAAAATTCTGGGGAAAGTCATAAAGGCTTTTCCTTCAGAGGTTTTGGTGGATTTGCCACCCACCTCCTTCAGAATACTCCGATTGATGCAAGATGCCATTTAGACAAATTGTATTCTCAAATTCTGTGAGGAGTATTTTCACCATTTAGACAACCCCTAAGACTCTTCTAAAGATCTAGGAAGATCAGTTTTCCTTCAGATGAGACAATTTCCTGTTTTTCCTTTGCCTGAATGAACATTCTGCTTGCAGAGAAGTAATTTTTTATATATTTATTTTATTTAGGTATTCATACCCCGCTCTTCAGCCACAATGGTTCTCAGAGCGGCTTACAAATTGTTAAGGAATAGCACCTACACATCTACATCACTTTTTATAGCACCCTGGCACTCTCCAAATGGTTTCCAATGTGTGTAACTAATTGCCCCCACAATCTGTGCATTCATTTTACTGACCTACGAAAGGATGGAAGGCTGAGTGAACCTTGGAGCCCTTGGGAGTGAACTCGCAAGGTTGTGGCCACAGTACTGGCATTTAACCACTGCACCACCAGGGCTCGCCGGTACCGTACATGGTTTTCTACCATGAAGTGGTGAAGAATAGTCGGAGGAAGTGTTATGTTTCTTATGAAATACTGTCCCTTTAAAAGGCAGGCCTGGAAGCTTAGTTCTGCCCTTTTAGTTCAGGGCAGAAGGAGGAGGAAAAGCAGCAAGGATTTGGGACATGGGTCAGCTTTTCAGTGGCCAAGATAACCCTAGGCCTGTTTCAGTTCAGATATGTTTCTTTAAAGTTAAATATTGCTATTTGTTCCAGAAGATTTTAGTACATGACTTGTTAGTGACAACACATTTGAGTAGTGCTGTTTCCCATATTTCAGACTTCCCATTCAAATGAGTTATGTGACAGGGGCAGGCAAGATTCACAGTCTACCTGCAGGATCCAAAATATTATGTTTTAGACTTAGAAGGATAGTTCCTCTAGCTTATGCTAGATAACTCCTGTAGTCACATTCCTTGGCGTCATTCCACTAAAGCAAGTTTCTACCACTTGTGCAAGTGTCAAATTCTGTTGATTTTTGATTGTGCAAAGTGTGCAGACTCATCGACAAGGCTTTGCACCACTCATGATGGTGCAATGACCATCTACTGTCCCCATCCTTGCCCCTCCCGAAATAATACACAGCAATTGAACAGCCTCTCATAAAGTATACCCTAGGATTAGCAGGTGACTCTATCAGTCACTAAACCCCATTCTCTCTTCTACTCCATGCTGGGCATTTTCACAGAAATTAGACTATCCAAAAACCCCAAGCCATCACTCATGACCACTTCATTTGGCTAGATGTATCTTGTACCAGTTGTGTGCGTTGTGTGACTGGTTGCAAAACATTGGGAATAACCGCTAGTGCTTCAGTCCCTTCCACTCCCCGTTGCAATGGTTCTGAATAGCTGTAGGCAGGATATATAGCATTCCTTGTTCTGTCTGTTGTATGTAGGCTCATTCTTGATTCAGTAGCTTGCTATGAATGATGGAGAAGTCCATACCCTAGGAAACAAGGGTGTTAAGAAGGGAGGAAGGAGTGGGGCACAAGCAAGCATGCATTGCTTTAGGCCAACAATGCTCCTTCTTTCCATGGCAAGTATATATATTAAAACAAAACAAAACAAAACAAAAACCCAAGAGAGGAATGAGTAGGAGAGTGAAGTAAAAATCATCAGTCTTGCCAGAAAGGTGGTGCAATTGTGTCTCAAATATTGTGGCTTTTAGAAAATGGTCAGTCAACACAGCATTGCATAGGAATGACTTCACTTGTTTCCGTAAGAGTGTTTTCTCCCATCTCCTTTCTCTGTAATTGAGAAATGCATGAGCTCATCTCCTTGGAGCCAGAAAGGAGAACAGAGACTGGGACATATTTTTGGGATACGTTTGGATACCTCAACTATCTGTATAGTTCAAAAATGGCCAGAAATTCCCATGGGAGCAGGCTGGTGAATCGCCTTTCAAGAAGCAACCAGTGCTTCTTAGAGGGCTGTTGTTTAACATCCTATTCTTTTTTCAGACACAGAAAAAAGAGGGTTTTCCTGTACAGTGTGTCAGAAATCACTCCCCCAGGGGAAGTCCTGTTTGTCCTGGGTTCCATGCAAGTTGTGCATATATGAACAATGATTGTTTTTTCTTTGCTCATAACTTTATGAAGTCTTCTACGATCAACTTAAGCTGCTGACACACTGCAGAAATAATGTAGTTTGATACTGCTGTAACTGTTGTGGCTCAATGCTATGGAATTCTGGGATTTGTAGTTCTGTGAGATATTTAGCCTCCTCTGTCAGAGAGCTCTGTTGCCACAACAAACGACAAATCCCAGGATTCCATAGGATGAAGCCATGATAGTTAAAGTAGTGTCAAACTGCATTATTTCTGCAGTGTGTCAACAGCCTTTGTCTATCAGCACCAGTGCTATGACAGTCTGTAGAAGTAGAGAAGGTTTCACATTGAGGTTTACTAATATGTACTTTGGGTTGTTGAAATCTCTATGCTAGTATAACTGTCCAAGTTCAAATATAATCTATTATACCTAGGCACTTGGGGTAATGCTACTGTCCTATAAAGGAATAAGTACTTGGTGATATTGGAAAGATGTAATACTGAAAAAACTGGAAGTAATCTGCACTCTGTCCTCCCTAGTGAATATTACACCACTGTAGTTTTTGGACTTTCCCCCCAAGGATCACCATGGCTATGATGGTGTATTAAGCAGCGCTAGAGAACAACTAGATCTCTAATGTTGCAAGCTCAGTGTGTCAGAAGTATGAAACACTGCTAGTTGTTCTGTGTCTGGAAAGGGAAAGAGATGTATGATTTAATAGAATAAGGCCCTGCATTTGGAAATAAGGCATTTCTTCTTAAATCTGTGACATCTGGCAGTGCTGGACCTGTACTATTTCTCTGAAATCTGTGTCTCTTGATCTAGTGTGGTAGTATGTGGAGCCACAGGTACTCATTGTGACTTTATTACAAGAGGGAGTAGTAGCTTGTGCGCCATCATACTTCTGTCTTCTACATTGTTTTTTTCTTTTCCCTGAGGCAACATTTCACCACCTCTTTAGAATGTACTTCTTTAGTGATAACGTAGGCACAAGTGTGAGCTTGTGTGTACATGCTTGTGTGTATGAGCTAATCCCTACTTCATTATTAGCTTCTGTATTCTTCTGGAATTTTGGGACTGTGCAGACGTCTGTCCCTTATTCAGTTTGACAGATCCAGTATAAGAATGGAAAAAGAGCCCTACTGGATCAGATCAAAGGCTTATCTAGTCTAGCATTCTGTTCCTGCAATGGGTGTTGCCAACCAGATGGGCAGTTTACAAAAAAGACATGAACATAATTATACCCTCCCACTTGTGTTTCCCACAAACTTGTATTCAGAGGTATACTGCCTCTGGTACTGGAAGTAGTGGAGTGAGTCCCATAACTGAGTCCAGTAAATTTGCTAGGCACTTTGAGGAGAAGGTCACTTGTATTCATTCAGACCTTGATGCCACAGAGTCTAGGGAAGTGTCCAATGTACCATCTGGCCATTTTTCGTAAGATCAGTTTCAATTGTTGCAGCCTAATGATGTGAACAAGACACTTTAATTGGTGCAACCCAAGACTGATTTGTTTTGCTGTGTTAAGAGTACAAGTTCATCTGATTTATTTCCTATGCTCTATGCATTAGTGTAGAGACTTCTAAGACAATGAGTCGTTCCCCCTAGCTGCTTATTTAAAGTTTTTTTTGGTCCCACTGTTGGGGTATTCTACTATTTGCCTATTTTTTTGTATAACATTTGGGCTGTTATCTCCAGCACTTGATGAACTCCTGCCCTCAAGAATATTGTCTCCTTCCCCCACATACCTCAGTTTAAAGCCCTCCTGATCAGGTTTGTGAGACTCTTAGCAAAAACATTCCTGCCAACTGCAGTGAGGCGCAACCCATCCCTTGCCAGAAGTCCATCTTCATGAAACTGTTGACAATGGCCCAAGAAGCCAAATTGTTCCCAGTGGCACCATCTGTGGAATGAGGTGTTCACCTTAGTTATTCTCCTCTCCCTTCTTGGGCCATATCCTTCAACTGGGAGGAGAGGTGAAATGACAACCTGTACATCAAGGTCCTTCAGCTTCCTACCCAGAACCTCATAATCCTTTCTGATATCCTGAAGGCTATGCCGTACCATGTCATTGGTTCCCACATGGACCAAAAGGAAGGGCAATGGTCAATGGGCTTGACAAGTCTTGGCAGCCTCCTGTTAGGTCATGAATTTTTGCCCCAGTGAGACTGCACACCTCTTGAGTTACCCTGCAAACCACTGCTTCTGTTCCCCTCAGCAAGGAGCCCCTACCACCACCACATGTCTCCTCTGAGGATTGGCAAGGGGCCATTCCATGTGTTTAATCTTTCAAGGTCACCTGCACTTTCTTTGAGGACTGATGTTGTTGCTCTTGTTGCTGTTCCTTGTCATTCCTGATAAGGAAGAGAACTTTGAATTGATTCTGAAGCTCCAAACTTACAGAATGATTCCTGGTCCTTCTACTTCTATGTGTTGCATTCCTCCAAATGTCTGCCTCCTGTGTTTGGGAACTGACCTCCTCCTCAGAGACCTCACCTGTGTGTTCCTCATCCAGGCCAGTCTGCTCCTCAATATCCAAGGAAAGCTCATGCTCCCTAATATGCTGAAGACTAGATACATGGACCTCAAGTTACTGGACCTTCTCTTCCAACAGGGCCATCAGTTTGCAGTTGCTGCAGATGTACCCACATCCTCTAACAAGAACACAAACATACCACAGCTGTTGCAGGTGACTGCTGTAATTACCTCACATTCCATATTCTGTTATCTTAAGTAGGCACTGAAACAGCACTCTGGGCTTCCCCCTCAAAACTCTCCCATCAAACGCCCACACAAAATGCCTGCTGGCCTGCCTATTAGCAGAGCTCCTGTTCAACTATAACTGATATGACTGCTGCTGGCCCTCAAAGACCAAGTTCAAAAGACAGAAGCAGCAGATATATAGAGCTAGTGGCTGCTAGCTGCACCCCCAAACAAGTCACTGACTCAGCAGAAGTCCCACCCCTTTAGACCATGCACTCAGGGGGAGCACACAGCCAAAAACAAAGAAAAGTCTCCACAGAAGTCTTAATAACACAGTCAGAGTCAAGGATGATTCCCTCAACACAGCTCACCTTCTGCTCATTTTAATAGAAGCTATCTGGAATTATTTTCAGTAACTAATACCAAGCTGGCATGATTTTTAACTATAATATCTTATATTTCTTTTTGTGTTTTAAGCACGAGAGCAGGTCTTCTAGAGGATTTCCATCCACAACCCAGCTTCACATTCCTAGACTCAATAGAATATATAAGGTCATGAGTAAAAAGCAATAGTTGCAGATAGGAGCGTACCTGAGGTATAATAGTTGCACCGGCTGGTATCAGGTGCTCAGCACCCATTGCATAGCTACTGTGTGGAACAAATATTTGCTGTTGTCTGTGTTCAAGTAGTTTCCAACTTATGACAACCCTATCACAGGGTTTTCTTAGCAAGGTTTGTTCATAGTGGGTTTGCTTTTGCCTTTCTCTGAGCCTGAGAAAATGTGGCAAATATCCCATTACAGTTGGCCCTCCATATCCATGGATTTGGTATCCATGGATTCCACTATCCACAGCATGAAAATATTTTAAAAAACCTCAATAATTCCAAAAAGCAAACCTTGCTGTTTGCCATTTCGTATAAGGGACACCATTTTACTACGCTATTGTATATAACAGGACTTGAGCATCCACAGATTTTGCTATCCATTAGGGTCCTGGAACCAAGCCTCAGTGGATATCAAGGGCCCACTGTACTGTCTTTTTCAACTTGTGTTTGTTTTTAAAATGTATTTTATACTGTTTTATGTGGTTTTACCATTTTTTAAATTTTATTTTAAATATTTTGTTGGACTGATTGTCTCTGGGAGCCTCCTTGGGTCTCATTTGGAAAGAATGGTAACGTACAAATGCAATCAAACAGTCAATAAAAATAAATAAAAAATAAACGGCTGTGCTGTGAAAGTAGTGGACTGTTAGGAAATTGATAAACTAGTACATAGTTTATCTTGTTCCTGTTCGAATGGTAGAAGTAGAATCAACCCAGGCTCTTCATTTGCCAAACTCTAGAGTTTTGGCTCATCTTCTAAATTATGTGCAGACAATTTTGTGTTTCTTGAAATGTTCTGAAGGGCAATGTCCAACTTCATCCCCAAACTGAGATGTTCATTGGTACAGTCCACTGTGCTGTCCTATTGCATTTTTCATTTCATCAAACTGAAAATCCGCTCACTGTTTCAGAGAAGGTACAGTTGGATTCCCATATCTGTTGGGGTTCGGTTCCTGGACTTATAGTCGATACCAGAAACCACAGATAACAGCGAACACTATTGAAAATAATGGGACTTTCCCCCCTCGTTATGCACCCGTTCCGCTGGTGCTGCTTTTTATTGACGTGAGAAGCTCTCAATAAATCCCCCCCCCATTACGTTTGTGTTCCAGATTTGCCTGTGTGTGACAAGGTGCCCCGTTATGCTGGTGAGATCCCAGCATCAATGGGAGGTCCCTGCCAGAACATGTCCGGGTAAGATTAGGACATGCAGGTAAGCTACCCTCTTTTTAGTACCCTCCCCAGGTTACTTGTAAATTTCTTAGTTGTGTATGTGCTTTTCAAAACGTTTTGGTGTGTATTTTTGTTTTTACTTTTGAATTTCCAGGAAGTGATCCATTAGAGCTCCTTTCACTTCTGGGCTGCCCTGTCAACCATAGAGGAGGTAAGTGCAGCAGGGAGGTGATTGTGGTGAGACTGGGATGGGACAAGGGCAGGAGTGGAGATTGTGGAACAGGAATGCTTTTTTTGTTTCTGTCTGATAATCTCCTTAGTGTCATGTACCTCTTGAATCAGATTTTCCTTCCATATCTTACAAAACTACATTGAGGTTATTAATCTCTCTACCCTGTATATCTCTCACACACCTTCATGCCAATACTAGCTTCATACGTTCTTGGAATTTCAATCTATGTTTCCCTTCCATATGACTTCACTGATCTCTCAAGGGGTCCTTCAGTTAAAATAGTGTTCTCTAGCAAAAAGAAAGCCTGTGTTTTGAATCAGATCTAGTTAAGAAAAGCCAATACTCTTACACAATTTTGGGGTCTCCATATTTGCTATACAATATTTATTTTCCCTTTGGATATTTTTCTATGCCCTTTTCTCGCCATATATTTTTCCTCCTTAATGAAACAGTAACCTAGTAATATTCAAGCCTAGCTTTCAAACCCACAATGTTTGGGCAGCCCCTGAATTAGGCAATACAAGTTTGCCCAACCCTAGAACAGATTGGACTCATTTTCTGGCTCACACACCCTTACTCAGGTCACTGCCATGGTCTGTTTGCCTGCCCTAATAAAATATGCTTCTGTCCTAGGCTTGCCATGCTACTTAATAGTAATACTTGTAGATTGGTTATGATGAAATGGAGGGAAGCTGACTTGGAGGAAAATGAGACAATATGATGAGGCTTACCCTGGGACACAGACCTAAATAGTTAATTTGGTTTTCATTGTTGGCTGTAAACAAGCTCCAGATAATTACGCAAGATTTGGTTTTCTTATTTTTTTTCATCTTAAGTTTATTTGCCTTATTTCCATATCAGTTTTGAAACTTTTTTAGTTTTGAGCCTTTGATGAATTTTCTTGGATGATATTTTCCCTCACATACACAATTATACATAAGGTCATATACACATCCCCCCCCCGACCAAGCAGTTCGCCCTGAATATAATGCTATTTTATAGACTTTTTCCACTGATGTATGTATTTGTCTATGCACTTTCCCCTAACACACACATGAATGTGTTGTTTTGCTTGTAGCACTGTATCACAAAATTCTGAAAAGTGGGAATAATAAAGAGGACGTGCAAACAGGTTCACACACTGATTCAGGAAGTGCAAATTTGATAAGTTTGTATCAAAATGTAAACTGAACAATATTATTTTCTATCTCTTTCTCAGACCCAGTTCACACAAAAGCAGCTGAACTGATAAATCACTTCCTGGATGGTATCATAGTGGCTGGTAAAAGACTGTATGACTATATCCATCTCCATTGATAAACTCTCTACACACAGAAAACTAGGTGTCCAGGAAATGTATAATAGCTTAGCCTTCTTGGTTGTTGTGTATTAGCATCACCATCATTTATTGCATTTGACTAAAAGCTATTACAATGGTTGTTGTGGACCTTCAAGTCGTTTATGACTTAGGGCAACCCTAAGACAAACCTATCATGGAGTTTTCTGAGGGTGAGAGTGTGTGACTTGCCCAAGGTCACCCAGTGGGTTTTCATGGCCAAATGGGGATTTGAGCCTTGATCTCCAAAGTCATAGTCCAACACTCAAATCACTATGCCGCACTGGCTCCTTACTCATATGCTAATTTCAGCTGTGAGGGAGTTTTTTTTTTTTTTAATGGGGATGCATTCGTTCCTTTGATTTCTCACCAGTGATCCAAACTGGTACAGTAGTAAAATTTGAGCACCTCACATGCTGGGTGCATGAAATATTAGAGTGGTGCTCTTGCACTTGGAAATAGCACTGTAGTTTCTGAAGGCTGCCACTGAGAAAGGTATAGAGAAAGCAGACACTGGAATCTGTTGCTCTTGTGGTGTGGTGTTTTATGGAAGAACAATGTACATTACTTAACTATTTGTTGTTGGTAGTTTATTGGCAAAACAGGGTCTCTGAGAAACAAAATGGAAGTATCAATGGGCTAATGAAGGCATAGGATGACAAGGAAAAGAAAAACAGAATATACGAATAGCACAATATATATATATATATATATATATATATATATATATGAATGTAAGAAGTGGTGGAAGATGGAATGGTTTCTCAGAGCTAATGGCTGGATAGAATAGATAGGAATGTTCCTCTTAACAGGGAGGATATGCCGCAACATTTTGTTGCAGGACCCCGCTTCTTGTACTTCTTTCTACATATAGAGGGGAAATAGAGTGAACATTTCCTTTTTAGGCTTTTTTGACTGATGCATGTATTTTTGTATGCTTATTCTCTAGTGAAAATAAGTCATTTTACCTATGGCATTACTTTTTGTGGAACAAATGTCCTTACTCTTCATTTGATACAGGGCAAGGCTGTGATGGTAGTAGCATTAATACAGCTATAAAAAGAATGGAATCTTGGTAGTAACCATTTATATGGATGCCTAGGGAATTCTGTCTTCATGAATTCTGACATGAACTGACCTGACCTGTATCAGAACATATCTGTCTTTCAGATTTCATACTTTTCTGAATTTTGCAAGGCATTTCATAACTAAAAATGTATCTAAAGAACTTAATGAATAATAATAAAATGCATTTAGAAATGTGTATTTGCAAGGAAATGCATTCAAAGATACACTTAGAAAAGGCAAACTTTGTGCAGCTTTTAAGGAAAAAATACACAAAATAATGCTGAAATGGAATGGGTCAGATTAATAATGAGCATATGAGACAGCATCACATTCTGGGAATAGTTTCATCTGTTCATCCCTTACAGTTTATGACTTTACCACATCTAATATGGTATGAGGTTTTCCCTGTCATCTTCTCTTTCAGCCACTGAAACCAGTCCACTTTGAAAGAGTTCAACTAGTCTTTAGGCATTAAATGTTTGAAATAATACTGCCTTGTCAAGGGTAGGAAAAATTCATTGATGCCTCTCTTAAAATAATTCACAAAATTGTGTTGAGTTTTCTCCACATCCTAGAACAGTGAAGAATTCTGCACAGAGTCGGACAATGCTGGCCTTCATGTAGCTCTGCCTCTTGGCATTCTCAGTGAGTCCAGTAGAAGCTCTCTAAGACTCAGCCTTCCATCCTTCCGTAGGTGGGTAAAAAGAGTACCCAGCTTGTTGGGGGCAATTAGCTAAAAAACATTGTAAACTGCTTAGGGAGTGTTTTGACACTGATAAGTGGTATATAAATATCAATGCTATTGCTATAACACTAAGACTAAATGACAAACCCCTTGGTTTGGTGATATTAGAAATTGGAGTGAGCAACTGTAGAGGCTACAGGGCCCTGGACAGTTTTCCATTTGGGGGTAGGTTTTTCCCCCCACAAGAGGAGGATTTGAGGGTTGCAGCAAAGGTTTTGGTGGGCTGCATACAGCCTTGGGGAGACCACTTCCCACCTTTGTTATAAGTGCTTAGTGGTTTTATCTTTATATTGGGAAGAAACTAAAGAAACCATGTGGTGGGGGTGGAGGGGTTAAGCCTAGGGAAAAGACAGACACTAGTAAGATTATTGAATATGGTTGGATTAGTGGGGAGTTTTTGTTCTTGTGATGGAGTTTAGAGTGAGGTTTGTACAAGGTGATGATTGAAGGAGTCATATGGAAGTATGGTTTGTAGCAATAGGTATCTCCACAAAGCATGGGTATGAATGAATGAATAAATGAATTAGTCATAGAATCAAAGAGTTGGAAGAGACTATAAGGGCCACCCAGTCCAACCCCTCCCATACAGGAATACACAATCAGAACACTCCTGACAGATGGCCATCCAGCCTCTGTTTAAACACCTCCAAAGAAGGAGACTCCACCAAACTCTGAGGTAGCGTATTCCACTGTCAAACAGCTCTTAAAGTCAGGAAGTTCTTCCTAATGTTTAGGTGGAATCCCTTTTCCATTGCTCCAGGTCCTAGTCTCTGAGCAGCAGAAAACAAAAGCTTGCTCCATCTTCAGTAGGACATCCCTTCAAATATTTAAACATAGATTTATTCAGAAAGAGGCTGGACAGCTACCAATTGGATTCTCTAGCTCGGTTTCCTGCACTGGGCAAGGGATTGACTTGGTAGCCTGTGGGGCCCCTTCAAACTCTATGACTGTATGATTTGACTCACATGAGGGTTATTGCCAATTGGTTTGAATCAACTTGCCTTCAGCTATTTAGCTCACCTCCTTGAAAGCGGTTTTGTTACAGCTTTAATAACACTCTTCTCGATGCAAGGAAACAACTCAACAATTGTTTGTCATCATCACACACACCCCTTCTCACAGCAAATTCAGATGGTTGTATTCCTGTTGGTTTAGAAGCAAACCAGAAGGGGAAGAAACTGTGTGTTTTATACCAGAAACAAGCAACATCTCACATTCCAGATGGTTTAAATTAATTAATTTTGAGAAACTAAGGAAGCAAAAATTTCTTTAAAATTATAGGAACTCACTATATTTGGGAAACTGTAACTGTAGTGACTTACTTGTAAGAAGTAAATTTCCACCACACATGTGGCCATAGAATGAATAGATCTTACTAGGTGACTCCTCTTATCGTGCAGAAACATTATCCCCATACATCTTTACACTCAGGGCTATTTCTCACTTTAGACAAAAAAAGGGGATATGGCTGGCAAGCGTGGGCAGAGGTAGTTAAGGCTGCTTGCTAGCACAGTACCACAGCTCATGATGCATTGGCTAAAAGGAATTGTGTATGCACTCCTGTCTTGCAAATCTGTTCATAAACATAGTGGTTCATCAGAGAAACATCCCGCTTGGCAAAGGGACGCTGTTCCATTTTTCTGATTACACCGGCATTTATCCACTTCAGTTTTGTTCAATTGGTGGGTGGTGTGCCAGGAGGTCTGCTTTTCAAGGAATATCCCTTTCAAGTGTGTCCGGATGATCCCTCTTACACCTACTGTTTTACCTATTGAACTGGTTCATTTAGAAAGGCTTCGGGCACTCTTTAGGACTGCATGAAAAGAGTATTCTTTTCCCCAGAACAGGAAAAAGTAGGTTCAATGATCTTGAAAATAACCCATGGAAGTTGGTCTGCATTTCCAACATCTTCTTTTGCCCTGAAATACAGAAGTAATGCCCTCAGTGCACATGCACTGTGCTCTGGGAGTCCTAATATCAATTAAAGCCTTAAAAACCCACACACACCCTTTGGTTGTTAATGGTGCTGCTTAGTGGCTGTAGTTCTCTACTGTGAGAAGTGCAAAGAAACATTTTGGTACAGGAAACATAAGAAAGACAGCAGAGCTGCTATTTCTAGAAGATTATTGAGCACAGTGGAATTAGTGGCTTGTGCTCTCATGCCCTCTTCCTGTAAAACTGACTTTCTCAGCCAGTGAATAATGTTGGAAATGTGGTCACTGGTAGCCTTACCAAGAATAGCTGCCCTTTTTAGCACATGGGGTGTTGGTATTTGGGATTTCTTTGACATTTACATGGCTTCTGTTACTTTCTCAGAAACCAAAGAGATGGTGAGGTGTGATGGGTGGTGAGGACAATTCCCCTGGACTGATCATGTACAGTTGCTTAAATGCCATTGTCTATATCTGTTTTATTTATGTCTGTATTAAAGCTGTAGGCTGCTTCACCCAAAAGTCTCAGGGCAAGTAACAACAGATTAAAAACATGAGACTAGCACATAATATAAAGTAGGCAAAATCTTAGAGACATTAAAATTTGATCTATAACTAGGAACAACCTGCTGATAGAGAATTAGTCAAAACTGCAGGAAGGAGTAACATTTAGGCCTTACCCAGGTACCAAAGGAAAGGTGTTCCATAGCCAACAAATATCTTGAAAAATGAAAAACCTTTGCAAACTTAGATTTTCCTTGGGTTTCTTCCGGGCTGTGAAGCCGTGTTCTTGAATAGTTTCCTTCTGACATTTTGCCTGCCACAGATGCAGGCAAAATGTCAGAAAGAAACTATTCAAGAACAAGACTTCACAGCCCGGAAAAAACCCCAAGGAAAATCTATGGATGCCAGCCGTGAAAGCCTTCGACTTCACCCTTTGCAAACTATTTGGGCCCTAACTCGGGTCATTGGTGTTAGGCTTAGGCAGGTATTTGGGTTGATTGTGTGTTTTAAGAAAACTTTGGGATGGAGATAAGCTGTCACATAAGCTAGCCTTAAGTCCATCTAGTATTATGGGATGTTGGAGCAGCATCTTGGAGTGAAGCCAGAAAGCATTTGGAACAGGGATGCTCGGGTATCAGCATAATATTCTGTCATAACTCCATATTCACCAGAGAACAAGAATCAGCATTGTCAACTCACCTGAAATGTCATCAAGGAGTTGTAATAACTGACATTACAATATAGGCTTACCTCAGTTAACAAAGAAGCTCCTTTTTACAAAGTCTTTTCATGAGAGCCCAGCCCAGCCACCCCTTTTCTTGTCTTCTGTCTAGGTGGATATTTTTTGCAGCATTGTCACTATGAGGACGGTGAAAGAGGGCTGGAGAAAGACAGACTTTTAGGACTTTATCAGACCACCCCCCTAAACCCTGTTCTTTTGCCGGCATAACGTTGCCGTTTTTATGCCAACAAAAGAACTCCCCATGCCACACTTACCTGCTATTCCAACAAAAGGCTTCCTGGCAATGAACGAGGAGTGAATGGAGCTCCATTCACTTCCTCGGTTGAAATCCCGTGGATTCTTGCGAGAATACCTAGCATGGGAAATTCAAAAACACAAACAAGAAGAACACTCAAAAGGTTTCAAAAAGCACAGAAACACACTTAAAAACTTCCAAGTAAACCAGGGAGGCTCATAAAAAGTACATCACCTACCTAGATGTCGTGATCCTGGTAGTGTTCTCACCGGACCAGTCATTGATGCTGCATTCACCTGAATACAATGGCACGAAGTTTCAAACGCCGGCAATGCCACCACAAAAGCATCATGAGGATCAATTGATCAAATAAAAAAGTATGTTTTTTTAACTGGACATGATTTCAAAAGGGCAACACCGTGTGATACATGCATCCTTTTGTGATCATTAGGCATCCTTAAGATGCCTTATTTGCCTTGTCTGATAAAGTCCTTAGTGTGGGGTTGCAGAAATTGCATTTCTACAATAAACAATGTATTAGAGCCTGATGTAGAAAAGAATGAGAATCTACTCTAAGTGGCCCTACCGTAACTGTGGGTGTGTCTATACAATCATAAAAAAATCCATTTGGGGGGCAAAAAATACGAATAGGCTGTCGTTCGTATGCATACGAACCGCCCACACGATTTTTTACCCCCCTAAACTCCGTATGACTCCCTCTTCCCTAAGCTGGCTGGAGCGATCAAGCCAAGCATCGGTTTTAAATCTCCCGCTGTTTTTTTTTAAAAAAAGTTTCCTGCTTTGCAGACAGTCGGTTTTCCCTATTTACAATATAAAATAAAAATAAATAAATGTATAATTCACGGACTTACCGGACTCTTGCTAGCCGGGAATCCAACATGGCGGCCGCTCCCAATTCCCCTCTGTGCTAGCCCCGCCCCCTCTACTCGGCCAGCCAATCAGATTACACAGCCTGTTTGTATGTGTGTGAACGGACTGTACAGACCCATCAGCCATCTGAACGGTGTACGGATTTCTCATTGCGATCCGCTTTCCCTCCCGAACACTGCCGCGTGTGTGTATTTCAGGGCGGAAAATTGCCCCCCCTCTTTTGGATGCGTGTGAATCCGAACGGCCGTGTGTACTGAAGCACGAACTTCTGCACACTGTACGTATTATTTAAATCTTGTAGATGGGATCTGTGTGTGCTTATGTACAACAGGCAAGGTAAACAGCAGCTGCCCCCATAATTTCTTACTGAGCATGCATGAATAGAAAAACAGAAAGAAAGGGGGAAAGCAAATTAGCCTACTTCACCAGCTACCCTGGCATGTTGAAAAAAAGCAAAATGGAAATCATCCCTGGATGCATTTTGCATGAAGCTTTCAAGTGGCCTTAACTGACATGGTTGTTTCATTTCACTTGTTCATAATGTTAGTTTTGAATAAAAAGTTTGCTGAAACATGTTGAACTTTTCTTCTATTTTTGTGGTGTAGGAACCGATCTCAATTCTTTCCACATTATTTCTGCATCTAGTACCAAAGGTTCTGTTAAAGAAGTAAAGCCCAGTAGCACATTTACTTCGTTAATGGAGGTATATCTGTCCTCTAGCTTTATGATTTGAAATTATCTGAATGGTGCTTTCTGAACTTAATGGAAAAAATGGCTATCTTGTTTAGCATTTTTGAAAAAAAAACTTTATTAATTTATTATAAATGACGACATAATACACTATAAACAATAAACTCCAAACTAAGAACAATATACTATAATACAGTAAATAAACACACTAACAATACACTACAAAAGAGTTAAATGCTACAAATAGCTACCCCAATTTACCAACCTCCCCAACCACTCTAGATAAAAAATTGACTTTCCACCCACCGAACCAAAGATAATATGATAAAAATATGTTAAACTTCTCTATATTACTTAACTAAAGTTATATTTTCTGACTTAAAGTCCAGCAACCAAAAAAGAAAAAAAAAAATTCAGTCTTCACATCCCGTTCACATGATCTCCCCCTCTTTCTTCTTTATATAAGATAATAACAATTCCTAATGTGTTAAAAAATTGTCCAACAAATTCTCTCTGATCAAAGTAGCTAATTTGTCCATTTCTGCCATTTCAAACACTTTAAAAAACCCATTCTTCTTTTGTTGGCAAAAAGTATTTTCCAGTTCTGGGCATACAACAGTCTTGCTGCCAGTATCATGTAATGTGTCACCTTAAAATTAAAATCAACACCCTCAAATTGCTCATTTGATAACACCAGAAAAAATGGCTCATGTTTCAATTGTGTTCTTATTTTAAAAATATCATGCATCAATGTCTGTATTAACTTCCAGTATATTTTAGCTTTTTTGCATGTCTACCACATATGATAGAAAGTACCTTCATGTGCTTTACATTTCCAACATAATTTTTTGAGCCTCTTATATATCTTAGACAACTTTGTTCAAGTCAAACACCATCTATTCATTGTTTTGTAAAAAATGTCTCTAAGGTCATAGCACAAAATATCTTTAAATGGCTGTCTTGGTTAGCAAGTTGGAAAGGTCAAAACCAGTCTGGCCAGCTCATCAATCAGGATATCTGTTCAGAGTGCTAGCAAGAAGATCAGTCTGGTTTAGCCACATTCTTGTTTATGACCATATCCCAGTCAAAATGGCAATCCAAAGTACATGACATCACTTCCAGTTGCCACTGGGACTGAGATAACAAAGGTATGGAGAAAACATAGGTAGGTGCTTTCTGTGGCTGTTTGGGAGGCTCTTTTCATGCCTTTCTGTGTGATTGGTGGGCTTTAGGTATAGTTTCCCAACAGAAATCCCCAGAAAAATCACAGTAGAAAAAAAATTAAAAATGGAGGTGGGGAGAGATTTGGAGCCTTTGGGGGACTGGTGGGAGATTTGTGGGGGGACAGAAAAGAGGGGTCTAGGGAAGGTCAGACTTCCCCACCTCTAAACTAATGGCTGTATACAGTGCAGAGAAATTTTGTTAAAGTGAACTACACAGTTAGAAGAGAGAAAAGAGAGTCTGCTCTCTAGCTATATGACTAAGAAAGAGAGAAAAGATGAGGTGTGAGAGGAAATGAAGTCAGATCTGAAATATCAGCCTGCCTGTTTATGTTATGAAATGCCTGTTTACACTGCAGAATTAAACTGATTGAATACACTGTCCTTCTTTTTTCAGGGTACCTTGAGAACCGTAGTCCATGAAGTAGACTAAAGTGCTCTAGCTGAAAATTCTAAGTACTTCCCCAAACTACAAATCCCAGGTTTCCTTGGAAAGGAACAAGAACAATTACAGTGGTCTCTATCTCTGGCTTTTCTTTGCAAACGAAGATTCAGGAAGGACTCATCCAGCGCGTTCTGCAAGCGCGCTGATGACTAAAAAAGCCAATCCGAGATAAACAAGTCCAGTTGCAGAAAGCACAGCAGAAGGTCTCCTTTTACAGTGGTATGAAACCAATATAATTGTGTGCTGCAGATACACCCTTAGAAATAAAGAAGTAACAGAGTGGACAATATAAAGAGAATATGTTTGGGATTCCTAACAGCTCTGTCATCCTCTGCCGCCGCCCCCCCCCCGCCGCCCCAGCCCCTGTTGTCATATAGTCAGTTATGCAAGAGTTGTACTTTTCATCACTTTCAACAAAAAACCCAAGACACTGGCTAAGGGACTGGAAAGCTCTTCCTTAAAAATGGGAATTGCAGCAGGGTATCAGATGACTAGGGAATTTGCATCAATAGCATTTTCAGGAAAAGGCAGTACACAAGAGACTTAAGAGTGCTTGGCATCCTGCAATCCATGAATAAAATGATAACTCCAGTCATAAAAGTTTTATTTTTCTTTTAGTAGACAAGACGGGCAGATTCAGCTCAGAAGTGATGGCTCCATGCTATACACTCTGAAACAGAAAACTCTCTCATTCCTTCTCTCTCTCTCTTTCTCTGTGTGTGTCTGTTTAAGTTGCTGAGCTATGGAATGCAAATATCTTCATTATACAATGCCTTTCCCAAACATTATTTTGCATTGTAATGATAGTATTCTCTGTGTTTTACAAACTGTGTCTTAACATCCTGTCAAATCTTCACAGTTGATGCTGCTGCTAAACATGCTGGGGAGACTGATATATGTGTATAACTTCTATGCTTCTACCCCACCCCAACACTCCCAGAGAGATCGAAGGGAACACATGGCAGAGCTTGGACATGTCACTGTCTGGACCACAGTTCCAAGAATCCCCAGCTGACAATGTCATGCTGGTTGGGGATTCTGGGAGTTGTAGTCCAAAAAGTAACTTTGGCAAGCTCTGTTTTATAGTAAATAGCATGTATTTGGACTATCAGTCTTTTCCCAATCACAGCTTCTTTGGGTTTGGATCAGAAAAATGCCCCAGTGATATAAATGATCATATGCAATCACAATTGATGCAGGATGTGCACTTCTGCACTTGGGTATCTTGTTTTGTGAAAATATGTTGCATTGGCTGTATATTCCTGTTTACAACACCTCTACCAGATAGATTGTGAATGATTTGACTGTAGTTGTATATATACTTACATAGGCGCAAGTCCCATTGAGCTGTGTGGGGATTACTCCTAGGTAGAAATATATAAATATATTATAAAACCATAATTAATGACTCAGTTTTTTGGGTGGAGACAGGCTAGATTAACTATGTTCTTCGCCTTCCAGAACAGCAGTGTGAGATTGGACTTTGCAATCAAGGCTAAGAAGTATATTTTTTTTCTTTTTGCACCTGCTCCTGTCATGGTATAGTCTTTTAAATATCACCCATGTCATAATTAGTATATATGTGCACACTCATGCAAAAGGTATGCATGCTGACACACCCAACTACTGGCATGTTAACATCTCACTGCTATCATTTCTCTAGATAATTTAACAAGCCAGAAACATGATCGTGTTCACTTATTAGTCCATCTATTGATCAAGAGGCAAATTCACTTAACCACGTATTTAGCAACACACACAAATGTAACATCTGTGTTCCCATTTACATGCACGTGTATATTCCCATTAGGTTGCATCTCACTTGTAACAACCCAGCTTGTTTCTGTGGGGCAGTGGAAGACCAGAGAACAGGAAGGCATGGCCACTACCACCACTCATTTTTGAGAAGCCAGCTGTACTTGGCCTCTTCTCAACTGTCATCCACCATCCATTCCAGAGGGAGAGGTGGAAAGCAGTGTCATCCTCGTTTTAAAGGAACTTGCTACTAAAGAACAGATTGGTTCCATGGCTTCAGTTAAGATAGCCATCACTGCTTGTCCCTACCAAAGCTAATGAGTTTTCAGTATAGATGTGCAGGTGGCGTGTGTCAAGTTAACCAGTGATGAGACATCAACTAGTGATATGTTTGGCTGAGCCCTCAAGCCACTGCTGCGTAAGATAAATGGCTTCCAGTAGTGATCTGGAATAAGTAGCTGTCCATATTTGTATTCTGCATTTTACAAAGAAACATGATACATTTTTATACAGATACCAATGGTGCTATACAATTGACACCACTCCCTTTAAAATATTACAGTAGCTACAGCTTTAGCAAGATTTCTGGCAAACCATATTGAGTTGTGTTGCAACTGAACTTCTACTCTGAATACCAAAACACTCTCATGAGTATGACAGAATAAGATGAGCCAGGAATCAAACCATATGGAAAGATTATGAAAGTGCTTTGGATACATTTTGAGTCATATGCCACTGATAATCACTAGGAACTACTGTTTCATCCTAAACATAAAGAAAAATAATTGACAACATGCAAAAGCAATAGCGTCTTTAAGCAATACTTATTTCCTTATTGGATGAAACATGAGAGGCAAAGGCCAGTAGATGCAATATAGTAAATATAAAGTGGGAAAAGGTTTCATGCTCCAGAATGTTATGCCACTGTTGTTACCAGTACACTGGGCTCAGTGGTCTATAGACTCTATACTAGGCAGCTGTTGTGCTAGGTAGTGGATTCCCATTTGTGGTCTGTGTTGGGCTGGAGGTGGAGAACGTTTTCCCCTCTCTGCAGGTTAAGTAAGAGGAACAGTGTGATAAAGGGGGGAATCATGAGAATCAGACGCAACAGAAAGGTTTGGTAACTAGGAGACTTATTGCATGCTGAAGTAAAGTGACAGGGCAGCCGGAAGTTCCCCTTTCCATGCTGCCTTACCACATGATGTCATTGGTCTTCTGGTGTTCTGCCATTCCAGTCGGTGGAAGACAGAGATAAAACTGTGTCCTTTTACTAATGGATTTTTCTAGTTAGAAAAAAGATGTGGTTTTACCGTCTTCTCCCATGGGACTGGAACGGCAGAACATCAGAAGAATGATGATGTAATGCGGTAAGGCAGCATGGAAAGCAGAACCTTCTGGCTTCCCTGCTACTTTACTTTGGTGTGCACTAAGCCAGTCTAGATGTATTTTAGGTTAAGTGAAGTGGTGCTATCATCTTGGTGAGGGTGGGCAAAATGTGACCTTCCAGTGTTGTTGGACTACATGCCCCAGCATTCCTCACCAATGACTATGCTGTCTAGGGCAGAGGTGGTTTGCAAGCCAACAACATTTGGAGGGTCACACTTTGCTCACTTCAATCTAAGTTTTCTTCCTAAGTCTAGCTCCTGCCTCTCTCAATGGTAATCCTTCTTAGGGATATAAATCCTTAGCTGTTTTGTCCTCACATGTGAGGATGAGTAATTACAGTAGCTTTCTCTCCACTGTGGGAGAAAACAAATACTGGTATACCTCAGTTAGGGAAGTAGATGTGTTGCTAGGCATTAATTCTTCAACAGAAATTGTGGTATAAGAGGCAGAGCTAACATGGAAAGAATAAGAATGGGTTCCTATGCCACACACAAAAAAAGAGCCATTCAACATGTTTCAGCAGATATTTGATCCAAAACTAACCATTTGCACATTTGAAATGAAACAACCAGATCAGGGTAGCCTTGCATAAGTGGAGAAAAAAGCTTGAATCTTCTAGAGACCACTTGAAAGCTTCTTCCAAAAGGCACACAGGAAGGACTTTTTCTTTCACCAGCTATTACTTGTCTTATGGTTGCTATGCTGGTGGCCAAACTTGTAGATCTGTACTTTTTTTCTAACCTGCTGCAGGTAGTTGGCGAGACAGGTATACTTGCTTCCACCTTTCTCTCTGTTTTGCTGACTGTGCATGCTCTGTAAGTTATTCTGGAGGCAGATACTGTTTACTTTTCTCCTCCTCCTCCTCCTCCTCCTCCTTCTTTTTGTCAGAAAATCTTTATTATCAATATGGCAGAAATGTAGTTATAAGATTTCCAGGAAGATTTCCCACTTTGGACATTGACCCATGAAGCTTTTCATAAAAATGAGAATCTATATAAAAACAAGTGGTTGACATATAAGGATATTTTGAAAATTAAAGGTGATCAATGAATGGATCATGAAATCACTTACTCAGAGTATGGTAGGGTCTCCTTCCTTGGAGGTCTTTAAACAGAGACTGGATGGCCATCTGTCAGGGATGCTTTGATCATGATTTCCTGCATGGCAGGAGGTTGGACTGGATGGACTTGTGGTCTCCTCCAACTCTACAATTCTATGATTCTATATATAGACACACACAGATACAGTAGAAGAATCCCACTCTTTCCTAGCTTAGGCTTTTTCATTGCATTGTTTACTGCATTCATGCTGCTGGAACCCAACACTGGAAGGCTCTTTTTCCAGTACTTCTTCACCCTATTCACAGTGCCCATGCTGCTAAAAAACTTACAGCTAGGTAGAGAACAAGGGGGAAATGTATCAGAGGCTTTGTTAGGGATTTGTTATTCCACAGCATTCTCCCTATACAGGTTGCCCCCTGTTTATGTGGGGATATGTTCCTGGACTTACCGCAGATATGCAAAACCATATATAATAGTGAACCATTATATTAGATCGTAGAATTGCACCAGAGGACCTAGAAACTGTCTAGAGACAATGCCTCTATATGCATCTGGCACAACTCTATGTTCTATGCTGGAGGACCCCCTGATGCCTAGACAGACCACCTCCAGCATAACTCTATGGTTCTTCAGATGCCTAGAGAGACCTTTTTCTCTGATTGTGGGTAAATTAAACTGTGGGTACCGATCCCATGTAAATGGTGGAGGGGGGGGGCAAGGACCTGTATTCAAATGTCCTGAAATTTTGAGGAGAATTATTTATGCAAAACCCCACCCCCTGTTTTCTGCATGGAAAACAGGCTTCATAGGAAACTGTGTTTACTATGTAGTAAACTTGTTCATTTATTTATTTTGTAATAACTAATAATCATCCCTCAAGTGTACATGCTTCCCCTCCTGATTTATCCTCCTTTCACCATAGCCCTGTGAGAGAAGTCAATCAGAGAGAGAGAGAGAGAGAGAGAGAGACTAGTCCAAGATCGCCCAGTGAATTTTGTGGCTCTCAGTAGGGCCTGGAACCTGGGTCACCCAAAGTCCCAGTCCCTCCCCTCTAACCACTGTACTAAATTGGTCTAAACATAGCTGAGGTATTTGATACATCTGACAAAAGCTTTGGCTCATAAAATATGACACACAGTCTAGTTGTTTGTCATTAAGACTGGTATCAACAAGATATTATTTCAATGCAAAATCCATGTGGATACAGCCAATATCCTTAACAGACCTTCAGAAATAAACAGAATTGAAACCTTATTATTTGTGAAAACCCTAGTTTTATGTAAGACTAAAATACAATGCTATCACTGGGAAAAAATCTATGTTTTGCATTTCTACAGGCGCTGAATAATGAAATTTGCTATACAAGAATGTGCTAATGTAAACTTGGAAAGGGGCACCCAGAACTCTGAGTCATTAATTTTTGAGCTACTGAAATACATAACAACCAGTATTATCCTAAGCATGAACAGAAGTGTGGTTCAGATTCCCAAAATGTTGTGTTTGGGAATAGGGCGGAGTAACCACTACTCTGTTATTGAGGTCTTCCTATCCTTTCTCTCCTTTCCCTGGACTGGTATGAATATTCTCCCCAAAGAAAGTACCTTGACCTCTGTAACAGATGCTCTAATATAACTTTTTGCCTGTAGGTTCTGAGATAGAATAGTTACCTAGGCTCCTGTATCTGAGTAGGTTCTTCTCTCAGGTCAGCAGAGAAAAATAGACTGAAAAATAGAAAAACAGCCATAGTATTTCCAATGTCTATGTATGGTGTGAAGGACAGAGAGTGAAAAAAAGTTGTCAGGAAGATAATCAACTCACTTAAGTCTGGTGCTGACCTAGAGTTCTATGGATACCCTGAACTGCCAAAATCACCAATAAATGGTTCCTAGAACAAATCAAGCCTGAATTCTAGAAGCCAAAAGCCAAAATGACTAAACAGATTGTCATAATTTGGACATATCATGAGAAGACAGGACTCATTAGAAAAGACGATAATGCTTGGTAAACTGGGAAGCAGTAGGAAAGGGGAAGACAGCATTACAGGTGGATAGACTCAGTCATAGAAGTCATAGCCCTGAGTTTGCAGGGCCATTGATGACATTGATGTCTTGGAGGTCTCTTAGAGGTACACCACACAAGGGTTTTCTTCTGTCATTACAGCATTTTCTTTTTGTTTGCAATTGCTGCGGCTCACTGTTGGTATTCAGTGTTCCCTCCGTGTCCATTTAAATTCTATCACGCAACAACTCATTGTCGATTTCTGCCCGTCAATGGGCCTTAATTGCATAATTATCCCACTATGAGTTGAGGTGTGGAGTGAAATTTTGTGTCTGTTCCAACTTTGTCATCATGCGGTCCTCTGAGGGCGTGTCTTCATTGTTCGGTCTGTACTCCACCCCCTTGCAGCTTCACATTTCACTTCTGGTGGCCATTTCGTGCAGGAGCTGGAACAGATCTTCCTTCCTTCTCCCTTTGCTGCAGGGGTCTCCCTCCCTCTCCTTTCTTTCCTTCTTCTCTGTTCCCCCCTCTGTCTGGCCTGCGCCACTTTCACCTCCCCTTATCTCCCTCCCAGCTGGCTTCCCCTGCCTGGGATGGCCAGGGCAGGCTGGCTGCTTTTCCCCCCACTCCCCTTCTCCCGAGAAATGCTTATATCACAGCTTCATGCGAATCCAACAAAAAAAGCATGCACAAGGGGACAATAAAATATCATCCATGGACCCAGAGCTTCTTTTCAGTAACAAGAGAACAGTACGGGGGGGGGGAGACCCACAATTGTGCCTAATGTGTAGTTTTATCCTCAGTTATTTCTCAATCATTTTTATACCCTGGTGTGAAAGAAACTCTGTTCCAGCTGAATTGGAATGCGATGCCAGTTAGTTGTGTAAGCTTTGGGCACAGAAATCTTTCGGGAAGGGCATATTGAAAGGCTGTGGTCATATCATTGCACCAAACATGCTGCTAAGAATGCATGTGCTATGTGAGGGAATGATCAGCCTGAAGCTCAATTATTGCAAGATTGTGCAAAATCTAAATGCAAACACAGCCAGATTCACACAATCGCGCATGCGCACAATCCCTCGAGGAAGTGACGTGAGAAAGAGCAGATTTATGCATAAATGGGAAAATGATGGAAAGGAGAGGCATAGCCCGCAAATGTGGTGCTCAGAAAGCGCAACACTCACTTGTTTTTCTGCCTCTGTTCCAGAACGGGCTGATACATGTGGTGCAAAAGAAACATGAATTCATCATTTACATGACGGAATCATTGCACCTTGGGACCTCGTGTGGTATACACCTTATTTATAGGGTCACCATACGTAAGTCAGAGCCCATTTGGTGGCAATTAAAAACAACAACAGGACAGCAGGACAGCTTTCCTCTTAATAGCAACATTACATGGAAGTAGGAAGACAGAGCAGTGCTTGCAGCCATATGCTTAATCCAGAGGGCTGTTGGGGACAGTAGGGTAAAAGTGCAACAAATGAATGATTAAGTTGCTGTTTGCTGAAATGCTTATACATTTTAAGACACTCCAAGGCACATTATTAAATTAATTAGGGCTGTTTTGCCAATCTAGATTATGAAAATGCTAGCTTCATTTTTTTTAAAGTTGTGTCTCACGTTCATCTCAGGAGGCCTAAATTTATATTCACTTTGCCTGATCCACACGGTGTATGTAAGAAGATACCACAAATTGCTCTTGGCTGTTCAAAAAGTTATCATAAGCTGCTCTTTGAAAGGGATATCTAGAATTCGAAGAACTATTTCCAATTATTTTTACATTGTCAAAATGGCTTAATGCACATCTTGGCCTATTTTTTAGTGTTCTCCATCATGTGGTGAGACAATCTTAGCCAATATTGTCAAGAAATCAACTGAAGACTAATGTTTGTTTTTTAAATAGTTCTCTATTTATTCCCTTTTGTCACATAAGCTGGCAATGGTCAGAACTGATTTATGTACACATTATTACTAGTTCCTTGTTACATATGGCTGCACATCTGGGATACCACCTGTGGGAAATAGTCTCATTCAAACTGATAATGAAGTTTTAAAAAAAAGGTAAAAAATTGCATTTCAGAAAGTGATGTGAATAGACCTTCCGTTTATTAAAGAACCATGTAAAAGCCTTTATGAGATATATGTGTGAATACTGATTAGGTTTTCAACTAAAATTTTGATCCAAGCCAACCATGGATGTAGCCTCATGTGTATACATACAACCAGTCAACATATATTTGTAACTTATTTTCATGCCTGTGTGCAAAATATGCCTTGTTCAGAAAGGAACAAGTTCCTACAAAACCTAATGCAGCAGCTTGCAAGCCAAAGCATTCAGTAGGGTGTTTAGTTCCCTTCCCCCAATGCTCATTCTTCTGCCCACAGCGGAGTATTTAAAATTAATGAAGGCCAGATGTGAGTGTGTGATCACTGTGCTTTGCAGTAGGATTTGGCATGTCTCCCCTTGTCTTCTGTATCCTCAGCACAACTAATAACAACCAGAGCTTGCCTCCTTGAGCTGGGCCGAACCCATTTCAGCCACAAAGTCTCTGCAATTCTGAAGATATATATATTTTTTTGCTTCCCTCTCTTCAAAACTAGATAATTCCCATATTACATCCATAGACTTCTTAGAAATCTCTGGAAGTAGCATCCAAGATAAAGACATGCTTGACTGTGATTTAGCACCACATGGTGCAGCCATTATGTTGGTGGCTAGCAAACAAATGTTAAGACAATGTTTCCTTGAAGGAAAGTCATGCTGTTTGAATGATAGACATGGGTCCATAAATTAAATACTCAGGACTCTAGAAGGCCTGATTAGGTTGTCCTCCTCCCTCCCTGGTGCATTTACATGGGTGATTGGAAACACCCACTTGTTAGCATGCCCTATTACCTCCTCCCTGTGATAACAGTTCCCTAACTGGAAATATTATACACATTTTTTGGGTTCACTTGGCTGGGAGGTTAGACAGACTGGAGGTCAGTCAAATGTCACGATGACTTGGGATGTGTCTAGAAATATAATGGTGAGAAAGCCCATGTTAGGATTGAGCAGAAAGCCCCCCCCCAGTAATGGGTTTGTGCTAATGACCCAGTAATTAAAGGGGTCTATGCTAATCTTTCCTTCCAGCTTTGGGTTTTTCAGCAATAATTCAATCAAGCAATTCAGTCACCATTCCTTAATCCATACCCTACAGAAATCTCTCCTATACCCCCACCTGACCAAACATTAAGAGATTGCTGCAGCACCATCAATGTTTTGTCCTTCCAGAACTAAAGCAATCAGTTGAGTTTTGTTCCCTTTATCTATCCAGTGGGAAAGCCTTCCAGGCTTTATCATAACCTGATTACCCCTTCAGGATATGAAATACGGTATAAATATTAGACCGTAAACCCCAGCTAGGTGTGCCACAGACGGACCCTGACACACTGCCGGATTCTTTTTCCCACCCTCAGATGCCATCTGAGCATCTTTGCTGCACAGAACTCTTCTCTTCAAGACTGGTAACTATCACCCTATCTTCCTGGACCTCTCTGTATCCAACCTCCCTGCCTTTCTTTCCAATAGCCTTGTAATGGTTCTTAAGAGTGTATGTTTTGTATGTTAGCATATCCCTTGTGTTATTTCCAATAAAAATTACTTTGTTTTACTTTAACTGGAGTGCTCTCTACAGTTAGTACTGGTAAACATAGCTGAAAAGTCTCCTGAAGTCACCCTCCTCTCTCAGGCCACCTATTTGAGCTAATAATTCCCCCAAATAGTTAAAGGAGATTTTGGCATCATGGGTGAGACTCTAATATACCCCCACCTCTTAGGTAACACACTAAGCATTTCATTCACTGATTACACCAGTGTAGGAGGGGCGTATTCATGCCAATATGGTTAATACATTTTTAGCTCAAATTTGTAAAATGCTATGATCTTCTTTGTCACCCATTTATAAAGAGGAGAATGTATGTCCATGTGTGTCTCCCTCAGCCATAACTCAGAGAGCAGAAACCTAAACTTCTGAGAGTTGGCAGGGGTACTAAGGGGACCCTAGGTGTGTGTACCTTGCATTTATTATGAAAGAAAATGTATGTGCGCATGTATTTGTGTGTCTGCTTCTGCCATAGCTCCACAACTGTAAAACCTAAACACCTGAAACATGGTATGAAAACTAAGGGGACTCTAAGGTTATTATTATTATTATTATTTACAAAGAATGGGTTGATTACTTAACATCTGTCTGTAGACTGCACAGTCATGATAGTCATTAGGTGGCCGATTTCTCTAACCTTTTCTAATCACCTACAATGAGGCCTTGGGTAGCCATTTCTCCAGTGGGCCTATTGACAGCCCCATTTGGTGTTTCTTTCTGCAGGGCTCTTCAAACAATTAAAGGACAGAGGAGGGGGTAGATATGGAAAGAGGAAAGCTCCTACTAACTGGTAAGTGTGAGGAAGAGAATGAAGAGAAGGAAGGGCTGAATGAGCACTTTGGAGGAGAGAGAGAAAGACTAGCAAGAAATGAAAAAAGGACAGAGAAAGAGTGCTTGTTGGGTTAAATGTATGCATACATCAAATTAAAATTTGCTATATAATAATTAAAATAATAATATAGTATGTGATGGCAGAGCTAGCGCACATAAGTTTCTAATGGTCCATAAGTGATTCTGCTGTACCAACAAAATCACAACTTGCAAACCAGAAAATTTTTCACTATATTAGTTTGTATACTTTTTAAATACAGATGCCAAAGTGATGCTGCTGACAGAAGATCCTATCCTTTCTCATCTTTCAGGATCAGATTTTTGGAAGGCAGTATAGGCTGGCATTTTGTTAGTGACATACGCATGCATACGTGCAGCTTATATGTGCGCAAGTTGGGTGGAGTAGAGATGGCTGTTCTCTTGATCTTCTGTTCTGTTGAAAAACCTCCCACTCCTGGTAGCTGTAAGCCTTGGTAGGGGCCCCTGCTGCTCCGTCTTACCAGAAGGAAGGGGGAGAAGAGAGGGGGAGGTGATTCAGAGCTTGAAGATTCAGCTGCTCTGAGCTCCTGAGGAAAGGAAAAGGCAGATATGCTTCATTTGAGAGTGCACTCTCATTTCTTCCCCTCAACTGAGCTAGGATTCCTCTATAGTCTGAATCACCTCCTCTCCTTCCCCACTGGGAAGTCAGAGCAGCAGGGCACATTTATAGGGCTTCACACCTCCTGGGTAGACAGAGGCCTTGTCTATATGGTCAAAATAATACGAATGGGATACGAACGTACAGCGATCTTTTCATATGGGCATGCACATAAATACATGTCATTTGGAAGGGGGGCAGCCAAATCCACTGCAAAGTCCGTGTGCGTGGCATCCAGGGCTTTGTGCAGATTTTAAAAAAAGTTCTGTATGACATATGAATGTGCGATCATTTGAACACTCACATTCACACAGATATGAACAGGCAGCGTAATCTGATTGGCTGGATGATCATGGGGGTGGGGCTAGCAAACAGGGAAAGCGCCTATGGCTGCCATGTTGAATTTTCAAGGGCCTGGTAAGGGTCTGGTAAGTCAATTACAGGGCAATCTTATACAGTTGTCCCTCCACATTTGTGGGGATTAGGGCCATGAGACCCCTGTGAATGTGAAAAATCCATGAATAAAAACTAGGTCACGCCACCGCCCTCCCGCCCCTCCAGGAGCAGCATCGGGGCTTGGCAAGCCTCGTCGCTGCTTCCTCCCACCCTCTCCCGACCCCCCGGAGCAGTTTTTTGGATGGCGGGTGGGGCGCTCCCAAAACCACGAATAGTCAAAACCACGAATCTTAAAGCCATGAATGTGGAGGGGCAACTGTACTCTTCCTTCCTTCCTTCCTTCCTTCCTTCCTTTCTTTCTTTCTTTCTTTCTTTCTTTCTTTCTTTCTTTCTTTCTTTTGTAAATACAAACTATTGCTTGTGTGCACCATAGGAAACTTTTTTTTAAAAAAAAAATTGGTGGCAGCAGATTTAAAATCATGAGTAAATCACTTGTGGCTGCCATCTTGGCTAGGAGGTCATGTGGAGTTAAGGGTGATTGTTTGACCATGAAGACATGTCGTTTTGTTGCAAATGCCTGCTTTTTTGGATGTGTTCATATTTTTCTCCCTTGTATAGACACGACCATAGGATGTTTGTTCATTTATTTATCTGGAGCATTTATATCCCACTCTTGTGTGTGTGTGTTCCCTTGATTATTGATCAATAAATAATCAGTTAGTACTGGCATACATAGGTCAAAAGGTCCTGTAGTTACCTGAGCTCTTGCAGCCACTGTTGGAGCTAATTAAAATTCCTTATAGAAATATTGATTTTTGGTAGACATTTGTGGAATTTCCATGGACCTCAATAATTCAGGTAACAACACAGTTGGAAACAGCTCCCAAAGCTTTAAAGGACAAATGCTATATGAAACGGTGCAGTCTTGGCTGCCTGACAGCAAGGATGGAGCCAGCCTGAGTTCCTTTGTGAGGGAGTACCCCAACTGAGGTGCTGTTACAGAGAAAGCCTTGTGTCATATACTCCTAGCCTCTCAGGATGGTGAATTATGTAACAGGGCCTCTGTTGAGGATCTCTGATTCTGGGCAGGTTCATGTGAGAAGTGATGGTCTTTTAAGATAAAGCCATTTAGGGTTTTATAGGTCAAACACAGCAATGCTGAATTGAGCATGGAAGCAAATTGGAAGCTGGTACTAGACTGGTGATATGTACCCTCTAAAGCACAGCTTCTTAAATTGTCTGTTGTGGAGGTCTGGCACCGACCGCCCCCCCATGTGCCAGGGACCAGTATCATATTTGTGCCTATTGGCTATGGTTGTTTCTTTTTTAAAAGTTCTCCAGGGACTGGCAGTTCAGTAGATGGTTTGGGAACTAGCATAAGTTCACAGACCATGATTTTGAGTAGCACTGCACTACAGCACATACCAGACAATACTCTGGCTGCACCGTTTGGCACTACCTGTAGTTTCTGAACACTTTTCAAGAGCACCCCCATATAGAGTGCATGATAGTAGTCAGGAGGAAATTAAGGCATGAACCACAGTAGCAAAGCCATTCCACTAGGAAGGGGCTCAGCTGGCATTTCAGATGAACAAAGGCACTTCTGGTACAACCTGGCCTTCCAAGAGCAGTGTTGGATCCAAGAACACCCCCAAGTTGCAAACCTGGTTTTTTAGAGAAAGTGTAACCTATTTGAGCATCTGAACAAGATTCTCTTGTGGGCCTGTGCTTTAAATGGTAAATACCTCTGACCTCTAGGGGGAATTGGTGTATGATCCATCTGACCCACAGGGGAAACTGATCCAGTTTCCTCAGCTGTGAAGAGCAATGGCTGTGCAGACCCAATTTTCAACCCCAGAGGTGCTGCTAAGGTAACATTTGAATTCCTCCTGTGTCTTTGGGTGAAAGATTTCATACAAGCCATGTGGTAGGAACTGGGCAAATGACCTCACAACACATAGACATCACTGTTTCTTTGCTGCTTACAAATTCTGTCCAAACTCTTCGCTTTACTTGGAAACTCACTAGGAATATTTAATGAGCCATTTTACCCAATTCCTTCATCTACGTCTTTCTTGAGCCTCAGGCACTCCCTACATGAGGGACATCTGTGCCCATGTTTGTTCATAGGTGTGGGGAGCAGGGAGCTGCACTTAAAACACTGAGCTCTCTCTCTTAATACACTCTCACTTTCAATTTTCCTTTCTTTTTTTTCCTCATTCCTCCTCATTAGAAATACCTGTGGGTAGAAAATCATTATTGGAACAACCACTTTGACTACTGTAACATTTTCCACTCAGCTCCCTGACTTTTTATTTCATGTTTTCCTTGGACTGGCACAGATGTAATGGGTGAAGAATATTTTCAGCCAATGAGCCTCTCCAACAACTGCCATTCTCTAATTTTGTCTGTAGAGGGCAGCCAAAATATAGTGCTTCAGTTAACAATGTGTGAGATGTGAGTCCTGACTGTTCATCAATAAACATACTCCCTGAGGGCTGATTCATATACAGGCATGCATCCCCCACCCCACCTCTCTCTATAAATAATGCTCTTGATTTTCCTTGGAATGCTGCTTTTGTGGCAGGAGAAATATTAGTGGATATTGGATCTGTACAATGATACTGCGGCAGCAGTTCCTGGAACAGCAATGCTAGGGAGTCAGTGGGAATTGCTACTGGCTGTACCAGTGTATGGAGTGATGCATAGTTCCATAAGCGGGCGCTGCATCATTGTGGGCATGTGTGGCTGTGGAAAGGCTGTGGGTAGAGGAACATAAGTGTGTAAACTGGCTCAGAGTTTAATGACAAAGAATACTGAAATGTCAGGTAAATCCCAAGAGGGCTTCCCTTTCCCCATCTCACTTACAATTTTTCTCATGCTTCAGCATCAGCTTCATCCACAGCACCGTTATTGTTATTAAGAAGTAGATACCTATGGAAAAGAGGCAGAGCAGAATGAGAATGTTTGTTTTCCCTTCACCACCAGGAAGACATGAGGAACCTTGTATCCTGCTTGGCGACTTTTCATCCCACCTAGAGGGCCACTGTGGAACAGAATGGTGGACTAGATAGGCCTTTGGTCTCATCCAATGCCCCACTTTTCAAGAGGTTTGTGGTGCATTCAGGGGTGCTCAGCATGCAATGCTGTGCCTTCTCTGAAGTGATTGGGAGACTTCAGGTGGTGGTGTCCATTTACATCTCTTGGGTTTCAACCCCAAGGCTATTGTGTGTGTGTGCGGGGGGGGGGGGTTAGTCTTGCATTCAAGCCATATTGCAGTTGATTTGTCCAAGATCTCTTTAGCCTTAATAATGGTTAAAGGGGAGGGGAAGGTAGGCTGCACAGATCCCATCATGAAGGCTTTTGCTGGGGTAAAGAGATACAAGGGGGTGGGTCAGGGCACTCCCTTCTCTTCAACCACCCCAACTTTGAACTGCAAACTACTCTATGCTGCCAGCAATTGTGGAAGGGCAGCATGCATCCTAATACCACAGTAGTTTGGAAGAGGGTTTTGTGAGCTCTTAGGAAATCAAAGGGAAGTATTTTATCCTCTCTTCGCTGACACACTTGTTTTTGTGAAAGCACACATCTGCTGTACTCACATCAGTGCCTTCTTTTTACTTCCACGTGTAAGATGTGTGTGGACAGGAAGCCCAAACAGTGTGCACAGAATACAAACTATCCCTAGTCTGTGTGCATGTGAAGGACAGGGGCTTATTGATGTAAATCTTAGTCTATTTGATTTTCACATGAAAGAGCAAATAATTTCAAATGTTTTTCTCCCCACTGGATGAGATTATGAGAATTTTTGAGTATTTTTTGAAAGATTTTTCACAGGTCAGGATTTTTTTGTGAACATTGCATTTGCATAGAAAATCAAGGGGTTTGTGCAAATAAAAAATCTGCAGCAGTGTTTTGTTGTGTGTGCAGAATCCATTGTTTTTTTTTTTTAGAAATATTTTTTTTCTGCAGGAAAACAAGGTGGTTTTTGTTTTTGTTTTTTTGGGTTTTTTTTGCACAAAACCCAGAGTTTGATTTTTTGTGTGTATTAGAAATAATTCCCTCCCCAGTCCCTAAATGTGCAAAATCCTGATGAGTGTTTCGATGAGTCAAGAAACACGTTCTCAAAAAGGATGAGAAAATGTGTAAGCATACTCTATATGTCTACAGAGTTTACAGAAGTATAGATAACTACCCTTCACATAGGGTAGTACAATGTTCTGAACAGAAAAGTTAGTAGCTGTGGATCATTAATGGGAGAAAGTAAGCAAATGCCATGTGCTAACTCTGTCTGTGGGAACCCAACATTTTCTTTCTGGTAATACCAAGATTCATGATTTTTTCCCCACACCCCAAATTACTTCACTTTGGCAGAGATGGCAAAATTACTTTTTGGGGCCATAACTCCTAGAATACCACAGACACTAGCCATGCTGTCTGGGTGATTTGGAGAGCTTTAATGCCAAAACTTAACATTTCCAAACTCTGCCCTTTTGAGTCGGTACTGTAGAGGTCAACCAGAAAGAACTAACACTGTGAAAACTAATTCAAATCCTACTTGCATAGCCTTACAGCTAAATCTGGGTTCTCCTCTTTTCTTTTTTGAGTGTGATGGCAAGCTGGAAAACTGTAGTCATCGCGGATACATATACCTCCATCCATGCACTGAATGAGTATGTGGAGGGGGATGTGATACCCACCGTATTTGTTGGAAAGAGTGTTTTTTGAAAGGAATTCTCTATGCAGAAAGCTCCTACATAAGAGGAAGTAGTACAGACTGGCACACAGATGTATGTCTGCATATTCATTTAGCACAAGGAGGGGTTTTGTATGTACCACTATCAGGAATGGGGAGATAATTGCCTCCTCATTGCCTGATCCAATGAAGTCCTAATTGAGGAGGGAAGTGAGGAAGACCATCCTCTACCTTCCAATCCACAACATTTAGTTTCTTGGTCATAGTTTTCTGCAGCAGAAATAGCAATGTTGGGAAGTAGTTTGTCTCTGTATATAAAAATAGCATACCCACTCACTGCCTTGACTCAGAAAACCCTAATCCCACTCAGCCAAGGTCCAGCTTATTCCTGGTTTCTGAAAGCTACAGGACCTCACACCTTTCCTGCTCCCACTCCAAGAGACATAGAAACAGAAACATAGACTTCAGTCTCTTTTGTGCAGGGCAAACCCAAGACATTTTACTGCCTAAGGCAGAAGTCTCCAGTCCATGTAGAAATGCAGACTGGACTGGCAATTGAATCTGATTCCAACTCTGGCATGGAGGTGTTATTGTCTAGCACACCTAAGCCAGCAGGATAGCTGAGGAAATCCAGGACAGGTTGTGTGGCATACACAGTTCTGCCCTCCAACTGAAAGGAACAGCTGGAAAATTCAGCAGGAGGAATCAGCAGGAAGCCTGGATGAATATGGTTGGTTTCCAGAAGCATTTCCAGGTGTAGGGTACCCTTTCTGAACATATGTGACCTATTCTGTGAGCAGTGGCATAATTATTAATTAAATAATATAAAACTCTGTGTGAACTCTGCAGTTTTGTTTGCATGCCCTACTGCCCCTCCCTGCACAATTCCATAACTGGACATATTAGACACTTTCCGGGATCAGATTGGCTTAGGAAGACTGGAGGTCAGTCAAAGTTCACAATGACCTGAGACATGTCTAGAAATATAATGATGGGAAAGCCCAAATTGGGATTATGCTCAAAGCCCCTGTAATGGGTTTATGCCAACGACCCAGTCATTAAGGGATCTGTGAAAATCCTTTCTTCCAGCCCTGGACATGTCAAGCAATAATTCAATCGTGAAAACAAGTGACCATTCCTCATTCCATACCCTATGGAAATCTCCCCTCACACCCCCTCCTGTCCAACCTTACAAGGTTGCCGCAAGCCAATCAATATTCTCTCTCTCCACAATTAAAGCACTTAGTTGAGTTTCGGTTTCTTTTGTGTATTCTGTGGGAAAGCCATCCAAGCTTGGTTATTACTAACTCACCCCTCCAAGGCATGGGATAGAGTATAAATATTAGAGCCCCAACAGTAGCAAGACGTGCCACAGTGTATGGACCCAGCCACTCTCTTTCTTGGTGCACCACAGATTGGAACCTTCTGTGTCACCCTCAGATGCCTATCTGAGCCTCTTTGCCTCATGGAACTTTCTTCTCCTCAAGACTGGTAACTGTCACCCTATCTTCCCAGATGTCTCCCTCTCGCTCTATCCAACCTTTCTGCTTTACTCTGCTATAGCCTTGTATGGTTTGTAAGAATGTGTGTTGTGTATGTTAGTTTAATTTCTGTATTATTCCAATAATTATTTTACTTTAACTGGAGCCTCCTTTATGGCTAGTACTGGTATACATAGGTGAAAAGATCCATAAATTTACCCTCCTTTTGCAGGCCTCCTATCTGACCTAAGAATTCCCCCAAGTATTCAAGGAGATTTTGGCACCAGAGGTGGGACTCTAAGACACCTCCCACCTCTTAGGGTAACAGTTTCAGTGAGCCTAACAGTATGATCTCATGCATTTTTACTTAGTTATGCAAGTAACACACAAAATATGAATGATAACCAAAACATTAGGAGACTGAAGAAGTGACTAGAGAAGAAGAGGAAGCATACATTTTGTTTCAGCACTGGGCCCCTAGCCATTGAGGGGCCTGGAATAATTGCACCAACTGAACCACTGATAATCTAGTCCTGGCTGGGAGGTTGCCTCCATTGTCACTCCAAGATCTTCCTTGAATGGTTGCCTCATTCTGCCTAATGGAAGGACTGACCCTGCTTTCATGGTATAGTCACAATGGGGAGGCAGGGGGCATCCAGCATGCAGGAGTGTAAGTGTGGTACTCCTTCATGGTGTGCACCTTGCTTGGGGAAAAAAAAAAGACTGATGCCATTAGTCTTGACTGTGATGTGTGTGGCGTGTCAGAGAAGGAGCACATCTAGGTCCCCTTTCTTGTTCTAAGTGATCAGACCTACCAGAATTAATAGTTTCAATCAGTGGTCCATTACACACATAGCAGTAAATATGAAGCTAGGAGGGTTGTCAGCTTTAACATCAGCCACTGTGGCTGTTCCTTATATAATTGGTTTTATCATCAGCAGTTAGCAAGTGATAACATGTGCACCCAAACTGCACAATTATATCGATTTGATTCCACTTTCACTATAATGGCTCCATCCTATGGAATCTTATGATTTGTAATCTGTTGAGGGACTTACAATTCTCTAGTTCCCTCTCTTGAAGTACAGTATTAATGCTCTCTGGAAGAGAATTCTAATTATCTCACAAAATGACAAATCTCAGGATTCCATAGCATGGAGCAGGACTATTAAAAGTGGTATGATACTGAAAGAACTGTGTAGTGTGGATACACCCAGAGTTTAGCTCTGTGTCATGAAAAGCCTCACCAATTGGTGTCTGCATTCTGTTAAAGACACAAGAGCAAACCAGGTTGCTGCTGATGCTGCCTCTTGCCAGTTAGCAGCCGAAGCAGCCAACTACAGCATGAAAACATCTCTAGATTGTGGTAAGCATGTCTAAAGCTGGAGAGCAGGCAGTCCAGGTTAGTTGTTTACCACCCCTCATTCTGGCACCTTGCAGTACATGTATTTAAATAGACCAGAACCAGCTCAAACTCAAAGGCCAAAGGAATTGATGCTGCAAGCCCATGCAGGCATATTTTTGGGCAAAAGTGGAGCTTGCTTTTACATAAATATGCAAAAGCCTGGGCTGTAGGAGCTGAATAGTACAGGCCCTTCACTCACCACCAAAATATGATTATAGTCAGAGAACTGAGGTGATGTTGAAAAGCACCCAGCAAAAGCATGCCACACGTTAGCAGTCAGGACAAGAACTCATGAAACCATCCTGCGTGTGGCATAAAGAGATGACGAAAACAAGACCATGCAAAACAGTCAGCGCAAAACCCAAAGCTGTGTGTTTTCTCTGTTTGGTTACTTTTGGAACAATGTGGCAACAGCCATCCAATATCCTAGGGCTTTTGTTTATCTGGGTATTTTTTTAAATGAAAAAAGACTAAAAAATGAGAGAAAAACAAGTGTTGCTTCCAAATGGAGAGTCATGTGTTTTGATTCAATCTAATTATACAAAATGATATTTTTATAACCCCTGAAGTTGCCCCGCTTCTTTGTGTCCTTCCTCATTTGTTTACGTTTAGTGCAGTGAAGTATCCAAGTCTTAGTGACTTTTGAGGGAAGAAAGGGGAGGGAGGAGAAAGAAAAGAAATAACACTGGCCTTTGCTGTTTGCTACTCTCCATTTATTCTGGCCTTGTAAACAAACCTTGTTTTCCTCACTTCATGGCCCTCCTTCCAATACGTTCTACACTACCTATCGCTGCCTCTGTTTTCACTCATCTCAGGAGCACTTTAACACTCAAGAGCCCTTATGTCCTTACCAAGTGTGGTGACCCCCATTCAATGACTGCCGTTTAAAAGTCCACAAGGAATTGAGCTCCAAGACCATGAGTATTTGAATTCAGTAGCAGCAGCAGTAACAACAATAATATGTCACATTTACACTCTTAAATTAGGGATGTATAATTTTAGCAGGTCTGGGATCCAATGGTCTGCCTCTGGTACTTTCTGCACAGGCTGCCAACAAATGAAAGTGGTAGGAAGTCTGGGTATTCTTTCCATGTGGGGCAACCTATTTAAAAGGTGAGTTTCAACTTCCAGAGGCCCTTTCAAAATGATAGTGCCATGATTCCGCTTTAACTGCCATGGGCATGGCTGCATCCTACAGAATCCTGGAGTATGTAGTTTGGTGATGCAACATTGCTCTCCGGCAAAGAATTCTAAATACTCCTCTCTTTAAAGTGCAAATCTCAAGATTCCATGTGATGTTGTCCTGATAGTTAAAGTAGAATCATAGTGCTATAATTATGTAGTGTGAAAAGGACCCAGGAGGAGTGACTCATCCCCTTCCCCTTTCTTTGGTCAGGAAAAAAAGGAGGACTGGAAAGTTTGGAGGGGTGAAGCCTCCAAAAATAGTATTGTGGGCGTACCCAGAGCTGAACTGTCCCCATCTTTGCCTTACATGCACAAGCAGGCAGTTCAGTGGCAAAAGAGATGCTTACATGGACCATCATTTTGGGCTATGTAACTCACTGGGACTCCATTTGCAGAAGTGGAGGACTGGGCCTACTCCCCCTTATCCCCTCTGCTCTTTGAAATGGATTTTCTGTAAAACTAAGTGTCCAGAGGAGGGCAACCAAAATAGTGGGAGGTCCAGAAGCCATGCCCTATGAGGAGTGGCTTAGGGAGCTGGGTATGTTTAGCCTGGAGAAGAGAAGGTCAAGAGGTGGCATAATAGCCATGTTTAAATATTTTGAAGGGATATCATACTGAGGAAGTAGAGGTGTGGTGTCTGCTGGATCAGGAGTGGAGCAGCTTTATCTCTTACCTGGGAGGGAAACAGTCCCCACTATCAGCAAGTCAAGCTTTCCTTCCATTGTAAATAGCAGACACCAGCATGAAGAGAAACCAAGGATGCAATGGCATACCCTCCAACATTTCACAGAAAAAACGTGCAACACATGTGGCCAAGCAACGTCACAATGTGGTGAAGAGGGCAAAGGTCATTAACAAGGACGAACACACACGCAAGGAGAGACTTTAGCAGTTTGCTTTTGCCTGAACCTACTGGGAAGGGCAAGACTCTGCCCCCTTCTGCCCGCCCTGCTGAGTTAACTGAGTGCAACCTAGTTTTGCACTTTGACCTCAATTTGCAGTAAACTGAAGTAAGCTGAGGACAAATGAAGAAAATGGGGGCATGGGAGAGAAACAGGGACATTTTAAAAGCAGCTGAAAATGTGGGAGAGTGGATTAATTGGGCGTGTCCCTGCCAAATCGGGACAGTTGGGAGATATGCAATGGCAAACCATGGGATAAACAACATATCTATTTTGGCCCTAGCTGCCACTTTTGCTAAAACACCCATTAGGGATTCTATTATATGAATGAACTCCGGGCTTAAAGGCCAAGTACATTCATGAGCATGATGTTCCTCGGCGTGAATACTAGTGATGAACTGTTAAAAGCCTTTAAAGAGGAAATAATTCTAAAAGAAACAATTTGCCAGATATTATTTTTCTTATTGCCATTGTGCAATGGGTTTTTTGTGTATGTGTGTTTCTAAAATTGAACCTGTTTATTTTATCTAGTTAAATTTCTTATGATTTTATCTCACCTTTACACAGACACACACACAGACACACACAGACACACACACACACACAGTAGCCTGCATCTTGTTATTAAACTCAACTAGTGTAGACCCATAGACTCAGTGGGGTCTACTTAGAATCATACAATCATAGAGTTGGAAGAAACCACAAGGGCCATTTAGTCCAACCCTCTGCCCTGTAGAAATACCCAATCAAATCATTCCCGACAGCCTCTGTTTAAAAACCTCCACAGAAGGAGACTCCAACATGCTTACTTATATGTTGAGTCACCGTTACATGAGTCTAGTCTATTCTAGTTGGAAGTAACCAATAGAATTCAGGCCAAGATGGCTGACAAGTACCATTAAAAAGAAATGAAAAGCATAAAACCATTAGAAGTATGAAAATAATCAATAAACATGAAAAGAGTTTAAAGGCCAGAGTGAAGAAATGTGTCTTCACACCTTTCTGGAAAACAGCCAGATTGGGAATTTATTGCAGTCAGAGGGAAGTGTAAGAAATGTGGGGTTCTCTCCTATGTGCCCATCAAGCTGACATGACATATCCCCCAACTGTCCCTGATCTGGAAGGGACAGGCTGAATTACTCCTCTGCTGTCCCACTTTTTCAGCTGCTTTTTAAATTTCCCAGTTTCTTTGTCCTCTTGACACTTTCCTCCTTTGTCCTCAGCTTACTTCAATTGCTGCAAACTGAGGTCAAAAAGCAAAAGTATTTTGCACTCAACTAACTCAGCAGGAGGGGGAGATGAATGGGTGGGATCTTCCTCTTCCCAGTAGGCTCAGGCAAAAGCAAACTGCTGCAGCCTCTCCTGGCTTGTGCACTATTTCCTCATTAATATTTTTTACCATCTTGACCACAAACTGATGTTGCCTGGCCACACATATCCTGTTTTTCATCTGTGAAACATTGGAGGGTGTTCAAGCACACCTCAGCTGCTGATGCTGTACTCAAGAGAGACTCTCCTGAAGATTTTAACATCCAGACAGGTTCATAAAGAGACAGGTACTCCTTTACAGGGTCTGGTTGGGTCTGTAAGGGAGAATACAATCCTTCAGGCAAGCTGGACCTCAGCCATATAGGGATGGATAGGTTATAAACAACAGTTTGAATTGTGCCCCCAAACAGACTGGCAGCCAGTGGAGCTGTTGTAACAAGGGAGACAGTTTGTTCAGAGAGGCATGCAAACTACGCACCCTCCCTTATTCTTGTAGGAATATTTGATATCTATATCAAGCAGAGTGCAGTGGAGCTAGTACAATATGAGCTTGTAGTCAAAACAGGAGAAAGTTTTTACTCGAGGTCCTTTATTTTAATGGGGTTTGACAGTATCCACGGTAGGTCCGGAAACCAACCCCCCGCGGATACAGGGGTCTGATTGTACTTGGAATATACACATGGACATATTGACTGTGCTTAAATTTGGTCATAAACTAAGGAATGAGTACCCAGCTTGTGGGGACAATTAGCTAACAGACATTGGAAACTGTTTAATGCAGCATAGATGTGTAAATTGCTGTTGCTTAAAACAATTTGTAAGCTGCTCTGATAGCCTTGTGGCTGAAGAGCGGGGTATAAATAAATAAAAAAAATTAATTATAAATAAGGAAGTATTTAGGATGCTCTTGTAAGGTAAAAAAAGAAAAGAAACATACACATATTGTTTCAGGAAACCCATTTTGGGATAGGAGAGGAGATAGGCAAGAGAAGTTTACCTACACTTTGATACAAGAGCCCCTGAAGGCTGGCTTTCATGTGTGGGTAAGAGAACTTGCGGGGGGGGGGGGATTGACCTCTGCAGACTGCAGGCAAGCAGGAAACACAAAGACAGGAGCACATAGACTTTAGAAAGAAACAGAGAGGTGAAACAAAAGGGCAGGCATTCTCTCTAGAGCCCCCTCTTTCACTAACCACTTTACAAGTATTGACACCTCTTTGCTTCTAACAATTCTGAGGTGTAGTGGGGGAGATGCTGTCCTTGCCATCAGTGACTGCTGGCTCTTTCTCTCTTTCTCGCTTTGCCCAATACACTTTTCCAAGGGAGCTGCTTGGAGAACGAGCCATGGGGGATGGATGAGACTCACTGTCTTTATGGACCTAGTTAAAAAACCTTCTGCAAGGGAAACTAATGTAACTAATAAGTAATGCCCACAGCCTTGAGGCTATTTTGCTATGTTGCCTTTAGAATTGCATCCTCAGGTGAGAGAAGCAGTTGCTTGAGGAGAAGATGTTTCCATTTTGCCTCTTCTGGGGCCCTTCACAAGACTGGGACTCAAAGTAGCCTTGCCATGGTTCCATCCTATGGAATGCAGGATTCACACTTTAGGGAGATGCATTTAGAAATCTCAGCCAGAGAGCTCCTCTAATGCCTCACCAGACTACAAACTCCAGGGTGCCACAGGATGCAGCCAGGGCAGTGAAAGTAGAATCATAGTGCTATAATTGTATAGTGTGAAAGGGCTGCAGGTGCTTTCTTTGTTGGGGCCAGTCAGGAGTCAAGTTGTGGGGATGAGACCCCCACATTTCTTGGGCTGCGGTCTCATCCCAACAGGTTGTGGGACTTTAGGAAGAGGAGGTTCTCTTTCTGTCTTGAAGTGCTTTGTCATTAGGATGCCTCTTCTTTGAGGGAAAGAGGTCATTGAGAAGAGGAGAGTCACACCTGAGACAAAGATGTGGTATCTAAGTCATCTGTTTAGATGGTATGTTTGTGTAGACAGCATGCTTGGTTACCGGGTACTGGTAAGGGCACTTTGATTTTCTTCTTTTGCTCTCACTTTGATTTAGGTTAGGCATTAAATTGGTAGGGGTCAATATAAAAACGTCTGAATATGTTCCTTCATGAGGCTCTAATGTTGACTTCACTGTTCCTCCACATTGCCATGTAATCTGTCATTATGTTTTATGCTTATTAAAACATTTGGTGGACTTATGTTAACTGTTAAATTTTGACCAGTTGGTGTTGGACTAAATCCCATTGTTAGTGCCAACTAGAGTAGCCCCACTGAATCAATGGAAATGTACAGATGTGTTCACTGACCAACTCATTGGTCCCAGTGGATCTGGTCTGGTGGCAGCTAACAATTGGATTTAGCCTCTTATATTGGAACACATTATATCTTTGATTATGGATTATGGCTAGTGTGCCTTTATAATATTTTATGTTGTCACTTTTCTGGAACCACCTAGAGCACTGTGGGTAATAAACTGACTATGAGAATGAAAAGAAGTTGACTTTGAGATCCTCAACGGGCATCAGCACTATTTGACCACAGGAGGGCAGTAGTGCTCTTCGTGGGAATGCCATAGGTGTAATGGCGGGCAACAGAAGGGTGTCCACTTGCTTGTGAAAATCCAGTAAGGGACATTGAGAGACTTGAAAGGTAGGTGGCCTAGCTGGTTGTTATCTTAAGATATCACTTGTCCTCATAATTTTATAGTAGGAAGAGACACAGAATTCCTGGTCAGGTCCAGTAGAGAATGCTTCCTGAATCTTATATCTGTCTTTTAAGGCAGATGTCTTGTAGATCATTTGACATAGCTTTTAATTTTAGACATGAGCAAATGCAACCCATAATTAAAATGATGAGAATAAAACTCCTTAATAATATTTTCATTTCACTACCTGTTAGTGTAGTCATTTGTAAAGCTGCACTGGCAAATGACTTAATAGCAGGCATTCTGGAATTTATTGCACCCAAGAGAAGACCACCACCACCCCTCTACACACATACAAGACTCATTTGAAATCCACTAATCTGGACCCAGAGAACCAGCTTCTTCTAGACTGTTCAGCTCTCAATGACGGTTTGGTCTACTCCTTCTTGCTTATGAACATCTGTTGCACATGGAACCCTCTATAGAATCATAGAATCATAGAGTTGGAAGAGACCACAAGGGCCATCCTGACCAACCCCCTGCCATGCAGGAATACACAATCAAAGCATTCCAGACAGATGGCCATCCAGTGTCTGTTTAAAAACCCCCAAAGAAGGAGACTCCACCGCACTACGAGGCAGTGTATTCCACTTCTAAACAGCTCTTACTGTTCGGAAGTTCTTCCTAATGTTTAAGTGGAATCTCTTTTTCTGTAGTTTGAACCCATTGCTCCATGTCCTAGTCTCTGGAGCAGCAGAAAACAGGCTTGCCCCATCTGCAGTATGAAATCCCTTCAAATATTTAAACATCAAATATTTAAACATGGCTATCATGTCACCTCTCAACCTTCTCTTCTGCAGGCTAAACATGCCCAGCTCCCTAAGTCTCTCCTTATAAGGCATCATTTCCAGACCTTTCACCATTTTAGTTGCCCTTTTCTGGACACACTCCAATTTGTCAATATCCTTTCTGAATTGTGGTGCCCAGAACTGGACACAGTATTCTAAGTGAGGTCTGACCAAGGCAGAATAGAGCGGCACTATCACTTCCCTTGATCTAGACACTATACTTCTATTGATGCAGCCCAAAATCGCATTGGCCTTTTTAGCTGCCACATCACACTGTTGACTCATGTTCAACTTGTGGTCTACTAGGACTCCTAGATCCCTTTCGCACATAGTCTCGTTCAGCCAGGTCTCCCCCATCCTATATCTTTGCATTTCATTTTTCTGCCCTAAGTGCAGTACCTTACATTTCTCTGTACTGAATTTCATTTTGTTAGCTTTGGCCCAGCTCTCCAGTCTACCCAGGTCATTTTGAATTTTGATCCTGTCTTCTAGGGTATTAGCTACTCCTCCTAATTTGGTGTCATCTGCAAATTTGATAAGTATGCCCCTAATTCCCTCATCCAAGTTTTTGATAAAGATGTTGAATAGCACTGGGCTCAGGACAGAACCCTGTGGCACCCCACTGGTCACATCTTTCCAAGATGAAGAGGAGCCACTGCTGAGCACCCTTTGGGTTCAGCCGGTCAACCAATTGCAAATCTATTTAACAGTTAACTTGTCTAGCCCACATTTTACAAGCTTGTTTGCAAGAATGTCATGGGGAACCTTATCAAAGGCCTTACTGAAATCAAGGTATGTGATATCCACAGCGTTCCCTTCATCTACCAAGCTGATCATTCTATCAATAAAAGAGATCAGATTAATCTGGCATGACTTGTTTCTCTGAAACCCATGTTGATTTTTGTGATTATGGCATTGCCTTCTAAATGTTCACAGACTCTCTGTTTAATGATCTGCTCTAGAATCTTCCCTGGTATTGATGTCAGACTAACTGGACGATAATTGTTGGGATCCTCTTTTTCCCCCCTTTTTGAAGATGGGGACAACGTTTGCCCTCCTCCAGTCTGCTGGGACTTCTCCTGTTCTCCAGGAGTTTTCAAAGATCATTGCCAATGGCTCTGAGATCACATTTGCCAGCTCTTTTAATACTCTTGGATGTAGTTCATCTGGTCCTGGAGATTTAAATTCATTTAGATTAAGAAGGTATTCTTGTACTACCTCTTTGCTTATTCTGTGCTGGATTTCCCCTATTATGTTGTCTGTTCCATTATCCTCAGGTTGGTCACCCTTTTCCTTTTCCGAAAACACTGAGGCAAAGAAGGTGTTGAGTAATTCTGCCTTTTCTCTGTCCCCTGTAAGCTTTTTGCCATATTCTCCACATAGTGGCCCTACCATTTCCTTCTTCCTTTTGCTGCGGACATACCCCCCAAACCCCCTTTTATTGTTCTTAATCTCTCTAGCAAGCCTGAGTTCATTCTACACTTTAGCTTTTCTGACTTTACTCCTACACATGTTTGCTATCTGCTTGAATTCTTCTTTGGTGATTCCCCCCCTTTCCATTTCCTATACATGTTCCATTTAAAACTTAGCTCCATTGAAAGTTCTTTAGTCATCCATCCTGGTTTCTTGAGACACCTCCCATTTTTCTTCCTCATTGGTACTGTTTGAAATTGTGCCTTCAGTATCTCCCTTTTGAGACAGTCCCATCCATCTTGAAGTCTCTTCTCTTTTAGTATTCCTGACCATGGGGTCACCCCCAGTATTTCCCTGAGTTTATTGAAATCAGCACTCCTAAAGTCAAGAATGTGTGTCTGACTATGCCTGGCTTCTCCTTTCCATTGTATAACAAACTCCAGGAGAACATGATCACTCTCACTTAGGGATCCCACCACTTGCACCTCATTAACCAGGTCAACCCTGTTGGTTAGGATCAGATCTAAAATAGCTGACCCCCTTGTTGCCTCTTCCACCTTTTGGACCATGAAATTTTCTTCCAGGCAAGTAATGAATTTGCTAGACCTTGGAGTTTTGGTTGAGGTAGATTTCCAGCAAATATCAGAATAGTTGAAGTCACCCACCACTACTACATCTCTCCTTTCTGTGTGTGCATTCATCTGTTCCAATTCCTCTGTCTGACTTGGGGGTCTGTAGTAGAGTCCCACAATAACATCCCTGTTGTTTCCCTCCCCTTTAATTTTTATCGAGATGCTCTCCACCTGGCTTCCAGTATTGATGTCATGGATCTCTTCACTGGTATAAATATGTCTGACATATAATGCTATTCCTCCTCCTTTCCTGCTTGGCCTGTTTCTCCTATAAAGGTTATACCCCTCTAATCCTACATTCCAATCATGAGACTCATCCCACCAGCTTTCAGTAATGCCTATTATATCATATTTGTTTTGTAGTGCTAGGAGTTCAAGTTCATCTTGCTTATTTCCCATGCTCTGTGCATTAGTGTAGAGACATCTAAGATCATGTGTTCCCTTTACTTGCTGCCTGTGCAAGTTTTTTTGCCTCCCACTGTTGGGTCCTTGCGCTGTTTGCCTTGTTCCCTCTATGACAGTTTGACTATTTTCTCTAGCCCTTTTGCCTTCCAGAATACTATCTCTCCCCCCCCCCATATGATTCAATTTAAAGCCCTCCTGATCAAATTCTTGAGACGTAGGCAAAAATGTTTCTGCCAACTGTCGTGAGAGGCACCCCATCTCTTGCCAGAAGTCCCCCTCATGGAGAAATGTAAAGTACTGCACTTAGGGCGGAAAAATGAAATGCATAAATATAGGATGGGAGAGACCTGGCTGAATGAGACTACGTGCGAAAGGGATCTAGGAGTCCTAGTAGACCACAAGTTGAACATGAGCCAACAGTGTGATGCGGCAGCTAAAAAGGCCAATGCGATTTTGGGCTGTATCAATAGAAGTATAGTGTCTAGATCAAGGGAAGTAATAGTGCCACTCTATTCTGCCTTGATCAGACCTCACTTATAATACTGTGTCCAGTTCTGGGCACCACAATTCAGAAAGGATATTGACAAATTGGAGTGTGTCCAGAGAAGGGCAACTAAAATGGTGAAAGGTCTGGAAATGATGCCTTATGAGGAGAGACTTAGGGAGCTGGGTATGTTTAGCCTGGAAAAAAGACGGTTAAGAGGCGATATGATAGCCCTGTTTAAGTATTTGAAGGGATGTCACGCTGAGGATGGAGCAAGCTTGTTTTCTGCTGCTCCAGAGACTGGAACACGGAGCAATGGGTGCAAGCTCCAGGAACAGAGATTCTACCTCAACATGAGGAGAAACTTTTTGACAGTAAGAGCTGTTCAGCAGTGGAACACACTCCCTCGGAGTGTGGTGGGGTCTCCTTCCTTGGAGGTCTTTAAACAGAGGCTGGATGGCCATCTGTCGGGGATGCTTTGATTGTGATTTCCTGCGTGGCAGGGCGGTTGGACTGGATGGCCCTCGTGGTCTCTTCCAACTCTGCAATTCTATGATTCTATGATTCTATGACCCTCTCCTCCCCAGCCACTTCCTCTGTGTGGTCCCTGTCCAAGACTGTTTGTTCTGTTCTGTCCAGGAAAACCTCTTGCTCACGAATATGTTGAAGTGTAGCTGCCTGTGTCTCCAGCTGCTGGACTTTCTCCTCCAAGAGGGCTACCAACTTGCACTTGGTGCATGTGAAGTTCCCCACATCTGTAGACAAGAAGACAAACATCCCACAAGTGTTGCAGGTGACTGTAGCAGTCCCCTCAGTGTCCATGGTGAGAGCTTTTAGGTAACCTAAGAACTTTTAGGTAATGCTGAGAACTCTAAGCTGTACTTTTAGGTATGCTGTATTTTTGTTTGGTCACTCAAATTCTTTTTTTTAAAAAAGTTTTTATTTTATTTTTGTTTGGTCACTCAAATTTTTAAACAGTTAAAAAAAATTCAAACTCACCCAGTCAAAATGGCTGTCCAGAAGCTGCTCTTCTTCTTCTCCCTGGCAGTTAACACAAAGTCTAGAGGAACTCCAAAACTGTACACTTGGGAAGGTGAAATCCCTTTTGTTAACCTTCATCAAGTCAGCCTCCCTAGCCATAGCATTCATCTGAATCCCAGTCTCATTTCATAGAATCGTAGAATCAGAATCATAGAGTTGGAAGAGATCTCAAGGGCCATCCAGTCCAGCCCCCTGCCATGCAGGAATACACAATCAAATCATTCCCGACAGATGGCCATTCAGCCTGCTTAAGAATTTATCTAAGTCTTGTTTCACTCTCATTAATTCCTAAACCACTTCCAGGCAGTGATTTAAGAATTCTACCAGCTGAAATTAGTGGATGAGAATGAAAGGTAGAGATGAGCATCATCTTCCTGCTGCTGATAGTTCAGCCCAGAACTCTGGAGCCTCTAGCTGTTTGATGCAGCTCTTTAAAAAGAACAGGGAATGAGATGGAAGTTTGTGGCACCTAGGGACATGCAAGAAATTAATTCAGTTTTCATTTGAATACCATACTGACATTTAATAAGTTTAGATATGATGATGAATGTAGTGTCTCCTTGAAATCCACCCATTTGAAAAGTTTGTAATATAGTTTACAAAAGAATGCACATGTACATTTTTTTAAAAAAAATCTGCACAAGGATGTATGCTTTTGAAGAAAGTTCCCACAAAATATTTATTTATTGGAAAATTGCTTCCCCCAAAAAGAAAGAATCATACTTTGGAGGTAATAGTCCACGAGAGACCTCAGAAACTCCCTCTGGATTCATCACCCTTTGGAGCCACTATCCTTGAAGGTCAAAATTGATCGCGTAATGGATCTGTACATACCAACAAAAGTCTTGTCTGGCTCCAGAGATCATTATTCCCTAATCCTTTATAGAAAACAAACCCAAAATATCCTGCCACATGTTTTGGGCCAAATATTAATTAAGACAGGTTGACATGGTGAGCATGAAATCCTGAGCTGCTCCTTAAAAGGTGGCCTCCATGTGGATATTAAAGTTCCCCCTAACCTTCAGTTGATGTGCTTATATATTGCATACACTGATATATCTTATCAAGTTTGCATGAATGCACATAGCAAGAAAGTACATTATGTTCAGTCACGTAAAACAGGAATCATGAAAATGTCTAGGTGGAGCCATGAAACTCTGATGTATACTTTACTAAAGTTGCCATGCATGCAGCATACTTTTTGTTCAAGATGAGTTGTTTTGCAGTGACAACTATCTCCTGTTCCATATTACTAATGATAACATAAATTAGAATCACTAAACTTTAACAGCTAAGCATGCATGGAAAATCTAATCTTTTGTCACTCTGTGAGTATAAGCAAGTGTTTTAAGGACTGTGTTCTGGATGCATCGGAAGAAAGAAAGAGCAAGGCTTGAAAAGTATATGTGTGTGTCTACTCCTGCCTTCTGAATTATCCAGCCAGCATGATCACTTTCCATACTGGTTGGGGATTCTGGGAGTAATAGCCCATAAGGCAACCTTTTTCAAGCTCTGTGTGAGGGGCATCATTGTACAGTCAGGGGATGATAGGACAGTCAATCCCTGGCAGAAGCCAAAAACTGTCTCAGCAGACTAGGTAGCAACCCTTTGCCAAGAATACTCACACACACAGAGTGTTTGGCATCCAGAAAACAGGAGGTGCTTTTAATATTCAGTAGTTTCAGTATGTACAAAGACAAAGTGCTACGCCAGGCATCAGAGGATCATACAAAGGGAATGAACACTGATCTGGCTTTCTTATATACAACTCAGCACACTATTGGCTTACCGAAGCACATGGTTACATTGCATCAGATTTCCACACTACATGGCTTTGTACTCTAGTAACCCTTCTTCTGATGCAATCCTTCTCATGCAGCTGTAGCATGATTAGCATGACTGGCAGTTCATGGAGTCAGTCATCATGACTCAGCATGCATGATTTCTGCAGTTGTTTGGCCATTTTAAAACTCAGGGTTCAGTAACTAATTACTGACATGTACTCCCACTCTAGTACTGCATCTGTGAATTTCTTTATGGTCCTCTTCATTCCTGTCTTTGAAATTAGGGCAACACTTGGCTGGCTTTCAGTATGCCTAAATGAATTCATTTGAAGAAGAACCATATGAAGATGAAACTCTAATTTTAAAAAGTGAGGTGGAAGCTGCACTCAGAGCATTTGAGAGAAATAAGTCACCAGGAACAGATGACATACCAATAGAGCTGCTTCAGCCTACAGAGAAAGAATCTACTCTAGTTCTAACTAAAATCTGTCAACACATATGGAAAACAAAACAATGGCCCACAGATGGGAAGTCTCTCTCTCTGGCTTTTCTTCGCAAACGAAGATTCAGGAAGGACTCATCCCGCACTTTCTGCAAGCGCGCTGATGACTAAAAAGGCCAATCCGAGATAAACATGTCTGGTTAGTACTCCATATATATTCCAATCCCCAAGATATGGGTTACAGTAAATACAGGACCATTGTATTAATTTTCCATGCAAGCAAAGTGATGCTCAAAATTCTACAACCAAGAATTTTATTACAAATGGAGTGAGAAATGCCAAGCTGGGTTCAGGAAAGGAAAAGGCACTAAGAATCATCATATTGTAAACATACGCTGGATAATGGAGTGTACCAAAGAATTTCAAAAGAAAATCAGCCAGTGTTTTATATATTATAGCAAAGCCTTTGATTGTATAGATCCCAAAAAGCTATGGATCATTCTTAAAGAACTAGGTTTACCACAACGTATGATTGTCCTGATGCATAACCCATACTCAGGACAAGAGGCTACTCTTAGGACAGAATACAGAGCAATAGAATGGTTTCCAATTGGCAAGGGGGGGGTCAGGCAAGGTTGTGTTTTATCACCCTTGTATTATCTTGTATGTCAAAAATAGTATATGTAAAGCAGGACTAGATTCAAAGGAAGGAGATGTGGAAGTTGGAGGAAGGAACATCAACAATTTAAGATATGCAGATGACACTGTACTACTAGCATAAAATAGCAAAGACTTGGAATGGTTATTGAAGAAAGTCAAGGGAAAAATGCAAAGGCAGGTTTACAGTTGAACATTAGGAAAACAAAAATAATGACCACAGGTGATTTACATAACTTTAAAGTAGGTGATGAAGACATTGAAATAATTCAAGATTTTCCATACCTTGGCAGTCAAGAAATCAGAAGAAGACTAGGACTCAGAATGGCAGCTGTGGAGGAACTAGACAAAATCCAGAAGTGTCAAGATGTATAACATTTAATCCTAAAGTCTGGATGGCCCATGCCATCGTATTCCCCATTTTTATGTATGGCCGTGAAAGCTGGAAATTGAAGAAAGTTGATAGGAAGAAAATCAACTCATTTGAGATGTAGTGCTGGATAAAAGTTCTGTGGATGCTGTGGACTGCTAAAAAGACAAATAAATAGATCCTAGAGCAAATCAAGACTGAATTTTCTCTAGAAGCCAAGATGACTGAACAGAGGCGGTTGTACTTTGGCCATATCAGGAGAAGCCATGACGCACTAGAAAACACAATAATTCTGGGCAAAGTGGAGGGCAATAGGAAAAGAGGAAGACTGCATTCCAGGTGGATAGAGTCAACCAGAGAAGCCACAGCCTGCAAGACCTGAGCAGGGCTACTGATGACAGGGTGACTTGGAAGTCTCTCATTCATTGGGTTGCCCTAAATTGAAGTCGACTTGATGGCAGGTAACAAAAACATATTCATTGCTCAAGTGAATTACTTGGCTCCTTTGTTTTTACAGACAGGTAGAAAATGTAGCCATGTTAATAGTGTAGTACGCACTTTGTAGCAGATATTTTTGATGTAAAGTCAAGCCAATGGACATGTGCCGTATTCCATTCCCTTTACCTAGGCAGCCTTGATGGGAAATAAGAGGAATAAAAGGACCAGAGAGATTCCTCCTAACCCCCAGCTACCTCCCTAGCATAAACAGGCAGATCCAAAAACCTTACACCACCACTCATTCAGCTTCATCTTCCCAGGATTTCTGAGTGGAAGGTATTGACTGATTCCATCTGTTGGCTTGATTATGCTTCAAAGAGTGCAGATCCTGGGGACTTTTAAACTTACAAACACAAACATGAGTTAGGAGAAAAAGCTGAAAGAAGAGACAGCTTCCTTGAGAGAGGGCCAGCTCAAGTCAAGTCACAGAGCCATCCAACACAAGGTCCCAAGGATTCATTATTTTGTTTTCCAAACAGAGACCTTAATATAGACGGCACTGTTTGACACATCCAGTTTAGGTTGTTTTCCTTACTCCCTAGATGCTCTGTGAGTAGGATATGGAGGATGAAAAAGAAGGAATGAGGAAAAACAACGGTCCCTGGTTTTATATCAAATTACCTTGCACATGCAGTATTTAAAAGCTTACATAAAACCTGGATGACTAGAAAAAGGATGAGCAGACCTGGAACCCCACCAATGACATCCCTTGTTCTTGAATCATATGCACCCTAGAGATTAAACAGTCAAGATTCTATAGAATGATTAATTTTCTGGAAGGGAGCCATATTCTTTTGCTTCATGTGCAAATGTTTGGAAGAAAATCAACCCCATGTGCTGCCTTTTCATTAGTAATGCTAAATGCGTCACTTCTTACCTCAGGAATACTTACTACAGCAAGAGATGTATCCCTTATCATGATGTGAAGCTTTTGTTGATTTCCCCCAGTTGATCCCAAGAGGTGGATTGCCCAGGCCCTATCAAACATGTTTTCCCTGAAAGCATAAAAGGAATCCAGTTCCATGAAAGAATTATGGGATACACATGGACTTGAGAAGATGAAATGTGAGAAGTAAGGGAACAAACGGGACATGAACATAATGTTTCCTCCTGTGCGCATACAGTAGGAGTGGGATTGTTCTTCCATCCTGCCATTTTGGGAAAAGTTTACAAGCCAAGAAAAACTCTTGAGCTGCAATTAAGGCAGGATCCTACATCCAGTTTCTTCAACTGCTTTACCTTACAGCCTTGATCCTTTCTAATCTAATGACAGCAGCTAAGTTGTGTATCACATAGGTACAGAACATTCTCCCATCAAATAAGATATTGATGGTGATGCCACTGGGATTATTTTCACCAGGAAAAGTAGATTAGAGATGTAAGAGAAAATGTAAAAATGAATAAGGCTGATTTCTTTGTCTCCTGATATCTTTCTTGGGTGAACACAGAAGCTCAGTACACAAATTAGATACCTTCAAACCACCAAATAATTTACATACACTTAGAATACAATTTGAGCAGATTTGTATACCTCCCCATCTCAGGTTTCTGAATACAAGTGGCAACCTACATGTGACAAGTTTCTATTTCATACCTGGTTATAGACGGACCTCAGCCTAGAATCCCTTCTTGCTTATTTATTGTCATTCTTTAATTATATTTGTTTCCATTATTAGGTCAGTGATGAGAATAATGACATGTGGACTATTAATGTTATGCATTTTTCTATGTATTTATGTATCAGGTTGATTTCTGGCGTTTCCAGAAGAGAGCATGTAACATTTGTGTTAAAAGCTCTCCACTGGATGCCTATTAGTTTCCGGGTGTGCTGTACCAAGCACACACGCTCACATGCAATCAATAAATTGCTTTATTGACATGGATTCATGTGTCAGGAACATAGAACAAAGATGAAACTGAATACAGCAAGAGCAAACCCCCAGATAAACCCCTTAGCATGAGAAAAGTATTCAGGGAGTATCCAGGGAGTAAAAATGCCTCCCTCTCAGGGCGGCTGGCACCTGGATGCCCTGACCTTGAGCGGCTGTGGAGAGAAGAGTTCCCAGGCCAACAAGGCAGGCTGGCCTCTCTCCAAAACTCCAGAGGCCCAGACAGGGAGAACGGCCTCATGTCAGGCTCAACCATGAATTCCACTCCAACACCCAGAATTCAGGGATGAGCCTGACATACCGCCCACCCAAAGAGAACCCCCCCTTATTTAGCCCGGCTTATCAGGAAAGCGGGCATGGAACTTCCGTAATAAGTGCGGAGCATTCACATGTTCACAGCTAACCCACTTGGCATGCCCTAATGGCAGATGTTTCCATTTAACTAAGTATTGTAAAGTCCCCCCGTGAACCGGAGAGTCCAACACATCAGAAATTTCAAAATGCTGGTGGTCGTCAACCAAGATAGGATGAGGAGCCGGTCCTGGGTCTGGATGATGACGGTCTGGAGCACACGCCGGCTTGAGTAAGCTAGAATGAAACACAGGGTGAACATTACGGTACAGTTTGGGCAGCGTCAGTTCAAAAGCCACCGGGTTTATCACCCAATCAATAGGGAAAGGACCAATGTACTTGGGCCCCAACTTCTTTGAAGATTGGGGACTTTTTTTTTATTATTTTTTTAAATTTTATTTTATTGAATGAATGTAACATACAACATATACATGACTTTGAAAACAAGAAAAGAAAAACAAAACAAAAACTAAAGCAATAATATATGATATACAGTAATCCGTAAACTGAATACAATACACAAAAGAAAGAGAAAGCAAAAACAAAGACAGACAAGAAAAGATATCCAACACCCGACATCTACAAATACTTAACTTAGCATAACTTAGCATAACTTAGCATAACTTAGCATAGTGCTTACACAAAACACAAACTGTTAAAAGACTTCCCACTTAATCTTGCTTGACTTTATTCCACATTCTAAAATAACCCTCCTATTCAAGTTATTGTATTCTTAATTTCACGCTTTCTACCAATAGATCTAAAATATCTACATTATCTTCGTGTTATCATTAGTTTCCACTGCGGTTTATCATTAGTTCCTACCAACAGGTAATGTCTGATTTATTGAGGATATAATGTCCTTGACCGTTGGTCATCATTTGACTATTCCCTCCCATCTGATTCCTTAATTCCCCATGTCACAGTGTATTTAAAAGAAAAGAAAAAAGGTTCCTTACATTTAAGTAATATCTGTTTAACTATAAAAACCCAAGGCCGATGTTTTTCCTTCTTTTTGTTTACAATACTTTATAAATGGTTCCCATATCTTTGTATATTCTTCTGTTGGTTTTTTTCTCATACAATTTGTTAATTTGTCTAATTTAGCTAATTCCATAACTTTTTCTATCCATTCTGCTTTTGATGGTACTTCTTCGTTTCTCCAATTTTTGGCTAAGACCAACCTTACTGCCGTAACAAAGTAAAGTATTAGGGATCTATGTTCCTTTTCTTTGGGATTTTCTATATCGATCATGTTTAACAGATATAACTGGGGTCTCAAGTTTAAAACAATTCCAATAATTTTCTCTATTTCTTTATTAATTTTCCCCCAATATTTTCTTATTCTATTACATTCCCACCACATATGGTATAGGGAGCCCGGGCAGGCCTTACATTTCCAACAAAGCGAGGAGAAACCTTTCTTCATTTTAGCTAATTTCTGTGGCGTCATGTACCACCTGTACATTACTTTATAAAAATTTTCCTTTAGATTGTAACAACAGGTGAACTTCAAATCCCTTCTCCAAACGGCTTCCCATTGTTCTAATTGAATAATTTGCCCTATGTCTCTAGCCCACTTCACCATGCAGTCCTTTACTTGTTCGTCTTCCGTGTGCCACTTTAATAACATTTTGTAAAGTTTGCCAATTAGATTCTTGTTATCTGACATCATTAATTTTTCAAAATCTGACACCTCATCTTCATATTGTCGTTCTTTTAAATCTTCTTTAACTCTGGAGCGAATCTGATAATAACTTAACCATTGCATTTGGATACCTTCTGCCACCAACTCTTGCCAATCTTTAATTTCCCATTAATTTCCTTTTTTTCTCATAATTTCTCGATATGTTATCTAATTATAGTCTCTCAATTCGTTTTTACAAAAGGCCTCTTGAGGGGATAGCCAGCCTGGGATTTTTGGACATATTCTGGCTTTATATTTCTCCCAAATTCGAATCAATGATCTTCTTATTATATGATTTTTAAAGTCTTTCACCGTTTTAGTCTTATTATATCCCAGATATCCATGCCAACCTAGTTTTAAATCGAATCCCTCAATTTCCAAATCTCTTTTATTCTCCAAAGTTACCCATTGTTTTATCCAAGAAAGACCCGTCGCTTCGAAGTAAATTCTCAAGTCTGGTAAGCCCAATCCACCTCTTTCTCTGTCATCTGTTAAAAGTTTCCACTTAATTCTGGGTTTCCTCCCTGCCCATAATAATTTATTTAAATCCGTCTGCCAATTCCTGAAAATTTTATTTGAGATTATTATTGGAATTGTTTGAAAGAGAAACATTAGCTTTGGTAGTACATTCATTTTGACGGTGGCAATTCTACCTAATAATGATAAATTCAATCCTTGCCATCTACTCAGATCGTTTTTAATATTTTTCCAAGTTATCTCATAATTATTCTGGAATAATTGCTGATTATTCGTTGTCAAATTGATTCCTAAGTATCTTACTTTTTTTACTATCTCGCATTTTGAAATCTTTTCTAATTCTTCTTTTTCTTTCCAATCTAAGTTCTTGGTTAAAATTTTTGTTTTTTCTTTATTAACTATAAATCCTGCTACCTTCCCAAATTCTTCTATTTTTCTCATTAGTCTATCCACTCCCATTAGTGGATTCTCCAAAATAAGGACCAAATCGTCAGCAAAAGCTTTCACTTTATATTCCTCTTTCTTGATCCTGATACCTTTAATTCCTTTATCTTTCCTTATTTCGTTAATTAAAATTTCTAATATCAAAATAAACAATAGAGGGGACAAAGGACATCCTTGTCTGGTGCCTTTCTCAATTTTTAATTCTTCAGTCGGTTTCCCATTTATTATTAATCTAGCTTTTTGTTCCCCATAAATCATTAGAATCCACTTGCAAAAATTTTGGCCAAAATCCATTTTTTCTAACACTTTTATCATGAAAGCCCAATTCAAATTGTCAAACGCTTTTTCAGCATCCAAAAAAAATAATGCTCCTTTGATCTCATTTCGATAATGTAAATACTCTAATATATCAATTACTGACCTAATGTTATCTTTTATTTGTCTTTTCGGGAGGAATCCATTTTGGTCATTTTGAATATAATCTTGTAAAAATTTCTTAAGTCTGTTTGCCAATAGCGCTGTGAGAATTTTATAATCCTCGTTTAACAATGAAATAGGACGATAATTTTTTAATTGTAATTGATCTTTCCCTTCTTTTGGTATAAGTACTATGTTTGCCTCCTTCCAACTATTAGGGATTTCATCCTTCTTTAATATATCCTGTAGAACCATTGAAAAGGGGGCAATTAGTTCTGATTGAAAAATTTTGTAATATTCTGCTGGCAGACCATCTGGCCCAGGTGTCTTATTGGGTTTCATCCTCTTTATAGTAGCCATGATTTCTTCCATTGTTATATCTTTATTCAATTCCATTCTTTGGGAATCGGTTACTTTGGCAATATTACATCTTTTAATATATTCATCTATCTTTACTAGGGATATTTCCTTCTTTTGGTATATTGTCTTAAAATAATTATGAAATATTTTCTGGATTTGTATTTCGTCAATGATTTCTTTATCTCCTGTTTTGATTTTAGTGATTAATCTTTTCGCTCTTTCCTTCCTCAATCTATAAGCCAACCACCTACCCGGTTTGTTACCAAATTCAAAATCTTTCTGTTTTAAAAAGTCTAATTTTTTCTTTATCTCCTCTGTCATAGTCATAGCTAACTGTTCCTGCAATATTTTGATCTGCTTCTTAATTTTCTTATTGTGTGGATTTTTCATTAATTCCTGTTCACCTGCTTGTATTTCATCCAATAATATTTTCCGCTCTGCTTGTTTCCTCATTGATTATTACGTTCCAGTTTTTGAAAACACCCCTCATCACTGCCTTCCCAGCATCCCAAACTACACTATTATTAACTCCTTTGTTTAAATTCAATTCAAAGTATTCTTTTAACTTCTTTTTCCTGTCTTCTATTACCTCTTTCTTTTGCAATAAAGCTTCATTTATTCTCCAATTAGACATCTCTTTAGAAACTCTCATCGTCATTTGAACCGGGTTGTGATCTGATAATGGTTTAGGTAGGATATCCACTTTCTTAACCTTATTTATTAAATTTGTACTAAGCCAAATCATATCAGTCCTTGAAAAGGAACAATGTACCTCTGAGTAATAAGTATAATTCCTGGTTGATCCTTCTTTGAATCTCCAGATATCAGTTAGCTGTAGCTCTTCTGCTATATCAAAAAAATCTTTAGTTAGTTTCCCTTGGTATTTCCTATTACTTTTGTTTTTATTGCTTGTCTCTGTAAATCTATCCAACTTTGGTTACACCACCCCATTAAAATCCCCTAACAAACACCAATTATTATAGCCTAGATGCCCAATTTTATTTTTTAGCTCCCCAAAGAATTTAAATTTCTCCTCTATAGGAACATAGATACCCAATACTAGTATTTTAATTTTGTCTATAATAACTTCTACCATTATGAATCTTCCCTTCTCATCGGCTAAAATCAAGGTTGGCCTTAGCCGCGGATTTACATATAATGCCACACCTTTTTTCTTTTTTACATTTGATGATATAAAGACATCTCCTAAAGAATTACATGTTAACAAATGTTCGTGTGTCTTTTTTATCCTAGTCTCCTGTAGGCAAATAATATCAGATTTACTTTTCTTAAGATGATGAAAAACTAATTTTCTTTTCTTTTCAGCATTTAATCCCTTGACATTCCAAGTCAGAAACTTTGTTGTACCCATCTGTTTTGTATTAATTTTCAAGTTAGCTAACACCACAATAATAATAATACTATTAATCAACAATCTTCTGAGTATGTATATACCTGTATCAATATATATGAAAACACACAAATGTCTTATCTACCTTAGACTATTTTAACTATAACAAGTTTTATTACGTCTGATACAAATTCCTAAATCTCTTTATTTTTAACTTTCTCTTACCACGTTAATACAATGTCACCAATTTAACTAGTTTTTTTTCTTTCCCTTCTTTTCCTTCTTTTGTTCCAATTCTTATAAGTCCAGCAGACTATCTTCCAAGTTCTTTTTTCCCTTTGCCTCTTCATCTTCCGCCGTTTCCCCTTTTTCCTTGGAGATCCTTCCCTCCTGGTAAGTATCATCTCTCCTTCCATTTTCACTGTTTTGGTGATTACCTTGTTTATTTTGTTGTCACCCAAAGTCTCTTTTGTTCCTTCTTACAAAGTCTTGTGCTTTTTCAATTGTATCAATTTTGTATTTTTCTTTTTTGTATGTAAATAGTACTCCTTCTAATCTGTCCCAGCTAAATGGAATTTTTTCCTTCTTCAATATTTCTACCAGGAATTGATAGTCTTTACGTTTCCTTAATATTCTCGTTGGGATCTCCTTCAACAAAATAAGCAACTTCCCTTCATGGCATATTCCTTTGTTGAAGTGTATCTCCATAATAAAGTCTCTCACCGCTTTCCTTGTACATTGAATTATAATGTCTCTTGGGAGATTCCTTTTCATTGCAAATGTTGATTTTGATCTATATACCCGGTCTAGTTCGTTGCTAATCTGCTCTTCGCCCCACCCTAGATTTTGCGCCAACAACTCGATTATTCTCCTTTTAATGTCCTCATTAGGTTGCTCTTTAAGCCCTATAAGTCTGATCCATGCTTCCTTCTCCCTTGCTTCCGCAAGGGCTAGTTGGTCCCGCATTGCTTCCAATTCCGTACGCAACTCCTTATTGTCCTTCTTCAGTAATTGAATGTCTTCTTTATTTTCTTTCACCTCATTTTTAGTTTGGATCAGTATAGAGTGAAGGGCGTTGAACTTTGTGTTGATATCTTCTAATTGGACCGTCATGTCTTTCCTAAAGTCGCGAATCTCCTCCATAAATTTCATCATATACTGGGGGGTACCTTCTTCTGTCGAACCTCTTCGTCCTTGCAAGTTGTAAGGATCCAATGTTCTGGTTCTGCTTCGTACCCCAGACGCCATTTTTTAACTCTCTCAGCCAGCAAGGTTGCGGAAACACTTCTCTTTTTCTTCTCCCACCCTCTCCTCTTCCTCCCTCCTTCCTCCCTCCTCTCCTCCTTCACCCCTCTCTTTTTCCTACTTTCCTATATCTTCCTTTATCTTTCCCCTTTCCTCTCTCCTCTTCCCTCTATTCTCACTCTCACCTCTTCCTGTCCTCCTCCTCTCCTCTCCTCCCCCTTCCTCCTCCTTTCCTTCTTACTGTCTTCTTGTCCACTCTTTTCCCTTTATCTTCCCTTATTTCACTTTACTTTCTTTCCCTTTCCTTTTCCCTCTCACCTCCTTCCTTTTTCTTTCCTTCTCGTCTCCTCTCCTCCCCCTTTTTTCTTCTCCTTCTTCTTCTCCAACTACTCTCTGTTTTGAATACTCTTTCTTTCTATTCCACTTGCTATTGCTTTCTACCTACATCCACTCTTTCCTTCTTCTTAACCTTTTCCCAATGGGAGGAGTCTGGATACTAGGATCTAGAATCCAAATGTGATTACTTTAGGAGGAATGGGGGAAAAAGAGGAAAAAAAAGGGGGGGGATCCAAATTTGTAGGGATACAAAAAATACAAAAGGTGTAGAAAATAAACAATAATAATAATAAAAAATAAAAAATAAAAAAGTATTTAGGGGAAATGGAGCAAAATCTTCAATAGCACCCAAAAAAGAGCTGAGTACCCCCAAGTAAACCTCCCCGTGGGGGGAAAGAAAAAAAAGAGAAGGGGGGGGTAAAGGGGAGAAGAGATTGGGAGAAAAGTATATATTTATATATATAGGGAAACGGGCAAATTTAAATAGCTGCTGGACCCCCAGATATTAAATCAAAAATTCATATATGGACTGAACAACAACTCAAAAAAGAACCAAAAAAAAAAGAAAGAATAGCAAAGAAAAAGAAAAAAGGAAAAAAAGAGAAAAAAAAAGACACATATATTGCCTTAGCTTAACTTGGCTTTTCAGGCTGGGTGTCTTGGCTGCCTTCCAAGCATGTGCTTGAAGGTTTTAAGCTTTGGCTTTTTCAAGGTCACTTATATAAGGTTTACTATAACAGTTATGACTCAGCACCAGCTAAAACTGTATCAGCAAAAGGCAAATGTGAAAAATATAAGAAAGGAAAGAAAAAAAAACTACAAAAAATATATGTGCAAAAATACAGAAATACAAAATATTGGGTCAAGATAAAAATTATAAGTATGAAAAATAACCAGCAATATCAAAGAAAAAGCAACAAAATATCAAAGTATAAAATGTAAGATAGTACCAGTAGTACACAACTATGCACTTGCAGAAATAAGAAGAGAAAGGAAAAGAAAAGAAAAAAATGAAAAACTGAAAGAAAAAAAAACCCAAAACGAATCCAATATCACATTACCACCAAAAGGAAAAGAAAGTGGTACTAGTTGCTTTAATTGTGAGCTGAAAAACTTAGGAAAACAGAAAAATCAAAGAAGCGAAGCCAAAAAATAAAATAAAATAAAATAAAATGATAAAAAAATAATAAGTAAGCAAATACTATATAACTATTTCGCTTCAAGGGCTTGTAGCAATGCCCAATGGTACAAAAAGAAAGAATGAAAAACAGAACAAAAGAAAAAGAAAGAAACAAAAAAGAACAATATGTAGAAAAAGAAAGAAGAAAAAAAAACAAAAACAAAACACAGTCCTGTTCCGTTTTCCACCTGGGATGGTAAATCAATTTTTACACAAATAACAGATAACTCCAGATCAATCCAATCCCATGAAGATAATGCTCTATATACAGAGGGGAATTACCGCCTCCCAAGATCAAGCTCCACGGACCTTTTCTAGACAAATTCCTTTTTGTTTGCACCGTGGTGTCTGGCGGCTTCTTCTGCGAGTGGTGAGTTTGCCTCTCGCCCCACTCTTCATCCGCTGCGGCTGGGAGCCGCCATTCAGCTTCGGTGCGCCCGCTCCACCACACTCGCCCTTCTCCTTAGCGGGTAGCGCGCCCGAGCTCGATTTCGGCGGCACCTTTTGGACCCCCTCGCCTGGGGGACCTTTCGTTAGGGATTTGAGGGCTCTTTGACCCCCGATGGTTTTACCCTCTGCCGCTGCGGAGGCTATGGGACCGGAGCCCCTCTCGATCGACCTTCGCTTCGCTCCGTCCCAGACCGGAAGTCTCGAAGATTGGGGACTTTTAAGAAACTTGGTGGATAAAAAAACTAAGTCCCCTACAGCGTACTCCGGGGTGGGGTCCTGTTTTTGGTCAGCATGATGCTTGTATCATGCCTTTGCAAAGTCCAAGGCCAAAACAACTCTTGGCCAGGCATCTTTAATTTTCTGACTCCACTGGGTCACTGAGAGCGGGTCCTTGGAGGTCCCCTCCCCTAGCGGTAGAGGATTAAAGTCTTGTCCTGAAACTATCTTAAAAGGGGAGAAGCCGGTGCTCTGGTGAGTGGCGTTGTTATAGGTGACCTCTGCAAAGGGCAAGAGGTCCACCCAGTCAGATTGCTGGAAGTTCACATAACACCTCAAATACTGTTCAAGAATCTGATTATTACGTTTGCTCTGCCCATCACTCTGGGGATGATGGGAACTGCTGAGCCCTAATTCGACTCCCAGAAGGTTTGTGAATGCCTTCCAGAACTGGGAAGTGAACTGAGCCCCCTGGTCAGACACAATCTTAACAGGAAACCCATGTAATCTGTAAATGTGTTGAATAAACAACCTGGCTAACTGGGAGGCTGTTGGGAGTTTCTTGCAGGCCACAAAATGTGCTTGTTTCGAAAACATGTCACTCACCACCCAAATAACAGTCTTTTTCCTACTTTCTGGCAACTCCACTATAAAATCCATACTGATGACCTCCCAAGGCTTGGTCGGGGTAGGCAAAGGCTGTAGCAGGCCTTTTGGCTTTCCTGTCCCCCTTTTTGCCATTGCACACATGGAACACCCTTTTACATACTCCTCCACCTCCTTTCTCATCTTTGGCCACCAAAACTGTCTCCGGGCCAAGTGCAAGGTTTTTATATACCCAAAATGCCCAGCACTTTTAATGTCATGGCATTGCTTGAGGATGGATGCCCTCATGGCCTCTGGGACATAGAGACGCTCCCCCTTCCAAGCCAGGCCCTCCCTGAGGGTCACCTCCCTGGGGTGGGCCAGAAACCATGGGTCCTTGGGAAGGACCGACGCCAATCGGGACTGCCATCCACCCCCATCTCCCTGGGGGAGGGGGGCTGAGGAGCAAGCTGTGGTGTGGCCAGGGCTTCACTGGGGCCAGCGTCTACCGGTGGTGGGACGGCTTCATTGGTTGCCTTAGGATCAGGCCCTGGCTCCAAAGAGGGGCTGGCTTGGGCCTCCCGACGCTTGGCCTTGCTACGTGTTAGGACTGCCAGTCCCAAGTGGGAGGGGGAGAAGACTGTGTCAATAACCCCTTTTCGTTTGCTGTCATGTTGTGGAAGTCTGGACAAAGCGTCAGCAAGGAAATTCTTTTTTCCCAGCATAAATTTCAGGGTGAAGTTAAACTGGTAGAAGAAACTGGCCCACCTAACCTCCTTGGGGCTCAACCGCCTTGGGGTGGCTAAAACTTCCAAATTCTTGTGATCTGTCCAAACTTCAAAGGGTTTGGGAGATCCCTCCAGCAGGTGGCGCCAAGTTTCTAAGGCCAGTTTGATTGCACCCTCCTCCTTTTCCCACACAGGCCAATTTCGCTCAGTCTCATTGAATTTCTTGGACAGGTATGCACACGGCCTGAGCTCTCCCTCCTCCCCCCTTTGCAACAGTACCCCTCCCATTGCAACATTGGAAGCATCAACTTGGACTACAAAAGGTTGGGAGGGGTCGGGGTGTTTGAGAATTGGTTCAGATGTGAAAAGTTTCTTCAATTTATCAAAAGCCTGTTGGCATTGGTCAGACCATACTATCTTTTGGGGAGGTTTTTCCCCCTTCCCCGTTCCCTTTCGAGCTTTCTTCCCCACATCTTTGGTTTTTAACAGATCAGTCAGAGGGAGGGCTACCGTTGCAGTCAGGGATGAAGGACTGGTAAAAGTTAGCAAATCCAAGGAAGCTCTGCAGCTGCTTCCTGGTTCTAGGGGCCTCCCATGCCAACACCCCTTTGACTTTTTCCGGGTTCATTTCAATCCCCTGATTTGAGATGCAGTACCCCAGGTAGTTCAAGCGGCTTTGGTGGAATTCACACTTTGACATCTTAGCATACAGATGGTTCTCCCCCAGTCTAGCAAGCGCCTTTTTCACCAGTTTGACATGGGACGTATAGTCCTCAGGATAAATCAATACATCATCCAAGTACACCAAGCCCCCCTTGTACAGAAATTCTCTCAAAACATCATTAATCAAGTCCTGAAATATGCCTGGAGCCCCACTTAGTCCAAAAGGCATTACTAGGAATTCGAAAGCCCACAGGGGGCAATTGAAAGCAGTTTTCCATTTGTCCCCCTCCTTGATTCATGCCCTGTAATAAGCCTCCCTTAGTTCCAATTTGGTAAATATCTTCCCCTTGGACAAATGAGCCAGTATGTCCTTCATCAAGAGCAGGGGGTACTGATTTGAAACACTGATTGCATTTAACCCCCCAGTAGTCTTGGATCAGACAAAGATCCCCATCTGATTTTCTCCTGAACATCACCGGGGTCCCCACAGGTGAGGTTGAGGGCCTAATGAACCCCCGCACTAAGTTTTTGTCTATAAACTCCCGGAGGGCATCCATTTCAGCTGGCGTCATGGAATAAATCCTGGGCTTGGGTAGTTCAGTCTCAGAAAGTATCTCGATGGCACAATCAAAGGGCCTGTGGGGTGGCAAAATGTCACACTACCTCTCCTCAAAAACATATTGCCATGCCTTGTATTCCACCGGCAATCCTTTCAGCTCCCCTTGGACTAAAGCGGTCGTGCAGTTCCGTGAATTGGCCTCTAGAGGGACTCCTCCCCCTGGGGAAGCTTCCCCCACCCGGTGCTCCTGCACACACACAGGATCTGCAAAAGTCATTGTCTCTTTTACCCAGTCTATGGTGGGGTTGTGGAACTTTAGCCCGTTTAGGCCCACCACTCCAGTGGGAACTAACCCTGGGGCAATTACAAATTGAAGTTCCTCCTGATGATTCCCCATTCTCATGCATATTGGGCCAGTCATTCGCCTGGCAGGGCACCTCTTCATCATCCCCCCATCCATCTGTGACAGCCACACTGGTTTGTCCAGCTTAATAGTACTAATGTCCAGTTCACTGACTAGGGAGGGATGCATTAGGACTTGGGTACATCCGCAATCAACCATTAACATTACTTTTCGGGTGCCCTCCCTTTCCAACCCCTAACCTGGCTTTTATGGAAAAAGGGCCTTTCACTCCACTCACCACAGCCTCCGGGCACCCTTCGGGGTTAGCCCGCCATCAGGCGCTTAGTAGGGCGGGCTGGAGCCGCTTCCCGCTGGCTCTGTGTTGGAAGAATAAGATCCACTGTCATCTGGGTCATCCGAAGACTCCCCCGCTGCATGGCCTGGTACCAAGGCCCGTACTGCTGCTTTAGGCTTGGGCTTAAGTGGGGTTCTTGATGACACCGACCTCCCTTCACTCCGTTGGGGCGTTTCAGCTGCCGCTGATTCCCGAGGGCTCCTTTCCGGGCATTCAGCTATGTGATGGCCTCCTTTTCCACAGTGCAGCCACAAGCCCTTTCTCATCCTTCGCTCCCTTTCTGACTCTCCAGCCGTGGTTCCACCTGGGTGGGCCGGTTTACCTTTCTTTCCGGTAGACCTGGTGGTCTTCCCCTCAGATCCTTGCTGGCGCCGAACCAGCTTGACGCTCCGTCTCAGCGCTTCCACTTCTCCGGCGAGCCGTACCCACCCCAAGAGGGTCTCGGGGTTTCCCTGGAACAACGCCCACTTGAGGATGTCTGCGTTCAGGCCATCCTGGAAAAACTGCACCTTTATGTCCTCTGACCATTCAGGCACTTGACTGGCCAGGCGGTGGAACTCAGTGGCATACTCTCCCATGGTCTTCGAGCCTTGCTTCAGTTGCCTGAGATCCGCCCAGGCCCGTCTTACTCTCAGTGGGTCTTCAAATTGGGCCCGCAAAGCTAGCAGGAACTCATGGAAGTTTCTTAGTTCTGGGGCTCCCATATCATAAAGCCCCACCAACCACTGTGCTGTCTCTCCCTCTAGCTGATTGGATACTTACTGCACTTTGTCAGCCTCCGTCTGGAACTCCTCATCCCACTGGGACATAAACTGCACCACCTGGGTCAGGAAGTATGGAAGCTTCGCTGCATCTCCATCAAAGGTCGCCTTTAAATCTCGATGCTTCAGGCCCCGGGGTCTTTCCCATGGCTCAACTGGTCCAGCCCATCCAGGGGGGGCTGGTCAGGAGCCGGCAGACCAGGGACCTCAGCAGGTATGGCAGGGACCCCTGCCCCGGGTGCCGGGGCAGCCGCTGGTTGAGCTTGGGGAGGCTGGGCCCCTCCAGGGGCAGGTGGTGGTGGTGGCAACCTCTGCAGGATCTCTAGGAGGCTCGTTTGCATCACCCCCATTTGCTGCTTCAACTGCTGGACCTCAGCTCCCACTTCTGCCAGGGAAAACCTCACCCTTGGCTCTCGGTGCCCCTCGGCCAGGGGCCTGTCCCACCGATGGGACTGACGTTCCTCCCAGCTATGGTCGCCTGGCCACGGCCAGCTGGCCCCCAGGGCCGTACCAACTCCTCGCTCTGGAGTGCCGGAGAGTGGCAGGCTGCCCCTCCCTGGGGCTTGCTTGTCTCCCAGCTCCATTGAGTCGAAGGGAGGAGTAAATCTCCCAGCCCTCCAGCGGGTCCGGCTGGAGTCTTCTTCAGAAGCTGCTGCAACATCCCCCGACACACCAGCCCCCTCCCCCAGGGCACCGGCTCCCTGGTCGCTGTTTGCAGACAGGTCTTTCTCCATCTGGGTTCCAGCCTCTGCGTCTTCCAACATTGCAGGTAGAACCACTCAAAAGGGTTAGGTATTGAAGAGGAGTTTTGGCTTACTGTGATGTACCAAGCAAACATGCTCACATGCAATCAATAAATTGCTTTATTGACATGGATTCATGTGTCAGGAACATAGAACAAAGATGAAACTGAATACAGCAAGAGCAAACCCCCAGATAAACCCCTCGGCGTGAGAAAAGTATTCAGGGAATATCCAGGGAGTAAAAATGCCTCCCTCTCAGGGTGGCTGGCACCTGGACGCCCTGACCTTGAGCCACTGTGGAGAGAAGCGTTCCCAGGCCAACAAGGTGGGCTGGCCTCTCTCCAAAACTCCAGAGACCCAGACAGGGAGAACGGCCTCATGTCAGGCTCATCCATGAATTCCACTCCAACACCCAGAATTCAGGGATGAGCCTGACACCGGGCACAGTACAAGGTGTTCGTTATGACCTTTAAAGCCCTACATGGCTTGGGTCCAACTTACCTCCGGGACCGCCTGCTCTTGTACGACCCTCCCTGTGCACTTCGGTCCTCTGAGAGGAATCTGTTACAATCTATGAAAGCAAGGCTGTTGGTGACCTCCCAGAGGGCCTTCTCTGCTACCGCTCCCAGATTATGGAATGGCCTGCCAGACAAGATCCGTCTTATACCACCTTAGACAGCTTCAAAAAAGCTGTCAAGATGGGTCTTTTCCAGCAGGCCTTTCCTGAATAGCTCTCCCGGCCCAAAGGTTCGGCTGTCTTTTCCCTTAAGCTGCCATTGAATTATTCCATTTTTTTTCTTTTTAATTATTGAATGTTTTTAATCTTTTTAATTGAATATTGTTTTAAGGGGTGGGTGGGTACTAATGTAATTATGGAATTTTTATGCTGTAAGCCACCCCAATTGCATTGCAGAGGGGCAGGATAGAAATAATAATAATAATAATAATAATAATAATAATTTCTATCCTGCCTCTCTGCAATGCAATCGGGGTGGCTTACAGCATAAAAATTCCATAACTACATTAGTACCCACACCCCCTTATATTTCAGCATAATAACAGTTGGTTAACAGTACTACAAGGTATAACCATTGATTGCTCAATGTAAGCGTTGCTGGATATCAGACTAGAAAACCAGCCATTCCACAGAGGAGGTAGCCATGCCAAGCTTCCATTCTGTTTTTCAATTGGCAGATTCATCCAGACTTTTCCCTGCCTGATTTGGTATAAACCAAAAGTCTTGCTTGGTCTTGGTTTAAGGGGCTGATGAAGGAAAGGAGGTGCAGGTGCAGTGACCGTACAGAACCAGTTACAAAGTAATTAACATTTTCTATGCTCTAGATTCTGTATCATAGCAGTGTCATGTCTTAGCTAGTCAGACATGATGCTTAACTTTTTGGAACTAATCCTGCTCTATAGCTAAGGGTCTATATATACACCCAGCCCACAATGGAGACAGTCTAAAATGTATTATTGTTTACGGCAGACATGATGGCACCTCCTTCCCTCATACTACACATAGAAGCTGACTGGAATTCCAGTTGGATCTTAATTCAGTACTGGGGATGGGTAGTGTCCACCACATGAGGTCAACAGTTTAGAGGTGGCAGAGCAGGCCATATGGCACACAGTTCTGTCCTCTAAGCAAGGGGAGTGGCCAGTCAGCTTAAGATGCACAACTGAGGCATTAGTGCTGCGGTCCCCAGTATTTGCTATCAGAGGCAGTTGCCTTACTCTTCCTAATAGTGGGCCCTGGTCCACATATTGCAGCTGTGTTATATGGAACACAGGTAGAAAGGGGAGTGAGATTGTACCTGAAGGTCCCGCCCTCTTTCTCTCTGCAAATTCATCATATGATTTGAAGTCTCTACACGCATACACATTTTGTGTGTATAGGCTGTGGATATTTATGTGGGAGCTTTGTTTTTGTAGGGTTCCCAATTGTGGAGAGCCCACACAGTTTTGTATGTTTGTAAGTAATGCTTCCAAGAAGTAACACTGAATTTAGGAAGGGGAGAGGAAGGGGTAACAGGTGAAGTCCTACTCCACCACTCCTTGTGTGTGTGGTGTGTTTGCAATATCTACTCAGGATTAATGTTCCTTCACTGTTTTAAAATAGTAATGCAAATAATACATTGGATGAATGTAACACATAGAAGTAGAAGGACCAGGGATCATTCTTTGAGTTTGCAGCTACAGAATCAATTTGAAACTCTTCCATTTATCAGAGATGATGAGGAAGAGCAACAGTGTCAGTCCTCAGATAATATGCAGGTGACCTTGGAAGACTGAGCACATGGAATGGCCCCTGCCAATCCTCAGAGGAGATGTGTGGTGGTGGGAGAGTACTCTCTGCTGAGGGGAGCAGAAACAATGGTTTGTGGGCCTGATATGATGACTTAAGAGTTGTGTTGCTCCCTGAGGCAAAAATCCATGATACAACAGAGAGGCTGACAAGGCTGATCAAGCCCTGTGATGTGGGAACCAATGACACTGCAAGGGATAGCATTCAACCTATCACAAGGGATTACGAGGTTCAGGGTAGGAAGCTGAAGAACCTAGATTCACAGGTTGTCATTTCATCTCTCCTCCCAGTTGAAGGACATGGCCCAGGAAGGGAGAGGAGAATAATGGAGGTGATCAACTGGCTGTACAGATGGTGCCACTGGGAATGATTTGGCTTCTTGGACCTGGTCTGCAGTTTCATGAAGATGGACTTCTGGCAAGTGATGGGTAGCACTTCACTGTAGTTGGCGGGAACACTTTTGCTAGAAGTCTCACAGACCTGATCAGGAGGGCTTTAAACTGAATTATGTGGGGGAGGGAGACAGTATTCTTGAGGACAGGGGTTCATCAAATGCTAGAGATAATAGCCCAAATGTTATAGAGAAAAATGGGCGAATAGAAGAAGAGCCCAACAGTGGAAGAAAAAAAAACCTTTAAATAAGCAGCTAGAGGCAAATGACCCATGGTCTTAGATGCTTCTACATTAATGTGCAGAACATGGGAAATAAACAAGATGAACTTGTACTCTTAACACAGCAAAGCACATATCATATAGTAGACATCACTGAAAGCTGGTGGGATGAGTCTAATGATTGAAATGTGGTGATACAGGTATATGACCTAATACACCAAAGAGGAAAGGAGAAGGAGTAGCATTATATGTCAAGCATGTTCATATCTGTGAAGAGATCCATGACTTAAATCTTGGAAGCCAGGTTGAGAGCTTTTGGATGAAAATTAAGGGGGAAAGAAACAACACGGATGTCATTGTGGGGGTCTACTACAAATCCCCAAGCCAGATGAGCAAGGTAATGGAGCATGTGGTATCTTCTCAGTCCAGGGGTTCCTGGATGAGGCGGATTATCTAGATCCATTTCAGTCTGGTTTGAGACCTGGTAATGAGACAGAGATGGCTTTGGTTGCCTTGCTAGATGACCTATGCAGGGAACTAGACAGGGAGAGTGTGTCCCTGTTAGTTCCGCTGGACATCTCAGTGGCTTTCGATACCATCAACCATGGTATCCTTTTGAGTCACCTCTCTGGGATGAGGCTGGGCGTACTGTTCTACAGTGGCTCCACTTTTCTGGAGGGGCACTCTCAGAGGGTGATGCTGGAGGACTCCTGTTTGACTCCTTGGCCATTGGCCTTTTGGAATCCCTCAGGATTCAGTCTTATCCCCATGTTATTCAACATCTACATGAAACCACTGGTAGAGATTGCTCAGAATTTTGGAGTCAGTTGTCACCAGTATGCTGATTGTCTGGAGATGCCCTTCTCTCTGTTCCACCACTACCTCAGGCTTGTTTGATGAGAACAAGGGGGAGGGCCTTCTCAGTGGCTGCTCCAATACTTTGAAACTTGCTGTCTTCTGATGGCAGATAAAAACATTTATGCCACCAGGTTTTTACAAACTATCAAGGGATGGGCTTGTAGGGCTATGTAGTGTAATTGTTAAGATTGTGAAGGGTCTTTTACATGGTTTTTAATGCATTTTAATATTTTTACTGTTTAATGTTTTAACCTATACATAGTTTAATTATTTTTAAAATTTTATACTTATAATGTAATGTTTACTTTTGTATTGTTTTTAACTTGTATTGTTTTAAAGATCTTGTTAGCCTCCTTAGGTCCCACTAGCAGATGAAAGGCGAGATATAAATGAAAATAGCAGCAACAAAAACAATGACTTTGATGAGGATTTCCTGGAACAGGTTGCCAGACATTCAGAAAGTAGAGATGTAGTGGTAATGCATTCCCCCAAAAGCTTGACATGGAGCATCATGCTGGAACGGAAACAATTCGATGGCCTCCCTGATTAGAGGCCCGATGGTTGGGCCGTTTGGTGCTGTGCACCAAAACAGGTGGTGTGATTGAGGGGCGTGGTCAGAGCTAATTTAAGGCTCAGCTGCCCCTCAACTCACCATAGGGGAGAAATTAAGAGATTGGTGTTCACCTTGGCACACCTTTGGTGAAGGGCATGGCTCTGGAGCTGCCTCTTCAGCTTGTGCAACCTGAGAGGTTTGAGAAGAATTCTGCCCTTTGGGCTGACCTGGGGGTTTACTCTCTCTTGTAAGGTCCTGGGACTTGGGGGAGAGCCTTCTAGGCTTGCCTTCCAGTAAATGGCTGTCCAAGTGGCAACCAATGCTGGTGGGGTCTGGTGTTTCGTTGAAGGGAAGGGAAGGTGGGGAGGCTGGTCACAAGGTGATGCTTGGTCCTCAGCTGGACCCATATCAGGTTGCTCCCCCATTTGGTTCATCCCCAGGCCAAAATTTGATTAAATAGGTTTTAGGTCAATAAAGTGGCCCTTTTAACTCAATTTTATGTGTCTGTCCTCATTATTTCAGGGTTGGTCATCAGTGAGAGATTTCAGCTATCCTGATATTTGTTGGAAGACCTACTCTGGCAAAAAATTAAGGTCCAACAAATTCCTCACTTGCCTTGCAGACAATTTCATTGTCCAAAAGGTAGAAGAGGCAACAAGGGGATCCTCTATTTTAGACCTGATTCTACCCAACAGTGCTGACCTGGTTAATGGGATGGAAATTGCAGAATCTTTAGGTGGGAGTGACTGTGTTCTCCTGAAGTTTGTTATACAGTGGAAAGGGGAAGCCAAGTGTAGTCAGACACACATTCTAGACTTAAGGAATCTGATTTCAATAAACTTAGGGAAATACTGGGTGTTTATTCCGCCATCAGAAAAACTAAAAGAGGAAGGAGTTTATGATGGGTGGGAGTTTCTTAAAAGTGAGATCTTGAAGGCACAATTTCAAACAGTTCCAAAGAGGAGGAGAAAAGGGAGGTGTCTAAAGAAACCAGGATGGATGTCTAAGGAACTTTCAACTGAGCTAAGATTTTAAAGGGATATGTACAAAAAACAGAAAAGGGGGGAAATCAGGAATTCAAACAGCCAGCATGTGTAGGGAGATAATCAGAAAATCTAAAGTGCAGAATGAGCTCAGGCTTGCTAGAGAGGATAAAACCAATTTAAAAGGGCCTTTTTAAAATTATGTCCATGGCAAAAGCAAGAACAAGGAAATGTTCTTGGGTCACAGGGTCACTGCATGAAGAAGATGTCAAAATGCTAACAGGGGACAGAGAAAAGGCAGAACTACACAGCACCTTCTTTGCCTCAGTCTTCTTCCAAAAGGAAAAAAAATGCTCAGCCTGGGGAAAATGGAGCACATGATGCAGCAGGGGAAATACAGTGCAGTATAAGAACAGAGGTAGTACAGCGATATCTGGCTACTCTAAATAAATTCAAGTCTCCAGGGCTGGATCAACTACATCCAAGAATATAAAAAGAACTGGCAGAAGTAATCTCAGAACCCTATCAATAATCTTTGAGAATCACTGGAGAAGTCCAAGCAGACTGGAGAAAGGTAAATCTTGTACCTATCTTCAAAAAGGGGGAGAAAGAGGAAACAAAAGAGGATTTGTAATTTGTTGACCAACCAACCAAATGACTCCTCTTCATTCTGGAGAGAAGAGATTAGTGGGGTGCCACAGGGTTCTGTCCTGGGCCCAGTGCTATTCAACATCTTTACCAGTGACTTTGATGATGGGATAGAGGGCATGCTTATCTAGTTTGCAGATGAAACCAAATTAGGAGGGGTAGCTAATACCTCATAGGACAAGATCAAGGATTCAAAATGACTGTAAAAGATTAGAGAGTTGGGCCAAAACTAACAAAATGACTATCAATAGGGAGAAATGTAAGGTATTATGCTTAGGCAGAAGAAATGAAAAACACAGATATAGGATGGGTGACACCTGTCTTGCTAAAAGTACAAGTGAAAGGAATGTAGGACTCTTAGTAGTCCACAAGCCGAACATGAGTGAACAGTGTGATGTGGCAACTGAAAGATCCAATGTGATTCTAGGATGTATCAATAGGAATATATTGTCTATCTTGAGAGAAGTAATAGTACCACTCTATTCTGCTTTGGTCAGACCTCACCAGGGCACCACATTTCAAGAAGGATATTGACAAGCTTGAACATGTCCAGAGGAGGGTGACCAAACCGGTAAAAGGTCTAGAAACCATACCCTATGAGGAATGGCTTAGGAAGCTTGGTATGTTTATCCTGGAGATGATTAAGTGGTGACATGTTAGCCATGTTTAAATATTTGAAAGGATATCATACTAAAGAGGGAGCAAGCTTGCTTTTTGCTGCCCCAGCGACTAGAATACGAAGCAATAAAATCAAACTACAGGAAAGGAGATTCCACCTAAACATTAGGAGGAACTTCCTGATTATAAGAGTTGTTAGATAGTGGAATACGGCACTTTTGAGTGTAGTGGTGTCTCCTTCTTTGGAGGTTTTAAAGCAGAGGCTGGATGGCCTTATATCAGGGATGCTTTGATTGTGTATGCCTGCATGGCAAGGGGTTGGACTAGATGGTCCTTATGGTCTCTTCCAACTCTATGATTCTTTGAATCTATGAATCTTGGTCCACACTGGAGATGTGTTGAAGGCAAGACCTGTCAATACACCAAAACAATCTGTTTGTGCCATGGGTGACATCAGAAGTCCCCTGCCATGAACTCCCTCCAGCCCTTGTCCTTTCCACCGTGGAAGAAGGTGGGTGGTAACAACTCAACCGTGACTCATGAGGCAAGTCAGGCCAGAGGGGAAAGAACATTGTTTTCTGTGACACTCTAGTTCGATGTGAATTCATGCCAAGTTAGATGCCAGGATGTTGCAATGCAATATTCAGGAAAACACCACTCTTGTGTCTAAAAATTACACTGTTGGATCCAGGAGTCTTTGAGTCCTTTCACACCCACCCAAGCTGTTCACTAACATCATACAAATGGCATGCTGTTCATATGCTTTCAGCATGGCTCTCTTGGGATGTGCCTGGTTTGTTTTCCAGTAGGTAAAATCATCCATGACTCAGTTCAGGCCTTCAGGAACAGGGGAATTTCAGAGGTAGTGGAGAAGAAGGCTGAATACAATAGATACTTCTATGTGCCACGAAGCCACAGGCATGAGTCTTTGGAAGTAAAATGTCTAATATTCAGCAGAATGTTCAGGACAGCTTTCCAAGAGAGAGGGCTTGCAATGCACAAAGGAAAGATCTGATACACGATATGATAATTGTCACTGGTGATTATTTGGGAATTTCTGAGAGGACTGGAAGTACTTGGATATTTCAGAGGCAATGTGGTTACCACTTTCAGGGGAGCAACAATAGGAGAGGGTTGTTGTCTTCAGGTGCTTATTTTGGGCATGTAGAAGCTTCTGGTGTGCCATTGTAGGAAACAGGAGGGACTTTGATTTGATCCTGCATGGTCTTGTGTTCTTATTAGGGATGGAAAAGAATTTTGTTGGAATTTACGAGCTCAATAAGAGTAGCCTTTTTCTAACTCCAATGCTTGTGAATTGCTACAATGCATGCAATTTGAAAAATACATATGAACACATGTACCTTAGTGTAAGAAAACAGAAACATTAGATTAAATGTGTAAAAAAATGCATTTGTTGTTAACTGCTGTCAAACTGACTTTGATTTACGGCAACCCTAGGAATGAGAGACCTCCAAGTCACCCTATGATCAACAGCCCTGGGTGCCAGTTACATGGCGATTTTTGTCGCGGGGCGTACCGTGACTTCCTGATCCCGTATTCGTCCCGTGCTGTTTAAATGATTTTTGTCCCTCTTTAGGAAATTCCGGAAGATCCCATGATTGCTATTTACACGACATCAGTTCCGTTTCTTTTTATTGATCTCGCACTGTTATATCCCATGCTTTTGCTGTTTACACATGTTTAGCGTACTGGGATTTATTTATTTTTTGGCTGTCAATCAAGGATGCGATTACTCATTTTTTCATAAATAATAATAATAATAAATAATAAAATTTTATTTCTATCCCGCCCCTCTGCAACGCAATCAGGGCGGCTTACAATATAAAAACTCCAGAATCACAATACCCTAGTCCACCCACCCCTTAAAATAATATTAAATTATGAAGGATTAAAAACATGCAATAATTAATATATATATATATATATATATATATATATAAATTAGAAGAAAAAAATTAAATTAAATTAAATTAATTACATTAAATTAAAACATACAATCATAGCCTAGAAAGGATAGCTGAGTCTTGGGCCGGGATAATTATTCAGGAAAGGCCTGCCGGAAAAGATCCGTCTTGACAGCTTTTTTAAAGCTGTCTAAGGTGGTAATAAGACGGATCTCGTCCAGCAGGCCATTCCATAATCTGGGAGCAGCAGCAGAGAAGGCCCTCTGGGAGGTCACCGACAGCCTTGTTTTCATAGGCTGTAACAGATTCCTCCCAGAGGACTGAAGTGCGCGGGGAGGGTCGTACGGAAGGAGGTGGTCCTGGAGGTAAGTTGGACCCAAGCCATGTAGGGCTTTAAAGGTCATAACCAACACCTTGTACTGTGCCCGGAAACTAATAGGCAGCCAATGGAGAGCTTTTAGCACCGGTGTTATATGCTCTCTTCTGGAAACGCCAGAAATCAACCTGGCTGCCATGTTCTGGACTAGTTGAAGTTTCCGAGTCAAGCACAAGGGTAGCCCCATGTAGAGCGCATTACAGAAATCCAGACGGGAGGTTACCAGTGCATGTACCACAGTTTCGAGGTCCCTAGTTTCCAGGAAAGGGCGCAGCTGGCGTACCAGCTGAAGTTGATAACAGGCAACAGGATAACACAATTTGAACGACGTGTTTCCAGTTCATCTTCCCGCCACAGATGCAGTGATTGGCTACATTCTGAACAAAGAAGGACATCACATGTCCTTTTGATGTACTTCTTCTCCTATCCATCACTTTATAGTAACATGGAGGTGAGCACATTGGCTGCTCTGGCTACCGCTGCCCGTTGGCGGGTATCTCTTATAGCTCTGAAAAGACGGGCTATCATCAGACATAGAAGAAGGATGCTTCTTATTTTCCTGTTCCTTCTCTATTCACAAATGATGGCATCGGCTATGTTTTGTCCAGAGTGTATGCACTTCACAGCCGTCAACCCACCCAAGGTTCTGATGCATGTTCGTCCAAACCACTGGCAGCGATGGTGGTTGGTGTACCCGACAACGGAGGAGTGGTGGGAGAAATTTGTGATGAACATCTGGTCGGACAAATGATGGATAATGTACTTCAGGATGCCTTGGTTCCTCTTTATGCGTCTTGTCGAGATACTCCGTCCAGAGATTGCAAAGTCGGACACGAACATGAGGAAAGCCATCCCTGTGGAGAAGAGATTCGCTATAGCCGTTTTCCTTCTCGCCCACCGCTGCTCATATGGGGCTGTATCTCAGTTATTTGGAGTCAGAAGAGCCACGGTGTGTAAGATTTCTGTGGAGGTCATCCTAGCTATGGAGAAGTTACCTTTGAAGCGGACAGTATTCCTTGGAGACTATAGAAAGGTAACTTTTTTCTTTATATAAGCTTGTGAAAATTCAGCTACTCGCACCTAATCTTCCGAGTTTAAAAAAGTGTAATCTGTATGCCTTATTGTGATACCTATGTGATAAAATATATACCTTCCCAAATGGTATAAAGTTGAAAATGAATAACATGCAAAAAGCGCATGAAATCTGCCTATATGTACATACGTGTTTAATCGAATACTTGTGTTTGCAAGATCTCACATGCATCTTTTTTTTTATTTGCAATATATAGGAGATGGATGCCTTCACTGCCATGGGATACCCACAAGTGGTAGCTTGTTTAGATGGATGCCATGTTAATATAATCCCCCCATCCATCAAGGAGACGAATTTATCAACAGGAAGAATAGGTACAGCATTTTTCTGCAAGGAACTTGCGACCACAGAGGAGTATTTATTGATGCGGAGATCGGTTGGAGCGGGAAGAATCACAACGCTCGAATGTTAAGGAACTCTGGTTTTTTCGAGACTATGGAGGCTGGCATCTTTGTGCCTGGTAATCCAACAATAACAATTTGGGGGAAACAGGTAGTGCCATTAACTCTGGTTGATTGTGCATATCCCAATAGGAATTGGCTGCTGACACCTTATAGAGGGACAACAAATGCCAAACAGAGACTGTACAATAGGTACCATAACAAAATTCGTTCGACGGTGGAGAGGTGTTTCAGGCATTTCAAATCTAGGTGGAGGGCATTAAGATATTGTATTGAGGTTGCAGAGGAAAATGTATGTTCAGTGATATGTGCATGTGTTATTCTACACAATATCTGCGAAACCAAAGGTAGTATCCTTGATGATCCACATCGGTGTGTGCAAAGATTTGCACTTGACATGCTAGGAGCTCCAATGGTTAATAATGATGCTGTGGAGAAAGCGCGGGGCGAGGCCGTTCGCAATGCTTTAAAAGAATATTTCTGGCTTGAACATCATCGGGGGAATAAGTTTGTAAACTTTTTCTTCTGTATCAGTTCTTTAAATAGGTTATTTTCTGCATAATAAAAACCTATTGTTTTCTTAATGTGTACTGCATTTGCTTAGCCCTTTTAAAAATGCTTTCTAATTTTCCCTGATGTATATTACCACTGTTCTTCGCGTACAATTATGAATATATCCATCACACTTTATGGCCAGTTGGAATATACTTTCAAATGTAGGTCAAACTGGCTACAAGTTTATTTTTAAACAATCAGCAAGATAAGATACATTGTTGCAGTTTGGGTGGTTAAAGCAATTGGCGGGCTTTCCCCAGGGATTATGCTTTCTTGTAAAGGATCCAGACACTGCCAAATTCCTTTACATACTTTCTTCCGCTACTACACCAATAGATTATGGTACTCAATTTAAATATTTGAAAATTAATGGTATTCCTACCACCATAGGCTTATTTTAAAAATGAAACGCTCAACTTGAAAACTTTTAAACTTGAGTTTCCGCATCCCACCACATGGCGTTACGATGGCCGGAGGGGGGAGAGGATGTGCCAGGCCACGCTGGTGCATCGCCTACTGGGGCACCAGGGAGACCAACCTCATGTTGGAATCCCTGGCCCAGCAGGCTGGTGCGCTGGACCGTCTGATGTGGTCCTCTAACAGGAGGAACCGCAACTACTTCTTAGAGGCTGCGCAGTTCCTCCGGTTGAGGGGCTACATTAGAACTGGCTTCCAATGCCTCTCAAAATTCAAAACCCTAAAGGGAAAATTCTTCACGGTATTAGAGGCCAGTAATGGAAGCCCCCCCCCATAGGCAGCCACCTTTTTATGCTGTCCTACACAACCTGTGGGTCCGTGCAGGGCGGCCAAGCTGGCAAGACCAGCTTTCACGAGGTAAGTTTAGCCAAGGCATTGCCCAGCTCCTCAGTAGTGAGTCTCTTTATGTGTGTGTGTGTGTCTGCCTGCGCATGGGGCGAACATAATTGTTTTGTTGTTTATGTGTTACAGCTGTTCGAATTCAGAGATGGGCTGCCAGAGAGCCCATCTCTGATTCATCAGAGGAGGGAATGGAGGACGCAGGCCCGGCACCAGCTGCACCCCCGCCAGGTATACCATTTATTTATGTTGTTATTGACCAGAATCATAACTAATGAAATAATGTTAGTGAAACAAGTATAATTAAAGTAATACCAATGCTTTACTTTCTTAAAGGTCCCCAAGCAGCCCATGAGGCTGCAGCACAACTAGCTGGCCTCAATATAATTGCGAGAATAGAGGAGCTTGATAAATATATTTAAGTATCACTTTAAAAAAGTGCAAAGAGTTTGCAAATCTCATAATATATTGTTAATTAATTTTTTTTATGCTCACTACAGGAAGAACACTGCAGGCAGAAATCAGGGACCTGGCAAGGAGGGTGCAAGCCATTGAACAGAGGCTTGCTATGTGAATACTGTAAATACTGTAAATATGTAAATACTGCAAATACTATGTAAATACAGTAAATATGTAAAATTGTCCTTTATATCATTATTGTAAATATTGTAAATAGAAGAAATTTTTTTCCCTGTATTTAGTATTACGCAGCACTGGTTTATTTGTATTTTTACGCCTGAAATGTTTCCCTAGTTTCTATGCTTTTTTAAAATTGTAATTAATTGTCATTTTCATAATTTGTAATGGTTGTGCCTTTATGATCATATCGGTTTTCTTGTATGCACTCCTTCTGTTGTATGAGAAAACCTTTATTTAAAAGTATCTCTATTTTTTTAATGTTAACCCTGTAAATATTTATATAGTTAAAAATGTTGCAAAAATAAATCCAAAAAGTTATGAATTGTAATGCTTGTGAATGTTTATTTTCTATAAAAGCATATTAACCTTTTGATCAGTGCAAACAGTAGTACATTCATGATTGTCGTAGTAATACGTTTAATATGTTTACGACTGCATTTACTTAATTCCCTAAAACTGTATAGTGTATTTTTTTCCTTATTAAGGAAGGACTGCTTTTTCTGTGTAAAACAAACTATTATGAAAGGGGTACTCTTTTTTTAACTGTTCTAGTTGGCCTACTGGCAGGAACATTACCTCCACCCAAACTTGTGGATGGTGTACATTGTTGAGTTTCTTGTGAGTTCTCTTTATTTTCTTCCCCAGAATTTTTAGGCTTACACGCTCTCTTTACCACAACACATTTCTTTGAATTATCCAAAGACTTAATGTGTGTCACAAGGTCTCCAAATAGATCGTTTTGACATTGTATTTCTTTGAGCATTTGCTGAGATTCCTCCACTGAATGCTCATAGAATTGATCAAAATACCCTTGCAATGACAAGGCCCTTTCATCCTGCTTCTCAGCTATTGTTTTCATGTTAGATACAAACAATTCAACTATTGATCTAGAGTTTGCCATTAATTCATTAACATCAGAAGACCATTGTTTCCTGCAAAACATTGCCAATCTTTTAGCGGGGGATAAAGTGGCAGTTGGACTGCTCAAAGCTGCAACTGAAAAAAGGTAAAATGATAATTTAGTGACATTGCATAGTTACCACAATAATTACTCAGTAATCACAACATATATAATCATAAAATGAAGTGAAACATACCATTACGTGCTGGAGTAGTTGCCCACACAGTATCAATCTCAGTGACCACAACCATGGTGTTTTCCTCAGCCTCATCAATTGCCAAGCTTTCCATGGACTCACCTGTTAAGGTTACAGTAACTGCAGTTTCATCAGAACCCTGGGTCCCCGAAACATCTGATGGAAATAAATTAAGACAGGAAATGAGCCGTATTGGTTAAAAAGAAAAGTGAAGCTCACAAAGATTATCTCTAGTTAAACATATCGCAGAACTGGGGGCAGAGGTAAACAAAGAACTGCCCTAAATGTTTATGGCTGTGGCAGGAGACGTCATAGTAAATGTGCCCAGATGCATGCACAGTTTTAAATCCCTAGGGCACATACAGAGAATTTCACCATTTGGCTTTAACTGCCTTAATTTGCAAAACAAAGGAGAACACATGGAACACAGTAGCACATTCCATTGCCACATAGGCAAATCTGGTGAAATGATCATTTCTACCAAGCTACAAAGGTTCAAGGCACATAGAAATAGGATGCAACACTTCATAATACCATGTTAAAGAGTGAACTAGGGAAAACGGATTTTTACACATTCGAGTTTTCATATTAATGCCTTTGTTTTGGAGAATGAAATTAAAACTAATAAATTATAAATGTAATAGCCTGCACAGGTGAAATACATATCATGCATTAAATTGCCATGAGCAAATTACAATACCAAGCACCGATCTCAATTGGCCAGATTTTGAAATCTGAGTACGTACTTAATCGAGTTTTCACATAATACAAAAGATTTTTAAAAAATAAAAAAGATGCAATCTTACCTAGAGGATCTGAGAACAGTTCCTCAGAATATCCCTGCAGCATCTCCTGGGATGAGGGAGGGAATCCCTCGTCTCTTCGGAGAGGGGAGCGTGATGTGCAGTCACTGACCCACGTGGAACACGCACAATGTGCACTCAGATTGTGCTCCCCAGCCGCTTTGGGTGGTAGTTGGCATCGCTGCCAAGAATTGCATGGAGTTCTTTATAAAAGGGCATCGTGGCCGCATTGTTGCCACTTTTAGAGTTGTGGTCATTTACCTGGTGGTAATTTTTACGCATCAGTTTCGTCTTCATCCTGCACTCCTCAGCGGTGCGTTCATGCCCTTTGGTTTTCATTTCGGCAGCAATTTTTTCCAAGAGGTCGATATTTCTATGGGAACCCCTCAGCTGTTCCTGCACCTTCTCCTCACCCCATATCGCCAAAGATCTATGGTCTCATTGTAGGACCAGGAGATCCCACGGCCGCCTTTCCTGGGGCGAGGTGCAGTTTCGGCATCCATCTATGTAACTGCACAGGTAAACGGCCAGGAGAACAATGGAGATGTATCTTCAAATTCGGATGGTGAAAAAAAGGGCAGGTAGACCTCCCACTTACTGGCCAGAGCCCGCCCATGGTCAAGACAATTTCCGGTCATCTCCTGAGTCCATGATATCTTGTCCCGGGCTGTTTACATTTCTGATTTTCCGAATCCTCCAGTGACTTTTTAAAAAACTGGCGCAGCCCACAGGATTGAAAGTCCCACAGATTGAGAGACAAATGGTGGCCCCCCTTCCGAATAAAACGTGTCTGACTCAATGTATGTGTAAACAGCCAGGGTTCGACACGAATTCATCCCAGAACATTTTCATCTTGTAAATGGCACCCAGATTAGCTTTTGCAGACTTAGGACTGTGGCTTCCCTGATTGAGTCTATCCATTTGGAATGTGGTCTTCCTCTTTTCCTACCACCTGCTACCTTACCAAGCATTATTATCTTTTCCAGTGAGTCATGTCTTCTCATGATATGGCCAAAGTACAACAACCTCAGTTTAGTCATCTTGTCTTCAGGTCTGATTTGCTCTAAGACCCATTTTTTGGTCTTTTTAGCAACCCATGGTATCCATTGAACTCTTCTACGGCACCACATTTCAAATGAGTTGATTGATATGAAGAGGGACTTAGTCCCTGTCAGAAAATGGAATTGGTTGAAAAGTGGGACTCAGGGATTTTTATTTATTTATTTTTTGTTTTTTTGCTTGCAAATGAATTTTGGCATTTACAAGCTAAAAAAAGACTGGGTTCTGCATTTCATGGCTATAAAAAACCCTCAGTTATAATTTTAAAATGCTATCTGGGCCATGACAACAGTGTCATGGCTTCATAATGCAGGAATATGTTAGGACAGTCCACGGCATCATTTACTTCAAGCAGCATGCAAGACTCATCCCCAGAGTGTAGGACCTGTTTCTTGGAGGGGAACAGCCAATGCATTAGGCAACTGGCTTGGGTAGAAGGATCTTTCTAAAGCTTTTATTAGGGGTAGCAGGCAAGACCTGTCTCAAGAGCACAGGGCTTATGTCTATCACACTTGCTGTTTCCCTTCAAGAAACATACCTCACACTTTTGGGGGCGAGTCTTGTCTGCTGCTCGAAGTGAAAGATGCAGTGGATTTTCCTAACATACCCCACCACCACCACCTTTTTTCCCCTGTTACAGTTGACACCCAGACTTGAGACTCAGCTTGAGAGTTGACTTGAAACTATCTTGCAAGGACTTGAGACTCAATTTGAAACTTGAAGGTAAAGACTTGATTTGAGACTTGGAGTAAAAGACTTGAATACATCACTGGTAGTTTCCATTCTGATTAATGACTGAGCCAAGGTTTGAAAAATCTTGAACTATTTCAATGGGTTCATTGTCTAATTTAAAGTAATGTACATAACCTGTGATCATCATTTTTGTTTTCTCAATGTTCAACTGTAAACCCGCCTTTGCACTTTCTGCCTTGACTTTCTTCAGTAATCATTCCAAGCTTTTATTATTTTCTGCTCATAGTATGGTGTCATCTACATATCTTAAATTGTTGGTGTTCTTTCCTCCAATTTTCACACCTCCTTCCTCTGAGGCTAATCCTACTTTATGTATGATGTGTTCAGCATACAAGTTAAACAGATGGGGTGATAAAATGCAGCCTTGCCTGACCTGCTTGCCAATTGGAAACCATCCCCTTTCTCCGTATTCTGTCCTGACAGTAGCCTCTTGTCCTGAGTACAGGTTATTATGCATCAAGACAATCAATGTTGTGGCAGAAGCATTTCTTTAAGAGTGATTCATAGTTTTTCATGATCAACATAGTTTTTCATGATCAGATTGTATAGTGTATCCATATGGTGAGCCAAAATCTTTTGGGCTGGTCCTAACTATTAGCAGCTGAGATGCCTGCTGGGAATTTGCTAAGGAGCAAATGAACTTTGGTGTTGTATTTTGTTTGACTGTTAAAATAAATCCAATCAAACTAAAGCAAACTGAATGTTTCCTGATATTTCCTGGCTGATAGGGCTGATGAGCTGGTGATTTGGCCAAGGTCTTGTTCTCACTGTGGAATGATGAGCCGATACAGCCATTGATACAGTCATTTCCAAGCACCCCTCTGGGATGGTTGAGCTTGTAATTCCCCTTGGCTTACAAAAGACCAATGGACAATGAAACAGGATGCACAATGGCTTGGAAGGTAGGTGACACAGGTCACAAATTAAGTATATGAGAAAGATGAATGAGGATGCTTGAGCTTATTACATGGCAGTCAGGTTGGCAAAAATTCTTACCTTGTTTTTGCCATCTTTCCTCCGTATGTCAGTCAGCAGTTATTCTGAGTGGTGAAGAGCACTGGGATCAGGCTCAAAAAGATTAGGAATGAAATACTTGCTAGGCACTCTGAGGAGCCCATCATCCTACATGCTTGGAACTTGATTCCACTGTTATTGCAGTGTCTGGGGAAATTTCCAGTGCTCCAGCCAGTCAAGTTTCTTGGGATCTGTTTCAGCTGCTGTGGCCTGAGGATGTGGACAAGTAGCTTGACCCTTGCCCATCTTGGCTGATGAGATCCAGTAGAAGTGATTTGATTGGGTGGCTGATGTAATCCAGTAGAACTGAATTGATTGGGTGGTAAATGTCTCATTATTTCCTGGGAGGTGCCTGCCACTTTGAAGGAGTCTGTAGTGTTCCCTCTTCTGAAGAGAACTCTCTAGACCCAGAGTATATGAAAATTACTGTCCCATCACTAATATTTCCTTTGCATAAGAGTGTGGTGGCTGGGCAACTTCAGAGATGCTTGCAGGAAACAGATTTTGTGATTCCTTTTCAGTTTGATTTCATGCCAGAGGATGGTATGAACTCAGCCTTATTTGCTATCACCAGTTACCTATTCTGGGTGAAAGAAAGGAGGAGTGAGTCCTTGCTGATCCACCTGGATAGCTTATTATACTTATGGCCATGATATCTTCTTGGATGAGTTCTGTGAGATGGCAATAGGAGGCACTGTGTTATAGTGATTCTGTTTCTATACACAGGGTTCTACTCCCATTTACAGAGCCAGTTCCACTGCACTCAAGGATTCCTGTCCAGCCCTAAGGCAATTAACCTGTGAGGTACCACATACTCCATCCTAATTCCCCATATTGTTTAATATCTACAGTGAACACATTGGGTGAAGTCATTAGGAATCTGGAGGTTGGGTGCCATAATTATGCTATAGCATGTATCTCTACAGCTTAATGTTGTTGGAGTCAGCTGGGGCTGTGCAGGTGCTGGGCCACTGTTTGGATACCATAATGGTCTGGGTAAGGGCCAGGAAGCCAAAGCTGAATCCTGATACAATTAAGGCTCGGTGGACTGGTGGTTGCTGAGTTTGGGAACTTAAACAACCTTCCCTTGGTGAGGTTCCACTCTCCCTTGATAGAGCAGATATGTAGCTTGGAAATACCCTTGGATCCACCTCTGTCTCTGGAAGCCCAACTGGCTCAGAGTGCCCGGGCTCTGCTTCAACTGGCCTGCCAGCTCTGATCTCTACTGCAAAGGGATAACCTAGCTGAAGCAAGTCATGTGCTGATAACTTTGTGATTAGATTACTGTGGGTGGGGCTGCCCTTGAATATTACTCAGGAGCTGCAGCTAGAGCAATATGCAGCAGCTAGATTGTTGATGGACAGGGCTGTAAATCTTTGTTTATTTTGTTTCCACATGCAAAAATTAATGATTTCACCTTTCCCCCCTCACATTATGAGAGTATCAAGATTTCTGTGCAATTTTTGAGTATTATTTGTCCTTTGAGACCTATTTTGTTTGTGCAAAAATACACTGCACACACGCACATTTGCTTTGGACACAGAAAACACATTTTCTGCTCCCTAAAGGATGTTTCCTGTCTAGGATAATTACATATGGGTTTTCTATGCAGGAATTAATGTATGCACTGAACCCTACACAGGACAAAACCCTGTAATTTTCCTATGGAGAAAACATAGGAATGGGTTTTTTGTATGCAAAGCCATATTTTTGTGCAGGAATCAGTGGATTTTGCACAAAATCCACTGTCTTCTGCACACACGTATATTGCTTTTTCTGCAGAAAACATGTTTTCTGTCTCCAAACACATTTTCTGACCAAGAAAATATCTGTGTGTGCTTGTGCAAGCATCCACACACATACTCTCTCTCTCTCTCTCTCTCTCTCTCTCTCTCTCACACACACACACACACATTTCAACCAATCAAATCCTGAAGGGTGAAGGATCTCACAGGTGGTCTCTTTTTCCTCAAGAGGGTATCTCAAGTACAAAAACACCTCTCTCTCTTTTTTTGGTCAAGGATGCAAATATTAATGAGGATTCCTCCCATCCCTTTTTACAGGAATATCTTATAGAGGTAGACCTTGGTATCCACTGTGGTTCTAGGATCCCTCGTGGGCACCAAAATCCATGGATGCTCAAATCCCGTTATATACTCCCTCTCTGGCTTTTCTTCACAAAGATTCAGGAAGGACTCATCCCGCGCTTTCTGCAAGTGCGCCGATAACTAAAAAGGCTAATCCGAGATAAACAAATCCGGTTGCAGAAAGCACAGCAGGTCTCTTTGAGTGATGATTCCGGGTTGTGATTCTTTCTGTGTTGTCATTTCTCTTCAAGGCTTGTTCAGCGTGAGTTCTCAAATAAGGCTGCAGCATTGTGGATAGTGCGTCTCCATGCCTCCCGATGTGAGGCCAGGGCGGACCATTGTTGGTGATCAATTTGGCTGAGCCTGAGATGTTGTTTCAAGGAGTCCTTGTAGCATTTTTTTTGGAGCGCCCCTCTTATGCTGACCCATGGTGAGTTCACCATAGAATACTATTTTTGGGAGGCGATGGTCCTCCATCCTAGGAACATGCCCTGCCCAGTGCAGCTGTGTTCTCAATATCATGGCCTCAATGCTGGTGATTCCTGCTTGCTCAAGGACAGCAACATTCATCACATAGTATATACAATGGCATAGTAAAATAGTGTCCCTCATAGAAAATGGCAAAAACAAGGTTTGCTATTTGGATTTATTTTTTTTATTTTGGAATATTTTGAAGTCATTGATGGTTGCCTCCTTGGATGCAGAATCTGTGGATATGGAGGGCTGGCTGTACAAACCACATGAAACTGGTTTTATGCAATTGCAATGGTTACCAGTATATTTGTGGTCTGAATTCAGGGTATCGGGATGATTTTTAAAGGTTTAAATGACCTGAGACCTAGGCAGTTGTTTTGTGTTTGTTTTAATTTGGAAGCCACTGGTTGCGGGGAAAGACAGGATATAAATGATGGTGGTGGTGGTGGTGATGGTGATGATAATTCCATTCTTTTGATATTCCATTCTCTCTCTATATATCTGCCTGAGAACTGAGGTCTATTGGAGGAGTACTCCTCTATGGCCTACTGGTAGGGGAGGTATATTGTGGGAGGACATAGGAGAGGGCCTCCTCTGCAGTAGCACCCCAGTTGTGGAATGCCCTCCCCTTGGAAGCCTGATTGGTGCCAATGTTGGTATCATTTCAGTGCCAAGTCAAAACTTGACTTTTTATTAAAGGCCTCAGGCATACTTGATTTTATTCAGGTTGCACATGGGCTATGGTTGCACTATGTTACATTGTTTAAATTATCTGGTATTTAATTGATAAATTATTTAATATGGCTGGAATTCTTGTCATTATTTATTATTTTGAACATATTTTATTGTGATCCCCCCTGAGGTGGATTGTAGGGTGGGGACTTTATCAGATGCAGCAAAACCCACATCAGAATAACGTGATGATAATAGAAATGGGCAAAGATGATGTCCTTCAGCATTCTGGGGGCATAGTGTGGGTGTAAATAAGGTGTCCCTTTTTTATTTTCATTTTTTTAAATTAATTTTAAAAATTAAACAACATACAATTTCTACATAAAATTTAACAAACATATATAACAGTGATTCCCTCGACTGAGGGACTTCCCTTTACATTCATCCCTCTCTCCAAAATACCATTGTTTCCAACTCAGGTTTGCTTCCTCTCCCCTTTATTAATAAAAATTCTAAAAATTTACTCCATTTTTCACCAAAAACATTCTTATTTAGCCCTCCTTTTTTTCTTTAACCATATTTTTTAATTTCTCATTTATAGCTATATTCCATACTTCATCATACCATTCTTCTATTTTGTATTCATCTTGTATTTTCCATTTCTTTGCTAAAATTAACCTTGCTGCTGTCAGCAGATTTGTTAGTAAATCCTTAACCATTTGAGATTATTGTATTTTTCCACCACATATGAATATACGTTCCCAATTCTTGGCATCCCCTCCAACACTGTGCTGAATATTTTTTATCTATTTGATTCAATCTTACTGGGGTTAAATACCATCTCCATATAATCTTATAATAATTTTCTTTTATTCTTACTGATAATGTTTTCAAATGTTGCATATTCCATATTTTTCCCCACTTAGATTCGTCTATTACAGTTGCTACGTCTGTTTCCCAAACATCTTTAAGATAATCTTGTGCTTCTTCATTATCCATTAACATTTTATATATTTATTTTCTCTTGAGTAGCTTTTATAATCAATTCCTCAAATTTTGTATTTTTTCTACAACTTCCCTCCTTTAGCCATTTTTTTGTCCATCGTTCTAACTGCATCAATTTAAACCATGCGAATCCTTGCTCTTTTAATATTTTTTTCCATATAATTCTTATTTTTCATTTTCCCCATCCATTCCTTCAACCTTAGTATTTCTTGTCCTCCTAACTTTGCTTCCACTTCCTTTCTTAAATTTGCTGGGAAACCCTCTAACAATATTACCGGTGTTAATGGAGATATTCCTGGAACTAATACTTTTTTATATTTATTCCATATATCCAATATATTTTGTAAAGATACAGACTGTATTGTTTCCCTAAGTTTCTTTTTTAGTTTACAAAACAAAAATAATCTTAATTTTAACTCTATCTCTTGTTTATTTATTCCCATCCATTCTGTTTCCTTCACTTCCGCCACACTTCCAATAATATATCTCAATTGATTCACTACGTAATATAGCTTTAAATTAGGTAGGCCTAAATCTCCTTTTTTATTGTTATTATTTATACCATCTATTTTTATTGATTCTTGTTCTTTTGCCTCCATTACAATAATTATTTATCATATTTTGCCACTTTTTAAATTCCATCTCTGATACTTTAATAGGCAGCATTCTGAATAAAAAAATATTTTTGGTAATATTTTCATTTTAACAAGCGCTGTTATTCCAAACCATGACAATTTAATTTTCCCATATCTCCATACCTTTCCTTAACATAGTAAAAAAAAATTCCTCTAGATTTTCCAATTCTGCCACAATATTTATTCCTAAATATTTTATTTGCTCTTTTATTTTAATATATTTCTTTTTACTCTTCATATTTTTTTGCTCGGCTTCTGTATAATTAAATATCATCATTTCTGATTCATTCCAATTTACTTGTAAACCTGTCATCTTCCCAAACGTTTCCAAATGGTTCTCTATCTCCTGCATTTTTTCCAATGGATCTTGTATTGTTATTAAAGTATCATCTGCAAACATATTCAGTTTGATCTCTTCAATATTTCCTATCCCTTTAATATCTTCATCATTTCTAATTACATTAGCTAATATTTCTACTACCATAGCAAATATTATTGGGAAAAGTGGGCAGCCTTGTCTTGTTCCCCTAGTTAAATTTATTTGCTCTGTCTTACCATCATTTACTATTACTGTAGCTTTATTTTTTTATACAATTGGTCAATCACACCCCTAAATTTTTCTCCAAATCCAAATGTTTTCATTATATTTTTTAATGCTGGCCATTCCACACAATCGAAAGCTTTAAATATATCTGTAGCTATAAGTGCAGCTTTAATTTTCTTTCTTCTAATTATATCTATTATATTTCATAGAATCATAGAATCATAGAATTGCAGAGTTGGTAGAGACCACAAGGGCCATCCAGTCCAACCCCCCGCCATGCAGGAAATCACGATCAAAGCATCCCTGACAGATGGCCATCCAGCCTCTGTTTAAAGACCTGCAAGGAAGGAGACCCCACCACGCTCCGAGGGAATGCATTCCACTGCCGAACAGCTCTTACTGTCAAAAAGTTCCTCCTAATATTGAGGAGGAATCTCTGTTCCTGGAGCTTGCATCCATTGCTCCGTGTTCCAATCTCTGGAAAAGCAGAAAACAAGCTTGCTCCATCCTCAACGTGACACCCCTTCAAATACTTAAACAGGGCTATCATATCGCCTCTTAACCGTCTTTTTTCCAGGCTAAACATACCCAGCTCCCTAAGTCTCTCCTCATAAGGCATGGTTTCCAGAATTTTCACCATTTTAGTTGCCCTCCTCTGGACACGCTCCAATTTGTCAATATCCTTTTTGAATTGTGGTGCCCAGAACTGGTCTCTCATGGTAGCTTGTTGAAGATTGTTGACTTGGAGTCTCCTCTTTAAGATGCCACCCCTCTTAGGTTTGAACTTAAGATGAAGAGGAGCCATTGCTGAGCACCCTTTGGGTTCAGCCGGTCAACCAATTACAAATCCATTTAATGCTTAACTTGTTTAGCCCACATTTTACAAGCTTGTTTGCAAGAATGTCATGGGGAACCTTATCAAAGGCCTTACTGAAATCAAGGTATGCGATGTCCACAGCGTTCCCTTCATCTACCAAGCTGGTAACTTAATCAAAAAAAGAGATCAGATTAGTCTGGCATGACTTGTTTCTCTGAAACCCATGTTGACTTTTTGTGATTATGGCATTGCCTTCTAAATGTTCACAGACTCTGTTTAATGATCTGCTCTAGAATCTTCCCTGGTATTGATGTCAGACTAACTGGACGATAATTGTTGGGATCCTCTTTTTTCCCTTTTTTGAAGATGGGAACGTTTGCCCTCCTCCAGTCTGCTGGGACTTCTCCTGTTCTCCAGGAGTTCTCAAAGATTATTGCCAATGGCTCTGAGATTATATTTGCCAGCTCTTTTAATACTCTTGGATGTAGTTCATCTGGTCCTGGAGATTTACATTCATTTAGATTAAGAAGGTATTCCTGTACTACCTCTTTGCTTATTCTGTGCTGGATTTCCCCTATTGTGTCTTCTGTACCTTTATCCTCAGGTTGGTCCCCCTTTACCTTTTCTGAAAACACTGAGGCAAAGAAGGTGTTGAGTAATTCTGCCTTTTCTCTGTCCCCTGTTAGCATTTTGCCATCTTCTCCGCGTAGTGGCCCTACCATTTCCTTCTTCCTCCTTTTGCTGCGGACATACCCCAAAAAACCCTTTTTATTGTTCTTAACCTCTCTAGCAAGCCTGAGCTCATTCTGTGCTTTAGCTTTTCTGACTTTACTCCTACATGTGTTCGCTATCTGTTTGAATTCTTCTTTGGTGATTACCCCCTTTTTCCATTTCTTATACATGTTCCGTTTAAAACTTAGCTCTGTTGATATTTCTTTAGTCATCCATCCTGGTTTCTTGAGACACCTCCCATTTTTCTTCCTCAATGGTACTGTTTGAAATTGTGCCTTCAGTATCTCCCTTTTGAGAAAGTCCCATCCGTCTTGAGGTCTCTTCTCTTTTCTTATTCCTGACCATGGGATCACCCCCAGTATTTCCCTGAGTTTATTGAAATCAGCTCTCCTAAAGTCAAGAATGCATGTCTGACTATGCCTGGCTTCTCCTTTCCATTGTATAACAAACTCCAGGAGAACATGATCACTCTCACCTAAGGATCCCACCACTTGCACCCCATTAACCAGGTCATCCCTGTTGGTTAGGATCAGATCTAAAATAGCTGACCCCCTTGTTGCCTTTTCACCTTTTGGACCATGAAATTGTCTTCCAGGTAAGTAAGGAATTTGCTAGACCTTGAAGTTTTGGCTGAGTTAGATTGCCAGCAAATATCAGGATAGTTGAAGTCACCCACCACTACTACATCTCTCCTTTCTGCATGTGTGTTCATCTGTTCTAGAAAGGCATCATCCAATAACTCCATCTGACTTGGGGGTCTGTAGTAGAGTCCCACAATAACATCCCTGTTGTTTCCCTCCCCTTTAATTTTTATCCAGACGCTCTCCACCTGGCTTCCAGTATTGATGTCATGGATCTCTTCACTGGTGTAAATATCCTTGACATATAATGCTGTTGCTCGTCCTTTCCTGTTTGGCCTATTTCTCTTTAAAAGGTTATACCCCTCTATTCCAACATTCCAATCATGAGACTCGTCCCACCAGGTTTCAGTAATGCCTATTATATCATATTTGTTTTGTAATGCTAGGAGTTCAAGTTCACCTTGCTTATTTCCCATGCTCTGTGCATTAGTGTAGAGACATCTAAGACCTCCCACTGTTGGGTCCTTGCGCTGTTTGCCTTGTTCCCTCTATGACAGTTTGATTATTTTCTCCAGCTCTTTTGCCTTCCAGAATACTGTCTCCCTCCCCTATATGACTCAGTTCAAAGCCATTCTGGTCAAATTCTTGAGACTGTAGGCAAAAATGTTTCTGCCAACTGTGGTGAGATGCACCCCATCTCTTGCCAGAAGTCCCCCCTCATGGAAGTGTAGCCCATGATCCAAGAATCCAAATTGTTCTCGGCGACACCATCTACGGAGCCAGTTGTTTACTTCGGCTATTTTCCTCTCTCTTCCTGGACCATGACCTTCAACTGGCAGAAGAGACGAGATTACAACCTGTGCATCCATTTCTTTCAGCTTCCTCCCCAGAGCCTCATAATCTCTTCTGATCTTGGGAAAGCTGTGCCTTGCAGTATCATTGGTTCTCATGTGGACCAAAAGGAAGGGGTAATGATCCATTGGCTTGACAAGTCTTGTTCGCCACTCCGTCACATCACAGATATTTGCCCCAGGGAGACAACACACCTCCCGAGACATCTTGTCAGGCCCACAAACCTCTGCTTCTGTACCTCGCAGGAACGAGTCTCCCACCACCACCACATGCCTCCTCTGAGGCTTCGCAGCTGGTGTTCCTTGCGGTGGTCCTCTCAAGGTCCCCTGCTCTGCCCCTGAAGTCTGTCCATGCTGTTCTTCCTCATTGTCCTTGATAAGAGAGAGGGCTTCGAATCAATTCTGTAGCTGCAAGCTGCTCGAAGTATCCCTGGATTTTCTTGTTCTGTGTGTGACATCTTCCAGCTGTCTACCTCCTGTGTCTGTGGAGTTAGGCTCTCCTCCCCAGCCACTTCCTCTGTGCGGTCCCTGTCCAAGACTGTTTGTTCTGTTCTGTCCAGGAAAACCTCTTGCTCACGAATATGTTGAAGTGTAGCTACCCGTGTCTCCAGCTGCTGGACTTTCTCCTCCAAGAGGGCTACCAACTTGCACTTGGTGCATGTGAAGTTCCCCATGTCTGTAGACAAGAAGACAAACATTCCACAAGTGTTGCAGGTGACCTCCATAGTCCCCTCAGTATCCATGGTGAGAGTTTTTAGGTAATCTAAGAACTCTTAGTTAATGCTGAAAACTCTATGCTGTACTTTTAAGTATGCTTTTGGGGGGGGGTTGGCCACTCAAACTCACGCGCCGTTAGGCGCGCGCCTCTGCAACAAGCAGCCTCTCCCAGGAGTTTAAAAAAATTCAAACTCACAGAAGCTCCACCCTCTGCAACAAGCAGCCTCTCCCAGGAGTTTAAAAAATTCAAACTCACAGAAGCTGCACCCTCTGCAACAAGCAGCCTCTCCCAGGAGTTTAAAAAAATTCAAACTCACAGAAGCTCCACCCTCTGCAACAAGCAGCCTCTCCCAGGAGTTTAAAAAAAGAGTAATAAAAAACTTATTACTCTTCCAGTTAAAGTAGCCATCTGTCTTCCTTCTATAAATCCACATTGGTCTTTTTGTAGATATTTGTGCATAAATTTATTCATCCTTTTCGCCATTATTGCTGTTAATATTTTTGCATCTTGATTTATTAATGATATTGGTCTATATGATTCTGGGTCTGTCAAATCTTTATCTGGTTTTGGAATTAATATAATCAAAGATTGTTTCCATGATGGTGGGATCTCATCTCCTTTTAAAATGTTATTATATAATTCTTTCATTCTAGATATTAATATACTTTTAAATGTTTTATAATATTCAGCTCCCAAACCATCTTCTCCTGGGACCTTTCCTAGTTTCAATTTGTTTATAATATCTTCTATTTCCTCTTCTGTTATAGGTTTTTCCATTGATTCTTTCTCCTCTTCGCTAATTATATCCTTACAATTTTCCTGTACATATTTCTCTAAGTCTTTCGGTGGATCACCTGCTGAATATAATTTTTGATAATATTCTTGAAATATCTTTAATTTATCTTTCATCAAATTACTTTTTTCCCCTTTTCCATTTGTAATAATTCCAATCAAACTTTTAGATATCTTTGTTTGTGTGGCTCTTGCTAACATTCTGGAATTTTTATTACTGTATTCAAAATAATCTCTTTTCATAAATAACAGATTTCTTTTTGCTATTTCTATATCTTCCTTTTCTAACTCTTTTCTCTTTGCTTGTATTAATGCATGGATCTGTTTATCTCTGTTTCTAAAATATTCTTTTTCTAGACCCTTAATTCCCTCTTCTAGTTTGTTCTTACTTTCCCCCCGTTTTTTCCACAATGTGTATGCTTCCCTAATAAATATTCCCCTTGCTACAGCTTTCATTGAGTCCCACAATAATGCTTGATTGCTTTGTCCCACTCTATTTATTTCCCATATTTCTTTTAATTCTACCTGTATTTTTTTCTACTATGTTTTTATAACCCAAGATTTTTGTATCCAATCTCCATCTTTTTGCTTGTTTATAATCTTTTGTAATCTTTATATCTACTGTAACTGTTGCATGATCTGAAATTTTTATGATCCCTATATCTGTGTTTACAATTTGTGGGACCAGATTTTTTGATACAAAAATATAGTCTATTCTAGAATAGTTTTTATGTGTTGGTGAATAATAAGTGTATCTCTTTTCTTCTCCTTTCCATTCTCTCCATACATCTCGTAATTCATTTCTATTTATAATTTTGTTCAAACCAGTTTCACACTTTTTCTTATCCTCTTTAGTAGGATTAGATTTATCTTTCTGCTTATCCATTACCATATTAAAATCTCCCACCATTATTATAGATCCCTCACTTATTTCATTTGTAGCTTTAATAACTTCTTCATAAAATTCTATTTGACCTTCATTTGGTGCATACAGATTAACCAAAGTGAATTGTTCCTTACCCCTAATTCCTTGTATAATTATATATCTTCCTTTTATATCTTTTTAAATTTTCTTAAGAATAAAATCAGATCCTTTCGACAAAATAGTTGCTACTCCTCTTGATTTTGATGTTCCAAAAGCCTTTTCATATGTATTTGCCCATTTCAGCTTCAATTCATTCACTCCATCTTTATTTTGGTGTGTTTCTTGAAGGAATATTATATCTGCTTTAGATTTATTTCATAAAGATTCTATTCTTTTTCTTTTTATTACATTTCCTAACCCTTTGACATTTAAAGTCAATATTCTCATTCTGCCTTCCATATTATGTATAATAAATTTCTACTTCTATTAGTCCCCCATAGTGCACAAATACTACTATACTCAAATAAACAATAAACAATAACAATCCCCCCTGCACCACCCTCCACCTTCCCCCCTCCTCCTCTCACATACACATTTCCTCACCCCCTCCTAATCCCAGGCATTACTATCCCCGCCATAGCTACAAACTTTGAGGGGGGAAGGGGGTGTCACCCATCACTGATGTCACCTTTGATCTCATCTCTCTCAGTTTTTTTTCCAGTCCCTTGTCTTTATATCTTCATTTCTCCTTTCCATCTGTTGCTCCTTTCAGCTCCCCTTGGTCTTTTGCTGCTTCTTGTTCTTCCTCTCTCAATCCCAGTGTTGTCAGCAGTTGTAATCCTTCTTCCAGTGTTTTTATTTTGTAGAATTTCCCAGCATACTTGAACTTCAAAAATATTGGGTATCCCCAATTGTAGCTAATATTTTTTTTTTTCTCCAGTATAGCTATAATGGATTTGACACCTCTCCTCCATTCCAAAGGTGTCCCTTTTTATTGATGGCTTAGTCCCATCAATAAAAAAGTGAAGTCTTGTCCACATCAGCGCTACACCCCAGGAATGGCTGAGGATGTGGGCATCTGATAATGTCACCCTTTCTGCTATTGTTGCGTTCTTCTGACATGGTTTGGGATGCATTTTTTGCCACATTTCTCCATGTCTGATAAAGACCTATGATATATATATATATTGATAAATAAAATGCTGTAAATAAAATAATTCTTGAAGGGCTGTATCTCTCCACATATGCCTTCCTAGGATCTGAATCTGATGACCAGGCCACCCAGGATTGGTTTAAAGAATTTTGGGGGGGCCTGCAATGCTTTATTTTGGGGCCCCCATATGTTTATCTCAGGTCAATGTCACCTAACTCAAACTAAGCTATTCACAGTACAGGATTCACAGTTCAGATTATTACTAATAATGTTTTTGCAGGAGGAGGATTACTACAGGGCCCCCCACAATGATGGGTCCCCCTGTGGATGCTGATGCCGCTGGTGCCTTAAACCGGCCCTGAGGCCACCTGCTCTGTCCCATGGATAGAAGAAGTACTGTATATTATGTGAGGATGTAAGAGAGTTCCTTTTCTCCCATGGTGTCCTTGAAGTCCTGATTGGTGCCAGTTCTTAATTTCTGGCTCTTTATTGAAGCCTTTTGAGCCCAACGGTTTTGCCAAAATCTATACAGCTATGTGGTTTCAAGCTGTTTAAATTTGTCTTAGTTGTTAAATCATTTGATATGCTTTTAGACTGTAAAATGTATGCTGATGACACACAACTCTGTCTCTCCTTTCCACCAGATCCAAAGGAAGCTGTTTCTCTACTAAACCAGTGTCTGCTGTCAGTAATGGACTGGATGTGGGTTAACAAATTGAAAATCCAGAGAAGACAGAGGTGCTCCTGGTCTGTCATATAAACCAACACATGTTTTAAGATCTACAGGGTAAGGCTTTCTGTCAGTCCCACCATGTTCACAGGTGTGGTTGGTAAAGACTTGGGAGAGAGCCTTCTCTGTGGTTGCTCCCAGGCTGTGGAACTCACTTCTACAGGAGATCTGGTTGGTTCCCTCCCTTCTGTCTTTCTGCTAGCAGGTGAAAACATTTTTTTAAATTTATGGATGCATTTGGTGATGGCAGATAGAGTATTAATGCAGAGGTGGTACAGAGAGTTTGTATTTTAACCTGTCTAAATACCTTTTGATACTATTTACTTGTGTTTTTAACTTGTGTTTTAAATCAAAGTTGGCTTAATTATATTTTAACTTTTATATTGAAAGTTTTTAAATTGTATTGTGTTTCTTAAGATGTGTACACTGCCTTGGGTCCCATACAGGGAGAAAGGTGTCATATTAAACAAACAAATGAAAAAACATAAATAAATCTTACTATTTTAATCTTAATATTTCAAATGTTAAAAATGTTCTAAATGGTTTTCAATAGATTTTATTAGTACACCATCTTGAGAACTTTTAGTATAAGGTGGAAAATTAAACATGAATAAATAAAGAAATATATATAAATTGTATTTAGTCAAAATTTCTTTCTTTCCTTTTTTTTTTTTTTTTTTTTACAATTTTGAATCCATCACCTCATCATCTTTTCTCTGTGCTGAACATACGTAGCTCCTTCAACAGTTCCTCATCGGGCTTGGTTTCCAGGCTAGTACTGGAGGATTATTTTCTGCCAGCACAAGCTATTAGAGTTTGCTGGGCACACCCTTAATTCATCTCACAGTAACTTCCATTTGACTCCTGAAAAATTCTCTGAGCCACATGGGAAGCCAGCCCTGAGTTTAAGAACAAAAAATTCCAAGGTTTTTCTCAGTGTCCAGGGTCTACGACATCTGGGCCTAATCTGAGGTCATCATCCAACAGCACCTCTGACACATCAACCACAAGGAAGAATTTTTGCAGTTTCAGTTGTACTAGGACATTGTTTCACAAAGAAAGGACACTGTGCCCTTTGTTTACTTGTGGGCTTATATAACCAGCCATGATTTTGTAGATGGGAATATCATAAATAAGCAAAATTCAATATTAATACATTTAAATACTAAAAAAACTATTTAAAGAACATGGAAGCAAGACGTCATAATACACTCAGCTGTATTGGAAAGCAGTTGGGCCATGCCTTAAAATTATTCAGTGCAATAGGGCCAGCTCCACAGGTGGCCCTACTGCAACTTAGCTCATTGCAGAGATTGGATGGTACTAGTTCAAGTCTGGATCCAGTTCAGGCAAATATACTGACCATGGGACATCAAGTAAATCTCTGTCAGTCCACTATGTTCTGTTGAGTGTTCTTCTCTGTACTTGGGCTTCTGTGAAGGTGATATGTTCTGAAATTGGGCTGATGAGCTTAAAGAGAAGGTCTTCAAGTTTATGAACCCAGGGTTCATTCTGGGGTAGATAGGTAGGGGGTAAGAAGGGTAAGAGAAAGATGAGCTAGAACCTTAATCATAAATCTTGCTCATCCAAATGGTAGAAGGGGCATGCTGCCCTGTCACATTGTCCTACAGAGGAGACTTTGTTAGTCCTGTAAGGTATCATCTGAAACTATTCCCAGACATGGCAAATTTCAAACTTGGCAAGATCACTTTGACATTTCATTCGTATCTAAAACATATGGGTTGCTTGGAGAATTTTCTGAATAAAGTGTTAGTTCCACATGTGATTTGCAGGATTGTGGTAAGATTCCCCCCCCCCCTTTGTATGACAGCTACTGCCTTAAGGATGATATGATTTAACTGTGACTCAAGAAGGGAAAAAAAACAGGGGCTTTTGGAGAATGGTGCTTTATACATTGTGTTCTAACTAAGGGACTCTACTTCAGTAAACTGTCCTGACACTTAATCTGCTGTTATTGTTCTGTGTTTTAGTGACGTGGTTTCACCCTGTAAGAAAGGGCTAATATGGTGTTATGGAGGGGCTCATGATCAAACACAGGCTGGAACAGAACATTGTAATAGTTATATTGGCACATGGATTCTGCACTGTCATTGCCACAACTATCTAAAGAATTTGCATGCTTGAAAATTAGGAAATGTTGCTAAATTGCCAGGGCAGGGAACCAAGATACCTAAGAACACAAAAGTCCTTTTGGATCAAACCAAAAACCTATCTAGTCCAATATCCAGTTTTTCAAAGTGACCAACCTGATTCTTCTTGGGAAATCCAGAATCAGGGCAGGTGGGAAATAGCCACATTCCAATATTGTTTTACAGTGACTAGTATACAGAAGCATGTTGCCTTTTATCTTGGAGGTAAAAGTAGCCATTGATCATTATTTCATCTATTAATTTGTTCAAATCCAACCCACTTTTAAAGCCATCTAATGTGGTGGCTATTACCACATCTTGTGAGTATAAATGGCATCAGTTAACTAGAGATGATGTGAGGAAGTACTTCAATTTACATGTCCTGAATTTCCTGCTGTTCAGCTTAATTAGATGAGTCTCAGTTCTACTGTCATGGGAGAAAATGTATCTCCTCTCCCTCCCTTTACATCATGCATAACTGACCATGTCCTCCTTTACTAACCTAACAAGCTTATATGTCATCACTTTTCCTTATAAGAGGGTTGTCCTTGTCCCATGATCAGTTCTGCACCTTTTCTGCACCTTCTCTAGATTTAGAGTATCCATGAGTAGAACTCACCACAGCATTCCAAGTGTGGTAGCACCATAGATTTGTGCAAAGGCATTTGAAGGCTGACAGTTTTTTTATTTTTACTCCTTTCCTAATGATCTCTAGCATGAAATTTGCCTTTTTCATTCCTTCCATATACATGGTAGACGTTTTCATTTTCATTGAGCTGTCTACCTTGTCAGTCACTGTCAGTTCAGATTCATGAATGTACTGTTGGCCCTCTGTATCCACAGATTTAGCACCCACAGATTCTACCATTCACGGCTTGAAAATATTTAAAAAACAAATTCTAAGAAGCAAACCTTGATTTTGCCATTTATAAGGCAATTATAATTTGCCATTATAAGAGACACCATTTTACTGTGCCATTGTATATAATTGGACTTGAGCATCCACAGATTTTGGTATCCACTGGGGGTCCTGGAACCAAACACCAGTGGATACGAAGGGCTCTGTATAAATTAGAATTTATTGCCTCAATGTGCAGGACTTTTCATTTACTTACACTAACCATTGCTTCTGAAGCTATCTGATGTGGGGGTATGATATAACGGGGGGTCTGGCATTTTTTTCTTTCCATTGTGCAAAGGGCCGGTACCATATTTGTGCCCATTGGCCACACTTGTTTCTTTCATTCCTGGAAACTCTCCAGTGACTGGCAGCTGATGGCTCTGGGACCAGCACTTATCTTTGGACCACCACTTTGAATAGCACTGCACTAAACCATATTCATCATTTTGCTTCCTATTCACTACATTTGGAAGCTCCTTACACTGTGCAAGTTGTCCAATTATTCCCACTTCTTGCTTGTTGTTCTTAACCAGTGACTGATTTACTTTGTACCACTAACTCTACTGCCACCCTTAAAAATTGTGTTTCAAGGTCACTCTAGTTTGTGAATTAAAACAGGCACATTAAAAATATTTGAATTGCTTTGCACAATTATTTTCTCCAACAGTCTACTTTCAAAGTGATTACAATGTTTTTGGTAAACAGCCATAGACATGTAGGAAGTATTAGTTATTGGGTTGAGGAAGGAATAAATAGAAAGTTTAAAAGGTATGATTGTTATAGTATTGGACTTTGACTGGGTCGAGATCTTAACTTGAACAGGAAACTCACTGTGTCATTTTGGGCCAGTCGCTATCATTCAGCCCAACCTATTTTTGCAAGATTGCAGTGAGGATAAAATGGGAGTATGTTACACTGAACTCCATTGAATGCAAATGTGATTGGGTGATAGATAGAAAAAGAATACCTGAGAAGGTATACAAAATAGTATAGCTCCAATACTCTGACCAAAGAAAGCCCAGTCATAGTCATGCCTGAGACTTCATGAGCTACTGGCCATATTGGTTTCAATGTAACATAGCACTGGGTATGCTTAAGCTATTGATTCTCATGGGTTTCTGAATTGTATCATTTTCTAAGTTTCTCTTCACAGACATTAGGTCTTTGGTCAGGTAGGGTGTACTGAAGTTGGGGATCTCTGTATACCAGTATTGACCCCAAATGCCACCTTCTGCACTTGTGTGGGGCAATCCTGTGCACACTTACTTGAGATGGGAGTAAATCCTCTTGAACACAGTGGTACTTCCTTCTTCTTCTTTTTTTTCATTGCAGCCTTATTGAAATAAAATTGTAATACAGAGAACAGTGTACCCCCAAACCACTCCCATAAGGCTTTCTGCTCCAAGGCGAGATAGTAGCTTCCATTTTACAATGAAGTGCATTTGTGTTTGGCTACCCTGCATTTGTGTTTGGAAGCCACCAGTGAGGAGATACTCTGTGGACAAGCCAGTGAACAGGAGCCATAGTGATCTTTTATATATGGCTGGTGCTCACCTGGCCCTACCATTTGTCAGATTGAGGTGGCTGCCATAGGCTGCTGAACCTAGGAAGCAATGGCAAAATGTTGGAAGACTAAGTTCTGTGTACTAGGGTACCTTACTGCTGCCCTTAGGTACACTGGAAAACACTGTCCCATCAGCAGTGTTGAAGTCCAATTGCTTTGTCAGTCTCATTGGCTGCTGTACATGGAATAGGAAGGAGGATACATCTTGTCCTTTTCCTCTGAATGCAAAATGTCTTGGCCCAGCCTTGGTGCTCCTCATGCCTGCTTGTTGGCTTGCTTGGTTTATTTCCTCCACGGTCCTATTCTTTTGCCTCATTGTGGCCTGGATGTTTCCCTGGCTTCTTAAAAGCTACACTAGTGGAACATAAGTTCTGGCAGGTTTTACTAGGCTGGTAAGCCTGTAAGCATGGCCCTGGTTGTGGCCATCCAAGGACTAGTCTAGTTGAGTACAGAGTCTCATTGCCAGAAATCTATCTACTCGGTGATAAATTGGCTGCAGCAATGAATGCAAGAGTTGTGGAACAGTTGCAATCTAAATCAGTGCCAGGACTACCTACACTAATGAACTGATGGATCTTAACCGTATTCAAAGCATTTATTTATTTGGTTTATATCCTGCCTTTCTGCCAAGAATATGGCTCAAAGTGGATCTGTTATCAATATTGTACCTGGGGGATATTTTATGAAATTTGTCCTAGAAAGGAAGATGCCTGGTTTTTCAGCCTGTGAGGTTCAGCCCCCCTGCCCTTATAGGAAAAAAATATGGGAGCTCAAGTCCCATAATAATCAATGGCGATGCATGCACACAACTGCTTGCTGATGCATGCACGTTGTACCTTTGATTAATATGTGCCTGTGAGCATGCACCACCATTGATTAATATGGGGAGTGGCAATTCATGGGAGCTCCAAGCAGCAGATGGCAACCCCACTGATACTGTCAGTGCATTGTAGTTAAGTGAAGTCAAGAGTATGAAAAGATTTGAGGAGGGGGTTGTTGATTTTTTTTTAGAGGCTGTTACTGTAACTCTGTCCTTATCTTACCTCAAACAACACAGGGCAAGTTAAGGACAGAAATGCAATGTGCCTGTTGTGGTTTCGAGACAGGCTTATAATGTCATTGTAACGTAGTTCGATGAAATTTAATTTCCTTGGTATTATTGTCATTATATTTTTATGCAGCAGTAAAATGTTGATCTTTTTCTCTTCCTTTGCCTGAAGACACATGGACTTGCTATATCTCTGCAGGTTACAATTGAAAGCGTCACAGTGTTCTCTTTTTAATGTTACGGAAATATGTTATTGATCTGATGGTCAATGGCACAGCATTCTGTGGCTTGTGGGCCAGGGTGCTGGTAGGAGAATGTTAACTTTAGGAACAAAAACATTTCCTTCTTAAACTATGTTTTGGAGAATTTGAAGTAGCTGGCCTTGGGAAAAGTTCTTTCTTGAAATATATAAACACAACAAAATTATTTGAACAGAGTATTTGGACACAATGGAGCTTCAGTGTCAACATGAGAGATGGAAACATGCATGGATGCTCACTTTCATTTAGGCCAGAATGGAATTTCATTGTGGGAACTACATGTGTGTATATGTTGCCTCTCTAGAATTACAAATATAAAATGGCCACAGTACAAGTTTCTGTGCAAATGAAATCCAATGAAATGCAGGAGGCACAACATGCACAGTAACATCATATCATGGCAAGTTCTTTGTTGCACTAAATATTATAAAGAATAAATGGCTGCTGCTTTTGTCAGTAGCCCCACAAATTCTGGTATTTCTGATTTAATTATTATATTGTGACCAAGCTGAGATTTCAGATATCTATGTATAGGTATAGATGTATGTGTGTGTGTATTTTTGTGTTTGTGTGTGTATGTGTGTGTACTTTCATTCTTGTATCCTAATATCCTAATATCATCCTAATATCCAGTTAATCCCACTGTCAAGCTCATCTCTTGGATCACATCCATATATCTATATCTATATCTATATCTGGATGTGATCCAAGAGATGAGCTTGAGCTTGACAGTGGGATTAAGTAGACCGACATATATATGTGTGTGTGTGTGTGTATCTACTTCTCTTGAGCTGGCTGTTCCATTATGCATGCATCCTTAGTGCTAAAGGTAATTTGGCTTTTTATAAAGTGGCTTACCAGTTTTGTGAGTGGACAAAAGAAGTCTACTGATAAACTTGCTGATGCTTGGATATAAGAGTGAAAGGACTTTTTCGGACATCGATTTACCACGAAAGAAGGGTCATAACACTCGTGAGACTGCTGCTCGGCAGGGGGCCCATTTCGTATGACACCGTCCCCCTGCCGCGAGAAATCGGAGGCAGCTGTGCCATATTTGGCCATTTTTTTCTCACGGAAGTTGTCTGTGAAGAAAAAATGGCCAAATATGGCGCGGCTGCCTCTGATCTCTGCAAGAACTGAAACAGTTGATTTTGGCAGGGGGACGGTGTCATACGAAACGGGGCCCCTGCCACGTAGCAGCCTCGTGAGTGTTACGAGCCTTCTTCCGCAGTAAATCGATGTCTGAAAAAGTCCAAAGTAAAGTCTTCCCTCCCCCTCCAGTGCTTCTTAACGAAGGTTTAATGGATGGTATAACTCTAATATCATCATCATCATCACCATCATCATCATCATCATTAGCTGTTATTGTTGTTATTATTATTATGGTTGTAAATCCTGAGTTAAAGCTTGGGGGACCATGGCAACAAAAGATATTTAAAGGGTGGTGGTGGTGGTAAAGAATAGGTTAAGAACCACTGTTTTAGGTCAAAGTTTACTCATCACACACTTTTGGAGTCTGCTCAGTTGAAAAATAGGATGTGGAAATGTAATGTGATTAGCAGAACTTCAAGGATGCAGGAGTTTGGGGCTTAATTCTCATGACCTTGCAATGTGGACATCAGTGCTAATTGTTCTAAGCAATGTGAGCTCTGGAAGCTAAAGAAAGAGATTGACAAGTTCTGCTTCTTCCTGCATGTTTATGGCTGGAGTGGATTGAATAGCAATGTGCAGGCCAAGCCAGCCAGCCTTTGCCTTGGCTCCTGTCATGTGTGGGTCACTGCAGGGAGGAGGTGGGTCAAGTAGCTTTCAAGCCTTCATGGACCCCCTGTGAGTACATCGTGGACCCCTGGGGGTCCCCAGACCACAGGTTAAAAACCACTGACCTAAAGAATAAAGAAATGTTATATGGACAATTCTGCATCTATTTTTTTTTTAGGTCTACTCACTAAATAACTACCCTTTCAGATATTAGAAACCATGAAGGAAAATGTTTCTTTCAAATGGTGGAGTGAAGTAGAATCATAGAATCATAGAATCATAGAATTGCAGAGTTGGAAGAGACCACAAGGGCCATCCAGTCCAAGTAAACTTCTGGCTGCTTTGGATGCTTTTCCACTTAGAATCATAGAATCATAGAATTGTAGAGTTGGAAGAGACCACGAGGGCCATCCAGTCCAACCCCCTGCCATGCAGGAAATCATGATCAAAGTATCCCTGACAGATGGCCATCCCGCCTCTGTTTAAAGACCTCCAAGGAGGGAGACCCCACCACGCTCCAAGGGAGTGTGTTCCACTGCCGAACAGCTCTTACTGTCAAAAAGTTCCTCCTAATGCCGAGGTGGAATCTCTGTTCCTGGAGCTTGCATCCATTGCTCCGTGTTCCAGTCTCTAGAGCAGCAGAAAACAAGCCTGCTCCATCCTCAGCGTGACATCCCTGACATCCCTGCAAATACTTAAACAGGGCTACCATATCACCTCTTAACCGTCTTTTTTCCAGGCTAAACATACCCAGCTGCCTAAGTCTCTACTCATAAGGCATGGTTTCCAGACCTTTCACCATTTTAGTTGCCCTTCTCTGGACATGCTCCAATTTGTCAATATCCTTTTTGAATTGTGGTGCCCAGAACTGGACACAGTATTCTAGGTGAGGTCTGACCAAGGCAGGATAGAGTGGCACTATTACTTCTCTTGATCTAGACACTATACTTCTATTGATACAGCCCAAAATCGCATTGGCCTTTTTAGCTGCCACATCACACTGTTGACTCATGTTCAACTTGTGGTCTACTACGACTCCTAGATCCCTTTCGCACGTAGTCTTTTCGCACGTAGACAACTTCCGTGAGTTGTCCATGAGTAAAAAACAGCGCAGCCGCCTCCAATGCTAGCCGCAACACTCACGGATGACGCCGAGAGAGAAACGGCGTCATCCAAAATGGACCCCTTGCCACGCAGCAGCCTCGTTACTGCTCCGGAGGCTGCTTGCATGGCAAGACGCTGAAAGAGGCATCTGAAAATCTAGTAGGTGAACAGAGCTATATGCTACTAACAATACATAAAGTCTTTTAAAAGATTTTCTGCTAAAACACCAGATATTGTTGACAATATTTCAGGTATTACACAGAAAAAAAATTCTACTTATGTGCAAATGGAGTTATTTAAAAATATTTAAAGAGTAGATAAAGAGTTATTTAAAAAACAAGCAAGCAAGCAAACTGCTTGACAATGGGAATTGCCAAGCTAGAGACCATGCACATATACCTTCTTGGTCCTACTGTGTACCAGAATGAAGCATGGGAGGAGAGAAAAGAGAAAGAGAAGAACTGGGGTAGAATCATAGGGGGGGGGGAAGGATTGCTCCACAGTAATAGCAAGTCATAGCAGCTGCAACCTGCCTTAATGGTTTTCCAGCCCCCGCTAAACTTTGCATGCCTGAAGCTGAGACGGTGACCATGTGTGGGTTAATTGTGTTTTTGAATCTGGTGTTGTTGCTGAACTTTTTTAAAAAAACTATTTTTATGGTGCGCACAAGTGATATTTCACCTTTCCCAAAAAGAAAGAGAGAGAAAAAGAGAGTACAAACCTCCATTTTATCACCTTAGCAATCACTCACTAAAGTGAAAATCCAACATGATGGCAGCGGGTGCTTACCCTGTAAGCCAGCCCTGCCCCCTGTGCTCCTTCAGCCAATTAGGTTTACACTTTGTCCTGCATGGGGAAGCAATTCATGTTGAATTGGCTGTCTTAACGTGTGAAAATATGCATATCTCTGGAGCTTTCTAAAAAAAAGTTGGGAAAAGCTGTGAATGCTTTTCTCGCATAGTTTTTGTTCTTTTTGGCACCCCTCCTTCACAATAGATGAGACAATGCAGGATCCCATTAAGACAGGTCATTTTCTGAGCAAATTCTGGGAGGGGTATTTTCACCATGTGGACAATCCCATAGAGTTGGAAGAGACCACAAAGGCCATCCAGTCCAACCACTTACCATGCAGGAATACACAGTCAAAGTAACCCTGGTAGATGGCCATCCAGCCTCTGTTTAAAAACCTCCAAAGAAGGAGACTCCACCACACTACAAGGCACCACATTCCACTAACAAACAGCTCGTACTATCAGGAAGTTCATCCTAATGTTTAGGTGGAATCCCTTTTCCCATAGTTTGAATCCATTGCTCTGCGTCCTAAGAGATTATCAGATGTGGCTAATGTGGTGCCAGAATAATGACATTGGAATGCAAAAGGACACCAATATCACACAGTGATGTCCTTCTGCATCCTGCTGTCATTATTCTGGCATTTCTTTTTATTGATGGGCCGAGTCATCAATAGATCACCCATCCTGTTTTGGTGCCAGCATTGCCAGCATCTGAAACCTCACGCCATTGTCCTGCTGTGAATACAGCATCTATGGGTGTCCTCCCAGAACACTTCCGGGTGGGATTATGAAAATAAGGTAGGCTACCCTCTTTTTATGAACCTTCCTGGGTTACTTGTTATTTTTTAAAATATGTCTATGTGCTTTTAAAGACCTTTTTCTTGTTATTTTACTTTTTATTTTTGAATTTCCCACATTTGCAATCTCTCATGAGAACGGGCAGGATTTCAGTCCAGGAAATGAACGGAGCTCCACTGCCTATCAACAGAAGAGAAGGTACTGTATTTCCGACATATAAGACGACTGGGTATATAAGACGACCCCCAACTTTTCCAGTTAAAATTTAGAGTTGGGATATACTCGCTGTATAAGACTACCCCTTTTCCAATGCACACCAAATAAAAATTAAAAAAAAAACCATTTAAAAAGCCTCCCCACAGCCAGCCAGCCAGCCAGCCAGCCAGCCACCACCTGCCCTTCCTGAAGCCACAATGGGGAGCCTCCGTGCTTGCCTGGGTCTTTGCTTCCCTTTGTAAAGGGAGCAAAGACACAGGCAAGCGTGGAGGGTGAGGCAAAGCCTCTTAAATCGTCCTTCTGCTTGGCCCTTGCTCTCTTTGCGAGGAGAGCGAAAGCCCAGGAGAGGGGCAATTTTAGGGTTTGGCTCACCCTCTGTGCCTGCCTAGGTCTTCGCTTCCCTTTCTAAAGGGAGTGAAGACACAGGCAAGCATGGAGTGTGAGGAAAAGCCTCTAAAATTGCCCCTTTGCTTGGCCTTTGCTCTCTTTGCAGGGAGAGTGAAAGCCCAGGAGAGGGGCGATTTTAGGGGTTTTCCCTTACCCTCCGTGCTTGCCTGGGTCTTTGCTTCCCTTTCTAAACGGAGTGAAGACACAGGCAAGCATGGAAGGGGAGGAAAGGGGAGGAAAGCCTCTTAAATCGCCCCTCTGCTTGGCCTTTGCTCTCTTTGCAGGGAGAGTGAAAGCCCAGGAGAGGGGCAATTTTAGGGGTTTTCCCTCACCCTCCATGCTGCCCGTGGCTTGGAGAAGCATGGAGGGTTGGCTGGCTGGGTGAGTGGAGGCTTGCCAACCACCTCCCGCTCTGGCCAGCCCCATCGTGAGTTGGGGAAGCACGGACAGTTGGCTGGCTGGCTGGGGGGAGGCTTGCCAGCCATGTCCCGTGCTTCCCCCGTCCAGCCAGCCAATCCTCTGTGCTTCCCGAAGCCGCGACGGGACTCGGAATTTTCCCTATCCGGCGTATAAGACAACCCCTGACTTTTGATAAGATTTTCATGGGTTAAAAAGTCATTTTATACGCTGGAACATACAGTAAGTGTGATGGAGAGGGTTATTGTTCCGGGACAGGGATGGGATTGGAGATTGTGGGACAGGAAGGCTTTTTGCATTCCTGTCTGATAATCTCCCTAGTCTCTGCAGCAGCAGAAAACAAGCTTGCTCCCTCTTCAATATGACATCCTTTCAATTATTTAAACATGTCTGTCATGTCATCTCTGAGCCTTCTCTTCTCCAGACTTCCAGACCTTTCACTATTTTGGTTGCTCTCCTCTGGACACATTCTAGCAGGGAGCAGCAAGATTCCCCGCCCCCCCCCCCAATAAGTCCTAGTAAAGTGGGGAGGCATTTGAATTCCACTTTAGACAGCAAAAGTCTTGAGCCCACAAAACTAATGGCTTCCATCAATGTTAATGGTCATAACATCTCCCAAGAATCTTGGGAATTATAGTTTGGAGGAGGCACTAAGAATGGTTAAAGATTCCTTATCCACCCTCCCTTCCTCCCCTAATACAGCTACATTTTCTAGAGTCTCTAGTTCAAATAGCTCTATATGTTTCTTCAACAAGCCAAGAACAGTTCTTATCTCATAATACAAGTCCATGTTCATATATTTATATGTTGCTCATCCCAGCTGTACAGCTTTTTAAGTTAAGGCATACTTCTTGGACTGTTGCAGTTTTGTATGCTTTTTCTCTTTCTTATGGTCCTTCTGGCAGATCTTTTGCTATCATTACTCATGTTGACACATTCTGTAAAGTAACTGAGGCAACTTTTGGGAAACAAGGGTTTCTAATTTCCTTTTTAAACTCTCAAGGAAAGAAAGGAGAATCTGTCCACATATGTGTACTAAGACATGCCTGTGTGGGACTGCAACATCTATATCTTCTTCTATATGGGTGCAAAATACAAGAGGCAATTTTAATTGAAATTCTAGTGCAGACTGCTCTCTGTTTTTGCTGTCATAAAAAGTGTGTGTGGTGGAATGGACTGACGGGCTACTTCAAAAACTTTTGGGTCTGGCTGGTAGTGGAGCCAGCATTTGTATAGCTTAAACCTCCAGAGTTCTAAAAATTCCCGAGTTCAGCTCCCATTTCAGAAGCACAGTACAATAAAACACTGTGTTTTGTTTTTAAAATGGCAATTTGAACGTCCAGGCTTGCATTTCAAGCAGTATTTTGCAGTGGTGCTGAAAAGAAACAGCAAAAGGTTTTAGTCAAATTTTCCCCCCTGAACCCCCTCAGTCTTTCTCCCTCTGGAATGCCTGGAATCAGGCCCAGTCAGTCAGTTCAGAAACACTATAATGTTAGTGGGTTTGATGGGCCTAGGCATGAATTTAAACCTTTCTGCACCCCCCTCCCTCACCTCCTCCCCTTACAAACATCCAAATTGACTGGAAGAGGATGCTGGTGTTTATAATAAAGCTGGTTTATGGACCTTGTCATTTGACATCTCAGATAGGGATGACGACAATGCTGAACTGCAGAATAAGTTGCAAAGGGAAAGTCGTCATGTACCGTTGGTAGGTCACTCTGATGGATAACGACACTTTAAAACATGTTTTGCACTTTGAGCTATAATTTCTTCTCAAATGGGGACAGGATCAAATACATTTTTGGGGCTAATGAAAAACAGAATCATAAATACATTAGCAACGAGGCCATCTGACTAAGGCCTGCTGGTGGTCTCTATGGAGTCATATAACTGGGGCGGCTGCTTGCACTTGGATAACCTCTTGGTAGGAAGAGAAAATGTTTATGAATCTAGAAAGGCTTGCAAACTTAGAACAAATGATTACTTTATCCTGAAACATTGAACTGCAAGTGACTTCGCCTGGCTATTTATCACAACCTTTGAAAAAGCATCCACACCAGTCACCCAGTCAGTAAGCAACAATAATGTGAATCTTAGTTTTGACGCCAGCTCTCAAGCAGGGAATTGCAAGATGGCAATGCAAGTAGCTCACAAAAAAGTAGGTGGTCCTAGAAATGGGTCCACCCTGCCAAGGAAGAGGGATTGACAAAGCAAATTGGCAGAATCTACCGTGAGCTTCTGAACACTGTGGAACAGCCTCAGTGCCCTTGCATGTATGAAATAGATGAATCTAGGCTGAGAGAGAGAGAGAGAGAAAGAGAGAAATAGTCCAAGTGCAATCTAAAACTGGGTTATGTTTTTTGGGGTGGGGGACACGTCAACCTGCTGTTTTAAGGACTGTAGTGTGTGTGTGTGTGTTTTCAAAATCCTTAATATGTTTAACCCAAATCACCCTGCAAGGGAGGAGAAACTGCTATCACCTCCCTCCCCCACCCCCCACGTTTCTTTTTGACAAATGTGGAAGAATTGTATGACTCAGTCAAGATCACAGAGGAGCTTGCTCCTAGACCAGGAAACTCAAAACAAAGTCTTGACGCTGAAATATCACACACACACACACACACACACACACGCACACACATATACCCACATTGCTTCTTTCTGACATAGCTTTTAGACTGCAGGCAAAGGGCAGCCCTCTAGATATTGATGGATGGCAATCCCCAGCATTCCTCACCATTGCCTCTGCTGGCTAGGGTTCATTGGAGTTGCAGTTCAACAACATCTGGAGGGCTGTAACTTTGCCCATCTCCATCTGAGATTTTTTTGTGGTCCAGGTTTAGGCTACGTGAGATTGGGCATTTTTATTTCATATATTACACAATATGCTTTGTCTGAAGAGGTAAAACAAGTAAACCCGAGTGATCCTTACATTCTGTGTCTGTCAGGTCTTTCAATTCTTGATCCTCTCATTTTCATCCCATTGTACTAATTCCTACTCGAGTGATGCCCAGTGCAGAATGCCAAACAGATCATTGCCTCGTCAGATGTAAACTAAATCTTCATCTTAAGTTCAAATCTAAGAGGGGTGGCATCTTAAAGAAGAGACTGCAAGTCAACAATCTTCAACAAGCTACCATGAGAGACAACTTCCAGGCAAATCTACAAACGAAACTTGAAGACCATCCTACAGATCCTTCTCCTACAGTGCTTTGGCAAGATATCAAAAACAGTATCCTCCAGTTTGTGGAAGAATCCCTCAGGTTCTCCCACAAGAAAAATCAAGACTAGTTTGATGAAAACAACCAAGAGATCCAGGAGCTGTTGGCAAAGAAGAGAACTGCTCACCAGGCATACCTCACCCAGCCAACTTGCCATGTAAGAAAAGCAGCTTTCTGCCTCACATGTAGTAAACTTCAACAAAAACTCCGAGACATGCAGAACAAGTGGTGGATCAATATAGCAGAAAAGACACAACGCTGTGCAGATCTGGGTGATCATAGAGGATTTTATGAAGCTCTTAAAGCAGTGTTTGGACCTACTTATCAGGTCCAAAGCTCCTTAAACAGTACAGGTGGTCAAACACTAATTACTGATAAAGCCTCCATCCTGAATCGATGGGCTGAAAATTTTCAAAGTCTCTTTGGTGCCAACCGAGTAGTCCAAGGCTCAGCTATCCAACATATGATACAGAAACCAATGAAAAATGAATTGGACATAGCTCCTACTTTGGAAGAGACCCTTAAGGCCATACAGCAGAGGAAAAATGACAAGGCAGCTGGGATTGATGGAATCCCACCTGAAGTTTGGAAACGCAGAGGTCATGTATTCCATGATAAATTCCACAAACTCCTTGTGAATTGCTGGGAAAAAGGGGAACTGCCATCAGATCTCCAAGATGCAGTCATCATCACCCTGTACAAGATAAAAGGAGCAAAATCCGATTGCTCAAACTATCGAGGTATAACACTGCTTTCTATTGCTGGAAAAATCCTTGCAAGGATACTCCTGAACAGACTAGTTCCTGCTATTGCAGAAGAACTTCTTCCTGAAAGCCAATGTGGCTTCAGAACCAGTAGGAGTACTACAGATATGGTATTTGCCCTTAGACAACTGCAAGAGAAATGTAGAGAGCAGAACAAGGGTCTCTATGTAACATTTGTTGACCTCACTGAAGCCTTCGACACTGTGAGTAGAAAAGGTCTGTGGCAGATCCTGGAAAGACTAGGATGTCCCCCCAAATTCCTTAAAATGATTATCTTGCTACACGAGTGCCAGCACGGTCAAGTCAGATATGGTGATGCTCTTTCAGAGCCCTTTCTAATAACAAATGGAGTGAAGCAAGGTTGTGTTCTTGCTCCAACTTTATTTACAATCTTCTTCAGTATGATACTCCAAAAGGCTATGGCAGAGCTCAAAGAAGAAGACAGCATCTATATACGTTACCGTATTGATGGTAGCTTGTTTAACTTAAGCCGTCTGAGGGCTCACACTAAGACTCTAAACTATCTAGTCCATGAGCTGCTCTTCGCTGATGATGCTGCCCTTGTTGCCCACACAGAAGCAGCTCTGCAGCGCCTAACATCCTGCTTTGCAACAGCTGCAGAGGTGTTTTGGCTGGAAGTCAACCTGAAGAAAGTGGAAGTTCTTTACCAGCCTGCACCACAGGACGAACACCATCACCCCACATTGCCATCAGCAAATCTGTGCTTAAGTTCATACAGCAGTTCACCTACCTGGGAAGCATCATCTTCTCAGATGCCAAGATTGACAAAGAGTTCGATCACAGATTAGCAAAGGCATATAGCGCATTTGGAAGACTTTACAAAAGAGTCTGGAGTAATAAACACCTGAGGCAAAGCACAAAAATCAGTGTGTATAGAGACATTGTACTGTGTATTCTCCTTTATGGATCTGAAACATGGGTCACCTACTGCCACCACCTACGACTCCTCGAACACTTTCATCAGTGCTGTATACGCACAATCCTAAATATACACTGGACTGACTATGTGACGAATGTTGGTGCCCTTGAGCAAGCAGGAATCACCAGCATTGAGGCCATGATATTGAGGACACAGCTGCGCTGGGCAGAGCACGTTTCTAGGATGGAGGACCATCGCCTCCCAAAAATAGTACTCTACAGTGAACTCACCACGGGTCAGCGTAAGAGGGGCGCTCCAAAAAAACGATACAAGGACTCCCTGAAACAACATCTCAGGCTCGGCCAAATTGATCACCAACAATGGTCTGCCCTGGCCTCACATCGGGAGGCATGGAGACACACTATCCACAATGCTGCAGCCTTATTTGAGAACTCACGCCAAACAAGTCTTGAAGAGAAATGACAATGCAGAAAGAATCATAACCCGGAAACATCACCCAAGGAGACCTTCTGCTGTGCTTTCTGCAACCAGACTTGTTTATCTCGGATTGGCCTTTTTAGTCATCAGCGCGCTTGCAGAACGTGCAGGATGAGTCCTTCCTGAATCTTCGTTTGTAAAGAAAAGCCAGAGAGAGAGAGAGACTAATTCCTTCATTGTATGCGCTATACACTAGTATTATTCCAAATACTAAAGCTGTGACAAAGCTTTTGGGAGAGCCAGTGTAATATAGTGATGTGTTAGACTGGAATTTGGATGAGCTGGGTTCAAATTGTCTTTCACTTGTAACTCTCCCATGTTTTCCTACTCCTTTTTTCACACAAAAAATTCATGGGGGGGTGGGAAAGGGAGGGAATAGCTGCACAATGTCTTTTGTAGGAGCTGTCTGTATATTATTTCCTTAAGGCCTGATGTATATGTGACAGAGGCCATGAACAAAGAGCTTATCCAGATAAACATACCGCACATGCCTTCTCACATTTAAATGCATTCATAGTATACAATGTTTATATAGAATTTCCATTTCCTTGTAGGTTGTAGCATACATTGTGCTATTGATCACTGGCATGCTAATGTTACCTGAGAGTGGGCTGAGGAATGTGACAGCACATTCTCCTTGAGATGTACATATATGCTAAGAAAGGAAAGAGATGCATATGGAGAGGAGTCCATGCACTGCTGCTTACATTTGGTAAATTTGGTGGCTCTTATGCTGAGTAAATGATTACAGTGAGGAGAGAACAGATATATGGATTCTGCTTTGGAAAAGCAGAAAGTAGAATGCTTCACTTGAATGTTACCAGAGGAGGCAGCAGCTTTCATAGCGTCCATGTCCATGAGGCAGTGAATCCATTCTGGGTTTTAAACTGAACCTTAAAGGAGCTATGCAAGGTGCTGAACATATTTGAGGGATAAGGTTCAACACAGGGGATAGTTTCTTTAAACTCCCAACTAAAATGAAAGCAGATTCACTGCCCTACTGACATGAAAGCTGGAAGCTGCCACTGCGAGGAGGCAACCATTCCCATCCCATACAGACATCCCTCCCAAGGTGCTTGCCGTCTTCCTGTCATTCTGCAACAAGTGTCAGAGAGGAGAATTCTCTGTTTTCTTTACAGTAGGTCATTGAACATACCTCATTGATTGGTGAAAAAAGTGTAGAGTAGGTTACTGTGCATAATATGTGGAAAGTAGAGGTTGGAAACCGTTACTTTTTTGGAATTACAATCCCCCCAAAGTAGGCTATGCTGGCTGAGATATTCTGGGAGTTGTGGTCTCCCCAGAAGTAACATCTCTAAGCTCTGATGGAGCCAAAGTCAGATATTTTGTCCTGCCTGGCTTCCGTAGATGTAAAGTGCCTTATAATATTTGTTCTCATTCATGTGACTGCAAACAAAAAGACAGTGAAACAGAAGTAGAATTTGGATTATATCACTTCAGAATAGGACTTTTCAATCCACATTATGTTTTAAAGATGCATCACCAAGGCAAAGACTAAAGAGGATGCATATCTGTGTACAATGTGCATGCAGTAATTGATATGTGTAGATGCAGATGTAGAAATAAAGACTATAATTTATAAATCAGACCATAGTGGAGAAGACTGTGGCTAGGTGACCAGGTTAAGTAAAGCCAGAACTTAAAATATGTTTTTTTTCCTGGTGAAACTTAGTATCATTTTGAGAGCAATATTAGCATGTGTGTGTGTGTGTGTGTGTGTGTGCATGCACATGTGGAGCATCTTCATTTACTGCATTGTGCCCCACCTATAGGAGGAAGACTGTGGCATTTTGCCTTGTGGTGCAGAGCCCTGCGGAGGAACGCCTGCCAGTATGCAAAAGAAGGTGGAGTGGATGAAAAGTGGATGAAATGAGGTGAGAGAAAGGAAGGTGGCTGCCAGGCACCCCCCCCCCCAGCTCCACACAGCTGTGTGGTGGTCAGCGTGGTGGCCGCCATGTTGGGCCTCTTCTTTCCGGCCTGCTTTGCAGGCTGGGAAGAGGGCACAAAGCGGTGGGCCAATCGGGGCAGGCCTCCCCTGCCTGATTGGCTGGCATGGCCCAGGGAGGTGGATCTTCCAGCTGGCGCAGCTGGATGACGCAGACCCATATGACATTTTACAATGTCCACTTTATAGCACCAGGGCTGGTATATAAGCCGGCCCTGGAGTCATCATCATCAGTGGCTCAAGCAGAGCTGAAGACCCACCCCCCCTCCCTTGCTTCCGGGGTCATGGAGACTGGTTAGTGTGTATTGTCTTGGTTGTTTGTGTTCATTCTTTTTGTCACAACTTTAGAAGGGTGGTTGGCATGTGTCCCGATCTGGAATAATTGGTTGGGGAGGAAAGGTCTCCATCAAGGCCAAGGCCAAGTTCAAGTTCACAGGGACCCCCTTCTTTTAGTAACCTTGCTTGTTTCACAGGGGAGGGAGGGTTGTCAGGTGGGCGGCCTGGCCAGGACTCCTCCCTTCTATGCTGAGTGGTGTCGGTAGCGACCAGCAGGGCCATTAACCAACAGTGGGTTGGCTAATGAAGGGATCTGGACCCATGTGGTGTACGCCAACCATTTTCAGCCATTATCAAAGTTGTGGCCTTTTATTGCCATATATATACTCTACCTCATATACTCTACTTCTTACTTATGCATATCATGTATTGTATGTTTATCCTTATTACTCATCTCAATATATTTTGTGAAGATATACTGTGTCAGTGTTTTGTATTATATGGGCAAGGGAACAGTACGAATTGGGCCCGCAATGGGGGAACAGCATCATTGGTGTACAATACGCTTCAGTGTGCATCATAAACTGCTGCCAGCGTACTGTTATACACCTTTGCAGTTCAGTAAAGAGTTTTCTTAGTGCTTCTGCTACATAGCTAGGTACATGTCAAGTTGCATAAATAACAGGTCATATAGGATTCTGGTGATTGTTTTTTATTTCCTGTATCTTTCCTGTGGGTGGATATTTTTTAAAAAAACTTACTTGTGCCCTTTCTGTGGGTGTGGGGTTGGTGAGAAATGGTGTTTCCCCAAATTCATGCATCTGTTTTCTTCTGTCCTTAGCACTCAAAGGGTAGGTGGGTGGTATGAAATCATGAATGGCACTTTTTGACCTGCATTCCAGTTTAATAATGTAGTGTAAATTTAATTGCCAAGTCAGAATCAATGTAATTAAAATAAACAACCCTCTTTCAATGAAAACATAATATACACATACACACTGTATGTGTATGTGTTTGTATGTGTCTGTGTGTGTTTGTGTATCCTTTTACTATAAATGTGAGGGAACACTGCTTTTTCATTAACTTCTTATCATTGGTGTTTACAGACTTTATCAGACAAGTCAAATACGGCATCATAACGACACCACATAACCATGAAAGGGCACACAAATCAGATGAAGTCACCCTTTTGTGGTTATGTTCTGCTCCAAACTCGTACCTTTTTATTGTTGGCTTAAGCTGTCAATAGATACCCTGTGGCGCTTTTGTGCTGGCCTTGCCAGCATATGGAATATCATATTTTTTCCCCTCATACTTACCCCGGCAATGGCCAGACTGGCCATAATACTTCCAGGTGAGATTATGACATCCAGGTAGGTGACAAACTTTTTAAAACTTTCCCTGGTTTTCCTTGTTTTTTTCCCCGAGCTGTGAGGCTGTGTTCTTGAAGAGTTTATTTCTGACGTTTTGCTTGCATCTGTGGCTGGCATCTTCAGAGAATGATTGGGTAGGAGTGTGTGTAGGGTTTATATACTGTGACCCCATGTTGGACAGGGTATGTAAATTTGTGTATTTGAATGGCTAGTTTCTGGGTGGAGATATGCAAGAGGGATTTATGTCTGTTTGGCTAATGCTTGGCTAATGGTCCATTAGCATAAGAATGGATGTTTTAATGTCGGAAAAGAATGTCTTGGAGGGGGGGGTCTGATAAAGTCCTCTGTCTCTTTACCTTTTTGCTTGACAAACACCAGAACCTGTTCCAAAACAGAGAACTGCCCTCTGAAAACCCTTTTAAAAAGAGGGCTGTAAAAAATAGGGCACATGGCCACCCTATCTACTTCAGTGAGAACATGAAACCTTTCACAAGATCTGTCTTTTTTACAGACAAGCAGTAGAAATCTGTGTATAGATAAGAATTGTCTGGTTAAGGTGCCTGCAGTGCTTGACTGTTAGAAAAAAGAAAAGAGGCCGTCCTTGTACAAAAAGAGGGTCTCCCGCCATTGCCATTCCTAGGCGTGATTCTGCTTTTTATTAGAGCATCCTGGCAATGAAGGAGATGAGGATGGTGTGTTGTGCATTACTGGGGCGAGGGAGGGGAGAGCTGGTGCTAGTTCCTTCTTTAATGAAAACCAGCTTTTCTAGAAACAGAAAAGACCTTGATAAACCTTCTGGCTTCCTGCTAGGGGGCTTATTCACCCTTTCTCTTGGATCAAACCCCAGTTTTGGCTGGAATCTTGTTTTAAGACTTTCCACCTCAGGTAATTTATTTCATTCTCCACCACTGAGAACAACTTTAGGGGAGACAGGAGGATTATACTTTACTGGTTGATCCAGTATGGACCACACATACATTTGGATGCTGCTTGGTTGGTATATGAAATTTTTTATCCCCTCGTAACTGAGCGTTACAGAACTTACAAGCAGTGGTACAATGACCTGTGATGTACCAGAGGGCACCTTAAGGACAACAAGAACCATCGCCATGGTTCAGTGCATTGCATACTCCTCAGGGGTGCTTCACTAGCAGCAATAAATGTAGAAAATTCCAGCATAATTGTCTGCAGTGGCAGATGTGGAACATCAGTTTACTCAGTGCATTTAAACAAACAACACAGAGTAGGGAAATTCTGCTGATGCTATAAAATGAATACCAGTGGCATTTGTCCGCATATATAGATATGCATGTTGGGCTGCTATAGTGAAATGACTTGTGCTTTTCAGTGTTAGATGTTTATAGTACCATATCCAGACTGAATTCAGCTTGGTTGTGGCTATTAAAAGCAATGGACAGACACAATAACACTAGGTTAAGCTGCAAGCTGGGTCAGGTTATGCTGTACTATGACACTGCTGTGTTGAAGTACTTAGTAGCCCCTGAGCACACAGTCTCCAAGGAGATTTTAACTGATGATGATGATGATGATGATAGAAGAAGAATATTTATTGGAGGTCATAATTAGACATTATGACAAATATCCATTTGTCACAGAAAACACTTGTGCGGCTAGGTCCCACCCTCCTCTCTATAAGAGCCAAAGGAAATTACAGTACTTCATATTGTTATATCATTGATGTACTGACATTCTGACTATTTTCACTTGAGCCTGCCCATGACATCGATGGTCTTTGGTGTGGAATGGGTGCAGACAGACATAGAATGCCATGACATCATGAAGAAAGCCATGATGTAATGTTGTGAGGTAAACTCTACAGTTATCCTGACTTACACTGGCTTTCTTCACATCTTGGCTTCCATTTTTAAAGTTACCTTCCATCCACAGTTTTAAAGGCAGTAAACCATTTGGTTGTATTTTATGTTTTCACAATTCCACTTCATTCAGTGAGTGCTTGCCATACACAGGGAGCAAGTATGTGAATTTCTCCCTGGATTCAAGCTTTCTGGTACTCCACATCTGAAACATTAAGATGTTTCTAAAGGCAGAAGTTACCTCACCATAGTGTGTGATTAATTTCTGGCCATGCTGATCCAGAGGCCGTGAGGCTGTGTTCTGGAAGAGTTTACAGAGTTTGGGTCTTCTACCTGCTACCTTTATTAGCATTGGATGTGGGTGGAAAACTGTATTACTATAAGCTTTGCTGAGTTACTTTTCACAAGTCTTGCTTCATAAATATTGATTGGTCCATGTACAGGGTTGGGTAATTCCCATAAATGGTTTAAAAACAGACTGGATAGGAACCCACCCCCTTCTCTCCACTGTTTGTGATGCCTATGTGGAAGTATTGGGCTGGTGCAGACTTCTCCTTCAGTTTATGTTAGGAGGCATTCAGGTTGATAAGAATTAAATATTAGCCTTCCTAGTAAGCTAATTTACAAGGTAAGCATGGTTGGAGTGCTTAGTGTGTGTATGTGCCTTCAAGTAACCTGTTAACTTATGGGAACCCCATGAATGTCATAGGGTTTTCTTAGGTAAGGATACTCAGAGGTGGTTTTGCTGGTTCCTTCTTCTGAAATATAGCTTACGGCTATATTCCTTGGTGGTCTCCCATCCAAGTACTAACTGGGGCTGACCCTGCTTAGCTTCCAAGATCAGACAGGATCTGGTGCCTTTGGGGTATTTACTCTCTCACAAATGCAAGGGTGTGGGGTTAAATGTAGGCCAAAATAGGTAGAAAACCCCAACAGGTTCTGTAGAGCACACAGAATATCTGTTTTGGGTGTCAGTTGCCCGCTTGCTATAAAACTGTCTAGTTTGGCTCTCAGTGGAAATCATATTAAGACCATTATCTATCTCCCCACTCCTTGTTAGCAACTGTATGAGCAACATAGTTTTTATTGTAAATGGCCATGGATAAATGTTTGTGAAGGGATGTATATAAGGATAGATGGTGGTTTAATTCTGGTCTGTGCTAGTTTCTTATTACTTCATTCATAAAGTCCATTATGTCACATTTCTGCATTTAGCTGTGATTTTAAAAAATAAAATAAAATAAACCAATGAGAAATGTTGCATTTATGTATGTGTTTTTGAATGTACAGTATTTCCTCACCAAATATGCATTTCTAAACTGATTTCCCCCTCAAAGTTTACATTGTAAATGTATTGTATCTTCATTCCATATGCTTTCTGGTACTTTTTTTGAGCAGTGAACTGTATTGCAGGATTTGGACATGTGCTTAGTGTGAATCAAAATTTAGTCTGGGTGACATGAATCAGGTTGGCTTGCTTCAAAATGCTACCCTATTGCTGTATGTTGTCCTTATGTACATGCTGTTCTCCTAGGAAAGTTATTAGAAATATAGAGTACAAAGTCCCCGATGCACGCATGAATGGTTCCTTATCTAGACCCCCTTCCATCTCTTTAGGACTGAAGGCATGAAATACTGGCATATTTTTTTTACAGGGAAGTGAAGTAATCCAGACTCTTTAATTCCTTAAACCCCACAGATTTGGCACAATAGCATATAATTTAATGGAGCAATATATGAAGTGAGATAGTGGGGTTTCCCTTTCATCCCTCTGATGATCTGAAGTACTTCAGGTCTCTTTGGGAGGCTGGGACAAGCCTGTGGGGGGGGGCATGGGTTGGTTCAGACTGGGGGGCTGGACTGGGCTTTCTCTTTTGCTGAGGAATGACTTGTATGAAAGAGCAAAGAAAATCAACTTATGAGACCAAACATGAACTGGGGGTGGGGAAACAAGAGTGAGCAAATGAGGTTACAAAAAGAAAAGAACTTGAAAACGAGGCTGTGAATGGGGAGGGGGAAAGAGAGGAAAGATGGATAATGGCTCAAATTGTGTCTGCCCAGCTGGAATGGTCTGAAGGGCTATCTATCTTGCCTTTTTATTGTTTACTGCAGTGGAAAATCAGGGTTAATAGTACAAACAGGAATAGTACAAAGAGGAACAGCACGTTCCATGAGGAAATATAGAGATGGTTATCCAAACCTGACAACTGCCTAAGAGGCATGGCAGGGGAGGCAGCTTTCTCAGCACTTGAGGCTGCTGGTGTTGTGTGCCGTTCAGGTAGACCCAACAGTCTGCTTGCAGGATGGATGGCAGAGAGGAAAGATACCAGACACAGGAGTGAAGCAGTGTGGTCTTTTTTTCTGGCTTGGGAACTCTTGAGCTAAAACTTAGTAAATGTTGTGGTGACCTGGTCGCGCCTTTTTTCAGCTTTGCTTTTCCTTTTATTCTCCCCACCGCCACCACCTCCTGCTCTTTTCCATTTTCAAATGTGAGCTCCCTGTGGGCACAGCAAACATGTTACTATGTGTTTGCATAGCTTCTCGTGTTATGGTGACCTAATCTCCTCTAGGGCCTCCAGGCATGACTATAATAATAAATGATAATAAAGGAAGAATGCCACAGTGGAAAGAGGAAAGGAAGAAGGATGGGATAAAGCAAGTAGGGGGCTGCAGAAAGGAAGTGAGAAGGATTTTTCATGGGAAGATTTGACTCAGATGAGGCAGAAACTTCATGTCGACCCTTAAGGAAACAGGCCCTGTGAGTGTTTGTTCAGAACTCTAAAATCCTTGCAGCTCATAAAATTCTACATTTCTCTGTCTGCCAAATATATTGTGCTACATTGGCAGTGGGCAACCTGCGGCAGCTCTGGGCCTGATTCATACTCTCCAGCATTTCACAGATAAAAACTGGGACACACATGCTAAAGCTTTATTGGAGTGTGGTCAAAATGGCAGAAGTTATTAATGAAGAAGAACACACATGCTAGGAGAGCCTGTGGGACTTTGCTTTTGCCTACAGGGGAGGGCAAGACTCTCCTCTCCTCTCCTCTGTGATGAGTTAGTTAACTGAGAGCAAACTACTTTTGCACTTTGAACTTAGTTTGCAGCAACTGAGGTGAGCTGAGGACAAAGAGGAGAGTGGGAAGAAGAGAGAGAAAATGGGCCATTTTTAGAAGCAGCTGTCATTTTTAGAATGACAGATTAATTGGGACTGTCGTTGCCAAATTGGGACAGTTGGAAGGTATGCTGTTTCCATGTGGCCCTGGTATGAGTTCAGAAGCCCTCTGTCAGAGTATCTTCCCACTTCTGCAGCAAGATGGAGGAGAAGGGCAGGGTGGCAAAGAGAGGTGGACAAAGAGGGTGGTAGAAATAGAGTGAAACAGGCTGAGCTTATCTATTTCTGACTCTGCCCCCATCCACCACTGGCTTCAATCTTTCCTGCCACTGGTGTGTGGCTCCAATCAGTTTCTCCATCAGGGGGTGAGGGTACTGGTAGAAAAAAATGTTTTCCTATCTGTTTGCTATATGAAGACCTTGAAGAAGTTACAGTGTGGCCAGCATCAATTATATGCATGGCCACACACACACACAAACACATTTGAAAGCACATGTATATAAATGTACTGGTTCACACTTAGCTCCTAAGTCCCTTCTTCCACTGCTTGCTCTTTTGGGAATTTAATAATATGAAGTATGTCTCCTGGCCTAGACCTTCACCTGCTGATATTGCTAGTGTTGCCAAAATGTTGTGGCTGCAGCCTTCTGGAGGAGGCAAAAATTGGCTGGCACTGTCTTCTGGGCTCTGCAAAATGCCTTTCCCTGTGCTAGGGCTACCTTTAAAGGCAGAGAGGTGAGAAGCATCTATCTGATTCCTGATCAGTAATTCCTAAGTAATAAAGATTTTCATAGCCATACTCTGACTTGCAGCCCAGTGTCTTCTGCCTGGCTCTTTAGAGCAGCAGGTGCAATACCATGGACTTTGTCCCTTATACTGTATAGGATCCCTCAAGGGACTTCATGTTAATCACTTAGACTTAGTGCCTTTTCCTGCTACACAGTACAGTACTGTGGTTCCCCTTTAACTGCCCTGGCAACATCCTATGGAACCCTGGGGTCTGTAGTTTGATGAAGCACTGAGCTCTCTGGCTGAGAGTTCAAAATGCCCCTCCCTAAACTGCACATCATAGGATTCCATAGGTTGTAGTCATGGCAGTTAAAATGAAATCATAGTGCTATAACTGTGTGGTGCGAAAAGATCCCAGGACCAGGATTCCTGATTTAGGATTTTTTTAGGAACATGCCTACTGAAGTCAACGGGACAAGTTAGTACTGAATAAATTAAGTCCCATGGATTGCACTGGGTATATTCTAAGCATGTTAAGACCAGATTCAACCCTTAGTCACAACTGACTGTATCTTAGTTAGAAGAATAACATCCAATGCAGTTTATCCTGTTTCCTGGAGTACCATTATTCTCCCCTTTTTGTCAGCATAACATCCATGGACAGATCACCCATGCCTGATTAAGACAGGATGAACAATGTAGCTCTTCTAGTGTCTTTATTCTGAAAGGTTTTGTTGTTGCCACTACACATACAGAGAGATATACACTGCTGGCAAATCTCAAACCCTGTACATTCCTTACATTTAGAGTAAGAAAGTGTATGTTGAAATGTTAGGAGGAGGGGAAGCAGTAGTGGTTAGTGGCTGTTGAGTGAGCCACATGTATGGAATATGTTATTTATTATTTGTTAAGGTTCTATTTGTGCTCCCATATTAGTTACATTTTGGGCTCTTCTATAATTTATTGTATTAATGTCTTTGAGTAAAGCAAGGTTTCTTAAAGGAAAGCATCATTTGTCCAGCACACTTGGGCAACAGACCTCCCTGAATCTTGTTCTCTTTTAGGAGTGGATTTCCTAGACCTGTAATTAAGACAAGTGATTTATAAGCTCCGTACTTTGTTACAGAATAGGAAAAGGCATGATAAATAAGTAGGGCTAGGGCTGCTGCCACACTGCAGAAATAATGCAGTTTGTTATTGCTTTAACTGTCAAGGCTCAGTGCTATGGAATTCTGGGATTTGTAGTTTTGTGAGGTATTTAGCCTTCTCTGTCAGAGAACGCTCGTACCACAGCGAACTACAACCCCCCAAGATTCCATAGGATGGAGCCATGATAGTTAAAGTGGTGTCAAACTGCATTATTTCTGCGGTGTGACAGCAGCCTAGGAGATACAAAGTCAGGATGCCAGAATGCCTTCTTATATTCTTACATTGGTTTAGGGAATGGTTCGAACAAAGTCTCTTTGACTTCACTGGGAGGGATTTCTGTCTCCTGAAGAAATCTGGCTGGATTTTCCTTTTAGTTGTGACCTAAATAAAAGGTGGCAGAGTGTGGTTTAGGAACTACTTGGCATTAGCATACGTGGTTTCCAAATTGTTTGGCATCAGCAATAACAACATGGTCACTGAAATTAATAAAAAGCTGGCAGTAAGCAATTGTTTATTATTATTATTATTATTATTATTATTATTACAGTATTATTATTATTTTAGTGGAAGTACTGTGAACTCAGCTCAGTTCTTTTGGTACTCAAAACAAGACCCTCTGATTGGCAGCTCCTTGGAGGCAATGTGTTCGTTTGTTTGCTTTTTTTAAAATGTGAAGTGCCTTTTTTTCCCACCGGCTCCAGATGGTGGATCTTGGTCCCCGAAAGACATAAAGGAGATCCTGCAAGGCTGAGGTCTGCCCTCCCTTGATCAGTTTAAGGGAAGCCTGACATTACTTTCCCCCTAGCAAGATGTCCTAGGGGTGGGCTTCATGTCAAATAAGACATGATGGAAGAGAGAGGAATGCTCAGCCTTACCTTTGTCCATCTTTGTTGTTTGACACTTTCTTTCAGTGCTGTTATGGTTGCAGATTCCTAATCCGTATTTGTGAGGATAATCTAGCAAACTGGGGAGAAAGTAGTGGAATGAGAAGAGAGGGAAGATTCAGACTAAAATTTGTCTCAAGCAAAGCCCAAGCCTTACTTGGAAAGTTTAAAGCCTGTAATAGGGCAGGTGAATTCTCAGTCTCATGAGAATTCACGAGAATACCAGGTTCTTCAAAGGATAGAAAATATCTGGAGTCAATGTGAAAAATTGCAAGAACCCTTGATCTACAGAGAAAGAGTGCAACTTGCACATTGCTCCCCTCTTTGAAAGGGAGATGATAGAAGACATCAATTTACATGCAGTTTTCATGTATGAATGTATATGTGTAGATGTAAATGCAGAAATGATCTTAACAATTTAAACAGAATTGCAATACATCTCACCATAACAGGGAAGACTGTGACCAAGGGACCTGTGTGCCTGTCAGTCAGTCTGCTGTGCAGCTGATAAATACTGAAGGGCAACTTCAGTTCCTCTGTTCTCCTCACCTAAGGTTTTGTTTTTTGTTTTTTTAAGATTTGTAAACCAGACTTGGATTGGACAACCTTTCAAACAGAGGGCATCTTCAAATAGAGGTCTGTCCTCTGGTGGCCCTTCAGACAGAAAACTGTCCTGTGTAAATTAGGGCTCATGGCCACCAGCTATCTCCTTGCAAGATGCAGCAGAACAGCGTCCCAAAGGCTCCCACTCCTGATTGTGTGTATCTTGATAGTCTCACTATATAAGTTTGGAAGTTTACCCCCAAATTCCCTGCTGTCCAGATTGTTACTGTGTCCACCATATTGTTCTGTATCATCATATTTCTGTGTTGTTCAAAAAGCTTTTGTTTATCGGAATTGTCAGTCATGTAACTATTTTTTTCATATCCCCCCTGGGCAGTCACATAAATTAGGTTTCACTGTACTGTCTTTCTAGCTAATTAGCTGTTGGTATTGGAATTAAATAGCTATCATTAACAAAAAACAGAAGGCCAGCCTCTTTCCTGGCATAAATTTATTTGGTATGGAGCTGAACAGCTAAGCAAGGGACACCAAAACAGGAAACATATTATTATTATTTTTTTCATGGATTGTTCTCTCTTTGTTTTGCTTCTTGTTCCAGAAAGAAAAATCCCAAAGAGTAAAGAATAAGGATAGAAGAATTTTCCAAACAAAGTGTTAGTTACATTTTGGAGTCCCAGGGTTGTTTTTGTTTATTGTGTGATTTTCTCCTCCTGGTTACCCATTCTTTGCCTTTAGAGCCAAGCATTTGAAGCCAGGAGAGGCCACAAAAAGGCAGCCACCTTTCCAATATCATTCCCTATAGCAGCAATGTGGGTGATGAGATGCTGAGAAACAGGGAGAAACAAAATGGCAGAAGTTGACAGGGTAGGAAATAATAGATATCAAAGTTATAGAACACCTTTATTGTTGTTATGTTCTTTGAAGTCAACTCCAATTTATGGCAAACCTATCATGGGGTTTTCTTGGCAAGATTTATTCAGATGGGGTTTGCCATTGCCTTCCTCTAAGGTTGAGAGAGTTTGATTTGCCCAAGATCAACCAGTGGGTTTCCATGGCTGAGTGGGCATTCAAACCCTGATCTTGCTGGTCCACCATTCAGTTTACTACACCATGCTGGCTCTCACAGAACACTTCCCCTTGTTTTTTTAAAAAAGGAACCAGAACGGGTCAAAACTCATCACTCTCTCCAGTCAGACAGGACCAAATGACTTGTCCATGCTTCCCTTAGCAGAAGCCATTAGAGCAGATTTGATGGATGTTAGAAGTTAAGGAGAACGAGAGAAGGTGGTCTGACTGCAGCCTGAAATAGGAGGGATTTAGCTTCAGAGGACATGCAACTGAGGTGCAACTCTGGGAGGCCAATTCTCACTCATCAAAAACCTGATAAACTCCAAGGCTTAACAATTCCCTTATGGCAGGAGTAGGCACCTGCATGGGAGCCAGAGGCCAACCTTTCCAATGCCTCCTCTTGGTCCACACAGTTCCAGCAAGCCCAAATACCTCTGTTTTCCTCTGCAGTTACTCTCAAAATGGTGATAGGAAGTGACATCACATCATTTCCTATTGTCATTTTGAGAGGCACTGCAGAGGAAAATGGAAGTATTTAGGGGAAGTAAGGGGTTCTCTGTGCTTTGGGGGTATTTCAATTTGTTACCACATGTTGGAGAGGCTTTCTGCATAGTTTGGGTAAAAATTGTCCCCAAATCACACTTAAACAGTTTAAAAAAAAAATGGGGTGGGGAGGGCTTTGGGGAACTGGTGGGGGTTCAGGGGCCACAAAAGTGGGGTTTTAAGGATTGCATGTGGTCCGCAGACTGCAATTTTCCCACCCCCAATTTACAATTTAATAAGCTACAGGACAGCGAGAAATTGACGCAGCAGGAAGAACTTCCTGGATATTTGGAGAAGGGCCTTTATAAATGATCTCAGATCAGTAGTAGCCACCTGCTCAGTATAGGGAAGCAACCCCCCCTGACCCCTAAGCACGGGTATCTCTGCAATTTAATGGCAGCAGAAATTCAGCAGCTGCAGCTAAAGTTCCACAAACATTTTTGTTGTCACAAAGGAAAGAAAGGAGGAAAAAAACTCAATTTGCATGTTTTTCCCCAGTAGCAGCAACTAGAGGAAGGAGGGGAGCTGCAAAAATGGTTAGGTGGAGCACATGCAGCCTATGGTTCATGTGTTATCCATCCTTGCCTTTGGGCATAGCTGGGCTACCTATGGGAGGAGGACTCCTGTGATTTCTGAACTCTTGCTCGTGACAAATGCCACTAGTCAAAATTGGGGGCCCTTTCACACTATTCAATTATCTGACGATATTGTCCTGGGTGCACTTGTCTCACTTGTAAGTCGAGGACAATAGTTGGAGGCCTCTGCCCAGGTGCAGCAGACTCTGCACTGCCTTTTGTTTCTGAAGAACCAGTTGTCTGAGGAGCAGGTCTTGCCTTTGGAGTGAAAAAGAGCACTGCACAATTATAGCACTATGTTTTCAGGTTACCTGCCATGGCTGCATCCTGTGGAATCCTGAGTTTTGTCGTTTGGGAGGCACTAGAACTCTCTGGTTGAGAATTCTAAATATCTATCCCTAAATTGCAGATCCTAGGATTCCATAGGAATTTGCCATGGCTGCTCAAGTGGAATCACAGTGCTATAATGATATGAAACACCCCAGGATTTGGAATTTGTGTATATGTATGTGTGTGTGTTACAGGGATGGGAGCGGGGCATTATTTAGAAGGCAAGATGGGGACGCTATATTCAGTCTCCGTCTGATAATCTCCATAGAAAGAATTTCTGCAGAGCAATAGCAGGCAGCAAAACCTGTCCAAATGTTTCTTTGCTCTGAAACATAAGCTATTTTCCATAAAGGTGTATATGGTGTGTGCGTGTTTAAAAAATCATTGTTATAAAATGTAGTTCTCAAATCATTCACAAGTTTGTTTTAGGTGTTCACTGTACATTACCCATTTGAATTTTCAAAGAAGGTCAAGACCTTGCAAATAATTTTAATGTGCAGGTTATGACTAGAATATGGTTCTGAATTAATAGTGGTAAAAAAGGGCTTCAGCGTATTTGCTTAACGATTTGTGTATAGTTGATCTGATGGTTTGTATTCTTCCTTGCTTTACTATTTTATAATTCCTTGCTTTACTATTCTAGGCTATGATTGTATGTTTTAATTTTTTTTCTTCTAATTTATATATATTTTAATTAATGCATGTTTTTAATCCTTTGTAATTTAATATTATTTTAAGGGGTGGATGGGCTAGGGTATTGTGAGTATAGGGTTTTTATATTGTAAGCCGCCCCGATTGCATTGCAGAGGGGCGGGATATAAATAAAATTTTATTATTATTATTATATATAAGAAACCATGTAAAAAGTTAGAAATGCTCAAACCATTACATCCCTCTGGTTCTCAGTGTAAAAAGTCACATTTTTATTTGGCAGAGGTTTGAATTTAACTCTCCCCCACCCCAATGGAATGATAGGGGGAAAGAAGTTAAGTCTCCAGACAAAAGTACTGGAAATGTGAATATTGACAATCATATATGAATGCTAACAATTCCCCATAAATATTGTATATTCCCTCAAATACACACAAATTTCTCCATGCTTTACAGTTATGCCCTTGATTGCTCTTTGGAGATTATCAGATGGTTAAAACATCCCAGGAGAGGGATGACAGGAGATCGCTAAAAGCCTTACCCTTTAGACGACATCGTCCCTCTCCTATGATGTTCCCATTCTGCTCCTGTTCCTCCCCCGCTTCCCCTTATTCATGACTTAAGCTGTCAATAAGAAGCCCATTCCGTTGTAATAATAGAATGACGGATGAGTGAACAGATGACCCGTTCTGCTGGCGTGATGCCAGCGGCACAGGACATCACTGGGAGGTCCGTGCCGAAGACTTCCGGGTACGATCGGGACAGTGAGGTAAGTATAACCCTCCCCCCCTCCCCACATTGCTTTATAAGTGTAGAGTGTGTTTTTGTGCTTGCTGTCACTTTTTTTCTTGTATTTTTGTTTTTAAAATACCCATATGATTATTCCCTCACAAGAATGGGTGGGATTTGCTTTCTGGGACATGAAAGGAGCTTTGCAACAGTTCCGTTCATGCCCGGACTGCTGAGGGGAGGGGAAGCACTCCAGATTGCACGGCAAGGTAAGTGTTTGAACATTTTTTTCTTCTTTCATTACAGGGATTGCAGTGGGGTGGGAGTGTAGTGGTGGGGGGTGTAGTGGGAAAGACCCAATTTCTAGGGTACTGTGTGATAATTTCCTTTGTCATTCTTAAGTGAACATACACTGTGGTATATCCTTCACTTTTTTGACCTTAAAAATCACTCTCTCAGAATATTAAAAAACTTTAATGACTAATTTATCTGAATTTGATTTCATTAAAATAATTTCAAAGTTTGTATAAACTTGCATCTTCCCATTGTTTTTTTAAAATTGTTCTGTGAGGTATCTGGTTTGAAATACCTGAAATAGAGGCAAATGCTCGTGTTCCAATGTTAATAGTGCTTCTTGATATGACAGTATATGGTTTTATTTTATCCAAATATCTGCCTGTTAATTTTTTCCCCAATACTGAGGTGTAAAAGTTCTATACCCCTCCAGCCCACTTTTTTGGCAATCCTACTTAGTAAGTGAGTAAAAAACTGGGTAAGATAGTAGCAAATGCACTCCTGACAGATTTTACAGAATATCCTTGGATTGGAGGTATGTATTTTTGGTTGTATTAATTTCCCTAAATATTTCCCATAGAGATTGTTCCCTTGTTGTTCTTTTTAACTACCCTCAAATTGACTTTGACTTATGGTGAGCCTATGAATGAGTAGGGACATGTTTAAGCAGGTGAAAAACTATCCAAATATGTAAAGATGAATATAGGCATTAAAGTTACAAGTTAGATTGAGAATCACAATGAAATAAACTGAAAAATCTAACCAGAGCAAACATCCCCTCTGCCGGTATGATAATGATGAGAAACTGTTTTACAAATTTTTTTTTACAAAAGCAGAAACATAGTTTTATCTGGAAAGGAACTACATTTAGAAAAGGTCATATTGTATTTGGGAAAATAATTTTACTTTGATCTGTACATGAAATATGTGTATTCAAAATAGCATGTGTGCAGGTCAGAAGCTCTGTTTATAAGAGCCCTTTATTTATGCATGTTCATTTTACAGTTTTTGTAGGAAGTGAATCTGCTTTTATAATTGAAAAATAATCTCTTCCTATCATGTCTGTATTGGACTGTTAAGAAAATAGTAGTATTGCATCTTGGGAGAAGGCTGTGCCTTTTTAACACACGGAACAGGTGTTCATAGGAACTATCTGCTCTGGGCTTCTGCAGCAAGTGAATGGGAGCAGCTCCACTGCCTTCTTGGAAAGGAAAGCATCATGAGGTTCCACTTTCTCTGTGGCCCTTGACCATGCTGGCTGGGTTTTGTAGGAGCTGTGCAACATTGCCAAGCTTGGTGCCTTTCTTTTGATTATATTTACCTATGCAATTGCAATATGTAGTCTTATAGTGACTTAATTGGTTAGTAAAACCTATATTTCAGTCATCTGTAGAATCTTGCCACATGTGTTTAACCCAAGGCATAGAGCAGATATTACACATTATGCACTGATTCCTAGTTGTCTCTGTCTTTGTTCTTGCTGTGTAGCTCATCTCCAGAGAGACTCTTATAATATGGACAGGAATGCTTCCCTTCTTTGCTCCAAGCAGTAGAAATTTCTCTCCCAAGAATCCCGGGTGTGGTGGATTTTTATATAATGAGATATAATATTGCATGTGAATATAATATAATATAATTAATATAATATAATCTGGAATTGCAGCCACTTTTAATCTTGAGGTCATACCCTAATTTATTGTTTTGATCTTAGTAAATCTTTATGAGATGCATGCAGTACTTTATAATGATATCATAAGTCTGTTGGATGTTAAAAGACAAAAATCTAGCTTTTCAGAGCCAAAGGTTTTCCCTCCAGTAGTAAAGGAACAGAATTAGAGGTGTGCAGACTCAGGAAAATATTGGCGGGGGAGAAGACATTTCCCTCATTTCTCCCAAATGACGGTCTTGAGACTTATTTTTGTTGCATGAAATCCTAAGAAAGGACCCCAACATCTGCTCTGGTAACCTTAAACAACAACAGCAGCAGCAGCAATAGTGCCAACAAAAACGTTGATATTATTATATAAGTTACGGAGTGCTTGTAGTTCTGAAAGCACACGTAACTGATAGAACACATATTGGGTTTTTTTCTAATAGTAAAGTTGCTTTCCCAGCTAGCCTTGGTTTTATAGAAATGGCAAATCAAATTATAACAAATTTTTGGATCATACGACTTCAACAAACAGAAGGTGGAGGAGTCCCTGACATCTGGTTTGTTAGGAGTTAGAATTCCATTTTAAAATGGCCAAACAAACTGCAGAGTCATGCCTAGTCAAAATGGCTGAATCCATGAACTGCCTTGTCTTCCTTAGCTACAGAAGAAGGGTTCTTATTGGTATGTAAGATCATGTGATTGAGTAAACCAATGCCCTGTAACTGCATATATAAGAGAGGTCAGAACAGAGCCCACTCTTCTTCTTGTGGGTGCTGAGGCCTGGTGAAGCAGTTTCTTCTAGAATTGTAAATATTTGTATATATTGCAACTGAGTTTGAAAATAAAAGTGCCTCCTGCTTATTTGGACATCAAAAACTGTGTGTAAGTATTCTTGGGAGCAGGTTGCTACTGAGTCTACTGAGACAGGCTTTTTGGGCTTCTGCTGGGGATTGAGTGGCATATCATCCCTTGACATAGTATCCATTTCAGTGTCCATTGACAACAGCAACAACGTAAGGGAGCTGTTTCATCGTGGGATTCTTCTACCTGCAGTATGAAGCAAAGGAAATTTTCAGACGATCCTTGCCGTGCAAGGATCACCCAGGAGAGGTTCGTTGCAGCAGCGTGGCAGAGGGTTGATTTCGGACGATGCCATGCCTGCTGCGAGATCGTCCATCCCTCTTGAGCTTAGGCTTGGAGCCTGCGCGCTATATTCGGCAAGATTTTATTCACGGAGGTTGTCCGTGAATGAAATCTTGCCGAATATAGCACAGCAGGCTCCAGGCACAAGAGGGATGGACGATCTCGCAGCAGGCATGGCGTCGTCCAAAATCGACCCTCTGCCGCGCTGCTGCAACAAACCTCACCCGGGTGATCCTTGCACAGCAAGGATCATCTGAAAATGTCCAAAGTGTAAAGTAGAAATAATTTTATCAACTCATTTTATAACACAAATTCCTGTAGATTAGGAGTGTACAGTTGGCCCTTCACATTCGCTGTGGTTTGGTTCCAGGACCCCGCCCCCCCCCGTGGATACCAAAATGCGTGAATACTGAAGTCCCGTTATATGCAATGGCATAGCAAAATGGTGTCCTTTATATAAGATGGCAAAATCAAGGTTTGCTTTTTGGATTATTATTTTTTTAAGAATATTTTCAAGCCATTAATACTTAAATCCATGGATACCAAATCCGTGGATATGGAGGGACAACTTTAAATACCTGTAGAACAGGGATGTGTGCAAGGACAAATAATTCCTATAGTTTTCTCTCTTCTGCAGGAGAAATGGAATATTTCTAGCACTGTTTCCACCTAGGTGCCGTTTACACGATGAAAATGTCCCGGGAAGAATTTGTGTTGTTCCCTGGCAGTTTATACGTACATCAGGTCGGGTATGTGATTTTCGGAAGGGGGGGCACCTTTTATCCCTCAACCTGCGGGACTTCCAGTCCCGCAGGTTGTGCCGGTTTTTAAAAAAGTCATGGGAGGATTTGGAAAATCGGAAATGTAAACAGCCTGAGACAAAATATCTCGGTACTAGGGGATGACCGGAAATGGTGACTGGGGGCGGGCTTAGAGATCAGCGACCAGAAAAGGAGGGGTCAGTCACCCGTTAAACAGATCCAGCCTCACCAGCTGAAAATAAAGGCATCCCTTCCAGCTGCACGTAGGTTGATGAGTGTGTGTGCGTGTACTCAATCACCTTTTTAAATGGATTTCTACACTGCAAACCCTTCAGCTTTAACCTCTTCCTCAACTGCATGTTACAAAGAGATCGTGGTGGGCAGAGGGTCGCCCATTCATCCCCTGCCTTGATCATCTCCCTGGTCTGAATGGGCCCAGTAAAATATTCCAGCCTCTGAGCGAAAGAATACACTTTTATCCCCCCCCTCTGTGTCTGTGTCTTTCAAAATGCCTGTCGCTGGGTTGAAATCTTCACTCTGCAGCTAAAACTCTGCTGTAAGGGTTAACATTTTAAAGAGGCAAGGGGAATACCAACCCTCTCCTCCCCACCTAACTTGGCTTGATTTCAAAAGGAAAGCACTCCCTGCGTCTGAGCAGGGATCACATTCACATTCTGGGTCTTTCAAAATGCAGCTCCCTCTGCTTTAAGTGTCAAGATTTTAAAAGAAATCCCAAGCCTCTCCTCCCCCCCACCAACAACTCAGCTTGATTTCAAAAGGAAAGGGCATGGTTTAATTGTTCCCCCGTCTGAGCGAAAGATCACATTCTTAGTCTTTCAAAATGCCTTCTGCCTCTGCTTAAAGGGTTAACATTTTTAAGAGACAGGACAAACACAAGCATCTGCCCCCTCTCTCCCCCCCCAGCAAGCCAATAGCATCACTCGTGGCATGGAACTCTAAAGGAAGTACGCCACCGAGGTTGTGAAAACAGGAGTAATCGCATCCTTGATTGACAGCCAAAATATATATATATATATATATATCCCAGTAAGCTAAACATGTGTAAACAGCAAAAGCACGGGATATAAGAGTACGGGACCAATAAAAACTTTTGTTGTGTAAATATCAATCACGGGATCTTCCAGGATTTCCTAAAGAGTGACAAAAATCGTATAAACAGCGAGGGACGGATACGGGATCAGGAAGTCACAGCAAGCCCCGCGACAATTTTTGTTGTGTAACTGGCACCCTAGTATTCACACACCTCATATTGTTTTGGAAAATTATTCAGCACTGAAGCATGTGTGTGTTGGGGTGGGGTGTTGCCAGACAACTGTGATTCCTGAAATACATGTTGGGGGGGGTTGTGTGTGCAAAATTAATGTCTTTTTATGCAAACCCAACAATTATGCAAAAAGATACATGTTTTTGGAAACTGTAGGGATTTGGGTATACAAAAAGACAATATCCATGCCCAAAATTGTTTCCTTAAACAGTTGTGGGGGTTTTGTGCAAAATATTTTTTGTGTGTGTGCAAAAAACAACAGAGTTTCACAAAAAAATGTGTTTTTGGAAAGTGTTTTTGCACAAAAATGTGGCTTTTTTTGTTTTTGTTTTGCCTCCAAACATGTTTTTCCAACAAAAATATTTTTAAACAGAAGGGGTATGTGGAGATACAAAGACAGTAAACCAGTGAGTTTAGGAAGTACATGGTTGTAAGATCTAGGTTCCAGATCCTGACAGGAGAATTCTGCCAGTTGTGTTTGTTAGTCATTAATGCAGGAATTTACAACTTCCAATGGTCCAAAGGCTACATTCATATTCCCTGCAACCCCAGAGGGCTGTACCCTCTCCTACTATCTCCAAAGTGGGAACAGCCCTCTCCCATGGGCTGAAATGCCATAGCACACCTCCTAGAGGGTAGAATTGGTTATTTTAGCCAAAATTTGGGGGCACAGAAAGGGAGAATCCCCTAAACTGCAGCTGCAGGGAGGGAACTCTGTGGAATGCATGTGGTGTGTGGGTCACACTTTGTCCATCTCTGCACCAGTGTATTGTGACCTAGGGAAACAGTAGGGGGAAACAACATGAAATGGCTATTATGTGTGGGGAGAGTTAATTTAATATGATATGAATTAGCTGGTCAGGAGATTATCAGACACATTAATAGTGGCATTACAGCAACACCAGGAGATCGTAAAAGGGCTCTTTTATCAGATGCCGCTGTCCGCCCTTGTTATGCACCGGTTCTGCTGCCGTTCTGCAGGCACTGCTCTTTATTGATGGATCAATAGATCCCCCGTTCCGTTCCTGTCATGGATTTTGCTGTGTGCGACAAGGCGGCTTGTTTCGCTGGTGAGATCCCAGCGTCAATGGGAAGTCCCTGCCAGAACACTTCCAGGTGAGATCGGGACATCCAGGTAAGTGACACACTTTTTATGACCCTCCTGGGTTACTTGTACTTTATAAAGCATGTTTTTGTGCTTGCTGTCACTTTTTTGGTGTTCTTTTTCTTTTTGAATTTCCTGCGTTCGCTTCTTCTCATAAAAATCCGCGGGATTTCAATCCAGGAAGTGAATGGAGCTCCATTAAACTCCGTTTACTCCTGAGCTGCCTGACCGTGGGGAGAGGAGGTAAGTGTGGTGGGGAGGATTATTGTGGTGGGTCTTTTTGTGTTCCTGTCTGATAATCTCCTCACTTCATTAGCTGCAGGATTCTTAGACTTGTAATCATCTTATTGTTCACTCTATAAGGGAATGAATGAATAGGAAAAGGATATATTGTAGTCTGTGAACAACTGTGCCCAAATGCAAGAGGATAGCCCTGTCAAAGAATGATTCACAGCAGCTGATGTTTGAAATATATTGAAGCAGAAGTTAAAATGCGTGCTGGAAACTCAGCCCAGATTTGATCATGAAGGGAATGCCTCAGAAAGTGTCCGGGAAATGAAGGGAGGTCCAGCAGAGTGAAATCAAAGTTAACTTATCCTCTTCCTGTAGCCCAGAGCACTGACCAAAGGGGAGCTTAACACTGCTGAGAACTTCAGAACATCCAGAGAAATAAATGAGGCATGGAATTGTGCTGTTTTATGAGTGGTTTTCACACATAATATTCAACATGTGCATGTACACCGATTGCTTGGCTGTACAGTGGTACAGTTATGCACACTTAAGGGAATGTATATGTGTTTTTTCTGGGTTTACATTGCTGGTCAAGTGTTCAGTAAAAGATAAAGATAAAAATAAGGAATTGGGTTGATGGGTGGAGGGTCTTGTTTGAATTTTTGTTTGAAATGAAACAATTATCCAAGCACTGCTGTTAATCCTACACAGAAATAAGTCCTAGCACCTCCAGTGGGACTTCCATAGGATTGCACTTTCTGGAAAAGTTACTATTTCTAAACAATTATAAATATAGGTAGCTCAGTCATATAGACAATTTTTAATTTTATCTAACCACTGAAAACACTGTGACCAAATTCTGAAAATGGATTAAAATGTTAATGAAAATTTTTAAAATGCTGACAAGAATGTATTTGATTACATGGGGAACAGGGGAAGAAGGCAAGAGGAACAGTTCAAATAGTAACCCAGGAGTTGTCTAAACAGTCAAAATACCCCTCATGGAATTCGCTGGGAATCCTACCTGTCTAAATGGGACCCTGCACCAATCCACAGTATTCAGAAGGATAGGAGCCCAAAATGGCAAAAACAACATAGTTTCTTAAAAACAGCAAGAGGGGTGTGCATTTCTGCTCGCTGTTAGTCCAAAACAATGTATCTGTAGGTAAGTTTTCAACTTGTTATTAGGACTTTTTTAGATAATCCTCTAAAACTTTCTTTTGCTGACATATTTAGATCCGTTTTTCTGCTGGCAAAAGAACCCTTCCTACCAGACCTTACCTTGAGTTGCGTCAAAAGGCAGCCCCAGCATTGACCACGAGTGAACGGAGCTCCATTCACTTCCGCGCCCATGATCTCGCAGATTCTCGTGAGAAGACTTGAGTGCGGTAAATTTAAAAAAATAAAGAAAGAGAAACACACAAAACGTAAACACAAGCACAGAAACACACTTTAAAAAATAAAAGTAAACCAGGGAGGTTCATAAAAAGAGCATCCCCTACGTGGCTGTCATGGTCTAATCTGGAAGTGTTCTGTCATTGACGCCATATTCTCATGAGCACAATGGCACAAGGATTCAAACACCGGCAATGCTGGCAACAAAGCGCCACATGAGATCTATTGATGGCTTGGCCCATCAATAAAATAGAACAGCTCATTTACATTACATGATTGCAAAAGGATGATGTCATCTGATATGCGCACCCTTTCGCGTTCATTAGGCATCGTTATGACACCATATTTGCTGCATCTGATAAAGTCCCTAGTAGATATTGTTAAGGTTGCCCTATTCCACTTCCTCAAATCCAGGCATCTAATTTGTATAGTATACAAATTATTCTAGTTATGTGAATTAGGCACATTGATTGTTGCATTTCCCCCTCCCACCACATTTCAACCTTCATAGCCTTTTTTCATAGTTTCAACTGATCTAAGAGAACCAGTGTAGACTTATTGGATATGGAACAGGGATAGACAAGTACATGTCCTTTGTTGGTCACATAAGACTGCCTTAACTCATATCTGATTAGAGTATAAATCAACGGGCTAGATGGAAGCTCTTAAAAAGAAGGGATAAAATCCTATTAAAAGAAAGTACAGTTGTCCCTCCACATCCATGGATTTGGTATCCACAGATTTTTGTATTCACAACTTGAAAATATTCTTTAAAAATAATAATCCCAAAAACAAACCTTGATTTTGCCATCTTATATAAGGGATACCATTTTGCTATGCCATTGCATATAATGGGACTTGAGTATTCACGGATATTGGTATCCACGGGGGGTCCTGGAACCAAACCCCAGCAAATATGAAGGGACAACTGTACTCTTCTTGTCTCATGTCTCTTTTAACCTCAGGACTCACGATCATATAATCAGCAGCAAAGTCAGTTGCTGCAGTGCAGAAAGAAGAGATTTCACCCAACACCGGTTACCTGTGAACAACAGTGATAATACAGCATAGTGAACAACTAGTCAGCAAATGTCCAAAGTTTGCCTCCCCATTGTTCTTAAGCAAACATGCTCTTCTGGAATATATGCATAACAATTGTGGAAACAACCCACAACCCAGAAGCAATAATGAGATATTGTCAAGAAGGAATTTGAGCAACATATCATTGTATATTTTGACATTCAGGACTACAGCCCTGAAATATGAAGCAGTGTATGGGTAACCCCAGTGTGGGATGAAGAGTGAGTCATTACTTGAGGGGAGACAACATTGTTTATAAATCATTGTTTCTTTGAAGTGGGGGGAAAATTGAGAAAGAATCCTCTAGACAGAATTATGATTAACCATCTAATTGTTCTGCTGGTATGCTTGCTTTAGGGCTTTCCTCTGCTCAGTGAACATTAACAATGTGTTTCTCCTCTTGCTATCCTTGCACCCAGATGATAGTCATTTAGAAAGGGGAAAAGCAAGCAGTTTTATATTTGTCATCCTAACACATTTTAGGAGATTATCAGATGCCCTTAATATGGCGTTAGAGGAACGCTAGGAGATCTCCAAAGGGCTTCCCTTTTGGACGACATTGTCCTGTTATGCTCCAGTGCTAGTCCCATTTCACCTTCATTTCTTTTTCTTCATGGCTTAAGCCATGAAAAGATCACCAATCCATTCCTGTGATGGTATGACAGGTGAGTGAAAAGGTGTCCTGTTTCCGTAGAGCGATGCCAGCCGCAGTGGGAGGTGTGTTCCAGAACACTTCCAGGTGCGATTGGGACATTCAGGTAAGTAACACCTTTTTTTGTACCAACCCCAGGTTACTTTGTATTTTTTAAGTCTGTTTTTGTGCTTGCTGACACTTTTGGATGTATTTTTGGCTTTAAAAAAAAAAATTCCATACACTTGTCCTTGTGCGAGAACGGGCCAGGATTTCAACCAGGAAGTGAATGCAGCTCCATGTGAGGTGCATTCACTCTGTGGCTGCCGAGGGGGAGGGAAGGCGCACAATTAAAGGTAAGTGCAAAACTTTTTATTCTTGTGCTGGGACGGGGTCAGGAGGGTAGCGGGAGAGGAGATAGCGAGATGGGGATGCTACCTATTTTCTTAGTCTTGTTTTCCTCATCCTTTTTAAAGCTAAATCTAATACTAGAGAAATGTTAAAAGCTTTGACGAAGGATGCTGCTACATTGCAGAAATAATACAGTTTGACACCATTTTAAATATCTTGACACCATCCTATGGAATCTTGGGATTTGTAGTTTGTTGTGGCACCATAGCTCTCTGACACAGAGCCTTACCACACTCCAAGGAAGAGTGGGAAAGCAGCAGGAACATTCCATCTTTCCTGCTGCCTTTACGCATGACATCAGTGTCTTTCCAGGGTTCTTTCATTCCAGTCTCATAAGGGACTGAGCTAAAACGTGCCTTTTTGCAAACAGGTTTTTCTGGTTAGCAAAAAGGCATGGCTTTACCCTTATGGAACTAGAATGAAAAAAAACAACACCATGTGGGAAGGCAGCAGGAAAGACGGAATGTTCCTGCTGCTTTGCCGCCTTTTCTCAGAGTGCGGTAAGGATCAGAGAAAGCTAAATATCTAAAAAAACTAAAAATCCCAGAATTCCATAGCATTGAGCCATGGCAGTTAAAGCGGTATCAAACTGCATTGTTTCTGCAGTGTGGCAGCAGCCAAGCTGTAAGAGTTGGTCCAGTGGCGATTCTTCTACTGGCAATGGATAAAAGAACATTTTGTAATTGAGTTTATGGTTGTTTAGAGCTGGCCACTTAATTTTTGTTATCATGCATCATAGGGAACATGAGTTGGCAGAAACATATTTGTGGCAAGAAATTAAGAGATATCATATCCCTGTATTCCATGCCAAGCTCAACCTGTTTATATTCTTATGCCAGCCACGGAGCTTATTAGGTCATTCCATTGTAGGGTATATGATAACATCCAGTTGTTAAACATATAACAAATCCAGAGTGGAATGCAAAATCATGTCAAAGTATGCTGGCATGGCTACATGATACTGCTTGATTAACTTATACCTAGTATGTTTTACTTATGGTACTTAACTCATTTAATAAATCACTTTGAAAGAGCCACACCATGTCATTTTGATCTTGGGGGAGGTTGAGTGTAATTTCAAGGGCATTGACAAAGCAGTTTTATTTTAACATTTAAAAAATGCATTCATTGTTAAGCAGACTTTGAAAAGGTTTATCGTCAAGGAACATGTCTTGAAGTGAAGGTATGTAGGGATTTTGGGTGCCAGGCTTGTAGGGATTTGTGTTTGTGTGTTACTGCTAAAGGGCCCCAGGTTTGCTTGTAACACTCACCTCTGGGATTCTGAGTAAGCAAATTGGAACTTGGTATCTTAAATAGTTTCCTTTTCATTGAGTATTCATTATTGACTCTAGGTTCATCTGTGGAACTATTTTTAGAACTGATTGTGAAGTTGCAACTGAGTTTACTTTTAACCTCAGCAAACTCAGAACTGATAGTAAATTTAGGATCATTTACATCTACTGCACTCATATGTGGGACGATCCAAAAATTAAAATAGACACTCAACAAAGATGAGTAAATCAGGCTCATCTAATGAGCTGCTATAGTCAATTTCTTTTGGTACAAGTCTATTTCTATCAAAGAGAGCATAGGGAAGGCAATAAAATGTGGATTGGTGCGCAGTCATGCCACTTCACAGCTGCTTTCATTTCTCTCCATGGTGTTCTTTTTAAAAGATCGCAGGTATATGAAGCTATCTGCATTTGGTGTTCAAATGGCCATGCCTGTGAATCAGGATGGCAGGAGCCAGTTGCCACTGCTAAACAGTATTTTTAAAAAAAGCAAATCCAAGGGGTGGAAGTACAACCTTCTGCTTAATTAAACAGGAAAAAAGGCTGTTTCATCACCTCAGCACATGAATGCTATGACAACAATCCAACATGGTGGTTCCGGGTGCTACTTTGCCGGCAAGCTCCACCCCCTGTGCATATCCGACCAATCAGCTTTCTACTTCCACTCTTATTGGGAAAGCACAGCAAAGTGAATTGTTTGTTGCAACAAGCAGGAATGTGCATTTCTATCACAATTAAAAAAAAAAAACTTTGTGGAAAGCCACAAAGGCATTTCCTGTGGAGTATATGCCGGTTTTTTGCCCCCCTCTTCTGAATACGGCAAAATGATGTGGGATTCCATTGGGACAAAAGGCATTCTCTTTGAATTCTATGAGGAATATTTTCACCCTTTAGACAAGTTCTAAGTACTTGAGAACAAGATTAATCTTGTTTCCTACGAATGATTTGTCGGCATCCTTCATTATAGAAGGCTCTTTGAACACACATTTCTATTTTCTAACGGAGGCAAATGACTAGATGCCTGCCAGTGATGCTTCCTCTGCTGCACCCAGAGGTTGGAAGCCTGTTGGTGACATTTGGAGGCACACCCTCCCACTACACTTGTGCATGAGCTTCTTTTTTTTTTTAGATTGTTGTATAAGGTGGTATTCAGTACCTCTTTCTGCAGTGACTCACTACCACCCAGTGCAACCAATCTTATCCAGGCTAGAGGTAGAATGAGGTGCACTGGATAGTATCCCACTGTGGTTCTGCAGCCAGGAGAAGAGAGAACATGTCATAATTGTGGATCTCCTATGGGTATATGCAGATATGCTAGAGATCTGGGGGTGGGTGGGAGAGGAGATGGCACCTTCTTCCTTGTCTTGGGGAGAAGCCACAGCTAGACATTGCCTAGGTGCCTCTGCCCTCCACCAATTGTGGCATGCTTCAGCATAGAAAAGATCAATTGCACTGGTGTGCAAGCAGAAGGGGCCACAAAAGTGTGCTGGGAGAGCATCATGCTAGGATCTTTGGAATGAAGTGGCCACCTCATCCAGCCCAATGCTAGATCCAGCCCTGCTGAGAATCTCCAAAGTAGGGAAAATATGTGTGAAGTCCTGGCTTTGGCACTAAGGACTATGGTATTAAGAGGTTGGATTCACATGCCTATTATGCTTGTCTGGTTTTACTCCATATAGAGAAATACCTCTAATCAAAACCATGGTTTCCAACCGTATGCTGCCTTTTAAAAGCAGACATTGTAAGCTATATAAATGCCCTGGTATGTAGTGTTCAAAGGGTTGTTTCAGTGACTATTTTGGCTGGATTTCTAAATAATGAACCGGTCCAGTAATATTTGTTTATGAGTGCGTTATTTATATGTATAGCAGCTTATCTCCATCAAAAGAGTAATTTTTGCATCACTTATTGTCATGTGAGGAATTGGCCCTGTGAAAATGTTCAGAGTGTTGGTAGTTATGGATTGAGTGGCCTAAGAGATCAAATCTAGTTTTCTTCCAGGATTTAGTTGACATCAGCTCTGAATAGGGCTGCCAGACTTACCGTGCCACCTGGCGGCTCCTTTGTGGGTCTGGTCTGGCCTCCCTTTGCCCCCTCTGCCCATGTGGTGGCCGGCATGGGAGCCGGCATGGTTGTCTTCCCTTTCCCGGCCTGCTCCATGGGCTGGGAAGGAGTGTGAAAGTGAGTACCAATCAGGGCAGATCCACCCTGCCCTGATTGGTTGCTCTGGAGGGGGACAGGATAGTGCTGCCTTTTTCAGCAGTTTTTCAGGAATTTTGCAGCAGTTTTACGACTGCTGCTTTACAGTTTGGCAGTCGGGTATATATCCCCGGCTGCTGCACTGTATTGGACAGTGGCTTGTCAGGAGCTGAAGAGGGAACACCTGTTGGGGAGACCTGCTGGGCCGACTGAAGAGGCCGAAGCCAAAGTGGGCAGTGAGCAGCAGAGTACAGCATGTGGCGGTGTGCAGCATGCAGCGGTGATGAGCAGAAGGGGGTTCTGGGGGTTGGAGCTGGGTGAGGTGACCATGCACACCAGGGTTGGGTGGGCCGGGGCGCCATGGCCGGGCTCCGGGCTGGGCGTCCCTGCAGTGTGGCAGCAGGAGGCATTGGGCTGAGCACATGGCCTTGGAACATGGTGGGTGGGGGCAAGGTGGCCACCCAGCTAACACCTGTCCTGGCCGTGCAATGAGTGGTGGCAGCAAGGGATAAGGGCAGCGGGGGGCTGTCCATGGGGCGCAGAAGGGGCTGCCAAAAGGGGTCTTCCACAGCCACCAGGGGTTCTACAATGGCCACTAGGTGGTCCGCAAAGGCCACCAGGAATTCTACGAAGGCCACAATGAGTTCCACGAAGGCTACCAGGGCAACAAACAACAGGCAAGAGATGCTGCAAAAGGGGGCTACTGGTGACCTCAGTGGCAAGCAAGGGGCAGTTCAGTGACTGCAGCCATCACGGGGCACTTTCTTTGGTGGGCACATCAGGTGCATCTGGGTGGTCATTGAGCCACTCCACTGAAGTCACTGATCTGACATCGCTGAGGCAAGGTTGCCAGATCATGTTTTGGGGTTTTTTTCTTCCAAAAAAAAAAAAGAAAGAAAGAAAGAAAAGAAAAGAAAAGAAAAGAAAAGAAAAAAAGAAAAAAAAGGAAAAAAAGAAACTAATTAGAAGCAACAAATACGTAAGGGGATGCTTCTGGTCCACCAGAGGGAGGCTCACTAGGGTATGAGGGGTGATTTTGTCACCTTCTCAGGCACATGCCCCATTCTTTGGAGGCAAGGCTGCTCAGGACCCAGTTACCTTTTAGTGAGTTGCCAGTTTGAACTGATGCCTCCCAAAAGGGTGACGCTACCAACCAGACCTCACACTAGAGGTCAGGCAGGCAGAGCCTTTACCCCAAAGAGGAGTGCCCTGCTCAGGGAAGCGGTCAATGCCAGATGGGCTGACAGTTCAGAGGGCATGTTATGGTCCATAATGGATCAATATACTAGTTTGGAGGAGCTATCAGAAGTGGCCATGTTTGTAGTGGAGCAAGTGAGAAAGATGTGGGCCCAAGCCAGATGGGGGTGGGGACAATGTTCACCATCATGCAGCAGTAGTGCCTCAAACACATCAGATTGCTCTTCTTCCATGGTGAAGCATGTGAGATGGAGCAGCGAGAGTAGCAAGAAGAGGAGGAGCAAGAAAAGGAAATGACAGCGGCGCTCCAGGCACATATGGGGGACCAATTCTGATAGCAAGAGAACTTCAGGTGAGTCATCAGGGGTGGAGGACGTGAGCAAATTCACGTATTGGAAGGTGGGTGCATTGGAGCTGGGGCTTCCACAGTAGTTGCTCAGGTTGCACACACAGCAGGGGAGGGCTGACAAGGGACCCACACACATAGGACAAAGGAGCAGATTCGCCTTCTGACCCGGGCCTCACTTTGTTTAAGAACAATGAGGACCCCTAGGGATTCACCTGGACAAGAAGATTCAAGATAAAATCCTCAATGGATATGTCGATGTCTTCTCCCACATCAAGCCGGCAGGTGAGAAAGGGAGAGTTTCCAAGAGTGACAAGAAAAGCTCTGACAATAGCAAAGGGGATCTTGTTGACCATTCCTTCAACGACTGGTTATTGGGGTACACAGTGTTCATGGGGGTGGTTATGATGACTTACCCTGACAGGGACTGGCATTTGGCCAACCATCTTGGGAGCGTGCTCAAGGGCAGGGCTTTGGCTGGCGAGGCAGTGGCCATTGAATATGATGCAGAGTTTTGCAAACGTGCGTCACACAATGACAGGAGTAGGTGGGATCTCCTCGATGACAAGATCTGGCTTCTCACAGTGGGGCCACACATCAAGGGCAGGGCGGAGGTTGCCAAGGCACCTCACAAGAAGGAAGCATGCCATCTGGTGTACTGGGAGTACAACTTCAGTAAGTGCTTCTGGGCCCAGTGCAAATTTGAACATAGCTGCGAGTCCTGCTTTGGCATGCACCCAAGAATCAATTGTATACGGTCCTCATCGGGACAGCAGTCCTTTCGGAATGGCCACCCTGCTGCCTCCGGCACAAAAAAGGAAGCAGGGTCAGGAGCCAACACTGGTCAGAGTGGTGCCAAGCAGAACTGGGCACCTGGGGGTGACAAGACGGAGCATTGCATTCACTCCAGTTAAGCTTCATGCTCTGCTCCCTCTTCTTGCCCTCTACCCCAACAAAAAGACAGCTGCCTATCTAGCTGACAGGTTTTTATACGGTTTTCAAATCCTGGTTGTGGAACCTAGGGTAGCAACTGACTTAGGCAACCTCAAGTCTGCGTCAGAGTTGCCTGCTGTGGTTGCCTGAAAAATTGCCAAGGTATGTGAGGCTGGGAGGGTTGTGTGCTCCTTTGCAGAACCTCCCATGGACAACCTCAGGACATCACTATTGGGCGTAGTACCTAAGAAGACTCCGGGTGAGGACAGACTCATTCACTATCTATCTTACCCTAAGGGGTCCTCAGTCAATGATGCCATCCCAGCAGAGTTCTGTTCTGTTAAGTATGCTTCATTGGATCATTCCATCAAATTGATACAGACATGTGGTTATGGGGCGCTCATGACTAAATGTGACATTCAATCAGCTTTCAGGTTGCTCCTGGTTCATCTGGAGGATCACTGTTGGGTTTCAAGGCCTATGGTACTATGACATGGTGTTACCCATGGGTTGTGCTGCCTTTGAAACATTCAGCACATTCCCTGAATGGGCATGCAACACAGGGTGGGGTCTCCTTTTGTCACTCATTACTTAGATGATTTTCTCATGGTTGGGCTGGCTGGGGGGTCCGTAGTCTGGGTCTTTGCTTTCTTCAGGTTTTGGTGGAGGAAGTCAGAGTGCCCCTGGCACCAGAGAAGACAGTTGGACCTGCCATGGCTTTAGTTTACTTGGGGATTCTTTTGGATTCTGTAAAAGGGGTATCTTACCTGACAGCTGACAAGTTGGCAGGAATCAGGGAGCGGCTGTATGACCTCATGTCTTGCAGCAAGGGCACTCTCAAGGAGGTGCAATCACTACTGAGTGATCACAATTCATCACAATTTTGCTTGCAGGGTGCCAGGGGAGGGCCTTTGTACCAGGTTAGCGGGCATCATGAAGTTATCCTGTCTCCTCATGATCACATTTGGCTGAGAAGGGGGGTCAAAGAGGGTCTCAGGGTCTGGCTGGAGTTCTTGGAAGGCCACAATAGGATCACATTGTGGCAGGCGCAAGATTTTGGGAGCTGGGCTGCAAGTCCCTTCTGATGCTGCAGGGAGCTTGGGGTTTGTGGTTTTCTACAATGAGCATTGGTGTGCACAGCACTGGCTGATGGAGGGGGGGGGAGACTGGCATTGTGCATGATCTAATGTTCCTTTCCCAATTCTAGTGGCAGTGGTTATCTGGAGGGAGAAATTCAGAGACAAGAAAGTCTCCTTTTGGTGCAGTAATCAGGCTGTGGAGTGGATTATCAATAGGCAGTCTTTCAAGTCAGAGAGAGTCATGAAGCTTGTGCGGAAATTTGTGCTCGTTTGCTTAACATTGAATATGAGCTTCTATGCACGCCATATTCCAGGCATGGATAATGAGATTGTGGATGCCTTGTCTCACTTCCAGGACACACAGTTCCACACATTGGCCCCGGATGCAGACCCAGAACCAACACGCTTTCCTGTGGAACTATGGCATCTTGGGAAGGAACAGTGATTCAGGGAGTCCTCAGTTCCTTGGCACCATCAAAATAGGTGAGCTACAGGAGGGCAGTTGGCCAATTCTTTGCTCCCAGGAAGAGGAACTGATATGGGGGCTCCTGGCCAACATCAGAATGAGAGGTGTTGCATTACCTTACCAGGGATTGGCTCCTTGTTCCCTTTTATTGCATTTGGCTGGCATTTCCTTCTTCAGCAAGGCAGCAGGATTTGGTGACCCTTGTGCTACCTTTCTCATCTGGAGGGCTGTGGAAGGTTAGTGTAGGATGAACCATCGGAGGACGGATGTACGGCGGCCAATTTCACATAGCATTCTTTGCAGGTTGGTGGCCAAGCTGGGCAAGGTGTGCCAGTTCAGGTATGAATCACTACTGTTTGGCACGGCCTTCACGGTAGCCGTCTTTGCTGCCCTGCGAATTGGTGAGTTGGTGTGTTCATCTAAGAGGGATGCAACTGTTAGAGCACTGCAGTTGAGTGACGTGTCACTCGGGGCGGATGCGCTGTGTATCCGAGTATGGCGTTCCAAGTGTGATCACAGTTGTAGGGCCTGGTGCATTCATCACCACACACACTGCACACATGCACAGGTTTCTGGAAAAGCACCCCAGAGTGTCAAGCCCCCTTTTCATTCATGAGGACTTGTCTCTACTGACGCGGTACCAGTTCGTAAGCATTTGCGGGCTGCGTTGAAGCAGCTGGGCTTGCCAGCAGAGGAGTTCAGGGCAACTCCTTTTGGATTAGGGCAGCTACCATGGTGGCACAAGTGGGTCTGCCTACAGAGACTATCAAACGGCTGGGCATGTGGTGTTCCAAGGCCTTTGCAGGGTACATATGGCCTGATTTATCAATCCCAATGCAGATGGACTGGGGGACTGACCTTCCCCCACTCGGGGTGGAGGACGTTAAGGCCTTGTTAGTGGCAGCTGCTGGGGTGGCGGAAGGCGGGCCCAAATGGGACCGTTTTTTGTGGTGGTTTGCATGGGTCTTGAACTGAGGTCATCAGTAATCGGAGGGGGGGAAATCTCCATCAAATTCATGGTCAAAGTCAAGTTCAAGTTTAAGGTCAAGTTCATGAAGACCCCTTTTTCCAGCCGTTGGTGGAAAGGGAAGGCTGAAGGGTTGTTAGGCATGCAGGTCCTGTCCTGTCCATGATTCCTCCCCCTTCATCAATGGTGGCGTTGGTAGCTAACCGACAGTGATATCATTGACCAGCATTTGGGTTGGTCGATGTCTGGATCCGGAACCATGTGATTTGAGTAAACCATTGCAGCTGTTATCAATAAAGTGTTGGCCTTTATTGCCAATATATATCTTCATGTACCAATATATCTTTTCAATTGGTACAATGTGTCTGTCATTATTTGGGGAAGAGGGGCAGGGGGAGAACACCCGGCCTGGACAAGCAATCCAGTTATATGACTTGGGGTTTGTTTTTGACTTGAGGGAGGGGGGGTATAAAGTCAAAATAACAGACCTCAAGCCATTCTCAACATTCAGGAAACTTGGACTCAGACCTGAAGTTTGCAAACTATATAAGACACTGTGAATTCTAAGTTTGCAAAGTGATGTATATTAAGTAAGTAGATTGGAAGTTACATGCAATAACCAAAATACAGCTGTGGCATAACCCAGAGAAAGGAATCACTTTGTAGATGCCAGATGTGGGATCAAAACTTTCAACATCCTTTTTGCTCTGCTACCTCCATTCCAGTCCCTTATGCCCAGTTTACTCTGTTGTACAGATTCCCGTGTCATGCACGGATGGAACTTCTGTAAACCCCATCCAAGTAAAGTTCTCTCTTATAGCCAGATGCAAAAGAGATCCAAAAAGTACATCCTCTTAATGAGGTTCAATTTCTTGTTGATAGCTTGTCTTGCTGACTAAACTAGGACTGGGTCACCCACATGCTACTTTAGGGACAAGTAAGAATTTTGTGTGATTTGGGATTATTTTTTCTAAGAACTTTAAAAATAACTTTTTAATATGAACACTAGATAGAAAAGAAGCTGGGCTTTTTTTATTATTTAAAGCACACAAATGTGAGTGTTGTTGTCATGTGCCTTCAGGTTGTTTCTGACTTATGGCAATCCTTTCATGGGGTTTTCTTGGCTAGGTTTGTTCAGAGCGGATTTGCCATTGCCTTCCTCTAAGTCTAGCTTAGAATGTGCATGCAGCCATTTTGTGGTGCTGTATTAAGATTGCCACCTCTTTTTTCCTGACAGATGCCTCATCTTTAACAGCTGTATGGCAATCAGTTACAAGGAATAGCTGTGCCTATTAAATTCAACTGCTGCATATGGCTGAAAATTTCATGCAGTTCATTTTCAATAATGTATGAACGTTTGCTTTATAGACAGCAAAGCCTTTGACTGCATAGATCATGAAAAAACTATGGATCACTTTAAAAGAAATGGGTGTACCAACACCCTTAATAGTCCTGTCCTGTACTCAGGGCAGGAGGTCACTGTAAGAACAGAATATAGAGAAACAGAATGGTTCCCAGTTGGAAAGGGAGTAAGGCAAGGCTGCATTCTATCACCCTACTTGTTCAACTTGTACACAGAAAACATCATGCACAGAGCAGGTTTAGAGTCGAAGGAAGGAGGAGTGAAGATCGGAGGAGGGAACATTAATAATCTAACATATGCAGATGACACCACACACAATACTAGCTGAAAACAGCACAGACTTGGACCAACTACAGGTTGATCCAGTTGATTCGGTATCCATGGTTTCACTTTCCACATCTGGGGGAAAAAAAGTTCTCTCTAGACATTTCTAAAGAATATGGTTTCATATTATCCACGGTTTCAGGTATCCACCAGGGGGGTGTCTTGGACTATATCCCCTGTGGATATGGAAGTCAACCTGTACTAAAGAAAGTCAAAGAAGAAAAGCGGGCAACTTCCGTGCTTAAAATATGGCGCGGCCACTTCCAAAGCTTCACGGACGTGCAACGAAGGATCCTGGAAGAGGGACGGCGGCATCCGAAAATGACCCCCTCTTCTGTGCAACAGCGTTGTTCCTCTCCCGGGACCTCATCCCACGGTAGGCACTGTTAAACGCTGTCTGAAAATCTCCTTACACTTTAAAACAGTGATGGGCAACCTTTTGAGCTTGGTGTGTCAAACTTCGCCAAAAAACTGAGCATAACTCAGGTGGCGTGTCAGTTTGAGGGAAAAACATGTATGCATGCAGGATTCCCACTTTGGGGAGGGTGGGAGGGGGGAGGAAAGTGGGACCGGAGCTTCAAAGCCCTGATCACCACTTTAGAGAGGGTGGGGGGTGGAGGAAAGTGGCCACTGGGGCTTTGGAAGCCCTGATTGCTACTTTAGGGAGGGTGAGGGGGTGCAGGAAAGTGGTGACTGGAGCTTTGAATCCCCGATCGCCACTTTAGGGAGGGTGGTGAGGTTGCAGATGGGGGGGGGAGGCCTACGGCCGCATGTCATCAGAAATGGCTACGCGTGTCATTGCTGACACACGTGTCATAGGTTCGCCATCACTGCTTTAAAATATAGTGGGACAAGAACATTTTTACAGGATTGTCTGATAATCTCCTAAGACAGGGGCAAGATGAGGTAAATAGCCTGTCCAGACAATGATGATGATAATAATAATAATAATAATAATAATAATTTAATAATAAAATTTATTTATACCCCCCCCCCTCTGCTAAAAACAATCGGGGCAGCTTCCAACAATTAAAACTCTACAATGCCAACTAAAAGCACCACCCACCCCTCCCCTACCCCATAAAAAGACATTAAAAAATATAAATTTAAAACCACCTAGCTAAAATCACATTAAAAACAAATATAAACAAGACTAAAAAAGGCCAGGAGACACAGTTCCTGAGGCCGGGATCTAATCAGGAAAGGCCTGCCAAAAGAGATCCGTCTTTAGTGCTTTTTTGAAGCTACCTAAGCTTGTTATCTGATGGATCTCGTTTGGCAGGCCATTCCATAAATTGGGGGTGATTACCGAAAAGGCCCTCTGGGAGGTTGCAGACAGCCTAGATTTTTGTGGCTGAAGCAAATTCCTTCCAGAGGACCGGAGTGTGCGGGGACGATTGTATGGGAGGAGGTGGTTCTGAAGATAAGTTGGACCCAAGCCATTTTGGGCTTTAAAGGTAATAACCAATACCTTATACTGGGCCCAGAAATTGATAGGCAGCCAGTGGAGAGATTTTACTACTGGAGTTATATGGTCTCTCCAGGATGTTCCCGAGACCACTCTGGCTGCCATATTTTGTACCAACTGAAGTTTCTGGACCAAGCACAAGGGTAGCCCCATGTAGAGCACATTGCAGAAATCTAGACGAGAGGTTACTAACATGTGCACCACAGTCTCAAGATCCCTTACTTCCAGGAAAGGGCACAGCTGGCATATCAGCCGAAGCTGATAACAGGCGCTCCTGACCGTTGCATTCACCTGACTCGTCATCTGAAGTGATGAATCAAGGAGCACCCCCAGACTGCGAACACAGTCCTTAACGGAGCGTGTGACCCCATCCAGGACTGGAGGTTGCAACCCCACTCCTGGTTTCGGGGCCGCTACCATGAGCACCTCCGTTTTGTTCAGATTTAATCTCAATCGGGTTTTCCTCATCCAGCCCATTACAGCTTTAAGACAGTCATTAAGAGGAGGGATGCCATCAGAATTCAAGGCTGATGATTGGGACAAGGAGAAATAGATCTTGGTGCCATCAGTGTACTGATAACACCCAGCCCCATAACTCTGAATAATCTCACCCAGCAGCTTCATATGGATGTTAAACAGCATCGGGGACAGAATGGTGCCTTGCGGAATGCCACAAGTAAGCTCCTTTCTGCTGGAGCAGCTGTCCCCGAGCAGCACCCTCTGGGACCTGCCTGAGAGGAAGGACCGGAACCACTGGAGCACAGTGCCTCCGATTCCTAACCCACTCAGGCGATCTAGGAGGATGCTAAGATCTATTGTATCGAAAGCCACTGAGAGGTCTAGAAGAACCAACAGGGACACATTACCCCTGTCAATGCTTAGACGCAGGTCATCGGTCAAGGCAACCATGGCAGTCTCAACTCCAAATCCTGTCCTGAAGCCAGTTTGAAATCGGTCTAGATAATCAGTTGCATCCAAGACCACTTGGAGTTGAAGAGCAACTGCCCTCTCGATCACTTTGCTCAAGAATGGTAATATAGAAACCGGGCTATAGTTGTTCATGTCTAGGGGGTCCAGGGAAGGTTTTTTCAGGAGTGGCCTAACTGCTGCTTACTTTAAACAGGATGGAACACCCTTCCCTGAGGAATGCATTGATGATGTCCTTAAGGAACACCATCAAGGCACCCCCCCCAGATGGTCAGCCATGAAGGGCAAGGATCAAGAGGACAGGTCGTCTTCCTCACTCTACCAAGTAGCTTGTCCACGTCCTCAGTACTCACGGATTGAAATTGATACAGTAAACTTACATCAACTGAGTTGCTGGACACCTCGTCAATTGTTTCTGTCAAAATACTGGCATCTAAGTCGGCTCTTATCTGAGAGATTTTATCTGCAAAGAAGTTGTTAAACGCGTCACAGCAGGCCATTGTTGGGTTAAGCAATGGGTTCTGCACAGGTATAACCTGCATCATCTCCCTTACCACCCTAAACAGCTCTGCTGGACAGGACTCTGCAGATGCAATATGTGCAGAGGAGAAGGATCTCTGTGCTGCGCGTATTGCCTCTCGATAGGACCGAAGAAAGTTCCTATGATGAGTCCTGTCAGATAAGAGTCGAGTTTTCCGCCAGTTGCACTCTAGTCGTTGTCCAACCCACTTCATTTTCCTCAGCTCTGATGTATACCATGGCTTACGGTTAGGAGCGGGTTGGAAAGGATGCTTGGGAGCGATCGTGTCAATAGGCTTGGTAAGGTCGGTGTTCCAGGTATTAACCAAAGCTTCAATAGGGTCACCAGCGTTAACAACCATTAACCCCTCCAAGCCTTTCTGGAATCCTATTGGTTCCATTAGCCTTCGGGGGCGGACTATTCTAATGGGTCCACCACCCCCAGTGGGGCGGGAAGAGACTCTTTTGACCAGGAAATGATCCATCTATGACAATGCGGAGGTTTTAATAACCTCCGCCCATGGATACCCCTGTTCCATACTGAAGACCGCATCGAGGGTATGACCCACACAATGTGTGAGCCCAATGACAAATTGGGATAGGCCCATGTTTGTCATGGTTTCCATGAACTCCTGAGCTGCACCAGTCAGGTTTGTCAAGCTGGCCTCGAGTGGAATGTTGAAGTTGCCCAAAACTAAAAGTCTCCCTTGGGAAGGAGTTCCAAAGCTTGGGAGCAGCCACCAAGAAGGCCCTCTCCCTCGTTCCCACCAAATATGCCTGGGGAGGTGGTGGAGGTGAGAGCAAGGCCTTTCTAGAACACCTTAAAACCCAGGCAGGCTCATACAGGAAGATCATGCAGTTCCTCAAATAGCCTGAAGCCATATATCCATTTGAGAAACGAGATACAGACTTACTGTTAAGATGCTCAGTTCTAGAAATCTTAGCAGAACAATCATTCAGCAGTGCACTATATTCACCCATGGATATTTGGGATGAGGACTCAAAATATAATTTAAGCAATGAACTCTGGACTACATCAGACAATTTCACATCCTACTTGCTGCAATGCTGGTGGACTGTGGTGATTTTTCATGGCTTCCAGCGTGCAAAGTGAAACTTGCATTTTCAATGAGTTAGATTTTTGGTTTTGGCTTGGTTATTAGATCAATTATATGAAAATTAGTTTTTTTAAAAACTGTTTTCATACCATTTTAGGCATTTCAATTTGAATCTTCATTTGCTGCTGTTACTGACATAAGCCAGGGCAAAGCAATACACAAAACCAGACACCATACAGCAAATAGGACAGTTTCTGTCTTGTGATGTATAATGAAGTGACTGTCAAAATTCAGTGTACAATACTGTTTGTGTCAATCATCTTGCAGTTGGTTGGACAGTATATTGAGGCTAGATTTCATTGTAATTATCTGTATTAAGTGTAGAACCCCAATTTAAATATGGATGTATAAATGAATGGAAAATCTTTATGTGTATGTGTGTGAGTGAGTGAGTGAGAGAGAGAGAGACAAAGAACTGTAGGAAAAGTATTTTTAGCAATAAGGAAAATATGACATTGAGAAGAGTAGAAAAAAAGCTTTTTTTAGTACTGTATTAATAAAAATGAAAAAGAAAAGAGTGAGCAATTTTGGCTCAGTTTAGTTTATAGTTTTGGGGAAATCCTCAATATGCATATATATGACTCCTCAGGAAGACTGAAGAACAGAGTAGTACAGAATTAAAATAGTTTTTCAAAATATGTATTTACTAAGACACTGAACAGCTGCAACAGTCTTTCTTTCCTACTATCCTTCATCTCCCCTTTACTATTCTTGGCATTTGTGGGGACATTTAGGACATAGTGAATGTGATAAGCCTGTGGAGTTCATGGAGTAAAGCCATGGCTGGCCAGCAATGGGATCCATGTGTGCCCGCCGTCACCAATGTGGTGACAAGGGACTGACTCTAACACCAACACACATGTTTTGCTTAAAGATAAAAAAAAGAAAGAAAGATAGTCTTTGCGGTGAAGAAAATGGTTAGAATCTCTGGAGTTGGAGAATCCATATAGCTTTGGATATTTTTTTCTTCCAGCAGCTGTGAGAAACACAATGCATTTGGGAAACAATGGAAACACATGGACTGGGTAAGATCTAAGAAGATTAACAGATGGGTCTGTTAATTGTTTTATGGAAGGAGTCCTGAATTACCTACTAGATAACCATAATTTTGAGAGGGAGTGAATAAAATTACATTCTCTAGGTCCAGGGAAATGAGTTATCACATATGTGTTGCTGTGGTTTTTTCTTCTTCTTCAATTCAGACTACAGATGGGTGATCCCTCCTCAACTCAGTTAGGAACTGGATAGGCATTAAGAACTTTTTGGGTGAGTACTAGAAAACAAAACCCTCTGTGTTTTCCATAGTTCTCTCCTAGCTTGTAAGGCTTGTGAAGACAAGCTGATGGTAACATGTCTACATGGCCCTTCTTGTGTTACTTCCTAAGAATTGTAATTCCTTGCATCAGTCATGGTGAGCATCATTCTGGGCACCACAATTAAAGAAGGATATTTACAAGATGGAACATGACCAGATGGGGGAGGCCAAAATGGTGAAAGGTCTCGAAGCCATGCCCTATGAGAAGCTGCTTAAGGAGTTGGGTATGTTTGGCTTGGAGAAGATAATGTGAAGAGGTGACATGATAGACATGTCTAAATATTTGAAGGGATGTCATATTGAAGATGGAGCCAGCTTGTTTCCTTCTGCTCTAAAAATTCAGACATGGAGCAATGGCTTAAACCACCTGACGGTAAGAGCTGTTTGACAGTGGAACACACTGCCTCGGAGTGTGGTGGAGTCTCCTTCTTTGGAGGTTTTTAAACAGAGGCTGGAGTGCTTTGATTGTGTCTTCCTGTATGGCCGGGGGGGATGGACTGGATGGTCCTTGTGGTCTTTTCCAACTCAATGATTCTATGAATAGTTAACATTCAGTTCACAATGTAAACATAAACAAGAGTGGGTTTTTAGATGTTGACTGGTGGTGGGTGACAGCAACCACATAAAGCATGCAGAAAGTATCAAGTATCTGTCTACTCAAATAAATAGGATACTCACATGCTCTCTTTCACATGCTTAGTAGGGCAACTGATCTGGTCCCAGAGCCAGTAGCAATTGACCCAGGTTTCAGCAGGAAAGAAATAATTTTGCAGTTGACTTTGTAGGCCATTTTGTTTTATAGCAGGGATGGGAATTATGCAACCCTCCAGCTGTTGTTGGACAACAACTGCTAGCAATCCTCACCATTAGTTGTGTTTCCAAGGACCAGTGGGACATGCAGTTAAACAGCAGCTTGATGGACTACACAGTTCCCACCTGTTTTAGAGCAAGAGTGGGAGTTCCATTCCAAGTGAAGGATTTGCCATTATAGGTATACATCAGCTGATGAAACTGATATTTTCATGGGTATGGCATTTTAAATGAAAAATTTGGTACCAAAGGAAAAACAACATAGAAAGAATATGGATAGATTACTACATCACAACAAAAAGAAATTCAACATATTCAGAGAATCTTTTATTCAGAACTAACAATGTACACATATGAAATGAAACAACCATGTCAGTTAAGCCTTGCATAAGTAAATAAGAATATTTTGAACCTTCTAGAGTTGATCAGAAGGCTTCTTCCAAAATGCATCCAGGAATGTTTTTTCTTTTCTTTGGCTAGCTTCCAGTTTTTCATTTTAGTGGCCAAACTTTCAGATTTATACTGTTTTTAATGTGCTGGGGGTAGCTGGTGAGGCAGACTTATTTTCTGTCCCCTATCTCTCTGTTTTGCTGTTCCCACATGCTCTGTAAGGGATTCTGGACACAACTGCTGTTTACCTTGCCTGTTGTATGCAGGCACATACAGCGACAGTGCAATCAGCTAGAGCAGAATCCCATTCTTTCCCAGCTCAAGCTTTGTTTATTGCATTGTTTACTGCAGACACAGTGCTGCAACCTGGCACCAAAAGTATGTGTTTCTCCAGCCCTTCTTCACCATCCTCCCAGTGCCGATGCTGCTAAAAAACTTCTAGCTAGACAGATGAGGAGGAGGAAAGGGAGGGCTTGGCAGGCATAAAAAGATTTGTAAAAAGGAGCAGGGTTTTGTGGGTGGTGGTGGTGGTGGTCAGAGGCTTTGTTAACTGGAGTACACCTGTATAAAGTTGACCAGCTGCAGAATCTTGCAAAATCTCATTTTACCTTCTGATTCAGCAAAGAATGTTGGGGGTATGGAATGCCCTTTAATTCAGAATCAAATAATTATGAACTTTAATGACATTATTAGTTCAGATGTAAACAGTGCTGGAGAAGGTGGGTGGGACATTCCCATTTTTGTTGCCCTGCTAAAGATGGAGTGGGTTGTAAAGATGCAAAACTTGCAACAGTTTGAACATGGTGTCACTAGGTTTGGTGTCACCCAGTGCAAGTAACTCATGGTGTCACCCCCATGGACCTTCTCCTGTACCAGACCATACAGATTCAAGAGCACCAAGAAGCTCTGGAAATTACATTTCCCAGCAATCTATGCGTGACTTTGAGGATCACTGAAGACCTACATAGAATGTGAGAGAGGAACAAGAAGGAAGGCTCACCTGGCTAGACACAGCTCCAGGGATATTTTTATAAAAAGTAATACATTTTTGCTGAAACACTGCACAAAAGTTTCATAGACAGTCATTTTGGTGTCACTCCCTCTGATAGTGTCACCCAGTGCAGTCTGCACCCCCACACCCCCATAATGATGCTACTGAGTTGGAAATGTCTCCACTGCTTGCATTGTTGCACTTCCAACATTAATTACTGGACACCTCACCAGTTTTTATAATGGAAAGCATGGAAATTAGATTATTTTCCATTAAAGACTAAACACCATCAGTGAGCCTTTCTCGTGCTCTAACGTCGGAGTGTTGTCAATACCAGAGAAGATCCAACCACTTAAGGTGGCAGATATTCAGCTCTCATTAGAACAGAAGGCATCAAATTGTCCATTAATTATATTATGTTTTTACCACCATGAGGGAATTGTTGGGGTTTTCTGTCTCAGGTACCCAAATGTTCTGGGCTTTCTCTGATACATAGCATAGCACAGAGGCTAAATGTCTACTATACCTAATACAAAATGTATACATCCATTTCAGACTAACCTAAAGTTCACATCTGAAACTCCCTTTCATGGAGGAAGCAGGGATCACAGGATCTCAGGTCACTGTCAGTTGATTTGTAGGTACAAGGGCAAAGGTGAACAAGGCAAAACATTTCATTTCATTTGACAAATGCTTAACCCCCCCCCCAAGTTGCTAAATTTATTCTGAGGTCAGAGTTATGGCTCAGTTCATATACAAAAGCAAGGACAACAGACCTGTACAATAGGTTCCAAATGGAATGTTAAGCCAGCCACATTAAAGTGCTTACATCCTTCAAAATGGAATTTTGATCTCTTCAGATCTGCTCTGGATCTGGTGAATCAAATATGATGCTTGTTACTGTTTTTGTGGGCTATGGAGCAGACCCAGAAAGTTATAGAGAGTTCAGGATAAAGCAGGACGAGCCTGTGCCTGCTCCTACTGTAACTGAATTATTCATTTCAAATGATATGAATGAAACCTCATTTTGGCTAATTTTGTTTTACAAACATCTGTTTGCATTTACACATTTTTATGACATGATATCAGTCTGATTGTTCATCTGCTTCGTCTCTCCAGCATATGGTATGTGCTACAACAAATCGATCAGTTATGTGATCAAAGCTTGTGAGTAAACATCTTCACAGTACTTATAATGCTAGGGACGGTCTTGCAGAAGTAAACTTTTCCTTTTTGCACTTCAGTCTTTGTTTTTATTACTCTTAGAGGGATTAACCATCAGTTTTCTGTATATTAAAAAAACTTGCCTTGTTCTTGGGGCTACAACCAGAAAGTATACCAAAAATAGACACACAACTTTCTTAGGAAAGGTTTGAGGCCCAGTCACTATAGGCAAAACTCAACTGTCATTTTAGGAAATAAATAGTTATAGTAATCTTAGAGGGTGTGAGGCCTCTTTTCTTTCTTTTACTTTTCTTAGGAGCTGGTTTTCTTCACTTTGACACTCTGCAGAACTATTATCTGAGAGGTTTTAATTTGAACGGAAAGACAAGACGCCATGTTCTTAGAAAGAATCTAGAAACAGTAACCTTTTATCCAGCTGTCTCTGTTATTGGACATATGGCAGCTTCCCAATCATGAAAATAAATCTGTACACACTGTTTATCCTGGATCTTACTTCACCCATACCTTGTCTTCTGAGCTATACCACTGTGGTCATAGTAACAGGAGTGTAGATGTTGCCATCTTATATAATAAACTTGGGAACTTATGCATGGGGTGGAGCATACCACAAATATAGATCCTCATCCAAGATAGCAATGTTGAGGATGACATGGGTGCTACTATAGTGGAAGTGGAAGTGACACTGATCCTTTGTATGTCCCAGTTTCCTCTGGCCTCTTCTCACAGGGAGATGCACAGGAAGAAGGTATAGGCCCAGCTGAACTTCAATAAGATCTGAGAAAAGGGGAAGGCACAAAGTGTAACACACATGCAATCCTGCAAGAATTCAGTGAACTGTTTAGATACCAAATGCCTCGGTTTCATGCTTCTTTGAGCTAGCATAAGTGTAATAAATAAATAAGAAATATTGTGGTGCAGTAGCAGGCACTTTGGGATGATGCCAATTATTTGAGCCCATTTCAATCTGGGTTCAGGCCTGATTTCAGGGACTGAATTTGCCTTGGTCATCATAATGGATGACCTTTATCAAGAGAGAAATGGAAGAGTGCAATTTTGTTGCTTTCTTGTTCATTCGGTGGCTTTTGATACTACTGACCATGGTATCCTCCTGGATCAGCTCAGTGGGATGGTAGTTGGGGGAACTTGTACTCCAGTAGTCCCATTCCTACTTATAGGGCAGATTCCAGACAGTAGCATAGGAAGATTGCTTCTTGGCTTCCTGACAACTGTGCTATGGGGTGCTATGGGGAACTGTCTTGTTCCAATGCTGTTTGACCAAAGTAACACACAACTGTAATTCTCTGTTACTTGTGAATCAGTGTGGTCATTCAAGTTCTCCATGAGTGCCTGGATTCAGTAAATTGAACGAGGGCCAATAGACTGAGGCTGAATCCTTGTGATATCTAAAGCAGATCATTAAGCGATCAGTCTGTAAGCACTTAGAAAGGAAGCCATGATCACTAAAAATCAACATGGATTTCTCCAAACAAAACAAAACAAAACAAAACAAAACAAAACAACAGGCCAGACTAATCTGATCTCTCTCTCTCTCTCTCTCTCTCTTTTGATAGCATTACAAGTTGATAGAGTTACGCGTTTGATAGATGAAGGGAATGCTGTAGATGTAGCATATCTTGATTGTAGTAAGGCCTTCAACAATGTCCTCCATGATATTCTTGAAAACAAGGTACTAAAATGTGGGCTAGCCTATGCTACTGTTAGGTGTATTTGTAACTGGTTGACCAGACAAAACCAAAGGGTGCTCACCAAAGGGTGCTTTTCATCCTGAAGAGAAGTGACTAGTGGGGTGTCACAGGGTTCTGTCCTAGGCCCAGTACTATTCAATATCTTTATAAATGACTTGGATGATGGAATAGAGGGCATGCTTATCAAATTTGCAGATGACACCAAATTAGGAGGGGTAGCGAATACTCCAGAGGAAAAATCAGAATTCAAAATCACCTTAACAGATTGGAGAGCTGGGCCAAAACTAACAAAGTGAATGTCAACAGGGAGAAATGTACGGTACTGCAGAAAATAACTGAAATGCACATATATGGGATGGGGAACATATGGCTTGACAACAGTGCACATGAAAGAGATCTAGGAGCCTTAGTAGACCACAAGCTGAATATAAGTGAACAGTGTAACGTGGCAGCTAAAAAAAGCCAATGTGATTCTAGGCTGCATCAACAGGGGTATAGTGTCTAGATCGAGGGAAATAATAGTACCAGTCTATTCTATTCAGACCTCACCTGGAATACTGTGTCCAGTTCTGGGCACCACAATTCAAGAAGGATATTGATAAGCTGGAATGTGTCCAGAGGAGGGTGACCAAAATGGGGAAAGGTCTGGAAGTCATGCCCTATGAGGTGTGGCTTAAGGAACTGGGAGTGCTTTGATTGTGTATTCCTGCATGGTGGGGGCTGGACTGGATGACCCTTTGGTCTTGTTCAACTCTATGATAGTATGATTCTATGATTCTTATGGGCTGATAGTTCCATGTCTGGGAGATAGGTACACCACCTTTTACGAATGGGATTGTACACCCTCTGAAGGATAGACTTGGAGCTTGGGTGTACTCCTGGATTCACCTTTGTCACTGGAGGCCCAAGTGACTTCTATGGCTCATAGTGCCTTTTATCAGCTTAGGTGAGTATGCCCCAGTTGCAGCTATTCTTGGACAGGGATTGCTTGGCTACAGTGGTCCAGACACTTGCAACCTCAAGACTGGACTATTGCAATGTGTTCAGTGTGAGGCTGCCCTTAATGCTGGTTTGAAACTTGCAATTCATACAGAATGCTTCAGATAGTCTTCTGAGTGAGGCAACCTACCAGCAGTATACAACTCCTCTGTTGAAAGAATTAAACTTATTGCCAGATTTAAGGTTATATTCTTAGTATGTAAAGCCCTAAACAACTTGGGATCTGGTTATCTAAGAGGACCACCTTCTTCCTTATGGGGCCACTTGCTCTTTGAGATTACCCTTAGAGGCCTTCATGGTAGTGCCACATGCTCCTGATGTCTGCTTGGTACTCAAGTAGGTTTGCAAAAAGAAAAACTGGGGGTGACTCCTGCAACTTCAATGGTTATATGAACCCTGGTGGTGCAGCGGTTAAATGCAATCACAATGTTGTGAGTTCAATCCTGCAGGACTCCAGGTTGACCCTGCCTTCCATCCTTCTGTAGGTCAGTAAAATGAGTACCCAGCTTGTTGGGTACAGTTAGCTAACACATTGTAAACTGCTTAGAGAGTGCTTAACATTATAAAGCAGAATAGAAATGTAAGTGCTATTGCTGTTGCTATTGGTTATGTAGATGAGGGAATTTCAGCAGGAGTTTCATGTCATATAACCAGTTAACAAGCAACACCTGCTGAAATTCCGTCTTCTACACAATAATTAAAAGTAGAGGAACTTTCTCCACTTTCCACTCTGGCATCCCAGGAGTCATTTGGAGCAGGGCATTCAGTATAGTTGCATCTACTACATGAAATGCTACTCGGTCAATACTTCAGCATGCACCAACTGCCCTTAATTTTCAACATATGTTAAACACAAGCAGTTCTTCCCTATCTAGCTCAACCTGACATCCATTTCTTGGACTTGAAAAAGAATTTGTGTATTCTTAATCATAGGTGATTGGAATGCAAAAGTAGGAAACAAAGCAGAACCAAAGATTGTTGGAGAATTTGGCCTAGGATGAAGAAGTGAGCAGGACAGCAACTGATTGACTTCTGTGAGGCCAATGATTTGTTCATCACAACACATTCTTCAGCCAAAGAGATGACTGTATACATGGATGTTACCTGATATCCATCGTAAAAATCAAATAGACTACATAATTGAAAGCAGAAGAGGGAGAAGCTCCATGCCCTCTGCAAAAAGAAGACCAGGAGCAGATTTGGGCACAGACCAGAAACTGCTAATATTATAAATTAGAGTAAAGCTAAAGAAGAACATTAAATCAAATATTGTGGCAAAATACAACCTGAAGAACATACCTGCAGAATTTAAAGATAATTAAAAATAGATTTGTACTATTAGGTCTAATTAACTGGGAACCAGAAGAACTCCAGACTGAAGCCAGGGACATTGTGAGGGAAGAATGCAAAAAGACATTATTTGCAGCAAAAAAAGAAAGAAAAGCCTCACTGAATGACATATAAAATTCTTCAAGCAGTTGAGGACAGACAAGAAGCAAAAGTAAAAGGGTACAGAAATAGGATTCAAACAGTGAATGTAATTGTTCAATGATGAAGATGAAGAGAACCACTATAACAATTGAGGCAGAGAAATATGATTCTTTGAAATAGAAGATAACAACAAAGAGACCTCTTCAACAGGATATGAGAAATCAAAGGGATATTTAAATCAAAAGTGGGAATGCTCTATGACCAGCAGGGGAACACACTGCATGATCAAGAAGATATATATAAAAAATTGGAAACAATGTACTGAAGAACTATATAAAAGAGTTGAAAGGATTACAGATTAATTTAAGGAGGAAGCATTTGAAGATGAATCCATAGTTTTAGAATGTGAAGCTGAACTCAAAACTATTGGGAGAAATAAATCATCAGGAACAGATGGCACAGAAATAAAGCTGTTACAAGCAACAGAGACAGAATCCATTCAAATTGTAACTAAAATCTGTCAACAAATATGGAAAACAAAAGAATGGCCCATGGATTGGAAATGCTCAGTATACATTCCAATCCCCAAGAAAGGGGACACCAGGGATTGCAGTAACCATTGGCCAATTGCATTAATCTTCCATGCAAGCAAAGTGATGCTCAAAATTCTACAACAAAGACTTTTCATCATATATGAAAAAAGAAAAGCCAGATATTTGGCTGGTTTCAGGAAAGGAAAAGGGACTAGAGATCATATTGCAAACATATGTTAGATAATGGAACACACCAAAGAATTTCAGAAGAAAATCAGGCTGTGCTTTATAGATTATAGCAAAGCCTTTGATTGTGTAGATGATGAAAAACTATGGATTGCTCTTAAAGAATGTGTGTACCACAACATTTTATTATCTTAATGCATAACCTGTACTCAGAACAAGAGGTCACCAAATATGAGAAAGAGAATGATTTTCAATTGGCAAGGGGATCACCCTATATATTAACTTGTATGCTAAACGTATCATATGCAAAACTGGATTAGATTCTGAGGAGGGAGGTGTGGAAATTGGAGGAAGGAACACCACACTACTTGAGTTATGCAGATGACACCATACTGCTAGTAGAAAAATAAAAAAGACTTGGAATGACTGCAGAAGAAAGTCAAGGAAGAAAGTGCAAAGGCATTTTTTACAGCTGACCATTGAGAAAACAAAAATAATTAACACAGATGATTTGCATTACTTTAAAGTAGACAATTAAGACATTAAGATAGACAAATCTTTCCTATACCTTGGCTTAATCATTAATCAAAGAGACTGCCATCAAGAAAACAGAAGGCTAGGACCTGGAAAGGCAGCTCTGAAGGAGCTACACAATATCTTGGAGTGAAAGATATCTCATTGAATAGTAAAGTTAGGATTGTCCAGTTCTATGTATAGTCATGAAAGCTGGGTAAAGAAGAAAGCTAATAGGAAGAAAATCAACTCATTTGAAAACTGGTTCTGGAGGAGAGTTCTGCGGATACTTTGGACTGCCTAAAACACAAATCAATGGGTCCTAAAGCAAATCAAGACTGAATTCTACATAGAAGCCAAGATGACTAAACTGAGACTGTCGTAGTTTAGCCATATCATGAGAAGACATGACTCACTAGAAAGGACAATAATGCTTGGTAAGGTAGAAGGCAGTAGGAAAAGAGGAACACTGCATCACAGGTGGAATAGACTTAATCAAGGAGGCCAGAACCCTGAATCTTCAATATCTGAGCAAGGCTGTTGATGATAGGGTGGCTTGGAAGTCTCTCATTCATTGGATCACCATAAGTTGAAGTCAGCTTGACAGTGGTTAATAACAAATTCTTAGAAACATCCCTAGCCCAATCAAGCTCTCATCTAAACACAATTGTAATAACATCTAGTTTTGGAACAGTTTTTGTTTGCATTATTATCAATCTGCTCTTGACCATATCTGAAGGTCTGGCCCTATCATTAAGCTCAGTGAAGCAGCAGCCAAAAGCAGAAGATGCTGAGGAATGCAGAATTGGTTAAGCTGTGTTTGCCACTGGATATCCCCTGCTCTTCCTAAGCTATCCTACTGCCTTGAGATGAAGTGGAGAGTGCAATCTCGTTACCATTGTTGAAATACAATTGAGTTGTCATGCTTAAGTGGAATTGGTATCTTGTGGTAAACTGCAAGATACATGCTGGGGGAAAAAAAAAAAAAAAAGATAAGGACCATAATGGAACCTTAACTGAATTCTTCCTTTCTTAGGGAAACATCCATTTTGGAGGGGAAATGAGGGAGACATGTCTAAAAAACCCATGGCTTACATTATAAAAACAAAATGTCTGCATTGATATGAAACAATCACCTGCAGGCAAACCAAAACCATGCATTTTTTCCCGAGCGAAACAGCAGAGGAGACGAGGACCCTTTTATTGTCATTCTTTTGGCTAACCCAAGATTTCTTCTATTTCTCATTAACCTTTTAAAAACAGAGCCAGCTATCCTGAGGGGGAAATTGTGCCTTTTCTCATCACCCTTAGCTATCTTTATATAGCCACATGTTATTGGACAAGTTATGGTTGCATTCTTGCTTATGGTTGGAAATGGAAGAGGTTCAAATTCTGTACTGAGGTTCTGATCCATAAGTTTGTGTCCTGCCCCAAGCAGGCTAATTAGCTGGTATGTCTGTGGCCATGCTGATTGAGTGATGCTGGAAACGGCCACCAAAAAGTAATTTTCCTGATCTGAGCTGTATATAACACTCATTAATTTTTCAGCGTGCATAGTTATTTATTTTTATTCACTTATTTACAGGATTCACATTCCATCTTCATCACTGCTTCCAAACAAAATATCAATATTTTCTCTGGCTCAGCCCACTCATCTGAAAAGTGAAGATGACCAAGAATGATTTCACACTACACAGTTATAGTGCTGTGAATCCACTTTAATTGTCATGGTGCCATCCTATGGAATCCTAGGGTTTTCAGTTTAGGGAGAGGTATTTAGAATTCTCAGCCAGAGATTTCTTCCACTGCCTCACCAAACTATAAACCCCATAGGATGCAGCCATGACAGTTAAAGTGGAATAATAGCACTACAGTGGTGGAATGTGAAAGGGATCCAGATGTCATCAACAGATTGAGGATACCCAATTGGTGGCTTCTTAGAACCCTGGGGATATAAGGTATTAGTAACAGACCCCATAAAGTAAATGTTGTATGGCTGAATTGGCATCCTCCAGTGCCTCCTTCTGGAATTGGGCTTGCAGATAAGAGTGAAGCCACTGAGGGGGGGGGGGAATCATATCTCTAACCTTAACACTGAGAGCCTGTCCGTTAGGATGACATGGTTGGTGGTACTGAATACCACTAAGAAATCCAGTAGAATCAAAAAGGATTGCATCTGCCTGCCTTCTCTAATACCTTGCCCAAGAAAGAAGTTAGTAGTTGTTATAATGAACCAGCATGATTTAGCAGTTTGAGTGTTGGACTACCACTTTGGAAACAAGGTTTGAATCTCCACTTGGCTGTTGAAACCCACCAGGTGACCTTGGACAAATCACATTCTTTCAGCCTCAGAGGAAGGCAAAGGCAAATCCTGCTCTGAACAAATATTGCCAAGGTGATAGGGTCGCCTTAGGGTTGCCATGAAGGCACATAACAGCAACAGCAACAAAGTTATTATAATCCTGTGGGTCAAAGAGGGGTATTTTCTTCAAGAATAGTCTTCAGAGTGTTTAGAAGAATTGGATGAGGGGCAATATGCAATTGCTGGCCTCTCTCTTTTCTGTTTGAAGGTTAAATATGAAGAGGTGGAATACTTAATCATTTCTTCTCATTTAAGGTGTACACTCTTTTCTGTAAACCATCACAAATCAGTTGTTATTGTTGCTGTTGTTGTTGGCAGCTGGAATCCTGTTGGTTAGATCCAACTAGAGTAGACCTATTCAGGGAATCATTGAATGGTAAATCGACACAGAGGTGAATCTCACTGATTCAATGGGTCTATTTTAGGTAGGACTGGCAGCAGAATTAAGATTATTATTATTATTGTTGTTGTTGTTCAGAGCTTACATGCTATTTTTTTAAAGGCTCTTGTCTTTCCCCCTTAGTAACAATGGATAATTTAAAGCATGGCACCTCCTCTCTTTTCCACTGCTATGATGACTCAGCTTACACTAGTGAGATCATGGTCACCATGACCTGGAAGGATCTTGATGAACAAGACCCATTTTGGAAGGTGAGCAGACTTCCAGTCAGCCAAAGGCCCCTTCTACACATATTGCTAAGAAAGGCATTGGGCTTAAGATTTGCTGAAGGACCATTTAAAACTAACTGGACTAGTAGGGATGAGGATAAATATTTAGTTTGTATCCACAAAGATTGCCTATAAAACACTACCCTAATGAGGATATTTGTTGGTTTTTAGGTCACTGTATTTTGCTTTTTTTTTCCCTCCAGGTCAGTAATCCAATATGTCACAGTCTCCTGCATTTCATATACTGTAAGATAAAGAAATGTTATCAGCCTCATTCCACTCTGAGAATCTTATAATAGTGGGATGAAGTCTGTGTTAGTTTCTTTAAAGTATTATGATTTAATAAAACCTAGGCCATGTAATTTATTGCTGAGTTGGAATTATGGTCTAAAGCTAAAGATAAATAACTGTGCCCCTCTAGATTGTTTTGGAGTACACCATTCATCATCTCTCACCAATGATTAAGCTGACTAGGGCTGCTGGGAGTTGCAGTCCCACAGTATTTGAAGGGTTGCATGATTCCTCCTCCAGACTTGAGGGATTCATTTAGGTTCACAAAGAATTGCCATACCAGAACAATAGAGTGAGCAGAGATATTACTGCAATGCCCAAAGCAACCAATCCCTCCAAACTATTGGGGGAATTGTTATATTTCTTTGGGAAAACCATGTTAGTCAGGTGGGTATGAGGATGAAAAAACAAAAGTGAGAAGTAACACTCTGGGTCAGTGCATATATTATCCTTGTACAGATAAAGGGAGGGGGGATTAATGGTACCTGCTGGTCCCATTGCTCCACATGTGCATTCAACATAAGCTCTGAATGCAAGATCTGTGTCCAGTTCTGGGCATCACAATTCAGGAAATATATTGAGAAGCTAGAACATGTCCAGAGGAGGGCAACCAGGATGGTGATGTTCTGGAAGCCATGCCCTATGAGGAGCAGCTTAGGGAGCTGGGTATGTTTGGAGAAGAGAAGGTTAAAAGGGGACATGATAGCCATGTTTAAATACTTGAAGGGATATCATACTGAGGATGGAGCAAGCTTGTTTTCTGGTGCTCCAGAGACTAGGACACAGAGCAATGGGTCCAAACTATAGGAAAGAGATTTTACCTAAACATTAGGAAGAACTTCCTGACAGTAAGAGCTGTTTGGAAGTGGAATACACTGCCTCATAGTGTGGTGGAGTCTCCTTCTTTGGAGATTTTTAAGCTGGATAGTTTTTAAGCTGGATGATGGTTTTTTTGTCTGGAATGATTTGATTGTGTATTCCTGCATGGCAGGGGGTTGGACTGGATAGCCCTTGTGGTCACTTCCAACTCTATGATTCTACGATCTTATGCAAGAATGCAAGAACCAGTGGATCCAAGAACCATGAATACATATAGGTATTTTAAAATGAAGGTCAATGGAACTGCATCCACTTTGATTTAGGGATGTAAATCTTTACACATTTTATTCTCATAGATCAAAATGAATGATTTTACCATTTCTCTACTTGTTGTGAGAAAGTAATCAAAAACTGTGCCATTTTTGGAGACCATTTGCAGTTCAGGACATATTCCATGCCAAAAAAAAAAAGTGCATGGTTTTTGAGTACAGAAAACAATTTCTGTGCAGAAAACAACATTTCTGTGCAGAAGACAAGTTAACTTATAGGGATGACTTGGGAGGATAATGCTGTTTGCTGTGCAAGAAACTTGCTTTCTGCACAGAAAATGCTGTTTTCTGAGGACACCCCTCCACACACATACATTCACTTTTTATGCAGGATAAGTTTCAAGCTGCAAAGATTCTTACCCATCTAGGATTCGCCTTGTCAGGGTTTCCCAACACTTGAGACACCCATTTTGTAACAATTTCCCCAATACTTCTAAATATTCTTTTCATGGCTGCTCCAACTCCATCCTTTTATTATGCATGTTCAGCAGATTTTTTTAAGGCTTCATGATTCTTATATTCATAGGTTCACTCAAATCTTACACTGAATGTATATGGGAAGAAATGAGACCAGCAGGCTCAGTTGTGCCACAGCTTTATCTGTGGAAAGGGTAAGGGTATAACAAGAGTGGATGCAATTTCACTCCTTTCAGTGTACCCAAATCTAGTATATTGTCATTCCCTTAGGCTTAACCCAGACACTCCAAAAGAAGCCGTAGTTGGCTGGTTATGAATGCTGACCTTTTTATTAGGGGACAAGCCCAGTTTTACTCAGAAGGACTTCAACACAAAACTTCCCACACAATAAATGGAATGATAGTATAGAAGTTTTGAGTGGGTATATAAAATCCAAAGGTAAGTCCCAAAATCTAGCATCAAAACCAGTAGTGGAGTTCATCCAGTAAAGATGTATGTAGTGTGGATTCCTGAACAAATAATAAAATAGATAAAAGGCAATGGATAAGGCTGAATCTCAGATGTCCTGGTGTCTTCTGTTTTACTGAACTAGGGCTGAATCCACACTGCACAAATAATGTAGTTTGAAATTGGATTATCTGCTATGGCTCCTTCCTATGGAATCCTGGTATTTGTAGTTTGATGAGGCACCAGCACTCTTTGGCAGAGACAGCTAAATACCTTGCAAAACTACAACTCCCAGGATTCCATAGGAAGGAGACATGTCAAATAACCCAGTTTCAAACTGGATTATTTGTGTAATGTGGATTCAGCCCTGGGCTGCTGCCACACTGCAGAAATAATGCAGTTTGGCATTGCTTTAACTGCCATGGAGCAATGCTTTGGGATTCTGGGATTTGTAGTTTTGTGAGATATTTAGCCTTCTCTGTCAGGGAGCTCTGGTTCCACAACACACTACAAATCCCATGATTCCATAGGATGGAGCCATGATAGTTAAAGTGGTGTCAAACTGCATTATTTCTCCAGTGTGGCAGCAGCTTAGGAGGCAGTTTCTGTTGCTGATTCCATTGTGTTTTCTGCTCTTTGCTCATGGTTCCCTTTTCCTAAAGAAAAATGGGTCTCCCTTAAAGTATCAATATCACAGGTTACACTGAGTATTTTGATGAGTGTGGGACCATTGTTCTCACAGTGGAATAAATTCTTCTTGGCCCTCTTGGGTTCTCTATGGATATCTACTACCTGCAAAGCTATTCGTAGGTGTTTTGATTACAGCGTCACCCCTTTCTTCCTTGTCTGGTTCTGTCTGTTTATTTGAAAATAAGAAGAAAGACAGAAGATTGTGTGCTGTCTATTTTTGTTGCTGCTATGGGATCCAAACACTTAGATCTACAGAGATGTAGAATTTGTGGTTAACGGTATCAGCTGCTGCACAACATGCCAGGGTGGTCTATGCTAGGCCTAGTACTTCTGGATGCTTCTGTGGGGGGTGGGGGTTGTGTATGGAGGCATGTATACAGAACTCGGTGAAATAATGGATTTTGGAGCCTTTGTCATATGTCGATGTGTGCCTTCCCTGCCTGTCTAATATGGGAACATCATTCATTGGTGATCTCATAAGCCGTAGTCAGGTCATTAAGGCTGCCTTAGGATCTCTCAGTGTTAACTCGCAGCACAAGCTTTCATGGGTTCCATTGCATTTCATGAGATGCATCTGATGAAGTGGACCAGAGTCCACAAAAGCTAGAAATGTCTTTTTCTCAGTTAGTCTCAAAGGTGCTATTGGATTTACTTGTGTCTTTTTATGCTGAAACAGAATAAACATGGCTATGCCTTTGACTACTACTACTAGGTACTGACATTTGCTCTCTACACTTTTTGAGCCCTGGTGGTGCAGTGGTTAAATGCCAGTACTGCAAGCAAGCCACAATGTTATGAGTTTGATCCCAGAGTGCTCCAAGGTTGACTCAGCCTTCCATCCCTCCTTAGGTCAGGAAAATTAGTACCCAGTTTGTTGGGGGCAATTAGCTAAAAAAAAACATTGTAAACTGCTTAGGGAGTGCTTTGGCACTGATAAGTGGCATATAAAGATCAATGCTAATGCTATTGGTCATTTCTCATTTTGTTGCTGGTAGACCATGACTGTGCTAGCAATCATAGCTGGAGTATGACTGCCTTTGCATCTCTTTTTTCAGCAGGTGACAGCTTTCAAACATGGCCAAAGCAAACACCTATGTCCCATTATGATTTGAGAAGATATTGTAGGTGAGTTTGCAATTTTTTAAAAAAAGTAATAAAAGTGGAGATTGCATCCACATCAATAAGGACCAAGCGGCTAGAAAGCTAGTAACCGACCCAAGACTATTTTCAGCTTTGTTTTCCTGGATGCCAAAGCCACGACTTTGTGTCTGCCTTTTTCAAGGCCCGGTGCCTTCCTCTCATTCTTTTCAATGAGAGGTAAACAGCTGGGGGTTCTGCCAATTCAGTAAAGAATGTTCATACACACATTATTTAATGAGACAGGAATGTAGCCCCCTGAAGCCTAGACCTGCAATCTAATCTGCTATTTAGTGGCCCCCAAAGATTCTTGAAACCTTTGTGGAGGGTTCTTCCCCCTGCTCTCATCTGTGCTCTCTCTCTACACTTTCCTCCTCTGTTTTTCTTTCCTCTTTGGCTTTCCTTCTCTGTATTGTTTTAAGTTGGTGGCTGGGCTGTGTGCCAGATTAAATTTCATCTGCTTCTCTTCCTCCTCCTTCTCCCCCCCCACCCCCAAATCTTCCCCAGAAGTGATACTGTTTACTTTCTCTGCTCCTTTTCTGAATGTCTTTGTACACATTGCAAGGGATATAATCACCAGCTGTGGAGAGCTTTGTGAAATGTTAACTTATTCCTCAATACCCTAGGGCTAGTGAGTGTTTTTATACACACACACACACACACACACACACACAATGAAACAACTGTTTCTTTAAAAGACATCAACACATTTGTTTCATTCCAGTGTGATTTTTTAAGTGAAAAAAGAAATCTGGTTTTTTCCTTCAGGTGGAATTTGGGTTTTTTTGTGTGTGGGTGTGTATGCGCTTGTATGTGTTCTATTTACTTCTGCAGCCAAGGGGTGCTCCATGTGGAGATGTGTAAGCTTATAAGGAGCCCATTGTCTCCTTTCTGGAGGAAAATTCTTAGAAACTATAAGAGGGAGAAGAAAGATTAAAGTTTAAAAATGTTTCCCTCCTCCTTTTCCTCTTTGGTGGGTGAAAAAGAGGTCAAGCTGGGCTCATTGACCTTTGCCCTGTGATCTCTGTGAACTAAAGGCAAGCCTTTGAAGTAGTGAAGTGCCCATAAAGAAAAGAAAAACCAAACAAGTGGCTGGTTTTTCCCTTCCACCGGCCAAACTGAGATGGCAGATGCCTGAAAGAAGATGACATAGTACCACAGTGGGCAAGAGAGGGACTTCTTGCACTGACCTCCCACCTATCCCAGCATGTTGTTAATTGGCACTGGGAAATGCCCACACACTTGGAGGGGGATGTGGAGAAGGGGGTGACAAATCCTCCATTTCCCTTTTCTTCTTCTTCACCCTTTTGTCATCTGTGTGTCACTGTGGGATAGTTCTTTGAACTCTCTGTGCTTTGGTAAAATGGGCACAAAGCAAGAATACCAAGGAACTGGAACCCTGTGCAGGGTTAAGGTTAGAAAAAGCCATGCATGGGGAAAAGATCTGTTAGATCACCACATCTTTCCTGTGAGACAGAGAGGGCTTGTCACATATTTACCTGAACGGATGCTGTCACATGTATGACCCCTGCTGGTAATACATGGAAAGGTATCACTGTATGTTTTACATTCTTCCTGCTTTTCACCCTTAAAAAAAAGTAATTACTGTATATTATTTGTTTGTCAAAGCTATAGAAAAGGGAGTTTGGGGCCAACATCCATCAACTGATGTCCCCACTGCATAGGAGCCCTTCTAGTGAATTCTTTTCCAGTTTTCACATGCCATAGTCACAATTATGATTAATTTTATACTGTCAACCCCCCTTAAACTTGCAGATACTTTCCTTACCATTTGTAGTGCCATTATTCCAGGAATATCACATTGTGCAACTAAATGCAAAAGGCTGATAACATTTAATGTGGGGAAGGATGAATGGGATAAGAATGATGGAAAACAGTTTCCGGTAACCAATTTGTAGGATGTAGTGTTAACTGTATACATAGAGAGATGGTTTTCTGGGAATCCCTATAAGTAAACAGGAACTAAATTATCAGCGATAATGGGACCTGCCAACTACCATCAAGCCACCATTAGTCAGCAGTGTCCTATGAAGATACTGGGAAAGAAAGTGTGGAGAGCAAGCTTAGCATTTATAGTCAGGTTCAGCATTAGCATTCCACACATAACTCGATGGATAAGGCTGTATATACACACAGTCTGTGGCAGATAGTAAAGGATAATGCCTCATGTAATCATTTATTTTGTTGTGTCATATTGCGTGTTATCTTTGTGAAAGCCGGTAGCTCACTCCTTCATCTTCTGTGGTCCTGAACTCCACTGCTGAGAACAATAGTAAGTCTATGGTATACCAACAGATGTACAATTTATAGGAAAGATTGTTATTTGTTTTGTGATGTTGCTCTTATGACTAGGACCAGTGACTGGAAAAGCAATTTTTAAAATACTGCTTCCAGTATCCCCCAGCTAGTATTACCACACACATGCACACACACACACACACACACACACACACACACCACAACTTTTCCAAGCAGTGTATCCTTTCTGGAGTTTATAAGTGCCCCCCCCAAAAAAATACTTCAGGAATTTTATATTGTCCCATTTTTATGTGACCCCCCAGTTTTAAATTTGTTCAGTTCATTTGTGTCTTTGCCCTACACCTACTCATAATTGAATCCTGTCTTGGGGAAAAAGTGGGATATAAATCTAATAAATACATAAAATAAATAATTGATGCATATGTGTACACTGATAAAACACTGCACAAGAACAGTCTCGGTGTGACTATACATATGATTATACAATAACTCCTCTTCATCCTGGAGAGAAGTGACTAGTGGGGTGCCACAGGGTTTTGTCTTGGACCCAGTGCTATTAAACATCTTTATAAATGACTTTAGTGATGAAATAGTGGTCATGCTTATCAATTTTGCTGATGAAACCAAATTAGGAGGGGTAACTATTACCCCAGAGGACATGATCAAAATTCAAATTGACCTTAACAAATTAGAGAGCTGGTCCAAAACTATAAAAATGAATGTCAACAGGGAGAAATATAAGGTACTACATTTAAGCAGAAAAAGGTGAAATGCACAGAACCAAGAACTGGGGTTGGCGGCAGATGACATAAAGGAAGATGGATGGAAGTTGTGAAAAGGCAGAGATCTACCCCATAAGATCCTCCAGCCTGCTGGCCTAATCCTGGGGAGAAATCCAGTCCCTGATGGCAAAAGAATTCCTCACCCTACCTTTCTCTTCCCTCTTCATTCCTCTTCCTCTACCTCCTTTTCATTTATTTAATATTCTGCCTTTCTCTCAATCTAGAACCCAAGTCAGCTTACAAAAGTTTTTAAAAACTGTTAAACAGACAATAATGTTAAACTACTTAACACCTGAAAATAGACCAGTAGCCACTGAAGATTTTTAGCAATGGTGTTAAATGTTTTCTGTAACTAGCCTCTGTCTACAGCCTGGCTGCAACATTTTGGACCTGCTGAAGTTTCCAGTTTCCAAAGGCAGCCCCATGTAGAGTGTGTTGCAGTAATCCAAATGGGATGCAATCAAGGCCTGTGTTACTTTGGTCAGATCTGATATCTCCAGAAATGGGAGCAGCTGGTGCACTTGTTTTAACTGTACAAACACCCTCTTAGCCATTGCTGAAACCTGGGTATCCAGGCTCAAACTTGTATCCAGAAATACACCCAAGCTAGGTATTTGAGATTTCAGTGGGAGTGTAACTCCATCCAGCATAGACTGAATTCCTATTCCCCAGTCTGTAGAGTACCTCTGTCTTGTCTGGATTAAGGGTCAGGTTTTTTTTTAACCTTATCCAGTCTATTACTGACAGCAGACACTGATGTAGCATCAACACAGCTTCCTTGGAATTAGGTGGAAATGGAAGAGAGAACTGGGTGTCAGCATATTGGTTTCACTGAACCCCAAAACTCCAGATAACTATTCCCATTGTTTCATGTATATGTTGAACAGCATGGAGAGCAGAACTGAGCCCTGAGAAACCCCGCAGGCCAATGGCCAGGACATCAAACAGCCATCCCCCAACACCACCGTATGAATTCTCACCACCAACAAGGACTGGAACCACTCTAACACATTACCCAAAAGTCCCATCCCAGTGAGGTAGCCTAGGAGGATACCATGGTTAGTGGTATCAAAAGCCACTGAGTGGTCCAGAAGAACCAATGGAGACATACTTCCCTTTTCCAGTTCCTGACATAGATTAACCACCAAGGTGATCAAAGCTGTATTCATCCCATAGCCAGGCCTGAAACCAGATGGAAATTAATCTAGATAATCCATTTCATCCAGGACCCCCTGGAGTTAGGAAGCTTTCACATGCTGAGATTGATAGTGGGGTGGAAGCTGTTGAAATTCTAGTTGAATATCTTTAGTGAGTCCTCTCCGTGGGTCCAAATTATGAAAATATCATTGATGTACATTGGGTGGAGGAGAGGTTTCTGTGTTCAGGAGTTAAGGAAGCATTGTTCTAAGTCAGCCATGAAGACGTTGGCATATTGTGATGCTGTGTCTGTGCCTATAGCAGTTCTGTTGAGAACAAAGTGGCAGACCTTGGTAGCTAGGTCTGCTATAGTTCCTTGTAGAATGATGTTCTTGATAACTTGTAGTCCATTCTTGTGTTGGATAATGATATATAGGGATTCCACATCCATATTGGCTAAGATGGTGTTCTCTGGAAGATTGTGGATGGACTGTAATTTCTGCAGGAAGTTGGTAGTGTCCATTACATACTGGGGAGTGCTGGTAGCATATGGTCTAAGGTTATTGTCCATATATCCAGACGCACCAACAGTGAGTGTTCCAATGTTTGAAATGATGAACCATCCAAGGTTGCTCTGTTTATGTATTTTGAGTAATAGATAGAATGTGCCAGGTTGAGACTTTTGGGGTGTGTCAATTCGGATTTGATTCTGCACCTCCATGGGAATCCCTGAGTAGTCTGTGTAATTCCTTCCGGTATTATAGTGTTTTGTTCCTTGTGGCTGAGATTGTATGGTAAATTACGTCTCTTATTATTTCTGTCTGGGCATGGCAGCAGAAGCATTCTATGTAGAAGTCTAGTTCCATGCTCAAAAGATGCTCAACATCTTTATCAATGACTTGGATGAGGGAATTAGGGGCATACTTATCAAATTTGCAAATGACACCAAATTAGGAGGAGTAGCTAATACCCTAGAGGACAGGATCAAAATTCAGAATGACCTGGATAGACTGGAGAGCTGGGCCAAAGCTAACAAAATGAAATTCAATACAGAGAAATGTAAGATACTGCACTTAGGGTGGAAAAATGAAATTCATAGGTATAGGATGGGGAAGACCTGGCTGGACGAGACTACGTGTGAAAGGGATCTAGGAGTCCTAGTAGACCACAAGTTGAACATGAGTCAACAGTGTGATGCGGCAGCTAAAAAGGCCAATGTGATTTTGGGCTGCATCAATAGAAGTATAGTGTCTAGATCAAGGGAAGTAATAGTGCCACTCTATTCTGCCTTGGTCAGACCTCACCTAGAATACTGTGTCCAGTTCTGGGCACCACAATTCAAAAAGGATATTGACAAATTGGAGCATGTCCAGAGAAGGGCAACTAAAATGATGAAATGGCTGGAAACCATGCCTTATGAGGAGAGACATTTATTTATTTATTTATTTATTTATTTATTTATACCCCGCTCTTCAGCCACAAGGCTATCAGAGCGGCTTACAAATTGTTTTTTAAGCAATAGCTATTTACACATCTACACTGCATTAAACAGTTTCCAATGTGTGTTAGCTAATTGCCCCCCACAAGCTGGGTACTCAATTTACCGACCTACAAAAGGATGGAAGGCTGAGTGAACCTTGGAGCCGGCTGGAATCGAACTTGCGATGCGGTGGCTTGCAGTACTGGCATTTAACCACTGCACCACCAGGGCTCCCTATTAGGGAGCTGGCTATGTTTAGCCTGGAAAAAAAGACGGTTAAGAGGTGATATGATAGCCCTGTTTAAGTATTTGAAGGGATGTCACACTGAGGATGGAGCAGGCTTGTTTTCTGCTGCTCCAGAGACTGGAACACGGAGCAATGGGTACAAGCTCCAGGAACAGAGATTCCCCCTCAACATTAGGAGGAACTTTTTGACAGTAAGAGCTGTTCGGCAGTGGAACACACTCCCTCGGGGCGTGGTGGGGTCTCCTTCCTTGGATGTCTTTAAACAGAGGCTGGATGGCCATCTGTCGGGGATGCTTTGATCAAGATTTCCTGCATGGCAGGGGGTTGGACTGGATGGCCCTTGTGGTCTCTTCCAACTCTACAATTCTATGATTCTATGCAGGGTTCTTCTTTTTATGACTTTGAGAAGTATTGTGTTGTATATTGGTGTAGTGTTTATTGTTATGTTGTGGAGAAAAGGGTGATCCTTTTGAGTTGTTGTCCTGATTGGTATCACTGTCCTTGATGTATTCCTTGAGGCATAGGTGGCAGAAAAAGACCTCTAGATCACCACAGAAACATATTAGGTGTGTGGGTTTGGAGGGGCAGAAGGATAAGCCTCATGACAGAATAGATTCCTCTACTTGACTCAGAGTGTGGCTTGATAGATTTACAATATTGTTGTCTGGGTTCATGGTACTCCTGTTGTGGGTCATGAAATCTTGTAGTCATGAGAAAAGTTTCTTTTCCTTCTTTTTCTTCAGGGAAGAGAAATGTGTCTCATAGATGGTCTTCCTGTTCTGTCAGGGATGCTTTGATCATGATTCCTGCATGGCAGGGGGTTGGACTGGATGGCCCTTGTGGTCTCTTCCAAATCTACAATTCTATGATTCTATGAACCTTTCCTAAGAAAGGACTATTAGAGATTGGCTAGTAATTCTACAGTATGGCGGGGTTAGGAAGGGTGTTTTTTTTTTTTTTTTTTTTTTTGTGGTAATGGCCTTACCATGGCCTCTTTTATGCAGGATTATATGAAAAATGCGGCTAAAATGCCCTGCTATATCTATTGTCTTGTTCCCAAATAAAGTGACAGTATCCAATAAATAACCTTTATCATGGAGTACCCTATGGCACTGAATCAGGTCATCTATCCACTTCTATGACTTCATACCTAATTAACCTTTAGACTGGCACAGCACAGCACTGTTGTCAGGATAGTGTCAAGAGCTAGTACTGCCCTACCATTAAACTTTGTACTAGTGACAAGAGCTAGTATTGACTCTTGCTCATGAGTCATTCCCTCTCATACATGGACTGCCAGCAAGTCTTGCTTCTCAACTTGTAAAAATTCTATTGTGTGACTTTGCCCTTCATTTTAAGTCCAGTTTAGGATAGGCTGTGGAATCACTTTCTGTCAGTATCTTTTGAAGAGGGGGCCCTGGACATGTGAATGCTTGGGTAGCATTCCCCGACTTGTTAAACATGCCATTCTGGAGAATGGCCGTTATTTCTCTCATATAATCATCCCCATACACTCAGGTCTTCTGGGGGACATTTACTTCAGTCAGCTAGGACTAGACTGTCAACGGTCACCCAGAGGACTTTTTCTTTCACCGCCCCTAGACTCTGGAATGGCCTGCCAGAAGAGATTTGACAGTTGAATACACTGTCTGCCCCAGTTAGTGGTGACTATCTTTGGGGGATAGTGTATAGTACCTTGGACAGAGCCTTTAAAGTTCAGATTAAATCACAGAGCAGATTTGCCACTCCAATGACATGGAAGTCACCAGCTGCTGCTGAGGACAGCCATTTTGTAAAACACAAAAATGCCCATAAGAATGATGCTGTGCCATCACGTTACTCCCATGGGCATGCAGGATAAAATACAGCTGGGAGGTTTACATAAGTCTTTGCCACTCCTATGATAAGTCTTTTTGTAAAATATGATGGGGGGGGGAAACCTTGGCTGCCTTGTCTAAAAGAAGCCAAATCAACTGCATTACCTTGAAAATGTCTGAGAAATTTGCATGCCTCTGTTCTTTGAGGATATTCTGTTTCCGTTTCCTCTTCCCTAAATGTTGATAAAGGCTTTGAGGTTGTCTAAATGGTGAAACAATCCTTGTAGAATTTGAGAAGAACACGTCTTAATGGTAACCCACAGTGATTCGCTGTATTCAGAAGGAGGGGGGCAAAACCTGCCATATACTACGCGCTAGGAGACCTCAGCATTTTCCATGAAGTTTTTAAAATACTGTGTGGGGGATGCACATTCCCCCTCATTGAGACAAGCGATTTGATATGAATCACTTTTCCATAGGAGGGGAAGCGCAAAGTTAATTAGCTGGACAAGGGGTGGGTGGGGATTGCTAACAGGGCAGGCGCCTTGTGCCACTATGTTGGATTGTCACCTTAGCAAATGATCTCTATGGTGAGAAAATGAGGTGTTCTTTTCTCTTTTTTCAACAGGCAAAATATTGCAGAAGTGCACAGTAGAAAATAGTTTTTAAAAAAGTTTGGCAGCAGCAAATTAAAAACACAAGTAAATCACTCACGGCCAACATCTTGACCAGCGGGCATGCGGAGCTTTAGGGAGCCAAAATACCGTTAAGACCAATTGCAGCTGCTGTGATTTGCCATTACTGCAGAGCCACCTGTTTCCATCCCCCCTCATATAGACAAGCCCTTTGTTACACTATTTATGTATGTATGTACTTATTTTGTCTAATTCCTGTCTTTCCTCCCAAGAGCTGAGGCAATATACATGGCTTTTTTCCACTCAATTTTATTCTTACAGCAACCCTGTTAAGGTAGATCAAGTTGAGAGAAAGTGACTGGCTCAAGTTACCCAGTGAGTGTTGTAGCATAATGGGGCCTTGAACGTGGATCTCTAAAGTCCCAACACAACACTCTAAGTGCTATGCCATACTGGCTCCCCCAAAAGATTTAGTATTGCTTTAGTATTTGCTCTGACATAATTACATAATGCAATTCCTGAGCCTGGAGTATGGATAATGTTAGAAGTGCAGCAATGCTTAGCACAGAAGAATCAAGAATGCCTCAGAGTGGGCAGTAACATTAGGGTTAGATAGCTTGAGTGACGCACAGTCCTCCCTGTTTGTCTACCTATCCTGCTTCCTCTGTGGTGTAAACTGATACTCTGAGGAATGTTTCCACCTCTTCTCCTACCCAGAACTCTCAGCCCTCCTTAGAGACATAGCTAGCTTAGGATAGCAGCCTGAGTAACTTTCCTAACTTAGAATGGAGTTCCTGCAATAAAGCCTTATTTTGTTTCTCTAAAGCCATTGGTGTCTTTGCTCCTTAAGACAGAATCTCTAATTGACCACTGCACCTGCTCTCAGATAAAAGTGTGGACACCTATCAAAACAACTGATATTTGAAAACTAGAAGGGATTGAAAACACTTGACGGATGAACATGTAAGAAATGATCTTAGTAACTAGGGCTGCCATACTGGTCCCAACAGAAATTCCAGGAGGACAAATGTGGACAGGGGTGGGGGTGTGGAATCAAAGGCATAAGTATAAAATGATGAATGGCTGGCTAGACAATAGACTTGCCAAGAAGGATTTAAGGCTTGTGGTGGATACAAAATGAACATTTCTGAGTACTGTGATGCTGTGAAAGAAAAGATCAGTGGCATTTTATGCAGCATTAGTAGATATTTCATATCCAGACCATAGGAAGTCAAAGTGATCTAATCCTACTGTTAAGGCCAACATTACCAGACTGAAATATTGTTTACAGTTTGGAGTACTAAGAAGACATGCAGAAAATGACAAAGAAAGGGGCTATGGAGATAAAGGAAGGCCTTCCCAGATGACAAGAGGGAGGAGTCTGTTGCCTTCCAGCTGTTGGGAGATCCAAACTGTAGGAGTAATGAGTCTAAAAAATAAAATTGTATTTAAAATTCCAGGATCTAGTCCTTTTAAAAAGCAACAAGAAATATCTTCTTTTACAAAAGAGAGTTAAAAATCATTTACTTTTAAATTTATGCAGAGTGCAGCTTAGGAATGCTAAGACTGGTAAAGCTCAATTAACACTTAAAAGGTGTGTTCAGAGGTCTGAGATTACTCAGTTAAATTCGACTCATTACAAAACAAACGAGTCAGTTTAAAATGCAAATCAAAGTTTACTGAAGGTATATCAATCTCAATCCACATACTAAAACAAACTTTAAAAAGAGGTTCCTAACTAACTAATGGTATTTAGGGTAGGAAAAAAACCCTCACCCAGCCTAATAGGCTGCATGGTAAACATCATGGCATGGTTGCAGGAAAGATGGTATAGCTTAAGATGGTTTAAGATGGCTAAAGATGGCTACAGCCTCATGGAGACTCTAACTTAAAAAAGGACTTACACACAGCAATAAAATTTAAATTAGGTCATGTGTGGAATGACCCAGCACTCCAGTTGGCTGGAAGTGCCCAGTGAAATAAGAGGAAGGGAATTTTGGGAGAACAAGAGCATGCAGGGAAAAACCCTAGACTTATCTTAGGATGTGAATGAGGTACACAAGATTGCTTTTACATTACAATGATTATTTCCCCACATACTACACAAACTCCCACCACCCCCAACAAGTAATACCAGTGTTCAGGATTATAAAAGTTATAGTCCAGAATCTGAAGAGTCCAGAAGTTCTCTACCCTTGTCTTACAAGGAAGAACTGGTTATCATTTGGTTATGGAAATGAGATTACAGAGGGAACACATGGACGTTTATTAAATATTTAATTGTTCAGTGAGGTTTAAACTTGTTCAGTGAGTGTTTAATCTTCAGGTGAGCAAATTTGTGTGCAACATTAAGTAAAACTCTAACTTTATGGTTGAATGGTACATCACCTGCTGTGATTAGGTTTAGAAATATAATCTGTGAATCTACTTATTGCATTTGGGGCAGCTTTCATGTTGGTTTTATTTCTTTTCACACAGATGACATAGCAAATTCAGGGCTTTGTTCTAATTAATATTCAGTTGGATGCTGTGCATCTTGGTGTTTGGTTATCTTGTCTTTGTATAAGGATTGCCAGTTCCCTTCCAATGGTTTAAGCCAATGATCTTTTGACCCTGCATAGCCTAGGTATTGCATTCTCCTGGGGTGGGTGGGTGGGTGGAGGTGAAATGAGCTCACAGCAGCCCAACAAACAGTGCCACAATGACTGTTGCAGGTCACCATTTCACAGGACCTGTGACATCAGTAGTAAAAAGTAGTAATATATCTGTAGAGTTTAATATTTTGGTGGCATTTAATTCTAACTAGCTGAGGTCACACAATATTCAGTATACTACTACTATACTTGTAGCAACTAAGCCTTCAGGATGGATAAATGCTTAGGATGTCCTCAAATGGCACTCCACACCTCCAAAAATAGTTCTTTGGCATTTGTGGAGCTACACACACACTGTCAGATAGATGATATCATCATACATGGAAAGAAACCGTTTGGTTCATATCCAAATCATAGTAGTTTGGGGTGTTCTTTTCTGAAGGCAGGTTTTCATTTCAAGGTTTGCTGAAAAGAGCTTCACCATGGACAGAGATAGTGTTGGGAGACAAAACGGAGGTGGCAGTGCCAGGATGTTGTGCCTCTAATATGTGCCACACTCTCATCAAATGAGAATGAGTTCTTTTTGAGGAGTGACCTTAGTCAGGGCCAGGGCTGGGGTGTGTGGTTACAAGGATAGACACATTTGAACAAGCTCTTAAGGATTATTCTTGGAGTGTTTAAGGACAAGCTCAAACTTGCCTTGAAAATAATGCTGATTATTTAAAGCTTCTGACGGATAGCAGAAAGGATCAGGTGGCAGAGGGAGGGCAGTGTGTGTGTGTGTGTGTGTGTGTGTGTGTGAAAACAGGGCATTAACTTTCTGGTCTTTCCAATATGTTATAACAGGAGGTGGGCAAGGAATGGACAGATAAGCTATCAAAGAAGCAAAGGCAAACAGTTTAATACCACTGACCATTAAATTATTACTTAACACACTGAACAGCACACTGAAGTTAATCTGTTAATAGATTTTTGAGCATCAGTGAAGGGCTATAGTAAACATTGTGTAGTCAGAGGAGATTTTTAAACAGACCAAACATGTCACACTACAAAGGGGACTTCTGAGCCACACTTGGTATATCTTTTTCCTATGTATATTTTGTAGCCACCTGACAGGTAGGGTTGCTATTTTTTTCAAGACCAGAGAAACTGCTGTTCTCATATGATTTCATTGACCAGACTGGAAGTTCTTGTTTGGGACTCACAGTCACTGTTACTAATATCAGCATACTATCAGCATCATCCCCCTGATAAAAAAGCAGGTGATATTTGAGCTAGATTTGTAGGACAATCATGACCAAAAGTCAATAATTGTCTTAACTGCAGCAAAACCCAAATACTGAAATGAATATTACAGGCATTATCAATCATATTCTGATTGAGTCAGGCCACTGGTTCAGGGGTTTAGTCCATTAATTAATGCCTCTCCGAAGGCCCAGTTAATAGGTGATCCATGTGGCATGGCAATGAACAGGAAACTGAACCATAGGCATCGTCCTGACTTAGCTTTAAAAGTAGATTAAACAAATGTCTGGAGGACCATCTAGGGCTTTTATTGAGACTAGCTACATCCAGCTAGTTTCTCTGCTGGTTGAAGGATTCCATCAACAGAATGGGAAGTAGCATGATTTTCAGCTACAGTTTCTTCTCCCTCTGCCTCCTCCCTGAAATTTGCTTGAATGGTTAAGAGACCCTTTGGAACAAGTTTAAGGAGGTAGGAGGATTCAGGAAGGAATGAGAGCAAATGAGAATGATGCTCCTCCCCATTTCTTTGATGGAAAACCTCTGTTATCAGAGCAAAAATAGTTTGATTGTGCAGATAGTGTCTCCAGGTTGGGATAAAGTATCAGCATCACCACCACCTCATCTATACTAGTAAAACTTAATTCCCCAAGTGCCAAGTCCCTTGGCAGCTAAAAAGGGATGAGCAGTGTGGGGACTAACGGAGAACTTTGACAGTTACTTTGTAGAGAATTTCAAAGAGATAGCCATGCTAGTCTGTTTTAGTAGAAAACGAAGGGGAGGAAAAAGAAGGGGGAAGTCTTGTGGAACCTTTAGAACTAGCTGGTTTATTTTCTTGTGGGGCTTGTCTAGATGGGCAATTTACCCTAGCTCCCCCCCCCTCATGTTGGAGCCCTGCAGTCCAAACTATGTAGGGCTCTTGCCCCGATTCCCCTCCAGACAGTCCTGATATGTCTGAAGCTGGGGTAAGCCCTTTAAAAATATTTAAAAATAACCCCCAGGAAAACCTGCATCATGTGGTGAAACCCAGATGGATCCGGTGTGGGAACACAGACATCTGTACCTGTAAACTGGGCTGCATTGCCAGACGTCTCCACCACAGCTGCTAGTGTTGCTCTGAAGCCAGGAAGAAGGCCCCCAGCATGTGACCAAGACCCTCCCCCATGTGACCAGCCTTGATCATATGCTGAGGATCTCCTTTCCAGCTTCAAAGAATACAACGTGTGACAGCAGCGGAGCCGCCTGCCAATACAGCCCAGCATGCGCGTGTGGACCTTCTGCCTATTTTATAACGGTGACTGGGGATGGGGAGATCAAGGCCAGCTCCAGGGCCAGAATACTCTAGCTGGAAAATGGAGTATTCTGGCCAGTGTATACAAGCCCATGGGCTGTTGTCCATTATAGTGCAATCCACTTTCTCAGGTGAACTGAAGAAGTGCAATTTTTAAACCTCAAGTACATAGCAATAGCAGCATTTATATTTCTATACTGCTTATCTGTGCAAAGCACTCCCTAAGCAGTTTACAATATGTGTTAGCTAATTACCTCCAATAAGCTGAGTATTCATTTTACCCACCGACAGAAGGATGGAAGGCTGAGTCAACCTTGGAGCCCTCTGGGATCAAACTCATAATGTCGTGGCTGCAGTACTGGCATTTAACAACTGCACCACCAGGGCACAGGTACATATGGAGAGTTGTGTATGTCAGGCTCATCCCTGAATTCTGGGTTTTAGAGTGGAATTCATGGAGGACCCTGACATGAGGCTGCCTCTGGTCTGTTTCCCTTGTCTAGGCCCCTGGAGTTTTGGAGTTGGGCCAGCCTGCCTGGTTGGCCTGGGAACGCTGCTCTCCACCTCGGCTCAAGGTCAATTCTCCAGGTGCAGGGCGAAGCTGTTCCTTCCCCCATACACACCATTCTCACGCTGTGGGGGTTTATCTGGAAGTTTGTGCTGGCTGTGTTCAATCTTGGCTTTGTTTCATGTTCCTGACACATGTTTCTTTACCAATAAAGAACTTCTATTGAGTGAATGTGAGCATGTGTTCTCAGTACATCACAGTAAGCTGAGACTGACCTTTACTATCTAACCTTCTGAGGGGTTCTACCCGCAATGTCGGACGACGCAGAGGCTGGAACTCAGACAGAGAAGGACCTGGCCGCAGACTGTGACCAGGGGGCCAGAGCACCGGGGTATGGTGCCAGCGTGTTGGGGGATGCTGCAGGAGTGCCTGGGGAAGATGGGAGCCGGGCCTGCCGGAGGGCTGGAAGGCTTACACATCCCTTCGACCTGATGGAGCTGGGAGACAGGCAAGCCCTGGGGAGGGGCAGCCTGCCATTCTCCGACACCCCAGTGCGTGGAGCTGGACTGGCCATGGGAGCCAGCTGGCCCTGGCCAGACGACCGAAGCTGGGAAGAACGCAGGTCCCGTCGGTGGGACAGACCCCTAGCCGAGGGGCACCAAGAGCCGCGGGTGAGGTTTTCGCTTGCAGAAGTAGGAGCTGAGGTCCAGCAGCTAAAGCAGCAAATGGAGGTGGCTCAAACAAGCTTCCTGGAGATCCTGCAGAGACTACCTCAGCCACCAGCTGCCCCAGGTGGGACCCAGCCTGCCCAAGTTCAACCTGCACCCGCCCTGGTACCCGGGGCTGGGGATCCTGCCATGCCAGCCGGGGCCCCTGCCCTGCCGGCTCCTGGACCAGCAACCCCTGGGGGAGATGGACCAGTCAAGCCGTGGGAGATGCCTCGGGGCCTGAAGCACCGAGACTTAAAGGCGATTTTTGATGGAGATGCAGCGAAGCTACCCTACTTCCTCACCCAGGTGATGGGGTTTATGTCCCAGTGGGATGATGAGTTTCAGACGGAGGCTAAGAAGGTGCAGTATGTGTCGAACCAGCTGGAGGGAGAGGCGGCACAGTGGCTGGTGGGGCTTTATGACATGGGGGACCCAGAACTAGGGAACTTCCATGAGTTCATGGAGGCCCTTCGGGCTCAATTTGAAGACCCCCTGAGAGTGAGATGGGCCCGCACAGACCTCTGGCAACTGAAGCAAGGTTCAAAGTCCGTGGCTGAGTACGTCACTGAATCTCGCCGCCTGGCCAGCAAGGTCCCCAACTGGACGTAAGCCATCAAGGTACAGTTCTTCTGGGATGGGCTGAATGCCGACATCCTCGAGTGGGCATTGTTCCAGGGGAACCCTGAAACCCTCCTGGGATGGGTGCGGCTAGCTGGAGAAGTGGAGACGCTGAGGTGGAGCATCAAGCTGGCTCAGCGTCAGCAGGGATCCGAGGGGAAGAGCACGAGATCCACTGGGGAAAAAAAGCAAGGCGGTCCGCCCAGGCGGAACCACATTGGGGGAATCAGAGTGGGAATGGAGGATGCGGAAAGGCTTGTGCTTACACTGCAGAAAAGGGGGCCACCGCATAGCCGAATGCCCAGAGAGCAGCCTGTGGGAACCAATGGTGGCCGAGAAGTCCCAGAGGAGTGAGAGAAAGCCGGCGGCCCCGAAGACCCCCTCCAAGCCCAAACCCAAAGCAGCGGTGCATGCCTTGCTACCAGGCCACATGGCAGGGGAGTCTTCGGACAAACCAGATGACAGTGGATCCTCCTTCTCCGATGCGGAGCTGGCAGGAAATGGCTCCAGCCTGCCCTATTAAGCACCCGAAGGCGGGCTAACCCTGAAGGGCGCCCAAGTGCTGTGGTGAGTGGGGTGAAAGGCCCTTTCTTTATAAAAGCCAAGTTGGGGGTTGGCAAAGGGGGGGTCCCCCGAAAAGTGTTGTTAACGGTTGACTGTGGATGTACCCAAGTACTAATTCACCCCTCCCTGGTCAGTGAGCTTGACATTAGCACTGTCAAGCTGGACAAGCCAGTGTGGCTGTCTCAAATGGATGGCAGGATGATGAAGGGGTGTCCTGCAAGGCAAATGACTGGTCCAGTACACATGAGGATGGGGAATCACCAGGAGGAGCTTCAATTTGTGATAGCCCCAGGTTTAGTTCCCACTGCAGTGGTGGAGTTAAACTGGCTGAAGTTCCACAACCCCAGCACAGATTGGGTGAAAGAGACAATGACTTTTGCAGATCCTGTTTGTGTATGGGAGCATGGATTGGGGGAAGCTTCCCTAAGGGGTGGGTTGTTCTAGAGGCCAAAGCGCAGAACTGCACAGCCGCTTTAGTCCAAGGGAAGCTGAAAGGATTACCGGTGGAATATAAACCATGGCAATTTGTATTTGAGGAGAGGGAGTGCGACATTTTGCCACCCCACCGACCCTTTGACTGTGCCATTGAGATACCGTCTGAGACTGAGCTACCCAAACCAAGGATATATTCCATGACACCGGCTGAGATGGACACCCTCCAGGAGTTCATAGATAAAAAACTTGGCTTGGGGCTTCATCAGGCCCTCGACCTCGCCTTTGGGGGGCCCTGTTTTGTTCCGGCTTAAGACAGATGGGACCCTTCGTCTTTGCCAGGATTACAGGGGCCTAAACCCAATTAGCATTTCAAATCAATACCCCCTCCCATTGATGAAGGACATACTGGCCCATTTGGCCAAGGGGAAGATATTTACCAAACTGGACTTAAGGGAGGCCTATTACAGGGTGCGGATCAAGGAAGGGGACGAATGGAAAATTGCTTTCAATTGCCCCCTGGGGGCTTTCGAATTTCTAGTAATGCCTTTTGGATTAAGCAGAGCCCCAGGAATTTTTCAGAACCTAATTAATGATGTACTTAGAGAATTTTTGTACAAGGGGGCCTTGGTGTATTTAGATGATGTACTGATTTATTCTGAGGACTACACGTCCCATGTGAAACTGGTGAAAAAAGTACTTACTAAGTTGGGGGAGAACCATCTGTATGCAAAAATGTCAAAGTGTGAATTTCACCAGAGCCGCTTAGATTACTTGGGATACCACATCTCAAACAAGGGGATAGAAATGGACCCGGAAAAAGTAAAGGGGGTGTTGTCACGGGAGGCCCCTAAGACTAGGAAGCAGCTGCAGAGCTTCCTAGGGTTTGCTAACTTTTACCGGTCATTCATCCCTGACTTTGCTACGGTATCCCTTCCACTGACCGACCTGCTAAAAACCAAAGGGGTGGGTGAAAAGAAATGAAAAGGAATGGGGAAGGCAGAGAAGCCTCCCCAAAAGATTGTGTGGTCTGACAAATGCCAACAGGCCTTTGATAAGCTGAAGAAACTTTTCACCTCTGAACTAATTCTTAAACACCCCGACCCCTCCCAACCTTTTGTGGTCCAAGTTGATGCTTCAGATGTGGCAGTGGGAGGGGTGCTGTTGCAACGGGGGGAGGAGGGGGGAGCTCAGACCCTGTGCGTACCTGTCCAAAAAATTTAATGAGACTGAGCGAAATTGGCCTGTGTGGGAAAAGGAGGCGGGTACAATCAAACTGGCCTTAGAGACTTGGCGCCACCTGTTGGAGGGATCTTTCAAACCTTTTGAGATTTGGACAGATCACAAGAATTTGGAAGCTTTGAAAACTCCAAGGCGTTTGAACCCTAAAAATATCCGGTGGGCCAGTTTCTTTTACCGGTTCAATTTCACCCTGAAGTTTATCCCAGGAAAAAAGAATTTCCTAGCTGATGCTTTGTCCAGGCTCCCCCAACATGACAGCAAACGAAAGGAGGTGGTTGACACAGTTTTCTTCCCCTCCCACTTGGGGTTGGCGGTCCTGACGCGCAGCCAGGCCAAGTGTCAGGAAACCCCGACCAGCCCTTCTTTGGAACCAAGGTTAGACCCTAAGCCAACAGGGAATGCCATCCCACCAGCAGATAGCTCAGGTCCCAGTGGGGCCCCGGCCACGCCTGCGCTGCCGCCCTCTCCTCCCCTTCACGGAACGATGGGGGTGGGTGGCGAGTCCGCATGGCAACAGCCCTCCCCAAGGACCCATGGTTTTTGGCTCACCCAGGAGAGGTGACCTTTCGGGAGGGTCTGGCTTGGAAGGGGGAACGCCTCTATGTCCCAGAGGCCATGCGGTCTGCCATTCTTAAGCAATGTCATGGTGTTAAGAGTGCTGGACATTTTGGATATGTAAAGACCTTGCATTTGGCCCGACGGCAGTTTTGGTGGCCAAAAATGAGAAGGGAGGTGGAGGAGTATGTCAAAGGGTGTTCCACGTGTGCAATGGCGAAAGGGGGGACGGGAAAGCCAAAAGGCTTGCTGCTGCCTTTGCCTATCCTATCCCGTCAAGCCTTGGGAGGTCATGAGTATGGATTTTATTGTAGAGCTACCTGAGAGTAGGAAAAAGACTGTTATTTGGGTAGTGACTAACATGTTCTCAAAACAAGCGCACTTTGCGGCCTGTAGGAAACTCCCAACTGCCCCCCAGTTGGCCAGGCTACACCACATTTACAGGCTGCATGGAATTCCTGCCAAGATAGTGTCTGGCCGGAGGGCTCAGTTCACTTCACAGTTTTGGAAGGCGTTCACAAAACTTCTAGGAGTCAAGTTGGGACTTAGCAGTTCCCATCATCCACAGAGTGATGGGAGAGCGAATGTACGAATCAGATCCTGGAGCAACATTTGAGATTCTATGTCAACTTCCAACAATCTGACTGGGTAGACCTCTTGCCTTTTGCAGAGGTCACATATAACAAGGCCACTCACCAGAGTACTGGCTTCTCCCCTTTTAAGGTTGTTTCTGGGCAAGACTTTAATCCCCTAGCTTTAGGGGAAGGGACTTCAAAGGACCCGGTCTCAGTGGCCCAATGGAGCCAAAAGATTAGAGATGCTTGGCCGAAAGTTTTCTTGGCTTTGAACTTTGCAAAAGCACTCTACAAACATCATGCTGACCAAAAACGGGACCCCGCCCCAGAATACTCGGTGGGAGACTTGGTGTTTTTGTCCACTAGGTTCCTTAAGAGCCCTCATCCATCGAAGAAGTTGGGGCCCAAGTATATTGGTCCTTTCCCCATTGTTAGGGTGATAAACCCTGTGGCTTTTGAACTCTCGTTGCCTAAGTTGTACCATAATGTCCACCCTGTGTTTCATTCTAGCTTGCTCAAGCCGGCGTGCCCTCCAGATCGCCATCATCCAGACCCAGGACCTGCACCCCCCCTATCCTGGTCGACAAAGAACATTTTGAAATATCTGATGTGTTGGACTCTCGGGTGCACAGAGGGGGTTTACAGTATTTGGTGAAATGGAAACACTTGCCCTTGGGCCATGCTGAATGGGTCAATGTCGAACATGTGAATGCTCCGCGCTTATTACGAAAGTTCCATGCCCGCTTTCCTAATAAGGCGGGTTGAGGGGGGGTTTCTTCAGGGGGAGGTATATCAGGCTCATCCCTGAATTCTGGGTTTTAGAGTGGAATTCATGGAGGACCCTGACATGAGGCTGCCTCTGGCCTGTTTCCCTTGTCTAGGCCCCTGGAGTTTTGGAGTTGGGCCAGCCCGCCTGGTTGGCCTGGGAACGCTGCTCTCCACCTCAAGGTCAATTCTCCAGGTGCAGGGCGAAGCTGTTCCTTCCCCCCTACACACCATTCTCACGCTGTGGGGGTTTATCTGGAAGTTTGTGCTGGCTGTGTTAAGTCTCGGCTTTGTTTCATGTTCCTGACACATGTTTCCTTACCAATAAAGAACTTCTATTGAGTGAATATGAGCGTGTGTTCTCAGTACATCACAGTGTAGTTGTGCTACAGTTACATAACTGTGTGGGATATCCAACCTCAAATGATGTAACTCCATCAATACATGTGAAGAAATAGATTGTAATCCATGGTGGTTTATGCTAAAATAAATTAGTTAGTCTGATAGGTGTCATAAAACTCCCTTACTTTTTAGAGGTAATTCATCATGCAAATCTTTACCTCCCTCTCCCAGTAATTCATTATTATTAATCTCAAAATGTTATTTCATTTTAAATAACTTGCTACATGGCTCATTGGACTTTATCAGCACACTAAATATGGTGTCATAACAACACCTGATAAATGTGAAAGGGTACTCATATAAAACAATGTTGCCCTTTTTGTGTTTATGTCTTGTCCTTAAGCCGATCTATTTTATTGATGGCCCAAGCCTTCAACAGATCAGCTGTGCCATTTTTTTTCCCCCAGCATAGCCGGAGTGTGTATCCTCACGTCTTTTTTTCCACGTACTTACCTCATGAATGGCCAGAGTGGCCAGAACACTTCCAGGTGAGATCGCAACATCCAGGTAGATGACACACTTTTAAAAACCTTCCCTGGTTTACTTGGAAGTTTTTAAGTGTGTTTTTGTGCTTTGTGTAACTTTTTTGTGTTTTACTTTTTTGTTTTATGTTTGAATTTTCCGCACGATGAAGTCTCACGGGATTTCATAAGAGGCTTTGTTCACTTCCTCCTTCATTGCTGGGGAAACCTTTGCCAGGAGAGAAGGTAAGTGTGGTGGTGGGGCATTATTTTGCTGGCATAAAAATTGATTTTTTGATGCAGCAAAAGAATGTTTTAAGGGGCTCATCTGATAAAGTCCATTGTGTCACATGTGCTTTGGGTTGCTTCTTTGTTACTTTAAAATAAACAAACATTCCTCATTTCTGCTCATTCATTGCCCTTAGTTACCAAAGAAAGAATAACTGTGACAGGGAACTATGTTACTTGTAACCCATTATATGAGAGATCTGGGCTAGCAATGGTGCTGGTGTCAATGGCTGGGGCAAGGACACACCTTTGTCTTCAGAGATTGCTTGAAAAGAGAGTATGTTTAAAAGGCTCTTCCTTCCCATAGCTATCATGATCAAGACCTCTGTCTTCCTACTGGTATTACCTGATAACACACATCCCTTTGCTCATGTTATTCAGCAATATTTTCTCATGGCTCATTTTCATGTCTTTGGTCTTATTTACTCCTCATTTCATTTTAACTTCTTCTACAAATGATTGTGACTGCTACCATGACAAAGATGTGGTGATGAAACTGCCCATATTTATTTGTTGGGGGAGGGGTGGAAAGGTGGTTCTCTGTGATGTTGTGTAGACCCTTCCATCATTTTTAAAATCTATTGAATTTTTCCCATTTCCTTTGTATTCCTAATTTTCTCTTTTCCCTGATCTTAATTTCTCTACCTCCTACACTCATCTGTTCTCCCAAAATAATTGATAAATGAAGAGGTTTTGAATATTTTCCTTTTGCCAGTCAATCTCTTTGCTCATTTCCTAAAATGATTAGATATTGTTTCATTAGAAATGATTAGATATCATATCATTGATAGAGAGTGCATGCATGCAGCAGTCAGTTAGTGATCCTGATTTAAGGAGCAAAGACACCAATTGCATTAGAGAAATAAACTAAGGCTTTTATAGGAACTCCATTCTAAGTTAGGAAAGTTACTCAGGGTGCTAATCTAAGTTAGCTACGTCTCTAAGGAGGGCTTAGAGAGTTCTGGGTAGGAGAAGAGGTGAAAACATCTCTCAGAGTATAGTTTACACCACAGAGGGAGCAGGATTGGTTAGACAAGCAGAGAGGATTGTGGGTCACTCAAACTTTCTAACCCTAATACTACTGCCCACTCTGAGGCATCCTTGACTCTTCCATGCTAAACATTGTTGCACTTCCAATAGTCATGATATGTTAATGTAACATGTACATTTCTTTGAATTTTCTCAGTGATTCATTTATAGTCTTTCAATGCTTGGCTATCTCCTCCCGCCTAGGAAGTTTTAAATGTTCTAGGAGTTTCTTCCCTGATGCTTTGCATGAGAGCTTGTAATGAATTACTATAAATGATGCAGAAAAAAATCTCTGTATTTGCAAGTCATATACATTAACAGCCCATTATAAAACTATGTACCAGTCCTCTGGGATAGGAAGTCATTCTTCTGGTTGTGAAGCACATTGAAGCAGTTGAATTTCAGAAAAAAACTCATCAAGGGTCTATTTAATTAGGGATGCACAAATCAGTTTGTTTCCAGTCTCTGTGTGTTTCCAGAACGTTTGCATTCATAAATCAATTCCATCCTGTTTCCACATTAATTTGTGGGCTTTTTTAAAAAGGTGGATGAACATTTGTATTCATACATCTACATTCGTCCCTTCACATTCGCGGGGGTTAGGTTCCACAGACCCCCGCGAATGTGAAAATTCCGTGAATAATGACTGCCCTCCCCCTCCCCCGCCAAAGCAACCACAGGGCCTCCGGAGGCCCCATAGTCGCTTCCCCCCACCTCCCCCTGCCTTCCAAGGCCTTCATGGGGCCTCCGGAGACCCTCTGGAGGCCCCGTGGAGGCCTCCCCGGCCCTCCCCCCTCACTCCCAAGGCCTTCGCAGTGCCTCCGGAGGGTCTCCGAAGGCCCTGCAGAGGCCTCCCTGGCCCTCCCAAGGCCATCGCGGGGCCTCCGGAGGGTCTCCGAAGGCCCTGCAGAGGCCTCCCTGGCCCTCCCCCTCCCCACCAAGGCCTTTGCGGGGCCTCCGGAGGCCCCGTGTCGCTGCTTTTGGGAGGGCAGGGGATCCTCCCAAAACCGCGAATATGCAAAACCGTGAATACAAAGTTCACGAATGTGGAGGGGCAACTGTATACCTATCTAATCTATATATGAGAAAGAATACAAATGTTCATCCAGCTTTAAAAATGAATGAATTTTATCACATAAGAACACATTTCTAAACATGTTTGGTCCCAAAATATTTATTTCAAAATACAATTTAACTAAAATTCAACTTTTGAATAATTTAGAAAATTTTTAAAACTGGTAAGTATTGCATAAAAGTCAGAGAAATTCAAAATCTAAAGAACAACTATTTTCTAGTCTACATATTGGGAGTCTAGGAGGTACACAGCTGGTCAAATTTGAATTCACAAAGGTCAAATTTCTTTGAGTTTCCCCATACTAGAAACGGATACTGTTGGTGAAAATATACAACATTTGATCCTCACAATCCTTTTGCAGATCCCAAATCCTGCAACTCTGGCAGCTCATGTACCTATAGCAATGAATGTACAGGCAACCTTGGGCCCATACCTACTCTTCCCATCAGTAGAAACATTGATTTCAGTGGTTTTACTTTAGGAATGATTATGTGTGGATCCAAACAACCATTAAACAGAGGCTGGAAGGCCATCTGTCAGGAATGATTTGATTGTGTATTCCTACATAGTATGAGGTTGGACTAGATGGTCCTTGTGGTCTTTTCCAGCTCTATGATGCTATGTGTATATATGATGATTTAATCTAGATGATATGTTGTTTCCTATGTATGAATATTTTCCATCAATAAGTTTTTCAAAGCCTGAAGCAGGCCTATAATGTTTTTTCAAGATCCCAGTGTATATTATAATTTAGAGACCTATCTGAACACCATCATCTCAGGATTTTTTTAAAATCATTTTCTCTTGATAATGTGATGGTATGCCTTCTAGCTTTTTTCCTTTTTCAGGGTCCCTGAAAACATATCCTTCAAGTATACAATTTTGATATGTATTAAGGTCAGTTTGTACAATCACCTGAAAATGTATAGGCTGGACAAGTCCCATTGCCATAATTTCAGTTATGGAACAACAGTGGTTGTGTGAACCAGACCAATGTTGGCTTCTGATCTGAGAGTCCATTGAAGTTGAAGTTGTCTAATGTATTTATGTCATATATAAAAGAGTTCTTCATATTTTTTATGCCTTCCAACATGCTGATGAGACAGAAAAGTAATATTTTACTATTTCAGAGATGGGAGAAAAAAGAACCTACTTGTTTGCAATTGTGTTTTTTCTCAGTGAGTAATCAGTGCGGAGTAACTCTATGTTCTGACTGGGTGTTGGTACTTTCTTCATGTTTCTTTCTATGACTGCTTCCACACCAAAGCTGGTGAACCAGTGCTTTCCAGAATTAGCTGGCAGCAAAATTAACATGGAGGTTCCCTTTAATGCTCTCCCCTGTGCTAATAATCTTCTTACAATGACAGAGGAGCAGCAAGGGGGGTGGGTTTCAGCAATTTCTCAGTGGGAAATTTGGGGGGTGTTATGTGTGAAATGATGGTGTGCTCTTTTCACCTCCATGGCTGTTGATCACCATGTTTAACTCGTTGTCAGCACCTAGGAATGATGCTACAGCACAGGATAGCAGTGCCAGTTGGTGCCTCTGAAGTCACTGCACTGTGAATGCATCCCAGGTTTTCATTCTGTCTTTAAAGGAGTTTTTTAAAAGTGCTGAACGCTATTCCCAAAATAGGTTCAGAACCTTGGATAGCTTCCTCAAAGTTTGGAGCAATGTTTTGAATGGATTCTTCATTCCACTGACCAGCCACAACAGCAACATAGTGTCATACTGAGGAGCATTGTGAGGAATTAAAACAGAATGACTGATAGCACATGGACATTGGAAAGAGAAGAGCATCTCCCTCTCCATTGCTAAAGGGCAGCAGTAGAACCCCTTTCCTATGAAATAAACAAAAGGGAAACATGCTCCACATAACCCGTTCTGCTGTGAACTCTTGTTTCCTACCAAAATATGATCATAAGAAAGTCTATTCAGTGAGGAACTCTGACATCTTCAATTGAATGCTTGTGTCTTTGGTCCATTTTATTGCTATTTATCCTGACTGGCCATGGGGTGGGGGTGAGGGGTTGAAGAGCCTCTTGGATAGCATCTCTTATTTGCCCCTACATTTATCATGCAGTTTCCAAAAAAACCCTTGAAAGGGATTCATAATTTTTAGTATTGTCATAACACATGAATGCCAATGAATTGTTACATTCAAAAGGGATTGAGACCAAATGAATAAATGGTTTTCTATATAACCAAGAGACTATAACTGTGAGTCATAATTGTTCTTCAGACATACTTTTATCTTCTGATTCACACTGAGAGGGAAAAATTTGAGCAAAGATCATAGTTATCTCATGGGAGAGCCATGATAAACCATCCTGTAATATTCCAGTAAAATCAGTCATCCTACTGAAGGATATTGTTTTTCAAGTGGTAATACAAGATGTTTGTTTATTATGTTTTGTGCTTATTGAGCTGTAAAACAGGAAATATTGTTGAAGTGTGATAAGGAGCAGTTCAGATATAAATATCTCCACTGGGAAGCCCATATTAGAAAGAGAGACTGGAAGATACATGGAAATTATCCCTGGTACTTCCTGTGAGGACAAGTGATTATAACAGACTTCAGATGCCAAATTTATTTTTTTTAAAAAAGGGGGGGATCCCTATCATTGCAAGTAAACAAGAACTGGAGATCATCCTACATATTTGCACTATGTGGTTCTCCTCATTGGGAGCTCATTTGTATGACTGGTTTTATGCGGAAGACTGACTAGGAAATACTTTTCTCTTTAGGATTTATGTGAACAAAACCAGCGTGGTTTAAAGCATGACTTAGTGTAGTCATGGCCTACTTATTGCCTTCAGATGCTACTTAATCTCATCAAACCTAGCCAGCATAGCAAATGGTGGGGGATGATGAAAGTTGTAATCCAATCCTGCAATCTATGGAGGACCATAAGTTGCCCACTCCCACTGTAGGAGCATGCAATGCATAACAAGTGGAACAATCACAGTTGCAAAACTGTGGGCTTGTCTAGACAATAAGATATAATGCTGATTGCTGCGCATTAACGCAAATTCACAGTAGTGTTCATTTGTCTCCATGGTCCTTTGGCAAAATCGGTGGTATGCAAAGCTGTCTGTATTTGAAGGGCACACACAGCCATGCCTGTGAATCAACATGGTAGCCAAGAGTATATTACTTGCATTATTATTCTCGACAAGTTGTCACCACTGCACAGTTGTTGTTTTTAACTGTAAATCAAAGATGCACAAGGGTGACCTTCTGCTTAAAAAAGCTGTTTGGTTGCCTCAGTGCAGCAAAAAATAAATAAGTGTATGATCAATAACGGGAAAATCCCAAACGGCGCTTCCAGCCACTTTATTGCTGACAAGCCAGCCCTCCCCCATGTACCTTCGACCAATCAGCTTTCCACTTTTGCCCTTGCCAAGAATGCACTGCAATGCGAATTGGATGTCCAAACGAGTGGTAATGAGCATTTCCAAGCATTATTCAAAAAACCTCGGGAAAAGTCACAAAGGCTTTTCCTGCACAGTAAATTGAGATTTTGGTCTCTCTCCTTCCAAAAACTGAGAATCTCAATCAGATTTCATTGGGACAAAAAGTATTCTCTGTGAATTCTACTAGGATTATTTTCACCACCTAGACAACCTAGGTGGTTATTTTCACACCTATGCATTTATAAGAGAAAGCTAAGGTGAACTCCCAAAGGGTGAATTTCTGCATTTCTTTGCAGTCATGAGATAAAATCTAGTTCCTGTATGTTCCTAAAATATCCCAATCACCTTTCGGAAGTCTTTTGGATGAGCCCTTTATGCCTGTTCGCTTACCAAACAATGACATTTTCACACGGTCTTTTGATTTCAAGACCATTGAGAGGAAAGGACACACCAGCGGGACTCATTCCTCTCAGAAATGGTGGTGTGAAAATGTGAATGCAATAACAATAACAATAATAATAGAGCTTTCATGACCTGGAAACCTGATAAGGCAGGGCTCCCACTCACATGGGATTGGTAACTGCATTCAGCTGAACATGGTTACCATGTACCCAGTAGATTTTTGCACTCAGTGTGTGAAGATTTCTGATGCTACCAGATTCATGGGGATGTTTGGGGAATGGGGTTTGCCTGCACACTTGGGTCTGGTGTCCCTATAATCCACTTAGCTCTTCAGGCATCCCATCTGAGCAGGATTCTAATCTCTTGGAGCACAGTTCTTCCCAGAATTTGTAAACTGTGAGGATACATTCCAGTGAGACATTCTGTGAGGAGACATTGCAAATAGGGCTGGATTCAGAAAAGCAGAGGTTCTAAATCAGGAGCTGGCAGCTTTCAGAGGTCTGGAGAATGCCTTTGCCAGGGCACAGATGCCACATCTTCCCCTATGCTCCTAAACAAAAACAAAAACAAAAACAACTGAAACAGGCCCCTCATGTCCTGTAGGGACCATGGGGAGTAACTCTGTTATGTTTTCCACACCCTTCTGACATGATTTAGACTAAGAAAGCCCCTCCCTTTTTTTTCCAAATCCAGAGATAACCACTTCTTTTTTTAAAAAAAACTCTTGTGAGGCTAAAACATCAGGTTGGGGGACATCCCATTTGAGGGCTGAGGGTTCCCACATCTCCAGGCCAAGGCATTGCCTAGATTTTCAGAGAACACTGTTATAGTGTTACTATTCCACTATATTTGCTATGGCTGCCTCCTGTGGAACCCTGGGATTTGCAGTTTAGGGAGGGGCATTTACAACTCTCAGCCAGAGAGCTCTTAGGCCTCACTAAACTACAAACCCCAGAATTCCACAGGAGGAAGCCAGAGCAGTTAAAGTGGAATAGTAACACTTATAACAGTGTAGTCTGAAAATCTACTGAGTCTCTGGTTCTCAGGGCAAGGGAAGGAAGTCTCAGAATGAGAGCAGTGCCTTGAAAATATATTTTTTTAAACCATGACCTGCTAAATCCCCCCCCCTACGCCGCCCAGTGATGCAAGTGGCTACTCTAGACTGTCCAAGGTCACCTCCTTTTCTCTCTCTTCCTCTTATCCCCCTTCCTTTTCTCAAGCTGGGTCCAGAAACAGAGGTTAGCAGGATGGTGCAAGAGGATTATGCAGCCAGACTGTAAAATGAAATGGGAAGGGAAGGTGGGGTGGGGGGAAAGCACAGACTTATGGGCATAATTCCTGAGGGAAGGGAAGTGGAAATAAAGCCCGAGAATAGCATGTCCTGCCTTGCCTTATCACATGATGTTTGCGTGCTTCAGCTGTTCTCCCATTCCAGTGCCATGGAAAATGGTGATAAAAGTGAGTCTTTTTGCTAACTGGAAAACTCTGATAGTAAAAAGATTCACCTTGACCACTGTCTCCCACGGGACCAGAACGGGAGAACAACTGAACCACACTGGCATCATGCAATAAGGCAAGGTGGGACACCCTACTCTTGGGCTTTACTTCCACTTCCCTTCCTTCCCTTGTGTGATAAGCCCTCCAGTTAGCAAAAGACTCACATTCACCACTGTTTCCCACAGGACAAGAACACAAGAACAGCTGAAGCACACAGATGTCATGTGATAAGGCAAGGCAGGATGTGCTACTCTCAGGCTTGACTTCCACTTCCCTTCCCTCATGCAATAAGGCTCTATGTACCCAATGAGGGGTACTGATTAATTTGAGCAACACACTAACAGTGGATTTAGAAGCCTTTCTTTTTGCTTGGAATTTTTTCATTGGATGGATTACAGCTCCCATGTGTTAAAGTCAGTGCTTGCAAAAAGTGCTAAACCCTGATTAGGGAAAATTTGTTTTTTCCCCCCCTGTTCAAACCAGAAAGTTTTCTTTGGTTGGACAATGGCTCCCATATGTTACCAAAACAGTGTTTTGAAAAGTGTTAAAAACAGTTCTGGGGAGAGTTAGAGGGTTCCACCCATCCCACTCTGTACATAGCTTGAATTTTTTCAACCAGATAATTTTTTAAAACTATGTGTTTTTTATTTTATTTTAATGACTCTGAGTAACTGTGGTTGACACTCAGCATAGCAAGCTGAATGATGTCAGCAGGGCCCATCATCTATAATATTATCAGGAGCCACTCTCTATAACATCATCAGGGGTCTCTAGATCTCAGGATTTGGCTCAGAAACCTCATGACTGGGGTGCTCTTAACAGGCCATATGGCATAGTTATTTTTTTTTTAAAGTTAGAGCCCCCTCATAATCTAAATCCCTAAGACATACCTTATTTGAGTGTAAATCTGGCATTGGGGGCAAGAGGATAAATTGATTTTAGGGGACATGCTCCTCAAGGCATAGACAGTGCAAGCTAAGGGGTATTTCTTTCTTAAAGTAGGGCCAAAATGACACACTCTCCCTGCGAGGCCCAACTCTTTAAAGCAAGGAAAGTAAACCTGTGGCCCTCCAGATATTGCTGGATTCCAACTCCCCTCAGGTCCAGCCAAAATGACAAATGGTCAAGGATAGTGGCAGATAGCATTCAAGGATACCTAGGACACAAGTTACTCACTCCTGCTCTCTATATGAAGTCTTGTTGCACCATTCAGATGCCCAAAGCAGTATCTGTTTTTAGGGTTGCTAGTCTCAGGGCATGGCCCTGAGTCTCCAGTTTTCAGGAGCCATAACCAGGCAGGAGATGAGGGTGCAAATTCTCCAGCTTTGTGGTGCTTAGCTCTGGAGAAGAGGAAAGGGCTCTGCAAATCTCCAGCTCAGAAAGAAGAACAGCAGATTGTTACTATTTGTAAGAATTAATTGCTTTGTTGCTGCAACTTGCAGAGATTCGCCAGAGTGTTGGTGTATTTAGCTTCTTCATTCCCTCCCAGTTGTTTTGGCATCAGGGCTCACCCCCTGTTTTGCTCTGCCACCACCTTCTGGCTAGAAGTAGGTAGGCTAGATTAAACATGCCTTCTCCCATCTCCCTAAATAGCTGAGAAGGAATAATTTCCCCATAGGAAAATATGTTTCTCTCTCTCTCTCTCTCTCTCTCTCTCTCTCTCTGTGTGTGTGTGTGTGTGTGTGTGTGTGTTTGAATTACAAGTTGTGAGCAACAGTGGTCAGTACTCAATGCTTAACATTTAATGACATCATGAGGGGCTGTTCCTAGTCTCAGGTTTTGATCTGGAAACCTCACGGCCAAGGATGATCCTGAACTGGCATCTCTAGCTTTTACTTATCCAGTCCTTTTGGTGCTACACAAAGTTTCTTGGCTTACTGAGGAAGGCATGTGAGGAGGGCACATACAATCTTAGACCAGTTTCCTCTCCTTCTTTGGGCCCCAAGCTACAGGGAACCAAACAGCAGGCTGGTTTCATCCTCTTCAGCCTAATAAGTGACAGCTCCTGCTGGCTGTGTTTTTATGCCTGTATGTTGCTCTCTGTTGCCAGCAATTCCTGGCACTGCTAAGTCAGCCAACATGTGCAGGCCAGAGTCCTGGATGTTTGTTTCTTTGTTGGAGTAGGTTGGAGAGTGCTGTGGCTTTAAGGTGAGCATACTCTGAAACCAACCCACACAGTCCTTTAAATTGTGGTAGAGGCTACCCTGGGATAGCAGAAAATGCAGAGGTGAGATGGAATTGTTTTGAGTGGGCAAACAGATCAGAGAAACAGATGTCTCACTCTTCCAAGGTGCGGATGGATTTGGCTGCAAATCCCCCCCCCCCAAACAGATACATAGACATACCCTTTCCTGTTTTCCTTCTTAGTGTGTTTGCAGGTCTATGTTTTGAGAGAGCGTTAGAATCATGGTGAAAATAAGGAGTCAAACCATCAGCATATTGAAACAAGCTTCCCAGGTCATCCCACCCATAAAGAATTCTATATTATATGTGTCCATAATGCAGCATTAACTAACATGTGTGATTTATTTGGGAGTTTTTCTTCTACCCCATCTTGCTGCTCGTTGAAATGATCTGTGATCATATTAAGCAGGACTTTGCCTTATAAAGGAATCATCAGCATCTTTCTTACCCTTCATTTTAGGAGGGTGTTCTTTGTTCCAGGGCTGAGAAACTCATTTCCAGATGTGAACCACACTGTCCTTTCCCTGTGGTTGGGAAGAGAAGAATACAATTAAAGCGATGAATGAATTAATGAGAATAATTGAAATAACAATGGCCAGGAATCTCTTTTGTTCACTGGGAGTGAGTCAGCACAAGGACCCCCAGCTGCGAGTCCTTTTCAGATGTTAGCCACAGACATTACAGCAGGAATACATACAGTTAGGGGTGGACTTCTTTGTGCTTTGTTTATTGTTTGGGGTTTTACATTTGTAATGGAGAAGTCTTGGAAGGGGACTTAGGAGGAGATTTTTCTGCCATGAGTTATCCACTCCAGACAAAATGTCTCTTCTGCAACCAATTCTACATCTTTGCAAAGGAATCACCCTTCCTAGCCCTTAAGATCACCCTTGGTTATGTTCCTCATGAGGCTTCACACATTTGGGGGCAGAGTCAGAGGGTACATCTAGACTCTAGTTTGACACCACTTTAACTGCCATAGAATCATAGAATTGTAGAGTTGGAAGAGACCACGAGGGCCATTCAGTACAACCCCCTGCCACGCAGGAAATCTTGATCAAAGCATCCCTGACAGATGGCCATCCAGCCTCTGTTTAAAGACCTGCAAGGAAGGAGACCCCACCATGCTCCGAGGGAGTGTGTTCCACTGCCGAACAGCTCTTACTGTCATAGAATCATAGAATTGCAGAGTTGGCAGATACCACGAGGGCCATCCAGTCCAACCCCCTGCCATGCAGGAAATCACGATCAAAGCATCGCCGACAGATGACCATCCAGCCTCTGTTTAAAGACCTCCAAGGAAGGAGACCCCACCACACTCCGAGGGAGTGTGTTCCACTGCCGAACAGCTCTTACTGTCAAAAAGTTCCTCCTAATGTTGAGGTGGAATCTCTGTTCCTGGAGCTTGCACCCATTGCTCCGTGTTCCAGTCTCTGGAGCAGCAGAAAACAAGCCTGCTGCATTCTCAGCGTGACATCCCTTCAAATACTTAAACAGGGCTATCATATCGCCTCTTAACCGTCTTTTTTCAAGGCTAAACATACCCAGCTCCCTAAGTCTCTCCTCATAAGGCATGGTTTCCAGACCTTTCACCATTTTAGTTGCCCTTCTCTGGACGTGCTCCAATTTGTCAATATCCTTTTTGAATTGTGGTGCCCAGAACTGGACACAGTATTCTATGTGAGGTCTGACCTGGGATTTGTAGTTTTGTGAGGCATTGACACTCTTTGGCAGAGAAGGCTGAAGACCTTGTAAAACTACATATCCTAGGATTCCATAGGATGGAGTTACAGTACTTAAAGTGGTACTAAACTGCATTATTTCTATAGTGTAGATGTACCCAGAGTCCAGTATCATAATGGCAATGATAGCATTGCTATAGATTTTCAGGTGGATTTGGTTCCCTTTTTTGGAGCAGCAGCAGTAGTAATAGTAGTATTAGCAGTAGTAGTCATTTGTTGTTATGTTCCTTCACATTGACTCCGTCTTACGGTGACCCTATCATAGGGTTTTCTTGCTCCAAGGTCTCCCAGGAGGTTTCTGTGGCTGAGTAATAAGGCTGCAGGCTCCCGAAGCCTAGTCCAACACTCAGACTCCTACATCATGTTGAATCACAGTAGTAGTAGTAGTAGTAGTAGTTTGGGAAATTATTATCGTGCAATGAGTCTACATGGCACCACTCTAGAGCAGCTTTAACCAGGAACTGGGTGTGAATAGAATCAGTGGGTGAATCAGACAATTAGTGAATTAGGAAAAAGTTGCAATTGTTAGCGCAAGGGTGTGAACAGGCAAAGAGGGTAGTATGGAGGAAGGATACAAAGAGATGTGGTGGATAATGTTAATTTTACCATTGAGGTGGGTGAGCCCCTGAGCAGAAGACAGGGAGGAAGAAGAGAGAAGCACAAGCCTTAGGATAGAATGTAGGATAGAGAAGAGGCTCTGGAGCTTGTTGGGGGTGGGTTCAAGGTGGTATGGTAATGTAGTTTGGCCAGAGTGCAGAGGAGAAAGGGGAAAGCATGAACTTCTAGTAAGCAGAACCAGCTAGGTTCCTTTGGTTTCCTTCAAGGGTACTCAGCAGTTAAAAGAGCAGCAGGGAAGACAAATGGAGTGAGTGAGGATTAGTGAGATGAATGGTTTATGGTACTGATGGGTAAGCAAATCAGTGCTTAAGAATCTGGAGCAGATGATCAGAAACTGCAGCATCTAGGGAGTGAAGAAAAGTGAGGGAGGAGGAAAGGAGTGACACAATGCATCTGAGAAAGCCATGGTGTTGATAGACTGTTGGTCAAGGCAGGAGCAAGAGGCACAATGGCAGAAGGTGGAGAATGTCCAGTGCTGAAATCAGTGAGGTGATGGTTGGGGAAGGGAAAGTCCACAATCACAACACAGACAGTTCATAGAGAACACATGACAGTGGCATGGCAGTAGATTGTGATATCCATGACCATGAATCCCTTAGTAGTTGCTGAGTTCTTGCATCAGAAGATGTAGAGTTCCCCCAGGCAAAGCTACAGTATGTCTCCCCTCTCCCTTAATGCAGGACTCACCTTCCACCTGAGGGGTCCCCCCTCCCTGGACATTTAGTGGCTGGTTGGGAGTGGGAAGTGCCTGAGGAGCATCTGGCTTTGTGCCTGCAACCAGACACGCAACAACAACAACAACATCCTTTGGGCCCCCAGGAGGTCTCGGAGAATGCCTTTGTTGCCCTGCCTCCGGTTATAGCCAGATGTTTCTCCAAAGCCTCCTGCTCTCCACTGGCCACTAAATGGCCATGGGGGGGGCAGGAGTAAGATGAGTCCTGCAGGGGTTTGGGTTGTTGTATGAGTGAAGTAGTGCATTTCTCCCTCCAGAATGACCAAAAAAGTTCAATATACAGGCATACCTTTCCGTTATGCCTGCAGGTGTCAGTAACAGGATGCTAGCAGCATGTTACTTAAGTAAGCCACAAGAGGGTACATAGGAAGGCTGCAGAATACCTAAAATAATTCATTTTGCCCCATGCAGAAGTCAGAGTAATAAAGAATTCTGCTTTGGTGTTCAAAGAATGCATGCATTTGCTATGCTCAATAAAACTGGCCTATTATTGCCATAAATAAAGCTGTAGGTGGCCTTTTATTTCTGAAGGGGGGAAAAAACCTGGAAATTTTGGTGAGCCAGGAAAAGAAGGAAAAGGGAAGACAGTCTGCATCAGCAGTCCTACTGAATGCAAGAGGTGTGACTGTATGGTATGTAAAGGGGATGACTGAAAAGATAACATATGTACAGGATTAGTGCGATAGCCTGTGAAGTTATGAAAAATTGGTTCGAATCCAGGACAGGCTATAGCATCTGTATGACATTAGCCATTCACTTAACCTCTCTGCACTTACATTACCAATAGGCAAAAAACTTGAGCTAATAATAACTACAGGGGTGCTCTGAGGATGACTGCATTAAACAGCAGTAGGTGCTAGGATTCCTCCATAAAAAGCTGCATAAGCATCCCTGGCAATTAGCTGCAACATACATCTTTGAAGGCCATGTAAGGATTCCATTAGCCTTCCTGGACTGTTTTGATTCTAACAGCTGTCCCGCCTGTGGCTTTGATTGCTCAGTAAATATGTCAGTTGTTCAAGCAATTGCTTCATGAGCATGTGGCCCTTTACATTAAGTTTCCTTGGTCTGTGCTGAGGGATGTTACCAAGTGGTGGGATTATGCTCCCATTTCCTCTTTGTAAGGAAGAGACAAATCTAGGCAAGGCATGTTTTTAATAACCAATTGTTATTCAACATGCAATAAGCATTTAATTCAAAACACCTAGTAGGCAATGGGCTCAGAGGACTGCTTTTGTAAAGCTGTTAAAGGGAGGACTGAAAATTAAATGAAAATGCATTGTCCTGCTGTGTGAGAGGGAAAATGCTCCACACAGACTGCACTTAATGTAAACACAGGGAGGGTCTGAACCTTTAAATGCAAGGACTCCTGGGTGCTTCCAGACAGATGGCTCCCATTGCTAGTAAATTCATGGCTCTTCCACGCTAAGCTGTAAGTGGAATTGCCATTGACTTTCCACACTACCAGGCAGCTTATCTGTGCATATATTCCATAGAGATCCCTGCATACCAATGACTTTAGCATTACTATCTAGTCTTTTTAAAGGGTGTGGTTTTGATATGGCTGGTGAATTACTGGGCAGGTAAAGCTATTTTTCACAACTCCACACAAGTTCACTGTCTCCTTTGCAGTGGGCAGCATTTTTATTGCCTACTTTCCTTTCATCAGTATTTTAAATTGCACTAACCACTTTCATGCCTGTGTGTAGATTTTAAAACAACTTGGAAGAAAGTAGTGAAATACCACAAGCAGAAGAATGTCCTACAACCCTCTCATGCTATAATGAAATACTGTATATAGAAGTGGGAAAATGAACAAAATTAAAATTAAAGTGGATCTCATTTACCATAATTTAGCAAAGTGGCCATTACTGGAAAGTTTTTTTAAAAAACATACAAATTAGAAACCCAACAAATACAATTATAATTATTAACATATATGTGATTGCCTCCACCCTGGGACCTCAACCTTACATTCATCCCTCTTTCCAAAATTCCATTGTTTCCAATGCTGGTTTGTTCCCTCTCCCCTTTATTAATACAAATTCTAAAAATTTGCTCCATTTCTCTCCAAAATCTGTCTTAGTGAGCAGTCCCTTTTTTTCTTTAATACTGTTTGTTAATTTCTCATTTACAGCTATATCCCATACTTCACTGTACCATTCTTCTGTTTGATAATTGCCTTGTGTTTTCCACTTCCTTGCTATTATTAACCTTGTTGCTGTCAGCAAATTTGTTAATAAATCCTTAATAGTTTGGGACTCTTGTATTTTGTCATAATATGATAGTAACATTATTTCAGGGCATAAAAGTATATTTATCTCTATTATCTCATTTATCTCCTGTATTACCATTTGCCAAAAACTCTGCACATATTTACAATGCCACCACATACATTCCCAATTCTTGACATCCCCTCCAGCACTGTCCTGAATACTGGAAAGATTTTTTTAAACTGATTGTTTTTCTTTTTAAAAATAGCATTAGAGCACTGTAAGGATATTATGCCCCTGTAATGCTATAAAGATTTTTTCTTTAAAGTGGGAGTATAGGAGTACACTTGTCCCTTCATATTTGCTGGGTTTTGGTTCCAGGACCCTCCGTGCATACCAAAATCTGTGAATTCTCAAGTCCCATTATATGCAATGGTATAGCAAAATGGTGTCCCTTATATAAGATGGCAAAATCAAGGTTTGCTTTTTGAATTATTATTTTTTAAAGAATATTTTCAAGCCGTAAATACTTAAATCCGTGAATACCAAATCCATGGATACAGAGGGACAACTGTATATTACTCTCAATAATAATAAAAGACAATGGACTTTATCCACACCACCCTCAAAAAACCTGTTCTTTTGCCGGCATAACTTCTCCATTTTTATGCCGACAAAAGAAGTCCCCATGCTGCACTTACCTTGCCTCCTGTCCAAAGGTTTCCTGGCAATAAAAGAGGAAGTGAATGGAGCTCCATTCACTTCCTCGTTCAAAATCCCACGGATTCTCACAAGAAGATGCTCACATGGGGAATTTAAAAACAAAACAAAAACAACACACAGAAAGTTTAAAAAAGCATATACATAGGACTTTTTCGGATGTCTTAAATGTAATGGAAGCAGCCTCGCCACGTTGCAAGGCTGCTGCGCTGCAGGGCGTCCCTTTCGCATGACGCCCGTCCCTGCCGATACTGTTGCGGTACCGCAGGGGCATTTGAGTGTTATATTTCAGCGATTTTTACTCACGAAAGTTGATCATGAGTAAAAATCGCTGAAATATAACACTCAAATGTCCCTGTGGTACCACAACAGTACCAGCAGGGACGGGCGTCATGCGAAAGGGACGCCCTGCAGCGCAGCAGCCTCGCAACGTGGTGAGGCTGCTTCCGTTACATTTAAGATGTCCGAAAAAGTCCATAGACTTAAAAACTTACAAGTAATCCAGGGAGGGTCATAAAAAGTGCATCACTTATCTGGATGTTGCAATCTCACCTGGAAATGTTCGCACCAGACCAGCCATTCACACTGTATTCACCTGAGTACAATGGCACAAGGTTTCACACAGCAGCAATGCTGGCACTAAAGCACCACAGGGGATCAATTGATCACTTCAGCAATCAATAAATGAAAAACTTACTGACGAAATGAACACACCACAAGGTCATAAACCAAAAAACTCTTTTATTGAAAAATGGTTCGACTTCATTGATTATATTAACAGACAAGCATGCTCTATAACACCTCCTCCTTCACACTTGGATTTATGGGTGGATGTATTTGATACGCTGGAATGATGTGGAAGTAAATGTTTACCATGTTCCCACGTAGTACGCTGCATATGGAAAATGACAAACAAACCAATAAATACTTGTACAAATTCTTCCAGTAATGTGCCTGGGGGAAAAATGTTCTAGCTTAAGACTCTAGATTATACCTACTGTTTGTATTCTTGTTGTCTTTTTTACTTGTTTGTATACCTTGCAATGAAAACTCAATAAATATGATTTTTTTTTAAAAAAAAAGGGGTTTTGGCCAGTACATAAATGTGAAAGGGTGATGCCGTCTGATATGCGTGCCCTTTCATGTTTATGTGGTGTCGTTATGACAACATATTTAGTGCGTCTGATAAAGTCCAATGTTTGTATGTGTATGAATATCTTTTTGTCTTCAGCATATCATAGAATCATAGAATCATAGAGTTGGAAGAGACCACAAGGACCATCCAGTCCAACCCCCTGCCATGCAGGAATACACAAGCAAATCATTCCCGACAGATGGCCATCCAGCCTCTGTTTTAAAACCTCCAAAGAAGGAGACTTGACCACACTCCGGGGCAGTTTATTCCACTAACAGCTCTTATTGTCAGGAAATTCTTCCTAACGTTTAGGTTAGATCTCTTTTCCTGTAGTTTGAACCCATTGCTCTGTGTCCTAGTCTCTGGAGCAGCAGAAAACAAGCTTGCTCCATCCTCAGTATGACATCCCTTCAAATATTTAAACATGGCTATCATGTCCCCTCTCAACCTTCTCTTCTCCAGACTAAACATACCCAGCTCCCTAAGCTGCTCCTCATGGGGCATGGCTTCCAGACCTCCCACTATCCTGGTTGCCCTCCGCTGGACACGTTCCAGCTTCTCAATATATTTCCTGAATTGTGGTATCAAGAACTGGACACAGTATTCCAGGTGAGGTCTGATCAAAGCAAAATAGAGTAGCACTATTACTTCCCTTGATCTAGACACTATATTCCTATTAATATAGCCTAGAATTGCATTGGCATTTTTAACTGCTGCATCACACTGCTGACTCATGTTCAGCTTATAGTCCACTAAGACTCCTAGATCCCTTTTGCATGTACTGCCATCAAGCCAGGTGTCACCCATCCTATATCTCTGCATTTTATTTTTACTGCCCAAGTGTAGTATTCTACATAGTTCCTAAACTGTGAAACCTAGCCACCTCAAACTTGGCATGCATACCTAGGGGACCCTGGGAAGTATGTATCCTGGGGTTCTTTTTTTAATGTCTAATGGATTTTAGTTAATTAAAATTAGGGCCATGCAATGAATTCAGCAAAATCCAGAACTGGATTGTGCCAGCTGAGACCATTCCATCAAATCACCTCTCGATTTGTCCAGATTGCTTTGCAGCAATTTGACAATTTGGATAGTAAATGAAAAGCAGGCAATGTATCTTCAAAATGTTGGGAAACAGCACCACACAAAGAAAGCACTGGGGTAGGGAGGTACAGAGGAGCAGGACTTTTAGCAGCCTTATCTTCTAATGTGGGACAAAAATCTTATCAGCACCTCCACCCCACATCACAGTGTGCTCTCTCTCTCTTTCTCTCAGTGCATTAATTGGCTCATTTCCTCTTCCAGCAGCATAGCTTTTGAAAGAGTTTTGTTGATTATTGTGGTAGTATTGTGTGCATTTTCTTTTAACGTACTTATAGTATCAAAGCCCTGATCTCCCTTTCCTAACCCATTCTCATCCTTCTTACTTTTTACTGGTGTTTATGGGTGTGTATTACTGGTGTTTATTTGCATGCACTCACACACACACACACACACACACACACACGTGCCTGTGTGTGTATACTGCTCTCCGTTTTGTTTTGTTTTTTTAAATATTCTTATTAGTAATCTTATTAGGTCTTGGAACTTCCCTTATGCTCCTCCTCCGAATTTGACTTTCTCAAATTCTCATTCAGAAACCCCTGGAGCCAGCACGTGCTCAAGTACAGTCCAAAATGGAATATTTGAAACTGGCTGGTAATTGTCCTATACAGTGGGATCCAGGGAGAGCTTTTTCAACAAGGATCTTATAACTGCCTTCTTTAGGCATGATGGAACTACAGTATGCTTTATTCTGGCAAGGCTAGACCACTCCCTCTATCCACTCTGACTTTTTTAATAAACCAGGAATGGCAAGGTGGTCCTCACTTCGCCAAGAATCCTGTTTAAATTCTCAGGCTCTGCACATTGAAAAGCATCAACACTGGATCAGTGGGGACCAAAGGTAATACATTGGATCTGTATTAATTATTAATTACCCAGTATGGAGAATGTACATGGAAGCTCTGTTAATTAAAGACAATTTGTGGCATGTTTTGGAGAATGAGAGCATAATCCCAGAAGGCTCTGAAAATGAAATTGCAGCATTCAGACTAGCTGATCAAAAAGCCAGGGCTGAGATTCTTTTATGTCTAAGCTCCTACCCAATGATTCATGCTGCAGAAAAAGTTACAGCTTTTCAGCTCTGGACAGCATTAGAACATGTTCATCAGAGCTCCTCTTGCCTCTCAAAGATGATTTGGTCTAAGAGACTGTATAACACAAAGCTGTGTCCCATCATCCCCTGACACACCTAACTAAGTAGCTTATAGAAAATACTGGCCAGCATTCCAAGCTCCGTTCAGAGAGTATGTCATTTTTGCATTCCCTGACTTGCTACATTCATGTACAGGTCGACCCCCATATCCACAGATCTGGTGTCCACGGTTTCACTTATCCACATCAGAAAAAGATATGTTCTCTCTAGGCATTCCTAGGTCCTCCACTGTGATTCTATGGTCAACATCTGGTGTTCATCTCATTGAAAATAATAGGGTTCCCTATTATCCACAGTTTCAGGTATCCATGGGGGATCTTGGAACATATCCCCTGTGGATATGGGGGCCAACCTGTATATATGTATTATACCTCCAGTCTTTGTCCAAGGAGTCTAAAGGGTCATATGTACAATTTCCAGGCAGGATCACATCTTTAGACGTTTGAATCCCATTCGGGGGATAGTGGGATATAAATCAAATAAATAAATAAAACAAATAAACAGGACCAAATCTGCTGTAATTCATCTGCTTCAAATCATTCTCTGTGCTAAGGGACAACTATTTCCAGAGAGGACATCTTGTTACGATTACTGTTTCTTCTTTCTTTCAGTGGCCACTAACTTTCTAAATCTCAAACAGGTGAGAAGTTATTCCCATGTTTCTACCAAAATCATCTACATGCAGGCTAGTTACTTATGCATTGGCCCATGTGACTATGATAATCTACACTGAATAGATGGGAAAAATCTAAAGTACAAAATGCTTCTCAGTTGGCAATGGTACAATAATACAATTTTAATCTGGTAGGAGCATCAAAGTAACAACTTACAAGTAATACATTTATCTGCAATTAGTTAGTATTGGGGTAACCAAGCATCTGCTCAATGGGATGTGAACAAAATTTGTTTCTGTTTTATTTCATTCTACCTCTTACTTATGATTGAAACTGGATGAATGAGCTTTGTTGTTGTTCAGTTCACTGGAAAAAGGATAGCACTTTGCCTTTCACTCTGGTGAATGTTAGAGGCAGACTAGGCATAACAAGGGAGGACCAGGCTCAAATTCCCACTTAGCCACCATGCATGTGACCGTTAGGTAGTTATCAGCTCTCAGCTTCATTTACCTCAGAGTTGCTCCAATGATAACATGGTAGAATAATTTTGTAGGTTGCCTTCAGCTCCTTCTAGGAAGCCTGAACTTTCAGATAAACAAACAAATAAATAAAGTAAGCCCCATTTAGGAAAGGGGTCTTAAACCACTTCTCCTCCAACTGTTCACCTCCCTTCAATCTATTGTTCCAGAGATTTTCCCCCTCTGTTCGTAATTCTCATACTAGAAGTGGGCCACAAATAAAGATAAGTGGTTTGAATAACAAAGTGAGAGAAGATAAGAGCAGGAAGGGTTGAATGCTTCTTTCCCATCAATTCCATTTTCTGAAAATTTGTGCACAGATTAATGCATGATAAGCTAATCAAATCTGTTTTGGCTCTTGATTTGTAACACACATCTTTTTTTGCAGTGCTGACAAATCCCATATCAGCAGTTTGCTCTTACAGCCAAAATTCTGAAAGTAACTCAGATTGGGCTTTTAAAATCATCTTGCCATTCAGAAGCCCCTTCAAGAACCTCCTTTCTGTTTATGGAAAATACAAACAGCTTCTCAACCTTAACTTTTTCAAAACCAGACCTTTGTGAGGACAGTCTGAAAAAGCTTGGCTTATTGACAGAAGACAGCAAGTTCCAAAACAAACCAACAACATCTAGAACAATATTTTTTATTTTGATAAGGAGCCTTCGAGTTGGTGTTATTTTATCATCCTGATTGCAGGTGAAAGGGCAGGAAGCAGAGAGACAGAATGGAATTCGGAGCCTCACCAAGTCCTGTCAGGACAGGGGGGAGGTAGCACTTGTGGAAGAATGATCTGTGGAATGGGGAAGTGGGCAGGTTTGAGTCTGCATCCTGTGGATCTCCACCTTCCCCTGAGCGTGACAACTCTGACACAACACAAATGAGTGCAGGCTTCTCCAACTATATCCTGGCCAGAGCATTAAAACCATGAGCCAGCATTTCAAAGGAAACAGAACAGAAAACAGTTTTACCAGTACCTGTGTAAACCCTGACTAAATCCTATGCTGAATTCAAAACGAAACACACACACATACAAGACAACCTCAAAGAGAAGAGAATCAAGGCTATTCTACACCTCTACAAGAAAGGGGGAGAAAATATCAGTGTACCAGCCAATGTGCAAGTGTGTATTTCTTGGCTCAGCATGGAATGGATCCTTGGACTTCAGTCCAATTGTTAGTTCCAACTTGAGCAGATCACTAACTCAGTTGGTGAATCAGAAGTCCACACTTATGTAACCCCAAAGGTTCAATGGCTCTACTCTGACTAGAACTAATACTCAGATTTGGGCCTTAGTTTTCTGATCTCATGGGCTCATATTTTTAATTACTGTAGCAATGATGATGGCCTCAATCCAGTAAAAAGCAATCTGAAACATGTAAGGAAACTTTACTGGGCCAGCTAAAAAGGATGGCCCATAATAGGGTTGGCTTTAACACACAGTTACTGAGTTTATATAGGGTTGTTTCATATGTGCTAGATAACCCATGCATGTAATTTGTCAATTTGTTTTAATGCAACCACAAATGCTAAAAACATCCTCTCATTAAGATGAAAGTTTAGACTCTAAGCAAGATAACAGTCTACTGGACCCCAGATTCACAGTCTGGAATCCAATACAAAATGTTGATTTCCTGGTGATGGCACTTCTTACCAATTGGCCACTTTCTCCTGAACTCAGTGGACAGCCACAAAGGAAGAATTCTATGGGATTTTCTTGAGCTGATTTAGTTTTGCCTGGCCAGTGGCTTTGATACTTGCATCAGTGTCAGTTTTAATTTGAGAGAGGGCTTCTATTTCCCCTTTCGCTACTGCAGTGGGGAAAATGCAGCCATTCAGATTGTTTATAACAGTCAACAACAACAAAGGGAGCCTTAGACTGCTGGATTCCCAAGAAACTTGAGACTGGGAGGGGGGCATTTACATGACAAAATAACTCCTCTAAGAATTCACAAAGAGTCCTAATAGTTCCCACATCTTTCGGATCAAAGTTGCCATATTCAGAAGGAGGGGGGCAAAAAATTGATAAGTCGTGCAGTATCAGCTTTCACTATTTTCCCCAACTTTTTTGAAAAGTAGTGTGACTTAGCGCACTATTGATTGTGTGAACTACCATTTTGCATACGGCTGTGGAAACTACCAGCAATCTTCCCAAAACAGCCACAACAGAGCTGAGCTGTGATTGGTTTGACTGATCATGGAGGGGGTGGATTTGTAAGAGATGAAGGAGCCTCAAATGAAAAGATCCAGCCAGCTGGCTTGCTTTCCACTTAGCCATAATTACTGTTCCCCCCCCCTCTCTCTCTGTGTGTGTGTGTGTGTGTGGGGGGGGGGGGGGGGTGACAGAGAGTAGTGATCTACTTCACCGGCAGTTCGCTTCCTCACCCTGCTATGATCGTGTTCTTGTGTGTGTGTGTGGGGGGGGAGAGAGAGAGAGAGAGGAGCAGTCTGCTCAGCTGGCAGGGTGAAGGGAATCTAGCCTGCTTTCCTTGTCTCCTTTGTCATTATTCCTCTCCCCCTCCCGTCCCCTGTAGTCTCACTTCTTTTTTTGTTGCTTTATCTGCTGTTCTCTGGCTCAGACGAAGCTAACAGAGCCTCTTTCAGAGCCCTCTTTCCCCCTCATACTGCCGCTCCTCCTAGCTCCCTCCCTGCCTCCTGCCTGGCTTTAATGATGGTGATCTGGAGGCCATATCCCCCACACACACCTTTGTGTGTGTGAACTACAAAGCTGAAAACTCACCAGATCAACCAATTTAGCAATAAATCATGTAAACTATGCAGCACTGGTGTGAAAGGACGGTAAGCTGGAATTTCGCGCACTTTATTCTGCCGTGTAACTGCCCCTGGAAAAAAGAAGAGCAGGGGGTGGTTGATGACTAGACTGAAACAAAAATTGTAAAGTGATCACCACAGACAGGAGGAACCATGAGGAAGAAAGAGCAGGTATGCCAAGAAGGGCCGTCCATTCCATTGAACACAGAGAATTTTAAATTCTGTCCAAGATATTGTCATGACAGACTCTGGCTGCTGCATCTCTGTACTGACCTTCATTGACATAGAGATTGTTCCCCCACCCCAATGCCTTTTAATCTTGTCCCTCAACAAGGAAGTTTTCCTCAGAATGAAGCATAATGGGTGACATGATCCCAGACTGCACCTCCACCTCTGACAGTTTGCCATGACAAATGCTACCTAACAAATTCTTGAAACCATCTTTTCCAGTTGAGGTTAAATAGGTGCCAATATCCCATCTCTTACCTTGGTGTGAGGAACAGGCACTCCAGATCACCCTGTTGGGAACATGGCTGGAGGAACTCCTACAGCAGTAAGTGTTATTTGAAATCAGATAAAGCTAACAGGATTTGCCATAGTAGTCAAGTGTTATTTGTGGTGGTGCTATACAACAGATGCACAGAAGGGCAGCAGCAGCTGGTGGGATAATGCCACAGTAATGGCAGCAATGGGCAATCCTGTAGGCTATGGATATGAGGACATGATGAGCCATTACTCTCAGTGTGGCTGCCTGAGCCATATGGTTCATGGTTCATCTTAAGGCTGGCACTAGTTCATGCACTGTCCACAACCTCTGATATTCATTCATTCATTTTAGTGCTCAGTTCACCAGAGCAACATCATTAGCACAGAACAAGAGAAATAAATAGATTAAATTAACTGATGTATACCCTCCCTGCCCCTTTGTGAAGTATTCAAGGCCAACACCTAGCAGAGCCAGCTGTTACTGTTTGCAGATTTTGTCATGTATATGTTTTAGCACTAGAAGGCACCATTTGCTTTTTCTCCCAGAAACACCAAGGGCTGGTTTACACAGCAGATTTATTGCAGCAACTTGCATTTTAATTCTTTTCCACAGCTGTGCCAGTCAGGTTTTTTTTTTCCTAATTATGCCACTTTTACATTCAGACTTGAAAAAGTGTGGGGGGCGTGGCCTCCCAAGCAGACAAAGGCTGTATGGGGAAGGGCATAGACAGACTCACAGACTGCCCAAATAGCAGGGGGGAAGATCAAAGTAGTGTCTCTGTGTCTCTGTAAATCTGCCTGTAAATGAACTCACTCCATGAAGCAGAGGGAAAGTAATCTCTCTGCTAAAAGACCTTGCTGCCATGCCGTGGATCCTAAGGTGAACCTATCACAAGTTTTTCCAGCACGATTTGTTTAGTCAGGGTTCACAGACTTGCAAAATAGCAGAGGATTTTTGACTCTCCGTCCCTCAGTTCCCCCCCTCCCTCTTGCTCGTTCTCTCTCTCTCTCTCTCTCTCTCTCTCTCCTTCCCCCAAGCAGAGCTGACAGATGGGAACTTTATGACTGAAAGGTCTTTGGAATCCTTTTTCTTGGCAGACCTTCTGCAAAATAGAGAGGATTTTTCAATGTTTCCTGATGCTACTGAACGCAGCCCCTCTCTTTTAAGCCCACCCCTTACATCACAGAAACCAATCACAATACAGATCTGATGCAGCCCTTACTTTACAATGCCAATAAAGCGTTACATTGCAAATATGCCGGCAAAAGTAGCGGCATCCCCTGGCACGCTATATTTGGGTGTTTTACCTTCCCCCCTCCTGAATGAGGTGATGCTGTGCTGCGATCCATGGGAACTATGAGCTATCTTAGCGGTATATTTCGAGGAATATTTGCCCGTGTAAATGACCCCCAAGATGTATTTGGCCATCTTTGTTTTCTGGCTTTTCTGTAAATGAAGTGATGTCTCCCTTCATCACTCTGTCTAAAGAGCGTGTAAAGGCTTTCCTTTACTCTCTTCCATTCAGTTTTAGGTTTGGACCTGTTGAATCAGCCATACAACTGATCATGCAGACTTTATGGATATTCCCAAAAGGTGTTTAGTTATCCCTAAATGGTACCCCCATCCAAATAACCAGGATAGCCTTAGCAACACACACACTATTTTCCTCTCCCTTATTGGACCATGCCCTTCAACTGGCAGAAGAGACGAGATGACAACCTGTGCGTCCATTTCTTTCAGCTTCCTCCCCAGGGCCTCATAATCTCTTCTGATCTTCGGAAAGCTGTGCCTTGCAGTATCATTGGTTCCCATATGGACCAAAAGGAAGGGGTAATGATCCATAGGCTTGACAAGTCTTGTCAGCCTCTCGGTCACATCACAGATCTTTGCCCCAGGGAGACAACACACCTCCCGAGACATCTTGTCAGGCCCACAAACCAGTGCTTCTGTACCCCGCAGCAAGGAGTCCCCCACCACCACCACACGCCTCCGCCAAGGCTTCACAGCTGCTGTTCCTTGCGGTGGTCCTCTCAAGGTCCCCTGCTCTACCCTTGAAGTCTGTCCATGCTGTTCTTCCTCATTGTCCTTGATAAGGGAAAGGGCTTCGAATCGATTCTGTAGCTGCAAGCTGCTTGAAGAATCCCTGGATTTTCTTGTTCTGTGTGTGACATTCCTCCAGCTGTCTACTTCCTGTGTCTGTGAAGTGCCCCTCTCCTCCACAGCCACTTCCTCTGTGCGGTCCCCATCCAAGACTGTTCGTTCTGTTCTGTTCAGTGCTTCTTTTCAATTTTAATCACATCAAATGAGAAGTCGAATAGCCGCTCTTGCGGGTGAATTGTAAGCATAATACTAGTACATTGGCATGCTGCTCATTGGCTAACAAACACACACAAATTATTTTTTATACGGTGAAGAGTTTAATCTTCCTCTTTTAATACAGAGGCAGGTATGAACACGATACTATCAGTATTGGGTTGGGTTGCAGTAGATCAGTGGCTCTTAATCTTTTCTTTACCAGGGACTCCCTTTAGATATCTTTTGTTGCCATAGACCCCCAATTTAACTCAAGATTTAAAACAACAAGAATAACAACAGCAACAACAACAATAATAATACACTTACACCATCCATTAAACCTTCCCTCAGAGGCACTGGAGGGGGAGGGAAGACTTTTCTCCTGCTTCTTCCTGCAAGTTTGTGGCTGGAGTAGATAGAACAGCAATGCACAGTCCAAGTCAGCCAGCCAGCCAGCCAGCCAGCCTTTGCCTTGGCTCCTGTCACATGGCCACTCTACTGCAGGCAGGAGGCAGGCCAAGCAGGCTTCAAGCCTTCGCGGACTCCCTGTGAGAATATTGCGGACCCCAGGGGGTCCCCGGACCACAGGTTAAGAACCACTACAGTAGATCATCAACCATTCCTATCCCTGAATTTTTCAGTGGCCCGCATTCCCTACTTAGATGGCAGCTTATCTCCTTCCTCCACCCAATGGCAGCTGGTGGCTTCTATGTCAGTGCATCTACTCTGAATTTCCATCCAAATTTTAAATGGTCTAACCAAAGTGCAGTACCCTGCCCCCTAAATAGTGTTCAGCACCTTGGATAACTCCTTTAAAGTTCATAATAAAAGCTGGAGCAGATTCATTGCTGCACTGACTTGGGAGCTACCAGCTGCCACTATACACACCACAGTTCTTGTCCTTTCAAAGACTCATCCTATAGCTGGAGAAAGAAAGGACGGAGGAGGGATCTAGCAGCACCTTTGAGACTACCTGATATATTTCAGCATAGGCTTCATGGGTGTATGCTAAAATATATAAATTAGTCACAAAGATGCTGCCAGGTCTGTCCTCCCCCCCACCCCTTCCCTTCTTATGTTGAAACAGCCTAACACAGCTATTTCCTTGACAACCCCATAGTTGGAGCATCCAGATAAGCTATCTTTCTCCTTTGTGGCAGTGCGTAATAGACACTTCTCTCTTCCCATCCAAAAAGGTTGCACGCATCACTGGCAACCTCCAAAGAAGGTTGCACATACCACTCTCCTGCAGAGGGAAAGCATGACATGGTGGTAATGGAAGGAAGCAGGAGGATAATGGGCAGCATTTTGCCTAGTCCAACCCAGCCCAAGAAATTTCTGGAGGGTGTTATCAATAACAGCAGAGTGCACTTGCCAGCAGTCTTACATCAGAAGGCCACATGCTGTCTCTCAATCTCTCTTTCTCTCTGTGTGTGTGAATAAACATACACACACACTTATATGTGAATGATTAATTTCTTTCATGTTGCTACTGATTTATTTTGTTACTCAGTTAACTTTGGAAGAGAAAGGTAAAATGATGTTTTGGCTTTCATGCATATTTGTTAGCCTCAGGATGATTCCAGATGGAAGTCTTTTTATGGAGTCCATCTGTTGGCATGCCAGCTTCAAATGCAAGTGGGATTATTGTTTTTATTCAGCATGATGTCATCCGATAAGAAGGAGAACCCCCTTTACGCCTTTCACACTTCTCACTCTTTATTGCCTAGATGTTTCTTTGATTTTCCATTGCCATAATACTATCCTTCCACTCCCCTTCTCTTGCCAGACATTTCATCTCCAGCCTTCCTCCTGCCTCTGCCTGGTGCAGGAAGTTACATCAATCTTTGCTCTTCTCCACCATGGTATGAAGGTAGCTGTTTTAAAGGGAAGAGTCAGAAGGGACCAAAAATGGAATAATATGATCTGTATGTAAGCTGATGACAACAGCCTATAAGCAGCAGGAGAAAGATGGCTAACAATGCAAGGCCATTCTGCATAGCGGTCCTGTCTGAATTTGCTCTCTGTCTTCCTTAGCTGGGAAAAAAACGGGGAGCTGAGAATACTCCTTTCCAACCTTGGGCAAGTCACACACTCTTAGTCTTAGGAGATTATCAGATGTGGCAAAAACCACGTCAGAAGATCATGATGAGAACAGGAAGGGGCAAGATTATCAGATGATGTTGTCCTTCAGCGCCCCTGGGTTGTCGCATGGCCATGAGTAAGGCTTCCCTTTTTATTAGTGGCTTGATCCTGTTAATACAAAAGGGAAGCCTCATCTGCAGCAGCGCTACACCCCTGGAACGGCTGAAGTGCATGGGTGTCTAGTAAGGTCACCCTTTCTGTTCTCCTCTCATTCTTCTGATATGGTTTAGAAAACTTTTTTTTTTGCCGTGTCCCACCATGTCTGATAATCTCCTTAGCCTCAGAAAACCCATGATTGATTTACCTTAGGGTTGCCATAAGCTGGAAATGATGTGAAGGCACAAAACAACAATAATGACAACAAGAACAACAACAATGTGACACTTGACCTATAGAACGTCTCCAGATCAGACAAATGTGTGGGAAGGCTATAGTATTTGTTAATGCATTTTAAGCTTTTATTTATTTAATTTTATTTTTAAAATATGCAAACAGTTTCTATTGTCTGGTACCACTTGCAACATTTTATTCCCAACCACAAGTGGGTTACTTTTCAATTCCAAATCATACATATATTTATTTATTCATTTCTTTATTTGATTTCTATCCTGCTTTTCTCACAAATGGGACTCAAAGTAGCTTATAAATTTAAACAGAACATCTAAAACAATATGGAGTGCAGGTTTTTTTTAAAAGAAGCATACATCCAATTATAGAATCATAGAATTGGAAAAGGGCCTCATGGGCCATTGAGTCCAGCTCCCTGCTCAATGCTGGATCTCCAGTAAAGCATCCCCAGAAGTTAGCTATCCAGCCTCTTTTTGAAGACATCCATAATTAAAACACTACTATTAACACATAAATGATTTAAACAATTGAAACATTTAAAATGCATATTACACACCAAAAACAACACATCCAATTGCACATCAGTCCACCTTGATTAGCCAAGACTAAAGGCCTTTTTAAACAAAAAAAGTCTTCTGTCAAAAAGACAACAGAGAGGAGGCAGGTAAAACCTCTCTTAGGAAGGAGTTCCAAAGTCTAGGAGAACCCCTCAGAAGGCTCTCCAAGGAATATACTGTAGGGGGAAAAAAACCCTTCTCCTTCTCTTTTCTTAAAAAAATTATTAGAGTTATAGTGCAATAGTGCTTCAGTGTAGCACTATAGGACTAAAACTGTTAAGATTTTGTTCTTCCAAATTCAGAGAGAAGATAATATGTCCTTCAAACCATAGGTCCACCTCAGCAAACAATGGCTTAGTTTTTAAACACCATTGGAAGAATCCTAGTGAGGATTTTAGAAATGCTACAAACAGCCTCCCAAAAGAATGGACAACAGCTAGTAAACCCCAAGAAGCTATATTGCAAGAACTTACACTTCTTTAGACTAATCTGGAAGTGCCCCCACTGTCTGTGAATTGACTGATTCTTCCTCCCTGTGTTTTTTTTTTGGGGGGGGCAGCAGGGTTTCATTGGGACTCACCAGTACCCAAATCATTTGCAAAATGGGCAAATATTTTCCAGAATGTCTTTCAAATGTTTCATTCCTTAGTAATGAAGACATGTGTCACATACATCCACTATTTTGTGATAAAAACAAGATACCTACTATCTTGCTTATAGACTCCAGGGCTTCATTAAAAATGCAGATAGGGGAAGACAAATTCCACAAGCCATTCATCATTTCCTAGCAGATGCCTCTGTATCATTCATTCAGGCTTCTTTTACATCCATGACCCTGGACTAAAGACCCTTTTCATGTAAGTCCAAGAAACACACCATCCATCCTTCTTACCAAGCTCTTCTATCATATCCACGCAATTGTTCTCTTCAACCACCCACACAGTGAAACCCCAAGCTATCTTATGAGGTTTAACACTTGTTATGAAAGTTAATTAGGGCAGGAACATTAGGTTTCTTTAAATATATATGTAAAATCCATAATATACCTCCTATAGTTCAGGGAAGTTCTTAATGCACAAGCAGCATGCAAATATGGAAATGATAGAGTTTTACTTATATAAGCATGCCTAGATTTATGTGCAAGAAGCTGAGCCACATAGTCTAACAGCTTTCCAGCGAACTAAAACCACTGACAATGATTTTATTATAACCCATGTTAATAGTAATATTAGCATTTTCCTTTTTTGTGTCAAGAAATGACTAAGTCTTGGAGATTTATTATTACCATAGTCATGTTTGCAGTTAGCGAGACTACACATCCTGCCAGTTTAATGACATGCATGCAACAAAATAAATATTAATTGATTTATGTTGACATTTAGGACCTGATCTAATTCTTGTTAAAAGGCAACGGAAATATTTGAATTGTCTTCAATGGGAAGTTAGATAATGACCACAAAAAAGAATGAAAGTACATATCATAAAGGAGTCAGGGCCAGTATGAAAACAATATCTTATTCACTTCCTGACTTCTCACAATTTTAGTTTGTAATCTTAATGTTTTCTTGTAAAAGATTGACACAAATCACAATCAGAGGCTGGGGTGAGTATGAAAGCCATTTGTTGATCTGATGGTACATGTAAATCCAATGAATGGAAGTGCCTTCTATAAAAGATATGTAACTATGATGTAAACCTTTTGAAAGATTTCTTTAAGCAAGAATGTACAGGAAAAGGTGTAGCATATTTAAATATCATCATCATCATCATCATCCTATTTATAAAGAGGGAGAATCGAATATGTGTTAGGACCTGTATGACACTGTGTTTTGACTGCTACTATCTTCATTCATCTATTTTCTATCTTCCTTTACATTTTCCTTATCAAACTGACATCTCTGCATAGTCAAATTACCATTCCTCATACTTCAGTAGTTTTGAAGTTTCATGCTATGTAAAGATAAATAGCATACCAAGTAATGATGTATGGAATGAAATTAGCTTCTGTGAGTTAAATCCAGACTTATTTATGCTTAGAGTAGACCCAATGAAATCAATAGGAATCAGTCATGAGTAACTCCACTCCCCCTCCTTTTATTTCTTCTATCCAAAAGGCACCAGACCCCATCTGATTTTTGAAGCTAAGCAGGGTCAGCCATGATTAGTACTTGGATGGGAGACCACCAATATTTCAGAGGAAGGAACTGGCAAAACCACCTCTGACTATTCCTTGTCTAAGAGGACCGTATGAAATTCATAGGGTTGACATAAGTTGATAGGAGGCTTGATGGCACACACATAAACATGATTATGTCTGGATTCAATCTTATGGCCTAAATTAAATTGCTAGATCCAAATAACTCAGATCTATTGAATCAATTGCTGGGTCAGCATTTATGTAAATCTGGTTGATTCCTCAAACTTTTGATTTAATGGGCCTATTCTAGTTAGGACTAGCAATTGGATTTAGGGCAATGAGTTTGTCCATAACCTCATGACCACCACACAAAATTGGACAATATTTTCTCACCTCCTACTAAAACCACTGAAGATGCTCAAGTGTTGCCTTCCCATCAAGAGCGCATGTATTATGGCATGGCTGCCTATTAGCTTCCGGGCACAGTACAAGATGTTCGTTATGACCTTTAAAGCCCTACATGGCTTGGGTCCAACTTACCTCCAGGACCGCCTCCTCCCGTATGACCCTCCCCACGCACTTCGGTCCTCTGGGAGGAATCTGTTACAACCTATGAAAACAAGGCTATTGGTGACCTCCCAGAGGGCCTTCTCTGCTGCCACTCCCAGATTATGGAATGGCCTGCCGGATGAGATCTGTCTTATTACCACCTTAGACAGCTTTGAAAAAGCTGTCAAGATGGATCTTTTCCGGCAGGCCTTTCCTGAATAACTATCCAGGCCCGAAGATTCAGCTGTCCTTTTCCTTTGAGCTGCCATTGGATTTTTTTTTTAATTATTGCATGTTTTTATTTTTTTTTTCTAATTTAATATATTTTTAATTATTGTATGTTTTTTAATCTCTTCTAATTTAATATTATTTTAAGGTGTGGGTGGGCTAGGGTACTGCAATTATGGAGTTTTTATATTGTAAGCCGCCCCGATTGCGTTGCAGAGAGGTGGGATAGAAATAATTTATTATTATTATTATTATTATTATTATTATTAAGGATATCCCAGAAAATCCCACAGAAAATATGGGTCCAACTGATGGTGGGCCTGTTAGTGTGGGCCTTGACACAGTACACAGTTTAAATGTAAACCCTTTTGGGGTATAAGAATTAAATATGCCTTTAATTTTAATTGACAGGCTGTGTGTTTCAGCTAGCACAAATGTGGGAAGCACTGTTATTTAGCTCGAGAGAATATACCTGTAGAAATGAGTGGAAGTTAGTCAGTCTATCTGCCTCCTTCCTTCCTGGTTTAAAACAACCACAATCATTAAAATATAATTATAAACCAACCTCCCAATATGCATTGTCTAGTATAAAATCTTTAGCAATAGAGAACAAAATCAAACAATAATAAAAGACATAAGCAACACCCAAAAATGTTTTACGCTAATTTTAAATATCAATTTAACATTGGCATAAAACATTTTTGGTGTGTATATGTATATGAAAGGATTTAATCATTGTATATGCCTGGGAAATAGAATCCTGGCACTGGAAAGATCAGAAGGTAGAGATCAGGTAAACTACTTTTAGAGAACGCATTCCACACACAGCTAGGATTTCATCACTGAAAAGACTCTTTCCTTAGTAGTAAACATCCACTATACCTTACTGTTTGGGGTACTCAGAGAAGGGCCTCCAAGTATAGTCTCAGGATCTGGGTAGGTAAATTATCCTTCAGGTAATCTAGTCCAGCAATATTTATGGCTTTAAGGGTCAAAACCAGTGTTTTGAACTAGGCCCAAAAAAGCTGAGGGACTCTCTTTGGCACCACATATTTATTCCTTTGCACCATCTTTTGGAAAGTAGGTATAGTTTACAATCACTGAGAATGCCAAGGGCAAACATTCTCAGTAATGTACATCTGCATGAATGCAGTGGATTGTGGTAAAGGGAGTAAAGCATGGTAGAAGGAAGGAAAAAGCATGCTTGTTCTTGTCACTGATGTTAAATTCCCATGGAAAGATTGTTATACCACAGACATTTCAGAAAAGAAATGTCTTGCAAATATTTCCTGTAGCCAGCCTCACGGTGGGTCTGCAAAAGAGAGCCAACAGTTTTAGGATGCAGTGATAATAAAATATGTCAAGCAACAGTTGCATGATAATCCACGCCAATGGTTTTCCATCCTTGGCTTCCCATTAAGTTCAGTAGCCACAACAGCAATAAAAAGAACTCCCCCTTCATAAAATCAGAAGCAGCTGTTTATGATGAGTTCTTGCTTGGAGCCATGAATGTTGTAAAACTAAAGCCACAGTAACCTGGCAATTTTATAGAACTGAAAGGTACATTTGTGTGAGCATTTTCCTGTTCTCTGATAGCTAAGAATGGCAAAACAGATCTTGCCTTATCAGTAACCTAATGCAGTCTTTCCTCCTAGGATGGATGGAAATTAGTGTTGCCAGGCTTAGTGGCCCGACCTCCATCTTTGCAAACTTCACTCTTGTCACTGGCTTTGGTCATATCATCTCCCAATTCATTTTCAAGATCTTGTGCTCTTTATGGTATGTCTGGCACTCCAGGAGGTTTCTCTGTCAAAGTGCTACAACCATATTGCATTGTGACTTAATCACACCATTTGTCAGAACAACTACCCATAAAAGTAACAGGTGTTTGCAGGATTCTTGGATTATTTGTACAAAAAACAAAGCAACTCAAACAAGATAAGATATAGAATTCTATTTTAAGATATAGAATTTAAGGTAGCAGACATGGGGTTTGCAGCAGTCATCTTTCCTAGCGTGGCAAACCAGACTGACATCTCTTTAGCTTCAGTAACGTTAAAAATGTAGAGAGAGTGGTGAGTTCAAACACAGACAGATACTTTCTCCTTTTGTGGAGACTGCAGATTCACTATAAAAAGGAGGAAGGGAGGGGGAGGGGAAAAAAAAGAAGAAATGTGAGGGCAGCTTTAAGACTAACTGGTTTTTGTGGATATAAGCCCTCTTCTTTGGATGCACAAAAGCTCATGCAAAATAAAAAACAGTTGGGCTCCAAACTAATAAGCAAACAAATCCTGTTGTTATTATCATTGTTGTTGTTGTTATATGCCTTCATTGACTCTGACTTATGGTGAATCTGTCATAGGGCTTTCTTGCCAAGATTTATTCAGAGGAGGTTTCCCAATGATTTCTTCTAAGGCTGAAAGAGTGTGATTTGCCCAAGGTCACCCAGTGGGTTTCTATGGCTGAACAGGGTTTGGAACCCTGGTCTCCCAGAGTCCTAGGACTTTATCAGACACATCAAATGTGGCATCATAATGACACCACATAAACATGAAAGGGCGCACATACCAGACGACGTCGCCCTTTCACGTTTATGTACTATCCATAAGCCAATCTATTTTATTGATGGGACAAATCAACAATAGATCAGCTGTGTCGATTTTTTGCTGGCATTGCCAAGGTTTGAAACCTCACACTCTTTTCCCTGTTATTCCAGCGTCAATGACTGGTTCAGCCAAAATACTTCTGGGTGAGATTGCAACATCCAGGTAGGTGATGCTCTTTTTATGAACCTCCTCTGTTTACTCTGGACTTTTAAAGTGAGTTTCTGTGCTTTTGTGTGTGTGTGTGTGTGTGTGTTTTGCTTTTATTTTTGAATTTCACACGCTTGCGTCTTTTCTCGAGAATCTGTGGGATTTCATTCCAGGAAGCGAACAGAGATCCATTCACTCCTCGGTCATTGTTGGGGCTGCCTTTGGATGTGATGCAAGGTAAGTGTGGTAATGGGGGTTCTTTTGCTTTCATAAAAATGTCATGCTGGCAAAAGAACAGAAAAGGAGGGAGGTTTGATAAAGTCCTTTGTCCAACACTATTCCATGCTGGTTCTCTAAATACATCCTATCCACATGAAAACAGCTTGCCTGTTTTTGCAGACAGGTGCTCTGTAGATGTGATAATATTTTCTGGAGTGGCGGAAATATCCATGGAAATAATAGGGGAGGACTCATTCCTAAATAGCATGACTTAATTAACTGGCAAACTAAGGAGTATATTTGGGCTTTTAGTTCTTCCTTTGTGTGAATAACAATAATAGGAAGCACTGATATTTCTCTCCACATCCTTCTATTTTTCTCTTCTTCTTCACCTCAGAGTTCTAATGTCATGTTCATGCCCCACATTTTGTAAAGAACTAATGGTCCAAGTCTGCCAATTATGTAAGTAAAAATTTCTGTTCATGGTGCTTGCATTTTTGTCTCTCTATGAAACCATTTCAAGACAAAAGGAAGACACAGTAACACATTGTGGTATATGAGGGAACTGATGGTCCAGAAATACATCATTAGGAAGATATCTTCTACCCACATTCATGGAACTATTCAAATGTCCTTATGACTAAAATCAGCATTGGTTTATATTAAATGGCTTGACTGATGAAACAGTTATGCATCCCTCTGAAGTATTAAGTGAGTCTCAAGATTTTTTTTTTCTAGATGGGGCTTTTATAATGCTATTGCACTGACTCAAATTCATGGAATTTTGCAGAAGATCTTGATTATGTCTCCTTCCACTTGTAATCCTCCTGTATTTCCCCACTACTTCTTCCATCTTTTTTCTTTCTAGAAAAACATTCATTAAGGAAGAAAATATGGAATAGTTATTTGGTCTCTTGCTCAGTAGCACTGGGAGCTCAATGTCCGGTAGCACCCAAAATGGCCAGCAAGTTGCTGAGTGAGGAAGAAAGTTCTGAGCCTTTGAAGAAGTTGACACCTTTTGGGATCTAGTCAAACTAGATCACCACATGCAAAAGTGCATCATTTTACAAAGCAGCACCTCCAAAATAGGATTATAAACCCTTCTCCTGGTGAATAGAACTTACAATTACATTTCATTTTTATTGTATTCCATAAAATAGCATTACAATATGAACCTTGTATTAAACTCTTAAGAACGTTCTCAGTTTCTTCCCAATACACATTCCACTGTCAGAATTTGTCCTTGAATAACCTGTGTGGAAAGCAGCAGTGTCCATATTTATAAGGTTCCAGGGCTGCTCTAACAAGTCCATCTTGATAGGTGAAGTTGAAAAGTTATTCAAGGTCAGGGTCTGATAATAGTCTGATAATTCTTTTATGCAATCAAAGAATATTTTCTTTCTTTCTTTCTTTCTTTCTTCCTTCCTTCCTTCCTTCCTTTCTTTCTTTCTTTCTTTTGGTGTTTCTTTCTGGAACTCAGATGCCCTCAAAAGCGTTCCAAACTTAAAGTAGGATAAAATGCTCCATCAAACATGTTTTATGTCCTCCAGATTACAGCCTATTAAATGTACCCTCCAGTGGCTATTTCTGGGAGACTTTGAGCAACTCCTCTGAAAACATTTTCTCAGCAGAAGAGATAATTCACTGGAAAGGCAAATTCAAACCCATGTGGCGGTATTTTCAGGCTCTGCGTGAGAACCCTTATATCATGATATCATGATAATCACAACCACCTAAGATGGTGAACTCCCAGTTTCATTGGTACATGGAAGGTCAGGAGAATAGGAATTTGGTGCCTTAGACATGGTAGGATCTAAAACCCTAAACAGAGCTTGTTGCCACCTGGTGCCTCCCCTCCTGTCCATGGGCTGTTGACTGGATAAGTCCCACTATCATGGCAGCTTCCTCCCCATTATTATCATATACACAAAATATATGTCAACAAAGGCAAAAAATAAAATAAGAGTTCAAATGGCCAGGAAAGGATTTTCTCTGTCCCATGCCACTCCCCGTCTCTCATACAGTCTGGCTCTCTTACCTCTGTCCACCTCCAACCAATTATTTGGAAGAAAGGGCGAGGTGTGTATGTCCCTGAATCATGTTTTGTTTAGAGCAGGGCTGGGCAAAATGTGGCCTGCAGGCGATACATGTCCTTTGCAGGGGTGAGGGGGAGGAGGCTCCTTTTGCAGCCCCTGAAACCATTAAAAAAAAAAAAACCCAGACCACTCCAAAAAATATCTAAATAAAATTTCTGGTGTTTTTTGCAGGACCAAAAATAGCTCCCACTACTAAATGGTGGTTTTGCCCTCTCAATTTTCTCACAACGTTAACCCCCACCCCATGGCTGAAAACAGAACTGGAAGTGACGTGACATCACTTCCAGGCACAACTGCAGCACTGGTAGAGCCTCTGCTCCCTCCTCATTTGCCCACCCTGGTCTAGAATGTCATCACAAAAAAGGTGCATCAATCAAGCTTCCCTGTTGTAGGGGAACTTGATTGGATTTTTTTTGTAGATACAGAGGTATATTTATTATTATTCATTAGGAGTATATGTGGTGGCAAAGTGGTTAAATGCCAAGTACAGCAAGCCACAAGGTTATGAGTTTGATCCCAGAGGGCTCCAAGGTTGACTCAGCCTTCCATCCTTCTGTAGGTGGGTAAAATGAGTACCCAGCTTGTCGAGGGCAATTAGCTTAAAAACATTGTAAACCACTTAGGGAGTGCTTCGGCACAGATAAGTGGTACGGTATATAAATATCAATGCTGTTGCTAATGCTATTGTTTAGTGTGTTTATTGTTAGCAGCCAGCATTCCAAGAAACAGAGGGTGATGTTCATGAGGTTATCCTGTTTTGTAAGTTAGGATGTGGGATGATGACTCTTGACCCATAAACTTCTTGGATGAGGAGGGATTTATCTTCAAGTTTTCCTGATCCAAATCCAACACTCTCTTTCATGGTTTATCTAGCACTTGGGAGATGTCTTCATGTTTTACAATTTTTGGTGTGTGTGTGTGTTTCTGGAGGCAGAGAGTCTTGGAGATACTTGCAAACTACATTTGATATTCTCAGACCATGGGGGTCTGGCACCTTTAGTGGAGGGGTGAGCAAACACAAGGCTTCCTGGACTATTGCTATTCACTAGAATCCTCAGATCCATTGAATGGAGCCAAGTGCAGAACAGTGACTCAAAAAGGTGACCCTAAAATTATGGATAAAGATGCTAAAACTGAATCAGAGCTCTCACAGAACGATCCATGCCTGTTTCCCCCTCCCCAAACTGCCTTTAATCCAGATGCTTAATTTAGGAGGGAAATCAGGCTTTTGATTGCATCGTTGAGCAGGATGCTGAGGCCTTGAAATAGAAGGTGGGAAGTGCATGGAGCACTTACTCTCCAATTGTGAGGGGCCCCATCCACACTTTGAGAGTGCATGCATGCAGCAGTCAGTTAGAGGTCCTGATTTAAGGAGCAAAGACACCAATGGCTTTAGAGAAACAAGCTAAGGCTTTATTATAGGAACTCCATTTCCATTTGTAACATCTTTGCTGTGCTTCAGATGGATTACTTCAGCTGCTCCATTTCTTGTCAGGAGGGTGGCTATAGGCAGCAGCACTTGTTAATGCTCCTCATGCCATGGATTCTAGGTTCCTGTCTTTCCCTGGGCCTCCACTGCACTCTCTTTCTCTGAGTAAGGTTCCTCCAATGCATTCTCAGATACAACATGAAGAAGCATGAAAATTTAATCCTCACTTCCCACCTCATTGGTTGCAGAAGGTACAATCCCAAAACAAGATGGAATGAACTATAACAAGAGGTCCACAGGAAATTTGGAATTCTGGGATAGGGGAAAATGCTGTATTTGTTTAAGGTGTAAAAAAAACAAGTTGTGATAATTGATGGGAATCACTGGGAAATACAACAGGATAAGAGGAGCCTCATTTAGAACTTGAAAATAAAAGTGGTTACATACAGCAGTGAGAACTGCCACGGTCTGCCACATTTGGCTAGTCTGGATGAGTTCTGAACTGTGACCTTTAGCATGGTTCATGATATAGCTGTCATTTAGATTTGTGTGAAATTTTACATGTCCCCCAATCCCTAGTGGATTCCCTCCCTCCCCTTTCTTTTTCAGCATTTACTAATTGTTATTACAGTCATCCCTCCACCTTTCTGGGTTAAACATTTATGGATTTGATTATTCACAGATTACTAAATATGTTCTCTCTAGGTGTGTTCTAGGTCCTCCAGCATTACTCTACGGTATGCTTCTGCTGGAAGTTAACCACAGAGGACCTAGAGAATCCTAGAGAGAACACGTCTCTAGGGATTTGTATGCCCTTCTGCACAATTCTATGGTCAACTGGTGCCAGAGGTTGGCCATAGAACCATATGCTGGAGGACATATAAATGCCTAGAGAAGTGTTATCTCTGGTAATAAATAAATAAATAGTGGGTCTCTATTAATTGCTTTTTCATTTTTGTGCGAGTTCTCCATCTCAACCCCCATGAAATTTGAGGGCCAACTATATATTTGTCATTACAGTCAAAACCACTCAAGGTGACATACAGAATTATCAGTTTTTCCTTCATTTTGGGGAAACTCTGTTGTTGATGACTTCCCTCCTTCCCTCTTCTGGCACCTAGATCTTTGTTGTTAACTGCTATAAAGTCAACTTCGATTTATGGTGAACCTATAAATGAGAAACCTCCAAGTCACCCTATCATCAACAGCCATCCTCAGTTCTTGCAGATTCAGAGCTGTGGCTTCCTTGATTGAGTCTATCCATCTGGAATGTGGTTTTCCTCTTAGAATCATAGAACCATAGAGTTGGAAGAGACCACAAGGGCTATCCAGCCCAATCCCCTGCCATGCAGGAATACACAGTCAAATCATTCCTGACAGATGGCCATCCAGCCTCTGTTTAAAAATCTCCAAAGAAGGAGACCCCACCACACTCCGAGGCAGTGTATTCCACTTCCGAACAGCTCTTACTGTCAGGAAGTTCTTCCTAATGTTTAGGTGGCATCTCTTTTCCTATAGTTTTAACCCATTGCTCTGTGTCCTAGTCTCTGGAGCACCAGAAAACAAGTTTGCTCTATCATCAGTATGACATCCCTTCAAATATTTAAACATGGCTATCATGTCACTTCTTAACCTTCTCTTCTCCATATTAAACATGCTCAGCTCCCTAAGCTGCTCCTCATAGGGCATGGCTTCCAGAACTCCCACCATCCTCCTCTGTACACGTTCCAGCTTCTCAATATCCTTCTTGAATTGTGATGCTCAGAACTGGACACAGTATTCCAGGTGAGGTCTGACCAAAGCAGAATGGAGTGGCACTATGACCTCCCTTGATCTAGACACTATACTACTATTAATGCAGTCTAGAATCGCATTGGCTTTTTTAGCTGCTGCATCACACTACTGGCTCATGTTCAGCTTGGTGTCAACTAAGGTGCCGTTTACACAATGAAAATGTAGTGGGAAGAATTCATGTCGAACCCTGGTTGTTTACACGTACATCGGGTCAGGCACGTGATTTTCGGAAGAGGGGCCCACCTTTTATCCCACAACCTGCGGGACTTCCGGTTCCACGGTTCGTGCTGGTTTTTAAAAAAGTCATGGGAGGATTCGGAAAATCGGAAATGTAAACAGCCCAGGACAAGCTATCTCGGTACTAGGTGATGACCAGAAATGGTGACCGGGGGCGGGCTCAGAGATCAGCGACCAGAAGAGGAGGGGTCAGTCACCCGTTCAACAGATTCAGCCTCACCAGCTGAAAACAAAGGCATCCCTTCCAGCTGCATGAAGGTTTGTGTGTGTGTGCATGTACTAAATCACCCTGTTCAATGGATTTCTACACTGAAAACCCTTCAGCTTTAACTTGTTCCTCAACTGCATGTTACAAAGAGATCGTGGGTGGAGGGTAACCCATTCATCCCCTGTCTTGGATCACCTCCCTGGGTCTGAACGGATAATCAAACATTCATCACCCTGCCCCCCCAAGGCACAGTAAAAAAGTGCCAGCGTCTGGGTCTTTCAAAATGCCTTGTGTGTCACTGGCTTGAAACGTTCACTCCACAGCTGCCTCTGCTTAAAGGGTTAACATTTTAAAGAGACAGGCCAATCACAAGCCTCTGGCCTCCTGCACTTGGCTTGTACTGGCTTGGGTTTGTGTGTGTGTGTGTGTGTGTGTGCATGGGCTCCTTCCTCCCCCGGATTCCTTCCCCAATCCCCTCAGTGCCTCATCCCAAATGCAACACTCATTAACCCCCTCATTCCCAACCAGAAGCCTGAACAAACATTTGAGCCAGCCAATAGCATCACTTGTGGCGCAGAGTTCTAAAGGAAGTACGTCACTGAGGTTGTGAAAAAAATGAGTAATTGCATCCTTGATTGACAGAAAAAAAATCCTGGGACTGTAAACATGTGTAAACAATAAAAACACGGGATATAAGATTGTGGGATAATTCCAAAAAAACGGAACTTGATGCCGTGTAAATATGAATCCTGGGATATTCCTGAATTTCCTTAAGAGGGACAAAAATCATTTAAACAGCGTGTGACGAATACGAGATCAGGAAGTCCCGGTACACCCTGCAACAAAAATTGCTGTGTAACTGGCACCCAAGACTCCTAGATCCCTTTTGCATGTACTGCCATCCTACATGCACCCATCCTATATCTGTGCATTTCATTTTTACTGCCCAAGTGTAGTATCCTACATTTTTCTCTTGAAATTCATTTTGCTAGTTTTGGCCCAGTTTTCTAATCTGTTCAGGTCATTTTGGATCCTATCCTCTGGGGTATTAGCTACCTCTCTTAATTTGGTGTCATCTGCAAACTTGATGGGGATGCCCTTGATTCCCTCATCCATGTCATTGATAAAGATGTTGAATAGTACTGAGCCCAGGACAGAACCCTGTGGCACCCCACTGGTCATTTCTCTCCAGGATGAAGAGGAGCCATTGGTGACTACACTTTGGGTTTGGTCAGTCAACCAATTACAAATCCACCTAACAGTTTGCATTGTCTAGCCTACAGGTTACTAACTTTTTTGCAAGAATATCAGGGGGGACCCTTGTCAAAAGCCTTACTGAAATCAAGATACACTACATCCACAGCATTCCCTTCATCTATCAAGTTTATAACTCTATCAAAAAAAGAGATAAGATTAGTCTGGCATGACTTGTTTTTCAAAATCCCATGTTGACTTTTAGTGATCACGACATTCCTTTCTAAGTGCTTACAGACTGTCTGTTTAATGATCTGCTGTAGAATCTTTCCTAGTATTGATGCCAGGCTGACTGGGTGGTAAAGAAGCTTGGGTCTTCTCCCCACCCCCTTTTTAAAGATGGGGACAACATTTGCCCTCTTCTAGTCTGCTGGGACCTCTCTTGTTCTCCAGGAATTCTTAAAGTTTATTGACAGTGGTTCTGAGATTATTTCTGCCAGTTCTTTTAGTACCCTTGGATGATGTTCATCTGGCCCTGGGACTTGAACTCATTTATACTGGCCAGGTATTCCTGAACTACCTCTTTACCAATTCTGTGCTGTATTTCCCCTACTTCATCATCTGCTCCATTTCCCCCAGGTTGAGCACTGTTCCCCCTTTGGGAGAAGACTGAAGCAAAGAAGGTGTTAAGTAGTTCTACATTTTCTTTTCCTACTGCCTTCTACCTTACCAAGCATTATTGTCTTTTCTAGTGAGTCCTGTCTTCTTATGATATGGCCAAAGTATGACAGACTCACTTTAGTTATCTTGGCTTCTAGGGAGAGTTCAGGCTTGATTTGCTCTAAGATCCGTTTATTGGTCTTTTTAGCAGTCCACAGTATCTGCAGAACTCTCTTCCAGCCCCACAATTCAAATGAGTTGATTTTCTCCCTATGAGCTTTCTTCACTGTCTGGCTTTCATAACCATACATAGAAACTGGAAACTATGGCATGGACAATCCTAACTTTAGGCTGAATCCACACCTGCAAAATAATTCAGCTCTAGTGCACCGTATCCTGCCCTGATTTGACTCCCTTAATCCCACACTCACCAGTTTAAATCCAAACTCAACTTGGTGTTGAAAGCCATACATTTTCCCCACCCAAAGTCGCATTGGTAGAAAAGGTTGTTTCTTTCATAAGTCATGTGTTGACTGTATCAGATTATTTTAGGTCACATGATTGCAGCAGCTGTGGTTTTTTCTTCTTCCTGGTATGCATGTGAATATATGTATATCCTCATATCCATACCAAGCAATAGTCTTCCTTGTTTTTCTTATCACCCACCTGTACTCCCATTAGATGGCTCCCTTGCCCCACTTTTCTTCTTTCCCCCCTCTGTAACCCTAAAAAGGCCTCTCTGTCCCATGTGTGTGTATAAATATGTATCTGTGTGTGTCTGTCAGGAGTATTAAATGCTTCCTTCACTTGTCTCCCCCATTGATCCACTTGTCTCATGCAGTTTTGAAGCTCTGCCAAACTTTCTGTTTCCAAAACAAGACTGGTGAAAGCTCACCACCTCTGCCATGGTCCTCTACCTGTGCATGTTACAAGCTGTGGTTGCCCATCTGTGAGGGAAAGCACTGTATATCTGTCCACAAACACACACACACTTGGAAATCCTAGTAGTTGCATGCAGAACATCCTAATGCACTGCCCTTAAGCAGGCAAACACTGCAAGGGAAGTGGGAAGGGGTTGCAGGGGCTGCTCCTAAGCAGATTTGGGCTTAATTGGGACTGTATGAGCCACTCTTAAGCTGCAAGGAAAGCAGGAAGGCAAGGCTCCAGTGCTCTCCTCCTCCAGCTACCCTGTCCCATCCCCTTCCCCCTCCCGTCTAAGTGAACAACCAGGGCAACACAGTCAGCCAGGCCTAGCCCCCCTGCCAGTTTGATTTCCTCTCAGCAACCAAAACATTGCCCACTTGACTAAGCTTGACTTAACTGAACAGAGCTGAAGATGGACACCGGTGTTATCAAAGTTCCTATTAAAAATGGCATGGGACAGCAGCCCCTATGCCCTTAGCCCCTGCAAACATGGAGGGATGACTATATAAAATAAAATAACAAATATTTAATAAAATGTAACACACACACACCAGCGAGCAGAGAATCTCAGACATGTGGATATTTGAATATGCAAATATCTACATACATACACTGAATGTAAATGAATTTAGAAGTGCAATCTGATCCAAGGAGATTATCAGATGAGCCTCCAACAACATTCTTGTCCCACTATATTTTAAAGCATAAGTGTCCTGGCACAATAACCTTTTTTATCACATATCACTGTAAGAACGAGCAAAAGCAGCCCCAGCATTATCGGAGCATGATCGCCAGCGCTGTTTACTTCCATGTTTGCTGGGGCATGTGATCTCGGCAGTTCTCAGTGTACATGTTAGATAGGGTGAAGGGTCAGTTTCAGTTTTAAGCATAATGTTAGATAATTCTGGAATCAGACTGTGGAGTAGTTAGAGTGTTGGATTAGTACAGTGGGCCCAACAGTAGAAGAAGAGCAGGTCATTAATTAAATAAGTTATAGGGCTAGAGGGATTTGAATTCAAGTACCCACTTCATCATAGAGCTCACTGGATGATCTTGGACATTATGGGGCTTACCACACTCTGAAGAAAAGCAGCAAGGCAGCAGGAACATTCCATTTTTTCGTTCTGTCTGTGGCAAAATGGTGTCTTTTTGCTAAACAGAAAAACCTGTTAGCAAAAAGATCTGGGTGCCCAACAAGACCGGAACAAAAGAATGTAGCAAGAATGGCAATATCATGTGGTAAGGCAACAGGGAAGATGGAAAATTCCTGCTGCCTCGCTGCTTTTCTTCAGAGTGCAGTAAGCCTCTATCTCTCCACCTAACCTACTAAATAGAGTTGTGAAGATGTAAGTGGGCATCAGACAATGCATGCTACTATTACTTCCTGGGAGGAAAGCTGGATAGAAATGTTACAATCAATCGTCTGGAATATTGTGTCTGGGCACAATAGTTCAAGAAGCATATTAACAAGCTGGAACATGGTCAAAGGAGGGTGACCAAGATGGTAAAAGGCCTGGCAACCTGTGATGAGCTGGGTATGTTTAGCTTGAAGAAGAGAAGACCTATTTAAATACCTGAGGGAATGTTGTGTAGAAGATGGAGCGAGCTTGTTTTCTGCTGCTCCAGAAACTAGAACACAAACCAATGGATTCAAATTACAAGGCAAAAGATTCACGTAAACATTAGGAAGAACTTCCTGACAGTAAGAGCTGTCTAACCATGGAATAGGCTGCCTCAATAGGTGATAGACCCTCCTTCTTTAGAGATCCTTAAACAGAACTTGGATGGACTTCTTTCAGGAGTGCTTTAGTTGTATATTCTTCCATGGCAGTGAGGTCAGACTACACGCCCTTGTGGATCATTCCAAGTCTATGATTCTACCTTTTAAGGAAACAAACACATAAAATTCATTGCTGACATACATTCCATGAAGGGAAGGATTGCAACCTTTGTGTGCATGGTACATTGCATGACCTCTAAAAGCTTTTTCTGCCCCCACCATGTAAATATTGCTCTATACTACTGTAAACCATAGCTTATCTGGAAAAAAAATACATATATGATTAGTAAGAGTTCCTGTAAATAAAATGTTATGGGATTTGCCAATTATTTGATGGGGGAACAATTTTAAAAATCTCTCTGTAGCACAAATCAGGCAGGATAGCATGAGGTCCCCAGGACAGTTGGCTTGAAGGATGAAAGGGAGTTTGTGGACAAAAGCCTTTGTGCTAAAATAAACATAAATGAAATAAACACTGGCACATGGAATTGCCTGACTGGAACAAATTCTCTCTCTCTCTCTCTCTCTCTCTCTTTCTTACACACACAAACACACACACACACACACACACACACACACACACAAACCTTGTTGTGTATGAGTGATGCATGTTGTTGATATCTTTACTTCTCTCTAATTTGGCTACAGATGCATCCCCTCCCTTCTACCTCTGGCTTTGGAGCTGGTTCACCCAATCAAATTATTGCATTCATGGCTCCCCTCTCATCTCAACTGGATGAGACAGAAAGTGTGAATGGAAAGCCAAGACAGAGAATAGCCAAGGGACTGGCTTGGCTTTGGGAGCCAAAATGCAAGCTGAGCCATTGGAGCTAGTTGTACGCAGATGAGAAGGAAAATGCACAGTGATCGTAAATAACTTCACTATAACCTCCATCCCAGGCTGCCAGAACATTCTCTTTTGGCTCTGCTCTGCACTGGCTTGCTCTCCTCCTCCTCCTCCCTGTCTCCCACCCAGCAGACAAAGAGGTGTTACCATATTCCACATATAAAGATATATTTGGATGTATTCTAAACTCCTGATCAAAAGGCCAGCATGTGGACTGCTTCAGTTCCTAATGTAATAAAGTCATTTTCTGTTGGTATAGGTGGTAATACCACTTTTACTACATACTATATACAGTAGGTGGTAATGGAGTCAGCATGGTGTAGTGGTTTGAGCATTGGACTAGGACTCTGGGAGACCAGGGTTCGAATCCCCATTTAGCCATGGAAACCCACTGGGTGACCTTGGGTAACTAGCACACTCTCAGCCTCAGAAAACACCGTGATATGTTCACCTAAGGTTTGCCATAAGTCAGAAATGACTTGAAGGCACACAACAACAACGATTAGTTAAAATATCACATTTTTTCAATTTTTCCAAAAATTTCCATTCCCCCCTCAGAAAAAAGCTCCAGAATTTCCAGATATCTTACATCTTTAAGCCATCCCTCCACTCATGCAGAACCTGATGCCGCAGGACTTTATCAGGCATGGCAAAAACCATGGTAATAGGGTGCAACGATAGCAGAAAGGGCTGAAATGATCAGACGATGATGATGCTTACTCATTCCCACTGTGTTGCACTGGCATGAATGAGGCGTCACTTTTTATTGATGGGCTAAGCAATGAGGATGTCTGATAATTTTGCCTTTAGTGCTATGATCATGTCCTAAATGATGTGGTTTTCTTGCAAGATTAGGCTCATCTGATAAAGTCCGCAGTAATCATTATGCTCATGGCTGCTGGGGCTGATTCATCACCTTCTGATGATGAACGTCTCTAGACTTTGGCTGGTATCTGGATGGCAGGTATGGAGCTCTATTTGTAGCCTTACCAGCTTGATAGAATATCCATGAGCTTGTGTTCTGCTGGCATAACCTTCAAGAATGCAGGGTGACATCCACACTGCAATAAATCAGCAGAATAGGACATTGGACTTTATCAGATGCAATCCTTTAAAAAATTCTTTTGCCAGCATGCCAGCAAAACAATGTGCCCCCCCCCCACACACACTTACCTTCTAATCCCGGCAAAGGCTCCTGGAAATAAAGAAGAAGTGAGCAAAGCCCCGTTCACTTCCTTGTTTGAAATTTAAAAATAAAAACCAAAATAAATGTCAAAAAGCACATACACATAATTTAAAAGTCCCAAGTAACCCAGGGAGGGTCATAAAAAAAAAACCCACGAAACTTGTGTTTGCACCGGTCTGACCACTGATCAGGTAAGTATGAAATTTAAAGGCACAGATGTATCACATGCCCGCAATGCCGGCAAAAAAGCAACAGCGGGATCTATTGATGGCTTAAGCCGTCAATTAAAACAACGGGTTTGGGGCTCTTTTTAACTGTGAAAGGGTGACATGGTCTGTTCTGCATGACCTTTCATGGTTATGTGGCATCCTTATGACGCCATATTTTTCCGTGTCTGATAAAGTCCATTTGGAGGTCTAGCACTCTTTCTTGTTATTGTTGGCAACTGCTGGCCATAAGGTAATAACCCAACACCTATTTATGCATATGACCAATTACTTTTAAAACATTTCTATTCTTAATTTTATTTTGAATTTTAAATACATTTACAAACAACAGTGCATCCCTACCATGCACCAGTAATTATTTGAATTAGTACAATCAACTGTCAGTTTTACACCTAAACACCTATCATGTTTACAGCAAATCCAAATGTTGCTCAAGGGTCTCCTTTCTAGTTATAAGTTATTGTGTCTAAAGGATCTATTCCAAAACTCCAGCTGACATTGATGGTCCAAGTGTTGAGATCATATATGTAGTGTGGGGGAGAAATTGTAACCGTCTTGCTTTATCTCCCTACTAGCCAACTGTAATTTTTCAGATAGGGAAGCAGACCAAACTACTGCCATATTTTGGTCTACTTCCCTGTTTAACCAATTTTTTTATTACTTTTTTTTTAAAAAAATCATTTATACTATATCCCACCTTTCCCCCAATAATGGCACCTTGCAATTTATTCAAACCAGTACAGATCAAAAATCACATAACATCAGGCAAATATGTGTGTATTTATATAGTTATTTAAAAAGCATTTAAACCAACTATAGAGTTAAAACCATTTAAAATTCATTAAAAGACATATTAAGAAATCAACAAAACAGCTCACCATAAAAGGCCATGACAATACCTTCCTAAAAGTCTTACAGAATAGGAATATTTTTACTTGACAGCAGAAGTAATGCAAGGAGGGAGTTTTCCCAGCATCCCTAGGGAGGAAGTTCCAAAGTCTGAGAGCAGCCACCAAGAAGGCCTTCTCCCTTGTTCTCACCAAACAAACCTGAGAAGGTAGTGGGACAGAGAAAGAAGGGCCTCTCCTGATGATCTTAGAGATCAAACAGGCTCATATAGGGAGATACAGTCCTTCAAATATCCTGGACCTTAGCCTTGTTCCGCTTTAAAGATCACTGTCAAAGCAAGATGGTTAATAGTACAGTCAGACACCCGTATCCACAGGGGTTTGGTTCCTGGACTTACTGTGGATACCAGAAACCATGGATAACAGTGAACACCATTGAAAATCATTGGACTTCCCAATCAAATACTATAGAGTTACCTTGGAGGGCCTAGAAAATGTCTAGAGAGGATGCCACTCCAGGCATTTTCTAGGAAGACTCTATGGTGTGTGTTTCTCTTTTTGTGTCCTGCAGATAACTGAAACCACAGATATTTGTTCCATTGATATGGGGGACTGATTGTATTTAAAAACACTCCTTAATAAAATTCTAGTAAATGGAAACAATTTTACATAAAACCAGTGTCAGTAAAATACAATTTTAAAACATCCATCAGCAATGAATATCATTTCTTTTCCAACTGACAGCCAAGGAACCCCAAACAGCTATTTTGGAAAACTACTAGTGATGCCAACCACTTCTTACAAAAACTGGTTTTTTGACTCGTTTGGTTGGTCCCTGGTATAAGAAGGAATTCTGAATTACTGGTCAGTAACTCTCTATCTTACTTTTAATTACAGCTGTAATAAACAACAGCAAAAGCCCTTGAGAATTGAAACATGTGTTCATTGCAGATAGTACATAACTGTATACATATAGTATTTAATTCCACACATAAATCAGCATGTTTTCTTTGTTTTGGTGGCAAGTATTCATCATAGATCATATATAATTATGGATATGTAGATAGTACATAATTCCACATATAAACCATCACCTCATTGGGGCTTTGATGTCAACCCTTGTTCCAACTGGAGGGTCTAGAATTAAAAGGACTGACTTTTAAGCAGTTTCTGAGGACTTCATGATGTCTGATGAAATACCTTTAAAATAGCATGATTCCATTATTATGACAGTGCTGGCTTGCATGGTGAGCATATTTGGCTACTGTTTAACTATTAAAGAAACAACTACAAAGAGTCTCTTAGCACCTTAAACTTAAAACATTTATTATAGCATAAATTCATAATTTATTGTCAGTTGTCCACAAAAATGCTTCTAATAGCTAGTCCATAAAAGCTTCTGTCATAATAAATGTCTTGATAAAAAACACTTTTTTTTCTGCAAGAGACTAATGCAACTGTCCCTTTGGAATTTAACCACCAGCCTCGTTTTCATATTTTAAACGCACACATTTTCAACTAAGGCTACTGTTTTCCTGCTGTGCTGTCAGGGCTGTCTCTCCTCCCCGAACCCGCAGATCTTTGCTCCTCTAATGACACATACTGTTGTGACATTAATTGCCATCCCATGGAAAAGTGTCCTTAAGGTTAAGGTGAGTTCTAAGGATATATACAATCATGGCAGTAGTGCCATAATCATGAATACATAAGCGTATCTGAATGGGGAACAGTTATGGATCCATAACTGCAATGCAGGGTACCAGCCTCTATTTTTTTCATAAAGTCTGAAACATTGCTTCAGGAGAGGAGACACAGATTGGGAGCCTATGCCTATGGAACCAGTAGCAACAGGAGGAAAAGGGCTATTGGTGCAGTGACTGCAAAGGAACTAAGGCAAAGCCATCACCCTTGTCATTGGGAGAAGAAAGCCCAATAAATAGTTCAAGCAGCCTATTTTTCTAGTTCCTATATTTTTCCTGGTGAGCTGGAGAAAGTGGGGTGAAGTCTAGCTTGGATAATTTCCTGTTCCATGGTACGGGCAATTTTCCAGGGCATTCTTCCCAAAGACAGAGAGACACATACTATACTAAATGTCAGGCTTTGGAGAAAGAAGTTGCTTGGAGCAGGTAGCCTTCTTCTATCGGTGACAAGCAGTCCTTCACCCCTCCCGATCCTTCAAATAGAAAAGGAGATTAATTTTGAAGGGGAATTATCAGCAAACATAAATTTCTTGTTCATGAGGTGATTATTGAAGGAATGTGTCACCCTCTATTCTTCAGCACATTCAGTAAAATTGAAAGTAACACACAATACTACCAAGTTCTACAGCAGCCAGTCAGGGCTGTGGTATAAGAAACAGAGTTTGAGAAATAATATTTCAGAGATTACTACTAACAAACACAATGGTATCATTTTACACTATGCATGGGGCTGACCTGAATGCACAAGCAAACTAATTGATAGCTCAGGGGAGCAGTAACATTTTTAGGGGTATAGTGATACAAGCATACCATATGAGAGAAACATCCCAAGAATTCTTCACAATGTCGACTTCTGCAAACTCTCAACTTCCTACTCATACCAAGTATGGCACTCTACCAAACTCAAACACTGGCATATTCTACAGGGTATACCAGGATGCTCCGATTTACTTATTTTCTGATCCCACAGAACTAGGAACATCAAAAATATGTTAGTGCACACTGATTTTTCACTCTCAGGTTTTAGACAATGATTATATAACAGGTCATTATAGGTGCACACATTGTACTTGTTCCCAGCAATCTTTAAACATAAAAACTTTTATTCACCCTAATTCAAGGGAAGAATGCAAACTGAAATCATTTAATAATTGTGGCTCAAAAATGTAGTATACTTAATTATATTTGTTTAATATCTTTTTATGGGGGAGGGTGGGGGTGGGGGGTGTTTAGGGGTTTTTATCTGTATTGTATTTTAATTTTTGTAAGCCACCCCAATTGTTTTAACAGAGGGGCGGGGTATAAATTATTATTATTATTATTATTATTATTATTATCAGTGTCAGACAATGAGACAATTGTGTTTGCGCATATCAGAACATAAAAACAGGATTTGCACTGGGAGCCTTGATAACCCTTTGCTAGAACATTTTGTTCAGAAAGGTCATCTGCTGGAATCACTTAAATTCTGCGTCATCGAGTTTATAAAATCTAGTCCTTTTAACAGAACATGCATACAAACTAAACTTCTTAAAAGTGAGACTTTTTGGATATACAAGTTACAGTCAAGTAAACCAGGAGGTTTAAATGATGGTATAGAGTTCTCTCCATTTTTGTAAATTAAAGTAGAGTTCATTATAGCCGTTATGCCTAGGTTCCCAAAATGAGGGAGATCATTACCATTATGCGTTATTCTTTATGAATGTAACCTAGTAAAAATTAACATCATGTGGGAATAATCAGTGTAAAAGATATAAATGTAATGGAAGCTACAGGAATAAAACCACATATTGCTATGGAAAAGGGATTGATTCATGCAAATTGAATGGGTATAATGTACAGGTAAAAACAATGGATGCATGTTATTTTTCTAATTATTGTTAATATTTGAATTTAATAAGCATTATATGTTGTTTTCCATATATGTAGAAAGGCTGTATCATAATCAGACAACACAGAAGTGGGGATAATATTGAATTTAAAATGTGTACTGAGGAAGACACAGTTGTTGAAATGGCATCACAGATTGCCCAGGGTGGCTGTTACCTTGTTGCATTCCACAGTTGTCATTGCTGAAACAAGAATTACATTTGCCTGCCGCTATCTTGTTACATTCCACAGCTTTCATTGCCCAAACTAGAGTTATATTGTATCAGTGACACAGAGTATAATTTAATGTGGTGTTCTATACTTCCCATTCACTGGATGGTTTAATTGTGGCTGAGAGGCTCCGTTTTCTCAGCCGATCATCAGATAAATATTGTACTGTATTAAACAGTGATATTGTGAATTTAATGTGAGTTTTGTGCCAACGTTTGTAAATACATATTAAGATATTATGTCATATTGTGATTAAGAGTGTTTATCTCTCCCGTCAGCAAAAAACCTAAGCACCATTTATAACAGTAAAATTGTGAATTCAGTCTGTGTTTGTATTAACCGATCACTGGATGGTTTAATTGCAATGGTGTTATTTCAATGTTAAAAGTGTTATACTGTGTTACTATATCTGTGTAATGATTTATGGAATTGATAAGTTGTAAACTGTAATGACACATAACTTAAAGACCACCTTAGACAGATTCTATAGTTGAGTTTCTTGTATTAACTCAAATCATTTAGCATTAGAGTATTCTCCCAGTAGTGCTAACTCTGTCAGCCTCTGCAACATTGCAAGGAATCCAAGGGTAGTTTTTCAGATTTGGATTATATTAGTTGTTAATTGCCATCAAGTTGACTTTGACTTATGGTTGTTGGAAAATATAGTTTTCAGTCCAATAAGTGGAAATGGTTCTGCTACTGAAGGGTTAACTGAGAAGGCATATGAGATGAGCTGATGTAACTTCCTGAAGTTTTGCTATTGGGGAATCTGAGATGAAGGGGAGTGTCTGAGTTTCCTTCTTTGTTCCAGAAGCCATGATTCTTAACAAACCTCATGGGCCTTTGAACTGAGAGGACCCCGAAAGGGGTGTCCTGAATATAGATTTGTAACAATGTAGTTTTTAAGTATTTGAACTAGTTTTTAGTTTGTTTTGATGGTGTTTTTGTTCCTGCCAAGAATGAGCTCTCTAAACTGTGAGTAATGAAGCTTTTGTACTTTTTAAACTAACTTTTGAGTCTTGAGTGGTTATTTTGGTAGTTAAACAACTTGGGAAAAGACAAAGGGTGTTTGGTTACTTACTAAGCTGTGGTTTTTACATGTATGCTAACATTCTGACGCTAGATGCTGCTGCGTTAACATTAAACTCTGCTAAGTTGGCTGTATTCTCCACTAACGTGTGAAGTACAGTGTGGATGTTTAAACAGGGACAACATACCCTGATATTTTAAACAGTGTAATTTATACACATTCCAATAATGGTTATCCTGTGAATGAGAGACCTCTAAGTCACCCGATCATCAACAGCCCTGCTCAAATCTTGCTGACTCAAGACCATGGCTTCCTTGATTGAGTCTATCCATCTGGAATGTGGTCTTCCTCTTTTCCTATTGACTTCTACCTTACCAAGCATTATTATCTTTTCTGGTGAGTCCTGTTTTCTCAATATATGGCCAAAGTATGACAGTTTAATCATCCTGGCCTCTAGGGAGAGTTCAGGCTTGATTTCCTCTTCTGTGCCTTCAAGTCATTTCTGACTCATGATGACCCTAAGGTGAACCTATCATCGGGTTTTCAAATGGCAAGATTTGTTCAGCAGGGGTTTCCTTTTGCTATCCTCTAAGGCCTAGAGAGTGTGAGTCTTTGCTTTCTTCAGTAATTGTTCCATGTCTTTGCTATTTTCTGATAGTAGTATGGTGTCATGTGCATATTTTAAACTCTTGATTTTTGCATGAGACTACGTGTGAAAGGGATCTAGGAGTCCTAGTAGACCACAAGTTGAACATGAGTCAACAGTGTGATGCAGTAGCTAAAAAGGCCAATGTGATTTTGGGCTGTATCAATAGAAGTATAGTGTCTAGATCAAGGGAAGTAATAGTGCCGCTCTATTCTGCCTTGGTCAGACCTCACCTAGAATACTGTGTCCAGTTCTGGGCACCACAATTCAAAAAAGATATTGACAAATTGGAGCATGTCCAGAGAAGGGAAACTAAAATGGTGAAAGTCTGGAAACCATGCCTTATGAGGAGAGACTTAGGGAGCTGGGTATGTTTAGCCTGGAAAAAAGACAGTTAAGAGGCGATATGATAGCCCTGTTTAAGTATTTGAAGGGGTGTCACATTGAGGATGGAGCGGGCTTGTTTTCTGCTGCTCCAGAGACTGGAACACAGAGCAATTGATGCAAGCCCCAGGAAGAGAGATTCCACCTCAACATTAGGAGGAACGTTTTGACAGTAAGAGCTGTTTGGCAGTGAAACACACTCCCTTGGAGCATGGTGGGGTCTCCTTCCTTGGAGGTCTTTAAACAGAGGCTGGATGGCCATCTGTCTGGGATGCTTTGATCAAGATTTCCTGTGTGGCAGGGGGTTGGGCTGGATGGCCCTCGTGGTCTCTTCCAACTCTACAATTCTATGATTCTATGATTCCCTCATTTTCCCACCACTTTCCTCCAAGTCTAATCCTGCTTCATACATTATATGTTCCTTCTACAGGCTAAACAAATAGGGTGATAAAATGCTGCCTTGACTGACCCCCTTGCCAATTGGAAACCATTCTGTTTTTCTGTATTCTAACCAGACAGTAACTTCTTAACCTGAGTACAGACTGTGCATCAGGACAATCAAATGTTGTGATGCACCTTTTTTCTTTAAGAGCAATCCACAGTTTTTCATGATCTACACCAGTGATTCTTAACCTTTTTTTTTACCATGGAACCCTATAAATATATTTTGTTTCCATGGAACACCAAGACATAACTCAAGATTTAAAACGCTAAAGTGTATCAAATATTTATTTAAAGTTGCTCATTAAGGATTTTCACATTTCAGGAGAAGGGAGAAATAGGTAAATGCACACACTTCTATTATAACATTTTATTGGATTGATTGCATACATAATACTGATACTAATACTAATAATAATAATACCTGAACACTGAACTATGTCCTAATATTACTTGTTAATTTTAATTAATTAATTAATTAATGAGAATGCAGGCACTGCATTTCACTTACGAGCCTTGTTGTATTGGGCTTAATAACTGAAACTTGTATTATGAGTTCTGACTGTCTTTAAAATGGTTTCCATATTTTGTTTAGCTTAACCAGTGTCAGGTACCGTCTTCCAAACATTTTTAGGTAGTTTTCTTTTAAACTTTGGGATGAAGTGAATTTTTGAGTGTTCAACCAAGATCTTTCCCACTTTTCTAAATCAATACATTGCCCCATGTCTTGTGCCCACCTTATCATCTGATCTTTGACTACCTCATCTTCTAATTCTCTCTTGAGTAATATATTATAATAGTTTGATATATGTTTCTTATTTTGATCAAAGATTATTTCATCCAGCTTATTTTCCTCCAATTCAAAGTTTTCTATTTTATAATCCATCTTGAACCTTTCATAAATCTGTTTATGTTCATAAAGTTGTCATTAAGGAGACAACGAGTTTAGCAGAATTTCAGATCAATTTAAGTAAAAGACACTCAACAAGTACAACTAGAATAAAAGTTGGGAAAAACAGGGGATAGCATGGGAGAAACCAGAATTAAGAACAAAGGATTCAAAAACAACAAAAAGAAATACGGTAAGAAGATAGAGGAAATGCTGAAAATAAAGAAATTGGAAAAAATCTTTTTTTGGGTTGATAAGCTGAAAATAATAAGATAACGATTAATCTTTCTATTTATGTTTTTTTTAATCCTGTAAAAAGTTACATTGTTTGATACAATTTCTTAAAAAGCAACTATGCATTAATGTTTGTATTAATGTTTGTATTAATGCATACAAAGTCGGATGTAACAGTATAAAATTTATGAATAAAAAAATGGTTTCCATATTTATTTTTAAGATAAACCAGAGCTGAGAATGATTTTTTCAGACACGTACATCATTACAAAAGACACATACTTTAATAGCCCTCTTACAAGTTTTGGAAAATCTGCTTGTAGGTGAGTCCAGAAATTTGGAAGGGACTGTTCTTGAACTGCAATTTCAGTGCACCATCCATTGATATTTCTATGAGATTGTCTTCCTCTGCTGCTGTGAGCTCCTCTAGTTCATGCACATTAACTGAAAATGGATCTCTAATCCAGTTTTTGCTTGCATCAGGAACAGGAAAATATTCATGGAAATTATGCTGCAGATCTTTCAAATGCTTTGCAATAAGTGATGTGTCCTCCTCAGACACTTCTTCATTAGTGGAACCAAGAATATTTGTGAGGTTTGGACATGCCTCATAGTTTTGGTTTGATAGGCAGTGGTGCTACAATTCCAAATTTTTAATCATTGCTTTGATCTTGTCTTCACATTGAAAAACTGTATCTTTTTCTCCTTGAAGATTTAAGCTGACTATATTTAAGTGGGTGAAGATATCTGACAGATAGCTAATTTTACTAACCAGGAAAAATCTGTCAAATGATCACTGAGGTGAAATGGCTGCTCCATACAGAATAATCTTATCTCATCTCTCATTTCTCAAAAATGAGACAAAACTTTACCTTGTGATAGCCAATGAACTTCACAGTGTACCAAAAGTTGATGGTGTTCACTATTCATATATTTGCAAAGCTGCTCAAAAAGTATTGAATTCAGTGATTTACTTTTTATAAAACTGACAATTTTGATTGATTCATTTAAGATCTATTTTAGTTTTTCTGTCTTCTTAGAAACAAGAGCTTTCCTATGTATGCAGCAACAGTACCAAATCACCAATGGTATGATTTCTTTAATCCAGTTTCAGAGCAAACTAGGGGGAACATGTGAATTCTTTCTAATGACTGTTCATTAACATTGGCTGACAAACCATTGATTCACTTCTTAACTGTGGTATTTGAAAAAGATATTAAGGAAAGAGTCCTTAGATGCTTTCTTGTTGATCAATGCAGAAATCATGATTTTTGAGGCAGATAAGATAAGTTCTTCAGCTATTGTGGACAGTTTTCCAGTTTTTGCTATTAGCTGAGAAACATCCACATATTGGAACCATGTTGTGGAGATGAAGATTTGGTCTTATTCCTGAACCACCTGAACACCCAAATATCCAATTCATGATGGAAAAGAGAAGGAAGGAACACTGCCTTTCTTGGATGTCCTAGTCATCCACAAACCAAACTATCGCTTAGGCCACAAGGTATACAGAACCACCACCCCCGCCCCCACGGACAGATACCTACATAAGAACTCCAATCACCACTCAGGACAAAAAAGAAGCACAATAAAAACATTGGTAGACCATGCAAAAAGGATCTGCGAACCCCACTACCTGGAGGATGAACTGAGGCACCTAAACTGGGCCCTACAGGCTAATGGTTACTCCAGATCAGCCATCACAAGAGCAGCCAAACCCAGAAAAAAACCCCAGGAATGAAGAAGAAAAACAGACACCCAAAGGGAAGGTATTTTTATCATACAGCAAAGGAGTCACAGACATAATAGAGAAACTGATGAGGAAACACAACCTCCAAACAATCTATAGACCAACCAGAAAAATCCAAGAAATGCGACACTCAGCGAAAGACAAAAGAGACCCTCTCACAGCTGTAGGAGTTTACCACATACTATGCAGCTGTGGACAAGTTTACATAGGGACCACAAAACGCGGTGTGCAAACACGAATCAAGGAGCAGACTGGGCCAACCAGAAAAATCAGCAGTAGCAGAACATGTTATAAACCAACCTGGACACAAAATGTTGTTTAAAAACACAGACATTCTGGACCAGGCCAACAAATATGTCAGAACGCACAGAGAAGCTATTGAAATCCAAAAACATCTGGACAACTTCAACAGGAAAGAAGAAACCTTAAAAGTAAACAAAATCTGGCTCTCAGTTTTGAAAAACAATAGAATCAAAACTCAACACGTACAAAAGAATTTCACCCAGGGACAGGGAATTTCCAGCAAATAATGGACCATCAACCAACCATTAGCCAAACAGACACTAATGAGCCTTGCATTTCTATACCCAGAAACTAACCATTCAATTACACAAATTTACATATACTCCCCAACAGGGGTTCACAGCATATAAACTCCACACACACACCTACACAACCATTCTCTGAGGATGCCAGCCACAGATGCAGACAAAACGTCAGAAAGAAACTATTCCAGAACACGGCCTCACAGCCTGGAAAAAAATCCAAAGAAAATCTATGGATGCCGGCCATGAAAGCCTTCGACTTCACATCCAGCCTTTGTTTAAAAATCTCCAAAGAAGAAGACTCCACCACACTCTGAGGCAGTGTATTCCACTTCTGAACAGCTCTTACTGTCAGGAAGTTCTTCCTAATGTTTAGGTGGCATCTCTTTTCCTGTAGTTTGAACCCATTGCTCTGAGCCCTCGTCTCTGGAGCAGCAGAAAACAAGCTTGCTCCATCCTCAGTATGACATCCTTTCAAATATTTAAACATGGCTATCATGTCCCCTCTCAACCTTCTCTTCTCCAGGCTAAACATGTCCAGCTCCCTAAGCTGCTCCTCATAGGACATGGCTTCCAGACCTCCCACTATCCTGGTTGCCCTCCTCTGGACACATTCCAGTGAGCCAAAATCTTTTGGGCTGGTCCTAATTGTCAGAAGCTGAGATGCATGCTGGGAATTTGTTAATGAGCAAAGGAGCTTTGAAGTAGATTTGTTTTTGTTTGATTTTTAAAGTAAATCCAATCAAACTGAAGCAAAGAGCCAGGCTTCCCACCCGCCCCAGTCCTTTCCTCTCAATCTTTTCTTAGTTTCTCAGTACAACAAAATATAGATTTTTCCTACATACATTTCAAAAAGTGAGAGGTATTTTCCTGCTCACTGTGTTTTTAAAGTTCCAAAAATAGTTCCAAAACAGAACTGTGGTTCTTTGACCCCCTTTTTTTTTTTAATAAGCCCCTAGTTCTAGCTATAAAGATTTAGTTATGTTTTTCAAAAGGTGGCAGCCCTAAGCATGAAACTGGCCTGGGCCAACAGTCAAGAGTTGCTTGCTGGCTGACTTTTCCTTTCTCCAGGGAGGCAACAAGCTTTCCTCAGTGGTCTTCCTTGTCCTTCATCTGACAGTTCTTGGCAACTCTGGTGTAGTGTATTGTTAGCAGTGGTTTCTTCTTAATTAATGGAGAACATGTGTGCATGTGTTCAGAAACATTTTTGCTGGAAATACCATAAAATAGTTTATGTCTATAGTACAACAAACCAAAAAAAGATCCTTTTAAACATCTTCCTATCCTAAAGGTTTTGGTTACCTCAGATCAACTCATGTTACACAAAACAACATGTGTGTTGAGCTTCTCCAAAACAATGCAGCCAATTGTTACCAATGAATAGGTGTGAAGTCAACTGTTGTGTTAATGTTGTGGCTTCTTAAGCACCACACTTCCCTTCTGTATTTCTATGTATATTTCTGTGCTTTAAATCAGTGTTATATTTCTCTCTTCAGCTTTGATTTCTGCAGGAAAAGCCATAAAATTAGGACCATCTTTCAGTTGTTCTTCATTTAGATAGAATTCATATCCATTCCAATTCTTGGAATGGATATTCTTGTATCCACAGTACCTACATTGGTACTGTGGGGAAAACAAATTTGTGTGAATCTTGACTCTAGTTCACAGATGGCCAGTTGCTGATCTAAGGGCCAAAGCTGGCTCCTGAAATGGATGTATCTAAGTCTAAATTTATCTAAATCTAAACTTAATATAAATTTATGTAGAAGAAAAAGTCACAGATTAGATAAATCTGTTTTTAGCCAAGTAGCTTCCCACTAAAGTCAAATTGGAGTTTCCTATTTGAAGAAGAAAAGAAAACCCCACAGTCTTAATTTACCCTATGTTTATTTTGCTGAGATTGAGACTAGTAGGAATGGGATTTGATAGTTTCAAACACAGCATTCCTTTCAATCACTCTTTCTAAGAAATGCTGTTGTGATCTTGCATTGCTGCAACTATTTAGATGCCTCAATAAAGCCACATTTAAAGGTGGTTTATATCAGCTGGTTTTGTGACCAGGACCAGATTGTCTCTCTCTGTGTGTGTCTGTATCTCAATCAAAGCATATCCCCTCTTTGGGACTTTGAGGTGGCAACTTTGTTGCCCCTGCTGCCAAACAATACTAAGAGGTTCTATATGAAAGAGGAGGGATTCCCCTAATGTTATGTTGTTATAGCTGCTATACTGTATACTTTTGTGGTTGAGCTCTCCTTTTGCCATTATGGTTCTGGCTAGGTCTTTCTTTATTCCTATTTATGGCTTTTTAGAGATGCCAATGAGTGATGAACTCTGCAGTGAGGAAAATGTGATGTTATTAACAGAGCAGTCTACAGGATGGCACATTAAATTTGGATTGGTGTCTTCTGGCAAATGGCTCCTCTTGCAAACAGCAGCAATCAATTATCATTCTACACTGTTATAGCACTATTATTCCACTTTAACTGTTCTGGCTGCCTCCTGTGGGATTCTGGGGTTTGTAGTTTAGTGAGGCCTAAATGCTCTCTGGTTGAGAGTTCTAAATGCCCCTCCCTAAACTGCAAATCCCAGGATTCCATAACAGTGCAGTGTGATAATCTCCTTAAAGAAAAAACTGGGGGCCATTACACAGTAGACAATTATATTGGTATGATTGCACTTCAACTGCTATGGCAACATCCAGTGGAATCCTGGGATTTGCAGTTGAGGGTATCTAGAATTCTTAGCCAGAGCGCTCTAGTGCCTCATCAAATTACAAATTCCAAGATCCCATACAATACAGCCATGGCAATTAAAGTGGAATAATAACTCTATAACTATGTCATGTAAAAGGGTGCTAGAGCTCCCAGATCACCCTTATTATTATGGCCAAGTGATTGGTGTAAGAATGCAGAGAGGTATGGGATGTCTCTCTTCATTCAGAAAGCTATTAACAGTAGCTGCACTGTTTCTTCACTGGATAATTTTGTATTTGCCCATATATTGAGAAAGGTGAGGCACAGGTGCTGGCCAAGAGAGTTCTTTAATGGCTCCATAATTCATTGGGTTTGTGGCTACTATGCAGCAGGCATTCTCTAGAGATTATCAAACTGGCCCTTAAAACCTGTCCCTGTCCCTGTCCCGGTACCCCCCCTCCCACTCCTGTCCCTGTTCCACTTTAAAATAAAACTGTTCCCCCTCCCCTCGGCTGGCTGGGAGTGAATGCAGCCATCGCAAAGCTGCATTCACATCCCATAAAGCAAATCCCGCTTGTTCTCATGGGAGAACAATGCATGATAAATTTAAAAATTAAAAGAAAATGAAATGTCAAACGTTAAACAATAAGCCCCAAAACATGCTAAAAAAAAATCCCAAGTAACCCAGGGAGGGTAAAAAAAAAAAAAAAAGAAAAAAAGGTGTCACTTACCTCCTCATCCCGATCATACCCGGAAGTGTTCTGCAGGGACCTCCAGTGACATTACAGTGACACTGGCATTGCACCAACAGAACAGAGCTCCATTTCAGATACTTGTGATTCCGTTACTGAAACAGAACAGGCTTCTTATTAACGGCTTTTCCCTGTGAATGATAAAACACGGGGACAGAACAGAGGCAGCATGGAGGAAGAACGGAAGAGGGACGTTGTCATCTGAAAGGCAAATCCTTTCATGACCCTGTTGCGTCCCTGTCCCAGATTTAAAAACCTCCATGATAATCTCCCCTGTCATGGCTTCTGATTTTTGAAGCAACGGTCAAGGTGTGCCAGATTCAGGAGTGTGGTCCTTCCAAATGGCTTGTGGTTTACCAGAATATACAACTTGTACCCTTCTAGCTATTGTTGGACTGCAACTCCTATCCACCCTAGTCAGCATGCTGGGATGATGGGAAGTGTAGTTCAATAACAGCTAGAGACCCACAAATTGCCTACCCTTTTTACACAGACTTCTGTAGCTAATATATTTTTATTTTATTGGGTTTTACTGGGCATTGTATAGTCCCCCCTCTTCCCCACCATTTTCTCTGCTGGCTTTATTGTTGTTCTTAGATTGTTGCTTGTGGTTTTGATGGTAGCTTCCTGCCTTGGGAATCATTGTATTGAAAAACAAGCCACCCCCACCCCCATATTCACAGGAGATATGTTCGTGGACTTACCGCAGATAAATGAAACTGTGTATAATAGTGGACCATCATAGAAAGCCATAGAATCATGCTGGAAGACCTAGAAAACCCCTAGAGAGAACGCCTCTCTAAGCATCTGGTGGGACTCTATGGTCAAAGTCCAGCGGAAGTAGACTATAGAGTCACACTGGAGGACCTCCAGATGCCTAGAGAGACCTTTTTAATCTGACTGTGGGTATGTGAAACTGCAGGTACCAAATTTGTGTAAATGGAGGGTGACCTGTACAAGTTACAGGTTACTGAAACTAATAAAATAATTATTTGGCTAATTAAATTATGCCTTAGAATAGACAGCTCTTGGGCTTCTCTAGATGGAACAAATTGCAGTATTTATTGCTGTAGTTCTTCGGAGTTTTTGATATTTGTTGCTGTAGTTCTCAGTAGGGTTTTTTTTTAAAAAAAATAGGCAAATGACATTTCTGTTGTTCTGGGTGTTTTCTGTCTGTTTCCAGCATCACCCTCAAATCACCCTTTCCTTTTAATTGTGAAATGTATTGGGACAAAAACAAAAACAAAACAAACAAACAAACAAACAAAAAACCTACCCCTCTCTCTCTTGTTATAGTGCACCAGTGTGCTACAATTCTAAATGTTTTAAAATCAGAGAGGAGAAAATTTATCATTCAAACTACAGGACCACCTCAGTAAACTATGCCCTAGTGTTGTTGTGTTTTAAAAAAATATTTGGAAGAGTCCTTGAACAAATGCAAGAAATCTCTATGAACAGCCACTAAAAAGAATGGATCCAACTGATTGATCCATGATTGACCACCTCCCCCATGCTAAAAAACAGAAGTTGGGATGGGGCGGTGATCAGGGCTGGGACTTTGGTGTATGCTGAGGGAGACTTAAGATTTCCTTCCATGCCATACTGAACATGGTCCTTCCCAAAACTGCTAACTGGCACCAATGGCTTTGGAATAGGAGAGTTTTCACTGATCTCTCACTCATAGGAGATTATCAAATGCCCTAAATATAGTGTGATACCAATGCCAGGAGAAAGCTGAAGGGCTTGATTTTCAGACAACATTGTTCCCGTGTTGTCATGCTCTCTCCCATTCCACCATTGGTTCTTTCTATTCATGGGCTAAGCTGTGAATAGATCTCCAATTCTGTTTCTATGACAGAATGATGGGTGAGTGAAAAGGGGCCCCGTTATGCTGGTGTGAATGCCAGCGTCAGTGAGAGGTCTGTGCTGAACACTTCTGGGTGCGATTGGGAGCTCCAGGTAATTGACACACTTTTTTGTACCCTCCCCGGGTTATTTGGTATTATTTAAGTGTGTTTACGTGCTTGATTTGACTTTTGTGTGTGTGTTTTTCTTTTTAAACTTTGAATTCCCCATGCACTCGTCCTCTCACGAGAATGGCCTGTGATTTCAAACAAGGAAGCGAATGCAGCTCCATGAGTGCTGCATTGACTCCTGGGCCACTGAGGGGAGGGGAGCACATGCTGTAAGGTAGGTCTGAAAATGTTCAGTTATCAATCAGGCTGTAAAGTTTTAAAAAGTAACTGTTTGGAGTATAACTTCAGAAAGCAACTCTGGGAGTAGTAGTCCAAAAGAGAAACTTTCCAAGTTTTATGTGGGTGTGTGCTTAGCCTTGCATGCACCTTGACCCTTAAGTTTCCAATGTGGACAGCAGATACAAAGCCAGAAGCAAGCAGGACATCCATGGCACTCTCCAATCAGAGATTCCATCTCTATGATCTGATTGATTCTCCCTGTGCTTTGGGATGTCCAAGCTTATCCAGCCTAAGGAAACACAGATTAGCAGTATCATTGTCAGTACAACAGTACAACATAATTTGATCTCATGAACATGTCTCTTGTTTGTTATGGTTCTGTTATTCTAGAGGAGTAAAAAGAACATTCTAAGAGCAGAAAACTGGTCATTTTGCCTCACAGTAATCTACGAAGCTATGGATGTTCCAACAGATATGTCCAAAATAGATCTATACTACATGTATGGACTGGTTCAATATCAACCTAATCATCATAGCTTTCCCCCAAAAATTTGATAAAAGCAGTATTGAAAAGGCACTAACTGTCCTTTGTTGAGGATACCAAGGTCTTCTAGGAAGAGAGATTAACTGTTATTCCATTTTAAATCTATGGTGCAGCTAACTCTGAGGAGTATGTTGGAGCCTCTCACACATTTTGGAGGTGCTTGTGAATTGTGTCAAAGCAAGAGATAATTAATAGGTGTATATCTTAATCCAGAGTGGAGAGCCTGTGGCCCTCCAGATATTGTTGGACTGCAGCTCCCACCATTCCTGATCACTGGCCATGCTGAATAGATCTCATGTGTGCTGCAGTTCTCCAGCCCTGTCCTAAGCAATGAAAGTTTTGCGCTTGTCTTGGAAACAGATTTAAATCACATCCAATGTACAGTTTTGTGTGGAAATGCCCCCTCATGTTAGGGATTAAATTGTTTACTAATTTCATTCTTGAAAAAAGCAATGAGTAATTTTAGCAATTTTCTTCCCACTGCAAGGAAGTCTTTGGAAACTGTGCATATTTTTTTGAAGAGTATTTGCAGTTCAGGATTTATTCTGTTCAAAATTCACATGTGGGTGTTTGTTTGCAGATTTTTCTATCCAGGAAACAACATTTTCTATACAACAAACTCATGAAAATGTTGTGCAGAATAAATCCCTAAGTACAGCATTTTCTCCTCAGGAAATATTATTTTCTGCACAGAAATACTATTTCCTGTGCAGAAAATGTTGTTCCTGATTTTAAACAAATAGACCCCCAACCACATGTGAATATTGTACAGAATAAATCCCAAACTATGAAGATTCTTCTCAGTCCAGGATTCTTCTTGTCACTGTTTCCCAAAACTCGAGAAATGCAGCTTTTGACCATTTCCCCAATTTTTAAAAAATATTCTTTCCATCCCTTCCTCAGACTATTCTCCTGCTGTCCTCCACCCTGCATCTAATAGATTGTGAATGTTATACTTTAGTCAGTATGCCTTAATGCATCAACAGTGGGTACGAAGTGACAGGTTAACTACACTGCTGTGGAAATACTAAACGTTTCTTCCTCAGTTTCCACACTCTAAAGTGAAGACATCTGTCAATGTTTTGAATCAATGCTGTGTAAGCAGGAATTTTGGCAGGAGGCAAAGAAAGGGAAAAACTCTGCATATGCAATACCTGTGTGTTTCCTTGGACTTCCCTGAAGCTAGAGGGTTTTCTCCATATTATTATTATTGCTATTATTACTGTTGTTGTTATTATTATTCCTTTATATTTCTCAGGGAAGTTTTAAGAAGGTATGTTGTGCCAAGCAACATGGCAGGTTGCTTTGAACCCCTCTACATTGAGGTGATATTGCTGATTATAAGGTGTCAAGAATGAGACTTAGCCTTTCACTTCTTACTTTCTCATTGAGCTGTTATCCTCCCTTCTGCCTTCCTTAAAGAAACAGGCATTTTTCTGGGATATTGGGGAAGGAAGCTACCATTACTTGTTCTCTTTTGGTCTTGTCCACTTCCTAAATGTTGACATTAGTCTATGCACATTGCAGTGGATACTTGTCTGGATTTATAACCATGGAGAGATTTATAACCATTTATAAATGGGGAGAAAAGGATGGTCAGAGTTTCAAAGTATTGAATGGTAGGGAATATTTTCTTTTCCCTCTTTGTGGTTTGACTTGCTTCTGTTGACACTGCAAAAATACAGCTGCTTGACACCACTTTATCCACTATAGTTCTGTCCTATGAAATCTTGGTATTTGTAGTTTTGTGAGTTATTTAGTCTTTTCTATCAGAGAGCTCTGGTGCCTCACCAAACTATAAATACCAGGATTCCAAGGGTAGAACTATGGCTGATAAAGTGGTGTCAAACTCCTGTATTTCTTCAGTGTAGACAGGCCTTAGAGCCTTCCTGAGCTCTGAGGAAAAGTGGCAAAGCAGTAGGAACGTTTTGTTTTCCTTGCTGCCTTCCCACATGATGTCGGCGTCCTCCTGGCATTCTCTTGTTCTGCTTGCATGGGGGGGGGCAGAGGTAAAACCATGTCTTTTTGCTAACCAGAAAAACCCGTTAGCAAAAAGACATGGTTTTACCTCAGTTCCCCATGTGTCCGGGAAAGCAGACAACCAAATGGCTGATAAGAATGATACCCGCAAAATGTAAGGCTTTGCAGCAACACAAAAATAATTCTGAAGCACAGTACCAGTCCAATGTCCAATAGCAAAACCAGGGGGCAAGCCAAAGGTCCAGGAGTCCAGAGAGCAGGTCAGTGAATCCAGTCCAAGGTCAAGAGTTCCAGATCAATCCAAGGTCTAGAAGGCAAGGTTTCAGGCAACAAGGGAGTCTGAGTCAGATGCTTTCACCAGGGAACACAGATAGACTCTGATGAAGAAGCTCGGCATCTCACAACTGTTTATATTGGCCCAGCTCCTAATCACAGCTGTTTGGTGATTGCTGAACATTTCTCATATAATCTCTGGCATCTCCAGAGGTACACCCTTTCTGTCCTCTGGCTGAAGGTACTTACCTCCTCATCCTGCTCCTCTATGTCTCCCCAGCCTGGAACCTCTGCTGGGGGGGAGGCTAGGCTGCTGAGTCATGGGCTCCACTGCAGCTGACATAGCAGAGCTAGGTTCTGGCTCAGCCAGCTCTGCTGGAGCTGGCAGAGCAAATCTAGAGTCTCGCTCAGCCTCCTTGTCCTCAGCCTGGCTGGCCATGACACCATGTGAGCAGAATGAAAGAACACCAGAAGGACACCAATGTCATGCAGGAAGGCAGCAGGGAAAATGGAATGTTCCTGCTGCTTTGCTGCTTTTCCTCAAGGTGCCTGCCTTCTCTTTTTTCCCAGTAGCATACTGTGGCTTGGATTATATGTCTATATGTCGAATACAAAGAATAAAAGATTCTTGCCCCAGGAGATTTCAGTCTAGAAGCAGGCACAAGGGAGTCTATTTATAGACACAACAGAAATGGCCATATGGGTACTGGGAGGAATATGATATTATGGTTGCTTTTATTTAGGCTTTTTGGCAGTAGGGTATGAGAATGTGAAGTCAGAACCTGGAGCATGTAAAAGCTACTTTTTGGGGGGATTATAACACCTTTATATACTGGGAACTGTAGTTCAAAAAATAGGAGTGCCACAAATAACTTTTATTGGGGATTCTCAGATACGTGGTCCAAAATGAAACCTTTCTAGTTTCCAGTAATGCTGTTGGCTTAATGGAGAACATGAGGTTTGAGGAGAGATTTTGAAGGATGTATTGTTGTGATTTCATTATTATCATCACTTTAGTTATAGTTTCTACTTTGCAAAGTCTTGGGGAGCAATCCTAAGTGTGTGAAGCTAGATAGACTGAAAGCTACCGAAAGCCCTGCCAGGGTTTGTTTGTTTTGATAAGATGCATGCAAATTTGAAAATGATTTTTCGTTCTCCCCACAGAGAGCTTTTTTAAAAGTTGAAAACCAAGTCTGTTCAATTGCCGATAATAGGAAGGAAAGGAGATAGGCCAGCCCTGGCATCAGTCTCAACTTCTCCCCTTGCTGGAGATGTGTTCAGGATCTTGGAGGGATCCTCTGTGCAGATGCATATCCCCTCCCTCCCCAGCAGTGGCAGTGCTAGGGGGATGCAGAGAGGCTGAATTGCACCAGAGAGGGATGCATGGAGGGAGGGGTGACTCCGTCCTTAGTAATGCCACAGCTTCCCAGCCCCATGATATTTCCAACTCCCCAACCCCAATTCACTGTCCCAACCTGTAGTGGAAGGGACCCTCATGGAAACCTCCACAGTGGCTGGGAAGTGTCAGGAGAGATTTTGGTCAAAGATCTCAGAGGGTGAGATCTTCTTTTTCATATTGCCCCATGGACACATCCTTGGACTAAAGGATTGCAACCATAGGGTCCTTTTATATTTTATTGCTGCTACATCCTTGTGGCTGATCCCATGCTGTCATGAGGGAGCCCCATCATGCTGCCTCAAGGTTGATTGTAACTCCCATCATTCTGTCAGAGAACTACAACTCCCTTTATATGTTAACAGATTGTCTTGCCAGCATAGCATCAGGTAAGAAAAGGGTTAATGAAAGGGAGGGTCTAAAACTCTACCTCCACAGAAGCTAATGAGATGACATCAAGGACATCACACTACCTGACCTGAAATAGCCAATCACAATTCTAGACCCGGAACTAAGATATAAATGCTTTTGTATGAAGCCATTTTGAGAGAGCAAGACTGGCTGTGTGGCTTGAACAAGAACTGAATCATGGCTGGTAGAGCAAACCACCCTCCATTGGGCTTTAGCTCCCATCTGAAGGCAACAAACTGCAAGTATTGCAGAGGAATTAGGGCCTGTTTAGTTGCATTAGGGGATTCTTTTTAATTTCTTTACTTTGGTTGGATGTAGTTAAATTAGTAACTGAATGTAACTTGAGTAATTGAATGCTTTGATTTTAATACTCTGTGATTGCTATAATTTTAAGCCTGCCTGAGGTATGGGAGAATCCTGCCTCATGTGAGATTGCATGACTGACTGCACTTGAATAAAGTAAACTTACTAATCTTCCTATAATTGATGCTTACATGTGCCTATCTCTTGATCATGCTACTTTCAGTCTTTCTCTGGGGTTAAGAGGAAGGAGTTAGTTGATTCTATTGTGGCAAGGAGTTCCACTAGTTATCAGAGATTATACATGGCTTCCCACTGCACTGTGTATGAAAAAAAGGGGGAGGGTCCCCAAGGGGAAGGAAGCCCCTGTCTAACCCAGTGGGTGGTGGTGGCTACATTTTTTTTTTTTTTGGTCTGTAGGGAGCATCCAGGAGTGAGGCTACTCATGATTACCTCTACAGGGAAGCAAACTTGGGGTCCAGGGGAGTGAGCCCAGGTTTAGCCCTTCACAAATGCCATTCCCAATAACTGAGGGTGGAGCAGGTCTGTATCTGTGTGTATGTGTCTTCAAGTTGCTTGCCAGCTTATGGCGACCCCATGAATTTCATAGGGTTTTCTTAGGCAAGGAATACTCAGAGGTAGATTTGCCAGTTCCTTCCTGTGAAATATAGCATACAGTACCTAGTATTAATTAGTGCCCTGTATCTACTGAATTAATAATCCGCACCCTGGATAAATAAGCAATTCTGCAGGCAGTGCTGATGTGGCAAGTTAATTATGCAATCCACCTTTATCCTAGGGCAGGAGATATACAGTTTGCCAGGAATAGTACCATATGGAGCAGATAATCAAAAGGCAACCAGTGGAATTTCTGAGTAGTCTTACCAAGACAAATGAGCTAAAGCTGTGGTTAGGGTACCAGATATTGTCAGGTCAGGAATCGCCACATTATCTCCATTGTGCTGCAAACATGCTAGTTCTGGGTGATGCAGTTGCCACTTCTGCCCTTTCCATGAGTTCCCTTACAGAAAGGAGAGGGACTATGAAATATTTCACAGACTACACTGCCAAGGCTCTGTCATGGATTTTTTGGATGGGTACAAGAGATAAAGAAAGCACATTTATGAGTACTTCATAGAATGAGCAATTCCAAGGACAGTGGATACCATAATTTACCACCCCGCATCCCCCAGAACTATATCAGCTTCCCATGTCCCCTGGTGATACTATGTTGTGACTACACAATAATGTGCTTCGAGATGTGGCATCAATAGAGCCACTCAAGAGATGAGGAGACTAATATGGTAATTTTGCCACTCCTTAGTGTAGAAATATAATTACAGATCCTGGGTAAAGATTAGATAAACCCTGTGGTAGAAGGAACTACGAAGAGATAGATTTTTAAAGGAGTCTGCCTATAGAATTTTGTTGTAATTGGCCAGAATTTATCTTTAGCAGTTCTTGTTTTGTTAATGATTAATCGGCTGCCATTATAGGCAATGGTAAAGGCAACAGAGCTGGCCCACTCCAAAATTTCCCAAATGCTGCATGGTTCTAGAACATTTGAGGCAGATGTGTATTTGTGTGTATATAACATGGTGACCACCACAAAACCATGACCTTCACAAAAACTCACAGACAGTAATGTGGGATGGGTATTCCCATGTGGCCCATGAAAAGTGGTGCTCGTGACCTCTCATTTTTCAATTCCCAAGTTTCCACAAAGTAACAGAATTCTTATTTACAATCCTGGACCCCAAAATTGGAAAACTGGCTCTGAGGAATGAGAACCAAGTTAACATAGCAGGGAAAATTTGTGTCATTTGGAAAAAATGTTCAGGATTGAGTGTAAATCAGAAAATTGCTTCTTTTGGGTGCCATTAAATTAAACATGGAATGTCTGAATAGGCTTTGCAATCCCACCACACTGAGACTGCTTTCTTCCTCTGAAATTGGGCACAGCTACAGATTCTAGGTGGTCCACTAGACTTCTGTATTTGCTCTCCATTATACCCTTTTCTTCTTTCTCTAGCTTTGTTTGGGTGGTTGTGGCACCCTACCAGTGCAGCCCTACACAATTTTACTCATAAGTAAGGTTTGTGTACAGTGGAGCTTCCTTAACTGCCAGTAATTCATGCAGAATCTAGATTCAGGCCTTTATGTGCCATGCTGTCTGTGCTCTTCTGCAGCCACTTAGAAATGGAATTGTAAACTGTGGTTCTACATACCAAGTTATAATCCTGGTATATAGAGGCAATGTAACTTAATAAAAATAATTAATAAAAAAATAAGTTGGTATGACAGGACTGGTGGGCATATCTGGCATATAACAGGTGAGCTGCAATAGCCTTTCTTAACTGCCCATAGATTTCCAAGAGCACTGCAGCAAAACTTATCATTCAACATTCAAAACAATAACACTACATCCACACACAGAAAAGTGCAAGACAGATCACAACCATAGAATTTTTCACAAATATGTGTTATATCTAGATGTATAAGACAGTGAGGGTTTCCCTCTCCTTCTCCGTCTCCCCCCCTCTCTCTAGCAGTCATCTGTGTCATTACTAAGACCAGTGTCACCGCTCCCTCCGACAGTGTCACGTGGTGCAGTCCACCCTTTCCGCACCCCCCAGTGCTGCCATTGGCAATCATCTACCTTTCTACATTGTAAAAGTCTATGATTTTGTGTGAAGTTGTGATTTCAACACTTAAACAGAAATTAATGAAAATATTTTGTCATATTATTGTACTTCTGTACTGTATATACTGTACATTCAAAATAATTCCAGCTACCAGAACCAATTCACTGAAGAGTTCATGACTGTACTGAAGGAAAGGTAATACTGGCTGTGGGATTCTAGCTCTGGGATTTATCTGGGATTTATCAAGCTCTGATAGCAATGAAGGGTGCTTCCAGGTGAGATTTTTATCCTGCAGTCACCACTCAGAGAATTTTACTGGAATGGAGATGGTGGGTCCAGACATTGTGCTGGATAAAGTTATGCTCCCCCTGAAGCCTAAGGTTTCCAGCTAGGGTATAGGCCTGGGCTTAGATTTGAGCCTGGATGCTCAGGCTTTGGCAATGGCCAGGAGTGCATTTGCACAGTTAAAACTAGTACACCAGTTGTGCTTGTTTCTAGGTAAGTTGGATCTGGCTGTGGTAACACATGCCTTGATTATATCCCATTTGGATAACTGTAAAGCACTTTATGGAGATTATCAGACACAGGGGAACGTGCAAAAAAATCACATTCCCAACTGCACCAGAAGATCACTAGAAGAACAGAAAGAGTGACTTTACCAGATGCCCAAGTCCTCCTGCCATTCTGGAAGCGTAGCACTGCCACGGACGAGGCTTCCCTTTTCTATTGATGGGAACAAGCTGCTAATAAAAAGGGATGCTTTACTCATGGCTGCACTATGCCCCCGAAACACTGGAGCATGATGTCATCTGGTAAGGTCGCCCCTTCCTGTTCCTCTAGTGATCTTTTGATGCAGTTTTTGCCATGTCTGATAAACTCCTATGCGAGGCTGCCTTTGGAAATTGTTCAGAAACTTCAGCAGCTACAAACTGATACTGCTAGCCTGCTGACCAGGGCTAGTTATAACACCCTTGTTGAAGTTATAGCACTGGCTACTGGTCGGTTTCTGGGCACAAATAAAAGTGCTGGTTATAATACATAAATCCCCATATAGCTTATGTACAGATTATCTGAAAGTCCACATAAGCTTGCCCAAGTCTTACGCTGTTCAGTGAAAGGCTTTCTCTCTGTTCCACCCCACTCCCAGGCTTGTCTGATGAGGACAGAAGAGAGAGCCTTCTCCATGGCTGCTCCTAAGCTATTAGGACTCTCTTCTGAGGGAGGCTCAGTTGGCTCTCTCACTGTTCTCTTTTTGCCAGCAGGCAAAGACTTTCCTTATTTGACCAGGCTTTCAGCCTTTACTGAAAGTGTTTCAGGTAACAGAATACTGGATTGGCAATTAATAATATCACTGGGATGATGTATATGCAGGTGGACTGAGAGTAGGATGGCCAATTTCTAACTGGGGAGGGATGGGAAACAGGGAAACTTGGGAGCAGTCTTTCATAAACAAAAATATTGGTTGGCCTATTGGACAGTCTATTAAAGGTGGGGAGTCAGCATTGCATAGTGGTTTGAGAGTTGGACTACAGCTCTGGAGACCAGGATTTGAATCCTCACTTGGCCATGAAAACCCACTGGGTGACCTTGGGCAGGTCACACACTTTCAGCCTCAGAAAACCCCATGATAGGTTTGCCTTAGGGTTGTCATATGTTGGAAACAACTTGAAGGGACACAACAACAACTGTTGAAAGCAGAAGACTGGAGAGATGTGGCTTCAGAGTATCTTGGCCATCATTTAATACAGCAGAAAGAATGGAAGATGTGTCTGAAGCTCCCAAGACATTTTGCTGCCTTCCCTCCATTCCAGGCACAGAAGCTAGCTGGGATGACAGTTGAAACTTTCTTTAATACTGGCAATGGGAAAAGGGCCTTCCATCATACCTGAAGGCAACAGAGTCCATTAGGGGTGCAGGGCATGCTGTGTGGAACACAGCTCCTTCTCTGAAAAGCCGGGGGGCAGGGGTATCAGGAGGACAACTGGGGAGGGGGGAATGCTACCCCTGTCCTAAAACTTTTACCAGATGAGGTTCTTGCCTCACCCTGCTTAGTGGTAGGTCGGTTTCTCTATGGAGGGCTTCTCTACGGAGGGCAATATTGATGAATTTATTGGGAGGGAGGGAGCGAGGTGACCACAGTGAAGTATATTCTTGGTTTAAAAAGAAAAATCAAATTCTGCACCATTACACCTAACTCTTTTGCCAAAAATGGTGTTCCATGAACTATGTAAATGAAGATAAATGTGAAAGATATCTAGTGGTTCTTCGCTTCTGTTATATGACAATTTGTTTGGATGTATGCATTTGAACATTGTTCACTGAGTAAAGCTAGCCTAACCAGGCTGAAGGTCTGTGAAGCAGGCTGAAGGTCTGTGGAGATTATCAGATGCAGTAAATGTGGCGCAATCACAACAACAGCATAATTCCACTGGCATTATGCTAACATACCTTTTTATTGACAGCTGAAGCTGGTAATAGTTCACCCAGTTCCGTTTTGCTGCCGGCATTGTCAGCAAACGGAACCTTGGGCCATTTAAATCTTGTCACTGCAGTGAGAAAGGCTGGTACAGTGTGAACACTTCCGGGTGAGATCAGGATATCCAGGTGAGTTTCTCTCTTTTTATGACCCTCCCCAAGTTACTTGGGTCTTATAAAGTGTGTTTAGGTGCTTTTAAAAACTTTTCATGTGTTAGTTTTGTTTTTATTTTTGAATTTCCCATACAATGAAGTATCGTGGGATTTCAAACAAGGAAGTGAACGGGGCTCTGTTCACTTCCTCTTTATTGCCGGGGCTGCCTTTGCTGGGAGAGAAAGGTAAGTGCATGGGGGTGGGGGAGAGCATTCTTTTGCCAGCATGAAAATAGTTTTTTTGTGCCAGCAAAACAATGTTTTAAAAGGATCATCTGATAATCTCCATAGACAGGAGAACTACCCCTCCTTCTCCAATACATTGGCAGGGCAGGCAATGTGCTTTCTTCCACATGATGGTGTGAAGCTTTTAGCATTTCTCACTACTGGCTATGCTCACTGATACTGCCCAACAAAATCTGGAGGGGCACACTTTGCCAACTCCTGCCAGAAACCATACCATCCAGATTTATTGTGTTGGGTTGTGTTTTTTTCCCCTTAAAAAAAAAAAAGAACTGTAGTGGCTTGGGGCATTGCTTAGGAAAATAATTTCAAAAGTCCATGTTGTACACAGACTTCCTAGAGAAAGTGCTGTTAGAAACACTATCTTGTCCAAGCAGAAGTCTAAGTGCTTTAGGAAACCTGCAAACAATATAAGCCTGCCCAAGATTGTTCCCACCTTGTTTTGAGATCTTCCATGAAGGCCCTTTTCTCTGGGTCCAAATACTTTCACAAAATGTTTGGTGAGAATATGAGAGAGGGTCTTCTCAGTGGCTGCTCCCATGCTCTGTAATTCTCTTCTACAAGAGGTTAGACGCACACCCTCCAGGCTATCTTTGCACAGGTTTTGTTTTTTCTTTCGGCAGGCCTTTGGGGAATGATTGCTCAGAGGGAATGGGCTTTGCAGAATGTGCTGCTTTGTCTACTTATTATTTTCTTTTTCAGGGTTGTAGTTTGACTGATTTTAATTTTATTGATAGTTGATTTACATTTTTAACTTTTATTTGAGATGTTTTTTTAAGCTATGTTTGTTTTAACTGTTAGTTATAAATGCTTCACTTGCAAACCCACATGCTTGCTAGTAAGCTACACTAAACTCAGTGGGACGTTCTTCAGAAAAGACACATATAGGATTGTGCTGTCACACATCAAAACAGCTAAAAACAATATATTTCCTCAGTATATTTGGGTACATAGTGCAATAGTACATACATCTGGGGCTGTATAATTTCAGAATGCAGTATTTGTGGAGGGTTGTATAGTTGAATCCCTCCCCCCCAGCTCTGAATTTCCCACTAATGGCACTACCTGATCTCCATTTCCATGCTGACAAGATTGTTTTGCATCCTGACATCTCCCTTTTTACCAAAGGTACTGTCTACTTCTGATTTGAACCAGGACTACCTGCTTTCTTACCTGCTTTCTGTGCAGATCCTACCACCAAATTTGAGAAAGAGCTCCACTTGCTTGCTGTGCGGAGGGCTCTCTCCTTCTGTGTCGACCAGACAGTCCCAACTTACTGGTCTCAGAAACTGTTTGTTTGCTATTCTAAGGCAAAATTGGGACTCCCGTTGTCTTCTAAAAGACTTTCTAATTGGGTGGTCTCCACGTTACACCTTGCCTATGAACTTGCTTGCATTGAGCCACCACCTCAAGTTCAAGAACATTCTACCAGGCTGTTGCAGCCTCATCAGCCTTCCTGGTGGGTATCCTTTTGCCTGATGTCTGCAGGGCTGCTGTTTGGTCTCAGCCCATGACTTTTGTCTCTCAGTACCAAATTGACACTCAGTCCTGTGCTGATGCATCTTTTGGTAGGACTGTGCTTATGTCATGTATGACTCATGCTGATGCATGATTCAATACCTTGTATGTGTCCTATTGCTTTGTGCACTTCAAATCTTACCACCTGGTTTTAAACCATTTGTTTACCTCATTTTCACAAGGTAGTGATCTCTATGCTTAATATTATGGTTACTTGTTACCACAACTTTACCTTCTAAGTATGTCCCTTGTTGATGTTTGGGGTATATATCTGTCCCTAAAGGCTTTCTTTGCCTATTTGTATTCCATGACCTGTGCCTTACAATATACCTCATGTTTGTTTTGCACTTTACACTGTGTCTTGTGTGCTTTTTTTTTTTTTTTAATCCCACAAGGGATACTGCTACTCCACTGGGTTGGTTGATGCATGACCTTCCCACCATCTACTAGGGGTAGCTTGCTGGCCTCCCATTTGTGTGATTCACAGAGGCCATGATGAAGAAGGACAGGTTACTTACATATAACTGTATTTCTTTGAGTGGTCATCTGTGAAATCACACAAACCCAGCCATCCTCCCCTTATGTTTTGCTGTTCCTTTGATCCATTGATGCTGCTATGTAGTGGACATGGAACTAAGGTTGTTTTGGCAGGCACTGGGTATTTATACCCTAGGAATGGTGGATGGGGCTACCGCCAAAAACTTCTAACTGACTGCTTTAGAATGTTCTGAAAGTTGTTTCTGCGCATGCGCGAAACCCATTTGTGTGATTTCACAGATACCATAACACTAGTTATTGTATGCTAGTCTCATGAGGGCACTCTTGGCCAGTTTATCACATCTCCTTTTTGGTTCCCAAACAGTATCACACTACATTCCAAAACTCCCTCCACCATTTAAATGGTCATCCACCCACCCTAGCCTTAGGCAACATCTTTCCTCCTGCCTTTGTCCCTCAATGACCATTGTTAAACTGAACTTGTCACCTCATCACCCCACCCACAAGTTTTGCATATCTATGGCTATTCAACAGCCTGCTTATCTTCCTATGTATCAGTTCACTCCTTGCATCTGAGGAAATAAACCAAGTCTACAAAAGCTTATGCTACAACTTCTTTCTCTCAGTCTCAAAGGTGCTACAAGATCCCCTTTCTTTCCATACTAGAGTTCACTAAATTGCCTGACTGAACTGCAAATACCAGGCTTTCAAAGGATGGAGCCATTGCAATTAAAGTGGTAATCAAATTGCTATGACTGTGTAGTAGATACATGCAGAGAAAGAGGGGAAGATAGAGACCTGTCTCTTAAGAGCACCCCATCCCAACCACCTTCATTCTTTCTCTTTTAAGATTCTTTAAGGTGGATGTTATTTCTAACCCTGTTCACTGCTGGCTGTGGTCCTTTTTATTACTGCCATGTGGTTTCTAAGAATGCACCTCTGAAGTAAAGTGGATTTTGATGGGGAAAAGGTTGCCTGTTCCTATTAAATTTCATTATTGGAGGAGCTGAGCTCCACTTTATGACAGCAGGTCCACCTGTTGCACAAATTATATGATTTTAGTTTAGAGACTTGTTCATAGTGGAGCAGCTAAGAGTGCAAAACTGGGCACCTGAACATTATTCCTTTTGATTTTGTCTCAACAACTAATTTATTCTTAGGTGTCCTTAGGCAAGTTAACATCCTGCCACTGCAGACTCCAAACTACTATTGTTTATTGTTGTGTGCCTTCAAGTTGTTTCTTACTTACGATGGTTCTATAATGGGGTTTTCTTGGCAAGATTTATTCAAAAGGGGGTTGCCTTTGCTCTGAGGCTGAGAGAGTATTACTTCCCCAAGGTCACTCAGTGGGATTCCAAGGATGAACAAGGATTTGAACCCTGGTCTCCAGAGTCATAGTCCAAGACTCAAACCACTGTACCATCCTGGCTCTTCAATCTATTGTACAGTAAGTGTATTATTTGCATATAAGGAGTCATGGCATAATCTGAATGAAATGCATCATGCAGTTCACAAATGCTGATGACCATGAATAGCTAAGTTGCTTTAGTTTTCAAATAAAGAGTCAACAAACAAAATGTTGAGCTGCCACAAACCCATCAGGAACAGAGCTTTTTGGGTTCTTACTGGCCTGTAAAAAAAAGTAACTTAATCAAAGTCTGATCAGGAAGCAGATTGCCATGTAGGAGAATAAGACATATAGCAGTTTACTGGTAAAGAGGCAGCACTGGCTACAAGGAAATTCCTGGCTTATGATCTGGTGCTCCTTCTGGTTAGGCACTTAAAGCAAAGGAAGGAGTGGGGTGGTCCTTCCCAGCAGCCCATCAGTTCCTCTTGACCTGGCCAAATGATAAATTCTTCAAGGTCAAGTCGGGTTCAGTCTCCAGACTCTAGCTGTGCAGTAGCTTCTTTGCTGTGCTCCCCAGTTTCCTGCCTTGACTCTCGCTCTTCCTTCCTGTCAGTCTGCTCCCTTTCCAATCAGGCAACTTCCCTATCTATTTGTTCATTCTCCTCTGCTCATTGTCCACCTACATCCTCATTCCAGCCCTGAACTCTCTTTGGGACAGATTTCCTGGGTCACTCCTCAGTGCTTGAAATTGACCCTGGCTTGGGATCCACCCTGTTGTGAGATCCACCACACAGTATCCCACCCATCTTCAGTTCCAGTTAGAGTGAACTCACCAGACAGATTAAACCAACCCATTTTAGGTATCAAGAGTTGAAGATCCCATTCAAAAATAAGGGGGAAAGGTAGTTATGTGATTTACTGAACTAACTTTACCACCATGAAGGGGAAGGATGTTATCTGAAATTTCTCCCTCAGGTGCCAAAATGATTTGGGCCATTTTTGGTAGTTTCAGTTCCTGCTGAGGTTCTGATTTCCTCTTCTTTACATTTCCAATTGCCTACAGCCTAAGACTGACAAGAACTGGAGTAAATTAGTAACAAAGGGTGCATTGACACTATAGAAATAATACAGTTTGACACCACTTTAAGTGCTGTAGCTCCATCCTATGAAATTGTGGGATTTGTTGTTTGACAAGGTCTTTTGCCTTCTCTGCCAAAGAGTGCTGGTGCCTCCAAAAAACTACAAATCCAAGGATTCTATAGGACTGAGCCATGACAATTAAAGTGGTGGCAAACTGCATTATTTCTACAGTGTAGATGCACCCAAAGAGATAGCATCAGAAACACTAGGGTTCAAAGCCTAGGACAAGTGAGTCATGCCTCGTGTTACAGAGAATGATGAAAACCCCCAGTATCAAGCCAAGCTGTATGGGGAGAGGGAATTGTTAGCTCTCCATGAATTGCTCTGTTAGATCCACAATATATAGGCAAGCAAGGTGATGTCTCTGTTAATACTCTTTAGCACTGAGGTTTCAATCCACCAGATTTCAAGCTGCAGAGCAAAACTGATGTTTTTTTTCTTTCTTTTAAATGTCTCTCTAATTTTGTATAAAAATCAAATGCCAAAATGCTATAAGAATTTATTATCCCTTTCCAAACTGTACCACTTTGATTTGGAGCAAGAAAGATGAAGGAAAATTTGCAAGCAGAACATAAATGTGAACAATGTTTGTCAAATCTAGCAACAATTTCAGAGAGGGTTTTCAGAACTGCTAAGATTTTATGATGCTTATGCCTTTCTCATTGGTGAATACCAGCAATAGAAACAGAAATCTTTTCCAAACACCAAAACAAAGATAAGACATAAAGCTCCAGTAGGTGGCATCAAACCTCATTCCCAGCCAAGAAGTGTCTCACTCTCATTTTGTTCAGTACAATGTCTTTAAAGCAATGTATTTTAGAGCTGTTTTGGGTGTGGGGGGATAGGGATGAGAAGGTTCCTGTTCCATCCAACTTTTTAGAACAGTGGTGTTTGCAGGTCTGTTACCACTTAAAGGGGCATGTGAGTCTAAGGTTTATGGCATTCAGCAGAGGTTTATGAAATGAGAGATATACATTATGGTCAAGAGCTTATATTGGGCTTGAATAGTGTAAATATTGCAGAGTGACACAGTGCTTGCACTATGCTGTCCTTACAATAGAACAACCAGTTGTATATCTAACAGTGGAGGTGTAGACTTCCATTGCCAAGTGGTGAATTCACAAGCAAAGTGAGGTGATGAAGGTACAGATTAGTCTGTTTCCAGAATCTACTTTAACCCATGACATTGATTGGTAACTCAAAGACAGCAGTTATATGTCATCCTTTGGTTTAATGGACCCCAAATTGACTGGCATGACTTTGTGATCCTGTATTATTCAGGTCTAGGGAGAATAAGGCCAAAAAGTGAAGGGCGCATAGATGAGTGCAAGTCCTGTTATTGAGTTACCACTGCCATCGTTCCACATTTGGTCTTTCTTGATCATCTTTCTGGAATCATTGTGGACAAGAGCACTGCTGTAATGTTGAAATATGATATTTTCATATAACTATATTAATAACTGGCTAACCAGTGTATGGTGTAGATTCCACAGACTTATTGCATAGTGCCCACTTGCTCACTAACAGTTATATGCTAGCTGAAAGAATGCAGCCACTTGTATAACCTGCAAGCAGAACTCTGTTTGCACAGCCATTGATTCAATATGACCATTGCATCATGGCCAAAATTTGCTAAAAAATAAGCATAAAAAAAAATGACACATGCATGTGTCATTGACAGGATTCTGGCCAGTATGAATTCTGATTTGACCTGCTGCTAAAACTGATAATGCTTGCATCTTTTGGGTTATACTTTTTAGGATCATGGGGTCACTATAAATTAAAAGGTGACTTGAAGACACATACATACTTTTTAGGGGTTCCATTCAACCCAAGCTAAAACTCTGCTATGTCTTCTTTATTTCATTGAGAGTGTTAAAAACATCTGATTCCCTTTGGATGGATTGTGTCTCTGGCATGCATGGTCCAAAATGTACTCTGCTAATTTGGATTCAATGGATTATGTACTAGCACTTTCCCCCTCTCCTCACACTTTATAGTCTAATGATGAAAATATGATTACTGTGTTAGCTTTCGTTGGTAGTTGTATACATATAAAATCAAAACAGTGGGCTGAGATCCTCCATCATCAAAGATAACTACAATGACAGAACTCCACTGTTGTAGGTACGTCTTGACGATTCCATATGCAAAAAAATCTACCTTTTCAGCTTGGCAGTGTCCCAACTGAAGGGTTTAGGAGGTGCTGCAGACTGGGGTATTGGGAAAGAATATCTGCATTGCTTTCCTGGTCATGAGGCTCATCAAGAACAGGCAGCTGGAAAGACCCCTTGTGGTCCTGCTGCAACTGCTTTTGTCAAGGCGAGGGAGGCCACTTGAGAGGTCCCATCCCCACTATCATGTGTCATAGCCATGCCCACAGATGCCATCTCTTGTTGCAGAAACATTTCCCTGCCATCTGCACTTGGGGATACTGTGGAAAGGAGCACATTCTGATATAGGTGCATGGAGCTACTTCATGGAAAGAGATGGCCTGCTTGGACTATAGTTCCTCCATGTGTGGAGGAGGTCTATATGAGTCCATGTGGTGGTGGTGGGGCTTTCCCATGCTCTCTAAGTGCACAGGTGACCAGGAAGCATTTCTGCTCTAGGCAAAGGCAGGCAGGGGTGAGTTTGTGATGCCTGTTGGAGGGGCAGTGACTCCACTCCTCTCTCATGTCTCCTTTCAGAAGGCTTATGTAAGCTTCTCAGTAGACTGAACGGAATAGATTCAGAAAGGCAGCAATAAGGGTGGACAGAAATATGGAAGACAAAGTTGAAGAAACTAGCCATGTTTAGTTTGGAGAAGAAAAGACTGAGGGGGACATAGTAATAGTTGTGAAATACTCAAAGGGCTGTCACCCACAAAAGCAGGTGAAAACTTGTTCTCTGCTGCCCCCAGAAAGGCTAGGTTACTGGAGGGTAGTTTTCCGCTAAAGAGTAAGAGAAATTCAACAGTGGAACCATTTACCTGGCTGAGGAGAGGGCAGGTAGGTTTTTCTTGCTGAAGATCTTCTAACAGAGGCAGGGCAGTAACTACTGGGGATGGTCTGTCTCTAGTTTCCCATATTAAGCAGGAGGTTGGGCTAGAAGGTCTACAAGATCTCTTTAAATTTTATGAGTCTAGGATGGCCATGGAAGTGCTGTAGGGAACAACTGGAATATTCCCCCAGAAAAATACTTAGACTGCATACATTGCTACTGTTACAGTGATGCTGATTTTTTTTTAAAGTCTGAATTTTAAAAGTTGATTATACATCAGTGATGGCAGTGGTGTGAAACATTAAAGGAGTATTCCAATTGCTATCTAGGGATTTTATACGATAAGGGCCACCATCTTGGATGTTGGCAGTTCTGATTTGGTGTGAAGGCACACGTGATCTTATCTGAATGTAACAACAAGAATTCATTGACAAAAAAGAGATGAGGACATTGCTTCCAAATGTGTCTGTTTCTCTCTGTGTGAGAGAATGAGAGACATAGAGAGAATATTTTGGCTACCGTACTGTTTACAAATAATTCCATCTAGCAAACATGTCTATTTTAGGTAAAGATTGAAAAGTCTTAGCTGAGCCCTAGGCATAACCAAAACAAGTAGGTGCGTATTGTGGTGTGTGTTTGTGTGTAGACCACTGATGAGAGTTCTCACAATATAGTCCCTATTCAGTTGTGTATCCTTTCTTCCTCATCATACGTTTCATCAATGAAGTATTTTGCTCTTTTCCTCAGGTTATAGGTTCTTGTGCATTCCCCTTCTTGTTCAAGCAGCCGCTTCAAATACCCAGACCCTTTTCACAATACCATTTGCCATGCTGTGTGAGGAGGGTGTAAACATGTTTTCCCATGGTCTCCCACCACCTGCTTTGGAGCCAACAGTGCAAATACTTGCAGCCCTAATGTGAGCTGGAGGAGATCATCGGCTGAAAGCTAGGCTGGCACAGATTTTGCTGCCTTACAATACTGGCTTAAGAAGAGAAGGGGAAGGAGGAGAGAGAGAGAGAGAGAGAGAGTTGTTGCAACTTCTCCCCTCCTTGTGTCATGGCAAATGGTAGCGTGAAGGTTTCCGTGCCTTCAGCAGAAGATGTACACACACCCTCCTTTCTGCCCCTTTCCCATCTGCCTCCATGCATACTAAGAGGCAAACTCAAAAGCAACATAGACAAGGAGATTTTGATGGGCTCTCTGTAGGCTATGAAATGATCGGGTGCTGAAAGCCTGAATAGTTGGGTATTTTTTCCCCCTTCACAGCTGACCTTCCTCATATGTGGTTAATCTTGGAATAAAGATTAAAGGCCCTGACCCAGGGCCCATTGAAATTGATGGGAGTCTTTTCTTTTTTACTTCAATAGTCATTGGATTTGGGCCTAAAGTGGAATTGTCTCTTTCCCCCCTCCTCCATGGCCTCTTTCAGATGAAAGTGGGAAATGAGGGGGCCCTCTGTGAGGAGAAGCTGTTGAACACTGCACTCTCGTTTTTCCTGAACGTAGCCAGAACGGCAATATACATTTCTGAGGTCTGGCAGCAGCATCAGAAAACACATTTTTGCCAGAGGGAAGCTGGCTGATTTGCATGGGACTGAGGTGTGTGGGGAGAAGAAGGGCTGAGGGGGAGAAAAGCAGGAGACAGACAAGCAAAGCCTTTTCTACCTGCTCTGCTTCCCTTTTCCCACTGGCAACATTACAATTTGTCTTCCCACATTTCAGTTTTGGGGAGGGCACAAATGTTAACTATATTCTCCTTACATTCCAGGCTTTTGGCATGACAACGTTTAGCTGACAAAAGAGTGAAAGAAAGAGATCCTTTAGCTTTTGAACAACTTACCTGATGTGGGGTGGGGTGGTGTTTTTTTTTTTTTTCTCCTTTCTGGTTTGTTTTTGCTAGCTTAAAAGTTGCAAAATAAATACATATATTCAGAGGCTGTGATGTGACTGCATTCATCTCTATGGCTCAACTTTGTGGTTGTTTTTTTAAAATGTCTGCTGCTGACATAGAGTTTAAAAGATTTTACATTTTAAGCCACATGCTGGATAAAGTCCAGCAGAGCTAATCTGGTCAGCTTCACCAAGCTCTAGTTAAAACACTTCTGATGGGTTACTTGTGAGTCATTTCTCCATCCTCTACAGGTATGTAAGAGTTCAAGCTGAAATGAAATGAAACCCAAAAGTCTCTGCCACATGGTTAAGAGGAGTAAATAGGGAGATGGACACATTAAGCTTTTGGGGAGACATATCTTTCCCTTTTGACCACAGTTAGATTAAAGTCTGAGGGAGAGAAAAAGTCTGATAAGTAGGTTTCTGAGAGATAAGATAGGAGAAGAGACTATAATTCTGGATTAGTATGTAGAGTGTTTTATATGCATGGAACTATGGTGAAAAGACAAGTTGTTCCAGTCCTCTGTGTATATGAATACTTGCACGTGTGTCTTTCAGTGTTCTTGGGAAAGGGACATTCAATCTTTGAGCTGGATGGACCCAGGCTCAGGTATTCTTTCTTTTTCTCTCATATATATGCATGTGTGTGTGTGTTTGTGTGTGTGAGTGTTCTGGCAAAAATTACTAAGCACTCTACAATCTGTCAACAAAAAAGAGGACCAAACCACATTCTAAGGAAACCACTTCATCCATTCTGCTTGAGGAAAGAGAGAGAGAGGATGACATAGAAGCATGGGTATGTTTTTAGAGGTAACAGAGAACAGAGGTGAAAAAAAAAAAGTACCAGATACCATGATTTAAGGAGCTATCTGGACTATTGCATTGACATTCAAGACCTCCAATTTTCACTTTAACGTCCTGCCTTAGAACCTTTGAATCACTGCTTGACCATGAAAACCCACTGGGTGACCTTGGGCAAATCACACACTCTCAGGCCTCAGAAAACCCTGTGATAGGTTTGCCTTAGGGTCACCATAAGCTGGAAAGAAGCTGAAGGCACACAACAACAGCCTAATTTGGACATGATCCCGGGTTTATGCAGATTTCCTACTACTGAATCTCTACCTGTGGTCAGGTGGTCCTCTTACCATTCTTTACCTTTTTCCTTTTCACATCAGTTCTTCCTCTTTTCTTTTAATGCACTGGATATCTTGCTCCTATATTCCCTGCTGCTACCCCACTACTAGTAATGGCAGTAAATAGCATTCAGTATCTGTGTAATGTCTCCATTGCCCTCCCCCATTTTACAGATGACAATTGGGACATGTTTTGCCCAGCAACTTGTGTGGTCAAGATGGCAAAAATTATAGGTGCAGCAGTTTGCCTTTGCCTGAGGCTACAGAGATTTGCAAGATTCTGCCCCTTCCCTCCTCCTCTCCACTTACTCAATTGAGTGAGAACTACTTTTTCATTTTGAGCTCAGTTTGCACCTATTGAAATAAGCTGAGGATAAAAGTGGGAGGAAGAGAGAGAAACTGGATCTTTTAAATGCAGCTGAAAAAGTGGGATGATGGGATTAATCAGGACTGTCTCTGTGAGACCGGGGCATCTAGAGGGTATGAAAGGAAGATCTCAATGGAGATTACTGGTGTGTGTGCGTTTGTGTGTGATCATACTTAAGATATGTCTTTATATATGTACAGTGGATGGCTGCTTCCCTGAATGGGAACCATGGGGCTGAGAAGTTTGTGAGCCTCTGCTTTTAAACAAGGGTTGCCTGGTCAGCTAAAAATAACACTAGGAATGGGTGGGTCCATGTGATGTCAAAGAGGTGAGACAAATAAGGGTCAGGAGGTGGCCTGGAATAGCTTCTGGGCTAGCTGTGTGTGGAAATGGCATGAGGGAAACTAGGGGCTCAGCTAGACTAGAGAATTAATTGCAGAAAATAGCATATTACCTCACTATCACTGCAATGTTCATATGTCCCCATAATTCATTCACAAGATTGCTGGCATGGAAAGCTATGTGAGTTTACAGTTCACATGGAGCATGCCCATGAGAAAAGATGGTGGCTGTGAGTGAATTACCTCCTTATTATTCCCCAAAAGCTCCCTCTACCCCGCTTTTTTGCCTTAAATGACAGATGCAGAAGAGCAATCTTCTGCTTAAAAACATCTTTTTTTTTGTTTTGTTTTGCCACTTGAAAATATCACTTGATCATGCGCTCAATTGTGTCCCTGAAAACAACAATGGCAGCTCCGGCCACTTTGTTGCCATCAAGCCTGCCCCTGCACACATCCCATCAATCATGTTTTTACTTCCTGGATGTGCCCCAATTTGAATTGGTTGTTCAGACAGCCTTTTATGCACATTTTCATGTACTTTTTAAAAACGATGGTGAGAAACAAACAGCGAAAGCTGTTATCGTGAACTACTTGGAGCTTTCTGCCCCCCTCCTTCCAAATATGGCAAATCCCGGCAGGAGCTCATCTGGACAGAAAGTGTTTTGCCACATTCTTTGAGGATGTTTTTCATCATCTAAACAACCCCTGGGTAAATAAGTCCAAAATCTGGTAAAATCTTGCTTCCTGACTAGTATAGCTAGCTGAGGAAGGGGAACCTGTTTGATTTCAAAATACACTCAGCAAGTGCAGTAGTGGCCTGTGTTCCTCCTGGGCCTCACCGTGCCCCCCCCCCCATAAACTAACTGAGCCAGTGAGTCCTGGCACCAGCTGGGATTGGGTGGAAAAGGGTGCCCAGGCTTCCATGCCAGCCCACACTCAAACCCTGGTTTTTCTTTCCTTCTGAACACAGATTGTCTCTGCCTAGAGATGCAGGGTAACCTATTTGTAACATCATGTGCCCCACTGTTCTGAGGTTACATAGATTGGCTCTCTTACTTGAGGCAGTTTTTTCACTTTACTGAATAATACAAGGGCCAGTGGTGTGTGTGAACTTGATTTATGTGGCATTGATTATGCAGGACTGTTTGCCTAGATTTCAGAGAGATCACTGCCAACTCAAGCTAGGCTTTGCAGCTTCCCTCTGTTTTCCCCCACATCACAGTTTGAGGTCTGCCCCTGTCACCACTGCTACACATTTGGGAGTCTGAATCATAGTGGCACCTCTCTGCTGCTTTATTCATTGCCCAAGCATCTTGGTTAGCTAGGACCTATTAGTGGCTTTGGTCATTTGGAGCAAATAGCGGAATCTTATAGTAAGCCCAGAGACACTTGTGGAGGTGTAATATCTTGGGATTTGTTTCCCACTGCCATCTTTTTTATATATATATATAGCTCTGAGGGGAAACCCACATCAAAGAAGGTGAAATCTGGTAATGAGTGCAAGCCTCAAACTCATTACAAGCCAATTAGGTGGTTACAAGATGAAAGCAGAAGGGAAACTATATGTCTTTCTTTAGGGCATATTTGCTAGGAATCCTTTCCCTTTTTTTTTTTTTTGGCATTGCTCCTTAAGACGTGGTATTGCTTTGCCAAGCACTGGAAATGGTACACTTATGGATGATAGATTAGCATTTTACATATAGACTTATAAGACACTGATAGACCCAGATTTTTATACTGGCCCATCATTTATTGTAAAGAAAAGATATGGTAGCCTTTGATTTGAAATTCCAGCTTGGTGAATGGGAAGGAGCATGGGGAAGGCTAGCTCAAAGCAATACCATGGCTACAGACAAGCAGAACAAGGAAAGGAGAAAATGGAGACATTGCACAGATACTGAATGGTAGAGAATACTGGGGTTGGGAATTTTGATGCAGAGTCCTGGCATAGTTGTACAAAGGAGATAAGGAGGTGGGGTTTACTCTTGGAAGAATTTGTGAGTACCTTCTGAGGAATGATGATATAATCCATGCCTTGAAATTGAAGCTTATGCTGAACCCACATTCTGTCTTGACCTTTTCTTCTTGCAGGAATGTATTGGAAGGGATGGAACTTGGCAGAATTGATATGAAAACTGGATGGGGTTATAAATAAGTCAAAACATGTAAGATGACAGAAATGAGGAGCAGACTGGATGGGATAGATGTTAATTTCTGTACATAAATAGAGGGACCTAAGGATGCATACTCAGACCCCAAGCTGATGTCCCTGTATTGCCAGGGAAGATCTGAAATGTCCATGTAGTCATGTTCTGGGGCTGAAGGAAGTTTTATTGGACTCCACAATTTGGAAGGAAGTAGCACTTGTACATCTTTTAAGGCTTCTTGCAAGAAAATGTGCCAACTGTCCCAATTTTAAAATCTTTAGGGGAGGGCTTTCTCTTGGTCTCACCACCAATCACAGGCACATTTGGTGAGGGCATAGGAGAGAGCTTTCTCAGTGGCTGCTCCCAGGCTTTGGAACTCCCTCCCATGGGGGGGTTGGTTTGTCCCCTTCTCAGGCCTCTTTCTGCTGGCAGGCAGACCCTTTTTTATTTAGACAACCCTTTGGTGTTTAAATGATGATGCAGAAGGTTGTTTTGAATGTGGTGTGGTTTTATTTATTTATCTTTTAATTGTGTCTTAAATATATTTTTAAATTGTTTCAACTATGTGCTTTTTAAATAGGATTCTTTGTTTACTTGTTTTTTTAACTTGCATTAATACAATTTTAGCTGGACTATGTTTGAAATTGTATTGTAGACCACTTTGAATCCCTTGCTGGGAGAAAGGTGGGATATAAATAAAATAAAATAGTGTGTCTTGTTTCCAACATTTGCATATTTGCAAGATTTGCTGAATGTGGGCATAAAACAATGCACATATTAAAAAATGTGAACAGCTAAAATGTGCATAAATTGAGGGAACAATGCAGAAACATGTCTCTCCTGTGCTGAGAAAGGGATTAGACAACATGGCTACAACCCCCCCTTCCAACTCACTAATTCCATCACCCATAGTTCCAAAATAAGATTTCTGCCTGATATACAGATCGAGCTAGCTAAGGATAAAGATAGAAAGCATATAGATTCTTCTGTGCATGGGTGCTATGGGTACCCAGGATATACCCAATGTTTACCTATTTTAAAGAACCTTTACCTGCCCTTTAGCCAAAAAGAGGCTACCTGAGTGCTTACAATAATGAATAACCTTCCCTCAGGGTTATAATCTGAGGGACACAAGAGAAAAGCAAAAGGGATGGGACAGAATAAGAATGTCAATTTTGTTCTTAGGGGTTGTCTAGATGGTGAAAAAACTCCTCATAGAATTTGAGGAGAATGCCTTAGGCGCTGGTCTACGTAAAGGGGAAAAAGTGGACTATTCCATAGTAATAGCAAGTCGCAGCAGCTGTGACCTGTCTTAATGGCATGCCTGTAGCTGAGATGGTGGCCATGAGTGGATTACTCCTGTTTTTAAATCTGCTGCCACCAAACACTTTTTTTATATATTAAAAAAAACCCCTATTTCTATGGTGCACACAAGTGATATTTCACCTTTCCCAAAAAAGAAAGAAAGAAAAAGATAGCACAAACCTCTGTTTTATTGCCTTAGCGATCACTCGCTAAAGTGAAAATCCAACATGGAGGCAGCGGGCACATCCCCTGTAATTCAGCCCTGCCCCCTGCACTCATCCAGACAATCAGGTTTGCACTGTGTCCTGCATGGGGAAGCGATTCAGGTCAAATCAGTTGTCTTAATGAGTGAAATTGCACATATCTCTGGAGGTTTCACTGTCAGACTACCCAGACTGAAATTGCTATTCAGCCATGAAACTCACTAGATAATTTGCAGGCCAGTCACAGGTTCTCAGCTTAGTCCACTTCACAGGATCATTGTGAGTTTAAGGTAAGGGAGTATATGTTCCACCTTGACTTCCTTGGAGGTAATGTCTGCATCAGTAGCATACACACTGCCACCTGCAGGCAAGTAAAATACCACCACCACTCCACAGTGGTTCCAAATGTTGACCTATAACTCCTAGAGTCCCTGATCACTGGTCATAACTGGTTCATGCTTCTGGGAGTTGATTCAGCCATATCTGAGGACCAAGTTTGGGAGCCATATCCCCTGGGAGCTCTTCATTTTAATAATAATGTACAGTATTACCTCTCCATTGATGCCCCCTTGTCGTGGGAGAGAGGCTTGCATATGCTAATGATGTTTTGAGCTATGCTGGCAGTGGCATAATAGCCACTGGTAGGATCTCCCATGCCAAACAGGTCAAAACTGAAGGGTCTCACAAAGAGCGTCAAAGGACAGGATGGGCTCTCTAGCCTTATGGCAACCATCCTAGGAGAAGTAAAACTCTAATCCCAAACCTGGGCAGATGGTGCTCGTCCAAACCTGTAAGGTCAACCATCTAAGAGAAGGAAACTCTAATCAAACCTACGACCCGAGGACCTCACTGCTACCGTCCATGCTTGCAAGGCCACAGCAGATGAACCTTTGGTTTAAAGGGTGAGGCCAGTTCTGTGCATGCTGCACTCCACCAGAAAAATCCATTGCACAGGCTCGAAGGACAAATACAATTCTGAAGAGCCCTGTAGCGATAGGTGAGGGGTGAAATAGCAGGTGTAAAGATGCACCGGTAGCCGCAGACCCAACCCTGCATGCAGGCAGTTCAGGACTTTGGTTGCTTGAGGCTGATCTGGGAGATGATAGTCTTGTTCAGCAGCATCCTGAACAACCAAGCAGCCTTTTTAAAGGAGAGCACTGCTTGCTCCATATGGAGAGGGACCTAGAAAGGGTGGCCTAATGAAAGCTCATCCCCATCTACCTGGTTGGCTAGCCATGGCCAATGGGCATCTTCTGATGCGTTCAAACCAAGGCAAAGAAACACGACTGGTTTGATGAAAACAACCAAGAGATCCAGGAGCTGTTGGCAAAGAAGGGAACTGCTCACCAGGCATACCTCACCCAGGCAACTTGCCATGTAAGAAAAGCAGCTTTCCATCTCACATGTAGTAAACTTCAACAAAAACTCCAAGACATGCAGAACAAGTGGTGGATCAATATAGCAGAAGAGACACAACACTGTGCAGATCTGGGTGATCCTAGAGGATTTTACGAAGCTCTTCAAGCAGTGTTTGGACCTACTTATCAGGTCCAAAGCTCCTTATACAGTACAGATGGTCAAACATTAATTACTGATAAAGCCTCCATCCTGAATCGATGGGCTGAACATTTTCAAAGTCTCTTTAGTGCCAACCAAGTAGTCCAAGCCTCAGCTATCCAACATATGATACAAAAACTGATGAAAAATGAATTGGACATAGCTCCCATTTTGGAAGAGACCCTTAAGGCCATACAGCAGAGGAAAAATGACAAGGCAGCTGAGATTGGTGGAATACAACTTGAAGTTTGGAAACACAGAGGTCATGTACTCCATGATAAATTCCACAAACTCCTTGTGAATTGCTGGGGAAAAGGGGAACTGCCCTCAGACCTCCGAGATGCAGTCATCATCACCCTGTACAAGAAAAAAAAGGAGCAAAATCCAACTGTTCAAACTATCGAGGCATAACTCTGCTCTCTATTGCTGGAAAAATCCTTGCAAGGATACTCCTGAACAGATTAGTTCCTGCTATTGCAGAAGAACGTCTTCCTGAAAGCCAATGTGGCTTCAGAGCCAATAGGAGTACTATAGATATGGTATTTGCCCTTAGACAACTGCAAGAGAAATGTAGAGAGCAGAACAAGAGTCTCTATGTAACATTTGTTGACCTCACCAAAGCCTTTGACACTGTGAGTAGAAAAGGTCTGTGGCAGATCCTGGAAAGACTAGGATGTCCCCCCAAATTCCTTAAAATGATTATCTTGGTACACGAGGGCCAGCACGGTCACGTCAGATATGGCGATGCTGTTTCAGAGCCCTTTCTAATAACTAATGGAGTGAAGCAAGGTTGTGTTCTTGCTCCAACTTTATTTACAATCTTCTTTAGCATGATGCTCCAAAGGGCTCGGCAGAGCTCAAAGAAGAAGACGGCATCTATATATGTTACTGTATTGATGGTAGCTTGTTTAACTTAAGCCATCTGAGGGCTCGCACAAACAAGATTTTTACACGGGCTATATATCCTGTGGCAGGAACAGAACAGGGTCGGGAAAGGTTTTCCCTTTCGGATGACGTTGACCCTGTTCTGTCCTGCATCCATCCTGCTTCCATGACTGTTCTGGACAATGTAATCACGATTTTTCATCGTGAATAGACCTCCTGTTCCATCGCTATCACGCAATCACGGGTGTGTGAACAGGAGCCCCATTCCTGTTCTGAAATGACAGCCGTGGAGGGGAGGTCCATTCTGAGCACTTCCTGGTATGATCTGGACATCCAGATAAGTGGCACCCTTTATTTTACCCTCCCTGATTTGATTGTGTGATTTAAAGTGTGTTTTTGTGGTTGGTGAACTGACTTTATGTTTGGGGGGAGTTTCATTTTAAAAATTTACCACCCGGCCGTTATCACGTGATAACGTGATAATGTTTCAGACGGCTGGTCATAAAAGCAGCCCTACGATGGCTGCATTTACAGCCAGCCAGCGAGGGGAGGGTGAGCCTGTTCCTGCTGTGGAATTAAGGAAAGTGTGTGAAAGATTTACATTATTCCATGGCAGAATGGGAGAGGAGGTGGCGGGGCAGTAACGGGGCATTTTGGCCCCATCTGAAAATATCCTAAGACTCTAAACTATCTAGTCCATGAGCTGCTCTTCGCTGATGATGCTGCCCTTGTTGCCCATACAGAAGCACCTCTGCAGCACCTAACATCCTGCTTCGCAACAGCTGCAGTGCTGTTTGGGCTGGAAGTCAACCTGAAGAAAATGGAAGTTCTTTACCAGCCTGCACCACAGGATGAACACCACTATCCTCACATTGCCATCGGCAAATCTGTGCTTAAGTCCGTTCAGCAGTTCACCTACCTGGGAGGCATTATCTCCTCAGATGCCAAGATTGACAAAGAGATCGATCACAGATTTAAAAAGGCATATAGCACATTTGGAAGACTTTACAAAAGAGTCTGGAGTAATAAACACCTGACGCGAAGCACAGAAATCAATGTGTATAGAGCCATTGTACTGTCTATTCTCCTTTATGGGTCTGAAACATAGGTCACCTATCGCCACCACTTACGACTCCTTGAATGCTTTCATCAGCGCTGTATGCGTACAATCCTAAATATACACCGGACTGACTATGTGACGAATGTTGCTGTCCTTGAGCAAGCAGGGATCACCAGCATTGAGGCCAGGATATTGAGAACACAGCTGTGCTGGGCAGGGCACATTTCTAGGATGGAGGACCATGGCCTCCCAAAAATAGTACTCTACGGTGAACTCACCACGGGTCTGTCAGGGAAAATAGTTTTTGAGATCAGGAGTTTGTCTCCCCCTCCCTGAATAATTTTTTAGCCAGACATGCCTGGCGCCATCTTTAGCTATCAGAAGGTAATAAATCTGTCTGTTTTTGTTATTCTGTTTTTTGGGCTTGTATGTGAGAAACGAAACTTAAGATTGGATTACTTTCGGTTCTCCCAAGGACTAAGTTTTATGGTCTATATAACTGGGAGGGGTTATATTGTTTTGTTCCTGAGATTGAAAAGAGCTTCAAGCTTGTGTGTACCTCTCTTGCTTAGAGAGAACCTAGAAAACATGGTTAAATGCTTTCTGTTATTGTTTTCCTTTTTATTTAATTGTTATTAATAAAAGCCTAAAAGAATTTTGGCATGGACTTACTTTTGCACCAAAGGAGTATTTGTTTGCTCACAAAGCACACGTTTTCGTTGCTTATTCCCTGTTCGGATGAACAGGGAGTGACTGCGCTCTGCACAGATCTGTGACAGGTTATGGGATGCCCAGGATTGCTGGCTCAAGAGTTTATGAGCCGTGAAGCTCTTATGCTGCGAATTGTTTAAGCCTGAGCTGAGAGGGGCTTTGAACAAGCGGCAAGTTGGGCAACTTGTCCCTTTGGTGTGAAGTCTTTTTCTTTTGAAGCTGTTGGAGCTTGCTTTTGTTTACGCCTGGCAAGAGCTTACAACCCCAGCAAGGAGGGGACTGGAAGGTGAGAAAGCCTGCTGTGAGGACTGCTGAGACCGAACCATTTACAACGCCCTGCTGGTAAGCAACCCCTGTGTGAGGGAAGCAGATAATCAGTTGAGAGGGGCTAAAGAGTTTATGGACAATGGCTCAGAGTATGGCAGTTTTTCCCTTCCAAAAGTTAAATGATAAGAATTATCATTTGTGGGCTGTGAAGATGGAGGCTTATTTGCATCAACAATTGATACACGCTCCCATTTTAGCCCCCCCTGCCCAAGGTGCTTCTGTATTGCAACAGCAGTCTGAGGAACGCGCTCGAGCGTCTCTCATTTTGGCAATTGAGGACAGTCAGTTGATGTATGTGCGAGGCTGTGCCACGGCCAGGGACATTTGGCAAGCACTGCGGCAGGTTTATGTCCATGCTGGGACTGGTTCACAGCTTATGTTAACAAGGAAGCTGTATAGACTAAAGCTGCAGCCAGATGGCGATGTAGCCACACACATTTCAACTATCCGGCAATATTTCCATCAGTTGCAGGAGATTAATGTCCATTTTACTGAACAAGAAAAAGTTCATATCATTTTATCAAGTTTACCAGAAAAATTCGATGCCTTAATATTCTCCTTCGAAAATATGGCAGCAGCAAATATGACCATTAATTTTATTACTGGTCGTTTGTTGGAAGAAGAGGCTAAATGGTTGGAGAGAAAAAATTCTGCTCAAAAGGCTGTACAGGCGAAGACCCGCAATTCTACAAATGATCCAGTAGATGGCTCTAAAGACTCCAGTAAGGGTTTGGTCCCCGCTTTTGCTGTGAAATCTAAGCTTTGCTGGAACTGTGGCAAAGATGGACATTTTGCAAAACAGTGCAAAGCAAAAAAGAGCAAAGAAAGCAAGAAAAAGCCTGCTTCATCTAGTATGACTGTTTCTGCAGTTGTTTTGCAAGCTGTGAAGGAGCAAAATAGAGATTTATCTCAATGGTGTTTGGATAGCGGCTGCAATGCTTTTATCTCCAATAATAAAGAACTCTTTAAGGACTTTAAAGAGACTAGCCCCTCAAGTGTGAGTTTGGCTGATGGATCCAAGTCAAAATGTTTGGGTAAAGGTACATGTTTTGTACAATGTTTGAACATGGATGTAAAAAATGTTCAGTATGTTCCTGATTTAAAAATGTGTTTACTCTCTGTTGTTAAATTGACACAGGAGGGCTATGAAGTACAATTTAAAGGGAACAAATGTTATATTTTAAAGGATGGTACTGTTATGGCTGAAGGGGTTTTTCATGACCAACTGTATTATATGTATAATAGTGTACAGGAGCCTCAAACCAGTACTATAATGGCAAACTCTCCTTTGCATGATAATTGTGTACATCTGTTGCATAGGAGATTTGGCCATGCTAGTTTTAAGGTCCTCAGGCAGATGCCTGACATGGTGGATGGGTTAAATTTGAGGGCTTGTCAGAAGTACCTGGATTGTAAAATTTGTAAAAAATCGAAATCCAAGGTCCATCCTTTTCCCAAGCATAGTGAGAGAAAGTCAAAAAGAATTCTAGAATTGGTTCATATGGACCTGTCTGGCCCCTATCCACCTTCCCTGGGAGGAGCCAAGTACATCCTCGTCTTGGTTGATGATTTCAGTCGTTTTTGTTTCCTATTCTTACTCAAGAGTAAGGATGAGACATTTCAGACTTTTAAAAATTGGGTGGCTTATGTTGAGAGACATTTTCCCCAGAAGGTGTCATCTCTCCAGTCAGATAGGGGAGGGGAATTCATGTCAAATGAGTTCCAAAATTGGCTAAAACAAAAAGGAATTTTCCACAGACTCACAACCCCTTATAGTCCTAATGAGAATGGAATTTCTGAGAGAAAAATAGGTGTTTTGCAAACAATTAAAGATAGCCTGATGTTTGATGCAAACATTGAGCAAAAGTATTGGGGAGAAGCTATGTTAACAGCTGCTTATTTAAGTAACCGTGTACCCAGTTCTGTGGTTTCAAATACACCCTTTTTCATGTTTTATGGCAAAAAGCCATCTGTGAGGCACATTAGGACCTTTGGGTCCTATGCATGGGTGAATATCCCTAAGGCAAACAGAAAAAAGGGGGAACCCAAGGCTAGGAGGCTCAGATTTGTCGGGTACGACCAATCATCAAAGGGCTGGCGGTTCGCGTTTGGGGATGGGAGAGTTTTGATTTCCAGGAATGCTGAATTTGAGGAGCAGGCCAACTGGTCTCATGTCCATGCTAATTTAGATGTGGTTTTGCCTTCATTTGTTGGTGAAAATCAACCTGAACAACAGCAGCAGCAACAGGCTGCTGAGTCAGGCACTGGTATTTCCCCAGACTTGAGAGGAGAGGGTTCCAAGCATGAATCCTTTGATGTGGAAAGTGATTCAAATGCAGATTCTGACAATGATCAGGCTCAGCCTGTTGTCCCCCGTCGCTCTAACAGAGAGACAAAGGGAGTGCCTCCTTTAAGATTCACAGCACAGAATGTAAAAGTTTGCCAGGTGACTTTTGAACCTGATAATTATACTGATGTTTTGAAGTTGCCAAAAGAAGAACAACAAAAGTGGCAAGAGGCAATGGAAAATGAAATGGAGTCCATCAAAGGCCATGATGTTTTCCGTATTGTGGCATTGCCACAGGGAGAAAAGGCTGTGGGTTGCCGTTGGGTATATAAGAGGAAGCAATTGCAGGATGGGGGTGTCAAATATAAAGCACGTTTGGTTGCAAAGGGGTATTCACAGATACAGTATCAAAATTATGATCAGGTTTTTGCACCCACTGTTAAAGTACAAAGTGTAAAGATTGCTTTATCTATTGCAAGTTTAAACCAACTTAAAGTCAATCACTTTGATGTAGAGACTGCATATTTAAATGCTCCATTGGATGAGTGCATCTATATGGAGCAAGCTCCTGGTTTTCACAGTGGGGGAACAGACCAGGTTTATTGCCTCAATAAAGCCTTGTATGGTCTCAAGCAAAGTGGCCGATGTTGGTATCTTTGTTTGGATGAACAGCTGAAAAATGTTGGTTTTCAGAACAGCATTGCTGATCCATGTTTGTATACAAGGGGTGTTAATCAGAATTATGAAATCGTCGTCGCTTTTGTGGATGATTTCTGCCTGATTACACAAACTGATGTTCAGGTGCAAAGATTTAAACAGGAATTGGGTTCAAAATTCAAATTGAAGGACCTTGGTCAAATTAGAAACTATTTGGGAGTAGATTTTCAAAGGTTTGAAAATGGTGATTTTAAAATGAGTCAAGTTCAAAAGATTGAAAGAGTTTTGGATCTTTGTAACATGTCTCAATGTAAACCTGCTCGAACTCCTATGTGTTGTGATTTCATAAATGTCACAGATTCTAGGCCATTTGAACATCCTGAACTTTTTCATTCTGTAATTGGAAGTTTATTGTATATTGCAAGATGGTCACGTCCAGATATACAATATGCTGTAAATGTTTTGTCTAGAAAAGTGTCAAAACCAACTCAACATGATTGGCAAGGTTTGAAACGCATATTAAGATATTTGCGTGGAACTTTGGATTATGGCGTGAAAATAAGTTCACAAGGTTTTCATGAGTTGGAAGCTTTTTGCGATGCCAGTTTTGCCAGCGAAATCCAAAATAGATATTCTGATTCAGGGATGATAATTTTTTATGCTGGCACTGCCATACACTGGGGGTCAAAAAAGCAATCCACTATTGCTTTAAGCTCGGCAGAGGCAGAATTTGCCGCGTTGTCAAGCGTGGTAAATGAGCTGATTTATCTAAAACAAATTTTTAGTGATTTAGGTATGCCAATTTCAGAAGCTGTTAAAGTTTTTGAAGACTCTCAAGCATGTATAGCGATGGCTACAGCACAAGGTGTTAAAAGTAGAACAAAGCATGTGGCTGTAAAATTTCAGAATGTTAGGGAAGCTGTTCAAAATGGTTTAATTGATTTGGTGTATTGTCCCAGTGAAGAAAATATAGCAGATTTATTTACTAAAGCGTTGGGAAATATTAAGCATGATTTTTTGTGTGACAGACTGGGTATGATATGTCAATGTCTGGATGAAAAATTAGAGGGGTGTCAGGGAAAATAGTTTTTGAGATCAGGAGTTTGTCTCCCCCTCCCTGAATAATTTTTTAGCCAGACATGCCTGGCGCCATCTTTAGCTATCAGAAGGTAATAAATCTGTCTGTTTTTGTTATTCTGTTTTTTGGGCTTGTATGTGAGAAACGAAACTTAAGATTGGATTACTTTCGGTTCTCCCAAGGACTAAGTTTTATGGTCTATATAACTGGGAGGGGTTATATTGTTTTGTTCCTGAGATTGAAAAGAGCTTCAAGCTTGTGTGTACCTCTCTTGCTTAGAGAGAACCTAGAAAACATGGTTAAATGCTTTCTGTTATTGTTTTCCTTTTTATTTAATTGTTATTAATAAAAGCCTAAAAGAATTTTGGCATGGACTTACTTTTGCACCAAAGGAGTATTTGTTTGCTCACAAAGCACACGTTTTCGTTGCTTATTCCCTGTTCGGATGAACAGGGAGTGACTGCGCTCTGCACAGATCTGTGACAGGGTCAGCATAAGAGGGGTGCTCCCAAAAATCGATACAAGGACCCCCTGAAACAACATCTCAGGCTCAGCCAAATTGATCACCAACAATGGTCCGCCCTGGCCTCACATCAGGAGGCATGGAGACGCACTATCCAGAATCATAGAATCATAGAATTGTAGAGTTGGAAGAGACCACAAGGGCCATCCAGTCCAACCCCCTGCCACACAGGAAATCTTGATCAAAGCATCCCCGACAGATGGCAATCCAGCCTCTGTTTAAAGACCTCTCAAATGCTGCAGGCTTATTTGAGAACTCATGCCGAACAAGTCTTGAAGAGAAACGACAACGCAGAAAGAATCACAACCCGGAAACATCATCCAAGGAGACCTTCTGCTGTGCTTTCTGCAACCGGACTTGTTTATCTCAGATTGACCTTTTTAGTCATCAGCGCGCTTGCAGAAAGCGGAGGATGAGTCCTTCCTGAATCTTCATTTGTGAAGAAAAACCAGAGAGAGGAGAGTGAGAAAGTATTAGCATTTCCCAAAGTTCTTACAGCACTGTCACTTGAGTTAGACCCTATAAATTCACCTTGAATTTCTTTTTATTAGGGAATACAAAGCTGTTAAAAATGCTACTGGGAAATTTTGCAAATCTTTCTGAAATTCTTTTAATTTCTCTTAATATTCCTACATACATTCAGCTGGACAACAGGGCCATCCTTTTCTTTACTCATTCTTCAGACTGATAGGCAAAGCAATTCTACTAAGCTGGGAGCAGGAGGAAGTTGTACAGTTGTACCGCTTTAATTGTTGCTCTGCTAGACCCACACAGGGCAGAAGGGAGGTGCAGCATTTGTTTATTTGCATTCTTCCCCTTTAAGGGAAGGGAAGGGAAATACTTACCCCAACTCTTGGGCTGATGGTACATTTCCCCTCATGTTGAAAAATGTGTTTGGGCAGTGGGGGAATCCACAGAAAACAGAAGACCTTCCCCATCTACTCACATCTCTTGACCTGTTCCCATCCCCTTGCATCCACCAAGTAATGCAGCTCTAATTTCTGGAAGGGAAGAGATTTGGAGGTTTCCATGCATATTGGGAAGGTCATCTAAGCACACACCAGCACATTGAACCACATGGTATTCCCTTTTTATAAGCTACATCTGATATAAAAGTGACTAAAAGTTACAGTTATGCCACAAAAGGTATAACATTATCCCTTGTTACATTAGAGTTTTGATGTAATGTACATCTGTACACAGGTGGTCTGATCTAATTCCATGGTTTCTGGGACATCCTCATAACAACCTATGATTGCAGCCCAAACAGAGAGGAGCAAGTGATTAAACACACCAGCCTTTAATCCCCTCTCTCCCTCCCTGTATTGAACTCTATTATACCAAAGGCTCACAAAATACCAGTCAAAAGCCAGCCATTGAAAACAAAATGTATTCCTCTCAAAGGAAAACTGAAAACATTTGTTCTCCCCTCTCCACCCCACCCATCTCCAGTTTCTACATTCCAGGCACCAAAGCTGAGATAATCTTATGGAGGAGGTTAATGGATATTGCTAACTGTTGGTTCAAATTTATAAAGAGTGAGGAGAAGAGAGTTAGAATGGCAAGAGATAACCATCCCCTTGAAGAATGAATGGTTTGATACATAATAGCAGAACATCAAATCATTGACTATCTAGAAGTTTCAGAGTTGGCTACCTCATTTATTGAAAATCTCTCTCATATATATATATATATATATATATATATATATATATATGGGTGCAAATACCCTAAAAGCACCAGTTCCTAACTGATTCATTTCTAACCAGGTAACTATCCAGTTGCCATCTTATATTTTAACCTCCAACTTTTCTAAGCATAGGTGTCCTAAAGAAACAAAATCGTTGAAATGTGTGCCAGAGCTACATTGGGCATAATAAATGCATTTTGACTGAAATAAGATTTTGCATAGCTGATGTACTAATGTTTTTGTTTTAATAATTTGATCCTGCTATCGTACGTGTTTCAAAATAATTGTACTCAGTTGCAATGGTGAGCTCTACAGAATATTTGTTAAAACGTTTTGTCTTTTCATAATATTGTGTTCTCCTTTGGTCATTGCTTAGCAGATAGGTCATAAACTACCCTACTGATTCCAGGTTCATGCACAACAACAATGTATTCAGATATCCAGCATAGTCTGAATAATAATATAGTCACATATTAAATGACAATAAAATAAATACTGGCTCATTCCTTGATTTGATTGTTTATTCCTGCATGGCAGGGGGTTGGACTAGATGGCCCTTGTGGTCTCTTCCAACTGTTATCATTCTATGATTCTATGATCTTGGAAACTAAGCAGGGCCAACCATGCTTAGTACTTGGATGGGAGACTGTCAATGAATACCAGGTGCTGTAGGCTATATTTCATAGGAATAATAATAATAACATTTATTTTTACCCCGCCCCTGTTAAAAACAATTGGGGCGGCTTACAGCAATTAAAATACAAATGCAGATTAAAATCCCTAAACACCACCCACCCCACCCTCCCCCATAAAAATATATTAAACCAGTATAAAATTAAAAAGCCAGCTAATCTAAAATCACATTTTAAAAAAACTGATAGCCAGCAAAACTAAAAGAGGCCAGGAGCTCCTGAGGCTGGGATCTAATCAGGAAAAGCCTTCCGAAAGGAACTGGCAAAACTGTCTCTGAGTATTCCTTGACTAAGGACATATAAAAATGCTGTAATTCCGCAAATGAAGATAGTGGAAACATCTTGTCATTATAACATTTATTATTGCATGTCGCTGTAAGTGCATAAAAGAAATGCCATGGGATTATCACACGACCACCACTAGTGCTTTAAGAATGGGAGTTTACTTCTGTGATTTGGTATGGGCAAGATTTCAGTGGTTCTTGTGAGAAGACACGAGTGTGCTTAAAACTCCAAAAACCCCTTAATTAACAAGGCAGATGAACACACAAGCACTGAAATAAACGTAAAAATGTGCAAATTAAAAAGACAGTTCATAAAAAGAGTGTCCTGTGCTTTGTTTTTGCATTCTCACCCAGACATTTTCTTGCAGAGGACCACCCATTCACACTGTAATCTCACAATTATAATGGGACATGGTTTTGTATACCTTCAATACCATGAAAAAAAGGGCTATTGACAATCTATTGGTGGCTTGTCCCATCAATTAGAATGGACACCCTTTTCACGGCTGGAGCATGGAATAAGAATGTAAAGAAGATGATGTCACACAATAGCAGGGCCCCTTTGTGCTACCCGGATGTGATCCCATGATTTTTGCTGCATCTGATAATGTCCTAAGAAAACCCTATGAAATTCATGGGGCCACCATAAGTTGACAGACAATTTGAAGGAATACACACACATGCGCGCACGCGCGCGCGCATGGGATACTCTTTGTTTCAAAGTGGCATATCCATTTTTGCCTAAAATTAAACATACCAGCAAAAGTTGCTGATTCATTCACTACCCATCTCTCTATATACCACCATTACAGTGAGCAAGGCAGTATGATATGGTAGTTGGCGTATAGCACTAGGATTGGAGAGAACCACACTTTTATCCCTGCTTCTCTGAAATGTTCAACAGGGCTCCTAAGAGTCACTAAACAACTCTTTGTTGTATCTTCATACAGGTACCAGATAAATACATTTCCGTTAATGTTTCCATTACTTACCTGCCTCTAGTCAGAAACTTTTAAAACCGAGTAGACATTTTTATTGGGTAGGTTGAGGACAACTGGTGAAATCCAGTTGTGTCTGTCCGCTCATGGAACGGCATCTGCCAATGGAGCATTTTTCCTTACCTCCCTGCAGCTTCACACACACACACACACAAAGTTTTTCTCTATCAGTCTGAGGAACCGTCTGGAGCAGATCTGTAGGAAATGTTAGCGGGAAGAGAGGGTGGAAAAGTTTGCATGAAGCCTAAGCCAGAGTTCTCTGGTGAATTACACCAGTGTAAACAACCTTTCCTATGCAGTTGTGCCTTCTGGCTGACCCAGGAGCACTATCCAGATTGCTACATTTTTCTTCAGAAGTTAAGCTAACTATACCATCCCAGCTCATAGGACAAAAGGATCAGCTACCCATCTAGCCCTTGTTCTATCAAGACCAAGAGGAGCAAGTACCAATGCAGTCCCCTACCTTGCCAGAAGCCAAGGAACCTTTCCAGGACCCAAGGCGAGTGAAGCATTAGCCAAGACTGGATACTCATATCCACTGAATTAGCTTCTGATGAGATCAGGGTTCTCAAGTATGAGCCACCATTGACAAGCAATGGTTCTGACAAAAATCACAAACGTGGGGACTCTGAGACAGAAAAAGAGGAATGTGCAAAGGTCAATGACAGTGGCAGGAAAAATGGTGGTGGGCAAAGGGAAGAGGAAGGAGAAGTGGACACGGTGGCCATAGTTGTAGAGGTGAGTTCGCAAGGGTTGTTGAGCTGATAAACATGGTGACACTTGGAGGAACACAGGAAAGGTTTCTGGTACTTCTGAGACAACTGGTGGCCCAAGTGAAGGCAGAGGTGTTAAAAAAGGGAAATGGAGACTCGTGGTTTCAGGGCATTATCAAAGTGGCAGAGCATGGCAAAGTTGCTGCAGTGTTAGGCAGTGGCAGTGCTGGACCCACTGCTGTTCATCTCAGATGTCAAAGAAGGGGTTTTCATGGATGGGTTGGAGACAGAAGACACTGAAGGGAACAACCCTGACATGGTGAGGGTGGGGCTAATATTGCAGCAAGGGCATTTATGAGCTGAGGCATATAAAGAGGACAGGTGGCATTGACCATTGGGGCCATTGCAAGATTATTAAATCTCTCAGTAAGACAAGCAAAGTGTATGGTGGTCTGAGGCTGGGATTATTCTCTGATGATTTGTAAGCTATAACATATACACCCATATATTACTAGCATACAGAAATGGTTGCACTGATTATGATGATATTAGAATAGACGAAACCTTCTCATATATCTTTCCCATTGAACTTTTTTCAGTGGCTTATTTACCGTATCATTTGATATTACTGAGTATGAAATAGGAATGAGGTATTTGTTTCATTCATGCACTTGTATCTGAGTGTGTGTCATCTAGCTGGCTGTGGGGCCATGCCATTGTTTTTTGTTCCTCAGTTTTTGCATTTCCTATCATTCAAACAGGACTTCAGCTAGCCCTCTGTGTGCAGGGGATGAGGGGTGGGGTGGGGTACCATCTCAGGAGATGGAGAACAGCCTACCATTCGCCCATCATATCATTCCACAGGGTAACATGGACACCAAAAGGGGCCTGTGGGTGATGGGAGAAGTGTGAAGGCCAGCAGAGGATTAGAGTTCCTTGTAAGTAGCTCTTTAAACGTTCTAGGGGGTATCAGGGTCTCCCTATATGCCCAGGATTTCTGCTGGACCCAGCGTAGGTCCAAATGAGACCAAAGGCTTCTTTCTCCAGTGTGGGTTAAGATGTGGCTATGGGGAAAGTTCCTCTCATGAGGAAACCCCATTACTTCATGATCAATGCCTGCTGGGCCTAGGCAGGAAGGACATAGTTCCTCAACTATTAGGTTCCTCATGAGCAGAAATTTTAAATGGATTTCTTATTTCTTACTTACACAGGTGCATGTCCAGTTGGGTGGCAACAGCATGATCAACAGAGGGATACATTAGCCAGTTGTGCACCCCACAACCAGCTGCACAGCCAACTGGATAACACACAATTAGGTAATTTGTAAATTGGCCCATTATGCACCATGAGAAGGTGTGAATGGGGTTATGCAGTTGGTTTGAGTATGCACACTACAGCTGAGCTACCTCTCAAACTCACCTTTTCAGCAGGGCAGCCATGTAAACCTATAAATGTCCACTCAGAATTAAGTTCCATTGAGTTCAATTGGATTTGCTCTTAGGTAAATAAATATATATAGGATTTCAGCATGAATTTCCCATTCCTTTAGACTTTAATTCACAAGGTCTGGATGGGGTTGTCCTATTGGCCTGAATATACACACTATAGCTATGACACTCCCCCAAAGCCAACTTTTCAGCAGCACACCCTGCCCCCCCAACACAGCAATTTCCATGTTTCCAGAGAGTTGGGGGGGGGAATGAACAGAGACAACTCCCTTCCTGTAGCTGGATGCACTGTGACAGGCATCTGCAAGGACCTGCAAGAAGAGACCTGGAGATGTCTTCACTCATCCCCCTTCTCTCCAGCAACATGGAAAGAGCATGTTGGGGGTGCGGGTTGTGGTGCTACAAAAGTAGGTTTTGAAGGAACATTTGGTCATTGTGTGTACAATGACCATCAAAGTGAATTGTGGTGACATGAGGCAGACTTACAACATCGTGTTGACTGTGACTGTGATGTCACAAGGGGATGTAGTGGATTAGATGAAAAGGAGGAGAGAATCAGATTGTTATTAAACCTAATATGATGGAAGCCTGTTATCTTTGCCTCTTGATATGCCTTCTTTATTGCAACATTAACTTGAGCAATGGGAAGCCCTAAAAAGTACCCCATCCTTCCTTGCTGTGTGTGAATTACTTTCTGAATGCTATAAACCTTTTCTGCCCCCCACTGCATAGCCCCCAAATTTGACCTCTGCAGAGACCACACATGGATGTTTCTAGATGAGAGGGAATGTATGGAATGTCTTGCAATTGACAGCTTATGAAATTCCTTTCCTATACACTTTTGGAACTTCTTTAAGTTACAGAGAGAGAGTGGGGGTATAAATGCTTCTCAGAGGGAAGTCAGAGTTCAGGGGTTCACTTGCTTTCACAAACATTCTTTACTGGAAGGGGAGGGAGAGGAATTAAAGAAAAATAGAGATATAGACCACAAATTTAATTTCCAATTGAGCCCTGGAAAAAATGGAAAGACTAAATCCACTGAGATGATTCACAGTTCATGGGGCTAGTAATCCAATATTGAGCTTTTGGCTACTAAGAAATCCAATGAGATGTCCATCAGCTTTTTGGATCCCCCCTCCAAAAGGCACTGAAATGATTGCTCAAATGGCTACTTCACAACCAGTGCCATGCTAAGAACTAGCACTTAGCCAGCTATTGTTTTGCCTCAACAGTTCACAGGGGATAGATTTCACATTAGGAAGCATGCACAGTCTCAGAGAGTTTGAAAATCTTATTCTGGGTGGGTGAGTGGGTGTGGGTGTAAATTTTGAGATTCCCAGCCAGCATGGGCATTTGTCATGCTGGCTGATGGGTCCTGGGATATGTGGGCCAGAAAGTAGGGTCATGGCTTCCTTGATTGAGTCCATCCCCCTGTACGAGCCTGAACACTCCCTAGAAGCCAAGATGAATAAATTGAGACTGTTGTACTTTGGACATACCGTGAGAAGACATGACTCAGTAGAAAAGACAATAATGCTTGGTAAAGTAGAAGGTAGTAGGAAAAGAGAAAGGCCACATTCCAATGGATGGACTTAATCAGGGAAGCCATGGGCCTGATTACAGTATGCAAGACCCGAGCAGGGCTATTAAAGCACTTGACAAACAGGAAGATAACAAATGAATGATGGCAGTGTAAGGATTCTATACAATGTAAGTGAATGAGTCAAAAGGGATGCTAAGTGTCTATTGAGGAAGAAATGGATGCACAAAGACTTCTTTCTTTCCAGATTCTGATATGAGATGTCCTGATTACCACTTTCCAAGCAAAGCAAATATCAGAAAGCATCCATCTGGATTTTGTACTGTTCTAAATTTTGCAATGCTGTTCTTGTCTCAGAAAGTAAACAAACAAACAAACAAAAAACATATAAAATAGCCCCCAAATTTAGTAGATTTTTGATCTACTAAAATCTTAGATTTTAAAATAAAATACATTTGGAAATGCATAATTCGAGATAAAATACTTAAGAAGTATGTATAGTGTAGAGGTGGGCCAATCTGTCAGGGTTTTTTTTTCCTTCCACATTACATTTGTTTGCTTATCAAGTTTTTTTTTCTTTTTCTGGAGAGCTTATGAAAAAATGGCTGACTATTCGTAAGTTCTTATCCAAAAATGACTAAAGAAGATAATTGATTATCTACACCAGATTATCTGAACTGGCATTGTCCCTTCAATAGGTACACCTATTTTCAGTATAGAGTAGATCATGTTGGACCTGGTAGTGATGTAACAGCTAAAAGAGCCTAGTAGAAAAAAAGAAATGGGAACCCCAATTCAACATCTTAAACACAACCTAATAAAAGGGATTAAAAACTTTTAAAGACTTTTAAAGACCTAACTACACACGACTGTCATCTGTTAATTTCCCTTTCCCCCATATTGGAATTTTCAAATGTTTTCCATGATGTGAAGCCAAAGGCTTTCACATCCAGCATCCATAGGTTTTCTGTGGTCCTCCCACCCGGGTTGTGAGGCTATGTTCTGGAAGGGTTTATTCCTGATGTTTCACCTGCATCTGTGACTGGCATGCTTGTGAAGACACCTTTTGGAAAGTTCTTTATTTTTTTTAAAAAATCACATAAAACAGAATTCTCACCCATTCCTAATATACTACAAGGAAAAACATTCAGATATACTTACAGAAATATGTATTTAAAATACAGTGTGTTTTTCCTGCAGATTTTATTTTTTTAAAAAATTGAGAATGGTAAAAACTGGACAAAGTGGACTTAAGAATATATACATGCATACTTGACAGAGTAGAAACAGAGGATAATCTATCTAGTCCAGCTTGAAGAAGCACCATATTTTAGACAAACTAAGGGGTTGTCTAGACTGTGAAAATACTCCTCATAGAATTCAAGGAGAATACCTTTTGTCCCAATGAGATCCCACAGTGATTCACATTATTCAGAAGGAGGGGGGTCAAAAACTCCAAATACTGTGGTGGTGGGGAAGCCTTGGTGGCTTTTCCCAAAGTATTTTTAAAAATGCGAGGAAATGAACTTTGCCACTAATTAGGACATCCATTTCGAATCACAACACATTATTGAAGAGGCCAGAACTGGAAATCTGATTGGTCAGACATGCACAGGGAGCAGGCTTGCTGGCAATGAAATGACAGCAAGCACCATTTTGGATTTTCGCAGTATCAATCGTGTACTTTTTTTTTTGCTGTGCTGAGGCAACCAAACAGCGGCTTTAAGTGGGAGATTGCACTTGCACCCCTTTGATTTACAATTAAAAAAATTCTGTGCAGTGTCAGAACCTTGTGGAGAATAATGTGAATAATTCACTCTTGGCCACCATCTTGATTCACAAGCATGGCTCCTTGTGAATTTCAAACATGAATAGCTTTGCATACCAGTGATTTGGCCAAAGGACTATGGAGACAAATGAATGCTGCTGTGAATTTGCATTAATGTGCAGCAATCCACATTATATCACCTCATTTAGACAAGTCCTAAGATAGGAACTTCTTCAGATAGTGTATAAATAATCCATATAACTAAGTCCCACAGTATGTTGTCCCCACCCTTTCTCATTCTCATTTTGTTTTGCCATTGGCACTAGGATAATTTTAAAAAATATACTCCCCAAAGTCAGAGCAGATAAAGTCACAGGTATTTTGTAAATCAAATATATCTTACCCCTTCAAGAAGCCAAACCAAAATACTTTGACTTATAACGAGATAGTTCAAACAATACATTATTGCTTGAAAATTCTGTTGTTAACTGCCATCAAGTTGACTTCAACTTACGGTGTCCCTATGAATGAGAGACCTCCAAGTCACCCTGTTGTCAACAGCCCTGCTCAGGTCTTGCAAACTCAGGGATGACCCATTTATTGGTGTTTTTAGCAGTCTACGGTATCTGTAGGACTCTTCTCCAGCACCACATATCAAAGAATTTATTTTCTTTCTATCAGCTTTCTTCTTCACTATCCAGCTTTCACATAGAAATTGGAAATACAATGGCATGCACAATCCTAACTTTAGTATTCAGTTATATATCTTGGCACTTGAGGATCTTGTCTAGTTTCTACATAGCCTCTCTTCCAAGTCCTAGGATGTTATCAGACACATTGTTTTAAACATTATTTTGCAGGCATTAAAAAAGCAGTTTTATGTCGGCAAAAGAACGTCCCCCCCTCCCCTGCACTCACCTCCTCTCCCAGCAAAGGCTCCTCTGTGAAGGAAGAGGAAGTGAGTGGAGCCCCATTCACTTCCTCATTTGAATTTCACACGATTTCATTGCGCGGGAAATTCAAACTTTAAAACAAAAATAAAGCATAAAAAGTCACACCAAGCATGCACACACGCAGGCACGCACACACACACACAGAGTTCCAAGTAACCCAGTGAGGGTCATAAAAAGAGCAAAACATGCTTGGATGTCTTGATCTGACCCAGAGGCGTTCGTGCTTGACTGGCCATTGTAGGGGTAAGTCCAAGATTTAAAGGGATAAAGGTATCTCATGCCAGCAGTGCTGGCAAAAAAGCGGCAGGGAGATGTATTGGTGGCTTAAGCCATCAATTAAAAACCACAGCTTTTGGGCTCTTTAGAACTGAAAGGGCAACGTTGTCTGATCCGTATGCCTTTTCGTGGTTATGTGGCGTCCTTTTGATGCCATATTTTCCATGTCTGATAAAGTCCCTAGTCTGCTGCTAATTTCTTGACTGTTGTTGCCATTTTAATTAATGACTGAGCCAAGGTATAGGAAACCTTTGACTATCACAATGTCTGCATTGTCTATTTTAAAGTTGTGTTAATAATATGTGGTCATTATTTTTGTTTTCTTCATCTTCTACTGTAAACCTGCCTTTGTACTTTCTTCCCTGACTTTCTTCATTAATTGTTCCAAGTCTTTGCTATTTCCTACTAGTCGTATGGTGTGATATGCATATCTTAAACTGTAGGTGTCCTTATCCAACGTATGTTTGCAATATCCCTAGTGCTTCTTTCTTTCCTGAACCCAACTTGGACAGGTGGCATTTCTTGCTCCATATATGATAAAAGTCTTTGTTGTTGAATTTTGAACATCATTTTGCTTGCATAGGAAACTAATGCAATTGTCCTGTGGTTATTGCAATCCCTGGTGCCCCCTTTCTTGGGGATTGGAATGTATATTGAGCACTTCCAATCTGTGGGCCATTGTTTTGTTTCCCACATTTGTTGATTTTATTTAGAATTACAGTAGATTCTACCTCCGTAGCCTGAAGCTGCTCTATCGGTACACTATCAGTTTCTGGTGATTTACGATTTCTTGTAATTTTTTTGTATTTCTCCCAAGTGTTCTATGTGCAGCTTTCATTTCATTTTCTAAAACTTGAGGTTCATCTTCATCTGGTTTTTCCTTGAATGAATCTGTCATCCTTTCATGTATCTTATATAGTTATTTTGTGTATTGTTTCCATTTTTTAAAATTTCTGCTTGGGAATAGAAATACTTGACGGTGCCATTGGTAGGTTCCCCTCCAACTACCAAGGAGAATTGCAGCTAAATTAGAGGAAACAGGGGAGTCTGAGTGGGATAGCAGATGATGTTGTAGTCTCTGCTAATCAAAAAGTCTCTAGGCTTCAACTCAGTGAGCCCAGGGCTTCAGTTACACGACAGTTTTTGTTGCGGTAATTTGCGCTTTATCGCTGTTTCGCAGCTGTACTGCATTGTTCAGATGATATATTGCTTAATTGGTCTATCGGTTTAGTTTTCAGCTCTTTTCCGCTTTGATATTCACACACAGACTGAGACAGGGGCGTGGCCTCCCAAGCATATCCTCTGATTACCACAGGAATGCCTGAGATGAACATTCACACACACACAAGAGAGACTGGAGAAGGCTTGCTTAATTCTTCAGATCACAGCAGCTGGGCACAAGATAGTAAGGAGGGAGGGAGAGAAGGAAAGACACACACACACAAGGCTAGCACTCCAGTCTTTTTCGTGGCTAAGCACAAGGCAGGGAGAAGGGAAGGGACGTGATCTCAGGAGGGGAGACAAAGATCATTCACACACAGAGAGACTGAAAGTAGCAAGGTGGGAGGGTGAGAAGGAAAGACACACACACACACGGCTAGCACTCACAGTCTTTTTCGTGGCTGGAAACAACATGGATCTTTCCTCCATCCCCTCCTTGTCCAAACCCCTCCCTGGTGAGTTCAACCAATCATGGCAAAGCTCTGCTGTGAATGTATCAAAAGATTGCTGGTAATTCACACAGCACATAGTGTAATGGCTGTTCAGACTATCGAAAATGCGCTACTTTTCAAAAAAAGTCGGGAAAAGTCCCGAAATCCTTTCTTGCGTTACTAATGGGTTTTTGTGCCCCCCTCCTTCTGAAAAAGGCGACTCTGTGGCGCAATGCATGTAAACAATTAGGAATCTTGGCAAATTCTTCATGGTTTTTTTTTCACCGTGTAACCAAGTCACTGGTTTGAATAAACCACTGACTGTGATTGGTGGGGGGGGGGCTCTTCATGCTCACTCTCCCTGCTTGTTGTGCAAGATTAGCTGTTGTTTCCAGGAAACCCAAAACTTACTGTCTAGTCATATGAATATTTCATCAGCAAACCTTCCAAAGACCCTGTGCAGCAGCATCCTAACTCTAGGGAAGTAAAGCATATTGGAAACTATTTAAAAAAATGTCAAAAACACTTTTTTTTTTAAAGTGTCAAGAAATCCTGATGAGAAGAATCTTGGGGTGACCAGAATCTTCATAGTTTGGGACTTATTCTTTGTAAAATTTGCACATGGTTGTTTTGTGCAGAAAACAGCATTTTCTGTGTAAAAAATATTTCCTGCCAGGAAAAGCTGTTTCCTGTGCAGAAAAAGCTGTCGTTAGCAACTTATTCTATGCAATATTTGTATATTTGATTTGCACAGAAAACAGCATTTTCTGCACAAGAAAACAGCTTTTTTTGTGTGTACAGAAAATATTTCTATCTCAAAATATTATTTTCTGACCTGAAAATGTTGCTTCCTGCAAAGACAATGCTGTTTTCTGGCCAAAACAGCCATGTGCAAATTTTGCACAGATTAAGTCCTGAATTACAGATAGAAAACTACATTTTTTTAAAGGCTTCACATCTGACCTTTGCACATATCACAGTAAGCACATGGGCCTTTCAAACCCTCCAATAGAATAACATCTCCCACCCAGAGGTATCTCCTTCACTCCAGAAGACAGTCCCCAAATTAGAAAAGGGCTATATATTAGCCAGAAACGGAGGTGGGGAGTCACCTTCCTTTCAGAAGTTCTGCACAAAAGCTCTGGACTTTTCTTTGCAACAAAAGGGTGAGAAAATCCAGTGCATCTTAGGACTTTGGACTTTTTCGGACGGGGTTTTGTAACGCGAGCAGCCTCGTCCCCGTTTCGAGGCTGCTGCGCAGCAGGGGGCTCCTTTTGGATGATGCTCTCCCCTGCCGATACTGTTGCGGAAGTGCTGGGAGGCTGCAGTGCCATATTTGGCGATTTTCTAATCACAAAAGTTGATTGTGATTAGGAAATTGCCAAATATGGCACTGCAGCCTCCCAGCACTTCTGCAACAGTATCGGCGCGGGCATCCGAAAGGGACACCCTGCAGCACAGCAGCCTCGCAACGTCCTCGCAAAACCCCATCCGAAAAAGTCCGTTATCAGACTAGCATCTAAAAATGCTGTAACTTTTTGACAGTAAGAGCTGTTCGGCAGTGGAACGCACTCCCTCGGAGTGTGGTGGGGTCTCCTTCCTTGGAGGTCTTTAAACAGAGGCTGGATGGCCATCTGTCGGGGATGCTTTGATCGTGATTTCCTGCATGGCAGGGGGTTGGACTGGATGGCCCTCGTGGTCTCTTCCAACTCTGCAATTCTATGATTCTATGATTCTATTACTCTATGTATCACACATTACCATAATCACATTGATGCAGAAATCATGGAACAGCAGACCCACGGTACTACCACCACATAATTATCATGCAACCACCATTAGCACTTTAAGAATGGGATTTTTATTTCATGATTTAGCATGGGTGAGATTTCATTGGTTCTCACGAGATGTGAGTGTGTTTAAAACACACACACACACATACACCCTTAATTAACAAAATATATCAACACATAAACACTTAAACCTAAAAATGTGCAAACAAAATTGCACAATTCTTTAAAAGAGTATCCTAGAGATCATCTTCACATTCTCACCTGGAAGTTTTCTCATTGGGAACGGAGAGGTGGGAAAGAGGACCTCCCATTCATTGTGTAATCTCACAATTACTGTGGGATGTTTTTGCATGCTCTTCAGTACTGTGAAAATAGTGATATTGAGAGCTATTGACAGCTTGTCCCATCAAATAAAAGGGATGCCTTATTGGCGGCTGCAGCACACAGTAACCACGGGAGGAGGAGGAGGAGGACAATGACGACATGCGATAGTGGGGACCTGTTCATGCTACTGTGATGTCTTAATTGTGCAATAATAGCCTCATCTGATAAAGTCCTTAGACTGCAGGCCCTTAAACTCTGCTACACTCTTGTAACCCCCCCTTAGATTAGTTAGGAGCAGGGTTTTAGCACCTGTTCTGTTTTTCTACTCTTTTCCTTTGAGAAACTGCTATTAACAGCTTGTATTCAATATAGATTTTTGTTGGTTTCTATTGCTATCTTTTTCTGTCTTTTTAATAAATAAATAATTGTTTTTCCTGCAAAATTAGCTTGTCCTTGACCTGATTCCTTTCACTTGGAGTCGCTCTAGTTTATTGTCCTTTTTTAAAAAACCTTTAGCCTGTAAGGTCCTACAGAGGGTTAGTGCCTGGGAGAGCCCACCCCCAAAACCAATAAACCCCATGTGCTGCTCTTAACACAATGGGGACTTTGGACAGGGGTCCTTTTTCTGCCTTTCAACCCAGAGATCACTCATGTGAGGGGATGGAAACATCAAGCAGTCACTTCTTGATTGACAGGGGTTGGGAGCGGTGGTGGTCTCGCCAGTAGTTATGGTGTTACATAGGCCCTGTCTTCACGATGGAAAAAAATCTGTTTGGGGGTAAAATATCTGAAAAGGTAGCTGTTCATATGTGTACGATCTGCCTACATGATTTTTACACCCCCCGACCCAAATTCCGTATGACCCCTCTTTCCCAGCTGGCTGGAGTGAGCGATCCAAGCGGTGGTTTTAAATCTCCCACCGCTTTTTTTATTTTATTTTAAAAGGTGCCTGTTTTGTGGACAGTCGGTTTTCCCTATTTACAATGTAAAATAAAAACGAATATAGGTAAAAATCTCCATTTCATGGACTTACCGGACTCTTGCGTAGCTGAGAATCCAATGTGGCGGCTGCTCCCAATTCCCCTCTTTGCTAGCCCTCCCCCCTGTGCTCAGCCAGCCAATCAGATTACACTGCCTGTTCGTATGTGTGTGAACAGGGTATACAGACTGTTGATAATATGAACGTCTGTACGGATTTTAGCTCAAGATTTGCTAATCCTCCCGAACGCCGAATCCATGTAGTTTATGGGGGATTCTCTAGCCCCCCTTCTGAAAGACACGTATGCATCTGAACAGCAGTGTGTACACATGATTGATCTTCCAAGCACCATATGTATTTTTTTTACCATGTAGATGGCCCCATAGTATGTAATGATCACACAGGATTCTGCTGGTCCTCTGTCCTCTGATCCAGTGTTTGTTTCTAATAGAATTTTATTTCCTTCTTCAGTGCATGCAGATGAGGCCATGAAAACCTGCCAACACAGTTTCATTTTTTCTTTTACATCAAGTTTCAGATGCTGGCTGTGAGATTCTGGGACTTGTAGCCCATAAAAAGTAACTTTTTCATGCTGTGCCAGAATCCCTGTTAGAATTGTCATTTATCTTGCTAGGATTAAGTCTTTTCTTCCCTTATTCCTCACCTCCTTTGGGGAAAAAAATGTAGTTGTGGACTAATTGCTAGCATAGAACCATGTTATTATTTCATGTTCAGACAGGAACACAGTTTTCACTACAACAACAGAAGACATTAGCAACTGCACTGTACTCAAGTCGAGTGATGGCCTTCTTGCCCAGCTTCCAGTCAGTTTATGAAGTAATCCAGCTGTCTCTTGGGGGGGGGGGTTGTTGGTTTGCAAAGCTACAGATCATTCCAGGAGGTGGGAGGATGTATTCACAGCAGAATTAGGAGACATTGTTGGGAAATTTCATTAGTGAATCAGATGAGTAAGTTGTGTTTATGAGAGAGTAGTAGAAGTTGGGGATAGAAAAAAAATGTTCTATTATTATGTCAGCCATTCCTAATAAGAAGCCAGTCAGCTTATGCTCTTCCCTGGGCTGGGTTCTCTCAACTAGTAGAGCCATCAGACTCTGTTCATTAGACCACGTAAGGTCCTTGTTCCTGCAACATCACCTCTTTTCCTCTAGTCCCCAAGACTCATATTGACAGAGCATGAACGCACACTGTGAATCTCTTAGCAGCTAAGGCATAACAAATTCCAGACTACAAAGCAGTCGCCTGTTTGGACGACAACTCCTAGATCTTCCTTGTCAATGGTCATGTAAGTTCTGGAGATTGGGAGCTCCTGAGGGTTATACTCCAAAAAATTAACTTATCAAAGCTCTGATGCATGGTAATTGATCTGTCTGAGTATTAACTCTTGTTTAAAAACACAAGTGCTTACTGGAACTAGCCATTATTTGTACGTATTCCGGCACCTGGGCATTGGATGTGGTCCACCAGATGTTGACTAATGCTCTACCAATGGATAGGGAACTACTTTTAGTTGCACTGCTGGATTCCTCACCTCCTCTGCCCTCTGTGGGCCAGATGACATCAGGAATGTTGCCATTTCTGCCCGTGTCATTGTTAAATCCACAAGTGAAGCACCAGATGGAATGTCCTCACTTTGGCCAGGAACCCATCTCCATTCCTCGATTCCCATTCCCCTTTCAGGGAAGGGCGGAAGTAGCACTTTCAGCTGGCACCTGCAAATTCTGGAGGAGAAAGGCATTGTTCCTCCACTTTCTTCTCTGCTTGAGGAAGAGGAGGAGGAGTGGAGTGCTGAGAAAGTGCTTGCTGGTTCTGTGTGGTGTTTCTTTCCTGATTGTGAGGCAGAACAGTGCATACGGGGAATTCCCTGCATTTATCTCTCAACATTGAATGGATATGACAATGGGGATTCTTCTCCTTCTTAACACAAGGGGTCTGGCTTGAGGGTGAATAGTAGGGATCTAGAGTCTTTGCAGGGCAGGATAGAATAAAGATTCAGCATGGTGTGGTGGTTTGAGCATTGGACTATGACTCTGGAGACCACGGTTCAAATCCCTGTTTGTCCATGAAAACCCACTGGGTGACCTTGGGCAAGTCACACTCTCTCAGCCTCAGAGACAGGCAAAGGCAAACCCACTCCAAACAAATCTTGCCAAGAAAACCCTGTGATAAACCCTGTTGTCGTTCACCATAGGTGAACGACAACAACAATGCTTCCTATTGCTGTAACCTGAAACCCAAGAAGCTAAATGAAATGTACCAACCACGTATTTCACCCTGACAGTCATTTGATCCTCCCACCAGTTGTTTGTAAGGTTTTTCATGGGTTTTGTTGTTGTTGTTGTAATTTTGGTCATGCAATAAAAACAGGAGGCTTAGTAACTTCCTTGGTGGGCTCCCAGGTTTAGGAAGCACCTGTATTTGACTTGGTAGGTTACAGATTGTGCAGTCCTGCTAAATTCTATCTTTGCTTTGCCACTGACCTCTCAATACAACTTTGGGTCACCCAGGGTCCATTTCATGCTTTGAGCTGCACCAGCCCCAAAATAAAAAACAACTGGGAGATTCCCCCCCCCAATAAAACAATATGCAGGGTGAACACCTTGTTTCAAAGGACAATCACACCATCTGAAGGCTGACCTCTCTCCCTCTTTCTCTGTAAAGCATTTATATTTGTGGAACCCACTAAGCATTTATATTTCCATTGATGCTATATATTTTCTTTTTAATTCCTATAAGAGTTCCAGTTATGAAAACAGTGGCCCCCACAAGCCTAAGGAATACCTCAAAATGGCCATCCCTGTCCCCTAGGATGGCTGGCAATTATGCAGCCCATGGCATGCTGTTTGACTGGAAGTCCCATCAAGCTGAGCCATCATAGCCATGGCGAGGAATACAAAGAGTTGAAAATCCAACAACAGATTAAGGTCTGGAAATGCTGGCTGGAGGATTCTGGGATCTGTAGTCCCAAAGTCCAACTTTTCCAACTGGCCATGATGACTTCAGGAATCTGGGACCTGTAGTCCAAAAAGTAAAATTTGCAGCATCCATGTTGGGTGAGGAGACTCTGAGAGTTGTAGTCCAAGAGTAGCTGGTTATGCTTGCTGGGGGAATCTGGGAGGTACATAGTTTACAACTAAGGGCACAAGTATCATCAAAATCCTACCTGTCACATTTTATGTTCAATGGGTTACAGGGATTCCCTGTGAATCAAACATCTTTTCCTTCACTGCCTCCAACTCACTATTATCACTAGATGGCAATATATCCCTATACAGGTTACCTATTCCCAAGCTGGCAGCAGAAAAGTCAAATTCTAGTTCATCTGTTACCAATCATGACACTTTGGTTTCACAGCAGGTGGATGTAGGGATGAGAGCCAGGTTCAAATGGGAACAGCCATTCCTCAGGGTATGATAAAAGTGAGTTTCCAGAGAGCCCCTCTGCCATCCTAAAGACAAACCAAAGTCCATCCTTTGTTATACCTGAGTATATGTTGCTCAACCCACATATATCACTCATGGGACATGCTTGGGGAGTAGAGGAAACATTTTTCTCCAATGACCTTTTGATTCAGAAGCAGACCATTTGCTATTCACCTATTTTCTATATCCCTAGGAAGGGTCAGCATAAGAGGTCACTTATATCCAGCATAAGGGGTCACTCTCCAAAAAAGTGATACAAGGACTCCCTGAAACAACATCTCAGGCTCGGTCAAATTGATCACCAACAATGGTCCACCCTGGCCTAACATCGGGAGGCATGGAGATGCACTATCCACAATGCTGCAGCCTTATTTGAGAACTCATGCGGAACAAGTCTTGAAGAGAAACGACAACGCAGAAAGAATCACAACCCAGAAACATCACCCAAAGAGACCTTCTGCTGTGCTTTCTGCAACCAGACTTGTTTTTCTTGGATTGGCCTTTTTAGTCATCAGCGCACTTGCAGAAGGTGCGGGATGAGTCCTTCCTGAATCTTCATTTGCGAAGAAAAGCCAGAGAGAGAGATATCCCCAGGAGCCAGCTCAATACATAAGTCTCACTAATTTCAAGGACTGAATGCAGTGTTTAGAGTCGAGCACTAATTCTTAGTAAAAGACCCAGGACTTTTTCAGATGAGGTTTTGCAAGCACTAGCAGCCCTGTCCCCGTTGAGAGGCTGCTGTGCTGCAGGGCGTCCCCTTCAGATGACGCTCTCCCCTGCCGATACTGTTGCGTAACCGCGGGGACGCTGCAGCATTATATTCGGCAGTTTTCTAATAACGATCAACTTTCGTGATTAGAAAACTGCCGAATATAACGCTGCTGTGTACCCGCAGTTACGCAACACTATCGGAAGAAGATCGGCAGGGGAGAGCGTCAATTGAAAGGGACGCCCTGCAGCGCAGCAGCCTTGCAACGGGGATGAGGCTGCTAGCGCTGCAAAACCCCATCTGAAAAAGTCCCCAGTGTGGTACAGTGGTTTGAGTGGTGGACTAGGACTTTGGGAGACCAGTGTCTGCATCCCTACTCAGCCACGGAAACCTACTGGGTGACCTTGGGCAAATCATACTCTCTCAACCTTAGCGGAATCATAGAATCATAAGAGTTGGAAGAGACTTCTAGAGCCATCTAGCCCAACCCTCTGACATGTAGGGAATGCACAACTAAGGCACTTCAGAGACTCTCTGTTTAAAGACCTTTAAAGAATTCCACTCCCACTGAGGCAAACCTCCTGCAAATAAATCTTGCCAAGAGAGCCCTATGATAGGTCGCCATAAGCCAGAGTCAACTTGAAGACACATAACAACAACAATTTCTTAGTACAAACAGTTCTTCTGTCTACTGGATAGCTAGGCCCACCCACTGAACATAAAGTGTTTGTAACATTAAACATTAAACAGGTTATTTTACAATCAAGCAAGGAAATAGAACAGAACTGTTCTTCAGAGCAGATTTGTTCTGATTCTTTCTTTCTGATCCACAGGTTGTATCTACCTGTAACTGGTACACTTAGTTCCCCCTCAGAGCATATAGATAACCTCACCAGCAAAACTGGGGCCCTTTCACACTACACAATTTAAGTGCTATGATTCCTCTTTAATTGCCTTGGGTGCATCATGTGGAATCTTGGGATCTGCAGTTGAGGGAGGGACATTTAGAATTCTACTGCCATGTGTATATTTTGTGTACATGTTTTCAAGTTACCTGTCAACTTATGGTGACCCCGTGAATTTCATAGGTTTTCTTAGGCAAGGAATATTCATTTCCCCGCCCCCCTTGCCTTCCTACAGCACCTGGTATCCTTTAGTGTTTCCCCATCCAAGTACTAACCAGGGCTGACCCTACTTAGCCTCCTTACCAGAAATGAAAATCCCAGAATTCCATAGGATGCAACCTTGGCAGTTTAAGTGAAATCAGAGTGCTATAACTGTGTAGTATGAAAGGGCCTTTAGTCTTCCTGCATTTCTTTCCCCCTTTCTTCTCTCATGCATGTGCTCCATCTTAATATTTCACTTTTTAAAAATTAACAAAAAAGGAAAATAGTGATGGTGCCACTAGCATGACTCCCCTCCCCCCGCAGAGTATGAAAAATGGTTAATCACTTCTTTTGAGCTAAAAAGTGGTGTGTTTTACACACACACACACACACACAAAATATAACACAATCTGGCAGTAAAATCATAATTGTAATAATTCCAGTCTCCAGTTGTGGTTGTTTTCAACTGTCAACTTTCCTTCCATTCAGCCTCCCAGGCTATTCCATTGCAACCACAACAGCTGGGGTGACAAAATGAACATACCATGCTCAAGCCCTCTCTGTCCAAATGTACCACCTCACCAGCTGAAGATCAATGTTATTAAAATGGATGGAGATCTACACAGGCTGCCATACTAGAACTTCACTTTCAGCACATGAAGGCATCTCCTGGAACAAAGATGGCTTCCTTACACTGAAATTATCACATACACTGTTAGAGCATTATTATTCCACTTTAACCGCTGTGGTTGCCTCCTGTGCAATCCTGGGAGTTGCAGTTGAGGGAGAGGCATTTAGAACTCTCAGCCAAAGAATTCTTAGGCCTCACTAAACTACAAATCTCAGAATTCCACAGGAGGCAGCCAGAGCAGTAGAAGTGGAATAATAGCGCTATAACAGTGTAGTGTGATATCAGATGCAGGGGAATGCAGCAAAAATAAATAAATAAATAAAAATTAAAAAAAAATCCCAAACCACTTCAGAAGAATGCGACAACAGAAAGGGTGACATTATCAGACACCCATGTCCTCAGCCATCCCCAGGGCATAGCACTGGTGCGGACGAGGCTTTGCTTTTTTATTGATGGGGCTAAGCCATCAATAAAAATGGACTCCTTATTCATGCCTGTGTTACAGCCCCGGAACACTGAAGAACGACATCATCTGATAATGTCACCCATTTCTGTTATTGTTGCAATCTTCTGTTGTGGTTTTTTGTCACGTCTGATAATCTCCAAAGTCTTTGCTTCCTCCAGATCTGTATTGCCTATTCAGAATGGCAGCAGCTTTACAGCTGGGCTTTCTCTCCCCACCACCACCTCCTTGCCCTACCTGGAGATTTCAAACACTGTAACTTTTCTGCATGCAAAGCACATGCTATTCCACTGAGCTACAATCCTTCCTCAAATCCTGAATTAGTCCCACATTTCAGTAACTCTTCAACTGCTTCTGTTCTATTACAGGAAAGTTTGCATTGCCAGATTTTAAAAACAAATCAGGGAGGAAAGGAGGGAGCCAAACCAATATTGAAAGTGGCTAAGCTGCACTGAGTAATGCAAGTCCTTCTCTTGATACACATTGACATTCAGAGAGAATGTGCCTTTCTGAAGTCTGTGTGGGGCTGCCCAGTTGCCATTCAGATGCTTTCTTTGGGAAGTTTCCAAAAAGGCCCAGTAGAATCTACTGCAGAGAAGATATAATTGTTTTGTTTTTTTCTTAAAATCAAGCCAGTCTGAGTTCACCTCACAACTGCTAAAGTAAAGGCTAGAGTTATAATGCTTCTTAATTTGGGTACTTGATCTTTCTTTCAAACATTTGCTGTGGCCCATGGCTGGAGACAAGACAGCAGACTAGATGGACCAGTGGTCTGGTCTCTCATGAAAAATCTCAAGTTCTTTGAAACTGATGAAGGCACTTCCAAACCACAAATTATTTCCAGAAACTGGAAGGAGAGCTTTGGTGAACAAGAGGAGGGAAGGACTGCATATGGCAAGCTTGCTGCAGAAAGGGGGAGAAATCCTTTGAGATGAAGTCATTGTGCAGAAAACAAGCTGCTTACAACCCCCCTTTTACCAACACAGTTTGGATGAGGAGCTGCAAGAGCCCAGACATGTAAGGACCCTGTCACTAGCAATGTGTCTGCATTACATGTCGGGGCTCAAAAGGCAGAACCTTCAAGCAGAAGGTGGTTTGGGGGTACATTTAAATTTTGACTGTCTCTCATGCATTTTGGCATGTGGACTCTGTTCCAGTGCCAGATTAAAGACACCTTTTTCACAGAAAAGATAATTAAAATCATTGCTTTATCAGGTTTGCCCGTTCACTAAACTTTGCTTAACTTGTGCAACTCCTTCTGGCTCCTCTTTTTGGCCTTCACCTTTGAGCACTATTGATTAGCTGGTACCTGGCCTGGCATTTGATCCCAGCATTTGTTAGAGCTTTTGCTGTGCAGCCTAACAAATGGGCTATGTTAGCTCTTTGGAAATGTTGTTCTTGAGGCACATAGGAGCAATGCCTCTGAGTTTCCTGGTACAGGTTGTCTTTAATGGTGGGACGAGGAGAAAGGCCCACATGCTTTACTTTGAAGTCCTATTGTACTAGAATTGACCACTCAGTACAAAGATTGCCTCCTCGTGTTGAGAGGTCTGGACTGGCCTTATTCAGATTCAAGTTTTATTTTATAGGAGATGTAGGAACATTCCATCAGGTGAACTGCTCACTTGCAATCTAAAGTGATGCCCCTGGATGCTTGTTAACCAACTGAGGTCTGTAGCACAGACGTAGGTAGAGTCCTTATTTTGGTTCCAACCCTGAAGAGATGCTTCCCACGTTCCAGTCAGTCCTGGCACTATACAGAGCTAGAGGGACTTGGTCTGAGGCAATCTCCCATGTTCTGAGCTGTGCAGGCTTCTGCATACATTACTGGTTCCATAAGACCTAAACATGTTTGAGGATAATGTGCAAATTAGGCACATCCCCATTCAAACCCTGTCTGTAATGGACTAGTTTTGCATGGCAATGGTTACACATCCTTCTGGAAAGAATCATCCTTGAAGATGTTTTTGTACCACCATGGTCAAGTTATTGCATACCAGTTGCTAGACCACAGGCTTTGCACTGACTATTTCTGAAGTACTCTAGTTTTATGACTTTATGGCATTGCTCTAGATTCTGGGACTGACCTCTGACATCAGGGTGATACATGACCATGATGTCATAGGTTAGCTCCAGACCCCTGAGCAGTGCCAAAGCCATAAAACTATATTGGTGCAGACGCAGTGGGCGCCAAGACCAAATATTTCTTGCATGGTTTAGTAACTCATGTTTTGCTACAGTTATACAAACTTAACCATGGTTATTAAAAATGTCATTGATGGAGTAATTCAGGCTGATCTTTTGCCTCCCTATGCACAATCCAGTGTGTACTTCACATAATTTGCTGTGCATTGTGTATATTTGCTAGTCTTATGAGCTTAATTTCTTTTTCCTGGAGGAGGAGGAAATCCACTGTCCCAATGTGAAAGGTGTTAAGAAGGAGGATCAATGAACATTGTTTTGGTTGGTGGGACTCACTTTATCAATAGGTGTTTGGTGGTAGGGTAGCTGAGTAAATAATACCCAGGAATCTTATAAACAAGAATACTATTTTTCTGCATGGCTGTTATCACACTGCTAACAGTCCTGTTGTTAATGTCATTGCTGGTAAAGCTGAGAACCTTTCCAGAGCTGACTTCTGGGCAGCATAGAAGACTGCAAGGGATAGATGAGGGGGAAGAAAGCTCTGCTATGCTAATGGGAGTCTTCTGGTATCATGCTGGATTTTGGCCCAACCAATCAAATTTTTAAAGTTAAAAAAAGTAACTTTTTGGAGCTCTGTGCAGGAATGCAGAATATATATTAAAATGCAGAGCATGTTCATTTGCCTTTAAGTGTAGCAGTATAAAGACAGAGCCTCCTATGGCAAGACTTACGTGTCTCTTTTTAATATTATATTTATTAAAAAGCAGGGGGGAAACACATTTATAAATACAGGTTACCCCCTCTGCCCACAGAACCAATATTCACAGTTTCAGTTATCCACGGCTTAAAAAAATAGAGACGCATGCCATAGAGTCGTGCTGGACAATTCCTAGGGGGCATCCTCTCTAGGAATTACTAGGTCCTTCAACAAAACTCTGTGTTATGTTTGTAGTAGTTTTTCCTACTAAACAATGCTTTAAAAATTCACATGGGGAAAAATGAGATGTGATGAGTATGTGGGGTATGTTCAAAGAGACGTGAAATATTATTGTCTCATTCTTTGTCAGTCATGTGAACAAAGAGTTGTTATCTCAACTCCCCTCATACCTATTTTTCATGTTCAAAAATCCCACACACTGCCTTCTGCATGAAAGAAAATCAATAAGCAAGTAGAGGAGTAATTAGTTCAAAGAAGGAGATAACTGTATTAAGTTCTCATTATCACCAATAGCTTTTATAGGCACTCACAGGTCAGATAGTGCATCAAGGCTGAAGAGACAACAGGACCATCTTTCAGTTTTTCAAATGGCCATATCTTGTCCAACCCCAAATCATCCTGGCTCCATGGAAGGATGAGTGAAACAACCCTGGGGAGAGCATGGAAACAGTTGATCCAAACCATTTATTTAGTTTACATTCTGCCAACAAATAAACTTAGAGAAAGTCTGTAGTGAGTTGGGCTTCTGCCACCAGGCAGATGAGTTTTGGAGACATTGTTAGCACGATGGCCAAACATTAAAACCTGTCCAGTAGCATGGAAAACATTAAAACCTGTCCAGTAGCATACTTAATTTGTGCTAATAACCTTATTAGATACCACTTTGTAGTAGCTTGTCAGTTTGAGGCTAGGATAAGGCATGAAGGCTGGGAACAGACAGGAGAAGTGATGTTTCCTCTGTTACTAACCTGTTTGCACAATTCTCATAGCTATGGGGGAGGGGATGAGTCACATATGCATGTTTTCAGGTTTTTTGTTTCCTTCTGCACCATGTAAACCTGGTGAATTTATCTTTCATTGGCCTTAGTTGGTGGGGAAACTGCAATTTAATGGCCCCCCATAGCCAGCCATGGGGAATTGGATTGCCAGCTGAAGACAGCCTTGGTTGAATTAGTTGTTTAGAGCCCAGTTCTACTACTGGCTGTGAGGGGATGCTGGCCCCATCAACAAAAGGACTGGGATGCTTTTCTCCTCTAAACCATCTTCAAAGTACATTGTCAGACTAGCATCTAAAACACTATAATTCTGCAAATGAAGATAGCGGGAACATTGCAGCATTATAACACTTGTTATTGCACGTAGCTATAATCATGCAAAAGAAACACCATGGAATTATCACACAACAACCACTAGCACTTTAAGAACAGGAGTTTATTTCTGCAATTTGGAATAGGTAAGATTTTGGTGGTTCTCAAGAGAAGACACAAGTGCATTTAAAATGCCAAAAAAAACCTTAATTAACAAAGTAAATGAACACACAAGCACTGAAAAAAATCTAAAAATGTGCAAACTAAACAGATCAGTTCAGAAAAAGAGCATCCTGTGCTTTTTTTTCATGTTCTCACGAAGATTTTCTCACTGGGAATGGGGAGGGGGAAAAAGGATTGCCCATTCATGATATAATCTCATGATTACAATGAGAAGTAGTTTTGTACACCATCAATAGCACACAAAAAAGGCTATTGATGATCTATTGATGGCTTGTTCCATGAAACGTAAATAACACCCTGATATTGTAATCCCACAATTTTTGCCATGTCAGATGATATCCTATATCATTTACCACAAATAAAACTTAAAAGTAATTGGTGTCAGTGTTTGGTATCAAACAAAGACTTTGGGAGGTCTGAAACTATAGCCAGTTCCAGGGCAGGACAAAGTATGTTTCCCCAAATAGCTTAATCTAAAGACAATTTACCACCACTGTCTCCCTGACTATTTCTCTTTAAAATCTTAAGTGATCGGCATCTTGGCTCTTGTCACCTCCCCATCAATAATCTACTGATAACACAATGGTAGTGGTTTTCAAATACTAACTCAGAGGCCAACCTAGGTTTTAATAAAACAGTAGAATGGTGTATTTCTTTTAAACATGCAGGCACGACTTCTTGTTCTTAAAACTTGGTAATGCGCATGGAGATGCACTATCCACAATGCTGCAGCCTTATTTGAGAACTCATGCCGAACAAGTCTTGAAGAGAAACGACAATGCAGAAAGAATCACAACCCGGAAGCATCACCCAAGGAGACCTTCTGCTGTGCTTTCTGCAACGGGACTTGTTTATCTCGGATTAGTCTTTTCAGTCATCAGCACGCTTGCAGAAAGCGCAGGATGAGTCCTTCCTGAATCTTCATTTGCAAAGAAAAGCCAGAGAGAGAGAGAGAGAATGGTGTATTTCTTTTAAACATGCAGGCAGGACTTCTTGTTCTTAGAACCTGATAATAACAGTTCAGAGTTACAGGTTCACATCCAATGTAGCTATTTCATATACAATACTTCATCTCTTCTGACTGTTACAACCCAACAACACAGACCCTCTCTCTACTAGAGTTCTGTAAATAATAAGAGTTATCCTTTCTTCCCCTCTTATCCTCTTGAAACTTAGTTCCCTCAGGAACTCTAACCAATTGATTCTTCACTGAACTCTCTCGGTTCCTATCGCTTCTAAGAACCTCTCCTATCCTCTCTACAAATGGTCCCTAACATTCCCTCTCCCTCACAGCCTGGGCTATTTATCTGCTCCCAGCTGCTCTCTCATTGGCTAGCTCCAGCTGCCTTCGGATTGGTCAGCTGCCTTCTGGTCTCCTCAGCTCACAGCTGTCCTTTAGTTCATCACAGGTACCAAACAAAGACTTTGGGAGTCTGAAACTATAGCCAGTTCAACGGCAGGACAAAGTATGTTTCCCTAAATAGCTTAATCTGAAGATGATTTACTATGGAATCATATGTATGATATGTTTACTCAGTGGTAAGACTGATTCCTTCATAAGAGAGCATGTTAGGGATGTGACTCGTATAACACTCCAAACGTGGTTGAACTGAAACCCAGCATTTGTCATCAATTAGCATCTTGGCCAAGGCTGCTGGGAGTTGAACTTCAACCACATCTGGAAGGCGACATGATTCCAACTCCTGGTGTATAGGGTTGCAGCTAAAGCCTGTAGTCCTACACATATTTATTTGGGAGTAAACCCTATCCAACTCAATAGGAAAGATTTCTGAGTCAACATGTAAAATATTGCATTGTTAGATAAGTTGTTCAGCTTTCCTGTAATTTATGCATTTATTTAGTGTGATTTAATACCACCACAGCCAATGACTTTGAATTCAGTACAATTGCCAGTGAAGATCAGGGAGAGTGGAAGCAGGGCTATACACATATCTATATCAGCCAAATCAAACACTGGGAAAATGTTTTAAAATTACATTTAAAATAAACATATTTTTTCCTCCTCAATGGTTTTGCATATCTTACTGTTGGCTATCCCTTTTACATTTCCACTATTGCAAAAATTATTTGTGGGGGTGCAAGACAGGGCCTTCTCTGTGGGAGCACCCTGACTATGGAATTCATTCCTTAAGGAGGTGAGACTGGCCCCATCTTTATTCACTTTCAGGAGGGCAGTGAAAATGTTTTTTGTTCTGTTCTGCTTTTAATGGTTTTTAATAAAGGCTGCCCCCCTCCCCCATATACACAGAGGATACGTTCCCAGACTGACTGTGAATACTTGAAACTGCGGGTAATAACAAACTCCATAGATTCAAAGTGGAGGACTTAGGAAATGCCTAGAGAGGTTGCCTTTCTAGGCTAGAGAGAGCATATTTTTCAGATGACAGATAATTGAAACAGTAGGTACTGGTCCCGCATATATGGGAGGCAGGGCCTATATTGGACTAATTCCATTCTAATGATAGTTCTGTAGCAGACCAGCTTAGTTGTTGTTTTTTAATTTTCTTTAATCATCACTTTTCTTTTTGCATACTATTTCAGGGGTTCTGCATGTGCTGAAAGATAGTTTTTAATACTTAAATAAACTGAGAAACACAATCAGTTCTTCTTTCTATCATTTCTCTGCAACTGGTAGAAACAATTAATGTATCAGCACACTCCACTTCCTTCTAAAATGCAAGCCACAAACCAGTAATATACTATAGCTTTCTCTGTGTGGTTTTATGTAAATCAACTGTCAAACAAGTAAAACACTTTTTTTCAATGGTTCCAAAAGTACTTCTCCAAAACCACTGCTCCTCAATTGGTTCTGAAATGTCTTTAAAGCTACCAACTAGCAGACCAACCCACTGAATATTTAATGTGTACCAATAGAGTAATTTCCTTTCTTCCCCATCCTTGCTCACCCTCTGCATGATACCACAGACTTGGACACACTAGCAAATGTCATATTGAGGCAATTATACACAAACTAAAAGGTATTTTTAAAAAAGCATTGCACAAAAAAGTAATAATAAACAAATGTTAAGTAACTAAATCCAGAAAATTCTGCTGCAAACCAGAGTAAAGGATTCAAAGACAGAAGGGGAGAGGGGAGGAAGAAGAGGCTCCATTTAAGGGAAAGAGCAGATGCAGGGAATTTTTGACTGTGGGCCCCTGAAAGTTGCTGGATCATCTTCCAGTTTTCAAATCCTGGGGGTTGTTTAGACGATGAAAAAAAAATCCTTAAAGAATGCGGGCAGAATACCTCTTGTCCAGATGAGTTCCTGCCAGGATTCGCCATATTAGGAAGGAGGGGGCTGAAAACTCCAAGTAGTTAGCGACTACAGCTTTTGCCGTTTCTCACGATATTTTTTTTTTAAGTACACAAAATGCACATAACCAGGGCTGGTTTAAGGCACCAGCGGCATCAGCATCCGCAGGGGGCCCCATCATTGTACCCCCCCTGTAGTAACCCTCCTCCTGCAAAAACATTATTAGTAATTATAATCTGAATATCCTGTACTGTGAATAGTTTAGGTTGAGCTGGGTTACATTGACCTGAGATAAACATATGGGGGCCCTAAAATAAAGGATTGCAGGGGGGCCCAAAATTCCTTAAACTGGTCCTGCACATAACAGCCCATTTGAACAACAAATTTGAATTGGGACACATCCAGGAAGTCAAAATGAGATTGGTCAGACATGAGCGTGGGTAGACATGCCAGTGACAAAGTGGCTGGAGCCTCCATTGTTGTTTTTCATGGACATGATTGTGCATTTTTTTCGAGTGGCAGAGTAAAAAAAAAAGTTTTTAAGCAGAAGATCTCTCTTCCACATCTCTCATTTAACAAGGCAAAAAAAAAAAAAAAAGGGTGGGGGAACAGAGAGAGATTTTGGTTGAATAAGGCAGGTAATCCACTCACGGCCACCATCTTTTCTTGCAGGCATAGTCCTTGTGAACTTCAAACTCTGATAGCTTTCCATGCCAGTGATCTTGTGAATGTGTCATGGGGACAAATGAGCACTGCTGCGATAGTGAGGTAATGCACTATTTTCTGCAATTAATTTTCCTGTCTGACTGAGCCCCTTCAGGTTTACTACTTTTGTGGAATTTTCACAGAGTGGAGCAAGGACACCCTGTCTCTGTTGATGGGCTCTGTTTGGAAGATCCTTGCAATTTCAGTAAGGACAGATTCTTGCCTCTATACTGAGATCATTATGGGATGTCCTGCCACAATCTCTGAAGGAAGCACAGATAATAGAGACCACATACATGTTCCCACATCATGATAACCATACCATGATAACCAGCAATATGAACTATTTCAGCCTTAAGTCACAAAATAATCTGGAGTGTGCCTGACTAAATCATGTAGGCATCCATTCACTGCTTCTTCATTCCTCCATTGAAATCAGGTTCTACAAAGATAAAGCAGCCTGTTGTACATAGGACTAACTTCCTGTTTGATGAAGAAGTACTGGGTTGATGTCATGCCCTGTGAGCCTGATGAGGCTGTAGAGTCAGAGGAGGAGGAGGACATGGCAGGGAACTGCCCTAGGGACCCTGGCACAGGTTTATCTACACCTGTGCCAGCAGGGAATCTTGCCAACCTGGAGGCTCAAGCAGAGGAGGAGCCTGGTCCAAGTGGGTTGGCATCAGTTCCAGCAGAGAGCTCTGCCCACTCAGATAAGGAAGAAGAAGAGGAGAGGGATTTACCTCCACTATCGTATACCCAGCTGCAAGCTCAAAAGAAGGCTCGGAGGAGGTCTCTGAGAAGTTATGAGAAGAACTTGCTCATTAAGAAACACCTGGCAAAGTCTTAATTGCTTTATATAGGCTGGAAGAGGCAATGGAGGCTTTGTCAGAGATCAACTGATCTTCCTGGAGAGAGCTTTGTATCTGATATCTCTGACTCCGTGCCTTGATTCCTGTTGGCTTGACTCGTGTTTAGACCTTGCACTGTTCCTGACTACACTGTTGCCTGATCCTACTGACCCACAGACCTACTTCTTGACTACGCTGCCTTCTGTAAGCCTTGGTCTTTGGACTGTATTCTGGACTCTTCTCTGTGTGACTTCTTGCTTGTATTGCTGCTTCTCCAAGAAATGGAACCTTGCTTGTTCTGAACTTTATCTGGCTCTCCCTAATTAACTATCACTGAGGCTTGGCTGCTATCCCAATCCTTCTTTATCCTGCTGGCATTTTGAGCTGCTTTTCCAGACAGTTGTAGTCCTTGTTCTTCACTTGTTTCCTTGGCTTCCAAGCACAGTCCATAGTTCCAGCTTAACCCTTGGGTTTCTGAGAATCTCTTATCTCAAAGTAGCTGGAAGTGTCGTTTAATAACACACTTACCTGTGGCCATCAATACCATCATGATCATCAAGATCAACATTATAATCATGATCATAATCACTTTATTATGGAGCTACAAATAATATTAGAATATTAGAATGTTGCTACTGCATCTCTCTTCACTGGGTTTTAGGAGACAAATAGAGTCCTATGCATATAAGAAACAATCTCTTTTCTATGCCTCATCATTCTTTCTAAATCTGATAGAGAGCAGCATCTTGGCAACACATCTGTTCCCCAAATTAAAATACATGGGACATAGCTGATGAGTCTATTCCTCTTCCAACTACAGGGCTCATAGAATTAGGGATGCAACAAGTCAGTATTATTTTTGGGTTGCAAAGTCAACATTGGGATTGTCTACATGGTCTATATATCCATCTTGCCCCCATTTTAGAGCCCTGCAGTCCTGATGACACAAGGCTTTTGCCCCATTCTGCCCCCAGGCAGTCCTCACCACCCATGGGGCAAAGACAGGGCTAAGACTGGGCTAAAGCCCGATAAACATTTTATAAAAATATCTGCTTTAATCTGTTTCCACTGGTAAGAAATGGATCAGGCTCTATGTGAGTGCAGGAGACTGTCACGGCAAGCCAACCATCGCTACAGTTGCCAGTTTGCCATTGCTCTTCTGCATCAGGAAGGAGTCCCACAGCATTGACCAAGGTCACATGCAGGCAGGGCAGGGGTTGGTCACAAGTTGCAGGCCGGCTCCTAGCTTCTGGGGGATCCAGGGAGACTGCGGCTACTGCAGTGATGGTCTGGTGCGCCTATCTGGATTTCCTCCCCTTTGGCAAAGGTAACTGGGGATGAACAGGCCTGATCAGTGGGAAGGATATGCTGGCAGGGAGCTGGCATATCCTGGCCCATGTAGATGAGCCCACCATCTCTTCAGAGTTATGGATAAATATCTCACATGATTTCAGGCAGCTATCACAAATCCACCAGAAGGAAGGAAGGAAGGTAGATAATAATTGCCATGCGGGATGTTCTGTGCTGAAGCAAATAATTGGGAAAGTCATGGAATACTCCAGCCTTTGAGGAACAAACCCATATCTAGTTCTTATAGAAATAAAAATGCTAAGCTACAGTTAACACCAGAGAGCAACAACAAACTAATCAATACTCTGGAAACTTACTTCAGGGAGGGTGTAAACGAGGAGTGGGTGAAATGAAGCCACAGAGTTGCACATGGACCCAAGGCTGGGTTTTTGGGGGCCTTGACTCCGCTAGACTCCCTGGACCATCCTTTTTTCCTGGCCAACACATCCCTATCTCCCCCACAAAAAAAAACCAGAGTTGGTGTGATTAACTCGCTAACACACACTCACTGAAGAAACTTCCATCCAAATAAAATGGTTTATTGATCAAGATAGTGTAACAGACAGTATCATGCCAAAGCCAGCTCTAAGGATACCAGGCAAAACACACAGATATTACTTCTCAATTCAGTTTCAGTTCACACATACACATCAAAGCATAATGAGTATACATTCCAATGTAGATGTTCTCACACCAGTAAATGGAAATATGACCTTGGTTCACAGGCACCAACAGCACCAGAGATAACACCGTGCTAGTATCCGAAAGGCAGGCTGGAAGGGTTCCCAGCCAGCTGCACTCTGTACCCAGCATGCCACAGACTCATGTCAAGGCCTGGCGTGGTGGCCAGGCCCTTTAGGCCAACTCATGAGCTAAACAACTATAATACCCAGCATCCATGCCAGGACGTGACATACTGCCCCCTCCAAAGATATAGCATACTTGCAAAATACCAATAACAATCAAAACATACAATACAGAAAAGAAACAAGAAATACAAATAAAAATCCCTCCTACACCCAAGGGGCAATTTACTCTGCCTTGTCGGGAAATCACGCATGGAATTTAGCCAATAGGTGGGGTGCCTGAACAAGTTTAGCTTTAATCCATTCAGCATGCCCAAGAGGTAGGTGCTTCCATTTGACAAAATATTGAAGCACCCCTTTCTGATGCTGAGACTCTAGAATTTCAGAAAGTTCAAAGTGTTGATGCTGATCAACCATAATAGGGGTGGGCTTCTGGGGAGTAGGATGCAAGGCACTCGAAAGAAGTGCAGGCTTCAGGAGGCTAGAATGAAACACAGGATGAACATTACAATACAACTTAAGTAAAGACAATTCAAAAGCCACAGGATTAATTTTTCAAACAATAGCAAAAAGTCCAATGTATTTAGGTCCCAGTTTTTTAGAAGGATGAGGGCTCTTCAAAAGTCTAGTGGAGAGATATACCATATCCTCCACAGCATAGTCCAGACATGGATCCCTCTTTTTGTCTGCTTGCTTTTTGTATTGTCCTTTAGCAAAGTCCAAAGCAGCCACCACTTTGGGCCACACTTTTTTAATCTGATTACTCCACTGAATCAAAGGCACAGGGTCTTTAGAGTTCACCTCCCCTAAAGGTAGTGGATTAAACTCCTGTCCAAACACTACCATAAAGGGGGATAGTCCAGTACTTTGGTGCATCGCATTGTATGCCACCTCGGCAAAGGGCAACAAATCAACCCCGTCTGATTGTTGGAAGTTGATATAACATCTAAGATATTGTTCCAAGATAGAATTAAGTCTCTCAGTTTGTCCATCACTCTGTGGATGATGGGAACTACTAAACCCCTGTTCAATTCCCAACACTTTTGTAAAGGTTCTCCAAAACTGGGATGTGAACTGGACCCTTGGTCTGAAATGATCTTGGATGGGACTCCGTGGAGCCGATAGATGTGCTGTATAAACAACTTGGCCAAGTGCTTGGCAGTGGGGATACTTTTAAATGCAATGAAATGGGCTTGCGTTGAAAACAAATCCACAACCACCCAAATCACAGTTTTCTCTTTGCTCTCTGGCAAGTCTACTATAAAGTCCATACTAATCACTTCCCATGGATTGGTGGGAGTAGTTAAGGGTTTCAACAAACCAGTTGGTTTTCTCCCTCCCCTCTTAGCCATAGCACAAGTATGACACCCCTTTACATAACCTTCCATTTTCTTTTGCATCTTTCACCACCAAAATTGCCTTCTGGCCAAATGCAACATTTTTACATATCCAAAATGCCCAGCACTTTTAACATCATGACATTGTTTGAGTACCTGAACCTGCATAGTTGCAGGCACATACATTCATTCCCCCCTCCAGACCAATCCCTCCCTTAACTCCAGATTGGCTTGGTGAGCCTGAAACCAGGAGTTCTGTTTGAGCGCTTCCCCAGCTGGTTTTCCACCCACCGTCCCCACCTTTGGGAAGTGCTGGCACTTGTTCTTCTCTGGGTTCCAGAGTCTGGTTTGAGCTCTTGAGAACAACTTGGGATTGGGATTGCTTTGGGTCCCCTTCCGAATGGGAAGGGACTTCTGGAGCTCTGAGGTTGAGGCAGGGGCTTCTGTGTCACCTCCTCTGCCTGACTGGACCAGGGAGGGCTTTCAGGGGTTGCCTGGGGCTGCACTATCTGGGGCTCCTCTGCCAGCTCATGCTGGGCAGGGCTCTCTGGGGCTGACTGGGGCTGCGCTGGCCGGGGCTTCTGCTGCTGCTTCCCCGGCTGTGGTTCAGCCAGAGCAGTGGTCCCAGCCTGCTTTCAGGCTTGACTGTGGGTGGTCACCACCAGCCCCAACTGGGCAGGAGTGAACACAGTGTCAATGACCTCCTTGTGTTTATACTCTCATATTGTGGTAGCCTTGACAAGGTGTCTGCCAGGAAATTTCTTTTTCCCAGGAGAAACTTCAAACTGAAGTTAAACTGGTAGAAGTCAGCCCATCTAATCTGCTTGAGCCCCAATTTGCATGGGGTTTTCAATGCCTCCAAATTCTTGTGAACAGTCCACACTTGAAAAGGTTTGGAGGACCCCTCAACTAGGTGGCACCAAGTTTCTAATGCCACCTTAATAGCTCCCACTTCTTCCCCCCAAACTGGCCAATTTCTCTCCATTTCATTGAACTTCCTAGATAAATAGGCACATGGCCTGAGTGTCCCTGTTTCATCTCTTTGCAACAACACCCCCCATAGCTACATCAGAAGCATCCACTTAAACCACAAAGAGTTCCTCTGGGCTGGGATGTTTGAGAATGGGCTCTGAAGTAAACAGCTTCTTGAGTCTTTCAAATGCTTTCTGGCTTTGCTCAGTCCACACAATCTTTTGTGGGGTGGGGTTCCTGCTTCCCTCAGATCCCCTCCTTTTTCTTATTTCCAGTTCCCTTCATTTTCAACAAAACAGTAAGGGGTAGGGCCACCTCAGCAACATCAGGAATGAATGTTCTATAGAAATTTGTAAAGACCAAGAAACTCTCTAATTGCTTTCGATTCTTAGGGGTCTCCCAGGAGAGAACCCCTTTCACCTTTTCACGGTCCATCTCAATCCCTTTTCTAGAAATGTAGACACCCCAAGTAATCTAATGGGACTAATGAAATTCACACTTTGACAGTTTAGCATACAAGTTATTCTCAGCCAACTTGCTTAACACCTTCTGAACCAGTTTGACATGGGACGTGTAGTCCTCAGAGTAAATCAGTACATCATCGAGGTAAACCAAAGACACCCTTATACAAAAACTCTCTGAGCACATCATTGATCAAGTTCATGAAAGTTCCAGGGGCAAGCTAAAGGGCATCACTAGAAATTCAAAGGACCCTAGCTGACAGTTAAAGGCAGTTTTCCATTCATCCCCCTCCTTAATCTGCACTTGGTAGGCTTCTCTGCGAGTAGGCTTCTCGCAGATCTAACTTTGTAAAGATCTTGCCTTTGGCCAAATGGGCCAGCATGTCTTTCATTAATGGTAGAGGGTACTGATTAGATACGCTTACACCATTTAGGCCTTTGTAATCAATACAGAGACATAGATCTCCTTGTTTCTTATGCCAAAATAAAACTGGAGCCCCTAGAGCCGATGTAGTCGGTCTAATAAACTCCTGGGCCAGGTTCTTGTCTATGTACTCCCTCGGTGCCTCCATTTCTGTTGGAGTCATTGAGTACAACTTGGATTTCAGCAGCTTAGCTCCAGGGATCAGTTCAATAGCATAGTCTGAGGATTGGGGGGAGTGGGTAGGATGTCCTATTCCTTCTCCTCAAACACTTTCTTCCTTCACTTATACTCCCTCAGGAGATCTTTGACTTCCCCTTTAACCATCGCTACAATGCATGTTCCTTTGGAATTTGCAGCCCCCCCCCCTCTCTGTTGGGCCATTTTCCTCAGGAGCTATAGCTACTTAGAATCAAAGAATCATAGAATTGTAGAGTTGGAAGAGACCGCAAGGGCCATCCAGTCCAACCTCCTGCCATGCAGGAAATCACGATCAAAGCATCCCTGACAGATGGCCATCCAGCCTCTGTTTAAATACCTCCAAGGAAGGAGACCCTACCATGCTCCGAGGGAGTGTGTTCCACTGCCAAACAGCTCTTGCTGTCAGAAAGTTCCACCTAATGTTGAGGTGGAATCTCTGTTCCTGGAGCTTGCATCCATTGCTCCATGATCTAGTCTCTGGAGCAGCAGAAAACAAGCTTGCTCCATCCTCAATGTGGCACCCCTTCAAATACTTAAACAGGGCTATCATGGCACTCCATAACTGTCTTTTTTCCAGGCTGAACATACCCAGCTCCCTAAGTCTTTCCTCATAAGGCATGGTTTTCAGACCTTTCACCATTTTAGTCACCCTCCTCTGGACACTGTCCAATTTGTCAATATCCTTTTTGAATTGTGGCACCCAGAACTGGACACAGTATTCTAGGTGAGGCCTGACTACTTTGTCTCTCAGTGATGGGCAATGTTCTTGAATAGACTCAGGGTAAATGAAAGTGATGATCTCCTTAATCCAGTCTATTGAAGGGTTGTGGTACTTAAGCCAATTCAAACCAACTACCATGGCTGGTACCAACCCTGGGGCTATTACAAACTTAAGGTCTTCTTTGTGAGCTCCCATCTTCATTTTCACTGGCTCAGTCAGTTGTCTAGCAGGGCCCCCCTTCATCATGGCCCCATCCCAGATGGGCTTGCAGAGCTTCTCTGTGTTTAACCCTAATTCATCCACTAGGGATGGGTGGGTGAGCAACTGGGTGCACCCACAGTCCACCATGACCATGACCTTATGAGGGGACCCCTGCCCATCGACTCCTATTTTGGCCTTCACAAAAAAATGGAGCTTTGACTTCACTCACCATGGTCTCTAGGCGCTTTGGGGTCACCCCGCCCTCTGGTGTTCACTAGGGCAGGCTTGCTCCATTTCCCAATGGCTCACCACCGGAGGTTGACCCATCTACTTCCCCAGATTCCCACAAAGACTCTCCGGCCAGATGGACGGGTACTAGGGTGCACACCATGGCCTTGGATTTACCTTTGGCTGGAAGCTTTTTCACCGTTGGCTTCCCTTTGGGTTTCTTGGCTGTTTCATCTCGTTGACCACTACTCAGCTGCTTGTCCAGGCACTCTGCAATGTGGTGTCTGCTTTTGCCATATCGGAGGCCCAGCCCAGCATCTGCCAAGCCTTCTCCGTCTCCGCTGGGGTGCCTGTGGTTCAGGTCGCCTTTGACTTATTAGTTGCTCCACCACTCAACTTACCGGTCAACCCTTGCCGCTGTTTCAACAATTTCATGCTCTGCCGCAGCGCCTCTACTTCGCCAGGTAGGTGAACACACCCCAGCAGGGTCTCAGGGTTTCCTTGGATCACGGATCATTCAAGGATATCTGCGTGGAGGTTGTCTTTGAAATACTGCACCTTTGTAGCCTCTATCCAGTCTGAAATCTGGCTGGCCAGTCACTGGAACTCTGTAGCATACTCGGCCACTGTGCGGGCCCCTTGCCACTGCCATTGCAGTTCAGTACGAGCCCTTTCCCTCCAGAAGGGGTCCTCAAATCTGGCTCTCAGGGCCATCATGAAGTCATGGAAGTTCCCCAGCTTGGGTGCTCCCATGTCATACAATCCAAACAGCCACTGTGCTGCCTTGCCTTCGAGTTAGTCGGAAACATACTGGACTTTCTCTGCTTCTGTCTGGAACGCCCTCTCCCAACAGTTCATAAACCCCATCACATGGGTGAGGAAGAAAGGAAACTTCATAGCCTCCCCATCAAACTTTGCCTTCAGGCCTCAATGCGTGAACCCGCAAGGCCATTCCTGTGGCTCAACTGGACTAGGACCCACTGGTGGTGTGGGCAGCCTGGGAACCCCCCTGGTATTGGGGCAGGTGCTGGCATGCCGGATGCTGGGGCAGGCACTGGTATCGCCGGAGCTACTGCCACTGGGGCTGGTGTGGGGAGACCTTCCCCCCGCTGGAGGCACATCTGCTGGGGCTGGTTGCTGGGGTAGCCACCATAGAATCTCCCCAATGTTGAGCTGTAGAGTTTGCATCTGCTGCTTGAACTGATCTACATCTCTCTCCAACTCGATATGAGACCGTCTCACCAGTCTTGAGCTCCACTCAGCCATGGTAGGTCCCACCTCTGAGATGTGTGGTCCTCCTGACCGCGCTCCTCCAGTCCAGATGGCCATAGCCAACTAGCTCCCATGGCCAGACTTGCTCCTCGCAAGGGCATCCCAGAAAAGGAGCTGGCTGCTTCCTAAACTGTCCTGGCTCCCATCACCATCAGATCGACCGGTGCTAGCTGTCTGGCTCACCGTTTCTCTCGGTGTGACTCTCTTTCCTCCTCTGTTATCTGATCTGAGCCGGCATCTGTCCAGTCGGCCACATCTCTGGGGTCTGCAGCCACAGCTCTAGTGAGTATCTCCTGCTTGCCTGGTTCCTGGGACATTTCTCTCCAAGCAGCTGGCAGGGAACTTTTTCATAGCTGGCTTGCTATGATGAACTCACTAACACACACTTACTGAAGAAACTTCCATCCAAATAAAATGGTTTATTGATCAAGGTAGTATAGTAGACAGCATCATGCCAAAGCCAGCTCTAAGGATACCAGGCAAAACATACAGTTATTACCTCTCAATTCAGTTTCAGTTCACACACACAGATCAAAGCATAATGAATATACATTCCAATGTAGATGTTCTCACACCAGTAAGTAGAAATATGACCTTGGCTCTCAAGCACCAGCGGCACCAGAGATAACACCCCGCTAGTATCCAAAAGGCAGGCTGGAAGGGTTCCCAGCCAGCTGCACTCTGTACCCAGCATGCCACAGACTCATGTCAAGGCCTGGTGTGGCAGTTGGGCCCTTTAGGCCAACTCATGAGCTAAACAACTATAATACCCAGCATCTATGCTAGGATGTGACAGTTGGCTTCCCTGGAAGCTTTCTGGACACATCCTCCAACTGTCCCAGTTTTGGCAGAGACAGCCCTAATTAGTCTTCTGTCATCCCATTTTCTTTCTCAGCTGCTTTCTCCAGTTTCCCCCCCCTCCTGATCCCACTGTTCCCCTCTGTCCTCACCTTACTTCAACTGGTGCAAGCTGAGTTCAAAGTACGACAGTAGTTTGTACTCAATTAACTCAGTGGAGAGAGGGAGCACAGGAGTGGATGGAATCTTCCCATTCCCAGTAGGCTGAGGCAAAAGCAGACTGCTGCCACCTTTCCTAGCTCATCTGTTCCTCCTCATTCATCTTTGCAATCTTGAGCAGACTCTGATGTTGCTTGGCTGCACATATCCTGGTTTTCATCTGTGAAATGTTGGAGGGTATCTCAGGAGAGGCAATTCACCTTTTAAATATGTTGCAGCCCTCCCTCCCCACACCATTTTGACAATCCAGATGGCTCCTGGAGGGTCCTGGGACAGAAAATTGCCCGCCAGTCACACTCCAGTGACCCACTTCTGGTGTAAGCTGACATGCTAACAAATTGCTAAGAAAATAGTATCCTTTCAAAAACTGTGCATGTTCTGTTGTGAATAATTATTCCAGACATTCCCACTGCAATGAGATGGAATATCTGCAGAAATAACAGAGTCCTTCCCCAAATGTCTACCATGAACTTGTACGGGTGTTACATCTTTCAGAAATCTTCTAAGATCTGGTTGCAAATAACGTTGCTTTCCCCTACCGTAGCAGGGGGAATTGTGTGGTCCTCCAGATGCTGTTCTTCCTTATTGGCTATGCTGATAAGACATGAAATCCAATGACATCAGGAGAGCTGTATAATCCCCACTGCTGCTCTATAGGCAAGCATCCTGGAGCCTTCTCTGACAATGCACACTCTTCTAGTTAACTTCAGAGACAATCAGCACAGGCCAGAACCAACTGTAATTTCTATGAATGTGCATGACAGCAGTATTGCTACAAATCTAGGGAATTCTGTATCCATATGGCTTGGAAAGGTTACATTTTTGAATTACAACAGCTAGAATTACACAGGGAATTCTGGGAGTTGTAGTCCATAAAACAACCTTCCCAAGCTCTGATCTCCTTGATGCAAACCCATTTTCTCCAACCAAGATGTGTGCCCAAGTACAGCTCAAAATTCCCTGCTTGCAGGGAAAAGTAGCTCTAGGAACTGGCAAATGAACAAGTTTCTAAACATGGGATTCAAGTTATAGGAAATGTTACCATTTATGTTTTTATTGTTCTAATAGAATTTCAGACAGACATTTTTTTCCTTCCTATTCTCACCTACCATTACCCAATCATAGCCCTTACAACAAACTATGCTTTTAAGCAGAGGATATGAAACAGAATATCCCACAAACTGGGGTGGGAGGATGGGGGGCGGCAGGTGAATCCATTCTTTCCCATACCATTGGTAGCGATTTTCCCATGATGAAAGAGGAGGTTCCACTCCACCAATTGGAAATACTGTAACAGTAACAGAATTAGTATTAAACATTTGCTTATGCTCTACAGCAGACCCCATGGAGCTGTTACATTTTTGGACTACAACTCTCAGAATCCATCAGCTGGCTGCAGGATTCTAGGAGCTCTAATGAACAAAAAGGTAACTTTTCCAAGCTCTTTTCTATATGTATTTTTCTAAGAAGAGCAAAGCAGGCTCTCTGCTATGTGGTTCAGTTTGTCCTCGTTCCAGCAGTTTCATTTACTACCTTTATTAGGGCTATAAGGTGTGCATTACAACTCATTCTGTAGACAGCAATGGAATGTTACCGCTGTCTCCCCAAATTCCATATATTACATCATGGCTGAACAAACTAGAACTTTAAAAAATTTATTTATCTTTTTGCACTCTACACTGAACAGTTGGTTGCCTTCCTCCCTACCATGTTTTCAGTTTTAATCAAGGACAGATTCTTGTGAAAAAAGCAGGGTTTTTTTTCTGTTGTTTTATTAATTTCCTAGAACTGCTTTGATTTGGCTGCCCCCGGAGGACTACCAAAGGAAGTGGGTGGCCCTCTTTGCTCTTTGGTTTAACTGCTTTAGCCCTTGTAAAATAAACCAGCATTCATTTTCTAAAACAGGACACTTTGACCAGTTTGAATCAAGACTAGGAAAAAAAGCCTGGATCCCAAATTTCACAGTTCCACTGGTCCATTTGAAATCTTTCAGAGTATAGTAGCTAAGCCTTGCAGAAAGGTGTTCAAAATCTCTCACAGCATTGGATCTCTTAACTTTTCTTTCAAAAGCCCAGCACAGGTATGCTACAGCTACAAAGCGTTCATGCAAAACGGTCCTTAATGTTATCACTTGGCCATCTAGTTAAGAAGGAACATGTGGCAGCAGAAAATAGAAGTATGGCCCTTGAGAATTTTTCTGAAATGAAATTTGCCTCTCAGGTTGTCCCATCCTTGATCACATTCCTATCAACCTAACTACAGTTGTCCCTCCGTATTCACGGATTTGGTATCCATGGATTTAAGTATTCATGGTTTGAAAATATTCTTAAAAAAATAATAATCCAAAAAGCAAACCTTGATTTTGCCATCTTAGATAAGAGACACCATTTTACTATGCCACTGCATGTAATGGGACTTGAGTATTCATGAATTTTGGTATCCATGGGGGGTCCTGGAACCAAACCCAGCAAATATGAAGGGACAAATGTACAGTACTTGAGGATTTCATAGCCTCCACTTATCTTGATTTGGCAGGGCAGGTCCCCCACTTTCTTAGCAGCTTTTAAAATGTCCTAGTTTCTCTCTCCTCCCCCACTTTCCCCCTTTGTCCTCATCTTGCTTCAGTTGCTGCAAACTGAGTCAAAAATTCAAAAGTAGTTTGCACTCAGTTAATTTAATGAGAAGAGAGTTGGGGGGGAGATCTTGCTGTAGGCTCAGGCAAAACCCAACTTCTGCAGCATCTCCTAGCTTTTGCATTCTTCCACCTTAATAATGTGTGCAACCATGGCCACACTGCTTGGCCACACATTTCCTGGTTTTCATCTCTGAAACATTGGCCGGTGTGGGATTTTCCAGCACCCCTGGATTTACAGCACAATCCTTTATTTTACTTAGTACTGCTGGGGGAGGATATGATATCTACTAGGGAGGAAACTGTGGAAAAAACAGTACAGCAGCAGCAGCAGTACAGCCAGTGGAATGGGGAGAGGGGAGAATCCTAACTGTGGGTGTGTGGACTTTCAGTGGGAAATAAGAAGGGAGATTTAACACATCCCTACATAGCTGTGATCACATCATCATCAGCAGCAGCAGCAGCCATTCCTCCAGTTAGGGGGAAAGCCCCACAGCTTCCTCTCATGCACACTGGTGTTAATCAAAATTCCCTTTGTGCATAGTATTATTTTTTTTCAAAAGATCTGAGTTGGTAGAAATGCCTTGTAGAGCACAAGCCACATGTGGAAGCATAGTGGTTCTGAGCCAGCTCTGCACCACAATTGCACCAGGATAAACTTATACCCAGATATGTAGGAGCCCAGCATGACACTTGCTGGTGCATAGGATTAAAAGAGGCAGAGTGGGGATGTATCATCAGACTCATGTATTTGTCCATTGGTCAGTTTCATCACTGCTGCTGGTGTTAAGACTATGCCTGGGCTGAACATTTGGTGGTGAAAGTCAGTTGCAGGCAGACTTTGGACTTACAGGATGGACTTGGATGCAATCAAGTACAAAATAGGGTCCTGAAAAGGCAAACAAAAATGGTCAGAAGAAGACCCCTTTGAGCACATTCTCACTCTAGCCATTTTTTTTACAGTACCAGATCAGGAGCATGCACACAACTTCTTTGGCACCATTTTACCCCCCGTGTTATTCCAAGCTTCCATGGTTTACCCTGATTTAGAAGTGTGCCTGTGTGTGTTATTTATTTCTCTGAAGTATTCATCAACCACCTCTTCATTCTCTAAGGGCCCATGGAGTAATGTACAATGGATAAAAAAAATTTAAAACAGTAAATATGTGAAATACTCCAAACAGTGTAAAGCTCCTCTTAAAAAAATGTTTTAAAGCCACAGGTGGTTAAAACAGAGAAGCCACTGCTGGTTCTTAAAAACTGAATGCCAAGTGAAACAACACTGTCAAAAAGGGATGGAGCCAGTCTGACTTCCCTTGGGAAAGAGATTGATTGACTGATGGATTGAATGAGCTGCCTTTCTTCTGGAGTGGGACCCAAGGCAGCTCACAAAAAGAATAATCTAAAAACAATCAAATTTTTTAAAAAAACAGCTAAAATTATCCAATTAAAACAATACATTAAAAACAGTATAAAATCCTTTTTAAAAACATACAAAAGTTAAAAAATAAAACACACACCTCTCCCCATATGAAGCCTCCCTGCAAGTAATTATACAGTGAAAGCCTGCTTCAACAAAAAGTTTTTTGTCTGCTGGCAAAAAGAGAGCAGAAAGGGAGCCAGCCTAGCCTCTTGTGAAAGGGTTTTCCAGAGAGTGGGAGCAGCCACTGAGTCCTGGTAGGATGGAAAGAATATTCAGAAATATTTTTTAAAAAATGTTGAAAATTGATTTCTTAATTGTCAGGAAACTGTGATGCAGAGGATCTTACCTAAGAATCTTTGCAGTTCAGGGATTTATTAGTCTGGATTGGGGATTTAGGAGATTTTCACACGGGGAAATTATTCCCCGGGGAGATCGGGAGAAAAATGGAGCTGTTCCAGTAGCAGAGCCCTGTTTCGCACGCCCCCTTCCTTCTCACGATCTCTCATTGTCTTCCCTCCATCCTGCTTCCATTTCTCTCCCGGTATGTTCTGTGATTTTTTACTAACGAATGTATTGTGTTAGGAAACTGTGCACAAAAGACTGATTTCTGTGCAGGATTTTATGTGTAGAATTGCAGAAAATAACATTTCTGTGCAGAAAATAACATTTTGTGTTAGGAAACTTCTTTTCTGTGCACAAAAGACTGATTTCTGTGCAGGAAATTTGTTTTCTGTGTAGAAATGCAAAAACAGGAAAACTGTTTTCTGTGAAGAAGATGACATGTTTGGCACAAAACCTATGCATTTTTATCTTGCAAAGAATAAGTTCTGGGCACCACAATTCAAGAAGGATATTGACAGGCTGGAAAATGTCTAGAAGAGGGCCACTAAAATGGAAAAAGGTATGGAAATCATGTCCTTTGAGGAGTGGCTTAGGGGGCTGGGTACATTTAGTCTGGGGAAGAGAAGGTTAAAAGGTGACATAACCATGTTTAAATACCGGTATTTGAAGGGATGTCATACCGATGATGGAGTAAGCTTGTTTTTTGATGCTCCAGAGACTAGGGACTTTTTCAAATGGGGGGGGGGACCCGAGGAGGTCGGGAGAAGAACGGGGCTGTCATGCTTACAGTGCTCCATTTTGGACAACACCGTCCTCCTCCCGACGTTCCCCTGTGCTTCCTTTATGCTGTGGGTGCAAGAAATGCACCACTTTTATTGATGGAAAAACCCCATCAATAAAAATCGGTGCCTGCAGCATGGAGGAAGCAGGGGGGAAGGTCGGAAGGAGGATGGCACCATCTGAAACAGAGCGCTGTAAGCACGACAGCCCCATTCTTCTCCCGACCTCCTCAGGTATTTTTTCCCTGTTTGAAAAAGTCCTAGGATATGGAGCAATGGACTAAAACTACAGGAAAAGAGATTCCACCTAAACATTAGGGAGAACTGACGAATGGTAAGCTCTGTTTGACAGTGGAACGTGCTGCCTCATAGTGTGGTGGAGTCTCCTTTGGAGGTTTTTAAACAGAGGCTGGATGGCCACCTGTCAGGAATGCTTTCATTATGTATTCCTGCAGGGCAGGGGGTTGGACTAGATGGCCCTTGTGGTATCTTCCAACTCTATGATTCTAAGTCCCAAATGGTGGAAAGTCTTCAAAAATGGCTCAGCTTTCAGCCACTTTTTAAAAAGAAGGATCAACATGGTGGATTTGTTCTTGCCTACAGGAATGAAATTAGGAGATTATCAGTTGCGGCAAAAACCACATCAAAGGATTACAACAAGAACAGGAGAAGGCGAGATTATCAGACAACATCATCCTTCAGATGATAAGGTCTGGCAAAGCCACCCTTTCTGTTCTTGTAGCTATCTTGTGACACGGTTGGGAACATGATTTTTCCCTGCATCTGATAATCTCCTTAATGAAGGTTTACATCGCTAGAGTTCCACAATCAGCATGCCACTACAGACAATGCCCTGTCATGTGTGCCTACCAATCTAGTCTCATAAGGTGGTAGGACACATAACAGGCTTTTGCTGAGAGGTGAAAAGACTTTTTGTTTTTTATGTGGTCAAACAATTGCTGGGCCAGTGTTAATCACCAAGAAAGCTACCAGTAGATAGGTATCTGTCATATACTTGCATTGCCCAGATGTAGTGACTAGCAGTTTCAGAGTTAATCAGAAAACTTTATTGGCACATAAATTCAGAAAACATATCATACAAGGTTGTTTCTCAGAACTGAGACTTAGAGTGCAGACAGTGTGCTAAAAGCTTTTGGCAATCTATGATGTCTGGTGAGCTTCAATACTATTTGTTATCCAACATCCCCTGACCTCCTCTTCCCATACAACGTCCATCCCATTTTCCCCAAGCTGATTCTGCAGCCACAGGCTTATCTTCCCATTCCCATTAGCACCCATTATACTCCCCTCCACAATTGCCACAGAAAAATCATTAACATGACAAAGAAATAAAAACACAATTAATAGCAAGATAACAAAAGAACACTGCAAAAGGCAGGAACAGGTCATTCCAAAGACGGATCCTGACAAAATCAAACCATCTATTCATCCCAGAACTTGGAATAACTACTTTTTGGACTACAACTCAGTCACCCAGCCAGCATGACCATTGTCTGAAGGATTGTGGACACTGTTGTTCAAAAACTCACATATCCAAACTCTGGCCTACCCTGATGTACAGCTCCCATTAATTCAACAGAGAGCCAACAATGATACCCCCACTCTCTTCCACAATCACAATGTTTTGCTTTCCACAAGGCATGTGGTCACTTACTTAGAGTGACCGGGGGGGGGCACTAGTTTAACGGCAGCGTTAAGGTGTATGGTATAGCAGGACTAGAGTATCAGGCTTTAATCATATGCATGGGATAGGCTCCTCTGAAGTCTATGGGACCTACATTTGGGTAGAAATGAAAATAAAAGAGCTGCAGTTGGTAGCTGGTGGCTTCTATGTCAGTATGGCACTCTGCATTCATTCTGGATTTTACTCTGAACTTTAATGGAACCATACAAGGTGTTGAACCTAATTGGAGGATAGGGTTCAACAACTTGGTTGATTTCTTTAAAGTTCAGGCTAAAACCCTTCCCAGATTCACTGCCCACTGACATGGAAACTGTCAGGGCAGGGCTCTATGGCTGAAGTACGACACATACTATCAAGATGCAAGAAAAAAAATGAATAGTTCTTAAAAAGACATGGTAAGCATGAAAACATTCATGCTGATGCTTAGCCCTAAGTAAGCTAACTTCTGTCTATGAGAGAGAGAGAGAGAGAGAGAGAGAGAGAGAGAGAGAATGAATGAGTGAGTGAGTGAGTGAGTGGGAGGAACGACTAGATAGCTAGGTAAGCATGTTGTTTGTTCCAGGTTAACTGGAGAACTAATATGTGTAACTAGCTATACCCTGTGTAACATACACCATTATCTATACATATAAAAGACGTGCTCCCCCCATGCTGCCACACGTGTGCCCACACACCACTGCTGTGTGCCCCACAGCGCCAAAAGAATGGCCACCAAGCTGCCAGATGCACACCCCCATGCTGCCACTGTGCAGCCCCATGGTGCCAAAGCTGTTCCCCCACACTGCCAGATGTGCGCCCCACACACTGCCAAAGTTGTGCCCCCGCGCTGCCGCTGCCACCAAACACATGCCCCCATGCTGCCAGATGCACGCCCCCATGCTGCCAAACTCGATCCCTCCACGCCACCAAACTCATGCTCCCACACCACCAGATGCACACCCCCATGCTGCCAGACACATGTGCCCCCACTGCTGCTGTGCCCCCTGCATTGCCCCCCACCCTGCAGGCACACACCGCTGCCCTCACACCACCCCCCTGTGCTCAGGCATACACCATGCTACATGCATACATCGCACACACACACCACACCACATCCCCCCATGCTACTCAGACCCCCTCTGCTGCCGCCATGTTTAGAAAGGACTGGAACTTCCACATGTTCCCGCCCCCAGTGTGCTGCTTGGCTGCCCAACAGATAGCTTTGATTAGTTGGTAAGTTTTCTAAGCGGCCAATCAGCACACTGGAAATAGCAACATACCTAAGAGCATTATATATTAAGACTAGCTGGACCCAGCGTACCATACGCCATTAAAAAACTCCCCCCAAAATGGCCAGGAGACCTCATGACAACCCTTTGAGGTAGTCTGGTGGGTTTATGTCTGCCCCCTGCCGCCGGTTCTGCCCCCCTGCCGCCACTTCTGTCTCCCCTGCCACTGGTTCTGCCCCCGCCACCATTTCTGTCCCCCTTTCCACCCATTCTTCCCCCCTGCCACCATTTCTGTCCCCCTGCCACTCGTTCTACCCCCTGCCACTCATTCTACCTCCCCTGCCACCATTTCTACTCCTCCTGCCACATGTTCTACCCCTCACTGCCATTTCTATCCCCCTGCCACCATTTCTACCCCCTGCTACCTTTTCTACCCCTGCCGCCATTTCTACCCCCCTGCTACTCATTCTACCCTCCCTGGTGCCATTTCTACCCCTGCCACCATCCCCCCTGCCACTCATTCTACCCCCTGCTGCCATTTCTACCCTCCCTGCCACCATTTCTACCCCTGTCACTTGTTCTATCCCCCTGCTGCCATTTCTACACCCTGCTGCCATTTCTACCCCCCTGCCACCATTTCTACCCCTGCTGCCATTTCTGCCCCCCTGCCACCATTTCTTCCCCTCTGCCACTCGGTCTACCCCATGCCACTATTTCTTCCCCCTCTGCCACCATTTCTTCCCCCTGCCACCATTTCTGTCCCCCTGCTGACATTTCTACTCCTCCTGCCACTCATTCACCCCATCCCGCCATTTCTACCCTTCCTGCCACCATTTCTACCCCCTGCCACTCGTTCTACCCACCACCACCATTTCTACCCTCCCTGCCACCATTTCTACCCCTGCCACTTGTTCTACCCACCTGCTGCCATTTTTACTCCCCTGCCACTTGTTCTACCCCCCTGCGGCCATTTCTACCCCTCTGCCGCCATTTCTGCCCCCCCTGCCACTTGTTCTATGCCATGCCACCATTTCTCCCCCCCTGCTGCCATTTCTACCCCCGCCACCATTTGTCCCCCTGCTGCCATTTCTACCCCCGCCACCATTTGTCCCCCTGCTGCCATTTCTGCCCCCGACACCATTTCTGCCCCCTGCCACTCGTTCTACCCCCTGCCACCATTTCTTCCCCCCTGCTGTCATTTCTGTCTCCCTGCCACCATTTCTGCCCCCCTGCCGCTGCTTCTACTCCCTGCCACTTGTTCTACCCCCCCTGCCACCATTTCTGCCCCCCGCCACTATTTTTACCCTCCTTGCCGCTCGTTCTACCCCACCCCCTGCACTCCAGCACACACGCGCACACACCACGTTCACCCCCATGTTATTCACTGTCCCTCTCCAGCGGCCATGTTTGAGATCTACATGGTCCTGCCCCCAGTGTGCTGATTGGCTGCCCAACATACCTGTGATTGGTTGGTCAGTTCCCTAAGCAGCCAATCAGCACACTGGAAACGTCAACATACCCAAGAGAATTATATATAGAGATTCTTTTCTTACCTCATTTTTCACAATTATACAAAATATCAGATCAAATTAATGTAGAATGAAACAATAAAGAATATTGGCTAGCAAGAACTACTAGAATAATCCAAACAAAACAGATAGTCTAACAATATAAACATTTACTAGAGTGAATAAGTAGAATAAGGGTAGAGCAAGCAGAGGAGTGTTTAAAATAATTATACAGTACTGGTTTTTAATGTTTTTCATATAATGTTATCCATCCTATATCTCAGGAATGGAGAGGTAGATAAATAATCCAATAAAAACAAATATGGCCGATCCCATTGTTTCTTATGTCGTAATTGGACTGGCAACTTGGAACAACTTGGCAAACAATCAGCAATATTTTCAGTCCCCCCCCCCCCAAATTTTAATTATGCTTGGTTGGTGGGATGCACGTTTTTGCACTGGGAACTATCGGTGGGGGGGGGGGAGAAAGAATTGGATACCATTTTTTTGTGTATCAGAGGATATACACTAGCCAGAGGATCGGGTTAGCAGGATAGACAGATCTATTCCCACCACTTGCAATTTCCTCATGGCTTTACTTATATGCCAGCCAGCAGACTGGGGCTTAATTGTTTGGCTTGCCCTAGAGTGATAGCAAAAACAAGAGAATCACAAAAGCTTTGAAACACTGAAATTATAAAGGATCCATCCCTCAAATCAAGACATTGATGACATGCATCTGACTGAAATCGCACCCAATCTGAGATGCCTTGGAAAGGATACAATAACCTTTGCCAACCTGGCTCTCTCTAGATATTTTAGACTTCATCACCCCTCATCCCCAGGAAGCACAGAAACAATCCTGCTGGCTGGGGATAGTGGGAGATGTACTGCTGGGGTGGAGAGGAATGGGATGGGATGTTCATTAAAGTGGTCAGTAAATTTGGCCAAGTGTTAATTTGGCTCACAGTTTGGGACTGGGAGTCAATTCTTTTGTTCTCATGCAGTCTTGCACACAATTCTCCTGGTGCTTTTCCCAACTGTCTGCACTGGTTTTTGTAAAGGTCACCCCATTTTGCATGAGACACAGCCGAAGCACAGCCTTTCCCTTGGAGGACCCACAGCTGTACTGAGCTTCCACAATCTGAAGAGCTGAACAGCTGGGCCATAAAAACTTCAGGAAGGAATTTCAACTCCTGAGACTCCTGAGAAAGGGTTCACAGGCCAGTTTTGAGCATTCCCCAACAGCAGCAGCAATAGTGGCAAAAGCAGCAGGCCTTGGCTGAAGAATGGCAACTGCACGGGAGCAAATGGACGACAGACTTTATCAGACACACTAAATATGGTGTCATAATAATCCAATAATCCAGTCACCACATAGGAGATTTTCACACGGGGAAATTATTCCCCGGGGAGATCAGAAGAGAAACGGGGCTGTTCCAGTAGCAGCGCCCTGTTTCGCATGCCCCCTTCCTTCTCGCGATCTCCCGTCGTCTTCCCTCCATGCTGCTTCCATTTCTCTCCTGGTATGTTCCATGATTTTTTACTAATGAACGTTGTTAGTTCCGGGGTGTTGCTACCAGAACAGCCCCGTTTCTCTCCCGATCTCCCCGGGGAATAATTTCCCTGTGTGAAAATCTCCTTAAACGCGAAAGAGTGTGCATATCAGACGACATTGTCCTTTTGTGTTTATGTACTGACCAAAACCTGTACTTTTTTATTGATAGCTGAAGTTGTTAATTGATTCCCCCATGGTGCTTTAGTGCTGGCATTGACAGTGTGTGAAACCTCATGCCTCACGTGAATGCAGCATGAATGGCTGGTCTGGTGTGAACACTTCTGGGTGAGATTGTGACATCCAGGCAAGTGACACACTTTTTATGACCCTCCCTGGGTTACTTAAGTTTTTAAGTATGAGTACAGTAACACTCCTGGATCCACTGATTCGCCATCCATGGATTCAGTTATCTGCGGATAGTGACAGTGGGGTGGGTGGGACAGGCAGGGAGGGAGGAGGTGAGCTGGAAGGGGAATTCCAGCATGGAGGGCAGGTGGCCGGGGGGGGGGGCAGGAGGAGTGCTCCGGCACAACAAAGCTGATGGGCAGGGGAGGGAGGGAGGAGGCAAGCTCCCTTCCTCCTCCCTTCTCAGTGGGTGGACGGAGGGTTCCAGCATGGTGGGTGGACAGGCAGTGGAGGGAGGGATCAAATTCATCTCCCCCTCCCCTTTCCGGGTTGGTTGGGTTCTAGCACAATGGAGGTGGTGGGCAGGGGAGGGAGGAATGGAGGTGGTGAGCTTGCAGGGGGTGGGTGGATTCTGGCGCTGCAGGCGAGTGGGGGAGGGAGGGGGTTTGAGCTCCCCTCCCCTCCCTTCTCTGGGGTGGGTGGGTTCTGGCATGGCAGGAGGGTGGGATGGGAAGAGAGTACCAGCATGGTGGGCGGGTGGGTGATGGAGGGGGGGAGGGAGGGAGGAGGTGAGCTTGTGGGGGTGGGTGGGTTCCGGCATGGTGAGTGGGGGAGGGAGGGGTTGAACTTACCTCTCCCCTCCCTTCTCTGGGGTGGGTGGGTTCCAGTGTGGTGGGTGGGTGGGCAGGATGAGGGTTCTGGCATGGCGGAGCTGGTAGGACAGGGGAGGGAGGCGGTGAGTTTGCCACTCCCCCTTCCCCAGGAGGTTCCAGTGGCAGCAGTATTCCCTATTATCCACAGATTTCACCATCTGTGTTGGGGCTTGGGACCAATCCCCTGTGGATACAAGGGTCCTACTGTGTATGCTTTTTAAAAAACTTTTTGTGTGTTTTTTAAAATTTCCCACATGAGCATCTTCTTGTGAGAATCTGCAGGACTTTGAACGAGGAAGAGAATGGAGCTTCGTTCACTTCCTCTTTCATTGCTGGGAAGCCTTTGGATGGGAGGCAAGGTAAGTGCAGCATGGGTTTTGTTTTGTTTTGTTTTGTTTTGTTTTGCCGGCATAGAGATGGCAAAGTTATGCCAGCAGAAGAACGGGCCTTTGGGGGGTGGTGTAATAAAGTCCAACATTAGGATAAAATGCCTCATAACAAATGGCAAAGAGGTTCAAAGCTGGGGAACAGGAGAATTACAGCTCTATGATGAAACCAGTGTGGCAATCATGAATAACATCTTGCACTATGCTTGTTTGTTTGTTTGTTTGCAAGCCTTGTTAACACTGCAGTACCAAAACCAACTAATTCTCTGTCCATCCTAAGAACATACAAAATAACTCCTAACATACCTGAAACCTCTGAAGATGGTATTGATCCTTATGTGGCAGCACACAACTAAGTAGACCTAGTGAATCAAATGTTGAAAGGTGAGTTGGAGTGTCAGACTTGTCTATACCAGTGAAAACCCCCAAATCCCACCTGATAATGCCACATGATATGTGGTGTTTCCCCCAAATCTGGTGTGATAGTGATACATGATGCGTCAGACTATTAACACCAGACTTGGGAAATACCCCCTTAATCCGGGTTTTAGAAAACTCTAAGTTTTCTCTAGAGTTTGCTTGAAACTCCAGAGAAAACTGCCATGTGAACAAGCCATCTGCACTGGATTCAGATGGGTGGGTGAGGGGGAGACAAAGGACAAACACTGCTTGAAGTGGTGCCATTTCCCATTCCAAAGGCAGAGCCACAGTGGTAATCATTCTCCCTGAAGTCAGAAATCCCGGCAAGATCCACCATCATGAAGCTAGCCTCCCGTTCTAACTTCAGAGAAGGCAACTACTGATGGTGCTTTGCTTTTCCTGGAGCTTAGAGTCAAGCATGAGTGATAGCTTTGAATGGAAGCCAAGTGAAAACCCAATGCAGATTCAGGCTTTCGGAACTGTGGTGCTTAAATCCAGGCCAAAGTAGTCCAAATTTCATGTGCTACAGCTCTGGGCCAAAGTCATCTGAATCTCATCTAGGTTTTTACCCCCTGTGTAGTCAAGCCCCCTCATTGGCTCTAGATGGGACTACCAATAGAATTCAGGCTAGGATTCCCTGTATTATGTTTGCCTCTAAAATGGAAACAAGAAGATGGATACTTAATCCTTTCATGCTGCACCGTTTTACTCTGCAAACCCCCTCCCATGCTTCAAGTAGGCTGTGTCCTATTTTCCCACTTGGAAACCCTCATTGGACCTTTGAGAAAAAACCTTGGGCAGAATGCAAGTGGCTTCAGAGCGAGAGGTAAGATTGACCAACCCCATCCAATACATGGACCTTTCTGCATGGTCTTCCAATCCAGACCTTTGCAAGAGGTGGTAACACTTTGTAGCACAGTCAATGGTGAGCAGTTCTTCCGATGCAGTTGTGTATGAAAACTTTGAGTACTATTTCAGCACTGTTCCACATACACCACCCTCCTTACAAGGGTGAGGTTGGAGATGAAAAATAGTCCAGCCTTGCTTATTTGGTACTGTTCACTCCCGATCCCTTAGGAGCATTTTTGAAGGAGTCATTAGTAATGAAGCTAGCAGTCTTAAAACTTCTATTATCACCAACATATTAACACTTGAAAGCGATCACATTGACAGACTCCAATAAAAGCGTCATTTTTTTCCTACTTTGTTTCTGATTTTAAGAGCAACTGTGAAATAGTATAAATATCAACAGCACATGTTTGGCATTGAATCATAAAACTGGCTGGTTCTATTTCTGTCATGTAAGAAGTGTTAATTCCACACCCTTTCTTATTCCCCCCTCCCTGTTTTTTTAATACAAAGAGAAGCAAACAGCAGAACTGCTTTATAGTTCATTGGCAGGGAACTGGACTAGGTGACTTTTGGGAGCCTTCCAACACTACAGTGGTATGACTAGGTGTAGGTATTAGTTGAAACTTTATGAAAATGCAGGTTTTTCCAGTATGCCTAAAGGCTTCGTCCCAGATCCTACATCTGTACATAACTCCATACACCCAGTTCCACCACGGGGTGGCTGTCAAGCCCCAGGAAGGGCTCCCTGCTGCTATCTTACTGGAAGGGGGGCATTTCAAACCATGGAGAAGTGGCTGGTCTCAGCTTGGTTGGGGCAAAGAAATGAGGGTGTGGTCTCAAATGGAGTGCACTTGCCTTTCACTTCCCTTGGCAGCCCAGAGCAGCTGGATTTTCCTGGTCGGAATCATCTCCCCCACTCCCTTAAATTAACTCTGGTAAGAAGGAGCAGCAGAAGCCTCTCTAGGGCTTGACAACTGTCTGGAGTGGGAGGTCTTTTGGATGGAGCACAAGGGCAAGAGAATACAGTAGGACCCCTCGTATCTGCAGGGGCATGTTTCCAAGTGGGCCATGGATAATGAAATCTGTGGATAACAGCAGACACCCCTGTCACCATTCCCACCACGGGACGATCCCAGGAGCAAAGGGAAAAGGGAGGCGAACTCTCCCCTCTCTTTGCCCCCCCCATCGCCATTCCCGCCATGGGAACGATCCTGGGGGGCTATCCCACGGGCAAGGGGAGAAGGCAGGTGAGATCTCTCCTCCTCTCCTCCCTCCCCCACCCCCACCCCACTGTTGACATCTGCGGATAATTGAATCAGTGGATGGCGAATCAGCGGATACAGGGGTGCTACTGTACTCCTCTGTGCCCTTCCAAAACAGGACTTAGGTGTATAAGCTGCACTTATATTGATGAAAATCACTAGCAGAGTGCCAGCCAGTGTATCTATTTATGTTTTTATTTAGGTATTTATACCCCGCTCTTCAGCCACAAAGGCTATCAGAGCGGCTTACAATTTGTTTTTAGGCAATAGCAATTTACACATCTACACTGCATTAAGCAGTTTCCAATGTGTGTTAGCTAATTGCCCCCACAAGCTGGGTACTCATTTTACCGACCTACGAAAGGATGGAAGGCTGAGTGAACCTTGGAGTGAACCTACGAAAGGATGGAAGGCTGAGTGAACCTGAGTGAATCTGATAAAGGCATCAATAAAGCACCCAGACAACCAAGAGATTATGTGTAACTGATATTCACTAGGGCAAAACAAGACATGAACTATTAACTTTCTGATGTAAAATGTTCTGAGGTTCTGTGTTTGGGGGTTTCCTGATCAAACTTTTGTCTTCAGTTTATTGGTTTTGTAAGGAAAACCATTGTAGCTAAAACAGCCTGAATTATAAAGACTTTCAAAGTTTTTAAAAAAATGTTTTTAATTTTAAATTATAAGTCACCTTGAGGGTCCTGTTGGAGCTGAAAGTGAGTCATAGATTTATAAATGAATGAATGTCAGAAGAATCAGTGGGCCCTTTTGCACTACACACTTACAACACTTTGGTGCCACTTTAACTGCCATGGATGCATCCTATGGAATCTGGGATTTTAAGGGGGAGCCTTTAGAGTTCTCAGCCAAAGAGTTCTAGTGCTTCCTAAATTACAAACTCCAGGATTCCATAGGATGGAACCATGGCAGCTGAAGTGGAATCATAGTGCTATGATTGTGTAGTGTGAAAGGGAATTGATCTGTGAGTTTCAAAAGCTATCCTGCTGTTCTACTTTATCTAATAGGGAAAACTACTGTAATTCAACAGAAACAAAGGCTTGCAAACAAGGCCAGATGATTGTAATGAATCAAAACAAACAGCAAAACTAAAATCTTGAGCTTAGATTGGGAGCTGGCCAGTTAAACCCTGAAGTCTGTATAAAAGCAAGATATCAGGCTAGATTAAATGTTTTGATAATAAACGTGTTAATGTTAAAAATGGAGATGTTGCAGGGTTGCCTTCTTGTTCTCTTCTCCCTCTGGCCTTAATTCAGAACAGCGCCACTCAGATTGTTTTAAATTTCCCTAAATATTCATGTTTCTTCCTCTTGTAGATCCCTTCACTGGCTACCAGTTTGGGCCAAGGCCCATTTCAAATTTTAGTTCTTGTACAGTTAGCTCTCCGTATCCCCGTGTTCTGCATGCATGGATTCAAGCAGCCACGGCTTAAAAATATTTTTTTTGGGGGGGGGGAGGGAAATTCCAATAAAGGAAACCTTGATTTTGCCATTTTATATAAGGGACACCATTGTATTATGCCATTGTATACAATAGGACTTGAACATCCATAAGTTTTGGTAACCAGAGGAGGCTCTGGAACCAAATTCCAGCAGATTCTAAGGGCCCACTGTATTTAGGCCTCTGCACTCGAATCTCCCCAGTACCTGGCAGCTTGGGTAGCATGGTAGGCACCATCTAGGAATTTAAGTTCTATAGCAAAGAATTATTGTCTGATCCACTGATGTGCACAGCTCTGTCAAGTCTGCAAGCCTTTTAAGACCTGGCTCTGCATCTGTGGAATGAGCTTCCTTTGGACCTCTGGCATAAGGGGTTGGAGACCTTCCTCTTTGATTCACCGGATTAAGCTGCTGAGTTGTGCCCGAGGTTGCTGGAGTGGGTAGTGGCTGGAGGGACATTAGGGGTTTTATATACATTTATAGTATGTTTTATTGTCTTTGTCTCTGACTGTATATGTTTGGTGTCCCACCCTTTGGTGGAAAGGCATTATAAGTAAATGTTGTTGTTGTTGCTGCTGCTGAAACTGAGAATTTTTAAATCCAGTTATCTGGAATATTTATGTGGAAACAAACAGAACTACATCATCTTGATGATGGATGGAAACCTCTTTCTTTAGCTGCTGTCTTTTTATTGACTCTTTTCTAATATGTTGCATTTGTACATGTATACGTGTGTGTGTGTGTGTATCTGTTAAGGCTAAAAGACTAATGGGACCTGGAGTGTGCAGTTACACAGGCAATCATTTACATTCATACACAAAGGAATGGGAAACATGCACAAATGAACAGCATAAACAGTGAAGTTCACACATTGCTTAATCCTTACATTTTGGCTGGGATCTAGCTAAAGTTAACCATTGTGTTGTCAAATTGAAAATAGTAGCATTCTGTTTATCTTGAATACTGTGTTCCATGTTGATTTCAATGAGGCCGGTTCATAAGTTGTCCCCAAGTGCTGTCCAAGAAGGTGCATAAACTGACAATGTAAACAATGTACTTCCAGTGTTACCTGGTACATATGTAAAAGCCTTGTTGTATTATCTGGGCAATGTCCATAACCCTTCAGATGAATTTACATTCCCTAGGATCCCCTGCAGGCAATGCATAGTGACTTGACTATATAGAAAATTCCCAGTGAATGCTGTTTACTTACTGTCTGTACCTTTCCATTTATATTTATGTATCTTCCTCACTGAGTAATATCTCAGTCTCTCTCTCTCATTCTCTCTCTCTCTCTCTCTCTCACACACACACAGTGCCATGTTCTCTATTTCAGAGTCTGCCTAAGTATCAACACTGTGTTTAGAAGTTACAGTGCCAATCTATTTAACCACCACCACCACCCATTATCACCCTATTGTCAGGATCCTGTGGTGGTGGAATGGAGGAATCCAACAGATGTGGGAGCAAGCCACCCACCCTCTTCACAGCACCTTCTCCATGTGCCTCAAAAACTGGTTCTGGGGGACTGGGAAGACCTCTGGGACTGGCTTTCAGCCAGCATGGAGGCCTGATTGTGGGGAGAGGGAAAAGGGAAGAAAGTTGTTTTGCAACTTTCTCATGGAATGCTGGGATTTAGCCCTTTGTTCCAAATTGTATTGTTGCAAAAGGACCCACTCTGAGTGGTGCCTAGAGGCATCTAATCATCTGCTGGAACCATCTTTACTCAAGGGTGCTCCAAAGGTTTAGAGGAGCATATGTAAGAAATCATAGCTAATCCTTGCCTCTTTGGATAGATGGATGTGTGCACTTTGTCCTTTGAAATGTCTTTGGTTTCAATTATTTAGACTGGGAAGCACGGTGGATTCCTCACTACTGCCCTGCTTTTTTATACTCATTAGCCAGGGTCCAGTTGCATGAGCAGGAGGAAGGTGGAGCGAGAGATGACCAGATAAAGTTTGGAAACGTTCCTTCTGGGAGATATGCTGAGTGAGCTTCTGGAATAACTGGAAAGAAATGGTTTAAAGTATTCCAAGCAAATATTGCCCTAATCCAATTCTGAGAATTGCCTTTCCTCGTGTCCCCTTCTTTTTCTAAAGGCAGGCAGATGGAACTGGCAGTCAGGCAGAAGCTCTGGCATAACATAGCTCTGGAACAAAAACTACCTTGGGGACCTGGGTCTCAGCTTCAGTGCCCCACACTTTTTCTCAATTAACCTTATTTGAAAAGCTTTAAAGCTTGTCAAGCAATTTGTATGCTTTGTGATTTGACAAAGCTCCATATCTGATGGGTAACTTTCACCATCTCTTCTGGAAGGACAAGAAAGAGAAGCCAGGCATAGAGTTTGTGGCCCAAGATTTGCTTGTGTTTTCATGTTAGAGGGCCATTTTTAATTTGCATTGTAAGACACACACACACACACACACACCTGTTGCATGTTAATTTATTGTGGGCCTATGACCAGAAAGACAACCTATCAATAAGTAGCAGCAACACAGCATAACATGTGGTTTACTAAGGAGGCCTTCAGAATGCAAAGTATCTTGGGTACAAGTGCTTGGATCTCCTGCTGTTATCTTCTTTCAATCCTGCCTCTAGAGATGAATATCATTCCCAACATCTGCCCACTTAGCTTCTGTTAATCCAAAAGAGCTTCAGAAGACTGGATGATATAACTCTCAAGAAAAGGGCCCTCATGAGAAAAGAATGATTTCAGTAACTCCCTGGGATTTGTTTTCCTTTTTTACAACTTCACCCCACATAGTTGCCTTCCCCACTTCCCAGCAGATGTCCTGGAACCAACACAGCCCAATTTAGAGCACTGCTGTTCACCAGCTGTTGTACAGAGTTGTTCTGCTGTCCATAGGTGATGCTTCCGCCGGAGACTGAAAACAGTCCCAAATATCCCAGCAAATCTGGAGAACGTTGTTGAAGCTTTCTGCTAGGTGTGTGCAGCTATCCCATGTTTAGGGGCAGTCTCCAAACTATCTGTTTCTCAACACATGATTCTGATTTCTGCAACTAACATTACCCTGCACATAGCTGTGAGAATACAGTCTGAGTTGAATGGCAGCTGAGCATATCATGAAGCAAAGACTTAGATTTAATTTGCACTGGATTTTACCATGGTCCACCCTACACATCTGTACAGGGCATAACTTTAGTCCACTAAATTGGGATCTTGGTGGAAGAGATAAGAAGACAATTCCTGAACAGGATTAAGGACATAAAAAAATATTGGAGGAGAGATGAGTGGTGAATTCAGCTTTTAGTCCATATTTTAAAGGAGCTCTCCAAAGTGTTGAACCCTTTCAGCCAAATAGGTTCAGCACCTTAGATAGCTCCTTTGAAATTTGGACTAAAACCTGGACTGGAGTCACTGCTCCACTGATATGAAAGTCACAGCTGCCACTGATTACTGGAGCGATTAGGAAAGCAAAGAAGCATAAATGCCAAGTGAGGATGGTTGGCATATTAGAGTTAGGCTTCTATTTATTCAGTTGTTATCCCTTTTAGTGTTACATTTCTAGACCTGTGTAGTCTATCATTCAGGATGCCTCCTGAGACTAGATTACTTCTTGCCGGTGTCACTCATGCTATTAGGCATCAAAGAAGAACTAAGGCATGGGGGAGAACAACTGGAGAAATTAGGCCCAGTAACAGTGAAAAGTAGGGCTGAACCCCAAGGTGGGCAGTTGTTGTGAACACTTGCACCAATATCAAAAGCCAGACCCCTTTTTGTGATTTTTGGAGGGTGGGAAGAAGTGGGAGGGTTGCTTCAAAAGTGATTGAAATGTGAATCTACTCTGCCTGCAGAATGGGTTTTGACTGCCATCACATTCCCAATTGGCTATGATTGCCCATGTAAACCAGTCTAGGAAATTATGCACTCATTTTAAGTTTTGTTCTGTGTTACTTACATTAGAGTTGAGCTTAGTCCAATTGGTTAGGTGACTGATTGGTTAGGATGTCTTTATATTCACAGCATGATTCCTGACTGGCTACGAGATACCTCCGTGAAGGAGACAGGTATGGTAACAAAGGGGAGAGGATGGCCCTGAAGCATCAGCTGTACAGCATGGAGGAGGAGGAGGAGGAGGAGGAGGAGGAGATGATGATGATAATGATGGCAGCAACACCAACATGTACAGTTTTTAAAATGTGTTTTTAAAATGGTTTGAAATTCTAAAATGGTTTAGAATACTGATCAGTGAAGGGATCTACCAATAGTCTGAACATAGTCCAAAAATTTTATAATCAAGATGAAAAGTGATTCCCATGTAGTTAAAATCTAAAATACACAAGAAACCTGAAAAGGTTTATGGTGTAATGTTAGCATGTTGATGAAGCAGTAAATCAGACTGACTTCAGTGGGATCCTTTCTGCATAGGACTGCAGCTGTATATTCAGAGACTGCCTGTTGACTAATCAGACAGGTAATACTGTACATCTTTTTGGACTGGGAAGGTCAATGGAATGGTTGGTGCCTGTGATTGTAAGCAGTTTTATCACTGAGTCAGTTAAGGTCAAAGCGTTTCCATTGTTAAGGTGATTGGGTGGGAAGGCAGTTTTAAGGATTCCATTTGACCCCTGACTGGCCCAAAGGAATGTGTTCCAGGCCAGCTCTCTTTAGATGTGTGGTCACTGTCTCTTCTTATGGGCTCCTGCAGCATGTTAAAAGGCACAGTGAGTTCCCATGGGAAGCACACTACAGTGCCTCAGAATGCCCTGAAGATTAGTGTTTGCAAGCTTTGTTAATCATTGCCTCCAGGCTTTGTCTTTTCCCAGTGCTTCATCCAGAATATTTAAAAAGGAATGGAATTTGATATGGAAAGACACCGTGGCACATTATTGCTTCGATTACTCTTCAAACAGTCTCTTTCCCCCAACAGTATTTCCATTTGAGGATATCTCTGTTTTAGGATGATCTAAATCGATTGTGCAGAAGTCAATGGGATAACCTCACACATAGCTCTGAGCAGGACTGCTACCTGAACAGTTTGGGGGTGAGAAAGGGATATAAATATCTGTATGAAATAAATTAATGTGGATTTGATTAAAACCTGGATTGGAAGAGGCTAAGTTTGCCAGAGCTGGGCCTTACCAAAACTACTTAAGTGATCTCATATAAAACACAAAGGTGAGATTTTTTTCAAAGCCATTCCCCATATTGTAGACTCAGACATTGCAAACCTTGGACCTCCAAAGCTGTCTAAATGGAATCAAATACATTGATAGCATGCCTTGTAAAATATCCTGTCACAGATTTGGATTGACAGAAAACCTCCTGCTCATGGAAGGAGTCCTGGGGGGATTTTGCTGGACCCAGTCTTATATGTTTTAAAAGACTTGAAGTTCTTTTATGCAAAGCTTGAAAGTTGACTTTCAAAAGTCATTAGGTATAGTGTTAGGTTTAAACCCCATTGTTAATCCCAAACAGATTAGACCACCAAATAAATGGCAAATTTTCCCTCTAAATTGATGCTTAAGAAAATTCTTTTCATTCAATGGGTCTTCTCTAGTCGATAATAACAATTAATGGGTGAGAATCATGCACCCTTCAAGATGTTTTTGGACTCCAACATTCCTCAACATGCTGACTATGGCTGCTGGGAACTGCAGTCAAACAATAGCTGAAAGGCTACCTGAATCCCACTCTTGTGACAATTGAATTTCAACCACAGCAATACTGTTACACTGCCTTTATTGGGGAAAGAACTAATTATAAATAATTACAAAGAATTAATTACAAATAATAAGCAAGTGTGAAGAAGTAGATTGAGTATTTGATGGGGGAAGGCAGAGGAAAAATCTACCGTAGGTTCCAAAAATTACTAAGGTACAGAATTCACTGGATAAGCCTTTGCTGCGAACCAATATCAGCAACCAAAAAACAAAACAAAACAAAAAAACAAAAACACTAACATACTTTACCTGTTACCAATGGGAAGTTTTTTCTCTACATTCCTGCCATGCAGCATATATGTACATGTGAGAAGCTAGAAGCTGACTTCAGACTCCTGCAAAATTGGGAACACTGGTATAAGACTCCCCTCCCCAAGTTCACTACTGTATTTCTCATAAGAAACTTGTAATTAACTAAAGCAAAACTGGCTACTTAGGTGCATCCTCTTTCCTCACAAAACATCTACTTTGGCCCCAAGTTACTTGCACTTCATTACCAATGAAAGCAATGGGGCTTATATTGTGACTAACTTTTTACATTGATCTCAATAGAACCTTAAGTGCGGCAAATTTACTTTGGCTCCAACCCAATGAAATTTAGTTTGATACATTAAAAAGCGGACTCATAACCGACCTACCACCTTAAATTGTCCCATATTGATTAAAGTGATTTTCTAGTTGATTGACAGACAGTTTGGTTGGGTGAGCCCTCAATTAAAACTTACCCTATACCATTTCTCATACTATTTTATTTCAACCAATCTTTCCCCTAACTTCCCTCAGTCTACACAGTAACATTTTGGTCCTTCTCTTCACTGCTCTCCTCCCCACCTAGCCAACAGCCCTACTGACATCGGAGTATGGAAAGGTAGCTACGTGCCAGGTTGCCCCTTCTTATCTAGTCACAGTGTGTTCTCCTGGAGCAATTTTTGGCCTCGGATAGTGTGTATGTGTTCATGTGTATTTTATATGCTTTATTTTTATCAGAACAGGGATAGACAGTACATAATGTCTTCAGGCCAGACTGGTTACATAGCAGATAACGGGAAGGTGGATTTTGTACATTCGCTTGCCTGGCCATGAAGCTGCATTGCTTGCAGAGAAATAGCTATGGACAAAACTTGCATATTATTTCCAGCGTTACATGCAAGCAGCTGACTTGTGTCAACAAATTGAGATCCAAGCTGAGATTTCACTCTTAGTGTGCTGACTATGAAGGAGAAGGTCCACCACTTCTTCTTGATCTCTAGTTCTTTTCTTTCTCCCCCCCCCAAACACTTTCTCTACCCCTCCTTCTTCACATGCCTTTCCACCTCTGGCTTTGTTAGCTAATTATTAATAATTGGTTTGCAATCACTTACACTTCCACTGCATTCAGAGCAAGATAGTTACTATCAAAATAATATTGTGGGAGAATCATTCTAACTAGTTCTTCATGTTCTACCATTGGCTTGTCAACAATATAGTTCCTAATCTGTCATGCTAAAATGGACATTTTTAAGTAAATGATGAAAACAAAGCTGCAATCTGTTAATGTTCTGGAATGTACCAGAAACAGTATTAAAGCAAAAGATTTCTATCCTGCTCTGAGTAGCTTGTAAAAGTTAAAATATCACAACTGTCTCATAAAACAATAACGCAAAAACAAAAAACAAAAAAACAAAACCCCAAACCCAAACCTAAACCATCTTCAAATAATATCAAAATGAAGACACACTCTGCAGGTGAAAACCTGACACAGAGCTCATTTGTTGCATTAGCCATCATCTGCCTGGCAACACAAAATCTTGCCAGAATAAGGAGTTGTTTTTTGTTGTTGTTGTTGCTAATTGACAGAAAGAGACACCACAGGGCAAAGCAGCCCAGTTGGGGTCTGGTGCCCCTCTTGTGGAATGTTCCTTCCTCAGAGGGCTGACTAGTGCCAGTATTGGTTGCTTTTGATGCCAGGTCAAGACATGGCTTCTTATTAAAGTCTTTGCTCCAGAGACAAGGACATAGAGCAACGTACTCAAACTACAGGGAAAGAGATTCCATCAAAACATTAAGAAGAACTTCCTGACAGTAAGAGCTGTTCGGCACTACCTCAGAGTGTGGCGGAGTCTCCTTCGGAGGTTTTTAAACAGAGGCTGGATGGCCATCTGTTGGGAATTTTTTGATTTTGTGTTCCTGCATGGCAGGGGGCTGGCCTGGCTGGCCCTTGTGGTCTCTTCCAACTCTATGATTCTATGATTCTAGTTGACTTTTAAGCATGCACCTTAAAAACACACATCTCTTTTAGCCTTTTAAATCTGTTTTTTTTATGTTTTATCTTGTTTAATATGTTTTATCCTGTTTAAATTATTTATTGACTTTGTTGTGAAATTGTTTAAATTCTCCATACAGTTTGATCTGTTTGCTGCCCTGAGATCTTGTGATAGAAGGGACAGGATAAAAATGTTTAATAATAAAAATCATTGTCATGGTCATAGTCATGATCATCTTTAGACTTTTTCAGACAGTGCTTAATGTGCTAGAAGCTTGCAAGAGAGGTACGGTACTGTCACGCGGCAGGGAGTCGATTTCGGATGATGCTGTCCCTCTCTCGGCATTGTCCATGTCACTTCCGTGTATGATTGGAGGCAGCCACGCCATATTTTACTCACAGAAGTAAACAACTCATGGAAGTTGTCCGTGAGTAAAATATGGCATGGCTACCTCCAATTGTACATGGAAGTGACACGGACAATGCTGAGAGAGGGACAATGTCATCTGAAACGGACCCCCTGCCGTGTGACAGCGTCGTACCTCTCTCGCAAGCTTCTAGCACAGTAAGCACTGTCTGAAAAAGTCCATTATCCATGCACAGCCACAGGGGACCCTTTCTCTTTTCCCAATCAACCACCCCTCCACCATAAGTGGAACTGGAAAAAGGGGCCCACCATGAGAGCTTATCAACCTGGAAACTCACAGGACAATATGGGAACAAGATGTCTTAGGAGATTATCAGATAGGAACGCAAAAAGTATTCCTGTCCCACAATATCCAATCCCGTCCCTGTCCTGGCACAATAACTCTCCCCATCAGACTTACCTTATCTTCCATCCAAAGGCAGCCCAAGCATGAATGGAGCTCTAACAGAGCTCCATTCACTTCTTGGATTTAAATCTCACCTGTTCTCATGAGAAAACATGAATGTGGGAAATTCAAAAATAAAAATAAAAATAACAAGAAAAAAGTTTACCCAAGCACATAAACACACTAAAAAAATAACAAGGAGCCCAGGGAGGTTCATAAAAAGAGGATAGCCTGCCTTGTTTCTGTGATTCTACCTGGAAGTGTTCTGTCATGACTGCCTACTGATGCTGTATTCATGGCAGGGCAATGGCACAAGGTTTCAAATGGCAGCAATGCTGGCACAGGAACAGAATGAGTGATCTATTGACAGCTTGGGCTGTCAATTAAATAGAACACCATAGTAACACCCGGGGAACACAAAAGGATGACATCATCTGATATTGGCGTCCTTTGGTGTTCCGCTGACATCATTATGACACCATATTAGCTGTGTCTGATAATCTCCTTAGACAGGACCTAAACCATTTAGGGCTTCATAACTGTAATTACTAAAACTTGAATTTTGCCCAGGAACAAAATGCAGTTCTCACAGGACAGCGATGGCCCCAAGGAATAGTGCCCACTACTATTCTTCCTGCCACATACTGAACTGACTTAAATTGCAATTGACTTTTCAAAGACAGTCACAATTAATGTGCATTTCAGTAATCTTGCCAATCTTGACATAACTAAGTGAATGCTATATTAGCCTGCATTAATAGAAGCATAGTTTCCAAGCCAAGGAAAGTAATAGTCCCACTATATCCTGTGCTGGTCAGGCCTCACCTGGAGTAATGCATCCAGTTCTGAGTGTTGTAGTTAGCAACCTTTGCATGCCTGTTTGTTTGTTTACACCCACTCTCTTCCTACATCACGTAGGCTTTCCTTTGTTCTCTGAGGTCTCATCTGCTCTCACCTCTGTCTCTCTGTGTCTCCCTCTCCTGCATGCCCTCCATGAAGCATGTGTGATAAAGAACTTTCTCTGGGTGAAATGCTCTGCCTATCCTCATATTAAGTAGAACTCTTTCTTTTCTTATCTTTCTTCAAGAAGATGAACCTGTGTTGATTATGCACAAGTATTTGTGAGTAAAACTACTTTTATATACATTATGAAACAAACTAAGTTTGATTTCTTTCTCTGCTAGGTATTGTGGGGGGCGGGGCTGGAGTGGGCTGGTGAGTTGTTCAGACTTTTACCTAGTTCATCAGATGCTCTGCTTGAGAGATCCACTCTCAGATTTCCTTATACTGGACATCTCATTTTAAGAAGGATATAGACAAGTTGGTCAGGAGAAGGGCAACAAGGATGATAAGAGGTATGGAGAATGAAGCATATGAGGAAAGGCTGAAGAAGCTGGGTTTGTTCAGCTTGGTGAAGAGAAGACTGAAGGGTGACATGATTTAAATACCTCAAAGGCTGTCACAGAGAGGAGGGGGTAGGCCTGTTCTCTGCTGTGCCAGAGGGTAGGACCAGGTCTAATGATCTGAAGTTACAGATTTTGATTGAACATTAGAAGGAATTTCTTGACAGAGAGAGTGGTTTGGCAATGAAACCAATTGCTTAGAGAGATGGCGGGATCTCCTTTTGGGGGGCTTCTTCAAAAAGAGCCTGGACAGCTACCTGCTGGGGATGCATTAGCTGGAGGTACTGAACTGAGCTGCAGGTTAGATTTGATGGTCCAGGAGGCTCCTTCCAACTCTGTGATTCTATGATTCTAGTGAAGTAGCAGCTTGCTATTAAAGCAGCAATATGCAAGGCTTAATTGCCACAACTTTCAAAGACTCTTCATAGGGTTTATCTATTTAGTTAATTAGCTTCCTCCTTCCCTCCCAGTCACTGAAGTGCCAGGGCACTGCATCCACTTTTTTGCTTGAAGCAAGAAGGCAACCTTAACTGTTCCTTATTCCTTCACCCTAAGTAAGCGAGAAGAAACAATCCTGTCATTCCATCTTCATCTGGAAACAGCCCCTTCAGCTAAGATTTCTGACTTAGTTTCCAAACAAGAACATATGTTCTGTGTGTCTATGTGCTTGAATGACAAGCCATGAGCAACTGTAGTTGGCACTTAATACATAATGTTTAATGACATAACCTGGGGTTGTCATTAGGTCTCATGCTGTTTCCACACTGCAGAAATAATGCAGTTTGTCACCACTTTAACTATCATGGCTCTGGGATCCTGGGATTTGTAGTTTGTTGTGGCACCAGAGTTCTCTGACAGAGAAGGCTAAATATCTCACAAAACTACAAACCCTAGAATTCCGTAGCATTGAGACATGGCAGTTAAAGTGGTGTCAAACTGAAAACACTCATGATTGTTGTTGTTGTTGTTATAAATTTCTAAAACATTTAGTGTGACACAATAGTTCTACACAATCACCATCCATCAAATTGCTCAGTTTCCATCCAAATGTATAAAACAGGGCATTTGGCACATTCAGTTGTGTTAAAGAAATAACTAAGGGATAGATCCAATGTTAAGCCCAACTAGAGATGACCCACTGAAATCAATGAGACATCTGTGGTGACTAATGAGTCCCATTAATTTCAATGGGTCTATTCTATTTGTAACTAACATTGGATTTAATCCTAAACATCTTCATCATCTTCACCATGTTCTACTGCAAAAAATCTAGACAATGACACAAATACTCAAAACTTACCTAGCTCTTCTTGACCATACATGCTGAGTCTCCTGGGATCTCCTGGCATTTCTTAAGATTAACCCACAAAGTGTTGGCATCCTGCTTTGCAGTTCTCAGGTCACAGTGCCATAATGAAGTCATAGAGATGAGGTCATAGAGAGCACACAGTTGAGTATGAGGTCACAAAGGGAGCATAATTAACTTTGCCACATCTTCCTGGTCTTACTACTACAATGAATACAGAAGGGGGCAGGCAGTACAGTACAGGTTCAGCGAGGAGACAACTGTACAAAAATACTTCATTAATGAATACAGACATTAACAACACTTTAAAAAACAAATAAAACTAAAATCCTTAAGGGATACATTCAATATGTTATTTTACAAAGTGATGTTCTTGGGTATGGGCAGAGAATAACATTTCAAATCATCAGTGTATACAGTTAGTGCTCTCTGTGTTGCTCTTATATTGATATAGCCACACCCCTTAACATAAGTTCTCTGTGCAGCCCAGAAAACAAATGCAGCATAAAATAAAATATAAAACAAATGCGAGTAATAGAATATATTGTTTTCAGTGCTTTCACTGGGCAGTCAAAAGACTATCAAGGTTCCACTAGGCAAGCTTTTTTGGGAACCTTGTTTTGCAGCCAGGGTGCCCTCCCGCTAATAGATTCATGCTTACTTCATTTGGTGGGGCTATGGGAGCAGGGCTTTTGAAGCCCTTCATCTTCACATAGGTATGTATGTGCGGCCCACATCAGTGAAGGAAATCTTTCTGATAACTTCATTCAAGGAGCCAGCATGGTATATTGGTTTGAGTGTTGGACCAGAATTCCAGGAGACCAGTGTTAGCATTCCTGACAAGCCCCACCCTCAGGAGCCCCCAAAATTGGCTTATTAATAATTTGGCATATTAATATAGTCACGCACATGGGAGGACAGTAAAACCCAGGGACTTGCTGTAAGGACCCCAAGGGCAAGTACTAAGCCATGGATCACCCAAGAGAAGGCCTATTGACAAATTCCAAACTGAAGGAAACATAATGAGCTCGAGCTAAACCTGAGGACATTACCTGCACACACTTGGTGACAGACAATTGATCCCATCATCAGTGGTTGAATTATTCCTTTGTCCGGAGGTATCACTCTTCCCTTAATCCCCAGACCCAGCCATCAAGGAGGCAGCTCATGCATTGTAAATTTAATCACTAGAATATTTAGGGTAGTTGCAACACATTAACATCCTCGGAAACCCATTGTTCAAACTCAGGAGTTTCATGAAACCCATTGTTTCAACATACAAAATCCCATCACCCGAGGGCACTTTTTGGGTATAACTACTGGCCCAAAACCCTGCCCCAGTGTGCACAAACTCCATTCCTGAGGACACCACATCCGACTGTGTTAGCCAGGTGCACAGATCTCTTCCTGGGGTCACTATGTTTCTCTGTGTAGCCATTCCTGTTTCATCCATCCATGATTCTTTATGACTTCAGACTACAGGACAGGTGTTGTATTACCCCAGAAAAACTTCCTATCTATTCCTCTGTCAACTTCTCTTCTTCAATGCCTAGTGGTCTTGTGTGAATGCTTTGTTGTATGAATGTTTGTGTGATTGGTGTTATTATTTGTAAACTCTTAATAAATATCATTATTAACTCTCCCACATGTATTTGTGTGTTTGCCAGTTCAGAGTTAGCAGGGATAAAAATAGGCGTAAAGATCCCCTTGTTGCTCCCTTTCACATTTTGACCTCTTGATCTTCTGCAGTGGTATCAATGTCTAAAATGGTAAAAGAGCTGCTCCAGTGTTTCAGGCTTTCAATTGAGAAAAGTCATCATCATTTGTTTCTTATAACTAAAACAGAAATGAAAAATCTTACATAAGAAATCCTCTAGTCCCTATACTTTAAATCTGGACACTTGTCAGTCAAGTTACAATTCCAAATGGTTGGATGCAAGTGTCAAGTGTAAAGAAAATAGGCAATGTCTCTCTTCTTGCCTTTCAAAGGAGGAAAATGTGTTTAACAATGCAAATCAGAATTATTTAATTGAATAGTTCAATTTAATTCACAACAATCAGTGAAAAGGTATATGAATTTTAGGACCATCATTCTGTTTATACATCCAATATATTAAACACATTACCCATTTCTGGATAAATTTGTATAGCACTAATATCCCTCTCAGATTTGATCATGTCCTTGTTATAATTAGAACATGATTAGAACTTGTAATGCTTAGAACATGATTAGAACACTAGGGGGTTGTCTATATGAGGCAATAAAATGTGGATTGGTGTGCAGTGATGCCAGTTCACAGAAGCATTCATTTTTCTCCATGATTTTTTCGCATCACAGGTATGCGAAGCTATCCATGTTTGATGTTCAGACGGGCATGCCTGTGAATCAAGATGGTGGCCGTGAGTGAATTACTCACATTTTTTTTTCTCCAGAAGTTGCTGCCACCAAACAGTATTTTTTTAAAAAATAGTAAAACCAAGGGGTGGAAGTGAGATACTAAAAAAGCTTTTTTTAAAAAAACCTGTTTTGTCGCCTCAGCACACGATTGCTACTGCAAACATTCAACATGGTAGTTCCAGCCATTTCGTTGCCGACAATCTCTTCCCCCCACACATGTCTGACCAATCAGCGATCCACTTCTATCTTTGCCCAGAATGTGTGCAATCTAAATCGGTTGTTCCAACAAGCAGGAATGCACATTTCCTTTGCAGCTGCAAAGGCTTTTCCAATGCAGTTTATGGCATTTTTGCTCCCCTCTTCTGAATATGGTGAATCTCTGTGCGACCCCATTTAGACAAGAGGTATTCTCAAATTCTATGAGGAGTATTTTCACTGTTTAGACAAGCCCTAGAACATGAACCATTGCATTCAAATGATAGGAAAAGAGATTCCACCTAAACATTAGGAAGAACATTTTACTATAAAAGTGGTTCGACAGTGGAACAGAGTGCCTCAAAGGGTGGTAGACTCTCCTTCTTTGGAGGTCTTTAAGCAGATATTGGGTGGGCATCTTTCAGGAATGCTTTAGTTGTGTATTCCTGCATGGCAGGGGATTTGATTATGTGGCCCTTGTGGTCCCTTCCAACTCTATGCTTGGTCTGTTCCAAACCAGGATGTATGGAAGAATCATTCAGAAACAGCAGGGAAAATGACTTACTCCACTAATGACCATGAACATTTCAACTGGTGTACACTGAAACACTGACAATAGGTGCATTTGGAGGTCTGCCTCATTCATAGGGTTGCTATATGTCAAATGGACTTTAGGGCTCATAATAAAAAGTGGATTCATTCACAGTTTATAATGGGTGCCCAGAAGTGAAAGAGAACAGGGCTAATAAACTTTTAACAATTATGTAGAAGGGGGTAAAGTTTTGTTGAGAGCCAAGTGGTGTACTGTAGTGGGTTGAATGTTAGACTAGAACTGTGGGAGTCCTGTTCAGCCACAGAAATCCACTGGGTGATCTTGAGGAAGTCACACTCTCAGTGTTAGACAATGGCAAACCATTTCTTCTGAAAAAACAAACAAACAAACACCCTATGATATGGTTACCACAAGCAGGAGTCGACTAGAAGGTACCTAACAAGAGAAGAGAATTTCAGGAAGTGTAGCTTCTCATGCAAAGGACACAAAGCTATAGGAGCCTTCTCCTGTTTCTTTGCAACTGCTTCCCCTAGGTTGTAATTTGATCTAAGAATCAAAAAGCCATGGAAACCCATTGGGTGACACTGAGCAAGTCACACTCTCTCAAGACTTGTCCACACAGCCAAATAAATAACCTTACCTTGTTTTCACAATATTCTGTCTAGATGACACATGGTTCAAAGCTGGATTGTTTTATCACCTCAGGACTTTAATCTGGACCAAAAAGAGTTGGCATTTACTCCAGATTTTAGCAGAAAACTAAGATATTCATGTATGTTTTTGGACTGAGCTCCATAGCGACATTGGTCTAGGGCTGGCGGGAAGAGTTTCAGTGGGTGGGTGGAAAAGTTTGGGAGGAGTCTCCCTGGGCCTGGCAATCTCTTTCCCCATTTCAATTTCATCTTTTAGCAGTTCCTTTGTCACCATTTACTTTGCATACATGGCAGTTGTTAAGAGAAGTGCATACCAGCATACCCTTATTGCTAGCTATGCATACCTCCACTTAACTGGATATCCGGAGCCCCTCTGATCCATGGGAAAAGACATACATACATTCGCATGCATTGGGGTACAGGGAAAAAAACAGAGCGGCCCCAGCCACATGGCTGCACATACCAGAGTTTATCAGACAGGAATGTAAAAAGTGTTCCTGTCCCACAATCTCCCTCCCACTCCTGTCCTGTCCCTGACCCACCACAATCACCCTCTAGACCACACTTACCTTCTCTAATGTCGTTCCAGCAGCCCAGGAGTGAATGGAACTCTAATGGAGCTACCTTCACTTCCTGGATTGAAATTCCATGGGTTCTCATGAGAAGACGCGAGCATGGGAAATTCAAAAATAAAAATAACCCAAAAAAGTGGCAGCAAGCACAAAAACACACCTTAAAATGTTAAAGTAACCTGGGGAGGGCCATAAAAAGTTGTCATTTACCTGGATGTCCTGATCTCACCCGGAAGTGTTCTGGCAGGGACCTCCCATTGACACCGGGATCTCACCAGTGAAACGGGGCACTTTGTCACATGCATGGAAATCTGTGGCAGAAACAGAATAGGGGGGGGATCTATTGATGGCTTCTTCTGTCAATAAAAAGCAGTGTTGGCAGAACGGGAACAGAACATGTGCAGAACGATGGGGAACGACATCATCTGATAAGGGAGCCCTTTTGCGATCTCCTGGTGTTCCTGTAATGCCACTTTAAATGTGTCTGATAATCTCCCCCATGATTTATCAGACAGGGGTGAATACAAAAGGGAGGACTGTGTGTGAACAGTGCCCTTGTACTTGCCTCCGTGTGTGTGGCAATCATGTGGACAAGCCTGTGATTGCTGCAGACTATAACCCAAAGGGAAGCTGGATTTTCCTGACAGTGTTGACAAGCCCTCAGCCTCAGAAGAGAAAGGTAACCCCCTCTCCCCAAACAAATCTTGCCAAGAAAATATTGTGATGGGTTCATCTTATGATCACCATAAGTCAGAAACAACTTGCAGGCATACAACAACAATCGAAAAGCCATTTTCCTGTGCCCTTTTATCTTCTAGCATTTCCAGAATAAATGAAGGGAGACAGCATGCAATTCAGGAAACCAGAAAAGGGAGGCCCTTCTCATTATTAATTATAAACAGAGGAAGAATTTCACTTTAAGAGTGCCTGATTTTAATAAAAAGTATTATGAAAATGGCAAATGTTCTTATTACAAGCCTATTACTTGCAAATTCCCATCAGTCTGACTATTAAATGTAATTAGCTTTGTAATCATCCCAGTCACAGGAAGTCTAGAAGGGAAAAATTAAAAGGTGAAAACTCTCTACAGCTTGATCAGAATGTGCCAAGGCCTCACCCCAGATGATCACTCCCTTGCATCCCAACCCCACAAGAGATTTCTTCTCACCAACTATGTACATATCACACAGCCATATCACCCTGAATGTACCTGATCCTCTCTTGATTTTGGAAGTTAAGCAGGACTGGGCCTGGTTAACATCTGGATTTTCAGGTAGGGCTAGTGAAAGTGTCCTGCTGAAAGAACTGTTGCCAGTCAAAGGGCTTGTCTACATGAGCCCCCCCCCACACACAAAGTATTGCCCTGCAGTAATAGCAAGTTGCAGCAGCTACAATTTGTCTTAATGGTGTTTTTGCCTGCAAAAGCCCTCATAAGCTTCATATCTATGATGGCAGCCACAAGTAATTTACTTATGTTAGTATGTAGCTGCCACCTATTTTTTTTTAAATGAGGTCTAAGGTGCGCAACAACCATAGAGTGATTTTTCAATTTAACATGGCAACAAAACCAGCTAGAAACACTGATTTTATCACCTTAGCAATTGCTCGCTAAGTTAAAAAAAAAAAAAGTGTCCCTGGGCACTTGCCCTGCTCCCATGCTTGCCCAGCCAATCAGGTTCATGCTTCCTGTACTACCAGACATCAATTCATATTGAATCTCTGTCCTAACAAGGGGGAATACATATTCCCCTTGCTGTTTTTGAAAAACTCTGGGAAAAGCTGTGAAGGCTTTTCCTCCAGAGTTCCAGCGGTTTTTGGCCCTCCTCCTTCTGAATACAGCGTAACACTGCTGGATCCCATTAAGACACGTAGCCGTCTCCTCGAATTCCACAAGGAGTATTTTCACCATTTAGACCACCCCAAAGTTGACACCACTAAACTACAGGGAGAAATGAACTAGCTCTTTATAAGGCTGCTTCCTAAATTCCTATCTTTATGATTGCCAGATTGAAAACTGCTACAGTACTGTATATGGAGCAATGAACTAGCACTATATGAGGCAGCTTTCTATGTTCCTCTCTTTATGATTACCAAATTAATAACTGGAGAGTCTCCAGTACCTTCTACCTTGTGTAGAAGAGGGAATTTCAACAGGGGTTGCTTGTCAGGTAACAACAGTGGCTGAAATCTCCCCTTTTTCTCCCCCAACCATTAAAGGTACAGCCACCCTCCCCCATTTTGACTCTGGCAATTGTAATCTTCAGAAAAAACCAAACTGCTTCTTCAGCTCATTGGCATTTAAAAAGCAGTTTGGTGATTTGTCGTGGAAGTTCTCTAATGGGAAACTCAGGGCGGTGGGGGGCAGGGGCTGGACGCAGGGAATAAAATATCATGCAGCTGTTTCTTCTTTAGTTCTGTTGTGCAAACTTCTTAACTACTTTGGGCTCAGGGGACTTTAATCATGGTCAGCTGGCTGTCAAAGGCACTCTGAGGCTCTAAGCAGGATAGGGCATCTCCAGATTCTCCAGTAACATTGCAAGATCATCTGGGGGTACATTTTCAGGGGATGCAGCTCTTCCACCTGATGTTTTCTGTTCATTACTTCTTTAAATAAAAATTGGACCCCACACCACCAGCAATTCCTTGCAGGGCAGCTTACCCCAATTCAAACAATCTATACACCAACAGCCCACAAATAATAATGAAATGTAACCTCAGGCAGATGGGAGTTTAAACAAAAGGCTGGTTGGTGCTTAACCTTTTCAATTCCAGCAGTTTTTCCTTTCTAAAACAGAGTGGCTAGTGGTTTGAATGGTGGGCTAGGACTCTGTAAGAACAGAGCTGGAATCACCAGTTGGGTATGGAAACCCACTGGGTGACTTGGGAAAGTCACGGTCTCTCAGCCTCAAAGGACTGCAATGGAAAAACTCCTTTGAGCAAATCTTGCTAAGACAAACTTATGATAGGTTAGCCTTTAGGTTGCCATAAGTTAGAATGAATTGAAGACACATAATAACAAACTCCACCCTTCTGCTACTCCTCTATTTCGGGGGGGGGGGATACAACTCCCTGTGTCCCCCTGTAACCCCTTCACCAAGAAAAAAGCAGCTGAGGAGGAATTTTGAGAGGCAAGGTCTAAGTATTTCTTCTTGCTTGGAAACAGATTGCTGAATGCAGTGCTATGTCCAAAAGATCCTAAAATGGGCCTCTGCTGCTCTGATTCAACAATATGGGCCAAGTTCTCTGCTCCCATTTCCCTCCTCTCATTTGAAGCTTAGTTCACACAAACAAAGGACATTTATTCCACTTCAGACTGCAACTAAATAATTGTAGGTCTGAAAGGTTCATCACGTTAAAACACTTGGAATACAAGAAACAACCCAAACAGGGATTTTTAAACTATCATTATTAAAACCTCCCAGAATATAAAGCAACATCTGACTTTAAAGCAACATCAATACATGGTAATGGAACAGGAAAGCCTCCTTGACTGATAGCCCAATCAAACAGATGCAGGATTGTCCTCCACTTGGATGAAGTGACACAGACCATAACGACTCCTATTGCTTCTGCCCCAAACCAAAATACTCCTTGCAAGACCCTGCCAGCAGCACTGAGAGTTTTGGGATTTGACCTTTTAAAAAGACAGTTGACAACAACAGCAACACACCTTGCAAAACCAAAGATCAGCAAGAAGAGTTCCAGCAAAGCATGCTATTTTCTGTGTTAGGACTTTATCAGACAAAGGCAATATCGCTAAAAAAAAACTGCATAATTTAGGACACGACAATAGCAGCAAAGGCAAAATTATCAGATGTTCTCATGGCTTACCCATACCCGCTGTGTCACACTAGCACAAATCAAGTGCCACTTTTTATTGATGGGCTACGCTATTAATAAAAAATGACATCTCATTCACACCCAAGCAACACAGTGGGAATGGGTAAGCGATGTCATCATCTGATAATTTCTGCCATTTCTGCTATTGTCCCGTCCTAATGACATAGAATCATAGAATCATAGAATTGAAGAGTTGGAAGAGGCCACGAGGGCCATCCAGTCCAACTCCCTGCCATGCAGGAAATCATGATCAAAGCATCCCCGACAGATGGCCATCCAGCCTCTGTTTAAAGACCTCCAAGGAAGGAGACCCCACCACGCTCCGAGGGAGTGTGTTCCACTGCCGAACAGCTCTTACTGTCAAAAAGTTCCTCCTAATGTTGAGGCGGAATCTCTGTTCCTGGAGCTTGCATCCATTGTTCCAATCTCTGGAGCAGCAGAAAACAAGCTTGCTCCATCCTCAACGTGACACCCCTTCAAATACTTAAACAGGGCTATCATATCGCCTCTTAACAATCATTTTTCCAGGCTAAACATACCCAGCTCCCTAAATCTCTCCTCATAAGGCATCGTTTCCAGAACTTTCACCATTTTAGTCACCCTTCTCTGGACACACTCCAATTTGTCAATATCCTTTTTGAATTGTGGTGCCCAGAACTGGACACAGTATTCTAGGTGAGGTCTGACCAAGGCAGAATAGAGCGGCACTATTACTTCCCTTGATCTGGACACTATACTTCTATTGATGCAGTACAAAATCGCATTGGCCTTTTTAGCTGCCGCATCACACTGTTGACTCATGTTCCACTTGTGGTCTACTAGGACTCCTAGATCCCTTTCACACGTAGTCTCATTCAGCCAGGTCTCTCCCATCCTATATCTATGCATTTCATTTTTTCGCCCTAAGTGCAGTACCTTACATTTCTCCATATTGAGTTTCATTTTGTTAGCTTTGGCCCAGCTCTCCGGTTTATCCAGGTCATTTTGAATTTTGATCCTGTCCTCCAGGGTATTAGCTACTCCTCCTAATTTGGTGTCATCTGAAAATTTGGTAAGTATGCCCCTAATTCCCTCATCCAAGTCATTGATAAGGATGTTGAATAGCACTGGGCCCAGGACAGAACCCTGTGGCACCCCACTAGTCACATCTTTCCAAGACGAAGAGGAGCCATTGCTGAGCACCTTTTGGGTTCGGCCGGTCAACCAATGTTTGCCACATCTGATAAAGTCCTTAGTGTTATATGCCTAAGGTGATTTTATTTTCTTCTTTATTGAAAAACATCCAAGCTCCTTCTCTAGCCTATACTTGACTCAGCTCAGAAACCTTTTTTGGCCACCTCTATTTATAAGAACTACACCAGTGGTGCTAATCTGACCTCCTTCCATGCCTATATTGAACACATCAAGAGCAGAGAGCAGGATTGCACTTACGAGTCCTATCTGACTTTTTTGTTCAGTAGAAAATGTGAACCATGTCTCTATACACAAAGGAACCAGGAACACCAATATGTAACTTCACGGAGGCTACCTTGATGCTTCCTCCAAAACATATAGTGTTGGGGGTGGGGTGGGGAGAACAGGCATTGTGTACGATCTAGCTCCCACTCTAGCTGCTCTGTGTCTGTATGGGGAGAACACGTGAGACTGTTTGGTGCACACAAATGGACTGAGTGGGGTAAAGTAGTTTCTGGAAGAACTTCATGACTTCTAGTTTTTCAAGGTTGAAACTGTCAGATATGCTTTCCCCCAGCTACTATCTGAAGTAAAATAGTATGTGGACAGGCAACTCCGGCCTCCTAGGGTTCTTTTTACTCTTTGATTTTAAAAAAAAAGGAAAAAAAAAAGAAAGCCCTTGTGAGAACAGTTATGAGGCAAAATGTGCAAGCACTATTTTGGTGTGCTCAGAGGGGTTCAACCTATGGGGGAGGGGTTTGGTAGTGAAAAAATTTCCCCTGTCTCCCACACAGTCACCTACCCCTGCTTTATTACAATGAGACTGTCCCATGGGTTTGGATGAAAACTAAAGGGGAAAAGATTTCCAGTGCTACTTTTTCCTCCCAGTGGCTTCATAAAGACTGGATCAGAAAAACTGAGAACCCCCAACTAAGGTTACGAGTGATGCCCAGTGCAGAATGCCCAACAGATCATCGCCTCGTCAGATGTAAACTAAATCTTCATCTTAAGTTCAAACCTAAGAGGGGTGGCATCTTAAAGAAGAGACTCCAAGTCAACAATCTTCAACAAGCTACCATGAGAGACAACTTCCAGGCAAATCTACAAACGAAACGTGAAGACCATCCTACAGATCGTTCTCCTACAGTGCTTTGGCAACATATAAAAAACAGTATCCTCCAGTCTGCAGAAGAATCCCTCGGGTTCTCCCACAAGAAAAATCAAGACTGGTTTGATGAAAACAACCAAGAGATCCAGGAGCTGTTGGCAAAGAAGAGAGCTGCTCACCAAGCATACCTTGCCCAGCCAACCTGCCATGTAAGAAAAGCAGCTTTCCGCCTCACATGTAATAAACTACAACAAAAACTCCGAGACATGCAGAACAAGTGGTGGATCAATATAGCAGAAAAGACACAATGTTGTGCAGATCTGGGTGATCATAGAGGATTTTATGAAGCTCTTAAAGCAGTGTTTGGACCTACTTATCAGGTCCAAAGCTCCTTATACAGTACAGATGGTCAAACATTAATTACTGATAAAGCCTCCATCCTGAATCGATGGGCTGAACATTTTCAAAGTCTCTTTAGCACCAACCGAGTAGTCCAATCCCCAGCTATCCAACATATGATATAAGAACCAATGAAAAATGAATTGGACATAGCTCCCACTTTGGAAGAGACCCTTAAGGCCATACAGCAGAAGAAAAACGGCAAGGCTGCTGGGATTGATGGAATCCCACTGAAGTTTGGAAACACGGAGGTCATGCTCTCCATGAAAAATTCCACAAATTCCTTGTGAATTGCTGGGAAAAAGGGGAACTGCCATCAGACCTCCGAGATGCAGTCATCATCACCCTGTACAAGAAAAAAGGAGCAAAATCCGACTGCTCAAACTATCGAGGCATAACACTGCTCTCTAAGGCTGGAAAAATCCTTGCAAGGATACTCCTGAACAGATTAGTTCCTGCTATTGCAGAAGAACTTCTCCCTGAAAGCCAATGTGGCTTCAGAGCCAATAGGAGTACTACAGACATGGTATTTGCCCTTAGACAACTGCAAGAAAAAATTAGGGAGCAGAACAAGGGTCTCTATGTAACATTTGTCGACCTCACCAAAGCCTTCGACACTGTAAGTAGAAAAGGTCTGTGGGAGATCCTGGAAAGACTAGGATATCCCCCGAAATTCCTTAAAATGATTATCTTGCTACACGAGGGCCAGCGTGGTCAAGTCAGATATGGCAATGCTCTTTCAGAGCCCTTTCTAATAACTAATGGAGTGAAGCAAGGTTGTGTTCTTGCACCAACTTTATTTACAATCTTCTTTAGCACGATGCTCCAAAGGGCTATGGCAGAGCTTGAAGAAGACGACGGCATCTATATACGTTACCGTACTGATGGTAGCTTGTTTAACTGAAGCCGTCTGAGGGCTCACACTAAGACTCTAAACTATCTAGTCCGTGAGCTGCTCTTCGCCGATGATGCTGCCCTTGTTGCTCACACAGAAGCAGCTCTGCAGCGCCTAACGTCCTGCTTTGCAACAGCTGCAGAGCTGTTTGGGCTAGAAGTCAACCTGAAGAAAACAGAAGTTCTTTACCAGCCTGTACCACAGGACGAACACCACCATCCCCACATTGCCGTCAGCAAATCTGTGCTCAAGTCTGTTCAGCAGTTCACCTACCTGGGAAGCATCATTTCCTCAGATGCCAAGATTGACAAAGAGATCGATCACAGATTAGCAAAGGCATATAGTGCATTTGGAAAACTTCACAAAAGAGTCTGGAGCAATAAACACCTGAGGCAAAGCACAAAAATCAGTGTGTTTAGAGCCATCGTACTGTCTATCCTCCTTTATGGATCTGAAACATGGGTCACCTATCGCCACCACCTACGACTCCTCGAGCGCTTTCATCAGCGCTGTCTATGCACAATCCTAAATATACCCTAGACTGACTATGTGACGAGTGTTGCTGTCCTTGAGCAAGCAGGGATCACCAGCATTGAGGCCATGATATTGAGAACACAGCTGCGCTGGGCAGGGCACGTTTCTAGGATGGAGGACCATCGCCTCCCAAAAATACTACTCTACAGTGAACTCGCCATGGGTCAGTGTAAGAGGGGCGCTCCAAAAAAGCGATACAAAGACTCCCTGAAACAACATCTCAGGCTCGGCCAAATTGATCACCAACAGTGGTCCGCCCTAGCCTCACATCGGGAGGCATGGAGACGCACTATCCACAATGCTGCAGGCTTATTTGAGAACTCACGACGAACAAGTCTTGAAGAGAAACGACAACGCAGAAAGAATCACAACCCAAAAACATCACCCAAGGAGACCTTCTGCTGTGCTTTTTGCAACCGGACTTTTTTATCTCGGATTGGCCTTTTTAGTCATCAGCGCGCTTGTAGAAAGTGTGGGATGAGTCCTTCCTGAATCTTCGTTTGCGAAGAAAAGCCAGAGAGATCACCCAGATTTTGCATCCCACAACAGGACAGAGCACTTTAAATATGTTCTATAGAGAATCAAAGCTCTGTTTTTGAAGGGAGCTCCTGTATCTTTGGGAGCAGCTAATATGACCTTGGAGAAGGCCATAACTAGCTGGCTTCAAAAAACTCAAGTGCACAGCTTTATAACAACATGGATGTCCAACCACAACCATCCCAGAATGACAACTAGGTTTTAAGACCTATGCATTTTCAGTGATGACCAGTCCAAAGGACTGGCCTCTAAAATATATAAAATGCTCATAGTATATACCGTACCTATCTGTTAATTGATGGTACCAAAGCTGTATGGCAGATGGACCTCAATATGACTATTTGTGAGGCATAACAGGGTGGGGGGACTATAGGCTTACACCCCTGTTTCAAGCAAATTGGCCAGCACCAGAGAATCACTGTATAAAGCCAACCATAAATAGTAACATACACCATGTAGGTTATTATTGTGTAGGGTGATGTGGGCCCCAGGTTGTGTGTGTGTGTGTGTGTGTGTGTGTAGAGCTGCTATGCCCAAACATGCAACTATTCTGGAGGAGAGCACTAGAGTTTCCACCTGGAATGACTGGCAGCAACACAACTCTCGATGGTGTGCTCCTTTTGCTATCAGTATTAACAGCTGCCCAATAATGATATGTGTGAAGTCGAAGGCTTTCGCAGCGGGCATCTGTAGATTTTCTGTGTTTTTTTTCAGACTGTGAGGCTGTGTTCTGGAAGAATTTATTCCTGACATTTCACCTGCATCTCTGAAGATGCCAGCCACAGATGCAGGCGAAACATCAGGAATAAACTCTTCCAGAACATGGTCTCACAGTCCGGAAAAAACCCACAGAAAACCAACAATGATCTACTTAAAAAGATTTCTCTCTTTTATTGAAAACAGGTAGATGAGAAGTAGCCAAGAACTGGAGAAATGCAGACAGGCTTACCTTCTAGGGGTGGTTCAACAGGTTTGGTCAATAGCATTTATGGAAAAGTTAACATATCAAAAGTGAGCCTTAAACAGTGACAACAATAACAATGAGTTTATTGAGATCTGGCATCTGTTTATTGGGCTCATCTAGACATGACTGTTTATTGTGAATGGGTGCACATTTTTGCCCATTCACAGCAAAGTTGATTTGTCTAAATCATTTCTGCACCTTTTTACATTCGTTTGAATTGAGCAGGCACATGCACTCATAAAGGAGAATTGTGCAAAAATGCACAGCGCTGCAAATTCGGGCAGCCATACATCTAAAAATGCACATCTATGTGCATTTTCCAGGAAGCTTCAGGGGAAACTGTGAATCCTTTTACTGTGGGTTTGTGGAGTTTTTATCCTCCCTCCCTCTGAATACTGTGAATCCCCTTCAGATCTCATTCAGACATATTGTATTCCCTGAGAAATCTATGAGGAGCATTGTCACCATTTAGACAAGCCCATTGTTTGTTTGTTGTGTGTATTCAACTCATTTCCGATTTATGCAAACCCTAAGGGGAACCTATTATGGGAGTTTTCTTGGCAAGATCTGTTCAGAGGGGATTTGCCTTCCTTTGAGGCTAAGAGAGTGTGTTTTCCCAAGTCAAGATTTTTCTACTTATTGCCCCCGTACTTTAAAAAAATGAAATTCTGGAGAATTATGATGTTTGTGGAGTGTATTGATTTTTTTTTTTTTAAAAAAACATTTTTACTGTTTAATCCAAGTTACAAAGGCAATGAAAAACAAACAAACATAAAATAGCAAAAACCATAAAGACAAACATCAACAAACAATCCCTAATAACACCCTTCCCCCTACCGTTACCCACCCCCACCCCAAAAGACTTCCTACACATCTCTGTCTACAGTCTCTAAATTAAACTCTAGATTAATCCTCTATAACTAAATCATCTTTAAATAAACAACCCTTCTCTCTTAATCTACACAGTTTCCCTCCATATTCTTGGGGGTTTGGGGTGCAAGCACCCCACAAATATATAAAAAAATGAATGAACTCTCCCTCTTCCTCCCAGGGTTTGCTTGGCCTTCGTTCCCTGGGGGAGGGGAGAGAGACAAAGTCCACGGAAGCCACTGCTGTCATTGCCAAGAAGCCTCATCTTAAATGCACTTGCCTCACCACCCCCAAGGTTGGGGGGACACCCGAGGCCCACACCAGCCACTGCTGTCCCCACCAAAAATCCAGGGACGGGGTGGCGAGGCAAGTGCGCTTAAAACAAGGCTTGCCTGGCCCTCCAGTTCCCCCACCCATGGGGGGCTTAAACTGAAGCCATCTAGAAGGCAGCAGCAAGGCCCGGGAATAGTCACCGAGAAGCTTCACTTTAAACGCACTCACCTCGCCATCCCTGCCGCCGCTGAAAATCCAGGGACCAGGTGGCAAGGTGTGTGCATTTAAATGAGGCTTCTCATCCATGGACCCGTGGCACCACGGATCGGGTCAGCAGAGAGGAAAGGGGGAGAAAGCACTTTGCTTCTCTGCCCCCTTTCCTCTTCTCCCATTGAGTTCAATCGGTTGAGGAGGAATGAGGCTTGCTTTCCTTCCTCAACCAAATTGAACTCAGAGGGATGCCCATGTTCAGCAGCTTTAAAGGGCACCCAGGGGGTTCAGTCTGTTTGAGGAGGGAAAGGCAAGCCTTGTTCCTCCTTAATGGGATTGAACTCAATGGGTGAAGAGGAAAGGGGGCAGAGAAGCAAAGTGTCTTCGCCCCTCTTTCCTCTCCATTGACCCAATCCACAGTGCTGCGGGTCCATGGGTGAGAAGCCTTGCTTTGAACGCACTCGCCTTGCCACCTGGTCCCTTGATTTTCGGCAGTGGCAGGGGTTGCGAGGCAAGTGCATTTAAAGCGAAGCTTCTTGGTGGCAATGCCTGGGCCTTGCCACCGCCTTCTAGACAGCTTCAGTTTAAGCCCCCCACAGATGGGGGGGGGAGGAACTGGAGGGCCAGGCAAGGCCTGGGCATTGCCACTGAGAAGCCTCATTTTAAATGCACTCACCTCACCATCCCATCCCTGGATTTTCAGCAGCAACAGCAGTTACTGGCATGGACCTCAGTTTCCCCCCAACCTTGGGGGTGGTGAGGTGAGTGCGTTTAAAATGAGGCTTCTCAGCAGTGACAGCGGGGGCTTTTGTGGGCTTTGCCTCCCCCAGGGAACAAAGGCCAATGAAAGTTGCACATTTCCAGGAGGGGGGGAAGAAACTTCTGAATAAACAGAACCACGAAAACCAAAGCTGTGATTATGGAGGAACAATTGTATATTTAACTAACTAACTAAAGAAAAAAAAGATAACAATAACAATAATCATATTTATGTTTTCCAAAGTAACGATAACATAGAGAAGTAATTCCAATGTAGATGTCAAAAACCTAAAGTCACATTATCTCCAATATTTTTTTAACATAGTCTCTAAAAGGTTGCCAAGTTTGCAAATAAGAGTGTATTGAGTGCTCTTTTAATAAATTTGTTACTTTATCTGGTGTGGCCAGGTCCCATAGTTTATCAATCTATTCTTCAATTCTTGGTATACCCTTCTGCCTCCAATATTTTGCTTATGTTATTCTTGCAGCTGTAACCGTATAGTTGATTGGTATATTATATTTTCTCTCTGACTCCCTTCTAATATCTACCATGTTTAAAAGAAACAGTCCTGGACTTGGTACTATTTCAATCTTCAAAATCTTATTTATTGTTTTCTCTATTTTCTGTCAATTTTTTTTAGCCATTTTACATTCCCACCATTGGTAATAAAAGGAACCAATGGCTTTATTACATTTCCAACACTTATTATTGGTCTTTTTATAAATTTGGCCAATTTTTCTGGTGTAACATACCACCTATACATCATTTTAAAGAAATTCTCTTTCAAATCATTACAGCAAGTAAAAAAAGCAAGTAAAAAAAAATTCAAACCCCTAGCCCATATCTCCTCCCATTGATCCAATTGAATGTTATGTCCTATGTCCCTTGCCCATTTCACCATACATTCTTTAAGCTGCTTTTCTTCTGTTTTGAATCTCAGTAATAATTTATAATTTTTAGCAATCATATGGGATTCTTCTATGCCTATCATTTGTGGAGTGTATTAATATTTGACAATTCATCCTGTTTTACCTATGTTATTATTATGTTGACTTGTATATTGCTCATATAACATATTGTAATTAATTAATTATGATATACTTAGTATTTTAAATAAATGAATAACAGATGTTTTAAAAATAATCTTCCCACTGGCACATAACATCCACCACATGAAAGATAATAGCTTTTTTTTCCACAGGAGTATAATCAGGAGATCTAAGCCTGAGGAAATTGTTACTCAAGAGGAGGCAAGTAATTGTTTGTAATTGTTTGCTTATTTAGTTCTCATGTGTACACATGAAAATTTTCAAAAAGTCTTCTCTCCACTGAATGAGAGTATGAGTTTTTGTACATTCTTTGCAGATTTTATGTGCATTTCCAGCCAGTATTGAATACTACAGAGGGGGCTAACAACAGGAAACATCTCATTTACTCGCTGGGAGGACTCCTTCTTTTTCTGTTTTTATCCTGCTCTTCCTGTGATTTTTTGGAGCAGTGAAACCTTGGCTGGGATCCACATGAGGTCTGTAAACATGAAAGGACCTCTGAGCCATGCCTCCTCTGTGGTCAAATACTAGAGTCATTCAACAGCCAAGGCAGCACTCCCCCGCCCCCCGCCACCTTGGACCACAAGTGTGATCTCTTCTCCCACAGGTGCTCACTGAGGTCTCAGACTGAGCTACCTGTGGTTGGCTCCTCCCACCCCTGAAAAGCATGGCTTGGACAGCTGGCATCCTCACAGGGGAGTCTGAGAGCTCACAGGGCAGGATGTCATGCTAGTACCTCTTCTCTTCACAAAACTGGAAATGGCAAAACTGGCACATTCCTGACTCTGAGTAATGCCCCAGGGTGGGTTAAAGAATCAGGTTTAGGCAGGGTTAGACTGTATTTCTCAGGTCATAACTAGATACCAGTTTTCAGTATTTGCATTATGCTTGTTTTCATTTAAGAGCCAGGTGGCTTTGTGGTTTGAGTGTTGAGAACTAGAACTCCAGAAGACTAGGATTCAATTCCTTGCTCAGCCATGGAAACCCATTGAATGATCCTGGACAAGTCACACACTCTTAGAGATTATCAAACTACACTTTTCTAGTGCTATTATTCAACTGAAACAGCTATGGCTGCCTCCTGCGGAATCCTGGGATTTGCAGCTTAGGGAGGGGCATTTATAACTCTCAGCCAGAGAGCTCTTAGGCCTCACTAAACTACAAACTCCAGAATTCCACAGGAGGTGGCCATAGCAGTTGAAGTGGAATAATAGCAGTATAACAGTATAGTGTCATAAAGTCCTAGCCTCAAAGGAAGGCAATGACAAATCTCATACAAATAAATCTTTCAAAGAGAAACCTATGATAGGGTTGCCATAAATTGGAGTCAGGTTGAAAGCATATAACACACATACACACCTACCTTGATAGCTAATTATACAGTCAGCCCTCCATATCCATGGATTCAACCATCCATGGCTTGAAAATATTAAATAACAACAAAACTTCCAAAAAGCAAAGCTTGCTGCTTAGCATTTTATATAAGGAACACCATTTTTCTATGCCATTGTATATTGGAACAAACCCCCAGTGACCTGCTGTACCTCTTCTTCAAAATTCAGTTTAGATTAACATTTTATGATGAGGATTGCATCTAATAGGACGTATCATAAAATAAATTCTGCTACTACATATAGCAAACCTTGATTTTGCCATTTTATATCAAGTCTTATGAGGAATGACTTAGGGATCTGGGTATGATTGGAGAAGAGAAGTCTGAGAGGTGACATGATAGCCATCTTTAAATATCTGAAAGGATGTCATGTAGAAGACAGAATGATCTTGTTTTCTGATGCTCCAGAAGCTAGAATGTGAACCAATGGAATCAAATTACAAGAAAAGAGATCCCACATAAACATTAGGAAGAACTTCTTAACAGTTAAGAACTTTTCAAGAATGGAATACATTGCCTCAGGGAAGCAGGTGTGAACTCTCCTTCTTTGGAGGCCTTTAAACAAAGGTTGGACAGGCATATTTCAGGAGTGCTGTAGTGCATTCCTATATGACAGGAGGTTGGACTAGATGGCCCTTGTGGCTCTTTTCAGTTCTTAACTTCAATGATTCTATATATATTTCCTAAAAGTCTTGAGTTTCTCTCAGTCTCACCAGATATAGAAATAATGTTAGTTAATTTTTGTTCCCAGTTCCAAAAATGGGATTCCAGATTATCAGAAAACCCAGTCAGGAAGAATAATAGACCACAAGAATCTTATGCAATTTTCTTCTCATAGTTGAATGTCCCAAAACATTGTGGAGTAATTATTCTCCATAGAAAAATGTTGTTGGGGTGGGGTGGGGGTGTTGTGCAGAAACCTGGCACAGAAACCTGTTTCCTGTGCAAAATTTATTTAATTAATTAATTAAATAAGGGAAAAAAATCAGGAAGACTTTTTTCTCTGTAGAGAGCTGGGTTTTGTGCACACATACAAACACACACACAACATAGATTTTCCTTGGTTTTTTTCCAGGCTGTGAGGCCGTGTTGTGGAATAGTTTCTTTCTGACATTTCGCCTGCATCTGTGGCTGGCATCTTCAGAGGATGCTGGCCGTGAAAGCCACACACACAACCCTCATGCGTTTTTCTACACAGAAGAATTCTTCCAGAACACTTTAGAGCATTCAAATACAGGGAGAATGCTCCACAGGAATATTCATTTTCTCTCACATTGGAGAGAAAAAATACAGTAATTATTCATCCTCCTATGCAAGGATGAAATAGTTGAGGATTCTCGCCCCACTTCTTTTTCCCCATTTTTTTCCTTATGTGAAGTGTGGGGAAAAGAGTTCACTGGTACTTCCCACCAGAGGGCTGCACACGACACAAATCTCTGAGAATTGCAGCAGTACTGTTTTCCTTCTGGCTAATCTGTATTTTTTTGGTCACTCTCCCCGTTCTAATTTTAAACCACAATGACAAAATAGCTCTGTGAGCCCAAAACACACAGACTAATACAAAGTCCAAGAGACTACGATAACCTCTGAGTTTTAGGGAGAAAACAGAAACAAAAAATGGGGGAGATGGAAAGAAGGACAAGATTGAGAGCTTGGATTATCAAATGACTAATACTCTTCTGGCTCTGATCATTTCGGATGCATTGTTGCACAATATGGTACTGATTGATCAAATCCCAAATAAGAAAGTGATATGGTAGTGAAAACTCTTTCAAGTATTGAACAGGCATTGTTTAGTTGGGTTTGAGTGACATTACCCCATGGCTTCCAGAAACACAAAGCATGGGTTGAAAAATTGGATTGTTCTCATTGTTGTGATTAAGCACTTGAAATATTTCTAAGCACTGTGGAAATAGTCAAGTAGACAGGTCCAGCACAATGAAGTCAACTTGATACAGATGGAAAAGCATAAGAAGAGAAAAGGAACATAATGTGCCTTAAAGTACCAGCTTTTATATGTTAATTTAGCAGTTATATTGCCATGACCAAGTGGAATGGTCACTGCAGGAGGCTGTCATTAGAGAAGCCAAATGTTTATTTCACCTCTCCTTTAGATCATATAATTAGGGGGAATGGCTGAGGATGGAGACAAGTGTGGGAATATAGAATCCTAAGGACACTTGAGTCTAACTAAAGGGACAGAGTGGGCCTTTCTATCATCCACAGAAGCAGCAAAACTGGAATTTAGAGAACATTCATATGCATGTAAGGCTTGTCTAAATGGGGAAAATACTCCTCATAGAATTCAAAGAGAATACCTTTTGTCCAAATGGGATCCTGCAGTGATTCACCATATTCTGAAGGAGTGGGGCCAAAAATGCCATATACTGCACAGGAAAAGCCTTCACAGCTTTTCCCAAAGTTTTTAAAATGCATGCTCCTGTCTATTAGGACAACCAAATTGCATCGCAGCGCATTCCCAAAAAGAGCAGGAGTGGAAACCTGATTGGTTGGATGTAGGGGGTGGTGGAGTTTGCTGGCAACGAAGTGGCTGTTGGATCTTTGCGGTAGCGATTGTGCCCTGAGGCAACAAAACAGCTTTTTTTAAAAAAAGGTCGTTTAAGCGGAAGGTCGCACTTCTGCACCTTGGCTTTACTGTAAAAAAAAAAAGAATACTGTTCAGTGGCAGCAACTTGTGAAGAATAAAAAATGCAAGTAATTCACTCATGGCCACCATCTTGATTTGCAGGCATGCCAGTGTGAGCCACAGATGCAGGCGAAACATCAGAAAAAAACCAAGGAAAATCTAAACATGGATAACTTCGCATACCAGCAATCTTACCAAGAAACCATGGAGACAAATGAACACTGCTATGAATTTGCAATAATGCGCAGAGATCAGGATTATATCACCTTGTTTAGACAAGCCCTAAATTTCGCGCTGCAGTATGAGACAAAGGCAACTGTGGTGAAAATCCTTTTGCTGGGTCCCTTTCAGTTATGGCACTGTGATTCCACTCTGACTGCAGTCTTAAATCCTATGGAATCATGAGGTTTGTAGTTTGGCAAGGCACTAGAGGAGCTCTCTGGTTGATAACTCTAAGTACTTTTACCTAAACTTAAAATCCCAGGGTTCCATAGGATGGAAACATGACAGTTAAAGTGGAATCATAGTGCTATAACTGCATAGTGTGAAAGGGCCCCTGGTCTCATCCAGGACAGAGCTTTTAATGCCCTGTGCTTTTATCTTGTTTATTATGTTTTAAATGTGTTGTGAAGTGCTTTAAATTTCTGCTTTTAATAGAATTGTTTATTTAATTGCTTTTCAATGTTTGTATAATAAGATTTTAGCTGTATTTTGTTTTAATTGTAGTGAGCTGGCTTGGGACAAGGAATATAAGTCAGGAGAAAGGCAGAATATAAATTTCAGAAAATAAAATTAAATCAATTGCTGGATGACAAATCAGCACATATATAAATCTCATTAATGTAATGGGTCTCCTCTGGTTAAGATTTAGGCCTAAGACTTCAACGTCCTACTCTTTTTCCAGTTTAATTTTATACCACTTCTCTTGCCCACCACAGTGAGGCTGCAAGTATGCTGCATAGCAGGTGAGGGTTGAGATGGTCAACAGGACTGGGGATTGAAGGCGAGGATAAGCTTTATTTTGTTGTTTTCTGCTGCATGGGATAAGAGCAGGAGGATCATATATGAATATTCTCTGGGCTTTTCTATACAGAGGAAAAATGTGGATTGCTGTGGGATAATGCCAACTCACAGCAGCTTCAATTTGTCCTTATGGTCTATTTGCAAGATCATAGGCATGCAAAGCAAACCACGTTTGGTGTTCCCATGGACATGCAAATCAAAATGGTAGGCGCAAGTAATTTGCCCGCAATTTTATTTTCCCCAGGTTGCCCCGCCGAACATTTTTTTAAACAAAATACAAGATGTGGAAGAGTGACCTTCCACTTTAGCAAACATGCAAAAAAGAAAAAAAAATAAAGACTGTTTTCTCACCGCAGCACATGTTTGCTACAGGGAAAATCCAAGATGGCGGTTCCAGCTGCTTGCCTTGTTATCAAGCTCTGCACCCCACACATATCTGACCAATCATCTGCTCATATTAGGAAAGCAAATCAATTCAGTTGCTTGTCCCAATAAGCAGGAACGTGCATTCCCCTAGCTGTTTTTCAAAAAATACAGGAAAAGCCGCAAAGGCTTTTCCCACGGAGTATATGGCATTTTGGACCCCCCTCATTCACAATACAGCAAATAGATGTGGGATCTCATTGGGACAGATTGTATTCTTCTTGCATTCTGTGGGGAGTATTTTCTTCATTTAGACAACCCCTCTGAGCCACAATCTGTCTCTCCTAGTAGGTAGGCCTGACCTTTGGGAAAATTTTGGTGGATTACCACTATAATCTATGTCTTTGGACGGGATGAAAATAAAACAAAACAGCTGTCAAGTACAACATTTACATTTTAAAGTTAGTAATGGCCAATGTCAAGTTAATTAGAAAAACTAATTTCCCACCTACTCTTAATCAACTATATCAACATTATTCTCTCTAAAGACAACTGCAACAAACTCCCATATGTAGGAACCAGACACCCTTTGTTTTGTTAATAATCTTGTGGAACAAATACTTTGTGAGCACCTGATGATGATAACAATTACCAGTAGAGAAGAAAGAGCTAACCATAGACAGTTAAGAAGTGGTTGATTTAATTCCCTAGAGCCTAAATTAAATAAACTCTGTATGGCAGAATATCCTAATATTGTTGGCTTTGATCCTTGTTATGATAAATCAGACCCCAGAACAATTCAGAACTATCACCCAAATCCATTTTCTAGTACCAAGTACTGTAAACCTATAGAATCAATGGCACTTACATATCTTACCAAGTTCCCATACATTCACTGGTTCTACTCTGTTTGGGACTAGCAACTGGATTTGGGCCCAGAGAAGAAACATATTTAATTAAGAGATATGTTTTTTAATTTTAATTTTTGCAATAATATGAATAAATGAAAAAGAATGTTGAGAAATTTAGATAATCTGAATAGCCCAAATAAATGGAGAAGATTTTTAAAAGATGTTGAACAATCTTTCCACTTTCACACCAGCCAACCTCTGGTGTTCTAAAGAGGGAGGGATTTTGAGACTCCTAAATTCTTCACTCCATTGTTGAGACTACTGTATACTGGTCATTGTAAAGTTTTAGCAGCTGCAGATATATCAACTATTTATTAGGGAATTAGGTGTAGTCATCAGCGTGCTTGCAGAAAGCGTGAGATGAGTACTTCCTGAATCTTCGTTTGTGAAGAAAAGCCAGAGAGAGAGAGAGAGAGAGAGAGAGAGAGAGAGAGAGTAGATTTTCAGACTACAGTACACTGTTATAGTGTTACTATTCTACTTTAACTGCTCTTGCTCTCTGCTGTGGAATTCTGGGGTTTGTAGTTTAGTGAGGCCTAAGAGCTCTCTGGCTGAGAGTTGCAAATGCCCCTCCCTAAACTGCAAATCCCAGGATTCAACAGAAGGCAGCCATAGCAAATATAGTGGAATAGTAACACCATAACAGTGTTGTCTGAAAAGAGAGAGAGAGAGAGAGAGAGGTGCCTGAACTAGAAAAGGGAACAAGGAGGCCAAAATCATACTATTCACACCTCACACAAGCAACAGGTTTGTTAGACCAATGCATAAGACACAGATGATGTAAGTTCAAGTCCCAACCTGGGCAATAGGAAGAACCTTGTGGTATCTAAGTTTTGTCCAAAGTTTATCTATAAATTTAAAAAATTGTAGAAGGGTAGGCAAAGGACTTTATTAGAAGAACCTCCACAAACATCTCTATAGCACCATATTTTGTTTCTTATTTTTCATCAAACTGACCTCTAATTAAAAGAAAAAGCAGCCCCAGCATTACCAGAGCACGAATGGTAGCTCTGTTTACTTCCACGTTTGTGAACTAGGCGATTCTCACAAGAAGACACGAGCATGGTAAAATTTTTAGAAATGGCAAAATAAACACAGAAAAAGTACACACAAGCACAGAAACACACTTAAAAAGTACAAAGTAAACTGGGGAGGTTCATAAAAAGAGGATCCCCTATCTGGCTTTCATGTTCTCAATTGGAACTGTTCTGCCCATTGATGCTGTAATCACGACATAAAATGGTGCACTTTTTCAAAAGCTCACAATCCTGGGAACAAAACGCTACAACAGATCTATTGACACCTTTGGCCTGTCAATAAAAAAGAATGGCTTTTTGACCAGACAAAAACAAGAAAGCATGAAGTCGTCTGATATGCACACCCTTTTCAGTTAATTTGGCATCCTTATGACACCCTTTTTTGCCGTGTCTGATAAAGTCCTAAGTTAGAACTCACCTTCCTTATGTGCTAAGTTTTGACTTGCAGGAAGATATTTCCCCTCCCTCTTCAAACCCTCCAACACTTCACAGGAGAAAACTGGGACATGAGTGGCCAAGCAACATCAGTTTAGTCAAGATGGCAAATGTTACTAATGAGAGAGAGCACACAAGCTAGGAGAGGCTGCAGCAATTTGCTTTGGCCTTCTGCCCTTCTTTTTCTCTCTCCCCCCCCACCCCCACCCCACTGAGTGAATTGAGCGAAACTATTTTTGCACTTTGAAATAATTTTGTAGCAGCTGAAGTAAACCGGGGATAAAGGAGAAAAGTGGGAGGGGAGAGAAACTGGGACATTTTTAAAAGCAGCTGAAAAATGGGACAACAAATGAGTGTTATCAGGGCTGTTCCTGGCACATTGGGACAGTGGGAAGGTACAATAGATTATATTGTACTATTACCCCCACCTGCATTCTCAAATGTTCCTGTTCATTGTATTACCTCACCGTGGAGTCTACCTTCTGTTCTACTACATATCTTAAACCAGTGCTGGGGCAAGAGTGTGATTACCCAGTATTACAAAGAAGTCATGCTGCACATGTGGATAGTACTCTATTGTGCAGTGTAGTTATCACGCCAAACAAGTCTTGAAGAGAAATGACAACACAGAAAGAATCATAACCCAGACACACTCTCTCTTTCTCTGGCTTTTCTTTGCAAATGATGATTTTTCCCGCGCTTTCTGCAAGCGCGCTGATGACTAAAAAGGCCAATCCGAGATAAACAAGTCCGGTTGCAGAAAGCACAGCAGAAGGTCTCATTGGGTGATGTTTCCGGGTTGTGATTCTTTCTGCATTGTCGTTTCTCTTCAAGACTTGTTCGGTGTGAATTCTCAAATAAGGCTGCAGCATTGTGGATAGTGCGTCTCCATGCCTCCCGATGTGAGGCCAGGGTGGACCATTGTTGGTGATCAATTTGGCCAAGCCTGAGATGTTTCAGGGAGTCCTTGTATCAAGCAAAAGCAAATTGTCCTTCCTTGTGTGTTCTTCCTTATTAATAACTTTTGACATCTTGATCACACTCTGATGTCACTTGGCCACATAGTCCCAGTTTTCATCTGTGAACTGTTGGAAGGTACGTGCATGTTACCTCCAGGATCAGAGACAAGCAGATCTAAATACTATTTGCTGTGGAACAATAATAGGAGGAAGCTATTGCCTTCACCTCCTGCTAGTGGGCTTCTCTGAGTCCTCATGTTGGCCACTGTGGGAACGCTAGATTAGACAGACCATTGATCTGCTATGTCAGGGCTCTTCTTACATCCTTATGGTGAAATACATGTGAGGTGGCATGCTGCATCATAGTTTGAGGTTCCAGCTAATGTGCCAAGTAGGGTTACCAGTTCAGGATTGTTTTGGGACCTGAGGTTTCTGGGCCAAAACCTGAGATCTAGGGATGACCCCTTGTGATGTCATTAAGGGATATGAATTAAGTACCAACCACAGTTGCTCACCACTTGTCATCCAAACACACACACACACACACACTCAGCATATGTTTGTGTTTAGATATTTAGAAAGAAATCTTAGCTAAAGGAGCTGTTCCCAGAGCAAACTGAAACCAGGAGATTATATCCCTTCTCATTTACTTGGAGAGATAGGATAAAGGACATTTAGGACTTTATCAGACCCCCCCGCCCAATTAATGTTCTTTTGTCAGTGTAAATTGTGGCATTTTTATGCTGGCAAAAGAACACCCCACCCTACCAGAACTACTTTTAGGAGTGTCAGTGAGGCTTCCCCTGCATAAATGGAGCATAAACAGAGCTCTGTTTACTTCTGGGTTCCAAATCTCGCTGATTCTCATGAGAAGATGCTAGTATGGCAAATTCAAAAATAAAAGCAAAACCAAAACACAAAAAGTACAGCAAAGCACAAAAACACACTTTAAAAAGTACACTGGGGGGGGGTCATAAAAAGAGCATCCCTTACCTGGCTGTCACAATCTCACCTGGAAGCGTTCTGTCATTGACACAGCATTCATGTGAGTATAAGAGGAGGAGCCACCATTTTTAGTAGAAGCAGGGATATCCAGTAGAAGAACAAGACTGGATTCTTGACTGAGTATTTGTGATTCTCAGGCTGATGACACACTGCAGAAATAATGCAGTTTGACACTGCTTTAACTGCCATGGCTCCATCATACGGAATCCTGGGATTTGAGTTTGTTGTGGCACCAGAGCTGTTTGTCAGAGGGGGCTAAATATCTCACAAAACTACAGAACCCAGAATTCCATAGCATTGAGCAATGGCAGTTAAAGCGGTGTTAAACTGCATTATTTCTGCAATGTGGCAGGAGCCTCAGATTTGAGAATGTGTGGTATAGGGATTATTTTATAATGGTGACGCTAATGTGTGAAATGAACCTTCATAAAAATGAAGGCCTACATTGCTGAGGCCAAAAGCGTGGCACCAATGCCACCTGTCTCTATGTGGCAAATAAAAGCATCTTCTGAGCCCCTGACAAATGAAGGGTAACCCCTAGAGAGATGGCTTTTTCACTGGTGGCACTTTGGTTGTGGACTGTTTTCTCTGATGTTGTTATTTGTCAGGTTGATTTGGACTTATGGCAGGCCTATGAATGAGAGACCCATACCCTCCAACATTTCACAGATGAAAACTGTGATATGTTTGGCCAAGCAACCTCAAAGTGTGGTCAAGATTGCAGAAATTATTAATGAGGAAAAACACACAACCTAGGAGAGGCTGCAGCAGTTTGCTTTTGCCTGAGCCTACTGGAAAGGGCAAGACTCTGCCCTCACCTCTCCTCTCCCCCACTGAGTTAAGAGAATGCAAACTACTTCTTCATTTTGAACTTAGTTTGCAATAAAGTAGGCCCTTGGTATCCACTAGGGTTTGGTTCCAGGACCCCCCCCCCCCGCTAGATACCAAAATCCATAGATGCTCAGGTCCCATTAGATACAATGGCATAGTAAAATAGTGTCACTTATATAAAATGGCAAAATCAAGGTTTGCTTTTTGGAATTGTCGTTGTTGTTGTCATTTATATTTTTAAGCTGTGGATGATTGAATCTGTGGATGCAGAATCCCTGGATAGAGAGGCCCGACTGTAATTGAAGAAGAAGGGGGAAGTGGAAGAAGGAAAGAAACTAGGACATTTTAAATGCAGCTGAACAAGTGGGACAACAGAGCATTAATAGGGACTATCCCTGCAAGTAGGGACAGACAGTTGGAGGGTATGGATCTCCATGCTCCCTGGTCATCAACAGCCCTGCTCAGGTCTGGCAAGCTCATTGCTATGACTTCCTTGGTTGAATCAATCCATCTGTAGATATTGTCCCTGCCTGGTGCCTACATTGTGGTCTTTTCTGTGCCAACAAAATACTTACATTTTTTTAAAAAAATGTTCATTCCTTATCTTGCACTCATATTATTTGCATTTTCTTGCTTTCCTTTGGTTTTGTACTGTTGCTGGCTGCATTCTGTTTGGATTTGATGTTTATATCTTACTGCTTTTTACTGTAAACCACCCTGAGAACTTTTGTAAGTAAACAAACATACAAACAGAGCAGATCATTTCTCTTGGCAACATGTTAAGCAGTGTAAAAAGTCCTTTTGCTATGCCTTTCCTGGCCCTTTCTGTCCCCGGTAAAAGTGATGATGAAGTTAAAAGGGAGGGATGGGACACACCTTTAAACCTGACTCCTTCATGTCCCCATATTTATTTTTCTTGATGATATCTGTGCGCTATCAGTATCGCTTGGTATTTATAGAGTGAAGCAAGGCTTTTCTAACTGGTATTCCTGCCAAATTTGACCAGGTATCTGAAAAACAGGCTTCATTCTTTCCAAGCGTGCAGGTACTTCAGATGTTTATCAGAACACTTCCAAACTTCTATTAACCTTTTGCAGCTATTATGTCTGATGGGGCCTCTAGAGCTATTTAGTTTGGGCTCTGTTCAAGTTTTCAGATGAGTCAAGGTGCTATGGTGGGGGTTTCCCCCTCTCCTCTACATGGTTTAGAACTATTCTTCTTTCTCCTACTTTACAGTCATTCCCCCATAAACAAAGTTCTGAGAAAAGAGATTAGCCCATAGGCCTCCCCCCACCTCACTCTAGAGGAAACTGAAGAACAAGACTTCTCTACAGACAAAACTCTATTAGCTTGAAAATGCTGACCTCAGACAAAAATGTGTTTGCATCTATAATCTAAGCACCTGCATATCTTTCAAGATACGCCAAAGGAGCTGATATGGACAGTGCACAGGCATTTCTCACACCCCAGAAATTGTCCCAAAATGTTCACTCGACTTTGCTGAGAAGGTGGGGCTGACCAGTTACATCTTGCACAGTTGGTACTCGACAACTGTTTGGTAGCTCCACACACACATCCCTGCTCATCTGCACAAATATTTTTATCCCATGTCACTTTCCCAATATGCTACAAACATCTGTTCAAAAGGAAACAGTAATCTTAAAAAAAAAAATCTCACAAAAAGTGCTCACGGACATTAGACACCTTCCAAAATTAACATATATTGTGACTTAGCGGTTATTGGATGAGGCTGCTTCAGTAGTCAAGGAAAGGTCCCCCTAGCACCCTAAGAAACTCCCTTCTTATTGAAAGCCAAGTGACACGAGCATTTCTTTGCATGCACACACCCCTCAGTGAAGGGATAGTGACCCTACACACATGGGGTGGAGCATACCCTCCAACTGTCCCAATTTGGAAGGGACAGTCCCACTTTTTTAGCTGCTTTTACAATGTCCTTGTTTCTCTCTCCTCTTTCCCCCACACCCCCCACTTTATTCTCTCCTTACTTCCATTGGTGCAAATAGAGTTCCAAGGACAAAACTAATTTGAACTCAGTTAACTCAGTGAGAGGAGGGAAGAGGAAGGCATGAAATCGGCAAAGTTCTGCAACCTCTCCTAGCTTGTGTGTTCTTCCTCATTAATAACCCTTGCCATCTTGGTTGCACTCTGATTTACCCGGCCACATGTGTCCAAGTTTTCCTATGTGAAATGTTGGAGGGTAGGGCAGAATATTGAATGTGTGAGCACTGGAGTGGATGTAGCTCACTCAGGACAATACTGTAGTCTTAAGAAATTCTTAATTCATATGGCTAGATGTGTATTTTAACAGAGATCAGAGTCCCACCACCATCTTACTGGACATCTCTGAAGAAAACTGTTGCTTATCTCAGACAAAGCAGGCTGTTCTTTACACTTGCTAATGCCATGATAAATATGTTATTAAAGTACCCTAAGACCTTTGTTTGTTTGTTTTTGTTGAATGAATCTACATGGCATCCCTCATATAAAATGGCAAAATTGAGGTTTGCTTTTTGGAATTTTTAAAAAATATTTTTGAAGCATGGTTGGCTGAATCTGTGGATATAGAATCCATGGATTTGGAGGGCCAACTGTACTAATGGTGAGAGGTTCCTTCTGCTCCTTTCCCCAGTAGCACAAGTGCAGCTGCATCCAACCCCCAGGAAAGGCACAACTATACTCTCACAGTCCCAGGGCAGGTGAAGCTGCACTCAGGTGCTCACTGGCCTCCACTGAAAAGCTGGAGAAGGAAGAGCCTTCATCCTCCTGGACCACCAGCATATGCACTGAAGGCTGAAGCTGATGAAGGTTGCTCCTTAGCCCACCTATGAAATAGGACCTGGAGTGTATCTTGGTGCAGCCTCCTCCCCACAGGACACTGACTGATCATGGCAACTTTGGTTTAGTTGCAAATCTGGGGAGGGAGTGTTGTGCAATGTGGTATTGGAGACCTCACTGTGCAATATCCCCAAAAGTTCTTATGCTGGTGTAGAGCTAGAAGAGACCACAAGGGCCATCTAGTCCAATCCCCTGCCCTGCAGGAATACACAATCAGGATAGCCAGGATAAATATAGCCAGGAAAAGTACCCAAGAAGTTTTTGACAGTAGCATTAATTGAATATAAGGGTGATGATGCCCCTACCAGGCCTAAAGTAGCAGTAGGAAAAGCTGGATATGTGAATCAGCCTGACCTTTTCTGTTATGGGTCATGCTGAGATGAGTGCCATGCATTTGTGTCATTTATGTTACTATTATATGAGTGAGGGCTATACAGGGCCACCCAGTGCTCATAAGCAGTTCAAGAAAGAGTTAGAGACTTAATATTTGTCTAGAGTTTTCCCCAAAGATCTCAAAGCATTTCATAACCATGATCTTTGTATGCATTGCAACAATGCTATTGGGATAGGCAGATGTTACACATACATACAGCCATGTTACAGGCAGAAGGGTGATAGATAACTGCTTTTTTATAGTTACCAACTAGATTTATATGAGCAGAGATCTTTACCAAAGACTAGCAAAGCTAAGCTCAGGATCTTAACCATTATAATACCCCAATTGTCATGCTCATTGGAATCTTAGGAGATTTTCAGATGGGAGGACCCCCCCCCGTGGAGGTTGGGAGAGAAACGGGGCTGTTCTGCTTCCAGTGCTCCATTTCACATGCCCCCTCCTTCTCCTGACCACCATTCATTCTCCCTCCATCCTACTTTCATTTTCCTTCTGCTGTTTTTTTTACTAATGGAAGTTTTCGTTAGTAAAAAATAGTGGAAGGAAAATGAAAGCAGGATGGAGGAGGAATGAATGGAGGTTGGGAGAAGGAGGGGGCATGTGAAATGGAGTGCTGGAAGTGGAACAGCCCCGTTTCTCTGCCGACCTCCACGTTTTTTTTCCCCCCATCTGCAAATCTCCTCAGAAAGAGAAATAGGACTAGAGACAGAAATGGTAGCAGAGGCAGCAAGAGTATAATTCATATAAATTCCCAATGCACCAATGGCCCACAATCCGTGTGTGTGTGTAGTGTAAGTGTGTGTACACACCACATCTCACCACAATGGGAAGAGGCAGGCTCTCCTGTTTCATTGATGGTCCACAAGTGACCCAAAGCAGATACACTGTGGTAGGTGTAGAGATTTCCACTGGACAGAGAATGGAGCTGGTTTCAGTGGACAAGTGGGCTATCCAGAAGAGAGAAGTGGGGCCTGGAAACAATCAGCCCCAGTGCAGGCTCTATGTGTAATTATTGGGTGGGGGACAGGGACAAGGAGAAGCTAAAGCAATGGCATGGACAACTGGGAAGAGCAGATTGGCAGAAGTGGCAAAGGATGTGACTGCTTTTTAGCTGAATGTTATCACATTCACATAGCTGGAAACAACATCTTCAGATGTGAACTACTATCAATGGCAAGGTCTCCCGGCACACACAGAGGGAAAAATCCATTGCCTAGCATGATCATTGGACATGTGACATGCTGAGATACATCTTTCATTGCACACTGTGACTGGACTAGATTTGAAGAACAGCCCATAACAGTAGTTCTGTGAATAAAAGTCATGTTTTCTGGGTGTGAGTCATCACATCATGGCAGTTGCTGAATTATTCTTCAGACATCATGGCATGAGCTCTTAAGATTAGCATGGTTAACATTATCATGCATTATGCAATGTCTACTAGTTGTGTCTTTCCCCTTCACTTTTTATGTGATAATTTTCATGCACCCATGTCCATTAGCAGTCACCTGGTTTCCAAAAGATTAGTCTGTGGATGCTTCCATTTGATTACCCTTTGACGATAATGTATGCGTTGATTTCAGGCTCAGGTACGCATTCCAAAACCTCAGTCTTTTAAGGCTACAGAATTATTTGAGGATTCAGAATCTACTGATCTAATCCTCTGTGTGTGGAAGAGAGTAATGTGACCACATGAGCAAGAGCTGTTAACGAAGTAGTTCTTAAAATGAGTATTGGTTAGACTAGGAAGTGGTAATTTTATTCTGTGGAATCTAAGAAGCCAAACAATAATCAGTTTTAAAAGCACAAAACAGTAGTACAATTTCTTCTCTAACAGCTCTAGCTTACAAATGTACCTGCTTTCTTTAAGCACCTTTGCTTAGGGTGTAAGCTTGAGCCATTAAAATGCTTTAGATTTTCTAAATGCTTTTTATAAGACCTGGTTGCAGTCTTCAGGCCACAAATCAGAACAAAGTTAGTTGCATTAAAATATGACAGAATCCAAAATCCACAGTGATACCTTCACTGGGCCAACCAAAATGGACAAAATACATCATGCAAGCTTTTGAAGCTTCACTGACCTCTTCATCAGGCAATGATGTTAAAAATCTACATGAGAAGAAAAGTGAGGATGTTCAAGTCACAGGCCTAAATTTTGTCTCAGATGTTACTTCTGTTGTCCATTAAGGTGGTATAGAGGGATATTGATGCAGGCAAAGGCCACTCTCCTTTATGGCCATGTTGGGACTGGGGACAAAGGGCAGTAAAACATAGGCATTAAAATTTCAAATCCATTAGCTATCATTATCACTTTTCTTCTCTTTTATGATTTTTAACATCTTTGCCTGATGAAGAAGCCAGTGAAACTTTTGAAAGCCTGCATGATGTATTTTGTGCATTTTGGTTGGCCCAGTAAAGGTACTGCTGTTTTGTGGGTTGTGGATTTTGTTGTATTTTGCTGCATGGCCAACACAGTTACCCGGAATATGTTTTCTTAGTTGTATTAAGATTCATTCTCTAAGACCATTGATATTCTTGATTTAAACAGACCTGGTTCTATGGAATTTAGCCATTATCCTGAAAAGTAGGTATTCCATCCATTATTCTAGATGAAACTGCTTTTCTTTATAACCATTGATGAACTGAACTGAACTGGAGATAAATGCCCCTTCCCATTGCAAAACATAACCTTTTCATATTTGATGATCTTTTAAGGATGCCTTTTGGGGTATTTTGTTGCTGATGTTTTGTTTCACAGAAGAGAGAAGTGCCCATAACATACCTTCATCCCCCATCCTCTGTCAGCAACTGGAGGTTCCTTGGCAAATTCTGTTCACTTGAATACTGCTTGTCAGCTGATGTAGAGAGAAAAGGAATGTGAAGAAAAGGGACACCTGAAGCAACAGAATTTGCTGGCAGGCCGTGTTAGGAGTTGAAGGTTGAAGCGCTTTGCCACCTCCTCTTGTTCCTCCCCCAAAATATCTCACTCGGAAGAAGGTGGGAACACAGGGAAGGAAAAGAGCCTGAATTAATTTGCAAAGTGCCTGAAGTCTTGTCTGCATTGGTCGTGACTCTAGCAGTTCAGGTTCAGTGAGGCTTTTTAAAGTTCAAGAGTAGATTTAATGGAATAAAAGCAATTTTTTCACAGAGCATGCTGGGAATAACAACAACAACAACAATTACTACTACTACTAGCTGGACCCAGCATACCATACGCCATTATAAACGCCCCGAAACATGCCTGGTAGACCTCACGACAACCCTGTAAGGTGGGCCAGTGGATTTGAATTCCTCCTCCCCCTTCTCAGCATTCCACACTTTTTCCGGAATTGCTGAGGGTGACTCACTCTGTTGCCCTGCTGCCACTGCCGCCAGTTGACTGCTTCCTGCTGCCATTGCCACTTGACTGCCTGGTTCCTGTCTCAGCAGCGGGGTCTCTCTGCCAGTTGACTGCCTGGGTCCTGTTGCGGTGGGAATGAATATATTATTGTGTAGACTTAGATCATAAGTGGGAGTTATGCAGCCCTGAGACATTGCTGAACTGAAAAAGCCTGCAGCCTTAGTAGCTATAGCCAACACTGTAGCACATTGTTTGGTCACTCCCAGTATGACATTGGAATATCTAGATTTGCATGTGGGTGGTGATTGGCTGAGGGAGTGGTTGCGTATGTTTCCTAAGCAGCCAATCAGCACACTGGAAAAGGCAACATATCCAAGAGAATTATGTATATAGATAATATAAAACAGCTCAGCTTCTTTGAAAGCTACAAATGACGTATCAGGCTATATGAAAACCACAGCCTGGAAAGGTTTCTTTTTAGACTATACCTTGCAGGATCCTCCAGCAAACATGGCCCAACGAGGGATTCTGAGAGCTATCATTTCAAAAGGAAGCTTTTCAAAGCTCTGATTAGTTTGCAAAGAGCCTGAGCTGTGTGATTTGCTTTGAGGTTATCAAGCTCTGATTTAGGATAAACTTAAATTCCAATGGCATTGTATAATACACTAGAATGAAGGTAAAACTGACTAGAAAAGCAGCTTCTGATGTGTGTTTTGAATTTCTTATCCCCACTGCATTTCCAAAGGCCGTATCCACTGCTTCCTCTCCAAACCATAGAATCTTCCTTTCCTATCTTTACATTTCAGGAATATACCAGCTCTGTTTTTTCCATAGACACAGAAACTTCAAAATGCTGCTTTAAAAGATACAAAAATTGCTAAAATTATAGGGTTGAAATTGGTCCATATGGGAAACAGCACTCCACCGGTTTATTAACTTCTAAAGAGATATTAACCAGCCTTACCTTGCCAACTCTAATTCAATTACACAGAACAAGAAGAGTGGTAGTTACATTGTAAATAGAGAATCTGGCCATGTTTCTAATCATTGTCAGCTCTAATTAATGGTTAAGCTCATATCCGTTTATCTGTTTATCATTTATTATTTACAGTGGAAATGAAGGGTAATGGGGAGTCCAATCCTCTACTCTGAAAAGCTTTAGGCATGCACTCCAGCATCCAGAAAGTGTCAATTTCTCTAAGGGTGGCTGGTCTATTGATCCAGCTGTATATGAAAATAAGGCTAAAGGAACTACACATGAGTTTCCTTGTATACTCATAGAATTATGGCATTTTAGGACATTATCAGACAAGCGTCTTACAACGCTGTAATTCTGTGAATGAGGATAGCAGAAACATCATAGAATTATTACACTTACTATTGTATGTCACTGTAATCACATGAAAGAACCGGCATGGAATTATCGCATGACGACCACTAGCACTTTAAGAACTGGAGTTTACTTCCACAATTTAGCATGGGTGAGATTTTGGCGGTTCTCGTGAGGAAACACGAGTGCACTTAAAACTCCAAAAACACCTTAATTAACAAAGTAAATGAACACACGAGCACTGAAACAAACCTAAAAATGTGCAAACTAAATGGGACAATTCATAAGTAGAGTGTTCTGTGTTTTGTTTTCACATTCTCACTCAGATGTTTTCTCACTGAGGGCTGCCTATTCATGCTGTAATCTCACAATTAACATGGAACATGGTTTCACACACCAGCAATATTGTGGGGAAAAAAAATAGATTGACAATCTATTGACGGCTTGTCCCATCAATTAGAAGCAACACTTTTTTCGCGGCCGGGGCACACAGTAGCCACATAAATGTCATGTGATATTGGGGCCCAATTGTGCTACTATGACATTGTAATAATGCTGCATCTGATAATGTCCTTAGAATTGGGAAGAAGCAGCAGGAATACATCTCACTAAACACCCTGATCAGTGTAGGCATCTTGTAACTACAGCATTCCACATGGGGCCCAACCTATACCTAAATACCTCCAGCAAAGGAGAGCCTACCATCATCTATCCGGTTAGTCTGTTCAAATGTCGAACAGCTAGTAGTATTAGAATGTTTCTCCTAATGCATAGGCAAAATCTACTTCCCCAACATTTCAAATCCATGGTTCTAGAGCTGCCCTCTGAAGCAATAGAGAACACATTATTACATCTTCTGCATGACTATCATGCCTCCTCTTAATTTTCCCTTCCCCGAACTAAATATATGCAGATATTTAATTTTCCAGACATTTTACTGTTCTGGTTCCCCTCTCTTGGACATACTCCAGTTTGTTACTGTCCATCTTAAAAAGTGCCACCTGAAACAGGGAGACGGAAATTCAGGTGAAACATGATAAGTGTAGAATGGAGAAAAACTATTACTTCTTGAAATCTAGATCCGATGGTTCTGTTAATGTAGTTTTCTTTTTTAATATTTAGAGAGGTGGATATTATTGTTGTTGTTGTTGTTGTTGTTGTTGTTATTGTAAGTTGAAGGCTTTCATGGCCAGCATCCATATATTTTCCTTGGTTTTTTTCCAGGCTGTGAGGCTGTGTTCTGGAAGAGTTTAGAGACTCTGAAGATGCCAGCCATCGATAAAGGCGAAACGTCTAAACTCTTCCAGAACATGGCCTTACAGTCCGGTAAAAACCCAAGGGAAAACTATATTATCATTATCATTATCATTATTATTATTATTATTATTTGCATGGAGAAACATAACAGAGAAACCCACAGAGAGAGCCTCACAAAGAGTTACATTCCAGGAAAAGTCATGCTAGTTCTTGTGTATTATGTATAATTTTCCCCCAAACTCTGTAAACTTCTGTAGTGATTTATTTATTTATTAGGGACTGTCTATATTCACTAGCACCATCACTCCAGGGCTGGGAAAGGTTTCAGTTTTCTTTGGTTCTATTTCTTCTTAATTATTATATGCATGCGTTATATACCTACTGTGATGTTGGCCTCACCAGACTGGCCCCACAGTTCACAGTTCTGGCTGCCTGTCACTGCCACTCCACTCTAGGTCCCCCTCTAGTATCCCTTTTTGGATTGGGGCCTGAGTCTCCAGGTGACCCTCTCAGTGGATAGATTTATATAATAGTGTGTATTCTTCTGGTTAGTGTGATCTCTCCTTTATTATAAGGGAAATAATTCAAGATGAGTCAGTAAAACAACTAACGAAAGAACTTATTTGGTTTATTATATCAAGGTAGTAACAAATCCCAAAACTGTATAATATTGAATAGCAACACTGGCTCTTTCATTTAGTGATAGACATAATAAACTCAGATATTTACTTTCTCTATAGTCTCTCTCAACTGATTCACACTTTCTCTCATAACAGTTCACTCCCAGCTCTCTCTTCTCACACCTGATTTCATCCAACTGCTTTCTCTCAACTGACTTTCTCTCAGGCAGACTCTCACAGAAACCCCTCCCATCACATCTTCCTGTGCTGGGATGGGTTCTTCTAATGCATGCCTTCAAACATAGTTTTTCACACCTACAAAAACACTGAGTATTTTTAATTTTCTGTTACTGCCAATAGAAGCAGATTTTGCACGAAGTGCAGTGTGTTCCTCGACATGCCTCTTTGGAAGTACAGTGGGCCCTCAGTATCCTCTGGAGGATCCTTGTGGATACCAAAATCCATAGATCTTAGAATCTTAGAATTGTGGAGTTGGAAGAGACCACAAGGGCCATCCAGTCCAACCCCCTGCCATGCAGGAATACACAATCAAAGCATCCCTAACAGATGGCCATCCAGCCTCTGTTTAAAGACCTCCAAGGAAGGAGACCCCACCATGCTCCGAGGGAGTGTGTTCCACTGCCGAACAGCTCTTACTGTCAGAAAGTTCCTCCTAAGGTTGAGGTGGAATCTCTGTTCCTGGAGCTTGCATCCATTGTTCCGTGTTCTAGTCTCTGGAGCAGCAGAAAACAAGCTTGCTCCATCCTCAACGTGACACCCCTTCAAATACTTAAACAGGGCTATCATATCGCCTCTTAACCATCTTTTTTCCAGGCTAAACATACCCAGCTCCCTAAGTCTCTCCTCATAAGGCATCGTTTCCAGACCTTTCACCATTTTAGTTGCCCTTCTCTGGACACGCTCCAATTTGTCAATATCCTTTTTGAATTGTGGTGTCCAGAACTGGACACAGTATTCTAGGTGAGGTCTGACCAAGGCAGAATAGAGTGGCACTATTACTTCCCTTGATCTAGACACTATACTTCTATTGATACAGCCCAAAATTGCATTGGCCTTTTTAGCTGCCGCATCACACTGTTGACTCTTGTTCAACTTGTGGTCTACTAGGACTCCTAGATCCCTTTCGCACATAGTCTCGTTCAGCCAGGTGTCTCCCATCCTATATCTATGCATTTCATTTTTCTGCCCTAAGTGCAGTACCTTACATTTCTCCGTATTGAATTTCATTTTGTTAGCTTTGGCCCAGCTCTCCAGTCTATCCAGGTCATTCTGAATTTTGATCCTGTCCTCTAGGGTATTAGCTACTCCTCCCAATTTGCTGTCATCTGCAAATTTGATAAGTATGCCCCTAATTCCCTCATCTAAGTCATTGATAAAGATGTTGAATAGCACTGGGCCCAGGAGAGAACCCTGTGGCACCCCACTGGTCACATCTTTCCAAGACGAAGAGGAGCCACTGCTGAGTACCCTTTGGATTAGGCCAGTCAACCAATTACAAATCCATTTAACAGTTAACTTTTCTAGCCCACATTTTACAAGCTTGTTTAATATAATAATAATAATAATAATAATAATAAATTTTTTTTATTTCTATCCCACCCCTCTGCAACACAATCGGGGTGGCTTACAATATAAAAACTCCATAGTCCCAGCACCCTAACCCACCCACCCCTTAAAATAATATTAAATTATAGAATATTAAAAACATACAATAATTAAAAATATATAAATTAGAAAGACAAAAATTAGAACATACAATGGTTAAAAAATCTAGTTGCCACTTAGAAAGGACAGCCAAGTCTTAGGCCAGGATAGTTATTCAGGAAATTTGCAAGAATGTCATAGGGAAACTTGTCAAAGGCCTTACTGAAATCAAGGTATGCAATGTCCACAGCGTTCCCTTCATCTACCCAGCTGGTAACTTTATCAAAAAAAGAGATCAGATTAGTCTGGCATGACTTGTTTCTCTGAAACCCATGTTGACTTTTTGTGATTATGGCATTGCCTTCTAAATGTTCACAGACTCTCTGTTTAATGATCTGCTCTAGAATCTTCCCTGGTATTGATGTCAGACTAACTGGACGATAATTGTTGGGATCCTCTTTTTTCCCCTTTTTGAAGATGGGAACAACGTTTGCCCTCCTCCAGTCTGCTGGGACTTCTCCTGTTCTCCAGGAGTTCTCAAAGATTATTGCCAATGGCTCTGAGATTACATTTGCCAGCTCTTTTAATACTCTTGGATGTAGTTCATCTGGTCCTGGAGATTTAAATTCATTTAGATTAAGAAGATATTCCTGTACTTCCTCTTTGTTCATTCTGTGCTGGATTTCCCCTATTGTGTCCTCTGTCCCATTATCCTCGGGTTGATCATCCTTTTCCTTTTCTGAAAACATTAAGGCAAAGAAGGTGTTGAGTAATTCTGCCTTTTCTCTGTCCCCTGTTAGCATTTTGCCATCTTCCCCATGTAGTGGCCCTACCATTTCCTTCTTCCTCCTTTTGCTGCGGACATGCCCAGAAAAACCCTTTTTATTGTTCTTAACCTCTCTAGCAAGCCTGAGCTCATTCTGCGCTTTAGCTTTTCTGACTTTACTCCTACATGTGTTCGCTATCTGTTTGAATTCTTCTTTGGTGATTTCCCCCTTTTTCCATTTCCTATACAGGTTCCGTTTAAAACTTAGCTCCGTTGAAAGTTCTTTAGTCATCTATCCTCGTTTCTTGAAACACCTGCTCCATTAAATGCTCTCTCTCTCTCTCTCTCTCTCTCTCTCTCTCTCTCTCTCTGGCTTTTCTTTGCAAACGAAGATTCAGGAAGGACTCATCCCACACTTTCTGCAAGCGTGCTGATGACTAAAAAGGCCAATCCAAGATAAACAAGTCTGGTTGCAGAAAGCACAGCAGAAGGTCTCCTTGGGTGATGTTTCTGGGTTGTGATTCTTTCTGCATTGTCGTTTCTCTTCAAGACTTGTTCGGCATGAGTTCTCAAAGAAGGCTGCAGCATTGTGGATAGTGCGTCTCCATGCCTCCCTATGTGAGGCTTGGGCTGACCATTGTTGGTGATCAGTTTGGCCAAGCCTGAGATGTTGTTTCAGGGAGTCCTTTTATTGCTTTTTTGGAGCCCCCTTCTTACGCTGATCCATGGTGAGTTCACCGTAGAGTACTATTTAAATACAATAGCATAGTAAAATGGGGTCCCTTATATAAAATGGTGAACAGCAAAGTTTGCTTTTTGGAATTTATTCCGTGAACATTTTCAAGCCATGGATGGTTGAATCCATGGAGGTCGAACCCATGCATATGGAGGGCTGGCTGTAAATTCCACAGAGATCAGTGGAACTTACAGGTACAAGTTGCAGAAGACCACAACTTTAGTGCTGATTTCCCCCTTACAAATATGTACTAAGTGAATCCTAACAGCTCATGATAGTAGAACATGGCTTGTTAAACAGGTTATTGATAAACTGGGGAAGTGCAAACCAGTTCAGTCCAATTTCAGGAAGTTCCCGATCAAGAAGAATGAATTGAGCCTTCCTTCCTAGTGAAAAGGTACAGTAAAATTCTATCACTTCTCCCTCCCTCTGAGAACTACTTTTCACATACCATTGTTCTTCTTAGAATTTGACTGACAGTAAAAGTGTTGAAATGCTTCAAAGAATGCTGGCTGGTGGTATTTTAGACAGTCATCCTGCTTAAGTCTAATTTCCAGGCCAAATAAGATCACAAACATCTGGCCAAGGTCCAGGGGGCAACTGGTGGCTTTAAAAGGAGATTCTCGGATGATATGTCTACTAATATCTATTTCCATGACAACTGACTCGGCCTCCAGGTTTAGAGGCACTACATCTCTGGATACCAGATGGTAGGAGACATAAACAACAAGGAATGTCTGCTGCCTCCCCATTGTGTTTGTGGACTTTCCAGAAGTCTCTTGATGGTCACAGCTGGAAACAGAATGCTGAAGTAGATTGATCCCAAGTCTGATCTAAAAGGCCTTTCTCTTACGTCCATATGGTAAATGTGCAGTGCTAAATTCTTAACTGGCTTAAATATGAGTTCTACTGGAGTTTTCCAGTTCTCTTACCATTCTGCACCTTTGTTTAAGACTTGTTCTCAAACAAAAAAGCTCCACAGAGTTTGTCTTGGATTTCAGCTCCCAGAATAATTCACCATTGACCATGCTGGCTGGGGTTTCTGGGCAGTGAGCTTTAACATTAACTTTTGGACACCCTCTCCTCTAGGGTGAGAACAAATGCTACAGGGTATGCCTATAGTGGCACAGAAAGTACCCTGAGGTGACACTTTCAGTGATCTGCCTCATTTGTCCAACTCTACAATCCTATGATTCTATGAGGTCTTTGAGTAGAAGCAGGACACCCATGTGATGGGGATGCTCCAGCTTTGAATCTCCTGACTGAGCAGAGAGTTGAACAAGATGTCATTCAAGGACCACTGCACTATATTTTTGATTCTATTTCTGTGCCAAGACAAGTGAGAAGAGCCTCTCTGTTACACTGTGTATATGGTCCGCCCTGGCCTCACATCGGGAGGCATGGAGACGCACTATCCAGAATGCTGCACCCTTATTTGAGAACTCATGCTGAACAAGTCTTGAAGAGAAATGACAATGCAGAAAGAATCACAACCCAGAAACATCACCCAAGGAGACCTTCTGCTGTGCTTTCTGCAACTGGACTTGTTTATCTCGGATTGGCCTTTTTAGTCATCAGCGCGCTTGCAGAAAGCACAGGATGAGTCCTTCCTGAATCTTTGTTTGTGAAGAAAAGCCAGAGAGACTGCATCTTTGTTTTTAGAGTTGTCTGATTGAATTCACTAGGATGTATTTCCAAGCAAACATGCACTAGTGAGCTGTAAAAGAGTGCCATATTCTCAATTGAATAGGATTGGCCCAGCAAGGTTGGTGTGTCACCAGTCTGTCATCTGACCTTACCTTTATCCCAAACAGCACAAGTGATGACAGCTGGTTTTTAAGGCCCCCCCATACCCCCCCCCCATCTTACTGTTCTGGCTCGGTACTTCAGCTGGATGAATTTTACCTTCTATTGTCTGGGACCAACAGTTTAGCAATTGTGTCTTAAATTGAGAACCAACAAATGGCTAATAACATTGCAAATAATATACTAAAAGCTGAGTATGTAGAAAGATGCTCTAAAATGACTGTATTCTCCAGATTTTAGGTTTCAGAAAGAGTTATGTGCCTGTTGATCCTAGAACAATGAATATATGTAATAGAGGAGGTAAAATCTTTTATTGGACTAATTTGCGACCACTTATTAATTACAATGTACATGTTCTAAAAAATGCTTTCAGCCCTTTACAGTTGTTCTAACTTGTCTGAGTTGTCTAATATTTTTAATCTTGTTTAAATTATTTATTGATTTTGATTTGGGGTTGTTTAAATTGCTTATATTTTTATCTGTTTGGTGTTCTGAGATCTTATGATAAAAGGACAGGATAAAAATATTTTAACAAATAAAATGAATAAATTCTGGAAATGTGGCATGAACACTTTAATTTTTCCAGCCTTTTAGCTTTTGATGATCTATTTTATACTGGATTTCATATTACTGCAATCCTATTTTTATACATTTTGCTTTTTAGTTTATTCAAATACTTTCTTGTGTTTAAATATGTTTCTGTTAGCTTTGTTGTTGTTAACTGCCTTCAAGTCAATTTTGACTCATGGTGCCCCATGAATGTGGCACCTTCAAGACCCCCTTTCCTCAACTGCTCTGCTCAGGTCCTGCAGGTTCAGAGCCATGGCCTCCTTGATTGAGTCTATCCATCTGGTATGCTGCCTTTCTCTCTTTCTACTGCCCTCCACCTTTCCTAGTCATGCCTTCTCATGATGTGGCTGAAATATGACAGCCTCAATGTAGTCATCTTGGCTTCCAAGGACAGCTCAGGCTTGATCTGTTCTAGGACCCATTTATTGGTCTTTTTGGCCATGCATGGTATCTTCAGCAGTCTTTTCCAGCATCACATCTCAAATGTGTTGATTTGCTTTCTAGCAGCTTTCTTCACAGTCCAATGTTAGCTACTCAGAGTGATTAATGGGCAGGGGTGTGGGGGAGAGAGAGAGAGAGAGATTGGCATTCAGGTGTGCTTCTGAAATATTATGCTGGCTGTCGGGATTCTGGCAGTTTAAATACCAATAAATAAATAAACAAATCCAAACTTTGAAAAGGAAAATGTACGTTCTGTAGCAATAAAATATTTGTGAAGCCCATGTCCTTTTTCAGCTTGGTACCAATCATTGCTCCTAATTAGAGGACTATCCAATCAGTTCAGTTTTCAGACTATACTTCTCTTCCTACGTGCAGTCTACATTTTTATAGGGAACCCAGGTGTGGATGTAATCTTGTGACTTTAAGTGTATTCATATACATTTCATGTACAACTAGTATGCATTATAGGAAACATGTAATGACATGTTTAAATGCACCATAGAAGAAACGGTGGCCCACCTCATTGTTGTCTCTAGCACATCCCTTGTGCCTTCCCTTGTTTCCCCCTTTCCTGTAGCTGTATTGGACTCCATATCAAACCAACCTTGCTATCTTGGCTTTCTCTTCACAGCTACTCAGCTGTGGAATAAGAGGTGTGGGGAACATGTGATGCAGAAAGCAACAATTTGTTAGGAGTGTCTTGGAAAGTTCCAACATTTTCCTCCCCCTCTTGAACATCTGGATGGATAACACTCTTTCAAAGGACAGTTTGAAGAGCAAGCAAGGATTCTTGGAAATCTTTATAAAACAGTTGGCTGCAGAACAAATCAAGGATGGATGGATTGTAACAGGATAAACTGGACAGAGGCTTTTGTAGGCTGATTACAGCTCTGGATTCAGCCAACAACACTAATAAAGTAAAGGGAAGCATATGCATGCTGAGACTCACCTGGCTATTCATTTCACTTGCATGCTAAGCCACCTCAGCTCTGTCTGTGTTTCATTCTAAGCATCAAAGCACTGTCTGTTCAAACACAAGCAAATGTGTTTAAAAACTCAGAGCTTTTAAAAGACTGAGCATTCTCAGAATTCAGCAGTTCCATTCAATGCTTTCAAGAAAGGACAAAGCCACAACTCAAAAATGCTACATGGAATCTTATTGATGGCACTTAGGAATAAATAAAATCTCCACTTAGGAAGTTCACATCTCATAGGCTGGCTAAGGTCACCCCAGCTTAGCTAACAGCTTGATATTGGGGATTTTTGGCTTCATATCCAGATTTTTATTCTGTGTCAGGTGATCGTTCCATGTAAGCTCTATAATGGGGAACCAAGGCAATAGATACAGGCAGAGGTTAGATGAGAGATTTGTCTGGAAACTGTAGTCCATAAGTAAACAAACATATTTATTTCAATCTTGGATGCAGAGATATGCCAAATCCTCTTTTCTCTGTCTCTGCTAATGAAACATAACTATTCAAGATTGTGCCAAATTTTCTACGAAATAAATATAGGTATATAGAAGTGTCTTTTCAAAGGAGAAGTGTCTTTGTGGGATACTTCTTTCTCCTCTAGGCTGTGTCTAGCAAGGGGCCAGTACTTGGGTACAAAATGAATCTGCACTATCCTGCTCATGTCAATTGAGTTACGCCTTTATCATTACCCAGGAAACAAAAACTGATGTGAGAGTTTTGGCTCCAGAAATTTCTGAAATTAAATTTCAAACAAGTATGCGCAGGCCACCGCTGAGTATTCCTTGCCTAAGAAAATCCTATGAAATTCATGGGGTTCTCATAAATCAACAGGTGACCTGAAGGTGCATACATAGACATATATGTACAGGCCATAGGCAGTGCACAGATATAATAAAGATTTCATGCACTGAAAAATTATGTTTTGTTTTATTATGTATTCATGCATTGCCTCTTTTTATTATTTTATATAGCCCCTGAAGATGGTCTTTGAGAGAATATACAGGCTGAAACGCATTGGGCTTTTTCTTAATAAATTATTCACCCACTGAGCACCTTGAGACATGTCTCCTGACTTCTGCTGTTTATCTTTATTCAGACCAAACAGGTTTATACCAGAAAGACAAATTAGAGACAATCAGGAAAGATCAAACTATTTCCAGTAAATTATACCTCCATTTCCTCTGGTTATTAAATGCTTTTAAGATCTTTGCTTAGAATGCTGAAGTTACTCCTCATAAAGATGGGTATGGGGCTAAATTTGAAATTTCAAACATGCAAACAGGGGCCAAACTCAAAGCGAATGGCTCCCCACCCCCGGAACATCCCATTGCAAAAGGACCTCCAAAAAAGTGCCTTTTATTCTTGCTGCTTTTAGGCCCATTTACAGGACCCTTCACCACTGAGCTGAGGAACAATTCAAAATTTACTGGAGATGGCTATTAAAGAGATGTGTCATGAACTGGTACAATTTCCAGATCATACAATGCTCATTATTAATATCATCACATACTTCTTGGGCTCTGAAAGGGAAATGGAGACTCTCACTAATGCATCTGGGCTCTCCAGTAATTATAACAAACCTGAATCCTGTTAGTCTTTCCCCTGCCACTTAAGCAGAAGAGTCATTCTCTTCTCAGTTGGAACACGTCTACAGTGTTCCACATGGAGAAATGTGACTGCCACATTTTTTACAGTTCCAGACATGTTCACTTAATATTACTATTGCATATCACTTATATTATATACTGTATTTAATTTGCTTAATGTCTCTACCATTCTAGGATTAAATGATCCCTGATCACTATCCAATCTTTGCTCTGGAATGGCATATAAAGCATCTCTCTCTCTCTGGCTTTTCTTCACAAATGAAGATTCAGGAAGGACTCATCCCGCGCTTTCTGCAAGCGCGCTGATGACTAAAAAGGCCAATCCGAGATAAACAAGTCCGGTTGCAGAAAGCACAGCAGAAGGTCTCCTTGGGTGATGTTTCCGGGTTGTGATTCTTTCTGCGTTGTCATTTCTCTTCAAGACTTGTTTGGCGTGAGTTCTCAAATAAGCCTGCAGCATTGTGGATAGTGTGTCTCCATGCCTCCTCATGTGAGGCCATGGTGGACCATTGTTGGTGATCCATTTGGCCAAGCCTGAGATGTTGTTTCAGGGAGTCCTTGTATTGCTTTTTTTGGAGCACCCCTCTTACGCTGACCCGTGGTGAGTTCACCGTGGAGTACTATTTTTGGGAGGCGATGGTCCTCCATCCTAGAAATGTGCCCTGCCCAGCACAGCTGCGTTCTCAATATCATGGCCTCAATGCTGGTGATCCCTGCTTGTTCAAGGACAGCAACATTCGTCACATAGTCAGTCCAGTGTATATTTAGGATTGTGCATATACAACGCTGATGGAAGCGTTCAAGGAGTCATAAGTGGTGGCGATAGGTGACCCATGTTTCAGACCCATAAAGGAGAAAAGGCAGTACAATGGCTCTATACACACTAATTTTTGTGCTTCACCTCAGGTGTTTATTACTCTAGACTCTTTTGTAAAGTCTTCCAAATGCGCTATATGCCTTTGCTAATCTGTGATTGATCTCTTTGTCAATCTTGGCATCTGAGGAGATGATGCTTCCCTGGTAGGTGAACTGTTGAACGGACATAAGCACAGATTTGCTGACGGCAATGTGGGGATGATGGTGTTCATCCTGTGGTGCAGGCTGGTAAAGAACATCCGTTTTCTTCAGGTTGACTTCCAGCCGAAACAGCTCTGCAGCTGTTGCGAAGCAGGATGTTAGGCGCTGCAGAGCTGCTTCTGTGTGGGCAACAATATATATATATATATATATATAGAGAGAGAGAGAGAGAGAGAGAGAGAGAGAGAGAGAGAGAGAGCATATTAGGTCAATATTTGTGTGCCCACATTTCTAAATTCTTAATTTTATATTTCAGTTCTCTGTGTAATTTTCAAGAAGTCCAACATAACACTGTTGTGGAATTGAGAGTTACTGGCATTGAGTATTGTATTGGGGGGGCGCGGGGGGGGGCAGAAGCTAACAAGCATGTGCAAATACACACAGGCATACCTTCCAACTATCCTGATTTGGCAGAGTCAGTCCTAATTAATCCCTGGTTGTCAGAGAATCATAGAATCATACAGCTGGAAGGTACACTATAGGCCATCAGGCCCAACCCTATGCTCAGTACAGGATCCCTAGCTACAGCATCCCCAGCAGGAGCTATCCAGCCTTAAAAAAAGACATCTAGAGAAAGAGACCTCGCCACCTCTCTAAGCAATTGGTTCCATTGCCAAACTGCTCATTGTCATTGTCAAGGAGGTCCTTCTAATGTTCAGTCAAAATCGTCCTTCCTGTAACTTAAAACCATTAGACCCACTTCAACGCTTTGAGGCAGCAGAGAACAAGCCTGCACCCTTCTTTTTGTGGTAGCCTTTAAGGTATTTAAAGAATGAGATCATGTCACCCTCCAGAGCCTTATCACACACCAAACTAATGCAGCAGGGCAGCCAGATGGTTCCGCTATGACATTGTTGTTATTCGGATGTTCTGCTGTTCCGGTACTGTGGAAGACTGAGGTAAATCACGTCTTTTTACAGGCTCAGAATAGCAGAACACCAAAAGAACAACAACATCATGCAGTAAGGCATCATAGAAAGTAGAACTTTCTGGCTACCCTGCTGCTTTGATGCATGGTAAGATTCTCAGTCTTCTCTTCACCAAGCTGAACCTGGCCAGCTCCTTCAGCCTCTCCTCATATGTTTGTTCTTCATATGTTTTAGCATCCTTGTTTCCTTTCTCTGGTATTTGTAGTTTGGTGAGGCACAAGAGGGTTTTTTTTTTTTTATAGAAAAGGCTAAACACTCACAAAACTACAAATATCAGGTCCATAGGATAGAACTATGGAGGATAAAGTGATGTCAAACTGCTGTATTTCTGCAGCGTAGACAGACCTGTGTTCTTTGCAGTATCATTGGTGCCGACATGAATCAGATGAAAGGAGTACTGCTCTGTGTTCTTGATGAGCTTCGGCAACTTGTCAGTGACATCCTGAATACGTGTACCAAGAAGACAGCACACTTCGTGATTCATCTTGTCCATATGGCAGACATTTCCCTCTATACCCCTACCACTAGCACCTTTTTTTCCTTCCTACTACCATTGATGGTTAGGTTAGCTTCTTCCTTGGCATGCAGTGTCTCTTGCTGCTGGTCTTCTGTTTGGGCCTCTTCACCACCATTATCCCCAGGAAGATGTAGGAAGTGATTGCTTAGTTGGAGCAGTTCCAAATCCCTTGTGTATGGTCTGCTCCTGATGGCGACTGCCCTCCAGGGTGCTTCCTCAGTGTTACAGCCCTCTTCAGTTTCATTGGCACTTTCTCCCTGTTCATTCTGTAGGATCAATTCTCCTCCTGTTCTGTCCAGGAAGTCCTTGGGTTCTCTGAAAAGTCCCAATTTTTTTAGCTGCTTTAATATGTCCCAGTTTCTTCCTTCCTTCCTCCCACTTCCCCCTTTGTCCTCAGCTTACATCAGTTACTGCAAGCTGAATTCAAAGTGACAAAGTAGTCTGCACTCTATTAACTTAGCAGAGGGAGAGAAGGGGAAGAATTTTGCTCTTCCTGGTAGACTCAGGACTTTATTAGATGGGGCAAATATGGTGTCATACAGACACCTATTGATTGTGAAAGGGTGCCCATACCAAACAACATCATCCTTTTGTGATCATGTGCTATTAATAAGACACACTTTTTTATTGCTGGCCCAAGCTGTCAATAAATCAGCTGTGGTGTTTTTTGGTGGCTTTTGAAACTTCGTGCCATGTTCCTCTTGTAAATAGAGTTTCAATGCCAGAACACTTCCAGGTGAGATCAGGACAGCCAGGTAGGGGACACTTTTTCTTTTTTTTACCTCCCCAGTTTACTTGGGACTTTTAAACTGTGTTCCTGTGCTTGTGTGTACGTTTTGTCTTTTTATTTTACTTTACTTTTTGAATTTGCCTCGCTCACATCTTCTCGTGAGAATCGGTGAGATTTGGAATCAGTAAGTGAATAGAGCTCTCCATTAGTGTCTGGGATGCCTCTTTAATGTGAGCAAGATAAGGTCTGGTGGGGCAGGGGAATCTTTTGCCGGCATAATAATGCAGCAAACATGTGCCAGCAAAAGAAAATTAATGGAGGGTGGTCTGATAAAGTCAAAAAGCAAGCAGCTACAGCCTCTCCTAGCTTGTGTGTTTTTTCTCACTAATAACATTTTGCCATCTTGACCATACTTGGCCACACGTGTCCTGTTTTTCGACTGTGAAATGTTGGAGAGTATGCACAGGGTGTTAAAAAATTCCAAGGGCATAAACGAACATGATCTTTAATTTTTTAAATAATTCATCACCTCCTCGCTTCAAGCAGGTGAGTGCTTCCTCAAGGAAATATTGACTGCTGGATGAGATACATATACTGTATATTTATTTATTTTCCATTTGGCTGTTGATTCCTTGGGGGGGGGGACATATATTTTCTGCCTCCAAAAGACAAAGCTGGACTTTTTAGGAATAAACATTTTTGCAGCTCTTTATTCTTCTGTCTTTTTACCCCCCTTTTGTGTACTGAGACGCATGTGCCACAGTGACAAACATCAAAGGAATCATCCTGAGCATTCAAAGCCTTATGTAATGCTTTTGCCAGACAACAGGTGCTTGGCCCACCCATTGACAGAATTTTAATATGTTCAGAAGATGGGGGAGGAAATTCTTGTGCTATATTGAGGTACGCAGGAAGGAATTCAGAGCATGCTCAGGTGCTGTTTTAACTGAAAGGATTTCCTCTTTTGCATTCAGATCAGAGGCATTTATGGCCCTGTGTTTTGTCATCTGATACATTTTGCTGTACGCCAGAGACAACTGTATAAAATGGGATAGGGGTTGATGTCTGCATATTAAAAAGTTGTTTTCAAAGCTGCACGGCAGCCAACCAGCTGCTTTCCTCTATGGCAGTCACTGGAGACCACTACAGATGCACAGTTGCTAGGGTCTGAAGGGCAAAAATGCTTGTGTCTTGGACTCTGAATTCCTCAAATAAATCCCTGCAATTCTTGTGTTTTCAGAAAGATGTAGCCTGCTGCTGGGTGACCTGGAAGAGGCAATATATTGCTTTGTCAGCAAGTTGGGCTCACTACAGACATTGAGGACCACATTATCATATTGATAACTTTAAAAAGGGAGCAAGAGGAGAAAGTATTGTAAATACATATGATTCAAGCTCATAGTGGTTATCGTGGTGGTGGAAACACATTAATCCTTTTCCTGGTTAGGAAGGCATACCTTCCAACTATCCTGACTTGCCAGGGACGGTCTCAGTTAGTCCTCTGCCATCCCACTTTCCCAGCTGCTTTTAAAATGACCCAGTTTCTCTCTATTCCTCCCACTTTCCCCCTTTGTCCTTGGTTTACCCCAATTGCTGCAAACTGAGGGCATGTCTACACGATTAAAAGAAAATCTATTTGGGGGGTAAAAAATCTGAAAAGGCAGCTGTTTGTACAATCTGCCTACATGATTTTTTACCCCCCCCCAAATTCGTATGACCCCCCTTGCCCAGCTGGCTGGAGCAAGCAATCCAAGCAGCAGTTTTAAATCCCCTGCCACTTTTTTTTAAAAAAAAATTTAAAAAATAGTGGATAGTCATTTTTCCATATTTACAATATAAAATAAAAAGGAATAAATGTAAAATTCATTGACTTACCGGACTCTCGCTTAGCCAGGAATCCAACATGGTGGCCACTCCCAATTCCTTTCTTTGCTAGCCCTGCCCCCTCTGTTCAATAAGATTACACTGCCTGTTCGTACGTGTGTGAACGGGGTGTACAGACCATTGACAATACAAACGGATGTACAGATTTTAACTCAAAATTCGCTAATCCTCCCGAACGCCGAATCCACGGAGTTTACAGGGGATTCGCTAGCCCCCCTTCTGAATGACACGTATGCACCTGAACAGCCATGTGTATGGATGATCGATCTTCCGAATGCCGTACGTATTTTTTTTTACCATATACACAGCCCTTGAGTTCCAAATGCAAAAGTAGTTTGCACTCAATTAACTCGATAGCAGGGAAAGGAGAGGGTGAGATTTTATTCTTCCCAGAAGGCTCAGGCAAAAGCAATCTCTGCAGCCCTCTTACTTCATCATTATTAACTCCTGCCACATTGACCACACTCTGGTGTCACTTGGCCACACATGAGAAGGAAGCTGTTTCATGCTAGATCAAACTATTTTGTCTGTCTATCCCAGTACGGTCTACATAGGGCTTATCTACACCAGCCAGGATGTGCTGGTCCACACTGGCATATCCTGGCTGCTTAGCTGGCCCATCTTCCTCCGTTACCTCGACAAAATGGGTCAGAGTCCACACAGGAATGCTGGCCAGTCTCTGCAGCTGCCACCACTGCCATTTTCTCTGCTGTCTCAGAATCCAAGAAGGGGGCCCACAACATGTGATTGATGACCCCCTGCATGTGACCAGCCTTGGTTGCATTCTGCAGGACCCCTGCCTGGCTTCCAGGAGAGTCACAGAAATGGTGGCTGCAGTGAGGGCTGGTGTACCAGACAGTTCCTGCAGACACGTGTGCCCCGATCCATTTTTGGTCACTGCAAACAGAGTAAACTGGGTATTTTCTTATATCAGTTTATCAGGGCCTTTGTCATATGGACTGTAGGGCTCTGAGACAGCAGAAAGCCAGGGTATTTAGCCTGTGTAGAAAAGTCCTTAAGCAATTCTTTGTGGTCACTTTCTACCAGATCTTTTAAACTGGTGATTCAAATGATTGAACCTAGGACCACTGCATGTGATCTGTAATCAGTCCAAACTACATTTGCACTGCTACTTAGGCTGCTGAAACACTGCAGAAATAATGCAGTTTGACACAACTTTAATGATCATGGGTCTATCCTATGGAATCCTGGGATTTTTAGTTTGTTGTGGCACCAGAGCTCTCTTAACAGAGAAGGCCAAATATCACACAAAACTATGAATCCCAGAATTGCATAGCATAGAGCCATAGCAGTGATAGCAGTGTTGAATAAGAGCCTTACCCCACTCCAAAGAAAAGTGGCAAAGCAGCAGGAACGTTCCATCTTTCCTCCTGCCTTACTGCATGGCGTCGAGCATTCTTTTGTCCCACTCCCATGGGGGACTGAGGTAAATCTGCATCTTTTAACAAACAGATTTTTCTGGTTAGCAAAAAGATGTGATTTTACCTTGGTCCCCATGGGACAGGAATGAAAGAATGCTGATGTCATGCGATAAGGCAGCAGGAAAGATGGAAGGTTGCTAATGCTTTGCTGCTTTTCTTCAGAGTGCAGTAAGACTCTAAGGACTTTATCAGATGCGGCAAAAATAATGGGATTATGACATCATGGTAACATGAATGGCCATGGCTATCAAAGGACGTTGTCATCTTTGTGTGGTTACTCCATGCCCCAGCTGCAAATAACACATTGCTTTTAATTGACAGGACAAGCCATCAATAGATTGGCAATGTTGCTTTTTTTGTAATCGCAAGATTACAGCGTGACTGGGCAGTTCTCAGCAAGAAAACTTCCAGGAGAGATTGCAAAATTAAGCACGGGACACTCTTTTTATGAACTGTCCCATTTAGTTTCAGCACTTTTAGGTTTATTTCAAATGCTTGTGTGTTCATTTACTTTGTTAATCAAAGCGTTTTTGGACTTTTAAGCACGTTCGCGTCTTCTTGCAAGAACCACCAAAATCTCACCCATGTTAAATCGCGGAAGTGAACTCCTGTTCTTAAAGCACTAGTGGTCATTGTGCAATAATTCTGTGTTGGTTCTTTTGCATGGTTACAGTGATGTGCACTAGTAAGTGTAATAATGCCATGATGTTTCCGCTTTCCTCACTCGTGGAATTACAGCATTTTTACAAACTAGTCTGATAATGTCCTAAGTCAACAGGCCCTATCGAATACTGCTTCACTGGCTGGCTGGCTGGCAAGGCAAAGGAGACATGATTTCATACCCTCCAATATTCACAGATGAAAATTGGGGTGCATGTGGCCAAGCAACCTCAGGCTGTGGTCAAGCTGGTAAAGATTATTCATTAGGAAAAACACACAAGCTAAGAGAGGCTGCTGCAGTTTGTTTTTGTCTAAGGAGATTTTCAGACACCGTTTAGCAGTGCCTACCGCGGGAGTAGGTCCCGGGAGAGGAACGGCGCTCTTGCGCGGCAGGGGGTCATTTTCGGACGCCGCCATTCCTCTTCCGGGATCCTTCGTTGCACGTCCGTGAAGCTTTGGAAGCGGCCGCGCCATATTTTAAGCACGGGCAACTTCCATGCTTAAAATATGGCGCGGCCGCTTCCAAAGCTTCATGGACATGCCACGAAGGATCCCGGAAGAGGGACGGCGGCGTCCGAAAATGACCCCCTGCTGCGCAAGAGCGCCATTCCTCTCCCGGGACCTACTCCCGCAGTAGGCACTGTTAAACAGTGTCTGAAAATCTCCTAAATTTACTGGGAAAGGCAAGATTTTGCCCCTTTCTCTCCCCTACCCCTATTGAGTTAACTGAATATAAGCTACATTTGTACTTTGAATTCACTTGGCAGCAACTGAAGTTGTTGAGGACAAAGGGGAAAAGTGGAGAGAGGAGGAGAAACTAGGACATATTAAAAGCAGCTGAAAAGTGGGATAACAGAGGATTCAAGTGGAGCTGCCAAATCAGGACAGCTAGGAGGGGTATATGATATGGGAGAACCACTCCATGAAATATCTTTGTCCTATAAAGACTGTTGGAGGCTGAAAAGGTTTAGATTTATTCATTCATTCATTTAGAGTATTTATATCCCAAACTTCAACCACAAAGGCTCTCAGAGCGGCTTACAAATTTGGTAATTTAACAGTTCCCTGCCCTCAGGTTACACACTAAATAAGCCATGAAACAAAAGGAAAAGGGTATGGCAGTGCAGAAGGGGAATAAGTTCAGCAGATACTGACAGTTCTTCTCGCCCTCCAAGGCCAGGGCAGTGGCTGTTGGGATGGAGGGCGGGCTTTTCATCTGCTTCTGGACCTATGCATGATGGAGCTGTGTTTGCCTCTTCTTACAGTATTTTCTTCTGAGGCCAGGAGAGGTGTGCCAGATCCCATGTGACAAATTTTCAAATGATTCAGACTGCTGTTTAACATTAGACCAGAACAGGATTATATTATCATTGGTTCAACTGGTGCATTTGCTACAGGCACCTCACTAGCCAGGGCCCTCACTAGCTTTCTCAGTACTGAAGGGGAAAGGGTGTGGCTTGTTTCTCTCTCTCTCTCTCTCTCTCTTCACAAGTCATTTGCTCCCAATATTTCCACTGTCACCAACATTTTGTGTGATAATTGAATAATTGAGTGGAAGTGCATGGTATTGGGCTTTAGTCTCCCCAGTCTACTAGGACTGAAAATAAGTTCACACATGAAGATTTTTGTGCTGCTGTCTACAGTACTTTGTATTCAGTGTTCTTATATTCAAGCACTGCTTTCATTTCTGTGCCACCTTTTGAAAACATGTAGTCCAACCACCTTACTCTGGCCTTGGAAATGACTCTTGGTGATCCCAACTAGAGTAGACCTATTGAATCAATGAAATTTTCCCAAGTATTGACTCAGCATTCAATAATTGATTCGGTGAGTTCAGTCTACTTGGAATTACCAGGAGGATTTGGGCTTAATACTGTTTTATGATGCCCCACCTCCAAATCAGTGAGCTTTTCCATAGTCAGGCATTATATGGTGCCTCTAGTATCATAAAGAAGAGGTCATCCACATAGGCTGGAATATGCTCATTTCCCCTCCATTACCTGCAAGAAACAAGATAGAGTCCACATGGGCACAGTGGGTTGTCTCTGCAGCTGCCATCGCTTCTATCTGCACCATATTCTCTGAAGACAGGAAGGGGGCTTGCAGCATGCTGTGGGCCTGCTTCCTGGCTTCAGAGAATGCAACGCAGATGGAAGTGGCAATGGCTGCAGAGACAGGCCGACATGTCAGTATGGTTTATCTTAAAAGAGGTGTGGGGGGTTTTTTGGTCAGGTATTTTGCTGAAATGTTTTAACAGGCTTTAACTTGTCTTCGCCCATCAGGAGTGCATGGGGCAAAATGGGTCAGGAGCCCTGCATTGTTTGGACTTCAGGGCTCCAAGACAGGGACAAGATGTGGGTAAATAACCACTCAAGGCTGAAGCTGAGGAATAAAATAATTCCTTTTGAGGAATGACTACTATAGTACCTATGGAGTCTTGTGTAACCTGTTTATTCACAGATATGCCAACTGAGCATGAGTAAATGAGGAAGCCAACTCTAACAAGCAGTGTTCCTGTCTTTAAAGAAACATTAGGCTCTGCAAAAGGAAACAGCATACTCTTGGTCTCCTTCCACCAGAGGTTTCAGGCCAAGAAGCTGAAAAACAGCCTTCTGTCTCCTATTGCTGGCCAAAATCCATTTCAAAGCTATCTCACTAGTTCTCATAAGCAGCAGTAGATCATATCAATAGCTTCTCCCTTGTAATAGGGCAGCTTAATGGAGGAAAGTTGACTGGGTTCCCTTTACTATTGGAATCATAGTAAGCTTACTTAGATTGAGGCATACCACTGGACCATCTAGTTCAGCGCTTGGGGAAAATTACTTTTAGATTTCAGCTCCCAGAATCCCCCAACCACCATTGCCAATAGCTGGAGGAATATGGGATTTATAGTCCATAAAAGTAACTTCTCTAAACTCTGGTGTGGTTTGATCTTTTCTACAATGACTTCCAGAAGCAATTACTAGGAGGTCAGAAAAAAATCTTTCCCAGCCTTACCCAGAGATTGAATTGGACCTTATGCAACCAAAACATTGGCTCTACCATGGAGCTACAACCCTTCCCTTCAAGACTGAGCAGGTAACAGTGCTAGGTGAAAACATGGGTGATGACAAAGGGTCAGGATGCAGAAGAGTCCAGTGGAAGGGAAGAATCTGTTCACCACTAGTGTTTAACTATTAAGAATTAAAGTTTTTTTTAAAACAACAACAACAACAAAGAGAAACTGATTACAAATATTACCACATTGTTATGCATATTAAAGCATTTCATATAACTAGCTATACCCAGCATAACATATGCCATTATAGTAGATTTGAAAGGTTCACACAGTTCAGCTACATGCTATTATTTTAGGGGGGGAATTGCATTGTTTTACATGTGGGTGGTGAGTGGCAGAGGGAGTGAGAGGAGATTATTCCCCTGAGATAACACTAACAATGGTGGTACACAGTAAGAAACTGATCACTATTCAGAAATATTGGAATACCTTATTTTAAGTAGGAAGTGTTGTCTGTCTGTCTCTTGAGAGATCCTCAACTTGTCCAACTGACTTGTACCCTCACAATGTCATTCAAAACCCATGCTCAGTAAGCAAGACCTCTTTGTGATCTAGATCTTCCTTAGATTTCAAAATTCAAAATCATAAGTTTATCAGAAGAGGCAAGCAGATGATCCAAAATATTGTGAGGTCCTTTGTGAATCGAAACAGTTCAGCCAATAGCAACACAAGGGTTGGGAGACATGTGTCTGGTCAAGGCCATTGTGATTTGGTAACTGTACATCACAGCTAGATAAAAAGTTGTCAGTTTATGGAAAAGGAGTTTTAAAAGCTAGATGGAATGAATTATTTCCATTCAGAGGGAATTTCAGCACCTTTCATAGTTCAACATACTGAGGCTAATACACTAAGGGGTATGAAAAGGGATGTGGAAAATGAGAATTGGGTGGCAGTGAAAAAAAGTATATATTTGGAACAAATGTTGCTCCTTGATCTGTGTTCAAAATTACTAGTGCAGCTGATTAATAAGCACTGCCCCAGAGCTCTTAAGAAATAGAGATGGTCACCAGGCCAGGAGCTGGCAGCTCTAGGTACAATCCAGTCTGTTGTAATTTGTGTCACTGAGATGGGGGCTCCTTGTGTTACAATGGAGCCTTTCTCCGTGCACTTCTACACTTTTTCAAAGCATGTTTACATGGACATTTCCACAATTAAATTTCAACTAATTCTCTTCAACTAATTCATCAACACAGAATCATTTTGCAAACACTAATATCTATTAGAATGGCTGTTATTTCCCTTTAAATAAGATCTTGCTAATTGATTAAAACAACAACACCCCTACATTACTGTGCCTGACTGAAGCCACTCCTCACTATATTCTTTGTGAAAAAAAGGCAGTCAGTTTTTATGCAATAATACAGCAAATGTGCAAGCTGATAAACAGGTATTAATCAAACAGCCAGCATCTGAACTAAGCCTAAGCACTGTATCATAATAGTCTTCTTTTTAAGTGTTTATTGCCATAAGATCTATGCATCACAATGAAGACAATAATTACATGAGTTTGCACCAAACTGACTTTCTAAGCCCTAGCCCTGGGTTGAAATTATAGAGCTGGGTGTGTGTGAATGTGCTGTGTCGTATTCGGAAAGAGGAAAACAGAATAAAAACACATGGTAATGCTTGTTTACCTGTGTTATCTGTGTTGTATGAAACATTTCGTGATAGCCACAGGCATTAGGGAAGGGTACCAATTTGCCAGCACAATAGTAAGCTGGTTTTGGTCATCACTGAAATGACGATCATACCCCTAATTCAGGAACCAGGATAATCATTTGTGCGTAAATGTAACCATTAATGAGCAAAGCAATACTTCCACAACCTTCCCCTCTGTGTGTTGTCACAAAGCAAAAAGTGGTTATCTACATTAGTGGTTTACTGATGTGTCAGGACAGCTTTGAAATGCACATAATGGCCACCTGATGAGTCATTAGAACTTAACTCTGCATAGTTTAAAGTCCTTCTGTTTGCTGTCTGTATGGAACTAGCATGTATGAGAGCTCGGGGATAGCAGCTACTATCCAACTGCCAAAGTTACCCTACTTGTTAAGGAGGGTATGAAAAGGATGAAAAGAAGCAGGTGCATACTTTGGGGTACTCTTGGATCCATCTATGTCACTGAATGCCCATGTTGACTCCACAGGTCAGATTGCCTGGGGACAGCCTTGACTGGTTTTTTTGCTATGGCTAAATCTAGATAGGGATAATCTATCCATTCGCATGCTGGCAATTACAGTTGTCCCTTCATATTTGCTGGGGTTTGGTTCCAGGACCCCTGTGGATACCAAAATCCATGATTACTCAAGTCCCATTATATGCAATGGCATAGCAAAATGGTCTCCCTTATATAAGATGGCAAAATCAAGGTTAGCTTTTTGGATTATTATTTTTTAAAGAATATTTTCAAGCTGTGAATACTTAAATCCATGAATACCAAATCTGTAGATATGGAGGGACAACTGTACTGCAATGAATTCTACATGGGCCTGTTATTGAATACAACTTAGAAACTGCAGCTAGTGCAAAACACAGTAGTTAGACTGCTGACTAGATCTCTCTCTCTCTCTCTCTCTCTCTCTCTCTCTGGCTTTTCTTCGCAAACGAAGATTCAGGAAGGACTCATCCCGCGCTTTCTGCAAACGCGCTGATGACTAAAAAGGCCAATCCGAGATAAACAAGTCCGGTTGCAAAAAGCACAGCAGAAGGTCTCCTTGGGTGATGTTTCCGGGTTGTGATTCTTTCTGCGTTGTCGTTTCTCTTCAAGACTTGTTCGTCGTGAGTTCTCAAATAAGGCTGCAGTATTGTGGATAGTGCGTCTCCATGCCTCCCGATGTGAGGCCAGGGCGGACCACTGTTGGTGATCAATTTGGCCAAGCCTGAGATGTTGTTTCAGGGAGTCTTTGTATCGCTTTTTTGGAGCGCCATTGTTATGCTGACCCGTGGCGAGTTCACCGTAGAGTAGTATTTTTGGGAGGCGATGGTCCTCCATCCTAGAAACGTGCCCTGCCCAGTGCAGCTGTGTTCTCAATATCATGGCCTCAATGCTGGTGATCCCTGCTTGCTCAAGGACAGCAACATTCGTCACATAGTCAGTCCAGTGTATATTTAGGATTGTGCATAGACAGCGCTGATGAAAGCGCTCGAGGAGTCGTAGGTGGTGGCGATAGGTGACCCATGTTTCAGATCCATAAAGGAGGATAGACAGTACGATGGCTCTATACACACTGATATTTGTGCTTTGCCTCAGGTGTTTATTGCTCCAGACTCTTTTGTGAAGTCTTCCAAATGCACTATATGCCTTTGCTAATCTGTGATCGATCTCTTTGTCAATCTTGGCATCTGAGGAGATGATGCTTCCCAGGTAGGTGAACTGCTGAACGGACTTGAGCACAGATTTGCTGACGGCAATGTGGGGATGGTGGTGTTCGTCCTGTGGTGCAGGCTGGTAAAGAACTTCTGTTTTCTTCAGGTTGACTTCTAGCCGAAACAGCTCTGCAGCTGTTGCAAAGCAGGACATTAGACGCTGCAGAGCTGCTTCTGTGTGGGCAACAAGGGCAACAGCATCGGCGAAGAGCAGCTCACGGACTAGATAGTTTAGAGTCTTAGTGTGAGCCCTCAGACGGCTTAAGTTAAACAAGCTGCCATCAGTACGGTAATGTATATAGATGCCGTCGTCTTCTTCAAGCTCTGCCATAGCCCTTTGGAGCATCGTGCTAAAGAAGATTGTAAATAAAGTTGGTGCAAGAACACAACCTTGCTTAACTCCATTAGTTATTAGAAAGGGCTCTGAAAGAGCATCGCCATATCTGACTTGACCACGCTGGCCCTGGTGTAGCAAGATAATCATTTTAAGGAATTTGGGGGGACATCCTAGTCTTTCCAGGATCTGCCTCAGACCTTTTCTACTTACAGTGTCAAAGGCTTTGGTGAGGTCGACAAATGTTACATAGAGACCCTTGTTCTGCTCCCTACATTTTTCTTGCAGTTGCCTAAGGGCAAATACCATGTCTGTGGTACTCCTATTGGCTCTGAAGCCACATTGGCTTTCAGGGAGAAGTTCTTCTGCAATAGCAGGAACTAATCTGTTCAGGAGTATCCTTGCAAGGATTTTTCCAGCCTTAGACAGCAGTGTTATGCCTCGATAGTTTGAGCAGTCGGATTTTGCTCCTTTTTTCTTGTACAGGGTGATGATGACTGCATCTCGGAGGTCTGATGGCAGTTCCCCTTTTTCCCAGCAATTTCACAAGGAATTCGTGGAATTTTTCGTGGAGTACATGACCTCCGTGTTTCCAAACTTCAGGTGGGATTCCATCAATCCCAGCTGCCTTGCCGTTTTTCATCTGCTGTATGGCCTTAAGGGTCTCTTCCAAAATGGGAGCTATGTCCAATTCATTTTTCATTGGTTTTTGTATCATATGTTGGATAGCTGAGGCTTGGACTACTCGGTTGGTGCTAAAGAGACTTTGAAAATGTTCAGCCCAACGATTCAGGATGGAGGCTTTATCAGTAATTAATGTTTGACCATCTGTACTGTATAAGGAGCTTTGGACCTGATAAGTAGGTCCAAACACTGCTTTAAGAGCTTCATAAAATCCTCTATGATCACCCAGATCTGCACAGCGTTGTGTCTTTTCTGCTATATTGATCCACCACTTGTTCTGCATGTCTCGGAGTTTTTGTTGTAGTTTGCTACATGTGAGGCGGAAAGCTGCTTTTCTTACATGACAGATTGGCTGGGCAAGGTATGCCTGGTGAGCAGCTCTCTTCCTTGCCAACAGCTCCTGGAACTCTTGGTTGTTTTCATCAAACCAGTCTTGATTTTTCTTGTGGGAGAACCCGAGGGATTCTTCTGCAGACTAGAGGATACTGTTTTTGATATGTTGCCAAAGCACTGTAGGAGAAGGATCTGTAGGATGGTCTTCAAGTTTCGTTTGTAGGTTTGCCTGGAAGTTGTCTCTCATGGTAGCTTGTTGAAGATTGTTGACTTGGAGTCTCTTCTTTAAGATGCCACCCCTCTTAGGTTTGAACTTAAGATGAAGATTTAGTTTACATCTGACGAGGCGATGATCTGTTTGGCATTCTGCACTGGGCATCACTCGGGTATGACGGACATCGCGAATGTCTCTCTGACGGACTAGAACATAGTCAATGAGGTGTCAATGTTTGGATCAGGGATGCATCCAGGTTGTCTTCAAGCTATCTTTCTGCTGAAAGATTGTGTTTATAATAGTCAGCTGTTGTTCTGCACAGAACTCTAGCAGGAGGCGTCCATTATCATTGCAATTTCCAACACCATGCTTGCCTAAGACATCTTTCCAGGCTTCGGAGTTCTTTCCTACTCTGGCATTGAAGTCACCAAGGATAATAATTTTCTCTTCTACAGGGACTTTTTGTATGAGTTGGCGTAGGTCTGTGTAGAATTTGTCTTTCTCTGCAGGGTCGGCTTGCATAGTTGGGGCATATATACTAAAGAGAACAACATGTGGGAGGCGTAAGGAAATAATGCGATCAGAGTGTCCTGTTGGCAAGGTTTCGAGTTTGGAGGCAATGGAGTTTTTAATCATAAAGCCTACTCCTGAAAGATGTTTTTTGGTTTTGGGTTTGCCAGACCAGTAAAGTGTGTAGCCGGCGCCATGTTCTTTAAGGCTGCCTTCCTCATGGAAGCGAACTTCACTAAGAGCAGCGATGTCAATATTAAGCCGTGATAGTTCATGGGCTATTAGGGCAGAATGACGCTCAGGCCGTCCACTATCTTCAGAGTCTTGCACGGTTCTGATGTTCCAGCATGCAAGTGTCAGTTTATTTACACCTTTGGAGGCCGGTGTGTCTTTGTTTCTTTGCCTTGGTTTGACCGCATCAGAAGATTCCCGTTGGCCGCGGCTAGCCAACCAGGTAGTTGGGGATGAGCTTTCGTTAGGCCACCTTTTCTAGGCCCCTCTCCATATGGAGCAAGCAGTGCTCTCCTTAAAAAAGGCTGCTTGGTCATTCAGGATGCTGCCGAACAAGACTGTCATCTCCCGGGTCAGCCTCGAGCGACCAGTGTCCTGAACCGCCTGCATGCAGGGTTGGGGCTGCAGCTTCCAGTGCATCTTTACACCTGCCGGTTTTGTCCCTCGCCAGTCGCTACAGGGCTTTTTTGGAACTGGATTTGTCCTTCGAGCCTGTGCAATGGATTTTTCTGGTGGAGCGCAGCGTGCACAGAACTGGCCTCACCCTTTAAACCAGAGATTCATCTGACGTGGCCTTGCAAGCATGGACGTGGCAGCGAGGTCCTCGGGCCGTAGGTTTGATTAGAGTTTCCTTCTCTTGGATGGTTGACCTTACAGGGTTGGGCGAGCACCATCTGCCCTGGTTTGGGATTAGAGTTTTCCTTCTCCTAGGACGGTTGCCACAAGGCTAGAGAGCCCATCCTGCCCTTTGACGCTCTTTGTCAGACCCTTCGGTTTTGACCTGTCTGGCATGGGAGACCCTACCAGTGGTTATTATGCCACCGCCAGCATAGCTCAAAACATCATTAGGGTACGCAAGCCTGTCTCCCACGACAAGGACGCTGAGTAGAACATCTTATAGAAACCATATAAAACTGGTTTTAAATGAATTGCAGTGGATGCCAATAGGCTTCTGGTCTAAATTCAAGGTGGTGGGCTTGGGGCCTCAGTACTTGAAGGAACACGTTTCCCCATATATGACTGCCAAGGACTAAGGTCAGTGGGAGGAGTCCTCTACTGTGCCTCATAACTGGGAGCAATACATTGTGAGAGGATCCAGGGCCTTCTCTGCAACAGCACCCTAGTTGCAGAAGGAACACCTGATTAGTGCTGATGCCAGCTTCTTTCAACAATGCAAAGTCACCTGGTCACTTTGTTTAGTTCCTCCAGTCCGTAGATAAAAAAGCATACTGTATCCAGAAGATTCATAGATCCAGATAAGCCTCCAGACATAAAGGGGAGGTTGGAGCCCCGCCCCAGACTAATCCCCTGCCTAATGTAGGCTTTGCGATGAGGGTGCATCTATAGCATCATCAACTGAATACTGCCCAGCTTTTGGTTAAATACTTCTAGTCAAATGGAACTTTTAGGACTTTATCAGATGTGGCAAATATGGCATCATAACAACACCTAAGGGCGCACATACCAAACAACATTGTCTTTTCACAATTATGTCTTGTCAAAAAGCCGTTCCTTTTTATTGATGGGGCAAGCCATCAATAGATCTCCCGTTCTGCAATAGATCTCCCATTCTGCTTTTCTGCCAGCATTGCCAGTGTTAGAAACTGTGTGCCATTGTGCTCATGTGAATACAGCATCAACAGGCAGAACACTTTCGGGTGAAATCATAGAATCATAAAATCATAGAGTTGGAAGAGACCTCAAGGACCATCAAGTCCAACCCCCTGCTATGCAGAAATACACAATCAAAGCATTCCCAACAGATGGCCATCCAGCCTCTGTTTAAAAACCTCTAAAGAAGGAGACTCCACCACACTACAAGGCAGTGTATTCCACTTCTGAACAGCTCTTACTGTCAGGAAATTCTTCCTAATGTGTAGGTGGAATCTCTTTTCCTGTAATTTGAACCCATTGCTCCATGTCCCAATCTCTGGAGCCGCAGAAAACAAGCCTGCTCCATGCTCAGTATGACATCCCTTCAAATATTTAAACATGGCTATCATGTCCCTTCTCAACCTTCTCTTCTCCAGACTAAACAAGCCCAGCTCCCTAAGCCACTCCTCATAGGGCATGGCTTCCAGACCTCCCACCATCCTGGTCGCCCTCCTCTGGATACGTTCCAACTTCTCAATATCCTTCCTGAATTGTGGTGTCCAGAACTGGACACAGTATTTCAGGTGAGGTCTGACCAAAGCAGAATACAGTGGCACTATTATTTCCCTTGATCTAGACACTATACTCCTATTAATACAGCCTAGAATCGCACTGGCTTTTTTAGCTGCTGCATCACACTGCTAACTCATGTTCACCTTGTTGTCCACTAAGACTCCTAGATCCTTTTCACATGTACTGCTCTCAAGCCATGTGTCACCCATCCTATATCTGTGCATTTCATTTTTACTGCCCAAGTGTAGTATCCTACATTTCTCCCTGTTGAAATTCATTTTGTTAATATTAGCCCAGCTTTATAATCTCTTCAGGTCATTTTGGATTCTGTCCTCTGGGGTATTAGCTACCCCTCCTAATTTGGTGTCATCTGCAAACTTGATAAGCATGCCCTCTATTCCCTCATCCAAGTCATTGATAAATATGTTGAATAGCACTGGGCCCAGGACAGAACCCTGTGGTACCCCACTAGTCACTTCTCTCCAGGATGAAGAGGAGCCATTGGTGAGTACCCTTTGGGTTTGGTCAGTCAACCAATTATAAATCCACCTAACAGTTGCACTGTTTAGCCCACAGGTTACTAACTTTTTTGCAAGAATATCATGGGGGACCTTGTTAAAAGCCTTACTGAAATCAAGATATACTACACCCACTGCATTCCCTTCATCTATCAAGTTTGTAACTCTATCAAAAAAAGAGATGAGATTAATCTGGCATGACTTGTTTTGAGAAATCCATGTTGACTTTTAGTGATCATGGCATTACTTTCTAAGTGTACAGACTGTCTGTTTAATGATCTGCTTTAGAATCTTTCCTAGTATTGATGTCAGGTTGACTGGGTGGTAATTATTTGGGTCTTCTTTTTCACCCTTTTAAAAAATGGGGACAATATTTTCCTTCCTCCAATCTGCTGAGACCTCTCCTGTTCCCCAGGAATTCTCAAAGATTATTGACAGTGGTTCTGAGATTACTTCTGCCAGTTCTTTTAATACTCTTTGATGAAGTTCATCTGGCCCTGGAGACCTGAACTCATTTATACTTGCCAGGTATTCCTGAACTACCTCTTTACCAATTCTGTGCTGTATTTTCCCCTATTGCATTACTTGGTTGATCTTCTCCAGGTTGAGCACTGTTCCCCCTTTGGGAGAAGACTGAAGCAAAGAAGGTATTAAGTAATTCTGCCTTTTCTCTGTCCTGTTAGCCTTTCACCATCTTCTCCCCACAGTGGCCCTACCATTTCCTTGTTCTTCCTTTTGCTACAGACATAACAAAAAAAAGCCCCTTTTAGTGATTTTAACCTCTCTAGCGAGCCTTAGCTCCAGCGCAGCTTTGGCTTTTCTGACTTTCCCCCAACATGAGCTCGCTATTTGTCTGGATTCTTCTTTGGTGATTTCCCCCCTTTGACATTTCTTGTACATGTCCTTTTTATGTTTTAGCTCAGTTTAGAGTTCTTTCGACATCCATCCTAGTTTCTTTAGACACCTCCCCTTTTTCCTCCTCATTAGAACTGTTTGAAGTTGTGCCTTCAATATCTCACTTTTTAGAAACTTCCATCCTTCATGAACTCCTTTATCTTTTAGTATTTCTGACCATGGGATCATCCCTAGTAATTCCCTAAGTTTTCTGAAGTCAGCTTTCTTAAAGTCTAGAATGCATGTCTGACTATGCTTGGTTTCCCCTTTCCTCTGTATAACAAACCCCAGTAGAACATGGTCACTCCCCGCTAGGGATCCTGCCACTGCCACACCATTAACCAGGTCATCCCATTGGTTAGGATCATATCTTAAATAGCTGATCCCCTTGTTGCCTCTTCCACCTTCTAGACAATGAAATTGTCTGCATGACAGTCAGGCAGGGGACAATCTTTTTATGGACCCCCCCTCCCAGTGTACTTGGGACTTTAAAGTATGTTTCTGTGCTTGTGTCTACATTTTATGTCTTTGTCTTCCTTTAATTTTTGAATTTGCTGCGCTCGCGTCCTTGCAAGAATCGCCAAGATTTGGACCCTGGATGTAAACAGAGCTCCATTTGTGCTCACTTACTTCCAGGGCTGCCTTTCTGACACTGCTGGAGGTAGGTCTGGTAAAGGGGGTGCTTTTGCCAGCATAAAAATATTTCAAAATATGCCGACAAAAGAACGTTTCAAGAGGGTGGTCTGATAAAGTCCATAGTCTCCTGAGTCAGGCTCTTATACTGCCTAACAGCTCTCACTGTTAATATGTTTTCCCCTAAGATGTAGCACAAATCTGTTCCTCTGCCATTTCCAAGAGCAACAGATATCACAGTGCATGGTGTCACAATTTGAACAGCTATGATGGAATTTCAGGATGTCACCAATGCATCAGCCATGTTGGAAGTCTACCTAGATAGCCACAGAATTTATCAATCCCTTCATAGCCAAAGAGCCAAGGAGAGGGGGTGACAAGGTTTTTACTGTAGTCAGTGGTGCTAGTCCACAAACAGTCTACAATGGGCCAAGATTTGACTCAGGGAAGGAAAAACTTAACCAAGGAATAAAGATTCAAGGAATGAGAGGTGATAGAACTACAGTAGTCACAGGTGTGTGTGTATGTGTGTGTGTGGACTTTATCAGACACATGAAAAATGGCATCATACCGATGCCACATAAACGTGAAAGGGTGCACATATCAGACAACACCACCCCTTTCATGTTTATGTACTTACTGGCCATAAGCTGTACTTTTTTATTGATGGCCCCAGCCATCATTAGATTGACTGTGGCCATTGTTTTCTGGCATTGCCAGTGTATGAAATCTTGCACCAATGTCCTCTTATCATTCCAGCATCAATGGCCAGCCAAGCTAGAAAACTTCTGGGTGAGATCGCAGCATCCAGGTAGGTGACACACTTTTTATGACCCTCTCCAGTTTACTTTGGCCTTTTATAATGTCTTTATGTGCTTTTTAAATACCTTTACTTTTTTATTTTTAAATTTCCTGTGCTATGTATTCTTGCAAGAATCCACGGGATTTTAATAGAGGAAGTAAATGGAGCTCAGTTCACTCCACATTCATTGCCAGGGAAGCCTTTTTGTGCGGATGCATGGTCAGTGTGGTATGGGGAGTTCTTTTGCCAGCATAAAAACAGCACAAATTATGCTGGCAAAAGAATGGGTTTAGGAGGTGGTCCCATGTGCATGAGTGTGTGTGTGTGTGTGTGTGTGAGAGAGAGAGAGAGAGAGAGAGAGAGAGAGTTTGGTATAAGTCAGTCTTCCTCAATTTGGTATAGGTCAGCCTTTGTCAATTTGATACCATCCAGAGGTTTTTGATTACAGCTCACATTATTCCTGACCATCAACCATGTTAGTTTGGGCTGATAGAAATAGCAGTACAAAAGATCTAGAGGCTACCATGTTGAGAAGGGCTGGTTTAGATTAAATGGAACATTAATGGATCTAGGAACAGCTTTAATTCTGTTATTGATGCTGTAGGTACATTGATTTTCTTCTAAAGCTGTCTTCTTTTGACATTTCAGACCTAAAGGATTATATTTGCCTGCTATGTGTAGGGTCTTGTGGGTGTATGACATATTACCTCATCATTGATTTGAAACAATTTCCTCTTATGTTTGCACAAAATGAGATACTATTTCCAGATGTGGCCTAAAATATCAAAATGAATAGGTTTCAATATTTTGCCCCCATCCACAACTGATGTCATAGTTCCTAGGTCATTCTGTAGCATAGGAAAGAGCAAGATTTTCAAGACGTTCCAAGACAATTTGGTTATCGATACAGAACTAATTGGATTCAGGAGCATTCCTCCAACATATGTGGATATTTTTTTTTAAAGAAAGCATGCAATAATCAACACGAATACTGACTCTTTGAAACCATTTGAATGTCTGTTGTATCTATTCCTTGCACAGCCACTGTCCTGTGGTGAGTGGGCCCTGTGGCCTAATGTTATGTGAAGGATTGGCTAACTGCCCTGGCAAGACCATGGGTGTTTGGGGTTTTTTAAGTGGCTAACACTAGGCCAGAAGATTTTATAAATATGCCCACGTTATGAACAGATTTGTTCAATGAAGACACCAAGTATTTGATCATATATGCAAATTGACCTGATACTGATTACAGGATAGAATCTTAAATTGTCAACCACTGACTCCTTGCCAGTGAATCTTAGCTTATTTGGAAAGCAGCTGTAGCCTGCCCTCCACATTTGTGGGTTTAACTTTTGGGAATTTGATTATTCACTGATTATTTGCTGCCTCCTCTGCTGCTGCCCTGTGCCATTTTTAATAAGGACTGCAAGCCTCACAAGACTGAGAGAGAATGCAAATCTGCAGCGAGGCTTTTAAGTCCCTATTAAAAATGGTGTAGGGCAGCAGCTGAAATGGTGGCAAGCTCTTAACAGCCACCTGCTTCTACCTTGCGAAGGAACCTCACCACCTCAAAGGCATTTGTGGTGCCTGAATCTGTAGATTGTACATTTTGTGTGTGTTAAATAGGGGTGTTTTTTTTGGAGGGGGGCTAGAGATATTCACAGTTTTTCCATATTTTCAGGAGTACTGCACCCCTAACCCCAAATGTGGAGGGCCAACAGTATAACTTATTTATTCTTATCAAAACTTGTTCCCCTTGTTATATCTAGTCTTTGGCCTTCAACTTGGAATTGTACAGGCACATCTCTTGTTCTTATCTTCCTCATGTCTGAGGCAGCCTTTTGCCTCTGTAATCTCTGGTAGAAATCATAGAGTTGGAAGAGACCACAAGGGTCATCTAGTTTTATCATCTATATATAAAAAAGGGAACAGAGTACATTAAAGCCCATAGACTAAAGCAAGCAAGCCCATTACTATACCAAAACTAAAATCCTGTTCATGAAAACTTATATTCCACTGAATTTACATTATTTTTGGATGTTCCAGTCTTGCAAAATTTTCAGAAGCAACATTGTTAGTGCAAAACAAGGAGCATTCATATGATCTGCTTCCTGGCCCAAAGAGACTCTTCTCCAGAACAATTCCAGAGATCTCACGACTTTCTCATACCATCCTGTTTTCTTGAAGCAATCACATTGGTGAAGCAGACAGGAACATACTGGTTTGAAAATGTTCAGTATCAACTTCTCTGCAATTGCGTGTGTGTGCTGCTTTGAATCTGTGGTCCCTTCTTCCCTGGCTCCATAACCCCACCTTCCTATATATGTATATCTTACTCAGTGCATGTGTGCCTTTCGATTTTTAATTTGTTTTGTTGTGCTTCCGTAATTATGGGGAAACGATAAAGTTATTTTTGTTTTATTGTTTTGCCATAATTATAAGCTCATAGCCAAAATAAAAAAAATAAATAAATGGAAAGGCACAGGGTAAAAGCAACCTTAGCCTATTTGGGAATAGCAAGGGGGAGGGGAAGAAAGAGGGAGAGGAGGAGAATCATTCCCCCTTATGCCACATGGCTGCCGTCATATTGCTACTGCAGTGGAAGGAACCTATCACACCAAGAGGACTAATGGTGCAGTGATATTGGGAGCCATTGGCAGGTTTTCCCCATCAGTGAAAAAGTGCACTACATACACAACTGAAATGCAAAGCAGCAACAGGATAGATGCAGCATCCTGTGATAAGTACTGGCCAGATAGGCTAATATCTTGCTGTAATTGCAAAATACCAGCCTCGTGTGATAAAGTCTTGAGTCTGTCAATAGGTTTCTGAACAAGAGTGATCTCAAAATCACTCTAAACTTCTTGCTGATGAGTTGAATGTGCCTCTGACTGTGTACTTTAACCAACTAATTAACTAATTAATTTTAAGATTTGGGATGACAAGCACTCCCTCCTTTCCCTGGAGACATCCATGTTGTTGCTGTTATTTGCACTCAAATTGACTTAAACTCATGGCCACTTTATGAATGAGTGACCTCCAAGAGTCATCAAGTGCCCTGCTCAGGTCTTGCAGATTCAGGGCCATGGCTTCCTTGACTGAGTCAATCCACCTGTAGCACTGTCTCCCTCTTTTTCTACTGCTTCCGACTTTTCCACTCCTCTAGCATCTAGAGAGGTCCAACATATAATGCAAAACCTGCCATTACAAAGATGTCTGTATTTTTCCTCACCTCCCTGGCCTACCATTTTCCTTCTCAGTTATTTTCATTCCAGTGCATTTCTATTCTAATTTGTTCCTGAAGTGATAATGTTTTATATTTTCTCCTTTTGGCAGAGAGTTCAATCAAAATTCTTCTAGATCTAATAAATAAATAAAATCAGTACGTGTGAGAGGAAGAACCACATGCTTATTGTTTAAGCAAGAAGGTGGTGGTGGTAGTGGTGTGTGTGTGTGTGTGTGCGAGAGAGAGAGAGAGAGAGAGAGAGAGAGAGAGAGAGAGAGAGAGTCCTTTTGCCCATTAGCACACTTTTTTTCCAGACCAGACATTTGCATAGGGACGCTTAATAGATTGGAGATGGAGAGAAAAGCAAAGAGTGCTGCAAGGTAGTCTGAGGATAACAGGCGTTATAAAGAGGAATTTTTTTGCCTGCTGTTTTTGTTTGTTTTATCACAGAGGCTGAGCAGAGCTGGCCAGCAGCCTCACACAGCAGGTGCTGCCTGAGAATGCAAGGGGGGGTGGTGGAGAAATTCCTACTAAATGGGAGCATTATTCGACACCACTGCCTTTCGCAATATTTTCCTTTTGTTTCAAGCAAACTCCCAAAGCCTCTTGGGCATCAGTGGTCAAGGCCATAGAAGGACACTTCAGCAAATGAGGTGGAGTCAGCATGTTCACAGGGATTTTAGGTCAAATTGGGGAGGCGGGGAGGAGACACCTTAAATTCCATTTGTGGGGGTTGCTTTGCATTATCTGGATTGGAGCATACAAAGAGATTGGGAAAACACTTCCTCTGAGCCTCCATAAAGCTAGTCCTGTGCCATATAATATTTAAAGGCTGTGTTGTAAACTCTGCAGAAAGCACTTTTGTTATGCAGAAATTATAACTGTGGCTTATGATTTCCAGGATGATTTCAGCCACACAGTAGAAATCCAGTCCCTCTATGCTTAACCCAGTATGCTGTGAATGATATACCTACAAATGGTCTGGTAAACCCATGTATTTTGGGATAAAGGGCTTTGTATGAAGAAGTCATTTTGTGGCACACTTAATACTGAAGCAAAGAGGGAGAGGTTTTTTGTGGTTTTGTGTGTGTGTGTGGGGGTGTTACAAACATTAATGATTATTATATGCCATCAAGTTGGCTTTGAATGAGATACCCTCAAGAGCCTCAGCTATTAACAGCCTCGCTCAACCTCAGGATTATGGCTTCCTTCATAGAATCAATCTGCTTGTAACTAATATGGTGGTGGTGGGGAGAGACTCCACCTTGAGAAAGGTTGTGAAACTGTTCACAAGAGGCCAGCATTCTGTTTGGGGAAGGAGGGATGTGTCCTCTTGCTCTAGCAATAGAACTCAAGCTCCCTCATACCACTGGTCATATTTGGGTCTCAACTATATGACTTGAGAAACACATGATTCTTGCATGTGTGTGTGTATGTGCTTTAAAAAGTGAAGGGAAATACAATCTGCACTTTACATGCAGAATGCTGGAAGGGGTGCTTAATCCTTGAACAGATACAATCCTAAACTCAAGTCAAGAGAAAAAACAGCATTAGAACTTAATGCAATTTCCATCCAGAAAGGACAAACAGCTTGGAGGAAGCAATTTTCATCACAACTGTGGCAAAATGGAAGGGTTAACTCACATGTATGTGCTCTGTAGTCCTGATTCTCTTCAATGAGTTATGTACCACTTTTAAAACACATAGGCATACACACAGAGAGAGGACACTTGCAAAGTGAACACATATTTCTTGTGTCATCTAGTGTGACCTCTCATTAACTAGTTATGCCAGAATGCCGATAGGAAGATTAATTTGGATGTACAGTTGTCCCTCCACATTCACGGGGGTTAGGTTCTTGAGACGCCCACGAATGTGGAAAAACCGCGAATAACAGATGCTGCTCCCACAGCCCCCCCCCAGAGGGAGGGAGGCAGCGGGAGGGTGTCTGGCCAGCCTGACTGGCCTCTCCGCGGCCTTTCTGAGGGGACTCCAGGCCTTAGAAGCCCCGGAGCCCGCTGGGGAAGGCAGCGTGTGGGTGGGGAGGAGGCTGCTCTGCCTCTCTCCGGCCTTCCGAAACGGGCGCCCACTTCGGAAGGCCGGGGACAGCAGCGGGCGGGGAGGAGGCTGCGCTGCCTTTCCCCGGCCTTTCTCAGTGGGCTCCGGGGCTCTAAAGCCCCGCACCCCGCTGAGAAAGGCCGGGGAAGTGTGGGTGGGGAGGAGGCTACGCTGCCTCTCTCTGGCCTTCTGAAGCGCCGGGGACAGCAGCGGGTGGGCGGGTGAGCGGGCTGGCGGGGAGGAGGCTGCGCTGCCTCTCTCTGGCCTTTCTCACCCCCCCGCCCTTCCCAGAGTGGCGATGGGGGCTTCTGAAGCCCCTGCCGCCACTCTCCTTCACCCCCCGCCCTTCCCAGAGTGGCGATGGGGGCTTCTGAAGCCCCCGCCGCCACTCACCCTCACCCCCCGCCCTTCCCAAAGTGGCGATGCGGGCTTCTGAAGCCCCCGCCGCCACTCTCCCTCACACCCCCGCCCTTCCCAGAGTGGCGATGGGGGCTTCTGAAGCCCCCGCTGCCACTCTCCTTAACCCCCCGCCCTTCCCAGAGTGGCAATGGGGGCTTCTGAAGCCCCTGCCGCCACTCTCCTTCACCCCCCGCCCTTCCCAGAGTGGCGATGGGGGCTTCTGAAGCCCCCACCGCCACTCACCCCCCCGCCCTTCCCAAAGTGGCGTAGGGGGTCCCTCGCTGCCTTGGGAAGGGACTGGGGTGGAATGAGGGAGGCTTTCTACCCCCCCTTTCCCAAGGCAGTGAAGGGATTCCTGAGAACACCTTCGCTGCTTTGGGAAGGGACGGAGTGGAGTGGAGGGGCAGGCGGCTTTCTGCGAATAATCAAAACCGCCAATGTGAAAGTAGCGAATGTGGAGGGGCAACTGTACATCCAATGCATATCCTATTAAAAGTAAAAGACAGCATCCAAGTCAGAATTTAATTCAGGGACCCTTTCACACTACACAGTTATAGTGCTTTGATTCCACTTTAAATATCATAGAACGATAAAAGCATAGAGTTGGAAGAAAACTCAAGGGCCATCCAGTGCATCCCCCTGCCATGCAGGACTATACAATCAAAGCACTCCTGACAGATGGCCATCCAAGCTTCTGTTTAAAAACCTCCAAAGAAGGAGACTTAACCACACTCCCAGGCAGCATATTCCACTGTAAAACAGCTCTTACCACCAGGAAGCTCTTCCTAATATTTAGAATTATCAAGTTGGAAAAGACCTTCAAAGAAGGAGACTTCACCACACTCCAAAGCAGTGCATTCCATTTAGGTGGAATCTCTTTTCTTGTAGTTTGAATCCATTGCTCCATGTACTAGTTTCTGGAGCAGCAGAAAACAAGGATGCTCCTTCTTCAATATGGCATCCTTTCAAATATTTAAACATGGCTATTATATCACCTGTTCTCCAGACGAAACATACCCAGCTCCCTAAGCTGCTCCACATAGGGCAGGACTTCTAGACCTTTTACCATGTTGGCCGCTCTCCTCTGGACATGCTCCAGCTTGTCAATATCCTTCTTGAATTCTGGTGCCCAGAACTGGACACAGTATTCAAGGCGAGGTCTGACCAAAGCAGAATAGCCTGATATTATTACTTCCCTCAAGATAGACACTATACCCCTCCCTATTGATGCAGCCTAGAATCATATTGGCTTTTTAGCTGCTGCATCATACTGTTGACTCATATTCAGCTTGTGGTTGACTAAGACATCTAGATTTCTTTCACATGTACTCTTGCCAAGCCAGGTGTCACCCATCCTGTATCTGTGCATTTCATTTTTTCTGTCTAAATATACTACCTTACATTTCTCCTTGTTGAGATTCATTTTGTTAGTTTGGGACCAGCTCACAAATCTGTTAAGGCCATTTTGAATGTTGATCCTGTCCTCTGGGGTATAAGCTACCTCTCCCAATTTGGTGCCATCTGCAAACTTGATAAGCGTGCCCTCATCTATTCACTTATCCAAGTCATTGATAAAGATGTTGAATAGCACTGGGCCCAGGACAGAACTTTGTGGCACCCCACTGGTCACTTCTCTCCAGGATGAAGAGGAGCCATTGGTGAGCACCCTTCGGGTTCAGTGGGTCAACCAATTACAAATCCACCTAACAGCAGCATCACCTATCCTATATTTAAATAGCTGAAATAGCTTGCTTGCAAGAATATCATGCGGGACCTTGTCAAAGGCCTTATCATGGGGGTTGTCTAAATAGTGACAATACCCCTCATGGAATTCACTGGGAATACGACCTGTCCAAATGGGATCCCTCATCAATCCACTGTACTTGGAAGGTGAGGAGCTGAGGCAAAATGGCAAAAACAACACAAGAAAAGCCTTTGCGGCTTTCCTCAAAGTTTTTTAAAAAACAGTGAGGGGGGCACATTCCTGCTCATTGGGACAAACAATTGGCTTTAAATCACTTTCCCATAGGAGAGGAAGTGAAAAGCTGATTGGCTGGGTGAGCGGGGGGGGGGAGGGTCAAGCACTAATAGGGCAAGCACCCGCTGCTGCCATGTTGGATTTTTGCCTTCGCAAGCAATCACTAAGGTGATAAAATGGGTTTGGGTTCTTTTTTGTTTTGCCTTTTTAAATGAAAAATTGCTCTATCACACTACCACACCTTAGACATCAGGGTTTTTTTTTTTTTTTAAGTTCAGCAGTGGCAAAGTACAACTGTGACTCGTGGCCGCCATCTAGCTTGCAAAGCTTATGGGGGCTTAAGGGGAGGAAACCACAGTTAAGACAAGTCGCTGATGCTGTGAATTGCCATTACTGCAAGGTACTCCCCCTCCTTTCCCCCCTTGTATAGATGGAGCCTTGGTTGCATACTGTAGATTTCTGGGGTTTGTAGTTTAGTGAGGCTTATGAGCCCTGTGGCTGAGAGTTCTAAATGCCCCTCTCTAAACTGCAAATCCCAGGAATCCACAAGAGGCAGCTAGAGTAGTTAAAGTGGAATAATAGTGCTATAACTGTGTTGTGTGGAAAAAACTCCAGATGTGCATGACACCCATCTGTAATGTATGACTTTCAATGAGACAGGTACTTGGATGAGCATCTGAATACAGAGGGTTTGTCTACACAGGCCAAAGAAAACAACCTCACCTCATTTTCACAGTGAGCCGTACAGACGATGTACAGCTCGAATCTGAGTCTTTTCAGTGCCTCAGGGCTTTAATCCAAACCAGAATGAGTTAAGATTTACTCTGGATTTGAGCAGAAAAACCAGACATTAGATTGTGTATGTGTGTGGACTGAGCTTCATAGCGATGTCAGTGCATGGCCAGGGGGAGGTGTTTCAGCAGCTAAGTGGAAGAGAAGGTGGGGGGGAACTCCCTAGGCCAGGTGAGACCAGCTGAACCTTCTCACCAGGAAATGCCTCTATCCCTCTTTCAGTTTCACTTTTTAGCTGTTCCTTCATCGCCATTTATTTTGCATATGCGGCAGTTGTTCAGAGAAGCACATACCAGCATGCATACCTCTGCTTAATAGGATATTCAAAGCCCCTCTGATCCATAGGAAAAGACATGCATACATTCACGTGGGGGGGGGAGGGGGAAAACTGAAGTGGCCCCATGGCTATGCGGGCACACATACTGTGATTTATTGGACCGCGATGGATTTGAAAGGGAGAACTGTGTGGAAAGTGCTCCCAAACTCTCCTTGGTGTGTGTGGCAATCATGTGGACAAGCCTGTGGTCACTGTGGACCAGGGGAACCTAAAGGTAAACTGAATTTTCCTGTTGGTGTAGATGAGCCCAGAGTCTCTTCTATATTCTACCATAACCAGACATACATAACTTTTCTCCAGGTACACAGGTTACTCTATGAATCAACAACAGTGACTGTGTTCTCAGTTGTGGTCCCCCAACTTGGGAATATTCTCCCCAACAAGACGTGACTGGCACCAACACTGCCATCATTTCAGTTCCAGATCAAAAACATTTCATCTGCCAGGGGACTTTAAGGTCGGCTGACTTTTACTGTTGGCCTTTGTTTTGATGTCATGTTTGGAGTTTTGTCGTCTTAATATTTTGTTTGTTTTACTTACATTAGTATACCATTTATATCTATATCAACAAAGGGCAGTTTTAAAAATGTTATAATGAATTCATGTTGCACTGGTAGTCAGTGGAAATGCAACTATAAGATTGCACGGTATGGCATGCCAGCCCAGTTGCCATGTTTCTTCTTCTTCTCTCCTACAACCAATTTCAGAAGCGGGGAGAACAGCCATGAACAGGAACAAATAAATAAGTGAATAAATGGTTGGGGATTTGGAGGAACCTTTCCATTCACAATGAAACAGCAAGTTTTGCAGTGAGAGTCAAGCCACATTAAAATTTGGCAAAGCACCAAACAAGAACAAAATGTTTGAATAACAAAAAGGAAGTATAAGGACAGATATGAGGCAAGATAAAAAGATGTGGGTGTGAACACACCCTAAAACTGATTAGGGTCTCATAATGGAGCCAAAGCTGGAGCAACATGGGTCACTTCAAGCTGACACGGACAATTGGCGTACCGCTTGGGTGTTTTGTGCAATGCTGCTTGTGAAGGAAAGTGCAGCAGCCACAGTAGGAAATCATGAACAAAGTTTCTGGGGAGGGGCTAAAGAAAGGAGCACAGTCCAAGTGTCACTCACAAAGTACTGCATGCTGAACAACTGCCTGGCGAAGTTCCTACAACACCATGTAGACAAACCTCTCAGTGCTTATAATAAGCTATAATAACACACAGCTGACACAATAATACACAGTCTCACAATTTGGCTGCTCCACTTTGCTCACTGCTCCAATTACTACTTATGGGGGGGTCCCCTCCCAGAGTGAGAACTAATCATGAGAAACTGAGGTAAAAATTCCTTCAGATAGGAATACCACTCAGGTTTTGGCCTAGAAGGGCAAATCAGTTGCAACAGCTAAGGATGGTTCCTTCAGAATTTAAAGGAATAATTACTATAGCTGGGAATTTAAACAAACAAACGAATCAGGGTGAAGCTCGTAGCTTGAATTTTGCAATCACGTTTCACACATGGAGAATCTGAGAAGAGTTACAGAAATCAGCACAGAGAAAATCTCAGCTAGCTGGCTTTTCTTGCTTGCTTGCTATAATAGCTGAGAGAGTATGTTTTAAAATGTATGGGTAATGCCCAATGAAAGTTGAGGTGACTCGGGGGAGGGGGGGAAGCATAGCAGAATTTCCAGGCTTAACGGTTGCAGAGTCATGCAAGCATTTTTTTTCCTCTTTCCCAAAAATGGCAATTGATTTTATATTTTTAAAAAAACAACCCCACAAGCCTGATTTATTCAGTTATGTGGTGTGTGTCCACTTCCAAATAATGGCAAAGATTGTTAAACTTGTTGCTTTTTCTTCACAGGGTTTACAGTAATCCAGGTAGTAATGTAACCACTTTGCTGACTGGTTATCAAGATGGGGAAATTCATGGGTCGAACAGATAACATCCACTTATTAGCCAAGGTAAATAATGTTATTAATGATTCTAGGAAATCACAGGCAGTAGATTTAAGTAACTAGTGGAGAAGGAGAAAAGAAATTTAAACAGGGGAAGTCCTGGGCCTTATGTAGTGCCAAAGGGAGCAAAGAAACAATCAGTTCGCCAGGCTGAGTAACTGGTAGCAGAGAAGACAAAGTTTGCCTGATAGTTGAAGTATGAATATTGGAACTTACTGAGAATTCCCAATAGGAATCAGGCTAGCAGTTAAGAATGACCAGGGGAGACATGAAAGACAGCTTCCGAATACTACTTTTTTATTTGTTTATTTATCTTTCCACTGTGAAGTAGCAGTGCAAATGACTAATAATAAAAACAGGTGTTGTGGAAACCTTCTATTGAAGAAGTGGGTCTTTGTAAAAAAATAATAATGCTTGAATAAGAATAAGAATATATTTACACAGTGTTGTGGTCAGTGTAGATGGTGTGTCAGGATTGGTCCCTGATGTTGCCTGTTCCTGCCATTATTTTTTTTTTTGCATTGTTCTGTAATGTCTTTTTTTGTATTGTTCTTGCTGTTAATGGTGTTTTCATTTCTCTGTACTTGTTAACAAGAACTTTGTAGCAACTGTGGAAAGGTGAGTATAATATAATGGTCACTATGGGAATGGTGAGATAAGCCGGCAGCTGCAGAGCTGACCAGGGAAAAATGGGATGGATGGTTGCATGAGAAGAGGAGGTCAGGGGATGATGGATTGCAATCTATGAAATCTGGTGGGTTCAATACTAGCAGTATTGAACCCACCAGATTTCATAGATTGCAATATGCTTTTAGTATACTGTCTGACCTCTAAGTTCCAATTCTGAGCAACAACCTTGTATGATGTGCTTCTTGGATTTTGGTGCCAATAAAGTTTTATGTTTAACTCTGAAACTGTTGGTCACCACATTTGGGAATGCAAGTACATGACATAGTGCTTTACATGCGTGGTTTACAGTTGTTAATTTGACAGTTCCCTGCCCTCAGGCTCACATTCTAGAAAGACAAGAGACACAAGGGAAAGGGGATGGTGGTGGGGAGGGGATTAAGTCCAGCAGATACTGGCTGCTGTTCTCTCCCTCTGAGGCCAGGGCAGTGGCAATTGGGATGGAAGAAGGCCCTTTCCTCAGTGGCTGGGTGTAGGCATGATGGAGCTGTGCCTGCCTCTTCTCTTCTCCTAGAGGCCACAGTGGGCAAATGCCTCTCCCCTAAAAATGATTTTGATCTTAGCTGTCAGAACTCCATGGCCAAGGCTGACCCAAGACATTTGTCACCTGACGCTGAAGTAAAGCGACATATGGCATTCTCCCACCCACCTGCCCCAACTCAAGATGCATAATACTCCAAGGTCAGAAAAATTATTTTGACACATGAAGCAGACAATACCATAAATACCTTTCCCCTAACTTAGTGGTTAAAGTATGATGACACAGTAAAGAATTTAAAAATTTGCTCTCTTTCCATAACACCTCCAAATCTGCTACTTAAGGTAGCCTTCTCACTTTGCCTAAAGGTAGGGCCATCCCTGTCAATGACAAAGTCCATTTGATTTGCCTTAATTCTTGGATGGAAATCAGCACTCAGGCAAAAGGCACTAAATGGTGAGAGGCTTGTGATTAATGCTTACTGCAGAATGCCTCAGTTCCCGATCAAAATGGCTTATTCCAGGGGCACAAAATGCTTAGGATATTCTGCTCAATGTTCAGAGGTTATGATGAGCCCTGGTGGCGCAGTGGTTAAATGCCAGTACTATAGCCACAACATTGCAAGTTTGATCCCAAGGGCTCCAAGGTTCACTCAGCCTTCCATCCTTTCGTAGGTCGGTAAAATGAATACCTGGCTTGTGGGGGCAATTAGCTAACACACATTGGAAACTGCTTAGTGCCTAGTGTGTTATAATGTGGTCTAGATGTGTAAAATGCTCTTGCTTAACAAGTTGTAAGCCACTCTGAGAGCCTTTGTGGCTGAAGAGCAGGGTATAAATACCTAAATAAATAAATATAAGGTTGCCAGAGTGAAAACTAGCTTACAAATTATTAAAACCAGTACTGATTTAAAACCATACACAAACATCATATGTGAGTGTGAGATAGAGTGTGTATAAATTGTTATGTAAAAACAAATTATCTATAGTGTTAAAATAAATAAAAAGACAATACTAAAAAAAACCCCAAATAATTGTAGAAATCGAGATGTGTGCAGAGGTACCTTTCATTCGCTCCAAGCTTTCATTGTCTACAACCCTAAATCTTGAATTATAATTTCACTGATGACTGCAAATCTAAATATCCTAACTTTTGGCTCGTCTATATGGCGAAAATACTCCTCATAGAATTTGATAATAATAATAATAATAATAATAATAATAATTTATTTATATCCCGCCCCTCTGCAATGCAATCAGGGCGGCTTACAATATAAAAACTCCATAATCACAATACCCTAGCCCACCCACCCCTTAAAATAATATTAAATTATGATGGAGTAAAAACAGACAATAATAAAATATATATAAAAATTAGGAGAAAAAAATTACAACATACAATCACAGCCTACAAAAGACAGCTGAGTCTTTGTGCTAATGGGATCCCCCATCATTTTGCCATATTCGGAAGGAGTGAAGGGCAAAAACTCCAAATATCCCATGGAAAAGCTTTCCCCATGGAGTATTTGGAGTTTTTGCCCACCACTCCTTCCAAATATGGCAAAATGATGGGGGATCCCATCATTTTGAGGCTTTTCCCGTATTATTTTTTTTAAAAAAAAAACTCCAAAGAAAATGTGCATTCCTGCTCGCTGGGACAACTGATTTGCTTTGTTGCACATTCCCAATAAGAGCAGAAGTGGAAAGCTGATTGGTTGGACATGTGCAGGGGGTGGAGCTTGCTGGAAATGCAAGCACCAGGAAATGCCATGTTGGATTTTCACCGTAGTGATCATGCACTGAGGTGACAAAACAGCCTTTCCCCCTCTTTTTTCTGTTTATTTAAGTGGAGGATCGCACTTCTGCACCTTGGATTTGCGCTTTTTTTTTTTAATACTGTTTGGCAATGGCAAGTGGTGACAATAAAAATGTGAATAAGTCACTGGTGCCTGCCATCTTGATTCACAGGCATGCCCATTGAGCAAGAAATACGTATGGCTTTGCATGCCTGCTATCTTGAAAAAAAAGTGGAGACAAATGAAAGCCGCTGCAAATTGGTATTAGTGTGCATCAATACACATTTTATTACCTCATATAGACAAGCCCTTGATTCTTACATCTGAGTAAATACTTTTTAGGGTCAAGATATTAAAGTGAAATATATGTTTCTGGGTAAGAAAACTTAAGTAATAATAAACCTTCCAGACTGTGTAGACAATGACCATGTTGTGTGACATTGCCAATTGTAGATGTAGGAAGCTTTTATTATACCTCTACTATGGTATTTGCATATACACGGTGATGTACATGTTCCATGCCAGTTATTGCAGCTGCAGTAAAATGGCAAGTTCACCTCTGAGGTGCATTCCATAAAGAATAACAGCGTGCAGGATACCAGAAATTGAATGAGAAAGCAGGCTGATGGCCAAGAAACCAAAGCCTCAAAGTTCCTTTTCAAAGCAACATTCAAAATCCCTTTCAGCTTTGAAAACCCTGTGCTATATATCAGTATATTAATAACAGAAGATTAAAGCAGAAATTATTTAGCTAAAGTGGTTAAGAACAGAGCAGGGCTGTGATTTTTCTAGGCAACAACTATAATGAAAATTGAGAAGGTGACAAAGATCAGTAGAAAATGTCTGACCTGTGTGTGAGGTCACATTTACTGGAGAAATAGCACTGTACCTGAAAGGACCCATAGGATTTTCACTAATAAATTTCTATGTACTGTATTTGAAGCTTTATAGCTAGTAGAGCTGAATATGAAACAAATCTCTGCTACTAGCAGCCTAGCTTTCTATGGACTGCTGGACAGAGCATACATGTAGTGAACAGAGGGAGCCGTATTACCTCACTTACAAGTTATACTGTGTTTGTGTGGGCAGTCCAGATGATGAAATGAATCCTCATAGAATCCAGTGGAAATCCCATATGTTAATATGGTATCCTGCAGTGTTCTGTCATTTTCAGAGGGAGGGGGAGCAAAATTTGGGGAAAGTATGGGGGGAAAGCCTTCAGGGCTTTTCCTGTTTTGTTTTGTTTTTTTTTTTAACTGTGGGTGAAATGTGCACTCCTGCTTGTTAGGACAACCAGATCACAGTGCAGTGCATTCCTGAAGAGGATAGCTGATTGGTTCGACATGTGTGGAGGATGGAGCTTGCTATCAAGGCAGTGCCCGGAACCACCATTTTGGATTGTCACTGTAGGGATTATGAGCTGAGGTGATGAAACAGCCTCCCTCTCCTTTTTTCCCTGTTATTTAAGCAGAAGATCACTCTTCTGCATCTTGGATTTAGTTTTTTTTTTTTAAATACTGTTTGGCAAGGGCAAGTTGGGGAGTATAGAACTGCAAGTAATTTACTCGTTCCTACCATCTTGATTCGCTGGCATGCCTCCATGTGAACAGCAAACATGGATAGCTTTGCACACCAGCGACCTGCAAAAAGATCATTGAGACAGAGGAAAACTCCTGTGACTTGGTGTATATGTGCACCAATCCACAAGTTATTCCCTTGTCTAGACTGGCCCTGAGTCAGTGGGACCTTAGCAAAACTTACTATGCAAAAACTTGTTCAAGTCAAGATGGGAGTGGAGATGGGGAGAGGATGGAAGAGGATGAAAACATGTTACCTGAATTCTAGTCACACCCATGTCAACAGGATTACTGGGCTTGTATACGTTAGAGTTAGCAACCTTTACTTGCCTGTACTAATTGATAATTTGCATGTTTTCTGACTTTTCTTTCATTTGCTTTTCCACATCCTCTACCTTCCTGCATCAGTCTAACCTGCAGCCATTTTTTCGCTTCTCCATAAGACCCTGTATTTGCTTATGCACAAGTAATTTATAAGTAAAGCAACTTTTATATGTTTTACAAAGGAAATTGGGTTCGATTTTTTGCTCTGCTACATCATGGGGGTAAGAGTTGGCATGGGACTGGTTATTGTTCAGCTTCTGTCTTGCAAATTTGATTACTCTGCTTGAGAGATCTAATATTATCTCTCACACAATGGTGGCACTAGGACCGTGCAGAGAGGCTGAACTGCCTCAGGTGACACCTTCGGAGGGAGGGGTGACACTGGCCTTAGTAACTTCATAGCTCTCATGTTTCCCTATATACTGATGCAGTACTAAAAAACAATTTGATGAATATCAAAGGCTCACTATTCTTTAACTCAAGGACAGGAAACTACTGGTGCTCTAGATGTTGAACTACAGTTCCCATCATCCTACAATTTGGCCATGCTCATTGGGGGAACTGGTGGGAGCTCAAGTCCAGTGATACAAGGGGGCATGGGTTCTCCATCTTTGTGACAGCATAAGCAGATCTCTACTGAACATAAGCTGAAGCAAGGCTCACATGGTCACACAGGTTTCAACAGCAGTTTGGCATCACGATGAAAGGGAAGCAAACTGACTGAAACCAGTATGGAAATTAAATAGGAACATGCTTCCAGTCTACAGCTTCCCACATACTTTGCCAATCTTGTACAATCGCCTTCCATTTTCAAAGGAGATCCAGAAGTCACTCCTGTCCTAGTAGAATATGCAGATTTGTCAGCAAATAGATGTGTCAGAAATGAACACAACGTGATACAAACCTATAGATTTTCCTTGGTTTTTTTCCGGGCTGTGAGGCCGTGTTCTGTAAGAGCTTACTTCTGACGTTTCACCTGCATCTGTGGCTGTCATCTTCAGATAATGGTTGGGTAGGAGTGTATGTGGAGTTTATATACTGTGAACTCCTATTGGGGAGTATGTGTAAATTTGTGTATTTGAATAGTTAGTTTCTGGGTTTAGATATGCAAGGCGGATTCATGTCTGTTTGGCTAATGATTGGTTGATGGTCCATTATCTGCTGGAAATCCCGCTGTCCCTGGGTGGAATTCATTTGCAAGTGCTGAGTTTTGATTCTATTATTTTTCAAAACTAGAAGCCAGATTTTGTTATCCTTTAGGGTTTCTTCTTTCCTGTTGAAGTTGTCCAGGTGTTTGTGGACTTCAATAGCTTCTCTGTGCATTCTGACATGATAGTTGTTGGCCTGGTCCAGAATTTCTGTGTTTTTAAATAACATTTTGTGTCCAGGTTGGTTTATAACATGTTCTGCTACTGCTGATTTTTCTGGCTGGCTGAGTCTGCAGTGTCTCTCATGTTCCTTGATTTGTGTTTGCACACTGCATTTAGTGGTCCCTATGTAAACTTGTCCAAAGCTGCATGGTATGTGGTAAACTTCTGCAGCTGTGAAAGGGTCTCTTTTGTCCTTCGCTGAGCGTAGCATTTCTTGGATTTTCTTGGTTGGTCTGTAGATCGTTTGGAGGTTGTGTTTCCTCATCAGTTTCCCTATTCTGTCTGTGACTCCTTTGCTATATAGTAAAAATACCTTCCCTTTGGGTGGCTGTTTTAATTCTTCATTCCTGTGGTTTTTTTCTGGGTCTGGCTGCTCTTGTGATGTCTGATCTGGAGTAACCATTAGCCTGTAGAGCCCAGTTTAGGTGCTTCAGTTCGTCCTCCAGGTAGTGGGGTTCGCAGATCCTTTTTGCGTGGTCTACCAATGTTTTTATTGTGCTTCTTTTTTGTCCTGGGTGATAATTGGAGTTCTTGTGTAGGTATCTGTCCTTGTGTGTGGGTTTTCTGTATATCTTGTGGCCTAACCATTGGCTTGGTTTGGGGATGACTAGGACATCCAAGAATGGCAGTGTTCCTTCCTTTTCTTTTTCCATCGTGAATTGGATATTTGGGTGGATGCTGTTCAGGTGGTTCAGGAATGAGACCAAATCTTCTTCTCCATGGCTCCAAATGGTGAAAGTGTCGTCCACATATTGGAACCATGTTGTGGGCTTTTTTGGTGCTGTTTCCAAGGCTTGCTTTCAAAATGTTCCATGTAAAAGTTTGCTATCACGGGGCTCAGAGGGCTGCCCATGGCTACCCCATCTATCTGTTCATAGAATTCGTTATCCCACTGGAAGTAGCTTGTGGTGAGGCAATGTTTGAACAATGTTTGAACATTCCACTCTGACCCATAGTGAGCGCCATTGGATCCCCCACTTATGACTTGGCCAAGTTTCTGGCCACACAATTATAAACCCACATAGGACAACCCCTCACTCCATCAAAGACTCAACTCACTTCATAGAAAAAATCAACAACATCGAACTGAAACCTGGAGACAGACTGATCGGCTTTGATGTTGTCTCTTTGTTCACCAAAGTCCCCATAATGGAAAACATGGCACTCATCCAACAAATATTTCCTGAGGACATCACAGCCTTGTTCAAACATTGCCTCACCACAAGCTACTTCCAGTGGGATAATGAACCAGCCACAGATGCAGGCAAAATGTCAGAAGTAAACTCTTACAGAACATAGCCTCACAGCCCGGAAAAAAGCCAAGGAAAATCTATGGATGCCGGCCATGAAAGCCTTTGACTTCACAATGATCCAGACCATTGTCCTAATCAGCTCAGAACATGTAAACTGTGTTGCTGGATCAGACCGAGTTCTGCCTATTCATCTTTCCAACAGCCACCAACAGCAGCCTGTTCTTTCAATGTTCACAACAGGGCACAAAGATGCCAAACTTTCCTTCTTCCTCATCATTTGTGGCACAGTGGAAATTACCAGAAGTTAAGTTTCAAAGATTTTAAACTCTTTCTTCTAGATCTGCTTCATGGCATTGTATTACCAGACCTTTTCAGGTCCATTCTAAAATCCAGATACTCTACAGCTTTGTTCAAAGAAGGAGGGGCTGTAGGTGTATCTGTATGATATGGAAAACCATTGATTACTCCCCTCCCAGTTTGTTTTGTTCTCTGCCTTTGTATATTTGGCATCTTTTATAAAAGTGCATTTTTGTTTCAAATTATGCTTTTCAACTTTTTAATACACTGCTTATCTTTGTTAAATTTTCCACCTTTTGTTCAAATGTTTCTGTAATTGCAATATTGAAATGTATGTGCACGCACTTACTTGCACATAATACACCTTCTAGAGTGGTTGGATTTGCTATCAGGTCTTCCAGTGATACCTTCTTCCCCACAAGTCCCTCTCCTTTTGCTGCACACAACCTTCAGCTGCCATAGCACAAAATCTTTCCCCTTTTTGTCTTTTTAAAACCTGGCATTACTACATCCCCTCATCATTTCTATTCTCCCCTTTGGTCCCTTTTCATGTCTGATGTGTATTGATCATGGAGTTTGCACCCATGACAGTTCTTGGTCTTTTAATGGGAGAACATAATTAAAGGAGGAGCCTCTAGGTCAGAGGTCACTTTGTAATTGTTGCTTAAGATTATGACGATAGCATTTTCTTTAATACTGACCTAGAGTGCCTATGAGCAGAAAGACACCCTACTTGGAAATGAGAAAAAGCGATGGTCATTTATAGATAGAATTCAGAAATAAAGTAGTTCTTTATGCAAATAACATTTTTGAGAATCTGGTTCACTGTAGTTAAGTAAGAGGATTGGCAACACTAATGTCCTTCAGGAAATGGAAAGTGAGCAGCACTAAAACCAGTAGACAAGAGCCTAAATGCAACGCGATGTCTGCTAAGGCTTCCTTGTTATATAATTACTGAGCTCAATACACTATAAAAGTTACTGTTTTATTAAATGAGCACTTCAACATGCTGTAATTTCACCATGGATGCCACATGACACTGGGTGGAATAACAGATACAGAAACCTCACAGAACTACAGATAATGCCCATGACAGCGGAACTAATGTACAGGCGATCATTCTTACATTATTCAACAGTTTCAATCACTTTCTTTTTTATAATGGTTAAATGATGTAAGAATATATAAATACTGTAGGGGAGGATCTATTTATAGCATAACAATGGAAATATTAATGCGTTGTTCCCACGCTATCTTCAGTGGCTGAGAAGGACAAGTGAGTTTCCAAGATACAGGACAAGAAACCCATTCAACTCTTCCATTCTGCTCCACTAAAGAAGAAAGATGCACTAAACATGTAACAGGTGGCAGGTTGGGTTTCCTGTATCCAGCTAAAGATGGATCCATAAGGAAGGATCAATTCAGAGGACATCCAGTACATGGAGCCATTTTGGTGTGGTAAGCGAAAGTGTTGTGTAACCCTTTGGCCACACCCAGGACTAGGGTCAGTGTTTAGGGGTTTATTCATTGTCTTTTTCATGTTCTGCCTTTATATTCTTTACATTAAGGAAGCCAGGGACTCCAGTTTGGAAAGGTAAGTACCAATACTATTTATTCAGGTTCACAAGCAACAAAAGATACAGAAAACAAAGAAACTACAAGAGATATCTATTAGTTCACTTTTCAAGAAATAGGAGATTTTCAGATGGGGGAAAAACCCCTTGTGGAGATTGGGAGAGAAATGGGGCTATTCCGCTGCCAGTGTTCAGTTTTGCACACCCCCTTCCTTCTTCTGATCTCCATTTGTTCTCCCTTCATCCTGCTTTCATTTTCCTTCTGCTATTTTATACTAACGGAAGTTCTTCGTTAGTAAAAAATAGCAGAAAATAGCGGAAGGAAAATGAATACGGAGAAATGTAAAGTACTGCATTTAGGGCGGAAAAATGAAATGCATAAATATAGGATGGGAGAGACCTGGCTGAATGAGACTACGTGCGAAAGGGATCTAGGAGTCCTAGTAGACCACAAGTTGAACATGAGCCAACAGTGTGATTCAGCAGCTAAAAAGGCCAATGCAATTTTGGGCTGTATCAATAGAAGTATAGTGTCTAGATCAAGGGAAGTAATAGTGCCACTCTATTCTGCCTTGGTCAGACCTCACTTAGAATACTGTGTCCAGTTCTGGGCACCACAATTCAGAAAGGATATTGACAAATTGGAGCGTGTCCAGAGAAGGGCAACTAAAATGGTGAAAGGTCTGGAAACGATGCCTTATGAGGAGAGACTTAGGGAGCTGGGTATGTTTAGCCTGGAAAAAAAGCCTGGAAAAAAGACGGTTTAGAGGCGATATGATAGCCCTGTTTAAGTATTTGAAGGGATGTCACGCTGAGGATGGAGCAAGCTTGTTTTCTGCTGCTCCAGAGACTGGCACACGGAGCAATGGGTGCAAGCTCCAGGAACAGAGATTTCACCTCAGCATGAGGAGGAACTTTTTGACAGTAAGAGCTGTTCGGCAGTGGAACACACTCCCTCGGAGCGTGGTGGGGTCTCCTTCCTTGGAGGTCTTTAAACAGAGGCTGGATGGCCATCTGTCGGGGATGCTTTGATTGTGATTTCCTGCGTGGCAGGGGGTTGGACTGGATGGCCCTCGTGGTCTCTTCCAACTCTGCAATTCTATGATTCTATGATTCTATGATTCTATGAAAGCAGGATGGAGGGAGAATAAATGGAGATCGGAAGAAGGAAGGGGGTGTGCAAAACTGAGCGCTGGCAGCGGAATAGCCCCGTTTCTCTCCCGATCTCCATGGGGGCTATTTCCCCCATCTGAAAATCTCCATAGTCATATTATTCTGTTTCAGCATATAGTGGAAAGGAGGGAATCAAGCAGCACCTTTGAGACTAACTGATGTATTTTAACTTGAGTTTTCATGGGTATCAATCCACTTCTTCATGCTGGATTCCTTCTTTTCTATTAGTTGTTTCCTACTGTAACCCAAAGTATGTACCGTAATATACTCATTTGCCCTTAGGCAACTGCAAGAAAAATGTAGGGAGCAGAACAAGGGTCTCTATGTAACATTTGTCGACCTCACCAAAGCCTTTGACACTGTAAGTAGAAAAGGTCTGTGGCAGATCCTGGAAAGACTAGGATGTCCCCCCAAATTCCTTAAAATGATTATCTTGCTACACGAGGGCCAGCGTGGTCAAGTCAGATATGGCGATGCTCTTTCAGAGCCCTTTCTAATAACTAATGGAGTGAAGCAAGGTTGTGTTCTTGCACCAACTTTATTTACAATCTTCTTTAGCACGATGCTCCAAAGGGCTATGGCAGAGCTTGAAGAAGATGACGGCATCTATGTACGTTACCGTACTGATGGTAGCTTGTTTAACTTAAGCCGTCTGAGGGCTCACACTAAGACTCTAAACTATCTAGTCCGTGAGCTGCTCTTCGCCGATGATGCTGCCCTTGCTGCCCACACAGAAGCAGCTCTGCAGCACCTAACGTCCTGCTTTGCAACAGCTGCAGAGCTGTTTGGGCTAGAAGTCAACCTGAAGAAAACAGAAGTTCTTTACCAGCCTGCACCACAGGACGAACACCACCATCCCTACATTGCCGTCGGCGAATCTGTGCTCAAGTCCGTTCAGCAGTTCACCTACCTGGGAAGCATCATCTCCTCAGATGCCAAGATTGACAAGAGATCGATCACAGATTAGCAAAGGCATATAGTGCATTTGGAAGACTTCACAAAAGAGTCTGGAGCAATAAACACCTGAGGCAAAGCACAAAAATCAGTGTGTATAGAGCCATCGTACTGTCTATCCTCCTTTATGGATCTGAAACATGGGTCACCTATCGCCACCACCTACGACTCCTCGAGCGCTTTCATCAGCACTGTCTACGCACAATCCTAAATATACACTGGACTGACTATGTGACAAATGTTGCTGTCCTTGAGCAAGCAGGGATCATCAGCATTGAGGCCATGATATTGAGAACACAGCTGCGCTGGGCAGGGCACGTTTCTAGGATGGAGGACCATCGCCTCCCCAAAATACTACTCTACGGTGAACTCGCCACGGGTCAGCGTAAGAGGGGCACTCCAAAAAAGCGATACAAGGACTCCCTGAAATAACATCTCAGGCTCGGCCAAATTGATCACCAACAGTGGTCCGCCCTGGCCTCACATCCGGAGGCATGGAGACACACTATCCACAATGCTGCAGCCTTATTTGAGAACTCACGACGAACAAGTCTTGAAGAGAAACGACAACACAGAAAGAATCACAACCCAAAAACATCACCCAAGGAGACCTTCTGCTGTGCTTTTTGCAACCGGACTTCTTTATCTCAGATTGGCCTTTTTAGTCATCAGCGCACTTGCAGAAAGCGCGGGATGAGTCCTTCCTGAATCTTTGTTTGCGAAGAAAAGCAAGAGAGAGAGATATACTCATGCATACATTTTAAAAAATGACCAAAAATTAACACCCCAATCCTGGGTTGATTTATCCATGGTTCAATGCCAGAAACAGATGAAGACAATGCCAGTTGGATGAGCTCTGCGCTCCCTGTCATTTTGGGCCCTTGAGGTGGAAAGGAGCGATGGCAGCCATTTTTAATAGGGGCTTACTGTATAAGCCTCATGAGGCTTGGCAGTCTCTGCAAGCCCATGAGGTGAGGCTTATATAGTAAGCACATATTAAAAATAGCCACCACGAACAAAAGGTGAAGCTTATACAGTAAGCCCTTATTAAAAATGGCCGCTGCCACCACCCCACTCCACCTCAACCACCCAAAATGGTGGGCATGCCACATTCTTCGGACTCCCCCATGCTGCTGCTGAACACTGCTTGGGCCAAAAAAGAAAGCAGAGAAGGAGAGAGGGATGCCTTTCTTTCTCCAGTTTGGGCAAGGGAGAGGTAAAGTGATGGGAGTGCTGCTTCCATGCCCCACCACACCAAGAGGGGCTTCTCACCTCTGCCTCTTGTCACTGTCTTCAGGAGCACCATGAATAACTGCAGCTATTTAAGTCATTATCCAACTGCATATACAGTATTTGGGTTTTCTGCTTTAACAAGTGTTAAAGTAAGCTATCCCAGAAATGTCTGTTGATGTTGGAGTGAGAGGCTGAATCCACACCAGGAAAACAATTCAGCTCCAGTGCACAATATTCTGCCCTGGTTCAACCCCATTGACACCATACTAATCCGTTATAATCCAGACTCAATTTGTATTGACAGCCGCACATTTCTCCCACCCAAAGCCAAATCAGTACAAAGGGGTGTTTCTTCCCATGTCTGAAATAGAGTCTTTTAGGTCACACAATGGCAGCGTTGGCTCTCCCCACCCCGGTATGCTTATCCATATCATATCAACCAATAGCCTTTCTTGTTTTCCTGTCATTCTTACCACCTATCTGCACTTCCATTGGATGGCTCCATCTGCACTTTCATTGGATGGATTCCTTGCTGGATTCCCTCTGCAGGAAAATTAAACACTTCTGTATTCAGTTTAGCCCATAACATTTAAAGTACCCTACATGATCTTCCCTCAAGATTAACAGAAATATATATATATGTGTTATATGTTAATCTTGAGGGAATCCCTACAGAATGGAACAGCTTGTTTGTAAACCTATCATCCCCAAGCCAACAAAAATTACAGCCCAATCCTCCCCATGTTATTTTGATATATATATATATATATATATATGGAATCATATGTGCATGTGTAACAACCCCTGCACTGCACCTTCTCCACTGGGCTACTCAGAGTTGGGAAGGGTGGTTTACTTTTGAGTAAGCAAGAGGAAGCTTACTCTTCCCCCAGCTTTGCCCAGGCTGCCTCCTGTCTCATTTTTGTGCTACTCTTGTCCCCTCCTCAGCTGACAAGGCCCCACACTCCTACTCCCACTTCTGCTCCTGTTCTGGCTCCTTCTCCAGGTGGCTCTGGTGGGGGTGCACTCCTGTCCTCCAGCGTACAGGCAGCAGGATGACCTATAGGGCTGCTTTAGAGCTGCTGCTGGTATGGGATGAAACTGTCACCACTGCCACCACAAGCCCTCAGGTCCACCATGTCACACATGCACAAGCATACACACAAACACTTCTTGCATATATACCCCTCCAAGCATGGCAATAATCTTTTTTTTTGGGGGGGGGTAGTACAGTCTATTCAGATGTCTGCAGGAACACCTCCTTTCTTGGGGCTGGTGAAGCAACTGCACATGAAAAAAATGGCAACACCACACAAGCTGGATGATGCCAAGGTAACCTCTCAACAGCTTGTCCTGCCCTTCAAGACCCCCATTCACCCATCTAATTAGACCCTGGTCCCAATTTGGAGCACAGGGCACACAGTTTTTTTAAAAAACTGTTTTTTTCCAAGAAACTTCAGAGTAATTTTTTTTTTAATCGTTTTAAAGCCCTTACTCATAGAAAAGAAGTGCTTTCACTTCAAATCCAGAGGAATGTCATGTGTCCCAACAGGATTGGCATTGAGGTAAGTATGAAATATTTTACAGGTGTGGATCTAGCCAGAGTCACCAGTTGTGATAATGAGCATGAGCTTGGACATCTTAAAAAGCTCTATCTGGCTTTTCTGTGCAAACAAAGATTCAGGAAGGACTCATCCCGCACTTTCTGCAAGCGCGCTGATGACTAAAAAGGCCAATCTGAGATAAACAAGTCCGGTTGCAGAAAGCACAGCAGAAGGTCTCCTTGGGTGATGATTCCAGGTTGTGATTCTTTCTGCGTTGTCGTTTCTCTACAAGACTTGTTCAGCATGAGTTCTCGAATAAGGGTGCAGCATTGTGGATAGTGTGTCTCCATGCCTCCTGATGTGAGGCCATGGTGGACCATTGTTGGTGATCAATTTGGCCGAGCCTGAGATATTGTTTCAGGGAGTCCATGTATCGCTGTTTTGGAGCACCCGTATTATGCTGACCCATGGCAAGTTCACCATAAAGTACTATTTTGGGGAGGTGATGGTCCTCCATCCTAGAAGCATGCCCTGCCTAGCGCAGCTGTGTTCTCAATAGCATGGCCTCAATGCTGGTGAGCCCTGCTTGTTCAAGGACAGCAACATTTGTCACATAGTCAGTCCAGTGTATATTTAGGATTGTGCATATACAGTGCTGATGAAAGCATTCAAGGAGTCGTAAATGGTGGCGATAGGTGACCCATGTTTCAGACCCGTAAAGGAGAATAGACAGTACAATGGCTCTATACACACTGATTTTTGTGCTTCACCTCAGGTGTTTATTACTCCAGACTCTTTTGTAAAGTCTTCCAAATCTTTTGAAATGTGGAGCTGGAGGAGAGTTCTGTGAATCCCCCAGACTGCCAAAAAGGCAAATAAATGGGTCATAGAGCAAATCAGCCCTGAATTCTCTCTAGAAGCCAAGATGACTACACTGAGACTGTTGCACTTTGGATGTACGTATCATGAGAAGACATGACTCACTAAAAAAGACAACTATGCTTATAGAATCATAGAATTGTTGAGTTGGAAGAGACCACAAGGGCCATCCAGTCCAACCCCCTGCTACGCAGGAAATCATGATCAAAGCATCCCTGACAGATGGCCATCCAGCCTCTGTTTAAAGACCTCCAAGGAAGGAGACCCCAACACGCTCCGAGGGAGTGTGTTCCACTGCTGAACAGCTCCTACTGTCAGAAAGTTCCTCCTAATGTTGAGGTGGAATCTCTGTTCCTGGAGCTTGCATCCATTGCTCCGTGTTCTAGTCTCTGGAGCAGCAGAAAACAAGCTTGCTCCATCCTCAATGTGGCACCCCTTCAAATACTTAAACAGGGCTATCATATCGCCCCTTAACCATCTTGGCAAGGTAGAGGGCAGTAGGAAAAGAGGTATACTCCATTACAGATAGATAAACTGTAACGATAAGCCATGGCCCTGAGTTTGCAAGATCTGAGCAGGGCTGTTGACAACAGGGCTATTTGGAGGCCTCCCATGCATACGGTTGCCATAAGTCAAAGTCAACTTGACAGCAGTTAACGACAACAACAATATCAGTTGTTGGGAAGCATGAATGGAATGGTGCCTAGATCCTGCCTGTGGACTTCCTTTTAGCATCTGGTTAGTCATTGTGGGAATCAAATGCTGAACTAGATAGACTTTTGGTCTGACTTCTTTTTCTTACATTTTTGAGCCAATTTTTAAGTCTCCAATCCATATTTGGACAATTCATCCAAACTTCTCATATGCTTGCTCTTTGAGTCTAAACGATATACTCTAAATCTTTCTCTGCTTCCAAGTTTTTATGAAGCACACTTGCACTTTTTTTTTTAAAAAAAAATGCAGTCTCCTAATATTTTCTTTTTTCAACAAATACCAGTAGGACAGACAGGAATGAAAAATAGATTGATGGGCTTTGCTGTGATGCTTATCTGGCCCACATTACTGTAGTCTCTGGATATAGCTCAAAATATTTAAAGCATTTCTACTATTTTCTACTTTTACAGATGGAATACTTGTGGACTATGAAGCTCAACCTTGATTTGCTAACATTTTCCCCAGGGCAAATTGTTTCAAATTGTTCAAGCAGGATCTTGCTCTCTGAAGGGCTTCTTCTTGCTTTCAAGGTCTATGAGATTTTCCACATTTGTAGTGATATTTGCTGCTTAGCAATGAACACTGAAAATTACCACGGGAGGTATTTCTACAACACAATGCACTTATATGGAGAAGGTGGTATCCTGTTTTCAAAAGTCATGGGGTTGTCTAGACAGCAAAAATGCTCCTCATAGAGTTCAAGGAGAATACCTTTTGTCCCAACAAGATCCCACAGTGATTCACTTTATTCAGAAGTGGGTGGGAGACTCTAAACACTAGTTGTTTTTTTTAAAAAAAATAATGCATGGGAATACCCATTACCACTCATTTGGACATTCAATTTGGGATGCTGAAGATTCTCAGAGAAGCAGAAGTGGACAGCTGACAGGTCAGATGTGCACTGGGCAGGCTTGCCAGCAAGGAAGTGGCTGGAAGCGCCATTTTGGATTTTCATGTTGCTGATAATGAACTTTTTTGCTGCTCTGAGTTGACCAAATAGCTTTTTTAAGCAGAAGCACTTGCGACCTTTGCTTTAAAGTTTTTTTAAAAAAAAAATAATGTGCAGCAGCAACAATATGTAGAGAAAAATAACACATTAATTTACTCGGCCATTGTCTTGATTTGTAGGTGTGTGCACTTTAAACGTGGAGACAGTCATGTGAAAAAGAAAGTATACCCTCTTTGAATTCTATGGTTTTACATATCAGGACAGAAAGCAATCATCTGTTGCTTAGCAGGTGTTAAAATTAGGTAGATACCATCTCAGATGAACAACAACACATGACATATTACACCGTGTCATGATGGATTCAACAAAAATAAAGCCAAAATGGAGAAGCCATGTGTGAAAAACTGATTCAATAGCTTGTAGAAACACCTTTAGCAGCAATAACTTGAAGTAATCATTTTCTGTATGACTTTATCAGTCTCTCACATCATTGTGGAGGAATTTTGGTCCACTCTTCTTTACAATGTTGTTTCAGTTCATTGAGTTTTGTGGGCATTTGTTTATGCACAGCTCTCTTAAGGTGTTAAGAGAGCTTAACACAGCATTTCAATCAGGTTGAGGTCTGGTCTCTGACTGGGTCATTGTAACACCTTGATTCTTTTCTTTTTCAGCCATTCTGTTGTAGATTTGCTGGTGTGCTTAGAATCATTGTCCTGTTGCATGACCAGTTTCAGCCAAGCTTTAGCTGTCACAGAGATGGTCTCACATTTGATTCTAGAATACTTTGGTATACAGAGGAGTTCATGGTTGACTCAATGATTGCAAAGTTCCCAGGTCCTGTGGTTGTAAAACAAGCCAAAATCATCACCATTATGCTTGACAGTTGGCATGAGGTATTTGTGCTAATATGCTATGTTTGGTTTTCACCAAACATGTCACTGTGCATTATGGCCAAACATCTCCACTTTGGTCTCATCTGTCTAAAGGACATTGTTGCAGAAGTCTTGTGGTTTGTTTGGATGTAACTTTGCAAACCTAAGCCATGCTGCCATGTTATTTTTAGAGATGGAGGCTTTCTCCTGGCAACCCTTCCAAACAAACCATACTTGTTCAGCCTTTTTCTAACTGTATTGTCATGAACTTTAACATGTAGCATACTAACTGAGGCCTGTAGAGTCTGAGATGTATCTCTTGAGTTTTTTGTAATTTCTCTGAGCATTGCACAGTCTGACCTTGGGGTGAATTTGCTGGGGTGTCCACTCCTGGGAAGACTGGCAAATGTCTTGAAAGTTTTCCACTTTTGAATCATCCTTCTCACTGAAGAATGATAGACTTTAATTTGTTTGGAAATGGCCTTATAACCCTTCCCAGATTGATGGGCAGCAACAATTGCTTCTCTAAAATCATTGCTGATGTCTTTCATCCTTGGCATTGTGTTTACAGGCACCTGAATGCTGCAGACCAGCAAGCTGCTAAAACTTTGGCTTTTATAGAGGTGGTCACACTTGCTGATGATAAATTAATCAAGGGCATTTGGTTAGCAGCACCTATCTGCTACTTAGCATCTTAATTCCTATGGAAGCAGTAAGGGTGTGCTTAGTTTACTCACGTGGTTCCTCCATTTTGGCTTTATTTTTGTTGAATAAATCATGACATGGTGTAATATGTCATGTGTTGTTGTTCATTTGAGGTTGCATTTACCTACTTTTAAGACCTGTTAAGCAACATATGGTTATTATGTCCTGATATGTAAAACCATAGAATTCAAGGAAGGCGTATTTTCTTTTTCACACAATGGTAGCTTCAAATACTATCGATTTTGCCAAAAGACTATGGAGATAAATGAACACTGCTGCGAATTTGCAATACTGTGTAGGAATCAACATTATATCCTCTCGTCTGGACAAGCCCTAAGTGAAACAAGGCAACTCTGCCATGTAAACTCATTGCCACTGCTTCTTTCTAACCTACCTGTCTCATAAATAGTTGGATAGGAAACTTGTTCTAAACTGTGCAAACTATGCCACATCAATGGTTGTTGGTATTTCTCATTCTGCTACCCATTCATTTCTTGAAACCCTGAACATGGCTTCTCTTTTGAACAACAGCATTGGGAGGTGGCAATTTACAGTGGGTGGGTGGCAGACACATGGCTTGTCTAGACCTGCCAGAACACAGTGGCTTCCTGCTGGCATATTCTGGCCCCAGCTCATCCTCCCCCTCCCCCTGCTTACCTAGACGAAATGGGAGAAGTCAGCATGGACATACCAGCCCATACCGGCAACCACCTCTGCTGCTGTCATGCATTGTTCCCTCTGAAGCCAGGAAGGAAGCCCTCAGCTTGTGATCAAGGCTTGTCACATGCAGGGGGCCTTGATTAGGTGCTGGGGACCTCCTTCCTGGCTGCTGAGTGACTCAAGAAGCAGTGTCTGGTTATATAAGAGTGTGCAGGTATAGGCCCTTTGTTCCTGCACTGCATGGATCTGGGTTTCCCCATATGAAGTGGGTTTTCCCAGTATTTAATTCGAATGTTTCAATGGGCTTTACTCCATCTTTCCCCCGACTTTGCATCAGGTGTCATCTGGACTGCCTGGAGGTTAAAGTGGGCAAAAGCCCTGCATTGTTTGGACTGCAGGGCTCTAAGCTAGGGGCAAGCTGAGATACACTGTCAAGGGAAAAGGTGAGCACATCTCTTCTTTCCCTTTCCTTACCCATAAATCCCATTGCTTTTTGCAGATGTAGTAGCCAGAAACTGAAGACATGGGATGGCAGCAGAAGATGTTATTGCAACTGAGGTAATCACTTGGCAGCAGCCGGAGCTTGAGAAAGTTCATGTTCTCAGAATCGCCCCAGCCAGCATAGCCACTGGCCATGGGAGTTTTTCAGCTCTGGCTGTAAATAAGACTTCAACTGGATGAGGAGAAGCCCCATGGGAAAACAAAAGAGGGGAATGGAACCAGATCTATCCACACTTATTACCATTTTTACCAAGTTAAGGATTGCTGCGGGGTGGTGGTCTCTCTCTCTCTCTCTCTCTCTCTCTCTCTCTCTCTCTCTCTCTCTCTCTGGCTTTTCTTCGCAAATGAAAATTCAGGAAGGACACATCCCGCACTTTCTGCAAGCGCACTGATGACTAAAAAGGCCAATCTGAGATAAACAAGTCTGGTTGCAGAAAGCACAGCAGAAGGTCTCCTTGGGTGATGTTTTTGGGTTGTGATTTTTTCTGCGTTGTCGTTTCTCTTCAAGACTTGTTCGGCGTGAGTTCTCAAATAAAGCTGCAGCATTGTGGATAGTGCATCTCCATGCCTCCCGATGTGAGGCCAGGGCGGACCATTGTTGGTGATCAATTTGGCCGCGCCTGAGATGTTTCAGGGAGTCCTTGTATTGCTTTTTTGGAGCGCCCCTCTTAACGCTGACCCGTGGTGAGTTCACCGTGGAGTACTATTTTTGGGAGGCGATGGTCCTCCATCCTAGAAACGTGCCCTGCCCAGCGCAGCTGTGTTCTCAATATCATGGCCTCAATGCTGGTGATCCCTGCTTGCTCAAGGACAGCAACATTCGTCACATAGTCAGTCCAGTGTATATTTAGGATTGTGCTTATACAGTGCTGATGAAAGCGTTTGAGGAGTCGTAGGTGGTGGCGATAGGTGACCCATGTTTCACACCCATACAGGAGAATAGATAGTACAATGGCTCTATACACACTGATTTTTGTGCTTCACCTCAGGTGTTTGTTACTCCAGACTCTTTTGTGAAGTCTTCCAAATGCGCTATATGCCTTTGCTAATCTGTGATCGATCTCTTTGTCAATCTTGGCATCTGAGGAGATGATGCTTCCCAGGTAGGTGAACTGCTGAACAGACTTTTGCACAGAGCAATGTGGGGATGGTGGTGTTCGTCCTGTGGTGCAGTCTGGTAGAAGAAAGGTGTAACAGAGGGTGAAGGCCATGGTGGAGGGCAGGGCCCAGTTTTTGCCAGACCAAATTTGGAAAAGTTTCCCCCAATTCTGTTTGTGTCCCCTTTAATTTTAAAGGGTGGAGATTTACATTTCAAGTCCCCTCTTCTTGAATATTCAGTCCCTCCCTAATTCCAACTCATATTGTCACATGGACAGCCACTGCAGGATTGTCATGTTGAAAGTGAAAGATCTCCACTACATCTTTAAATTAATGGATGCAATGTAAGATGATGCAACTATGGTTCATTCCAGCTACTCATACCCTGGCTATTTTATCTATCATCTTCATGATTTATGCAACAAACAGATCAATACCAGTTCAGGGGGCCTTTCACACTGCACTATAAAGCATTATAGTCCACTTTCTCTTCCATGGTAACATCCTATGGAATCTTGGGATTTGCAGTTTAGGGAAGGGTATTTAGAATTTCCAGGCAGAGAACACTAGTGTCTCAGATCCCAGGACACCATATGAGCTTACCATGGCAGTTAAAGAGGAATATAGTCCTATAATTGTGCAGTCAAAAAAGGCCCCAGAATACATCCCTCGTTCTTGATGAAGGAGGGAAATGGACAACAGGAGGAATGTTCCCTAGATTATACCATGTTAGTGCTTACACTGCTATAGTCACAAGCAAGCTGTGCATTTTCTTCATAGTGAAGTGAATTTAATAAGAGTAGAGTAAATTGAACTGAAAGTTGGATCATTTACACATTTTCCTCAGAGAACACAAAGGATGCAAAACAGAACCTGTTTTTTTTTTTAATGTCGTTTTTCAATCCACGTGCTATTTCTGTAACCACTATGTCATCCTCCTTGGCTCATGTGTGGTCCTGTAAGAGTTCAGTCTCATTTCCCTTCAGTGTAATATCAAGCAAAATGCCTATGTGTAATCAATGTCTTGGCACATGCATGCAAGTATGATTTTTCTGGAGAATAATTTGTACTGCTTTCTCCTTATTGTCCATTTTCCATAAATACAATTAGTAAAGAACAAATTAGATTGTAGCATCATTTTGAGCAGGCTGGCTTTGTTTTGCTCTATTTCCAATTTTCTTAGAATTCAGTGTTTACAAAGATTAAAATGCAAGCATGAAAAAGTTCAACCAGAAGACATGAATAACACGTGAAGCATGTCAAGGTGGGGGGAAACTCCTCTGAAGGAAAGAATGGAGGTGGGTAGGCCCAGGAATTTCTTAGTGCGGTGTTCAAGCCAGAACAGGCTGGCTCGGCAAATTCAAGGCTGAACTTTTCAAGACTTTTCCCCTCTTCACATTCAGGTGACACACCAAGAAGTTGTATTTATATATTTTGATATTTCAGATTCATCCTGACAGTGGTCTAGCTATGGGGGAAGCGAACATAATGGCAGCATTGCTCCATGCCCCAAAATATGAATTCTGCCCCTCGGAGGAAATTTTCCTTCAGTCCTCAGATTTTCAACATTGCAGCAACTTAAAACCTTTATCTATCATCTATCAACTTTCAGGCCTTTCTTTCTGTACCACCACCCTCGCAGGCTTGTTTAGAGGGAATGAGGGAGAGAGCCTTCTTGGTGGTTGCTCCTAGACTTTGGAACTCCCTCCTTAGAGAGGCCAGGATGGCTCTGTCTCTGCTCTCCTTTTGGCAACAAGTAAAAACCTTCTTGTGCCATCAGGCATTTGTGTGCTGTGCAGTTTGGTTTTTAAGGTGAATATAGTTTTATTGCATTTTAATTTTTTAAAATGTTTTAACACTTTAATTTGCTTAATTTCTTTTTTAAAATTTCATATTTATATTTATATTTTTAATGTTTGTGTATTGTTTTTAAACTCACTGTTAGCCACCTTGAGTCCCTATATTGGGAGAAAGGTGGGATATAAATAAATATAATAATAATAATAATAATAATTGTAATAATACTTCAGTTATGCATTTAGAAATACAGATCAGGCATCCAAAGAAAAGGGGTAGGCAAAGTTACCAAGGGAATGTGAACACAGCAAATAGAAGAGTTCTGGGGGTGAACAACTTTCAATATCCCAATTTCTGCGGTGCTAGAAACTCTAGGGGGTCAGCTAGACAGGAGAATTTGTTGCAAAAGATAGCAACTTACCTCCCTATTGCTGCAGACTCCATTTGTGCCCACGATTCATCTAGCACTTTGCAGAAAAGGAAAAGTAGCAATTTGGCTGTTCACAAGAGTCCCCCTGCCCCCCCCCAAAAAATGGTGGGCGCGAGTGAATTGAGTCCCCAAAACCTCCCCCCCCCCACTTTTTAAGAAACCAGTTGTGGAAGAGCAATTTCCAACTAAAAAGTATCTCTGTTCTTTTGCTCTACCGCTTTATTGATAATACCGGCCAAAATTTAATAAAATAACAATGGCTGCTCTGGCATTGAGGGCTCTCTCTTATAAGCCCGCCCCGAGGTCCAACCAATCAGGTTTCAGCCCTGCTGTTTACTGTGTGCTGTGTGCTGTGTCACAATGACAACTAATGAACATGAAAGAGCGACAATACCAAATGGTGTCATGCTTTCATAATTATGTATTGAAAATAAGGTATTATTTTTTTATTGCCAGGCCAATCCATCAATAGATCGGCTGTGGTCTTTTTGCCATGATTGTGAGCATCTGAAACCATGCCCCATTCTGTTGGCGTGATTCCAGCATCAATGGGTGATCTCTGCCGGAGGAGATCCGTCAAGCAACTAGCTTGGAGAATTTCAAAAAAGCCATCAAAACGGATTTCTTCCGGCAGGCCTTCCGTGAATAGAACAGACCATTTTTTAATGGATCCTTCTCCCTCTTTTTATGTTTTTATGTCTTTATGTTTTGATATTCAGTTTTAAAGTCTTAGGGTAGTTACTTTATGTCACTGGTGAATTTGCCAGTTATTTTAAATATATGTACTATTATATGTAATTTTAAGGGGGGTAAATTGTTTTAACTTATTACTGTTGTTATGGATCTGTTTGTTTTATATCCAATTGTTGTGAGCCGCCTTGATTGCCTAATAGGCAAAAGGCAGGGTACAAAAATAAAGTTGTTGTTATTATTATTATTATTATTATCCCCGCCAGAACACTTCCAGGTGGGAACATGAAAACTAGGTATGGGATGCTCAGTTTATGAACCTCCCCATGTTGCAGGCAAGTTTTTAAGTGTGTTTCAGTGCTTGTGTGTACGTTTTGCTTTTTAATTTAGCTGTTTTAGACTTTTAAGCATGCTCACACCTTCTCACAAGAAGTACGAGGCTGCTTTTCCATGCTAGCTTGGCAATGTTTTGGGTTCTTTTGCTGGCACAAAAATGGTGTCAAATATGGTGCCAAAAGAACTTTTTAGAGGCTTGTCTGATAAAGTCCCAAGTGAGGCTGTGATTCAAAGCACACCTTAAAGAACAGCAGTACTGTATTCTTCTCTGCACTGGGAAGAGTCAAAGAGAAACATGCTGGCATCATGACTTTTATCTCTTTTATTTAACAAGTAGAGAGCAATTGCTTGACATACTCCCTAAGAAAGTGGTGGGAAGCCTTGACACTTTAGAAATTGCTGAACTCCAATTTCTATAAACACTAGTCCCTGGTAACTGATGGTGGGAGCTGGAATAAAACAATATATGAAGGGCCTCAGGTTCCCTATGTCTGTGCTACAGACAAAACAAACCTCAATGGGCATTTAAAGACCTCCATTCCCATCTTTTTGCTAAGCCCCCCCCCCTTTCCCTCATCTGCTTTGGACACTCCCTTGGTGCAGGAATTGGAGATGTGCTTACCTTTCCTCTTCTGCTGATGGAAGCTGTTTTGTTAATGGGAGGAATAATGAGTGACTCAAACTAAAGGAAAGCAGTTTGAAGTTAAACTAGAAGCACACCTAAAGGGTTTATGCACTAATATACCTTGGAGGTTTTTTTTAAGGGAGACTTTTTTGATCGAGAAACTTTCATGAGTAAAAAGTGCTGCCTTTTCCCTCCATGGAACACGGAGGTGAAACGGAAGAAGACGGCGTTGTCTGAGAAGGGACTCCTGCAGCGAGACAGTTTCGTGCCTCTTGCGGCTCCTCAGGTTGACTTTTAAGTCGTCTGAAAAAGTCCTTTAACTCTAGAATGTGTGTCTGACAGTTGGCTTCCCCTTTCCCTGTATAACAAACTCTAGGAGAACATGGTCACTCCCACCTAAGGATCCCACCACTTCAATCCCATTAACCAGGTCATCACTGTTGGTTAGGATCAGATCTAGAATCATAGAATCATAGAATTGCAGAGTTGGAAGAGACCACGAGGGCCATTCAGTCCAACCCCCTGCCACACAGGAAATCATGATCAAAGCATCCCCGACAGATGGCCATCCAGCCTCTGTTTAAAGACCTCCAAGGAAGGAGACCCCACCATGCTCCGAGGGAGTGTGTTCCACTGCCGAACAGCTCTTACTGTCAAAAAGTTCCTCCTAATGTTGAGGTGGAATCTCTGTTCCTTGCATCCATTGCTCCGTGTTCCAGTCTCTGGAGCAGCAGAAAACAAGCCTGCTCCATCCTCAGCGTGACATCCCTTCAAATACTTAAACAGGGCTATCATATTGTCTCTTAACCATCTTTTTTTCCAGGCTAAACATACCCAGCTCCCTAAGTCTCTCCTCATAGGGCATGGTTTCCAGACCTTTCACCATTTTAGTCGCCCTTCTTTGGACATGCTCCAATTTGTCCATATCTGATCCCCTTGTTGCCTCTTCTCCTATCTTCTCTGCTCTCTACCAGCCATGGAATGGCTGGCGGGGGGGGGGCAGCAGAAGTTCACAAGGAGTTTGCGGATGTTGAGTGGACAGCTGTATCATAGTTCTCCATGCAGAAGTATTACACTAGGTTGTACCATACAGGATCTCAGGAAAATGCTCCATACTGGCAATACTGAGAATACAGTCACCCACCCTGGGTGTAAATACATCTCATGATGCAGTGACATCTGCCTGGATAAAATAAAATGAAATTGTCTGTAAGGCAAGTGAGGAATTTTTTGGACCTGATATTCTTGGCAGATGTTTGACTTCTAACAAATATCAGGGTAGTTGAAATCTCCCATTACTATTACATATCTCCTTTTTATCATCTTTATTAAATGTTTACATCATGATCTAATATATGCATTTCCCTTTACAGTATCTTCTTATAAAATGTGTCTGTTTATGTCCTCATATTTATCATAATTTAAAACAACTTCCCTATTGTTACCCCTAAAAGACCCAGGGAACTAAATTGACATTTTATAGTCCTTGGTTTATCCTATATCTTCTTATAACCCATCACTCCACCTTTAATCCACTTCAATATTTTCCTTTTTCTTTCTTCTGGTTTCATCTCAGCTAGTAGGTTATAATAACATTATTTGTTTATCTATTACATATCCATTATTTTCCCAACATCTGTTCTATGAAGGCCTTATCCAAGTCATCTATCTGGCTTGGGCATTTGTAGTAGACCCCTACAATGAAATCCCTGTTGTTTTTTTCCCCTTAATTTTTACCCAGATGCTCTCAACCTGGCTTCAAGGATTTAAGTCATGGATCTCTTCACAGGTGTAAACATCCTTGATGTACTGTCCTTTCCCTCTTCCTCCCTGTTTGGCCTATTTCTCTAAAATAGGTTATACTCCTCTGTTACTACAGTCCAGTCATGAAACTCATCCCACCAGGTTTCATTTATGCCTATTATATCATATTTGCTTTGCTGTAGTGAGAATACAAGTTCATCTTGTTTATTTCTCCCATTCTATGTGCATCAGAAGAGCAAACCATAGATTTTTATGATCACAATCAAAGGCTTTGCTGTCATCTAAAAGCACAGGCTAATTTTCCTCTGAAATTCTTTGGTATACTCCATTAGCCAAGGTATGTTTGCAATATAATACCTAGTGCCTCTTCCTCTTCTGAACCCAGTTTAGGCACCTGGCATTTCTCACTCCATATATGGCAAAAGTCTTTGTTGCTGGATTTTGAGCATCACTTTACTTGTATGGGAGATTAATGCAGTGGTCTGGTATTTACTGCAATCCCTGGTGTCTCCTTTCTTGGGGATTTGGATGTATATTGAGCATTTCCAATTTGTGGGCCATTGTTTTGTTTTCCATGTTTGCTGACAGATTTTAGTAAGAATTTGAGTGGATTCTGTCTCTGTAGCTTGAAACAGCTCTATTGGCATGCCATCTGTTCCTGCTGATTTATTTCTCCCAATAGCTTTGAGTCCAGCTTCCACTTCACTTTCTAAAATTGTGGGTTCATCTCCAAATGCTTCTTCTACTGTCTTAAAGCAGTAATGGGCTGGATGAGGAAAAACAGATTGAGATTAAATCCGGACAAAACAAAGGTGCTCACGGTAGCGGCCCCGAAACCAGGAGTTGGGTTGCAACCTCCAGTCCTGAATGGGGTCACGCTCTCCATTAAGGACTGTGTTCGCAGTCTGGGGGTGCTCCTTGATTCATCACTTCAGATGACGAGTCGGGTGAATGCGACGGTCAGGAGCGCCTGTTATCAGCTTTGGCTGATACACCAGCTGCACCCTTTCCTGGAAGTAAAGGACCTCGGGACTGTGGTGCACGCACTGGTAACCTCTCGTCTAGATTTCTGCAATGCGCTGTACATGGGGCTACCCTTGTGCTTGGTCCGGAAACTTCAGCTGGTACAAAATATGGCAGCCAGAGTGGTCTCGGGAACATCTCGGAGAGACCATATAACTCCAGTATTGAAATATCTCCACTGGCTGCCTATCAGTTTCCAGGCCCAGTATAAGGTGTTGGTTATTACCTTTAAAGCCCTAAATGACTTGGTTCCAACTTATCTCCAGAACTGCCTCTTCCCATACAATCCTCCCCGCGCACTCCGGTCCTCTGGGAGGAATTTGCTTCAGCCACAAAAATCTAGGCTGTCTGCAACCTCCCAGAGGGCTTTTTCAGTAATCACCCCCAATTTATGGAATGGTCTTCCGAACGAGATCCATCAGCTGACGAGCTTGAGTAGCTTTAAAAAAGCACTCAAGACGGATCTCTTTTGGCAGGCCTTTCCTGATTAGATCCTGGCCTCAGGAGCTGTGTCTCCTGGCTTTTTTTTATCATGTATATATTTGTTTTTAATGTGATTTTAGTTAGAGGGTAGGGGTGGGTGGTGTTTTTAGTCATTATTATAATGTTTTAATTGTTGGAAGCTGCCCTGATTGTTTTTAGCAGAGGGGTGGGGTATAAATAATAATAATAATAATAATTATTATTATTATTATCATCCCTTGAATGAATCTGTCATTCTTTCATCTCTTTTATATAGTTCTTTTCCATTGTCTTTTTATTTCTTCTTGATCATGCAGTGTGTTTCCCTGCTGGTTGCAGATCATTCTTACTCTCTCACTATGAATTACAGGTGTGTCTCTGTGTGTGTATGTGCGCCTTCAAGTCACCTGTCAACTTATGGCAAACCCATGAATTTTATAGTGTTGTCTTAGTCAAGGTCAGTTGCTTCCTCTGAAATACAGGTATTCTGGATTAAAAGAAAGGCAGGTTATTTATGCTTGGGAGCACATATTTTCATAATTCATTTAAGGAAGAACTGAGTTAGCAGATCCATATGTAATATAAAATGTACAGAACAGCTAACTAAAGCTAATCCAAGGAAATTTCCTAAATTCCTTCTTATTCCATTCTAAGGACTTTATCAGATTACTCCCCAATTAATGTTCTTTTGCTGGCATATTTTGTGGTATTTTTATCCCGGGAAAAGAACCCCCACACTAGACCTACCTTGTGTAGTGGCAATGAGGCAGCCCCAGCATAAACGGAGCAGGAACGAAGCTCCATTTACTTCCAGGGTTGAGATCTCCCCAATTCTTGTGAGAAGATGCTAGCACACCATTTTTTTTTTTTAAAAAAAGCAAAATAAACACATAAAACGTATAAACACATTGAGACTGTATTCACGTAACAGACATGGCACTAAGTTTCAGACGTCAACAATGCTGGCAGCAAAGCACCATGGCAGATCTATTGACAGCTTGGGCCATCAATAAAAAAGAATGGCTTTTGGAAAATATATGATTGCAAAAGAACATTGTTGTCTGGTATGTGTGCCCTTTCACATTCATTAGGCATCATTATGACATCATATTTGCTGCATCTGATAAAGTCCTAAGTTTTGAATGAATACTCATACAGGCTTTGTTGCTTTAACATCAACCACCCTGCTCCATCCCTCCACCCCTGCTTTGCTTAATAATAACAGAGAACAATAAAAAAAGGTTTTACTTAGGCAGATTGAACAGCCTTTAAAAATTTACTTTTACAATATATGAACCCCACTTCCTGTTTAGAAGGCAAGATCATATATTGCTTGGGCAGAGTAGTCAGTCTGCCCTTACCTCTCAGGCTGTTTAATGGTCTTCCCCCACCCCTTCCCAGGTTGTTATTCATTTATAAAATGCCTATTGCCAAGCACAGGTCAAGTAGTGATGTGGGGCAAAAATCATCAAGGTTTTATCCTCATGCATTTAGCCCATTTATTAGGGAGAACCAGGGTAATGGCTGTAAACTTGATTAGTGAGACAGAGAAGGTGCACCCAATGCATTCATATTTTCCCCCTACTATTTTCTGGATATATATATATAAACTCTTGGGTTGTACAATGGTCTTAGGTATGTAGGTATTATGTTGCCTCCTGGGTATGTACAATGGGTTTAGGTATATTGCCTCTTTCAGTGTGCTGATTGGCTGCTCCTGTCACTCCCTGAGCCAGTCACCACCCACCTGCAAATCACCACCCACATGCAAATTCCCTCTCCACCTCACAATCCACTTCTGCCACTCATGGCCATATCTGCATACTGGGAGTGACCAAACACTGTTGGCTATAATTACTAAGGCTGCAGGCCTTTCCAGTTCACCAATATCTCAGGGCTGCACAATTCCCACTTATGATTTAAGTCTACACAGTAATATCATTTCTATTCCCACTGTGATGTGACCCAGGCAGTCAACTGGTGATGGCGATGGCGGCAGGCCACCACCACTGTGACAGGACCCAGACAGTCAACTGGTGATGATAGTGGTGGTGGTAAGCCGCTGCTGCCCCTGCGATGGGACCCAGCCAATCAACTGGTGGTGGTTGGAAGCCCACTGCTGCCACTGCAACAGGACCCAGGCAACTGGGTGTGAGGACTACTGGGTGGTTTGGAGGGAGTTTTTAAACAGTGTATGGTACGCCAGGTCCAGCTAATTTTATGAATTTCAGGCTGAATCACTGATTCTTGCCAGCCTTAGCATGTGGCTGATTTTATTCTTCTTCACTTGACTACTCGCAGGTGAAACAACATTGAACATTAACGGGGCAAAGTAATCTGCATGTTTCATGTATCAGGGGTAGGGGATGTTTATGGACAACAACTCCCATCTGCCTTAGGAAGCATACACAACGGTGAGTGATGATGGAAGATGTAGTCCAATAACTTCTGGTGTGCCATATGTTCTCCCCCGCCACCTACTTCTTTGCTGTATGCAGGACTTCATTAGTAATGGCTCATTCACACTTGTAGGGTTCAAACATCAAGCGACAAACAGGCATGTGTGAACAGAGCACAAGAGACATTCAGGATTCAAGACACTTGGACAATTGCATCGTTTTGATAGTAAGTCATCTTGAAGGATGAAGACAAGGCTGGCAGTATTATAGTTTTCTTGAATATTTTTGTTTCTGGCTCCAGAAAGCAAACTGTTCTGCCCATTGCAGATTTCTTTTAAAGGAGCCATTGTTTGCTTTAATAACAGGAAAGATGAGCTGTCAGAAGACATTTTCATAGTGCATATGGAGCCAAAAAGGGTAAGAATTTGTGTGTTCCTCAGTTGTTGATGAGCAAAATGTGGCAAGAATAGTTTCCTGGGCAATGGTGATATTATTTCCATACAGATTCGTTTAAATTGGTAAACAGAGATGTAAAACACTTTTCACTTCCTTTTTGCACTGGGCAGGAGAAATGGTCACATTTAAAAACAAAACAAAACACAAGCCTCAAACCAGTTTACTTTTATATACTTTTCATCACTTCATGCTAAGGTGCATTTCTTGGAAATGTAGCCAATAGGTGTGGTTTGCATAGATTCTACTCCCAGAGAGCAAGCCAGAATTTTGTATCCATTTGGGGAAAGTGATCCTAGGGCTCAGTTACGCTACAGTTTTTATCATGGGGAGAAATGGGATTCTCTCATCCCAAGATCGTCCCTTGTTGTTTACATGATTTGTCACGATAGCATAAGTCTCTCTCTCTCTTTTTTTAATTTCTTGTTCTGAATGCTTCCATCCCGGGATAGGGGCACACAGGAAAGCAGTATTTTGATTGGTAGGACTTTGGAGGGGATGTACTTACAACGGAAGCCTGGAAAGTCTGGATCTGCCATTTTTGGAAAGGTCAGAACCACCCCCACCTCTGCCAGGCACAGCTACACTCACCTTTAAAGAGAAGCCCCCTCCCCTGCCCCACAAGGCTACTGCCCTTGTGCGGGGGTGTCTTCTCCAAGACTGCCAGTCATGGAGAAGCCCTCCTGCCTCGCGTGGCTTTCCCCCCCACTCCTGCCACTGTGCGGGGCGGGGGGTGTTTTCTCTGTGACTGGCAGTCATGGAGAAGACACCCCAGGCTGCTGGCTTTCATCCCACCCTTGCCACCGTGCAGGGCGGGGGGGGGGTCTTCTCCACAAGGGCGGGGTGAAAGCCATGCAGGGCGGGGTGTCTTCTGCATGGAAAGCTGCGTGGGGTGGGGCTTCACAGAAAAGACACCCCCACCCTGTGAGCGGCAAGGGTGGGGGGATCTTCTCCATGACTGACAGTCATGGAAAAGATAGCCCCCCACCCCATGCGATGGCAAGGGCAGGGGGGTAACCGCATGGGGGGCTCTCCGTAGATGCTTGGGTGTGGGCAGGGGAGTGGAGACACCTTGCCTGGCACTCAGCTGGCTGTTTTGGAGCCAGCAGAGGACCCTGGGGGGCCCTAACAAAATGGCGATTTCAAGGCTTCCTTTGCAAGCTCGACCCCTCCAATGTCCAACCAATCAGAAACCATCCCATGTCCTGGGATGTTTCCTGGTTGTTCAGACAACCAATAGCACGGGCTGTCTCAGACTTTCCCCCCCAAATCCTGAAAAATAGAGGGGTGGAAAGTCATGGATTAACCGGGCTTTTTGCTACCCCCTCCTTCTGAATAGCCTGTGATGCACGTGAACTACTAGGGTTTGACATGAATTCTTCTCGGGCTTTTTTTGTCATGTAAACGAGGCCTTGGACTTAAAAAATGTTTACTATATCAGGAAATGAATTCACTGCTCAAAGACTCCAAGCAAATATAAAATAAAACATTAGAACAAGAACCTTGTATAACCCACTTTGAATTTTATCTCTTGCAGCCTTTCGCATGTGTAACAAGTTCGAAGTGAAACAATTATTTTTATTGGGTTGTGGTATGTGGATTGTTTGTATCTCTCTCTTTCTTTTGTTCTTTCATTCTTTCTTTCCTTTCTTCTTTCCTTTTCTCCCTCTCTCTCTTTTGCACATGTTGGTAACTTAAAATTAAACCAGGTCTTTCCTCTACCTCTTGTTCCAAAACTTCACTGTGAAATAACACTAGGCAAAATGATTTCAAGCTGTCACCATTACACAACCTAAACTTTATTTCTTCATTAATGCATCACAGAGCAAAAAAACAATGAGAGCATTCCTTTGGAATGTGTGTTTACTGAACACAAAATGATATGTTTACTGAAATAGCAATTGCTGCCGGGTTACCCAGTGGGGAGAAGCTTTCTCTTTCTACACTGTTCAGGTCTCCTGGTGTCACCCTGATCCGGAGCATTGCTAGATAGATAGATAGATAGATAGATAGATAGATAGATAGATAGATAGATGTGTGTCTTATCTTGCTGGCTGGGTTGTTTGATGGTTGGTGAAAGGTGCTTTGGTTGGTTGGGTGCTGTTGTTTCTTCCTTACTGACATCCTTTAATTAATCTTTATTTTTGTTTTTGTGCTTAAATCACACTTGTTTCTATTTGCATTTGCTGTTCTTGAGGGTCATTTTTGATAGAAAGGTAGCATATAAATTGAACACACACATATACACATATGTTTTGGTTAGGGTGATCCCATGTTAAAATAGCCATGCCTTGTTTTGAGTGCAGGAAGAGGTGGTCTCTTATTGTAGAATGGTAATATGAATAAACTATAAAGCAAGGATGGTGTGCATGTAGTTGCTGACCACCTCGATCAACATTATTGGATCAAACTGTTTCAATCCATTTCATTTGGAGTTTAGGCCTGGTTTTGACACAAAAACTCCCTTGGCCACCTTTTATGATGACCTCAGTGGGAGGTAGGGAGGAAGGTTGTGTGACATCGTTGGCTCTCCTAGAGCCCACAATAGCTCTCAGTATCATTGATCCTGCTATCCTTGGGATGACTAACTGAGTTGGAGGTGAGGACCTTGCTTTGTGGTGATTCCACTCCTATTTGGATGCTTGGCTCCAGAAGGTGGTGCTTGTGGATGACTGCTTGTTCTTATGGATTCTGTACAGAGCCACTGTGGTGTCGTGGTTTGGAATGGTGGAGTAGGACTCTGGGAGACCAAAGCTGGAATCCCCACTCAGCCATGGAAACCCACTGGGTAACCTTTGGTGAGTCACATGCTCTTAGCCTTAGAGAAAGGCTATGTCAAATCTCTGGATAAATCTTGACAAGGAAACTCTATGATAGGGCCACTATAACAACAACAACAGCAACAATAACAACAACTGACTCTTAGGTTTGGGGTTCCACTGTGATCAAAATTAACTTGATGTTGCTTATCCCCCTTGCTATTTAACAGTTAATGTGAATATCCATTGCAGCTGAAGCACAGTTCCAAACATAGAAGCATTTATAGCTTCATTTCTGCATATGTGTGCCATACTTGTATGTGCCTTACCAGAATCCTCTATATCAGTGGTTCTTAACCTGTGGTCCATGGACTGCCAGGGGGTTGCAATGTCCTCACAGGGAGGTCTGTGAAGGCTTGAAGGCTGGTTGGCCCACCCCCTCCCTGCAGTGGAGTGATCACATGACAGGAGCCAAGGCAAAGGCTGGCTGGCTTGGCCTGTGCATTGCTCTTCAACCCGCTCCAGCCACAAATTTGCAGAAAAACGCAAGAGAAAAGTCTTCCCTCCCCTCCAGTGCCTCGGGGAAGGTTTAATGGATGGTGTAATTGTATTATTATTATTATTATTATTATTATTATTATTATTAGCTGTACCTGGCATAACATACACCATTAAAAAACTCCCCCCAACCCAGTAGACCTAACACCAACCCTGTAAGGTAGGTCAGTGGATTTTTTAATTCCTCTTCCCTCTTCTGAACGTTCCACACTTTCCCCAGAGCTGCTGAGGGTGACTCACTCTGTTACCCTGCTGCTACTGTGGCTGCCACCAGTTGACTGCCTGGATCCCATCGCAGGCAGCTTGCCACTGCTGCAAGTTGACTGAGTCCCAATCTGGGCCACAGATTGAATGGCAGGAGTGGATTGTGAGGTGGAGAGGGAATTTGCATGTGGGTGGTAATTGGCTTGTTTTCTGCTGCTCCAGAGAGTGGAACATGGAGCAATAGATGCAAGCTCCAGGAACAGAGATTCCACATCAACATTAGGAGGAACTTTTTGACAGTAAGAGCTGTTCGGCAGTGGAACACACTCCTTCGGAGCATGGAGGGGTCTCCTTCCTTGGAGGTCTTTAAATAGAGGCTGGATGGCCATCTGTCGGGGATGCTTTGATCAAGATTTCCTGTGTGGCAGGGGGTTGGACTGGATGGCCCTCGTGGTCTCTTCCAACTCTGCAATTCTATGATTCTATGTTTCCTGAGCAGCCAATTAGCACACTGGGAAAGAGAACATACCCAAGGAACAGGTCTGACTATCCCGCAATGAAAGAGATATTTAATTTCTGTGGTAAAATAATTCATTGTGTACTTTTTGTGCCCAAATCAAAATTAATGAATGGGAAGAAAACTGCTGATTTACTGTAAAACATCGTATGCCTCCATCCTACATGTCACAGGTGGGCAGCTGGGGCATTCCAGGTATTGCTGGATAAGCCATAGCCAGCATAGCCTAGCTGTCAAACAACACGGGGGCGGGGGGAATAAGCATATTTGCCCACCCCTGCTTTATGATGACCATCAGTCTTGGGGTATCCTTGGAGCACGGATATTTTTGAAACTTTGGACCCATCTTATAGAGGCAACGTTTCATTTCCTCTGCTGGAGTGACTGGGAAACAATGCTCTGTGTATTTGAGTAGGAAGAACCTGAGACTATATAGCTATATATATGGCAATTCCTTCTTCTTTTCTGGCCCAAGCAGTAAAATCAACCTGCATACAATTATGGAACATTTTTCTTAATGCAGCTGCCAAGCAGACATCCATATTGGCTGCAGCAGGACTTGGTGTAGATACCACCATAACTCCCTAGTGATTCACAGCAGCCAATCTGAACAAAGTTCATCAGTTCACCAAGCAACATAAACAAAATATCAGGGGTTTTATATTCATTCCTTCATCCTTCAAAAGAAACACACTAGAAAATGTTCCCTGCCAGTCCTAACCTGGTACAGCATATTAGACTAATGAAGGGTTGCTGTTCAAGCATTATGCACATGCCGCCAAGATTGGGAACAAACAGTCCCCACAATTTGGATGGAACTGCTTTTGAACTTTTCAGAGGTTCACAATCTGAAAATTCCTGACAGGAAATGATTGCCCCTCCCCAGGACTTTCCCCTATTTATAAAAAGAAGTGAATCAAGGCATGAACATGGGAATGGGGACCACAAGGATTGAAGCAAGTGCTTCAATTATAAAAGAAAACCACCTAGGAAGGTAGTTGCCACTGAGCAGGGCGAGCCCTGCCATTTGCCATGGTGTGGGATCCTGTCCTTTTATTAGGCAAGTGGCATGACCTATCCTATAATTAGATTCTGAGGGGTGCAGAATGAATAGAGTGACATGTATCACATGATCCACTCTGTACTTCCTAAGATTTCCTGTTACCTTCAGGGGCAGCGAAGGAGGTTGTGCTATCTTTAGTATTGACATTAGATTCAACTGCCAGTCTGTTCTCTTTTTGTAGAAGTCATTAGGCATGTTTCCATCTTGACCTTTGCCTTGGTGGAAGAATATCTGGGTGCAACCCTGCCTTGTAGGGATCATCATACAGGTGATGGCCACTACGGTGGTCTTTGGATGTTGTCTGAGCATCAGCTTTGTACCAATATGCAACAGCTTCTATAACTCAAATGATTCCATAGCTACAAATGAGAAATAAGCTACAGCAGCCATGGTCTAGCTCTGTATGATTGATCTCCTCTGGCCATGCTGACTGGAGATTCTGAGAGTTGTAATCCACCACACCTTTTTTCCCCAATGTCTGAGGCAGTGACTGGTGGAAGATCATCCCATGAATCTTATGACTGAACAGAGACTGCCCAGATCACATTCTAAAATGTTAACCATTACACCAAAGTGGCTGTCCACATTCACCCTCAGTGATGGTTAATGCCACTTGATCTAATGGGACAGCGGGAGGGAATGTCAGAGGCAAAGTCAAGCCATTATCAGAGACAGAGCCAACTACATCTCTTTTGGTACCCAACCTCCTGTGCAAAGTCTAAATATGTCACATATTCCTTTGCTGGTTGGCAGGAGTGTTATAGGTTAGATGGACAGTATCTGCCCAAACAGTAGGACCACCCCTGCTTACCCTGTGATCATACCAGACACACCCTGATAAACATGAGTGAACTGGACACTAGCAGTGTATTGGCACCACTTATGATTATATTGTGCATCCTAGGGGTTGTCTAGATGAAAAGATATAATGCTGATTGCTGGGTATGCAAAGGTATGCAAGTGTGACCTTCTGCTTAAAAAAGCTGTTTGGTCACCTCAGTGCAGCAAAACAGTGCACAATTGAAAATATGAAACTCCAAAATGGTGCTTCTGGGTGCTTCCCTGCTGGTAAGCTCCCCCACCCCACACACATGTCCGACCAATCCACTCTCCACTTCTGCCCTCGCTGAGAATGTGCAGCATCCCAAACTGGATGTCCTGATGTGCAATAATGTGCAAGCCCACACATTATTTGAAAAGCCTCAGGGAAAACTGCAAAGGCTTTTCCCATTCAGTAGATGGAGTTTTTGCCTCCCCCTTCCTTTCAAATACCACAAATCTCATTCGCAGCATGTTGGGACAAAAGATATTCTCCCTGAATTCTATGAGGAGTATTTTCATCATCTAGACAACCCACCAGAAAATAATTTTACAATGCTTCCCTCTACCATTCTGCAATAACTAACTGTAGCAAATGTGATGCATACACATACTCTAATATCACTTCCTGTTTCTGGTCCTTCCACAGATTGTTAAGAGTAGTTAGATCTCCCAGCAAAACAATACAAAGAATAGAACATAAATGCTTTGCCTGAATCTTTGCAATGTTAAAGATTAAACTTGGTAAAATGACATCATCCCTTAATACTGCTGGGAAGTAGTTTATACTCATAGTGTAAATAGACCCCCATTCTCGAGTAAATTCAGCATCTTTGTCTGGAATTTGTTAAGAAGAAAAGGTGAAAAATGCTCTCTAATAAACTATATTTGTGTCCCACGAGACAAACAAAAGTCTGTAATTGTTGTAGAATAAGAGGAAAAGAAACCTTAAGTATGTTGCTCCACCTAGACTGTTTCTTTGTGATGTGTGTACGAGAAATGTCCATCTTTCTCTTTTGTACAGCTATTGCAAAAAGTCAAAATCAGAATTCTCTTGTCTTTGAAACAACATTTTAATGCAATCTGGCCTAATGTAGTCTTAAGTATTTATGTTTTGTCAAGGAACCAGATAATACAGACCACCACCATTCCTGACTCTGCGGGCCCAGGAGAACAGCCAAAGCCCTCTCTTTCCACTTAGTGCATTCATCTACCATGACTTCTGGTTTTGAGCCAAACTATCGCTCTGTTCTAAGACTGTCACTGTATATTGGGACTAGAACCAGCCTACTTGAATACACAAATGTTTCCTGCAAGCAGCATGTACATGACAGAGGCTGTCAATGGCTAAAAGTTCAGATATTTGATGTTCAGCTGATGTTCAACTTTAGTGAGTTATGTCATAGGAGTTATGAGTTTTGGGAATTGCATTACAAACCATCTAGAGAACCATAGTCAGCCACCCCTGTTTTAAGATTTGCCCCATATATAACATAAGAAAAACTTCTCACTTGCTTGCATGCATCTATTCTATCTTCGGGGAAAAAAAAGGGGGGGAGGATCCCAACAATTATCGTCCAGTTAGTCTGACATCAATACCAGGGAAGATTCTAGAGCAGATCATTAAACAGAGAGTCTGTGAACATTTAGAAGGTAATGCCACAACCACAAAAAGTCAACATGGGTTTCAAAGAAACAAGTCATGCCAGACTAATCTGATCTTTTTTTTTGATAAAATTACCAGCTTGGTAGATGAAGGGAACGCTGTGGACATTGCATACCTTGATTTCAGTAAGGCCTTTGACAAGGTTCCTCATGACATTCTTGCAAACAAGCTTGTAGAATGTGGGCTAGACAAGTTAACTGTTCAATGGATTTGTAATTGGTTGACCGGCCGAACCCAAAGGGTGCTCAGCAGTGGCTCCTCTTCGTCTTGGAAAGATGTGACCAGTGGGGTGCCACAGGGTTCTGTCCTGGGCCCAGTGCTATTCAACATCTTTATCAATGATTTGGATGACAGGATTAGAGGCATACTTATCAAATTTGCAGATGACACCAAATTAGGGGGAGTAGCTAATACCCTGGAGGGCAGGATCAAAATTCAGAATGACCTGGATAGACTGGAGAGCTAGGCCAAAGATAACAAAATGAAATTCAATACAGAGAAATGTAAGGTACTGCACTTAGAGCAGAAAAACAAAATGCATAGATACAAGATGGGGGAGACCTGGCTGAATGAGACTACGGGCGAAAGTGATCTAGGAGTCCTAGTAGACCACAAGTTGAACATGAGTCCACAGTGTGATGCGGCAACTAAAAAGGCCAATGTGATTTTGGGCTGCATCAATAGAAATATAGAGTCTAGATCAAGAGAAGTAATAGTGCCACTCTATTCTGCCTTGGTCAGGCCTCACCTAGAATACTGTGTCCAGTTCTGGACACAATTCAAAAAGGATATTGACAAATTGGTGCGTGTCCAGAGGAGGGTGACTAAAATGGTGAAAGGTCTGGAAACCATGCCTTATGAGGAAAGACTTAGGGAGCTGGGTATGTTTAGCCTGGAAAAAAGACGGTTAAGAGGCGATATGATAGCCCTGTTTAAGTATTTGAAGGGATGTCAGGCTGAGGATGGAGCAGGCTTGTTTTCTGCTGCTCCAGAGACTGGAACATGGAGCATTGGATGCAAGCTCCAGGAACAGAGATTCCACCTCAACATTAGGAGGAACTTTCTGACAGTAAGAGCTGTTCGGCAGTGGAACACACTCCCTCAGAGTGTGGTGGGGTTTCCTTCCTTGGAGGTCTTTAAACAGAAGCTGGATGGCCATCTGTCAGGGATGCTTTGATCGTGATTCCTGCGTGGCAGGGCGGTTGGACTGGATGGCCCTCATGGTCTTTTCCAACTCTACAATTCTACAATTCTATGATTCTATGATCTACAACAGTGGTGTCTGCTCCCAGGTTGCGCAATCGTCTTCTACTGTAGAAAACCTAGCCCCTTTCTCTGCTCTCCTTCCACTGACAGGCAAAAACCTTCTTATTCAGACAGGCTTTTAGCCATTCGTAAATGGTTCCCTCAGAAGAGTCTTCTGTTTGTTATGCATCTAAATATTTTAAACTAGTATAATTCAGTGCTTGGTTTTAACATGATAGCTTACTAGGTTGTTTTTAATTGTTCTCTAATGTTATAATTATAACCCATTGGTTTGAGCTGCATTTTGATTGAATGTATAAATAAATTGCCTTGGGTTCTGCAACTGAAGAAAGACAGTATATAAATTACATCAAGATATTTCTCTCTCTTTTTGCACTGAGTTATTATCTATGAAGATATCTATATCTATAGCTATATAGATATATGTGTGTATGTATATATGTGTGTGTGTGTGTGTGCAAATGTAATGTGTGGAGTGTGATATGAATGCGAGGCAGAAAAAACACAAAAAAACCCACAACACTTCTCTACAGTATTCTGTTTCTCATCCCTAGCCAGACTTGCTTTGTTTCCTACTGTGCCTATGTTTTGCTTACAAACTGGATTTATAAACTGAATTGCTCTTCCTAATTCTTTCTTGGAGGGTTTGGCACGTCACAAAGGCACTTATAGAGTATTTGCCATTCTAATAGTTGTTTTTTTTCCTGAAATGTTTTTATTAATTTTTCATCATAGTTTCACATACTATAAATGTGATATTGCATTTTATATTTTACAAACGTTATGAAAAATGCAATGTTGCCTTATTATCTATATACAATTATAACTATATGCAATTGACTAAGATTACCAGATGGCCTAAATATGGTGTGATAACGATGCCAGGAGATCACTAAAGAGCTTGATTTTCAGATGTCATCGTCCTGTCTCATTATGCTCCCGTGTTGTTCCCATTCCACCAGTGGTTCTTTTTAGTGATGGGCTAAGCCATCAATAGATCACCCATTCTGTTTCTGTAATGGAATGACAGGTGAGCAAAAAGGTGCCCCGTTATGCTGGTGTGATCCCCGCTTCAGTAGGAGGTCTGTGCCAAGCACTTCCAGGTGTGATCAGGAGATCCAGGTAAGTGACACACTTTTTTGTACCCTGCCCAGGTTACTTGTAAACCTTTAAGTATGTTTAGGTGCTTGGTTTTATTTATTTTTTTAAGTGTATGTTTTGTTTTTACTTTCGAATTTCCCACATGCTCGTCCTCTTGTGAGAACGGCCCAGGATTTCAACAAGGAAGTAAATGCAGTTCCGTGAGATCTGCATTCACTCCTGGGCTGCCAGGGGGAGGGAAAGAAGCTGCAAAGGTAGGTGTCTGAAATGTTTCATTCTCGTGCTGGGATGGGGTTGGGAGGGGGGTCGGGATAGAATGTAGCGAGGTGGGGATGCTTTTTTCGTCCCCATCTAATAATCTCCTTACTAACAAAGACTTCCTTCCTGCACGAATAATGGAGGTTATCGATTGTTACTTGTTTCTTGTATTTTCAATACTGTAAGGCTTTCACCCACAGTGATAATTAATTATACTTCCATATTCAATTCAAAATGATGTAAATTAAATTGTATTTATTCTTTAAAAAATAAATTCCAGTTTTCCCATCCCTTTTCAGTAGTCTATGTTGTTTTTCCTTTTAACCAGTTTATGAGTTTATCCAGTTTTACTAATTCATCAGCTTTCATGATCCATTCTTCCATATCAGGTATTTTCTTATTTTGCCAGTGTCTGGCAAGGAAGATCCTAGCAGCAGTGATTAAATAAAGTAACATTATTTCATGGGTTCTAACATTTTCGTCTAACATATTCAACAGATACATTTCTGATCTAATTGCAAAATGTTTACCTATAATAATTTGTAAGTTCTTGTATATTTCTTTCCAATATATTTTTACATTTTGGCATTCCCACCACATATGGTAAAAAGAGCCCATCTTATTTATACATTTCCAACATTTTTTGTTTGTGCCATAATATATTTTTGCAATTTTTTTCAGGGGTGAGGTACCATTTATATATCAATTTATATACATTTTCTCTTAATTTGTAAACTGAAGAAAATATAATTCCTTTTTCCCCATGTGTATTCCCGATTAACTAGATCGATTGTATGTCCTATATCTTTTGCCATTTAACCATATTATCTTTAATTAGTTCATCTTCCATTTCCAGATCTAATAGTAATAGTAATTTTTATTTTTACTTATTGAATTTTTAACTCCCATAATTTAAAAAATATGGTTTCCCTTCAGATTTTTCTATTCCACTTTGCTTGTCAGACTTACATTTTTCCCGAATCTGCCTATAAAGAAACCAGCCACATCTAATTCCTCCCTTTTCCAATTCTTCCCTGGATTTTATTGTAATATCCTGTTCTTTTCTTATTAATAAGTCTTTATAATTAATCCAGTCTTTCTTTGTTGTTGATTTCCTTTTTAAAAACGCTTCATGTTTAGATATCCATATAGGGATACCTCTATATAGCTTAATTTTGATTTTATTCCATACTCTTCTAACAGCATTCTGAATGTAATGATCCTTAAATTCCTTATTGCTTTTTAATTTGTCATGACATAAGTAGGCATGGCACCTGTATCTTAAATTCCATCCTTCAAGAGCCAGTAATTTCTTATTCTCTAATAGTATCCATTCTCTTGCCCACAGTATACAGGAAGAGTAATACAGTCTGAACTTTAAGAGTCCCATATCGCCTCTTTCTTTAGAATCTTGTAAATATTTTAATTTTAGTCTAGGTGTTTTCCCTTTCCATAAGAATTTAGTGATATCTATATTCCAATCTCTAAAGGGTATGTCATTCTTTAAAATTGGGATCGTCTGAAATAAAAATAACATTTTGGTGAGCAGTAGCATATTTATTGCTGAAATTCTTCCTAATAAGGATACATTTAGTTTATTCCAATTAACCATTTCCTTTTTTGAGTTCTCTCCAAATTCTATCATAATTATTTTTGAAAAGGTCCAAATTTCTTTTAGTTAATGGAATTCCTAAATATTTAATTTTATTGATAATTTTTAATCCTGCTTTTTCCTCTAATTCAAATTCTTCTTGTTTTATCATATTCTTTGTCAATATTATCATTTTTCTCTATTTATTTTTAAGCCTACCACTTCTCCAAAATCCAATATTCTAATGGTTGTTTTGAGCATGGACATTCTCAGAACTTGTACTTCTAAAATGCTCAGTGGAATTATGTTTTGGTGGAATAAAATTGTTTCCTCCAAGTTTAACTGTTTCTGATCATATTCGATACTTGTCCAAAGAGAGAGAAAGAGACAGAGAGATGAATTTCTGAGTCTTTCATAACTTTTCAGGCTGAGCATTACAAAATTTGGGGCATTTACAAAATCCTATTGTGACGCAGGCCCTTCCTCTCCCTCCATTTGGGATGCAGGGGCCTTTCTACCCCTCTGCTGCCACCAAATCTGGGACAGCCAACCATGTCATGGCCAAACTACGTCTCCCAAATTCTAGAACTTCTGCATGACAATTCAACTGAAGGAGTACTATTAATACAATGTGGCAATTCTGCTGTACAGCATTAAAATAAGGCCCAATCCAGAGCACTACATTTTTTTAAAAAAGGACAGTGATCTAAAGGGCTTGATACTTTTATGGGGTTGATCACCCATAATCACAAGAGGCCAAAGAAGAGGTTGGAAACTGGTGTGTTTAAGAGTGGTTCCCACCACAGTCAGTTACTGGGGTTTAGGCAGACACACATCCCACCTACCTTCTCTATAAATGGTTGTTCCAAATGATCTATTTGCCTTGAAGAAACTCAGGAAGGATATTTTTCATGTCTATCTCTGATTCGTTGTGGATGGCTGCAATAATGACTATGCTATCTTGCCAGGCCTATGGAACAAGCCATTGTTTTATGTTGCAAATTGTACTAGCAGAGGTTGTCATAGTTTGATGCACAGGCCAGTGATGGAAGAGGAGTCAATCAGGAATAAAATTAGAGGAGAGGTGTACCCCAAATCATCAGGGCTTCTTCAGATGCAGCAAGGAAGCATATGACCTCCTAGAAGGGAGCAGGTGCTCCTCAGCTGACAGTGATGCAGGAGGATGCTGCCAGGGCATCACTCTGCCCACCTGCATTGAGAAGACAGTTTGGTTGCCCATTACAGCCAACTGAGGACTGACTGATCTGATAGCCCTAGAAGATTTTTCTTCTGGAAGGACAGATGGGGGTGTAAGCTCCAGTTTTTCTCCTAATGGGTATATAAATAAGTGCTATTGTTTTGACCTTAATAAAGCTGACACCTGCAGGTGAAAGGATTCAGTAGAAGGGTTGTAAAGGGGGGAAAGGCAATTTCATTTAACTGTGGATAACTTTAAAAATCATTATTTATCTTTGTTTACAGATTTTAACTATTTTCTTTTAGTGTTTACAATAGCATTATTAGAGGGAAAGACTGGTTCAAATGGGATTATTCAGTCTGTAAATATTGTCTTATAAATATAGTCTTAAAATCTTGCTTTTGTTAACCAATTATGCCACCTGCTCTGGAGGCTCAAGAATAAGACTGTGGCTGGAATGAGCAGACAGACCCATTGAACTCAGTAATTCATCCAGAGGCAAATAATCCTTAAATCTATCACTGACAAGATCCAATCTCCAAGGAATACATAATTCTTCACACATATATTTATAAATGTTATTTAAAAGGGAATCACTGCCCACTTTTGAATTACAGTGGCTTGGTTGAGATTGAAAGTAGACCCCATGTGATTGTATGAACTGGCTCCTCCATCTGGAGGCTTAAATAAAGCCCATTGGGTTGGTGTGGTCCAGCACAGTTGTTATAGTTCAACTAAAGAAGCAGTGTTATTGATATAATAAACCATTTAATAAGCCTTTTCTGATCTCAGTTCTACACAAGATTAAGCTAAAACCAATCTCAGAGAGCAATAATCTGAAAAGAATAGAGATAGAGCTGAAAGGCCTGATATTTTTGTGGGATGGGGTATCCAAAATTTGTACTAGAACATAGTTGGGATAAAGAATCAAATGAGTCCACTCTTCTTTTGAAATAATTCCTTTGACAAAGGATACACTATGAAGTAACAATGGCTAAACTTTGGAGATCCCCCACCTCCGTACCTCAGGTGACATATCAGATATTAGATGAGCTTTAGCTTGTTAACAGAACTTCAGCAGAATTACTTAGCATGGCAGCTCTGCGGAATAAGCGTTTGCCTCAGTTTAGGCACAGAAACATGGCCTGTTAAGCACAGTCCAATGTCCATTCAATGCACTGCAATTAGACCCTTTTAGCCTGTGAAATAATTAGAAGCTGGTAGGACTATCATGAAACAGTTGGTTGAGGGTAATCTTCCAAGTTCAAGGGCATCTTTGATGTCAACCACCTGTTCAGTTTTTTAAAATCCTAGATAGCACACTCAATACACCACCCAAAGAGAGAAAGAATTATATTTCTTAGGAAACTTCAAGCAGCCGTCCCATTCACCTTTCCTGCTTTGAGTGAAGCATCTCACTGGTTGGAAACCACTACAGCTATGGAGATAAATGGAATCACTCCTACTTTCTCTGTAAATGGTCCACCTATCACTAAGCCAAGGACGTTGCCCTAGAACAACAGGTGTTCAAAAATATTCTTTGTTCTGGCTATTGGCAAGAGATCATTTGTATGGGGATGGGGAGAGGAAGCGGTACTTAAAAGAGAAGTGGCACTAGGCCCAGTTCACTGCCCACTTTTGATTTACAGTATCAGATTCCCTCCCTGGAGAAAAACATGTCTTTCTTTTATAGTGATTAGAGGATCAGTGGAGAAGAGGGAGCAAGTAGCATTCATCATCATCATCATCATTGAGAAGTATAGACTTGCAATTCAAAGTCACTGTGCCTTTTAAACTCAGTGTATTCCATAGCATACATTGTTTATTTGCTTGTTTGTCTATTTATTTAATTTATATCCCACTTTTCTCCCATATGGGACCCAAAGTGGCTTACACATTAAAACAATATGTTAAAACATCATAGCTAAAACAATTGGTAATATAAAAATTTAAAAAGCATTAAACAACAATCCACTTTAAAACAATTTAAAACAGTTAAAAACTTATTAAAGCCACTTACATTTTAAGAATCAGCACATCTGTTGTACTATCCCAACCAGTTAAAAGCTGAAGGCCTGTTTAAATAAGGTCTTTGCCTGCCATCAAAGGGCTCATTTACACTGGCCAGGATACACCGGCTTCCTGTTGGCATATCCTGGCTGCAGATCAGGCCTGTTCCTCCCCTATTACCATCACCAAATGGAAGGAAGTCCAGATGGCACACTGGCACTGCCGCAGTCTCCCTCACTCTCTCTGAAGGCAGGAAGCCAGCCTGCAACATGTGGCCAAGGCCCTCTGAATGTGACCAGCCTTAGTCACATGCTATGAACCTACTTCCTGCTGCAGAACAGCAATGGCATATGGCAGCTGCATCGATGGGCTGGCATGCCAGAACTGACTCCTGCGGTCATGTGGGGCCTGATCCATTTTTCCTCAACAAGAAATCAGATTGTTGTTGTTTTTAAAAAAACATTTTATGGGGCCCTACCCCAACTTCCCTCCATCTTTGCCCTGGGGTTTGTGAGGACTGCCCAGGGGTAGAATGAGGCAAAAGTCCTGCATCATCAGGGCTGCAGAGCTCCAAGATGGGGGAAAGATGGGGTAAATTGCCTGTGTAGATAAGCCCAAAAAGAGATCAGAGAAGGGACCAACAGAATCTCTCTTGGAAGAGAATTGCATAGCCTAGGAGTAGCTCTCCATCGTGTCCTCACCAGACATACATTTGATGGTAGTGGGACTGAGAGAAAGCCCTCCCCTGAAGATCTTAAAACTCAAGTTCATATGGCATGCCAGGGGGTTGGACTGGATAGCCCTTGTGGTCTTTTCCAACTCTATGATTCTATATAAGGAGATACAATCTTTCACACAGCCTGATCCTAAGCCTTATAGGACTTTATAGATCATAACCAGAATTTTGAATTCTGTGTGGAAACGAACCAACAGCTTATATGAGGCTGTTTCAGCAAGGGAGTTAGATGCTCCCTGTAACCAGCCCCAATCAGCAGTCTAGCCACAGCATTTTGGACCTGCTGAAATTTCTGAATGGTTTGCAGAGAATCAGCCTGGATAGGGGTTCCATCACAGGTCCATACTGATGTTTTCTATGAAAGCAATCTGTGAGCATCTACGTAACATCATGGACTCCATTAAGATTGAATGCATTGTATTTTCTGCCTCCTAGTTAAACTAAGATGTGGCTGTTTGGTTCAAAAGGAGAATTAAAATTTGGATACAATAGTGTTTAATTTACTTTATTGTTTACTTTCTTAGCCAGGAAGATGAAGATATGATTCATCCTCTAGTGCAGGGCGCCCCTTAAATTACCAAAGTTCTCTAAAATTGGGCTATGCCCTGAACCCATCCTCACCAGAGCAGAACTCAGTGCTAGAAAAGTCATTGCTTTCCTTCATAACCACATGCTTGGAAAGGACAGGATCCTTGGAGGAGTGAGAGCCACCACATGTATATGGGAGCCCTGGTCATGTAGTGGTTAAATGCCACTACTGCAGCCACAACATTGCAAGTTCTATCCCAACGGCTCCAAGGTTCACTCAGCCTTTCATAGGTTGGTAGAATGAGTACCTGGCTTGTGGGGGGCAATTAGCTAACACACATTGGAAACCACTTAATGCAGTGTAGATGTGTAAAGTGCTATTGCTTAACAATTTGTAAGCTACTCTGAGAGCCTTTGTGGCTGAGGAGCAGGGTATAAATACCTAAATAAATAAATATATTGGATCTTGCCCTTCCTGGCTTATTAAAGCAGCCAAAGGGTGACTGGTTGGATAAGGGGAGTGGTAAATGCCTCACTGCAGCAAAGCAGGATCCCATCCTTCTTAAAAGAGCCTGTGTGTGGGTGTGTATGTGCCTTCAAGTCACCTGTCAAATTATGGCAACCTCATGAATTTCATAGGGTTTTCTTAGCCAAGGAATACTCAGAGGTGGTTTTCCCAGACCCTGCCTCTGAAATATAGTCTATGGCACCTAGTATTTATAAGCAGTCTCCCATTCAAGTACTAAGCAGGGCTGACCCTGCTTAGCTTCCAAGTTCAGACAGAATTTGGTGCCTTGAGAGTATTTAGGCCCAGCAAAAGAGACCGTAGCGATGCCATTATTGGGGGAGGGGGGACAGCCCTCCCTCAACCCAACTATACTAGACAATTACCAACGAGTCTCCAATATTCCATTTTTGGGCAATGTCCCAGAGTATGTTGTGGTCTCGCAGCTCTAGGGATCTCTGAATGAAATAGATTATCTAGATCCATTCAGTCTGGCTTCAGGCCAGGTTATGGGACAGAGACAGCTTTTGTCACCTAGGTGGATTACCTATGCTGGGAACTGGGCTGGGGAAAATGTGTCCCTGTTGGTTCTGCCGGACATCTCAGCAACTTCTGATACCATCGACCATGGTATCCTTCTAGGTCACCTTTCTGGGGTGGGACTTAGAGGCACTGTTTTACAATGACTCAGTCCTTCCTTGAGGGGTACACCCAGAAGGTGGTGCTAAGGGACTCCTGCTTGTCACCTTGGCCATTGGTCTGTGGTGTTTCACAGGGTTCAGTTCTGTCCTCCATGCTGTTTAATATCAACATGAAACAACTGGGAGAGCTTGTCTGGAGAGTTGGGATTTGGTGTCACCACATATTAATGACACCCAACTCTATCTCTCCTTTCCATTGAACTTTAAATAAATTGTTTCAGCATTAAACCAGGGTCTGTCATCTTCCATGGACTGAGTGAAGGTAAACAAATTGAAACTTAATCCAGAAAAAGCAGGTGCTCCCATCAGTCGAAAGGCAAGAATTTCACGCCCCTGGAAACCTCAATCATTATAGCAATCTAGATGTGGACTTTTATGAATCCAGCAGAAAAGTCACTAGCAGCTGGTCCTTGGCATCAGTCATCAAAATGTAAGGTGCTTAATGGAACTAATTTTTCTTTTAATGGCAAGGCCTTAGAAGGGAGCAAGAGGAACAGAAATAGAGGGCTAAATGAACTGCAGAGATCAAAAAGACCATCCCAAAGGGTGATGCACAAGGAGCAAATTCTAAAGACAATAGAGAGCTATCTTAAAATTATCACCCACAGCAAATAAATTAATATTAAAAAATAATACATACAGCTCCAAAAAATTACTGAATGCATGCAGCAAACAGTTCAGCAACAAAATAAAACTCTTACTACTGTGGCCTTTCATCTGTATTTCAACTACAACTCCCATAATCTCTGACAATCAGTACGCTGGTGATGATGAGAACTGGAGTCCAACAACATCTGGAGCCAAAAGTTCCCCTCCCTTGCCATAGGTATATGTTTGTTTGTTTGTTTTAAAAAAAATAGTAATTGTTTTCTATTGTTCTCTTTGGGTATAACTAGAACACTTTCAAATCTGCTTTTATGATCTTTCTCATAGATGAAGCCTCCTAACTCTTCAATAGCACCCATTCATTAGTGCATGGGTGAGAAGAATGTAGCCCTCTAGATGCTCATGGACTCCAACTCTCACTAGCATTCTGAATCATAGTCAATGATTAGGGATGTTGAGAACAACACAACAACATCTGGTGGGCCACAGGCATTAACAAAACTGACTGGCAGTTGGTAGGAAAACATAGAATAGAAAGAACTGTCATTGGCGATAGATAGACGGTCATCCTCATATCCTCATTAATGAACAGTATTGCCTATCTGGGCCAAGATGAAACATGCATTTGAGAGGACTGGAAAATTAGAAGGAACATTAAAAACAAACAAACAAACAAACAAAATTTCTGTCACATCCAAGTTGAAATCTCTCTCTCTCTCTCTCTCTCTCTCTCTCTCTGATGCAACTGCTGTGGGTGGGAAAGTACATTGAACATGTCCTCTCCCTTCTCCTGTGCAGCATCAACATGAGTCCATCTTACTGCTTCAGGAAGTCAACATCAACATGAAACACCAAAGCCCATCTCTCTCCTCGTCTGACAACCAGTATTAGTGGGAAGTTACTGTGGACAGTTTTTCTGCTTCAGACAGACAGAATCATCACCATGAGGTCACAATCACAATCTCTCTCTTTCTGGCCGGCAGCATTGCCAAGGGGACAGATGGGCCATAAGGAGCAGGAAACAGGCTGTTTCTCATTGTGATAAGCATATACAATTTATTTCTCATAGAGGCTGGCACCAGCAGTGTCTGGGCACAACTATTGCCACTGTCCCTCTCAGTGAAATAGGCAATAGTATGTAGGCAGAGAACTAAGAAGCTGATACATTGGGCAAGGAGGCAGAAAGAGACATCCTAAACATTACAGAGCTGCTTCTAGAAGGCAGAACTAGATTTAGTGAAGTAAAGATACAAAAGAGTAATTTTCTGATGAATATTAGAAACTCTCTGTTTTCCATTGGGTCCAAACTCAGGCCCCAGTTCCAGCTACTTTGCCTATGCTTCCATACCTTCTTCAGGTCATCTGTACATCATAGGTGAAACCTTTGTCTATATCTTCCATATCCAGGAAGACAGAGGCTTTGTACAAAGTACAAGACTCTGACATTGTTTGGCTAGGACAACATCCAAAGCCATGGCCCCCACATCCTGAAGTGGGGCCCCAGGCCAGGATCTTTGGCAAGCCCCCTACCTACTGCTAAGGTTAAAGGCAGCGAGATGCTCTACAGCGGTGTTTCTCAACCGGAGTTCTGCAGACCCCTGGAGTTCCGCCAGACGTAGCTAGGGGTTCCGTGAGAAATAATAACGAGACATGATGGGCTTTAGTACCCAGCTGTGTCCGGCTGCCTTGCCCTACCAGCCCTCCGCTTCCCCTCCCTGCTGGCTAACTCTTTTGTTCCTGCCTCTTTTCTGCTCCTGACATGCCGCAGCCTGTCTTGGTGGCCCCAGCTCAGCTCAGCTTTTCCCCTCTCCGTCTCCTTCTCTCTCTCTCAATTGCTCTCTCTCTCTCTTCCCTCCCCTCCCCCAGTGTATTTCCTTAGCTCTAGCCTCTGCTTGCCCCTCTTCACTGGCCTTCACTGCCAACTGTGCATATGTTTGCAAGCGTGCCTGGCCAGTTGTGTCTTCCTTTCCAACATGCCACACCTTGCTTTCCCATGAGTGGTGGCATCTGCAAAGTGTCTGGGGTGGATACACTGCTGTGGGGGGAGTTGGAACAGGGCAGGAGGGGCAAAAGATGGGGAGGAAAGGGGGGTGCAAACTGAAAAGCAGGTGTGGAGAGAAAAGATGACTCTTTGGGGGAGGAGGGGGTTTTGTTGCATGAAGCTTTGCAGCCTGCAACCTCACCCCACAGAGTCAGGATTTAACTGTGTGTGTGTGTTTAAAGTGAGTTAAATCTGTGGGTTCTGTTTGGAGCCTCTCAGCCTTTTAGGACATGGTTAAATGGATCCTCCAGCATTAGAAGCAGTGTATCTGTGTGTGGGGAGGGGTGGTGAACAGCAGGGTGCAATTAATTCCATCACCTGAGTTTCCCCATCCAAATACTAACCAGGCTTGACTCTATTTAGCTTCCAAGATCAGATGGGATCTGGTGCTTTCAGGGTAGGTGGGGCAAAAGTGTGAGAAGTCCCATTTAAAGTAATGGTACTACATCAGGAATGTAAAGAATGCTGAACTGTCAGTATGTATGTTTGGGTCCATTTTGGAAGTTATGCATATTATTGTAGCTGTTCATTAGCTGCAAGGTATATCATTTTTAGGGCTCAAAGAGAGCTGGGCATTGTTACTTCTTGTACATCTGTATTGCTTTTTAATAGGCCATAATGAAGATTGATTGATTGATTTTTAATCCTGACCTTTCTCCAAGTCATTGAAAGCAGCATGCATGCCCTTAAAACTTTAAAAGCAACCATGTGAGGTACGTCAAGTTGAAACATAGCAATTGGCCCAAGGACACCTAGCTAAGGATTCAAACCTAGATCTTCCCAGTCCTTCTTCCATTTTCTTAGTAGGGTATTACACTTGCTTCTTCATACAACACAACTGGACCCTTCTGTACACATCAGCCTTGTCGATAGGCAGTGCTAAGTGGCAGAGAGAGCAATTACAGGTTGACTTCCATATTCACGTGGCCAGTGTCTGTGGTTTCACTTATCCATGTCCAAAAAATAAAAATAAAATGTCATCTCCAGGTATTTTCTAGGTCCTCCAGTGTGATTCTATGTTATAATTCCACCAGAAGTTGGGATGGAAACCATTCATTTCTATAGGGTTCACTATTATCCATGGTTTCGTGTATCCACAGTAAGCCTGGGAACGTATCCCCCGTGGATATGGGAGGGGGCATTTTTTAAAAGCTGTAGATATGATATTTTCAATACAGGGGATCCCTGAGATCTGAAAAATCACTTGAAGGGTTCCTCCAGGCTAAAAAGATTGAGAAAGTCTGCTCTACAGGATTTAGGATAAAAATTAAAATGTCCATTTAAATGATGACACAAAAGTAATATTTATATTTTTAAAAAAGCTAAATGGATTTACATAATAAGAACTTACAATAATATTCCGGGGGCCTACTCCTAATCCTGGGCCCCCAGGTCCGCAGACTAGACCCCTGTCAGCACCACCCCCCCCTCATGGAGGCCATGTCCGAAGCCAATTATTGTTGATGCAGCTCACTCTCAAGCGTCTGAATGTTTACACTCAATGCTGGCTGATAAAGAAAGCAAAAAAATGTTGATTCAATGGGAAGAAAATTCTATTCTTCTGCTGCCTTTTCTGTTAAGATCTCCCATTACCTTGCATGCATGGGCATGTACCAGCAGCTGCTCTAGAAGTTGACTCATTTCCTGAATAAGACGGGAGAGGAAGACTGTCGAGTGGTGTGTCACATTGCCAACTGTGGAGGGAAGGCTCTTGCTGGCACTGTCTCTCTTTGAAGACATCCTTGGCTCAGGTATTTGGGGTTTTCTGATCAGGCTCTTGTGGTCATTGAGGACCTCCCTTTTGACGAGGTGGGCCTGTTCCACACTGAGGCCCCATCTATACAACGAAAAAACATCCATTTGGGGCGGGGGTAAAAAATTTGAAAAGGCAGCCATTTGAATGCGTATGATCTGCCTACATGATTTTTTACCCCCCCCCCCATAACTCCGTATGACCCCCCCTTGCCCAGCTGGCTGGAGCGAGAGATCCAAGCGGCGGTTTTAAATATCCCACTGCTTTTTTTAAAAAAAAAAAATTAAAAGGTGCCTGCCATTCGAACAGCCATGGTTACATATTTATATTTAAAAATAAAAACAAAAAATTGTATCATGGAATTACCAGACCTTCACCAAGCTAGGAATCCAACATGGTGGCTGCAGCTTCTTTCCCAGTCCCGCCCCCTCCACCCAGCCAGCCAATCAGATTGCACTCCTGTTCGTATCTGTGCAAATAGGAATGTACAAACGACCAATCATTTGGAAGCCACACAGATTAATCCCTGAGATCCGGAAATTTTTCCGAATGCCAGAATGCCATACTTTACAGGGGAATCCACAACCCCCCTTCTGAATGAAATGGTTACATTTGAAAGTTCATCTGTACAAATCATTGATCTTTTGAACGCTGTACAGATTTTTTTCATCGTGTAGAGAGGACCTGAGACTGATACCAAGCTCAGAGATACCCAGAAGATGCAGTCTACTGTTAAGTCTTCCTATTCTAAGAAGTGCTCTGGTGACTATGTTGGAGATCAGTAGCTCCATTTTTATTGTTTATTTTAATTTTCAGTTAGGTGGCTTTGTATATGTATACCTGTGTGCACGTGCACACACACACACACACACACGTATGTATATACTAGGTGTACCCGGCATAACATACACCCAATCATGCTTCCATTTCTGTAATGTTCTCTGTTTGTCTTTTTTGTTGTAATGTTTCATTTTGATGTCTTAGTCTATTTCAATGGTTCTCTACCTGTGGGTTGCCAGGTGTTGTTGGACTACAGTTTCCAGGAGTCCTCTGAGGTCTCACCTTGACAGCCAGGTGGTCCTCCCAGTCATTAGTGAGGCTGTGAGTTCAATCGTACAGCTTCACTAATGACTGGGAGGACCACCTGGCTGTCAAGGTGAGTCCTCACAGGGCTCCTGGGAACTGTAGTCCAACAACGTCTGGGGACCCACAGGTTGAGAACCACTGGTCTATCTGATCTGTCCTCTAATGTTTCATTACAATTTCTTCTACAGTTTCTCAGAGTTCTTTCCCACGGTTCACCCATTTTTATGATTTTTAAAAAATAATAAATTGCTTCACGTGTTTTTTCTCAGAATCCTTTCACATGGTTCAGTTACATGGTATTATTTTAGGAAAAAAATATTGCATTGTTTTCCATGTGGGTGGTGAGTGGCTGAGGAAGTGAAAGGAGGGAGGGGATTGATTGGGTACGTTTCCTAAGAGGCCATTGGCACACTGGGAAAGGAAATATTTTATATATATATATATATATATATATATATATAGTTTTAACTTGGGAATTTTCTCATAAAAACAAAATGGGAGTTGAAAATAATCTCCTAGGAAATACAGAGTGGCCCAAAAGTAGACATAGAGTAAAGTGTAGAGTTCTATTCTGAATCCACCCACGCATCTTCTACTCACACATTCTCTCCCCCTCCCATCAACATTCTAAACAACTGTATACCTACTTTGGGGACACCTGGTATAAGAGTAAAGAAAAACATGGGCAGCCTTGCATAGCAACAGCCAGCAGTGTATTCAGTTAAGAAGAGTTGGAGGTGAAAAGGGAAGCATATTAGATGATGTAGCAGTGCTCACCTTAGCACTGTACTACACACCCTAAGTCTGGGTTACCTCAGAGAATCATATGCATGGAAGTATCCACTTCAAGAACACCCAGTTGTTGGGCTCCACCAATCCCTGTGTCATCTGGTAAATTCTGTGTAAAATGGAAGAAAAGCCCTGAGACAGGGGAAACAGCCCAAAATAGGCAGGCCCCTGTTCATTTTAAGATTGTAGCCTTACAGACTTTTCAAAAGGACAAGCTGAAGCCCAGATAATTCTCTGAAATGCTTCCAATTCTATATGTGAGGCCAGTGTTAGGTGGGCTGCAGTGTTTTGCATTCATTTGTGAAGACTGCAAGAGGCTGCATTTTATCAGTTAAAATATTACAAGAATATAAGATAAATATTGCAAGAATGCAGGTGTCAGAAGAAGGTAGAATATTTGTTTCTGACAACATGACAAGAATATAAACCTTTTGGTCCAAGATAAATGGATAGGATAAATTTGTGGAAAGTATGATAGATTTCAACATCATCAATGGAATGTTTAACCAGGCTTCAGCTATAATTGGAGGAACGATAATAATCAGCCTGAATCCCAATCAGTGTTGGTATTTGGTGCATCTGTGTTACAGCAGTGTAAAGAGGAGAGTTTTGAAATTAACTGGGAATGAGAGATCTTTTTGGAATGTAGAAGTGTTGTCTAAATTAAAAAACAAACAAACAGGATAACTAGCAAAAATAAGATAACTAAAAATTAACCAAACTAATATGATGTATTTGATTATTGTTTAAAAGACATCTCAGCTTTCTTTATACCACGCTGTATGCCAAGTCGCTTTCAAATCATTCCTTACAATGTATTAATAATTTGGAAGTCACACTGAGTGCAATATGGCAGGAAGATCAGCTGAGAAGAGGAGAGCAATAGACCACTAAAAGTACAATCCTATCTATGTCTACTCAGAAGTAATCCTCACTGGGTTCGGTATGTGTAATAGACAGTGACATTGGAACCTAAATCATTCACACTCTAGATCATTAGAAAAATGATTTTAAAAATGGTTGAATGTTGGAAAACCCTCAGAAGCAGAATCAAAGATGGGTGGAAATCTTCACAGTTCAGGGCATATTCTGCATGAACAACTTATGTGGGGGTTTTGCACAGAAAGTGGCAAAGTTTTTTGTGCAAAAACACATTTCCTGCATAGAAAACAGAATTTTCTGTTCAGAAAATATCATTTCTGTTCAGAAATGCTGTTTCTATAAAGGAGACATAGTTTTGTGCAGAAACATTTTCTGAGCAGAAAATGCTGTTTTCTATGAACTGTGCACTGTGAACTGTGGTGAGTCCAATGATTTCCAATAATTCAGCATTTTTTCAGGCCTCCAAATACACACATTGATGCAGACGATTTTAAAGATTAATACTCAATTGAAACTGGAACTTTTTCTTTTAGGATTGATGGATGTACAACTGGAAAAGAGTAACGGAAGATTGCTTCAGTGTATGATCACAGTAGCAAGACTGTTGTATGTGCAAATGTTAGCCTGCCGTACTACACCTCCCCATGAGTTTCCATAACTGGACATATTAGACACTTTTCTGGGTTACATTGGCTTAGGCAGACCAGAGATTAGTTGAAGTATAATTGTAGGAAAGCCTGAGTTAGGATTAAGCAAAAAGCCCCCATAATGGGTTTATGCTAACAACCCCAGTAGTTAAGGGGTATGGGCTAATTCTTTCTTTCAGCCCTGGGTATTTCCTGGTGGCGCAGTGGTTAAATGCTAGTACTGCAAGCCACAGTGTTGCAAGTTTGATCCCAAGGGCTCCAAGGTTCACTGAGCCTTCCATCCTTTTGTAAGTTGGTAAAATGAGTACCTGGCTTGTGGGGTCAATTAGCTAACACACATTTGAAACCACTTAATGTGGTGTAGATGTGTAAATTGCTATTGCTTAAATAATTTGAAAGCCACTCTGAGAGCCTTTATGGCTGAAGAGTGGGGTATAAATGCCTAAATAAATAAACAAATAATTCAATCAAGCAATCAAGTGACCATTCTTCATTCCATTCTCTACGGAAATTTCTCCTCACACCTCCTCCTGTCTGTGACACAGGGGGTTTTCTTATCCCACGGCTGACACCACTTTGTGATGCAGGGGCCTTTCTCCCCTCTGTTTGGGACACGAGGGTCTTTCTATCCCTCTGCTGCCATCCAAATTAGGGAACATCTAACCACACTATGGCCAAACTATGTCTCCCACAGATGGATAACCCATGTCATTAGGTGTGGATGGTTCTTAAGAATTGTGAACAAATTATCAGAGAAGTCATTCAAAAGCAGATGGCATGTAAAGAATCAACATAAAGAACTATTTATTGTTGACTGGTATCAATACAGTGGATTAATACTTTATTTCCCTGCACCTCATTTCCCTCTAAGCCTCTCTCATCAACTGTGACACTTCAAGCCTCTCTGACTTCTCCTTCACAACTCCTCCACCAACTGACTCTGTCTGTCATTTTCACACACCCACTTAACCCTTCGGAAGCCCCTCTCCTTTCTGCCTCCTCTCCTAGGATTGGTTCCTGAAGCATGAAAGTATCCCATTCCATGGTTCATTGGTTCACCTAGCCGTCCGTCACACTGTCCAACCTTACAAGTTTGTTACAAGCCCATCAATGTTCTGTCTCTCTGCAATTAAAGCAGTCAGTTGAGTTTTGGTTTCTTTTGTCTGTTCTGTAGGAAAGCCATCCAAGCTTTGTTGTGGCTAACTCAACCCTCCAAGGCATGGAACAGAGTATAAATATTAGATCCCCAACAATAACTAGGGGTGTCACAGCTGAGGTATGATATGGCTGGACCTCATCGTTCTCTTCTTTGCTATGCCACCTTCATATGCCTGCCTCATTATCTTCACTGCACAGAACTCTCTTCTCCTCAAGACTGATAACTATCATCCAGTCTTCCTAGACCGCCCCCCCCCCAAAACCAACCTTTCTTTCTTACTCTGCAATAGCCTGGTATAGTTTGTAATAATGTGTTGTGTCTGTTAGTTTACTTTCTGTATTATTTCAATAAAATACTTTGTTTTACTTTAACTGGAACCTCCTCTACAGTTAGTACTGGTATACATAGGTAGAAAGATCCCCAAAGTTACCCTCATCTTGCAGGCATCCTATCTGAGCTAATAATTCCCCCAAATATTAAAGGAGGTTTTGGCATCACAGGTGGGACTCTAACGTACCTTTCCCCTCTTAGGATAACACAAAGATGGAAAAATTTAGCACTACCTACCACCATGGAGAAATGATTGTTGAAACTGACAAATGTGATAGAAATGGACAAATTGTCTGGTTAGATTAGAGAAAGGTCATTAGTGAAATTTCTCAAAGACTAGAAACCCCTTATAGACTTTTTGAGGAGGGGGGAGAAAATGACTTGGCAACTTTTGGTTTTGATGATTAGAGAGAATAGGCTGTTGAAAGAAGGGAATATGTTGCAATTTTTGAGAGAGATGTATGAACAACCAAAGAAAGATCAGAAGTCATTCCCCCACCCTTTTTGCCTTATCTTTTCTCTTTCTTTTTAAAATGCTTGTTCTGCGTTCTCTAATTCTTATTTTATTGTAATTCAGTTTTATATCTTTTTTTCTTTTCTCAGTCTTTGTAATTCTTAATATGTGTTGTGAGCCTCCTTGGGTCCCATTATGGGAGAAAGGTGGTATATGAATCAAATAAATAAATAAATGTACTTCAAATACATTTTCAATAAAAATTATTTTTTAAAAAATCCAGCATTTTTGAGGCCATTCCGCTGAGTCTGTTTTAATAATACTGCTCCAAGATTCTAACAAGTGGTTTACAGAGCAGGTAGCTAAATGTTTAAATCTGGCAGATTTTATTAGATTACTTATGATGAAAATGGAGGACCATCGCCTCCCAAAAATACTACTCTACGGTGAACTCGCCACGGGTCAGCGTAAGAGGGGTGCTCCAAAAAAGCGATACAAGGACTCCCTGAAACAACATCTCAGGCTCGCCAAATTATTCACCAACAGTGGTCCGCCCTGGCCTCACATCGGGAGGCATGGAGACGCACTATCCACAATGCTGCAGCCTTATTTGAGAACTCACGCCGAACAAGTCTTGAAGAGAAACGACAACGCAGAAAGAATCACAACCCCAAAACATCACCCAAGGAGACCTTCTGCTGTGCTTTCTGCGACTGGACTTATTTATCTCGGATTGGCCTTTTTAGTCACCAGCGCGCTTGGAGAAAGCGTGGAATGAGTCCTTCCTGAATCTTCGTTTGTGAAGAAAAGCCAGAGAGAGAGAGAGAGAGAGAGATGATGAAATCATTTTAACTTTATTCAATGTATATTTGAAATGTTTTAGATGTTTTCTTATCTGTATGCTTTATTGTGCATTATATATGTTTTCATAAAATGTGTGTTCTAATCAGAGGATTTTGTAGTGTATTTGACTGCAAATAAAGATGATTGTTTGATTCAATGGTCTTCAGAAAAGCACAGTTTTTGACTAATATCTCACAGCGAGGAGAGAAATGGTGAAATTAACTGTTACGCCTGTGAGAATGAAATACATGATCATTTACATTCCTAAGATGTTGGAGAGAATGGAAAAGAGAAGCCACCTTAATACACTTATGGTCTGGTTTTGTTTTGTTTTTGTTTGTTTGTTTTTTTGCAGGGGGGAAGGAAACAAACCCCAGAGTTTGGAGGGAAGGTTGGAAGGAAACATTAAAAGGAACAGGGGAAACAACCCAGAAGGCAACAGTGTTAAGGAAACTATTACTATTGTCAGTGTTGCAGCTTGTTTTGAGATAATTCAATGCTGGCAACATAGTTATCTTACTGGTTTATTTAAAAATTCCAGGATGGAAAAGGTCTAGACAATTGCTCAATCAGAAAAGTTTAAGCAAAACATAAGCCTATCAACAAGCTCAGAAGGATCAGTTTCTTTATTTACAACCTGACACCCATTTTTCTCACCTCCTGCAAATAGTCTATCAGGACTTTATCAGATGAGGAAAACATGGCGTCATTACGATGCCGCATAACAGTGAAAGGGTGCACGGATCAGATGACATAACCCTTTCGCTGTTATAAAGAGCAAAATTCCTGTCATTTTTAATTGACAGCTTAAGCTGTCAATAGATCTCCCTGCTGGCATTTCTGGAATGCGATACCTCAGGCCATTTAAATCTTGGACTTACCCCGACAATGGCCGCTCTGGCACGAACATTCCAGGAGAGATCAGGACATCCAGGTAAGTTTCACTCTCTTGTTTTTTTAACCCTCCCTGGGTTACTTGGGACTGTTACAGGGTGTTTGGGTGCTTGGTGTAACTTAAAATGCTTTATTTTTGTTTCTAAGTTTGAATTTCCCGCACAATGAAATCGTGTGAGATTTTGAATGAGGAAGTAAACGGGGCTCCGTTCTCTTCCTCTTTATTGCCAGGAGCTTTTGCCAGGATTAGAAGGTAAGTGCAGGGGGGGGGGCAGGGACATTCTTTTGCTGGCATAAAAATGCTTTTTTTATGCTTGCAAAAGAATGTTTTAAGAGGCTGTGTCTGATAAAGTCCTCAGATTGGTTTCTTCCAGATTGTGCAATGAACTTTTGTAAATGAAATATGTAATTGCTCATGGAACATGAAGTAATAACTGTTCAAGTTTGTTTGTGTATTGTTATAGTTAATTTTTAATAAAAGGTTTTTCAAAAATGAGATGACACTTTAGTGGAATGAATGGCTATTTTGTCAAATAGTGTGACCCCCTCTATTCCTGATGTCAGAAACCTAGCCAGCAAATCAGAAAATTTGCTGGATGAACACATCTTTGTAATGATCCTGGACTTACATTCCAAAACAGCCAGTCAGTTTGAACCAGACACACTTTTGTGAAAAAGAGTTTAACTTCTGGAGGCATATTCTGAAGACATATTGAAGAACAAAAAGTGATACACAGTCTATTTGGGTTACTTATATGTTGTAGGGCAATGGTTCTTAACCTGTGGTCCACAGACCCCCAGAGGGCCACAATGTCCTTACAGGGGGTCTGCAAAGTCTTGAAGCCTGCTCATCCCACCTGACAGGAGACAAAGCAAAGGCCTGCACATTGCTATTCAATCCACTCCAGCCACAAACTTGCAGAAAGAAGCAGGAGAAAAGTCTTCCCTCCCTCTCCAGAGCCTCTGAGGGAAGGTTTAATGGATGGCATAACTGTATTATTAGTATTATCAGGTGTTGTTGTAGTTGTTGTTGTTGTTAGGGTTTTAAATCTTGAGTTAAGTCTTGGGGATCCTTGGCAAGAAAAGATATTTAAAGGGGTCCCTCACAAAGAAAAGGTTAAGAGCCACCGCTGTAGGGGAAACTGTTGGGTACCATCAGGACATAGGCATGTGCTGCAGTCGTCAAACGAACATAAGAACAGCCACACTGGATCAAACCAAGGGCCTTTGAAATCAACATTCTCTTCTCACAATAGCTAACCAGTTGTCTATGGGAAACCTATCAGCAGGATCTAAGTAATTGTCACCCTCCATCTCACATTCCCCACCAATTAGTGTACACTGTCTTTAATGATATACTGCCTTTAATATCAGAGGTTATATGGTGCCGCCATAGACCTTTGGATGATTACTTTTGAAGCCAAAATATTTGTTGTTTTATCTCTTATGTTTGTTTCATGTTGAATGTTAAATTTTTTGTACACTCCTTAAATAAAATCAACTCTCCCCCCTCCCCAATCTTGTCATCTCAAACACAGGCTATGAAGGTGTGTGTGTGTTAGTATGGAGGTTAGTTTTGTGATTTTCAGTGGTTTATAACATCTAGAAAAAAACCTCTACTTGTGTGAAAGGCACTCTAGCTTTGGTGGCCCAGGTAGTGGTGTCACAGCTCTCAGAAAGTGTGGTCAGCTGCCATTTCCCCTCAGGAGTGCCTACAGGGAATCAACATTATACAGTACTTTCTCTTTCCAGTTTTATGGAAGTGTTAGGTGATGGCTCAATGTCAGAGGTCTGGGTTTTAGTTTTGAACTTTAAATGATCTCTCCAGGGAGTTGAATGTATTTTGGGGATAGGGTTCAGCATCTTGGGTTTCTCCTTTAATATTCAGACTAAACCATGGAATGGACTAACCACACCACCGGCATCAGAGGCACCAGGCATCAAAGCTTCATGGTGATGCTAAATGATTATGTCTGCAAAATGTGAAGCAAACTAGAATGAGAATGAGAATGAGAATGAGAATGGAATGGACGATGTTGATGGTGGAAAAGCCCTATAAGACTGACCACCCTTATATAGACACTTAGGGCACATACAGTATATATACTGTAAAAAGGAGAGCCAGGACACATATGTCTTTTATTAGATTCTAAGTACTCCATTGTGGCAGTTGAGATACTGACAACCTTGTATTGCCTTCTTTCTTCTTATATCCTTTTCCTATAAAGCATGATACCAGTCACCATTGAGACAAAGTAGTAAGTGAAAAATATATTTATTATTTACATTTGTAACTTGTCTTTCCTCCAATCCATTTAATGTAGCAGCATATGGCTCACGTCTTCCCGTTTTCTTCTCATAGCAATTCAACAGCTCACACTGGAAGAGAGAGAATGACTGGTCCAATTTCTCAGCACATTTTATGGCACAGTTGGGACTTGAAACTGGATCTCTCAAGTCCCAGTCCAGCACTCTAACCACTACACTTCACTACACTGGCTCTCCACTGGCTACAGTGGATACAAAACCTCTTCTAATATTATTTTTGCAAAGTGGAAGTTACCGCCACTTGTATCTCTTGTGTGCTGTTCCTTTAGCATAAGGTGTCTGATATGACATCGAAGAATTACTGGTGTGGCCTCTTTCTATGACAGCATTGCCCCAACTTCTGGTAGGGTGGCCTTGCACAGGAAGAAGCCATATCATTATTATTTCTTGCCAGCATTCAAAGGCCACACTTTGTAGCAGCTCCTATACCACTGAGGCAATGTCAAAAAGAACCTCTACTGGGATCATTTTCACCTTCTTGCTTGAAATTGTCCCACTTCGGCAGGGACAGCCCTGATTAATCCTCCATCATCCCACTTTTTCAGCTATTTTTAAAAATGTCCCAGTTTCTCTCTCCTCCTCCCCCTTTCCCCCTTTGTCCTCTGCTTACTTCCATTACTGCAAGCTGACTTCAAAGAGCAAAAGTACTTTGTACTTAATTAACTCAGTGGGAAGGTGTGTGTGTGTGGAGAGGACAAGGTGCAGTCTTGCCCTTCCCAGTAGGCTCAGGCAAAAGCAAACTGATGCAGCCTCTCCTAGCTCATCTGTTCTTCCTCATTAATAACTTTTCCCATCTTTACCACACTGATTTTGTTTGGCCACATATGTCCCCATTTTCAACTGTGATATGTTAGCGGGTATGTGAGAATTTCAGAAATAGCCCCATCACTTCTACTCATTCATGGGATAGTCATGGTGCCCCTCCTACTATAGCAGATCAAAGGGAACTGCAAGCCATTGAACTTGAGAAGGGGAGGATAAACCAGAGATTCAACATTTTAGGGAAGGGAATTTTATGAGACATGCATGAATCACGGTCCCTCCAGCAGAGGGGAGTGGTGAGAAGATACTGTAGCTGGAAGACTCCAACAATTCCGCCCTCATCTCTTTAATGAGGGAGGGAGAGGGGAATGAGTACTGTCACCCTTTCACTAGAATATTTGCTAGCTCAGAGTTGATGTGGCAATAACTGAGGGCTTGTCTATATAGGAAAAAAAAAACATAGTCACATTGGACCGTGGGCTAGTAGAACACAGGTCGTTCTTGAGGATTCAAATTGAATACAGTTCTTTTTGGCACCTGAGGGCTTAGATCTGATTTTAGAAGAATTACCTTTTACACTGCACTTTCCTGGAAAAATCAGTTTATTGTACATGTGGCTGCCTCTGAATTGGCTTCAGTGTGGACCCGGATGCGAGGTTGGGTTTTGGGTCACTTAATCATTTAGCTATGAATGACTACTTCCTCTGTTTGTATTTATGTCTTGCCAGTGTGTAGCTGCTATTATTTTTTTGAAGGTACATTTGTGTGGATTTGGGTATAACATTGTTAGTACACCTCTGCCTATTTGCATATTTGCATGCACAATGGAAAGGGGAAAATGCAGAGTGGCCATGGCTGTATGGCCGAAAATAGTGCAAAATATAGGGCATGTGATCAAAGCAGGAACACCCTTTTACACTGAAGTGAGTCACCTTGAGGAAATGTGAGGCTGGTAATCCACTCTCACTTCACTTTAACAAATTGTGTGGTGTTAACAAGATGTGTGCAAGTCACTGTGGACCAGGAAAATGCGATTTGAAGCAGATTTTTTTCATCTGTGTAGGCAAGCCCTCGATCAGCAAATGACCAACTTGTACTTGTCCTTCCTTAGTTCTGCAGAAGAGAAACCACTGCAGGGACACATCCCAGTCCAATTTCTTACTTCTCAGCTAATGGATTCTTTATTACCTAGGACTTTGAGATGCATCACCCTGCTCACCATGCTGCCTCTATCAATACAGGAGCTCCTGCCCCGTATTCCAGGATGGATCATAGGAAACAATCACTTTCATTTTTAGGCTGTAGGCCAATTCATGCTGGCTTCATCAGGAAGGGACTCTGTGAAAGCAAACTCATGGCTGCCCAGTCTTCATCTTGTTGACTTGGAAGTAAATGTTATTGAATTCAATAGCACATTTTTTTAAAAAAATATACCCTATCTTTCCCCCACTATGGTGCAGTTAACCTATACAGGCTCACAGTCTCTGAAGGAAGGGGAAGAACTCTCATTTTGATAGTCACTACAGGTGACAGTTTCCACTGTCCATGCACCTGAGGCCTTGTCCCTGTTCTGCCCTAACTGGGCAGTGCCTTAATTGTTATATTTGCCACCCTCTTTCTAGGTTTTGCAGATGGGTTTATAATATTCCTTCTATAGTTTTCTTCCATGAGAAGCTTTTAGTCTTGCTTAAAGCATAGCCTGGAAAAGTACTTGTGGATCCTTTTGTAAGCACACCTGGTGACCCTGCGTTCGATCACTGAACTCATCCATAGGATATGGTTCCATTTCCAAAAGAGAAAAGTGGTGTTTAAAAGAAGAATTATGGGACATCTATATATACATTTGAATATAGCAGAAGGCCTTCTTGGTGGCTGCTCATAGGTTCTAGAACTCCCTTGAGGCTAGATTATTCTCCTCCATGTGTATTTCCAGTGACAGATGAAACCACTTTTTCTTGTTTGTTTGTTTCAATAGCATTTTGGAAATGGACTGTTTGTAGAGGAAAGGCTTTTAATAATGTGCTGTGTTTTCTGTATTTGTTTGCTTTTTAGTGGATACCCATTTAAATTGCTTTTAACCCTACTGATAGATTAGTTACATTTTATCTTTTTTATTTTAGTGTTGCAAACTTTTATCTGTCTTTGTTTTAATTTTGGAAAGCCATCTTGAGTCCCAGAGCCAGAGAGAATGAATGAATGAATGAAGGAAGGAATGAAGGAAGGAAGGAAGGAAGATAAAATGGTACATCAACAATGGAAGGTGCTCTTCAGCCACTATTACCAGTTAGACTATGAGAAGATGAGAACATTTCTTCCATAAGTGGTTGTTTATGTCTTCTTGCACATTTGGAGGTGCCTTTTTTTCCTGTGGTGGGAGAGAGATCCAAAGCTAGGTGCTGGAGCTAAGTCTAGAGACCCTTGCCACAGTTCTTATATTCAGCCAATATTTGCTTTCATTGCCAAATCATTCTTTTTTCATTGCTGTGCTCCTGCTCTGGCCATCTCAAGCCATTTCCTTTCCTTTCATGTTTACATACTTATAAACATATTTATATGGGGTTGGGGGAAGATATCAAGGCATTTAGGGGAAATGTAAATATGTTGTTTGGACTTTCCTTTTCCTCATTAAGGAATGTTGGCTTCATCTCCATTCCCTTGCTTTTTATGCTATTTAACCACTCCAAGCACACACAAAGATATTTATATGAGCAAACTAAATTCTCCCCTTTTTGACACAATACAGGCAGTGTGTGTGTGTGTTTAGAGGGAGTAGTGGGTAATGGTTTGATTTCCTATGGAGTCTGCTGTTCTCAAGTGCACTTGTTATTTTTGTGTGTGTGTGTAAGGAAAAGGGATTTTGAGGTCATGCAATGAATAAATGATAATGCAAGACTGCAGCTTGCTTCATTACATAGAAAAGCCAAGCATAAAAGAGCACTGCTAGAAGAAGTGCTCTAGGGAGTGTGATATCGGACCTCTCACTGATTTCCAGGAGGAAGGAGAAGGTTTCCCATCTCTTCCTAGCCACTTCATCCAGGACAATATTGTGCGTATCTGTACTGTTCCCACATTGATAATAAATATTCCTATCTTCCTATACTTCTATGAATGAAACATTCTGCACCTTTTCCCACCCCTTTCATACCACCATCTGGAGATTCAAATTCTAATCTCCCTACATTGTCATTCCACAATGTTGTAGGAGGGCATTCTTTACTGCTGAGATGCCCTTCCCTTGAGAAACAGAGATTTAATCAAGGCTGAAGTAACTTCTTCCCCCACATTGACGCAATAGCCCTTCATGACTTCACTAAATAACAAATACTGCAGCAGCGAAAAGGAGTTACGTATTAACAGAGGACTTGAGAAGAGACGAGTGCATAGCACCCAAAAAGAAGAGAGAAAAGTTATCATCCCTAGGTTTTGGACTACTTGTCTCTAGTGATACACAGAAGTTATCACCACCACCATCGTCAGTATTCTGCTACTGATAACAGAAGTTATCAGCATGATGTGGGAAAGAATATCTTCCTACCACATCCTGAAATGAAAATCACAGTGAGTTAATTTTTACTTTCCAGAGAATGAACAGGAAGAAATTCTTCAAAGTAGAAAGATTGACCTGTATCCTTCCATGGACAATCCTTGGTTCTTCTCACTGCTTTCCAAGAATTTTAAAAAATAGGGGTGGGAAACTGAATGTACCTGTACATTTCTGTTTCCTTGACAGCAAGAGAACAGTTAGTATGAAGTAGGCCCCTCCATCTGAAAAAAAGAAGCCAAAGAGAGTCTGAGGAGGAAGAATCTCCCTCTCAGCACTGAAAATGAAGAAAGCTTCTGCACCATTGACTTCAATCACCACCCCCACCAATTATGAAAACTTTAATAAGGAATTCCCAAATCCAGAGAGGGCACCTCTAGACTTGCCAATAGTTCCAGTAATTGTTGGAGCTTTCTGTCTCAGGATTTCATGTCTTGTAATGGTTGTTTTTGCTCCCTCATCCAGTTGTGCCCTAAAAATACTGGGCTTTGGGCCCTTGTCTGTTGCTGGTTGTACTTCCAATCTGCACATTTCTTTTCAACCACTCTTTTCTCCCACTTGAGGTGTGGCTTTCTTCCACCACCCCCTTCCCTTCCATGAACTCACTGCCTGTTGTCCATGCTCCTCCCCCATTATCCATGACTCCTGTTTTGCCCATTTAATTAAAAAAACTGTTATAGGAGATTATTAGACATGCTAAAACGGCATTATAACGATGCCAGGAGATTGCTAAAGGGCTCCCTTTTAGATGACATTGTTACCCACTCGTAATGTACCCATTCTGCTGTTGTTCCACTGGTGCTGTTTTTTATTGATGGGAGAAGCCATCAATGTATCCCCTGTTCTGTTTCTGTCATGGATTTGACAGCAACTGAAAAGGTGCCCCGTTTCACTGGTGAGATCCCAGCGTCAATGGGAGGTCCCTGTCAGAACACTTCTTGGTGAGATCGGGACATCAAGATAAGTGACACACTTTTTAAAAACTTCCCTGGTTTACTTGGAAGTTTTCAAGTGTGTTTTTGTGCTTGCTGTCACTTTTTCTCTTGTCTTTTGCTTTTTAATTTTGAATTTCCCATGCCCACGTCTTCTCACAAGAACCAGCAGGATTTCACTCCAGGAAGTCAATGGAGCTCCGTTGGAGCTCCATTGACTCCTGCGCTACCCTGTCGATGATAGGAAAGGTAGGCCTGAAAACTTTTGTTATTTTGGCATGACAGGGACAGGAGAGGGATGGGAGAGGAGATTGTGGGACAGGAATACTTTTTTTATTCCTGTCTGATAATCTCCATAGTCAAAATGCTAAACTGCTGTACCACTTTAGTGCTATAACTCTAAAAGAATGTGATGGGAGAAGAAACATTTAATTTGGGAACTGGAAATGTGATGAGGGAGTGAAGGTCAGTGGGGAACCTCTGTGGCAAAGGTCACACCCTCATTTCAAACATCATCAGTGAAAATGCCTAAAAGTACAGTGGAAGGAACTGAGACAATGGATACAGATGTGTGACATTTACCTCAGTCTGTATCGGAAACACCCCAGATTGGGGGGGGGGGGACCAACAGAACACCATACCCTGCAGTGGGTTTTCAGAGTTGCTCTCAATACCAGAAATTCACAAGAAAAATACCAGGACAGAAAGAATATGAGAATATGAGGTGGGGGGAACAAAGGCCAAGATCCTAGATCATTTAACTTTGGCCTTGTCTAGGTGGGCTATTTACCCTTTCTTGGTCCTGTCTTTGAGCCCTGCAGTTCTAACAACACAGGACTTCTGTTCTGTTTTGCCTGTGTGCAGTCCTCACGATGCCTGGGGAAAAAATGGGGCTAAGATGGGGTAAAACCCAATAAACCGTTATATTAAAATAACTGGAAAAAATATTTATCTTCAGAAAAAATTGATTGGGTTCCGTTGGACCACAGGAGGCCCTACTGCCACACCAGCCTGTTGCTGCAGCTGCTGTCCACATTGCACAGGCTGTCACATGTAAGGATCCTTGCTTGGTGCTGTAGGCCAGCTTCCTGGCTTTGGAGATGGTGATGTGGGTGGCTGCAGTGGCTGCAGGGATGGGCCAGCATGGTGATGTTAACTCCATCCCATTTTGTGCCAGTAACAGGAGAGGAACAGGCCAGATCCACAGCCGGAATATGCTGGCAGGGAACCGCCGTATTCTGGACTGTGTAGATGAGGCCAAGGTAGTGTCTCCTGGCACCCACCTTATCCTGCTTTACTGAGCAGCAGCCACTGTGAGCAATAGAAGTCTGTTAATTGTTAATTGGGGTACAGTAGACTGATATCTCCACCCATCTCTTGCCAGCAATCTCCATTGTGACAATCAGAAGCAAGATCCCTGTCACAAGCCCTCCTTGCACTGGAGATTGCTGGTGGAAGTGGGTGGAAACATCAGTCTGCTGCACCCTGACCAATGAGAACAGACCTCCATCACTTGCAGTGGCTGATGCCCAGTAAAGCAAGACTGGAGGACCTTTAGTGCCATGATCATGAATATGCAAGCTTTGTGAATACCAATCAGTTATGAAACCTTACTCCAAGTTACAACTGAATTCCAGTCTACAGCTACAGCTATAACTCAAGCCAAATCCCAAGGCTTTGGGCCAGTCTGGAGGAGCACACAGTTTGTCCTGCCTCAATACATCTTGAGGAAATTCAAGGTTAGTGGTTTGAAACTGAGCACACAGTTTCTTCTTCCTTAATACACCTTGGGGAGACTGGGGGTTTGAGAATTCATCTAGGTGCCAGAGCATCTGGGAAAAGTCCAGAACTTCCACAAGCCTTTGCAGATAACAGATCTTCCCCAGATTTCTGGCACCAGCCAACCAAGTCTGTCCATCTGATGCCAGAGATGTGGCTGCCTGAGGGATGTCTGGATATTTAAAAGGTGTTAAATGTCTAGCTGTGGGGTGTGAAGAAATCCTGCTTAGTCTCTGAAGAAAACACAGAAGTATTCATGCTTTAAGACAGGGTCCTAAAGACAAGGTCTAAAACTTTCAGAAATGGCCAGAGAGTAACAAAGCTATGAATAACATGGACATAATGGCCACACAAACATGATGAGAATTATTCTTGCTTACTGCTTCAGTTTTCTAGCTGGCATTGAGATAAGAAAGCCATATGTAAGAGATCCCACACAGTCAGTTTGCTTAGATTGCATTTACTGTTTCTAATACACCAGACTAGAACATTGTGCCAGAGATGAATAGTTAAATCCTGACTAAGATTGCTGAGAAGATTTCTGGTCCTCTTTTCATAATACATAGTTATAACACTTTGATACCACTTTAACTGCCATGGCAACATCCTATGGAATTCTGGGAATTGCCATTTAGAGAAAAGTATTTAGAACTTTCGACCTGAATTCTTGAATGCTTCACCAAACTACAAACCCCAGGATTCAATAGGGATATGATAGTTAAAGTGGCATCAGAGTGCTACAATTGTGCAATGTGAAAGGGGCCCGGATTCAGTGACCCTTCTAACAGAATCCACATCTGTTCAATGAACCAATCTGCCTAGGAACTGGTGATTCCTTTCAGAATGAGAAAGCCATGCTATTTCTGCCTTCTGTGTAACTGCCTCATGGAATTACACAAGAATCAGGGTCAGATTGTTTCAGAAGGAAGCCAGGCCAGCATTTCTTCTCTGAAAAACATTATTTAACAAAGGAAGAATCTAGAAAAAGAGTATAAGTACCTGCTTCAGGTTGGACACAAGGCCACTTATAGCTATCTACCAATATTGCAGTTAAACTCTACATCACATCCAATGCCTCTGTTTGTCACCTTTAGAGAAGTTGGGAGTTGTTTCGCCACATATTGAAATTTGGTGATAACGATTAGCACACCTCTCTCTTGCCACTTTCCCTTTTCCACATTCCTGAGAATCACAAGAAGAGGGGCGAGTACTGCTTCTTGGTCTTTTTCTTTCTTTTTTAAAAACACTACTTGGAAAGGTTACTTTTTTGATCTACCAGCTCCTAGAATCTTACAGCCGGTGAGGCCTGTGGCTATGCTGACTGGGGGATTCTCAGAACTGCAATCCAAAAAAGTAACATTTCCAAACTCTGAATAAAAGTTACTAACCACTATAGTGTATTAAAAAAATACACTATAGTGATATGATTACCAATAATAATAATAATAATAATTTATTTCTATCCCGCCCCTCTGCAATGCAATCGGGGCGGCTTACAATATAAAAACTTCATAGAGTTTATGTGCTCTGTGGAAGCCCTTCCAGCTTCTGAACACTGGTTTCCTTTTCAGATGATGGTCCAGCTATATCACTTATGCATCCAAATGCCACCAACTGTTAGTGGGCTTCTTCTTAGACTTCTGTACTCAAATTTTTCTACAAGCTTATCCAAGGATCTATGAAGTAGTGTAATTTTAAGTGCATTTCAATATAAAATAGCATGTTGAAATAATAATAACTAAGCCCTGCCTCTCCCTAAGTTTACCAAAGGAATCAGCAGGAAGAACTTTGACCTGATTTTGCACACTGCTATTGTAGAAGGCACAAACACTGTGATTCTCTCATGATGTTTCTGCCTCCAAATAAGCCCAAAACCAAAGGAGATAACCCCTTTGTTCCCTTTGTCTTATCTGCAATTTTAAAGAGAACCCAAGGAAAGAGTGATCATCAAAGGGCCTCTCACCGCTATTGATCTGGTGAGGGGATTTATTATTATTATGGATGTCATAGATTATGCACCAAATCTAATCAACTATTCTGAAATTTGGCACAGTGAGACAAGAAAACATTGACAGCGACTCTCATCATGATCACAAACCCCACTCCCCTTCCAGTTTCTCCCCTTCTTATGCCTAAATTATTAAACCCAAGAACTGCAATGCAAGGGTGATGTCTATCCAGTGATGTTGTTCCACTCCACTAGTACAAAGTTTCTGCTTCTTCAAGAAGACCTATTTTAATCTTTGCCCAAGTACAAAATCCAATAGTTTTATTTGCTTGTGTAGGGCATTTCACAAACTCTTTCACAACTTTATTATGTTAGGTGTTTGGGGTGTTAATTATACTAGTTGTTTCACTCACACTTGTATAGCTACCATACAATATACCATACATAGCTATACATACCATACAACTACTAAAAGAACAGCAATGTCTCTTGAAGTTGTCTTCAGGTCCTGAACAATGTCTAGTTCTGGGCACAGCAATTCAAGGATATTGACAAGCTGGAACGTGTCCAGAGGAGGGTGATCAAAATGGTGAAACGTCTGGAAGCCATGCCTTATGAGGAATGGCTTAGAGAGCTGGGTATGTTTAGCCTGAAGATGAGAAGGTTAAGAGGTGACATGATAGACATGTTTAAATACTTGAAAGGATGTCATATCGAAGAAATATCAAACTTGTTTTCTGCTGCTCCAGAGACTGTGGGACTTACCACACTCCAAAGAAAAGCAGCAGTGCAGCAGGAAGTTTCCATCTTCCATGCTGCCTTACTGCATGACGTTGTCATTCTTCCGGTGTTCTTTCATTCCACTCCCATGGGAGAGTAAGGTAAAACTGTGTCTTTTTGCTAATGGTTTTTTCTGGTTAGCAAAAAGGGTGATCATCAAAGGGCCTCTCACTGCTATTGATCTGGTAATGGGATGAAAGTAAGTAGTGAGGCAGCATGGAAGACGGAAACTTCCTGTTGCACTACCACTTTTCTTCAGTGCAGTAAGCCCCTACGACAAAGATTCTTCCTGTTTTAAAGGAAAATAAAATTTCCTCTGGTGCTTAGCCTATTTCTCCATTTAAATATTTATTTGGTGTCCTTCAAAATAATAATTAAAAATAATTCCAAACAAAGGGACAAAACATCTGAATGAAATTGTTATTGACAGGATCACAATAGCACAATAATAGAAAGTGACACTACTTGGAATACGCCGCATTATCCAGTAAGATCTCACTGATACCTAGATTGTTGGATGCAATCTGAATAATTGATTGTCCAGAATTCCAATCAGTAACATCCGGTAGACTATGAAACTAAAAACACTGTATTTATGTTTTTGGTACTTTAAAAAAATACAAGACCTTGGGCTTAATGGATAAATGGCTTCATGATCACATAGGATCAGCCAATGAGTAATCTGCACACCTGGATGCAAAGGAGTCTTCATGATTGCCATAAGGGCCAGCCAATGGGCACTACACACAGCTACTTTCTGCTGAAAGCAGGAAACACAGTCTCTTCCTGGATGCAGTTCACTTCAGATTTGTATAACCGTCTTAAAGAGTGTTGCTACATTGTGGTCATGGTACCCATGCAGAGGCTTAGGGCCCATTCATGCTACACAATTATAGTGCTCTGACTCCACTTTAACTGCCATGACTACATCCTATGGAATCCTAGACCTTGTAGTTTTGTGAGGAACTAGACCTCCTTGGCTGAGAAGTCTAAATACCCCTCCTTAATCTGCAAGTCTTAGGATTCCTTAAGATGGAACCATGGCAGTTAGAGTGGAATCATATTGTTATACAGGTCAATCCCCATATCCATGGATTCAGTATCTATGGTTTCACTTATCCACCTCCAAAAAAAATGTTCTCTCTAGGCATTTTTAGGTCCTCCAATGTGATTCTGTGGTCAACCTCTGATGTTCGTCTCAATGAAAAATAAAAGGGTTCCCTATTATCCACGGTTTCAAGTATCCACAGTGTGTGTGTCTTGTAACCTATCCCCAGCAGATATGGGGGTTGACCTGTAATTGTGCCATGTCAAAGGGCACTTATATTTGTTTGTAATTATGTAATTAGACCTTCACTCTAGGCTTTGTATTCTTGTTTAAAAGGTTACACCGATTTAGAGACTAGTTCTCCATTCTCCCAAAGAATGCTAGACTACTACAGAAACCATCTTCAAAAAGTAGCCTAGAAAATTAGCAGTGGCTCCAACAAGCTTGAAATGAATTTTTAAGCACCTCCCTTCTATGGGGCCTAACTTAGCAACATTGAAATGACTGTGTAACACATCCAGAGGAAAATTATTTTTCATGATTAGACAGAAAGAGGTCCCAAAACTGTAAATATAGGACAAAGATTACCCCCCCACACATACAAAAGGACTGCAGCTGAGTATGTGTAGAATTTCTTCTAGAACACTTTATCAAACATGCTATTATGTTATTCTGTCTGAATAGGAAAAGACATCCCAAAGTATATAATGCAAAATGATTGAAGACAGAAAACGTAATCAATTATAGACTTGCATACACAAAAATGACTCTTTCTAAAAGAAAGGCAGTAGTCCATTAAATAGTGGAGGGAAGTTACTTTTTTGGACTGTAGTTTCCAGAATCCTCTAGTCATTTGGGGAGCTGTAGTCCAAAAAGTAAATTTTCCTAGCTCTGTTAAAAGTAGGATATTTTCCCCCACCCTTTTATTACTGCAGCAGCTATTTCCTGCATAAAAGCCTTCACTCGTGTCAATTTTTAATAATAAATAAAAGCAAAGAAAGATGCTACAAAGCAACAAAACCAGATTAAAACTAGATTCTCACAAAGCAAGGCTTCTATGCGCCTGTTTAGGATTTTTCCTACACTATTTGTGGCTCTCTGGTGGGGTGGCCATTAGACTAATGTTCAATTATCTTGCTTCAACTTTTTAGGGTGACACTGCCACCCAAAAGTGCTGGTGTGGATCCTATGGTGGCTGCAGGTTCCCATGCCAGCAGTGCACTAAATCTGGTCACTTTTTAAACCAGACTTTAAAAGAGCTATTCATGATACTGAACCTGTTTGAGGGTGTAGGATTCAGTGCTCCACTGAGATGGAGGCCACCAACTGCCTCTGTATGGGTGAGAGAATGTTGCTTTATCATAGACTCATACAGCTGGAAGTAGCCACAGGGGCCATCTACTCTAACTCCTTGCTATGCAGGAATACACAAATAAAGCACTCCTGAAATATGGCCATCCAACCTCTCTTTAAGGGTCTCCAAAGGTGGAGAGTCCACCACCCTCACAGTGAGTTTATTCCACTGTCTAACAGTTCTTACAGTAAGAAAAGGTTCTTCCTAATGTTTTGGTGGAATCACTTTTCATGTAATTGGAATCCCTTGGTTCATGTTCTAGTCTCTGGAGCAGCAGACAACATCTCTGCTTTATTTCTTTCCTGTCTGAATTCTGTAATGTGTTCTGAAACCAGCATTCAGAGCAGTGCTCTTTCTCTTCTTCTTCTCCTTCCACGTCCTCACTGGATTCCTCTGTAAGTGCTGGACTCCTTTCTTATTTTATTTATTTATTTATTTATTTATAATTTATTTATTTATTTCCCGCTCTTCAGCCACAAGGCTATCAGAGCGGCTTACAAATTGTTTTCAGCAATAGCTATTTACACATCTACACTGCATTAAGCAGTGTATGTATTAATGGACTATGGTTGTCCTAGATTAATTACTTAAACCCATCTAAGGACTTTTTTGGACAAGTAAAATGATCGTTGATCGTGAGTAAAAATCGGCAAAATATTCCACTCAAATGTCCCTGCGGTACCGCAACAGTACCGGCAGGGACAGGCGTCATCCGAAAGGGACGCCCTGCAGCCTCGCAACGTGGCAAGGCTGCTTGCGCTGCATTTTACTTGTCCAGAAAAGTCCTAAGCCTCACTTTCCATATCTAGCACCCAGCCTCCTACATGGAATCATTTCTTTAAAAAAATAAATAAAAAATTGTATATTGTGTTTACCTTTAATATACCTCTGTTCTTCCTTACCCAGTTCTGCTTTTTTTCCCCCCATCAGCTATCTTCTCTGAAATTAGCACCATTCATTAAGTGATTAAGGATATCCAGACAATGTTGCTTAGCCATGGCATTGCTGTGTTTTCTCTTTTGTTCTCCTTTAAGGGAAAAAAAGTGTTGGTTTGTGAGGTCCCTCATCCAATTTTGAAAACACAATTATAGTGGCAGCTGTTATTGTGTGGACTGTCAAAGTAGTACTGAGGCTTCTCCCTGCTGCTGGCCCTTTAATTAGTGATTTCCTGGTAGCAACCAACCACAACTGGTCCTTTCATTATCTGTTTCCTATTTGTAGCCTGAGCAGTCTTCCATGGAACTCAAGGCAGCCTGGAATTTGTAAGCAATCTTCCATTCAGTCACTGATCAGATCCAGACCCACATAGCTTCAGAAGGGCATTAAAACAAGACATTACGTGTACATTCTTGATTTAAAACTAGCGAGGTTTAGTCACTAATGAGCAAGCACACAGATGTTCTAGGAACATATTTCCCCAAATCTGATACTTCAAATAATAGAAACACATTTATCTCCACCCAAAACATATTAATGTTCATTATTAATATAATTCATTCATGTACGTACTTACAAACGTATCCCCTTTTTTCTTAGCTGTATTTGCAGTGGCCTAATATAGTACACTTATATGCCCATTTCCCCACTGCTATAGAGACTAAACTCTATCATTTCCTACTCCAAGAGAGGTGCTTTATCTTTTCAGTCATTCACACTGTCTCTACATTCTACCTGTTGCCATTTGCATCTTGTTTCCTTGTTAACAGCTAACCTCACTGGTGGTTTATTTATTTGTTATGTTTACGGTACATCTTGTTTTTTCTTTCTTTCTTTTTTCCTAAGGAAAGGTGAGACCAACACAGTGTACCATCCAGATTCAGAACTAAGGCAGATTTCCTTAGCTATAGCATGCTTATCTCATCATGTGCCTTCAGCTCCTAACCCGGGACATCATGACTGGCTCCCTGATCCTTCCTATTATTTCTTCAAAGAGGGATAGGGAATCTTTGGCCATCCAGATATTTTGGATTACAAGTCCCACAAACCTTTGTACTTGGCCATGCTGGGTGGAACTGATGGAAATTGTAGACTAAAACATCTAGCAACAAATGACCCTCATTCCTGCCTTTACAAATCTGAATGCATTTCTCATTTTTAATCATATGTTTATGCTACAGATTCTAGTATCACAACCATATATAGAAGATGGACTGAAAACAAAAAGCAGGGGCTCAAGTTAGAGTGAAGCTTCATAAAAACGCAGCTCTTACTAGACAACATTATGTTTGCATCTTATCCGCATCCAGTGAAAACTAATATTGAAGGATATGCAAGATGATTGCAATAACCAATTCAAGAAAGAAGGATATGCGAGATGATTGCAATAACCAATTCAGGAAAGAAAGTAAAAACTTAACATGCAGTTTAAGAAACTGATTTCCCCAAGCCTCCAGAATGCTATTTTTAAAACATAAAATGACAACTTGTAATGCTTATAACTTTAGGTAGCATCCTGAGGCTCAAGGCTAAAGGCCAAATGAGCTTATCCATCTGATTTGTAACTGTTGTCTCCAGTCTACTGTTAGAAGTGCCTATGTGAAATGGAATGTATGAATAACAAGGAAAACCCATTAAGATGCATTACTGTCATGACTATGACATCACCACAAGCCAATAGGAAGGTTGGAATGGTCCTCCAGAGTTCTGAAATCATTTCTTAAATGAGATTAGAGTTTTTAGCTCCTCCAGTTCTTTTTGCCAGCATTACATTTATTGCTGGCTGTTCAGATTTAAAGCTTGCAGGATAACAATTCCAAAAAACTAGAATTGTGACCTTTCAGTACATCTGCTGATGAGGATATGTAAACTTTTCTCCCTGTAGCTATCAATATTCTACAAGAACCTGGCTCTGGAGGCCCTGGGTGACGACAGATTCTTTCATGCTCTCATTTTATTTTTATTTTATGAAACCCACCAGATGGCTTGACAGCTTTTTAATTTTATATAGACACACCTTTGAAACATGTGCAGTTTAGTTTCTTCTTTGTACCCAGCATTTTGATTCTTGTTTTTTGGCTAGTTTCCCTCATCTTGGCTATGCACCAACCTTCCCAATCCCTAGAGTAGAAGGCATCTTAGTATGTCAGCCAGGCTCTCCCAAGATACTGTGCTGCCTGAGGCAAAGGAGAGAATGATGCCACCCTCCATTCCATGTGCAATTGACACCTACTTCTACATGGGCAACTGGAGGGACTGAGGGTAGGGCTAGCACTGGCTGTAAAAATGGATGTCAGGCCATTGAACTGAAGGGAATCTGGATCCAGGTTGTACAACTTAGAAACCACCAAGCCAAAGGCAGAGAACAAGCCCATTAGGAACCCAGTAAAGTACTTCCTTTGGCTGCTTGCCTTACAGTGCAAAAAAAAAAATGGCATGATCAGCCACTTGGCAAGTTTTCAGACACAGCTAGTGGGCTGTTTTGGAGCAGGTGGCTCCAAAGCTGGAGAGGCTGTTTACAAGTCTGTTCTGGAATCCAAATCCTTACCTTCAGAGTTTCTAAATGAAATGTGCATTAAAAAAAACATTTCTCCATTTTGGCAGGGGAGAGGGGAGGCCCTACAACAATTCTCTGCTAATAATTCAAATTGAAATCTAAACTATTCTCTGTAGTTCTCAGTCTCTTGCCTAAGAATATAGGCAAGGGAGCTGCTGGACTCACCCGCTTACTGGTGGTGGCTCTATTTGTGGGTCCGGTCCAGCTCCCCCTAAGGCCCCTCCTTCTGTGTGGTGGCTGGCATGGGGGCTGCCTGTTTGGCTTCCCCTTTCCACAGGCCAGGAAGGGGAGCCAAAAAACCAAACCAAAACAAAAGAAAACAAAACCAGCCAGGGCAGATCAGCCCTGCCCTGATTGGTTGATTGGAAGGGAGGTGGGACACTGCTGCTTTTGCAGAAGTTTTGCAGGAGTTTTGTGGTAGTTTTGCAGGAGTTTGCCTTACAGCATGACAGTCAGGTATAAATCCCCGGCCACCTTGCCAGGCTGACCAGGAGCTGAAGAGTAAAGATCTGTTGGAAAACTTGCTGGGAAGACCTGGAGAGCTGGGCCTGTCCAAAGAGGCTGAAGATGAGGCTGGCAGCGGGGATCAGTGCGGAGACCGTTGGCGGTGGGTAGCAAGCGGCCGTCAAGCGGTGGTGGGCAGCAAGCTGTGGTGGGTGGCAAGCCACAGACCAATGGGTCAGTGGCCAGGAATGGATGGCAGCCGCAGCAGTCAGCAGGTGGTGGCCTGCAAAAACATTTGTCCCCACGACCACGGGGATGCCTGGGGTGGGAAGCTGGGTGGGCAACACCAAGGCCAGGTGGGCCAGGGGCAGCACGTAGGCACTCCGGGCTGGATGTCCTTGCAGGGCAGCAGTGGGCAGCATCTACAGGCAGGCTGGCAGGAGCAGTGGGTATTACAGGCAGCAGGACTGACAACAGGGTGCAAGGGGAGGACATCAAAGGGGTCCATTGCAGCCACCAGGGGTCCCACTAGGCCACCAGGGGCTAATGGTGGGAAAACGAAGGGGCAGTCAAGGGGGACTACTGGCACCCATGGTGGACAATGCAAGGCAGTTCGCACAACTGCAGCCATCGGGGGACACTTGATTTGGGTCACTGAATGACATCACTGAGGCGAGGTTGCCGGATTGTGTTTGAGTTGAGACAGTGTTCACTCTCTCCTAAAAAATATAACAAGCATAAAAAAGGAATAAATTTAAGAAACAAAGGGGTGGCTGCTGGTCCACCAGTGGGAGGCTTCCTAGTGCCCAAGGAGTGAGTCAGCCCTCCCCACTTGTTTCAGGCAGATATCCCACTCTTTGGGGGCAAGGCTACCCAGGACCCGCTCACCCTTCGTCAAGTTGATACTGTGAGCTGATGCCTCCCAAGAGGGTGATGCCATCAACCAGGCCTTGCACCAGAGGTCAAGCGGCCCTTGGTCCTGGGCAGCCCTTGCCCCAAAAAGAAGGAGTGCCTCGGTAAGGGAAGCAGATGACACAGGGCAGCCTGGTGTTTCGGGGGCTTGTTACAGTCCATCATGGATCAGGATCAGAACCTGAAGGAGCTAAAAGAAGTGGCCACAAATGTAACGGAACAACTGGGTAAGCTGCAGGTCCAAGGGTCATCAGGCCCATGAGATTCTGCAAAGCCACACAGCTCTACAGGCATCAGGGAGCCAGGAACATCAAGGAGTCAGGAGGCATCTGACACCTACATGGGCACCTTTGCTGAGACCGGCCAGATGGGGGCGGGGATGACATTCCCCATTGCACAGCAGTAGTGCCCCAAATGCATGGGGTTGCTCTTCTTCCATGGAGAGGGACAGGAGAGGGAGCAGCGCGAGTAGCAGTAGGAGAAGCGGCAAGAAAAGGAAAAGACAGTGTCACTCCAGGCACAGATGGGGGACACATTCTGATAGCGAGAGGACTTCAGGTGAGTCATCAGAGGAGAAGGATGTGAACAAATTCACGTATTGGAAGGCGGGTGCATTGGAACCAGGTCTTCCACAGTGGCTGCTCAGGTTGCATACACAGCAGAGGTGAACTGACATGTCCCACACGTGCATGGGACAAAGGGGCAGGCGCTCCTTCTGACCTGGGCCTCACATTGTTCAAGAACAATGAGGACTCCTCAGGGATTCACCTGAACAAGAAGATTTGAGATAAAATCCTCAAGAGATATTATGTTGATGTCTTCTCTCTCATGAAGCCGGCAGGTGAGGAGGGTCTCCAAGAGTGACAAGAAAAGCTCTGACTAGAGCAAAGGGGATCCTATTGAATGTTCTTTCAACAATTCGTTGACAGGGTACACAATGTTCATGGGTGTGGTTATGATGGTTTACCTTGACAGGGGCTGGCATCTGGCCAACCATCTTGGGAATGTGCTCAAGTCCAGGTCTTTGGCTGGCGAGGCAGCGGCCTTTGAGTACGACACTGAGTTTCGCAAACGTCCATCCCACAATGACAGAAATAGATGGGATCTCCTTAATGACAAGATCTGGCTTCTCACAGTGGGGCCACACATCAAGGGCAGGACGAAGGTTGCCAAAGCACCTCACAAAAAGGAAGTGCACTGTTTGGTGTGCTGGGAGTACAAGTTGGGTAAGTGTTTCTGGGCCCAGTGCAAGTTTGAACATAGTTGCGAGTCCTGCTTTGGCACACACCCGAGAATCAATTGCACATGGTCCAGTCAGGGTAGTGCCAAGCAGAACTGAGCAACTGGGGCACCAAGAGGGAGCATGGCATTCACACCAGTCAAGCTTCAAGCTCTGCTCCCTCTTCTTGCCCTCTATCCCAACAAAAAGGTGGCTGCCTATCTAGCTTATGGGTTTTCAAATGGTTTTTGGATCCCGGTTGTGGGACCTAGAGTGGCAACTGACTCAGGCAACCTCAAGTCTGCATCAGAATTGTTGCAGTGGTCGCTTGGAAAATTGCCAAGGAATATGAGTCTGGGAGGGTTATGGGCCCCTTTGCAGAACCTCCAGTGGACAACCTCAGGATATCACCATTAGGCATGGTACCTAAGAAGACACTGGGTGAGTACAGACTAATTCACCACCTGTCTTACCCCAAGGGGTTCTCAGTCAATGATATCATATTTGACAGTCAATGATATCATACCTGCAGAGCTTTGTTCTGTCAAATATGCTTCATGAGACCATGCCATAAAATTGATACGTGTGGTCACAGGGCACTCAGGGCAAAATGTGACATTCAATCTGCTTTCAGTTTGCTCCCAGTTAATCCAGATGATCACTGTTTGTTGAGTTTCAAATTTCAAGGCCAGTGGTATTATGACATGGTGTTACCCATGGGCTGCGCCATCCGTTGTGCCTCCTTTGAAACCTTCAGTATGTTCCTTGAATGGGCATTACAGCACAAGGCAGGGTCTCCTTTTGTCATTAATTACTTACATGATTTTCTTATGATTGGACTGGGCCTTTGCTCCATTCCTTTCAGGGTTTGGCGGAAGAAGCTGGAGTCCCCCTGGTGCCAGAGAAGACAGTTGGACCTTCATGGCTTTAGTTTATTTGGGAATACTTTTGGACTCTGAAAAAGGGGTATCTTGCCTGCCAACCAACAAGTTGGGTGGGATCAGGGAGCGGCTGCACAACCTCTTGTCTCACAGCAAGGCCACTCTCAGGGAGGTGCAATCCCTATTGGGTCATCTCAATTTTTCTTGCAGGGTGGTGGTGCCAGGGAGGGCCTTTTGTGCCAGGTTGGCAGGCATCATGAAGGGTATCCGGTCTCCTCATCATCACATTTAACTGACAAAGGGGGTCGAAGAGGATCTCAGGGTTTGTTTGGAATTCTTGGAGGGTTACAATGGGATCACATTGTGGCAGGGGTGCAAGACCTTGGGAACTGGATTGCAGGTTCACTGTGATGTTGCGGGGAGCCTGGGGTTTGGGGGTGGGTTTTTTTGTTTTTAATAATGGGCATTGTTGTGCACAGCAGTGGCTGGCAGAGTGGGGGGAGACTGACATTGTGCATGATCTAACGTACCTTGAATCTTCCCAATTCTAGTGGCAGTGGTAATCTGGAGGGAGAAATTCAGAGACCAAAAGGTCTGCTTTTGGTGGGATAATCAGGCAGTGGTGCGAATTATCAACAGGCAGTCTTTGAGGTTGGAGAGAGTCATGAGGCTTGTGCGAAAATTCGTGCTTGTTTCCCTAACATCAAATATCAGCTTCTCCACATGTCACATTCCAGGCATGGATAACAAGATTGTGAATGCCTTTTCTTGTTTCCAGGACACCCGGTTCCGCGCATTAGCCTTGGATGCAGGTCCAGAACCAACACCCTTTCCTGTGGAACTATGGCATCTTGGGAAGGAGCAGTGATTTGAGGAGCCCTCAACTCCTTGGCACCATTGACACAGGTGAGCTACAGGAGGGCAATTGGCCAGTTCTTCGCTTTCAGAAGGAGGAACAGATATGGGGCTTCTTGGCCCATGTTGAAGCGAGAGGTGTTGCATTACCTAATCTCATTAAAGGACATGGCTTTGGCTCCTCATTCCCTTTCATTGCATTTGGCCATCATTTCCTTCTTCAGCAAGACAGCAGCATTTGGTGATCCTTGTGCCATCTTTCTCATCTGGAGGGCTGTGGAAGATTGGCATAGGATGAGCCATCAGAGGACGGATGCATGGCGACCTATTTCATACAGCATTCTTTGCAGGTTGGTGGCCAAGCTTGGCGAGGTCTGCCGGTCCAGATATGAATTGCTGTTTTTTTTGGCACAGCCTTCATGACAGCCCTCTTTGCTGCCCTGCGAATTGGTGAGTTTGTGTGTTCATCTAAGCGGGATTCAACTGGCAGAGCTGAGTATCCAAGTACAGTATTCCAAGTGTGATCAGCTTGGAAAAGGTGTGTCTCTGCAGTTGCAGGGCCTGGTGGATTCATCGCCATGCCCACTGGAATTCCTGCACAAATTTCTAGAAAACCGCCCCAGAGTGTCAGGCCCCCTTTTCATTCATGAGGATTTGTCTCCATTGATGTGGTACCAGTTCGTCAGCATGTTGGGGGCTGTGTTAAGGCAGCTGGGCTTGCCAGTGGAAGAGTTCGAGGGCCACTCCTTTCAGATTGGGGCAGCTACCATGGTAGTGCAAGGGGACCTGCCTACAGAGACTATCAAACGCCTGGGCAGATGGCATTCTGGGGCCTTTGCAGGGTATATATGGCCTGATTTGTCAATTCCAGTGCCAATGGACTTCCTCCACTCGGGGTGGGGACTCTAAGGCCTGGTTAGTAACAACTGCTGGGGTTGGAGGAAGGTGGGCCCAGGTTGGGACCGCCTTTTGTGGTGGTTTGCATGGCTCCTGATCCAAGGTCATTGGTAATGGGAGGTCTCCACTAAGTTCAAGGTCAATGTCGAGTTCAAGGTCAAAGTCACAGAGATGTCGGCCTTCACAATGGTTGGTGGGGAGGGGGAGGTCTTGGCAGACATGCTGGGGCCTGTCCAGGACTCCTCCCCCTTCATCAGTGGTGAGTGTTGGTGTTGGGACCAACAGCGGCTCATCAACCAGCATGCAGGTTGGTCGATGTCTGGATCTGCACCCATGTGATGTGAGCCAATCATTGCAGCTGTTATCAATAAAGTTGTGGCCTTTATTGACAATATCATTATGTTACCAATATATCTTTCTAATTCATATAATGTGTCTGTCTTTATTTGGGGAAGAGGGACGGGGGAGGACATCTGGGCTGGACATACAAATGCTTTATATCAAATTAAACCACTGAGTAATCTAGACCAGTGTGGGCAGCTACCAGGGGTTGGCTCTTCAAGAAAACCTCAAAAGAAGTAGTGGGGAACTCCAGAAGGGAGAGTGAGGGGAATTTTGTCACTCCCCCCCTCTGTTTTTGTTTAAACCTGGATTCCACACACCACCTAAGAGGCAGGGGGAACCATTCTGAGCCTGTATTTTTCAAAAACATTTTTGAGGTAAGGGTGCTTCTAGGGGCCTCAAAAATGTTCTTGGATGGCCTGACACAACCTAGGGGGGGAGGAGGGGGAGGGGGAGGAGGGGGAGGGGGAGGAGGGAGAGGAAGGGATGGAATCTTGCCCTTCCCAGGAGGCTCAGGCAAAAGCCACAGCCTCTGCTAGCTTGTGTGTCCTTCCTCATTAATAACTTCTGCCATCTTGATCACACTCTGATGTTGCTTAGCCATATAGAATCATAGAATCATAGAGTTGGAAGAGACCACGAGGGCCATCCAGTCCAACCAATAGTTGAGGCTTTGGGACGCTGATATGTGTCCCAGCTTTCATCTGTGAGTTGTTGGAGGGTGATATTCCATTTTTGTCCTATTCCCTCAGACAGGTCACACAATTATTTCTGCTTGGGACCCAAGCTGTGTTCCAAATCTCTAAGGGAGGAAAGTTCAATGGTCTGTACTTAACTTTCAAGATCATTCTTCAAGGTACAACATTATGTTTTGAACCCAAGACATATTCCTTTATTTTTAATTATGTAGCCAGAAGGCATGTGCATGCTCACCTCCAGTTTATTTTAATATGGTTTAATTTGTCCAGTATGATAGAACATAACTTTTGGGGACAGGATTTATTATGAATGAAACTCTAGTCAATATGCCACTTCCTGCCAAAGATATAGACAGCACTACCTAAGTCTTGGCTTCATTATGAACCAGAAATTGTTTGCATTTAGAAGTCTATAACATTTACAGTGGGGTGTCATTATTTAGAAATCACTTGATTTCTGCCTTCCTATGTAATTGACACTGTCAGAGTCTTGCCTGGCATTCCTTCTTACTTCTAGCCATGCTACAACATGCTGGGTCTGTTCTTCTGTAAATGTCCTTGAAATATTAATTTGATGAAGTTGTATACAAAATATGATGTTCCCTGTGGGCCTTCTCAAAGGATTTGAAAAGTGTGCCTCGGCTAAATGTTGGAATCAGTACAATACTTCAACAAGCCCCATCTAGCAGCATCATTTTTTTAAAAAATCACCCATATAAACTGGAATGTCTTGCTGTTATTAGCACTGTTGTGTTAGCACTGACTAACTGCAGACTAACTGATGCACGAAGAGAAGCATGTGTCTGAGATCAATGAACAAGAAATGACACAAATGTGTGTTATGCCTAAACTCAGAAGGACAAGTGACCAAGTAGCTGCTGAATTGCTACCTCTAACAAATGATATGGAGGAGGAGGAGGAGGAGGAGGAGGAGGACCTCACCAAGAGGATCTAGAGCCTGGTAGGCTGACCCTTCTGAGCTTGCTATGCCTCTCTCCTTACACCACATCTGAGTTCAAAAAGTAGCCGTTCAGCTAGTCACTGTGGCCAGCTGCTTCATTTCACTAGCCCATAACTATCCCTCCTGGCTTTTATTTCCGAGCATGAATTAAAACATGGTCTATTTCTGAGCATGATGCTTACCTTTAAACAGTGGCAACTAGTGACTTCCATTTCAGTGGGACAATGAATCTGTTCCAGGTTTTAGTGTGAACTTCAAAGGAGGTATCTAAGGTATGTGGGGATGGGGGAGGAGGTAGGATTCAGCACCTAAATCCTGGAACAGATTTGCCACAACACTGATATGGAAACTTTGATCTGCCACTGATTTAAAGTCCTACTTGGCTTGAGACTAAGGATCTGAAGAAATGTCTTCTCTAACTTCACTCCCTCTGAGTAGTAGTTTATGTGTCAGAGGTTCTCCCAGGACACTTCTGCCATTAGAGGAAAGGTGAAGTGAGGGTGTTTTCTGACATGGGGTACCCTAGTTGTAGTTGTAGAATTCTCACCCCAGTGAAGCTCACCTGGAACCTATACTATTTAGTTTCTAGATAACAGCCCTAAATCCTCCCTCTCTATTTCTGCTGGGTTGGTTTTACACCACCTTTAATAGTTGCTTGTAACTATATTTAGTTTTACTGTACTTTCTGATCATGTTGCAAACTATATCAAATATAGTTAAATGAAGGAAAGTATTAAAATCCTTCAAACAATGAAATCACACAAATGGGGGGGGGGGCAGATTAAGGCACACTCTTAATTGCCAGGAATGTGGAAGTCAACATTTGTATTACTACTAGTAGCATTCAAAGACATAACCATGTTAGTCTAGAATATCAGTTACAAAGGGATCTTGTAGCACCTTTGAAACTGAGAAAAAGATGTTGTAGCATAAACATTTATAGACTTGGTCTACTTCTACAACTTCTTTCAGTCTCAAAGGTGCTACAAGATCTCTTTGCAACTACTACTGGCATTGTTAATGTTATATACAGTATTACATTATTTTACAGTTCCTTAATAATGTCACAGAGAGAGAGAGATCATATAAATGCTATACATAAATAAATAAAAATATAAAAACTATAAAACATTGAGTCTCTAGGACAGAGAGCATCCAATATTGCTGCTGTTATGTGCCATCATGTCAACTATGACTTATGGTGACCCCATCCTAGGGTTTTGTTTTGCAAGAATTGTTCAGAAGGGGTTTGTCATTGCCTTCCTCCAAGGTGAGAGAATGTGGAGATTAGCAGATAACCCAAATATGGTGTGATAATGGTGCCACAAGGTCACTAAAGGCTTGAATATCAGACGACGATGTCCCTGTCCTATTATGCTCCCATGCTGGTCCCATTCTGCCATCATTCTATTTTATTCACAGGCTAAGCCATGAATAGATCGCCTGTTCCGTTTCTGTAACGGAATGACAGGCATCTGAAACAGTGCCCCTTTATGCTGGCACGATGCCAACATTAGTGGGAGGTTCGTGCCAAACACCTCCGGGTGCAATCGGGAGATCGAGGTAAGTGACACACTTTTTTGTACCCTCCCCAGGTTACTTGTATTATTTAAAGTGTGTTTTTCTGCTCGGTTTTCCTTTCTAAGCTTTATTTTTGTTTTTCTTGTTTAATTTCCTATGCAATTGTCCTCTCATGAGAATGGCCAGGATTTCCATTCACTCCTGGGCTGATGAGGGGAGGGGGTGGACACGGAGAAGGTAGATCTGAAAAGTTTTCATTTCTGTGCCAGGATGAGGATGGGAGGGTGGTGTTATAGGATATAGCAAGATGGGGACACTATTTTGTCCCTGTCTGAAAATCTCCTGTCATTTGCCTAAGGTCACCCAGTGGGTTTCCATGGTTCATCAGGGATTGAATCCTGTACTCCTGGAATCTTGCCCAACTCTTCAAACTACACCAAGCTTGCTCAGGTATCTGACACATGAAAATACAAGATCAAGCATGCTATTATCTCCTTCTTAGAGTGCACTCAATTGGTTGAATCTAAAGTTATGGGGTTGCAATCTTGTATGTGCTTAACCCAGAGTAAGTTCCATTCAACACAGTGGAACTTACTTCTGACTAGCTGTGTCTAGGAATGCACAGTCAGACTCCTTCCAATGTGGATATGTACTTCCAGCATGTTCTTTGAAGAGACAGAATCCCAAACGTGGCACTGGTAAGCCTTGCTAGTCCATTGGTTTTTCCTCCCAGTAAAACAGACACAAAAATAGCCATCAAACTGAACAAGAAGCCAGAAGAAAACAGTGGGCAGGACGGGAGGGGAACACTCAAGGGGCTGAGGTCAGCTCTTCCTTTCCAAAACAATAGGAATGACAAAACACATTCCAGGATTGTTCTCCCACTCCCGCAAACAAAGGTGCTTGGCGGCACATTAGATCATGTGCCAGGATAAACCAGCCTTGGAGGGCTGAGAGTTGTGGCAGGAAACACTGAAGGTTTCACTGAGGGCAACTGAACACTACAGCTGTTAAAAATAGAGATGCCTTTCTCCCTCTAAACCAGAGTATCCCCAGTGGGCTGTGGGGTCCTGTATTTCAGAAGTGGCTATTGCTGTTTTGGAAACTTCTGCTTGTATATTTCTCAAGTGCTTCTGTCTTGTTTGCTTATTCTTTATGAATATCATTTGTTCCTTCTCTGCCGCCACCACTGTTTCAGGTTTAACAGCAATATCATTTTCCTACCTTTCAATCTTTTCTTTATGATCACAACTCTTTCCTAGAATCTTAGGATTGTAGAGTTGAAAGGTATGGTTTTTGATGGGTAACTCTCACTTCACACTTGGAGATGTAAAATGAATGATTTTGAAAGGAACCATCAAGTTCCTTTTCTAACCAAGCAGCAAGCCACAGCATTTCTTTCCAGTTCCTCAATTTGCTGTTTATTTACTTGTTTTGACTCCTTCCTAAGAATACCATTCATCAAAAATGACCAGTTTGTCTCACTAATTTGAAAGTTCCCTGGAATCTTATCTTCCTTCCCTCTTTTTGTTTTTGGATGCCGAGATGGGCAGCTGCCACACTGCAGGAATAATACAGTTTGAGACTGCTTTAACTGCCAAGGCTCAATGCTATGGAATTCTGGGATTTGTAGTTTTGTGATATATTTAGCCTCTGTCAGAGCACTCTGGTGCCACAACAGACTACAAATCCCAGGATTCCATAGGATGTAGCCATGATAATTAAAGTGGTGTCAAACTGCATTATTTCTGCAGTGTGTCAGCAACCATGATAAAGCATCCCTGAAACTTGTCTATCTCACCTCTGCTTTTAAAAAAAATCCAACAAAGGGGAATCCACCACCTTATAATTCTTTCAATGCTCTGCTGGAGAGCTCAAGCCTATCCCCCTGAACTATAGCAATAGAGTTCTCTTTAGCAGAGAATTTCTAACTAGAAATCCCAGGGGTTTGTAGGATGGAACACATGACAGTTAAAGTGGTATCAAACTGTTAGGACTGTGTAGTATAGATACACCCCAGGTCTATTAAAAGGTGGGACTACAGATAGTGGCAATTATAATCACTGTGCAGATATGTCTGGGACACTAGAGCCAGGGGAGAGAAAGAGTGTGCTCAATAAACCAGATATTTCTCTGTGTGTGTGTTTGGGGGAGTCACAGAGCCAGTGAAAGCACTGGAGTATGAGCACATAACTTGAGCCTCTCACCTGCTCTCTTGCTTCTTAGGTGCTTTCATTATCCCTGGGCCCTCAAATGTGGCACCTGATTGGCTGACGTTATGGTCACAATGCCACTCTTGTTCCAGGGAAAATTATTTTAGTTAAAATGGTGCATGGCTGCACTCTTAATTGCCAATGTGATACTTTGTTTTACAATGCATTCTGCCAAGCAGGAGCCTTGCTGGCTGGCCAGAAGCAAGGAACAAGGGAGAAGGCAATTGCTCCCTTCCCAGCAAATATTAAAAAGAAGGGGGGCAGTGGCAGCAGGAAGGCAGTGAGAGGCCTCAAAAACAAAGAGAAAAGCTGGTATAGTGGGCATGGGCCAGTGCAATCTCCCCTACACCAAAGATACCTTGTCTGGGCCCCTCAAGCCTCACAGGACCCTTGAGCACAACAGGAAACTGTTAGCTGCAATGATTTGGCAGTAGTGTTGTGTGCCTTTGCTGAGCAAATGAAGAATGACATGCTCTCTGAATAGGGATTTTGAGAATGTCATCCCAAAAGTAACTTTTCCAAGCTCTGTGGTTAAGTAATCAGAGGCTACAAGGAGCCAGTAGTGTGCTTTAAAAAAAATCCTCTGGAGAATGGAATTCTCATCTGTGATTTCCTCCAAATAATTTGGTTTACATAGCTTCTTGACAATCATGTGAACAGGGTTTATCTTTTGTTCCTCCATTGTTGCTAATCGCAAGTTATGCAGTGGTGCAGAAGGACCTATCTGTTTTTTTGTTTTTTGTTTTTTCCTGGTGCGTGCAAGCGGTTACTCAGCAGTATGGAGTGGTTAGAGAGAGTGCAAACCTAGTTAACAGGGTTCATTTTGCAGCAGCTGCAGCAGGGCAGATGTGCTCAAAAGCATCTCTTTGCCCTTGTGGTAGCACAGCTCACCTGTGTTGCCTACAAACACCTATCATACTCCACCTAAGGACAACTCCACAGCATAAGGTGTGTGCTTCTGTCTTGTTCTGAAGCCATGTCAGTGACCTAATAACTGGTCCACGTGCATGCCGCAATTATGAGGTGAAATATTTTTCCCACACCCCTTCAGAGGAGTGCCAGGAAACTGAATGCCAGCATTTTTGTCTGCTTGGCATTCGATGAGGGGATGGAATTTAGGACGAGACTACAAGCAGGACACAGAGCAGCTGAATCACATGGCTACCAATGCAGCATCCAAAGAGCAAGCAAAAAATGAGAGACAGAAGAAGAGACAAGCTCAGTTGCACAAAGTGAATGGCCGAGACAGATACATTAACTGGCAGGAGAGGTACGATCAGGGTATCGCCAAGTTATCAGCATTATATAATCTGGTTTATGGATTTGTGCAAAATACTTGACTGCCTTTGATTATGAATATTACTGTCCAAATTAGATCTGCTTGCAGCCCCCAGCCAGAGCTTGGAAAAGTTTTTGGACTAGAAACTCCCAGAATACTTTAGCCAGCATGGCCACAAGGAGTTGTAGTCTGAACTTCAAAATTTTAAGAGGAAAAATGCAAAATCCTCTCCCAAGTAATACAGAGAAGCCAGCAGTAACAGGTAAATGCTTGTATTCAGCAGGCTACACTCCACAGATTATACACACTAAGAAAATTAGTAGTGTACTGTTAGAAAGAGCAACAGGTATCTTTTTATTTAAAAGTGTATGGAATGGGAAGAATTTTTTTCTTCACAACTTTTTTTGATGGGAAGAAGCAGGGCCGGTTTAAGGAATTTTGGGGCCCCCTGCAGTGCTTTATTTTGGGGCCCCCATATGTTTATCTCAGGTCAATGTAATCTAACCTGTTCACCGTACAGGATGTTCAGATCACAGTAGGGCCCCCGTATCCATGGATTCTTTATCCACGGGACACAAAACAGCACACCTACCCTAGAGTCTTCCTAGTAAATGTGTCCTCCCTAGTGGTTTTCTAGGCCCTCCAAGGCAACTCTATGGTATTTTAAACCAGAAGTACCATTTTTTTTCAATGGTGTTCACTATTATTCATGGTTTTCAGAATCCACCCCCCCAACCAATCCCCAGTGGATAAGAGGGGCCTAGTGTATTACATAATTTGAAACCAATAATTTAGTTTAAAAACTATATTATAGGCACTAACATAATATTTTTAGTTTATTAGCAATTAATGTAATGATGTAGATTTCCTCAAAGAAAAGAAAGAGTGGACTACAAGCTAAACATGAGTTAGCAGTGTGATGCAGCAGCAAAAAATGCCAATGCAATTCTAGGCTGCATTAATAGTGTCTAGATCAAGGGAAGTAATAGAATCACTCCATTCTGCTTTGGTCAGACCTCACTTGGAATATTGTTTCCAGTTCTGGGCACAACAATTCAAGAAAGATACCGAGAAGGATGTTGGGAGATCTGGAAGCCATTATGCCCTATGAGGAACGGCTTAGGGAGCTGGGCATGTTTAGCCCAGAGAAGAGAAAGTTAGGAGGGGACATGATAGCCATGTTTAAATATTTGAAGGGGTGTCATACTGAGGAAGGAGCAAGCTTGTTTTCTGCTGCTCCAGAGACTAGGACACGGAGCAATGGACTCAAACTATAGGAAAAGAGATTCTACCTAAACATTAGGAAGAAGTTCCTGACAGTAAGAGCTGTAAGGCAGTGGAATACTCTGCTGCCTGGGAGTGTGGTGCACTCACCTTCTTTGGAGGTTTTTAAGGAGAGGTTGGATGGGCATTTGTCAGGAATGCTTGGATTGTGTGTTCCTGCAGGGCAGAAGCCAATCGGATGGGATGGCTGTTGGGGTCCCTTCCAGCCCTATGATTCTAGGCTGCATTCAGAGCCTGGGAAAGTTACTCTTGGATTACACCTCCCAGAATCCCCCTGCCAGCACCCTTCTCAAGATCTGGTTGCATTGTTCCTTTTCCAGCATTCTCTAGCCCAGTGGTTCTTAACTTGGGGTCCGCAATGTCCTCACAGGGGGTCCACAAAGGCTTGAAGACTGCTTGGCCCACCTCCTCCCTGTAGTGGAGTAGCCATGTGACAGGAACCAAGGCAAAATCTGGCTGGCTTGGCCTGCACATTGCCATTCAATCCACTCCAGCCACAAACTTGCAGGAAGAAGCAAGAGTGTCTCTGAGGGAAAGTTTAATGGATGGTGTAATTGTATTGTTGTTGTTAGCTATTATTATTAGGGTTTTAAATCTTGAGTTAAGTCTTGGGGCAACAAAAGATATTTAAAGGGGGTCCCTGGTAAAGAAAAGGTTAAGATCCACTGCTCTAGGCCAATGCCTCTCACATAACACTACTGGATATTGGTGTTTTAGTGACAACAATAAAACCATTGTTCCCAGTAATATTACTCCAAATTTTAATTTATATTCTTTATACAGTATTCTTCTGTTAAAAGAGTTAAGAGTGTTGTAAAAGTTTCAGCATTGCACTATGACTATGGAGACCAGGGTTTGAATCCTTACTCAGCCATGAATACCCCACTGGCTGACCTTGGGCAAGTCACACTCTCTCAGCCTCAAAGGAAGGCAAAGGCACACACCCTTTGAACAAATCTTGCCTAGAAAACCCCATGGTAGGTTTGCCTTAGCCAGAAATGACTTGAAGGCACATAGGCAAACACACACAAATGCAGGCTGAACTCAGTTGGCAAGGGAAGGGAAGGGAAGGGAAAGAAAGAAAGAAAGAAAGAAGCCCTTTCCGAGACAACGCTCAAATTCCCTGTCTCTCTCATAAACACACACTCACCGTCTCCGCGGTAGCAGCAAACTCCCTCCAGCTTCTGCCACAGAGGGCTGCTGTTTCTTTCACTTTCTCTTTAGTTTTGGAGACATTTTTTTGGAGGAGGGCGGGAATGTGGTGGTGTCTCCTTCTTTAGAGGTTTTTAAACAGAGGCTGGATAGCCATCTGTCTTGACTCCAGCAACAAGTTAAAAAGTAAAATAACCACCCCATTGTGCATGGCAGCCCCCCCCCCCAAGATCCCCGCGGCCCCCTGAAGACAGTCACTCACTCACACGACCAGCTGCTCTGCCTTTCCTCCTTTGCAGCAATGCAGCCAGGGACTGTCTCCAAATTTCAACTTCCCAAGAGCAAACCCTTTCTCTATCTCCCGCACGAGCTCAGTGCTATTGCCATGCCCTGCCTGAGGAGGGAGGGGGAAGGGGCTCCAAAGGAGCGGAGGAGCCGGCTGCTGTCTCCTGGCTGTCTCCTTCATCAGATAAGGGCAACACTCACCAGGGGGCCCCCTTCACCCCCGAGGCCCCCCGCCAATGCGGATCTGGCAGACAGGTTAAACCGGCCCTGGGAAGAAGTACAGTTGTCCCTTCATATTCGCTGGGGATTGGTTCCAGGACCACCCAGGGATACCAAAATCCATGAATACTCAAGTCCCATTGTATGCGGTAGCATAGCAGAATGGTGTCCCTTATATAAGATGGCAAAATCAAGCTTTGCTTTTTAGATTATTATTTTTTAAGAATATTTTCAAGCTGTGAATACTTAAATCCATGGATATGGAGGGACAACTGTATAGATTTTAAAAATATATGAATGTGGAAGAAAATACAGTTAACAGATTTGCCAATCTAGACAGACAGCATAGAGTGCTTTAGCTCTAGCCATTATTGAGGTCTAGGTTTCTCCCCTATTTTCTTCTTCTTAAAAAACATCTACACAGTAGGCAGGTGTAACATGATTCTTGCCTTACTGGGATTGGGAGTAGCTGTGCCTGTTGAACTGGGACCAAGTGCCAAATTCAGATGGCCAAGAATTCCATGCAGCCCAATTCTTATTAAAACATTCAAAAATTAATTCATTTCTTTATAAATCTGAAGAATTTGAGATTAGAAACATTTTAAAGAGAGAGAAAGCAAAATGGTTAGGCTAGTCCATCTCTAAGAGCAAGGCATAGTCTCCTCACAAAGATGATATACTGCTTGTGTGCCATTTTTTCTTTTTTTTATTTAATATTTTTTTAAATGTTACATTCATATATATATATATATATATATTCATGCAATAGACAAGAAAAAAAATTCCTTTCAACCTTGTAACTACATTTTTATAACAATAAAACTTACAAATAAAGAAAAAATTTCATTGAGCATTTATACGTATTCTATCCAATTGCTTAGCTTTCTCTTCTCCTTTGAAGGCACTCCTTCCTGGTTGGTTTATTTTACATTCATTTGTTCCATAATCTTACATTTATTCCTTATATCATTTTAAGCATTTAGCATTATTTCTGGTTGTAATTACTATAGCCATTTCAATTCAAATAACCTTTCTGATTTGGCAAAGCAAACTAAGGTTTCAATCTAATAGGACTATTTTCTCCCTACCATACATCTGTATTCCATTGGTCTTTCTAGAACCTTTTAACAGGTTCCCATTCCTTTTCTGTTTTGTTCACTGATTGATTTTTCAATCTAGCTGTCAATCTATCTGAGTCTAGAGCATCATAAAGTTTTCCAAGCCATTCTTCTATAGTTGGGGTCGCCTCATCTTCCCAATATTTTGCATATTGGATTCTCGCAGTAGATTCTCGCAATAGGGCACTTCCACCAGATATGTTGAAATGTTCCTTCACCTTTTTTACGTTTCTAACATTCTCTCTTGCTGGTTTTGTACATTTTATCCAATTTAACAGGTGTTAAGTACCATTGATAAAACATTTTATAATAATTTTCCTTCAACTTCAAATTCAAAATGCTTGTGTACCATTTTGAAGGAATTCATAATTGTTTAGGATTTTAGAGACAAAGCTAACATGAATTCCATAGTTTTCAGATGTTCATCTTTTAAAACAATAAGGGGCCCATCTACACAAGGGGGAAAAAATGGAGTACCTTGTAGTAATGGAATTTCGCAGCACCACCACCATATCTTAATGGTGTTTTTGGCCTCATAAGCCTTGCATTCCAGATGGCAACCGTGAATAATTTACTTGCATTAGTTCTTCACTGCCACTGATTTTTTAAAACAACCCATTGTTTAAGGTGTGCTGGAGCAATATAGCAATTTTCTGATTTAAAAGGAAAGCAAAACAAACAAACAAACAAAAAACATCCCATTTTATTGCCTTAGCAATCACATGCTAAGGTAAAAATCCAGCATGGCGGCATTGGGCACTTACCATGTTAGCAAGCCCCACCCCTGGTTTCAACCAGCCAATCAACTTTGCACTTCCCTTCATAGAATCATAGAATTGTAGAGTTGGAAGAGACCATGAGGGCCATCCAGTCTAATCCCCTGCCACGCAGGAAATCACGATCAAAGCATCCCTGACAGATGACCATCCAGCCTCTGTTTAAAGACCTCCAAGGAAGGAGACCCCACCACGCTCTGAGGGAGTGTGTTCCACTGCTGAACAGCTCTTACTGTCAGAAAGTTCCTCCTAATGTTGAGGTGGAAACTCTGTTCCTGAAGCTTACATCCATTGCTCCATGTTCTAGTCTCTGGAGCAGCAGAAAACAAGCTTGCTCCATCCTCAATGTGGCACCCCTTCAAATACTTAAACAGGGCTATCATATCACCCTTTAACCATCTTTTTTCCAGGCTAAACATACCCAGCTCCCTAAGTCTTTCCTCATAAGGCATGGTTTCCAGATCTTTCACCATTTTAATCACCCTCATCTGGACACGCTCCAATTTGTCAATATCTTTTTTGAAGTGTGGTGCCCAGAACTGGACACAGTATTCTAGGTGAGGCCTGACCAAGGCAGAATAGAGTGGCACTATTACTTCCCTTGATCTAGACACTATACTTCTATTGATGCAGCCCAAAATTGCATTGGCCTTTTTAGCTGCCGCATCACACTGTTGATTCATGTTCAACTTGTGGTCTACTAGGACTCCTAGATCACTTTCGCACATTGTCTCGTTCAGCCAGGTCTCCCCCAACCTGTGTCTATGCATTTCGGTTTTTTGCCCTAAGTGCAGTACCTTAAATTTCTCCATATTGACTTTCACTTGGTTAGCTTTGGCCCAGCTCTCCAGTCTATCCAGGTCATTTTGAATTTTGATCCTATCCTCTAGGGTATTAGCTACTCCTCCTAATTTGGTGTCATCTGCAAATTTGATAAGTATGCCCCTAATTCTGTCATCCAAGTCATTGATAAAGATGTTGAATAGCACTGGGCCCAGGACAGAACCCTGTGGCATCCCACTGGTAACATCTTTCCAAGATGAAGAGGAGCCATGCTGAGCACCCTTTGGGTTCTACCAGTCAACCAATTACAAATCCATTTAACAGTTAACTTGTCTAGCCCACATTTTACAAGCTTGTTTGCAAGAATGTCAGGGGGAATCTTACAGAATCATAGAATTGTAAAATTGGAAGAGACCACAAGGACCATCCAGTCCAACCCCCTGCCACCCAGGAAATCATGATCAATGCATCCCTAACAGATGGCCATCCAGCCTCTGTTTAAAGATCTCCAAGTAAGGAGATCCCACCACACTCCAAGGGAGTGTGTTCCACTGAACAGCTCTTATCTTGTCAAAGGCCTTACTGAAATCAAGGTATGTGATATCTACAGCGTTCCCTTTATCTACCAAGCTGGTCATTTTATTAAAAAAAAGAGATCAGATTAGTCTGGCATGACTTGTTTCTCTGAAACCCATGTTGACTTTTTGTGATTATGGCATTGCCTTCTAAATGTTCACAGACTCTCTGTTTAATGATCCGCTCTAGAATCTTCCCTGGTATTGATGTCAGACTAACTGGATGATAATTGTTGGGATCCTCTTTTTTCCCCTTTTGAGGATGGGGACAACGTTTGCCCTCCTCCAGTCTGCTGGGACTTCCGCTTGTTTTCCAGGAGTTCTCAAAGATTATTGCCAATGGCTTTGGATGACATTTGCCAGCTCTTTTAATACCTTTGGATGTATTCATCTAGTCCTGGAGATTTAAATTGATTTAGATTAAGAAGGTATTCCTGTACTACCTCTGCTTATTCTGTGCTGGATTTCCCCTATTGAGTCCTCTGTTCCCTTATCCTCAGGTTGATCACCCTTTTCCTTTTCTGAAAACCCCGAGGAAATTCAAATTGCTTGTCCTTCAGTTGATCTAATGAGTAGGAATGTGCATTCTCCTTGCTGTTTTTTTAAAAAAACTATAGGCATTGTTTTTGCCGTTTTTGGCCCCCTCCTTCCAAATAGTGTGGATTAATGCATTATCCCATTTAGACAGGTAGGATTCCCAGTGAATTCCATTAGGGTTGGGTTTTTTTACCGTTTTGACAGGCCCAAACAGTTTGCATTTATACATGTGAGGTGGAATTCTGTACTACTGAGGTTGGCAAGAGGTCTTAATTTTTCAAACATGTAACTTGGCCTTAAAATTTTCTCCTATGGAAAGCCATAGCCAGGTCACTGATTGAGGGGGGAAAGGAGTTTTAACTCACTATTTTTTTAAAAAAAAGGAAATATCTTAATACAGTGGTTCTTAACCTGTGGTCCAGGGATCCCCAGGGTCTGTGATGTCCTCACAGGGGGTCCACAAAGGCTTGAAGGCTGCTTGGCCTACCCGCTCCCTGCAGTGGAGTGGCCACATGGCAAGAGCCAAGACAAAGGCTGGCTGTCTGGCTTGGCCTACCCATTGCCATTCAACCTGTTCCAGCCACAAATTTACAGAAGAAGCAGGAGATAAGTCTTCTCTTTCCCTTCAGTGCCCCCGAGGCAGTGTTTCTCAACCAGAGTTCCCTGGAACCTTAGGTTCCCCAACAGGTTGCTAAGGGTTCCCCAAGAGATTGCGATTCTGGGGTATATAGAATAAAGTTTATGCAGGGGGGTTCCCTGAGAGACCTTTTTATGGGGGAGGGTGGGGGTGGGTGGTGTTTTTAGTCTTTATTATAATGTTTTAATTGTTGGAAGCCGCCCCGATTGTTTTTAGCAAAGGGGCGAGGTACAAATATTAATAATAATAATTATTATTATTATTATTATTATTATTATTATAAAATTATTTTGCTGCTCTGAGGGAAGGTTTAATGGATGGTGTAATTATATTATTATTGTTATTGTTATTAACAGGTACTATTTTATTATTATTATTTTAAATCTTGCTTTAAATCTTGGGGGTCCACAGCAACAAAAGATATTTAAAGGGGGGGGGTCCCTAGTAAAAAAAAATTAAGAGCTATGGGCTAAATAGACAAAAGCAGCCTTTCCTAGGAGATTTTCACACCACACTGTTATAGTGTTACTATTCCACTTTAATTACGCTGGCTTCCTGCTGTGGAATTCTGGGGTTTGTAGTTTAGTGAGGCCTAAGAGCTCTCTGGCTGAGAGTTGTAAATGCCCCTTCCTAAACTGCAAATCCCAGAATTCAACAGGAGGCAGCCATAGCAAATAAAGTGGAATGGTAACACTATAACAGTGTTGTCTGAAAATATAGCTAGAAGCTGCAAAAACTCTACAGGGTTGCAGGATCTGGTAATGATAAATTGAAGACTGATAAACTTTCTGAAGCTCTCTCTCTCTCTCTCTGGCACACACACACGCATACACACACACACACACACGTGGGAGGGAGGGGTGAGCCAATTGGAATTCACTGGCTCTGCTCACAAGCAAACACAAAAGCAATACAATATGGAAGCCTAAGAAGCCCCACATCCAAATACCCAAGGTGTGTTGCAAAACTGCACTCTGTTAAGCTGATTTCTTGCTAATCATCAAGGATGATGGGTTGATAGTTCTTCAAAGAGCTAATCTTGGAGATGTTCTTTTAAAGAGGCCATTTGCCAATAAGGATGGGGGTCTGAGATCAATGGAGAGGAGGGAGAACAAAGACTTTTTCCATTTTAACTTAGGACAGTGATGAAAAACAGAGAGCTTTTAACTGGAGTTGGTTAAAACTGAGGATTCATTGGATATAGTTGCCCATTCTGTACAGGATGAGCAGTTGAACCAGTGGTGGCTGGTGACCTCTATGTTAGTGGGGTGGTGAATCCATTCTGGGTTTTTCTAAAGTTTGGATGAAAACCTGGAGCCTTCTCACACTACACAATTGTAGCACTATATGCCACTTTAACTGCCATGGCAACCTCCTATGGCATCTGGGGACCTACAGTTTGGTCAGAGGCACAAGAGCTTTTTGGCTGAGAAGTATAAGTATCCCTCCCTAATCTATACTCCCCCTGGATTCCATAAGAAATTGTCATTACACTCAAAGTGGAACCATAGTGCTAGAATTAAGTAGTATGGGGTGACTGGTGACCCTGGAGTATCTTCAATGGCCCACTGACATGAAAGCCACTAGTTGCTACTAAGCTGAACCAATTGATTTTTTAAAAAAAATAAGGAATCTGTCTATTCTGCCCACAGAGTACTGCTTGCATATCCACAAATAAGCAGACAGTAGAAATTCCAGACAGGTTGTTATGTTCATTTTTTGCAGCAAAAATATCAACTGGAAGACAGAGAAATTTACTGTGGCATAGACTTTTATGGGCTACACTTCATGTCATCAGATGCATGAACTGTTGTCCTCAGTTTCTCACACACACTTGTGGCTGAGGGGATTAGCAAGGTCAGAGGGAAATGAAATGCAGAAAGTGTGGGGAATTGGCAGTTGGTGGTAGTGATAACAAAGACACTCTGACATTTTAAAGCAAGCTGACACAAAACAATACATTTATATAAACATCTAGATGTTAATTTATGGTTTATTAATCCAAACATAAGTGTTTAAAGAATCTGGTTAGGACTAGGACATTCTCAATTCCAAATTTCACCCAGTCATGAAGCTCATAGGGTTGTTTTGTGAGCCTTGGAATTTTTATGATAGGATATCCTACCTCATGGGGGTGTTGTGAAAAAGTAATGGGTGGGCAGATTGAACTGTGGACCAAGCTCTAACCAACATAATGGTATACGTAAACAAACAACCACCCAGAAATGGCCCCTTCCTCTAGACCTTCAGTGGGTTAGAAAACTGCTTCTAATTACAGGTTGACCCCTGTATCCACGGGACTGGTATCCATGGTTTCACTTATCTATGTCTGAAAAAATCTGTCCTCTCTATGAATTTTCTAGGTCCTATGCTATGCTTCTGCCGGACGTTGGGCCAGAAGTCATTCATTTCAATAGGGTTTGCTATTATTCACAGTTTCACAAATCCATGGTAGTCTGGGAGCGTATTCCCTAAGGTTACTGGGGGGGTGGGGGGAGTGACCGGTGCAAAACATATATTTACTCCATTTAGTAGCAATGAGAAAAGCAGCAGTCCTATTTGTAAACCTTGGTGCAGGAGGATATCAGAAGACTTTTATAAAAAAATCAAGCTCAGCAGATTTCTACTTTCTCTGAGAATGGTCTCCATAAATAAAAACTGTCTTAGCTAAATTAAAGGTTAAATAAAACACCTCCTTCTCCTTGGCCCTGTGTGCTTGTAAACAGAGGAGATTTTCACATGGGGAAAGTAATCCCCAGAGAGATTGGGACAGAAATGGGGCTGTTCAGGTAGCAGAGCTCTGTTTCGCACACCCCCTTCCTTCTCCCGATTTTCCATCGTCCTCCCTCCGTGCTGTTTCCATTTCCCTCCCACTATGTTCCACTTTTTTTTTTTTTTTTTTTTTTTTTTTTTTTTTTTTACTAACGAAGAACTTTAGTAAGTAAAACATCTCTCTCTCTGGCTTTTCTTCGCAAACGAAAATTCAGGAAGGACTCATCCCGCACTATCTGCAAGTGTGCTGATGACTAAAAAGGCCAATCCGAGATAAACAAGTCCGGTTGCAAAAAGCACAACAGAAGGTCTCCTTCGGTGATGTTTCTGGGTTGTGATTCTTTCTGCATTGTCATTTCTCTTCAAGACTTGTTCGGCGTGAGTTCTCAAATAAGGCTGCAGCATTGTGGATAGTGCGTCTCCATGCCTCCCGATGTGAGGCCAGGGCGGACCATTGTTGGTGATCAATTTGACCGAGCCTGAGATGTTGTTTCAGGGAGTCCTTGTATCGCTTTTTTGGAGCGCCCCTCTTACGCTGACCCATGGCGAGTTCACCGTAGAGTACTATTTTGAGGAGGCGATGGTCCTCCATCCTAGAAATGTGGCCTGCCCAGCACAGCTGTGTTCTCAATATCATGGCCTCAATGCTGGTGATCCCTGCTTGCTCAAGGACAGCAACACTCGTCACATAGTCAGTCCAGTGTATATTTAGGATTGTGTGTATACAGCACTGATGAAAGCGTTCGAGGAGTCGTAGGTGGTGGCGATAGGTGACCCATGTTTCAGATCCATAAAGGAGAATAGACAGTACAATCGTTCTATACACACTGATTTTTGTGCTTTGCCTCAGGTGTTTATTACTCCAGACTCTTTTGTGAAGTCTTCCAAATGCACTATGTGCTTTTGCTAATCTGTGATCGATCTCTTTGTCAATCTTGGCATCTGAGGAGATGATGCTTCCCAGGTAGGTGAACTGCTGAACGGACTTGAGCACAGATTTGCCTACGGCAATGTGGGGATGGTGGTGTTCATCCTGTGGTGCAGGCTGGTAAAGACCTTCCATTTTCTTCAGGTTGACTTCCAGCCCAAACAGCTCTGCAGCTGTTGCGAAGCAGGATGTTAGGTGCTGCAGAGCTGCTTCTGTGTGGGCAACAAGGGCAGCATCATCAGCGAAGAGCAGCTCATGTACTAGATAGTTTAGAGTCTTAGTCCAAGCCCTCAGATGGCTTAATTTAAACAAGCTACCATCAGTACGGTAATGTATATAGATGCCGTCTTCTTCTTCAAGCTCTGCCGTAGCCTGTTGTAGCATCATGCTGAAGAAGATTGTAAATAAAATTGGAGCAAGAACACAACATTGCTTCACTCCATTACTTATTAGAAAGGGCTCTGAAAGAGCATCACTATATCTGACTTGACCGTGCTGGCCCTCGTGTACCAAGATAATCATTTTAAGGAATTTGGGGGGACATCCTAGTCTTTCCAGAATCTGCCACAGACCTCTTCTACTCACAGTGTCGAAGGCTTTGGTGAGGTCGACAAATGTTAGATAGAGACCCTTGTTCTGCTCCCTACATTTTTCTTGCAGTTGTCTAAGGGCAAATACCATATCTATAGTACTCCTATTGGCTCTGAAGCCACATTGGCTTTCAGGAAGAAGTTCTTCTGCAATAGCAGGAACTAATCTGTTCTGGAGTATCCTTGCAAGGATTTTTCCAGCAATAGAGAGCAGTGTTATACCTTGATAGTTTGAGCAATTGGATTTTGCTCCCTTTTTCTTGTACATGGTGATGATGACTGCATCTCGGAGATCTGATGGCAGTTCCCCTTTTTCCCATCAATTCACAAGGCGTTTGTGGAATTTATCGTGGAGTGCATGACCTCTGTGTTTCCAAACTTCAGGTGGGATTCCATCAATCCCAGCTGCCTTGTCGTTTTTCATCTGCTATATGGCCTTAAGGGTCTCTTCCAAAGTGGGAGCTATGTCCAATTCATTTTTCACTGTTTTTTGTATCATATGTTGGATAGCTGAGCCTTGGACTACTCAGTTGGCACCAAAGAGACTTTGAAAATGTTCAGCCCATTGATTCAGGATGGAGGGTTTATCAGTAATTAATGTTTGACCATCTGTACTGTATAAGGAGCTTTGGACCTGATAAGTAGGTCCAAACACTGCTTTAAGAGCTTCATAAAATCCTCTGTGATCACCCAGATCTGCACAGCGTTGTGTCTTTGCTGCTATATTGATCCACTGCTTGTTCTGCATGTCTCGGAGTCTTTGTTGAAGTTTACTACATGGGAGGCAGAAAGCTGCTTTTCTTACATGGCAAGTTGGCTGGGCGAGGTATGCCTGGTGAGCAGTTCTCTTCTTGCCAACAGCTCCTGGATCTCTTGGTTGTTTTCATCAAACCAGTCTTGATTTTTCTTGCAGGAGAACCCGAGGGATTCTTCTGCAGACTGGAGGGTACTGTTTTTGATAAGTTTCCAAAGCACTGTGGGAGAAGGATCTGTAGGATGGTCTTCAAGTTTTGTTTGCAGGTTTGCCTGGAAGTAGTCTCTCATGGTAGCTTGTTGAAGATTGTTGACTTGGAGTCTCCTCTTAAGATGCCACCCCTCTTAGGTTTGAACTTAAGATGAACTTAGTTTAAATCTGACGAGGCGATGATCTGTTTGGCATTCTGCACTGGGCATCACTCGGGTATGACGGACATTGTGAATGTTTCTCTGGAGGACTAGAACATAGTCAATGAGGTGCCAGTGTTAGGATCAGGGATGCATCCAGGTTGTCTTCAAGCTATCTTTCTGCTGAAAGATAGTGTTTGTAACAGTCAGCTGCTGTTCTGCACAGAACTCTAGCAGGAGGCATCCGTTATCATTGCAGTTTCCAACACCATGCTTGCCTAAGACACCTTTCCAGGCTTCGAAGTTCTTTCCTACTCTGGCATTGAAGTCACCAAGGATAATAATTTTATCTTCTACAGGGACCTTTTGTATGAGTTGGCATAGGTCTGTGTAGAATTTGTCTTTCTCTACAGGGTCAGCTTGCATAGTTGGGGCATATATATTAAAGAGAACAACTTGTGGGTGGCATAAGGAAATAATGCGATCAGAGTGTCCTGTTGGCAAGGTTTTGAGTTTGGAGGCAATGGAGTTTTTAATCATAAAGCCTACTCCTGAAAGCTGTTTTTCAGTTTTGGGTTTCCAGACCAGTAAAGTGTGTAGCCAGCACCATGTTCTTTAAGGCTGCCTTCCTCATGGAGACGAACTTCACTAAGAGCAGTGATGTCAATATTAAGTCGTGATAGTTCATGGGCTATTAGAGCAGAAGATGCTCAGGCCGTCCACTATCTTCAGAGTCTCGCATGGTTCTGATGTTCCAGCATGCAAGTGTCAGTTTATTTACACCTTTGGAGGCCGGTGTGTGCCTTTGTTTCTTTGCCTTGGTTTGACCGCATCAGAATATTCCCATTGGCTGCAGCTAGCCAACCAGGTAGATTGGGAATGAGCTTTCATTAGGCCACCTTTTCTAGGCCCCTCTCCATATGGAGCAAGCAGTGCTCTACTTTAAAAAGGCTGCTTGGTCATTCAGGATGAACAAGACTGTCATCTCCCGGGTCAGCTTTGAGCGACCAAAGTCCTGAACTGCCTGCATGCAGGTTTGGGTCTGCGGCTTCCTGTGCATCTTTACACCTGCCGTTTTGTCCCTTGCCTATTGCTACAGGGCTTTTTTGGAGTTAGATTTGTCCTTCGAGCCTGTGCAATGGATTTTTCTGGTGGAGCGCAGCATGCACAGAACTGGCCTCACCCTTTAAACCAAAGGTTCATCTGCTGTGGCCTTGCAAGCATTGATGGTAGCAGCGAGGTCCTCGGGTCGTGGGTCTGACTAGAGTTTCCTTCTCTTAGATAGTTGACTTTACAGGGTTGGACGAGCACCATCTGCTTGGGTTTGGGATTAGAGTTTTCCTTCTCCTAGGATGGTTGCCATAAGGCTAGAGAGCCCATCCTGCCCTTTGATGCTCTTTGTCAGAACCTTCAGTTTTGACTTGTCTGGCATGGGAGACCCTACCGGTGGATATTATGCCACCGCCAGCATAGCTCAAAACATCATTAGAGTATGCAAGCCTCTCTCCCACGACAAGGGAGCGTCAGTGGAGAGGTAGTAAAACATAGCGGGAGGGAAATGGAAGCAGCATGGAGGGAGGACGACAGGAGATCAGGAGAAGGAAGGGGGGCATGCGAAACGGTACTCTGCTACCGGAACAGCCCCGTTTCTTTCCCGATCTCCCTGGGGATTACTTTCCCCATGTGAAAATCTCCAGAGATAGGAAAGTTAACAATTAACAGTTATTGAATTGTCATTGAGACAGATATTGAACTCACTAACAGTTAGTTAAATGGTTAACCCTCTTCTGCTAAGTGTCCCAGTTTGGCTTGTAAATCAAACTGACAGGTATAAAGACAGCCAGCATGGAGCAAACTGTATAGCTCAGTTCTCCAAAAACTGAGAGCAAAAATATTGCACAGCCACCTCACCTCCCTGCTTGCTGCTACTTCCTTTGCTGTCAACATGCCTGCCTGTTTATACTCAAAGGTACTTCTTTTTAAGTCCGGAAGACCATTTTACCTGATGGTGTGATACAGGGCTGGGCAACTATGAAAGACTACCCATCACATTCTTAGCTGTAAATCAGTGAGGAGGGAAATCGATTTCTAATTTTTCCTTCTAGGGTTTTCTGCTGATTTTTGGCCAATTGGGGTGTTTGGAAGGGTGCTAGAGGCCAGAAGTTAGGAAAATTCCCACTCCAGGTCACACTTGAAGTCATTTTTTTGACCCACATGTTTTACTTTTTTGTCAGGTCCAGGGGCTTGAGGAGATTAGGGCAGATTTGGAAGGGGGTGGTCTCAAAAAGGAATTGTGTGTGGCCTACAGACTGCACACACACACACACACACACACACACACGTTTACTGTCTTGGGATTCTGCCTCAGGTTGCATAGGGACAAAATGGCAATTACCAGGGGGAGGGTTAAAAAAAAACATATTACAATATTTGAAAATGCGTATATTTACATAGCTCTGAGGTATTACTTGAATGGCAAATATAGCTGGCCTTGTTTGTGCCTGCTAAGGTAGCCTGACCCCTTCAAGAGCAGTGAAAGATGCTGTCACATTGTGAGTGGTGATAAATGATTCAGCTTCCAGGCTGGAAGCTGGTACAGTTTTGTATATGACACATGTATTTTTAGCCTTTTTGTCCTTTGCCTCAGGCAGCAAATGGAGGGCAGCATCCACTGGATTGGATGGGTTGGCAGTGCAGGTCCCTGACCTCAAGTAGTTGCCCAGCTTTGCCTTAATCTCTGCATCCATGAATCTACCCACCCAAAAGTAGGGAAGCTGGCCATTGTGTATTTCCACCACACCCATTCTTGGTTTGCACCAGTTTTCCCTGATTACCAGATCATGCCTGCCCCTGCTGACAGCCATAACATGGATAATTGAAGTTGACTATTGATGCTGCAGCTGTTTTACCCACTCACATTTCTGAACCTCTGGAATGAGTGCTGTCTATCTGTTCAACTCTGCCCATCCCATTCAGCAAAGGCTTTCCAAGTGGATGTTTTTCATTGCTCCATTTTAGAGGAACAACCTTCCCCAAGGTTTTTGCCACTGTCTCATTCTGCTGTCCGCTTAACAGGTAAAGCAATTGCCACTTTGTTCTATGGTGCTATTTCCCTTTCATCATGCCACTCTTTCTCCCAACTTTTAGATTACAGTACTTGGAAGTGTTGCTGGGAGGGGGAACTCACTACACCCACATGGGGAAGTATGACCTCAGAAGCCTGGTGCCAATTCATTCTTCTAATCTCTGGCTGATTACAGTCAGAGCTGTTTCTTTATCATACAATGTATGATGCAAATTTGGGGCTGCAAACCCGTCCTAACCCTTCTGTTTCTACCTTCCCATCTACAAGCTTCCAGTACAGGCATTTTTTTCCCCCATTCTTTACTTCTTAACCCCCTCTTTTTTTACTTCACCTTTATGTCTGAGATTTCCACTCACCCAAGGCACAAGTAGAAAAAAATTAACATATGATGAGACTATTAAGTCACAGCATGTATATAAATCAACAAGGCAAGAACACAAGCATCTTTCTATTTGCTGTTTTCCTTTTAATGGTTTGTGGTTTAAATGGTTTTTTTTAAGTTCAATTACATTTTTAAGCTTTTACGTGTTGTGAGTTTTTAGCTATTTTTTAAAACAGTTGTAAACTACCTTGAGTCTCATATCGGGAGCGGGGGGAAATCTTCATCTTTCTGCCAAACCCCTCTAAAACAGCCATTTTTTTCACTTGAGGCGTAACCAGTGATTGAGTCAGATGGAGTCCACCTGAAAAATCACTCCACATGATAGCAGGTGAAAGACAATTCACCACACTTCAGACATTGGGTCAAAGTTCCCCATTTATGTCATGGCAAGAATGTCATTGCCACCTGGCAAGGGTGACCAAAGAAGTTCCAACTTTCTTCTCTGATCTGAAGCTAAAGAAGGTCTGATGAAAAGAAGAACAGGTTGGCCTTTTTGGTGGTGAGGGATGGACGTGCCCTAAGCCATGGGCTTTTCTGATCTTTCTCTCACACCCACACACTCACTCCTCTCCTGGCTGGCTGGCCTTTTGACAATGATTCTGGCAGGAGGGGTGAGTGAGCACAAACTCCCTCCAGAATCAGCCACAGAAAGAAAGCTCAGTCTTTCTCTTTCGGTTTCTATTTGGGAGACCCAGCAGGAGATTTTTGCAGGAGGAGAGTTAGGACGGGTGGGGGCCCCCGGCTGGGTGGCGCCCCCGGCTGGGTGGCCCACCCCCGCAAATGCTGATTTGGCAGACTGGTTAAGCCGGCTCTGGCTGGAAGAGACTATGAGGGGCATCCAGTCCAACCTTCCTGCCTTGCTGGAATACACAATCATGCATTTTCCAAAATGCACCCAAGGATGTTTTTTCCCCTTTCAACAGCCTTCACTTTTCTTATGATTTCCATTTTGGTGGCAAAACTTATGCTTTTTCAACAAATTAAGAGGGGTAGCTAATACCCCAGAGAACAAGATCAGAATTCAAAATGACATTAACGGATTAGAAAGCTGGGCCAAAACTAACACAATGAATTTCAACAGGGAGAAATGCAGGATACTACACTTGGGTAGTAAAAATGAAATGCACAGATATAGGATGGGTGACACCTGGACTGATGGCAGTACATGCTAAAGGGATCTAGGAGTCTTAGTGGGCCACAAGTTGAACATGAGTCAGCAGTGTGATGCAGCAGCTAAAAAAGCCAATGTGATTCTAGGCTACATTAATAGGAGTATAGTGTCTAGATCAAGGGAAATAACAGTGCCACTCTATTCTGCTTTGGTCAGACCTCACCTGGAATACTGTGTCCAGTTCTGGGCACCACAATTCAGGAAGGATATTGAGAATCTGGAATGTGTCCAGAGGAGGGCAATCAGGGTGGTGGGAGGTCTGGAAGCCATTATGCCCTATGAAGAGTGACTTAGGGAGCTGGGTATGTTTAATCTGGAGAAGAGAAGGTTGAGGGGTGACATGGTAGCCATGTTTAAATATTTGAAGGGATGTCATAATGAGGATGGAGCAAGCTTGCTTTCTGCTGCTCCAGAAACTAGGACATGGAGCAATGGGTTCAAACTACAGGAAAAGAGGTTCTACCTAAACATTAGGAAGAACTTCCTGACAGTAAGAGCTGTCCGGAAGTGGAATACACTGCCTTGTAGTGTGGTGGAGTCTCTTTCTTTGGAGGTTTTTAAACAGAGGCTGGATGGCCATCTGTCGGGAATGATTTGCTTGTGTATTCCTGCATGGCAGGGGTTTGGACTGGATGGCCCTTGTGGTCTCTTCCAACTCTATGATTCTATGATTTTATGAACATGCAAGGGTAGCTGGTGAGACAGGCTTACCTACTTTCCCCTTTTCTTTCTGTTTTGCTCTATACACATGCCCAGTAAGTGATTCTGAAGTCAGCTGTTTACCTTGCCTGTTGTGTGTAAGCTCACACAGCTACAGGACCATCACCTACAGTAGAATCCCATACTTTCCCAGGTCAAGCTTTATATTGCATTGTTTCCTGGAGACATGCTGCTGCAACCCAACATGGAAAGTCTTTCTCCAGCCTTCTTCACCATCTTTCCAATGCCAGCGCTGCAGGTAGGTGGGCTAGATTCCCATTTTTTAAAAAAAAACTTTGTAAAAAAAAGAAAGAAAAAGAAAGCTTATTTGTCAGAGGCTTTGTTAAGTGAGGTACGCCTGTAGTTATAGGCTTTATCTTTCAATCTCCCATTGCTATTGTAGCAACTGTATGTCACACCAGTTCAAATGTCCAGTTCTTCACAGAATCATAGAATCATAGAATCATAGAATTGCAGAGCTGGAAGAGACCACGAGGGCCATCCAGTCCAACCCCCCTGCCACGCAGGAAATCATAATCAAAGCATCCCCGACAGATGGCCATCCAGCTCTGTTTAAAGACCTCCAAGGAAGGAGACCCCACCACGCTCCGAGGGAGTGTGTTCCACTGCCGAACAGCTCTTACTGTCAAAAAGTTCCTCCTCATGTTGAGGTGGAATCTCTGTTCCTGGAGCTTGCACCCATTGCTCCGTGTTCCAGTCTCTGGAGCAGCAGAAAACAAGCCTGCTCCATCCTCAGCGTGACATCCCTTCAAATACTTAAACAGGGCTATCATATCGCCTCTTAACCGTCTTTTTTCCAGGCTAAACATATCCAGCTCCCTAAGTCTCTCCTCATAAGGCATTGTTTCCAGACCTTTCACCATTTTAGTTGCCCTTCTCTGGACACGCTCCAATTTGTCAATATCCTTTCTGAATTGTGGTGCCCAGAACTGGACCCAGAGGTCCTAACTGAGCATATTACAGTAGTCTAATTACAGTGTTTGTCAGGATTGGTCCCTAAAAGTGACCACCTTCTGCCAAAAATTACTGTGTACTTTGATTTTTGTGTGCCATTTGATGATTGCATACTTTCTGAACTCGTAGCAAGTTAGTGTTCTGTGAACAGGCAGAAGAGGATGGTATGTATCTGGAAACTAAGTGGCCTTGCACCTGCAATGGCCTGTGAGAATGGCGGAGCCCACTCTGGGTGAGAAAGGGGAGTGGGGATGATGGATGTCCAATGACTGAATAACCCAGCAGATGTAAATACGTTTTATTTCACTGCTTTGCTAATATGTAGCTTTCATTCAAAGCAACAATTTTGTATAGTTCGCTCTTTAGACTACTGTAACAATAAAGCTTTTTGTTTAACCCTGAAGCTGTTGGTTACTGAGTTTGAAGAAGCTAGTACATGACCGTGTAGCTAGAGCAAAAGTGGCTATGGTCAGGGCTGCATAAACAAGCATCTCCTCAACAAAGCTGAAATGGAAAGTCAAACACTATTAAAATAAAAGAATATAAAACCCAATAGAATGATTTCAGTGATGCCGATTCTGCTTTCAGGGAATGACAACAGCAGAATTTAAGCTGAATGAATCTGGGGAACCTCCACAACTCCAGACCAGGCAGGAATGATTCTCCAGCTGCATTTCATTAGTGGCTCTGATCAGGGCTCCAAATAAAATGGGTCTGGGACTAAGTAGCGCAGCAAGGGAAAGCCTTAATTATATCTCAGTCCCCAAAATGGAAACCTATGTTACCAACCAAGCAAGTAACTTGAATGTTTCCCAAACCAAATATTGATTCTTCTTGGTTACTGCACCTTCACAGCCAAGCATACAACCCAATGCACTGACGTCTCTGTGGGGATATGTCTTTTGAGTCTTTATAATGGCAAGTACACAATGAACTCACATTATTAAAATAAGCCTTGTCCTCTGATGTCGATGCAAGAAATAAATGAAAGAAGGGGCAATTTCAGGGAGAGAGGAAACAATGGGGCACCCTTTCGCCCTATCATGAACCCTGAAGTATTGCCAACACCAGTGGCATACTTTGATTTGGAAAGCTGCATAGCCAAGAATGCTTCTCACCTAATTACCTAGTGTTGGTTACATGAAAAGTCCACTTTAAATTGCTGTTTTGCTGGAAGCTATTTTTGCCACATAGACTTTAAAACATCTTACCTATTTGATTTGGCTGAGAGGATGCTACAGGGCTGGGTTTTCCCTCATATAGTCTTTCATGATGTAGCAGTATACGCCTTTCTCTTTCTCAGTACTGAGGTATCAAAGGGAGCTTTTAATATCAAATTAATGGTGTGTTTTTGTGTGTGTGTGTATTTCATCTTTCTTTTCACACAACCATTTTGAGATTTTAACTCCCTTGGGGTTTTGCACAGATGAGCATGTTCTATCATTACCAATTCTTTTCTATAGACATCACTGATCCATTTAACCAGTATGGCTTAAACCCAATTGCTACTGCCCACTGCAAGTGAGCCCATCAAAACTATTGCTGAAAGTCAATGCTTGTGCAAATCCCATGGATGCAATGGGTCAACCATACTTCAGAAAACTAAAAAGATATAGGCCCATGCTTCCTTTTCTTATTCCTGTACAACATTTGGAAGACCAAAAGAGGCTGGATATTGACAAGCTATAGAATTGGGAAAGTTACTCATTTGGACTCCAACTCCAAGAATCCCACAGCCACCATGGCCAATGGCTGTGTAGTCCAAAAAAGTAAGTTTTTCTAGCTCTATATAAAATAAAGCTCCAAACTATGTTTCCTGCCTGTGGTATGGTTTTGTCCTAGGCCTTTGTAAGCCCATGGCTCTAGCAAAAGCACATTATCCATCCTTAAGTAAAGTCACGAAGTAACATACCAGAGGTTCTTCCACTGTTTATATGCTCTTTTCAGAGCTTTCCTAGGTTTAGTGTTGTTGTGAAGCTATTGATGACTATATTTTACTTGTCTAGCCTCCTTTTCCAAACCTCCTTTCCTAAAATCTTGATTGATTTACTCTTCATTTTGTTTATCTGTGTTGATCTTAAGATGTTAGCTATCAAGTCACTTTTTTAAATTTACCACCACATTTTGGGCTTAGTTACATTTAAGCTCAGGGTTAAATACTCGTAGTTCTATATGGCTCTGATAATAATGTAGTGTAACATGTGATTCTGACTCTGTGTTTTTGTTTTGTTTTGTGTGACACAGAAACACACAATTACAGTGTGCATGACAGAGATTTAAATTGTCTTTTTATTTCACTTTTCTTTTCATGAATGAATAATTTCAAAAGTTGACAGGTAAGATTATAAGAGTTTCTGCACATTTTAAAATGATTTTTCACACTTCAGTTTTTTGGGGGAATATACTGTTTTCTGTGCAAAATGTTGGCTTTTATAAAAATGACTTCATCCCTTAAAAAGTTCCTGGAATGTGAAAAAACTATCATGGGTTGACAATTTTTGCAACAGTGTGACTGGATATGTCAAAACACCCTCTCTCTTGAAGGATGAGAAAATCTGCAAGTATACTGTACATCTCGAATGCACAATTACTATATTAGTGAGCAGTTTCAGACTTCACTTAAAAACTCACCCACTCATCTAGTATAGAAATGTGGTGCCAAAGTTTCTAGGAGGAGAGTCAGAGATGGCAAGATCAGTGCTGCCCTCACCAGATGAACTCTGAAGGTGCCTAGCACTCAAACATGTTCATACTCTCTCCCTCCCTCCCCCCCTCTCTCTCACACACAGGTATTTATCTAACATTAAGAAAGTTTCACCCATTCAGAAGGGGCTACTTTGCTACAAAATATCATCACATTCTAATATTTCCTTTTCAAAAATTTGTAACCATATACTGATTTCCCAATTTTAATTGCTTGGGCAATGTTTGAAGCTTTGCGGAAATATAGGTCTGTGACTTGGATACAAAGTAAACTGGACTTGGTTGAAGTAATCTAAAGTGGAGTAGACCCTGTTGCATATAAAGCACCAGTGTGTGCTCTGTGAATCCATTCTCCCCTTTTTGCGTACTACTAGATATGACATTGTGTTAATACAATTAATGTTCATGCTTTTATTATGCAAATAGTGTCCAAGAGGAAGCCTGAACAGCCTTGGTAATCTCTCTAGCAGAACCCCAAGAAAAATAATCTCTGCAAAGCAAATATGCCACTACCCTTCAATCATACTCTGTCCCAAGACTGTTTAAGCTTCCCCAAGTCTGCTCTTTAGACAACAAGAACAACAATGCATATCAATGCATATAATACAGAGAATTAATTGGTAGATTCATTTCCTGCTGTGCTGTTCTTCTATCAAGAAAGCAGTGGTAAAAGACACTGAAGCCCACCCTCCCCTGAGGTCAATGATAAAAGTCCCAGTGATTTTAATGAAATTGGTTTAGATTACCTCCAAAGCTTTTGAATGGCACCTGCTTTTGAGCCGCTTTTGAACTATAGCCACTTTCAAACCAATTTGCCATTTCTGAAAATCTCAACTTTCAAGGCAGACCTTTCAAGACACATGACATTCGTAACAAAGGTTTAGATGCCTTCTTTAGAAATGCACCAAGGTGGAGACCCTTTCCTGTAAGAAGACAGAACAAAAGACAAAGGACATTTTCAGACACGTCTTACCGGACTGGAAGCTTTTGGGAGAGATTTGGCGCTGCCGCGTGGCAAGCACTCCATTTCAGACAACGCTGTCCCTCTGGTGAAATCATCCGTGTCACTTCCATGTAGGATTGGAGGCGGCTGTGCCATATTTCACCAGATTTTATTCATGAAAGTTTTGTCCATGAATAAAATATGGCGCTGCTGCCTCCAATCCTACACGGAAGTGACACAAATGATTTTGCCAGAGGGATGGCGTTGTCCGAAATGGAGTCTCTGCCACGCGGCAGTGCCAAAGCTCTCTCAAAGGCTTCTAGCATGGTAAGACATGTCTGAAAATGTCCAAAGACAAATAATGTTAAAACAGCAACAATGACAGTAGAGTGCCAAAGCTTTGAAACTTCAGTTTGCATCTGAAGTTTTTAATGTGTGTTTTTGGGTCCCTTTCTGGTATAATTATGAGTTGGACTTTACACAGTCATAAGAGGGGGAAGCATCCTTGTGGCAAGATTCTACTCACCATCAATCCCACCACTCCAGTCATATCATTTAAAATGATTCACTGTATGAGTCAGGACCACCACACTGTGAGCTTCCCCACCTATCATCCACATGAATAACATTTTTCAATGTAGATGGAAAATCTTGAAACATTATCCTTCATGGCTTGTGTAAAACATGCAATTTAGTTGTTCAGTAAAGCTAGAGTTGAGGCCCTGAAAGCTTCTAGATACTGTCCTTCAGGTTCCATTGGACCAAAACACTATAGCCAATTGTCAGGGATGATGGTAGTTTAGCAACAACTGGAGGGCCATACTTTCTCCCACCCTGATCTAAAGGATCTGGTCCAAAGGTAAGGAGTTCTCTATTCCAGTAGGCATTCCCTGTAGCATGCACAATGTCTTACCCAGCTGCCAATTACATCAGATGAAAAATGCTTGAATACATGTGTCATGTTCAAAAGAATTAGATTAGTCTGTACAAGCAATGTCATTGTTCTGTTCTATCTGAGATCAGATTTCTGGGGTTTTTTTTCTGTTTTAACTATATTTATAGAAACAGATGACAAATCACATAGAAGGGTTTCAAAGATCATCCAGATTTTTTGTTTTAATATAGTCTTGCTAGATCTGCATTTGCTACTGCCTGTATAGCTTAGTGCAGTTTGTACTTCATAGTTTGACTGAAAGAAATCGGGGGGGGGGGATTCTATGGAAGCAGCCTTAGGGTGGCCAAAAGTTGGAAATGACTTGAAGGCACACAGCAACAACAACCTAGATGAAGCAGCCTATCAAGAAACAATGAATATTAGGGTAGATAATCTGATACCAGAAGAGTCTGTTTTAGGAACTATAATGACACTTTGAAACCCACCAATAGCATCACAGTAAATTGCTTGTTTTTAACATTGACTTTGAATGTGTGGTGGCTGATGGCTTTGATGCCCGTGGGGTAGTGAATCTGCTCCAAGGTTTAGTCTGAAATATGAAGGAGATATCAAAGTTGCTGAACCCTGTTATTTTGCCCCTCCAAATAGGTTCAGCACCTTGGACCAAAGCTGCAAGTGGATTCACCACTCCACAGACATCAGAGTCACCAGGCATCACTGCACTAAGCATGATCTAAACTGCAGGACAACCAGCACAACTGGCCAGCAAAAATCATTGTAGAGCTGTTGATTTGCATTGTCCTGATTGGTGACCAAAGGGAAATGGATTATAAATGGCAGAAGTGGACTCTTTTTTCCCTGCTCCCTTCATCTACTGCACACCCATCCCCAGCCAAAATATCTTAGGAAGGTTGTAATGCACAAGGCAGCAGAAGTACCATATTAACTTGCAGATGCCAGACATTATGCAACCTTCAGCTTTTCCAATTATGCTGTCCTTAACAATTCCTCTCTGCTCCCTCACACGTGCATTACATTACAAACATACACATGAACCATCGTGGTTTAACCTTTACTCTGTCAAAATGGAATGTTTCATTCTTTGAAGTATCCCCAGTATATTTGTCCTGACAGGCTAAATATTTTGCCTCCTGACCTAAGACAGGAAGAGACAGATCTGTAAAGACACCTTTCATGCCCATCTCATTTTAAACTGTTGCTTATTTTTCCATTGAGGTGGTGAAACAGCTTAGTGGAATGCACTGATGGTAACGTTGCTTCAGCTTTGTGCATGCCAAAAATGATGATGACAATGGTGGTGGTGGTGGCTGTGGCAGTGATGCACAGCATTTACCAAAATGTGACCCTTTGAAATATTAAAACTTCACAAAATGATTTTTCAGACTTTGGAGATTATCAGACATGTTAAAAGTGGCATTATAGGAATGCCAGGATATCACAAAAGGATATCATTTTTTCAGATGGTGTCATTCCCCCCTCGTTATGCACCTGTTCTGCTGCTGTTCCACCAGTACTGCTTTTTATTGCTGGGATAAGCCATCAATAGAGCCCCCATTCCATTCCTGTCATGGATGTTCCTGTATGCGACCAGGTGTCCCGTTATGCTGACAAGATCCCAGCATCAATGGGTCGTCCCTGCCAGAACACTTCCAGGTGAGATCAGCACATCTGGGTAAGTGACACACTTTTTATGACCCTTCCTGGGATACTTGAACATTTTAAAGTGTGTTTTTGTGCTTCCTGTCACTTTTTTGTGTTCTTTTTATTTTTATTTTTGAATTTCCCACTCTCGCGTCTTCTAACGAGAATCCATGGGATTTTGATCCAGGAAGTGAAGGGAGCTCTGTTTCCTCCTGGGCTGCTGGAACAACAGGAAAGGAGGTAAGTGCAGTGGGGAGGGTGATTGTGGTGTGACAGGGGCATGACAGGGGCAGGAGTGGAGATTGTGGGGGAGGAACGCTTTTTATGTTCCTGTCAGATACTCCCCTTTGGATATTGAAGTAAGGGCATGGGAACAGAGAAGAGGTAGAGAACTGTCTGAGCCAAATACAGAGTGGACTTCAGAAACTTGCCAAGAATGGAGGAGAGGTGTTAGAGAAGGCTAAAGTGGCTGTGTCCTGGGGGAGAAGTTTTTGAAACAATCTGGTTTCACATCTCTCTTTTAATCTGTGATAGATAAAGCCACGACAGATAAACTCAAGTCTAGGGTGCTCAAAGGAGGCAGCTTTCTAATAGAGAAATGCTGGGAGAAAGCATGGGAGGTTACAAATGGGAGATGACAATATCTGGACCTTGCATAAAAATTTATGATTGAGACTGGGTCATTATATGTCTAATCTCAACACATCTCTAGACATGCCCTCATTGGTTGGTGGCTCCAGTGTCAGTGGGATAGTGAACCCACTTTGTCATTTAGTCCAAATTTTAAAGGAGCTACGCAAGGTGCTGAATGTATGGGGGGGGTAAGGCTCTGTACCTTGAAGAGCTTCTTTAAAATCACAAACTAAAACCCAGAGGAAATTAACAACTTCATTGACATGGAAGCCACCATCTGCAATTGCCCTAAGTGTCATCTTTAGGTGTTGGCCAAGATCAACATCTTCTCCTCCTTTCTCCAACATGCAGTCACTGAGACCACAGTCTGCTTCAGAAGATTAGCATGGGTGGTGAAGAGAAAAGCCTTCTTAACTCTTTCCCCTATGCAGAATGAGATAGTGACAAAAACGTTGGAGAAGTTTGTTCTCTAAAAGGGATCCATGAATAATATCCAGCTGGAAAAGACTTTCCTGAATGGAATGAACAGAGGTGGGTGGCTGGCTGGCACTGATGCCAGAGGTTTAGAAATCTGAGTGAGCACAAATCTACAAGCACACATGCACACACACATGCAAAATCTTTGTTTCCCACTATGAGTGGCAGGAGAGGTTGTGTGTTTCAGTTGTTCTCTGTTATTTCTAGAGCTATATGTTTACAGCAAGTTTTAGCATGCCCTACTACTCACTCCCTATAAAATCTCATAATTAGAAGTATTGGACACTTTGAAAGGATCAAGTAGACAGGAGTGGTCCAAGGTGAGATCAGATGGAGGTCACAAGGACCTGGGAAGGTGTCTTAGAAATATGTTAGCAAGCACACCCAAGCTAGGATTGAGTGGAAGCCCCTTGGTAAGCAAAAACATTAAGGAGGTACGTGCTAATTCCTTCTTAGGCCCCTCAATGGTGAGTCACACATCCTAAACAATCAGGTAACTTACACAACCCAAATCCCCAGGTAATATCTCTCAAGCCCTCTCCTGTCTTACAATGTGAAGTTGTCATAAACCCATCATTTCCTATATCCCAGCCATTAACAGCAATCAGCTAAGTTTTGGTTTTCTTTGTTTATTCGGTGGGAAACCAATCTAACCTTTGTTATAGACAAAATGCGCCCTTCAGGTATGAAGCAGGGTATAAATATTAGCCCCAAACAATAGCAAGGTGTGCCACTGTGAATGAGACCTGCCACTCTGTTTCTTCACACTCCCCCGGATCAGAACTTCCAGTGCCCCCCTCAGACTTCAGTCTGAGTACTTCACTACTCTTCAAGACTTGTAACAATCACCCTATTTCCTGAACCTATTCCTCTATCCAACCTTTCTGCCTTAACTCTTCGATAGCCTTGTGTGGTTCTTGTGAGCATGTGTTGCATGTGTGAATGCTTTTTGTGCTATTTCCAATAAAATATTTTATTTCATTTTAACCTGGAGTTCTCTGCAGTTAGTACTGGTATACATGGGTGAAAAGATCCTGAAGTTACCCACCTCTTGCAGCCTTCCATTTGAGATAATAATAATAATAATTCCCCCAAATATTAATATAGTCATTGGAATCACGTGTGGGGCTCTAAAGCACCCCCACTTCCTCAGGTAACACAAGGATGGCCAAGCTATCTGAAAAAGGGGGGAAACTTGGTGTTCAGTACTCTAAAGATTGTAACTTGTGATCATTATAGCCAATTATTTAATCTTTTTTCTACATTGTAGCTGCTGTTTCCTCCTCCTCTTTTCCAGTACCATAATTTCCATAATCTTCCACCAGCATGGGAGATTCCAAGAAGGGAATGGGGAGGGGTAGGTGAGTTGTGATTTTAAAAATAACATTTCCAGGGTCTGCAGAGATATCAGTTGATCTCTCACCCCTCAGTTGATCTCTCACCCCTTAGATGCCGTACCATCTGAATGAAATGTGTTATGATTTAATTTGGTTTAATGGGTACTTTAAAGACAAAAAATATTCTTACCTGGAAAAGACTTTCTATAGGAGGAAGCATACAATGCATGTGATGGGAATGTACAGCTATTTCACTGAATGAACATATAGCTGTACAAACGGGCAAATACTGGGAGCTGTGGTTTGCTCAAACTCCTTAATGCCTGTACACAGAGTGAAATCTATGTATATAGTTGTTGCTTATGGTCTATACATGAGCTCCATTCAAATGCCTACCTGCAAATACTTTCCATTAGGAATTTCATTACACATGGAGCAGTAAATTGAAAATAGAGCCAAAAGGCATTGGTAAAATCTTGTGGATCCATTTTGTGGAAACATGATTCAAACTTATCTGATAGTAATAGTGGCCAAGGCGTAACAACCTCTACATGTTCAAAACCAGCTTGATGCATTTGCGTGATGTTTGCCTGTGATAGATAAACACACACGTCTCTCTGTCATACATACTTTATAACTTTTTTAATGAGTATTCCCCTTTCATTCTGAATGCTACTGAACACTGTAATAATTATCACATGAATGTATCTAGGGTTAAAATGAAGATATTTCATGTTGACCACTGCAAGACAAGGGTGGTGGTAGATATTTCAACTATCCGCAGCTTCTTTTCATCAAAGCTTCCTTTCAGGAAACAGCATGATTTAATGATACAAACAGGAAGCATCTGCTTTCTCCTATATGATAATAAAAGTAAGCTCCTTACTGCACAAAGGAAGGGGAAAAAAATAAAGACCTCAAATTCTCCACTTTTCAGTTGCCTTTCCTCTGCAAACTCTTACTGTAATTCATGTAAAATAAGGGACAGGTGAGATACTGAGGCGGGGTGTGTGTGTTACTTAGCTATGTCGACTTACTGTGATCAGTGTGGCTTGAGCACACCCATGCAGCAGTTGGCCAATGTTGATGCAACAATGTATTGCTTTACCATGCAACTCAAACCAGATTTAACTGGACCATGGATGAACCTCCTTTGGGAAGCTTTCTACTATTGTGAACACAGCGAGTACACATCTAGTACAATGGAAGGTGCTTCTTGCTCCTTCTTGCTCATGAGGAAGGTACAGCCCCAAGGGTCACCTGTGGTCCTGGAACCCATTTTTCTGCCTTCCTCATTCTTCCAAAGTCCCTCAACCCACTTTTAAAAACTCACTTAAATCGGATAATTTTCCCCCCAAAAAATTCTAAAAGCCCCTCAAATTTGTGCATCTATGCAAAAAGTCCTCCACAACTTTCTAGACTCCCCCTCCTCCAATATATTTCCCTTCCCTTTCCTTCCCTTCCCCCTCCGAAATGGTGTCAGAAAGTGACCCAATGCTTTACACTCCTGTGAGTGCCACAGAATGAACCTGGGACCTTTTTGGATATAAAGCTTGTGCTCTCTGAGAGAGCTACAGGCCTTCTCTGAGAAAAGGTAGAGGAAAATTAAACAACAGTAACCTCTTTCACTGTTTTTAAAAGAATTCAGGTATCCAGCCAACCCAAAACATGTTGATGGTCACCAGCTCCTTTGCCACACTAACTAGGCCATGGGAAATTAAACCTCTCTAAAGAGTTGTGACAAATGTATTGCTAGCTGCTCTTACTCTGAAGATAATTTGAGCAATCTCATCTGTATATAAATGCACTTAAAGAAGCAATTGGATATATGCTATATGCAAGGAGCATAGTAAACAAAACAAAACAAAAAACCTCAGTTCATACACTGAGCTACTCTTCCACTAATGCTCAGAGTCTTCAGGGAATATATAAAGAGCCACCTTCCTCCAAATGAAGCTGCTACTCATTAAAATCATTATCAGAGGTAATAAATGTAATTATTGTTATGAATGAATGAAGGGCCATCTTGTGTAAAAATTATCAGAGAATTTCTCAAGGAAAGATATCATTGTATTCTGATTTACTTAAAACTTTATTTTACAACTTGCCTCCTTAGCAACACTGGCCCTCAAGGTGTCTTACATTGAAAATCCATCTCCAGTAAAATATCACTGGGACAGCAAATTAAAACAGAAAACAAAAAGGGTGAACAGAGCAATAAAATAATTATATCTATATTTTTTCATGCAGACAAAAAAAACATTTTAAGTTTGTCATCTTGAAGATAAAAAAATCAAATATTTCCAGGGAAGATACTGCTGCTTGATGCCCAGACTAAAGCATTCTTCTTTGAATTCTCCAGGGATTTGAACATAGTGGGTTATGTGTATCAAGTGGTGTTGCATTGCTGCCTGAACTCTCACCAGTTCAATAGAAACTGTGATCCTGTAAGTAACTTAGTGCTGTTGTAATCCCAGGTTATGATGGTGAATGCATTTCAAAACATATTGTAGAATATCCTTTTCCCCATCTGTACAGCAGTTAACAGATTCCTTCGGTGCATTGACACTGCACAGTTTGATATCACGTTAACTTCTATGGCTTCATCCTATGGAATCCTGGGATTTGTAGATTAGTGAAGGATATTGAATTATCCAGAGCACTCTTCTGCACAAAAGGACCAGAGCTCTCTGGCAGACAATTCTAAGCCCCTCGTGAAATTACACAACTCAAAATTCAAAAGGATGAAGCCATGGCAGTAAAAGTGGCACCAATGTTCCATATTCAAACTGTCCTGAATTGGCAGGGGCGGTCACATTTAATCCTCTGGCATCCCACTTTTTCAACTGCTTTTAAAATGTTCCAGTTTCTCTCTCCTCCTCTTCCTCCTTTTCTCATTTGTCCTCAGCTTACTTCAGTTGCTGCAAGCTGAATTCAAAATGCAATAGTAGCTCACACTCAATTAACTAACTTAGACAATGTGACTGTTAGGTGGATTTATAATTGGTTGACTTACCACACCCAAAGAGTACTCACCAATGGCTCCACTTCATCCTGGAAAGAAATGACTAGTGGGGTCCCACAGAGTTTTGTCCTAGGTCCAGTGCTATTCAATATCATTATCCATGACTTGGATGATGGAATAGAGGCCATTCTTATCAAGTCTGCAAATGACACCAAATTAGGAGGGGTAGCTAATACCCCAGAGGACAAGCTCAGAATTCAAAATGACCTTAACAGATTAGAAAGTTGGGTCAAAACTAACAAAATGAATTTCAACAGGAAGAAATGCAGGATACTACACTTGGGTAGTAAAAATGAAATGCACAGATATAGGATGGGTGACACATGGCTTGATGGCAGTACATGCGAAAGGGATCTAGGAATCTTAGTGGACCACAAGCTGAACATGAGTCAGCAGTATGATGCAGCAGCTAAAAAGCCAATGTGATTCTAGGCTACATTAATAGGAGTACTGTATAGTGTCGAGATCAAGGGAAGTAATAGTGCCACTGTATTCTGCTTTGGTCAGACCATCTGGAATACTGTGTCCAGTTCTGGGCACCACAATTCAAGAAGGATATTGATAAGCTGGAATGTGCCCAAAGGAGGGCAACCAGGATGGTGGGAGATCTGGAAGCCATTATGCCCTATGAGGACCGGCTTAGTGAGCTGGGTATGTTTAGTCTGGAGAAGAGAAGGTTGAGAGGTTACATGATACCCATGTTTAAATATTTTAAGGGATGTCATACTGAGGATGGAGCAAGCTTGTTCTCTGCTGCTCCGGAGATTAGGACACGGAACAATGGATTCAAACTACAGGAAAAGAGACTCCACCTAAACATTAGGAAGAACTTCCTGACTGTAAGAGCAGTTCACCAGTTGAACACACTGCCTTGGAGTGTGGTGGAGTCTACATCTGTGGAGGTTTTTAAACAGAAGCTGGATGGCTATCTGTCGGGAATGACTTGATTGTGTATTCCTACATGGCAGGGGGCTGGACTGGGTGACCCTTGTGATCTCTTTCAACTCTATGATTATATGTTTCTATGAACTCAGTGGGGAGAAAGAACAGAAGGAGGGATAAACTTGCCCTTCCCTATAGACTCAGGCTGCATCCTCTCCAAGCTTATTTGCACTTCCTAATTTACAAGTTTTGCCATGTCAGCCATACTTGTGACTGGCTTCAGGTGTTGCAGTTTTCATCTGTAGAATGTTAGAGGGTAGGATGTGTCATCACTGTGAAGTGTGGACGTACTTCTGGCCACAGTTTTGTCCCTCAGCTGCAGGGGTGCACTCCGGCAAAAACATTCTGGCTGCCCTCATGTATCTTGGGGGAAAAGAGGGGACTGGTTGTTCCATTTTCATCAGGTGTGCACCCCTGCAGCCAAGAAGGGGCTGGAGGCCAGAGCTGTGACCAGACACCTGCCAGCTGCTGTTGTATAATCAGGAAGGAAACAGAGGAGCACCCACCCCCCTCATGGAATAAATATACTGGCAGAGACTGGTGTTCCACTGGTGTGCCTATTGGGTCTATGCCAGATGCTTCTGTGGGCCAAATGGGAAGGGAGGCAATTTGTGGTGATTCCTCTTGCCTCCTTCAGCCTCCTGATGACATCTCCAAATGCTATTCTGTAGTTTCTCCAGTCATCTGGAGCAGGGTTGTGCAGGGTGAAGGGGGGCTCTCCCAAATATTGTTTCCCTCCTTGTTCCTGAAGCCTCTGCTGGATCAAAGAGCGTTCTACCTATAAGGAGATACAAGCAGCCCATTTTCCCTTTATATGATAGTGAACTACTGTGGCCATGCTCGTCAATAAGAAGCATATGCTGACTGACCAACTGGATAGCTATGTTCCTGGTAGCATAGATGTGAAGGAGGTGTAGAACCAGCAGAGGAGGCATCCAAGGCATCAAAATGTAGGGCAGAAAAGCAATGCCCTTCCATTTAAAATTGGTTCTGCACAAGACATGGGGACAGTAACTTTTTGGGTTATCGCCAAGACCCTGCATCAAACAGGCAGAGTGCAACACTGCCCATGCAGTTCTCCCCCCAAGACTTTTTTTATGCTTGGGCTGGAGTTTAAAGTGAGGTTTGTACGAAGTGGTGATTGGAGGAGTCATACGGAAGTACGGCTTGTATCAATAGGTATCTCCACAGAGCATGAGTATGAATGAATAAATGAATTAATCATAGAATCATAAAGTTGGAAGAGACCTCGAGGGCCATCCAGTCCATCCCCCTGCCATGCAGGAATACACAATCAAAGCACTCCTGACAGTTGGTCATCCAGTCTCTATTTAAAAACCTCCAAAGAAGGTCCACCACACTCCAAGGCAGTGCATTCCACTGCTCAAAGGGGAGAACTCCTTTTACTTCCCCTCAGAGCCTAGACCAGCTGCTTCTTCATTGTCTGAATTGCCTCCTCCCCTCCTCCCCATGGGTAAGCAGCAGCAGCAGCACTCATGGCCACTTCTGGGGCTTGACAGCTGCTGGAGGGAGGAGCTTTTGAATGCCCCATTCCAAAATGGACATACGTTTGAGTCAGCCACATGTGTGCATATGTCACCAACAGGATCCTGTCTGATGACTCCCAGAATCACCCAGCTTGCACTGCAATTGTAGTCCAAAAAGTTACTTTTCCTAGCTCTGATACTGCATACATGTTCATATCTAACATATTGAACGTAACGGCTTGACTGTAGAAAACACTCGACAAGATTGCTGCCTCATGTTGGTTATGGTAGGCATTAGTAGTCACAAGCTATGCTATGGCAGTAGCCCCTTTGATGGCAAGCTTTGGCTTGGCACATGGCTCATGTTTCCTTTAATCTGGACCTCCCTGTTTGAACAGATCCATTTAACCAAAAATAAATAATGTACAAGATTAATCTCTTAACAATAGACTCTAATAAATTAATAACCCTTTTGGTGCAGATGAATTGAGTTGTGCCATTCTAAGGCTCATAAGAATTAAATATATTAAACGAGCAGGAAGCTGAGCTCCATATCTTGGCTTTTCATGGCACTGAAAGACTCAAACCAGCAGGCTGCTCTTATCACAATGTACAATTCAAGGAAAGTGAAAGGGTATTATTCATGAGGGTGGGACATCTGAGTGCTGATTCACTCCCCGCACCCAAAAACATGCCTTTTATTTTCTTTTTTTGTCTCAAGTGTTACAACTCCTTTTATATGTCCCCGTCTGCCTCTGCCACTAAAAATAAAAAATAAAAAAGTACAGTTAAAACAAGGCTGCTTGGCCAACATACTCCCTGCCTGCCACAAGTGATTGTTGAGGTCAATAGCTTAGATTTATTTAAAGATTAGATTCTCTGTACTAAGAATAGGTTCTGCAGTTACATGTGCAGTCATAAAAATTATAAACCCTATGAGCCAAATGAAGTGAGGCTTCACTCCACCCTTCCCTATAGCAACACAATTCCAAAATGTTTTCCTGATTTGTCGTAGGGATTTTTTTTTTTTGCATTAGCTTCCAAGACTTGGATTAGCCAAGTAATATGGACCTCTGATCACTTCTGCATTGTCAATTCATAACGCACAGGTACTCATCTTTTAAGCCTGCAAATCTGAAGGGAATTGGAGACAATACTAAATAATTCTTTCATAATTCTTATTAAATCATTTTATTTGTTTAAAGAGGTTTAATATTGCCCTTCCATTAATAATTTCAGGAGGGATTTACCAAACACACACACAAAACTTGAAACGAAGCGTGGTAGGGTCTCCTTCCTTGGAGGTCTTTAAAGAGAGGCTGGATGGCCATCTGTCAGGGTTGTTTTGATTGTGATTTCCTGCGTGGCAGGGGGTTGGACTGGATGGCCCTTGTGGTCTCTTCCAACTCTACAATTCTGTGATTCTATGAAATTTGCAGTTGAGAGAGCTAGAGAGTTTTGCCTTCTGAATGTGCCAGTTTATACAAGGAGCAGAGGTGTGTGGTTTAGAAAAAAATATCTTAATTAAGGCTTTCCCTCCTCCATTGTACTAAATAAGAAATATGGGCCTTACCCTATACTGAGGGGAGCTGCCATGTCATCCTGAACACAGGTGGTCTTGCCCAGGTAAGGAAGCTAGGCAAAACTAAGGCTGCTTAGTGTTTGGATGAGAGACCACTAGGGATCTCCAGGTAGGGCTAGCATGGAATTCTGCCTGAAACTATGGAGATCCATGGCTATTACTCAGAGCTGACAATACAGGGCTAGATGAACCAAGCATTTGGCTCAATATAAGGCAGCTTCTTCCTTTCCCCTTTTTTTTGCTATTCATCCTTCAAGTGACACAAGGTCCCACAAATTCTTCTGTCAGTGTAACTATGTACAGCAGCTGATCTCGACAGCAACTTTTGTTTGAACAGTTGAGCAAGTGAACCATTTTTTGTCAGAGGTATTCAATGGAAGGATCTTGATCTGATATGCTTCAGGTAGTGTAAGAATGTAAGCAGAGCTCTGCTGGATTAGAACAAAGTCTAATATATCATCCACAAAAAGGCCAACCAATTCACCCTGGGAAGTCTACAAGCTGACCATGAGTTATAAGACCACTTTCTCTCATGTTCCCCACTAGGTTGTCTCTGACACTAGGGGTAATATATAGTAGTCATGACCAGTAGCTAATGATAGCCTTATCCATCATGAATTTGTATAATCCTCTTTTAAAGCCATCCACCCTGTTCACCATCCTTTGTAATAGTGCATTCCACAGTTTAACAATGTACTGTGAAAAGGAGTATTCCTTTTTGTCTGCCCTGCATCTTCCACTATTCAGTTTCAGTGGACAATCCTAATACTATGAGACTGGGGAGCTTATCAGACAGGAACACAAAAAGTGTTCCTGTTGTGTTCCTGTCTGTTCCTGTCCTGCAATCTCCACTCCCGCCCCATCCCATCCTTGTTCCAGAACAATCACCCTCCCCACCACACCTACCTCCTCTCCCATCATTCTGGCAGCCCAGGAGTGAACAGAGCTCTAACGGAGCTCTATTTACTTCCTGGATCGAAATCCCATGGATTCTCAGAAGACATGAGCGCGGGAAATTCAAAAATAAAAAGAACGTGAACAAATGACAAAAAGCACAAAAACAAACATTAAAATATAGAAGTAACCCAGGGAGGGTCATAAAAAGTGTGTCGCTTACCTGGATGTCCCAATCTCACCTTGAAGTATTCTGGCAGGGACCACCCATTGACTCTAGGATCTTACCAGCGAAACTGGGCACCTTGTCACACACAGGAAAATCCATGACAGAAATGGAATGGGGGATCTATTGGCAGTTTCTCCCATCAATAAAAAGCAGTGCCCGTGGAACAGCAGCAGAACGGGTGCATAACTATGGGGGAATGATGTCGTCTGGTAAGGGAGCCCTTTTGCGATCTCCTGGCATTGCTGTAACACCACTTTTGATGCATCTGATAATCTCCAGAGAGAAAGACAAATAGGTAAGATCCTGCATCAGGAGATCTACATGTATCATGTAGCTATGTTTCTGTAGCTGTCTCCCAATGCCACCCTCAAATGCTCATCTTGTAAGCAGTGCACCCACCCCAACATGGTCATTTCCTTGTTTTCAGAGAATGGGGGGATGAGCAGGGGTGAATCCAGCTATTTTCCTGTAGCTGGATGTGCTGCAAAGAGCAGCTGCGGAGATTTCCAGGCATCCTTGGGATGTCCTTTCAGATGTCCTTGTGGCACATTCAGCTAAAGAAAAATAGCTGGATGTATCCCCACTCAACCCCCATTCTCTGATAACTTGGAAATGAGTGTGGTGTTGGTGGGGTGAGCTGCTTACAAGATGGGTTTGGGGATTTTGGTCATTGTGTATGTTGAAGCAGAATTCCAACCTGTGCAGCTACCATAATCGCAACAACCAGTTGTAACACTGTACATGCAGCTTATGCCATTGTAATTCACTAAGAGGATGGCAGCCACACTTTTCCCTATCTACTTTCTATACATCATGCATAATTTTATACATGTCTATAGTCTCCCCCTAATTCCTTTTCTTCCCCACTTAACAGACCTGTTTACCTTTCCTCACAGTGAAAATTCTTCTAACCTCTTGATCATTTTGGTTTCGCTTTTCTGTAGCTATTCTTCCTATCATGCATTATTGTTGGTTCAAAGACAAAAATACATTTGGGATGGATCTTAAGAGACTGCAGTGCCTTTACACTGGAGTCAGGGATCCTTAACTGTGTGGTGCCCACTCCAAGAACCTAGGGAACATTTCCAAGTCCTCATGGAGGTGGATTTAAAATGTCACATGTGCTTCATTGACCTTTGCATTTAATCACTTATCTTAAAGGTGTCAATCTAATATTTTGGCATTAAGTATTTGGATTAACTTTGTATCACCTGCATATTTGGTGACTGTGAGGTTTATGTCCTTCCCAGGTCAATTGTTAATATGTGTTAAACAGTACAGGTCCCAGTGCAGAAGCTTGGTGCATCCTGCTGATTACCTCTGCCTATTGTGAAAAGTGGCTTCCTATCTGGTCAACCAACTGCTGATTCATTAAATAAAGAATTCTAAACCTGCATCCTATTCCAAAAGAGCTTACTGTCAGGGTATTTGATGGAGTACAGTTACAAAGGCTGTCTGAAATATATAGGACTTTATCAGATACAGCAAAAATCATGTGAAAACAACATCACAATAGTGCAAAGAGGCCCCACTATTGCACAGTGTTCTTGTGTTTGCGTATTCATCCTGTACTCCAGCTGTGAATAAGGCATCATTTTCTATTGACAGGAGAAGCCATCAATAGTTCCCAATATCATTTTTTTTCATGGCATTGAAGAGCATGTGAAAATACACCCCACTGTAATCACAAGATTACAGCATGAATGGGAGGTCCTCTCCTCGCCCCCAGCAAGAAAACGTCTGCATGAGAATGTGAAAACTATCCACAGGATGATTTTTTAATGAACTCTCCTGGTTGGTTTACACATTTTTAGGTTTGTTTAACTGTTTGTCTGTTCATTTACTTTGAAAATTAAGGGTGGGTTTTTTTTACTGTTTTTAAGTGCACTCGTGTCTTCTCGCAAGAACCTCTGAAATCTTGCCTATGTTAGATCATAGAAGTAAAGTCCTGTTCTTGAAGTGTTAGTGGTGGTGGTGTGATAATTCTGTGCCAGTTCTTTCACGCGATTACAGCTACATGCGATAATAAGTATAACAACACTACTATGTTTCTGCTTTCCTCATTCACAGAATTACAGCATTTTTAGATGCTAGTCTGATAATGTCCATAGTTTGCTGCGTTAACCACTTTGTTATTGTACAAATTCGTATGGGTTATTGGAAATTTTCCAAATAGAAAATGGCAGAGGGGGAGTAGTAGTAGGGAACATAAAAAGAATGTATTTACACTTCATACAACAACATGTTCCATGGGAGAGCTCCAAAATTTATGAGAGCTAACAGCATACTTAGTTCAACACACAGTAGGGATGTATGTCTTCTGGTTCTTCATCCTCACAGGCAAAAATGAATAATTTTGGCAGTATTTCCCCCACTTGATAAGACTGCAAAGATTTCTGCATTGTTCTAGATCATTATTTCTGCTTTGGGAAGTATTCACCAGTGCAAAAATGCACATTTTTTTCCATGCAAAAATATATTTGCTGTGTAGAAAGCATTCTTCCTGGGCAGAAGTGGGTTTTTTTTCTATACAGAAATAATATGTTACAGCAGAAATGCATGTGGGTTTTGTGAAGAAAAAAACATTTATGTGCAAGAAAAAATTATATTTCTCTTCAGACAAATATATTATTTATTCATTTATTTAATATCACATCTCTCTCTCAGTACAGGATATAATGGGGCTTATAGGACTTCTTCAAATGGGGAACACCCCACCCCACCCCCGAGGAGGTCGGGAGAAGAATGGGCCATTGCGCTTACAGAGCCCCATTTCAGATGATGCCGTCCTCCTCCGTCCTCCTCCCAACCTCCTCCCACCCTTCCACCGTGCTGCAGGCACCACTTTTTATTGACAGAAAACCTCTGTCAATAAAAAGCAGTGCCCACAGCATGGAGGAAGCACAGGGGAAGGTCGTGAGGAGGACGGAGAAGGACGGCATCATCTGAAATGGGGCTATGTAAGCGCAATAGCCCTGTTCTTCTCCTGACCTCCTCAAGGTTTTTTTTCCCCCCATTTGAAAAAGTCCATGATGACTAAATACAAAGTTCAGCTAAAATCTTTTATTACAAAACTTAAAAGCAATTAAACAAACAATTATTTTAGAGGCTTATAGTTAATTCTTGCAAAAAAGTTAGTAACCTGGTTAACTGACTAAACCCAAAGGGTAGTTACCAATGGCTCCTCTTCATTCTGGAGAGAAGTGACCAGTGGGGTGCCACAGGGTTCTGTGCTGGGCCCAGTGCTATTCAACATCTTTATCAATGATTTGGATGAGGGAATAGAGGATATGCTTATCAAGTTTGCAGATGACACCAAATTAGGGGGGGTAACTAATACTCCAGAGGACAGGATCAGAATCTAAAACAGATTAGAAACCTGGGCCAGTATTAACAAAATGAATTTCAACAGGGCGAAATATAAGATATTACACTTGGGCAGTAAGAATGAAATGCACAGATACAGGATGGGTGACACATGGCTTGAGGGCAGTACATGTGAAAAGGATCTAGGAGTCTTAGTGGACCACAAGCTGAACATGAGTCAGCAGTGTGATGCAGCAGCTAAAAAGGCCAATGTGATTCTAGGCTGCATTAATAGGAGTATAGTGTCTAGATCAAGAGAAGTAATAGTGCCACTCTATTCTGCTTTGGTCAGACCTCACCTGGAATACTGTGTCCAGTTCTGGGCACCACAATTCAGGAAGGATATTGAGAAGCTAGAATGTGTCCAGAGGAGGGTGACCAGGATGGTGGGTGGTCTGGAAACCTTGCCCTCTGAGGAATGGCTTAGGGAGCGGGCATGTTTAGTCTGGAGAAGAGAAGGTTGAGAGGGGACATGATAGCCATGTTTCAATATTTGAAGGGATGTCATACTGAGCATGGAGCAGGCTTGTTTTCTGCGGCTCCAGAGACTAGGACACGGAGCAATGGGTTCAAACTACAGGAAAAGAGATTCCACTTAAACGTTAGGAAGAACTTCCTGACAGTAAGAGCTGTTTGGAAGTGGAATACATTGCCTCGTAGCGTGGTGGAGTCTCCTTCTTTGAAGGTTTTTAAACAGAGGACGATGGCCATCTGTCGAGAATGATTTGATTGTGCATTCCTGCATGGCAGGGGGTTGGACTGGATGGTTTTGAGGTCTCTTCCAACTCTATGATTCTATTATTCTACTTGTTGAAGTGAAAAGAATATGGCAGTAGCCTTGTGGCTCCCTATATTCTTCCCAATGGAGTTTCTGAAATGTCTGGAAACCCCTTTCTTGGCCAAGAAATGAATAGCCAATTAATATTCTTTCCCTCTACAGTGAACGTGAGAACCAAGCTAAGCTAGATCAATCTTACCAGGCACTGCTATGCTCTGCCTGACAGATATATTTATTGCTACAACCATGAATGACATCTGCTTTAATTGAGCAAGAATAGCTTGTGAGTAACCAATGGTCAGCAATCCTAAAAGGACAGGATAGCAATCTTTTTGGCAGCATTGTGTTCAAATCTTCCAGACCAAATCCATGAGCACAAGAAAGCATCAAGCTTAGCTAGTAGTGTCTACTAAGTGAAGCACTATATAAACAGATGGACAAGGTAAAAAATGAAGAGCAATATAGAGCAAGTGTAATGTAGGCAGGCTTAGCCATTCCAAGACATGGAGTTGTGAGGAGACTCTGGCAGCTAAGCTGTGTAGATGCACAATTAGGAATGAGAATAGTGTGGGACACCAATCATGCACAATGCATAAGCAGCTGTAATGGTAGCTTGAAGTTCATTGAAGAAATCCCTCTCTGCATAAATTTTAGGGTGGCTAAAATAATCAAGCTGGTAGTCATTTGCAGCAAGAACCCTGCAGGACAAGATGAAACCCATTCAAAAGTCATCAGGAAACTTAAGGGATTTGCTAGAAATCTAGGGAGATAAATAGTATGTTACCTGGCTTTACTGCTTCCTCCCTCCAATAATTCATAATTTGGCTTATTAGACACTTCATGGGGTTTTAAGTAGACCAGGGCAACCCAAACATAGGAACTAGTGGAGGTCACTAGGGCCTACAAAGGTGTCTTGGAAATTCCCCAGAATCAAACACACTGAGGATGTGATTAAGCAAAGCCCCCTTAGACAGTTGTTAGGGAGGAATGTGCTAATCTTTCCTGGATGCACTTGGAGTGAGTCATACTCCAAAAACAATAAGTGACTGGAACATCAATTATCCCTACTCCTCCCCACAAACGTCTTTCCTTCACACTTTTCCCCATCCACAATACAGAGGAGGCCATCAACCCATGAACCTCAATGTTCTGACCATTAGGGGCAATTGATGAAGCCGGAGCTTCCACTGTTTAACCCTGGGAAACTCTCGCTCAAAACACCCCTTAAGGATACGATATTGGGTATAAATATTACCCCCCAAATCATGGCCAAGGAGTGCACAGTTCCCACACACTGTTACTCTGCCCATCTGCTGTTTGACCTCAGCTTTAAGTCTGAGTCTTTCTTCTCTGCACGAATCTCTGCTCTCTGTACAAGTAATTATAGCTCTTTCCCTGAATCTATTTCTCAATCCAAATACTTCCTCCTAATTCTTTGTTAACCTTGTGTGATCGCTTGTGAATATGAGTGTATGTGTGAATGCTTCCCTGATTATTTTCCAATAAAAAACATTTTAAAAATTTTTTTGGCTTGGAGTCTCCTCAGTTGGTACTGGTATACACAGATGTAACGATCCTGTAGGTTATCTGGCCTCTCACAGCCAAACTTTTGAGCTAATTAAAATCCTCCAATATAATATCATAACTCAAAGATCACAAGTGGGTCCCACACACCCCACACAATTTGGGTAACAAGTGTACCTGTGTGCATGCCTATGGACATTTGTGTGGATCTCAGACTGAGGGTGTGCCCATGGATGCAGAAGGAGACAGGTCGGCTGAAGCAGAGCCCAGAAGATCCCAATTTCACAAGCTGCTCCCCATGTATATGGACAAAAGAATCAGAGTGTAGAGGAGCTCCCACAGAAACCCCCCTCTTGTGTGTATGTGTGTTTCGTGTATTTCATACTTGACAACATATCAGAGATGAAAACTGGAACACGTATAGCCAAGCACCATCAGTGTGGTCAAGATGGCTAAATCAGAAGAACAGAAAAGCTAGGAGAGGCTACAACAGTTTGCTTTTGCCTGAGTCTACCAGGAAAGGCAAGACTCTGCCTCTGCCTCTTCTCTCACCTCTGCTGAAGTAATTGAGTGCAAACTACAGTTGTCCCTCCACGTTCGTGGGGGTTAGGAGTTCAAGACCCTTGCAAATGTGAAAAAGCACAAGTAAAAAAAGGCCTCCCTCCACCCACCCACAACCCCCACCCACCCTTCCACAGTGGTAACAGGGCTTTTCAAGCCCCATCACCGCTTTGGGAAGTGTGGGGTGTGGCTAAAAAGCCTCCCACCTGCCTGGCTGCCACCCTCCCTGCCCCTGCCTGCTTCCCGAAGCAGCTATGGGGCTCTCGAACCCCATATCCCTTTGGGAAGGCCAGGGATGGCAGCGGCCGGGCAGGTGGGAGGTTAGTCCGCCATTCCCCATGCTTCCCAAAGTGAATATGGGGCTTTGAAGCCCCATAGCCACTTCAGGAAGGCTAGGGAGTGGCAGCTGGGAGGGTGGCCAGCCACCCCTCATGCATCCTGAAGTGGCTATGGGGCTTTGAAGCCCCGTAGCCATTTCAGGAAGGTTGGGGAGGGAGGCAGCTGGGTGGGCAGGAGGATGGCCAGCCACTCCCCACACTTCCCCACACTTGAAAGATGGAATGCACCCTCCCTCCCTCCCCGACCTCCCTGAAGTGGCTTTGAAGCCCCATAGCCACTTCAGGGAGGTCGGGGAGGGAGGGAGGGTGCATTCCATCTTTCAAATGTTTCCTAAGATAGGCCCTGTGCCATCCCCATAGTGCAGATGATGGAGGGATGAGGCTAGGGGGTTGTCTAAACAGTGAAATGAATCCTCATGGAATTTGTTTGGAATGCTACCTGTCTCAATGGTAACCAGCATCAAGGCACCTTATTCGGAAGGGGGAGGGACCAAAAAAACTCCAAAAAACAATGCTGGGAAAGCCTTTGCAGCTTTCCCCAGAGTTTTTGAAAAACAGTGACGGGGTGCACATTCCCCTTCATTAGGACACTGATTCAATAGGAATTGCTGTCCGATAATACAGGAAGTGTGACCCCGACTGGCTGAAGAAGCATGTAGGTGGGGCTTGCTAACAAGGCAAGCACCTGGAGCCACTTTTTTTTTTTTTTGCCATAGTGAGTGATTGGAGAACGGGGAAGGGAGGAGCTGTCATCCTTTTCCCCACACCTCCCCATGCCTCCCGTGCACCATGGGGATTGGAGAAGGGAGGAAAGTGGCTGTCATCCTCTCCCCATTCTCTGGTCCCGCCATGCCACCGCCGCTTTAGGGATTGGAAAAAGGGAAGAGGGCAGCTGTCATAATCTCCCCCTTCCCCAGCCCCTCCCACATGCCTCCACCAAGAGGGTTGGGGAAGGGAGGAGGGTGGCTGCCATAATCTCCCCCTTCTCCAGTCTACTCCACATGCCACCACTAAGGAGGTTGGGGAAGGGAGGAGAGTGGCTGTGATCTTGGATGTGAAGCTTATGGGGGATGTTGGGGGCAAAAACACCATTAAGACAAGTGCAGCTGCTGCAACATGCTATTACTGTGGGACACTATATTTCCTCTCCTTGTATAGACGGGGCCTAGAAGTATACATTTTGCTTGTCTAAGGAGATTGTCAGATGAGAATCTAAAAAGTCCCACGATATTTAAAAGCATGTGCCCCGGCTTAATAACCCTTTTAATCACACATTGCTGTAATAACGAGAAAGAACAGCCACAGCATTATCAGAACAGGACTGCTAGCACTGTTTACTTCCATGTTTGCCGGGGCACATGATATCAGCGGTTCTCATGAGAAGACACGAGCACACTTAAAAGTCTAAAACCACCAAAATTAACAAAGAGGATGAACACACAAGCACTGAAACACACTTAAAAATTTACAAGCAAAACAGGGAGGTTCATAAAAAGAGCATCCCATACCTAGCTTTCGTGTTCTCACTGAGAAACATTCTGGTGGGGACTGTCCATTGATGCTGTATTCACAAGAGCATAATGGGACATGGTTTCAGATGCTGGCAATACCATGAAAAAACTGGCATCAGCAATCAATTGACTGCTTGGTCCATTAATAAAAAAAGAACATCTTTTTCACAGGAGTGGAACACTTGGAGAACGTGCAGGAATGATGCTGTGCGATAGGGAAGCCCTTTTGCGGTATCGTGTCATTGTTATCACACCATATTTGCCATATTTGCCACATCTGATACTCTCCTAGTCTCTCTCTCTCTCTTTCCCTCTGACTCTTTCTCTCTCACACACGCATATATGGAGAGATGGTGTGGCAGAGTACGTGACGCTCTTTAGTTTATTAATCATTCATTCATTCATTCATTTATATCCTGCCTTTCTTCTGGGATGGTATCCATTACAATAACATTAATTTTCATGTGTGGGTCTGGAAGCCATGTCCTATGAGGAGCAGCTTTGAAGGGATGTTATATTGAAGATGGAGCAAGCTTGTTTTCTGCTGCTCCAGAGACGAAGACACGGAGTAATTGGTTCAAACCACAGGAAAAGAGATTCCACCTAAACATTAGGAAGAACTTTCTGAGGGTAAGAGCTGTTTGACAGCGGAATGCACTGCCTCAGAGTGTGGTGGAGTCTCCTTCTCTGGAGATTTTTAAACAGAGTCTGGATGATCATTTGTCAGGAGTGCTTTGATTGTGTATTCCTGCAGGGCAGAGGGTTGGACTAGATGGCCCTTGTGGTCTTTTCCCACTCTATGATTCTATGTCATCAATGCCTAAAGATCCAGCAGGGAGGGGGGGATTATGAATATCATTGTAGCATGGAGAAAGAAGAGGCTCAAGCCTTCCCTCCTCAGCCCTCATCTCCATTAAATCCATATCCACCTCCCATATATGGCAATTTGCACTAAGAAAATAATTCCCACAGATGATTTCTCTGTGAATTAGCAACTGGGGATGGAAAGCTTAAACCAGGGACCCTTTCACACTGTACAATTATAGTGCTATGATACCACTTTTACTACCATAGTTGCATTTTATGGAATCCTGGGGTTTGGTTTGTTGAGGCAAGAGAACACTCTGGATGACAATTCTACATGGCAATTCCATAGGATGGAACCATGGCACTTAAAATGGAATCATATGTGTTGTCTAAACCAGTGATTCTTAACCTGTGGTCTGGGGATCCCCAGGAGTCTGCAATGTTCTCACAGCGGGTCCGCAAAAACTTGAAGGCTGCTCAGCCCACCTCCTGCCTGCAGTAGAGGGGACAATGGACAAAAGCCAAGAAAAAGGCTGCACATTGCCATTCAATCTACTTTACCCACAAACTTGCAGGAAGAAGCAGGAGAAAAGTCTTCCCTCCCCCACCAGTGCCTCCGAAGAAAAGCTTAATTGATGGTGTGACATTATTATTATTATTATTATTAATAGTAGTAGAAAAATTTGAGATTGCAGGGTGTTAGCCCTTTTTGGGAAACTTCTTAAAAGTTAAAACTGTCAGGAATTAACTTTATTGTAGCAGAGCAGAGCTGGAGGCGTGGACTCAATAGTACAGTGCTTTGACCCAACCGCAAGAACAAAGAGGCAACTTCTTGTTAAATAAAAAACTTACGTTTTACTAATGGATTTAAATCTACATATGCATTGGAGCTGACATCCTAACTGACTAATGAATAGGTTTTGGATAAGAAAGAAGTACATCTTCACTCCAGTGAGATGGAAGGCATTCTTGCAGAGCAAGATGGAGAGGAAATTTGTAGCTTTTGAGGCAAGAACAAAGAGTAATAAAAGACCTAAGACCATAAGGCAAATTAACCTAGGTCATGTGATCTTGTAGTTTTGTTGTGTACTGTCTGCAACCATGCTCATTAAAGATAGGATGAGAAGAAGGCATGCAGGAGTCCCTGCCCTATCTATTACTTACTTGCTCTAATAGCAAATAAGTGGGGAGAGAAAGAATGCTGGATTTTTCCAACATCAATGTTGTTGTTGTTGTTGTTGTTTTAAATATTGAGTTAAGTCTAGGGGGTCTGTGGCAACAAAAGATATTTAAAGGGGGTCCCTGGTAAGAAAAGATTAAGAGCCACTGGTCTGGATGGTAGAAAAACTCCTCATAGAATTTGAGGAGAATGCCTTTCAGTGCTTTTATCTCAATGAGATCCCGCAGTGATTCACCAGGACAGGGGTTGAAAACTGCAAAAACTGCACAAGAAAAGCCTTTGTGGCTTTTCCCAAAGTTTTTTTTTAATTCACAGAAATGTGCATTACTGCCTGTTTGAACAACTGATTCACAGTGCATCACATTCTGGAAGTGAAAAGCTGATTGACCATACATGTGAAGGCTTGCCAACTACAAAGTGGGCAGAAGCACCATTTTGGAGTTTCACGGTAGTGATTGTGAACTTTTTTGCAGTGCTGAGGCAACCAAGCAGCTTTTTCGAGCAGAAAATTGCCCATAAGCACCTCAGATTTAATGGGAGGAAGTCTTGACAGGCATGCCAGTCCATTGCTACAGCCGCCACTGCCATTTTCCTTGCTGTCTTGGAAGGCAAGAAGGGGGACCTCAACATGTGACTGAGATCCCTGCATGTGATCAGCCTTGGTCACATGCTGGCGGACTCCTTCTGGCTTTCCAGGAGAACCAGGGAGACTGCAGCAGCAGTGAGGGCCAGCCTGCAGGAACAGGGTCCTGCAGACATGCATGGCCCAATCCATTGTTTGCTGACAGTAAAAGAGTAAACTGGGTATTATTTTACAATGATGTATCAGGCCCTAACCCACCTTCCCCCCATCTCATCCCCATATTTGTCCTGGAGGTGGTGAGGATCACCACCTTATAAAGTTGTTATTGACAAAATGAATGCAAAGTACTTGTAGAACTCCAAAGCTCTACACAAATTGCTGAACTTCTGGCTGAACTGCTAGGTTGTTGTAAAGCCAGTGGCGGCAGTAGCAGGGGGGAGAGGCCGAAGCACACCAGGTGACACCATTGGGGGAGGGGTGATACCAGCCTTAGTGACACCACAGCGTAAAGCAGACAAGTAACATAAAGGTACCATTTTGCAGGTATCATTTTTAAAATCAGTTACATATTTGCAGCCATTCTGGAAAAGGTCACATGAAAATAATGGGTTTTGTTGTTGCTGTTTCATCTGGTGTCATTTATGTGGCTAGGGCTGGCAGGTGTCCCTTATTATAAGGGATGTCTTTTAGGGGACCTTTCACGTTACACAATTCTGGTACAATGATTCCACTTTAACTGACATAGTTTGACTCTATAGAATTCTGGAATCTGCAGTTCAGGGAGGAGCATTTAAAATTCAGGGAGGGGCATTTAAAATTCAAAGTTCAGGGAGGGGCGCCAGAAAGCTCCTTTAGTGCCTCACCAAACTACAAGACCCAGGATCCCATAGGATCCAGCCATGACAGTTAAAGTGAAATCTTAGTGCTTTAACTGTGTCATAGGACTCATCATAGGAAATTTCTTCGTTCCTATAGAGAGGCAATACATGCAGCGAGGAAATCTTTCTCTTCTGCATGTATTGCATCTGCAGAGTCTCACCAGGCAGAGCTGTTTAGGGTGGTGAGGGAACTGACTCAGGTTCTACCTGAGCAGAACTCATTACTAAATCCAGCAACGGCCTGCTGTGACACATTTAACAACTTCTTTCCAGATAAAATCTCTCAGATAAGAGCCAACTTGGACAGCAGGGTTGTAGCAGATTCAATTGAGGAGGTGTCCAGTAACTTCGTTGACAAGGTTATACTTGATCAGTTTTAGTCTGTAAGTACTGATGATGTGGACAAGCTTCTTGTTAGAGTGAGGAAGACTACCTGCCCTCTTGACCCTTGTCCTTTGTGGCTGGCTGTCCAGGGGGGTGATGCCTTAAGGATGTTCCTCAGGGACATCATCAGTGCATGCCTTAGGAAAGGTCATGTTCCATCTTGCTTGAAGGAAGCGGCAGTTAGACTGCTCCTAAAAAGACCTCCCCTTGACCATCTGGATATGAAGAACTATAGGCCAGTCTTCTTACTACCTTTGTTGAGCAAGGTGATCAAAGAGGGTGATTGCTCTTCAGTTCCAAGCTGTCTTGGAAGAAACTGAGTATCTAGATCCATTTCAAACTGGCTTTAGGACGGGATTTGGAGTTGAGACTGCCATGGTTGCCTTAGCTGATGACCTTCACCTGAGCATCGACGGGGGTAATGTGACCCTGTTGGTGCTACTGGATCTCTCAGCGGCTTTTGACACAATGGATAATGACACCCTCTTGGATCTCCTGAGAAGGTTAGGAATTAGAAGCACTGAGCTGCAGTGATTCCACTCCTTCCTTTTGGGCAGATTCCAGAGAGTGATGCTCAGGGACAGTCACTCTGCAAGGAAAGAGCTTAATTGTGGCATCCCACAAGGCGCCATCCTGTCCCTGATGCTATTCAATATATATATATGAAGCCACTGGGAGAGATCATCTGGAGGCATGCGGCGGGATGTTATCAGTACGCTGATGACACCCAGATATACTTCTCCATGTCTCAGACTTCAGCTCTGACTTCATCTGGTGTCTCTTCTCTTAATGATTGTCTTAGGGCAGTAATGGACTGGATGAGGGAAAACAAATTGAAGCTGAATCCAGACAAAACGGAGGTACTCCCGGTAGCACTCCCAAACCCAGGCATTAGGATACAGCCTCCAGTCCTGGGGTCACACTCTTCTCCAAGGACTGTGTTCACAGTCTGGGGGTACTCCTGGACTCGTTGCTTCAGATGACAAATCAGGTAAATGCGATTGTCAGGAGTGCCTGTTATCAGCTTCGGCTGATCCGCCAGCTCCCTCGGGGACCTTGAGACCATGGTACATGCTCTGGTAACCCCCCATCTCAATTTCTGTAATGCACTCTATATGGGGTTACCCTCATGTGGATCCAGAAGCTTCAACTGGTACAGAACATGGCAGCCAGACTGGTTGTGGGTGCATCCAGAAGAGACCATATAACACCGATTTTAAGATCACTTCACTGGCTGCCCATCAGTTTCTGGGCCCAGTACAAGGTGTTGATTATCACCTTTAAAGCCCTAAATGGCTTGGGTCCAACCTATCTTCAGGACCGCCTCCTTCCATATAATCATCCCTGTGCACTCAGGTCCTCTGGGAAGAATTTGCTACAACCTTTAAAAACTAGGCTTTCTACGACCTCCCAGAGGACTTTTCGGTAATTGCTCCCAGATTATGGAACAGCCTGCCAGATGAGATCCAAGACAGATCTCTTCCAGCGAGCCTTTCCTGAATAGATACCTGGCCATCAGAAAGAAAATCTAAATTGTCCCGACCTCGCTACAGCCACTGTCTATTGTATATTTTTAGTATTTTTAAGTATGTTTTAATTTTTGAATTGTCTAATTGCAGTGAGGTGATCTTAAGGGGGGTGGTGGAGGGTTTGGGGATGTATATTTTAAATGTTGTAAGCTGCCTTGACTGCGTTTTGTAGAGGGGCAGGATATAAATTACTACTACTACTACTACTACTACTACTACCACCTTTTGAAGTAAACTTTCTGCTTGAGGTAATGATGGTGTTGGTGTTCTGCTAAAACACCCAAGTCTGGAATCACCTCAGGTTGTCAGGACCTTTTGGCAGGAAACAGCTAATCATACTAGAACTTTTAATGGGCATTGAAAGAAAAACTGTCAAATGAAACCTGTCCCCAGAGTACCAATTGCTAAGAATTATCCACAGAAAACTATGGCATCAACACGCAACCAGGATTGAGAAAATAATTGCTTCTAACTTTTTTGCAAACATAGTTGCAAGCCAATTGGAAACACAGCAAGACACAAACCTCCTTTGCCAGTGTACTTGGGACTTTCTATATGGAAAAATGAAGGGGGAAAGGAGAATTGTGGAGACATTACATAAGCTTGGCTTGTCAATCTCATATAGATGTATGTTGAAAATCTAGTCTTCTCTTACAAAAAAACTTTCAGTTTGAAAAGGAAAAAAATTGTTTGTCTAGCAAAGTTACGTAAAGGAATCCTGAGTGTAGTACCCTGTGACCACACTGACCACAACTCAAGCAGCACAGCACTGGTTTCTAGCATGTTTGCCTGTTCCAGAAAGTAATATCTTAATTTTCTGGAACTGGTCATTGGCCGTTGGTGATGCCATTTCACAGAGCTAACCATCTCCTGCTATGAAGTATAGCTGAAGCTCTTAATACATTTTCTCAAATGCAACTAATATTTCTAAAACCTCAAAATCTGTTTTTACCTAAGTGATCCTTGGTTGTAGCAAAAAGCTATTAAATCTAGTCCCAAGTGAAGCAGGGTGGTGGGAGAGCTACAGAGACTAGCATAAATCCAGTGTGGTCACATAAAAGCAACAAAGGTGCCAAAGTTAAGTTCCATAGGCAGGATTGCAAAACAGCAGCTCAAGAAACCCTGGAAAGTTTGTGCCAGTAATAAATCCCCCTCTGCCTTTGTTTTATGAACACTCATCCTTAGTAGCTAGGATACAACATGCAATAGGCATAGCTAAGCTTCACACACAGCATTTGAATAGAACTCCAATAATTGTAATGGATAAGCCACTCTTAATACCCAAGCAAAAGTAAGAAAATGAAATAGCCTTCAGTTGTATGGAAAGGATATCTCAGAATACAGTATTGAGTGCTTTTCCTGCCAGCAAGTGTCTTTTGAATTGTGGTCAGTAGCTGAAAGGTTCTGAAGATACTGTAATGATTGAGACTTGGCAAACACACTAGCAGAGCACACCTTTCAATGTATGTAGATTGGCGACATTGTAGAAGGAGATGCCCTGTACCTGGCTACACAATGGAGATTTTCAGACGCCTCTTTCAGCCTCTTGCCACGCAAGCAGCCTCCGGTGCAGTAACGAGGCTGCCGGGCGGCAAGGGGTCCATTTCGGACGACACCATTTCTCTCTCGGCGGCGTCCATGACTGTTGCGGCTAGCATTGGAGGCGGCCGCGCTGTTTTTCACTCACGGAAATTGTCCGTGAGTAAAAAACAGCATGGCCGCCTCCAATGCTAGCCGCAACAGTCACGGACGACGCCAAGAGAGAAACGGCGTTGTCCGAAATGGACCCCTTGCCATGTGACAGCCTCGTTACTGCACCGGAGGCTGCTTGCACGGCAAGAGGCTGAAAGAGGCATCTGAAAATCTCCAATGTCCCTTACCTCAGGTGTACAACAACAGACGGTAGGCTTGAGGATGCATCTCCATCCCTCGGCCTATGATTAGCTGTGGAGGTGCACTAGGCAGCTTTTGATGCCCCCATATGCCTGTGGAAGAAGTAGCTTCCTATGTGGGTGCACAAGGTTAGCCAGAATATGTTCAGGTGTACCCCTACATCTGATAAGTGGCTAGGAGAGTGAAATGCATTCTCAGGCCTTCTGGCTACTGTTATGCACCCAGGGGGAGGGAAATTTCACAAGGAGGTGCAGGATACCTCCGTGTGCAATATCTAAAAAATACATATGCAGGTATAACTGGTGTTATGTCATCAAAAGAATTCTAGCCAAAGAGTCATGAAATATGCACCAGGCAGTACAGATGACTATCTGAATGTAATGTAAATTACTAGAGACTTTATCAAACCACCCTCCATGCCAGCACCCTCTTTTGCTGGCATAAATTGTGGCATTTTTATGATGGTGGAAGACCACTACCCCTGCAGGCCTACCTTTGCAAGCATAAAAGAGGCGTCCTCGGCAGTAACGGAGCATGAACAGAGATCCATTTAATTCTGGGGTTGAAATCTCAGCGATTCTCGCGAGAAGACGCTAGCAGGGGAAATTTAAAAAATAGAGCAAAAACCCACACAAAATGTAGACAGAAGCATAGAAACACACTTTAAAAGTCCCAAGTACATGGTCCACGCCCATAAAAACAGTGTCCCTGACCTGGCTGTCGTGATCTACTTGTACTACAGTGCTACTTTTAGTTGTCCTATCCCCATAGCTCACTGAGTGCCATCCGTCCTGGGAGTCTCATCTTGCCAGCTTGAGGAGCAGGCAAAAAGCACCCCCATCAATATTGTAGATCAGCTACTTAGTTACAGAGACATAACTAAGTCTCCAAGTTGTGCTCCAGTTGGAAGATCAACAGATGTCCTTTACCAGATCCAGCTGCTGGCTCTTAAGGTGGACTGGGGTGGCATTTACATAGGTTTCCAGGCCACTTCCAGATTCATACCTTCCAGATTCATAACTGCATAACTGAATACTAGTCCCCAATAAAAATAGAGCAAAATATCAACATTAGTAAAGCAGAAAAGTATTTTGTCTCCACTACTTCTCCATAGTGCCAAGGAGACCCAACACATTCATTTCCACAATGAACTGAGACTAGGAATTATTGTGATCTGATACTGTGCATAGTTTTACTCTACATAGGCTTTTAAAATATGACTTGATGGTAGCAAATATGTGAACACCTTGTTGTACACATTTTATCCATGATTCAAAAAGGAAAGTGGACTTAGTGGACTACAAGCTGAACATGAGTCAGCAGTGTGATATGGCAGCCAGAAAAGCCAATGCGATTCTAGTATAGTGTCTAGATCAAAGGAAGTAATAGTGCCACTCTATTCTGGTTTGTTGCAGTACAAGGTGCACATTCTGTGGGCTTCCCCACCTCTGGGGAGCACAGCAGCCACCCACTTCTGCCTTTGACCCTGTGAGGTCCCTTCACAAAGCAGAAGTGGGCAGCTGGCAGGCTCCCTGGAGGTGGGGGAGCATGAAGAATGTGTGCCTAGTATCTTTGCTACCTGCCCTGATACACTCACCCTTCCAATAATTCATCAATTGGCTATATTTCATAAATTGGTTTGTATATTGGCCTTCCACATGGTTGGTAGTAGACCAGGGTCTCCTAAATGCAAGGACTCAAGGTGTGCTCAGGAAAACCTAAGGAAGAGGCCATCCCAAGTTCCTAAAAGACATGCCCAGGTAGTAATTATGTGAACCCCACTTGGACTGGTGAGGTAGGGTGGAAATGCACTATTTTTTTGGGATGTACATGGAAGTGAGTCATTCACTAAGTCAATCAAAGTAGCCAAACAGTCCTTGCCTTGCAAAACTGATTTTCCTTCCCACCTCTCCTAGAACAATAGAAGGTTGCCAGACACCCATCAGTCTTAATGTCTCAGCCATTAATGATCATTACAACCGGCGCTTCCATTGTCAAACTATGGGAAACTCCAACAAACATTGCATTCCACTCAAAACACCCCTTCAAAGGGGGGGATATCAAGTAGAAATATCACCCTAAAACACAGTCAAAGTGTGCACAGCTTCCTTCATCTAACAACAACAACAACAACAACAACAACAACTTTATTTTTGTACCCCGTGTTTTGCCTATTAGGCAATCAAGATGGCTCACAACAATTGGATATAAAAACAAATCCATAACAATAGTAATAACTTAAAATAATTTACCCCCCCTTAAAATTACATATAATCTCTCTCTCTGGCTTTTCTTCACAAACGAAGATTCAGGAAGGACTCATCCCGTGCTTTCTGCAAGCGTGCTGATGACTAAAAAGGCCAATCCGAGATAAACAAGTCCGGTTGCAGAAAGCACAACAGAAGGTCTCCTTGGGTGATGTTTCTGGGTTGTGATTCTTTCTGCGTTGTCATTTCTCTTCAAGACTTGTTCGGCGTGAGTTCTCAAATAAGGCTGCAGCATTGTGGATAGTGCGTCTCCATGCCTCCTGCTGTGAAGCCATGGTGGACCATTGTTGGTGATCAATTTGGCCGAGCCTGAGATGTTGTTTCAGGGAGTCTTTGTATCGCTTTTTTGGAGCGCCCCTCTTATGCTGACACGTGGCGAGTTCACCATAGAATACTATTTTTGGGAGGCGATGGTCCTCCATCCTAGAAACATGCCCTGCCCAGCGCAGCTGTGTTCTCAATATCATGGCCTCAGTGCTGGTAACCCCTGCTTGCTCAAGGACAGCAACATTCATCACATAGTCAGTCCAGTGTATATTTAGGATTGTGCATAAACAGCTCTGATGAAAGTGTTCGAGGAGTCGTTAGTGTTGGCGATAGGTGACCCATGTTTCAGACCCATAAAGGAGAATAGACAGTACAGTGGCTCTATACACAGTGATTTTTGTGCTTCGCCTCAGGTGTTTATTATTCCCAACTCTTTTGTAAAGTCTTCCAAATGCGCTATATGCCTTTGCTAATCTGTGATCGATCTCTTCGTCAATCTTGGCATCTGAGGAGATGAGCTTCCCAGGTAGGTGAACTGCTGAACAGACTTAAGCACAGAGTTGCCGATGGCAACATGGGGATGATGGTGTTCGTCCTGTGGTGCAGGCTGGTAAAGAACTTCCATTTTCTTAAGGTTAACTTCCAGCCCAAACAGCTCTGCAGCTGTTGCAAAGCAGGATGTTAGGTGCTGCAGAGCTGCTTCTCTGTGGGCAACAAGGGCAGCAGCATCAGCAAAGTGCAGCTCACAAACATAATAGTGGATATATTTAAAATAACTGGCAGATTCACCAATGACATAAAATAACTACCCTAAAACTTTAAAACTATAGCATAAAAACATAAAAACATAAAAAGAGGGAGAAGCATCCATTAAAATGGTCTGTTTTATTCAGGGAAGGCCTGCCGGAAGAGATCCATTTTGATGGCTTTTTTTGAAATTCTCCAAGCTAGTTGCTTGACAGATCTCCTCTGGCAGGGTGCTCCACAGTCTGGAGCAGTGACAGAAAAAGATCTTTGGGAGGTTGATGATAATCTAGATCTCATTGGTTGCAATAAACCCCTCCCAGAAGATCTAAGGGTATGGGGCAGATTATATGGGAGGAGGCGATCCCTCAGGTAGGTTGGACCTAGGCTATGTAGGGCTTTATAGGTCATTACCAACACCTTATACTGTGCTCACTCTTTCAGTTTGTGTCACCACGTTTGCAGTTTCCCCACCTCATTACTCTGCCAGTTTTCTCTGTGACCCTCAGAGCTGCATTCTGTGTACCTCCTGCTACACAAATCTCTGATCATTGGATAGGTATCTCAGCATACTGGGACATACAGTAGTTAGTTTTAATCTGTGAAGAGCTCTGATGTAGCAAATAGTTTACACAGATTTGCAGAGCTAGCTGACAGTTGCAAATGTACCAATGTTGATGAGCTCTGACCTGATACAGAGCTCACTGGAGGGCATACTAGGAACTCTGCAGAGCTGGGTAGTTTAGGTTGTCCTATGAAGTTGAACAAAGCAGTTATGTTTTGAATCTTGAAGTGTGAAGATGGTTTTTCTTCTGTAGATGCTGTAATATATTGTAAATAGTTTTTATTATGTTCAAGTAAAAAACAAGACGATTTTAGACATAGGCCTGTGTCGCCTTGTTCTGATACCTAAAGGAACAACACTGCTACCATTTATTGCTGCCTGGACCTTTTGAAAAGGTTTCCAGTGTGCACTACCACCTGACAAGGTATAGTATAGCCCATCATCCCGAACTCTATTTCTCTATCCCAATACTTCCTACTCTCTTCACTAGCCTTGTGTGACTGCTTGAAGCCTGAGTGTATGTGTGTATATTCCCAAAATTATTTTTCAATAAAAACCATATTTATTTTATGTCCTGGCTGTGAGTCTCATCAGTTAGTAGTGGTATACATAGGTCAAGGGATCCTGCAGTTACCCTGCCTCTCGCTGTTATATTGAGCTAATTAAAATTCCCCATATTAACATCTGGACATGCATGGGGTTCCCACAAAGCCCATATAATTTGGGTCACAGCCTGCCTGGCAGCTGAGGCTTGCCACCACCCCCACTGTTGCCCTATGCCATTTTTAATAGGGATGTATAAGGGAGATCTCCTCTGGTGTTTTTAGGTTTTTTTCAAATACTGTGTTGCGTAAAGTACAGTACAATACAGGTACAGTATTGTGTACATTTGAATCCATGGTGGGTTGAATCCATGAATCGTGAGCCCACAGATACAGCAGGCCCACTGTATATTCACCCATCTTATTTCAAATGCATAGAAATGAACAAGCCTGAACAATGCATAGAATTGCATTGAATCTTATTTCAAATGCATAGAAATGAACAAGCCTTATTCTATGTCTTCACACAAAAAATTATGGGTGGACGTCAGTCTGGCTACAGCAACATTCAAATCTCTTTTACCCCTACAGAGTCCCACAAGTAGCAACATTGTATCCGTTTTTAGGTGTTCATCATACAACCTCAAAAATGATTTGGGCAATGTAGTAAGGCAGGACTGCAACTTTTTAACAAGATCAGCATCACCACCACCTTCACCATACACTGAAATCTCCTGCCTACTGGTATGACATCACAGCAATATACACGGCACATTGCCTACCCAGCATGGTGAAATGCTCCAGATCAATGGCCAACTTTCTGTTCAGTAGTGGTGCAGCAGGCTGCTCTACCAGCACACTTCCATTGAGCTACCACTCCTGCCATAGTGTGCAACTTCAATTTGAGGGACCATGGCCAATCAGTGGGTAGTGGATAGGAAGAGCTCCTGGGTACATCTGGCTTTAGCTGGGAAAAGGGGAGAGCTATTGCCTTCCCAGGCTTCTAACAAGTGAGGTCTGTGAGGGCAGTAGTTGTTCCTTATTCCTGGTGCAAAATAGCACCTGGATGGGGCCTGAAAGCATCCCCCCAAAAACCACCAATTGGGAATGTATTTATTTATTTGTATTTTATTTAAATGCCGCCTTTATCCCAGAATGGGACCCAAGGCAGCTCACAGAAATTTCAAATAAAATACAATTTAAAATGATTAAAATCACAATTTAAAAGAAAGAATTATAGGATTTAGATCAGACAATAGTTTTTAAAAAGCATTTATTGATTAAAAATGAATTCCAGACATGGGATACAGAAAGAATGGAAAGACAAGCAAGATATCTTAGAGAAAAGAAAAAAAAATACAAACAAATAAATTGCCTTAAATTTTAAAGATAAAGATAAATTTTAAAGATAAAAATGGGACAATTGTGAGAGAGGAAGAGAAGAGTAAAGAAGCCATGGTTAAATTTTATGAAAATTTATGTGAAGAAAAGAATGTTACAGAGAAAATAATAAAAGTTGATGGGAAATTATCTAGTACATAGAGGAAGAATATGAACTCCTCTATAACTCAGGGAGAGATATATGAAGAAGTTATTCAAAGTTTAAGAGATTCAAAAAGCCCTGGTCCAAATGGTTCTTCTAGTAATTTTTATATATATATTTTTTCAGAAAAAGTGGATACATGGTTAAAATATTTAATGTAGTTTTGATAAAACAGGAAGTACTTAGCTCTTGGAAGAATGCAAAAATAATATTGATATTAAAACCTAATAAAGATGAATTGTGTGCAGAGTCATAGTGCTCCATTACATTAGGAAATCAGGATTATAAAATATTTACAAAGGTGTTGGCAAATAGATTAGATACATTTCTACCAACTTTAATAAAGGAAGACCAATATGGATTTATAAAAGGGAGGGTGATTAGTGGTCCCATTAGAAATATTTTAAATATAGTTTACCATGCAAAACAAAATAAAAAGAGGTTGGGAGTAATTCAATTATATGTTTATTTGACTCAGTAAATCATGAGTATGTGCATACACACACACACATACACACACACAAACATATATATGATGTTTGTACACACACACACATATATATATGATGTTTGTAAAGGATTTAGTTTAGGGGAAAATGTTAGTAATACTATTGGAAAATTATATAGAGATAATGAAGCACAGATATCAGTAAACAGGGATAGTTTAAGGAAAATAAAAATAAAAATGGAATGAGACAAGGTTGAACATTATCTCCTTTATTATTTATCCTGGCTATGGAATTATTTGCTAATGATATAAGGGATTATACTGATATGATTGGATATAAGATTGGAAAGGAGGAAATAAAGATTAAATTATATGCCGATGATGCAATAATAGTGACAGAACAACCCCTCCAGACAATTAAAAAATGAGTTGAAGTGATAAAAAAAATTGAGAAGTACTCAGGACTCAGGATAAACATGGAAAAATCTGAAGGGATGTTCATCAACATTAAGAAGGATTTAAAAGATATACAAAAGAGATGTGGTTTAAGGTTAGGAGTAAAAAAAATGAGATACCTTGGGGTAAATATAAGGGAAAATGTTGATAATATAATTCAGGGTAATTATAATCAAGTATGGAAAAAATAAATGATTTGGTTAGTAAATGGAAAAATAGTCAATGGAATATGTTGACAAAATCAGAGCTTCAAAAATGCTAGTTATTCCAAGATTGTTATATTTATTTCAGACTATTCCGAAGACCATCCCTGTAAAGGTGTTAAGGAATTGGGATAGAAAAGTTAAGGAATGGGTATCAGGAATGAAAAAATCAAGAATTAGCAATAGTTTATTATATACATATCAAGGAAGAGTGGGATTTAGAACAGTTTAGAAACTTATTATGAGGCTTTTCAGTTTAGGGGCATACTTATGAAATTTGCAGATGACACCAAATTAGGAGGAGTAGCTAATACCCTAGAGGACAGGATCAAAATTCAGAATGACCTGGATAGACTGGAGAGCTGGGCCAAAGCTAACAAAATGAAATTCAATACGGAGAAATGTAAGGTGCTGCATTTAGGGCAGAAAAATGAAATGCATAAATATAGGATGGGAGAGACCTGGCTGAATGAGACTACATGTGAAAGGGATCTAGGAGTCCTAGTAGACCACAAGTTGAACATGAGCCAACAGTGTGATGCGGCAGCTAAAAAGGGCAATGCGATTTTGGGCTGTATCAATAGAAGTATAGTGTCTAGATCAAGGGAAGTAATAGTGCCACTCTACTCTGCCTTGGTCAGACCTCACTTAGAATACTGTGTCCAGTTCTGGGCACCACAATTCAAAAAGGATATTGACAAATTGGAGCATGTCCAGAGAAGGGTAACTAAAATGGTGAAAGGTCTGGAAACAATGCCTTATGAGGAGAGACTTAGGGAGCTGGGTATGTTTAGCCTGGAAAAAAGACGGTTAAGAGGTGATATGATAGCCCTGTTTAAGTATTTGAGGGGATGTCACGCTGAGGATGGAGCAGGCTTGTTTTCTGCTGCTCCAGAGACTGGAACACGGAGCAATGGGTGCAAGCTCCAGGAATAGAGATTCCACCTCAACGTGAGGAGGAACTTTTTGACAGTAAGAGCTGTTCGGCAGTGGAACACGCTCCCTCGGAGCGTGGTGGGGTCTCCTTCCTTGGAGGTCTTTAAACAGAGGCTGGATTGCCATCTGTCAGGGATGCTTTGATCAAGATTTCCTGCGTGGCAGGGGGTTGGACTGGATGGCCCTCGTGGTCTCTTCCAACTCTGCAATTCTATGATTCTATGATTCAGTTGAAGAGACTATTAGATTTTTAATTTGATAATAAAAGCTGGGTGAGAATGGAGAAATATTTAAATAATATGTAATTAAGTCATTGTTTGGAAGAAAATTAAGAGGTTAGTTTAATAGTATAATAGAAGGCCCATTGAGATCCACTTGGAAGGTACGGAATAAGAAATTGCATGTGCAAAATTATAAATGGCACCCAATAAAATATTTGAATAGAGAAGGAGATGGGGGAATAAGTAGAGTAATTAAAAAATTAAAGGATACAGTTTATTTAGTAATAGGGCAGTTATATGAGAATTCAGGAAAACCCTTTAAGATTGAAAAGTTATGGGAGATTATTGGGAAACAATTTTGGCTTCAGTTAGCTGGGATTAACAAAAGGATATTAGAAGTAAGGGTGAATGACGGAAATGAACACCCCCTAGAAGATCTGATGAGAAGAAAGTTTGTAAGGGGAAAAGGTTTAGGGGGGAGGATTTATAGAATATTATTGGAAAGCCAATTCAAACCAGAAGATGGATTATTAGAATTATAGGGGAAATATAGCAAAATAACTAGTAAACAAATCCTAGAATGGCAAAATGAAATTATTAAGATTAAAAATACTAAAATAAGGGCTCAGCAGTTGAAATTAATTAGCAGATGCTATAGTACACCACAGCAGTCACCCTATATAATAAAAGATATGTCACCAAATTTTTGGTATGGATATGGAAGTAGAGGTAAAGGTACATATATACATATGTGGTGGGAATGTTGTAAGTTGCAGAATTTTTGGCAAGAAAATTTTTTTATTTATTTATTTTTATTTTAGTTAGTTAGTTATTTATACCCCGCTCTTCAGCCACAAGGCTATCAGAGTGGCTTACAAATTGTTTTAAGCAACAGCTATTTACACATCTACACTGCATTAAACAGTTTCCAATGTGTGTTAGCTAATTGCCCCCACAAGCTGGGTACTCATTTTACCGACCTACGAAAGGATGGAAGGCTGAGTGAACCTTGGCTAATTAAATAACTAAATAATAATAAATAATATATTATTTATATATACAATGGTCCACCCTGGCCTTACATTGGGAGGCATGGAGACACACTATCCACAATGCTGCAGCCTTATTTGAGAACTCACGCTGAACAAGTCTTGAAGAGAAACGACAATGCAGAAAGAATCACAACCCAAAAACATCACCCAAGGAGACCTTCTGCTGTGCTTTCTGCAACCGGACTTGTTTATCTTGGATTGGCCTTTTTAGTCATCAGCGCGCTTGCAGAAAGCACGGGATGAGTCCTTCCTGAATCTTCGTTTGCGAAGAAAAGCCATATATATATATATATATATCCATTGACTATGTTCTAGTCCATCAGAGAGACATTCGTGATGTCCGTCATACCCGAGTGATGCCCAGTGCAGAATGCCAAACAGATCATCACCTCGTCAGATGTAAACTAAATCTTCATCTTAAGTTCAAACCTAAGAGGAGTGGCATCTTAAAGAAGAGACTCCAAGTCAACAATCTTCAACAAGCTACCATGAGACAACTTCCAGGCAAACCTACAAACGAAACTGGAAGACCATCCTACAGATCCTTCTCCTACAGTGCTTTGGCAACATACCAAAAACAGTATCCTCCAGTCTGCAGAAGAATCCCTCGGGTTCTCCCACAAGAAAAATCAAGACTGGTTTGATGAAAACAACCAAGAGATCCAGGAGCTGTTGGCAAGGAAGAGAGCTGCTCACCAGGCATACCTTGCCCAACCAACCTGTCATGTAAGAAAAGCAGCTTTCCGCCTCACATGTAGCAAACTACAACAAAAACTCCGAGACATGCAGAACAAGTGGTGGATCAATATAGCGGAAAAGACACAATGCTGTGCAGATCTGGGTGATCATAGAGGATTTTATGAAGCTCTTAAAGCAGTGTTTGGACCTACTTATCAGGTCCAAAGCTCCTTATACAGTACAGATGGTCAAACATTAATTACTGCTAAAGCCTCCACCCTGAATCGATGGGCTGAACATTTTCAAAGTCTCTTTAGTGCCAACCGAGTAGTCCAAGGCTCAGCTATCCAACATATGATACAAAAACCGATGAAAAATGAATTGGACATAGCTCCCACTTTGGAAGAGACCCTTAAGGCCATACAGCAGATGAAAAACGGCAAGGCAGCTGGGATTGATGGAATGCCATCTGAAGTTTGGAAACATGGAGGTCATGTACTCCATGAAAAATTCCACGAATTCCTTGTGAATTGCTGGGAAAAAGGGGAACTGCTATCAGATCTCCGAGATGCAGTCATCATCACCGTGTACAAGAAAAAAGGAGCAAAATCCGATTGCTCAAACTATCGAGGCATAACACTGCTCTCTATTGCTGGAAATATCTTTGCAAGGATACTCCTGAACAGATTAGTTCCCGCTATTGCAGAAGAACTTCTTCCTGAAAGCCAATGTGGCTTCAGAGCCAATAGGAGTACTACAGATATGGCATTTTCCCTTAGACAACTGCAAGAGAAATGTAGAGAGCAGAACATGGGTCTCTATGTAACATTTGTCAACCTCACCAAAGCCTTCGACACTGTGAGTAGAAAAGGTCTATGGCAGATCCTGGAAAGACTAGGATGTCCTCCCAAATTCCTTAAAATGATTGTCTTGCTACACAAGGGCCAGCACCGTCAAGTCAGATATGGCGATGCTCTTTCAGAGCCCTTTCTAATAACTAATGGAGTGAAGCAAGGTTGCATTCTTGCTCCAACTTTATTCACAATCTTCTTCAGCATGATGCTCCAAAGGGCTACGGCACAGCTTGAAGAAGACGACGACATCTATATACGTTACCGTACTGATGGTAGCTTGTTTAACTTAAACTGTCTGATGTCTCGCACTAAGACTCTAAACTATCTAGTCCGTGAGCTGTTCTTCGCTGATGATGCTGCCCTTGTTGCCCACACAGAAGCAGTTCTGCAGCACCTAACATCCTGCTTCGCAACAGCTGCAGAGCTGTTTGGGCTCGAAGTCTTATCTACTTATCTACTTATCAGGTCCAAATTTTATGAAGCTCTTAAAGCACTTATCTACTTATCAGGACCTACTTATCAGGTCCAAAGCTCCTTATACAGTACAGAGGGTCAAACGTTAATTACTGATAAAGCCTCCATCCTGAATCGTTGGGCTGAACATTTTCAAAGTCTCTTTAGCGCCAACCGAGTAGTCCAAGGCTCAGCTATCCAACATATGATACAAAAACCAATGAAAAATGAATTGGACATAGCTCCCACTTTGGAAGAGACCCTTAAGGCCATACAGCAGATGAAAAACGGCAAGGCAGCTGGGATTGATGGAATCCCACCTGAAGTTTGGAAACACGGAGGTCATGCACTCCATGAAAAATTCCACGAATTCCTTGTGAATTGCTGGGAAAAAGGGGAACTGCCATCAGACCTCCGAGATGCAGTCATCATCATCCTGTACAAGAAAAAAGGAGCAAAATCCGACTGCTCAAACTATTGAGGCATAACACTGCTCTCTATTGCTGGAAAAATCCTTGCAAGGATACTCCTGAACAGATTAGTTCCTGCTATTGCAGAAGAACTTCTTCCTGAAAGCCAATGTGGTTTCAGAGCCAATAGGAGTATGTGACGAATGTTGCTGTCCTTGACATGGTATTTGCCCTTAGGCAACTGCAAGAAAAATGTAGGGAGCAGAACAAGGGTCTCTATGTAACATTTGTCGACCTCACCAAAGCCTTTGACACTGTAAGTAGAAAAGGTCTGTGGCAGATCCTGGAAAGACTAGGATGTCCCCCCAAATTCCTTAAAATGATTATCTTGCTACACGAGGGCCAGCGTGGTCAAGTCAGATATGGCCGATGCTCTTTCAGAGCCCTTTCTAATAACTAATGGAGTGAAGCAAGGTTGTGTTCTTGCTCCAACTTTATTTACAATCTTCTTTAGCACGATGCTCCAAAGGGCTATGGCAGAGCTTGAAGAAGAAGACGGCATCTATATACATTACCGTACTGATGGTAGCTTGTTTAACTTAAGCCGTTTGAGGGCTCACACTAAGACTCTAAACTATCTAGTCCGTGAGCTGCTCTTCGCCGATGATGCTGCCCTTGTTGCCCACACAGAAGCAGCTCTGCAGCGCCTAACATCCTGCTTTGCAACAGCTGCAGAGCTGTTTGGGCTAGAAGTCAACCTGAAGAAAACAGAAGTTCTTTACCAGCCTGCACCACAGGACGAACACCACCATCCCCACATTGCCGTCAGCAAATCTGTGCTCAAGTCCGTTCAGCAGTTCACCTACCTGGGAAGCATCATCTCCTCAGATGCCAAGATTGACAAAGAGATCGATCACACATTAGCAAAGGCATATAGTGCATTTGGAAGACTTCACAAAAGAGTCTGGAGCAATAAACACCTGAGGCAAAGCACAAAAATCAGTGTGTATAGAGCCATCGTACTGTCTATCCTCCTTTATGGATCTGAAACATGGGTCACCTATCGCCACCACCTACGACTCCTCGAGCGCTTTCATCAGCGCTGTCTACGCACAATCCTAAATATACACTGGACTGACTATGTGACGAATGTTGCTGTCCTTGAGCAAGCAGGGATCACCAGCATTGAGGCCATGATATTGAGAACACAGCTGCGCTGGGCAGGGCACGTTTCTAGGATGGAGGACCATCGCCTCCCAAAAATACTACTCTACGGTGAACTCGCCACGGGTCAGCGTAAGAGGGGCACTCCAAAAAAGCGATACAAAGACTCCCTGAAACAACATCTCAGGCTTGGCCAAATTGATCACCAACAGTGGTCCGCCCTGGCCTCACATCGGGAGGCATGGAGACGCACTATCCACAATGCTGCAGCCTTATTTGAGAACTCACGACGAACAAGTCTTGAAGAGAAATGACAATGCAGAAAGAATCACAACCCAAAAACATCACCCAAGGAGACCTTCTGCTGTGCTTTTTGCAACCGGACTTGTCTATCTTGGATTGGCCTTTTTAGTCATCAGCGCGCTTGCAGAAAGCGCAGGATGAGTCCTTCCTGAATCTTCGTTTGCGAAGAAAAGCCAGAGAGATATATATAATATTAAAATTATAAATAAATAATAACTAAAGAAATAAACAGTATAATAGGGAAAACTTTGGAATTAAATAAAGAAAATTGTATGACTCTAAATGTAAGAAATCTGGAATCTGGTAGAGATGATGAGCATTTGCTAAAACAAATGTTGAGGGCAGTTCATGCAACTATAGATTTTTGGATGGAAAGAAGAACAAAAATGGAATTTGGATAGATAGCAATATTGTGTTTCAGAATATATAATGTTTGATTTTATATTAGAAAGAAGAATGGGACAATTGAAAGAATGAGAGTGGCTAAGGAAATGGAGTAAACTAATATAAATAATTAAAGAAGAGGAGGGTACAAAATTATAAAAGATAGAATACGATTCTCTGTATTAAAGGAAAGGGATTTTGAATAAATAACAACTTGCTTCCTTGTGGGGAGGGAGGAAAGGGCTATAATGGAAGAAATATTAATATTTGGTTTATTGGGATAATCAACTTGATAGATATCTAATAGCATTATCTGTTAGCACTAATGGTTTTGTCTTAGGTTTGGGGTATATTATACGTATATATGTAAAAATAATGGTTGTTAACAATCCCAGAAATTCAATAAAAGTTTAAAATATTTCAAAAAATCACAATTTAAAAATTTAAAATTGTATAAAACATATAAAAGTTTAAAAACAAACATAAAAACACACCCCAATAAAAAGCCTCCGTAAGCACAGCTACATATTAAAAGCACTGCTTAAATATGTCTGCCTGTTGACCAGCGAAATAAACAAAACAACAAGAAGCCCAGCCTAGACTCCCATGGGAGGGATTTCCAGAGTGTGGGAGCAGCCACTGAGAATACTCTCTCTTGTGTCCTCACTAAACGAATCCGTGATGGTGGTGGGACTCAGAGAAAGCCTTCCCCTAAAGATCTTAGAACCTTTACAGGTTCATATGGGGAGATGTGGTCTTTCTCATAGTCTGGACCAAAGCTGTATAAAGCTTTATAGGTCATGACCAGCACTTGAATTGTGCCTGGAAATTAGCTGGTATCCAGTGAAGCTGTTTTAACAAGCTATGGGGTATGCCCTCCAGTGCCAGCAATGCAAGTTTGTGCATTGGGGGCAGGGGGTGTCATTGTGCAAGGAGGTACTGAATGCCTCCTTCTACAATGACCTAAAAAGCATATAGATAGGTGCAATGTATGCCAATGTAGGTCACCAGCAGAATTCTAGTCTGTGCTTCTGTTCTCCAAGTTAGTGGAATTGTTATTTGATCACTTCATTATGACAACTGAAATAATCACAACTTCCCAAAATATGAGAATCATACTGCTATAAGCTACTAAAAAGAATCAAAGTCTGTGACTGCAAGGGATCCAAATAACCTTGTATAATGATATCCGAAACACCATTTTTATTCTTTTGAAATCGTGATTTTTTAAAAAAATCTACCATATTATATCATATCTTCATGTAGGCAATTGCATTTTACATGTACGTTTACCAACCAAGTGTTCCACTACAATCAAAATGATCAACTTGTATAACATTTTTTGGTTTCACATTATGGTATGTTCAAGTGTGTGTGTTTATTTTAGAATGATTGTAGAAAGGCTTTAAATAAAATATAAACAAACCTACTTCCAGATTATTCAGAATATATATTATAATAAGATGTATTATTGTTGGCAATATTTATATTGCCCAGTAAAAAAGTCCTCTGGATGATTTACAACTGTGAATAAAATATTGTAATAAAATGACAAAGTATGAAATAATGGAACAGAATTAAACTCAAGTAATAAATATTGAATTCACTTTTAGCTGTTCATAAGCAACTAGAAGAGACTTTATAGGGCCTGAAAAAATAATTTAAAAGACTGGCTGAGATTCTAGATCAGTTGCTTAGTTAAATATACTTGGCCTGACTGCACCGCCCCCCCCCCAAATATTGCTTTGCTGGGCTGTAATGAGCAATGGGAGTCTGTTCCCCTGCCAGTCGGGATGCAGTGATCTCCAGTGTGACAATCAGAAGCAAGATCCCTGTTGCAATTCCTCTTTGAACCAGAGCTCACTAGGGTGGAAACATCAGTCTGCTGTGCCCTGAAAGACAGGAGAATGGACTCCTCTTCCTCGCAATAGTTGATGCCTTGTAACTGAGGATTGGGGGACTTTTAAGATCTCTATGTATTCTCTACACTATTGAATACATAGGGATTGTGAATATGATCAGTTACAAATATGTAACTCCAGGTTATGCATTTAACCTATCACCTGTCATTGTGAATTCTGGCCACAGCTTTCTTGGCAGCAAAGTGACCACAAAGTACATGTCAGGTAAATATCTCCAGGTGAAGGATTTCACAGCCAAGATGCACCATCAAAAAGGTCCTCTTAACAGAGATATTTCAAAAATCTACTGAAGGGGATGTGGAGGTACAGGTTCACTGGAAAAAGTTTTTTTGGAAGGAAACAATGAAATAGTTATGTTTAATGTATAAACAAGCTATCCATTAAAAGGTACACAGTTACTCTTCTCCATTTTTGACAGTGACAGCAAAAAACTTTTGCATAAAAATCTTAATCTCTGTATTACTGGGAATTGCCTGGATAGAAATAGCAAAATTTTGGAAAAACTTGTTGTGTTGCTCATTAAGGAGTTGGCTTGACAGAGTTTGGTCCATGCCCTTGTTTGAAAAATTGCCATAACTTACCACCTACAACTGGCCATGGGGGAGATAAAGGAAGATGGCTTTATAGAAATTTGGTCACCATTTCTCCTCTACAGTATGAATCTGGCTTCAACATATGGACTGCGAGTAAACGAATGGGAGTTTCGGAGGAGTACTTTTTAACAATGATTTACAATGGGAAAGGAGACCCATGAGTTATGTCTGGACTTGATGCAAAAATGCTAAGTGGAAGGACTGTAAGACTGTGATAGTAGATTGTATTGATTTAACTAATTTTGAATGGTGAGGGAAGGGCACATTGCTGTATCTATTCGTAAATGTATTCATGTTCTAAACATGTTTTAAAAGACCCTTTCCCTGCTGCATCATGATTGCTGCATCTGGTGAATCATCTGAAGAAGAGTCTGTGAAGATGATCTCAAGGATCAAGGACTTTATCAGATGCAGCAAATATGGTGTCATAACAGCACCTAATTAACACAAAAGGGTGCACATATCAGATGATGTCGTCCTGTCAATAGATCTCCCATTTCACTTTTGTGCTGGCACTGCCGGCATTTGAAAGTTCATGCCATTGTGCTCACATGAATACAGTGTCAATGACAGAATGCTTCTGGGTGAGATTGTGACAGCCAGGTAGGGGAAGCTCTATTTATGAACCTCCCTGGTTCACTTTTAAGTTTTAAATTGTGTTTCTGTGCTTGTGTCTACATTTTTTATCTTTGTTTTTGTGTATTTTAAAAATTTGCCATGCTTGCATCTTCTCACGATCATCAGTGAGATCTTGAAGCCGGAAGTAACCAGAGCTCCATTCATGTTCTGTTTATGCTGGGATTGCCTATTGATGCTACTAAAGGTAGGGTCTGATAGGAAGGGTTCTTTTGCTGGCAGTAAAACGCTTTAAAATATGCCAGCAAAAGAACGTTGGAAGAGGATTGTCTGATAAAGCCCCAAGTGAGTACTGGTTGGGCTGGTTGGGTATCCTGGTGTCAAACACTGGAATTACAGTACTTAATCTCAAAACCAGAGAAATAATCCTATGTGACCTTTTTAAAAAAATCAGAAACATCAAATAGATTGCTTGTATCTTTTTCATCAACCAGTCAAGCCTTCTGTGCTTACTGCATGTAAGTGTGTGCATACACACATGTGTGCACTTTTATTTAGAGACATTTTTGCACAAATTATGGAAACCTCAAGAAAAATAAAAAGGTGTTCCTTGTCTCATTCTTGCCCTGGAAGTGGGAACTCTCACCAAGGTTGTTGGTTCCCTGGCAGCCTCTCTTGACATACTAAGGACTTTTTCAGACAGGTGAAATTTAGTGGAACAACATCATTACAGTACCGTTACATTTCGCCAGTTTCGTACGACGTCTCAACATTACCGTTATCATTCTATTACTGTTGTGCGTAACTCTGTCATATTTTATTAACGCTGGACGGTCATTAATAAAACTTTATTACGTGGCTGCAACGATATATAATTGTGTCTGAAACTGACTGTTATACCAGCGTTACATTTTATCATCCTGTTCGCCCTTACTCTCCTCCCCCTGCTGACAAAAGCATACTTCCGGATGTTGTTTTTTGTCACGCCCACTTTTAGAAACGTGGCAAAACCAATATGGCGAAGAACTGAGGTACATCTGGTTTTCCCCTTTGAAATTATATGTTAAATTTAAAATATTATTTTTTGAGTTGATTAAAGCTTATCTGCTCCATTTTGTCCTTAATACTTTGGGTCCTTGATTACATTTAAACTACATTTTTTTCTTGGTAAATTGGCACCCGTTTAGAGCTTTGCTGCAGGCCTTGCTTCGAGGTTGCGGTTTCAGGCCGTTTGTCCTTCCCGCTATTTTTTAAAATTATGCTTGTACGGGTTTACGTTATATCTGGCCATCCTTTTTTGGGAGTGATTTTTTTGCGAGGGAAGGATGAAAAGTTGCAAGTTTTCTTGCTGTTAAATCTCGATGGGCCTGGGAAGTCGTTAGCCCTTTTGGATATCTCTGTTTGATCTTTGCCCATTATTTCTTTCTTACTATATAATTTTAAAAACACATTGTTACGTGATATGTGTTTGGGCCTATTTTTTTTTTATGTGGGGATCCCTATACTGTATATGGCGTTTAATATTTCGTTTCCTTTGTTTTCCGTGTGGTTAAATTTAATTTTAACGGATTTGTCCTGTCCCGGTTCAACCGTTACATTCTATCCTGAACTGCTTGGCAAATGCATTTTTATCCTTTTGAAATTTTTTCTTTTAAGCTGGGTTGGTGGATAAGTGGGGGGCCTTATCTGAACTGCCAGTTAAGGCTGACAGAGAACATGCGTTAGACTCGATTAAACTTCTCAAACTTTTTAAAAATTATGTCCTCTTTATATTCAAGGATGAAAAAAAAATGTCCTAACTCTGTTTGTGTTTCTTTATCCTAGGTTATTCTCACCCTTGAGATTTGTGGGGAGGGAAGCATGTTTTTACCAATGTAAGGGAAAAGGAAAAATGTTTTCCTTTTATTACATCGAAGGCAGCTGGCTTCACAGTGAGTACAATTTATTCGGTAGGTTCCAATTTTAATGATTTTATGTGATGTACACAACTTCATTAATTACTCTTTTATGCGCTTGTCAAGATCTAATTAATTTTCTATTTAAATAACTTGTGTTTCTGCAGGTGTCCTGCTCTGGTGACTTTATGCCTTTGCATTTTGATTTTCCTATGGATGACATGGTAACGGTGGGTTTAATTTGACATTCTCTTTCCTTCCTGTGGGATATATAGTGCCACAGTTTTAGATACTGCAAATCCTATTCTTCTTCTTATTTTGGAATGACTTGCACTTCGCAACAAGAATAATGAGGAAGACTTTTTAAAATACGTTTGCATTTTTATAATTGCTTTTAAAAAAAAAAAACTCCTGCAAGTGGCGATGAGTTACATTGGGCCTACAGTGATGTCAAGGGGATTGCATATATAGGGAGATAGTACACTAGAAGAACTTTGAAATTTAAAAATGGGTTTCTACTTTCAATATTGACAATTTTTCCCTTTTTCCTATTGTATTTCTATCTGTTCTTTTAAAGGGTCCTTTCTATCTGGATATCTATAACTATACACGGTTTCCTATGGCTTAACAGTCTGTGGAATACATTTCTCTGGTGGAGCACAGCGTTTATAGCACTGCTATAACCATTTTTAATGACGGTTCATCTGCTGTTCTTCCTTGCTAGCATGGACGGTAGCGGCAAGGTTATCAGTTAGTAAGTATTGATTACTGTTTCCTTTTCTGTGATGGATGAAATTGCAGGGTTGGAAAAGCAACAGTGGACCGGGTTACGTATTTGAATTTTCCTTTTCCAGGAAATGTAATCGGTAACTCTAGAGAGCCCATCCTGCCCATTGATGCTCTTGGACAGACCCTTCGGTTTGGACATGTCTGGCAAGGGATATCCTACCAGTAGGTATTTTGACACAGGGAGCCTTGCTCGAAAAATATTCATAGGGTACTCAAGCCCATAAGCCACTTCAAGGGGGCTTCAATGGAGAGGTTGGCCTTGACACTTCCTTATTTGAATAAGTGGTACAAATTTTCCTGCTTGTGTTTGTGTTTGCATAACATTTACAAATGTACTAATTTCTTTTGGTTCAATTTAACCCGGACAAACAAGTTGATTTTTTTTTTTGAGAGGGGTTTGATTACTGGTTAAAAAAAAAAAAGTTTTATAAAAAACTTTGCAGCTTGGAAATGTATTTTCTATCCATGTTGCTGAGTATGGCCTCTCCTTTACACAGGGTGTTTTGATACCAGCCATGAGCTCTTGATAGTGGCTCGAGGTAAGAAACCTACCTGTCATGAACGAGTTATAAAGACTGTCTTCAGGATAAAGTATTTCTGGTCAATAGCATCGTACTAGCTCTATATACTTCTACTATTTTCTCCGGCTTTTCAGGGCATTTGAAATCAGTATTTAACATGCCGTATAAAAGGAGTTTGAAGCCCTGAAGACAGGGTACCAACATCTGGCCGCATCTTATACGCGGGGTAAACTATGCTTCATCCCCCAGGACTGAACTCCTGCCTCTTTGCTTCATTCAAATACTGATCTAAGAGTCAGGAGATCAGACGTTGGTGGGGGAGGGTAAACAAAGTCCTTTAGGTTCAGTTGCTCCAATCCTATTCTGTCTATCACTTTTGGGGAATCACTGAATACTGAGGAGGGGGCCAAATGTTCCTTGAGATCCCTTCCCTTCAAGCCGCCCTTCAATACTCCCAAGAGTCTCCTGTCTCAAGCGTTACCCCTATAGACACCCACCCTCCCGAAAGCCAAGATCCTGAATAAAATCGTTGCTTCAAGGAGAGGCTGGGTGGATGACTAGCACGCTCCCTCTAGCCACACTTTAACCCTCACAAATGCAACTCCCTCCAGGCCCCTTGGCCATCTGCTATCCCAAATTCAACAACCCACTAGGAGGCTTGGCAGCCTCCTTGTGGGTTTGAGAATAGAAGGGAGTAGGGAGATCGCCAACCCCAGTGTGTTGGCCATCTACCAGGACAGCCTTTTTGTCGATTGGGAAATAGAGGGTGGACGGAGAAAATCCCTCCATCCAGCTGATCATCCTGCATTTCACAACCCACAAAGAGGGTGGCTAGCATCATTTGGGGTTTGGGAATAGAGGGAGTAGGCAGATAGCTAACCCCAGCCTGTAGGCCATCTTGCATTTCCAAACCCTCGAGTTGTCTGGCCATCCTCCTCGTGGTTTGGGGAACAGGGGGAGGAGGGAGACCACCCCCCGGGCAGCTGGCCATCCCTCTTTCTCCTAATCCAGTGGGAGGCTGTGCAGCCTCCTTGAGGGTTAATGAATAGAGAGATGAGGGTGGACACCCCCAGCTCAGCTGGCCACCCCTCATTCTTCAAACCAAGAGGAGGCTGGGCAGCCTCCTTGTGGGTAGTTGAATTGAAGGAGGGGGGTGATCCCATCCCCAAGTGGTTTGCCATTCTGAGATTCCTGTACTCGCGATGAGACAGTGCTCCCTCCTCATGGGTAAGGGAATCATGGGATGACGGTTAACCCCTCCCCAGCCAGCTGGTCATCATCCAGCATCCTGTTTGTCTTTCCCAATCTGTAGAAGATCATCCAGAATTTTGAAAAATAGAGGGTTAGCTGTCAAGACACCCCTAGCCGGTCTGCCAGCAAGGCAAATTGGGGGTGGACTTGTATGGCCTGTATATGCCAAACCCTAGTTTTTAATATATATCAGGGGTGTGTGTGTTTAATATGCCCTGTCATCTTACACGCCTGGTTATACATTACTGTACACTAATGGATATATGTTCAAGGATGCTAAAGGGTTTTATCATTCTATAGGGGGTGTTAACTTTTTTTCCATATTTACACTAGGCTTATTTATTTCGCAACTATAAAGAGTAGGGCTATAATGCATCTGTGCCGAATGCTTCATTCTTTTAAAAATTCTGATGACTTGGACGTACAAATATGTGTGCCCTTTTTAATTCTCTTCTTGTGTCTCTTCACACAGCTTCCTGCTGGATCCTTGAATTCATTATTTTGGAAGGGGCATTAGCCACTATCCGGCTAATAACTCTTTGTTCTCGCTGTGATACAAGCCCGGGAAATAGAGTGCATGAAGACAGAACATTTAAAGTGGAATAGTAACACTATAAGAGTGTTGTGTGAGAATCTGAACAGTGTAGGAGTATGTGTTAGATGTTTAAAACTGTTTTTATCTTCTGCTTTCTGCGTTGGCTGTTGGAAGTAAAAGTTACACTAGGGGCGTTTAAAGAACTTGTTGAATGCTAGTACACAGCCATTCAGAATTCCTGTTCCTGCCTGCGGGAACGGTGCTGTGGGGAATTACTATGGAGTTTTAATGCTATAATGGCATCTTCGGGGTTGGTCAGAAATATGTAAACCCCTTTTGGTTGCTTCATATATTTCTACATGTGTGTGCAGACGGGAACATCGCTGTACAGCCACGGGGAAGACTCCGTTTTGTCTAAAATTGCTGTTGGAACAAGTGGATAGAGGCGGCATACAAAGGTGAAACATCCTGAATTAGGTTTGTTCATTTCAATCTTTCCAACATTCGAAGTAAAGTAAGATAAACAGAAAGTATTATATCGGGTTGTTAGGTCAATAGTAAACATTTTTATTTACAGAATGTAACGACAAGAACACATAGTGTTTTATCCTTAGCAAGGTTTTACATTACATAAGAGTCCACCATAACAACTGTGGTATTTAAAATAAGAAATTTGTTATGCATTACCATGTCACATTCTCATTTGAATACTCTTCATTAAAAATAAAAGTTTAGTATAGTTTCAAATATTGAAAAACTAAGAGTTGTGTTACTTTCACATAATGAGTACTCTGAATCCCATGGTTAAATATAGAAAAAAAAATCAGATATGTTATGTGAAATGACATGATACAACATTTCTTAACAAGAAACAACAAATAATACAATCACGTAGGACATTTTTAGATGGCCATTTACAGCACAAAAGAACCCCTCATCCCCATGGGCGCTGTTTGCGCTGAAGAAGGCCTTCCAAAAAGGTTCCTTGTAATCGCAACTCACAATTGAACAAACATTATTTTGCTGCAGCCTTCAACAATTAACCTTGGACTTTTCAGGACATCAATCTGTTTGGCAGGCTGGATCGTGCCCTTTGCGATGCCGCTGCGCTTAGGAGGGACCTTTTGGGATGACGCTGCCTCTGCCCCTAGCAGAAACTTTTCATAGTTATTACAGGGGAATGCAGCATTATATCTTGCAATTTCTCAATAATTTTAAACAGTTAAGATTAAAAAATTGCAAAATACAGTGCTGCAGCCAACCTTTGATTCCACAGAGACTTCTGAGAGGGGCTGTGAAAGTGTTGTCCAAATTGGCCCTCCCCAACACGCAGCGGTATGGCAACTGACACGAGCACACCCTACCATGCGGATTGACATCTTGAAAAGTCCTTTGTTCAGTACCATTGGCAGCATCGGATCATTAATCCTGCTCACTTTATGAGCCTCCCCTCAACCGGCGGTAGTATTCCTCCATCACCCACATCTTCTTCTCCAACTCGATGTGCCGACGCTCAATAGTTTTCATTCTGGCATCGTACATCTCTTTCATTGTCTTTACTGAAAGAATAGAAAATGAACATGTCAGACTATATGGCAGTAATTAAATTCTTGTATGGCTTCTTTCTATTGACAGGATGACATAACTCTTAATCTCTATCGATGTGGAAATGGAACCACGTGGTTTCTGATTGTGGTGGGTGTATTATTACATTTCCATGTCTCTATGGCAACACACAGAGTGGCCACTTCCTGCATACGGTAGTTCTAAGAAGGAACGAGCTTGCCCACTCTTTCTGTTGACATACATATATATGGATTTTTTAAAGGAGCATTTCCACAGGTATTGACTAGTGTTCCTTGGTCCTACATGAATTTCAATTTCAGGCTGTTGCACTCTACTTTCCTGGAGCGGGTGCTTCGCCCTTATAAATTCCCTTGATTTTATTTTTGAAAAATAAGGATGTTTGCGGCCTGATTGAATGTGGCTTCCAAGTAACATCAGGAGTTATACTTGAGTTACTGGTTACTTGCCCATTCTTTTTCTCCTTTTTTGTGGATAATTGCTGTTAGTCCACAGCTCTGGAGATAGGTACCTTGTTTATAGAATTTTAAATAGAATTGGAAGTCTGTCCATTAAAAGCGCCTTAATAGATGCCGTGAGGGGGGGAAAAAATTTCACGACATAGGACCATCGTGCCACTTTTTTTTATGCCTCCAAAGAGGGATCTCACATTCCGATCTGTGGTTGTGGAGGAACTCCCACCTGTTGAAAGTATGTTAGCATAGCTATAAATGTGCCCGAAGCATTATTCTCTAGGAGAAAGGTTTCATACACAACATGTGACATGAAAGGAAGAAAGAGGGCAAGACAAAGGAAACAGAAAAATGTTAATAAATCTAAATCCCTGGTTGGTTAGCAGTAGGTAACGTGGGGAAAGATGTCATGCACCACCTACAAAGCAGTATGCATCGTTACCATGTACCCTCTGGTCCCTGTTTAGGTGTCAACTCTTGGTCCTCTCCACCATTTCCATAGATATATAATAGGAACCAACATTTCAGTTGTAGGTCAAATCCCACAAGAGTAGCGATCCAAAAAGTTATGTATCTTCCACTCAACAATGGGTTGTCATAGGGGGGCAATAAACATATTTTTGGTCAGCAAGCAACATTTTATAAATCAATTTCAATCTGACCTTTCCAAAAACTCATCTTTTGATACCATGCTCCCTATTAACAATGTACTAACCTTTTATTTCTAACAAGAAAGCATTTCTAACAATATATATATATTTTTAATAAGCCCCCTCTAAAATGGTGTGTGCTATTAAAATAAGGGGACTTTTCAGACGGAGAACTTACTTTTGACTAGGGGATAAAAGCAGGAAATTGTTAATATTTTCTATAGGGTGATTACATTTAAAAAGCTGTTCCTAATAAAGTTATGGTTTAAATTTTTCTATAGACAATTCAACACACTTTAAGTTGTAACGTTTACACTTCATGTATTATGTGACCTTTATTTGCTGTAACTGCCATAGATTCAATGTTGAACATGTTCAAAAAATAAACATAATGGAGATTCCTTACTCACCCTCCTGTCCAGCATTTTTTTTCCTCAAAAGACTGGCCCTTGACTGTCCCGAAGCTGAAAAATATTTAAGTGTGTAGCATCAGTTTGGAGTCAGTAATAAAAAGCATAATTTGTTTGTGCTGTCACTGTTGTTTATGTCTGTCCATTTGAAACCATAATTGCAGCAGTGCATGGCTGCATGTAGTGAAACTAGCAATATTCACAATAGATGTTAAGGTTAATTAAAATACAAAAATAAAGGTCTTAGAAGTAACACTTTCTGTTCATCACACTGCAGGCTAACTCAACAACTTTTAATAGAAATAATGAATCTGTAAAATCACACAACACACAATATGTCACTTTGACGTTATAACATGTCACATACTTTGTGTAAAAAAAGGTGGACACTTACTTGATGGCCTCCTATCGCACCAGTGTGGTTTCCCACTTTCCTCCCACAGCTCGTACATCTCCTGAAATTGTGGGAATCTGGCATCTTCAGGTGGCTCACCTTTAAAAAGTTGCATCAAATTAAAAAACTTAACCTTTAGTACTTTGAATTTTGATGCAACTTGTGTAGTGCTTTTCACAAAGCCCTTCTTTCCGAGGTACCTCGCAACATAGGAGTAATACTTGTTGTTAGGGGAGGAGGTGGATCTTATTAAAACATTAAGGCCCCCACTCCTCCTGATTCCTGCAAACAGGAGAGAAACCTCCTTTACCCCCCAATAATGCCCAAATCTAGACATGGCTAGCGAAGCAAAGGTGATGCCAGCCCTGTCGGATCAACCAGGAAGTAAGGATCCTTCTGGGAGGAGCATGCAAAAAATGTGCTTGGCGGTCACCTAGCAACCGTTTCAGACTTGTGGTTGGCGCCGCGCCGTAAGATACATATTATGTAATCACACTGCGACAACATGGAAGTATAGCAAAACAAGCATGCCGCGCTTGCGCGTTACAAAGTTTTCATGGTAGTCTTTTTGGATAGCAGGACACGAGTGCACAGAGAAGGATTTAAGTGGCTATTATTATGTTTCCCCAATAATTTTAAAAAAATTATGGATGCCCCTGTAGAGGACAGGCGAAGGCAAGGTAGGGGAGTGGGATGGAAAGATGATGAGATCAGGGACCTTCTGGAAATATGGGGAGAAAGACGGGTCCAGAAGGGCTTAAAAAGCTCTCGTAGAAATTTTGATATTTTTGAGAAAATAGCCTTGGAAATGAGAAATAGACATCACAAACGTACAGCTGAAGAATGTAGATCGAAAACAAAATGTATGAGGCTTGAATTTAAGAGGGTGGTCTCTCATAACAAGATTAGTGGCAACAGTCCTGCCACTTGTCCATATTACAAAGAGCTAGACAACATTTTTGGGGGGGATGCTGGTGTCGTCCCTCAACGCCTTTGCAGGAGTCTGTCAATGAAGACAATTATGTCAAAAACAAGTAGCCAGGGGGGTTCATCTGACAGGACAGACCCATCACGTTCTCAGGAGATGGATGACTCACTGGTCACCATTGACGCATCCCAGATTGCAGAGGAAGGTAAGCACATGTTCCTTTGAAGAATGTCAATGCCGCTGCTAGTTTCCCACTGTTTAATGGGAGAAACATTTTTTAAAGATGTGTGTTATTAAAGGTTTGTATACGTATATGTTAAAAAAAACCCACTCACACAATAAAGCATTCTTAATAGAGAATACTGCTACATAAGCACAAAAATTATTGGAAGGATTCCATTATTTTCCTAATAAATAGAGTGTCAACATGTGATATACTTACAAAAAAATCATTGTTATAACGACTCAAATGTTCAATGGAGGGCATCTTCCTTGGGCCAGTGAATGGAACCTATTATTAGGGAACAGGGCATCCTACAGGGTTTTTTTTGTTCTTACATTATTCATCCGCTTTCTATGCTCTTAGAAAAAGACTACTTAGAAGAATGTGTTCCCATAAATTTTAATCAAGAATGAAAATTTAATTTTATTTTGAAATACAAAATAACGGGATTGGTGATGCATCCATCCTTCGGCCGGGTAAATGAAGTATACAATCCCTTTTCTGTTCCCCTTCATTTTCCTTCTGGTACAGTCAAAATTATAACCAACATTATGGCAGAAAGGGTTTTTGAAGAGTCGAAGAAGCACTGCACCAAAAAAAAAAAAATACAGAGAGAAAGACTACTAAACCGTTCTGTATCTTTCTAAAATAAAAATTAAGGGATTGCATTGCAACGTTTCACTGCCGCTGTGAAGGGCCAAACGTGTCCCGGAAATTAAATTGCCCCTTTAGAAGCACAGCCAAGCTACACGAGCTACATTTTTTCTTGGAGCACATTACAGGTAGAGCAGCAATATCATAAACATTGTCATTATAAAAACAAATCTGTGTGTGCAAAATGCAGTCAAGTCTATCTACAGGAGATATTAAAGGAAATGAGTTTGGATTTCTCATTATATGGTTGAATTACCTGTTTCCCACGTTTTGTTCATAGATGATGACTCTGGAGCAGGCCTCAGAGAGTTGCATGAAGCCATGGAAGAGGAGGAAAGGATGGAAAGACTTAATATTGCCAGTCAGCAATCAGTAGAGGAGGATGAGTCCACCATAGGCACTCTTGTAGCAGAGCAAGGCAAGTCATGCTTCAAAAATGTCCCATTTTAAAAACCAGACTCCAGTGATGTACTTTGAATGAAGGATGGTTTATTTTGAAATGTTTGCTGTTAAGAAGAATCCACAGTCAATAAAGGTGCCAGATAGATAGTTGGTTAGACCTTGTACCAATTTTGATTTTCTCTATAATGTTGTACCCTATCTGCATATACCTATACTAAAATTTTATTGAAAACACTGTATTTCATGAATGCAAATATCAAAGTCGTGTTTGAGTTAATTGTTAAATCAGTTGTATATTTTCATGTTTCATAAACGTTTCACGTTCAAAATAATTCCTATATATGAATACTTTATTCCGGTCTGTCAACAGGCATAGGTGCAGAAGAGGAAGTCGCAGATGACACGCAGGAATCCCCCAACGAAGAAGAAGAAGAAGAGGAAGGTATGTCAAAAATTATCCAAATTTAAACATATTGGGAGTACCTTGTTATCTTGAAATAACCAGAAAACGTTCTTGTGTTATGTAAAGTTTATATTTCTTATCTCACCATACAAATAAAAGTATTGTTACAAATAAAATCATAAACCCCAGAGATGGCAAAAAGGAGGAGAACATAGAAAGGCCCATTTTAATTCATAGCTTTAAAACTGAAATGTGATGATTTTTCAGAGTTTGTCATGGCGGTGACGGGCAATCACAAAGGACATCAAAAAATGCATAGTAACAAAAAATCAACCTTTTTTTACAGAGAGTGAACCAGCTCCAAGTCTGGCAAGCATGTCTCCAGGAGCCCGTCTACGCAACTGAGGTCACATGAAAAAAAGGGTAGAAGAGGAGAGGCGATTGCACTAGCAATTATGAGAAATGCAAATGAGCAGGCAAAGATAGCCCTTGAAGTCCAGGAGAGGTACGAACAGCGTTTAACCAAACGTATGGAAGCTGACACTGCTGTGCTTTGCTGCATAGAGCAACTGATGAAACATGAAATGAAAGAGAGCTGAGAGGACAGAAAGGAGATGATAGGTTGTCTCAGGCCTCTTGCAAACATCACAGGTACACTAATGCAATGTCTTTCTGCAAGTATCCCATCCACGGCAAACGTAGCAACGCCATCAACATCTACAAACACAGCAACCCATGGTAGCAGTGTCATCCCAAGACCAAAGCCTGGAGCAAAGAGGAGACTGCTGGTGTCAAAAGTGAAAAGATCATCGACATTGACCACAGCAGACTATTCTTCCAACATAGAAGAAACCTCCGCCAGTACTTCACAGGAGCAGCTGCAAGGCTCCGAGAAGGAAGTAGGAGAATCAGAAATGGCTACACCCCTTGCATCTTCGAAACCAAAAAGAGATAGGAAGAAGAAGGCAAAATACAGCCCCTAGGAATCCCTTTGCCGAAGGAAATCATCGAGATACCCGTAAATCACCAATAAAACAATATTATCAAAGGAGTAATAAAAACTGAACAACCAGTGTTAATGATGCGAGTGATGGTATGCAAAGTAGAAAGTAAACCACCAAACCATCACCACTAAGAAAAACTGGGGGGGAAAAACCCCTTGAGCTCAAACAACTTCTCTCTACCTCATCAAAGCATCCAAAGCATTGTGAAGCCATAACCACGTTGTGAGTCTATCTGTAAAACAATGTGCATTTCCTATATGACCTGACATTTTCTACCTTGAGAAATATCATAGCAATGTATGGAGATTTCCAGCCAACACAGGCATAATTTAACTATACAGCAGTCATGGGTATCGATTACCCTACTGCAATCTCAGTGGTTGCAGTTAAGTATGAAAAATATTTATGTTGCCAGGGGTAGTAAAGATCCATCCTAAAACTAAATTCCCTGAAACATCAGTAGGCCAGTTTAGCATCCGAAGTATAATATTCATGCAAAGACAGTGTTGTGTGGAAATCTACATAGTAGCTCCATTAACATGTGTGATGTAACCACGTTCAAATGTTTCTTTCGTTTTATGGAAGTCAATCTTTTATGCAATATTTTTTTATTTTTTTTAAAGGGCAGAAAGAAATGCCAAGTGCTTGTGTAAACATTTTAAAGTTATGTTTAACGAGACGCTTTTATTTTTTATGACTTCTCTGATATTTCAGCAAGTTTAAACAGGGTCTCTCGTGGCATCCTGAAATTTTTAACCCACATGTCATTGTCCCACTTTGTGAGCACCTCCTAGTTCCACCATCCTGCCCTTTTACGTGGGCGTACCCACCAACGTCGAGGTGCAGGAGTGGTCCCCCACCATGCAAGCACATCATTCAAAGAGGATGCTCTCACACATCTACGACATCATCCCCCAATTGTCACCTTCCTCTTTTTTGATGACAGGAAACTGGAACACATGTATAATGGATTGAAGCCTAGTGTTTCCCCGTCCCTCCATGTCATAAAAAGACACAGCCATGTTTGCAAAAACACATAACAGGGTAGTAAAAAGGGCTAAATCACGACAAACAGAGAGTTCGGTAGCCATAGCTTCACGTGAAGACATCACTGTGCCTTCAAATCCCATGAAGCACTAGTACCGACATGATATTTGAAGGACCTCCCCTCAGGAAGAATGGAGGAACATGTTATCGTGAGAAAATAAATTCAAAGCAAAGAAGGAGCAAGAAAAATGGCGAACGGCGCACAGGAGATGTTACTGCGCGTGCTCACGTACCCTTCTCGTGGCACTGCAACGCGAATGTATCCTTTCCGAAAAGAGTTAGCATGAGAAGGTAAGTTATTTGTAGTGTGACAGGATCAGAATATAATGCTGTACGAAAACAAAATGCCGTTACTGTTACGCAAACATGGCACGTCCGAGAGCTGTTGTGACTGTTGTGCAATGACAACGCAAACATTTGTTCTATTACTGCTGCGTTTTAATTCTCTCATCTGAAAAAGTCCTAAGACAGCTTCTCTCATTGAGAAAGAGAAATCTTGCAAATTGGCTTTGTGTCCCTGTTATTAACAGCAGCAGTCACTGAGAATGACAAAATCATCCTTGATTTGCTAGCTAAAACCTGTAGCAGGACATGATTTAAGCTCTAAGTGGATGGCCAAGGATTACACACTGGTATTTAATGCTCTTTGATCTGAATTGTTTACACTTTTTTCAGTTTCTACATCCAGGTCTGTATTTACAGAGGCTCAAAATGGGAATTGCTCCCCACACCAAATAAGAATTCTACCCCACTCCTCCATGAAATTATCCCTCTGTTCACAAATTTCCATTATTGTAGAGAGTGAGACATTAAAAACAGTTCACATCTAGAACCCTTGCATTTGCTGTGTTTGCCTTCCCTTGGAAACTTTGCCTGTCCCTATTCTTTGGATGCCCATTCTGTATTTCTAAAAGCTCACTTGAAGTTTTAAGTTACTGCAGTGCTAGAAATGGGAGGACTGAAGGAAAAGTTCATGAGGGAGGGGCAGAATTCTTATCTGGGTGGGGAATACCCTCAAACACATACCCCTGTAGCTATGGTACATCCCTGTCTAGATTCATGAAAATAAGGGGGGGAGAAGAAGAGAGATTTTATATTCATGTGTATGTGTGCATTTGCCAAACAAAGACAACACTTCATGTATATGATAAAACTGCAGTCTAGTAACAAATACATTTTAGTAGATTTCCTAGATTACATAGTCCCACAAAACTCTTTATTATTATTTTCTGCAAAAGACTAACATGTCTACAGCTGCAATCCACACTTAACATCCCAACTCTACTATGGCTTATATATCAGAAGAGTTCATGAAAACATGCAGGTTGTTTGATATGCAACTCACCAGCCTTGTTAGTAATTATCTTACGTAAGCTGCTTTTACTCTGGGAATCTTTTCAGCAGAAGAGTGGGATAAAAATGCTTAATAAATAAAGTGTTGGAATATAGACAATGCAGTAATCCAAGAAACCCAACTGTTTTGTGGCCTCAACCAGTACTTGGAAGTAACCATTTGCAAATAGTTAGTTATATTAATTGTAATTAAATTGTTCCCATGATAGCTGAGGTATAGCTACATCACCTAACAGTTATAACTTAAGAAGATATAACTTCCCTCCTTTTTCAGTCTAACTGTTTTTGTTTGTTTGTTTGTTTGTTTTACTTTTTAAAAAGTTATGGAGATGTTTTAACTTTTCAAAAGGTGGAGAAATATCCCATGGCTCCTGTGCTGACTCATGTTATGCCTCATACTCTCTTCTGGTTGTTGTGGCTGTTCACAACACTTGTGGCATTCAGGTTTTGTAAAAAGTAACAGAGGTAACCTACAAAACATATCCAAGGCTAGCTGTGTTAGCCATACAACAAAATACAACCATGTCCAAAATCCACAAAACAGTGATACCCTTATTGGGCCAACCAAGAATGCACAAAATACATCATGCAAGTTTTCAAAGCTCCACTGGCTTCTTCATCAGGCAAATGTGGTAAAAATCATACAGAAGAAGAAGAAATGACTGCATTAGAGATGCAGAACCTACACTTTGTCTAGGTGTTGCTTTTGCTGTTGTCAGTTAAGATGCTCTGGAGGGATGTCAATGCAGGCAGAGGTCACTCCTCTCTTTGGCCATGTGGGCTCTGGGAGACAAAGAGTCATAAAATCCAGGCAATAAATTTTCAACTCCATTAGCAACAGAAGTGACTTTATCAATTACTAATGGAATTGAAATTCTATTGCCTGGATTTTATGACTCTTTGTCTCCCAGTGCCTACATGACCAAAGAGGGGAGTGACCTCTGTTTGCATTGATAGCCCTCTAAACCATCTTAACTGACAACAGCAAAAATGACATCTTGACAAAGTGTAGGCCTGTGACCCTAGCATTGTCTTATTTTTCCTCTACTGTATGATTTTTAATACATTTGCCTGATAAAAGAAGCCAGTGGCACTTTGAAAGCTTGCATGTCATATTTTGTGCATCTTTGATTGGCCCAATGAAAGTAACCTCGTTACCTCAGGCTACTATGCTTGTTATTTTTTAGAAAATGACAAATAGATAATGACGTTTTTAAAATGTTAACATGTTAACTATAATGCCAATTAATTTCTTTGGGTTCTTTGGAACCATAGCAGTTTTAGAAGTGACTTTCCAAGCTCTGTAGAAATCCACAAATGGGATGTTCAGCTGATACCTACAATCCTGACAAATGGGACCATGTCTTGCAAGAGAGGGAGAGAACAGCAGTTTCAGCTGGTGTTCCAATTATCTAATAAATTTTAGAAGGTCTGAGTGAAAGAGCCATTGTTTGTACTGCAGTAGATATCTGTTATATACAGTGCTGGGGAAAGTTACTTTTTCACTACAATACCCAGAGTCCTCAGCCATCACAGTAGCTGGCTGGCTGGGATATCATGAGACCCGTAGTCAAAACAGTAACATCCCCAAGCTTCAGTCATATCAACCTGGTGATTCCTATTCTGGCATCCTTTTAGTGGTTTTTATTTTCCTTCCCCCCAGCTGTTGCTCCTGCCACATTCTTTTTCCTAAAATGTATGCTTTTTTTTAAAGAGGCTTGCCTAGAGATACCATTAAGTGCCCAAATTGGGGGCTTATGACAGAGTGGCACAAAGCTTTTATTGTGCAACCTTGCAGCCTTGAGAAATGATCTAATTGTCTTTCCCCTTTCTCCTCCCACGCCCCCAAACAACAAAATTGTTGGCAGAGAGGTTTGTTTAATTATATAACCGTAGATAGCCTGACTCATAAACAGATCTCTGGAACTTGTTTTACCTTCTCTTATTATGGGTAAACAATAAATTGGGCCCAGCTGACACCTTGATGCTGTTGTAAGTGGGAAAGAACTCAGAGTGGCAAAACATGGTGTTTGGGACAAGTAACGTGGCACACTTGTAGTCCATCCTTCAGCAATTGATAATGTTCTTTCTAAACACATGCACGAACATACATGGGTAAAGTATGTTGACATTTTTATACTAAATCACATTGAACATGTTCCTCAAAGCAAATTTGCCACAATAGATGACTAACATTTCAATGGAGATCACCCTCCATTACTGTTATTATGCTGGCATATTTTGTGGTGTTTTTATGCCGGAAAAAGAACCCTCTACTAGACCTACCTTGAGCAGCGGCAATGAGGCATCCCCGGCATAAATGGAGCATAAATGGAGTTCCGTTTACTTCCAGGGTTGAGATCTTGCCAATTCTCATGAGAAGACATAAGCGTGGCAAATTCAAAAAGTTAAGGAAGACAAATACATAAAACATAGACACAAGCACAGAAATACACTTTAAAAATTACAAATAAACCAGGGGTGGATTTCATAAAAAGCATCTCCTACCTGGCTGTCATGATCTCACCTGGAAGTGTTCTGTCACTGACACCATATTCACGTGAACACAATAGCACAAGGATTCAAATGACGGCAATGACGGCAACAAAGTGCCAGGGAAGCTCTATTGACAGTTTGGGGCATCAATAAAATAGAACAGCTTTTTGACAATACATGGTCACAAAAGGACAACATCATATGGTATGCACACCCTTTCACAATAATTAGGCATCATTGTGACACCAAATTTGCTTCAGCTGATTAAGTCATCTGTTTCTACAGTCACACTTATGAGTGAAATAATAGAGATGCTTACCAACATATGGATTTGGGGGTCCATTGTTACTTGATCTTCTCTGTGGGACAGTATCAAGGTAAGAAGAATTCCACCATTACTTAATTATTATTTCTCAATATCCTACCCTTTAACTGTCCTGATTTGGCAAGGACATTCTTGATTAAACCTCTGTCCCACTTTTCCATCTGCTTTTAAAATGCCCCAATTTCTCCTTCCTTCCCTAGCCAACTTACCTCCATTGTCCTTGTGTTTCTTCATTCTGTGCAAACGGAATTCAAAGTGCAGAAGTAGGTTTCAATCAAATTAGCAGGGAGGAGAGGAGATGAGGGTGGAACCTGGTGTTTCCCAGTAGGCTCAGGCAAAAGCAAACTGCTGCAGCAGCTCCTAGATTGTGTGTTCTTCCTCATTAATAATTTTGGCCATCTTGACCACACTACGATGTTACTTAGCCACATATATCCCCGTTTTCATCTTTGAAATTTTGAGGAGGGTATGCAATACCAGTGCTATAGTTAAGGTATACCGGTACCTCTTTTTGTATGGCTTTGTAATCTATGCCTGTATGTTCTCTCTTGCATTCATAACTTGCAGAAAAAGGGTGGAAGGGTTGAAAAATCTGAGTATTTGTGTTAGAAATTATCCAGCTTGAACTGCAAGACAGACGGAGCAGAATATGAGGCATAGCCAACCCAATGAATAATAACAGTAAGGGCATCTGTTCATTTATATAAATATCACAAATGTAATAGTAATTTGATTGCTCACTAAAGGCCCTGCCTATATGCATTTGGAATAGAAAGTAGGCACCATTCTAAATTAATAAACATGGACTAGACTTGTTTTACAGGCCTATCTATATGACACTTAAGGCTCATAAGGAACTGCTAAACCACACTATCAAGAGAAAAGGCCCCACAGGGCAGAGAGGCTTGAAGTGCATAGTTGGACTTGTCACTGGACACTGATCTCAGATGAGAAAGAGTAAAAGTGTGTGTGTGTGTGGGAGATTAAATCAGATTATAACACTATGATCTGTGCAGATGTTCTTAGCAAACTGGTAGTGCTTAAAAATAAATTACACGTTTACTGTAATATATACAGTATGTAAAAACAAATCTATATGAATAAAATTCTCCCTAAATCAGGTTCCTTTGGGAGAGATTTATAGCCCCAGTTCTACAGAGTTCTGTGGGATTTAGTTCTAGGACCCATTTGGTCTTTGAGGTCATCCATAGAGGTCTTCCACATGTTCCTGGTGTCTGATTGGAAGCTGCTTGAAGAAGGACATTTACTGTGGTAGCACCTGCTAAGTGGTATACTCCTCCATCAAAACCTGGACATTTTGCAAACTATCCTTAGTTTTTAAGCACATGTTGAAAACATATTTTAGCAATCCAACCCTGTTTAGTTCAACCTGACATCAGTTTCTTGTTCCTTATAAAGAATGTACATTAATTGGTGTGTTGTGTGTTTGTTTTATATATGCTGTATGTTACGTTTTATTGATGCATACCACTTTGAACTGTAGGGATATAAGTAGTGTATACATTTTTGCAAAGAAATAAATTTGCATCTGCTGATTTAAAGGAAAGTATGCGTAGGATTGTATTCTTCATAGGTTTCCTACATAGTCACTAACATTCCCCCCTCCAAAAAAAGAGGAACTGTGACACCCAAAAAGAGGACAAGCAAAGCTTTTCATACAGTATGTACTGTTTATATGTAGAGGTGCAAGTCTTAAGTAACTGAAAAGGTTTAATCTAAATAGAGAAATCAAGACATCTAGCCATATTAGGGAAGACTACAATCAGGTGAGTGGTGCCTCTTCAGTCTGCTGCCCAAGTACCAAATGTTGATCAGCAACTTTAAGACCCCTCCTTGCTCACCCTTCTGTTATCTTTAGACCTGACTTAATCTGGACAGCCTTTCAGACAGAGGACTATCCTCTATAAAGCAAGACCCATGGCTTATGCATTCAATACAATGGAGATTCTGGGCAGAGGAACTTACAGGATAAACTGTACATCATGTGCTAACTTGCATACTGGAAATTACATTGATAGGATTTAAAATAGTTTGTGCTGCACTATGATCATGGGTGAGTAGGAGTGTGTGTGTGAGAAAGGAGAGATTATGTGATCTCCCTGTGCATAGTGTTAACCTAAGAGGTGGGAGGAGGCACTTTAGAGTCCCACCCATGATGACAAAATCTCTATTATTATCTGAGGGAATTATTAGCTCAAATGGAAGCCTGAGAGAGGAGGGTAAATTCGGGGATCTTTTCACCTATGTATACCAGTACTAACTGTAGAGAGCACTCCAGTTAAAGTGAAATAAAGTATTTTTATTAGAAATAACACAGGGGATACACTAGCATACAAAACAGACACTCTTAAGTAATACACAAGGCTATTGGGGGAAAAGGTGGGCAGGTTGGATAGAGAGAGGTCTGGGAAGATAGGGTTATAGCTACCAGTCTTAAAGAGAAGAGTTCCATGCAGTGAAGAGGCTCAGGCATCTGAGGGTCTGAGGGTGGCACAGAGAATCTGGTAGAGTGTCCATCTGTGGCACACTTAGCTGGGGGCTGGGATATTTATACCCTATTTCATATCCTGAAGGGGTACCCTAGTTATGACAAAGTCTGGATGGCTTTCCCAAGGGATAGACAAAGGGAATAGAAACTCAACTGATTGCTTCAGTTCCGGAAAGACAGACATTGATGTTTCTGCAGTAACCTCTTAATGTTTGACCAGGTAGGGAGTATATGAAAGATTTCTGTAGGTTATGGATTAAGGAATGGTCACTTAATTGCTTGATTGAATTATTGCTGGGAATGCCCAAGGCTGGAAGAAAGGATTAGCACATACCTCCTTACTGACTGTGTTTACTACTGGGCTTTCTGTATAATCCTAACATGGGCTTTCTTGCCATTATATTTCTAGACATAACTCAGGTCATTGTGACCTTAGACTGACCTCCAGTCTGCCTAACCTCCCAGCCAAGTGACCCCGAAAAGTGTCCAATATTTCCAGTTATGAGAAACTGTGGGGAGGGGGTAGTAGGGCATACTAACAATATCTTGAGCAGCTAATCAGTGGAGTGGTGAATCCAATTCAGACTTGAGTCTCATCTTTAAATGATCTCTCCAAGGTGCTGAATAGGATAGGATTCAACATCTTGGCCAGCTCCTTTAAAGGTTGGACCAGTGGTTCTCAAATGTTGGTTCTCCAAGTGTTTTGGACTTTAGCTATCAGAAGCTCCAGCCAACCTGGCCAACAACCAGGAATTCTGGGAGCTGAAGTCCAAAACATCTGGAGGACCAAAGTTTGGGATCCACTGGTTTTGACTAAAACACACTGGCATGGAAACCAACAGCTGCCAACCCATAGCATTTAAAGTCAGCTAGCACTGCATAAATAGCAGAAGGAAGATCTGAGCTTAGCTTGTGCTGAGATTTGCTTGCTCCAGGATCTGCTTTCTAAGATGATGAGTACCTGTACATTTTCTTCAGTTTCCTCTGGCACTCTCAGAATTATGAAACATAGTTCCTTATGGGATGGCTGTCTAGGAAAGTTCACTTCAGTACTTTTCATTAAACAAAATCAGAATGAACAATAGTGATTATGTGCTCTATTACCTCCCTGCCTAATCATGGGAAGTTGGCTACAGGCAGCTGGCAATGCAAACTCATGTGCCTCTTTCTCCAGACAGATGAAAGAAAAGAAAGTTCTACTCAGAGGCAGGCCTCCCTGCATTCAACACATCTTAGTTCTTATTTAGGTTTAGGATTGCAGATTTAAAGGAGTTTTAAGGTTGGCTGGGACACAACACCCCATCAAACCCAGGGTGACTTCCCTCTGGCAGCCTCAGTCTTGTCACATAACCTGCCTATCCCAAACTGCTGCCTCCCTCAGCTGTGAGCAGGATTAACCCAGCCTTGCTTATACCTCTCCAGTGAAACAACTAAGCAGTTTGAATTGATTATGAATTAAGCTGAAAAAATTTCCATTGAAAGGGGCAATTTAATTAAATGTGCTCTTTAAAACAAAAGCCACTCCCTTAAGTTGAAATTCCAGCTCAAGCTTTTTCTAGAATCAAGTTATTAATTAATTAAATGAGCCATAAAGATGAAGAGTGAACACATTTTTGCATGACCCAGTTCTTTACCCAATGCCTAGTTTACGTGAATGTTGTTGTTGTTGTTGTTGTTGTTGCAGCAAATCAACCCCCTCCACGTCCTTTTAAAATGCCCACCACGGTTGGTGAATTATAAGGCTTAAGGACAACTGAGAATGGGTCTTCTTGGCTTCCGTATGGTCCTCATATGGTCTAACAATCAAATACTACATAGAGACCCCTCATCTCCAAGACACTGAGATTCTAAAGCTTTTAACCCTGGGACCTTTGATGGGATTCACATGGGAATCAGTAACTAAATTAAGTGACTGGAGATGAAGAAATCAGAAAAGAAGTGTTTCTGATGGGGTGGATGAGAAATGGAGTTTTCAAATAATCCTGTAGCTGTTCCCTTCACCGCAAAGCTCAAAACAGGTCCAAGTGGTAGAAGAATGAAATAATGGATAGGATTTTTCTCATTCATTCTGGTAAGGCTTTTGGTGCAGCAATGCAATATAATTGTAAACACCACCATAAAAGTGTTGTAATTCAACCAATTGTTAATTGAGACATCACCGTTTCAACATAAATGCAACTGATTTCAGGGTTTTTTGCCTCACCAGCAATTAACACATTAGGCCTTCCCCAGTGATGTTACCATCCCTGCATGAAGTCTCACTAGAACTGGCAAATACTGTACACTGCCAGACTCCACAGAGTTCTTCAGTAGATATTTGCTTCTGAACAAGGCCTAGGAAACAGCCCTATCCCATTACCTAGTAACTGTCCTCCATTCCACGGAATAAGCTGAATGAGAAAGAAAGAAGCCACATAGTTACCAATGGTCAATTTATATGTATAGATACAATTTTTAAAAGCTCCTACAGTTTAAATAGACACACAATGGACTCTTTTATCTTTCGGAATGCAAGTGTGACTTACAATGGTAGCAAAACCTAGGACTAGGATGTTTTTTAGCTGTATGCCTTCAAGTTGTTTCCAACCTATAGTGACCCTAAGCTGAACCTATTGTAGGGTTTTCCTTGGCAAGATTTATTTGGGGGGGGGGTCTATTGCCTTCCTCTGAGATTGTGACTTGCCCAAAGTCACCCAGTGGGTTTCCATGGCTTAGCAGGGATTTGAACCCTTGTCTCCCAGAGTCTAGCACTCAAACCACTGTACCACATTGCCTCTCTGTTTCCAGGGCCCCTTGGACATATCCTGATTTCTGAGCCTAGCATAAGTCACGAGTTATTATGGCAACTGAGCATCCCTCCCTTTACCACACCATCTCAGGTTACCAACATTGAGACCTGCTTCTCTGACTATCTCCTAACAGTGTTATTTTAACTGTGTGCCCAGAAAAGCTCCACCTGGGTGGAGTACAAAATAGGTGCTTACAAAATACCTACAAAATACAAAAGAGGAACCTCATAGGTATAAAATGTGTTAAAGAAGAGGGTTTTAGGATGTTACTTTTTAGGATGTTACTGACAATGATTCTCAGAATCCAATTGGCCATGCTGGCTGGCAGTTTCTGGAAGAGGGAAGCTGAAAAGTAACTTTTTCAAGCAATGTTACAAAAGCCAGGTCCAGCCTCATACCTTCCAAAATTTTACAGATGAAAGCTGGGACACATGTAGCCAGGCAACAGTTGAGTCTGGTCAAGATGGCAAAAGTTATTTACGAGCAATAATAGACAAGCTACAGCAGTATGCCTATGCCTTGGCCTTCACCTACTGGGAAGGATAATAGCATTAGCATTTATATTTCTATGCCACTTATCAGTGCCAAAGAACTCCCTACGTAGTTTACAAGGTGTGTTAACTAACTGCTCCCAATTATTATGATTTTTGTGTTATTGTTACGGCCTTTTGCGGTCGGGTGTATTTTTCAGTAGAATGGTCTTATTCCAATAAAAAAATTCCTAATCTCAAAAAAATAAAAATAAAAATCCTAATCCCAACAAGCTGGGTACTCATTTTACCAACCTACAGAAGGATGGAAGGCTGAGTCAACCTTGGAGCCCTGTAGGATCAAACTCACAACCTTTGTGGCTACAGTATAGGGAGTTAACCACTGTACCACCAGGGCTCCTTATAATACTTGTCCCCTTCCTCTCCTCTCCTCTGCTGAATTAATTGAGTGCAAACTACTTTTTGTACTTTGAACTCAGTTTGCAGCAACTGAAATAAGCTGAGGACAAAGAGGACAGGGTGAGAGGAGAGAGAAACTGGGACATTTTAAAAGCAGCTGAAAAGTTGTATGCCAGAGGATTAATCTGGATTGTCCCTGTTAAATCAGGACACTTGAAGAGTATGGAGTCTTCTGCTCTTTAGAAGGACAGGATAATAATGTGACCAACTGTGGATGGAACAAAAAAAAAAAAAATCATATTTGACACAAAGCCATTGGAGGAGGAAGAACATTATAACTGATTGCTTTATTGATACTGTATTACAAATGAAAAGTACAATAGGTGCAGAATCCGGGCAGTTTGAATCTTGCATATTGAGTGCACACAAGTGAAATATTTCAAGATACATCAACTCCCACTTCCCCCCTTTCCCACCCCACCCCGCCATATAAAACTTGAGCAGACAATAATACATACAATGAAACACACACACACACACACACACACACACACACAAATCCAAAAACAAAGGGTTTTTCCCCCCCAAAACAACAAATACAATTCTTCCCTTCATTTAGTGCAGAGGCAGCTAGGTCTATCACCAAAAAGACTGAGCCTTTGCAATCAGGTAGGATGAAATGGATGAAGCTTGTTATTTGAACCAGTTAGGGGAACCATGTTCCATCCCATCTGGTGCTTGTGAGGTTGCACTAGATGGGTGGAAGAAATCAGACCACTACAGATTCCAGCAATGTTTTTGTATTTATTTTTTAAAGTGGGATTGCCCCACCCTGACAAAGAAAAAAAATACACAAAAGAAAGAAAGAAAGAGTTTGCAAACTAGAAATTCCCTAAGGATCAGTTGTGCTACACCAGTATAGGTAATTTACACCTAAATCCTGGTGAGTTGTGCTGTTTTCTGTTGTAAAGCCAGCCACCCTCCCTCTTGAACTGTTTTTTGACAGGGTTTGATCTCTACAGTTACTTTTGTGGCTATCAAGTAAACCTCCCCAGATCCCCTATGCACACTGCAAAAGAAGGCTTGAAGATCCCCATATGCTTTGATCACTCATTCAACCATTACTTGCCTAAGTACAGATTGTTTAAGGTCTCTTGGGCCAAGTTGAAATATTATCAAATTAATATTTCCAAGGCACCTAGGTGATCTGAACAACAGAGCATTCTGCTCAGCATAGTTATAAAACAACATCTCAATGCTAGAACACATTTCCTCTGGCTGCCTCATCACTAGTTTTGCATAAATCAGGCAACCCAGATCATATATGCCTGAATTCATCTTAAAGAGGCTTGCTCCCAAATATGCATGCATAGGACTAAAGCCTTAACAGTGAATATCAACCTGAAAAGGAAAGCCAACCAGCCAAGGTACCATCCAACTTTACTGTTTTGATCAGATTTAGGAGTTTTCTTGCCCAGACTTATTACCTTGGAATTTTGATTTTAATTAAATTTGGCTTTGGCTCCACATTTTATCCCCACCCCCACCCCAGTATTGGCGAAGTAGTAGGGAAAAAATCTACCTCTATCTGGCACTAAAGTAAATGATTGTAGAAGGGGATTCCAAGAACAGTCCTGAATTGTGTTCTTCTAAACTGCTAGAGAGGCATTGAACCAACGTCCAAGGTGCAAATGTTCCAAAGCCAGTTTACCTGCATAATTTCTTAGCAGAACACCTTTTGTCCCCGCAGCCTACTAGCTACTGCAACTTTCCCCCAGCTGACAAGTGCTTGAGGGGTATTTAACTTTATGAACATTCCACCGACTTAGACCAATATTCCATAATCTCAAAATAAAGCACATACTTTTAACTTCTTAGGGACCCAGCTCTGTTAAGAATATTATAAAACTGAGATGGCAGACTACAGATAAATTCCCATTCCTTTCATTATTGTTATGCTGCAATAAGAAAGTGATCCCTCTGTTTGTTACCTTATAACATATACATATACAGGTATATAGGAAATTATAAAGAAGCCTTGATAGTTATGGGTAAAGACTATTTGAAGCATTACTAATTTTTAAAAGGGGGGATTCTTTTGGTAAAGAAGCTTTTGTTTTGCAAATGTAAACTCTTAATCTCCTTTTGCTGGTCTCTCTTCTCTTCTCCCCTCACTCATATTTAACAGGGCTATTTATTTATTTGTTTACCTTTCTTTACTGCCCCATTATGGGGTTTAATTGTTCTGTTTTGCAGTGCCATGGAGAACAAAACCTTCAAAGGCTTCATGGCTCAAGATTGCAAGATACAAATTCCAAAACTGACAACAGAGACCCCCCCCAAAAAAAATCGCTACACTTCTTTAAAAAATAATAATACCATTCAAGTAATTTTTATGTTCTTTAAAATGTAGTTTCATATATAAGGCAAAGCAGGTACAGAACCAATTAGATGCCCCCCTTTTTTATTAAGCAGCTGAATATATATGGTATCGATACTGGTTTCCCACTTTTTAAAAAACTGATAGGTTAGGCAGGTGACTGATACTTTTAACTTTTTTTGTGGGGGGGGGGTTTAATTTTTTTTTTAAAAAACTACCTTCTGCGCACCTCTCCAGTCAAGTCTTGGGTGTCAAACAAAGGAACTGGTGTGTTAATTTCCCTGTCCTGATACATCAAGTCTGATACTGGTTTTGTACCACAAAGGATGAGGGATGAGGAAGAAGCAAGAATGAAGAGGGACCAACCCCTTCAGATATGTTACATCTCCACAGTCCTTCAGTTTTTGTGTTGTCAAAAACCAAATTGTACATTTCCTCCTTGCTGGAGAAGAAAGAAGGAAAACTTGCTATTTTCAAGTGGGTTATCTGTTATTGCTGCCAAATCAATGGGATGCTCAAAGGAGTTCCCAGAAGGATTGGACCTTCCCCCTTTTTGCCAAGGAGGAAGGAAGGAAAAGATGCAGCAGGATAAAGAGATGCGAGGAGGTCAGTTGGGTGAGCGACCCATTTGGGCAATAACTTTTTTTGACTGAAAAATAGTTATCGTATCAGAGAGAAGGTGGCAGAGGGAGACAGGAGGGGGGATGACAAGCTCAATAGAAGGATGGTGCTCCTTGTGCTCCAAAGGCCAATGGGGTGCTCTATGTACAGTGAATAGTTCCATGAAATCCAATAGAATCAACTCACAAAGCACATGTATATGCCTTTGCAGTCAGCATGCTCTCGGTTCTGGTTGTCAAAGACTGAGTGAAGGATGTAAGGAAGACAAATCATTTCTTGATCTACAATGCATATAGATGTATTTGTGTTTCTGCATGTGCGTGCATTTTGTGTATATGAGTGAAAGGCAATTAGCTCATATGGTCATGACCAAGCTATATTTCAGAAGAGAAAAAAAAAAAAAAAGAACACACTTATCACACTTTCCTAAAACGAAAAGCTAAAAATTTCAAGTTCAGTATTCGAGATCTTGACCTTCCCACCCCTCCCTCTTGTAATTGTCTGGATTCATTTCCCCCCATCCAACTTACATTAGCACCATAACAACATTTAAACATTACAATCCCTCTTCAGTTAACTACACATACACAAAAATGGTCCCATTAAAAATAGTGCTTTTTTTCTGCCAAACAAAAAAGTTATATATAATATATATTTTATATAATTCAACTAAATCTGTGGCAAATGTGCAATGCAGACGCCTCCTCCATTAAAGTGAACCTACGTTCACTCTCTCTCTCTCTCTCTCTCACTTCATCGGTGATTTTTAAAAGGTGCAAATACATTTGGAACGGTGTAATTAAAAATAAGATAGTGGGCCTTGTCATTTCTTTCTCTGGCTTTTAAAAACGTGCAAAGAAATAAAAAAAAGAACCCCTCAAAACACATACTGTAGACTTAACTGGGACTTCTCAGACAACATAATGGGATGGAAACAAGGCCAGAATTTAAAACTCTCAGATGTCACACACCCCTTTCACTTTTATTGTCAATGTAGACACAAATTGGGCTTCTCTCAGTGTCATTTATCTTCTCTTGCTCTGTCTTCATTGGTTGGCATATGGACTAAAAGGCAGTGGCCCAATATTAAAAAGTTCAAGTGCCTTAACTGTCCCTTTTAAGTAAAGGCAAAAAAAAAAAAATACTGGGCAGGGAAAGAACAAAACCAAAAGATCTTTTTAATAATAATAATAATAATAATAATAAAAAAAAACAATGCCACAGAAATGTTGCTGCTGCCGCTGCCGCCACTGCCAATGTTGTAATCCCATTCTATGTCAGTTGTTTGGTGTTACGGTGCCCTCTTTCTGTTGCTCCTCAGTATGAAAGGGCACCTGCCTTACCCCTTCTCTACCTTGGTTTTGAGAGAAAAGGGTGGGGCAAGGACTGGGAAAGATCTCCCATGAGACTGGAAAAATAATAATAATAATAATAATATTAATAATAATATTAAGAATCCATTTTGTAAATTGTTCGTCACAGTTCACTTCTGGCTGCCTGATGTTTCTGAGGTGGTTTGCACAACTAGAGGCTTCTGGGTAGGTAGGACCATCAAGGGACGATGGACCTTGGATTCCTCAGACTCCTGGAGCCCTTCAGCCTGCCATCGATATCTGTGGGCACGGTGGATGTTGGGGACTCCTCTCTGCAAGCGCTGTGAGCTCTTTTTCTGCCATATGTCGTATTTTGAGTACTTGGCGTGAGAGGGCTTTTGGAAGGGATCCTGAGGGGAAAAGTGGAGGGAAGAGAAGGAATGAGATTCAACAGGTTGAGGACAATGAAATAAAGCTATTGCTGGTTGAAGTTCACCAAAACAAAACCTGACCAGCCATTAAATAAAATGAACAAACCACCTTGTGGGACATTTTAACAGCTTGGGGTTTGTCTAGACACGATGGTATACTGCGAGTGAGTGTGAATTTTTGCCTGTTGTCAGCAATGCTGTTTTGTCTCCATCATTTTTTTTTTTTTGCCTATTTGCATCTATTTGAATGGAGTGTCCCCATGCTCTGATAAAGGGCAGTAAAACAAAATGTGCATCAATGCAAATTTGGATGTCCACAAGTGCAAAAATGCACATTTACATGCATTATTCCAGAAAATTTCAGGGAAAACCACAAATGATTTTACTGCAGTTTGTGGAGTTTTTAGCCCCCTCCTTCTGAGTACTGCGAATCTCATTCAGATCACATTGAGACACATGTATTCTCTGCAAATTTGATGAAGAGTATTTTCATCATCTGGACAAACCCTAGGTTTTTTCTTCATTTGTGACTCAAACAAAGAAAAGCCCATTAGCAAATTTAAAATCTAACAAATTTATTACAGCATATGATTTAATTATACCACTTTCCTCAAATGACATGGACTACAGTCCATAAAAGCTCATGTTATAATAAACGTGTTAGAATTTAAAGTACTACAGAATCCTTTGTTGTTATTTACAGTGAAATTAGTACCTAGCTTTTTCTAGCTATCTTTCTGACCAACATTTTAATGCCTATAACACATCTACAGTCTCCTGTGTTGTGCTGAAAGCAGCTAAACAGAGTTGCCAAGGGTCACCTTGCTCCCTGAAAGTTCTCAGCAATCTTAAGTACAAACATCTTAATGATACACCAATATGAGCCATCAAATATGAATCTCAAAATCTCCTGTAAATACTGGTAGTTGCTTCTCAAGCAGCAATTTGAACATGTAACTCACACAAAAACATCAGGAGGCATTTGGGAACACATGAACCATCAGCTTTGGGAGAATGTTAGTTTGCAGTAACTAAGAAAACAAATAAAAACTAGGAAGGGAGGAACATTGTGCACCACCACACAGCCTAATGAGGACTGAGCTTGCTCAGTGACCATGGTATAGTGACTATGGCATGGGGAAGCAGGACTGGAAAATTGAGGAGGGGGAAAGGATGAAATACCCTGAAACAGGGTATTGCATGCTATGTGGACCTCTGCAAAGGATGGAGATTTTCAGATGCCTCTTTCAGCCTCTTGCTGCACAAGCAGCCTCCGGTGCAGTAACGAGGCTGCCGTGCGGCAAGGGGTCCATTTCGGATGATGCCGTTTCTCTCTCGGTGTCGTCCGTGACCGTTGCGGCTAGTATTGGAGGTGGCTGCACTGTTTTTCACTCACAGAAGTTGTCCGTGAGTAAAAAACTGTGCGGCCGCCTCCAATGCTAGCCGCAACAGTCACAGACGACACCAAAAGAGAAACGGTGTTGTCCGAAATGGACCCCTTGCCGCGCGGCAGCCTCATTACTGCACCGGAGGCTGCTTGCGTGGCAAGAGGCTGAAAGAGGCGTCTGAAAATCTCTGATGACATTTAGCTGCAAATCATACTTGCAAAATTAACAGTCTTCTCTCCACTGGACTAACAAGTATTATACTGACAGTGTAATTGCATATATGCTTATTCAAAAGTCCCATTATTTTTAACGGCATCATTCTCAGGTATGTGTGCATGAGAATGCTAAAGTAACACACACTTTTTAAGGGGTTGGCACTCAGCTCAGTTGGACACAGAAGGTTGGCAGACCCTGCTTAATGGGGTGAGCTGTGCTGTGGGGCAAAGGAATCCCTAAAAATCATGTGGAGGCACCTTCTGTGAGTGGATCCCTTCTTCCAGTGGCAGGCAGATCACAAAGCCAACCTTTTGTACTTTATAACTAATTGTTTTTCTCCTTCCCTCCACATCCCAGTTTCTAGAGCTTTTACTTTTTGAGCATAAGATGTCATGTACATTCCATGCAAAGACATCACTGTTTTTCCATAGCTTCAAAAACATCTCCCCCCGCTCTTTTAAAAATGCATCCCATTACTCAGATAGCATCTCCACTTACCTTGTTTAGTGCTGGTAAGACTACAAGAGAAGTTGATGAGAGGTCCCGCTCTGATTTGACAGATTTTGCACAGTAGGTTTCCAACAGATTAAGATCACAACTCCGGAAGCAGCACTCTTCCACTATGCCACGGTTGGGCCTTCCTCTGTTTCTACTCACAGGCCTACCTGTCATTGGAGAAATATCTTCAAGTTAGGGGGGGGGACTCAGTTTTTTTGCACATAACACATCTTAATCACTTAAGGTAACCAGGGATGGGGGGTGGGGAGGAAAAGAAAGACTACAGCTCCCAGATTTACCAACTGGGAGTTGTAATCCATGCCCCCAACTGCTGTTTTTGCTATGCCAAGGACTGTAAGTTTCTAATTACCAATGATTATTTAATATTTATCGCTAGTTCTGGGCCAGTCTCCTCAGACTTCATGCTTTAAGTGCCTGCACATTGCATAGGTGGAGAAAGCCATTTACATTTCTCCAGGAACAACATCCCACTGTGAAAGAAAATGCTTAACACAGAACAGTTTGAGGATGGAAGTTTGTTTATATATATCCCACCATTTCTCCAGAAGGGTGGAGTTTTAAGAAGTGGTAACTCTTACGACTGTTGCTTATGGCTGCTGACAAATAGTTTCTAGGACAGGCCTCCATTATCAAATTAATAACGATAACAATATTAATATTTATTTCTTACATCCCCTCCCCAAGGCTAGATTAAAATACAATATATAATGAAAGACATAAAACCATTTAACACTTAGGTTAAAATGCATAAACATAGGATTAAAACAACCATTACATATTAAAATCACCCATACATAAAGTTAAAATATACCAATTTAAAATTCAGTTTAAACTCGACTGGGTAGGCCTGACAGAAGAGATAGGTCTTTAATACTGTTTTAAATTCAGACAGCATGTTTAGCTGCTGAATCTCTTCTGGCAGGTCATTCCACAGTCTGAGGTGGCCGATGAAAAGGTTGCTAGTCTAGTCCTGTCTGGTTGAAGTACATAAACGTCCCCCCAGAGGACCTAAATGTACAGGGTGGATTGGACCAATAAATGGACAGATCTGACTGGCTAAAATACTACACAGCCTTGTGTACAATGCATGACCTTTTCCCCCTCAGAAACAAGAACCCAAGCTCATGAGGGTATTCCAAACTGGAAGCTACCTCTGGATACAGTGATTGAAAGACAGTGCATTTCTGCTTTAAAAGCAGAATCCAGAGTGGTAGCCCTGATTAACCTGAGCATCCATTCCAGAAAACAGCCTATGCACGGTCAGGCTGATGATTTTCCCAATGACTTTGCTAGTGAGGCAGGAGTGGCAAGCAGGCAAATTGATTCAGCTGCTATCTAAATAAGTTGGGATGACAAAGACAGGAGGTGGTAGAAGCACACACTAATAATAACAGGATATGGGCAGATCACTTCCAAGTGTTTAAAGGACATCACATACATTTGGTAGCCCTTGAAAAATAGGACAGCTCCTGGACCTTTCGTTATTGAATGGTACAGCTGGGTGTAACAAGAGGAAAGCTACTGAAACCCTCTCTTTCACACAAAGAACAAAGGTCCAGGAACCTGGTCCTCTTTCTCATGTGGCCACATTACTTGTAAACTAGTTCAAAACTAGTCAGTGCTTAGGCCTGCTTAGTCTTAGCAGTAAGCTATATCAGGCACCATCAGTCTATATGGTCAGGTAATCTTTTGAACCTCTTCTCAAGTAAAGGGCCAGGGGGTCATGTTCAACTGCATATACAGCTTCTAGGTTGCATATGCATGCACAGAGAGAGAGAGAGAGAAGAGAGAGAGAGAGAACAGCAGGGCATGAGGACACAGTGGCTAGACACCGGATTTCTACTAGATCCGAAGTTCCCCCTTCCTAGAGAATTTCCTTTTTCATCATTCCTAAACAGGAACTGCAACTAGCTTGTGCTGTTTATAACAATGTCTGGGGTCACCATGCCAATCCACATGTAGATATTGAAAAAGGAGCATAACAGAAAGAAGGAGGGAGAAATGTACACTGTAGAATATAGGGGCTTATGCGCCACACTTTGGGATAATTGTAAGATACGCCAAAGTCTGTGCCCCTTTCCCTCACACACCCCTAACCAGCACTTCTGTCTGATCAATCAAGCACCAAATCAAGCGGAAGAAGACTCTGGGTGTAAACAATCCTGCCTCTCCCCCCTGTCAGAGGAATGTGGGCACCAACAAGAGGGCCTTTGTCAAATAGCTGGGCAGCAGCAGCCATTGTTCCAAACCCCTCCCCCAAAAATAGCTTTTCTCCCCCCACCCCTTTTTTCCTAGTATGATTCTGATGGATGCAGAAATTGAGAGAGAGAGAGAGAGAGAGAGAGAGAGAGAATGTGCTTTGTCAGCATAAGTTGCTGGAAAGAGCTAAATTCTTATCAGCTGTTAGAAAGGAAGAAACAGGAGCCATTGTTTACAGAAGTCCAATGCCTTTTCTTTCTCCTTTCTCCTCTTTTTATCCTACTCCATGAAGGAAGGAATCTCACTTATCTATTTTTGAGGGGCTGGGTGGATTGGGGGGGGGTTATCTTTTTGAAATCAGCTCAGAGTTGGAAATAAAATGCATTTAAATGCTGGACACTGCTTTGGATGTTTTGCCTATGGCTGTTATTGATATAAAAGCAACAGAAAATGTTCTTTGTGCAACATCACTCTTACGACCACCACAGTGGCTTTAGTGACCATTTTTTGAAAGTGTTGCTAAGAGATGGAAAGGGTGTGTGTGTTGAACTGAGTTTGTTGTTGATTAACAGCTTCCTATACAGGAGCATTTTTAGTGAGACGTCTCCATTTTTTTTCAGGGCAGCAGCCAGGTTTTCCCACCCACTATCAAGTAAGCAATAGCCCTTGAAAACATCAGAGAGCCACTGCTCTCTAAGGCTTAGCAGAAAGTCAGACTTCAATAGGGCTATGATGAATTGTCCCTGCTAGGGTCCTGACCTTTAGTGGTTTGGGACTGAGCTGTAGATTAAAGAGCCTAAAAAGCAACTTCCTTACTTAGAAAAAATGTTTTCAAAAGAGACTTCAGACCACCTACAGCATGGAAAACAGGGCTAAGGCAACTTGGAATGCCAGACATGACATGACAATTAGTTGCACAGCTTTCTGCTTTACATAGAAGACACTTCCTTTCTGGTTATGGAAGAGAAAGTTTGGCATTTTCTTGTGTGCTAAACTGAAATGTTCCATGCTGCTCTTGCATTTTCTTATGCTCAAATCTCATAGGCCAGAATTTTGTAACCTTTTTGGACTCCTCACCAAAGTGGCTTGTAATTTCAATGGTGATACTTAAAGTCAGCAATATGAAAACTTCATGAGATTAAGACTTCCACATTAAAAAAAGATGTCTGAACTGTGTATATGTGACGAAAAGACAAATGTTTTACAATAGCCTTGGGTAAATTACTATCTCACCTGTGATTTCACATCAAAAACAAATTATCTCCCATAGTGGTTATGAGAACAAATACAATTAAGAAACATGATGCATTGATGTTCAAAGTTGTGAACTAATATATACTAGAAGGATGCTACTGTTGTCCCTCTAGTGTGAGGTCAAATAGCTTGTGAACTAATATATACTAGAAGGATGCTACTGTTGTCCCTCTAGTATGAGGTCAAATAGCTTGTGAACTAATAGATACAGTATATTGCTACCAGGTAGCTGAAGCTGAGAAAAGGCCTTGTCATCAGGTAACACAATTTCTGTCTTATTAAAGACTTTCACTGCAAAATTGTATTGTGCTTTTATGGAAACTGGTTTTCAAGGATGGCAGTAAGGACTTTATTTTACTACGGAGAGAGTGACCTATACACTCAGCATTTACTTTTCATAACTTTTTAGACGTATGAGTAGAGGAGTTTAGTGTAAGGATTTTTTCAGATGTGTAAAAAGTGCTGTAGAGGGCTTGGGAGAGGTATGCGCCTGTTTCACGGCAGGAGGTCCTTTTCGGACGCCGCCATCCCTCTCGCATTACCCTCCGTGTTCCTTCCATGTCGCATGGATGGAAAAGTCACCACTTTTTACTCACGGAAGTTCGTCGTGAATAAAAAGTGGTGCCTTTTCCTTCCATGCGACACTGAAGGAACACAGAGGGTAATGCGAGAGGGATGGCAGCATCTGAAAAGGACCCCCTGCACGAAACAGGCGTGTACCTCTCCCGAGCCCTCCGCAGCACTTTTTACGCATCTGTAAAAGTCCTAAGCCTGCAAACAACTCTGATGTGCATGGAAACCACTGGTTGAATTATGCTAATTTGTCTTTTTAGAAGAAAATTACTTACACATTGTGCTAATGTTCATATTATGCAAAACAAAATACCAAGCAGTGTTGACTTAGAAGCTGGACTGGAGAAGTTACTCTTTTGGACTACAGCTCCCAGAATCACCCTGCCAGTATGACTGATGGACAATGCTGGGAGCTACAGCACAAAGATGCAAATTTTCCATGCTATGATTAGAAAAATAGCCATCACAACTACTGGGCAAATGAAATCGATATGGCTTTTTAATGCTCCCTCCTTTTGGGGGGCAGGGCTAGAATGTACTTTTTTCCAGATTATGCACTATGATCCAGAAGCTAACAGAAGCTTGTATTTCAAAATTAAGCTGCCAAATTGTTGTGCATCACCTTTACTGAATTAGATTACATAAAGATGTGTTTCTCAGTCAGTTAGAAATACATAACTAGGGCATCTTTCAGGAGAGCTAAAGTTGTGTATCCTTGCACAGCAGGGGGTTGGTCTAGATGGCCCTTGTGACCCTTTCCAGTGCTAAGATTCTGTGATTAAGTTGTCTAGGGAATATTTTGCCTGATTAAAGAGGCACAGTGGCACTACTCCCCCCCAAATAACATCTATATTTCTATGCTTTCTGAATGTATATGTACCAAATATATATTAAGGAAATTATAGTGAAGTGTGTACTCTTTGACTTTGGCCGAATTCAAGGAAGTCAGTACTACTAGTGCTACTGGGTGTAAGCCCTAGGTGGGGGTATAATTGCTTCATAACAATGAAAAGTGCAAGGCTAACTATAGGGTTAACTGCACAGTCCTATGTGTCTGCTGAGAAGTCATTTCCACTGAGTTCAGTAAGGCTTAGTCCTGGGTGATTCGTGTAGGACTGTAGTCTTAGAATTTCATTTACTCAGTTCTGAGGATTAGAAATTCTAAACTATAATATGAGTAGACCACTTTTGTTCCAAGATGTTTGACAATAAAAACAATGTAGGATGTAAGCATTTTGTGCAAGGAAATCTTATTTTTGTCCCTAACTGCCAAGGACTTCCCACTGCCCCACTCTGCGGCAATTTGAAGGTAGCATCAGTCTACCTTGTAAGGCTGTTATGAGGACCATTGAACTGTTGGGTGCATCTACACCATAGAAATGATGCAATTTGACACCACTTTAGTTGCCATAGCTCCATCCTACAGAATCCTAGGATTTGTAGTTTTGTGAGGCATCAGCACTCTTTGGCAGAAAAGAGTAAAGACATTGTAAAACTACATATCTCAGGATTCATGGGATGGAGCTACAACACTTAAAGTGGTGTCAAACTGCATTATATCTACTGCGTAGATGCACCCACTGTTTCATATATAAATTTCTAAACTTGAAATGCATAAAATAAAGGCTATGATTTATTATTACTGGGTGAATTTCTCTCCCTCCCTCCCCCTCCTGAAAGAAACAACATAGTGCATCATTCTCTCTATGTGCAAGACAATACTTACTGAAGTAAAAACCCCTGTCCCCACAGACAAACTGCAGGGTATCCACCAGCTCTCCGCCACAGAGAGTTTCAGCAGGGCCATGTGCAGAGACAGAATCAACGGTGTAGGCCAGAAAGGTGACTGCAAGCAGCAGTATCCGCCTGGAGGTGCACATCTTCTGCGCCTACAAGACACATGAAAATTAAGTGCTTTGTTCTTTATTATTTGGACAGCTATGAAAACTTAAGATAGGATAGGTGAGCAACATAGATGACTCAGAATACCACAAGAAAATAGCTTCCAAACTGGCTGCTGAAATGCACTGCCCCACACTGGCCATCTCAGTAGGCAAGGTGTCAGTTATTACTGTTCACAGTATATGAGATGCCTTGAAACCACGTGTGGACCAAGTATCAAGGACAAGATAGATAGTGGGTGGCTTTCTATACCAAGGTCCATGATGGAGACCACGGGTTAAATCATACCTATTTCTATCCATGTTCTCATTTCAAAAGTAAGACATGTATTTACTGCGCAAATGCTGATATTATGGAAGATGTTATCATGTAGATATTATGGATGTCCCATTAGAATGGGATATATTTAAACATTCGAAATACCAGAAAATAGATGCTGAAAATGAAGAAGTAACAAAATTTCCATCTTCCATCTCTTTAGTTATGCCTGGAAAACCTGAAATCTGATACAGAGCATGTTCAATTGGTTAACTGGTATGGGGTCCAAGTCTAGATTCAAGTAGTGCAAGAGGGCACATCCATCTACCTGAATGTCCACAGAATGTTTATACTTCACAGTCCAGAGCAGTGACATTGTCTAAATAAGCATTCTCCAGTTTTGGATGATGGTGGACTACAGTTCCTAGAATTTCAGACCATTAGCCATGATGGATGGAGCTTCTGGGAACTGAAGTCTGCCAGTATATGAGGACTCAGATTTTGAAATCATGGTCTGCATAAGATAGATGAAATTTGGATTCCACCTAAAAGGTGAGAGAAGAGGGAGTGGGCAAGCAGTGCCACATGTTTCTTTTCCTTCAACTAGTACTCAGAAGTCTATAACTTCTAAGAGCTGCTAATATTACTAAGTTCAGCTTCAACAAAACTTTTAGTCAACTAAACTGGCACAAATCATAAGTGTGTCTACATTACACAATCAAAGCACTTTGATACCACTTTGAACTGCCATGGTTCTGTGTCGTATGAGATTCTGGGATTTTTTCGTTTCATTATGTACTTAGAATTCTCTGCCACGAGTTCTAATACTGGAGTTTGAGGTCTACTAAACAATTCTAAGTAACTCACAATACCTGGGATTCCACACAATAGATCCACAATAGTTAAAGTAGTGTTAAACAATAATTGTGCAGTGCACACACCCTCCATACTTCTGAAGCAAGAAACAGTATACTCTTCATGCACATTTATCGTGGTAGGTATCATCTTACTAGGAGCAGCCCCCCTCAAGTATGTGAGGAAAAGGGAAATGCCTCTTTTAAGATTGTGTTTGCTGGCTGCAATTTTTCTAAAATCTGTTGCTTGATTGATTTGGGTCACCTTCTTTATGAATTAATTTTGTTTGATCTGACCTATTAATTATTTCCATATTGCAGCCTTAGCTCTAGACTATTGTTTTGGATAGCTTTAAATCAGACCTAACATCGTGTTAAAAGAAAGTGTTCCAACTTCTTTGGAAGGCTGGCTAATATATGGTTGTCACAACAGCACAAGGCAGACAGGGTGACCTTTTGTAGAGTTGGAATGAATTCCACCCATGATCTAGTTCAATCTATTCCTGGCTTAGCCCCAAGCTTTCTAATATGACCCTAGACAGAGTCCAAGGCCAGCTTTCTATCCATTAATCCATACTAGCGATCCTGGATTACCAGCTTTCCAGTAACTTATAGTATGTTCAGTCCCCAGTGGTAGAAGCAACCTGACTTTCTAAGGCAGCTAGTAGTCCACAACAATGGGAGCAGTGGTGGGGGAAGGAATACTTGCTTTAGTAGGCAGGAAAAGAATACCAGCGATCCAAAAACAGTTTGGTTTCACATTTAAAACGAATTGTCCAAGTTGGACTTGAACCAAGTGCTGTTTCAGAATATTCAGCTGAAATGTTTTTCCTACATATACAGCACCTTATGGCCTGAGATGCAGCAGCAGAAAACATACACAGAGCATACAAATCCATTCTGTTTATGAATCAACCTGTTGTCATGAACAAGTGAATGAAAGCACTGTCTTTGCTCAAGGATCAAGGTTTTAGGGTTACAATCAAATTGGTCTGCAGAGCAAACTGCTAGTGATTACTTTGATAAAATGTACAGGTTTGCACTGTTGAACTGCTGTGTCTTAATTCTTGCAAGTTTACATTTTGAGTTAACACCCTGGCTTCTAACAACAAAAGCAAAAAACAACAACACTGAAGGAACAACCTCTTTCAAGATACTGTTCTAGCATTTTGTTGTGTTCTTAAGGGAGTGGAATTCCTACTATCCTCCTCTCCCATTATGCTTTCTCATTCTCTTAATGAATAGTAGATTTTATATTCTTTATCATTAGGGCTGTCCCAAGACATTTTGCAGCCAGAAACAGCAAATTATAGCCGTAAGCCCAAAGCCACAGCATCCAAAAGCATCTAAAGCCAATCCAAAAATATTTTCACAATTGGGGTTTTCTGTCTCTCCATCTACCTGGCAACAAAACTAAAGTAAACTAAGAAGTAACCATTTGTTTCCTTTTCATAAATCCCAAACTTGCTGCCTCACTCTGCCTAAGGACAAGGCCAGACCTGTCTAATTCGGTTTGGCTAAGATCTAGCAATGAAACGGTTTCCATCAGTGGAATGATCTCCCCAATTCACTGCAGATCTCTCTCCATGCACCCTTCAAAACACACTGGGAACCCCTTTGGACCTGATTTTCTGAAGGCTACAGAAGGGAGGAGATGCCAGCATGGCACTCGATGCAAGCCACTGAGTTTACTTCTTTGGTATTTTCAAAGCCCCCCATTGACTTAAGAGCTACACTAGACATGTCACAGGAGGTCCACAATCAGGATCTCCTGCATTTTTTTGTTAAAGTGCTTACAGTGCCATGGCATCGGAGAGGGAGAATTTTGATGACAGCATGGGGGAGGGGTGTATCCTTCTTCCACTGCAGTTTTCTTCTGATTAAAAGGCTTGTCCTTATTTGCCCTGTAGGACAAAATGTACAGGTTCTCAAAGCACAACAGATAGAGCCTAGCTTTTGGGACAACCCCAGCCTGGAGATGTTGTTTTTCCATATGTTCATGGCAATTTGTCCTGAACCCAAATCCTGAAAGTGGTGGAGGTACATACAAATGGTTCATCATGGGTAGGAAGCAATTACATAAGCATGTCTCCCAAGTGCTGTACCTGGGACTTCCATGGACCACATGATTCACAAGTCAGCTGTACCTCTGAAGTTGGACAGGGACAAAACATTTTCCTGGTGGTGCCAAAGATCCCAGTGAGCTAGAATTAATACCCCAATATTGCCTTAACACTACCTGTGCTGCATCAATCATATTACAGAGTAAACAACATTACTGCTGTGCTGCCTATGCAACTGCAAGTCAACCTTGTAGGCAGCAGAACTGAGCAGATGCAGCCTCTTACAACCTTTGAGTTTAACCATTTTGTCATTGACCCTGGTCATAGTCAATTTCTCACAGGGATTGCTTAATTTTGATGTTTGACAAACTCTGACTAAATAAGCATGCTTGTTCATTTTCCAGGGGGCCTCAAATCTTGGAATATGTGTCTGAGGTTTACAAGTTCTTGGAATCGCACCTCTTCCACTGATAAGATCAACTCCTCTACCTGATCCAGAAATATCCTCCTCCCCCACAACCACCACCTCGTGGAGTCACTGCAACCGTCAATGATGTGGCTGTTTGAAAAGTCTTTTTCTGCCAACCATGCAAACAGATACAAGCAGGCAGGCGCATGCACACACACGCCACCCACAGAACAGCAGTATTTTGCCACTACTGTAGAAAAAACAACCATGCAATTGAATTCTGAACATCTCCCATCTTCTCAAATGAAAGTGATGAATGTGGAGAGATATAACATCAAATTAAGGCTATTGCCATCACTACTACAACCACTCCAGAAGTTCTGCTAGAAGGATTTTCCTTTATCTGCCTCTGAAGTAGAAGCCAATGGCTTCTTTTTCAAAGAGGAGGAAGAACAGGAGGAGGGGAAGGAACAACAACAGCCAAAGAGTGATTCCATGGTTCCAGAACAGCTTTCCCCAATCTGATGTTTTGGACTACAACTCCCAGCAGCTGAAACAAACATCATGATCAGGTATGACGGGAGTTGTAACCCAAAACTTCTGGAGGCCACCAGAAGGCTATTCTAGACCACAGCACATAACTAGTTCCCACCTTATCACTGATTTCAGTTATTCCAACCCACTGCTGAACTGATCTCTTACCCAAGCCAATAAAAGGTAGTTTCAGAGAAAAAAACAACACTTACTTATTTAGTCACCAATCGCGTTGCAACCAAATACTCCTCCATTCTGTGGTGGGAAAAAACACTTTCAATTTTCTATGAGACTAGAAAATACCTGCAGTTGTAGAGCCAAGACTATGTCATGCTCTGTATTACCCTCCACACAAAACTACTCCCCTTCCTTCCCCATAAGGGCAAGGAGGAAAAATAATGTTCACTTACATTATTTTGCTAGTGGGTTGAGGCAGGAAGACCATTTGGAAAGCATCCTGCAATAAATGCTGTGCAAAGGGAATGATAGTATGTACACTGTATCCTAAACCAACACTCAAATGGATGCCTGTGTGAACCAGTGCACAATCCAACCATGTGATCTCTTTTCTCCACTCAAACGCTGCCTTTTCAGATACTGCTCACTCAGTAGCAGTGTTCACCTTGAGGTGTCGTCCACCTCCCCCCCTTTGCCTCACCATCAACGTAATAGGAAACCAGCTGGCGAAGAGCAAGGAAGGGGGAAAATGCTTGTTTACTACCTGGTGCTGACCTTCCTGCTCTTTCTCATCCCCAGATGAATCTTCTGCAAACAACCAAACAAGCTTGCACCTTTGCATTTTACTACCTTGGGGCTAGAGACAATGGAGCAGGAAAGATAAAATCTTAGTAGCTAGCTTAGCAGGCAGTGTGGCTATGGGGCCTACCTGCAGTCAACCATTGTACCCTTCCCAGACCATAACATACCTTATACCTCCCTAAGGGCTCCCTCCAGCTCCCACCCCCAAGTCTACTTCCTTAGCTGTTCCAGAAATTTCAAGAAACTTTTCATTACTTTCATAGAATCATAGAGTTGGAAGAGACCACGAGGGCCATCCAGTCCAGCCCCCTGCCCCACAGGAATACACAATCAAAGCACTCCCAGCAGATAGCCATCCAGCCTCTGTTTAAAGACCTCCAAGGAAGGAGACCCCACCACGCTCCAAGGGAGTGTGTTCCACTGCCAAACAGCTCTTACTGTCAAAAAGTTCCTCCTAATGCTTATTCCCTTCAATATACTCCCCATTCACACTCACACACCAATGCAGTCTTGTTTTCCACTAGTCAAAGGAGACTGCACCACACTCTGAGGCAGTGTATTCCACTGCCAAACAGCTCTTACTATCAGGAGGTTCTTCCTAATGCTTAGGTGGAATTTCTTTTCCTGTAGTTTGAGTACATTGTTCTGTGTCCTAGTTTCTGTAGCAGCAGAAAACAAGCTTTCTCCCTCTTCAATATGACATCCTTTCAAGTATTTGAACATGGCTATCAGGTCACCTTTTAACCTTTTCTTCTTCAAGCTAAACATACCCAGCTCCCTAAGCCACTCCTCATAGGGCATGACTTCCAGACTTTTGCTTATCAGTTACCACTTATGTCCCACCTTTCCTTGAATGAGTTCAAGGAGGAGTACATGGCTCTTTTCCACTATACTTTATCTTCACAACATTCTTGTAAAGTAGGCCAGATGGGGGGAACAGCACTGATTAGCCCAAGCCACAAGTTTTGTGGGTGACTGGGTGGAAACTTGAACCTGAATATCCCGACTCCCAGTCCAACACTCTGTCACACACTGTCTCTAGGCAAAACAGGAAGGGAAAGGCGACAGAGGTGGTTAATGTCTTTCATGTCAGTGGTGTGTGTGTGTGAGATGAATACACTCTGGGTTTTAGTCCCACCTTTAAGTAGCTACCCAAGACACTGAACGTTTCAGGGATATGGTTCAGCAACTTGGATAGCTCCTTTTAAGTTTCAGTTAAAACTCAGAGAGGATTTACCATCCTATTGACATGAAATGACCAGCCACCACTGAAAAGTACTTGAATGTCATGATAATCAGCTTGATAAAAGCTCAGTTTTGATGGTGATTTGCCAAAGCTTGTCATGTGACTGTTTTAGAAATTTCTACATTGTGGATTTGTTATGTACCTGCACAAAGGTAAGCCATCAGATTTTGAGACTGATGAAAGGTGAAATTAAACCTATGCAAGTTGTCTCATTCACCTTATTAGATAGGACACTTATTTAGGAAAGCTGAGGAGTGTTTCAGTGACATGAACAACCCCATCAATACCTGTACCTCTGGAAACCTGAAGATTCTGCATAAATTTTATTTGTCCATAAATTGAGTATGCCTATGCACACATGGATATGGTAAGGCATATATCCCTTTGTTTTTAGAAAAGAAAGAAAAGGGCCAGAGCATATGGTTGTCTCACATTGATATATATTTTTAGTTTTATTTTAGTTTTTATAATGTAACATATGTTCTTGAATACCCCCCACCCTTGTTTGTACTTTGAATACATGCAAGTACTGTACTCCTATCTGGACCTTACTCAATTTCAGACACACACTCTTTTTGTTGTTGTTTAGAACTCATGGCGATAGCACTCTGACCTTACACTAGTCTTCCTCAATGTGGTAGGTATCCTCCCACATAATGACCATGCTGAACGGAGGTGACTGATGTTGCAGTCTAATATATCTGAAAGACAATCATACTGCAGAGGTGACAAAATTATTGCCAAGCTACCTGTGCAATACACAACAACTTCCTCTTGTGTCTGGATGATGCTGTTTTGACTACACAAGGGCACTCTCCCTCTGCCCAATATCCAGGAAATAACCTTTACATGTACTATAGTCAAGGGAACAGCTCAGCTTCAAAGGTATCTGGTAACCATCATTACAATAAAAACAAATGCAAGGCAACAGATAGAAAAAATGTTTATTCTTTTTTAATAGTTGCCTCCAGCATGTTAGAGTAGGTGGTATTGAAAGGTTCACAACATAGTCCCCAGTAGTGTAGTGGTAAATTCTGAATGTAGACCTAATCATGAAATCTTTATGCTCTCAGGGAGACTCTAAAATACAGGCAGTGATGTTTATATCTGGCTATTTGTCTGTTTTCATCTCCAGCAGGAGCAGGTCTTCTGTAAAGCTAACAGATCTTACCTGCTCAAGACTAAGCCACCCTCAAAATACTTTGAATTACAACAATACATTGTGGCTGGGAGGGAAATAACAGCTGTTGCTGCTACCATTTGCCTGTGGGTATTACAATCCTACAGTGCAGTATTTGCAGCTAAACACAGAGGGAAAGGGGAGATTGTGCACTTGTGTGGCAGATTAGGTCCCAATCTTGGCTAATCAGAAAGTTGTAAGGCTTCAATACTGTGAGTCCTGTTTCCACAACAGCACTGATAACCATACACTCAAGAGGCAAAAGACCCACAATGGGAAGGCACACTTGGTAAACTTAATCTCAGATTCCAGTTTAGGCACAGTCACTTTCTTGGTCACCTGGAATGATAAAAAATCAGAAGGGGGAGAAAATACTTCTTTTGGAATACTAACTCCCAGCATTCCCCAACTAGAATGGCCACTGGAAGTTGCAGTCAAAAAAAGTAACTTTGCCAAACTGTTATATTAGCTTGGGGGGATATGACACAAACTCAGACAAAAGTTGCCTTCAGGGAACTTGGCATAGATGCCTTTATAAACTGGAAGGAAGTATACATATGTGTGCCTCCTCTTTCAGGTCAGTGTGATTAATACTGACAGTATGCATGGACAGCCTATTTCACCTGTCACTCACAACCCCATTTTAAAACTGCTTAATTTCCAGAAACCCAGAGCTACAAGTCAGCTTTTTAGAAGAGGCATCCAGTCTCCTTTCTTGCCTAGTAAAGAATGCCTCTCCTAATTGGTGCCTGCATGCAGACTAAAACAGGAAGAGAACTATTGTTTTGTATGTAGATTCACATCCAGAACCTCCACAACACACACACACACACACACAAACTGAAGTGATTTTTAAGGAGCAACTAACTTAGATTTCTTTAAATAAGTACTGGCTCAGCTAGTAAAGTTTTGTAAACTTACTTGAAAGACTGACTGAAGGGGCTTTTAAAAGGCCTTGACAAAAAAAAAAAAGAAGAAGAAGAAGAAGGGGAAAGCCTTTTCCCCCCTTCCAGATGTTGAGAATGCTGCCTCCAACTTGGATGGGCTCAGTACCAATACAGCATCCCTGAAATAGATGCGTCTCAGAGTCTAAGCTTATTCATAATTGGAACAGCATCAAATAGGGTTGTCTCTAAAGAGCTTTCATTCAGATCTATGTGTTTCACTGCTTGGCTCATCCAGAGCTTGAGAAACTAGGAGCTGTAAGATGAAAAAGTAACTTTTCCAGTCTCTGCTCTTTTCACCCACACATGCATGCCCATGCACACACAGATACATGGCGGAAACAAAGTTGAATGTCACAGGACTGCTTTGTCATTGTTTGACACATTTTTCTCCCAAACCATCCTTTGCTTTTAACACCATCTCCAAGTACTAAGTCCTGTACCTTTAGCACTCAAAAGGATTTTGCTAGCAGAACAGTCTAATGGGGATAGAGGGGAGGAAGGGGTGGGGAATAAGGATGAAAGAGTAGTGGCATCTGATGACTCTCATGTCAGTGGGGTGGTTAATCTACTCTGGGCTTAATCCAAACTTTAAAGAAGCTACAAGAGGTAATGAAACTATTTGGGGGATAAGGTTCAACACCTGGATATCTACTTTAAAGTCTGGATTAACACTCTGCAGGTTCACCACCCACTGGTAGGGAAGCCACCAGCTGCCACAGAGAAAAAGGGGATCACAGTACTGTTTATTTATCCCATCAAGATGTAAGTGCATTGCATGGACATTTATATTCAGCCCAGGAAAAAATGCATTTTTTAAAAAACAAGGAAGCAATATTGGTCGACCTTCTAAACTCATCTAGCAGACACAAGGAAAGGGAGATTTAAAAGTCAATCTTCAGAAAGCTGACTGATCAGTTTTAACTCCTCAAGTTAGCAACTTGTTCTTTAGTGCCCTTCCGGATTTGTTTCAAAAACTGAAGTGTGTTAAAAGTATGCCTTTCTCAGTTGCAAATAAAGATGATGATATATCTATATACTAGTGTGTGATTCCTCCCTGCTGCGCCAACATTTCAATTTGCTGTATTTCCTGCTAATGCCCCATAACCTCACAGCCCCATATCAGGACAAACTATCCTCTACAACCATCTGCCTTTTCTAAAGCATCTTGTTTCACAACCACCTCCTCTTCACTGTATACAGCTGATGAAGCAGTCTGTTGCCACAATAAACCAGTTAGTCTAAGAGCTACCACATTACTCATTGAAAAACAACAACAACATGAATTTAAAGGGGACAAAGACATGGCAAAGCATAAGTCAGTGTTCTGCTCTCAGCAGGCACTCTCTCTGTTATGCCCTTTTCCATAAAGGGGTTAAGAAAACCTCCACACCATAAAGACCTGATGCTTTTAGCTGCAAAAAGATGGCTCCATAAAACAGTCCCATTCACCTCCCTGGCTGCTGTAGATCACTCAGCAGGTTAAACAGAGTTATTATAGCAAATGACCTTCTCTGGAAACCACAGGTAAACAGCTTTTCACTTTAAAGAAAGTGACTGAGCAAGCAACAAGTTTTGCCAGAAGTGAGGTTCCAGTTGTACATCCCTCCATTAAAGATTTTGGCAACCATAAAAGCAATCCATTTTCCCTGCCTCCCCTTAAGCAGGAAAGCCTCTGCTATCTTTCACTGATAAAGCCTTATTGTACCAGGGGCAGCTAGAATCTCTTTCAAGAGAGAAGAAACAAGCAACTCCTGCCATGGAAATACTAGCAAGTACTTATGTAGTGTGCACGTTGTGACTATTCCTATACAGCCCAGAGTACCAGCCTACTAGTTTGTAGCATCATTCCCTTCTCTCCAAACAAGTGCCTCAGCTAAAGACCCCAATTCTTTCTTAAACAGTCAGCAGTCTTAGCTGTACCAATTGGGAATCCAGTTTAACGTCCTACTGGCTGAAAGCAGTTCAGACACATCTGCTGGTACACTTAATGTTAAACTACAGTCTCCTCGTGTGCCCCAAATCCCTCCTGCTCAGCAGAATGCTAAAACCTTTCCAAGTTTCTCAAAACAATTCCTCTCGGGGAAGAGCACTTGGAAGAGAAGAAAGGAGAAAATCATTGTAATAAAATATCCATACAAAGTAGAAGGCCCTGTGCCAACAGTTAACTCTCCTTTGGTTTTTGGCTTCATTTTCCTGCTTCCCCCCTTCCTGCCTCCTTTCTCTGAGTATTCATTCCTCAGAGACCTAACATGCTGTAGGTTTTGTTTGGGGGTGTGTTTTTCCCCCTCAAAAGAAGTGGATTTAATAACTACCAGAGCAAAGGAACTGTGTGTTCTTTGCACAAAATCCAGCAATCTTTAGAACTTCTCCCCTCGCCCCCCCAAAGCAACTTGAGAAAAGCAGGCAATACCTTGTAATAATAATAACAGCAATAGCCAACAGTTTCTTCCAGCAACCAGTACATGACCTTGCATGTCCTAAGGCAGAGAGACACAGCTCCCATATCCAAATCCCATTTGGGACTTATGCCTCTTTCATCTCCACAAGTTTCAAGTGTCCACTAAAGACCCTCTGCTGAGCTCACCTTTGGTTCTCCACTGAATAGAAGAAGAAGACTCCCTGACCAACGACCAGCTGGTTGGCCTTCAGACCTATCCATGCCATTAAGACCCTTTCCAAGAACTACCTAGAGGCGGCCCGGGTTTGTTTCCCCCCCACCTCCGCTCAGATCACACAGAACAGACGCCACTGCGCCTTTTCAAAAAGCGAGCTGGGATTTCTGGCCACCCCCCCCTCCATTCATAAAACCCGACGCGTGCTGTCTTTCTCCAGACTTGCCCCCTGGCCCAGAGCTCGGTCTCTGTGGTGCCATCTGCCCCGCGCTCTTTGCAGACCACCTAACAACAGGAGGCCCCAGAAGTCACACCCAGCCACCCAGCCCTGCCTTGCTCGGAGTGCATGTGTCAGAAACGGTGCCGCTTTTTTGTCCCGGCGACTAGCCTCAACCCGCCAAGAAGCCCTCCAAAGAAGTCCGAAGCAGCGGCTTCCCTCTCGCCCATCCCTCGGGTTCCCTCTAGTGTCCCAAAGTCAGAAGTGCAAAAAACGAGCCCCCCTCCCGCTTCCCTTGCAAAGCCAGAAGAAAAAGAGCGGGGGGGGGGTTATGAAATAAAATACAAAAAAAGAAAAAGAAAGAAAAAGGGGCGTCTAAGGTGGAGAGGAGGCGGCGGCGGAGGAGAACAGCCCTGGCTCCCTTGTGCCGGTCCCTCCCGCAGCTGCGAATCGCTTCGCTTGCCCTCGCTTGCGCTCCCCAGAAGGGTAGGAGGGGGAAAGGTGTGCAGCAGAGAAACAAAGTTGAAAGTTGTAGTGGCTTGTCTGCCATCTCCTCCCCGGGAGCTTGGGGGGGGGCTTGGGAAGGCGCGCTGCCCAGGGCCTCCGGGGGCTCCTCTCCCACCCGGGCCAATCCTCAGCCAAGGCGGCGCGCGTCCTGCGGTGAACTCCCGGGCGGGCGGGCGGGCGGCGGGGAGCGAAAAGAAGCCGGAGGGAGCGGCGGAGAAAGGCGGGGGCCACCCCCGAGGAGAGCCACCCGCCGCCGCCCCAGCCACCCCGACCGGCGGGCTGGCGGGGCGAACGGGGAGGATGCTGCCCGAGGGACCGGCGGCGCCCCCCGCCTCCTCCCTCCGCAGCCTCCCGCTGGCTCGGAGGCGAAGCAAAGGAGCTCCGCGCTCCCAGGATGGTTTCTTTTCCTCCTTACCTTTGAACTGCCCGGGAGGCTCTCAACTTCTTGCGGGCAGAGCTGGAGCAAGGCGGAGTGGCTGCTGGAGCAGTCGCCCATGTGGCGCTCTCTTGACATGCTGGCTTTCTGCTTCTGCCTGGCTGCTTTTTCTGCTTGTAGTTGGGTTTAGCAAGTTCCCCCCACTTTTTTATTATTATTATTTAAAAATATATAATCTACCTTTAAAAACAACAACAAGCGCAACAACAAGAAGAAACAGCAGCAGCAACACCACCACCAGCAGCAGAAAGTCTTCTTCCTTTTGCTTTGCTTTGCTTTGCTGCCTCTTGCTTGGTTCTGGTTTCCCCACCCAGGCTGGACTGGTGGGGCTGGTGGGGCTGCTGCTTAGTTCTCCCCCGGTAGCAGCTCTGGTTTCAATGAACTGCTCCACAACTGAGGAGACAGACTGAGAGCGTTCCCTGTCCCTTCTTTTATACACCCATCCAATGGGCATGCTCAAACTTCCAACCATCAAGGTAACTCAGCCAATAAAATTGCAGAGGTTATCTAACCCCTCTCCTTCTCCCCCCTCCCTGAACCTCCTCCCTCTTTTTTTTTCTTAAAAAAAAAAAAAAGCTCTCCTGAGACTCCCATTTGGAGGGGGCTTGGAAAGAGGTTTCATGGGTTTGGGTTATTGCTTCATGCAGAAAATTTCCCCCTCCCTCCATACACACACAAACAGAAAAAAAGAGAGGGGAATGTTGTTGGTTGGATTTTTAGTTTGGGCTTCAGAAGTGGGGCAAAATCATCTGAAAGCCTGTAATACCATTAAAAAAAAAAAAGCAAAGCATATCCCTTAGTCTATTTGCTGAACTAAATCAATTGTATTGGGGTTGGAGAATGTCAACTCCTTTGGGGCTTCCCAGTGTTTCGCAATGATTCACCTTGGAGCCCACTGATTGAATTAATCTTCCTCTTTTTCAACCCAATCAGAGCTCAGGTCCAAGAAATGAGAAAGGAGGGTGTTTCTCAAATCATGCTGGCCATGATCTGATCATGGCTATTGCTCTTCTATCAGGAGTGAAGATAGGGAGTAGATAAGTGGGTTCAGCTAGGCCATGGTTTCAATGAATGTTTGTAAATTAAGTTAACTTTACATTATACATATGTTAAGTGCAATCAAATGCTGACATCATCTTCCTCTGGGGAATGATGGTGGGTCAAAAGGTCCCCTTCTTTGTCCTAGGCAACCCCACCCCAGCTTAGATGGAAGAGCAGAGGTGGTGTCCTGGTGGACCTTTCTCTCCAAAGCACACCTGAATGGTTACCTGAGAAAAGGTAGACCTGAAGGTTCTCCTGGTGAACCACCACCTAGACTGCCCTGGTCCCATAAGAAGCACTCTGGGTACCCCTTTCCTCACTGGGAGATGCCCCCAGGAGGCTCGCCAATGGCATATTACCTCCACTTAAACCCACACGATCCCTGACTAAAGTTGTGATGACCTTAACAAAGATTAAAGCAGGAACAGCCAAAACAGAGTCAACCAAGACACCTTTTCAGAGCAAGATTAACCAGAGACCAAGAGATAAGCTTGAACCAAATGTGCAAAAAACAAAATGCCAAAAACTCCCAGATGCTAAGAAGGGAGTGAGGGTAGGAAAAAGAAGGAAAACCTCTACTCAGCCCCCTAGTGGCGATCAATCATACCCCACAGAACTGGACTGGTCAAGCATCAGCACAGGGAAGCAACCAGTGCTCTGGCCAAACATGGCCGGAGTTGAGGGGCTGACACAAGATACTATGCTGCCTGTGTGGCAAATGCTCTCCCTGCCTTCCCCTATGTATTGGAGACCCAGATCTCGCCTATGTCATTTTAGCACTTGTTACAAAGAATCTCCCAAGCACTCCACTCACATCAGAGTAAAAGTAAAAATACAAAGACAAACACAATACATTAAATTGCCAAAATACCCACCACACCTGGCAGGCCTTTTATTGCACCATAATGAGCCACCTGAAGAAGGTGCCTCACACTGCTCAATGGAAGGAATGGCCATGATTGGGCATTTCTAAGGATGCAGTTCTGTACACGCTTAGTTGGCCTGAGTTTCACTGAAAGCGCTAGAAACAGTGGCAGCTGGTGGGGTAGGGAATTTGCTCCAGGCTTTAGTCTGAACTGTAAAGAGGTTGCCCTAAATAGGTTCATGACTGCCTGGAAATTCAATGAAATTTATTTCCAAACAGACACAACATAAGATTGTACTTTTAAAGGCGGAACCATGCCAACAGATCCACTGTGTTATGGAACAAGGACACATATGAAACATTTCCAAGTGGAGGTTGCCATCCTCGTCTTCTTTCAATGCCACAAAGAAACAAACCTAAGGCCACCCCCCAGTATACTGAGCATACCACCATGTGTATGTGGTGGGGGGAGATTAATTCTGAATTGGCCTTTTCTATAGTGGGAGAAGTGCTCTGTCCATCAATGATCTTAACATAGTTATTACCTACTGTGATTTTTTTTAAAAAAAAGATGCTGCTCATGATGAATGGGTTTTCTTCTTAAAGCTGACTGTTTGGATTTCTTTTTATCAATTGCTCTGCTTTTCCATTAAGATTTGAACAAGAGATACAACATTACATAGATAAAAAATTTTTCTCATGGAATGTTTTTTTTTTTCTTTCTTGCTACTTTTTTCTTTTGCTTACTTGTTTCTTTTTTGAGGTAACTTTCTAGGGAGACAAGGTATACATTTTCTTATTCTTTGAAATAATGTATCTACGATCTGGTAAACATCTACATACGGTAATTAGCATTGCTGCTTTGAACCAACAGCAGCAACTCAGGTTTGGTGCTGCTTGAGAGCAGCAGATCTTGAATTATTAACTGTCTTTATAACAGATATAACTCTTTAATAATAATAATAATAATAATAAAATTTATTTATACCCCGCCCCTCTGCTAAAAACAATCGGGGCGGCTTCCAACAATTAAAACATTATAATAATGACTAAAAACACCACCCACCCCCACCCTCCCACATAAAAAGACATTAAACACAATAAGATTAAAACCTTCTAGCTAAAAAAATACATTAAAAACAAATATATACATAATTTTTAAAAAGCCAGGAGACTTTAGTGCATATGGAACTTCAGTCATTCAACTGGGATGAGTAACACTCCATTAACATATATATGTTTTGCAGCTTACCTATTGATGTGGCTCAGCTTTGAAATCTGGTGTAAATTAATCCATGGTATGATTGCTTGAGATCTGACATGCTTGTTAATCATGTATAACATCATTAAAATCGCCGTTGTAAGACCTGGGTGTCATCTACATAATGAAAAAAACAACAACTCCTCATTGAATGTGAGGGGAATACCTTTTGTCCTAATGAGCTCCCATGGGGATTCACCCACCATATTTAAAAGGAGGGGGGCAAAAAACTCCATGTACTTCACTGTTTCTTGCAAAGTTTTTTTGGTTTGTTTGTTTTTAAGCCACGCAAATGCACATTCCTTCCCATTTGAACAACCAATTCGAATCGGGCACATTCTGGAAGTTGGAATGTGACTGGTCAGACATGTTTGGGGGCAGGCTTGCTGGCAATGAAGTAGCCTGAGCCATCATTGTTAATTTTCACAGAAGATATTGTTTGTGATTTTGGAGTGGTAAGGCATCAACAATTGTATTTTTAAGCAGGAGAGTGCTCTTCCGCATCTTGGATTTAATGAGGGTGGAGGGTAGTGCAACAGTGGGAGCTTTTAGAGAATAATAGGGTACGTAATTCACTCACAGCCACCCTCTTTATTCACAGGCATGCTCCATGTGAACTTCAAACACAGATAACTTCCCATACTAGTGATCTTGAGAAAAAATCATGGAGACAAATGAATGCTGCTGCAATGGTGAGTTAACACACAAAAATAAGCATTATATCTCCTCGTATAGATGACCCCCTGGCTTTCCAATGGGTAGGGGGGGGAGAATGATCCTTGTTTACCTTGAAAGGTGTGGTGGCTCTACAAAGCTCCCTCACATGTTGTATTCACATGTAAACAAGCTTTTACTTATGAAGCTCTTGAGCCTAACTAAGGCTTAGTCACAAACTCTTTTATCAGCCAATTTGGGTTCTTTGACAGCTTATTCCTCACAAGAATTGGTTCTGATTTTTGAAACTTTTGAAGTTATTTTCTGCATGGATGTGATCCAAATTACTGGTCATATTGTCCATTATCACAGATCAGACAAACTATGCTGCAAAACATACACACACACACACAATGCAAGATCAGAAGAACATCACAAACAACACAAAAACATGTCTATTGTTGCATTGTAAACCCTTACCTGTTCGTAATTTTCATTGTCTCTGGGATCAGTATCTAAGACACCAGATAATCAAAAAGTAGGTGAAAGGGAACAGAACCAGAGTAATATCTCCAATATCACCAGCAATTTTTTTTCTTTCTAGCATAGGCATGGAAAAACCTTTGACCTTCTAGATGTTTTGAACTACAGCTCCCATAATCACTTGCCACTGGACATACTAGTTGCAGATTCTGGGAGGAACTCCAAAGCATCTAGAGGTCCAAAGTTCCCACCTCCTGTTTCTGTGCTTAGTCTTGCTGGAATACTTGTGAAATTGAGAAGATAGAATTGTGAAATGTTGGATGATACGCTGCAAAATCCCAAACTACTATAGTTTTTGTGATAATAAGCAGTGACAACAGGTGGCTGTTTTATCAGTGGAGCAGTAAATCCACACTAGGTTTTTGGGCTCATCTGCATCACCCAAGATAATCCAGGTGCTGGCCAGAGTATTCTGGCCCTAGAGATTCCCCAGATTCCCCCCACTACCAGTGCATACCACAGTGACACTGGGTGGATGTCTACCCATGCATCTCTTCTGTGTTGCCCAGTGCCACTGCTGCTAACATGAGTCACATCCTCTGAGGCCAGAAACCAGGCACCCAGCATTGATCACATGGCTGGGCACCTTGTTGTGAACTCTTAGGATGGGACTTGTCTCAGCAGCAATAGACATCCACCCAGTGCACCTAGTTTTCCTGTAAAATCTGGAGCAATTTTACTGCATTTAAAGGGTGACTAATTTTACTGCATTTAAAGGGAGTTTTAGTGCGGGTTCAGTGCTGAACTGGCCAGACATTATGTAGACAGTTTGCACCAGAATTGGGTAATTGGCCCTGCATCATCCAGACAGATTGCCATGGGGACAGGACAAGGATGTTTTATTTGGCCAGTGTAGACAAGCCCTAAGTCTCAGCTTTAAAGGAGTTATCCAAGGTGCTGAATAAACAGAGGCAATAGGACAATTCATTTGAAGTTGGTACCAAAACCCAGAGTGGAATCACCACAGCACTAACATCAGAGTCACACACCACCACTGTCCTTGCTGCAGAATTAATGAATCACACACCGCCTTCACCCCAGAGATGCATGAAAAGAATCTGAATGTAAGCCCTTTTATGGCACCACAATGAAACAAACAGTAACATAGAATCATAGACTCATGTGTTTTAATTGGTATTGGTTTTTAGGTATCCTTAAGTTCCAGTTTTTCACCAAGAGGATTCCCGGTTCCAGTTGTTTGATCAAGATTAAGACATTATTTATTGTAAGTTTTACTCTCATAAATGTATTTGTATTCTGAACAGCATATGGCCTATTCTTTATGAAATGGCATGGCAATTTAAACACAAGAACCTAAAGAGTTTTAGTTGATAGGGCTGAACTGGGTCATATTAGAAGAAAAGAGTCAATTTTTGGACAAGCCATTAGCAGCATGGGAGCGTAGAATGAGTCTCTTTGGCTACTCAGTGACAGAGCCTGTGTGCTGCCTGTGGAAAGTTCAGACTCTAACACCTCCACTTGAAAGTCTCTCAGGTAGCATAGATAGATGGGAATGACCCTCTCTGAAATCCTGGGCTTAGAAAATCTGGCCATGTTGGCTAGAGAGTATTGGGAAATTTAGACCAAAAAAGTTTCCCCTCCCTGAAAAATTCTGCTGAAACATTGAAAAACAATTACCAACCAGAATGTAATCAGCCATCTGTAACTGCAGGACTCTTCAGGGTTTTTGTTTTGCTTTGTCTTAACTTATTTAGAATATGCTGCCTTTAATTAACAAATTTCAAGGTAGCATATAGAATTTCTTAGAACAACAATTAGGTTAAAATACAAATACATTAATCAACATTAAAACAAAGACTCTTCCTAATAAGGATTTAAATCCACAAATACATGGTGTAACAAATATATAATAAAAACTATATTGTTGTGTGCTTCCAAATCACTTCTGACTTATGACAGTCCAATATTCAAATCATTACACTATGTGGTGCTGCATATATAAGTAAAACAGGATTAGACTCAGAGGAAGGAGGCATGAAAATTGGAGAAAGGAACACCAACATTTTAAGAGATGCAGATGACACCATACTACTAGCAAACAATAACAAAGCCTTTGAACAATTACTGTATATAGTCAAGGAAGGCAGGTTTACTGCTGAACATTAAGAAAACAAAAATAATAACCACAGATGATTTACCTAACTTTAAAGTAGATGATGAAGACATTGAAATAGTTCAAGATTTTCCATCCCTTGGCTCAGTCAGTAATCAGAATGGAGACTGCAGTTAAGAAATCAGAAGACTAGGGATGTATCCACACTACACAAATAATCCAGTCTGAAACTGTATTATTTGCCATGGCTCCTTCCTATGGAATCCTGGGATTTGTAGTTTGGTGAGGCACCAGCACTCTTTGGCAGAGAGGACTAAAGACCTTATAAAACTGTAAGTCCCAGGATTTAATAGGAATAAGCCATGACAAATAATCCAGGTTCAAACTGGATTATTTGTGTAGTCTGAATTAAGCCTAGATTACAAGATCCTGAAGTGTAAAGATAGTTCATTGAATACTAAAGTTAGGATTGTCCATGCTATTGTTTTGTGAGAGCTGGATAGTGAAGAAAGCTGATAGGAAGAAAATTAACTCATTTGAAATGTGGTGCTGGAGAAGAGTTCTGTGGATACTGTGGTCTGCTAAAAAGACCAAAAAATGGGTGCTAGAGCAAATCAAGCCTGAACTCTTCCTAGAAGCCAAGATGACTAAACTGAGCCTTTAGTACTTTAGACATATCATGAAAAGACAGTAATGTTTGGGAGCTGCCTGAATACCCTAAAAGCACCAGATCCATCTGATCTTGGAAGCTAAGCAGGATCAGGCCTGGTTAGTACTTGGATGGAAGACCACCAATGAATACCAGGTGCTGTAGGCTATATTTCAGAGGAAGGAACTGGCAAAGCCACCTCTATTCCTTGTCTAAGAAAACCCTATGAAATTCATGGGGTTGCTATAAGCCATGACTCAAAGGTACATATACACATACACAAGACAGGTGGCAGTAGGAATAGAGGAACACAACATGCCAGATAGGTAGACTCAGTCAAGGAAGCCACAGCCCTGAGTCTGCAAGATCTGAGCAGGGCTGTTGTTAATAGGATGACTTGGAGGTCTCTCCTTCATAGTGTTGCTATAAGTTAAAGTTGACTTGACAGCAGCTAACAACAACAACAAAAGCTATTAGACTGGATCCCTGGGATACTGTAGCAGGAAGAAAATTCCAAAGGCAGGGGATCACAACCAACCCCCCCCCCCCCGCTTCTCCCCAATTGCTGTCAAACATCCTAGTGCAGGTGTTGGGATCACTGAGAAGGCCCACTTGACATGGGAGAAAGTGTCCCCTCAGGTAATCAGATCCCAGGTTGACTATGGCATGATACGTCAATGACCACTACCATGAACCTGGCCCAATAGCTTATTGGCAGCCAATTCAGCTCTCAGTGTACCAAAGGTACATCATGCTCATGAAAGACTGCCCCCATACTGCAACCTAATGGCTCAACTCTGCACTAGCTACAGCTTCTGGACCAGCCCCAAGGAGAGCCTAACAGGGGCCACAAGCCTCATAGAGCACCTTGATTTTGGACTACTAGTGTTTTGGGTTGCAACTCCTCTCACACCTAGTCAGCATAGCTAATAACGCTCAGGGATGATGTAGATTGCAGTCTGGACTACCTGGAGGGCACCATGTTGGACAAGTCTGGAGTAGACAGTGCTACATTAAATGGACCAGTAGTCTATATGTGGATCTTTTTACTTTTGTCATGCCACCTTAACCTAGAACATGAAGGCCAACGTGATGCAGTATATACAGTGTCAGACTTAGGAGAAGGCTCAGGGCTTGAATCTTACCTCATCCACAAATCTTGCAGGCTTAGCCTAACTTCACACACAGGGGTGCTGTGTTGATACAATGAGTCTATTCCATGTATGCCCTCTGAGCTCTTCAGAGGAATAGTGGGATAGGAGTGTGATAAAACAATAAATCTGAGGCTTCCCATTGTGAAGAACTACCTGGGAATGACTTGCCACTTGCTATTCAAAGTGGCCCCCATGTGGTAGCCATTTACAGCAAATAATTCTTTCATTGTGGTTCTTGGAGCTGTCCCTCAGGAACTCCACATGCCTACTTTGGTGTGTGTGCCATTGCTGTGGTGGTTCAAAGCATCGCCCTGAATTGTGATATTCCATGTAGTCTTTCAGATTATCTGAAAAGATGTGAAGGAAACTCACCTCTCCCCTCTGCCCACACACAGACTATGTGATTATGTTTTGCAAATCCTTGAGACATTCATGACACATTTTAGGGAAAACACACAGAATACATTTCCTCCCCATGCTAGCTGGGTGGGGTGGCTAGAGATCCATCTGGATTGTGAAACTAATGCCTTTTAGAAAAGCAGAGCATTTTGACTAAGATGAAACACCTCTGGAAGATCTCTGGAATTCCAGGTATGCATCTGTAAGACATTTTCTTCCAGTGTTATATGTTACTGTATGTGTGGGGTAATGGTGAAATCAAACAGTGCTAGCCAGTGGCCACATGTATAAAGATTTCCCTCTCCCCATCCATATCAGAATGTGCAACTTCCAGGACAATGGCAGTGGGAGATGCTGAGTTTCACATTCTGGAAATCAGTGGTGTGAAGGGTTGCATCTAGGTGAACCTTTGCATTTTAGGTTGGAGATGTGTCCTGTGCCTAGTGAAAGAATCTAAGGGGTGGGAGCTTCTGGCCATGTTTTCTTTCTAAAATAGTCTCATACTACTAGTGGATAAACTTCTGGAGCACTATCATATGAATAAGGGCTTGCTCAAAGAATGAAGGAGTAGCACAGGATAGCAGGAATGTGAATGATTTGTTTCCCCATTAAACAGCCATTCGCACACATGCGTGCACGCACACACCATTTCTCTCATAATCATAATGAAGGTGAGGAGCCAACAGCCTTTGGCAACCAACCACAAAAGCTTAAGTGCATTTTGTTGTAAATATTTATATTCAGCTGTTGAAAAAGCATGATGGGGGAGTAAGGAGAATAAAAAAAGGGGGGGCATGGTTTTTACACCATGGCATCCAACATGTATAATATTCAAGGAGTGAGGTGAGTGCTCCGTGATGAGGTCCTGAAATGCCTCCCACCACATGTTCTAAAAAGAAAAGAAAATCTGACTCCAGGCACTACCAGGTATATTCTACAAGCACTGAATGATCATCAGTGAACACCATTTTTCTAGCAGGACTTCTGTAACTCTTTTCAGGCATGTGGCAGGCAAAGATGGAAGACAGGGCAGCTTTTCCAGGCATAGAAATACACTGCTGAACAGGGCCTTCACCCAGAGATGGGGCCACTCTTATGGCTATATATTTTTGGATAGTCTCTAAGCATTGAGGGGATGCGGCCAACATGCTTCCTACATGCTTCTTCAGTCTTCTGTGTCACCATCCTGCACAACCTGATAATGATTACCGGTATATTTGAGTTGTGTTCCACACAATGGCCTGGAGAAGGGAACTGTGATGAAATGGGGTAGAAGATGCACAGACTGCACCCTCCCTTGGTTTTTTGGATTATGTGCCATCCCCAGCTAACAGACAGGGAACTCTCTTTGATGGGGGAAGTTTCACCTCACTTTGTGTTCGTTCTAGCAACTCAGAAGCAGAGCTTAGAAATATTACTTTTATGTTTTACAGTTCCCATGATCTCACAGCTAGGCCCCTTTCATACTACACAAATATAGCACTATGGTTCATTTTAAATGTCATGGTTCCATCCTATGGGATCCTGGGGAGTGCATTTTAGTGAGGAACATATAGAACTTTCAGCAAGAGGTGTCTAATGCCTAACCAAATTATATACCCAGGTATTCCTTAGGATTCAGCCTTGTCAGTTAAATTGGAATCATAGCACTATATATGTAGAGTGTGAAAGAACCCCTGGTATGGACACAAGCCATGCTGGCTCTGGGATTGTGGGCATTGCTGACCAAAAACTAACTTTTCTAAGCTCTGCTCTAAAGACAGTGAAACTCTGTCCTTCATCCCACACCCAAAGTGCCAAGGCCTACTAGTGAAGTACTCCTTTGAGAATTACATATGGGAGCAAGAGTATAGATGGTTCAAGTGTGGTAAGGGCTGGTTCTGTTGTTAAATGTTGCCCAAGCACTGGTTCTCTGGCTTTAGCCAATTAGATGTTTTTGGCTGCAGTTCTGGGAAACCCATACACAACAACATTTCACAGTTTAAAATCAGGACACATCTGGCCGAACAATATCAAAGTGTGGTCAAGATGGCAAAAGCTATTAATGAGGAAGACCAGACAAGCCAGGCGAGGCTGTAGCAACTTGTTTTTGTCTGGGCCCACCGGGAAGGGCAGGATTCTGCCCTGTCCTCTTCTCCCCACTCCCTGCTGAGTTAATAGAGTGTAAGCTACTTCTGCAGTTTGAACTCAGTTTGCAGCAATTGAAGGAAGCTGAGAACAAAAGGAGAAAGTGGGAGGTGCAAGAGAAACAGGGACATTTTAAAGCAGTTGAAAAAGTGGGACAATAGAGGATTAATCGGGACTGTTCCTACCAAATCAGGATAATTAGAGGGTATGAGAAACCTCAGATGGCATGACCAATTGCCAAAGAGTCTGGTACAGTGGCCCCCATTATCTGCTGCAGTTTGGTTCCAGGATCCTCAATGGATACCAAAATTCATGGATGCTCAAGTCCCGTTATATACAATGATGTAGTAAAATGTTGTCCCTTATATAAAATGATGAACAGCAACATTTTCTTTTTAGATTCCCACCCCCACCCCCATGAACATTTTCTAGCCATGGTTGGTTGAATCCATGGATGCAGAATCCATGGATACAGAGTACCAACTGTAGTTGAATGCCTAAACATTTGGAGAGCCAAAATGTGAGGACTACTCACTGAATTAACAGTTTACAGAAGCACTGAAGCTCCCAAGAAGCTGTCCTCAACATACCATCTTTTTTCTACTAATGCTCTCACCCCCCTCCCAAGGAATTAGTATCTCTCTTCCACTTTGTTCTACCACGGCCACATTTTTCCTGACTGGGCCCTAGAGGAGGAGATAGGAGCTCCCAGTGTGTTATGCTTTCAGAGAGATTAACCTCTGGAGGCGGGGAGCGGGGAAAGGCTGAGCTGTGAACACCAAAGAGGTGGTGTTTACCTGCTTTCTCAGGGCAGAGGCCTTATCCGTGTGCTGTAGCAAACACAGATAATGGTTGCATGCCTACAAATAACAAGGGTTTAACTATCTCATTGAAGAAATGCCATTGGTGTCATTTGCACGTGTTCCTTGATTATAGCTAAATCTCTTATTTGGTATGCAAAGAGTAATAATAGCATCCTTTTTTACTATTATTAATAGTAATAATAGAAAGAGGGTTGTAACAAACAACAGAAATATGACTGCCATTCTAAGCAAATGCATTGTTCGATTTAGTGTTGGCCTCAAGTTTGTGGCCAGCCTTAAGTGGGATGCCATTGGGTTCTATTTTGAGTAGCTGCCCCTTTCCGAGCTTTCTTCCTCTAGACTCAATTCATACTATTAACCAATGGAGGGAAAGCAAGACAAGTGGAGGCTACTGCGTCTTCTCCCCATTTTCCATTACATGCACACACAGAAGGTAGACAGTTATAATAGTTTGATACTACTTTAATGGTCATAGCTTCCATCCTGTGGAATCCCTGAGATTGTAGTTTAGTAAGGTAAGTAGGCTTTTCTGCTAGAGAGCATTACTGTCCTCATCTGAACTACATAATTGGAGTTTTCCAGCAGGTCATTTTCAGTTCTTTGATAAACTACAAATCCTGGGATTCCATTTGCATGGAGCCATGGCAGTTAAAGTGTAATTAAACTGTCCTAACTGTTGTAGGACAGATACATTCTCTCAGAGGCCAAGTGAACAGCCATCAGTGGCAATAAGAAGCACAGAAATAGGGCAAGAGGTCTCTAGAAGTTTGCAATGAGCCCTTGTTTTAGGGTGGACTATGTAATATGCCTGACTTTGCCAGTGAATGACATAGGTCCTTGCTTATGGAAAAATAATTTTTAATTTCATTCCACACCACAGATTGTCAAGATATTTCAACCTAAATTCTTTCTGCAGTGGGGGGGGGGGAGATACACAGTTGTTCAACTCATGTCATATTCAAGGGAATTGAAATAAAACACATAAGAATTACTATTGGGTTCCCCACCAAATTTGATCATGAGGTCTGTCTATTAAATAATGAGACTGATACAATAACCCATTTTTATGCATTACAATTCTAATCATAGAATCATAGAATTGCAGAGTTGGAAGAGACCACGAGGGCCATCCAGTCCAACCCCCTGCCATGCAGGAAATCACGATCAAAGCATCCCCGACAGATGGCCATCCAGCCTCTGTTTAAAGACCTCCAAGGAAGGAGACCCCACCACGCTCGGAGGGAGTGTGTTCCACTGCCAAACAGCTCTTACTGTCAAAAAGTTCCTCCTAATGCTTATTCCCTTCAATATACTCCCTATTCACACTCACACACCAATGCAGTCTTGTTTTCCATTAGTCAAAGGCATGGAGCAGATGAGTTTATTTCAGCTGTTTCAACATAAATGCCATTTTCTTCTTTACTGCATCAATTGACTCAAAATGTAATGCTCAATCCTTTAAGCAGTATTTTCACTTTAGGGAAAAGAAAAATGTTGCATGGTGCCAAATTTGGCAAATATGGAGGATGTTCAAGTGTAGCAATGTGTTTATTGGCCAAAAACTGCTTCACAAAAAGTGTTGTGTGAGCAGGCACATTGTCTTGATGAAGAATGAAACCATTTCCCCACAGTTCTGGCCTTTTTTTCTGACTCTTCCTCTCAGCTTTGTCAAAACTTCCTTATAATAATGCTGGTTCACTGTTCTGCCTTCTGGAACTCATTCTGCTAAAATTACACCCTTGATGCCAAAAACAAAAAAACAATGAGCATGGCTTTGAATGCAGACTTGCTTTGATGTGCTTTTTTCATTCTTGGTTATGGTGTTTTCCAGTGCATTGACTGTTGTTTTGTCCCAGGATCATACTGCAAGGTCCAGGTTTTATCGCAAGTGATGATTTTTTTGAAAAAGCTTTGGGTCCACCTGAAGTTGCTGCAGAATGTCAGCACAAATTTCCTTGTGGCACTCTTTTTACTCTGGTGTGAGAATCCTAAGGACCATCTTGGCACAAACTTTTCTCATGTTGAGATCCTCATGCAAAATTTTCCAAACAGTGTCTTTGGCAATGTTCATGGCTTCAATTATCATTGAAAACAATTCAACATTGAAAACAATTCAAAATATTCAACTGAGTTGGCAGTCTCCTCAAACAATCTGGCTGATTTTTTCCACCATTTCTTCGGTTCTTGAAGTGGAAGGTCATCCAGGGCATTTATCGTCTTCCACATTCTCACATCCTTCTCTGTTTCTTTTGTTCCACTCAAACAAATGCACATGAGACATGTAGGACATTTTCAGACACGTCTTACTGTGCTAGAAGCTTTCAGGAGAGCTTCAGCACTGCTGCACAGCAGGGACTCAATTTCAGACGACGCTGTACCTCTGGCGAAATCGTCCGTGTCACTTCCGTGTAGGATTGTAGGATATGGCACAGGCCGTGCCATATTTTATTCACAGACAACTTTCGTGAATAAAATCTGGTGAAATATGGCACGGCCACCTCCAATCCTACACAGAAGTGACACGGACGATTTTGCCAGAGGGATGGTGTGATCAGAAATGGAGTTCGGCAGTGCCGAAGCTCTCCCGAAAGCTTCTAGCATGGTAAGACGTGTCTGAAAATATCTGTAGTCTTCCCCATAGACCTCAGTAAGCATTTGAAAAGATTATGTTGGTGTTTTTTTCAATTTTACTAAAAAATTCAAATGGACACGTTGCTTGACTTTTGAACTTAGCATTTTTCTGGCACACAACAGACAACACAGCTGTTTTAAACAATGACTGACAATTAACTGAATGACTGAGTGTTGATGTTTGTTATGCAGGTTCAGACATGTTCAAAGTCACTACTCAAGCATTCACAATCAGTTTTCCCTGATTTGTCTGAAAGGTAGAAACACAGTCTTGTTATTTAATAGACAGACCTCGTATTATACATGTTGGGTGGATGGCATGTTGTATATTTTATGTTCTTTTTTTAAAATGATTATCACATTCTTCTTTTTTTAAATACTCATTGTTTTAACTGAAGAAATTGCACATTTTATACAACATTATCAGATGTGGCAAAAATCACAGGATTACAACTCCACATTAGCAAGAACGGGTCCTGCTATTGCATGACATTGTTGTCTTCGCATGATTGCAGTGTGCTCCAGCCTCAAAAAACAAATAAACATATTTCTTCTAATTATTGGGACAAGCCATAAATAGATCTTCAATATCACTTTTTTGTGTGGTACTGATGGCGTGCAAAACTACGTCCTGTTGTAATCACAAGATTACAGCATGAATGGGTGGTTCTCAGCAAGAAAACGTCTAGATGGTAATGTGAAAATGAAGCACAGGACCCTTTTTTAAAAAATGAACTGTCCTCTATAATTTGCATGTTTTTAGGTTTGTTTCAGTGTTTGTGTGTTGATTTACTTTGTTTATTAAGGGTTGTTGATTTGTTTTTGGGTTTTAAGTGCACTTGAGAGTTCTTATGAGAAGTGCTGAAATCTCACCCATGCTTAAACATGGAAGTAAATTCCTGTTCTTAAAGTGCTAGTGATTGGTGTGTGCTAATTTCATGGTGGTTCTTTCATGTGATTACAGTGACGTGTGATAAGTGTTATAATGCCATGACGTCTCTGCTATTCACTGAATTATAGCATTTTTAGACACTAGTCTGATAAAGTCCTTAATCACTGGTGAATTACTACAGGATTTTTCAAACTGACCAGAACATGACTGTTCTGATGTGGAGTTTCCACCTTTTCTGGTACAATGAGTGCATTATATTTTGAACCAAGAGTAATATGGTTGCTGTTGTTTGAAATGTAGGATGTGGTAGTACAAATTTCACATTACAATCCAATGATTAGAAGTCTTTTGACAACATTAATGATAAATACTCAGTCCCCCACATATCATTTCACAAATTTAATGTTTTTAAGCCCTTCCAGCACAAACCCTTCCAGCTACCCCAAGTTATATAAAGGGGAAGAATACTAATTTCCCTCTTATTTTCCCCTTTCCCTTTAGAGGTGTTTTTCTCCCTATTTATAAAGTCTTTTTGTTATCCACAACTTGTACTATTCCATAGAACTGAACCATGCACCTAGTCCTCTTGGTATTATAGAAGGATAGAGAGGAGTGAACAGCAAGGAAGGTTATTCTGTCTACCATTTTTCTTCTGTGAGAATATCACACTGGTGAGAGAGAGCAGTCAAGGTGCTACACTAAGAAGGCAGTGTAATTAGGGAACCCTTTTTTTCGCTTGTGTAAAAAGTCTTTCTCATCATTTGCATTCAACATTCCACTGGTTTTGTTGTACCTGGGTTGCTTCGTTGTGCAAGGGCCTTTATTAGAAGAAAGTCCAGATAGAAATTAAATAAATAAATCCAATTTCTATGTATGGATATAAAAGCTGGACAGTGAAGAAAGCTGACAGGTAGAAGACCAGCACATTTGAAAGACCAGACACCATGGACTGCTAAAAAGACAAATGAATGGATCTTAGAATAAATCAAGCCTGAACTCTCCCTAGAAATCAAGATGACTGAAGTGTCGTACTTTGGACAAATATTTATTTATTTAGGTATTTATGCCCCACTCTTCAGCCACAAAGGCTCTCAGAGCGGCTTACAAATTGTTAAGCAATAGCACCTACACATCTACATCTATAGTGCACCAGGCACTCTCCAAGCAGTTTCCAATGTGTGTTAGCTACTTGTCCCCACAAGCCGGTACTCATTTTACTGACCTACAAGAGGATGGAAGGCGGAGTGAACCTTGGAGCCTTTGGGATTCAATTCACAATGTTGTGGCTGAAGTACTGGCATTTAACCACTGTGCCACCAGGGCAGTGAGAAGCATGAGAGGATGTAATTCACTGGAAAGCTTGGCAAAGTGAAAGGTAGTAGGAAAAGAGGAATCATTATCATCATCATCATCATTTCTTACCCGCCTCTCCCCAAGGTTCTAGTGGGGGTACAACATTTAGATTAAAATACAGTATATAACTAAACACATAAAACTATTTAATGCCTAAGCATAAATAAAACACATAAATAAAACACATAAATAAATAAAACACATAAATGTAAGATTAAAACAACTGTTACACATTAAAATCATCCTTACATAAATTTAAAATATACCAATTTAAAATTCATAGTTTAAAGCCGACTGGGTAGACCTGCCAGTAGAGATAGGTCTTTAGCACTGTTTTAATTTCAGACAGCATGTTTAGGTGTTGAATCTCTTCCGACAGGTCATTCCACAGTCTAGGCCAAAGAAAAGGTCCTCTGGGTGATAGTTGCCAGTCTAGTTCTGGTTGGCTGAAGTAAATGTCCTTCAGAGGACCAGAATGTATGGGGCAGACTGTATGGAGGAGGTGATCCTGCAGGTAACCTGAACCCAAACCATGTAGGGCTTTAAAAATAATGACCAACATTGTGTACTTTGCCTGGAAACTAATTGGCAGCCAGTGGAGTAATTTATGCTCAATCCTGGATGTACCTGCAATCAATCTGGCTACCATAGTTTGAGCTAATTGGAGTTTCCAAACTTGGTACAGAGGTAATCCAATGTACAGTGCAGTGCAGAAGTCCAACCTTGAGGTTACCAGCACATGCACTACCATCTTTAGATCTTCCAATTCCTGGAAGGGGTGCAGCTGGTTTATCAACCGAAGCTGATAACACATTACAGGTGGATTGATTTAATCATTAAAGCCCCAGACCTGGGTTTGCAAGACCTGAGCAGGGCAGCTGATGACTGGAGATCTTAGAGATCTCTCATTCAGTCACCATAAGCTGAAGTTGACTTGATGGCAAATAACACTAATAAAATAAAATATAGCTCCTTAAATAACCATCCCCTTACATTCTTTTTGTCTGGTGGAGAAGAGGAAGTCTCTGGAAGTGGTGTTGGGTATAATGTGGACCTATTTAACAGGCATAATTTAACAACTTGTAGAAAATATACAACCGTGTCATTTATAAGCCATTCAGAGAGTTGGCCTCCCTTGTAGATCTCAGTAAGTGCCTTGCTGTAACACTGAAGGAGCAGGGAACAGATGGGGAGGCTCCAGGTGTGGTACACCTTTTTTTTTTTAACATTTCAATATCTTTCCCTTGAATCTGCATGATGTTATTACCTGCTTACTGTCAATTTCATCAAGCCCACATTGCTTCAGAGCAAGTGGCAATGCTGTGTGCCATATGGAAAACCTTACAATCCAAGGGCTAGTACTTGAGTGCTACATTGGAGGGGGGGGGGTGACTTTTAAATTGCTCAATCTGACAGCTGCTACCACCATGTAGTAAGCAGCAGTTCAAGTACAATGACTCACCAGGCAGATTGGACTATTTTTCTCCATGCTACTGCAGGTCCCCTTTTTCCTTCTTTTCTTTTCTTTCTTTCTTTCTGTTTTTTTCTGTGTGTGTGTGTGTGTGTTTGAGCCTTTTGTAGTGACAAGGAGAATATTGCTGGATCCACATGAATGGCTCACCACATGGAGACAGCTACCATGTGAACCAATTTAAGCAACCCATATGTGCCAGCCATAACATCCCTGGCCCTCATTTAGAGAGAGCTGTTTGCTCCAAGTCTCATGGATCTAACGTGCAGAGTCTGAACACAGGCGGCTGTAACTTCTACTTAGTGCTAAGAAAACAAAGTATGCTAAAGCTAGGAAAATTATTACCTCCTTTTGACATCTGTTCATGGTCTATTGCAAAAAAAGGTGGGGGAGATCAATGGTTTATCATGGGACATGCATGTTGCTAAAGGAAAATGCCCCTCTTGCCAAGGCAGTGGTAACTTTTTTGCCATCCTGTGCTGCCGCAATGAAACTACCATGGAACAATATGGCAAAACATGGGCCCAATTCCCATCATCATCATCATCATCACCACCACCACCAACATCCCATGCTCCCATTGGTGCTTCAGCTAAATAATCCCATCCTTTACATCGGTGATGTTCTGCCTTGTGCCCCCATGATATTATTCTACTTTGTTGTTAACTGCCATCAAATCAACTTCAACTTCTGGTGACACCCCCCCACCCCACCCAAATTAATGAGAGACAATCAACAGCCCAGCTCAGGTTTTGCAGACTCATGGCCTTGATTGAGACTATCCATCTGGAATGCAGCCTTCCTCTTTTCTTTCCTACTGCCTTTTACCTTGTTGTTATTGTGTGCCTTCAAGTCATTTCCAACTTATGCTAACCCTAAAGTGAACCTATCACAGGGATTTCTGAGGCTGAGAGTGTGTGACTTGCCCAAGGTCATCCAGTGGGTTTTCATGGTCAAGTGGGGATTCAAACCCTGGGCTCCAGAGTCATAGTCCAACTCTCAAACCACTATGGTATGCTGGTTTCTGCCTTCTACCTTACCAAGCATTATTGGCTTTTCTATTGAGTCATGTCTTCTCATGATATGGCCAAAGTACAACAGTTTCAGTTTTGTCCTCTTGGGAGAGTTCAGGCTTGATTTACTCTAGGATCCATTTATTTCTCTGTTGTCTTTTTAGCAATCAACAATATACGCAGAACTCTTCTCCAGCCTCAAATTTCAAATGAGTGATTCAGTGTTCATGGGCAGGAGATTCTGCACATAAGCTTCCTGCCAGGGGAGGAGTTACATGAGTATAACATGGCACAGGAGTGTTTTTAAGGAAGAAATAGAACAGTGACTAGGGACTCACCTACACTGACAGGAAAACCCAGCTTACCTTTGGATTTCCCTGGTCTGCAGGGACCACAGGCTTGTCTACATGATCACCACACACACCAAGGGGTCAGCTATATGAGGAGCTATAATGCTCATTTCTGCACATTAACTCATCATCACAGCAGTGTTCATTTGCCTCCATGACTTTTTTTCTCACAATTGCTGGTATGTGAAGTTAAATGTTTGAAGTTCACATGGAGCATGCCTGCAACTAAAGATGCCCCTGCGCACATCCAACCAATCAAGTTTCAGCGTCTGGGATGCATTCTGCTTTGAACTGGTTGTTCAAATGGGCAAGAATGCACATTTCTGCATATTTTTTAAAAAAAAACTTCATGAAAAACTGCAAGGGCTGTTATTGCAGAGTACATGTAGGTTTTGGCCCCCCTCCTTTTGAATACGGCAAATTCCCATGGGATCTCATCAGGACAAAAGATATTCCCCTCGCATTCCATGAGGAGTTTTTCCATCATCTAGGCAACCCCCAAGATGAGTTCAGGGGTGTTGTCTGTTACCTACCCTGCTAGCCCCCATCTCAGAATATCTAATAATTGGCTATACCGTCGGCCCTCTACATTCACGGCTTTCACATTCGTGGTTTTGCTTATTCACAGTTTGTAGCTACTGCTGGAATACATCAACAGTACTGTTATTGCAAGACCTTGTCCTCCTTCTCCTCACCCTCCTCCTATCTGGAAAAAACACAATCTCTGCACTGCCATGATTCTGAAAGATTTGCAAAGTCCCTCCACCCGCTCCATTCTGGTGGGAAGACTGGCTCCACCCCACACCCACCCCATCCTTGTCCTCCCCCTTCTCTCCCTCCACTCCAGCCAACGACGTTGCCTGTTTCTCCCTTTCCCATGTTTTAATGACAATGGAGTTTTAAGGTGGCATAGCAACGTTTACTTCCAGATCATGGTGCACAATTCATACTGGTTTGGATTCTAGGAGAGCATGAGATGTGGAGTGTTGGAGTGTTGGGCAGAGGGAGGGGGAGGCGAAGGTGGGAAAGTTTTGTGTGCCCAAGAACTGTTGCCACTGCTATGGTGGGGACTATGCTTTTCACTTCATTTTGGGGGGATATGGGGTGTAATAATAAGTTTCTTAAGGTGGCACAGGTTGGTTTGGGTGCCAGGACAACATGAGACATGGAGTGGTTTTGTTGCAAGGACAGGAAGATAGAGAGAGGTGCAGTCAGCTGAAGCATTGTGCAAAGGCAAGAAAGGGAGGTTCTGGCATTGCTGGTGGAGAGGAAAATACAGCATGTTTGGGGTTGGTTAGGGCTTAATGTATTTGTGTGTTTTTTTCACTTTCGCAGTGGTACTCCACCCCTAACCCCCATGAACGTGGAGGGCTGACTGTATTTAATAATTTGGCTTAAGGTGGCCATCCACGTAGTTAGCAGGTAAACCAGGGACCCCCAAATACCAGGGTGGGATTCATGCAAGACCAAGGGAAGGGCCTTTGGAAATACCTCCAAAACCAAATATTCAGATCAGGACTTAACACCTGGAGATGAGTCATTCACTAATCCACTCAATGATAGCAAGAGTCCTTAATGCTTGTAAAACAGGTCCTTCCTATCCTGCTGCCCTGCAACAAAAGACCTTGCCTGTTCCTATTTAGTTCTAAAAGCACCAACCATTAATGATTGTTAACTCTTCCAGAGTACCCTCTCTTTTGGTCTGGGAACCTCTAAACACTGAAAAGCCCCAGATTCGAATCATTTGTCATCTGGATGGCTCATGGATAAAATAAGGTGTGGTCATTTTATTTGGCCAGTGTAGACAACCCCTTAGTTTTGCACATAATGTTCAGGGAGCTCCTCCTATACAGAGAGAACAGCAATATGAGAAGAAGGGGGAAGGTTGAAAAATACAAATTTGACATCATAGTTAGGCAACATGGGCGGGGGGGGGATACACATTGTTACAATCAGATTTCACAATTATGTTGGTAACACCCATGCTATCAGGAAATTATTCAATTCTGTTTAAAAGCCTTTTGGTGTGTGAGCGAGAAGACTGTCTCAGTGCTGACTACAAGCATTCCAAATACGTATATGCACAGGGGAATTTCTTCTGAAATGTACTACCATGCTCAACTGGTGATCTGTCATTGAATTGATGTCTGATTTATTTTAGTTTCTCTCTAACTGAATTGGGCATTGCTAATCCCATGTGGACCCAGTACCTTGTGAAATGACTTTGTGGCTGCATCTGCACTGCAGAAATAATCCAGTTTGACACTGCTTTAACTGCCATGGCTCATTGCTATGGGACCCTGGGGTTTGCAGTTTGATGTGGCACCAGAGCTCTCTGATAGAGAGGGCTAAATATCTCACAAAACTACAAAACCCAAGGTTCCATAGCATTGAGTCATGGCAGTTAAAGCAGTGTTTAACTGGATTACTTCTGTAGTGCAGATGAAGCCTCAGAGAGCCCTTTCGTATGCCTCCTACCACAGAACAGCACAGCTTCAGGAGGGATTTCATTATCCTTCCCCATCCTGGTGCTCTCTAGCTCAGTAACACTCTCAACCTTTGGCCCTCCAAATGTTTTGGACTTCAATTCCCAGAAGCCCCAGCCAGCATGGCCAGTACCTTAAGATTCTGGGAACTGAAGTCCAAAACAGTTAGAGAGCCAAAGGTTGAGAACCACTGCTCTAGATGTTCTGGATTACAACTCCCAGAATTCCTGACCATAGCCTGTGCTGATTAAGAATGATGGGTGTTGAAGTCCAAAACATCTAGAAGGCACCAGGTTGGGGACACCTGTATTAGATGTCTGTGTAGGTTTCCCTCAACTCAATAAACCAATAAACTGAAAGGCTTGCACTGGGTTCCCATCCAGAAGCATAGCGCCCATTTCATGTGTGTGCTTTAAATTGTTCTAATACGGTGACTAGTATAATTTTATTTTCATATTTACCTTTATACAGTATTTTTTTAAAAAAATTATTGTACTTCTTTTAAATTGTAAGCCTCCTTGAGTTCCAATTTGAGGGGAAGATGGTATATAAATTAAGTGAAGGAGGAGGAGGAGGAGGAGGAGTCCTTTTAAGTGGGGTATGGCTAGTCCTTTGTTTTATCTTTTCCCTTCAGCTTTAACATCCATTGTAAACCAAAGAAATAAATATGTTTCTGCGTCAATACAATTTTCATGATGCTTCATGGTTAGCAGCAAAGACACTGGTGCAATGTACTTGTTGCTACTCCTGTTGTTTTCCTCAGTCCAATGGTGAAATGATCAATTATGAGTTGATGGCACAGGAGACTATAAATAAGATCTGGGACTGAAAGGGTAGAATTGGAATCTCAAAGCGGGGTGGAGAACTGGAGAGAGAATTCAAGGGGGGCTGTAGAAAGGAATCTGGGTGATATCATAGCTGTGCTATTTAAAAGCATAGAATTCCTCACCTAATCCAACATCCTAACAGCTTAAAGGAAAACTATGATGTAATAAAAGATAACACTAAATCTAAGTACAAAGAAGATTGGAGCTGTACTTCATAAAAACAGCCCTATACAAACCCTGTGATCCAATCCATTAACATTACTCCCCCAATGCTTGTGATTTAATGCTTGTGATTCTTTGGGCACTTTAAACTATAACAATAAAAAGAGAAGCCCACCCTGCTCTTTGAGCAAGACCTATTCAGAAACAAAAGTTTTCACAGGGGAAAATAAGCTTAGATATGTAACATGAACAATTATGAAGAATGTCCATCACATTTTCTGTTTACATCTTTTCTGAAATCATTATTACCCACCACACTGGGTGTATTTTGTAGCAAGTTTCTCAGACTGCACATATTTTCACCACACCAGTTATCTCTGTAATCTTAAGGATTAGAAATATAATTTCTTCTTAAAAAAAAAAAAAAAGAGAGAGTAGGATTGTATTCAAGCAGAAAATTGGGACACTGTTTCATATGGGGCGGACCTGTGAGAAAGCTCAGAAATACTGTACAGTACTTGACTCAAATTCATAAGATGTTAGAGGACATTTTAAAAAAAAAAATGAAGCTTCAGATGAAACCCGAAGTCTATCTACTTGGGATGCTGGAAAAAAAATCTGATGAGAACACATGGGAGAATTTTACAAAATATATGATCACGGCTGAAAGGCTGCTGTATGCTTACAAGTGGAGAGGTGCATTGATTAATTTGAAAGAAGATTGGCTGATCAAGATATGAAATGGACAAACTGACAATGCTGATTAAGGAGAAATCCTTCGTTAACTTTTTAAAAGTTTGGGAGTTGTTTATAATTTATTTATTTTTTGCAACAAAGTAAGGGGCATATATATCAATGTTAGGCTTTTTAAGATAATATGGTTTCAATTTATGGTAGAGGCTGGATTATAAGATCACTTAATGGAAGTACAGTACTTTAATAGTGGAATATAACTATTAATTCAGGCAGAGAGAGGGGAAGTCAATAGTTGTGTAGTTAAGTTGGTGTAGTTAATGTTAAGTGTTGTTGTGTTCTTCTTTTTGTTGTTTTTGTTTGTGTGTTTTTAATGCATAGAAAATTATGGTTATTTTGTCTGTCTATATCTATCTGTCTATATCTATTTATAGAGAGAGAGAGAGGGACAGAGAGAGAGAGAGTAGGATTCTCAAGATTTGACCATCAGCTAGAGGCTGACAGGGAGAGGTCCTAAGTATAATGGCAGTGCCTAGCATAGTTAATCAAAAAGTAGGTGAATAGGTACCAGATTAAATATAGACTCCACATCCTTCAGCAAAATATAAATATGCCACAAACAGAACAAGCCCAGTCCAACAAGATGGACAGTGAGCCCGTGTCTGTTGTGGGAGAGACAGCCAGAGGAAATCTGGGATCTCTCTGCCTCCATGTCTCTCTCTTACTGGTCCAGCTTTTACAGGAGATCTGTATCTTACAATGGCTTTTGTTCGTAGCCTCTCAGTATCCATAACTGAAAATAACAATGGGTCACCACACAAGAACGGGAAAGAACAGGTGACTTCCAACTGTGGTTAGATGTCAGCTACTGTTAACTCCAGGCTACTGAGCCAATGGTGAAGAATGTTGGGAACTGCAGTTCAACAACGCTGGGAGGGACATGCTTTCTTCACTCTTGCATTGTGAGGATTTCAACCCCAATCTGCACACTTTTGCCCACAGTGCACAAGTGATTCTCCCCAGCTGTTCTTGTTAGATTGAACAGTGTGATCAGGACTCGGGGGAAGAGGTCATGTGGAAATGGTTGGAATCAGCCTCCAGCTCACAACAAATAAATCCAATAAAAGCTGCAACAAAAGTGACTGGAAACCTAATATATTCCATGTTCTTGAGAGTCCTTAAGAAATAATAGTGAAGCCATAAAGCTTTTCTATTATTAATATTGCTCATTTTGACTGAGGAACTGACATGCTTATTGCACATTTTCCTTTAATCCTGAATCCTCATCCAGAAGAGATATGAAGCCAGTTGTGTTAAGGTATTCCAATAACTACCTATAACAGTGTTGACAGAATAATCCTATGCATGTTTTCTGAGAAATAGTGTGTCCCATTGAATTCAGTGCAGCTCACTATTTCCAAGTAATTGTGCACAGAATTCCTGCCTAAACAGCATAATTATTAACATATGTACAGGGCACCTGAAGATTTACATTCTATTTGTTTCCTTGATAATTACCTTCAATCTGCCCCTGGTTGCTTTAAACTTTTTATTTCATTTTAAATTTAGGTGCCGATTGGACTTGTGTAATATATATTATCATGAGGGGGTAGAATTGTTTTGCTATTTATATGGGTAGGAGGATGGATCACAAAAGAGGACAGCAAATGAGAAAACAGCTGTGATCACCAAGTTATAATCCAAATGAAAAAATATACCTTAAATTTCAAAAGATATAGGTTACAATCCTATACACAGGAAAGTAACATGAAAGTAACTAAAGGCTCATCTACATGGGCAGAATATGCCAGTTCCTCACTGGCATATTCTGCCCATGGATCTGCCCCATTGTTCCTCTGTTACCTGCACAGAACAAGATGGAGTCCAGACTTCCATGCCGGCTGATCTCTGCAGCCAAAACTAATTGACAAAGTTTGGCTTTTTCTCATTTTGCAAAGTGCTAGCTATCAGATGGATTTTTTAAAAAAGTAAGTACTACCAGTCAAACTTTAATTTCATTCAAATCATGAGCAAAATTATAAACAAAATCATCAGTATCCACCTAGGTGACACCAAGTAAATTTCCTAGTTCTGTATAAAGCATAAGATAAGGAAAGTGATCACTCACAACAGCAGTAATTGGTGACAATAGCACAATAATCCAAGCCAGGAGGATTATGTTAATTTATCACCTGATTGTGCTATTGCTGGTTATTGCTGCATTGAATGGTCATTTTGCTTATCTTGAGCTTTGCATAGAATTGTCACAACTACACTTTTTTTTTTATTATTTCAGAGGTTGGGCTCCATTTTAGCTCTCTGTACATATGCATACAAGTTTACACTGAAAAACCCTTTGCCCTGAATTAAGGTTTTAAAAAAACAAACAAATTGCAGGCAGGATTTTAACGAAATACAATATATACATGCATGCATCCATCCATATTTAATATGTAGACAAGGCCTGAATCAGGTTTCTGAAGCCCCTTACACTTACAATACAGCAGTTAACTACCAGACTGTTGTTCATGTCTATGGGGAAAATGTGGTAAGGAACTATAAATACCTGTTCAGGGAATGTTGGCATTTGGGTCTCATAGGAAAAACACACATCCATGGGGCATATTGAATAACATTGAGTGAATTCGATTGATCTAATGTCACCAGATGGAAAAAGTCATTTGCAAAGCCTTTAAACAAACTCTAGGGATTCTCTGCATTTAATTTGTTATTTTTTATTGCTGTCAAGTTGACTTTGACTTATGGTGACCCTATGGATGAGAAACCTTCAAAACCCCCAGTCATCAACAGCTCTGCTCTGGTCTTGCAAACTCAGGATTCTGGTTTCCTTGACTAAATCTCTCAACCTGTAACACAGTCTTCCTCTTTTTCTACTGCCTTCTACTTATCAAGCATTATTATCTTTTCTGCTGAGTCACATCTTCTCACGATATGTCCAAAGTATGGTAGCCTCAGTTTAGTAATTCTCACTTCTAGAGAGAGTTTAGGTTTGATTTGCTCTAAGGTGCACTCATTTGTCTGCAGTGTGGCAGCAGCCTATCACTTGCTCAAGGTCACCCAGTGGGTTGTCATGGCTGAGAGGTGATTCAAATCCTTTTCTCCCAGTCCAACATTCAAACCATTACACAAGGCTAGTGCCCTCTTTTTTGGACTACAACTGCCAAAATGTTCACATCACACAATTTCTGTTGCAGAGGTTGAAAGGTGTGTGTGTGTGTTTGTGCGTGCCGGAGCATAGCTACAGGAGGGGCAAAATGAAGCCACTATCCCTACAAATAAAAACTGCCCCTGCAAAAAAATAAAAATTAAAAAAATCCCTTAAGTCCACAAATGGCTAGCGTTGCAGTAACTTAAATCTGCAGTTAAATAAAAAAATAAATAACCTGCAGTTGAGTATTTAGAAACAGAGGTCAGGTATCAAAAGAAAAGCATACCATCCAACATTTTACAGATAAAAATTAGGACACATGTAGCCAAGCAACATGAGATGTGGTCAAGATGACAAAAGTTATTAATGAGGAAAAACAGACAAGCTAGAAGAGGCTGTCGCAGTTTGCTTTTGCCTGAGCCTAGTGAAAAGGGCAAGGAGGAAATATATTTCCATAACCTGTATACAGTAGAGATTAGACATGTGTATGCATGCATGTGAACTTGTGTGCGTGCATGCACACACACACATTTGCATCTGTTGAAGTAGGCTAGAGTCCACCAAATAAATGCCAAATAAAATTTATCATTCTTCAAAGGGGCCAGAAAACTCTACGTTGTGTTTGTTGCAACAGACTAAGGCCCCATCTATATGAAAATGGATTGCTCCATAGTAGTAGCAATTTGCAGCAGCTTCAAGCTGTCTTAACAGTTAAGGGCCCCCATAAACTTTGCATGCCCCCTAACCAAGATGGCAGCCCATGAGTGATTTTAAAATCTGCCACCACTGGTTTTTTTTTTTAAAAAAAACATTTCCCATGGTTTGCACAAATGATATTTCACATTTATGAAAGAAAAAAAAAGATAAAAGAGAGAGAAAGAGTGCTGTTTTATCATCTTACCAATTTCTCGCTTAGCTGAAAATGCAACATGGCAACAGCTGGTGCTTTCCCTGTTTGCAAGCCCTGCCCTGTGCTCATCAGGCCACTCAGCGTACGCGAATGCTACTGTCTTAATGAGCAGACATTCACATCCCCTGTGGAGCTTTTTAAAAACTCCAAGGAAAGCCACGAAGGCTTCCCAGGAGAGGCTTACAGTGGATTTGGCTGCTCCCCTTCCAAATAAGACATATCAATGTGAATATCCATTTAGACGGATCACCTTCCAAGCAAATTCCATTATGATTATTTTCACTGTTTGGACAACCCCTAGCATGTCTATGCTTCTACTTGAAAAATCAAAACCAAAACAATCCCATAAAGTGTGAAGCAGCCATGGGATGGCTTTGAGTTGATTCTGTGGCCTTCCATGGTTTTCCAGTATGCCTTTTCACCTAGTTTACATTGCTCCTTTCCCTGCTCAGAATGGGTAGTGTAGTTTTTCCTTACAGAAATGTGTACAAATCTTTGAAGTAGATCCATTGGAGCCTTGGAAATACCAGAGAGACTTTGAGTTTTTTATCCCTGTAGTAGCAAGAAAAAGTAAATACATTTGGATGACTGAGGGAGAAACCAGGAAAGAGTTGGGGGGAGGGATCCAAATTCATCCTAGAGACTTTCCACAAACAGAAGCTTAATTCATTGGGTAAATTATTAACTATAGATTGCCCACTCAGCTGGAAAATTAACCTGCATCTGATATTATCTGTATCTTTGAGGGATGTTGGGCAGAAAACAGAGAAATACTTTTTCACACATTGTTGAGGGCATTTTGTATCCTGATGTATAGGAAAGTGGAAGGACATCTTGCATTAAATCAGATCATTTGTGCATCCTATCTCAGTGTTCTTTCTGTCCATGTTGTTCTACTGTTTGAGCACACCTAACAACCAACATCCTTCCAACCAGTAGCAGGATACATGACATACTTAGAACTTGCAAACGAGGTAGCAAACTAGCTGCAGGTAGTTCTGGTTCTGGTGACTCTTCCCTTTGCCACACAGCCCCAGCAAATATAAGCAGCAACTGGTTTACATAAACATATTTGCAATGGTTTTCCCTGTTTTTCAGGCAAAATGTTTCCCATATCTGCTTAGAAATGCCAAGGACTGAACCTAGGACTTTCTTCATGCAAAACATGAGCTCACCCATGGAACTATGCATTTTCTGGACTTGTTTATGGGTGCACAACCATATAGGGAACTGGTTTTCTCTAGCATTCAAATATTGATGCTTTGGAATGTCATGAAAACATCCCTCACCAAGTGGTCTAAGGCTACAGCAAAAGAGATTCTGCCTAATTAGGAAGAACTTCCTAACAGTAAGAACTGTTCGACAGTGGAACATGCTGCCTTGAAGTGTGGTGGAGTCTTCTTTTGAGGTTTTTAAACAGAAGCTGTTGGCAGTGCTTTGATTGGGTATTCCTGCATGATAGGGGTTTGGACTGAATGGCCCTTGTGGTCTCTTCCAACTCTATGGTTCTATGATGCTATGATTCTACATATGACTAGTTTTCTTTTGGTAGCATGCACCCATCAGGACAATTATTGGTCCACATGTAGCAAATGGAGTAGTGCTACACAAAGTGATAGTTCGTGGACAGGAAAGAAACAATTGTAGTCAATGGACACAAATATAGTACTGGTCCCCAGCACACTGGATGGCAGGGATCCTGCCAGTCCCACACATCAGATAGTTTGAGATGCACTGGTCTAGAAAACCACTCACTATCTCAAGCTCTTTTGACACCTCACCTCTATCCTTACCCATGTCAATTTGTTAATACAGCTAACAAAAGGACACCTTTGTGTGAATACTCATTGCTCAACCCCCCAGCAGGGTTTATAGGATATAATGATGGTCCATTTGCAGTGCTAGCTGGTCATTTCCACATCATGAGACAGGGAATCCACTCTCGAATTATAGTCTGAACGGTGAGGAAGCTATCCAGGGTGCAGGATGTATTTTGTCAGTAGGGTCCAGCGCCTTGAATAGCTCCTTTTAAAACTGGGACTAAATCCCAGAGTTGATTCACTGCCTTACTGATATGGACGCTCCCAGCTGGTATTGTCTTTTCGCAAATAACGTAACAAGTAGTAATATTGTTATCTCTTTTGTGTAATGAGTAAGATTTAGTCACTTTTTTGGCATTACCCCTTAGGGCCTGCAAATGCTTTCTTGTAGCATTTCAGGGAGTTTTGACATGAGTTTGGTGACATGTGAAATGTCATTGTATGTTGATCTCATTCAATGCCCTATCCAATGAGCAGCTACACTATACCAATGAAGCAACTCTTGATATCACAACTAGAATTTGCAGTCATGTCTTGATACAAAGGGTAACATGGGTTAACATTATTACACCAGGATGGTTTCTATTGTCAGATCCAACATATCAGCAGAAAGCAGAGCTGATTCACAATCACTCTGAAATTAGTAGGCAGAGGTTCTTGGCAATAAACAGCCAGGGGAACGGGGGACTAATGCTCTGGAACTCCAAAACAACAAAGGAAGTGTGATAATAATAATAATAAAAAATAATATAACTAGTTTGTTAATACAATGCTATTTTAAAGATTTTTCAATATGATGAATTCAATTTAAAGCAATACAACCACAAAAGGCTTTTTTTCAGCATGCAAAACCCACTATGCCAGCATAAAGCTTACAATTTTTACATACACAAATAGCTTAATACAGCATAATGATCCTGTATTATCCTGTTAGATTTGCAATATTCCGCCAATGTGGAAGCATGCAAGTCCAACTTGACATGCTGTTTCTTAAGTAATTCAAAATCTTTCCAGTCGCCCATACTTTGTCTAGAGTCATTATCATCAAATATTGTCAAACTTTCATACTGGTATTGTTAATATTTACTGTAAAAGAGTTATGTTTGGTTATAATATATTAAGCCAATTGTGGATGTAAAAATATTTGTCAAACTTTATGTTGATATTGTCAACAATTGCTGAAAAAGAGCTGTCTTTTGTTATAATTATTCTGTATTAAGTTAGTGAGGATCATTATGCTGTATTAAGCTATTTGTGTATGTAAAAATTGTAAGCTTTATGCTGGCATAGTGGGTTTTGCATGCTGAAAAAAAGCCTTTTGTGGTTGTATTGCTTTAAATTGAATTCATCATACTGAAAAATGTTTAAAATAGCATTGTATTAACAAACTAGTTATATATTAATTTTTTATTATTATTATTATTATCACACTTCCTTTGTTGTTTTGGAGTGCCATATCAGACACCCTCCGTCAGAGTTATTTGACTAATGCTCTGGACCCAGTTTCAGGATTTGGAGAGCCTTCCATGATGGAAACTGCATGGACTCTTAATTCATCACTGCTATTCCATGATAGCAGCTCAGGGAGTGTAACTGGCATAGCAAGAAAATTCCAAAGTTGGATGGCTGACTTTTACTATAGTAGAGGAGTGGGCACACGCCTGGGATTGGTAGGCCAGTTTTGGCTCCTCTGAACCTTCAATAGACCACCCTGCCATGCCTGGTAGCATCTGGAAGTGATGCTTCAGCTAACTGGAAGTCACGTCAGATAATTTTTGGCTGCTTCTGGAGCTATTTTAAAACATCTTTTTCAGGGTGATTCCAGGTGGTATTCCCTCCCCCCAAATTGTGGAATATTATTTTTAATTTGAACCAGATCAAGGGCCTAGTGGGGGATTGGGGGGATGTGTCAACAATCACACAATTGCACCCCCTCATTACAGGACATAATTACCATGCATCCTTAGCCATGTTGCCTGGGGATGATAAAGAGTTATAATCCTGCAGATCTGAGGTCATCACTTTCAATAAGACTGCATATTTAAGCCATTGTGGAACAATTTACAATTGTCCCTCCATATTCACAGACTTGGCATTCACATATTTAAGTATTCATGGCTTGAAAATATTCTTTAAAAAAATTCAAAAAGCAAACCTTGATTTTGCCATCTTATATAAGGGACACCATTTTGCTTTGCCATTGCATATAATGGGGCTTGAGTATTCACGGATTCGGGTATTCACGGGGAGTCCTGGAACGAAACCCCAGCGAATGTGAAGGGACAACTGTATATTGACTAACTCCTACATGCCTGGTGTATTGTCATACAAAACATTCAGGTACTTGCCCCCCTTGATCCATGTGATACACTTGTGAACATATCACAGCAATGCCAATAGCTTTATAAGGACCAGTGATGCATTTATAGACCCAGGGCAGAACACACACTTGCTGATCCTGGTTTATTTATTTTTTAAAAAAACCTTAACATACATACTGTTGGGAAACATGAATCAGTTGTCAGGGAATATGAACAGGGAGGGCACGACTGCATCCAAATCTTGCTGGTGGTGACTGGTAGATTCCATGGCAATGGGATGGTAAATCTTCTCTGCATCCATATCTTGCTGGTGGTGACTGGTGGATTCCATGGTAATGGGATGGTAAATCTTCTCTGGGTTTTAGTCCAAACTTTAAGGGACGTAAACAAGCTGCTGATCCCTATCCCCAAAATAGGTTCAGCCCCTCAGATAGCTCTTTGAAAGTTTGGACCAAAACTCAGGTTTAATTTACCTCCCTATTAGCATGGAAGCCATTAGCTGCTACTTCCTTACCTTTTCCACAAGGCATTGGCTGGCCACTTTGGGCTTGTCTAAACAAGGCCAAAACACACACACACACACACACACACACACAACAACAGAGTGATCCACAGTAGTGGCATTTTGCAGCAGCTGCAACTTGTCTTAATGGTTTTTGCCCCCATAAGTTTCACATGTCCACTGGTCAGCAGCTGCGAGTGATTGACTTCTGTTTTTACTTACCTTAATTTGCCACTGCCAAACTTTTTTTTCAAAAAAACTATTTCCATTGTGTGCTAGAGTGATATTTTGCCTGTAGAAAAAACAAAAAACAGAAAAGCAACACCCCATTTTCTCACCTTAGCACTCACTCATTAAAGCAAAAATCCAACATGGCAGCTCTTTGCGCTTGCCCTGTTAGCAAGCCCCCCCCCCCATCTGGCCAATCAGCTTTGCACTTCCTCTCATATGGGAACGCAATTCATATTGAATCACTTGTCCCAACGAGAGGGAATGTGCATTCCTCCTGCTATTTTTTTTAAAAAAAACTCTGGGAAAAGCTGCGGAGGCTTTTCCCGCGTAGTTTTTGATATTTTGGGGAGGCTTCTTTCACAATACAGCGGAACAATGCAGAATGCCATTAGGACAGGTAGGATTTTCCTCATGTTCCGTGAGGAGTGTTTTCGCCATTTAGATAACTCCTATGTGAACAGAATACTGGACTAGAAAGACCCTTGATCTGATCCGGCACAATTCATTTTACAGTTATGTTCTTTAGCTATGAATACAAAATTCCCGTATTGATGTATTACTTACTATGGTCTAAATTCTAATATATAGTCCTATTGACCAATTGCAGAAATGTAAATCAACACTGACATAAATCCCATTGATTCAATGGGTCTACTCTAGTTAGGACTAGTGATTAGATTTAACCCTGTGACTGAATTGACCCCATGGGGCTTTCAAAACTTTGCATCTGTTATTGTGCAACCCAGACTGCACCAAAGCTATCTGAAAACTAAGGATATCTTCTAGTGGACGTGCTTGGTGCCTGCAGCTTTATGGAGTTTTCTGTTGTCCTTTCTTAGAAGTTGAAGCTTTCTCTAATCCTGCAAGATGGGGCCTGAGTGATATATCATCAATACACATGATGAGAGGCTGTTTAACTGCTCTTTGTCCTAGCTTGAAGGCTTTCTTGATGAATAAACGAGGCAGCCTGCTTCCTTTCCAATGAACAGATGAAACAAGCCTTCCTCTGAGTCAGACCTCCATTCCATCTAGCTCAGCACTATCTTCTTCTTGGTCTGCAGTAGCTCTCCAAGGTCTCCAGCAGGAGTCTTTCCTAGCCCTGCTACCTGAAGTCTTCACAATGCTTGGTAACCTCCCTATCCCTCCTTTTTTTTTTTTTTTTTTTTGGTACTAGGAGATGTAGTCCAAAATGTATCATTTCCAATAAACCTCTAGAGGCTCATGGATCCAAGGGATTAAGAATCTTATAACATTCTCTGTTATAGTTGTTTTATTCTGTCCTGTAGAAGATTCTGCCCTCTTGCTCCATGTGCACAGTAATGTTCACCCTTTTCTCCGGGCCAATAAGTGGCCAGATTGATACGTTTGCATTTTGAATTTGATGAAGGGGATTGGGATGAGGCCACTTTCTCTTTAGGTTCACACTGGAGTTATCTAAACAGTAAAAACAAAACAAAACAACAAACCCTTATGGAATTTGCTGGGCATCCTACCTGTCTAAATGGGTTCCTGCACCAATCCACACTATTTAGAAAGAAGGGGGCCCCAAAAATGGCAAAAACATACTTTTTTTATATAATCGGGGGGGGGGTGCATTCCTGCTTGTTAAGGCAATAAAACAAAAAGCAATTTGAAGGGAAGCACAAAGCTGATTGGCTGGGCAACAGTGGGGGCAGGGCTTGCTAACAGGGCAAGGCCCCACTGCGGCCATGTTGGATTTTCATCTTAGTGATTGCTCATTAAGGCGATAAAACTGGATGGTTATTTTTTGTTTTGCTTTCCTGTAAAATTGGAAAATCAGTATATCACTCCAGCACACCTTGAACAACCTGTAAGCTAAGCAGTGTGAAGAACTAACGGGAGTAAATCACTTATGGCCACCATCTGGAATGTGAAGTTTATGGGGTCTTCCGAGGCAAAAAACCAAAAAAAAAAACCAACCACATTAAAACATGCTGCTGCTGCTGCTGCAAAATGCCATTACTATGAGGTACTCCATTTTTTTCCCCATGTGTAGATGGGTCCACTGTCTCTCCCTCAGATCTTATGTAGAACTTTCTTTGTGTGAGCTTTTGGATCAAAGATTCTTAGCCTTGGACCTCCAGGGCGTTCTATGGACGGATTACAGGTGGACCATGAACTGGATTTTCAAAAAGTGTTTTTTTTCCCTTCAGTTTCCTTCCTGTTGCTTCAAGTTTTTCATGTTACCATAAATCTTAAGGTAAAATTTAGTCTTTTCAAGTGTTCATTATAATTTGCAATTTCCTTCCACAATATTCTGTGTGAAGAAAATCACTTTCCAATGCAATAAAATAAATTGCATGCAAAATGTTGTGTATATACGTTTATGTATGTTTCTCTAGGTCAGCAGTCCATAGTTTTCAATAGAGTCTCAAGGGGGCCCATGACTCAAAGAAGTGTGTGTGTGTGTAAGTTGTCTGTCGACTTATGGCAGCCCTGTGAATTTCATAGAGTTTTCTCAGGCAAGGAATAAGCAAGAGGTGGTTTTTGCCAGTTCTTTCCTCTGAAATATAGCCTGTAGCACCTGGTCTTCAATTGGCAGTCTCCCATCCAAGTACTAACCAGGCCTGAGCCTGCTTAGCTTCCATGTTCAAACAGGATCTTGTGCCTTTAATGTATTTAGGAAGTGACAAAAAAGGTTAAGAACCACTGGTTTTGATTGTTGAACCCCTGGCTTTCAATGATCACAGATAGAGATATCCAGAACTTTTGCTGACCTAATACCATAGTTCTTATTATGTCCAGTTATTTCTCCCAGAGTATTGTTATCTTATTGTACCTAGCTATATATTTGCTCTGTTTTAAAGGTGAATAGTAAGACTGCCTTGAACAGAGTATGTTTGGGGCTTAAACGGTGCTTTTTAGATACCAAAGCAAGCCTTCACACATGAGATGCCACATTAGTTACACTGTAGAATATATATTTATTATTGACCAAATACTTTCCTTAACAAAACTGCTTGCTGCTGGGATTTGAGGTCACAGAATGTGCTTCTTTGGACTGATATGCTGTGTCATCTGTATTCTGTTTACCAAACTCTGAAATCTGCTGTATTCTTTATCTGAAGTACTCTATGAATATATACGTAAATCCCTTCATTCTTCAGGTTGTTGCCAGTTACTATGTTGTTCTTTGTCCTTGGCGCTAGCAGTTTATACAGTCTTGTGCGCAAAGCCATTATTTTGCAGATGCCTCCAATGGATGTGCTGCTTTTTGCCTGTGTTTTTCATTGGTGCTGAGAGCACCGGGTACAGTAACAAGTTTGCTTTCATACTGAGAAACAAATGATAATGATGTTTACTGACTAAAGTGACAAAAAGCAGTAAAGAGGAGCAAAGGAGCTAGAGATAATTGTGTTGCTGGCCTAATCCTAATCAGAAGATTGCAATCTCTTTTGCTTCCTGGGTGACTTCAGACTCAGGGCTTTTGTAGAGAATGGGGGCCTATTCTACTTTGTGGAAGATGAATGACACATTTCTTCAACTCAGTTCACCTGCCCCACAGGAAGTTGGTTTACCATTGTACGAAGGTTGAGGACAGATAATACTTTTTTAAAAGAGTTGAAAGTGGATCAAAAGAGGTTACTTTCCACAATGTACTCTATGCTACACACACCCATACTTTCTTTTTTGGACCTTGATGCCCAGCCAGCTGGAGGAATATGGAATTTGTTGACCTGAAAAATAACTTTTCAAAGCTCTATATTTTGCAGAATCAAGGGTGTGATGTGGACAGGATGAAGAGCCATTCATCCACATGTATGCCCTAAAGGCATTGCTGCATCCAAGGAGCTATCTTCTTTGGAAATCCAAATCACCATGAGTTTAATCTGATCAAGGTAGATATAACACTAGAGGAAGATATATTCATTCTGTTCCCTTCAGTCTAAGCTGCATATGATCTAGCATAAAAGCACAGATCTTTCAGATATGTATCCTTCTTTATCTTCCTCCCCCTCCCAAGTTTTTCACCTCTAGTAGACTGCTTAAGAGACCTCCCATTCATGTTAAATCAATCAACACAAAAAGAGTTGTATTTATTACTGCTCTGATCAGTTTAAAAGTGACTTGCAGGTGTAATTTCACTTGCTTGAGGCTTTAGCCTTATTTACTGCAGAGAATTCAAATTGAGCATTTTGTCCTTTTACGATTATGGCCTTACAGTGAATTCTGAAATAGTGTGTGATTTGTTTTTATATAAGCTAAAACCATGCCCGCATAGGGCAGTGGTTTCAGTGTTGGATTGCGACTCTGGAGACCAGGGTTCGAATCCTGGGTTTGCTCAGCCATGAAAACCCACTGGATGACATTGGGCAAGTCACACACTCTCAGCCTTAGTGTGATACTAGGTTCATCTTAGGATTGCCATAAGTCAGAAATGACTTGAAGGCTTGCAGCAGCAGCAGGAGCAGCAACAACAACAACAAAACTATCTTTGTCAGTAGAAGGATAATGATATTAAAATAATACTGAGACTACTAGGTAGGGGACAGAACAGTATACAGTTGTCCCTCCATATCCACGGATTTGGTATCCATAGATTTAAGTATTCATGGCTTGAAAATATTCTTTAAAAAATAATAATCCAAAAAGCAAACCTTGATTTTGCCATTTTATATAAGGGACACCATTTTGCTATGCCATTGCATATAATGGGACTTGAGTATTCACGGATTTTGGTGTCCACGGGGGAGTCCTGGAATCAAACCCCAGCGAATATGAAGGGACAACTGTAGTTACTTTGTAGGACTATACTGCAATAAGTTTTCAAAGCTCTGATAAATGATGAGGAATTGCACATTGTGAGTGCAATGTTAGCCCATGTGGTTACTGAGAGCTGATAGAAGCATTTAGAAAAAGCATATGGTGTGGTCCTTATCAGACAGAACTATCATAAGATGGGAGGGGGGTGAATATACTCCTACCTACATCAGCTGTCCTTGCCAGTGGGTAGCTAATATATGTGAGAAAAGTCTAGGCAAGGACCACATACATGTTTGCTTTCTATTGACTCCTCGAGCACTTTCATCAGTGCTATCTACGCACAACCCTAAATATACACTGGACTGACTATGTGACGAATGTTGCTGTCCTTGAGCAAGCAGGGATCACCAGCATTGAGGCCATGATATTGAGAACACAGCTGCGCTGGGCAGGGCATGTTTCTAGGATGGAGGACCATCGCCTCCCAAAAATACTACTCTACGGTGAACTCGCCACGGGTCAGCGTAAGAGGGGCGCTCCAAAAAAGCGATACAAAGACTCCCTGAAACAACATCTCAGGCTTGGCCAAATTGATCACCAACAGTGGTCCGCCCTGGCCTCACATCGGGAGGCATGGAGACGCACTATCCACAATGCTGCAGCCTTATTTGAGAACTCACGACGAACAAGTCTTGAAGAGAAACGACAACGCAGAAAGAATCACAACCCAGAAACATCACCCAAAGAGACCTTCTGCTGTGCTTTCTGCAACCGGACTTGTTTATCTCAGATTGGCCTTTTTAGCCATCAGCGCGCTTGCAGAAAGTGCAGGATGAATCCTTCCTGAATCTTTGTTTGCGAAGAAAAGCCAGAGAGAGATGTATGTATCAAGGAGCAGCAAGTGGATCAAGTTTTCCCCCATTCTCTCTTTTTTGCTTTCATGCATGCTCAGTAAGGGATTCTGGAGGTGGCTGCTAAAAATATTCCAGCTAAACAGATGATAAGGAAGAAAAAGGACAGTTGGGCGGGTGTAAAAGGTCTTTGTAAAAAGCAGTTTCTTCGGCAGAGACTTTGTTAATGGAAGTATGCCCATATTGTAAATCAAGCCTCCTCCAGCCCAGGGCGTCACAAAGTTGCTTTTGGGAGCTACAGATCCCAGAATCTTCCAGGCACCATAGCCAGTAGTTCTGCTCCAACCTGCCAACTCCACCTCTTTATTTCCATAGACCCCCTTTTGTTTTGTTTTTTCATAATCACTATTCTGGAGATTATATTAGAAAGTTGGAAATTGGCTTTTCATACACACACGTAGGCAGATAACTAAGAATTGAGATCAAGAGGAATTGCTAAGCACCACAATACCAAAAGTGAAGAATGTGGTTACTTTGCCCACCATTTCTAATCTCTGCAAATATTTACTCAACGTGAGATTAATAGCTCAGCACGCTATGTCAAAGAACAGGCCATATGTTCACCCCGCCCACCATTTTTGTGACAGATTAGATCTTGTTGTTTGAGGTGAAGGACAAGATGGCCCCCTCAACCATTCCATGTACAAAAACTGACCACACTGGCAGTGGAGACTTACCTCAACATTGGTGATAGGCTAGCATTTTCTACTCCATCTGAGACCTCAAGCTGTCTCATCACTACTTCCTGCCCCCTTGTACCTACAAATGGAGGCAGCCAACTCATTTCACCTAATAGTAGGTGTGTGTGTGTGTGTGTGTGTGTGTGTATTTTCCACAGACTCATACCCTCCAAATGTTCTGATTTGCCAGGGAGCATCCCAATTAATCCTAAATCATCCCACTTTTCAGGTCCTTTCAAAAATGTCCTAGTTTCACTCTCCTCCTCCCACTTTGCCCCTTTGTCCTCACCTTATGTCAATGGCTACAAACTGAATCCAAAGTGCAAAAGTAGTTTGCACTCAGTGGGGGTGGGGAGAGGAGGGGATGGAATCTGGTCCTTCCCAGCAGGGTCAGGCAAAAGCAAACTGCTGCAGCCTCTCCTGGCTTGTGCATTCTTCCTCATTAAGACCTTCCGCCATCTTGACCATACTCTAATGTTTATTGGCCACATATGTCCCAGTTTCCATCTGTGAAATGTTTTGACAGTATAGGTCTTTACACCATTTGTCAGTCTCCAACTTCTAATAAGCACACAGGCCAGAATTCCAAGATGCCTCACAACTACCAGTAGTTCTGTGTATACAAAATTCCTACCTGTCATGCAGCAAGGCAGTGCAGAAATCAAATATAATTTTAATGTGGGGTGGAGGTGGGGGTGGTTTCTTCACTTACCAAAAGGAAGGCATATTTAAAATTCCATTTTAAAATGTCACTGTTTTATCAGACTGTCTTCTGGGCTCCCTTGAAACTCTTCAGATGTTTTAGCTGAGGAAGGCCCTCCATACTTGCTCTTCTTTGCTTTGGGCAAAACCTGGGGACAACAGATGGGTAGAACCTGTCCCACTGTGAAATCTGGGGAATCATTTTGCTAAACTGAAGCACCATGGCAGATTCCAGTATAGGAGGCAACACATTTTATGAGTGAGCAAGCTTTTCAAGAAGGAGAAAAGGCCTGTTCTTGATATATTTGACATTAAAATGCAGAAAGAAAGAAAGAAAGACCTTATTATGACAGGAGAAAACTCTGAACCAGTTCAAATATTCAGAAACAAAGTACTTACTGGCTTTACCAATTCAGACAGCAAATTAGAGACCATATTTCAATGCTTTCCTTGTCTCTCTCTCTCTCTCTCTCTGGCTTTTCTTCGCAAATGAAGATTCAGGAAGGACTCATCCCATTGTGGATAGTGCGTCTCCATGCCTCCCGATGTGAGGCCAGGGCGGACCACTTTTGGTGATCGATTTGGCCGAGCCTGAGATGTTGTTTCAGGGAGTCCTTGTATCGCTTTTTTGGAGTGCCCCTCTTACGCTGATCCGTGGCGAGTTCACCGTAGAGTACTATTTTTGGGAGGCAATGGTCCTCCATCCTAGAAATGTGCCCTGCCCAACGCAGCTGTGTTCTCAATATCATCGCCTCAATGCTGGTGATTCCTGCTTGCTCAAGGACAGCAACATTCGTCACATAGTCAGTCCAGTGTATATTTAGGATTGTGCATAAACAGCGCTGATGGAAGCGTTCGAGGAGTCGTAAGTGTTGGCGATAGGTGACCCATGTTTCAGACCCATAAAGGAGAATAGACAGTACAATGGCTCTATACACATTGATTTTTGTGTTTTGCCTCAGGTGTTTGTTACTCCAGACTCTTTTGTAAAGTCTTCCAAATGCGCTATATGCCTTTGCTAATCTGTGATTGATCTCTTTGTCAATCATGGAATCTGAGGAGATGATGCTTCCCAGGTAGGTGAACTGCTGAACAGACTTAAGCACAGATTTGCCTACAGCAATGTGGGGATGGTGGTGTTCATCCTGTGGTGATACACACACACACACACACACACATACATACGTTTAAAACTTTGATTGTAAATTTGGGCCACCAAATTGGAAATTATAACAAAGTGGAGACTAGTGAAAGAAAAACTCATCTCTGGATGCATTTTAGAAGAAGCCATCGAGGCTTACCTGACCTGTGTGTTTCATTCTACATGTGCATATTGTTAGTTTCGGCCAAAAGTTTTTCTGAAACATGTTGAACTACTCATCCTTTTTTGTGGTGTGGTAACCTATCCTCACTCTAAGTAATGCTCAGGAGCACATCTGCTTCATTAACTGAGATATACACATAGGTGAGATTACCAGGAACAGAGTTAGGGTCAAACAAGGGGCAACATTTCTCACAGTTGGTTTTTCTTAACCAATAACTGGATAATGGGGGTGGTGGTGGCAGGGTGGAGCCAGACTGGGACAATGGTATGGTAGAAAGGGACTTTAACCCACTTCCCCCATTATGGCCCCAATTGGAATCCCCTCTCCCATGCTTAGTTGTGCCATTGGGGTAAACATCCAAGGTCTCACATAGCAGAATAAGCAGAAAATCCCCCAATACAGTAGGATTGCTTTACTATTTTATTTTTTAAAAGAAGGGAAGTAGTACATGTCATCATCCAATGAGCCCTCCTCCCCCTTCTGACCCTTACTGCATGACTGCCTAGCAATGGGAAGACAGTTCCAATGGTCATTGTTGGGGATACTAATCTAGAATTTGGCTAAAACAATGGCAACCTACAACCAGGAAAGAAAAACAAAGCATTTTTAGTGGCTGGACAGATGGAAAAGTGTACCCAGTTGCTGCAGCAGTTGCTGACATGAGTCCTCCAACGTCCCATGTGGACTTATCTACAGCACACATGACATATGGGGAATTTTCCCAGCCCCATGCTTGTGCTAGAGCTTGTGGGTGGTTTGTCACCAGCCTCTGTGGAAGTGGTTTTTTTTTTTTTTTTAAATGTCTGCTCCTTTTTCCAGAAACTTACTCCGCGAAGGCTCATGAGTCTCCATGCCTGGCCCTTCTACTCCCTTTCTTGCTCCAAATAGGCCTAAGGGCATAAGATCCTCCATCTCTTTCCCATTTCCTTCCCTAAACTCTTGGCTTTTTGGACTATCTATGTTTCACAAGTGCAAGGCATATACAACATCTTGACACTGAGCCAGAAAGTTCTGGTGCCGGCTGGGAAATGCATGCTAAGCTTTAAAGTCACGTGTCATATAAAAATCAAACCCTTTCTTCCTCCATTGCACTAATATTTCTCTCTCTGTTTAGAGATCTGGCAAAGTGCAGCAATTCACCGAGATATCAGCTTATGCCTAAAGACCTGGCAACCCTACCACCCACCCTCTCTATACCACAGAAGCACACCTCCTGCCATCCCAATGGACATTCTTCTCATTGCAAATAGTGGACACTGTTATACCCCTAGTATCAGTGCTTTACAGATAGAAGAGTGAGTGAGTAGTGAGTGACGCCATGTCCAATATCCTGCCCAAGACTCGGATATTGTTAAAGGCAGCATGTCGAGTCAGATTGCTTTACTGGAGCATATCCGCAGACATCAATGGCACCGCTCTGGATTTATGGAAGTGTAAACAATATCCAAGCTGAGTTTAATGAGTCCAGATTGCCAATCATCATACTTCCTATGACTTTGGATGTTTGGTTTTGTTTTGATTTTTTTTTTTTAAAAAAAAATCCCAACAACAACATGTTTTTCCTTTCATGAAGCATGGGTTTTATTTCCATTTGGCAAGCAAAACCATGTGTCGCGTCATGCAGCATTTGCTACTGATCAGGACTCAAAATGGCCATGGCACAGATACTAGCTTCAGCATCCAAGCACAGACTATGGTTATATCTTAAGAGAATAGTATTCTTTTGATTATCTTTTACTCCATCTGCTGGCCACTTCCATGAATGCAAGATCGGATCTATTTCAAAACGCAGAGCAGCTGGTTCTAAAGAAGAACACATCAGGCCCCAATCGATGCAAGAGCCTTCCAGGTCTGCTGCATCACGCAGCACAGATCACCACCGGTGGTGCTTTCTCTTCTAAAATGCAAAACTACTTGTAGGTGATAAAATGGCCACATTTTATGTTGAGATGTTTCACTATAGTCTAGGAAACATACGCCATGATAGCTATAGATTAATGTTTACATCGCTATTGTACTTGATTACCTGTACTGCTTATTTTGTTTTAGTCTGAATTATCTGTATGTTTTTTTTTCCTTTTCTTATTGTATATTAGTATTTTATTTTATTTTATTTTATTGGAATAGTGATAATTGTTTTATTCTGTAACCTTTTGTAAAGCACCATGTACATCGATGGTGCTATATAAATAAACAGTGATGATGATGATGATGATGATGATGACGATGATGAGAAGTAGTACTGTTGGCCGTGCAGCAAAATTCAACAAAATCCCAACTCCGCAAAAAAGGCTTGCCCCATCAATTAAAAGTGATAACTTATTTGCATCTGGAGCACAGATTGACCATGGGAACATGATAACGTCATGCAATAGCAGAAACCATTTGCACTACCTTGATGTTGTAATGGTGTGATTTTTTGCTGTGTCTGATAAAGCCTGTAGAAAGAGAACATTGAATTTCTCAAGAAGGCCCTGCACTTTTACATCTGGAAGAACTTTTAGGTGCTATATAGGTAAAACATGCAAATTGTAGTCCAAATGAAAGATTTTTTTACCACTGTTGGAGGCAGAGACTTCAAAGAATTAAGTCCCAGTCCATTAGCTCCCTCTTCTTAAAGTTCCCTCTTTTGCAGAAACATCAGTGAAGCCAGTGAAGCTTCAAAAGCTTCCGTGATGTATTTAGTACATTTTGGTTGGCCTATAAAGGTATTGCCTTTTTGTGTATTTTGTTGTATTTCATTAGAGGACATTGTGAGACATATCAAATATGGCATCATAATGACACCACATAAATGCAAAAGGATGCACATACCATACAACGTCACCCTTTCACATTTATGTCTTGTCAAAAACCTGTCCCGTTTTATTGATGGCTTAAGCCATCAATACATCTCCCCCAGTGCTTTTGTGCCAGCATTGCCGGCATTTGAATCCGTGCGCCATTGTAATGACATGAATGCAGCGTCAATGGCCAGTCTGGCCAGAACACTTCCGGGTGAGATCGCAACATCCAGGTACGGTAGGTGACACACTTTTTATGCCCCTCCCCAGTTTACTTATAAGTTTTTAAGTGTCTTTTTGTGCCTTTTAAAACTTTTGGAGTGTTATTTTTGTTTTGTTTTTTGAATTTCTGGCACTATGTATTCTCGTGAGAGAATTGCCAGGAAGTCTTTTGCCAGGTTAGAAGGTAAGTGTGGCATGGGGCATTCTTTGCTGGCATAAAAACTGCAGTTATGGTGGCAAAAGGAGAGGGTTTAGGGGGTGGTCTGATAAAGTCCATAGACTATTATTGCTCTTTCCAAGGAGAATCAGTGTAGCAGTCTGCTTAAATAGACCTATTGGTTGGTACACAGGTTTTCAGTCATAGGTGAGATTCTAAATACTTGACCTTTTACTTCAAGGGTTAGTAAAGTTTGTCCCTGGGGCTGCATGGCCCACTAAGTATGATTTTTGTGGCCCATGACACCTCTAGAACCCTCAGAGTGACTTTATTCTGCTACAAAAAATGGGGATGAATTTCTGCCCCTGGAGGCTTTCAAGTGCAACAGTGCATCTTTTATTAGGTCGCAAAGCCTCCCTGTACTATTTAACACCAAAAACATCAGTTTTTCTTGACCAGAACTGGACTTCCAGCCACTTTGAGGGTATTTGCTCTTTATGTATTTATTTTTGGGTGTAGTCTGTGCAGCTCCCTCCCCCCAGGGTCCCAGGGCATGAAAGTGTGCTTGGGCCCACCACAGTTACCCAGTCTTGTTTCGCTCACTGAAACAATGGGTATTCCAATATTTGTAGAAGAGAATGGAAAACTTTTTTTGGCCAAAGAAGTGTTGTTAGGTAATATCACTCCTCTTGCACTTTCAAGCATATACAGTCTTTTTTAAAAATCAGATTTGCAACCCAGTCTGAACCATCAGGTCTCCTTAATTGCTATGGGATTTATTTACAAATTAAGCTTGCTTAGGATAATCTATCATTACAAGAGCTCTGGGGGTACCATTTCAGAAGTATGGAGGGAATGGGGGAGTTAAAACAAAATTAAAAAAGCAGCTCTTTGATCAATCCATGTTTATTCAATTTTTTTTAAAAAAATCATGCCATCTATATATCTTAAGAACATTTCTTGAGGTTCACTGCATGATGTAGTGATGGGGCAGAGCCAGGACTTGCATACCTTCCAATATTTCACAGATGAAAACTGGGACACATGTAGCCAACACCAGAATGTGGTCAAGATGGCAAAAGTTATTAATGAGGAAGAACAGACAAGCTAGAAGAGACCGCAGCAGTTTGATTTTGACTGAGCCTACTTTAAAGATAAAGACTCTGCTCCTTCCTCTCCTTTCCCCACTGCTGGGTTAACTCAGCACACACTGCTTTTGCACTTTGAACTCAGTTTGTAGCAACTGACATAAGCTGAGGACAAAGGGGGGGGATGGGAGAGAGAGAAACTGGGTCATTTTAAATAGCACTTGAAAAAGTGGGATGATAGAGGATTAATCCCTGCCAAATCAGGTGGTGTATTGTTGAAGCCCCAGTTTAGCAGGGACCATTGACATCTGCCATTCCCCTTGGACTTTTCTGCTTCCTCTGCATCTAACTGCAATTCCCACAGTAGTTGGAAGGGAAATGGATTTATTATGAGCTATCCCTGTTGCAATCCAAAGTAAACAGGCAAACCCCATTAGATTTACAAAAGATCTGCCTATGAAGGTAAAGAAGCAAGTTCCAGTGTAAGTAGGTATATTAGTTTGTTGCACAGAAGCAACAAACAAGTCCTGTGGTCATCTTAAACATAAACACATCTCTTGTAGCATGTGTTGTTGTGGACTACAACTCACTGTAGCCATTGTTTGAGAACCACGCAAATGGTTCAAAAGTTCCACAGTTCAGGAAAGGGAACATGTGTTCCCAGAGGTTGCCACTCATAATTTTTTGCAGGACACCTGTAAGACTCAGGCCCCTTTCCTTCTGCTACCACTGTGATTCTTGACCTTTCCATAGTAATTCTAAATCTGCAAAGTTCTGAATGACCCATTCAGAGTCAAGTATGAAAACTGATTTACCAATATAGACGAAGTAAAAAATTCACTAAGCTCATTGACACGAGTGGTGATTCATTCTGATCACAGAATTTGGGTTGTTAAGGGACACTTTTTGATTTTCTTGGGGCAAAGCCTGGAAGCTGAGATAGCACCAGACCCAGAAATGCTATTCTCAGTTGATGGTTCTTGGATTGCAGCATAGCCTCTCAAGAAAGGATGCCAACAGCTACATAGTTGAGTAATTTGAAAAGCAAAGTGCAAAGGGAGCAAAGGGAGCAAAGTAATTGCAGCAACCTAAGACATATGCTCAGTGTCCCCACCGCAAGGTCACAGATCATTCCAAAAGAGGGAGAATGTTGGCAGGGCATTTTCTGTGAAGGGCTTTAGACTTTGGAATTCAGTCCCCTTGGCCCTGCTCTTACATACCCCTAGGCCAGGGATTCTTTGGAAAGGAGAAAGTCATGTCGTGGTGGTTGACCTTTGAGGCAAGAACACGTGGCACAAGTTGCACCCATTATTTGTGATACTGCCACTTGCTTGCACACTGTTGTCCGCCTGCTTGCCCCATGCCTTGGTGTCATATTGCAGAGCTGGCTCTGGAGAGTGGTGTTTGCCTCTGGAGACTGGCACTGGCAACAAAGCCACCATTCTCGTTTAGCATGGCAAAGCCCCACAGCGAAGAGGAAGTATGGGAAAATGCTTCAATTATTTCCATGCCCTGCTTCTTGAAGATGGAGGTAGATCCAGTGTTGGTACCTTCAGACTCCCCATAATCTTAGGATCTGTCTAAACTACTGAGCCAGGGAAGAGGCAAACAGGAATTCATGCCCTTACCAGGCCCAAGGACCTTTCTGACCCTAGCCAGGTGAACCATGTAGTACTGTCCCAGGCAGAAGGATCTTCACAGCATCAGTGCTGTGGATGGGAACTGCTATATCATAGCTTGTCAGTCTGTTGTTTGCTTCCTCTTTAAGAGGCAATCCCAGATGGTATGAGTGGTGAAAGGCCTTTGTTGGAGTAATGTAAGAAAAAAATTCCAGTTCAAAGTAGATGTTAGGAGGAGTGGGTGGAATTTGTATCCTTTCTTCAGGAGCTGGACAGTCCTGGGACTATTCAATTAAGTCTTATTTTTTATTTATTTATTTATTTATTTATTTTTATTTATTTATTTATTTATTTATTTATTTATTTATACCCCGCTCTTGCTTTAAAGTTCAGATGTTGCTCTCTGTCCCAGGAAGGTTTAATAAAATAATGACAGTTGAAGACCTCTGGGTTAAGTGCTGTTACTAAACATTTGTACATCCCTCTTGTGACTTAGAGAATAAAGTGAGAGGAAGAAGAGCTATTGCAGGTCTAGCACTGAGAGAGCGTCATGGAGGGAGGGAGCCACGAAGACTCAACACACATCCATTAAGTTATAAAAGGCCACAACTTTATTCATAACAGCTGTGTAGTGTTGGTCTGGCATGAGACCTGGATTCACCGATCAGATTACCCACCTGTCATGGCATGGTCTCCTAGCCTGCCTGCCAAGGGATAACCTGAGGTGAGAGCTATGGAATCCATGCGGATGCACAACCACTATGTGGTTCCCTGCCAACTGGGAGTGAAGCATGTCCAGCATCCCAAGTTGGGGCTTAACCTATTTGCCTAAACACTAAGGTCCCTTGAGGAGGCTTGCACCAAAAAGTGCATGCCAGTCCTGTACCCCTAAAACTGGATCCAGCCCCATGCCTCACTGCCAAAATTGTGACATTAAAGAATAATAACCTAACAACATCTCAAAGCAAACAGCATACAATGGTTTATTAAAAAAGGTGGATGGGTGGGAAGGCAGCAAGGGCCAGACTGCTATAGGAGTAGCAAGGGAGTGTCTTATCTCTTGCCTGGTGGACCTGAGTGAAGCCTATGATTTCATTCCTGTGGGAGAGAAGAACCTGCCCACTCCACACTCCAGCCAGCCCCCTGACTGGCTGATTCCTGAAGCCTGCAAAAAGCATGCAGGCCTCTGGGAAGGTGACTGACATGCAGAGGGAAAAGATGGCAGCTTCCTGCTGCTGTACCCTGCCCCACCATTTTGCAAACTGGCTGTTCTGGTAAGCCTGGAATCACTGCTTATACACAGGGTTGGGGATGTAAATAAAAAGAGAATACTTGAGGCCCCCCTGCACATTTTCCTATTAATGTGACCCAAGATTTTGGAACCGTGTGACTGATCTTAAGTGTCCTGGGAAGGCTGTGCTCATCTTTTAATATGTATGTTGACAATTCAGGCAAGGCACAACTGTTAGGATCTCTATTTCTGTTGTTTGGGTCTGGCAAATTAGGCTACACAGTTGTTGGTGAGGGATGGAATTTCCTTCTTGCCAGACCGCAAGCCCATAGAGACAGATGACAACTCAGCTTCCCTGTGCTGGCTTCTTTCAGCTGCTCTGGAGCAAAAGAGAGACTTTAAAAAAAATCCTCCTTGCTTCACCAGCAAAGACACACCTGTGATTTTCTTTCTTGCGAAAGCTCAGTTCACCTCCCTGGCTTCTCAGCAGCTGAGAGGTCCAAAAAGGAGACTGACTCTAGATCACAGAACTTAGGAACATTGGCTGTGTGGCTGGGGCATTCTGAGAGTTGTCTGAAAAAGTAACCTTTCCAAGATCCGAATTGGCAGGTTTTCATGTGACTCAGTGAGGATATTCCCAGTATAAAGTGAGGTTGGACTATCCATTGTTGAGAAGGGGGCACAAGGGGCTGAAGTGGAGTGGCTGCCCAGTGAAGCAAAAAGGATAGCTAAAGTATAAGGGCAGTGCCGGTTTAAGGCACCAGCAGCGTCAGCATCTGCAGGGGGCCCCATCATTGTGGGGCCCCCCATAGTAACCCTCCTCCTGCGAAAACATTATTAGTAATAATCTGAATATCCTATACTGTAAATAGCTTAGGTTGAGTTAGGCGACATTGACCTCAGATAAATATATGGGCCCCCCAAAATAAAGCATTGCAGGAGGCCCCAAAATTCCTTAAACTGGTCGTGTATAAGGGAATAAGGGAGATTGGAGGAAGAATGCCTCCTGATATTCCCATCACAGTGAAACTGAGCTCCAGGTCAACTTCTGCAATATTCCAGCTACTCTAAAGAACAGCAAAATGACACGATATTTTCTTAAACACTTGTCTGCAGCTTACCAGTGATTACTAGTGTTTGTTTAGGTGGCCCTCAAGATATAGTACCAGAACATTAGATCTCTGCAGTCAACAAATGGTCACTTAGTTCAAACCAAGATGTGGAATTACCTAACTTCCCTGTTTCTTCTTCCCCTAAGGTTCCTTTCATTCACCCTTCCCCGAAGGTCCCCATTCCTCTCAGTACATTGCCTGCTGGGCATCCTTAATTCCACTTGCCTTTGAGGTCCTTGTCCTTTAGCTACCCTGCTTTCAGCAACATCTTCTCTGTGCCAGGTGCTGAGACTCTTGGTCCTATCTAATGTTTTAATTCTGTACGAACAACTCTCTCACACAGAAGCTTGACTGCAAACGTTCAGTGGAGTAGTTGCAGTGTTTGTGAGGACTCAATATCATCCCAGCAGCTCAGCCAACCACTGCCAAAGGCTTCCCCGCCACTACCTGAAGAGCATAACAATATAAACACCAAAGGTACTTTCCAAAGCAAATGGCGAGAAGTACTGAATCAAATCTTGGCTCCTTTCCATTCCAATGCAGTTCTATTGAATGTAAACAGAATAAAAATTGGTAGAAGCATTTTGTTGCTTGACTGACAAATGTTTCAATTTTGGGGGAAGACCAAGTCTGTGCTACCTAGCAAGTCTTCCACAACTCCTAAATATATGGGGTCATCTAAACAGCAAAAAAATTACTAACAGTGTGCAAATGAACGGTGATCTGTTCAGATAGCCATTCGCACAAATATGTGTCATTCGGAAGGGGGGCTGCAAAATCCACTGCATAGTCTGTTCGCGCTGCGTCCGGAGCTTTGTCTGGATTTTTCCAAAAAATCCATATGACATGCAAATATGCAACTGTTTGAATGCTCACGTTCGCACACATATGAACTGGCAGCGTAATCTGGCTAGACGACCACAGGGGGCATGGCTAGCAAAGAGGGAAAGTGGCAGGGGCCGCCATGTTGGATTTTCGTCTGTGCGAGAGTCTGGTAAGTTGATCAAGTGGTGATTTTATACTTTTTTAAAATTTATTTTTGTTGTAAACACAAAATAATGCCTGTGTGCACCATGGGAAGTTTTTTTTTTTAAACACACATTTCACCTGCTCAAATGCAGAAGCAAAAGACTTACATCCTCACTCTAATTCTGCCTATCACTCTACAGAAGGCCTTTACTTTTGGATTGGCTCTTCTCCACTCCAGTCGACATTGCTGGGTGTGCAAAGTTAGGCAACATAGATTCCAACGTCCTATATTTGGACCCGTAATCTCAGTATGATTCAACTTTTTTTTCCTAGAAACTTGAGCAAGATCTGTTTCAGTATTCATTGGCAAACACAGATGAGGAAAAGCGGACTTCTGGCCTTTCTAGGCAATGCTAACAATGCCTCTGCCTGAAGGCTTCCATCTCACAAAACCCGCTCTCCAGATTAGCTTTCAAGCTCTCTGCGCAAACAGTATGAATGAACTTAAGTCTTTATTTGCATTCCCTTCAAATTGCCCTCTGCCACTGGCATGAGACCTTGGCATATTTGTTTTAAGCCTGCTGGAGCCAAGATATTTTCCCTGGGCATGGTGCCTTGCTGCCACCACAAAATTGCTTTAAAAGCAGCTGCTGAGTCAGAATAAATTAGTCTATGTGTATATAGTGTTTTCTTCTCATCCTGTAGGAGCACAATGTAAAAATAAATAAATAAAAAACTTCTTGCAGGGTAAATGGGTACTCTATTTCATGGGCCTGAAACATTTCTGCTTTAGGGTCCCCACTAACCTGGCAACTGTTGAGCAAAGAAGCAGTTGAATTGTTCCCTTCAGATAATGTTGGCTTTGCTTTTTAAAAACTGTATTGGACCAGCAGTGTTAGCAAGGCTGATAGCCCCACCTCCAGGGACCCCCAAAATTGGCATATTAATAATCTGGTTTATTAATGTGATCTTCCACGAGGGAAAGCAGGATGGTGCCAGAAAGATGAGCTGAAAGCCAGGCTTCTCTCAAAAGAAGAGCTGAAGGCAAGTTCAAAACTGTGAGTGAAACATCAAAAAGTCAAAAGGACACAGTCTCCACAGTACATCTAAGTGGTGGATAATAGGTGGATGGAGCAATCCTTAGTGTGCTGCTTTCAAACTTCCCTTCCTTAATCCCTCAACCTTAAGAAAAGGCAGCTCAAGCTTTGTGAATACAATCATTGGACATTACAACACATTAGCATCTTTAGAAACTCATTGCGCAACCCTTGAAACTTCCTGGAATCTATTGTTCCAGACCAGGAAAATTGCTCCTCTTAGGATGTTTGGGTATATTACCCTCAAAATCTGATTCATTGCACACAGATTCCATTTCCTGGGGACACTCTGCTGCGCTGTGTAGCCAAGGAACCTCTTTCACTCTGTGTTAGCCACTCCAGATTCATCCATCCACTCTGCTGGATTGTCCAACGGACTTCGGACTACAAGACAGGTTGTATAACCCGCAACAAATCCTCTTGCTATTCTCCTATCCATGTCCTTCCTACTGCTTTCTATAGCCTTGTGTGAATGCTTCTTGTATGATTGGTGTTATTTTTTGAAATTCCTAATAAAAACCATAATTAATTTCACACTTTTGTGGGTGTGTTCCATCTAGGTTAGTACTGGTATACATAGGTTTAAGGTTCCCTTATTGCCCCCTATTGCATTGCTAAGTCGAGTTGCTGCTAATTTCCCCAATATATTAGAAACTCCATATTTTCTTGGAATTTCCAATACCTCTTTGAGTAACAGCAGCATACATTATCCTTTACATAGTAACAGAATCAGGGGTAATTCCCTTGTCTTAAGGAAGATGCAAAATGCCCCTTACCAGTTTATTTCTTGTGCTAAAATATTCTGTCAAAAGGCTTCTTCCACATTACTTTCTACCACACCAGGCCTTATTCTATGCTTCCCCGCCGCTCCTGAACAAGGAACCGGAAGGCCAGTGCTGAGGCAGTTGTGAGGCTATAGGATGGTTGCATTGTGAGCAGCCATGCAAAATAATTTGTGAACCTGGATGTCATGGGGGGAGTATAATTCAATCAGACCACAGTGCTATGACACAAGACCCCCAATCCTGTGATCATTTCCCCCCCCTGCAAATATGGGGGGATGGGGGAGGAAAACGGTGAAAGAGGGAAAGGAAAATTAAAATGAATCAAGAAATTAAGAGAGTGACAGGATGGAAGGAATGTCAGGAAAATACGAGGGGGGGGGAAAAGGATCGGCTTCCTTTAGCATAGTTATTCCCTGTTTACTGAGAGATGGAGAACACACTCACCTGTTTATAATGGTGAGTTCTTTGTGATATTTGTTTTTGTGTGCCTTCAAGTTGTTTCCAACTTATGATGACCCTAAGGCAAACGTATCACAACTATGGTGAATAAGAAACAGCCTTATCAAAACATTGACTGAAGATACATTGGGGGCTTGTCTATATGTGACTATAAAATGTGGATTGATGCACACTAAAGCCAATTCGCAGCAGCTTTTATTTGTCTCCATGGTTTTTTTTTAAGATCGCAGTCATACAAAGCCATATGCTTTTGTTGTGCATGCCTACAAATCAAGATGGTGGGTGCAAGTGAATTACTCACATTTTTATTGTTGCCAGTTGCCGCTGCCGAATAGTATTTTTAAAAAAAGCAAATCTAAGGGGCGGAAGTGTGATCTTCCACTTAAATAAACAAAACAAAAGAAGAAGAAGAAGAAGAAGAAGAAGAAGAAGAAGAAGGAAAAAGTCTGTTTTGTCACCTCAGCACACTATCCCTATGGTGAAAATCCAACATGGCAGTTCTGGACGCTGCCTTGCCAGCAAGCTATGCCCCCTGTGCATGTCTGAGCGATCAGCTTTCTACTTCTGCTCTTGTAGGGAATGTGCAGCAAAGTGAGTAGATTGTCCCAACAAGTGGGAATGCACATATTCTTTGGGTTTTATATATATATATATATATATATATATATATATATATGAAAAGCCATGAAGGCTTCTCCCACATAGTTTTTAGAGCCTCCCTCCTTCTAAATATGGCAAAATGATGTGGGATCCAATTGGGTGTTCTCCTCAAATTCTATGAGGAGCATTTTTGCCATATAAACAAGGCCTGGTACTGATGTTTGATGGTACTGTGGAATAAACAAGAAATGACAAATTTTATGTAATGGTGAAAGTCATTACAAAATCTTGTGATTAAAAGCAGTAGTTTGTGTTATTACCATTATTCAATGTATTTATAGCCCACCTTTCCCCCAAAACCAGGACTCAAGGTAGATCACAATTTAGAATAAATACAATGTAGTTAAAACATATGTATGTTTTTAATCCATGTTGTGTTTTTAACTATCATGTTTTAATAAATGGGAATAATTTAATTCTTTTTCAGCTTTTGCGACTTGTAATGTTTTAGTTGTATTTTAAAAATTATTGTAAGCTACCTTGTATCCCATCTTGGGAGAAAGATGGGATATAAATCTAACATACATACATACATACATACAAAAGATCAGCATTACAATGGAATTAAACTATCAGTCTGATAAAAAGCAGTATAATTAAAACTGTAAATCACCATCCTGAAAATTATTTCTTTAAAAACCTGTAATCATACCTAATTAACTATTCGACTATTGCTCTTTGTATCAACTGAAGTTTCTAAGCACTATTCAAATGTACCCCTATGTATAGCACACAGGTTGTAACTGAGGCATGGGTCACCATGGCCAGAGTAGACATCTCAAGGAACGTATGCAGTTGGCATGCTAGCTTTTTAAGTATGCAGAAACACTTCCAGCTATCATGGAAACCTGGGCCTTCAGGCTCAAGACTGAACCCAACAGTATAAAACTGTATAAAACAGTATAAAACTGCATTTTCAGGGGGCGTATAACTCTGTCCACCACAGGCTCAGTCCCTATTATCTGTTTTACCTTTTGGCTGACCAAGTTCACCTCTGTCTTGTCTGGATTAAGCTTCAGTTTGTTCTATTTGTCCCTGTCCCATAGCCAGGCCTGAAATGAATTTGAAGTGGATCTAGAGCATCTGTTTCATCCAGGAATCTGTGGAGTTGGGAGGCCACCATAGTTTCTAACATCTTGCCCAAAATGGGATATTTGACATTGCTCCATAATTATCCATTATAGAGGGATTCAGGGAAGGCTTCTTCCATAAAGGTCTTACAACTTAGGCATATTGGAACTTTGTCTTGTTGTACTGTTAGGTGCCAATGGACACTGCAGCCATCGTGCAAAAGGAGCACTAGATTAGCATGGCCCAATCACTGAGGTTTCTGTGCTAAAATCTAAGAGCTAGGGATGGCCCATAGTGATGCTACGGAGTGAAGACCTGGTGATTTTACAAGGAGCATTCCCTGGTGATACCATTAAGGATAATAAATTAAACATTAACCACAGTTGTTCAAAGTGTGCCATACAAACAAAAAATGTCAAGTCCACAAGTATGCAATATCTATATTCATAAGTTTTCAAGACAGTGCTCTCACCCTGAGATTCTCTCCCTTGCCCCGAGGATCAGAGGAAAAAGGGTCCAGGCCCTGAGATCTAGGATCCCTATGCTGGATGCATATGACAGTGCCTACAGCAACACAGACTGGCAAATCTTGGGAAGCCTTGTTGGGGACTTACCAGAACCCAGTTTATTTCCTGCCTGATTTGGGCAGGTATTGGTCTGGAATACACCAAGCTCTGCATCCTCCCTCCCTTTTCCAGTGATTCCAATGCTTAATGTTGGTGATATAATTTGTCCACTCATGTAGTAAAGTTGCAGCCACTACATACAACCAACGATTCGGTGTCTGGCCTTTGTGTCTCAATGCAATTTAAAATCAGCAGAAAATGTGAAACAACAGAGGATTAATTGTGACTTTCCCTGCCAAATAGGGACAGCTGGTGGCCGGGGGTGGGTATGGTAGATTCCTGAATGGGTTAGATGCTTGGATTGGGCTGCAGAAACATTTTTAAAAGTATAAAGTAGCCATGGGCTATTTTAGAAGCTGGCAGCTACAAAAGTAACTGCCCAAAGAGTCCCCATATACCAGTGTCTCAGACACATCTTTCATCAGCAGCATTCTTTCAAAAGCAAGGAAGGCCCAGAATTCTCCCATTACTATGTTCATCCACAGCCAGTGTAAAACAGAAGGGTATCACATAGTTATTTAAAGTAGCTAATTGTCAGGAGAATCCTACTGGGATTCAGAGCTGGAGACATAAACCAAAATTCATTCCCGGAATGGCACCCAAAGTGAATCAGATCAAAGGTTGGAAATTTATTTGGGGAGGGGGAGGGGAAATAGCTACTCCCAGCATCCCTCACTTAGCATGGACAGCAGCCATACTGGATGGGGGACTCTGGGAGTTTTAGTCCCAACAAGTAACTTTTTCTGTGTTTTGGTCCACGTAGTCTAGAGTCCTATCCAACAGTCTATGCATCTTGATATACTTGGAAATCAGCCAGCAGTCTGTGGATACAATTCCAGCTTTTCTAAATAGGTAACTAGAAAGAATGTAAGAGACTTGTGAGTTAATGCATTACAGCAACCTGGGCCAGATATGGACATTAGAAGTGTTGTTGTTGTTGCTGTTGTTGTTGTGTGACTTCAAATTGAGTCCAACATATGACAATCCTATTATGGGATTTTCTTAGCAAGATTTATTCAACGGAGGTTTGCAATTGCCTTCCTCTTTGACTGAGAGAGAGTGATTTGCCTGAGGTCACCCAGTGGGTTTCCATGGCTGAGTGCGGATCTGAACCCTGGTCTCCCAGACTATTAGTCCAACACTCAACCGACTACACTATGCTGACTCTCAATCTTTAAAAATACAACTACTCAAATCTAAATACCGTATTCTTTTTTTTTTTTTTAAGTGTAATTTGGTTTTGGTTTCCATCTATTTTAACACCTCATGCATTAAATCAAACTTCTCCAGAAGGATGTTTATATACTGGGATTTGTCCTATGCTGAATGCATGAGATTGCTTTATAAAACATTCTATAGGAAGGGCCATTTCTTCCTGCTCATCAGACTGATGAACTGTCTCAGCACTGGTGTTGTCCTTGACTACTGACACACTAATAAAAGTAATGATAATGGAAGGAGTGAATACAAAGGAATGAAAACTTTAGTTCTCTAGAAAGAGACCTTGATTTTTTTCCCTCTGTGTGCTTTTCCTCTTCATCTCCATATAACAATAACAACTGAAAAATGTAGAAATTAAACAGTTTATTATTTATACTGATATGCCTGTGACTGTTTAAACTGGAAAGTAAAATGACCAGAACAGCTTATCGTAGTTCTAGTTAACAGAGCTGAGTGTGTGTATTACTTCTCAATGAAATTCTCTAAGGCTGCATCCTCACTAGTGATTTCCTCTGGATTTGACCTCATTTGTTCACTCTCTAATTAATGAGAATCCAGATGGCAACAATGCCAAAACTTGATTGTATGCCAGTTTATTTTCTGTTTTGTCTTCTTATATTTTCCACACAAGGAAAGTTACATCTCCCAGCTTTCACCCACATAGGGAAAGCTGCTGCAGCTTTGCAGCTGCCAAGAAGAGATGTGGAGGAGAAAGTCTTAGTGAACCACAGCCAGTCAGACCAGCCAGTGCTTGACTAGATGGACAAATAATCTGCTCTGATATAATGTTGTTGGTTATAAGCCCTCTATTCCTTCATCCAAGTCATTGATAAAGACGTTGAATATCACTGGGCCCAGGACAGAACCCTGTGGCACCCCACTAGTCACTTCTCTCCAGGATGAAGAAGAGCCATTGGTGATTACCCTTTGAGTTTGGTTGGTTAACCAATTGCCAATCACCTAATAGATGCATTGCCTTGCCCATGTGTTACTAACTTTTTTTTGCAAGGATATCATGGGAGACCTTGTCAAAGGCCTTACTGAAATCAAGATAAACTACATCCACAGTATTCCTTTCATCTACCAAGTTTGTAACTCAATCAAAAAAGAGATAAGATTAGTCTGGTGTGACTTGTTTTTGAGAAACCAATGTTGACTTTTAGTGATCACAGCATTCATTTCTAAGTGCCTCCATACTTCCTGTTTAATGATCTGCTCTAGAATATTTCCCAGTATTGATGTCAGGCTGACTGGGTGGTAGTTATTTGGGTCTTCTTTTCCCTTGCCCTTTTGAAGATGGGAACAACATTTGCCCCCCTCCAGTCTGCTGGGACCTCTCCTGTTCTCCAGGGACTTTATGAAACCACCCTCCCAAAATGTTCTTTTGCCAGCACAATTTGTGTTGTTTTTATGCTGGCAAAAGAACAGCCTTTATCTCACTTACCTTGCATCCTGGCAAAAGGCAGCTCCAGTAATGAATGAGGAGTGAACGGAGCTCCGTTCACTTCCTCATCTGAAATCCCACAGATTCTCACAAGAATACCTAGTGCAGGAAATTTTAAAAAATAGTAACACTCAAAAAGTTTCAGAAATCACACAAACACTTAAAAACTTCTAAGTAAATGGAGGAGGATCATAAAAAGAGTGTCACCTACCTAGATGTTGCGATCTCACCCGGAAGTGTTCTGGCCAGTCCGCCCATTCATATAATGACGAGGAAAAAAAGATGCGAGGTTTCAAACACCAGCAATGCTGGCAAAAAATCACCACAGCTGATCTATTGATGTCTTGGGCTGTCAATAAAATAGAATGGCTTACGGATAGTACATAAACGTGAAAGGGCGACATCATCTGATATGTGTGCCCTTTTGCATTTATGTGCCATTGTTATGATGCCGTATTTGGTATATTTGATAAAGTCCCAGGAGAGGAATCTGTCAAGTTGAATCACCTTCTCCTGCTACCCCATGAGAAGTTAATTTTTAGATTTTGAAAATTGAACCACTTTCTAATGTAGTGATCATTCTAACCTCTTTATCAGTAGTTCTGTAAATTAGAGATGTAAGGGATATCCACAAAAATTCAAACAACAGATAAAAGAGGGTTTTCCTGGATGTCAAGAAACTCTGACTGGAAGAATGAGAATCTTCACAATCTGGGACTTATTTTGTGCAAACTTCCCACCCCCCGCCACCAATTTTGTCCATAAAAAGACAGTCTGTGCCAGAATGCGATTGTCTTTATAGAAAACAATATTGATGCATAGTACACACCGTTTTTGACATTAAAAACTGGATTTTTGTACAAAATAATTTCTGAACTGTGAATAGTCTTTGACAACAGTTTACTTTTTAAAAGACTTTCTCACACTGGAGAATACAGTGATTAAATTACTTGCTCTTTCATGCAAGAAAGAAATTAATGAAATTTACATCCCTACCATAAATTCAACCTGGAAGAAGCCCTCAACCTGCCTAAAGCTTCTCATAATAAAGCTCGCTGTTCCGAGGGGTTGGCTTAGTTATAAGACTGTCTTAGTTTAGGCCTTCCACATCCCATGCAATATAGTTGGCCCTCCATTTCCACATAATCTGCATCCATGGATTCAAGCTATTCATGGCTTGAAAGTATCCCCTCCCCCCCTAAAAAAAAATTCCAAAAAGCAAATCTTAATTTTGCCATTTTATACATGGGGCACCATTTTACTACACCATTATATATAATGGGACTTCAGCATCCACAGATTTTGGTAACTATGGGGTCCTGGAACCTGGAACCACAGTGAATACCAAGGGCCTGCTGTATTCTATTTAACTCTTATATTGCTCACTGTCCCCTAACCCATTGTTCTCCCTGCACCAGTATACAAACAAAGACCTTTGGAGGTTAGACTGCAATGAAGAGCGATGCTTCTTTTATGTGGCTTTGGAGAAAAAGAGTTGTTTATAGTAGGAGGCTATTACTGAGTGCTCAAGAATATATGAACATGACAAGATCCCTGCTGTATCCCATCAAAGGCCTATTGAATCCACATTCTGTTTACCCAGTAGCCAGCCACATGCCTGTGGGAAGTCCACTTGCAGAACATGAGTGTGGTTGCACCCTCCTTCTTGTGTTCCCCTACAACAGATACACAGAGACACACTGACCCTGAAGGTGATGTGCAGCCAACCTGACTAGCAAACATTGATTTCCCCATGCTACCTGAATTTATTCAATCCTCTTTGGAAGCCATCCAAATTGGCAGCCATAACTACTCCCCCTTGTGTGGCTGAACCCCTCAGTTTAATGATAAATCAGCATTTTCTGCTCAAAGAACAACATTTTCCTGCACGGAAATGTTATTGAATTTTTCTCACAGAATAGGTCCTAAACTACAAAGATTCTAGCCTGTCTAGGATTCTCCTCATCAAGGTTTCCTGACACACAACCATTGTCCCAATAATTTTCAACCATTTTTCCAAATAATTTTCCATTTTCTGTCCATATCTCTTCTTCACAATATGGATAATTTTCTACATCTCTGCACACTAGGGATAATTTTCTTCACCTCTGTCCTGACTCCCCCTATTTAACTTGTTTCTAAGCTAAACAGTCCCCAATGTTGAAGCCTTTCCACACGGGAGACTTGCTTCAGTGCCTTGATCATTCTGGTTGCTCATTTCTGCATGTTTTCAGGCTCTACAGTATCTTCCCATAGGTGTAGTAACCTGAACTGTACATAGTACAGTTACTTCCTTCAAAGGTCTACATCTGTCTGGTGATTCAGGGGACACTTGATAGCCAGAGAGCTACATATTAAAAGGCCACCAGAGAATGAAAGCCAGTCCAGCTCCTTCTGTTGAAAAATGGGGCAACCCTGCCTGTGACATTACAGAGGCCCTGGAGTGACTGCCCATTTCTTGATGGAAATGGATCATGGCATAAATAGCTTCAGCTATGGATCTGGACTCTCTCTAATGGAGGGGCTAAGCTTGAGTAATGATGTCCATTCTTCCCCCAACTGAAGAAGTGGACCATCAGCTGACATAAGACTCTCCCAGTCCTTTCATTTGGCAAAAGGTTTCACTATCCCATTGCATGCCAGCAACTATTTTCTAGTTTTAGTGAAACTATAATTTAATGAAATGATTAATTCCATAATCCGACATTCTAGGAATAAATCTCTCACAAAGTTTAATCAGGACTGGCTGCAATTTGGGATTGAATTCCTAAGTTTAGGGCTATGTAAACACTGAGATGAGAGAGAGCTGTTTGATGTTTATGTTACTACTGACTATTGGTGCATTAATTCTCTGAAATATGAATCCCTGCTATTATTTTTATTAATAGGATTGGGGTAGGGAAGTATTCTTGTCTGCACCCAAATTTGGCTGGCTGGGTTTGAGAAGGATTTTTCAACCTCTGGAACAGCTCTACAAGTTTCTCATTTGCAAGTGTTTAGTTATAATAAATTAAACTCCTCTGTTCCACAAGTCAATGTCATTTGAAGGATCATTTCTTGTGCAAGCAATGTCTGTGGTTTGGCTTCTTGTCCAGACCGGAGATCTTGTTCCTGTGGTGAAGGAGTGGACTGGATCACCCTCCATAGGGGGTAGGGCAACCTGGTACCCTCCAGCTGTTGGTGGATGCCAACTCCTATTAGCATGAGACAGCAAGGACACTGGCACCAGGCATGATTCCATCAGGCTGAGGATGACAGAGAGTAAAAAGGCAAGACCACTATCAGTCTTCCTGAAAAGCCTGCTTTACTTGACTTTGCTTCTTCCAAACTTTCATCAAGCTGTCATTCCACAGGGTGAGGAACTTCATAACAAACTTGTAACAGAGCTTTCTTATTGTTCATCTTCCTTTCCCATTTTCTCTTCCTTTTGTGCAGTGTCTTTTTAGATTGTAAGTCTGATGGCATACCCTCCAAGTGTTTCAATTTGGCAGGGATTGTCCCGATTAATCCTCCATCATCCCACTTTTCCAGCTCCTTTTAAAATGTCCCAGTCTCCCTCTCCTACTCCCACCTTCTCTTGGCCTTACTTCAATTGTTGCCAACTGAATTCAACGTGCAAAATTAGTTTGCATTCAGTTAATTCAGTGTGGGGAAGAAGGGAAGAGGGGGTGGACTCTTGTTCTTCCTAGTAGGCTCAGGCAAAAACAAACTGCTGCAGCATTTCCTAGCTTATGTTTGCTTCCACATTAATAACTTCTGCTATCTTGACCACACTCTGATGTTGCTTGGTCACACGTGTGCTGATTTTCATCTGTGAGATGTTGGAGGGTATGTGATGGTTTGCTATGTAAGATATTCTGAGGACCTTTTTCAGCAGTAAAGGCAGGGATAAATTTGCTCTCTCTCTCTTCTCATATTGTGAGCAATCACCCAGCAAAGGGCTGAACCATGTGATCCTGAAACCCTTTTGGGAAAGCAAAGAACTGTGTGATTTGTGATTTGTTTCTCTGCACATATAGGCTCCTATATGATGCACCTGGATCATCTGTTATATACAGGTAGTATGCTAGTTACAGCTCCATCTCCAAAGCAATGGAAACTTTGGACCTACGAAGTTTTTATCTAACCTAACCTGCACATCTCATTCCTTATTGGTTGCCTTCATCTCTATTGTGTATACTTAGTTCCAAAAATATGTTTAAAGAAAAAGTGGTTGTGGTCTTTCTGAACAGCAAATGAAAATGAAATTATGCAGAGAGAATATGGAAAGTTTAACTCCCACCCTATTCCTAGACTGGTGGAAGGGGAAATCCCCAGTTTGCTGGAATGTTTTCTCAGTCTCATCTCTGAACATGCTAGAAATGTTGGCATTTAGAAATGTCAGTGTATCTTTCTGCCAGTACAGAAGATCTAAGATTTGAAAATGCAATAGGAATCTGAAGACTGCAAACAGATTTGCTTGTGATGCTTGGCATTTTGCCATGTACAAAACATCACACATATTGCCAAGTGTGAAGAGAATTTATATGCAACATTCAAGCTGTGTATAAACAATGTTTGAATAGCTTATTTAGAGAGGATCAGGTCCCTGATTTTGAGCATTTGAAGGACAGCCAACATGGTGTAGTGGATTGAGTGTTGGACTAGTACTCCAGGAGACTAGGGTTTGAATCCCTGCTCAGCCATGGAACTCACTGGGTGATCTTGGGCAAGTAACACACTCTCTGCTTAAGAGGAAGGCAATGGTAAACCTCTTCTGAATAAATCTTGCATAGAAAACCCTAAGGCAGGAGTCTACATGAAGGCACATTACTTCAAGGGTAGTCCCACATAGAGTAGATTGAAGTAGTCAAGATGCAATGTAACAAAGGCATAGTTTACTGTTGCCAAGTCAGGGTTACTCAAGAAAGGTCACAGTTGATGATTTAACTGAAGTTGTACTACCACTGCTGCCTCCTGGGAGTGTAGAAACAGCACAGGATCAAGGAGTACTCCTAGACTATGAACCTGATATTTCAAAGGATGCAAAAACCATACAACAGGAGTCTACTTGAAGGCACATTACACAAGGAGTCAGACATCAAACTGGACACTGGCATCACCTTTCATAGTTGATGAGATATCCACATCTTCAATCTGTATCTGAGCAGAAAGCATGGTTTGTTTTGCCACTCTAGATGTTCAACAAAAAACAGCAACCAAGAAAACAGAAGACTATGAAGATTTTCAGATGGGAACAAAAAAAGTGTTTCCATCTTGCAATCTCCTCTCCCACCCCTCTCCCATCTGTGTAATGACATAAAATAAAACGTTTTCAGACCTACCTTGTTTGCACCTCGTTCCCTCAGCAGGGCAGCCCAGGAGTGAAAGGAGCTTGAACGGAGGTCCTTTCACTTCCTGGACTGAAATCCTGGCTGTTCTCACGAGCAGATGAGCACATAGGAAATTCAAACTGTAAAAGGAAAATACACATCAAAAAGTTACACTGAGCAACTAAACACACTTAAACCTTTACAAGTAACCCGGGGAGGGACATAAAAAGTGTGTCACTTACCTCAGTGTCCCAGTCTCACCCAGAAGTGTTCTGGCATGGACCTCGCACTGACGCTGGGATTGTGCCAGCATAGGGGACACCATTTCATTTGCTGGACATTCTGTGACAGAAACAGAATGGGGGATTCATTGATGGCTTAGCCCATCAATAAAAAGAAGTGCTGGTGTAACAACAGTTGAACAGGAGCATAAGAAGAGAGGAACGACATCATCTGAAAAGCAAGCCCTTTAGTGACCTCCTGGCCTCGTTATCATGCCATATTTAGCATGTTGGAAAAGCTCTTATACCAAAAAAAATATAGGACTTAATCAGACCACCCTCCTCAAAAGTTTTTTTGCCAGCATAGTTTGAAGCATTTTTATGCCAGCCAAAGATCCCCTTGTCAGGAGTTAGAGACTGAGCTCCATTATAAAATGGCCAAACAACTACAGAACCATGCTGAGTCATAATGACTGACTCCATGAACTATATAGTCAGGCCACTAGGGGGCAATGTCCTGTAGATGAATATACGGGAGAGCTCAGAACAGAGCTCAATTCCTCCTCTCTTCTCTTCCTGTGAATGCTGAGGCCTGGTGAAGCAGTTTCTCCTTCAATTGTAAATATTTGTATATATTGCAACTGTTTGACTTTGAAGATAAAAGTGCCTCCTGCTTATTTGGAAGTATTCTTGGGAATGGGTTGCTTCTGAGTCTGCTGAGATAGTTTTTTGGCTTCTACTGGGGATTGAGTGTCCTATCATCCCCTGACAGTAGTTATGGACCCAGCTGATGGATCTCAGATTAGATAAGGTGCATCCAGAAAAAATCCCAGAAACACTTTTGTTTTGAGTGTTTTTGGCTAGTGGCTGAGAAACAGTTAAGTTTCAGCCAGGCCCTGTAATATCTTCAAATAACCTTGAAGTGCTGCCAGCTGTTTGTGTTTTCATAGCTGGAGAATTGTTGACTTAGTCAGCAGAATGGCAGATAATAGTCTCATCTGCTTTGAAAAGCTGGCTGATGGAAATTATTCAGCATGGAGTTTGTACATGGAGGCCTTATTAACAAAGGACAATTTGTGGCATGTTTTGGAGGATGAAAGTGTGATCCCAGAGGGTTCAGAAGATGAAATAGCAGCATTCAGGCTAGCGGACCAGAAGGTTAGAGCTGCAATTCTCTTATCGCTCAGCTCCTCCCAGTTAATACACGCGGCCCCAGCAAAGACAGTGTTTCAGCTTTGGACAGCTTTGAAAACGATTCATCAGAATTTGTCCTGCCTCTCAAAGATGATATGGACTAAGAGACTTTATAACACAAAGCTGTCTACTGAGGGCTGCATGAAAGCCCATTTGGAGGAAATGAGACAGCTTTTTCGAGAGGTGGCCAATAGAGGGGTGAACATTCCAGAAGCCCATGAGTGTTTTATTTTATTGGGCACTTTGCCAAAGAATGGGATTTCCTAATGTACAGTCTGCAGACCACCAGGGAGAGTGATTTGTCTGTAGACCTGGTAGCTGGACGTATTCTGGAAGAGGTCCAATGTAAGCAATTTGATTCCCGGATGGAGGGGAATAAACAGCCACAAATTACCAGACACAATCAGAAGAGCATTGAAACAGAGGCCCTGTGGAGGAGGGAGCCTGCAGCTATGTGAAAAGCTGTTTCAGATGCAAAAAGCCTGGACATTTTCAGAAGGACTGTAAGATGCCTGCACCAGATAGGAGGGGTGCATCCTCTCAGGCTTCAAGCCATGCCTTCATAATATAGCACCATCCTGATGGTACTGAGGAAAGAATTTGGTTACTTGATAGTGGGGCCACCCACAATATGGTTAATGATTTTCAGTTGTTAAACAATATTAAAAATGCTTCAATAACCAATATTACTCTTGCAGATGGTGCTCCCAGCAAGGTGCAGAACATGGGCACTGCATATGTGCCCTCTTTTGGTAAAGATTTTGAAAATATGTTATGTGTTAACAAACTAGAGAATTGTATATACATGTGTCCCAAATGACTACTGACGGTTATAAAGTGATATTTGAGGGTGAACACTGTACAGTAACAGAAAAGCATAACATGAATAATGTCTGTGCAAAAGGGATAATGAAACATGGGTTGTATTACATGTTGCCTAAAGGGTAGGTGGCAAATGTGAATCCTGCAGACAATGTGCCCCTACATGATAAGTGTGTTCATTACTACCACAGGCTAATGGGCCATGCTAGTTACAAAGGGTTAAAGGAGCAAGCAAAAGTTTACCCTGGTCTAAGCATGAAACACTGCCCAAAGTTCTTAGAATGTTCTGTGTGTGGGAAAGTTAAGGTGAAGGCTTTCCCTGTTGCCAAAAAGACCCAGTGTGTCACCAAGAGGCCCTTTGAAGTTGTCCATGCTGATTTAGCAGGCCCCTATAAGCCCACTCAAGGGGGTAACAGCTATTTATTTGTGATAGTGGACAGACACACTAGGTACACCTATGTATACTTACTGAGGGAGAAAAATCAGCTGCAGACAAGTTCCGTGAGTGAGTGAACACGGTGGAACGTGATTTTCCTTCTCATAAGCTTTCCAGTCTAGTGATGGATAGGGGAGGGGAATTCTTATCCAACAGTCTACAGACCTGGATGCGTAGGAGGGGCATTAGACACAAGCCCACAAACCCAGTGACTCCAGGGGAGGATGGGCTTGCAGAAAGGAAAATTGGGATGTTGAAATGCATGGTGGAGTGCATGGTGGAAGATGCACAAGCCCCAGCTGGGCTGTGGGAGGAGGCAGTGAAGACTGCTGCTTACCATTTAAATAGACTGTGGACATCTAGCGTCAACCAGACCCCATATTGTCTATTGTATGGTAGAGCACCAAACCTCAAGCACCTGAGGGTTTTTGGACAGTATGCAAATGTACTGATTCACCCAAGCCTAAGGAAGCTTGGACAGCCTAAAACCAGGAGGCTGTGTTTCCTAGGCTATGAGGGTAATAAGTACGTGTTTTCTCTCTATCCTGGAAAGGTGGTGTTCTCCAGGAGTGCAAATGCACTCAGGGTGGGACAGATAGCATTGCAATCAGGAGGTGTTTGTTTCCTTGGAAAGGGATGTGCCAAAAACTCCCCAAAGTCCCACAAATGGAGGGGTGGTAATGCCTGATGATGAAGGGGAGGCACAGGAAGAAAAGCCTGACACTTCACATGCCACTCCAACACACACACACCACCACAAACAAGCATTGAGCCTGACACAGGGAGAGATAGCAGCAGCAGTGCAAGCAAAGATGAGTTAGGCAGAACTAAGGTGCTCATTCCCAGAAGGTCAACAAGGGTCAGAAAGACTCCTGACATATTTTTTGTTCAGGAAGCCAGGCTATGCAATGTCACGGCAGATGAGCCTACAAGTTTTCAGGATCTCCTAAAACCTCCCCAGGAAGAGCAGGAGAAATGGAACTCAGCCATGGACTCTGAGTTCGAGTCACTAGTTGAGAGGAAAGTGTTCCAAGTAGCTGAGAGGCCCAAAGATCAAAAGATTGTTGGTTGCAGGTGGGTTTACAAGCTTAAGGACATGCCTGATGGGACACAAAAGTGTAAGACACGCTTAGTTGTGAAAGGCTTTTCACAGCAGCGCTATACCAATTTTGACAAAACCTTTTTGCCCACAGCAAAGCCAGAAAGTCTTAGGTTAGTGTTAGCTGTAGCAGCCAAGAGGCAGATGGTTGTGCAACACTTTGACTTTAAAACAGCATACTTGAATGCTGATCTTGAAGAGACAGTGTTCATGGAACAGGCCCCAGTTGTATGTCAGTTGAGGTGAGTGCAAGGTGTACTTGTTATGCAAAACACTCTACAGCTTGAAACAAAGTGCACGTTGCTGGAACAAGTGCATACACCAAGTTTTGGTGTCACTAGGTTACACAAGGAGTGTCGCAGATGCCTGTGTGTACACCAAGGGGGCAGGTGATAGTGCTGTCATGTTAGTTATCTATGTGGACGACCTTTGTGTGACAGAAAAGAGTGCCAGTGATGTCAAGAAAGTGCAGGTGGAGTTAGAAAGCCGGTTAAAGTTAAAGGACTTAGGCAGCCTGAGATGTTATCTAGGAGTAGAGGTAGAAAGAACTGGTCTTGGAGAATTTTTCCTAAGTCAGAAGAAGAAAATTGACAGTCTTGTGGCCAAGTGTGGACTTAGTGAGGCCAAAGTGGTCAGGACACCAATGACCACTGATTTTGTGAACTTGTAGGCAGAACAGGAATTTGAGAGGCCAGACCTGTACCACTCAGTGGTAGGCAGTCTGTTGTTTATTGCAAACAACACAAGGCCTGACATCAGTTTTGCAGTAGGGGTGCTCAGCAGAAGAGTCTTCAAGCTAAGGAGGGCAGATTGGGAAGCCCTGAAGAGGGTAGTTAGATTTCTCAAGGGGACCAGGGATGTGCATTTGAAGCTGAAAGGAAGTCAGGTGAGCCTGGAGTGCTATGTGGACAGCTCTTTTGCTGATGAGACTTCAGACAGGAAGTCAGTGACCAGGTTTGTGGTCAGGTGTGCTGAGAGCCCCATAGTGTGGAGATCAAGAAAGCAGAACTGTGTGTCCATTAGTACCACTGAAGCTGAATTTGCTGCCTTGTCTGAGATGGCAAGTGAAGTACAATGGGTAAGGCAGATGCTTGCAGACCTTGGGGAGCTGTGGCAAATGCCTGTTGAGGTGCACGAGAACTCACAAGCCTGCATAGCTGTGGCAGAAGCAGAAAATCTGAAATGCAGGACAAAGTACATTGCAGTACGCTACCAAAATGTGAGGCAGTTAATACAAGAAGGTGTCTTGTGTCTGAGGTATTGTCCATTTGAGGACAACGTTGCAGACCTGCTCACAAAAGCCCTTGCAGCAGGAAGCCATGAAGAGCTGGCAAAGAGGCTGGGCCTTGTCACTAGTGTGTAAAGTGAAAGGTGTCAAAAGGGAAGGTCAACCGACAGATGATTGATGTCCAACAATGTATGTTAATGATGTTATGTTGTGATGATAACATGTGTCCTGTGCAGTAGTTTAACCATTTTAGAGGGGATTGTCAGGCGTTAGAGACTGAACTCCATTATAAAATAGCTGAACAACTGCAGAACCATGCTGAGTCATAATGGCTGACTCCATGAACTACCAAGTCATGCCTAGTTAGGCCACTAGAGGGCAATGTCCTGTAGAAGTATATATGGGAGAGCTCAGAACAGAGCTCACTTCCTCCTCTCTTCTCTTCCTGTGAATGCTGAGGCCTGGTGAAGCAGTTCCTCCTTCAATTGTAAATATTTGTATATATTGCAACTGTTTGAAGATAAAAGTGCCTCCTGCTTATTTGGACGTCAAACACGCTGTGTGTGAGTATTCTTGGGAACGGGTTGCTACTGAGTCTGTTAAATGTTAAATGTGATTTTAGATTAGTTGCTTTTTAATTTATATTTGTTTAATATCTTTTTATGGGGGTGGGTGGGGGTGGGTGGGGTTTTGGGATTTTTATCTGTATTGTATTTTAATTTTTGTAAGCCACCTCGATTGTTTTAACAGAGGGGCGGGGGTATAAATAAATTTTATTGTTGTTGTTGTTGTTGAGATACGGTTTTTTTTTTGTTTCTGCTGGGGATTGAGTGTCCTATCATCCCCTGACACCAGACCTTACCTTAGTCTATTAAAGAGACAGCCCAGGCACTAATGAAGAGTGAACAGAATTCCGTTCACTTCCTGGCTTAAGATCTCACTGATTCTCACAGGAAATTGCGAGCGCAGCAAATTCAAAAATAAAAGTAAAATAAAGACATAAAAAGTATGCACAAGCACAAAAACACACGTTAAAAGTCCCAAGTAGGGGGGGGGGTTGTCTTAAAAAGAGTATCTCCTACTTGGCTGTTCCAATATCACCCAGAAGTGTTCTGTCATTGATGCCGTTTTCATGTGAGCTAAATGGCATGAGGATTCAAATGCTGGCAATGCTGGCAACAAATCACCATGGGAGATCAATTGATGGCTGGGCCCGTCAATAAGAAGGAATATTCTTTATTCAATACATGATCATGAAAAGGTGCCATCGTCTGGTCTGCTCACCCTTTTGCAATCATTAGGTGTCCTTATGATGCCATATTTGCTGCATCTGATAAAATCCATAGTCTTCATTTTCTGTTTCTAATTCAGTGCTCCCACAGGATAATCACAACATGGAAGAGAAAGGCAAAGTTATTCTACCTATTCATCTTTATGGATCAATGCATTATTTGCTATTTAAATGGAGACCACCAGGAAACACGAAACGCCAATCCATCTTCACAGGGACTATAAACCTCTTGTTCAGGATGCTACATGGAAAGAAATAACAGATAGACCAAAGCCTGATGGAAAAAGAATCCATAGTCTGTGTGTGTGTGTTAAGAGCTGTGCACCAGGTTTAACCGGCCTGGGTGGGAAAGCTCTCCTAGGCACTAACTCTCTGCAGGATCTTACAGACTAAAGGTTTTAAAAGTGGACAATTAAACAGATTGACTCCAAGTTAAAGAAATCAGGCAAGTACTAGCTGATTTCGTGGCAGAAACAATTTTTTCTTTATTTAAAAAACAGAGAAAAAGATAGCAATAAAGCAGTCTATATTCAGTACAACTTGTTAATAGCTGTTTCACAAAGGAAAAGAGGAGAAAAAATAGCATGGGTGCTAAAATCTTACTCCTGACCAGTCTGGGGAGGGGGGATAGAGGGATGTAGCCAAGCTTACAGGCCTACAGTCTAATTTTCTCAACCTCTTGATGTGAACAAGATTCCAGATCTTCTTGGCCAGAGCTTCTGGAAGGTTGAAGAAGAGAGAGAGAGAGACAGTGAGGAGCCAAGAGACCGGTCCTCTTCCTTTCTGGCTTATATATAGCCCTTTTCTAACTTGGGAGCTATCTCCTGGAGTGAATGAGGCATATCTGGGTGGGGAATGTCATTCTATTGGAGGGTTTGAAAGGCACCATGTGCTTAGTGTTGTGTGCAAAGGTCAGATGTGAAAGTAACTTCTGCCTTTCACCCTCTGGGCAAAGGTAATGACTCTTAGATGGCCTGGGAGAGATAGACAATGGAGTTGCACACCTTGAGATATCCTCTTTGAAACCCAATCAGGGTTGCCCAATATCTCTGGAAACTGCAGAATACCTCACAATGAGAGTGTGTACCAGTCTAAGACAGTTTGGCAAAAACTCAATTCAGAGGAGAGAAGCAAAGCAGTTATGGTAGGCATTGATTGTTCTCCTGAACATATCAATGGGGCCATTTCCTTGTCATCCAAAGGGGGAGGAAGATCCCAGTTTGTACACTAAAGCCTTAATCAGACCCCCTCTATAAAAGTTCTTTTGCCGGCATATTTTGAAGCATTTTTATGCTGGCAAAAGACACACACCCCCAACCAGACCAACCTTTAGCAGTGTGAAAAGGCAGCCCTGGCAGTAACAGAGCACAAATGGAGTTCTGTTTATTTCTGGGGTTGATATCTTGCCAATTCTTGTGAGAAGATATGAGTGCAGCAAATTTTAAAATTAAAACAAAATAAACACACAAAACATAGACACAAGCACAGAAACACACTTTAAAAATTACAAGTACATAAAAAGAGCGTCCCCTACCTGGCTGTTGCAATCTCACCCAGAAGTGTTCTGTCATTGATGCTGTATTCCCGTGAGCACAATGGTGCTAAGTTTCAAACACCAGCAATGCCGGCAACAAAGTACCACAGCAGATCTATTGACGGCTTGGGCTGTCAATAAAATAGAATGGCTTTTTCACAATACAGTTATCCCTCTGTATCCACAGATTTGGTATCCACGGATTCAAGTATTCACAGCTTGATAATCTTTTTTAAAAAAAAATCCAAAAAGCAAACCTTGATTTTGCCATCTTATATAAGGGACACCATTTTGCTATGCCATTGCTTATAATGGGACTTGAGTATTCATGGATTTTGGTATCCACGGGGCGGGGGGTCCTGGAACTAAATCCCAGTGAATATGGAGGGAGAACTGTACATGATCTCGAAAGGACATCATCGTCTGATATGCACACCCTTTCACTTTCATTAGGCATCATTATGACGCCATATTTGTTGCATCTGATATAATCTCCTAGAATGAGGCTTAACTTCTCCATGATGGACAGAGGTCCAGGCTTTTGCTCTACCCTTCCAACATGCTTGCAGACTTCTGCCAATAGGCAGCTTCTGGCCTTAAGCATCAAAAGTCTATTTGCAATTCATATTTATTGAGCATAACTCATAACAGGAGGTAAACATGGAATTCTAGTATGAAATGAAAGAATCAAACATTACAGATATTCAAAGTGGCAGACCATATTTTGTACTGAAAGAGAAAGGTGATGACAAGTTAGAGCAGAAGACTGAAACAAACAAGAAGCAGGAAGATGATAGTCAGGGTTGCCAGTCTTATTTAAATGCAGTCCTTATGTCCTTAACTGCTATGCCATTCATGTGGAGAGTTCAGCCAATGAAGAAGCTTTTCAGTCATTGCATATGCATGTGGCAAGATGCCACATCTACTGAACTTATGCTTGTCACTCACAAAGTCCCAGGAACCCTGCCAGGAAAAAAAAGAGTTGGCAATCTTACCTATATTTCAGTAAGGCCCAATTGTTTTGTCTTTGTCCTCTGCTGTTGGCCTAGAAACCCAAATCCTGGATTTAGGAGATTTTTACACAGTGCTGATCACAGTGCATTTGGATGCTAGAAATGTTGAGAAGTTCCATGGGGAGATCAAGGAATCAGGAATTAAGGTTCTGCCTGCTGCCAGACATCAGATGATGGATGCCATGGTCTTTTCACCTTGCTTCTTCCCATTTTTTTCCAATGGCCAAACCACAAAAAAAAAATATTGGGGTGGGGGAGGGGTAGACGTCAAAGTAGATTTTGTTGAGGCAACTTCCTTTTCATATATTAAACGATGACAAATGAAAACATTGGCACATTTTGCTTTTGGGCTTACTTAGGTCTAAATAAAGAGGAGTAAATAAACTCTGCAGTTTTAAATGTATTTACTTCAAAGTTAGTAACAGTTATTTCAGTATGTTGCACACTTAAATAATTATGATTAAAGTTGGGTTGGAGTTCAAATTCTAGTCATGGCTGAGGGACTCATGGTCTCCCTCAAATATTGCAGTTTTATTTGCCATCAGCACCAGCCAGCTTGCCCAATAAAGGGAGTTATAGTGCAGCAATAGCCGGAGGACTACAGGTTCCTCATACCAGCTCCTAAAAATGTAAGCCTCTTAAAGATAGGCCAATAATAGGAAGCTTTCTTGAGGTTACATAGAATTAAGTCTTCTGCTGCTGGAAAAGTTTGCCTTTTATCAACTGCTTGATGGATATCCAAGAAGTGGAAATGTTTACCAGGAACATTTCTGCCTTACTGCAGTTGTTGGTAGTTCAGGAGACCTGCAGAAGAAAAACTCCTATTGCATATTCTGAATTATATTATTATTCCTAGTTATGTATTACATTTTATCCTATCTTTCCACTAAAAAATAGCACTCAGAGCAACTAACAGAAATCACAAAAATAGAGTCATTATAATCAGCATCAAAATAATGGTTGGCAATTGGTAAATAATGCAGGTCTTCCAGTATCAGAGTGACTATGGAAATAATCAGATGCAGCAAATGTGGCATGATAATGGTGCCAAAACACACACACAAAAGGTTGCCCATATCGCACAATGTCGTGCTATGGTATTATGCCGTTGTTAATAAGGCATACTGTTCCAAAGCCATCAATTGATCTGCGTGGTGTTTTTGTAATGGAATTGCCAGTTTCTGAAACCGTGCACCATTCTGCTTTCGTGGATACAGCATCAATGGGTGGTCTCCACCAGAACACTTCCAGGTGAGAACGCAAAAAGTAGGTAGGGGACACCCTTTTTATGAACCTCCACATTTTGCAGGCAAGTTTTTAAGTATATTTCAGTGCTTGTGTGTTCATATTTACGCACCTCAGTGAATATGGATATAAACAGCACTGGCGATAATGCTCCGATAATGCTAGGACTGCTCTTTCTCATTATTACAGCAATGTGTGATAAAAACAGTTATTGTGCCAAGACAGTTACGTTTTAAAATATAGTGGGACAGGAACGTTTTTAGAGGCTCGTCTGATAATTTCCTATGTTTCACCAACCTAAAGAGATTATTAGATGCATTAAAAGTGGCATTACACGAACACCAGGAGATCGCAAAAGGGCTCCCTTATCAGATTATGTCGTTCCCCCCTGTTCTGCTGCCGTTCCACCAGCACTGCTTTTTATTGATGGGATAAGCTATCAATAGATCCCCCATTCCATTTCTGTCATGGATGTTCCTGTGAGTGAAAAGGTGCCCCGTTATGCTGGTGAGATCCCAGTGTCAATGGGTGGTCCCTGCCAGAATACTTCCAGGTGAGATTGGGACATCCAGGTAAGTGACACACTTTTTATGACCCTCCCCATGTTACTTCTACCTTTTAAAGGGTGTTTTTGTGCTTGCTGTCATTTTTTTCATGTTATTTTTATTTTATTTTTTAATTTCCTGTGCTCATGTCTTCTCACAGGAATCCATGGGATTTTGATTGAGGAAACTCTAATGGAACTCTGTTCACTTTTGGGCTGCCAGAATGACAGGAGAGGAGGTAAGTACAATGGGGAGGGTGATTGTGGCATGACAGGGGCATGACAAGGGCGCAGGTGGTGATTCTGAGACAGGAACATTTTTTTTCGTTCCTGTCTGAAAATCTCCTAAGTTTCTAGACATTCTTCAATGGTAGTCCCACATTGAGTACATTTCAGTAGTCAAGATACAATGTAACAAAGGCATAGATGACTGTTGCCAAGTCAGGGTTACTCAAGAAAGGTCATACTTGATGGTTTGGGATGTGTTCCAAATTACATTGTACAAAAACAGTACGTTTTTACAACTATCTGATCACTATATCTGTGTAAATGAAACTGAGGTGGGATTGGGTTGTGAGGTTGTTGTTTGGTTGTTGCTGGTTTTTTATACATATAGTTTAATGCATAGAAACACAGGAATGTACTTTATACAAATAATGAGAAGGACTGGCATTCTTGAGACATAATCACAAATGGCCTGTAATCAGGAATGAGGGGACTCCCTCCCAGAATTCAGGGAAGTTACTTTTTTATTATAATGCTCAGAATCCTACAGTCAGGGATTCTGGAAGCTTTAATCCAAAAAGTAACTTCTCAGCTTTGCTCCCCCGCTCCTTCAGTGGCACCCCTGGTCAGACCAGGGAAAAAAGGACCAAGCTAACAACTGCCACTCTTTAATGGGGTGATTCTTTAGGACTTGTTCTTTTGTATTTTCAGAGAGGGAGAAGATATTGTCTTATGACCCACCTATTGTGCCCCAGCTGGCTGAGATTAATAACATGACGACAATCTTGGCACCAAAGGGAGGCCACCACTTTAATTTTTTAAAAAATATTTCTTCACAGCAAGGAAAGTATCATCAACTGTTTCAGTTTACGGTACCTTCTCCAGACAGAGTGGAGTTGTGACAACCATAGATATAGGCCCAAGTGTCAGGGTGACAGTCGAACAACTTTTCTCTTCACTGGGTGAGCATTTGTGCCTTTCTGTCTAAAAAGGTAAAATATTGCCACTTTTCATTTGTCTGTTTCATTCTGAACAATTCTGTGGACCACCTGAGAGCCAATATTTGTTCAAAGGAACAAAACAGTAACACAGAGAGATATTCAGGCATGTGTGGTTAATCACTATCAGAAATGTCCAACTTTAAGGACATTATCATATGAAATCACACAAATACGATGGGATAGTAGCATGAACAGGTTCCTGTTATCACATTATATTATCATCCTCCCATGGTCCATGTGTACTCCACCCATTAATTACGCATAATTTTTTGTTGACAGGCAAACCTGTCAATAGCCCTCAATATCACTCCTTTTCCCAGTATTGACAATCATGTGAAATCACATCCCATTGTAATCGTGCGATTATAACATGAATGGGTGGTCCTCTCTCCCCCCCCCCTTTCCCAATGAGAACACAAAATTAAATTTCCAGGGGAGAGAGCAAAGAGGTCTAGCAGGATGTTGTTTTAATGAACTGTAGCTTTTGCTTGGTAGGTTTTTATCTAAGTGTTTATTTGTGATGTTCTTTCATTATATATTTGTTTTTGGTGTTTTTAACTGACGTCAAGTCTTCTCACAAGAACAGCCAAAATTTCTCCCATGCAAAATCACAGAAGTAAGAGATTTTTCCCCCTTAAAGGTGCATGCACGGGCCAGCACAAAGCATTAATACTCTGTCATTAGAAGGGAAAGTAAAGAGAAGTGTTACTATGCTAGGTCTCTCTATTAAATAACAAGACTGTGTTTCTACTTTTCAGACAAATCAGGGAGAATTTATTGTCAGTGCTTGAGTGGTGACTTTGAACATGTCTGAACCTGCATGACAAACATCAAGAATCTCGGCCATTCAGTTAATCGTCAGTTGCCGTTTAAAGCACCTGTGTTCTCTGCTGTGTGCCAGAAAAGTGCTAAGTTTAAAAGTTGAGCAATGTGACATTCTGCAGCAACTTGGGGTGCACCTAAGCCTTTTTCAAAAAATAATCTCTTGCGATGAAACCTGGATCTTCCAATATGATCCTGAGACAAAATGACAGTCAATGCACTGGAAAACACCATCATCACTAAGAATGAAAAAAAGCATGTCAAAGCAAGTCCACATTCAGAGCCATGCTCACTGGGCAGTTTGTTTGTTTTTTAAAATCAAGGGCATAATTTTGGCAGAATGGGTTCCAGAAGGCAGAACAGTGAACCAGCATTATTATAAGGAAGTTTTGACAAAGCTGAGAGAAAGAGTTTAAAAAAAAAGGGCAGAACTGTGGGAAAATGATTTCATTTTTCATCAAGACAATGTGCCTGCTCACATAGCACTTTCTGTGAAGCTGTTTTTAGCCAATAAATGCATTACTACACTTGAACATCCTCCATATTTGCTGGATATGGCACCATGCAACTTTTTTCTTTTCCCTAAAGTGAAATTGGTGCTTGAAGGAACACATTTTGAGTCAATTGATGCAGTATGAAGAAAACGGTGTTTGTGTTGAAACAGCTGATAGAAACTGATCTGCTCCACGTCTTCGACCAGTGGAAAACAAGACTGCATTGGTGTGTGAGTGTGAATGGGGAGTATATTGAAGGGGACAAGCATTAGAATTGTAGTACATACAAATAAAAACGGGTTATTGTATCAGCCTCATTATTTAATAGACATACCTCATAGCATGAACTGAAATCCCATTTTTAAACTGGTAGTGGTGGTTGTGCAATATAATAATTCGATGGTGGTAGTATCACACGATTACAGCGATGTGCAATAATTACTGTAATCATGCCACTATGTTTCTGCTTTCCTCAATTGTTGAATTATAGCATTTTTAGATGCTAGTCTGATAAAGGCCTTAGAGTGCTCTTCCCTCCCCACTTCCAAAAAAGAAAGAAAAGAAAAGAAAAAAGAAAATGTGCAAGTGAAGTTTGGTTTAGTTTCATAGTTGTGAACCCTTTTCTTGAATGAAGGATTGCTACCAAAAGCAAAACAAAATCTCCACTTCTATTTGAAGTTGTTTTGCAGCATGTGTCACATCATTGTTTGGACACAAATATGTGGATATGTTACTGCCCCTCAAATTCTCTTAGAGTTCTTTGCAGCCACTCCATTTTGGAAAGCAGAGAGTGCCTCGTGGTGTACTTTTGTCCACAGATCTTTGAATACTAATCTCATGTTGAAATCTTTAAAATTTTCTTCTCTAGATTAAAATTAGCAATGTGAATGACAAGTATTCCTAGGGAGCTATCTAGTGCCCCTGAGAATTTATTAAAATGCAGCTGCCTGCATATTTTTATATGATCGTGATGCCAACTTTAAAACTTTCCTTTCCTAACATTAATAACATACTCATCCCTGTGGTATCCAAATGCTTTAAATATGCTAGGAATGTAGCTCAGCTGCTTGTATTATCTTTTGCCTTAATTCTCATTACTTGTAAGCATGCAGATTAGCCACACGTATGTGAACAATCTGTCCCTGGGAATGTTACCTCAGGATTTGAGAGTCTTCACCTGAGTGCCAGAGCCCCTTGGTATAAATGTAAAAATGAGAGTACATCTCTCTCACTTCTTATTAAGAGTTCTACAGTTAACAGTCCTGAAAGGTTTTGAACAAAGCAGGAATAGGTGGTTTAGTTTTCATTTACATATTATTAACTTCCCAACTTTTGGCATGATTAGTTTGGGGGCTGGTTCACAGAAGAGCCTGTGAGAGGGCAATCATATGTTAATGTGCCCCCAGGGCCCTTTCACACTTCACAGTTGTTATCTGAATCGTGTGGGGTCTGTGGGGATCCCACTAGTGTCTAAATTCTAATATGGGGAATTTTAACTAGCTCAGTATGGCAGCAAGAGGCCGGGTAACTGCAGGATCTTTTGCCCTGTGTATACCAGTACTCACTGGAGAGACTCACAGCCAGGAATGAAATAAAAATGGTTTTTATTAACAAATAATCAATGGAACACAGAAACACATACATTCAGGCTTCAAGCAGTCACACAAGGCTAGTGAAGAAAGTAGGAAGTATTTGGACAGAGGAATAGAGTTCAGGGCGAGTTTGGGGTGATGGGTTATACTACACCTATCCTGTGTTCCTGTCTGATAATCTCCCAAGGCTCCTGTGTAGTTGAACCTCTTCAGGAATTATCTATCAGAAGGGTACTAAATGATCAAGCACTAAGAAATGTTAAGACAGTCACTGCCACCGAGACATCCAGGAATAATAAAGGCTGCCTGTAATCTGTCCTCTGCACACTTACTTGTGAGTAACCTACAGTGAACAGATGAAGGGTTCTTCTCAATAGACACTGTGCTTTTAAGAATCTTCTTATCTAATGGTCTTCATATTTTATGATAATGGATGGGAGAAGTAATTTGCCCTCCCTCTGCAAGTATGCAGTGGTGCCAACAGCCTACCTCCCAATGTTGAACACACACACACCCCTACATCTACCTTAAAAACAGTTCTTGGGTTCCTGAACAATAGTACATATTGGAGGGAAGATGGATACAACCCTCCCTACAAGGAACGGAAAATAAATTTGTTGGCTTCACTATAGAAATAGCCATATCACACCTTTGAAAACTGGCAACAGAATGGAATGCATCTTGCCTTGGAAATCTGTACATTTCAGAGACTTACAACATGTTTTGGAGGAAGAACTGTGCACCAAGACATAAGCATTTGAAAAATATGTCCAACTAAAAACATGTACATTTAAAAAAAATGCAGAGGCATCGTTGAGTCAATGAAAAATGCATAAAAAAGCATATTCATAAATTCATAGAAAAAATGAGTATAGAAATATGCATGAATTTTCATGTGGAAACACACACACACACACACACACACACACACACACTATACCTGGAGTAACATACACTGTTATCTACATATATAAAATGCTTCTGTATCTTCCTGTTCCCGCTCTGCTGATTGGCCACAAAGAAAACATGTCAAGAGTATGATCATTTGACGCATTAATATACAGTCGTCTCTCCATATTCTCAGGGGTTAGCAGCACAATGTGAATGTGAAAAAACTACAAATAAAAATAGGCCTCACTGCCACTTGCCTGCAACCCCCCACCCTTCCCAAAGCAGCGACGGGGCTTTTCAAGCCTCATCGCTGCTTTTCAGCCACTCCCTATCCTTCCCAAACCAGTGATGGGGCTTTTGAAGCCTCGTCACTGCTTTTCAGCCACCCCACCCTTCCCAAAGCAGCAAAGGGGCTTTTCAAGCCTCGTCGCTGCTTTTTGGCCATGCCCCCATCCTTCCCAAAGTGGTGACAGGGCTTTTGAAGCCTCATTGCCACTTTTCAGCTACCCCCTGCCCTTCGCAAAGCGGCAATACGGCTTTTCCCAAAATGGCAATGGGGCTTTTGAAGCCCCATCACCACTTTTAAGCCACACCCCACCCTTCCCAAAGCAGCGGAGGGGCTTTTCAAGCCTCATTGCTGCTTTTTGGCCACCCCCACCCTTCCCAAAGCGCAAAAGGGCTTTTCAAGCCTCGTTGCCGCTTTTCGGCCACCCCTGCCCTTTCCAAAGTGGTGAAGGGGCTTTTCAAGACTTGTGGCTACTTTTTGGCCACCACTACCCCGGAGCCAAGACCCAGGATAGCAGGGAGTTGGGTGCATGGTTTGCCTGGGGAGTGCTTTGTTTAAATCGGCTCTCCTCCCTTGTGTGCGAGGAAGAGAGGCTGATTTAAATGGGGTGCTTGCTGAGCAAACCGTGAATAGGCAGAACCGCGAAACTGAAAATCGCAAATATGGAGGGACAAGTGTATAAGCTTTCAAATTAACTATAATGGCTAGTTTCCTACCAAGAGCGCCGCCACCACCTCCATGCAACCATGTGTACACACAGACACCATGCTACACACACACCACACGTGCCAGGACATGAGAGTCTATCCACCACCACCATGCAACCACGCATACACACTCACAAACACACGATACTACACACACACCACACTACACACACCCATGCCACACAGATACACCTCCACACTACACACACCCCATGCCATACACATACATCCCCCATGCTACACACACACACCACATGTGTCAGGATGTGAGATCCCCTCCACCACCATGTTTAGAAAGGACTTGAAGCTTTCTACATGTTTCCACCCCCAGAGTGCTGATTGGCTGCCCAACAGGAAGCTTTGCTTGGTTGGGAAGTTTCCTACTGTCAGGGTCTGGGCAGCAGTTTCTAGGAGCAGAGATGATAAGGTCAGGAACAGAAAAGACAGAGTCCAAAGTCCAGGCAGGGTCAAAGATAACCCAAAGTCCAAAAACAATGCAAGGTCAGAGCACATACTAGATATCCAAGGCCCAGCTACAGACAGCACAGAAGGCCCAAGGCCCCAGCCCAAAATCAAGGAGCAGCTACAGACAGCACAGAGGACCATGTTTTGGTGGCCAAGACTGAGGGCTGAATGCCACTCTTAAATAGATGTTCCCCTGGCTGATTCAGGTGTGCTGCATGATTGCAGTCAACTTTGTCTGATAGCTTGGCCCTGGTTCTTCCAAGACTCCCACAGACAGGGCCTGAGTCTACAAAGTGGCTGTGCTGGCTGCTGCAGCCAGGGGCCTAGTCCTGTGAGGAGAGGCAGATCCTGACATCTAAGCAGCCAATCAGAACACTGAAAATAGCAACATACCCAAGAGAATTATATACAACACACACACACACACACACAAATCTAAAGGTCTTTTAACCTGAGATGGAAACAAGATTGAACAAGGTTGTTGGTGGGTTTTTGAGAACTACAACAAGAATGACAGGTTGTCACATTTTTCAGATTTCTATTCCTGTAATCCAAAAGTATGCCAGGATCTCTCAGAAAAAATATCTCATGGCTTTTATAATATATCCAGAGTGGCGGAGTGATGTATCCTTCTACCAAAAATCAAACAGAAAAATGGGCAGGAGAGATGGAATGTGTACACAAAATGTTCAGATTGTTTGTGGACATTTTTATGAATACCTCTCCTCCCATAATCAATAACAGGGAACCTCAAGATTGCAGAGCAGTGAGGTCTTTGCTTACGGTAAGGGCAAAGTCGACTGTTCCCTCTATATTGAGCTAGTCACAGTGCTTCCATATTTGAACATGTTGTTCCATGTTGCTCTCTGAGGAGCTGGCAGAATGCTGGTGAGCACAAAATGCTAACAAATAGCACAATAACATCTAGGGTATGTTTTAGCAAAGATTACATCTGTCTGAAATTAAAATAATTTTGTCTCTGATTCCAAGTGCACCCTCTTGCATTATGGGGGGTCATTCATTTCAATGGAGCACATGATGGTAAAACATGATGAAGAAAGCTGGCTGGAATGTTCACAACTGAATGTATATACATGAGAGAAGATCAAGTATCCATTAAATATAGCCATGTTTTAGCACAGATGACTGAAAACACGCTGGTTAAAGTTGGAAAAATATTAAAACAAAACATTGACTTGCATGTCACCGGGTTTTGTTTTGCCATCTCTGTTCCCCACGTCTACCCCTCAGCCTGTTTGCTTTTTCAAAAGGTCTCCTCATATAATTTTTAAATCATGGTTTATGGAAACCAAGAGAGACAGCCACTGTGTAGAAATTTCTTCTATTTATATCCTTGCAAAACACATATTCCCAGAAATACTTCTTTCTTCCCTTTCTCTTCTCTTTCCTGAGAATGAGTATGCTCTGCTTTTTGTCTCTAAGCATTCTTGTCAGATGCCCTGATCTAGAGATACATATGCTTCTTGTGTGCTGAGGCTGGCTCATTCATTTCAGTGAGAGAATCCTATATTCACCGGTGGGTCACGTCCTAAATAGGAGAAGCTCTTGTGGGTGAGGAGGCCTCATTCACATATGGGACTCCTACATCCTTGACCAAGTCCTAGACAGGGGCAACCATCACTCTTCCTTAACTTTATAATCCAGAAGGGTTACACTTTTGTTTGTTCCTTTTAACATGCCCTTGGTGCTCGCTTACTGGAGATCCATTCTGTGCCCCGTGGATATGAGCTCAACTGACGGGGCAGGGGGAGCTGCACTGCAGCTGGCCACTTTCTCCCTCTTCCAGACCTTGCATGGCTTGGCAGGGCTCCAGGAGCTACCTAATTCAATCCAGCCAATCAAGTGGATTGGCCAATTTTGTGGGTAGGCCCAACATGATAGGCCTATCTTGTGAATAATTCCAGGCATGGCCATGTCTGTAGACAGCTGAGGGGGTTGAGGAAGAATTTTAACCAAGGGATATTGATTGTCTCCTTGGATTTATTTATTTTTTGCCTCCTCCATAGCAATATCTGCTATTATTCCCAAAACAATGTTAATGCATATATTGTCATAATTTTATTGAAGTCAGTTGGTGAGCTTGGGCATGAACCCTGGAGAGGTTTAGGAGCACTGGCTCAGCTCAGGAACTCTCTGAAAGACAGACTCACTTCCAAGTGGCAGGAAAGGGGTGCCAGACAGCAGTTCACATTGCAATGCAACCCATCTTCTTAGCCATTCCCATGGTTTGCCCAGCAGGTGATTGGCAGATGGGTCTACTGATTCATGGGATGCTGTCCCCATGTAGTCAGAATTGCACTGGAACTGTAATCATGAAAAGCTGTGGCCTCTTCTTCCCAAGAAGGGTACCTATCATTTCTTTGTTCTGCCTTCTCCACCCCATGGCTCTCCCCTCATTTCTAGGGACAGAAGAGATGTAATGCTCATAAAGGAAAATACTTCCCAGAGAGAATCTCTCTCTCTCTCTCCATATATATGTATATAATCACTGCAAAATCCAGTCAAGTAGATACACAAGTAGATTTTTATTTAGTTACTTTGAAGGTGCAATAGCAAAGTGCTTTCTTCTCCACTCACTCCTGCACGGGCCCGTTTCCCTCTTCTAGTTGCAGTAGTTCTCCAGCTCGTAGAGGGAGCAAGTATTTTCACAGCATTGCTGCACAATTCCTCTCTTCACCTTCTGAAAGTCCTGTGGCTGGAATGGCAGTGTCTCCACCTCATTCTGTAAAGGCCCATTCACTACCAGAAGAAGAGAAGACCCCAAATTAATACACCTTTGAAAGATGTTTGGTAGAGGTAGATATTTGTTTGGACCCGAGCTTGGGAAAGGTAATATTTTGGACTACAACTTCAAGAACTCCCCCAGCCAATGTATCTGATCTGAAACATCTGGAAGGTCACATGTTCCCCAACTCTGATAAAAGAGGGAAAGTGATGTTCTGCCCATCTGATCACCTATCTCGTCTCTTCAGGCAATGGGCTGAGGGCTTATTTGGCTCATTAACTGTGAAGTAGATGTTTTTCTTCTTCTCATAATAGTCCAAGATAAAGACATTTGTCTGGTCATTCAAAGAACAAACGTTTCCTCAATTCCATATCTTCAAGGCAAGAGAACCAAAAAAACCAGACTGTTCTTTCACAGTTGCCATTTGCTAGCATGGTTATGCCTATGTTCAAATGGTATTTGTTTCCATGCCTTCTAGCTGCTACCTCTTGTTCTTCCTAGTTCTTTTTGACCTGTATACCCAATGCCAACAAATCCATGAGGTACATCCCTGATAGTTAGAAGAAAAGCATAACCAAGTGAGGATATGTGCCAAGGAGCTATAAGATGTTATCCCTGCAGCATTGGGCATTTCTCTCTGGAAAAGCTTTTTGGCCAGTTTCCACACAGAGGCAGTAACATTTAAAAACAGGGCAAACAACTTTTAGACTTCCAGATGCTGTCAAGCTGCAACTCCCATAACCTCTCAGCATTAACTGCTGGTTAGGCTGACAGGAATTGCAAACTTGATGCCTAGTTTTCTAGATGCCCAGCCCCATTTCTCTCCTTGAAAGAGATGGTCAGTGTAATATTTTATATATGAGAAGCTGTTTGCTGCGTCCTCAGTGTCAGACCTGGCTGAAGGGCAGGGTGGGGTTTGCTTTGGTTTTTGGATCTTGCAACAGAACATTCAAAGATGTAAAGATGTCACCTATGAACTACATTGAAGTGTTTTCATCTCTGGACCAATGAAACTTTTATATACATGATGGCTAAAGATGGAAAGGCTATTCATAATTATTTTTCCCAGGTTGGGAAGAATAATAGATCAGAGATAATTTTGTGCAGTTTTCTCCTTGTGTTGGATGTCCAGAAGTGTTATAGAGGAATTATTCTGCAGAGAAAAATGCAATATTTTTTTTGCACAGAAAACTTTCCTGTGCCAAAATTAGGATTTTTGCTTTTAAAAAGTCTATTTCTCTGCAGAGTAATTTCTCTGCAACACTTCACAATGTTCAAATACAAGAAGAACACTACAGAGAAATATCCATTTTCTCCCATAGGCATAATTACACTATATTTACTCCTAATGTTATTCAACATAACATGCAAAGATGAAATAATTGAGGATTTACACTCCGGATGTTTACTAGCCATTGATCAGTCAATTCAATGAGTCTCCTCTTGCAATTGAATTTATGTCCATATTTTAAACTGAATAACTAATCATTTTACTGCCAAGTTGACACTGACAGAGTACTTCCAACAGAGGCAATGCCACTACCAGCCACAGCCCAAGACATTTTGTTGCCTAGGGCAAGGAACAGGAGATGCCTCTTCCCAGTTCTATGTACAGAAACTAGAAATGACTCAGAATTCAGCACTGCAATGTCCTTTGTCACATCTGAGACAACAGGCTTGTGTAGGAGGCCCAGGATAGCTATGGCATATACACCTTTATCTTCCAACAGGTGGGCAATAACAGGGGTGCAGCTATGGGGAGGCAAAATGAGGACATTGCCCCACAAATAAAAATTCTGCCCCCCCCATGAAAGTTCCTTTCAGTTTCCAAATTTCTATCACTACAGAGATTGAGACAGTGAAAATTCTTCATACCTAGACTCTTACATTTGCTATGTTTGCATTCCCTTGGTCGCTTTGCCTACCTTTTTCTTTGGATGCTTAAATTCTGTTTCTAAATGTTCAAGTGAAGTTTTAAGCTTCTGCAATGTTAGAAATTTAGAGACAGAAAGAAAATTTCACTAGGGGATGTAGAATTCTTATTTGAGGGGAATGATCTCAGACACACACACCAGATCCTATCTGATTTTGGAAAGTAAGCAGGGTCATATCTGGCTAGTATTTGGATGGGAGACTGCCAAAAAATAACAGGTCCTGTAGGCTATATTTCAGAGGAAGGAACTGGCAAAACCACTTCTGAGTATTCCTTGCCCAAGAAAACCCAATGCAATTAATGGGGTTGCCACAAGTCAACAGGCGACTTGAAGACACATACACACAAACATAACTACACATCTTCTAGGGGATCAAATAGAAGAGCCCCTTTGCATCTTCTGCCTGAGAAACTTGCTTCATTTTGCTTAATAGGGTTAGCCTTGGCCACTCTTGATCTTTATTGAGAATGATATATAACCCTTGGACATTGCATACATTTCAAACAATCATTTTGAAAAGAGAAAGAGTCATGAACCATGGAAGAGAAACAGCCAAAGCAGAAATTTAATTTTCAAATGTTGTCAAGTGTCATTTGAAGAGCATCTTGGTACTCCTTACATTATTTGGGAGGTAATGTGGTATTCACCATTATTTTAGAATAATTTGCCTGGGGATATAGCCCAGTATTGTCCTTCACATTATTTATATAAATACTGGAATCAACTCTCCCCCCCCCCGCAACAAGAGTCTCTACATCCAAATGTATGAGCTAAGTGCAAAAGTGATAGGATGAAACTGCGGCCTGTGTAATGTAAGAAGTCAGAAAAATTACCTAGGGGCTGTTCGATGTTCCGTCGTGTTTTGGGAGAATAGTAGAAGCCCCGTTCTCCACATACAAGGTAGAGGGCCTCCACTAGATGAGAGCCGCACAGATGCTGATTGGGAATAGCGTTACTAATGGTAGGAGCTGAAACAGCAATCAAAACAAGAAGAGGCAGAGAACTGATCCAGAGAGTCATGGTGATATGGGTGAGACCTTGGAAAGAGAAGATGGGGTGGGGAAAAGTGGGGTTAGAAAGAAGAGGCAGGATGTTGCATATAGATATCTTGGAAACTTAAAAATACCTTAAGTTTGAACTATCCCAGCTCTTATTTTTTCCTCTTTTATAAATAAAAGACTGAATGGTAAAACACTAGTGGCAATTGGATTCTGATCTTGTCTAGCACATTGAAGACCATTCCATGTGCCATATTTCATAATAGGTACATTTAAGCATATGCAACATTTTATATATGCACTTTAATGTACTGCTTGGCATATACATGACTCCAACTATACATGTGGCAGAAATCTGGGGGTTTGATGGCATACCACTGTACGGCTATCAGTGGTTAAAAAGAAAATGTATATTTTCTCCATTCAACATGTGAAACTGTCCTTATTTGTTGTTGCAGTGTGACAGGGTTGGGCAATTGAGGGGGGGTGGGATGCCAGTTTTCACCTCTGTGTATCCCTTGGCAAGCTACATTAGCAAACAGCTAGTAAGCCAGAAATCCCATTTGGGCTGATTCTGTAAACATTTTCCACAGTTTGAAGTGTGGGGGAAGAGTAAAAGAAGTGAAATGTCATGTTAGGAGTTGCCTCTCATGTATCTGAGGCATCCACTGCTTTTAGGGCTTTGTGGGGGATCCTGTGGATTAGGGGATGAAAAAAAATGGGTCTGAGATCAAATGCAGCTTGAAGACCACACATTCCCCATCACTGCAATATATGAACAGATAAGTGAGACACCTGCAAGTCATTATGGATGGCCTATAAACACAGAGGCTAAGATCCTACACAGTCATGCATAGTGCAGGAGTTCTGCATGTGGAACTCTTCTACAGCTTCCCTTTCACCACCCCAAGGACACACAGTTTCCCTATAATACATCTCCACTGGCCATAACATTACTGGTGGAGATCAGAGGGGATTGGAAAAGCATCTGGTTATGTTCTGATATACAGACACAAGCAAAGTACATCTTCTACCAAGATCTTCCTGAATCTCTGATCTCCTTTGCTCTCCACCTGCAGTGGAACAGCCATTGAGGAAGTCTAGTAGAGCAACATTGTGAGTCCTGGGGGGATGGCTTTGGTCATCATGGAGGAAGGAAGGGAAAACCAACCTCCACAACAACCTAAAAAGTACATATGCAAATGTAAGGTGGGATTATATAGTAACAGGAAACCAGACTAGTGATGAATACTTAGCTTGTTAGGCTGTTCTAAGGACTCTCATTGGCAGCTAAGGGAAGAAATGTTCTGTGAGTATGTAGAGTTCTTTCCTTCTTTTTTCCATAACCAATGGCAGAAGAGAGGAACCTTGTAGAAGTGTACCAGCAAGTTATGCCATTTGGCAGTCAACAGTTAACTATCTATTTTGAAAAATCTGGCTGTCTTTAAATGTTACTCATAATTACTATAACTGCTGCTTCTTTCCATATTTCAAACATCTTTGAAGTATTTCTTTCCCTTCTCCAGACTTAGGATAAACTGACAGTCATCTTGGAAGTTTAAAAAATTGTTTGGTGAGCTGGCTGGGAATCTATTTGGTGCTTTTTCTTTGAAAGATATGACTCCAGCTCACAAAGGATGCCTAACACTAGTCCATAAACATAACACTTCAGCAGGGCTTTGAATGTTGACCTCTGAAGTTTAAACCCAACCTAAGCTCAAAACACTATTTTTTTATATAAAGTAACACATTTGACATTACACTTCTGAGTAATTGCTGGTCATTACTTTAAGACTAATCTCATACTTCTTGTTACTTCTCTTTAAAAAAAATGTTTAAAAGAGCTTAAAAATAGGGGGGGGGTGGCCTGATTCCCCCAAATGACCTCCCAAGCAGTGCTTTAGAGATAATTGATAAATGTTACTTGTGACACAAAAAATTACAATGTTATTAGTCATTACATTATTTTACAAAAAGGCCATGGTTACACCCTCCTTAACTGCAAAAAGTAATATATTAGAAGTACCCCCTTTACTTGGTAACAATTTACTTCCAGGTTCTGAATCCAACCCTGTCTTTTGCACTGTAGAAAGTAAGATACTGGAGGAATCAGACTTACCTGACCAAGATGATGGTGAGGAAAAATCTGGAGGTTGGAGAGAGATGAAAAGAAGTAAGTGGCTTCTACCCCTTTTCCTTTCCACATTTATAGCCCTTTGAGTGATCCCAATGACACAAAATTTGGTCAGAGCCCCACCTTTTGTCCAGACCCAAATTTTTGCTAGCTGAGCACATTAAGTCTTTCAGTTTTAAGCAGGGGTGGGTGGGTAGATGCAAGAGTTTGCAGTTTCCATCTCATTACACTAGCTAGCAACCTGTATTTGCTTCACAGATACCCTCTCTTGAGTCTCTGTGACCCTTTTAGTTGGAGGGATAATGGGACTATTAAAGTGCCATGATTACACTAATGCTGGGCAATAGCTGGTGCTGCAATTGGGGTGGCCACTGAAAAGTTAGTCCTAGCAGCTGTTTCTGAAGTGCAGAATTAAGTGAAGGTAAACATGTTAACATGTTAGGCTAATTTCACTCCCCCTGGGTAATGGGTGATGGGAGAAAGCTGTTGACGAGACACTGCTGTACCCAGGTGTTAAAGAGGAAAAAAAATCATTAAAGCAAAGGATAACTGAGGCCACATTTCCTGCCTATTTGAAGGGGGGGAGTAGCAGGTATGCAGATATTATATGGGGAGCACAGCAGTACTGCCTCTGAGCTTGGAAGTTGCCATGGTGTAAGAATATGTTATAGCTTTGTTTCATGTAGTACAAATGGAAGAATGAATTTATGTACTTATTTATAGGGATGATGAACACCTGCCAATAGGTTCAAAAAGAGTAACCAAAATCATGAGGAAAAATGACAAGGAGTCTTATGGCACCTAAAAGAATTGCATGTTTTATTTGGTATAAGCTTTCATGGATTCTAGCCCACTTCTGATAAATGCATCTGAATCATAAAAATACATCTTATGCTACTGATTAGCATGGCTAACCTGTCTAGAAAATGACAGGGGCTGAAGCAAACCACAGGATTTGTTAAGCATGGGATTTTTTTTTCTCCCTCTCGCATGAGGTGAAAACCCATCTTGTTGGATTAAGAACAAAAAAATTTAGAGAAAACTGGAAAGAACCAATTGGTTTTTGGAAGATGATCTGGGGCAAAAAGGCTGTTATATGGTTCAAAGACTAAATATGGAAATACCTGTTAAATTACAAATATGATGGGTCTTCTGTTAAGGATGCAATATTATTGTGAAGTAACAAAATGTATAATTAATTAGGGAAGTCTGTAATAATGTATTATACAAGTTCAATACAGCTGGAGGAGGAAGTTTTTCCCCTGTTTGTTTTACTTTTTATTATTTATAAAATGCTGAAAACAAAATAATTTTTTAAAAAATTAAAAAGAAAACCCAGGGTCATTAACCAAAGCTGACTGGTGTTCAGGAGAGATAAAAGGAAGCACTTCTTCACACATCACATAGCAAAATGGTCAACTTTGAAACCCAATGTATAGTTTCATCTATCAACTTGCAGCCCTTCCACATTACACAATTATAGTGCTACAATTCTACTTTAACTGCCATGGCAGCATCCTGTGGAATCCTGGGATTAGCAGTGGAGGGAGAGGCATTTAGAATTATCATCCAAAGAGCTCCTCTAGTGCCTCACCAGGCTACATACCAGGATTTGACACAGCCATCAAAATTAAAGTGTGATCAAAGCACTATACATTTGGCCCTTGATATCCACTGGGGTTGGGTTCAAGGACTCCCCCCCTCCACTGCCTAGATACCAAAGTCTGTGGATGCTCAAGTCTCATCATATACAAAGGCATAGTAAAATGGTATCCCTTATATAAAATGGCAAAGTCAAGGTTTGCTTTTGGATTTTATTTTATTTTATTTTTTAGGAATATTTTCTAGCTGTGGATGGTGGAATCCGTGAATGCAGAATCTGTGAATACAGAGGGCCTACTGTAAAATTTTAGTGCAGCTGGGCCCCAAGACAACTTTAAAAGGGGGCAAACGAAGGGAGGAGAAGATTATTAATGGCTACAAGTCATAACAGTTGTGACTGGTCATGAGGGAAGAAAAATAGGAATGGCTTTTGCTTTCTTGCCCGGCATGTGACTTCCCATAGGAACCCATATATGTCACTGTGGGTGAGAAAATGCTACCGGAAAAAGACAGGTCTTTGGTCTGATCCATCAGGTCTCGGCTTATCTTCTTACCCTCTTAAATACCAGATTTGTATGGGAGTTTTCTTCTACATTTTAAAACAGGGTTTTTACAATAAAATTTTAAATGTTGCTTTCTTTTAAAGACAAGAAGCAGACAAGAGTAAGGGACAAAAAAATTAAAAAGGCAAGGTGAAGTACATAGGATATGGTCTAGATATATATATTGGGTTAGCTGACCAGATTTCCAAAAATGCCTTTTTTTTAAACTTGACATCTAAAATACACATTCATGCATAGCTAAAGCAGTGAGATCTTCTGACCAATGATTTATGTTTTTTTTTAAGAAGGCACATGAGGGTGGGAATCCTCTAGATTCCAAACAAATGAATGAATAAACTTGAAATAATTTATTGTCTCCGTAATATACTTTGCAAGTAAGTCATCTGCTTCATATACTGTGTTGTTGTTGTGTGTTGCTGTGTTGTTGTTGTTGTGTGCCTTCAAATCACTTATGGCAACCCTAAGAGGACCCTGTCATAGGTTTTTCTTGGTGTGTGATTTGCCCAAGGTCAAGTGGGGAGTTGAACCCTAGTCTCCAGAGTCCTAGTTTTATTTTATAAGAAAAATGGGAAAGCATTATAGGTATCACATATCAAATAAGAAGACCCAAAGATTCAAAGATCTCAGTGTGTGAATCAACTTTGAGGAACTGTGTTGAATCTATTTTTCTAGTGGTTGCCACTTGTGCCAAACTGAGTGCTGCCAGGAGCACTGACCATGCTGGCCAGGGTGTGTGTGTACTGCAAATTGTTAAAAAAAAATATTTTCCATGTTCAGCATCTTAATTTTTGCTTGTTTATAACACATCAGTAAAATATCCAACATTTTGGAAAGGAGCCAGCATGCTGTAGTGGTTTGAGCATTGGACTAGGACTCTGGAGACCAGGGTCCATATCCCTGCTCAGGCATGGAAACTCACTGGGTGTCTTTGGGCAAGTCACACACTCTCAGCCTCAGAGAAAGGCAAAGGCAATGATCCTCTGAACAAATCTTGCCAAGAAAATCTGTGATAGGTTTTCCTTAGGTTCCCCATAAGTTGGAAATGACTTGAAGGGACACAAGAAGAACAGCAAACCTACATATAGGGCACTATCCTATACATATTTACATTTGAGTGTGCCTTCCTGAACTTAGTAGGACTTCAGAGTCAACATGTATAGGATTATGCTGGTAAGGTTGGAAGTTGCTGACCAAGATAGCACAGGTGATGGGAAGGAGTTGTTCTAAGCAAAGAAGGAGGAAGGCCAACCTAGCCAGTGGAGGAAACTGCAGCGGTGCAGAGGGCTACATCTTATATCAGTGTCTTTAAAATGGGGAGGGGAATTCTGTGGCCCTTCAGCTGTTGTTGCACTGCAACTCCCAGAAGCCCTAGCCAAAAGAGGCAGTGGTGAGAAATGCTGGGATCTCCAGCTCAATAACTGTTGGAGGGCCAAACAATTTCCACCCTGTTTTAAAGAGTGACAGTTTTAAAAAGGTCAGGATTTCTGGCTTGACAGTTCACAATGTACCTACGTTACATATTGCATGAGCATCACAAGCTATTATTTACCTTTCCATATCCTTGGGACTAGACAGGTTAAAAGCAACAACAGGAGCAACATGTAAAAGTGATAAAAAACATCTACAGTAATTCATGAAAACTGACACAAGGAATGTTGTTAACATTCAAAGTTGTTTTAGTCTGACAAAAGTAGAACAAAGTTGGAAAATTCAGTTTATTTTCTGGCTTACCCACCAAGTTCTCTGGCCCTACTCTAGGTCTCACTTTGTGGGCCCAACATAGCAACAAAACCCAGAACTATTTGGTTGCAGGGTAGCAATCTTATTTTTACAATTGTTTCCAAAACACATGGTCATGAAAGAGAGCTTGAAATTTTGAGCATAATATGAACCATCGGTTCAGTTGTTTTGACCATAAGCTTTTACAATCTCCGAATACAAAAAGGAATAAAAATCAAAGTACACATATAATGAGCCTCCCTCAAACAAAGAAGAAAACTATATGGAATTAAATGTTTTGTCAACACCACTTACGTCACCACCAAACACAAAATTAGACTCCCCTCTTCACCCCTTCTAGCTAACCAGACTTTTCTGCTGAAATTTGTAATGGGTTATGGCTGTACGGACAGTCTTTCTGTGATAATATCAGTAGAACAAACTAGTCCAGAGACATTTCCCTTAAGGACTGTTTACATGTTGCCAGCTTGCCAAGTAAGGAGTTATGAAGAGTGCCTTGTTTTGGGGCTATTGCCCCAGTCAACAACAACACATTAACCTCAAATTAGTAGTCGAGGAATACTTAGATTGTTATCACTTTTGGTAAATTCTACCTTTTCAGCCTCCCAAGTCAAAGAAGTAGAAATTGAGAGGGGAAAACTTGAAAAAAATTATCTCTTTGGAACATATTTCCCAGAATCTATGGTGGATGAGAAATCCTGGAAGCTATAGTTCCAACCCCCCGCCCCCCGCTCCAGGTCTTGGAGAGATTAAGACATTTTCATGGATGCCAGGAGACTCTCTTCCAGCCCTCTATCCTTCCTTGCTATGATATCTGAGATCTTCCTAAAGAGGAAGGATAAGGAACCTGTGGTCCTCCAGATGTTTGGCCATATTTCTTTACAATTGGCCATGCTGGCTGGCATCTGTGAGTTATTTGTCCAGAATTGTTCCTCTCTTTCTCTAGTGTGCAAGAGTGAGATGGTTTATATGGAGATATTGGATAATCATATACTTTACTTTAGCTTGTGATTTACTCACTTGGCCAAAGGCTTAACAAGAACCTGAAGAGAGGGGCAGACATCACATTAGGTGTGATGGAGCAGAGGGCATAGTCCCCCAAGGTAGAACCAAAGTGTCCCCAGAGACAAAGGTTCTGCCTATCAGCCAATCTTGCTTTGAGATGTGAGCATCTTTTCCCCTAGAAATTAAGTGCTCATCTGTAAAAATACTCCTTAATTTCCATTGGAACATTGCTAATAAATGACACAGCCGGCCAATTAACAGCATGTGGTTAAGAAGCAAAAAAAAAAAGTGTGGTAAAATTTGAGGTCTCAGGGTGTTAGCCCTTTTTGGGAAACTTCTTAAAAGTTTAAACTGTCAGGAATTACCTTTATTGTAGCAGAGTTAGAGCAGGAGTGGGACTCAGAGGTACAGTGCTTTGACCGAGCTGCAAGAACAAAGAGACAGCCAAGCTTCTTGTTAAAGAAACAACTTAAGCTTTACTAATGGCTTTCAAATCTACATATGCGTTGGAGCCTACGGACATTTTCAGACACGTTTTACTGAACTAGATGCTTTCGGGAGAGCTTCAGTGCTGCCATGCGGCAGGGACTCCATTTTGGACAATGCTGTCCCTCTGGCGAAATTGTCTGTGTCACTTCCATGTAGGATTGGAGGCAGCCATGCCATATTTCACCAGATTTTATTCACGGAAATTGTCCGTGAATAAAATATGGCACAGCCACCTCCAATCCTACACAGAAGTGACACGGATGATTTCGCCAAGACAGTCCAGAAGATCTATTATCTTCTACTTTTGATTAAGGAAGAAACTTCCATCACTGTTTCTTTCTATTTGTACTCCAAGATAGTGTGAGATGTCTCCCAAATTCTTGATGTCTATCTCTTTCTTGAGATTCTTGACTATCTCTTCACTATCTGCTTTGACTTGACTGTACAGGATCAGATTATCAATATAACTTGTAATATAAGTCCATTTATTATTTCTGAACCTTTAGTAGACACATTTGTCAACAGTGCCTTGAGTGAATCCTTCTTTGATGAGGAGTTGATTTAATTTTTCACTCCATAGATACTCTTTTCCAATTTGGATACAAGATGTTCTTTCCTAGGAATCTGGAATTCCGGAGGCTGTTCCATGTACATTTCCTGATCTAGATGTCCATAAAGTAAAGCAGTCTTCACATCTAGATGCTGAACATGCATATTCTTGGAAGCTGCAACAGCCAGTAGAGTTCTAATGGTTGTATGTGTGACTACAGGGGAAAAGGTCTCATTATAATCTTCACCTAATTGTTGACTGTAGCCCTTAGCCACAAGTCTTGCTTTATAGCTCTCAATTTCCCCTTCTGCATTCTGCTTTGTTGTAAAGACCCATCTACAGCCAACTGCCCTTTTATTTTTGGCAATTCTGTCAAAGTCCATGTTTTATTTTTATATAGGGAGTGCATCTCCTCAGTAGCTAATTGTACCCATTTCTCAGAATCTAACTTTGGCGGTCCCTTGATATTTTGCCAATCAGATGGTTTTAGAAGACTTTCCCCTATGGCTAGATAAAAGAATCTGTCAGGAGGAGTTCTGTGGGTATCATGTTCTGACCTTCTCACCTGGACTTGGATACCTGGCTCTGCCCTTTGTGTGCCATCCAGTTCCTCATCTGCTTGCAGGTCATCTGCTCGCGTTGCCCCTTCTAGATGCAAGGCATCTGGAGGATGGAAGAACTCCACACACTGTTGCTGCTGGTAGGAAACTCCTTCCACTGCAAATACACCTGAATAAGCACCTTTGTTTGGATTAGTTCTGGACTGTGGTCTTTTATCAACATAAACAGCATTTGATAATTTTACTGTGCACCCATCTGGATTTAGGATTCTGTAAGCATTTTTAGCATAACCAATAAAAATTCCCTCTGCATTTCTGCAGTCAAGTTTGCCCCTTTTCTCCTTGGGAATATAGATATATGCTTTGCTCCAAAAAACTTTGAGATGGTTCACTTTAGGTTAGACTCCATGCCATGACTGAAATAGGGTAGCATCTCTGGATCTGTTTGGCAGTCTGGTACATAAATATGTAGCAGTCATAATTGCTTCAGATCAATAGCCTTTAGACATGTTCTAAAAGCAAGGCAACTGTCATCTCTTTCAGACTGCGGTTCAGTCTTTCTGAAAGACCATTCTGTTCTGGGGTATAAATGTGAGTAGTTTGATGTTCGATGCTATGTTCCTTTAAGAACTGATCAAATTCAGCATTGAAAAATATCTGTGCCATTGTCAGTGTGCAGGCTCTTGGATTTATAGCAAAATTTGTTAGAGACACGATTAAAGTACTCTTTGAATTTTTCAAAAGCTTGACTTTTCTCCTTGAGGAGGTATGTGTATGCATATTTGCTGAAGTCATTAATAATAGTCATAAAGTAAGAGCTGCCTCCTACAGACTTTTGACTGAATAGACCACAAAAATCAGCATGCAATAGATCCAGCAGCTTTGTGGATGATCTCTCAGTAATTGGCAGATGTGGAGCTCTAGTTGCTTTTGTTTTCAAGCACTCCACACACCTTTCATTATTAGTACATGCTTTGAAATTAAAGTCTTTTGTAAGCTCTTGATTAGCCAATTTCTTTATGTATTCCACACTTCTATGACCAAAATTTTTGTGCCAAAGGTACAAATAATCTCTGTAATTGCACTGAGTGATAATGTTTGCAAATTAATCTGAAATCTCCACATGATAACAGTCATCATATTTTAAAGTTCCTTTTAAAATCAAACTTTTGCCATGGAAACCAAAACAGGAGTTCTTTTTGAAGAGCATGGTTGCCTTTAGCTGTTGTGGTTTTTACACTAAAAAGTGAGACGTGCAAATCAAGCAAGAAATATGCTTCAGGAATTTTCAAAGTCTCTATCTTGTTAGGCCAAGTTTTGTCTACAAAAAGACTGTCCCTTTTCCTTGTGCTCTCATTTCTTGGCCATTTGCAAGATAAACAGGAAAATCTACATTTGCATCAAAGTCCACAATGAGTAAAACAATGAGTTGTAGCACCACTGTCAATAATAACAGCATTCTTTGGGCACAAAACATTGGACATATGATAGAGTTGAAGAATTGGGAATTAATGTGGACAAAACAAATAAAATGTACATTGATTCAGAGCATAAGGGAAAATGTTTACAAAATCTACTTCAGACGGTACGTATCACCTAATAAACTATCTTTGATGTATAAAGGCTCATTGAGTGCATGTTGGAAGTGTGGAGAAACAAATGGAACATTCTACCATTTATGGTGGAACTGTGTAAAATCAACCAAATATTGGAAGAAAGTTCAATGAATAATGGAAGATATTTTGAATATTAAACTACAATTAAAACCTGAAGTATTTCTTCTAGGAATGTTGGAGAGCCCAATAGAAAAAGAACATGGAAAAATAATATTCTACATGCTAGTCACAGCTAGAATAATATTTGCTAAACTATGGAAGAGCAAAGAATGTCCTACAGTAGACCAATGGCTCGAAAAACTATAGGAAACTATCCAGATGGACAGATTAACGATGTTATTAAAAGGGCAAAGCACTGAAAAATATACAAAGGACTGGTTATCAACAGTTAATTATTTCATAAAAAGATGGGGCAAAGTGGCAGCAGTTACTCAGACTTAAATGGAAAATATTTACCAAAATCAAGAAAATTAGAGCTTCCAAGTACAAATTTAATATAACCTAATACAGACTAATAACAAAGCAAGAAGAATAAATTACTTTTAGATGGTCAAAAAAGCTAAAAACACAGAAACTTCATATAATAGTACAATATTAATATACTGTAAAATTTAAAAAGTTAAAAATATCTCTCGAAGTAACAAGAGAGGAAGTCTTATGAGAATATACAATTAATGGTCTGTGCATTAGAACAGTCAACATATACATACACATGAGTGGAAGAGGTCATAGAAATGAATGCATGATACATTTTCTTGCAATATCCAATAGGAAATGTGAACGGAAAAGCTTTTATGTAAAATATAATATATAATGCACCTATAGAAACTTATATGTTTTATATGTATTTTATATATAATAAAAATATAATAAAAAATAACTGCATTCTTATATTGAAACTCAGAAGATTGAAATAATTTCTGATTTTTGAGGCCAACATTAAAATTTGTAAGTGACTTCTGTTTAGAATCAAAAGTTGCTTTCTTAAAATTGCCTCCTCCCTTAGCATTTGATTTCTGCTTCTGAGGTCTGGGCTTTGATGTTCTAATTTTCTCCTCATTTGTGTTAGGAGAGCCGGAGCCTTTGATATGCTTCTGAGCAAGATGAGCCAGCTCTGCAGTTTTTATCTCAGTTTTGCATTCCATTAAGTTTTGCCTATTTGATACTCTATAATCTCAGATATTGCTTCTGGTAATTTCACACCTGCTTTTAATTGCAAGGCATTAATTATTGGAATATAGTATTTTGGAAGGGTAGCTAAGAAAAGCCCAAGCCTCATAGCTTCTGGAATAGGTTCTCCAGGGAATTGAAGTCCAGTCAAAGCTGACATAAATTCATTTATATGCTGATTGAGAAATTGGGGGCTCAACAATTTCATGTTTACAATCTTCATCATGAGAGCAACCTGATTTCCCATACTTGGAGAATCATATAATTTCTGTAGAGTATCCCAAATTTCTTTACCAGTGGTCAAATCTTGAATCTGATAGACTATGCTAGTATCCACAGAAAGGGAGATAAAGGCTGCTGCCTTTTTGGTATGTCTATCAAAGTCTGTCTGAGCCCTACCCACCTATGGGGGACTTTGATCTTCTATAACACAATAATCCCATTGTGGTTAGATACATTTTAATGGACCAAGACCATTGCTTATAATTAGTGCCATTGAGCTTCTCAATAGTCAGTCCTGAATTGGAGTTAGGATGAGCTGCAGCCATTGTCACTTAATTGCTTTTGTTTCAGTCAGGCTGAAAGGCTGGTCCATGCAGTGGTCTGAGTTCTCAGGAAAAACACATGCACACACACACACATACAATTAGATTGAGTATCTCTGAGTCTCGGTCTGGGCCCATAACCCAGAATGTGGTAAAATTTGAGGTTGCAGCGTGTTAGCCCTTTTTGGGAAACTTCTTAAAAGTTAAAACTGTCAGGAATTAACTTTATTGTAGCAGAGTTAGAGCAGGAGCGGGACTCAGAGGTACAGTTCTTTGACCCAGCCATGAGAATAAAGAGGCAGGCAAGGTTCTTGTTGAAGAAACAACTTAAGCTTTACTAACAGATTTTAAATCTACATATGCATTGGAGCCTACATCCTAAATAACTAATGAGTAGATTTTGATTAAGAAAAAAAAATCATCTTCACTCACCATCCCAGTGAGACAGAAGGCATTTTTGCGGAGTAAGATGGAGAGAGCAGCATGTAGCTTTGAGGCAAAAAACAAAGAGTAATAAAAAGATCTAAGACCAGGAGGCAAATAAACCTAATTTGCCTCCTGGTCTTAGATCTTGTGATCTTGTAGTTTGGTTGTGTACTGTTTACAAACATGCTCATTAAAGACAGGATTAGAGGAGGCATGCAGGAGATCCTCCCTATCTATTATTTGCTTCCTCTGCTGGCAAGCAAGTGGTGGTGGGAAAAGAATGCTGGATTTTTCCCAACAAAAAGCCTTTATGCATACATCCGCCAGGCTTTTTAAAAATTATATATTTTTCTTCATATATACCCCATTAAGAGGAATATAGAACATCTCATTCTCCAGACATAGCCGGTTTCCTGACTGCTTGCTGGTCAGGAATGCCAGATCTTGGAAAATCTATTTTGAGATTACAGTTCCCAGAATCTATTGGGCAGCATGGGCACTGGCCATGCTGATCAGGAGTTCTGGGAGCTGTAGTCCAAAAAAGAAACTTTTCCCAAGCTCTTATTAGGATGCTTGGCAAAAATATATAGACTATATTTAAAAGTATAGAGGATGGACTGAGGAAAGAAAGAGTAGCTGGAATTAGTTGTCTTATCTTGCAAGTCAGGCTAGCACAAATGAAACCAATCTCTCAGCTCCAATTTTAAATGCACTGATTCTTATTCCTATGAATGTTGTTTGGATAATTAATTCAAAGTGTGTTTTTGTCACAATTCGGTTTAAGGAGGAAGCATGAAGTCCTGATGCAAAGACAGAATTTGTCTTTTCCAGACTCCTCAACAGTTCTGGTAAATGTTAGGGTATTTTGTTTCAAGATTTCATGCCTTGTTACTGTTTGTCATGGTTGTTTGTATTCCCGCATCCACTCGTTCCCTAAATATGCAGGGATTTTGGCCCTGGTTTGTTGCTGGTTGAAGCAGATTTTAGCACTACTCCCAATCTGCACATTTCTATTCAACTGCACTTTCTTCCTGGTTGAGGTGTGGTTGAGCTCTGGTGTGGGCATAATTTCCCTCCAATCTTGCCACCCCTTTCATGAAAACACTCCTCCCACATTAAATGCATTCCTTGTTGAAGGCATTTCATAGAATCATAGCATTGGAAGAGACCACAAGGACCATCTAGTTCAACCCCCTGCACTGCAGGAATACACAATCAAACATTCCTGAAAGATGGCTATCCAGCCTCTGTTTAAAAACTTCCAAAGAAGGAGATGCTTTTAGAAAATATTTATTTATTTATTTATTTCATCATATTGCTAAAGTGATAGAATGTTATACCACTTTAGCCCTATAACTGTAAGGAGGAAGAGCGGGGGGGGGAATAAATGTTCAATCTGGTAGCCAAAAGAGAACAAAGGTCAGTGAAAAACCTCCACAGCCAAAGTCACACTCCTATTCAACACGCCATCAGTGAGGCTGATGAGGTACAGTGGGAAGACCCAAAACAATGGAAGTGGATAAGTGACATTTATCCCACTGTGTATTGGAAACCACTTGCTCAAGCTGGGGAGAGGGGGGACAAACCATGCCCCTACCATAGATTTAAAAACTTGCAGCTGGTAGAGGAAATTTATGAGAAAAAGACCAGGGCAGAAGGATTGTCATATGGATTTTGTTTTTGTTTTTTTTTAAAAAAATCCCTACTAAGAACAGCTCCAGTTCCCACCAAATCCCAAGGCTTTGGGCCAATCTCTTTAGGCATGTTTTGCAAACATATAATGGTGGTGGATGATAAAGATTTCCCTGTGGAAGGGTTGGTGCAGCTTCATGGAATGAGGTTTTTTCTCGTCTAACCAAAAACCAGGCTGAATGCTGCTGTTGGTTTTTGTGGTTGTGTGAACCTTTTGTGTCTTTGTTATGTTTTTGTTTTTCAAATTTGCTGCACTAGTGTTTTTTTACGAGAATCACCGAGATCAGGAACCTGGAGGTAAATGGAGCTCCACTTGTGCTCCGTTACTGATGGGGAAGCCTCATTGGCACTGCTAAATGTAGGTCTGGTAATGGGGGGCATAAAAATGCAGCAAAATATGCGAGCAAAAGAACTTTTATGGAGGATGGTCTCATAAAGTCCATAGTCCTTCAGATGTGATCAAGAAACAACTCCCTTCTCCTCCAGCCACATTGCCAATGGTGAAGAACACTGGGAGTTTTCTGTGGGTTTTTTCCGGGCTGTGAGGCTGTGTTCTGGAAGAGTTTATTCCTGACATTTTGCCTGCATCTATGGCTGGCATCTTGATGCCAGCCATAGATGCAGGCAAAATGTCAGGAATAAACTCTTCCAGAACACGGCTTCACAGCCAGGGAATAAAACCCCACAGAAAACCTATGGATGCCGGCTGTGAAAGCCTTCGACTTCACACTGGGAGTTGTAGTCTAGCAGCATCTGGAAGGCTGCATGATTCTCACTCCTGATGTAAACCAAAGAGCATGTCCCTGGGTTGACAGCAGGCCACCTTTCCTTGACTCACCCCATTGCATGTAAGCTTGTACTGCAGTCCTACACATGCCTGCTCAAAAGTAAGAACCACTGTGTTCAATGAGACTTACTCCCAGGCAAATCTGTGTGTGTAACAGGGAAAAAGAATTTCTGGGTCACATGCTTAATTAGGTCCATGAAGGATCAAAAACTGGCCCAGTGGAAGCTGTCTGTTGGACCTTGGGCTCTTCCAGGTGCACCAGCCCCTACCTCTGAGCAGAAAGCAGAGAGTAGTGTGGGGGTTCTCCTGAGGAAGGAGGAAGGGGTGCCGAGCAATGGCTTCCCAGATGGTGTACTTGAAAGTTTCCACCTGAGAATGATTCATTCCACCTCATCTTTCCCCACATAGAGTACAAGGAAGAGCAGCAAATCACCAAATCCCCACTGACACTTGGCTCGTGGGAGGGATGACTTTCTGGGTCATCACATGCCTTGTATTCTCTGGCAGGTAAATCTTGAGGGGGGGATGCCTTTGCTGCATGTTGGCTTCCCACCACTGGAGGAAATCCATGTGTAGCAAAGCCAATGCAGTCTGGTAGTGGGGCCCCACCCACCCCATGTTTCCTCTAACTGAGCAAAACTTCTAGTGAGATGTTTGCTTCAGTCCATAGGCAACAGATGCTGTAGTGTGATGGCAACAGGCTCTTATATCTTGATTGCTAGGAATTTGAGAGGTGAAGGGCAGACAGAAAATAGGCTGGGGGTGGGGATCCAGTATTGACTTGTCTGCATGCCCATGGGAAAAAAATATTAATAATCTAAAATGGTACAGTTTTCATCATATATGCACATGCACACAGATGCTCTTCATAGCACAGATTCCGTCTTCATAAAGTTCTCTCCCACACTAGACAGTTCTAGCACTAGAATCCTACCTCAAGTGCTATGGCTGCATCATGCAGAATCCCAGAATCTGTAGTTTGATGAAGCTCTAAAATTATCTGACAGAGAAATCTAAATACTTCATGGAAGTACAAATCCCAGAATTCCATAGGGTGTAGCCATAGCAGTTAAACTGGAATAAAAGTGCTAGAATTGTTTAGGGTAAAAAAGACCTAATCACTGCATTGTCAGAAGATGATAAAGAAAAGCCAGGACACACTTCTCCTCTTACAGTTCTCCTTAGATGTTTCACCACTAAGGCTTTCCCCATCCCAACTTAGTCCAGCAAAAGAGACACTTCTTGATCTTTAGCCTATACTTTGGCTGTTGAAGGCACAAGAGTCCTGTCAGGAAAGCAGTAGCAACACGGTTTCCCATTCTTCACATAAGCAGCCTGCTGTTATGGGACGAGAGAGAAAAATGGATGCTTGGCTTGAGTTCAGTTGCCTGTCTTCCCCACCTTGAACCCTCCTAATGGTTAACCAGGGGTGTAGCTATGGCAATGGGGAATAATAAGAATTTTGCACTCCCAAATTATCCTTCAGTGTCCAAATTTCAAGTATTGCTGAGAGTGAGACATTGAAAATAAAAATACCTATGACTCTGATATTTGCCGCGTTTGCATTTACTTGGTAACTTTGCCTCCCCCCACTTTTATATATATATATATCTAAACTATTTCTAAAAGCTCAACTGATGTTTTGAGTGACTGCAGTGCTACAGATTTGAGGACACAAGGAAAATTTCATTGTGAGAGCAGAATTCTTATTCGGTGAAGCAATACCCTCATTTTGCCCTCTCCCCATAGTTATACCCCTAAGGATAAACCAGATTGTTTATTTATCTAATTTGCATTGTACCCTTCCTCCACTGAATTTGGAGCAGTCCCCATGTTTATCCTTACAACAATTGTGTGAAGTTGGTTACCAGTGGTAGCTGGTGACTCCCGTGTAGTGGACCAGTGAATCTGTTCTGTGTTTTAATCTGAATTTTACAGGAGCTATCTGAGGTGCTGAACCTACTGGGAGGAGGGCAGGTTAGGACTGAGTGCCCTGGATTGTCCCTTTAAAGTTCAGATGAAAACCTCAAGTGAATTCAGCAATCCATAGAGATGTTAGCCACCACCCACCACTGCAAGGCTAGGCTAGGCTAGGCTAAAAGTCAGCTTCATGGGTGAGCAGAGATTTTAACCTAAGTCTCCCCAGACCAAATCTGACTGTTATAGAAGATTATCAGATGCATCAAAAGTGGCATAACAGCAATGCCAGGAGATCGCAAAAGGGCTCCCTTATCAGACAATGTCGTTCCCCCTTGTTATGCACCCGTTATGCTGCCGTTCCATCGGTGCTGCTTTTTATTGATGTGAGAAGCCATCAATAGATCCCCCATTCTGTTTGTATTCCTGATTTGCCTGTGTGCAACAAGGTGCCCCCTTATACTGATGAGATCCCAGTGTCAATGGGAGGTCCCTGCCAGAAGACTTCTGGGTGAGATCAGGACATCCAGGTGACACCCTTTTTATGACCCTCCCCAGGTTACTTGCACATTTTAAAGTTTGTTTTTCTGCTCCGTGTTACTTTTTTTGGTTTATTTTTATTTTTGAATTTCCTACACTCGCTTCTTCTTGTGAGAATCTGTGGGATTTTGATCCAGGAAGTGGATAGAGCTTGTTAGAGCTCCTTTCACTCCTGGGCTGCCATGTCGACTGGAGAGGAGGTAAATGCGGTGGGGAGGGTGATTGTGGTGGGACTGGGAGTGGAGATTGTGGGACAGGAACATTTTTTTTCATTCCTTTCTGGTAATCTCCATAGACTACACCCCACTGGAAGTTTTTCTTCTCTAGTCCTTCTATGCTCTATATAAACTGTCAATGCAACAGTGGTTACATAATAAGAGTGGGGCCAGTGAGTGCGTGGACCACTGTCATCTGGGGGCCAGGTTTGCTCCATGAAACATTTGTTCAAAATCAAAACAAAGCAAGTGCCATGCCCAAACAAAAACCAAACCAAACACACACCAGACTTTTAAAATGTGTCATTTCCACTTAAAGCAGGACTGGAGAACATGTGGCTCTCCAGATGTTGTTCAACTGCATCTCCCATCGTTTTTCTCCATGCACAATATCAGGGCTGATACGAACTGGAATCTAGCAACATCTGGAGGGCCATTCATTTCCCACCCCTGATTTCTAGAGCAACAGCTTATTTTTAGAAAAGGAAAAATTTTGGCTTGAAGTATCAGACTCTTTCTCTTTCTCCTCTCCTCACTGTATGCACATACAGTATATGAAGAATTCATTAAAAGTGGTTAAAAGCACTTAAACTAAAACAAAAATGTTCTTTTTAAAATTCTATTTTCCTGGCATTGACAGTAAATAAGATACTAAAATAGACATTGGCACTCACCGTAGCAAGAAAATCACTGATTTTGCTTTTTTATGTATTTGTTTCTCATATTAACTCATGAGGAGATGTAGCCAGAGCCAAGCCTACTATTACATTCACAGATATGAGGACAAGGGCTATTTCCCAAACCATTTAAAAAGGAGTGACCAACTTCCAGTGGTCCATGTGCTGAACACCCTACTACCAGATCTCAAGGGACCTCTCCAACTCACCCCAACCCCTTCGCTATTTTTTAAAAATTCTAAAAAGTCCCTATATGCTTTCTAAGGGCTGTAGAATGCAAACTGTGTAAGCACCAGGAGAGTTTATTCTTCTTCTTACCGGTATCAAATGTGATTAGATGAACTGCCCCATGTTAGATCAGCTCACAAAAGGAACATGATCATAATGAAATTGCTTCCTCATGTTTCCTGGAGGGTGTGATGGGTCTTTCTTGAAGAAGTGTGTGGTTTGGGGGGGGGCTGTTAGAATGGAGGGCCATCAGCAAGGGCTTGAGGGCTGCATCTAGCCTATAAGCTGCATTTTTGAACCCCTAAATTGGGGGCCTGAATTAATTTTCATACTGGATATGACCTGTGAGTAGCCTGTGAGCAAAGCCATGTGGCAGAAACTAACTGCCCCTTGCTTGTATAGATTTGTGTTGTGGTATCAGGATTAGAACTCTAGAGGCATTCTGGGGATCCTCGCTCATCAAAATAAATTAGCCAACTAAGGAGAAAGTTTCTATTCATCCAGGTTTTCTTTTTCTTTCTTTTTTTAAAAAGGATCAAAGTCATTTGTTATTCTCTACAACTGTAGAATTACCCTTTGATTGTGTGAACAAATCTGAAGTTTAACAGATGCAACCTCAAGGCAGCTGTTGATATAAACACACCCTCTGTAGTTGGCTTAGTGTCAGCAAGGACTCAGAATTTCCCTAGAACTTCAGCTGTTGAAGGGGAAAGATTCTCCAGAAGTCTTTCATCCCTTCACCCCAATTGATGGTGTTGATTTATCTAGCTGAGCTTTGTTTGAATGGCCATTGCTGCAATGCCCTTTGTTATTGGTGCTCTGTCAAGGATCTTTCTATTTGACATACTGTTTTATCCATAAGCTTGCCAAGTTAAGACAGTGCTTACAAAAACATGTGAATTGTTGGGGATATCTGAGGTAAACTATTAGAGACACATGGATGGTATGTATGTTGATTTCTTGAAGATGGCAGTTCATTGGGGTTAGTCGAGTCAACCTCTGGAAAGTAGTGAAATATTATTGTGGGTGCTCATATAGCCCCTGTGGCTGTTCAGTCTGGCACCACATTAGAACAGGAGAATTGCCTGGTTATGTCATAAGCAAGACAGGGTGAAAGGACCAAAGGCTGAAGGCATGGTCAAAGACTCATGGTCAGAAGGAAAGTTCAACATGTTATTAGTGTAGTATAGTGTCAAGGGATTTATAGAACCCAGTATGGGCCAATTGACTGGGAGATACAAGTGACCACATGAAAGTTCTGATGTGGAAAAGCACAACCAACTCTTTTCTAGTCTACGCAGCCTGAAATGAGGGGCTGCTTGCATCTGAAATAACGTTGCCACCTTTTTGTGTCATCCTTCCTATGTGATTGACATTTTTCTCATTTCTTTCTTTAATATCAGGAATATCTCTGCTCACCTTTGGAGTGGGGGTTAATGTATATGTGGTCACCCTAACTCATTTTCCTGCAGCCATAACTATTCTTCTATTGGTTTAGCAGTTCAGTTAAATAACTGAATCCTAACTCCATCCTCTTAGTTGGTTTCCTTTCTTTGTGTATGTTTTTAGTTCATTAACAGAACAGAAGATCATTTTTAACACAGGGGTTGGAATCCACAATTAAAGTGGCACCATGGTGCTATAATTGTGTGATGTGAAAGGGCCCTCTGCCTTTACCAAGCATCACCTGCAAACACTAGCTGATGGTCACGATGTCATTGCCTCCATATTATGACAAGTTTTACCCCTAATTTCAGCAAATCAGGCACTACTAAAAGCATAGTACCAGGCAGAATCTGGGCACATTGACCTTAAAAAAACCTGCAAATTTCAAAATCCTCTAGCCAAAATGGCTACTTAATTCTGGGAACTGTAGTCCAAAAAAGTCATTTTCCCAAGCTCTGTAGTGGAGGCTGATTCCTTTCTTTTTTCTGGTCAGGTGGGACTCTTAACCCACCTCTGCTGTGAGTTCTGAAATGCCCTAAAATATTGTGCCCAGAGCCTATCTTCTGATAGAATTCATGGCACAATAAATAATGCTGGGTTTTTAAAAACCCATTGTCTGTTTCATTTCCTGTATGGTTCCACAGGCCTCTCTGCTTTTTAATTCCTTTATAGCAACCGCAAAATGCCTGATGGAGTACTTTAATTTGTTTTGGCATAGGAAGAGCTTTCCTATTATCACAGTCTTGAGGGGAAGTACAATGGTGAAGGATGTAATGGTTGTGCTCCCCTTTTTGCCCTTCCTGTTGCTATGCTGCTTCCGATAGCACCTATAATACAAAAAGGTGCCATATAAAAACAAGCCCTAAGATGCGCTCAGCAGACAGAGTTCCGAGAGAACAGGAAGGGAGTGAGAGGAATAATGGCAAAGTTAATAGTCTGGCACAGAGTCAGGAGAAATGAGAATGATAAGACAAAGTACATCCAGCTCTTAAATGCAAGAGGGAAAAAGTGGCTGCCAGAGCTTTCCACAACCTTGCACCCTCTAGAGGTGACTATACTGGTTGGGAATGACAGTTCTAATCCAACACACACCTGGTGTGCTCCATGTTGGGGGGGAGGGGACAGCTGCATTACCCTATATAGAACAGAACCACAATGCAGACACAGAGATAGCTGCTGCAGTCACCTGTTGCAGCCATCTGCCTCTGCCTCAGGTTGGCTAGATGCAAAAGATGACAGGGCTTTTGCCCCTTGTTGGGTAGAAGGGACTGTTGTAACAGATGTACCCTGGACCTTTCTGTATCTGTGCTGTGACTCCACTGCCCAAAACATAACTACATTCAGTGACAGCTATTGGTGTCCATGTTATGGAAGCTGTGAATCTACAGTGGGTTTTAAACTGAATTTCAAAGAAACTATCCAAGGTGCTGAACATATTTGAGGGCTAAGGTTAAGCACCATGGATAGCTCATTTAATGTCTGGATCAATGTAAGAGGGCTGGAAGTTACTGAAATGCACCAGTCAGAAAATGGTGGTGGATATAAGAGGGCCTAGTCATCAAATCATGGTATGGGTGCATACCTAGTCATAAATGGCAGCTCAGGCTTATAATGTGTTTCATGTGTTTTGCAGTGCCTTTCCCGTACTCTGGCTAGATAAATACAATAATAAGTAAATGAATAACCAAAGAATTTGCTGACATTTTATACTATGCCTTCCCCCTTGCCCAAGCCTGTGGTGACTACTTTGCTAAAGATAGCTTCCCTCACCAGAACCTATTTTAAAGTTTTGTTTTTGTATTTAAACACCACACTAGAGATTTCAGCACAGTTCTTTCACATTCTGTGTGTTTGGCTCTTTGAGAAGTTTCATGTTTTTGTGACCTGATAAAACAGGCAATTGAAAAGGTTATAGGTTTTATACTCAGCTTTAGAGACTGGCGTGAACATGTGTGTTTGTTCTTTTTGAGATATTATTGACACTATGCAATTTGCATGGATTTTTGAGCAATCAAAATTAAGATCTGGGATCAAACTAAGATTGAAACCAGGAAGCAGAACCTGTCCTGAGATGGACTGTAATAACCACACTTCTACATTTTTAATTGAACATCTTCTGTGAAAGTAGTTACTTGTTCTGAGGATTTTGTTGATGTTGTTGCCTTCTCAAAATATCAGAATAAATTTGTCTGTAGTCAGGCTGTTTTTTGATGGGGCTTTGCCATTTCCTGTCTGATGACTGTGGGGAAAAATAAGGAAGGAAAGAGAAAAACACAGCAAGCAATTATATTAACTAAGCAATTATGATATGTCACTGTCATGGCTAGCTTTGGACCATATAGTTTTTTGCAGATTTCCCCAGTTCTCTGAAGCACTGCTTCCAGAGGATAGGTCTGTGGATTTTACATCCACAAGAGGAAAATAAGGGGCACAATTATTCTTATGCAATTTCTTTGTTCCTGGAAGAGCAGGATTTCCAGATGGTTGAGAAGCGCCTAAGCATATCGTAGTGGTGCTTTTTCACTGACTTTCCTACCACTTTCCAAAGTCAAAGATTTCTCAAAGAAACAGTAGCAAAGTTTTTATACAGTACAATTAAAGCAAGAGTCCAAACATTCTCTAAGCCAACAAGGTGATGTGTGGCAGACAGTTCTATTATACATAAATACTGTTTTGTATATGTTATATGTGTTTTTAATGTATTTTAATGTCAATCTTTAATTACTTTTATGCTTTATTTGGTTTGTAGATAGTAGGGCCTAAACCCCCTAAAGGTACCAGATTCCATCTGATCCTGGAAGGTAAAAGCAGGGTCAGTCCTGGTTAGTACTTGGATGGGAGACCAAGAACGAATACCAGGTGCTGTAGTCTACATTTCAGAGGAACGAGCTGGCAAAACCACCTCTGAGTATTCCTTGCCTAAGAAAACCGTATGAAATCCATGGGGTTGCCATAAATCACCAGACAATTTGGAGGTACATACACACAGAGAGAAGACAATATACACTTGACCTTGAAATAAATCTCCCATTTATGATATTCTGCCTCCCCGAGCCCTTAATCTGGGGGAAGAAAGAGGCAAAATCTCCATTTGTCAAACTTTGCAATGGTCAAGCATGTGAACAGAAGACTTTACGTATATGGAGAGAAGACTGTAGTACCAAAACTCAGGAGTAATACTTAATAATAATAATAATAATATTTAGTTATTTATTACCCGCCTCTCTCTTCAGAATCAGGGTGGGGTACAGCAACATACAGTATACAATCAGAATACAGTACAATTCAATACAGTTTTTATTCTACACAATACAAAGCACATTCAGTGACAGACAATTGTACATGCAAATGTCAGTAGGTGGTGCTGTTGGCATGCTACAAGAATAAAACTGCAGATTTCATATACACAAATAAATGGCAGCTGCTTTTTTTTGGAAACTGAATTAACAGTTTTCCACAGCGTACCACCCCAGCTCTTTATCACGCTGGTCCTCATTTTACCAGCTTATGGAAGGCTGGGTCGACCTGGGAGTCCTTGGGATTGAACTTACAACTCAAGATCTAGCATGAGCTTTGGCTGCATTAGCCTACTGCACCACCAGAGCCCCTGAGTGGTCTTAAGTTTACTAGAAGCCATGTCTTATGGCCATGAAATCCCTAGCCTTCCAAGGCCTCAGGCTGTGTTGGAGGCTGGTGGTAATTACACATCCATAAGCATACTCTGTACATACTCAACAATACTGTTTTCTGCAATTGGTGACTAGGGGACTGTCCCTTGGAATGAAAAGCCTATTCCAGAGCCAGGCCTTGTGACTGTTGTGTGAAATGCAGGTAAGAAAAAACTGCTCCCTCCTGAATTGGAACCCATTAAAATGTCATGAAGTGACAAACTTCTGAGCACACATGACCCGCTGAAGAAAGACACAATGAGTCCATAGTCAGAGGCAAAACTGGAAAAGGGGAGAACAGGAGTAATGTTGCCCGCAATGCTTTTCCACCACCCTAATCCCCTGCCTCACACAAGCACCTAAAACCTCCCCATGGGGTGGGAATTGCCTCCAAGGCAGTCAAAAATGCCAATTGATACTCCTAGGAGTGGTGGTTTTGCTTGGAGCCTTTAAATCATCCCAGTCTCTCAAACACACTGAAATAGCCAGACAATGGGTCTAGAAGTGGACTCCCTAAGAACTTTCACACTACCACATTATAGTGTAATGGTTTCACTTTCACTGACATGGCAATGTCCTATGGAATCCCGGGATCTGCATTACAGGGAGTGGCATGTAATATTCTCATCTCTAGTGCCTCACCAGACTACAATCCCAGGGGTTCCACAGGATACAGCCATGGCAGTTAAAATGGAATCATAGTGCTATAATTTTGAAGTGTGAAAGCCCTCACCCCTTTCTGTTTCAGGTGCAATTTTCAGCCATTTGGGGGCTAAAAACCCACCAGCAGCATGTTATAATTGGGAGGTGTGGGGATTAATTGCCTCCTGCCCCTGCTATGGCTGTCCAACCCTTATCTAGCTCTGTAATGACTATACCAACTGGCAGCAGCTCTCACAGGTTTTAGACAAGAGCCATTCCCATGCCTATTTATAGATGCTGGGATCTTTTGCCATGAATCCTATTCATCAGTTCCAGTTGGGGCAGACATATTAAATCTATTATTGAATGGGGAGTCAATACATAGGCAAATGCCATTGGCCCAACTAGTCTACTCTTGTTGAGATTAGCAATAGGCTTTATGCTTTTAGGCCTCCAAGATATGTGCTTTATTGTGGAATTATGGTCTCTTCTCCATTGAATACATCAGGAATAAGCTCTCATATTTTGATATGAATGGTGGGATTTGTTTGAAGAAAGATGGGAGAAGAGTTGTACTAATAATTTGGACAACAATGAAGGTTTACATGTGTCTGTGTACTTATTTTTCAATAAAGCTGGGTTTTAAAAAGACAACAACATCTTATTGTGAACATATGCATTGGCTTATTTCTAGACTAGCCTCACTAAGGAAGTCACATGAGCACACACACAAAATCAAAAAGGTGTCAATCTTGCATGCATTTAAGCATGTAGTTTATTTATTTATTTATTTATTTAGGAAGCCCTATCTTGAATTATGGCCATTGCACTTTTTCTTGTCATATAATGACAATGATGTGTACAGTGATGTTGCAATGGAAAATTGGTTTGGCTAGAAGTATTTACAATTAATGCATGCATCAGCTAGCTTTAGAATTTAAGAGGATTTCATCTGTCTCATGAATCTTATCTCTTCCAGTTCCAATCATTTGCATCTAGTGGAGCATGGATTATGCAGAGTGATGTACTTAGGTTTCACATTCCATTGCTAACACAATAAAACCAGCACTATGTATTATTTCCAAGCTTTTAAATCCTCCCTTTGTAACAGAAGAAATTGGCATGACTGTTGTAGAGTGATGTGGTTATACAGTGATCTTAGTTGCCTGCTACAACTAAGGCTAAATCCACACTACACAAATAATCCAGTTTGAAAGTGGATTATTTGCTATGGGTCCTTCCTATGGAATCCTGGGATTTGTAGTTGGGTGAGACACCGGCACTCTTTGGCAGAGAAGGCTAAAGACCTTGTAAAACTACAAATTCCAGGATTCAGTAGGCAGGAGCCCTGAAAAATAATCCCATTTCAAACTAGATTGTTTCTATAGTGTGGATTTGGCCTAAGTGTAAGATAGTGTCAGATAGAGAGGTAAGCCTGTGTGGTGTGGTGGTTTGAATGTTGGACTAGGATTCTGGGAGACCAGGGTTTGAATCCCCACTCAGCTACAGGAAACTGCTGGATGATCTTGGTCAAGTCATACCCTCACAGCCTCCGAACAAATCTTGCCAAGAAAACCCCATGATAGGGTCCCTTAGGGTCACCTGAAACAACTTGACACAACAAAGAGGTGAAATGCCATGCTTACAAAGAAGTATGTTGCACTTGTAGTGTCATGACCAAGGACTCTCTCTCCTTTATCTGCACCCATTATAGATGTGCTCCCATTCCTTATCTTTTCAGACAGCTACCTCAGGATGCCCTGACTGTTATCTCCACTCTTAATGTGAGGAGTGAGCTAATGAGAAGCTCCTTGAAAGATAAGGAAGAGATTGCAAATGGAATCCCTGTCTACCTTGGTGATAGAATAGACCTGTAATTCAGCAGTCCCCAATGTGGGGCCCTCCATATGTTTTGGACTGTGCAACTAGCTATAGATAATGGGACTCTGACATCTGTAGAGGGCACTATTCTTTGGGAAGACTGATCTAATTTTTAAAGGTGAATTTCTGTCCAACTGTAAGTGGGTGCACACACACACACCAGATTTGTTTTCCATTGTGGTAGGTGAAATACTGAGTTAGACAGAACATCTTATTCTGCCAACTGATAAACAACCCTTTGTCACCCTAAAACTGGTATATTCCTGTGCTCAGAGATGTTTGTTTAAAAAGAATAAGAATACAGTGCCTTTTCTCATATCCATTGTGTGAAGAACATTCATTCCATGTACAGATTCTACAATGTACCATGTAAAAGCATATAAATCAACAAGAATATACAAAAGGAATAAAGTTAGCCACAGCTGAAACCAAGAAAATGAAGTACCTGGTGCTGTTATTTCTTGGCAAGATTTCTTCAGAAGAGGGGTTTGCCTGTTGCCTTCCTCTGAGGCTAAGAGAGTGAGCCTTGCCCAAGGCCAACCTGTGGGATTCATTGGCTGAGTCACTATTAGAACCTGTGTCTCCTGAAGTCCTAGTCCATGACACAAAGTGCTACACCACACTGGCTTCACTTTTATTTAGTGCTGTCATCAGGACAGGACTTTGAGGCAGAAGTGCAGAAACCCAAATCAGAAGAAATAACAGGAGCATCACCAAATGCAGCAGGGCTAGTTTAGCACATTGGAAAGTGAAACAGACCACATACCCATCCAAACCACCACCTCATAAGACCATTAAGTTCAGACTAGTGTAAAATAATATCACTGAACAGAGTTTTCAGAGAGCAGTGTATCTTTCTGATACCTCTTTCAAGTCAATATGATTGGGTGATTTTTCATACACATACACACACACAGAAAGAGAGAGACAGAGTGCAATTCTCCAAAAGTACTTTTAAGCATGGGATGGCACTTAGAGGTAGCAGAAGTAATAAACCTCAGCTTTTCTCCCCACGTTGAATTGTTTAAAGCACTAACCTCTGAAGGCCATGAAGCAATAACAAGCTCTGCACTGGGATGGATGATTTGGAACAGTTTAAGAGATATGTGATTCTAGGAGGCAGACTAACAACGAATAGATAGAGTTTGATTATGAATTTGTCAAGTATCTAGACAACGAGGTGTAAATCCTTCTGATAAGCACTGTTAGTATTACAAAGGTCAGAGGGATGAAGCCAGAGGTAGGCTGGGGGAGTGGATGTTTCCACTGGAGACAGGCACACAAATCTCTGCAGGCAGAAAAGTCTCTTCTCTGTTTCCCTCAGACGAAGTTGATTGCCAGAATCAGAACTTTAACCTGTAACTGCAAACCATTTTTTCAGACATTCCCCCATGTGACAGAGAGGAAAAGAAATGGTAGCTAAAAAAAACAAGGAAGGGGGAAGGAAAGAAAAAAAGGTCATGGCCTATGATTCAAGCCCGGGACCCAAAATTTCACTTCTCTTTTGCTGAATTTAGCTATTTCTTCCCTCCCTTCAGCTTTGGAAATATGTATTCCCCTGAAAAGTGAGTCAGATGTTACAAATCTTCCCACACAGAGAAAGTTTCTGTTTCATTAGCTGTTGATATTTATTATCAACTCTACATCTGAGCACATAAGAAGATAAGCAAAGGGGCATACTAGATCTGAGAAAAACAATTTCTAGTCCAGACTTTTGTTCATACCGTGGGTATCTAGTTGCCTGTGAGAAGTCCCACCACAGGATAGGAGTGCTACTACATTTTTTTCCAGGAGCTGATATACAGAGGCATAGAGTTTCTGATGCTGGAGGTGAGATATATCCATCCTGATATATGAAGCAGACATGACTGCTGAGGATTTCCAGGTCAGTGGGGCAGTGAAGCTGCTCCAGGTTTTAGTCCAAATATTAAAAGGGCCTCTCTAAGGTGACAAAACTATTTTGGAGACACGGCTCAGCACTTTGGATAGTTATTTTTAAAGTACGGACTAAAATCCAGAGCCAATTCACTTTCATAGCCCAGGTTTAGGAAGACCCCCCCAAGATGTGAAGCTGGTTCTTCAAAGGGAGCACAACCCCTTTCAGAACTGGCAGTCCATCCTTTGTCTTGTCAGAATTCATACTCAAAGTTTGTATGTTGCCTCCCAGTGGCTTCATGTAGGTGTTAATTGTATTCATTTACTGATCACAGCACTTCTGACAACTTTGTTCTGGATCCCAGAAGGATGCCATTAATCACTAAAAATATATATTTATTTGCGTGATTATCAAACAGAACTAAGTAAATGACTTAACAAAATGCTTTGGCTTCTGCCATCTTCAGTTGCTTTAAAAAAACCAGGGTTTGAGTTTTTTTGACCAGTTGAAGAAGGCAAATGCTGAAGTGTTTGATAATTCATTTACTAAATTCTGCTTGCTAAACACTATTTATTTATGTATTTATTATTTTTATTAATTAGCTAATATAAATATTATTTATTATTTGCATTTATTACATCAATACAACATACATCAATTACATCTTTTACATCTTTCCACCAAGAAGCTCAAGGGAGATCATACAGATCTCCTCCCCATTTTCTCTTTACAACAACCTTATCAGGTAAGTTAGGAGATTTTCACCCGAGCTATATATCCCATGGCAGGAACAGAACAGGGTCAGGAAAGGTTTTCCCTTTCGGACGACATTGACCCTGTTCTGTCCTGCATCCATCCTGCTCCCGTGTCTGTTCCGAAACAATGTAATCATGATTTTTCATCGTGAATAGACCTCCCATTCTGTCGCTATCATGCAATCACGGGTGTGCGAACAGGAGCCCCGTTCCTGTTCCGAAATGACAGCCACGGGGGAGGGGGGTCCGTTCTGAGGACTTCCTGGTACAATTTGGACATCCAGGTAAGTGACACCCTTTATTTTACCCTCCCTGTTTTGATTGTGTGATTTAAAGTGTGTTTTTGTGCTTGGTGAACTGATTTTGTTTGGGGAGTTTTATTTTTTAAATTTACCGCCCAGCTGTTATCACGCGATAACATGATAACGTTTCAGACAGCCGGTCATAAAAGCAGCCTTATGATGGCTGCATTTACAGCCCGCCAGTGAGGGGAGGGGGAGCCTGTTCCTGCTGCAGAATTAAGGTAAGTGTGTGAAAGATTTATATTATTCTGTGGCAGGCACAGGCGAGGAGGTGGCGGGGCAGTAATGGGGCATTTTGGCCCTGTGTGAAAATCTCCTTAGACTGAGAGAATGTGGCTGTCCCAAGGTCACCCAGTGAGCTTTATTTTAGCTAACACTCTACCCCTACACCACAGGCCTTCTCTGGGAGCAGTCACCAAGTAAGTAAGCCCTCTCCCTTGTTCCCACCAAAATATACTTGGGGAAGGTGGTGGGACTGAAAGAAGGCCTACCTACAGCTGAAGATCTTAGATCAGGATCTTGAATTATGGACATTCAGACAGCCTTTTTTCCTTAGTTCATAGTTGACACTCCCAAAGCCCCTCTTCCTAGCATGGAAACTCCAAAGAAGTGATGGATTCTGGGAGTTGTAGCCCACAAAGGCATATTTCCAAGGAGGGATGATGTTGATTTTGTCAACCCAAATCCTACCAGTGAATCACAAACTCACTGAAATGTTGCCATAAAAGTATGCAATAGAATTGCCAGCGTCCTCTTCCTTTCCCTTATGAGGGGGAACATTCAGAGAGAGACACTTCCTTAGCTTTGCACTAGAGAGTAGCAAGCAGACAGGGAACTGACATTAAAAAGTTACCACAGGACAGCTAAAGCCATCAGGTTGTATGATTTTACTCAGTAAGTCCTCGTCCCTTGGATCAGAGTATGTTTTGCAGTATCTCTGAGGCACATCCTTCACTAACGTTTCCTTTTTCTCCTATTCCTTCTGCCATCTCTGGAGCTTGCCTTCTTACTCACAGCATACAAACTACATTAACTTTTGTTTTAGCTTCCACATGCAGAAAATAAAGAGATGTTTATGGTTGGGAAGGTTCATAGGAGAGAGACTGTGTCTGTTCAGAAACTGCTTCACTCCTTCCTTTTCTTCTCTTCCAATATTATTTTTCCTAGTCCTGCTACCACCTCTCAGTAACTCTTCTGCCTTCCTCTAGGACAGAGATAACAAAGATAACTATGTAAAATATAAAAAAGTACTAGCAAACAGCTTCAAGTTTTATTTCTAAACTTTGATAAGAATGGAGAGGGTGCCCAGGAGGTAGCCTTGACCTGATCTGCCTTAGACTTTCTTTTCTTTTCTTTTCTTTTCTTTTCTTTTCTTTTCTTTTCTTTTCTTTCTTTCTTTCTTTCTTCTTTTTTTTTTTTTTGGTAGTAATTTTTTATTTGTTGCACTTAGTCCACATAATGATACAAACATACAAACATACAAACATAACACTTATTTACAGTTCTTTCATCCACAAAATGGTTTTTCACAAAAACTTCCTTTATCATATCACGAGTCACATTCTATTATAAATTCCCTTTTCCCTGTTTCCCGTTAGACTTAAATTTATAGCAATTTAACATATTGATTCATCCTCCTTCTGTGATTCACATTAATTTTTACTCCATATATAATACATAACAACAAATTTAATCAACACCTTTTTTTAAAGTTCTACTTGTTTATAGCCTCATTCTATAATTCTATAATTTTCCTCCAGTTCTCACCCAATCGCCTTACTATTTCAATACCTTCAGTTCAGTATCAGTTTGATGTCTTTATATATATCATCTGTCTTTTCCCAATATTTTATTACTACGGCCCAATCCTTGCTTGTCTTGTTACTACCATTGTTTCTTAAACTAATTGTAAGTTCATCTAACTCTATCATTTCCAATAGACTCTCTTTCCATCCTGTAATTGTTGGCGCTTCTTTTAATTTCCATTTTCTAGCTATAATTAGTCTCACAGAAGTTATCATATATCATATGATCTTCCACCATGGATTTTCCTCTTTTTTTACTCAAACCTTTTATCATATTCAGTAAGGAGAGCTTGGGAGTAAATTCTATTTTCAACTGCAAAATTTGCTTGATATTATCATGAACTTTTAACCAAAAGTTTTTAATTTTACTGCACTTCCACCAAAGTCACCACATTTCCAACAAGTATTTTTTATCATTTTATTCATTTTGTTCAGCCTCTCTGGTGTAAAATACCACCTATTTGTGATCTTTATGTAGTTTTCCTTTAATTTCTGACACTGTGTGAATTTCATCGATCTTTTCCTCTCTAACTCCCAATCGGCCAAATCAATTGTGTGCCCTATAGCCTGAGCCCATTTTAGCATGTAATTTTTGACACATTCTTGTTCTAATTTTCTAGATAGTAATAGTTTATATAATTTCGAGATTTGTTTCTTCTTCTTATCCGTCCATAATAGTTTATCCAATTCATTTAGATCTGGTTCAATTCCTTCATTAATTTGATCTTCATCTTTCACATAATTGATGATACGTGAACCAGTTTATATTATATTTCAGTTTTAACTCTTCTTTAGATCTTAATGTTCTTACTGCTTGATTTCCCTTTTCTGTAGTGTCAATAATGTCTGAGTATCTTATCCACATGTTTGTGTTTTTCCATCTCGCCTGAAAGGCTTCTTGTCTCGAAGTCCATATTGGAATTTTAGTGTAGAATCTTTCTTTAACTCTGTTCCACACCCTTAGCAGACCTTTCCTTATACAGTGATTTGTGAAGGTTTTATTTACTTTATATTTATTATACACTAGGTAGGCATGCCAGCTGAATCTTGTGTCGTGACCTTCAACATTTAAAATTTTCTCGTTATTTAGTTTTATCCAATCCTTTAACCAGGTTAATACCACTGCTTCGTAATACATTCTGAGGTCTGGTAAATCACCCCCCCCTCTTATTTTCTCATCTATTAAGTATAACCATTTTATTCTTGCTTTTTTGTTTTCCCATATAAACTTCTGTAGATCTTTTTCCCATATATCAAAAGTTTTTTCATTAGTAATTATGGGTAGATTCTGAAATAGAAATACGGTAATAGTTCAGGGAGGATTGCCATCTTTACTACCACAATTTTCCCCAATAATGACAATCTTAATTTCCCCCATTTCTCAAGATCATTTCTCGTATCTGCCCACACTTTTTTATAGTTACTCTCAAATAGGTCACCGTTTCTTTTTGTTAGCCGTATTCCCAGATATCTAACATTTTTTCCTATTTTGCATTCTGATTTCCCTCTTAATTCCTCTTCTTCCTGTGTGTTCATGGTTTTTGTCAGTATTATTGTTTTTTCTTTATTCACTTTGAATCCTGCAAAATTCCCAAATCTTGTCATCGTTTCCATAAGTTCTGTTATTTGTTCTAATGGATTTTCCATTATTATTACCATGGTATTACTAACTCACACAGCCATAAACATTTTAGTGAAATCTTACTTTCTATCAATGTTCTGATCCTCATTTACTCTGGAGTAAGTAAAGCAGATGTGAAGAATCTCAGGCCCTGGTGCCAAATCTGCTTCTGGGATCCCATACCCCTCAACATTTCACAGATGAAAATTGGGATATCTGTGGCCAAACAACATCAGCATGTATTCAAGATGACTAACATTAATTAGTAGAAGCACACAAGTTAGGAGAGGCTGCAGCAGTTTGCTTTTGCCCCAGCCTACTGGGAAGGATGAGATTCCACCCCTCCACTCCTCTTCCCCCAGTGAGTTAACAGAGAGCGAACTACTTTTCATTTTGAACCCAGTTTTCAGTGACTGAAGTATTCTGAGGACAAACGGGGAACATTTAAAAAACAACTGTAAAAGTCAGACAACAGAGGATTAAATAGAGCAGTCCTTCCAAAGTGGGACAGTTGGAAGGTATGGGTTCAGTGCCAGTTCCTTTTCCTGACCATCTTTTGAGTTTACAGGTGAATCTTTTTTCTCTTCCCAAGTAGGTCCTTCCTCTGATGACCAAGCTTTCTGGCAGTTGGAAGCTATGGGGTTCCAATTCAGCCTTCCGGCCTTTCACAGATGGTCAAGCCTCCTTGTCCAAAAACACCACTGTTTTTGTATAGTTCCCCCTCTCAGTCTAAAAGGTCAAAATGCCTCTCCTAAAGCTTAATTACTGGTATTAAGAGCTTTATTTCAGGATTCAGTGTTTCAGACTTTTGACATGGGCCCCACTCACCCTGTAGAGCTTCTCTGCAACTAAATTTACTTCTTGGGTTGAAAAATATTCTCCTTCCTTGAAGTAAGGCATGTTTTAATCATTTGAAACCCCACAGAAGTTGTTTAGGAATGCAGCTGTGTGTACCATGTACATTTTATACATCTATTTTGGGATTCAGTCATAGCTTAGGTGCTGCTGAAGAAAAGGCCAAACCTCAAACACTCATGTTAGGCAGCTGTTAAAAGCAGAAGATGCTTTTGGCCTGGCAGATGGGTAATACAAAAGTGCCATGCTATATAAGAGAAATGCCTTGTGTAAGATGTTGTTCAATGAAACAACAAATAATGGAACAAAGTACCAGATTCAGAGAAAGAGGAAGCAATGCTGAAATTTAAAAAAAGGAAGGAAGGAAGGAAGGAAGGAAGGAAGGAAGGAAGGGCACAAGTGCTTTGAGGTAAAAAAGAAAAAGAAAAAGTGCAGTGCTGAGGTTAACAAGAAGAAAAGATAGAAGACAATAAGGGTTAAAAAATGGATTAACAAAGGTGATGAGGGGATCCCTCTATATCAGGATGGGTGACTATGGAGGGTCATGCATGCTTCCCCTCCCCTGCTCCATTTCCCACCAATAGACACAACTTGGGATTTTATCAGACTACCAATTTTAAAGCGTTCTTTTGCCGGCATAGAAAAACCCATTTCTATGCCAGCAAAAGAACACTCCTCCCCCTGCACTTACCTCCTTTACCGGCAAAGGCTCCCTGGCAATAAAGAGGAAGTGAATGGAGCCCTGTTCACTTCCTCGCTCAAAATCTTGCATGATTTTGTTACGTGGGAAATTCAAAAATAAAAACAAGAAAAATATATTTAAAATTGCACAAAGCACACACACACATTTTAAAGGTCCCAAGTAACCCAGGGAAGGTTTAAAAAAAAGTTTGTCACTTACCTGGATGTCCTGATCTGACCTGGAAGTGTTCATGCCAGAGAGGGCATTGTTGGGGTAAGTACGAGATTTAAAGGGACAGAGGCATTGCATGCCTGCAATGCCAGCAAAAAAGCAGCAGGGGGATCTATTGACAACTTAAGCCATCAATTAAAATGATGGGTTTGGGGCAGGACATAACCATGAAAGGGCAATGTTGTCTGGTCCGCGTGCCCTTTTGTGGTTATGTGGCGTCCTTATGATGGTGTATTTTGTCAGTCTGATAAAGTCCTTGGTATACCATATCTAATCACTTTTTTTTTTTACACCAGAAGTGAAACATGGTTATTTTGAGTCCCCCGAAAAGGCTGGGGTACACAATGGGCAGCTGCACTTCCCAAAAGCTTCTATTTCATTTTTAGGCCATTTTTTAACAGCAAGGGAGGATTTCTGGGGTTTCCAGCTACCCTTGGGGGTCATGCTGAGGGGCTTGGCAGGCCATATGCATCCTACAGGCTGCATAGTTCCCACCCCTGACCTATACATATTCTCTCCTCTGCATTCAACCTACAACTGTCCAACACACAGAGAAACCCTTGGAGCCTTTGAACTGACTTAGAGAATTTGGGGCTTATCCTGCAAACACTAAAGGGGACCTAGACAGGACAGTGCTGCCTGAGGCAGAGTGCAAAATGTTCTTCCCCATTTGCCAGACCCAGAGGTCAAGGTGTATATTGCATCAAAAGTTGGTCAAGTTATTTTGGTAACTCAAGACAGAACTTCTCACAAACATCTTCCTCCTTGTCTTCCTCCTTTAAATGACTAATAATGTGCTACCTTTTTGTGATACCCCAAATTGCCTGTCTAACTCTGGCTAATGATAGTGCCAGCCCAGTACAGGTTTGTGCTGTTGGCTCAGATTTGTACACCTCTGCCTGTAAGTTTCCAAATATCCATCAGAGTCAATCTGCTGAGCTGACTGTAACAGACACAAATGGACATTACAGCTTTCACCTTACGGTCCATTAAGCTCATGCCTCCCCATCTGAGCTTTAAGTCATCTTTAAAACAGGGAACTGGGGCTGCAAAATCTCTTTACAGATATGCCTGAGTGTCCGCGCGTGTGCGTTTATCTTTCCTGTTTTCTCAATTTCTTGTAAAAATAGTGATTTCCTAACAATCTTGACACTTCTGCTTCTTGCACCCAAATGGGGTGATTCAACAGCTGGCCTTTTTTAAAACGATGGCGTGAAGTACAAAAATAAGCCCCTCACAATCATGTGGATCTCTCTTATTTATATTCAAGGATAAGAGTGCTTTGGAATAAGTTGTAGCTAAAGGTCCCAGGTCAGTTCTTGTTTATTCACATAGGTTCATGTCCATGCGCTGTGCACATGTATTACATCTGTGAGTAGTGAGGGGAAGGGAAGGGAGAAGCAAGTGGGATCTAAGATCCTTCAAGTAAGCTTTCCCCACCTTCTCAAAGCTTCATGCCTTTCTGTCTCTGGCATATAGTACATATAAAAGCATGTTTTTTTTAAATTGCCTTTAGCCCTGACAGCCACATCAATTCTAAAGCAGACTTATAGAACCTGTGATACATGAAGCCGTACAAGCTCCTGCAGACCTCCCAATAAAGTGTGGCAACTCTACTGTCAATCCAGAAGTGTTCAGTGAAGCTACCAGTGCAGTCAAATCCTCACCTGTAAGGTTTGCTGAATGTCTCAACTTGGAAAGGTTCCTTTTAGGGGCACAACTTCAACACATCCCAGCCAGCTTGGGCTGGGGTCATGCTGGTAAGGAGATTCTAAGATTTGTAAAGCAAAGAAGGAAGGTTTCCATGCTCTGGTTCCTTGCATCTAATTCTTATTCTCAAGCAGGTGCACACTGGATTATCCCCTCACAGCCATAGTGAGGGACACATTTGGAGATATACTGGTTGACCCCCATATCCACGGGGGATACATTTCAAGACGGACTCCAGAAGTTGACCATAGAATCACTTTGGAGGACCCAGAAATGGCTAGAGAGGACATATTTTTTTAGACATGGGTAAGTGAAACCATGGATACCAAATGTGGATATGAGGGTCAATCTATATAGTGAGATTTCCCATCACCTTCAAATGTATTTTCAAAGGAGCCACTGAAGGCAGAAAAGGGGGAAACTACATTGGATCAGGTCCCCTGGCAGGAAAGGGCAAACCTTTCTTTCCTTTGGGGGGCTACAAAGTAGGTAAATCCCTACTTTAAGCTGCTATTTGCACCATTAGATGAAACAGAAGGATATTCTGGCTTGTTTCAAGTACCTGCATTTTTGGCTGAATCACCTTTACTATCATCACAGCCAGAGTTTGGAAAATGTATTTATTTAGATTACAACTCCCAGAATACTGTGCTTACTGGATTATTCTGGGAACTGTAGTCTGAAAAATTACTTTTCCAAACTCTGACCTTGGTTATATAGTCACAGCAGTTCCTACAAGCCTCCATCTTTTCTCCTTCTTGCCTCCTCTTTCTTAAGCCAATACTGCCAGCATATATGGAGCTGCATGTTACCATGGCCTTGGTTACACCATGGCTAGACTATTGCAGCAATTCTCTCCTTGTCATATTTCCCTTGAAGAACACTCAGAAACTTCACCTACTGCAGTATGTGGCAACAAGGCTGCTTACCGTATATTCCGGCGTATAAGACGACCCGGCGTATAAGACGACCCCCCCAATTTTTAAGGTAAAATGCACAGTTTGTGATATATTCGCCCTATAAGATGACCCCCCCTCTTCCAACGCATAGCCCCCGCATGCCGCTCCTGCGCACCCTTCCAGGAGGGAGCACAGGAGGAGGATGCGGAGGCTGTGCGCCCAAAAGGGGCACGTTCGCCCGTTCTCCCCACGTTCCAGGAAGGTGGGGAGAAGGGGCGAATCGCGGTTTGGCCGCGCAGCCTCTGCATGCCCCTCCTGCGCTCCCTTCCAGGAGGGAGCGCAGGAGGGGGATCCGCAGGCTGTGCGGCCAAACGGGGCTTTGGGGAAGGGGGGAGGCTGGGTGGAGGGTGGCAGGGGGGAGGGGGCTTTGCAGCCACCCCCCTCTCCAAAGCGAGCCTTTGGGGAAGGGGGGTGGCTGGGCGGAGGGTGGGAGGGTGGCAGGGAGTAGGGGGCTTCCCAGCCCCCTCCCTTTCAGGAGGGGGCGTGGATGCGCGGGGGGTGGGTGGGGGGAAGGGAGGAGGGGGCGTGGATGCGCGGGGGGTGGGTGGGGGGAAGGGAGGAGGGGGCTTCTCCGCCACCCCCCTCCCTGAAAGCGCATTTCTGTGGCTTTCAGGGAGGGGGGTGGATGCATGGGGAGTGGGCAGGGGGAAGGGAGGAGGGGGCTTCTCTGCCACCCCCCCTCCCTGAAAGCAGCGGTTCCGCTGCTTTCAGGGAGGGGGGTGGATGAGCGGGGGGTGGGCAGGGGGAAGGGAGGAGGGGGCTTCTCCGCCACCCCTCCCTGAAAGCAGCGGTTCCGCTGCTTTCAGGGAGGAGGGGTGGATGAGCGGGGGGTGGGAGGGGGAAGGGAGGAGGGGCTTCTCCGCCCCCCCTCCCTGAAAGCAGCGATTCCGCTGCTTTCAGGGAGGGGGGTGGATGAGCGGGGGGTGGGCGGGGGGAAGGGAGGAGGGGGCTTCTCCACCCCCCTCCCTGAAAGCAGCGATTCTGCTGCTTTCAGGGAGGGGGGTGGATGAGCGGGGGGGGGTGGGGGGAAGGGAGGAGGGGGCTTCTCCGCCCCCCCTCCCTGAAAGCAGCGATTCCGCTGCTTTCAGGGAGGGGGGTGGATGAGCGGGGGGTGGGTGGGGAGTAGGGAGGAAGGGGCTTCTTCACCCCCCCCTCCCTGAAAGCAGCGGTTCCGCTGCTTTCAGGGAGGGGGGTGGATGAGCGGGGGGGTGGGCGGGGCGAAGGGAGGAGGGGGGTTCTCCGCCCCCCCTCCCTGAAAGCAGCGGTTCTGCTGCTTTCAGGGAGGGGGTGGATGAGCGGGGGGGTGGGCGGGGGGAAGGGAGGAGGGGGCTTCTCCACCCCCCCTCCCTGAAAGCAGCGATTCCGCTGCTTTCAGGGAGGGGGGTGGATGAGCGGGGGGGTGGGTGGGGGGAAGGGAGGAGGGGGCTTCTCCGCCACCCCTCCCTGAAAGCAGCGATTCCGCTGCTTTCAGGGAGGGGGGTGGATGCCGGGGGGTGGGCGGGGGGAAGGGAGGAGGGGGCTTCTCTGCCACCCCCCCTCCCTGAAAGCCGCGGTTCCGCTGCTTTCAGGGAGGGGGTGGATGCCGGGGGTGGGCGGGGGGAAGGGAGGAGGGGGCTTCTCCGCCACCCCCCCTCCCTGAAAGCCGCAGTTCCGCTGCTTTCAGGGACGGGGGTGGATGAGCGGGGGGTGGGCGGGGGGAAGGGAGGAGGGGGCTTCTCCGCCACCCCCCCTCCCTGAAAGCAGCGGTTCCGCTGCTTTCAGGGAGGGGGGTGGATGAGCGGGGGGGTGGGCGGGGCGAAGGGAGGAGGGGGGTTCTCCGCCCCCCCTCCCTGAAAGCAGCGGTTCTGCTGCTTTCAGGGAGGGGGTGGATGAGCGGGGGGGGTGGGCGGGGGGAAGGGAGGAGGGGGCTTCTCCACCCCCCCTCCCTGAAAGCAGCGATTCCGCTGCTTTCAGGGAGGGGGGTGGATGAGCGGGGGGGTGGGTGGGGGGAAGGGAGGAGGGGGCTTCTCCGCCACCCCTCCCTGAAAGCAGCGATTCCGCTGCTTTCAGGGAGGGGGGTGGATGCGCAGGGGGTGGGCGGGGGGAAGGGAGGAGGGGGCTTCTCCGCCACCCCCCCTCCCTGAAAGCTGCGGTTCCGCTGCTTTCAGGGAGGGGGGTGGATGCCGGGGGGTGGGCGGGGGGAAGGGAGGAGGGGGCTTCTCTGCCACCCCCCCTCCCTGAAAGCCGCGGTTCCGCTGCTTTCAGGGAGGGGGTGGATGCCGGGGGTGGGCGGGGGGAAGGGAGGAGGGGGCTTCTCCGCCACCCCCTCTCCCTGAAAGCCGCAGTTCCGCTGCTTTCAGGGACGGGGGTGGATGCACGGGGAGTGGGCGGGGGGAAGGGAGGAGGGGGCTTCCTAGCCACCCCCCCCCAAAGCCGCGGTTCCACGACTTTCGGGAGGGGGGTGGAAGCGCGGGGGGGTGGGCGGGTGGCAGGGAGGAGCACTTTGCTTCACCCCCTGCCCGATCTCCTGCCTCTTTGCTCCGTTTGCGAAGAGGCAGGAGATAGGCAGGCAGGTGAAGCAAAGTGTATCTGGCGTATAAGACGACTGTCAATTTTGGAGGGCACTTTTGAGTGCTCAAAAGTCGTCTTATACGCCGGAATATACGGTACTTTAAGGTGCATGATTTCACAGTCACTTCACTTCAATACCAAAAGCCTCCAGTATTGAAAGACCAGATCGGCAGGAGAAGCCACTTTGAAGACACTCCTGCAATGCAGAGGTCTATTCTTTTGTATTACTCCCAAAATCTGGAATGTAGAATTGTGACTGGTCCCTATTCTTTCTAAATGCAGGTAAAGGGAGTGGGGGTCAAGACCTTTAACTTGGCTTTTAAAATTATTTATTCTAATTTCAATTTTTAAATCATTTTGTTGGCCAGAATCCTACTGGTGCACTATGCTGGTAGCTGTCGTTACATTTTATGTGATTGCTCATCTGGTTTTGAACATTTTGTTGTTGTTGTTTTGGTATACCATCTAGTTGGGTTTCAGAACAGCATTACAGAATGGCCTTAAATTGACTAATTGATAATGCAGAGGATCCCTTAGGATGAGTATCTGGCATTTCTAATGGGTAAAGTGGACTGCAAACTCAGCAGGCCACTTCCTATTGCAAGACATCCACTCCATTGCCACACACACACACACACACACCAACAAGCTACCTTGCTCTTGGATTGGCTCTTCCTGCAAGTGAGACATTGAAGTTTTCCACCAGGACCACAGTCTCTGACTACATCTGACTGTATGGGTGCATTGATTTAACACTAAGCAGATGTCAAGTAATTAAGGCTACCCTTAGCAGCAGCTGTATTGAAAATGTGTGAGAAGATCCCAAATGTGTGAACAGGCCTCTTTTGTTGGTGTACAAATTGGGTTAGATGTATTTTTTTAAACAATGGGCATTCTGCTAGAAGGAAGTAATTAATTCCTGAGGAGTGTGGACATTTGGGATTTTTCACATATTAAACTGAGCAGAATGCCATATAATTTAAATAGAAAGGTTTTTTGAGCATGTTTACATGTTTACTAGTTGTTTGTTGCCATCTTAGGTCCCCTGCCAGGCAGAAGGCAGAGTACAAATGAATAAATAAAATTAAATATGGTTAATGGTATGTGGGGTTCTTGATCTTGTGGCAAGAAAGGATGGAGCTCATGCCTTGCTTGGCTATATTAAAGATTTATTCATTGCAACGTCCTGCAAGTACTGGGTAATAATACAAAATTCAGCTATCAATTAATAGCTTTATGCTAAGGAACTTACTCTAATGTAACAAAATGTGTAGAGAAATTATGATAGCAATCAATTACTTAGTAGGGAGGAAAGGCATCTTATTTATATCTCAGAGAATCCACCATGATCTACCTGAGGTCCTGTGCTTCCCCACAAGCTGACCTCCTAGATTCCCAAATTTGAAGTGCACTTGGGAAAGGTCCAACAATCAAGCCTTTAATTTTATGCCCCCATCTTTTACCCCATTACAGAATGATCAATTGTCACCATTTCTGTGCAGTCTCCTTATCCTGAGATTACCTTTCAGGTGATTCTGGCCACCTAGGCTTACCAGTAGGCATCTCCTGTAGATTTATTTAGGGTAGGTGGCTCACACAGGTACTGGCAGGAGTATTTATTTATTTATCTGTTTGTTTTGTTTTTAAGAAAATCTAGCTGGCAGGAGGTTTAAGCCAACAGCTTTCAAAACATTTGTCTTCTCCAGGCAGGGGAGGTAAGGCAGAAGAGACATAGGGAGGAAGAATGGGAAAAGAGATAAAGGAAAACCCAGAAGAAAAGAATGTGAGATTGTTATTCATGCACTGGTACTAAAAATTACACCTATAGGGTGCTGAAACCTGTCCAAATTCAACACCCCTGGTCTGAAAAGCTCATGTAATTCAGGTTACCAGATTAAAAACTGGAGATGTCTCCTGTACCTTTAATGGTTGTGTAGAACAGGGAATTTCAGCAGGTGTTGCTTGTCATGCAACCACATAAGAAGTAACACCTGCTGAAGTTCTCTCTTCTACACAATTATTAAAGGTAAAGGAACCATCTCCAGTTGTAGTTTTGGGAGATGTTTAGCCTTCTTTGTCAGAGAGCTCGGGTGCCACAACAAACTACAAATCCCAGGATTCCATAGGATGAAGCCATGACAGTTAAAGTGGTGTCAAACTGGATTATTTCTACAGTGTAGATGCAGTGTAAGATGATCAGATGTGGTAAAAACTGCACCAGAAGATCATGAGGAGAACAGCAAGGGGCGAGCTTATCAGATGACATCATCCTTCAGCATCCCTGGATCGTAGCACGGCCATGAGTAAAGCACCCCATGTTATTAGTGGCTTGTCCTGTCAACAGAAAAATGGAGCCTCGTCTGCAGCAGTGCTATGCCCCCGGAATGGCTAAAGGACATGGGTGTCTGGTAAGGTCACTCTTTCTGTTCTCTTCCCATTCTTCTGTTGTGGTTTGGAACACATTTTTTGTTTGTTTTTTGCTGTGTTCCACTGCATCTGATAATCTCCTAAATTTCTTCTTGAAGGAAGCAATGAATAATTTTAAAAATTTTTGACTCACTGTGAGAAAGTCTTTGAAAACCATGCCATTTTCAAAGCCTGTTTGCAGTTCAAAACTGATTCTGTGCAAAATTTGTATGTTGTTATTTTGCACAGAAAACATGTTCTGTGTGGGAAGCAGCAATTTTTTTCATATGGAAAATGCTGTTTCCTGCACAGAAAATGATGCTTTCTAAGAAAATCAACCAGATGCAAATTTTGTGCAGAATAAATCCCCTCTTACAACTTTTTCTGTTCAGGAAACAGCAGTTTCTGTGCAGAAAATATTTCTGTGTATGAATATTTTCTGCCCAGACATTGCTGCCTTCTCTGGAGAAAATGCTGTTGTTTGCACAAAACAATCAAATGTGAATTTTTCACAGAGTATTGTCAGTCCACAATTCATCTTGTCAGGGTTTCTCATCACTTGAAAAATGTTTATTTTTAAACCAATTTGTGAATACTAGCTGACCCAGCATAACATACACCATTATAATACATTTGAAAGGTTCACGCAGTCCAGCTACAGGTATGTTATTTTAGCTATATCTTTCAGCTACAATATTATTTTATGAAAATAATATTGCCCTTTTTACATGTGGGTGGTGAGTATCTGAGGGAGTGACAGGAGTGAGCCACCCTTGTGAGGCTGGGGGTATAGATACAGATTGAGTGGCAGGGGCAGATTGTGAGGTGGAGAGGAAATTTGTATGTGGGTGGTGATTGGCTGAGGGAGTGAAGGGTGGGAGGGGATTGGTTGGGTAAGTGGCCAATCAGCACACTGGGAAAGAAGAGTTTTATATAGAGAGATTTTCTAAAATTCTTTCCATCGCTACTATCCGAGGTTCTGGAACTGTTTGGGGGAATAGCATTCTACAACTTGTAATGCTTCTTTACCATTCAGACTAAACCCCAGAGCAGATTCACTGGCCCACCAATGTAGGGGCCACCTGCTACCACTTCTTAGAGGTCCTGTTTTGTCATGGTTCTGGTCTGCCCTGGAGGCATGAGCCCAGACGGCTGTCCTAGGGGATTCCTCTTTGATGCTAAAGGATATGTGGTCTGTCAGGGACTTTCCTGTCCCACATGCTATTTAATATATTATAAAACCACTGGAAGAGAACATACTAAATTTTATGGTCCGGCACCACTGTTATGCTGATGATACCATTATTCTGATGACTCCTTTCCATTAAAATCCAATGAACTGGATGAAAGGAGGCACATTGAAACTGAATCCAAACAGGAGAGTAGTGCTCCAGGGCAGCCAAAAGGTAGCTCAGGAAATAGAGATTCAACATGTGTTGTATAGGTTACACTTCCTTTGAGGACTCATGTTTCTAGTTTAGGTATTCTCTTAGATTCAATCCTCTTCTGAGCCGGGATACCTAGGTTTTTGGTGGTGGCCAATTATGCATTTGCACCAACTATGCCTGCTCCTGGAGGCATCACAGTAACACATGATTACTTCTATAATGTCCTCTGAAGTGCTACCAGAAACTTCAGATAGTACAGAATGCTGCAGCCAGACTGTTGACTATGGTTGGCTACAGGAAATACATGACTTCCTTGTAACAACTATGATGCATCCCATCCTGAGAGAAAGGCACAGTATAAATCAAATAAATGATGAAACATCCATAAATGAGAGCTTCACTGACTAGCAATCTGTTACCAAGGGCAATTCAAGGTTCTGATTCTGCAGACATGTAAGATTTGGGGACAAACTATTTGAAAGACCTTGCATTCCATCAGCTTAAGCTGTCCTTTTAAACTATGTGGATAGGAAACTACTTGAGAATTGGGGGGGGGGATTTATGTCTGTAACAAATAAATGGATTGGGGGGGGGGAAACTAGCCCTGTTATAGGAAATACTTTTTTTAAAATTGAGGGGAAAAAATGAAAAAGATCATGAAGACAAAGTCCAAATGCTAGACCAGAAATAGAATTTTATTACGAATAATCTTAGTATCTCATCAGCACCATGACTCACAGCTGAGAGATAAATACCTTCATTATACATCAAGACAGACAGATCCACCCACAGCAGCAGAAGTAGTGGTGGCAGAAGCAACAGCAGCGATAGCATTGAGATCCATTCCTTGAGGCTTTAGCACACACAAATATCATGAGCAAATCCAGACAGAAAAGGGAGTGTTGTGTCTCTTCTTTTTACTGTCTTCTTGAGTCTCATTTTTTTTTCAACTCAAGAATTTGAACTAGTGGCCTGGTTCTTTATCCATCTCTCCAGGACATTCTGATACATACCTCTTCATCATCATTGCTATGCTTAGCCCACAGATGTTGACCTAGCACTAGCATACAATGGGAGCTTACAGGCATTGATGCTAGCCTCCTAGCAAATGATAATACACTGGGGAGACCTGGAAGTGTCCTCAAGAGATATTTCCTTAATTATTGTTTAGAAGTTCTTTCACTGTTGCATGAGTATTATGGAGGTTTTCCATGACTGATGCTGCCTTCCTTCTGCTCAAAGGGGAAGCCTTGGTAGTATAATTGCCCTGCCTTCTTCATTTTCACAGGGTCACAGACATCATTGTCTTCTTCATATAATTCAGAGATTGAGGAAGTTACTTTTTTTGGCCAACAACTCCCAGAAGCTTCCTGCCAGTATGGCCAGTGACCATATTGGCTAGAGGATTCTGGGAACTGTAGCCCAAAAGAATAACTTTATCAAGCCTTGGAAGTGCCCATCATATGGAATAATCTCCCTGTAGAGACCAAGTGATCTCTTAATGTGTCAGGTTCTCATCAACAATTTAAAGTATATTTACTTACCTGGGCCTTTTCTGGCCTGTTAGCATAGCAGGCTACACCTGCTCATTTGGAAAGAGGCATTTTTTGTTCTGTTATCTTCTTGATTGATCCTACAGTATTATATTTGGTGAAGATTTTTATTTTGGGAACCTTTATGGGTTTTTCTTTATGAAAATTGGTACAGTAGGACCCCTGTATCCACTGATTCATTATCCACTGATCCAATATCCATGGGACACAAAACAGCACCTAGAAAATGTTTCCTCTCTAGCCATTTCTAGGTCTTCCAAGGCAACTCTATGGTATTTTAAACCAGAAGTCCCATTATTTTCAATGGTGTTCGCTATTATCCACGGTTTTCAGTATCCATACCTCCCTCCGAACCAATCCCCAGAGGATACGGGAGTCCTACTGTATATAATTTTTCATAATAACAAAACAGATATTTAAAATGCAGCCTTCTTGCATTGTCCCAATGTGTCCTGGGTTTTTGGTTTTTTTTACTACCAGAAAAAAAAGTTACAACAGTGCATTCTTCTTTTTTTAAAAAAATAAACACATAAATAAGGGCGGTGTACAATTTTGACACTTGTGTCCATCCAGAAATTGGATAGTTCCTTCTTGAATGTATGTGTAACCAATAACCAGTGATTACCACAAACTAAGAGGAAAGAATTGATTACAGGATTCTTGTGCTGAGAATCACATGATATCAGAATATGTGCACTTCTATAATGGCATGCATTCTACCAAGATGGTGCTGCCAAATACCATAGGACAAATGTGACATCTGAACTTTGAACCTTTCATAAATGCCACAATAAGCCAGAGTCCTTTGTAGTTAATGAAGAATTCAACACGGCCTCCCACTAATTAGCCAGAGGGAATTCTCACATTTTAAAATAAACACATGCATCCCTGACCAGGAAGCTTCAAATATCCTCCCTGATAATATCATGTATCCAAGCTGGTGTTTTCATTAATTTCCTTCCCAGTAAAAATGAAAAAGGATAAGAAAAATAAAGGATATAACTTTCTTTCTTTTGCAAAAATATAAATTCTGTCTTAACTTCTCAAGTGCCTAACTTATATTTCTCCCTCTTCTAATGGATGGAGTTTTACAACAGAAAGGCCTCAGAACTAATCACTTTCTTTCCTGAAAGCACCAGGAAAAGCTCTAGTTTTTGTTAGTCCCTGAGCAGAATGCCACCATAAAATTCCTTATGTTGCAGCCTTCATCAAATGACAGCCTGCTTTCATTCAAAGGGCCCTGTGATAACACAAGTCCCACCATGACAAGCAATGAGGCTTGAGACACTGGACATTGATTCCAGCTTGACTAGGCCAGCATCCATTCCAGAGCACTACTGCAAAGGTGTTTTGGTATATTCTCACTCCATTCACACCACATAACTACAGCACTATGATTCCACTTCAACTGCCATGCTTGCATCCTTGGAATGCCAGGCCTTGTGGTTTGGTGAGGTATTCTGGATGAGAAGTCCAAGTACCCTTCCCTAAACTGCAAAACTCAGGATTCCATAGAATATAACTATGGCAGTTAGAGTGGGACCATAGTGCCATAGTTGTATAGTGTGCAACATTAACTGTTTTCGTTTGTTTGTTTTGGTTATAGGGTATGTATGGCCTCACTACTTAGTTATCTTTTGTAGCGGCTTGCAGAATCTGAACGTTATTTTCAAACAGCAGAATTAAGGATGCAGTTCTCTCTGCCAGTGTAACTTTGCTGGTAGAGGTGGAGGTAGTGATGAGAGCAAAGCAGCAGGGAGAAAATAGCCACAGGCACCACAGCTTTGGCAGGTAAGTGGCACAGGAAGTTGTTTCTGTCAAAAGTAGACTCATTCCAAGCTGCTTTCCTCTTCATACACACACCCTTCTACTGCTGTGCACCACTGCCAAAATTGCCTTACACTGGTATAAGAAAGCACTATGGCAGCAAAAGCCTCTAAGGTTATTCCAGCCTAAATAGTTAAATCAGAATGACATAAAGGATTACTTTTTAAAATTGTAACTATTGGGGGTGGGGATCAGTAACTAATTGCTTTTTACTAGTAACTCTGAGTTAACTGATTTCCATGTACCACAACTAAAAAGGGAAACAGAATTGTAGCTAGGGTCTATTAGTCAAAGTTCTGCTTCATTCTGGAGGAATTCTTCCCAGACCAAGAGATTAGAATTGCTGAGAAGGTTGTTCCAGACAGACAGCAGAAGTTTTGTGGACCTTTTTCTGAGTCATCCTATTGAACTCTTGAGAGTTCATCAGAATTTTACTATTGGTCTGCAAAGATACTGGGGTTTGTACCTGTCTATATTCACTGAAAGAACATGGCTAGAAGGATTCTTGCCATAACAGGGGATTTATAAAAGGAATGTTTGATCTTTCCATGAAGTCACATGGAGTATGTTGCAAAATGACTAGAGCAAAAACAGAGGCTTCAAATAGTACTAGAAAATGTATGGAACTTAATTAAAAAAGTAAATTGCCCAATGCATTTTGCTGGGAATCTTTCCTCAGGGGCCTAAGAATTCAATTTCTTGATTTATTCTAGTCAGACAATATTACTCTTTTCTCCCATTCTCTTCTGTATTTGTTACTGCCCTCCTTTTGTTCTCTTATAAAATTAGAAGTTGTGACTGACATTGTGAAGGCACTGGACTTCTTTTGTCTGACCTTTGAAGACAGTAGAACAGACACTCATGGGTCTCTAAATTAAGTCCACAAGCCTCTTCCTTCCCACCTCATCTAGCTCGCCACTAAATATGCCTCCCCCTCCCCACTGTGGGCAAATGGGTAGCAACACAAACTACTGCCATTACTATGACAATGGGCAGCAACATGAACTTGAAAAGAAACCATGAGGATGTCTATGCAAGTAGACATAGAAGGAGGCCAATTTTGCAACTGCAGGAATAGACATTGGCATGGAGGAGAGGGAGGGGAGGAAAGGGTCTTCTAAATGTTGGTGTTAACTGATAACGTTGAGGGCATCGATCAATGAGTGAAGCTCATCACGCAGATTCTCCAACGAGTGGTGGATCTTTTGCGGATTGTCCAGGAGCTCAATGCTGTATGTGTATGGATCGTACATCACTGAAAAGGGACGCTTGATATGCGCTGCATAGGCTCTGAAAGACAGAGTGCAAGAATGAAAGGCAGTGAGCAGAGCTTTGCTAGTAGAAATAGGCAGGGACAGAGGGTTAGCATAGTGTAGTGGTTTGAGTGTTGGACTAAGACTGTGGGAGACCAGGGTTCAAATCCCCACTCGGCCATGGAAATCCACTGCATGATCATGGGCAAGGCACACTCTCTCAACTTTAGAGGAAGGCAATGGCAAACCCGTTTTGAATAAATCTTTCCAAGAAAATTCCATGATAGGGTCATCATAAGTCAGAGTCAACCTGAAAGTTCATAACAAAGAAGAAGAAGGAAGGGACTGTAATAGAGTAAACCAACTGTCCTCAGGTGGTGTCCTCCAGAATTTTTAAAGACTACAGCTCCCATCACAACTGCCCATTGGCCATGCTGCCTGGAGCAGATGAGAGCTGTAGTGTCTGGAATGTCTGGAAGGCAGCAATTGGGAAAGACTGATATATATCTTTTCAACAATGCCCAGATTGAACTTGTGATTGTTAAGAAATCTGAAAAATTTAACTGAACTCTGTGTCTAGATTTTAATTTTAAAATATAAATTAAATGCATAGAAATTATGTCTGTCCCATATCATTTCTTTAAAAAAAAAAGTTGGTTCCATTTTTCTTTAAATTAGTTTTTTTCTTGTTTTTTTTATAAAGGAGGGTTTTTTTTAAAAAAAAAAATCTACTAGTACCACAGTTTTATCCATGACATCTTGACAATTTAAACAAATTACAATTCACCAGTGTTACACCATTCATGGTAACATATCATAGATGAGCAATAGTGCTCTCAGAAAACATGTGCTCAGTACTGCTTATGGCTAAGGCTGGTGTGGAAATCATGCAGTGTTTTACATGTTGTTGGCATGCAACTTCCAGCAGTCCCAGTCAGCATAGCTAGTGGTGAGGAATGCTGGGGATGGCAATCCCACAACATCTGGAATGGTACCAGGAATTCAATGCCATCTATGACCCCTAGATTGGGAATGGAAGGTTGGCAATGAAATGTCAAAAAAAAAAAAAAAAAAAAGAATGTTACTACCTAAGATGGTGCTGCAGAAATACAAATAGAATCAGATTTGGGCAAGTCCCTTTGAGCATTTCCAATTTTTAAGATGTTCAGGGCAGGTCCTTCTCTTGCTTCCCCCACACAGATCTGGTAGGAGCATAGGAGAGAGCCTTCTCAAAGGCTGCTCCCAAGCTGAGGGACTTCCTTTCAAAAGGAAACTAGTCTCACCTTTTCCCCCCAGGCAAGCAAAGGCCTTTTTAGTCAGACAGGCTTTTGGCATTTGAATAGCTGCTGAAGCTTTTAATCAGCGTACTCCCCCCTTTTTTTGTTGTTTCTTTTTCTTTTAAAAAAATCCCCTGTTGTACTTTAAAATTATTTTTTAAGTTTAGTTGTTATTTTCATATGCCCCCCTATTGGATTGTGTTTTAATATTAGAAATGATTGTTGTTTGGGTGTGTATGTGGGGTGTTTTGAACCATGTTGTGAACCAGCTTGGAGCCGAGTATTGAGAGATGGGATATAAATAAATTGAAATGAAATCAGACCAAGCCAAACCAAATGGCAACAAGAGGTCAATTTTCAAAAGGCCTGCAGGCTACAAATTGGAGAGAAGCATGTAGACCATGTAGAGTATATAGTGTATGGTGGCAGGACTGGGTTGGAAACTGTCCCATAAGCAGAGGTTTAGGCATCCAAAAAAAAATGTGGCAGGCAAATTATTTGCTTATATACAAGTATAAAATTTCTAGGTGTGAACCATTTTCAGTGTCTCACTCTTTGCAATGCAGAAATTTGGAGAATGTAACATTTCATGTGGGGGAGGGGAGGGCAGAATTTTCATTTGGAAAGGCAAAGTCCTCATTTTGCAACCCCCACCCATAACTACACTCCAGTCATAGGAGTCATAGGACTTCTGTCATAAGCCAAAGTCACAGTTTAGGACTTCATCAGATGCACTAAATATGGCATCATAACAACACTACATAAACATCCATTTAACTCACGGCAATGCAGTGTCAATGGCCAGTCCAGCGTGAACACTTCCGGCCTTATGTGTTCGATTTCCAGGTGAGATCGCAACATCCAGGTAAGTGACACACTTTTTATGACCCTCCCCAGTTTACTTGGGACTTTTTAAAAGCACTGGAACACACTGGAACTTTAACTTTCTTATTGATGTTTTTATTTTAGAATTTCCTATGTAAGCATCTTCTTGTGAGAATCTGTGGGATTTTGAATGAGGAAGTGAACAGAGCTCAGTTCACTTCCTCTTCATTGCCTGGGAAGCCTTTGCTGGGAGAAAAGGTAATTGTGGTTGTGATGGGGGCGGCGTTCTTTTGCTGGCATGAAAATTGATTTATTTATTTATTGCCAGTAAAAGAACATTTTAAGGGGCTCATCTGATAAAGTCCATAGTCTCTGTGTAGCTCCAACATAGGGGGTGGCAAGAATAGTCATCCTGCACCATTGGCTATGCTGGCTCAGGCTGATGGAAGCTGCAGCCCAAGAACATCTCAAGGTACACTCCTGGTCTGAAAGCACCCTGATACCACAGCCGTGTTGAAGCTAAGCAGATCTGAGTCTCATCAGATGGCAGAGCACATGGGAATCCCATATACAATTACATGATCAAGGAAAGAATGGGACAAATACATAATCCATCACAACATCAGTTAACTTGATGGAATGTAGTAGGGGCAAGTTGAGGATAGACACAATGAACATAAGGCCTGGTTTTAAGAACATGTGCACCTTATTCACGAAAGAACATGGTATACCTTAAAATCACCTTGCCTATCTATCCCTTTTTTCTGCTGCATCTGATGAAGTAAGTTCAACTAGGCCCTGCGAACTTTCACACAACTAAAGAACCTCTCTAAGTGCCAGCCTGCCATTTCCATATCGCTTATGTTATGGCACCACCTAGTGGCAATTCTAATCATATTCAACTGTGAAAAAAATGATGAAAAATGTCCATTGTTCATACCCTCTCTAGCACTTATTATATTAGTATATTTGAATGCTAGTTCCTATTGTATTTAAAGTGATTTTTCCCTTGAATTATTAACCCCCTGGAGAAGAGACATGTGTGGGTTAACTGAAACACATCTGCCTTCGGCTGCAGGGGCTTGCCACGAGTGAAAAATAAGGGAGTGGGAGGATTTCCCTGATACCATCAGGGAAAGGGAATGTGTGGTTCTCCATATGTTGGCTGGAATAATGGCCAGAAACCTCTTGGGCAATTGCAAGTACATAACCTATAGTTACACATTTGCAACTGCTACATATTCATGATCCCTCTGTAGCCCCTAGTTTAGGGGCTACATAGGGACTGTGAAAGTCTTCCAAAACCCACTTAGTTGTAAGCAGCCACTTGGGTCAACATGGGTCTATTCTCCTGTTGATCAAAAAGCAACTTCCTGATGTTTCTGCTCCCCCTCACGCAAGCAATCTCCAGCACAAGAGGGATTTGCAATAGAGGTCCTTTTTCTGCCTATTGCGCTGAAGATTCCTCACAGAAGGGGGTGAACATTAGGCAGCTGCTTCTCAATTGGTAGGGGAATGGACCCCCATTGATCCCAGCAGATACTTACCAGTAAGTAGGGTTTGAGGGAGTCTGGCTGGAATCCACTATGTTGCACCATAGTTAAAGTGCTACATAGTAAGTAAGGGTCATACAGGATTCTGCTGCACAATCACAGCTGTGTAGGGATTGTGAATATTAATCCATAATGGATTCATATTTACAATCCTTACTTATTCACAATCATGGCTATAGTGTAAGAAATACATAGCAATTGTAAAAGTTCCCCAATCCTGCTTTACTAGGCAGCAGCTGCTGCAAGTAAAAGAGGTCTGTTCTCCTGTCGACTGGAATGTAGCAGACTAATGTTTCCACCTCCTCCTATTAGCGATCTCTGGTGCAAGGAAGAGTTGTGGCAGAGATCCTGCTTCTGAAAGTCACACCAGAGATCATTGGCAGGAGGGGATGGAAACATCAGTCTGCTACATCCCGATCAACAGGGAGAACAGACCTCCATCACTCGCAGCAGTTGTTGCTCAGTAAGGCAGGATTGGGAGGGGTGGTGTGGGCTTAACTAAGTAACTGATCTAGAATCATGGCCATCACTGAATTGCAGTTCCCATCATCCCTCACCATTGTCAATGCTGGTGAGAAATGATGGATGTTGAAGCCCAAGGACCTCTGAAGGAACACACGTTATATGTTACATGCAAATGTATGCAAATATAATCCATTAGAGTTGTAAAATGTGCCAGTTTTCAAGCCATGTAGAGAAAACATTTTCCCTTGTTTTTCCTTCTGGGAAAATCTCCAAAAATTTTAATGGAAATTAACATGTGTGTGTTCATTATTTACTTCCATATTAAACCTAAACTTGCTTTACCCTCTTTAGCAACAGTGACTAACAGTACAGTCCTATATATGTCTCTTCAAAGGTAAGTAGTGTTGAGATCAGTGGAGTTTTACTCCTGGGAAACTGTAGCATTAGTTAGCATATAATATGGACTGCAAACTTAATATATAACAGTGTATGTTTAGGAAATGAGAAGAGTAATCCAATGCATATTACTCAGAAGTAAGACTAATGCTGTTTAGAAGCACTAGATCCCAAGTAAGCACATATAACACGGTAGCCTCCAGCAGATACATCTTGTGTTATTAAAGCAATTTTTATAATTCATAAGTTGGAAGGGTAACTACAAAAATTGTAAGAAATAAAAGGACTGTATTATTTGGACAGATACAGCTGTGCATTGACCTTCAACTTAATGCAATTGATATACTGTAATGAGAAACTATTCTTAAAAGAACATGATAACTGGTGATCAAGAATGGAAACATTTTCATGTCAGATCTTGAATATCCAAGCAGCCATGTCATTAAAATGACCTATAATATGGTCAGCAGTCATCATTTCTTGAGCATCTAAGCCTAAATCAAATTGTTAATGAAACTATTGCAACTACTGTGGAGGTAGGTATGTCACTGGTGGCATCACTGCCAGTGGGGATGTCACCAAAAGGGATTGCCACTTTGGAGGAGCCACTTCAGGGGTGGCATGAGGCTGTGGTCCTGTCCTGCTGCTGCTTCACAGGAACAAAAACCTCACCTGCTTACTGACACAGGCTGTTGGAATAAACAACTGACCATCCTTGTAAGGAGGGGAGATGTGTTGTGAACAAAGAGGGAGAGGTGATAGCACTCAGGGAACAGCCATTCAAGTTATACAAGGTAAAGAGAGATATAGAAATGGGAGACAGTTGCAGTCTTCAATAGTTACCCCCAAACTGTCTCCCATCCCAAATAATCTGGATAGCCATGGCAGCAACCCCCCTGGGTTGAAAATGGTGGTGCTTCATGCCAGGTCAATGAATGGTAAAACAGCTGCCAATCAGGACTTAGAGTCATAGAATCATAGAGTTGGAAGAGACCACAAGGGCCATCCAATCCAACCCCCGCCATGCAGGAATACACAATCAAATAATTCCCAACACATGGCCATCCAGCCTCTGCTTAAAAACCTCCAAAGAAGGAGACTACACCACACTCTGAGGCAGTGTATTCCACTTCCGAGACTTGATCCTGGATGAACATGCTGACCTGGCATGTATTACAGAGACCTGGTTAGATGAGGCTGGGGCCAGGGTGGTGGTAATACCTCTCATCAGCAGGTGAGATCTGGAGGGCAAGGAGATGGAGTTGCAGTGGTTGGGTGGGTGCTTCCTGCTTGACTCCTTGGCCATTGGCCTATTGAATCCTCCAGGTCCCCTGTGATATTTAACATCTACATGAAACTGCTGCAAGAGGTTGTCTGGAGCTTGGGAGTTGGGTGTCATCAGTATGCTGATGATACCCAGCTCTATTACTCCTTTCCACCTAATTCTAAGGAAGCTGTTCCTGTGCTAAACCAAGTGCCTGGAAGCTGTAATGGACTGGATGAGGGCAAACAAATTGAAGCTTAATCCAGACAAGACAGAGGCGCTTCTAGCCAGTCAAAAGACAGATCTGGGACTAGGAATTCAGCCTGTGTTAGATGGGGTTACACTTCCCCTGAAAATGCAGGTGAGTAATTTGGGGGTACTCGTGGATTCAGCTCAGAGCATGGAGGCCAAGTTTTTGGCAGTGACCAGGAGTATATTTGCACAGTTAAAGCTAGTGTGCCAACTGCGCTAATTCCTGGAGAAGTCGGATCTGGCCACAATGGTACATGCCTTGGTTACATCCTGTTGGGATTACTGTAATGTGCTCTACATGGGGCTGTTTTTGAAAAGTGCTCGGAAACTTCAGCTGGCCCAAAGGGTAGCAGCCAGATTATTAACTGGGGCTGGGTACAGGGAGCATACAACTCTCTTGTTGCAACAACTGCACTGGCTGCTGGGCCACCTCCAGGCACAATTCAAAGTGCTGGTTTTGACCTATAAAGCCCTATACGGCTTGGCTCCAGGTTATCTGAAGGACCGTATCTCCATTTATGAGTCCATTAGAGCTCTAAGATCATCTGGAGAGGCCCTTCTTGCTGTCCCACCACCTCCTCAGGCCTTGTCTACACTAGTAAAAAAAAACCCAAATTCCCCCCACAAAAACATCTGGCCTGATAATGCCATATAACATACGCCCCTATCTGCATCAGACCCAGGGTATACCACCTAATCCAGGTTTTAGAAAACTCACAATTTTCTCCATAGCTTGCTGGAAATTCTGGAGAAAACTGTGGTGTGAACAAAGGGTCTGCACTGGGGGGGTTTTGGGTGGGGGTGGCGAGGCAGGACAATTGCTATCTGACAGGCACCGCCATTTCCCCCCACCTTAGTGCTGCTACTGGCTCTGCCTTCCTGGCGTGTGGCTGCTCATTCTGACCTCAAGACACCGGGAAGGCAGAGTCCTGTGTGCTGCTGCTTGTTCTGTCCTCAGGGTGCCAGGAAGGAAGAGCTCTTTGTGTGGACAGAGTGAGTGAGTGCACCAGGTGCAGCTGCTCCGTCTGCCCTCAGAACAAGCGACCTCACATTGGAAAAACAGAACCCTGTGTGCAGCCACTCATTCTGAAGTCAGAGTGAGTAGCTGCACTGGGGGTAAAAATCCAGATGAATCAGATTCGGATTTTAGCCAAGGTGTGGTGCTTAAATGTGGGCCAGAATAGTTTGAATTTCAGTCGTATTTTTACCCTCTGTATAGACAAGCCTTCAGGTTTGTCTGGGGGGAACCAAGGGAGAGGGGCTGCTCCTAGACTTTGGAACTCCCTCCTTAGAGAGGCCAGGATGGCCCCATCTCTGCTCTCCTTCAGTCAACAAGTAAAAACATTTTTGTGCCATCAGGCTTTTACAATCTGATGAGGGCTGGGCTTTTAAATGCTGTGTGATTTGGATTTTAAGGTTCATATATAGTTTTTAATATATTGTAATATTTTTAATGTTTAATGTTTTTAACTGCATAAGTTGTTTATTTTTAAACTTTTATATATATAGTTTTAATGCTTTTGTATTGTTTTAAACTCATTGCTAGCCACCTTGAGTCCCTTGAGAAAGGTAGAATATACAGTGGGCCCTTAGTATCTACTGCGGTTTGATTCCAGGACCCCCCCCCCCATGGGTACCAAAATCCATGGATGCTCAAGGTTCCATTATGTATAGTGGCATAGTAAAATGGTGTTCCTTATATAAAATGGCAAAATCAAGGTTTGGTTCTTGGAATTAAAAATATATATATATATTTTCAAGCTTTGGATGGTGGAATACGTAGATGGCAAATCCATGGATACAGAAGGCCAACTTTAAATATATAAAATAACTAAATAAAAATAAATAAATATTGAATCAATGGAATTTATATAAGTGTTCTTTCACTAAGTTTATGTGAATTTAGTAGTCCCTACTCTAATTGGGACTAACAATTGGATTTGGGTCTGATATCTTAAGCAGGATTATTCAGTTTTCCTTTTATCACGCAGATACTTAAATGATGAGATGTTCAACACAAATAAAAAGAAGTACTTCCTCACCCAGTGAGAAGTGAGGACATTATCAGACAAGCATCTAAAAATGCTGTAATTCCACCAATGAGGATAGCAGAAACATTGTGGCATTATTACACTTATTATTGCACCATGGGATTATTGCACGACAACCACTAGCACTTTAAGAATGGGAGTTTACTTCCTTGATTTAGCATAGGTGAGATTTTGGCAGTTCTAGTGAGAAGACGCAAGCTCTCTTAAAACTCCAAAAACACCTTAATTAACAAAGTAAATGAACACACAAACACTGAAACAAACACAAAACAAGCAAACTAAATGGGACAGTTAATAAAAAGAGTGTCCTATGAGTCATTTTAATGTTCTTACTTGGATGTTTTCTCAATGTGGACCGCCCATTCACACTGTAATCTCGCAATTACAATGGGATGTGTTTTCACATGCCATCAATACCGCAAAACAAACAAACAAACAAACAAACAAACAAACAAGCAGTATTGAAGATCTATTCATGACTTTTCCCGTGAATTAGAAGCAACACCTTTTTCACGGCTGGAGCACACTGTAACCACGTGAAGACAATGATGTCATGCAAAGTGGGACCTGTTTATGCTACTGTGACATCGTAATCCTGCAATTTTTGCCACGTCTGATAATGTCCTTACTTCTGAGTTGATATATACTGGATTTCTAATTTGGTTACAGAATTCTTTACTAAATTCATCCTCAAAGGAAGCAATGAGTAACTAGAAATTTTCCTCCTGTTGTTAGAAAGTCTTTGAAAATTGTGCAGTTTTTAAAGACTATTTGTGGTTTGGGACTTATTCTGTACAAAATTTGTATGTGGGGCTTTTGCAAAGAAAACAGAATTTTCTAGGCAGAAAAGAATGTATCTTCACAGAAAATGTTTCTTATGAAGAAAATGCTGTACCTGGGGACTTACTCTATGTGAAATTTGCATATAGGGTTGTTTCATTGTTTTGTTTGTTGTTTTTACTTTGCTTCAAGAACAGCATTTTCTGCAAATAAAATAATGTTTTGGGTTTTTTCAAAGAAACATTATTTTCTGCATAGGAAATGCTATTTTGTGCACCAAAGGGGGCCATATGCAAATTTTGCACAGAATAAATCTCAGTTCTGCTAAGATTCATGTCAGTCCAAGATTCTCCTTTTCAGGGTTTTCTGACACTTGAACATTAAAATACTCAAATATTCTCTCTATCCCTTTCCTATTTATTGTGCTTACATCCCATCTTTCTCCCAGTACTGGGATGCAAGGTGGTTTACAGCATGATGTAAAAAACAAATATCAGTAAAAGACAGTAATTTATGACAATGAAATAAAATTAAGCAACCTGAAACTTGCTTACAGAAGAATAAGGCCCTTTGAACGATTGTAAATTTATGAATTTGGCAAAATTCTTATAAAAAACAAACTGAATGAAATTCTTAACCATCTGCAATGGCCAAATTCTGCTGGTACAGCTATTCCTAGCATGGAGAGGACCATGTTGTTCTTGCCATTCATGTAGCTGAAGTCCATCAGCAAAAATAATGTTTTGGTTGTTGCCACATTCTCTACCGACCTCATGCTGTAACCAAACTTCCCCCTAAGCCCACCTTTTAGCTTCTGCAGACTGCCCCAAAATGTTGATTTACTAGACTGTGCAGCATGGAGGAGGAGGAAAGAAGTGCCCAGCTATGTTCCTATAGCTCAGTAGTGGGCAACTGGGCAATGGAGAGAGGAGCATTTCTCTCCCCCTTCTCCCCTCCCAGATGACTACACCAATGCAATTTGGTGTGCCTGAAGTGATGCAGTGCTACTTCCAGCCACCATTCTTTTGGTGGGGGTTTAGATTTGGGGGACTCTGAGGGTTAGGGGATGCAAACTGCCACATTTTCAGGTGGTTCTGGCAAGTTTAGGGCAGTTTTCAGGCAAAAATACCCCCAAGACCAGTGTTTAAGATTTAAATGGGGGGAATCTGAGGGCTTTGAGGGACTTCAGGGGGCACACCTGGCATCCCAAGGCCACAGCTGGCCCACAGCATGCTCTGTGCCAATCCCTGCTGTAGCTGGACACACATCACTGGCATCATCCCCTAGGATCTCTGGATGATGTCTCATTGCTGCATATCCAGTTGTAGGAACATAGATGGATGCTTCTCTGCCACTGACCCACTCTCCACCAACCAGTGAATTGCATCTTGTGGGGGAGGGCTGTGTAGATGGGCTACAGCTGCTACAAGGTAGGTTTCGGTGGTGGGGGCTGAGGGTGTAGACATTTGTAGCACCAGTTGTGTAGAACTTTATGGTATATCTCCCGATCCAGAATCTTGGCCCCCATTTCCTTGTCACAAACATTGTTGAGTGCACAGGGATTCAACACCAGACTTTTAAGAGCTTAAGGACCCAATGCCCACTTTACAGATGAGAAAATGATGTCGGTTACATTTCTCCCACACTATTTTTTTCAAAAAAAATCCTAAAACAATACGATCTTTAAAATTATTTATGTCATGTTTATGAAGACACCTGCAAATTTTAGATGTTCTTATCAAAAAAGGAAACTATGAAATCCCTCACCAGATCTTAAGTAAAAACACATAGATCTCATCTACACAAGCCAAGATATGCCAGCTCCCCGCCAGCTTATCCTGGCTGTGGATCAGGCTCATATCTCCCCCATTACCTCAGCAAAACAAGCCAGAATCCAGACAGGAATGCCGGTTTGTTGCTGCAGCCACTGCTGCCACCATCTTCCTTGCCCTCCCAGCATTGAGGAAGCCGGACACAACATGTGACAAAAGCCCCCCTGCATGTGACCAGCCTTGGTTACATGCTGGAGGACCTCTTCCTGGACCTGGAAAGATAAGGGTGACTGGCAGCTGGAGTGATGGGCTGGCCTACTGGCACAGGATCCTGTAGACACACTGGGCCTGCTCCGTTTGTTCCTGGCAGCAGCAGAGTAAAGCAGGTATTATATTAGAATGCTGGATCAGGCCCTACCCCAGCCTGCCCCCATCTGAGTCCTGTTTGGGGCCCAGAAGTTATAAGGACTTCCTGGGGGCAGATTGGAGCAAATGACCTGTGTCATATGGACTGCAATGCTCTCAGACAGGGGCAAGCCAGGGTAAATTGCCCATGTAGATAAAGCCATAGGTCTCTCTCTGTTGGTGTAGTGATTTGCCCAGCTACACCTTACCTGAGTTTAGCTTTGGCATCACTGAAGCTCTCTGATACAAAATAAACTGGCTGGTAGGTCTGATCTTGATAGGGCTGCACAGCAGTAGAATCTGGGTCAAATTCTCTTAACTCTGGTTCATCTGACAAGGAGTGCTGAATGACGGGATGAAAGAAAGGTAAGTTTTTTTGCAGACAACATCATTGACTTCTTTTTGAAAATTCACTCAAACGGTGACATTCCATTGTTTTAAAAAATCTGAATGCTACCACTGGCCTGAGGTGCAAAACATACTCTTCTCCTGTTTACCTTCCTACCAACTCAGTCCTCCCCACAATGAACCACAAGGCCATGTGATATTCCTGTTCCACCATTTACTGATGCCACACTCCCGTAACTGTAAAAGTAACTTGTATTACTATTCAAAGACATCACCATGTTAGTCTGGATCAGTATGCAAAGTTATCTTGTAGGCATCTTTGAAACTAAGCAGATTATTAGTCATTATTATAATGTTTTAATTGTTGGAAGCTGCCCCGATTGTTTTTAGCAGAGGGGCGGGGTATAAATAAAGTTTATTATTATTATTATTATTATTATTATCGCACAAGATTAATAATCCAGAACAGGGATGCCACAGGCTCGAGAAGGGGCTTCCTTTTCAGATATTGCTGTTCCTGTCCCATTCTGCCCCCGTGCTGCTTCCGTTCCCTTCCAATTTTTTTATTGATGGGCAGAAGCTGTCAATAGATTGCCCATTCTGTTTCAGAAACGGAATCACAGGTGAGTGAAAAGGTGGCCCATTCCTGTGGCGCGATCTAGGAGGTCCGTGCCGAACACTTCCAGGTATGATTGGGACATCCAAGTAAGTGACAGCCTTTTTTGTACCCTCCCCTGTTTACTGTGTGTGTGTGCATGCGCGCGTATATTTAGGTGCTTGGTTTAATTTTTTGAGGTTTGGGTTTTTTAAAAAACTTCCCCATGCTATGCTGGCCTCCCTGTAAGGTCCTAAAAGGTCCTCCATTCACTTCCTGGACTGCCAGAGCCCCCCCAAAGGAATTTCTGTCTCACTATAAAGGTAGGTATATGAAAAAAACAATTAAAATCATGACAGGGATGGGAGCGGGGCGGGAATTAGAAGGCAAGACAGAGATGCTATATTTGTCTCCATCTGATAATCTCCTAACTGAGAGAAAGAAGTTGGTAGTACAGCTGTCCCATCATATTCACTGGGATTTGGTTCCAGGACACCCCCCCCCATGGATACCAAAATCTGTGAATACTCAAGTCCCATTATATGCAATGGTATAGCAAAATGGTGTCCCTTATATAAGGTGACCTTCTCCATTGACGCCCCCTTGTTGTGGGAGAGAGGCTTGTGTACCTTAATGATGTTTTCAGCTATGATGGCGGTGGCATAATAGCCACCGGTAGGGTCTCCCATGCCAGAAAGGTCAAAACCGAAGGGTCTGACAAAGAGCGTCAAAGGGCAGGATGGGCTCTCTAGCCTTGTGGCAACCACCCTAGGAGAAGGAAAACTCTAATCCCAAACCCGGGCAGATGGTGCTCATCCAACCCTGTAAGGTCAACCATCTAAGAGAAGGAAACTCTAATCAAACCTACAACCCGAGGGCTGTTTAAAAAGGGAATTTCCTCGAGGGGTCAAAACGGTAAGCTCTTCCTCAGCTCCTCGTGTTTGCAGCCATCTTTTTTTATGTGCCAGCCAGTTTTGTGCATGTGAGAGGTTTTGAAGCCTCTGAATTTTCTAAAATGCTTGCTGAGGAAAAGAAATTTACACTATAGATGTCTTGGATTTGGGGGAAGTGAGAATAAATAGCAAAGTTTTGCCTAAATGCAAATTCTCTCTTAGACCAGGAGTCCTTAAAGGGCTCCTTTAGGAAAAAAGACGGTTAAGAGGCGATATGATAGCCCTGTTTAAGTATTTGAAGGGGTGTCACGTTGAGGATGGAGCAAGCTTGTTTTCTGCTGCTCCAGAGACTGGAACACGGAGCAATGGATGCAAGCTCCAGGAACAGAGATTCCACCTCAACATGAGGGGGAACTTTTTGACAGTCAGAGCTGTTCGGCAGTGGAACACATTCCCTCGGAGCGTGGTGGGTCTCCTTCCTTGGAGGTCTTTAAACAGAGGCTGGATGGCCATCTGTCAGGGATGCTTTGATTGTGATTTCCTGCGTGGCAGGGGGTTGGACTGGATGGCCCTCGTGGTCTCTTCCAACTCTGCAATTCTATGATTCTATGATTCTATGACCTCGCTGCTACTGTCCACGGTTGCAAGGCCACAGCAGATGAACCTTTGGTTTAAAGGGTGAGGCCAGTTCTGTGCATGCTGCGCTCCACCAGAAAAATCCATTGCACAGGCTTGAAGAACAAATTCAACTCCGAAAAAGCCCTGTAGCAATAGGCGAGGGATGAAATGGCAGGTGTAAAGATGCACTGCAAGCCGCAGACCCAACCCTGCAGGCAGGCAGCTCAGGACTGGCAGCTTGAGGCTGACCCGGGAGATGACAGTCTTGTTCGGCAGCATCCTGAATGAGTAAGCAGCCTTTTTTAAGGAGAGCACTGCTTGCTCCATATGGAGAGGGGCCTAGAAAAGGTGGCCTAATGAAAGCTCATCCCCATCTATCTGGTTGGCTAGCTGCAGCCAACGGGCATATTCTGATGCAGTCAAACCAAGGCAAAGAAACAAAGGCACACACCGGCCTCCAAAGGTGTAAATAAACTGACGCTTGCATGCTGGAACATTAGAACTATGCGAGACTCTGCAGATAGTGGACGGCCTGAGTGTCGTTCTGCTCTAATAGCCCATGAACTATCACGACTTAATATTGAAATCGCTGCTCTTAGTGAAGTTCGTCTCCATGAGGAAGGCAGCCTTAAAGAGCACGGCGCCGGCTACACATTTTACTGGTCTGGCAAACCCAAACCCAAAAAACATCTTTCAGGAGTAGGCTTTATGATTAAAAACTTCATTGCCTCCAAACTCGAAACTTTGCCAACAGGACACTCTGATCGCATTATTTCCTTACGCCTCCCACAGGTTGTTCTCTTTAGTATATATGCCCCAACTATGCAAGCCGACCCTGTAGAGAAAGACAAATTCTACATAGACCTACGCCACCTCATACAAAAAGTCCCTGTAGAAGATAAAATTATTATCCTTGGTGACTTCAATGCCAGAGTAGGAAAGAACTCCGAAGCCTGGAAAGGTGTCTTAGGCAAGCATGGTGTTGGAAACTGCAATGATAACAGACACCTCTTGCTAGAGTTCTGTGCAGAACAACAGCTGACTATTACAAACACTATCTTTCAGCAGAAAGATAGCTTGAAGACAACCTGGATGCATCCCCGATCCAAACATTGGCACCTCATTTACTATGTTCTAGTCCGCCAGAGAAACATTCGCGATGTCCGTCATACTTGAGTGATGCCCAGTGCAGAATGCCAAACAGATCATCGCCTCGTAAGATGTAAACTAAATCTTCATCTTAAGTTCAAACCTAAGAGGAGTGGCATCTTAAAGAGGAGACTCCAAGTCAACAATCTTCAACAAGCTACCATGAGAGACAACTTCCAGGCAAATCTGCAAACAAAACTTGAAGACCATCCTACAGATCCTTCTCCTACAGTGCTTTGGCAACATATCAAAAACAGTATCCTCCAGTCTGTGGAAGAATCCCTCAGGTTCTCCCACAAGAAAAATCAAGACTGGTTTGATGAAAACAACCAAGAGATCTAGGAGCTGTTGGCAAAGAAGAGAACTGCTCACCAGGCATATCTCACCCAGCCAACTTGCCATGTAAGAAAAGCAGCTTTCTGTCTCACATGTAGTAAACTTCAACAAAAACTCTGAGACATGCAGAACAAGTGGTGGATCAATATAGCAGAAAAGACACAATGCTGTGCAAATCTGGGTGATCACAGAGGATTTTATGAAGCTCTTAAAGCAGTGTTTGGACCTACTTATCAGGTCCAAGGCTCCTTATACAGTACAGATGGTCAAATATTAATTACTGATAAAGCCTCCATCCGGAATCAATGGGCTGAACATTTTCAGTCTCTTTAGTGCCAACCAAGTACTCAAAGACTCAGCTATCCAACATATGATACAAAAACCGACGAAAAATGAATTGGACATAGCTCCCACTTTGGAAGAGACCCTTAAGGCCATATAGCAGATGAAAAACAGCAAGGCAGCTGGGATTGATGGAATCCCACCTGAACTTTGGAAACACAGAGGTCATGCACTCCATGATAAATTCCACAAACTCCTTGTGAATTGCTGGGGAAAAGGGGAACTGCCATCAGATCTCTGAGATGCAGTCATCATCACCCTCTACAAGAAAAAAGGAGCAAAATCCGATTGCTCGAACTATCGAGGTATAACACTGCTCTCTATTGCTGGAAAAATCCTTGCAAGGATACTCCGGAACAGATTAGTTCCTGCTATTGCAGAAGAACTTCTTCCTGAAAGCCAATGTGGCTTCAGAGCCAATAGGAGTACTACAGATATGGTATTTGCCCTTAGACAACTGCAAGAGAAACGTAGAGAGCAGAACAAGGGTCTCTATGTAACATTTGTTGACCTCACCAAAGCCTTCAACACTGTGAGTAGAAAAGGTCTGTGGCAGATCCTGGAAAGACTAGGATGTCCCCCCAAATTCCTTAAAATGATTATCTTGCTACACAAGGGCCAGCGCGGTCAAGTCAGATATGGTGATGCTGTTTCAGAGCCCTTTCTAATAACTAATGGAGTGAAGCAAGGTTGTGTTCTTGCTCCAACTTTATTTACAATCTTCTTCAGCATGATCCTCCAAAGGGCTATGGCAGAGCTTGAAGAAGAAGACGGCATCTATATACGTTACCATACTGATGGTAGCTTGTTTAACCTAAGCCATCTGAGGGCTCGCACGAAGACTCTAAACTATCTAGTCTGTGAGCTGCTCTTTGCGGATGATGCTGCCCTTGTTGCCCACACGGAAGCAGGTCTGCAGCCTAACATCCTGCTTTGCAGCAGCTGCAGAGGTGTTTTGGGCTGGAAGTCAACCTGAAGAAAATGCAAGTTCTTTACCAGCCTGCACACAGGACAAACACCACCATCCCCACATTGCCGTCAGCAAATCTGTGCTCAAGTCCATTCACCAGTTCACCTACCTGGAAAGCATCATCTCCTCAGATGCCAAGATTGACAAAGAGATCGATCACAGATTAGCAAAGGCATATAGTGCATTTGGAAGACTTCACAAAAGAGTCTGGAGTAACAAACACCTGAGGCGAAGCACAAAAATCAGTGTGTATAGAGCCATTGTACTGTCTATTCTCCTTTACGGGTCTGAAACATGGGTCACTTATCGCCAACACTTACAACTGCTTGAACGCTTTCATCAGCGCTGTATAAGCACAATCCTAAATATACACTGGACTGACTATGTGACGAATGTTGCTGTCCTTGAGCAAGCAGGGATCACCAGCATTGAGGCCATGATATTGAGAACACAGCTGCGCTGGGCAGGGCACATTTCCAGGATGGATGACCATCACGTCCCCAAAATAGTACTCTACGGTGAACTCACCACGCATCAGCGTAAGAGGGGCACTCCAAAAAAGCGATATAAGGACTTCCTGAAACAACATCTCAGGCTCAGCCAAATTGATCACCAACAATGGTCCGCCCTGGCCCCACATTGGGAGGCATGGAGACACACTATCCACAATGCTGCAGCCTTATTTGAGAACTCACACCGAACAAGTCTTGAAGAGAAACAACAACGCAGAAAGAATCACAACCTGGAAACATCACCCAAGGAGACCTTCTGCTGTGCTTTCTGCAACCGGACTTGTTTATCTTGGATTGGCCTTTTTAGTCATCAGCACGCTTGCAAAAAGCATGGGATGAGTCCTTCCTGGTGCCAGTTACACGACAGAAATTGTTGCGGTGCTTACCGTGATTTTGTGTTCACGAATCCGTCCCTCGCTGTTTATATGATTTACGTCACTGATGTGGATATCCCGGGTGGTCCCGTGACTGATATTTACACGTCCAAAGTTCCGTGTTATTTTAGGGGGGGGGTTGGCTATCAATCAAGGATGCAATTACTCGTGTTTTCACAACCTCGGTGAGGCACTTCCTTTAGAGTTCCAAGCCACAAGCAATGCTATTGACTGGCTGGGGGGGGAGAGGGGGGGAGAGGTTTGTTATTCCCCTTGCTTCTTTAAAATGTTAACTCTTTAAGAAGAGGCAGAAAGCATTTTGAAAGAACCAGACTGAGATCTTTCGCTCAGACGCAGGAACGAACAAGTGCTTTCCATTTGAAATCAAGCCGAGTGGGGGGGGGGAGGCTTCGTATTCCCCTTGCCTCTTTAAAATGTTAACCCTTACAGCAGAGATTAGCTGCAGAGTTCATGTTTCAAGCCAGCTACAGACAGGCATTTTGAAAGACACAGACACAGAGAGGGGAATTTAAGGGGTGTTCATTTGCTCAGAGGCTGGAATATTTTACTGTGCCCGTTCAGATCCAGGGAGGTGACCAAGGCAGGGGATGAATGGGCGACCCTCTGTCCACCACGATCTCTCTGTAGCATGCAGTGTAGAAATCCATTTAAAAAGGTGATTGAGTACATGCGCGTGCACACACACACATCAACCTTCGTGCAGCTGGAAGGGATGCCTTTATTTTCAGCTGGTGAAGCTGGATCTGTTGAACGGGTTACTGACCCCTCCTTTTCTGGTCCCTGATCTTTAAGCCCGCCCCCAGTCACCATTTCCGGCCATCCCTAGTACCAAGACATTTTGTCCCAGGCTGTTTACATTTCTGATTTTCCAAATCCTCCAGTGACTTTTTTAAAAACTGGCACAAACCGCGGGAGTGGAAGTCCCGCAGGTTGAGGGATAAAAGGTGGCCCCCCTTCCGAAAATCACATACCCGACCCGATGTATGTGTAAACTGCCAGGGATTGACACGAATTCTTCCCACTACATTTTCATCGTGTAAACGGCACCCTTGAATCTTCGTTTGCGAAGAAAAGCCAGAGAGAGATATAAAATAGCAAAATCGAGGTTTGCTTTTTGGATTATTATTTTAAGAATATTTTCAAGCTGTGAATACTTAAATCCATGGATACCAAATCCGTGGATATGGAGGGACAACTATATAAGCCTTTGTAGAGTTGCCTCTGATGAAGTAGACTAAAGTCTACAAAAGCTTATGCTACCAGCTTCTTTCTCTCAATCTCAAAGGTGCTACAAGATCCCTTAGTATTACTATATGTTACATGGTAAGAAGAGAACTATCTCCTTTCATTTTACAACTGTAATGTAACTTAGTTATAACTTTCTTATTTGAAAGAACAATTATTACCTAGCAGCTAGTTACTTCCAAGCTCTGAAAAATCCCTAACAGGACTACTATGATAGCAATAGCATTGATATTTATATTCCACTTATCAGTGTCAAAGCACTCCCTAAGATGTGGTCCCCAGATGTTGTTGGACTACAGTTTCCAGAAACTCCAGACAGCAAAGCCAATAGTGAGGGATTCTGGGAACTGTAGTCCAACAACATCTGGGGACCCGCAGGTTGAGAACCACTGCAGCCTAAGCGATTTACATTCTTTTTTTTTAGCTAATTGCCCCCAACAAGCTGGGTACTCATTTCGCCAACCTATGGAAAGATGGAAGGCCCAGTCAACCTTGGAGCCCTCTGGGATCAAACTCATAACCTTGTGGCTTGCAGTACTGTCATTTAACCTCTGCACCACCAGGCCTAGTTCATGGGAACAGGACAGTGTAAATTGGGAGGAGTGCTGAGTGAAATACATCAGGAAGACTTACTATTAGCTCTCCGTAGGAAGAGAGAAGCCCAGCTCCATAGGCTTTGACAATTCCATTCTGTTTGCAGAGCCCAAACTCCACTGTGAACCAATAAAGCTGGGAAGAAACATGAGATCTCAGAGAAAGTCAGTATTCAAAATAGTTGGGATTTTGTTATCCAGACTTCTCCACTCCCCTGTCCCTGCTCCTTCTGCCCATGACAGCTTCTTCAGACTGTTCTTTCAGGAAAGTGAAACTATACTATTGAAATAGTTGTTATGGTCAAGCTATTTGAAGTTATTTTCACAGCAACAACAACAACAACAACAACAAAACAAGGTCCCACAGCCTAGGAGATGATGCAGCTGCTGCCCATAAGAATGTTTCTTCTTCACCAGACATTTTATACAGTTATAATCTAGACAAACAGACATAGACTTGGACTCAATGTTTTTTTAAATAATAATAATAATAATAATAATAATAACAATAATCCAGTAATAAGACCTTACTGTTGAAAGTTTTTCTATTTCCTCATCAGTTGCTCCCAAAGATGCGAGTCCAATATCCTAGAAGCAAAAGAAAGAAGACTGTCTATAAACACAGACTGCTGAGCAAATTCTGTTAAGGACTTTGTGTTTTATACAGTTCACCCCCGTATCTGTGGAACCAATACCCACAGTTTCAATTATACATGGCTGAAAAAATAGGGACAACAACAAAACCATAGAGCCACACTGGAAAATGTCTAGAGAAGTGTCCTCTCTAGAAATTTCTAAATCCTCCAGCTGGGGCCGGGACTAGCCATAGACATTAATGAGTATTCATCTAAAGGGAGAAAAACATAACCCTCCACAGCACATTTTACCTTAGGTAATCAAGACATGTGAGTTACTAAACTGAGGTAATTGATAAGTCTACAACAGGAATGAGCAACTGCAGTGTAGGAGGGGGCATTTTTTCACTCCTTTATCCCCTGGTGGTTTGCATGGACATGACTGACTTAACCAGAACTCATGTCATGTCACTACTGGTTTCATTATCTGGTGATTTTTCAGCAACCCCCCCCCCTGATTTTTAAAGACTGAGGGTGCACAATCTGGACTGTGTTAAGGACTGGATGCAGATTAATAGACTGAGGCTTAAGGCAAACAAGAGGGAAGTGCTGCTGGTCAATAGGAAAACCAATCTGGGATTGGGATTGCAGCCTGTTCTGGATGAGGTTGCTCTCTTTCTGAAAGATCGGGTTCATAGTTTGGGGGTGCTCTTGGACCCAGCACTGCTCCTGGAAAATCAGGTTTCTGTGGTGGCCAGGAGCGCTTTTGCCCATCTTTGGATGATGTGCTATTCAATATCTTTATCTATGACTTGGATGAGGGAATAGAGGGTATGCTTATCAAGTTTGCAGATGACACCGAATTAGGAGGAGTAGCTAATACCCCAGAGGACAGGATCAGAATCCAAAATGACCTCAACAGTTTAGAAATCTGGGCCAATACTGACAAAATGAATTTCAACAGGGAGAAATGTAGGATACTACACTTGGGCAGTAAAAATGAAATGCACAGATATAGGATGGGTGACACATGGCTTGAGAGCAGTACATATGAAAAGGATCTAGGAGACTTAGAGGACCACAAGCTGAACATGAGTCAGCAGTATGATGCAGCAGCTAAAAAAGCCAATGCAATTCTAGGCTGCATTAATAGGAGTATAGTGTCTAGATCAAGGGAAGTAATAGTGCCACTGTATTCTGCTTTGGTCAGACCTCACCTGGAATACTATCCAGTTCTGGGCACCACAATTCAGGAAGGTTATTGAGAAGCTTGAACATGTCCAGAGGAGGGTGACCAGGAAGGTGTGGGGTCTGGAAGCCATTATGCCCTATGGGGAGTGGCTTGGGGAGCTGGGCATGTTTAGTCTGGAGAAGAGAAGGTTGAGAGGGGACATGATAGCCATGTTTAAATATTTGAAGGGACATCATACTGAGGATGGAGCAAGCTTGTTTCTGCTACTCCAGACACTAAGACACAGAGCAATGGGTTCAAACTGCAGGAGAAGAGATTCCACCTAAACATTAGGAAGAACTTCCTGACAGTAAGAACTGTTCGAAAGTGGAATACACTGCCTCATAGTGTGGTGGTGTCTCCTTCTTTGGAGGTTTTTAAACAGAGGTTGGATGGCCATCTGTCAGGAATTATTTCATTGTGTGTTCCTGCATGGCAGGGGTTGCACTGGATGGTCCTTGTGGTCTCTTCCAACTCTATGATTCTATGTACTAGCTGAGCCTTTTCTTGGGGAAGGCAGATCTGGCCACAGTGGTTCATGCCTTAGTTACCTCCTAATTAGACTACTATAATGTGCTCTATGTGGGGCTGCCCTTGAAAAGTGTTTGGAAACTGCAGCCAGTGTGAAATCAGCCACCCAACTGGTGTCCAGTGTGCATTTTAGAGACTGCATAACACCAGTCTTGGATGAACTGCACTGGCTTCCAATTTGCTTCCAGGTTCAATTCAAGACTCTGGTGTTGGCCTACAAAGCCCTAAACAACTTGCAGCCAAGATATCTAAAAGACTGCCTGATCCCATATGAGCCTGCTAGAAATTTGAGATGTCCAGAGGAGGCCTTGTTGCATGTCCCAACACGTCATGAAGTTAGGTTGGCGGTACATGTAACAGGGCTTTCTCTGTAGCAGCACATTAACTATGGAACCCCCCACTAAAGGAAGTTAGGCTGGTGCCATCTCTTTTAAGTTTCTGGTGGGCAACTAAAACAGAGCTCTTCCACACAGCATTCAGTGTTTGAAATTACTGTTTTAACTGTTTTAAAACTGGGTTCTAGGACCATTTTTAGATTGCTTTTAGGTGTTTTAAAAGAGTATTTTAATGTGTTTTTAAAATGTTTTTTTCTTTGTATTGTTTTAATTGGTTTTTATTTATTCATTGCCTTGGGAGCCCTTGTGGGTTGGCAGGCGATACAGATAAATTTTACAAAAATAAATATTAAATATAATTGTGTATGTATAACACAGGCAAATATTTCCTGGTCCATTATGTTTTAATTCTAACTGTTGTTTATGTTTCTAGGTTTTGAGGAGTGTAAAAATCAGAAACTGTATATGTCCTATACAGCATCCTTTTGCAACCAGACTCTTTCACACTACACAGTTTAATAGCACTATCATTCCACTTCAACTGCCATGGCTGCATTGTATGGAATCTTGGGGTTTGCAGTTTGGTGAGGTACCAGAGCTCTCTGGTTGAGAATTCTAAGTAGCCCACCCTAAACAATAAATCCCATGATCCGATAGGATGTAACTGTGGCAGTTAAAATGGAATTGTAGTGCTATCACTGTGGAGTGTGAAAGCACCCCTGCTTCCCTCCACAACCATGTTGGCTGGGGGAGTATGGGAACTGTAGTCCACTGTATCTGGAGGCTACAGGCTAGGGAAGGTTGCTCCTTATGCACCCTAATTCCTCTCTGTCACCCTTCCCTGGAGGGCCTGTGTCTTCAGAAGGTTCTATGAATGGCAGCAATGCTCTAGGGGTTTTCTAGTCAAACACAGGCTGTGCTTTCAGCACAAGATGATTCACCTCCTGCTCACCTGGGAGAACTGTGCAAATGTCTTGTCTGCCAACATTGGTACATGTCCCAGGAGTTCATGGCAGCAGTCCCTTCAGTTCAAAAAGAAATACCACCAATTAGCTGTTGAGTCTGGAACAGCAAGCCAAACTCTGACACTCTAGTTCTCAAACATTGTGGCATAGTTGATGTGAGGAATTTCTATAATACAGTACTCACGGTTCTGGGGAGTGCATGGGAGAAGATGCATGGCGGATGTATTGTGTACACTGAAACACCCTGAAGGCCAAGCTGGCTAGAAAGTCACGAGCAGAAAGAAGACCAGCTACAGGTCGGAGCTGAAACCCAGTTCTCTCTGAAATAAACCAGACCCACCCTTGATGATTTGGTTATATAATTTGAGCCACATTGCATAGGATTATATAATTGTTCCCAACTAAGAAAACAAATATCTATTTCATAAACGGAGGGGAGGGAGGGAGAGTTAAAAATTTTTTAAAGCCTTTCCAATAAATCAGTTTCTGTCAAAACTACCAAGTGTATGATCTAGTTGGAACTTCTTATTTTAAAAACTGCTACAAATCACATTTCTGTTCATATAGATGTGTGGTGTAGTGGATTGTGTATTGGCCTAGGACTCTGGGAGACCAAGGTCTGAATTCCTGCTCAGCCTTGGAAACTCACTGCATGGCCTCAGACAAGTCACTCTCTCTCAGGCTCAGAGGAAGGCAATGGCAAATCTCCTTAGACAAAATCTTGCCAAGAAAATCCAGGATAGGGTTGCCATAAATTGGGGTCAACTTGAATGTTCAAAACAACAAATATTTGATAACAATCTCTTTGTCTGCTTATGTGTTATAAATTCATTTATGTGTTATAAATACATTATCATGTACTTTATATAGCATTAAAATACCCTAAAGGTACCAGATACCATCTGATTTTGGAAACTAAGCCCTGGTTAGTACTTGGATGTGAGTCAGCCCTGGTTAGTACTTGGATGGGAGATCACCAACAAATACCAGGTGTTGTAGGGTATATTTCAGAGGAAGGAACTGGCAAAACCACCTCTCAGTATTCCTTGGCTGAGAAAACCCTATGAAATTTATGTTGTTGCCATACATTGACAGATGACTTGAAGGCACGTACACACATGATGGTTTATTTATTTTATAAAGCAACATGCTTCTTTCTGGGGAATATTCTAAATACATTATTCTGTAGATCCATTCCTGGGCATGGTGGATCTACTCTCAATTTTATGGATGCTCCTTCCACAGCTTCTTTACGTTGTACTGGAGTTCTCCTAGTGTCAAACTTCTGAAGAAATAGGGTTCTGCACTGGGAGAGCTCCCACACAACTCAGAGCAGCTATAGGAAGAGTAGCTGTAATATCAAGAGTGAATTCACCATCTCAATAGCAACAGATCCATCAGCTGCCCCTGCTGTTTAGCAGCATGAGCCAACTGTATCCTCATATCTGATTATGTTGTTCTGCTTTGAAAACAATGTTTTATGTTTTGTGGCATTTGAAGGAATCCCCCTGGAGGTTCCATCCAGGTAGTTCTTTGGCTTACTGGTAATTACGGAGTCAACTCTGGCAGATAGAATCTGTGAAATTGTCTCATTTTGGTTGCTCGCTAGAAGTAATTTGGGATGGATGGCTCCGCCCCTTTCTGGACTGTGTAATTGTGCATGTACTCATTAATAAGACTATTCCATCCCATTTTAATATCACTCTGCTTTTTCTTTTAATAAAGAACCTCATGAGAATGAATTTTAAAAATATTGTCTGTATACTGTTCAAAATGTATACAATCATAACCCGGCTTTACATTCTTGTAACTTTGGGGATGCACATTTATGGTTATCAATGTCTAAACATAATCCCCCAAAATGACCTCTTAAAAGCCAGGCAGTTTCCCCAACCAAAGGGTTTCTGAGGCACTGCAGATTGGGGCACTGGGAAATGATCACTGCTGGTCATGGGTGCATTGAGACAGGCAGCTGCAGCAGCACCCTAAGGGGTCTCTCCAGCTGCCTAGCTCAACATGCCCCATGACCAAGAGAGCACTGCAGTTGTCATTCCCCAACATCCTGATCTGCAGCACCTTGGAAATCCTTTGGTTGGGGTGCTGCCTGGCTTAAGAGGTAGGTTTGGGGGGTGGGTAGCATTGCCAGAAGTAGCCACATCAATGGAGCTCTGCTGTTGTAGCTATTTATGCTGATGCAGTATCTTGGTCTATATTTAAAAACACATTTTGAACATACATTATCACAAAATACACACTTCTTAACCCTATTTCCCCTCAAACTTTGTGTTCCTAAGTACATTTGATTCTAAAATATGTGACTCTGTAGTTGTTGTTTAAAACTGAGGACTGCATCAAAAAATCCAGAGAAGTGTGATTGGCACAAAGGAACTGTGCCAATCTGCAAATTAGTCAAGAGGTGTGGATTGTGTCAATTCATATCCAAACTGGCAAATGACAAACTCCTCAACCAGTGGCTAAGTCAAAAAAAGTTTGTGGTTGTGGTCGTGGTTGGTATTTGCAGGTTCTGGTACTCAGATAGCTCTTTCTCAAATTTGCTACTTAAGATCTTTCTAAGTGGAGATGCTGGGAAAGAATCTAAGTGATGTGGGGGGGATTTCTCCTGCATATACAGCATGTGTTCTACCACTGCATTAGAGCACCTTTTATATATGAATTAATGTAAGAAATATTATGGTGATTTAAAGGACAACATATTATGGTGATTTAAAGGACATTTTATGGATTTTACCCCCAATGAAGAGCTTAGCTCAAAACATACAACACTTATCATTTGAATAAACTCTTTTCAGAGTGCTTCACTCTTTGGAGATTCTCCTTTGCTATTATGAACAGAGTCTTCCTTCTGTCTCTTCTTTTAAAATTTTGCTCCTTTGTAAATTTCCATCACTGTTCATAATAAAGCCCTGTCACTCCAGGAACTAAAAGTACCCACCTTTTAGGAAATGGGAGACGTCCTCGAGCTGAGGGATGTTGTTTTCACTATAACCACAGTATCTTTCCAGTAAGTGAAAAGCATCCAGGTGTTCTTTGCAGGCATGAGTGGGATAGAGGCTCTTCAGTGTACTGTACACCTCCCTCCTTTACAACAATAGAGGAAAGTCAGACCTCACCATCTCCAGCTCACTTTACACAGTTGAGACAGGTGTCTCTCACCTAAATTCATCACCAAACTAGCAGCTAACTATTATCACAATGAGACTTTCTTCCCTACCATTGTCCCTTCAGACCTCTGCATTTCCTGAAGGCCTATCCTAAGAGGTTTCCCAGCCCTCTGATACATATTTTGAGGGTACATAGAGGGGCTGAAAGGGGAGAGGGAATTGCCCCACTTCCAGTTCTGCTGACAGAAGCCAGATTTCTGGAACCCGAGTTGTTTTTGGAGATTATCAGACGACCCCATTTAAAATGTTCTTTTGCCGGCATTAAAAAAACCCCACATTTCTATGCCAGCAAAAGAACACACACCCCATGCTTACCTTCCTACCCAACAAAGGCAGCCCCAGCAATAAAAAGGTAGTGAACACTTCTTCATTCAAAATCCTGTGAGACTTCAGTTCATCACGTGGGAAATTTAAAAATAAAAACAAAATAAACACATTAAAACTTTACACAAGCACCTAAACACACTTTAAAGGTTCCAAGTAATCCAGGGAGGGTCATAAAAAGAGCTAAACTTACCTAGATGTCCCGATCTCACCTAGAAGTGTTTGTGTCAGACCGGCCATTTTTGTGCAGTGTGAGATTTAAATGGCCAGAGGTTTTGCACACCCGCAGTGCCAGCACAAAAGCAGCACAAAGGATCTATTGATGGCTTCATCCATCAGGTACATTAGCATAATGCCTGTGGAATACAAAAGTACAACGTCATCTGATATTGGCGTCCTTTTGCATTCCACTGGCATTGTGATCTTGCCACAATTGATGCGTCTGATAATCTCCTTTATCATTAGGCTAGCTGGAACAATAGGATCTAAGAATTCCCCACCTGAGTCCAATAATGACAATTAGTAAGATCCAGAGTGAATGGGAACAAATCTGAGACCCATGGGAAATTTTTGAGGTACAGATGTTAGCAGAGAATCTACCAGAATATTTGATTTGCATTTTGTCCAGAGGGAACTAGGAAAGGTATACCCATACTTACCAGGTTGTGATTTCCTCTGCTGTGTATTCCACTCGAGGAATTGGGTCACCACTATTAGAAGAATACAGGTTTAGTTTAAAACTAAAACTAAGTTGGGCAAGACTATATTGTTTGACTAAGTTCAAATGTAATGCAGATCATGTTTCTCAAGGATTCTTGGTCCTCTCCCTCATGACAAGTTTCTGTGTGACCCTTAATGTGGCTGCATTATACAACACACATTTAAATAAGAAAAAAACTAATTAAAGAAAACATGCAGCCAGTATGTAACATAAAAAGCTAAAACAAACGTAGGAAATACATTTCAGTTTAAAATCACAAATGAAAATGACAACCAGACAATGCAAGAGGAGGGGGAGGAGGAGGATACTATCATTTTTCCCCCTTCTGTTTCAAGTTTGTCTGTAAAATCTGGATCCTTCTGGATACACTAACACCTGGATTTTTAGCAATTAATTACATTCATTTAATCCACACCTGACTGTATACAGTTTCATATGTACATGTCTTTTGCTTCAGTATGTGTAAATTTGCTACTTTTGATTTCTCCTGTTTTCTCATTCTTGTAGTCTTAATTTGGTTTTTTCCTGTTTCTACATCAGTTTAAATTTAAGTTCAACTAGAAATAACTGAATGTTTTTATAAACATATCTCCCCCAGTATATATGTTTTGTATGCAATTTTGCCTAATGTATACATGTACTGCAAATAATTTCCCCTGATATAATGCATTTTTAGGAACATTCATATTTTGTACATATTTCCCCCTAATATACTCATTTTTCTATTCATTTTTGATTGGTGGCTATATCACAACATTTGGAGAAATGTGAACATAAAAGGATAACTGGATTTCAGTTTGCATTGTGGAAAATAGGAATTAGAATCTAATTGACATTTTCCCATTGAAAAATGAGAATTAAATATATTCACATTAAAATGCAAGCCAAACAAAATTTTACATCTATCAACAACGTTCATTTTATAAATCTATCCCATACAGAGGTCAAACACATTATAAGTATCAGAGAAATTGTTACCCTCAACAATTAACTTCTTTGGTTGCTTCTTCGTGTTGAAGGAATTATCATAATGGCTCTATGGAACTGGTAATTATATAGCACTGAAAACATGATGGGAAAGTGGGAAAGAGTAGAACCAACAGAGTGCAATGGCAAAAGACAGAACAAAGAGAAAAATCAAGTAGATGTCCTAGCCAGTACACTATGCAATGCAACAAGTCTTACTGCTTATAATGGAAGGCAATTTCTGCTATCATTTTCCTTCGTTGCCGATATACTTGGTCAGAGAAGCCCTTGGAGGAAAGAACACAGCAAGAATATTATTTTACATTTTGGCATTAAAGAATATAGTGGACAATACCTATTATGGGTTGTTCAAGGTAGAAAAGGATAACATTCACTGACAGCTGCTTTTTGCTAGGAAGGCAACTGTTGATTTCTCTCCAAAGTCTATACCAGGTGGTAGTGGTAAATTTTAAATTGCAAGTGCTCCTCATGCAGATACCTATGTCCATGTCCCAAAGGCAACAACAAAAATTCAGGTAGCTGCGTTAATTCGTTTCTCACTTTCTGTACTCTGTTTATTACGATCACCTGTCCATCCCAGAATAGTGAAAAGACAGGGTAATGATTAGTGCATTAGACTTTTGCTGGATCCATGCAGGTTTGTGTCCTTGGTTCACCATTAGATTCTCTTAGACTAGTCACCACCTGAGTTTAGCCTATGGGCTTGTCTACACTGGCCAAATACTGCCCATGTTCCAGAGCCCTGTCATTCAAACACAGGCCATTTACCCTGAGCTGTCCCCAGGCAGTCCAAATGACCCTCAGGGCTGGAATGAGGGCGAGCTGGGATATGGCCATTTACCACATTTTAAGAAAATACCTGGTTTAATCCAATACTGATGTATCAGGCCCCATGTGTCTGTGGGCGCCCACCCCAAAATGCCACTCCTTGCTGCTGCCACCAGCTCCCTCACTCTCCCAGAAGCCAGGTGGGGGTCCTGCAGCATGTGACCAAGGCTAGTCATATGCAGGGGACCTGCAATCATATGTTGCAGGACCCCTGCCTGGCTCCCACATTAGTGAGAAAATGGCAGCTGCAGTGGCAGCCATAGCTTCAGCGATGGGCCAGCACCCTGTTTGGACTCCAGCCCATTTTCTGCAGGTAATGGGGGGAGGGGACTGGTCAGCTCTGGGGGCAGGATACTCTGGCAGGGAGCCAGCATATCCTGCCTGGTATAGATGCGCCCCATCTTACAGGGTTGTTATGGGTAGGTACAAGGTCTTGGGTGCAGAAAACTCACTGCCACGTATCCCACCTTATATTCAATAAAGGAGGGTCGGGCTACATATGAGGAACATTAAAGCACCAAGTAGTGCACAACCTGGCTTTTAATGATGTTGTTGTGGTTCATTTTGAAGTGTTCATAACAGACTGTAGTACAATTACATTATCTTCTAACATGCCTTTAATATCATGTACACTTCTTGTAGTTTTCATCTTCACCACCTTCAGCAAGTCTTAGTGGGTCTTAATTGTATATTCAGAATCAACCCATTGCAAAACAATTTGCATTACAATAGGAGTTGCTTACAATGGGGTGGTCAAATTGCAGCCCATAGGCCACATGTGGCCTCTAGGCCCCAGTTTTGTGACTCCTGAAGCCCATCATCAGTTCCCTAAAGCCCCTACACCAACATTTTTAAAAAATCAGCACAATTTCCCTACAATTTTTTGCCCCCAAACCATGCAGAAAGACCCCAAATGTGTGAAAACACACAGGATACCCCACCCACTCCCACAAGTACCCCAGAACCCCATACTACCTCCAAGTAGCTCTGTTTTCCTCTGCAATCTCTCTAAAAATGGAGACAAGAAGTGACACAACATCACTTCCTTTTACCATTTTCAGAGGGACTACAGAGAAAAACAGGTATTTATTTGGGCTTGCCTATGGGGGTCCCTAGGGGAGAATTGACCCCTGGCACCCACATGGTTGCCCACCCCTGGCTTAAAACAATTCAATATATTGCTGGGAAAAGCTTGCTGGGAAAGCTCCTTAGCTACTTTTAGAAGTGTAGCTGAGCTTAAAGGAAACAAGATGACCTGAATCCTTCATGACACAGGAGGCCCTGCTAATCAAAAAGTACTGGGACTTTGATCCTGCAAGCCCTAGCTCCACTACATTACTGGTTTATTCAGAAGAACTAGCTGTAGCCGATGTAACATACATCAGTGGTCTGTTGGGGGCAAGTTCACTACATGGGTTCTTTCACAGCGGCAGCAGCGGCATCCCACCACCACCATTCCCACTGCCACTTGACTGTGTGGGTTATCTTCCACCACCACTTGACTGTGTGGGTTCTCTTACAGTGGCAGCAGCAGCATCCTGATGTTGCCACCATTCCCTCCGCCATCACCAGTTTACTGTGTGGGACCTGTCGCAGAGGCAGCGGTGGTGGCAGGGCAATGATGTGACCCCCTGGGTGGCCAGGCAAGGCCACAGCTTAGTAGGCTGAGGAGGTGCAGCTGAGAAACACCCTCTAGCTGCTGATTGGCCAGCCAAGGAATGCTAGGATTAGTTTGAAATGTTCCCTAACCGGCCAGCACACTGGGCACAGCAAGATACCTAAGAGTTTTATACATATAGATAGATCGCAAGCTTGCTGGGACCACTAAAATGGACTCAGACAGAGAGGGACAGAAGATTTGTGAAAGCAGAGTTATTCACTCACCGGATGATCCAGATCCAAATCAGGATCAAATTTGGTAACCAAATGGTGACATCTGTCTAGCTCAGAGATTTTTCTTGGAAACCAATGAACTATATTCCAAAGAAAGAAAGAGATAGTGGAGTGAGAATTTAAAAGAGCTTTGTCAATGCATAAATCATATTGTGGTCTTAACCCAGATAAAATAACCAAGAAGCAGGGACAGAAGACACACTTGCCTATCTTCTTTAGCATCCTGTATAATTATAATCTTCCCTGCGGTAAAACAAATAAAATCCAGATTCACCTGCTGTCAGTGCTTTTGGGAAATGTAGCCCTTGCTACATTACACAGCTGTTCATATGCAAGTCTACCTTCTTCCACTGTAATGAAGGCAAATTCATAACATTATTGAAAATTAACTATGGTGTAAGCATCAAGTATCTGAAACAGGAGTAAATCTAGGGTGTGTGAATACCCTTTGCCATTGTAGAGTGGGGTGATCCAAGAGGCATTTTCTCTCCAGTTTCTGCTCCCAAACTTTTAAGGCCCAGTGGGATCACACACACACACACACATAAAGTGGAAGTGACCCATTTTGGAACCCCCCCCTCCACCTCCATGGGCCTCAAACAGGCCAGGAGCACCAAATGGCCCATTGTGCCCCCTGGGTAGTATGATTACCCATTTGAGGTGAAAAATCAACAGTGGGTCATGACATTTATCTCCCAAAAAGGAAAGACTAGAAGGGGATGGTGGAGATGGAGAGAAAGGGCAAGGATAAAGAAAGGAAAAAGGAGGAGGAAGAAGAAGAAATAGAGCAGCAAAGGGGGTGGTAGAGAAGACACTATTTAACCCCAGTATGATGTATTCCCAACAGTGATGCTCTGCCATTTGTGAAATTTTGGTTTTGGCAGTGGGCTATTATTTTGGAAGCTATATGCACATAGGTTGAAACGCATACCATGTCAGATTTTTAAATACTGGTAGTAGAAAGGGGATAGGGGACAGTGCTGAATTGCTCTAAAGCAAGCCTTTCACTACATCGTCTCATAGGTAGGGTGGATTTCCAACTATTGCCACTGAAAAACACCTCCCTTGGGTAGCTAAAATTTTAAAGGCTATTCAAGATGTTACATGGCATTCCAAACAGTTCACAATTATATGTTCATGTGTGTATCAATTCCTCAATCAGTGTGGGGGATTCTGGTATGCTGATTGGGGGATTCTGGGGGCTGTAGTCCAGAAAGTAATTTTTCCTAGCTCTGGTGTATGCCATGCACACACATGCGAATATACATAACAACTGAATGGTGCTATGCTAACTTGCCTCTAATGATGGACATTCTTATAGCATCATAGAGTTGTAAGGACCCTTGGAGATAAGTTAGTGCAGACCTTGGAGTATAGGATATAACCAGAGTGTCCCTTACAAAGTGGCATCCTGTATGGGTATCACTCCAGAAGGCTTATGCCCCAATACCAATCTATAAAAAGCAAAGACCAGAAATGACCTCTGCAATCTACTGAGGAAGAAGCTGTCTCTGAAAACATCCCCCAGTCATGTGTCATCATGAACTAAGCTACAAGATCCTTACACTTGTCTTCTTTCGTACTCCTTACATCTTCGGAGACACGTTTAAGAGAGCTGATGAGGGTGCTCAGGTCAGAGCTGTGGAGTTCACATCGTACAAAGTATTCCAGGTCAGCGGTCCCCTCTCGCAGTTTCTTGCTGGGTCTTGTTTCTAAATGATGGATTTTGGCCTCAAACGTCTTGAGAAACAGACAGACAGAGATACAGAGACAATTAATCACTCAAAATGAGACAACAAGAGACTGCCCTCATCCAGCTGAAACTGAATTAAACACTGCATTTAAAAAACAAACAAACCCAATACCTTCAATAAAAAAGGTTATTTTCAAGACAGGGTTTATTCTAAGCTCTCCCCCCCCCCACTAATTGTGTATATAGCCAGAAGGCCAGTGGCCAAGGAGACACCTGTCCCAAATCTTCCCAGTATTGTGTGTCATTTTGTGTGACCATGTAGTGCTTGATAGAAAGGAGAGCTTCACCAAGACATTAACTGAAGGTGCATTGGCATTGTCCCTGAGGCATCATGGCACTGTGGACTAAACCAGAATTAAGTAATGGTGAAAATCATTACAAAATCTGGTGAAGAAAACCAGGGCTTTATAGGTGCCTGCAAACCCTGCAGTCCTGGTGAACAAGGAGTGCTGGGTGCATTTAACAATGCATGCAGCAACAGAATTGAATCCAAAGCAACTAGACATTTCTTCATGCCTATATCCTCCTGAGTCACAGATGGAGCACTCAGGTAGTTGGTCCCAATAATATACAATTCATATAAGTTTAAAAGACTGAAAGGAAAAAAAAGTATTCTTTTTTAATGTTCTAGTTTGATTTTTCTCTTTTATTTCTTTGAAGAAAGAACTTTGGTCCTAATTAACACACGTATTGCCAACAGCACAAAAACCTATTCCCTACTACATATTTCATCTTCACTTTCCATTTCAAAATGTGTCCAACTACACATTAGAATAATGGCTGAAGTGGAAGAAAAAATAGTCCAGAAAAGACAAGACACCTCACCAGATAAATGATGGGGGGGGAAAGGCTGTTTCCTGACCTTGCACTGGGTTGCCATCTCTAATTTGGAGCAAAACCACTCCTTTTACATTAAAAAACAAAAACAAAAACCCAAACCACAGAACCATTGGATTTTCAAATATGGTCAGACTGACAAAACTGTTTAGCACAGAAGGTTACTCTAATTATCCCTTTTTAAATCCCTTGGATTTTATTCAGGAAAAGATATTTCATAAACAATGATATCTTCTGAGGTATACATTTCTTTGAGGCAACATTGATACTGTCGATGTGTTTGCTTTTGATGGTCCTCCATCACAGAGCTTGCAGGCTGGGAAAACCTGGGAGCAATAGGCTCCGAAAGGTAATTTTTCCAAGTAGTGCATCAGTTACACAGTTTGTGAGTTGTTTCACTAGAGGCTTCAATCCTCATAGTGATTTTGTTCCCTTACACATCCTTTCTCCATCCCATCTCATCCAATAACAGATAACACCAAAACTAAACACAGAAACTAAAACAGCAAAACATAAAAACACATATCAGGCAAAAGAAAAAGAAAAAACACTATAATATAATATGTGAAGATACTTAAAAAAAAAACCAACATTAATGAAGCCAAATGATTGCCAAAATGAAGGCTACTTTAACTGATGCCAAAGAGAAGGGGGCCAGACAACCTTTCCTGAGCAAGGACTTTCACAGTCTTCATGGAGCAACAGGGAAAATCTTCCCATGTATTCCTGCCCACTGCTTCTTGGGATTGCTGAGATAGTGTATGGTGACAAACTTTGACTGGCATCCTGCTAGTAGCATAAACAGGTGTATGTCCACCTTACACATGTGTACATGATTTTTTGTCATTGTGTAGGTTGGAATTCCCTTCCTCGCTCCATAATGAACAAATACACACACACTCCAACTTACCATTGAGCCACTGTAGTCCCCCTCCATGGCTGGTGGAGAGCAGAGAGTGGGATCAGAGAAACGTCTGGCTATGTCAATGAATCTCAGAGGATGACATAGTCATTTCACATCCACCTACAGGGACATAGCCAGACATTTCTCTGATTCCACCACCACTACCTTTCACCAGCTGCAGATTGGCCTTGGGAGTGGGGGGTGAAGTGGCTGTAATGTAGTTTGGCATGTGGACCCATTACACTGGCCTGTGCCACACAGGATTCTACCCTTTCAGAACTTTTGATAGTGGTCTACAAGAAGGATAAATATTATTATTCCATTAATTAAAAATAATAATGGAAATGCTTCAAAGCATTTTGACTACTAAGCAGGGCTATTTAAAGAATACATTAACTGAAGTCTGGTTAAATTGAAGAAATATGCTAAATTTCTCATAAAGTCTTTGAATAGCATCAGTGTTGTGCTCTGGCCAAGGTGCTGAAGATACAATGTCAAGGGGAGCACCAGATGTAAGCTGGCAGTGCATGTTCTTCCACTTATCTTTATTCTGGAGCTTCTAGACACCATTTCTCTGCAAAGCAGGACCAGGAAGGGACCATTTCTAAGGAAGACACCTTGGAAGGAAGGAGGCTAAATTCCTCCTTCCCCCACCCCCGACCTTTGTCTTCAAACTCCCCTATTAAAAATTTTACCTGTTGTCAAAAGGAGGAAAGGATTAAGCATGCATACACGTACATGAACATGTGCACACACAGTCATTTTCCTCTCCAAATTCACAGATCAGAGCTAGGCAGAAGTAATCAGGATTTAGTGGAAGATCTCTGGGTGATTTGCAGATGATTGGCAGACAATTTATGCCTCCAAATTGCCTAATATTAATAATATTTCCCTCCCCCATCTTAAAAAAGGTTCCTGAAGAAATGCTTGGGAAGAAACAAGGAATGATTTATTAACTTGGTTCTGATCACAAATTCCTTGGCACTCCATCTTTCGCATAGGTCTGCCCTTATCAGCCACCTATCAGCCATCTCTAGACTGGGGAGAGACCTGGATTTGACAGCTGAATAAGCTTTCCAAATTTAAAACACCATTAAATACTAGTCTCTTCTGGCAGGCCTATCCAGAAGATTTTTAAACTGTGAATTTTAAACTATTAATTTTAAAATATGGATTGATTGTTTTAATAGGTATTTGTCTTATTTGTGTTTGTTTTTTTAAATTGATGCTATGTGTTTTAATTGATGTGTGTTTTTAACTGGGGTTGTATGTTGGTCTGTTCTCTGCTTCGATTGATGGAGAGAAATGGGTAAGAAATAAATGCCATCATCATCGACATCACCACCAGAATTCTTTCACTCTACATGTATGTCTTTGCACTAGGTTCCATTTGATGGATCTCAAGTTCACCATTGCCATGCTGGCTGGGGGTAATTTGGATTTTCTAATCCAAAAAGTAGCTCTATCGAGCTTTTCATTTCATTATTGCCTATTTCTCTTTTCAATAAAGACTGGTTAGCTCCAGGGAAAATTTCTTGATGGCACCCCAGGTCTTTCCTTTCTTGGCTAAAAATGAGTGCTGTGTTTCTATTTCTGAAAGAGTTAATCTAGCTTCTCCTTAGAGATTCAGTGTGTGTGTGAGAGAGGCTACAATAGATGGGCCAAAAGAGGACAGAAGGCAATGTCATGAACAAATTCAATTTAGTACCCTGTTTTCTAATGCATCCCTAGAACGTTGGCCCTCCACAACAATCAATACCTTAGCATTAATCTGACAGATCTGATTGCATTACCTTTGTTTGAGTTGTATGTAATGTAAAACAGGAGAGTGAAACCAACCTCCCCACAGCCCATTTCATCATGAGGCAAATGTCATTACATCCGTCTGTTTTCATATCTTGTACCTGCAGTGCCGGAGGGATCGGGGAAATGAATCTTTCGTAGTGGATGCCTGGTATTCATTGGTGTTTGCTTTCCTTAAGCGCTCTTCAGAATAAACTAAGAGTTTTTCAGCTCTTGTAAATCCCCCCTGAAGGTTCTGAATGCCATTTGGAGCAGTCAGTGTCCTTTGTTCTCAAAGCTCCACCAACATCTCTCTTTTGTAGAGGGTTATTATTCGTATTATTAAATTGACTGTAAAGTAAGGCAATTCCCCACCTCCACCCCACACACTAATTATAGAAGCACAATGATGGGAAACATTAGGGATTCTTTGATAATCAGATCACTTTTGATTCTTGCTCATTGTATCTTGTGTGATTTTTTTTTTAAGTTTTTCATTATGAGAAGTTTAGAAGCAGCAATTGCCCTCTCAGTGCCTTTCTATTAAGTTAGACTATCTGTAAGGAAATCTCTGATCCAGTAATTTTTTTTATATAAAATACTAAAGTTGTGAGACTTCTTGACATGTCTAAGTTTCTATTCTACTCATTAACATTTTATTCTTTCTCCATATCTCTGTCTCATTATTCTTTTTTTTTTTTAAACTTTTTTGCTTGGGACATCCTGCAAAGCAAATGACCAACTGGTAATTCTGGCCCTCTTACCATTTTTTTTAACCATGTCTTCCCAGACTGGTTTACCCAGCTTCAATCAATCAATCACTTTATTTATATCCTGCCTTTTCCTTAAGAGCAGGACAGAATATAAAGAGATAAAAATAAAGCCATGGTTAGCTAAAAACATGCAAAAAAATTAAGATTGAAATAATCAATCACTTTACTTATATCCTGAATCTATATATTCACAAAATGATGGCTCACCTAACCAAAGTAAAATTACAGGCTTTCAATACCACTTTAACCATCATATCTCCATCCTATGAAATCCTTGAATTTATAGTTTCATTTGATATTTAGAATTCTTTGCCAGAGAGCTCCAGTGCCACACCAAACTACACATCCTAGGATTTCATGGGATGGAGTCATGGCAGTTAAAGCAGTATCAAACTGCTTTAACTGTGCAGTATGAAAGAGGCCTCTTTGTCAATCTTGGCATCTGAGGAGATGATGCTTCCCAGGTAGGTGAACTGCTGAACGGACTTGAGCACAGATTTGCCGACGGCAATGTGGGGATGGTGGTGTTCATCCTGTGGTGCAGGCTGGTAAAGAACTTCTGTTTTCTTCAGGTTGACTTCTAGCCCAAACAGCTCTGCAGCTGTTGCAAAGCAGGATGTTAGGCGCTGCAGAGCTGCTTCTGTGTGGGCAACAAGGGCAGCATCATCGGCAAAGAGCAGCTCACGGACTAGATAGTTTAGAGTCTTAGTGTGAGCCCTCAGACGGCTTAAGTTAAACAAGCTACCATCAGTACGGTAACATATAGATGCCGTCGTCTTCTTCAAGCTCTGCCATAGCCCTTTGGAACATCGTGCTAAAGAAGATTGTAAATAAAGTTGGTGCAAGAACACAACCTTGCTTCACTCCATTAGTTATTAGAAAGGGCTCTGAAAGAGCATCGCCATATCTGACTTGACCACGCCTGGCCCTCGTGTAGCAAATATAGTGCATTTGGAAGACTTCACAAAAGAGTCTGGAGCAATAAACACCTGAGGCAAAGCACAAAAATCAGTGTGTATAGAGCCATCGTACTGTCTATCCTCCTTTATGGATCTGAAACATGGGTCACCTATTGCCACCACCTACGACTCCTCGAGCGCTTTCATCAGCGCTGTCTACGCACAATCCTAAATACACACTGGACTGACTATGTGATGAATGTTGCTGTCCTTGAGCAAGCAGGGATCACCAGCATTGAGGCCATGATATTGAGAACGCAGCTGCGCTGGGCAGGGCACGTTTCTAGGATGGAGGACCATCACCTCCCAAAAATACTACTCTACGGTGAACTCGCCACGGGTCAGCGTAAGAGGGGCACTCCAAAAAAGCGATACAAAGACTCCCTGAAACAACATCTCAGGCTCGGTCAAATTGATCACCAACAGTGGTCCGCCCTGGCCTCACATCGGGAGGCTTGGAGACGCACTAACTACAATGCTGCAGCCTTATTTGAGAACTCACGACGAACAAGTCTTGAAGAGAAACGACAACGCAGAAAGAATCACAACCCAAAAACATCACCCAAGGAGACCTTCTGCTGTGCTTTTTGCAACCGGACTTGTTTATCTCAGATTGGCCTTTTTAGTTATCAGTGCGCTTGCAGAAAGCGTGGGATGAGTCCTTCCTGAATCTTCGTTTGCGAAGAAAAGCCAGAGAGAGAGAGAGAGAGAGAGAGAGATAAAAGAGGCCTAGTACTGGAAAGACTGCAAGCTTGTAAACCCAATGAACATAAAAGCAAACAAACTTGCAAAAGTGGCCAAAGTGTGAGTCCTCAGGCTGATTTTGCATGCACACACCCTGGACGCCACTCATGCTTCCCTGGACTCCTCTACCTGCAAATTCACTGTGCAAAGACCCATTTTTAAAAATTAGGACTTCTGGATATTTCTATTTTGTCTGGGGCCAAATCCACACTACACAAATAATCCAGTTTGAAATGGGATTATTTGCCATGGCTCCTCCCTATGGAACTCTGAGGTTTGTAGTTTTACTAGGTCTTTAGCCTTCTCTGCCAAAGAGTCCTGGTGCCTCACCAAACTACAAATCCCAGGATTATTTGTGTAGTGTGGATTTTTTTTGTCTAGATTATTTGTGTAGTGTGGATTTGGCCTGGGTTTTTTTCACCAAGGGTGGTATTTTTGTCAGTTCTTAAGGCTCCCAGCATGTTCCAGAGCAGCAAATTGCTCCTTTCTAAACCATCTGTAGTCATCCACCCCAAAACACAGGGAAAACCTGTACTTAAAGGAAAAAGAGTCATACAAAAAATAGTATCTAGAAGAATGGAGTGAGACAGAGAAGCAAGGAGAAATGAAAGCTATAACAGAGGACCTCAGAGCATATATAGAACCATACATTTAATATCAGAACTTTGGACCAAGGAGGGAACTACAACTATTCCATCAGAGCTAATAATTGACTGGTACCAAAAGCAGCGTCTGGGGCTTGAAAGGCCTAGCCTCCTGACACAAAAGGTCTTCTAAGAACCTAAGAGTCATGTTGGGTCAAGGCAAAGGTTTGGCTGGTCCAGCATGCTGTTTCTTTCTGTGGTCTACTAGATGCCTAGGGGATATATAGTTAACCTTGACTAGTGTAATGGAGTGGGTTGCCTTGGGGGGTGTTGGACTCTCCTTCATTGGAGGTCTTTCAACAGAGGTTGGATGGCCATTTCTCAAGAGTGTTTCAGCTGTGCATTCTTGCATGGCAGGGGGTTAGACTTGATGGCCTTTGGTTTTCCTTCCAACTCTATGATTCTATGATTCTTCCATAAGAACTGCAGGATATGAGAATGCACCTTTCAAATCCTTCCTGCCAACAAGCTCTCACTCAAGTAATCCTCCCTGCTACCTGCAGACAAAGATGCCAGTGTGTATATTTCTCATGGTTGATTATAGACACATTTCTAATTTCTTCTAAATGAAAAGTGGTATTTTAATTAGCTCTGGGAAATAATTTGTACTTCAGAGGGGCCCTTTCACACTATAGAATTATAATACTATTATTCCACTTTAACTGCTTTGGTTGCATCCTATGGAATCCTGGGATTGGCAGGTTAGGGAGAAGCATTTAGAATGCTCAACCAGAAAGACCTAGTGGCTCACCAAGTTACAAGGCCCAGGATTCCATAGGATGGAACCATGGTAGTTAAAGTGGAATAACAGCAGTATAATTCTTTAGTGTGAATGGGCCACTGGTCTTCAGCTTAATGTTAGGCATTTAGAAACACGTAGGCTACATGTGTCTTCCCCCTTTCACTGTAAAATGCACCCTGGGTTTAGTTAAGAAGACAACATCACTTGCTCACCTCAAACACTTTAAGTGCCCGGGATGGCAGTGAAGTCTTTGTTCCTTTGAGTGTGAAGAGCAGGTTCAACATGGCCATCCCATCCTTCTCTTCAAAGACAATTGTTTCAGTGAATTCAGCAGTCTCAGAGGCAGCTGCGGCAGCTGCAGCAGCTGCTGCAGCAGCTTCTCTCTCCTTTCTGGCATCTTCAATGAGACTCTGTCGTCTCCCAATGAACTGTGGTGACTGAGAGGAAAAAAACACAAGGCAGGAAGGAAGATAATTGTCATTCACAACAACCAAATAAAAAGATTTCAGCTCTTTCCACATCTAAAAGTCAACAAAATACAAACTAAGGGAAACTTTGCAGAGAACTACTATAGCCCAATAACCATAAACCAGAGATACAAAAATTCATATGTTTGCCAGCCATGTTCAGTCTAGGAGTTCTTGAGCAATTCTAATTACTGTTAAAATAAGAAAACTATCTCCAATACCCTATCTCTAATGAGTGGATTACTGTAATGCACTGTGCATAAGCCTGTCCCTGATGATTGTCAGTACAGGTTGGAGCTTCTGGGATATTAAGTGGAACCCGTTAAATAGATTAGATCATTCCCATCTGATTATAAGATCTACAACTAAGGTGCTCATTTTGATTTCTAAAACCCTCAATAGGCTAGGACCAGAGAATTACACACCTTTTCTCCATCCTTAGGAGAAAATCATGAACCACCTCTATCTTTGAGCAATGAACTCCCTCTCTGAAGTCCTGTTTTGGGTTTCCTCACATTTTCTACTGTGGTAACTAAAATCTGGAGCACTCTTCCATGGGACAACTATATAGCCCTCACCACTGCTGGACCTTGTTGTTGTACTGGGCTTTTTGTGCTTCTTTGACTGAGGTTAACATTTTAGCCAGTGATTCATGATGACTCTCAGGCTGAAGATTTTGCTGTTCTGACTGGATCACTGGTAGACTATACCCCCCACAACTATCCCAAACTAACAGGGACAGCTCTGATTAATCCTCTGTCATTCCATTTCTTCAGCTGCTTTTTAAATGTCCCAGTTTCCATCTCCTTCTACTACTTTTTCCTTTTATCCCTAGTTTACTTCAACTGCTGCATACTGAGTTCAAAGTGCAGAAGTTGCACTCCATTAACTGAGCAATGGGGAGAGAAGGGGAGGTGGTGGGAACTTGCCCATTCCAGCAGACTCAGGCAAAAGCAGACTGCTGTAGCCACTTCTAACTTGTGTATTCTTCCTCTTTAGTAACTTTTGTCATCCTGAGCACACTCTGATGTTGCTTGGCCATACATGTCCCAGTTTCCATCTGTGAAACGTTGGAGGACATGGTAGAATACATGCTTTGTATATGAAAGTTTCCAGCTACTTGAACATCTCAAGGTAGGGTTGGAGAAATTCCTATCTAAACCCACTGCCAGTCATTGTCAAGAATACTGAACTAGATGGGCCAGTTTGCTGGTTCAGTGTAAGGCAACTTCTTACGTTCTTATGTTGTGAGCACCTTTAAGTGTCAAATGATGGAAATGGACATGCAAGATATAAATATTAGAAACAAAGAAGAATAAACAAGAATTCCAAAAAGACATTTCTGAAGTTCTACAGCCTACTTTGATTTAATTTGTTGTGAGCAATCTTGGGTCCAGTGCTGGGAGAAAGGTAGGATATAAATTAAATAAATACAGTCAAATGAAATAAGATACAATCTTAGAGAAATTAGCCTTGTACACACTGATGCAACAGGAGCTGGTATTGTCTTTTGCATTTAGTATGTCTTTGCCATTAGTTGCATCTTTTTGCTTTGCTACTAAGTCTGAGGAGACAGGTATATTTTTAGGGAATCATCACAGAATGATAACTGAACTGAAAGAAAATAAGTACACCCCAAATGTGATAACAGATACTACCTTAAGTACATTTTAAAAGATAATATGATGCTAATCTGTTTTTCTTAGAAATATCCTGTCTGAAACACTGGTGTTTTAGACTGGGATTAAAGGCACATTTACAAGGAGGTGGGGGGGGAGTAAGAACAAAGACTAACGTACTGAAGTGATAACATTTGCAAATAGTAAATGTATTATATTTCAACAGTTTACTTTCCGGTGAATGTGCTTGAGATCAGTATATCAGAAAAATCATTATTATTATTTTTATTCCTCTGAGGTTTTGATTGATCTGTTTACTTCCCTTTGTATATTTGTTTTTATCTGCTGCTGACTATTCTTATGAGATAATAGTTGCTTTGAACCTTTTTATTGTAAGCTGCCTGGGAGAATTTGTCCTCGGTGGCATGGTGGAAATAAATAAAATAAAGCAATGTCTCCTTGTAGTGCAGACCTTTTCCCCACGCATACAACTGTCAAGGCTGTATGACATCAATCTAGTGAGATGCAAGAAGCACAGACCTCAGCCCCAAATGCATTCAGATACTGTGAGCATCATACAGCTAGTCGAAAACCTACTGCTGTGTGTACGGAGGGAGGATAATCCACCAATTTGATTCACAAGGTTGTAGTTTGAAAAAGGAATGCATTTCTTTTTGCTTTTTCTCTTTGGTGGCGTACCTGAAGAGAAGCCCATTATGGTTGGTAAGTTGAGACCTTTTTCATTTGTTTTGCCTTTCTTAGAGAACATGGTGGGGAGGGGCAGATAATGTGCTGTTTTTTAAAAAAAAAATAGTTGCCTGTGTGCTTCCTCAGTTGTTTCCTCCCACTGACACTTTTGGTCACTGCATGGGCTTTTCAAAGCATAGAAAAACTTGTAAGCCTGAGAATAAGTGTAAGGGTCAGGCAACTTCCCATACCAAGGGCAACTCAGTCTACCCAGTACTCTGAAGCAATGATTTCTCAGTTTTCAGCCAAAATATCTGTTGAGCATGCTCTTAATGGGGTGATCAATACTTAATGTCTTTGCTCTCTTTACTATTATTAGATTTCCCAGTACAAACGGTAACTTTAGGCATACTTTCAGTGCTTGATAAATAAATACATTAAATAAACAAACAAACAAACAAACAAACAAACAACAATATTAACAAACTTTCATGCCTTGGTGACTTTAGCCATATGTACATTTCACTTCAACCTGTTGCATTTACCACACAACATTTTAAAACATTTTATTTCCACTGGCATTTGAGAAGTGACTATTTAATTCCCAAACAGGAACTAAAGGAAAGGGCTTTTCAGAGTGTTCTGTACTGTCTCAACAATACTATAACCTCTCTTTATCATTATTGTCCCACCTGCAGCATTCTGAAGTTTGTTTCTAGTCTGAAATGTGTGTGGGGTTCCCTTTACAATTATATGTTTTAGTTCCTCAGAGGCAGAATGTACACAAATATAGACTTGAAATGTAGTCTTCAAGGGCATTGCATTTGCATACTAACTAATGTCCAACAAAAATCACTAAACCTCTGATAAGATGACACTAAATCAAAAGGACAGGTGTGATATGAGTAAATCCAATACTGTTTTATCTAGGTTTTACACAGTTTAGAGCATAATAATCTTATTGACAAGACTTTCTTTCTTGATACTATAACATTATGACAAGAATACAGAGATTTAAACCAATCAATAGTACTTAAAACCACAGGAATGGTTAAAAAAAACACAGTAATGATACTTTAAGCAACAAAGTTTTGTCAAGACCAATGAATATTAAAGAGAATGCTATCATCATGGCTGTGTAATCTTATACAATTTAATAATCTTGTTAACAATCACTTTTTTGTTTTATTGTGTTTTGTGTTACTTCAGTCCTCAATTTTCTAGCATTTCAGTAACTTGAGGCTCCAGTTGAGCATTTAGAAGTACAGTTTCAACATCCAAAGGAAACATTCAAGCAATTATGCAGGGAATGCGAACAATGCAAATATAAGAGTTCTAGGTACAATCAATGTTCAGTGTCTCACTCTGCGATGCTAGAAATTTGAGGACTGAAGAAAAGTTTCATTGAGGGTAAAATTCTTATGGGGGAACAATGCCCCCCCCCACAGCTACCTGCCTTCCTATAGAATAGTAGCAATGTCATGAAATGTCAACCACTTGCCGTTTGCTGTATTATATATATGCATTCATTGTGGGTGAAATATAGCCCACAATGCATGTTTTTATTTTTTAATTTTTAAAAATAATTTAATATTGTTTTAATCCCACCTCATCTCAATCTGTGCTTTCTGGCTCTGGGCATTTGGGTATTGTGAAACCCATTTTATTCTGAAAACATAGAGGTTGAGATCCTCCACTGAGCAGGTAAGCATAACACTCTACTCACACATTTCCATGTTCTCCTGTCAACCCAGCAGCTGTCGTTACCCTGAGATGAGCTGCTGCTGCTGATTACTGTTGGGGATGGGAGGGGGGAGGCCATTCTGATGAAGATGAAGAAGAAGGTTGTCTTGGCTCAGAAGTGGTGGAGAAAGGAAGATGCATCTTCCTTTTTCTTGCCCAGGAGCCCAGAGCAGCTGCACTATCTTCATTTGAATTGCCTCCCTCCTCTCTTCCTTCACTATGGAAAAGCCGCAGGACTTGCTCTTCCTGGGGGATGAAAGTTGCTGGGAAGAAAGTTCTGGACAGCGCACAAAGGACTAGAGAACTGCCCCTGTGCTCCATCCAAAAAGAGATATATGCATGTTTGTCACTAACAAGATGCTGCCCTGATACTCATTTGGAGGTCAAGGGCAAACAAATTGTTCCATGCAACATAGAAGCTGACTGCATTAGAACACTGTAATTAGGGGGAAAGAAACCCTTAGCTGTAGATGGTCTCAGGATCTGCAAAATTAAATTTTAATTAAGAAGGTAATTAGAAATTTCCTGCTAAGAAGATCCACCTTTCAGCATATGTAATATATGAAAAAGGAGATGAATATTCAAACATAGCCATGTTAGTGAGCAAAGGAAGTTTCACAGTCTGACCGTATGCATGTTGCTCAAATGCCGCTTTATATGGGGCTTACCACACTCCAAAGAAAAGTGGCAGGGCAGCAGGAACATTTTGTCTTTCCTGCTGCCTTACTACATGGCGTCATCATTTTTTCATTCTGGTCCCATGTGGGACTGAGGTAAAACCGTGTCTTTTTGCTAACCAGAAAAACCCGTTAGCAAAAAGATGTGTTTTTTGCTCAGTCCCTCATCGGACCAGAACAAAGAATGCTGGAAGAATGGCAATATCATTTGGTAAGGCAGCAGGGAAGACAGAACGTTCCTGCTGCCTTGTTGCTTTTCTTCAGAGTGTGGTGAACTTCTATGTCATGAACTTAGAGTGACAGCCAGCAACTCTACAGCATGTTTCCTATTTCCTGACTATACCACGCAATCAAGATAATCATGTTCATCATGTAAATGAGCTTTCTAATTCTCAACAACAATTGGGAGGTTATAGATAGCCAGCATAGACCAAATTAAGGAAATAAAAGAATTGACATAATAACTGACATCATGCAAGAATTTTTTAAAATTTCCTCTTTTTGACAGGAAAAAGCCTTTGGTCTGAAGTAGGAGCCATTGCTGAGGAGGTATTGATTCAGTAAAATATTGTCTGTGGTTGCAAATGTAGACAGAAATATGGACTCCCCTTGTCCCTGGTTAGTGTTGGCAGAGTCCTACTGTTTGCTATTTTCCAGATTCTGCCACATTTCTACCAATTTTGAAATGGGTTCTCCAGCGTCACACCATTTTGTAGTTTTATATCCAAAGAGGCTACAGTTTTCCCATCCCTTCATGAACATAACATCCATCTTACATACTCTTGCATTTGCGTTTTCACTAGTATCTGAAGGCAAGGGGTGTTAATTGCTAAAGGCATAGAGAGGATTTTTTTTGTGAGACAATTTGCATTAAATTGATACCGGTACCATTTGTTGGAAATCCCACTGCAGCTTGTCTGACATGCAACCACATTAAGTAGGTGCTATGAGTTGTACAGGGTGTCTGAAGCTGGTTGCATTTGGTTTTGTTATTAATGTTCCTTTTTAATACTATTAGTTCAAGAGGATTACTTTTTTATTATGGTTCATGCCATTTGGGGACCACAGACCTTTACATGTTATTGCCTTTCACTCCATTTCTAAGCCTGTTTCTCACTGCAAGTGAAATCATGTTTGCATTTGAAAAGACAAATATGCAGAGTTTAAACCTTTGCTTTTGGAATTGTTGCAGCAATTTCAGTATGAAAGCTGGGATTCATGACTTCATTAAGTAACACTCCCTTGTGCACAGATTCACCATTTCCCAACTTCCCTCATCACTGCAAGAGAGATTCATCCCTTTGGTTCAGCACTGGAACCTGACTCCAGTCCTCGCACTAGAAAAGATTGGCAAAGAATTGTCAATCCTGGATCATGACTGCCATGTAAAGATCTTTTTCTAGCATGGATGTGGTCCGGAAATCAGAATTATTTCTGTGGACTACTGCTCCCAGAATCTTCCCAATAGCTGGCTAGCAGATTCTGGGAACTCTAGTATAAAAATAATTCCTTCAAGATCAAGATGAAAGGTCAAAGCTCTCAAAGCCCCTTAGCTTAATACTCTTAACAGTGTGGCAAGGAATTCTGAGTGATCCCACTCACCTGTAGGGGTACAGTGGACAAACATTTTGGAAGGGATAGGTTGCTAGAGGTGTTCTTGATGTGCCTGGGGTAAATCTGGATCACTGTGCCTCACAGGCCTCAACTGAAATCCATTTTAATGTGCACAATGAAGCACAAGTTCACCCTGCAATAGTTAACACCTCAAATTTGAGAGCTTATGTTAGAGACCTAGATAAACCAGAAAAAGCTGGATCCACCCTCTCCATGATGCCCAACCATTTGACAGGGCTGTTGTAAAGAGAACCCTCAACTGTACTATCTAAATTCCTTGAAGGAAGGTGAAGGTTGTGTAATTGAGCTGATCATTGATTTAAATTGATTTGGCAGTTTAGTCATTGTATCTCTAGACTTCCCATCTATTTCTTTTTTCTATACTAAACAGGAAAAAATGTGTGTGTGTGGGGGGGGGAAATCTTAAAATGTACATTGCTAAAGTATATAGCACTGAGTAAGACATGGCAGAAAAGAAGAGGAAATGAAGACATGGATAAAACAGAAAGCTGTGCACCCTTTGCATCTGAACTGAGTCTTAATGAAAACCCCACCATCCCTGGCTGCAATTTAGTCTTGCATTGCAGTTTTCATTAGTGTCATAGGCAATACCTCTTTAACAGCTTTAAAACAAAATGTCTCAGATTAATCGGAGCATTCTTGAAAAGGGAAGCAGCAGCATAGAAATGGAGTGATCTGTTATGAAATCATGATTTGGAAAGCAAAACTTCATATATTAAACTAAATTCAAAGAACTGAGACATACTACTTGCCTTTATCTTATTTCAGTTTAAATGTAAATTTTAAAAAAGGATTGTAATTTCTTTCCTGTGTGGTATTTCTTTTGAAAATCCTTGGAAAATAAAAATTGGGACTGTACAAATTGCCCAGAACCCAAAGAGCTAGAAAGACTCCCAAAAGGAACTTGTGGAAACCCGGTGGTATTTTTGAGATTCTCCCTTGCTCCCACACCATCACCACAATAGTAAATCCCCCTTATGATACTGGGATTCAAAAACAATTTGACATGCAGTGCTTCCTGGAGTTCAAAAAAACCCCACAAGTCTAAATCCACCTTTTACTCACAAAACCTGTTCTATCCATATTTAGATCCAGGCCCTGACTGATCACTTACAAAAATGTCATTTCTGTGTAAAAGAAAGGTGTTTTCCACTGGTGGTTGTAATACATGGTAATGAAGAATGTGTGTGAAATGCTCTTACATGCATGTAGCAACCCACTTCCATTGGTTGTAGCTTCCTGTGAACATGCAGTGGTGTGTTCTTATGTAGGATCACCATCTGTTGCCACCAACAGGGTGGGCAGATTGTATACTCTTCTTCGCAGAAGGGATTTTTCTATAGGCAAGCAAGAGTATTGTGCTTTCTGAGCCAGCATGGAGCTGTCTGCCTACGGGCAGAAGCCCAGGTCCATTTTACCCCAAGGTCAATGGGAAGGAGTATTAGGCTATGACTTCCATTCATTTTATTGAGAGTTATATAGAAAAGTTTCTCATGAAAGGAAATTCTTCATGCACTGCACAACATCAAACTAGCTGTACTGACTATTTTGTTTTATTATGCATTATGTGTATATGTGGGGTTTTTTTCTCTATTGTATTTTAGTATTTTATATCATTGAAATAGTTATAATTGTTTTATTCTGTAACCTTCTGTAAAGCACCACCATGTACATGGATGGTGCTACATAAATAGATGATGATGATGATGATGATGATAGCTGTTATGCAGCTAGTGTGAATCCCATAGAATTGGGAATGTTTTAGGAGACTTTTATTGATACATGATAGAAGGGCCCCACTATACCTGAAAACTAGCATCTAACCACCAAACTACATGACTTGATGCTGCAATTGCTGTTGCTGTTGTTGTCAGTCATCAGCGCGCTTGCAGAAAGTGCGGGATGAGTCCTTCCTGAAAATCCAGAAACTGTTGTCATCTTTATTGCTAAATAGCAGCTTCATGGGGTGCTCAGCATTAGGACCATAACATTTAGGAAGGGGCTTTAACACTCCCCCCTTCATATCCCAGTGCAGACGGTACCCAGAAGCTACAGTATATGTCTTACTGGTATGATGCTGTTACTGGCATAAACAGCTGCTTCCCTGCTGCAGAAAACAGCAGTTTTGTGGAGAAGAGGGTAATTTTCATTGAACTGTGGGAGAAAGGGAAAGGTTTCACTGCTCTCCCTGAGCACTGCAGCTTTGGTCCTGATTCCTTCTCCTGGCAGTCATTTATTGGCAAAAATAAGAACAAAAATCAGAGAAATATTATCTACCTTATCACATAGTTTGATCCTTAGCTTCCAGATTTCACACAACTTACGGGGGGTTGTTCATCTGACATCCCCTTGAAGTCTCTGTGAATACTACAGGGTAAGGAGAGTGTGTTCTCAACCTCAAAAGACTGATTCATACAAGACAAGCATGTCACTTGATTACCGTACACTTGAGACTGGCAGCTGAGCAGCTGAGCCAAGTTGGTTGAAAACTATTGCACATAATACGTTTTGTCTTTGGCTCCAGATCAGATGGCCATTCACATGTGTAGCAATCATCAAGTGAAAAAAAAGTGTATGTGTGCACCATGCCTCAGTTACATCTGTGGGAAATGGAGAAATGAACAATTGCACACTTTCACATTTGCTAAATGAAAAGGCTTGAGGTAATGAAAACCAAAGATCATGCACTCCCAAACAGGCTGAAAGAGTCAGTGAGACTTCAGCTCAGCCTGGGTTGTATACATGAAACCTTCCTCCGATTTTGATCCTCTTTTCTCCTCATACATTTACAATATGCAAAATCCAAGCTAAACTCAGATATAAGCCTGTCAAGGCACGGTGGGAGAAATGAATAGACCATAGTATGGCATTGTAACAGTTAGCATGTTGGTCTGTTGGTCCACGCTGTCACATAGATTCAATTTTTAAAAATCAATGGGGGGAAAAGAGAATGTAACACAAACTAGCATAGGACAAAGTTCTCACTTTAATGCTAGGAATCAAAATAATTGAAAAGTAACTCAGGTTTAGATAGTGACAGTAATAAAATTTCCCCCACACCATCCCATTCCTTATGAATCTAACTCTTCTCAAGACTCCCTAACACATCATGGCTCATATTTTTTGATCAGATTTTTCTTTAATATCTAATTTTTGCACTTGCAGGTGTCGTTTCTCTCTTTGGCAGTGGTATTGTCTTCACATATGAATTATAAGTACAGATGGTGTGGGTTTTTTAAAAAAACCAATTCTAACAACTAATTTAATCCAGCCCTTGAGAGCTTCCTTAAACTGAAATTCTAGGAATAAAGTTATCATTCCATCCCATCCAGCCATGGGCTGTCAGTACAAACGAACATGAACTGCACTATGGCTAGAAGTGCTAGACCGGAAAGTGCAAGAGGGGTTTTTCTCCCTTTCTTACCATGATGGCCTCTGCTTGCTTGGAGTCCATCTCAGACACCGCTCGCCGGAAACCTTTGGCCGAAGAACTGGAAGAGTTTGGGGTTGGCATCCTGGTTGGTGCCCTGGCTTAGCTTTCAGCTTTGCTTTCCCTTCTCTTACTGGGCTTTTATAGGCCAGGTCTGACGTCAAAGACCCTTTCCTATCCCCCTCTGCCCACCTCCCTCCCTTCAGCCTGAGGGAGAAGAAAAGGGAGGAGGGAGGAGATGGAGAGGAAAGAAGTGCTTGTGTCCCATTAAATCTAATTGCTGCTAAGATTGCAGGCATCCAGCTCTTGCAAAAACACTGCCAGTTCTTCTCCTGCACCCCCAAAATATTTGCTAGGCTAAAGACAACCCCTGTGTCTTATTACAGCTCACTGTTCTATGGAGCATAGTCTATATAGTCTCTCAAACTCCACTGGGAGTAAATAAGGGCATTATAACACACTGTTGGACAATAGCAAACAAAGAGGAGAATGCAAATGAGTGGCATCCTCTTTGAATTTATGGCTTCAGTTATATACTGTAAGGATAAGAAAAGGGGGAGTTTAGTAGACTGTAAGACTTGTTTGTTCTTGCTGTTGTTGCATGCCTTCAAGTAATTTTCCAACTTATGGTGACATTAAGGAGAACCCATCACAGGATTTTCTTGCCAGACTGTTCAGAGTGGGGTTGCCCTTCCCTTCCTCTGGAGCTGAAAGAGTGTGACTTGCCCAAGGTCACACAGTGGGTTTCCATGGCTGAGCAGAGATTTGAAGGATGCAGTTTTAAAATATTTTAGGGGTTCTCTATACAGCTTTTAATATATTTTAATATTTTTACTGTTAATGCTCTTAACTTATACATTTAATTCATATATATATATATATATATATACTTTTGCATTGTTTTTATTTTTGCATTGTTTTTAGCTTTGTTTTAAAGATGTTGGCAGCTGCTTTGGTTCCCACTGGTGAGAGAGAGGTAGGATATAAATGAATAAAATCATAATCATAATCATAATACATGATTGCAAAGAAAAATGAGATAAATTCTCTTAAGCAGAATGCAAACTAGTAAGACATGTCAGATTCAGATACTCTATTCACTAGAATCTGTTCCCAAAATTATTACAGGTATACCTCAGTTAATGAAGTTGTGTTCCTGGGTATTACTTTTTAAACAGAAAATGTGATACCAAAGGCAGAAATAACATGGAAACAATACAAATAAGTTCCTACACCGCAAAAAATGAAATGAAACAGCCAGGATAGGTAAGCCTGCAGAAATAAACAAAAACATTTTGATCCTTCAAGAGAGCACCTGAAGGCTTATTCCAAAATACATCTAGAGATACATTATTTCACCAGCCCCCACTTTTCTTATGATTTCCATTTTGGTGGGCAAATGTCTAAATCTATGCTTTTTAACATGCTGGTGGTAGCTGGTAAGGTAGGCTTATCTACATTCTCCTTTTCTCTCTGTTTTGCTGTTTACACATGTTCAGTAGGGGATTCTGGAGGCAGCTGCTGTTTATGTTGCCTTTTGTAGTTAAGCACACTCAGCTAAAATAGAATTCTCTAGAGCAGAACTCTGCTGCTTCCTAGCTCAGCCTTTGTTTATTGCATAGTTCAGTGCAGGCACACTGCTGCATCCCAACACCAGATGTTTGTGTTTCTTCAGCTCTCCTTCACCATCCTCCAGTGCTGTTGCTGCTAATAAAACATCCAGCTAGACAAAGAGTACATAGGAAAGAGTCTTGTGATTTCTTATCCTTCTTGTAAAGAAAAGCAGGGGGGACTCATGTCCTGAAGGTGGCCTTCTCAGCTCTCTCTAGGCATCTTCTAGGTTCTCTAGTGTGACCCTATGATCCGATTGGGCTTAATTCAGAAGACTTTCATTTTGGTATTCATTATTCAAGGACTCACTTGCCACCTTCCCACTCCCACCATTATGAGCTTGGCAGCCCAACCACACCTTGGGGCAGAAGGTGTGAAGTGTGGAGCCTACTGTACATGAATGGGCTCCCATAAAGGCCTCTGAGATGTAGGGAATCTAAACATGTATAGCAAGCTCACCACTTTTTATCCCAATAGAGATAAAGTTGGAAATGACACAATGACAGGCTTCTGTGAGCAATGCCTCTTATGTGACTGGGATCATCTCAATAATCAACACCCAAATGGAGCTACAGAAGCAAGGAGACAACCATATAACTTTCAGACACCTGTCACTATATCGTTATCTGGTGGGGATTCTAGAATGTTGGAAGACCAATTGCTTTACTTGAAAAACAATGAAGAGTCTTGTAGAGTCACCTAAAAGATGAATGAATTTTATTTGGCATAAGCTTTCACAGACAGCAAACCATTTCATTAGAGGAGAATCTTTCTCAAAAAAGACAGTACATTGAGATGCTAAAATGCCATCATTGTGTACACCATGATTGTGTACACCATGACACCAAAGTTTTTATTCCAGCAAAAATGGAACTAGATGTAGCCATGTCAGTTTCTCAGAACATATAATGACTGGGATAGATAAAATAGCAGCTCACAGGTTACATGGCTCAAAAGTTTAGACGTTTGAGAAGGCACAACACTAGATCTTCATGCAGCAAGTAGGTCTTCTACCTTCTCCTCCACAGTCATTAGCCTTTCAGCTACAAGAAGAACAGAAATTTTACCCTATCAGAGACAACAGACAGCTCTGGCATTTGCATTGCTTATGTCACTAGTGGGCAAAGTGTGGTCTGTGCACCCCCCAAAGCCACCACATACCCCAGTTCTTTACATTCCAGGGATTTTTTTATTCTCAACCTCTTCAAAACTATTGCAAAATGTATCCTCAAAGCCCCTGCCTCCCCCCCACACCTTGAAAACAGCACAGAAAAGGAAAAAAAAACAAGCAGAAAATCATCCGAAAGTCAAAGTGAAAGTGGCATCACTCCATGGGCTGGTTTACACAACAGATTTATTGTGGCAACTTATGCTTTAATTCTTTTCCGCATCTGTGCCAGTCAGGTTTTTTTTCTAATTATGCCGCTTTTTCGTTCAGACTTGAAAAAGGTGGGGGGGCGTGGCCGTCCAAGCAGAGGCAGGCTTTATGGGGAAGGGCATGGACCTTCCTTTGAAGCCTTGCATTTTCGAGCTAAAGAAAGACTCACAGACTGCCAAAATAGCAGGGGGGAAGATCAAAGAAGTGGCTCTGTCTCTGTCTCTCTCTAAATCTGCCTGTAAATGAACTCAGTCACTGCCCGAAGCAGAGGGTCAGCAATCTCTCTGCTGAAAGGTATTGCTGCCATGCCGAGGATCCTAAGGTGAACTTATCACAAGTTTTTTCAGCACGATTTGTTTAGTCAGGGTTCACAGACTTGCAAAATAGCATAGGATTTTTGACTCTCCCTCCCTGGTCCCCCTCCCTCCCCCCCTCTCTCTCACTCTCTCTCGCGCGCGCTCTCTCCCTCCCCCAAGCAGAGCTGACAGATGGGAACTTTACGACTGAAAGGTCTTGGGAATCCTTTTTCTTGGAAGACTTGCAAAATAGCAGAGAGGATTTCTCAAAGTTTCCTGAACGCTACTGAACTCAGTTCCCCTCTTTTAAGCCCACCCATTGCATCAGAGCAACCAATCACAATGCAGATCTGCTGCAACCCTTAACGGAATGGTAGTTTACACTGCCAATAAAGCACTACATTGCAAATATACCAGCAAAAGTAGCAACATCCCTTGCCATGCTATATTTGGGTGTTTTACCTTCCCCCCCCCTTCTGAATGAGGTGATGCTGTGCTGCGATCTGTGTGAACTATGAGCTATCTTAGCAGTATATTTAGAGGAATATTTGCCCGTGTAAACGACCCCTATGTTTCTATTTCAGCCCATTTTCAGCTGATTTAGGGGACATCTGGGGGCTAGCAAGATGTGTGGTGGGTTTGGGTGTTGGGACAGCTAAACCACCATGGTTAGCTGTGGTTTTGAGGCATTTGGGGTAGGTTTTTTTGGTGAAAGATCACCTGGAAAATTTTATTTTAAACAATTATGGTGCCTGGTGTTTTTGGCATAGTTTTGCAGTCTGCTGGGGGAATGCAGGGGTGAAAATTGGCCCCTGCACCCTCTGGAGTTGCCCAGCCCTTGGTTAGATGTTGCAGTGTTTCCGTTATTTCTCCATCCCAATTTGTTCACATTTAGTATTAATGTCAAATGTGATGTGAGAATATATGCCCATCTTAGCATTTGGGTTTCTGTGGTTTGATTAAGTAGAGAAAGACAAGCCAGCGGGAAAGCGTTTGAAGGAAATTACACATAAAAGAGAGCAACTCAGTCTTCATGAAGACTTTGTTCTCTGAACAAAAAGACTCTATCTGTATGGGTACTGGAGTACATGAATTAAGGAATGTGTGTGATGAGGTTGCGGAACTAAGTGGAAAAACAAAACTACCCCGAGGGTTGGCTTAGCTAAACTGATCAAAAAGGAGAAAAACAATTCAGACTGTGATCAGACAAAAGACCAAAGGAGATGCAAAGAACAGCATTATCAAGGGCAACAATCCTTTGGATGCTTGCTTTGCCTTCTGATCATTGTGTTAGAGAGAAATGGTGTAGTGGGTCAGACAGAATAGTATGAAGTGGCAGCTGGTGACTCCCATGTTAATGGGATGATGAATCTTCACTGGGATTTTTTTCCAAAAGGATCTATCCACGGTGCTGAGCCTATTTTGGTGCTGGGATTTGGATAGCTTGGATAGCTCCTTTAAAGGCAGCGATTTACTTCCCCATTGACATGGATGCTAGCCACCACTGATACTACTCATTTTTTAAAGACCTTCTGTGATATTGGGGGGACGGGACCCTAACACCTTCCAACATAATAATTTAGATCTTGGCATCCTAAATGCCTTCACTGTCCTTCTTCAATTTGGAGTTTGTTTATTTAACAATGCTGGAATACCAAGAACATACAAACTATTATAGCACAAGTACAGTTCCATTCTATTTATATCCATGTAACATATACTTCTTTTTACACTGTGGCTATCCTCCCTTCACAACAGATGTGTTGCCTGCTGTTCAACTCATACGCTGGTATGTTCAGAAATGCAAGCTCCATATTGGTAAACAAGCCAAACATCCATGCGTATATTGGCCCTGAGATTTGAGGATCCTCCCAGCACGTCTTTATTAGCCCATCTTCATTAGGGAGCAAGTTTTCATTAGTTTCATCAGCTGTGGATCAGTCTGCTAAAGCTTTGATTTACACCTCACCTCACTTTCTCTCGCACCACTCTGTAACTACAATTCCAGTGCTTCTCTGAAGGGAGAACTTGGTTTGTAGATTTCATGCAATGGAGAAAACACATCATTGCTTCATTGTCCATTGGCAATGCTTTACCAGCTAGTGAAAGCCCCTAGAACAAAGCCACAACCACTAGGTTGGAACAAGTGAAGGTAACCAGAGGATAATGGAGAGCAGTCTCTTAAGACCAGGGGGTCGTTTACACGGCAAAAATAATCCTCAAAGAATTTGCCTAGAATTCTTATAGTTCCCACGTGTTCCACATCTGCAGCGCCCTTTTCGGAAGGAGGGGGTCTAAAACATTCATAAGTGGTGCAGTTAATGACACCGCTGATTTTCCGCCTTTTTTAAAAAAAGTGCCGCAAATTTGCGCATTATCGCATTTGGGAACTGTCCATCATTTTTAAATTCGGGATGTTTAAAATTAGGGATGTGGGCAGTTTTTTATCGTGACGCCACAGAAACCCACCTACACATCCGGCTTTCCTTTCTGCTTTGAAGCATCCCTGTAAACATCTTTCATTTTCCTAATGGAGTCAGTTCAGAGAACAAAGAAGGGGGGCAGGGGAATAGCTTGGAGTCATGCCAAAACTCTTGATTTACTGGATCTTGGGGGAAAGAGAAAGTACAGGAGCAGCTACTTCTATGTCACCAGAATATCGATGTCTTCGAAAAAATAGCCGCAGAAATGCAAAAGCGTGGACACAACCAAACCCCGGAAGAATGCCGCACGAAATCGAAAACGATGCATCAGAAATACAGGGAAATTAGACAAGATGCCCAATCAGAAGCCCAAGAGGGGGAAGTAGATGACAATTGGGAGTACGGGTGGTGGGAATTCCCGAAGGAAGTACGTCTAGAACGAATGACGTACTTCATTGATTGACAGGTAGGGTTGTCAAAGTATGCGGAATATCGACGTCATGGGAACTGAACTATTTCGATGTGTAGAAATTCGCACCTTAATATACTCCACATTATAATCACATCAGAACTACATCGCGGAACTAAACAGGATCTGAAATTTTGCCGTGGGAACTCCACGATGCAAAATCGAAAGTGCGCTAATGCGATACATTGCGCAACAAAAGTTGCTGTGGAACCGACCCTCTGATATCTTGTGCACTGGAGCCAATAGAGATTTAACAAGGAGACTCCAATAAAAAGAGGCAAAATTGGGAAGTCAACCAAGTACAAGGAGATTTGCAGGACTATGGGCAGCTCCCAGACAGACAATATGCTCGAAATCAGTGGTTCTTAACCTGCGGTACAGGGACCTCTAGGAATGTCCTCACAAGGGGTCTGAGAAGGCTTGAAAGCTGCTTGGGCCACCTCCTCCCTGCTGTGGAGTGGCCACATGGCAGGAGCCAAGGCAAAGGCTGGCTGGCTGGCTGGATTTGCCTGAACATTTCCATTCAATCCGTCTGCTCCAGTCACAAACTTGTAAGAAGAAGCAGGAAAAATGCATTCCCTCCATGTCCAGTGCCTCTGAGGGAAGGTTTAATGGATGGTGTAACTGTATTATTATTATTATTATTATTATTATTATTATTTTAAATCTTGAGTTAAGTATTGGGGGTGTTGGGAACACTGATATTCAGTAGCAGAGTAAAAATAAACACACATTCAGTGGAAGGTTTTCTATATAGATCGACAATTAAGCCAGCCACCCAGCCACCCTTTCACACAGACTAGCAAACAAAGAAACACTTCTCAGACTTCGTTAGAAGTAGGTATATAAAAATCAGTTTACTTACAGTACCTTGTGTAAGAAGATTACACAGGCTTAGTACTTGAAGAATGTGTATGCAGAGAAGTAAAAATATGAAGTTCTACATACTACACACCCTGTATAGGACTTGGTGCTACATCTTTGAAACAAAGTACATGTGCCCTGTCTGGGCATCTCCCAGGGAAGAAGAAAGAAGACAAATAAGGCCTAACAAAAACTTCAAAGGAATCTGCCTACCGAAGACAGGTTATAAAAGGCTCTTGTAGCAAACAGGAAATTACCAACCAATAAACAAACCTTACATGCAACTTAACTCTTTAACTACCACGTAACTATATACCCATGCATGCTTGATTGTATTTCCCAACAGGGGATCCACAGCAACAAAAGATATTTAAAGGGGTCCCTGGTAAAGAAAAAGTTAAGAGCCACTGTTCTAAATACTTCCAGGGCAGAACTGAGCCTATGTAGCCTTTTGTAGAGCAGGGGTGGGATATGTGTGGCTCTCTAAAGGTTGTTGGACTATACTTTCCATCAGCCCTAACTACCATATTGAATAATGAGGCTTGATGGGAGTTGCTCTCCGGAGGGCCATAGGTTCCCCTTTCCTGGTACAGAGCCTCTTTTCAAACTCTGTGCCCTCAATGTGGCATCCAAAGCAAAAAAAGTCCCACACTTTGGTGGGAGTCTAGCTTACCTTCAGCTTACTGTCATCTCTTGACAGGTGAGTTGGCTTCTGAAGAGCGGCATGGGAGTTGAATTTTTCTTTGGGGTAACTGGCTAGACAGCTCAGGTAGACCATGGTCTGAGGAAGACTCCTACTTCTTCAGATAAAGGTGTTCTTCCATATCAAAGTCCACTCTTTGTTCATCCTCAGACTTGGCTCCAGGTCTTTTCATAAAGCAAGAGATTTGAAAGCCCACATTTGCCAGATCCAGTCGGTCAGATGATGAAACAGCATGTGTGGACATGCACAGCTTCACCAGTGATTTCTCTGTCCCTCAGCTATTATCCTCACCGACACCACAGAATGCTATGTGGCAGCAGATACAGAATTTCTTGGAGTGACAGCACAGATAAGCAGCATGTTGTTTGCCCCATATACTGTTTGCCTGACAATATGAGATTGGCTGTCTTTTTGAGAACTTTTGGGGAGTCCCTGTTGGAAAAATCCAGCATTCTCTCTCATCCCACTCTCTTGCCATTAGGGCAAGTGGGTCCTTAAAACCCTTCTCTTTCTCTCATTCAAAAACTTGTTTGTTCTGCCTTTGGAGTGTATGATTGTAAATACTTTGCAACCAAGTAACAAGACCATGTGACTTAGGACAATTCCTTTGGTCTTGGCCATATAAAAATATATCCCTTCTCTGTTCCTTTGTTGTTATCATGTTATGTTCTCTTTGCTCTCTGCTCTGCTTTGCAGCCATGCTTGCCTTCTCATCAAGATAGTTAGTTAAGATGAAGCATCTTACCTCTTACCCAAACCTATTCATTGGTCAGTTAGGATGTAAGATCTCCATACATATGTAAATACCTAGCTCTTAGTAAAGTTTAAATCTTTTAACTTGAAGCTCTCTGCCTCTTTTCTTTTTGGAGTCAGTAAGTTAACTCTTAACAGTTTTAACTTCATAGAGTTTCCCAAGAGGGCTAATACCCTGGGACGCTCTAATTCCCTATAGGCCCTTCGGTCCATCTCACCACCAGCAGAGGTACAGGTCTCCCCCACCCCCATATACACGGGACTGGTACCCATAGTTTTGATTATTCATTGTCTGAAAAATATAGTCTCTCTAGGTATGTCCTTGGTCCTCCAGCATGGTAACTTCCACTGGATGTCACCACAGAGTTGTGCTGGAGCTGTCTAGAGAGGCACCCTCTCTAAGCATTTCCTAGGTCCTCCAGCAGGATTCTATGGGGTTTGCTATTACCCCTGGTTTCAAGGAATTGTGGTAAGTCTGGGAACATATCCCCTGTGGATATAGCAGAAGACCTGTATATCTGGTGGGAACATTGGAAAAAATCTTCTCAATATCTGCTCCCAGGCTCTGGAACTCCTTACTAGAGGGCAGGAGTGGGCAACTGTGGGAGGGTAGGAGGCTGCATTACACTCTAGGAGACTCCTACCACATACTCCCACCTAAAAAAAAAAGTCATCAGTGTCCCCCAATTTCTTCTAGGGGCTGTAGGGGGGATTTTTGCCATGTTTTTGACCCCCTTGGGTCATTTTTGTTGGGATTTACAACCTTTGCATGCATGAACTCTTTGGTAGTTAAATGGTTAAAGTGCATGTTTCTCTTTAGGAGTTTATGCAGATGATACTTTAGGGCTAATTTCCTGTTTGCTTGTATCTTTCTGGAGCATATACACATTCCTTTGTTCTGGGGTCTAGCCCAGAAAGAAGCACCCATTTTCTTTTCCCTTTACCTACGAAGCATGTGTTTTTAAGTAGCTCTGTAGTGAAGATGATTTCTTAAGTACTGGCCAGCATGTAGATCTTCCTATTTACTTCCTGCTTGCATATCTCAAGATGACAAGCCTGTGTATTTGACTATGCACAAGATATTTTGTAAGTAAACTACTTTTTATACTTTTAAAAGAAGACTAAGCTTGTTTTATTTCTTAGCTAGACTCTGTGTGTGGGGAGGAGGAGGTTGGCTTGCTTACCTCTGTTCCCAATAAACACTTCTGCTAAGCATGATTTTTAAATCTGCTACTGAGATTACCAAATCTCAAATATTTTATTATCCAACAACTTTAGGACCAGGAGAGGCTTTTTTTCAAAACAGGAAGTGACTAGCAGCAAGACTGTTGTATGCTCAGAGTTGGAAGAATTAATTAATACCCATGGTCGAAGAATGGTTATTAAATCTTCATGAATGAGCAGAAATGGACAAATTGTCAACTTTGATTAGAGAAAAATCAGTAGAGACATTTTTAAAAGATAGGAAACCTTTTGTAGACTTTTTGAAGAAACATTTTTTTATAATGGTTGGTTTTGAAAATTAAATAAGGTATAAGGTAGCTAGAAGAAGCGTATACTATAATAATATTATAGAGAGTGGGGCAGTGCTATACTGATATATAACTATAGCGGTTGGAGATTATCACACGACCTTTTAAATCTGGAACAGGGATGACAGGAGATCACCAAAGGGTTTTACGTTCACACAACATCGTCCCCGCCCAGTTCTGCTCCTATGTCCCCTCCGTTCCATTTCAGTTTTCTTCAATTGACAGATTAATCTGTCAATAGATCGCCCGTTCCATTTCCATAATGGAATAAGGGGCTTGTGAATAGGTGCTGGCGCTATGCCAGCCACAGTGGGAGGTCCCTCCCGAAGACTTCCAGGTGCGATTGGGACGAGGAGGTAGGTGGCACCCTTGTTTTTCCCCTCCCCAGGTTGCTTATATAATTTAAAGGGTGTTCAGGGGCTTTGTATCATTTTTTTTACATTTGGTTGTCTTCATATTTTTAAATTTCCCACGCATTGTTCTCTCGCGAGAATGTGCGGGATTTGCTTTCCAGGACGTGAATGCAGCTTTACGACAGCTGCATTCACTCCTGGAGGACCGAGGGGAGGGGGAGCAGTTAATATCGCGGAACAAGGTGGGTGTATGAAAAAAAAAAGTGTTTTAACCAGAACAGGGATGGGAGTGGGGCGGGTAGAGGGACAGCGGGATGAAAATGCTGTCAGACAGTGCCTGATAATCTCCATTGAAAAGAAAGTTGGAGGTAACTAGACTTTATCAGATGCAAAAAAAAAAAAAAAGCCCCCCAGGAGGTCACGAGGATGATGGCACCATCCTCCTCTCGTCCTTTGTTCGTTCTTCCTCTGTGCTGGAGTGACGAAAAAGGTGCTGCTTTTTATTGACGGAAACTTCCATCAATAAAAAGTGGTGCCTTTTTCCTTCCTCCAGCATGGAGGGAGAAAGAATGAAGGAAGAGAGGAGGATGTCATTGTGCAGTATCGCCAGCCTATAGCGGTATAGTGTTGTTGTCCTCACAACTTCCTAGGCAGCTTTTTTTTTTTTTTGCATCTGATAAAGTCCTACATATTTTTCTATTTCATTTCGTATTTTTTTCTTTTTTTTCCCCTTTATGGATCCAATCTTATCTATCTCTTATCTATCTCTTTTCTCTTATTTTTTTTTCTTAGTTACCATGTTTGTGAGAACTTTTACTATATATAGAAAAATCTTAATAAAAACTAAAAAAAAACAAAAAAAAACAGGAAGTGACCAGAAGTCACAAAACATGGTGAAAATGCCACTCATGACTCCTAGAGAGCATTTGGAGGATGGGGGTGGGGGAGCAACATTTTTTTTTTTTTGGAGAAAACATTTTGAATTTATTTTTATGCTTAGGGGGCCCCGAGGGCCACAAAGACAGCCCTGGGACCACATGTGGCCCATCCTTGCTATAGAGGCCAGACTGGTCCCTCCTTGCTACCCTTTCATTGGCACTTCTTCGAGGGCTGATTGCTCACAGGGAGAAGTAGCTTTCAGGATGTGCTGTACCATTTATTGGTTGTTTTTGTTATTAATGGTCATACTTTTAACTGCTTTTAACTCTGTTGTTAATTATATTTTTAACTTTTGTATGATGTGAATTTTTTAGAAAGCTATATCCTTTTAACCTTTTGTAAGCCACCTTTAATCCCAGACTAGGAAAAAGGTGGGAGAGTCATAAAAATAGCCTGAGGAGGTTGTTCTGTTGTTGTTGAGCAAAACCTGCGTAAAAGTTGTGAACATGACAACTACTTTCTGGTCTTGTGATGGGATAAAACGCCTTGGGCCCAGACTATTTGAAAGACCGGATCTCCCGATAGGATCCTGTCAAACCCCAAAGGTCATGAGAAGGAACCTTTCTCTCGGTCCCGCCATTACAGGCTTGCTTGGTGAGGACAGAAGAGAGAGCTTTCTCGGGGGTTGCTCCCACATTTTGGAACGCACTTCCATGGGAGGCTAGGCTGGCCCCCTCCCTGATTTCTTTTTGTTGGCAGGCAAGGACTTTTCTTTTTAAGCAGACTTTTAATGTATAAGCAGCAGGGCTTGTTTTATCCTGTATGTTTTAGATTTTATGTTTTAATCTGATTTTTAAAATATTTTAATTGTATATATTAAAATACTGTATATGTATTTTTAATCTGTTGTTTTATGGAAGCTGTCTTGGGTCCCATCTTGGGAGAAAGGTGGAATAATGAAATAAATAAAAATAAATAAATATAATCAACACTGAAGCACACCAGTGTTCATCTCTCATTTGTCATGAGATTCTCCTCTCTCCCTCATGCTCTCTCTCTCCCTCCCTCCCTCTCCCTCTCCCCCTCTCCTTCCCTCCCTTCCTCCCCACCACCACACTCTCTTTCCTATAATCTTGAATAATTACAGTCTGTCACTTGAAGCAATTACAGCACAGTTTAGCTTTCACTGTAAAACTGTGCCATTCCTGTTTTACAGCACCAATCAACAAACCCCAAAGCAATAGAGTTTAATAACCCATAATGACACTTCACGCCTTACCACCACCAGCAACCTTTCTCGGACTTGAGCAACAACAGGAAAAACAGAATTAAAATCCACATTGCTACACGAACTTCACAGCCTCTCATTATACCCAGACTGGGATGCTAGCTGCTGCATGCAAACTACATACTCTCATTAAAGTCAATGGGACTATGCCAGCATCTGTGTTTTCCCTTGCAAATAAACATAGGCTCTTTTGTTAAAACCTTTTTCTTTTAACCAATAAGTGTCCTTGGGAGCTTTATCAGTTTAACTGAATGAAAAGGGACTGCTTAACCCTTCCCCTTCCAGACAATTTCCACTGTAATCCCTCCCCAGCAGCTGCTTGTCATGCTCATGTGTGTTGGGGGTGTGTGTGGAGATAGGTGTACTCTGTTGCAAGCATAGACTTAGAGGCCTAACTACTTTAAACACACCAGATCATGTCTGATCTTGGAAGCTCAACAGGGTCAGCTCTGGTTAGTACTTGGATGGGAGAAGCCAATAAATACCAGATGCTGTAGGCTATATTTCAGAGGAAGGAACTGACAAAACCACCTCTGAGTATTCCTTGACTAAGAAGACTCTATGAAATCAATGGGGCCACCATAAATCGACAGGTGATTTGAAGGCACACACACACAAGCATAGAGTTTACATGCAGAAGCTTCCAGGTTTAATCCCTAGTATTTCTTGCTGTTCCTTTTTGTATCAGATAGCAGATGATGGCAAAATCCTTTCTCTGTTGAGCAATTCTCAATGCTCTGGGGAACTGAAGCAAGACAGAATAGACAAAGCAAGACTGAATGGACCAATAGGCTAATCTGACAGCAAACAGCATTCTGTCCATCCTGTGCAATCTTAAATAGATGGGGTAAAGTAACCCCACCTACTGTTGCTTTTCTCTTTATTTCTGACTTATAGTGACCCTAGGGCAAACCTATCACAGGGTTTTTGGAAGCTTACAGTGTGTGACTTGCCCAAGGTCACCCAGTGAGTTTTCATGGCCAAGCAGGGATTCAAACCCTGGTCTCCATGTTTTTCCATAGAAATATTTTTTCCTTTTCTAACAATTAAAAAAAAAATCACATTTCAGTACTTAAAAAAATATTCAGTACAGTACCTGACTAAAGCAAGCTTGTGGAACCTTTTCTTCACCAGCTCCATTTCTTGAATCCCTGGCATGGACACCTCATTTGGTTTAGTGGGGAAATAGGATGATTCATGAACCTGTCTTGCAACATATTGGTGTGGTTCAGTGTGGGCACAAGTTTCTCCAGTCACACATGTCATGACTGAAGCTTGTCAAGAAGACCATTTTCTCTATGTCTCATACTGGCGAGGGTGAATAGGTGTTAGAAATCACTGGTGGATGGAGGTAAATACGCACCCTCCAAGCCATTCTCTTTGTTATTACAGCTTTGTTCACATGCATTTAATTGTCACTTTTTTATCTCACACTTTTTCTAAGTAGTGGCACAAATTATTTCATGGGCCATTTTATATTCATAACAACCTTGTGGACAGGTTAGGGGAGTGAAGTGGGTTTGATAGTGACCTGTGGCTGACCCAAAGTTTGAGCAGGGATTTGAACCTCAGTTTTTCCTGTCTGCTACCAACACTCAAACCAGTCTAACCATTGTGCTACATATCCTCTCCAGTGTCCTAGGATGGGGTAGGAAAGTTGTGGTCCTGCAGCTTCCAACAACTGTGACTATTGGATGTGCCAGCTAGGACAGATAGGAGCTGGAGCTCACAACTTCTAGAGGGACAGGGGTTCTCCACACTGGTCCTAGGATGCTGGGAAGAGCCTTGGAATTCTCCGTTCCATCGAAGATTGAGCTGGACTTTGCAAAGCAGTGTATGCAGTGACAATAGAAAGATAAACTGTAGATCTTCAAGCTGGCTTTCATATAGACATTACCAAATATTTGAGATTCAATGGCCACCTTCTCATGCCATGGATGTTGGCCATGATGAGTCAGGTTCACCAGTGGTCAGAAACTGTAGGGCAGGGATGTTCCACCAAAAACAGCCAGCAAGAGACTAAAGTCTTTCAAACTGTGCACCTTCCATGCATTGGCTAGCTCTGCCTTTATCTCAACAAGGTCCAAGATGCATTCTTTAAAAACTTATGTAGGTTGAGCATACCTTATCAAGAAATCCAAAATCTGAAATACTCCAAAAGCCAAAATTGTCCACATGGGTGGCTGAGATATTGACACCTTTGATTTAAGATGGTTCAGTCACACAAACTTTGTTTCATGCACAACATTATTTTAAAATATTATATAAAATTACCTTCAGGCTACGGTATAATGTATATATGAAACATAAATTAATTTTGTGGGTCCCATCTCCAAGATATCTCATTATGTACATAAACGCAAGTACAGGTATTTCAGAGTCTGAAAAAATCTGAAATCTAAAACACTTCTGGTCCCAAGTGTTTTGGATAAGGAATACTCAACTTGTAACAGCATTTCAAGAGAGAACTTCATAGTTACTCATGTGCAGACACCTTGGTGCATATTACTCATTTATTCATTACATTTTTATCTCATCTTTCATCCATCATGGAACTCATGGCTGCATAGCTAGGGCTCCAGCCATCTCTCTCTACTTAGTTCCAGCAAGGTATCTTCTGATCATGGCCCAACATAAGCACAATTGCCAGTTCAGCCCTGCTCAGTAGATTTCCTAATATTGATGTAAAAGCAAAATTAAACATACAAACTTTTACAGTACAATAGTTTCTACTGATCTTTCTAAGAAAAACCTTAACCATTTTCAAAGACAAGCCTTAAAATGCTTTCATATCATATAGGTGACTTAATGGAGTGGGGACATTTTTTGGAGGGAGTCTCATTTCATGAATATGTTGTGATTTTACCTTTGTAACAAAACACACAGTGTTTTAGCACTATTGTATGATTAGAAAGATTTATGAGTAAGAAAATAGAGAGGATAGAACTTCATCTGAGAGGCAGAAATGTTACGGTAGGTAAAATCAACAAGGAAGACCAGAGAAAAGGGAGCAAGTGAGCCAAAAATGTTGAAAAGTTATATTGCTGCTTCAGACAACAGTGACAAGCCCCAAACAATGATCACCACTTCAGTCAATGTGAAAGCACTAAAGTATAATTTAGTCTTTCAAAATACTAGCAGCAGAAGACAAGGGCTGGAGAGTGGCAGAAGAATGTTGTGATGGGTCAGCTCTGCTTGGCTTGATTTGGAACTCACACCATTCATTATCAAAACAAACCAAAAAGCAACTTCCTTAAAAACTGAAGTTAGTGTATTTGAAAGTTTGGACCCATTCATAGCTACAACATGGCTCAATGGTCTCTGACCTGTTCATCAGCCTCTGAAAGTCCATTGCCACCCTTTCATTGATGCATACTTATCCAGTAGTTAGCAACAAAGTCTCATGACTCTATTTTTACCCTACATACTGAAAAAAGATAACTAGGGGCCATGGGAAATATCATTCCCATGGTTCCTAGTAGCCCTCAAAAACATGGAGGTCTTAATAGAGGGTATGTCTATGAGCCATTGTGTGTGTGCATGTGTCTTCAAGTCACTTGTCAATTTATGGTGACCCCATGAATTTCATAGGGTTTTCTTAAGCAAGGAATACTGAGATGTTTTGCCAGTTCCTTTCTCAGAAATAAAGCCTACAGCATCTGGTATTCATTGGTGATCTCTCATCCAATTACTAGTCAAGAGCTGACCCTGCTTAGCTTCTAAGATCAGACAGATCTGGTGCCTTTAGGGTATTTAGGCCATCCACCAGATAAATGTGGATCAGGGAAAGGAACAAAAATGGGAGTGGCAACTAAGGGTAACAATTTGAGCAGCCCAAATGGGCCCATAATCCCACCACTAAATCAAAGTCTTGGCAGGAGAAGTTCTGGGATTTGTAGTCCAAACAATAATGTTTCCAAATTCTGCCTAAACCTGAGACAGCTCAGCTTGACATGAGCTCAGGGAGATTGGGGCGGGGGGAGTCAAAGCTCATATTTTGAATTGCTTTGTCCCAAACAGAAATCAGGCACTTTATTAGAATTATATGCATGTTCTTAACCAAAATGATAATTTTTTTATCACTGTAAAGATTAATCATTGTCATGATTTCATGACAGTAAAAATACCAAAACAGAAAAAGAATATTGATGGATGCCCATGAGTCTGGGCAACTTTTTCTATGGACACTCAATCAGACTATTCTTCCTTCATTGAAATGCCCAGTGGAACCTATTTGTGCATCTCCAAACATCACATATATTTGGTGAAACTTTCATGTCACCTATCTTCTGTGTTTGGTGCCTTGATTTTAGTGGCACATGCTGGCTGTACATACACACTTGGTTTGTCTGCATGTGTATAAGGCTGACGCCTGGGAAGCAGCATATACATAGTTGCATATTTATATGCACTATTATCATATAAGATACCTCCAAGAACACATAATCTAAGAAGAGCCACAAAACTATCAGGGAAATTCCTAGAGGTCTTTGTGTGACAGAATCCAAAATCACCCTCTCATTAGTACAGGGGGACATGAGAACAAATCCAAAATAAGAACTACAGGTACACTTCAATTAGTAAAGTAGACGTGTTACTGGGCTTGACTTCGTTAACAGAAAATTAGGTACCAGAAGCAGAAATAATAAGGAAAGAATAGGGATACCTATTCCACAAAAAAGGAAAAACAATTCAACATATTTCAGCAAGTTTTTTATTCAAAACTAACAATATGCACATGTGACATGAAACAACCAGGTCAGAGTAACCAAGAACATTTTGAACCTACTAAAGATCACTGGAAGTCTTCTTCCAAAATGCAGCTATGTCTGTCTTGCTTTCCCCCCTCCTTTAATCACATAGCCTCTTTCTATAGCAATCTCAATGAACACAGTTCTCTCTTTAAAAAAATAATAATAATAATTTTATTAAATTTATAATCATACATTATAATATCCAATCAATACTTATTTAATATAACACATAATATTACCATAAACATCAAATGGTTTTTATAGAAATAGAGAATATTTTGAATAGAAATATAGAAAGGAAACCGAGTATAGCACTGATGTCAATTTATAATGGAGAGAATGGGAACCAAGCAGAAAAGGATTTAATAACAAATTTATTAATGACAGCAGGATTAATTATAGCAAGACATTGGAAAATGCAAATAAATGTACAAGTGGAGGAGTGGTATAAAGAAGTTTGGAAAATGGCAATAAATGATAAGTTAACATGTAGAATTAAACTAAGAAGAGGAAGTTGGAAATAAAGTGATTTTGATAAAATTTGGAAAGTATTTGTTGAAAAAGTATTACAGACAAAAGATGGGAGGTTACCTCCACGAGAAGCAATGAGATTCTGGAAAAATTAGGTAAGGGATAATGGTTCCGGTGAAGGGGAGCACTGAGGTGCGGGGGGGGGGGAATTAATATTCTTGAAAAGAATCATAGTAAAGAATCTATGTTAACTTTTGAAATTAGTTAATGAACACAGTTCTCTAAGGCTTATTTTGAAAGACTGGTGCTGAATCCCTGAAAACTTAAACACAAAGTGTTAACCTATACCCTACTGAGTTGGGAGGGGGCTTTGGTAGCCACTTGCTGCCTCTTTCTGTCTCTCTCCCTCTCTTCACTGGCAGAGTTTATCTGCTCTATCCTGTAAGAATGTGTTTTAGTTCCTGAAAACCTTTTGTAAGCAATCTACTGTAAATTGTTACTTCTCCTATCTGGTCATGTCTGCCCAAAAGCCTTTGTAAAAAGAAGCTTTGTTCTCCGAGGTTTCATTAACTGAGGTATCCCTGTATTGTTCCAGTTCCATAAAGCAGTGTTACTCAGAATGGAGGTCCATGGACTGTCATCAGCTGCCAGTCCCTGAAGAGCTTTCAATTGCAATTGAAACAATTGCAGCCAATTGGCAAAAATATGGTACCAGTCATTGGCATGTTGTGTGTGGGGGAATCCTTCCCCCTCCACATCAGATGACTTAAGAAGCACTGCCATAGGGAACCATTTATGGTAAATTTTAGAAACTTCTTGAAGTTTTATTAGTGACCATATTGTAAGGTATTACAGGGGTCAGCTTCTAATGCAGTGGTTCTTAACCTGTGGTCCGGGGACCCTCAGGACTCCATGATGTCCTCACAGTGGGTCCACAAAAGCTTGAAGGCTGTTGGCCCACCTCCTCCCTGCAATGGAGTGGCCTTGTGACAGGAGCCAACTCAAAGGCTGGCTGGTTGGCTAGGCTGGTGCATTGCTGTTTAGTCCATTCCAGCCACAAACTTGCAGGAAGAAGCAGGAGAAAAGTCTTCCCTCCCCCTCCAGTGCCTCTAAGAGAAGGTTTAATGGGTGGTGTAACTGTATTGTTGTTGTTGTTGTTGTTAGGGTTTTCAATCTTGAATTAAGTCTTGGGGGTCCACAGCAACAAATGATATTTAAAGGGGGGTCCCCAGTAAAGAAAAGGATAAGAGTCATTGTTCTAATGCATGCTTTTGTTGCCATTTTGCTATCTAGTACACTGACATCCCATCTTCCCTCCAGGAAGATTTAGCTATATGGTTCTCCTGCCTTTTGTATCCTCACAAGACTTCATGGCCTAGGTTATCCTGAACAATAGTGACTGGCCCAAGTTCACCCAGTAAGCTTTATGACCAAGTAGTCATTGTACCCCGGTTTTCTAAGTCCCAGCCCAATGCTCTAAATTACACCACCATGCTATAAGCAAACACCAGGAAAGTGTGGTCACAACACTATGGATCTTAACTTTAAATACCTAGCATGAAGCTCTACAGGCTTTTTTTAAAATTTTCATTTTATTCAAATAGGCTTTTGTTTTTACTTAAAAGCCCAGGGGACCCAATCCAAACTGGGACTGTAGAAGACAGAGAGTAGAGGTTTAATCTTTTCATGGCAAAACCCCAAGAAAATCTTTTCTTGACAAAACTTCTTTCTTGACAAAACTCACAGAAGATGGACCAATGTGTGTTAGGAATTTACCGCACTCCAAAAGAAAAGTGGCAAAGCAGCAGGAATATTCCATCTTCCCTGCTGCCTTACCGCATGATGTCAGCATTCTTTCATTCCAGTCCTGTGGGGGACAGAGGTAAAACCACATCTTTTTGCTAATTGGAAAAACCCATTAGCAAAAAGACATGGTTTTACCACAGTCCCCCATGAGACCGAAATGAAAGAATGCCAATATCATGCAGTAAGGCAGTAGGGAAGATGGAACATTCCTGATGCTTTGCTACTTTTCTTCGGAGTGTGGTAAGCCCCTTAGATTTTTCATTTTTCAAGGATAACAGCAGAGAAAGGAAGGAATAAATCTCCTCAGTCTGAGCACAGCACCCCCAATCCAGACTGAAGGCCTCACAAACCTACTTTCAAGGATGTTTTCTTGCTTGCTTGCTTGCTTGCTTTTCTTTTAAAAACCATTATATGTATTGATTTTCCTTGGGGGGGGGTTCCGGACTGTGAGGCCATGTTCTGGAAGAGTTTACTTCTGACGTTTTGCCTGCATCTGTGGCTGGCATCTTAAGAGAATGAATGGGTATGAGTGTGGGTGGAGTTTATATACTGTGAACCTCTGTACAAATATGTAAATTTGTGTATTTGAATGGTTAGTTTCTGGGTATACAAATGCAAGGAGAATTAATGTCTCTTTGGCTAATGGTTGGTTGATGGTCCATTATCTGCTGGAAACCCCCTGTCCCTGGGTGGAATTCATTTGCAAGTGTAGAGTTTTGATTCTAATGTTTTTCAAAACTGGAAGCCAGATTTTGTTTACTTTTAGGGCTTCTTCTTTCCTGTTGAAGTTGTCCAGGTGTTTGTGGATTTCAATAGCTTCCCTGTGCATTCTGACATGATAGTTGTTGGCCTGGTTCAGAATTTCTGTGTTTTTAAATAACATTGTGTGGCAGTGTGGAAAAGTAGGAACACTGCCATTCTTGGATGTCCTAGTTATCCGCAAACCAAACCAAGGGTTAGGCCACAAGGTATACAGAAAACCTCTACACAGAGACAGATGCCTACACAAGAACTCCAATCATCACCCAGGATAAAAAAGCACAATAAAAACATTGGTAGACCATGCAAAAAGGATCTGCGGACCCCACTACCTGGAGGACAAACTGAGGCACCTAAACTGGGCCCTACAGGCTAATGGTTACTCCAGATCAGACATCACAAGAGCAGCCAGACCCAGAAAAAAACACAGGAATGAAGAAGAAAAACAGCCACCCAAAGGGAAGGTATTTTTACCATACATCAAAGAAGTCACAGACAGAATAGGGAAACTGATGAGGAAACACAACCTCCAAACAATCTACAGACCAACCAAGAAAATCCAAGAAATGCTACACTCAGTGAAGGACAAAAGAGACCCTCTCACAGCTGCAGGAGTTTACCACATACCATGCAGCTGGTGCAAACACGAATCAAGGAACATGAGAGACACTGCAGACTGGGCCAGCCAGAAAAATCAGCAGTAGCAGAACATGTTATAAACCAACCTGGACACAAAATGTTATTTAAAAAATCAGAAATTCTGGACCAGGCCAACAGCTATCATGTTAGAATGCACAGAGAAGCTATGGAAATCCACAAACACCTGGACAACTTCAACAGGAAAGAAGAAACCCTAAAAGTAAACAAAATCTGGTTCCCAGTTTTGAAAAACAATAGAATCAAAACTCAACACTTACAAAGAAATTCCACCCAAGGACAGGGGGATTTCCAGCATATAATGGGCCATCAACCAACCATTAGCCAAACAGACACTAACGAGCCTTGCATTTGTATACCCAGAAACTAACCATTCAAATACACAAATTTACATATACTCCCCAACAGGTTTTCACAGCAATGAAAACAATGTTTCACATAAACTCCACACACACTCCTACCCAACCATTCTCTGAAGATGCCAGCCACAGAGCAGGCAAAACATCAGAAGTAAACTCTTCCGGAACACAGTCTCACAGCCCAGAAAAAAAAAAAAACAAGGAAGATCTATGAATACCAGCCATGAAAGCCTTTGACTTCATTATATGTATTAATATCTTTCCCTCTGGCTTTTCTTCGCAAACGTAGATTCAGGAAGGACTCATCCTGCGCTTTCTGCAAGCGCGCTGATGACTAAAAAGGCCAATCCAAGATACAAGTCCAGTTGCAGAAAGCACAGCAGAAGGTCTCCTTGGATGATGTTTCTGGGTTGTGATTCTTTCTGTGTTGTCGTTTCTCTTCAAGACTTGTTCGGCATGAGTTCTCAAATAACGCTGCAGCATTGTGGATAGTGCGTCTCCATGCCTCCTGATGTGAGACCATTGTTGGTGATAAATTTGGCCGTGCCTGAGATGTTGCTTCAGGGAGTCCTTGTATCGCTTTTTTGGAGTGCCCCTCTTACTCTGACCCATAGCGAGTTCACTGTAGAGTACTATTTTTGGGAGGCGATAATCCTCCATCCTAGACATGTGCCCTGCCCAGAGCAGCTGTGGTCTCAATATCATGAATATAATGCATAGCTTGAGCCTCCACAAGATATGGAGGTAGCAAACCTCAAACAAAGTGCACTGCACAAAGTACATTATAACAACTAGATTTTGTCCACATGTGTGTGTCCTGATGCACCATTCATATCCCATCATCACTTCTTACATTTATACTTCACCTTTTTCACCAAATCTGGGACTCAACCATAACCACTGCTGGTGAGAAGAGATAACTGCTATATGACATGGAGAAAAGCATGGGCGGGGTTCTGGAACTTTTTCCACCACCACCACCACCCACACACACAAATCAGGACCCCAGACAGCAACAGGCCAGCTGATTCAGAGGAGAGGTCAGGCCAGAAAACTTTAATCCTGCATAAGGCAAAAGGAACAAGTTGCCTCTGCCCTCAAGAAGGGCATTTTAGAATAGTTCTCCAGCCACTTGCCTGGAGCAATTGCTACTTTATAGATGGGTTTAAACTTTTGTAAGATATTTTACAGGGAAAAGGCTAGAGCCTCACCCACTAAGTCCTGCATCTAGCCAGTCAAAGGTCTGGGGCCGTTTAATGTAACCATTGTATTATTCTAGGGCTAGGCAAAGGGGGAGCTGATTTGTTAGGAATTATTTGGGGATGGTTCCCAAGACATCTTGTATTTTAAGGAGGGGTGGAATGGAGGGTTATATATGTATATATTTTAAATGTTGTAAGCCGCCCCGATTGCATTTTAGAGGGGCAGGATATAAATAAATTTTATTATTATTATTATTAAGACTTTCCTAATCCTGCACAGAGTCAAAGTCTTTGTCCAGAGGCAGAGGTACCTCAGCACCTTTCACGGGATAGGTGTTGGGGGTCTAGAGGTGGCATGGGATCTGTGGCTTGAGAGGAGCCAACAAGTGGATCTGTCTTTTTTTTTTAAGCTACAATTGTCTACAGCAATAGCCATAACACTGTATGTATTGGTATGCTCACATAGTGTTCCTCATCTAGTGAACTAAAGTACACTGTAGTCTGTACATACAGCGACTGCTGTATTTCCAGACTTCTTTCTACTACAACAGGGATGGAAATTGTTGGGGGGTGACAAACTTAAAAATCAAAAATTTATTAAAGGTCCCAGGGTGTAAGCCCTTTAGGAAATTTTTCTTCAAAGTGAAAACTGTCAGAAATTAACTTCTAGTATAGCAGTGGCAGAGACTTGAAACGGGACTCAATTACCAAAGTACTTAGACTCCAAGCTGCTAAGAACAAAAGAAAAACAACTTCTTCTTGAAAGAAATACTTAAGCATTTACTAATGGCTTTTCAATCTACATATGCATAGGAGGCTACATTCTAACTGACTAAAGGATTTAGGTTAGGATAGAAGTCACCATCCAGTGAGAAGGGGAAAATAGGTAAGGTAGGCATCCCTACAGGAACATGCAAGCATGCATCTTTCTTCTTCAGAGGTAGAACAAAGAATCATAAAACTTTGGAACCCACGAGGTCAGTAGACCTGGGTAACATGATCATACTACTCGGCTGTGTCTCTGACTACAAGTCAAGCCCACTAAGGATAGGTTGAGGAGAAGGGGGAGGAACTCTTTGACATGCAGGAGGTCCTTAAAAACTTCCCTGAGACTTGCTTGCTCTAATAGCCAGCAAGTGAGTGGGGGGAGTGCAGGAAGAATGCTGGATTTTTCCAACAGAAATCCTGCAGCACTCTGGCTATCCAGTGAGCTAAAGTACACTATAGTCTGTACATATAGTTTTATTTATTTATGACTGCTGTATTTCCAGACCTCTTTCTACTACAACAGGGATGGAAATCCTGCAGCACTCTGAATGTTTTTGGGCTGCAATTCCCTGTATGTCTGACCATTAGCCATACTGGATACAGCTGGTGGGATCTGCAATCCTACAATATCTGAGGGGCCACGCAGTCCAGGTTTTTAAGCAGAAGTTAGGTGGCCACCTGCCAGGGATGCAGGAGCTGTGGATTCCTGCACTGGCAGCAGGTTGAACCCAAGGGCCCTTGGAGTCCCTTCCAGTTCTGTTATGCTATGAAATCATACATTTGGCAGGAGAATGCTTTTGTAAGCTTTTCACTTACAGGAAATTCTGCTGAATAGAATTTATTTTCATAATTCCAGCGTGCCCATGAAATCATCACAATTCAGTTGTTAGGAGTTTAGGATGAATTACTGGTGTGCCAAACAGTTAGTGATGTTCCCAAATTGTGAGAGATTCATTCCTCAAACAGGCACATCAGCAGCTGTATTGTGACAAGGAACCATGGATGATTACAGCTGGCATGTTCTCCTGCTTACACTTACAAACACACACATACACACACACACACACACACACACACTTCAGCTTCCCCATATGGTTTCTTCTTTTAAATACATTTTCTATCTTCTACTTTCTGGTGGAACAAACTGCAATGAAAATCACAGGAGCCTGTTAATTTTTAAAAAATTATTTTATTTAAATTTGATAAAATAAAAGAAATACAGAGCCTCCAAAGCATTCTTTTTGATAACGGTATAGTGTTTATGACTTAGAAATGGTCTGAAGAGTTAAGCTGGTGCCAGGATATTTGAAATTAAGGCCTGTGCCAAGAAACAAGGAGACAAAATACACATACATTGTTATGCTAGTTAAAATTTACAAAGTGAAATGGGAAAAACCATAGCCTATTACAGCATGGCATGGAAGTGTCTGTAGCCCATCTGATCTTCAAGTGTTCAATCCAGGAAAACAAAGTTAGGGTTTAAGTATACATGTGGTGTTTATCTAAGTGCTTCTTCCCCATGTACCTCCCCACCCTTGTCTAGCAAAGAAAATATGTGGCATAATGCCATAGAGTTCTGTATTTACTTACCCTTTGGACAAAGCAGCCAGTGAGTTAGCAGATGGAAGAAATACTGACTGTTTGGGTGTGTAATTAATGGTACATTTTACTTTTGTTAATTGAGACCAGATAATTGTGTGGGAGAGATGTGAGACAGTGGGTGCATCTACACTGTAGAAATAATGCAGTTAGACACCACTTTAACTGCCATAGCTCCATCCTACAAAATCCTTTTGTGAGGCACCAGCACGCTTTAGCAGAAAAGGCTAAAGAGTTTATAAAACTATCAATCCCAGAACTCCATAGGATGGAGTTACAGAACTTAAAGTGGTGTCAAACTGCATTATTTCTACAGTGTAGATGCACCCAGTGGCACTTGTACCCATATCCTCTGACACATGCAGGTAGGTAGATGCCTTGGTCCCACTGACATCTGTGAGACAAAGTGCAATTAACTGCTTATACTGCAGTCCCTGGCATATTACTTGGCAATTAGATCACCCCAAACTCCCCAAATCCTAGATGCTGGCTGTAGGGCTCAAGAGTAAGTTTAAATGGCATTTGATATGGGAAAACAAGTGTAACTCAACTGCCCACAGCCAACACAAGGAACTACTGGGTGGAATGACTCTGGGGAGGCCACTTCTTCATTGCAAGATCTCTTGGACTACAAAACCAGTCTCCCACAGTATTCTTGTCTCTGGTGGTTCCCAAGAAATGGATCTTTCCATTAGACTGCTGCCAAAACTTGGAAACATTACATTTGGCAGATTGTAGTTCTCAGAATCTAAGTTTGACGGGAGATTCTGTAGTTAAAACACACACACACAACCCAAAGCCTGAAATCCTACATTGGGGTTGCATAGCATAAATCTCCACATGCGGAGCATTGATTGTGCTATGGAGTCATTGTGTGAAGTAGAAACATTGGGCAACAACATGCACAACAGCATTGCATGGGAAAGTCCACTTCCATAGCCTCTAACTGAAGACAAACATTCTGCATCAAACAAATACATCCAGTTATTTCCATAGGGGAACTAAGGCATGAGTAAGACCCCCAACAGGATTCTGGCCATGATGGTTCCATGTTCTGATTCTTGCTTTGCTGTTGAAAGAACTGCAAGGAGAAAAGAGATGGGTACAAATCTGGTGGGCCTACTTGGAGCCCAGTGCATTGGAGTGGGGTGAGATGGGGGCTCCCTCTTTATTGCTCAAAGGATCACAAGGGGTGATGAGTTCCCTCTGAGGACATATATCCTTGGAATCCAGTCTCCTTCTGGTGATCTTCCAGGAGCAACGTTTCTTCACTCCCTGAATATTTTGGGAGCCCAGGAAAAGGAACAAGGAATTAAGTTCCTCCATGATCAGATCCTGTCAGATCTTGGAAGCTAAGCAGGGTCAGGCCTGGTAAGTACTTGGAAGGGAGAGGGAAGACCATGTGCTGTAAGCTATATTCAGAAGAAAGCAATGGCATGCCTCCTCTGAATAAATCTAGCCAAGAAAACCCTATGTCAGGGCCCTTCACACAGGGTCACCATATATCAAAGTCAACTTAGAGGTAAATAACAAGAACAACAATATGTTTTCATAGGTTCCAACTTGTACATCCCACCTTCAGTGCTGGATCAATGTTACTGCTGTTTTCTATGCTGTGGCCCTGTTGGGAATTTCCATAATAATTTGGGCCAGGGGTGAGCATCGTAAAATTATGCAGAAGTGTATGAAAAGCCAAAACTACCAATATACCATGAATAAATGTTTACAGCATACCATTGTATCTGTGATTAATCTTGCCACAAACAACAGGATCTAGCTCTAGCTGCAGGTGCAAATGAAAAATGGCAAGGTCAGAAAAGGCAATCATTTCCCCACTGTGTATCATCTCTTTGTCACTGTCTGCTGCACAATTTGCTGTCCTCAGTAACATAGAATTATTTGAACAAAATGCCCAAATCTCCTCCCACACATCTCCTCCTGCCACACTCTTTCTGTGCCCCTTTCCTTCCTTTGGACAGTGATTTCAGGTCAGCTAAGAAAAATGAGAGATCTGCCCCTATTTCACTGAGAAACTTCTGGGGGGGGGGGTTCAGGCAGAAACCAGCCTAGCCCTTTTGATGTAAGAAAAAAATCAGTTCCAGGCTCAAGGATCTGAACTTATTGAATGTCATCATTTCAAATGAAAGTAGCCATTTCAAATGAAGATTAGTCATAGTTAAATATAGATCACTTTGCGCACAACATTGAAGGAACGTAGCTGAGGTGATTTGTTATTATCAGTTGAACGGGATATGAATCTGAATACCTTGACAGCAATACACACTTGGTGGGCCAAAACTTCTGCTCACTGAAAACATGCATTCCACAAGGGAGCACATTTACACCAGGGGTGTAATCCAAGGCTTCTTACACCAGCCTTGGCCCCTCCCAACAAACTTTTTACTGAGGGGTGGGGGAGAATGACTGTCTCTCCTGGAAGCCTCCAAGTGAGCAATGCACTGTTAAAAAATATAGCAGAGGCTCCATGCACAATCATCAAAAAATAACCATTTTTCAAAACTAACCATTCACTTTTGGTGAAAGATTTATATGAACTGAAGAGAAACCAGAATCATAAGGATCATATTACCATATGTGGTAGTCCTGTAAAAAAAAAAAAAAAAAAGCAAAAGAAATATTGGAGATCAATTCATGAGATGATACAAAGGATCATTAAGACAAAAGTGAGTTTAAACCTGAATTTCTATTACTGAGTTTGATAGACAAGCAAGTAAAAAGACAAGAAAAAAAGATATTGCAGTACAGTATATGTTAACAGGAGCAAGGATAGTATGGAGGGCAGAAGATAGGGGATACACTAGACTTGATATTGAAAATGTTTGCACTAGTTGAGATAGACAAATTGTCCGTATTAATGCATATTAATGAAAGAGAAATCAGTAGGTAGTTTTGTGAAAGATTGTGGACCTTTCCTACATTTTTTGTGGGAGAGATCAAGAGACGATACTTTCAGGTCTGGAAAACCAATTGTTTATTCTGTAAGTAAAACATTGAAGTTTTACATATCTTTATAGTTGTTAAGTAGAAGATGAGTTTAATTTTTGACAGATGACAATGAGAGGAAAGCTGGGAAACAAAAATGTTTTGTTTGCAAGGTGCATAGAATAATAGAATCATAGAGTTAGAAGAGACCACAAGGGACATCGAGTCCAACCCCCTGCCATGCAGGAATACATAATGAAAGCATTAGTTTGATTATATATTATAGTTGATTTCATGTGGGATGTAAGATATTTTTTCCTTTTATTTGCTTATTGCACTGAGAATTAGCCTAGAATGTGTGTTTATGTTTGTTATGTTTTATTTTTAGTTTATGTTATGTACAATTATAATAAAAAATATTTGGTTTTTTAAAAAAGTTGACTTTTGCCCATTTTTGGTTTTTGATATTTTTCACAGTCCATGTGGTCCTCAAAGGGTCACAGTAGCAGAAAAGTGGCCCCTGGACCCAACCTTGGTTGTCCATCCTGAGCTTACGCCTTTTGTAGATATTCACAGACTCTGGTGCTCTGGAATATTTTATATAGTTAAAAAATGACCTAAAGAATAATGTCAAGAATCACTTTATTATATCCCACCTTTTCACCAAAAGTGTGACTCAAGGCAGACAAAAAAAAGTTCTTCCTTTCTTTGAATTTTATCCTTCAGCATCCCATCCAAACAGTCTTACACATTGACCTTTTCTCCAAATAGTCATGGTCTAATTCTCTGCCTCCAGGTAGAACAACCATTAACTCAAAGGTTGGAAAAGTTACTGGTTTAGATGATAACTCCTAGAATTCCCCCAACCAGAATAAACCATTGTTGGAGGAATTCTGCAAGTGTTTGTTTCCTAAAGTAACTTCTCCAAGGCCTGGATTGACTCCAGTGATGGCAACAGATTCACATTTCACTGACACTATTTTTTTAAATATATCTATATTTATTCAAAAGTTTTTTAACAGTCTAAAACAACATACAAGAGATAGCAAGAATCCACTAAAAAGAAAAAAACACAAAACATTTGAACACAAAAAAGGAAAGCCCCCCCTTCCTAAAACTAATCTACTCTTCCCCTTAAACCCTCCCCTCTAATGCTAATAAAAAAACCTAGAACACATAACAATAACCTAAAGGAATTTTTTTAAAAAAAAAAGCCGCATACAAACACTGATTCCAGCCTACCAACTAAAAGGGTATAAGATATCTCTCAATAAACCCACAGATAATACAAGATATACCAGATAATATACCTTGTTTAGATTTTGTAAACTAAATAATTTCCCCTTATCACTAACATATCAAACTATTCATCTAATTCATCTATTAACATTCACTTACGCCTGCTAAAGTAGTATTTCAAAAATTATCAAAATCTCACTTCACTGTCACTATTTTGTAGGGAGAGCGAAGAAAACCAGGGCAGACAGATTGATGGCCACTCAGACAGAGTTAGGAAAAGGAAACAAGGAAAGACCAAAAGATTTGTCCGTATACATTAGGTCTTCTTTTTGTACCCCAACACAAACAAAACCCTTGTCATCATTCTTGACCTCTTGATTCCTCTCAGGTGGCTCTCACAATATAGGACCTTATCAGACAAGCCTCTAAACATGTTCCTTTGCCAACATATTTTAACTGGAGGACAAACTGAGGCACCTAAACTGGGCCCTACAGGCTAATGGTTACTCCAGATCAGACATCACAAGAGCAGCCAGACCCAGAAAAAACCACAGGAATGAAGAAGAAAAACCAAAGGGAAGGTATTTTTACCATACATCAAAAGAAATCACAGACAGAATAGGGAAACTGATGAGGAAACACAACCTCCAAACAATCTACAGACCAACCAAAAAAATCCAAGAAATGCTATGCTTAGCGAAGGACAAAAGAGACACTCTCACTGCTGCAGGAGTTTACCGCATACCATGCATCTGTGGGCAAGTTTACATAGGGACCACTAAACACAGTGTGCAAACACGAATCAAGGAACATGAGAGACACTGCAGACTGGGCCAGCCAGAAAAATCAACAGTAGCAGAACATGTTATAAACCAACCTGGACACAAAATGCTATTTGAAAACACAGAAATTCTAGACCAGGCCAACAACTATCATGTCAGAATGCACAGGGAAGCAATTGAAATCCACAAACACCTGGACAACTTCAACGGGAAAGAAGAAACCCTAAAAGTAAACAAAATTTGGCTCCCAGTTTTGAAAAACAATAGAATAAAAACCCAACACTTACAAAGGAATTCTACCCAGGGACAAGAGGATTTCCAGGAGATAATGGCCCATCAACCAACCATTAGCCAAACAGACACTAACGTGCCTTGCATTTCTATACCCAGAAACTAACCATTCAATTACACAAATTTACATATCCTCCCCAACAGGGGTTCACAGCATATAAACTCCACACACACTCCTACACAACAATTCTCTGAGGATGCCAGCCACAGATGCAGCTGAAACGTCAGAAAGAAACTATTCCAGAACACAGCCTCACAACCCGCAAAAAAACCCAAGGGAAATCTATGGAAGCCGGCTGTGAAAGCTTTCAACTTCACAAATGTTTATAAGTTTTTGAGGTTGCTGGCCTCCTCCCTCTGCTAATACTGATGGTAGAACAGCAGCCTGAGTGGAAATTTGGGATAGAAAAGGCTTTCTTATTTGCAATCCCTAACCCTCACAGCCAACAATCTCAATGTACAAGGCCTTCACCCTTCACCTCTCTCAAGAGAGAGAGAGAGATCTGCCCAAGGACTAATGTCTGCTAGGAGGAGGCCTCTGAGATCTCCCAGTGAGTGCAATAGAGTACCGGAGAGCACAGAAAAGAGCCTCTTCAGCTGTGGTGTCCTGGTTGCAGAATGCCCTCCCTTTGGACGCCTGATGGGCACTGACACTGCGTTATTTCTGGTGCCACTTAAAAACATGGCTTTTCATTCAAGCCTTTGAGGCCTAAATTATTTACTACTCCAAAATCTACATGCACATGATTTGAGATAGTTTTAGCTGTCGCAGGAATGTGCAGAGCGCAGTCACTCCCTGTTCATCCGAACAGGAGATATGCAACAAAAGCATGTGCTTTGTGAGCAAACAAATACTCCTTTGGTGCAAAAGTAAGTCCATGCCAAAATTCTTTTAGGCTTTTATTAATAACAATTAAATAAAAGGAAAAACAATAACAGAAAACATTTAACCATGTTTTCTAGGTTCTCTCTAAGCAAGAGAGGTACACACAAACTTGAAGCTCTCTTCCATCTCAGGAACAAAACCAATATAACCCCTCCCAGTTATATAGTCCCTAACACTCAGTCTTTGGGAGAAACGAAAGTAGTTTCAAGTTTCCATTTCTCATATACAACCCCCAAAGAACAGAATAACAAAACAGACAGATTTATGAACCTTTGATAACCAAACTGGCGCCTAATAATGTCTGGTGAAAAAATTACTCAGGGAGGGGGAGACAAACTCCTGATCACAAAATCTATTTTCCCTGACACCCCTCTAATCTTTTTCATCCAGACATTAGTATTTTATATTTCACATATTATACCCAGCTTGTCACACAGAAGGTCATGCTTAATGTGACCCAATGCTTTAGTAAACAAATCTGCTATATTTTCTTCACTGGGGCAATACACCAAATCAATTAAACCATTTTGAACAGCTTCTCTAACATTTTGAAATTTTACAGCCACATGTTTTGTTCTGCTTTTAACACCCTGTGCTGTTGCCATCGCTATACATGCTTGGGAGTCTTCAAAAACTTTAACAGCTCCTGAAATTGGCATACCTAAATCACTGAAAATTTGTTTTAGATAAATCAGCTCATTCACCACGCTTGACAACGTGGCAAATTCTGCCTCTGCCGAGCTCAAAGCAATGGTGGATTGCTTTTTTGACCCCCAGTGTATGGCAGTGCCAGCATAAAAAATTATCATCCCTGAATCAGAATATCTATTTTGGATTTCGCTGGCGAAACTGGCATCACAAAATGCTTCCAACTCATGACAACCTTGTGAAGTTATCTTTACGCCATAATTTAAAGTTCCACGTAGATACCTTAATACCTGTTTCAAACCTTGCCAATCATGTTGAGTTGGTTTTGACACCTTTCTAGACAAAACATTTACAGCATATTGTATATCTGGACGTGACCATCTTGCAATATACAATAAACTTCCAATTACAGAATGAAAAAGTTCAGGATGTTCAAATGGCCTAAAATCTGTGACATTTATGAAATCACAACACATAGGAGTTCGTGCAGGTTTACATTGAGACATGTTACAAAGATCCAAAACCCTTTCAATCTTTTGAATTTGACTCATTTTAAAATCACCATTTTCAAACCTTTGGAAATCTACTCCCAAATAGTTTTTAATTTGACCAAGGTCCTTCAATTTGAATTTTGAACCCAATTCCTGTTTAAACCTTTGCACCTGAACATCAGTTTGTGTAATCAGGCAGAAATCATCCACAAAAGCGACGACGATTTCATAATTCTGATTAACACCCCTTGTATACAAACATGGATCAGCAATGCTGTTCTGAAAACCAACATTTTTCAGCTGTTCATCCAAACAAAGGTACCAACATCGGCCACTTTGCTTGAGACCATACAAGGCCTTATTGAGGTAATAAACCTGGTCTGCTCCCCCACTGTGAAACCCAGGGGCTTGCTCCATATAGATGCACTCATCCAGTGGAGCATTTAAATATGCGGTCTCTACATCAAAGTGATTGACTTTAAGTTGGTTTAAACTTGCAATAGACAAAGCAATTTTTACACTTTGTACTTTAACAGTGGGTGCAAAAACTTGGTCATAATTTTGATACTGTATCTGTGAATACCCCTTTGCAACCAAACGTGCTTTGTATTTAACACCCCCATCCTGCAATTGCTTTCTTTTATATACCCAACAGCAACCCACAGCCTTTTCTCCCTGTGGCAATGCCACAATACGGAAAACATCATGGCTTTTGATGGATTCCATTTCATTTTCCATTGCCTCTTGCCACTTCTGTTGTTCTTCTTTTGGCAACTTTAAAACATCAGTATAATTATCAGGTTCAAAAGTCACCTGGCAAACTTTTACATTCTGTGCTGTGAATCTTAGAGGAGGCACTCCCTTTGTCTCTCTGTTAGAGCGACGGGGGACAACAGGCTGAGCCTGATCATTGTCAGAATCTGCATTTGAATCACTTTCCACATCAAAGGATTCATGCTTGGAACCCTCTCCTCTCAAGTCTGGGGAAATATCAGTGCCTGACCCAGCAGGCTGCTGCTGTTGCTGCTGTTCAGGCTGATTTTCACCAACAAATGAAGGCAAAAACCACATCTAAATTAGCATGGACATGAGACCAGTTGGCCTGCTCCTCAAATTCAGCATTCCTGGAAATCAAAACTCTCCCATCCCCAAACGTGAACCGCCAGCCCTTTGATGATTGGTCGTACCCGACAAATCTGAGCCTCCTAGCCTTGGGTTCCCCCTTCTTTCTGATTGCCTTAGGGATATTCACCCATGCATAGGACCCAAAGGTCCTAATGTGCCTCACAGATGGCTTTTTGCCATAAAACATGAAAAAGGGTGTATTTGAAACCACAGAACTGGGTACACGGTTACTTAAATAAGCAGCTGTTAACATAGCTTCTCCCCAGTACTTCTGCTCAATGTTTGCATCAAACATTAGGCTATCTTTAATGGTTTGCAAAACACCAATTTTTCTCTCAGAAATCCCGTTTTGGCTCGGACTAAAAGGGGCTGTGAGTCTGTGAAAAATTCCTTTCTGTTTTAACCAATTTTGGAACTCATTTGACATGAATTCACCTCCCCTATCTGACTGGAGAGATGACACCTTCTGGGGAAACTGTCTCTCAACATAAGCCACCCAATTTTTGAAAGTCTGAAATGTTTCATCCTTACTCTTGAGTAAGAATAGAAAACAATAACAGCTGAAATCATCGACCAAGACCAGGATGTACTTGGCTCCTCCCAAGGAAGGTGGATAGGGGCTAGACAGGTCCATATGAACCAGTTCAAGAATTCTTTTTGACTTTCTCTCACTATGCTTGGGAAAAGGATGGACCCTGGATTTCGATTTTTTACAAATTTTACAATCCAGGTACTTCTGACAAGCCCTCAAACTCAACCCATCCACCATCTCAGGCATCTGCCTGAGGACCTTAAAGCTAGCATGGCCAAATCTCCTATGCAACAGATGCACACAATTATCATGCAAAGGAGAGTTTGCCATTATAGTACTAGTTTGAGGCTCCTGTACACTATCATACATATAATACAGTTGGTCATGAAAAATCCCTTCAGCCATAATAGTACCATCCTTTAAAATATAACATTTGTTCCCTTTAAATTGTACTTCACAGCCCTCTTGTGTCAATTTGACAACAGAGAGCAAACACATTTTTAAATCAGGAACATACTGAACATTTTTTACATCCATGTTCAAACATTGTACATAACATGTACCTTTACCCAAACATTTTGACTTGGATCCATCAGCCAAACTCACACTTGAGGGGCTAGTCTCTTTAAAGTCCTTAAAAAGTTCTCTATTATTGGAAATAAAAGCATTGCAGCCGCTATCCAGACACCATTGAGATAAATGTTTATTTTGCTCCTTCACAGCTTGCAAAACAACTGCAGAAACAGTCATACTAGATGAAGCAGGCTTTTTTCTCTTTCTTTAATTTTTTAGCTTTGCACTGTTTTGAAAAAATGTCTGTCTTTCCCACAGTTCCAGCAAAGCTTAGATTTCACAGCAAAAGCTGGGTCTTCACCCTTAGTGGGGTCTTTGGAGCCATCTACTGGATCATTTGTAGAATTGCGGGCTTTCGACTGTACAGCCTTTTGAGCAGATTTTTTCCTTTCCAACCACTTGGCCTCTTCTTCCACCAAAAGACCAGTAATAAAATTAATGGTCATATTTGCTGCTGCCATATTTTTGAAGGAAAATATTAAAGGATCGAATTTTTCTGATAGGCTTGATAGGAGGATATTACATTTTTCTTGTTCAGTAAAATGCACATTAATCTCCTGCAACTGATGAAAATATTGGCGCAAAGTTGAAATGTGTGTGGCCACATCGCCATCTGGCTGCAGCTTTAGTCTATACAGCTTTCTTGTTAACATAAGCTGTGAACCAGTCCCAGCATGGACATAAACCTGCCGCAGTGCTTGCCAAATGTCCCTGGCCGTGGCACAGCCTCGCACATACATCAACTGACTGTCCTCAATTGCCAAAATGAGAGACGCCTTTGCACGTTCCTCAGCTTGCTGTTACAATACAGAAGCCCCTTGGGCAGGGGGGGCTAAAATGGGAGCGTGTATTAATTGTTGATGCAAATAAGCCTCCATCTTCACAGCCCACAAATGATAATTCTTACCATTTAACTTTTGGAAGGGAAAAACTGCCAAACTCTGAGCCATTGTCCATAAACTCTTTAGCCCCTCTCAACTGATTATCTGCTTCCCTCACAGGGGTTGCTTACCAGCAGGGCTGTGTAAATGGTTCGGTCTCAGCAGTCCTCACAGCAGGCTTTCTCACCTTCCAGTCCCCTCCTTGCTGGGGTTGTCAGCTCTTGCCAGGCGTACACAAAAGCAAGCTCCAACAGCTTCAAAGGAAAAAGACTTCACACCAAAGGGACAAGTTGCCCAACTTGCCGCTTGTTCAAAGCCCCTCTCAGCTCAGGCTTAAACAATTTGCAGCATAAGAGCTTCACGGCTCATAAACTCTTGAGCCAGCAATCCTGGGCATCCCATAACCTGTCGCAGGAATGTGCAGAGCGCAGTCACTCCCTGTTCATCTGAACAGGAGATGTGCAACAAAAGCGTGTGCTTTGTGAGCAAACAAATACTCCTTTGGTGCAAAAGTAAGTCCATGCCAAAATTCTTTTAGGCTTTTATTAATAACAATTAAATAAAAGGAAAAACAATAACAGAAAACATTTAACCATGTTTTCTAGGTTCTCTCTAAGCAAGAGAGGTACACACAAACTTGAAGCTCTCTTCCATCTCAGGAACAAAACCAATATAACCCCTCCCAGTTATATAGTCCCTAACACTCAGTCTTTGGAAGAAACGAAAGTAGTTTCAAGTTTCCATTTCTCATATACAACCCCCAAAGAACAGACTAACAAAACAGACAGATTTATGAACCTTTGATAACCAAACTGGCGCCTAATAATGTCTGGTGAAAAAATTACTCAGGGAGGGGGAGACAAACTCCTGATCACAAAATCTATTTTCCCTGACATTAGCTTCTCCAGTGCTTCTAGTCTACTTAAATTATTTTCATTGTTTTAAACTGCTTAAAATAATTGCATTTTCACTAAGACCCCATAATATAGGGTGGAATAGAAATGTTTAAATGAAAATAATAAATCAGTTTGAACTCCGAATCCCTGCAGAATGAGTTATGCATGTAGGTGCATGACGTATGTGGTTCCTAGCCCCAAACCAGCATAAAATGTGACCTTTAGACCTATGAGGGTCATGTACGGTACCCTTGAGATAGTGCCTCCTGTTGGGTTCCTGAGTCCTGTCTTACCGCAGTTCCTTTCTTCCTAAAAGGAACTTCCATTGCCTCCGGTCACATTTTACTCATTTTACCCACTGTTGTAAGGTCTCTTGTGTTTTTTGTTTCCCTGTCTTTCCTCCCTTTCTTCCCCCTGGGGATGTGCCATTTGGGGCCAAGGAAGGTCGAGAGGGACCACAAAAGTGACTTATGATAATTGCAGACTCTCAACTGCTCAGAGAATCGAAATTCCTCCCTGACATTTTCAGTCTTAGCCTCCCACTGACTCAGCTGCTGATGGTGATATTTAAACAGGGATTATCTCCTTTGTGAGTCTTTCTTTTCTTTGGGCCATAAAAGATAGTAAGGGAGAGTTGTTTTAACACTTTCCTGAGATTTTCTCTTTCTGTTGGAGGCACATCTGGCCAGTATCCTTTCACATCTCCAGCCCTTCCAAGTACTGGATCAGACAAGGCACCCTGTCATAAAGGCTGGTCCCCTAAACCATGGTAAAGTCACTGACAGAGGTATGTGATCAGTTCCAAAGTGTAGGTATCCATCAAGACTGGCCCCATCCCCACACCTCCCAGGAGAGCCCCAAAATGCAGGCCTTGATCCATATGTTTACAGCAGGGCTGGGAATCTTGCAGCGGCATAACTGTAGCTCCCATCATCCCTAGCCAGCATAGCCAATTTCCAGGAATGGGGGGAGTTGCAATCAAACACCTGGAGGGAAGCATAAGTTCCACCCCTGCTTTGTGGCCTGAATCCATGAAACAGATTCATTTGAATTGATGAATGGTAAGTCTACACTTACATATATCTCACCAATTACATGGGTTTGCTTTAACTGGAACCACCAAATGAAGTGTGTGTGTGTGTGTGTGTGTGTGTGTGTGTGTGTTGGGGGGGAAGGGAGAAAGAGAGAGATACACAGTGAGAAATTTAGTTGCTGGGAAAATCCACCCCTTCTCCTGGTACTTTAAGAATTGCAGCCAAGCTCAGAGGGAATGTGGGGACTGACAGATCATATCATTGCCCTTGCTACTTAAAAAAAAAAAAAAAGTCCCAGCACGTCAACTCCATAAACCCAGGTTCTGCTACAGCACTCGATTCTATGGGAGCTCTTGATGCAGCAAGCCAGTTTTATGAGTACTGGACTTGGGCAGGGCAATACTATGGATGATTAGAGTAACCTGAGATTGCAGAATCCAACATAGTACCGTAGTTCCTCTCAGCAAGCCATAAGGGAGGGAAGAATGACATTCACCACTCTTCTTCTGAGGTGTGTGTGTTATAAAATAAATTCACACTCCTTCCTTTACTCACAACTTTTAGCTCATTGGACTCAGGGGGCTCTCGACGACATACCAGCTGAGTGAGCCTGACTCTGCTTTCCCTTCAGCTAGTTCTCAGGGTACCAGTTAAGGGTCCCCACTTTAATTATTTCTTTCCCTTTCCCATGCAGGAAACATACCACAAACCAGTTCCTCATATACCAGTCTGGAGTCTGGACAAGAGTTATGACCAAGGGGTCTGACAGGATGCTAGGTCCCCTACTCTACACAATGGACTTTTTCGGACAAGTAAAATGCAACGGAAGCAGCCTCACCACGTTGCAAGGCTGCTGCACTGCAGGGCATCCCTTTCGGATGACGCCCGTCCCTGCCGGTACTGTTGCGGTACCGCAGGGACATTTGAGTGTAATATTTTGGCGAGAACTGAGAACTTTCGTGAGTAAAAATCGCCAAAATATTACACTCAAATGTCCCTGCGGTACCGCAACAGTACCGGCCGGGACGGGCGTCATCCGAAAGGGACGCCCTGCAGCGCAGCAGTCTCGCAACGTGGCGAGGCTGCTTCCGTTGCATTTTACTTGTCCGAAAAAGTCCAATGATTCAACTTTAACTGCCATGACAACATCCTATGGAATCCTGAGATTTGCAGTTTAGGGAGGAGTATGCAAATCACCTCTGAGAATTCCTTGCCTAAGAAAATCCTATGAAATTCATGGTGTTGTCATAAATCGATAGGCATCTTGAAGGCATATACTTTACTTTTTATTTAGAATTCTCAGCCACAGATCTCCTCCAGTATCCTATGAAAGTACGACCCCCAGGATTCATTAGGATGCAGCTGTGGCTGCTGAAGTGGAATCAGAGTGCTACACTTGTATAGTATGAAAGGACTCCTGAACACAGACTTAGGGTTTGTCTAGATGGGCAATATACCCCATCTTGCCCCATCTTAGAGCCCTGAAGCCCTGATGACACAGGGCATTTGCACCATTCTGCCCCAGGCAATCCTCACCAACCCTGGGGCAGATATGGGTCTGAAACAGGGGGAAGGCAGGGTAGGGCCCAGTATAACATTTTTTTAAAATACCCTCTTTAATCCATCCCTGCCAGAAGGAATAGATCATGCCCTACATGATCACAGAAGCCCGTCCCAGTAGGCCAGCCCTCACTGCTGCTGCCCATTTGCCTCACTCTCCTGGAAGGCAGGAAGGAGTACCACAGCATGTGACCCCATTGGTCACATGTTGTCAGCTAGCTTCCTGCCCTCCAAGACAGCGAGGGAGATGGTGGCGGTGGTGGTGACTGCAGTGATAGGCCAGCATATCTGTCTGGACTCCAACCCATTTGGAGATGGTAATAGGGGAACAAGGTCCTGATCCACAGCCAGGATACACTGGTGGAGAGCCATCACATCCTGGCTTGTGTTGATGAGCCCTTAGAGGCTGAAGAACCAGCAGAGGAGACACAATTCCAAAGCACCACTGGAGAATTAGAGACCTCAAAACCCAAGATAGTAGAGAACTATGAGCTTAAAACCAATGTTCTTAGGCCAGCACTGGCAACTCTTGAGCTAGCTCCAGTAATAAGAAAGTTCATCATATTATGTTCACAGTCCCTGGAGTTGATCCACCAGTACAGACCTGTCTGTGTAAGGCTTCCAATTTTGTGGGAAGGAATGAAGCTCGAGAAGGCAGTCTGTTGAAAGAGGAACAGAAGATTTCTGTTGAGCTTCAGATCTTATCAAGGCATATTGCTCTTTCACATGCTGCATTGTCTAGGCTAATTTGTTACTTTGAGCATGTGCTACTGGTCTTAACACAAGGATTAAGAATGTATTTGTTACTGGAACCTCCTGGCTTTTGTCTTCATATAACTAAGTCCAATGCCACCTAGTGACTATCCTATGGAATGACACCCCTTACTTCATCCAGATACTGTACAATGATCCAGAGCCACCTAGTGACTAAATTATGTCACAAAACTGTCTATGCAAAACTAACTTCTGTCTCTTTCACACTACAAAGACTTTAATACCACTTTAACTACCATGACTGTATCCTGTGGAATCTTGTGTTTTGTAGCTTTGGAAGGAACTGGGGCTCTCTGGTAGAGTATTCCAAATATCTTACAAAGCTACAGATTCCCAGATTCCATAGGAAGGAACCATAGCTGTTAAAATGGTATCAAAGTCCTTATAATTGTGTGGCATGAAAGAGAGATTCCTTTAGAAGTTCTTTCAGCTTATGCAAATTTCTTCTTAAAAATTCTATGCTGCCTTTCAACACCAGTTTTCATAGTGGAATGCTCCCATCTACATTTGCAAATAAAAAAAAAAAGCTAGAACATCACAGACAAAGAAATCATAACCCTAAAACAAACTGCATTAAACCAGCTCTGATCACTTAAAAAGTCACTAGAGATATAGCAGCTGCATGCCAAGCAAACAGCATAAGCTCATCTCCATTCTTTAGGAAATGGAATGAAGTGCACAGCTTCTCCAAGTAAATTGGTTTGCTCCAGGTGTGGACTGATGGGGATATTCCTGGCTAGGGTTGTGTTCATGGTGGGACTAATGTTTGATTAATCCTTCAGAGAGCTACCAGGGCATGAGGATTAGATGAGCCTAGCAAAAGGTTTAGGAGAATATTATTGTTCCAAAGTTGCTGTGAAAACATGGCAAATGTCACTTTCAACCAGCTCCTAAATATCACAAAAAACTAATATAACTTGAAGAAATGGAGAAGGGGTGATTGCTAAGAAGACAAATAAGAGGGCTTTTCAAAACCCATGTGGAAAAGGAATATCACAGACTTATTGGGGTGATCTGAGAAATAACTGAAGGAGTGCATGAGGTGCTGAAGCCTTAGCCTGGTGACCACTTTGCCATAACAAAGACTCATGGTAGATTCTTCAATAACTCGTTTAGGAAAATTTAGGAAATCATATACACAGCTCAGAAATAGTACCTTTTTGGACTACAACTTCCAAGATTCACCTGTAAACATGGTAGTTGGGGGACTCTGGGAACAATAGCCAAAAAAGTTTTTTTCCCCAAGATCTGAATATTTTCTCTGAGGTGGTAGACTATAATAATCTCCGAAAAGAGCCTTTTCGATTGTACCATCGCAGCTGAGGAATGCTGCTCTCAAAGAAACTTATTGGACACCATGTCTTGTTTTGCCTTTGGGACCAGGTGAAGACCTTTTGAAGAACGTCAGAAGAGTCCTCCTAGATTACATCAAAGGCATCTCTACTCTAGCATTCTCTCTTCCATAATGGCCAAATAAATGTATCTTAGGAAGCATACAAGGAGAACATGAAGAAAATATCCCTTAGTAAATGGCCTATAAAGACTAGTCATTTGTTCTCAACCTGGAGAGACACTGAGCTTTGAAGGCTTCATAAACTTAGGGCTTAGTTATATGGGCCAGGATATGCTGGCTCCCCACAGATCAGGCCCATTCCTCCCCTGTTCCCTCCACAAAATGGGAGGAAGTCCAGACGGACATGTTGGGCCATTGCTGCAGCCTCCAGCACTGCAGTCTCCCTCACTCTTCTGGAAGCTAGGAAGCTGGCCCGCAACATGTGACCAAGGCCCCCTGTATGTGACCAGCCCTAGTCACATGATGCAGGATTCCTTCCTGCTGTGGAAGAGCTATAGTAGACCAGCAACTGCAGTGATGGGCTGGCCATTTTTTGCCAGTGGGAACGGATTAAAGCAAGTATTGTCTTAAAACATTTTATCAAGCCCTACCCCACTTCTCCCCACCCCGTCTTTGCCCTGGGGGTCATGAGGACAGCCCTGGGGCAGAATGGGGCAAAAGCCCATCATCATCAAGACTGCAGGGCTCTAAGATGGGGGCAAGACAGGGTATATTGCCTGTGTAGCTAAGCCTTTAAAAGCATTGGGAGCAGTAGATTTCTCTCTCTCTCCAACTATTTAAGCTGGACCTCCACTTTTTCCTCAACCTGTATATAATCTTCACTACAATATGCTCAGCAACCTCCTTCCAAAGGATACCAAACCCAGGCTAGCTATTTCATCCCTGAAACTTCTTTTTGGATGGAGAAGTGGGCTAATCGTAAAACTGCTTTTTAAAAACCTACGGTACATAATTTTGAAGGCATCCTTTGAGGAGTCACCACATGCTTGAGAGTGAGGTTTCCACATCTCTTCCTTAAAACCAATGCACGTGGACAGGGAGGCTGGAGGTTATGAAGGGGGGGTGTCATCAACTTTTTCCCTTAGGACATAATGATAACAATAATACTATTACTAGCACTCCTGGGGACCCAGCCAACATCTGGCGAAGAAGATCTAGGTTGGTGGAGGGTGGAAAGAGCTTTTCTCCTCATTTATGAAAATGTACAGTTTTTAAGAAAGAAGGAAGGATAGAGACAGGAGGAGCATAGTAAAAAGAACTAAAAAAGAGTTTGTTTCAGTGCCCACTGCCATCTCCCTACAGCAAATTACACAAATCTGCTCTCAAAGGAGCACCCAGGGCTGTGAAGGGTCTAGTTTGCTGTCACTTACAAGCAACCCCCCCATCACCACCTCACTCCCATTCTCCACAATTCTTACCCAGTGAATAAAAAGCATTTTTGTTTTGTTTTGTTAATTTCACAGCACTCATGTTCCCCCTCCTGCTACCATGATAGCCACTACTCATGCTTCCATTTTTCATTGCTAAAGGATGGGGACGTGTGTGCATGTGTGTGTGTGTTTGTGTGTGTGTGTACAAGGGCTGCCACACACCCACCTGCTTTGGGACTTCCTTTCCTCTTCCCCCCACCCCAACATACCATCCTCCTGATAGCTCAAACTGCACAGTATTTGACAGGGGAGGTGAGTGGAGTTGGGAAAATGACCTGCCCGAGTTAGCCATTGTGGGGCCTGGGCTGGCAGTGGTGTTGCCACAGTGATTGCTGATGCCCAAAGCTGAGCCCCCATCCTCAGGCTGCTCCTGAAGCACCAGCTGCCTTCAGACTAAGTTGCAAAACGGCTTCCCCTGGATTCTTGGTAGATGCTCCCAGGTGATCCTTTCTCACTCTGCACCCCCACCCACCCATTTATTGAAAGTCTCTCGGCTCCTGCCAGGTTTCCTAGGAACACGAAACATTTGCCCATTGATGATTCTTCATTACCATTATTTTTTTATTATTATGCAATTATCATCATCACATCTGTCTATACATATCTGAATTAAGATCATCCAGTGTTATATATGCATTGTATCATTCATCATCATCATCATCATCATGGTATGCAGAATGCACATTGCAAAATTATAATCAAATATAAGTTATTAAATAAATCAGTGAATTATTAACTAAATCAGACTTTGCATGAATTTTCTATTCTTTAACTTCCAAGGTATTATCAGCAATCAAGGATGTTAAATGACTTTCTATTTCAACTTCTTTATATAAGTATGTTCTATAAACCAGACTTTGTTTGAACCACCTGTATTAACAGGCAGCTGAATTCAGTAATATGAGTATTGACTACTCTGTCTTCAGTTTTATCTATGTACATCTATTGAATTAGTGATTGAATGGTTGGAAATGTTATAATGGGATTTAATTTATCATCAAATCCTTTTTTATTTTCCATTTTTTTTCTTCCCAAAAGGATTTCACTGGTGACCAACATCTTTCTACATTGTCTAGGTATCTTTTATTCAAAAGATACGTTAACTTCCCCATTTCTTCCAGTTCGTTTAGTTTCAATAACCAGTCATCAACTAAGGGTGTCTTCATTGAAGCTGCATTTCTTTACTTGCTAAATTGGTTTCAAACTGTTTCCCCTGTTATTATTCTCTTGTCAAAACTGAGGTGGTGATGGACAAATAGTATTTGAAAACTGGGGTTTCTTCCCAGCCCCAGGACACTTTTCTAGGGGAGGGAGGGGGGAGTCTGGGCCAAGGAGGCCCCAACTCCTGGGAGTGGCATGTGTGGATCAGCCAAGCCTGGGTTGCTTTCCCTTGAGTCACAAGCCAGTGGCTAGAAGTGAAACAGGGATTTTGTCCCACTCAGGGCCAATTGAGACCAAGCCTGTTCAGTCTAAACTGTTCCTTTTCCAGAGCTAGCTTCTGAAGCTTATCAGAAAGGAAAAAGAGTGGAAGAATTTTTAAAATAGTTAATAATTGTGGGAATGGCCATCTTCCCTGCTAAAAGTGGTGCAATTTGCCCAGGTGGGAGGATGGCATGGTGAGGGGTCACAAAGAGGAAAGGAAGCCCCAAGGCAAGCAGGCGTGGGGCAGCCCTTGTGTACACACACACCCATACACAACCCCCTCCTTTAGGAATGAAATTAACAAAACAGAAATGCTGTTTATTCCCTGTGTAAGAATTGTGGAGAATGGGAGTGAGCTGGGAGGTCAAGAGGGGGAGACTGCTTGAATACAAAGGCAAACCAGTGCTGCTTTGTAAAGAGTGGGGCATCTTGAGGTGGCAGCTTTGGGTGGGGGGAAGATTTGCATGATTGTCTGTACAGGAATAGTAGTGAGAACTGAAACAAACTATTTTTAACTCTTTCCTTCTCACTCTATTCCTCCTGCCTCTGTCCTTCCTCATTTCTTACAAGCTGTACGTTACCGTAAATGGGATAAGGAAGCATTTAATTCTCCTGGGCAAGGAAACCTAATGAAGAATGCAGGTGGGTGGTAAGAATGACAGGACAACAAGAAAGGCTATTGGTTGATATAGATATGCATGCTAGGAAGAAGAAAAAAATGCAGCCGCTGCTGTCATGGGACCTAAAATAAACTGATTTATTGAACATGTGGACATATAGAAACACTCTTTTGTACCGAGATAACTTCAGGGTAGGGGCACTGTGTGGCTTCCAAAACCAATTTGCATTCAGATTAAAACAGCTGAATGCAGCCTCAACAGGGTCTAACTGGGGCAGGATACTGCACACTGGAGCTGAATCATTTTGCAAGTGTGGATTCAGTCCTGGAGAAGGGCTGCAAACCAATGAACTTATTTGAGTGAATAAAAGAGTGGAAAGTTTTCAAGCCAGGTTTTGGTAATGCAAAAGTGGATGCTTAATGTAGGAGACTGACAACTGATGACAGTATGCAATGACATGGTGCTCCACATTGCTTCCTCTTTGGTATAGTAAAACATCATTAAAAGAGACCCTCCATTACGGAGCAACTGGGGTTCATTTATTTCTAAAATTGGTTTAGAAATAGTCTTACAGCACCTTCTGGGAGCGAGACCTTTATAAGTGCTCAGTGTGATTGGTTGTGACTGCAATATCACTTTGTATCCCCAACACTTGATGGAATGTAACCACCACATTTTATATTTCCAAAGGAAATCAAGAGATTCAGATGCATGAAGCAGAATCTCCAATGTCTATGAAGACAATGAACAGCCAGTGGTGGACAGGCATGAGCATATCAAGAGAAAGTCAGATTAGTGGTGGCACCAAGCGGATGGGGGGAATCAAATTCAAACTGGAGAGACAGAGAGAGCCTAGTGGATTTCAGGGGGAGGGGATGAGCTTTGTCCCCTACATTAGATTCCTATAAAGAAATAAATGTGGCATAAATATCTCCATATGTTCTATAAAGTAAGTCCCATTGAGTTGAATTGTTTGGACAGAATGTACTGTAACTGTATTCTAATTTCTAGAGTATGATTCAATGAAAAAAAAATTAAAAATGCATTTTTCTGATTAATGAATAATAATGGGAAACTCATTTAATTCGAAGGTCCATGAATGGGGGAAAGGAGGTGTGAGCTATCTATGGGGGGGGCACTTTCTTCCTTTACACAACTCTTCTGATGCACATGTGATGTGCTTGTGATGCACATGTGATGTTCCTGTGGTGCACATGTGGATGTGCATGCACATTGTGCCTTCAAGCTCCATATCTTTTTAGAAATATGATTTAGGGCTAGGGAGGCCGATGTCATTATTGCAATCTACTAGTAGATACTGATCTATGTTCTGGTTACCCCTATTCTAGAGTTGTTCTGCCTATATAGATATATAGATATATTAACTTAACAGTACAGCCCTCTTTGGTGGCCATCTCTCTCTCTCTCTCTCTCTCTGAGAACACTGGTAAATCAGCATTGATAGCAAGGAGAACAAGTCATAGAGCCAGGAGGGTGGTCCTGGAACTGGTAACATCTGTCTGCTAGAGTGTGGGCCCCAGCAGGTGCCCCAAATGCTAATGTCTGGTTCCAGCCTTAGGCCAGCAGGCAAGAAATACAAACAAGAAAATTAGCAGTATTAATATGGTACACTGCTGCTGAGGAGCCAGACTAAATGTGCCAAACAGCTACTGAGCAGCAGCCATAGTGGAGGATAACACTGACAGAGGATCTCTCAAAGACAACGGCAGTGGCACCATAGCTAATATATGTTACTACTGTGCAGAAGGAGGCACAGTAAACCCCCTTTGAATATGTTTTACCATGAAAATCCTATGATGAAAATCCAAAATAAACCAAGAGATAGTGCCAGAAGATAAGACTCCCAAGTCAGATGGTACTGAACAAGCTACTGGGATACAGCAGAGGACAACTACAAGTAGTGCTATGGCTAATGACACAACTGGACTCAAGCTGAAAGGATGTTCAACTCTTGATGTGCTCAGAGGTGCAAGGCAAGTCGAAAGCTGCACAACACACATTTTAGGAAAATGGAATGGGAGAAGCGTGGATCAGGGGAAGCTGGATATAGTAAAACAAGAAATGGAACATATAAACATTGCAAAACTTAGAGTGAGCAAGCTAAAGTGGACAGGAATTGGACATTTTGAGTCAGATAATTACACAGTGATTTATTCAGGAAATGAAAATCTGAGAAAAAGTAGGGTGGTATTTATAGTGGGGAGAGATGTAGCAAATGCTGCCAAGGGATACTGGGGAGGCAGTCTCCCTACAAACAAACCATGAACTGCTATATCTCTGCTACTGCTTTTGGACTTTTGCATTCAACGAATGCCTCCAGAACTTTATTTTGACTTTTACATTTAAACTGCTTCAAATACTTTATTGGGACTATTTGCCTCTACATGCCTCCTGAACTGTTCAATTCCCAAGATGTCTTTGGACTTTAAATTTCACAATTCTTTCAGTTACTGGGGCTGTGGGGGGAGCCTTTATTGTAGCCCACTGCTACAAAAACATGTCATGCCAAATGTCTCTGTACTGTCAGTTTTCAATTGCCATTTTGTGACTGCTGTTTTATTGAATACACTGTTTTATTGCATCATGTTTACAAACTTGCTGGGGTTTGCCTTATAATGTTTATGCTATTGTGTGTGTGTGTGTGTGTGTGTGTTTGAAAAGTGGTTTCCATTGCTGCAAGTTATTTCCATGCATTCCCTGTTGCCTTCTGCATTTCTGCTGTGTTGCAAGATTTTGCTGCCTTTCCTTGTTTACTGCCTGCATTCTTGTAAATAAGTTCTATTCCTTTTAGAGTGAAGTTAGGATTTAGTTAAGTTCCTTTCTCTTTTGAAATTAATTTTGTCTTAGTGCAAGCTAATTCCATTTCACTTCAATTTGACCTAGCAACTCAGGGAATAAGGCAACCTCACTCCTAAACCCTCTTCCCTGACCCCTGCTTTTTGCAGACAGTTGAGTAAAGTCACACATTTTTTTCAAAAATATAATTCATTCTGCGAATGCATTCCATTTGGGGGGGGGGTTTACCTGACCTGACATCCCACCCTTCCAATTATTCATCAATTAGCTGTATTTCAAAAATTGTCCTATTCATGGCATGGGTTTGGATTGGATGACCCTTGTGGTCTCTTCCAACTCTATGATTCTATGATTCTATTGATGCTTCACAAGGTTGGCAGTAGACCTAGCCTTTCCCCAAAACAGGGACTGAGCTAAGGTTTGCTCAAAACCTAAAGGAGAGGTCCTTTCAAATTCCCAAAAAGACACACCTGGGTAGTAATTATGTAGAACCCCCCCCTTGGACAGGTAGTTGGAGTGGAGTGTGCTAATTTTCCTGGACACACCTGGAAGTGAGTCACTCACTAATTCAATCAAGTGGCCAGAATACCCATTACTCTGCAAACTGGTTTTCCTTTGTATCCCTCTCCTCAACAATACAAGGCTGCCTGACACCCATCAGTCTTAATATCTCAGCCATTAGTGATGGTTAACATAGCCAGAGTTTCCATTGTCTAACTGTGGGAAACTCCATCTAACATTGTATTCCACTCATAACAGCACTTAAAGGTAAATATTGGTTATAAAGATCACCCCAAAACACAGTCAAAGTGTTCACAGCTTCCTGCATTCCATCACTCTCTCCATCCACTGTGTGACCCTCAGTGCTCCATCTGAGTATTTTCTGCTATACAAATCTCTGCTCTTTGGACAGGTATAGTATAGCCTCTAATCCTGAACTCTGTTCCTCTATCCCTATATTTCCTACTTTCTTCAATAGCCTTGTGTGATTGCTTGAAGCCTGTGTGTTGGTGTGAATGCTTCTGAGATTATTTTTTAATAAAAACCATTTATTTTATTTCCCGGCTGGGAGCCTCATCAGTTAGTACTGTTATACATAGGTCAAGAGGTCCCACAGTTACCTGGCCTCTCAATGTCATATTAAGCTAATTAAAATTCCCCATATTAATATCTAGACATGAGTGGGTTCCTCCTGGACCCCACACAATTTGGGTAACAATATAATGCAATGTCTGACTGAATAATACCAATAAGAATTCAGGGAAAACCCATCAATATAACCAGAATCCAAGTTTATACTACAATTATAGAGATAGAAGAAGAAATTGAAAGATTATGTGCTGGAATCCAGAAGGAAACTGACCACACACTGGAACAGGACTTCTTGTTAATCATAGGTGATTAGAATGTAAAATAAGGAAACAGAGCAGAATCAAAGATTGTAGGAAAAATTGGCCTAGGATCAAGAAACGAAGCAGGAGAGTGACTGATTGAATTTTGCAAGGCCAAGGAGTTTGTTCATCACAAACATATTCTTCAAGCAAGCAAAGAGGTGACTGTATACATGGACATCACCTGATGACCAACATAGAAATCAAATAGACTACATCACTGAAAGCAGAAGATGGAGAAGCTCAATTCTCTCTACAAAAACAAGACCAGGAGCACATTGTGGCACAGATCATCAATTGCTAATATCAAAAATTAGAGTAAAGCTAAAGAAAAACATGAAACCAATGATTGTGCCAAAATACAGCCTGAAGAACAGCCGTGTAGAATTTAAAGATAGTTTAAAAAATAGGTTTCTGCTATTAAGCCTAATCGACTGGGAGCCAGAAGAACTCTGGACTGAAGCCAGGGACATTGTCAGGGAGGAATACAAAAGGATGCCATCTGCAGCCAAAAAGAAAGAGAAGCCTCAGTGACTGACAGATGGAACTTCTGCAGCAATACACTGAAGAACTATACAGAAGCGATGAAAGGATGATAGATTAATTCAAGGGAGATCCATTTGAATATGAACCTACAATTTTAGAAAGTGAAGTAGAACCTGCACTTAGAGCAGGTGGAGGAAATATTAGGGGAAATAAATCACCAGGAACAGATGACATACCAACAGAGCTGCTTCAAGCTACAGAGACAGTTCTAACTACAATCTGTCAACCAATATGGGAAACAAAAGAATGGCCCCAGATTGAAAATGCTCAGTATACATTCCAATCCCCAAGAAAGGGGACATTGGGGATTGCAGTAACTACAGAATCATTGTATTAATCTCCCGCACAAGTAAAGTGATGCTCAAAATTCTACAACGATTTCTACCATATGTGGAGAGAGAAATGCCACATGTCCAAGATGGGTTCAGGAAATGAAGAGGGATTAGTTATTATATGGCAAACATACATTGGATAATGAAGTGCACCAAAAATGTCAGAAGAAAATCAGCCTATGTTTTAGATTACAGCAAAGCTTTTGATTGTGTTAATCATGAAAAATTATGGATTGCTCTTAAAGACATGGTTGTGCCACAACAATTGATTGTCCTGGTATGTAACCTGTACTCAGGACAAGATGCTACCATCAGGACAAAATATGAAAAACGGAAAGATTTCCAGTTGGCAAATCGGTCAGACAACATTGTATTTTATCATCCTATCTGTTCAACTTCATGCTGAACATATCATACATAAAGCAGGGTTAGATTCAGAGGAAGGAGGCATGAAAACTGGAGGAAAGAACATCAACAATTTAAGATATACAAATGATACCATACTACTAGCAGAAAATAGCAAAGACTTGGATGATTACTGATGAAAGTCCAGGAAGAAAGTGCAAAGGCATTTTTTACAGCTGAACATTGAGGGGGGAAAATAATGGCCATAGATGATTTACATAACTTTAAAGAAAATAATGAAGACATTGAAATAGTTCAAGATTTCCCATACTCACTCATTAAACAGAATGGAGACCACAGTAAAAAAAAAATCAGAAGACTGGGCCTTGGAAGGGGAGCTATGAAGGAACTAGACAAGATCTTGAAGTGTAAAGAGATATTACTGAATATTAAAATTAGGATTGTCCATGCTACCGTATTTCCAATGTCTATGTATGGTTGTGAAAGCTAGACAGTGAGGAAAGCTGATGGGAAGAAAATCAACTCATTTGAAATGTGGTACTGGAGAAGAATTCTACGGATATCGAGGACTACTAAAAAGACCAATAAATGGATCCTAGAGCAAATCAAGCCTGACCTCTCCATAGAGTCAGAATGACTAAATTGAGGCTGGTGTACTTTGGCCACATCATGAGAAGATTCACTAGAAAAGACAATAATGCTTGGAAAGATAGGAAGCAGTAGGAAAAGAGAAATACCACATTCCAGACTCAATCATGGAAGCCATGGCCGAGTCTGCAAGACCTGATGTTGATCCAACAGACCCATCTATTGAGGATAGAGTGACTTAAAGGTTTCTCATTCATAGGGTCTCCATATTTAGAAGCCTTATGGGAGAGAATGTAGACAGCGTAGCACTATGCATGTGGCTACTGACCACATTGTTTCCTGTAAGGCTTCTTCATGAAAAGATAAAGTATTGTCTGGGTCAACAAGCATTGAGGTGAGTGTGTGTGTGTGTGTGTGTGTGTGTGTGGGGAGATTCACAGGATCATTAACACATGCTTCACAATTAGGATTCTTTCCTAGGCTCTCTCACAAAAGGGAGAGGTTGAGCACTACATCTACAAGGAGGGTTCAGAGAATTGTTCAGTCTACTTCTAATTAGCAAGATAAACATTCCCTGATTTCAGAGACAACCCAGGAAAATTTTGCTGCCTGAGGAAGAGCAACAGATGATGCACACACACACTCTCTCTCACACAGACAAAGAGGGGGAGAGAGAGAGACCCTAGTCAAGGTGCATCATGGCCCTGACTATGCATAGCACTAGCCTTGAACAGCACTAGCCTTTTCACTCCAGATCAGTAGATAGAACAAATATAATTCAAGCTACTCTGCCATATGTCTGATCTTCCCATGGGGCTGAAGATATGGGTTCCCCAAACCCAAATAATTCACCAGGCTCTCCAGGTAGAGCTAGAAGAAAATCCTGCCTGAAATCCTGGAAATTGGCTGTATGTCCAAGTTGACAACACTGGAGTAAATGGTCTGACACAGTATAACCCAGGTTCCTATGTTCTCGTTAGGTATAAGATATGGTGTATTTTATGGGATATGCATGTTTTTATCTCCTTCTGGCAGCTTTTATTCATGTGAAATTACTTGTGCAGCTGGATTTTAGGTGGACCTTCTGAGGTGAGGTGAAGAGAGCTACTACTTCCTCTGAGCACCAGCTACCTGAAGTATCTGCTTTATTTCAGCTTATAGTAAGAGTAGCCTCATCTGCTTTTGCTTAATTTTTTTCCTCTTCCCAAAATGGAATCTCTAGGCGGAGCTATGGGATCAATGGTACTGCAAGGAACCTGAAGACTGCTTAATGTAATATATTTAAATCAGAAAATAAACCCAATCAGAATCCTGTATAAGCAGAAAGCACAAGGACCCACGTCACAGCACAGGGGAAAGGAAGTGGGAGAAAGCACCATGTATCCTGTCACAGCCCCTATCTCATGGCCACATTCAGTCTAAGCAAACACAGCCCTCAATGAAGGAGCCTGAGCTGGCATGTGGATAAGCCATGCAGGGCGAAAGCAGAGACATCTGCCTGTTGATTCCTGCCACTCTTGACGCAATTCCTGCTTTCAGCAAGAGCACTAAGTAGCAAAGGTCTCTGTTACACCCCTGTCTGATCAGAATCTAGACTAATTTGAACTTCTATAGAGACAAAAGAAAAATGCCTAGCAAACAAGGGAGTCAGAGACTAACAAGTATGCTGTCAACACTACAGCCCATTACAACCACCTTGTCCCTGCCACTCTTTGCCAATTGGGTCAGTCATACAAGTACTGTGCTAGGGGCCATGTAAATAAGAGGAGAGGGAGAAAGGTAAGGTTGTCATATTCTACTTCCTCAAATCCTTATGTGTAATTTACAAATTACTCTAATTATGCAAATTGCTCTCTCCTTCTTCCACCCTCACCTCCCTTTGCTCCCTTGCAATGCATACTACCTGAGTGGTATGGTAACCCTACAGTGGGGTTGCTAGAGACACGTAGCTTCTTGAAGGAGGGTAAGTGAGAGAAAACAGTAGAGGCATTACTCAACCCCATTCATGATGCACCACATTTGATCACAGTTTTGGGGTGGGGGAGTGCAGGAAGGAAATATAGTAAGTTCTATTTGAAGAAAACTGGCCAGAAGTTTTTAACTCGGTTTCTCAGTCATCCATAAACATTTGTTAGAACATAACCACATGCATAGCATGCTTTAAAGACCACGTTTTAATGCTTCATAAATTTGTTGTCCCCTGCTTGAGTTTTGTGCACCCAGTAAAGAGGCCTTCAGTAGAGTTGTAAACAGAGATGTAGCTAGTATGAGATAAGGTGCTGATAAGATTATATCTCTCTCTCTAAGAGAAGGAATCTTCCTCCTTGCTCATTCTTGGGGGCAAGGAAGAGGGGGAAACTAACATCATCACAAAGCTACAAGAAAGCCAACCTTGCTGGCATATATAACCCACATCAGCAACAGGTTGGGGGGGGGATTCCATTTGTTCCATTTGGGGGGGGGAAGGTGAATGCTAGCTCTTTGCCTGGGGACTTTAAGGCCCATTTGGAGTAAAGAGAACCATGCAATATTCATTGTGGTCCCAGGGAACTTCTTCACTCAAGGCTCTCAAAGCATGCAGCCAAAGTGATATGAGAAGGTTTTCTTTATCTTCTTCTCCATCTACATCCTTTTTCCATCTATTCTTCATCAATATTCTTCGAACAGCTGGAAGCTACAGAATCAATTCGAAGCCCTCTCCCTTACCAAGGACAATGAGAAAGAACAGCACGGATAGACTTCAGGGGCAGAGCTTGGGACCTTGAGAGTACCACCGCAAGGAACAGCAGCTGCGAAGCCTCGGCAGAGGTGTGTGGTGGTGGTGGGGGACTCCTTGCTGCGGGGTACAGAAGCAGTGGTTTGTGGGCCTGACAAGATGTCTCGGGAGGTGTGTTGTCTCCATGGGGCAAAGATCCGTGATGTGACAGAGAGGCTGACAAGACTCATCAAGTCTACGAACCATTACCCCTTCCTTTTGGTCCATGTGGGAACCAATGATACTGCAAGGCACAGCTTTCCCAAGATCAGAAGAGATTATGAGGCTCTGGGGAGAAAGCTGAAAGAAATGGATGCACAGGTGGTCATCTCATCTCTTCTGCCAGTTGAAGGGCATGGTCCAGGAAGGGAGAGGAAAATAGATGATGTAAACAACTGGCTCCATAGATGGTGTCGCAGAGAACAATTTGGATTCTTGGATCATGGGCTGCGCTTCCATGAGAGGGGACTTCTGGCAAGAGATGGGGTGCATCTCACAACAGTTGGAAGAAACGTTTTTGCCTACAGTCTCAATAATTTGATCAGGAGGGCTTTAAACTGAGTCATATGGGGGAGGGAAACAGTATTCTGGAAGGCAAAAGGGCTGGAGAAAATAGTCAAACTGTCATAAAGGAAACAAGGCAAACAGCGCAAGGACCCAACAGTGGGAGGCAAAAAAACTTGCACAGGGAGCAAGTAAAGGGAACACATGGTCTTAGATGTCTCTACACTAATGCACAGAGCATGGGAAATAAGCAAGATAAACTTGAACTCCTAGCACTACAAAGCAAGTATGATATAATAGGCATTACTGAAACCTGGTGGGATGAGTCTCATGATTGGAATGTAGGATTAGAGGGGTATAACCTTTATAAGAGAGACAGGCCAAACAGGAAAGGAGGAGGAATAGCATTATATGTCAGGGATATTTACACCAGTGAAGAAATCCATGACATCAATACCAGAAGCCAGGTGGAGAGCATCTGGATAAAAATTAAAGGGGAGGGAAACAACAGGGATGTTATTGTGGGACTCTACTACAGACTCCCAAATCAGACGGAGGAATTGGATGTTGCCTTTCTAGAACAGATGAACACACATGCAGAAAGGAGAGATGTAGTAGTGATGGGGGACTTCAACTATCCTGATATTTGCTGGAAATCTAACTCAACCAAAACTTCAAGGTCTAGCAAATTCCTTACTTGCCTGGAAGACAATTTCATGGTCCAAAAAGTGGAAGAGGCAACAAGGGGGTCAGCTATTTTAGATCTGATCCTAACCAACAGGGATGACCTGGTTAATGGGGTGCAAGTGGTGGGATCCTTAGGTGAGAGTGATCATGTTCTCCTGGAGTTCGTTATACAATGGAAAGGAGAAGCCAGGCATAGTCAGACACGCATTCTTGACTTTAGGAGAGCTGATTTCAATAAACTCAGGGAAATACTGGGGGTGATCCCATGGTCAGGAATACTAAAAGAGAAGAGACCTCAAGACGGATGGGACTTTCTCAAAAGGGAGATCACCAAAGAAGAATTCAAACAGATAGCGAACACGTGTAGGAGTAAAGTCAGAAAAGCTAAAATGCAGAATGAGCTCAGGCTTGCTAGAGAGGTTAAGAACAATAAAAAGGGGGGTTTGGGGTATGTCCGCAGCAAAAGGAGGAAGAAGGAAATGGTAGGGCCACTACGCAGAGAAGATGGCAAAATGCTAACAGGGGACAGAGAAAAGGCAGAATTACTTAACACCTTCTTTGCCTCAGTGTTTTCAGAAAAGGAAAAGGAGGACCAACCTGAGGATAAAGGAACAGAGGACACAAGAGGGGAAATCCAGCTCAGAATAAGCAAATAAGTAGTACAGGAATACCTTCTTAAACTAAATGAATTTAAATCTCCAGGACCAGATGAAGTACATCCAAGAGTATTAAAAGAGCTGGCAAATATAATCTCAGAGCCATTGGCAATAATATTTGAGAACTCCTGGAGAACAGGAGAAGTCCCAGCAGACTGGAGGAGGGCAAACGTTGTCTCCATCTTCAAAAAGGGGAAAAAAGAGGATCCCAACAATTATCGTCCAGTTAGTCTGACATCAATACCAGGGAAGATTCTAGAGCAGATCATTAAACAGAGAGTCTGTGAACATTTAGAAGTCAATGCCATAATCACAAAAAGTCAACATGGGTTTCAGAGAAACAAGTCATGCCAGACTAATCTGATCTCTTTTTTTGATAAAATTACCAGCTTGGTAGATGAAGGGAATGCTGTGGATATCACATACCTTGATTTCAGTAAGGCCTTTGACAAGGTTCCCAATGACATTCTTGCAAACGAGCTTGTAAAATGTGGGCTAGACAAGTTAACTGTTCAATGGATTTGTAATTGGTTGACCGGCCAAACCCAAAGGGTGCTCAGCAGTGGCTGCTCTTCGTCTTGGAAGGATGTGACCAGTGGGGTGCCACAAGGTTCGATCCTGGGCCCAGTGCTATTCAACATCTTTATCAATGACTTGGATGATGGAATTAGGGGCATACTTATCAAATTTGCAGATGACACCAAATTAGGAGGAGTAGCCAATACCCTAGAGGACAGGATCAAAATTCAAAATGACCTGGATAGACTAGAGAGCTGGGCCAAATCTAACAAAATGAAATTCAATACGGAGAAGTGTAAGGTACTGCACTTAGGGCGAAAAAATGAAATGCATCAATATAGGATGGGGGGAGACCTGGCTGAATGAGACTACATGTCTCCATCCATCAGGATTTAAATATCTAGGCATCATAGTCATGAAGGATCTATCCCAACTGCTCGCATGTAATTATGAACCTCTCCTGAAATGGATAAGGCTAAAAATAAAGAAATGGCAAGCACTTATTTAGTCATCAGCGCGCTTGCAGAAAGCGCGGGATGAGTCCTTCCTGAATCTTCGTTTGCGAAGAAAAGCCAGAGAGAGAGAGGGGATGGATTGCTTTGATCAAAATGTTTGTATTACCCAAATTTCTGTTCCTCTTCCAGACCATCCCCCTGCAACCCCCGGACAACTATTTATCCACTTGGCAATCTTTAATAGACTCTTTCATCATTGTAAATAAACACCCCAGATTCCCCAAACGAGTCAGGTTTAACCCTCTGCAACATAGTGGTCTGGGTATCCCATATCTCACCTACTACTTTGATGCTTTCCAGACCCTAAACATAGTCCACATACTGCGAAAATACATCACTATCTATTGGATACACTCAGAGCTAAACTTAGCTGATCTGATAGAACTCAGACCATTTTTCTCTCAACTTTCTAACAAAAAGGTTAAAGAGATCCTCAACCCATTTCTACACACTTCGTTATGTGTATGGAAATATTGGCAGCACTTACTAGCTCCAAATCCATCGCCTGTTCAACCCTTTGCCCCACACCCCTCCTTCTATGACCCATCCAAACTATCACCCTTTGAACCTTGGGAGGCCAAGGGACTTTACACCATCAAAGACCTATTTAATGCCACCAAGCTCAAAACTAAGGATGAACTCCTACAGATTCTGGACCTGCATAAACCTAACTGGCTGCATGTCCACCAAGGGCTCTCCTTTATGGCTAACCTATCCCAACGGGGGAAGAGCTCTCGCCCCTTAACCCCCTTTGAGCAAATGTGCACTGCAACAACAATTGCAGACAAAGGCCGAGCATCTATGTTCTACAAATGGTTTATTGAAGACATGTTTGGAAATGGGCTCACTCATAAAAGTAGGTTGGGAGACAGAGCTACAGTTAACCATCCCTAACAACAAATGGATTGCTCTCTGGACCTCTCCTCACACCAAATTCAAGTCCATTTTATTCAAAGAGACTACCATATGTTAAAATAATAATAATAATAATAATAATAATATTTATTTATACCCCGCCCCTCTGTTAAAACAATCGGGGCAGCTTACAAAATTTAAAATACAATACAAATAAAATCCCTAAACACCCCCACTCCCACCCTCCCCCATAAAAAAACATTAAACAAATATAAATTAAAACAACTAATCTAAAATCACATTTAAAACTATAAATACAATAAAATATAATAAATGGCCAGCAGCCTAGAAGAGGCCAGGATCCCCTGAGGCCGGGATCTAATTAGGAAAGGCCTGCCGAAAGAGATCTGTCTTTAGTGCTTTTTTAAAGCCACTCAGGCTTGTTATCTGACGGATCTCATTCGGCAGGTCATTCCACAATTTGGGGGCGATTACCGAAAAGGCCCTCTGGGAGGTTGCAGACAGCCTAGATTTTTGTGGCTGAAGCAAATTCCTCCCAGAGGACCGGAGTGCGCGGGGAGGATTGTATGGGAGGAGGCGGTTCCGGAGATAAGTTGGACCCAAGCCATTTAGGGCTTTAAAGGTAATAACCAACACCTTATACTGGGCCCGGAAACTGATTGGCAGCCAGTGGAGAGATTTTAATACTGGAGTTATATGGTCTCTCCGAGATGTTCCCGAGACCACTCTGGCTGCCATATTTTGTACCAACTGAAGTTTCCGGACCAAGCATGAGGGCAGCCCCATGTAGAGCGCATTGCAGAAATCTAGACGGGAGGTTACCAGCGCGTGCACCACAGTCTCGAGGTCCCTTACTTCCAGGAAATGGCGCAGCTGGCGTATCAGCTGAAGCTGATAACAGGCGCTCCTGACTGTCGCATTCACCTGACTCGTCATCTGAAGCGATGAATCAAGGAGCACCCCCAGACTGCGAACACAGTCCTTAACGGAGAGCGTGACCCCGTCCAGGACTGGAGGTTGCAACCCAACTCCTGGTTTGGGGGCCGCTACCGTGAGCACCTCCGTTTTATCTGGATTTAATCTCAATCTGTTTTTCCTCATCCAGCCCATTACTGCTTTAAGACAATCATTAAGAGGAGAGACGCCATCGGAATTCGAGGCCGATGATCGGGGCAAGGAGAAATAGATCTGGGTGTCATCAGCGTACTGATAACACCCAGCCCCATAACTGCGAATAATCTCACCCAGCGGCTTCATATAAATGTTAAACAGCATCGGGGACAGGATGGCGCCCTGTGGAACACCACAAGTAAGCTCCTTTCTGCTGGAGCAGCTGTCCCCGAGCAACACCCTCTGGGACCTGCCCGAGAGGAAGGACCGGAACCACTCGAGCTCAGTGCCTCCGATTCCTAACCCCCTCAAGCGATCCAAGAGGATGCTATGATCTATCGTATCGAAAGCCGCTGAGATGTCTAAAAGCACCAACAGGGTCACACTACCCCTGTCAATGCTTAGACGCAGGTCATCAGTCAAGGCAACCATGGCAGTCTCAACTCCAAATCCCATCCTAAAGCCGGTTTGAAATGGGTCTAGATAATCGGTTTCATCCAAGACCACTTGGAGTTGAAGCGCAACTGCCCTCTCGATCACTTTGCTCAAGAATGGTAACATAGAAACCGGCCTATAGTTGTTCATGTCCAGGGGGTCAAGGGAAGATTTTTTCAGGAGTGGCCTAATGGCTGCTTCCTTTAAACAAGATGGAACACACCCTTCTCTGAGGGATGCATTGATGATGTCCTTAAGGAACATCATCAAGGCAGTCCCCCCCTGGATGGCCAGCCATGAAGGGCAAGGATCGAGAGGGCAGGTCGTCTTCCTAACCCTACCAAGTAGCTTGTCCACGTCCTCAGTACTCACAGATTGAAATTGATCCAGTAAACTGACATCAACGGAGTTGCTGGACACCTCGTCAATTGTTTCTGCCAAATTACTGGTATCTAAGTCAGCTCTTATCTGAGAGATTTTATCTGCAAAGAAATTGTTAAACGCGTCACAGCAGGCCGTCGTTGGGTTAAGCAACGGGTTCTGCGCAGGAATAACCTGCGTCATCTCCCTTACCACCCTAAACAGCTCTGCTGGACGGGACTCTGCAGACGCAATACGTGCAGAGGAGAAGGATCGCTGTGCTGCACGTATTGCCTCTCGATAGGACCAAAGAAAGTTCCTATGACGAGTCCTGTCGGATAAGAGTCGAGTTTTCCGCCAGTTGCGCTCTAGTCGTTGTCCAACCCGCTTCATTTTCCTAAGCTCTGCTGTATACCATAGCTTACGGTTTGAAGCGGTTTGTGTGTCAAGTAACACACAAATGGTACTTGACACCAGTTTGCCTGTCACATATGATTAACTGAACCAGTCCTAGATGCTGGAGAGGTGATGCTGATAAAGGAACCTACCTCCATATGTGCCTGGACTGCCCAGTGATACACGCCTTCTGGTTGTCTATCCTCCATATCATTTCTCAGATAACTGGGCAGTCCATCCCTGATTCTCCTGAATTGCTCCTACTTTCTTGATTCCTCAAAGGGAACAAATCCCTTAACCACAAGGGTTGATTTTATTTCTAATTGCAGCCGCTAGAGCTGAGATTGCTTGTCACTGGAAAATGGGGTCACTTACTATATCAGGTTGGTGGAACAGATTCTGGGACTGTTAGCTCATGGAAAATTATCTGATAACATGAGGAGGAAAAATGGTTCCCCCTTATATCTTTTTTGAATAATGCTTCCACTGATCACCAGCCCCCACTGCAACACACCTTGCTATGGAGAGATGTGCTCCATTGTTCATCTAAGAAGGACTCAACACCAGACAGCCATTAATGGTTTTTTGTTTGAAGTCGTTTATTAAGCCTGAACAAATAAGATGCATCCATATTGGGTTTTTCTTTTTCTTTTTTTCTTTTCTTTTTTTCCCCTCTTTTTTTCCAGTTGTTGTCATGTGCTGTACAGTCATATACTCATTTTTATCTTTGTATCACTCTGTTATGCTGACCTGTCCAGTTACAGTTTTGCAACTTAATGTAATTTTATATTTCTGTACTGTTAAAAATTTAATAAAAACTGAAATAAAAAAACTTGATGAAGCAAACACAAAATTTAAAAAACCAATTTAAATTAACTATCATGTAAAAACACCCATACTTTTTTAAAAAGTACAAAATTTATCATCCTGCTTTTAGCCTTCTACTCTGAAGCACATTTACTGCAACATGCAGTTTGAGGATTTTTTTAAAAAAAAAATAATGCTGAATGACAATAATATTGATGCAAATAATTTTTAACAAATTGCCTTGAAAATGTCAACATGGGAAAACATGACCATAATTTGCAGCCTGTCAATAGATTCCCCCCTCCCCACAAGATTTTAGTCATTCTTTGCTTAAAGGACATGTTGCTCTCACTGAAGTCACAGCATCTGCCTTTCTCTTTCAGTCCTCGGCTTCTGCTATTTTCACTTTTTTCAAACTGGCATTAGTCACCAGGCCTGCTAATGATTCAACATCATCATGCCAATTACGGCTTTCCACAACTGTGTTCTCTTGCTGAGTTGGGCTCTGTAATTTCTAACGCTCTTGCACATCTGTGATTTCTGTGACATAAAATGGTTGATGATCATCTGCACAAAATGCTTACGCTGACAGGTGGCCAAAGAAAGAGCAAGTGAAGAAAGGGACAATGTAGAGCAGTCCCTCACTTTTCAGTCATGACATTGGTGGACCCAGAGTACGGAGAATCTATTAAAATGGGGGTGGTGAACCATTTTTCTGATATGGGCCACATTCTCTCAGTGATAGTCTGCCCACACTAGGACTATAACACCCAGAATCCTCCAGCCAGTTTAAGGATTCTGGGAGTTGAATCCAAACAGTAACTTCTTTTTTAGAGCCCTGACTCTGCCAGGGGAAGTATACCAGCAATGGACAAAAGTGGGTGGAGACACCTCTTTATCTCATTCTCATACACTCTATTTATACCACTGTGGGATCTTCTTGCCACTATACTGCCAGCCCTGAACTAGATTCTGCAGACCTAAATTGGAATCCTAGGGCTTCCCATCTGATCCGCACAAAAGCCCCTGATCCCAAAGATTTTCCCCTCACTATGAGGAACCTCCAGTGTTTTCTCTAGAGCTGAGCTGAGTTACTGTTGAAGGGGTCTTCCTTTAAGTCCTCTTACTGTGGATTTAAAGATTAATAACAATAGCAAAATCTCTAAGCACTTTTGCTCCTGCTATTTGGAAGGGTGTGAAGAAGACACAAGCTTTTCAAACTGGCCTTTTAATTTGTTTCGGTGTTTATTGATTATTAATGGTTGTATTGTTCAAACTTTTTTGCAGAGATGTTTTTAATACCTTTTATTGTTCAGTTCGTTTTTAATGATGTTAGCCACTTGAATGCTAAAAAAAACTGCAGAAAGGCAAGAGTGAAATGTAATTTTTTTAAAAAAAAAATGCATGAGGTTGTTTTGGTTTTTTTGAAAAAAATTGCACTGGCGCTATCCCAGGACTTTTTCAGATGGGTCCTTTTACTCTGTTTCTGTCTCATTACCCACCCTCCTGCCCCACTCCCATCCCTGCTAAGGAATAAAATAAAAATGTTCGTACACCTATCTTCTAGTGAGACAGAACTGCTCCCCCTCCCCTCATCAGCCCAGGAGTAAATGCAGCTGTTGTAAAGATGCATTTATGACTCAGAAAGCAAATCCTGCCCATTCTCGCAAGAGAATGATCATGTGGGAAATTTAAAAATAAAAATAAACCAAACGTCAAAAACACAAAGCAAGCACCAAAACACACTTTAAACACTACAAGTAACCCAGGTAGGGCTAAAAAAAAAAGGGTGTCACTTACCTCCTCGTCCCAATCTCAACCAGAAGTGTTCAGCATGGACCTCCCCCCATGGCTGGCACCGCACCAGCATAACAGGACAAGAACAGGGCACCTTTCAGACCACCCATGATACTGTGACAGAAGCGAATGGGTGGTCTATTAATTATTTTTCCCATGAATTAAAAAAACAGAAACAGCACGGGGCAACACAGGACGGGGGTGATGTTGTCTGAAAGGGAAAAGCTTTCTCAACCCTGTTCCATGCCTGCCACAGAATATTAAGCTGGTTTGAGAATGTCCCATTCACTGACCCCCACTCCATTAGAGTCATAGCCTTTCTCCAAGGCTTGTTTTTGCCACTCTCACATAATGTTTAATAAATTGTGCTGATATTTTAAAAATCATCAGAATAAATGGGGAGGCTCTGCAATTCACAGAACCTTCCAAGCAACAAGGTTTCCTGGAGCAGTAAAGGGACCGATGGCAGGTTCTTTCAGTAAAAGTTAATTTGCTTAATGGGTTTGGGGAGAATTTGTAGTGTCTTTAAAGGCTGGAACATTTGCTCAATAAAATTACATGAAAAGTGAGTGAGTGTGCTATAACTGGACGCAGATGAGAGTCCAGAGATGGAGCCTCAGGAGGACTCCTTCCCCCTTTTCCACTAATGATGATAGACTATTTTTTCCCATTTAATTTGGATCCTCTTTTGGCCTGAGGCTCTTCGCTATAAAACTGAGCAACGTGAGTACCTGCTTCTTCCTATCCAATTCTATCTCATCCACCTGCAGCCCTGGAATATGTCACAGGCAATGATGGGGAACAGCACGGAGCTTCTGCCTGCTCAGTCTCCCTCACATACCTCTTCCAGGAGCATCAGACATGTCACAGTGCCAGGCTTCAGGCCCTCCCCTTTCCTTGCTCTCTGCCTCCCTCCATCAGATCACCTCATCAGGTTTCCCTCAGCAAAGTTGACAGGGCCCCTGGTGAAGTGACAGAGGCTGTTTTCTTGGAGAGGGCTGTCTATTCTTCATAAACTCTTCCCTCAGGGCCTGGTATTTTCTGCACTTCTGACCTTTGCAATCCAAGCATGTATACATATGATAATGTACACCAACTCAGCTACCAGATACTGCTCCAGCTTAGGCAAAAACCAATTGTTTGTGGGGGTGAGAAGGAATAGTCAGAGAGAGAATGGGCAGAGTGTGGGTGGAAAACCTATGTTCTCTTTTAGGGTGTGTATTATAGAATTAAATGGAAGGAACAAATGCAAGCAGCAAAAGAATAGAGCTGAAAGCTGGTTTTTTTCTAACGTTATTTTTTCTACTTCTGGATTACAGGTAAAACATAAATATTTGTTCACTTTGCTCATCTTAATGTCACTCATCTTAAACATCTTAAATTAAAATGTAAATTTCCTGGCAATTTGGCCCCCTATTTACATTATTTTATCCCATGCACATAAGCATGTTTGCATGAATATATGTGGTTTAGCCTGCTCATGTGTAAAGGCTAAATGGGCAATGAGAATGTCAAACCCTAACCCTAAACATCCCCTCACACCTAACATTTCCTAAAACTTGTATTCAACATGCAAATATCTGGGATGTTTCCAGGTCTGTGAAGAACCATAGAATCTATAGAGAAGTTTGAGATCAGGGCTTACATGTGTGCCAACATCCTCCCAACTCATTTAGCCCTATACACAAGCAGACAAGCACCTGAATAGGGTTCCCATGTATGGATGCATTTCTCTCAATCTCTTTCTCTCTGCAAACTGAAGATGCATCTGAGGACATGAACAATGAAACCACATATCTCATTTCATAATCCATCTTAAAAATGGCAGCCAGGTTGATTTCTGGTGTTTCCAGAAGAGAGCATATAACACCTGTGCTAAAAGCTCTCCACTGGCTGCCTATTCGTTTCCGGGCACAGTACAAGGTGTTGGTTATAACCTTTAAAGCCCTGCATGGCTTGGGTCCAACTTATCTCTGGGACCGCCTCCTCCCGTACGTCCCTCCCCATGCACTTCGGTCCTCTGGGAGGAATCTGTTACAGCCTATGAAAACAAGGCTGTCGGTGACCTCCCAGAGGGCCTTCTCTGCTGCTGCTCCCAGATTATGGAATGGCCTGCCGGATGAGATCCGTCTTATTAACACCTTAGACAGCTTTAAAAAAGCTGTCAAGACGGATCTTTTCCGGCAGGCCTTTCCTGAATAACTATCCCGGCCCAAGACTCGGCTGTCCTCCCTGAGCTGTAATCAGATTTTTTAAAAAACTATTGTATGTTTTAATCTTTTTTTCTAATTTATATATTTTTAATTACTGTATGTTTTTAATCTTTTATAATTTAATATTATTTTAAGGGGTGGGTGGGCTAGGGTACTGGGACTATGGAGTTTTTATATTGTAAGCCGCCCCGATTGTGTTGCAGAGGGGCAGGATAGAAATAAATTTTTATTATTATTATTATTATTATTATTATTATTATAATAAAAAGTGCCATGAAACTCTCTGTTGTACCCACCAGAAAAAGGCATAAGGACCCCCACCTTCTCTTATCCTGTGCTCAAGGTCTTCTTTCTGCACACCATAATTGAAACCCTGCATCAGGAGACGTAGCTACAGCTCTGTACTTACAATACCCAAGGCTACCCCCCAAGACCTACCTTTTCAGAAGCACAGCCCTCCCCACACAAAAACTGTCATTTCTGTGTTGGTGGAGAGTAGGAGGCTGAATGGAGATGCAGCCAGCTCTCTTCCTGTACCTGAACTTTGCTAAGGCATATTTGGGGTTGTAAGGCAGGCTTGCAACATTGTAATAACTAAACAGGATGCCAGGCCATTTTTTTAAAGGCATATGTTTCCAGATAGAATTATACAGCAAAAGAAATACAAGGATGCCACCAGAAATGCCTTGTTTCTCCTGCTCTGTCATACATCTGATCTTATGTTCTGATGCCACAGGGTTATGTAGTGCTTTGTCCCACCGCCAGGACCCAATAAAGGGAAGCTTGGGCAAAGGGAACATGAAGGGAGATTTACATGACCCATCCACACATTTTGAAAGAATGACTAATGTGGTTGCTTGTTGCTTGTTCCCTTCCACTCTCCTCTTTTCTAAGTTTAAACCAGAGCTTGAAAGTACAGAAAGCCCCTACCTTTCAATGTCTTGTTATCTGACAACACTCACTCTTTCAACACTTGCAAATTAAGGACAAATTTTATTCATTCAACAAGGAACCTACTCTTTTGACAGTTCTTGCACTACAAAGGCTTGCTTGGGACTGACTGTGCATGTGTGCACTGCTTGCAAAGTGAGCTCTGAGGTGGGGAGTGAAAAAGCCAACTGAGAGACTTTGCAAACAGCGGGTGGGCAGGCATAGGCACTCGCGGGGAAGCAGTCTGAAGTGAGTCAACATAATTCCCTCATGTTTTTTACATGGGTTCTTCTTTTCAACCAATTCTGGTTTCTGATACTCATGAAGTCCCTAACGTGTCAGATGAGCAGGGGCTTCCTGTATGACTAGCTGAGGGATTCTGAGAGAAGTAGTCCACAAAAAAGTAACATTTCCAAGCTCTGGTGTAAAATCACTGTAGCATTCTTTCATACACAAAGGTGTCCCAGCTCTTTCATGATTCAGCTGATTCACTTCATCAATCCTTGTTGCTTGTGCATTTCTTTATATATAATGTATGCAGCTAAAGTTTTGTACTTCTAAATAATAGAAAATCTGCCCAAGCTGTGTTATCATATACGTCTGCTGTGATGCAGGGGTCCCCAACCCCAGTCCATGGTCCATGGTCTGTTAGGGACTGGGCCATGCACAAGGTATCCAATTGGATGCATCAGGTGGCATTTTCCAGGGGGCAGCAAAAAAATGCCACCCCCAAACACCCTCTCAGGGCTGTGGCGATATGTGGAGATTTTCAGATATAGCGTCTAGGTCATATCCCATAATTGTTACCTCCTGCATGCAACATGTGTGAGATGAGAAGGAACTGTGGTAGCCCACCAGCAGGTAAGACAGGGGTGTGGAGGGGGGCATGGTGATGGCACATAAAGTGAAGGGGGCATTGAAATGGCACATAAAATAAAGGGGAACGGAAATGCCACATACGAGGAAGGGGAGCTGTAGTAATGCAATCTAAGTGCTGGAGCAAATTCTGACTGTGCAGTCTGAATGCTAAAGCAACTCCTGCTGATGCAATCTGGGTACCAGGTACTGTGTGTGTGACATTGTATGTGTGGCTGTGTGTGTATATGTGACACTGCACGTCTGTCTGTGTGTGTACATGTGCAGGATCAGTAAAGGGTGGAAAAATATGTTTTGCCTAGGGTGGCAAATGTAATGTAATAATAATAGATTGCTGTAATGGATCTGATTTTTATACTACATTTTAAATCACCATGGAATATTTCTATTTTTAAAAATATATGAAGGGAGGAATATAAATATCTTGAATAAAAGAAAATGAATAAACAAAACTTGGCTTCTGGGTGGATGCTTTCACCCCCTTAGTAACCAGCACTCTAACATTTGTTCTAGGCTTCTAAGTATAGTTTTCCCTTCATATTCACTGAGGTTTGGTTCCAGGACCCCCTGGAATAACAAAATCCTTGAATACTCAAGTCTCATTAAATGCAGTGGCATAGCAATGGTGTCCCTTATGTAAAATGGCAAAATCAAGGTTTGCTTTTTGGATTATTATTTTTTTAAGAATATTTTCAAGCCATGAATACTTAAATCCATGGATATCAATCCATGGATACGGAGGAACAACTGTACACTGAAAAATCACTCGAGAGCTTTCTGTAATATGCATACATTTTCTGTTGTTTGAGGCTTTTATTTTGTGAGACATAGACCTGGGGGTAGATTTCCCTCAATACCTTGGGCTCTACCACACTACACAATTATAGTACAGTAGACCCATGATATCTGCTGAGGTTTAGTTCCAGGACCCCTCATGAATACCAAAATCCCTGGATGCTCAAGTCCCATTATATACAATGGTATAGTAAAATGGCGTCCCATATATAAAACGGCAAAATGAAGTTTTGGTGTGTGGGTTTGTTGTTGTTGTTGTTTTGTTGTTGTTTTTGTTTTGGAAATTTTGGTTTTTTTCTAATATTTTCAAGCTATGGATGGTTGAATCCATGGAAGCGGAAGCTGTGGATATGGAGGGCCAACTCTACTATGATTCTACTTTAACTACCATGGCTCCATTCCATGGAATCCTGGAACTGGCAGTTTAGGGAGGGGCATTTAGAAATATCAACCAGAGAACTTCTGTGCCCTGGTTTCCATAGAATGCAGCCAAGGCAATAGAAGTTGAATCAGCTTTATAACTGTTTTATGTGAAAGGGCCTTGACATGTAACAATAGCCTGTTTACCATCATGGTATTCTGACCACTTGCAAATATGTCTTTCCGTTGGATATCATTGTTTCCACCAGAACCAGTGGCCACTAGTTTGTAGACCCTTATTCACACTTAAAACCTATTCCAGAGTAGTGGGAATCCCTCTAGAGCAGGTGTTTGGCACCACCACAGAGAACTGCAGTACAGGGGATGACAGTCCCATCACTTTGCTGGCACTGGATACCAAACTGACATAGCAATGGATACCAAAATACACCTTGGGAGCTTGGCCTTTGAATCAGACCGGTCAATTAAACTGTCTGTCTGTCAGTCTGCCTATCTATCTGTCTATCTATCTCTCATCCAGCTATTCAGTTATCGTATATTATCAGTATATATGTGATCTTGTATTACTCATACATCGGATTAGAAAAGTGAAGAGAATTTAACTGAGGGAAATGCCAGCAATCACGAAAACATAATTGGGCCTCCAGACAGTACTTCAATATATTTTGGATCTGCTATGAAAGCCAGGGGAGTGTATTGATCTGTTTTTTTCAAGTGGCCTATAATTCATATTAGCTATTTGATGGGTGCTGTATGCTCTGGGTTGAAGGACTATGGATTGGCTGCTGCTCGCTTGAGTTCTAATGATAAAGGATGCTTCTGGAATCTGTCAGGTCTCTAAGTAAGAGGAAGATTGTGACATCTCTGCTTTTCTCAAAATGAAGGTTCAGAATGGTGTGTCTGTAAGCATCCATTTGTGTGTACTTTTTAAAAACAAATACACTTTGAGAAGCATAGCTGCTGTGAGTTGTGAAATTCTCCTGGGTGCCACAAATATTCACTATCTTAGCTCAAGCAGCCCTGACCTCTGCCTTATAGCCCTGCCTGAAAAGATGGCTGGTTATTTCCTATATGATCAGGAATTTTGTGATTATAGAAAAAGAGTGAATGTACAGTTAGTTGCACTGCTGCTATGGTAAATTATGTGGCACTCCCCCCTTTCCTTTAGCTTAGTAAAGAATGGTTTTATATTCCTCATTTTTTTCTCCATTATCAATCGTGTGCAATAACTCACAGAATGAGACTGATAGTCATCCACAGACATACCATTAACCTGTGATGTAAATGTGACTAAATCCCAAGTATCTCACACTTAAATTGAGCTATCTAATCAGTGGGTTATACTGCCTTTATTTTTGTGTCACACAGCTAAACAGTATACACTAGCTACACATAGCAGCAAATGATGTCTTCAAGAACTGGACAACTTAAGTGCCACAGATAGTTCATAATTACAGGCAATTTGTAACAAAAAGTCAAAGGCCAGAGTAAGGATCTATAACTGTGAGTTGTTTTTACAGAAACATAATGTTCATAGGAGATTATCAGACACATCCAAAAACCACCCGAGCAGCACGCCAGGACAACATTTCTGTCCCGTGAATGGGACCTGGTTTCACATGTCCTCATCATGTTCTGCTCCTGTGCTTCAGTAGTTAGTAAGGCAACGCTTCTCATTGACAGGAGCTCTCTGTCAATGAAAAGTGTCACCTTATTAACTGCTGAAGCACAGGAGCAGAACGCAAGGACAAGGATGTGTGAAACCAGGTCCCATTCATGGGACAGAAACATCATCCTGGCATTCTGATCAGGTACTTTTTGGATGTGTCTGATAATCTCCAGAGAGAGAGAGAGATTTCTAGCCAATTGGCTCAAGTATGGTATCGGCACCTGATACATGGGGTGAGTGGGTGGGAAAACTGTAGGTCCCACACATCAGATAGCTTGGGAAGAAATTCCCATGATTTCTAGCCAGTGTGATGGCCAGAAATGAAAACTGTCATCCAACAGATCTAAAAGGCAACAGGAGGAGAATGCTGGTGTAGACAATTCTGACCTAGGTGAGACACTGATCTGAATCAGTGGAAGGCAGCTTTCAAAGAGCTGATTTTTGTGTATGAATGAATGATCCATTGCAGACAGGGCACCACAGATAGTACTGTGATTATTAGATGGACCAGTGATCTAATTCAGTAGAAGGTAGAGTCCTATGCTCCTAATTTAGTTTCAGTCAAAACATGGAGGCAGAAACAAGTAACTTTAATAAGCACAGCCATTCTTAGGTTCAGAAAGTTCCACTATCCTCCCAATAATAAACTTAATCTTTGAAGAAACAAATTGCTCCTTACTTTTTCATTCATACCAGGCATTGAAGCCAAACAGATTGTTTTTCAGGGTCATGCAACCCTGATAAGGGTGACAGTGATATTGAAAAAAGTCTGTGCAGGAATCTTAGAAGAACTGATGGGTAGGATATGCAGCTGTCTCTGGTGTTGTTTTCAAACAGCATACTCTAGAAATGGGACTATTGTAAATGTGGAAAACATCCTTTCCTTCCCTTCCTTTCCTTTCCTTTCCTTTCCTTTCCTTTCCTTTCCTTTCCTTTCCTTTCCTTTCCTTTCCTTTCCTGGAATTCTTTTCTGGAATGAACTGGAGCTCCAGGTGGAATGGTGCATCCACTGGTCTCACTCTGGCTACAGCCATGCATCAAGTAAACAATGTATGCCAAGAAATTGAATGATATAGACATGTGTATGTAAACTAGCACCATATTTCCTACTTACCTCTCAGCAACTCAGTATAAAACACCTCCAGCTCAACCTGTGGATTACAGCATGTGACAAATTCACTCTCCTCAACATCATTAATAGTTAAAGTAGTACATATGGTGCACATTGATTGTAATACCACATTTATTTGTCTTGGGAGTATAGTATAGGCATTTGAGTTGTCTACTCATACGTATCTCTCTCTCTCTCTCTCTCTGGCTTTTCTTCACAAACGAAGATTCAGAAAGGACTCATCCCACACTTTCTGCAAGCGTGCTGATGACTAAAAAGGCCAGTCCAAGATAAACAAGTCCAGTTGCAGAAAGCACAGCAGAAGGTCTCCTTGGGTGATGTTTCTGGGTTGTGATTCTTTCTGCGTTGTCATTTCTCTTCAAGACTTGTTCAGCGTGAGTTCTCAAATAAGGTTGCAGCATTGTGGATAGTGCGTCTCCATGCCTCCCGATGTGAGGCCACAGCGGACCATTGTTGGTGATCAATTTGGCCGAGCCTGAGATGTTGTTTCAGGGAGTCCTTGTATCGCTTTTTTGGAGCACCCCTCTTATGCTTACCCATGGCGAGTTCACCGTAGAGTAGTATTTTGGGGAGGCGATGGTCCTCCATCCTAGAAATGTGCCCTGCCCAGCACAGCTGTGTTCTCAATATCATGGCCTCAATGCTGGTGATCCCTGCTTGCTCAAGGACAGCAACATTCGTATGTGCTACTAAATTAAATGTGTATAAGAGAGAAATATCATTTACCTCTACAATGTAAATTCTTATCAGGAAAATAAACACTCACTACAAGGTTATAATGTAGAAAGGATTTATGTTGAAAAGTACAAGGATGGTATTAAGCGGGGGAACACATCTGTAACACTGGACTGGCATTTGCTTTAAAATATTTTTTTTCTTACACAAAGGAACACCTTTGGAGGTTTCAACAGGGTAGCTATGTTAGGTCTTGTCTATACGAGGGGGGAACATACGAACACATTTGAAAAGGCAAGTGCTTGCAAAGATGTGACCTGTCTACACAGCCAAACGACCCCCCCCAACTCCAAATGACTCCCTAGCCAGATGGTCACCACAAGTGATTTACTCATGATTTTAAATCTTCTGCTGCCATTTAAAAAAAAAAAAACTGTTTCCCAGGATGCACAAAAGGAAAGCTTTGTATTTACAAATAAAGAAATTTTATTTTTTTATTTTTTAAAATATATTTATTTAAGTTTCCATCACCACCATCCTACCGCATGTTTACAAGTTTTCATACAGTGAAAATTAGTTTATAACTCAAAACTTAATTTATCTTACATAATCTTCAATATCCAAAACAAAACCACATAAACACCGTTTCCATTTCTAACCTATTACCCCTTCCCCCCCTTTTTTCCCCCTTCATCCTCCTCCTGACTTCCTTCGACTTACTTGTCCAAAAACTTTTTATTGTACATTGTCTTCATCATATCTTGGCTTCCCCTCCCCTGTTCCTTATTTCTACCCTTCTAAATCTCTAAAATTGCTTCTTTTATAACCTCGATTTTGTCCGTACCCGTATTACTCCCATATGTATTTCCAAAACATAAAGATCCAACCTTCTACCCGTACCAACCTTCAATTTGTCCACATAAACCATTCCTCCTTATTTCCATTATTTACTTCCTCACCTGTTCAAATATCGTGTTACTGCCTCCCAATCCTTGTTTATTTCTTCTATATTGCCCTTTCTAATTATTCTCGTCAGTTTATCGTTATTTTTCATTTCTACCAATTTACTTAACCATTCCTCCATTTCTGGAGCCTCTTTTCTTTTCCAATTGGCTGCTATTTTGAGTCTGGCTGATGTAACTAAATATAGCAATACTCTCCAGTATTTCCTCTCTATCTGCTTTTCCAGCACTGTGGTCATATTCAGCAGGTATAGCTTCGGATCCATAGTGAAGTTAATCCCCAACATCCTCTGTATTAGTTTGTGTACCTTCACCCAGTATCTTTTTATAATTACACAGCCCCACCACATATGAAATTTTAAAAAGAGTATGAAATCACTGTTTGATCGATTTACTAGACCCTCGCTTAGCTGAAAATCCAACATAGCGACTGCAGCCACTTCACCTCTTTGGTAGCCCCACCCCCTGTGCTTGTCCAGCCAATCAGATTGCACTGCCTGTTCATATCTGTGCGAACGTGAGTGTTCAAATGGTTGCACATTTGGAAGTTGTATGGAGCTTTTCAGAAAATCCGTACAAAGCCCTGGACGTGGTGCACATGGACTTTGCAGTGGATTTGGCTGCCCCCCTTCTGAATGACATGTATTTGTTCGAACAACCATTTGAATGGATCACCGATCTTTCACATTACTTTCATATTATTTTGACCATATAGGCAGGACCTTAGTCTTTTGCAACAAAAACAACCGGATCTATTATCTATTATCTTTGCTGACTGCAACTCACTTCATCAGATGCATGGAGAATTACCCCAGCAGGCAGATATTTATATACATGGTTAGGATGGGAGGATGTAATTAGCGAGGTAAGAGGAAATGGAAATATTAAAAGTGCAACCATTTATCATTGCCTTATCTGGTATTAGCAACCAACAATTGGGTGGAAGAACAGACATGCTAGCATAATAAGCTGTTTAGCATGTACCATACATTTTGATGAAAAGTCAAATAGTGAAAGAAGGTTAAAGTAGACTGTTTTCTAGTAGGGATGGAAGGAATATTTGGAAATATTTGGAAAATGGTAGAAAAAATGTGTTTTTCAAGTATTGAGAGACCCTGGCAAGAAGAATCGTGGACTGATAAGAATCTTCACCATTCAGGACTTAATTCTGTACAAAATTCGCACATGGTATTTAGCACAGAAAAAAGTACATTCAGTCCAGGAAACAGCTTTTTCTGCACATAATCTTTCTCACAGTGAAAGAAAACAATTAAAGAAAACCATTAAAATTACTCATAGTTTCATTTGAGGAGAAAAACCAGTGAAAAATTACAATCCAGTTTTCTAGTTCTGATAAAATATTTATTCTGTATCTCTGAAGAAAGTCAGACCATGCTTTTTCCCTTCAATTACTGTAGTTTGGCTAACTTTCCTCTGCATCTTGACCTGTGAATCAAACCAGTCTCTCTCACGGACCTCCTGTGATATTTTCATGGATCTGTAGCTTCTTGGCATTTGTGAAAAACTGATGGCAAAATATTGTGATCTGATAAGAATACCACTAGAAGTGTGTTTGTGTGTGTGTGTGCATGACAATACAAGGTCTGTCTATTAAATAATGAGACTGATACAACAATCCATCTTTGTTTATATGTACTACAATTCTAATGCTTGTCCCCTTCAATATACTCCCTGTTCACACTCACATACTGATGCAGTCTTGTTTTCGACTTGTCGAAGGCATGGAGCAGATCAGTTTCTGTCAGCTGTTTCAACACATCTGCCTTTTTTTTTTTTTCTTTACTGCATCAATTGACTCAAAACATGTTCCTTTAAGCACCAATTTCACTTTAGGGAAAAGAAAAAAGTTGCATTGTGCCAAATCTGGCAAGTATGGGGGATGTTCAAGTGTAGTAATGTGTTTATCAGCCAAAAACCGCTTCACAGAAAATGCTGTGTGAGCAGGCGTGTTGACATGATGAAGGATGAAACAACTTTTCCACAGTTCTGGGCTTTTCCCCCCCGACTCTTTCTCTCAGATTTGTCAAAACGTCTTTATAATAATGCTGGTTCACTGTTCTGCCTTCTGGAACCCATTTTGCCAAAATTATGCCCTTCTTGTAAAAACAACAACAACAAAAAAAAAACAATGAGCATAGCTTTGAATGTGGACTTGCTTTGACATGCTTTTTTCATTCTTGGTGATGATGGTGTTTTCCAATGCATTGACTGTCATTTTGTCTCAGGATCATACTGGAAGATCCAGGTTTCATCACAAGTTATTATTTTTTGAAAAAGGTTTGGGTCTGCCTCAAGTTGCTGCAAATTTCCTTGCAGCACTCTTTTCGCTATGGTGTGACAATGCTAGTGTCCATCTTGGCACAAACTTTCCTCATGCAAAATTTCCCATGCAGTGTCTTTGTCAATACACAGCTTCAGCTATCATTTGGACACTGAGTCAGTGGTCTTCTCGGACAATCTGGCTGATTTTTTTCCACTATTTCTTCGTGGAAGGTCATCCAGGGTGTTCATCATCTTCCATATTCTCTTGTTCTTCTCTGAATCTTTTGTGCCACTCAAACACATGTGCATGAGATATGCAGTCTTCCCCATAGGCCCCAGTAAGCATGTGAAAAGATTCAGTTGGTGTTTTGTTCAATTTTACTAAACATTTCAAATTGACACATTGCTCAACTTATAAACTTAGCATTTTTCCAGCATACAACAGACAACACAGCTGCTTTCAACAACAACTGATGATTAACTGAATGGCCGAGAGTGTTGATGTTTGTCATGCAGATTCAGACATGTTCAAGCTCACCACTCAAGCATTCACAGTCAGTTCTCCCTGATTTGTCTGAAAGGTAGAAACACAGTCTCGTTATTTAATAGACAGACATCATATGGTAATATTATTGTTGTTCTTTCATATTACTGTACCACATATGTACATGTCCACATCCTATGGCTTTCCTCACTATTTTAATCCCCATAACAACCCTGTAAGGTAGGTTTGGTGAGAGGTATTGGTGGCCCATGGTCACCTCATAAATACTATGACCAAGCAGAGATTTGAATTTGGGTCTCTCTCTTCAACATCCAGCAGTTTAAATATTACTCTATACTGGTTCCCTCAGATCAGTTGTAATTGTAAAAAAAATGGAACCATCCAACATTTCATAGATGAAAACTGGGACATGTGATGCCAAGCAACATGTGGTCTAGATGGCAAAAAGTTATTAATGAGGAAGAACAGACAAGCTAGGAAAGGGTGCAGCAGTTTGCTTTTGCCTGAGCCTACTAGGAATGGCAAGATTCTGCCTCCTCCTCTCCTTTCACCCCTGCTGAGTTAACTGAGTGTGAACTACTTTTGCAGTTTGAACTTAGGACTTAATCAGACAAGTGTCTAAAAACACTGTAATTCCATGATTGTAGAAAGCTGAAAAATAGTGGCATAACTACAGTAATTATCACACGTCACTGTAATCATGTGATGGTACCGCCACAGAATTATTGCACAACCCCTATTGGTTTAAGAATGGGATTAAAGTTCACACGATGGTAACATTTCCCTTTACATCATCTTTTAATAACAGAGTATGAACGCTACATGCTGGCCCGTGCATGCACCTTTAAAAAAAGTTTGGTCTTACTTCCATAATTTTGCATGGGCAAGATTTCAGCTGTTCTCATCAGAAGACGTCACTTGAACACACAAGCACATAAATAATGATTGAAATTAACAAATAACCACTTAAACAAATATAAAAATGTACACACAAAAGGGAACAGTTCATTAAAAGAGTGTCCTATAGATCCTCTTCACATTCTCACCTGGAAGTTTCTTGTTGGGAAAAGGGATGGGGGAAAGAGGACTGCCCATTCACACTGCAATCTTGTGATTACAGCGGGATGTGATTTTCGCATGCTCCTCAATACTGCAAAAAGAGCAATGTTGAGGGCAATTGACAGCTTTTGCCTGTTAATTAAAAGTGGCATCCGATGAACAGCTGCAGCACAGACTGAGCATGGGAGGGTGATGCTGTCATGCAATAACGGGAACCCATTCATGCTACTATCACATTGTAGTCACATGATTTCAGGCTTGTGCGATAATGTCCTTAGTCTGCAGCAACAGAAGTAAGCTGAGGACAAAGGGGAAAATTGGGAGGAGGAGAGAGACATTTTAAAAGCAACCGAAAAGGTGGGATGACAGAGGATTAATCTGGACAGTCCCTGCCAAATTGGAACAGCTGGAGAGTATGAGTCACTATCTCTCAGCCTAACCTACCTCACAAGGTGGTAGAGTAGACAAAAGTGTGGAGGAAGACCTTGAACTTCTTGGGAGACAGGTGGGAAAATGTGTATGAGAAAATGTGTGAGGGGAAAACGGATGGGGGAAGACCAATAAAACAAAAAGATGAATGAAGCAAAGCAGAAGGCAGCACCCCCAGTGGGGGAGCACATCCTTCGCAGCCATTTAGTGGACAGGGAGGCGGGGGGGGGGGATGTCATCTTTTCTTGTTGTCCAGCTGCAAAAATGCAACTAGCCACTGCTTGGGCACTCCAATGCCCACTGAATGGTTGTGGGCTGTGCTCTTTGTAGATGCTGCCCTCTTCATGGGGGAGGAGGGAGAGTTACAGAAAGAAGCACCTTCCACCTCATCCGTAAAGTGACATACACTGATATAATCCCAGTTTTTGCCAACATATCTCTTCAACGGGATTCCAGTCTAAATACTTGAAGTGGGACTCCCATCCTTTGGAAAAAAAAAGTGGGGTATAAATTCAATAAATAAAATAAAATACATTGTGGAGACTTTTCTGGGGGTATTTAGCCAATAGTTTTTTTAAATGTGCAAACCTTTGAGATGCCCTTTATATCAGTGTTTCTCAAGCTATATAATGTGTAGAATTGGCATTTTTTTTCCTCTTCTAATGTGCCAGGGATCCATACTCTTTCTTTCTTTCTTTCTTTCTTTCTTTCTTTCTTTCTTTCTTTCTTTCTTTCTTTCTTTTTTCCTTCCTTCCTTCCTTCCTTGGAAACTCTCCACAGACCAGCAGCCAATGAATGGCTCATGGTCTGGCACTGGTCCTCAAACCACCACTTTGAGTAGTACCCCGTAGCACAGCGCATGGTTGGACGTAACAAACAAGCTTGATGAACGGTTTTGAGTAATACACAAAGCTAACCACAAGATGGTGCCATCAGAACAGTTTTTGAAACAAATGGTTACTTTAACTAGTTCCACAGGAGTCAACAGTGAGCAGCACTCCAGATTCTCACGATGGGACTCAAGAAAGAATCCAGGGCTCAGCAAAACAAGTGCATGGGACTCCTTTTAGTTATGTGTCTCAGAGAATAAAACGCCTGGAATTTGAAGTCATTACATTTCTATTTCACATTTTGCATTACAAATGATTTTAAAACAAGGCAGGGTGTTACAGAGACTATGACTGGCACTAGTCTAATAGAGCATGAAATGGATTTGAACATAAAGCACACCCAGACCTTGCACTTCAAAAATGACTGTTCCTGTCTTTCTAAAGCAAACTTTCCTGGGTTGACTCCTTCAAGTGGTAACAAAATGAACATTTGGCTTTATACACACACACACACACACACATATATATAGATAGATAGATATAGATATAATTTTGTAAGAGGGCAAGAAAAGACAGAGGCTTCTTCTTAGCAGCTAGCATCCATCATGATGTGTCAGTATTGTCCATCACTATGGCAGGAAGGGGGAAAGGGCAATGAAGTCTAGGGTCTTGTAAGCATGTCTGTATTTAGAAAGGCCTAGTAAATTTATCAACAGCAACAACTCATGACAACTCTAGAGGCAGTCATAGAATCATAGAATTGCAGAGTTGGAAGAGACCACAAGGCTATCCAGTCCAACCCCCCTGCCACGCAGGAAATCTTGATCAAAGCATCCCCGAGAGATGGCAATCCAGCCTCTGTTTAAATACCTCCAAGGAAGGAGACCCCACCACGCTCCGAGGGAGTGTGTTCCACTGCCGAACAGCTCTTACTGTCAAAAAGTTCCTCCTCATGTTGAGGTGGAATCTCTGTTCCTGGAGCTTGCACCCATTGCTCCGTGTTCCAGTCTCTGGAGCAGCAGAAAACAAGCCTGCTCCATCCTCAGCGTGACATCCCTTCAAATACTTAAACAGGGCTATCGTATTGCCTCTTAACCATCTTTTTTCCAGGCTAAACATACCCAGCTCCCTCAGTCTCTCCTCATAAGGCATCGTTTCCAGACCTTTCACCATTTTAGTTGCCCTTCTCTGGACACACTCCAATTTGTCAATATCCTTTTTGAATTGTGGTGCCCAGAACTGGACACAGTATTCTAAGTGAGGTCTGACCAAGGCAGAATAGAGTGGCACTATTACTTCCCTTGATCTATACACTATACTTCTATTGATATAGCCCAAAATCGCATTGGCCTTTTTAGCTGCTGCATCACACTGTTGGCTCATGTTCAACTTGTGGTCTACTAGGACTCCTAGATCCCTTTCGCACATAGTCTCATTCAGCCAGGTCTCTCCCATCCTATATTTATGCATTTCACTTTTCTGCCCTAAATGCAGTACTTTACATTTCTCCGTATTGAATTTCATTTTGTTAGCTTTGGCCCAGCTCTCCAGTCTATCCAGGTCATTTTGAATTTTGAGCCTGTCCTCTAGGGTATTAGCTATAAATAAATAAAATAACAGTATTTTATTGCTGTGTGCCTTCAAGTCATTTTTGACTTATGGCAACCCTAAGGTGAAGCTATCATGGGATTTTCTTGGCAAGATGTGTTCAGAGGGGGGTTGCCTTAGCCTTCATCTGAGGCTGAGAGAGTGTGACTTGCCTAAGGTCACCCAGTGAATTTCCATGGCCAAGCAGGGATTGAAACTCTGGTTTCCAGAGTTGTACTACAATGCTCAAACTAATACCCCTCAGAGGCAGGATTAGGCCATGGCATTTTGCTTCCTGAAGTGAAGAACAAGATGGCACCTCTTCCTGTTCCATGTACCAAAACTGGCAGTTGAATCTTTCTTCAACACTAGCAAAGGGGATGGGCAGCTTCCACTGCACAGTCTTTTCTGGGGGCACTGGGCAGGGTGTGTGCCAATAGTTCTCTCCTCCAATGGCACACTTCCATTCCCTAGTAATTGCTGCCCAAGGCAACTCTCTCACTTTGATTAATGGTAGAACTGGCCCTATTAGGAGGGAGCTTTGTGGAAATGTACACAGTGACCAAACGGGGGAAGATCCAATGGCCTTGAGAACATTCAAAATGGAAGTCATCTTCCCCTCTTGTACATAGCTATTAGTGGTAAAAGGAGGGGGAAACTCCCATTGGCACCAAAGGGATTATGACACAACTAAACTGATCATAGCAAAATTTGATAGAACCCCCTCATCTTCATTTTGTGGGAGCCTGAAATAAATAAATAAATAAATGTGCAGTATGCTCTCGTTGTTGTCAAAAGCTGGCAGGCAATCCTTGGTGAATTGGAGGTGAAAAGTAAGCTGTACACATGTAATTAAGGAATGTGTCACTCCTTGGAACAAGGGATTGGCCAACCAATCTTGTGTGGTCTGCTTTTCAGAAACAAGATTCCCTTTTGTCCACTGTTTACAAAACTAGAACACATACTCAGCAGTTCCTAAAAAATAAGGTTTACCTAACCTGTGTCACACAATCCTAAGTATTCCTTCTTTTTTTAGAACTGGGCTGGCCCAAGACATATTGTTGCCCAAAAAAGCCAAAGGGCTTGCTTCTTTCATTATGTGCATACACATAACTTTGTTTGCTTGCTCAAACCCTTGTAATGGCTCATCATGTCCATCTCTTCAAGAGTCAAATGCCTTCTGGATTATGCAGGATGCCCTGTTGGAAGAGAACGAGTTTGTTGTGGCTTATGGAAAACATGCAAGTTTTTAATCGAGATTTTAAAATAACTAGGGAAGGAGCAGTCCACAAATGTTCAGGGAGGCAATTCCAAGAGTATGGAGCGCTAAGTGAAAAAGGATGAAGCACAATGTAGATTTTCCATAACTGTTCTAAATGGTCAGCATGTTTGCTTCGGTGCTAGATAGCTGAGACTGAATGCTGACATCTGGACCAGTTCTGTGTCATCAAATAAACTGCTGTCTTCAATTCACTATACCTCTATTCTTGAACCCAAAATTGGGCAGGTTTTCCCTCAGGACTATGGTGAAAAAAGGGGCAGTGCATGACTGGGTTTTGCCCAGACTTGCCCACCTCTTCCCAGTGCAGCAGAAGTCATAATTCTGCCACCAAGCCCTCCCTTGGAGATTCAATCTCCTTGTCCTTCCCCAGTTCCTGAGGATGTAAGGGCTCAACACCCTCACCCTTATATTTACCTTGGATCCCTTCTGGAAGAAAGGTGGCATATAAAATAAATAAATAAATAAATAATACTATGATGAAAGAAAAATAATGTTTATGGAATTCCTCACAGACCATGTCATGGAGATGTGTGTCATGGAGAGCTCCCCACCTTCTTTTTCCTACTGCCTTCTACCTTACCAAGCATTATTGTCTTTTGTAGTGAGTCATATCATCTCATGAGATGGCCAAAATATGACAGTCTCAGTTTAGTCATCTTGATTTCTGGGGAGAGTTCAGGCTTGATTTGCTCTAGGACCCATTTATTTATCTTTTTAGCAGTCTATGGTATCCATAGAACTCTTCTCCAACACCGCATTTCAAATGAGTTGGTTTTCTTCTTATCAGCTTTCTTCACTGTCTGGCATTCACAACAATATATAGAAATGGGAAATACAGTGGTATGGACAATCCTGACTTTAGTATTCAATAATATATCTTTACACTTTACGATCTTGTCTAGGGTAGGCCCGCATAAAATACATCACAGCAATCCAGCTAAGAGATTACTACAGTATAGCTCACCATGGCCTGACTATCTAGTCCCAGCAAACCAAAGGAAGCTCCAAGTCACTGCAGCCATGTGATGCTTGGAGCCCTCGTGGCGCAGTGGTTAAATGCCAGTACTGCAAGCCACAAAGTTATGAGTTTGATCCCAGAGGGCTCCAAGTTTGACTCAGCCTTCCATCCATCCATAGGTCGGTAAAATGAGTACCCAACTTGTTGGGGCAATTAACTATAAATATTGCAAACCGCTTAGGGAGTGCTTTGGCACTGATAAGTGGTATATAAATATCAATGCTATTGCTATTGCTTTGAATCATTGAAACGACTTGGGTTTCTAGTGAAAATGTTGGATTAAGGGGGACTTCTCTAGATGGTATAACTCACTGTGGAGTTTCAGTGGTGCAAATTGAGTTAATCACACTAGCCAGTGCAGAATAAAGCAGCCAAACATATGAGAATTGGGCCCTTCATTTTCTACATTTTTAAAATGGTGATAATGCAACTATCCTATTTTTGGAAGGCATCTTCTCTTCATCTGTAATCACCATCATCATCATCATGTGTCTGTTTCAGTCTCTGTGTATATCTTCACCATAATTCCAAGACTGTGAAACTAAGACATATTAATGATAGTGTGCATGCTAAAAGAATGTTAGCAGTGTGTACCTATGAGTTATTTGATTTTTTTTAAACACGGAGTAATTTAATTTAATGAATTTTAATCTCTCTATTGCATGTAGTACCATCCTTAGTCACTAGGCAGCAGATTTCCCTAACCATTAGAGAGGAAGGTTGTCATACCTGACATATTCATTTCTCCAGAGGGCCTCTAGGCAGCTCCATGTAAACCAGAGCTTTGTAGTGAAAGGAACATTCAAAGTGCAACTATGGTTCTTATCTGCAGTGCCCCCCTCAAAAAATTAAAGAAGGTAATGTGGGGAGGGGTCCTGCTGCAAAGTAAATTGTGGTAATGGGAAAGAAGAGTGGGGAAGAATGAGTGTGGGAATGGGAGAGAAGAAGGTTGTAACCACCTTGAACCACCTTGAATGCTGTGCTAGGAGAAAGCATGAACAATGGAAAAGAGAAAAAGCACCCTAACCCTACCCCCTACCCCCGTAGCAGTTATGGGTGTATGAGGGAAGAGAATGAGCATGTGGATGGGTAAGAATAAAGAGCACTGGTGCAGATTGGTTGATGAGTAGCAGACGAAACAAAAACAACGAAAAAATCACTAGGTAGGTGAGATGGAAAAATCACTGGTCTGAAAAGGGACTAAGAGCCTTCCAGGATGTGCGGGGCTGGGTACTTCTGCTAGTCCATGATGTAACATCAAAGTCAAAGGACTTTTTCACACAAGGCTGAAATTGTGCAGTTACGACAGGATAGTAGCACAAATGGGTTCCTGTTATTGCACGACATCATCATCCTGCCATGATCCATGCTCCACTCGTTAATTATGTGTAACTTTTCATTGACAGGCAAAACCCATCAATAGCCCTCAATATCACTCTTTTAGTAGTATTAATGAGTGTGCAAAATCATGTCCTGCTGTAATCACACAATTACAGCATGAATGGTCCTCTTCTCCCCCTCCCTTTTCCCAACAAGAACACATAATTAAACTTCTGGGGGAGAACATGAAGAGGACCTACAGGATGCTCTTTTAATCAACTATCACCTTTTCTTGTTTGTTTAAGTGTTTGTTTGTTAATTTATTTGGTTATTTGTTTGTTTTTAGTGTTTTAAAGTGAAGTCCCATGTCTTCTCACAAGAATAGCTGAAATCTCGCCTATGCAAAATCCAGGAAACAAGAGAAAAATTTTCTTGAAGGCACATGCGCCAGCCAGCAGGAGGCGTTAATACTGTGTCATCAGAAGGCAATGCGAAGTCAAGTGTTACTATAGCATGAGCTGAAATACCATTCTTAAACTGCTAGTGGTGGTCGTGCTATAATTCCATGGCGGTAGTATCGTGTGATTATGGCGATGTGTGATAATTACTGTAATCATGCTACTATGGTTCTGCTTTCCTAATTCATGGAATTACAGTCGTCCCTTCACATTTGTGGGGGTTAGGGGCGGAAGACTCCCACGAATGTGAAAAAACCACAAATAATTGTAGCCCTCCCCCCACCCGCCGGCAACACCCCCCTGTTGCCACTCACTCCCACCCCCCCACCCATTCCAAAGTGGTGATGGGGGCTTCTGAAGCCCCCGTCGCCACTCACTCTCACTCTCACCCCCTCCCTTTCACTCCCCTCGCTGCCTTGGGAAGGGACAGGGAGGAGAGCAGGAGGGAGGGAAGCTTTCCACACACCCTTCCCAAGACAGCGACAGGCTTCATGAGAAACCCTTCGCTGCCTTGGGAAGGGACAGTGTGGAGAGGGGGGGCCGGCGGCTTTCCATGAATAATCGAAACCGCGAATGTGAAAGTCATGAATGTGGAGGGGCAACTGTACAGCGTTTTTAGATGCTAATCTGATAAAGTCCAAAGTTCACAAGTGCACTTTGGTGACATTCCAAAAAAAAAAAAAAAAATCAATTTGCAACCATAGTCTCTCCCACTTCCAATGGCTACAAGCAATTTTAAAAGAAAATACTAGACATGTAAAATGATAAGCTTGAAAGAAAAGAGGCTCTAGGTACTTCTTGAGCAACCTTTATAGCACAGATAAAACACTTAATCGTAATGATGGATGATTTGTTGTTGGCTAAGTCTCTTATATTAACCAAACAAAAGTATACAGTCTGGGCTATAATAGTAATCCAAAGAGTCCTTTGAACTCTGATTACTTAAGGCATTTGCATGAAAATGGATCTTTGTGGCCAGCACTGGAATTTGTGGACTGATACAAAGAAGGTAAAATGATACCTTTTGCTGGACCAGTTCTGTGGGTAAAAGAAAATGGAAACTTACCTGCCTTAAAAGAGAGGTGTATAGGTGTAACAAACAAATCAATAAATCTGAACTACCTTTGGTCCATTTCACACAATCACTCTGCGTAAGGGAGGCTGAACATAAACCTGATTGTGAAAATTCAATCTGCAACATTTTATATAGCCCCAAATGTCTGAGTAGTACGTAAATATACATATACTTTTAAAAAATGATTTTAAAAAACTTTTAAAGAAGATTTTTTAAATAGTCCCCTGTAGCCTTTATACACTGGGCTAGCCTTACCACTAGATAGAATGAGCAAGCTACATCAGACAGCAGATGCTAGGAGGTGGCACATGGCAGTGAAATGCTGGATACAATGTTATTTTGCTTCCCTCTACCAGGGTAACTGGAAGGAGGCTAGGGACCCACGTTAGCCCATTCAGAAACATTGAAAGACCGCACCCACTCCCACAACACATAACTACATCCAGCTCAAAATAGATTTTACCCCCAATGCCCCTTAAACCCTCTAGGGCAGTGTTTCTCAACCAGGGTTCCTTGGAACCCTAGTGTTCCATAAGAAGTCGCTAGGGATTCCCCAAGAGGTTGTGATTGTGGGGGAAAAGCAACAGAAGTATATAGAACTTTATGCAGGGGTTCCCTGAGAACTGAAAATTATTTCAAGGATTTCTCCAGGATAAAAAGGTTGAGAAGGGCTGCTCTATGCAGTGTTTGGCATTTTGTCATGTTTAAGAGGTAACCCTGGGCCGTATTAGGCCTAGGAGAGGTCTTTTTACAGGTCTGTTCACTTCCCTATATTGTCTTTTCTGGCTGGCAGTGCCTCTGAAGGGCCTCATTTTCAGGCAGAGGTCCTTCACCACCTACTATTTATTTTTTTTTAAAAAAATTGAGAAACCAAGGATCCAATCTGGCACATTTTGCTGGGGGAGCATATTCAAACCATGCGCCTTCTGGCACCAAACTACTGATAATACCTTGCATGTGGAAACTGGCCCACTACTGAAACATTTTTTGGCAATGAAACAATTTGTAGCATCTCTACTATGCATGTATATCACTTTGATCCCACTTTCACTGCCATTGTTCTGAAATGATGGAATTTGTAGGTTGGTAATGGACTTAGAATTCTCTCCTAGTGCTTGTCAACACCAACAGGAAAACATGGCTTACCTTTGGGTTTCCCTGGGCTTGTCTACATGATCACCACACACACTGAAGTGGGTTCAGGGGCACTGTCCACACTGTTCCCCCTTCTGAACTCATCCTAGTCTGATAAATTGCAGTATGTGATTCCATTCCCCCCCATCTTCTCACCCATATGCATGCACATATGTCTTTTCCCATGGTTCAGAGGGGGTTCAGGCATCCTATTAAGAGGAGGCATGTGCAGCTAACAATATTGGAGAGAGTTCACATAGCTACATGAATTCTTGGCACTGGAAAACCCAGTGCCAAGTGAAAGATGCTGTCACACCACTAGTGTTGACAAAAGATTCAGCTGTCATTCCAGTCAGCTTCTCCACAAGGAATGAAGCTAGTGCGGAGCATCATTTTATCCTCCAACTCAGACAGGAAAATGTCTTGAGGCACCCCTGCATTTAATTATCTGTTTTATCTGTGCTGTTTTATCTTGCTTTTATTTGTCTTTTGTTTCTTTTTTTATTGTTCTACTACATATATTGCTCTACATCTTATTTATTATTTATAAAATCATGAGAGAGAGAGATGAGATAGACAGATAGATAGATAGATAGATAGATAGATAGATAGATAGATAGATACGACGTATTCTATATGGCTATAGGAGCGGGGAAAATACAAAAAAAATGAACACACCTGAAAAGGCAGGTGTTTGTAACTATGTGATCTGCCTACATGGCCCCCCTAAACACCATATGACCCCCCTAAGCCAGCTGGTGGCTGCAAGTGATTTATTTGCAATTTTAAATCTGCCGCTGCCAATTTTTTTTTTTTTAAAAAAAACCAGTTTCCCAGGGTGCACACAAGCAACACTTTGTATTTATAAATAAAATAAAATAACATATAAAATACAAATACAAAAAATATAAAATCACAATTTAATCGACTTACTGGACCCTCACTTAGCTGAAAATCTAACATGGCAACTGCAGCCACTTTCCCTCTTGACTAGCCCCGTCCCCTGTGCTCATCCAGCCAATCAGATTGCACTGCCTGTTCGTATTTGTGCAAATGTGAGTGTTCAAATGGTCACACATTCGGAAGTCATATGGAGCTTTTCAGAAAATCCATACAAAGCCCCGGATGTGGCACACATGGACTTTGCAGTGGATTTGGCTGCCCCCCTTCTGAATGACAATGTATTTGTGTGAATGGCTGTTTGAACGGATCACTGATCTTTCACATATTGTTCATATTTTTTTGACCATATAGACAGGACCATAGATAGAGAGATGATAGTCAGATAGATAGATAGGTAGATAGATAGGTAGATAGATAGATAGATAATCATGTGATGTACATATTCTTTAATGCATACATGCGTACATACATACCTGAATTTAGGAATATGGGCTCTCAAGTAAATGTTTGAGCTCACACCTCTCATTGAAAAACTTAAGTTTCTGGGAACTCAGCACAGGAAGCCAGCTAAAATACTTCCACCCCTTCACATGCAATCTATGCATGAAGTCTAATCCTATCTTCAGTCAGATACATAAACATTCATGGACTGCCACAGATTTTAAAACTCTGCCACAGGCTAGCCAGCATGACAGGTGAACTGAGCCTAGGCCACACATGTAGAAGTTCACTGTTTTAAATGAAAGCACAACTGCACAAGGCCAATTGGGCTCTAACTATTTCCAGTCCTCCTCGAAGGGAAAGCATCCCCCTGTTGTTTTTATAGACTGCCATCATTCCACACAGACAATTGCTCAGACGAAGCACACAACCCGGGCCAATCACAAACATTCAAGAGGGTCAATAGGAGTGCTCCATGAATGGTGTTTGTTTGCCTCCGATCATGCAAAAGGACCCTGCAACTTGAAAGGGAAATGGGATGGTGTACAAGTGTCTCTAGAGCTACCAGGAGAGAATTGGTCCTATTCCTATCAGAGATTTATCAGACATACATTGTTAGGGCCTTTAGCTTCCCATCCTCCTCCAACCCCCTTCCCCCAACACACACATTCTGACCCCTAAATTAGCAATGAAAAGAAAGATGTTCTTTTCATCACTCCCACAGTGGCTGCTTCCAGGCACTCCCTCTTTCCCCAGTAGTCTTTCAGGAGCTCCTAAAAGGCAATGGATGCTTGACAGTCAACAGTCTTTCAGGAGCTCCTAAAAGGCAAGGGATGCTTGACAGTCAACAGATGGTCTCCCAGCAGGGAACAAAATTAAACAGAGGAGGAGGAGGAGGAGGAGGCAGCCTCAACACTCCTGTTCTGTCTGCCTTGCTATCTGCATGGTTATGTCTGTGTGCTGCATATGAGACAACTGTTTTGCTGCATTCCTCTCAACACAACTACACAGTGATATCTAACCTTTAAAGCCAACCAAACTTCATTGCTTTCCCAGGTGAGGAAAGCTACTGGACTTTTTCAGATCAGACAGTTTCATCCCCCCCACCACTGCCAAATACTGAATATATTCAAATAGGCTCCTACTATTTCCTCACAATATCTGAAATTAAGAACAATCTCCTGTGTTAAGACTACCACCCTCCCTCTGAGACTTGACAGGGCTTCTGTGCCTTTAACAGCTGAGTTACAGGATTTCTGTAATGGAGGAGAAACCCTATAACAACAGTCCCCCTCCTCCCTGGTCCTTGCTTTCCTATGGCTTTGATGAGGGAGCAGCGACAAGAATGCCCATTCTTAATTTCTTCCTGATGCTTTTAAAAGCTAGATGAGGCTTTGTTCAGGGAACAGTTGTTTCCCTTTTGCCCATCAGGTGTGGATACCCCTTCTCTTGCTGGTTCCAAGCCATGTTCAGCTGCTCCACTCAATGCTGCACTGGCTGGCCAGAAAATGTAGAGGTCTGGTTCTGTCAAAGAACAAGCAAGGTGGATGACAAACCTGTTTCTCTGCAACTCAGAGTATGTGCATCTGGTTCTCCTCTGAATCTAACCCAACCTACCCCCAAACCTCCTTCAAATTTATTGTCAACTAAATATATATGCAGAGTTTTCATTCATTAAGCCCAAGATATTTTCCTGCCTGAGGAAAAGGACAAGAGGCCACCTTCCTTCATTTCCTGTACAAACCAGAATAGCAGCATAAACTTCTTCAACAATGGCAAATGGACAGCATCTGCCATCACACATGGAGCACATTCATACTGCAGAATGTAGCACTACTATTCTACTTTAACTCCTGGGATTTGGAGTTTAAAGAGAGGCATTTAGAGTTCTCAACCAAAAAGCTCCATTCCCTCACTAAAATACAAGGCAGTTACAGTGGAACAATATCACTATAATATAAAAGGGTTGGATATGTACAATAGGCCTGGGTATATTTCCTCTCCCAATGTGCTGATTGGCTGCTCAGGAAACACACCCAACCAATCACCATCCACAAATTCCCTCTCTGTCTCACACTCCACTCCTGCCACTCAATCTGCATCTACACCCCCAGCCTCACAAGGACCCCTCCCTGCTCTTACTCACTCAGCCACGAACCGGTCATGGGCTGTGACGGGACCCAGACAGTCAACTGGCAGTGGCAGCAGGACACTGCTGCTGCCTCTGTGACAGGACCCAGGCAGTTGACTGATGGCGGCGGGACACCGCTGCTGCTGCTGCAGTGGAACCCAGGCAGTCAACTGGGGTGGGGGCAGGATGCTGCCACTGCAAGAGGACCCAATGAGTCACTCTCAACGATTCCGGGAGAATGGCGTAAGGTACACAGACTCCAGCTAGTATCACTATAATTCTGTAGTGTGAATGGGCCCCTGAGAACAGCAAGTTGGCTTGGGAGGAAAAGAGCAGACTGCATAACACCTGCAGTTCTGTCCTCCAGCACTTCAATTGTTGTCCTTGCTCCCCATATCTGCTGCCACAGGTGGCTACCTCAATAGCCCTGGCATTCTGTCATCATGTGAACTTCTACCTCTGGTCTAAAGAGCTACAGTCAGGACACTGGTTCCCCCACTTTCACCATTTTTTTTATCACTCTACCACTTTATCAGTTCAGAGAAATCCACTGCTCTCAATTGCCCTGGTCATTTCAGCCCACTTCACTCCTTGCTTTGCCCCAGGATACTGTGCTGTGAGCTAATTCCCACATTGCTGGACCCTGTGGAACCAATGAGATTGTTTAAGACAGTATGAAATGGGAGAGGGGGTGAGGGGGGAACATCTCTTTTGCATCTTGCTCAGCCCCATCCTTCTTTTGATGGTGAGACAAAGCTGCAGCTGCTTACATCATGCTGAAGCCTTATTCACTCACATTCAAATTAAACTCATTATCACAAGCAGTCTCCTCACAGGAAGTGTCAGGGGACAGTGGGCGGGTGAGGCGGGAGGGTAGGTGGGCGGGCTGGCTGGCGGGCTGGCTGCCTGCCTGCCTGCCTGCCTACAAGGCCCGCATGCTGCTGAATTGACTGAAGTTTAAAGCATTAAGCCTGGCTTCTTCTAAATTGTGGGTCAGGGCAATAGGATCACAGTGGGTAATTAAATTAACAGTTGACCATTGGGGACAACAGAACACTAGGGTCCTGATAAGGCTTCTAAACCTGAAGTTGGGGTGGACAGTTGGGGCTCACTTTGCAAAAAAGTTAGGAAACGCTTTGCCTTCATTCTTCTCTCTAGGAGAAAAATACAGAAAATGAGTCTTTTTCCTTCAACACCAAGAGACTGTGAGGGGGGATTTAAAAAGTATAGCTAGAACTGCATTCTGGAGCTGAACAACACCCACAGAGACATGACAAGGACACTAGTTAGAATTGGATTATTCTCATATGCCAAACTTTCTGCATGGATAAAACTGCAGATTGCATAGATATAAAAGATTCAATCTAATATTTCACTAGTAAGGCAGTTCCTTTAGGGTCTTCATTTTCTTTTGGTATGAACAGTTAAGCAGTATGAATTAATGATTTTCTAGTTTCATTGATTTAAGAGTGAGGTGGAGTTGATCATGCAAGTGTGGGCAAATTATATTGTTTCCCGCTTGAACACATCATAAATTCTTTTTCCGTTGGTAGTGTATAGTGGCATTCTTAGTCCAAAGCCCATGCCCTTCTTCTTGGTGTTTTATCATAATGAAATCATAGAGTTAGAAGGGATCCAAAAGCTATTTAGTCCAACCACCTTCTAGAGCAAGAATCTGCTGCTAAAGTATGTCTAAGAGGTGGGTGTCTAACATGTGTTTAAAAATCTCAAAGGAGATTCCACTCCTTTCCATCACCTCAATTGCTTAAAAACTCTTACTGTAAGGAGGTTGTTCCTAATGTTTAGTACTGTAAGCCATTGGTTCAGGTTCTACCTTCTGGAGCAGCAAAAAATAAACTCCATCTTCCATGTGACAGCCCTTCCAATGTTTAAAGATGACTATGGGGTTGTCTATACAGCAAAAATACTTTTCATAGAATTCGAGATTATGACATGTCTTAATGAGATCCTGCATCTATCCACCATATTCGGAAGGGGGTGGGGCAAAATGCCAAAAACTACACAGGAAAAGCCTTCACAGCTTTTCCTATATATATTTTTTAAAGCTCTGTGGGGAATGCACATTCTCACTCATTGCGACAATCGATTCATTTTGCTGCGCATTCCTGATAAGAGCAGAAGTGGAAAGCTGATTAGTTGGATGTATGCAGGCGGCAGAGCTTGGTAACAAGGAAAACACCCAAACCCACCATGTTTGATTTTTAGTGTAGTGATCATGTGCTGAGGTGACAAAGCAGACTTTTTTTTCTGTTTATTTAAGAGGAATATCGCACTTTCACACCTCAAAAAACAATGTCCTTTGACAAACACAAATATCTGAGAATAGTCCTGAGAATCTTCTTTTATATAGAAGATAACAACGTGGGGGTCTGCGAAGGCCTGAAGGTTGCTCAAGCCACATGGCAGGAGCCAAAGCAAAGGCTGGCTGGCTTGGCCTATGCATTGCTGTTCAATCTACTCCAGCCACATATTTGATGGAAGAAGCAAGAGAAAAATCTTCCCTCCCACTCTAGTGCCTCTGAGGGAAGGGTTAATGGATGGTGTAATTGTATTATTATTATTATTATTATTATTATTAGGTATAAATATTATTATTGTTAGGGTTTTAAATCTTGAGTGAAGCCTTGGCGGTCCGCAGCACCAAACAATATTTAAAGTAGGTCCCTGGTAAATAAAAATTTAAGAACCATTGGTGTAGTGATTATTTGACTAGGATTCTGGGAGACCAGGGTTTCTTATGGAAATTACTGGGTGACCTTAGGCAAGTCACATTTTTTCAGCCTTCAGAGGAAAGCAATAGCAAACCCTCTCTGAACAAATCTTGCCAAGAAAACCCCATGGCAGTTTCTCCTTAGAGTTGCCATAAGTCAGAAACAACTTTAAGGCACACATAACAACACTTGTTGTTAAACATGCCAGCTATATTTTAAAACTCATCATTTTAACAAAAGAGAGTGAAAAATCCAAATATTCCAAATAGTGAGATTATTTTCTAAGGAGATTATCAGACACAGGAGAAAGCCCACAAGAAGCCCACGAGGATGATGTCACCATACCGTGCGATTTCACACATGTCGTCATCCTTGAATGCTGAGTCCATGCAGACTCTGTGCTGCAGCAGAGAATAAATCATCGTTTTTCATGGACAGAAATGCCCATGAATGAAAAGTGATGGTTTATTCTCCAGTGCAGCACAGAGTCTGCATGGAAGCAGCCCATGAGGATGATGCCACGTGCAAAACCGCGCAGTACAGTGATGTCATCCCCATGGTTTTTTTTTAAGTGTCTGATAATCTCCTAAGAGAATTAAATTGGGGAAGGCAAACCTCAGGCATAAATTCTGTCTTCTAATTAAATTCTACAGCCATCCCATCTTTGAACTTTGCTCTAAACCATGAGAGCTAGAAACTTAATGTCTTAAAATGAAGATTTAAGGCTGCAATCCTAAACAGTTTTGTTTGAGAATAACTCCCATTGAAACACGTGGGATATTTTTCTGAGTATGTTTGCTTAGAATTAGCCTGATTTTAGCAGCTGCCAATTGAAAAATAAATAAATAGCCAATGATCATGTAACTGAAAAGTTGACACATGCACACACACACACACACACACACACCAATTTATGTTGGTCTTTATGTTTGTACAACATTTAAAATTAGGCCTTTTTTAATCAAACAAAACTACTCTGGTTCCAAAGTCTGGACATTGTTCCAGGGGGGGAAAAAAAAACCCTCCACTTAGCCTTGTGCTTTAGAAAGACAGAGAGAAACTTTCTAAATGTGAAGCATGAAAAGAAAGCTGAAATTGAATCAAACAGTGAATAGAAACAAAGGGAGCAGAAAGTCAAAGGAGGAGGAGACCAAAGCCAGGGAAAGTGCTTTAGCTTTGCTATGAATGCAACAGTGTCATGGTCTTTTTACGGACCAAAGGACCCTCTCAGGAAGCATGCAGCTCCATTATCACACACCAGGAAGCCATGATAAATGGCCATGGCTAACATTGACTCTGGCTGATAAACGTTCTGTTCCTTGGGGAGGCATAGGCAGGGGTCCACAGTATACCATAACCATTTGGGTCACTGACAATAAAAGAAAATTAAAATGCATCTGCTCCAATGGTGTTCAGGGAAGGACTGGGTAAGGAAGCCTGTAGGTGACACCACCATCTCCTGCTGCTGCTCGTCTCCTTCCTGCTTTTCATTCAGTTATCCCCTGATCTGTATAGATGATGAAGTTCTTGCAGTGATTTCATGCCTGCCACATCCAGCTGCTCCTATGCAAAGGATGATGCACATCTATTCCCCGTTTTTCTCACTCCCTTCCACTCTGCACATGCATCTCTTTCTTTCACATGCTAGATCACAATACACTACAGAACAAAGAATTCAGCTACTCTGAACAAACTCTGTGGACTGAGATTCAGGGAGACACAGCAGAAGTTTGTGTAAAAGGAAGAATATGTGACTGAATGCAAAGGAAAAAGTTGGTATCTTGAACAAACTGGATTGGGGGAACTCTGGTTCAGAGCTCTGAAAAGTTAGCATTTGAAACAAATTGATGGAATGGCATGCTGAAGACAGTCAGTATCCACCTACCACTGCTTAGCTGTAGACAGCTCCAGCATGTCATTGTATTCATTTTTCTTAAGTGTAACTTTCAAACTCTTCTCTAGTTCCACTGCTGTTGCTGTGTAAAATTCCACAAAACTTAAATATTCAAAAGTCACAAGTTCAGCCTCCCAAAATCATTAGAGTGACTTTGAAATCACAGGTTGATTTTTGAGTCTGTCTTTGAAAATCTGGTTTGAAATGCTTTTTGCATCCACACAATCTGTCTTCAAACAACACAAGCAGCCTTACAATGTTGCTGGGTAGAAGTTCACATTATTAAATATGGTGTATGAACCAGGAAAGTGCATATATGGCAGAAAGGAATTTCACTTACAAGCTACCAAGTACAGAAAAAAAAATGTCATTGCAACTACATGAAGTATACCTGGTTACCTGGTCAACATGACTATGATTGTTTGTGTTCTTGGGCAAGGTCAAAAGGGCCTCCTCACCACAACAGAAAATAAAATGTATGAATTACTTGGTTATATTTCATGGAACCTACTTCTTCAAGCAGTGAAGGATAAAATATAGTGCTGGACCTCTGCCCTCAAAATGGATAGCTAATGCATTCAGAGGGTCTTACCATCCAGCAGGCCATTTACACAACAAAAAAAGCCCAAGAAGAATTTGTGTTGATCCCTGGTTGTTTACACACATCATGGGCTATTCAGGAGGAGGGACTAGCAAAAAGCCCAGTTAACTCGTGACTTCCCACCCCTTTATTTTTCAGGACTTTCTGGAGAAAGTCCGAGACAGCCTGTGCTATTGGTTGTCTAAACAACCAGGAACTATCCCAGGACATGGGATGGTTTCTGATTGGTTGGACATTGGAGGGGGCGGCCTTACAAGGGAAGCCTTGAAATCACCATTTTGTTACGCCCCCCTCCCACAGGGTCCTCCGCTGGCTCCAAAGCAGCCAGCTGAGTGCCTGGCACTGCCTTTCCCTCCTGCCTCTCCCTTCTCATCCCTGGGAAGAGAGTAGACAGAACTTAAGGCATTGCTTTCTATTGGAAGGAAAAAAGTGGGGGAGGAATGGGTGAACAGACAGAACTCCTCCCCCCACTTTTCCCCTTCCAATAGAAAGCAATGCCTTAAGTTCTGTCTGTCCACCCATTCCTCCCCCCACTTTCCCCCTTCCAATAGAAAGCAATGCCTTAAGTTCTGTCTGTTCACCCATTCCTCACCCCACTTTTCCCTTCCAATAGAAAACAATGCCTTAAGTTCTGTCTGTCCACCCATTCCTTCCCTTACTTTCCCCCTCCAATAGAAAGCAATGCCTTAAGTTCTGTCTGTCCACCCATTCCTTCCCTCACTTTTCCCCCTCCAATAGAAAGCAATGCTTTAAGTAAGAATTCGAATTGACAGTAAGCACTTTGTGAATGCAGCAGCTATATCTTTGAATGTACCCTGTTTCTGTTAATGGAAAATTAAGGTCTCCTTGAGAGTAAGAATTCGGGACTGTGGCTTAATTCTATTGTGTATACTTATGTGGTCTCCCGAGGAGTAAGAATTCGAATTGATAGTAAGCACTTTGTGAATGTAGCAGCTATATCTTTGAATGCACCCTGTCTCTTCTTCCATTTCCCCCTCCTCTTCTCTTCCCCATCTGCTCTTTGCGAATGGGGAAGAGAAGAGCCAGGGAGGAGGGAGAAGCAGCAGTGAGGGAAAGGTGGGTAATGGGACTCAGAGTCCCCTCATCCACCTTTCTCCACTGCTGTCTCTTCCTCCATTCCCCCCTCCTCCTCTCTTCCCCGTTTGCTCCTTGCCAATGGGGAAGAGAAGAGCCAGGCAGGAGGGAGAGGCAGCAGTGAGGGAAAGGTGGGTAATGGGACTCAGAGTCCCCTCATCCACCTTTCCCAGCTGCTGTGTCTTCCTCCATCTCCCCTCTTCTTTTTTGGCAGCAGTGGGGGGGGAGGGTAATGGCTGCAAGGGGGGAAGCTGTGTGGCAAGGGGGTTCTCGGTGAATGACAGTCACAGAGAATACACCTCCTCCCCCCCCCCCCGTGGGCAAGGGTGGGAGGCAGTAGCCTGGTGGGACAGGGGAGGGGGTTTCTCTTGAGAGGCCAGTGTTGCTGTGCCAGGCAGAGGTGGGGTGGTTCTGACCTTTTCAAAAATGGCGGACCAAGCCTTGCCAGGCTTCAGTTGTAAATCCATCCCCTCCAAAGTTTGACCAATCAAAATACTGCTCTGCTGTGTGCCCCTATCCCGGGATGGAGGCACTCAGAACAAAAACTTTAAAACATTGAGACTTATGCTACCGTGACAAATCGTATAAACAAGCAGGGACGAACTCGGGATGAGGGAATCCCGTTTCTCTCCGTGATAAAAACTGTCATGTAACTGACTCCCAGGTGGTTTCTCAGAACTGAGAAGCAGTATTAGCAATGCAGGAAAATTTAGAGCAGGCAGATCTTCTGAGAATAACTCCACAGGATGTTTTAAATGTCTGTGCTTTTGGAACTTCCAACTGAAACCACTTTCCCGTTATTATGTATGTATGTATGTATGATGATGATGATGATCATCATCATCATCATCTGTTGATGCTCTTTGATATGGGATGCCATTCCATTCTAAAATGAACATTACCCAGATGCCCCTCTCCAAAAGACAACTCTTCTAAAAGCAACCTTCTGCTCACAAATTCTTGCATCCCTCCTCCTTTTCTTGCATCCCTCCTCCTCAGTATTCACATCTGTTCAGTGCAGCAACAGCTCTCCTGCTTAGCCATATTGCCTGACTGTTACTGAACTGAAAAGATATGAATGTTGAGGTTGAAAAGAAGGAGGGATGCAAGAATCTGTGAATGTTGAATTTGACATACTTAATGGAGGAGGGTGGAAACTATGATGGGACACAAAGTTGCATTTAGAAAGATGTGCTTTTCAGAGTGAAATGAATCTGGAATTAGCTTCTGCATAAACTTTGAAGCTTATTCAAGTAAGATACAGAAGCAAATTCCAAGAAACACAGGTTGACCCCCATATCCTCAGGAGATATGTTCCAAGACACCCCCCAGTGTATACCTGAAACCGTGGATAATAGGGAACCCTATTATTTTCAATGAGATGAATGCCAGAAGTTGACCATAGAATCACATTGGAGGACCTAGAATGCCTAGAAAGAACGTATCTTTTTTGATATGGATAAGTGAAACCGTGCATGCTGAACCCATGGGTATAGGGGTTGACCTGTAGCAATGATGATTGCTATGAAAAACATTACATTGACTCTCTCTCTGGCTTTTCTTCGCAAACGAAGATTCAGGAAGGACTCATCCCGCGCTTTCTGCAAGTGCGCTGATGACTAAAAAGGCCAATCCGAGATAAACAAGTCCAGTTGCAGAGAACACAGCAGAAGGTCTCCTTGGGTGATGTTTCCAGATTGTGATTCTTTCTGCATTGTCATTTCTCTTCAAGACTTGTTCAGTGTGAGTTGTCAAATAAGGCTGCAGCATTGTGGATGGTGCGTCTCCATGCCTCCCGATGTGAGGCCAGGGCGGACCATTGTTGGTGATCAATTTGGCCAAGCCTGAGATGTTGTTTCAGGGAGTCCTTGTATCACTTTTTTGGAGCTCCCCTCTTACGCTGACTCGTGGCATTAACTAAAGACCTTGCCTATACGAAACAAAAAACAAAAACAAAACCAGAGTGCCTGGACATTTTCAGACAGGCAAAAATCGCTCTTTGCCGCGCGAGCAGCCTCCCGAAACTGCTGCGCGGCAAGGGTCTTCTTCGGACGACGCTGTGCCTCTGGCGAAACCGTCCGTGTCACTTCCGTGAAGCTTGGGACGGCTCCGCGTCATATTTCAATCACGGGCAGCCTCCGTGATTGAAATATGACGCGGAGCCGTCCCAAGCTTCACGGAAGTGACACGGACGGTTTCGCCAGAGGCACAGCGTCGTCCGAAGAAGACCCTTGCCGCGCAGCAGTTTCGGGAGGCTGCTCGCGCGGCAAAGAGCGATTTTTGCCTGTCTGAAAATGTCCCCTTATAGTAATGACATTTCGCAGCAGCTGCAAATTGTCTTAATGGTGTTTTTGCCCTCATAAGCTTCACATACAAGATGGTGGCCGCAAGTGACTTACTTATGTTTGTTCTTACCTCAGTTTGCTGCCGCTGCACTTTTATTTATTTATTTTTTAAAAAGATGTCCAAGTTGTGATAGAGTGATTTTTCAATTTAACAGAAAAGCAAAAAAAAATTTAAAAGCCACCACCCCATTTTCCCACCTTAACACTTGCTCGCTAACGTGAAAATCCAACATGGTAGCAGCTGGTGCTTGCCTTGTTAGCAAGCCCCATCCTCTGCACTTGCCCAGCCAATCAGCTTTGTGCTTCCTCTCATATGGGAAAGTGATTCCTATTGGATTGTTTGTCCCAACAAGCAGGAATGTGCACCCCCCTCGCTGTTTTTAAAAAACAAAACAGGAAAAGCCACAAAGGCTTTTTCTGCAAAGTTTTTGACATTTTGGGCCCGCCTCCTTCCCAATACAGTGGAACAATGTGGAATGCCATTAAGACAGGTAGGATTCTCCTCACATTCCATGAGGAGTATTTTCGCCGTTTAAACAGCCCTTAAGGTAAGGAGACATTGGGCTCAATGCAGTGTTCAGACCAGCTGTTTTCTTGGAAAGGACAGGCTTTTTTATATATTTTTCCTAAAAGAAACATAAGACACTTCAGTCCTAAACCCCATTTTATCTTCATACCAACACTTTGAAGCAAGCTATGCAGGGAGTGACTGACCCAGAATCATTCAATAACCTTCATTGCTTAACAGCTATTTTGATTCAGGTCCTTCTGGTCAGGGCCAGCCCTACCATTAGTTAGTGCATTGCAGCTGCTTCAGCTGGCAGATGCTTGCAGACACACAGCAGTGATGTTCAGCCTTCCTTGTAACCCCTAAACTGGCTCACATATAGTAAAAAAAAATGACATCTCACTCTCTGGCTTTTCTTCGCAAACGAAGATTCAGGAAGGACTCATCCCGCGCTTTCTGCAAGCGCGCTGATGACTAAAAAGGCCAATCCGAGATAAACAAGTCCGGTTGCAAAAAGCACAGCAGAAGGTCTCCTTGGGTGATGTTTTTGGGTTGTGATTCTTTCTGCGTTGTCGTTTCTCTTCAAGACTTGTTCGTCGTGAGTTCTCAAATAAGGCTGCAGCATTGTGGATAGTGCGTCTCCATGCCTCCCGATGTGAGGCCAGGGCGGACCACTGTTGGTGATCAATTTGGCCAAGCCTGAGATGTTGTTTCAGGGAGTCTTTGTATCGCTTTTTTGGAGCGCCCCTCTTACGCTGACCCGTGGTGAGTTCACCGTAGAGTAGTATTTTTGGGAGGCGATGGTCCTCCATCCTAGAAACGTGCCCTGCCCAGCGCAGTTGTGTTCTCAATATCATGGCCTCAATGCTGGTGATCCCTGCTTGCTCAAGGACAGCAACATTCGTCACATAGTCAGTCCAGTGTATATTTAGGATTGTGCGTAGACAGCGCTGATGAAAGCGCTCGAGGAGTCGTAGGTGGTGGCGATAGGTGACCCATGTTTCAGATCCATAAAGGAGGATAGACAGTACGATGGCTCTATACACACTGATTTTTGTGCTTTGCCTCAGGTGTTTATTGCTCCAGACTCTTTTGTGAAGTCTTCCAAATGCACTATATGCCTTTGCTAATCTGTGATCGATCTCTTTGTCAATCTTGGCATCTGGGGAGATGATGCTTCCCAGGTAGGTGAACTGCTGAACGGACTTGAGCACTGATTTGCCGACGGCAATGTGGGGATGGCGGTGTTCGTCCTGTGGTGCAGGCTGGTAAAGAACTTCTGTTTTCTTCAGGTTGACTTCTAGCCCAAACAGCTCTGCAGCTGTTGCAAAGCAGGACGTTAGGCGCTGCAGAGCTGCTTCTACCAGCATTAAAAAAAGATTAAACTGCCACTCTGTTCAGGTTTTGTACATGGAGTGGCCTAGGAGGTATCATTTTGTTCTTCACCACATCAGCCAGAAATATTATTTCTTTTAATAAAAATATTTCTTTATTGTCTCTCGGGCAGTCAGGGCTTCTAAGGTGATATACAACAGATACTTTTAAAAATCAATTAATTTTTTTTAAAAAATGGGTAGCATCCTATTAGTCAGTTACAGTATTGTAAGTTAGACTTATGACCTTTTAACTGCTTCCTATTCACATTTATAATTTTAGTACTATTGCCACAGTTGTGAATGCCCCCCCCAATCCACCTTAAAAGCCTGCCAGCCATACCAAGGGACAGAGTTCTGTTGTGATGGTGAGTGGAGTGCTAAAGCATCCAGCCCCCTTCTACCTGTGAGCCACAGTGTGAGGAGCAGAAGCCCTGAGGGGCCCTGTTGTAACTCCTTGGCACACTGTGGCTCACTGGTTGGAGGGGGCTGTGAGAGAGGCCTTTAGTACCCAAGTCACCAGCATTGCAGAATTCCATCCCTCAATGCACCTGGCTGGATTTTCAAGTGAGGTCAGATCAGGAAATGGATCATAGCCATGACATCTTCGCTACATGTCTGCTGCAGGATTTCAGCCAACGATTTTAAACAGACACTATTAAACAGTTCCCAAACCTAATCCTGAATTTAGGGACCAAAGCTGTAGTTTTGGCTGCCTGCTAAAATTTCAGGAGGGTGATTTCCTTGGAGAAGGCATTCCACTTCCATAGTGGGCTACTGAGAAAGCCCTGTCTCATGTACTCACCAATCTAGGTCCTACTCCTACTCCTAGCCCAAGACTGCACACTGAGTTTATTACACCACAGTGCTGCTGCTCCTTTCCTGTTTCCCCCTTTCTCCTGTTTCCTCCCCTCGAATCATATTCCATCTTACTACTTCTGGAATATTTTCTCACTGAGAGGAAACAGGGAATAACACGAAGAATGGGAACTGTAAATTGATGAAAGAATCATCAGAATTCGTTATGCAGGTTGTACAGCTTTGAACTTTGGGATAAGTTGGGAAGAAAAGACTCAACCACAGAACCTGCTTTTGCCCTTCCCCTCAACTGCCTCCAAGAAGGAGGAGCTGGAGGGTAAACTCAGTGACCTTTAAGGATCAATGGCAAGCTTGCTTTAAATGGCAGGCCCTAACAGGCCATACAAAGTGCTGGCCTTGATCTATTGTCTGCCTCCCAGACTCTCTGTCAGCCTTAAGATTTCCTTAGCAACCAACAAATAGAGAGCAGAAGGAGTGGTCTTGCTCCTACCAGCAGGAAAGCATAATTTGGAAACCTGGTGTGGGTTTTTTGTTTTTTGTTTTTGGATCACAGAACACATTTCCATTGGACAAATGACAGTGCAGTAGTCTCACAACATTTGGTGAGGCAAACTCCCCCTGGAGGCAAAATATCAAGCAGGAAGGATAATTTTAATTGATTCCATCCCTTAAAACAGATATTTTTTCCACTGCCAATTAATCATGTTCTTATTAAAAGGGGACTGGCTAAATTCATGGATGTTGGGGCCTTCAGTAGCCCTTTCACACTATACAGTTATAGTATTATGATTGCAATTTAATTGCAATAGTAACATCCTATGAAATCCTGGGATTTGCAGTTTGGGAAGGGGTATTTAGAATTCTCAGCCAAAGAGTTCCTCTAGTGCCTCCTTAGACAACAAACCCCAGGATTGCATGGGATGCTACTTTGCAGTTAAAGCTGAATCACAGTACTATAATTGTGCAGTTTAAAAGGGCCCTACGATAGGGTATGAGGACTGTACAGGCTTGCGTATCCCAGCTTTAGGCTGATAGGATTAGCCAGATCTCTAGGCATATAGTTGCCTTGCAAATTATAATTGCTTTGGAATTTGGGTTGGCACCTCCTTAAGTGCATTCCTGACTGAGTCTGAACACTAGTCTTTGGGATTCCTAGTTTTGGAATATCCCCAGCTTTTCTAGCTGTATTGCATGGAAGGCTACATTTGACCTAATTATTAAATATTGCCAAATTATTATAGATATGGGACGGGGGGCAGGTAGATAACAATCTGATCCAGCATAGTTCTTTTTAAGTTTTCATGTTCATGTTCTCAAGATGATTTACACTAGGTAGTATCAATTTGGATATATATGCTGAGAGGGGTACAACAGGAGATATTCCCTATCTATGCTTATTTAACAGAATTTTCCCCTCCTAGTAAGTTATGTGTGCAACATGGATACATTCCATGCTTTGAGTGCTCCTACCCAGCAGTCTGCGAATGCAGCATTGATTACTTACCATGAAAATTTATTTGAGGCAGCCAGGAAGGAGATACCCAAACATCAAAACAGATGGCTTACAACCTTCCATATTTACATCTTAATTTTGTCTCCTTGCTCCTATGTACATCCAATAGCTTCATGCATCTGTTGAGGTTAACCTTTCTCATATGTGCATCTGTTTTTTAATCACCATTTTTCTCTGCACTTTACCATAGAATAAAGTAGAGAAGGAACCAAGGGTGAATACATTACACCAGACTTTTAAGTCATATGGCTTTCTGACTGGGCAGCACTGGGAGTTAACCCATTCCTGGATGTGTCCTTCCCCATGTTCCTCTATGGCAAGTAGCCAATGTTACATTCCATGGCAGCTATGAAAATATCATTCAGCTTACATAACATTCTCTGTTCAGCTATGGAATTGTTAAATCTTACGTTCTAAACCTATTGATTCAACCACCACCACCCCTTGCCCTTTTGTCTTTAGTCCACCTTTCTCAAAGCAAAATATTAAGTGGGGGAAATAATAGTTTTGGACTGACCAGTTTCACAAAATAAAATAAAATGTACATCCCAGAAGCCCAGAAGTGTGTGTTTATGTGAACATACTGCCCATCCTCCACCTTTAGCTCATCCCCTCCCCCATCCTCTTTCTTGTTCCTCTGAATGTCATCTGTGTTTGAAAGACTGTTCCTGCAGGGTTTGAAGGCAACTTCTGTGGCTGGTGCCCTCTTAAATACCAGAGGGAGAGCTGAAGCTCAGTCAGCCTTCTGACTGTGCTTTGAAATGACACTTGGAAGGGGAAGAAAGAACATAAATGTCACCATGTCACCTCCAATGAGCCAGAGGGTCCTTCACCCTTGCTGAACCTAATCTAAAGGTACAGCTCACTCCTTCAGGGAGTGATGCAAAGTCACAGAGCCCATGCAAAGGTGTAGTTATCTCTCAACTTGCTCTTTTCTTGTCTGCAGAAACCATAACCACCAACATCATCATCCCAAAGGCTAATTCACTGTTCTTGTAAGGGAATCTCAGGCACAAGACAAGACTGTGTATATGTATTCTTTCTGAGAGGAATGTCCAGGTTCCCCACAGAACATATCTTGACAACTGAAAATCCAGAATCTTAAAAACACAGGCTAAATATGAAATAAGAAAAGGACTCCCCACCCACCCACTGTCTAACAACCCTTCTTTCTGATCATCTTTGGAGTCTCTCCCTAGAGTCCCCCCCCCACTGTCTGAATTTAGGCTGATGGTGGCAATCATAAAGTGGATCATCTTATTTATAGCACTGTATACCCAGCAACCTTTCGGCTAGAGGACAGCTGATAACTCTACAGAATGAATTCTGACAGAATATTCTGGCAGCCAAACAGGCACAATACAACACAAACCAGCACCTGGAGAGCTTACAAGGCAATCCTCTACATGTTTACTTGGAAATAATCACTACAGAGTTCAATGGGACTTGATGCCTACAGGATTTCAGACTGAGAAAAACATATAGCACATATGTGGAGGAGGTATGGCTGGAGGGTATGAATTAATTTTCATAGTATAAATTAAGTAGTTAGGGAACAGAAAATACTTTGGCACTGTTCACATTAGCTAATCAATATCTTTGATTTCACCTTAGATCTGTGGGCTGTTTTACTGTGTCAAAGCCTTGGAAGTTAACATATAAAAAGAAAAAAGAAAAAAGCAAAGGAGACTTCTATTAATTCCGTTCTTGTTCTATAGATGGGATTACATTTGAGCCAGTGTCTCAAAATATAGAAACAGGCAAAGACTTCACACTTCAGTCAGTATAGCAGATGCAGCAGTCATTGGCTGGACTGTCCAAAATGCTAGTAGAATGCCTCAACACCATTAGGGTTGTGTTTAGGTTCACTGTGGATCAGAGCTTGGAAATGTTACTTTTGGGACTATAACTCCCAGAATCCCTGCACTAATATTGGCCCTGTGGATCCTGGCAAACAGAAAGGTACAAGAGCATGCGCTGCCTCAGAGTGTGGTGGAGTCTCCTTCTTTGGAGGTTTTTAAACAGGGTCTGGATGGCCATCTGTTGGGGGTGCTTTCATGTATACTCCTGCAGGGCAGGGAGTTGAACTAGACAGCTCTTGTGGTCTCTTCCAACTCTATTATTCTAAGAGCAGTGATTACTGGAACACCATGAACAGCACTAAGTGACAGGGCACTTGCTCCTGTTTTATTTTTCCATGATGTGATAGCTATAGCTAGCTAGAAACAGCTAGAACTTGGAAATAATTTGTTTTTAAAATTACACATAATTATTTTTTAAAAAAATACCAAAGCTTTAAAAATGTATTATTTTTATTATTAAATAAGCACATTGAGCAATTAAAATGTTGAGCAACAATTAAAATTTCATGTTATTTTAATGTATTGCCTGGAGACTAATGGGTGGGTGGGTGGGAAATAAAGCAGCTCTTTTAGTATTTTTAGTAACACCGATGGATTCTTTTCTCATTTAAAAAACTGCTATTAGCATCTTATTAACTATTGACACAAAAAAATAAGTATTATAGATTTCATCCAAATGATTGATGCTAATGAATTAATCTTCAATAGAGTTTAATGCAAACATGTCTGCTTTAATAATGCTAATAATGCAAGCTCTGAAACCTATCTACCTAGTTCTGTTCAATGTAGTGGAATAGGCATTTTATTTATTGGGGTGCTCAAGGCAAGCCTCAACAGTGTGCCCTGCTAGTGTATTAGGTGCTATTTCCTTTTAGATGCACTCCATGCATCAAATGAAGTAGCAGACCGTTGATGTTTATGCCAAATAAAACCTCTTAGTCTTTAATGCAACACAAGACTCTGTCAGGATCAGTCCCTGAGAGTGCCTGTTCTTGCCATTTTTTGTGTGGTTCTGTAACATTTCTGTAACATTTGTTGCTGTTAATTATGTTTTTCTTCTTGTATGCTGGATAACCGGTGCTTTGAAGCAACTGTGGGTGGATAATGGTTACTGAGAGATAGGTCACAGCTGCAGCTCAGAGTCTTGAGACGAATGGGCAGAACACTTGTGTGGGAATAAGGTCAGAGGATAATGGATAGCCAATAGTTTTGTAGTGCACCAGATTTAATAGATTGCCAGTATACTGTCTCTCCTCTAGGTCTTCATTCTGAGCAATGATTTGGTGTGTTATGCTTTCTGGATTACTGTGCAAATAAAGTTTCCTGTTTAACTCTAAAAATGCTGGTCACTGCATCTAGGAACGCAAGTACCTGACAGACATTTTTTCTTTAAAACTATACCCTATTAGTGCAAGCCTGTTTAAGTCTTCCTACTGTACCTACCCTGGCAGCTCCCATCTTGGAATGTCACATAATTGGCAATATTTAATAATTTGGCTTGATTTTACTTTCCGTGTGGTTAGCAGATAAATCAGGGACCCCCATATACCATGGCTGGAGTCACATATAACCACGTATAACCAAGTCACGTATAACCCTTTGGAAATTCCCCAAACAAGTAATACCCAGGTCAGAGTTAACACCTAGAGATGAGTCATCCATTAATCCAGTCAACAATAGCAGAGTCCTTGATGGTTGAAAAACAGGTTTTTCCTCTTCCCTTCCTCCCCAACAATAAACATTACCTGTCCATATTCAATTCCAAATATATCGCCCATTAACTATCGTTAACTCCTTTTGTTTAGTCCTGAGAAACTCCAAGAGACATTATATTCCACTCTAAATCTCATCCCTTCAGGGGAATTATCAAATATAAATATCACCCTAAAATACCACCAAAGTGCACACAGATCTTCTTCCTCTCAACTCTACATCAAACTGTGTAGCCATGAATGCACGGACCTCCTGCTTTCTGACTCCACATCAGTTTGTGTCACCATTCTGCCTTCCAGTTTCCCCTCTGCCAGTTTACTTCATGATCTCAGTTCTCCAGGATAGGTATAGTATAACCCACAATCCCCTTACTCTGTTCCTCTATCCAAATACTTCCTACTATCTCTAATATCCTTGTGTGAGTGCTTGAAGCCTGAGTGTTTGTGTGAATGCTGTTAAGACTAATTTCCAATAAAGATCATTTCATTATACATTCTGGCTGATAGTCTCCTCAGCGATTACCAGTATACATAGATCAAAAGATCCTGCTGTTACCCAGCCTCTTGCTGCCATTTTTAGCTAATTAAATATTCCCCACATTAAGATTCAAACACTAGGGGGATCATTGCAGACCCCACGCAATTCAGGTAACAGTCTATTCAGGAGGAAGCCCTCCTGAGTTCAATGGAATTTCCCAAATAAGTGCAAACAGGATTGCAGGTTAAAGCTACTTCATCCCGGACGGGCTTGTGGCCTGAAGGACAGATGTGAATTCCTTCCAATCAATTCTAAAATCAGATTTGTTAACTGTCTTTCCTATGGACAGTCTGCAGGTTTATTGTAAAGTTGTATAAATGACACTGTAATCAAACAAGAAGAGCATCAACTGCAACATGAGTCCTAGTTTGCATGGGGATGATGCCGAAGCTAAATCAGTTTGACAGGGCTCTGAGGCCTTTTCAGTGGCAAGCTCTGGTGAGAGAGTAGATTGTCATCACTGTGACAGAGTCATATCTCTGAGACTAGAATGAAGGAGCAAAGGCCAGGTATTCCCTTACTCCATAAATACTCATCATTGACAATTTTGCAGATGCCTGAAATCAACTTGTAGAGTAATTTTTTGGGGTGTGTGATTGTGCACTGCCATAGCTACTTCTCTTGGCATAAGTTACAGTTATGTTGTTGTTGGTGATGACAATGATTTATTTGATTCCTACCTTCTTCCTAGAACTAAGACTCAAGGGAGCTGACAAATATTAAAAAGGATACATTTAAAAACTGTCATCAATAAAACTTACAAAAATAAAATATAATTAAACTGTCAATATAATTCAAAACAATTTAAAACATAGCCATAAAAAAAAAACCCAAAACCAACACTGTGGACTTTATCAGAAACAGCAAATATGGCATCATAACGACACCTAATTCACGCAGAAGGGCGCCTGCACTGCATGATGTTGTGCTATGGTGATTTTAAGAGATGAATAAGGTGTTCCTTTTTATTAATGCCCCAATCCATCAATAGATCTGCTGTGGCTTTTTTTTTTTTTTTTTTTTTTTTTGGCAGTTTTGCCCAGGTCTGAAACCACACACCATTGTGCTCATGTGAATACAGTGACAATGGGCATAGCACTCTGGGTAAGATAACAAAAACCAGGCATGGGACGCTCTTTTTATGAACCTCCCTGGTTTAGTTGGAAGTTGTAAAGTGTGTTTCTGTGCTTGCGTGTACATTTTGTGTCTTTATTTTGGTGTATTTTTTAATTTAACTGCACTTGTGTCTACTCAGAAGAATCACTAAGATCACGAATGTGGAAGTAAACAGAGCTCCACTCGCGCTCCATTAATACTGGGGCTGCCTTTATTACACTATTGAAGATAGGTCTGATAGAAAGGATTCTTTTGCCAGCAGAAAAATGCTACAAAATGTGGTGGGAAAGAAACATTAATGGAGGTTTGTCTGATAAAGTCCTAAAACTAAAGCAGTATAGCACAATCATTAAAAGCCCTTTCCCCAGAAACAGTCAGATCCCATGGGACTGTTGAATCAAACAAACATAAAGTCTTCACCTGCAGCTGGAAGAACAATATGGAGGGAGCCAATCTAGCCTCTCTAGAAAGCAGGTCTGGAGCAAGTGCTACCAGGATCCAGGTTCTTAATATATACATGCTTCTTTTGCTTCATAAAAGGATGAAGTTTTTCCAGCCACTTGCAATGGTTTATGTTTGCATTATTAAGAAACTTAAGAATTAGTATTTCCTCATTAATCTTCTTCTGTGACAATACAGTAGAGGAAGTTCACAAAATTCTTTGGATTACTCAGTGGACATCAGAGGGGTAACTGATGGATGATATATATTTCTATCCATGTTATTTTTCAGGAGTTAAGCTACCATCAATACGGTAACGTATATAGATGCCGTCTTCTTCTTCGAGCTCTGCCGTAGCCCTTTGGAGCATCATGCTGAAGAAGATTGTAAATAAAGTTGGAGCAAGAACACAACCTTGCTTCATTCCATTAGTTATTAGAAAGGGCTCTGAAAGAGCATCGCCATATCTGACTTGACCGTGCTGGCCCTCATGTAGCAAGATAATCATTTTAAGGAATTTGGGGGGACATCCTAGTCTTTCCAGGATCTGCCACAGACCTTATGTGACGAATGTTGCTGTCCTTGAGCAAGCAGGGATCACCAGCATTGAGGTCATGATACTGAGAACACAGCTATGCTGGGCAGGGCACATTTCTAGGATGGAGGACCACCACCTTCCCAAAATAGTACTCTATGGTGAACTTGCCACGGGTCAGCATAAAAGGGGAGCTCCAAAAAAGCGATACAAGGATTCCCTGAAACAACATCGCAGGCTTGGCCAAATTGATCACCAACAATGGTCCGCCCTGGCTTCACATCAGGAGGCATGGAGACACACTATCCACAATGCTGCAGCTTTATTTAAGAACTCACGCCAAACAAGTCTTGAAGAGAAACGACAAAGCAGAAAGAATAACAACCCGGAAACATAACCCAAGGAGACGCTCTGCAACCAGACTTGTTTATATCAGATTGGCCTTTTCAGTCATCAGCTCACTTGCAGAAAGCGCGGGATGAGTCCTTCCTGAATCTTCGTTTGCGAAGAAAAGCCAGAGAGAGAGAGAGATTTTTTTCAAGAGATGCTTCTAATGGAGGCTGTTTCAAATGGCAAGAGTCAGTGGGATTATTGTGATGGATACCTGGTGTACACATTGAAACCATGGTGAGGTCTTTGCATGACAGTTGTAGGGTTTGTACAAAAACATGTTTTCTATGTGAAATTGTGTTTTTCTGCAAAGAATACCCTTTCCTGAAGCACATGTATTTTTGTATAAAATTGGTCATTTCCACACATACACACAAAATCCAATTAGTTTCTGGAAACATTAGGAAGAACTTCCTGACAGTAAGAGCTGTTTGGAAGTGGAATACACTGCCTCGGAGTGTGGTGGAGTCTCCTTCTTTGGAGGCTTTTTAAGCAAAGGCTAGATGGCTATCTGTTGGGAATGATTTGATTGTGTATTCCTGCATGGCAGGGGGTTAGACTGGATGGCCCTTGTGGTCTCTTCCAACTCTATGACTCTATGATTCTATGTGGAATTTTTCCATGCAAAAAACACTGTTTTCAGAAACACACTTTTTCTTTTTTCTTTTTGGCAAAGCTTAGAAATGATTTACTCATTAACACATTAAATTATTAATCCACTAGGGGTTTTCTTATAATAATTTCATTTCCCAAAATAACACTTAAATTTAAAATATGCTATAGTGAACTAGGTGATTAGAATTCATTACGGTGGGCATCTTTCATTTGCCACAAGCAGGGCCATTGCCTCAGGAGAAGAAATATTCAGATTGAGGAAATGCATCACATGGCTGTATTATTAGGCAGACTAATCTGTGTGATTTCTTTAGGAAACTAGCTGCAGTAAACCATGCCATATTAATTTTTGACAAATAAGGCATTTGAAAAGTGAGTGAAGTGTATGTGTTGGTGGTGATGGAAAGAAAAAAGAGGTACAGATGAGTGAAAAACTGCATTGAAGAGGTTGTAAGATGAGACCCTATGCTTTGGGACAGCCTTCCCCAACCTGACAGTTTCCAGACAGGTTGGATTCCTATCATTCCCAGGCAACAGTCTTATTATGGGCTTTGTAGTCTATGTGGGGGAAAATTCTAGGGAGTCAGGCAACTTTAAAACAATAATTGGAGCCCTTTTGAAGGAACCAGCAACAAACGGTGCTCCCCTAAGGTCAACAGTGACAACTGTGGAAATCCCATGGGTTGGCTCAATACTTAACATCTTTATCAACTTAATTGATGACTCAACCAATTAAACTGTTGCAACTATTAATGTTTATGGCACTGAAGTAATGGCCTGGTTTCTAATGTTTAACATTATTTAATTAATTTAGACACCTAGCATTCCAAATGCTGGAGTTTTTGTCTAAAACTGGTGTTTTTGCACAAAAGACATGAAACCTGCAGAATTCTCACTTCTATGTTATTTTTCCCAGTTGGGTTTCCCAAGTATCTGGAAACCTTGGGGTGGGGGGGCTGGGAAACAAATAATGCTCAACGGGCTTTCCTTTCCTATTCCTATAGCCATTGTGGTATAAAGCCAGCAAAGATAGCATCAACACTGAACATGAAATGCTTTCTCTTCTTTTGAGGACTTCCTTCTTTTTCTGTTTCGGTGTTCCTGCTTTTTGTCTGACCTTACCATTAAGCCAGAAGTGTTCTAAGTTAATAAAAGAAAATCCTAGCTAACCCCTGATTTTAAAGGTTTTCAACAGCAAAATGATGAACCCATAGCTCTTTAAGTATTGAAATATCCTGTTGCCTTCAGCAGAATCATGGTTAAACTTACAGGCATGCTTAGTGGTTTTGCTGGATCATATTCAAGTGCCTGAATGAATTTAGGACTGCTCCAGGCCAGGTTTGTTGTAGCAACATGTAATCAAGGAGCAAATGTGGGGACCTGACTCCAAAATGTAGCCTCTCAGAGAAATGCCTGAAGAATCTGGACTCACACACAAGAGATCAGGAGGTGGGCATAGATTTGGCTGGAAGCTAAAAGAATTGGCTTGCTGCATGCCAAAGCAATGGGGGATGGGATGGTGGGGTCATTCTTGTAAATCAGTAGGAAGCTATCAGAAATCTCTCATTATTTATAGGGCCTTACCTGCAAAAAATTGCATCGTACAAAAGATACAATGTTGTGTGCCCCAACACTTTGTGAATTTAGGTTGGTGGGTAAATGTAACAGGGCTTTCTCTGTAGACTAGAGAAATTCCTTGACTAGAAATTCCATCTCTTTTCAGCTTCCAGCGAGCAGCCAAAAGAGTGCTTGTTCCACATGGCTTTCAATGTTTGAAACCACTGTTTTAATTGTTTTAAAATTGGAATCTGGGGTTGTTTTTAGAATGCTTTTAGGAGTTTTTAATGAATATTTTAATATGTTTTTAAAATGTTTTTGTCTCTGTGTTGTTTTAATTAGTTTTTATTTGTTCATTGCCTCAGGAGCCCTTCTAGTCTGGGAGATAATATAGAAATTATCATCATCATCATCATTGTTGTTGTTGTTGTTTACAAAGATGAGCTCAATGCATTGCAAACAAATACATCCCCCCCACCACCATGTATCTATGGAACCAATATCAGCAGTTTCAGTTATTCGCAGTTGAAAAATAGGGAAACATACCATAGACTCACACTGGAAAATGCCTGGGTCCTCCAATGCAACTCTATGGTATGTTTGTAACAAAGTCCTTTATTTTAATAGGGTTCACTATTAACCATAGTTTCTGGTATCCACAGTAAGTCCACGAATTGAACCCCTGCTGAAATGGGGGGGCGGGGGGAAGGTGTCACCTGTATAAGCATAGTTTAATAATAAAATAAGACCTGCCTCATTATTTCAAGTTTCTTCATGGATAGAATCCTATGCTCCTCCAGACTACCATTTAGCAATTATGTATATAGAGGGCTTTATGCACTTCTGACACATTTGTGTGTTTGGCTTTCTACTAGGAGGCACCTGGACACATTTTGTGACGTTTTTGTGCCATTGGCCATATGGAATTTAATAATGAACTAAATTATTATGTTAAAATAAACAGACGACAAAGGGGGGGGGAGAGACAGCAAGGTAAACACTTTTACTTTTTACTAATTTATGGAAATAATATATAAAATGTTCCCCTTTCCTATTTCATCCCTTCCAAGGTTCCTTTACTTTTTTTTATTTCCATAGGTGAAATGTGGTAGCTCATTGGAAGAGCATAGGCAGAATTTGGAAAGCTACTGTAAGGAAAATTAATATCATGACATACTGAAGCCACCTACAAGTGAGCCGTGGCTCACACAGCATCATACCACCACTAATGAACAGACACAATATTCTTTCCTCTTCAGAACAATTTTCCAAGCTCTGAAAATACAATGTATTTGCATACAAATTGGTTCAGTCCTTCTTGTTTCCAGGTAAAGCCAAGGAACATTCTTGTCTGAAATCCTGGAGAGGTTTCACCAGTTAACGCTGCTTACACCCACTTGGTTATAACTTCCCAACAATAGAGAAAGAACCTACTAGATCAGGTGTGGACAAGTGCAGTCATTTTGTTTTTATTTTGCTTTAGGAACTTCCATAGACTGTTGTTGTTGTTGCTGCTGCCGCTGTTGTTGTTGTGTGCCTTCAAGTCATTTTCAACATTATCCTAAGGCAAACCTATCACAGGGTTTTCTGAGGATGAGTGTGTGTGACTTCCAAAGGTCACCTAGTGGGTTTTCATGGCCGAGCAGTGATTCAAACTCTGGTCTCCAGAATCATAGTCCAACACTCAAACCACTACACCATGCTGTGTACAAACTGATAAAATTACAAAAGAAAACAACAGCTTTCTTTTATTCATTTATTTATATCCTCCCTCCCTCCCTCCCTCTCCCTCTCTGTCTCCTGACATAGGACCCAAGATGGCTTACCCAAGGCTGAAACAACTAAAAACCTGATGATGCAGACGTTTAAAAACAATTAAATTAGCTGTTATGTGAAAACATCCAAAATTTAAAGTAGTATAAAATCATTTAAAACTAATTGCAGGATGTGCTCACATGCATTAAATGTACACACAGACACACCTCATTAAAAGACCTTTCTGCACAACTAGTTAATCTCCAAATACCTGTTTAAATACACAGGTATTTTCCTGCTGGTGGAAAGAGAACAAAGAATGGTCCACTCTAGCCTCCCATGGAAGGGAACTTCACACCCTAGCAGCAGCCACCAAAAAGCCCTCTTGTGTGTTTTCACCAGCCATTCCTGTGAATGTGTTGGGACCAAGAGAAAGCCTTTCCCTGACTATCTTAAGTCTTGGGAAGACTCATATAGGGTGATATGGGCTTTCAAATAGCCTAGATCTAATACAGGACTTTACAAGTCATCACCAGCACTTTGAACCATACCTGGAAACAAACTGGTAACCAGTGAAGCTATTTCAACAAAGGAGTGATGTGTTCCCTACAAACAGCCTCAGTTAGCACTCCATCTGCAGTCAATGGCTGTTCTCTATCCTCACTGATTAGAGAGCTGTTGCGGGTCTCATATAACTGCCTGTTCTCCATTTTGAAGCATGCAGAACCTTCACATGACTTAGAACATAAGCACCAAGAAACATGACACTCTAAGTCAGCCCTCTTTTTTCTTCAGTGAGGAAAATGGAAAAATCTTTCAATTTTTCCTCCTTTTCCTCCTCGCTGTTTAGAAAAAGTTCCATGAGGTGGTGATGATGGATGTTTATCAAGGCAGACGGGGGGGATGAGACACCATACCTTGTGCTATTGGGGAGAGGGAGCTTAAAATCAGTTTTGAGTTCTCTGCTCTAAGCATAAACCTGTGAACAGCTTTTGGTGACCAAATAACATTTATAATATATTCTGTTAATGTTCTAGACGCAAAAGGGCTGTTTCCACAATTTTGTCAGCTCAACAGTTTACTAATTTTTCTTTCTTTCTAATTACACTGAACAGGAGCAGGTTTGGACATGTTCCCATTTACGGGCATCTGAGTTGGCACAAGGCTGAGTCCACACCTTGTCCTCTGGAACAAACAAAACCTCCCGCAGAGATATGCTAATATCAGGTCCCACCCTTCATTCCTTGGGCCCGGAGTAGTTTGGTTTGGTTTTTTTGCTCCTGCCCACCATGATATTCTTAAATATTCTTAGATATGAGGAAGACAAGTACTATTTATAAACTGATGTGTATAAATACATTAAGGAGATTATCAGACGCTGCAAAAACCTTATCAGAAGTTCGCTAGGAGAACAGGAAGGGAACAGGAGGGGGCGACCTTACCAGATGACATCATCCTCCAGCGTTCTGGAGGCATAGGACTGGTGTCAGTAAGGTGTCCCTTTTAATTTGTGGCTTCTCCCCATCAATGGAAAAGTGAAGCCTCATCCACGGCAGCACTACATCCCTAGAATGGCAGAAGGACACAACATCCGGTAAGGTCTCCCTTTCTGTTCTTTTGGCGATCTTCTGATGCAGTTGGGAACATTTATTTATTTATTTATTTATTTATTTATTTTTGCGTGTTCCCCCATGCCTGATAATCTCCTAAGTGACACACTGAAAATCAAAACACCTATGTCTCAGTTTCAGAGTTAGGACAAGGCACCTTTAAACTGCCATATTATTAGTTATACCCTAAAGCTATGAGTTCTGTTCCTCCTAGTGCACATGTAGGGAAAGTATCACCCTGAGACCACATGCAGTTGCTAAGGCAGTATTTTTGCTGCTTTTGACTCATTCGACTGCCCTATGACTGCCAAGAAAACAGAGGGTGAATGGAAGTTCCTGTAAGCCTCCAATATCCCCCACATATAAAAGAGACAGTATAAGCAGTAGCAATGTGTTGGACCCAAAATCACTAAATGTAGATATACATTCACCTAACACAAGCAGCACAATCACCAGTGCTGGTGAATACCAAGCCCTCCCCTCCACCTATTGGCCAAACCTTTAATGGACAAGACCTCAGGGCACACAGAGCAAAATCAACATTTAATGGCTATCATGTTATTAATATGACTCCTTTCATGGGATGGATAACAGTTGCACCTAATGGCCACATTATCTTTTCCAACAGATGGAGCGTGAGTAGTTGGGCTGGTGAACACCCAAAGAAGTGGCACCCTTTCTCTGTAAGTGAGCACCTAAATACAGGTACCATCTTCTCTAGTCAAGATTCTTATCACAAGAGCCATGATTCACCATCTATATACATTAGGGTGGACAACTTCAAAGAGTCTGCAGACCCACCATTGACTGTACAACTCGCTGCTATCAAAACCCAAATAATCAACAGAATTTGCTTTTGGGTTTTTTTTAAAAGTAAAACTGGGCACAGAGGAAAGGAGGTACATAAAGGTGAAGAAGAGGCAGACACAGCTCCATCATGCCTTGGCCCAGAAGCAGATGAAAGGCTCTCCCTCCATCCCAACTGCCACTGCCCTGGCCTCTGAGGGAGCGGAGAGGCAGGCACAGCTCTATCATGCCTTGCCCAGAAGCAGATGAAAGGCCCTCCCTCCATCCCAACTGCCACTGCCCTGGCCTCAGAGGGGAGTAGAGTCAGTACCCACTGGAATTAATCCCCTTCCACACTGCCCTCCCCCTTTCTGGCATTACAACCCCTTCAGAAATTGATGCAGGAAGAAAAAAACCATGAAGTTCTCACAGCTTTGCCAGGACTTTTTCTCCCTGGTCCAAAACTGCACAGCTTTCATTAAAAAGTGATCAGCTTTTCCAACTGACAGTCACTGACTGCTGTTTTTCTACAACTTTCCCTCCCTTCCTCCCAACACCCCACCCCAAAGTAGCACTGAAATTATCAGCTGTGAAAAGAGGTTACAGATGTCAAATCAGCTGGGAGGGAGGAGGGAAATTGCTGGAAATTTGACAGCTCTCATTTGAGAGCTGCAGCTTCTAGCCAGGATTTCTATGAAAAGATTGGAGCTTGGGGGGAGGGAAGTTGTGGGGGAAAGAGAAGCTAGATATCATCTGCCAATTATCCACAACTCCCCCCCCCCATTTTTAACAGAAATCTTGACTAGAGGCTTTGAAAAGATGTTTTAGCTGTCAAACCAGCTGAGGGGCAGAGGAGGAAACTGAAATGTCTTTTCACAGCCTCTAGTCAGGACCGGGGCTTGGATGGAGTTGTGGGGAAAACAGAAACTAGATTGTCAGCTGCCAAATATCTGCAACTTTCTCCCCCTCCACAACTCCCCTCCTCAACTCTTCACCTCCTCCACAATTCTTCCCATAAATCCTGGCTAGAGGCTGCAGCTCTCAAACAAGAGCTGTCAATTTTCCGGCAACTTCCTTATTCCCCTTCAGCCCCCATCTGGTTTGACAGCTGTAACACCTTTTCAAAACTCAGCTGATGATTTCTGTACAACTTTGGGACTGGGCAGGGGAAGAAGGGAGGGGAAATTGCAGAAAAACAGTACCCAATACATGTCAGCTGAAAGAGCTGTGCACTTTTCAATGAAAGCTGTGCAGCTTTCTGTCATCTCAGGGTGGTGGTGGTGTCCTGCACTTCTCGACAGTATGGGAAGAAAAATAGATGGACTTTTCTCATCACCCATCAGGACAGGAAAAATTGAGAATTACCATCCCTCTTTGACAGTCCCCTGCCCTCTGGCTTACAATCTAAAAAGACATGACACACGGAAAAGGGGATGGCCAGGGGCTAGAGCTTAAGTCCAGCAGATGCTGGCTTCTGTTCTCTCCCTCTGAGAACACAGCAGTGGTAGTTGGGATGGAAAGAAGGCCTTTCCCCAGCTGCTGGTCCTAAGCCCAATGGAGCTGCGCCTGCCTTTTCTTCAATTCCTCTGAGGCCACAACAATGGCAATTGGGATGGAGGGAAGGGATTTCCTCAGCTGCCGGGCCTAGACATGATGGAGTTGTGCCTGCAAGTCCTTCTCTCATTCTAGAGGCACTGACAGTTGGGATGGATGCAAGACCTTTCCTCAATAGCTGGCTCTAGGCACGATGGAGCCATGCCTGCCTAATGCAGCAGACACGTTCTGCTGCTGCCTGCACTTTTAAAAATATGAAGAAAGAACCAGTTAGTTTCAACAAATCTTCTATCCCTGAACTGCAACCTAGGAAAATAGGAGCCTGTCACAGTGGCACAAGCCATTTACCATCACTCTTTCCAGTGTTGCTTTTAGGTGAAGTGACAGATGAGCTTGAACTCAAAGCTGAAGCCTATTTATAGAGGTATTTCTCTCCCAAACTAGTCATGAGAACCAAATGTGGGAGGCATGAGAGACTCTTACCTGAGACATCCTGCCTTTAAGAGTAGCAGAGATGTCATTGATTCATCCAACAAAGGATGCTATCCAGGGAGAATGCCACCATCTAACGATATGGGGAAGGTAGGTTGGCTGGAGCTGCTGTTGGCATGGTTAACTTAGTTGTTCTGCCTTAATACCAGCAGCACTTTCTGCCAAAGGGCATGGCTTTCAAACCACAAATCCTAAGTGCTTACTCTCTACTGTTTTATATGAAAAGGGACCAGCTCAGGTAACAAAATTTACCATCTTTCATAACACCACAACTGCAGGAAATAGTGCAGGTGGAGCAGTAATATTGCTGAATTCAGTGCTAAAGATGAAGATAAATGCTAAAGAGAGTTCCACCCTGCCCCTGCTAGATGGTGCTTGTAACTGTTTGCTTAGTAACACTTTAAATTTACTTAGTAACATTTTAAATTTCTTCATTCTTTAAATGTACTGTATTAAGTTACATCTTACAACTTCTGTCTGTGATAAAAAGCAATTGTAGCTGCTGACTTTTCAAGTTCCTCATTCCAGATTCTCCGATCACCCATCTGCCCATGAGCAGAGGGACTTCAATGGGTGCATTTCACGCTATTAACTTGGGCCATGTCCAGGAGCTCAAAATAATAAAACTCCAGGGAATGTTTCTATTTGACATAAACTCTCAATGTCTGAGATATCCAATATATTTGACAAGGGGACCTGTGTGCTGAGGATGGATGTGAATCCTTTCCTCATTCCACGTTTGCCTGAACTTCACTTTCAGATGGACCCAAAGACAATAACGGCACAATATGGGAAAGCAAAGGGTGCAGAACAGAGTCCATTTTGAGGTAAAGGCAAAGCAAGCCTTTTCCCATATGATAGATTTCTGAAAAAGAAATAATATATTTCATATTAGCATTTGTGGCCAAACATTTTATTTTTCTGAATATTGACTCATATTGACAGAGTTCACTTTCCAAATAAGCATGCTAAGACATGCAGTTGACAAGGCAGTATTTTTGCTGCTTTTGACTGCTTTTATTTTAATTTCCGGATTGTGATTCAGCTATACTTTGTGTGAAAAGTGTTTTTGCTCTGAATAACCAGCAATGGGTGGAAGAGCGGCTCCTCCTATTGCTCCTCTGATATTTCCTCCTCTGGCTCCACCTTTGCTCAAAGACTGAAATCTCTTCACTGTAAAGTCAGGGAGCAAACTGTGACCCTCCAGATATTTTTTTTTACTGCAACTCCCATAAATCTCTCACAATTGTCTACACTGGCTAGGATTGGTGGGAGTTGTAGGTTGAGGACATTGGAAGGCCACACTTACCCAGCCCTCTTATAATAAAAAAATGCTACTATTGTTTTTCTAAGGAAGGTCAATGGTAGTGCCTACTGCAAGGCCGTATTGGTAACTTACCTAATTGTAACAGTATTGAGAGTCCCTAAGGAAGGTCATAGAATGTTATAGAATTATAGAAAAGCAGCAGTGCGAATGAGCCTTTATTGGCTGTTAGTGGAGCTGGAGGGATGAGTAAAGCAGGGAGAATAAAGAAATAGGGGATGCATCTGAAGAACTGGGTTGAAGCTCATGAAATGCCAGGTAGGAATTAATAGTCTTTGAGTTATCAAAGAACTCTTCACTGGTTTTGCAGTAGCAAACTAACATAGCTACCCATCCTTGAGATTTTTGTCCAGCACAGTCCTTTTACAGTGGCTTCAGTAACTCAGATGTGAGTATCTCATCATCTTTTCTGCTTGGCTTTGGTTGTGACTGAATGTTTGCCAGGAGATGGAACAGAGGGCCTGCTACCAGCTAGAGACCAGCCAGGGTATTGTGCACAGGAGTAAATAGGACTCTATACAAGGCAATAAAATGTGGGTTGGTGTGCAGGAATGCAGGAATGTTCCAACTCACCTGCTATCTTCACATATGCCGTTGTTGTTTTGTTGTTCCAGTCCCATAGGGGACCAAGGTAAAACCATGCCATTTTGCTAACCAGAAAAAAACATTTGCCAAAAGGCATGGTTTTAGCTAGGTCTCCACAGGACCAGAATGAAAGTACACTGGAAGGATGCCGACACCATGCGGGAAGGTAGCAAGAAAAATGAGACATTCCTGCTGCTTTACCACTTTTCCTTGGAGTGCAGTAAGGCTCAGGGGCGGAGGGGGAGGAGGACAAAGAATGGAGGATTGAGAGAAAACTCCCTTTCCACATCTTGAGGATGCTGTTGATGATTTGATTCCTCCCCCTGTTTGGTTCAGGATGTTTAAAACCATCCAGCTATTTTAAACTGGGTTTAAAGGCCTCATGGAGGAGGCCTCATGGGCCATTGAGTCCAACCCCCTGCTCAATGCAGGATTTCCAGCTAAAGCATCCCCAGCAGAAGCTGTCCAGCCTCTTTATGAAGACATCCAGAGAAAGAGACCCCATCACCTCTCCAGGCCATTGATTCCATTGCCAAACCACTCTTAGTCAAGAAGCTCCTTCTAATGTTCAATCAAAATCTACTCTCCTGTAACTTCAAACCATTAGATCCGGTCCTATCCTCTGTGGCAGCAGGGAACAGCCTCCTCCTCTCTGTGACAGGCCTTTAAGTATTTAAAGAGTGTTGTCCCTAGAAAACCCCAGAGTAGAATTTGAAACATAATTTACATGCGGTTTTTTTCTTCTAGGAATAAAAGACACAAAAGGATATGGAGAAGCTACTGAGTCTCAGGCTGTTGACACACTGCAGAAATAATGAGTTTTATACCACTTTAACTACCATGGCTCAGTGCTATGGAATTCTGATGCCACAACAAATTACAAATCCCAAGATTCTATAGGATGGACCCATAATAGTTAAAGTGGCATCAAAGTGCATTATTTCTGCAGTGTGTCAGCTGCCTCAGACTCAGTACTGTCAAATATATGGGATAGTATGCAAGCAACTGGTGAACAGACAACCATAATTTATGCTGTTATTGCCTGCTCCCAGTGATCAAAAGTAAGGATGGATTTCACTTTCAGTTTCTGTTTCCCATTTTTTAGACATCAGTTTGTTCAGTTCCATTTCCACATCAATGCATTTCTTTTAAATGTTTTCACAAATATTCATATGCATTTTCATGTGCATTTCTCCTAATATGCACATTTTGTATACATTTTTAGCTAATGTACATATTTTTGCAGATCATTTCCTCTTGCATAATTCTTTTTCAGCTATTTTCTCACAAATAGATGAATTTTGATACAGGCTTTCTACTCATATACACCATTTTTGTATGCATTCTTTTCCAAAGAAGTATACTGCAAAATTCTGAGAAGTGACAATAATAAAATGTAACGCTATTCTGGTAGACATATAGATTCAGGAAGGGCAGCTTTGGACACTTCTGAACAAACCATTAATGAACATCTGTCTCTTCCACATGAAAAACAAACCATCATTCTGCAGAAGATACATTGGCTAACATTTATGAAAGGTTAGTTGGAAGAAACTGTGCATATTTATGCAGGGTTATGCAAAAAGCGTTCCTGTCCCACAATCTCCACTCCTGCCCCTGTTCTGGAACAATCACCCTGCCCACTGCACTTACTTACCTCCTCTCCAGTCGTCAGGGCAGCCCAGGAGTGAACAGAGCTCTAATGGAGCTCCATTCACTTCCTGGAGTGAAATCACATGGACTCTCAAGAGAAGACACAAGCACAGGAAATTCAAAAATAAAAGTAGCACAAAAAAGTAATAGCAAGCACAAAAACACACTTTAAAATGTACAAGTAACCCAGGAAGGGTCATAAAAAGTGTGTCACTTACCTGGATGTCGCAATCTCACCTGGAAGTGTTCTGGCAGGGACTGTCCATTGATACCGGGATCTCGCCAGCTCATATAGACAAACCCTCCGAGTAACAAAAGCATGTTACTAGGATTATTAATAGAATAGTATCACCAGGGGCAACGAGATTCCATTGGACACAGTTTCATTGCTAATAATTAGCCTTGAAGTGGCCCAAACACTGAATTTGTTTTACACTGGAAGAAAGGAGACATATTTCTTTGTAACCATTTGCTGGCTCTCCAGATCCTGCTAAACTTTTTTTTTTTTTTTGCAAAGAATACCTACCTTTGCTCTGACTATGGATTTCCCCTGAGTTCATCTCATTTGTACAAAGATCGTTCCCCCTTTCCTCCCTTTCTTCCCCCTCCCCAATTTTGAAACATTCATAGCCTCATAACATGCTTGTCCTGTTTCTTAATATAGGACTGGGAAGATGACAGATTCTGAGTAAACTAAGCCTCAAGCTAACCACTTTCTTAATGGCATGCTAGAAAGAGAGAAAAGCCTTAAGGCCTTATATTTTTTGTGTCCTATTTCTTTGAAAATGAAGTTGTGAGTTTAAAAAAAAAATCATAAACATGTTATACATTTATGTGTTTGTGTTCAAAACCAAGGGCAGCACATTATGGAAATTTGAACTTGCTTCATATCTGCAGATGCCTGTATTTAAGCCTGTTGCATGACATATAGCAATATCCAAATTCTTGCTCTTCCACATTTGACAGCAGAACATTAGTTACATCAAACAAAAGATGTCATGGGGGGGGGGGTTGATTTACTGAAAGCATCTTGCATTCACTCTCCAAATAGGGGATTAGGGCTCACCACCTTCCCATCTTCTACTCTGGCACAGCTGTGGGGGCAAATCCAGAAGATTTTGCTTCCATTTTTTACATACATAGGGGGCGGGCTTGGAGTTTTGTAGTAGCGATTGTGCACTTTTTTGCTGTGCTGAGGAAACCAAACTGCTGTTTTAAGAAGGAGGTTGCACTTGCACACCCTTGATTTACATTTTAAAAAACCAAAAACAAATACTGTGCAGCAGTGGCAACTTGCGGAGAATAATAATACAAGTAATTCACTCACGACCACCATCTTGATTCACAGGCATGGCTCTGTGTGGACATCAGACACATATAGCTTCACATACCAGAGATTTTGCCACACACAAAAATGTGGACAAATGAACATGGCTGCAGATTTGCATTAATGCACAGCAACCCACACTATGGACTTTTTCAGATGGGGCCAAATGCCCCATTCCTGCCCCGCAAGCCCCAATACCGTTCCTGCCATGGAATAAAGGAAAAATGTTCAAACACTTACCTTCATTCCACACCAAGAACATCCTCCCTTGCCCCTCGCTGGCCAGTCGTAAATGCAACTGTTGTAAGGCTGCCTTTATGACTGGCAACTTAAATCCCGCTCGTTCTCGCGAGAGAACGGCTGCATGGGAAATTTTAAAATCCCCTCCAAAAATGTCAAAATAGTACAGCAAGGACAAAAACACATTTTAAAAAGTAATCCAGGGAGAGGGGGAAGGGTGCCACTTACCTGGGTGTCCCATTTGTGCCTGGAAGTGTCCAGAACAGACCTCCCTCCTGCAGCTGTCATCATGGGAGAGGAACGGGACATCTTTCAGACCACCCTGATTCCTTGACAGAAACAGAACGGGCTGTCCAAAAATGATGTTTCCCCGTGATGAAAATATCATGGGGAAATCTGGAATAGGGATGGGGGAGACACAGAAAAGAGTCAACGTCTTCTGAAAGGAAGACTTTTTCCCGACCCTGTTCCATGTCTCCCATGGAATAAATAGCTCATCTGAAAATCTCCCATATTATCTCATCTAGACAACACTGTCTCTCTTTCCACCCCAACAAACAAATATATTTTACTCACCTTTTGAATGCTTTATTTGTTAATGGCTAAGAAGGAACAATCTATTTCCATTAGAGGGCATGAATCCACTGCCAGTATCAGCAAGATCAGTTAGTGAATCAAGAGTGGAGAGTTCTCAATCTAAAATGTTTGAAAGTGTCTGAGTATATGCAGAATTACTGAATCAATGCATCCTTTCCACTCCCAATCAGTGTGGTCTGAGAAGTTCAGTGGTAGAGCATAGGTTTTGCTTGGAGGAGCCAGGGATCCCAGATTCAATCTGTGGCATCTTCAGCTTGCGAATCAAACAAACCCACACTTCTCTGCACCCATCTTACCTAATTAATTATAATTATAATCTAGAATTAAAAGTGCATGCTTATAAAGAAAAAACAAGTGCGTAAAAAGCAGAATGGGAATGATGATAAGAGGATGACAACTTCCACAAACATGCTTGTAGGTTAGGGCTACAATCTTATGTACACTTATAGACTTATAGAAGTTGACTTATAGAATCATAGAGTTGGAAGAGACCACAAGGGCCATCTAGTCCAACCCCCTGCCATGCAGGAATACCCAATCAAAGCACTCCTGACATGGCCATCCAGCCTCTGTTTAAAAACCTCCAAAGAAGGAGACTCCACCATGCTCCAAGGCAGCACATTACTTGGCTCTTTAATAGAAAAGGATATTTGGGCTTTTACTTGGTCAGGATATAAACACTGAAACGTTTCCAGAAGCAAGAAATGACAGTTTCTGAAGAAAATGGTGTTTCTCAGCTAGCAGAAGAATCCCAAGATCTCCTGCTGCCTGAGGTGGGAAAAGAAATATCACACCCACTGCTCCCCACCATACCACAGCTTCACCAAATGCATCACCAATACTCATACAAAGACACACAACCACAGGCACTGCCACCCACCCACTGCTTCACTTTTAGTTCCTTATTTTCTCTGTGGAGATTCATTCCCTCCTCCCATTTATGTTCTCGATGGGGTCAGGGCATGCATAATTGCACCCTAATAAAAGTTTATTTTTAAGGAGCTCCCTCAAAATTTCCCAAATGGCAAAATATGTACCCACAGCCAGGACCAGCATCAGTATCTCCAAACTTCCAAGGTATCTGCCAGGACCCAGTACTAACATCTGCCCTTCTTTTCCCTCCCTCTGCCCCATAGCACTAGGTCTCAGAAGCCACTGTTTTAAATTTCCCCATAGTTTTCCTCCGGGGCACTATGGGAATTTTAAATGGTAACTTTCCAGCCTCCTGACAATCAGGGGGAAGGGATACTGATGCTGGTAAAAGCCCCACATAGCATTTTTCCAAGGGCCAACTTTATCCTGGAATGGATTGTGCCAGTTATAAGAAAGCAGGGACTGTCCCAGGTAAATGGGAACAGTGCAAGGAAGAGTGAACCCCCTAGGGGGGAAGAAGATAAGGTGCAAGGAAGAACTGGGGATTGCTGGAGACACGTGCCTGCTTCTGGCCTCGTGCCCTGTGTTTTTATAGTACTGAGCAGGGTGCCGACACAGGAAACGTGTGCAATCATTGAATCATAAAGGAGAGCCGGCTTACGTTTTGTTCCCCCTTTTTATGACAACTTCAAATGATAAGCTCACTTTGAAACTGGTTCTCCTCCTTTTTGTGTGGAGGCACTTAAAACAAACTGGTTTATGATATCTCTCTGATTGCAGGTGGCAAAGGGAGGCCAAGCCTGATAAGATTACTGATACCGCACAAGTCACTGTTCTGACTAAATGTGCTTGTTAAGCAGGAATCTAAGAAAGTTAGGACATAGGTTTGTGTTCCTTGTTCCCATTTGCCCTCTCCCTTCTAGGCTAATACTTTATGGGTACTGAGCCTCCTGTCAAGCAAACTAATGAGAGGTGGGCCTGGCCACTGTCTGATTCATTTACTTATGAATTATGAATTATCTACAAGTTACCTGTTTCTATACTTTACATTGCACTAAAAATTCCTGCTATTTTTCAGTTTTATTGCTTTGACTTATAATGTACATATATGGCTCAAAAAGAACATGGGCGTTAAAAAGCAAAAAAAAAACATTAATTTTACATCTGCTCTTCTAAGACATATATGTGGTAACACTAAGTGTACAGTAATGGCTGAAGAGAGGCAGCCAATGAGAGATGTTATTGCATTACAGCAGGGATGGAGTTAAAATTGAATATGTAATGATGAAGGCAGGCAGGCAGCCAATGGGATAAGTTGTTTCAGTAGTACAAAGGTATGGAATCTTTGGCGCTCCTGATATTTTAGTAAGCAGTTCCTACAATCCACTATCATTAGCTATACTCAGTGGGGCTGATGGAAACTGTAGGTCAAGACATCAGTGTGGTGGAGGGGAGGTACCCACCCCTATAGCAGCAAGTAAAGAATCAACCAACAGCAGGAAAAAATGGGAAAGCAAACATGGTTGCCATCTTTTCCACTGGTCCTCATCCTCTGCTATTAAAAGTAGCCCCATTCAGAGAAATTCAGCAGATGAAACTTTTTCTAACTTTTGTCTTCAAGCTAGGAAAAGCTCCACTTAATGTGACAATTTCTAGGCATCATGTTGCAATTAAAAGCAGGGCTGTTAAAAGGCTGAGGGATAATAGCCTTGGTTTGTACCATTCTTCTATTTATTTATTTTTAAAAGTTCCTCCAAAGATATAGTGCCTCTCTCTCTCTCTCTCTCTCTCTCTCTCTCTCTCCCTCCCTCCCCCCCTCTCTCTCACACACACACATGATCTCATGTTTTTGTTGCTTTTTTGTTAAAATGTAAATTGTAATTTTTAAAAAATCATGATTTGAATAGGATGGATCTCCTTGCAACATAATGGTTAATCCTTTGTTTATGTTCAGGTCTAATAGATCAGATCTTTGATAGCTATAGACCTTGTTATCTGTTCTAAATGGCCAGCCTTCTTAAGCAACCAGCATAGCTGACATTAGGGCATGCATACTTTCACCTCCTTTTCTCAAAGAAAACTAAACTTAAAGAGATCCCTGATTCATATATGCCAGCAATACAGTATTTGCATGAGTGAATTACAAAATGCATTGTCCCATTCTTCATGATTAATTAATTAATCTAGTAATTATACTGGAATAATTTACAGTCTACAAGGCTTTAATCTGTTGGCTTGGTAGTTTTTATAGACAGAGTTTCCCAAAGCTGGTGCCAGCATAGCCACGTGATCTGAAGGTGATCAGAGTTATAGTCCAACATATCTGAAGCACTCCGGGATGAGAAAGGTTGATACAGAGATTTACAACAGTCAATGTCAGTTTCAAGAAGAGTTTAAACAAGTATAAAGATCAGTAGATTAAATAATGTCTACCACCTGCAAAACTTTTTGGTCATCCTGACCAATTTGCAGAATCCCATTGCCCACTCAGAGCTGAAGAACTTCAGTGGTAAAATGATCCTCAATTCGTAGTCCATCCAAGCATGATGATCCAAAAGGACGTAGATGCCAAAATAGGTCATTATGACCTTCAGCTCCATTTCTACTCTGGAGTGGTTGATATTGTGTCCTTCTGGCTCAGCCTCTTCTTTGGCTCTTTTAAATTGGCAGACTAAATGTAAGATGTGTGGAGTGTTTTTGCACCGGGGCAGAGGAAAGTGTTGAATCTGCAATCTGTCTGTATTTTTTTTAGCCAAAGGGAAGGCGCTGGAATGAGGAGAGAAGGAACTGTGGACAAAGCAGCTGGGATGGCACAGATATTTAGGATAGGACTGTGGAAAGCTGAATGGGCCTGAGAGGATTTTTCAAGGCAGCCAAAAGCATGTAGGAAAATAGTAGGGTTCAGAGGGGTTCATTTTGGGCAGAGACTGCAGTATCTTTCACACCACACAATTATGGCACTTAGGACTTTATCACACAGACTTAATAAACCAGAACAGAAATGGAACAGGATCGCTAAAGAGGTTTTTTTTTTTCCAGACGACGTTCCCCTCTCCTGTTCTGAACCCGTTCTTACTCCGTTTGCTTTCTGTTTTGTTTTATTCATGGGGAAAAGTCGTCAATAGATCTCCCATTCCATTTCTGTAACGGAATCACGGGTGTGTGAACTGGTTTGCCTTTATGCTGGTGCAATGTTAAAACACTTCCGGGTATGATCTGGACATCCAGGTGAGTGACAGCCTTTTCTGTATCCTCCCCATGTTGCTTTTAAAGCTTTAAAAGTGTTTTGGTGATTGTTTTAATTTTTAGACATCTGCTTGTATTTTTATTTTTAAATTTTCCCCTGGCTGCCTGCCTCTGCAAGGTCCTGGAAGGTAAGTAGAGAATACTTCTGGTGACGATCTGAACATCCAGGTAAGTGACAGACTTTTTGTACCCTCCCCTGTTTACTTGTTTCTTTTAAAGGCTGTTTAGGTGCTTGATTTAATTTTTTGATGTCTGGTTTTTGTTTTTGTTTTAAATTCTCTGCCCAATGCAGGGCTCCCTGCAAGGTCCTGGGAGGTCCCTGCAAAACAGTTCCTGCTTCGATTGGGACAAAGAGGTCAGTGACAGCCTTTTTTGTTCCCTCCCTGGGTTACTTGGGTTTTTTTTTAAGAGTGTTTAGGTGCTTGGTGTACTGCTTTGAGGTTTGGGGGATTTTTTATTTTTAAATTTCCCACGCGATTAGGTCTCCAGGAAGGGAGGGGGCTCTGTGAGAGCTCCATTCACTTCCTGGATGGCCGGAGGAGGGGGGAGCAGTTTCTATCCCGGGATTAAGGTAAGTGTGCGAACATCTTTTTTATTCAGTTACAGGGACAGGAGGAGGGTGGGTGGCTGGGAAAGGGAACAGGAACGAGTTTTAAGGGCATGTCTGATAAAGTCCTTAGATTCCACATTACCTGTCATTGGAACATCCTATGGGATCCTGGCTGCAGAGTTTGGTGAGTTTGTAGTTTGGTGAGGCACTAGAGCTCTTTGGCTGAGATTTTGGTAGACAGGATAAGCAACTGTGGGACACTGGGACTGGATGGCAAGGAATCATTCAGAAGTTAATTTCTAGTCCTACCATTTCCCTCACCCAGTAAAAAGATTATTGTTATGGCTCACTAGGGCCTTTGTTGGATGGAAGTTTGGCCTTCCAATCCACATTTTGTTGATGTTACCATTTTAAATGGGGCTTTCCCCCAATCCTTTCTGATTGAATTGGTGTCTGTGTACACCTGTGCCATGCAAAGACAGTGCTGGAATATTCACCCAATCCTATTTTTCTTCCTCAGTGGAAGTATTAGCCCACACCTCTGTTTCATTAGTTCCTTTAAGTTCTTTATCCTTCTTTCTCCTCTTTTGTTTAATTCTTTGGATGTTGTATGCTTCTCCTTGCCTGCCTGAGCTAGACCATAAGTTTCTTAAGGCAAGAACTTGCACTTTGGTGCTTTGTAAATGCATTAGACACAAATGGTCCAATGTAAATAGCAAGTAACCACTCCTCACAAAAATCAATAAATAAACAACAGCGCAGCTACACTTCACTGCAAGGTTTACCATCCTGACCTCTTACTCACTCAAGACATTCCACCAGAGTTTCAACAGCTTCCACCCCACCATCAATCTCAGCCTGGAACTATCTAGATAACAAGTCCACATGACAGACACCTGAGCACCATGCTATATCACAAACACAATGACTGCTGCACATACTTAAATGCCTCCAGTTTCCACCCTGAACACACTACCAAATCCATTGTTTACAACCAAGTGGGTCGATATAATTGCATATACTCAGACCCACAAAACAAGGACACAAAACTTATGGAATTACAACAAGCATTCCACAAACTACAGTACCCACCATATGAAGTAAACAAAATCAAACAAATCAACAAGGCAAGACTTGTACCCAGGACTAATCTATTACAGAACAGACTGAAGACAGGAAATGAAAACATGGAGATGGCACAGTAAATGTGATTGTCCACTACCACCACCCCAAAAAAGAAACTGGACCAAAAGACCTGTATTTTGTTAATAACACCCAACTATTTTCAGGGATGAAACCTCCTTCCTCAGGAGTCAGTCACAGACAGGCAAACATCTCTTAGATACTATGTGAGAGCCCTAGTCTAACACACCTGGAGGGCACCAGGTTTGGGGAAGACTGGTCTAGATGAAAATGAAAATTATTTATCTCCACTAGTTCTCTATAGTATCAAGCAGACAAAATGAACTCTTTTTCATAAAATGTACTGAGAAAAGGAACCAAAAACAGGAATTATAGTGATCTGATACTGTATATAATTTACATAGAAGTCTTCATCTTGCACAGTTTATAGATTTTTTTTAGTGCAACAAATATGTAAACTCCTTATCTTGAACTTTTTCACATTTTCTGGAAAAGAAGACTTTGGGGGAGGGATGGGGGAAAACATTTTTCTGAGGTGTTTTTTTTTTCTTCCAGCCCTCACTTCTCTGGTTGAACCCCAATCCCACTCTCCCTTGTAGCAAAGGCAGACTGGCTAAAGGGTTTTGGTATTTGTTAATACAGAACCTTGTATATCATTATTATTTTCTTTGAAATTCACTGATCTTACAATAGCTGTCCAAGCCAGCGTGGTGTAGTGGTTTGAGCATTGGACTCTGGAGACCAGGGTTTGAATCCCCACTTGGACATGAAAACCCACTGGGTGATCTTGGGAATGTCACATCCTCCCAGTGTCAGAGGAAGGCAATGGCAAACATCCTCTGAACAAATCTTGCTAAGAGAACGCTACAATAGGTTTGCCTTAGGGTAGCCATAAATCAGAAATGACTTGAAGGCACACAACAACAACAACAACAACAACAAATGTCCAAAATAACTGACAAATAATGATACTACCCAGGAAGACAAAAACATATGCAGCACAATCAGGTCCTGGGACTCTGTCCACATCATGAGGCCCTAATAATTTATGCTGGTTTTACCACCACCATCCACATCACTGGCTGCACGTAATTCAATTAGAACCTCCTCTTTCCCTTGAGGACAAACCACCACTTGTACACCCTACAAAATACAGTTAGTTTACTCCTCCCATTTATCTTCCCCAAGACACTGTTCTGCCACACACACTGAGAAATACTGTTTTTTTTTCTATTTTTGCTTCTCCTCATTATTGATTTAATTAACCAGAAAAGAGTGTCCCATTCTATCTATATATTGCTGCTGTTCCCTTTTCTAGATCAATTTCATACCCTCCAGCTGTCCCAACTTGGTAGGGACAGTCCTGACCAATCCTCTGTCATTCCACTTTTTCAGCTCTTTTTAAAATGTCCCAGCTTCTCTCTTCTCCCCCCACTTTTCCCCTTTGTCCTCAGTTTACTTCATTGCTGCAAACTGAGTTCTAAGTGCAACTGTAGTTTGTGCTTAATTAACTCAGTTGAGAAGAGAAGAAGGCTGGGTCTTGCCCTTCCTAGTAAACTCATGAAAAAGCAAACGACTGCAGTGCAGCCTCTCCTAGCTTATGTGTTCTTCCTCATTGATAACTTTTGCCGAATTGACCACACTCTGATGTTGCTTGGCCACATGTATCCCAGTTTTCATCAGTGAATTGTTGGAGGATACACATCCTCCCAACCCATTTTTTTCCAGACAATGACATAGCAAGATTTCCTTATCATCTCTCTGAAGTTCCTTGCCTAAGAAAGCAGAGTTGACTGACTTTTTCTAGTCCTCAAATCATAGACAATTTATTGAAGAAAAGGGAAACACAGGACAGAAAAGGAAGCTGAAAGCAGAATGGAGTCTTTAGATCCAATTCAACATGGAAAAGACTGAAAATTTAACACTGCCTTTTCCCATCTGCTAAAATAACAACAAGGGGAGATGCAGATGGGAATTTGTGAAACTATAGCAAAGAGCAATGTACGTGTGAAACAGAATTTCAAAAGGGAAAGAAACCGATATTTTGCTAATGGAGAAAGAATTAAAAGAATTAGAAAGTTTATCTTCCAAGGTAGAAATTGTCCGTGTGGGTGGAAATGAAAAAAAAATCCTCATGCAATGTTCATGTTTGGGCTATGACTAATCTGTCCAGGTTCAGTACTCAGAAATGGAAAATTAACTATATTTGCTAAGGATGTGTTAGGAAAGAGCAGCCTCCTATGTTTTCTCAACACATGCAGCCCAGAATTATAAGGTTTAGAATACTTACTACAGTACTTATCTGAACTATAACCAAAGACCATCTCAATTTTGCACATCTGCCTATCCCCACTAAGCAATTCAATAGCAATTCCAGGAGGAATGTATTGGGAGGCATTTCCATTGTAAGCATAATATCTGGTTATGATGCATGTCAAAATCCCTAATTTATCTATAAGGTCCCATTGAAATTTAGGGAGAAACCCCAACATTTTACAACCAAGCCTCCTCAGTTCTGCTACTTCACTTGCATTAAGTGCAGTTTAGTGGTGGCTGGTGTCCCATGTCAGTGGGAGGCAGTGAATATGCTCTGGGTTTTGGTTCAGACTTTAAAAAAGCTATCCAAGGTGCTGAACCATACCCCTTAATTAGATTCAGTGCCTTGGATAGCTCCTGTAAAGTTCAGACTAAACCCCAGAATAGATTCGCTGCCCCAATGACAGGCAAACCACCAGCCACCACTGGTGCATTTGGAGGGGATTATTTTGGTGTGTTTTTTTCCCCTGGAGGGACTGGTGGGCAGAAAGCAGCATCTCTCCTCCATTTTCTTTTCCAGAAGCCACTTATAGTTAGGGCTGGAAAGACCGGCCTTACTCTGATTGGCTTTGGAATGATAAAACCAACCAGGATGAAAACAGGAAAGGTGGGGGGTGGGGGTTAGTTGGTTGGGGTTTGTTTGTTTTTTGTTTTTTGTCTAAAGGTTTTGTTTTGGGTTTTTTTGCTATAGTCTACATGACTTCTGGGAGAAATGGCTGCTGCCACCTGCCAGGTGATGATGTTAACTCAGGTGATTCTGTGGAGGTAGTGTTTTAGACCCTCACCTCCAGTTAACCCTTTCCTTACCTGATGCCATGCTGGCAAGATAATTGCTGTTTGCAGATAATGGGATATGTGGTTATTGCAGAATGATGGGAGTGCCATCACCTTTGCAGGATGATGGGACTGCCTTCATGGCATGCCCCAAAACTAATGATGGCTGTTGTGCTGGGATAAAAACAAAACAGGCAAAAAACAAAACCCAGGACTTTTCATATGCAATTGCCTTTTATTACCTCATAAAATGTTTGGTATGAACTCTTCCTAGTACAAACTGCAACAACTATAGGAGCTTCAGAAGTTGAAACCCCCCCCCCACTAAGAATGAATCTCAGTGCTCCCTGACATCCATAAGAGTAATGAAAATAGTAAATGCTAGGGTAGGGTGGGTTCAGTTTATCTCCTCCCACATTTTCCCAAATTTGACCTGAAATTTCTTCAAAAAGAACTTTTCTCTCCTTCTTGATTAAATCAAGCAAATCAACAAATTAGACTTAAGTGATCTTGAGCAGGGCTGGTCAACACTGGGGTTTTTGGAAGTCCGTCTACTCTTCTGAATGTATGCTGGGGTCCAGAAAGAGACTTTACTATGTGAACTGACCTTCCACCTACATTATCAGACTGTATAGCAAAGTTTGGTGTGATTTATCAAGCAAGGTTTTCTAGCTATAAATATAATGTAGTAATGCATAGTATTATATTATAAACATGTCTGCACACATCACACACAAAATGAGAAGGTACAACCTTAAATGTTATGTCTCACATTGCGGCAACTGCTGAAGCCCAGACTGAAGGCAGGAAATCTCCTTTTCCAGACAAGGAAAATTATGGGCACACTTTTAAAACCATACCTTGATTAAAATGTGAGAGGATCACCCAGAAATGTGAGGAATGGGGATAAAATTGCTCAAGGCATCCCTGATCTTGAATATATAGCTCCCTCAGGAACAAGACTAAAAGAGGGCTCTGAAAGACTACATGAGAGCTCCACCATTTCCGCTGAAGAGAAGGAGCTGTGCCAAGTAGAAAGAAAAATGCTATGGAGATGCAAATCAGAAAAGCTGCTATATAGACATCATGAATAAAAGAGCAAGGAAGTGCTGGCTGGCTGTGCAAATCTGGTTAACAATTCTATTCGTGCATCACAAGAGAAACTAACTCATCTGGCATTCCAGAAATAGCCCAGCCACATCCCAGAGTGAATCAGTCACTGGGCTGTGTGTTCAAGCTGCAACATGCCGGATGTTGGCATCTGTCTATTATGATGGCATTCAGCGGCTCTCAGCAGAAAAGCACCCGTGCCAACTCCTCCCCAGTTACCGTATATTGCCTCCTCTCTCTACCAATAAATAAAGACACCCTAAAAAGAAGCCTTGCTTCAGGCAAAGCAATTGGACAGGTCCACTGGGTTTCTGAAAATCAGCCGGCATGAGAAGACATGACACAACCTGCTGTAGGAATTGTACTGAAACTCTTAAGCATGTCAGAACAGGAGAGCATCAGAGCGGTGACTGATGAAAATGAGTCTAGATAGGGAGGGAGGAATGGCATGTCAATGAGGGAGGGGGAGCACTCTGACTGTTGGAAAGGGAAGGGAAGGGAAGGGTGCACCCAGTGGTTCAACTTGGTACCATGCCAAAGTACATTTATGTTCATTGAGCAATCCTGTCCCACTGCTTTCTGGTGCAGGTAACAAAAGGCCAAAGTATGCACAGTTAGACGGGGGTGGGTGGGTGGAGGGTAGACAATGAAGAATGCAACTCTGGCATCAGGGAGCTACTGTGAAATGCTAGGAATATAAAATGTCTCTTTAGGCTAGAGTATTCTAGAATTGGACTCCAGACAGTCCACAACAGACAAACAGTTTCATTTTGCAGTTATCTTCTTTAATCCATCTTCTAAATTATATTGGTGGGGTATCAGAATCCAAATTTACACTATTTCTAGCAAGCTTTACATCTTACATCTTGCATCATTATACAATAACTAATGTTACATTTCTTGTAATTTAACTTCTCTTATGTCTTCTCTGCTTATGGTAAGACTTCCTTTAACTATCTTGGAGTCAACTGATCGCATGAATACACTAATTGTATGAGTGTGCTAACATGCTAATGTAATAATGGAAAATCAAAATAAAATATTAAATTACAAAAAAAATATATTGGTGGGGATTGATTTATGTCATTAATGATTTGTCTGGCATTTGGGACATGCATTATGGTTTTGAATCTTTATTCCACTCAGCATCAACCTATGAGATAGGATATGACTGCCATTTTTTTTAAAAGGGAAGGAAGAAGGAAGATGGGTGGCTTGTCCAGAATCAGAACAGAAATCTTAACACTGGTTCAAATCCACTATTGAGGGCATTGGCCCTAATTGCAATCTTTGGATTACTAATGGAAGACACAGATGGGAGTCAGAAAATGTTTGCATACAAATGACTTCATACTACACTACAGCAATAAAAATGAAATGTATAGATATAAGATGGGTGACACCTGGCTTGATGGCAGTACATGTGATAGTGATCTAGTGAACCACAAACTGAACATGAGTCAGCAGTGTTATGCGGCAGCTAGAAAAGCCAATGTGAGTCTAGGCTGCATCAATAGAAGTACAGAGTATAGATCAAGGGAAGTAATAGTGCCACTCAATTCTGCTTTGGTCAGATCTCACCTGGAATATTGTGTCCAGTTCTGGGCACCACAATTCAGGAAGGATATTGACAAGCTGGAACATGTCCAGAGGAGAGCGACCAGAATGGTGGGAGGTCTGGAAGCCATGCCTTATGAGGAGCAGCTTAGGGAGCTGGGTATGTTTAGCCGGAAGAAGAGAAGGTTAAGAGGTGACATGATAGCCATGTTTAAATATTTGAAGAGATGTCATACTGAGGATGGAACAAGCTTGTTTTCTGCTACTCCAGAGACTAGGACACAGAGCAGTGGGTTCAAACTACAGGAAAAGAGATTCTACCTAAACATTAGGAAGAACTTCCTGATGGTAAGAGCTGTTCAACAGTGGAATGCACTGTCTCGGACTGTGGTGGAGTCTCCTTCTTTGGAGTTTTTTAAACAGAGGCTGGACAATCATCTATCGAGAGTGTTTTCATTGTGTATTCCTACATGGCAGGGGGTTGGACTGGATGACCCTTGTGGTCTCTTCCAAATCTATGATTCTATGACCTATTTAATCTAAACTTGTGTCATATTGGCAGGCTTCTTGGGACGAGTAAGAAACCCCCAATGGTCAATTCGTAAAAGTCTATAGAAACAGAAATGTTTTTACTTGGTGCCAGAAGGAGAGCAAGGAGGGAGACATCCTAACCTCCCTAAGGGAGGGATTTCCAAAGACTGGGAGCAGCCACAAAGAAGATCCACTCCTCGTATGTTCCCGTGGAACATTCCTGCAAAGGGGATCAGATTGAGAGAAAGGCCTCCAATAAAGATCTTAGAGCCCGGTTAGGCTCATGCAGGAAGATAGTCTTTCAACTACCCTGGACCTGAGCCATGCATGTTAAGTTTAGCATAACTTCAGAAGGAATTTTGCTGGGGAGCTCTTGTTGGTCATATCTAGTGTTGCCAGGTTTTCAAAATAGCCATAAGGGACAGTGAAATCCATGACATGCAGGATTGGCAATCAAGAAATAGCAATTGCTAAGTTTATTGCTCTAGCTAAATATCAAATGAAAGTACTGATTTCAGTTAACTTAACCATGTAGTTCTCTGTAAAATTAACATATTGTCCACAGACTTTATCAGACATGAGGAAACACGGCAAAAAAACCACACCCCAAACCATTTCAGAAGAACATGATGATAACAGAAAGGGCGACATTATCAGATGCCCATGGTCCTCAGCTGTTCCCAGGGCATAGCTCTGGCACTGATGAGGCTTCACTTTTTTAATTGACGGGCTAAGCCATCAACCAATAAAAAGAGATGCCCTGTTCACACCCATACTACACTCCCGGAATAGCTGAACTATGACGTCATCTGATAATTTCTCCCATTTCTGTTATCATTGTGTTCTTCTCAAGTGTTTTTTGCCGCATCTGATAAAGTCCCACATTCAAAAATTGCATGATGCACACATTTCTGCATTTATGAAGGGCCTGCATCCCAAAATATAGGATTTTTGGCAAGTTGTTCAGTCTATATAAAAAGAAAAGCCAAACAGACACTAACAAGCCTTGCATTTCTATACCCAGAAACTAACCATTCAATTACACAAATGTACATATTCTCCCCAACAGGGGTTCACAGCATATAAATTCCACATACACTCCTACCCAACCATTCTCTGAAGATGCCAGCCACAGATGCAGGTGAAAGTCAGAAAGAAACTATTCCAGAACGCGGCCTCACAGCCCAGAAAAAAACCAAGGAAAATCTATGGATGCCAGCTGTGAAAGCTTTCGACTTCTCACTGAAGATGTTAACTATGAAGGGCATTAATGCAAAACCTTGTGGATGGCCATCCTCAGTTTCTGCTCAGGCTAAAAGGAATGAAACCTTCAGAAAGGAAATTCCAAAACCCTCAGAGAAACCTGAAATTATTGTAAAAGGATTGTGTGATCCACAGTATCCAAAACAAGAAACAGATCCAATAATATCAAAGAGCTGTATTGTTCTTGTTAATCTCTACCATTCAGGTTTCATAACATGTCATTCTATAAGCAAGGGGATTTTGTAGCACCTTTGAGATTTAATAACATAACTATCCCTATGTCATTTTATATATATTTTGGACTAGCCCCAGTCAGCATGTACCATTGTCAGGTTAATTTACAATCTGTGAGGGGGGGCACAATATTAAGAAAAGCTGCATTTTGATGGAGATTTTCTCCCAGGGTTATTAGAGCTGTCATTATCTCGTTTAAAAAAGACTGGAAACCAGGCTAGGAAACAGGAAAGCCTATAGCTATTCTACTATTACATGTAGCATGCTTCATCTTTATATGTATGTTTTAATAAAATCTCTGCACATACTGTTACCTGCTGTGACTCCCTCACCCTTCCAATAATTCATCAATTGGCTATATTTCATAATTTGGCTTACTTGTTGGCTCCCCAAATGCAAGAGCTCAAGATTTGCTCAGAAACCTAAGGAAGAGGCCATCCCAAATTCCTAAAAGACACACCCGGGTAGCAATTATGTGGAAAAACCCTACTTGGACTGCTAGTTAGGGTGGAAAAGGTGCTAATTCTCCTGGATGTACCTGGAAGTGAACCATTCACTAATTCAATTGATGTGACCAGACACTCTTTGCTCTGCAAAACTGGTTTTCCTTTGCACAGCCCTCTTCAACAATAGAAGGATGCCTGACAGCCATCAGTCTTGATGTCTCAGCCATTAGTGATGGTTAACATAGCCAGAGCTTCCATTGTCTAACTATGGGAAACTCCATCTAACATTGTAGTCTACTCATAACACCCCTTCAGGGGAAATATTGAATATAAATATCACCCCAAAATACGACCAATCTGGAACAATAAGAAACAACACATAGCTAAATATTATAATATTTTGCTATAAAGGAAATTAGAGACTGAATATATAAAGGAACCAATTATAAAATGGGCTCAGGATTTTGGACATAATATTGAAATAGGTAGGTGGGAGAAAGCTTGGTATTATACACAAATATTTACATTGTCTCAAAACGTAAAAGAAAACTTTCTGAAGATGTTCTATAGATACTATTTAACCCCAGTAAAAATGAATAAGATATACAAGAAGGGAAACAACCTCTGTTGAAAGTGTGAGCAAGTTAGAGGCACGTTATATCATCTCTGTTGGAACTGTCAGCACATGAGATCATATTGGAAAAAAATTCATAGTATTATTACTGAGATATTAGATGTAAGATTCCCAATGACCCCCGAAACTTATCTATTAAACATGACAGATAGAATCAAAGAGAAAAACACCAATTCAATGTGGAGAGTTATATTATATATGATATCTGCGGCAAGGCTGCTATATGCTTCCAAATGGAAAAGGAAAGAAATTCCATCTATTGAGGACTGGTTGATAAAACTTCAAGACATGATAGATATGGATATCTTAACTATGACAATAAAAGGGAAAATGGTTGACGAGGCCAAAGAAGGCTGGAAACTGGTAAAATATTTCTGGAAAAAGAAATGGAAAGACTTAGATAGATTTGACTTGTAAGGTTAAATACAATGTATATAAAAGTCAATATATGAGATCTGAAAAGAATAATATAAATTAATATATAATATAAATAGTCAAATTCATTGCTGATATGGAAGGAAAGATTAGGAGAACAAGATACTTACAGTTGATTGGGAAATGAATCTCTAATTACATGTTTGTAATACTCATATCAGGGAAGAAAGGTACGGGAAACAAAGTTTTTGTTTTTGTTAAATTTAAATTTTTTTAAAAAAACCATTTTTATTTTGTTTCCTGGCTGTGAGTCTCATCAGTTAGAACCGGTATACATAGGCCAAAGATCTTGTAGTTATCCGGCCTCTAAGAGCCATATTGTGATAATTAAAATTCCCCATATTAATATCTGATGTGAGTGAGGTTCCCACAAACCCCCAGTAACTCGGGTAACAAGAAACAACTATTTGTATATTTTCGATGTTGCACTATTTGCCAAGAGCTCAGGAAAGCACATATATCATCCCTCCTTCCCCCACTGCCTGCATTTTATCTTCACAATATGATAAGCTATCCAATACATTTCATGACTAAATACCACTTTGCTGCCATGTCTTTTTGGTCTTGGTCCTAAATTCTGCCAAATGCACCAAATTGTTGCTAGGTTTCATGCTTCCACTAATAAAATGACAGCTTACAACATAAGTTGGTTTACAACAATCAATTACAGTAATAAAATGCAAACAATGCAAACAACAATGCTACAGGGATATAAGGATAAAAACAGCAGAGCCAGAGGTAAAAATAGCATCTGAAATCTTTACAATGAGGTGAAATGCCTTGAAAATCTTGAAAGAACAGGACAGATTTTGCCTGATGATACTTACAGGACTGCAGAGATTGCATCAAGAGAACTCGTTTGGGGCAGTATGGATACCATCCATGGACTTTGGAATAGAGGGGTGGGGCTGGGGGCTTGAGATTTCCCAAGTCTAGACTGGGAAGAGACTGAGATCCCCCCCCCCGCCGCACAATGATCTAGTGCCATTAGACCACCAAGACTCCAATGCATTTGAGCCTCCTCAGCCATTATCAGTCAGAAGTGTACTAAAGGATGATGAAGCATTAAGAAATAGCAAGTCAATTATTGTCATTGAGCCCTTCCAGGAATAATAAAGACTGCCTGCAATCTGTCCTATGCAACCTTACTTGGGATAAGCCAAATTTACTTGGGATAAGCTGCACTTAACACTTCTAAGTACACACTGTTTAAGTACACACTATTTTTACCTCTGGCTCTGCTGTTTTTATCCTTATATCCCTGTAGCATTTTTAAGTACACACTGTGCTTCTAAAGCTCTTAATATTTAGGGATGTTTCAATGATAATGAAAAGGAAAAGTAATTTGCCCTCCTACTCCAACTACTCGCAAGGACACAAAATTAATAACAACCTGCCTGCCATTGTTGAACCCCTGCACCTTAAAAGCAGTTCTGGGATCCCTGATACTACTACAGTAAAGGCTACCCCACCAATCTCAGAAGCCTAAGACCTTCAGAAGTGTCTTGGGTGACAATTTCATTTAAATGTGTGTGCATGTGTACCTTCAAATCGCCTGTTGACTTACGGCAACCCCAGAATTTCATAGGATTTTCTTAGGCAAGGAATATTCAGAAGTGGTTTCCCATTGCCTTCCTCTGAAATATAGCCTACAGCACCTCATATTCTTTGGCAGTTTCCCATCCCAGGACTAACTGCCCCTGCTTAGCTTCTGAAATCACCACATGGATAATTATGTGTTGTCTATATATGAATTTACTCTTCTTAACCACTGTTTCTGATCACAATTTTGTTGTTGCCATGTTGTCCTCCCTCCCCATGTTACCATTGATAGGAGACTTTGGTGTGTCTGAGGACTAATATCCTGTTCCTTAGAATCCACACACACCCAGAAATTACCAAAAAAAAAAAAAAAAAAACACCGTCCCCAAGCTGGAATTGATCTGAAGCCCACTTATTGTTTTGAAAAACATGTTTTAAAAAATAATATACAGTGCGGGGGGACAGGTAATGGCAGCTATGACCTATTTAAAAAGTGAGTTACCACTCTTGCAGGCTTCCAGGAGAGGCAATTCATCCCTTTTTTGCCAGATAAAAGGACAATGTAGGGAACTGTTGAGGTGGGATCCCATAAAAATAGTTTGGAGGCCTCAGGTGACCCCAACACCACTCTTTGCCTCTCCTTGATATAGCTGGTGCATTGTAGCCTTGCAATGTATGTGTCATAAAATCTACAATGACTTCAATGGCTGTACAAATCTAGAATAAAGTCTGAACTCACAGCTGATGCACTGAATAAGAATTTCATAGCCAAAGGTCTTGTTGGGCTTTGTTTTATAAAGAATACTCATTGGGAATGGGAATTATGATGTTGTTGGACAAAGGACAATATCACACTACACTGTTATAGCACTACTATTCCACTTTAACTGCTATGACTCCCCCCTGTGGAATCCTGGGATTTGCAGTTGAGGGAGGGGCATTTAGAACTCTCAGCCAGAGAGCTCTTAGGCCTCACTAAACTACAAATCCCAGAATTCCATGGGAGGCAGCTATAGCTGTTAAAGTAGAATGATAGCACTATAATAGTGTAGTGTGATAAAGTCCTGAAACTCCCAACATTCTTTGCCACTGGCTATGCTGGCTAGGGCTGATGGGACATGTACTCCAATAACAAATGGAGGGCCACACAATTTCCACCCCTAGTGTACATGATGTCAAAGAAGGCCAGCATCCTGTTAGTGATGTACACAAATATAATTCCAGCTTACCACATGCATGCAGTCTAATGTTAATATTCCTTTCCTTGATGTTGGTATTCCTTCCATTCCCAGACTTCTCACTATATCTCTATGATGGCACCCACAATGGGCATTCCATTGCTGGTGGAGAGCAGAACAGATTGGAGAAGCATCTGACTGTGTCCCCATAGTCAGACGCAGACTGATGACATCATCCACTAAGACCACAGGAGGCCTCTGGCAGATCTTTGTGGAAGATGTCCTTGGACTACATTTGACTATAGGAGCATAGCCAAGTGTTTCTCCCACCATCTCCACTCATCCACAGAATGGCGATTGCAGCATGGCTATCACAGCAAAATGGTAAGTCCTCCGGGTGGTGAAAGGGACACTGTAGCAGAGTTCTGCATGGGGAACTCTTGTGCTACACACAACCCTATAGGATCTTTGCCATAGTGTGTACATCCCAAGGTGGAATTAAATGACTTGGGGTTTTTTAAGTCTATCTCCCTCCCTCCCCCACCATATGTGTATATGTATATGAGAGTGGGTGTGCATCACTTCATCCAGTAAGTGCAAGTAGAGTTTTAGGGCTGAGCAGAAAGCAGTTCAGGACACGCACAGGACGGAATAATCCTTCCAACTGAAACTGGAAGGTGAAACTAATTGAAATGCCTGTTTCTCTAGGGCTATGTATGTATATGGAAAATGCCCAGAGCAGCACCTCTGAAGCTGCAAGGATATTAGTTCAGCATAGTACTGACTCAAAGAGAATACAGAGTTCAACTGAATCACAGTCATATCAGCATCTCTTTTCTGTTGGTTGGAGAGTGGTTTTTGTTATGCTTGCCCTAGTTATTAAGAGCCTCAAAGCATACAAGGCAAATGTATTTGTTGATTCTACCTAATTTGCCAATGAGATTGGGCTAGCTTTCAAGTCTTTCACCTCCCACTGAAAATAAAAGCTCTGTGAAACTTGGAAGTTTGTTCATCTTCATCAACCAATAAAAAGGCATTGGTATTTAGATGTTGCCTATCCAAACACTTCTGTTTTGTCTTCTGTCTTGAGAGAGCAGAGAATCCTTGTGTTCAATTCAAATATAGTGTGGTCACAAAACAAGGTTAGCTTGAAGCTCCTCTGCATAGACAATACCATGTTTACGTAAATGGAGTAGAAGGCAAATCAAATCTTTGAAAAGCTTCCTTTTTAGAGTGCGATGTCGAGAAAACCCCAGTCAGCATTTTCCAGGTTGAATTTCCAGGTTGAAGAATAAAACAAAGCCAATGAATTTCTGTTTATATTTTTTCCTACAGTCCTGAATAGGTTCATACCATTGTTTACCATTGTTTTCAGCATTAAAAACAAGTCCTTCTATGAAGGGTCATCCCTACTCAAACTCTTACAATTAACCTGGTTAGACAAAATGGAGCAAATTAGGAGGTAGGGAAGAGTTCAAAGATTGACACATGACTATTTGTGATGGAGTGAGGGAGAATCAAATGGCAAGGGAGATTCTGATAAATGAAACAGAACCAATAAAAAAATGGGGGGGGGGGTGGATCTTCAACTATTCCAGCCTTCCCAACCTGGTACCCTCTAGCTGTGTTATTCTGACTCCCATCTAGTTGGTGTGTTGGTCTGAGATTTTGGGAGTTGTAATCTAACACACTTGTAGGGCACCAGGTTGAGAGCAACTGTCCTAATACACCAAGGGCTTGTCTAGACAAGCAATTTACCCCTGTGTTGGTGCCTTGCAATCCAAACGATGCAGGGCTTTTGCCCAATTTACCTCTAGATAGTCCCAACAATGTCCAAGGCAAAGCTGGCAGGAAGCTGGGTTACACCCTTTTAAAACATTTCAGAATAACCCCTGGGAATACCCACATCATGAGGAAAACCCAGATGGGTCCAGCATGGGAACACAGGAGTCCATACCTACATGCCAGGCTGTATCGCCGGACACCACCACCACCACTGCAGGTGTCACTCTGAAGATGGGAAGGAGGCCCCTAGCATGTGATCAAAGGCCCCCTGCATGTGACCAGCTTTGATCACATGTTGAGGTCCTCCTTTCTGCTTCAGAGAGTGCAATATGTGACAGCAGAAGGGCCCCCACTGATACAACATGGCATGTGCATGCAGACTTTTGCCCATTTTGCTGGGCTAATGGGGGGATCTGGGCCAGCTCTGGGGGATAGAATATGCTGGATGGAAGGCAGTGTTCAGGCCAGTGTAGACAAGGCCCAAGACAAAAATCTTCTTAGTCCACCAGCAAAGGATTTGTTGTATTAAGAGAAATTTTGGTTCCAGGACACATAACTTGTAAAGGATCTTTGCCTCCCTCCAACTTGACACACACTTCTGGCTGTGGATTTTGCAATGGCAGGAGTAAGTCTGTTGTAGAAGCTGGCAGGCACATGGCTAGGTGCCTTGGAGAACAACCTTCAGGAATCCACCACTCTTTTCGATTATGGAATATTCCTAGAAGACAAAACATAGGATTTCACCTGCGAGGTTCTTCAGAAGCAAACCCAGTAATTGTGTCCCAAATGATGCTCACTGTAACATTGCTGTAGTGCCAAAAGGATTATAAATGCTAAAAGCAGAAGCTAAAATTACCTAGAAGGCAGTAGACACCATGGGAACCATGAGGGAACTGGGCAGAATTACAGAATCATAGAATCATAGAGTTGGAAGAGACCTCAAGGGCCATCCAACCCCCTGCCATGCAGGAATACACAATCAAATCATTCCCGACAGATAGACATCCAGCCTCTGTTTAAAAACCTCCAAAGAAGGAGACTCCTTGCCCAGTCTTGCCAACAAGACTAAAGAGAGGGTCATATGCTTTCTGCTTCCATGTCGCTTGCCCTCTCCACACCATTCCTGTGTGAACAAATCACTAGAGTCTCAACTAACTGTTGAGAGTTCTTCAGCAATCAGTTTAGAAGACGAATTTCCTTCTAGGTCTTCAGAACAGACTTTGGGCAAGTGAACCTCAAGTACGGTGGTCATACTAGGTAGGTTTATGCCTATGTGGAGTCGGATATCTGTTTTAAACCCTTCTAAGGTTGCTTTTTAAAATTCAAGGCAGTGTTTGTTCCTTCTGTTTGGAGATAAAAGTGACAAGTGTTTCTTTCCAGGCTTCCTATTAAGTAGCCTGTCTAAACTATGATTACCAATGTGAATTATCAGTTTGGGAAATTTTGATTAGATAGTGATAATAGGACGGGCTATATCCCTTAGTAATTTTCATGTAAATCTCTAACCTAACTCTGATTGACAAACAAAATAATACAAAACCTGGGAATAGATGGTTAAGCTAAGCAATCATGCACAACAAAGGATTTCTAATAACAGCCACATCAGCTTCTGGGGCCTTCCTGTGCCCTGGACACCTTCCAAATTCTTCCCAACAGATCATATCTGTTGTCAGCACTGATGCAAATCTACTTTGAGGGTAGGGTGGGAGGGGGCATTGCATTAAGAAACCATTTAACTTCACCAGCAGGTAAGCAAAACTGTACGCTGACAGTCACCTGTTTTGCTACAGGAAGAGACAGATGCAAGAGATATAGGGTCCAGTGTTGAAGAGAGAATCTCTGGATATGCCTTATGTACACCAGTCCTGTGTGTATGTGACTAGTGAGGAGTATTCTGAACTAAGTGTGTTAACTATTAACTTCTCCAGGGCTGACACCCCCAAACCTGAGGGAAATGTCATTCATTCATGCTCTGATCACCATCAGTATGATGCCTGCTAAAGTCAGATCACAGAATCATAGAGTTGGAAAAGACCACAAGGGCCATCTAGTCCAACCCCCTGCCATGCAGGAATACACTGTCAAAGTACCCCTGACAGATGGCCATCCAGCCTCCGTTTAAACACCTCCAAAGAAGGAGACTCCACCACACTCTGAGGCAGTGCATTCCACTGTTGAACAGCTCTTACCATTAGGAAGTTCTTCTAATGTTTAGGTGGACTCTCTTTTCCTCTAGTTTGAATCCATTGCTTTGTGTCTTAGGAGATTTTCACATGGGCTATATATCGTGTGGCAGGAACAGAACAGGGTCGGGAAAGGTTTTCCCTTTCAGATGACATTGACCCCATTCTGTCCTGCATCCATCCTGCTCCCATGACTGTTCTGGAACAATATAATCATGATTTTTCATCGTGAATAGGCCTCCTGTTCCACCGCTATCACGCAACCACGGGTGTGCTAACAGGAGCCCCGTTCCTGTTCTGAAATGACAGCCATGGAGGGGAGGTCCGTTCCAAGCACTTCCTGGTACGATCTGGACATCTAGGTAAGTGGCACCCTTTATTTTACCCTTCCTGTTTTGATTATGTGGTTTAAAGTGTGCTTTTGTGCTTGGTGAACTGATATTATGTTTGGGGGAGTTTCATTTTTTAAATTTACCACCCAGCCATTATCACACGATAACGTGATAATGTTTCAGATGGCTGGTCGTAAAAGCAGCCTTATGACGGCTGCATTTACGGCTGGCCAGTGAGGGCAGGGGGCCCATTCCTGCCACGGAATTAAGGTAAGTGTGTGAAAGATTTACATTATTCCATGGCAGGAATGGGAGAGGAGGTGGTGGGGCAGTAACGGGGCATTTTGGCCCCGTGTGAAAATCTCCCTACTCCCTAGAAGGAGCAGCAAAAAACAAGCTTGCTCCTTCTTCAATATGACACCCTTTCAAATCTTTAAACATGGCTTTCATGTTACCTCATATCCATCTTTTCTCCAGGCTAGACATACCTAGCTCCTTAAGACACTCCTCATAAGGCATGACTTCTATACCTTTCACCATTTTGGTCACCCTCCTCTGGACCGTTCCAGTTTATCAATATCCTTCTTGAATTGCAGTTCCCAGAACTGGACAGAGTATTCCAGGTGAGGGCTGACCAAAGCAGAATTGAGTGGCACTACTACTTACCTCAGTCTAGACACTATACACCTATTGATAACCAGAATCGCATTGGCTTTTTCAGCTGCCAGAGCTGTAGCTATAGATTGGGGAGTGGGGAGTTACAATTGTGGCAATAATGTAAATGAAATAGTGTTTGGTCTAACAAAAACTCTGTAAGGGAAATATTTGGCTCCATTATTCTATTTTTATTATTTAAAAAGTCCATGTTTTATAGATAAAAAGATATATTTATTTACAGATAAAAGGAAAAATTGTATATGTTAATTGTCTTTTAAATAACTTATACATTTCTACTTTTATTGAAGTTTTTGGATAGCTTTTAATCTGTATTGTCTTATAGTACATTGTAAGCTGCCTTGAGTCCCATTATTGAGAGAGAAGTGGGATAAAAACTAATTAAATAAGTAGCAAGTAAATATGGTGAATATGGAACAGTTACAGATGAGTACATCTCTTGCCACCATTGCAACTCCCCTCTCCACACCTACTTCACTGGGCATTAGCTGCATGGGGAAAGGGGGCCCATTCTGCCAGCCATCAGTGCACAGATGAATGACATTTCCCTCCAGTTTGGGGGAATTGGGCCAGGAGAGCTTACTTAGTTAAGTATATTGAATGAAGTAGATGATACAGAATACTGGCCCATATTTATTTCTGTGAGCCTGACCAACTTTTAAGATCTTCGAGGGAAGGATTTCTTTTTGCCCCACCACCATCACAGGTATATTTGATAATGGTGAAGGAGAGGGCCTTCTCAATGGTTGTTCCCAACCTGTGGAATTCCTTCCCATAGGAGGTTTGATTGCCCCACCCCACCCCACCCTGCTCTCCTTCCACTGCAGGCAAAGAACTTTTAGGCAGGCCTTTGACCTTTAAGCTACTGTGACAGAATGATCTTTTTAATGTTTTTAATGTTTACCTGTTGTAATTCAGTGTTTTTACTAGAACTGTATTTATTTTTTTAAAAAAAACACTTTTGTATCAAATAGGGTTTGGGGGTTTGTTTTTTAGTGTACTTTGTTTTTAATTTGATGTGAGCTGCCATGGGTCCCATTCTGGGACAAAGGCAGAATATAAATAACATTAATTAAATAATAATAATAATAATAATAATAATAATATGACTACCTCTACTCCACCCCTTGAAATGCTTGCTTCCAAGTATAAATGCATAAGATAGAAATCTGAGATTTAAAGTGACCTTCCGAAATATGTATAGACCACACACACACACATGTTACTTAGGTTTTTGGTTACTCATATATTTTTGAAGATCCCCTGGTGGAACTCAGATTTTGAAATGTGCATAGAGCACAGGCAAGGTAGAACAGGGACTAATGCTTCCTAGTTAGGCAGCCATTAATATAGATCATTAGTATCATTTCAATTTTTGCTCTTGCTACATCAGCTTGACAGCTTAATTGTACCAACTGGGTAGTTAGTTGATTAGAATGTTTATATACTGATATTAACAAACATTCCATGGCAATGCATGATTCAATCCAGTTAAAACAAAACAGTCCATACTGTGCTATGCACAACAACCCACAGGAAAAATCTTCTTAAGCTAGGCATTACAACCAGCAAATGTGTAATCAAGTAGGTGCATTTTAACATAGGCTAATGCACCATCAAGGATGGTGCCTGACTTATACCTTTTAAGTGTGTATAATTTACAAGTACCCAACTTATACTCACTTATTTGGTAGTGAACCCCATTGAATGCAGAAGAATGTGCTTCTGCAGAGAAGTGTCTAGAATGCTATTACACAAGGCACTAAACATTAATAAATCTCTCTCCTGTCTCTCCTGTCATTGTCTCCCTTCTTCTCAAACTACCTTTCATCCGTTCTTGTTAATATAACACCATACTTTTGAGGAACCAGAAGACCTTTGCAAAGTAACAATTGATGCCTCATTTCTGCAGTTTTTCTGGCTTCCCTTATTTGCTGAAGTCACTGGAATGCAAGGGTTACTGACCTCCACGTGGACCCACACCTACATTCCAGCACACAGAGTGTGCCCTCCAGCAAAGTGGATAGAAGAAACCGCTTACCATGGGTGTTCCCATTCTACCAAGTGTTTGGAGAATACATAGCTGTAGGCTTTATTTAAAAAAAAAAAGAGCAAAGAAAAATGTACACATACACACCGATGACACCACTTTAGTTCTTCTAAGTAATTGTGAAATATTTAGCCCTCCTAGGCACAGGCACAGCGGCAAGAGCAGGGATATTAATTTGCTGTGGTATTTCCCTGCAGTACTCCAAAAATTGATCCTACCTGATAGAGAATACAGCACTCTGGGCTATCATGCAATGAGGGGAGGTCATTTCTGTTAAACAAGGATACAGATTTAAAAACCACCTATTCCAATTACTGGCCAACCAGTCATCCAGCAATATGTGTAATTATTGGGGTTGGGGGCATTAAATCCTCAAACCTATTGCCATGGCCCTAAATCCTGAGCCCTCAGACTCAGTGTTCTCAAGCAGTAGTCCCTCCTTGGCCTTACCTACCACCATCACAGGGATGTTTGGTGGGGACATGTGAGAGTGCCTTCTCAGTGGCTGCCATCTTGTTTGGGTTGTTACCATCTTCCTATGTGTCAGAGAATCTCTACTTATTTACCCAGGAATAAGAGTATGGAGATTTTCACATGGGCTATATATCCCGTGGCAGGAACAGAACAGGGTCGGGAAAGGTTTTCCCTTTCGGACGACGTTGACCCCGTTCTGTCCTGCATCCATCCTACTCCCGTGACTGTTCCAGAACAATGTAATCACGATTTTTCATCGTGAATAGGCCTCCCGTTCCGTCGCTATAACGCGATCACAGGTGTGCGAACAGGAGCCCCGTTCCTGTTCCGAAATGACAGCTGTGGAGGGGAGGTCCATTCCGAGCACTTCCTGGTACGATCTGGACATCCAGGTAAGTGGCACCCTTTATTTTACCCTCCCTATTTTGATTATGTGATTTAAAGAGTGTTTTTGTGCTTGATGAACTGATTTTATGTTTGGGGGAGCTTTATTTTTTAAATTTACCATCCGGCGTTATCACGTGATAATGTGATAACGTTTCAGACAGCCGGTCGTAAAAGCAGCCTTACGACGGCTGCATTTACGGCCGGCCAACAAGGGGAGGGGGAGCCCGTTCCTGCTGCGGAATTAAGGTGAGTGTGTGAAAGATTTATGTTATTCCATGACAGGAACGGGAGAGGAGGTAGCGGGGCAGTAACGGGGCATTTTGGCCCCGTGTGAAAATCTCCTATATCTACACAGCACAATTATAGCAGTTTGATACCACTTTAATTGCTATGGTTCTGTCCTATGGAATCTTGATATTTGCTGTTCAGTGAGTACTTTGGCTTATCTAGTATACTCCCTCAACTACAACACTCTCTGCCAGGGAATTCTAAGTCCTGCAACAAATGACAAATCCTGGAATTCCAAAGGATGTAGCCATGACAGTTAAATTGGCACCCAAATGGTGTAACTAGGTTGCATGGATATACTGTAAGTGTCTGTTATGTTCAGTGGCACTTGGAAAGTGTGTCAGGCTTTGCCAATTGCCTTGTCATTGTGAGGTTGGCCTATCCACCTCTGGACTATTCCCAATATGGGGTATCTGGGAGCAGCAGAGACTCTCAACACTTTTCTGGAAGCAGCTATTTCACATATTCAATTTAGGGGGTATTCTTCTGAAATTTTGTGTGTGTGTGTGTGTGTGTGTACATCAAAATTTAATGCATTTAATGTTAGCATCTTTACTATGTTCAGCTCTGCAAGCCCCATCTCCATCCAAAAATGACTACACCTAATGCTACAACCCGTTTTATTTTGTGGTTTGTTTGCTGTTGTTGTTTTAGAAAACTGTGGCCTTTCTCTTTCAGATGACGTACACCCCCTTCCGTGCCCTCAACATTACTATTCTGTTTTCTCCCCGTTATATTTCAATCATGGGGAGAAGTCGTTAATGACCACCTGTTCCGTTTCTGTCACAGAATCATGGGTAGTCTGAAAGGTGTCCTGTTCTTCTTCCACGATGACAGCTGCGGGGGGGAGGTCCGTTCTGGAAACTTCCAGGACGAAACGGGACACCCAGGTAAGTGGCACCCTTCCCCCCACCGGGTTACTTGTATATTTTTTTGTACTTTGTTTTTGGTTTTGACATTGGGGGGGGGTATTTTTGAATTTCCCACATGGCCGTTCTCTCGTAAGAATGAGCAGGATTTGGCTTTGCTACTGTAAAAGCAGCTTTACAGGAGCTGCATTTACAGCAGTGAAGCCAAGAGGACAGGGAGGACATGCCTGCTGCGGGATTAAGGTAAGTGTGCAAACATTTTCCTTAATCCCATAGCAGAGACAGGAGAGGGGCTTGCAGAGCAGGAACAGGGCATTTGGCCCTGTTGTGACATTCTCTCTCTCTCTCTCTCTCTCTCTCTCTCTCTCTCTCTCTCTCTCTCTCAAAATGTATATCTAATAACATGGACAATTGTCACAATTGCAACCAGATGAGCAAGGCTTTGTCTAGTTCCACCTTGATACACACTTTCCTATGAAAAAGCTCCATAATAAATAGTAAATACTAAATGGAACCTACATCTGAGTAGATATGCATAGAATTGCTGCCACCCCAATCCCACACTGTCCTATACAAGAGTACATGAGTTGGTGTGGAGATAATGCACCCAAGTCTAACTGAAAACTACCTTTGCTATAAACTGCTCCAGAACCATTGCCTTTTGAATGGTGGGCTGGAAACTGGATAATTTTTGCAGTCAAAATGAAAATTAAAATGACGTAAAACTCATGAGCCTTAGTCTGTGTTGGATTCATTATAACATGCATACACACACACATACTTAGAGACAGCTATTTGAAAGACGCTTTTTGCAGTTTGCCACCCAGGCTACTTTACGCCCTTCCTAGTAAGACTGGCTCCATAACTGGAGTCTCTACTTCAGCAGTTAATTGCACCTTATGTTCTTTCTGCTCATCAGATTTGCTGTGAGCAATTCAAAAACAGAGATATGTTTCCATCTGCTCCAACTGCTGCCCTTTGCTGCCAATCTACCCTGTACTGGTTCTCCATCAGCTATAAAGACAGAGACTTTTATAGTATTTTAAGTAAACATTTCCAGTCCTTTACACAGAACACTCACCTTCAACAAATCCATCGTTCACTGCTTAGTGTTGACAATTAAGTGACAAGAGTACAATTTTCATAATCATATTCGGGTGGAAGTTGAGAAACAGGCATAATAGTGAATTCTCAATTCTTTATGTCAAGATCTGTCCTGGCAAGATAGGCAATATTCCCAAGTCTTGATATACGTCTGGATGCACTGTTCTGCCTGGAGACTCAGGTTTGCTTTGGTGACCAGTAGCAATGGAAAGAATAAGCCCTACCAGGAAGAATAATACACCAGCATGAATTTTGCAGCTTTCTCCTGGTAGCTGAACACCCCAAATGTGTTGTAGAGGAATTATCCTGTAGACATAAATATGTAGGCTGGAATCCTCTATCACAGTTTATGTTATATAACATCATGTACACTTACCATAGCTACATAGCAGAGATGTTAAGAATCCCTATTAGTGAATTGCGAAAATGCATAATAGGGCACTGGCAAGAGTGTCCCAATGTGCCTCAGGCTCTACTGATGCACACTGACACTCCCTAGCCTCTTAATGTGCAATGGGACCAATGCACAAGAGAACCAATGTTCATCAGGACCAATGGTCACTCCTGCTGTGCATTGATCCCAATGACCATTGGTCACTTTGTTGTCTCTCTTACATAGTAACATAACAACAGCCCTCTACTGTATTTGGAAGTTACAAAACTAGCTAGTTCTAGTTCCCACATACATAAGACCACTTACAAAGACAGAACTCCCATACAGGATTGCAGTCATTGCTTTGTGCAAAATCTGTGCAGAAAATGGGTTTCCTGTGCAGAAAAGAGTGCACAAAAGAAGAACCCACATGTTCTTCTCAGGAAAATAATTCATCCACAACACTTCAGAACATTTGAAAGTGGCGGGGGGGGGGTATTGCAGAGGAATATTCTTTTTTGCCTGCACCAGGAAGAAAACTACCATAATTATTCGTCCTCACATAAGAAGATGGAATAGAGAAGACATTGCATCCCTGCTGATCAGGGGCTTCATTTACCAACTCTGCAGACTCTGTTAAGACATTCTGGCCTAGTCATTCATGACTCCATGAATTATTACCATGAAGCTATATTGTTCTATATAGGCATGTCCCTTGATAAGTAAACAGAAGCTTTGAGTACTGCAGAGTACAGTAGCTTCCTTCCTGACAGACAATGGGAATATATTACTCTAAGGATCCAGCATTTGCATTTACTCTCCACTATCTTCTCAAATCAACCTGGTGTCTTTTGGCCTGTGCTCTGTATGACTTAGGCTCTGTCCTCATGAGCCAGAATATAGTTGTCCCTTCCTATTCGCTGGGGTTTGGTTCCAGGACCTCCTGTGGATACCAAAATCTGTGAATACTCAAGTCCCATTATATGCAATGACGCAGCAAAATGGTGTCCCTTATATAAGATGGAAAAATCAATGTTTGCTTTTGGGATTATTGGTTTTTTTTAAGCCATTAATACTTAAATCCATGGATACCAAATCCGTGGAGGGACAACTGTACTCTGCATTCTGGCTGGAGTATTCTGGCTTTGAAGTGGCCCCATGTTTCCCCCATTACCTTCTGTTCCATGGTGGGAATGGGCAGGTGTCTGCACACATATGCTCCGCTGAATGAACAGATGCTGCTGGCATTGCACATCATGCTCTCTGGGGCTGAAAATAAGGCACCCCGCCTTGATCACATCGTGGGGGCCTCGTTATGACTTCAGAAAATGTGACACATGATACCAGTGACGACCACCACTAATAAAGCTGAATGCATGCATGAGGACAGCTGCCATTTGCATGATGGAATGCTCTGGTTTTCCCCCAGGGGATCTGGGTCTTCCCATACATTTTAAAAGCCATTTTAAGGGGCGGGGTTGCCTCAGTTTCTAGTTGGAACTGTCCAGATGTCATCTGGACAGTTCGGACAAGGATCAGGGCCAAAGCTCATTGTCATCAGGACAGCTGGGTGTGGGAATGGGGGGGGAGGCCATTTAATTTTGTCCATGTGGACAAGTGGCTTGTCCAGATGAGAGGATATCATTCTGATTCCTGTGCATTATTGCAAATTCACAACAGCGTTCTTTTGTCTCCACTGTCTTTTGGCAAAACTGATAGTATGCAAAGCTATCCATGTTTGAAGTGTACACACCCACGGATTATGAACTGAGATGGCGGCTGAGTAAATTAGTGTGTTATTATTCTCCACATGTTGCTGCTGTTGCACAGTTTTTTAAAAAATTTAAAGCAAAAGTGCACAAGTACAGCCTTTTGCTTTAAAAAGTTATTTGGGCACCTCAGCACAGCAAAAAAAGTGCATGATTGCTAATGTAAAAATCCAAATCGTGCTTCCGGATGCTTCCTTGCTGGCAAGCCCCCCACCCACCCACCCCACATCCAACCAATCCGCTCTCCTGTGCTGCCCTCTCCAAGAATGTGCAATGATACAAACTGGTTGTCTAAAGGAGCACTAATATGCATTCCCATGCATTATTTTTAAAAATTCAGAAAAAGCCACAAAGGCTTTTCCTGTTTTGTTTTTGGAGTCTTTGGCCCCCCTCCTTCTGAATAAGGAGAATCACTGTGGAATTTTGTTGGGACAAAAGGTATCCTCCTCAAATTCTATGAGGAGCATTTTCACCATCTAGACAACCCCAAGGTCTTAGAAACTCACCCTGTCTGTGTTCCACCACAGTCTTTAAGGTCAGCTGAGAATGGTCTTTTTATTATGTGATCTAAGCCCAGAAGCAGAATAGCCCTCCACCCCAACTGCCACTACCCAGGCTGTAGAGGGAGAGAAGCTAAGATAGGCACAGCTCCATCTTGCCTTGGCCCAGAAGAAGAATGGCCCTCCCTCCATCCCAACTGCCATTGCCCTGGCAAAGGAGAGAGAGAAGAGAGTGCTGAACTTAATCCCTTCCCCTACTGCCATCCCCTTTCCTTTTGTATCATGTCTTCATTAGATTGTATGCTTGAGAGCAGGGAACTGTTTTGTTGTTCTTTTTCTTGTAAAGTGCCATGTACATTGATGGTGCAATAGGAATAAAAGATGATGATGATGATACATGAGGAATTTTTCTTGATATTACTATGGAGGTAAGTAAATAGTTTGGTGTCTTGCAACGCCTTCACACTACATAGTTACAGCACCATGATTCTATTTTAACTGCCATGGCTCCATCCTATGGAAATCTGGGCTTTGCAGTTTATGCAGGGGCATTTAAAATTCTCAGCTAGAGAGCTTCTCTAGTGCCTTCCCAAACTACAAACCCCAGAATTCCATAGGGTGGAGCCATGGCCATTAAAGGAGCATCCACTTTCATTCACAGTGAAATTCAATGCACAGTGTGAAAGGGTCTTTAATTTGGTTAATTGTTTTTCAAATGTGTTTTTCCTCACAAGCCCCAGAATAGAATGGGATAGAAATATATAAGATTAGAAAAACTTTAGAGTTAGAAAACACCACAGAGATGTATACAAATTATACAAAACTTGTAAAATATAAACGATTCAAGAAAATTATAGCAGAATTGTTTGTATATACAGTATTAATCTTTCCTACGTACTTGCAAAAAAAAAAACCAAAGAAACAAAAATTGAGTTGGGGAGGAACAGCAAATATGATTTTTAAGAAGATATGGGTGAAGGTCTTTGACTTTGCTTACAGAGTTTCTTAATATATTTGCTTGTATGTGGTCAAAGAAGAATGTTCCACACCCTTGCTGTAATACAGAGAAAGCAGAAATGGAATTTCACCACACAATTATACACACAAAAGTTATACCCTAGTGGTTTGTGCCCAATGCAGAAGTTGGAATAGTTACTTTGGGGGGATACAACTCCCAGAATTCTCCAGCCAGCCTGGATAGTGGCCATGTTAGCTGGAGGATTCTGGGTGTTTTGATTTTAAAAAGTTTTTTTTAATTGTTTCTGACAGGCCAGAGCACAGTGACAAGACCCATACTTTGTAGATTCAGTCCCTGGCACCTCTTGTTTATCTAAAACAATCAGGTAGATTGTTGATTGGGAAGACCTTACTTGATAGGAACAACCTCATCTAGAGAACTATTGCCAGTCAGAGTAGAAAATACTAATAGGTGAACAAACAGTCTGACTTGCATATATCCTTTTTATCTGTGTAGGCTGGCAAGGAACCAGATCAAGCTGAAGTTCATTTGTCCATTCACAGAGAAGAGACTGAATGCACTGAAACAGGGCCTCTGATCCCCACTGTGAGCAATGTGTAGATATGGTTCTGTTAGTTTTAGTAGAACTTATCTACACCCAATTTTATTTGGAGTTCCTTTCAGTGATGTCTGTTGTGTACAGATACACATAGGACTCTATCAGATGCACTAGAAACAGTGTCATAACAACGCCACATAAACACAAAAGGGCACACAGATCAGACGACAACACCCTTTTGCGTTTATGTCCTGTCAAACTCCCGTACCTTTTTATTGACGGCTTCAGCTATCAATAGTTCTTCTTCGTGGTCTCTGTGAATCCACACATAAAGGGTTAATCCTGCGCCTGCGCAGTAGCATTCGGAAGTCGTTAGAGTCAATTAGCCATTAGATTGAGTTTTGGCGGTAATCCCGCCCACCATCCCCTCCAGGCTATATAGGCCCTCCTCGAGCCCGCCATTTTAGTTCCTTTTTTTCCGCCGCGTTAGCAGCACGAGGAACGTTGTTGGAGTCTTAGCCTTCGGACTTGGATTCTACCCCCCCCCTTGGTCTTGCTTTCCCTGTTTTCTTCTCACCGTATAGGATTCTCTTTGACAGACGGATCTTCCTCAGGACGACCCCGAATTTACCGTCGCACCTCGAAACCGTGAGTGACCACATTGTGCATAATGGCGTCGATGGGCTTTTTCAAAGCATGCTTGACTTGCGGGGCTAAGATGCCCGAGTCGGACGGGCATTCCAACTGCCTGATGTGTCTAGGAGAAAGACACGATGTCCGATCCTGCCGCCACTGCAGTGCCTTCACCCCTCAGGCGAGGCGGAACAGGGAGAAGAGGCTGAAGGCCCAACTTTATGAGCATGTGCTCTCGGCCTCGGCCACGACTACAACAAGGCCCTCGACGTCCAGCTCAGTGCAACAACATAAGCAACCCGCTAAGGACCCCTCCAAACCGAAATCCCGGGACCGGGGGAAAGAGGTGGCCAAGAGTTCTTCCTCGAGATCGAGGAAGTCCAACTCCGAGACTGCGGACGGTACCGTCCCGAGAGATCTCGGTACCGCTACACTACAGAAAGAGAGGCCTAAGACAGTGAGACTTAGCTCCCCAAAGGCCGTCCCACAGGAGGAACTGCCAAAGAAGAAAAAGAGGCGGTCCGACGACTCCCTCTCGAGTGGGACTCAAAAAGGCCGGACACTGATACCGGACCACTCTCCGGGTCACAAGTCCCCGGTAGTCTCTCCCATCAGAGTTAGCCTCTCCAAGCTTCGGTCACCGCCGAGGGATACATCCTCGATGTCAGTAGGGGATAACAGAGAACGAGAGCTGTCGGAAGTTGAACTCCAAGAACCGGAGCTGAAGATCGTCGAGGTATCGACGAGCTCGATAGAAAGAGAGGGACGTCACCGATCCCGCTCGAGATCGATCACCTCGATATCGCATCAGTCCCGCTCACCCCAGACGATCCCGTCGAGGTCGGCCTCCCGCTCACGGTCCCGCTCACCGCAGCTCACCAAACCAGCCACCCCGCGAAGGTCTCCGCTTCGGTCCCGCTCCCGCTCCCGGGACCGCCACTACTCTACGGAAAGATCTCCACAGGGATCACATACCCCCCGTCGGTCCCGCTCCCCGAAGGGGTCACCGCGTCGGTCCCGTACCCTGCGACGAACCCACTCACCACGCCGGAGCCATAAGTCCCACTCCCCGAGACGCCGACACCGGTCCCGTTCACCGAGACGCCCACGATCCCGATCTGCGTCATCGGCCTCGTACATCTCCGAAGTGGGGACATCGGAGGAAGAGTGGCTGTGGGAGCGGTACGGCCGTAGGTATTACGAACGCCCTCACAGGTACCACCGGTACCACCCGTTCGGACACTACTGGGACCCCTACTACGAGGACGTCTTTGACCCCTCGCCACGCTACAGGGCTCGAAGACACAGAGACCGCCCACGGTCCCTAACACGCACCCCAGAAAAGGAGCGCCAACCCATCACTAGACCACCAACGGAATCTACACCCGTCAGGTACCGGCACAGCCCCGGGTGGCCTGGGCAAGAATAAGGAACCGGCCCCATCGAGATCGCCGTCGAGGTCGCCTTCCCGGGAGAGACCACTCCCACACAGCCCCCCACCTAGAGGCTCACCATCCGGAGCGACAGTGCCCCCCAGACACCCGACACCACCGAGAAGGCCGGTCTCAAGAACCCCTTTGGCCCACTCTTCAGACTCGGACTCGAGATCCTCTTCGCCATCACCGAGACCGTCCCCGGTTCCGGGAGGAGCGCGACCGGACCCGCCGTCGCCTTCGGACGATATGAAGGCTTTCGCCGACTTTATGCACCGACTAGCAGGCACCTTGGGGATCAAAACCACACAACCAGAAAAGGAGGTGGACGATCCCATATTCGAAGACCTGCAACAAGGGGCACCGTCCCTTCCCTCCTTATCCATCTCACCATACCTACTCCAGGTATTGAAGTCGTCCTGGGCTACACCATCTTCCACACCGCCCACATCCAAACGACTGGACCATCTATACCGAGTCTGTACAGACTCCGCACCGTGGCTTTCAATTCACCCAAAACCCAACTCGGTGGTAGTTGAGTCAGCTCAGATGAAGACATCTCAGAGACTACACTCCACCCCGTCAGACAAGGAGGGCAAGAAGCTGGACGCCATAGGCCGTAAATTCTACTCCTCCGCCTGCCTCCTCACTAAGATGACTTCGTACGCGGCCTGCATGGGAGCTTACCAGAAGTTCCTATGGGACGCTTTGTCGGTCCACATCTCGAAGGTAGCCAACTCAATTGCGGTCCGCCACCATGCATGGTTGCGATCGTCTGGGCTGTCACATACCGCCCGCTCTATCATTGAGGACCTTCCCTTCGACGAGCTGGGTCTATTCCACGCAGACACAGACTCGAAGCTGGAGCATGCGGAGAAGATGAGGTCGACAGCCAAGAAATTCGGCCTACCCAGCAGCCACCACCCGACAAGACCTCGCCTGACCTTTCGCAGGACGGGATCTACCTACCGCAAAAGATACAGCCCGCCACCCTCCAGACCACGACAGTCCTCCTCATACCAGCCACACAGGAGGTTGCAATCATTCAAGCCCAAGCCGCAATTCCCCAAACGGAAACAGGAGTCTTCCAAACAACGCGCTTGACTTCAAAGAGCCACTGCCACCACCAGACACCAACGCTGCCTCCCCACCCCATACTACACCCTCTCCCGCAGACTGCCTCTCAGAGGCACTCCATTCATGGCAACTCATTACCTCAGACCGTTGGGTCCTGAACATTATAAGGAGAGGATACTACATAGACTTCGAAGAGATTCCGCCCCCGAACCCACGCAGAGGAACCCCACTGTCTCCACTCATCGTGGAAGAGATCAACACTCTCCTACGAAAAGGCGCCATCGAACGAGTTCCCCGCTCACGCACGGGAGGCCTATTCCTCTCCAGATACTTCATCATAGAAAAGAAGGACGGAGGCGGCCGCCCCATCCTAGACCTGCGAGATTTGAACTCATTCATCCGCCCACAGAAATTCCGTATGGTTACGCTCCCATCTATACTACCTTTCCTGAGGTCAGGAGACTGGTTTGCCACCTTGGATCTGAAGGACGCTTACTTTCACATCCCAATCGCGCCCTCACACAGGAGATTCCTCGCCTTCGCGGTCGGCGACGCGGCCTTCCAGTTCAAGGTCTTACCGTTTGGCCTCTGTACAGCTCCAAGAGTATTCACGAAGTGCATGGCAGTGGTAGTGGCTTGGCTCAGACAGAGAGGCGTAGTGGTGTTCCCATACTTAGACGACTGGCTTTTTACGGCCCATTCGGCCGAAAAACTGGACAGAGACATCAAGATGACCATCAACTGGCTCGAGCGACTGGGCCTAATGATAAACTACGAGAAATCACATCTGCGCCCCTCGCGGCGCGTCAGGTTTATAGGGGCCTCCCTAGACTCCAGAGTAGGGAGAGCGTTCCTACCGGACGACTGGTTCCACACACTTCGAGCAGCAGTACTGAAGTGTGCAAACCGACGGAGGTCCACAGTGAGAGAGGTACAGCAGACCTTGGGCTACATGGCCTCTACTACAGCAGTCACACCCTTCGCGCGACTACACATGAGACCCCTTCAGAGTTGGTTCATCGCAAGGTTCAACCCGTATGTTCACGGGCCACACAAACGATTAACCGTCCCCCGACCACTCAGGAAATCCCTCCTCTGGTGGACGAACCCATGGATGGTCCAAGGGGGCCTGCCTTTCAAACAGCTAAACCCCACAAGAACCATCACGACGGATGCGTCCCTGTCAGGTTGGGGGGCTCACGCCGAAGGACTGTCTGTCTGGGGACGTTGGTCACGGGAGGAGAGGACACTACACATAAACGCCCTGGAACTCCTAGCAGTGTTCAAAGCCGTGAGGGCATTCGAACCCTCCCTGACCGGACAAGTGGTCCAAGTGGCATCAGACAATACCACAACGGTCTTCTACATAAACAAGCAAGGAGGAACGCACTCACCGACGCTCCTATGACTCACCCTGGAACTCTGGGACTGGTGCGTGAGACGAGACATCACACTACTAGCCATACATGTCCCGGGCAGGATCAACGACCTGGCGGATGCGCTCAGCAGATCAACCACCAGCAACCACGAATGGGCTATGGACAGACAGACGCTCGCCTCCCTCTTCTCGCAATGGGGCACCCCAACAGTCGACCTTTTTGCCTCCAAGAACAATGCAGTGCTCCCGCTGTTCTGCTCGAGGGGCCGTCGGTCACGGGACAGCCTGGGGGACGCGTTCCTATGGCAGTGGAAGGGCCCCCTGCTCTACGCCTTCCCCCTTCCCTCTCATCCCCAGAGTGATTTCAAAACTACACCAGGACAGGGCCAGGTGCATCCTAATAACTCCATGGTGGCCCCGACAACACTGGTTTGCCCCCCTCCTCAGGATGGCACGAGGATGGTACCACCGCCTCCCACGGAAGCCGAACCTTCTGTCAATGGCAGACGGCCAGATCCTCCACCCGGACCTCGACCTGATCAACCCAACAGCATGGCTGATAACGCCGTGAACCCTCTTTCAGAAGCAGCAAGGGACATCATCAGAGCGGCGCATCGGCCCTCAACGGTGAGGGCCTACGACTACAAGTGGAAAAGGTTTTGCTCCTTCCTAGAGGAGAAAAGGATTCCACTACACTTAGCGGACTCCTCTAACTTGATGGACTTTCTAGCCTCCTTCTCAGACAAGAACTTCGCAGTCTCTTCAATCAGGAGCTATGTAGCAGCGGTATCTTGGCACTTCCAACACCTAGGTAAACCATCCTGCTTTAGAGACCCTAAGGTAAAAGCCTTCATCAAGGGCTACACTAACCTACACCCCCCAACACTGGGGCCTACCCCCGCTTGGAGTCTGGAGATAGTATTAGCGGCCTTATCTAAGGCCCCCTTCGAGCCAATAACTACATGCGATCTCCGCCTCCTCTCCATGAAGACGGCTTTCCTGGTGGCGATCACATCGGCAAGACGAGCCAGCGAACTGTGCGCATTAAGGGTAGACCCCCCCTACACGCGCTTTCACTCTGACAAGGTGGTCTTGCGGCCGGACATTGCCTTCCTACCTAAAGTAGTATCCTGCTTTCACCTCAACCAGGACATAATACTCCCTGCCTTCCCTAGCCAACCGTCGGATGACGGCCAACAGTCACTCCAATACCTGGACGTCAGAAGGGCGTTAACTGTCTACATTGACAGAACCGTGCAGATGCGGAGGTGCAACAGACTCTTCATCTGCTATGCAGGCCCAAGGAAGGGCAAGGCGGTATCTTCACAACGATTCTCTAAGTGGGTAGCAGCGACGATCAAGCTAGCATACCAAATGGTGAATAGACAGCTACCGGAAGGCATCCGTAGCCACTCAACCAGAGCTACCTCCACTTCTACGGCATTCCTACAAGGGATCCCGATCCAGGACATCTGCAGGGCAGCCACATGGGCAACACCCCTGACTTTTGTCAAAGTTTACAAAATAGATTCTACCTCGAGAGAGGACGCGGCCTTGGGACGAGCGGTCCTCATGTCCTGCATTGCACAACGGACTTGACTGAGTCCATAGGCATTGGACATCACAGCGCAACTACCTCTGCTATGTAAATAAATGACCCTAAAGGGTCCCCTTTAACCTTATCTTGACTGGCGTGTGGTGTCTCATCATTTTGCTTCTGCCTTGGGTTTTAGACAGGACACACCCTCCTCCTGAGTATTAGCTTGCTAATCTACCCTTTATGTGTGGATTCACAGAGACCACGAAGAAGAAGGACAGGTTGCTTACCTGTAACTGTAGTTCTTCGAGTGGTCATCTGTGAATTCACACAATCCCACCCATCCTCCCCTCGGTGTCCTGGGTTACCTCCTCAAAAAAAAAAAAAGGGGGGGGCTGCAACTGCGGCTATTCGGAACTAAAATGGCGGGCTCGAGGAGGGCCTATATAGCCTGGAGGGGATGGTGGGCGGGATTACCGCCAAAACTCAATCTAATGGCTAATTGACTCTAACGACTTCCGAATGCTACTGCGCAGGCGCAGGATTAACCCTTTATGTGTGAATTCACAGATGACCACTCGAAGAACTACAGTTACAGGTAAGCAACCTGTCCATCCCCTGTGGCACTTTAGGGCTGGCATTGCTGGCATGCAAAACCTCGGGCCATTTAAATCTCATCACTGCAGCAAGACTGACCAATCCAGCACAAACACTTCTGGGTAAGATCATGACATTCAGGTAAGTTTAGCTCTTTTTATTACCCTCCCTGGGTTACTTGGGAATTTTAAAATTCATGTATGTGCTTTGTGCAACTTTTTATGTGTTAGTTTTGTTTTCATTTTTGAATTTCCCACATAACGAAGTCTCATGGGATTTCAAACGGGGAAGTGAATGGGGCTCCATTCATTTCCTCTTTATTGCCGGGCTGCCTTTTCCAGGAGCAGAAGATAAGTGCAGGGGGAGTTGTTCTTTTGCTGGCATTTTTTTTTTTATGCTGGCAAATGAATGTTTAAAGGGCTAGTCTGATAAAGTCCATAGTCTTCACACACAAGCAAGAAGAGAAAGAGAGAGAAAGAGAGCACTCGGAAGAGCAGGATAATAAATCATAAGAGTTTCATAAGCTTGTAAACTGCACATCCAGACTTTAGTACACTCAAGTGCACTTTACTTCCTGTACAAGGACCTTTTGTTAGACCACAATTGTCAGTTAAGATAAACAAGGGCAGCCTGTCATAAACCTGCATGGTGCATATGGAGATGTAATGCTCATATTTGTTTGATCTGGATTTTATTTAAAAGGAGGAGGAGGAGGAGGAGGAGGAGGAGGAGGAGGAGGAGGAGGAGGAGGATAGTACAGCTTTTATAGTATCAAAGACAAAGCACTGTTTTACTGGCAACATGAATGAACCTCCTGTACTTGCTCATTCCAAGCCTCACAGGCTTCAGCTGGTAAAGTTCATTGCATACCAAGAAGCAGGACTTTTATCAGGCTGCTAAAGGACCTAAAGGCAGCAGATCTATTTGATCTTGGAAGCTAAGTAGGGTCAGCCCTGTTGAGTACTTGGATGGGAGACCACCAACAAATACCAGGAAGTAACTGGCAAAACCACATCTGAGTATCCCTTACCTAAGAAAACCCTATGGTATTCATGGGGTTGCCATAAGTTGACAGACAACTTAAAAGCACACACACATGCACATACACCTGAAGAAGAAAATGGAAAGGATTGTTCCCAAGAAGAATGAAAGAGGAGACAAAGGAGATACAGCACACACATTTGGATGTATGTTGTAGGGAAGGGGTTAAACTTGTTTGGTTTGCATTTTAGTATGAACTGAATTATTTTATTAAATTTCACTTTGGGTACCCTATTGGGCAGAAAATCAAACAATAAAGAATACTGATACTAATATTACTTCAGTTGTCCCTTCATATTCACTCGGATTTGGTTCCAGGACCCCCTGTGAATACCAAAATCCATGAATACTCATGTCCCATTATATGCAATGGCATAGCAAAATGGTGTTCCTTATATAAGATGGTAAAATCAAGGTTTGCTTTTTGGATTATTATTTCTCTAAGAATATTTTCAAGCCATGAATATTTAAATCCGTGGATACCAAATCTGTGGATATGAAGGAACAACTGTACTATTCATTAAAAATACGAACTGACCTAATTTTTATGGTGTATCACTTTGGGGCCCTGGCAACCAGAAAAACAATTAATGTACACTTTCATTAATGAAGTAAGAATGATTATAATAATGATGACTAACTAATAACAAACTAATATGTGAACTGCAACACAACCATCCTCAAGTTTTGCCATTGTCTTGTTTTAAAAATATTCAAACACATTTCATCATCTGTAAACTGCTATGGAAACAGGACGTAACAAGCCCATGTTTATATAAATGTGAATTTTACACAGCAAGTGAAATAGACAGATTCATCCTTTCCTAATGAACTGAGCAGAATGATATCTCGAATTTCCCAGCTGTACATCAAATGCCTGTGATGTCAATCTGTTATCAGAAAACATGCAAAATAAGGAAACAAAGTGGGCAATATTGAAAAATGAGCAAAAACCAAGTTGCTGGTTTCCAGAAACCAAATACTGAAACAATCCGATGAATGCAGATGAAAAGAGCTTTTCATGATGACCAGCCAATCAAATTAGCAGACATTTGACAAAACAACGATTAACTTCTCCATGTCATGTTTCAGAATAAGGTTCTTGGATTTGCTCTGCATTGATTTTGCTACATCTGCCATCATCTTTGCATAGAACCTATGTATCTTTGTCAGTCTGGTGCCAAGGCTGAGTTAAAAATCAGCCCAACAAGCCAAGTGATGCATGGGAGCATATCAGAGCCAGGAAGACTTTAGAGATTATCAGATGAGTACCTAAAAACGTTATTATGGCAATATATTTTACAGTGTTCATGTTGTGGCACAATGACACATGTTTTTGCATGCTACCGTGATAACAATACAAAATCACCCCAAGAATCTGGCAATATGAGCGCTCGCACTGCTTACTTCCACGTTTCTCTGTGAACAAGATTTTGGTACATCTCAAGAAGATGCAAGTGTGCTAAAAAGCCCCAAAACACCAAAATTTTAAAAAGAAAACATTCAGAAAAGCACCGATACACATTTAGAAACTTACAAGCAAGACAGGGAGGTTCATAAAAAGAGCATACAGTACCTAATTTTCCCATTCACACCTGGAAGTGTTCTGGCGGGACCACCCATTGACGCTGGAATTGCACCAGCAGAACAGGGCACATTTTCACATACATAGAAATGCGGAACACAAAAGCTATGGGAGAGCAACTTTTGATTTCTCACCGACAATAAAAAGAAGAACTCCCTCATAATGGCAGCAGAACTCTTGCAGAACACTGGGGCATGACATCGTCTGATAAGGAAGCCCTTTTGTGATCTCATGGCATCGTTATGCCATTTTTGACACATCTGATAATATCCTGTGTGTCACAGGTAAATTCTCTCCCCTGACAGGAAACCCCTTTTTAGCCATTTCTGTTCAGGAAGGCTGAATAGTCAGCTGGGGCAGATGAAGCCAGCCCAGACAATGAAGATTATCAGACATGAGGGAATGCACCACAAAATCACATTCCCAACCACATTAGATGATCACTACAAGAACAGAAAGGGCAACCTTACCAGACATCCATGTCCTTCTGCTGTTGTGGGGTGTAGCACTGCCGTGGATAAGGCTTCCATTTTGCATTGACTGGAAGAAGCCTCTAATAAAAAGGGACACCTTACTACGCCCACAGAACGCTGGAAGACGACATCATCTGGTAAGGTCCCCCCTTCCTATGCTTCTAGCGATCTTCTGATGCAGTTTTTGCCACATCTGATAATCTCCAATATTCCACTGCTGGGAAGCTGTTCCAAGATGCAGTTCTAATGGCTACGCTAACCACATGGGGCAGTCACATAATGTGATAGCTAATTTGTCTGTTAACTCTTTATCCCCAGATTTTCAGTTGTATAGTCGACCCTCCATATCCACAAGTTATGCATCCATGGATTCAACCAACCACTACTCAAAAATATTTTGAGGTGGGGTGGGGATTCCAAAAAGCAAGCCTTGCTGTTCACCATTTTATATAAGGGACACTATTTTACTACACCACCATATATAATGAGACTTGAGCATCCGTGGATTTGGTATCCACAGGGGGTCCTGGAACCAAACCCCAGCAGATAGTGAGGGTCTACTGTATCATGCTTTTACCTTGTTGTAAGCTGCCTTGGGTCAGGTGGGATATAAATTAAATTAAATTAAATTAAATTAAATTAAATTAAATTGATAAACAAATAATCATAAGAGATTATCAGACATGGGGGAATGTGGCCAAAAAAAAAAAAAAAACCGTTCCCAACCACATCGGAAGATCTCTAGGAGAACAGAAATAGCAACGTTACCAGATGCACACATCCTTCAGCCATTTCCAGGGCATAACATTGTCACGGATGACACTTCCCCTTTTCATTGACGGGGACAAGCCACCAATAAAAAGGGGCACCTTATTCACACCTGTGCTATGCCCCTGGGACACTGGAGGATGACATTGTCTGATAATGTCGCCCCTTCCTGTTCTCCTAGTGATCCTCTGACATGGTTTTTGCCACATCTGATAATCTCCACAGAGAAATGAAGTTACCTGGTTCTCCTGGTGGTGGTGGTGGAACAGGTGGAGGAGGATGTGGAAGAGGGTGAGGAAAATGTCTGAGCCTTTGTGATCATGACTATGAACAGATACATGATTTCTCTATAGCAAAATACTGGAGGAGAGTAATTTCTGTGGAATTCACAAAGTAATAGTAAGATAAATGCCATGAAAGGTCTGTAGGGCAAGTATCCATCTCCAAAAGAGAATGACTTTGTATCATACAATTAATTTGTTTTTGACTTACCTGGCTTAATTTTTTATTTTATTTCCTCAGGTGGTTAAAGAGGCCCACTGCTGGATGGGCAGGACACACTGTGAGAGATAATGACAGACAAGTAATAATCGGCATTCTGCTTCTTATGGTCATGTTTTTGCTGGAGTGGAGAAAAACCTTTCACATTAAAGCTCTCTGTGCTCTAGCCCAACCCAGAATTGTCAAATGGTTCTACTAGTTGCCAAAGATTCTCAGTCTTTGATGTCCAAAAATGGCCTTAGATGTTAATACATGCATGGAAACAGTAGGTGCAAATTAGGTGATTCCTGTTCCACGTGCTTCTTTGGAACATGCCTGAAGAACATATCAGGTTACTCTCATTCTATGAAATGTGTTAATGTATATGGTGATGAGTTCGAGTTATTACACACACATATATGCACACATCATTCATACAATATAATGCTTCCTTCAAGATTGTGTGTTGTGCACCTTCAAGTCATTTCCAACTCATGATGACACTAAGGTGAACTTTTCAAGGGGTTTTCTTTGCAAGATTTGTTGAAGAGGTCGAATGTTGTCTTTGCCTTTCTCTGAGGCTGAAAGAATGTGACTTTCCCAAGGTCATCCAGTGAGTTTCCATGGCTGATCAGGGATTCAAACCCTGGTCTCCAGAAGCATAGTCCAATGTCAAACCACTACACCATGCTGGCTCTCTACTCTATTCAAGACTACCTAGTATCTAGTAGGGCAGTACCTAGCACCAGCCCCTTCCATCCTTGTTTTTCTCACATGGAAAGTGATGTATCAAAAAAACAAAACCTCCTCTTCACCTGGAGGCTCTCCACTCCAGAAAAACCTCCAATTTTCCAGGTGTGATAATGTGAGATTCCATCTATATTATCTACCCACTCAGCAATCAGGTAAATGAAGGGTTAACTCAGGTCTGCAGAAGGTTACACCTTTAGGGTCAGAATTATCATGATGTCACAGGTCAGCAGGGACAAATGACCAATCAGGACTGAAAGGGTAGTGATCTTCAAGGTAATATATACTGCCTCGATGTCACGAGGCAGAGAGAAGAACAAAGGAGCCTGAGATGAACAACGTTGCATCTCAGCTTGAATGAGAATAAAGGACCATAAAATGGAGGACAGCTGTTTTGAGTCTGGTCTGAACAGACACATGACTCCAGCCTTCTTCTGAATTCAACAGACTAAACTACATCTAGTGACTAGATTAGGAAATATTTAGCTAGATTGCATCAGGGAATTTATGTTTATTTTCTCACATTGGCTGAATGCTTAACTATCTGTAACTTCTATGGATGTGCCTGGAAAGGAACAGCCTTTCCATGAGAATTATCTGCATGCTTTTTGAACATTGTTTGGAATAAATAGCTTTCCTAATCATTCTGTCAGCTGATGCATACACGTGCCTTGTTTTGCTTGGATACTTCTCTTCCCTTCAGGACAGAGGGGAGGGGTGGTAATAGTTCTGCCAGTGGCAGGGAGTAGAGAAAGAAACCCTCACAGTTTCTCTTTAGACTGTGTTGTAAAGGATTGGAATTCAAAGAGTGGTGGCAGCCAGATCAATAGAGGGTGTAAGGGAATTCCCAGGCAGAGGAATTCCAGGATTGTGTCTCAGAAGGGTAGCTTAGTCCTTTATGTCTTCTTCTGGGCCCAGTGCTATTCAACATCTTTATCAATGACTTGGATGAGAGAATTAGGGGCATACTTATCAAATTTGCAGATGACACCAAATTAGGAGGAGTAGCTAATACCCTAGAGGACAGGATCAAAATTCAAAATGACCTGGATAGACTGGAGAGCTGGGCCAAAGCTAACAAAATGAAATTCAATATGGAGAAATGTAAGGTACTGCACTTAGGGTGGAAAAATGAAATGCATAGATATAGGATGGGGGAAGACCTGGCTGAACGAGACTACATGCGAAAGGAATCTAGGAGTCCTAGTAGACCACAAGTTGAACATGAGTCAACAGTGTGATGCAGCAGCTAAAAAGGCCAATGTGATTTTGGGCTGCATCAATAGAAGTATAGTGTCTAGATCAAGGGAAGTAATAGTGCCACTCTATTCTGCCTTGGTGAGGCCTCACCTAGAATACTGTGTCCAGTTCTGGGCACAATTCAAAAAGGATATTGACAAATTAGAGTGTGTCCAGAGAAGGGCGAGTAAAATGGTGAAAGGTCTGGAAACCATGCCTTATGAGGAAAGACTTAGGGAGCTGGGTATGTTTAGCCTGGAAAAAAGAAAGTTAAGGGGTGATATGATAGTCCTGTTTAAGTATTTGGAGGGCTGTCACACTGAGGATGGAGCAAGCTTGTTTTCTGCTGCTCCACAGACTAGAACACAGAGCAATGGATGCAAGCTCCAGGAACAGAGATTCCACCTCAACATGAGGAGGAACTTTTTGTCAGTAAGAACTGTTCGGCAGAGTGGAAACACACTCCTTCAGAGTATGGTGGGATCACCTTCCTTGGAGGTATTTAAACAGGCTGGATGGCCATCTGTCAGGGATGCTTTGATTGTGTATTCCTGCATGGCAGGGGGTTGGACTGGATGGCCCTCGTGGTCTCTTCCAACTTTACAATTCTATGATTCTATGATTCTTCCAGAAGAAGAACCCCCCCCAAGCTGATTACACCATGGTTCTCACTCATGTTGAGAGCTTCCACAAAATCACCTCTCCAAGTGTGTCACTTTCCACATGAGGAAAATGATGATGATAGTACTTTCTTGTTCCTATGTTCAGGAGTAATACCTGAATAAAGTTAGCGACATACCCACAGTCTGGAGAGAATGTTACCCTAAGAGGTGGGGGGCTGCTTTGAGACCCACCCACAATACTAAAAATCTAGATGGGGGGATTATTAGCCCAAACAGTATGCCTGTGAGAGGAAAGTAACTGTGGGGACCTTTTCACCTGTGTATACCAACTGCAAAGAACTCCAGTTAAAGTGAAATAAAGTATTTTTTACTGGAAATAACACAAAAAGCATTCACACATGCAACACATGTTCCTAAGAACCACCAAGGGTATCAAAGAGAAAGGCAGAAAGATTGGATAGAGGTAGAGATTTGGGAAAAATAGGGTAATAGTTACCAAACTTGAAGAGCAAAGTACTCAGATAGAAGTCCAAGGGTGGCACTGGAAGTTCCAATCTAGAGGTGTGCTGAGAAAGAGACTGGCCAGGCTTGTCCACAATGGCACACCTTTCTATTGTTGGGGGACTAATATTTAGACCCTGCTTCATATCATGAAGGGATACTCTGGCTAGGACAAAGCCCAGATGGGTTTTCCACTGGGTAAACAAAGGAACCTTAAACTTAACTGATTGTTGTTAATGGCTGGAAGATTGGAATTGATGGGTTTACGACAAATTTGCAATAAAGGACAGGAGGGGGGTTCAGATGTGATTTCCTTGGGATTGGGGTTGAAAAGGTCACTTGATTGTTTAGTTGGATGACTCATTGCTGAGGTGCCCAAGAAGGAATTAGCACCTACCTCCTTGATGGCTTTGTTTACTGGTGGCTTCAGCACAATCCTAAAATGGACTTGCTTGCTAAAATATTTTTAAGATACCTTCCCAGGTCCTTGTGTCCTCCACTTGACCTCTTTTTGGATCACCCCAGTCAACTTGACCCCTTGGAAGTGTCCAATATTTCCAATCATGAGATATTATTGGGAGGGGTTTTAGGGCATGCTAACAAGTGCTACTTTAAACATTGGTTTACCAGTTTCTACCACTCTACTTTTTGATAGGCAAGGAGCTGACATGCCCAATGAAACCTCGCTCCCAGAGGTACTGGATTGGCCACTATAATTGTGTCTAGCTTCCTCTACACAGAACCTTCTCTACATTGATAGCTTTAGAATGAAGAAACTAATGAAAGAACTATAATTTAGCAACAGCACATTATTCTCTTATCATCCTAGCAACTGTCCCTCAAGCCTTTTCAAAAGTAAATGCCCCCTTGTTTACTAACATTCCACCCCAACTGTGCCCCTCTTCATCCAAACCCAGTATTTCTCTTGCAAATTTACATGGGCCAATGGAGATATATGCTGGCAGCACTACACCTTAGGTAACGAGTGCTCCACATACCACCGGCTGCGATATCATTTCTGAACACAATTCGAGGTACTGTTGATGATTTATAAACCCATATTTTTTTTTATTTTACTTAGTTATTTATACCCCGCTTTTCAGCCACAAGGCTATCAGAGCGGCTTACAAATTGTTTTAAGCAATAGCTATTTACACATCTAACTGCATTAAACAGCTTCCAATGTGTGTTAGCTAATTGCCCCCACAAGCTGGGTACTCATTTTACCGACCTACGAAAGGATGGAAGGCTGAGTGAACCTTGGAGCCCGCTGGAATCGAACTTGCAACTCGCAATGTGGTGACTTGCAATACTGGCATTTAACCACTGCGCCACCAGGGCCCAGGCTATTTGAAGGACCACCTCTCCCTTTATGACCCTATCAGAGCTCTAAGATCTTCTGGAAAGGCCCTTTTCTCTGTCCCAACATCTTCTCAGGCATGTTTGGTGGGAAAAGAGAGAAGGCCTTCTCAGTGGCTGTTCCCAGACTTTGGAACTCCCTCCCTAGAGAGGCCAAGATGGCTCCACCCTTGCTCCCCTTCATCAGCAAGTTACAACATTTTTTTGCCATTGGGCTTTTTGAAAATGATTGGGATGGGCTTTAATGCTGTCTGGTGCTGTTAAGGTTTATACTGTCAGGGTGTTGAGATATGCAACCTGGAAATTTATACTATAAAGAGCTAGTATAGTATGTTACAGTCTGCAGGGATCAGTAATGAGAAGGCTAAATGCAGCTGGCTAGCATATCTTGATTAGGCCTGGGAGACTAGCGTGGGAAGGAAGAAGGCCAAGTCCTTATTTCTGTGAGAGAATGTGTGTGAGAACCAGTGTCTCTGTATTATTGAATTAGATTTTGCTCTGAGACTGTGTAGTTTACTCTGGGCTGTACAGTGACAGGACTGCACTGTATGTTGTGCTGTGATATGTAGTCTGCCTGATAGGAGTCTCAGACTCATCGTAAATACGACTATAATATGCTTTAGTAAAGTGAAATAGTCTAGACACACATCTGTGTCTGAGTGCTCATTTTATTGCCTGATGAATGCAACTCCACTACAACAACTTTTGCTGCCTTGTCCTCTTGATATGCTCAGAGGTACCAGTGCACTACCATGTCAGGTTATGGGCCCAGGCTGTACCAGTATCACCAGTCTGTGTCAGCTGTGGCCAGTCTACACCAGTAAGCTGTGGAGTGTTGTCTGTGAAGTTCCTGACTCAGTGTGTGGCTCTGTGAGTGGGAGCACAGCTATTGAGGGGCTTGGAGACACCTGATTTATTGCTGGAATGGCGTTGACAACTAACCTGAGTTTTTTTGCCTCTGGAGAGGCTGAATGAGAGCAATTATTTGGATTGGTGCATGAAAATGAAAATGTTTCTGCTCCAGGAAGACTGCTAGGATCCTGTGGTGATTCCTGCTGCACAGCCTACAGCTGCTGAGAGAACTAGTTTAAGTACGAGATCTGCAAACAGCCAAGGAATGTTGGGATGCTTTAAGGGCAATTTATGTTCATGAGATGGCTGGATCAAAGATTCGACTCACAAGGAAGGTCTACAAAGCCCTGTTGAGATATGTGGAGGAGGCCAGAAGGTAATCAAACCTCATGGTAAACAGCAAATGCTTCAAGTCGACACATTCCAGGAACTCCGGAGCATAGATGACTAATTAAAGCATCAAAGAAAAATTTATTGCTGGCAAAATAAAGAGCAAGCCATTGCAGGCAGGTTCAGCAAATCAAGCAGCAGCACATTATACGGCATGCATAACAAACAAAAGGATGCCAGCAGAATACAAAACCACACCTAGGTTCTTGTAGCCTTTCTATTTAGGAACAATGTGCAACTGACATACAACTCATTACTTGAATACACATGGTTATCATTCTGCTTTCCAAGACTGAGGGAGGTGGCCTGTATACTGCACTTACTTAGGTCAGAACACACTGTGAGGAAAATTAAACACACAGACAGACAATGCTTTATCATATCTGACAAGCCCAGCTGAGACAGGTGATGATGCATCTCTGCATTTGCAGCATCTAAGGTCTCTCTTTGTCTTTTTGAAAGAGGAGAGGCTTTATTATACTGAAGCTGAGAAAGTTTATATTATTCTTAGTTCTTTGGACCCTGAGCGAGAGTTGTCAGTGAATTTTATCTCTGGGAAGCTTTTGGAGGAGCAACACAGATGACAGACATGCAAAGCTGAAGAGAAACAGAACAGCTCCAAAAGTAAAGATGGTAACTCCAAATTGTTCAATAATGAGGATACTGGAGATGTGTTTGTAGCTAGAAAATGCTGAAGCTGTGGATCTACAAATCATCTCACAAGGCAGTTCCAAATAAGGACAAGATAACAGCCATAAATCAAGGAAGAAAAACAAGGGCAGTCAGCGTACTCAAACTGTTTCAGCTGTGGTGAGAAAAGGAAATTCCACAGAATTAGGTGCTTGATTCTGTGTGTTCTGTACATCTGGATAACAGTGACTTTGTGTTTGTGAATATGTCAGATGCTAAAATTTGTAATGTAACTCTTGAAAATGGTTATAAATCCAGTGTAAAAGCAGAAGGAACATGCTTTATTCCCTGTTTTGCCCACAATTTTGACAAAGTATTGTGTGTCCCATTCCTCAAGTACTGTTTGCTTAGTATCAGCATATTGGCTACTGAAGGGTATGAAATTACTTTTACTGGTAACAAATGTTATGTGTCAAAAAATGGGCAGATTTGTGCTGAGGGACAATGGAAAAATCAGATATATTACATGAAGCCAAAACCTGAGGGCTCAGCCAAGGCTGTAATGACTTGCATACATGATTCATGCATACATATAATGCATAGAAGGTTATGACATGCAAGTTACAAAGTGTTAAGAAAAATGCCTAAGGAGTGCCATGATATACAGGTAAAACATTGTGATTTTTTTCTGAACTGTTCTATTTGTAAAGAAGCGAAAAGTAAGGTGGCTCCAATTCTTAAGTTCAGTGACAGCGTGTCAAAAAGATTTTTGAACTGGTGCACACAGATCTAGCTGGACCCTTTACTCCATCTTTGTGGGGAGCCAGGTTTGCTATGATTATTGTGGATGATTTTTCCAGATTTGGTTTCTGCTATTTATTGAAACATAAATCAGAGTCTTATCTATCACCACATCAATTGTCCAAAATGTATAAGAATGTATCAAACAACTGCTGGAAGTGTAATGAAAACAACGGAACATTCTAGCATTTGTGGTGGAGTTGTAAGGCTGCTACAAAATACTGGAAAGAAATTCAAAAAACTATTGAAGAAATATTAAATGTCCATATCCCTTTCGAACCAGAGATATTCCTATTGGGAATGATATAGAGAAAAGTGGAGAAAGAGCATGGCAAACTTCTTTTTTATATGTTGTCAACAGCAAGGTTGGTGTATGCAAGATTATGGAAAAACAAAGAGCACCCAACGATTGATCAATGGCTGGAAAAACTTTATGATGTAATTGGGCTAGATAGGCTTACAATGCTCCTAAAGGGGGAAAGCATCAAAAAACATATAGATAATTGGAATAAAGTGTCAAAATATTTGGAACTCAGTTGGGGCAAAATAGCGGCAATCAAGATATAGAGACAAAGAGATAATACACTTTTATAAATATAAAGGGGGAAAAGACAGATCTCTCATAAGAATAAGACAAAGATGGATAAAGAATAACATAAAGAAGGATAAAGTAGGGTCAGAGGAAAAGGAAGAATGAGTATATGTTATAGGGGTTTAGAGAAGAAGGGGGATATATAGATTGGTATAAATATGGTAGTATGGTAATTGCTATAAATATGGTAGATAAATACAGCTGGTTGAGAAAGACAGAAAAAATGAATTTATGAAAATAACTGAAGCATACATCGTACATCACTGGTGAATAAGATGCACTAAGCATTGACTCAAAGAATAAGATAAGCTGGGGGGGGGTTAGGGTTGAGTGGATGAAGCGAATGGATATAGAATGAGAGAGTAGAATAAAGAAAACAGAAACAATAGAATAATACCCTTAACAGGGTTGTGAGAGATATGTTTGATAGGGATGTGTTTGATACCTATGTTTATAGTTTATAGTCTATACTCTATTTTATGTATGTTGAACGTTTCATGTATTTTAATTTATAAAATCAAAGAGGATGAGTGGTGTATGTATAACTTTGAAAATAAGACTGATCTGAATAAAAAAGAAAAAAAAGAAACATAAATCAGAGGCTTGTGAAATTTTTCAAAATTGGTGTGCTCGTGTAGAAAGGAAACATGATGTACAAATTTCTGCTCTGCAATCTGATAGAGGAGGAGAATTTATGCCTGAAAAGTTTCAGAAATGGCTCAAAAACAGGGACATATTTCATAGACACACTGTTCCTTTTACAACATTCCAGAATGGTGTGGCAGAATGTCATTTTGGTGTACTACAACCCATGAAGGACTCTCTACTTTTTGATTCTGGCATGGATCAAAAGTATTGGGCTGAAGCAATGCTCACAGCTAATTACATTCATAACAGGCTGTGGAACTCTGTGGTACAGAACACACCAAATTTTAAGCTGTATGGCAAGAAGCCATCAGTCAAACATCTGAGAATTTTTGGTAGCTATGCTTGGGTGAACATTCTCAAAGCTACAAGGAGAAAGGGGTCTACATAAGTGCAAAAATTACAGTTTGTGGGATATAAAGTTGGCTCAAAAGCTTACAGGTTTGCACTTGGGAATGGGAAGTTTCTAATTTCCAGAAATGCCCAATTTGAGAAGCATAGTAATTGGTGCCATGTGCATTCTAATCCTGAAGTGCTTCTGCCTGTTAGTGATAATGCTCATGAACTGCAACATATGCCAGGGCAGGCTTTACCTTGTGCTAGAAGCCCTGTTGAGGTTAAGCAGGAGTGGCAGCAATGGAGAAGCCTACCACAAGCAGAAAGCAGTGAGGAAGAGGAGGTTACTCAATTTCTTACGCCAAGAAGATCAAGTCGTCAAACAAAGGGCATCCCACCTCAGAGATTTACAGTGCAGAATGCTGTAAGGGTATGCCAAATCACATGTGATCCTAACAATTACAATCACGTTCTGCAATTGCCTCAAGAGGTGAGGAAAATTGGAATGAATGTTTGAATGATGCTTTGTTAGCTATTGGTTTTAAGCAATGTATTGCTGATCCCTGTATGTACATAGGGGGTGTTCATCAAACTTATGAAATTTTGATTGTGTTTGTGGATGATCTGTGTTTGACCACTAAAATAGATGAACAGGTGAAAACATTTACTCAAGCACTTGGTAAAAATTTTCAAATTAAAGATTTGGGTGAAGTGCAACAATATTTGGGTGTAAATGTAATAAGACTGGATGATGGGAGTTTTCTACTTAGCCAAGAGCAGAAAATAGTAAAACTGCTATGTGACTCCAACATGTATGATTGTAAAATTCTCCAACACCCATGGTAACTGATTTTGTAAATACCACTGAGGAAATATTGTTTCAGAATACTGAATTTATCAGTCTGCTGTTGGAATAATAATAATAATAATAATATATATATATTTTTTTATCCTGCCCCTCTGTTAAAAACAATCGGACGGCTTACAAAAATTAAAATACCAATACAGATTAAAATCCACAAATGCCACCCACCCCCACCCTCCCCCATACAAAGACATTAAACCAAAATACATTAAAACAACTGATCTAAAATCACATTAAAATAATAAAAAATAAATAACCAGCAGAGTAAAAAGGGCCAGGAGCTTACTTCTTCTTCTTTTTTTTATCAAATTGGACATGCCCCTACATATCCTATGGAGTAAACATTCTGAGCAGATTGGTATCACAACCTACACAAAAAGCCTGGCAAGGCTTGAAAAGAGTGTTGAGATATTTAAAAGGTACTATGGATTGTGGGTTATTGATTATGTCCAAAGGTTGCTATGAACTGCATTGCTATGTGGATAGTGATTTTGCACAAAATGTTTCAGATAGAAGGTCTACATCTGGAATGATTTTTTCATATGCAAATTCACCCATTTTCTGGAGGGCAAAAAAACAGACAACAATTTCTTTATCTTCTGCAGAAAGTGAATATGCTACTTTATCAGATCTTTGTTCTGAAGTGATTTGGATCAAACAATTGTTCATTGATCTTGGAATGCCAGTACAGGAACCAGTTGAGGTCTGTGAGGACTCACAAGCTTGTATACAAATGGCAACTGCTGAAGCGGTTAAATCTCGAACTAAACATGTGGCTGTGTGGTATCAAAATATCCATGAAGCAGTAAAAGCAGGGCTAATTACCCTGATTTATTGTCCAACACAAGAAAACCTAGGTGATTTGTTCACAAAACCACTGGGTCCTATCAAATTCCAGTCCTTGTGTACAAAGCATGGTATGGTCAAATATGTGTAAAACAGCTCATTTAAGTATAAATTTAGAGGGGTGTCAGGGTGCTGGGATATACAATCTGGAAATATATACTATAAAGAGCTAGTATAGTATGTTACAGCCTGCAGGAATCAGTAATGAGAAGGCTAAATGCAGCTGGCTAGCATATCTTGATTAGGCCTGGAAGACTAGCGTGGGAAGGAAGCAGGCCAAATCCTTATCTCTGTGAGAGAATGTGTGTGAGAACCAGTGTCTCTGTATTATTGAATTGGATTTTGCTCTGAGACTGTGTAGTTCAGTCTGGGCTGTACAGTGCAGTCCTGTCACTGTATGTTGTGCTGTGATATGTAGTTTGTCTGATAGGAGTCTCAGACTCATTGTAAATACCACTATAGTATGCTTTAATAAAGTGAAAGAGTTTAGACACATATCTGTGTCTGTGTGCTCATTTCTTTGCCTGATGAATGCAACTCTACTACAACTTTTGCTGCCTGGTCCTCTTGATATGCTCAGAGGTACCAGTGTGTTACCATGTCAATACATAGTCTTTTAATGAACTTTAATGTTTGTAATGGTTAATGCTTTTAACTTTATAAATTGTTTAATTATTTTTAAATAATGTTTATACTTAAACTATTATTGAAGGTTTTTCATAGTTGTAATCGGCATTGTCTTTAATATGTTATTATCTGCCTTGAGTCTCATTACTGAGAGAAAAGCTGGATATTAATGAATAAAATTATTATTATTAGTAGTAGTAGTAGTAGTAGTATAATTTACTATTATTATTTCTCACTCCACCATGACACCATAGTTTGGTGGTTTCCCAGCTTTTGTACAGGCTTTTCTCCCATCCTTATAGTTTGAAGTGCTCTTCCTAAAGCTTAATTACTAGAACTGGAAAAACCACTTCTGAGTATTCCTTCCCTAAGAAAACCCTATGAAATTCATAAATTCATCAGGTCACCATAAGCTGAGAGTGTACTTGAAAGGCTGCATGCACACATGCACACAGGCGCACGCGCGCACACATAGACTACGGTAGCTTTAAATTAAAATATAAAACTCTGAGGAGAGAAATGAAGGTGAGCTGCGTTTTGGGGCTGAACATTGATTGTTTGCCTGCTCTGTTTGAAGGTTTCTGTGGTTGCTTTTCCTTGTTTTCTGCTATGTGTTCTCCCTGAGCTCATGGTCTAAGGGGTTGGGGCTTCTGCTCAGTCACTGACTTGGTTGTGGCAGAGCTAGCAGCCATGAACTCTACATAGCTGCTGCTTCAGTCTTTGGAGCTCTGTCTATGAGAAGAGAAAAGAAGGTGAGCTGTGTTTGGATAATTTGGATAATGCCCTCCTAAAACAGACAACTAAATATTCAAAAAGGAGAGATGTAGTAGTAACGGGAGACTTCAACCACCCTGATGTTTGTTGGAAGTCACACTCTGCCAAGAGTATAAGTTCCAATAAATTCCTCACTAGCCTTGCAGACAATTTCATTGTACAAAAAAAAGGTGATGGAAGTAATAAGAGGTTCAGTAATTTTGGATTTGATCCTAACCAAAAGAGATGAACTGGTCAATGGGGTAGAAACAGTGGGATCCTTGGGTGGGAGTAACCATGTCCTCTTCAGATTATTTAGTTAGTTAGTTAGTTTAGAGTATTTATACCCTGCTCTTGAGCCACAAAGGCTCTCAGAGCAGCTTACAAATTGTTAGCAATAGCACTTGCACTTCTATACTGCTCTACAGTGCAAGGCACTCTCCAAGCAGCTTACAATGTGTTAGATAGGTTTTCCTTGTTTTGTTTTTTTTTTTTTCCGGGCTGTGAGGCCATGTTCTGGAAGAGTTTACTTCTGAAGTTTTGCCTGCATCTGTGGCTGGCATCTTCAGATAATAGTTGGGTAGGAGTGTGTTGGAGAGCTATGACAGGGCTGAGAGGGCTACCCCACCCTCCCCCACACTCCTATCCAACCATTCTCTGAAGATGCCAGCCACAGATGCAGGCGAAATGTCAGAAGTACACTTTTCCAGAACACAGCCTCACAGCCCAGAAAAAAAAAACAAGGAAAACCTATGGATGCCAGCTGTGAAAGCCTTCGACTTCATATTGAACATCTCTATGGGGAGAAACTGTTCTAAGACACCCGGAGACTGGAAAAACTCTGAACCAAGAGAGCACATCTACTCTGTTCATTAAGTTTCTTGTTACGATGCAGAGACACAGAAACCATACCACACTTTCTCACAGCAAAAAGGACATTAAAATCCCCACAGGCCAACCAGATCTACAACAGAATGGAAAAAGCACTGTTATGAGAGTGAATACACACCACCCACAAAGACCTGGCCAACACAGACAAGGAGCTACTATCACTCCACCTCAACATCAGTCAAAATATAAACACCCAAGACTGGGACAAAATTGACAACCACACCTACAGAAAAATTGAAAAAGATATGGTGATTCACACTGAAAGGCAGAAACAAAAATTTGACAAAGGCCACAAAAACCAACGGAAACCCCAGCTGGACAGATCACAGACTATTATCAACCTAACAGAATGGCAACTTTCAAAAGAAGAAACATCCGTCCTGTCCAAAAGAGGCAATTTTGCAGTTACCACCAGAATCCCAGTTAAAAACATCATCGCCCATGTTGAATCTGCCCTCTACCATCTCCCAGAGGAAGAGGCAGAAGAGATAAGAGGAGAAACAGCTAGGATCCTGAGGAACCACCCAGCAACATAACCATAAAAGAAAGAAAAGCCATCAAGGATCTCAGCAGACTCAGAAATCATTATTCTCCCAGCAGACAAAGGCAATGCCACGGTAATCATAGAAACAGAAAAATACATATAAAAAATAAGGGAACTCTTGGACTCAGCAACATACAGAAAACTCAAGCAAGACCTGACCAACAAAATCACCAGAAAAACAAATCCCTTGATCAAGAACTCATCAATTCAGCCAATCATACACCAGAATCTATGCAGATCAGAGGCTCTCCCACCAAGACTATATGAACTTCCCAAGATCCACAAGGATTCCATTCCACTCCAACCCTCCAGGTAGTGGGGTTCACAGATCCTTTTTGTGTGGTCTACCAATGTTTTTATTGTGCTTCTTTTTTGTCCTGGGTGATGATTGGAGTTCTTGTGTAGGTATCTGTCCTTGCGTGTGGGTTTTCTGTATATCTTGTGGCCTAGCCATTGGTTTGGTTTGGGGATAACTAGGACATCCAAGAATGGCAGTGTTCCTTCCTTTTCTTTTTCCATCGTGAATTGAGGTGAGCTCTGGACAAGATGGACAATTGTTAGCAGCACATCTGTGTGTTGCTTCAGCTTTGCATGATTTATTATTATCTTTATGCTTATAAAGATATGGAAGGATCCCACAAGGATAGATTCCGAGTCTCCTAGATAGCCCCTGGCTCAGAAAGGAGCTGGAAGCTGCCAGGTGCAGGTGCGTGCCTGGGAATTATAGATTCCTCACTGCAAAGCTGAAAGGAGTTGTAAAGACTCATAAGGCAGGTGAGATGGAGGCTCCTCCAAACAAGGATTTATAACATGGTTAATGGGACCCCGGATGGTCCATGCTGAACAGGAAAGGGGGAATCCCCCCCAATGCCTAGTTAGAGATCTATTGTGCTTGAGTGGGTACAAATAACTTTGCATTGTAAATAATTCAAGTGCGGCCTCCATTGTAAAAGTATTTGCAAACCGAAAGTAGCTCTGGGAGGGACAGATAGCCTTTTGCTCAAAATAACTGTGGGATAACATAAAGTGGCAATTTTGGACAGAAATAAGAACTACTTAAATGTTTAAGACTCAAATAATTAAAAGGTTTATGTGTGTGCCACTTTTGAGAAAAGAGGAAAAAGGGAAATAAAGTCTGTCTCTGATACTGGAATGATATTAGAAAGTGCTTTATAACCAGGGCCGGCTTAACCATACCACCAAATCAGCATCTGCGGGGGGCCCCACACAGGCAGGGGCCCCATCTGGACCTAACTCTCCTCCTGAAAAAACCTCCTGCTGGCTTAAAAAAACAACAACCAGCATCTCCCAAACTACTGTAGAAAGCAAAAGCAAAAGAGAAAGACGGAGCTTTCTTTGTGCGGCTGATCCTGGAGGGAGTTTGTTGCTCCCTCCCCCCTCCTTCCAGGATCATCATCAATCACATGTTGGGGAGGGGTGAGTGAATGTGTGTGTGAGAGAGAGAGGGAGGGAGGGAAGGGGGGGTCATCTCTTGTTCTCCCCTGCTCTATCTTCAGAAAAGGTTTCTTTCTTTCTTTCTTTCTTTCTTTCTTTCTTTCTTTCTTTCTTTCTTTCTTCCTTCCTTCCTTCCTTCCTTTCTTTCTTTTTATCCCCCCTCTCTCTCCCTTCCTTCCTTCTTTCTTTGTCTCCCTTCTTTCTGACTTTTTGTCGCTCTCTTTCTCTTTCTTTCTTTCTTTCTTTCTTCCCTTTCCTAACATCCACATAGATCCCCTCCAGCCTATCTTTCCAGTTGCTCTTAACCTGTCCTTCTCTCCCCTTCCTCCCTCCCTTCACTCCTTGGTCTTCTTCAGCTTCCTCCCCTTGCTGCCAACTGAGTTCAACCTGGAAAAGGAATTTGTGCGTGTTTGTCCATGTGCCTTGAAGTCATTTCTGACTAAGGCAAATTTATCATGGGGTTTTCTAGGCAAGGTTTATTCAAAGAGGGTCTGCCTTTGAGGCTGAGAGAGTGTGACTTGCCCAAGGTCAGCCAGTGGGCATTCATGGCTGAGTAAGGATTCAAACCCTGGTCTCCACAGTCATAGGGCAATGCTGAAACTTCTAAACACCCTGGTTCTTTTAACAGAAGACTATAAAGAATATAAATAAAAATTGGGAGTAATATTACTGGGAACAATGGTTTTATTGTTGTCACTAAAACACCAGTATCCCATTAGTGCCATGTGAGAGCCATTGGGCTAAGCAGTGGTTCTTAACTTTTTCTTTAACAGGGACCCCCTTTAAATATCTTTTGTTGCCCCAAGACTTAACTCAAGATTTAAAACCCTAATAATAATAGCTAACAACAAAAACAATACAATTACACCATCCATTAATCTTTCCCTCAGAGGCACTCTTGCTTCTTCCTGAATGTTTGTGGCTGGAGTGGATTGAATGGCAATGTACAGGCCAAGCCAGCCAGCCTTTGCCTTGGTTCCTGTCACATGGCTGTTCCACTACAGGGAGGAGGTGGGCCAAACAGCCTTCAAGCCTTTGTGAACCCCCTGTGAGGATATCATAGAATCATAGAATTGTAGAGTTGGAAGAGACCACAAGGACCATCCAGTCCAACCTCCTGCCATGCAGGAAATCACGATCAAAGCATCCCTGACAGATGGCCATCCATCTTCTGTTTAAAGACCACTGGGCTAGAGAATGCTGGAAAAGGAACAATGCAACCAGACCTTGAGAAGGGTGCTGGCAGGGGGATTCTGAGAGGTGTAATCCAAAAGTAACTTTCCCAGGCTCTGAATGCAGCCTAGAATCATAGAATCATAGGGCTGAAAGGGACCCCAACAGCCATCCCATCCAATTAGGTTCTGCCCTGCAGGAACACACAATCAAAGCCCTCATGACAGATGGCCATCCAGCCTCTCTTAAAAACCTCTGAAGGAGACTCCTCCACACTCCCAGGCACTGCATTCCACTAGCATCAGGAACTTCTTCCTAATGTTTAGGTGAAATCTCTTTTCCTGGCGTTTGAACCCTTTGCTCCATGTCCTAGTCTCTGGAGCAGCAGAAAACAACCTTGCTCCATCCTCAGTATGACATCCCTTCAAATATTTAAACATGGCTCTCATGTAACCTCTCAACCTTCTCTTCTCCAGACTAAACATACCCAGTTCCCTAAGTTGCTCCTCATAGGGCACAATGGCTTCCAGACCTCCCACTATTTTGGTTGCCCTCCTCTGGACACATCCCAGCTTCTCAATACCCTTCCTGAATTGTGGTGCCCAGAACTGGACACAGTCTTCCAGGTGAGGTCTGACCAAAGCAGAATACAGTGGCACTATTACTTCCCTTGATCTAGATTCTAGACACTATACTCCTATTAATGCAGCCTAGAATCGCATTGGCATTTGTTGCTGCTGCATCACATTGCTAACTCATGTTTAGCTTGTAGTCTACTTTCTTTTCTTTCTTTCTTTCTTTCTTTTTTTTTTTTTTTGAGGAAATCTACACCATTACATTAATTGCTAATTAACAAAAATATTTTGTTAGTGCCTATAATATGGTTTTTAAACTAAATTATTGGTGGCAAATTATGTAATACAGTAGCCCCCCGTTATCCACTGGGGATTGGTTCTGTGTGGGCATGGATTCTGAAAACTGGATAATAGTGAACACCATTGAAAATAATGGGACTTCTGGTTTAAAATACCATATAGTTGCCTTGGAGGGCCCAGAAAATGGCTAGAGAAGACACATTTTCTAGGAAGACTATGGTACATGTGCTGTTTTGTGTCCCATGAATAATGAATCCATGGATATGGGGGTCCTACTGTAATCTGAACATCATGTACTGTGGATAGATTAGGTTATAGTTGTCCCTTCACATTCGCTGGGGTTTGGTTCCAGGACCCCCCATGAATACCCAAATCAGTGAATACTCAAGTCCCATTATATGCAATGGCATAGCAAAATGGTGTCCCTTACATAAGATGGCAAAATCATGGTTTGCTTTTTGGATTAATGTTTTTTAAAGAATATGTTCAAGCTGTGAATACTTAAAACCATGAATGCCAAATCCGTGAATGTGGAGGGACAACTGTACATTGACCTGAGATAAACATATGGGGCCCCCAAAATAAAGCATTGCAGGGGTTCCCAAAATTCCTTAAACCGGCCCTGTTTATAAGACACCATAAAAGGCACTGTAAAAATGACCAGAAATTCAAAGATGAATTACCTCAACCATTCAAGATGATGTACGATGGACCCTTAGGAAAAGGGCAGATGCTAGATTCTTGGTGGAATGGCTATATTAAAGTGATTCACAAAAAAGGTACAGATGAGTGATTAACAAGGAATTAATGCCTATGATAAAGTTGAGGTACATGCTGAATTTAAAAATCATTGTATTAGGAAGGTTCTTATATAGGTTTGCTATAAGCAGAGGCTTTTCCCCAGGATAACATTATCCATCTCACTGCAGGAAGCCTTTGTTAGGAAAGAAAATGGGTTAAAAATCAGAGATGATCGTTTTATGATGATCTTTGAAAATGACAGCTGGGAACTTAAATCAAGAGAGATGCTTCTCAAGAGAGGTAAAGATTTCAATTGGTTTTCTTGTTTGCAACTTAAAGAAAGATTTAATTAAGGTAAGAGAGATCTAGCCAGTGAAATATCTGAAGGGATGTCATGTAGAAGATGAAACAAGCTTGTTTTCTGCTGCTCTGGAGATTAGAACATGAACCAATGGGTTCATACTACAAGAAAAGAGATTCTGTCTAAATGTTGGGAAAACCTTTCTACTGTATGATCTGTTCAACAGTGGAACAGATTGCCTTGGAGAGTTGTGGACCCTCCATCTTTGGAGGTCTTTAAGCAGAAGTTTGATGGGAATCTTTCAAGAGTGCTTTAGTTGTATATTCCTGCATGGCAGGGGATAGGATTAGATGGCCTCTGTGGTCCCCTCCAACTCTAAAATTCTGTCATTCTGGTTTGGGTCTCTTACCTTTGGTCCCACCTACCACTGAAGGACAGGGAGGGAGAAGAACCAGTATTTTTCTTCCCATCCCAAAAGTTCTATAAGTTGTTTGGATTCCAATCTACAAAAACAAACTTTCATCAATGAGCTTACAGGAACATCTCTGAAAGAGACTTCACTCCTTAGTCTGAAACAGGTTCTCCACCCTTCTTCCAGAACAAACAACATCAAACTGGAAATTGAAAAAGAAATATGCTTTGAAGCTAATCGACAATAGTTCATTTTCATCATTAATATCTTTTCTTTTCTTTCTTTAATTCACTGCACGCTGTACATTCAACACTCAACTGCTCAAGTTAAGTAAGTTTTCCTTCCAGCTCAGTGCCCAGCTGCGTCCTCGGACTCTCTTTGCAGGGGACAATAGAAGTAGTGCTTAGACATTTCCCTCCTGCTAATTCTCCCTGCTAATTGCCTCCAAAGCCATTTTACATCATTTTTTCCCTCTCAGCTGAGATCCAAAACTGGAAGTAAACCCAGCTAGAGACAAATAATTGGAGGAAAGGAAAATTGCAGGGCAGGCCTAGTAATTATAGAAGGTCTTCAGCATCATCTCCTCATCTGTCCTGACCTGTAAGAAATGCCGCCTCCCGTTCATATAACACCAGCAAAAGCTGGTTTGGTGACACACACCTGCAGTGATAGGACAGAATCCTACGGTGTACCAGTGGAACATAGAAGCTCAGGAATGTGCTCATGATAGCGGCATCCATGGTGGTAATGGTAGGAGCAGAGCTACACCCAAATGTTGACCAGAAGTGATACTAACTCTTTTACTACTGAGGAGCTACTTGCATTAGGAAGCAGTGGGTATCTCCATATGCATACTCATGATGATATGATATAACCTGAGAGGATATATTATTAGGAAGAATATTATGAAGAACTTCCTGATGGTAAGAGCTGTTCAACAGCAGAACACCTTAGAACCACCTTAGAAGTCGGCCTCTCCTTCACTAGAGAGTCTTTAAGCACAGCTTGGATGGCCATCTGTTAACCACACTTGAGCGGCAGATTTCTGCTCTGGAAGAGGGTTGGACTAGAATACCCTTGATGGTACCAACTTGACTGATTCACCCTCTCTATCTGTATGCACACTGCTTTCCTATTATGGTATTTGTACTCAAAGGGTGTAACACTTTGCTTAGAAATTCCCAGAGTTTGGAAAATTTACTTCTTTGGACAGCAACTCCCAGACTCCCTTAGCTAGAACTGGCTATATTGCCTAGAGGATTCTGGGAGCTGTAGTTCAAACAAGTAAGCTTTCCAGCCTCTGGAAATTTAAAAATAAAAAAGCAGACATCCATAGCAAGCAAACAAACAAATCCCTAATAAAATAGTAGAGTTAAATTTGTGGGGCATGACTATGCATAGCTACCCAGACGGCATTTCCATTTACTTCAGGGATGCTTATTTCTTATGGACTAGGCTCAACTTGTAATATACTGTACTTTGAGATTTCATAAAAGATCTTCCAACTGCTGAAATACAACCTTTTGTTTTTAATTAGCAATACAGTACTTTAAAGATTTATCCTTTAAATTGCTTGAGTTAAGCAGGAACCTATTTTTTTAAAAAAAGAGGGAAGTATTAGTATTCAATCTCTGCTTAATCATTTCTTTTTTCATTCCTTGCCTTCCTCTATGCTAATTTCTCACAAATAGCACTGAAGACCTCTTTATCACCTCATTTTCTTGGCAGAGGAACATAGGAAGCTGACTTACAATGAATCAGATTACTGGTCCATCCAGCCTAGTACTGACAACACTGACTGGCAGTGGTTCTCCAAGATTTCAGCCAGCAGTCCTTCCTGGCCCCACCTGGATACGCCAGGGACTGAAACTTGGACCTTATCAGAGCTTGGAAATTTTACTTTAAAATCCAACCATCACAGTCACCTGTTGCTATTACTTCTTAGTCACAACCAAAGAGTAATGCATTTTGTTAGTCATTAGCATTATATTACAAACAAGTTCCTTTCAAATTAAAGCATTTTCAGTGATCTCAAAATGACTAGTAACTTTCCACAATTACCATCCAAAAGAACATTTGAAAGGTACAAATCAACATTAGTCATTGCTCAACAATTACAATTAATGTTGGTGATGTTATAATAGTTGAAAGTAATTAGTTTGTCCCTTGTGGTCCCCCAACACAGCAAGTAACAACATCATTTTTATGGAACTTTTTCAGATGCGGCAAAAATTTCATGATTACAATGTCACGGTAGCATGAACTGGTCCTGCTATCACACAGTATTGTCATCCTTGCATTTTCAGTCTGTGCTCCAGCCACAAATAAGGCATTATTTTTCATAGACAGGATAAGCCACCAATGGCTCTCAATATAACTTTTTTCACAGTATTGAAGAGTGTGCAAAACCATGTCCCACTGTAATTGTGAGATTACAGCGTGAATGGGTGGTCCTCTTTCCCCCCTCCTTGTTCCCAGTGAGAAAACTTCTAGGTGAGAACAAGAAAACTATCTACAGGGAATTCTTTTTATTAACTGTCCCATTTTGTCTGCATATTTTTAGGTTTGTTTAAGGGTTTGTTGTGTTCATTTACTTTGTAAATTCAGGGGGGGGGCTGGAGTTTTTAAGCATGCTCACGTCTTCTCATGAGAACCACCAAAATCTCACCCATGCTTAATCATGGAAGTAAAATCATGTTCTTAAAGTGCTAGTGGTGGTTGTGTGATAATTCCATGGTAGTTGTATCACACAATTACAGTGACGTGTGAAAATAAGTGTAATAATGCCACTATGTTTCTGCTTTCCTCAATAGTGGTATTACAGCATTTTTAGCCACTAGTCTGATAAAGTCAGACTAGTCTGTTATATCCAAACCCCAGTCATTCTGGATTAAAAGCCTGGGCCTCACTGTTGATCAAAATGCCCTGTCTCTGGCAGATGTCACCATTTCTGCCCTTAAAATGTCCCAGAGTTATGCTGCTCTAAATTTCCCTTCATCCCTCCTCAACTCAACCACTGCTGGTGCGTGGGTGGGGGACTACATTCAGATCTCCAAAAGCAATGGGGACTCTGAGAAGAGTAGGTGCCAACCCTCTGTGGTTCTCTATGTTCCTTTCCAGTTTTGTTCTCCTTTTCCTTCCTTCCAACCCTACTCAGTACTTTTCTTCCTTGTAGATTTTCATTCTTCACTGTATCATTCCTAGAGTTTAGAAGCATAAAGCACTAAGATTGCAGTCAAAAAGCACAAATTCAAACTTTGCATTGCAAAAGAGAAATGAAAAAAAATCACACACACACACACACAATACAAAGAATTGTGAAGGGAGAGTTAACATGTGTAGCCAATCGGTTATGTCAAATTTGTCGACTGTTTTGTCTCATGTTCCAAGAAAATGTGGAAATGAGATTAAATTCTGTCATTTCTTGTTTAAACTTGTTCTTTTTTATTTCCTCACTACACTCAACTACTTTGCAAAGGTCCCTCTCCTGTATAAAACCAAACTGGGTCCTTTGTAAATCCTCTCTACTCTTTGAGAAGGATGGCCATAATGATGATATGACCAGCACCTTCTAACAAAGCAAAAGAGAAGTAGGCTTGCAACAAAGATGGCTATGAAGAAGAAAAAAATCCTTCCTAGTCTACAATGGATGGGATCCCTGGTTTTAGAGATATTGGGGCAGCTGCTTCTTTATGGGGAACCAGGAGGGATTTGGAGGGGAAAGGGGGTTTTCTTGGGGGGGGGGGAGCAGCATTCCTTTAAAAGTGGAGACAGCTGAAGGTGGTGGTGGTGGGGGGAGACACAGAATGGCCAGACAATGGGAAGGTCAGAGCTAATGAGTTAAAAATATACAGCACTCTCTCCAGTTTGATTCTGTTTCCTGGAAGAAGTTTTATTTTATTGCCGCTGAAAGGGCTGAAAACTCTATGAAGCCTTTGCCAGCTGGAATAGCCTCTTTGCACCTGTCTTTTTGTTTACTCAAATCCCTTCTCTAATAGAGCTAATCACTGAGCTTTGATAAATTTGCCAGAGCCCCTGATAGGAGCGCCATTCTAGTCCTTGGTGCTAAACAAACAGACCATTGTCTCCATCAGGCCAGCCAGCTTGTTAATAGTTAAACTGGAGGTAGTGGGAGAAAGAATGGGGGGCACCCCATGCAGAAGGAAGCGTCAGCTTGTTTATGCATGTTTATTATAATATGCTGAAACTTGGATATTTTGCGCCTCTTGCTTGCATGTTGCACAGAGGGGAATCTGGTATAAAAATTGGCTTCCTGTGACTCTGCTTCTTCTTTCAAAAGAGAGAGAAAGAGACAAGATTCCTGCCCTTCTGGCTGCCAATGGGAAATACAGAAATGTTTAGGCAATGTCTGTGGAGGGCTCAGGAGCAAGAAACAAAGCTTCTAGTGTCTATATGTCTGTGTGTGGGAGGGTTGAGCTTTGCTGCCCATCGCAGCTGCCCCTGGCGCATGTCCCTGTCTCCTGCTGGTTAGCCCACCCCACCATGCCTCCTCTTGTCCTTTGGCTGGGAGCAGCTCAGACTCTTGGCGAAAGAGTCCTTAATCCTCTGAGAAGGCCAAGATTGCCCTCAGAAAACACAGTAGACAAAATGAGATGTTGTAAGACAATGGCATGATATGCTGCATTTGTTTATGCACTTCTCTTTTTCTGAAATTTGAGGTATTTCTGGCGGAATAGAAATAAGGGTAGGGAGGGAAACAACTCATGGGCCACCTTTTCCTTATGAAAAGGTGGACAAGTTCAGGGAAGTGGAGCTGAGATTGTCAGGAAGGGTTAAGCAGGGGAGGGCAACTCCCTTAGAATCACAGAACTCCTCATTGACTATGTTTGCTTAGGCTGATGGAAGCAGAAATCTAACAAGCTGTTCCTGCTAAAAGAAATGGTATTCCTGCAGGATAGGGGGTTGGACTGGATGGCCCTTGTGGTCTCTTCCAACTCTGTGATTCTATGATTCTATAACATCTGGAAGGCCACCATTGGTGACCATGGTTTAAAGTCATGCTCTTTCCCCATACCATCCAACATTTCACAGATGAAAAGAGGGACACATATGCCAAGCAACTTCAGAGTGTGGCCAGGATGACAAAAAGTATTAATGGGGAAGAACGCACAAGCTAGGAGAGACTGCACTGCAGCTGTTTGCTTTTGGCTAAGTCAGAAAGGGCTAGATCCTATTCCCTCCTCTCCTCTCCTCCCTGCTCAGTTAATTGAGTGCAAACTGCTTGTTACCCAAAGGGCTCAAGGGTCTTAAGGACCCTCCAAATATCAATATTAATTTGGGGAATTAATATACTCAGCTTGGCTATGTAAGATAGGGCAACAGATAAAAGGACCTTTTGACCTATGTACACTGGTAATCAGGAGGAGACATTCAGCTAGATAGCACAATAATTGGTCTTTATTTGAGAAAACAGTAGTAACAACATTCACAAACACACTCAAGCTTCAAGCATTAACACATGGCTAGCGGATAAAGGAGGAAGTCTTGGGATAGAGGAATAGAAAAGGGAGGTTGTTTTGGGGTAATACTGTACTGATCTGAGGAGATGACATTGTGGAAGAAACCAGCAAAGTGGGGTCCCGAAGCCAGAATGGCTACATAGTCTGACCTGGAGTCAATAGGCAGATGAACTGTGTGCACTTGAGTGGGGTTTTGAAGGGGTTTATACACCCAATAATTTCCTTCAGGGGGTGGAATTTAGAGTGAAAGACAATGCTTCTCAAAGGTTCTCAAGGTAAGACAATGGAGACTCCAGATATGCTAATGACTTTTAAGGTGTGGATACTTTGTAACTGAATAGAGGAAGCAACTCTCTTTGTTTGGGGGGAGGTAGAAAGTATGAGGGTTCTTCACAAACTTGAGTACTCAGCTTAGGTTGATGGGATTAGCTAGATTTGCAGGCAAGAAGTTGCCTTGCAAAATATCTTTCTTTGGAATTTGGACTGGTCCCTCCTTAGTGCATACCTGACTGAGGAGATTTTCAGACAGGCAAAAATTGTCCCTTGCCGCGCGAGCAGCCTCCCGAAACTGCTGCGCGGCAAGGGTCTTCTTCGGACGACGCTGTGCCTCTTGCGAAGCCGTCCGTGTCACTTCCGTGAAGCTTGGGACGGCTCCGCGCCATATTTCAATCACGGGCAGCCTCCGTGCTTGAAATATGGCGCGGAGCCGTCCCAAGCTTCACGGAAGTGACACGGACGGCTTCGCAAGAGGCACAGCGTCGTCCGAAGAAGACCCTTGCCGCGCAGCAGTTTCGGGAGGCTGCTCGCGCGGCAAGGGGTGATTTTTGCCTGTCTGAAAATCTCCTGAGTCTCAGCGTTAGTCTTTGGAATTCCTGGTTTTTGGAATTTCCCAGTTTTAATCGCCACACTGCGTGGAAGGCCACATTTGGCCAAATTATTAAATATTGCCAATTGTTACAGATATGGGGCATGGGGTGTCAGGGTAGGTGACATATTTTTGCACTTTGAACTCAGTTTGCAACAACTGAAGTAAGCTGAGCACAAAGGGGGAAAGTCGAAACATTAGAGAGAAACAGGGGCATTTTAAAACCAGCAGAAAAAGTGGGATGGCTGGTTTCCTATGAAAATGGGACAGTTGGAGGGTATGTTTCCTTGCATTGTTTAGATGCCAAGCCTAAAATCAGAAGTGATAAACCTGGGCAGATGGTCCTAGCATCCTAGCAGTGTCCACTGCTTACACCAACCTTGCCCCATCTTTTTAATTCATCCCCTTCCCCTGCTATCCAATGTAAGGTGAAAGCTAGTTGTAGTCCTACAGCGTGACCAGTTACATGCATCTCTTCTATGCAGATTGTCCCTGGACATTACCTCTACGGAAGAAAACTGTCATGTATGAAAACAGCCCCTGGACACAAAAGCCACCCAACTATGGCAAGTAGGGGAAAGGGAATGCCTTCTCAGCCTCTCTTAAGAAATGTTTATTGTTCTGAGCCCTTAGGGGTTTGAATCTTTGGGTGGATGTCTTGCCCCTCCTAGAGACAGAGGTTACAGATAATTGGAGCCTAAGGTAGTGGTTTGCAGCAAATAATCTCTTTTTCTCTCTCTCTTTCTCTTCTCCAACTTCCATCTGTGATTTGAAGCTTTGCCCATATCATCAGAATACAGAACCCTTGAAAGATGAACACAGTAAACCTTGTATTCATTTTCTTTTTCTTTTTAAAATTTAAATAATGTTTTCTCCCATCCTTATATTAAATAAGTCATATATGTGTGTCGTGTGTGTGCTTAATCTTTTTAAAACATATATTTAAATAATGTTTTTAATGTTTTAAACAATCAGTATCACACTTAGTAAGAGGAAATATAAACAGTGAGAAAATAACCAACCAAGGACCAAAAGCTATATGTGCAGTAGAGCCACCAACCATGGGGGCAGCGGGGGGAGGGCAAAAATAACACCAAGAAGAAGTATCTCAAGGTTGTTGGTTTTTTTCCCCAGTCAGCTTTGTTTAAGTTTTCACCAGGGAAAAAAAAATAACTAAAATAAATAAGAACTAGGAAGGTCGGAATGCCTCCCTGGTCCATCCTCTTCCCACAATGGCCAAGTAAGATGCCTATGGAAGTCCACCAGCAGGATGTGAGGTCATCAGGATGCAGGGATGCCATAGAAATGACACACACAAAAGATTAAGTAGAAGACCACAGCAGAGGACAGTTTGACAAAAATACTGATAAAGAAAGGAGAACAAGCTAGATTGAGATGTTAGCCTCAGTACCTTTGAAATCAATGGAACTTCAGTTAGTCATGATTAGCTTTTCATGTTGATTTCAATGGGGCCCACATACAGCTTGTAAAATTAACATGTACATGTTTTTTTTTTAGTCAAAGGCTTCAATCCAACAAAAATATCCATAGGTGTACCCTATAGCATCATTAAGGCTGGTGTCACTCCTCCCCTGACAGTGTCACCTGGTGCAGTTCAGCTTCTCCACGCACCCCTAGTGTCACCAGTGTGTGTACCTAGGCTACACTGAGCCATATACCCCACAACTTATTATAAAGCCCCTGAAGCTTTATACTCCCCGCACAACTTATTATAAAACCCCTGAAGCTTTATACACCCCACACAGCCATTCCATGCTTTGCAGCAAGCAGGCAAGATTGGAGAAACATTTGGCTCTGTCTCCAAACCCAGATGTGCAATGATTACAGCAGCACGGAGACTCCTGGAGGAGCTCAACAAATCTTAGGACAGTACTGATGTCATCATTTTGCAACAGGCTATGGGGATGTAGCCAGATGTTTCTCCAATCCACCTGCTCACCACAAAGCACAGAATGGCCATGCAAGGGGGCTTCAGGAACTTTGCAGTGGAGGGGGGCTTTGACTACTGCAGAGGAGGAAAGGGAATAGTAACCTCCACAGCAGGACATCTGCCTGCGCAAAGGACACTTACACATGTGCATGTCCCTAACAGAATTCCTGTCAAAGGCTGACAGCCTTCCTTGTTAATTGCAACTAGAGCAGACCATTCAACCCATTATTGAAGGTGAGGCAACTCATGGGTAAATATCATTGATTCAGTGGGTTTATTCTGGTCAGGACTAACAATAGGATTTAGCCCCAAAGCATCTGATGAAGTCTAATCTCTTCCAGCCAGTGATATCTGTACAAGGAAATCTCCATTTGTAGAATGAATGGATCTTAGCCATATTTTTCACCAAAAAATGTGCCTGTGTTCTCTGTCTAACCAAAAGTGATTTAAGCCCTGGCCATGCTGAGAGAGGTACTTTGAGACTAACCTCTCAATCATGGATTATACATTCAGCCGTGGGTGGGATGGGGAAGCTGATATAGAAAATGGAGGAATAACACAAGTAGCCGTCCAAAGTGCAGGGCACTTCCACAGTATGGGTTAAGTGTGAAATCATTCAGTCCTCTTCCCCAGGGCATTTACATGATATCCTTCATCCAATCATTGTCATCCTGTATATTCCTTTTGATTCTCCTATAGCTTTTTCTTTCATGTCACAGAACTCCAACAGAAAAAGAGCATAATCTCCATAGATGGCTTTAGAGTATGGTTTTGACAAGGATATGATTGGGACGGTGAACCTAAATGGAACTATATATTTTCTGGCTATATGTTTTTGCTTTTTTAAAAGGAAATGTATGCAACACAACAAAGTTGTAATGTGTTTTTTTTTTAAATCCTGCCCCCACTTTTTTTTTTAAATCACTTTTACAAATTGTTGTATTAATGTATTTTAATACCATAGTACAAAAACATGATCATTTTAGAAGAGACCAGAAAAAGGCAGGAGGTGAATGAGTTGAAAAATTAATATTACAGCATTATGGGTTTAGAATACTATATCTTTTTTATTTGGAAAAAGATATACAGTAATTGGAAAAGTATTTTAGAGGTAAGCGAATGATTGAAATAACAAAGTGATGCTCTCCTCAAAGGTTTTAAAACGAATGTGTGCTGAGCTTCAAGAAGCCTCACTCATGGCAGCCATGTCACATCCACTGGTGTAAACACAGACAAAATACAATACCCATGTTAGTATAGAAAATCTATTGGAACTCCAGCTATTGGGTAGCACTAGGAATTCCCCATCTGGCTGCAACCAGATAGACACACAATTGTGATGTAGGAGTAACTGTTCCAGCAGAGGCCTGGTTCACATGATCTCTACTCATGTTTTTGAGGGCAGAATAATACAAGGTGAGTAATCCATGCAACTGGCTGTTTGTGCTGTTGCTCCACCACGCAACTGCCTACAGTGTCATGTCAACCCAAATGTATGGATTGGGCCCAAGTTTTCATATGTTCTTAGTGTGTACAATAAATTGGCTTGGTGTCTGCTTGGGTTAAAATTCCCAGACAGACAAGACTAAAATAAACCCCCCACAATTCAAGCTGAGGAAGTATGTTTTGAGTCTTCAAGAGTGCATAGCAGGTCACCTCCACATGTAGCTGACAGATTCTAAGTTTAATTCATGCTTAGTTTCCTCTCCCCACTTCATTCAGCATAATAGAAAATAAAGAAAGTCCATCACTGATAATTTGGTAGTCATTTGCCACCTGTCTCAAAAAGAAACATTGTATCAACCACACCCTTAACTCGGTATTTCAGTTAAATGGGAAAAACTGGAGGCCCATCTAAACGAGGGGGGGAAATCCAAAGTACCTCACAGTGTTGGCATCTCACAGCAGCAGTGACGTGTCTAAATGGTTTTTCTGGCCTCCAAAGCCCCCAAAAGCTTCACATTCCTGATGGTGGCCACGAGTGATTTACTCACGTTAGTTCTTCACCAACACAGGGTTGGTTTTTTAAAGTCATCTCAAGGTACACTAGTGCGATAGACAAATTTTCCAATTTTATAGCAAAGCAAAACAGAAAATATTCATCCTTAGCAATCACTAAGGCAAAAATCCAATATGGCAGCAGCAGGTGCTTGCCCTGCTAGCAAGCCCTGTTCCTGCTCTTGCCTGGCCAATCAGCTTTCTGCTTCCCTTCAAATTTCCTGTCATCCAATAGTCCAAACAAGCAGGAATATACACCCCCCTTGTGGTTTTTGAAAAAGTATTAGAAAATCTGGGAAGGCTTTTATCACATTGTTTTTGGCATTTTGGGCCCCCCTCCTTCCAAATAGTGTGGATTGGTGCTGGATCCCATTTAGACAGGTAGGATTCCCAGTGAATTCCATGAGGGGTATTTTCACTGTTTAGACGGGCCCAGGTATTCTCCTACTAGTCTTTTCCTCTAGTGTTCATTCACTGATTTATTGCTGTCGCACTCCCAGGCTTTTTTTTTTTTCAGGTGTCATCCTGATTTTTTTCTATAAGTATGTACAAAATGCATCTGGGGTCTGCCATTTTTTCCCGAGCTTCCATTACATATGTACCCTGATTATTTAAACTGTGAATTAGAGGTGGAGCTACCTAGGGGAGGGAGCAAAAAGATACTATTGCCCCCAAAATAAGAATTCTGCCTCCCTCATGAAATTTTCCTTCACTCCTGTAATTTATAGTATTGCAGCAACTTAAAACTTCAGTTGGGCATTTAGATATACAGCTGAGGCCTCAAAGAAAACAGGCAGGCAAAATTACCAAGGGAATACAAATACAGCAGATCTATGTTCTCAATGTGAACAATTTTCAATGTCTCACTCTCTGCAATGATAGAAATTTGGGGATTGAAGGAAAATGTTATTGTGAATTCTTATGTAGGGACAATGTCCTCATTTTGGGTCATCTACACAGGCTAGAATATGCCGGCTCTCTGCCACCATATTCTGGCCATGGATCTGGCCCATTTCTCCTCCCGTTACTGGCACAAAATGGGATGGTGTCCAGACCACCACACCAGCCCATCCCTGCAGCTGCCACCACCACCACCCATGTCACATTCTCTGAACCCAGGAAGTTGGCCCACAGCACATGACCAAGTCCCCTTGCATGTGACCATCCTTAGTTACATGCTACAGGACTCCTTCCTGGCTTCAGAGAGAGAGATGTGGACAGGAGCTTCAGTGAGGGGCTGGTGTGCCAGTATGGGGTCCTATAGTCCCATGGGGCCCAATCCATTTTTCCTGGCTGGAACAGGTTTTCATGGGTGTCATTATACTATGGTGTAATGGGCTTTACTCTATCTTAGCTCCCATCTTTGTCCTGGGCAAAAGCCCTGTGTCGTTAGGACTGCAGATTATTAAGATGGGGCCAGGATGAGGTAAATAGCCTGTGTAGACAAGGCCTTTGTCTCCCTGTATCCACACCCCTGGTGTGACCAGTGTGCTATTATTTCACCTGTTTCGGAGGTGTGGTTTGTGAAATGCTAGAGGATCACTGTATCCACCATTCTCTGTACGGCCTATCTTCCCTTCATTGTCCTTTCACAGGAAAAAAAAACTCCTGGTTACCCTGAGCTATCTTCATTTCCATGGTATAATTTGGGAAGGGGGAAATAATTGTGTTACTGCTATTGTTAAACCACTGACAGACAGAAATCTTTGACAATCCACTGCTGAGCTCCCCCTAGAATCATCGAGAACTATCTTTTTCATCTTCTGTCCACCTATGATCTATACTGTTGTTTGCCATTTAGAAATTCCAGAAGCCAGGGAACAAGACAGACCAAGAAAAGAAAGAAAGAAAGAAAGAAAGAAAGAAAGAAAGAAAGAACCAGCATACATGAAAGAGGGCTACAGTACTGTCCTCAATGCAATATTTCTTTAACACACACAACAAAATAGCAGGGAGAACAGAGTAATGATTTTCTCCTTGCTTCATCTCTAGATAATTAATATCAATGCAAAGTGGCAGCAGGTGCTCTTGGTATGATGCTTTTCTTTCTTTCTTTCTTTCTTTCTTTCTTTCTTTCTTTCTTTCTTTCGTTCTCTTGTTTGATTTTATTTATAAAGCACTCCTTGAAGATAACTTGTGTTGAAATCTCTCTTTCTTTTGGCTCCTTTTTCTATCTCCCCACCTCCACTACCCCCTATATCTTATTAACATTCTTTGAGCCAGTTTTTGTACCCTGAGGGCTCTGTGTAACAAGCCCAACTTACACACTCTGCAAAGTGAACTGGAGCCTGAGCCAGAGAGGGGAACACTACCTCCCTCTTGAAGGCCCTTAGGGCTAGATGGGGGAGAGTAACCAGGGCAGCAGCAGTACACACAGCCAACCTTACAGTCAAGAATGGGGACTCCTCTAGCAGACATCTTCTCTCACTCCTTTTGTCACTTGCCTCAGAGCAGAGCTCGCTGCCTCATTGTCCAAAGGCAGTGTGGACCCTATGTGCCTGATACCATCATTTCTATTTGAAAAGCAGCATTAATGTCACAGGAACTCTTTCCAACTCATTTTTAACTCTTCATCTTCATAATCCATGTCTTTCTGCAATTCTTCAGGGAAACCTTTCTTTTTTTCCATTTATTCCCTGCAACCCCATGTTTAAAATTGTGTGTGCATGCATGCACATATGCATATACACACGGACCACCCCAATCTAGTGTTTTACTCTTTTTTTCCTTTTACTCCCTTCACATTGGCTCATTCTGGATTTCAACTCAATCTGTTATGTCCTGCCTTAGCTTGGTGCCTTTGTAGCAAGCTTGTCCATTCTTACAGGGCATATTTTGAACAACCAGACACCTTGTGGGTCAGTAATTTCTGCCTAGCAACCTTATGCTCATTATTTATCATTCAGAGCACATTTAGAGAATGCATGACAGACAAAACTAGCTGTTCTAGCTCCATTCTATGATCCAGGAGGACCACAAGTAGAGCTTGGATATTCAGTGTATGTGTGTATGTGCCTTCTAGTCATCTGTTGACCTAAAGGGATCCAGAAGCCAGGGACTTTCTTAGGGTTTTCTTAGGCAAGGAATACTCAGAGGTGGTTTTACCAGTTCCTTCCTCTGATATGTAGCCTATAGCATCTGGTATTCTTTGGCAGTCTCCCATCCAAGCAGAAACCAGAGCTATCCCTGCTTAAATTCCAAGATCAGACAGGATCTGGTGCTTTAGGGTATTTAGGCCTTGATACTCAATTTCAGACCTTTAAATCCTTGAAATGTCATAAATTATCTCACAATTCATTAATGACTTGGGATTTTATCAGATGCAGTCTTTAAAACGTTCTTTTGCCAGCACAAAACCCCCCACATTTTTATGCCGGCAAAAAGAACACCCACCCACCCCCTGCACTCACCTCCTTTCCTGGCAAAGGCTCCTCTGTGGATGAGGAGGAAGTGAACAGAGCCCCATTCACTTCCTTGTTTGAAATCTCACGCAATTTCATTGTGTGGGAAATTCAAGCGTAAAAAAAAAAAAAACCTTAAAAAGTGAAGCAAAGCACATACACACATTTTAAAAGTCACAAGTAACCCAGGGAGGGTCATAAAAAGGGTGAAACTTACCTGGATGTCCTGATCTGACTCAGAAGGGTTTGTGCCGGAGTGGCCATTGTTGGGGTAAGTACGTGATTTAAAGGGACAGAGGTATTGCATGCTGGCAATGCCGGTAAAAAACCGGCAGGGGATTTATTGAGGACTTAAGCCATCAATTAAAAAGTACATGATTTTGCCTTTTTTATATATATTAATATCTTTATTAAATTTCATTATGGATAAAAAACAATACTCACTTTACAAAAATAACTATCATTATGTCATTATGTATATAACTATCATTATACATAAACAAATATCAAACATAACATACATATAACCATTCCCCCTCCCTCCTTCTTATCTTCCCCTTCTCCATCTAATCTAAAAGACCTCCCACCCCTTTCTGAAAGCACTATAAGTGCAAAGTTCAATTCTCCCTCTACATTTTGCCTTTTTAAAACCGCAAAAGGGCAACATCGTCTGATCCATGCGCCTTTTTGCAGTTATGTGGCATCCTTATGACACCATATTATGCATGTCTGATAAAGTCCTTACTGATCCCTCCAATATAAATATGAGTTGAGCACCTATACATACATTTCAACCATGGCTGTGTAATGAAATACATTAAAAAAAAAAAACAAATTCTGCCAAAAACAATGTCCATCATCTCATCAAAGAATGCATTAAAACATCTATCAGGCCAGACCCCTCCAGTCTGACGCTGTGGTACTCCCAACAGGCATGGGAATTATTGCAGTTCAACATATGTATAGAGCACCAGATTGGGGAAGGCCATATAGTTTGCCTTCTTCCTGCTCTGTAAATACAAAGAAATTATTTAAATAATTGAGCACACACCACCAAAATATGGAAAGCAATCAAAGAAATGGACCAGTTCTACAGCTTCCTAAAAGAGAAGCATTTGTGGAGTATATTCTTCAGAGATTATATTATTCTGTCTATGGGCTTTTCTAAACGGGCCAAATGAAATGACCTCCCCACATTCCCACGCCTAACAGTCTAGACAACACTGGGTTTTTGACCCCGATCCTAGTCCAAACTGCCCAGATGATGTCTCGGTGCTTCTGAGAAGATAATGGGGCAAATGCCCCTTCAGAGTGGAAATGTGTTTTTAAAATTCACCATTTGCTCCTGTTCTTCAGGAGAAAACCATCAGTTTCATTACGGCAATGGGCAGGAGGTCTGCACACACAGCCTGTATGGTGCCCAGCACAGCCGTTTCCCAGCCGGGTTGCATAGAATCATAGAATCATAGAATTGCAGAGTTGGAAGAGACCACGAGGGCCATCCAGTCCAACCCCCTGCCATGCAGGAAATCACGATCAAAGCATCCCCGACAGATGGCCATCCAGCCTCTGTTTAAAGACCTCCAAGGAAGGAGATCCCACCACACTCTGAGGAAGTGCGTTCCACTGCCGAAGAGCTCTTACTGTCAAAAAGTTCCTCCTAATGTTGAGGTGGATTCTCTGTTCCTGGAGCTTGCACCCATTGCTCCGTGTTCCAGTCTCTGGAGCAGCAGAAAACAAGCCTGCTCCATCCTCAGTGTGACATCCCTTCAAATACTTAAACAGGGCTATCATATCGCCTCTTAACCATCTTTTTTCCAGGCTAAACATACCCAGCTCCCTAAGTCTCTCCTCATAAGGCATCATTTCCAGACCTTTCACCATTTTAGTTGCCCTTCTCTGGACACGCTCCAATTTGTCAATATCCTTTTTTAATTGTGGTGCCCAGAACTGGACACAGTATTCTAAGTGAGGTCTGACCAAGGCAGAATAGAGTGGCACTATTACTTCCCTTGATCTAGACACTATACTTCTATTGATACAGCCCAAAATTGCATTGGCCTTTTTAGCTGCCGCATCGCACTGTTGGCTCATGTTCAACTTGTGGTCTACTAGGACTCCTAGATCCCTTTCGCACGTAGTCTCATTCAGCCAGGTCTCTCCCATCCTATATTTATGCATTTCATTTTTCCACCCTAAATGCAGTACTTTACATTTCTCCGTATTGAATTTCATTTTGTTAGCTTTGGCCCAGCTCTCCAGTCCATCCAGGTCATTCCGAATCCTGATCCTGTCCTCTAGGGTATTAGCTACTCCTCCTAATTTGGTGTCATCTGCAAATTTGATAAGTATGCCCCTAATTCCCTCATCCAAGTCATTGATAAAGATGTTGAATAGCACTGGGCCCAGGACAGAACCCTATGGCACCCCACTGGTCACATCTTTCCAAGATGAAGAGGAGCCACTGCTGAGCACCCTTTGGGTTCGGCCGGTCAACCAATTACAAATCCATTGAACAGTTAACTTGTCTAGCCCACATTTTACAAGCTTGTTTGCAAGAATGTCATGGGGAACCTTGTCAAAGGCCTTACTGAAATCAAGGTTTGCGATGTCCACAGCATTCCCTTCATCTACCAAGCTGGTAACTTTATCAAAAAAAGAGATCAGATTAGTCTGGCATGACTTGTTTCTCTGAAACCCATGTTGACTTTTTGTGATTATGGCATTGCCTTCTAAATGTTCACAGACTCTCTGTTTAATGATCTGCTCTAGAATCTTCCCTGGTACTGATGTCAGACTAACTGGACGATAATTGTTGGGATCCTCTTTTTTCCCCTTTTTGAAGATGGGAACAATGTTTGCCCTCCTCCAGTCTGCTGGGACTTCTCCTGTTCTCCAGGAGTTCTCAAATATTATTGCCAATGGCTCTGAGATTATATTTGCCAGCTCTTTTAATACTCTTGGATGTAGTTCATCTGGTCCTGGAGATTTAAATTCATTTAGATTAAGAAGGTATTCCTGTACTACCTCTTTACTTATTTTGAGCTGGATTTCCCCTATTGTGCCCTCTGTTCCATTATCCTCAGGTTGGTCCTCCTTTTCCTTTTCTGAAAACACTGAGGCAAAGAAGGTGTTGAGTAATTCTGCCTTTTCTCTGTCCCCTGTTAGCATTTTGCCATCTTCTCCACGTAGTGGCCCTATCATTTCCTTCTTCCTCCTTTTGCTGCGGACATACCCCAAAAAAACCCTTTTTATTGTTCTTAACCTCCCTAGCAAGCCTGAGCTCATTCTGCGCTTTAGCTTTTCTGACTTTACTCCTACACGTGTTCACTATCTGTTTGAATTCTTCTTTGGTGATTTCCCCCCTTTTCCATTTCCTATACATCTTCCGTTTAAAACTTAGCTCCATTGAAAGTTCTTTAGTCATCCATCCTGGTTTCTTTTTTTTTTCCATAATACTTTTTATTGATATTATTATCGATGACAACTTATCACCTTTATAAGACTTCCCCATTTGTCGAATCCCAATTTATATAATAACATAGTTCTCTTCCCCTTGCGTCTCCATAAACTAAAATATTTCCCATTATGCATTATACATATAACTCTACCAACAAGTAACATATTGTTTTCTATCTTTGCCATACCCTTCATCCAATATATTGCATATAAAATAAATCTTACTTTCTCCTCTCTTAAATCCCTTTAAGAAAAAAACAATAAGTCATATATTCATATCTTTACCTAAAATCGCTAATACACTCCTGTACCATAAATTAAATTCTCAACTTTTCCATTTCCACGGTGAATCCCCAATTCAAAATTCAAGATATATATTGACCTACTAAATCTAGTTACCTCAAACTCCAATTTTCAGTTTTTCCAATCCCCCCTCTTGTATGTAAGTCCACAAAGGAGCCCATGAATCCATAAACGATTTGTCCTTTTTGTTTTCCAAAAGATAAGTAAGTTTGTCCATTTTAGCAGTATCCAATAACTTTTCAAACCACTCAACCTCTGATGGGATCTCCTCTTTCCTCCAGTACCTAGCGTATACAATCCTGGCGGTAGTACACATATGCCAAAGTAGCCTTTTCGTTTTTCCATTTTCATTTACCAGATTAGTATTCTCATAAATTCCCAACAAAAAAATTTCAGGTAGCAGCTCTATTTTCTTATTCAAAATCTTTTGAATTTTCGCTCGTATCATACCCCAAAATTTCCTTGCTTTTCTACACCCCCACCACTGATGAAAAAGGGTTCCCTTCCCTTCCTTACATTTCCAGCATTGATTGGAAGCACCTGGCGTCATTTTCGCAATCATCACTGGAGAGAGATACCACCTTAGCATTATCTTTAAGGCATTTTCTTGCAAATTATAGGATCTTGTAAGTTTTGCCACTCTATTCCAAGATGCTTCCCATCCTTCAAATTCTATATTCCTGCCAATATCCACAGCCCAATTCACCATATATTCTTTAACCACTTCCCCTTCTGTTTCCAACCTCAACAGAAAATGATAAACTCTTGATAATAGGTGCGCATTGCCATTATCCAAAATCTTTTCAAAATTAGATTTACTAAGCTCAATACCCCCTTCCACTATATCACTCTTAAATCTCTCCTTTAATTGAAGATAGGGAAACCATTGTATATTTATCCCTTCCTGATTTAATTGTGATCTGTTCTTTAAATTTATATTCTCCTTAGTACCCAGGACCAGATCTTTATAGGTCAACCATTCCGTTTCATATCTTAAACTCCTAATTGATAGCGCTTCTGCTGGAGATACGCAACTGGGTAATTTTAAGAACAGATACTTCTTGTACTTGAGCCATACTTTATACAATGGTTTCTGAATGGAGTGATTATTGAATTGCCTTTGAGCTTTTACCTTTTGGTACCACAAAAAGGAGTGCCACCCAAAACAGAGTTCATGACCTTCCAATTGGAGAAGTCTCAGATTGTCTAGAGTTAACCATGGTTTTACCCACATCAAGCAGCTCGCCTCATAATACAGTTTTACATCTGGAAGTCCCATTCCTCCTCTGCTCCTTATATCTGTCATCACTCTAAATTTTATTCTGGGTTTTTTTCCCCATCCATAGAAATTTTGCCAATTCTCTATTACACTCTTTGAACCATTTTGGTGAAATTAAGATTGGGATCATTTGGAATAAAAATAAAATCCTAGGTAATATACTCATTTTAATTAAAGATATTCTTCCCATTAAGGACAAGTCCAACTTTTTCCAGACTTCTATCTTATTTTTTATTTGATGCCACACTGGGCCATAATTGTTTTGGAAAAGGTGCCTATTGTTCCCAGAAATGGTTATACCTAGGTATTTTACCTTCTCTGTTGCCTTAATACCCCACATTTCTTCCAATTTATTCTTCTCTTCTTTCTTTAAATTTTTACTTATAAATTTTGTTTTTCCTTTATTGATCTTAAATCCTGCCCACTCTCCAAAATCCCTTATTATTTCCATTATCCTCCTTCCTTGCTGTAATGGATTTTCAAGATATAGTACAATATCATCCGCAAAGGCCTTATAAATAAACTTTTCTCTCCCTATCTTCACTCCTGTTATTGATTCATCGAAACGAATTTCTCTTAACAACACCTCTAACATCAGTACAAATAACAATGGGGAGAGCGGGCAGCCCTGTCGTGTGCCTTTTTGGATGGGAAATTTATCTGATCTTTCCGCGTTGACAATTAGGTGGGCCTTTTGTTCACAATAGATCGCTTTAATCCATGCTATGAAATTTTCTCCAAATCCCATAGCTTCCAATATCCTAATTAGAAAGTCCCATCTCACATTGTCAAACGCTTTCTCCGCATCCAAAAAAAGCAACACTCCTCCTTTATCTATATGATAGTCTAAGTATTCAATAATATCCAAGGTAGTTCTTACGTTATCTCTCATCTGTCTACCCGGTAAAAATCCTGTTTGGTCTTCACCTATATACTGAGGTAGCACCTTTTTTAATCTTTGTGCAAGAATAGATGTAAAAATTTTGTAGTCTTCATTGAGGAGTGATATTGGACAAAAATCTTTCGCTGCTAACTGGTCACCCTCATTTTTTGGAATCAAAACTATATTTGATTCTTTCCAACTTTCTGGTAGCTGTTTTGTATCCTTGATAATATTTATTGTTTCTTGTAGAGGTTTTATCAACTGATCCTGGAAGCATTTATAATATTTTGCTGTTAGGCCGTCTGTTCCTGGTGCCTTATTCAATTTTAATCTCTCAATAGCTTCTTTCACTTCCTGTATGGAGACTGATCTATTCAAAATCTCTTCATGTTCTTTCTCTATGTGAGGCAGCTTTTTAGATGCAAGAAATGAATCTATTCCTTCCTTATCTTCTGGTATCTGACTTTCGTACAACTTTTGATAATAGTTGTATAAGATCTTTTGTATTTCTTTTGTTTTAACAATATTTCTTGATCCTTCCACCAATCCATTAATCATGCGTTTTTTCTTTTCTTTACGCACCTTATAAGCAAGCCACCGTCCCGGTTTATTTGCATTCTCAAAATGGTTTCTCTTCACAAATTTCAACTTAGTACTTATTTCTTCTACCATTGCAGATGACAGCTGATTTTGTAGTACTCTCACCTCATTTGCATATCTTTTGTTGTTTGGTTCACTTTTAAGCATCTGTTCCTTTTCCCCTATTTTTCCTATAATGTCCTCCATCTTCTTCCTCTTTCTTTTTTTCCACTCACTCGTTTTTTTGATAAGAACACCCCTCATGACTGCCTTTGAGGTATCCCATACCGTTTGCATCTTGACCCCCTTATTTGTGTTATCAATAAAAAAATTCTCAATTTCTTTTTTACAGTAGGAGATCACTTCATCTTGGTTCAGCACATAATCATTCAATTTCCAGTTGTTCCATCCCCCTTTCTTCCCCAATTGTATTTTAATTGCATTATGGTCACTGAAGGATTTAACCATAATTTCTGAAGATTTAACCGTATGAAGTAAGGAACCCGACAGCCATACCATGTCTATTCTCGACCAAGAGCGATGATGATCTGAATGGAATGTAAATTCTTTTTCTCTCGGGTGCTGAGTTCTCCAAATGTCCTTCAGTTGGTATTCCTCAATCAACTGAGAACACTCCTTAGAGTGTTCGCTATCTGTTTGAATTCTTCTTTGGTGATTTCCCCCCTTTTCCATTTCCTATACATGTTCCATTTAAAACTTAGCTCCATTGAAAGTTCTTTAGTCATCCATCCTGGTTTCTTGAGACACCTCCCATTTTTCTTCCTCAATGGTACTGTTTGAAATTGTGCCTTCAGTATCTCCCTTTTGAGAAAGTCCCATCCGTCTTGAGGTCTCTTCTCTTTTAGTATTCCTGACCATGGGATCACCCCCAGTATTTCCCTGAGTTTATTGAAATCAGCTCTCCTAAAGTCAAGAATGCGTGTCTGACTATGCCTGGCTTCTCCTTTCCATTGTATAACAAACTCCAGGAGAACATGATCACTCTCACCTAAGGATCCCACCACTTGCACCCCATTAACCAGGTCATCTCTGTTGGTTAGGATCAGATCTAAAATAGCTGACCCCCTTGTTGTCTCTTCCACCTTTTGGACCATGAAATTGTCTTCCAGGCAAGTCAGGAATTTGCTAGACCTTGAAGTTTTGGCTGAGTTAGATTTCCAGCAAATATCAGGATAGTTGAAGTCACCCATCACTACTACATCTCTCCTTTCTGCATTTGTGTTCATCTGTTCTAGAAAGGCATCATCCAATTCCTCCGTCTGATTTGGGGGTCTGTAGTAGAGTCCCACAGTTTCCCTCCCCTTTAATTTTTATCCAGATGCTCTCCACCTGGCTTCCAGTATTGATGCCATGGATCACTTCACTGGTGTAAATATCCCTGACATATAATGCTATTCCTCCTCCTTTCCTGTTTGGCCTGTTTCTCCTATAAAGGTTATACCCCTCTATTCCTACATCCCAATCATGAGACTCGTCCCACCAGGTTTCAGTAATGCCTATTATATCATATTTGTTTTGTAGTGCGAGGAGTTCAAGTTCATCTTGCTTATTTCCCATTGCATCTGCTGAGGTTACTGTGAGGCACCCAGCCATGTGGCCATGGCCAGGCACCTTGTTCCTGGCCTTGAAAGATGCAACTGTTGCAGGAAAGAGAAGTGCTGGTTTGTGTGTGGGCCGCAGGTGTGAGGAAACCCCTCAATTGCCACAACAGGGGGGCAGGCAATGGGGTGGGGGGGATGCCATGGGCCCAGAACTAGAGTACTCTGGCCTGAACGTGGATTATTCTGGCCAGTGTAGACAAGCCTTATCACAGATTATGTAGATTTACACCACCCCCGCACAAACTAATATACAGTGTCTTGGAGTTTAATTTTGAAAGCACATGGTAATGTTAATGATGATGGCAATGACAACAACAAAAATGCATACATAAACAGGTACTTTATGAAGCTACATTGCTATATAACATGCATGGCCATTCCATCTTGACCAATATCATCTACTCTAACTGACAATCTTTTTCCAAACTCCCAGGCAAAAGATCTTCCACAGAATGTTTTTGATAAATCTGCTGGGAATGGTTGATAATGGGAATGGTTCAATTATAAGGAAACTTTGACTTTCTGCTTCTTTTTAATGATCTTTCCTGAGATTGGAAAGATCATTGGCCATGCTGCCTAGGATTTCTGAAGACCTCAAAATGACTACCGCCATCTTGTAATGGATCCTGACTGTCTTGCACTCCTGTACAGCATCATAGTTTATCCAGACTGGCTTATTATTTCCATTTACTTATTCACTGTACTGTAGTTAACATCCCATTTTTTCCACGGTTGACCTAAAGGCTGATACATGGGAGAATCTTAGGTAATCTCTCCTCCAGGCACTGACCCAGACCTTCTTAGGTTCAGCAAGCTAACTTGGTTGACTTCAGACCTCACCTCTCTAGTAAAGTCCTAACCTCTCCAGGCTGTTTATTTTCTGATAACGTAATCTCAGATGGTACATTAGATGTCACCTCCTTTCCATCCCACCAATCTTCTCAATCTTTGTGTCTTTAAACAGCACCTGGGGCAGCACGCAAGCATCTCAGTACACACACCGCTTGTCAAATCATATGGCTTACACAAAGCACACACAGCAGCTTACCTGGGATGCAGAGTATTCTTTTTACAAGTTCAGCAAAGTCCCTGAGATGTACCATGCACTGAAGGAAAATCACAGTGGGAAGAGTTTAGTGGAAGGCACCTTTAAATATTAATTATCAGTATGATTTCTGCTGCCCCTTTACTTCCATTCTAATATTCATGGGGTATGATAGGTTTGCTTCAAGGAATCATGCATTTATCAGGCTCCTTGTACATATAAAGGCACTATATCTTTGGGAGAAGTAATAAGCCTTGGACTTAAAAAAAATATTCCTGTTCAGGAATTTTTTCATTAGTAACTGGTAATTTCTGACATGAAGTATTAAAACAGAGTGTTCTTCGATGCCATCAGATTAATCTCTGCAAGGTGGCAACAGATTCCTGCAGGTCATATATTTCTGTTAGAAGGGGAAGGTAAGAACATATAGGTCTGAAATGAGAAGAGACCGTGGAGCTCATCAAACATTAGACATCATCTGAGGAGATCTGTTTTTATTCCTACTCAACCATGAAGCTCCCTGAGTTATCATTTGTGCAGTTAGATCCAACCTACTTTATAGGATATGGTACCAAGTGCTTTGAGGGAAAGGCAAGATGACAGGGACAGAGAAACCAAAAAGCTTTGGCTAGGGGACAGCCTCAGCTGAGATTGATCTTTCCCATTGTGATTTTCATCTGGCATTTATACTGATGACAACCTCACTGAAATCTATATGTAGGTTCATCTCAAAGGATGCCTACTTTTGTAAAAGTCACATTGATATTAAAAATGTGGAAGGGGAAAAGTTAACTTTGTGGCAGGAGTATTGTTCCTACAAAGAAGTGGGGGGGGCGCAAATATATTCTAAATGTTATTAATAACATGCTAGAAAAAATATTAATTAGGTCTTAAAATATATTAGTGAGTGTTTTCAAAGAGGTTGAACATAGGACAAAAAAGTCTTGTTACCCCCACATGACTATGACAGCTAGAATTTTGCCTGTTAAGTATCAAATAAGTGAACAAATCCTCCAAAGGGAGTGGGTGGTATATTAAATTATGGGAGTTGTGATGGAAATTAGACTGGAAGAGGGCAAATGTTGTCCCCATCTTTAAAAAGGGGGCGGGGGGAAGAAGACCCAAATAATTACTACCCAGTCAGCCTGACATCAATACTAGGAAAGATTCTAGAGCAGATCATTAAACAGACAGCCTGTAAGCACTTAGAAAGGAATGCTGTGATCGCTAAAAATCAACATGGATTTCTCAAAAACAAGTTGTGCCAGACTAATGTTATCTCTCTCTCTCTCTCTCTCTATATATATATATATATATATATATATATGAGTTACAAACTTGATAGATGAAGGGAATGCTGTGGATGTAAGTGAATCTTGATTTCAGTAAGGCTTTTGACAAGTTCCCCCATGATATTCTTGAAAAAAAAGTTAGTAACCTGTGGGGTAGACAATGCAACTGTTAGGTGGATTTGTAATTGGTTGACTCACTGAACCCAAAGGGTAGTCACCAATGCCTCCTCTTCATCCCGTAGAGCAGTGACCAGTGGGGTGCAGCAGGGTTCTGTCCTGGGCCCAGTGCTATTCAACATCTTTATCAATTACTTGAATGAGGGAATAGAGGGGATGCTTATCAAGGTTGCAGATGACACCAAATTAGGAGTGGTAGCGAATACCCCAGAGGACAGGATCCTAATTCAAAATGAGCTGAGCAGATTAGAAAGCTGGGCCGATACTGACAAAATGAATTTCAACAGGGAGAAATGTAGTATACTACACTTGGGCACTAAAAATGAAATGCACAGATATAGGATGGGTGGCACATGGCTTGATGGCAGTACATGTGAAAAGGATCTAGGAGTCTTAGTGAACCACAAGCTGAACATGAGTCAGCAGTGTGGTGCAGCAGCTAAAAAAGCCAATGCAATTCTAGGCTGCATTAATAGGACTATAGTGTCTAGATCAAGGGAAGTAATGGTGCCACTGTACTCTGCTTTGGTCAGACCTCACCTGGAATACTGTGTCCAGTTCTGGGCACCACAATTCAGGAAGGATATTGAGAAGCTGGAACGTATCCAGAGGAGGGTGGCCAGAATCGCAGGATGTCTGGAAGCCATGTCCTATGAGGAGCAACTTAGGGAGCTGGGCATGTTTAGTCTGGAGAAGAGAAGGTTGAGAGAGGACATGATAACCATGTTTAAATATTTGAAGGTATGTCATACTGAGGATGGGGCAAACTTGTTTTCTGTGACTTTAAAGACTAGGACACAGAGCAATGGGTTCAAACTACAGGAAAAGAGATTCCACCTAAACATTAGGAAGAACTTCCTGACAGTAAGAGCTATTCAGAAGTGGAATACACTGCCCGGTATTGTAGTGGAGTCTCCTTCTTTGGAGGTTTTTAGACGGAGGCTGGATGGCCATCTGTCAGGAATTATTTGATTGTGTATTCCTGCATGGCAGGGGTTGGACTAGATAGCCCTTGTGGTCTCTTCCAACTCTACGATTCTATGATTGTGAATGTTTGAGTGGTGACCTTGAACATATCTGAAACTGCATGACAAACATCAACACTCTTGGCTGTTCAGTTAATTGTCGGTCTCCTTTTAAAGCAGCTGTGTTGTCTGTTGTGTGCCGGAAAAATGCTAAGTTTAAAAGTTGAGCAACATGACAATTCTGCAACAACTTGAGGTGGACCCAAACCTTTTTCAAAAAATCATCACTTATGATGAAACCTGGATCTTCCAGTATGATCCTGAGACAAAACGACAGTCAATGCACTGGAAAACACTATCATCACCAAGAATGAAAAAAGCATGTCAAAGCAAGTCCACATTCAAAGCTATGCTCATTGTTGGATTGTTGTTTTTTTCTTACATCAAGAGCATAATTTTGGCAGAATGGGTTCCAGAAGGCAGAATAGTGAACCAGCATTATTATAAGGAAGTTTTGACAAAGCTGAGAGAAAGAGTCAGGAAAAAAAAGACCCGAGCTGTGGAAAAATGGTTTAATTCTTCATCAAGACAATGCACCTGCTCACATAGCACTTTCTGTGAAGCAGTTTTTGGTCGATGAATGCATTACCACACTTGAACATTCTCCATATTCACCAGATTTGGCACCATGTGACTTTTTTCTTTTCCCTAAAGTGAAATCAGTACTTAGAGGAACATGTTTTGAATCAATTGATGCAGTAAAGAAGAAAACGGCAGATGTGTTGACACAGCTGACAGAAACTGATCTGCTCCACACCTTCAACCAGAGAAAAACAGAACTGCATTGGTGTGTGAGTGTGAACAGGGAGTATATTGAAGGGGACAAGCATTAGAACTGTAATACATATAAATAAGGATGGGTTATTGTATCGGTCTCATTATTTAATAGACAGATCGCGTATGTGGGATTCAGGATTTTCTGCAGAATTTTGTCTGCTGCTGCCACTGCTACCACCACTACTGCTGACACTTACTGAAACCTATTTTAAGGCTCTGGAGGCAGTTCCCTGGTTCAACAGTGCTCTCTCACTTGCCCATTGCTTCTGTCTCTTTCTTCAAGCTTGCGGAGTATAATAATGTGCAGGGCTTGGGGGGAAATGCAGAGACATGCAGGCAAAATTTCATTCGGAGGTTTTGCCCCATATGTAGACAAGCCCTCAGTTCTCTGCTTTCGTTTTGTAAAAGATAAGTACAGTAGCTCACTCAGAACTGATTACTGAGGGCCAAACCATCCATTATTTGGTCTATGGGTCTGTGTCTGAGGGCCAAACCATCCATTATTTGTTTGTTATCCCGCCCACACCCTCCACGTGCACACACATGCAATGTTTAACCACAAAGGCTTCCATGGCACTTCCAAATATCAGTAGTAGCTACACAGTCTCTGCCCTGCAGTTTATAGTAAAAAAATAATCATGATACAGAAGTAAAAGGGAATTGGGATGGAGGAAGAAGGAAAAGGCAAACTCAGACATGAGTTGTTCTAGGTATAGTTCTTATCACAGTTGTCCAGGATGAAGAATTCAGACAGCCAGATGAAATGCCTGCTGGCAAGGTGATCACTGGCGAAAGCCAAAGGCCACAAATATCTCAGGAGAGCTGATGGAATAGCCCTGTTTCCTTTATTTTCCTCTGCTCTGCAGTCTATTTGAAAGCTTGACAACTAGGTATTATGTTATGGATGCTGCTGGATATGACTTCTAAAGCAACAGATTCCCCTCTGTGTCTTAAGATTTGGAACAATTCACCATATATATTACTCTGTTCCGAACGATATCACCAGAAATACAATGAAGTCCAAATGCCTTACAGCAACACCCCAGCATCATTGCTCTATGACTAAGTCCCTATAACCTCCCTAGAGTCCTGATCCACCTCCCTGTTCCACTTCTCTTATAGTAGTGACTGAGAAATTTCACTGGAAGGTTCTCCGAGAAATCTCCGTTTTCCTTCTATCTCTTCCTTCCTGGCACCTTGAATGCTGGCATGGAAATGTCCTAGATGCTAATGAAGGACTCTGGGAAATTTAATTTCCCAGGTCACTTGAATCCTGGCACGGATATCAAGTACCCTGGATAATACATGTATCAGGAGTCTTTACCTCTGGGGCACAATCTAGTGACTGCTGGCAGCTTCCATGTCAGTGGAGTAGTGAATCTACTCTGCATTTTAGTCCAAATTTTAAAGAAGCTATCCTGCAGCCAGCATGGCAGAGCAGTTTAAGTCCTGGACTATGACTCTGGGAGAACAGGGTTCAAATCCCCATTCAGCTATGGAAACCCCCTGAGTGTCCATAGGCAAGTCATACTTTCTCATTCTAAGAGAAAGGCAGTGGCAAACCACTCTGAATAAATCTTATTAAGAAAACCCTAAGATAGGGGCCTGAACTATTTTGGAGATAGTGCTTTGCACCTTGGATAGCTCCTGTAAAGTTTAGACTAAAACCCAGAGTGGATTCATCATCCCACTAACATGGAAACAACCATGGATGCTATTATTTATTATTGCCCACCACTTTTATTATAAGCATGACCAGCAGTTTTCTATGTGTAAAGACCTCTTGAACATGTCATTTCCACAGCACCTGAAATCCTCAAAAGTACTCTGGTCAGATGACTTGGAAAATTACTGCCTATATTGAACAGCTAGACCCAACTAGAGTAAGACCCATTGAATAACTGGAATTGAAGTAAGTGCTGACTTGTCAAGTTCTGTTGATTGATTAGATCTGTTCTAGGTGGAGCTAGCAAGTGGAGCTAGCAAGTAGAGTTAGAGCTATATTTCCTAGGGTTCCTGTTTCCAGAGATACAGTCAACATCCCATGCAGAGAGGGACTGAGCTGGATTAAATTCCTACCTGGAAAAATTGTTGGGGGGGCATATTAATTGCCACCCATTATTATAAGCCAGGCAGGCATTTATTTTATTTTATTTTATTTTACTTATATCCCACGTTTCTACTTGAACATGATCCATGGTGGTGAATGTAATCCAAGTACCTATTTTGAGTCAGGTAGTTATGAACTTTGATGACATAACTATGTAATTTCTAATAAACACTTAGGACTTAATCAGGCTAGTGTGTAAAAATGCTGTTATACCACGAGTAAGGAAAGCGGAAACATAATGGCATTATAATGCTTACTTTCATATGTCGCTGTAATCATGTGAAGGAATCCCCACAGAATTATCACACAACTAGCACTAGGACTTTAAGAATGGGAGTTTACTTCCACAATAGCTGGGGCATGTGATCTTGGTGGTTCTTGCAAGAAGACGTGATTGCAGTTAAAACTCCAAAAACACCTTAAATAACAGAGTAAATCAACACCCAAGCACTAAAACATACCTAAAAACTTGTCAGCAAAATGGGAACATTCCTAAAAGGAGTGTCCTGTCAATCGTCTTCACGTTACTACCTGGAAGTTTTCTCCCTGGCAATGGGGAGGGGGAAAAGAGGACTCCCCCCCATTCACACTGTATTCGCATGATTACAGCAGGACGTGTTTTTGCACACCTTCAATACCGCTAAAACAGCGATATTGAAGATTAATTGATGGGTCAAGCTGTTAATAAAAAAAATGACGCCTTATTTGTGGCCGGCACACAGGTGGGCCAAGTGAGGATGACAACGTCATCTGATAATTTTGGCCATTATGTTATTGTATCATAATGACATGATTTTTGCCTTGTCTGTTAAAGTCCTTAGAGCCTTGCATTTCCAAGGTTCCACTGTCAGCCTTTGATTAGTAGTAATTCTAGTAGTAAGAGAGCCAGTGTCACAGAGTGGTTTGGGTGCTGAACTCGGACACTGGAGACTAGGGTTTAAATCTCCACTCGGCCACAGAAACCCACTGGGTGACCTTGGTCAAGTCACACTTTCTCAGCCCCAGAGGAAGGCTGTGGCAAAACCCTTCTGAAGAAATCTTGCCAAGAAAACCCCATGATAGGTTTTCCTTAAGTTGGAAACAACTTGAAGGCTCACAACAAGTACTAGTAGTATTACACTGCTCTGTATTTGTCCTTTTGGAAATGGGTGGGGATATCCTAGCAGCTTTCCAGAGCAGCAGAAAATTTAAAGAAGGCTAATAAAAATCATAAAAAATATATAGTAAGTTGTGCATATGTTATTGATTTTAATCTTCATTATAGTCCTGGGCCAAACTTAATTAAAAATAATGTTTTACAATCTAATTCTGTTCATGAAATCCTGATTCATCATCTAGAAATGTTTTGAGTTATTAAGATGTCATTCACATGTAGAACAAATAATCATAATAGGTGCTGTAATGGGCATTGTATAAACCACTGCCGGTGCACCTTTTTCCACCCAGTCTCCTTCAATAATCTGAAGTAAAGAAAAGAGCAAGGATGTTTTCATACATGAGAGTATGTTAGCCAGATGCAGCTCCGTTGAACCAAACAGACATTCTTCTAAGATGATATGGATGGGATCAGTCTTTAGAAGTGCTGCTGCCCAATTTATGTGCATGCATGTGAAAATGGCCCATACGTCCTTGAAGCCCGTGGAATATCTCCATCTCCATGTTCTGAACTGGAGTGGTTAGAGCCTGGGTGATTCTTTAACTCTAGATTCTCCTCATTTAATTTCTCTAATCAGACTGTATAGTAGGACTCTGTCTGTTTCAACCTTGGCTCTGTTTCTTGACTCTGGGCTTGTCTACACAAGCGAAATAAAATAAAATAAAAAGCCTGTACTCCACCCCCTCCCCATAGTCACAGTATGGTTGCCACAGGGCATTTGCAATGATTCTCATCCTCAGTGGGGTTTCTGAAGGAAAATCTTTGGTCTGAAAGTTTTGTGCTTTGCTCCATGTTTGAGGGGAAAATCCAGATTATTAGCCACGTGGCAGCCATGGATTGGCTTTAGAGTGAAACTGGGGGTGGGACTTCCAGTGGACAGGACTCCATTCTGGTGCTTTAAAAAAAATTGTGCACATACCTGGATAAGCATATCTCCACTTATCCAGTAATACAGTACTCTGGAACAATGTATATTCACATGCATGAGTGAACAGGGAAAAAAAACATGTAGCAGCCCTGGCCATGTGGCCAGAAATAATCCAACATGTAGGACATGTGATCAGAGCTGGACAGGGCCACTGCAAGTCAAAAACATCTGTGGGGGCCATGAGGAGGGCTTGGGGTTTCCTGCCAGTATAGACAGACCCTATGCTTCTGAGCTCTCTTTTAATCATGTTTGGGGGGGGGGGCTTTACCAGCACTGAATCTGGACTGTTAGATTCTACTATGAGAATTGCCTGAAAACAGTACAAGGACCTAGAAACTTTGCCACTGCATATTATAATACTGAAATTATGCCAATCATCTGTTCTCTTGCAGAAGCTAGGCCTAAATTGCAACCTATACCCACTTACTTGGAAGTAAGCTGCACCAATCCCAGTGGAATCCACTTCTAAGTAGGTACGCATTGGGTTACACTGTTAAATAATACCCTCTCCTTTTCTCCCACTGTAAGCAGATCATGCATGAGAAATTATAGAAGCACGTGTGCCTACACACACACACACACACACACATAAATACCTCTGAGCAAACAATAGAAATTTCAGGACAATGCTCACTGAGCATTTCTAAGGAGAGAAAGGCAGCTTTCCAAAACACTTTGTAACTCACATAGCCCTAATCCTTCTATGGAAAAGGTGCCCAGGCCTGTCAGAACCTGTTTCAGGTGTATAAGCAATGCCCTGCCTTATGCCTTTCACAGCTCAAAGCTTGAGGCCTAAGGGCAAGTGAAAAGGAGGGGGTGTGGAGCAAGAGCTTTGAGGGGAGAAGAGGATAGCATGTTCAAAAATAAATGGAGCAGAAAGTGAAATCTGGAATCCACACTGCCTCTGGCCCCAGTGCCAAACAGGTTCAACCTGATACTGGAGAGCAAAGGCACTGAGAGAATTCTGACAGATTCCTCCTCCTGACCCATTGTCTGGGCTGGGCTGTTGGGATGGCATTCTTGAACAAGGCAAAAGATCTAGCTTTGCTTCAAAGGCAAATATTATTGTTGAGAGGGAATTTGAAGAAAAGGAGAGTCTTCTGAAGCCACACATAGACCAAGACCCTACACTGTTTCGGCATAAATATCTGCCAGTGGAGTTGCATTGCACCTCCACTATGCAATCCCTCTACTGAACAGCAGTGCAGCACAGCAGCAATTCACAATGCACATACACACGCTACTCAATGAACACAATGGTTTTACATGTGCAATCCTGCTGCCACCACCATCACATACCCTACAACATTTCACAGATAAAAAATGGTACATGTGTGGCCAAACAACATCAGAGTGTGGTCAAGATGGCAAAAGTTGTTAAAGAGGAAGAACACACAAGCTAGAAGAGTCTGCAGTGGTCTGCTTTTGCCTGTACCCACTGGAAAGGGCAAGATTCAGACCTCTCCTCTCCTATTCAGCTTGGGTCCAAACTGTTTGAAAGATCGTATCTTCTAATATGAACCTGCCAAAACTTTAAGATCATCAATGGAAGGCTTTCTCTTGGGAGATTATCAAATGGACTCTAAAGTCCGTTGCAAGAACAGAACAGGATCAAGAAAGGATTTCCCTTTCTGACGGCGTCATTCCGTTCCTGTGTTGCTCCCTTTCTGCTCTGTTCTGCTCCTGGGATATCTCAAAAATGGGGAAACATCGTTTTTAATGCTCCCATTCCATTTCTGTAACAGAATCATGGGTGGTCTGAGCGATGCCCTGTTCCTGTCTTGTTATGCTGGCACGATGCCAGCCATGGGGGGAGGTCCATGCCGGACATTTCCAAGTGTGATCGGGACGACAAGGTATTTAAACACTTTCCCCCCTCCCTGGGTAACTTTTTTTAATGTGTCTTTGTGCTTGGTATACTGTTTTGACATTTGGGGGGGTTAACTTTTGAATTTGCTGCCCAGCCATTCTCTTGCGAGAACGGCCAGGATTTCAATTGCTGGTCATGAAAACAGCCAATGATGGCTGCATTTACGACCGGCCAGTAAAGGGAGGGGGAGCCCGTTCCTGCTGCAGAATCAAGGTAGGTGTCTGAAACCTTTTACTTTATTCCACGGCAAGAATGGGAACGGGGTGGGTGGGGGGTAATGGGACAAAAATGGGCTATAAGGGCCCATCTGATAATCTCCTTGGTCCCGCTATCATCACAGGCTCGCTTGGTGAGGACACAACAGAAAGCCTTTTCAGTGGCTCCTCCCACCCTCTGGAATGCCCTTCCTTGGGAGGCAAGGCTGGCCAGGCAGACATCTTTATTTAAGCAGGCTTTAATTCATAGCTGCGTGCACAGGGGCTTTTTATTGGGGTGTGTTTTTATTGTTTTTATTTTTAAAACTTTTATACGTTTTATACTGTATAATTTTAAATTGTCATGATTTTAATTATTTTTAACTTTTAATTGTCACATTTTTAATTGTATCTTATATTTTATGTTTTGTGAGCCACCTTGGGTCCCATTCTGGAAGAAAGGTGGCATATAAATCAAATAAATAAAAATAATAAATAAATATCCTCTCCCCACCCCTGAGTTAATTGATTTAGTTAATCAGGATTGTCTATGCCAAATAGGACAGTTGAAGGGTATGCATTAACCACAAAATTTAATTTGCATGTATAGTGCAACTTACATATGTTGCTAACAAGATGCCAGCCATGCTCACCTCTCCACTGTTCTGTCACAGGTAGAAAAACAAGGGCAGACTTCACCATATGTCCTCCACAATGCCCAGCTCTATTCTTCCTGCCCCTTATGTTTCTTTTACATGTCATAAAATTAAAGTCTTGGATATATTCCTGTTCAGAGCAGGCTGCAGCTCCCAGAATGCCCCAGGTAGCATGGCCACTCTAAAACAAGCAGTGTAGCCATGCACTGGGGTGGATGGGGTGGGGGGACAGACAGGGGGACTCAAATTAGGGTTCTCCAGTTCTTTAATAAATCTGGACCACCAGTAATGGAGTCCTTTGGCCAGACGAGGCTCTGTGAGGGTGCCTCCAAAGATACAATATTGGCCTATTCACTGTCAGCCGATCTCCCAAGTCCATAGAAAGACACCAGCCCAGCTAAAGCCTTTTCTTCCAAGAAGGTTGTTTTTCCCAGCTCCAGCCTCTAGGCCCCAGCTAGGGTTGTCACAGTGAAAAACTGGAGAGGGCTCCTGGTTGTGCAAAACAGGTGACTTCAGCTCATGTTGTTTGTCATGCAACCTGGTAACAAGCAGCACCTGCTGAAATGTTCCTCTTCTACACAACCATTAAAGGTACAGGAGACCTTTCCAGTTTTCACTCTGGTGACATTAACACCAGCCCTGAGAAACACACATGCACTTCCCAGAACATGTAAATAAAAATTCAGCCAGGCCTGAGGCTGGGACATTCTCTTTCAAGACTTCACACTGCTATCTTTGCGCTTGCTGGATCACTTCGGACGCTAGCAAGGTAGGTCTGAAAAGTTTTGTTTTTCTGCCAGGACAGGGACAGGACAGGAGCGGGAGAGGAGATTGTGGGACAGGAATGCTTTCTTGTTCCTGTCTGATAATCTCCAAAATCTCATTAACACCTTAATGATATAGCAGTGTTAACAGTTACTGTATGCTCTGTAAAGATGTTTAATTTATAGTATCTCACTGAACTGATGGCTTATAAGGCCAAAATTATGCTTCCAGTGAGCCAAGCATTTTAAACCCTAGCAGGTCTTTGGAACCAACTATGTGCTGGACTCTTCAGAAGACTTCATTCTTTATATTTATTTCTTTATTTGCTTTATTCTTTTTTTTTAGCTGCTACAGAGTGGGAGGGGCAAATGGTTGTCTGAATCGGCCTAGAGAACATTATTCACACCTGAACAAAATCTGGGAATTTCTAGTCCTTTCTATTCATCTCCCAAATCAACCTGCACGGGAGATGAAAGAGGATCACATAAAGCCTCTGAGAGCACCTGTTCTGTCCCAGTGCCAGGAGGGTGTTACAATACAAGAGCACTTTGGTTACTGCACTGGGCCTGCTTGTGGCTTGTGTAAAGAGACCTGAAGTGATTTGGGGGAGTTGGGTGGGCTGGAGGTTGGGGTGGAGAGAGACATTTAAGTATCTTGCTTTTACAGAGAAACTGCTTCATTCTCAGTAAATACACTAAGCGAACGTTTGAATACTTTCCTTGCCTTTCATGAGCTTATGGTGCAAACAAGGACAAGTGATTGCATAAAGGGAAGTAAAGCCATTCCTGTGCCCTTGCAGTTTGGTTCTACTCAGCCCCTCCAGAATATCTTCCTATTTCTAAGAGAGAGGGGGATGAACCTGCCCACATTTTTAGCTGTTCCCCAAATGTCATCTGTGGTGTTATTTCTTTAAGGCAGTGGTGGACAATCGCATGGGGACCAAGGACCATTCCCCCCCACACACAACTCCCTCCTGCACACCCTCCCCACAGAGCAATCCCAAATTCCTCAGTTTTCCTCTGCAGTCCCTCTCAAAATGGTGAATAGAAGTGACATTGCATCGCTTCCTGTTGCCATTTTGGGAGAGACTACAGGGGGAAATGGAGGTATTGGGAATGCGGATGGGCCATTTTCATATCTTGTATGCATCTGGGAGCTTTCTGTGTAGTTTGGGGCAAAATATTTCCTGAAAATAACACCATTTTTTAAAAATTGGGGGTCTGGAATTCTATGGAGGACTAGTGGAGGGCTTCATGGGCCACAAAAGTTGTGACCAGGACCACCATATGCCCACCCCCCACTTTAATGGATTATCACTTCTTGAAAGGATTCTAATAAGTTTAATTTAGAAGGGTGGAGTTGGGGGACATCAGGAGCAGGGATAGGAGACCTCTGAGTCAAATTTTGTTGAAGATTACCATTAAGTATAAATAATTACATAGAATTGTAACTATACTGACATACCCTCCAATATTTCACAGATGAAAAACAGGACATATGTGGCCAAACAACATGAGAGTGTTGTCAAGATGAGGAACCTTATCAATGAGAAAGAACCCACAAGCTAGGCAAGGCTGCAGCAGTTTGCTTTTGTCTGAGCCTACTGGGATGGGCAAGACTTCCCTCTCCTCCTCTCCCCACTCCTGAGTTAATTGAATGCAATCTACTTTTGTATTTTGAACTCAGTTTGCAGCAACTAAAGTAAGCTGAGGACAAAGGGGGAAGCGGGAGCAGGAGAGAGAAACGGACATTTTAAAAGCAGCTGGAAAAGTGGGACAACAGAGGAGTAATCAGGACTATGCTTGCTAAATGGGGACAGTTGGAGGGAATGTACTGAACAGCTTTGGAAAGACTCTGGGGGCTCTGTGAAACAGTACAACATATGCTACCAAGAAGGATGTGGTTACAAAAGAACTCCAGCTTGGAGAACAAGACTGCAGCTGGAAAGCAGATGGAGCATTTCAGATTTGAAACTGACCATTTCTGGTAATGCAACTCAAAACTGATTTAATCAAGCCATTGACCTTCTTCTGATTGTTAGGGGGCAACAGAAATGAAGCAACTACATTGCCAACAAAAGTGGCTTCATTTTTTAATATGGCATGTAAAGAAGCAGTGCATTGACACAACGGCTTGCAGTTTTTTTACTCTACTGAGCTGCAAAAGTTTGAGGGACATTTCCTATCCAAGACCAATACATTTTGAAAGTTGAGAATGAGATTGCAGTCTGAAAACAGGGATGGGGGACTGTTGAGGCTGTTATGGCTGAGTTTAGGCTGCTAAGCAAGACACACATTAATGGAAAGTTAGCTGAGTCCTACATAAGAGACCAAGTAGTAGTGGGAATTGTAGATAGCAATAAGAAGACTGCTAGAAGAGAATGAACTCACTGTGGAAAAGCCCCCAGAATCATGAAAGCTGACAGAACGAAGAGTAAAAAGTCTGTCTAATATGTGAAAAGTTTTGGTCAGCTAAATTTGAAGGACTGGACAGGAAGCTCTTGCATCCATGGTCACTGATGGATTGACCTATTCAAACTATCATAAAGAATTACAATATTTATTCATAATGGACAATTTCTCCAATTACCCTGAAATAGTTCACTTAAACCAAGCTCCCTTTCACACAACACAATTACAGCATTATGATTCCACTTTAGCTACCAGTGGCTGCATCCTATGGAATCCTGGGGTTTATAGTTTAGTCAGAAGTACTAGAGAAGTGCTCTGGCTGAGAATTCTAACTCTCCCATAAACTACAAATCCCAGTATTCCATAGGAAGTTACGAGAGGGGTTAAAGTGGATACCTAGGAGATTTTCAGACAGGCAAAAATCGCTCTTTGCCGCGCGAGCAGCCTCCCGAAACTGCTGCGCGGCAAGGGTCTTCTTCGGACGACGCTGTGCCTCTGGCGAAACCGTCCGTGTCACTTCCGTGAAGCTTGGGACGGCTCCGCGTCATATTTCAAGCACGGAGGCTGCCCGTGCTTGAAATATGACGCGGAGCCGTCCCAAGCTTCACGGAAGTGACACGGACGGTTTCGCCAGAGGCACAGCGTCGTCCGAAGAAGACCCTTGCTGCGCAGCAGTTTCGGGAGGCTGCTCGCGCGGCAAAGAGCGATTTTTGCCTGTCTGAAAATCTCCCTAGTGCTATAAGTGTGTAGTGTGAAAGGGCCCTGTATTACAGCAAGTCATGCAATCACCTACATAAAGTCAATTTTTGCACTCTGTGGCATACCTTCAACAGTGCAGACAGAAAAATTCACAAAATTTTGATGGCCATGAATTCATGGTCTTTAGAAGATGCTTTTGGTTTATTCAGAAAACATCCAGTCCACATCTATGTGTGAAAAATACTTGTTGATATTTGCAATCTTGATGACAGAAGGATGCCTTGGCACTTGAGACACCCTGAGGAGGAAAAGGAAACCAGCTGTGAGATTCTTCACACTTTAGGGCTTCATTCGGGAAAACTCATTTGTACAAAAAATGCTCATGATCTCCCCATGCAGAAAATTGCTTGGGGGCAGAAAATGTGTATTTTGTGCAAAGTATACTGATGCTTGTGAAAAACTGGTTTTGTCTGCTTGTTGCAGAGAAAACAAATGCAGAACAACTACATGTATTTATGAAAAACATTCAGAAATAGCCGTGTTGGCTGTGCAGAAAAACAAATCCAAAATCCACCAAAAAGCAATACCTTGGGCCTGTCTATATGAGGCAAGAGAAAAGGCGAAAGATTTATACGATCTGAAGAGAAACCAGAGTATTATATGAGGCAAGAGAGAGAGAGATTACTCTGTAGTAATGGCAAATTGCAGCAGCCGTGATTTGTCTTAATGGTTTTTTGGCCCCCAAAAGTTTTGCATGCCCACCACTCAAGATGGTGGCCTTGAGTGAATTACTTGCATTCTAACTTACCTGATTTTACTGCCAACTAACTTAAAAAAAATCCTATGTGCGATAGAGTGATATTTCACCTTTATTAAAAAGACCCCCCCCCATTTTATCACCTTAACACTCATTTGCATGGTGGCTCCGAGCACTTGCCTTGTTAGGAAGCTCTGCCCCCTGTGCTTATCTGGCCAATCAGCTTTCCAATTCCGCTCATATGGGAAAGCAATTCAAAGTGAATCGCTTGTCCCAACGAGCAGGAATGTGCACCCCCCTCACTGTTTTTGACTTTTTTGGCCCACCTTCCAAACATGGCATAATGATGAAGGATCCCATTAAGACAGCTGGGATTCTCCTCACATTCCGTGAAGAGTATTTTCACCATCTAGGCAGCCCTGTTTATTGGCCGAACAAAACGCAAAACACATTGTTACCTGCCCTGACACCCCCCACCCATATCTGTAATAAATTGGCAAGGTTTAATAATTATGTCAAATGCAGCCTTCCATGCAGTGAGGCCATTAAAATAGGGAAATTCCAACAAATCCCAAAGACTAGCATTCAGACTCAGTCAACTATGCACCTAAGGAGGACCAGCCCAAATTTCAAAGAAATGTTAATTTGCAAGGAAACTGAAGGTGCCTGACACCTGGCTAATCCTATCAACTAAAGATGGATACCCAAACCTGTAACAATCCTCATACCTTTGCCCTTCCTCCAAACAAAGGAAGTGGCTTCCTCCTTTCAATCACAAAGTATCCACACATTAAGATGCCATTAACATATCCAGAGTGCCTTTGTCTCACTTTCAGTAACTCCAAGAAACATTGTCATCTACTCTAAAGCCCATCCCCGGAAGGCAATTATTGACTATAAAAAACCCTCCAAAATCTCACTCAAATGCTCATGGTTCATCTTCCTGCCTACTTCACATCAGAGTGTGTAGCCAGGCTCACAGATTCCTTTCCTGTGGATACTACATCCGTTTGTGTAGACATTCCTGTTCTGGACTCCCCCACTCTGGTGATTTCTTCCGTGACCTCATCTCTGCAGGACAGGTGTCGTATCACCCACTGGAAACTCCACTCACTATACATCCTATCCCAATATTTCCTACTTTATTTGCTAGGCTTGTGTAAATGCCTGAATGTGTGTGTGAACGTTGTTGTTCTGATAAGAACAGATACTACACTTGATTAGGTTTTGATATCTAGGCTGGAATTATTCTCTATGTTATAGTTACTTTGGAAAACATAAATATGATTATTGTTATTGTTATTTTTCTTAGTTAAATATATAGGGTAAGAGAGAAGGGTTTTTTAATTTAGAAACTGTAGACAGAGATGTGTGGGAAGTCTTTTGAGGTGGGGGTTGGGAGGGGGACAGGGTAGGGTGTTATTAGGGATTGTTTGTTGATACTTGTCTTTATGGTTTTTTATTATTCTATGTTTGTTTTTCATTATCTTCATAATTTGGATTAAACAATAAAGATTATTTTTAAAAATTAAAAAATATTATCATTATTATTATTATGGTGGCTCAGTGGTTAAATGCCAGTACTGCAGCCACAACATTTTGAGTTTGATCCTACAGGACTCCAAGGTTGACTCAGCCTTCCATCCTTCCATAGGTTGGTAAAATGAGTACCCAGCTTGTTGGAGGCAACTAGCTAACACATTGTAAACTGCTTAGGGAGTGGTATAGAAATATAAATGCTATTCCTAAATGCTATTAGTTTCCTTAATAAAGATCAATTATTGTACTATCTATCTTGATGTCTCCTCCTTAGTACCAGTAAACATAGGTCAAAAGATTCTATCTATTGCTCTCTCTCGCATAGCCAAGCTGAGTATATTAATTCCCCAAATTAATATCAACATTTTGAGGATCCTTAAGACCCCCGAACATATTGGGTAACAGGATTTCATATGAGGGCAGAATGAGAGCAGACCCCACACCCCTTTTTTCATGAAGTGAGCACACACACAGTTTTGGGGTGTCAGACATAGGGAAACTGGAGTGAGATTTAGGCAGGCTTTTTAAGTGTGAAAGTTCTTGTGAGTGTGAAACAAAGTGTTTGAGCTGCAGGACTACCATGGGTGGGAATATTTCCCCCCTTTCTATCTTGGTCCATGTTTGACAGCCGCCCATACACCTAAAGGGTAGAGCACAAGGGATGAATATTGTTTGTGCCCAGGAACCTTTCCTGTACTTTGGAACTTATTGAGGTGTGGGATTCAAAGTGATAGGTGCTAGGAGACAACATGCACACACCACATGTTAGGGAAATTGGTAGCATTAGATCATTATTGTTAAGCAAGAAGCGTAGGTCCTTGCAGATTAGCTCCCTGAGGATGAGAAGGGAGGCACAGGGAGGAAGAGGCTTCAGTGGCAGACAGACTCAGTCCCGTAGGCCCATCTGTCCGCTGCTGAAGCCCCTTCCTGTGCCCCCCTTCCCCATTCACTTGAGCAGTTGGCGAACGGGGGAGGGAACGTAGGAAGGAACAGGCAGCAGTGGTGGACAGATTGGCCTACAGGACTGAGTCTGTTCACCACTGAACCATCTTCCTCCCTGTGCCCCCCCTTCCCCATTTGCCAGCTGAAGGGGGCCCCAGACCTCTCCGCCACTGCCGCCCTTTCTGCCCCATGCAAGAGATAGGCCTCTGTGACTGTCAGTCCCGGAGGCCACGCCCCACCATGTGAACTGCACTATCACTAATTAACAACTTTCGGACAAAACTGTGTAAACTGCTCGGCACTGGTTCGAAAGGGAGGTAAGCCGGCATTCTTCAGATTAAAAATTATTGTGTAACCGACCCCCTAGAGACTTTTAAGTGCAAGTTAGCAGCCTTGGAAGAAGAATACTCTAGGGCCCAGCATGTAGTGCAGTATTTAGCCAACCAGGCCAAAGTGCTACATGTAAACACAAGCCACAATGCCTGTGCCAAAAAGATTGCAGCATTAATTACACATGAGGCCATTATTTCAATGGTTTGCCCAGAGACACTTCCCCTGCTCCCTGGGTATGCTTTAGATGAGCCTCTACCTAAGGACACAATGCAGAATACCCCGTACAACCCAGATTAAGAGGAGCCCGTACCACTTTGCCCCCTTAGGACTAAATGTCAGGGGATGATAGGACATTCAATCCCTAGCAGAAGCTAAAAACTGTCTCAGCAGATTAGGTAGCAACCCTTTCCCAAGAATACTCACACACACAGAGTGTTTGGCATCCAGAAAACAGGAGGTGCTTTTAATCTTCAGTAGTTTCAGTCTGTACAGAGACAAAGTGCTACACCAGGCATCAGAGGATCATAGGAAGAGAATGAACACTGGTCTGGCTTTCTTATATATAACTCAGCACACCATTGGCTTACCCAAGCACATGGTTACATTGCATCAGATTTCCATACTACATGCTTTGTACTCTAGTAACCCTTCTTCTGATGCAATCCTTCTCATGCAGCTGTGGCATTTTTAGCATAACTGGCAGGTCATGGAGTCATGGAGTCAGTCATGACTCAGCATGATTTCTGCAGTTGTTTGGCCATTTTAAAACTTAGGGTTCAGTAACCAACTCCTGACACTAAATCCATAACTAGGACGTATAGGAATGGTAAACAGGACAGCACGACCATGGAGGAGAGAGTCCCCTGGAACACTGTCAAGGCTAAAGCCATAGCCAAACAGCTGGGACCTCTCAATAAGGAAACTGGGATTGTATGGATGAATGCAATGGCACAGAAACATCCCTCCATGAATGGTCAGGACCTCACCCAGTTGGCAAGGCTTCCTAACTGTGGAATCCGCTTTAGCAGCTATGGATTTAGCCAGCCTCACCATGTACAAATGGGTGAGGGAAATGATTAAGCTCCTTTGGCCGGAACAAATGGCTAACCTATTGTAAGTCATGAAGAAGCAGGCTCCCAGTGAGAATCCTGAAGCTTTTGTAGCCCAGAAAAAAACTTTTAGCAATTTAGCACAGAAGGTCACATTATGTTTGGTCACCAATATATATGACTTTGATGATGATGAGTGTAAGGAGCTCCTTTATGGAGGACTGAACAATGAGTCAATGTGTAAAGAAATTCAGTTGATTCAACTGGACTACAGAAGTTGGGATTAACAATAGGTTTTAGGCCAAAAATTACCAATATCTGTATAAATATCTATTCATCTCTTGGACCTCAGCATTCTGCTTATGACATCCTCTGTGAGGGCAAACACAGAAGATATGATAAATATACAGTATTTGCAATCAGAGAAAGAGGAATACTGAATGGCAAGTGGAGGTTTGATGTGAGAGATCATGGGAAGGGTGGAAAGAAGAAAACTACACTTTGGAACCCCTAGAATTTCCACTGCACCCAGTATATATCCCCCACACAGCTTGTGAAATTCTATGGCCTTTACTAAATAATAAAATTGCACTTATTCAACCTATAATTCATAATACTGTAAACTGTATTCATTCAATCAGTCTATCAAGAAGCAACATATATCTTAAACTCAGTTTTGATAGTTCCCTTACCTCTCTAATTTTCTACCGTCTGTTAAGGCTATTACTCCAATCTATTTTTTTTAAAATGGTCAAGATCACAGACCAGCAACTTAATCAAATACAGTTGTGCCTGGAGTTTGGTTCCAGGACCCTCTTGGATACCAAAATCCATGAATACTCAAGTCCCATTATATGCAATGGCACAGCAAAATGGTGCCCCTTACATAAGATGGCAAAATCAAGGTTTGCTTTTCAGGTTATTATTTTTTTAAGACTATTTTCAAGTCGTGAACACTTAAATCCGTGGATAGCAAATCCATGGATAAGGAGGGACAACTGTATATTTAACTAAGTAGGATCTCCTGGCCCAATCCCCCCTTCCCAAACTTGCTTCATCAAGCAACAGTTGCTGTGAGGACTGAGATCTTTTCTGCTATCAACTAGGATGCAGCAGACTGACTGAATCCTATTTATTCATTCCCACCCTCCAGTCAGTGACTCAGTGCAACAATCAGAAGTAGGATCCCTGTTGCAATTCCCCCTCACATGAGAGATCACTAGCGGGGGGGGGGGGTAGAAATGTCAGTATAATTGTGCCCTGATCAATAGGAGAACACACCATCAGTGCTTACAGTGGCTACTGCCCACTGAAGCAGGGTTGGGGGACTTCTGCAATCATGGCAGTAGTGCCACGGTCATGAATATGTAACCTTTTGTGAATACAAATCAGTTACTATGATACAAATTCATAACTGTGATAGTGAATTCCAGCCATCATTTGACCAACATGAAAGATGGAAAGGACCTTTGCCAACCCAAGATCCTTTGCTGCTGAAAAGAGACTAAATGGCAACCCCATCCCTTAACCCCCTACTAGCGTAGGACTTGGAAAAGTTTCTTTTTGACTCAGCTTGCACAATGTTGGGAACTGTAGTCCAAGATAACATTTCCAAATTCTGCTTTCTCACCCTCACTTAAAAGTCTGCACCATTCAAATACCAATTCCAGTTTTTACCTACTCCTTGCTGTGCCAACCTCCATGTTTCCAGAAGGAAGTGTGGCCATCCTGCCACTTTGCATGGGGTCTGCCCTGGAAGTAAAGTGATGACACTGACAAATGTTGCAGATCAATCTTCATCTCAGTAGAGACAACCAAATACAATCACGGGTCACTTGCATAAAGCCCTGAGCTTGCAGAGGCTTCCCATTCTTTTGTGATATGAACGTGAACAAGACTAGCAGTGGTTTGGGACTTAGGTAGATTAATCTCTTGGACCTCAGCATTCTGCATTTGGTGGATTGGGTAGAACTAGGCAGAGACCTAGTTGATGGTGGAAAATATGCATGCCCTTCCTCTCCCTCATGCACACAAAGATACACATGACCCAGCTGCCAAATGGAGGCTTACACATGATGGTCTTAGTTCTTTCCCTTCAAAAAGAAAAGAGAATGAGAGAGATGTCATGAATGGTATCTAGAGATCCCCACATTGTCTACCTGCACCACCATTCAAACTGGGCTGCACATGAAGAAAACCCCACGCATACAGAAAGTTTCCATCTTTTTTGCATGAGAAGGACCACATGTGAACATTATCAATTTTGTACTATCATTTCCTCCTTCTCATGAGTGAACCTGCCCTGTAGATAAAAATCAATGTATTTTCATAGTTTTCCATGTGCAGCAATTTATCACTCATGGTCAAACTACACTGACTAGAAAATGTAAGGTGTGGCCCTTAAGCCATGTAATGTTTAAAGTGTAGTGGCCATGTAGACTCTAATGTCTATTTGCTGAATGCTGTTACTTACAATTACTATTTGGGGTCAGATTAGATAGCCCATGAGACTCTGGAAGTCTGCAAAGTCTTTTCAATGTTCTTTCCTAATCAACCCTATGTTCCATAAACATATGATGTAAACAAATTCTTTCTTTAATAACGGTCGAACTGTACCTAAATGTTCCTAAGCTATCTTGCATTCAACTATCAACAAACTGTCTCAAGGGAAACTCAAGGGAAACTGCTGACACCAAAGAGAAGGAGGGTGGAATTGCTTTTTGCATACACCCCTTGTCGTGGGAGAGAGGCTTGCATACCCTAATGATGTTTTGAGCTATGCTCGCGGTGGCATAATAGCCACTGGTAGGGTCTCCCATGCCAGACAGGTCAAAACCGAAGGGTCTGACAAAGAGCGTCAAAGGGCAGGATGGGCTTTCTAGCCTTGTGGCAACCGTCCTAGAAGAAGGAAAACTCTAATCCCAAACCCGGGCAGATGGTGCTCGTCCAACCCTGTAAGGTCAACCATCTAAGAGAAGGAAACTCTAATCAAACCTACAGCCCGAGGACCTCGCTGCCACATCCATGCTTGCAAGGCCACGGCAGATGAATCTCTGGTTTAAAGGGTGAGGCCAGTTCTGTGCATGCTGTGCTCCACCAGAAAAATCCATTGCACAGGCTCGAAGGACAAATCCAGTTCCAAAAAAGCCCTGTAGCGACAGGCGAGGGACGAAACGGCAGGTGTAAAGATGCACTGGAAGCCGCAGCCCCAACCCTGCATGCAGGCGGTTCAGGACATTGGTCGCTCGAGGCTGACCCGGGAGATGACAGTCTTGTTCGGCAGCATCCTGAACGACCAAGCAGCCTTTTTTAAGGAGAGCACTGCTTGCTCCATATGGAGAGGGGCCTAGAAAAGGTGGCCTAATGAAAGCTCATCCCCAACTACCTGGTTGGCTAGCCGCGGCCAACGGGCATCTTCTGATGCGGTCAAACCAAGGCAAAGAAACAAAGGCACACACCGGCCTCCAAAGGTGTAAATAAACTGACACTTGCATGCTGGAACATCAGAACCATGCAAGACTCTGAAGATAGTGGACGGCCTGAGCATCGTTCTGCCCTAATAGCCCATGAACTATCACGGCTTGATATTGACATCGCTGCTCTTGGTGAAGTTCGCTTCCATGAGGAAGGCAGCCTTAAAGAACATGGTGCTGGCTACACACTTTACTGGTCTGGCAAACCCAAAACTGAAAAACATTTTTCAGGAGTAGGCTTTATGATTAAAAACTCCATTGCCTCCAAACTCGAAACCGTGTCAACAGGACACTCTGATCGCATTATTTCCTTACGCCTCCCACATGTTGTTCTCTTTAGTATATATGCCCCAACTATGCAAGCCGACCCTGTAGAGAAAGACAAATTCTACACAGACCTATGCCAACTCATACAAAAAGTCCCTGTAGAAGATAAAATTATTATCCTTGGTGACTTCAAGAGTAGGAAAGAACTCCGAAGCCTGGAAAGGTGTCTTAGGCAAGGTGTCTTAGGCATGGTGTTGGAAATTGCAATGATAACGGACGCCTCCTGCTAGAGTTCTGTGCAGAACAACAGCTGACTATTACAAACACAATCTTTCAGCAGAAAGATAGCTTGAAGACAACCTGGATGCATCCCCGATCCAAACATTGGCACCTCATTGACTATGTTCTAGTCCGTCAGAGAGACATTCGTGATGTCCGTCATACCCTAGTGATGCCCAGTGCAGAATGCCAAACAGATCATCGCCTCGTCAGATGTAAACTAAATCTTCATCTTAAGTTCAAACCTAAGAGGGGTGGCATCTTAAAGAAGAGACTCCAAGTCAACAATCTTCAACAAGCTACCATGAGAGACAACTTCCAGGCAAATCTACAAACGAAACTTGAAGACCATCCTACAGATCCTTCTCCTACAGTGCTTTGGCAACATATCAAAAACAGTATCCTCCAGTCTGCAGAAGAATCCCTCGGGTTCTCCCACAAGAAAAATCAAGACTGGTTTGATGAAAACAACCAAGAGATCCAGGAGCTGTTGGCAAAGAAGAGAGATGCTCACCAGGCATACCTCGCCCAGCCAACCTGCCATGTAAGAAAAGCAGCTTTCCATCTCACATGTAGTAAGCTACAACAAAAACTCCGAGACATGCAGAACAAGTGGTGGATCAATATAGCATAAAAGACACAACGCTGTGCAGATCTGGGTGATCATAGAGGATTTTATGAAGCTCTTAAAGCAATGTTTGGACCTACTTATCAGGTCCAAAGCTCCTTATACAGTACAGATGGTCAAACATTAATTACTGATAAAGCCTCCATCCTGAATCGTTGGGCTGAACATTTTCAAAGTCTCTTTAGTGCCAACCGAGTAGTCCAAGGCTCAGCTATCCAACATATGATACAAAAAACAATGAAAAATGAATTGGACATAGCTCCCACTTTGCAAGAGACCCTTAAGGCCATACAGCAGATGAAAAACGGCAAGGCAGCTGGGATTGATGGAATCCCACCTGAAGTTTGGAAACACGGTGGTCATGCACTCCACGAAAAATTCCACAAAGTCCTTGTGAATTGCTGGGAAAAGGGGGAACTGTCATCAGACCTCCGAGATGCAGTCATCATCACCCTGTACAAGAAAAAAGGAGCAAAATCCAACTGCTCAAACTATCGAGGCATAACACTGCTCTCTATTGCTGGAAAAATCCTTGCAAGGATACTCCTGAACAGATTAGTTCCTGCCATTGCAGAAGAACTTCTTCCTGAAAGCCAATGTGGCATCAGAGCCAATAGGTGTACTACAGACATGGTATTCGCCCTTAGACAACTGCAAGAAAAATGTAGGGAGCAGAACAAGGGTCTCTATGTAACATTTGTCGACCTCACCAAAGCCTTCGACACTGTAAGTAGAAAAGGTCTGTGGCAGATCCTGGAAAGACTAGGATGTCCCCCCAAATTCCTTAAAATGATTATCTTGCTACACGAGGGCCAGCACGGTCAAGTCAGATATGGCGATGCTCTTTCAGAGCCCTTTCTAATAACTAATGGAGTGAAGCAAGGTTGTGTTCTTGCACCAACTTTATTTACAATCTTCTTTAGCACGATGCTCCAAAGGGCTATGGCAGAGCTTGAAGAAGACGACGGCATCTATATATGTTACCGTACTGATGGTAGCTTGTTTAACTTAAGCCGTCTGAGGGCTCACACTAAGACTCTAAACTATCTAGTCCGTGAGCTGCTCTTCGCCGATGATGCTGCCCTTGTTGCCCACACAGAAGCAGCTCTGCAGCACCTAACGTCCTGCTTTGCAACAGCTGCAGAGCTGTTTGGGCTAGAAGTCAACCTGAAGAAAACAGAAGTTCTTTACCAGCCTGCACCACAGGACGAACACCACCATCCCCACATTGCCGTCGGCAAATCTGTGCTCAGGTCTGTTCAGCAGTTCACCTACCTGGGAAGCATCATTTCCTCAGATGCCAAGATTGACAAAGAGATTGATCACAGATTAGCAAAGGCATATAGTGCATTTGGAAGACTTCACAAAAGAGTCTGGAGCAATAAACACCTGAGGCAAAGCACAAAAATCAGTGTGTATAGAGCCATCGTACTGTCTATCCTCCTTTATGGATTTGAAACATGGGTCACCTATCGCCACCACCTATGACTCCTCGAGCGCTTTCATCAGCGCTGTCTCCGCACAATCCTAAATATACACTGGACTGACTATGTGACAAATGTTGCTGTCCTTGAGCAAGCAGGGATCACCAGCATTGAGGCCATGATATTGAGAACACAGCTGCGCTGGGCAGGGCACGTTTCTAGGATGGAGGACCATCGCCTCCCAAAAATACTACTCTACGGTGAACTTGCCACGGGTCAGCGTAAGAGGGGCGCTCCAAAAAAGCGATACAAAGACTCCCTGAAACAACATCTCAGGCTCGGCCAAATTGATCACCAACAGTGGTCCGCCTGGCCTCACATCGGGAGGCATGGAGACGCACTATCCACAATGCTGCAGCCTTATTTGAGAACTCACGACGAACAAGTCTTGAAGAGAAACGACAATGCAGAAAGAATCACAACCCAAAAACATCACCCAAGGAGACCTTCTGCTGTGCTTTTTGCAACCGGACTTGTTTATCTCGGATTAGCCTTTTTAGTCATCAGCGCACTTGCAGAAAGCGTGGGATGAGTCCTTCCTTAATCTTCGTTTGCGAAGAAAAGCCAGAGAGAGATAAAAATATTCTGTAACAACAACTCTGGGTTCTGACTCTTTGGAAGATATTCCAGTCAGGCCCACCGGTGTAATAAAACTTACTTTCCAATCCGTGGGTCTGCTGTTCCGTGATTTCTGCATCAAAAGGGCCATAAACAAGCTGGAGGAATGAAGAATACACCAAAAATTAACTTTATTTGTACAGAACAAGCATAAACTTTAGGAAACTGCCCCTGAGTGTCTAGGATCAGTCCACAAATTACAAATTCCATAACATGGAGGGAGTGTCACTAAATTATAAACAGTATCATAACTGTGCATACTGGCTTTATGACACCCCATAATTGTTACATTATAAAACTGAATAGTCCTATATGCTTGCCATTAAATCTCAAATCTTAATGAATTTTCAGGTGCGTGCAAAGCTTCTGTTACCTAATGCACAGAACACAACCTGGTTGCATGCTTTTCACAAACAAATTAATGTTTGTAGTCTTATATCCAAATCTATTTACAACAAAAACAGACTAGGAACATAATCCGGCCTCAGATGAAGTGTTCTTAAGCCATAGATTTTCCTTTGGTTTTTGGGGGGGCTGTGAGGCTGTGTTCTGGAATAGTTTCTTTCTGACGTTTTGCCTGTATCTGTGGCTGGCATCCTCAGAGAATGGTTGTGTAGGTGTGTGTGTGGAGTTTATATGCTGTGGACCCCTGTTGAGGAGTATATGTAAATTTGTGTAATTGAATGGTTAGTTTCTGGGGATAGAAATACAAGGCTCCTTAGTGTCTGTTTGGCTAATGGTTGGTTGATGGACCATTATTTGCTGGATATCCCCCTGTCCCTGGGTGGAATTCTTTTATAAGTGCTGTGTTTTGATTCTATTGAATTTCAAAACTGGGAGCCAGATTTTGTTTACTTTTAAGGTTTCTTCTTTCCTGTTGAAGTTGTCCAGGTGTTTGTGAATTTCCTCCCAGGGACAGGGGGATTCCCAGCAACCAACCAACCATTAGCCAAACAGACACTAACGAGCCTTGCATTTCTATACCCAGAAACTAACCATTCAGTTACACAAATTTACATATACTCCCCAACAGGGGTTCACAGTATATAAACTCCACACACACACCTACCCAACCATTCTCTGAAGATGCCAGCCACAGATGCAGGCGAAACATCAGAAAGAAACTATTCCAGAACACGGCCTCACAGCCCGAAAAAAAACAAAGGAAAATCTATGGATGCTGGCCGTGAAGCCTTCAACTTCACATTGTTCTTAAGCCCCCGACTAATTTAAATGAAAGTGATTGTTGCTTATACTATATTCCCCCATAAAAAAAATGGGATTTAAATATCTTTAAAAGTTTACAAGTGATATTAGCTGGACAAAATGAGAAGATATGACAGTACTGATCAGTCTAGGGTTGCCAGATCAATAGTTTTGCATTCCCTGATATTTCAGGGGTAAAATCTGAAACCTTGTGAGGTAACAGGGTTGTGATTGTTGAGTAACAATTGCAAAAATAATGTACTCTATGTGTGTTGGTGTGTGAGATCAAGAGTGTGAGACAGACAATATATATATAACCTGTACTACCTCCTAAAAAAATATTATATACAACATATAGAGAGCCAACTCCTCTCTCTAGGCTAATGCTAATAATACAGGTTGACCCCCATATCCACAGATTCAGTATTCACAGTTGCACTTATTCCCATCCAAAAAAATATGTTATCTCTAGGCATTTTTAGGTCATCCAATGCAATTCTATAGTCAACTTCCAGTGTTTGTCTCATTAAAAACCATAGAGTTCCATGTTATCCATGATTTCAGGTATCTATGGGGATTCTTGGAATGTATCCCCCATGGATATGGGAGTTGACCTGTACATTCCTATTAATTCTAATGTGCTCAGAGAGTTGTACATTAGGTTTACAGTCATTTCCTAGAGTATGTCATCCAAAAACTGTGAAGTATGACCTAGAAGCTGTGTACTTAGCTGGTGTTTCCAGCTGTGTTACTGATTAATTTGGCAAAACAGCTCTTTCTCAGAGAAGGGGGTATAGAACCAAAGATTCAGTTCCAGGATTCATGCAACAAAAGTCACAGTGCTGGCACTCCACTCGCTACCTTGCTCCAAATAGTTCATGAACTCACTGGTGGGTTAGCTGATGTCCATGCACCTGATGTGAGCCACAAGATTCTTTGTGCAGCAGAAGTGCAGGCCTTCCTCCACATAGCTTTTTAAACAGTTAAACCTATGACCTAACACTATGCCCTCTATGAGTTCTGGTACACAGTTTGTGGGCAGCACTGTGACCAAAAAGTTGATCAGGTCATTAGTGTGGCTTGTATTTGTCCCCTGCAGAAAAGAATAGCATTCTGGGAGATAATATGGTTGTCAATCTTGCAACCATACATGCACTCTGGTGCCTTTTGATGAGGAATGCATTCATTATTAACTCCTATGGATGGATGACAACATCAACAGACATTCTGATGGGGACAATCTGGAAGCTGTAGTCAATGGGGGGCTTGCTATGGGAGGACAAAATGAGGATATTGCTCCCTCCAAAGAAATATTGCCCCGCAACAATGAAACTTTTTTTCATTCCCCAAATTTCTAGCATTGCAGTAACTTTAAACTTATGTTGAGCATTTAGAAATACAGTGCAGGCATCAAGAGTCAGGTACGATTCCTAAGTGAATGTGAGAACAGCAAATACAAGAGTTCTAGGGGTGAAAAAATTTCAGTGTCTCACTCTGCAATTTTAGAAATTTGAGGACTGCAGGAAAATTTCATTCTGGGGGCCAGAATTCTTACTTCAGGGGGCAATAGCTTCATTTTTGCTCCAGGGATTATGACACAGAGCAATGGATTTAAATTACAGGAAAAGATACTCTATCTAAACATTAGGAATAACTTCGTGATTGTAAGAGCTGTTCAGCAGTGGAACATGCTGCCTCAGAGTGTGGAGGAGTCTCCTTCTTTGGAGGTTTTTAAACAAAGGCTGGATGGCCATATGTTGGAAGTGCTTTGATTGTATATTCCTGCAGGGCAGGGGGTTGGACTGGATGACCCTTGTGGTCTCTTCCAATTCTATGATTCTATTATACTCTCTCTAGCTCTCTCGCTCTCATACACACACACAGAAAGAAAGAGAGAGAGAGCTACACCCCTGAACAGCCCCGTTTGCTGCTTGAATTCCAGTTCAGTGAAAGAGTACTCCAGTGTGCAACACTAGCCAAAACGAGCAAAGTTCAGCTTTACCTTAGATGCCTAGAACACTCTGGTTTTGTTAACACTTCTCTCTTCACTTATTTATCGCACATATAAAACTCAGCCGTTGACCTCTGATGAGGAGATAGATAAAATTTGAAAAAAGAAAAGTGTCTCCTTAAGCCTTTTGCATGGAAAGTCTGGGTGTTCAGTTTCTGCATGCCTCCAAACTTTGCTGCTTTGAAGAAGATAATTTATAATCCTAGCAAAGCCTGGGTGATATGAGCACTTTGGATACACAAAATAAAGCTCCTCATCTAATATGGTTGCAATATTAAGTTCTTCCAAGCTCCACCTTTTCTTACCATATTAGGTGGTAAATCTATTTCATGCAGAAAAAGATGTACAGACTTATACTTATGTTCAGCTTGGAGATAGCCATGTAAATTCTAGATCTCCAACTACACTTGGAAAAAATAATTTCTTAGACTACAACTCCCAGAATCTCCTGGTAAATTTCTTCAAACTCTGACCTTTGGATCTTTCCAACATAATCAACCCAGTAGTACTAAAATAAATGTAATACTAGCTCTCACAGATGTCTTTCATGCTAGACAATTATAACACTTTGGCTTCTTCATATGACATCCTGGGATTCCACCTAAATATTAGGAAGAACGTCCTGATGGTAAGAGCTCTTTGACAGTGGAATGAACTACCTTGGCATATGGTGGAGTCTCCTTCTTTGTAGGTTTTTAAACAGAGGCTGGGTGGCCATCTGTCAGGAATGCTTTCATTGGGTATTCCCTGCATGGCAGGGGGTTGGACTAGATGATCCTTGCGGTCTCTTCCATCTCTATGATTCTAGGATTTTGTGATTTGTAGTTTCATTAAAAATTTAGACTTCTCTGCAAGAAAGCTCTAGTTTCTCACCAAACTACAAATCCCAGGATTCTGTTGGACAGCCATGTCAGTTAAAGTGTGATCAGGGTGCTGTCATTCTGTAATGTGAAAGCAACCACCAATATTTCCTAGGCCCAGAAGGCTTTTGTAGGCCCATGGCTAGAAATCTTGAAAGGGGATGGTTTCGAGGTTAGATAAAACTTAAGTGAAACATAATACTTGTAAATATATTATTAAATCATCTCCACATCCTTCACCAGAAAATAAATACACACAGGACGGACAAGCCATTTTGATCAGAGGTTCTGTTCCTGCTCTGAGAGGAGAGACCAGAGGGACATTTGAGGTGCTCGGTCTCCACATGTCTCTCCATGGCTACAAGCCTGAGCACATGAACCTGCAGACACTACACCTGCTTTGCAATAAATCCCCAAAAGGTAATAAATTAAACAAGGTGCTTCGAAGGGTAATTTTAAATTAGCAACAACCTGTCACAGAACAGCAGCCACATTTGGCATCTATTTCCAATCAGCATCACTCATCTGCTTAAAAGCCTAAATTGATTGCAGAGGTGGGGGTGGGGTGGGGTGGAGGAATAACCTGCAGGCAAGAAACATGGAGGGTCAATCAGCAGGTCTGTTTTGACAGACTATTTTTGTAGTATGGGTTTTGCTACCAAGGACAGATCTGCACTTCCAGTGTTGTCACCATAGTTTCAACTGTCCCAGTTTGTCAGAGACAGTTCCAATTAATCATCTATTGTCCCACTTTTTCAGGTGCTTTTAACATGTCCCACTTTCTCTCTCCTCCTCTCACTTTCCCTCTTCATCTTTCTTTAGTTGTTGCAAAGTGAGCTCAAAATGCAAAAATAGTTTGTGCTTGGTTAAGTCAGCAGACGTGAGAGGAGGGCGAACAATCTTGCCCTTCCCAGTAAGCTCAGTTAAAAGCAAATCTGCTGCAACCTTTCCTGGTTAGTGTGTTCTTCCTCGTTAATATGTTTGCTGTCTTGACCACACTCTGCTGTTGCTTGGCTACATTCGTGTCCCAATTTTTATCTGTGAAATGTTGGAGAGCATGCCTCTCTGCTAAAGGTGGGGTGTGATCTAAAGCAAAATTCCCACAGGTCGAGTCAAAAGAGTAGGGGAAAACCCCTTAAGGAGGGCTGGAGAACATGTGGCCTTCCAGGTGTTGCTGGAATCAAATGCCTACCAGCTCAAGTGAGCATGGCCAGGCAAGACAGAAGTTGTAGTCCATCTTCATCTCTGGAGGGGTACAAGTTCACCACTCATACTCTAAGTGTGTGGAACCCAGGCTTCATACACAACAGCAGCTGTGGTTACATGTCCTTGCGAGCCACTGCCAGTGATAGTGGTTGCCCAGCGACCATCTATCTACAGTGAGATGACCCACTGCTGTATCTGGTTGCACCTGCACATTCTGTCTCAACCACATCCTTCTGCCAGAGTAGGTTAGGAGGTGGTATTGCTCACAGGCAACACAGGCGCATGTGCCCTCTTCATACTACTAGTGAGAGTAGAGCAGGCAGGGAGTGGTAGCTAGCAGCAGCACATGTACAGTACACTTTGAGCTGACTAGGTGGGTATTACTGGGCCATTTTAAACTGCCACCTACCCTCTACATCAGACACCTTCACACAGCTGCCAACCCAACCTGCTTATTTGGACCTGCTGCCCAGAGCTTGAGAAAGGTATTTTGGGGGACTACAGCTCCCAGAATTCCCCAAGCAACAAATCCCAAGTGCTGGGGGGGATCCACAGAGTTGTAGTCCCCAAAAACATTTCCAAATTCTGCTGCTGCCTGCATGACTGACAAAAGAGGACAAAGATGCAAAGGAGAATTCAAGGTGTATGCAGCAGTCCCAGGCTACCTGCTGAGCCTACACCAACCATTCTGCACAATATCATCAGCCAGGTGGGCTGGCACTTCTTAGGTCAAGGGTGGGGATCCTGTAGCTCTCCAGATGCTGTTGAACTGCAACTCCAGCAGCCCCAGCCAGCATAGCCCATAATAAGGAATAAGAAGAGTTCCAGCCCAGCAGCATTTTGAGGATCATGTGATTGCCTCCTCTGCTTTAACTCATGATGGCTACATGTTGTCTAGATCCAGATTCAGAGGTACCATGCCTGTAAATGGCGTGTGAATAGGAGGATGCTATTATGCTCCTATCCTGCTTGGAGGCTTCCCATAGGCTGCTGCAAGAAACAGGCTCCTGGGCTGAGTTGCCTGTGAGCAATACTTTGGCTCTGATCTTGCTTATGTTTACCGGATTGGATGTGCTCAAGACTGGAAAGAAAGTGTGTGCCTAAGTAAGATAATGGCCTCTCTCCAGTCAGTTTCAGGCCTGCATCTATAATCTCTAGACCAGAGTTTCTCAACCAGGTTTTCCTGGAACCCTAGGGTTCCAGAAGAGGTTGCTAGGGGTTCCATGAGATATTGAGATTGGGGAAAAAAATTATTTGGTTAGTTAGTTTTAGATATAATAATTTTTAGGCAGCGGTTCCCTGAGACCTGAAAATTGTTTTAAAGGTTCTACCAGGGTAAAAAGGTTGAGAAAGGCTGCTCTAGACTCTGGACTTTATCAGACAAGCCTGTAAAAACTTTTCTTTTGCCACCATATTTTACACCATTTGTGTGCTGGCAAAAGAACCTTTTATATTAAACATAGCTGTGATTGCATGAGAAAGGAGTTTCGTACATCCATATTGATGGGTGAGCGTGATCTCGGCAGTTCTCACGTGAAGACACAAGCTCATTTAAAAGTAAAAAAAAATCTAAATTTAAAAAAACAAAACGAACACACAAGCACTGAAACACACTTAAAAACATGCCTGCAACACGAGGAGGTTCATAAAAAGAACATCCTGTGGCTAGTTTTCACGTTCCCACCTGGAAGTGTTCTGGTGGTGACTGCCCATTGATGCTGGAATCATACCAGCAGAATGGGGACGGTTTCACACGGTCGCAATCACAGCAAAAAAACACCACAGCTGATCTATTCATGGTTTGGACTGTCAATAAAAAAGAACGGCTTAATGACCACACAAAATCGTGAAAGCACAATGTCATGTGGTATTGGTGCCCTTTTGCATTCATTAGGTGTCATTATAACACTATATTTGCTGTGTCTGATAAAATCCTCTATTCCATTATCCCAGGAATCCTTAGCCACATTAATTTCTAGCTCTGTGTATCCCCAGCCCTGTCCCTCCTCTTTTTACTCTCATACTTAAGTTTCTACTGGTTTCTGGGGGTTCCCCCCTCCTGCACACACTCAACTAGCAATGCATGGATGATAGATAACTGAGAGTGCAAAAGTCTCTCTGAATGATTAATTTCATTGGTATACAAAGAAGCTCTGTGACGAATGGGTGCTGGAGCCAGGATTAATTGGATACCTTGATGGGGAGTGGTGGTTTATGTAGGGAAATAGATCTGGTCACCTGCCCTACCCAAGGCTGTATTTACCCAGTTGAGTCTCCACACCTATTGCATAGCAGGACCAACAACTCCTTAAGAACATGGGTGATTTCAAAAGCTAGATGCTATTCCAAGGCTGTGGAACTGATTCAGCTGAATCCCAAGTCCTGAACTGAGTTGGGCCAATTCGGATAAATCTGAATTGGGTCCAGATCAGGGCAGATCCGTTCTGATCTAAGTTTAGATTGCTTTGGACTAATGCAACAATGCAGACAGGAAGAGGAACCCAGACAATGTGTCTCCAGATTGTTGCAAAACAGCACCATAAAAGAAAAATGACAAGGTGGAAATGCCAAGATGAGAAGGGGAAACAGAAGAGGCAGGGAGTTGGATTTTTATGCACTGACTGCTCTAGTTTCTTATATACAATCTCATCATCACTCTCTAGTCACTGTGCTATGGGTGGGTGGCCCCTCTCCTTGTTGGCTATTTGCATTTTATGCAGAAGAATGTTTTAGAAAGTGATTTTCAAGCTTGTTAGCAATGGGTGGGTTTTTTGTTTCCTGTAGCCTGTACTTTTCTTTATGCTGCTGCTGCTGCTGCTGTTGTGTGCCTTCAAGTCGTTTCCAACTTACGGTGACTCTGATGCAAACCTATGGGTTTTTCTTGGCAAGATTTGTTCAAAGAGAGTATGCTTTTGCCTTCCTTTGAGGCTAAGAGAGTGTGACTTGCCCAAGTCATGCAGTGGATTACTGCTCATCTACACAAGCCAGGATATGCTGACTCCCCACTGCCGCCACTGCTGCTGGCAGCTCTCACTTCCTCACCTGGAAGTGAGGAAGCCAGCCCACAACATGTGACCAAGCCCCCTGCATGAGACGAGCCTTGGTCACATGCTGCGGGACCTCTTCCTGTTTTGGAAGAGCAAGACAGACCAGCAGTTGTGACAGGACAGCCTGCCAGGATGAGCTCCTGTAGACAGGTGGGGCCGAATCCATTCCTTCCTGGTGGGAATGGTTTAAACCAGATATTATTTTATAATTGTTTATCAGGTCCTACCACACCTTAGCTCCATCTGAGCCCCAGGTTGGTGAGGACTGCCTGGGAGCAGAATGGGGCAAAAGCCCTTTATTGCCAGGACTGCAGGACTCTAAAACGGGGTAAGATGGGGGTATATTTGTAGGGAGGTATGAATCTAAAATTACAAATGTATTAAAAATTCCAGGGATCTAGCCCTTTTAAAAAAGAAATAAAAATATCTTCTTTAAAAAGTAAAAAACTTTTCTTTCAAATTCAGGCAGAGTGACACATTAGGAATGCAGAAACAGCTCAATTAACATTTAAATGTGTGGTCTGATCACCCAATCAATTAGACACATTAAAAAACAAAGAAGTCAGTTTAAAAATACATATCAAAAGTTTACTGAAGGTATATCAATCTTAATCTACATATTAAAACAAACTTAAAAGGTTCCTAACTAACTAAGAGGATTTAGGGTAGAATGAGACTCACCCAGCCTTTGAGCGGAGTGGACTACATGGTGACTTGAAAACAAACAACTGCAATAAGCACCAACAACAACATCATGGCTTCAGCCACATGGAGACTTAACTTAAAAGGAACGTAAACAAAGAGTAATAATATTTAAATTAGGTCATGTGTTGAATGACCCATTGGTCCAGTTGGCTGAAATTGCCTAGTGAAATAAGAGAAAGGGGAGTTGGGAGAACTGAAGCATGCAGGGTAAATGCCTAAACTGAGCTTTGCATGGGAATACACAAGATTGTATTACATTACAATTATGATTTCCCCACATACTACAATATCGCCTATGTAGACAAGCACTAAGACTCTGCTTCCCCTCTCCACCTGCTGCGTTAATTGAGTGAAAACTGCTTTTGCACTTTGAACTCAGTTTACATCTCTTGAATTAAGCTGAGGACAAAGGAGGGAAGTGGAGGAAGAAAGAAACTGGGACACTTTAAAAGCAGCTGAGAAAGTGGGACAGCAGAAGATTAACTGGCACTATCCCTGTCAAACTGGGGCACTTGGAGGGTATATGGTTGTCTCATCTACTTTTGGCTTTGACCTCCACCACTGGGAGCTGTAGCCTCATCTGCCAGACTTGGGAGTGAAGAGGAGCAGATAGAAGGTGATGTCCCAAAGAAGGTGATGTTCCTTTTCTTTATTGGTATAACAGGACAGGTGTTCAGACATTATACTGTACATGTCTTCACGCTATATGTACACATGTTCAAATGCTTGTATCACTGTATGTGCCTGGGTAGAATGAATACATATATGGTTGCCTGAGTTTATAAACATGTTCCTTTTAAAACTGTAAGTGGAAAGCCCAACAGCTTGCATGGAGGACAGCTTTTTTGACCCTAAGGAGTTGCAATAGGAAATTCTAAGAAGGCACCAAGGTGTGTATTAAAAGCACCAACTAGAGAAGACTACAGCCAATGGATCTGTACTATCAACACAACCTTCATCCAGCAACAGCTTGCAGGTATGGTTGCCATATCCCAGGTCCAAAAATCTGAGCATCTAATTTACATATAATGCAAATGATTATAATTATGAAAATTACTAAAATTTGCATTCTAATTATGGAAATTGGGCATATTAATTGTTGCAATTTTTTCTTCCACTATGTTATAAAATGGTGGCGCAGTGGTTAAATGCCAGTACTGCAAGTCACCACATTGCAAGTTCAATTCCAGCGGGCTCCAAGGTTCACTCAGCCTTCCATCCTTTCGTAGGTCGGTAAATTGAGTACCCAGCTTGGGGGGCAATTAGCTAACACACATTGGAAACTGTTTAATGCAGTGTAGATGTGTAAATAGCTATTGCTTAAAACAATTTGTAAGCCGCTCTGATAGCCTTGTGGCAGAAGAGTGGGATATAAATAAATAAATAAAATAAAAATTCATACCACTTTTTTACAGCTATAGCTGATCTGAGAGAACCATTAAAAAGTAATGTTTAAAGTGCTGGAAGCTCAAATCTCTGCTTAGTCATGGAACTAATCATGTGACTGTGGGCCAAAACTACCTCACAATAAACCTACTTTATAGGATTGCTGTGGTGTTTAACAGGAACAGAGAGGGAAAGGTGGACAGGTACACCTGTTTAGTACAAATAAAAGAATAGCAACAATAATAGTAACATATTTCCATGCACAGACACTTCTAGTGGTGTTATCGTCAGATCACTTTGTTTGTTTGTTTGCCTATCAATTTTTCACTGATGGTGAAAAGCTACGATCCATGCAACTACAACAGAAAGCCTTTCAGAGTGAGTGTCACCTGATCCACAGGGCAAGATGCAGAGGAAAGTAGAAACAAATAGCAGTAACTGAAGGAAAGAAAGCGTGGTCTGATTTCCTTCAGAGATGCAGAATGAATTTTTATTATAAGTAAAAAAAACAGTCTATTTTAACTTCCTTTCACCTATTTGGCTTTTCTTCAAAATATACAGTACAAGCAGCTCATTTATGGTTAGATTTCTGTGCTCGCACCAAATTATTGTTTTTGGAAATTATAAATATTTATACTTTTGTCCATTTCCATTCCCTCCCATCCCAAACATGTGTATAAATATCTAACAGCTGAGGCAACTCTCCATGCATCTGATGAAGTGGGCTGCAGTCTGAAAAATATTGTGCCACATAAAACTTGTTAGTCTTTAAGGTTAGATACTGTTAGGTAGATAAAGGGAGATGCTAGATCCAGGGTATCTGAGATAAATTTTGCAAGGCAGAAAAAGACTGCTTTTGGGCCCTGGGGGAAGGGGGGGGTTCCTCTCAAAATTGGACTTTAAATATTCAATTCAGTCTTTCCAATAAAGGTAAGAGAATTCACAGTCCCCTCCTTGGTTCTTATAAGCCCCTCCTTGGCTCTCCAGGCCTGGACCAATGTACCAGCTGAAACCCCCTCTTATAGACCCTGTTTGTTTTACTGCAAATACTAACACAGCTAATACACACACACAGTTGTAGTAGTAGTAGTAGTAGTTAATATTTATTACAGTCAAAGACCAGTAAACACACACAAAGGACTTTTTCAAATGGAGTAAAAAAAAAGCCGGAGGAGGTCAGGAGAAGAACGGGGCTGTCGTGTTTACAAAGCCCTGTTTCAGATAGCCCCATCCTCCTCCGTCCTCTGCCCGACCTTCCCCTGTGGTATTGGGTTTTCTGTCAATAAAAAGTGGTGCCCACAGCAAGGAAGAAGCTCAGGGAAAGGTGAGGAGAAGGACAGACGAGGACTGCATCATTTGAAATGGGGCTCTGTAAGCACGACAGCCCCGTTCTCCCGACCTCCTGGGGGGGGGAGGTTCCTCCATTTGAAAAAGTCCATACACACACACACACAGAGAGAGAGAGAGAGAGAGAGACTTTAAAAGGTATTCCTTGGTTCGTGGGGGCGGGGGAATAAAAATAAGTGCCAATCCCAGGTGACAGATGGGTTCCCCTCCACACATCTTAACACCATTCTTATACTTCTTGAGATAACTCCTTTCTACATCCTCACAGTAGTAGCTGCTGATTTGTTTCCCTAGTAAAGTTTGCACTGTAGCGGTAAATGGTTCCTCTTTTATGCACATTTAACTTAATAGGACATATGTGTGAGCAGACATTTCAAATGTCCATACCATATTCCCAAGACAAGTAAATGTGTAATTAACCCATTCAAAAAAAAAAAAAAAGATTTTATCTTTTTTTTATATTTCTTTGAATCCATTTCCCCAAAATCTGAAGATTCACATCAAGCATCTACTTCAGGGGTGGGCAACTGTGGCAAGTCTGGGGGACACATTTCAGGCCTTTGGAGCTACTCAGGGGCCAAACCTTTTTTCAGTTATTAAATTCTTATTTTAAAAAAAGCAAATCCATTTATAGAGTAATTAATTTTAAGATGGGACTGGAGGGAGGACAAGGGGGTGGGATGAAGGGGGTGGGAATACTTGCACAACATTTGTTTGCCACTGCAAATCTTTTTTTCTTTTCTTCTTTCTTTCTTTCTTTCTTCTTTTTCTTTCTTTCTTTCTTTCTTTTTTTCTTTTCTTTCTTTTTTTTTTTTTTTTTGCCGCTTCTTGTCCGTGCGAAGGTGTGGCAAGCATTATTCATTGTTTAAAGCATTGGGGATCTCTCCACTTTGCAGGGGGGCTCCCGAAGCTCTGAGGTCTGACACACTTTGGGGTTTGGTGAGCCACATGTGGCCAACAGGCTGCACTTTGCTCACCTCTGGTCTACTTGATGCTTGCTTCTTGCACAATGCTGCTTACCTCGCTCAGTCTCCTGTCCTTCCTGTTATGAAAAACACTTGTGTCCATGAAAAAATCCACTCATGAAAGTGGTCTTACAAAGGGGAATAGTGACTCAAATGGCAATAGGAGAGGTTGCATAACATATGAGATCTTTACTCTATGTATATGGGTGGAGCCAGAAAAAGACATGGGAGTCAGCAAGACTACCAGAGTAAGGCAAGAAATAGTTAGAAAATGAAATTAGGCTGGGGCTTCTTGGGGGTGATACTGCACCTGCTCCCGCAGCTGGGTCTCCTTGGGAGAAGCAGCATTACTCTTGAGTAGCAGCAACAGAAAGTGGGGCAGGAAAAACTTAGGAAGGGGAAGTTAGGATTATGGAAGTGGGATGGGAGTGCCTAAGGTCAGTTGGAAGGCAGCCAGAGGTCTGGGAGGTGTTAGTGAAGGAATTGAGCAATGTAGATTCAGAAGGAAAGGGGATCTGAACCAAAGAACTCAAGTTTTCCAGGGGTTTTTATAAGGAAAATTCCTTTGAAGTTGCACCATGGATCGAAAGAACATTTGTCTTCAGATAACTCTCAATTGCATGAATAAAGGATTTCCAAATCAGTCAGGAATTGGGGAAATGGGGGTGCTCTGGTATCAAGTGATTGATAGGCACTTTCCCTTGACTAGGGGATGTTCTGATTTGCAAAGCAATGAAATCAACCAACTCAGCAGATAGCTGTCAGTCAAGTCCTGCATGTTACAGGAAGAGTCTCCTTGTTTCACAAAGGAATGCTGCATGATTTGTGAATCATGTAAAGGTGTGAATGTTTGGATAATTTGGCAGGCCCAATTCCTTGGCAGAGTATGTGCATGAACTTAATGTTTGACTCTAATCTCCCAGAGTACCTTTGTTTCTATCAGCCCTTGGGTAGTCTGGTTTACTGGCCAAATTAATATCAAGCCAATTAAACATTGGCCCCAAATTGGGATGATGGGGCATGCAGTGGTTGCCGTTCGATATCAGAATAAGGGGATATGCAGTAGGGTGACACTCCCACTCAGTCCCTTCCCTCACCTCCTGCTTTCATGGTGTGCCCTTTTTTCATTCCACCTCCTACAACTTTGCTCTCGCATCTCTCCTTCTCCCTCCTTCACTTCACCTTGTGCCCTCATAGTGCACATTTCACATTTGCTCCACTACACCCACTGCTCACTTTCCTGCCTCTGCTACTCCCTCCCTTGCCTCACCTCTTCATGCGCTCTGCCACTTGTGCCACATTCTCTTCCATCCCTCCTGCTCCTCCCCCTTGCCTTGTGCCTTCATGGTGTGTCCCTTGCTTGTTTTTGCTTCTTGTGTGCCACTATTCCTGCTGCTCACTTTCCCATCTATCCTACTCATGCCCTCACTTCACCTTACATCCTCAAAGTGCACCCCTTGCTTGCATTCCACTACTCATAGTTCTTGCTCTCACTTTGTTCATGCCTGAAACTCATGGCTGGATTGTGTTCTTGCAAAAGAGTACCTCCACATCTTGCCACATATCTCAGCTTCTATAGGGGACAGCGACTTCCTTAAAAAAAAGAAAAGAAAGAAAGCTTGGAATCCGGGCCAACTGATGGTCCAAATGGACACTGGGTGACATGCCTGAAATCCAGGTAAAACACGGCTATCCAGGTGATACAGCAACTTTACTTGCAAGTAATAGTGCCACTCTATTCTGCTTTGGTCAGACCTCACCCGGAATACTGTGTCCAGGTCTAAGCACCACAATTCCAGAAAGATATTGATAAGCTGGAATGTGTCCAAAGAAGGATAACCAAAATGGTGAAAGGTCTGGAAGCCATGCCCTATGAGGAGCGGCTTAGGGAGCTGGGCATGTTTAGCCTAGAGATGAGCATGTTAAGAAATGACAGGATAGCCCTGTTTAAATATTTGAAGGGATGTCATACTGAGGATGGAGCAAGCTTGTTCTCTGCTGCTCCAGGGAATAGGACATGGAGCAATGGGTTCAAACTACAGGAAAAGAGATTCCACCTAAACAGTAAGAAGAACTCAAAGGCTTTCACAGTCAGCATTCATAGGTGTTTTTGTGGGTTTTCTCCAGGCTGTGAGGATGGTGTACACCCCTACAACTTCTCTGAAGATGCCAGCCACAGGTGCAGGTGAAATGTCAGGAATAAACTCTTCCAGAACACAGCCTCACAGCCCGGAAAAAAACTATGAAAAACCTATAGTAGGAAGAACCTCCTGACTTCACTTCCTGGTAAGAGCAGTTTGACAGTGGAATGCACTGCCTCGGAGTACGGTGGAGTCTCCTTCTTTGGAGGTTTTTAAACAAAGGCTGGAGAGCCATCTGTCAGGTGTGCTTTGATTGTGTATTCCTAAAGCATAGGGGGCTGGGCTGGATGGACCTTGTGATCTCTTCCAACTCTATGATTCCATGATTCTAAGCCAGAGAGTGACAAGTTTAGGCCTAGAGCAGAGGTGGGAATCGTGCAACCCAAAGGCCACGTACAGCCTTGGTAGTATCCAGGGAGGTCCTTGGCACCCTGTTAACCTCATCAATGACACTAGCATATCCCACAAAATAACCCAATAACTTTTTTCAGCTAAACAAACACATTTAATGGGTAAACAAACACATTAAAAATCTTTGATGGGCTACTAATGAATTGTTCCTAATGTTTTCTCCACCCTTAATAAATAAATTCTTGTCAGCAAATATTTTTGACTTTTATTAATATTTTATTCCATGTTTAAAATCTGACAACACTGTTTGCAGTGGGTAGATAACATAACTATTTAAATGTGAATAACTGTGCCAGGGTGCAGATCAGCAATGTGGGCAGAGTGTGCAAAAATTCTGAATGTTATACAGGTTGAGTCTCCCTATCCAAAATGCTTGGGACCAGAGGAATCTGGATTTTGGAATATTTTGGATTTTGGAATACTTGCATATACATAATGAAGCTCTCTTGAAGATGGGACCCAAGCCTAAATGTGACATTCATTTGTGCTTCATATACACCTTTTGCACATAGCCTGAAGGTAATTTTATACACAATATTTTTAATAATTTTGTGCATGAAACAAAGTTTGCATACATTGAAACATCAGAAAGCAAACGTATCACTATCTCAGCCACTCATGTGGATAATTTTGGATTTGGGAATATTTCAGATTTTGGAATTCCAGATAAGAGAGACTCCAGCTCTATTTAAAGATCTCTACCTATGTACAGATTAATGATCTTTTTTGCACATGTACAGAAACTGTAGCTGTGTTGAATGTAATGTATTAATACCCCTAAGCTGAGTGCATGGGTTGGGGTGGGGAGGACAAAAAGATGATGATGAGAATGGGGAAGAGCACATAGGAGATTTTCACACGGGGCCAAAATGCCCCGTTACTGCCCCGCCACCTCCTCTCCCATTCCTGCCACGGAATAACATAAATCTTTCACACACTTACCTTAATTCCATGGCAGGAACGGGCTCCTCCTCCCCTCACTGGCCAGCTGTAAATGCAGCTGTCATAAGGCTGCTTTTACAACCGGCCATCTGAAATCCTGGCCATTATCACGTGATAATGGCAGGGCAGTATATTTAAAAAATAAAACTCCCCCAAACATAAAATCAGTTCACCAAGCACAAAAACACACTTTAAATCACACAATCAAAACAGGGAGGGTAAAATAAAGGGTGCCACTTACCTGGATGTCTAGATCGTACCAGGAAGTGCTTGGAACAGACCTCCCCTCCACGGCTGTCATTTCAGAACAGGAACGGGGCTCCTGTTTGCACACTTGTGATTGCGTGATAGCGATGGAACGGGAGGTCTATTCATGATGAAAAATCGTGATTACATTGTTCCAGTACAGTCATGGGAGCCGGATGGATGCAGGACAGAACGGGGTCAACGTCGTCCGAAAGGGAAAACCTTTCCCAACCCTCTTCTGTTCCTGCCATGGGATATGTAGCCCGTGTGAAAATCTCCATAGTCTAGTGCCTAATGCTCCCTGAGAAAGCTTCCATGAGCAATGGATGGATCTGAAACCACACATAAACAGCTTTGAAAACCACAGGTGAATTCCCTAATGGCACTGCCCTGCTCCTTCCAAGAGCGTTGTCTTCCGTGTGCCAGACAGTCCAGAGTCACTCGAGGCAGACTCATTAACCTGTCTCCTAAAAGTATTGTGCCCAAGGGGAGGTCTAGTTGGACTAAATGTATAATTACCATCCACAGGCAGTTTGAGAAACCAAAGAAGAAACCACTGAATTTAAAAAGAGTAAAAGATGAAAGCTCTTGGAGCTTAATGGAACCTGTGTGATTAACACAAAAGCAATCTCAAGTTCTGTGTGGCTCCTCAGACATCTCCAGACAGTCAAAATTTAGGCTGAGCACAATGCCTGAACATCAGGGAAGCTTTGCAGTCAAACAATGTCAAAAGTTAACCTGAGGCAATTACCTAGGAAGTACAACACCCACACCTCAAACACTGTTTCCCTTTGCAATTATGCAGAGGTGGAAATTATGTTTCCAATAGAAAAATTGCAGGTATGTTTGCATCCCCATATCTGCAAGCAAACAGGAGTGTGGGAAGAAGTAGCTAGTACAATTCATTCAAAAGGTGACCTCTGTATTTTCTACCCCTCAGTTGCATGCAGTACAGTTTAATAGTATCAGTGGATATTAAAGAGAAATATTGCATAATATTTCTTAATGTAATCAAAGAAAGAGCACATCAGAGATGTTACTTTTATTGAGTGATAATGCCATTACAAAATTACCATAACATCCACATCAAGGTGGGGTACAACTGATTATTGCAATACCTTCAGGTCTCATGCTGATACAGTTGTTCTTTGGAGATAAAAGGGGGGAAAACATTGTAAATTTGTTTCAACCAAACATTTCTAAGAACTGCAATCATGTGGGATAAATATAGGCAGCATTTTCTCCATATTTATATCAATATAACCTATAGATTTAAGTCATAATCCCATATCTCCCTCTTCCCCAACAGTAGTACCAATATCCATGTTTTCATATGTTTGTAGAAGTACCATGTTCCTTAATAAATTGGACATGTTTTAGTCAACCTCAAGAGATTCCACGGCATGTTCTATTCATCCTTGGTAATTCTGATGACCTTATAAGGTCATGGCTAGTTTATTTCGTAACATTTAGATGGAGCAGTCCTACTGCATAAAATAATGTAGTAGCCACCATATCCAAAGTCCCAGTGGCTTACTGTGGCCAGGATGGGAGACTGGTGCACATGTATTCTTTTTTTTTTCTCCCCACTCTCCATCAGTTTTTCCAGTGGAAGTGAATTAAATATGACAGTATCAAGGTTAATATAGTTGAGGGACCTGAAAGGTGGGGGAAATATTAAGGGAAGAAAAGGGACTTGGACCTAAATGTTCCAAGGCCACTCTGACTCACCCCATCTTGGCTCCTATCACTGACAACCATTCCATACCACACAATTATAGCACTATGATTCCACTTTAACTACCATGGCAACATCCTATGGAATCCTGGGATTTACTGTTTAGGGAAGAGTATTTAGAATTCTCAGCCAGAGCACTCCAGTGCCTCACCAAGCTACAAACCCCAGGATAACCATAGGATGCTGTTAAGGCAGTTGAAATGGAATCACAGATGTACAATTGCATAGTGTGGATGGGCCCTGATTTTTCCAACATAGTCCTGCTGTCTTGCTGTACTAGCAAACTGAAGGGATCTTTTATGGGCATAAGTACTGATTGCCCTGTTGGCAGAGTAGCACTTAATCCAATACATAACATAGGGGCCTGAATTATTTTGGATAGTCCCAAATAAACTAGCACCGTTGAATCAATTGTTGAATGGTGAGTCAACATTGAGGTAAATCCCATTGATTTAATTAGTCTACCTGTCCCATGCCATCATGACAACTGTTCTTGGGAGATTCTGGGAGCTGTACATCCCCACTGCTCCCCCCACCCAATAAGTTATTCATGCTCTGGGCACTATAAGAGTGATAATAATTTGAATGTTTTATTAGTATAATGTTTTCATTCATTAAAACATAGAAATATCCACATTTTCTCTGCCAGAATTTAAAAAGTTACAGTATAATAAATGATACCATTCTGTGATTAAACTTTTAATTTGTGATATAAGGATAGACAAACCTGACTGTTTCTAATTTGGATTGGATTTGGTCTTTCCAGATGGTTTTCCTGGGGCCCTGCTGGATGGTAATTTTATTATTTTTGTGTCCAATTTGTTCTGACAGCATCACCACCCAGGATATTCTAAGAGAAAACCCAATACAGTATGTTTTATCTGTGTGTCATATTTAGAACACTCTGATATTTTTGTTCTGAACATGTAACTCTCTCTCATTTCTCAAGGCTTAAGCAGAAAGAATGCCATTAACTACCCTTGTCATGTCAACAGTCCAACTGCTCTGGGCAAGGCCACTGAATTTCTTGGGCCAAATACAACCAGCCTGTTAGTGGTTTCCAATGGGAGAAGCCATCTGGGCACATGAGCACATGCAATTCCATGCTGATTCTTCAGGAATGCTTCTTTCCATTGGGGTTAAGGGTTTAAAGTGCATCCAAGGTCATGCAGTCACTCCTTGGGCACTGGATGCTATTCATGGCTCTGCTGTTGACCTGATGGATGACTATGGGGATGGCATATCACTTCTATATAATTCTTGCACTTCTGTGCTGCCTCCCACCTTTCCAATGTCTGGTCTGATTAAAGTGTAAGCGCTAGGCTTGGCAGGACTGATCCATGTGTTAAATGCAGCATCCCATGCAAGGTCATACTTGATTTAGAATAGATCCTTGAGCTGTAATAACAACTTCATAAACTATTTTGAAATAGTGTCATAAAAGACTTTTCTTAATGCATGGCTGCTATCTTGTTGGGGAGTTATGGCTGTGTAAGTCCAAGTTACACCATTGTAACCCACTTTTTTGGTCGTTACAGAGGTCAGAATTGTGTTCCAACTACATTTCCCCCTCCTCCCAAAAAAGCTTTCCAGTGTGGCAGGCCTCCCTGGCAGCCATTTCCATGCTGGTGATTTGAGGGAGCAGCACAGATGTATCCAGATATTTTCCTTTTGGTAGAGACATAGCAATAATATCCACAGTGACCTTCTGAGGACTCCCAGTGCACCTAGCTAAAGGAAAACAGTGGGATGTGTCTCTACTGCTCCTCCCCAACACTCTCTTTTAGCTATTATTATTTTAAAATATTGGGTTACTTTCATTGAGACTGATGAGTCCACATCAGATACTTTAAGAAGCGAGAATGTCAAAAGCCATATGTTTTCTATTTATTTCAAGTGTGTTGTAAACACACTCCCCAACAAACATGTTAGCATGCCCTACTACCCCTCCACAGGAGATTCCATAACTGAACATATTAGACACTTTTCGGGGTCTCTTTGGCTGGAAGGTTAGGCAGACTGGAGGTCAGCCAAAGGTCACAGTAACCTGGTATGTCTCTAGAGGATATAATGGTGGGAAAGCCCAAATTAAGATTATGCAGAAAGCCCCCACAGTAATGGGTTTATGCTAATGGCCCAGTCATTAAGGGGTATGTGTTAATCCTTTCTTCCAGCCTTGGGCATTCCAAGCAATAATTCAGTCATGCAAACAAGTGACCATTCCTCATTCCATACCCTACAGAAATCACTCCTCACACCCCCTCCTGTCTAACCTTACAAGTTTGTGGCAAGACCATCAATGTTTTAATTAAAGTAATCAGTTGAGTTTCAGTTCCCTTTGTCTATCCAGTGGGAAAGCCATCCAGGCTTTGTCATAACCTGAGTACCCCTTCAGAATATGAAATAGAGTATAAATATTAGGGCTCAGACCACATTAAAGTCTGCCACAAAATAACCCTGTCATTCTGCCAGATTCTCTGTGCCACCACTGCACAGAACTCTCCTTCTCGAGACTGCTAACTATCACCCCATCTTCCCAGACCTCCCTCTATCCACCCTTTCTGCCTTATTCTGCAAGAGCCTTGTATGGTTCTTAAGAGTGTGTGTTTTGTATGTTAGTGGATCCCCTGTGTTATTTCCAATAAAATACCTTTGTTTTACTTCAACTGGAGCCTCCTCTACAGTTAGTACTGGTATACATAGGTGAAAAGATCCCTGAAGTTACCCTTCTCTCGCAGGCCTCCTATCTGAGCTAATAATTCCCACAAATATTACAGTAGATGTTGGCATCACAGGTGGGCTCTAATGTATCCCCACCTCTTAAGGTAACACACATACAAACAAACACAGGGACAAAGTTTTAATGGAAGCTACTAGTTTTTACTCTCCTCTCTTTTATTTCTACTTCTGATGTAAATGTCCTGCCACTAAAACCATTGGCTCCATAGCTGTGGGACATCTATTGAAAATGAGAGAAATGGCAGGGAACTTCAAGGTTCTCACAGACCAGGCACCAATTCTGATGCAAACTTTCTTTCTAGGTTTTGTTTTTCTCATGGGAACTCTTACCCAGTTGTTATAGCAAATGGGACCATATCATACTATATTCTTCACACTTCCCTGAGAAGCTGTTATGTGTACCCACCAACTCAGGCTGAAATAAAGAAAATGGTAAAGTTCACTGGGCTCTTAAAATCAACAGTGCACAAAAGACATTCAAATAAGGGACAAATATTTGAGATTGATAAAAGGTCACGCAAAAAGTAAAAGTCTGTTTGCAGGCTTTGCAGGCTTTGGGGTGGTGCATTGAACCTATTTGAATATTAATTGGATTTTGTATGATCATTTGCATACTTATCAATGGAAGTACAAGACTCTGTGGCACTCAGGCACCTCAGAGGCACGCAGCGCAAACCCATAAAACTTTGTTCATTGTGAGACACAAGTTTCTACTGATTATAGGCAAATGAAAGGCAGAAAGGAGGAGTGACAGCTGATGGTAGAGAATGCTAAGGGGCACAATGGCTTTTTAAACTACAATGTACATATCTTCCTACCATGAACAGCAGTGATTTGATTGCTGCAACAATCCTGAAACACATGAGCACTAGAAATTCTTGTAAACTTTCACAAGTCCTTTTCTGGAATCTTATTGGACCTTTGGGGATGGGGAAAATGCCCAAAATGCAAAAAGAAATGGGGTTAGAACAGAATGTAGGCTTGCTGTCCTAATTTATCTGCACCCTGTTTAGAAAATGAATTTTATGCAGCTGCATCATGCCACCTCCATTATTTTTGTGAGCCCCAGACAAGGGAGCTGTAGTATCTCCATGCATCCTCTGTCATTCAAACATGTGGTACACACAGTCCAGTGCAAAATCAGATCTAATCCCATGCTTTTTTGTTCTGTTTTATGTGACCTCGAGTTGTTTCTGATTTATGGCAACCCTAAGGCAAACCTACCACGGGGGTTTCTTCACAACATTTGTCTATCTAGAGGGAGTTTGTCTTTGCCATCCTCTAAAGTTGAAAAAGTGTGACTTGCCCAATGTCATCCAATGGGTTTCTGTGGCTGAGAGGGGATTCGAACCCTGGTCTCCAGAACTTAGTCCAATACTCAAATCACTACACCATGCTGGCTCTCTATCCATCTGCAAAAACAGACCACATTGCACTCACCAATGTGGCCCTGAGCTTTTAGAATGGTGGGGAAAACTGTGGCCCTCCAGACTCTAGCTCCCATCAGTCCTAGACAGTACAGCTGATAGTGATGGATTATGGGAGCTGCAGTGCAAAAACATCTGGAGGGCCACAGCTGCTCGCTCCTGGCTTAGGCAGTGTTTTTGAGTCAGACCTACCACCTATCACCACATTACCAGGTTAACCATGCTACCAACCTCAGTCTTTGGAAGTGAGCTTCAGAGCAGTTACATAGACATGGTCTCTCTGAAGTGCTATGCCACCAGCCCACATCCTGAAAGAATATGATGGTTGATGGTGTCAAAGTGCACTGGGAATCACACTCCCTCTCACTTGTCATTAAATCAATTAAGGCTACTGCCACACTGCAGAAATAATGCCATTTGACACTGCTTTAGCTGCCATTGCTCAATGCTATGAAATTCTGGGGTTTGTAGTTTTCTGAGATATTTAGCCTTCTCTGTCAGAGAGCTGTGGTGCCACAGCAAACTACAAATCTCAGGATTCAGAATTCCGTAGGATGGAGCCATGATAGTTAAAGCAGTGTCAAACTGCAGTATTTCTGCAGTGTGGCAGCAGTCGGTGGTTTCCATTTGGAAGCTGTCTTAGAAAATAGTTTATTACTTATGCGGTATGGTACATATACCTTATTCCCTTGATAAATTCAAAGTTTGTTCAAAGTTGCCTTTTACTCAATTTGGAGACCTCTTTTTGGATCTATTTACAACCCACAGATTTTTGCCATCTTTAATAAGAGAAGTCATGTTCTCCACAAATTTAGTATATCACACTGCTTAGCCCATATAACATATAAGCAAGTTAAATAGTTCCGGTCTGGTTCAACTAGTAGAATCAACTGCTTATTGCTTTCCATTGTGAGAATGGTCTGCTTCCTCCCACACACTCTGCTTCCTGCTCTTTAATTTGTCCTCCCTTCAAACCATAAGAGGGCCTATCCTTTTATCCCATAGCTCTTACTTTCACTTAAGAGCCCTTAGCCAGGGATGTAATCAAAAGCTTTTGGGAAATACACAGGTCATACAACAATATTTCGAAGTACCGTACCTTTGATTTCTTGATACCACACAGCTGTAAAGAAATGGACATTGCTTTATAATGTGCTCATGGGTTACAAGTTAGGAATTGTTGCTGTGTGCCTTCAATTCAATTCAAAACAAAACACCAAGGAATCATCACTATCTGCATTTGACAAGCCCTAGAAATAAACCAAGAATAAAGCGTAAGTTATTTTTTGGACCGGTCAGGAGTTAGACAAGCCAGTTCAATCCTGAGAATAAGCAAACCATGGACAGATGGTCTCCTTGCAATGGGGGTAACCTAGCATCGTACAGCCCCTTTCCTAGTAAACCATAATTTTACAGAATTCTGGGTTATCATGGCATGCGAGTCAGTCAATGTTCATTTTCTAGGCTGCTTCTTGATCTATAACAGCTCTCAAAGTTGCTTACAATGACCAGTGAAGGCAACCAAAACATACATGTACAACAACAAAACCATTAAAATCATTACAATATTTGGCCTAATAGGTATATACAGTAAAAAAGTAATTTTAAAATAATGCTGTTTCCTGATGAAGTGTCTGTTCATCATGCAGGAGTGGGAATCATGGGGCCTTCTACAGGTTGTTGAACTTCAACTTCCAGCATGCTTCATAGTTGACTATGCCTGCTAGGGCCTGTGGCGTTACTAAGGCACATGTCACCACTCCCTCCGACGGTGCCACATGATGCAGTTTAGCCTCTCCGCAACCCCCTAGTGCCACCAGTGGCTAGGGCTGCTGGAACTTGCAGTCCAACACCTGACATGCAGGGAAGTTTGTTCTTTTTTTAAAAAAAGTATCTGCTAGCAAGTGTTTTTTGATAAGGGCATTACAAAAATGTATAGCTGTTTCAGAGGAGGTGGTGGGGGGAACCGCTTCTATCTGTGGAAAATTTCATTCACTTTCCAAAATTCACCAAATTGATTCCACAACCAAACTCTTGTAAATGGAGCAGTAAATTTGAGAAAACATTTTTGTTCATTTCTACATTTTATTTTGTATCTTAACTGTAATATATAAATCCACATCATTCTCATTTTATCTTCTTCTGAAAAATCTCCTTTTATTTTTTCTTTTATTTACTTATTTAAGTACTTGCTATCCACTTTTAGAATGCTATAATAAAATATTTTTAAATATAATAAAATAATATATACACTTTAAACAAAACACAGCAGATGCATTGAATACACACAGCAAATACACTTACATAGAGCTACAACCTCAGAGTGTGGTGGAGTCTCCTAATTAGGAGGTTTTTAAGCAGAGGCTGGATGGCCGTCTGTCAGGAATGCTTTGATTGTGTATTCCTGCAGGGCAAGGGGTTGGACTAGATGGCCCTTGTGGTATCTTCCAACTCTATATGATTCTAAGCACAACCAGCATCCACCATTTGACTGCTTCAACATTCAAATGCTCTTTTTAAAATGCCAGGTTTTACTGCTCAGTTGTAAGACAGGCAATGATTGGCCAGGCACAATTCTCTCAGAAAGGCACTCCAGAAAAACAGTGACATAGCTGACAAGGTTTTGTCTCTTGTCCCCATGTGCCTTACTTCTAAAAGTACCAAAAATATACTCATATATTTACTGGAGTGCCTTAGCTGGTATGGATGCTTTCCATCCAGGATGTAGCCACACTGCACATCCATTTTAATTCTCATAACTCTGCCCTGTGGAATTCTGGGGACATTATCAGACACTCAATAAAAAACCCCGTGGAGGTCAGGAGCAGGACACTGCTGTCCTGCTTCCAGCGGTCAATACCGCACACCCCATCCTCCTTCCATCTTTCCTCCATGCTTCCTCCATGCTGGAGCAATGGAAAAGGCACTGCTTTTTACTGACAGAAACTTCCATCAGTGAAAAGTGGTGCCTTTTTCATCCCTCCAGCATGAAGGAAGCACGGAGGAAGGACGGAAGGAGGATGGGGCGTGCGGTATTGACCGCCGGAAGCAGGACAGCGGCATCCTCCTCTCGACCTCTGCAGGCTTTTTTTAGAGTGTCTGATAAAGTTCTGGGACTTTTATCTTAGAGAGGTACTAGGAATTAGCTAGTCCATTCCACTGAGCTACATTAGAATTTTTTGGGATTGTCTATACAGGCCAAATAAAACGATTTCACCTCGTTTTCACAGCGAACCATCCAGACAACATACAGCTTGAATTTGGGTCTGGATTTTCCTGTCAGTGCAGACGAGCCCTTTGACACATAATTTTAAATTTTGGAAAAGACCTGTTCAAATGACCTAGCCACATTGTGGTAGCCAGGGCTTTCAGTGTTCAAACAGTATCATGGATTGAAGCCATGAGAAAGTAGTTTCTGTATCACTCTGTGTGTGTGCCTTCAAGTCACCTGTCAACTTAAGGTGACACCATGGATTACACAGGCTTTTCTTAAGCAAAGAATATCAAAGATGGTTTGTCACTGCCTTGCTCTGAAATACAGCCTACAGCACCTGGTATTCCTTGGCTGTCACCCAACCATGTACGTATTAACCAGGCCTGACTCTGCTTAGCTTCCAAGATCAGATCTGGTGCCCTCAAGGTATTAAGGCCTTCCATACTGCTATAGCCCAGTAAAAAAGAAGGGATGCTAGTGACACTTGGTGTTAGTTCCATTAAACAAAGACATTTCATATAAATATCTGTTAAATTCATCTTAGTTATATGACTCAGCCTATTCAAGACAACACAGCTCCCCAGCCAAGGAATGGTACAGTTTCATACATGCACCAAAACATTTTGTATGAACTCAGCATTCGAGCGGATGCAAAATTGCATCTCTCTTCAACAGAGTGATTGTGTTGTAGTGAACAGGCTGAGTCAATCCAATTACTGTAAACCCACATTGACTCAGATGAAATGGGTAGGCAATGACAGTATGTCAGGCAAACCCAAATATCACAAAGAAGATCTTATCTAGAGCCTTCAACGCAGATAATAATTATTGAAATAAAACTCTGAAGCCTTTAATAATTGTCTGAGGAAACTCAAGAGCAACCTCTTCCAGGCAGGCAGCCTTTCAACAGGTCAACAAGTTCCTTTCTGAAAGGGGAGGGAAACCCTTCTCAGACAGAGTATTTTACTGGTTATCACTTACACATCATCTCAGAAATGAAAACACAGAGGGAGAATAGCATCTATCTATCTATCTATCTGTCTATCTATCTACCAGTATCTATCTATCTATCTATCTATCTATCTATCATCTCCCTTGTGGAAGATACTTCAAAGAAACTTTTGATACACGCACACACATACACACACACACACACACACACACAAACACATTTGAATATGAAAAGAACAGTGGACTTGCTCTCTGGGAACCCTGAATGGACCCTGAATGTTTTATTTCATGTGATAATCTCAGCATGGGGCTTTACAGGGGAGGGAGGGAGGGTTTTTAAAGGTTAATCACAAACTGACTGTTGCATTCATTGTGGGAATAGTAGATTGATGGTCACCATTAATCACTGACCACAGGGCTAGAGGTAATGTCGAAGCACCAGGGTGGGAGCATGAGTGAGGATAAAGAAAGCAGGGCAAGGGTGCCCAGACGCGAGCCAAGGCCCAATCAGCAAAGGGCTTGAGCTGTAGCTGATGGTGAGACACGTGGCTTGCACACCTGCTCTCTGCTGGAGCTGCTGGGGCTTTTGAACAACATACTTTTCTTAGGCACTAAGGGGGGGCTGAGTGTATCAGCAGTATAAATTTGTATCTGCACAGTTACGCGAAAGAAAGGGAGGGAGGGAGGAAGATCTTTCTGAAGACACGTGCTTATCTCATAATTGTCATCATCATTGTGTCTACAATAGAATAATAGAATCTTAGAAGTTGGAAGGGGCCTCAAGGGCCATCTAGTCCAACCCCTTACCATGCAGAAATACACAGCTAAAGCACTCCTGAAAGATGCCCATCCAACCTGTTTAAAGTCCTCCAAAGATGGCGAGCCCACTGCACGTGCAGACAATCTATTCCACTGCTGAACTGCTCTTACAGTAAAATTGCTCTTCCTAATGTTTAGGTGGAATCTCTTTTCTTGTGATTTAAATTCATTGGTTTATGTTCTAGTCTCTGGAGCAGCAGAAAGCAAGCTCACTCCATCTTCAGACATTTAAAGAAGGGATGTCATGTAGAAAATGGAGCCAACTTGTTTTCTGCTGCTCCAGAAATGTTAAAGATGCCAGTTTCAATTTGTTATGTGGCAGATTTGGGGGTTTGCTGAAGGAAAAAGCAGAGATAAATGGTGAGGGGGAGATTTCATCTTAATATGTGGAGAGTGAAAGGGCTTTGTTGGAAATGGAAGTTTTATTGTGTTTGTAGCCTTCAGGCCATTTCTCATAACTGAATTAAAGGCCTTTAGAATTTTATTTATACAGAAACAACCAAAGCAATAAAAGCCCACCCAAGTGAAGCCTGTGTGGGCTAGTGATTCAACATTTCCAAATGAACTAATAAGAGGTTTCCAGGTCTCTGACCCAGATGAATATTTGGTGTGATGGGACTGAAGATACTTGCACTGTACTAAAAGCAAAACAAATTCCACAATCCACAAAAAAGTGATGCCTTTCTTAGCCAACCAAATGCAAAACACATGATGCAAGATTTTGAAGCTCCACTGGCTTCTTCATCAGGCAAAAGTTGTAAAAAAAAAGGGGGGGTGAGGATGTTGGAGTCACAGGCTTACATGCTGTTTCAGTTGTTACTTGTGTTGTTCAAGTGTGGGATCTCATGCAGGCAGAGGCCACTTCTACTTCTTGGCCCTGTTGCATTGAGACAAAAGACAGTAAAATTTAAATCTTTTTGCAGCAGTGAGGAACTTTTCTTGCAATCAGTATGTCCCTGTCCCTTTGTGAAGCAAAGTGCTCCTTTGTTTAGGCAGCGATCATTAGATCATTGGATCTTCTGTGCTCCCCAGGGCTCCATTTTTTTCCATTTTTCCCCCAAAAAATAATTGCCACCAAATGTCGCCTAGGAGGTGTGGGGAGGCTTTTCCATCATGTTCCCCCCCCCCAAAAAAAAAAACAAATTCAGGCATAGGAGAGGTCTTTTTGAAACAGGAAGTAAACAGGAAGTGATTTCTGATCACATTCTGTTGTTTTTTCTTGGACCTAAAATGGTGAAAGTATCCTCCCATGCCTTAGAGGTCATTTGATAATAAAAATGATTGGTGGGGGAGAGTGGGTGTGGTGGGGGGGTTAAATAATTTTAAACTATTTTAACTGGTTTAAATCTCTGTTTTTAACTCATAAAATTGTTTAATATGTTTTTAGCCTTTTAAAATTATTTTTACATTGTTTTAAATTTATCTGGTTGGTTTTATTGTTCATCACCTGACATCTCAGGATAGAGGGTAGGGTATAAATATGTTAATAAAACAAATATATTTAGAGCAAATCTCTTACTTATGATAGGAACACTGTACACATTGCACACAATACTCCTGGCTGGCATCTCAGGCAGCAAGTCTGGACTGTTGTTAGCTGCCTCGAGTCCTATTATTGAAACACAATAATACTAATAGTGATTCAACTTGTTATAGTTGTAATTTGTTGTTAACTGCCATCAAGTCAACTTCAACTAATGGTGACCCTATGAATGAAAGACCTTCAAGTCACCTTGCCCTCAACAGCCCTGTAGTGCAGGCCTTGCAGACAATACTGCATTTTTGCTACCAAGTTGGGAGAACAGTGCTTGTGGGATTTCTGAAACATGTGCCAAAATTATTTTGGCTCTCTTTTTGGGTACCGTGCACCCTGACCTGGGTGGAATAGTTATTACATTTGCTATTCTGCCCCAGGCAGTAAAATGCCATGGGCTGGCTCTGATAATGTCTTAGGGTACAGTATGACCACCATATCCACAGAGGATATGTTTCTGGACTAACTTTTGTGAAATATTTAGCCTTCTCTCTCATAAAGCCCTGGTTCCACATCAAACTACAAACCCCAGGATTCCATAGCACTGAGCCATGGCAGTTAAAGCAGTGTCAAACTGGATTATTCCTGTAGTGCAGATGCAGCCTTTGTGTTGTCATGAGTCAGAAATGACTTGAAGTCACACAATAACAACAATAACACAACAGAGTTAGACCCCCCCCCAACAATTTGCAGTGGTTTGACTGTTGCACAAGGACTCGAGGAGACCAGGGTTCAAATCCTTGCTCAGCCATGAAAACCCACTGGGTGACCTTGGCCTAGGGAGGCAAACACATCTTGCCAAGAAAGCTCCTTGATTGGTTCATTTTAGGGTTGCCATGAGCCAGAAACTACTAGAAGAGACACAACAACAGTACAACAGTGCTACCTGCCCTTATACCCCCTACTATATTTCATAAATTGACTTATTATTGGCACTCTACATGGTAGGTAGTAGACCAAGGCCTCCCAAATGCAAGGACTCAGGGTGTGCTCAGAAAACTTAAGGAAGTAGCTAGCCCAAATTCCTAAAGGACATACCCAGGTAGTAATTAAGTGAAACACCGGGAACTGATGAGTTAGGGAGGATTCGGCTAATTCTCCTAGATGTACATAGAAGTGAGTAATCCACTAATCCAATCAAGGTAGCTGGACACTCATTGCCTTGCAAACCTGGTTTTTCCTCTCACCTTTCCTAAAACAATAGAGAGCTGCCTGAGACCCATCCATTCCAATGTTTCAGCCATTAACAATCATTAACACATATGGATAATCCATTGTTTAACCATGGGAAACTCCAGCAGACATTGTATTCCACTCAAAACACCCCTTCAGGGGGAATATCAGATATAAGTATCACCCCAAAACACAGCCAAAGTGTGCACAGCTTCCTTCATCTCGTCACTCTGTCAGTCTGCATCACCACAGTTCACAAGTTCTACAAGAATCTCTGCTCATTGGACAGGTATAGTATAATCATCATCCCAAACTCTGTTCTTCTATCCCAATACTGCCTACTTTCTTCACTAGCCTTGTGTGACTGCTTGAAGCCTGAGTGTACATGTGTGTGTGTTTCCTTTATTATTTTTCAATAAAAAACATTTTTATTTTATTTCCTGGCTGAGTCTCATCAGTGAGTACCGGTATACATAGGTCAAAAGATCCCACTGTTATCGGGCCTCTCACTGCCACATTTGAGCTAATTAAAATTCCCCATAGAAATATTGATTTTTCTGTAGACATGTGTGGAATTTCCACAGGACTCAGTAATTTGGGTAACAACAGAGTTGGTGCACATGTACATCAAGTTGACTGTTCAAACAATGTGCTTCTGCCTGCACTCATGCAAACCTAAATATTGCCTTTTATGTTACCAAAGATAAGATGATATGTATGTTACTTTAACAGCACAATAATAAGATTTCAGAGACAAATGTAATGGCCAGCAGTAAACCTATAGCAGAGAGATTGCATTTATTTCCTGGTGTTGAAGTGAATCTTTGTTAAGCTGTTTGCTTGTTAAGCTGTGGATACTTCATAAAGCTGTATCAGTTTATATACAAAGTACAATCCATAAATGGCAACAGTACATGAGGTTTCCTGTTTGTTAACTCGCTTCTCTGATTATTCATTACAGGAATAGATTATAGGGCCAGACCAGGCAATTTGCTGTCAAAATCACTTTGTGGAAGCCAATTATAGAGCAGGAATTGTTATTTACTTGTCATACCTGTTCAAATTCTGGCTTCCATTTGAAGTCATGTTCAGAGTATTTGCCCCAGATACTGGTTCCATCTCTCCTTCAATTACCTGTCTTTCTATGTAGACTTTCTGCCTACAAACAGTTAGACACACACACACTCACAATGTATAGCAGAAATACTCCAAGTTCTGATAAAATGCAAAGATCATTTTATTCAAGCAGGCTTTTGATCTGGCTGGCTGGACTGACTGCAAGGGTCTTTCCTCGGTGGTTCTGTTCTTTCCCCCTGGGATGTGCTTTTTAATTGCTTTTCAAATGCTTTTACTTTGGTTATAGTCTTAATATTATAATCTATTCAGTGATATTTTAACACTTATATCCAGCCCTTTTAGTTGTACTTGTTTTGTTTAAAATTATTTTCTGAGCTGCACTGAGTAGCAGTCTTGGGAGACATGTGGGATTTGTACAGGATTGTGGCATCCTCTCTGTGTGGGGCTTCCTTTGAAGATATTCGCAAAGTGCAGCTGGTGCAGAATGATCCCTCCTGTGCATTGACAGGAGCAGAGAGGTGTGAGTACATCATACCAATTTTGAAATCTCTTAACTGGCTGATATTGAGCTACCAGGCTAAATTCAACACATTTGTACTACAGGTCAACCCCCATATCCACAGGACCAGTATGTGCAGTTTCAGTTATCCACATCTGAAAAAATATGTCCCCTCTAGGCATTTTCTAGGTCCTCCAGCACAATTCTGTGGTATGCTTCCATGAGAAGTTGGGTCAGAAGTCATTCATTTCAATAGGGTTCACTATTATCCACAGTTTTGTTACCCTAAATGCTCAGGGGGTCTTAAGTACCCTAAAAATATCGATATTAATTTGGGGAAATAATATACTCAGCTTGGCTATGCAAGAGGGGGCAACAGATAGCAGGACCTTTTGACCTATGTATACCGGTAGTAAGGAGGAGATGTTAAGCTAGAAACTTTAAGCATTCACACAAGGCTAGCAAATAAAATAGGAAGTATTGGGACAGAGGAATAGCGAAGGGAGGTTGTTTGGGGGTGATACTGTACCCATCTGAGGAGATGAGGTCACGGAACAAACCAGCAGAGTGGGGGGTCCCAAACCCAGAACGGTTGTGCCTGGCTACACAGACAGACATAGTGTCCATAGGAAGGGGATCTGTGTGCACTTGAGTGGGGTTTTGGGAGGGTTTATATAGACAATAATTTCCTTCAGAGGATGAAATTTAGAGTGAAAGACAATGCTTCTTGGAGGTTCCCAGGTAAGACAATGGACACTCTGGATATGCTAACAATCCTTAATGTGCAGATAGTTTGTAATTGAATAGACGAAGCAATTATCTTTGTTTGGGGGAAGTTAGAGGGTATGAGGGATCTTTACAAACTTGAGTATCTAAGTTTAGGCTGATGGGATTAGCCAGATGTTCAGGCAAGAAGTTGCCTTGCATTACCTTTCTTTGGAATTTGGCCCCTCCTTAAGTGCATACCTGACTGAGTCTCAGTGCTAGTCTTTGGAATTCCTCTTTATTGGAATTTCCCAGTTTTAATGACCACACTGCATGGAAGGCCACATTTGGCCAAATCATTAAATATTGCCAATTATACAGATATGGGGCAGGGAGAGTCAGGTTAGGTAACAGTTTCGTGTATCCACAGTAAGTCTGGGAATATATCTCCTGTGGATGGGGCGGGTGCAACATGTAGTGTGGAAAATCCTAAACAGCTCAGAACCCAGGTACTTGAAGGACCATTATCCCCTTTAATGATCAAGCTGAGTTTAAAATTAACCAGGGAGGTTCTGCTTGTTGTGCCTTTCAGGAGAGCCTCTGAGCCTGACTCATGTTGCAAGGCTTTCTTGGTGGTAGCACCCCAGCTCTGGAAATTCCTGGTGGATGTTTAGCTGGCTCCCACAGTGCTGTCATTTAGGTGCCAAATGGAAACTGGTGTACTTGTGCCAACCTTAAGGATACACGTGAATCCTCTGCATGGTCTTATGATTTTCTAATATATCATTTAGATCTAGTAATAATACAGCACACGATTTTAGGATCATAACTGGAATGGTGCTTGTATGTTCTGTTGTGCTGTTTATATATATGTATATGGGCTGTAGGGTTTATTGTGGGGAAGGGAGAGAGAAATTTCAAACCACCTACCCACCCACAAAAACACTTGCTAGCTCTAGTATAAACCTTCTGCAGACAGGTCTCTTCTGAATTTGATCAGGCTGGGTGGCCCTCTGGACCAGTGGTGGAAGATCTGAGTACTGCAGAGGAAAGTAACAGAGGTCACCGCTCTACTTTCTACCAATGGGAACATTCTGAGCAGAATCCATTCAGGGAGTGTTCTCACTGGAAGAATAAAACATGAGGTGGGGTAGAGTGTTGTTATCCAGGAAACAACCTTTACCATGGTGGACTCTGCTTAGAATATATATATTCCAGTCTTACGCTATTGTGGTCTTAATAACATCTGGCATTTCTCTGAATCTCATCTCCATTTTCTTCTTCCCATTCTCACATGTAATGTTGCAAGACATTGTGGAGGATTTTCCTGAATGGGAATTCATGTGAATCTTCTTATGCACCTTATTTATTTATTTATTTATACCCCGCTCTTCAGACACAAGGCTATCAGAGCGGCTTACAAATTGTTTTAAGCAATAGCTATTTACACATCTAACTGCACTGAACAGTTTCCAATGTGTGTTAGCTAATTGCCCCCACAAGCTGGGTACTCATTTTACCGACCTACGAAAGGATGGAAGGCTGAGTGAACCTTGGAGTCCGCTGGAATCGAACTTGCAGCGTGGTGACTTGCAGTACTGGCATTTAACCACTGCGCCACCAGGGCTCCACCTTTCCTTATGCACCTGTAATACATTTGTCCATTAAAAACATTCTGCCCACTTTGAGTCCCCACCTTGACTGACTGATGATTTTATGCATTTTCCTAAATCACTTGTGCATATTTGTGCTCCTTCCCCCTCCAAAGATATGCATGTTGAATTGAGCACATGTATTTGTGTATACAGATAGATCCTCAGATCTGTGGAGGATACATTCCCAGACTTACTGTGGATACCAGAAACCGTAGATAATGGTGAACCCTATTAAAATGAATGACTTCCAGCCCAAGCATACCATAGAGCCACACTGAAGGACCTAAAAGATGCCTAGAGAGAAGACCTCTCTAGGCATCTTCTTGGTCCTCCAGTGGAATTCTATGGTCAATTTCCAGCAGAATCATACCATAGAATCACACTGGAGAACTCAGAAAATGCCTAGAGAGACATTTTTTTTTCTGGACATGGGTAAGCGAATCCATGGATATAAGTCTCATGGATACAGAGTCCTTCAAAAAAAGGGAAAAGGGAGGCATCTGTAGCTTGCTATTTCCTAACAATGACAGGAAACTAGAGGATACATGCACACATTCACAAATAATCTCAAAGGTCATAAACTGGATAAATTTTGCAATAGTTTCAGTTACTACCAATTTCTTTATAATTTACTTCCATTTACTTCAAAAGTTAAAAAGGTCTCTCCTGGGTTTAAAATGGGGCATGGGTAGGGTTGCCATAAGTCATGGAAAACTGGGAAAATCCTGGACTAAAGGGTCAGAAAGTTGTCCCATCTGGTTGGACTGCTTGAAACAGCAGATCCCAGATTCTGACTCACTGTCTGCAGGAGAGTGCAGGAGTCAGGAGAGTGCAGAACAGGCAGCAGCAGAGAAAGCAAAGTCAGAGGAAGGAGGGCAGCAGCCAAGTCAGACTCAGGAGATTTTCACACGGGCTATATATCCGTGGCAGGAACAGAACAGAATCGGGAAAGGTTTTCCCTTTTGGACGATGTTGACCCCGTTCTGGCCTGCATCCATCCTGCTCCTGTGACTGTTCTGGAACAATGTAATCACAATTTTTCATCATGAATAGACCTCCCATTCCATCACTATCAACAATCACGGGTGTGTGAACAGGAGCCCCATTCCTGTTCCGAAATGACAGCCAATGGAGGAGAGGTCCATTCCAAGCACTTCCTGGTACAATCTGGACATCCAGGTAAGTGGCACCCTTTATTTTACCCTCCCTGTTTTGATTGTGTGATTTAAAGTGTGTTTTTGTGCTTGGTGAACTGATTTTATGTTTGGGGGAGTTTTATTTTTTAAATTTACCACCCAGCCATTATCACGTAATAACATGATAATGTTTCAGACAGCCGGTCATAAAAGCAGCCTTATGACGGCTGCATTTATGGCCGGCCAGCGAGGGGAGGGGGAGCCCGTTCCTGCCATGGAATTAAGGTAAGTGTGTGAAAGACTTACATTATTCCATGGCAGGAACGGGAGAGGAGGTGGCGGGGCAGTAACGAGGCATTTTGGTCCCGTGTGAAAATCTCCTCAGAGAAACTTCACTTGCGTGTGAGTGGTGAGTCTCTGGCCTCCTAGGCCACTCCCTACGGCCGGTGGCCAAATGGAAAGAGGCTTCAGAAGGGGAGGGGTGAATCTCCCTTCCTTTTCTAAGCTCCACAACCATGCTGGAAAGAGGCTTGAGACTGTAATATCCATAATTCCCCTAGTCATCACAGCCACTAGCTGGGGGGTTGTAATAAAAAATAACTTTTCTAAGCTCTGGGGAGGAGCAGCAAGCCTTTAGTTCAAATGCCTCTGGTTGCTAACTGGCACCTTTGGGTGGGGGGATGAATGATGGCATTTTACTGTTTCTGCATGCATAGCCAACCTGAGAGCCAATGTGGTGCAGTGGCTTGAGTGTTGGATTAAGACACGAGGAGACCAGGGCCAAATCCCCACTATACAAATAATCGAGTTTGAAACCCCTCCCCATGGAATCCTGGGATTTGTAGTTTTACAAGGTATTTAGCAGAGTTCTGAAAAATACCACTGGTACAAGACACCTTAAACTTCTGAAATATGCAATAAAACAATGTCAAAACTGTGGGGGTTTTGTCTTGCTTTTTGTCGATAGTCCACCCAATCCAGTTCTGTATACTTTTCTCCCAGTTCATGGCAGAGAATTATGGCAACCCTAGGCACAGGGAATTCAAAATATAGCAAAAATACTGCTCTACACCTTTGTAAATGAATTTGGGGGAGAAATGGTTTTTGTGTAGGGGGGTACATCACCCTAGCCAGTTGACCCCTTCTGTGTTAAATGAAGCTTGTTCCCATTCATTACTGGTTACCTGGGGATTGTTAAACAGTGAAAATACTCCTTGTGGAATGCGAGGAGAATCCTATCTGTCTTAATGGGATCCCACATCATATGACCATATTCGGAAGGAGGGCGGCCAAAAATGTCAAAAACTCAGAGGGAGCTTTTCCGGAGTTTTTTAAAAACAGCAAGGGAGATGTGCATTCCTGCTCGTTGGGACAAGCAATTCTCTTTGAATCGCTTTCCCATAGGAGTGAAAGCACAAAGCTGATTGGCAGGATGAGCACAGGGACAGAGCTTGCTAACAGGGCAAGCACACAGCATCACCATGTTGATTTTTCACCTTAAAGAGTGCTAAGGCAAGAAAACAAGGTGTTATTTCTTTACCTTTTTGTTGCAAATGAAAATATCGCTCCAGCGTACAGTGCAAATAGTTTTTTAAAGAAGTTCAGTGGTGGCAGAATTGCGAGTAATTCACTCGCGGTTACCACAGGCATGCAAAGCTTTTGGGTTGAGGGGGAAGCTTTAGGACAAGTCGCAGCTGCTGTGAAATGCCATTACTGTGGGGCACTCCAGGGTTTTTTGGGCTCATATAGACAAGACCCTGGTACGGTTCTGGAGTGAGAGACCTGATACAGAAATGCCTTCATTATTACTTCTTTGAGATGATAGCCCTGTTGATACCTATAGAGAGCCTCCACAAAACAAGCAAACATCTCTTTAGAGTAGAAAGTTTAATGATGCAACCCTAACTATTGCTCAAACAATCTGCAAAGCTTTGCTACTCTAGATGCATACCTTCATTTAAAAAAAATGTTTTAAAAAAAATTGCTTTGATTGTGTTCAGGAAAGATAAAAATCAGCATTCACATGCAAATGAGCAAATTTTGAAAGCCAGCAAGGAATAAGAGTTAGGGTTATTGTATAACCAGAAGTGTCTGAAGATAGGAGATTCTGTGGGGCTAAATTCAACAGATTATGAAACTCCTAATTTCTAGATTCTCTTTTTGCATCCCTGTGGCAAACCTAAGGGAACAAGAACCATGCATTCCATTCCTTGAATCTTGTTTGGTTTTGTATAATTTGCACCATGATACAGAGATTATTGTGCAGGGATGTATTTTTTTTCTGGCATGCTGCACTTTCATGCCCTTGTGGCATTCATTCTGACAGTAAGACTATGAGGGAAGCAGTTATTACACCCCTTTCAATGGTCCAAACTACAACCTGGAAAGGCAGTGGAACCTATGAAGATGTACTATTTGCCTGTCAAGTTCAATTTATCTGCTACTGTAATTGACACCAGCTCTCTACTGTGCTGAGCAGAGTTCTTCCCGATCTCCTGGCTCTCTTAAATAAGGGGTGCACAACCCTGGTGGGTCCAGGGACCCATATTTTGCCCCAGGGGCCCACTGGGGCCACATGGACTTAGCTCAAGTGCCAGAAAAGTATGAAAAAATGAAGAAAAGGACGCAGATTGGACTAAAAATCCACTTTTAGTTATGGCATTTTGGGAGGGCCCTGCAATGTTTTTAACAGTCTGGGACGGCCCTGCAATGCATTTAAAAGGGGGATCACCACTATTGAAGGCTTCTAGGAGAGGCAATACAGCACTTTTTTGCCCCCAAAAAGTGATAGGAGGGATTTGGGACACCTTAGCTTTAGGGGGCACGTTTTGACTACCCTTGTTTTAAACAGAGGACATGCCAAGACTGAACCTGGGACATTGTACATACAAAGCAAGAGCTTTCTTATTAGGCTAGGGTCCTTCCTCCCTCTTCTAAGGATTACTCACAAGTTCATAGCTGACTTCTTTCTCCAGGAAACAATGATTTCCCCCCGTACTCACCACAGAGCCTGTGTAGCCAGGTGTATCCACACTACACAGTTATAGCAGTTTGCTCCCACTCTAACTGCCATGGTTCCATCCTATAGCATTCTGGGATTTGTAATTTCATGAGACGCTTAGAATTTTCTGCCAGATAGCTCTCGTGCTATAATTCAAGAGAGTGAACTAGAGAATTGTTGGTATCTTATAAAACTAAAAATCTCAGAATTTTAACCTTGGCAATTAAAGTGGTATCAAACTGCTATAACTGTGCCATGTGGATACATGCCTAGATACATGGTAGCCAATGAGTAAAAAAAAAGACTTTATCTTACTTTACCACCACCACTTCTTTAGGGATAGGTGGGAATTTCAGATCAGTTCATTTTTGATAAGAATTTGCTACAATTTGCACATTTCTACATATCTGGATTTCTCCATTGATGCCCCCTTATCATGGGGGAGAGGCTTGCATACCCTAATGATGTTTTGAGCTATGCTGGCGGTGGCATAATAGCCACTGGTAGGGTCTCCCATGCCAGACAGGTCAAAACCGAAGGGTCTGACAAAGAGCGTCAAAAGGCAGGATGGGCTCTCTAGCCTTGTGGCAACCGTCCTAGGAGAAGGAAAACTAATTCCAAACCCAGGCAGATGGTGCCCATTCAACCTTGTAAGGTCAACCATCTAAGAGAAGGAAACTCTAATCAAACCTATGACCCAAGGACCTCGTTGCTACCATCCATGCTTGCAAGGCCACAGCAGATGAACCTTTGGTTTAAAGGGTGAGGTCAGTTCTGTGTATGCTGTGCTCCACCAGAAAAATCCATTCCACAGGCTCAAAGGATAAATCCAATTCCGAAAAAGCCCTGTAGCGATAGGCAAGGGACAAAATGGCAGGTGTAAAGATGCACTGGAAGCCACAGACCCAACCCTGCATGCAGGCGGCTCAGGACTTTGGTCGCTTGAGGCTGACCCGGGAGATGACAGTCTTGTTTGGTAGCATCCTGAACAAACAAGCAGCCTTATTTTAAGGAGAGCACTGCTTGCTCCATATGGAGAGGGGCCTAGAAAAGGTGGCCTAATGAAAGCTCATCCCCATTGACCTGGTTGGCTAGCCATGGCCAACAGGCATCTTCTGATGCAGTCAAATAAAGGCAAAGAAATAAAGGCACACACCAGCCCCCAAAGGTATAAATAAACTGACGCTTGCATGCTGGAACATCAGAACCATGCAAGACTCTGCAGATAGTGGACAGCCTGAGCATCGTTCTGCTTTAATAGCCCATGAACTATCATGACTTAATATTGACATCACTGCTCTTAGTGAAGTTCGTCTCCATGAGGAAGGCAGCCTTAAAGAACACGGTGCCGGCTACACACTTTACTGGTCTGGCAAACCTAAAACTGAAAAACACCTTTCAGGAGTAGTCTTTATGATTAAAAACTCCATTGCCTCCAAACTCAAAACCATGCCAACAGGACACTCCTTACGCCTCCCACATGTTGTTCTCTTCAGTAGATATGCCCCAACTATGCAAGCTTACCCTGTTGAGAAAGACAAATTCTACATAGACCTATGCCACCTCATACAAAAAGTCCCTGTAGAAGATAAAATTATTATCCTTGGTGGCTTCAATGCCAGAGTAGGAAAGAACTCTGAAGCCTGGAAAGGTGTCTTAGGCAAGCATGGTGTTGGAAATTGCAATGATAACGGACATTCTTGCTAGAGTTCTGTGAAGAGCAACAGCTGACTATTACAAAGACTATCTTTCAGGAGAAAGATACCTTGAAGACAACATGGATGCATCCCCGATCCCAACACCAGCACCTCATTGACTATGGTCTAGTCCATCAGAGAAACATTTGCGATGTCCGTCATACTTGAGTGATGCCCAGTTCAGAATGCCAAACAGATCATCGCCTCGTCAGATGTAAACTAAATTTTCATCTTAAGCTCAAACCTAAGAGGGGAAGCATCTTAAAGAGGAGACTCCAAGTCAACAATCTTCAACAAGCTACCATAAGAGATAACTTCCAGGCAAATCTGCAAACAAAACTTGAAGACCATCCTACAGATCCTTCTCCTACAGTGCTTTGACAACATATCAAAAACAGTATCCTCCAGACTGTGGAAGAATCCCTCGGGTTCTCCCATAAAAAAAATCAAGACTGGTTTGCTGAAAACAACCAAGAGATCCAGGAGCAGTTGGCAAAGAAGAGAACTGCTCACCAGGCATACCTCAACCAGCCAACTTGCCATGTAAGAAAAGCAGCTTTCCATCTCACATGTAGTAAACTTCAACAAAAACTCCGAGACATTCAGAACAAGTGGTGGATCAATATACCAGAAAATACACAATGCTGTGCAAATCTGGGTGATCTTAGAGGATTTTATGAAGCTCTTAAAGCAATGTTTGGACCTACTTATCAGGTCCAAAGCTCCTTATACAGTACAGATGGTCAAACACTAATTACTGATAAAGCCTCCATCCTGAATTGATGGGCTGAACATTTTCAAAGTCTCTTCAGTGCCAACCGAGTAGTCCAAGGCTCAGCTATCCAACATATGATACAAAAACCGATGAAAAATGAATTGGACATAGCTCCCACTTTGGAAGAGACCCTTAAGGCCATACAGCAGATGAAAAACAGCAAGGCAGCTGGGACTGACGGAATCCCACCTGAAGTTTGGAAACACGGAGGTCATGTACTCCATGATATATTCCGCGAACTCCTTGTGAATTGCTGGGAAAAGGGGGAATTGCCATCAGATCTCCGAAATGCAGTCATCATCACCCTGTACAAGAAAAAAGGAGCAAAATCTGATTGCTCAAACTATCGAGGCATAGCACCGCTCTCTATTGCTGGAAAAATCCTTGCAAGGATACTCCTGAACAGATTAGTTCCTGCTACTGCAGAAGAACTTTTTCCTGAAAGCCAATGTGGCTTCAGAGCCAATAGGATTACTACAGATATGGTATTTGCCCTTAGACAACTGCAAGAAAAATGTAGAGAGCAGAACAAGGGACTCTATGTAACATTTGTCGACCTCACCAAAGCCTTCGACACTGTGAGTAGAAAAGGTCTGTGGTAGACCCTGGAAAGACTAGGATGTCCCCCCAAATTCCTTAAAATGATTATCTTGCTACACGAGGGCCAGCACGGTCAAGTCAGATACAGCGATGCCCTTTCAGAGCCCTTTCTAATAACTAATGGAGTGAAGCAAGGTTGTGTTCTTGCACCAACTTTATTTACAGTCTTCTTCAGCATGATGCACCAAAGGGCTATGGCAGAGCTTGAAGAAGAAGATGGCATCTATATACGTTACCATATTGATGGTAGCTTGCTTAACTTAAGCCATCTGAGGGCTCGCACTAAGACTCTAAACTATCTAGTCCGTGAGCTGCTTTTCACTTATGATGCTATCCTTGTTGCCCACACAGAAGCAACTCTGCAGCAACTAACATCCTGCTTCGCAACAGCTGCAGAGCTGTTTGGGCTCGAAGTCAACCTGAAGAAAACGGAAGTTCCTTTACCAGCCTGCACCACAGGATGAACACCACCATCCCCACATTGCCATTGGCAAATCTGTGCTCAAGTCCATTCAGCAGTTCAGCTACCTGGGAAGCATCATCTCCTAGATGCCAAGATTGACAAAGAGATTGATCACAGATTAGCAAAGGCATATAGCGCATTTGGAAGACTTTACAAAAGAGTCTGGAGTAACAAACACCTGAGGCAAAGCACAAAAAATCAGTGTGTATAGAGCCATTGTATTGTCTATTCTCTTTTACGGGTCTGAAACATGGGTCACCTATTGCCACCACTTACAACTCCTCGAACGCTTTCATCAGCGCTATATACACACAATCCTAAATATACACTGGACTGACTATGTGACAAATGCTGCTGTCCTTGAGCAAGCAGGGATCACCAGCATTGAGGCCATGATATTGAGAACACAGCTGCGCTGGGCAGGGCATGTTTCTAGGATGGAGGACCATCGCCTCACAAAAATAGTACTCTACGGTGAACTCGCCATGGGTCAGTGTAAGGGGGAGCTCCAAAAAGCGATACAAGGACTCCCTGAAACAACATCTCAGGCTCGGCGAAATTGATCACCAACAATGGTCCGCCATGGCTTCACATAGGGAAGCATGGAGACACACTATCCACAATGCTGCAGCCTTATTTGAGAGCTCACGCCAAACAAATCTTGAAGAGAAACGACAATGCAGAAAGAATCACAACCCGGAAAACATCACCCAAGGAGACCTTCTGCTGTGCTTTCTGCAACCGGATATGTTTATCTGTGATTGGCCTTTTCAGTCATCAGCGCACTTGTAGAAAGAGCGGGATGAGTCCTTCCTGAATCTTTGTTTACGAAGAAAAGCCAGAGAGAGAGAGAGAAAGAGAGATCTGGAAGAATCTGAATTTTTTTTAAAAAAAAAAAAACTTCTGTGTGGGACAGATTCACCCATACAACTCAAGGGCTCTGAGTGTTTATTTATTGAAAATCTGGGTTTGACTATATATTCAACCATGTCAGTGCTGAATTAGAGTTGCCACCTCTATTCTTTGAGAGGCTTCTCACCTTTAACACCCACAGTATATGGCTGGCAGGGACAACACAGTCTTCGCTGTGCTGAGAGAATGTGGCTAATCAAAAGGAGGGGAATGTCATTTCAATACTTTTTTTAATGGAGCTTTCATCAAATTTGCAGATTTCTTAAGATGGAAGTAAGCTGAAATTTTAAACATTCACATGCAGGGAAAAGTATAGATTTCCCAGCCCACACCATCTACAAGCTTATAAGCTAGTTTATCTAGAAGTGACTAGAAGGACTTGTGTCTTTGCTGTGATGTGCAGGCAACTCCCTATTGTGGGTCTTTTCCTCTTCCTCCTCCTCCTCCTCCACCTCCTTGTTTGTCAACCTCCTCCTCTGCTTTCTCCTTCCAATAAAATCATTGGGAATTATTGAATAATAATCTCTATCCAAATTGCACACACTGCCCTACTCTATACTGATGCCAGGACTCTATACCAGCTGCAAAGAGTTTACTGTATTTCCAGATTGTATGCCTCCTAGTTACTTTCCTCTTCTTGCCCCTTTGTCCTGTTCCAAGAGATACTGTCTCTGCTGCAGCTCAGTTTTTGCCACATGACAGTTTGAAGGAGGGCACCACTGCCTCCTCCCCTTCTTGACATCCTCTTCTCTTCATCACTCTCCCCCACTCCTGCCACCCTTCCACCTCCTATCTCTCCACCCATTGCCTTTCTCCCAGCCTTTTGCTATAGAGTTTATTTACAAGGAGCCCGGATGGGATAATGGGGGGCACACAATGGAGATAATGAGGTGCAAAAGGCCTCCACAGTCACCTCCACAAAAGGCTGCATTGTGCCATGCTCCAGAGAAGAGGGAGCTGAAAGGGGAGGGAAAGTGAGGGAGTGGGGGGAGAGACTTTGATCCATTTAAGGTATTAGGAACAGCCTGAGGGGAGGAAAGGAAGAGCAAAGAGGGAGGAGGGGCCCAACAACAAAACAACACAACTCCACAAAAACTCTCCCAGCTGGGACACAAGTCAGAACCTTCTCTTTATTTAGATGGATAAAGCCCAGCACAATGAGCCGGCTGACCTGCTTTCATTGTCCTAGAAGTTGCTCTTGCAAACCCTCCTCTCTCTTCCCTGCCCCCCCCCAAAGTGCTCTCTTCTCACTCTGCTCACTTCAGCTTTTCTTTCTTTCTTTCTTTCTTTCTTTCTTTCTTTCTTTCTTTCTTTCTTTCTTTCTGCACTCATGGTTTGTTAAAGGGGCAGGAGAGAGAGAGAGAGAGAGAAGGCATATGATGTGAAATAAGTTTAAGAGAGCTAGGGAGTGATGGAAAAAAATATTCAGGGGTTGCCATGTTGGCTGTGCAGCAAAATACAACAAAATCCACAAGCAATTATACTGTTTTGGGGGCCAAATCCAAAGCATAAAATATATCATGCAGGCTTTTGGAGCTTCACTGGCTTCTTCATCAGGCAAAGATGTTAAAAATCATACATGAGAAAAATGGTGATGATGTTAAAGTGATGGAAAGCACTGGGGATGTCCTGAGGAAGTATCAATCCATAGAAGGAGACGCTTCTCCTTCACATGAACTTGTAGCCAAACTTGTAGCCAAAACTGTTGTGGTGGTGGGAGCTTACAGAGGAAAGGGGGGGGGGTATCTGATTTCAGAAGGAAGGCTTTGCTTTTAAGAGGCAGACAAGGACCAGACCAGTTGTGCTAGGCTGTGAGCCATTCCACAACATGCCCTTGTTTGTTTTCCCAGTGCTTTCCCTTAAAACCCCTTCTGCAATCCAAGAAGATTAAAAGTGATTATTGCTTTGTCCTGCCATCAACATATACATATATCTGTATTTGCGTAAATACCATGCACATTCATTTCAGCCTACGAAGCAGTAGGCCTTTCTCCAGAGAAAGACTCTAGCTCTTTTCATAGTCCAAAGAATTATACTGCCACACTGGAAATTCATATGCCCACTTCAAGATTTTACAACACTTTCAGCTTTTGAGCATGTGAGATGTAGACATCAGTTTTGCATTTATCTGGGTATTTGGTTGCCTTGTGTTAAACTCTCCATGTAGTCTTTTTCAATGCTAGGATCTTACCATTCCTTTCAACATTGGAGGATGTGATATAGAGACATCAGCATTGCATAGATATTTATCTGGATATTTGATCACCTTTTTACTGAACTGTATGCAAAGTCTTTTTCATTGCTGTATTTCTATTTGCATTCATATCATTTTAATTACTTTTTGTTTTCTTTTTTCCTTTTCCTTTTTTCCCTATGACTGTCGCACAATTTAAAAAAAAACAAATAAAAGCAACAAGAAGAAACCACAAAGCAGCAGAAAATCTTGCTCCAGTTATATCAAGACCCACCAAAAAGTACTTTGGCAAAGTAGGGTTAAAAAGTAGACACCTCCCCCCTCCATAGTTTAACTTTATTAGCCATAATAAAGCACAGTCCATTCATACCTTTTGTTCTGGGATGTAGCAAGACTCTAATAGTGCAAGAAACACTGTTTCCATTTTGAAGGAATTTGCAGCAGTGTGCATGTGTCAAAACAGGAGAGCAGGAAGTTGCTGTCTTCAGCCAATGTTCTGTTAGTTGCAACTGGGCAGGTTCCCATATCTGTTCTTGCTTGAATAATGTTAAAAATGTATCAAAAATACAAAGAGAGATTATCCTCCCATTAAGTAGTGATAAAGCCCAGCCTCTAATGTTTCTGGCCCCATCTACCACCCATTTGTAGACCTGACAGATTTCCTATGAATGAATGAGGCCCTCAGCAGGAAAAGAAAAGTTGCCCACTCTGGACTGAATATACTGTTTACTTTGCATTTCATCTTTCCTTTCCTTTCCCTTTGGCCACCAACATGCAAGCTATGCATCTATTTAATCCATGTTTTACTGAACTTACAAACTGTGTAGAATATAGGTAAAATATGAAGGTGTGTATGTGTGTGTAGAGAGAGAGAAAGAGAATCATTGCGTGTTTGAGACAGTTATCAAAACGTCTGCATTATTGGTGACTCCCATGTCAGTGGGATGGTGAATCCATTCCACCTTTTATTCCAGACTTTGAAGGAATTGCCCAAGCTGCTTAACCTACTTTGGGCTACGGTTCAGTAGCTACTGAACTATGTCACACTCATTTCCTTTTGGGCATCCAGAAGTTATTTTTAAGGGCTTTAAAAGCATTTTAATTTTTACTGTAATGTTTTTAACTTGTGCATTGTTTACTTCTTTTTAAAATCTTATATTTATAATGTGATTTTAACTTTGTACTCTTTTTAGGTTGTATGGTTTTAAACAGGTTGTTAGCCACCTTGAGTCCCATTGGTGAGAGAAAGGAGGGATATAAATGAATAAAATCATCATCATCATCATCGCTCCCCCTGTGCCCTTCCAAAAGTTCTTTGAGGGTTCTTCTTGCTCTTACCCAACTCTCCTCTGGGAGAATATGCTATACAAACAACATAATTTGGATGAATGCAGACCACTTGCATTGAGGAGAAGACACAACTGTATCTGCTAATGATGCCAGGACAGAAAAAGCTGTCTGTCTTGCTCTTCCTCTGTGCTTTAGGTAAGCTGAACACCAAAGAAACCAGACTAGCCTTGCCAGGGGAAGAAGTGGCAACTGCTGATTTAGTTATACAGTATTTGCACCCTCTTGAGCTGTACAAGAAGGGGAAGAGATGATTGAGGTTTCTAGGCACTAAACTTTATTTGTTCATCCTTTGGTTTCATTTATATCCTGGCCTTCCTCCCAGGAGCAATGCTGCTTTCATGTTCTAAAGTTTAGTGAGTTTTCTTCTACATTGTAAGGATATTTTAAATAATTCAGTTAATGAATTTTGACCTCAGTCACCCTGGGCTCCCAAGAAGACAAGCTGAGCATAAATGTTTCCAACCCACCCACCCCCCAATTAAAATAAAATAAGCACAAAGTTCTTCTCTCCCTCCCTCACCTCTGCCACAGGCAGTTTCATCCTCACAAAAACTCAGTGAAGTAAACTAGGTCGAGAAACAATTATTGGCCCAGGGTTACTCAGAGAACTTGAACCTGGATCTCCTCAGTCCTTGTGTGATGTCCTAATACTGTATAGTTGTCCCATGGATTTAAGTATTCATGGGTTGAAAATATTCTTAAAAAAATAATAATCCAAAAAGCAAACATTGATTTTGCCAACTTATATAAAGGACATCATTTTGCTATGCCATTGCATATAATGGGACTTTAGTATTAATGGATTTTGGTATCCACAGGGGTCCTAGAACCTCCAGCAAATATGAAGGGACAACTGTAGTTAACAGCCACCAGGGTCTTCTCTCCTTTAAACAGAACCTGGAAATGTTGTTTTTCTGCACCACACCAGAAGCTGGAAGTTCCTAGAACCCTCCACTTCCAACATCTCTTGAATGTTACTTGATCAAAGGAATGCCTATTACAGTTCTGATGGAGATAACGATGAAGCTGGCTTCAACTTTTCCCCGTGTGACTCAGTAAAATGGCAGTGTATATAAAATTACCCAACCTATAATGTCCCTTTCTGTTGGCTAAATGCCACAAACATTTTCTCTGCAGATCTTTTCTCTGTTTCTTACAACAAAGGCTAATAAAAGTACTAGCTGTGTTTATGAGTTGTTGTCATTTGCCCTCCACTAAGGTGGTGGTTGCAAAGCTATTTCCTGGAGCAGGTATTAGCTGTCTCAAGGTACCATTCAAAGGTTTCTGCCTTTTTCTTCCATGTTTCTGCTTCTACTTTTTCCCCAGTCCTCTTTCGTGTGTTGTGTGGTGCAGAGCTGGAGCAAAGTTGTTAATGACAGTGGAAAAGAACAGCAGCAGCAGCAACCTGGGGGAAAGCAGGGTAGGGTAGATCCTCTATACCACTTTTTCTAATTGCGTGCTGACTTTCCAAACTCTGGATGCAATCACAAACAAAAGCGACAAACACTGGGAGAAAAACTATACAGATTTTTTAAAGAAATTTCATTCTGATTATAATGTCTGGGTTTTCATAAGATTTGGTACTAAGACAAGTGGAAGAGAACAAAGAAGAAGAAAAGGCATGGAGAAAAGACATGGAAATGGGCTGTTAGCAAAACAAGGACCCCAAACATGAACCTCTCTTAACCTTGTGTTCATGCCACACCTCAACTGAAGCATAGAAAGTTATATCTGGTATATTATCAAACTTTTGAACTGTAATCCATGAAGGCTAGAAATGTGCCTTTATTTTTTTAATTGAGATTTTTTGTATTAAAAAGTGTTACTTTTACATATATTTAAAATATTGTTCAAACATCTGAGGACAATACAAGGAGGCTATTGAGCTATAATTACTTTTGCTGATATCAGAAGTTTCCCATATCCCTTAAACACTGTATTGGTTAGCCTTAGCTATAGTTGTGACGGGCCTGGGCTGTGCTTTTGCTACTCAATTTTTGCGTTCCTGCTAAAAAGGTGTATTTTAAAAAAAATGACTGGACCAGTTTTGCTTTGATCTCCAAGGCTCCTAAAAGGCATATATACCAGTATGTGACAGAGAACCTCTGTTGCCTCCATATCCCTTCTTAGAAGCCTATATCTGGAATCAACAGTAACTGCTCTTATTACCAGTAAAACTAAGCAAATGTACGTCTTTAACAATCTGCAAGCAAGTATATGTTAATAATATAGCCAGGCTAGATCATATCAAAGGGCCATCTTGTCCAGAGCTTGGAAAAGTTACTGTTTCGGACAACTCCCAGAATATCCAGCTAGCTGGCATCTACTAGTCCAACGTTCTGTTCACATGTTCTGCTTCCCACTTCAGCTCCCCACCAATTAATAAGCAGAGGCACACAGCTTCTGATACTGGAAGGAATATCCATCCATCTTAGCTAGTAACAACAGGCACCTCCATCCCTCATGAATTTGTCCAACCACATTTTTAAAGCCATTCACATCAGCCACCACCACTACCTCTTCTAGTAACGAATGCAAACTTTTAACTATGTTCCATACCACAGGATGTAGCTTTAACTATACAGTACACTGCTTTCCAGAGACAATTCACAATAAATCAGTGAAGAACCAAGTACAAACACACCTCAGTTAACAAAGCCTCTGACAACTAAGCTCCTTTTTACAAAGCATTTTTACACACATCCCTGCACTCCCCCTTTCTCTTTGTCCTCTGTCTAGCTGTAAGATTTTTAGCAGCATCAACACTGGGAGGCTAGTGAAGGAGGGCTGGAGAAACTGCAGGTCTGCAGTAAACAATGCAAAAAAAAAAGGTTGAGCTGGGAAAGAGCAGCATTCTGTTCTAGCCAATCCTACTATAGCTGTGTGTGCCTGTCTACAACAAGCAAAGTAAACAGCAGTTGCCTCCACTACCACTGAATTCACTGTTACTGGTGCTTCATTTTGTCAGGCTAGATATGCTAAATTCAAATTAGAGACTTGCTCTGATTTGGAAGCCCCAGAAAACAAAGCTCTGTTGAGAGTTCAATGAGAGCCTGAACTGAAGCATACAAGGCCATTTCCATTACTACTCTGAACTATGTAGTTTGCAGACTGCAGCCTTGATTACCAAGTACTGCTGACAGGGGTGCTGGACATCTGGAGTGAAAAGAGGTGTTTGTCTTGAGTCTGTGCATGTGTTACAGCTGAGCTGTTTCTTGTTGCAGAGATTTTGATCTGAATGCAATTTAAAAAAAAAATCAGTATGAACTTCCTTCTTTCTAAACAAGTTCTTAAGTGAAGCAGTTTTGAAAGTAAAAACAAAACCGAACAGTAATGACCAGCTGAAGACTATAGCTCAAACGTAGTTTCAGACAGTGGAGTCCATGTGTTGGTATTGTCTTTGGAGATTTTGTTTGTTTGTGAGGTTTCTGCAAGACAATTAAATGCAAAAACATTTTATGAATGAAAATGTACTATAAACAGAGCTTGGAAAGAAAATATTTTCTGGACTACAGCCCCCGGAAACTCCAATTCTGGATTGTAGTCCCAAAAGATTTTCCAAGCTATCTCATGCTCTCTCATTTTTTCCTCCCAGGAGTTTTTTGTTTTGGTCAGCATTTCTCCCTTTTTGGTCCTCCAGCTGCTTTTAACTAAAAACCTAGCTAGTATGGCCCATAGTATGGGATTCTGCAAGTTGAACTGCAAAACATCTTGAGAAAGGTCGAGATCTTCTGGGTTAGGTCAACTACTTTCAATCCAGAAACATGACTTCAAAGTAAAACCAGAAACAGGAGAATTCTCCTGTAAATGTATCTCACCAAACCTTTGATGTTGATTCATTTGAAATATTCCTAAGGCCGTGTTTCAAATGAACTGGTACAAATTGAATTGTCAGCTCATCAGTCCTCATGCTTAATCTTCAGTTATAAAAGTACCACATTTTGATGCCACTGTACAACACTGTACAAACTATTTTAAAGGAACTGAGTGTGAGTACAGAAGGAACTGGCAAAAATTCCCAAGTATTCCTTGCCTAAGAAAACCCTCCGGAATTCACAGGATTGCCATATGTCAACAGGAGATTGTTGAAGGAACACACACAAGGTATAGAAAAGTAAGAGATACTACAACAAAACCAAATAATGTCCCAGACATTATTTCTCACTTACCTGTCTTCTCACTCAGTTCCATCAGGCAAGCCCATTCAGTCATGGTCTATATTTTGGTGGCCCAAATATTTACCACAGAAAGCAGACCTATTCCAGTGTGAGTGGCGAAGCCACTCAGGTTTTAGCCCAAACCTTAAAGTGCTGTTCGGAGTGCTGAACTTTATCACGAAATTAGGTTCAGTGCCTTAAACCTTGGCCAAGTCACATTCGCTCAGCCTCAGAGCAAGGCAAAGGTAAAACCCCTCTGAACAAATCTTGCCAAGAAAACCCTGTGATAGGTTCACCTTAGGGTCACCATAAGTCAGAAATGACTTATGGAACTTTACACTCTGTCAGTCTGAAACAGAATCGTTGCTTTTGTTGAAATCTTTCCCACCTGAGGTGTTATGAAGCTTCATGTATATTTAAAAGCATTGTTCACCAAAAATCCCATCTCCTCCTCACAGTCACTACTTCAAAACTCTAGTTATCTGCTATAATGGTTTGCCACAGAAACCTTAAAATGTCTATTAACAAGCTATGTGGCCTTTACCCCAGATGACACTATTCTGTATTATTCAAAGGCACAACTGGAATATCAGTTTGCAAAGGGATCTAGTAATAACTTTGAGCATAGCTCTCAAAGGTGCTACAAGATCTCTTTGCATACTGGTAATCTATACTAGATTATGATAGCCAACATGAAACCAGCAACTGTCAGCATGTTCCTCATACATCTTCTCTGTGTAAGTTTAAAAAAAAGGTCCACACTGTGTATGGTGTGCGTGTGTTTCAGTTTGTGCCAGAGAGAAGAGGGGAGACTAAGGCAAAATTATTTTCTGCAACCTTCTTTCCCACATCCAGGAAGACAAATGTGCACAACTATGTTGACAAAAGTTGCTTATAAATAGATTTTATTTATAAAGTTGATTTACATAAAATACTCTTTAAAAACTGCATATATACAACTTGACAAAACCTAGCAAGTGCATACAAAAATACCTTCAATACATTAAAAATAAAACTTCAAGGTTTGTTTTTCTTCTTCTCTCCCCTCCCCTATAAAAGAACCTTCACACCAGATCAAAAAAACCAACAACTGGACACCATATTTAAGATGCACACTTTTACCCTTGCTTAATACAAAATGTTAGGAAACTCATCTAAACTGGGTAAGTTCTCAAAACGTCCTAGCTGGCAGTGTTAAGAAGCCAAGGGTGCAGTGGACTTCTACAAATGCTTACTCTCCTTGCAATTTCTCATGAGTTTTTGTACAAAAATAAGTCTTCATATTAATAGTGTTCCACAGGGAGTTCAAGTTACACATATAAAGTCTATTTTTAACATTACAATATTCCCCTTCCCATTGAGAAAAAGGAAGCATCAAGTTTTAATTATTTCACCTCTTCCCATATAGAAACACACACATACATTTAAGAGTGGAAGCCCAGTAAATCTCCATTTGCCACTGGAAGCAGAAATGAGCCTTTTCATTGGTAGTTCAAGAGTCAGGGGGCACCATAAACTACTGTACAACAGCAGGTAAAAACTATGGCCCCCATGATCTATTTACATAATTGCACTTCTTTTTAAAAAGAAAATATAGAAATATCACAAGACACCAGTCTTTTGTTTCCCAAAAGAACATTGAAACAATGATATCAGATGTCACAATGATCTGGTCTTCAAACCACCCTTGCAATGAAGCTCAAGGAAAGTAGGAAACATGGTACATAAGAATCCTGCTGTTCTTCTGCTGCATCTTAATAGGCGCCTAGGACAATGAGGTACTGAGGTTCTATGCAGCACTGCTTTCAGTATTCCTACAAAAGAAAACAGAAAGGCTGTTAAAAGTATGTTCCTAAAAGAGGGAGATGTCATGTCAAGGGCTTTCTCTCTGGCCACCTATCTAGATTAATTACTGCACTGTCAAGTTCCACATACAAAAGTGAGTTACTGTTTTTAAGGGCTGCTTTATATGAGAAGACTCTGGGCTATGTGCTGTTCCAACAGCACTCTAGCAGACATCTGCTAGTGTGATGGGACTTCTGTCTCACCCCACCCCACCCCACCCTGCCTCTAGTAACTCTCCATGCTGACTGAATAGCTGACCTTGAGTTTTCCCAACCCTCCAGAGCAACTTTTGGGGACACACAGGGAGAGGTCTTCAGGGGGAGAATGGGAATCCCTCCCGCTTTTTCTCCACTAAGAGAAGGAATTCTGTGAGCAGAATGACACTGTTAGATCCTGCCCAACATTACTACCCCTGTTTCAGCAAGGCAAGCAAGTCTGCTTTAAATCTGCTTTCCCACAGTTTTTTCTTAACTGAATTTGTGATGGGATGGAAAGCCAGTTGAAAAGTTTCTTCCATGTAACTTGCAAGTGAGCATAGCTAGAGAGAAAATACCACTTCACTCATTACTGCAGAGAACATGCATTCAGTTGGATTGGTGCAGTCCTAAACTCACCTGGAAGTCCCCTGGGGATTATTCAAAAAGGCTTATTTCTTAACAATACAGTATGTGTATAGGATTGCACAGAGGCAAATCACTAGCAAGTGTTTACAGTTTACCAGTACCACTGTCCTTTCCAAAGAATAATTCAAAGTTAAGCATCAGAGACAAAGCTCTCCTTAGCTCAAAACTTGGGATGAGAAATTATTAAACTGCCAGAAGTTTCCAGCAAACAAATTGGATTGTTTGAAGTTATGCAATTAAACAGGTACACGCCTGTGAAGTGAAATCAGCCTGAGCACCACTCCTCCCTCCCCTCTTCAAGAACAGAAATGCTTCCAACAAATCAAGGTCACTGACTCTGAGCGCATCCATGAAGTGCCCCCTGCTTTATTTCAAGGGAACACCCAATTTGTATGCAGGTGGTGGCTGCAATGCAAGTGATTTCAGACTCCAGCAGACACTCTTTTTTTTCTGGGACTGGATCCCATTCTGCAGCCTTCTTGGGGCAGATTCTCACAGCCATATGAACCAGCAGGAGGAGGAGGAGGAGGAGTTGTGGCTTGCAACCACCCATGTGAATGAACTTCCATCCTCATCAACTGGGCTGAGCCAGTCGCCTTCATGCTGCCACCATAAGGTGGATTCAACCCAGCTCCGCTTTAAATGACCTTTGCCATCATGTGCCAAACCCAATCCCAGTGTGCCTGGGTTGTACCACTGGCGCCGCGTGCGTTTCGGTCCCCTTGCCAAAGCTGGCATAAGAAACAAACACAGGCACTTACACATTTTAAAAAAGGGTAAGGAAGAGTGCATGTAGGAACCCTTATCCCATAATGACTCCTTGAGTACAATAAGACTTGTAAAAAACACAGGAAAGTGGTGACAAAGTTACACTATACAGTTGGAGCAGTTGGTATGGTGGGATTTGTAGTTTGGGGAGGAACTTAGAATCCTGCTGCAGATCAAGGGACTGTACTAAGCCCCTCAACAACTACAAATCCCCAGATTCCTTGAGATGGAACCACGAGACTTAAAGCGGTATGAAAATGCTACAACTCTGCAGTGTAGACGCTCATTGCGGGTCAATCCTGCGCAGGTTTACTCGGCAGTAAGCGCCACGAGATTGACTGGGGCTTCCTCCCGTTGAAACGGCCTGGCTCTCTCTCACCTCCCAGTAGGGATGGCGAGCAGGCCGAGGAAGGGGCCGCTTAAAAACCCCAGACCGGCGGAGCCCGTGGAGCGCCTTTTCCGCGGATCCAATCCCCCCCCCGTCGGCATCGGGCCGGCGACCCCCGTCTGGGGGCGGCCGGCCTTTGGGCCCCTTCCGAGGTGCCTCCGACCGACCCTGACCGTCCCTTCCCTTCCCCTCCCTTACCTGCGGAGAGCGGGCTGTCCGAGGGCGAGGCCTCGCTGGGGAGGGAGGTCAGTAGCTCCCGAACCAGCTGGTGAAGTCCAGCAGCTCCTGCTCCTCCGGGCTGAGCGCCCCCTCGTAGCCGCTCTCGTCCGAGGAGTAGGCCGAGTGGGGCGAGCCGGGCACCGAGCTGCCTTCGCGCCCGTCGAAAGAGGGCGAGGCGGAGGAGCTGCTGCTGCTGCTGCTGCCGGCGGGGGCGGCGGGGAGGCGGCCGGGCGGCCGGAGCCCGTCCTGGAAGGCGGCGCGGACGGCGTCGTGCTCGTCTAGCAGCTGCTGGAGGGCGCGGATGTACTCCACGGCCGAGCGGAGCGTCTCCACTTTGCTCATCTTCTTGGCGGCCGCCCCGTTGGGCACGTGCTGGCGCAGGGTCTGGAAGCCCAGGTTGACCAGCTTGACGCGGTTCCGCTCGCGCTCGTTGCGCCGGGCCACGGCCGCCGCCCCCCCGCTCGCCTGGGCCGCCAAGCCCGCGAAGGCCAGCCGCCGCTTGCAGCGCAACAGCTCCGGGGAGCCCGAGCGCCGCTTGGAGCCCTTGCAACGCGCCCCCGGGGCCGAGGAGGGCTGGGCCGGGCCCGGGCAGCAGCCCTTGGCAGCGCCCCACGGCGGAGGGAGCGGCTGCTGCCCGGACGACGACGACGATGAGGACCCCGCGCTCTGCCCCGCCGGCAGTTGGAGTCCCAAAGGAGCGCTGCTGGTGCTGGCGGCGCCGTGCAACGAGTAACTTTTGCAGTCAGCGCGGCTTGCTTGTTGCATGGCCGTTGCGATCCCCCCGCCGTTCATCTTGGGGCATCTACCCTGCTCTCGGGTGGGCAGACCGCTAAGATCCAAACCCTGCCAGAGCTAAGTCGACTGTGGCTGGAGGAGGCTTGCTTTCTCCGCTCCCGTGGGATGCGGGCGCTGCACGCGAAAGCCCCGCGTCGGTCGGACCGCAGCCGCTGCCGCCCTCCCCGCGGGTCCTGCTGGCCAGCAGCCTGGGTCCTCGCGCGCTGTCGGGGCGCCTGTGCAGCCGGCGCTTCCCAGCTCGGCCCCTTATCAACACGCGCGGCTGCTCCCGGCGCTCGCGGGCCCCCAGGAGCAGCACGCGACGCGCCGCGCGCCACACACACAACCCCCCGCCGCCCCTTTGGCTCCCGAGTCGCCTCCCACCCAATGGGAAGGCGGCTTGGCAACTTCGCGCGCCCGGCGCGTGGCTCCCGGCGGAGGCTCCATAAACAAGCCCTCCTCCTTGCGAGGAGCACGCGCTCGGGCTCATTTGCATGCCAATGCGGCCAGGTCGGGGTCTGGGCATGCTCCGCCTGGCGGGCCCTCTCGCACCTGAGGGAGCCGCGCGCCCCAAAGGCCCAGGCCTGGCAAGGGAGATTAAACGGCGGCTTCAAGGCTTGGCGAGAAGAAGCGCTGTCCACTCGCCTTAAGTTCAAGCTGTCGGGGGTTGTTTCTTAACAAGCCAGGAAAACCTCCCGCAAAATTCTAGCTTGCCTTGTCTGTCACTCTAGGGGAGCTGCATTCATTTGGAAAAGGCTGGTCTTTGGTCTTTGCTAGTTATTAGGTATTCAAACAGTGAGTTTATTAGTTTAACTGCTGGTTTAAGTAACATTCCATTTCCATAATGTTTGTGAAATGTAACATAAAATATCACATTTGTAATATATGAATTTTTGATGGACTAGTAATAAAAATATTTTAAAATTTTTTGGAAAAGGCTGAATCTGTTTAGTAGTGAAGTGTCCACCATGACTAGCCACCCATCTAGGATCTCAATCCATGTAAAGATGCTCCAGCAAACAAGGAGGAGGAAGACAGTGTTCCTGCAGTGCCCATGAGCCCAGCGTCCATACATCCAGTGAAACATCTGTATTGCTTGAGTGGCACAGAAATAACAACTTATTTCTTTCCTGCCTCTCCCTATGGGTCAAGGCAGGGAACAACTGATTAGAATACAGCAACAAATAGACACATAACACCAATAAAAACAGAAACACCAATTAAAAATACATACTGTAATCAGTGAAAGCAGTATAACATCAGTCTAAAAAGCATACATTCCAGTGTGGTGTAGTGGTTTGAGTGATGGGCTACAACTATTGAGAATGGGGTTCAAATCCACTCACGGACATGAAAAGCCACTGGGTGACCTTGGCGAGTCACACACTCTCAGCCTCAGAGGAAGGCAATGGCAAACCTCTGAGCAAGTCTTTCCAAGAAAAACCTTGTGATAGTGTCACCATAAGTTGGAAATGACTTAAAGGCAAGCAGCAGCAGCAACAAACTAAAAACAATGAGTTCATAATTTAAAAACTCATAATTTGGAAACCGCCTAAATAGGCCTGCTGGAAGAGATTGGTTTTCAAAGCTGTTTTAAATCACATGGGACTGTTCCCCATGCAGTTTAGTGTATGGGACTGTTTCCTGTGCAATTAGAAGCTCTGCTTTTCTGTGGGCCCTTGTTGCCCAGAAAGAATACTATATGTGTGCAGTTACAGGAACATAAACTGTATTCAGTTGTGCACTTGAAGGCTGGGAACAGGGGTCAGGTGTGATCCTGCTTTCCCCCATTTGAGTGCACCTGTTCATTTTAATGTGAACATAGTGCTTTATCTTCTTGAACAATCCCAATATCCATTGCAAGGGACCAAGTTTGCAGACCAGAGGGGTAGCTACGGGGGGGGGGGGACAAAATTGAGGATATTGACACCCTCCAAAAAGAATTCTGTTTAATTCTGTTTAATGTGTGAAGGATTTTCAGTGTCCTACTCTGTGCCCCACCAGAAATGTGGGAAGCAAAATTCTTATGGTGTGTGTGTCCTTATTTCATGTTTCACTCCCTTAGCTAGATCCCTGCTGGAGACATGTAATCTAAGGACAAAGCTGCACATACTGTATTTGATTTATTTCATGCAAACAGAGAAAGAAAAAAGATGAGATCTGTTATTAAGAGTATAATTCAGCAATCTCTAGAATACACTTTTCTTTGCTTTAAAAAACAAGAACAGACCTCGCCTCTGAAAAGATAGCCTTGAAAATAATGGAACAAAAATAGTGAAATCTCAAAATCTCAGTTAGGCAAGAAGGAAGGAAACTGTGTTGATGTTGGAATTTTGCATCTAGCACCAACAATTCATGCTAGCACAGTTGTATAACAGACAGCTCTTCTTGCATAAGGGCAGACGAGTGAGCCTCTTAAGAATGCACCAAGCTGTGGATTCACACAGAAGTTAGCTTAGAATCTAATAATATTTAACCAAAAATGTCTCAGGAGCTAAGAGGGAGCATATGCATTATGAAAAGTGCTCTGGTGTGGAAGTATGTCCACAATCCTAATGTTAACTTTAACAGTTTGGGATTATAACCTATGTCAAAAGAGGTCTGAAGACTTCAGAGTCACAGTACCAACCTGGATATAAAAGTAGCATTAGCACAGATCAGCAAGAGAAATTTTACTTTTAAAAAGTGGCTTTTTAATTCCCCTGCCATAGTTTTACTATTAGTAGAACTTGTTGTACAGGCACATAAATGCAGCCTAGCCTATGCATAGTTTACTCAAAAGTAATTTCCAGTTTTTCCAAGAGCTTGTTTAGGTTTGCCAGTGTGTTTAGAACTGCAGCCTAACAGTGCTGTCCCATCCATATTTGCTCAGTGGGGTTTACTCCCTGTAAGTGGTGATCAGATTGCAGCCTTCATCTGTATTCTGAACACTTCTACAAATGTTAATTCATATAGATTAAATGTAGTATTAGAGTTTGCCAGTGTGCTGGGTAGGAGTTCTGCATCAGCATTGCTATGGATGTGCCTGGAAATAACCATTTGGAGAGGGTTGGGTGCACTTAAAATGTGTTACTTCTGCAATTGCCCTGATATTTGCAGTGATTTTCTTCGAATTGTAATTTTATTATTAGGTCTATTTAATACACAAACATGTCCCTACATAGCTGGCCACAAGTTTCCAAAAGAGACCAGTGCTTTTAAAAGCAGGCTAAGAAAAGTGGAGCAAGTTATAAAACTACTGACCATCTAGACAGAAAAGGAGACAGCACCAAGCCTATGCATACCATTGTCCTCACCTATGACACACCTACAGCATGTTTTTCCACCCCTCCTTCTGTTTTAAAATGAACGAAATGCATTAAAAGGACCACCTTGCCTGTCCTCTCAGGATCACTTGGAAGAGAGAACATTATAAAACCTTGCCTTTCTGTTGCACTGGAAACATGGTAAATTGTTAGTGTTACTGTTGAGTTTAGAGGTGTTTATACCATAACAAGGCTCCTATGCAACATTTATTTAATTGCCCCATACAAACGTTTCATCAGCTCTGGGCTGAGTTGGAAAAGTTATAAAAAGAATTTTTTTAAAGGTATTTTGTTGCCAAAATACAGTGCTTTGCATTTCAAGAGTCATAAATAAATGTTCAAGCTCAGGTTAAAAGCAGAAGGAAAATTGCTCCTGCGCCCCTCCCCCGTGCCCCACTGCTTTAACCTATATCTGGAATCATCTAGTTCTTTCCACTTTCAGCGAAAGGCACCACAGAAATCTTGTACCTGATCCAATCTTGATCCTGAGACTAGCTGGGATACAAATGAAGCTTCTAAACTTAGGTTTAGGCCTAAGGGCTTCTCCTGGCAGAAAACCGCAGGTTCTGAATTCCCTGCAGTGAAACCTGGAAGGGGAGCCATTATGCTCCCCATTCACATAGTTTGGAGAGATCCTTTCAGCGTTCTTTGCAGTCTGCTTGGATTTTCACCAGCCTACATAATTAGTCATTCCCAGACTCAGCTACCTAATTGTTCACTTCTGAATGCACACCACTGAATGCACTTACACATAAATTAAAGGAATACTGGTTCCCTGAATAACCTGCTGCTTACCTCCAAACATTGTAAGTACTATTGTGTACTTATTCTTAATTCCCCCCCCCATTCTTTATTTAGCTGCCGAGCCAGAATTTTTAAGCCTAATGAGTAAATGAGAGACTTTGAAAGAACAAGTCCCCATCTACCAGAAATCTATGCTTATTGACACAAAACGTTAGTGAAGAAGGAATATGCTTGGCAGAAGCCACACAGATTCTTCCCCAACCAGCTTGCTCTCCTACATATTCAATAATATGTATTCACACCACAGATTTTAGACTAATGGGTCTTTAACTTCCAGTTTTCCTCAGGTACCCTTTAAAATTGATGTTATCTATCTTCTGGCCTTCCAGTAAGGTGCCTGATTTTAATGGCAAGCACTGATGTAGTGGAGCTAGGGCCTTGAGGGTCAGAGTGCTAGGATCTTTTAATTAATACTGTCAGCATTCTCTGCCAGATGCACACAACCTGTTGGAAAAATCCAGCATTCTTCATGCACCCCACTCCCCACACTGGCTATCAGAGCAAGCAAGTCTCGGAACTTTTAGAGACCTCCTGCATGTCAAAGAGTTCCCCCCTTCTCTTCAGCCTATTCTTTGTGGGCTTGGATTGTAGTCAGAGGCACAGCCAAGCCATATGATAATGTGACCCAGGTCTATTGACCTCGTGGGTTCAAAGGTTTTATGATTCTTTGTTTTACCGCTGAAGAAGAAAGATGCGTCCTTCCATGCTCCTGTAGGGATGCCCGCCTTACCTATTTTTCCCGGTCTCTCTGGATGGTGAGTCACAACTTCTATCCTAACCTAAATCCTTTAGTCAGAATGTAGCCTTTTATGCATATGTAGATTGAAAAGCCATTAAGTATTTCTTTCAAGAAGCAGTTTGTTTTTCTTTTGTTCTTAGTAGCTTGGGGTCTAAGTATTTTGCTAACTGAGTCCTGTTTCCAGTCTTTGTCACTCTGCTATACTAGAAGTTAATTCCTGACAGTTTTAACTTTGAAGAAAACTTTCCTAAAGGGCTTACACCCTGGGATCATTAATGATTTATTTTTTATTTTTAAGTTTTATCTCCCCCAACACAACCTCACACATCCTTGTTCTTTCTCATCTTAACTGTAATCCTCACAATAGCTCAAGGTAACAGATTTTCCAACCATAATGTACTATTATGAGCTACCTTTGTTCTAAGCTGTGGTCTTTCTGGATGGTTTGGTTTTGAATGGACCAATAAGGCCTATTAGGTTTTAAAAAGACTTGCTTCTGGTAGAGATGAAAACTGCTAGAACTGGTTTTTGATAGCAGTCACACAGCTACCTGAATTTTTAGACTCTTTTGAGGGAGAAGCTGACTTGGGGGATTGTCATGATGAGATTAAAACACACACAACAATTTCACCAATAAGAACATTCAGGGCTTGTCCGCACTGGCCACTTAATCCAGGGCCAGCCCAGAGCATTATGCTCTGAGCTAGCCCAGGATCAAGCACAATGGCAGCCACACATACCAGACTGAATCTGGTGCAACTGCACATCATTGTCCACATAGGCCAGCTCTGCCAACACTGCATCAATCCCGCTGCCCTGTCCTGTTGTTGGGGCTGCCACTGCTGGTGCTTCCTTGCTGACCTAGGACCTCTGTGGAAAGCCTGGCCAGCATGCCAGAACTTCTACTGAGTTCAAAATGGGGCACCCAGATGTAATCAACAGGGAGGGGGTTGCTCTATCCCCTCCTCATTGAACACACGGGCACCCTGTTCTGACCTCAGCAGAAGCACCAGCTAGGCTTTCCACAGAGCTCCTAGGCTGGTGAGGAAGTGGCAGCTGTGGCAGCTCTGACAAGGATCCAGCCCCTTCCCTGCATTTGTATACCAGGTGATCACAGTAATTTGTAATGTAACTTGCCAGTACTGCAAGCCACCATGTTGCAAGTTCAATTCCAGCAGGCTCCAAGGTTCACTCAGCCTTCCATCCTTTCATAGGTCGGTAAAATGAGTACCCACCTTGTGGGGGCAATTAGCTAACACACATTGGAAACTGTTTAATGCAGTGTAGATGTGTAAATAGCTATTGCTTAAAAAAAATTGTAAGCCGCCCTGATATCTTTGTGGCTGTAGAACGGGGTATAAATAAATGAATGAATGAATGAACTTGTAAAATTCTCTTAGATTCACCAACAAGATCAACAAAAACATTAAATAATTAAAGATTTCTGAACCCAGGAATTTTTTCACACAACCAGAACTGGACAGAGCCCACAGCCCTTCCACACAAAAATCTATTTCCTGATTTAAACAAAACATGCTATATATTTAAGTGCTTTGTTTCTTCTAAGGAGCTAAAGGCAGCTTATACTGTTTTCCCTTCATTTTATCTTCACAATAACTCTGTGAGGTTGGCTAGGCTGAGAGAGGGTGACTATCCAAGGCCATGCTGTCCCTGTATGTTTTGTGGCTGAGTGGAGATTTCAGTCTGGTCTCCCTGATCCTATAATCAACCACTGCATCATATATATTTTAAACTGTATATTAAGCAGGAGCAATCACACTCTAATTTTCTCTATATCCAACAGTTCAAGCTCAACCCCCTTCTAAACTTTCTTCACCTTCTGAGCCCTGTAAACATTGGCATGGAGACAGAATCTTTTCCCAAGCCTGCTGCATGTGCAGGAGGATTTGTAGCTTGGGGCAGTGAAGTAATCTAACACTAGCATTACAAGAGAATTAGAACAAGACATCTCAGGCAGCTCCCTCCCACAACCAGCCAGCAGCTAAGGAGAGAGAGGCAGGTGTAGGGAGGAGCTGCTGTAGGCAGAAACACCCATTTGTGCCATGCTTCTCAGCAGCCTCCTCCTTACCTGTTTGGTGGCTGTGGTGCTTGTCTCTGTTCTGAGTGGCAGAATGCCTCTGGCTCTGCCTATTACAGCATCTTCTCCCCCCCCCCACAACCCCTCACATATTATACCTGTGGTGGAAAAACAGTTGCTAGAGCTAGACAGTAGATAATGTTTTGCCTTCATTTTATGTACAGAAACACGCTGGCTGAAGTGCTTCTTCAGGAAATAAAATGTTTCCCTTGGAGTACCTCTAGAGTACAGTTTGCTTATCATACTATAGCTACCTGCAGCCTTATGGCAGCAGAGGTAGGCAAAATGTGTCCTGGAACTTGCATGCTGCTCCCCAGGCTGTTTTTGTAGCTTCTGGGCCCCCACCCCCCAGTGTCAAGAACAGTTTTTCAATACCCCCACCAATGCCCTCTAGGCGGTATGAAGAGTCCTTTTTAAAAAAAAAAAGTCAGGAAATGAACAGGAAGTAACATGACAAACAAGGCTCCCACACCAGCTAGAAGGTGTCCCCCCGCCATAGTTGGTTTTGTTTGCTTGCTTGCTTGCTTGCTGGGGATGCAGCCCTCCAAACTCTCCTAGCCTCCAGCAGTTGCCTGCTCCTGTGCTACAGGCACAAAAATTGTATTCTCAAAACACAACTTCATAGGTGTGCTTGTCTACTCCTGAAAGCTCCCTCCAATGCAAGTCTGAGTCAAGTGACAGAACTGTAGGCAAACATTACATCCTGTCCTGTAAGTTGGATCACATTGTGATGGAATCCATTGTCTCTATTATGAGATAAACTTCACATTCTGGATTATGGACTTTTTCGGACAATGTAAAAATAACGCTAGCAGCGTCGCCAGGTTGCGATGCTGCAGCGCAAGAGGGCATCAGTTTCGTACGACGCTCCTTCCCAGTGGTACTGTTGCAGTACCGCTGGGACATTTGACCATGATATTTTTGCTTTCTACCGTCATATTTTACTCGTGATCAACGATCGTGAGTAAAATATGACTGTAAAAGCAAAAATATCACGGTCAAATGTCCCAGTGGTACTGCAACAGTACCGCTGGGAAGGAGCATCGTACGAAACTGACACCTTCTTGCGCTGCAGCATCGCAACCTGGCGACGCTGCTAGTGTTATTTTTACATTGTCCGAAAAAGTCCTTTGACTGTTAGGCCTTTTCTACACAGGGTATTTATCCCATTTTGGTCCTGTCTTTGAACCTTGCAGTCCTTACAACACAGAGATTTTGCCTCCAGGCAATCTTCTTGACGCCAGGGGCAAAGATGGGGCTAAGACAGGGTAAAGCCCAATGAAATGGCTAAGCAAAATACCCAGGAAAAACTGTTTCTTTGGAAAAGAAACAGAATGGACCCCATAGGACCACAGGAGGCCCTAGCAGCATGCCGGCCCATCACTGCAGCTGCTGTTTGCGTCACACACCCCAGATCCAGGCAGCCGGCCCACAGCGTGTGGCCAGGCTGGTCACAGGCAGGGGGGCTTACTCATGTGCTGCAGGCTAGCTTTCTGGCTTTGGAGAGTGAGATGAGGGTGGCAGTATGAACCCCACCCTGTTTCATGCCGGTAACAGGGAAAGAACAGCTAGTTCTGCAGCCGGAATATGCCAGCGGGGAGTCCATGTATTCTGGCCCATGTAGATGAGGCTTTAGATATAAAACAATCAGATTTTTAGACTTATCCAGTAATCATGTGTTACATTTATACTTTCTGCATGTGAATGCACCTTAGCCACACATTACTGGTCCCTCCTGCCTCCCATTTTTAAGGGAGACTTTTAAATGTTTCCCTTTCAGGTTTTTCTAGTGTTCAGTGTGGTTTTTGGCTACATGCATGGACAAATTAGCTTTCTAGATGGCTTGGAGATTCCTTAACTATGGGAGAGGGGACAACATTTGGCCCCCGTTTCTAGGAGAAGACAAAAAAGTACCCATTAATTTCAGATATTAATAATTATCAGTGTGTTTGGGGCACTGTAACTTCCAAATTAAAAGGTTTTAGGGTTAAAGGTTTGAATACCTTGAAGTCCTTGACTAGAAGGAGGAGTGTATCTTATTTTCAGTTGTTCTTTTAACATAGTAATTGAATTATACATACCAATAATTAGACCTGTAGGCCATGAGGGGGGGTGTGTGTTTATAAAATGTATATCCTGCCTTTTTCTACTACAAACCCATGTACATCACTCTGGCAACAATCCTTGGCTATTTTTCTATTTTGTATTGCCTGACTTTCATGTTTTTATTATTTAACTTAAAAGGACTTTCATATATTCCTTCACATTGTGTTTGTGCTTGCTTTCTCTTGTCAGGTAAATTGTCTATGCTAAGGCTGGTCTTTTCTAACTATTTCCCTCTTTGGCATCCTATTCACTTGCTTTAAATTCATTTGAAAATGCCTGGACCTCTTGTGTTTCTAAGGCACATTCTGAAAACTTTTTTTTAATAACACCCTTCCCTAAACCCACTGGAGGTCTTTTTTTTTAAAAGGGGGTTTTCTCTTGGTTTGATTTTTTTTAAGCCAGCTACAGTCAAACTTTGTTCCCATTCACTGTGGAGTCACATTATGAATTTTAAGCCTGGCAAACCCAGCAGCTCGCCTCCCCCCCCCCTTCACAACCTCTTCCGCTTCTTCTCTTCTTGAAAAGGAGACGGGCCTGGGTTTAAAAGTTTATTTTAGCTTTGATTGTGTGTCTCTGCTAATGCATGTTAATCAGGTTTCACAATGCATCCTTGTGAGGCACCAGAGAATGCAGACTTGGGCTGTTGGGGCTTTTTGTTCCCAGGTAATTGTGATGGTGAAGGGGAGCTTGCTGTAATTAATTTAGTTAGTGTATGTTTTGGTGAGGGAAAAGAGGTCTGGTGATTTATAGTGTACTGCTTTTATTCTCTTTATCAGGCAAACTCCAAAGCACATATAACCATATTATAGCCAGTAGGTGAAAGATTGAATGAGTGGAGCCAGGGCCAACACCCCTGGTTATTTTCTGTTTGGTTCAGAAACTGGTTTCTACAGGAAGAGAGAAGAATTTCAAACGCCTGGCTTCTTTGACCATTTAGTCTTGCAGTCGCAGTTAAGTGTTTGTGTGGCTATGAAATTATTTTTCTTTTTCCTCATGTCAGTTTCAAAGACTGTACCATAGAGTCAAACAGGAGTGTAGCTATTGGGGGGCGGCAAAATGAGGACATGTCCCCCCAATAAGAATTGTGCCCCTTCATATGATATTTTTCTCCTGTCCCCTAGAACTGGAGTAACTTAAATCTTCAGAAATACAATTCAGGTATGCAAAAAAAAAAAAAAAAAAAAAAAAGGACCAGCAAAATGACTAAAGGAATCGAAACACAGAAAATACAAGTTCTAGGTGTGAATGATTTTCAGTGTTTCAGTCTCTGCAATGCTAGAAATCTGAGAACTGTATGCAAATTCCATTATGGGGGCAAAATTTATTGGGGGCATTGCCCTCAGCTCCTGGATTCTGAATCACAAGAAGAAACAGGTATAAATTCTTTCCCAGTGTTTCATCGTATTTGTCACAGGTTACTAAACAGGCACAAGGCTGAGAAAGAACAGACATCACAGTAGTGTTTCAAGGTTTGCCACACAATCTTGCCAAATGCACTGTCATTGTGGCCATGCTCCCATCCACATGGACACCCTTTGCAAACTTACTGTAAGTCCTCACAGCTCTATAAGTTCCCTTATTGGAGGGTCTCATGGATCAGATGTTGTCCAGTTTGCTCAACAGGCTTATTTGATTCTTCAGGTCCCTTATTATGTATATTCCCTTTTTTTTCAGATGATGAACTGAGACTCAATATAATGCAGTTTGCAGAAAGTTATGCAGTTATTTCATGGCATGATTCCAGCCAAGGTGTACCAAGCTGCAGCCCAGTGCTCTGTTTACTGGACCAATGAATGGCAACTGCTGTAAACTAACAGCACATCCTATTTGGATTATCAGCTTCTAATATGGAAACAGCCTTGAGTGTCCCACAAATAGTATTTAGTGATTTGGACTCCAATTCTATACATAGATCCCATTTACTTCCAGCATGTACAGAATTTCTGCCTTGCTTTATATGAAGTACCTGCTTAAGGAAATCATATATTTCAGTCACAAATGAAACAAAGTACTAAGTGTGAGAAAGCACAACAAAATATTCAAAACAAGTTTTACTTTTTTTTATTTTATTCATTGTATTTTGTGTTCAATAAAAAATAACCAATTAATTAGCTTTATTTATACTTCATCTTTTCCCCAGCAAAAGGTGTGCTGTTACTAACACATCCATACTTACAACAAATTAGTAACCAACACATTCAGCACAAATATGTGTCTGGGGAGGGTGGGGACAATGGGGCAATACCTAAATAACAACCCTTTATAAGTATTTGATGACTCAGAAAAGGCCTGGGGAAAATAAAAGTTTCTGCATGGTTCCAAATTACATTTCCACCACATATGCAGATATATGCCCTTGGTTGGATATCCCATACAGGAATGATTTTGCCCATTACAAGATTAGAGGCAAAAACCATAGAACTGAAAGAGAATCCAGGGGCCATCTAGTCTAACTTACTGCGAGCGCAGAAATCCAGTTAAAGCACCCTGTGAGGTACATCCTCTTCCTTCTCCTTTCATTGTCATCATCACAAGGCTGTTGCTGGAATAATGAGCATTATCACTCAAACCTTGTGCTTTCGGAGCAGTTCTTTTGAGCATACATCCATTTTTGACAGTAAATACTATGCCACTTTCTTGCTATGTTTGCTCTATTGACTTATAAGGCATGAGGGCCAGGGAAGCGTTTTGCTTTTATCAGCCAAAGATACACACAGCCAATCACATCTTCCCTCTGTGGGACTTCTTTCCTGTTTGCTCTCTGTCAGTCCAATTCATTACTGCTCCCTCTTTCCACCTTTGTCTTGTCTTGTCCATCTAACAGACTACCATCCCACATCAGTGTTATGTACAGCCCTGGGGTTAGGGGTGCAGGATCCCATGAACGTGGAAAAACTGCAAATATCCCTAGCCCCTCCCCCAAACCATATTAATCACACACAAAAAGTACGATCCGTGGATTCACCCACCACAGATGCCTTCGAGGTGACAGGGTTCCTTCACAAGACAGAAGTGGCTGACTGGCAGAGCTTGCGGCTGCCTCTGCAGTTGCCCTACACCATTTTTAATAGGGACATTACAAGCCTTGCCACACGTTCGCAGTCTCAATCTCTGCAAGGCTTGCAGTCCCTATTAAAAATGGCATAGGGCAGCAGCAGAGTCAGCAGCAGATAATCTGTGAATATCAAATCTACAAAAGTCAAACCCACAAGTGTGGAGGGCTGACTGTAGCAGCAGCAGCTGCAGCAGAAGCAGAAGCAGCAAGTTATAGTTATAGCCATTGTCACAGTGGTAATAGCCCTTTCATGGTAAAATGAATAATAGAGTTGGAAGAGACCACAAGGGCCATCTGGTGTAACCCCCTGCCAGTGCAGGAATCCACTGCTAAAGCACCCCTGAGGTGGCCATCTAATCTTTGTTTAAAAACCTCCAGTGAAGGACAGTCCACCACCTCCTACAATAGGTTATTCCATTCTTGAAAGCTCTTATCATCTGGAAGCTTTTCCCTAATGTTTAGTTGGGACTTGAACTCCAGTTATGTCTTGGGTCCTATCCGCTGGAGCCGCAGAAAACAACCTTGCTTAACCTTCCATGAACAGCCCTTCAGATATTTGAAGATGGGTGTTGTATAACCTCTGCAGGCTGAGCATACCCAACACCCTCAACAGTGCCTCAGGAGGCTTGTTTTCCAGGTGTTTCATCATCTCCGTCATCCTTCTCTGGGCACATTCCAGCTTGTTTTAATAGGAGTCATTTTAGTAGGATCTGGTCATTGTTTTAAAGGCCAGTACACCCTTTAGAAGGTGAATCAGCATGGTGTAGTGGTTTGAGTGTTGGACTGGGAGTCTGGGAGGCCTGTGTTTCGAATCCCTGCTTGGGCATGGAAGCCCACTGGGTGACCTTGAACAAGTCACACATTCTCAGTCTTGGATGAAGTCAAATGCCACCCCCTCCCCAATAAATCTTGGTGAGAAAACCCCATGATGACAGTATTGCCTTAATATCACCATAAGTTGGAAACAACTTGAAGGCACACAATAGCAGCGGCAACAACCACCCTTTAATTGCCACATCCAATAGTTGTACTCACATGAGTTATGCATTATACCACTCTGCTTTTCATCTAACTTCCATATATTTTATAAGGGGTTTGATACTGTCACAGGAATACCCATATAAAGGTTTCTGAACTAGTAAATACACTTTCCCCAAAAAAATATAATGTTTAAAAGACCTCTGAAGTGTTTTGAGAAGGAATGTTAACAGACTGTTTTCTTTCAATTAATGGGAAAAATTAGGGTAAAGCATGGAATAGCAAGAAACATTCCATGGATCATTTGATGGCTTCTACAGGTCTTTATGGTTAATTGCCATCACACTGGCTTCAAGTTATAGTGGCCCCATGAATGAGAAACCTCCAGGACACCATTAACTGCCCTGCTCAAGTTTTGCAAACTCAGGGCTATGGCTTCCTTATTAAGACTATCCACCTGTAATTTCAGTCTTCCTTTTTCCTACTGCTTTTCATACTAGGTTCCTATACTCTGATTTTATTCAAAAACAGAATACGTTACACAGACAGGCTGCTAGTTTTGCTTATAATACTAGTTGTGACTGGTGCCAAGCATAAATTTTATTTAATTTAATTATTTACATAATCTGCTTAATCTTGTACAGGAACAAAATAAAAATACAGATCTGTAGATGCAAGCCAGGGGAGGGGGTTGGAAAGAGAAAGAAAGAAAAACAGAAAAAATAGTTCTTAAATCTGTAGGTTCCAGTACATTTGGAAAGTGGATGGTGGTTGTTTTTTAAAAACAACAACAATGCAGAGTTCCTTTAGAGCAAGAAGAATGACATCTAGGATAAAGAGCATTCGGAATGAAGAGCAGCATTAGTACCCTACCCTACTGGTCTGTTTTGCACTGAGGCTTGTGGAGATTTAGAAAAACTAGTCAAGTAAATCTGTGTTCCTTTGTGTTTTTCTATTACCAATGAGATCAAACCGGACAAGGAAAATAAAACATACACCAAAATTAATAAATGGAAACTCTTTTTTGCAGTTAGTGCACAAAACCCAGTAGAATTAGTGGAGGGCCAAGAGGGGAGCTAAAGTGACTTTTTAGAATCTGTAGTTCACTGCAGACAGTATGCTCAAGAAACACCCAGCCATTAAGCTACCAGGGTAAGTGCACACATCACTCAACCCTAAGGCCAGGACTGAGGATCAGTACTCCATCTCATTCCTAACCTTATGGTGCTGGCTTCACATATCACAAAGGGAGGGGAAAAGATAAGATAAACACAACCAGGAGGCAAGGTTATTTGCCGGTAATGATATCTCATCATCGCCCTCAAAAAAACCTCCCACAGAGCTTCTTCAAGAACTATTGCTGTAGGTTCCTCCTTCTCTCTTGAGGTTTTACAGAAGATTTTACTTCTGATAACTTAATCCACAGTTGCTACCTGCAAGCTTGATATTTTAATATGGCTTTAGAAGTATCCTTCACATAGGAGTGTGGACAGAGTTCCCAGATCTCTGGTAACCTGACCCTCCTTCACAAGCCCCCAGGACAAGGGGGGAAATATCAGGGTGAGAGTGCTGCTTTGAAAAGTGTGTTGATATTTCCTCACTTGTTAGTGGTGGGTTTTTTTAAAAAAAAATATCACTGGCATACTCTACAATTGTGGTTAATGCTTAATGTATTGTGCTTAATGACATCATCAAGGGCTGCAACTTTTAACATCACCCTTAGAGGATGACACTCCCTGTGCATCACAAGGGGTTGTCCCAAAGACTCAGGCTTTGGCACTAAAATATCTGGGCTTGAGATTAGTCCTGATCTGGCAACTCTAAGGACTTTAAGAGATGTTCCCTTTAGAAAGTTCTTTTGCCGGCATAAAATAAATAAATAAATTTTTATGCCAGCAAAAGAACGCCCCCCCCCCCGCCTGCACTTACCTCCTCCCCTGGTAAAGGTTCCTCTGGCAATAAAGAGGACGTGAACAGAGAGAGCTGCATTTACTTCCTCTTTTGAAATCCCATGCAATTTCATCACACAGAAAATTCAAAAATAAAATAAGACATAAAATGTCACACCAAGCACATACACACAATAAAAAACCTCCAAGTAACCCAGGGAGGGTCAAAAAAAGTTTGTCACTTACCTGGATGTCCAGATCTCACCTGGAAGTGTTCTGCCTGGTCAGGCCATTGACTCTGCATTGACAAGAGTTAAATGGCCCGAGCATTTGCACGCCAGGAATGCCAGCAAAAAAGTGGTAGGGGGATCTATTGACAGCTTCAGCTATCAGTTAAAAGGTATGGGTATTGGTAGGGATATAGCCACGAAAGGGTGACGTTGTCTGATCTGCGCACCCTTTTGCAGTTATGTGGCGTCGTTATGATGTCATTTTTAGTGTGTCTGATAAAGTCCTAAGTATGGGGCAAGGGAACAATGGCACTTATCAGCTTTCAATTATTCTAATTAAAGAGACAAGGTTTTGAAAAGATTCATAATTCTTCAACTTGCAGTATAAACTTTGACACCTGGTAAAACTTAAGAATGCAGGAAGAATTATGACCTCAAGTTCGTCACTGACTTGGATTTTAAAGCAGGACAGAGAAAAACTTCTGACGAAAATACCTGACTATTACATCTCGGTATACAGTTGTCCCTCCACATTCGCGGGGGTTAGGTTCTTGAGACCCCCGCGAATGTGGAAAAACCGCAAATAACAGATGCTGCTCCTGTGCCCCCCCCAGAGGGAGGGAGGCAGCGGGAGGGTATCTGGCCAGCCTGGCTGGCCTCTCCGCGGCCTTTCTGAGGGGACTCCAGGCCTTAGAAGCCCTGGAGCCTGCTTAGGAAGGCCGGGGAAGGCAGCGTGTGGGCAGGGAGGAGACTACGCTGCTTCTCCCCGGCCTTTCTCAGCGGGCTCCGGGGCTCCAAAGCCCCAGAGCCCGCTGAGAAAGGCCAGGGAAGGCAGTATGTGGGCGGGGAGGAGGCTGGGGAAGGCAGCGTGTGGGCAGGGAGGGAAGGTGCCTTGCCTCTCCCCGGCCTTCCTGAGGGGACTCCGGGTCTTAGAAGCCTCGTAGTCCCCTCAGGAAGGCTGGGGAAGGCGGAGGGAGGGAGAGAGGCTGCCCGCCCCACACACACACACCCGGCCTTCCTCAGCAGACTCCGGGACTTTGAAGCCCCGGAACTGCCTCTGGAAGGCCGGAGAAGGCGCAGACAGGAGGTTGCCCTGCCTCTCGCCAGCCTTCCCTAAGTGGCTGGGGCTAAATCACGAATAATCAAAACCGCGAGTGTGAAACCCACGAATGTGAAGGGGCAACTGTATACATTTATTCATATGAATTGGATCTAATCAATATGAATTTGTTTTCTCTTTCAAAAGTGTGGTATTGGATATTCAGAAAGTGTGAAGAAGGTGGTTAGAGATCTAGACATAGTGCCTATGCATTTCTAGAGTAAAACTGGAAGAGAAAAAGTGAGAAAGTAGACATGGGATGCTATATAGACTGGGTGTGTGTGGATGTCTTAAGAATGGTTTTGTTTTTACTTTGAGCCTGAACTTTTCCTTTTATATCTCCATATAACCACTGAAACAAAGGAACTCAACACCATTTTTGTCATCAGGCTTGTCTCTAAAATATACATAGGTTCCTGCATACATTTTATATCTGAAGAACAAAGACGTTTCAATCTCATGGAACCAGTGCGGTTTATAAATGATGGCAAGATGCATTGCTTGCTAAGGAGGGAAGACATTTAGTTTTCCAAATATAGGAGGTTAATAAAGCAGATATGTCTGCCTTAATACTACTGCATATGATAGACAAAGCTACTTTATACCGAGTCAGATCACTGGATGTAGCCCATTGTTATCTGTTTCAGACTTGGCTCTCCAGGACTTGATACATTTCCTCCCTTCTTCCACCTTAAATCCTTTGAACTGGAGATACCAGGGACTGAGCTATGGGCCTAGAGCAAACTTAATATTGTACACTAGCTGGACCCGGTGTACCATACACCATTAAGAAACTGCCCAAAACATCCCCAGCAGACCTCACAACAACCCTATAAGGTAGGCTGGTGGATTTGAATCCCTCCTCCCCTTCTCAGCATTCCACACTTTTCCCAGAATTGCTGGCGTTGACTTGCTCTGTTGCCCTGCCACCACTGCTGCTAGTTGATTGCCTGGGTCCTGTTGCAGCAATAATAGAAATGATATTACAGTACTGTGTAGACTTAATAGTAAGTGGGAATTGCGCAGCCCTGAGACACTGGTGAACTGAAAAGGCCTGCAGCCTTGTAACTGTAGCCAACACTGTAGGACATTGTCTGGTTGCTCCCAATATGACATTGGAATATATAGATTTGCATGTGGGTGGTGATTGGCAGAGGGAGTGGTTGGGTGTTTCCTAAGCAGCCAATCAGCACACTGGGAAAAACAACACATCCAAGAAAATTTTATATAAATAGATTTTGTCTTTATAGAGGAGGTAGGTCCACCCTCGGGTTTAAAACACAAATGCACAGACTTAACTACAGTTGTCCCTCCACATTCACGGATTTGGCATTCACGGCTTGAAAATATTCTTTAAAAAATAATAATCCAAAAAGCAAATCTTGATTTTGTCACTTTATATAAAAGACACCATTTTGCTATGCTATTGCATATAATGGGACTTGAGTATTCATGGATTTGGGTATTCACAAGGGGTCCTGGAACCAAACCCCAGCGAACGTGAAGGGACAACTGTATACTGGATGCAACAGGGCAGAGCCCATCTGCACCTCCCCCAGCACTATCCATCCTGCATGCTTCTGGCACCTCCAATCCTGATCATGATACAGCCCCCCCCCTCAGCATTGTTCCCCCTTCTCTTTCTCCTTGAGGGCCTCCTCTTCCCCATTCCAGTAGCAGCTTCCTCTCATTTTAAATGGTCTCCTGAGCAAGAGCACATGAGCAAAGAAGAGTTACTTTGCATGTCTCTAGCTGTTAAGCTGTGCTCCTAAACAACTGATTGGCTTGGGCCCTGTCTACACTGCAGGAATACAGCAATTTGATACCACTTTATCCACCATAGTTCTATCCTATCTGGGTATTCCTAGTGTTGTGAGGTATTTCGCCTTTTCTATTAGAGAACTTTGGTGCCTCACCAAACTACAAATAGCAGGATTCCATGGGCTAGAACTATGGCGGATAAAGTGGTGTTAAACTGCTGTATTTCTGCAATGTAGACAGGCCCTTGGTGGGATTTTGATAAATGGCAAGAGAGTATGTGCTTCCTAATAAGAACCTTAAGGCAACAAGTTTTCCATCCCAAACTTAATTTTCGATGTGGCCCGATTTGCTGTGAAACTTAAAACAAAGAAAGCGTATTGATCTACCTTTTTCATTTGTTGCTGCTTTCATATCAAGACATGCATTTGTAAATAATTCCATTCTGATAACTGGCAACTCCCTGGGGCTTGTTAGAGCACCGCCTGACAGGCTATTTGGTTACTCACTATAGGCTGATTAGCTCTACTTCAACTGTGACTGCTGCCACCTGCAGGCCTTGTGCAGAATCACAGAGAAGATGTTTGGGCTTCTCTCGCTGTTAGTAAGGAAAACTGAGCAAGTAGCTCTTTGATGTGAAAGGAGAAAGGTTGGTTTGATTTAGGGATGGAATCCCCAGACCAAAAACAGTGGCAGTTTTGAAGGAAGAGAAGAGTCAGGACTTAACGTTAGTGCAGTGTTCCTACACACACACCCTTTTAAACACAGCTTTTCACAGAGGCCATTGGAGGAAGAGACAGAAAAAAACCCACCCCAAATACAATACAATCCCAGAAGATTCTGGAAATTAAATAAATAAAGTGGTAGGAAGAGCCCATATGGTATAGTGGTTTGAGCATTGGAGTATGACTCTGGAGACCAGGGGACCATCTACACGAGAGGGGATCCAAAGTACATCATAGTATTGGCATCTCACAGCAGCAGCGACATATCTAAATGGTTTTTCTGGCCTTGGAACCCCCCTGTGAAGACACACCCAACTAAAGGTGGTGGCAGGTTTGGGTGTGCAACGCCAGTACCCTGGTGAGATCAAACTCTTTTCCCAAAAAAGGCTCTGATGCTGAATATAAAGTTCAAAAAAGGAGGAAGTTTATTTTAAAGAACAAAAGTAAAGGGCTTTCTCCTCCCTAGCTCTAAAATCTTGAAATAAAAGGTACTTTACAGTTTGAGTTTCAGCAATCTTCAGGGTGTCATCTCTCTGGGTTTGATCTTAGGTTTGATCTCCTCACTCAATGGAGCTGGTGCAGGGTCTTTCAGCTCCTGATTCCTTTGACTTATTTGTTGTTGGTAACTAATTTGGCTAAATGGTGTAAGAAATGCCCTTCCCGGCTGTCTGGGCCTGTTTGACACCAATAAAACAGCTCCCTGCAAGCTCACAGCAAAGCTGAGCAAAAAAACCCTAAAAAACTTCTAGCTAAACAGAGCTTGCTGGGAAGGGACAAAACCTGGGAAAATGCAGGGGAATTCTTCAGCTCCTCCCACAACTCTAATACAATGAAACATTCCTATGCTCAGACATACTAAGGCCTGAACTAAAACGAAGTAAAATGCATGGGAGATTCAAACAGACTTGGCTGGACATCACACCCCCATAAACCTCACATTCCTGATGGCAGCCATGAGTGATTTACTCGCAGTAGTTCTTCACTGCCACCATCTTTTTTTTAAGTCATCCCAAGATGCACTGATTCTCCAATGTTATAGGAAAGCAAACCAGAAAATATTTATCCTGTTTTATCTACTTAGTGAGTGATTGCTAAGGCAAAAATCCGGCATGGTGGCAGCGGGTGCTTGCCCTGCTAGCAAGCCCTAGCCGTGCTCTCACCTGGCCAATCAGTTATGTGCTTCCCTTCGAGGTTTTTAATGGTTTGATAGTCCAAACAAGCAAAAATGTGCACCACCCTCATGGTTTTTGAAAAAGTATGGGAAAAATCTGGAAAAGCTTTTACCCCAATGTTTTTGCCATTTTGGTCCCCCCCCTTCTGAATAATGTGGATTGACGCTGGATCCCATTTAGACAGGTAAGATTCCCAGCGAATTCCATGAGGGGGTATTTTCACCATTTAGATGGGCCCCAGGATTCAAATCTCCACTCAGCCATGGAAACTCATTGAGTAACCTTGGAAAAGTCACATTCTCTCAGCCTCAGAGGAAGGCAAAGGCAACCCCCCTCTTAACAAACCTTGCCAAGAAAACTCTATGATTGGGTTACTTTAGGGTTGCTATAAGCCAGAAATGACTTGAAGGCACACAACAACAGGAACAAAGTGGTAGCTAGCCAGTTGCCTGATTCTGTGTCAGCCCCAGGCGGCATCTGCACTGTAGAAATAATCCAGTTTGACACCGCGTTAACTGCCATGGCTCAGTGCTAAGGAATCCTGGGATTTGTAGTCTGCTGTGGCACCAGAGCCTCTTGTGGGTCCTTAGGTAGCTAAAACAGCACCACCAGCAAGCCTGGTGGCACCTCAGAGTTTGCAGAAGTACAAAAGGAGAGAAAAACACCTAAGAAAAGAAGAACCCCCCCTCCAAAAAAAGCAGCTCAATGAGGATGAAGGAAGCTTTGTGAGCACAGAATACTGACTGGTGGTTGGCAGAGAGGAGTTGGAGAGAGGAGGGAAAAGGAATCCAATGAAATACCTGGAAAAGGTTACTTGTGGCTGGCAGGCCTTGTGACCAGAAACACTGTACCCTGTAGCCTTTACCACCTAACAACCATTAGCCTTGTCTCATTTTTTTTTTCATTTGATAAACTTCATCAACATAATGTTATATTTTAGTCTCCATATAGATACATGCTCCTCTTGTTTATTTTGCAAAGGGCAACAAAACCTGGTTGTTGCCCTTATGTTATCCCTTGTTGTCTCCATCAATATTTGTTCCAAGCTTCACCCCCAAATTATAAACTGACAGCATAGACCAGGGGTGACCTCCTGTTGTTGGGGTTTCCATCTATATAAGTAGGGATGCTTGAAGAATTCAGACACTGTGAATTCCTTTATGGAAGGACCTGATCAATGCCTCTCAGAATCATAAGTAGACTGGAATGGAGCAAGCCATCAGATTTGTCATTTCTCTGAATGTGTCATGAATGGTTGACTCTCTATGTGGCTGCCCCACTTGGTGAGCCACTGAACTGAAGATGGCAGTTATTTTCAGTAAAGAATTTTTCTGGCCCTGACTGAATTGGCTCATGTGCCCAGCCTGGCCATCAGATTTTTTTCAAACAGAAAGTATAAAGATCCTGATCCAACTAAGCCTTGCTTGAGCAGTGCAGTCATTCTGGTGCATTTATGTGACCTTGTTTCTTCTTTGGTTTTGTCTCCCACTCCTGCTATCCTCTGGTCCTTGTTTTCAGTGGCAAATAGTGGCTTCCACATTAGTGAAAGAAATCCCACATCTGCTCCAGATGTTAGTCTGAACTATAAAGAAGCTATCCAAGGTGTTGAACGTAACCCTAAAATATACTGAATACCTTGGATCGTGCCTTTAAAGCCTGAAATAAAACCTAGAGTAAATCCACCACCCTTCTGAACTCCAAATGAGCTATCCAAGATTATGACCTCATTCCCAAAATAGGTTCAGCACCTTACATGAGTCCTTTCAAGTTCAGACTATAACTTGAAATGGATTCATCACCCCACCAACATGGAAGCTAAATGCCATTGCTGACTTTCCTTTGGCCCTGACTGCTGACTCATCCTATGCCTAAGGAATGGTGCAGTCATTGGGAGTTTAAATATATCAAAACATTTATTCTGGGAGAAAGTATGCATTTAAGTATATGTCACATCTGAGAGAGGATGTGTTAGGATTGGTCCCTTTTTGCCCCTGTTCCTGCCATATTCATTAGTTTCTCTGTGTGCATCGCAGTTTGTGTAGGGGTGAAATTATGTATGTGTAACTTGTTTGGGCTTTGCTTGAGAAAACAGATAACAAGGCATCTGCAATTAATGGTTCTAGTTTATTTCAGTTTAAGAAATGCCTGTATCAGTGGATGATGGACAACCAATAGCTATGTAGCCCACCAGATTTGTTGATTGTAAAATGCTTTTAACTTAGAGTGTAACTGTTGGATTCTCAGTCTCAGCAACAACTTTTTATTGTATGCTTCCTGGATTTCTAGCAATAAAGTTAGCTTGTGCTCTATGAGTTTGGGAACGTGGATACCTGAGAAGATATTTTTAAATTCATTGATGAACATGGAACAGAACAGAATTATGGAACAGAACAGTGTTTTGGAAGGTTTTTTTTAAAAAAAATTGTGATGCAATGATTTATGTGGTTTTACTCGTATTTTATTCTGTCAGCCACTAGAGTCCCATTATTGTGAGGAAGGTGGGCTATAAAGTGGTTGGTTGATTGACTGACTGATTATCATGACAATTTATAGCTGCCAAAAATCCTTCTTTTACATCAAGGTCCCTTTCACACTATGCAGTTATAGCACTGTGATTCTATTTTAACTGTCGTGGCTGCATTCAGTGGAATCCTGGGGCTTATAGTCTGGTGAAGCACCAGAGGAACTCTCTGGCTGAGAATTTTAAATGTCCTTCCCTAACAAGCAAATGCCAGGGTCCCCACAGGATGCAGGTGTGGCAGTTAAAGTGGAGTCATAATGCTATAATCCAGTGTTGTGAGAGGACCCTATTTCTCAGGGCAGTGCACACTAAAATCAGATGAGAACAGTTTAAAACAATAAGAATGTTTAAAAAAACATTAAAAGCATGTTAAACCATTTAAGATTGAAAACAAAGTCAATTTAATGTAAACTACAACAGATGTGGCAAATTTGATAAAAATCAGGCCCCAAAGGCTTTAATAAAAAACAATGTTTTGATTTTGGGCTGGAATGACCACAGCATTAGCACCAGCTGGGCCTCCAAGAGGAGAGCATTCCATAACTGTGCTATTCCATAATAGCAGAGAAGACCTTCTCTCATGTCCTCCCACAGTGTATTGCCCCCACCAGTAGGACACAAAGGAGAGCCCATCCAACAAATCTCACTTCTCTTGGCGTATATAGGGAAAGGTGCTCCTTCATGTATTTCGGTTCCAAGCCATTTAGGGTTTTCAGTGTTATCACCAGCACCTTGAATTCTACTAGAGAAGGCCAAACGGTTGAAAGATTATCACTACCCAAATTTTCAAAAATGCAAGATTACTAACTTGTCACACAGTGACAATTTCTTAACAGTTTACTGTTTCACATTGGTGCACCTGATGCATAAAAGAGCATGTGAACTGCTACATTCTTTTGCCTTTGAGGCCCTCTAGTGGAAAAAATAATTCTGTGCTTTCTAGTTTAGGTTCAGAAGAATATAAGCCTTCAAATCACCTGTTGAGTTATGGCAACTTTATTTTATCTATCTATCTATCTATCTATTTATTTATACCCCGCTCTTCAGCCTCAAAGGCTATCAGAGTGGCTTACAAATGGTCAATTTAACAGTTCCCTGCCCTCAGGCTTACAATCAGGAAAAGGGAATGGCAGTGGGGGTAGGGATGAAATCCAGCAGATACTGCTAGTTCTTCTCTCCCTCCAACGGCAGGGCGGTGGCAGTTGGGCTGGAGGGAGGGCCTTTCACCTGCTTCTGGGCCCAGGTCTGATGGAGTTCTCCTTGCCTCTTCTTCTCTCCCTCCAAGGGCAGGGCAGTGGCAGTTGGGATGGAGGGAGGGCCTTTCACCTTATGAATTACACAGGATTTTCTTAGGCAAGGAGAAACCAGAGGTGGTTTTGCCATTGTCTTCCTCTGATACATAGCCTATAGCACCTGATATGTGGCCTAAATACCCTAAAGACAACAGATCCTGTCTGATCTTGGAAGCTAAATAGGATCAGCCATGGTTACTACTTGGATGGAAGACCACCAAAGAATACCAGGTGCTATAGACTATATTAAAGAGGAAGGAACTGACAAAGCTACCTCTGAGTATTATTATATTTATTTGTAGCCCACTTTTCTCCCAAGGCTGGGATCCAAATCAGCTCACAGTTTTAATAAACACAGATTTAAAATATATAGAAAGTGCACATTACAACAGAATTAAACCAGTTATGTCACTAAAACATCAAGATGATATTTAAAAGTCTAAAATATACTTAAAATATTAAAAACTCTTTTAAAAAAGATAAAAGGCTTTTTAAATACAACCCAACAAAACCACACAAAACCAGCCTCTTCTTTAAAAAGCCTGCCTGAATAGAAAGGTTTTTGGCTTGCCAATGGAAGGACAACAGAGAGGCGGCCACTCGGTCCTCCCTGGGGAGGGAGTTCCAGAGTCTAGGGGCAGCCACTGAAAAGGCACTCTCTTGTGTCCCCATCTACCGTACTTGAGATGGTGGTGGGACTGAGAGAAGGGCCTCTCCAGATAATCACAGGGCCCAGGCCAGTTCATAGAGGAAGATCTGATCTGCCAGATAGCCTGGACCTAAATCATATAGGGCTTTATAGGTCATAACCAGCACTTTGAATTTGTGCCTGAAAACAGACTGGCAGCCAGTGGAGCTGTTTCAGCAGGGGTGTTGTATGATCTCTGTAACCTGCCCCAGTTAAGAGTCTGGCTGCAGCTCTTTGGATCAGCTGAAGTTTCCGAACGCTCTTCAAAGGCAGCCCCATGTACAGCATGTTACAGTAGTCTAAGTCAGGTGTAACTAAGGCATGTACCACTGTGGCCAAGTCTGGTGTATCAAGAAAAAGGCACAGTTGGTGCACTAGCATTAAGTGTGCAAAAGCACTCCTGGCCACCACAGAGAACTGGGTCTGTGTCTTTAGGGGGAGTGTAACCCCATCTAACACAGGCTGAATCCCTATTCTCTGGTCTGCCTTCCAACTGACCAGGAGTGCCTCTGTCTTGTCTGGATTAAGTTTCAATTTGTTTGCCCTCATCCAGTCTATTACTGAAGACAGACACTGATTTAGGACCAGGACAGCCTCCTTGGAATGGGGTGGAAAGTAGTAGCAGAGTTGGGTGTCATCTGCATATTGGTGGTACTGCACCCCAAAACTCTGGACAACCTCTCCTAGTGGTTTCATGTATATGTTGAATAGCATGGAGGACAAAACCGAGCACTGAGGGACCCCACAAGCCAACAGCCAAGAGGTCGAACAGGAACCCCCTAGCACCACCTTCTGGGTTTGCCCCTCCAGGAAGGAATGGAGCCACTGTAAAATAGTACCTCCAAGTCCCATCCCAGCAAGGCAACCCAGAAGGATACCATGGTCAATGGTACTGAAAGCCACTGAAAGGTCCAGCAGAACCAACAGGGACACACACCCCCTGCGTAGGTCATCCACCAATGCAACCAAAGCTGTTCCATAGCTAGGCCTGAAACCAGAATGAAATGGATCTAGGTGATCAATTTCCTCCAGGAATCTCTGAAGTTGGGAGGCCACCACATGTTCTAATACCTTGCCCAAAAATGGCAGGTTGGATACTGGCCGGTAAGTATCCATTATAGAGGGATTTAGGGATGTTTTTTTTTTTGTTTTTTTTTTTACATTTTTATTTAACATTTATTAGACATATAACATAACATGCAATTTGCATACACCAACACATCAATAACAATAACAGAAACAACAACAGTGAGTAATCAACAAGCCTAGACAAAACATGTGGATAAAACAAACTCCCCACGTGCTCTCTTCCTGCCCTTGATTCTATTCTTTCTCCATCTCCTACGGATATTTCATTTATACCTTCTTTTTTTCCTTTTTAACAAACCAGATAACTGCTAGTACCACTTTCATTTTCAGTTCGTTCTATATCCATTATGCAACCCTCTTGTTCATCATAAACTTCCAACACTCTTTTGTTTAGCTTTAAATATCCTTCTCTATCAAATTACAACACCTAAAGATTATCATTAACATTATACAATGGATATCCATCATAACAGCAACATCAAGGTAAGGAAACTTGAGTAAATAACTTCACGTATTAGCTACTAAACCCAATTGTACTGACCTCTCCTTCTTTTTGTTTCATGTATTTTATAAATGGTTCCCATACTTTTAAATACCTCTCCAATACTTTCCCTCTCACCAGATTTGTTAATTTATCCATTTGCGCCAATTCCATTACTTTCTCTTTCCATTCTAATCTTGTTGGAATTTCTGTAGACTTCCACCTTTTGGCCAAAACCACTCGCGCTGCCGTGATTAAGTAGGTTATTAATGTTCTATTCTCCTTCTCTTTTCCATTTTCTAAATTTATCATATTTAATAGATAGAGTTCTGGTCTCAATCCTATACCAAAACCAACTATCTTTTCAATCTCCTTATTTATCTTATTCCAATATCTCCGTATTTTACCACATTCCCACCACATGTGGTAAAACGTTCCCTTTTGTTCTTCACATTTCCAACAAGCAATTAAGTTACTTTTCTTCATTTTTGCTATTTTTATAGGTGTCATATACCATCTGTGCATCATCTTGTAAAAATTCTCTTTTAAATTATAACTACACGTGAAATTTAGTCCCTTTCGCCAAACATCCTCCCATTGATCTATATCTATATTATGACCTATATCTTTTGCCCAATTCAACATACATTGTTTGATTTGCTCTTCTTCTGTATTGTACCTTAGGAGTAGTCTATAGATCTTACTAATTAGATGTCCATCTTCCGTTTTTATTATCTTCTCAAATTCTGATATTTCCTCTTCATATTGTTTATCCTTCAAGTCTTCTTTGATTCTAGCCCTTACCTGATAGTAATGTAACCATTGCATTTGTATTCCTTCATCCTTTAACTTCTCCCACTCTTTAATACTCCATACTCCTACCTTTTTCTCCATTAGATCCTTATATGTTAACCAATTATCTTCTCTTAATTCCTTTTTGCAGAAGGCCTCTTGGGGAGAAAGCCATCCTGGTATTTTTGGACAGAGTCTGTGTTTATATTTATCCCAAACCCTAATCAAGGATTTCCTTATTACATGATTTTTAAATTCTTTATTTACCTTAACCTTGTCATAACCCAAATAACCGTGCCATCCCATTTTATCACCGTTACTATTTATATTAATTCTAGAAATTCTAAATAATGAAATAAGAAAAGATAAAGTGATAAAAGGAATCAAAATCAAAAAAGAAGAGTTTAAATTAAAAGCATTCGCGGACGACCTAGTAATTATATTAGAAGAGCCATTAAAAGGCATTGAGCAATTGGTATTGAAGATAGAAGAATTTGGCAAAGTGGCGGGTTTCAAGATACATAAAGAAAAAACTAAAATACTAACAAAAAATCTGAGTATACAAGAAAAGGAGGGATTAGGCAAGATAACAAATTTTGAAATTGTTAAGAAAGTGAGATATCTGGGTATTAACTTAACGACTAATAACCAACAATTATTTCAAAACAACTATGATAAAATATGGAAGGATATAAAAGTGGATTTGGGAAAATGGAATGATTTAAATTTATCTCTGATGGCGAGAATCTCTACTATTAAAATGAGTGTTTTGCCCAAACTTATGTTCCTATTTCAGACAATACCAATTATCTATTCAAATAAAATTCTTATGAATTGGCAGAGAGAATTAGTGAGATTTTTGTGGGCAGGAAGGAAACCAAGAATTAAATGGAAGATTTTGACAGATGCTAGAGAACGAGGAGGCTTGGGGATGCCGGATATGAGGATATACTATGAAGCAGTATGCCTGTCATGAATAAAGCAATGGATTCTATTAGATAACAAAAGAAATTTGGAATTAGAGGGACATGAACTAAAAAAGGGATGGTTTTTTTCAACAGAGGCCTCACAACTCCTTCCTTTAGGCAAGTTGGAATACTGCCTTGTTGTAGGGAGGCACTGACTACCCCTTTCACCCATTCAACCAGTCCCCCTCTGGCGTGTTTAATAACCTAGGAAGGGCAAGGGTCTAGGACACATGTGGTGGCTCTCACTTCTCTAAGGATGCTGTCCACATCCTCAGGCCACACAAATGGAAAAGTATTCATTAACACTGGACAAACAGGTGCCACAGTTACATCCACTGACACTGTATCAACTACAGCGCCCAAGTTGGACAGGATACAAAATGCTGTGCAAATTCTTCACAGTGGGCTGTTGGGTGGTCTACATTTACTACGTGAGGATCAGTATATAATAGCCCTCTGACCACTTGGAACAGCTCCAGTGGGAGGCTTTTTGCAGATGCAATGGTGGCAGCAAAAAAAGATCTCTTTACTGCCCACACTGCTATGGAGTAGGTATTCAAAGAGGCTCTAGCCCGTGTTTGGTTAAATTAACTTCGAGTTTTCTGCCAACATCCCCATAGTCTCTGTCTCATTCAGTTCATTACCATCAACTCCTTGGAAAACAAGGGGGTTGGTTTGGCTCTACTTCATAAGAGTGATTCTATGATTCTGTGTTCCTTGATAAAGCAAGCTCAGGAGTGATTGTGTCTACTGCCCTTGCCATTTCCTTTTTCCAGGGGTTAGCCAGAGCTTCAGCAGTAAGTCATAAACTTTATTGTATATAGCCAATGGCCTTCCCAATATACACAAAAGAAAAGAACATGAATAAAATTGATAATAAACATTAAAATGTTATACATAGTGTCAAATATCCCAACAATCCCTATAAAAACATCAGAAAAACAAAAATCCATTTTATAATACAATATGTTCCAGCTAAAAAGGCCAATGCAATTTTGGGCTGCATCAATAGAAGTATAGTATCTAGATCAAGGGAAGTAATAGTGCTGCTCTATTCTGCCTTGGTCAGACCTCACCTAGAATACTGTGTCCAGTTCTGGGCACCACAATTCAAAAAGGATATTGACAAATTGGAGCGTGTCCAGAGGAGGGCGACTAAAATGGTGAAAGGTCTGGAAACCATGCCTTATGAGGAGAGACTTAGGGAGCTGGGTATGTTTAGCCTGGAAAAAAGATGGTTAAGAGGCGATATGATAGCCCTGTTTAAGTATTTGAAGGGGTGTCACGTTGAGGATGGAGCAGGCTTGTTTTCTGCTGCTCCAGAGACTGGAACACAGAGCAATGGATGCAAGCTCCAGGAACAGAGATTCCACCTCAACATTAGGAGGAACTTTTTGACAGTAAGAGCTGTTCGGCAGTGGAACACACTGCCTCGGAGCGTGGTGGGGTCTCCTTCCTTGGAGGTCTTTAAACAGAGGCTGGATGGCCATCTGTTGGGGATGCTTTGATTGTGTATTCCTGCATGGCAGGGGGTTGGACTGGATGGCCCTTGTGGTCGCTTCCAACTCTACAATTCTATGATTCTATGATTCTGTGTTCCTTGATAAAGCAAGCACGTAATTTCTTAGCTGCCAATGCAAAACAGGCTACTGAGTATGTGATAAATAGATTTATGTCAGCTAGAAATGCCACAACTACTTCCTGAGGTGAGCAGTCTGTGTATAGCTGAATAATAGGGGACACAAATCTTTGTCTGGGAGCAGCATAAAGGGGGCAAAACAGCAAATCATGGGTTATGTCCTCAATCTGGTTACAGCCAAAAACACATTTCCTGACTAGAACTGGAGTAGCTCAAAATCGCCTTTCAAGATATGCAGAAGGCATCTGCTGAAATCTAAATTCTGTAAAAGTTCTTCTGATCTGATGAAAGGTTAGAGTTTCAAAGTACTGTGGCCTTGCATGATTGATCTGAACCTGTGGATACCAAATGTAAAAACGTGCTCCAACGATGGCTGCCCTGTCTTGGTTAGCATCATGATCAAAAATCCAGTTTTTGAGATCAAGAGGACTGAGTATTAAGTATTTCTCTCTATCAAGGTTGTAAACCTTTAACTTATCTTGGCACAATTGTGCCCAACCTTCCATCATCAGTTCCTCCAACCAGCAAAGTTTGCTGAGGGAGTGAGAATCTTTAAAAAGACAGATTAATTCTAGCTGCAATTGAAGGGAAACCTAACTCTGCCCTAAGGTGAGCTTCAGGAACCCCATGGGGTAGACCCAAAATCTGTCACATGAATTGGTTTTGCAATATTTCCAAATCATATTTAACATCTTTTCCCCAAATTTCAGCTCCATACAATATGTGTGCTATTATTTTTGCAGTAAAAACCTTTAAGGCAGGATTTATTAACTGCCTCCCTCTTGAATAGAAAAATCTTTTGAGTTGTCCAATAGATCTAGTGCATGAGATTTTGGTGGCTTCCAATTGTTGCTTCCAAGAAAGTTTCTCATCAACATGCAGCCCTAGATATTTAAATGAGTGCACCTGTTCTAAATGGCAACCATCAAGTGACCACATGCACTAACCCAAAAACCATTATCATCGTTTTAGTATAGTTAACAACCAACTGCTCTTCTTTACATAGCTCCCCAAATTTAACTAACATCCTTTTGAGGCCAATTTTATTCAAGGATAGCAACACCAGGGGGTCATTTACACGGGCAAATATTCCTCTAAATATGCCGCTAAGATAGCTCATAGTTCCCACGGATCGCAGCACAGCATCGCCTCATTCAGAAGGGGGGAAGGTAAAACACCCAAATATAGCATGCCAGGGGATGTCGCTATTTTTGCCGGTATATTTGCAATGTAGTGCATTATTGGCAGTGTGAACTAGCATTCCGCAAAGGGGTAAAGCACAGCTGCATTGTGATTGGTTGATGATGCAGGGGTGGGCTTAAAAGAGGGGCAGGGTGGCAGGCAAAGACAGTAGCCATTAGAGAGGAAACTTGCAAAAATCCTCTCTGCTATTTTGCAAGCCAGTTTGCAAACAAAAAGGATTCCCAACAATTTTCATTCAGGGAGCATTCCTTCTCATCCTCTCTGCTGTTTTGAAAGTATGTAAAAGCTCAGTTCGTCAACTTTTTTCCTGTGCATGGGGGAAGGAGAGAAACCATTTCACTAAGGGCTGTAGCAAGCTGAACTGCTATTCTCTCTCTCTCTCTCTCTCTCTCTCTCTCTCTGCTTTACGGAGTGAGTTCATTTACAGGCAGATTTACAGAGACAGAGACAGAGCCACTACATTGATCTCCCCCCCTTGCTATTTCTGGTCTATGCCCTTCCCCATACAGTCTTTGTCTGCTGGGGAGGCCACACCCCCCACACTTATTCAAGTCTGAACTTAAAAGTGACATAATTAGAAAAAAAACCTGACTGGCACAGCTGCGGAAAAGAATTAAAGCGCAAGTTGCCGCAATAAATCTGCTGTGTAAACCAACCCCAGATCATCAGCATAAAGCAAGATTGAAATTTTGCGGTTACTAATGGCTGGAGGGAAAAATGAAGGTGAGTCCATTTCTGGGATCAAATCATTGATATAAAAATTAAATAGAAAAGGTGCCAAGATACAACCCTTTTTCACTCCCTGGTTGATGGGAACAGGTTGTGTTAAAGCACCATTTAAGCCCGTTCTCACCTGCAAAAAATTATCCTGATGTAGGAGCTGAATAAGCCACAACAGTCTTTTATTAATGTTTGTTTTAGCCAATTTGTACCATAACCACCACTTGTCTATCAGAACAAAAGCTGATGAAAAGTCTACAAAAGCTGTGTAAATAAACTTATTTAGCCCACTGGTATATTTACATATAAGATGATGTAATGTAAAGACCTGGTCCAGAGTACTTTTACCTCTCCTAAAACCTGCTTGTTCCTCATGGATAACAGATTGATTACTGTCCCACTCTAAGAGCTTGTTTAAAAGATATCATGCATAAATTTTAGAGGCTACATCTAAAAGACTGATGGCCCTATAGTTAGAAGGATCTTTTGTCACCTTTCTTATAAATTGGCACTACGATGCTTGATTGCCACCCTGAGCGAAAGTTGCCAGTTGAGTTAATATAAGTAAATAGTTTGGCAAGGATCGGTGACTACCAGTCAATATCTATTGTAAATACCTCAGGGGGAATCATATCTTCTCCAGGGGCCTTACCACTCTGAAGAGTGGAAACCATTTTTTTTTATTTCAGCAGAGGTGACTGGAGGCCATTCAGTGAATTTTATCAGAGCTCTTAATTGTAACATGCTGCAAAATTAAATTGCTTCCGAAAATGTGCCTAAAGTGTGCGACCCATGCCTCTGGTGAACTTGAGGTAGCAGACTCATATGTCCTATGGGTGAGAACTCTCTGCAACAGAGACCAAAATTTCATGTCTTTGCCTTCGATGAGGGCAAGTCCCAATGATTTCCAATTGTTAACAAAATATGCCTTTTTTTTCCCTAAGAAGAGTTTTATATTCTCCTTGTTGTTGTTTTAGAAGGGAGATAGCATCATCAGTGCCTATATATCTCACCTGCCTTGTTAGTTTACTCAACTCCTTTTTCTTGAGTTTACATTCCCCATCAAACCAGGTCTGAGGGGCAGCAGTAGATTTACCTGATGTGGTAGTGACCACATATGGTCTAATTGTACCAATAATATCCTGATAAATTTCCCTGATATTATGCGGCTCTGCAAGGGCATGCTGTCATAGTCCTTGAAGCTTATCTGTTCTTAGCAACTGCCTGATATTGGCATCGATTGTAAGAGACCATTTGAGCCATTTTTCACCTTCTAAGAGGCCAGATATTTTAAGATCTGATAGAAACCCAGAATGAGTCTCTTGAAACTTGAGGATCAATCTTAGAGGAAAGTAATCACTTTCAGCTCTATCATCAATTTCAAAAGACTGCACAAATGGAATAATAGTATCTGATCTTATGACATAATCAACCACACAGGCCCCTTTGTCAGTTAGATATGTAAAATACCCATTCGATTGGTCTAAGTAAGTACCGTTAAGGCAGATGAGATGAAATTTGCAAATTAAAGTGAAAAGAGACTGGCCATTCTTATTAACTAATATGTCTTGTGAGGATCGAGGCACAGTTAAAGCTTCCCCCAAGTCAAACCCTAATGCTTTTTTCATCGCAGAAGTCACTGCCCATTCTAGCATTAAAATCACCACAAATTAGAACCAAGTGATTAGGATAGTCTGAAAACAAACTATCAAATAGGTCCTCCAACTTGGCCCAAATCTAATGAAGATCTGGCATCTCTTGGAGGAAGGTATACATTGATGAATATCAGAGGGCCTGGTTTACACCCTTGAATAATCAAGGTCTGACAGTAGTTTGAAGCTGCCCAGCAACTATTATTTCACCCACCTCTATGGTGGTAGAAATCAGAATGACCAACCCTCCACTGCCCCAGCCCGCATTAGAAAATTTAAGAGCAGGCTGTTCCCAAGACCTGTAACCCTGTAATCTCTTGGAATCATTCCCTGTAAACCAGGTCTCTTGAAGGCAGATTATGTCAAAGGTCTGAAGGTACTGAATAAAATCTTCAACTAATTTATTCTTCCAGCCTGTGATGTTCCAGGAAATTATATTTATAGGCTGAAATGGGTTCTTACCATCTAATAGTCAGTCCTTTTGTAGGGAAGCCAAGGGAGTATACTTGTTACCCAGACACCAATCAAAGTTTGTTACCAGGGGCTTCTTGGTGACTTGTGTTTGGCCAGGCAGATAACCTTTCCTGATGGGCCTGCTCTGGGTACTATGTTTCCTAAGGGGCTTGCCACCAGCTAAAGGTGATCTATAAACTAAGAGCTCTCCAGTCTGTACACTCAGGGTATTAGATTTTCTCACTAGATGTCTTTGTGTCTTCACTGGAATATTATTAGGGAAAGTTACAAAAGATGGACACACTGCTTCCTCTCTAAAACCTAAGCAAAGGTCTGATGGGTAACTATTACTGCCCTTAATACCCTTAAGAGCAAACTTTAACTCCTCCTGCTTTTGAGATTGCTCCCACTTACTTGATATCATTATTAACAAAAATTAGGAGTCTTCGTGAGAAGACGATTGCTACTCGGGACAGTGGTAATTTCCTGGTTACTCAGGCAATTTTGGATATAAGAACATAGGGTGATAGAAGAGAATCCCAAAACCACCGCACCCTTATTCCCTTTTTGTGAGATTATTTCAAGAATATCCACCTCACCCAATTTAAAATTTAAACCAGTTTGATATTCCAGGTCATCTAAGATGGCCTTCTTACCTATGAAGAAACCATTTCTGCCCCTTGTGATACATTAACATAATGTTAATATGACCAATTTTTCAGGGATAAGCACTTTTGGAGCTTCAACTTGTTGGGATGATATCCCAGATACTATTTGTTCCTGGGTTCCAAACAGTCCTTTTGAGCACGGGTCATCAGCGAACTCTCTAGCTGATAGTTCTCTAGGAAAAACATCTCTACCTTTTAGAACATAATTTCCACACACTAACTTGTGTGTATAACGATTCATATAAAATTTAGCATTGGTCTTTAAGAGATGCGTATGTAGGCCCCACTTGAATGAAATTTCTCTTCCTTCAAATTTGAAGAGCTGCCTCCAAAAGCAATGGGCATAGTTATTATCTGTAAAAGTCAGGATCACCATGCTTCTTGATTTGTTAGATCTTGTGGGATATATACACAAGCATGTTATATCCACTGAGTTATTCCACCCATCCCCTAATACAATTGCCCCTCCACATTCACGACTTTCACATTCACGGTTTTGATTATTTGCGGAAAGCCACCTGCCCCCCCTCTCCACTCCGTCCCTTCCCAAGGCAGAGAAGGAGTTCTCAGGAATCCCTTCGCTGCCTTGGGAAAGGGGGGGGGGGTGGAAAGCCTCCCTCATTCCACCCCAGTCCCTTCCCAAGGCAGCGAGGGACCCCCTACACCACTTTGGGAAGGGCAGGGGGTGAGGGAGAGTGGCGACGGGGGCTTCTGAAGCCCCCTACACCACTCTGGGAAGGGCGGGGGGTGAGGGAGAGTGGCGGCGGGGGCTTCAGAAGCCCCCTACACCACTCTGGGAAGGGCGGGGGGGTGAGGGAGAGTAGCGGCGGGGGCTTCAGAAGCCCCCGCAACCACTCTGGGAAGGGCGGGAGGTGAGGGAGAGTGGCGACGGGGGCTTCAGAAGCCCCCGTAGCCACTCTGGGAAGGGCAGGGGGTGAGGGAGAGAGCCAACGGGTGCTTCAGAAGCCCCCGTAGCCACTTTGGAAATGGCGGGGGGTGAGGGAGAGTAGTGGCAGGGGCTTCAGAAGCCCCCGCAGCCACTTTTGGAAGGGCGGGGGGTGAGAAAGGCCAGAGAGAGGTAGCGCAGCCTCCTCCCCACCCACACGCTGCCTTCCCTGGCCTTCCTCAGCAGGCTTCGGGGCTTCTAAGACCTGGAGTCCCCTCAGAAAGGCCGCGGAGAGGCCAGCCAGGCTGGCCAGACACTCTCCCGCTGCCTCCCTCCCTCTGGGGGGCCCCCGCGGGAGCAGCATCTGTTATTCGCAGTTTTTCCACATTCGTGGGGGTCTCAAGAACCTAACTCCAGCGAATGTGGAGGGACAACTGTACATCCAAAACATCCTTTAACACTTCTATAGATGTGAGCCATGCATTATTTGGATTCCTTAATGGCCAATTAAAAATAGCAACATAGTGCTCACTGTTAGAAGGTGGAGCTTCTACAAGAATTGGCTTACTGGAGCCAGGGCCTGCTTGATCTACTATCTGTTGCTGATGTTCACTGTGCAAAGCCTTTTCACATGCTGTTCCCACAGAAGAAAATAAAGCCTGAGGATTGTCTTCTTTCAGAGTATCATCATCCCATTCATCTAGGAGTAATAAATTTGAATTTGAAAAACTTAGATTAAAGTCCTCCATGTCACTTTTTACATTTCCATCTCCAACTGGGATCTTTAAAGTCTTCTCAGAATTTGTTGGCCAATCATGCATTATTTCCTCCAGATGTCCTGGGGGGCATGAGTCATTGACAAATGGACAATAGTTATTTCTTCTTTCATTTATTATAGATTTTAGGCTCACTTCCTGTTGATCCACCAAATCTCTGTCTGGGGAGTTTGATGGAAGTGCTGCTTTTAAAACTCCCAGCTCTATCAAGGCAGCAATAGATTGCAATATAACTTTTAAACCAGATATCTCTTGTTTTATGGAATGCAAATCATCAAACAATTTTTTATTTACTTGAGCTGAAAGAAAGCATTGATCTCTCAAGTGGAAGTAGATATTTTGAACATGCTCGCTGAATGACCCATGAGAGTTTTCATCAGATTTTTCCAGCAATTTACCATTGGAATCCAGGGCTATGGAATTTGAATTGGAATGATTAAGGGGAGTATCCACAGAGGCCCTGGGCAAAAACTCTGGGTCCAGAGACCAGTTTCCAATTGTGTTCTCAGACTGTAGAACCCATTTCATAGGACTCTCATCATCCCCTTCATTATTTATGGTCCCATTATCCACATTCATTGGAGTGCTTGAGGCTGGGGTGTTTGAAAGGTTGTGGTTTTCTGGCTGTGCACTAATTTCTAAAGGAACACAATAATCAAGGATTGATTTTTGGGTCAAGTTTCTGGAGGTTTCATTTACCTGTTCTCGTTTTTTCTGGGCCCAAAGTGTTTGAGCTCGAGTAATAACCATAACTGATGTTGTCTGTCTACACCAGCTCCAGTTGATTCAACAACAGTAATGTCAATCCAGTATTAGGCTATCAACAAATAGCACCACCAATGTTACTATGTAAAAAGTGCTTGAGAAATCCCAAATGGTGTGAAAGTGACTGCTTTCGCCCAGAATTTACCAGGGCTGAATTTATGCCCTGCCAGATCAGTCCCAAACAAAGTTTATTCCTGACTCAATATAAATCAATACAGCTGAATATAACTCCAGAGCTGCTTCTTTGGTAGGAGTCTCTCTTCTTCTTAGTCACCAGGCTGAAGTTTTCGTATTGTAAGGATTACTCCAGGTAAGGATTACTCCACTAATATTAGATGGTTCAGATAATTACCTCTGTTCTTTTCCCAGCTCAGTGTCCTTACCAACGTTTCTGGCTCGGCATCCTTAATGGTGTTTTATTTCTCCAAGTTTGTAAATGGTTTTACTTCAATTTTTAGAGTAGCAGCTCTTATTCCCCTTGTGCAAACTGTTGCATAACACAGAGTATTCACTATTCGTTGGCTCGTAGTTTGTTATTAAAGTTGCAGCATTCTACCACCTTCATTAGTAAAGACATCAGTTTTATCACACAGCTCCTAGAAAGCTGAAGGTTAAACATCAGGGGGAAAGTCCTCTGGAAACTTGTAAGCCAGAGCTTCAACAGATTTGCCAGCAAGGAAAATCCCCAAGAGCCATCATGAATCCATCCAGATACATAAGTCTCCTGGGGCAAACCATCTTAATGGGTCCCCCAACACTGCAGAGATTCTGAGTCCCAGTGAGTCTAAACCTGGCCAGGTAATGAACTGTCCATGAAAACAGAACTGCAAAGGGTTCCTCCAAACCAAGATCACCATCATCCCACCCAGCACAGAAAACAAGGTCCAGAGTGTGTCCTGCAGCATGAGTAGGACCAGATACCATTTGGGACAGGCCCATGGTTGTCATGGAGGCCATGAAATCCTAACCCACTCCCAACAGAGTGGTCTCAGCATGTATGTTGAAGTCCCCCAGCATTACTAGCCATGGGGACTCCGACATCAACCCTGAGACCACCCTGGCTAGCTCAAGAAGGGAGACTGTTGACCAGCAGGGTGGACAGTACACCAACAGAATTCCTATTCTGTCCTGGCTACCTACCTTTAGGTATACACACTCAAAGCCTGCAGACTGTGGGATAGGGCACCTAGTCAGGGAGATAGTATCATGATAGGTCACTGCAACTCTACCTCCCCACCCGTCTGGTCTTCCCTGCTGCTGCACAGAAAAACCTGGTGGACAGAGCTGAGAGGTTGATCCTCCCCCCTCCGTCTCATCAAGCCAGGTCTCTGGTCTCTGTGGTGGTCCTCTCTATCTCTGCTCTGGTGCTGGTGCCATATAACTGAGCCCCTGCAAGAGTCCTGCTTTTAATAGACCAGCCAGACAAGGCAGCTGTGTTTGATGTTGCTCAGTACCTGCTCGGTCATGGCTTCAGTACTGCACAGAGCAGTCACACTAAGAGAAGTAGAAGTCCAAGGCAGCAGCCGAATCACCAGCCTCTTCCTCCCTGTGGCCACTTGTTGGTCTCTGTGGTGGTCCTCTCTATCTCTGCTCTAGTGCTGGTGCTGTTTAGCTGAGCTCCTGCAAGAGTCCTGCTTTTAATAGCCCAATCAAGCAAGGCAGCTGTGCTGGATGTTGCTCAATACTGCTGGGTCAGGGCCTCAGTCCTACAGAGAGCAGAATCCCACTCAGAGGAGCAGAGGTCTAAGGCAGCAGTCCAAACAGTAACCTTTGCTCCCTACAGCCTGTTGCTGGACTTTGTGGTAGTCCTCTCTCCCCCTCTGTTCTGGCCTGCAAGAGTCCTGCTTTTAATAGCCGAGACAAGCAAGCCAGCTTTCTTCCTATAGCTTCTTGCTGATCTCTGTGGTGGTCTTCCCCCTCTCTCTCTCTGCTCTAGAGCTGGTGCTGTATAGCTGAGCATTCTGCAAGAGTCCTTCTTTTAATAGGTCAGACAGGCAAGGCAGCTGTGCTGGATGTTGTTCAGTACCTGCTGGGTCACGGCCTCATTCCTGCACAGAGCAAAGTCCCACCTAGAGAAGTAGAGGTCCAAGGCAGTAGTCCAAATAGCAGCCTCTTCCTCCCTGCAGTGCCTTGGTGGTCTCTGTGGTGGTCCTCTCTCTTTCCAATCTGGTGCTGGTGCCTAAGAAGAAGTATGAAATTTATGGAGTCACCAAGTCGATAGGTGACTTGAAGGCACATACTGGCAATCTCCCTTCCAAGTATTTACCAGACCTGACCCTGCTTAGCTTCTGAGGTAAAACAGGATCTGGTGCCTTCAGGGTATTTAAGCACTAGATGGGAAATAAAAAGAAAACAAAGGTTATAGTCTTTCTTTAAACAATATTATTAAGCAATAACCGTCCTAAACAATAAAAAACAGTAAAAAGGAGCAGTAATAAGGCTGTAGCTTTTATCAAATGAGCAAATTCATTTTGTTTTGTTTTTATATCTCCCAGAGTGGGATGCAAGGTGGCTCACAAAAAGAATCAGCTGAAATCAGAACAATAAAATTTTAAATACAATTAAAATCATATTAAAACAATACATTATGTATAATATAAAATCATTAAAAGCATTAAAAAGTTAAAATAAAGCAACTCCCTCCATAAAAAGTATCCCTGCAAGCAGTTATTCATAGAAGGCCAACTTGAACAAAAAGGCTTTTGCCTGCCAGCAAAAGGAGATCAGGGAGGGGGCCACCCTAGCCCCCCATTGAAGGGAGTTCCTAAGGGTGGGAGCAGCCACTGAGAAGGGCCACTTCCATGTACTCACGAAGCAAGCCTGTGATGGTGGCAGGACTGAAAGAAAGCCTTCTCAAATGGGGATAAAACATTTTAATCTTATTATAACTGTATGTCCATCAAATGTGCTTTGTTGCTGCTGCTGTTGCATGCCTTTGAGTAGTTTTCTCTTATGGAGACCGTAAAGCGAAGCTATCACAGGGTTTTCTGAGGGGTGAGAGTGTGTGAGTTGCCCAAGGTCACCCAGTGGGTTTTCATGGCTGAGTGGGGATTCAAACCCTGGTCTCCAGAGTCATAGTCCAACACTCAAACCGCTACACCACATTGGCTCTGTCACACTGGCTACAACGGTTGGGATTTTTGTTTGCAACACTTCTGCCCTCTGTAGTGCTGAGAACCTTCTCTGGAGCATTTCCCAATCCTCCAAGGCAGGATTTTTTAGAGGTGCTGAAATGTATTTTCCAGAGTGATTCAGTACCTTGATAGCTCCTTTAAAGTTAGTCTTTAGTCCTCCTTTAAAGACTAAAGTCTGGAGCATATTTACCACCCCACCTGACCCGCTGTCCCTGGTTTGGAGGATTCTCATTTTGCCTATGTGTCTAGGGCCCCCAGGCACTGGCAATGGCAGGTCACCGCATACAGATTTTGCTGTGTGAGGTTCCATTTTGAAACTAATGTTTATACCAAAATGCTCATGAAGCATATGAGGTACAATGAGGATGGGACAGGCATGTGAATGTTTCTGGGTGGAACAGGAATGGAAAGTCATGAGATAGGGACAACTGGTAACACTGGACTACATTTCCCAAGATGCAGTGGTGCAAGCTCCGGCTGGAAGCCAACCCCACCCCCCACCCCCCAAAAGCCTCTTTAGCAACTTCTTTAGCAGCATGATTGCCAGTAAGTGGCAAGAAGAGGAAGCCATGGGACAGAGACACTGGGTCCGAGCAATGAAGTGTCAGCTGCTGGCGGCCAGCCTCTTCATCATGGTAATGGAGCAGGGAGTTATGCAGAAACAGTGCTTAACTAAACAGGTTATTGTCGTTTTGATAAAGGTGGCTATTTCATATTATTAACAAAAGTGTTAATTGGACTGAATGGTTAAGAGACAGAAAAGAGTGCTTAGTTAAAAGCGTGGGACGTGTGTCTAAGGGTCTTATCACTCTTCCGCAGCACTGTCTTTTCTTATCCACAGGCTTGTGGTTTGCCACTCTGAGAAAGTTGAAAAAGGCCCTTGAGAAATGTAACCTGGGCAGACACTGCAGCCTTAAATTTAAGAAAACAATTATTTAATTTGTTAGCTCAGGGCAAGTGTTACTTTTAAAATGGATAATATACATTTAAAGGATTTTTAAAGTGCTGAAAAATTAGCCCTGTTGGGTGGGGCATCAATCATTTCAGAAGTGACCCTATTAATGGAACTATGGGTGAATTTTGAATTCTTTCTGAAAAACAAAACTTTTCATTATTTCGATTGGAAAATGAGGGCACATCTTCAAAGCCTAGCCCTAGCCCTTCTTTAGCTGGAATATTGGTTTTCTGTCATTAGTGAAAGCGTTTGGTTATTTTATTAAGTATTGCAAAGTGAGCCATCAGATCCCAGGCTTGCTTCTTGGGGCAGGAAAGAACCTAGCTATCTCATAAAACTATCTTCTCTGAGAGTGTGTTTGGGACTAGGTGTTAAGGAATTGTAAAGAGTTCAGTTCTAGAGCAGGGTCATCACTCATCCACCTCTGTTGAGAAGGGCTCTGTTATTTGGCTTAGTTGTCTTCCAAGGAATTGATTCACTTAGAGTGACCATGAATTGGTTACGAAGGATTTTAATCTTAGCCTATATTCACTCTAACCTAAGGGGGTAAATATTCTTTTCTTGAATATGGTACTTGCTGTTTAGAGAATTATATGTGCTGACTCAATCAATTTAATTTTAGAAAATTTACTCTTAAATTTCAGCTGTGGTGTCATTTATGGAGTGAGAGCAGGGGCAGGCAACAGTGGGTGGCTAGGGGGGCATATTACCCCCCAAGGAGACCTTGGCTGTAGCTTCTACTACACAGACACACTTGCAAAAGAGATCAAAATTCCCCCCTCCATGCTTCCAAACACCATCTATGCACTTTGGGGGCATTTTTGCCAAGTCTTTATGGGGGGCTGGGACATTTTAGACACAGGAGAGCCCCCCCCCCTTTTTTTTTGGCAACAAGAAGAGACCTGCTGGTCACTTTCTGTTCTCTTCCTATTTTTTAAAAAGGCTTCTCCTGGTTTTAAAATGGCCTGTGGGGAGAGACTTGGCAAATAATAATAATAATAATAATAATACTCCCCACATCCCCTAAACCAGGGTTTCTTAAACTTTTTCCACTTCCAACCTCTTTTCATCCAAGAAATTTTTACATGATCCCAGGTATATAAAATAGGTATACAAATCAAATTTACTGTTCCAAATTTTCCACAACCCCCACATTCAGTTATACAACCCCATATGGGATTGTGATCCACAGTTTCCTAGAAACTAGGGGGCCAAAAATTTGGAATTCCCCCCCCCCCCATTTTGGTGGTTATTGGGTAGAAAAACCAAATGTTGTGAAGCTTGTCAGCCCCGGGAAGCTTGACCAGTTGTCTGGTATCCTGGGAGTTGACATCTACAGAACACCAGATTGCAGAAGGCTGGAGTACAATGTCTGAAAATTCGTACAACATGCACTTCTGTCACTGCAGGACCTATAAGAACCCAGAAGAGATGGCTAGCTTTGGAAGATCCACTTTTCTGCTCCAAGACTCTCTGCAAGCTGAACTAGGCCTGAAAATATGCTAACATTACCAGGGTGAGGGGGAATCAAAATTGAAATGATAGGAAGTCCATTTCTGGTTTCTGGTAGAGTTGGGGGCTTGACGGTCCTGCAGTCTCTTTATATACAAAATTGCTGTTTATTCTGGAACTCACCACCACCACCAGTGGATGGGGAATTGGAAGTGAAAAGTGCAAAATGGCCAGGAGAAGGTTGTAGTTCACAGATCTGTGATCTACCCATCTGTGATCTTTTCTTACAAAAACAAGTTTTTTCTTAAAGAAAAGTGCCAAGTAATCTAACCTTAATGATTTGATGCTTTTCACAATGACCAAAGGATAACCAGTAAAACTGCTACATTTTAAAAATGGAGTTAAAGCATCAGCAGCTTTTATTAAGAAGAATATAGTTGACAGTACAAATTATTTTTAATTTTACTGTTTGCTGTTAGTTTGTAAAGTCTTAATGTATTGACTGGTTTTACATTTTAACATTTTTTAATACAGTGGGCCCTCGGTATCTACTGGGGTTTGGTTCGAGGAACCGCAACCCCCCCCCATACCATAATCTGTGGATGATCAAGTTCTGTTAAATACAATGGGATAGTAAAATGGTGTCCCTTATATAAAATGGCAAAATCAAGGTTTGCTTATAGATTTTTTAAATATTTTCAAGCCATGGATGGTTGAATCTGTGGATAAAGAATCCATGGACTGCAGTTTGTAATTGGTTTTCCTTGGAGTTTTCCAGTGGTCAGTGACTAAACTATAAATACTTAACTGAAAGCTTATTTTAAAACTGCATACATATAAAATAACTTTAGGTGGGCCAAAACATCATTTGTGCCAGCTGTTTCCTGATTTGTAGTTCCTCCTGTGTGTTTTCATTCCTTGACTTCCTTCTCTTTTTAGTTGCTTGGGTTATCAGTAAGTGTACTGACCATTATCACCTACTATGGAAAGCACTTTACTGTCATAAAAGATGTTTCCTTGGAGAAAAGCTCCTATTACAGAACTTTTCACAGTGTAGGTAAGTAAAGATCTGGTATTATACTGGCCTTCTCCACATCAGATAGCTTCAGAAGGCCTGCTTTAGACAATCTGACTTATGCTGACTCTCCTTGCAGTCCTATAGGGTTATCACATGAGGAATTAAGATGACAGTGAAGCTGGAATGTTTTGCCTTCCATCCTGCCTTACCACACAACACCATCGTTCTTCAGCTGTTCTTCCATTCCGGTCCTATGGTAGACAGTGGTAAACACATCTTTTTTCTAACAGATTTTTCAGGTTAGAAAAAAGCCTCATTTTTGCCACCATCTTCCATGGGACCTAACTGGAATAACAGCTGGAGAACAACAGTGTCATGCGGTAAGGCAGGACAGAAGGCGAAACGTTCTGGCTGCAGTGCCACTTTACTTCCTCATGTGACAAGCCACCTAGACTGATACTTTTAGAGTTGTTGATGTCATTAACATTTTTCTTCTTCTGCCCCCTCTCCTCCTCCTGGATTGGCCACACCTGACCTACAGGAGGTAAATAAGAGAATCCCAGACACATGAAGAAGTAGGCTTGGCTGCCTTGTGCAAAAAATAAAATAAAAATAAAATTGGGAAAAGTGGGAAATGTAACCTCATGCATGTTTTATGTGATCCTGAGTGCTCATGGATATCTTGTATATAAGTATGGTGACATTAGTTTTCCATCTCTTCACTGGAAGGTGGATAATTTTGTTGATGACCTCACTGTCCACTGGCCTCCCTTTCTTGCATAAAGACTCTTGTAAGAAGCACCAAATCTTGGAAGTTAAGCTGGTGGGCCCTAGTAAGTACTTGGATGGGAGATTGCCAAAGAAATAGCAAAAGGGACTTACCTTCCTCCAGTGTCTCTGGGCACAGAGTAAACTCCAAGAGTTTAGTCCATGCCTAGGGAGCTGGAAAGAACCCCTACCATCCTCTGCTTTCCCTGCCACAGTGGAAAGCCCTGAAAGCACCACCAAAGAAATAGCGAGGGGGACTTGGAGGGGTACTTCAGCGTTTCTGGGCACTGAGTCAACTCCAAGAGCTTATTTCATACCCAGAGAGCTGGAAAGAAGCCCTGCTGCCGTCTACTTTCCCCACCATGGCTGAAAGCCCAAAACGTGCCACCAAAGACATGGGGGGGGCTTGCCTTCCTTCAAGGTCTCTGGACACGGAGTAAACTCTAATGCCCAGAAAGTCCAAAAGAAGCTCCATCACCCCCTGCTTTCTCTGCCACAGTGGAAAGCCCCTCCAAAGAGCGTGTGGGGCATTCCTTCCTTCAGGATCTGCCAGCATAGAGAAGGCTCCGAGAGCTTAATCAATCCATAAATAATCAAATCCGCAAATGCTGAACCCGTGGGAATGGAGGGCCAACTGTAGTTCCCTCTATCATCTCTTGTAAGGACACAGAAGAAAGCCTTCTTGGTGGCTTCTCTCAGTCTTTGGAATTCCCTCCCAGAGGATGTTTGTTTGAATCCCTCTCTGCTCTCTTTTCACCAACAGCCAAAGATCTTTTTGAAAAAATTATTTAAACAGGCCTTCAGTTGTTAATAGGTTGAGACAGAAGAGTCTTTTATGGGGTGTGCTGTTAGATTAATGTTCTTATAAGATGTTTAATGGCTTTTTAAACATTTTCATTATTAGATTTTAATCTTATTTTGTTTTAATTGAAACTGTAAGCCTCTTTGGGTCTCTTACAAGGAGAAAAGAGGGATATAAATTGAACAAAGAAAATAGATAAAATTTTGGGAAATCCTACTGCATGCAATAGGCTAGTAATCTTTAATGGAGAGCTTGTGAAAGTGATAGGATTTTGCATACTTATTTATACATGATCTCTGTTCCGCAGTTTTCTACACTGGGATATGCCTGAGCATCATTCTGACTGTTGCTTCCCTACTGAGCATTGTTGCCACAGTGAGAGAACTGGAGAGTGGCATGGCAGCGGTAAGTAGGAATAAAGTCGGTCTTGACTGAGGATGGCTCAGTTGTCAGTGCAGGGGAGGGGGCGGGATTCTGGACAGTTTTACCATACAAAAAGAAGAATATCTGCATGTTGGATTTTTTTAGGATATAGTGCTCTAGGGGTTCACTTTATACTGCTAGCCATATTTAAGGGGATGTTATTTTATAACTGTGAACAAAATGTGTCAGTCCATGTGCCATTCCTGGGAAGCAGTGATAACAAAATAATAACATTCTAGACCTTATTGACAAACTAAAACCGAACAGCTCACAATTTCCAGATAGTACCCACCTGAGACTTTTTAGATCACTCAAATGTGAAATATTGGTGTGCTTTTAATTGATTAACCTGCATAGCAGAGAGCTGGAAACCTGCCAATGCTGCTCTGTTTTTCAAAAAGGGCTCTAGGAAATTACAGAGTGGTTAGCTTAACAACCGTTTCAGGTGAATTGGTGGTAAACATTATTAATACATAAGCATACATAAAATAGTTTTACTGAATCAATATGTTTGCTGCAAAGATAGGTCCCATCTCATACTCCTTTTAGAATTCTTTCAAAGTGGCGACAAGTCTCTAGAATAGATGAAGTGTTCTAATAGCTCTGTGTGTTCTAATAGCATTTGCATGCTTTGTGATGCGACGAGACTGGAATCATACACAGTAGGTCTCACCATACATTTGTATAAAGGAGTTACCATACTGGAAGTGTTATTTCTGACCCCTTTCCTAGTGGTCTGTGGCATGGATAGGTGAAGTGTGGTTCTCAAGACATTGTTGGACTGCAACTTCCAGCATTCCTCACTGTACACTATGGTGACTGGGTATGATGGGGACTGCAGTCCAATGGCATTTGGAAGGGTCTATAGTATGGCTCTAGACTTCCTCACAAATGCAGCAAATGGAGATGAACTTTTTGTCAAGCTATCAGTTGTGATCTCGAGATCTCTTTCCTAAAGGATACAGTGGGAAGTGCCTGCACATGTCATCCAACACAGTCTAAAAGAGAAATGAAAACAGTATAGATGGAAAGATTATATGTTATATAATATACGTTCAAATTAATTTATACTAAACAAATATATGGTAGAGATAAGATATAAAGAATTCCTTGAACACTTCCAAATATTATTCAAACAAAACCTATTATTACAGTGCATATTGTAAGAAGAGGATTTCTAGGTGCTAAAAATGTTTCTTTCTTTTACAGGCCTATTAATGTTATCTTATACTCTGCTTACACTTTTATGTATTGTTGGGAATTTGCCAGAGATAAAGGAATTTCTGTACATTGGTTTATTGGTTTCCAATCTTCTTTTCTGAGACTTCTTTTTATGATGTCATGCAAATTTCTTAAGCAATTTCTTCAGTTTTATTAATTGCCCCACAGATATATTAGTGTTTTTCATTGTGCATAATGCTTAACAAACTGTGCTGTCCATAACTGTAGCTTTATCAGTATGTATGGGCTATGTCAGATAAGGGTATTATCAGTGACATTTGATAACTGGGGAAATGCTTTCTATCCATTTTCACACATTCTTAGACAATCTGATATTGGTAGGGTTCCCAGATCTCAGGACCTTGCCCCACTCCTACTGCTACAGGATTGCTGTTTCTGGGCTTCTCCTGTCTTATTATTAACTTCCTCAGTTGTGTTCTCATCTTCATTTTATTCCAAATGGTGGAGCTACAATATGGTGTCCTTTCTTGGTCTGATTTCTTTCCCTTTTAATTCTTAAGTTTAGTTCCCTTTATTTCTCGTACTCTTTTCATCCTCTCCACTCCTCGCCCACAATTTGTGGCTAAACATCTTCTCCTTCCCATGTATTCCTTTTTTTCTCTTTCTCCCTCTCGCCACCTCGCTTAGTTGCAATATTCTTCAAGCATAATGCATCATGTTTAGTGACACCACTAGGACTTGACTCCAGGATCTGCCCTCTATAGCATCATCAGAGGCTATCCTTAGGTCTCAGAGTTTAACTGTGAAGTGTCAAGGCCTGGGATGCTCATGACCTGGTGACCCTCGATACTTTAGCCAATGTACACAGTAGTGTACCACAGAAGCCTTTGAATACAACACCTTAGGGGCTAGACATCTCATGCAACTGTTACCTATGATTTTCTCACAGAGTACAACACATAAGTGCAATGTCCATTAACACTAGAGCTATATGTGAGAGGAGAGGAACCCATAGCAGAGGAATAATCTTTTCCAGAAAGGGGTGGCCCATGGTAGGGGATGTTTGTTTGCTTTTTATACATGTGTGTACAAGTCTGTCTATTAAATAATGAGACTGATACAATAACCCATCTTTATTTTTATGTATTAAAATTCTAATGCTTGTCCCCTTCAATATACTCCCCGTTCACATTCACATACCAATGCAGTCTTGTTTTCCACTGGTCAAAGGCATAGAGCAAATCAGTTTCTGTCAGTTGTTTCAACACATCTGCTGCTTTCTTCTTTACTGCATCAATTGACTCAAAATGTGTTCCTTTAAGCACCGATTTAACTTTAGGGAAAAGAAAAAAGTCACATGGTGCCAAATCTGGCAAATGAGGAGGATGTTCAAGTGTAGTAATGTGTTTATTGACCAAAAACTGCTTCACAGAAAGTGCTGTGGAGGCAGGCACACTGTCTTGATGAAGAATGAAACCATTTTTCCACAGTTCTGGCCTTTTTTCCTGACTCCTTCTCTCAGCTTTGTCAAAACTTCCTTATAATAATACTGGTTCACTGTTCTGCCTTCTGGAACCCATTCTGCCAAAATTATGCCCTTGATTTAAAACAAAACAAAACAAAACAAAACAAAACAAAACAAAACCCCAATGACCATGGTTTTGAATGTGGACTTGTTTTGATGTGCTTTTTTCATCCTTGGTGATGATGGAGTTTTTCAGTGCATTGATAACTGGGGAAATGCTTTCTATCCATTTTCACACATTCTTAGACAATCTGATATTGGTAGGGTTCCCAGATCTCAGGACCTTGCTCTCATTTTGTCTCAGGATCATATTGGAAGATCCAGGTTTCATCACAAGTGATGATTTTTTGAAAAAGATTTGGGTCTGCCTTAAGTTGCTGCAGAATGTCACATTGCTCATCTTTTAGACTTAGCATTTTTCTGGCACACAACAGACAACACAGCCACTTTAAACGATGACTGAAAATTAACTGAACAGCCGAGAATGTTGATGTTTGTCAATGTCACCACTCAAGAATTCACAATCAGTTCTCCCTGATTTATCTGAAAGGTTGAAACGCAGCCTCATTATTTAATAGACAGAAGAGAGAGAGTGAGAGAGAAACTACATAATCTAACAAGCTGCCACCCCTTCCATCCACCCACCCAAACCTTTTACCCTAGCCAGCAAGAGCCTGTGAAATTTTGAAAGTGGCAGCCTACCTGCTAAAACAACTAAAGCTTGTTCTTTTCCTTCTTCTCTATACAATAAAACAGTTTGTCACTCATCTCCTCAAAGTGTGTCTGAGTAAATAGGATTCAGAATTCCTGAATCTGGAGGAAAATGTGCTAGCAAGTTTCCTCCAGTAGCTCATTCTTGACCCCTGGAGCTTTTGTGCGAATGTCCTAGTCCTTCCTACAGCTTTCATAATCTACCTAGAAAGATGATGGAAATGAACAGCGGCCCACTCACATGACAAAATTGTAGCGTTGTGATTCCATCTTCAGCTGCCATGATTCCTCCCTATAGAATCCTACGACTTGCAGTGTTGGGAAGGGCATTTGGAATTCTCAGCCAGAATGCCCTAGCACCCCACTAAACTAGAAAACCTGTGGATTCCATAGGATAGACCCATGGCAGTTAAAGTGAAATAATAGCATTATAATTGTGCAATGTGAATAGGTCCTAGGCCATGCTTCCCAGCCTGAATTGGCATGGGAGGGAAAGCCCATGGAGACATATAGGATTAGCTTTAGTCCCCTGATAAGAACTACATTTCTTAGGGTTTCATTTGTGAATGGAGTCAATAAGGGCCATAGTCTGAACATCTCCCTCTCCCCTGTTCTCCCATTAGCTTGCTGGCATGCCTCACTATCACAGGTGCCTCTTCCTTAATGACAGTGGTGCCTGGGCCAGTGAATCTGCTCCAGCCTTTGATCTGAACATTGGATGAGCTTTCCAAGGTGCTGAAACTATTTTGGGGGTAGGGTTTAGCACCTTGGGCATGTGTTTAAAGTTGGGACCCAAAACCAGAGAGGATTCACCACCCCATTGACATGGGTGCCACCAGCTGCCACAGCTTAATACACTTCTTGACTCTGGATGACAACTGGGACCACCTCTTGCTCATTCTTACATGATGGGAATCCTTACAGTTGTACAGATTGTTTTGTTTTGGTGTTTGCTATGTGGTTTGCATAAGTTGTCTTGAAAGCCCCATTGGCTAGACGACAGGGCAGAATTTTTCAAATAAAAACCATGACAGCTTTTTAAAAGAATTTTAAACAAACATATTTGTCTGTTTTGCATTAAGTCAGTAGTGGGCCTTATGAGGAGATAGTCTGTTTACCCTGCTTGCCAGCACATTTGTTTCTTTTCTTTTCTTTCTTGAAAGCTTTGAGCTTTGTAGTTTAGCAGGAATCGCAGGCAAATGTAGGGATGTGAGTGCCTTCATGAGTAGCTGTTCATTAACATGCAAAAATATTTGTTTCCTATTCCTATAGAGTGGTGCAAACCATTCAGTGACAGTAAAAATGTCTGAAACAAAGCTGTAAAACATGAGTGATTGAGTTTCTCAGTTCTCATTTAACACAAAATGCACAACTAAAATAAATCCTTCCCTGTAAAACATATCTTGAAACTAAATAGTTGATATCTTTTAGTTGTGAGAATCAAGCAACTATGGTCCAAATTTTTCTCTTGCAAAAATGTCTAGCATAACTGTCCGGAGAAGCAGTCATACTCCTATTTTATAATTAAGATAGAATCAAAATTCACTACAGATGATTATAGAATCATATAGTTGGAAGGGGCCCTGTGGGCCATCAGGTCCAACCCCCTACTCAATGCAGTATCTCCAGCTGGAACATCTCCAGCAGGTAGCTGTCCAGCCTCTTTTTGAAGATGTGCAGAGAATGAGACACCACCACCTCTTTAGCCATTGGTTCCATTGCTGAACCACTCTCACTATCAAGAAGTTCCTTCTAATGTTCAGTCAAAATCTACCAGCTTGTAACTTCATACCATTAGACCTAGTTCTTCCCTCTGAAGCAGCAGAGAACAAGCCTGCACCCTCCTCTTTGTGACAGCCTTTGAGGTATTTATAGTGCAATCACTTCACCACTCAGTCTTCTCTTCACCAGACTGAACATGCCCAGCTCCTTAAACCTTATATGTTTTGCTTTCCATACCTCTTATTATCCTTGTTTCCCTTTTCTGAACTCCTTCCAACTTTTCTATATCCTTCTTAAAAGGAGGTGCCAAGAACTGAACACAGTACTCCAGATGAGGCCTGACCAGCACAGAATGGGGGGGGGGGCTATCACTTCCCTTGACTTGGAAGCTATCTTCTATTAATGTGTTTTATTGTATGCTGCTTTGCGTCCCAAATTGGGGGGAAAGTGTAATAGAAATAAAGATGATGATGATGATGATGATGATGGCTAAGATAGCATTTGCCTTCTTTGCTGCAGCATCACACTGCTAGCTCATGTTGAACATATCATCCACTATAATCCCAAGGTCCTTTTCACATATAGTACTGCTAAACCAAGTATCCCCCATCCTATATCTGTGCATTTGGTTTTTGTGGCCACAATGTAGAATTCTGCATTTGTCTCTGTTGAATTTCATTTTATTAATTTCTGCCAAGTTTTCTAATTTCTCTAGGTCATTTTGAATTCTGTTCCTATCTTCCAATGTGTTAGCTACTCCTCCTAGTTTCGTATCAACTGCAAATTGGATAAGGATTCCCTCCGCCCCATCACCTAAATCATTGATAAAAATACTGAAGAGAGTCAGCCCCAGGACACAACTCTGCAGCACTCCACTTGAGACCTCCTACTGATTTGAAGCACAGCCATTGATGACAACTCTTTGAGCACAGTTTTCCAATCAATTATGTATCCATTTGATGGTGTTTCCATCTATTCCATATTTAGTCAGTTTGCTAATCAAAATATCATGGGGAACCTTATCAAATGCTTTGCTGAAATCCAGATAAATGACATCCACTACTATCTACTAAACCAGTGGCCCATTTTTTGTAAAAAAAAAAAAAAGTTAGTTTGGCAGGATTTCTTCTTGACAAACCCATGCTGGCTTCTGCTATTCACTGCATTGTCATCAAGATATTTGCAGATGAACTCCTGTACAATTGTTCTAATATTTGTACTGGTATTGAGGTCAGGATGACTGGGCTGTAGTTTTCTGGATCTTTTTATTGCCTTTTTTGAAGAGCGGGGCAATGTTTGCTCATCTCCATTCCTCTGGCACCTCACCTGTTTTCCAAGATTTCTTAAAAATGTCGGCAAGTGGTTCTGGATTCTGTCAGCAAGGTCCTTCAATACTCTAAGATACAGTTCATACAACAAGCAGTCTCTACACTAATGCACAGAGCATGGGAAATAAGCAAGATGAACTTGAACTCCTAGCACTACAAAACAAATATGATATAATAGGCATTACTGAAACCTGGTGGGATGAGTCACATGATTAGAATGTAGGAATAGAGGGGTATAACCTTTATAGGAGAAACAGGCCAAACAGGAAAGGAGGAGGAATAGCATTATATGTCAGGGATATTTACACCAGTGAAGAGATCCATGACATCAATACTGGAAGCCAGGTGGAGAGCATCTGGATAAAAATTAAAGGGGAGGGAAACAACAGGGATGTTATGGTGGGACTCTACTACAGACCCCCAAATCAGACGGAGGAATTCGATGATGCCTTTCTAGAACAGATGACCACACATGCAGAAAGGAGAGATGTAGTAGTGATGGGTGACTTCAACTGTCCTGATATTTGCTGGCAATCTAACTCAACCAAAACTACAAGGTCTAGCAAATTCCTGACTTGCCTGGAAGACAATTTCATGGTCCAAAAGGTGGAAGAGGCAACAAGGGGGTCAGCTATTTTAGATCTGATCCTAACCAACAGAGATGACCTGGTTAATGGGGTGCAAGGGGTGGGATCCTTAGGTGAGAGTGATCATGTTCTCCTGGAGTTTGTTATACAATGGAAAGGAGAAGCCAGGCATAGTCAGACACGCATTCTTGACTTTAGGAGAGCTGATTTCAATAAACTCAGGGAAATACTGGGGGTGATCCCATGGTCAGGAATACTAAAAGAGAAGGGACCTCAAGACGGATGGGACTTTCTCAAAAGGGAGATACTGAAGGCACAATTTCAAACAGTACCATTGAGGAAGAAAAATGAGAGGTGTCTCAAGAAACCAGGATGGATGACTAAAGAACTTTCAACGGAGCTAAGTTTTAAACCGAACATGTATAGAAAATGGAAAAGGGGGGGAAATCACCAAAGAAGAATTCAAACAGATAGCGAACACGTGTAGGAGTAAAGTCAGAAAAGCTAAAGCGCAGAATGAGCTCATGCTTGCTAGGGAGGTTAAGAACAATAAAAAGGATTTTTGGGGGTATGTCCGCAGCAAAAGAGGAAGAAGGAAATGATAGGGCCACTACGTGGAGAAGATGGCAAAATGCTAACAGGGGACAGAGAAAAGGCAGAATTACTCAACACCTTCTTTGCCTCAGTGTTTTCAGAAAAGGAAAAGGGGGACCAATCTGAGGATAATGGAACAGAGGACACAATAGGGGAAATCCAGCTCAGAATAAGCAAAGAGGTAGTACAGGAATACCTTCTTAATCTAAATGAATTTAAATCTCCAGGACCAGATGAACTACATCCAAGAGTATTAAAACAGCTGGCAAATGTGATCTCAGAGCCATTGGCAATAATCTTTGAGACCTCTTAGAGAACAGGAGAAGTCCCAGCAGACTGAAGGAGGGCAAACGTTGTCCCCATCTTCAAAAAGGGGGGAAAAGAGGATCCCAACAATTATCGTCCAGTTAGTCTGACATCAATACCAGGGAAGATTCTAGAGCAGATCATTAAACAGAGAGTCTGTGAGCATTTAGAAGGCAATGCCATAATCACAAAAAGTCAACAGGGTTTCAGAGAAACAAGTCAGGCCAGACTAATCTGATCTCTTTTTTTTCATAAAGTTACCAGCTTGGTAGATGAAGGGAACGCTGTGGACATCGCATACCTTGATTTCAGTAAGGCCTTTGACAAGGTTCCCCACGACATTCTTGCAAACAAGCTTGTAAAATGTGGGCTAGACAAGTTAACTGTTGAATGAATTTGTAATTGGTTGACCGGCCGAACCCAAAGGGTGATCAGCAGTGGCTCCTCTTCGTCTTGGAAAGATGTGACCAGTGGGGTGCCACAGGGTTCTGTCCTGGGCCCAGTGCTATTCAACATCTTTATCAATGACTTGGATGAGGGAATTAGGGGCATACTTATCAAATTTGCAGATGACACCAAAGTAGGAGGAGTAGCTAATACCCTAGAGGACAGGATCAAAATTCAGAATGACCTGGATAGACTGGAGAGCTGGGCCAAAGCTACCAAAATGAAATTCAATACAGAGAAATGTAAAGTACTGCATTTAGGGCGGAAAAATGAAATGCGTAAATATAGGATGGGAGAGACCTGGCTGAATGAGACTACGTGCAAAAGGGATCTAGGAGTCCTAGTAGACCACAAGTTGAACATGAGTCAACAGTGTGATGCGGCAGCTAAAAAGGCCAATGCAATTTTGGGCTGTATCAATAGAAGTATAGTGTTTAGATCAAGGGAAGTAATAGTGCCACTCTATTCTGCCTTGGTCAGACCTCACCTAGAACACTGTGTCCAGTTCTGGACACCACAATTCAAAAAGGATATTGACAAATTGGAGCATGTCCAGAGAAGGGCAACTAAAATGGTGAAAGGTCTGGAAACCATGCCTTATCAGGAGAGACTTAGGGAGCTGGGTATGTTTAGCCTGGAAAAAAGACGGTTAAGAGGCAATATGATAGCCCTGTTTAAGTATTTGAAGGGATGTCAAGCTGAGGATGGAGCAGGCTTATTTTCTGCTGCTCCAGAGACTGGAACACGGAGCAATGGATGCAAGCTCCAGGAACAGAGATTCCACCTCAACATTAGGAGGAACTTTTTGACAGTAAGAGCTGTTCGGCAGTGGAACACACTCCCTCGGAGCGTGGTGGGGTCTCCTTCCTTGGAGGTCTTTAAACAGAGGCTGGATTGCCATCTGTCAGGGATGCTTTGATTGTGTATTCCTCCATGGCAGGGGGTTGGACTGGATGGCCCTCGTGGTCTCTTCCAACTCTACAATTCTATGATTCTATGATTCTATGTACCTGCAGATTTGAACTCGTTTAAATTAACTAGGTGATTTCTTACTAACTCATGAATCTTGATTTGCAACCCAGATTCCTTACCAAGTCTCCATTCATCAATGGAAGCACACAATCCTCTTATGGGGGGCAAAATGAAGCAAAATAGGTATTGAGCAGTTTTCCTTTTCATTGTGATCTGTTAGCATTTTACCATCCTTGTTGAGCAGAGTCACACCATTTCCTTCATCACGCTCTTGCTTTGGATGTATTTGAAAACCCCCTTTTTGTTGCTCCTTGCTTGTTTAGCCAGTCTCAGCTCATTTTGAGCATTAGCTTTCCTTACACTGCTCCTGCATGTTTGGGCTATACATCTGTATTCTTCCTTGATGATTCATCCTTCCTTACAATCCTTATACATGCTTCTTTTTCTTTTCACTTCCTCTTCAAGTTTACTATGCAGGCACATTGGCTTTTTCAGATGTTTCCCATGTTTCTTCATCAATGGAATTGTTTCTGATTGTGCTTTTAGCTGTTCCTTCTTCATGAAATCCACCCATGCTGGGTGTCTTTTTCCTTTAGCATCTCTAGCCAATGGGATTCTGCCTGGTATTTCCATGAGCTTGATAAAATCAGCTTTCCTGAAATCCAAGAGTCATATTTGACTATATTCCTCTTTGGCCTGTCCCTCAGTCATTATTTCTACCATTACATGGTCACTCCTCCTAAAGTACCAACTGCTTTGATTCCAGTGACCAACTTCTCCCTATTGGGTAGGTTCAAGTCCAGGATTGCTGGTCCCCTTGCACCTTCCTCCACCTTTTGAAAGAGGAAGTTATCTGAAAGGCACATGCCAGGTCTCTGGCTACTAGTTAGATGTAGTTAGGATTGTTGCTGGTTAGTTAGCCATAGTTAGGCCTGGAGCCTGCTCGTATTAGCCAGAGACTTGACATGAGTGACTTGGGAGATGGGAGGGGTTGGCTGGCTCTGGTATGTGTTTAGTTGGGTGAGAGGATCGCTGAAGGTCATTTTAGCCCAGGAGGAAAATGGGAGTTAGAGAAGGTACAGCCAGCCAATTAGTGCAGGTGGATGGGGGGGGGAGTGGTGCAAATAGGGGAAATAAAAAAACTTTGTTTGAGACTATAGCTGTGGCTTTGGTGGGAACTTGTTAAATCTGTTCACTTTGATGCCTTGCAATACAGCATTTGAACTAATGCTGGTTGTCCAAGTGATTGAAGTCTGACAGGGTCCATCACAGCACATCAAGAATTTGTTGGAGAGCCTATGCTTAGCAGAGCTAATCTCTCAGCAGATATCAGGATAATTGAAGTCCCCCATAACTACCAGTTCTTGTATCTTGGAGATTTCTGAGATTTGTTTCAGATAAGCATCTTCCACCACCACAATCATCTCTGTCATTTGCATCTGTTAAGACATCAGAGCTCATAAAGACCTAAGTGCAAGCCTTGCTAGTTCAGAGATATTAAAACGTGAGGTATCACTTTGTAAAGAGATACTGACAATTGATGAGGAAATGCAAGGATAAGATGAAATTATGGCAAGGTTAGAGAGACCACAAGAATACAGAAGATGATGAAAGAGGCAAAGTAAATTTAAAAAAAGATACAAGATACAAGATAAGAAGGGGGAAATGTTTCTAAAAGCCATTGTTATCCAGATATTTCCAGAGACATGAAATGAAATTAACCTAAATTTCAAGAGAGACTGGAAAAGGCTTGCTTAATTCTTCAGATCATAGCAGCTGGGCATAAGATAGCAAGGAGGGAGGGAGAGAAGGAAAGACACACACACACACACAAGGCTAGCACTCCAGTCTTTTTCGTGGCTAAGCACAAGACAGGGAGAAGGGAAGGGACGCGATCGCAGGAGAGGAGACTAGATCATTCACACATACAGAGACTGAAAGTAGTAAGGTGGGAGGGAGAGAAGGAAAGACGCACACACACAAAGCTAGCACTCCAGTCTTTTTTGTGGCTAAGCACAAGGAGAAGAGAAGGGACGCGATCGCAGGAGAGGAGACTAGATCATTCACGCACACTGAGACTGAAAGTAGCAAGGTGGGAGGGAGAGAAGGAAAGATGCACACACACAAGGCTAGCACTCCAGTCTTTTTCGTGGCTAAGCACAAGGAGAAGAGAAGGGACGCGATCGCAGGAGAGGAGACTAGATCATTCACACACACTGAGACTGAAAGTAGCAAGGCGGGAGGGAGAGAAGGAAAGACACACACACACAAGGCTAGCACTCACAGTCTTTTTCGGAAAAGAGATTCCACCTAAACATTATTCCTGCATGGCAGGGGGTTGGACTGGATGGCCCTTGTGGTCTCTTCCAACTCTACGATTCTATGATCTATGATCTATGAATTCTATGAGAATGCAATGAAATGGTGGCAATATAGGACTTTGGTGTCAGTGGCACCTAACTTTGATATGCAAGACCAAAAAGGCTGTTTTTATGATCTACTTTATTATTTCTATGCAGACCTACTGAAAGTGGAGAGCTTATTATGAGTGTTGGATATGAGTGGAAGATTGTGCTTAGAATAAATGGTAACAACCATATTAAGGAAAGGGAATGGTACTTATTATAAGTGCATCTGGAGTCAGAGAGAGAAGATTGGGATGCTGTGGCTACATGAGGAGAGTTTCTCCTGAGGAAAGGAGGGAGGGAATGAAAGAGTAAGTGTTCCTGGAGGTTGCAGTACAGGTTGAACATCCATTATCCAAAAATACTTGGGACCAGAAGTGTTCCGTATTTTGCAACACACACACACCCAGCTATTGGAATACTTGCATATACATGATGAGATATCTTGGAGATGGGACCCATGTCTAAACACAAAATTCATTTATGTTTCATATACACCTGAAGGTAATTTTATATACAATATTTTTAATAATTGTGTGCATAAAACAAAGTATGTGTACAATGAACCATCAGAAAGCAAAGGTGTCACTATCTCAGCCACCCATAGGGAAAATTTTGGATTTTGGAGTATTTTGGAATTCTGGATAAGGGATACTTAACCTGTATTTGTTGTTATAGTTGTCATGTTTGTTTATTTGTTTTTTAAATATCCAGGTGACATTTCTGTTGTCCCAGACTATTTTCTGGCAATTCCTGGCACCAACTGCAATATTTTCTTTCCATCCTTACGTGGGTTTCTTTTTTATTCCAAGACATGTTAGAAAAAGTATTCTTTTCTCCTCCTTTTTGCTTTTTTAAAAAACATAAGAGTTAGAATGCTGTGGTGCATCACAACATCAGTAAACTGACACTGTTATGATTTAAAAAAAAAAAAAAAAAACCTCAGAGAGAAGGAGATTTACCCTCCAAAGCATTGGCCCACTCCAGCAAACTATACTCACTTAAAAAAAAAAAAAAACTTTGTAATAGCCCTAGTGTGGAGCCAAGAGATTGCTACAAACACCTGGCAAAAGAAAGGAACAAATGGATGCTAAGGGGACTGGCAAAACATGGCAAAAAATGAGGAACTATATTGTGAGAATTCATGCTTTTTTAGAGTAATATGAAGGAATCAAGGTCATCCCAAGAGTATCAGTCCAGGCAGAAAAGAGAGAGATTAGGCAAGACAAAGGAGAGAATACAGAAGATTATTTTAGCTATGTGTCTCAGCCACTATAGCACCTTGTAGGTTGTGGTTGTTGCCTCTCCCCCATATCCTCAGAACCAATACATGTGGTTTTAGTTATCCACAGCTGAAAAAATAGAGACACATACCATAGAGTCATGATGGCAAATGCCTAGAGAGGTGTTCTCTCTAGGAATTGCTAGGTCATCCAATGCAACGCTATGGTATGTTTGTACTAGAAGCCCTTTGTTTTAATAAGGTTTGCTATTATCCATGGTTTCACTCCTAAATGGTAAGTCCAGGAACATATCCCCTGCAGTACTCCACGTCTCACAATTGGAACCTTACTTATCTATGTTGTTATTGTGTGCCTTCAAGTTGTTTCCAACTTACACAACTCTAAGGTGGCCCTTTCATGGGGCTTTCTTGGAAAGATTTGTTCAGAGGGGGTTTGCCATTGTCTTCCTCTGAGGTTGACAGAGTGTGACTTATCTAAGGTCACCCAGTGGGTTTCCACAGCTGATCAGGGATTTTAATCCTAGTTTTCCAGAGTCCCAGTCCCAGTCCAGCACTATGCCACACTGGCTCTCAAACAACTCATGCAATCACATTATGTACCACCATTTTACATTAATTTACATTCACTGAATACCCGGCTTGTGGGGGCAATTAGCTAACACACATTGGAAACTGCTTAGTGCCTAGCATGCTGCAAAGCGGTGTAGATGTGTAAAGTGCTAGTGCTTAACAATTCGTAAGCTGCTCTGAGAGCCTTTGTGGCTGAAGAGTGGGGTATAAATACCTAAATAAATAAATAATAAATATAGGGAAATGGATTGCACGGTTTGCAGAATTCCCATGGTCTTACAATGGTAGTCTAAACTTAAGAGATTAAGGTAGCTGAACTATTTTTCTGGGATTCACATTCCTTCTCTTTTCTTATTACTCTGAACCTGTCCACTCCTGCCCACTTTGATCATCTCATGCATTTGTGATGGAGAAAGTATTATATATGGAAATCCACTGTCAGGAGATGGCAAGCAGCCAGTGGTAAAATAGACCCACAATATAATTTTCAGAAAGCAGTGGTAGCTGTTCTCTGTCATGCTGCCTGGATGGAGAAGGCATTTATCTTCTTCTAGTCACAGAGCAGAAGGACTGCAAAGGTGCTGCATGTTATCAAGCTGAACTGCTCATCCTGTAGCACAAAATACGAGCATTTGCTCCTAAAACACTAGGCCATGCCAGTCTAATTGTTATGGGCCACAGGCAGGGAACATTCAGTATCTTCCCTTTGCAGAGGAAAGACTAGAATTTTCCAAAGGACAATGTTAGGAACATGCATTAAATAAGACTGATTGATTACTGATACCTTGAGCATAGAACTGTGTGAGTGTGGAGCAATAAAAATTGAGGCCCTCTTACACTCAGAAAGATACACACAATGTTTCTCAGTCAGCCCCAGAACAGTGAATAAGCATCCTCTCTGCCTTTGCAGAAGAGCTCATGCCGCCTCTTGGGATGCCACAGGTCCTTTTGACCAGTCATTCATTCAGGGATGGAAAAAACATACTTCCTAGCCTATTGTGATGCATCCAGGGTTTTCTTTCATACCTACCAACTGTGGTGCAGCATATATGAAGGCATCCCAGGGCATTATGGGAATTTTCTCTGACTTGTTGTCATCACTATATATAGGAAGATATTAGAGACCAGTGCTATACTGCTGGGGCAGTATCTGACTTTGGACCATCAGATGTTTTGGCCTGCAACTCCCATCAACCCCAACCCCTAAAGACAATGGTATGGCATTGTGGGAATTGCACAACAGAAAGCCTACACAACGTAAGTGTGCATCAAAACATCTGGAAGACCAAAGGTTATACAACCTTGCTGCCCAGGGTCATTCTTTTCCAACCGATACAGAGTGGTAGATGCAATGAACATGTTAGGTAAATTTTTCAAGGTAACTTTCATTTCCTCCCATCGCATCATTTGGAGTTCAGTAGTTTAAATGCAAGCCTCTTTATGGTGTGACATTTCTCCCTGAACATAGCATGTTTTCACCTGTTTCTCCTATTTTAAATCTCAACTAAAAATCTATGCCTTGGCTTAAAGCAGGGATGATATTAGACTGAAACTCCCATCACTCTGTTCAACTTCTGAATTGGCTAGGGCTGATGGGAATTGGAGGCCAACAACATACAATGCTTCACCCAAAAGCTGGGGCAGAGGGCCATTCCCCATCAGTCACTGTAAGCCTTAGCCTTCATCCCCAACCAAAATAAAGCTGAAATACTTGAATCGAATTCCACCCTGACCTCTGAATTTCACCAAATAATTGAATTCCACCCTGACCCCTGCATATTTATCACCTGCTGTTTTTTTCACTCCCCTTCCCTTTCCATCCTTCCCTTCTGTTGAGATTTTGATGTTAACTTCTCTAGGAATTCTCATTTTGTTTAAGATACTCTTCACAGAACCATGCATCTGCTGAAGGTGCTGTACAAATAAATAGGCTTGGAATAATCCTATGCCTACATTCAGAAAGGGAAATGTACCCTCAAACCTATACATGATGTTCAGGGATATACCACCAGAGGGGGCCTGGTTCCTAACAACAAAACAAACCGAGGTTGTGGATCACTACACTATTTGTGTTGTATTATATTTGCCACTTGTTCCTTCCCGGCCCTGTTTCCAGTGTTCATTAGTTGAGCATGTGTTATGCTTTGCTGATATAAATATAATTTCTGTTATACTCATGAATAGGTAACAAATATAGGTATGTATTTGTAACATTATGAATTGAAGACATACAAATAAAATCTGCCATGGGGAAACAAGCCTGTAATTGCACTGGCTATATAGGTTATTGTTGGATTAGGGATAGATTCCCAGGGTGTTAGCCCCTTTTCTAGGAAAGATGAAGACTGGTTCAATTAGGAATCAGTCTCCTTCAGCACAGTATGCAAGTGAAGCACTGAATCTCTTGGGTCTCTCTGAGACTAGCTTCAGCAACATAAGGCAAACAGGCAGTATGCAAATTACTTAACTAAAGACTTGACTAAATTGAAATGTACATTAACAACATATATACATAGATTATCTGTGCCCTGGCTATCTAAAGGAAGGTTCAAGTAAAGGAGCAACTGAGCAGAGCTGGCACTCACCATCTTAAGGGAGGAAGAAGAGAGAGAGAAAGAGGAAGAGAAGGAGTCTTTATATGGCCACAAACACTCCTGGAAGTTTCTATGGTCACATGGTCTGGTTGCTTAGATACATGGACACATTGATGACCATGCATTACAACTGGCAATTGAACAAATGGGGAAAGTTCAAAAGAGACAGTATGGGGTAGAGGCATGCAAGAAAGCCCTTTATTCCCTAAAGTTTGTGTTGCCCTAATGGTAAATGGGAGAAAGGGGTAGAGAGAGAATGCTCCATTGATCACTATTTTCCAACAGTTATCACTCTCAGTGAATCTAAGCACCAATTTTCTGATTCTCTGGGGCTCACATGGATTGCCAAAAGGGCCAAAACCCCCAAAACTGGTGGAAACCCATTTCAGTTTTGGGGGGAAATGAATTTTTATGTTTTATGTTATGTTATTTAAGAAAAGACTCTCTGCTCCTGGAGATTTCCAGGAGAGGAAACTCATTTTTTTTCCCCCAGGAAAAGGACAGCTTAGGATGGTTGGGGGCTGGATGTGCTCCCATAGCCCCCCCCCCCAACATACACACCACAGGACTATTGTTTCTTATTCTTGAAGGTCTTGGTGCCCACAGTCTAGACAGCTGAGATGCTGCCGTATACTGAACAGTGTTTTCTCTGAAGAGTTGCTAGCAGAACTCTCTTTGGCCAATATTCTGATTTCTAAGAGAGCTGCATGGTTACTATGGACATCAAGGGTGATGTCACTATTGTTGTGTTGCATTGGCTGCTCTGTTAAGAGACAGAAAATAATACTGATGAGGTGCTGCCAACAAAGCAGTAGCACAATAGCTATATTGGTGGAAGCGTGAGATCAAGCTGTTAGCCAGCTAAAGTTTATCACTTTCAAATAGCTAGCAGAAAATATTATTCTTGAGCCTTGTCATTTCTCAGATACTGGAATAAGGTTTTCCAATTTTCTACTAGTATTAAGTGCTAATTACTGTAATGCCTTCAGAGGGCAATAACATCTTTTTTTTAATGTAGACATGGTTCTAGATAAGTTTAGAATCTCTTCTGGAAGACTGTGCCACTTGAACAAGCGATTCTGAGCTGATAATTATACATTAAAATGCCACAATATCTGCCTGATGAAGCTTTGTTTTCATATGCATTGGCAAATTATGTGTCCTTCCTAGCAGACATAACATATGGATGGAACTTTACCACTCCCAAAGGTGTAACTGTTGGCAAATGTGTAGGAAATTCTTAATAGAATAACAGACCACTTCAGTATGTCTTACATTACACATCACTACTCTCCCTGCATACTTCAGTGCAGTACTAGTCATGACTGGAGCCCCAGCAGTTCTTATCGACTGATTATTAAAGGTGTTTGCAATGTCAAATTGCATATTTAAAGTCACACATAGGTGGAGTCAAGGAAACTATATTTTCACAACCCCACCATCTCCCCTGTCACTACATAAGTACAAAGTTTGTGCCCTTCTTGAACTAATAGTTTTACCTCTGCTATACAGTTGTCCCTCCACATTCACAGATTTGGCATTCACGGATTTAAGTATTCACGGCTTGAAAAAATTCTTTAAAAAAAAAAAATCCAAAAAGCAAACCTTGATTTTGCCAATTTATATAAGGGATACCATTTTGCTATGCCATTGCATATAATGGGACTTGAGTATTCACAGATTTGGGTATTCACAGAAGGTCCTGGAACCAAACCCCAGCAAATGTGAAGGGACAACTGTACATTCAGAATCTTAGTTCTTATCAGCAATGAGTTCTTGCTGCATAGTAGGTTTCCAGCTTGCATTGCTGTCTCCTTTTTCAGAAAGCATCTTCAAGTATTTCTTGGATTTGTCATGGGGCCATCTTTGAAAATGTCTTTCTTATGGTGAGTGCTCCCTAGTTTTGCTCAGAATGTGGTGGGAATGTCTGAGTTCCAGGTGGAATTTGTTTCTGCACGTTATAAGTCATCACAAGGAGGCATCTCCATGGAGCCTCTGTGGTGTGTACTCTAGCTCTAATTAAGAACTCAGCTGATTGGATAGATTATTCCTTGAGAATCAATTCACTCATACACAATCTCCACTCAGCAACTGCCAGCATCCAATGATGGATTATATGCAGCAGTTACAGCTAGCTCCAATGTCAATAAGGGAGTAAATCCGCTCAATGTTTTAGTCTGATTGTTAAAGGAGCTATCCGAGGTGCTGAATCGTATCCCCTAAATAGGTTGATCACTTTCCATGTACAGTATACCATACTATTGACATCAGAGCTATTAGCCTCCAATAATTATATGTATGAATGCTATAGTATCGGTGTTGACTGTATGACCAATTCCAAAGTCCTTATTGTAGTAATATCTTTTATTAGACCAACCAAAAAAGGCACAAAATGTATGAAGCAATTGCCACAGGTCAAACACCACAAATAGTAATCATGTTACCTAAAACAGAGATAGGCAAATTTCAGGTTTACAAAACTATTTTTCTTTCTAATAAAATCTCGAGCTCTAGCAACTGGAATCTTGGTATAAAAGATATGGACTTAGAACTGAAGAATTCTGAAGCCATGAATTTTGGTTTTAGAACTGAATAGAGATCACAGTCCTCCCACAAAACAAATCCACTCCTGATTAACACCAACACTGTGCCCACTTTGTTTATTTTGGCAACATAATTTGAGGATGGGAGGGTCTCATTTTGTTATGATTGTTAAGCAATAGTGAGTCAATTCTTGCTATTAAATACTTCAGTTCACCTCAAGATGTGTCAGGAAATCCCAATCTACCTTCTACCCACTCCTGATCAAAACAATTTTATTATTAGTGGAGGCAATTTTTACATTCATGTGTAAACTGAGTATTGTATAATTAAATGCTAGAACCTGGGTGTATGAAATGCTAGTGTACATTTGCGACTCAACTGAAGTGAAAGCTGGGCCTTAATTGCAATATTTTAGGTAGACTTTTTTTTTTTATTAGAAGAGTCAGGGAATTTCTTCCCATTTCTTTCTCAAAAGACATAGCGGTGTCCAGTATTCCTCAAACATCAATTTCTGTTGAAGCAAACATATTTTTAAGACTAGACTGACTTTAGATATTAAGGCTAGGACAATTTTCCATTGATATAGTTGCACAGGACAATATGATTTTCTATTTCACTCAGTTCTAAGTTGACTGACTTCAGATTTAGTACTTTCCAATAAACATTAATAAATTACATGTGCTGGTTTCAATTTCTCTGAGGAGGCAATGAATACTACCAAAACAGCAGGAGTGGCTGAAGCCCATAACGAGACACTAAATGTGATATAATTGTAAACACTGTAATATTGGGTCAGAGGTAAATGATACATTGAAAATGGTAAAAAAAAATTGCTTGAGCCCTATAAATTGCTCTAATGTATAAATCTCACAGTCAGTGCATTTCCTCCATAAAAAGGATTTCCTCACAATTATCAAATTGTGTATCACAACATTTAGCATGACTGCATACATTAAATTGTAATTGGAGAGAGGGCTTTTGTCTAATTTCTTGATTTCAGGTTTACAGTGCTTCTGATAAAAGTGTTAGGAAAATGGAATGACACTCGCGAAAGCTTTCCATTCTGCAGATCTTGAGTTTTGTTGTTGTGTGCCTTTAAGTCATTTCCAATTTATGGCAACCCTAAGGTGAACCTATCATGGTATGTGTGTGTGTGTGTGTAAGATTTATTCAGAGGGGGTTGCCATTGCCTGTTTTTGAGGCTGAGAGTGTGTGACTTGCCCAAGATTACCCAGGGGATTTCCATGGCCTAGTGGGGATTTGAACCTTGGTCTGCTAAAGTCCTACTCCAACACTCAAACCACTGTACCATGCTGGCTGTCAGACCTTGAGCTATTGCTGAAAAACAGAATAACAGAAAAAAATGTAAACATGCACAAACAAGTTTCTAACAAATCACAACCAAGTAGACCATTTAACCTGAAAAATGTATATCTGAAAGAAGGCCACTGTAATTATTAAAGAAAACACATAAGGAGTGAAATTAATTTATCCATAATTCAGGAATAGACAAATTTTAACTTTAAAAATTGGGCATCTTCTTCTGTTTTATATTACTGTTTTTCTCCCTTGCTGGCTGGTGTGAGTGGCAATTGTGGCTTTCAACAACACAGCTACATGTTTTATCAGTGGGACCTCACAATGCATGATGTGACTAGGGTTGCCAATTCTGGTTCATCCCAGACCCTGAATTAAGTACCAACCCCAGTTGCTCATAGCTTCTCATTCAAATACACACACACACACAAACACACACAAACACACACACACACAGAGAGAGAGAGAGAGAGAGAGAGAGAGAGAGAGAATGCACTGGAAATTAAGAGAGAAATCTTACCTAAAAGGGCTGTTCCCAGATGAAGGTGAAATGAATAGATTATTCCTTATCAGTTGTTTTGGAAGATGGGACAAGGAACAGTTAATGTAGCTTAACTTGCTTCGAGCCAGAAGGCTGATTCAGAGCAGAGCAGAGAGTGAGCCCTGATACCGCAAAGACTGGAAGGAAAGGAAGAAGTAAATATATAGACCGCCTGGAGAGTCTTTGCAAGGTGCATCAACAAATCAACTTGGAAATTGTAGCAAACTGCTGCTCTGCTAGCTGAGCTGGTGATTTTTACATAGCCCTTCGCTATTGCCTGGAGCTGAATCCCCACAAAACTGCTGAATTTGCACCCTCATGTTTCACTTGGATGATCCCTAGTTGTCACAGATGCATAACACAGAGTAAAGTAAAATGAAAATTTCTTCCCAAGTTTGTTTTAGATGTGGCTACAGTGGACACAGTGGCTGTATCACAGGGGCATTTTAATTGATTGAGTCAGCTGAATATGCCTGTACAAGAATGGCTGCCCTTTAGTTTTACATGTGGATGAAATGATTTCACACTTTTTTATATTTGGAAAAGTTGTCCTGCATTCCTCCATTGGCTTTACAACAGGTGGCAGGCAAATGGCAGCCTAGGGTTGCCTGTGAGCCCCAAAAGCTGTTTTTGTGGCCCTCAGACCCCCCAGACACTGTGAACCACCCTAAACAGCAACTACACTGAACGGTGCCTTTTCATATCTGTAGGTAAAACACAGTTGGCTGGTCTCCTGCATGAGGCCCATTGAAACAGAAGCAAATTAGTAACAGTGTGATCTAGGAACAGGAATGTAAGAAAGAGGCGGGGAAGCACCTAAGAACAGTATACTTGGAATATGATAGTTATTTGGAAGGCCGAACCCCATCGGCAATAGAGTAAATAAATAAAGGATTTGTTGATTAACATGTGCTTTCAACAATCAGTGAAGGCAAAGGCATATTTATGTTTCAGGCTATTCTTGTCAGGTGTGTAAATATATTTGGGAATGAAACAAGAGAGAGAGAGAGGGAATAATAAAGCCTTTCCTTCTGTAACTTTTGCATTTTAAATCATAAGTTGTACCCTTCATGCAATGCTTCCAAAATGCATTCATGCTTAAGGCTCTGATAATATGCAAAGTTTTAAAAATTTGATTGCTTTATTGGATATGAGCCAAACGATAAATCAATTGAAATGCTTTAAAAGAGGAGGCAAGAGATAGATAGATAGATAGAGAGAGAGAGACTCTAAATGAACTGAATGAATGAAGTGCATGTAAGTGTCTCTTAAAGTGAATGAGGCACAGAGAGAAAAAAAGGAAGAGGAGGCTGTATATGGGAGATGTGGTGTGGGAGACAAAGGCACAGAAGATGGGAAAACAAAAAGATGGGCGGGGGAGATGGAAGAAACAAAGGGGATTACAGGCAAACAAAGGGGTAACAGAGAAAAAGCTTACATGTACCAGGGATGGGGACAGACTACCCATTGATTGGCAGGGTAGATTGGTGACCCAGTTGTTTCATGAATATACCAACATGTTGGCAGCAGGCCTCAAGTATATTTAAATATTACTTCATTTCTACAAGTAAGAGTGTGCTTGCCAGCTGTTCTTACAGCAGTTGTTTTCATTCTGTCAAATCATCAAAGATGTTGTGGGCGTTGAACTTTCTATTGTATAAAAGTAGAGTATAGATGAAATTGCATATAAATAAAAATACTGCAAATGGCAATCATGAGCTTTCCCAGAAGTATTCATTCTAATATTTCCTTCTGCTTGTCCATAGGGATTCTTCTGTTTTGCGATAGTGTTTTGTGCATCAGTACAAGCAACATATTGGACAATTACCAATAGTGCTGTGGTAAGTACAGCTTCATAATGAAACTTCAAAGACGTTACTACATGAACAATAGGTAAATACAGCAACGTGCATGGATTGTCAACATTACTGTGTCATTTCACATTACTGTGTGATTTACTGAGTATAAAATCCTTGTTCATGTAAACTGAGCACTTTAAAAAAAATTGAAGATGTGGAATGCTCCAATAAAGTGTGTGTACTCGTGCTTGCCTTCAAGTCACCTGCTGACTTATGGCAACTCCATGAATGTCATGGGTTTTCTTAGTCAAAGAATACTCAGGTGGTTTTGACAGTTCCTTCCTCTGAAATATAGCCTACAGCTCCTAATATTCATTGGGAGTCTCCCACCCAAGTGCTGATCAGGGCTGACCCTGCTTAGCTTGCAAGATCAGATGGGATATTGTGCCTTTAGGGTATTTAGGCTGTTTTCAACAAAGAGTACACAACACTTTGTGCAATTCAGAGAAATAATTAGCTTTCTTAGTGGTTATATGTAGCCCTCCAGGTATTGTTGGACTACAGCTCCAGTTTCACCTGACAATTGACTATGTTGGCTGGGACCAATGGGAGCTAGAGTCCAATAACATCCAGAGTGCCACACAGAATGCCAGAGGGGAAGAAAATGAGAGTGTTGCCTCACAAATAAGAGTTCTTCTTCTCCTCTAAATGAAATTTTCTTTCACTTCCCACATTTTTAGCATTGCAGTTGCTTAAAACTTCTGTTGAGCATATAACGATACACTTTAGGCATCCAAAGAAAAGGGCAGGTAAAGTTACTGAGAGAATAAAAACACAGAAAATTAAGAGTTCTAGATATGAATGATTTTCAGTTTCTCGCCCTCTGCAGTGCTAAAAGTTTGGAGACTGTAAATTTAATTGGAGGGCAGAATTCCTATCTGGGGGAGGGAATGTCTTCATTTTGCTCTCCCACGTCATGGCTACACCCCTGGTGCTATAGATTCCCCACCCTTGTTTTGGAGGAACTATCATTTGTTTTAGGCTATGTATGTAAAGCTGGAAGCAATAGTTTCTATTAAATCCAAGTGATAGTAGCCTTCAAACACACTGCCTACTATGCTACAGCTAGATAGCTTAGTTGTGTGTGTGTGCGCGCGCGCATCAAGTTGTCTGTCAACCTCCTGTGGCAACCCCATGAATTTTATAGGGGTTTCTTAGGCAAGAAATACTCAGAAGTATGTTTTACCATCCCTTCTTCTGAAATATAGCCTACAGCACCTGTTATTTGTTGTTAGTTTTATCTCCAAGTCTTAACCAAGACTGACCCTGCTTAGCTTCCAAGATCAGAAAGGATCTGGTGCCATTAGAGTATTTAGCCTTGGGCATGTATGTAATGAAATAAAAAAGCTTTTCAGATTTACAATACTGGGGGAGAGTTCTGGAAAATACATTTGGAGCAAACACCTTTTTTGGACATGGATACATGTATACACAAACACACACATGCACAGACATACACACTTAGATGTTTAGTCTGAATGAGTAGCTAAATGACAGCCAACAGAGAAATAACATGGAAAGTGAGAAGAGGTCATATTGAAAGGAGCATGTAGCTGTGCAGAGAACAAAAGCTCATTAATGTTTATCCCTTTGGCAGCCTCTGCCTGTAAGTTTTCAAACATTTGTTTATAACTGGGGGCCACTTCATGGTTTCCTATGTTTTTGGTATATACCTAAGAATGTAAAGCATTTGTCAGGGAGCCGTGACTAGCTGCAGCTCCCTATTGAGTGTACATGTTGGCTACGACATAATGTACAATGTCAGTGCAGCAGGAAAGGAATTCAGCTATGTCACAGAAGTGCAGTTTTTGAAAGGCAATCAAGCAATCCAGCTAAATGAGATATATTATACCTCCATTGTATCTGACACTATGATTTATTTATTATTTCTCTTAATGAGGTGCATGCTAATATATTTGAAGCACCATGCAATTAGGTGTTTTTAAACAACAATATCTTATAAACAACCTTAGTAATATTTATTTCTTATTACTTTATTTATTTACAGTAGCACCCTAACATCTGCTGATTCGCCATCAACTGACTCAATTATCTGTGGGTGCTGATGGTGGGGGGTGGGGAGGGCAGGTGGAGGTGGGCTTGCCTCCCCCTCCCTTCCCTGCAACACTTCCGGTGGCACACAGAGCTGGCAGGGGAGTGAGAGTGGGAGGGTGGGAGAAGGCAAGCTCATTTCTACACGCCACCGGAAGTGTCCTGGGGAAGGGTGGGGCACTTCCCTGGGACACTTCCGGTAGCGTGTAGAGCTGGCTGGTGGGTAGGAGGGGGAGAGCGGGAGGAGGCGAACTCACCTCCCCCACCCTTCCCTGGGACACTGCCGGAGGTGCAAGGTCTGACGGCTGGCAGGAGGTGGGAGTGGGAGGGAGGGAGGAGGTGAGCTTGCCTCCTTTCTCCCTTCTCCGCAGGGAAGTGGGGTTCGGTGGCGGCGGCAAGGGTGTTTGCTGTTATCCATGGATTTCTCTATCCATGGTGGGGCCTGGAACCAATCCCCCGCAGATACAGGGGTCCTACTGTATTTCATTTATATACCTCCTTTCTCCCAGCATGGAACTAATTTTTTTGTTTGACAAAATAGAACGTAAGGGTATACTATATCAACAGAGAAGACATTGTCACAAATTTCAAGTTAATTAGACTTCTCCAGTTTATCACTAATTAACATCCCTTCTTAACTTTCTAATTGTCTGGTTACACTAAATGAGATTTACAGCTTAGTCCTATGAATCTTTACTTGGAAGCCCTGTTAAGCAAAAAGTGGATTATACTCAAGAAAAGTTTCATAGGATGGAAGCCTTAATAGTGTAGAGTTGCAGCTGTGGGCTGCAGTTCTCCATGTTAGAATATGTATCTTCTTACAAGGAGCTGTGTACCCATGGTAGCTTCTCTTCAGCAGACCCATGGCCTGACCTTCTCAGCCAAATATAGGCAGAGTTAGACTGAAAGTGCTGCAATTTTTCATAGAGGAGAGTAAAGTCCAGAATATGGATCATCATCTCTAAGAAAGTTTCTACCTGAGCATCTTCCTTCTGAGAAAGTCCCAGTACCACCTGGAGGGAGGGCTGTTGCTCCACAATAATATGCTGTCTTCCACAATGCAGTAGAAGAATACACAGTCATACTTTTTGTTGCTTTGATATCTCCCTTCAAAGTCAGATGTCACTGGAATAGGACTACCTCAAGACACCTACCTGGTCAGATGAGTGACTGTTGTCCAGGCTGGATAGCAACAGCACAGAGGACAGAATGCTTTCATTATGCCATCTGGAGAACTCACCAAACAAGGAAGAATCAGTCTCTTTTCTTATGAGCAGCAGGTCACAGACACATATTGTAGATGTCCAGGGATGCTGTAACAATAAGTTAAAGTTCAAGAATGGGATGAGTGAAGAGCAACTACAGGTTTCCTGCTTCAGGGAATTATAGCACCTCGTTTGTGAAATTGCCTGCTGTGGGGCTCCAGGTATAGGAGCAAATATCCTTGAGCAGTGTGGAAGAGAAGTACTGTATTTCAAATAGGCCACAGTCATAGAGTCATGGAATCTTAGAGCTGGAAAGGACCAAAAGGGTCATCTAGTCCAAACCTCTGCCATGGAGGAATGCACAGCTAAAACACTGCTGAAAGATGCTCATCCACCCTCTGTTTAAAGCCCTCCAAAGATGGAGAATCCATCATTATTCCATTGTTGTTCCATTGTTCCATTGGTGAACACCTCTTGCAGTAAAAAAAAGTCTTCCTAATGTTTAGACAGATTCTCTTCTCTTGTAATTAAAATACATTGGTTCATGCTCTAGTCTCTGCAGCTGCAGAAAACTTGCTCCTTCCTCTAGACGACATCCCTTCAGAGATCTAAATACAGCCATGATGTCACCTCTCATTCATCTCTTTTCCAAGCTAAACATACCCAACTCCCTAATTCACTCCTCATAAGGCTTGGTTTCCAGACCTTTGATCATCTTGGTCACTCTTCTCTCAATTATAGCTCATCAATATCTTTCTTGAACTGTGGGTGCCCAGAAATGGACACAGTAACTGAATCACCTGCAAGCAGAGTAAACCATTAAGACATAGCCATCAGCCCTAAATATGCATGCACCTATTCCTAAATATAAGAAGCAGTGTCTGGTATGGAAGGTAGGGGTAAAGCTAAGTAGTAGGTGAATACTGTTTATGTTGAATAGCAGGATTTGGGGTGTGCATCGCTGGATTACAGTCACATTTTTATTTACATAAGGATATTTTTTCCTATTATTTTTAAGGCACTAAACCTTAAAAGATTAAATATGTTTACTTCAGCTACTGCTTCTTCTTGTTGTTGTTGTTGTTGTTGTTGTTGTTGTTGTTGTGTGCCTTCAAGTCATTTCCAACTTATGGTGACCCTAAGGCAAACCTATTATGGGGTTTTCTTGACAAGGTTTGTTCAGAAGGGCTTTGCCTTTGCCTTCCCTTGAGTCTGAGAGAGTCACCCAGTGGGTTTCCATAGATGAATGGAGATTTGAATCCTGGTCTCCAGAGTCATAGTCCAACGTTCAAATCACTACACCACACTGGCTCAGTACTTCAGCTGCTATAGGTCATATATTGCAGGCTTGCTTTTACATTGCAGGAAAATGGCATCTTTGGTAAGAAGTGCTGGGAGCTCTCATATGACAACATGCTATTTTGATCTCATTGCCATGCAAATACACAATAGAAAGTTCTTTCCTTTTAGTACACAGCAATCTAAGGACTGACATACTCAACAGAGAATCTGGTTAAAACTTCCACTAAATTGCTTCAAAATACATATAGAATCAGAATTTCAGTGGGTGAATTTAAAACTGATGTTCAGCTTTGTTGTTGCCTGTTATCAATAAGAATCCGAGAGATTTTTCTCGGTCCTTGTAGTAATGAAAACATATTTTAAAATGATATGCATTTATATGTATTAAATCATAATGTATTTTATTTAATAGTAATATGGCAAAAATTTATTTTGTCATATAAATGACAGCTGAGCATCATCAAATAAAACAATAACAGCATTAAGAATGTTCAAATGTTGCGCCATTAATAGCTATTTAAAACGAATAGGTCTTTGCTCTTTTTTGAAAAGCTAAAAAATACATGTCATTTAAAAGAGTGCTGCTGAGATAGGTTTATGTTATTCAAAGGATAAACAGTGCTTCCCAATCATCTCTCTGGTTTGCTATGAAAATAGGATTGGCGGTATATATTCCCCCATCACTAGATCAGTTTTTCTTAGTAACCATGAGTAGCCTCAGACAGAAACAAAGGCAATATCATTAATCATGCATCTTATGAGCTGCCAAGGAACAAGCTGGTCCTGAAAGATAATGCAACAATCAGCTATATGGTCAGCAAGAGTTAGCCAGATAAATATAAGGGGCAAGGAGAACATGATTGTGTGTTCATAGCACAATACAAGACCCCACAAAGCTCTGCTTAGCAGTACAATGTGCTCATGGTGACAAGTGAGAATTGGCCTGGAATTACAAAGATGTTGCCATAAGCTGCATAAACATTGGCTATACAATGGGCCCTCAGCATCCACTGGGGTATGGTTCCAGGACCTCCTGTGGATACCAACATCCATGGATGCTCAAGTCCCATCAGATACAATGGCATAGTAAAATGGTGTCTCTTATATAAAATGGCAAAATCAAGGTTTGCTTTTTGGATTTGGGGGGGGGGGATTTTCAAGCTCTGGATAGTGGAATCCCATGAATATAGAATCCGTGGATATGGAGGGATATGCGATAAAATACCAGCTATTGTAGAAGCAGAGTTAAAAGTGACCCCCAAGATCATCAATTCCAACCATTTTAGATTCAGGATCCACTACAAGTTGGGGGTGCAGCTATACGATCATAAAAAAATCCGTATGGGGGGCAAAAAATACGAACAGCCTGTCATTCGTATGCATACGAACTGGCTATACGATTTTTTAAACCCCCTAAACTCCGTATGACTCCCTCTTCCCGAAGCTGGCTGGAGCGAGCAAGCCAAGCGGCAGTTTTAAATCTCCTGCTGCTTTTTTTTTTTAAGGTTCCTGGTTTGCGGACAGTCGGTTTTCCGTATTTACAATATAAAATAAAAATAAATAAACATATAAATTCACGGACTTACCGGATGCTCGCTAGCCGGGAAACCAACATGGCGGCTGCTCCCAATTTCCCTCCGTGCTAGCCCTGCCCCCTCTACTCGGCCAGCCAATCAGATTACACAGCCTGTTCGTATGTGTGCGAATGGACCGTACAGACCCGTCAGCCATCCGAACGGCGTACGGATTTCTCTTCGTGATCCGCTTTCCCTCCCGAATGCCGTGTGTGTGTATTTCAGGGTGGAAAACCGCCCCCCTCTTTTGCATTCGTGTGCATCTGAACAGCCGTTTGTACCGAAGTGCGAACTTTCGCACGCCGTACGTATTATTTAAATTGTGTAGATGGGACCTGAGTCTCCCTTATCCAAAATGCTTGGGACCAGAGATACTTTGGAATATTTTGGATTTTGGAATACTTGCATATATGTAATGAGATATCTTGGAGATGGGACCCAAGTCTAAACACAAAATTCATTTATGTTTCATATACACCTTATGTACATAGCCTGAAGGTAATTTTATACACAATATTTTTAATAATTTTGTGCATGAAACAAAGTTTGTGTACATTGAACCATCAGAAAACACATAAAACATAAAATGCCCTACCATGTTATCACTCAAAAAAAAGTTACAGATTTTGGAATATTTCGAATTTTTGAATTCTGGATAAGGGAGATCCAACCTGTCAATTAGCATTCACTACATTTCCCTGTGATAGGTGGCCATCTAGCTAGGGCATAAAAACCTCTCACTAAGGAGAGTCCTTCACCTCCTGAGGAAGCCTTTTTTACTATTTGTGTTAATCACTATATGCAGATGAATATGTAAGCCTTGGGTATAGATTGTCCAGAACTTTGAAACATGGTCTTATCAAAATACTCATGGCACTCACCAAGATCACATGCCTATCATTTACCTGAGGTGCTGCAGTTTCTATTCCAAAGAGGTACCTAGAAGTAGTTGAATGGTTACAAGCTTGAATCTGAATCAGAAATCAACATTTTAAAAGCCTTGATGGGCTCCTCCAACTTTGAGAAGTGGATTTTCCAGTCTTGCTTCAGAAGCCACCAATGGTGGGCTGTACCTCAGAGCTGAAGTCTACAGCCTGGGGCTCAGACCCTTCCCCCACAAGCCCACTCCACAACTAGGCAGGCGTGGCTGGTCAGGCACATAGAAGACTACTGATGCTCATTTTATTTAATTTTATTTTCCTTTGGGAACACGTGATCTTTTTCTGCCACAGAATTGTGCTTATTCCCAAGTATATTTGCACGCAGACATGAGAAGCAAACTTATTTTGTCCCCAAAATACAATAATCAACTTAGATCCTCTTAAAGTTTAGATGAAACCCAGAGGGGGATTCACTATCCCAGTCACATGGGAGTCACCAGCCGTCACAGTAGCCCATAATGATGCAGTGCTTTTAGTTTAAATCATTTGGAATACGTTTTAACCACAGTTGGCAAACAGTGGTTTTTGTAGTGCAATCCATATACATCAGACCCATTGTGTTGAATGGGAGCTGCTCCCAGACAAGTACGTGAGTGTGAGATTGTGGCCTGATTCATGATAGAGAGTCACAGCAAAATTACTGGCCTGCAGAGAACTGCCCTGGATTTGCCTTTTTCCAAGAGGAGAAAGAAATCCTGCCCCTATGACTTTGCCCTGGCTCGAACATTTAAAAATCACGGAGCTTGAGAAAGTTACTTTTTAAAACTTTAGCTTCCAGAATCTCACAGCCAGTGTGGCCCTGATGGCTGGGGGATTCTGAGAGCTGTACTGTATATCAAGCCTCTTACTTCTACAGTTTCACCTAGTGCCCTCCCAGAAAAGAAAGGTTAATAATGTGAATAAATCACCTATATAGGTCATTTTATGCATTTCATGCTAGCTAATGAGGAAGGCATCATCCTCTGAAAATGCTAGAGCAGTGGTTCTTAACCTCTGATCTGTGGACCCCCAGGGGGTCACGATGTCCTCACAGGGGGTCTGCAAAGGCTTGAAGGCTCCTCAACCCACCTTCTGCCTGCAGTAGAGTGGCCACATGGCAGGAGCCAAGGCAAAGGCTGGCTGGTTGGCTTGGCCTGCACATTGCCATTCAATCTGCTCTAGCCACAAACTTGCAGTAAGGAGGAGGAAAAAAGTCTTCCTTCCCCCTCCAGTGACTCTGAGGGAAGGGTTAATGGATGGTGTAATTGTATTATTATTATTGTTGTTGTTGTTGTTATGGTTTTAAATCTTGAGTTACGTCTTGGGGGTCCACAGCAACAAACGATATTTAAAAGGGGTTACTGATAAAGAAAAGGTTAAGAACCACTGTGCTAGAGCAAAAAGGTGATGATCAATGCATAAGAGTGGCATTTATTTTTGCATAAGGGTACTGCCTTTACCACTGCTTCTTCATATACACTGGGTCTCTGATGGATTGTCCAGTGTTACTCTGTGATGGATCTCCTGTGATCCTCCAGTTGCTTCTAAAATACTGCAATAACTTGCTACCTTCACATCTATTGTGCTCGATTCTAGTGACAGACCAGATGGAAAGTGCATGACATTGTTGAATGCTGAAAGCAAACAAGCAAGCAAGCATATCATCTGGCAGTTTAGTTTATAATCCATCTCTCACTGGCAGATGCTAATATGGAGAGCTTTCTGTAAGTTATTGCTTAAGTATCTAATAGTGACTCTTTTGGCCTACACAAGCAGAGTTCTGCCACATACGAATTCATTATCAGAAAGCACTCTAACTTAATAGATTATGAAACGCTCCATATCCACGGAAGTTGCACCTTAAATCAACTGCATTTAATAATGCTGTTATTCAGTTGCAGCCATGGTCAATGAAGTCACCTTGTATAACTCTGAACATATATTTACCTACATACAAGCAGCTGCTAAGTCCACCTGATCAGATACATGTGGAGAGACAGTTAAAAGCGAAAGACACAGAAATAGCCAGTGATTCACTTAGCTTTGTCTTTAGCTATTTCCTCTGGGTTTTCTGTCTTTTGTAAGCCATGGTTCTCAAACTATTGGGTGGGCCTCTATGGAGAGGTGCAAGATACCCTGAAGGACAAAGAGCATATATATAGCATCAGGAGGGACTGGATCGTGCAACAGCCAATGCCACATACAGTACAACCCCCTACATAAGGTATATGTTCCTGGACTTGCTGTTGGAAATGTGAAATTGCAGATAATAGCAAATCTCACTGAAATGGGCATTTCCTAGGTCCTCCAGCACAACTCTATGGTCAATTTCCAGCTGAAACATATCACAGAATTGCACTGGGGGACCTAGAAAACGCCTAGAGATAACATATTTTTTGGACACAGGTAAGTAAAACCACAGATAATGGTCCCATGGATACAGCGGTCATACTTTATATTATATTCCCAATAATGGTTTCGAATGGTTATTAATTACACTGATACATTTAGCATTGGTGCTGTAGAGAGGTAGGGATCAAACAGGAGGTTTAGATTACAGCAGCTTCTCTCACTGCTGCATTCTTCCCTGTCTGGTTGGTTTTATGAGAGTCCCGGATGCCCAGCTGTCATTCTCTTCTAATGCTAGTAGCGGATTGTAATGCGTACTGGCAGATAAAACACAAAAACAGGCTGAATGCATGCAGAGGTATGCAAGAGTTCTGTGTGCTTGCTTGCCAAAGAAAGGTCTGTCAGTAGGTTGAACAAGTAAGAAAGTAGAGGAACTTTAGAAAGAAAACGTAGGAAACTCCATTTTAAGTCAGATTTGAAATACAATTCCAGGAAAGTTCAAAATGGTGCATTCTGTCATGTTATCCTGAATAATAAACAAATGGTGTGACTTCATATAGGCCTAGTACAAATGTAATGCTGAGCCAGAGGTTAATGTAGTCTGTGTGAGCCTTGGACTTGTGGACTTCCACTCCCTTTCCGCTTAGTGCAGTTATGAAGAGAAAAAAATGGAATGCATCTGCTTCTGTTTGCAGCTAACATCAAACTGAGGACTTGGATGATGTCTTCCTAGAAGAGATGACCACACATTCAGACAGGAGAGATGAAGTAATAATGGGGGATTTTAACTATCCTGATATTTGTTGGAAGTCCAACTCTGCCAAAAATTTAAGGTCTAACAAATTCCTCACTTGCCTTGCAGACAATTTTATTGTCCAGAAGGTGGAAAAGGCAACAAGGGGGTCAGCTATTTTAGACCTGATCCTAACCAATAAACACCCTGGAGAGCTCCTTTCAAGTTTGGGCTAAAACCTGGCACAGATTCACCACTCCAATGACATGGAAACCACTAGCTGCTGCTAGTGTTAAGATCTAGACATAACCCTCTTCTTCCTGTAGCAGTTCCTCTCTGCTGTCCATACCATCTTCTGCTAGCTGATCACAGAATTCTGCTCAGCCTGGAGAAAATGGAGCAATAGGGGAAATGCAGCACAGAATAGGTAAAGAGGTAGTTCAGGAATATTTAGCTACACTAAATGAATTCAAGTCTCCAGAGCCAGATGAACTACATCCAAGGGTACCACTGTGAACTGGAAGCTAATCTACCAAGAAAACAAAGTGGCTTTTTCTACACTTTTCACCTGACTGTCCCCTCCTTCCTTTACCCTTGCCAGCCACTCCATTCCATTGTGCCTCCCACCCAGTAGCCAGGATTTTACCCTGCTGGGTGGACATTTGCACCATTGAGTTCTTTGCTTTTCTATAGTTTTTTTCTTCAGAGTTGAAAACCTACCAATTACCCCAGGTCTGGTTATACCTACCTTTTATGCATGGGTGACCCAACATTGGCACTAGTTCTACAAGTATAAGAACATTTGAATCAGTATTAACATTCACACCTGGTGGTTTTCATGTCAGTGGGGTAGTGAATCCAGACCAGGTTTTAGCCCAAATTAAAAAAATACTCAACAACCCACCTTGATGTAGTTTTAGTTCCTGTTAATCAATCAGTCAGTACTGCTTATCTTTTTAGTTCTCTTCACTACTGCCTTGAGATGTTTGACTATCAGTTTGACTATCAGTTCAAACCAAAATGAGACTTTCAGTTCCCATATGAAAAAGTGAAAAAAACTAACAGTATGCTACTTGTCCAGAATGCTCAGCAGTTATTAAAGTGAGGCATTAGGCAGTGAAAGGGATCTATTGGCTTCCTTCTCAGCAGTGAATGTGGAAAGCATTAAGTAATCTTAAGAGACATATTCAGGGACACTTCTCTTCTAACAGCCCTGCTGAGCAGGGCAGAGCAGAGCAGAGTAGATAATGCTACAAATAAAATGCCAGCATTCTTTTCTTTTCTTTTTTTTTTTCCTTTCTGAACTTTAGCACTTTATACTTTATTTTTTATCTCCATTCACAACTTCTTTTCCAATCTTCTTTACAGAATCATACAAATTCGAGTTACATGCCTCATCAATTTCAGAATCAAATGTACATGTTTGTTCATATTCGATTTTCCTTTGCAAAATCATCTATACAATTATCTGTACTGCATCTCAAATCCTTACTATCTCTCTACTATCATTCCTAGACTTCCTTTCTCATATTCCAGATGTGACCAGATTAATCCTTTATTAACAACCAGTGAACTTCTCATTATTACCCCTTTTGTCATTTTCTATCTTCTTTCTCTTAAATTGTTATAATTACACTATGAAACACTCCAAAACTTTAATGTTTTCTGTTTGTTACAAATTAAGTTTCGTTGTCGCTGTTTCCCTTGTTGATAATTAATCTATTACGACATTGCAATACTATAATAATATGATGATACAACATTGTAATTATACTCCCTACTCCTTCCCCTTCTTGACTTAGTTCCCAATGTTTTATCATGGGCATCCAACTAATCAAGGACTTTTTATTTGAGACATTCCTTAATCTGTTCGTTAGACTGTCTATCTAGCTCAACCATATCTATCACTTTTTTTAACCAATCTTTAATGCTGGGAGGTTCTTTTTGTTTCCGTTTTTGTGCTATTACTAGCCTGGCAGTAGTAATCATATACAGCATTAGTCTCCAGTGCTTAATTTCATCAAAATGCCAGCATTATTTTCAAGACATTGTTTGTCTGTTTGTCTGTCTGTTTGTTTGTTTGTTTTGCTTGCTTACTTGCTTATTGTAAGCCACCATGAATTCCAGCTTTGCAGAAGAGGTGTGGTATAAATAAAGTAATGGAATAAAATGAAATAGAATAGTGTATCAGTGTGGTGCTGCCCTTGAAGATTGTTCAGAAACTGCTGTTGATACAGAATGCATCAGCTTAGAACACTTAGGGGAGCTGAGCTCTCAGATCATACTACACCTTTTCTGTGTCATCAACACTAGCTACCCAGTTCAATCCCTTCAAATCCCTTAATTGTTTAGAGCAATAGGATCAGAAGGTCAGCCTATGCACGTATGTGTCTGCCCTGCATTAAGATGTCAAAGGCCCTTCTCTCTAGTTTAGAAGTGAGAGCCTTTAGGCCAGTGATGGCGAACCTATGACACGCGTGTCAGTACTGACACGCGTAGCCATTTCTGATGACACGTGGCTACTGAGGCGGCCCCATGCTGAGAAGGATGTTTAATACACACCCCACCCTCCCTAAAGTGGCAATCAGGGCTTTGAAGCCCAGTTGCCACTTTCCTCCACCCCCCTCCCTAAAGTGGCGATCGGGGCTTCAAAGCCCTGGTCACCACTTTCCTCCCCCCTCCCCCATCCCTAAAGTGGTGATTGGGGCTTCGAAGCCCCGGTTGCCACTTTCCTCCACCACCACCCCCGCCTTCCTAAAGTTTTTTCCTCAAAGTGACACACCACCTGAGTTATAATCAGTTATTTGGCGAACTTTGACACACCAAGCTCAAAAGGTTGCCCATCACTGCTTTAGGCAGATGAGTACAAAGGCCAGGGCTTTCTCAGTAGCAGCCCCATACCTTTGGAGTTCCCTCCTCAGAGAAATACAAATGGCCTCATCACTGTTGGCTTTAAAGAACTGCTGGAAGACAATTCCATCAGCAATGAATATTTTGATCTTTAGTTTGAATGGGTGGACATTTAAATTGTATTTTCATCTTTTTAAGCATCTTGTAAACTGCCTTCTGAGACTGTTTATGAGTGTATCCTGAGAGACACATTAAAAAATATTTTAAATACATAAATAAACAATTAGACATGTCTACAGGACTGAAGAAATCAACTTTATCTGGGCTCAAAGATACACACACATACATATATGTATGTGTGTGCATATACATATACACACATACATACATACACGCATACACACACACACACAGAGAGAGAGAGAGAGAGAGACTCTAAAGCAAATACATTTACAGATTGACCTCTTCTGTATATGTAATATATATGCAATATATATGCACAAAGCACAGGGAAATTGGGTTTTTGGGACCTATGTCTGTTCTGTGTCTTCTTTAAAAAAATTAAATTTTACTTTATTATATTGTGGCCAATCAGTGTGAAAAAAATAATATAAATCAATACAAAGGTGGAGAACAGAACACAGATCAGAGGATGCTACATCCTTATAGCTAGGATGATCACAGTTCGTTATTCTAATTCTCAGTCCGGTCATCCACATTTGAAAATACCCCCTGGTGACCTTGTTTTATAATCAGAGTTTAATGGGAGAAAGAGAATAAGCAAAATGTCCAGTGCCTTCATTGCTAACTTTTATCTTCTCTAACAATCTTTCCATGTTTTCTGTTAGCCCTAATTAAATTGTGAGCTATGTAGTTAAGGGAGTGTGTTTGGGATAAAATGTGTGATACCTGTCTGTCTATCTTATGTAATATATCATGAACCAATGCTTTTCTCACCTTTAGGATAAATCCAGACCAAGTCATGCCTACAGCAGACCCATTGAAAACAGTGGCACTTGTCATGACTAACTTGAGACCCATTGCTTTTAATGGGTGTACTGTAAGCATGACTTATTTTGGATCCAACTTTCTGAAAATAAAAAGTATTTTTATTATGTCTTGAAACACAAATTGGCTGTCTCTTTCAAGAGAACCAACATTTCCTTTACAGATAAATCCTATACCTGTTTACACAGAAATACTGTACATCACATTGTCTCCAATGACTCTCATGAAATTGTGTATAGGATTACAGCCCTAATTTACCTTAAGTTAATTTTTAAATACTTCAATCATATATAAGAAGTGTGGTGCAGTGGTTTGAATGCTGGGCTATGACTCTGGAGACCAGGGTTTGAATTCCTGCCCAACCATGGAAACCCATTGGGTGACCTTGTGCATGTCACACACTCTCAGCCTCAGAGGAAGGCTGTATGTTTAGCCTGGAGAAGAGAAGGTGACACGATAGCTGTGTTTAAATATTTAAAGGGATGTCATACTGAGGATGGAGCAATCTTGTTTTCTGTTGCTCCAGAGACTAGGACACGGAGCAGTGGGTTCAAACTCCAGGAAAAGAGATTCCACTTAAACATTAGGAAGAACTTTCTGACAGTAAGAGCTGTTTGGAAGTGGAATGCACTGCCTCAGAGTGTGGTGGAGTCTCCTTCTTTGGAGGTTTTTACACAGAGGTTGGACGGCCATCTGTTGGGGGTGCTTTGATTGTTTATTCCTGTGTGGCAGGGGGATGGACTGGATGGCCCTTGTGGTCTCTTCCAGCTCTATGATTCTATGACAAACCTCCTCTGAACAAATCTTGCCAAGGAAATCCCATTATAGGGTTGCCTTAGGGTTGCCATAAGTTGGAAATGACTGGAAGGCTCACAACAACAGTGTGAGAAGTGGAGAAACCACTGGCCAACACACTAAGAAAATCTTCCTCGACCAATTGGCAGAAGAGGACCTACACTGCAATGCAATCCTAAATCAAAGATGTGCTGGTTTGCAGTGGATTAGACAGCAGCAGCTTGTTTTCTGCTCCAGAGTTTAAAGAAGCTTTCCAAAAGAGGATCAACACCTTGAAGAGCTCCTTTCAAGTTTGGGCTAAAACCTGGCATCGATTCACGACTCCAATGACATGGAAGCCAGTAGCTGCTGCTGATGTTAAGATCTAGGCATAACCCTCTTCTTCCTGTTGCAGTTCTTCTCTGCTGCCCATAACCTCTTCTGCTAGCTGATCTCAGAATTATGCCAGCAGAGCAATCTACTGGAAGGGCAGCTCTGCTGGCTAAGATCTGCCAAAAGAAGAGGGAAATGAAGAAGCATAGGTTGGCTGGGTGAGGGAGGAGATGAGTTAAACCAGATCCAGATTTTCTCCAGCTCAAGCAAAGAGTCAAAATGCTGGTGCAAAGTGAGATCAGAGTGTGGATAGACCTAAGTAATTACCAACGTGACAAGGCTGGGAAGGGGCTTCCCTTCCACGAGGCTTGGGAGTCAGCACAGCTTCAATTGGCCTAGTCTCAGCTAAACTGGCCCCTGGACACTTTTGCCAATTACGATTGTGCTCTTACTCTGTTGCAGCAAAAATTATAGAGACTTCTGAGACGTTTTAAAGACTGAGAAATGTATTATGGCAGAAAGCTTCATGGACCAGAGCCCAGTTCATCCCTTTCATCATTCTGAACCTTTTGCCTTTGGAATCTTGCTTCAAGACAAATCAAAGAAAGATGAATAATGCACACAAAATAATAAATAATATATGGAGGAAAGGCACATGCAGTTGAGAGCAACTGAGGTTAAGGGAGATTTTTCTCTCTTTCTACTTCACATAATTCAAGCCTAATGAGCTTGGATAGTAAGTACTTTTTTGGACTACAGCTTCAAGAATCTCCCAGCCAGCATTCTGACTGAGCCTCTCCTCAGTTATGCTGGATTGATATTGGATAGTTTCCCACAAAGTGGCCAAAACAACTAAGATTAAAGTAACAGTGTATTTCAAACTTCCCTATATTCCAATACATCTGTTGGTCTTATTTTAGCAAAATATTTGTGTTTTGTAATTTAATATGTTTCAGCTGACTTTCTACTGAGATATTCAAGGTGATCAAAATCAATTGAAAAACATAAAACTACAGAAGCATAACATTAGACACAAGGTGCATAAAAACAGTGTCAAGAAGTTCAAATCACTAACTATGTAACCTCCCATGTAACACCATCTTAGAAAAGCTGAGAAAGCAAACAGACACACACACACACACACACACACATATGAGCAACAGGGTGATTTAGCAGGCTTTCCCACACTCAGAGTTTCATAACTGCCACAACAGAGTTTGTCCATCTTGGGTCAGGAATATCATATGACCTCTGTCCAAAGCATTGGCCACCTTACAATGGGAAATGTCTGGAAGTTTACTATGACTTTGCTTTTCATATATTTCCTAGTGGGGGAGGGGGAAACAGTAATTATGAGTAAGTGGTTGTTGGTGTGCCATGGGAAGAATAATTTTTTTCTGAGGAATATCAGCATGGCTTCTGCAGAATATGTCCTACCTCACTTAATATAACCTTTTGGATTATGAGAGTGCCAACAAGGATGTGGATAATGGATTATATGGAAGATGTTTATATACCTGAAGTTGCAGAATCCATATAAGATCAACCTATATCTTACAGTTGTCATATGTTAATCCAGCTCTCTTCTGTTATCGTTTCCCCCAAGTTGCAGCCATGAGGGAGGGAGGAGTTCAGATTGATATTTCTCAGTTTAACACCCACTCCACATCTCCAGAGCTATTAGCTACAGAGAGGAAAACATATAGTCATACGCTTTCCCCTTCACTGCTAACAGCAGCTGCAAGAAGACAATTTGGGGTGGGAAATCAGTGTAGGTGCAAAGAACTTGCTCTCTGCTCCCTGGAACAGGACCACAATCCAAATTAATCCCCCCCCCCGCTATTCAATATAAAAAGGCAGGGGGGAATTCCACATGAAAAATAATTTGTCCCTTTATAGTAATGGGATAGAGAACCAGCACAGTTTGAAGTGTTGAACTAGGCCTCCAGGAGATCAGGGCTTGAACCCCTGATCAGCTGTGGAAACCTAGTAGGTAACCTTGGGCAAGTGACACTCTCTCAGCCTTGGGGGAAGGCAATGGCAAACCCACTCTGAATAAATCTGGCCAAGAAAACACTATGATAGGGTCTCCATAAATCAAAGTTGACTTGAAAGCACACAAGAGCAACAAAGCTGAGGGATAAGAGGATGTGTCGTCTTACAGTCAGTGACTGATTATAAAACAGTGAAGAGCACATGGACAGCTAAGCCAAGTGTCCCTCATCTTATACCTGTGCATTTGGTTTTTGCAGCCTCAATGTGGAATTTTGTATTTGTCTTTGCTGAATGTCATTCTATTTGTTTGTTCTATTTGTTTCAGCCCAATTTTCTAATTTATCAGGGTCCTTTTGGATTGTGTCCCTATCTTCCAATGTGTTGCCCACCCCTCCTAGTTTTGTATCACCTGCAAATGTAAAAAGGATTCCCTCTACCCCATCATTGAAGTCACTGATAAAAATGTTGAAGTGTCAGCCCCAGGACAGAATCCTACGGCACTCCACTCTAGACTTCTCTCCATCTTGAAGCACAGCCACTAATGATGACTCTTTGAACATGGTTTTCTAACCAATTATTGATCCATTTGATGCCATTTCCATCTATGCCACATATAATTAATTTCCTTATCAAAATATCATGGGGGACTTTATCAAATGCTTTACTGAAATCCAAATAGAAGAGAATTAGACAAATTAATGGAGAATAGCTTGTAAAATGTCTCTTAGCCAGGTAGAACATTTGGCTTCAGAGGTAGTATGTTACTGAATCTAGTAACTGACCATACCAAGCATGGTGCCAACTGCTGGAGCAACTGTGCCATGCAGGCTACAGTGGCAATATAGCATGAATTGTGGGTGTTTTTCTAAAGAAAGCATAGCTCTCTGCACTCATCATAAATAACAATTACCTGAAGGAGCCCTGGTGCTACAGTGGTTAAATGCCAGTACTGCAGCCACAATGTTGTGAGTTCAATCCTGCAGGGCTCCAGGTTGACTCAGCCTTCCATCCATCTGTAGGTTGGTAAAATGAGTACCCCACTTGGGGGGGAGGGCAATAGCTAACACACTGTAAACCACTTAGGGAGTGTTTCGCACTGATAAGCAGTATAGAAATAAATATAAATGCTATTGCTAACGCTATTGATAGTGCTGGAGCAGTAGATATAGTACTGCAATCTACTACAGTCTGGTTCCTAGTGACAGCATTTTTACTGCATCTAGCTTTCGTTCCTTGCCTCATTCTCCATCTGACCTTTTATCAGCAGATGGCCAATTTTCCTGTCTTCCTAATAACACCTGCTGTGCTACTTATTATATTGCCAGTTACAATCAAATCCACCCTGGGATGATTATAGGTATACCACATGTTAGGACCAACAGATCAGTCAGGGGGCATGTACACATCAGCTGTTGACTCACACAGACATACGGGAAGCAGTAGATATGCTGAGGTAATTCTGATTGGCTCTACCATTATTATTATGGTGTTACTGATACAAAAGCTAAAATGGTCTTTGACAGTGAAATGGTCTTCCTGCCCCTATTTGTTTTTCCTACTAGACTCATTTGGAAAACCCTCAATGTGTTACATGAAAATTACTTCTGAAAAAAATGATTAGGGTCAACATAAAGTTGCCTCCTTTCTGTCTCTGATATATACTTGGCTCCTGCAGAGGCATGGTTTCTCAGTGTTGTGGTGGTGGTGCTGTTAGAATAACAGAATCTTAGAGCTGGAAGGAACCACAATGGTCATCCAGTCCAACCGCCACCATGCAGGAGTACACAACTAAAGCACTCTTGAAAGATGCCCATCCAACCTCTGTTTGAAGACCTCCAAAGATAAAGAACCCACTACCCTCTGAGGCAATCTATTCCACTGCCAAACAGCTCTCACAGTAAATAAGTGCTTCCTAATTTTTGGGTAGAATTTCATTTCTTGTAATTTGAATCCATTGGTTTATGTTCTAGTCTCTGGAGCAGTAGAAAACAAGCTTGCTCCATCTTCTACCCTTCGGATATTAAAAGATAGCTAACATGTCATCACACTGTCTTCTGTTCTCCAAGTTAAACACATCCAGCTCCCTAAGTCATGCCTCATTGGTTTCCAGACCTTTGATTATCTTAGTCACCTGTCTCTGGACATGTACCACCTTTTGACATCCTTCTTGAACTGTGGTGCCCAGAAGTGTCTTCATGTTGTTTCCAACTTATGGTGACCCTAAGGTAAACCTCTCATTGTTTAGAGGGTCTACCATTGCCATCCTTTTAACCTGAGAGAGTGTGACCTGCCCAAAGTCACCTAGTGAGTTTCTGTGGTCAAGCAGGGATTCAAACCCTAGTCTCCTAGAGTCCTAGTCCAACATTCAGACCATTACACCACACTGACGTCTCAAATACTGGGAACCTCTACTTTAACACTTTTCTGCCACTGCTTCTACTTTTCATCATTTCCCTGAGTTTCTTGTTATCTGGTGTTATTAAGCTTCCCTGAAATTCCAGGAAGTGTAGTTTAGGGCACATGTAAACAGTGAGCCAGGAAAGGGTTGCCCACACATCCCACTCTTTCCTGCTCAAAATTCCCTTTGCACCAAACTTTTTTTAAAAAAAGAAAAAGGGCTGCTTTGTTTTTACTACTTTTCTGTAGGTATACTACAGTTCTAAGTTAATTTTTTTATGTCTGGATAGGAAATCTTGGGGACAGGCGACTTGGCCATTTGAACAGCTGGGGCTGGTACAAGGAGCCTATTGGAAAACAGAAACTTTTCATGTGGCTAAAGTGAGCCTCGGATTATACACCCTTATTGCTTCCCTCAGTTCAGTTCTCTCTGTTATTGATTTTTGTGTTGTGAAGAGCTACAGTTTGCCTTCAGGTCCACACAGATCGATGTGAAAGAAAATGGAAGAAAGAAATATTTTTTTTAAAAAAACATGGAAATCCACCAGCTCCCTAATAAAGCCAAGATCAATTGTGTGCTCCTAGTTGCTAGACAATGGCTCAAATTTCCCAGAAGTTCCAGTGCTATAAATTTTTCGGTAAACATTAAGGGTCTGATTCATTATTTTATGAGGGTGGATACAGAAAACTGTTTGCCACAGTGCCTTAATGTATACCCTTCAACATTTCACAGCTGAAAACCAGGACATCTGTGACCAAGCAGCTTCAGAGTGTGGTCAATATGGCAAAAATTGAGGGAAAAAGTTATTAATGAGGAAGAACACACAAGCTAAGAGAGGCTGCAGCAGTTTGCTTTTGCCTCAACCTACTGCGAATGGGAAGATCCCACCACTTCCTCTCTGCTTACCCCTGATGAATTAATGAGTTTGCAGCAAATGAAGTAAGCTACTCAGTTTGCAGCAATCACAGTAAACTGAAGACAAAGGTGGGGAGTGGGAGAAGAAGACAAAAAACAGGATATTTTAAAGATAGCTGAAAAATTGGGACAACAGAGGCTTAATAGAAACTTGCTGCCAAGTTGGGACAGTTGGAGGGTATGTTTAATACAGTGTGGATCTGTAATTAATTGGGTAAACTGCTTGTCTATTGCAATGGTGACCATTTTGCCACTCTCCTGAATTTTTTATATCCTCAGATATGTAGTAAACCTGTCTTTGCCACTTGACATGACAGTGCAGATGAATGGCTTACCAAATAGCACTGTATTAATCTGCTTTACACCAGGGTAGCTTGTCAATCTAGCCCAGTATTGTTTCCTCCAATGGCTCCAGATCACTGGAGTCTCCATATCATCTTCTATCTCATACTTTAAATGAGAGATGTCAAGTGTCAGTCCTCTGTGCAAAGTATGTATTCAAATATTGAACTATGGTTCTGCCCCTGTGATCGATTACATGTGCCCCAAAGTAATTTAGCATGTAGCTAAGTGTTGTTCACCTCTACTCTTCTTTCATTTTAGCGCCATTCCTTCAGTCTGTGTAATTATTATTTTCTGTCTTCCATGAAATTGCATGTTGCAGGCAGTAAAATGCAGTCAGTAAAATGTCACAGCCACCAACTCATTAGTAGCACCCATAAGTTTATTCCCAGAGCAGCAAGATGGCAGATCCATTCCCTCAACCCCATTTGATGAAAATGTCACCCCAATTCAGCACGCTATCATGGCTGATCATAAGATCTAGAGTCAGAGACAGACCAGGACTTGAGAGGTTCTGAACGGTTGCTTGTCATGTAAATTGTGTTTTCAGGTGCAGCAATTGGGTTGAGAGTGTTGGGGAAGTGGGCCAGTTAGATAACACCAACAGTGAGGGTAGCAGAATATAGCAAGAAGGTAGCCAGGGTACCTGCCAATAAGAGAGGGGACCATAATGCTAGAAACAGCAGAGGCACAGCCTTCCAGTGGTACCCCAATTAAGGCAGAGCTTGTACTGTGAGATACTTTGTGGAAGCATGGGAATGGCCACTCAAACAAATTTACTGGCTACCAAATACTTTAAGAAAGGCAATTGTTTGAGTATGAAGGGTGGACTTTTATATCCATTGCATTGTTGAATGGTATAACTGTAAGACCTTATGGGGGGTGGGAGTTCTTCAGCATGATAACCCCGTACCCATAACTGAGTCACTGTAATAGGAATTGGTTAATTAAGTTTCCTCAGATGCTTGCTTCTTGGAAACACTGTTCTGATGAGAATCCTCTTATTCTTCTCAGAGGGATTGTGGCAGCATTTCATATTTTAACAGATAGATAAATGCATTTGAATGTTTCTCTGGGTTCCCTTTTTGTGGCACAGCTGAATTCACTCCTGATTGTTTCAATGTTGTATGTATTTTTTTTTACCCAGATGATTTTTGTTTTGTTTTGCATATAAAGGCCTCAGTCCAATTGCTGGTCGCAACTAGAATAGACACAAAGAAACAATAGGACTTTGATGACCCAAAACATTTGTAAGTAAGGTTGTTAGAGCTCAGGTTTTCACAGGTCATCTCCAGGTGGGAGATGAGGGTGCAAATTCTCCAGTTTCAGGGGGGCTGAGCTCTGGGCAAGATAAAAGGGCTGTGAACAAATCTCCAGATCAGCTAGTAGAACAGCAGTTTGCTGCAATTTGTGAGGCTTAACTGATTTCTTGCTGTAACTTGAAAAGATTCTCTAGGCGACTATATGGTTACTTAGCTTTCTCCTTCCCACCTAGTCATCCGGAGTGCCAGGGCTCACCCTCTGCTCTGCATTTACTTTCTAGCTGGAAGCTAGTAGCCTTATCCTGTCCCCTAAGTAAGAAGGAGTAATACCCTTATTTCAACTTGCTGGGGCAACAGCCCCTTTAGCCAAGATTTCTGTTCTAATTTCCAAACAGGAAAATATGTTTTGTGTGTGTGTTTGAATGACAAGCTTTGAGCAACTCTGGTTGATACTTAATGCACAGGGCTTAGTGATATCACCAGGAACCATCCCTACTCTTAGGCTTTGGTCTGGAAACCTCAGCACCTGAGATGATCCAAACTGGCTATTTGTAAGTGCCATTGATTCAATAACTCTACTCCAGTTGGGACTAACAATTGCATCTGTTGTTGTTGTTATTAATATCCTGTCTTTTCTCCCAATTTGGGAGTCAAGACACCTTGTAATATTTAAAACAAACATAGCTAAAAATTCACAATGTACAAAAGTTAAAAATACTGTATAATTAAACTATCAAAAAAATTAAACCAGTTTTTTAAAAGCAAACCATTAAAAAGAAAACAACAAATAGGAAACCCAGCACATTATGCAAGGCATGTTCCCAGTAAGCATTCAGTCCTCAAAGGCCAGCCAAAACAAAAAAAGTCTTTATCTGCCTGCAGAAAGATAGTAAGGAATGCTGTAGTCACACTGTTATGTGACTAATGTTGCTGTCCTTGAGCAAGCAGGGATCACCAGTATTGAGGCCATGATATTGAGAACACAGCTGTGCTGGGCAGGGCACGTTTCTAGGATGGAGGACCACCGCCTCCCCAAAATAGTACTCTACAGTGAACTTGCCACGGGTCAGCGTAAGAGGGGTGCTCCAAAAAAGTGATACAAGGCCTCCCTGAAACAACATCTCAGGCTCAGCCAGATTGATCACCAACAGTGGTCCGTCCTGGCCTCACATCGGGAGGCATGGAGACGCACTATCCACAATGCTGCAGCCTTATTTGAGAACTCATGACGAACAAGTCTTGAAGAGAAACAACAACGCAGAAAGAATTACAACCTGGAAACATCACCCAAGGAGACCTTCTGCTGTGCTTTCTGCAACCGGACTTGTTTATCTTGAATTGGCCTTTTTAATCATCAGCACACTTGCAGAAAGCACGGGATGAGTCCTTCCTGAATTTTCGTTTGAGAAGAAAAGCCAAAGAGAATCACACAGCAGAATCAAAGCAGTTTGAGAGCACTTTAACTGTCATTGCTGGGATTTGTAGCTTCCTCTGACAGAGAAGACTAAATCTCTCACAAAACTACAAATCCCAGAATTCCATAGCATTGCACCATGGCAGTTAAAGTGGTGTCAAACTGCTTTAATTCTGCAGTGTGGCCACAGCCAAAGTTGCTGTTCTGCTCTCTCTGGGACAGGAGTTCCAGAGCGTGAGAGCAGCCAACAAGAAGGTCCTCTTCTTTGTCCCTACCAGATGTAACTGGGAGGGTTGACCCGTAGCCAACCCCAGTTAATAACCTGGCTGCAGTTTAGGCCTAGGAGTTTGGCCTATGAATACAATTGATATATTGAATTTTAAGGCAACAGTCACTGTTTTCATAGAGTCATAGATCATAGAATCAGAGTTGGAAGAGACCACAAGGGCCATCTAGTCCAACCACCTGCCATGCAGGAATACCCACTCAAAGCATTCCCAACAGATGGCCATCCAGCCTCTATTTAAAAACCTCCAAAGAAGGAGACTCCACCATACTCGGAAGCATTAGAGAAGCATTAGGACTGTCTAGCATGAAGGAACTGCAAGCAAAAATACAAAGATAACCAACTATAGAGTTGGAAGAGACCACAAGGGCCATCCAGTCCAACCCCCTGCCAAGCAATAGAGTTCCCTATTATCCACAGTTTCAGGTATCCATAGAGGGTCTTGGAATGTATTACTCATGGATATGGGGTTTGACCTGTATACTGAATTAAAAAGTGGACCTGTTTAAGGTTTTTGGTTTTGTTTTGTTTTGCTTAATTTGAAGCAAAAGTTGGATACATTACCTTTTTTTTTACTACAGCTCCCAGGTTTCCAAATGGCTGGTTAGTAGGGATAATGTTGCAGTGGCCTTTGTGGGATTCTTGTAGTTTTGTCATTTTATTATTCGGCTGTTGTTCTTTTGCTTCAGTCTCTCTAGTGGGTTTTAAGCACAGCTATGTGTATCATGTCCTAAGTGCATTGCATTTCCCTTCCCAGGCAATCAGAATTTTGTAGCCTCTTAATTAAAATGAAAATTGATCAGATTTCCATGATTTCACATAATTTATTATGATTTCCTAGTGGGAGGGGAATTGATGAGAGGAGATGATAAAATCTCTTGCCAGACACACAAAATCTTATTCAGCCACCTCTTCCATTTCAAAGCTTTTCATGGGCATTGTCAACACACTTTCAAAAATAACTTTGTAGCCCATAGGAGGAGTTTAGGAGTAATTCATCAGACTGAATTTTCATACAACCTCATCAAATTTGGCTGACAAGCAAACTGGAATGCACTTGCACACCAAAACCCACACTTCTTAGAATTTTGTGGCCTGGTGTACAACTCAAAAATGCATACAGATATTTTTATATTAAGGACTTGTGCATACAAAATAGAAAAGTATGTGTATTTGTACAAAGTGCATACAAAAATGTATCAAATAGAGGGGGAAATATTTGTAAAAGCAAATTAAGAAAAGTGTATACCAAAAGTGCAAAAAATCATATGTATATATTGTATAAGGAAAAATGCACACAAATGTGTGTCTGGATTTTCATGCTGACTTTCTTTCATGGATTTGGTTGTGTTTTCAAACTGAGGGAAGCATGGACTGAAATAAATATATAGTCAGGGGAATGAAAATTTTTGAAAAACTGACATTTGTAGATCTGCCCAGGCACTATAAGGACTTGAAATTTGCTGCTCCTTCTGTTTTAAAAAGAAAGCGCTGATCCTCAGGAAACAGGATTCTGCACCAGCTACTATCTTGTGAACTACTGTATTTCTGTAATCTATGAACAATTAGGTATAGCCACCATGATGGTCTTCTTGTGAGATCCTCTCTTAAAGAATGACTAGCATCTATGTATCCCTCTTAATGGGCATGTCATTCTTATAGGTTGAAGATGCCATGATGGATGTATATGACTTCGTTTATGAGGATGTGAGAAGCAACACTTCCAACACTAGAAGAGAGGAGCTACACACCATCCACAAAACGGTGACCCATTTGCATGTTTTGATACAGGCAGTTCCAATTAAACTAGTTTCTAGAATTCTGGATTCTACAGAAACAAGTCGATGCTTTGCTGCAGCAGGATTCTTTTCCCATTTCTAAAGTCTACAAATAATGTTTTGAACATGATCTAGCCAAATTTATGTCCTTTTGAGGCTCCTTGATTTCCATAGGACAGAACTGAGAAATGTTTAGTTCCTGTTAAAACCAATTGCCCACTTTAATTCATCAAATGATATCTATACAGTAGGACCTCCATATCTGCTGATTCACTATCCACTGACTCAGTTACCCACAGTTTCAGTTTCAGCACAGATACCATAGAGTCTTCCTAGAAAATGTGTCCTCTCTAGCCATTTTCTAGGTCCTCCAAGGCAATTCTATGATATTTTAAACAGGAAGTCCCATTATTTTCAATAGTGTTCACAATTATCCATGGGTTTTATTATCCACAGTGGAGCTTGGAACCAATCCCAATAGATACGGAGGTCCTACTGTACTACCCTTCAGTGGAATTTCTGGGGGAAGGATATAAAAACAAAGTAAAATATGCAAATCAATATAGAACACCACAACATCACATTGAATAAATACATTACAAAAGATTTAAAAGTTTGAGAGAATTAAAAATGTCTTCATCTGGCATGAAACCAATAACAGGTTGGTGCCAGCAACTTTGACTGGATCACATGCCTTTAAACAAAAAGTGCTACTTCTTGTATTTGGAGCACATACTTTTTAGTTCTTTACAAAGGCTTACATAGGAAGAGATTAGCAAATATCTAAACTGGGGTGGGAAAAATGCTCTCCATAGGCCACATGCAGCTTCCCAAGGCTCAATCAGTACCAGTTTTGTGTGGGGGGGGGGAGAAGACCACATGGGTCTACATAAGCAAAGGAAAGGCTGAAAATGGTGCAAAATTACCATTCACATCCCCTGGAGGTTTTACAAGCTGCTATTGACCATTTATAGCTATAAAAATGGGGGATCTGGCTCTGTGATGCAACCCCAACCTCTGGTGGTTGCCCACCCTCAGCTAGACGAATATGGGGAAATATCCCCCTTACAGCAAGCATCAAAAGTCCCATTGAACCACTAAGATTTTTACTTGAGTCACCTGCTCTGCTGTTACCTACATGATGTTACCTGTGATCGCCAGCAGTGGCACCACACTTATAAGAATGGGTGAAATTAATTCTGGCATGCCCCATATACCTGATACCTCGGTTAGAACTGGGTGGCAGAGTATCTCTGAAGTTCTTGGCCACCATGAGACAGAATGTCACACAGCATAGTCAAATGCACAAATGGAATTAGTTTGCTCACTGACCTTGTTAACTCCCTAATTCCTATGGACTGCTGCCCAGCTTAAAGATTTCTGGTGTGGAGGAGAGAAGGGTATGATACACTTAACAGGGAAAGTGTGGGAAGGCTGCCCTAAGGGGAGTGGAGTGGAAGGAGGGGTGCAACATTCCATGAGCAGGTGAAACTTTGTAGCTAACAACAGCAATTTAGAAAGTTCTAATCTTCCTTCAGCTAATTTAGAATCTGAGACCTGAAAAGTAATAGCAGTATCATAGGAGTGTGTAAGACAGAGCAGTGTAGCTGGAATATGTGTTGGGGAAAAAAGTATCCAGATCCCTCTAAAAGTAGCTGACTAAAGGAAATACCAGGTCTTTGCACCATAGGAGGGTATTTTCATAATATTAGAGCCATAGAAGAAAATCAACATGAGTTCATTGCATTTATGGAGTCCTCCCTTTTTCCCTGCCCTAACTGCGCCTCTCTCAGCACAGATAAGTCAAAGCCATATTTTGTTTTTGATGACAGGCACTGTTTGCTCTTGATTTTATAAGTATTTTCCCCAACTGTAACTACATGTTTTACATTCTGATTATGGGAATACTCTCAAGGCATGAAGAACGACACTATTTTTACAGATAGGGACAAATAATAAAATATACATTTGACATTTGTAGAACTCTCAATATATTTTTTTTAAAAACTGCAAAACAATAGCCTATTTAAAGCCCACTGAATAGAATGGGGCTTACTCCCAGGTATGTGTGGCCCACCTCCCCCTTGCCACCATCATTGCTGCTGGTGGTAGCAGCTGTGAGCTTCCATATCAGTGTGCAGTGAATCTCTGCAGGCTGTGGTCTGAACTTTAAGGGTGATGGTCAATATAGTGAACCCTATGCCCAAAATAGGTTCAGCACTTTAGATATCCCCTTTAAAGTTTGGATTAAGACCTAGAGTGGATTCACTGTCCCAATAACACATGAGCCACCAATTGCCATTGCCTTCTGAAACTAGCAGCACTCTCACTACCACCATCAGTAATAAAACTGCTGCTTAAATTTGTCAGTGCCACAAAACACTTTTCTTTGACTTTTTATTCTTGGAAAGAAAAAAGAGGATCTGGGTCGCATACCTTCCAACTATCTTGATTTGGCAGGGACATTCCCTGTTAACCCTCTGCCATCCCACTTTTCCAGCTGGTTTTAAAATGTCCCAGTTTCTCTCTCTTCCTTCCACATTCCCCCTTTGTCCTCAGCTTACTTCAATAGCTGCAAAAAGTACAAAAGTAGTTCTCACTCTATTATTGACACAGTTGGAGGGGAGGGGAGAAGAAAGGAGGGGTGGAATCTTCCCCTTCTTAATAGACCTGGGGTGGCGGGAAGCAAACTGCTCCAGTCTCTCCTAGCTTGTGTGTTCTTCCTCATTGATAACTTCTGCCATCTTGACCACACTCTGATGCTACTTTGCTGCATGTGTTCCGCTTTTCATCTGTAAAATGTTGGAGGGTATGGCCCCACTCCTGGAGGATTCCATGGTGAGGGAGAGGCTCTGCCACCCTCTTCCTGCACAAGAGAGAGTCATTCCAGTTGTCACAAAATTTTAGCAGCAGCAGCAGCAGCAATAATTGCACAAATATCAGCATCTGATACCCAAATTAAGTAGAGGCCACCAAAAGTTGGAGGCATCAATGGCAGTTTGAAACTTGTTGATGACAATCCATTGAAGTTCTCCATCTCTGGGAAGTTGCCCACATATAGGGTCAGGGTTCTGTTCTGTAAGAAAGCAGAAGATGGACTTTGCTTTCTTCTTCTGCCAATTCTGAATAAGGCAGGCTTCATTAACCAGCCTGTGTGACTACAATACAAAGGATCTGTTTTTTCTGCACAAGATGGAATTGGGAATCTAGCCAAGGCTTCCCCCACCATTTCTTTCAGCTTTGTTTTGGCTGCTGCTGCTCTTAGTGTGACCAAATGTCCTGTAAGAGAAACTGGTCACACAAAGAGTGAATTTCAGCTCCCAGGCAGCATTGCAATATGCTAAGCAGGTATTCTAAACTTCCCTGAGATGCTAGGGCTGATGAAACGGAGGAAATCCTCCCCCCTCCCTCCCCAGCTAGAACCAAATTTAGACAATCTAGTGTTGTCCTAGTGGATGAAACAAACAGTTTTTAAGACAGAAGAGGGGTGATAGGTGCTTTTGGATGAATATTTCCTAACACTACTAATCAAAAGAGTTTATGCAGTTTTTCATTTCCACTTTCTTTACTGTTTTTGTATGGTGTAAAAGAGACAGAAGCAGTGGGGGAAGAATACAAGAGAATTACAAGTGAAAGACATTATCTAGGCCCATATAATTCGACAAATAAGGCAGGGTGATAGCACAACAAAAACCTCATCTGGAAGCACCCTATGCAAATAGTTATTATGCACTACCTTCTGTGGGTTCATCTACACTGTAGAAATAATGCAGTTTGACAACACTTTTAAGTGCTGTAGCTCTATTCTATGGAATCCTGGAGTTTGTAGTTTTACAAAGTCTTTAGCCTTCTCAGGGAAAGCATGCTGGTGCCTTGCCAAACTACAAATCCCAGGATTCTGTAGGATGGAACTATGGCAGTTAAAGTGGTGTCAAACTGCATTGTTCCTACAGGGTAGATGCACCCTGTACATCTACCTAAAATAGTGTAGGTAACATGTGAAATGCTGAGGCCAAACACATGAGATGTAGTGTTACTGCAAATGCAAATCCACAATCAGATTACGCCTCAAACTCATGGAATATGTATATCACTATTTTGTGGATTTTCTTGTATTTGTTGCATGGCCAACCCCTGAATATGTTACATAAAATATTCTTATATATAAGTTAAAGAAAGCAATTACATAGAGGCATTCTCTTTGACAGATCACAAGATACAAAAAGGGCCTCTGTTGCTAAGGATGCAGTCAGGCACAATTTTAAAAGTCTGTGCAAATACTCATGCTTTCACAAGCCCTAGGCAGATGTGACCACTGCAGCAATCATGTGTCAGATACCAATTATGGTTAGGAATGGGATGTTTACCTTCATTCATTTTAAAATTCATACTTTTATCTATGAAAGTATGTATTGTGGCTCCAGTGGTGTCAATCAGCTTTCTGTTTCACAAACTCTTATAAGTATCCTTGTCAGAAACAATGTCACAGAATCCACATCACATTAAATCACATGAACTGTCCTCCCATGTTTCCTACACTAGTTAAAACTCTATGTTATTCATCTTTATAAAATACAGTATATAATTCCTTCTAATAGTGATTCAGCTATTCCTATGCTCATGTATATATAATCAGAACAGCACCTACCATGTACTGGGGGCATGTACTGAGGACTGGTGAGATGGGAGACGAAGAGGAAACTGTAAGCAAAGGAAGAATAGAGTGGAGTGGCTCAAATTCAATACAGAAGCACTCCAAACTACAACATTTTGTTGCAGAGCTCCACTTGTCACATATATTGATACATATGTGAATCATCTTATATTTTTGGAGATGAAATTGCATCAGCCATACACAAGATAGAGGTATCTGAAGACTCAGGAGTAACCCAAAGGTTTGCAAATGCACACAAAAGTTAAAGGGGGGGGGTTCTAAGGAGATGACCCAGCCAATAGACCCATAAAAATCCAATAATACATATGAGATCTCTTGTCTGAAAAAGAGCTAAGCAATAACATTCATGACATTTTCTTTATTTTTTCCCCCCTTTCAGTATCTCTGCTGTGGAAAGAGGTCACCCTTTGATAGAGAAAGCAATATTGAAAATGAGATGTGCCGGTCAGAAATGGTGGAATCAGCAAAAGAGGTGATAATATGCTGTGCTGGGAGTAGGGGTGTAAATCTTTGCCTTTGTCACCCTCACATGGAAGGACATCCCCATAGTTTCCTTTCTTATTGTGTGTGAGAAAAAAGACTTCTGTGCAGAATTCTCTCAGTTTTCAAATCTTGCAAAGCATTCTGGGAAGTGGTTCTGTGCAGAAATGTGGTTTCTCTGCCCAGAAAACCAGTGTAAATTGCACCACTTCCTACACAGAAAAATCACATACATTTCTATGCACTTCTTGAGAAACTGCACTGAAATCTCACCACTCCATTCTCCCCAAATATTCTCTTTAACCCAGGACTTTATCAGACCAGGCAAATATGGCATCGTAACAACCCCTAATTAATGTGAAAGGGGGTGCATATCCAATAATGTCATCCTTTCATGATAATGTCATGTCCAAAACCCATTCCTTTTTATTGATGGGCCAAGCAATCAATTGCTCTCCTGTGGTGCTTTTTTGCCAGCATTGCCAGTGTTTGAAACTTGGCGTCATTGTGCTCAATGAATACAGTGTCAATTAGCAGAACACTTCTGAGTGAGATTGTGATGGCCAGGTAGGGGATGCTCTTTTTATGAAACCTCCCCCCCCCCCGACTCCAGGGTTACTTGTAATTTTTAAAGTGTGTTCCTGTGCTTGTGTCTACATTTTGTGTGTTTATTTTGATTTATTTTTTCAAATTTACCACGCTCGCATCTTCTCACAAGAATTGGCAAGGTCTCAAACCAGGAAATGAATGGAGCTCCCTTCGTTCTCCATCAATGCTAGGGCTGCCTATTCATGCATAACAAAGGTACGTCTGGTTCTTTTGCTGGTATAAAAATGGTTTAAAATATGCTGGCAAGAGAACGTCTGAGGAGGGTGGCCTGATAAAGTCCCCAGATGGGAACTGATGGTTGTTATAGCATTACAGCAGGTATCTGGGAACTATTTTTCTGATAACATCCCTTCATAATTTCACTGTAACATTTAAAGGCCTGGCAACATGAGAATACCTATTAAATGGGTCTTTACCAAGCAGTTCTCCCCTTGTTGGGAACAGGAGGCAAAGAGAATCTAAATTGCTGGCACTGAGATGTTTCCTATGATGAGCCAGTGAGCCATAGTTTTAACATTACAGCAGGCCTGTGGGATAATAAAAGCTTGGGGGAAATGGTTCCCAGGCTAATGCAATATATGATATATGAAGGATACTTACAATTTACTCCCACTCTTGGGAAGAACAGCGATAGAAGCATCCTTGCCTTTGGCTTTGCTTGCTTCCTTTGCCTGATTGGCCAGAAAACCCTTTGCTCAGTTTTGTATTCTACCTGCTTCCTTCTCAGGGAACACTTGTGCTCAAGGCAGATAGATGCAAGTTGAAGGTTAAAGAAGATTATGTTTTTGATGCTGTGAATTGATGATTCCCCTCCTCCTCCTCCCCCCTTTTTAACATGAGCACAGTGGCACACAAGAACACTAGTCAAAGACCAAAATGAAATGTTATGCACAACCCCTGCCAAAAGCAACTGCCTCTCCTGTTCTCCCTGTCCCAACAAACATTTTTAAAACAGGCTTTGCCAACTGGCCATCCTTGGAGAAAACACACACACCCCTTCAAGATCTCTTCTATAGTTCTTGGTACTGAAAATTTGACTGTTTCATAATGCCTTTTAAAATTAAGTTTATCTTTAAAATGGATGCCCAGTAATTTAAAAGAGCCACATTGCTTGTTTAGCCTGCCCATCCATTATTGGTATTAACAGTTGATAATGGGTGGGAATGGGTCAAGACATACCAGCAAAGAATGAATATATATCCTGTAATGCTAGTGGCAGTGTTTGATTTTCAGCTGGCTTTAACCAAATAACTGGGAATTAATATATCCCTGGGCAGGGAGGTCATTAATAACTGTTCCTCCTAGCAGTTTGCTTTCACCAAAACAAAAACAAAAAGGTTCCTAAGTGTTTTTCAGTCTGTATCTATCCATGCTTGAGGAAAGCATTACAAAATTAAGATTTCAACAGATGCCGACCACTTACTGGGAGGGTAGATATCCTTTTATTTTTGTAGGTGATAAAATTCACATCAGCGGACATGGCTGCATACAGGATTTGTGCATTACTTAATTGTGTTGTTCACTATATACCTGTCCAGGGCTGGTTTACACGGTAGGTTTTACTGTGTTAAGTTATGCTTTAGCACTTTCCCGCATCAGTGGTGGGTAGTTTACACGGTATATGTTTACACAGCTATATTTTGTGGCTCTTTGATTTTTTCCGCTTTGAGGTTCACACAGCCAAAAGTGCTGGGGGCATGGCCAAGCACTGGAGAGGGAAAGGAATGCCATAGGAATGTCTGCCCTGGCCCAAACTCCGTGCTTAACAGCTTTTAGAGGCAATCCCCCCCCCACTCCCTTCCCACAAATCAAACGGAAGGTTTTCCTCCTTGCTTAAAACAGCATTTTCTGCCAAATAGAGGAAAGCCGAGAAGCGGGGGGGAATAGCAGTTCAGCTCTGCTACAGCCCTTCATGAAATAGTTTCTCTCCCTCCCCCATGCACAGGATCACAGCTGATGAACTGAGCTTTTACATAATTTCAAAACAGTAGAGAGGATGAGAAGGAATGCTCTCTGAATGAAAATTGTTGGGAATCCTTTTTGTTTGCAAACTGGCTTGCAAAATAACAGACAGGATTTTTCAAAGTTTCCTCTAATCGCTACTGTCTCTCCCTCCCTCCCTGCCCCTCTTTTAAGCCCACCCCTGCATCATCAACCAATCACAATGCAGCTCTGCTGTAACCCTTAGTGGAATGGTAGTTTACACTGCCAATAAAGCGCTACATTGCAAATATACTGGCAAAAGTAGTGACATCCCTTGGCACGCTATATTTGGGTGTTTTATCTTCCCCCCTTCTGAATGAGGTGATGCTGTGCTGCGATCCATGGGAACTATGAGCTATCTTAGTGGTATATTTAGAGGAGTATTTGCCCATGTAAACGACCCCCAGGAGAATGAATGTTGTCTCATGTTCAGATATAATGTAGTAACTGGCCAATGCAGAACATAGTACAGTAATTTACCTGCTATTTGATAAAAAAAGGGGAGGCATACATCTCACCAAATTGCATTGTCTGCATTAGCAGCAAAGAATATGAGATTGAGAATCTTTAATCACATGGCATGAGACTGCAAGGGAGTTTTGATTACTAGAATAGGCTGGACCTGGGATAATGTTTTGTATGTTTTGGGGTGTGATTTTAAATTACACTGAATGGCTTACAAATGGTTTCTATAAATTTCTGCTTAGCCTTTAAATGTCTGTGTGGGCACCAACAGACTTTTATTCTGTTGCATTTTGTTGGACTTGCAATGGCCTAAGGCTAAATATAATAAACAGTTTGAAATAATATTCTCCCTGATATACTGAGTAATGCAAAATGTTTGATGTGGCATCACTGTGTCATGAGTTTCCCAGCCTCATAAAGGAGGGTCAATAAAGTGGAGCAGGAGCAGGAAAACTAAAAATGTTGGAACATAACATCATAACTGATTTTTCATTACTAAATTACAGTTTTCTGTGCTGACAGGTTCTGGGTGCTGCCTGCAACCCTAACCTCATATACTTATAAGTGAACAAGGGGATCTTGTAGCACCTTTGAGAGATTTTCAGACTACACTGTTATAGTGTTGCTATTCCACTTGAACTGCTCTGGCTTCCTGCTGTAGAATTCTGGGGTTTGTAGTTTAGTGAGGCCTAAGAGCTCTCTGGCTGAGAGTTGCAAATGCCCCTCCCTAAACTGCAAATCGCAGGATTCAACAGGAGGCAGCCATAGCAAATAAAGTGGAATAGTAACACTATAACAGTATTGTCTGAAAATCTAGTAAATGAGAGAGAAAATTGTAGCAGAAGCTTTCATAGACTTAGGAGATTTTCCATGAATAAAATCTTGGTGAATATAGCATGGCAGGCTCCAAGCCTTAGCACGAGAGGGAACGACGATCTCGCAGCAGTGACGGCATCGTCCAAAATCGACCCCCTGCCGCACTGCTGCGACGAAACTGTCCTGGACGATCCTTGCACGGGAAGGATCGTCTGAAAATCTCCTTAGTCTGCTTCCTCAGATGTTTATAAAGCTTTGCTTATGAAGCTTATGCTACAATTTTCTCTCTCTCAATTAGTCTCAACAGTGTTACAAGATCCCCTTGCTTACTGATATTCCAGACTAACATGTTTATCTCTTTGAATACTTACAAGTGATCTCTGTGGATTTTAGTGGAGCCTTTTTCAAAAGAAGCTAAAACATTTTCATTTTGTTGGGTCTTTGGTAAGGGGCACTAGAGTCAGTTCTTCTATTTCTGCTGCTGCTGCTTATTATTGAAATTTAGATTGCAATAATTTGAAATTATTGCTGAAAGATATCTGAGAGCCTTTTGGATGGAAAAACAGCTTAAACACAGGGGGGGAAATTATTTTGCAACGTAACCTAAACTTATTTGACCAAACAATATCTTAGTTAACTTAGCCTGAACATTTGAAGAATGCCACATTTACGCAGCTATCACAGAAATGTGACCACTGTGTCCTTATTTTTGTAGTAGACAGATAGTTTAATCTAAGATTACATTTTTCCTGTTTGTTGAGGCCAAACTTCCTCTTATGCCAAAGGCATAGCATTAGCTGCATCAGAGGAAGGGGTTGTTGCAGTTTTGATGGAGACCACAGTAGATGGGGACAAAAGATTTATCATTTCCCACCCCAGTCTCAATCTCCACAAAAAAAGCCACACACATACCCATGCAGCTGTGAAGTTTAGAAACAAGTTCCCAGGTCTGGCTAACAATGATGTTAGTATTATTGTACTGGACTAGATTCCTTGTGGTTTTTGAAAGCCCCACATTCATTTTCTTAGTTTTTGCTCAGATAGAGGAATTAGCTTTTGCAGTAATGGAATAAACTTGCCACTGGTGTTTCAGTAACCCCTAGTTTTGAAATTATAGTACTCCATTAGCTCTTTGCCACTGCTGTTATTTTCTGTCCCTTGCTTTTTCTGTTAGCCATTTGGTATTTCCAGTTTCATAGTACAGTATTTCATCTTCATCTCTTGTTTTCTCTTTATTAGAATATTGTCAGGATACATATTTAAACACTGAGAGAAAAATTGTGATGTGAGATGCATAATTGCAATGCAACTATTTTAGCATTGCTCCCACAAATTATTGTTACCATGTGCCCCCAACATCCACACTCATGCCTTAGCTTAGTTGATGTATGAACTGAAAGCTTAAGGATCTGTTGGAAGGTGTACATGGAGCTTTTACTGCAAATTACACTCCAGTGTCACTTTACTGAAAAAACTGCAAGGCAGGAGCTCAGCTGTTGTCCATCCACATCAGGAAGTGTATGGGAGGCTGTGCCCAGCTATTCATATTTCTGTGTTCCTTTGGTTGGCAATGAATATTGCAGCCATTCCCTGTGGGAAATTTATGGGAATACACAGTATCCTTTCTTATGCTGTTTATGAACATACTGGACACAGCACCACAGAGCCTTGAGCACTTCAGCTCAGTTCAGGCCATTTAAAGGTACAAATACTTAACAGCAATGGATTACTACATTACCATAATGACAAGAAAATATTCCTTCTATAGTAGGCCCTCAGGATTTGGTTCCAGGACCTCCCATGGATACCAAAATCCATAGATGCTCAAGTCCCATTATATACAATAGCATAGTAAAATGGCATCCCTTACGTAAAATGGTGAGCAGCAAGGTTTGCTTTTTGGAATTTTATTTCTGTGAATATTTTCAAGCTGTGGTTGGTTGAATCTGTGGATAAAGAATCTGTGGATATGGGAGCCTGACTCTATTGATGTCATCCCCCCCTCCCCTTGAGAGTTCATCTTTCTCAGAAGATGAAGCAGATGTACCGGGGGGGGGGGTGTCAGAGCAGATACCTGATAGCCGGCTGAGTCCTCCTTCAGTTCAGCAGGTCAGGTTGGCTTCAGAGCAGAAAGAGGAGCTGGAGGAGAGCCCCCCCCCCCAATCCCTGAGAAAAGTCCAAGGCTTCAGTGTCTGGCTCAGACAATCTCCCACAGACAGAGTGAAAGGCTATGTTCAAGGCATCAGGGAGAGCACAGCTGTGAAATATGCTCCCTAAATACTGCCTGGAACCAGGCTGAGCTTGCTGCCTTTATAAGCAGGTTACTTCCCCTAGCAAACTGCTGAATGCTACTTCAGTTCTCCTCTTGACAACTTGGTTCTTGTAAGTGTGGTTCCTGGATTTATGACTCTTGGATTGTTTAATGACTGCTACTGTGACTCCCTGGACTCTGTTTCTGGTTTACAGGTTTCTTGGTCCCATACTGTTTTGACATGGAATAGCTCCTGTTTCCATGTCTTCTGATTTTGGCACTCTGAATTCTTGTTCAGTGTTGAGAGCAGGACAGTTGAGGTGGACCACAGAACTCTAAATGTGTGATGCTTCAGCAAAAAAGAGACATGGCCACACTGGTGGGAGTTTGCTGTTTGCTTTCTAAGTCCTTATTCTTGCTACTACAGTAGTCTTGCAAACATAATACAGGTAACAAAATAGATGTGTTCCTGGGCATTACTTCTTTAACAGAAAATTTTGTACCAGAGGCAGAAATAACATGGAAAGTATAGGAATAGGTTCCTACCCCACAAAAAAGAAGAGTACTTCAACACATTTCAGCCAACTTTTTATTCAGCACTAACAATATGCACATGTCAAATGAACCTTGTCAGGTAACCTTGTCAACCTTGTCAGGTAAGTCATGCATAAGTAAAGGAAAACATTTTGGATCCTCGTGAGACCACTTGAAAACTTCCAAAATGCATTCAGCAATGATGTTTCATTTCTTTCATTAGCCTTCACTTCTTATGATTTCCATTATGGTGGCCACACTTATAGATAGATCCATGTTTCTTTAACGTGATGGGGGTTCTTGGTGAAGCAGGCTTACCTGCTTTCCCCTTTTATCTCCATTTTGGTGTTCAACATGCTCCATAAGGGATTCTAGAGACAGCTACTGTTTACCTTACCTGTTGTGGGCAGGCACACATAGCTACAGTAGGATCAGCTAGAGTAGAAACCCATTATTATCCAGCTCAAGCTTTTATTGTGTTGTTTACTGCTGAAACACTGCTGCAACCTGCCACTAACTGTTTGTGTTTCTCCAGCCCTCCTTTACCACTTTCCCAATGTTAATACTACTAAAAACCTCCGATTAGACAGAGGACAAGGAAGAAAAAAGGGGGGCTGGGAAGACATGAAAAGGTTTTATAAAAAGGAGCTTCTTTGTTGAGAGCTTTGTTAACTGAGGTATGCCTGTATAGATGCTTGCAGTGATGGGGGGGGGGAACCTACCATGCTAATAGCCATTGATGGTAGAATCAAGTATGGGGTATGAAGGATTCCTGATAGCCTTTTGGCCATCCAGACGTAGAACTTCCCACCTTCAGTTCACATGGTCTAAGCAAGCATTGACCTGATCAGTGCCTGGGTGGAGAGGTCACTCAGAACACAATGTAAGCTACTCTGCCCTTTTGTGCTGAGTATTGCATCCTCTTGCCCCCCACCCACTTCTCTCTTATTGTAAACTGTTTAGAGATTTTATTGTATCAAGAAATATATAAGCACACCAAAAATATTTATTTTATGTTAAGTTCCACCTTTCACTTGATATGAGATCACAGTTAAAATGGTAGATAATACAGTTAATAGATATAATTAACAATAGATGATACAATAATACAAAATGCAAATACAAAAACTGTACAATGACACAAAATACAAATAAAGTTAAAACAACAGATAATACAAAAGTTAAAAACAATTCAACAATTGTAGCAAAACATTAATTTAAAACAGTTCTAAAAGGCCATTAAGATGTAGCAATAATCATTAAAATAAAACAAATGCTGTAACAATACATCTGAATGGTAACAGGTTGGGGAAGACTGATATATCTTATCATTCGCTAACAAAGACCATTCTGCTCTATATAAAAAGGCAAGTAGATTGGCCTTTATAGTAGGAATGGGCAACTTATGGCCTTCCAGATATTGATGGTCTGCAGTTCTTATCATCCTTCACCACTGACTATGCCGACTAGGGCTAACAGGGGTTATAATCCAATAATATCTTGAAAAAGCCACAAGTTGCCCATCCTCTGTGCAAAAGAATGAATGGACAAAAATATCTGACAACAGTCGGTGACTGGAGAAAGAAGACTTTGGTCCCAAAGAACACTCTTCTAGTGACCATGTTGTTCTTCAACAAGACTCTTTGTTGGGTTTGCTGCCACAGAGTAATAGATACTCATGTATATAAATAGCCATTTTATCATGGATCAGAATATTCCCATCAGATGATGTTGCCATCATCTGATGTTGTTTACCATTAACCTATAGTTACAGCTACCTGAGAACAAAAGAGGGACATGTTTTGTATCTTACTTGTCACTGAATTGAATGGCCCTGCAATCCTACATATAATGCAAAGGATATACGTTCTATTGGAAAGAACCAAACTAAATTTCTAAGACCACAGACAGGATCAGACCCCACAACTGAAAATCTTTGGTTAGTCCTAACTGAAGTAGACCTATTCAATCAATTGCTGAGTTTTAACACATAAGTAAATCCAATTGATCTGATGGCTCTAGTCTAGTCCAGACCAACAAGAAGATTTAGGCCCATGGGGGTAAGGATGAACCTTGGTTGTTTTGTCCTGTACTGGTCTTTTCTTTGAAAAGAGCAGAAAACTTTTACTCTGCAGGTTACATTCATTTAGGCCCATGCAAGTAAGGGCAAGCTTTGGCTGATTTTCTTTTTGTACTAGTCTTTTCTCTGAAAAGAGCAGGAATTTTTTACTGTGCAGGTTACACTCATGTCTACTCAAGAAAACCAGCAATCACAGCTGTTATAAAATTATAGAAATAAACCATTGTGGAGGGAGGCAAAACATTGCAATTGTGAGAACATAAGAGGATATTATTTCTGGATCATACTAGCTATCCATCTGGGGTAGCTAAGACACTGGAAGACAGGAACAGAATTTGAAAGGATTTTGATAAACTAGAAAATTGGGCAGAAACTGATAGAATGAAATTTAAGAGAGACAAATGTCAAATTCTACTTTTAGGCCATAAAGACCAAATGCACAGATATAGACAGGGGATACATGACTTAGCAGTCTCTGGCTTTTCTTCACAAATGAAGATTCAGGAAGGACTCATCCCACGCTTTCTGCAAGTGCGCTGATGACTGAAAAGGCCAATCTGACATAAACAAGTCCAGTTGCAGAAAGCACAGCAGAAGGTCTCCTTTGGTGATGTTTCCGGGTTGTGATTCTTTCTGCGTTGTTTCTCTTCAAGACTTGTTCGGCGTGAGTTCTCAAATAAGGCTGCAGCATTGTGGATAGTGCGTCTCCATGCCTCCCGATGTGAGGCCAGGGTGGACCATTGTTGGTGATCAATTTGGCCGAGCCTGAGATGTTGATTCAGGGAGTCCTTGTATCGCTTTTTTGGAATGCCCCTCTTACGCTGACCCGTGGCGAGTTCATGGCTTAGCAGTAGTACATGTGAAAACAACCTTGGGATTATTGTTGCTCATAAGTTGAACATGAGATCACAGTGTGATGGTGCAACAAAGAAAGCAAATAATATTTTAGTCTGCATTAATAAAACAATAGTTTCCGATTATCAGATAAGCATGCAAAAAGCATTCCTGTCCCACTATCTCCAATCCCATCCCTGTCCTGGCACAATAACCCTCCCTATCAGACTTACCTTATCTTCCATTGACAGGCAGCCCAGAAATGAACAGAGCTCTAATGGACCTCTGTTCACTTCCTGGACTGAAATCCTGCCTGTTCTCACAAGAAGATGCGAGCGTAGGAAATTCAAAAATAAAAATAAAAATACTCACAAAAAAGTTTTTGAAAGCACAAACACACTAAAAAAAAATTATAAGTAACCTGGGGAGGTACATAAAAAGAGGGTAACCTACCTTGTTTTCATGATCCCACCCAGAAGTGTTCTGGCAGGACTGCCCATTGATGCTGTATTCATGGCAGAACAATGGCACGAGGTTTCAGATACGAATGCCGGCACCAAAACAGAACAGGCAATATATTGATGGCTTGGCTCATCAATAAAAAGAAATGCAAGAATAATGACAGCGGAATGCAAAAGGACAACATTGTGTGATATTGGCATCCTTTTGCATTCTGCTATTGTTAGTCTGGCACTATGTTAGCCACTTCCGATAATCTCCCCAGGCAACCGGGCATGTGGTCTACCAGGCATTTTGGGGGGATTTTTTTAATGATGTATGTTACGCTGGGTCCAGCTACTTAGAAGGAATTTCTTGACTGTAAGAGTGGTTCAGCAATGGAACCAATTACCTAGAGAGATGGTGGGGTCTCTTTATTGGGACATTCAAAAAGAGGCTGGACAGCTACTTGCTGGGGATGCTCTAGCTGCATTGAATGGTGAGTTGGACTCAGTAGTCTATGGGGGCCCCTTCCAACACTGTGGATCTATGGTTCTCCCTCAATGGCCAGCCAGATACCTATGAGAAGGCACCAGCAGATTACCAAAGTCCTCTCCCATCAGTGACAACTGGTGGCTTCCATGACAGTGGAGAAATCCAGTCTGGGTTTTAATCTAAAGGAGCTATCTAGAGTTCTGAATCTGTTTTAGAGACAAGGTTCAGAAACATGCATAGCTTCTGTAAAGGTTGGACTAAAACCTGGAATGGATTCACTACCCCACCAGCCACCACTGTATCCCAAGTTGCATCTCAGCAGCTGGCATTCAGTTGCATACACCTTCCAATGTTGTAAGAAGCTGACATGACTTTGGAGTAGAAACATGGAACCCAATTCTCTCTATGAGAGTTCCTTCATTAGCAGGCCCCACTGTGTTTCAACAGGGTTTACTCCCAAGTAAGCATGCATACAATTGCAGCTCTTGACCTTAAAGCTATTTCTTTCATACTACAGGATTGCCTCCAGGAGATCCAGCGCTTCCTGAAAAAACACATGGAATTTCTCTCTGTACTGATGACCATCACAGTGTTCTTCATGGTAACTATATGTCTGCTAGTATCTTCCTGTTTGTTCTGATCTTGTTGAAACAAAGATGAAGATTCGCATTAGGGTGGCAGCATAGTTCTGATAAAGTTGCAGCATTTTGTTCAGGGAACCTAACCCTTTTGAGGCATCACAGGGACAGGGAGAATTTAGCCATTTGATGGGAAGTAAACTCGTATTAATCAACTCTTCCATTTACGTGCCAAATGAGCAAAATCAGAGTGTGATCAAGATGACAAAAAATGTCAAGAAAGTACACACAAGCTAGAAAAGGCTGCAGCAGTCTGCTTTTGCCTGAGCTGACTGGGAAGGACAAGATTTCACTCCCTCCTTTCCTCTCCCTGTTCCTGAGTTAATTGAGTGGAAACTACTTTTGCCTTTAAACTCAGTTTGTACCAATGGAAATAAGTCAAGGACAAAGGGGGAAAGTGGGAGGAATGGAGAGAAACTGGGACATTTTAAATGCAGTTGTAAAAGTGGGATGACAGGAGAATAATCATGACCACCACTGCCAAATTAGGACAGTTGGAAAGTATGGATTTACTTCACTAGATATCATACTTAAAATTTCACTGCCCACTGTGGGTCTATGCTTTGGGAATTGGTCTACATCTCGGATGGGAAACTGAGAGGAGTTGATGGACCACCTTTGTGTCAGATGGAACCTTGGACAGATGCGCCACCAATTTTTAAAAACATTTTTGAGGAATTCCACCCCCAAAAAAGCCCTTCTGTGCTACCTAGGAGCCATGAGGCAATTTCACCATGTTTTGGGGCCTGATCCAGATGTTTTAAGCTCAGGAGAGTTTGGGAGTTTTTTTGTTTTTTTTTTTAAACTGTTCTTGGTTATACTGTTTTCAAACTATGAAATCGAAGGCTTTTACGGCTGGGATCCATAGATTTACCTTGGATTTTTCTGGGCTGTGAGGCCGTGTTCTGGAATAGTTTCTTTCTGACATTTCACCTGCATCTATGGCTGGAATCTTCAGAGAAGATGATCTGAAAATGCCAGCCACAGATGCAGGCGAAACGTCAGAAAGAAACTATTCCAGAACATGACCTCACAGCCTGGAAAAAATCCAAGAAAAATCTATGTTTTCAAACTGCTTTGTTATTTTTATTAACAGGTTTTAAATTGTTTTAATGCTGTTGATAGTTCAATTCTTTTTTTAGTGTTGACCTTTCCTATATTATTTAATTTGTCCCAGTTTTAAGTTAATTTAAATTCATCTGTTTTAGTTTAATGAGTCTCAGGTGTGGGGCAAAGGCAGGAGATAAATAACCTTTTACTTCCTGGTTGAAAAAAGCTTCCTCTTGGCTTGAAAGCAGTACAGGTGAGCCAAAAACATAGTAAAAGTGATCCCCATGCCCTATGGAGAAACAGCAGCATTTTTAGTTTTTTTAGTTTTTTTTTAATTAAATGTTTGGTTTCTTTGGGGGGAAAAATTGGAGGGGGCCCTGGTGGAATGCTGTGGAGGCCTAAACTAGTTTAATGGCTGAATTATAATAATGCTAGTGTTACATTTTCTTCCCATAGATTACTGACGCTCGAGTTTATGCTTATTTTTCTTTTTTCTTTATTCAAAAAGTTTCTTTATTGAAACAGATTTCTTCCTTTCTTTTCTTTTATAAGGTTTTGAAGAAACTTTTGTGAGTTAAAAAAACCCACTAAAATATAGATAATAAGAGATCAACCATTCCGATATTCTTTAATTTTTTTGCTAAAATTGTGATAGAAATTAGTATAAAAATCAACATTAAAATGATAATTAAATCCTTATTATAATCAAATATATGATAATAAGGAAAAATTGTCTGAACAAAATAAATATTTGGAGGCAGCATTGTTCCCACCTCTGGTATATATGGACAGGACCACCTCGAGGACTGGAGGCTGCCTTAGGCTGGCCACACTGTTTGTCCCTCTGGTATTGCCAATTCTTGACTGGCAGTGGTTCTCCAGAGTAGCAGGCAGAGGTCTTTCATAGTAGGTGCTACCCTATTTAATTAGAAAAGTCAAGGACTGAACCTGGGAGCTTCTACAGGCTGTGTGGTTCTACTACCACCAAGTTAGATTCATTTTTTAAACAGTTAGCTTTTGAGAAGAAATTAAGATGTTATCTTCAAAAAAAGGGAGGGCATGCTGAACTTATCTCACAGCAATAATGGGTTATCATCAGCAAGATGTGACAATTTTTACAAGATGCTTTTTCAATGAAATCACTCAGAGGTGCACCTATATTGGCATTTGAGAGAATTCCTCCACCTTGACACAAGTGCTTGAATACCTTGGTAAAGCTGACACAGTGCTGAGAGAACTGAGCTCTGTGTGTGACCACCCATGCTTTAGACTCTCATCACAGCCAGCTAATAGTCAACCATTAGTGCCATGATTCTCTGGAATTATAACACATTACTCAAAGATGGTGAGATAAAGTACCAGCTCCATTGTTTCTGTGTAAAGTGACTCCAGTGTGGTTGTTTGTATCCCAATATCAACATCTCAGCATTCCTGCATGTGTCAGCCTCTCTCACACACAAACAGAGGCTCTGTCCTGTGCTGTACTAACACTAGCACCAAATCTGTCTTCCTCCCTCCCTTCCACCTACAGCCTTCTACAGTACTGAAAACTTGCTCTGCAGAGTTATCTAATTCTACAGAATAGATTTTTAGCACATATGGGAGTGGAATTGTAGGAAACATGTAATTGGCCCCTCCCAATTCCACTAGAGGAATCGCCCTGCTGGATCTTGCTTTCTTAATATATCCCATCATTCTGGCATTTAACCATGTAAGAGAAGGCTAGGCCTAAATACCTTGAAGACATCAGATGGTTTGCTCTTCAAAACTAAGCAGGATCAGGCCTGGATGAGGTGCTTGAATGAGGGAGTGACAAGGAATACTAGGTACCATAGGCTATATTTCAGAGGAAGGCAATGGCAGCCACCCCACATATTCCTTGCCTATGAAAACCCTATGAAATTGATGGGGTCACCATAGATCAACAAGTGACTTGAGGGCACATACCTATGCACATGCCTGCACACATACACTACATTTCTTCTCAAAGAAAGGATGAAGTACAATAGCACCTCAGTATCCACTGATTCACCATCTGCTGATTCAGTTATCTACGGATGGCAAAGGCTCACTTCCCTTCTCCCCTGTGGGGGGGGGGGTGTTCCGGTGGCGTGGCAGAGGTGGTGGGGGTGGATGGGGAAGGGAGGGAGGAGGAGAGCTTGCCTCCTTTCTTCCTTGCCCACAGGGGGGGCTTCCGGTGACACAGCAGAGCTGGCAGGATTGGACGGGGCAGGGAGGGAGGAGGAGAGCTCACCTCCCTTCTCCATGGGGCTTCCAATGGCATTGGTGAGGGAAGTCTGGCATTTGCTGTTATCCTCGGATTTCAGTATCCATGGGGGTGGGGTGCTGAAACCAATCCCCCGCAGATACGGGGGTACTACTGTAATTTTAGCCTGTTTCTTCACACTGTGAGAAAGTCTTAAAAGACCATAGAATTTTCAAAGACTACTTGCAATTTGGGACTTATTCTGCACAAAATTTGTGTGTGGTTGTTTTCTACACACACACACACAAAAGCCAACATTTTCTGCTCAGGAAATAGTGTTCCTATTTTCTGTGCAATTTTTTTTTCTTTTGTTTTCCACACAAAACAACTAAGTGTGAATTTTCTGCAGGATAAGTCCCAAAATGTGAAGATTCTCATCAGTCCAGGATTCTTTTTGTCAGGGTTTATCAACACTTAAAGTACACATTTTTTACTATTTTTCAAATATTTTTAAATATTCTTTCCATGCCTCTCACTCACACACACACACAAAGTCAAACATAAAACACACACAAAAAATCTAAAAGGTACCGGTAGTAGTGGGAAACAATAACATTAACCAGATGCCAGAGAGATATGGCATGCTGCCCTCACTTCTATTTTGCCCTTAAAATGACATGCACCCTGATCCTAACCACCATTATTTGGAACCCATAAACAATCCTGTATATTCCATTTACACATATGAGGAAGCAGAGCCCACAAGACATTTATACTTCAGCCAACTGAGACAGAATGAGCAAATGGAGATTTGAACTAACAGGAACCCAGCCACTCTCATCCCAGCCTAAGCAAAACACACAATCTACTTTGTTTTGCTTTGTTCTCTGTATTAACTGATCTATTTGTGAACAGCTAAGCCTTTGGGATTTGTTAGCAGCTGAAATATTAAGGTAACAAAAAGTGACATCACAATGCAGTTGTGAGGACTGGCTCTATCCTGAGGCATAGTGAGTCAGCCCCCTCAGGCAGCAGATGGTAAGAGGTGGCAGCAAGAGGGTCTTTCCCTGCCTTTTTAAAAAAAGAGTTACAAATCCTACATTTTAGTGCATTATTTGACCAAAGGACATTTCTATGAAATTTTGATATTGTTACTGGAGACTGGGAGAGAGAAAAAGAGCAAGAGAGAGGTTAAATGCCACTATGTGAATGGGAGATATATGAGTATGTGTTGATGGAGAGAGCATGTATGGATTTGTATAAATAGAATATAGGTGGATGTATGTGAATGGTGTGCAAATGTTGTTTTGGTGACATCCACCACTGACATACATCCTCTGGAAGGTTACCCAAAGGAATGCAGTCCTTGGGCTAAAAACATTTCCTCAGCTGTGGGGAATATATTTTTCAGATTTAAACTGGTTTGAACATGTGAAAAACCAGTATAAATATATATAGCAATGAATTAATGTTCCTGTGATGTTTTTAATTCCCTGTTATCTGCCTCAGGTGTATGGGATGATCTTAACTTCGTTCCTCTGGTACTCTATCCACTTTAAGAACAGTTTGGACCGAAAGGGCAAATACATCCTGGCAAAGCAATAGACGATTGACTTTTCTTTTCTCTAGCAGCAGAAAGGCAGTGGTGGTTGGACACCAAAATAAATGGGATTGTTTTTCTGCACCTGTGACTGGACAATAGCTATCTCTGTATTTTATTCTTCGGTTTCCTTATTTCCTTATATGGTTCAACTAATACGACATAGCCTGGAAGGCTGCAGCATCTATAGACAAAGAACTGACTGACCACGGTGTTCATTCACCAGGATCTCATAAACATGCAACACTGAGTGGAAACATGAATGTAGGATATAAACCAGGAACCAAGAAGAAGCCCAACCACAAATGTGTTTGCCAGCTGAAAGCCATAATTTAGAGCTCTCAAAATAGCAAGCCAAAACAAACCACATGCCCCAACGAAAAGGAAACTCAAGGAAATAGAAATCATTCAGCCCAGGAATCAGTAAGAATCTTTTCAAACTAAAGATTGAGTATGTGTGTATGTGGGGGGGGGGAGGAGGAAGGAAGGAAAGAAGGAAGGGAAGGGAAGGGAAGGGAAGGGAAGGGAAGGAAGGAAGGAAGGAAGGAAGGAAGGAAGGAAGGAAGGAGAACAGTATGTTTTATATTATTCATTTCACCAACTTCATGCCCACTTCTGCCAAATGTGAATTTTAGGGTAGGGCTAGAGAAGGTTTGGCTGTCCAGATGTTTGGGATGTTTTGAATCACAATTGTTTACCACTGACCTTGCTGGCTGGGTCTTTCTGGAGTTGATGTGCAAAATATATAGAATGTCAAAGTTTCCTCCAACCCTATTTTAGAGCCTGTTTGCATTGTTTGTATATTTTATTTGTTTAAATAAAGATAGTCTGAACTGGGAATAATCCACGTGTGTATTTTTTTAAAAAAAAAACACACACACACCACATGCAACATGTGAAAGAGACTACTGTTCTGGTGTATTAAGAGCCAAGCTATAGCACTTCTAAAGTGAGCCATGATTAAGGCTCCTACATTCCTAAATACACTTGATAGTAAGTTCTGTCAGTGACATCATAGGAGCCCATTGTCACTCTTAAACTGACAGCATAAGCCTGAGTCACCAACATGGCCAAGGGGAAGCTAAACTGATATTAGGTCAGTTGAGTCTGTGCTGACCGCTTCATTTCTCTCTGTCTTCTCTTCTCCAGGCTAAACATGCCCAGCTTCCTCAACCATTCCTCATAGGGCTTAGTTTCAAGATCATCTTGGAGAATTTCACATGGGGGAAATAACCCCCGGGGAGATTGGGAGAGAAACGGGGCTGTTCCAGTTGCAGCGCTCCATTTTGCACGCCCCCTTCCTTCTCCTGATCTCCCGTTATCCTCCCTCCGTCCTATTTCCATTTCCCTCCCCGTATGTTCCACAATTTTTTACTAACAAACGTTCGTTAGTAAAAAAAAAAAAAAAATAGCGGGAGGGAAATGGAAGCAGGACGGAGGGAGGATGACGGGAGATCGGGAGAAGGAAGGGGGCGTGCGAAACGGAGTGCTGCAACCGGAACAGCCCCATTTCTCTCCTGATCTCACCGGGGGTTATTTCCATGTGAAAATCTCCCTTGTTTGTTCTCCTCTAGACACATTCCAGCTTGCCAATATGAGAGTTACAGTGTTCAAAACTGGACACAGTACTGCAGGTGAAATTTGACTAAAAGCAGAATAGAATGATACAATTATTTGTCTTAATCTGGACCAGGAGTAGGAATCATGTAGCCTACCAAATGTTGGGCTGCAAATCCCAGCATTGTCACCATTGGCTATACTGACTAGAGTTGCTGGGAGTTGCAGTTCAGCATCATCTAAAGGATTGCATGACTTCCATCCCTGATCTGGACATTGTTTTTGTGTTGATGCAACATAGAGTTGCATTAGCTTTTTAACTATTGCATCACACAGTTGACTTTGAATTCTGCTGTTGACTAATGTTTAACTCGTGGTATGCTAAGACCCATGAGATCCTTTTCACATTTGCTGCTGTCAAACAGCGAACTCCCATCCTATATTTGTACCTATGATTTTTCTGAACTAAATGTAGAACCTTACATTTATCACTGTTGAAATTAATTGCATTTGTTTTGGCCCAGTTCTCTATTAAAGTCATGTTGAATCCCAACTCTCTCTTCTGAGGTATTAGCTGCCCCTTCCAATTTGGTGTCAGTTGTAGATTTAATGAGCATCCCCACTACTGTTTTATCCAAGACATTTATAAAGATATTGAACAACACTTGACCCAGGATATGAAGGGAAGAGCAATCATTGCTACTGTCACTCTTTCTTTGTACAACTCTTTTCTCCCAAGTAGGATTCATGTCTTGTCCCATAGTAGGAAGGAAGGCAGAGTGACAGAATAGGTCAGGAGAAACCATAGTTGCATCTTCAATTATTCTGTTTTTAATAAAGAGAAATATGTGATCTCAATGCTGAGATATGGCAACCACATTAAACAGCAGGAACCTTCATTTTGTTACGTTTTAGAAAAAACTAAGCCTTCTTTTTCATTGGTAATTTTAAGCTTTTATACAATTAAAAGAATGTTCACATTTCTACAAGGATGGTTCCATGCTCTGAATATTACTGGATTACCAGACATTATGCAGGTTCATTTTCCACTCCTGTGACAATATGTTTTATGAGTGCTCCTAATGGATTGTACCCATTAACTGACATGGATCCAGTGGAAGAGAGAGAAGCAGTTCTCAGGCCTCTGACCTGCTCTGGAGGACTGAGAAAATTTTAAAGACAGGGTGGCAGGGGTCTTTAAGAGAGGTTGCTTAAAATTGGCTTCCTCTCCATTCCACCAATGGAAGACTCTGTTAGGTCAAAGAGACTTCCATTAGCCAAGGGCCACCAATTGAATTCAACCCCATAGTTCTATCCCCTTGCAAAAACAAGTCAGATTTGACAATATGGGAAATGTTTTAAACATAGATAAGATTTCTAAAATGTCTCTGCTAAGAAAACCAGCTCTGGGCTATCATTGCTAATGTTGCTTTTCCAAAGGCCAGATGGGAGGTCACATGACCTCACATCTAAAGTTCCATCTAAAATGAGACTAAGTATTCTTCTTTCTCCCCTCTATATATGCAGACAGCATTGTTATGGTTGGTGAGGTATTAGCATAATGTGTGCTAGACAGTAAATCTTCCAACACTGCAAAGACATCAGCACAGCTGGCAGTGGCTTTGCCAGAGGGACACAAAGGACAAATAAATATTTTTCTTGAGTCTTATGCAGAACTTGCAGGTAATCTCACTTGGCTCAGATGGAATGAGCATTTGCTTTTTTCCTAGTTTCTGGTCATGCCTTTCCCTTTTCCCCATCATTGTCCAATAGGTTTACTGAAACAGAAAACAGGGAGTGAATAGAAAAGGTGGGGTTGGGGGGAGGGTTGGAAGGGAGATGTATCATAGTTACAACCTAGGCCCAAGACTTCACACCATTATAGCATATGAACTTGACTGTAACAAATAAAGATATGTTGTCCCAAGAAATGAAAATAATAGATATTTCAGTCTACACTCTGATGAGTCAGAAAACTGGAAGAGATTTCACAATGTTACCATCCTTCTTGTTCTGCCGGCCAATCATTTCCAATTACCTTTCTCTACAGCTTGGAAAACTTACCTCTTTGGATGACAGCTCCCAAGCCATGCCAGCTGGAGGATTCTAGGAGTTGTCCAAAGAAAAGAAAACCTTCTCAGGCTCTGCATTTCTAATAATATCCAGTCCAGTGTTATTAGAATCACTAGTGATACTTCTTTTCCTTTATTCAGTAAGTTCCGATGTCATCTTGTTCTGTGCTTTTGTGACAGCCATTTAGGTATGCTGCAAGGGCTATCAAATAATCCTTAATATTCTTTTCTTTATCTTTGCTGTAGCTCAATGAAACCTCTTCTGTATGTCCCTCTTCCTCTCCCATGAAGTAGAAGTCTTGAAACAGCCAACCTTTACAAAGGCTCAGTATAGTCATTATCAATTGAACCAGCATGACATTTCTGTACTTATATTAGTATCATGATCCATTACAAAATCTTGGCTGTTCTCAACAGAGACACCATTTCATATTTCTGATGGGCAAGATTCAAAGCAAATCCTTTAACTCTGCCCTCAATTATATTCAAGGTTAAATCTTGCAAAGTAGCAGTTCAGTTCAGATCATGGACCCCAGATCGGGAGCAGGGAGTGGGCAAGGAAGCTTGAGCCCACACAAGACTTGGCTAGGAAGGACTGAGCCCCCACCCCCGATGATCTGACAAAATTGGACCATGAAGACTCCTATGCTTCCTCAGGGATTATCAATCAGACGTGTACTAAATGATTATGCACTCAGAAATATTAAGACGACTACTGCTCTCCCTAGAATAACAAAGGATGTCAAAGGCAATGTCTCCTCTGCAGACTTACTTGGGAGTAAACTATACTTAACGTATGGAAGACACTTCTAAGTATATATTGTGTTTGTAAGAGTCTTCCTGTTTAAGGATGTTTGAATAATAATAGATGGGGAAAGTAATTTGCCCTCCCCTTACAAGTACTGTACCTGCAAGTAGGCAAATTAGTAATAACTGACCTGCCAAAATTGAGCCTTCCAAGCTTAAAAACAGTTCTGAGGTTTCTGGTCTAGATTTACAGTGGACCTATTAAAATCAATAGGTTAAAATAAAAAGTGTCATGCCTAACTTAAATTTAGGCTGACAACTCATGACTGGCCTAAGTTCAGCCAGAGACTTTAATGGCCTAGTGGAGATTCATATCAGGGTCTTTGCAGCTCTAGTCCAACACTGTAACCACTACATCACATTGCTGTTTCTCACACTCCAAAACAATCAATGCACATTCATACCCTCCAAAATTTCACAGATGAAAATTGGGACATGTGTAGCCAAGCAACATCAGGGTGTGGTCAAGATGGCAAAAATCATTAATGAGGAAGATTACGCCAGCTAGGAGAGACTGTAGCAATTTATTTTTTTCTTGAGTTTATAGGGAAGGGCAAGGGGGAGCCAGCACATGAGAGGAAGAAGAACATCATCACCTCCACCACCCCAGGAAAGAGGTCTGCCTGCCTGCTAACTGTCAGCCTCCTTGCTGCTGTTCTTTACCACATTTGGTGGACTCTGGCCTGCTCTAGACATCTCCAGTCCCTGCAGAACCGGGCCTCAGGCATTCAGCTAGATATGGGCTGGGTACCTGCTGCAGTGGGCTCAATGCTGGTGGGGTTGTCACTGAAGGGGAAAACACCAAAGGGGGGTCCCCTTTGGGGAAGCCACTTTGGGGGTGGAGTGAGGGTGAAGGCTAGTCCCTTTGGTTGGGTGGGGAAAGAGTGTATTAGAGTGTTTAAAAAAAAACATTTAAAGCAACCTGCCTCCTGGCAAATTTAGTGAAGATTCTGATATAGTTTGTATTGATTAATAACCAATGCTTGTTATATTATGCTATGCTTGAAACAAATAATATGGTTTGTCTTCTGAAATCAAAGACAAGGTCTTCCCTGCTAGCTAAATTTAGTACACAATAGTTCATTCATTTTAACCTAGGCAAGCACCTGAAGTTATCTTCTTCTGGGCGCATTGCCCAGTTCGGCTGCCTTAAGGTATCAAAAATAGCAAGCTTGGAACACATAGAGCTGACAAATGATTTCTGTTCCAAAAAGGTCTGTTTGGTGACTACTATAATACACATGCGCAGTGCCTTAGATTTTTAGGTTTTGTTTCTCTATAATAAAAAGTCTGTGTGCCTTTAATTCTTTGACACAGTTTGGCAGGAATGATCCCCCTGTGTCATTTTTGCTAGCAAATAAAAAGTCATCTGAGTTGACCTGGACTTTTGAGCTTCCATTATTTGTTACCCAGATAGATCTTAACAGGTCTTAGTGGTAGTATTGGAGTCCCCTCATCTTGTACTGGGGAACTTTAACATCCATGCAGAGAATCCTCTGTCAGGAGCAGCTGAAGACTTCATGTCTACCATGACAACCATGGGGCTGTCCCAAGTAGCATCTGGTGCCACCCATGCAGAAGGATGCACTCTGGATCTGGTTTTCTGTTCTGGGCAGGATGATGGTGATCTGGGTGTGAAGGAACTTTCTGTAGTTCCATTGTCATGGACTGATCACCACTCGGTAGGGTTTATATTCACTGGGACTTAATGTCTCTGCAGGGGTGGAGGAATGATTAAGATAGTCTGCCCCAGGAGACTTATTGATCCAGATGGATTCTTGATGGCTCCTGGGAAGTTTCCTGTTGCCTTGGTAGGTGATCTTGTCAAAGCCCTGGCTGACATCTGGAACAGGGAAATGGCCAGGGCAGTGGACACAATTTCCCCTAAGCATCCCTCCCACAAAGTGGAGCCTAGTGAGCCCCCTAGTTCACTAGGGAGCTTGTGGTAATGAAACATGTGGGATGGAGACTAGAGTGACAATGGTGGAAGACTCAGAACAAGTCCAACCAAACACAGGCTAAAACTCATTGGAAGGCCTATGCCAGGGCAATGGTGGCAGCAAAGAAATTATACTTTTCTGCCACCATTGCATCTGCACAGTGTTGCCTAGCAGAACTCTCTCAAGCAGTCAGAGGCCTTTTACTTTCTGGTCCGTGAGAAGAAAACAAAGACCACTCAGCAGCCCACTGTGAAGAATTTGCAAGACACTTTGTTGACAAAATAGCTCAGATTCACTGACTTGGATGCAGTAGTTCAGACAGGTCCAGTGAATGTAATCTTGGCACCTGCTTGTTCTGTATTATTGAATATGTTTCTATTGGTGCAGCCTGAGGATGTGGACAGGGTCCTTGGAGAGATGAGAGCCACCACATGTATACTGGATCCTTGCCCTTCCTGGCTTCTGAAAGCAGCTAGAGAGGGACTGTCCGAGCGGCTAAGGGGAGTGGTGGACTGCTGACTGGGGCTGGCTACAGGGATTATGTGACTCCCCTGTTGAAACAGTTGCATTAGCTTCCAGTTCATTTCTGGACAGAATTCAAAATGCTGGTTTTGACCTTTAAAGCCCTAAATGGCTTTGGTCCAGACCATATCTCCCTATACAGGCCAGCCTGAGTGTTAAGATCAGCAGGGGAGGGCTTTCTCTCAGTCCCACCACCTTTGCAGGTGTGGTTGATGAGGACTCAGGAGAGAGCCTTCTCCATGGCTGCTCCCAGACTGTGGAACTCTCTTCCTCAGGATGTCCAGTTGGCCTCCTCCTTGCTCTTGTTTTGGTGGCAGGTGAAGATATTTTTATTTAGGCAGGCGCTTAAAATGTGAACTTTAATTGGTGTGCTGCTTCTAATGTTTGTAATTGTTATTGAAATTATGATTTGAATCTATGTTGTGTTTTTGACTGTTATGTTTTGATAATGGTAATTATTTAATTCTTTTTAAACTTTTGTAATGTTTTAGTTGTATTTTTTTTAATTATTGTAAGCTGTCTTGAATCCCACCTTGGGAGAAAGGTGGGATATAAATCCAGTAAGCAAGCAATCAAACAAACAAGTTCTAAACATGATTTATAGAAATTCTCCATGTTAAATTGGACTTCAGGAGGAATGAATTTCAGGGCTGGGTGAAGCCTCTGGACAATAAAAGAAGGGAGGGTAGTGGGAAGCAAGGACTCTTTATCTCTACTCCAAAACAATAGAAGTTTTCTCAAATATCAGCTGATTATTTTGGTTAGGCCCTTTGGAGTGTGTGTGTATTTATTCACATTCACAAGATGCATTTATTCACATTTAAAGGGGTGGATCATGAGTTGTGTGTTATGGCCACTTACCTTTGGGGATTGGACAGTCTCCTCAATGAATGGGGATTGTTCCCTTTCTGCATACCCAGTTCGAATTCTCTACTTTCTAGTGTGCCTGGTAAAGCTCAGCCCATTTACTAACCTCTGTGCTAATTTTTAGTTTCCGTTTTCTCATTTCCCTGTGGAGCAAGAAAAATGTTACATGCAACCAATATCAGCTTTTGGACCAAAACCTGAAATGTTTAAAAATAACTCAGTAAGCATAAAAACAAAATATACTCTACACAGTAAAGTCAGGATCCCATTAAAATCATGCTATATTTAGCCCATTAATGTTTATTATGTTGGTTTGGTCGGGTTTTATAAATCCTGTTTTTGGGAGAAAGGCAGGATATACATTTAATAACTTGATAAATTTTATTTGCTTTTTAAAATCTGAGCTGCCTGAAACATGAAGATGGGTTTGTAGTTTAAGTTACATAGTTTGTCTTCATATGGTGGAAATATAAGATTTTGCTTAGCTGGTGTTCTGTCTTGGAGGAGTGCTTTAAAATGTGTCCAGAGCTGTCCAGCCACAAAATTGGCTGTTATTGTATAGAAGGAGATGTTCATGAACCTGAGCCAGGGCTCAGCCTTGGAAAACATTTTCTGGAATATGAAAAAGACCAAAATAAAGAGTGTCTCTGGAAATTTAGAGAGTATTAGTCTCTGACCTTTCAGTAACTGCTACTTGTTTTGTGATTAAAAAACAGCCAAATATAACGCTCAAATGTCCCTGCGGTACCGCAACAGTACCGGCAGGGGAGATCGTCATCCGAAAGGGACGCCCTGCATCGCAGCAGCCTCGCAACGCGACAAGGCTGCTTGCACTGTATAAGAGATGTCCAAAAAAGTCCATATTCAGTAAGTGATTCTTGAAGCAGCTGTTTACCTTGCCTGCTGTACATAAACACCTATAGCTACAGGAAGAACACCTAGCTTCCCATTCTCTATTGCACTGTTTACTCCAGGCATGCTACTGCAACCCAAACTGACATTCTGTCTTTCTCCAGTCCTCCTTCACCATCCTCCCAATGCCAATGCTGCAAAACAACTTCCAGCTGGAAGAGAGAAGACAAGAAAAGAGGGGACTGGGTCAGGCTTCTTTGTAAAAGACTTTGTAAAAAGAAGCTTCTTTGTCAAAAGCTTCATTAACCGAGGTATGTCTGCATTACTATCACTTACAGTACAGATGGAGAGGCTAAGATTGACAGAGGGTTGCTGGCCCAGGGCCACCCAGTAAATTAAGAGCAAAAGTGAGGCGCAAACAATGAATTTCCTGATGCATTGCTCAGTTTCTTAGCCACATGCTATATGAGTAACAACATTCCAGTGGCCTAGCTTGCATCACAATGTCCATTCCCACTTCCTCTCTGCACACACCATGGCCAGCAATGATTTCTGTGATGAGATAAAGCAGCATTTCCTCCTTATTTTAAAAATTGTCCAAAAACAAGAAGGAAAAGAAGGCAACTCCAAACTGGCATGCAACAAAATAAGCAGGAAAAGCAACCATTAGGGTCAATGTTAAAACACAAAACCATCACAATTAAAAGATATCTCATAATAGGACCCAGCATACCCAGCAGTAACAATAAAGCAAAATAAGGCCAGGATGAAACATGTAAAATAATGGAACCACTAGCCTCTATCAAATGCTTGCTAGAAAAGGCAAGCCACGTCAAAGCTTCAGAACAAAGAGGTGCTTCCTTTGCATGAATGTTTAACAATGTTAACTCCACTGCTGCAAAGGCTCAGTTACTTATAACCAATGGCCAAACATCAGATGATCGGAAGAACCTCCACTGTTGAATGAAGCCAGTAGGCAGATTTACTGTATATAGAGTGGGCTCTTTAATTACCCAGGTCCCAAGAATTCAGACAATCAAAGGTGAACACCAATATTCTAAACTGAACCCTGAGATTAATAAGCAGCCAGTTAAAATAAAAGGCTGGAGCAATGAGGTTCAACTAGCAAGCTTGATAGAAGTCTGGCAGTGGCATTTTGGATCAATTTAAGTTTTCAGGAACTTTCCAATGCCAGTCCCATGGCAGAACACATAACCGTAATGCAATCTTGGGGTCAGTCTTATCCAGAAAATGATCAACCATTTGAAAGCACACCTAATCACTGCTGCCACCATAAGCAGTGTGTGACTCAAGCAGTGTCCCCAAGGAAATGAACCTGCTGCAGAGAGGCCTTTTTGCCTGGAGCAGTGGTTAACAAACTTTGGTCCCCATGATGGTTTGGACTTCAGTTCCCCAAAGCTCTAGCCAGCATGACCAATGGTAACAGACTGTGGAAACTGAAGTTAAAAACATCTGGAGGACCAGAAGGCCTTCAAGCTTTTCTCTTTCAGCTTCCATTATACCTATTAGCAGAGATATGGCTGCATCATTTCATGCTCTTCTGACCTTATATACTACAAATTTCAAGCACCATCTGCTCAGGCAGATAGCCAATTCTACATAGTAACTCTGCTAGGAGGAGATTGGCAATCTCATGATTTTCAACCATTTTCTTTAATTGGCAACTCTGTGCTTAAGTCCGTTCAGCAGTTCACCTACCTGGGAAGCATCATCTCCTCAGATGCCAAGATTGACAAAGAGATCGATCACAGATTAGCAAAGGCATATAGTGCATTTGGAAGACTTTACAAAAGAGTCTGGAGTAATAAACACCTGAGGCGAAGCACAACAATCAGTGTGTATAGAGCCATTGTACTGTCTATTCTTCTTTATGGGTCTGAAACATGGGTCACCTATCGCCACCACTTACGACTCCTCGAACGTTTTCATCAGCGCTGTTTACGCGCAATCCTAAATATACACTGGACTGACTATGTGACGAATGTTGCTGTCCTTGAGCAAGCAGGGATCACCAGCATTGAGGCCATGATATTGAGAACACAGCTACGCTAGGCAGGGCACATTTCTAGGATGGAGGACCATTGCCTCCCCAAAATAGTACTCTATGGTGAACTCGCCACAGGTCAGCATAAGAGGGTGCTCCAAAAAAGCGATACAAAGACTCCCTGAAACAACATCTCAGGCTCAGCCAAATTGATCACCAACAATGGTCTGCCCTAGCCTCACATCGGGAGGCATGGAGATGCACTATCCACAATGCTGCATCCTTATTTGAGAACTCACGCCGAACAAGTCTTGAAGAGAAACGACAACGCAGAAAGAATCACAACCCGAAAACATCACCCAAGGAGACCTTCTGCTGTGCTTTCTGCAACCGGACTTGTTTATCTCAGATTGCCTTTTTAGTCATCAGCACGCTTGCAGTAAGTGCGGGATGAGTCCTTCCTGAATCTTTGTTGGCGAAGAAAAGCCAGAGAGAGAGAGATTTCATCTTTGAACCATTCCAAACAGCCCATTTCCCAGGTGTTCTCCCGTGCACCTATCAGCAGAGGACCATACTGGCTGAGGGAGATGCAGTCCAAAAAGGGAGTTTTTCAAAGCTGTGGTATTGAAACATGCCATGTCCACAGTGTCAAATTTGCACCACACTTCCTTCCTGTTGACTGGAGGGACCAGTTTTCCCTTCAGTTTCCCCTCTGGATGGCCCTTGTGGTCTCTTCCAACTCTACAATTCTATGATTCTATGATTTCAGTGTTTTGAAAATGGGGATTATTCTCTATGGAAAATGTATCTTCTGAATATCAGTGGTGAACCTTTTATTCTAACTAGTAAGTCTGAGCTCCCTTGTTCATATCAGAGATTTTTCTCTGAAATACCCTCACCTCCAATGTTGCTGTCCCAGCCAGCTAATCCCCAGATCTTTGATCTCACAAGTGAGCCAGTCATTTTGAGGAGCCCACACATGTTCAGCTGAGTGTATGAAGGTGTTCTCTTCTGACTGACCCTGTCATGTTCTAGACTGAAGTAGGAACCAAGAGGGGACAAGGCAGGTCATAAAAGAATAGCTTGCTCCAACAAGGTCTAAGATCACATTGAAGCCTCTATGTTTCAGCTAAGAATTTAAAGCTTGAAACACAGCACGCCTTTGTGTTTGCAAGTGCTCACATTGGGCTCACTACAAGCATTGGTGTACTGCCTCCCTAGGGATGAAAATCCTTGGGTGTTTCATCCCACATGCAAGGATGAATAATTATGGCCATTTTCTTCCTGCTCTAGGAGAAAATAAATGTTCCTCTGCAATATTCTCCCCATATCAAACATCCTGAATAGTTATGGAAGAATTATTTTGCACAGGAAAAAAAAATGTGTGACACACGCCCTCCCCATATTTTCTGTGCTCAAAATGCTTCCTGCTCAGGGAAGTGTTTTCTGTATAGGAAAACCATTTTCTGCACAAAAAACAAGAGGATGTTGCACACACAAAAAAGTCCCATGTATCTTTCTCTGAAGGATAATTCCTCTTCAACATTTTGAGATGTTGGACTTTTTTGGATGAGGGTTTATAATGCTAGCAGCCTCATCCCCGTTGCGAGGCTGCTGCGCTGCAGGGCATCCCTTTCGGATGAGGCTCTGCCCTGCTGATCCTCTTCCGGTACTGTTGCGTAACCGCGGGGACGTAGCAGCATTATATTTGGCAGTTTTCTAATCACGATCAACTTTCGTGATTAGAAAACTGCCAAATATAACGCTGCTGCATCCTCGTGATTACACAACAGTACTGGCAGAGGATCAGCAGGGCAGAGCGTCATCTAAAAGGGACGCCCTGCAGCGCAGCAGTCTTGCAACGGGTATGAGGCTGCTAGCGTTATAAACCCTCATCCGAAAAAGTCCGTTGACTACCAGGAGAAAACTGTGCAAAAATTTTGCTGGTCTATTCTTTTTCATGATTGGGTTTCCCAACTGTTGGGAAAGCCATGTTTTAACCTGAGAGTAAAAAATTACAAATATTCTTTCTATTTGCTACCATAGCTTGTAAAGCAATTTTGGAGATATGTTATATTGTCTACAGCATTCAGGGCCTCAATTTTTTTGTTCAGTCCTGTGGACTCCTCTAGCAGAAGCTTGTGGACTGAGGGGGGGGGTCCCCACCCAAAATGGTGGGAGAAAATGCCTCTCCTGCTTGGCGATAGCTTCTAGCTCAGGAAATCTTTTGCATCTTAGTTCCTCACTAGTGGTTAGCACTTCCTCTGTTAGCACCAGTGATTTTTTCAGTCTTTGGAGTCCATGTCACACCAGGGGTGTGACTCACACAAAACTTTGGTGGTGGAGTTGGTGTGGACTAAGTAACCCTCCTCCCCTTTCCACACATTAATTGAAAATGTGGGGATTACTTTCTAGAAGACGCTACCATCTAGTTTAGATTAAGAATGGGTTTGGGGTTTCCCCCTCTTCTTTTGTACTACCTGCACACATACCCATCTTCTCTCCTGTGCTCATCCTAAGTCATAATAAAGTTTTTTTAATTTGGAACGTGGGTTTAATTGCATTCTTTGGACAGCTCAAGGATTATTCCCTCTTCATGCCAAGCTGCTGACCAAATGCTATAAATTTAGGCCAAGAGCAAAAAAGGGACTGATGTGGTAAACAGTGCCTTATAGTGACGACACATTCCAACTGGCTATTCCTCCCTCCCTTGGTGAAAGGTAACCTGACTTTTGTGTAGCTCCTTTCACTCAAGAGTCCGGGTTAATTGCATGAGTTAGGAAGCAAACTACCAAGGAAATTATTTGAGTCCTTTTAGCAGAGCCTGAGAAAAAATAAGGAGAGTCTGGGCCAATTCTACTCAACCACAGGTCTTAATCCCTTCACAATCTCTATATCTTAGAAGACAACACGCTCTAACAGAGGTTGAACATCTAACCCTAGATAAACCAACCCCTCAAAGGGTAATACTTGTTTCATTTGGATTAAAGTAGCACGCCCTGATGTTATAGTAGAACTTGGGAAAGTTACCTTTTGAGACTATAAGTTCCAGAATTCCCAAGGCATCATGGCTAGTGGCCATACTGGGTGGATAATTCTGGGATTTCTTGTCTTCAAAGTAGCTTTCCCAGCCTCTCTCACTGCAGGCTAATAGAGAAAGGTTACTATTGATGCCAAGATTGATAACAGCACGAGAACCCATGACTATAATCAGATCATAGTCTCAACAGGGAAATACTTCTCTTTTTTAAAAAAGAAATGTTTATACGGTATAGAACTAAGGGTAATATACTGCACATAATAATTTATCTAATGTCATTCTCTGAGCTTTTTGTAGTAGGTTATTTTCTTTTCTCCATATTTTGTTGTCCACCAGGAACAATAAACACAATTAGCAGCTTATTATAGCAGTTTTCAGAAATAGCTGTGTTTCAGAATAAAAAGGAATAGTGATGGGGGGGCAGAGAGATAGCAACACCTTTATGACTGATTGATTTTAGCATAAGTGTTCATGGATTTCAATTCCCTTCCTCAGATGCACTGCTGTAATACTCAGTACTGCACTGAAATCCACACAAAAACCTCAAGTTAGTAGTAATGGTGCTAATAGGTTCCTTCTCTCCTGCCTTTTCCTTTTTATCTCCACATATTATGTTAATTTTAGTCAAAATCAAGCAGTTCAGGAAACAGCAGAGACTAATTGACTCTGTTGTTGTCGTTCTTGTTGTTCTCTCAGCGCAGTAATTCTTATCTCCTCCCTTGTGAGCCCTGGACTCTTCAAGTTCATTTGCATCTGTTTTATAAATATTCACATGTTGGCTGTGACCATAACTACATCCTCGAATGAGCCTTTTAACTACTCCTGCCCTCCCCTTTCTCTATCACTCTCCTACAGAACTTGAGTGGCTCACCATACATGGGTATAAATATTTAAATCTTGGAAGAGACATACTGTACACATGGGAAGAATGTGTAAATTTGGGTTTAGTTTTTTAAAAATAGTAAATTCTGGCAACTTCACTTTGCCAGCATGACAAGAGGACACAAAGCAGCCACAGTGAAGAAATTTTAGGATCCACAGATTTAAGTTTAAAAATGGTTAAGGACGTGTTTTGTTCTTTCACGGAAATCAACAGGATTTTAAAACTATTGAAATGTGACTGAACATAATTCAGAAGAGTAGGAGGAGGGACAGAATTTGCATGGAAAGAAATAAGAGGACAAAAGTAGAGTAGTGGTAAAATTCATAAGCATCAAAAAGAAAAAGAAAAAACAGGTTTCTCTTGCAATAAGGAAGAAGTTGATGTTCCCTGTGGACTAGACAACAAACTCTGGAAACTTCTTCCAATTAAACATGAGCAATTTTTTCCACTCTAAAGAAATGTCAGCCAAAATTATGACAGCTAACACATGGCACATGATAAAACATTACCCTGTTAACTTTGAATTGCTCTTGCTTATATGAGCAGGGTCTTTGTTCATTGTTATAACTGTGAGGGAAAATTTGTTCCATAGGTCATCATCTGCCAGATGTAATGAAGTCAAGTTGTTGGTTTTTTTTTAAATCTCCCTTGACTTTTGCTTCAGTTAGGTGTGTACTCTGTATCTGTAGATTCTCTCAGCAAGCACCAGACTGCTTGAGCAGGATTCGTCCTCTTGTGGATGCAGGCTGTGTGTGGATTAGTACTAAACAGAAATTACTGACAAAATGCCAAAAAAAAACCCACCCCATATTTATTTTCATTCACTCTTTGTGAAAAATGTTCCTTCATTTGTTCATGTGCCTCCCACTAGAGCTTAGAAGTGCAGTACAACCCCCATTTCACTTACCCACATCTGAAAAAAATATATTCTCTCAATGCATTTTCTAGGTCCTCCAGTGTGATTCTATGGTCACCTTCCACTGGAAATATAGGGCTCACTACTACCCATGATTTTAGGTATCTGGAATGTATTCCATGCAGATACAGGGGTGTACTGTAACACATTACATAGTTTGACATTGCCTGTGAGATTTTAATTTTCAAGAAAGACATAACTTGGTGTCCTGAACATAAGTCAGCAAGTGCCAAAAAAAGCAGGTGGTTGATGTGTAGGAGTGATCAGATAGACCAGTCCAGGTTAGTCTCAGGTTGTCTAAGAGAGATGAAAGGGAAACCATGAGGGTAGTCAATAGCAGGAGCAGAATTCATATCAGCAGGTTAGACATCCAGATAAACAAGCCAGGAAGGAATAAACATAGTCCAAACATAGTCAGACCAAGGTCATGAAAAACAGGAACACAAGAGGACTGCCAATCAACCAGATAAGACAGTTGTCAGCATTAAGGCTGAGAGAGACCTGCAGGGATAATTATGGGCACAGGCACCTAATTAGGTCAACAGCTATTACTTAACCAGTGCTGGGCTTGATGTTTCTCCCTCCATCACTTAATAAAGGACAGGGGTATGTTGTCTCCAGCAGCTGCGGCCTCTGCCAACTCTTGCTAGAGAGCAGCATCCCCAACTCCTCCATCTCCTCAGACTCAAAGAGTGTTCCACTATCAGGAGCTGCAGTTTCCTGGCAACCGGCCTCCTCCTCGTCTGAGCTGTCCAGACAGTGAGTTAGACATTTAATGTTGCTAATTTTTAAAAGCAATGAAATTGCTAGTAAGACATGCTTTTATACTATGATAAATATAACAAGTAACATTTACTCATCTCTTATTCAAATGTTTGGGGAGCATAATTTTGAGGTAAGTTTTTTTGTATTTTTAAAGTCTTGTTTTAAATTAACAGCAACTTCATAATGTGTTATTAAAGTGTTTCTTTTTAAAACAACAAACAACGCATTGGCTGAGACCTTGCATTGCTGCTGTACAGTTGTCCCTTCATATTCGCTGGGGTTTGGTTCCAGGACCCCCCGTGGATACCAAAATCCGTGAATACTCAAGTCCCATTATATGCAACGACATAGCAAAATTGTGTCCCTTATATAAGATGGCAAAATCAAGGCCTGCTTTTTGGACTTTTTTTTAAAAGAATATGTTCAAGCCATGAATACTTAAATCCGTGGATACCAAATCCTTGGATATGGAGGGACAACCGTCGTTACAAATGCACAACTATGTATTGTCTCCTAGACAGACTTTCCAAACCTACCTTAACAGCTAGCAGCCACACCAGACAACAGAGGTCTGTCAATTTGGCAGAACAGGATGACATTGCCAGCCCGCTCCCACCAGCCAGCTACAGCTTGACAAGGAATTGCAACAGGGGTCCTGCTTCTACTCCTTACAGCCTTGTTCACTGGTGAGAGGGGGCTGGAAATATCATCCTGCTGCATCCTGATCACCAGCAGAACAGGTCTCCTTTACTCAGTGAACCAGCTGGCTGATAAGGTAGGTTTTTTTGGGGGGGGGGCTATTTGCAATTGTGGCAGTAGTGAACACTGAGCATTTATGAATGAGTAGGTCCAGCTTACACATTTGTAACTGCTCAACAGTTCCAAATAGCATGCATCACATATACCTGGCCTCTTCTGCCATCAGTAATGTCAACTCAAGGCTAAAACTGACTGGCCATATAAGCTTGTGACAGCCCATTTATTATAAGATTCCAGGTTGGATAGGATCACCTGTGTTCTTAAGTCAGGAAAGAGAAATGAGAGGAACCATGGAGAATTCACAGCAGCGGACCAGCACAGAAGAAAAGTGCAAATTAGCACCCAATTTTTCCCAGGTTGTGGGTAGGCTGGGGAATTCTACCCCTCCAAAATTGCCAGTTTCTTTCTGAAAATCTAGTAGAATAAAGAAAAATTGGTGAAGCTTTAAATGATTGACACTTGTAACATGAATTCCACATGAATGTACCTTCTAGTTTTCAGGAGTTACCATAGGCGTGATGCAGAACTAAGGACTCCAGGCCACAGTTTTTAAAACACTTTACCATTATTGTTGAGAGCTAGTGTGTAATGGTTTGAATGCTGGACTCTAGAAAACAGGGTTCAAATCCCTGCTATATGGAAATTCACTGGGTGATCCTGGGCAACTCACACTCCCTCAGCCTCAGAGGCAACTCCCCGTCTAAACAAATCTTGCCAAGAAAACCCCATCATAGGTTTGCCTTAGAGTCTCCATAAATCAGAAACAACTTGAAGGCAAACTGCAACAACCACAACCATTATTGTTCATAGCAAGGCACTTTGATTTGTTATCACATTATCAAACACTTCCCTTTTATAATCAAGACATGTATGGGAGGTTGCCTTCATCCCTGTGTCAAGGCTGTTTCTCTGGTTCTTCGACAGCCATAAACAGTACAATAGCAAACTGTTAATTATTTATTTATAATTTAAACTACAACTAATTATCTTATACCATAATTAATTAATTAATATATACACTATTTATTTATATTTCAAACAATTTCATACCCTCCAACATTTCACAGATGAAAACTGGGACACGCATGGCCAAACAACATCAGAGTGTGGTCAAGATGTCAAAAGTTATTAAAGAGGAAGAACAGACAAGCTTGGAGAGGCTGCAGCCATTTGCTTTTGCCTGAGCCTATTGGGAAGGGCAAGATTCTGCCCCCTCCCCACCTCTCCTCTCCCCACACTGAGTTAACTGAGTGCAAACTGTTCTTACACTTTGAACTCAAGTTGCAGCAACTGAAATAAGCTGAAGACAAAGAGGGAAAGTGGAAGGGAGAGAGAGAAACTGGGACATTTTAAAAGCATCTGGAAATGTGGGATGAACAGAGAATTAATTGGGACTCTCCCTGTCAAATTAGGACAGTTGTAGTGTATGTAATTTGGGGGCATTTATTATAATTAATTTGGTCATTTAATTAAATTATAATTTAGGCAGGACATGGATTCTTACATCATGTAGCAGAAGTGCTTTTGCCTCTTTTGTCTTTAATTGTTTTAATGTGTTTTAAACCGTTTTAACCAGGTGCTTTTATAATAAAATTGTTATTTAATTTTAATTTTTATTTTTTTGTAAAATACAGTCTTAACTGCATTTTTGTTTTAAATCATCATGAGCCACTCTGGGAGAAAGGTGGGTTATTAAATGAATAAATAAAGCTCATACTTTCTCTACAGATAAATTATTGCCATTGAGTGATTGGATCACAAGTTAAAAAACCTGCTGGTGAATTAGTGGAAAGGTATAAACAGACAGCCAGGTTGGGTTTGGTTTTAAAATGGCCAGTTTTAAGAACACAACAACAAAAACCACCCGTGGATTTCAGAGAATCTTTTTCACAGCTCTGCTCTCTTTGGGGTGGCCTGTTGTCATCACACCTCCTCGAGGGTTCTGCTTTATTTTGTCCTAGGCTCACGCTGGGTGCCTCGATGGCCTCCTTAAATGAGTCGATGCATTACGGATGTAAGAAAAGCGGTGGTGGTAATAATAATAAAGATGATGATGATGATGATATTTATTTCTTACCCACCCTTTCCTATGGATGGAGGTGGGGAACAACACATTAACACATAGACATAACATTGGTTAAAAGCACATCTCAATTAAAAACATATAGCAACGTAAAAGAACAAAAATACAAACAAATGTATTGTTCCAGTGTATATTGTTTCTTGTTATTGAAAATCTAATTAAAAAAACATAGATAGATAGATAGAACAAGTAAAACCAAGACATTTTAAAAACAGGCAAGATACAATTTAAAATTCACACTTTAAAATCATTTGGATAGGCCTGCCAGAAGAGGTTGATCTTTAATGCTGATCTGAATGTTGACATTTGAGATGATGAAGATGATGATGATCCGCGGCCTGTAGGAGGCGGTGTTTCCCTCTCCCGGGCGGCTCTGCGAGGGATGGGGGGGGAGAAACCAGGCGGGGCGGGCAAGGGGGGTCTGAGAGCAGAAGGAGGGCGGAGAAATAACGGGGGAAAAGCGAGGGAACCGAGCCCGGCTCTCTCTGTAGCCCCGGAAAGCCACAACACCATCACCCCAGAGCCCGCTCGCTGCAAGAAGCGGCCGTCCTCGCCTCCTCCTCCTCTTCTTCTTCCCACACGGATAACCAGGCCAAAAATCCTCAGCCAGCCGCCGCAAAATGGGAGTCGAAGGCTGCACCAAATGCATCAAATACCTGCTGTTCGTCTTCAATTTCGTCTTCTGGGTGAGTCGCCTTGCTTGCTTGCTTGTTTTCCCTGCCTGGCTTCGTGCCCTTGCGTGTGGGGCTGAGGGAGGATGGTGGGGGGAGAAGAGGAAGAAGCGAGGGATGGCGCTAAGCCACGGCCCCCGTGTTTTGCGTGGGTCGCCTTATCGCCTTCCTTCCCGTGGAGGATGCCAGCGCCTCCACCGCCTCGTCGATCATTTTCCCACCCAAACAATGAAGCAGCCTCGGCATGGAAGCCCCGGCGTCTCTCCCTTCCTCCCAAGGGGGAGAAGAAACGCTCTGGCCAGCTTTTCCACCTGGCTCGGGGGCTGGAGAGGGATGGCGCTCCCTTCACAGGCAGCAGCAGCGTGGCGCTGGGAAGGAGGCGGCTGGTGCTACTCCCCCCCCCCCGTGCTTCGGATAAAATGGGGGTGATGGAGGGACCCTGGTTTTAGCTGCAACCTAGCCCCCCCTTCTCGGGGGTTGGACTAGATGGCCCTTGTGGTCTCTTCCCACTCTATGATTCCTCCCTCGAGATAATTCTCTCTTTAAAAGCCGCTAAGCGGGAACGGAAGAAGAGATAGGAACTAGACCTCTTCTTGAAAATGTACAGTATCTCCTTCCAAACCATCCTTGACTGTATCTTTCCTTTCAAAGGTGGGAGGAGGGAAGAGAGAAAAGACAAGCAGAAAGTTTTGTCTGGCTCTCAATCCCCCCGTCTGGGTTTTGTAACTGTTACCGAGGTCTCTCTACTTCAGCTTTAAAGTGAGCGGGAAGGATTATTTATTTTTTTTTTTTTTTGGCTGAGGAAATAAAACCCGTTGCTTTTGCTTCACGTCCAGAGTGTGTAACCGAATTTAGACGGAGGAAACCCGCTCTTGTAAAAGATTTGTGGTGAACACTCGGGAGGAACGTATTTGAATGTTCGAAATAGTATTTTAATCTAGAATATATATGCAGATTTCTCGCTAGAAAATATTCATGCTCCAGAGGGAGACATTATTTTTCTGTCTGGTAAACAACTCTTTTTTAAAAAAAAAAGAATCTTGTGTTTTCTTGGGGTTGGGGATGTTGATTGGGGGGGGGTTGTTGGACAGAAACATTGGCATATTACAAAGTTGTTGAGGGTATTCCCCTCCCCCCCAACAACGCAAATTGGCTAAAAATTAATCCTGTACTCTTATTTATTTTTCTGTTAATGAATGCTGAAGAGTGCTGTGCTTCTTAACCCAAGAACTGAGACAGCTTTTTTTGGGAGGAGGGGGAGTGTTCATGGGTGTGGAAGAAGGAACTAAAAATATTTGTGAGAAACAAGGATGTTTTAAAATGGATGACTCTCAGGGCCTTTCAGGCTGTCTCTCATGATCTCATCTCTCCTTGGTTGGAGAATTTTGCACCAACCACGCCCCAGGTCTCAGAAGAACTTGAGTCTGAGTTCCTGTGGCTTTGAGCTGAAGAAGAATTTGGATCTTGTAAAATGGTATTTTGGAAACCCTGGGAGTTCTTATGCAAAGCCGAGGATTCCTGTTTTCTTGCTTTGCAACAAAATCAAAGCAAAGGAAGGGGTGTTGATGCACACAGGGGAGATCCTGTCACAGTTTCTGGGTCCCACCTTACTGTCAATGGGATCAGAATTTCTTTGGGGCAGTTCTCTGAGTTCTGACTCGTAGCTGAAAAATATTTCTGTTTGGATACTTAACTTATGAAGGTCTCCGTCATCATAGATTCTACTGGGGTCACCTGGCCTCAAGACCTACCCACTTTGAAGAACATTTTCCTCCGTTAGCTTGAAGGAAGGTTGCCAAACCCAGCTGCTACCTTGACCATTTTAATGCCCTATAGCAATACTCGGAACCAACCAGTTAGGCTAGCTTCAGCCACCCATTGAATGGCATAATCCTGTACAGCAAATGGTAAACAGCTCTGAGTTGTTGTTGAGCAAAAGAAGCTAATCTCTCTGTCTCTGTTCTGTGCTTGTATAAGGCCACTCTGTCCCATCTTTAGCTCCTCTCTGGTGAGAAGAGATTTGGCTATATAGAACACAGTCCATTGTGCTTGCTCCCTCTTCCATGCTGTATGCCTAAGTATTTGTCCCAAAATGCATTGACTATAGAGGATGTCTAGGGCTCATTGGGTGGTACAGTCAAATGACATCTGGATGACAACCATTTACCTGCCTTTTTTTTTAAACTACGTAGTTACAATGGCCTTTACCATTACCTTCTTTCAATCCCAACCACTGTTTATCAGAGGGCTATTTATGAAGGGATACTTACCTACCTAAGAATGTGTATTGCTTCATGATTTGTTGGAGAGGTGTAAATGTGACGTCTTTCATTGCATTGTCCAATACTGGATGTATTAGAATTTGCAAATATGTGGATTGCTTGCTTTTAATCCTATTACTCTGAGCTGAGTTGTTGCACTTTGAATCCTTTTTATATAAATACTGTGAATATTACCCAGTGATTCAAAGGGATTTTAAGGATATGTTTCCATTTCATGGTTGCACATGAAATTAATGTGAGGTACATACTTTACCTTTCTGGCTGTGAGGACTTCATGCAAGCCAGATACTGGCCCCGCCACCCTGTGATTCCTGTTGGCCATTCCTGGATATGTGATTGTGTAGAAAAATGTAATAAATGACATATTTCAAGAGGAATGTGACATTGTATGTCTGTACTGCCAAACTGTAGGTTAAGACAGGATGCACAACACATCCATTTTCATACCTTCTAGCTGTCCTGCCAGCACCATTCCCATGTTATTAATAGTAACTCTTAGCTGCACATATGAGAGTACAGGGTTATACATATGAATAAGGTGTGTCCTTTAAACTGCTTTGTGTGCTTGCCAAGCAGTCCAGTGCATGCATGAGACCAACCTTCAGGGCAGAGCTGTTGTGGACTACAACTGCCAGTATCCCCAGCCAAATGGAAACATGGGAGCTGTAGTCCAAAAAAGGCAATGTATCCAAGTTTTGCTTCAAATTAAACAAAACAAAACAAAAACAAAAACCTTAAACAGGTCCACTTTTTAATTCAGTATACAGGTCAGACCCCATATCCGTGAATGATACATTCCAAGACCCCCTGTGGATACCTGAAACTGTGGATAATAGGGAACTCTATTGCATGGCAGGGGGTTAGACTGGATGGCCCTTGTGGTCTCTTCCAACTCTATGATCTATGACTATGATTTTCAATGGGACGGACACCAAAAGTTGACTATAGAATCACACTGGAAGACCTAGAAATGCCTAGAGAGAACGTATTTTTTCAGATGTGGATAAATGAAACCATGGATACCGAATCTATGGATACAGGGGTCGACCTGTATTTATGATGGATACAAGCAGAGATGTTCAAAAATAGTCAGTCTAAAATGAAATTAACATATAATTACCTAACTAAAACCTTATGTAACTCATCAAAGGATCTTGTAGGTGAGGGAAATGCCTAAGACCTGGGGCTGAGTAGCATCATTAAGCTAGTGTTGCCTCTTTGCCTGCCACATGGAAATCAAGGAAAGTTTCTTTTACAAGGGAAAATACTCCCTCCAGGGGCTGGGCAGCTCCCAGAGAGAGAAATTCCAACCAATAAGTTAGTAGCCTGGGGGGATCCACTCATGTATCCTCCAGGTGATACCTGCATACCTAGTTAACATAAGGTGGAGTCATGGGGCAAGTCCTTCTGTAGAGATGCAAAGTTTTTATTGCTTATAGCTACCTGGGCATGTTCTTTGATCAGAGGGGTTTTAGAAAAGATAGTCAAGAAGGGAAGTCTTCTTCTATGATTTTGTACTGCTTACAGAGTTCTTATCTGTGTAAGCCTACATCTGGAGATGGAAGAGAAGGAATGTATATGTACGCATGGGTGGGTAGAGAGAAAGGGAACAAGCTTCCATTTGTGAATCAACCCTTGTGGAAACTCAGTTTTCTTTTGATTGGTAGGAGGGGGGACACATTGACAACATTTTAGTGCAGGCACATAGATTCTGTGAAAAGTCAGCCTGGTGTGGGGGTTTGAGTGTTAGACTACAACTCTGGAGACCAGGGTTCAAATCCCTGCTCAGCCCCAGGAACCCAATGGGTAACCTTGGTCAAATCACACTCTCTCAGTCTCAGATGAAGGCAGTGGCAAACCCCCTCTGAAAAAAATCTTGCCAAGAAACCCTGTGATAGGTTTGCCTTAGGGTTCCCATAAGTCATAAATGACTTGAAGGCACACAACAACAACAATAGGCTCTGTGGCCCTCTAGATGCTGTTGGACGGCAACACCCATCAGTCATAGTCAGCCAATAGATTATGGATATTGAATCAAACAGTCTGAAAAGCTACATGTTCCTCTCTGTTTTAGAGCTCTGCCTCCTGGCCAGTGAGAGATTAACCTGAGCCTAGAGGAGTGGAGTACAAGGATTCCAATAAAGTTTTCCCTGATAATGGAGACTATGGATGGCATGACTGTAGTTAGAAGTCTCCTGAAGCAATAATACTTACCATCACAACCAACATGGGAACATTTGTAGACAGATAAGAAAGGGCAAAAAGGGTGCAGGCTGCAAAAAAAGAGAAAACAAGTTGTTGATGATGAGAAGGAGTGAGTGAGTTTCTGAGTGCTTCCAGACATATTTGAATTTGACTAAAAAAAACGAAGTTAGCTATAATTTTGGATCATTTCATTCACAATACTTTACAACAGTGAACAGGAAAACACAGCATCTCTGCCCCCTCTCCACCCAACCACCTGAAACCAGTTCTCTTTTTCTGCTTATCTGAAGAGCTCTGTTGAAATGTTGAAATTCTGAAGGAATGATAGCTAGGAACTCCTGGGCAACTCACTTGTTCATGTCAGTCTTTTGCCTTAAGGATTGTAGCTTTGTCTTAAGAGCTTTTTGTTTGTGACCATTTATGTATCAGAGTGGCCTCACCATGGGATTAACTTTCTGTGGTGGTAGGTGGGTGTGCTTCTCTGAGGCAAAGGGGTAAACCAATGGTAGCAGTGCTGCTAGTGGGGTCTCCCATGTTAGGCAGGCTTCTGCTGAGGGGCCAGATTAAATGTGCCAGACAGCTACCAGGCAGCAGCAGTAGCAGTGGGTTATGGCACTAGCAGATGATCTGTCAGAGACAACGGAAGTGGCACTATAGCTAACACTTGTTAGCACTGCACAGAAGGAGGCACGGAAAACCCCTTTTGAATGTCTTTTACCAGGAAAACCCAATGATGAGACAATCCAAAATAAACCAAGAGATAGTGTCTGAAGGTGACACTCCCAGGTTGGAAGGCACTCAGTGAGCTACTGGGATACAGCAGACAACAGCTACTAATAGCACTGTGGGTTAGGACAAAACTGGACTCAGGCCAAAAGGACATCCAGCTGTTGATGTGCTCAGAGGTGTAAAGAAAGTCTGAAGCTGCACAACACATATTATAGGAACATAGAATGGGAGAAGCATGAATTAGAGGAAGCAAGACATATTTAAAAAAAGAAATGGAATGTAGCAACATTGCAGTTCTTGGGGTGAATGGGCAAAAGTGGATAGGATCAGACATTTTGAGTCAAATAATTACACAGTGATTTATTCAGGAATTGAAAATCTAAGAAGAAAGGAGGGGGCATTAACAATGAAGAAAGATGTAACAAAAGCAATAAAGGATATACTGTAATGCAAAATCTGACTGAATCATATCAAGACTTCAAGGAAATCCCATTAGTATAACCATAATCCAAATTTATGCAAAGGCAGAAGAAGAAATTGAAAGATTCTATGCTAGAGTTCAGGAGGATCATGCACCAAAACAGGACATGTTGGTAATCATAGGTGGTTGGAATGCAAAAATAGCAAACAAAGCAAAATCAAAGATTGTAGGTAAATTTGGTCTAGGTTCAAGAAATGAAGCAGGAGAGCAACTGATTGAATTTCGCGAGGCCAACAGTTTGTTCATCACAACCATATTCTTCAAGCAACCAAAAACGTGACTGTATATACATAGACATAACCTGATGGCCAATATAGAAATCAGATTGACTACATAATTGGAAGCAGAAGATGGAGAAGCTCAATTTTATCTGCAAAAATAAGACCAGTAGCAGATTGTGAAACAAATCATGAACTGCTAATGTCAAAAATCACTGTAAAGCTAAAGAATACAAAACCAATCATCATGCCAAAATACATCCAGAAGAACATCCTTGTAAAATGTAAAGATAATGTAAAAAACAGATTTGTGTTATTAAGCTGAATTGACCAGAAGGCAGAAGGGCTATGGTCTGAAGCCAGGGGCATTGTGGGAGGAATGCAAAAAGACACTGTTTGCAGCCAAAAAGAAAGAATGAAAACTAGGCTGTCGCAGACCTCCCAGAGGGCCTTCTCTTCTACGGCTCCCCAGACTTTGGAATGGCCTGCTGGACAAGATCCATCTTATCACTACTCTTGATAGCTTCAAGAAAGCGCTAAAAACGAATCTCTTCTGGCAGGTCTTCCTGGAATAACTTCCCGGCTCAAGTGGAGTTGATTGCTTACCCATCCCCTGCCACTATTGCCATTTTTTTTATATTGTATTGTATTTTATCTTTGTTTTAATTCGCTACTAGCTTAATTTAGTTTTAAGGGGTGGGAGGGTTAGGATTGGGAAGGATCGTTTTAACTTGCTGCTGTTCTAATCCTGTTGTATGCTGCCCCAGTTGCCGAGCAGAGGGGTGGATTAAAAAATAAAAAATTATATTATATTATATTATATTATATTATTAGAATAGCCTCTTGGATGACACATGAAACTCTTCAAGCAATTAGGAACAGATGAGAAGCAAAAGTGAAAGAGGACAGAAATAGAGTCAGAACCCTGAATGCAACTGTTCAGCAACTTGCGCTCAGGAACAAAGAGATCTATTATAATAATCAATTCAGAGAAATAGAAGATGATAACAGAAGAAGTTAAAACAAGAGATTTTTTTCCACAAGTTCTGAGAAACCAAAGGGAATAAGAGTGGGATGCTATACAACCAGCAAAGGAAAATATTATGTGATCAAGTAGAAATAAACAGCCAATAGAAACAATGAACTGAAGAACTATATATACTAGATGAAAGGATGACAGGTTCATTCAAGGAAGACCCATTTGAAGATTAATCTACAAATTGACAAGATTCACTAGAAAAGACAATAATGCTTAGTAAGGTAGAAGGAGTAGGAAAAGAGGAAGACCGCTTTCCAGATGAATAGACTCAATCAAGGAAACCACAGCCCTAAATCTGCATGACCTGAGCAGATCTGTTGATGATAGGGTGACTTGGGGGTCTCTCATTTGTGTCTCTCTGTGTAGGTGCATTCCCGTCAACTTATGGTGACCCCATGAATTTTTCATAGGATTTTCTTAGGCAAGTAATACTCAGAGGTAGTTTTGCCAGTTCCCTCTTCTGAAATATAGCCTACAGCACCTGGTATTCATTGGTGGTCTCCCAACCAAGTACTAACCAGGGCTGATCCTGCTTAGCTTACAAGATCAGAGGGGATCTGGTGCCTTTATGGTACTTAGAATCAATCAGAGTTGCCATAAGTTGAAGTTGACTTGACAGCAGTTAACAACAATAGACCAGAATGGCACACATATCAGAGGTGCACTCATGCAGACCTTCAGATGGAGTTAGACTGTCCAGCCTTAGCCAGCACAACTGGTGGTGAGGAATGATGAAAGTTGAAGTCTGTTATCTGGAAGACAAAATGATTCCTATCCCTATTTTTGTTGTTGTTGTTGTTGTTGTTGTTGTGTGCCCAAGTTGTTTCCAGCTTTTGGCAATCCTAAGATAAACCTATCACAGGGTTTTCTTGGCAAGATTTGCCTTTGTTCCCTCTGAGGCTGAGAAACTATGACTTGCCTAAGGTTGCCCAGTGGTTTTCCATGGCCAAAAGGGAATTTGAATCTTGGTCCCCAGAGTCATAGTTCAACAGACAAACCACTACAGTATGATGGCTCTCAACACCTGTTTTACTGTTTTACATTAGGCAATTGCCCAAGAAAAATGTCTGATACTGTAAAGGTGATACCTGCTGTTGATGGTAGAGGCCTCTTTCTGTTCTCTTAGCCTCTCCTATTAAATGATGAGATGACATTTATGTATTAGTGAGATAAAGGTGTGCTATCAGAACTGGTTGCTGTAAATATTCTTTATACTTTGAAGAAGACCCTTTTGGTCAAAATGGATATTATCTGGAAATGTGTTGTGTATTATTTATATGCTTTGATTATATTATTTTCTGTGTTGTGTATGTTTTGTATTATACATATGCTTTGATTATAGCATTTGATATCTTGTATATGTTTTGAATACATTATTCTAGTCCTACAGTCTTGCTTGTTTTTGTAGGACATTATTCTAGTCCTACAGTCTTGTGGTAATTCATGACCCCCCCCCCTGTTTTACCTGAAAAATAGACATTATATCATGGTTACTTGCCAAAATAACAACAGTGAGAGGTGGATTTTTGTCTTAAAATTCATAGTCTGGTGGTGGTGATGATGGTGGTGATGGTTTCTTCAGTGTTCATTCTTAGCGATGGAATCTCAGATAGGGCCTTGTACAAAAGCAAAGTGGCTTGAACACACATACTAACCAAACTTATGCATCATACCATTACTCCGTTGACTTCCCATTTATCACAAAGTTCTCCCATCATCTGTACATGTGTAAGCACCACAGAGTAGATCTGTTTGATACAGAGTGGAACTTTGAGTTTCAAACTAGGTCAACCAAGGTATTTCTTTAATTGAAATGACTGTAACTAATGCATAGTGAGGTGGCCAGAATTAACATGTACACTTGGGAGCCATGGCACACAGGCAGCGTATTCATGTAGAGCAGCTCTCTCTAGATTGTATATTGGAACATTTCACTGTTTCCTCATAGGGAGAAAAAATAGTGAATCCCTGTAAATGGAACATAACAAAGGAAGGCTCCGAGTATTAGGATGATTCTCAGTTTCCACTTCTCATAATATTTCTTGAGGGTTATACAGAGCCGAAAGAAATATATAGTGACTTTCTCTGAGAATGGAAAGAACTTGCTAAGCCAGTCACAAAACTACTGTGGAGGAGAAAGTGTATGCATTCCAAGAAGCTGGGGGAAAACCCAAGCAGCTTGTACTCTGCCTTATATGTCCAAAATGGGGTCCAGAATGTTGTTTTTTTTAAGGGAGGGATAAAAAGATTTATCTCCAGTGTAAGAAAGATTTATGGAGAAGTGACCCTGGTATTCAACATGTCCTCTTGTTACCACTTCCAGGAGTGTTTCCCCTTTGAATACAGTTTGTGTGGATTGGGACTGGCTCTCTCTCAAGGCAGATTAAGGAAGGTTTACCTACTTGCCAAGTTTCCAATTGCAGGGAAATGGGGAGGAGGGTTGCCTAAGGTGACCATGTAGGGATATACAGTAGTTGTAAATTAGGGTTGGAGTAACACAGATATAATTTCAGGCTGTCTTGAAAATGAATGTATAGATAGCTTGACTGGTACAGTTGCTTTATAACAGTTGGGGGCTGTATAACATCTGCCCACCAGAATGGGTAGCACTTTTACAGTAGCACTTGTGTCTTATAGAATATCAAACAGTGATGCTCAGGACATTTCTAGCCAAAAGGCCCCTCATGATGCTTCCAGTTAAAAGGCACTGTGCAACTGTTCTTTTTCTCCTTCATGGATATTCTGTGATTTTAAAAGAAGATGGGGGGTGGGTGGAAACAATAGAAAACAAGAGAAGGATAGGAAGAGAAGGATGTCTGGAATTCACATAAAATTCACTGAATGCAACAAGGAGATCACGTGGTAAAATCTTTCTCTGGAACTTCCCTCAGTCCTGATAAAGCTGTGTTGCACACATGGTATGTGAATCACGTTGTCAAAGGAACAATATGGACCAGAAGCCTACACTAAACAGTATGATGGTCTTATAAGAGTATACATGGTGAGGTGGGGCTGATGTAAGTACTGTATGTAAGGAACAAGTGAGCCAATAGGATTATTTTGTGGGCTGGTAGCACTTATAGAATTATGTGCCAGGCTCGCAGAAATGGAAGCTGGGCATTGTTGTGAAACATGTTTTCAGTCATATGATCCAAACCTTAGGATCTCAGTCAAAAATGCCCCCAAATACTCTGTAGCTTCTGGGCATACTGAAGCTTTTGGGAACCAGAAGATTTCTCAGGACTGACGCCAGAGTGACTTGTTAGTATGCAAAGCTGTTCTCTCTCTCTCTCTCTCTCTCTCTCTCTCTCTCACACACACACACACAGCTTCTGTTTCTCCCCATACTGATTTGCTTATCTGTGGTCTAGCATTGTTGCCAACAAGTATGATAGAACAAAAACTTTGGCAACTCTCTCCAAGAGCATTGGCATGTCAAAGACAAGGTTGTTTGAAGGCTTTAGAAAGAGAAAAAGAAGCAATTTTAAAGCACTGGCTATATTCAGTGAGGAGCCAAAAAAAATGTCTCGCTAGTTTTTTTAAAATGTCTTAAACATTGGTGTAAATAAGCTAACAGTCTCATCTTCTTTTGCAATTTTTTAAAAATAAGAACGCAGTTAAGCTTGTTTTTCTATCCATATATTTGTCTTTCACTGTTCTGAAGTAGTTCGGCTGATTTAGTCCTTTTATACTTACACAAGATATTAAATAAAGAGTACAGATATTTATGATAACAGTATATATGTCATAGGGGAAATGAGTGGTGTTTATATAGAGATATATCTATTACCATAGGAATAAGAGGTAAAACTGGCTAAGGAATTTGTTGCAGTCTCTTAGGGTGTTGTCTAAACGGCGAAAATACTCTTTACAGAATATGGGGAGAATACAATCTGTCCCAATGGGATCCCGCACCTATTCACTGTATTGTGAAGGAGGGGGCCCAAAATGCCATATACTATGTGGGAAACCATAATTTGAAAAACAGCAAGGGGAATGCACATTCCTGCTCGGTAGGACAAGCAACCAAACTAATTTGCTTTCCCAATGGGAGCAGATGATTGGCTGGTCATGTGCAGCGGTGGAGCTTGCTAACAAGGCAAGCGCCTGGATTTTCACCTTAGCAAACAAGCACTAAGGCAATAAAATGGCTTTTTTGCTTTTTTTGTTGAAGAGAAAGGTCACTCTTTTGCACCTGGGATATGTTTTTTTTTTTAAAAAATACTGTCTGTCAGTGGCAAATTGAGGTAAGGAAAAACACAAGTAATTCACTCGCTGCCACCATCTTGATTTGCAGGCATGCCCATTTACATAGCAAACGCTTATAGCTTTGCGTGACTGCAATCTGCCCCCCCAAAACCTGTTAGGACAAACAGCAGCTGCTGTGAATTGCCGTTACTGCAGAGCAACCCACATTTGTTTTTGCCTCGTATAGACAAGCCATGAGACCTTGGGTGCGGCTATACGATCATAAAAAAATCCGTATGGGGGGCAAAAAATACGAACAGCCTGTCGTTCGTATGCATACGAACCGGCTATATGATTTTTAAGCCCCCTAAGCTCCGTATGACTCCCTCTTCCTGAAGCTGGCTGGAGCGAGCAAGCCAAGCGGCAGTTTTAAATCTCCCACCGCTTTTTTTTTTTTTTAAGGTTCCTGGTTTGCGGACAGTCGGTTTTCCGTATTTACAATATAAAATAAAAATAAATAAACATATAAATTCACACACTTACCGGACACTCGCTAGCCGGGAAACCAACATGGCGGCCGCTCCCAATTCCCCTCCGTGCTAGCCCCGCCCCCTGTACTCGGCCAGCCAATCAGATTACCCTGCCTGTTCGTATGTGTGCGAACGGACCGTACAGACCCGTCAGCCATTCAAACGGCGTACGGATTTCTCTTCGCGATCCGCTTTCCCTCCCGAATGCCGCATGTGCGTATTTCAGGGTGGAAAACCACCCCCCTCTTTTGCATTCGTGTGCATCTGAACGGCCGTTTGTACCGAAGCGCGAACTTCCGCACACCGTATGTATTATTTAAATCGTGTAGACGGGACCCTTATTTCTGTTTCCTGTAACTAGTTTGCTGTGGTCTATTTAGCACTATTTTCTAAGCAATGGATTGACGTGGATTTGCAAACTATGTCTTGGAAGTTAATGCAAACTAGTTCACAGAAAACTAAGGGTTTCCAGAGGAAACACAAAAATAAGGGGAGTGCATTTGTGGATCAGAGGGAAGGGGGATATATAGGCCTATGACCCATTCCCAGTCATATAAAACATTATTTGGAACTGCATCTGAATGGAGCTTCAGTTTCCTAGAATTGTAACATCCTTCCCACCCTGCTGGATTTAAAGAAGCAGGCTATTTTAGTTATACAGTACTGTTTTTTGTTTTTTGTTTTTTTGAAATGGCTGTAAGTAGCCTTGAATCCTGTGCTTGGAAAAAGGCAGGATAGAAATAAATAAGCATGCAGATTTATTAAGAGAAAATAGAAACTACCTCCTATGTCTCATGAACAAGGAAGGGGGGGTGGATGGAAAGAGAAGTCAGCTGCATAGTTGCCTGGGGCATTTGCCGTCTTTTCTACAACTCCTCGAACGTTTTCATCAGCGCTGTATATGTACAATCCTAAATATACATTGGACTATGTGACAAATGTTGCTGTCTTTGAGCAAGCAGGGGTCACCAGCATTGAGGCCATGATATTGAGAACACAGCTGCACTAGGCAGGGCACGATTCTAGGATGGAGGACCATTGCCTCCCCAAAATAGTACTCTACAGTGAACTCGCCACGGGTCAGTGTAAGAGGGTGCTCCAAAAAAAGTGATACAAGGACTCCCAGAAACAACATCTCAGGCTCGGCCAAATTGATCACCAACAATGGTCCGCCCTGGCCTCACATCGGGAGGCATGGAGACACACTATCCACAATGTTGCAGCCTTATTTGAGAACTCATGCCAAACAAGTCTTGAAGAAAAATAACAACGCAGAAAGAATCACAACCCGGAAACATCACCCAAGGAGACCTTCTGCTGTGCTTTCTGCAACCGGACTTGTTTATGTGAGATTGGCCTTTTTAGTCATCAGCGCGCTTGCAGTAAGTGCGGGATGAGTCCTTCCTGAATCTTCGTTTGCGAAGAAAAGCCAGAGAGACAGATCTAGTTCCTTACGGCAATGTTAAGGCCAGTATTTTGATTCATTATATATAACTTTTCTGAAATTGTTTAGTTTGATCTACATCCATAACCAGTTGAATTAGTGCAAATATGTCTTCTCTCTTAGCCTGGTCATCAGTTGTACTCATTTGGGTCTTTTCCAAACTGAACTATATTAAGGGCTGACTTCCCTGTGTACCGTCATGATTTCCAGATTCAGGAAACATCTTTGTACCTCAGAAAGGATGAGAAGAACTGTAAGAGAGAAGTGTCACTGTGTGTGCATGCATACATCACGTTGTATCATAGTTGCTGAGGCATGTGAACAACCACTCTTGGGTTCTGTGGAGTCAACTCAATGCTTGTAAACTTCAGAGTCAAAGGCTAAGTTCACTTTAACATATTTTCCTTTGGAAATGTTCACAATGTCCTGCCTGAGGCACAATGTTTACTAACCAACTAATGAATAAATGTTGCATGTAACAGCCATTGTGCAAAAGGAAGATTTTTTTCCCCTTAAAAAATGTACTAGTTAATGTTTCTTGCATATCTTACTGGTTGGACATCCCAGCTGTTTATCATGATCTGTCAGGAATTGATGGAAGCATTAAAATATTCTTTTATGTTCTTTTTAAAAAATGTCTGAGTAAATCTTACTTTTCGTAGTGAGTCTTTGCCCAAGGGTAGTTCCCAGAGCTGGTTAAACAATAAAGTGTTGTCTAAAGAGAATTGCAGTAGGACCTCTGTATCCACTGATTCATTATCCACTGATTCAATTATCCACGGGACACAAAACAGCACACCTACCACAGAGTCTTCCTAGAAAATGTGCCCTCTCTAGCCATTTTCTAGGTCCTCCAATGCAACCCTATGTTATTTTAAACTGGAAGTCCCATTATTTTAAATGGTGTTCGCTATTATCCAGAGTTTTCAGTATGCACGCCCCCCCCCCCGAACCAATCTCCAGGAGATATGGGGATCCTACTGTAGATTAAAATATTGAGTCAGAAGGAATCTGCTTGTTAGCTTGTTTCTAGCTGTGAATATCTAGCTATTTTTTATATAAGGTTTACCCCAAAGGTTTTCACTGCTAGGATCAGGAGCCAATCTTAGGCCCTACCTACACGATAAAAAAAATACATATGGTGTTCGAAAGATTGATCATGTGTACACATGGGAATTCAGATGCATATGTGTCTTTCAGAAGGGGGGCTAGCAAATACCCCGTAAACTATGTGGATTCAGCATTCAGGAGGATTAGCAGATCTCGACCTAAAATCTGTACAGCCGTTCTAATTGTTGCTCGTCTGTACACCCCGTTCTCACACATATGGACAAGCAGTGTAATCTGATTGGTTGGCCAAGCAGAGGGGGCGGGACTTGCAAAGAGGGGAATTGGGAGCGGCCGCCATGTTGGATTCCTGGCTAAGCGAGAGTCTAGTAAGGCCATGAAATGGATATTTTTTTACATTTATTCATTTTTATTTTATATTATAAATACGGAAAACCAACTGTCCGCATAACAGGCACCTTTTTAAATTAAAAAAAAGAGTTAAAACTGCTGCTTTCCACATTCGCTCCAGCCAGCTGGGCAGGGAGGGTCATACAGAGTTTAGGGGGCGGTAAAAAAATCGTGTATGCAGATCATACGCATTCAAATGACTGCCTTTTCAAATTTTTTACCCCCCCCAAACTGAATTTTTTTTTTTTTTGGTCGTGTAGATGGGGCCTTATCAGGCAGGCCTATGGACCTTCTGCAGGCTCCTCCTGCCTGCTTCCAAAACCCAACAGTGAATTACAACATCTAATTGGCAGTAAACCAGAAAAAAAGGTTGCTAAAAAAATCAGAAAATCTTTATTTAAACTAAGGTTATTTTCCTGGCTTGCTGTTGCATGTTGGTTGCACTTTGCCAGTGAATTTGGGTGGTACAGTTTTTCATCTGGGGAGGGGGGATGCCTGAAGTCTAAAATGAATGTATAAATAAAACTTGAACTGTTTATTTATTGGACATACATGCTGCCTTTCTTCCAAAACGGGACCCAAAGAAGCTTACAATGTGTTAAAATAGAACAGTTAAAACAATGGGTGGCATAAAAGTTTTAAAAGCATTAAACAATCAGTGTAATTAAAATGTGACTGTTAAAACATTGATCCAAAAAATTAAACACATAAAACACATTATACATTAAAAACCCATGGTACATCCCTCTGCCCCTACCAGTTAAATGCTGAAGACCTGTTTAAATAAGAAGGCCTTTGCCTACCAGTGAAAAGAGAGCAGAGTGAGCATCCCTGGGGAGGGACAAGTGAGTATCCCTGGGGAGGGAATTCCATGACTTAGGAGCAGTCAATGAAAAGGCTCCTTCCTTTCCCCTCACCAGGGGAGTGTGGTGAGATAGAAAGAAAGCTCTCCTTCCCCCCCCCCCCACCAAAAAAAGACCATAAGGTCTGGTCAGCCTCATATGGGGAGAGATGCATGCAGCCTATGAATCACATTTGCCCCGCCCCTGTGTAAACTATGCAATGTCATCTATCCAAGTCAAACTTTAGAGTACATCGTTTTTATATTCAGTTCAAGAAGGACTGTCACAAGGATATGGAATCACCCAGAGTACAACTGACCACACTTATTATTTTATTAAAGCAGAAGATTATGTTTAAAATGTTCTGGTCTTTTTGACCATATATGAACATGGTATCAGCTCTATCCTTCCAACCTGCCTTTTTATAGTATAGGCCTTCCCAGCTTTTCCCCCGCTGTAATCTTGAGTTCATTTTTTTTAAAAAAAAAACTTAATTCTTAGCAATATTTGGCAACTTTTTTTCTCTTTATTTTCCAGATCTCAGCAAAAAGCCAAATTGATAGATGTTGAAAAATGACAATTTCTATTTCAAGAGAGATAATTATTTTTATTTTTGTTATTTTGCTATTGTTTTGTTATACCTTTACTCTGGAAAAAAGCACCCTTGCATCTAACACAGCCTTTGGTGACTATTCAAGTCAAGAACATGTATTTTACATTGTGAAGCAGTCTATAATTACAAGACATCAGCATTGCTTTTAATGTAGTTTTCCCCAGACCCTTTTATTTTGGCTGTGGTAGCTATATAAACATGATGTGGGCATGAAAGAAGATTTTGAGGAATGAACCGTATTTATCTTGCTTCAGTATGATTATATACATACTTATTGGCTATTTGCAGTTTCCAAGCCACAGAATATAATTAAAGACTGCATTTGTGTCCTTTGTAAAAGCAGTTATTTTCAAATTGGAGGTGTTTCCATTTTTGTTGGATTATACATGAAGGTCCTCTTCAGGTATTTTGCCAAAGAAGCATGCCCTCTCACATTTCACAGATGAAAACAAGGATACCTGAGTGAATTTGTAAGGCATGTGGCGCACAACATGAGAATGCAATTGAAAGGGTGAGGTCAAGTTATGTATTTATTTGACATATATCCCACCCTTCTCCCAAATGGTATTCAAAGCAGCTTTCAATATAAGTTGAAATAAAACAGCTAAAACAGTATGGAATAAAAGAGTTTTAAAAACAGTATACCATCAATCCAATTAAAACACTACTTTTGAGACAAAAATGAGGAAGAACACATAAAAGTGAAGTATTTTAAGCAGAAATACCTCTGGATTTATGTTCTGGGTTGGGGTGGGCACTAAATAACTATAATATTGTGTGTATGGCATGATTATAAATATTATACTGCGTATTAATGTAAAATCATCTAGCTCCTACACAGAATGATAGCTTTCTGTTATGAACACTGCATGAACTCTATGTTCATGCCCACCCTGTCCGCTCAACACACATTATATATCAGGGTCATATATATCCCAGATTCACACACACACACACACATACCCATAAAGCTCATGTGATCACCTTGAGGTAATTACAGCCTCTCACTCAAACCTTCTTTATAGGATTGTTAAGATAAAAATGGGAGAGTGAGGAAAAATAACGTACTGTACAATTGCCTTCAGCTCCAAGAAGTAAAAGGCATGGAATTAGTTCAAATATGTATAGTCGGGGAAAAAAGGATGCATTCCGATGGCTTGTAGACATTTAATTGGCAGTATGTTCCACTAAACTAGAGCTTTCTTCTGGATATATATGTGTATGATTGCATTGCTTAATGTGACTGAACTGCTGCTCTATAGAGGAAGCTAATATCTTGTGATTCTCTCTCTCTCTCTCTCTCTCTCTCTCTCTCTCTCTCTCACACACACACACACACAATCAATCTGTTACCTTCATAAAATTACATACTCTCTCTTACAAAGTACCCAAAAGTTCACACAATCTTCCTTAGCTCTCACACTCACACATGGATAAACAATCATCCCTGCATTTTCTTAGGATGCATACAGTCTGGAAGAGAAACTTTTATCACTTCCTTGCCTCCTGCTGCTCTGCCCCAAGTGTTCCCCACCCCCTTTAGTCAGCATCTGTAACAGGAAATAGAGAGCCTGCTCACCCCACCCACTTCTGATTGGGTATTCAGGTATTCTCCATCTCCAAGATTGCTTCCCACCTACTGTTTGATTGACAAATTGGGTTACCCAGGGGAAAACATCCAGTAGTTGTAATGGTGGTGGTGGGAAGAGCAGATACTAGAGTTCTGAATCTAGAATTCTGTCACACTGGTCAATATACCTACAAGGCAGGAAGCCTGGTGGTTCCCATGAGCATATCCCTAATGTTTGGGACACTTGGCTGGAGGGATGAAGTGGACTTTGCTGTTAAATGTAGAGGGAGCTAGAGAAGCATGCATTTCCAACCTCCCTGTGTTGCTGGACCAGGTCTGCAAAGGGAGTATCAATGCATTCAACTAAACACTGCTCTAAAAGACTGGGGACCTTAATAAACTTCAGCTCCTATATGGAACACAATAAACATGTTCTACCAAATGCAGCTATGCAGATATTTGGATTCTGTGGTAGATACTACCAGGTTCTGTAGGTTCTTTGTAGTGGTTCTTAAAAGCATAACTCCACTTTGATTACCTGCTTCTCATAGATTTTACATGTACACATTTCGAAAGGCTTTGGGTATTCCTTTGTTGCAAGAGGGAACTTGAAAGAAAGAAAGATTGGGTCACATTGTACAGTAATATGTTATGGGAAGGAATTTTGTCTAAGAATGGACTTGCACCACAGAAGCGTGCTAAAAATTGTCATGGAAAAGCCTTTGTTGCACTAGTATTTTCAGCAGCAAACACATAGAGACACATTTTCTTATATGCTGCTTTAAAACCTGTGTACACATGTCTGGGAAATCTGATTGGATCAGATTTTCTAAATGAATGTAGCTACATGTTTTATTTTTCATACTTTACACATTTTTTAATAGTACTGGTGGACCATGGATGCCTTTGTCAGAAATGCTGTACAGGGGCCAGTAATGACTGACTTAACACCCAGTGGATTCACTGGGTTGCCTTTATATATGACTAAGTCTGGATCCAACCCTAATGGTAAAAGGCTGCTACAAAAGTTTAACTTAAGAAGTCTCATCTCCCCAAGCACTGAAATTGTGGAATCTTCCTCTGTTTTGTTTGTTGGGGAGGGGGGAATGCCAATATACAGTACAGTACTTCCGTATTTGTGTAGGCAGTAATATGAAATAGAGCCTTGCTTACCATCCCTGCTCCCACCGTTCAGTGAAAAACAAGATAATTTTTTCCAGCATCTTGCTTTCAATGTTAAATACAGTATTCTTTGAAAAGTGGTCACAGCTGTGCAGATTACCAAAGCACCCATTTCTATAAAGCCTGCCTACTGCAGCAACACTCAATACTACATCTATTCTGATGTATTGCTAAGTTGAGTCCTCTCAACTTAGGAAGGCCTGGTTTTGACCTTTTTTTTAACTAATGTACATGCTGTCTTACTCATGGTCAGGCAGCAAGAATTAAACACATGCCAGTCTTGTACCATAACCGCCGAAGCATTGCTTTTATTGGGTAAAGACATATGTGGCTCATAATGTGGGTTTTTTAAAAAAATGGTTTAATGCATGTTGTTTTTATGTGCTTTCAAGTCAACTCTGACTTATGGTGACCATACCATAGGGTTTTCTTTGCATGCTTTATTCATAGGAAGTTGGCCATTGCCCTCCCCTAACTTTGAGGGAGTGCTCGTAATTCACCTAAGGTCATCTAGTGGATTTCCATGGCAGAACAGGGGTTCAAACCCTGGTCTCTTACCATCATAGACCAACACTCTAACCACTACACCATGCTGGCTTTTAGTTTTCTTGTATGATACTCTCTCTTTTTCTTTTTTTTAGTTAGAAATCGTTTGCCCATTCTGCCTAACCCCAACCTCTCTGTTTTAGCTAGATAAATGTTCAATGTCAAATTAGACAACTTCTGTGATTGGTTTTTCTAATGCCTTTCAAAGCTTCCAAGCAGGTGGGGTGGTGGGATGTGTGTGTGATTGGTTTGCTGCCATGTTGCTGAGTATATGCATGTAGGTGATTCCTGATTGCAGTGGCTCAGTCTCATACTAAAGTTCTTTGTTAGTTCTGCCATGGGGAAGGCAGATTTTCTGGATCTTGTTGGGCTCTAAAAATTCTAGTTCTGACTTCTGATGGGTGCCAGACCTACACGAGTGACAAGTCACACTCCGTTGGAAAGCACAGCAATCAGATAATCTTAGCTTAAATACTCAAAACCGCTAGAAAGGAAGAGTGAGACAGATCACTTGTTTTACCATTTCACAAATATAACAGAATGTTTTTGTAGCTGCAAGGGCATGTTTTTCTCAATCATTGTTAAGACTGTTACTGAGAATAAATATGACTAAGGGTAGCTTCTTTAATCAGGATTCTGATAACTTCTGTATTTTCAGAGCATGCTTCATCCCACCTATTTTTTAAAACTGCTACATGGTTTGCATTCCATGTCATGTTTGAATACCATAAGACCAGTCCATTTTTGTATCAGAATTTGCATCTTTAAGTGAGGAAGAAAGCTTTATAAAATGGATAAGCAAATCACACACACACACACACACACAGAGAGTATGCATTCCCCTCTTTCTTTGGTTCATGTTCTATATACAGCCTCAAGCAACTATACAGCCCCCTCCCCCAAAAAAAGCCCTCCTTCAGCATCCTCCCAGTGTTGATGAAGCTAAAAACAAAACAAAAACAAAGCACCTTTCCAACGACACATAAAATGAGGGGAAAGGAGGGACTGGGAAGGCATTTGAAAACTTTGTTAAAAGAAGCTTCTTTGTCAGAGGCTCTGTTGACTGGGGTATGGCTATAATTCCTACATGAATGAAAATACAACATATACTTCTTAATGGCATTTGTCAATGAATATTTCTTAGGTACAACTGCAAGTGGTTGAACTATAACACAGTGATACTACACCTGCTTTGCATGCAGAAAAATGCCAGACTCAGTCCCTGGCATCTCTGGTTAAAGGGCTCAAATAACAGGTGATGGGAAAGACCACCACTTGGGACCCTGGACCATTATTTCCAGTCAGAGGAGACAATACTGGTCTAGATTGACAAATAGTCTGACCTTAAAACAGTTTCCTAAAATAGTACAATACAGATGCCAAAAGGCAAAAACATGACAAATTGAGCAATTATGATCTCAGTGGCTAGCACGGTAGCCTTATCTCTCCACATGGTGGTAGTAGTAGTGGGGGAGACACCTATTGATGAAGGTTTAGAAGGGATTTAGGATAGGAGTAGGAATTCTGTACTCCCCTCAGAGGTTGGACTAACTCTCATCAGCCCCAATCAGTATGGCCACTGGTTAGCAGTAATGGGAGATGTAGCCCAACAACATCTGGAGGGCTACACTTCCCCACTCCTGTTTTCGAAGAATAAAAGTTCATTTCTGTTCCTTGACACACAAGCCTACTATGTTTAGCATCAGAAAGATTGTTTTCAGATAAACAGCATTTGGCATCGCATTTCTAGTGAATAAATTGCTTCCCTCATGGATAAAAGCTTGTCCCAGTGTTCTCAATCTGGTCTTTCCGCTATTAGTTATAAATCTGTCACAGATGTCCCAGTGAACTGTTGAAAACTGCCAGTGCAGTTGCAGTTTTGGCTATGAGCCTAACAATTCTAATGTGGGAGGCCACATAATTTCAGTGGAATTATATCCATGTAATGAGTCTTTAGGAAAACAGCTACTTTATCTCTCTTGCTTTGTCTCTGTTTATGTTGCCTTTTTATATTGACTGCCTTGTTTGCATTCTGGGACTTTTCTTGTACAGTACAGGAAAAAGGAGAATAGTAATGAGAAACTTTGTTCCATTAGTTGAAAAGATTTAATAATTCAAATTTGCATTTATGTCAGGTTGCACAAATCTCAGAGGAAAAGTTATAGACTGTATACAGGGCCTATCTTATATTCTAGGGCAGGAGTGGGCTGCATGTGGCCCCACAAGGATTTTATTTGTGGCCCTCGATGCCTCTACAATCCCCAGACCAATCTTTTCTTGGCCAAAAAGAGAGAGAGGATGAATTGCTGCTCCTAGAAACCTTCAGATACAACAGATGACCTTTTAAATAAATTGCAATGCCTCCCTCTACTATTTAACATCACACCGTGCTCATATTTGAGAATCAGAAGTGCATTTCCAGCCAGTTTGGAGTTTTCTTGTTTGTTTTATTTTTTTGGTGGACTTCGGGCTTCAGATTTGATGCAGTTACCCATCCCTGTTCTAAGGAAAGCTCTCCATTCTAAAGACCATGGTCCACTGTCAAGAACTATATGACCCTAGCCATGAAAATCAATCTCTTCCAGGTATCCAGGCTCTATAATCAAGATAATACCACATTTTTACAATCATTATGGTGAGATTGGGGCTGGACAACACAAATTTAGTGGGCTAGATATGGCTGCAAGCATCGTTTTTAAGGTAAGCTAAAAGCAATACATTTACGTAGCTGATAGATAGGATCACTTTAGGAATGTTCTGAATAAGAGAAATCAGTCAGATAAGTGGGCAGACCCTTTTCCTCACTCAAAGGTGGCATAATTCCATTGCAGTGAGGGTAAGGGATAACTCTAGATTAGATGAAAGAGAGAGGGTTAAGCTCTTCAACTCCTATCAGCTATTGTTTTATGGTTCTGCCTGAAGGTATAGATCCAGAGCAATAGATTCTGTTTGTCTGCTGAAGTATTTTGATTGGGCATCTCTACCTGTGTTCAAATTGTAAATATCAGATATTACAAAACACACTTGTGTGATTTCCTCCCCCCCCCCGCCAAAAAAAGACCAAACCTGGATGGGTGCTATGCCCTTGGAATTTCTCATTGCTTTGTCAGGAAGTTTAATATTCAGTGCTAAATAATCCCAAATGTTTTAATCAAAGAAATATTAGTTCTTTGATTTGGGAGTTGATGAAAAGGAACACTTGTTTTGTTCTTTAAGCTTGATTAAACTTACTACTGTCTCTAGGGCTTTGTAGACCTGATACAGCCCAAGGACTGCCAAATGGCCATGCAAGCTATGTGTAATTAGTGGCCTATAGTTCTTCTTAAGCTATCTGATGTAGAGGACTGGCATTTTTCCTCTCTAATATGCTGGGGACCAGCACCGTATCTGTGAACTTTCTTCCCTGGAAACTCTCCAAGGACTGCCAGACTAGCTCAGGGACTGGCACCAGTCCATGGCTCACCGCTTTGAGTAACCCTGGTGTACATAAATGATTCAGTGGTTCTCGGCTCAAGCCCTTTATTGAAGTCATCCATGATACATGACTCAAATCAGTAGTCACCTGGTGCTGAATTGGAGGTTCACTGTACATGTTCCCATTGTGAATCGACTCACCCTTAAGTAACAATTAGGCTGGAAGTTGCACCAGAATTTCCAAATGAATTAAACTTAGTTATTTGCTGTCAAGTTGACTTCAACTTATGGCAACCCTATCAGTGAGTGACCTCCCAGAATTCCAGTCATCAGCAGCACTGCTCAGGTCTTGCAAAGTCAGGGATGTTGCTTCCTTGATTGAATCAATCCACCTTCTATGTGGTCTTTCAATTTTCCTAATGCCTTCCACTTTACCAAGTGTTTTCATCTTTTCCAGTGAGTCACATGTCATGAAATGTCCAAAGTACATAGCCTCAGTTTAGTCATCTTGGCTTCTAGTCAGAATTAAAACTAGAGATGACAAAATAGTGGGACGGAAATTCTGTGGTTTAAAGTTTATTTTTAGGAAGGGCTTAAATGTCTCATCTTTGGCGATTATCTGTCTGTGTAACAAACTTGGGAGGAAAAAAACTGGTTCTGATGTCAGTTAATAAGCAGTGGGAAGGGGTGAAATAAGATGACAATGTAGCATAGATTGTCTTTTCTGTTGACAATCTACTTATCCTGAATTTAGATTGCTTGTGAATTAGTATGTTTCATATACAGTTGTCCCTTCATATTTGCTGGGGTTTGGTTCCAGGACCCCCTGTGGATACCAAAATCTGTGAATACTCAAGTCCCATTATATGCAATGGCATGGCAAAATGGTGTCCCTTATATAAGATGGCATTTTTGGATTATTATTTTTTAAAGAATATTTTCAAGCCGTGAATACTTAAATCCGTGAATACGGAGGAACAAATTTATACCCATTTATGGAGTTCTCTTGAAGGAACTTACATGCTCCCTTCTTTCCATGCTAGGTTTGTGTCCCCATTTTATTTATTCTCTCTCTCTCTCTGTGTGTGTGTGTGTGTGTGAGAAAGAGAGAGAGAGAGAGAGAGGTACATATGTGTGTATAATATGAACCCAAACCATAATTGTATACTGTCTTGAGCTGAAGAGTTGCATCAAACAGAAAGATGTTCATTGCCAAGCCAAGTTTCCCAACTTATTTTTAGCAGCACCAATATCTGTTCTGGTAAACGAGACCAGTCCTTGTCATACCCTTGCTATGTGTCTAGAGTTTAGAAAGGGCAGGTCTTATTTCTTGTTTGACGGATTTTGCTCATCAAGTCTGTATTTCTGAAAGCCAAATGCTACCTATGCAGCAGTATAGTATAGTCAGTGTTTGTTTTGTGTGTGTACCTGTTTACATGGAATTTATAGTCCAAACACTTCCTTGTGGGAAGACTTTTCTTCCTGGGCCAAACTTGCCAGAGTACAGTATTCTCTGTCTGCTCAGGACCAAGTGTCAGAATCAAAATTCCTCGTGTTTTAAAATGTCCTTGTTACTGATCACTACAGTAGCTGTAAAATGTTAGTTTAACATTTCATGGTTGTGCAGTGTAAGCATCAGATGTACAGTTGTGAAGAACTAATGGAACAGCTGTTAAGATGCCCATTCCAGCGTTATTTTTTCTGCTACTTAAAAAGCATTGAAAGTAGTAAGTTATGTTCCACTGGTGAAATGAAAGTGAACTATTTTAAGATGCAGTCAGAGGCCAGTTGAATGTGCACCTAAAAGATAGTGACTTGGATTCTAGCTAATGTTCTGACAGAAAGATCTCATTGTCTTGCTCATAAGAGTCTTCCATTGATGTGGAAAGGATTTTTTTTTTTTTTGCCAATTTACCACTCCACCATACAGCTGCTTGCACTCTCAAAACACTACTCCATAGGGTGGGAGGACTTTCTGAGAATGTGTAAGAGTGCCACAGAAGGTTGCAGTATAGAAGGAAAATCACACTGCCTCTCTTCCTCTACCAGAAGTCATCCATTGGATGAATATCCCTGCCTCACATGGAAACACTCCTGTGCTTCAGCTCCCATTAGCAGGGAGAACATGTGATCCAGTTATTTGCCTGCTCCTGTTCTAACTCTTTGTTCACTGAGTGTATGGCTATGCCAAGCCAACTTCATAAATGTCTTCCTACCAAAACAGTTCAAGTAACTAATGTAGTGTTTAGATCAAAAGAGGTAAACTTACTGGCAGAACTTAAAGCAGTAGCCCTCTGGAATGAGGACAGTTGTCCTAATTCAACTTAACCTCCATGTTGGAAATTATCATGTAAACAAGCCTTTTAAAGAAATGTTTAAAAGCATTTCATTGTTTACATAGGAGCAAAGCATCTGGTGTTCAAGACAAGATTAGATCGTGTCTACTAGATTAGTGTTTCTAAATTGAAGCTAGATAAAACATTATGCAGTTTTAGTGGCAATAGTTATTAGCCACTAGGATAAACTATTGAATGATGTAGCAATTATCATCCACTTGTAGTCCTTAATCAAGATGGGTTGTGGTTGAAGTAGAAGAAATTGGGCTCACTTATATAAATAAACAGATAATTTCTGTAGAAATGAGGTCTGATGCAACCAACAATGCTAAAACAGACACCTCATGCTTTAACAAATAAGGAAAACATCTTGCTGTTTTGTTTGCTTGATTGTTTATTGCTTCTCAACCCACTCATATTAATTGGTTTTGTTAATTTGGAATGGGCAAGCTGTTTTAGAACTTCCTGAAAGTGATGATTGGTTTCAATCCTAAACATCTTTTAGATTTGTCACATTAAAATAATCTTGTGTGTGTGTGTGTGCTTGGTATGTGTGTGGAATTGGGATATATTTACACTTAGATGAGGGTTTATATGCTTTTCCACTGGGTTACATCTAGTTATCAACTTTGTGTCAAACTGGAAGTTATTTTTATTAAATTTTGGAGTCCTGGTAGACTGCCCACAATTGCTAAAAGCAGACATGAAGAGGTCCCCAATTCACCTGGGTTCTGGTAAAAGAGAATGCATTGAAGTCCAGCCATGGGGTATCTTAATAATTGCAAATACAATTTGTACCACTGCTTGGTTCACTGTGGAAAAGGAAAATGATAGAAACTGAGTGAACTCCCTGCCCCCAAGAGGTGATGGTGTTATAGCAAAGAGAAAGAAAGCCTCTGCTGCCAATTCTTTCACCCTTTACCATCTTGTATGCTAAGAAAACATTCCATGAACTTGTGAAGTTGAAGGCTTTCATGGCCGGCCTCCATAGGTTTTCTGTGTTTGTTTTTTGTTTTTTTTTCCTGGGCTGTGAGGCCATGTTCTGGAAGAGTTTATTCCTGACATTTCACCTGCATCTGTGGCTGGCATCTTCAGAGAATGGTGGGGTAGGGGTGTGGGAGGTTTATATACTGTGAGTCCCTGTTGGAGAGGATATGTAAATTTGTGTATTTGAATGGCTAGTTTCTAGGGTGGGAGGATATGCAAGGAGGATTAGGGTCTGTTTGGCTAATGGTCCATTGTCTGCTGGAAATCCTCCTGTCCCTGGGTGATGTTCATTTGCATGTGTTGAGTTTTGATTTTGGTGTTTTTCAGGACTGGTAATCAAACTTTGTTTATTTTAAGGATTTCTTGTTTCCTGTTGAAGTTGTCCAGGTGTTTGTGGATTTCAATACTCTATGCATTCTGACATGATAGTTGTTGGCCTGGTTCAGAATTTGTATTTTTAAATAACATTTGTGTCCACGTTGGTTTATAACATGTTCTGCTACTGCTGATTTTTCTGGCTGGCCCAGTCTGCAGCGTCTCTCATGTTCCTTGATTCGTGTTTGCACACTGCGTTTAGTGGTCCCTATGTAAACTTGTCCACAGCTGCATGGTATGTGGTAAACTCCTGCAGCTGTGAGAGAGTTTCTTTTGTCCTTCACTGAGCGTAGCATTTCTTGGATTTTCTTGGTTGGTCTGTAGATCGTTTGGATGTTGTGTTTCCTCATCAGTTTCCCTATTCTGTCTGTGACTCCTTTGATGTGTGGTAAAAATACCTTCCCTTTGGGTGGTTGTTTTTCTTCATTCCTGTGGTTTTTTCTCAGTCTGGCTGCTCCTGTGATGTCTGATCTGGAGTAACCATTAGCCTGTAGAGCCCATGGGTAGCCCTCTGAGTCCTGTGATAGCAAACTTTTACGTGGAACATTTTGAAAAGCAAGCCCTGGAAACAGCACCAAAAAAAGCCCACAACATCGTTACGATATGTGGACAACACTTTCACCATTTGGAGCCACAAAGAAGAAGATTTGGCCGCATTTCTGAACCACCTGAACAGCATCCACCCAAATATCAAATTCACAATGGAAAAAGAAAAGGAAGGAACATTGTCACTGTTGGATTTTAGTCATCTGCAAACCAAACCAATGGTTGGGCCACAAGGTATACAGAAAACCCATGTACACGGACAGATACCTACACAAGAACTCAAATCATCATCCAGGACAAAAAAAGAAGCACAATAAAAACATTGGTAGACCATGCAAAAAGGATCTGCAAACCCCACTACCTGGAGGATGAAGTGAGGCACCTAAACTGGGCCCTACAGGCTAATGGTTACTCCAGATCAGACATCACAAGAGCAGCCAAACCCAGAAAAAACCACAGGAATGAAGAAGAAAAACAGCCACCCAAAGGGAAGGTATTTTTACCACACATCAAAGGAGTCACAGATAGAATAGAGAAACTGATGAGAAAACTCAACATATGCAAATGAACTTTACCCAGGGACGGAGGGGTTTCCAGCAGACAATGGACCATTAGCCAAACAGACACTAATCTTCCTTGCATATCCTTGCACCCTAGGAACTAGCCATTCAAATACACAAATTTATATATCCTCTCCAACAGGGATTCACAGTATATAAACCCCTCACACCCCTACCCCACCATTCTCTGAAGATGCCAGACACAGATGCAGGTGAAACGTCAGGAATAAATTCTTACAGAACATGGCCTCACAACCCAGGAAAAACCCCACAGAAAACCTATTCCATGAACTGTATTGCCAAATGTACCAGAAATTTAAGATGGTCACCTAGGAGAACCAAGGGGCTGCATCAGAAGCACATGATCATTCATCTGTTTGAAAGTCATTGTTGTTCAGTGCATCATTAGTATGAGAAGCAGCTCCTGATGTGGGCAGCAAGTTTCAAAACAAGCATACGAGAGGGAGATTGTGCAGGAGGTTGAGGAGTGGGTGGAGTTTTCCCCCTGTGGTTTAATATGCACAGTGGTGGTTTAGTTTCAGAGAAGGTTGACCCTTAAGACTTCCCTTGCCACTTCCACCAACAGCAGCTGTAGAAGCTGAATCGGGGGCGGAGAAAGGATTCTTCCTTCTGGGAGTGTGCTAACAAACTGGAGCAGAGGTTTTGTCCAGATAGACCAGTACAGATCCATCCACCCTCTTCAAACAAAATGATATACAGAAAAAAGGCATAGCCTGCCTGTAGCTGTACTTCCCCCCTCTGATGTCAGGAGTGCCAAGGGAGCTTGGGAAGTTGTGGGAAGGTAATGAGAGTTAAATAGCAGACGGAGGGAGGTGCCCACTGATGCTTTTAAAACTGCATAAATACTGCCTCTTTGGGTGTGACTGGAGCAAGTTCCATGTTTAAATGTGTGGAACAGCAATATAACAGAGGTCTAGGAAGGAGAGGAAATGGTTGAGTGTGTAAGGCATGAGATTCCCAGGCTGCCTCTTGTACTTCTTGTACTGAAGTGACCCATAGATCTTGCCAGACAAGAGAATGGTGAAAGGGTTTAGGGTGTGGCTGTGGTTGAAGTTCCTCCTTCTCTTTTCTCTTGTCTGTCCTCCATGAAAGGTTCTGAAGGGGGCAAAAATGAAGACTGAAGGGCTCAGAGATGAGGATTTGAAATAGATATTCTTGCAGTGCTTCTGGAATCAGAAACTTGTCACGATGAAGGATTTTGGGTTATTGGGAGGTGGGAGAAGTTTTCATAATTCAAAACAGAGAGTCTGGCTTCCCACCGGCTTTGTTTTCTTTGCTGGTTTTCCAAACTTCCTTTGGATAAACTAGGTCTTCACAAAATGGTTTCTCTGTGTATTCCTTTTTTTTAAAAAAAATTTCATACCTCACCCTGTTATTCCATACTTAAGAGGAATTTAAAAGTGTGTGTGTGTGCAGGCATGTGCATGCATGCACACAGGCCCACAAGCACATGGGGTGTGGGGTGGAGAGAAACAGAGGGCTGTCACTGTTCTTTCCTGGAAGCAATAAATCTTTGGCAGCAAAGAGGGCATTCAAGAGGCTGCTTCTGTGATCTTGCACACACAGGAACTCTCCTGTAGCCAGAGGTAGCTTTCCAAGGTCAGAACCTTCTTTATCCTGCCCTCTAGTTGAGGCTTTGGCTTTTATACGTTGCAAATGGGCAGTTTTCTATGGCCGAGCCTGTGGCCTTTCTGTAGGGTCACTTCATACTGTGAGTTAAAATGTCCCTGATATGAACTGGACTAGTCTTTTCTTCAAAACCAGCTCTCAAAGAAAGGAGTTCCCACAGTCTCCTCAAGCCAGGGATAAGCAGAAGGTAAATCTGATCTGTTAGTAGGTCTTCTCAAATGCAGGGGTAGCTATGTTGGCCATGAGAGTGCATATTATGATAGTACCTTATATTAGGCCAGGTAAAAAGTCACACACACACCCTGTCAAGGGCTAAACCTGGGTTCACTCCCTGCCCCCCCCCCCAGGTTAGCCCTCCTGTAGAGGATAACATGAGTTGCCCCACTCCAGGATGCTCCCTACAGACCCCCCAAAACAGACAAACAATCCAGCTGCCACCAGCCACTGAGTTAAACTGGGGGGGGTCCGTTCCCCTTGGGACCCCCCTTTTTCCATGCACAGTGCAGTGGGAAATTGTGTGTAGTCTCTGATAACCAGTGGCACTCCTTGCCACTATAGAATCAACTAACTCCCTCCTCTTAACCCCAGAGGAGACTTACAGTAGCATAGTCAAGAAGCAAGGCCCATGGTAAACATCAGTTATAGGAAGATTAATAAAGTTACTTTATTCAAGGGGAAGCAGTCATGCAATCTCACATGAGGTAGGCTTCTCCCATACCTCAGGCAGGCTTAAAGTTATAGCAATCACAGAGTATTAAGATCAAAGCATTACATTACTCAGGTTAATTCAGTTACTAATTTAACTACATTCAACCAAAGTAAAGAAATTAAAAAGAATTACCTAATGCAGCTAAACGTGCCCTAATCTCTACTAAATACTTGCAGTTTGTTGCCTTAAAATGTTATCCAGGCAGCTGGGAGCTCCAAGCCAGAGATGGGATGGCTTTTTGCTCTACTGGCTATAATCAGTCCTTGTTCTCTCTCTCACATCTCTCTCTGAATCTCTCTCCAGAAATCTCAGACAAGAATCTCCCAAATGGCTTCAAACAAAAGCAGTTGAATATTCATCAGAGTTCCCAGGTTTAGAGCTCTAATTGGTCAGTCCAGGTCAGACTGTGTCCTCCTTGATGTCATCTCATTAGCTCTGTGGAGGTGGTGTTTTAGACCCTCCCTTCCATTAACCCGTTTCTTACCTGATACTATGCTGGCAAGACAATCTGTTTACAGATAAAGGGATTTATACAGGTAGTTCTTTAGCAGAATGATGGGAGTTGCACCTTAAGGCAGCATGATGGGACTCCATCATGACACCCCCCCCCCAAAATATATATATCTGTGCATGCTTTTGAAAGCAAACGTTTTGAAAGATTGAGTTTAGGTCTCTGGACAACTCAAGGATTTCAGATGGCTAATTACTTAACAATAGCAGTAACAAAAAGATTCCTCACCCTACCTGAATTCATGTTTCAATTATGGTTTTCAGTTCTATAGCTTTTATTGTTCTATACTGTATTCTAGTATTTTTATTTGTGAGCCACCAAGAGAATTTAGGGAGTGCCGATATCACTGCAGTGATAAATCAGTAATAACTGTTGTTAGTGAAGAAAATGTGGGTTTACCAAGAATGAGTTTTTGTGAGAAATAGTGTGAGCACTGTTCAGTTCTGGTACTAAGAACAAAAGTCTTTGCATCAGGCTCTGATCAGTAGGGCTAGGATTTCTAGTAAAAAGCACAGTAGATCCTACAGTCCTGAAGCCTTTGCCTGCCTCTGATGTGGCTTAGGCTAGCACTGCTCAGAGTGGTGGTCCATGGACCAGTGCCGGTCCCTGCGTCATTGGCTGCTGGTCCCTTGGTGAGTTTCAGTTTCCAGGGGGAAAAATAGCAATTGTAGCTATTTGGCACAAATATTGTACTAGTCCCTGGCATGATAGGGGGAAAAAAAACTGCCTGAGAAGCATAGTCTTAGGCCATTCTGCAGTTCTGGAAACCTCTTAATTACAGAATTGTTCCTCAAGTGTAACCTACAGTCTTCTCCATTCTAACATTTTAAAAGCATCTGCTGCATTTTCATCTAAGCTAAGCATACTGTTTCCTTCAGTCTGCCCTTGTAAGTTTTTTTTTCCCCATTAGGGTCTTGAGATCTGTTAAGACAATGATATTTGATCCCCTGAATTGTTAACTTGTGGCTTCTTCCTGAAATAGAGCCAGCTCTTTCATGGGTTCTGTCTTAGAGGATTGAGAAGATGGTCCATTCAGTTCTTAAATGTAGTATCTCTCTGTGCTGAAAGGAGCGAGAATACAGTGGAGGAAGGAGCATGTGAGTCCAAAGCACTAATTCCAGTACTGCTTGGGGTACAGTCTTGTTGAAACCTGTAAATATACATTAATAAATGAATAAATGCAGCATAGTTTAGGTCAGGGATATTTGAATTCACTGTGATCAGTATTTGTAAGAGGCTTTAAGCACATACAAAAACAAAAACAAAAGTAGACACATGAAAGAGGAAGTTATAAAAATAGGCCTTTTTGCATTTTAAAAAAGTAAGTTAAAACTAAGGCATAGGCTGTGATGCTTGACATGCCTAGTAGGCATGCAGACAACTAAAATGTCTGTCTGTCTTATGGCTCAGACAGGAGTCCGCAATCTTAGAAGGAACAGTCTGTCGGGTGCAGAAGTGAGGTGTCTTCCTGGTTCCTGGAAGAAGGGGGTCGTAAGCAAAATGTGTGTCCAAGGGAATGAATGGTCCAATGTTATTACATGGTACAGGGTTGAGCACAAGTAGAATGCCTGGCCAGTGGGACTCTGAAAGTCTTGAAGCAAGCAAATGCAGTACTGTATTTGATTCTAAGAGGGAGAGGAATACCAGGATATTGGTCACAACTAAAAAGGGTTCTTTTCCACCTGAGAGGCACTGTTATTGGTGTTAATATACACCTTGCCTGTTCTAAACATTGTTCTAGCATACCATACCATCTCTTTTCTTGGATCTGTCCTATTGCTCTCAGATAAACACTGCTTGATCTATTGCTTCTACCGCACCTGTGCTTTTCATGTCAGACTGTGTTCTGGAAACCTGGCCTGTGCGTGTTAACTGTTGTGAGGCAGATATGTGCGTGTTAAAAAGCATGTCCAGTTGTATGTACTGTATGTTAAAACTCAATTATTTTTTTCCTACAGGTATTGTGCTAGTTTGGAAGCAGCGGTGTCTGGGATCAAACTCCTGATCAGCTGAGTTGCTTTGTGTGAATCACTATTTCACTACGTAATTAGGCTCTAGGGGTGGGGATGGGGTGAATGTGAATAAAAAGTTTAATTAAGAGAGGCCTCAATTCCTTGCAAGAAGAACTGTGGAGAACAATGTACTTTTTAAGACAGCATTCATTTATTTTGTGTAATGAGTCTTCTGGCACAAACTTATGTGGTCTAATTCCCGTTTTGATTTTGCAGTTTTAGAAAATATAATTCACTTATATCCTGCACTTACATGTAAAATATTCCCACTATGGGGTACATTAAAATCAATAATAAGCAGTGATAAAGTAGCAGCAGTTAAAAAAGAAATTAATCTGTGTTTCATCATAGACTAAAAATCTGGGGAATTAACAAAAGAGTTTGGTCAAAAAGACAGGAATTGAGGGTGTAACATGAGCCTGTTTGGGAAGAACATTCCACAAGCAATGCCCTGTTAGCAAAGTAGCTCTTATCAAGAGTTGAGGAAAGTTACTTGTTGAACTACATCTTACAGAATTCTTCAGTCAATGACCATGCCGTCTAGGGGACTTGGGGAGTTTTCAAAAAAAAAAAAAGTTTACTTTTTCAACTTCTGCTCTTACCAGAAAGACAGATTTGATGCTATGGGAACTGAGTCCATGAAAATTTATTACACATCTTTCAGCCTTTGCAAAGCACTTTCAGTTCCCCTAAAAGGAAAAATAAGCATGTTTGAAGGAGCAGCTCACTTTAACACTGCATGCTGGGCCCTTTTACTTCTGCCTATATATTTAAATACCCTAAAGGCACCAGATCTTGGAAGCCAAGCAGGGTCAGCCCTGGTTAGTACTTGAATGAGAGAACACTAATTAATACCAGGTGCTGTAGGCTATTTTTCAGAGGAAGGAACCGGCAAAACCACTTCTGAGCATTCTTGCCTAAAAAAACCCAAGATATTCATGGGGTTGAGGTAAGTAAACAGGTGACTTGAAGGCACATATGCACATACCCAGAAGGCACCCCATCTCATCTGATCTTAGAAGCTAAGCAGGGTCCAGCCTGGTTAGTACTTGGATGGGAGATTGCCAACAAATATCAGGTGCTGTAGGCTGTATTTCAGAGAAGGGCAATGGCAAACCACCTCTGAGTAAAACCCTGCGAAATTCATGGGGTCACCAGTGAGTTAAAAATGCACACACCAAACCCAGAGAATCATCCTACTTCTGCCCAGTTATGGATAGCCTCTGTAGTCCTTCTTTCTTAAAAGTAATGTTCTTGGCTTTGGATGGGAGTTATAGTGCCACAGTATCTAGAGGGCTACACATTCTCCAGCTCTGTTCTACAGTTTTGAAGGGAAGGTAGTATTATAAGTTGACCCCTTTAAACTTCACAAGATACAATGCAATCATACTCTCATTTTCAATTGGCAAAAATCAGCTACTGAAAGGTATATAAGCAGAGGTGTCTCCCACAAAGGGATCCCAGAAAGGAGAGGTGTAGGTGTGGGGTGTTATTGCAAATATCTTCTTAAAAGGATATATCCAGAGGTAGCAAAATATAACAAAATTAAAAAGCCACATTGCAGTGATACCTCTCTATTAGACCAAGCAAAAGGCACAAAATAGATCACACAAGTTTTTGACACATCTTCTAGAAATTGAGATTATTCAAGAGTTAAATTTCAGTCTCAGAGTTCATAAAGATCCGATAGTCAAGTTACTGTCAGGATCAGTCCTGGATCTGACCGTTTCCTGCCAAGTTCAATTCTGTTGTATCACTTTGTGGCTAATTGTGTTTGCATTCCTCTGTACTTGCTACTGAGTATGTAGTTGAAACTGGGGAAAATGGAGTCTGTAATTGTTTGATAAAGCTGGCATCTGGCCTCAGCTATGGGAAAAGTGGGCTGGTCCAGGTTCGGTGGGAACTGTGAATGGGGATGATGGATAGCCAATTACTTTATAGCCCACCAGGTTTTATAGATTGTAGTATGCTTTTAGTTTACAGCTTGTTAGTTAGGTTTCATTCTGAGCAAAGAACTTGTAGGGTTAGCTCTTTGGATTACTGTCACAATAAAATTTTCTGATTTAACTCTAAAACTGCTGGCCACCGAGTCTGAAGAAGCCAGTACATGACAGGTACATGGCCACTTTTTTTTCTTTTGAAGTTAACCTTCACTTAGTTAATTTTAAAAAATCCACCTCCTAAAGTTCTTTATAGGATTAAAGGGAATTTATCACTTCAAAAAGGTGTATAGGACACTACAGCAAGTAAGGGAAGTGTTTTATCAATGTGTTTCTGGGTCAGAAAATACACGAAATTTACAGCTTAGTGTCCCTATGTCTGTCAAGCTGCTGTTATAAGAGACAAGTTGAGTTAAATAGGAGATATGATATAATCACCCCACCAGTACCATCAACAGCAGCAGCAGCAATTGATCTAAAAGAGTATTCTTTTCCCATGTAGTGACAGTAATAGAATGTAGTTTCACATATTATAATATTACAAAAGGCCATGTCTGTGTCTGTATTTTGGATTCTGGAATCAGGAAAAAAGAAAAGAAAAGAAATGGGCACAGCCTTCCCAACTGCTCAGCTGTGGGCTTAACAAAGCTCTGGTATAATTTAAGAAGCAAAAATAGAGTTACCGGTAATTGGTTTTCCTAATAGAGATGTAACAAGGTGAAGCCCAAGATAATTTGCTGTCAGCAAAAGGTGCTTCTTCCCTTCACCAAGTCAAGGGGCATTGGAACCAAGGCTAGCCAAATCATTTCTATCCCTGAGGTAGAAAATTTGAAAAGCATCTCTCCTCATTCCTGGCAGTGAAATACTACAGTAATGAGCTAAATAAGAAGCAGTTTCCAGTTCTTCCATGACACATGAAAATCTGTACCCAGAGGCACCAATCTCATTCTTGCTAATGGTTGGGCTGGCTTTGAAATTTAACAGGTTATAGCACTTAGTGATTACAAATAGATCTGTGAGGCTAGATGCAATGCATTTTGGTTTTGAAAAAATTGAATTGTGTGTTCTTCTGAAACATATATTCAGCGAAATGGTGGTTCTCAAAATTAAGTCTTTGGTCCAGTTCTTTACATGGGTGGGGAAACTATGGCTCCCAGACCACTTTTGGAAAGCCCCAAACCCTCCCATTAAAAACCAAACCAAAACAAAGAGGTGACACCCCTCCCCCCCATAACCTGCCAGAATGTACCTCAAATTTCTGCAGCAGTTTTGCTGCATACTGTATATATTTTTGAGCCTTGGGCAGTAGAAGCTCGACATGAGAAGATGAGGACTGAGAATTTTCAGCAGTCAGTGTGCATCATATAAAGAAGTGGAGCAGATATCTCTGGGAACAAAACGATTCTTTGTTTCTTCCTATGTGTACATGCACACATGCCTGCTACCAGTACTTTCAAGGCTCCCGTGAGGTCTAGCTGTTCTGACCAGATTTTTTAACTTTTCTTTTCCTTTCCTTTCCTTCTTTCTTTTCTTTTTTTTAAAAAACTGCAAATGATATTAAAGCCATACTTTGCCCTAATTGGAGGATGTTGCTAGGATATTCCATGGCAGTGGGTCTTAGCCTGTGGTCTGGGGACTCCCAGGGGTCCGTGATGTCTTCACAGGGGGTCCGTGAAAGCTTGAAGTCTGCTTGGCCCACCTCCCTGCATGGAGTGGCCATGTGACAAGAGCAAAGGGCCTGGCTGGCTGGCTGGCCGGCCTTGTGCATTGCCATTCAATCTGCTCCAGCCAAAAACTTACAAGAAGAAGCAAGAGAAAAGTCTTTCCTCCCCCTCCAGTGCCTCTGAGGGAAGGTTTAATGGATGATGTAATTTGAGTTAAATCTTGGGGGTTCAAGGCAACAAAAGATATTTAAAGGAGGTCCCTGGTAAAGAAAAGGTTAAGAGCCACTGTTCCATGGCATCTCTCCCATGTTCTGAAGCCCTCATTACAGTACTCTTATAGAGCCAGAAGGAGAGGTGACTTTGGTATCCTGGTTTTTTACTCAGCAGCAATCTCTCTGAAGCTTATAGGCATCTGTTAGACTTTGTCACTTGGATGCCTGTTACCTTCTTGTTGGAGAAGGAATGTTTTAATATAGATGAGGACAGTTTGAGTAGGTCTTTTAAAACAAGGGACCTACTTTAATGAGTAAAGAACTTGCAGGGTTAACACTTTGGATTACTGTTACAATAAAGTTTTCTGTTTTTAACTCGAAAACTGCTGGTCACACATTGCACACACAAGATCTGGAGCAAATGGTTACTGAATAGAAAAATTGAAACTTATTGGTCTCTGCTGAATTAAATGACAGGCTGTGGTGGATTTTCTCAGGGTATTTTTCAGAGACCAGACGTGGTGTGGGGCAAACCAATCTTCACAGGAGACAGTGAAATGCCCTGGATTTGGCATTTTTCACAATGTTTACAGCACAACCTCTCATTCGATGCTCAAATGTTTGATTTTAAGGAGAAGGCATTGTAATGCGTTGGTCTTCTAAACTTGTTACATGTCTGGGTTTGCAATTCTTCCCAATAAATACAGTCAAGTCCAGCTCCTCAGGCTGTGATTGAGGGTATATTTTACTTGGAAATATGTTAAATTGCAATTGGTGGGGCATGCAGATGTCTTTAGCATCAGGACATATTTATTTCTGACATTTTTTAACACTTTGACAGAAGTTTTTATTTAAAAGTTGGAGAGAAGTCAAGGATATACTTGTAGGTTGTGTCCAAATGAATTATTTAGTAGGCAGTTGGATTTATAGGAATTGCTTGTAGTGTCATCTGTATTTCTGTGTGGCATCACCAGGCAGCTAATAAAGCTAGAAGAAACTGATTGTGGAGTCTTCACTAGAGTCTCACTCACAGATGTGTTGGACTACTGCTCCCAGCACCCCCAGACAGCTTGTGGTGATAGGTGACATAGTCCACCATATCTGGAGAGTGGATGGGGAGGGTTGTTGATTCTTCTGGTGGACAAGTTCTACACATAGGGAGTGACAGAAATGCACAAGAACAGAAATGCCCTTCACATCCTCACATGTTACTCAGAATAACATCTGAAAAGGGCTTAATACTGAATATCACTGAAGTATATTAATATTTCAACTAGTAGTAGAGAATCCAGTTTCTTTCTTTTTCTTAAGAAGAGACTGATGTTTTTGTAACTTGATTTTATTTTAAAAGTCTTTTGGTGATTGTGGAATCAATACACACTCTAAACTTCAGATTTGAGCTCTTTTGCAGAACTTGCCCACTGGCCTGTTCTAGCAGCTTTCCCTTGAGAAATTAAGTATAGCCCTGTTACTTAGCTGTGTGGTGTTGCCGAAGCAGCTGAGGCCTTATTCTACAAATGGGAAGCAGACTTGGTCACTTGGAACAGCCCTTGGAAAAACAGTGTGCCTGCAGATCAGGACCAATGCAGTATGTTTTCAATTTGTCAACGTTCTTGCTAACTCAGAGCAGAAAAGGCAAAATTGCAGTCTGCATCAGTGTTTTCCTCTTCAGTTTTATGAGCAGCTCTGGGTTGTTTTCTTATTTGTCTGATGCTGGAGTGGAGGCTAGAATTACTATGGCAATGCCAGATGTTTATTTTAATGCTCCAGGAAGGAGTCTAATTCCCAATTCCACTTTAAGTTTCTAGTAATCGCTTGATATATTTGCCAAACATATATAGTGTGGGGGTGGGAGAAGGCAGGGATAGGCTGAAAACGGAGTGTTGTGGTATTTGATTCTGTCAGTCAGCTATTTAAGAGTAATAGGATTTAGGACCAGACCCTTTGGAAACCTGGCCTGAAATAATATGGATTCTTTGTTTTGAAACTGTGTCACTGCTGTTTAGGGATCTGCATTATCATTATCCCTCTGCTATTGTTTTTCCTTTTGGTTTTTATTCCCTGGCCACCACACTTCATCTTCATTTTTACACTATATATTTTATCATTCTTCCCCAAACTTTGGTTTGGCTTTTGGCTGGTATAGAAAGACAGGTGGTATAGAAGTAAGCAGCTACATTAGGGTTAGCAGGTTAAGAGAATCCCTGGCCTAAAGATTTCAGGGCCAAATCCTGAGATTTAGGGATAACCTTTTGTCACAGGGAACCCTGGTGATCTCATTAAGTATGACAAAGACTGAATCTAGCAAGTAAGGAAAATATATACTGTATTCTTGCTGTTGCTATGTGCCTTCAAGTCATTTCTGACTCATGGTGACCCTAACACGAGGTTTTCTTGGCAAGATTTGTCCAGAGATAGTTTGCCATTGCCTGCCTCTGAGGCTGAGAGACTATCACTTGCCCAAGGTCACCCAATGGGTTTCCATGGCTGAGATTCAAACCTTGCTCTCCAGAGTCCTAATCCAATGTCCTAACCATTGTGCCACTCTGGCTTTCAGAAAAAAAAAATACTGTACATACATACTTTTCAAAGGTGGGCTCTCAACCTGAGATTCCTCCCACTTGCCTGAAGGACTGGAAAAGAAGGCCCAAACCCTCGGGACTAAGGACCAGGCCCTGAGATCTAGGAACCTTAAGCTGCATTAATATATTTTTTTAAAAAAAATCTCTTTGAGGGGGCTTTGCACCTGGAGTGCTCTTTCTTGTCCCTTTCCCTGCCTCGAGCTTCTCTACATATGGTGCTGATCGATAGGGCTCATGATGGGAAATGTGACCTTTGTGGTCCTCTTTAATTCCAAGATGCTGCTGGGCACATTTGGAGCGGCATCAAAGTGTCCTGCTATAGCGCCTGCTTTCAGCATGTAGTGTCCAAACTAGAAGGGGCAAATGGGGCATACTGTTTTAATTCCAGTTTTTGTGAGTTTTATTGTATGTGTTTTATTTTATTAAATCTTTTTGTAAACCACCTTGAGTCCCAGTCTGGGAGAAAGGAGATATAATAAAATGATGGGCGGCAGAGTAGAGAAGGCTTGCAATTGGGTGCCATATAGGGGACCTAGTTTTCTCTCTAGTGCAGAGTGGGAGGGGGTGTCGCTTGCTCACAGTGGTGACTAATGTATACTACATGTCTCTCTCTTTTTTCTTTTTTTAAAATATGTCTCCTTTTTGTAGTGGAGAAAGCTTTGGCACTGCTATAACATGTATCCCCTGCTAAACCAACTTGGCTTGGGTGTTCTCCCACACAACCACCCCTTTTCCTTTTTCTTTTCGTACTGGTTTGGTGTCCTGCTCCAGCCTGTAGATGCCAAAGGTCATCCATAGCACCAAGTTTGCTAAGCAAAATTAGATTCAGATTCATTCCCATGAACAATCCATTAAAAAAGAGTCTCTGCTGCTTCTCCTTTTAGTTCACTTATCCAGATTTTTGTGATTTTCTAGGATTAATGTGAAAATGTTATGTTGATGCGTGTCACTCTGAGTACTGCCGATGCTTCCTTATTACCGGTACTTTAATTTGGCACTAAAAGTGTTAGAAATTTGGCATGTGTTCTAATGATCCAAACTGTCTGGTTATCCTTGATTTTAATCCTTTTTCCCTTTTAAGCTTCCTTCATCACTGTTACAATATTTCACAGAATTTTACTTCTCTTACTTGTTACTTGCTGTCAGGTTGGCTTTGGCTTGTGAGGACCCTAAATGAGAGAAGCCCAAGAGTCCCAGTTACTAACAGCCCTGCTTAGGTCTTGCAAACTTGGCCATGCTTTCCTTTATTGACTCAACCATCTGTAATGTAGTCTTCCTCTTTTCCTACCTCCTTCAGCTTTACCAAGAATTATATCATCTTACACATTCCTGTTCATTTCATGTGGCTAATTGTTGCTGCTTCTACAGTAGCTGATTCACAGGCTCATCATTGGTGACCGGCACCTAATGGTGTATGAAAGAACTATTGCAGATCAGCTAGCAAAATTTCCATAGCTTCTCACTTAATGGGTGTCCATGTTAATCTGCTGTTATTTGCCAGTGGCTCCTTCAGTAGAGACTTGATTGGGCATTTCAGTGCCCCTTTAGTTGATGTTTCTTTTCCACTAATCTCTCTTAACAGAAGTCTATCCCCCCTCCCCAAATGCTGCCAAATATTCTACTAAAGCAATGTGTACTGTTCTCCACAAGCACATCATAGTATTTGGTATGGGGTGCAGAATTCAGTATCCTGACCAGTTTTCATGCATCTTAAATTTCTAGTCCCATTGCTTGACAACATAGACTAAAGACAGCATGGGCAAATGCCTAGTGGAATCTCAGCATGATTTCCAGTGACTTTATCAATTAACTCTTTACCTCTGTCAGGAGGCACTGGTGGGTTACAGGCAGAGGGAAGAGAATAACTCCCTCTACTCCCAATCCTGTAGCTGCAGGATTGAGAAGGCCCAAAACAGGAAACAGTGAAAGATAACTGTTCAAGTCTTGCTCCTCTTGAGAGAGAAATATGTTCATAGCAGAGAGCACTTTCAAACTGAGGGCTTTACAATTCATGACTCCTTCTCTGCACTTCATCAACTTTGCAATAATCATGGCTAGAAATTGGTTTAAAAAAAATAAAAATAAAAAAAAAATAAACTTCCAGATTTTCAGGAGCTTGAATTTTTCACTCAGCCTGAACATTTTCTAAAATGTCATAAATTCTGTGTATAGTGGCCCCTCTGGAGCTTTGGGGGTTCAGTTCCAGAACCCCCTGTGAATGCCAAAAATGGCAGATATGGGTTACATCCCATATTATTAAATGGTGGTGATGTGCACGTGAATGCCTCAGTATATCCACGTGCACGTCACCACCATTTTAGGTATGGGGCTCAGCGTTCTGTGATTGGTCAAATCCGCAGATCCAGAGCCTGTGGATCTAAAGGGTACACTGTATATCATTCACAGAACCCTAATATTAGTCACTGTACCAGAGATGTGTTGCTTATTTGTTGTTGTGTGCCTTCAAGTCATTTCTGACTTATGGCAACCTTAATGTGAACCTATCACAGGATTTTCTGAGGCTGAGAGTGTGTGACTTGCCCAAGGTCACCCAGTGGGTTTTCATAGCTGAGCAGGGATTTGAGCTCTGGTCTCCAGAGCCATAGTCTGACACTTAAACACTACGCTATGCTGCCTGCTTATTTGGTTGCTATGATAAAATATACTGAGTTCAAGTGCACTCTTCTTGTCCTACCCTAGTTCTATTTCTCCACTCCCAACACTTGCTCAGCCTGTGTCAGCTCCACCTGAATTAGAAAGTACAGTAACTCATTTTCTCCATGTGTCTTTCCCTCTTTGTATACAGGCATTTTGTTTCTAAATGGTCTTTCTCTTCCTTCTGCTCTCAGTGAAGATTTCAGCTCTCCCTCGCCTAACTCTCCTCTGCAAACCAGTGCAGATGTACATGGTGCAGATACACCAACCTACTAAGCAATATGGCAACTGTCCCCTTCTTTTTCATATTCATTTTTCTTCCCCCCCCAATCTTCCACTGTCCATTTATTCTTTTCCTTTTCTCACACTCCTTCCCCCACAGAGAGAAGCAATTTTCATTCTCTCCTTCAGATACACACTATCAAGAATGGGCAAGGTTCACCTAGCAGCTGAGTTACACAGAAGCAAAACCATTGCTGCACCATAGGTGAGAAAGGCCAGGAGTTTAAATAGCTTTGTCCTCTGGTGCCCCACCGGAAACCAGTGCAACCTACAAGACACTGTAACTTTAAACTGTATACAGAATATATTTGGAATATGAAATATAATATTTACCTTATAATCCACTATACAAATATGAAAACCAACAAAACAGTGTTACAATAAAGACTTTGTTAATAAAGGTTATTACAATTATTGTGTTACTTTACCATTGTTTTAGCTATGTTATTACAAAAATACTATGTTATTACGTAAGTAACAAAAGCTTCAGTTCTATGATGGATTGTACCCAGCAAATTCTAAACCAACTATACTAAATCAAAATGTCTTGTCTGTGAGGATTATCTTTGTTGGGACATCTTGTTTGTGGAAGTTCCCAAATGTACTAAGCCAGAGTGTCTTATCTGTAAAGACTTTGTTGTTGGGGCGTTTTGTTTGTAAAAATTTCCCCTACGGTGCATCCGGACCTTTTTTTTTAACTGTTTCGGCCACAGAGCCTTCTTCAGGGATTTTTTATCTATTAATGATATATTTTTTTGTGAATAAATTGTTATGAAATAAACTTATTATTTTGCCCTTAACTAAAGCCCAGTTACCTTAACTCCTTGTAGTGTGAAGATGTCACAAACTTTTTTTTTACCTTTATGCTTCTATAGCTATTAAACAATAAATATAAAAGTTTAGTTACTTAAGCTTTTCATATTATTATTTTATATTACTTAGCAATAAATTCTGAATTTTAAGCCTCACCTTCTGTACAGTATTACCTTCCTTTTCTTTCTGCAGGTTCAGCAGGTAAATGGATTTAGTGCTATGAGCTTTTATGGTGACTCAGTCAGAGTGCGGGTAATTTACAACTCCTTAGTTAGTTTGACCTTTATCCTACTAAATCTTTGTGTCTAAATCTGGTAGCCCCACCGGAAACCAGCTGCAATTATTTGGACCAAATGTTAAGGATATTCCTTCTGAGAAACCTGGTATCTGCCACTTAGTAGTCTGATGACTCAGTCTCTCAATGTACTTCAGACAGATTTTAATGTATTTAAACTAACCAATACCCCTGAGATGCACACTCTCAGGGTCAACTTCAGTATGTGTGCTACATTCCACATGTCTAGGTTTCACACTTCTGGAGCTATGGCAGGGACAGAGGGGCAGTTACTCCTTTATTAGAGGGGGTAGTCCCAATTTTCAGGATAATATCCCTATAAGTGCAGAGATAAAATGTTGGAGCAACAGAGCAGTCTGATAGCACAGCTGTGGCTAGGCAGAAGGTGACTAGCCAAACATTCTTATAAAGATACACTCTGTGTGAGTTACTGTTGTGGGTTGGTGTTGAGAAGTGTTGGATGTTTGGAGAATTGCTGTTGGATTTGTTGTTTTGGTTTACTGCATATATTCTGTGTTTGTTTTGTACTGGAACTGAAGATAAAGCCTCCAGATATTATTGGAAGGATCTTGCTGCTTGTAAGTTGTCTTATTGTGGGTGAAAGTGAGTCAGAGCAGTGATAAAGCCTGTTAGCTGAAGCCTTTGTTTTTCAAGCCCTATTCTGCTGTGTAGTTGATCTGCTGTTTGGCTACTCCTAGGTTTAGTTTGTCCCCAGGCTGTGCCAGGTACCTCTCAGTGAGCCTATACTGAGAGGACACCAATTGATGTAAGAGTGTACATGGAGATAAATGTTAGAACTCTCTTCCACTTACCTACTCAGTAGCTGTCTGGGTAACAGTGAATATCTCTCAGAACTTAGATTAGTCTTCCCTACTTGTGTCCCCCCTGCACCCCAGATTTATTAGACCACAACTCCTGGTAGCTCACTATTGTAGTTAAAATTCTTGTTCCACTTTGGATGTCTAGTGAATCTTGAAATACTTCAGACAAGCCTTTGTGGCACAGATTCTGCATGTCATTCATTTAAATGGATCAGAACTATATTAACCTGCCTGTTGTTTTTTTTATTCTCTCCCCCACCCCATAACAGTTGGCTGGAGGAATAATTCTTGGTGTGGCATTGTGGCTTCGTCATGACACAAAGACGACAACTATCTTGGGCTCAACATTAAATGACCATCAGGCTCCTAGCACATATTATGTTGGTAAGCAGAAAAAAGTTGGGAGTGTGTGGGAAAGAGTTGCGAAAATGAATGTGAGGAAAAGGATTATGAGAGTGATTGGGATTAAGGAGTATTTTGTACATCTCTTTGTATGAGTGCCCATCCACCACAGTTGGCCCTCAGCAGGTCTCTAGAATATTAATTTCCCTTAATAAAGCAATACAAAGAAAAAGAAAAAAGAATCTGTATTATATAAAATGGCAAACATAATGCCTTCCTATGAAATGTCAATATGAAAATGATGTGACTTGTTGGGTCTGCCTTTAGTTTCAGATACAGTATATAATTTGAATTTTAACTCATCTGCAAGTGGTACTTTTGGTATAGGAAATGCAGTATTAGTACAGGAAACATTCTGGTTCTTTGTCAAGCTTTGATTGTATCATGGTCTGGGTACTTAGATTGTATGTAAAATCCTCAAAAAGCAGAATCTGGGGGAAAAGAGTGTATATTTTCAAAAGAAGAGTTTAGAGCCAGATTACATTTCATTTGGAAGTTCCAGTCTGTCACCAGAGTTTCACCGAGTTTAGTCAGGATAAAGACCACCACACTGCATATATTCTTGCAAACAAGCTAGTAAAGTATGGGCTAAACAATGTTACTGTTAGGTGGATTTCTAATTGGTTGACTGACCAAACCCAAAGGGTGCTCACCAATGGCTCCTCTTCATCCTGGAGAAAAGTGATTTGTGGGATGCCACAGGGTTCTCTCCTGGGCCCAGTGCTCTTCAACATCTTTATAAATGACTTGGATGATGGAATAAAGGGCATGTTTATCAAATTTGCAGATGACACCAAATTAGGTGGGGTACTGAATATGCCAGAGGACAGGATGAGAATTCAAAATGACCTTAACAGATTGGAGAGCAGGGCCAAAACTAACAAAATGAATTTCAAGAAGGAAAAATGTAGAGTAGTATATTTTGCAGAAAAAAATGAAATGAAAAAAAGATGTAGGATAGTTTTTTTTTTAATAATTTTTATTTAATCTTTTCAGCAAAAACACTTTAAAACTCACTCATCGACTTTAACAATCAACAATCCTTTCATACTTTACGAGCAATCATACCTTTTAAACATTTACGCCTAGCTATCATTACATTCTTTTACCTTACATTTCATATTTTTAAACAATCGTACAATTATAAACATATACGCACTGATTATTAAAGAAAAAAAACATTGCATCCTCTTCCTTTTACCTTCCTTTGACATCTGGCTTGACAACAGTAAATGTGAAAGGGATCAAGGAGTCTTAGTAGCTGAACATGAGTCAGCAGTGTGATGTGGCAGCTAAAAAAGCCAATGCGACTCTAGGCTGCATCAGTAGGAGTATGGTGTCTAGATCAGGGGAAGTAATAGTTCTACTCTATTCTGATCTGGTCAGACCTCACCTGGAATACTGTGTCCAGCTGTAGTGAAAGGTCTGGAAGCCATGCCCTGTAAGGATCGACTTAAGGAGCCGGATATGTTTAGAGATGATATTATAGCCATGTTTAAATATTTGAAAGGATTTCATATTGAAGAATGAGCAAGCTTGTTTTCTGCTGCGCCAGAGACTAGGACATGGAACAATGGATTCAAACTATAGGAAAAGAGATTCCAACTATCATTAGGAAGAAGAGCTCCCTGATAGTAAGAGCTGTTCATCAGTGGAATACACTGCCTTAAAGTGTGGTGGAGGATCCTTTGTTGGTGGTTTTTAAACAAAGGCTGGATGACCGTCTATCAGGAGTGCTTTAATTGTGTATTCCTGCATGGCAGGGGTAGGAGTCGATGACCCTTGTGTTCTCTTCCAACTTTATGATTCTATTAACTATTTTAGCTACTGCCAGGACATTTTTTGTTATCAGCAACAGTCTTGTGAATGGTCAGTGTTAATGTAATTGTCATTGTCAGCACTTTTCTTCTTTTAATTTTACTCTGAACTCCTTTTCTACAGTTCTCAACCATGGCTTTGATCCCTTTGGCCTGTTAATTGTGCCAGTGCAGGCTATGTCATGGTACCAGGCATAAAATAGCCACAGTTATTGCAATAATTTACTTGAAATGTGGTGTTGGAGAGGGTTTTGTGGATAATGTGGACTGTCTAAGAGCCAAATAAATGGTCCTGTAGCAAATTGCACCTGAACTCTCTCTAGAAGCCTGAATGACCAAACTGAGGCTGTTGTACTTTGGACATACAGTTGTCCCTCCGCATTCATGGATTTGGCATTGACGGTTTTAAGTATGCACGGCTTGAAAATATTCTTAAAAAAATAATAATCCAAAAAGCAAACCTTGATTTTGCCAACTTATATAAGGAACACCATTTTGCTATGCCATTGCATATAATGGGACTTGAGTATTCACGGATTTGGGTATTCACGGGGGGTCCTGGAACCAAACCCCAGTGAACATGAAAGGACAACTATATCATGAGGTGATGTGACTCATTAGAAAAGATAATAATGTTTGGTAAAGTAGGAAAAGAAGACGACCACACTACACATGAATAAACTCAATCAAGGAAGCCAGAGTCCTAAGCTTGCAAGATCTGACCAGAGCTGTTGATGACTGCTGCTTTTGGAGGGCTCTTGTTCATAAGGTTGCCACTATTCAAAAACTGACCTGATGGCAGTTAACAACAACTGCAGCAATGAGGGAGAGGGTAGTAGCAAAAGCCATCTTTCCAGAGAGAATGCTGCACTGCTTTGGAGCTGACAGGACAGCTTTCTCTTGCAGTAGAGATGTTCCCTTACTGCTATTATACAGTAATATGTATTCCTGCATGGTAGGGGGTTGACCAGTGGCATAAGAAACCATTAAGACCATTAAGGCAGCTTAGGGCACATTAGGGGGTTGTTGAAATGGTTAAAAAAAAATCCTTGTAGAATTCAAGGAGAAAGTGTGTGGTCTTAATGGTCTTAGTGGTCTTAATGGCAACCCACAGCAATTTGCCCTATTCAGAAGGAGGGGGTCAGAAATGGACATATACTGTGTGCTAGGAGACTTTGCGGTTTTCCACAAAGCTTTTTTTTAAAAAAAACAAAACTGAGGGGAGTGCATATTCCTGCTCATTAGGAGAAGCGATTCACCTTGATTGTTTGCCCATATGACAGGAAGCACAAAGCTGATTGGCCGGATGAGCACGGGGTGGGGCTTGCTGACAGGGCAAGCTCCTGCAGCCACCATTCCCTCCCCTGAGCAATCGGGAATGGGAAAGGGAGAAGACGGCTGTCATTCCCACACCCATTGTGTCCGCCACCGCAGGGACCGAGGGAGGGGGAGGGCTCTCTTGCCCTCTTCTCCTTTCCTCAGTTTCCCACCCATGTTGTTGCCGCCACCACGGCAATCGGCACCACGGCAATCGGCACCCCGGGAATTGGGGAAGCTAGGAGGGTGGCTGCCATCCTCCCCTTCCCCAGTCCCCACTGTCACTGTCCTGCCACCTCCTGCAGAGACCGAGGAAGGGAGAAGGGTGGTTGTCATCCTCTCCCCCTTCCCTAGTCCCCGCCATCACTGTCCCACCTCCCTCACAGAGACCAAGGAAGGGAAGAGTGTGGCTGCCATCCTCTCCCCATTTCCCGGTCCCCCCCTCCATTACCACCCCACCTCAAAGCTTATGGGGGCTGCTGGGGGAAAACCCACTGTTAAGACAAGTTGCAGCTTCTGCAACTTGCTCTAACTGTGGGGCACAACGTTCCCCCCCCCTCGTATAGACAGGGAATAGGGTTTTGGTTAGGGTGTACTGCATATGCAGCTGAAATTCTGGGTAGCATGTCATGTATCTGATGAAGTGGGCTATAGCCCACAACTGTTTATGTTATAAAATGTTGTTATGAATGTATTAATCTTTGAGGTGCCAGAAAACTCTGTTGTTGTTGTGTTGTTGGGTTTTTTTAAGCAATTGTAAGAGACCCTGAGAAGTAGCCCTCTGTGTGTGCACGCACACACCTAGCATGCACACCCTGAGAGGCAAAGCTACTTTTGTGATCCAGCTCAGAAGTCCTCCTGCTTGAGAACTCTCAAGCTGGATCCCTCTGGACACACTCCCAGGGATTCCTCTAGCCTGGAAATCCCCAGAACTATAACTTTATTCTGTAGCCACCACCACCTCTTGATTTGACTACCCCCCTTTTATACGATCCAAGAGGAGATTGTGAGGGTACCTATGACCTTCCAGCCACTGACTGAGGTGTTACCAACCCCCCTCCAGAAACAGAGGAGACTAACAATATAGCATGACCCCAAAACAAGGCACGTGGAGCCTGGCTTAGATAAGAAAAATAGAAAGACTTATTTATTCAAGCAAGTTTTTTTTTTTTAAATAGTTTAAGAGGTAATCATTTCATGAAGAAAACGGCCTTTTCTCCAGGTTCAGCTTAAAGTTATGGAGATATAGTGGATTATACAGTCAGTCAAGAAAAACAAACAAAAGTACCCTGACGCCCTCTAACTAAAACTGTCCCTACACAAAAGAAAGACTACTCACATTATGGAAGTCTATGAGGATTCAATCTGGTGTCCAACGGTTGGCTAGGCCACCTGCTCATCCTAAGCTAGGCCAAGCCATGGAACCCTCAAAACATGGCTTCCTGAGATCCATACCCTCTCAGAGAGCTTCTTTCTCTCACACATGTGCTCAGAACAAAAGTATTAAAACCTGTTCAAATCACCATTGCCAAAATCTGATTGGCCAGTCCAGTGTGGTGATGTGATGTAATGATGATGCCATCCCAGGAGATGAGCTTCACCTCCCACTTCTCTTAACCCCTTGTTTACCTGTTCATGCTGATCAGAGAATTGCTGATTGCAGATAATGGGAAATGTAGTTCTTGCACATGATGGGAGTCGCACCACCCTGCAGGCAGGAGGATAGAACTCTATCATGACAGATCCTTTAGATAGTCTCTCATTAGAATAGACAATGGTAGGGGGTTGGACTGGATAGCCATTATGGCCTCTTCCAACTCTATGATTCTATGGAGTAAAATTCTGAACCTCTAGTTCTTTCTGAGGGATCCAGCAGATAACCAGTCAGTGAAAATTTTGTTATGTGTCTTGAGTCAGAACATCATTTGAAGTTGTTTCTGACTTGGCAACCCTATCACAGGGTTTTTGTGGCAAGATTTGTTCAGAGGGGGTTTGCTATTGCCTTCCTCTGAGGGTAGGAGAGTGTTGCTTGCTCAAGGTCAGTGCGGTTCTGTTGCTGAGCAGGTATTTGAACCCTTGTTTCCCAGAGTCCTAGGCCAACACACAAACCACTATGCCACATTGCCTCTCATGGATGCCACCACTGTATTCCTTACAATCCTCATTTGCTGTTCCTTTCCTCTTCCTGTTTTTTTGCCACCTGAACTATCTACCTACCACTGCCTGCAATGTGATGGCACAAATTGATTTGCTCTGTTAACACTATAGCTTTGTAATAGAAGGCATCATATACCATCACTGTAGCTTCCATTGGTTAAGTTTATTGGTAGAGATGAGAAGCCAAACAGTCTTGGGTCAAGCAATATGAGTTCTCTAGTTGTCTATTTAAAATGCTTGGATAGGAATCGTGATGTTCTTAAGCAACTTTTCATTGGTTTGGATAAAAGTAGCCCCCTTTTCTAGAATAAAGCTTCTCATCTCCTGGTCCTTCCAGATGGCTTTGAATTACAATTCCTAGAAGCCCAAAACATCTGGAGGGCCAAAGGTTGAGAACCATCGATCCATGGGACTATGCATGGGGGATAGTGGGAGGACCATTTTTGATTCCCCCTGTCCACACCACCACCATTTTCAGCTAACAGAAGTGATATTCTGATCAATTTAGGGGGTGATTCTGGGCTGTTACAGAGTGTGAAAACTTTACCCCGTCATTTTCAGCCAAAAGAGCATTTTTTCCCAGCTGAATATTGGGGGAGGCTGTTTCAGGGGAACCTGGAGGATATGAGAGCAGCATAGGAGCTCACCTGGGCAGTATGGGACTTGTGGACTGCATAGTTACCATCCCTGCTATAGGCCTTCAAGTGACAACTTGATTTGCATTTGCAAAGGAGGAGTTTTAGAGACTTTTAGTATAAAGGAACAGATATTCATCTTGTGTCTTTGATAGTAGTGCTGGCAAAGGATTGCCAGGGCGACTCATCCCAGTAGTCCTGCGCATGTTCATCTGACACAACATCCCATAACAAGATGTTTTATGAGGTTGAACAGGATAGTATAAGGAAGAGTTGAGTTTCTGAAAAAGGAACATGCAGGTTTTCCCCAAATGTTTTGAACTTGGCAGAGGATGTGCACACACATGTAGAGGAGGGGACTCAGCACCAATCTGTTCTACAGCTGAATTTGCATACAGTTGTGTGCACACACCCTGCAGCTGGGGGTGAGGATCTGTGGGCTGTGGTAGTGAGTGCCACACTGGCATTAAGAGATGAATAGAACAAGATCTTATTTCTGACGCACTTCCTACAGTAGAATATAAGAGTGAAGCAATTGTACTTCTGAACTGATAGAATCACAGAACTGAAAGGTGGTTTCTCAAGGGTCCTCTAATGTAATCCCCATCTGTGCTGGAAATCCACTACTTCAGCAAACTCTATGGGTGCCATCCAGGTTCAACCTAATAACTCTTAGTAAGGGAAAGTTCACCACTTTCAGAGGCAGTCTTTCCTACTGTCAAAGAGCTTGTACCATTAGGACATTCTCTCTAATGCTTAACCTAAATCCTTTTTCTTGTAATGCTGAACCCATTTGTATGGGACTCATCTTGCAATATCAAATTGAGATGATAATGGCAAGGAAGGCACAGTGAGTACCACAAATCCAGTGTTATCCAGTGAGGGTATTTTACCAAGGACTTTCAATCTATTCAGAACTTGGCTGATGGGAGAGAGAAGCATTTACAGTAGGACCCCCATATCCACAGATTCAATTATCCACGGGACACAAAACAGCACACCTACCATAGAGTCTTCCAAGAAAATATGTCTTCTCTAGCCATTTTCTAGGTTCTCCAAGGTAATGCTATGGTATTTTAAATGGGAAATCCCATTATTTTCAATGGCATTTGCTATTTTCCACCATTTTCAGTATCCACAAGGCCTCCCAGAACCAATCCCCAGCAGATACCGGGGTCCTACTGTACTTGTCTTGGGCACCTATCCCTCCCTGGGACTTCTGCACACACACAGTTTTTCAGGTGTTCCAAGTCTCTCTATGGGGGCCCACCCTGTAGTTTGAGAACCACTGTTGTACTCAGAAGGACACAGAACAGCTGTCTTCAGTTGAAAATAAACTGTCATGATCAGCATGACTCACACTTTCCAGGCGCATGTGTGTCTGTCTGGCTGTATGCATAAGTGTATGTGGGCTTCATATGAGCTCTTACAATTTTGTAAGTAAATTGTCCAGCTTGCTGACTAGCTGAAAAGCAGAGCCCCTTATTTGGATACATCCTACTCTGCAGGAGTGGCCGTCCAAAGCTACAGTGCATCCAGCTGTGCAGAGCATCTGCTTTCAGAGTTCTCATTTCCCTGTGAGGCATGGCAGTGCCACCAGGACTGAGGACCCCTCCTGTTCTACAGATTCCTCCTCCTCATTTATGCAGCAAGTGATGGGGAAATTGGAGAGAGGTGTGTTTCAGTGCCCCTTTTTCCAGGAGCTATTTTTCTGCCTGAGCAGGAGTGTAGTATGGTGGGGGCGGGGGATGAGTGTATTAGCTGTCCAAATTAGAAGTCTATTCCCCAAATTATTATCCTTCAGTCCCCACATATCTAACATTGCAAAGAGTGAGACTCTGAAAATCATTCACAGTTAGAACTCTTGTATTTGCAGCATTCACATTCCCTTGGAAGCTTTGCCCGCCCCTTTTCTTTGGATGCCTAAACTGTATTTCTAAATGATTGAGTGAAGTTCTGCAATGTTAGAAATTTGGGAATTCTTTCACAATTCTTGTTTAAAGGGCAGTGCCCCCCTTCACCCCCCACAATAGCTAGCTACACCTGTGTCTGAGGCAAAAGATAAGATTATGCTTCCCCTGCCCATTCCATGTGCAGAAGCAGAATGTGTTGGCAATTAAAACTTACTGAAACACTTACAATGAGATAGTGTTCTCCACAGCACCTGTGGCAGCAGAGTGGTTGGGCTGGCAGCCAGTCCAAGTAGGGTGTCATACACAGTTCTGTTCTTCAACACAGGGGGACACCTGGGATATTGCTGCCACTGCTTCTCAGCCCCTGCTGCATGCGGCAGTCACTTTATCTGACTAATGGTAGAGCCAACTTTGCCCTTTCCTAATTCTCAGCCCCTACTGCATGCGGCAATCACTTTATCTGACTAATGGTAGGGCCAACTCTACCCTTTCCCAATTCTCAGCCCCTGCTGCATGCGACAGTCACTTTATCTGACTAATGGTAGGGCCAACTCTACCCTTTCCCAATTCTCAGCCCCTGCTGCATGCGACAGTCACTTTATCTGACTAATGGTAGGGCCAACTCTACCCTTTCCCAATTCTCAGCCCCTGCTGCATGCGACAGTCACTTTATCTGACTAATGGTAGGGCCAACTCTACCCTTTCCCAATTCTCAGCCCCTGCTGCATGCGACAGTCACTTTATCTGACTAATGGTAGGGCCAACTCTACCCTTTCCCAATTCTCAGCCCCTGCTGCATGCGACAGTCACTTTATCTGACTAATGGGAGGGCCAACTCTACCCTTTCCCAATTCTCAGCCCCTGCTGCATGCGACAGTCACTTTATCTGACTAATGGTAGGGCCAACTCTACCCTTTCCCAATTCTCAGCCCCTGCTGCATGCGACAGTCACTTTATCTGACTAATGGTAGGGCCAGCTCTGCCCTTTCCCATTTGCTATGGATGCTGCAGGCAATCAATGTTGATGTAGACAAGATGAAAGCTTCCAGTCCTATCTTGTGAGTGTAGGCAGGCAGAGACGTGGTGGAAGGTGAATAGACAAGTAATTCTGTACTGTTTCTGGGAAAGGAAAGCTTAGTTATTTTGAAAGTGTTTCACGGAGCTTCAAGAATGCCATCCTGTAAAGAACATTAACTTTAAAATGGAGTGTGTTCTGTAGCAGTTGTGGAGATTGTGTGACCCTCCAGATGTTTTTGGCTTGTGACTCTTATCAGTCCTAGGCAGCATAGCCAAGGGTGAGGGATGATGGAAGTTGTAGTCTAACAGCAGCTGGAAACCACACATTCCCTTTTCCTGCTCTATATTATGATACAGCCTGGTCATCAGGCTCCTTGGCTATTTCAAAAGTAGGCCATTTAATTTGAGATGGGAGGGGCAGTCCTTAACTAAACGTTCAGTAGTTACTTCCTGACTCCATAGGAAATACCATTGCCATTTCTGTGTGTAAAATGCATACCCACCCCCTTCTTGGTCCTTGATAGTAGAAGCTATGATTAAGAACTGATACCTTGAATAAGAGGAGAGCTTAGTTTCAAAACAGCAGTAGAGTAAGGCTTTGTATTCAGCAACGCACACACCAAAAATCTTGGATCATCCTCTTGGAGAGCTGAATACATTTTGCTCTTTCAGAGATCTTCAAAAAGGCTTCACTTAGATTTTGGGAGGAATACGTAGTTTCCATTCAGTAATAATAGGAGAGCATTTTCTACAGCTATTCTCAACTTGTCTTCCTGGTTCTGAAGCCTCTGATGACTCGTAACTGAGATTAATTTGTAAACTTGCCGCACCCTGCTTTAGCTCTGGTGTCTCTAGCATTTCTTCTTCATGGAGAGAATGCAACTGGCCAATATACTTGAGCATATGTTGCTATGCTGTGCAATTCCACTCCCACATCTCCTGTAGTATTTTTAAGATGTTGCCAGGGATATTTCAGCCATGTTAGAACTGAATGCAGAGCTGTCCTTCGCAAATTGAAAATTCCCTGGTGAATTGAAATACAGAGATTTTAATGAAGTGTAATGTGGAAGGGAGGAATGTTGCAGTACCTAGATGCTCATGTTTAGTCTAGGGTTTGGGATACAAAGGTGTGTCAGCACTCCATATAGAATGGGTGAACTTTAGGAAGCACATGATACCTGTACTGAAAGTCCTACCTTTCTATTCTTAGCCAAATCTATAGGTTTTCCCTTTGCTTCTTCTTTTGTTTAGAACAACTTTACAAATTTTAGCACATTTCCTTTCAACCGAGAGCTAGAATCTTTCTGAAATCAAAGCAAAAATCTGATTTCCAACACAAAGATCAATTTGCTGGGTGCTGTAATATGTTCCACCAGAGCCCCTTGGCTGTAGGGGAATCATCAAGATATCCAGAGCTTTTAGGGCAGAATTTGCAGAAGCCATCCTGGGGTTTGCAGCATTCATACACAGGCATAACAGTAGGAGCCGCCTGTTGCAAACCCTGTTAGTGAAGCAGAGCCAGTGTAAGGGGACCCATTACAGACTGAGTGGGAAGCAACAGGCGGCTCTGAGGATTAGGAGCCCAACAGGGACAGGCATTTATGGCTTTCTCATTGGGTGTGTCTCTGTTGGACCGTTGTGTCTCCATTCCCAGAAATGGAGCTCCCTGCCTAGCAAAGACGCTTCCCTCCCACTTCCCCCCCCCCGTGCCTTTTTTGTGTGTGTTTGTTCTCCAGCAGGCTTTCCTTCCATTTTGGCAGAGTGAGTGGAACAGCTGGATGGCTTTTTTCAGTGTTAGGAGAAGGGAGAGCTTTTTCTTCTCTGCCCCCCCCCCAGTTCAGCTGCAGTTCTGGCTGTCAAGGCTGAGCCTCAGTGCTGGGTGCCTGTTTACTGTCAGCTAAAAGAACGAAGAGCTCCTCTTGGAAGTGAGAGAGAGAAGAGCCAGGCGGTGATATGAAATTGAGCACAATGGGTGCGGCAAAGAGGGAAGCTACATCTTCCATATTGCATTCCCAAGGTTTTTGTCATCATCAGTACCCCCTGGCTACCACTCCATAGTTGCAGTTGGTAGCTAGTGTGGTCCCAGTTCAGATCTGCATTCCCTGGCTCAAAGAACTGAAGGCCAGGTTTGCCTGCTCCCTCATCCTCAGAAATACCCACTCTTGGGAGAGACATATTCTCAGTATTTCCTCTAATAGTGTGGCTTCAGTTATTGGAAACGACACAGCACTATAGCTTGTGCTTGGTTGCCTTGCTGGCAGCTGGCAGGTGCTGGATTTGGACCAGTGTATACTGCCCAAAGAGTGTGTAACCTTGAAGCTGGCTGACTTTTTTTCCCCCTAGTCCCCTCCCCACAACTAAATGTTTGTTCTTTCTTAACACAAGTAGAACCTCACTCCTGGAAGACTTCAGGGAACACAGTTCTCCAAAATTGTCTTTATACAAATTTAAAAAGTATGATTAAAGTGAAAAGTAAAAAAGAAAAAGAGGGAAAAGGGGGTGCTACATAGGATATGAGCAGGGTTAGGCATGTATGTTAATAGAAGCTGACTATATTACCAACAACACATTTTCTTGAAGTTGCTAGCTGTAAAATATATGTACATGAGTAGTTAAAGCAGTGAGATCTTAGGTATACTTCCAACATGTCTTTAAGCAACAGGGCATGCAACTTTTCAGAGTTTGGGGTCAAAATGCCCCTCCCCCAATGAAAACAAGTAGCTTCAAGTGAGAGGTCCACTTCTGGTTTTTAACACCAAGTCTCTTTGGGGGTTGGAATTTTTTTTTAAAATATAATTTTTACTCAAAACAAATGAAAAAATGTCAGTCTCAATCAAATCACCTTGGATACTTCATACATTTTTATATTTATGTATTCTGTCATTTCTTCCTGGATCCATCCAAACTTAAGTTCACTGATCTTCCCTTCCTTAATCTTCTTTCATTTCAGTTCTTTCTCCTTTTTATATCTCACTACCTTCCTCTCCAATCATCTCTGCCTCTTCTCCATCCTCTCACTTACTTTCCCATTAATACAGACTTCCTTCCAATCAGAGTTGCCTTCAGATATATTTTTATTTCCTTTGACTATCTTAATATGACATTTAAGTGCCACTCGATTGGTAATTTAATATTATGGGGGGGTTGGGAAATTGATCTGCAACATATCTAAAGGGTGACTTGCAGTTCATGAAAAATTCTGGGACAACAGTTCATCTTTTTTTTTCTCCTCTTTTTTTTCTGTAGAAAAAAATTGGTGTGGGTCTGGGGATGTCAGGGACACCTGGATTGCACTTTGCCCATCCCATTTTAAATGTTTTAAATAAAAAACAAAAACAAACCCTGACTTTTGGTCACTTCTGATTTTGATGTGTATAGTGTAGAGAGCTAGTGTAATGTACCGGTATGTAGTGGTTTGAGTGCCAAACTAGGGAGTTACTACCTTTTTTGCAAGAATATCATGGGGGACTTTGTTGAAGGCCTTTCTGAAATCAAGATACGCTACATCCATAGCATTCCCTTAATCTTCCAAGCTTATAACTCTTATCAGAAAAAGAGATAAGATTAGTTTGGCATGACATTTTTTGAGAAACCCACATTGACTTTTAGTCATCACAGCATCACAGACTATCTATAATATTTAATGATCTGCTTAGAATCTTTCCTGGTACTGATGTCAGGCTGAATGAGTGGTAATTGTTTGGTTCCTCTTTGTCTCCCTTTTTGAAGATGGAGTCAGCATTTGCCCTTCACCAGTCTGCTGGAACTTCTCCAGTTTTCTAGGTATTCTCAAAGATTATTTATTGCCAGTGGGTCTGAGATTACTTCTGCCAGTTCTGTTAACATCTTTGGATGTAGTTCCTCTAGCCCTGGAGACTTGAATTCATTTAGAGTAGCCAGGTATTCCTGTACTACCTATTTACTTATTCTGTGCCGCATTTCCCCTACTGCATCATCTGCTCCATTTTCCCCAGGCTGAGCACTAATTTCCCTTTCGGGAGAAGACTGAGGCAAAGAAGGTGTTGAGTAGTTCCGCCTTTTCTCTGTCCCGTTAGCATTTCACAATCTTCTCTCCACTCAGTAGCCTACCATTTCCTTGTTCTTCCTTTTTCCATGGACATAACCCAAAAAATCATTTTTGTTTTGTTTTGTTTTTAACCTCTCTAACAAGCTTGAGCTTATTCTGCACTTTAGCTTTTCTGACTTTCTCCCTACATGTGCTGGTTATTCATTTGAATTCTTCTTTGGTGATTTCTCCCTTTTTCCATTTCTTGTACATGCCCCCTTTAAAACTTAACTCCATTGAAAGTTCTTTAACCATCCATCCTCATTTCTTTAGACACCTCCTATATTTCTTTTTCATTGGAACTGTTTGAAATTGTGCCTTCAGTATCTCACTTTTAAGAAACACCCATCCATCATTAACTTCCTTCTCATTTAGTATTCCTGTCCATGGGATCACACCCATTATTTCCCTAAGTTTACTGAAATCAGCTTTCTTAAAGTCTAGAAGGTGTGTCTGTCTACACTTGGCTTCCCTTTCCACTGTATAACAAAACTTCTAATAGAGAAAAGCACCCGCTACTAATGGTTGATGATGTCTCATGTATTTTAACTACTCACATTTGGATTGCTTAGAAATTTTTTGTACCATACTTTAAAATGCAATGTGCTCATAAATCAACATACTTTGAAGTTAATATGCTTAGGCTTGGGCAGAAAGTATGAGCTTTTTGCCATGTAGCCTCTGTGTGGAGATTTTTGTCTTTTATAGATCTACAGTTGCCCCTCCACATTCGTGAACTTAGCATTTGCAGTTTTGAATATTCGCGGGTTTTGGGAGGGCCCCCTGCCCTCCCAAAAGCAGCGACACAGGGCCTCTGGAGGCCCTGTTAAGGCCTTAGATAGGAGGGGGGAGGGCCAGGGAGGCGATCATGGGGTCTCCGGAGATGCTCCGGAGGCCCCATGAAGGCCTTGGGAGGGAGTGGGAGGCAGGGGAAAGTGACTATGGGGCCTCCGGAGGCCCCGTGGTCACTTTGGCAGGGGAGGGGAAGGGCAGTTGTTGTTCACGGATTTTTCGCATTCGCGGGGGTCTGGGGAACCTAACACCCGCAAATGTGAAGGGATGACTGTAGTTTTATAACAATTTGGGTATTTCCCTGCAAAGAATGAAGTGATGCAAAAGTGTGGCTCTGGAAACAATCACTTTCGGCAGGCCTTTCCTAATTAGATCCCGGCCTCAGGGGATCCTGGCCTCTTCTAGGCTGCTGGCCATTTATTATATTTATTGTATTTATAGTTTTAAAAGTGATTTTAGATTAGTTGTTTTAATTTATATTTGTTTAATGTTTTTTTAATGGGGGAGGGTGGGAGTGGGGGTGTTTGGGGATTTTATTTGTATTGTATTTTAAATTTTGTAAGCCGCCCCGATTGTTTTAACAGAGGGGCGGGGTATAAATAAATTTTATTATTATTATTATTATTATTATTATCTTCTAAATAGAAAATCTTTATCTGCCTTTTGTTGAAAAGTGAAAGAGGAAAAATTGCACCCTGCTCTTTAATCATTTGCACCTTTTCTCCAAAGTTATGTTGGCAAGGAAGCTGTCAATGTGTGTATTTTTAAAAAGTTGTTTTAGGACATTTTAATTACTGTCTGGTTCCTCTTTCTCCATGAGCCAGAATGTCCACCCTGTTTTTGCTGCCTGAGTTTTCTCAGAATGATGTAATGCCAGTTAAAATAGTCAAACAATGTGCTGTGTGGCCATGGGAGTAGAAACATTTGCCAGTGGACTTAAAAATCTTAAGGAGGGAGAAGATTCTATTATACTGTGTGCTGTTCAACCAAGTACCCACTTTCCTCTTCAGGCGAGGAGCTGTGATCTTTTCTTGGTCATGTACAAACATTCAGTTACATGGTGGAAATTTTAATGTTAACCAGGTTACATCCAGATCCAGTAATCTGTTCCTATCTGTGTGTTTATTGGCCCATGTAACAGCCAAGTCTTGCAGTCTCTGAATTTACACAAATAGACATTTCAGTTACCTTTTTTTCCCTTGCTTCTGCCAGCCACTGGGAGTGGCAAGGAGCCATGTATACCACCCAATTCAGATTAAAGTTTCACCATAGTGCAGCTGTTCTTACATAGGAGACTGACTGCATGTGACAACCTCAAGAGGATTCCTTGTGTAAAATAGCTTTGGTTGAAATGGAGACGAAAGCCAAATGTGTTTAATTCTAAAAAGGGAATTAGTCACTTATGACTTTTTTTTAAAGCCAATGAATTCTGGTAGTAGAGCTTTACATTTTCTATGTAGCCCATGGGCCGCTGTATAAAGTTGTTACCTGCGTTTTCTAAGGGCCCTGCAGGCTCTGTCCTGAGTCTACAATTTCACCATCCTTTCTTCTCTTCTTTTGTACTACTGTCTTCCATGGAGCTCTACAAAACTGTCTTGTACACTTATATGGCTCTGAATTTGCTTTTCTTATTTTAAGTAATAGTTATTAGTTGAAGTAAAGAGGCCACTGTCAGGATGCAATATGGAGAAATAGAATAATTTCCCATTGGCAAGGGGGCAAACAAGGCTACATTTTATTACCCTCTCTTTTCAATTTTATATGCAGAATGTATCATATGGAAAGCAGAATTAGACTCAGAGGAAGCAGGTGTGAAAACTGGGGGAAAGAACATCAACAATTTTAAGATATGCAGATGACACTGTACTACTTGCAGAAAATGGAAAAGGCTTGGAACGACTACTGAGGAAAGTTATGGGAGAAAGTGCAAAAACCAGAGTTACAACTGAATATTAAGCAGTCAAAAATAATGACCACTGATTATTTACATAAATTTAAAATGGGGAACAAAGGCATTGAAATAGTTAAAGATTTTCTATACCTTGGCCCAGTCATCAACTAAAATGGAGACTATAGTGAAGAAATCAGAAGATTAAGACTCAGAAAGGCAGCAATGAAGGAACTGGATAAGACCCTCAAGTGTAAAGATGTATGATTAAATACCAAAGTCAGAATAATCCAGGCCATAGTATTTATGATTTCTCTGTGCAGTTGTGAAAGCTTCTCAGTGAAACAAACTGATAGGAGCAAAATCAACTCATTTGAAAGGTGGAGCTGGAGAAGAGTTCCATGAATATCATAGACTACAAAAGAAACACCCCAAAACAAATGAATGGGTCTTAGAACAAATCAAGCCTGAACTCTCACTAAAGATGCCTAAACTGACGCTGTCATACTTTGGAAATATAATAAGATGACATGACCACTGAAAAGGACAATAATGCTTAGTAAAGTGGAAGGCAATAGGAACAAAAAGGAGACCACACTATAGGTGAAATAGGCCATGACTGTGAGTTTGTACGACCTGAGCAGGGCAATTGATGACCAAGGCCTTGGAGGTTTCTCATTTATAGGACGACCAAAAGTTGAAATTGACCTGACAGCAAATAACAACAACAAAAAAACATTGTATATTGTTCTGTGTCCAGCAAATAGTATATATAATAAGCAAAGTTAAGAACCTTATACTGTAGCTTTTAAAAATGGTCTCCTTATATGTTAGCAAGCTCCAAAAATTAAATCCTATTGATAAAGCTGGTAGTACAGATTTTCAGTTTGTTCCAGTAATCATTACTTTTCAAAGATACCACAGGTGGTCTGCATACCAGAACTCCTGCGCCATGCAAAAGCTCCCAGAGCTGCACACCAGAACTCACTTCACTGCAGAATCATACTGGGCTTTAAGTAACTCCTTATATCTCTGAACTCTGATGAAGACAGAAGAATAGCAAAATAATTAGAAGAATAACAAAACAATCAAAATTCACTATTTTATGCCAAAAATTAATAAGCATAGACCTTGTTAAGTTTAAAACATGATGTTCTTTCTTTAAATTATTTTTAAAAAACCACTGTACTGTGTTGAGAATCCATTATTTTCAACACAGTACAGTAGGACCTCCGTATCCACAGGGTTTCGGTTCCCAGACTTACCGCAGATACCGGAAACGGTGGATAACAGCAAACACAATTGAAAATAATAGGACTTCCGGTTTAAAATACCATAGAATTGCCTTGGAGGACCTAGCAAATGTCTAGAGAGGATTACTCTCTAGGCATTTTCTAGAAAGACTCCATGGTATGTGTTCTGTTTTGTGTCCCACGGATAAATGAAACTGCAGACATTGGTTCCGCGGATACGCGGGTCCTACTGTACTTTATAGAAGAACATTGCTGCTCCCAGAGTTGGCACCAGAAGGTAGTGGAAAGAAGCATTGGCTGGGAGCTCAAGATCCACAAAGGTGTGGGCAATCTTTCTGAGGGCAGGGATTATCTTGGCCCCTGTGAAATTGTCGGGGGGGGGCTACACTTGGATGATTTGGAGACTACGCAGATAGCCAGGGATAGAGATGAGTGTAGCATTGGCGTGTGGGCCTGGGGAGTAAGTGAGGACAACAAATAGCATAACGGAGGTGGGGGAGAGAGGCTATAACTTTGCCCACATCCCAGCAAGCCTGCTCAAGATTGTTGTTGGCTGTTTGTACCCTCGCTTATTCCTGTTCAGATGGAGGTTGCGGTAAAGTAGGCAAGGCTCCAGGGGGACACAGAGAGAATGGCCAAAAGCTAAATGCAGACCATGGATTTTCCACCTCTATTTTATTTATTTAATTTAACCTCTTTAAATAAATGTCTTTATTTAACCTCTGGCATTAACCCTAATTTTTTGGAGCCTGAAAGTGCCACCATTATCCCTTCATAAGTACCTTACAAAGGAAGAAGGCACCAGATGTGTGGGCAGAGTTTCTCTGACTCACCATATGCCAAATGTTTCCATGTGATAAATGTCCCTGTCAGATATAACACCAGATCCATGATGAGAGGAGATATGTGCAACAACAATGAAATAATAATGAGAGCATCAGGATCAACCAATTGCTAAATAAAAGCTCTTGAACTGGCTCTGCTGATCTATACTGATTTAAAGAGCCCTTGCCACCTGCAGTCAAGCTGATGCAGTAGGGGAAATGCAGCACAGAATGGATAAAGAGGTAGTTCAGGAATACCTGGCCAGTATAAATGAGTCACTGGCAATAATCTTTGAGAAATCCTGGAGAACAGGAGAGGTCCCAACAGACTGGAAGAGGGCAAACGTTGTCCCCATTTAAAAAAAAGGGGGGGGGGGAAATACCCAAATAATTACTGTCCAGTCAGTCTGACATCAATACTAGGAAAGATTCTAGAGCAGATCATTAAACAGACAGTCTGTAACCACTTAGAAAGGAATGCCGTGATCACAAAAAGTCAACATGGATTTCTCAAAAACAAGTTGTGCCAGCCTAATCTTATCTCTCTTTTTTTATAGTGTTACAAACGTGATAGATGAAGGGAATACTGTGGATGTAGTGTATCTTGATTTCAGTAAGGCTTTTGACAATATCCTCCACAATATTCTTGCAAAAAAGTTAGTAACCTGTGGGCTAGACAATGCAATTGTTAAGTGGATTTGTAATTGGTTGACTAACCGAACCCAAATGGTAGTCACCAATGGCTCCTCTTCATCCTGGACAGAAGTGACTAGTGAGATGTTACAGGATTCTGTTCTGGGCCCAGTGCTATTCAACATCTTTATTAATGACTTGGGTGAGGGAATAGAGGGTATGCTTATCAAGTTTGCAGATGACACCAAATTAGGAGGGGTAGCTAATACCCCAGAGGACAGGATCAGAATCCAAAATGACCTCAACAGATTAGAAAGCTGGGCCAAAACTAACAAAATAAATTTCAACAGGGAGAAATGTAGGATACTACACTTGGGCAGTAAAAATGAAAAGCACAGATATAGGATGGGTGACACCTGGCGTGATGGCAGTACATGCGAAAGGGATCTAGGAGTCTTATTGGACCACAAGCTGAACATGAGTCAGCGGTGTGATGCAGCAGCTAAAAAGCCAATGCGATTCTAGGCTGCATTAATAGGAGTATAGTGTCTAGATCAAGGGAAGTAATAGTGTCACTGTATTCTGCTTTGGTCAGACCTCACCTGGAATACTGTGTCCAGTTCTGGACACCACAATTCAGGAAGGATATTGAGAATCTGGAATGTGTCCAGAGGAGGGCAACCAGGATGGTGGGAGGTCTGGAAGCCATGCCCTATGAGGAATGACTTAGGGAGCTGGGCATGTTTAGTCTGGAGAAGAGAAGATTGAGAGGGGACATGATAGCCATGTTTAAATATTTGAAGGAATGTCATACTGAGGATGGAGCGAGCTTGTTTTCTGCTGCTCCAGAGACTAGGACATAGAGCAACTGATTCAAACTACAGGAAAAGAGATTCCACCTAAACATTAGGAAGAACTTCCTGAAAGTAAGAGCTGTTCAGAAGTGGAATACACTGCCTCGGAGTGTGGTGGAGTCTTCTTCTTTGGAGATTTTTAAATGGAGGCTGGATGACCATCTGTCAGGAATGATTTGATTGTGTGTTCCTGCATGGCAGGGGGTTGGACTGGATGGCCCTTGTGGTCTCTTCCAACTCTATGATTCTATGAGTAGTTGTGGTGTCAGCAGCTGCTCTATTGTTGAACAGATAGTCACTGAAGAAGTGTGTTTCTGACTCACTGGGAGGAGAAATTTGCAGATTTCAGCTATGGGTGACAGGAGAATGGGCTCCATGTTCCAGGTGTTAAGGCTGTTTTTTTCTCTCCTTTCCATATGATTTCCATGTGATGTGGAAAGGCAACCAATCAGAGGCAGCCTAGTTGGGTGGCAGGGGGTGGAGTTCATTCAGATTATCTCTGGGTGCTACAAGTAGCTTCATCAGCAACACCAACAGTCGGTTGGCTTCAATCATCAGTCCTACTCACCTTTCCTCAGTGTTTGCTTTTTATAGAGATGATTGTTACAGTTGGCCTTCCATATCCATGGATTCTGTGTCCACAGGATCAACCGTCCATAGCTGGAAAATATTCCAGGGGGAAAAAATACAAAAAGCAAACCTTGATTTTTTGCCATTTTATATAAGGTACACCATTTTACTAGGCCATTGTATATAATGGAACTTGAACATGCATGGATGTGGGTATCCACGGGGGGTCCTGGAACCAAACCCCAGTGGATAACAAGGGCCTACTGTATCACTGTGCTAATATTGATGGTCATAACTTCAGGTGATTTTGACATGGGGAGGGAAACAGATCCAGTTTTGGGGTAGACAGGGCCTGTGTTTTTGTCACCCTCTGAATGAGGGATTCCCTTAAAGGACCTTGGGTTTGTAGGCAACCATATCATGCTCAGCTTGGAAGCAGATGACTCTGCCTCACTCCCAGGTAGAAGGGGGGCCATACAGTGGCTTCGACGGAAATGAATTTCCACCATGGTCATTCCAGTGCTACTCATAGACAGGCTGGGTGAGTCAGTGAGTTTCCATTGGCCAGCAGGCAGGTTGACTGATTAATGGGTTGCAGCTGGCTGGGAGGGAGATCAACTGATGCCTGGATCTAGCAAGGCTGTGGGCCAAGCCTATTCAACTGTAACCCATGAAGTTGTGACTTTTTTCATTCCAACCAAATGTGGCCCATGCTCATTTTTGCTAAATACAGAGCCCCACTGTCACGACTGAGTCTACAAATACACAGTGCACTCTACTGTAGTCTCCTGCCTTGAAGCTCTGGGAACAACTATTGAGCTCCCACTGAAGTCACCAGCATTTTGTACTCGGCCGGAAATTATTTTGGAAATTCCAGTAGAATTTGTGCTTTGCCATTCCCACAAACAGAGGCCTCTACTGTTTATATAGCTCCCCTTGCTTGTTTGGCATATTATCAAACTTTAGCTCAAGCCAGTGAAAATAAAGATATAGTTTAAAGCTGTGTTTTCTCATGACAGGTAGAGAAAACAGGCAGCTAGGTGGATATATACCTGTGCATTTCTTGCACATTATGCTGCTAATATGCTGGCTGGCTGAAGTATTTTACTACATCTTTTGAAAGTTGTTGGTCTGGCTCTGAATTTCCTTCTGAAGGAAGTGTTACAGAATGGATAACTTAACTTTTAAAGATCCAAAGCATTCATGATGGCAGAACACAATTCCTTTGAGCCTATAGAGATAAGTCTATCTCTATAGGCTATCTGCTGCTCCAGAGATTGGAACACGGAGCAATGGATGCAAGCTCCAGGAACAGAGATTCCACCTCAACATTAGGAGGAACTTTTTGACAGTAAGAGCTGTTCGGCAGTGGAACACACTCCCTCGGAGCATGGTGGGGTCTCCTTCCTTGGAGGTCTTTAAACAGAGGCTGGATGGCCATCTGTCGGGGATGCTTTGATCATGATTTCCTGCATGGCAGGGGGTTGGACTGGATGGCCCTTGTGGTCTCTTCAAACTCTGCAATTCTATGATTCTATGATTCTATGAAGTCTCCTCTCATCCTAGCAATCTTGATCAGTTGCTTGGCTTTAGGAGAAATTCAGTTTCAGGCCTTTTTCCAAAGCTGACTCATGTGTTGCATCCTAGCAGCCATACGGCACCAGATCCTTGGGAAACCTTTCCTATGGTTGCATTTGGGGTGGTTTGTTACTGTTGCTGCCGTGGCAGCCTTTAGAATTAATCTGTGAGCATAGTTACCAAATTCTCAGGGAAGAGGGAGAGGCAGGGGCTTTCCACCTCCTTGTACCAGTGTCAGCTGAGAAGAAAGGATAGGGAGAGTCCATCTTTACTTTTGCCACAAGAGAACAGAGGAATCTTGGAGTGAGAATCTAAAATAACACAGAGCTGGCAGTCTGGGCTGCCAGACTTAGCTGAGTTGCTGAACAACATGTGCCTTCTCCTATGTCTGTTCATTTCATACTTTCAATTGCCTATTAATAAACTAAGTCTACACATCTTGCTTGAGGGAGAGAGGCTCCTATAAATCTTTCATTCAATGTTGTGAATGGAAAACCCCAATGTAATTTTATTTCCCATAAATATTTTTGCCTCTTTCTTTACTACTTCAAGAAAACATTGAGAACTCATTGTCCAGGTTGCATATGATCCTTCAACATAAGGGAACTGCATTCATCTCATTAATTTAAATTCAGTGGCTTTAGAAATGTTGACTTGAATTGTTAAGGGAAGAGTCACTGGAAAAGTAAGATTCAAGATTATACCCTCTTCAGCAAATGTCTGGAATGACTTCCTACCAGATTCATTCTTCAGATACCAGAAATTTTCCTTACCATGTTATTGTCAGGTGTTATAGCACCTAAACAGGTCCAAGCAGCATAAATAAACAGCAGAGTGTTGTTCCTTCAGGCATCAGAATAAAGGCGCAGCCAAAGGCTTTGTGTCTAAAATCTTCATGTTCTTTACTTGAACATAATAAAGAATATTTACATATATATACAACATTCAAAAGAAAACATTTTCACTCTGTGAAATCCAACATAGAACTTCCTCAGATTGTGAAATCCAAAGCAGGACTGTTTAGCTCTCAGCCCAGCCCTGCACCAGCTCAGCTCCTGGGCTAAGTCAATCTCTCTCTGGCTTTTCTTTGCAAACGAAGATTCAGGAAGGCCTCATCCTGCGCTTTCTGCAAGCATGCTGATGACTGAAAAGGCCAATCCGAGATAAACATATCCGGTTGCAGAAAGCACAGCAGAAGGAGGTGATGATTCCGGGTTGTGATTCTTTCTGCGTTGTTGTTTCTCTTCAAGACTTGTTCGGCGTGAGCTCTCACATAAGGCTGCAGCATTGTGGATAGTGCATCTCCAAGCCTCCCGATGTGAGACCATGGCGGACCATTGTTGGTGATCAATTTGGCCGAGCCTGAGATGTTGTTTCAGGGAGCCCTTGTATCGCTTTTTTGGAGCGCCCCTCTTACGCTGACCCGTGGCGAGTTCACCGTAGAGTACAATTTTTGGGAGGCAATGGTCCTCCATCCTAGAAATGTGCCCTGCCCAGCACAGCTGTGTTCTCAATATCATGGCCTCAATGCTGGTGATCCCTGCTTGCTCAAGGACAGCAACATTCGTCACATAGTCAGTCCAGTGTATATTTAGGATTGTGCATATACAGCGCTGATGAAAGCGTTCAAGGAGTTGTAAGTGTTGGTGATAGGTGACCCATGTTTCAGACCCGTAAAGGAGAATAGACAGAACAATGGCTGTATACACACTGATTTTTGTGCTTCGCCTCAGGTGTTTGTTACTCCAGATTCTTTTGTAAAGTCTTCCAAATGCGGTATATGCATTTGCTAATCTGTGATCCATCTCTTTGTCAATCTTGGCATCTGAGGATATTATGATTCCCAGGTAGGTGAACTGCTGAACGGACTTGAGCACAGATTTGCCTATGGCAATGTGGGGATGGTGGTGTTCATCCTGTGCTCCAGGCTGGTAGAGAACTTCCATTACCCAGTTAACTCTGAAGGTTGTTTGCAACTTCTCAGCTCTTCACAGGATAGATCTACTGTATGTCCCAATGTCCTGACAGTTATCTTGAAATCCTTTGAGCAGTGCAAATGGCCTGCATGTTGCAAATGCTACATAGAAGTTGTTCGAAATAAGGTCCATGTACCAGCTGCTCTAGTTACTGACATTTGCACATGGAGGGTTCACTACATCACCTTAGTGTTTCTGTGTAAGGATTACTTAAATTCTCTCATTTCACAGTTCACAGGAAATGTCCTAGTTCAATGGAAGAAAATATTAGTCTCCTGGAATGTTTCTGCATACTTTCCTGTTCTGTCTACATTGCTTCCCTGCAGCTTCTAGCTGCAAAGTTTAACAAGAAATAAAACTTGAACTCTACTTATAGTACCTATCTCAGAAATCTGTATTCCCTTTCTTTGTAATACATTCAGGACTAAATTCAACTGTCCATCCTAAGGTACACTGATTGAATTAATGGAACTCACATAAGAGTTGACTTACCATTGAATGGATGTTTAAGTGTACGTACTTCAGAGGGAACTAGCAATTAGACTTAGCCCACCTTTTATTTTCATTTTTGTCTATAAATGTAAAAAAAACCCCACTGCGAATATGCTTTGGAAATAACGCAAGAATACTCCAAAATTTTCATTTAGTTCTTTTTCTTTCCAAGAAAAAGACTATAAGACTTTCCAAGACTATACAGTTGTCCCTCTGTATCCAAGGATTTAAGTATTCATGGCTTGAAAATATTCTTAAAAAAATAATAATCCAAAAAGCAAACCTTGATTTTGCCATCTTATATAAGGGACACCATTTTGCTATGCCACTGCACATAATGGGACTTGAGCATTAACAAATTTTGGTATCCATGGGGGTCCCAGAACCAAACCCCAACAAACATGACCGAGGCCCACATGGTCGGGGGGGGGGAACAGCGTTCACAAAGGCGGTTCCCTCTTACCCTCTCTGGATTCCCACAGGAGAACTTCAGTCCTACAATGATAAGGCTGGCTTTCAGGCCTTGACAAACCTCTTTAGGTCTGGGACCCCCTCGAACAGGCTAAGCCCTATATCGATTTCATTCTTCCCAGCAGAGATGGAGGATACCCCCCCTCAGGTCAGGCTCCCCACACAGGGAGGCCACCTGCCGTCCCTCATTCAGAGGGAGACGGTAGCACCTTTCTCCTTTGGGTACTGTGCTTCCTGGAGACCAGGGCCTTTTCAGGTGGAACCAGGGAGTGGTGCAGGTCCCAGCAGCAGTGGGACAATCCACCAGACCAAGAGGAAGACTGTGTCTTCTCTGAGACCTGGCATGATGAGTACCCAGCTTGTGAGTGCAATTAACTAACACACATTGAAAACTGCTTTATGCAGTGTTATGTGTAAAGTGTGATTGCTTAAAATGGTTTGGGGGCTGCTTTGTTGGCCTGGTGGCTGAGGGGCAGGTATAGATATCAAATAAATAAACAAGCAAATTGCTCCACACCCCTCTGGCAACTCGTGGCCAATTCTGTAGATGAGTTCACTATGGCCAGGGCCTGATAGAAGACAGGGACAAGAAGAGGTAGCTAGGAGCCCAGGTTGCAAAGCAGTTAAAGGCTGGTACTGTAAGCCACAACGCTTCGTGTAGACCTCCAGGGTTGATTCAGCCTTCCGTCCCTTCATAGGTTGGTAGAGTTAAGTGCCCAGCAAGTTGGGGGCATTCGGCTAGCATACGGTAAAAATACCAGAAGGTGTTTTTTTTTTTTTCCCACTGTTAAGCGGTCTGTAATTATCGATGCCATCAAAGGAGGGAGGATAGAAGTCCTAGACAAAAGTTTGGCCTTTGGATCACTAGAACCTAGACAGCACCTCCTTGTCTCCCTTCTGAGGACCCTAGACATCAGTGGGGGGGATACAAATTCCCACCACAGAAACCAAATCAGAATCACCCAGAAAGTCATTCCTGACTGCCGAATCCAAGGTCCAGCAAGGCACCATCTTCGGTCTTTATCACCTCCTACTAGATGCCATCCAGCAATTGGTTCCTTTGGCTACTTTAGAGGAGGTTCCTCACGACAGGCAGATGCAAGTTTGTTACTCCAATCTCTTTGGGTTCTCAAGGGTCATCCTCAATCCGAAAGGCCTAAATAGGCTTGGTTGCAGTGGGGGGATCCGCATGGGAACCTCGTAGTGTATCTTGGAGGATCTCCGCTGGGGATTACATTTCCTCATCAGATCTGCAGGCGGGACTACGCCCATACCACCCTGAACATGCCCGATCTCGTCTGATATTGGAAGATAAGCAGAGTCGGGCCTGGTTAGTACTTGGATGGGAGACCGCCTGGGAATACCAGGTGCTGTAAACATTCCTTCACGTCTGAATTGTATTCAGCGAACTGCAGTATGTTTTTCTTTGCTGTGCCTACAACAGTTGCCATTTTCAGTACAAGCCTCTGACCTTCATTCTACCTCTGGCACCCAGGTCCTTCACAAGAATTATGGCTCCCCCCCCCCCCCAATTGTGCATGGTCGCTTGTTGGAGAAGGGCCAGACTATGCATCTACTCCTACTTGGAAGATTTGTTGATCTCTTCCCTATCCTACTAGCATGCATTCAGGGATGCTCAGAAAGTACTCACTTTCCCACAAGAACACGACTTCAGGGTGAGCTCTTTGAAGGGTGCACCTCGGACCCAGGCTAGAGAGAGTCGTGGTGATAATGTGGTCAAGACAACATGTACCTCGTCCAACTTCAGGAACTATTGATAGTGTCCATATACTGTCTCCCTTGGGTTCACTTCCAGGCCAGACAACTCCACCAGTTCCTCCTACTTTTTTCAGCCAGACATCTCACTCAACCATCACAGGAAGCGCGAATTGTTATGGGAAGCGAGAAATTCCATCCACTGGTGGACAATGTCGGTCGCAATGGCCGACTTATCTGGAACCCAGAGAGAATACAGTCCACTAAGGAGAGCAGGTGGATGACAGAAGAGTCCTCTCACAGCACCAACTGATTAGAGTCCAGGGTGGCCTGGTTACGGCCCCTCACATTTCAAGGTCTGATCCAGGCCAGATCAGTCCTGATCTACACAACACAATGTGTACACTACACAGCGGTCTACGCAATAACACAGATCCACATAAATTGTCAGAAGGACATGACGACAGATCCCGCATGACCAAAGTGAGTCTATCATGGAGTGGCCGTAGGATTACACCTTTTTTCCCTGCAGGCAGAACACTGCCGAGGGGGCCTTCAGTCAAAGGTGGATTGTCTCAGCAGACCTGATCTCAATCAGGGGAGCGGAGCTCGCACCCAGAAAGGTTTGAGATCATTGTCCAGGCATGGGGGTGGCCGACCCGGGACCTTTTCATCCCACTAGTAGAGGCTACCCTTTCCCAGTCTTCTACAGATTCCTGAGGGAGGGGGGCGAGGGAGAGGTTCCCATGACATGAGCCTACCTCTCGGAATACCATACACCCGTTTCTCCCCTGCCTGTCATAATGGTTTCCAGAATCCAGAACCAAACCTGGACAGAGGAAATTGACCTTATACTTGTTGCTGGCGTGCTCAAGGAGGACTTGCTTCTCCCAGATTGGGACCATATTACATTCCTCGATCGCTTTTCTGACCAGGCAGGACCTTCTCCCTCAGGGTCTTGATCATCATCTGGACCTGGCCTGGCTTGATTTCCACTCCTGGAGTTTGAAGGTGCAGTGTTGGAGTTCATGGAGGCTGTTCTCCTAGTGGAGTGGACACCATCATGGCATCCAGATGCGAGCCCATTCAGAGAATCTACAAATTTCACGTTTAGAGTGTTTTTTTCGCAGGTGCTTTAAACTTGGGAGGCAAAGACCTACTGACGAAGTTCCGTCAGGTCGACTTTGATGGTGGCTTGCACCATTAAGACACAGGTGGCAACTGTTGTTTTGGGGCCTCCTCCAGGGAAGGTTTTGAGGATAACCTTCCATCCACATCTTCGAGGGCAACTGAAGGGTCTGAGGAACCTAGTTCTTTCTCAGTTTTCTAGGGGGTCTGAGTGACCCAGCCCTTTCGCCAACCCATCAGTTTCTGTCATGGTACATTTCCATCATGGGACATCCATACGGGTGCCCCCCTTCAACCCTCTTGGGAATGTCGTTCTTTAACATCTCTTCTGGATTGTCCCTTTTTTATCCTGGTAGCGACTTGTTAAGGGAAGATCTCTGTCAGTTCAGACCAGATGCTGTCATCCAGATTCCAGACGCAGGGTCTACAATTCATTCCATGGGTCACAGGAGTTTGTCTGACCTCAGCCAACAGGGGAACTGGAGGGTATAGGACATATCCTGGACGTCCATAGGGTCATCCTCATATATGTCAGGAGGACTGTCCCTGTCTAAGTGTGGGGGCAGAGTTCGCCTCCATTTATGTGGGTCCTTTATGGTGAAGAATACTTCCACCATCAGAGCCTTCATTGCAGGCTGCCTTGAATATCCGTACCTTAGGAATCCTGACATACTCGGCCAGGATCACAGCAGTGTCTGTGGACAGGAAAAGGATGCTTCCTTTGGGGAGAGGTGTAAGGCAGCCTCCAGGTGCTCGTCCTCAACTTGCATCAGGTGATATGGGATGGATAGGTCTCTTTTGGCAGAGGATGCCTTCAACAGAAGGATCCTCCGACAGATCTTTAAACCATCTTAGAAGTCTTCTACGCCAGCTCCCACCCTCATCAGGGGGCTTTTGCATGTCCCAAGATCTATCGGATGCTCAGAAGCCTCCCCCACTGGGAAAAGGAACGTTGGTCTTACCTGTGATATGTTCTTTTCCAGCGGTGAGGCGGAGAGCATCCGTCCCACCCGGGGACGTTGGCGAGGTATCATTAATCTATGGTAGTGTTTCATTTTGGGTATATTTTGTCTCAGGAGCATGTTGTACAGCTGTTCTATAAACTGGCTATTGTGGGGCCGCTCCTCCTGGTGACCTCACAGGAAGAGGCTGTACAAAGGGCTCTCTTTTGTTGGCCTGCCTACTCAGAGTTAGTGGGAGGAGCTTACCCAAGATCTATCGGATGCTCTTCGCCTCACCCCTGGAAAAGAACATATCACAGGTAAGACCAGCATTCCTTTTAATGGTAATATAGCACACATTCCAAAGTGTGGAGGAGTTTAAGAGCTGTCTTTCTTACAGAGGCAAACCCAAACATAAGGAAGGGCTTTGGAAGAGAAGGGGAACCTATCTTGGTGGGAAAACATTTGTAGGTTTTCAAAACTTTGTGGAGCTCCAAGTGAGAGATTTTATAAGATGTCTCAAACCACTGAAGGATCAGGCAGTGTTTTGTTTTGTTTTTTAACTGTCTTTGGATAAGAAAGGGATGTGATGAAACTGAACAAATTGCATTCCCTTGAGAACTGCTTGTTGATTTAGTGTCAAAGGGAGAGGGGTCTTCTAGTTTCCACTGCAAAGAAAGAGGTTCAAATTTTTTATAATATCCAGGGAAGAGGGGGGCTTCCAAAGACTAAGATGGTTGACCCATAAGTGGTTCATTGTCTGCTGTTAAAAATCTCTGCCACTCAGTTTTCTTAAGAGTTGTTAATCTGGTGAAATTAATGCAGTCAGATACAGAGGACCATTGTTGGCTGTTGTTGTTTGTTCATTCATAAATAAATAGCAGGCCCACTCTGTTTTCCTCCAGTTGTCTGTTTGGCTCTGACTTTCAGGCACAAAGACAAACTTAATAAAGGCTGTCTGTCTGTTTTAGATAAAATCTGGCTTTTCTCCCAAAGACTTCTCAATAATTTTATTGCTTCCTGACTGCAGTTTGGTTATCACACTTTGCTTTCTCACTCTTCCATTGCAACTTGCAATGCATGTCTCCTACTTCTCATGATGAATGGTTTTCTTACCCTCTTTGGTGCCTGTGAAGAAATTTGAATAGAACATGGGGTCACTTGTATTGGGAGAACTCTTCTAGTCCACTGCTTGCATTCTTTTCTTCTGTGAACTGTGTGGAAGATCTGAGATGACCTGCATACTGATGCCTTTCCAATGTGTAAGCCTCTAGTTTATTATCCTTCAAAACTCAAATTCACCCTTGGCTGCCATCCAGCTACAGGGGGTGGGTGGGTGGGTTTGCACCTGCTTGTTTTCAGAGCCCATTCAGATGGTTCAGCCCAACAGTAGAGGCCACAGTAGACTTAATACAATTAAGACGGTATATAAGATAAAGACTTCAGTGTTACAAACACAGCATGGAATGCTGAATGTAGAGTCCTGAGAATTCCACTTTGAAAAGAAATACACAATTCTGGCCCTCATATTTATTTGGGGGTGGGGTGTTTCCAGTAAGTACACAGAAAGCTCTGAGGGCTGCATTACTTGTCCTACTGCCTAGTTTAATTCACTTGTGGCATGGGTTCTTGCCCTTCTTCACTGATTAAAGCTAACTTATGAGGCTTAACAGGATAGGTTTTGCATGCAGTAAATGCATTGTTGCTGGGCAATGTGGTACCTGCAGCCTTGAAAGTGGTGGATAGACACGAAATTGCCTGACACCTCCCCCTCCCCACACCTAACTTTGGACAGTACCTTGGGTGAGGATGTTGTTCTGGTGGTGTTCACAATGGCAGAGGTTCAATCCATATGACTAAGCATAGGATCTTTAGCCCTGTATAGCCCCAGTCTATAGACTTCCCTACTGGTACAAGTTGGGTAAGATTCCATCTTTTCTGGGTTTTTGGAGCCTGTTAAAAAACATATTACAGTATTATCACAAGTGCTCCCAGAATGGTGCTCCGCCCCCTTCCCTTTCTGTCATACTGTTTTCAAACTTGTATCTTTTGTTCTCTAGTTCATATTTTATTCTGGCTTAGTTGTATTTTGCTTCTCTGTGCTTTAGAAACTTCCAGTGTCAAATTTTCCAAGTCAAAAATATTGCTAAATAAATAAAATGCAGCATTACTGTTCCAAAACCTTGGGTAGTAAGTATACAACCGTAGCTCCATGTTCCCCTGCTTGATCAAACAGAGAAATCAGATTAAGGAATAGGAATTCAACCTGGGCTGGATGGGATCACACTGTCCCTGAAAACACAGGTCCTCTGCTTGGGTGTGCTCCTGAATTCAGCCCTGAGCCTGGAAGCTCAGGTTTCAGCATTGACTAGGAGTGCATTTTCACAGCTGTGTGCCACATTTGGTGTGGACACGGATAGGGCCTTCTCAGTGGCTGTCCCAGAGAAGTTAGACTGGCGCCCTTCCTACTGTTTTCACAGACATAAAGACTTTTCTGTTTCAACAGGCATTTGATGATTGGTTGTATAAGGTCCATTGCACCTAAACAATGTGCTGGATTTTCCTAATTGTGCTGGTGTGTGTGTGTGTGTGTTTAACAGTGTGTTTTAATCTGGTTTTATTTATTTATTAATAATGTAATCTATTTTTAACTTTTGTATTTTGTGAATTTTCTAACTAGTTGTTCTAACTAATTTGTTGTAAACCACTTGGCGTCCCAAACTAGGAAAAAGGCAGGAGGAGGATGATAATCAATCAATCAGTCCAGTCATTCATCCCCTCTGTAAATGATGTGGATGGAGTATAGTCAGGGTGATCACAGAGGAATTCTTGGATGGTAGATAACAGCTGAGAGCCAGTGTGGCGTAGTGGTTTGAGTGGTGGACAATGACTCTGAAGACCAGGGTTCATATCCCAACTCAGCCATGGAAAACCACTGGGTGACCTTGGGTAGGTCACACTCTCTCAGCCTCAGAGGAAGGCAAAGGCAAACCTCCCTCTGAACAAATCCTGCTACGAAAACCCCATGATAGGTTCGCCTTAGGGTTGCTGTAAGTCAGAAGTGACTTGATGGTACACAACAAGATTATATTTCATTTCTTACTTTCCCTGTCAGGAATGATAAAACAGGCTATCTGCTACATCCTCTGAACAAGTAGGTGTAGTGTTAAGCATTGCAGTGGCTTGGATATGGCAAAGCTAGCTTGAAATCCTGACTTGGCCATGAAGCTCCCTGAGAGGCCATAAACAATTGTGTTATTTCTCAGCCTCACCTTCTTCCTCACGGAGTTATTGTAAGGTTAACATGAACCCCACATGCTGCTGAGAGCTTCCTTGGAGGAAGGAAATGATACAAGTCTGACAAATAAATAAATTGGCTTGCTGTTAGTCTAAAAGGGGCATGGGGTAAAATCAACCTTTGTTCCATTTAAAAGTCCAACAAACTGTCTGTTGCTATTACCTGAAGGCATTATTGGCTTCCATGCAAATAGATACTTGCAAGTCTGAAATAAATGTAAAATACAGTCAGTCTTCTCTTGGTTCTCTGCCCCACCCCCAATCTGATACTGCCATGGGTATGCTATCTGTTCTTAAATTACTAGAGTAGTCAGCACAGCTAGTGACCAAGTTGGATGCAGGATTCTGGGAAGTACAGTCCCCAAAAAAGCCACTTTTTAAGACGCTGCGTATTGGTGTTGAGAAAAAAACCTTCTGTCTTGTACTGTTCTCTCTGCATCTCTTACCTTTTTCAGCCCCCCCTCCCCAGACCTCACCACTTCATAATAACAACTGCATAACTTGTGAAAGCTTTCCAATCAGGCCTGTGTTTCTGGTCTCTCATCTGGCCCTCTGCCAGTCTATTTAATGCATTGTGTTTATGCCATGCCTACTTGGCCTCTTGGCCCATATCAGTTCTCCGTTTCCCCCATATCTTTTTGTTGGTTGCCACTTCTCATCTTGATCCCATCCTGGATTTGGAGCAGAGTACGTACCTTTCCCTCTGATGACCACTAGAACACCGCCTTCCTATAGAAAGATACCTCTGTTTTGTAACAAACGATTGGATTAATATTGTTGTAAAGTTCTGTTTCATTACTGTGTTGTACGTTAGCCACCAATTCCCGTTCTATCAGCTGCATCCAGTGCTTAGCAGTATGTCCATTTATGACCCTGCCTCCTCCATCTTTAGTAGTTTCTCTAACAAAATGGCATCAGTGATGGCTCTAATGTCAGTGTAACAGTGAATGCATTTTGGACCCAGTCAAAATTTTAAATGAGATATCCAAGGTGCTAAACCTACTTTGGCAACAATGTGCAGCAGCTTGGACAACTCTTTTAAAGTTCAGACTAAAACCTGGAGTTAGTTCACCATCCCACTGCCACCAGAGACGCCAACCACCACTAGTTAGCATACACATGAAGCAACATTAATGTGGCAGTGCCATTGTCAGCTGTTAATCTACTGGGAGTTCTCATAATCTATCTTTTATAGAACCTCAGTGTGTATTCTTACATTAGTCATTTTGATTTTGTACTATTGGATTAGGGTATAGTATAAACCACCATTCCTTCCACAGTTAACCATCATGCCTTTTGATTTACTTAATCCTCAACAGCAACATTTGAGTTGTGTGGGAAACAATAGCAACATAGTGGAAAAGGGAACATTATTACATATAAATCACTTTAATCCATTATAACCCATTGCCTTCTGCATTGGCAGCAGCTGAACTTCCTCTCCTCAACAAACAGCATGTTCTGGGGACAGTTTTAATGAGGGCTGTAGCTTCAGAAGAAAGGGTTACAATACCCCTGTGTACCTGTTACGATCCTGAAAACTCCCCCTTCCCCAATGCTGCTTGCATTTTAAGCAAACGCAGCACAATACAGTTACCCCTCCACATTTGCGGCTTTCACTTTCATGGTTCTGCCTATTTGCGGTTTCCTCAGCAAGCTCCCGGTTTAAATCAGCTTCTCTCCCTCATACACAATGGAGGGGAGCCGATTTAAAGGTAGCACTCCCCAAGAAAACTGTGCGCCCAACTCCCCGCTCTCCTGGGGCTTGGCTCCATTTGGGGTGGAGAACCAAGCCCAGGGAGAGCGGGGCATTCGGGGCAAGGGTGCTTTTCAGCCACCCCTGCCCTTCCCAAAATGGCAATGGGCTTCTCAAGAAGCCCATCGCTGCTTTGGGAGGGTGGGGATGGCTGAAAAGACTCTCGCCCGCCTGCCACCCCCCTGGTCCTTCCTAAAGAAGCGATGGGGCTCGAGAAGCCCATTGCCACTTTGGGAAGGGTGGGGGCAGCTGAAAAGCCTTCCACCTGCCCACCACACGTTGAGTGCTCTGCTTAAATCAGATCTCCTCCCTCACAAGCAAGGGATGAGATCCGATTTAAGCGGGGTGCTCAATGAACAAACCGCCCGCGGTTAGCTCTGTGAGCGCCCTGCTTAAATTGGATCTTTTCCCTTGCTTGTGAGGGAGGAAAGCTGATTTAATCAGGGCATTCAACTGCTTTTCTCCAGCTTCTTTCTGTTTAGCAGGGGGATCCAGGGGGGAAGAAAGCTGCGGAACACCCAGTTTTCCTCCCCCCTGGATCCAGCCCGCTAAATGGAATGAAGCCACAGGAAAGCTGCTGAACACAAGGGCAGAGGGAGGGGCAGGCAGCAGCAAGACTTTCTAAGCCCCGCCGCAGCTTTAGAAAGGGTGTGGGGGTGTGGGTGGGCCTGGAGGACCCAGAGGATGCCGTGGGGGAAGGGGTGAGTGGCACGAGAATGGCAGCGGCAGAGGTCAGGGAGACCTATTTTTTATTCATGTTTTTTTCACATATGTGGGGGCCTTGCACCCCTAACCTCCGTGAATGTGAAGGGACGACTGTAGTAACAAAGTTGAATTTTACAACTCGACCTTCAGTCTGTGTAACCAGGAAAGCCTTTGTTCAACTTTCTGACACTTGGTGCTGTCTAGGAATAACGTAACATTGCTGGAATGGAAGTTACCTGAAGCTTGCTTAGCCCAGCCTCTAGGCAGCATTTTCTACATCTGTATCTGTTTGATATTTGACATTATGGTATTCTATAGGACTGGAGAGAATGTGTGGCCCTTCAGACATGGTTGGGTGTATTTCCCGTCATCAGATCATTAGCCATACTAATTGGGACTGATGGGAGTACGAATCATAGAGTTGGAAGAGACCACAAGGGCCATCCAGTCCATTCCCCTAGTGTAAGACCATCTGGAGGGCTGCAGGTTTTCCACCCCTCTCTTTAAATATTTCTTATGCACAGGAGCAAGCGAAGAAGGCTCTGCAAAAAGAAAAAAAATGTGCAGGTTTGTCCTAGCTAGTAGTAGAAGAAATAAATGTGTCAAGTCAGCCTCAGTTTGATGCATTTGCCTCTGACCATGCAAGGAAGCCACAGCTATCAAGTATTCCAAATTTTATTTTATTTTATTTTATTTATATCCCTCCTTTCTCCCAAGATGGGACCCAAAGTGGCATGTTATCTTAACGATCTTGGGTTAGTATTATTGCTACAATGCTGTGCAGGTTCATTGGAAATATATGCCTAGTGTTCCCAACAAAGATTCAAGAAATAAATAAGAGAAATATGGTCTAAATGTTTCCCAATGGAAGGAGCAATTCTAACATTGTGATTGTCTGTTCACAAGGCTGATGATGGGGGAAGGGAAGATCCCTGAGGCCTGGACCTCTGAAGACCTCAAGCCTCTGGGATACTGGACAGTGGAAGAACAAACAATACACTACATAATAAATTTTAGTATTTCAGCAGACCAGAGAGAGTGGCTATAATGTCTGTTGCTAAATTTAGGGAGTGATGTCTAATCATGAATCTTGCCTGGAACTGGTACCACTGTCAGTGGTCCAATCTATATTCCCCTCAGCTACTATTACAAATCATAAATTTCATTTCTAAATCCATGGAACTGAAGTTCCCTCTCTGAAGTATAATTTAACAGTTGACTTCTAAAATTTGCCTCTCCTAGGTTAGGTGCCTTTTTAAAAAGGAATGTGACAAAGCTATGGGGAATAGACATATTTAAGTCATGATGGCTAAAAAGAACTTCCACATTCAGAAGCAGTATACCCCAAAAATGGATGTGACCAACAGGAGGAAATCTGTTGCTTTTGTGCACATCTTTATATGCATCCCAGGATCATCTGCCTGGCTACTTTTGGAAATCAAATGCTAGATTGGAGCTTGCAAAAGCTATTTATTTATTTTGGACTACATCTTCTAGAACACCATGCCGCCACCCCACTCCACACACATGGAGTGTGGCCTGTGGCTGTGATGGTGAGAGGATACTGGGAGTTGGATATGCTAGACCTAAATGGACTTTGATTCTGATATACATTCTTAACTGCAGTGCATCTTTGTATCCCTCTTCCCCACCCACATTCTGTTGTATACGTTTCTCATAGCATATTTTCTGATCAGACTTTTTAGTCATTGCACATACTTTTTCTTAAAATTTCCTACAGGAATCTACATCCTGATTGCTGTTGGGGCAGTGATGATGTTTGTGGGTTTCCTGGGATGCTATGGTGCTATTCAAGAGTCACAGTGCCTTCTGGGAACAGTAAGAAACTTTTTTTTTAAGTTTGTCCTATTATGTATTGGTTTGCTTTACATTATTCTAGTTTGGTGCAAAGGTAAACATAAATATCTGCCAAGGGAAGCATAGAGTCTGCAACAATAAGGCAAAACTCAACCTGTGTGAAAGAAAATTAGGAAGGAATTGTCTCAAGGAGAATTGGCATCTATCATGGTCATGTAAAATAGCTATCTGAGGTTTGTAGGATGTGATTCTCAGAAAATATCCCTCATTGTCAGAGTGAAGGCAGTAGATAAATCTGCTTTTACACCCTGACTTGTCTGATCCTAAACAGGCTCACATGTTTTTCGTCCCTTTTGTCTCTTCTTTCCGCCTATATATTCTACCATAGCACTCCAGAAGCCAGGAACACCTGCTGCTACCCTTTCTGTTCAGAGAGCATCTAGCTGCCCCCTCCCCCTTTCTCAGATACATTTCTCAGATACAATGGAGAGAGGTGGTGGGGTCTCCTTCTCTGGACATCTTCAAAAAGAGGCTGGACAGCTACCTGCTGGGGATGCTTTAGCTGGAGAATCCTACATTGAGCAGCGGGTTGGACCACATGGTCCATGAGGCCTCTTCCAACTCTTTGATTCTACCATTGTCCCTCCACATTTCCAGTGAAGCATTCACAGATTTTATTATTCGCAGATTGCTGTATTTGCCACCACCTTCGCTGCTGCCCTATACATGACTGAAAAAATATGTTCTCCGCCACCGAATCATGCTGGAAGACCTATAAATGTCTAGAAAGATTTCTCTAGGGATTTCTAGGTCCTCCAACATGATTTTATGGTCAACCTTTGCTGGACATTGACAATAGAAATGCGCTGGAGGACTTAGAAATAGCTAGAGAAGTGTTGTCTCAGGTTAAAAAAACCAGTCTCCTATATTCATGATTTTTCCACTTGTGTGGGGATCCTGTGCCCCTAACTGTCATGAAAGTTGAGGGAGAACTGTGTTATTCTAGGATTCTTCACCAAAATGAATTCTGTACCTGCTAGGGATGGAAAGAATATTTGAAGACTCAAGAAAGAAAAAGAGAGAGACGGGCTTCACATGCCAAGGAGAATCCTCTTCAAGTCCCTTTATTGCTTCTTCCCCTTAGTCTTCAAATGCACCCAAGGACTACTCCTGCTCAGCCATGCCAGAATCTTATCCAGTGGTGCTGTCTTTTGGAGTTCTGGTCTCACTGCAAGATGTCCTTGGTTACCCCCATCTTCTTACTCACTAGGTGGAAAAGGAAAAAATCAACAACTGTAAATGGAAAGTTAAGAAGCAGAATGGATCTCCTGTGAATTAAGCACTATAGGGATATGTAGCCCACATTGATTTATGGTTTTTCAAAGACACCATAATTGCCTGAAGAGTAGTGCTTGGGCTTCATTCATGACATTATCTGCTCGTTCTTTTTAATGACATGATATTTATCCTCTTTGTCATAATATATGTTTACTGGCACTTTTGCACCCAAACGTTTCTCATTTATCTGATAATGCTGCCAACTTTTCTGATCCAATCTGTATTTTGTTCACAGTTTTTCACCTGCCTTGTAATACTGTTTGCTTGTGAAGTGGCTGCTGGAATCTGGGGCTTTGTTAATAAAGATCAGGTAAGGGATTTATTATGATGATTTATAGTGTGTATTTTGTGTGAAACTTTCAGTTTACTACATACCAGAGACCTCTCTGGTACTTTAAGGGCTAACACATTTATTGTGGCATGGATTTCATGGACCAAAACCTATTAACTTTGTAAATTGACCTTATTTTCACCTCACAAACCCCTGTGTAGGTAGGTTAGGGCTGAGTGCCAAACCAAACGTTTATAAAAGGTGCTGCTATGGCTGCTTTGTATTCCTTGACTTGTTTTTCCTTGCAGAGTCAGCTACTTGATGTTAGACATCATGATGCTAAACTTCTCCCTGCCCTCTGCTGGCCAGTGAAGCAGGGAAATGGCTGGCATGTTGATTTTCACATTGTTAAATACTTCATGTATTTCAAGGAAACAAGAACTAATATGGGGCTCTTCACATTCTTTTATATCAAATTTTGTCCCAGGCAGTTGGTGATAGTCCCAAGGCTTTCCAAACAGTTTCATGATTGTGTAGGAATTTAGACCAGGCCTTTGCTTCCAAAACATATATTGTAATCACTTCACTTCATTTCACCACCCCCAAAGCACATTCAAATGAAGCAAAGAATGTGACTCCTTAGAGTTTCCCATTATAGTAGGATATTGTGTCCTAACTTAGTGGTGGAGCAACCTGTTTTCCTGTTCTGCATTGAGCTGCCATGGAGCTCATAGTGTGTGTATGGACGGGATTATATATGTACAAGGTGCTTTTAGAAATTGAGATAACTTCTAACAGCCAATTTCCTGCCCTGAGGATCTTGCAACTCAAATTTCAATTACAATACAAGAGAAAGGGAGCTCAGATAAATGAGACGGGATACATGGATATGAAAAGCTGTTATATGCAGTGAGGTTTTGTTTCTGTTATGCACATATCTTAGATTAAATAATGACAAGTGATGTATCAGGATCATGCCAAAGATTGGCCACCCTGTCTGAGCACTTTTGTAAAGTGTTCTATCTGAACAGGATAGTGTAGCATAGTCTTAGTATTTTGAGTCTAGGAGGTCCTGCCTCTTCCCTGTCACAAGTTTGCCTGCTGTGGATCATGAACAAAAAAGTCAGCTGAAACAAAAATGATGCAATGTGTGAAGGGGTCCCATTTAGGCTCCCAGATCCTCCCCTCCAGTCTATGTTAGCATTCAGTACAGTTAGCCTTCCATATCCACGAGTTCTTCATCCAACCGCATCTTGAAAATATTTGGGGGGAGGGGGATTCCAAAAAACAAACTTTGCTGTTCACCATTTATATAAGGGACACTATTTTACTATGCCATTATATATAATGGGACTTGAGTATCCACAGATTTTGTTATCCACCAGGGGCCATGGAACCAAACCCCAGCAGAAACTGAGGACCCACTGTATATTCACTTGCCATTGGACTGTTTTATTTATTGTTTTAATGCCAGTTTATTACAGTATTTCATGTTTCCCCTATACCTGAAGATCTCAGGGTGCAGTGCAGTCTGTAAAATAATTTAAAACAATTTAAAGCAATTCAGCAATAAAAATGAAAACCCCAAATCATGCCATGATCACTAAGCTTCAAACACTTGGGTGAAGAGTGACATTAGCTTGGGATCAGAATCCAGTCAGCATCAGTGCCAGTCAAGCCACCCAAGGGGAAAGATTCCATAACCAGGGCATTAAAGCAAACGAGGCCCTCGCCTGTTCTGGAGACATTTCCCCTCTTCTAAATTCTTTTTGTTGTTATTGTTGTTCAACATGCTTTTTTTATTTCTACAATCTCTGGGGTTTGTAGGCTGTGTTTAATTTTTTCTTTTCTTTTTTTTTATTTTCTTTTTTTATTATTATTTTCGAAGATTGACAAAAGTTTACAAATCTTTACATCCCAGTTAATCTTTTCAGTCTTCCTTCTATTATATTTTTACAAATGCCTATACATATATAAAGATATATATATCATACTATTATTGAATAGTTTAAAAATAATTTTTCTCGATGAACCTCCTTTATACTTTCCTTGAGTAAATTTGTTATCTAAATTAATTATATTTAGTTGTTTCCCTGGTTCACTATCAAATCTGGAATGGTCATTGCTCAAGATTTTCCATATTGTTTCCTGATCTAATTCCAGTATATGTGCATTCTCCATAAATATTATCTTAATATACTCATTTTTTTTTTAACCACAGGTTCATTCACAATCTTATCATTAAACCACACTTAGCTTTTCCTTTCTACCTATATTTCCGGTCTTATCCTCTCAATCCTCTAACTCATTTGTTTATCCTATCTCTGAGACTTTCCTTCTAGTTTGTTAATTCATCAATAATATCTTTATACACATTTCCTACACTCTTCCAATATTCTAGTAATGGTAGCCAATCACTTCTTGTTTTGTTACTTGTTTTATTCCTCAATCTGTTTGTCAGTTCATCCATCTCTAGCAGATCTAGTAATTTCACATTCCAGTCTTCAATGTTTGGTTCATCTTTTACTTTCCATTTTTTGCTGTTGTCACTCTAGCTACGGTTATCATGTATAGTATAATCTTCCCATATTTAGCTTCTTCTTTGTTTAAGCCTTTGATCATATTCAGTATGTAGAGTTCTGGGATAAATTCCAGTTTAATCTGTAAGATTTGGTTGATAATCTGATGCACTTCAGACCAAAATTTCTTAATTTTTCCACAGTGCCACCACATATGGACTAAAGATCCTTGCGCTTTCCCACACTTCCAACAATTATTATTAACTGTTAGACCTGCTTTATTTAGTCTCACTGGTGTAAAGTACCATCTTTGGGTAATTTTTATGTAGGCTGTGTTTTCCCCAACTTTGTCAATATGTACTTGGGCATGGATGTTTGTGCAGATCAACTGGCCATTGGAGACTGAATTTACATTTCATATATATAAATGCAGCCATGCCAAAATAAATAAAAATGCAGAGTGTAGTTTTCAACATGAATTCAGGGTTCCAGCCACCTCTCTTCCTTCCTTCCTTGTCCAGCCATTCTATTTCACATACATACACACATCAGTCTTTTCCCACTTGTCCAGGTTTTTCATTCTTGGTGTTGTCCAACAACATTCTAGGCAACTAGATTTATCATTAGGGTTTGTTTGTTTTTTGAGGCTCTCCTTCCTGTCTTTAGGGTTCTTAAGATTTTTCATACTCCTGTAAATCTCAGGGTTACCTTAAGTCTGTTGGTAACTTTCCTTTTGTACTTAAGTGGTGTGGCATAGAAAAATCTGGTAGTAAAGGTATGGTGATGTTATTGAATGGTTATAATCATACTTTAGTCAAAACTGAATGTAATATCCAGTCTCCAAGATCAAACAGCAAGTATGAAGGATCCTGAGGATCTTGCCACAAAAGATCTGAGTGGTTTTGTCAAAGCATGCAAACTCGAGAGGCCCCAAATACTACTTGATCAACATTTAATGCTTTCCATGGTTGGCTAAATTAAAGAGGGTAATAGCCTGCTTGTCACCTAGCAACCAATGGGAGTTTGGGGTTATTTTCTGAGGCTCTGCTTCTGGAATGCTGGTGATGTTATGATGGTCCCTAAGCAAACAGGTTTTGCATATTTCACAGTGCACTAAAATACATTTGACTCAAGATAATAATAGGATTGCTGGGGGAGGGGAGTAGAAATGTACTTTTTGGGTAATGACAGCTCTATCATATTTTCTCTTATTATTTGGAGATAGTCCTATGATTGATTTACATATCCTTGTGTAAAAGAAATACAATTAAATACTATAACTGAAGACTGTAAGTCTTAGGAGAAGCCCTCCCCACTTTTAATTAGACCTCATGGATAACCACAATGGGATACTTAAAGTAATAAAACTGTTTTCGTGGGAGCATGTGATTCAAGGATATGGAAAATTTCAGCTCCTGTCTAGACTTGAAAGGGAGGATGAAAATATGGGGATAGGAAGAGGCAGAAAGACCCATAAATAAGCTGCTGATTCAGTTACCTTATGACAAACTGGACTTAATTGCAATAGATTAAAAAAGAACTGCAAGAAGAAAGAGGTTAGCAGTAGAAGGAGTCATTAAATCGGAGAAGGTAAACATCACATCAATGAATAGTTACAAATAAAAGACACAGACCTTTTTAATTTTTAACAGCAATTACCTCTTGGAAGAAGCTGCTGATGACATAGTGGATGTTTTCCATCCTTTGCAGTGTTAGCGTCAAAAACTGCGTACTGCGTTCTGCAACGTGTTTGTAAACACTTCACAATTCAATAACAGGAGGCAGGGAGCCTCTAAATGCTGTTTTACAATATTTATCTGGTGGTTGTATCACTTTTTGTTTGAGTCATGAAACCTTAGAATTTAATCTACCCAACAACCCCATAATTCGACACACTCACAAAATAGGTGGTGGATACATCTGTGAGTTGCAAGCACTCTTTATCTCTCCCATGCCTGCCCTGATATTTTGAAGCCATCGTTTGGAGCTGTGGCTAAATCTTAATTTTTAGAGTTACTGGTAGTTTTCATTATTGAAAGGCAAAGAATTTCCCTACATCATCCCCAGTCTGGCTTTCTTCTTTTTCTTCTTAAGACTTTTTACTCAGTCTTTTTTCATCCCTTTTTGCTCAACTTCAAGTTTACTAACACCACTGTGAGGAGGTGAATATGACAGTGTTATTTCAACAGGGACAAAAGTACTGTAAAGGCACCTGATCTTGGAAGCTAAGCAGGGTCAGCTCTGGTTAGTACCTGGCTATGAGACTGCCAATGAACACCAGGTGTTGTAGGCTATATTTTAAGGAACTGGCAAAACCACCTTTGAGTATTCCTTCCCTAAGAAAACTCATGGGGTTGCCATAAGTTGACAAGTGACTTGAAGGTGCACATTGTTAATTTATCCATAGCTTTGGATATGTTGTTTTCTTTGGACAACTCCCACCTGCATCCCAGCCACTAGTCATATTGTCTGAGAAATTCTGGGAGTTGTAGTCTGAAAAAAGTAACTCTTCCCAAGCTGTAGCTTTCCCTTTCCTAATTGTCATTCATTCTTCCACTGGGAGTATAGCTTCTGACAGTTTAGATTAGTTTGTTGATTTGGTTTTTTCCCTCCTTCTGCACACACACACACCCGAACCAAAATGGCATTCAGGGCAGCATGTGCACAGAAAAGAGCTAAGTGTTAACACCAACCAGCCTTGCTGCATGAAAATACCGTAATCTGAATGTCACACACCCATTCCTCTGGATCAAATAGCCACTCAACTTCCATTAGCACTGGTGTCATCTGAGCCCTTGTGTATGTTGTACACAGTGGGGAGGAAATTCTATTACTGGTGTTTTATCCACTAGTCAGTTCCAGATGGCAGTAAAGAAATGAAATAGAGGCATTTTGAACTTCTTAACAGCATTCCCCAGGGTAAATTATCCCCTAATAAAAAAGCTTCCCACTCTCACTTTTTATAATGAAATCTGACATGCTATTTCTCAAACTTCTTACTTCCCAAGGGGCAGCTTAGATTAGAACAGGAACAGCAAGTTCCCCTTAGCATGTAGCTGCACCAGACTTCTAATTATCAGATCCAATTGTAAGGTAGTGGTGGTGTTTTGGTAGAAGTAAGAGAATCAGATACACGTCCATGCCATTTACAATTCATTTGCTCTGGTGCAAGCCCATTTAACTACATTAAGATTGTTGGGGGCAGCAACATCTGTGATACTTTATTTAGTACCTAGCTTTTCTTTTTTAAAAATACACATGGGAAAGTCAATGTTTGGTTTAGGCACTCGAGCTTACAGATATAACTTCTGAGTGATCAAATTAGTCATAAAGAGTAAAAATGGGGAGAAAAAAATGTATCCTAAATTTCTCCCAATTAGTGTCCCCCGCCCCCCAGCCTGCCCTGCTGTTTGTTTTCTTCTTCACTGTATTTCATATGACTCTAGGAATGTAATTCTTCACTACTTTTCTTCTTGAAGGAAGCAATCAGTAATTGTAGCATTTTCCCCCCCACGGTGAGAAAGTCTTTGACAACCACACAGTTTTGGCAGCCTATTCTCAATTCAGGATTTATTCCGCACAAGATTTGTAGAAAATTCTGTTTCTCTTAGCATAACCACCTAACCACTTGATGCCCACAGTCCATCTGAAAAGAACAGTTTGTGTGGTTTCCCTAAAAGTCTCCACGCCTTGATGGACATAGGAAGGAGTTCTGCAGTTATATGAGCACTTACTGCTAGTATTGGCAATTTCACTTTTTACAGTAACAGCAGCCACACAAATGGCCTATTGTGGGGTTCCCAAAAACAGAAAGGCCCAGATTCCCTCAAATGTCTCATATTCCAGTTTTGTAGAGTTTTAAAGATTAAAAGGGGCATCTTGAAGTTAATCCAGAAACCACTTTCAGAGAGACACATCAGTCTGTTTTCATAGCAAAAGAAAGAGAGGGAATCCACATGACACAAATAATCCAGTTTGAAACTGGATGATTTGCCATGGCTCCTTCCTATGAAATCCTGGGATTTGTAGTTTTATAAGGTCTTCAGCCTTCTCTGACAATGAGTATTGGTGCCTCACAAAGCTACAGATCCCAGGATTCCATAAGAAGGAGCCATGCAAATAATCCAGTTTTAACCTGGATTATTTGCATGATCTAGTGTGGATGCCCCCAGAGTCTTGAAGCATCTTAAAGACTGGTGAATTTATTTCAGCATTAGCACTTGCTGACAACAGCCCAGTTCTTCATATTCAAACTCCTGCAGTGGAAGCTACTTGGTAACTTGGTAAGGAGACGGTTCTGGCAATTATGGCTTTCAGGTGGACACAAATTGTGCCCTGGAACACAGCAGAAATTGGATGTTTCTTAATGCTATTTAAGAGCAGTGCCAAAGTGAATATAGCAGCCAAAATGAGTGATTACCATGATGTGTACAGCATAAGCCAAGACCTTGTTTTTGAAGAAGGGCCACATCTGGAGCAGCAGCTGAAACGGATATACTTGGCCACTGCTGCTTTCACCTCAGCATCGAAGAATAAATCCAAACTGTAAACCTTTCCTTTCGGGGAGAGAGTGCTAGACACATACACACACGCAGCCCTCCTTCTTCCCTGCAAAGCACTTCCTTCCAGTGCCACTTGGCCATAGAGAAGTACTAGATGGGCCTCTGGAAAACGCAAGTTAAAACTGTTGTTTTGACCACAGCAGTTCATGGATTACTCGGGGGTGGGGTGGGATCTCTGCCTCTTAACACTACTTCGATATGGTTGAAGAAGATGGCTTAGGAATACATGCACTGTCAACAGAAATCCCCCCCCCACCGTTTAGAACGTATGAAAATATTATTTGGGGGAAGAGTTTATTTCAGATTAGTTTACTCTTAACTGGAGATCATCCTGGCTCAATTAAGGATAGACGATGGAATTGTTTCCCATCAGTATTTGTTGAAGAACAGAACAGACCCTGGCCACTTGCACATCTTGTTAGAATTCTCCTGACTGGTGTGATCACACACCACACTGGAGAGTGCACACCATTTTCAACTGAGCAAGAGCCCCCCTTCTGTATACAAAGTTCCCCTGCCCTAGACATGGTCTTATTTCTATGATTAACTAATGACAGGTGATAAATATCAGGATCAGGAGTTGGCACGTCCATCTGTGAAAATGCTCTCATCCAAACAGGATGATTAGTGTGGTCTTAGTGTTTGGAGTCTAGAAGTGATAGAGAGTATGTGCGCACAATGATTAGTTAGAGTTCCTGATTTAAGGAGCAAAGACACCAATGGCTTTAGAGGAAAAAAAAAAGGCTTTATTATAGGAACTCCATTCCAAAATAGGAAAGTTACTCAATATGCTAATCTAAACTCGCTACATCTCTAGGGAGAGCTGAGAGAGTTCTGGGGAGGAGAAGAGGTGGAAACATCCCTAAGAGTGTCAGTTTACATCAAGCAAGATAGGTAGACAAGCAGGCAGGACTTTGGACCACTCAAACTATCTAACCCTAATACTACTGCCCACTCTGAGGCATTCTTGACTCTTCAGTGCTGAGTGTTGTGGCGCTTCCATCAAGAAGATCCTGCCTCTTCCTTATTGCAAGTTTTCCTGCTGCAGCTGTGGGTCAAGTTTTATTTGGATTCATCAGTAGTATTTGGCTGGCTGGTCACTTTTAAAGATTGAATTAGTTTGTGGAACAAGTCACAGATGAAAAACCTTATGACTAATGTGTGATATAACATGACCTACCTACTACCATGTCATATGTTTTAGTATATCTGCTTACTTGACTGTAAATGTTACTGGTTTTTTTTCATTATGACTGTAACACCTCCCTTCAAAACAAACTTCTTTTTTTCACCTTCCTTTGCAGATTGCCAAAGATGTCAAACAGTTCTATGATGAGGCCGTGATTGAAACAAAGTCAGATAATGAGAACAAATCAAAGGCAGCAAAAACAGTTGTGAAAACTTTCCATGAAACAGTGAGTTGTGCTTCAGAAGATCAATTATAACCTTCCATGGTCATGTCTGTTGCCTGTTTTGCTGCCCTTTCATTTTTAAAAAGTCCCTAAAACACGCAGAAGTATATATACTGCTATGTGTGCTATAAACAAGGACTCTTCTCCCTTAACTGCTCAAGAACTGGTGGTTTCTCCAAGAGGAATCACTGTTAGGTAATCAAATTGAGAGACCAATGAGCAGGGATTGTTTTACTTTTTTTTACCGATTGTTTTAACAGAGGGGCGGGGTATAAATAATAATAATAATAATAATTATTATTATTATTATTATTATTATTAGGGATGATTCCACAGGACACATTTAGTACAGCTCTCTATGCTTCATCCACTAATTTTTCATGGGACATTCACATGAGATCATCATCCACTCACTGTCATCCTGTATTTTCCATGGAGTCCTTCTGACTTTCTGAAAACTGCCAATAATCCTAGCATCCCTCCTCCCCCGAGAAGAATGGAATATTGGTGCCAAACATATAGATGCTTGTAGTGCTATTTTATCTTTTTATTAAAAGCTAAAAAATTTGACATGAGTGGTAAATGTGAATCTGACCTAGATGAACATGTTGGCTGGAATCCTGTTGGGAAGTTTAAAATGTGTAACCTAGAGTTATATATTTGTAACTCTTCGGTATTCATGATCCCTACATATTCCCTAGTTTAGGGGAAATGTAGGGATTGTGAAAGTTCCCCAAATTCCACTTACCAGGACAGCAGCTGCTGTGATCAAGTGGGATCTGTTCCAGTGTCACCTCAGAAGCAGCTGACGGATGTTCCCACCCTTCATATGAGTGATCTCAGGTGCAAGGGAGAATTGTGACAGGGATCCTGCTTGTGCCTGTCACATACTGGATATCACTCACAGGAGGAGATGAGAACATCAGTCAGCTGCTTCCTGACTGACAGGGGAGTGTATCCCCATCAATCTCAGTGGTTAGAGCCCTGGTGGCGCAGTGGTTAAATGCCAGTACTGCAGCCACAACATTATGAGTTAATCCCAGAGATCTCCAAGGTTAACTCAGCCTTCCATCCTTCTGTAGGTTGGTAAAATGAGTACCCTTGCTGGGGGCAGTTAGCTAACGCATTGTAAACCACTTAGGGAGTGTTTTGGCACTGATAAATAGTATAGGAATATCAATGCTATTGCTATATTGCTTCTCAATAAGTGGGGATGCAGGGAGTATTGAGCCAGGATTCACTGTGTAGCTGTGTAACTACAGTGGCTACACGCTTGTAACTCTCCAACAGAATTCCAGCCATAGTCATGATAACCTTTGTCGTGATCTTTAATTCATTTCATTTTTTAAGAAAAACAAAAAACTTTCCAGTCACCATTAACTACATATATTGCTAAAATAGTCATTTCCCCCACTCAAGATTAGCATTGCTATAGTTTAATAGCACCATAAGATCATAATGTAAAATTAACATTAAACAGTAGCATCATGGTCTCATAGCTCTTTATCTGCTTGCCTTTAAAACAATCCCTGAAAATATGTTTTAGGCTTACTTAAAGGCTCAGTTAAAATATATGGGATCATAAAGTGACATCCCTCACAACAAGTGCAATGAATGTGTGATGTGAGCTTTAATCATCATCAGCAGCTGGTGGTGGTGGTTTCCATGTCACTAGGGCAGCAAATCCAATTGGGGAACTTGTTAGAAGTTACTCAGGATACTAAAACGAACCTCCAAATCAGGTTCAGCACCTTGGATTGTTCCTTTAACATTTGGTCTAAAACGTGGGGTGGATTCACCACCTCAGTGACATGAGAGCTACCAGCTGGCACAAAAAATGGCTCCCCGGTAGCAAGATGTACATTGGGTGGAGGGATCAGTCCAAATACTGTTGACAATCAAATACAAGTTTAGCTTTAGTTTACAAAAAGCAAACAAACCCAGGAATGACTACATAACATAGAAGCCCCACCTCTTCGGATGCAGCTCAGGATGCAGAAAAGATAGTACAGTTGTCCCTCTGTATCCACAGATTTAAGTATTCACAGCTTGAAAATATTCTTTAAAAAATAATAATCCAAAAAGCAAACCTTGTTTTGCCATCTTATATAAGGGACACCATTTTGCTATGCCATTGCATATAACGGGACTTGAATATTCATGGATTTTGGTATCCACAGGGGGGTGGGTCCTGGAACCAAACCCCAAGGAATATGAAGGGACAACTGTATATGTTTTAAGTAGCTAAATGAAGCTGAAAAAGAGAATTGGAACACTCTTTGGCCAGTGTTGTTTTGTTTTGTTTTTAATTTTTTTAACTCTCCAAAGGAGAAAGGGGGCTTGTGGAAAAGAAATGTCATCCATTATTGCTTTTCATTGAATTGCACCAGTAGCATGGGTGTGTGTTTTCTTTATAAGAAAGCAGGAAGAGAAAGCCAACTTTCGTCATTCTGTGTATAATATTACTAATAACATGGCCCTTAAATGAGGTGTTTACCCCTGCAGAGCTTCAGACTTAAAGGTCCCCTTCCACTCTAGACTTGTAACCTTCTAGGTAGTGCCCAGAATTTTTCAAACCAGGGGTTTCCTACCAACTTAAGCCACTGTGCCAGAAGTCCCTTAACAACTTATCTCCCCCTTTCCTCCATGTTCATGGATCCAGTGCAGGTGATAAGTAAGATGAGAGGGAGAGGTTCAGGTACGAGAAGCTATGTACTGAATAAAGCCCTTTATTTATTTAGGCCTTTGGTGACTGAAAAAAAATGTAACTTGACATTTTTTGAGAAAAACATTTATAGCCAATTTTTTTCTGCCTTTTCTCTGCTTACAGCTAAAATGTTGTGGCACAGGTTCGTTTTTGGTACATCTATACAATCTGGCAAATCCGGATGACCTCTGCAGTAAAGAGCATCTATCTTCAGCATTCAGCAATGTAAGGAAGCATAATCATGATATAGCAGTGTTCACCATTGTATTGGCCTTTCTTGTCTAGCAAGATTCTCGTTGATTGGTGGCGGGGTGGGAGTTGAAGTGATGAGGTGTTTTAGTTTGTACTGCTAGCCACTGCTGTTGACTGGTTGCTATATATGTATGTATGAATGTATGTATATGTATATCACCCTGTCAAGATCTATTGCTCTGTTTTGATTTTTTATTTTATCTGTTCTCCACTCACCCATCTCCCTGAAACTCTGAAATAGCACTTTCCCTTTTGTCTTCCCACAGAAGAGCACTGAGCAGTGGGAGAGGGCTGAAAGTGGTTGGCCAGAGATACCGCTCTAAACTAAACTAAGTCCTGGAAAACGGAGGTCTTGTCCGTATGAACGGATCACCATACATTTCATGCCATTCGGGTTATTTTGACCGTATAGACAAGACCTGAGTTGATCTTATGGCCAATTCAGAGTTCCCTTTTCTGAGTAACCTCTAACCCCGCCAAAATCAGTTGGGTTTTCAAAAATGTATTTATTTAATACACTTCTAGACTACCCAGGTTTTCTGGCAGTGTACAAGTTTTTTTTTTAATGAAAGTAAATATTAAATCAAAATAAAACAATAATAATATAGCACTAACTAAAATGACACAAAATAAAAGTAGCAGCAGAGGTAAGGATAGTACAGCACAAAATAAAACAAATGTAAAATCACAGGCAGAGATGCAAAAGTACTTCTTAAAATGCCTGGAATGATAATTTTTTTAAAAGGTCTTCTCTTGGTCCTACCATGGCAGTACCTTTCTATGATGGTGGGATTGTGTGCCCCTCTGAGGCAAGAGGCTATGCTGATTGTAGCAGTGCTACTGGTAGGATCTCCCATGTCAATCAGGCTTTTGCCGAGGGGGCAGATTAAACATACCAAACAGCTATTGGGCAGCTATTTTAACACGTTTTATATATTTTATATATATTGTGATGCCTAATGGCCTGTTGGCTGAAATAAAGGTATGTTATTGTTGTTGCTATTGGGCAGCAGCAGTAGTGGGTGGGGCTGACATTGGTAGAAGTTCTCTCTGAGATAACAGCAGTGGCACCATAGCTAACACTTGTTAGTACTGCACAGGAGAAAGCAATGGTAAACCACACCTGAAGCCATTTACCTTGAAAACCCTATGATGAGACAGTCCAAAATGACACAAGAGATAGTACCAGAAGATGAGATTCCCAGGCTGGAAGAACTCAATGAACTACAGGGGAAGAGCAGAGGACAAGTATGAGGAGCATTGTGGCTAATGATACAACTAGACTCAAAGCTAAAAGGATGTTCATCTGTTGATATGCTTAAAGGTGAAAGGAAAGTCCAAAGCTACACAAGATGTATTATCAGAACATGGAATGTCATGGGAAGCCAGACATTGTAAAACAAGAAATGTAACGTATTAGTATTGCAGTACTTGGCGTGAACCAGCTAAGTAGACAGTAATGGAATATTTTGAGTCTGATAATTAGACAGTGTTTTACTCAGGAAATGAAAATGTAAGAAGAAATGGGATGGCATTAAACAGTGAGGAGAGATACTGCAAAAGCAGTCAAGGGATATAATGCAAAGTCTGAATAATATCAATAAGACTTCAGAAGAAACCCATCAATATAACCATAATCCAAGTTAATGCTATAGAGGCAAAGCAGAAGAAATTGAAAGATTCTGTGCTGGAATTCAGGAAGAAATAGATCACACACCCAAGCAGGACATGTTGGTAGTGATAAGTGATTGGAACGCAAAAGCAGAAAACAGAACAGAGCCGGACATTGTAGGAAAATTTGACCTAGGATCAAGAAATGAAGGAGGAGAGCAACTGATTGAATTTAGTGAAATGAACAATTTGTTGTGAAGGTGAAGGCTTTCACAGCCGGCATCGATAGATTTTCCTTGTGTTTTTTCCAGGCTGTGAGGCTGTGTTCTGGAATAGTTTCTTTCTTTCTTGGCCTCACAGCCTGGAAAAAACCCAAGGAGAACAATTTGTTCATTGCAAACACATTCTTCAGGCAACCAAAGAGGCAGCTGTATACATGGACATCACCTGATGGCCAATATAGAAATCAAATGGCTACCTAATTGAAAGCAGAAGATGGAGAAGCTCCATTCACTCTGCAAAAACAAGACCAGGAGTTTGACACGTTAATGCACAGGTAGCCTCTGAGCATGTCAAGAGGTCCAGGCAGCAAAAAGTATTTTAGCAGAGTTTTCATTCTCCAGGCAAGGAAAATAACAAACAGACACAGACGTGTGTCTAATCTACTTCTCTTTATTACAGCATATTAAAAGGAATATTTACAATGTATCTCTGAAGACTACGGGTGCGGCTATACAATCATTAAAAAATCCGTATGGGGTGCAAAAAATACGAACAGCCTGCCGTTCGTATGCATACAAACCGGCTATACGATTTTTAACCCCCCTAAACTCCGTATGACTCCCTCTTCCCGAAGCTGGCTGGAGCGAGCAAGCTAAGCGGCAGTTTTAAATCTCCTGCTGCTTTTTTTTTTTTAAAATAAGGTTCCTGGTTTGCGGACAGTCGGTTTTACGTATTTACAATATAAAATAAAGATAAATAAACATATAAATTCACGGACTTACCGGACTCTCTCTAGCCGGGAATCCAACATGGCGGGCGCTCCCAATTCCCCTCCGTGCTAGCCCCGCCCCCTCTACTCGGCCAGCCAATCAGATTACCCTGCCTGTTCGTATGTGTGCGAACGGACCATACAGACCCGTCAGCCATCCGAACGGCGTACGGATTTCTCTTCGCGATCCATTTTCCCTCCCGAACGCCATGTGTGCGTATTTCAGGGTGGAAATCCGGACCCCCCCCCTCTTTTGCATTTGTGTGCATCTGAACGGCCGTTTGTACCGAAGTGCGAACTTCCGCACGCTGTACGTATTATTTAAATCGTGTAGACGGGACCTAAATTACACAGCATTCAGCTAAGTACAGTACTGTCACTGTAAGACCCAGACAGAATTGCTCATGGTTACATAATACAGTTCAACAGTACAGTTGTCCCTCCACATTCGCGGGGGTTAGGTTCTTGAGACCCCCGCGAATGTGGAAAAACCACGAATAACAGATGCTGCTCCCGCCCCCCCCCAGAGGGAGGGGGCAGTGGGAGGGTGCCTGGCCAGCCTGGCTGGCCTCTCCGCGGCCTTTCTGAGGGGACTCAAGGCCTTAGAAGCCCCAGAGCCCGCTGAGGAAGGCCAGGGAAGGCAGCGTGTGGGTGGGGAGGAGGCTGTGCTGCCTCTCTCTGGCCTTCCAAAGCAGGCGCCAGGGCTTTGGAGCCCCGGCGCCTGCTTTGGAAGGCCGGGGAAGGCAGCATGCGGGCGGGGAGGAGTCTGCGCTGTCTCCCCCCGGCCTTTCTCAGTGGGCTCCGGGACTCCAAAGCCCCGGACCCCACTGAGAAAGGCCGGGGAAGGGAGTGTGTGGGCGGGGAGGAGGCTGCGCTGCCTCTCTCCGGCCTTTCTCACCGCCCTTCCCAAAGTGGCTGCAGGGCTTCAGAAGCCCCCGCCGCCACTCTCCCTCACCCCCCGCCCTTCCCAAAGTGGCGATGGGGGCTTCAGAAGCCCCCGCTGCCACTCTCCCTCACCCCCCGCCCTTCCCAAAGTGGCTGTGGGGGCTTCACCACTCTCCCTCACCCCCCCATCTATCTAGATGGGGCCATATAGTAATTTTAGAAGTCTACGTTGATTAAAGGTCTTCCATGTTACCAAGGACACCTGTGCTTCCAGTGGCAATGCTGAATCTAAGAGCAATCCCAGACTATAAACCTGATCTTTTAAAGGGAGTGTCACCTCCTCTAGAACAGGATACAGGCACCTAACCTGTCTAGATTGAGTTTTAGAGTGGTGTGTATGTGTGTTTTGGCTTTTATCTGTTTTGCACTGTCCAAGAACTGATTCAAAACATCAACTGTCTCACCTATACAGTAGCATCCCCATATCCGCTGATTCGCTATCCGCTGATTCAGTTATCCACGGTTGCCAACAGCAGGGGGGTGGGCGGGGAGGAGGAGAGATCTGGTTTCCCTTCTCTCTTCACCCCTCTATGATGGCTCCGGTGGTGACGGGGGCAAAGGAGGGGAGGAGGAGATCTTGCATCCCTTCGCTCCCCAGAATGGCTCCCATGGTGGCAATGACAACAAGGGGGCATTCACTACTATCTGTGGATTTCATTATCCACGGGGGGGCCTGGAACCAATCCCCTGTGGATACTGAGGTCCTTCTGTATTAGATGAAAATGAGAGGAAGCCTGGGTGTTATCTGATTACTGGCAACACCCAGCTCAAATCTCTTGAAAACCCAACATGCTAATGTAGAACCTTGAGGAACTCCCACCCAGCATAACTGCCACGAAGTAAAGAAGGGGTGGGCAACTGAGGAAAGCTAAGGGGGAAGCACTAGTGAGGAGATCAGGGAGGGTTGCACAGAAAAACCCCATTTTTGCCCCCCAATGTCCAGCAAACACCCACTAGGAGTTGGAGGGGCATTTTCGCCATGATTTTAGATCCTCCTGGACCATTTTAGGTCTGGGTCCAGGAGAGCCCTTTTTTTAAACAATGGGAAGTGAGCAGCAGTCAATTCCTGTTCACTTCCTGTTTCAAAAAAAAGGCCTCTCCTAGCCCTAAATGTGTTGTTGTTAAGAAAAGTATGGCTAAAATGGCCCTATGCCCTCTAGAGGGCATGAGTGCTACATGCAGAATAACTTGAATAAAAAAATTACTTTCCTATATAATTGTCATGCTCATCCCTGGATCTGGGTATCAGAATAGACTCCATGAAAGATCCTGACATGAATTTGGTAATAGGCCTGACATGAGTTTGGTTCCTGGCCTGTTTTCCCTGCCTGAGCCTCTCAGTCCCTGGACGGGTGCCAGCCCGCCTTTCGGGTCTGGGAACGCTGTTCCTTGAGCAGCTCAAGGCCACAGCACCTGGAGGTAGCTGCCCTCCTACAGCCCTCCCTATATACCATTCTCACGCTGTAAGGATTTATCTGGAAACTCTACTAGGATGTGCTTAGTTCTGGCTTTGCCTATGTTACTGACTCATGTTTCCTTGCTTAATAAAGAAATCTTATTGAGTTAATGTGAGTGTGTGTTTCTGGTACATCACAGTAAGCCAGAACTCACCAATCCTACTAAATTTTTGATTCCTACCCACGATGTCTGACAACACGGAGATTGGAACTCAGACGGAAAAAGACCTGGCCACAGGCGATGACCAGGGAGCCGGCTTGCCGGAGGATGGTGCAGGTGTGCCCAAGGAAGAGCAGAGCCAAGCCTGACAGAGGGCTGGGACGCTGACCCTTCCCCCTCCCGTCCTCATGGAGCTGGGAGCCAGGCAAGCCCTAGGGAGGGGCAGCCTACCCTTCTTCGAGACTCCAGTGCGTGGAGCAGGAATGGCCATGGGAGCCAGCGGCTCTGGCCAGAGGAGCAAGGTTGGGAAGAACGTAGGTCCCGACGGTGGGATAGACCCCTAACCGAGGGGTATCGAGAGCCTGGGGCGAGGCCCCCTTGCCCAGAACTAGAGAAAGAGGTACAGCAGCTGAAACAACAGATGGACGACATGCAGACAAGCCTCCTGGAGATCCTGCAGAGACTGCCTCAGCAACCTGCCACCCTGGGGGGATGCCAACCTCCCCAGGACCCCCAGTTGCCAGCTCCTCCAGGGGTGTCCCAGCCCCTCCAGGAGGGGTCCCCGCCACGCCTGCTGGGGGACCTGTCCCACAGGCCCCTGGTCCAGTACCCCCCATGGGGGCTGGTCCGGTTGAGCTGTGGGAGAGATCTCATGGGCTCAAGCATTGAGACCTAAAAGCCACCTTTGATGGGGACACTACGAAGTTGCCATATTTCTTAACCCAGGTGATGGGGTAAATGTCCCAATTGGAGTTCCAGACAGAGACCGAGAAGGGGCAGTATGTCTCCAGCCAGCTGGAGGGAGAGGCAGCGCAATAGCTGGTGGGGCTCTACGACATGGGGGCTCCAGAGTTGGGGAGTTTCCACGATTTCATGATGGCCCTCTGAGCTCAATTCGAAGACCCACTGAAGGTGAGACGTGCATGCACAGAACTCCAGCGATTACGCCAAGGCTCGAGACCCGTGGCTGAATACGCCTCTGAATTTCGCCGCCTGGCCAGCCAGATTTCCAACTGGACCGAAACCACTAAGGTGCAGTATTTTCAGGATGGTCTTGACGCAGACATCCTAGAGTGCGCGTTGGTCCAAGGGAACCCAGAAACCCTCCTGGGGTGGGTGCGGCTGGCTGGGGAGGTGGAAACCCTGAGACAGAGCATCAAGCTGGCCCGGCAATGCCAGGGGCTCAGCGGAAAGCACAGTGGGTCCACAGGGAAGAAAGCTAAGGCGGCCCAACCAGCTGAAGGCACAGCAGGGGAGTCGAAGAGGGAGAGAAGGATGCGGAAAGGCTTGTGCCTGCACTGCGGGAAAGGTGGACACCGCATAGCTGAATGCCCAGAAAAACAACCCTGGGACAAACCCATGGAAGAGAGGCCCAAGAAGGCAGATGGGAAGCAGACAGCACCCAAGACGCGGTTCAAGCCAAAGGCCAAAGCAGCGGTGCATGCCTTGATTTCAGGCCACGCGGCTGGAGAATCTTCAGAGGAACCAGACAACAGTGGATCCTCTTCAGACGCTGAGCCAGCGGGAAACAGATCCAGCCCACCCTACTAAGCGCCTGAGGGCGGGCTAATCCTGAAGGGCGCCCAAGTGCTGTGGTGAGTGGGGTGAAAGGCCCCTTTTTCCTAAAAGCCAAAATATGGGTTACAAAGAATGGGGTCCCCCAAAAAGTAATGTTAATGGTGGATTCTGGGTGTACCCAAGTGCTAATTCACCCTTCCTTGGTCGGTGAACTTTCAGTTGGCACCATTAAGCTAGATAAGCCGGTGTGGCTGTCTCAGATGGACGGAGGGATGATGAAGGAGGGGGCGCAAGGTGGATGACTGGCCCAGTACAGATGAAGATGGGAAATCATCAGGAGGAGGTCCAATTTGTGATAGCGCCAAGTTTAGTCCCAGCTGCAGTAGTGGGCTTAAACTGGTTGAAATTTCACAAACCCACTATAGACTGGGTAAAGGAGACTGTGACTTTTACAGACCCCCTGTGTGTGCAGGAACACAGAGTGGGTGAGGTCTCACGGGGGGGCGGGGAGATCCCTCAAGAGGCCAAGCTTCAGAACTTTAAAGCCACTCTGGTCCAAGGGGAAATGAATGGGTTACCGGTGGAGTATAGTGGCAGTATGTGTCTGAAGAGAAGGAATGTGACATTCTCCCCCCTCCACAGGCAATTTGACTGTGCATTTGAGATAGTTTCTGAGGCCAAGCTGCCCAAACCTAAGATCTACTCCATGACTCCTGTGGAGATGGACGCCCTCCGAGAGTTCATAGATAAAAACTTGGCCCGGGGGTTCATCAGACCTATGACCTCCCCCTTGGGGCCCCCGGTGTTGTTCAGATGCAAACACGATCCTTCTCTTCATCTCTGTATTTATTACAGATCCTTAAATGCTATCAGTACGACAAATCAGTACCCCCTCCCCTTAATGAAAGATATCCTGGCTCATTTAGCCAAGGGGGAGATATTCACCAAGCTGGACTTGCGGGAGGCCTATTACAGAGTGAATCAAAGAAGGGAATGAGTGGAAAACTGCTTTTAATTGCCAGCTAGGGGCATTTGAATTTTGCGTGATGCCATTTGGGTTAAGTGGAGCCCCCGATGTCTTCCAAAACTTGATTAATGATGTGCTTAGAGAGTTTTTGTACAAAGGGGTACTGGTGTATTTGGATGATGTGCTTATATACTCTGAGGACTACATGTCCCATGTTAAGCTGGTGAAGAAAGTACTTAGTAAACTGGGGGAGAATCACTTATATGCCAAAATGTCAAAATGTGAATTCCACCAAAGTCGCTTGGATTATTTGGGGTACTGCATCTCTAGCAGAGGGGTTGAAATGGACCCTGAAAAGGTTAAGAGAGTCCTCGCATGGGAGGCCCCTAGAACCAGGAATCAGCTTCAAAGCTTCCTAGGGTTTGCTAACTTTTACCAGTCCTTCATCCCTGGCTTTGCTGAGGTTGCCTTGCCCTTGACTGACCTGTTGAAAACCAAGGGTGTTGTGGGGAAGAAACGAACTGGGAAGGGGAAGGAAGAGAAGCCTCCCCAAAAGATTGTGTGGACTGACCAATGCCAAAGGGCATTTGACAAACTGAAGAGGCTTTTCACCTCTGAACCCATCCTTAAACATCCCGACCCGGAACAGCCTTTGGTGCAAGTGGACACCTCTGACGTGGTGATGGGGGGGTGTTGTTACAGTGGGATGAAGGGGGGAACTCAGACCCTGTGCATATCTGTCAAAGAAATTCAATGAAACTGAACAAAATTGGCCAGTGTGGGAGAAAGAGGCGTGGGCGATCAAATTGGCCTTAGATACTTGGCACCATCTGCTGGAAGGATCGCCCCAACCTTTTGAGGTTTGGACAGATCACAAGAACTTGGAGGCTTTGAAAATCCCACGGCGCTTGAACCCTAAACAAATTAGGTGGGCCAGTTTCTTTTACCGGTTCAACTTCATCCTGAAGTTTCTCCTGGGAAAAAGGAATTTCTTAGCTGACACTTTGTCCAGGCTCCCTCAACATGACAGTCAGTGGAAGGAGGTGATAGACACAGTCGTCTCCCCCTCCCATTTGGGGTTGGCAGTTCTCACACGCAGCCAAGCCAAATGTCAGGAGCCCACTGCGGCCCCTCTTTGGGCCCGGAACGAGGCTTAGCGGGAGAGCCTGATGGGCTGCCCGCAAAGGGCACAACCCCCACTGTGGTGTCAGCCCCATCTTCCTTGGAGCCTTCCCATCTCATCACAGAGGACATTGGGGGTGGGTGGCAGGCTCAGATGGTAGCCGCTCTGTCCCATGACCCCTGGTTTTTTTCTCACAAAGGGGAGATAATTCTGCGAGGAGATTTGGCTTGGAAGGGGGAACACATGTATGTCCCCGAGGCTATGAGAACTGCCATCCTAAAACAGTGCCATGATGTGAAGAGTGCAGGTCACTTTGGGTATGTGAAAACGTTACACTTAACATGACGACAATTCTGGTGGCCAAAAATGCGTAAGGAAGTGGAAGATTATGTAAAAGGGTGTCATATGTGTGTGGTGGCAAAAAGAGCCTGTGGAAAACCAAAAGGCTTGCTGCTACTATTACCCACCCCCACTAAATCCTGGGAGGTCCTTAGTATGGATTTCATTGTTGAGTTGCCAGAGAGTAAGAAAAAGACTGTTATTTGTGTGGTGACTGACTTGTTTTCCAAGCAAGCTCAGTTTGTGGCCTGCAAGAAACTCCCGACCACCCCCCAGTTGGCTAAACTATTTGTACAACACATCTATAGGCTACATGGGGTTCCCACCAAGATCATCTCAGATAGGGGAGCTCAATTCACCTCCCAGTTCTGGAAGGTGTTTACAAGACTGTTAGGAATTGAGCTGGGGTTGAGCAGCTCTCACCATCCACAAAGTGATGGCCAAAGTGAATGTATGAACCAATTTTTGGAACAGTATTTAAGGTGTTATGTCAACTTCCAGCAGACTGATTGGGTTGACCTATTACCATTCGCACAGGTGGCATACAACAATGACATACACCAAAGCACGGGCTGGTCCCCATTTAAAATTGTTTCAGGACAGGACTTTGACCCTTTGCCTTTGGGAGAGGGGACTTGCAAAGACCCGGTTTCGGTGACTCAGTGGAGCACGCAAATCAAGGACGCATGGCTAAGAGTTGTGTTGGCCCTGGACTTTGCGAAAGCCCACTACAAAGAGTATGCTGATAAAAAGTGTGACCCTACACCATGGTACGCGGTTGGGGACTTGGTATTTCTGTCCACCAAATTCCTAAAGAGCCCACAGCCCTCGAAAAAGTTGGGGCCTAAGTACATTGGACCTTTCCCTGTTGTTAGGGAAATCAACCCTGTGGCTTTTGAACGGTCCTTGCCCAAGATGTATCATAACGTCTACCCCGTTTCATTTTAGTTTGCTCAAACCTGCATGCCCTCCAGATCAACATCATCGGATTCCTGAGACGACACCCCGCCCTATCATGGTGGACATGGATCAACACTTTGAGATTTCTGATGTGCTGGACTCTCGGGTGCACAGGGGGGGTTGCAGTATCTGGTTAAATGGAAACATTTGCCTATGGGTCATGCAGAATGGGTCAGTGTTGAACACATCAATGCTCCGCGTTATTGAGGAAGTTCCATGCTCGCTTCCCTGATAAGCCCAGCTGAAATGGGGGAGGTTTCTCTTTGTGGGGGCAGTATGCTCATCCCTGGATTCTGGGTATCAGAGTAGACGCCATGGAAGATCCTGACATGAGTTTGGTAATAGGCCTGACATGAGTTTGGTCCCTGGCCTGTTTTCCCTGCCTGAGCCTCTCAGCCCTTGGACGGGTATGGGTGCCAGCCTGCCTTTCGGGTCTGGGAATGCTGTTCCTTGAGCAGCTCAAGGCCACAGCACCTGGAGGTAGCTGCCCTCCTACAGCCCTCCTTATATACCATTCTCACACTGTAAGGATTTATCTGGAAACTCTACTAGGATGTGCTTAGTTCTGGCTTTGCCTATGTTACTGACTCATGTTTCCTTGCTTAATAAAGAAATCTTATTGAGTTAATGTGAGCGTGTGTTTCTGGTACATCACAATAATAAATACATATACACATCCTGTTCTTCCTCTTGTCATGTTCAAGAGTAGTATGCTCTGCTGATAAGAAGAAACAGATGTATTGAAGAGGCTGCTTTGTTTGAAGAGGCTGCATATTTAATATGGGTCCCCTGTTTGGCCTCTTGTATGAAGGGTAGTGAAATGAGCTAAATCAGGGATGCTCTCCAGATGTGCTCAGACTGCATCTTTCAACAGATCTTATCAGCAAACACAGTATGGTCCAGCAACATGTAAAATGGCTTTAGCTGCCCATCCATCCTTGAGCTAAATCATCATTTCCTCACCAACTGGAACTTGGTCATCCTAAGGCTAGTGAGTGGTTGAGGTAAATGGTCTGATAGACTTTTGCTTGTACCCTCTGTCTTCCTCATGGTTATACTTGCAGTGTGTGTGTGGGGGGGGTGTAAGTCACTTCCGGGATGTTTTACTTTATAGATGCATTCTTTTTGTTTCAGGACTTAAACTGTCATGCAAAAATTGATGAGCTGTTCTCTGGAAAGCTGTACCTGATTGGCATTGCTGCTATTGTGGTGGCTGTAATCATGGTAAGTGCAGTTTCTGTGTCACACAATGGAATGTCTCAGATTCTTTGCCCTCCAAGCAACACCCATGGGCAGTATGCTGATGGGCTTTAGGGCCAAGTAACAGTTGGTCACAAAGCCCGTGGTCTGTGATGGGAAGGTAGACTGGTAAATCATGGAAGGGGGAAGGGGAACGTCAAGTGCATGTCCAAGGGAAGGTGGACAGATCAGAACTCTTCTCCAGCTCTTTGATCTACATCCGGGTTACTGAGAAGGAAAAGCAAAATGGCAGTTCTGTTTGGGAAAGTAGTTGCTCACACCACTAAAGAGTTTTTTTGAGTGCTGGAGAAGTTAATGTTAATAGGCTCCAAGCTCCAGGGTCTCCTTGCCTGCTGTCTCCAGCTTGTTCTTCCCTGCTAGTCATAGGGAGAAGTAACATCCAAGTTGTTACTTCTGCTGCCAGACAGCAAGGGAGAAACCTTCTAAACATTCATGAAGGGCCCATTTACACTACATAATTTTGTTGTTGTGTGCCTTCAGGTCATTTCCGACTTACGGCAAACCTAAGCCGAACATACCATGGGGTTTTCTTGGCAAGATGTGTTCAGAGGGTTTGCCTTTGCCTTATTCTGAGGCTACCTTGAGTGTGACTTCCTCAAGGTCATCCAGTGAGTTTCCATGGCTGAGAGAGGATTTGAACGCTGGTCTTCACATTTCAATTTATTTCTTGACCTTGTGACAGTCTTTAATTAAAATCCACCTCTAACAGTCTTTACCAGAATTAGTTTGCTTCTCAGTCTCTTGCCAATCTAAATAGGGGCAAGGGTAAATATGTGGCCAAGGTGAGCATCTATACCAGTGGTTCTTGACCTGTGTTCCGGGGACCCCCAGGGGGCCGCGACTCCCACAGGGAGTCCGTGAAGGCTGCTCGGCCCACCTCCTGCCTGCTGTATAGTGGCCACATCACAAGAGCCAAGGCAAAGGCTGGCTGGCTGGCTTGGCCTGCACATTGCCATTCAATCCGTTTCAACCACAAACTTACAGGAAGAAGTAGGAGAAGAGTCTTCCTTCCCCCTCCAGTCCCTCTGAGGGAAAGTTTAATGGATGGCATAATATTATTACTACTACTGTTGTTGTTTTTGGTTTAAATCTTGAGTTAAGTCTTGGGCGTCCACAGCAACAAAAGATATTTAAAGGAGGTCCCTGATTAAGAACCATTGATCTATACTGTTACTTTTCTTAGAAATATTTTTTTGAAAACTGGTTTGGCGTCTCAGTGCTTCTGTGTTTCTACTTCTTGGCCTGCAGATCTTTGAAATGATCCTGAGCATGGTACTGTGCTGTGGCATCCGAAATAGCTCTGTCTATTGAGAAGTGGAAAGGCAGGGGCGAAGCAATGGTGCCAGAGGGACCCCAAAGTGCCACCGTATGACCAGAAGACACTTCCAACAAAAGACAAAGAAAATTATGTATATAAATATTTCAGATATTACCATACAATACTTATCATTCTTACTTGGGAAGTCTTCTTTCTGTTTGTTTTAAGGGAGGGAGAGGGAGGGGGGGTTCTTTTTTTGTATATTTGTGGCAGAGTTAAAAAGACACGTCAATTTGTGTGGTAGAAAAGCTTTTAATGTCAGTGATTCCAGGCCTTTTATCAAAGATTGGCACTCTCTCTCTCTTTCTTTCCCCTCCCTTCTCCCCACCCACTGTTCTAGTACTGCTAACATGGAATAAAAGAGACTTTCCCCATGCATAGGTACTAGCCTTTTATGAAGAATCTGGACACTTCCTGTATCTGTATTCCCCACACAGTGATTTGTGGGGAGGGGGTGTTTCACCAGTTCTCAGCACTTCCTGTTGTAACATTGTCTATTGTGACTTATAAATAACCTTGTGTTCTTAGTCTAAATCTGTGAGTGTATAAGAATACAAGAGTCCTCCTTTGGTGTAATGAAACAACTGATTTCAGTCCTGCTATATTTTGCTATCAAACATGCAAATCTGGCAGTATTTCCAATACACACACCACCACCATCCTGATGAGACTTTGCTTGTAAATTGTATACACCCCACTAACATGAAAAGTCCATAATGTCTCCAGGAGTCATGACATGGACGTAAGTTAATTCTAAAAGCCCTCACAAGGTATTAATGTACAACAGGGAAAGGATTTTTAAATCCCGAGTTTGTCTTCATTGTGATCTAAAAGGTTTGTTTATACGGACAAAGAAAACCTAAATAGGTCTAATAATGGAATGTTGAAGCTTTTTATATCTCACTGCTATGTGTGTTTACATTAGTTCAGAATGCAATCTGATGTCATTCACTTGGTAAATGTGTAGTACTCTAATGATGCCAAAAGCTGTCTGTGGAAGAAATCAGTGAAATAATGGCTGGAAACCTGTTCAGGAGGCACCTGTATTTGTGCCTTTAAAAAAAGCTAGAGTAATAAAGGTGGAAAATAGCCAATTAGACATATATGGGTAGGACACTGCAAAGAGGCCTTGTTTGTTAACTAGCATCTACTTCCTTCCTTAGTGGCCATGTTCATGGGGTTTTGAAGCACATGAATTGAAGTTGTCTTTCTATGTTCTTTGCAAGTTGTTGTTCTATAATCTTAATCCTGGTTTCTTTCTGCAGTGTTGCTCCCCCAATGCAGTGGAGTTTGTGCCATTTTAGAAAGGGGGGAGGGGGCAGAAAACAAAAAGGATATAAATACACAATGATTCATAAGTAATCTTACAACTCTAACTGGAATGCTTTTAATGCACATTTAGAAGACCACATGTGGATTTTGTACCACTCGATGTATTTCCTCTTCTAAATAAAGTACATCAGTGGGAGAAAACTAAAGGCTCAGTACAAATATACCATTAGAATAATCTAGGCATCTCAGAAACCTAAACAAAAGTTTGGTCAGAGTTTCAGGATCCCCACCAACCCACAAACCACTTCCTTTTTAAAAAAAAAAATCATTCTGGCTTAGCTAAAATGGACTCCACTACATAGGTTCCCCTTAAAGGGTTACCCTAAATCAAACCCTATCCATAGTGTTCTAAGAAACAGTATCCCAACAATTATGGTGGGGGAGGGGGGACCTCTTTTAGCCTTAGAAATAGCCTTAAAGCAACACTGCCCTGAATGTCAAGCTTTGCATGCACTGGAAACAGTGATTCTACCAACCTACCCACCCTTCAAAAGTTTTGAGGGTCCTATGTTCCAGCATAATAGATTGTATGTACAATTTTTAGGTAATCAACTATGCATGTACGTTTTTGTATACACACGCCTGCACACATTGGAACTACCAGTGTGCAAGATGGACGTGTGTAACTCACTGCCTTTTGTCAAGTCTCCCAATGTATATACAAAATGCACCACTAAATATTTTTTTCTTATACCATAAGTTTTATATTGTTCAGCATTCAGGTGATGAGGAGTAAACAGCCAGTACTCTGTTCTGAAGCTTCACAAGTCTCTCCTCTAAGGGTGGTTCTAGCAGATTCTTGGGGCAGAGGACACTTAATTTCTGTAGAATGCAAGATGTAGATGACTAGTGAGGCTTATGTGCTGCATTGCAAGGGAAGATGACCTCCTCTAAGCTTTCTCTGGGCTTTTTGTGGGGGCATGGCACCAGCTACATCATACATATAAATATGTATAACAGTGCATTTTGTTTTGATTTGATTTGATTTTTGAAAATGGAAACCTGCTTCTAGATGATACGGTTTTAAATTGGGGAGGTGGAGCTTAACAAGGTTTAGTGCACATCTGGAACATCAGTGGAGAAAGGGTTGGTGCTTCTCTGTGTACCCTGTGCTGCTGCTCCCACTCCAATTCTCTGGAGGCCACTTTTTATTTCTTTTTAATTTTACGTGCATACACATGCTGACACGTGTAATATATGCTCCTGAGAGGTAAGCAGGAGAACAGAAAATGGATAATAAAGCAGTATTGGGAAGTATTCCTGTGCAATTGACTTTTAAGTGGCAATTCTTGCCTTCTGCAAAGACACAACTGAGTTGGAAACAGCTCTTAAAGCTAGGAATAGTTCAGTGGTAGCATCTTTTTTGATGGGGTAAGTAGAAGGAAAGTGCTCCAGAAAAGGTGAGGCAAATTAACATATAGAACTGGACTATAGAAGCTATCACAGTGTAAAATTGTTTCTGGGCAGCATTACTTTGAACTTCAGTTGAGGAACTAAAAATGAACCCCCAAACAAAACATCTGGCATATAGAAAATTGGAGTTAGGGAGGTGGATTCCATCTTTTCCTTCTTCCTGACCTGTTAGGGTTTTTGTTTTGTTTTGTTTTGTTTTTGGTATGCAGGGTTTCTTTATCTCTGTAGCAGAGCTCATGTTTGATGTCTGAAGTGTTAACAGTTCACAAATGGTTCATGTAAGCTGGTCCTAAGACTTTTTTCAGTGCCATTAATGACAAGTGATCTGTTCCCACTTGCTGTTTGCAAAGAATTAGCAAGAGGGAGACACAGGTAGCTTCAGAATCCAAGATAAGTTAACTGTTTTTTGTTTTATTAAAAAGGAATTAATCCACTGTGGTAGTGGCTTGCTTTAAAATTGCCTAAGTAGCCATTGTTACCATGGAGAACCTATCCTCCAATACAACTTCAGCACTGGAAAACAAAATGAGGGCTTGAGCTAAGAGATGTCCAAGTGAGAGAATGAAAGCTGTTGTATGATGCAGGGTTTCAGCCAGGGTTATCTAGTAACTTACTCAGGAGAGCCCTGGTGGCGCAGTGGTTAAATGCCAGTACTGCAAGACACCACGTTGCAAGTTCGATTCCAGCGTGCTCCAAGGTTCACTCAGCCTTCCATCCTTTCGTAGGTCAGTAAAATGAGTACCCAGCTTGTGGGGGCAATTAGCTAACACACATTGGAAACTGTTTAATGCAGTTAGATGTGTAAATAGCTGTTGCTTAAAACAATTTGTAAGCCGCTCTGATAGCCTTGTGGCTGAAGAGCGGGGTATAAATAATAAAATAAATAAAAAAATAAAACTCAAACTGTACACAAGGTTTATGGCCAGATCCCAGAAACTGCCTGGTTGTACTTCACCAGAGAACACCAGTTGGCTGGGTTGAGCTCTATGGAAGGATTATGCCAAAGACCTGATTTTTCAAGGTTGGTGTTCCTTGAAGAAACTATGATAAAGAATTTTCTTGTAATCTAAAGGAGAAATTTAACATTCCCTTTCTCCACATTCGCCCCTGTGCAAACTGAGCAGGATTAATTATGAAGAGACTACAGATGGAGGGCCAAACAGAGCTGCTGGCTACATTGTCCTGAATGCTTGGTTTTCTTTTATACAGTGGAGCATGCCACAAGCTGTATGTTCGTGTTAAGTACTATTTCCTCTCTGCCTTTTTGAGGGTCACTTTTCAGATTTTTAATAAACATTTTCTCCTAGTTTATATTGTGTGATGAAGCTCTATGGTTTTTTTTAAGAGTCAATAAATCATTACACCTGAATGCTTTGACCATCACATCTCCACAGCACTGGCAAAGCCAGCCTTAGGAACAGAGAACAAATGGGGTGTGACAAAAAAGAGTAAAAGGAAGAGTGAAATGAGTATTGGCCAGCTGAATCTTGCTCTGGTCAGAGAAAAGCCATGAAGAAACTCCCGTCAGTTGCAAAATGTATGAGGTGAATCTAGGGAGATAACATTTGCTTCAGAAATGCAGTGACTCTCCCCAAAAGATTAACTTTTCCAACTAGGATAATGAGACAGAGAGTAATCAATTCCAAGGAGTTCCTACCAATGCCCATCTTAGAAATAGGTGGCAGCAAACCCATCTCCCAAGAGTATAAGCATACATATGGAGCCCTTATCATATAAGTCTTGCCTCTTGTTGGTTACAGCAAGCAGCCTGGTCTTGTAACTTCCTCTAGTAGTTCCTCTTTGAAAAGAGAGGAAGGAATGAACTAGGGAGGAATTACATGCCACTGCCATTTCCCTGCATTTGCTGTCAAAACCCACCCCCATTCTTCTCATCGCCCTGGCTTTGCTTGTGCCCAACAATCTTGTCTATTTGCTGTTGTCTTGCTTGTTTTTCTGAATGTTAAAGGAATCTGTCAAAATAACATTTTTAAATAATTATATATATATATAGATATATATGACAGCAATTAAAATAACCCAAAACCAACTGTGTCCTGTCAGATTTATTCCTTCCTTTAACACCATGGAACAAGTGTGCTATTTCTAACTTTCAGGATCAAGTCCTTCTTGGGTGAATTCTGCTTCCTTAACACTTCATTTAGATTTTTTCCCCTTTTCCTGTTTTAAAGCAATCATCATTTCCTGTTCCCCGAAATGTGTATATATGAAAAGATTTTGGTGTTATAAAGCTTTTGTGCTTCATCCTGGTATTGTGTAACATAACTCCTGTATTCAAATTTGCGGTATATTTTTCAAGTGTCTTCTCAAGAGCAAAAGGGAAGGCTTTCACATATGGGAATGAAGATTTGGATAAGTGTGAATTCTTATTATGACCAACAGCAGGGGCATGGACATGTAGCTCTTTGAACGTTTTTGGGGGGCTGCAGCTCCAAGCAGACCAAACTTGTGGTGATGCAATTTGCAGTACAATATTCAGAGGCCATATGATCCCTGTCTTTGACCGACATGGTGGTCAAAATTTGTTTGGCGATCTGTTTCAGAATTTTCAGGAATCTGAATCCATTCTCTCAAAATATGCAAAGCTAGATTCTCTAAAAATGTTATAATTCTCCAACCCTGGATGTATTTTGTAGTTGGCAGTGTGTGCATATAACTTTTACTAGCCCTATCAGCTCTCCAGTTTTTGGATAGTCTCTGGCAAGGGGCACACATTTCAAGATTCAAAGCACTTGAAACATAATCTCTCCACCACCACCTTTCCATACAGCCAATTTAATACTGCATGTAGAGATTTATTTTCCCCACCTCAGAGCCTGGAGGTATTTTGATCAAGAGTTGACAAACAACTAATCAGTAGAAATTTTAATCTTCTGGAAGGGCTCTATGTACGGTTTTTAATTGAAAAACTGTGTTTGGCTCTGGGTACACAGCATTTTCATTCGCATAGAAGTACTATAAAAGAACTGGTCAATTGTTGAAGAGTTAAATGGACAACAATGAAGCTTTGTTGTAATTAGATTGTAATTTCAGTGGGAAAGCATGTGTATAAATCATAATAAATGAGCATGCAAAGAAAAATGGAACTGAAAAAAACAGGAATGCAGTGGTTTGGAATAAATAAGGCTGTAAAATCTATACACCCTTTCTTGGGAGTAAGACTCAACAGGAACTTGCTTCCAAGTAGAGATTCATAAGAATCTGTTCTATCATGTCAATACCACAGAAGAAAGCTAATGTGAAAGTGACCATACGGTTTGCAGCAGAGTTCCATAAATAGGAACAGAATTGATAGAATGAATGGGGGTGGCAACACCACTTCAGAAGAATTTAGGCTGTTTTCATATTTTAATAATCCCCTTCACAGATGTATAAGCCATGCTTTCTCCTCAACATAGTATCTGTTCAAAAGCAGACCCTGACAACAACAACAATAATAATAACTGACATATATTATTAAATTATATGCATTATGTAACATATATATTATATGTTATATAATACATACTTACTTGGCTACTTCCATTCCTATTCTGCTGTCCACATCCCTACATTTCTGCAGTATATTCTTGGCTTCATGCAGGTCTGGTGAACAGTATTACTTGCTTTTTCCCAGCTAGAAACTTGGACGGTGTTCTCCTTTCTCCCAGTAAGGAACTAGAGTGCATGTTCTAAGTTGTGAGAAAATTAACATACTGTTTTTGTTTCCATACTGTACAGCAACTTAATGTATTGCAAAGGGGCCCATCTGTCTGAGGCCATATTCTATAGTGGATAAATCAGTCCATAAAGCAGGCTGGGAAGGTTTTAGATGAGTCCATCTGGAGTTTTTGTGGACTAGCAATCATTAACAACTTTATTTATACCCCACCTTTCCCCCAAAACTGTGACTCAATGTGGCTAAAGGTGTGCTGATTTGTTCAGCACTGTGTTCTGCCTCAACTCCTTCAGCACATTAGCTGGAGGAAATCAGTTTACCACCTGTTTTTTCTGGACTTTGCCAACTCACAATTTTAGATCTTTCAGTGAGCAATCCATGTGGAAGCAGCAGCAGCAGCTCAGAATACTACCACTTCTACTAAAGCAAACCTTGGACCTCTAATTCTGTGGTTTGTGTGAAGCTTAATCCCCCCCTCCACAAACAGGATGTTATTTCTAACTTCTTGCACCCTAATTAAAAGGTCCTTCACAGGGAAGGTAAGTACATTGCAGTGGTAATCTCAGCCAAACTAGAAAATACACTGAATACACCACTTCAGTCTTTTTTGGCACTTTTTTGGGAGGCATTTTTTGGGGGGGCGGCACTTTTCACATGAGACACAATTTTATTTTTCGGTGATTTAAACAAATGTTTCTTACTGCTACATGTTTGCGATCAGGGAGCTGCAGCAAAAACATCTGTCAGTCTGACTAATTAATTTCCCTATACACCATTTTGACTTTTTGTAGTATTTTTGCTGTGTATTGAGAGGGGCAGGAAACTCAGGGACTGCCCTGGGTGGCAAAAGCTCTAGCTATGCCACTGCACAGCTTCCAGCTGTGAGTTTCATTTTGACTCATACATACATGCAGCCTGTCCTATATCAGGCCTGCCACATAAGCTGGTGTGTGTGTGTGTGTGATTAGACGCTCCTTCTAGCCCATTCCTTAAATGAAATTAACCTGTGTTAGCATGAGTTGAGCATATATAATTTCTGCCTTCACAGAAGCTGAGGAATGGTTTAATTCCTCCTCACAAGTGAGCTTTGAGCCCTCCCCCAATACTTGTGTGTGTGTACACGCATGTGTGCGTGCCTTCAAGTTGCCTGTCAACTTATGGCAAACCCATGACTTTCAGAGAGTTTTTTTAAGCAAAGAATGCTCAGAGGTGGTTTTCCCAGTTTCATCCTCTGAAATATAGTCTACAGCACCTGGTATTTGTTGGTGGTCTCCCATCCAAGTACTAACCAGGACTCACCCTGCTTTAGTTTCTAAGATCAGGCATGATCTGGTGCCTTTAGTGTATTTAGCACCCTCCTCCGGCTTACTTTCATGTAAAAAGGAAATCTTTTCACAGTTGGGTGCATAGTGTTTATTTATTTAATTTAATTTAATTAATTTATATGCTGCTTTTCTCCCAGAATGGGCAGGAATTCAGGGCAGGAATTCTGTGACCCTCCATATGTTGTTGAACTATGCTGGGCTGCTGGGAGTTGCAGTCAATCAATATCTGGAACACCACATTTCCAAGTAGATTCCTACTCCTGATCTACTTGGAATCCCATTTTCCTTTCCCACTAAACTGAAATCATGAAAAAAGCCTAGTAACAACTTTTTAACATCTTTTGCTACACTAGCAAGAAAGAAGGGTTTTGTTTAGTGAGGTTGGCATACACATAAATTCACTGATCCAGGGAAAATAGCTCAAGCAACTTTTGTACAGTAGGACCCCTGTATCCACAGGGGATTGGTTCCAGAGGGCTGCGGATAACAAAATCTGTGGATAATAGCAAATGCCCCATCGCCATGAGAGTGATCCAAGGTGGTGATCCTGGAGGCAAAGGGAGAAGAGAGGGGAGATCTCTCCTCCCCTCCCTTTGCCCCCAAGTCGCCATTTCCTCCAGGGAGTGATCCTGGGGGCAAAGGGAGAAGAGAGGCGAGATTTCCCCTCCCTTCGCCCCTGCATCAACATTTTCCACCACGGAGTGATCCTGGGGAGCGATCCCAGTGGCAAAGGGAGAAAAGAGATCTCACCTCCCCCACCCATCCACCCACCTGTTGCCATCTACAGATAATTGAATCAGCTGATGGCTACTGTAGTTCTTTCCCTTGATAAAATGGCAGTAGGGCTTAAAATGTGCATACAAAGTCCAGTAACCACCAAAATGGCCAAAAGAACAACAACATATTTGAATAAGCACACATTCAGATCTACAGAGATGCTATTTGGGACTGTGAAAGACTATAGGTTTTTTATTGAAATTGACAAACCGCTCCAACAGTGGAACCATTCTGTGGCCTATGGAGCTTCCTTCCCTAGTCTTGAAGTGCAATTCTGGAGAATATCAGCAAAGGCTACTTATGGTGAAATACTTTCATTCTTGCTGTTACCAGACCTTCATGTTCTCTACATTTTTAAAAGGTCAATGTGAAGCTATTGCTCTAAGATACTGGAAGACTGCAAGACAAGTCTTGGCTTGTTCTCATAATAAATAACAGCATGTTTCAAGATTTTATTTTCCAAGCTATCCAGCTCTTGTTGTTGTGTGCCTTCAAGACTTTTCCAACTTGTGGCAACCCTATCACAAGGGTTTCTTCGTGAAATTTGTTCAGAGAGGGTTTGCCTTTGCCTTCCTCTGAGGCTGAGAATGTATGATTTGCTCAAGGTCACCCAGTGGGTTTCCATAGCCAAGTGGGGATTCAAAGCCTGGTCTCCAGAGTCAGTCCAACGCTCAAATCACTACAGCACACTGGCTCTCCCATCCCATAAGCTCTGATTATACTTCTTGTGGCATGTTCCTATGAACAGTTGTGCATGTGAATAATGGGGCTAAACTGGGCTGGGGAACCTGTGGCCAACACACTGTTGGACTTCTAACACTCCTCGCCCTGGACCACTAGCTTGGGCTGATAGATAGGAACTGGAGTCCAGAAATAACTGAAGCACTATTGGTTGGTTCCTTACACCTGAGGCAAACACTGAAGGGTTTCCATAGCCCATACAGAGTATCAGAAGTGATGCTTATTCCTTTCCCATCAGAATGGCCAGTGCTGTGTTTGGCCCAGCCACACTGGTTTCCAGTCTTTGGTCCTCCAGGTGTTCTGGAGTTCAACTCCCAAAAGCCCTGGCCAGCTTGTCCAATGGTCAGCAATTCTGGGAGCTGAAGTCCAAAACACCTGGACAACCAAAGTTTGGGAACCATGTGACTAGAGGAATATGCTAGATTTGGACAGTTTTATGAACAGCCCTTGCTATGTAGGAACTTGTTTACAAACCAAACACCCAAGTTTCAAAACATCTCTTAATACAATTCTAACGCATGATTTCACCTATCTCAAACATTATGAAAATTCAATATTTTTCATTACTGTCCTAATCAAGCAATTTGTGATCTCTGGCATCCAAGGCCAGAAACACCTCCATTTATTAGGCAGAAGCCTTCCATTTTCAAAAATGCTTAAAATCTTAATTTGTTTTTGAACCAATCCTATTGAAGTATTTATAGATCTCCTTGTAACACTAAAAAATCAAAGCTTGTAAATACAAACACATTTAAAAATCTTATTCTTGACCAAGGGAACCCTACCTCATTTCTTTGTAATACCATCAGTTAGACCTATTTTTCGTGAAGTCGAAGGCTTTCACTACCGGCATCCATAGATTTTCCTTGGGTTTTTTCCAGGCTGTGAGGCCATGTTCTGGAATAGTTTCTTTCTGACGTTTTGCCTGCATCTGTGGCTGGCATCTTCAGAGAATGGTTGAGAATGATGCCAGCCACAGATGCAGGCGAAACGTCAGAAAGAAACTACTGTATTCCAGAACACGGCCTCACAACCCGGAAAAAAACCAAGGAAAATCTATAGACCTATTTTTCTTTTATCTGTTTCATGATTGCTGGGTCCGCAACTGGTCCAGGCCCTTTGGCCTAGGGCAGTGCTTCTTAACCTGTGGTCCGGGGACCCCCAGGGCCCCATGAGGTCCTCACAGGGGGTCTACAAAGGCTTGAAGGCTGCTCAGCCCACCTCTTCCCTGCATTGGAGTGGCCACGTGACAGCAGCCAAGGCAAAGGTATTTGGCTTGCTTGGCCTGCACATTGCCATTCAATCTGCTTCAGCCCCAAACTTGCAGGAAGGGGGAGGAGAAAAGTCTTCCCTCCCTCTCCAGTGCCTGAGGGAAGGTTTAATGGATGGTGTAATTGTATCATCACCATCATCATCATCAGGTTATTATTATTACTATTATTATTATTATTATTATTATTATTAGGGTTTTAAATCTTGATTTAAGTCTTAGGGGACCACAGCAACAAAAGATATTTAAAAGGGGTCCCTGGTAAAGAAAACGTTACAAGCCACAGGGCTAGAAGTCAGTTGCCTACCATCTCTCTCTCTCTCTCTCTCTCTCTCTTTTGTTAAAGAACTCCTTTAAGTGCCATTTTAAATCAAGATATTATAATGTATTTACCGGGTTGCTGTACAATCAGCAAATAACAAACTGCATTAATGGTGCAAAATATATTTCTATATACATTACTTCTTTTTTATTCTATTACTCTCCTATTCTGTTACTTCTAAGAGGAAGGGAAGGGAGGGGAGATCTCCTCTCTTTTCTCCCTTTGCCTCCAGGATCGCTCCCTCGGCAGGAATGCCCTGGAGGGAGCCCTGGTGGCGCAGTGGTTAAATGCCAGTACTGCAAGCCACCATGTCGCAAGTTCGATTCCAGCGGGCTCCAAGGTTCACTCAGCCTTCCATCCTTTCGTAGGCCGGTAAACTGAGTACCCAGCTTGTGGGGCAATTAGCTAACACACATTGGAAACTGTTTACTGCAGTGTAGATGTGTAAATAGCTATTGCTTAAAACAATTTGTAAGCCGCTCTGATAGCCTTGTGGCTGAAGAGCGGGGTATAAAAATAACTAACTAAAAATAAAAAAGGAATGGCGACCGGGCGTTCGCTATTATCCGCAGATTTCATTATCTGCGGCCCTCTTGGAACCAACCCCCCCCCGCAGATACAGGGTCCTACTGTACAAGAAAAGTTGCGTACCATCTCTTGAGCACCTCTTGCCTTTAAAAAAAAACTATGAAATTAACAGGGTTGCCATTAAGTCAGCACCATTGTTATTGGCCAGTAACAATGCTAAAATTACTACAATACCCAGAATACCGAGAGAGAGACAGAGCGGCCTAGGAAAAGGCCAATAATCCCTGGTCCTTAATTGGTAAGAGGGCTTTCGGGACATGTAGTTCCGAGATGCCTGAAACTAGTGCAGGTTTCTGTAATACCGCTGGGCGAGAAGAAAACTACAAGCCCCAGCGTGCACCGGGAGAAACTGCGCAGGAAGGCGGTAGGCCGCGGCAGAAAGCCAGGGCCGCCGTAGTGGTGTGTGAGGGGAAGAAGGCGCTGAGGTAAGAAAGCGGGCGTGAGAGGGCGCTTGTCGTGGGCGCTCGGAGGCCGTTGGCCCTACCGGGAAGAGGGGGCGGGTGGGGAAAGGCATGTTCTCGGCAAGTGTGAGGAAGAGGACTGCCTTGTTGCAGGATCGACCCGCTTTGAAAGTCTCTGGTCTCGTCCGGCTTTATGCCCTCGGGGAACCCACAGGCCGGGACACCAGAGTCGTAACTGTCCCCGCCGCTCGGCCCTTTCTTTCTTTCTTTCTTTCATATGTGTGTGTATTGCAATATTCAACATTTATTATTTGCAATATTCAATATTTATTGCCATATATATTTCTTGAAATATTCGCATGAACATAAGAACCAGCCACTTAAGAACACCATATACACTTGTCCCTTCCTATTCGCTGGGGTTTGGTTCCAGGACCCCCGTGGATACCAAAATCCGTGAATCCTCAAGTCCCATTATATGCAGTGGCATAGCAAAATGGTGTCCCTTATCTAAGATGGCAAAATCAAGGTTTGCTTTTTGGATTATTATTTTTTTAAGAATACTTTCAAACCCTGAATACTTAAATTCGTGGTTTCAGAAGGAGAACTGTGTAAGGAAAACAGATCAACAAACAAACAAAAAACATACAAACCAAGGTAAGACCAGTAAAGAGATCTAAACAAGTATAGATAACTCTCCAAATAATAATACAGGTTTTAGTCTTAAAAGACCATTTTCTTATGTTTCTGAAACCTTTTGTCTTGACTATCAAGTTTAACTACTCTCTCTCTCTCTCTCTCTCTGGCTTTTCTTCGCAAACGAAGATTCAAGAAGGACTCATCCCGCGCTTTCTGCAAGTGCGCTGATGACCAAAAAGGCCAATCTGAGATAAACAAGGCCGGCTGCAGAAAGCACAGCAGAAGGTCTCCTTGGGTGATGTTTTTGGGTTGTGATTCTTTCTGCGTTATCGTTTCTCTTCAAGACTTGTTCGTCGTGAGTTCTCAAATAAGGCTGCAGCATTGTGGATAGTGTGTCTCCATGCCTCCCGATGTGAGGCCAGGGCGGACCATTGTTGGTGATCAATTTGGCCGAGCCTGAGATGTTGTTTCAGGGAGTCCTTGTATCACTTTTTTGGAGCGCCCCTCTTACGCTGACCCGTGGCGATGCTCTTTCAGAGCCCTTTCTAATAACTAATGGAGTGAAGCAAGGTTCTGTTCTTGCTCCAACTTTATTTACAATCTTCTTCAGCATGATGCTCCAAAGGGCTACGGCAGAGCTCAAAGAAGAAAGTTTAACTACAGTTACTATCTAAATCACATATCACAATAAAATAAAATACTTTGATTTATTTTTAATAAATATTTTATTAGCATAAATCCGTAACAAAACCCAAACATACAGACCAACATAAAAATGAATAATAACACAAATAATATAAATATTAATAGGAGTAAAGAAGGAAAAAAACACTTTATTCACTTTTACATTTTTTTACATCCCCTTCATCGCTCAGCCCTTTCTTTTTTAAAATAAATATTTTTATTCGCATAAATCCATAACAAAAACTAAATATACAAACAAACATAAAAATGAATAATAGCACAAATTAATTGTACACCAAATCAGACATATACACAGAACATAATAACAAACAAAATAATTACAAATGGACCACACACAGTAAACATGAGTAAACTGCTAAAAAATAGTTATCCTTATGTAAATCATTTAAATCTTTCCCTAAATCAAATTAATATCCCACCAAATGAAATTGTATAAATTTTGACAGATTTACTTGATTTTCCCCAATTTAAAAGATATAATATAAATATTAATAGGATTAAAGAAGAAGGAAGGAAAGCACATTCTTCACTTTTACATTTTTTAATGTCCCCTCCATCGCTCGGCCCTTTCTGAGAAATGGGCTGTTCCGGAAAAGGGAGCTCTTGCTCAGAGCTTAGTCTTCCCTCTTTTAAAGCTGCCTCTCTAAAATTGCCACATCTTGTGTGTGATCCAGATGGCAAAAGTTAAAATACTGAGGAAGAACAGACAAGCTGGGAGAGGCTGCAGCAGTTTGCTTTTGCCTGAGCCTCCTGGGAAGGGCAAGATGCCGCCTTCTTCTGCAGAGTTACCTGCCTGCAAACTATTTTTGTATTTTGAACTCAGTTTGTAGCAACTGAAGTAAACTGAAGACAAAGGGGAGAAATGGGAGGAGAGAGTAACTGGGACATTTTAAAAGCAGCTGAGAAAGTGAAAAAGCAGAGGATTAATCGGGGAGTGTCCCTGCCAAACCGGAAGAGTTCGAGGGAATGATCTTATTCCATAAGTTATTTAATTAATACAGTAAAATAGAGAGAGAGAAGATCCTTGTTTAGTCTGTCGCACTGAATCTGTAGCCAATCAATTTCATTAGGCGAATGAGTGGAGGCGAACATTTTCTTTGCATTAGACGTGTGCGCCTGAGCTTTCCTCAGTTTATAGCCTTCCCTTTCACTTACACCTTGTTTATATGAGGCCAAAAGAAACTGATTGCTTCACAGTAATAGCAGTTTATAGCAGCCGCAACTTGTCTTAATGGATTTACAGGCCCCATATACTTTGCCTGCCTCTAGTCAAGATGGCGGACGCAAGTGAATTACTCGTGTTTTAAAATCTGCTGCTGCCGAATTATTATTTTTTTTAAAAAAGCCCTATTTCCACATTGTGCATAAGCAATATTTCGCCTTTATGGGGAAAAAAAGAAAAAAAAAACCACCCCATTTTATTGCCTTAGCGATAGGTTGCTAAGGCAAAAATCCAACATGGCAGCTCCAGGCGCTTGCCCTGTTAGCAAGCCCTGCTCCCCGCACTCATCTCCCCAATCAGGATTGCACTTCCTCTTGTATGGGAAAGCAGTTCATGTCAAATCACTTTTCCCAACGAGCAGGTATACACATTCCCCTCACTAAACGTTTTTTCCTGCAGTTTTACTGTTCCCCCCCCTTCGCAATATGGCGAAACAACGTGGATTGCCATTAAGACAGATCATCTCGTCACATTCCGTGAGGAATCTTTTTGCCATTTAGACAACCCCTTAGTCTTAGGGTAAGTGATGGCATCTCTCTGTGAAAGAGAAGCAGTTCTGCTGCTGAGGACCATAACCATAATAATATTTTGCATTTGTAAAGCACTTAGCACATTTCTCATAATGCCTTCTTGTGGATGCACATAGAAAATAGCTGCCAGTTAGCAGACAGTTTTCCTTCTGTTTTCAATTCATGAAAGTGGATGAGGGGGTTGCTCATGCCCAGAGCAGTCGCTTTCTGTAGGGGACCTGTGCTCTGCTTGTGTTCATTATTGAGGTTGAGAGGTAGTAATGGGATACCTGGTACATGGATGGCCTTGCATTGGGTCAGCAGGCCCAGGCCAAATGTGCTGTATCCCATTTCTATTTCAAGCAAATTAATCTCTTTCTCCCCCCATTTTTTTTTTAAATTGGACAGCCTGGTCCTTTTTACATTTAGCCTGAATGAGAGAGGTCAACATGTAACAGTTCCTCCCCTCAGCTGATATACTTTGAGCAAGTTCCACAAAACATGATGAAAAATACAGCTTCGTCATCTACTAGAACCCATTAGACAAACTTGAGCCTATAATCAAAGTACAGCCTGTAGTGTAAGATAATTGCAAAGTAGTCTTGAATTGCTGCAAGAATATGAACTGGAGGGAAAGAAGTAATGTACTCTTTGGCTTTTCCACAGTTGAGATAACAGGGACCAAGACTATTATGGAGGATTCGGAAGGGGACCTTTCTAATCAGAGAGAAGCCATCCTGTCTGAACCACGTAATAATCAGATCACTGCAAAGAATTTGTGAGTCTTTTCTTTCTAGACATTATTTTTCACCACTTTTTTTGTTTTTTAGGCAGTCTCAGTGAGGACTGCCTAAAGCTCTACTTTAAACACACATACAAAAAAATCCTCATACTGTTGATGTTGTTTCTGGGCATTTAGATTTTCCTTGCTCGTTTCATCTTTGTGCTGGAGAAGGGAAGAGCTGTTAAAGTAATGCTTTCTTTTTCCCCCATCTCATTCTCCTAAACTGATTTTGGTATAGTTATAGGAATTCAGTTTGGATAGCTTTCTTGTTGCTCTGTTTGAAAAAAACAACTTCTGAAATGTCAGTGTAAATCATATTCCTGTGTAATTCAAGTGATTGTGTTCCTGATGTCTGTGCAAAATGTGCAGAGGTTGTGCTGTTTAGTTTCATAGGATTAGTTGCAGATATCATTCATACAGTACAAGGCTAGAAGACACACCAAAATGGCAAGTGCTGTTGATGTACTAAAAGATTACTACTCCATATTATTTATTTGCACTGATGACATGTCCAACCTCTTACTGCCAGGGTACAAGATCTGAGAACCTTGGTGGCTTTAAATGACCCTGAGGATCGAATACTGTTTCAGACTCCAGATGGTGAGTGGCTAGTAGATTTTTCTGAACATTTTTACCATCGCCATAATGCAGGATCTGATGCAGCTTCAGTCCAATGCATTTCTTTCCTCTTGGGGAAACCAGTCACTGGATGCTACAGATATCATTTGATATGGAACCAGTCTTGCACGCTGAATGAATGTGGTGGGAAATACCATCTGGAATGACTTTCAGAACGCAGAGGTAGTGTACGAGGTCTGTCTAGTAAATAATGAGACTGTGTTTCCACCTTTCAGAAAAATCAGGGAGAACTGATTGTGAACGCTTGAGTGGTGACCTTGAACATGTCTGAACCTGCATGACAAACATCAATGCTCTCAGCCATTTTCCAGCAGCCTGGGGAGGAACTCCTTGCATGGGTATTGGCTCCGCCTCCAACCAATCACAGGCAGGACATCTGAAAAATAAAACCTAAGCCATCCCTGCCAGGAGGAGGAGCCAACCCCATCCTCCCCAGTTCTGTTCTGCCTCGGCTGCAATCAGGCAGGGCTTCGCTTCGCTCCAGAGCCTCTTAGCAAGAACAAAGGATTTCAAGATGGCGTCGCCCATACACAAGCGCGTGCATGGAGGGGACCTCTCCTTGGAGGAGGAGGAGGATGTTCCTCAGGGCCTGCCAGGGGACGAGTTCCAGTCCCCAAACAAGGAGCTCCGTGGTCCCTTTCTGGGACGCATGTTGAGCGCTACCCCCCCTGGGCAAGACAGAGCACGATGGGGTCTCCGGACTGGAGACAGACCGCGCGGAGGAGGAGGAGGCCCGGTCTTCAGCAGGGCCCTCTAGGCCCCGAGTGTCCACTGAAGTCCTCACCACCCCGGAGATCCTCCCACCGCTGATGGTGGAAGGTAAGGCCTTGCCGCCGGAGCTGGGCGCCTGGCTGGCTTTGGTGGCTCGGCAAGTGCTGGCGGCAGCGCGGAAGGGAACTCGGGACTCCAGTGCAGGGGCGGGGAAGGGAACAGGCCCCAGTGCCCCAACGCCATGGCCCCCCAAGGGCAGCCCGGTGGGGGGGAAGGCGGCAGAGGCGGCGGCGAGTCAGGAACGGGCTCAGCCGGACCGCGTGGAGCCGCATCGGGGGGGGGGGGACTCCTCACTGCCCCGCAAGAGACTGCGAAAGGAGAAGCACATGGTGCTTCCCAACAGGGTTGGTGATCTCGGGGAGGATGTGGAGGACCTGAACGCCCGGGAGGAAGGGGAGCTTTCCTCCAAAGCAGAGGGCGAGGAGGGAGATGAGTTTGAATCCCCGCACCTTTTTGAAAGCATCTCCTTTGCGCTATTGCTTAAGAAGGCCTTGAGGGCCCTGGAGTTGGGGTCGGAGGACCCTAAACCAGTGGGTTCCAACAAGGGGGTCCCTGAACTCAGGACCTCGGGCAAGGTTCCAGGGAACGTGCTACCTTTTCCCGACGTCCTGAGGGAGGTGTTGGTGGGGGAATGGGCACAGCCAGGTTCATCGAAGGCACAACCAGCCTTCGTCAAACACCTGTACATGTTCCCAGGAGAGGTGTTGGAGCTGTTGAAGCTCCCGGTCATCGACGCTCCGGTCGTGGGCCTGGTTTCTGGCTCGCTTTTCCCCAGGAACGGTGACGAGCACCTTAAGTCCCCAGACGACAAACGCATTGAGACTTTTCTTCGCAGGTCCCATGAGGCTGCAGCCTTAGCTATCAGGGCATCGGCGGCCTCCTCTATTTTTTCCAGGGCCATTATCAGATGGTCAAAGGATTTGATGACCAATGTCCCCGAGGACGAAATAAAATTTCGCCAGGGTATGACCAAAATTGCTAAGGCTTCAGCCTATGTGGCGGACGCGAGCCTTGATGCTCTACGGTTCACTTCCAGGGCGGTCGCAGCAAATGTGGCAGCAAGGCGCCATCTATGGCTGAGAAACTGGAACGCGGACAACAAGGCCAAGATCAATTTGGCGGGTTGCGCGTTTAATGGGAAGAAGCTTTTCGGTGACTCACTTGAGGAGGTTCTGGTAGAAACCAAAGACAAGAAGAAGATGCTCCCCTCTCTTCCTAAGAAGGAGGAACGCAAGTTTTTTCATCCCAACAACCAGAATTTTCATGGTTCCAGATACGGTGGCTTCAAGCAGCACAGGAACAACTGGAATCCCCCCAAGCAATTTCCAAGATCCAAGCCCAATCAGTCCCCCAAGCCCTCCACCAGCCAGCCCTCTAAACAAGGAGGCAAGGGTGGACAGGCTCTCTGACTATCGAGAGCTTCCAGTGGGGGGGGGCAGACTGACCGCCTTTGCACGGATTTGGGAAGCTACATCATCCGATGCTTGGGTCAACAGGACAGTGAGTCAGGGCTACACGATGGACTTTATAGCAAGACCGCCCTCCACTTTCGTACAGTCTTGCACGACTACTTGCGAGGACAAGCAGAGGTGGATGGCGGATGCCATCAATCACTTACGTCTAGTTCAGGCAATAGAGCCGGTGCCACAGGCAGAGAGATTCAGGGGGACTTACTCTCTCCTCTTTTTAGTCCCAAAGAAAAACAAGGATTGGAGAGCAATCCTGAATTTACAAAACGTGAATCAGTTCGTGGCAAGACGCAAGTTCCGAATGGAGACCTTGCGCTCGATAGTGGAAGGGATCTAGGAGGGAGACTTCCTGGCATCTCTGGACTTACAGGAAGCGTACCTGCACATTTTGATTCATCCGGCTCACAGGCGCTTTCTCAGGTTCGCATACAAGGAGGAGCACTTCCAATACCGAGCGCTCCCATTCGGCCTGTCCTCCTCTCCAAGAGTCTTCACCAAGGTTCTAGTGGCCTTGGTGTCGCACTTACGGTCGCAGGGGGTCCATGTTTTTCCCTACCTAGACGACCTTCTGATCAGAGCCTCATCCCAGAGTGGCGCAATTCAGAATGTAACCAGGACCCTACAGTGCCTGGAATCACATGGGTTCCTGGTGAACAGGGAGAAGAGTCACCTGGATCCAGTACAGAGGATTCAGCATCTGGGCAATATCCTAGACATGAAGGAATTTCGTATTTTCTTGCCAGAAGAAAGGAGAAGGAAGATCCAGGATTTAGTTACCCTTGTAGTGGGTCAGAACAAGACCCCCCTGATGGTTTTGGCGAGACTCCTGGGCCTAATGATAGCGTATTTAGACTCGGTAGTGTGGCCAGGTTTCATCTCAGAAAGCTACAGTGGTTCCCCCTTCCCTTTCAGGAATTAATTGCAATCAAGGCGACCAGGTTCTTGAATGTGCCGGCGGAGGTAAATGAGTCTCTGAAATGGTGGTTGTCAGGATCTCTGTCACTGGGGGTTCCCATGACGGAACCCAGACGGATAGTGGTGACAACAGATGTGTCCCTGATGGCTTGGGGTGCCCACTGCGGGGATCAGATGGCTCAGGGTCTCTGGTCAGCTCAGGAAAGGGAGTACAGCATCAACCTGTTGGAGTTACGTGCTGTGAGGCTCGCGCTGGTGGAGTTCGTGTTGATGGTAGAGGGGACCCATGTGTTGATCCGGACGGACAACATATCAACCAGGTCACACATAAACAAACAGGGGGGCACGCGCTCCCGGGCACTCATGGAGGAGTCAGAGTTGTTATTCCTCTGGGCGGAGAGTCATCTACTCTCAATCAGGGGAGAATACCTTCAGGGAAAATTGAATGTCCAGGCAGACTGGTTGAGTCGTCATACATTGTCCCAGGGCCTCAACAGTTTAGTGTTCCAGATGATAGTTTTCCGCTTCGGGACTCTGGCGATAGATCTCTTCGCGTCGGAGGAGAATCACAAGCTGCCGAAGTTCGTATCCAGATTTTGGACTCCGGGGGCATTAGCCTACGATGCTCTAACAATCCGTTGGTCCCCGGCATTGTGTTACGCGTTTCCTCCGATAGCGTTACTGGGCCATGTGCTCTGGAAGGTCAAACAGGAGAAGGCAGAGGTGATTTTGATCGCCCCAAAGTGGCCGAGGAGACCATGGTTTCCGGACCTGGTCCACCTGCAAGTCCAGGAGTCTTGGGCCCTCCTGACGTGGCCAGACCTGTTGGTTCAAGACGGAATCATGCATCCAGATCCAGGCTGGTTACGACTGCACGCCTGGAGGTTGAGCGGAAGAGATTGTTGAAGCAGGGTTACGATGTAGAGGTGGTTGACACCATGTTGGCCTCTCATAGGCCTTCTACGATTAGGTTATATGAGGTGACCTGGAGAGCTTTTTGCCGGTGGTGTCGGAGTAAAGGGGTCAATCCGTTGCAGGCATCTGTGGCTTCGGTGTTGTCCTTCTTACAGTCAGGTCTGAAGAAGGGCTTGGCACCTAGTACTCTGAAAAGGCATGTGGCAGCATTAGGGTCTATTTTAAAGGAAACTCGGGGGAAGACCTTAGCTTCTCATCCGCATATTCACAGGTTCATAAGAGGAGTCACATTGTTACGTCCTCCGGTGATACATAGATTCCCATCGTGGAAGCTCAATGTGGTGTTGAAGGCGTTAATGAAGGAGCCTTTTGAACCAATCAGATCTGTCGACATGAGTTTTCTCACTTGGAAGGTAGCCTTTCTAGTCGCGATTACTTCGGCTAGGCGAGTTTCGGAATTGGGGGCTTTGTCAGTGCGTGAGGAGCTGTGTGTGTTTCAGAAGGATTCAGTGACGCTCCGTTTAGACTCGTCCTTTGTCCCCAAAGTAAATTCAGTTTTCCATAGGATGCAGGAGTTAGTTCTCCCGTCTTTCTGCCCGCGTCCAGTGGCAGAATTGGAGAGGCTGTGGCACATGCTAGATGTTAGGAGATCCTTGAAAATGTACATTAGGAGATCGGAGGAGTTCCGCAAGTCAGATGCTTTGTTTGTGGCATACTCAGGTTCGTCGAAGGGTAAGAAGGTTTCTTCGTCCACAATAGCCAGATGGCTGCATCGTTGCATCGAGCAGGCATACGTCTCCAGTGGGTTGCAGGTTCCACAGGGAATTTTGGCGCATTCCACTCATAGTGCGGCCACCTCTGTGGTGCTGGGAAGGGTGCATTCCATTTTTGAGATTTGCAGAGCTGCGACTTGGGCATCGGCGTCCACCTTTACCAGGCATTATCGGATTGATGAGTATGCGTCTGCAGACGCGGCTTTCGGTCGGAAGGTTCTACAACAGGTAGTTCAGTAGAGTTGTTCATTTTCAGTCCCGCCCTGTTTGGACCGCTTGGTTACGTCCCATGCAAGGAGTCCCTCCCCAGGTTGCTGGAAAACGGAATATTGGTAGTTACCATGAAGGTTCCTTTTCAGCAGCCTTGGGGAGGGAATCCTTACCCGCCCCAGAAAGAAAGAAAGAAAGAAAGAAAGGAAAAGAAAAGAAAATATATACATATGGGGGTAATAAGAACGTATTTAGATCAGTAGGGAAGTTTATGTATTGTTTTTTTCCCTTTTTGGTGTGTGTTATGTTGTATTGCCTTTTTTGGTCTGGAGCTGCATTAACCTTCTCTGGAGAGGATGGGGTTGGCTCCTCCTCCTGGCAGGGGTGGCTTAGGTTTTATTTTTCAGATGTCCTCCCTGTGATTGGTTGGAGGCGGAGCCAATACCCATGCAAGGATTCCCTCCCCAAAGCTGCTGAAAAGGAACCTTCACGGTAAGTACCAATGTTCCATTCAGCTAATTGTCAGTCGTCGTTTAAAGCAGCTGTGTTGTCTGTTGTGTGCCGGTATACTAATTTTAAAAGTCAAACGAAGTGTCAATTTGAAATGTTTAGTAAAATTGAACAAAACACCAACGGAATCTTTTGAAATGCTTACTGAGGCCTATGGGGAAGACTGCATGTCTCATACACATGTGTTTGAGAGGCACAACAGATTCAGAGATGGATGTGGGAATGTGGAAGACGATGAACACCCCGGATGACCTTCTACTTCAAGAACCAAAGAAATCGTGGAAAAAATCAGCCGGATTTTTTGAGGAGGCTGTCGACTCAGTGTCAGGATGATAGCTGAAGCCATGAACATTGACAAAGACACTGAGTAGAAAATTTTGCATGAGGAGCTCAATGTGAGAAAAGTTTGTGCCAAGATGGTCCCTAGGGTTCTCACACCAGAGCAGAAAGAGTGGCACAAGGAAATTTGCGCTGACTCTGCAGCAAGTTGAGGTGGACCCAAACGTTTTTTAGAAAATCACTTGGGATGGACCTTGGATCTTCCAGTACGATCCTGAGACAAAACGACAGTCAATGCACTAGAAAACACCACTGTCACCAAGAATGAAAAAAGCATGTCAGAGCAAGTCCACATTCAATTGCAAATAAAGATGGGTTATTGTATCAGTCTCATTATTTAATAGACAGATCTCCTGTACAGTAGGACCCCCATATCCACTGATTCACTTATCCACGGAACACAAAATAGCACACCTACCATAGAGTCTTCCTAGAAAATGTCCTCTCTAGCCATTTTCTAGGTCTTCCAATGCAAATCTATGGTATTTTAAACTGGGAGTCCCATTATTTTCAATGGTGTTCGCTATTATCACGGTTTTCGGTGTCCATGGGGGCCCCTAGAACCAATCCCTAGCGGATATGGGGGTCCTACTGTATTAGGAAAAAGCTCCCCAGACCAACTTGGCATTTAGCAGATGGAAAAGAATTATAGACATCCAGTGAAATTTTGAGTTTTTGTTTTCTTTTTTCTCCAAATATCTTACAAAATAATAGAACAATGCACAATTTTGACAAGTAATGTCCTTATTGCATCAGTGGAGATGATTATAAAAATAAATGATTGAATACAAAAATGAGGTAGAAAGAATAGAGCTTATTTTTAACAAATGGGGGAAATGATTATTCAAGCACAGGGGAGATTTAGTGCTACTGGTCTTTAAACTGTATTCTTAAATTGTACATATAGTTAATTTTCAGTGTTACTTGATAATAGGTCATGTTTCTCATTATCAGGACTTTTGCCCCATTTGAACAACTGATGTTCTGTACTTGACAGGCATGGACTATCTAATCACAATCTTGGCAAAATTCTAAGTTACAGTGAACATACTTGGATACATCTGTACACAACAGGGGGAATTGTTCAACTGACAGTTTTTCTAAAAGTATTTTATTGCTTGATGATTGGTCTTTGTGAGAGAGGACATGTTGATGGATTTAATTAAGCAAGGAACAACAGAAGACAGTTTCTGCCTGTGTGGTGTCCTATAAAATCATACATGCTCTGCACTTATAGGACTAGAATTTTATTTCATTTTTTTAAATAGAGTAGGGGGATAAAGTAGTGGCAGTACTTAGCTTTTGTGATGGCGGAATAGTTTATCATAGCAAAAGTGACTTCAGAGCTTTTTAGTTGGGATGGTAGCTATATTGGGCCTTTCACGCTAATTCTTCTTTCTCCTTTTTTGTCTTGAAGTCTTCAGTGTTGACATTTCCTGATGAAGGACCAGCTGTCATAATATAATTTCATTTTCACAGTTGATCTTAATTGTATCTTTTTATTCTAGGAGTTAAACAACCTGGAGAACTGGAAAACGTAGTTGGCTACAGCAAGGCTTAAACAAGGAACAACAGATTACAAGGAACAATAGATTGGCATAACAAAGTAGCTACTCAAGATGGGAGAGGAATGTGCAGGTGAACCTCTTCTGGGTGTAGTGGCTGGTGGGGATGCAGATTATGAGGGTGTCCTTCCCTCAGACACAGTTTCCTTGAGTGATTCAGATTCAGAGGACTTCACATTTCCAGGTGACACTGAAGTTGATACCATATCTCCTGAAGAACCCACTCCCTTGGATGATGTGGGCTGTAGGACAGGTGACAGCAGGGACATTTTCCATCAAAAATCACGGGTCCAGCCTTTTCACCTGAAAGGGATGAGTTCAAGCTTCTCACAACGCAGCCAGAGCATTTTTGACTGTCTGGAAGGGGCAGCAAAGCAGGCAGTGCCCTCAATGGCTGAAGACAATGTAATTGATGGAAGGTTTAAGCGCCCTCTCCCTCCTTCCACCTTTTCAAACAAGATGCCAACAGAAAGCCTTGGAAGGCAAAATAAGCCACCACCAGCTCATAAAAGCTCCCCAGCAGTTCCTGACTATGTGGCACATCCAGAAAGATGGACCAAGTACAGCTTGGAGGGTGTTTCAGAGTCTAGCGATAAGATCAACAGGTCAGTTGCCATGGAGTTTCTGGAGGGCTTGAAGAAGACTAAAGGAGAACAGAGCTCAAGCTGTCCTGAAAGTTATACCCCATCTTTTAACCAGGATTCCTCCAGCTCTGGTGCAGGAAGGATTGTCTTTACCAAGCCCACAAAGACAGGTTTACAGAGGTCAGAAAGGAAAAGAACATGTCCAAGAGAAGATGAAGAACCTGAACTTGCTGATGCAGACCATGAGCTCAAAGGGGACCCTCCAAAGAAATCTGAGACCCAGGATGAGGAGGAGGATAAAGTTGTACTAGATCGCTTAGAGAGTGGTGGAAAGGAAGAGGTGGATTGGGAGCAGCCAAAATTGGAGGAGCTAGGTGTTCAGAAAGGAGGATCTGAGAGAGAGTCTTCTGAAGGAAGCGGAGAAAGAGTCGTGGTGACTGTGGGATTCCATGGTAGCAAGAAAAGGGATAGGAAGCATTTCCGACCCAAAGCTAGCCGTGATGAAGAGGAGGAAGAGGCTTAAAAACTAGAAAAAATATTGTAGTGTCTTCCTAAAGATGTTTCCCTGAAAATATTCTCTTCATTTTTTGCATGAGTTTTGCCAACTTTTTGTTTAGTTTAGCATACTTGTGACTTAAAATACTAGAGTGTTGCACATTCCCTCTGAAAAGTGTCTGTCTACATTGTAGAATCAAAACTAGAAGAAATTTTGTGTTGAAAGCTGAAGATTCAATGGTGAGGCAAAATCCATTATTTAAGTTGTGAAACAAACCTTAAAACTATACTGTATATCCAGATTTAGATGAACTATGGCTTTGCTTAATCATTTATGCAAAATCCATTGAATGATATTCCTTGACTACATATCCTAAACAGTCAGTATCACCCATGATACAGCACAGCATTACCAAAACAATGCTATATGGATGAGGTACAAGGTGTGTATGCTCAATTGGCACCATCTGAAACAAAGGTTAACCTGTGTCTTTGCATTATCAGTGAAACTAAAAGCAGTCTATGACAAGCCATATGGAGATACAGAACAGAAGATAATACACACTTTGTGAAAAACTGTGTATGTACTTGTACATGCTGTACATGTTACTTTATTTCATTGGACCGTGCAGTGTTTGACCACAACATTTTGGTGGATATAAGATTCAGAGATGTGCTGAAATACACTTCTTAAAGCTAAAATGCATAGATAGCAAATCCAGGACTGTAATTCATTGGGCTGTGGAAGATGGAGAAGAGTCTCAGCACTGAAAGACATAATTATCCCTCCCAATGGTAATGGTTTCCATCTGCATATGCAAGGGCTTCTCTCTAAAGTATAATGATTCCACATCCATATAACTGGATTTGTCCAGAAATTAAGGGGCTTAAAAATGAGCTTTTAAACAAATCTATCATAAAATCCTTTTAATACTTCTGTGTCAATAAAACCTTGAATTACAATCACTTTGTTTCCCAATTGTGTGTTTTACCAACTGGTGATGCCTGTCAAAACTTGACAGATGTATTCCCTTCCTCACTTCTCCTTGTGCTGTTTATGACAACATAGGCCTTTTCTGGCCTGCCCCCCCCCATCTATCTTTCATGTACAAGCTCCTTCAGTTTGTAAAGAGCAATACCAGTGGGCATTAATCTGTTCTTCAGTTAATTTATACTAAGCAGATCTTAGGCAAGGAGGCTCAGCTTGACATGCTGTGACAGTCCAAGGGTCAATAAGTGGGTGTAGTTTAGCTTCTCTGCTGTCTGGTCACATCAGTAAAACTCAGATGTTACTTCAGAGGGCATGTACCCGTAGCCATATTGCCACTAAATTAAAAGTGTCACTTAAAAGCTGAACCTCTCAACATTAAGAACATGTATTAGTGAGCACGAGCACAAAATTGGATCTCGTAGCACAGGAGTGATGCTGTGGTTTTAATATGTGTTCAGAGTTGTTAAGGTTTCTACAGTTTGGGTGAAAACTGCATATTATTTTTTATACTTTTCTCCCTTACTATAATATATGTTTTTGATTATCAGTTGCAGTATAGAGCAAAATGAAGTGGGATCATCCAGGTGTCACCTAATACTAGTGTTCCATTGATGGTAGATTTGCAAATACTATATTAACGCTTTTATACAATCAGTTGAAAGCATTGTAATCCTAGGGACATTCTTTGTGTTTCATATACTGCATCCAATTTTGCTTGATTTTGGTCAACACTTTAGGTGAATAATAACTAGCTAGATCCTCAACCCTACCATGACCTTCCAATTCTCCCAGTTATCACCTCAAATAATCTCAAATATGAGAAATGCAGAATTTGCGGGGGGGGGGGGATAATTTTATTGCTAAATAGTTACATGTATATCAGCTAATAACTGGAACTTAAAACTAGTAACTTCACACAAAGCAGAGGGAACGTTTCTTCAAGTAAATGAGACTTGAGTTGACCTGTATGGCATTTCCAAGGCTGTATCTCATACACACTGGTGACTCTTAAGCAGTCACATTTGTTTAAACAGTTTTTGGATTTCTTCATCTGATGACTCAGAGAGATCTGTTGATATTCTCACCTGGCGACTGTTTCCTTTTAATTATATTATTATTATTATTATTATTAATTATTATTATGTGGTATTTATACCCCACTCTTCAGCCACAAAGGCTATCAGAGTGGCTTACAATTTTGTTTTAAGCAATAGCAATTTACACATCTACACTGCATTAAGCAGTTTCCAATGTGTGTTCGCTAATTGCCCCCACAAGCCGGGTACTCACTTTACCAACCTACAAAAGGATGGAAGGCTGAGTGAACCTTGGAGCCCTCTGGAATCGAACTTGCAATGTGGTGACTTGCAGGACTGGCATTTAACCACTAGGACCCTTTCCCCCACAGCTATCCACTGTGATTGCCTTCTGGATATACAAAAGCTGCATATGGTAAGATCCCTGTATCTATTGATCCCATACCCATGGTTTCACTTATCTGCTTTCACACAGCAGCCTCAGGCTTCAGGAGCAGAAGCAGGAAGAATTGTCCTTGCCGCCATTGCTTCATCACCAGGGAGAAGCTGCTGCCCCCTGCAGCAAGCCCTTTGTCACCAGGGAGAAGCCACCCTGCCACACCCCTTCTCCCAGGCGACAAAGCACAGCAAGCACAGCTCCATCGCCAGGGAGAGCGGGGAGAAGCTGCCCTCCCTTCTCCCAGGTGACAAAGTGGAGGAACTTCAGCTACTCTTCCCTCCACAGGGCAGCAGGTGAGTTTGGCAGGGAGGAGGGATACTGAGCCCTCTACCTTTGCTCTGCCAGAAAACATTCACTATTACCTGCCGTTTCGCATATCCATGGGAAGTAGTAAAACATCCCCATGGATAAAGGGGTTGTATGTGATTTACTCTCATTTCCAAAATGTCTAGTGAAAGAAGCTGAAGGCTTTTGGAGAATAATCTCTTTGGTGGTGATTTTCTTAAGAGTCATCCATGTTATTGTTTAGTTTTTTTGCCTTTCTTGAAATGTGTCTGTGACTCATTCCAACAGCAACATTGAAATGTAAGCTGTTTTGACAGCCACCAAAAGTTCATTCTGAGGGCTTTTTTTCAACATTGCTCACTGGGGGTGAGGGGTTTTTTTGTTATTTTCTCCATTAGCAGGTATAAGAGTTGCAGGTGTGATATACCGAGAACACACGCTCGCATTCACTCAATAGGTATTCTTATTGGTAAGGAAACGTGTCAGGAACATAGAACAAAGCCGAGACTGAATACACGCTAGCACAACCCCCCAAATAAACCCTTACAGCGTGCGAATGGCATGTAGGGAGGGAAAGCGGCCCAGCCAGCACCTGGAGCAACAACCTTGAGCTGCTGTGGAGAGCAGTGTTCCCAGGCCAACAAGGCGGGCTGGCATCCCTCCAAAGACTGAGGGGCCTAAACAAAGGAAACAGGCCAAAGGCAGCCTCATGTCAGGGTTCTCCATGAATTCTACTCTAAGCCCCAGAATTCAGGGATGAGCCTGACAGCAGGGCCATCAGAAATACGTCAGGGGATGCACTAATCAATCCCTGCATTTCCATGCTGGGGAAACTTTCCTGCTGACTGACTGCTTGTTATGCAGGTAAAGGAGTCTTGCCAATGGCATTCTTGTGTCTAGAAGGATTCAAGTGAGTGAGTCTGGCATGTTAAAAAAAAAAGCTTGATCAAACCCAATAGTTCACTGGTGGTGTTATTTTCCTCAATATTAAATAGAAATCATTTTGGAATTAGCATAATCTTTTATTTCATAAAATAAGATTTATAAAACATCAAACTAATTTTACACAAAAGCAAATTCAACATACCATCTACTAGTAAGTATTGTAATCCAGTTCATTTTCTAGTGTTTGCTGTTTCTAATGATTGGGATACCCCTGTTGACAATCCGAAAAATGTATAGACAATCTGTAAGAGTTGAAAAGACTAAAAATATAGTTGGGATATTTTCTTCAAATTGTTATGGATATATCTATAAAATTATGGACCCAACTTTAACTCTGGTTTTATCTGAACACATATACAATGGAAATGGTATTATTCCTAGGTTGAAATACTTCCTTTGGGCTTCGGTTCAGTGAAGAAACAAGGATAATACAACTTGAATAACTCGTACTTGTTTGATAAATAGTGGAATATAATGGGTTTGAGGAACAATACCAACAGTAGTAGTATAGGTCCAAGTCCAAGAGGAGGAGCTCAAAACAAAGTTTGAGAAAAGGCAGTGCACAGTCATCTCCAGGAAGGATGAGAATTGGGGGAATGTATTTTGGATAAAGTCTGGATGATGGTCTTAATGGGTAAGTCTGTAGAAATTTCAAATTTACACAAAAATTATTTACTTGATGTATATAGGAATGGCAACAGCTTATAGTAAATGCTGAAGAGTAAATGCTGAATCCAAGCAAAGAAAACATAAGACTAGAAAGATGGATGCAACAATAAAATCAAGTAGCTCTTCTATAACTGTTGTGACAGAGCAGTGCTCTTGCCATTAAAGAAAATACCCTTTTGATAATTGAAAATGCCATGAGTATGCCAAAGAGTGAATCAAAAATACAGCAAATTGTCTGATGGGCTAAATTGAGAGTTAGTTATCTATGTACATCATACCGTCTTCAAACTGACTGGTGTCGTCTCCATCTTTTTTGCTTTCTGGTGCAGGCATTTGTTGAGTGTCTGAGTTTATGAAACCTATGAAGATTTTAAAAGAGTTTGTTAGATGAACAGGCATGTGATAAGCCCTCAGTTTATAAGTATTTGTAGAAGTGGGATTCCCCCCCTTTATAATATTCATCAAATGTTTTGACTAAAAAGGGAAGAAATATTCAGGATTCTCTTACAGTTGTGCATATCACTATTCAGCTGTTTAATGATCAGGTTCTCTCTCTCATGCATTCCAAAGGGTTTCACTTGTAGCATTACTACAGTGTGGCAGCAAAAGACTTGTGGTCCCTTTAAAACGAACCTTTTATTAACAGTTCTTTTTGCATAAACTTTGGTAAATTGTCAGCTGCATTAAAGCAGGGATAAGGATGCGCACCCTCCCCCTTTGTGTAGCAAAGCATGCCTCCAAGCCTTGTTTCAGCCCCCCAAAAAGGTTTCTTTGCAAAATTTGAAGTAGATTTTTGGCCACTTCTGGTTATGGGGAGGTTGTACAGCCTACAGGAGGGCAGGACAATGATCCTTGGAGCCCTAGAGCTTGCCCAGCTTTGTATAAAAGGTTGCCCTACGTTCGTTTGCACAAATACCTGGCTAACAAAGAGGGAAGGGGGACTGTAAACAAGTGAGAACCCCATAAAATATGCAAAGGTATAATAGAGCTGACATTTCTATGCAACATGTAAACTGAGTAAGCCATTTAAAGTGATAATAATTGGTGATGCTGTCTTCCTAGCTGTGCTCAGCTATCTTAAACATTTTTAGTCACTGGAGGAAGTATATTTTTCTTTCTTAATACAGGTGTTAAAATTAGTATAGCTAGGAAAATAGTACAGCCAGACCCCTATATCTGCAGAACCAATATCCATGATTTCAGTTATCTGCAGGACACAAAATAAGGACACATACCATGGAATCATGCTGGAAAGTGCCTAGAGAGGCATCCTCTCTAGGCATCTTCTAGGTCCTCCAGTGCAACTCTATAGTATCTTTATCAGAAGTCCTTCATTTTAATAGGATTCACTGTTATCCAAGGTTTTCTGCATCTATGTTAAGTCCAGGAACTGAAACCAACCCCCCATATGGGGGTCCAACTGTATACAGCTGGTGTGAAAAGGTCACTTCTAGTCCAGCACAGATGGAAGCTTTGCATGCAAATGGCATAGACTTTTCCTGACCTCTTGTATTTCTCTGCCTTTTGACCTTGCAGTTTGCAATTCCTTTTCCTCCATAAGGTATATAAAGTGCTAGCTGAAAATAAAACTGACACATGTTTTTCTGCACCAACTTAATATGGCTATTCAAGGAGAAGTTGTACGATGAAAGTCCTTACAAAGTGGAAACCTCACCAATCTCATCTCAGGAAGTTATAAACTAGGTAGAGTGCAGCCCTGGAGCCCTAAGGCTATTTTTTTGGTCCTTAATCTCTCCAGACTGACTTTTTTTCTAGTCCTCCAAAACACTAAGAGAGGTGAATTGCCTCTCTTAGAAGCCTCCAGACATAGAAATTCACATAGAAATTCTAGATCAGGTGCTGAGCTATGTAACTGGTTTAGTTAAATAGCTAAATAGCATCTCCCTGCCCAGTCCCCCCTTCTGACTTAACAGGCAGAAGCTACTGTGAATGATGGGGATCTGTTCTCCTGTCAATCAAGATGCAGCAGAGTGATGGTCCAACCCCCTCTTGTGAGTGACCATCAGTGCAACAGTTGTAAGCAGGATACCTGTTGGCAGCCCATGTGGCTTCCAAAGGGTCTTGAGACAGAATAATGCCTCCAGATTTATTGCAGTTACCTATTCCCTGTTATAAATAGGCATCTTTCTAGCTAGGCAAAAACAGCAGGGCATTATCATACCATCATACTTCTGATAAAATAGCTTCTCCTTCACAAAAGCATATTACGTGAAACTCGTTATTGTTCTATGTGACTGAATGGTTCTATATGCATGTGATGCACACAGAACTGTCCCAAAGTAGAAGTGAAACATTTGTTCATATGAAAGCACCATGTGAGGATTTGCATCCTTACAGTTCTTCCACTACAGGGATCTTAGCTATCCATTTAACAGCTGGGAAATTCCATTATGCACAATTCAGAAAATCCATTTCATTGGGCGCAAGCCCTGTTGTGTGTGATCTTCAGTAGGCCCAGTGACCTAATGTAGGACTTGGCCATACTGTATGACAGACAGCAGTATTCTTCCCATGTTTTCATATGGGCCATTGAAATGGAGAATGAAAGGATAGGCTACCTAGTGAGTGCCTAGATTTGAACTTCCTGGTTGCTCAGCCACTATCTCACACTGACTTTCTAATCTATTTTAAGGACAATAAATGACTGTTTTAAATGACTACTTTTAAATGACTATTGAGAAAAATGATTTTGGCTCACTTGGAAGGTTCTAATCAATTATAGAGTTGTAAGCAGAGGTTTCTTTGTTTCTGTGGACTTTACTATGTAATCTACTCTTTCAATATATTCTTATATATTTCAATATATTCTTTTTTTAAAAAAATCCCTTTAAGTGCATTACTCACATGCATAATTCAGAGGCGGTGTGTCAGAAAATAAGCTGCTTTTGCTTAAAGAATCTGCCATTGAGGAAAGCATAACTGTGCAGTAGTTGATCTGCAAAGCAAATATGTTTCCGTTATCAGGTTCTATTATCATTCAAAACAGATTGATATGACATTCATAAGAGAGATACATGAAAGCATATGCACAATAATCTCCTTTCATGGTGCAGCAATGGTATACCTCATCCTGGGAGTATATTTGGCCATTGATTTTACTGTAACTAAAAACACCACCAGTTATTAAGCTAACAAGCCACTGGAGCACAAAACTCCATCATTTATTCCTTGAGGTTGTAGCCCTCTTTTACTTGGGAGTAAGGTCCCACTGCATGCAGTGGGACTCATTACTGAGTAAACATGTTCAGGATTATACATTGTTCATTAGGTGTTTTACCAGTGTTGATACTCTTCTGTCCAGTTTCCCATTGTCCTGTTGTGGCTTACAGAACTTACAATATGGGAGAGTTTAATATTGAATTGGGTACACATACAATTTTGGAGAATGATCCCTGATGAGGTTTCCATTACAAAAAAGAAATGAAGAAAAAAAATCACAGAAACATTTCTTGCCCTGTTAGGGAATCAGAAGAAAAGCTGTTTGTAAGAATGGGACAAAAAAATAGTATGGGCAATAGAGACTCCCTGATATCAACATTAGCTGTCAAAATGACCTCATGTCTCCTCAGAGATAGGCATAACCTGTAATTTCTCCCATTTTAAAGACACCTTAGTAAATTCATATTAACCATAATAGCAGCCAAACCTCAGTACTAGTTAAACATGGCAGGGGGTTGGACTGGATGGCCCTTGTGGTCTTTTACAACTCTATGATTTTGTGATTCTCTGAAGCGAGTGCCCAAAACAAACTCCTACAGTGCCCAAAACAAATAGACAAAAGTGTACAGACTTGTCCATGCAAGATTTTTTTAAAAACAGACCTTGGGAAAAACATATACCATTTAATACTTGCTAACCATAAACATGGTGTCCCAGAGAAACTAAAGAATTGCTGAAATACACGAAACAGGATTCTTACTTGGGATTCAAAAGATCTAAGCCGCTTTTCTTGCTCTTTCAGACAACTAAAGTTCTTTGAAAGAATATTCACCCTGTTTTGTTTTTTGGAAAAGAAAATTTTAAAAATTAACAAAGAAGCTTTGGCATTACAAGAGCCTCCCCCAGACCTTTACTCAGATTGGACCATGCTTGGATTTGAACCTGGGACCTGTCTGGACAGCATCTGCTTGTTTTTTTGCAAAGGATTCAGTCCAGTGAACATTTGAGAGAAAACTTTTTAGAGAACATAAAAAATAATATTCATAAAGAGAAAGGACTGTAGGATTGCATTCACCTAGCCTCAAACTCAGCTTGCTTCCGTCTGATCTGTCCTGAGATCCTAGGGTTTTTTTACCTGCAACTCTTCATTCCTATGTTTTGAGGAAATTGTGGTGGCCAAATTTCTAGATCTAGAACTGGAGAAAGCAATTCATATAGCTGATATTTCTATGCAATCCTTTGCCAAGTTGCCATTCCCTTAGTGGCCTCCATTGCTGCTCCCTTGGATGATACACTGGGTGCCTGAATTTATTGTGGAATCATTCAGAAGCCATTCTGTTTATATCTCCCTTCACAAGAGGATCATGAGATGTGCACAGTGGATGGCTTGAACTGACAGTATTTTCCTGTACTTCTGATGCAAAATCTGTTTTCCCAAGTGATTGTATGATGTGTAAGTTTCAGTGCTTTGGTTATTCTTTTAGGCTAGGGAAGGATCTGCTAGTCCAGTATTGCATTTCAGACATGTACCGTATACATTTATCTAATGCATGGTTTGGCTAGAGTGTTTAGGTTTTTACATTTAGACTAAACAGCATGGGGTGGGATGGCATTTCTGGTATTGGAGCCAGACTGGTTGTGGGGGCGGCGGGGAGCTTTACATGTAGATTACAAGCAGAAGAGGGGTGGCTTTTGCTCCCATCCTTATTTCATTAAATCTTACTTGTCTGCCATTTTCTTTAGTCTTTCTTCATTGCTTTCTTTTCTCTTTCTGTCCAGATTTGCCAGGTAGTTTTCTTTTTGTAGCACCTCCCAGGTGATGATTTTCTGATCCAGCCCTTCTGGCAGATCTCTTTCTATAGAAGAAACAAAAAAGACACTATGTAATTAAGGGGTGGGCTTTTGAGGGCCTTATCAATGAAGAAGAAAGGAAGACCAAAACCTTATGAATCTGTTTTGCTGTATAACAAATCACAATTATTATTGTTACTCACTGATAGAACTTCAGTTCTAGGCCATAGCCTAGAAAACCTTGAGTACATCAGAATGGTGTCTAACCACGTTACCTTTCACAGAGCTTCCCCATATCTAAAACACTTTTAAGTTGTTTGTGATTTGAGAGTTATAGACCCATTCTTCTGTTAGAATGGGATGCTTTATTCAGAGTCTAATGGAACTTCAGTATCATTTCCCATCACCTGAAAAGCAATGCTTTCATTGGAGAGAGTTCACACGTGTGACTGTGAATCAAGCTGCCTGTGAGAATCAGCCCTCCTTTCTTTTTCATTATTTCTTTATTTGTAGCTTACCCAAATGCTCTTTTTTGTGTTCTGTCTTCTTAAAAAGCCTTCTAAGAAACAGTTTAATGTGGTCAATAATGATAAAGGGAGGAGCAAATGCCGGGCGACTATGGTATTCAACAATCAAATTGTAACGTTGAAATTTCCAGAAGATGTCTGCATTTCCCTGAACGACCTGGAAAGTGTAACTTAAAGGGAAAACGAGTCACATCAACATATTTCTAATGCATTCTAGTCCCCCCATTCACCCAACTACATAACATACTTTGTTTTGGTTTTTTCTTATTGAAGGAAGAGGGTGCTACAAGAAAAATTCAGACAAGACGTAATGCATCAATTGTGAACTATTTTACACTCTTGTGAAAATAAAATAAACATGGCAACTGTGTATTCTATGTCGTGGCACACTTTTCTTGAGTTGACAAGGACAGATCTGGACACTGGGTTTGTTCAAAGCTGCAAGGCTGGATCCAGATTTTTAAGTGTATGCAACTGGTTCCCCAAAAGCTGGCAGAGCACCTTTCATGAAAGAGCCCTTCAGTCTCTAGAAGGCAGACCCTGAATCCAGCCCAGTATCAAGATACATCTTAGTGTCATGCCTTAAAATAGTAAGATGTTCATGATGCCATTTTCAAACCACAGGAATGGTGAAAAGTGTAAGACAGAAGCAAATGCACCAGCAAGGATCTCACAATTTTCTGCTTATTTTTTTAATCATAAAGCCAAAGCAAATAAAAATATATCCCACTATTTGTACTTCGTATAGGTGGTTATATTTTCATAGCACCATTATTTATTTGCCTTTAAAGTACCGTAGTGTGTTTCCCAAACTGTAAGTGCCATTATTTAGCATTTGCAAGCTGGAAGCAGCTAACATAACATGTAGATTATATTAGTCGAAACTTGCATCTTTGTTTTTGTTAGGAGTCACTCAGTTTTGCATTGAGTTCAGACTTTCCATTTTATTTCATTTCCTTGGCAAAAGGATGTTCCTTATGTCAGATAATAGAACACTACCCAGTGTTGGTGGTCTAGGTCACCTAAACACAGTGGTTCCCATCAAAATAATGGGCTCCATCAGAGGTGTAATGTTACAAATCAATGAGAGGTAAGCCTGATGAGCTGAAAACAACTCATTCCCTTCACCAAAGCTGACCAACTATGCTGCTCTGTCTGTCAATGTGTGCGTATGTCGGGATATAGCTTTCCTCTGTACAGGGTTAGCCAAGCTCAAGTCATGCTGGATACTTTCACTCGATAATGGGGAAAAAAATCCAGCTAGGGCAAATATGTTGGATAAAGGTGTATCACATCAAACATCCAGAATTTTGCATAGTCTCAAAATAGCACTAGCCATTTAACCACAGTGGGACATAATAGTAAATTAATAGCTTTTCTCCAAGGGCTGCAGTACTACGTTTATAAAATATAAAAAAAATATAAAATAGTAAGAATATGAACTTTACAAAGAAAAAAACCACACTGTATTTAAATACAACACCCCTCCCCATATCCGCAGAACCAATATTTGTGGTTTTAGTTATCTGAGGGACACAAATTAGGGGACACAAACCATAGAGTCATGCTGGAAAATGCCTTTGGAAAATACAGCAGTACTGTTTGACCCCTAGGATTGGGCAGAGGGGTTTCAAACACAGAGGAAATGCCTTCCACACACTCTAGAGAGCTTCGGGGACCATTTTAGAGCCAAAAAAAAAAAAAGAAGAAGAAGAAGAAGGAAAGAAAGAATGAACGAACTGCACTTTTTAAAAACCCTCTGGGGGTTACAGGTGGCCTATAGGCCACACTGTCCACCCCAGGTTTAAACTGACTATAGTGGCAGCTCCTTTGAAAAAGTTTGGTAAACCTAAGTGGCAATGACATCTATGGTAATTAAGTGTACTTTTTGGTGTGCTGAAGGCATTTATTCCTGTACTGTGTATTTTAACTGGGATTAAACATACCATGAGGAGCAGCCAGCATGGCATAGTGATTTGAATATTGCACTATAACTGGAGACCAGGGTTCAAATCCTTGCTCAGCCATGAAACCCACTGGGTGACCGTGGGCAAGTCACACTCTCAGTCTCAGAGGAAGGCAATGGCAAACCTGCTCTGAACAAATCTTGCCAAGAAAAACCCGTGCTAGGTTTCCCTTAAGGTTGCCATAAGTGGAAAATGACTTGAAGGCACACAACAACAATAACAACAACAAATTGTAGTCCAATATTTTATCAGTGGTGGTTTTGTAGAAGGTCTATTATGGGTTTATTTTATTTTATTTTATTTTGTTCTTTCCTCCTTTCATTAGTATACACATGATACTTGCCTGAACATGGCAATCAAGAGATTCATAAGCAGCACGTTTGTAACCAGTAGGAAAATGACCAAGAGAAGTATGACAAGCCAGTTAGCATAGACATTAGGACATGACCACACATTCTCCATCATGGTCTCTACTGGACTGGATGTGCAGTTCCCAAAGTTCATGCGAGATGCTGTAGTGAAGTAAAATAACAAGGGAATTTTCTGAAATGATGTTAAAGATCTACCAACACAGGGTTTTACCCAAGGACTCAGCTGAGCTTGATTTAGCCCAAATTAGAACATCAACATCTCTAGTGAACAGACCTACAGTCAGCAGATTCCAACAAAGGACAAATGTCCCTACTACAGCTAGTAGGGAAAAGGTAGTTAACTCTGTACTTGGCCAGCTTTTCAAGTAGTGTTGTAGCTGTGCCTTTTAGAGTGGAAATACAGTTGGAGGCAGATTTAGGATGCATCTACACTATAGGAATACAGTGGGCCCTTTGTATCTGCTGGGGTTTGGTTCCAGGACCCACCCATCCACCATGGATATCAAAATCTGTAGATGCTCAAGTCCCATTATCTACAATGACATAGTAAAATGGTGTCCCTTATATAAAATGGAAAAATCAAGGTTTGCATCTTGGATTTTTTAAAAAACAAATATTTTCAAGCCATGGATGGTGGAATATGTGGATGCCAAATCCATGGATACAGAAGGCCAACCGTAATGCAGCTTGACTACCACTTTAACTGCTGTAATGTCATCCTATGGAATCCTGGGATTTGTAGTTTTACAAGGTCTTTAGCCTTCTTTGCCAATGAGTGCTGGTTTCTCACAAAACTGCAAATCCCAGGATTCTGTAGGATGGAGCCATGGCAGTTAAAGTGGTGTCAAACTGCATTATTTCCACAGTGTAGGTGCACCTAGTTATACTTAGAATAGAGCAAATGAAACCATCGCTAATCTATACTCCATTGATTTCAGTGGCTTCAAATATTTGCATGCTATGAAAAAACTTTGCAAGCTGATCTCTGCACATTGCCCAGACTTTAAAAGGCACATTTGGTGAACATGTAAGAGAGGACCTTCTCAGTGGCTGCTTCCAGGCTGTGAAACTCACTAAACTGGCCTGTTCCCTTTGTCTTTTTGCAAAAGCCTTCTCATTCTGACAAGCCTTCAGCATTTCTCTGGTGGTGAAGGACAGGAAGTCTGGTGGGTAGGTAAAATATTTCTTTACTACTAAGTGCTGGAGTGTTAGACTAGGACACTGGGAGACCAGGGTTCAAATCCCCACTTAGCTATGGAAACCCACTGGGTGACCTTGGGCAAGTCACACTCTTTGTCTCAGAGGAAGGCAAGGGCAACCTGCCTCAGAAACATCTGCCAAGAAAGCCCCATGTTAGAATCACTATAAATCAGAAATGAGTTGAACGCACACAACTGCTACTACTACAACAACTACTTCTGCCGCTGCTACTTCTATTGCTACTATGGGTGATTTGCTTTTAAGCTGTTTTTAATCCAGTTGTATTTATTAATATTATAACTCATTTGATTCTGATTATATAATGTTGTGTTTTACTTGTACTTATTTTTAATCATGTTGTGAACTGCCTCTCAGGTGTCCAAAGGGGAAGCAAGGAGACACTGGCTTCCCCTCTGGAATTACTTACTTACTTCATTGTGTACAGAGCCAGACACATATGCAGTGAGTCAGCAAGGAGTCTAGAGTGACCTCTATAAGTAACCTCACACTTATTGAGGCATGGACCCTCTGCTCACTTCTGGCAGAAAGCATCCCTGTGCCAGCAGATAGCTCAGATGAATGCAACTTGTAACTTCTGATATAATGCTGCTGTACTTCCAAAGCACTTCTTGTTCCAAACATTTTGGTTAAGGGATACTCAACCTGTAGTAGCCTCCAGCCTTTCATTAGTGTAATAGGAAATATTTTTACAAACCGGAAACAGCAGAACACCACTAACCACTATATTTATTAAATACTCTGTCACAGCAGGGGAAGGTAAAAAAGTAGTCTGCCCTCCCCAATAAACTATAACCCTCCACATTCTAAACATTCACTTTTTAAAAATCCATAGTAGAAGCTAATATGTGAAGTAAAATGTGCAACCATTATTCTGCTGTTTGTATTCTAAGCAATTAGACTGCTCCCACAGTGTTTTCAGTCAATGAATTAAGTCTTAAATTAAATTTAATTAAATGAATTGTGTTCCAAAGAACATTTGTACAGTTCAAACCTTAAATAATTCAAAAGTTCTTGTTAGATGTTAGCTGATCTAAAAAGTGGCAGTCAACAATGTGAAGAACAAAATGAATAGTCCATACACCTTAGAACTCCATACACACACACTTTTGATCGAGCACTGCCATTTCCCCTCACCTTGCCCAGACGTCAGTCCCACAGTAGGAGTGGACAAAATACAGCCTGGGAACAGATCCCCCCACAAGTGTTTTTGCATAAGTCCCTTTTAAACAAGGGGAGGGGGAATGTGCAAAAAGCATAGAGAAGATGTTATCTGCAGGTTAAACCTTTGTTCTTCTGTCTTATCATGCATAATCCACTGTAAGATAATGCTAATGGGTTCATGAAACTCACAGTCTATTTCATCCAGTGGAATCTGTCCAAATATTTGAAGATAGGGACGGTAAAGAACCCTCCTGAAGATCCATTCAGCTCGACTGTCGTCAGGATGGAGCAACGCTTGTGTGGTTACCCCATAGGCAATCAGCCACACACTCAGGAAGAAAAGGAAGAAGAAAACATCTTTCATCTGTAAAAGAAATACAGAACTGAAGTGTGAAATAAAAAGTACATAGTACATAGATCAAAAGAGGATTTTTAAAAAATGGGATTTTGTGCCCAAGGTTGCCTTCTCAGCATGTACTCCTCAAAAACCATTTTCTACACTGACTGACTGAAAGGGCAATTTTATGCTACATGTATTCCATAATGATATAGTGAAAAGTTGATTAAATTGTAGGAAGCAGCTCAGAACTGGTTCCATGCCTGCTCAGCTTATACGAGCAAAGTATCCAGCCATCCCACCATCCTCCCTCCAAGACATGTTAGGGCAATTTACTACTACTAGCTGGACCTGGCGTACCATACGCCATTAAAAAACTCCCCGTAAAATGCCCAGTAACCCTCATGAAAACCCTGTAAGGTAGGCTGGTGGGTTTAACTTGTCCCCCCCCCACTGTCAAACTCACCCCCCCGCCACTAAACTCAGCCCTCCCACCACCAAACTCGCAACCCCCCCCCACCGGTTGCCTCCCCACTGATGAACTCCCCCCTGGCTAAACTCACCCCAGCAAACTCGGGGCTCCCGCCCACTGCCAAAGTCACCCCCAGCACTTGCCCTGCTGCCACCGAACTTGCCCCCCCTGAACTTGCCCCCTGCTGCTGCCAAAATTACCCCCCTGCTGAACCCCCCCCCCCCCGCTGAACATGCCCCTGCTGCTACTGAACTCGGATCCTCGCCACCAAACTGGTCCCCTCCACCACCAAAGTCACTCCCTGCCACTGAAGTTGCCCCCCCTGCCACTGAACTGCCCCCCTCCGCTGCTGGAGTCCCCCCCCGCTGCCAAACTGGCCCCCTCTGCTGCCAAAGTCGCCTCTGCGGCATTTGCCCTCCTGCCGCAAAACTCCCCCCACCAAACTCGCCTCCCAGCAAACTCAGCTCCCCCGTCGCTGAACTCACACACCACCTCTGCCAAATTTCCCCCCACACTGCCCCCTGCATTAAGACATATGCCACATCCCCCCTCATGCTACTCACACTCCCTCTGCAGCTGCCATGTTTAGAAAGGACTTCAACTTCCACATTGTCCTTCCCCCACTGTGCTGATTGGCTGTCCAACAGAGCTTTGATTGGTTGGTCAGTTCCCTAAGCAGCCAATCAGCATACTGGAAACGGCAACATACCTAAGAGCAATATATATATATAGATCTGTTTTTGTGCACGATATTCTATAGGGCATAGAATCATAGAATCATAGAATTGCAGAGTTGGAAGAGACCACGAGGGCCATCCAGTCCAACCCCCCTGCCACACAGGAAATCACAATCAAAGCATCCCCGACAGATGGCCATCCAGCCTCTGTTTAAAGACCTCCAAGGAAGGAGACCCCACCACGCTCCGAGGAAGTGTGTTCCACTGCCGAACAGCTCTTACTGTCAAAAAGTTCCTCCTCATGTTGAGGTGGAATCTCTGTTCCTGGAGCTTGCACCCATTGCTCCGTGTTCCAGTCTCTGGAGCAGCAGAAAACAAGCCTGCTCCATCCTCAGCATGACATCCCTTCAAATACTTAAACAGGGCTATCATATCACCTCTAAACCGTCTTTTTTCCAGGCTAAACATACCCAGCTCCCTAAGTCTCTCCTCATAAGGCATCGTTTCCAGACCTTTCACCATTTTAGTTGCCCTTCTCTGGACACGCTCCAATTTGTCAATATCCTTTCTGAATTGTGGTGCCCAGAACTGGACACAGTATTCTAAGTGAGGTCTGACCAAGGCAGAATAGAGTGGCACTATTACTTCCCTTGATCTAGACACTATACTTCTATTGATACAGCCCAAAATTGCATTGGCCTTTTTAGCTGCCGCATCACACTGTTGGCTCATGTTCAACTTGTGGTCTACTAGGACTCCTAGATCCCTTTCGCACGTAGTCTCATTCAGCCAGGTCTCTCCCATCCTATATTTATGCATTTCATTTTTCCGCCCTAAATGCAGTACTTTACATTTCTCCGTATTGAATTTCATTTTGTTAGCTTTGGCCCAGCTCTCCAGTCTATCCAGGTCATTCTGAATTTTGATCCTGTCCTCTAGGGTATTAGCTACTCCTCCCAATTTGGTGTCATCTGCAAATTTGATAAGTATGCCCCTAATTCCCTCATCTAAGTCATTGATAAAGATGTTGAATAGCACTGGGCCCAGGACAGAACCCTGTGGCACCCCACTGGTCACATCTTTCCAAGACGAAGAGGAGCCACTGCTGATCACCCTTTGGGTTCGGCCGGTCAACCAATTACAAATCCATTGAACAGTAAACTTGTCTAGCCCACATTCTGCAAGCTTGTTTACAAGAATGTCATGGGGAACCTTGTCAAAGGCCTTACTGAAATCAAGGTATGCAATGTCCACAGCATTCCCTTCATCTACCAAGCTGGTAACTTTATCAAAAAAAGAGATCAGATTAGTCTGGCATGACTTGTTTCTCTGAAACCCATGTTGACTTTTTGTGATTATGGCATTGCCTTCTAAATGTTCACAGACTCTCTGTTTAATGATCTGTTCTAGAATCTTCCCTGGTATTGATGTCAGACTAACTGGACGATAGTTGTTGGGATCCTCTTTTTTCCCCTTTTTGAAGATGGGAACAACGTTTGCCCTCCTCCAGTCTGCTGGGACTTCTCCTGTTCTCCAGGAGTTCTCAAAGATTATTGCCAATGGCTCTGAGATTATATTTGCCAGCTCTTTTAATACTCTTGGATGTAGTTCATCTGGTCCTGGAGATTTAAATTCATTTAGATTAAGAAGGTATTCCTGTACTACCTCTTTACTTATTTTGAGCTGGATTTCCCCTATTGTGTCCTCTGTTCCATTCTCCTCAGGTTGGTCCTCCTTTTCCTTTTCTGAAAACACTGAGGCAAAGAAGGTGTTGAGTAATTCTGCCTTTTCTCTGTCCCCTGTTAGCATTTTGCCATCTTCTCCACGTAGCGGCCCTATCATTTCCTTCTTCCTCCTTTTGCTGCGGACATACCCCAAAAAACCCTTTTTATTGTTCTTAACCTCCCTAGCAAGCCTGAGCTCATACTGCGCTTTAGCTTTTCTGACTTTACTCCTACACGTGTTCGCTATCTGTTTGAATTCTTCTTTGGTGATTTCCCCCCTTTTCCATTTCCTATACATGTTCCGTTTAAAACTTAGCTCCATTGAAAGTTCTTTAGTCATCCATCCTGGTTTCTTAAGACACCTCCCATTTTTCTTCCTCAATGGTACTGTTTGAAATTGTGCCTTCAGTATCTCCCTTTTGAGAAAGTCCCATCCGTCTTGAGGTCTCTTCTCTTTTAGTATTCTTGACCATGGGATCATCCCCAGTATTTCCCTGAGTTTACTGAAATCAGCTCTCCTAAAGTCAAGAATACGTGTCTGACTATGCCTGGCTTCTCCTTTCCATTGTATAACAAACTCCAGGAGAACATGATCACTCTCACCTAAGGATCCCACCACTTGCACCCCATTAACCAGGTCGTCTCTGTTGGTTAGGATCAGATCTAAAATAGCTGACCCCCTTGTTGCCTCTTCCACCTTTTGGACCATGAAATTGTCTTCCAGGCATGTAAGGAATTTGCTAGACCTTGTAGTTTTGGCTGAGTTAGATTGCCAGCAAATATCAGGATAGTTGAAGTCACCCATCACTACTACATCTCTCCTTTCTGCATGTATGTTCATCTGTTCTAGAAAGGCAACATCCAATTCCTCCGTCTGATTTGGGGGTCTGTAGTAGAGTCCCACAATAACATCCCTGTTGTTTCCCTCCCCTTTAATTTTTATCCAGATGCTCTCCACCTGGCTTCCAGTATTGATGTCGTGGATCACTTCACTGGTGTAAATATCCCTGACATATAATGCTATTCCTCCTCCTTTCCTGTTTGGCCTGTTTCTCCTATAAAGGTTATACCCCTCTATTCCTACATTCCAATCATGAGACTCGTCCCACCAGGTTTCAGTAACGCCTATTATATCATATTTGTTTTGTAGTGCAAGGAGTTCAAGTTCATCTTGCTTATTTCCCATGCTCTGTGCATTAGTGTAGAGACATCTGAGACCATGTGTTCCCTTTACTTGCTGCCTGTGCAAGTTTTTTTGCCTCCCACTGTTGGGTCCTTGCGCTGTTTGCCTTGTTCCCTCTATGACAGTTTGACTATTTTCTCCAGCCCTTTTGCCTTCCAGAATACTGTCTCCCTCCCCCATTTGACTCAGTTTAAAGCCCTCCTGATCAAATTCTTGAGACTGTTGGCAAAAATGTTTCTTCCAACTGTTGTAAGATGCACCCCATCTCTTGCCAGAAGTCCCCCCGCATGGAAGCGCAGTCCATGATCCAAGAATCCAATTTGTTCTCGGCGACACCATCTACGGAGCCAGTTGTTTACGTCGGCTATTTTCCTCTCCCTTCTTGGACCATGCCCTTCAACTGGCAGAAGAGACGAGATGACCACCTGTGCGTTCATTTCTTTCAGCTTCCTCCCCAGGGCCTCATAATCTCTTCTGATCTTGGGAAAGCTGTGCCTTGCAGTATCATTGGTTCCCACATGGACCAAAAGGAAGGGGTAATGATCCGTAGGCTTGACGAGTCTTGTCAGCCTCTCGGTCACATCACAGATCTTTGCCCCAGGGAGACAACACACCTCCCGAGTCATCTTGTCAGGCCCACATACCACTGCTTCTGTACCCCTCAGCAAGGAGTCCCCCACCACCACCACACGCCTCCGCCGAGGCTTCGCAGCTGCTGTTCCTTGCGGTGGTCCTCTCAAGGTCCCCTGCTCTACCCCTGAAGTCTGTCCATGCTGTTCTTCCTCGTTGTCCTTGATAAGGGAAAGGGCTTCGAATCGATTCTGTAGCTGCAAGCTGCTGGAAGAATCCCTGGATTTTCTTGTTCTGTGTGTGACATTCCTCCAGCTGTCTACTTCCTGTGTCCGTGAAGTGACCCTCTCCTCCACAGCCACTTCCTCTGTGCGGTCCCCATCCAAGACTGTTCGTTCTGTTCTGTCCAGGAAAACCTCTTGCTCACGAATCTGTTGAAGTGTAGCTACCCGTGTCTCCAGCTGCTGTACTTTCTCCTCCAAGAGGGCTACCAGCTTGCATTTGGTGCATGTGAAGTTCTCCACGTCTGTAGACAAGAATACAAACATCGCACAAGTGTTGCAAGTGACTGCTGCAGTCCCCTCAGTGTCCATGATGAGAGCTTTTAGGTAATCTAAGAACTCTTAGTTAACGCTGAGAATGCTAAGCTGTACTTTTAGGTCTGCTGTATTTTTGTTTGGTTACTGAAATTCGCGCGCCGTTAGGCGCGAGCCTCTGGCTCTTGAGGGTGAAAGGGCAAGGTCAGAAGTTCAAGCCCCTCAGCAACAAGCAGCCTCTCCCAACAGTTTTTTAAAAAAATTCAATCTCCCCAGTCAGAATGGCTGTCCAGAAGTTGCTTCCTTCTTCTCCCTGGCAGGAAACTGGCAGGAAACTTGCTGTCCAGAAGCTGCTCTCCTTCTCTCTGGCAGGAAACTGGCCTGGAAAGCCTCTGCAAGGACTTATATAGAGCTAGGCTCCCAGCTCCACCCCCTAATGACTCACAGGTGTGACTCACAGGTGTGACTCACAGGAAGGCTCTTGAGGGTAAAAGGGCAAGGTCAGAAGTTCAAGCCCCTCAGCAACAAGCAGCCTCTCCCAACAGTTTTTTAAAAAAATTCAATCTCCCCAGTCAGAATGGCTGTCCAGAAGTTGCTTCCTTCTTCTCCCTGGCAGGAAACTTGCTGTCCAGAAGCTGCTCTCCTTCTCTCTGGCAGGAAACTGGCCTGGAAAGCCTCTGCAAGGACTTATATAGAGCTAGGCTCCCAGCTCCACCCCCTAATGACTCACAGGTATGACTCACAGGTGTGACTCACAGGAAGGCTCCTGAGGGTAAAAGGGGAAGGTCAGAAGTTCAAGCCCCTCAGCAACAAGCAGCCTCTCCCAACAGTTTTTTAAAAAAATTCAATCTCCCCAGTCAGAATGGCTGTCCAGAAGTTGCTTCCTTCTTCTCCCTGGCAGGAAACTTGCTGTCCAGAAGCTGCTCTCCTTCTCTCTGGCAGGAAACTGGCCTGGAAAGCCTCTGCAAGGACTTATATAGAGCTAGGCTCCCAGCTCCACCCCCTAATGACTCACAGGTATGACTCACAGGTGTGACTCACAGGAAGGCTCCTGAGGGTAAAAGGGGAAGGTCAGAAGTTCAAGCCCCTCAGCAACAAGCAGCCTCTCCCAACAGTTTTTTAAAAAAATTCAATCTCCCCAGTCAGAATGGCTGTCCAGAAGTTGCTTCCTTCTTCTCCCTGGCAGGAAACTTGCTGTCCAGAAGCTGCTCTCCTTCTCTCTGGCAGGAAACTGGCCTGGAAAGCCTCTGCAAGGACTTATATAGAGCTAGGCTCCCAGCTCCACCCCCTAATGACTCACAGGTATGACTCACAGGTGTGACTCACAGGAAGGCTCCTGAGGGTAAAAGGGGAAGGTCAGAAGTTCAAGCCCCTCAGCAACAAGCAGCCTCTCCCAACAGTTTTTTAAAAAAATTCAATCTCCCCAGTCAGAATGGCTGTCCAGAAGTTGCTTCCTTCTTCTCCCTGGCAGGAAACTTGCTGTCCAGAAGCTGCTCTCCTTCTCTCTGGCAGGAAACTGGCCTGGAAAGCCTCTGCAAGGACTTATATAGAGCTAGGCTCCCAGCTCCACCCCCTAATGACTCACAGGTATGACTCACAGGTGTGACTCACAGGAAGGCTCCTGAGGGTAAAAGGGGAAGGTCAGAAGTTCAAGCCCCTCAGCAACAAGCAGCCTCTCCCAACAGTTTTTTAAAAAAATTCAATCTCCCCAGTCAGAATGGCTGTCCAGAAGTTGCTTCCTTCTTCTCCCTGGCAGGAAACTTGCTGTCCAGAAGCTGCTCTCCTTCTCTCTGGCAGGAAACTGGCCTGGAAAGCCTCTGCAAGGACTTATATAGAGCTAGGCTCCCAGCTCCACCCCCTAATGACTCACAGGTATGACTCACAGGTGTGACTCACAGGAAGGCTCCTGAGGGTAAAAGGGGAAGGTCAGAAGTTCAAGCCCCTCAGCAACAAGCAGCCTCTCCCAACAGTTTTTTAAAAAAATTCAATCTCCCCAGTCAGAATGGCTGTCCAGAAGTTGCTTCCTTCTTCTCCCTGGCAGGAAACTTGCTGTCCAGAAGCTGCTCTCCTTCTCTCTGGCAGGAAACTGGCCTGGAAAGCCTCTGCAAGGACTTATATAGAGCTAGGCTCCCAGCTCCACCCCCTAATGACTCACAGGTATGACTCACAGGTGTGACTCACAGGAAGGCTCCTGAGGGTAAAAGGGGAAGGTCAGAAGTTCAAGCCCCTCAGCAACAAGCAGCCTCTCCCAACAGTTTTTTAAAAAAATTCAATCTCCCCAGTCAGAATGGCTGTCCAGAAGTTGCTTCCTTCTTCTCCCTGGCAGGAAACTTGCTGTCCAGAAGCTGCTCTCCTTCTCTCTGGCAGGAAACTGGCCTGGAAAGCCTCTGCAAGGACTTATATAGAGCTAGGCTCCCAGCTCCACCCCCTAATGACTCACAGGTATGACTCACAGGTGTGACTCACAGGAAGGCTCCTGAGGGTAAAAGGGGAAGGTCAGAAGTTCAAGCCCCTCAGCAACAAGCAGCCTCTCCCAACAGTTTTTTTAAAAAATTCAATCTCCCCAGTCAGAATGGCTGTCCAGAAGTTGCTTCCTTCTTCTCCCTGGCAGGAAACTTGCTGTCCAGAAGCTGCTCTCCTTCTCTCTGGCAGGAAACTGGCCTGGAAAGCCTCTGCAAGGACTTATATAGAGCTAGGCTCCCAGCTCCACCCCCTAATGACTCACAGGTATGACTCACAGGTGTGACTCACAGGAAGGCTCCTGAGGGTAAAAGGGGAAGGTCAGAAGTTCAAGCCCCTCAGCAACAAGCAGCCTCTCCCAACAGTTTTTTTAAAAAATTCAATCTCCCCAGTCAGAATGGCTGTCCAGAAGTTGCTTCCTTCTTCTCCCTGGCAGGAAACTTGCTGTCCAGAAGCTGCTCTCCTTCTCTCTGGCAGGAAACTGGCCTGGAAAGCCTCTGCAAGGACTTATATAGAGCTAGGCTCCCAGCTCCACCCCCTAATGACTCACAGGTATGACTCACAGGTGTGACTCACAGGAAGGCTCCTGAGGGTAAAAGGGGAAGGTCAGAAGTTCAAGCCCCTCAGCAACAAGCAGCCTCTCCCAACAGTTTTTTAAAAAAATTCAATCTCCCCAGTCAGAATGGCTGTCCAGAAGTTGCTTCCTTCTTCTCCCTGGCAGGAAACTTGCTGTCCAGAAGCTGCTCTCCTTCTCTCTGGCAGGAAACTGGCCTGGAAAGCCTCTGCAAGGACTTATATAGAGCTAGGCTCCCAGCTCCACCCCCTAATGACTCACAGGTATGACTCACAGGTGTGACTCACAGGAAGGCTCCTGAGGGTAAAAGGGGAAGGTCAGAAGTTCAAGCCCCTCAGCAACAAGCAGCCTCTCCCAACAGTTTTTTAAAAAAATTCAATCTCCCCAGTCAGAATGGCTGTCCAGAAGTTGCTTCCTTCTTCTCCCTGGCAGGAAACTTGCTGTCCAGAAGCTGCTCTCCTTCTCTCTGGCAGGAAACTGGCCTGGAAAGCCTCTGCAAGGACTTATATAGAGCTAGGCTCCCAGCTCCACCCCCTAATGACTCACAGGTATGACTCACAGGTGTGACTCACAGGAAGGCTCCTGAGGGTAAAAGGGGAAGGTCAGAAGTTCAAGCCCCTCAGCAACAAGCAGCCTCTCCCAACAGTTTTTTAAAAAAATTCAATCTCCCCAGTCAGAATGGCTGTCCAGAAGTTGCTTCCTTCTTCTCCCTGGCAGGAAACTTGCTGTCCAGAAGCTGCTCTCCTTCTCTCTGGCAGGAAACTGGCCTGGAAAGCCTCTGCAAGGACTTATATAGAGCTAGGCTCCCAGCTCCACCCCCTAATGACTCACAGGTATGACTCACAGGTGTGACTCACAGGAAGGCTCCTGAGGGTAAAAGGGGAAGGTCAGAAGTTCAAGCCCCTCAGCAACAAGCAGCCTCTCCCAACAGTTTTTTAAAAAAATTCAATCTCCCCAGTCAGAATGGCTGTCCAGAAGTTGCTTCCTTCTTCTCCCTGGCAGGAAACTTGCTGTCCAGAAGCTGCTCTCCTTCTCTCTGGCAGGAAACTGGCCTGGAAAGCCTCTGCAAGGACTTATATAGAGCTAGGCTCCCAGCTCCACCCCCTAATGACTCACAGGTATGACTCACAGGTGTGACTCACAGGAAGGCTCCTGAGGGTAAAAGGGGAAGGTCAGAAGTTCAAGCCCCTCAGCAACAAGCAGCCTCTCCCAACAGTTTTTTTAAAAAATTCAATCTCCCCAGTCAGAATGGCTGTCCAGAAGTTGCTTCCTTCTTCTCCCTGGCAGGAAACTTGCTGTCCAGAAGCTGCTCTCCTTCTCTCTGGCAGGAAACTGGCCTGGAAAGCCTCTGCAAGGACTTATATAGAGCTAGGCTCCCAGCTCCACCCCCTAATGACTCACAGGTATGACTCACAGGTGTGACTCACAGGAAGGCTCCTGAGGGTAAAAGGGGAAGGTCAGAAGTTCAAGCCCCTCAGCAACAAGCAGCCTCTCCCAACAGTTTTTTAAAAAAATTCAATCTCCCCAGTCAGAATGGCTGTCCAGAAGTTGCTTCCTTCTTCTCCCTGGCAGGAAACTTGCTGTCCAGAAGCTGCTCTCCTTCTCTCTGGCAGGAAACTGGCCTGGAAAGCCTCTGCAAGGACTTATATAGAGCTAGGCTCCCAGCTCCACCCCCTAATGACTCACAGGTATGACTCACAGGTGTGACTCACAGGAAGGCTCCTGAGGGTAAAAGGGGAAGGTCAGAAGTTCAAGCCCCTCAGCAACAAGCAGCCTCTCCCAACAGTTTTTTAAAAAAATTCAATCTCCCCAGTCAGAATGGCTGTCCAGAAGTTGCTTCCTTCTTCTCCCTGGCAGGAAACTTGCTGTCCAGAAGCTGCTCTCCTTCTCTCTGGCAGGAAACTGGCCTGGAAAGCCTCTGCAAGGACTTATATAGAGCTAGGCTCCCAGCTCCACCCCCTAATGACTCACAGGTATGACTCACAGGTGTGACTCACAGGAAGGCTCCTGAGGGTAAAAGGGGAAGGTCAGAAGTTCAAGCCCCTCAGCAACAAGCAGCCTCTCCCAACAGTTTTTTAAAAAAATTCAATCTCCCCAGTCAGAATGGCTGTCCAGAAGTTGCTTCCTTCTTCTCCCTGGCAGGAAACTTGCTGTCCAGAAGCTGCTCTCCTTCTCTCTGGCAGGAAACTGGCCTGGAAAGCCTCTGCAAGGACTTATATAGAGCTAGGCTCCCAGCTCCACCCCCTAATGACTCACAGGTATGACTCACAGGTGTGACTCACAGGAAGGCTCCTGAGGGTAAAAGGGGAAGGTCAGAAGTTCAAGCCCCTCAGCAACAAGCAGCCTCTCCCAACAGTTTTTTAAAAAAATTCAATCTCCCCAGTCAGAATGGCTGTCCAGAAGTTGCTTCCTTCTTCTCCCTGGCAGGAAACTTGCTGTCCAGAAGCTGCTCTCCTTCTCTCTGGCAGGAAACTGGCCTGGAAAGCCTCTGCAAGGACTTATATAGAGCTAGGCTCCCAGCTCCACCCCCTAATGACTCACAGGTATGACTCACAGGTGTGACTCACAGGAAGGCTCCTGAGGGTAAAAGGGGAAGGTCAGAAGTTCAAGCCCCTCAGCAACAAGCAGCCTCTCCCAACAGTTTTTTTAAAAAATTCAATCTCCCCAGTCAGAATGGCTGTCCAGAAGTTGCTTCCTTCTTCTCCCTGGCAGGAAACTTGCTGTCCAGAAGCTGCTCTCCTTCTCTCTGGCAGGAAACTGGCCTGGAAAGCCTCTGCAAGGACTTATATAGAGCTAGGCTCCCAGCTCCACCCCCTAATGACTCACAGGTATGACTCACAGGTGTGACTCACAGGAAGGCTCCTGAGGGTAAAAGGGGAAGGTCAGAAGTTCAAGCCCCTCAGCAACAAGCAGCCTCTCCCAACAGTTTTTTAAAAAAAATTCAATCTCCCCAGTCAGAATGGCTGTCCAGAAGTTGCTTCCTTCTTCTCCCTGGCAGGAAACTTGCTGTCCAGAAGCTGCTCTCCTTCTCTCTGCCAGCCCCATCTCAGACTTGGGAAGGACAGGAGGTGGCTAGGAAGCTTCCTAGCCAGCTCTCGTCGTTCCTGAGTCTGAGATGAGGCTGGCAGTCCATCTCTGGTTTGGCTGGCTGGGTGGGGAGAGTGTTTGGCACCAAGCCTCGGCAGCAGCACCATGCAGATGACCCACAGGGGCGGCCGTCCCTGCCGCCCCTTTTCCAAGGGAGAGCTGGGCAGCTGGAGGAGCGGCCAAGTCCCCTGGGCTGGGTGGCCTCCTCGAGCGCTGCCAGCCTGCTTGCCATGATGCTGCTGTGAGGGAGACTTTGGGGGGCCCCTCCGAGCAGCAGAGCACTCTGGGCAAACTTTCCCGAGCGCCTCCAAAACTTTGATGTGAAGGGAAGGAGGAGGAAGGAAAGAAAGAAAGCAAGGGGAGGAGGCGGCTAAGGCGAAGGGTTCCGGAGACCAGCAGCCAATGCCCCCCTAGGCAGAGGCAGCCCAAGCCAGCCGTGGAGCTTCTCCGGCTCCAGGCAGCCCAGCCAAGCCGAGGTGCCCATGGAGCTTCCAGGTGAGGCGGGCGAGGCAAACTTGCCTCTTGCGCTTCGGCTCCAGGGAGACTGGGGGAGCTCAGCTGGCCAGGCTGCAGACCGCAGCGGCTGGGGAGAGCGGCAAACTGCGGAGTGAAGGCAGAGAGAGGAGGGAGGGCTGGGATGGGAGTCACCGAGCACAGGGAGCCAGGGGGAGAGAAAGGGAGGCGATATTCGGTGCCACCAAGCTGCGCCTCAGCTCTTCTCCACAACAGTGAGTGGAAGGGAAGGGAGAAAAAGCAAAACCTCCCTTCGCTCGCTCCCTGCTCTCCCTCGGCTTCCTCTCCTGCACCCAAGGCGGGTGCAGAAACTTTCCAGTGAGTAGAGCCAGCCCGCCTCGCCTCTGGTTTTGGCAGAAAACGAGGGCCACACGCGCCCTCCTTCACCTGTTGGGTGGCCAGCACCGCTGTGCATTTTATCTCGCTTCACTATTTTTGATCCTTTTTTCTTTGAACCACCCCCCCTTGCCCTTTGGCAATTTTTACTTTGGGGAGCTAGAGAGCCCAAAATCCCCCACCACCAAACAAAGCCCACAATCCCCCCGGCCAAAAAAAGGAACTTTTCAGACCTCTGTGAGTACACATGTGTTTAGCTTCCAGTTTAAGATACTGTTTCCTGTATCTGTTTACAGTAGGGCCCCATATCAACTGATACATTATCCACTGATTAAGTTATCCACAGGACACAAAACAGCACACCTATCATAGAGTCTTCCTAGAAAATGCATCCTCCCTAGCCATTTTCTAGGTCCTCCAAGGCAACTCAATGGTATTTTAAACCAGTCAGACTTCTGTGCTTTTACAAGGGCTCCAAGGGCCAGCAAAACCTCCAAGTCCCCCCTGCTTTAAAAACTCTATATTTAAAAACTCTATATAAAAACTCTATATTTTAACTTAAAAATTGGGGGGGGGCTCATATGCCCAGTCGTCTTATATGCCGGAATATACTGTATATGCAAAGCTATCCATGTTTGAAGTGCACACGCAGCCATGCCTGTGAATCAAGATGGTGGCCAAGAGTACAGCACGTTATTATTCTCTGCATATGTTGTCACTGCTGCAGAGTACTTTTTTCTTACTTGTAAATCAAAGATGCGCAAGCATGACCTTCCGCTTATAAAAAGCTCTTTGGTTGCCTCAGTGGAGCAAAAAAGTGCACTTGATAACATGAAATGTGAAAATGGCATTTCCAGCCATTTCTTTGCTGGCAAGCCCACCCACCACCTGCATGGCCGACCAATCTGCTCTTCACTTACGCCCTCACTAAGAATGCACAGCATCCCAAATTGGATGTTCAGATGTGTGATAATGCACAAACCCACACATTATTCAAAAAACCTTGGGGAAATCCATGAAAGCTTTATCCCCGTAGTAAATGGAGTTTTTGCCCCTCCTCCTTCCAAATACCATAAATCTTGTTCGCAGCATGTTGGAACAAAAGGTATTCTGGACGAATTCTATGAGGAGCATTTTCATTGTCTAGTCAACCCCCAAGACTTGGAAGGTGCAGATTCTGGCTTCCAGTGAGCCATGAAACTCACTTGCGTGCCTTGGCCCAGTCTGTCTCTTCTCCACCCACACACCCTCTGCCCAGCTTGCTGCATAGCATTGCTATGAGGATGAAGTAGAAGGTCATTTATAGTGCCTTAAGGACACTGGAGGAAAAGCAGCATATAAATGTAACTAATCTAAATAAATAATCCTTCTGTCACAGCAGGGTAAAGATGGATGAGGTAAAAGGAAAGAACTTTATGAACATAATTATGTGGAGGCAGGGAGCAGGTTGGATTAGCTGTTCTGGTCCTGTCAGTGTAGATCATTGTGCACCAATAGCACCATCATAAAGATTAATCTCTACTCCTTTTCTCTGCTACTTCATGAATCCTTTTCCTTCACACATTATGTTACCTACTCCAGAGAACTGATCAGAGTCTGGAAGCATTACATTTTGTTTGTTTTACTACTACAACAAGAATCACCCAGCCAGCCTGCTGAAAAATTCAGAGAGTTGTAGTCCAAACAGTAACTTTTCCAAGCTGTGGACTCGATGATTTTAAAGGTGGGAGACAGCTTTTCAAGAAGTATCATGAGTCCTTTAGCTATACCACTTTGCCTTCATGATTCTATGATGGTGGACAGCTCAGGTCCAGGTTATTTGAGGTCCCGTCTACACGATGAAAAATGACACGTATATGTTCGAAAGATCGGCAATCTGTACAGACTGCCGTTCAAATAGATACGTGTCATTCGGGGGGGGGGCGCAAAATTTACCTTTTAGTCCATGTCCGGCGGATCCAGGTCTTCATCTGGATCACAGGGATTAATCCGGAAAACATTCAAATGTTTGGCAGTTTGTACACTCCTGTTCACACCGATACGAACACGAGTGCAACCTGATTGGCTGGCCAGGTAGAGGGGCGGGACTAGGAAAGAGGGAAAGCGTCTGCAGCTGCCATGTTGGATTTCCAGTTCTACGAGTGTTTAGTAAATTCATGATACTTTTTTTGTTTTTATTTTTAAATGTAAACTCGTAATCATAGCTGTCTGGTTAGTGGGCACCTTTTGAAATTAAAAAAAAGGCAGTGGGAGATTTAAAACTGCCACCTAGATTGCTTGCTCCAGGCAGGTGGGCAAGGGGGTCATACAGATTTTAGGGGGGGTGCTTTAATCATATAGGCAGATGGTTCATGTTCGAACAACTGCCTTTATAGATTTATTAGCCCCAGTCAGATTTTTTTGGAATTGTGTAGACAGGAACTGAGTTAGAAATGCAACAACACTTAGTCAAGAATACCTCAGAGTGAGCAGTAATAATAGGGTTAGATAGTTTGAGTGACCCAAAGTGTCCTCCCTCCTTGTCTCCCTCTCCTAAGATTCTCCATACTATAAGTACAGGTATTTTATCAAGGCTAGGGGCAAACAGGGGACTTCACTGATGGAGTTGCTTCCATTAGAAGAAAAGGAAAGGGACCATTCCCCTTCCTCCTCCTTACAGCTTTTCTCTGTGCATTTTCCAAACCTGTTCTGGAGGGCTGCAAATTCCTGTGGAACCATTTTATGGATGGTAGAGAAGATTGCAAGAAAGTTCTATCACACTGGCAGCCAAATAACAACATGAAGTTGGATTTATGCCAAGAAGCTAGATGCAAGCCTATTTAAGCCCCATTGATTTCAGTGCCTCTGCTGAATAGACTGTAAATCTGGAACAGACTACAAGTAATTTGTTTCACTGTCTTTCTATACTTACCATTCTCTCCACAACAATGATCTTTGGCCCCAGTTGCTTATGAATGGCAAAAATATGGATCAGTCTGAGAGTAAACACCATAAAATCAATGGCTAGTATTGTACGGCCATCTTGAAAGGTCGAATTAAACATTCTGAATAAAAATTAAAACAATAAGAAAATGAGAATGGTATCTTCTCAGGTGGTGCTATATTACAATAGTTTCATTATGGGATGGTGAATTTGTTTTGAATGCTGGCATGCTGTTCAATACTTATGATGTTGTAAGCTAGACTTACTACTTCATAAATGTTGCTATTCACATTTATGATAGAGGCAACATTGCTACAATTGCAAATACCCCCTAAAACCCACCTTAAAAGCCAAGCAGCCCCACCAACCAAAGACATTCTGTGGTGCTGGTGAGCAGGGATTGAAGAATGACACATCCAGCCCCCTCTAGCCAGTGAGCTACATTGTGATGAGCAGTTGCAACACAATCCTTCAGGTCCTTCAGTTGGTGTGGCCCTCTGGCTTTTATGGTGGGGTTTGGAGGCCACATCAGGAGACAGAACCAACACTAGCCATGTTATTGTAGTTACATTTCCCATGCAAGCTCTCAGCCTACTTTTTAAAAAATTCTGATAGTGCTGAATATTGTTTTTTAAGGCACTTTATTTATGGATTATATTGCTTGCTAGTATTTATCAACCTCATCAAGTCATAGAGACAGAGTGAGTTAGAAACTAGAGTAAAAAATATCCAATAAATTCTATAGTTATGGGATAGGTGTTATATATAGCCTGAAGAATCCACCCTTTGGTTATTTCTTATTTATCCAAGACAAAATATTGTTCAAACACGCTTTATGTCTTATTTATCCTAGACATAATATTGGTCATCACAATTATTCTGATATATGGTTTTGGCTGACCTGAGTTTCTTCAAGAGCCTCTGATTCACACAATATATGTAAGATAAATAGTTTCTCACTATTGATTTTTCAGTGCTAAGAATGATGCTGAAATGTTTAACTCCTTAGCTTTTACTGTAATGTTTGAAGACTTATATCCTTGCCCTTACAGCCTTTTCAGAGCTTTTCTTGGTATATTATTATCACCCCTCCTAATAACTATGCCACCATGTTAAAAGTTTTTTAAAGTAAAAAAAAAAATACTCTCAAAGCCACAAACCTGCATATGACTCCAATTATGAATAAAAAGATGGCCACCATGTCACACTTGTTCCAGTTGTCTTCTACATACTGTTTGAATTTTTTAATTAAATTGGTATCTTCACCAGTAAAAAAACTCTGCAAGTTAACAAAAGCTATTGTTAACTTTTGAATGCCAGTGCCGTATCATTAATACAACATTCTTAGTCATATGAGCTAGAAATCTAGGGCACTTCTTCCAGACTATTGCAAGGAAATGAGAGCTCCTGCAACAGAAAGCCTCACTTATTAATGGCTGCTATCTCTTTGTGTCACCTCCAGATCCAAAGCCATTTTAGGTCCTGTAAAAGGCTGTAGGCATCTTAGCCAATTATCACTCAGCTCCCATGAAACTAGACAACTTGGCCACTCAGCATTCAGTGTCTTTCCACTGAGCTCCAATATTCTTTCTAAAGGAACAGTATTCTGAAAATCTTAATGAAATGGTAAGGAATGTTTGTTTCCTCATCATTCCTCAGATAGCGAAGAGGTAAAATGGCCAAGGAACACAGGGCTAATTCCGCATACAGAACCATATAGTCCTTTGGGATTTGTTGTTGTTGCTGCTGTCATTGCAAGGTACCCTAGATTTTTTTTTTTTAAAAAAAAACACCTTCTGGGAGGGAACCAAATGTTACTGCTAGGGCTGGGAACTGCCCATGAGGGCTCCATGATAAGACAAATGTCATCTGTTTGTTTGTTTGATTGTTTACCCTCCCCCTGAACTACAATAGCAAATACAGCAGCCATCAGGAACATGTACAGTTGTCTCTCCATATCCACGGATTTGGTATCCACGATTTAAGTATTCGTGGCTTGAAAATATTCTTTAAAAAATAATAATCCAAAAAGAAACCTTGATTTTGTCATCTTATATAAGGGACACCATTTTCTATGCCACTGCATATAATGGGACTTGAGTATTCAGGGATATTGGTATCCACAGGGGGTCCTGGAACCAAACCCCAGCAAATATGAAGGGACAACTGTACTCTCTGTTTAACCCCTAATCTCACAGAAATATTGTTATGTTGTGTTTGGCTGAAATCCAAAACTTTCTTTGTGTCATTCTCACACATGAGAATGAGAAATTTCAATAGTTTTCTTCCTGCTAGACAAGATTATAAGAATGCTTGCACATTTTCACACACACACACACACACGTGCATGCCATTCCAAGACTTTTTTTTAAAAAAAACAAACAAACAAATGTCATTGAGGCTTTTGTGGGGCAAAAATCCAACTTTGGTTTTGGTGCAAAATACAATCTTTTTGCTAAAACTGTTGCTGACAAGAAAAAGTGCCAGTCTTCTTACTTTCAAACAGGGGTGAAAGGTTTTTGCAATGGTTGACAATTTTTCAATAGGGCGTCTCAATGTGTTGAGACATCATTTCTCACCAAGGGTGAGAAAATTTGTAAATATGCTTTACATCCCTATGTGTTAAGTGAAAAGAGCCCATGTGGGATGGTTGTGTACATGTCCCACCACTGAATTCCTATGAGAAAGGGCAGCGTAACAACAATGTTTCATTTTTGGTATAGATCTGCCTTTGATATACTAGAGCAAAAGCTTGACAAGCTACATTTGTGAGAGCAGACTAAAAGCCAATTGAAATTGCACTTACTACATACTGGGGGCATGCCCACCATGACAATGATGCCACTGGCTGCTGGATATGAAACTCCACATGGGCTAAACAAAGCATTTTTCTGCATCAGTGTCAGGCTGATATGTTGATGGCAACTGGCACTAAACCAGGTGCCACTTTCTGTTTGTTAGCATGGTCATGTGAACTGGCTATTAGCATACTGGTTGTGGTTTAAGGCTCTTGTGGGAGCTGCAGCTATACATTGCAGAGGAACATCAATATATTTACATGAAAAGAGAAATGACAGGTTGTGAATTTATAGTAATGTCTTCTTCTCAGCTGTCCATGTTTTTTTCTTTTCTTCCGAAGCATGTTACCGTAGTTTGTTTTGAAGGCCAGATTACATACTACAGTACATTATTTCTGGTCTTAAGTGCAGGGTTTTGTTTCCTCTAAATTGCTGGCACTGGACCTCCCTGGTCTTGACTGGGACCTTGGCATAATGGGAAGAGCAGCTTTTACCCTTCACTCCTTGCTTTGATCCCAGTCTACTGCATATACTCCAACCCACCTCTGTAATTTTCAATGTAAAAAAAGGATCCAAGCAAATCTTAGTTTTGGCAGAATAATGGAAAGCTGCTTGTTAGTTTACTGACCTGTCGGATTTCTTCTAAGACCAGTGTAAAAACCCAAAAGTAAAGCACAATCTCTTGGATGGATGGACCTTTAGGCGGGGGTGGCTTGAAATCCACTAAGAGGACACAGGCAAACAGAAAGAGAAAGGCAAAGTACATGATAACATTCCCCATAAATACTGTGACAGGAGCAGTCCAGAATTTTTTCCATCTAGTAAAAACAAATGTGGCGCATGCTACATTTTCAGAAGCAACTTGTATTTCTGACTTGGCCACTTGCCTGCAAAAAAAGGGGGGAAAGAAAATACAGTAAGGAATGTATTTCCCAACTAAGCTCAACAAAGTAATATCATGGTTTAACTGTAATATCTATAGAACTTTAAAATAACTGGTTTCAAATAATTAGTATTTGTAATACAGTCCTTTCACTAATAACTAAGGTATAACTACATTGCAATATGATTATAACATAATGAGGGATAGCTTCACTTCTTTTGCACTGTGACTATAACTTTTAAAGTTACATGTGTAGCCATGGGAGTGTGGCCTTGCGAAATGGTAGAGAAGGAGTATCACATGCCTTAACTCTGTTGAAGGTGCTGTGATAATAATGAGGTGGATGGAAGGAGAATAGTTTATACCACAGGCCATCAGTTGGTAGCATTTGTATTTTTAAAAAATAACTGAAAAGGTTTCTGGTTTATATACTTTTGAGAAAAAGGAGTTATTTTTTAAAATTGTAACTACAGTACAACCCCCGTATCCGTGGGACCAATATCCGTGGTTTCACTTACATGTGTCTGAAAAAAATATGTCCTCTCTAAGGATTTTCTAGGTCTTCATGTGTGAGTCTATGGTATGCTTTTGCTGGAAGTTAGTCTGGAGATCATTTATTTCAATAGGGTTCCCTCTTATCCACAGTTTCATATTTCCACAGTAAGTCCAGGAACATATCCCCTATGGATATGGGGGTTGTACTGTATAATGGCTACTACTACTGCCTCAACATTATAACTCCAACTACTTTAAAAGTAACTTTTCAAGCTCTCAAAGTGATTAACTTCCAATAGAGCAGCTGATGATGAAAAAAAATCTCCCAAATATTTCAGTAAACATTAAATCATTGTGTGCCACTCTTAAAACTAACAGGTTTGTTACAGCATAAGCTTTCATGGATTGCAATGCACATGTTCTGATACATAGATATGTACTTCATGCATCTGATGAAGTGGGTTGCTGTCTATGAAAGTTCATAAAGTATAAATCCAGAGCTTTGAAAAGTCACTATTTTTTACCAGTTTAATCCCTGCTGAATTCCCAGTGGGCAACTAAAACTATATTACTTCACATGCCATTTGGTCTTCAAAACCAGCTTTTCAAAACTGGCTTTTATTTTTGTTATGCTTTTGAAGAACGTTGGCCTTTAAAATGGTTTTTGGAATTTGTTTTAAAGATCTTTTGTTATCTTTTGTTGTTGTTGTCCACTGCTTTATGGGGACTGGTGAACAGAAATGCAATAAATAAATATAATAAATGAAGTTAAGGTTTAAAATGGTGAATATACTGTAATGCAATTTAGATTACAATTTTCTACAGACTTTCCTGAGAGTCAATTGAACTCTACCAGATATGTATAAAACTGAAGTAATGAAAAGTAATCCTGTTAGCAGTGGGAAGGAGCCAAAGCCCTGACAAGTTTGTGGAGGAAGGGTGAATGGTGTGTCATTTTCTATCCTTCCTTCCTTCCTTCCTTCCTTCCTTCCTTCCTTCCTTCCTGTTGGAACCAATATAAAGGAAATTATATACACTATCTTGAAAGTTAGCACAGGCCTCTACCTGTGCTAGGAGTGTGTTTAAAGATCAAGAAGCCCTACTCAGCCCATAACATGCTCTCAAGTGTTTCTTTTGCTTCTGCCGGCCACTGAAGCAACAAGGACTGCAGAAGTTTCAAGGGTGGGTTGTTAAACTCATATGATGTTGGATTCACCCTCCATTGGTGAACCTCTTTCACTGCTCTTGGAGGCCAAAAGCTTCATGGCCCCTGCGACAACCTCCCAGGGCCTAAACCCTAGGGACTGAAACCAATTGTTAGTCCAACTCATGTAGACCCAATGAAGGAATGGCTCTTAGATAAGTATTGGCTACTAAGTTCCTATTGATTCAGTGAGTTTACTCCTGTTGGATCAAACAACTGTATTTAGACCTTCGATTTCACCCATAGTGATGTTTACTGGAAACATCCATTTGACAGCATATTTTGGTTAAAATGGTCAATGGTTAGATTTCTGCTGCATTTCTTCTCATTTTACATCTCTGTTGATTATCCTGCAGCTCTATAGACCTTCTGTAAACTCCTCATAATATTATTGGGCCTTTTCAAGTTGATTTTCCTCACCATTAAATGTGTATTCTACTGTGAGGGTCATGTTTTTTTAAAAAAAGCTTTCAAATGAACCTCAAAACAATTGACCCCTTACCTTGTTTTAATTTCCTCTGGCAATGTTATTGAATATTAAACAGAGCTGTTATAAAAGCCTCTTTTTTCTCTTAGGGCCCCTTGCTTGGTGCTGTGCTGAAGTCATCATAACACTCAATTTATGACACCACCACAGCCATTACTATAGCAGCAGACTCATAATGAAAACCTGCAATTACGATTTCACTGCAGGATTCCCAGAGAGAACCAAAGGTGGATAGAGGTGGCTCTTAGTTAAAATACAAACCATGAAAAAGAAATATCAGGAGCAGAAATCAGGCTAGCTAGGAGCTCCTTTGTCTTGAACTCTCCATACAGTACAGAATTGTGCTTGAACAAATGTGTGGTAGGTGGGAGAGGAGGAAGATGCAAAGTGTTGGGAGGCTGTGAGGGCTTCCGCTTATGTCACCTTCTGCCACCAATGTGAGGGCCTCTACCTGTCCCACCACTATGGCATCAAATGTAGGGACTTTTTGCATGCTCTTGTGGTTCCTCTGCAAGACTTATTAGTATTGTTTATTTATATAGCGCCATCAATGTACATGGCACTTTACAAGTAAAACAACCAAAAACTGGGGGTTCTGCCAAAGGCATAGGATCTAAAATGCAATACTGTATATTTATACACAGAGAGGGAAGGAATAATAAAACTGCACCATACACTTGTAAACCAAATTGTCCAGATAACATACAAAAATGCAATATAATATAAAGCAAACTGACATATATATTAAATCAAAATATACAAAATTATAAACTAAAATCGCAAAAGCTTTGATAAAGAAGAAAGTTTTAAATTGAGATTTAAAAATAACGAGGGAAGGAGGAGTCCTCCAGTGTCCATGGAGGCAATTCCAAGAGTATGGAGCAGTGAGTGAAAAACGGATGAAGAAAGAAGAACCCCTTGGTTGTGTGAGAAGCTTAGGGCCTGTCTACGGGGGGGGGGGGAGGGTAAAAATCCAGATGAAATTCAGACTACTTTAGCCCAGAGCTGCGGAGCATGAAATTCAAACTACTCTAGCCTGGACTTAAGCACCATGCCTTACCTGCCCAAGCCCAAATCTGCATTTGGGTTTTTACCCCTAGTGAAGCTGAGGGTCTCCTGCCACTGCTAGTCAGCCACCTCCATGGTGCTGGTGCTGGTGGTGTAGGCCAGAACAGCAACAGGACTCTGCCTTTCCAGTGCATACCGGTAATTGCCTGGTCTGAGTTCAGAATGACCAGCCAGCCCTGCCATTGTGAGGCTGGCAGCCTATTCTAATTTCAGAGAGAGCAACCAGCAGGCCTTGCTTGTCTTGCAACCAGGGAACAAGCAACACCTGCTGTCATTCCCTCTTTTGCACAACCATTGAAACTGCTGGATCTCTTTCCAGATTTTAATCAGGCAATCCTAATTTTCTGTGGGCAGAAAACCTGCCCCCAGCTTGCCTGCTGTCATCTCTGCAAAAATAAGTTTTGAAAAATACAGTACTACACAAATTGGGGCTGGAATGAGGGAGAAAGGCTTTGTGTATACAAGCAACCAGGTGTAAGTATCACATACCATGCTCAGGTATTTCTTTTAAAAGCAGGGGTACCAATTCTGTGTTTGGAGGCAGACTGTATACTATTAGGAGTCAGTTTTTGTGACTTATTGGCAACAACTAGGCCTATTGAAGGTGATGGCCATGCTGGCTGGGAGGATTTGGGGATTTGCAGTCCAAACAAATAATTTTTCCATGTTCTGGCACAAACAGGAGACACATTGGCTTTGTGCCATCTTTGTGAACTTCCAGAGGATTAGATTGGCGGGGAACAAGCAACACATGCTCTGCAACACCAAGACCCACAGTATCTTTAGGACCCACTTTTTTTAGTATTGTACTTGTAAAGCGCCATGTAAATTGATGGTGCTGTATAAACAAATGATGATGATGATAATAATGATAATGATGATAACAACAATTAGTAGTAGTAGTAATGAAATATGCAGTTTTGTCAGACTGCCCAATCCAGTCCCATATACATTTGTCCTGATTTTGTGGAAGAGAATTATGGCAACCCTAATGGGAACACAGGAGAGGGCATTCTCAGTGGCTGCTCCCAGGCTCTGTTCCCAGAGAGGCTAGAGTGGCACCCTCCTTCCTGTCTTTCCGCAGGCAGGTTAAGCCTCTTTTTTAAAAAAGCAAAAGCGCAAGCCTTTGAAGACTGATTGCTCAAGGGGACAGGGCCTTGTAGCATTGTACTGTACTATCTGCCTGTGTTCTGTTTATTTGTTGTTTTCAGTAGTTGTAATTTTTAAACTGGTTTTTAAATGTATGGCTAGTTTAATGATTTTTAAAAGTTTTTTATTTGGTATATTGTTAGCTATGTCTCTTTTAACTCTCATAAGCTGCCTTCAGTCCCAAACTGGGGAAAAGGTAGGATACAAATGAATATAAGAACAACAGTTTAATGGATGCACATAGAATGTAAGTTTTAAACTAAAGTAATACGGTAATAACTATTTGGTATCATGGCTAGAAAAGAAGCCCCCCAGCCCAATCTTAACTATGTTTACATGGCTGTAAATCCTATTGGTTTTAATGGTTTGAGTTTTTGTTTTGGTTTTTTTTTTGGTGGGGCGGGGGGATAAGAAGGCTTAGATCACGGCCCAAGATGTTTTCTGATCTTGAAACTGGATGGCTGAGTTTGCACAATTGTGGCTCAGCTTTTGTTCTATTCTGAGGAAGAGCATTCACTGGGTTTCCTCCTAAATTTTGTAAACATTCTCAAAGAAATTTCTCTAAACTATCCGCCTCCCCATTACATTCCAAAGATGCAGTTACTGGGAAACTCCTACAGTAACTCCCAAGCTTTCCAGTATTTGAAAAGGGTAAAAACAAACAAACAAACCGTGAGTGGCTAATGTCTCCCAACATTTTGCATCTTCTTCTTCTCCCATCTCTTACATTTGTTCAGGCTGGCTTGTAGACACAGATACAAATAGACTATTAAGAATAGTGTGAAAGAATGTTCATTTTCTTTCACAGTGGGGGGAAAGCTACTATAATCATTCATCCTTGCATGCAAGGACAAAATAGTCAAGAATTACATCTCTAGCAGATACCCACCACAGTCCAATTTTTCAATGGTAAAAAACAGAGCTTTTAGGCTGGAGCTGCAGTCTTTTCCATTTTCCTTGGATGGTACCAAATGTCAAGTGGATAGTGTTTTATAATCCAGTTGTAAGAACTATTATGCCACCATAGTTTGAAGCAGGTGTTTTGCAGGTGCTCAAAGAAGGTCTTCTTTCTAAAATATTTGTGACTAGCTACCATGGCCCCTGAGGGCGAGTGGTAGTGTAGTGGTTTGAGCATTGGACTATGATTCTGGAGACCAGGGTTCGAATCCCTGCTCATCCATGAAAACCCACTGGGTGACCTTGGACAAGTCACACACTCTCAGCCTCAGAGGAGGGCAATGGCAAACCCTCTCTGAACAAATCTTGCCAAGAAAACCCCATAATGGGTTCACCTTAGGGTCACTATAAGACTGAAATGACTTGAAGGTGCACACACAAAAAATCATGGATCCTATTCCTCATCTTTAAAAAAATGAAAATGCCATAATGCAACTTTTAAAAAAATCTTGTTTAACAAGCAAAGTGTGGGTGACAATACTCTCCTTGTCAATGGGAGACGGGGGAAGTAGCGTATCACAAAGGAAGGAACATAGAGGTGGGATTGCTGGCTCACTCCTTGATTTCAGTAGGGAACTGTCCAAGTAAGATGGCTGTACCTCTTAAATTTCAGTGGAATTGGTCACAAATTTAAGTTTTCCATCCTTAAAAGTTTTAGAGTTGTACTGTATTGCCTTACTAGGCATTTCCCAGTAAAACAGCATTGATGGTAATACTGGTAATTCTCTATGAATATTAAAATACATTTCAAGAAGTCTCGGACAAGTACCTTTTCAACCTTGGCTTTTCCCGACTGGTTATTAAGCCGTCAAGAAATGCCTTCTTTGTTTACTCTGTTTTAAAGCTTCCAAATGACATTAACCTGTGGTCTTACCTCTCGATTTCCTTGGGAAAAAGCAACGTCCTTTCAGTATCTGGACTGTCAAGGTCTTTAAATGATTCTGGATGATGCACTGATAGTTGTTCATCACTGCAAAGAAAGAGGGTGACTGAAAGATATTGGAAATTGGTTTTCTTTCACTGCTATAAGGTGAGGTTGAGATTTTGTTCAGAAAATATTGACTTCTGATTTATACAGACAAGTGCAAGTATCAGAAGCCATCTTCACACATTCTTTGAATATGCAGGTGGTTGGAGCAGGATTGGATGTTTGATAATATGAATAAGTCGCTATATTGAATCAAACCAGACATAGGTAGTCTTCTTCACCATAAACTATGGAAACTCCAACTAAAAACAAACTAGTTTCATTAATATCATTGTTGTTCATCAAGGTTGTTTGGCTAAAGTCAGCTTTTCCAAAACTGGCACCCTCCAGATGTGTTGGACTACGACAATTTAAAAAGTCAAATCAAATAATTCTGGACAGAGGGAACTCAGCTAACTTAGCAGCTCCTTCGATTCCACCTTTCTGGCACTCAGCCTTGTGCTTCTTTTACATTTTATTTTTAAATGGTTTCAGATTATAGAAGGAACTCACCAGTTCAATATTTGTGGCTAAGTATATCTTTTTTTAAAAATCTTATCTTCTATCTCCCCTTCCCCACCCTTGTCTCTTTACACAAAAGGAGTCTGGTTCATACCTGAATGATATTAAATTAGTGTAGATCAGGAGTGGGCACCCAAATCCACAGATTAGCTTCAAGATTGGGGTAGATGTTGACATGTCACCCCACCAAATTTTTGTCAGAAAAGCCTGAAATTCAGAGGAGGAGGAGACAAGGTTGGCCTACTATAAGATAAAGAGGAAGTACAAGATAATTGGATCATGTGCTATGGAAATATATGCTAAGAAAAAAGAAACAGGAAGATTTAAACGCAAGATTTGAAAATGGAGTTGAGGCATTCTAGTGTCTGATATTCCACATACCCCAAAGAGGCTATTCTCAAATTTAAATGTTAATAAGGTTTCCTTGTAAAGAAGGACACTGTTGAGTTTGACTCACCTGCACACCATCATGTGCAAAGAAAGACTTAGTATCTGCTTCTGTAGCTAAGTGGAGACAAGTAGTTTTGCTCCAGTACCGGTTTCTCCTTACCAGCAGAGCAAAAGCTCGGTCTTCATTATTGTGGTAGCATTCACTGAATAGTTCTGTCAAGGAATAAAGAAGTGAGAAGATGCAGGGAAACAGAATGATATATTGAGTGAGAACTTTTAGAATTTGTGTGTAGGCATTTTAAGTAGAGATGTTTATCCAGACAACATTTGAACATCAATTTGTGCTCTTTCAGGCTTATATATTCTGTTCTATTTTAAGTGCTCTGGCTATAAAGATATAGAAGTGCATTAGAAGCTTGGTACTATGAGTTACTTTATAGTTTTCTCTCCAAGATTCCCACTCTCATATTCTCAATTACTGGCAAAAATTAAATGTGACTTTTTATACTCAAAGAGCATGGGATCTATTTATGTGAATTATTTTGTACTAAAAAAGCATTATATATTAACTGAGTCATTAATTCAGTTACACATGGCAGAATAGTTATAAACAGATAGAGAAAGAAATGTCAATTATTGTCAGAGAAAGGCAGCCACAGGACTTTATTGTAAATATTGCTTATTTTACATATAATATTACAGACCTCTAGAAGCATGCAGTGCTTACTGCCTCCTCCTCCATCATCCCACCCTCCCTCTGTTGTGTACCATAGGCTTTGGTTGAAGGATGATGCCTCCTTCAACCAATGCCTATGGCAGAAACATTTCCCTCTCAGCATTCCCCCTTAAATTTTGGAGTTCTACAGGCATACAGTCCTTTCCCATACTGGCTAAATATGCAGATGGCAACAGGTAATTTTTGCTGTGGGCAGTTACACCAGGAGGCGCAACCAAAACTCCTATCAGTAGCAAGCCTGGAGCTAGCCTTTTTCAGTACATAGGGTGTATGTGTGAACATCCCTTCTACAAAAATGCCTTCAAACACCTTACTGCTTAGGGAAGAAAGGTATGCAGAATAAATGTGCTTTTTAAGATGGTTCTTTATGGTAGTATAATCCACACTATTATTAACACTGGGAACTGAATGGAAAGAGTAGTTGGCAGCAGCAGTAGCAACAACACCAGTACCACCACCACTAACAACAACAATTATCCTTGCTTGTGATCAAATTTCAGACATGGAAATAGTTTGAAACCAGACTGTCTTTTTCAAATATAACTTTCACACACTTCTGTGTTTCTTTCTTTATCTAAAGGAGGAAGTTCTCAAAGCATTTACATCCCAGTCTGAACAATTGCAGGAAACAATAACACATATCTTGCTTGTCTCTTATTGTGTGGGGCTAAAAGAATGCAGAGGAAGGAGCAGTGACTGGAGTGGAGGGAAGAGAGAACAGAAGAGCATCTTTGGTGTCCCATGTTCCACAAGCTGAAAAGTCTCTCTTTTCTTTAAACACACACACATACATCAACCACTTTTTCTGTAACACACACACAGGGACATGCCTGTACTGGGAGAGGCCTCAGTTCCATGGCAGAGTCCATGCTTTGCGCACGGAAGATCCTGTGTTCAATTCCACACGCTTCCAATTAAAGGGATCAAGGGACAGGGGGTAGGAAAGACTTCTGCCTAGGCCCAGCCACTGCCAGTCAAATTAGATAATATTTGGCTTATAGTGGAAGCTGGTGTCTCCTGTTCTCATTAGGGCAGTGGCTCCGCTCCATATTTTAGGCTAAACTTTAAAGTAGCTATCCAAGGAGTTGAGCCCTATCCTCCCAAGCAAGTTCAGTGCCTTGTAGGGTTCCTCTGAAGTTCTGACTAAAACCTGGAGTGGATTCACTGCCTCATTGACATGAGAGCCATCAGCCACTACTGCTTGGCTAGATGGTGAAACAACTGGACTTAGGCAAGCATAGTTTATATAAGGCAAGCTGAAGCTGAAGCAATTTACTATGGGGATTCCATTTATCCCAAAAGTTATCCAGTGTACAAGCTAGACCACAAATGCCTTTTGTTGGTTTGCCCAGGAAGGGTTTGTTTCACACGGCACAGGCTTACCCACAGCCAGCTTCTCATATTTTGCTTCTTTCATTTTGCGGACTACTTCAGCTTCTGTCTCCAGGTGAGACATCTCTCGAACGATTTTACAAGCAGCCAAGGCTGCAGCCACACCCTCCTGACCCTAGGGAAGAAAAACATATACAAACACTCAGTTAATATTTTCTGGCTCTTAAGAGGTGATTAAATACACACACACACATACACAATATCTATAGCCATAGTTATCTTTTCATGTTTTTTTCCCCACCTGACTTGTTTATTTTACATTTCTCAAATTCAATGTCCACATGTGTAAATTCAATGGCAAGCTCTTAGCAACAATACAATCATCTGAAAGTATTCATAGGACTTTATCAGACCACCCCCTAAAGACGTTCTTTTGCCAGCATAAAAAAATCCATTCTTATGCCAGCAAAAGAACATCCCCCACTGCACTTGCCTTCCTCTCCTGGCAAAAGCTTCCCAGGCACTGAAGGAAGAAGTGAACGAATCCCCGTTCACTTCCACCTTTGAAATCCTGCATGATGGAATCATGTGGGAAATTCAAAAGTAAAACAAAAAATAAACACCAAAAAGTTACACCAAGCACCTAAACACATTTTAAAATTTACAAGTAAACCAGGGCCAAGTTTAAAAACATTTGTCACCTATCTGGATGTCACAATCTCACTTGGAAGTGTTCTGGCTGGTCCGGTCATTGTTGGGGTAAATATGAGGGGGGGAAATGTGATGTTCCATACGCCAGTAATGCTGGCACAAAAGCACCACAGGGGATCTATTGATTGCTTAAGCTGTCAATTAAAAGGTACAGGTTTGGGGCAGAATATAACTGCAAAAGGGCGACGTCATCTGATCTGCATGCCCTTTCATGATTATGTGGCATCATTATGATGCCATATTTGACTATGTTGGGATATATAGTTGCAATCCAATATGCTGACTTGTTTAAATGCTGGAAGGGTTAAATGGTAAATGTAAACAGAACGGATGAGATAACTTCCTGTTGTAATGTGAGTGCCTTCTGGAGAAAAGAGGTGTGTCTTAGGTATCTCTTTGTTCTGGAAGCCACCATGAGAAGAAAAGATGCCATGAACATATCCTAGAGGCAGGAGCTCCAGGACATAGCTCCTGCATGTTTTTTGTTTTTAGAAATGTAGCTTTCAAGACATATTTTATTACTCCTGTCTACTTTCAAGTTATTACTGCTATGATCTTTGAGATGCATATGAAGCTTGTGAGTAAAGTATTTTCCTGTTTTATAAACTACATTTGACTACTTTGATTCTTTTAAGCTAGAGTGTGGAAAGTGAGGGGGGGACTGGAATGGCTATTTAAAACCTGTGTGTTTGGAATCAGTACGTTTTTTCCCCCTGCACATGTATCTTTAAACAGAAACTCTGCTAAGTGTGCTTTCAAAGGCGATTAAAGCCAACTGTTCTTTGGCACCAATTTTAAAGGTCTCCCCAGTGTAGCACAGGGGTAATAATAATAATCCCCATTAGACTAGTCTGATAAAGTTATCTGTTGTAGAAAAAGCAACAGTCAAAACAAACTCTAACTCAGCAGTTCTTAAATTTGGGGAGTAACAGACCCTTTTGAGAATTTGATGAAAGCTATGAACACTCCTACTCAGAAAAAAATCACTTAAAATTTAAAAGTAACAAGCAAGACATCTGAGGGAAAAGATCATATTTTTCACACCTTGTTCATTGATCTGCAGATGCCTGCTCATTAGTACTATTATTATTTCACACTGTGGTAGAAGGTTTTGTGGAGTGACATCTCCTGAAAAGGATCGACTTGCCAAAGTATCATATTAAGGAGTGTAAAAATGTTTCTTACTTGAAATGAAAACTCTTGGAGCCATTCTGGCCTAATAGATTGAGCCTAAACTCTGTACAGTTGTCCCTTCATATTCACTGGAGTTTGGTTCCAGGACCCTCTGTAGATACCAAAATCTGTGAATACTCAAGTCCCATTATGTGCAATGGCATAGCAAAATGGTGCCCCTTATATAAGATGGCAAAATCAAAGTTTGCTTTTTGGATTATTATTTTTAAAGAATATTTTCAAGCTGTGAATACTTAAATCTGTGACTGCCAAATCCGTGGATATGGAGGGACAACTGTATAGTATATTCTTCCATGTAGTCCTGCCTGGTTTTAAGATCTCTGGAAAATCCCTTCTTTCAGTTCTGTCACCTCAGCAAGAGGTTCAGTGAGGATGCAAGAAAAGGGTTTTCTTGGTGGCTGCTCCCATGGTCTGGAATTCCCTTCCTATTATCAAGAGAAATTAGGCTGTGATTGTTCTTGTTGACCTTTCACCATACAAGCAGGCCTTTTGTTGGAGATATAGCATTCTCCCAGCACCTCCCAACTTGCTAAGCTTAGGGAACTCCTTTGCATGCTAAAAGTTCCTCCCCTTCTCCTCTCAAACTATCATTAGTTATTTGTAGGCTTGTCCAAGTATCTCTGTTCATGCAAGCTTTATGATATGGGGTGACCTGTTAAGTCATCCATCACATGACCTCATGATTTAAATGTTTTATTGCTCTTTGTTCTCTCTCTTCTGAGAGAAGCCTCTCATGAGGTACATGCACTCATCTAACTCAGCACGCATGATGATGGGAGCTATGCTCTCACTTACCTGCATTCACCCTTTCTGAAGAACAAAGAAATGTGGATGCTATTGCAAGTAAAACTTAGGGAATCCTGCCTTGTTTACCTTTATCCTAACCAGAATTCACTGGATTGGGTGGGTTCTACCCTGAAATCCTTTAGTTAGTCAAAGATGCTACCTTTGCCTTTGAATATGTAGATTGCAAGAGTTATTGGTAAATGCTTTAGTATTCTTTTTTAAAGAAAAGTTTTTCTTGTCTTTGTTTTGTTTAAGTGGCTTTAATGACTGAATGATTTACAGGATTTACCAATGCTAATTGAGTCTGCTTCACTTTGTGTCTCAGCCTAACTCTGCTACAGTAAACTTTTACTTTTTTCAAGAAGATATTTCCAAAGGGCTTGCTTCATGGAATCTTTAATAAATTTTTAATTGTTATGCTCACACACCCCTACACCTTTGGCAACTGTCTGGCTGCTGAGGAAAGGACATTTTGCCAGGTAGCTGCTTTATTTTCTTTATTGGTTTGCTTTACCTGTTCATTTAAAATTGAAGCAAAATTTTAAATATTTGATCTTTCTGTGTTTGAATAGTTTTTGTTGCTACTTATTTTTAAAGTGAGTTGACTTGAGCCCCATTTTGAGGAGAGAGGCAGGATATAACTTTAGTAAATACATTAAAATGTTTTGAAAAGCCTTGAAATCACTGGTTGGATGTGTCCAAGGCACAGCATTTCACCATGCAAACAAACAGGATAAAGACTGTAAAGCTTTGTACAAGCAAATACAGCTAAAACAACCATGGGGAGAATAGTTCATGGGAAATAAAAGTTAAACCCAACAGGGGAAGAAAAGGTGGAAATAGAGATGCTTCCATAGGTGAAGCTTAACATTTTTTGTGTGTTTTTGTTTTCCATAAATCTGCTTATAATATCAATGTAATATCTAGATTGGCCAGAAGATTCCACGTATGTATTGAAAATGCCTTTCTTCTTCTATGTCTTTCACATTAACAACTATCAGGCATGTGTGGATTTGCAGCATGCTCATGTTTATGTCTGCCTAGAAGTTGGTCCCATTGAATTCAATGAGTCATTTTGAGTCCCTGTTTTCAAGAAAAGGGGCAGATTATAAATTGACTGAGTGAATTACTGCAAGGTAAATGTGTAGAGGACTGCAGCCTAAATGACTTACAGGTGATTTAAACTTCACATGCAAAACACCCTAAAAACTACAGTGGACCCTTGGTATCCACTGGGGTTTGGTTCCAGGACCACCACCCCATGGATACCAAAATCCATGAATGCTCGTCCCATTATATAGTAAAATGGCAATATAAAATGGCAAAATCAAGTTTTTCTTTTTGGAATTACTTAAAAAAATATTTTCAAGCCATGGATGGTTGAATCCGTGGATAAAAAAAATCTGTGGATATGGAGGACCAACTGTACTTGTCATAGTAGCTTTCCTTTCCATCTGTGTGATGCCAAAAGCAAATGTATCCATTAGTATTGCTGCTGGACCATAGCTGTTATCAGCCCTCATCTCTGACTTTGGTACCAAGGGTTGATGGGAACTGAAGTCCATCAACATCTGGAAGGCCACACATTTTTGAACCCAGCTTTAAAAGCTTGGTGTATCACCACACTATTGTCCTCAAGGCTTATTTAAGATGCCATTTTGTTTGGGAAGGGATGTGCAAGAACAGGGAAGACCTAGGCCTGTTTTTTTTGTTGTTTACAAAGATCAATATTAAGTTGCTTAGGGCATCATCAGTCCTGAAATATCGTTGTTTGCATATTTCTAATGTCTGCAGCTGTTTCAACAATGTTTTCAGCGATCATGTTGCAGTTTTCTTCCGTTAGAGGTTTCTTTTTTTACACTCTCCCATGTTCCTCCTGCAGTAATAAATCAAGGGTGCCTTCAGTTGCTGCTCACATGAGATGGGAGCTTTGTGATGGTTAACATCTTCCCCCAGTTAAGAATCTCAAGGCTGTGGTACAGGGAGCATGGTGTTTCCTTCCTCCCTTCTTTCTTTTTTACAAGAGGAAACAGCATGTATTTAGACCTTTATTCTTGATTGTGGGGAAACAGAAAAGTCAAAAGATTTCCTGCTTGGCCACCACAGGTTGACCTTCCAACCGCTGCACAAAAAAAGGGGAGAGGATTATATGGCTGCTGTCAGGAGGAGGAAGCCTTTTTGTATTTCTCTTTTCAATACAACATATACTTCCTTAATTTAAGCTGGCCCATGCTTGGTTTCAGATGAAATCTTAGTGGTAGAACACATGCATTACATGAAGAAGATCCCAGGCTGTATTCCTGATATTTCCAGTTTAAAAGGTCATTCTGGTGGGAAAGAGCTCTGTCTGAAGTCCTGGGGAACAGATGCCAATCACAGCAAATCTATTCCACTGGATGGTCAGATAGCTTGACGTGGTATGTAAGGCAACCTTAAGGTGAAGCATTATGTTGTAGGCAAAGCCAAGGATTCCAGCTACTCTCATTTTGGTTTTCAGATGTACAGGCCACATATGAAGCAAGATGAAAAAACATTTAGACTCTGCCTTTGTTGTTGTGTGATCTCAAGTCAGCTTCAATTAATGAATAAGAGATAGCCAAGAGACCTTGTTCTTAACAGCCCTGCTCAGTTGTTGGAAACTCAGGCTGTGGCTTCCTTAGTTGATACCACATTTTCACACATTGGTCAAAAGAGCCTTCATGTCTTGTTTGACATTGTGTGGAGTGTGACAATAGCCCAATAAGGTAATTGCTAGGCCAAACCACATACAGTGTGAGAAGCATGCAGTTAGGTGTCTTATGGTCTGGGAAAAAAGGTAAGAAAACTTAACTAAGGTGTGTGTGTGTGTACTGTGAATTTTATTCTTTTTGCTCATTATGTTTTATCACCTTTTATTATGGGTAAACTGTGGTCGGAGGGCTGCAGGTACTCCCCAGGCAAAATGGTGAATTGCTTCTCCTGGAAATAGTTTTATATCAGAAAATCCCCATTCTTCAAAACCAGAAGTGGGCTTTGTTGCTATTCCATTTTCTTTGTTTGCCATTTTTAGTAGTCTATGGATCCCTCAGGAGATCCAGGGGCCAGAAAACTGCCAGCCAGACCTACTGTTGTTGCCCACCCCAAACCAACATGTAAAAGGTTATCCTAATAGGCACTTTACAAATAAAAGAACAACAGCAATGACAACCACAACAAGAGTGGGGTAAGGTTCAATATGTATCAGGGTTGTTACACTTAAGTCAGGTGAAGGGGAAGGAACAACCTTCTCAATTCCCATAGTCATTATCTGTCCCTTGGGGGAAATATATGTTTGTGTGTGTGTGTGTGTGTGTGTTTCACACTGATATTGCAGCTTACCATAGCCCAGAAGTAGTATGCCATCTTGTGCCGGTTTTGAAGTACTGCCCATAGGAATAAATCTCTCCAAGGATTTTCACTTTTCTGATTCATATCCAAAGGGCCTGGTAACCTTTTTGCATTTATCTTATCCTAAAAAAAATAAAATAACTTAGTGCAATTCAATTGCTAGGAGATTTTTTCTGTAGACCCACAAGTATTATTCCCCCCCCCAAGATATCAAATAAATTAGGGCTTTCAGATCAATCTCCTTCCCCCATAAAGGACTCTGTAGCCTAGCCCTGGAGTGATTCTCCATAGAATTCATGGGATATTATCCTCTCCAACTGTCCTGATTTGGGAGGGACAGTTCTGCTCAATCCTCCATCCCACATTTTCAGCTTTTAAAGTGTTTCAGTTTCTCTCTCCTCTTACTACTTTTCCCCTTCATCATGGTTTACATCAATTGATGCAAATTGAGTTTAAAGTACAAAAGAAGTTTGCACTTTATTAATTCAGTGGGGGGGGGGACAGAAGAAGAGAGCATGGAATCTTGCCCTTCCCAGGAGGCTCAGACAATGGCAAACTGCTGCAGCCTCTTCCAGCTTGCTGTGCTTCCTCATTAATGACTTTGGCCATCTGAACCACACTCTGATGTTGCTAGGCCACGTGAGTCCCAGATTGTTGCCACACTGCATAAATAATGCAGTTTGACACTGCTTTAACTATCATGACTCTATCCTATGAAATCCTGGGAGCTATAGTTTGCTGTGACACCCGAGCTCGTTGACAGAGAAGCTTAAATACCTTACAAAACTACAGATCCCATAGTTCCATAGCACTGAGCCATGGCAGTTAAAGCGGTGTTAAACTGCATTATTTCTGCAGTGTAGCAGCAGCCACAGTTTTCATTTGTGAAATGTTGGAGAGTAAGGGGTATGTTGAACAACCTGCCAACAGAACTGCTACCTTTCACTAGAGGGGGCAGCTCTGCATGCTTAAAGACACATGCACACTAAAGTGGTAACACTGATGAATGGATTAGAATGCCTCAAGTAAGTACATTACTGCATATTAAAGGAACTGGATCAAAACTAAAAAAATATGACAGTCCTGTTTGGTCTGGCCAAAACTGTATCTTGTTCAGTATTGTGTTCCCACAGTGGCCAACAAATGTCCGCAGCCAGGGTCAGCCCTACTGTTGGATAGAGTGAAACAACCAAACACAGGGGAATGGAAATGGCAGCTTCCCCAGCCGTCCCCCAGACTTCAGCCATTCTCCTGTCTTGAAGGACACAGCTGTGTATGCCATAAAGCTTTCACTACTTTCACTACTTCTTCTGAACTACTGTGTTACTCTTAAGGTGGCAGAGGACCCTATTCCACTGTTAATGTTGAAAAAAAATCCAACTGCTATTCCTGTTAGCTTCTGTACTTGGAGGGTAGAAGGGTCTGACATGTGGTCCTTTGCCACTGGTAGTATAATATCGAGGACTGGCCCTGACTATTGGGAACCCATAAGCAGGGCACAAGTGCAGTAGCACCCTCCCACTCATATCTGCCAGAGACTAGTATCAGGATAACTGTGAGATAGTCTTCCCCATTCCATTCCCTTGCAATCTAGTGGGGGAGACAAATCTATTTTTTAAAAAGATGCCCTGTAAACTAACCACTATCTGGGCAAAATGCAGATATATAGGAGATACAGGGGAAATCCCTTTCTGGTGCAGATAGTTTATCTTCCACAATACAATTCTATATGATTCTATGAAATGTCTGGATATACCAGATGCAAACCCCAACTGGCACTTTCTATCGGTCCCAAAAACAAAGCCAAAGATCTCCCAACTCCATTAAATAAGCCCTTGGATTTTTGCTCTTGGTTTTGTTGAATGAGAGTATTCATTTGCTGTCACTCCAGAATTAAAAGTGCCTTCTGTATCTCGGATACAAATGAATAGGTATGAGAACATCCTACATGAGATATTGTGCAACGAAGCTGCAATTAGCCATATGACCTAGCTTTCTGTTCGATCAGGTTCTGTTTTATGTTGGCAGCAAGAGTGCACTTTTCAGCAGAGTCTAACATTACATCAAAATTCAAGCAAGTGTTCACAAGGCCTAGCTTGCAAAAGCTAGGGCATAAACCTAAGACCTAACAGTTCGGTCCCTTCATTGCTTCCTTTATGCATGGGAAAATGTTCTGGTATTTGGGTTCTTAAGGATCAATTCACAGTTTAGATTTTCCAATCAAGGTATGGATTGTACCACTTCTACAACTGATTTTGGATGTTGGAGATTATCAGATGCATCAAAAGTGGTGTTACAGGAATGCCAGGAGATTGCAAAAGGACTCCCTTACCACACGACGTCGTTCCCCCATCATTATGCACCTGTTCTGCTACTGTTACACCGGCGCTGCTTGTTATGACAAGATAAACCATCAATACATCGGTCATTCCATTTCTGCCTTGGATTTCTGTGTATGTGACAAGGTGCTCCGTTTCGCTGGCGAAATCCCAGCATCAATACCAGAACACTTCCAGGTGAGATCAGAGCATCCAGGTAAGCTACACACGTTTTAAAAACTTCTCTGGTTTACTTGGAAGTTTTAAAGTGTGTGTATGTGCTTTTTGTAACTTTTTTTGGTGGGGGGGTTGTATTTTGGTTTTTATTTTTGAATTTCCAGTGCTTACGTCTTCTCGCGAGAATCAATGGGATTTCACTCCAGGAAGTGAACAGAGGTCTGTTAGAGCTCCATTCACTCCTGGGCTGCCCTGTCATCGGAAGAGAAGGTAAGTGCAGTGGGGAGGGTGATTGTGGCGGAACAGGGACGGGAGTGGAGATTGTGGGACGGGAACGCTTTTTGCATTCCTGTCTGATAATCTCTGTTATCCCTCCACTACCCTGTGATGTAGTGCCTCTTTCCAAACAAGCAAGAGCATCCCACTGCATTTTGGATTTTGCACATACTCTCAGCCTCCCACCCCCATCCCTGCACGTAACAAAGGGTAGATTATCTAGCCTGCCATTTGTTATTGTTATGTGCCTTCAAGTCAACTCCAACCTGCGGCAACCCTCTCAAGATTGATTCAGAGGAGGTTTGCCATTGCTTTTCTCTAAGGCTGAGAGAGTGTGACTTGCCCAAGATCACCTAGTGGGTTTCTGTGGCTGAATGGAGGTTTGAACTTTGGTCTCCCAGAGCCCTGGTCCAACATTCAAACCACTACACCACATGTTACTGTTTGTGATATCCATTTAAAAACAAACAAACCTTGCTTGGATATTCTCTAGCACAGGAAAGGAGGAACACACAGCTATCACCAAGAGATTTCTTTAAAAAAAAACAACTAAAAAGTAATTCACTAAAGAATATACATGTGGAGGGACTTCTGTCATCTATTATGAATAACTTCAGTGACAAATATTCAGTAAACGTTCATGATAATCATGCAGCCACATTCAAGTATGGCTCTGGATGTGTTCGGAGTAGGGCAGGGATACCTCATGACAGAGCCAAGTTTCTAGGCCTTCTGAGGTTTTCACTTAAAGTGTTGCTGTAAACACATTGACACAGAAGTAAGTCCTACTGAGTTAAATAGGAGTTATTTCTATAGGGTTGCTAGCTGCTTCAGCAATTCTAAATGTACTTGCTAGGGGACAAGTCAAATTGAGCTTAAGGGGACTTTCTTCTGAGTAAATATGTACGCTGTTAGTTTCTCTCTTCCTACAGTTCTTTTCCTTCACTCTCTTCTTTTCCTCATCTCTCTGTGTATTTAGATTGTAAACCTAAGAGCAGGGTTTTGTTGGTGTTAATTTTGTTTTGTGTTTTACATCACTTTTTATGTTCTTAATAACTAATAAATATTTTTCAAGGTTAAAAAATGCTTTAGGAACTAAGAAAATGATATACTCTTCCAATAGAAGCATAACATGGAGGGAGCATGTGATAGAGCACAGTGAATGTGCCACAAATATACCACCATTTCCATAGTGAGTATATCAACCTGCCATCTGTGGCTTCTTGCCCCTGAAAATAATGGATTTGTGTGGATTGCCATGGATTCTATAAGAAAACTCAAAGAGACTGTTAAAGTCTCAAGTCTTGTGCTTGTTATGTACATCATATACCTTAGTGAAACTTACAGCTTTCTTCTTGCCTCCAGACTTATGGTCTTGGTAAAAACCTCTGCACGCATCGTGAAGAAAGTCCTTCAACACCCTGGAAACTTCATGAAGAGTGAAGAGAGGGCAAGTATCGGTAATTTCCTTGTGCTGTTGACCACTCATTCCTGCCAAAGTTAGTCGGTTCTCTTCGTGTTTTTTAAGCAGGAGCATATAGAGGAGACTCTTTGGTGAGATGGCACAGTAGAGCCTCTGAAGCCGGCTGTATGTCAGGAAGTCATGCATGTTGGCTCCATTATCAATAAATAACTTGACAAATTCTGGCTTATCATTCACCAAGGCATCCATCATCACTTCTTCTAGGTCACATGACTGAGTTTACAAGAAACACAAGAATTGTTTTTCCAGCATGGGTAATAATTAATAATAGTACTGATACTAGCATTAGGAATTGCGCCATCCTTTTTGATACAACATGTCACCTGGAAACCTGAGCAAGGAAGCATAGTGAACAGACAGAACATTCTATCCTTCCACTACCTTTCAACGTGTCACATAACAAACACAATATCCCTGCTGAATGGACAGGGCTACCATGCAACAAGGAGCTTGCACCAATGGCTGAATATTATGCAGGCAATGTTTCATAGCTCTGAGGTCTGGATGATGTTGTGTTGCCCACTGAGAAAACCTTTGCACAATCTATTTGTTTTACATCATTACTTTTTTGTGGTAACAATTACAAACATGGGGAACTCAGTCTGAATTGGAACCATAGCATAGAACAAAGAGTTAAAACCCAATGAGTTCCCTTCACCACAAACATCTTGGTCTAGACTGCATCCTTATATTTAACTCTGGGAGTGGGGAGGCCTAGCTATTATGCTGTATATTTGACATATTTGTGTAGCTCATTGTTGACCTAGATATCTTTAGGATAACTAGGATATGAACTTTGTCCCTAGCTCTTCAATCCAGACACATTGCCTGGTTCTGTCAAATGATAGGGCTGACATTGTGAGCTGAGGCCATAGCAGTCCCCCAGAGTGAGGGAATCGCTCTATATTAGGGGTGAGAATCATGCTACCTCTCAGGAGCTGTTGGACTGCAACTCCCAACAGTCCTAGACAGCATAGACAATGGTGAGGAATGATGAGAGTAACAGTCCAACAACATTTGGAGGTCACCTATGGTTCTGGGCTGAAGATGGCAACGTGCTGGATGTCCCAAGGATGAAGCTCCCAAGGGACATCTGCAGATCATGGCAATTGTCCCTTCCAGAACAAAGGGAACCAGCAGAAACTGCCTCCTTAGTATAGGGGATGCAAGGAAGGCTCCACAAGTGCTCCTAGTCCTGTTCCAAGTGACAGATGCAGCAACGTTCATTGTTGACCTGATGTGGAGAAACAGACAAGCTGGGACGCCATTGCTCTACACCACTTTGCTGCCATCCATGAAAGAAGTTAAACTTTGCCACTCAACTTTCTTAAACTCTGAATTTGATGTAGTGAGCACCAGAGAAGCTTACCAGCTGATTGGGACACCTTAATCCAGCAACATTCTGCCTGCTTTCTGACTAAAAGCAGATGCTTTCTGACCATCTGTCGGGGATGCTTTGATCGTGATTTCCTGCATGACAGGGGGTTGGACTGGATGGCCCTCGTGGTCTCTTCCAACTCTGCAATGCTATGATTCTATGATTCTATGAATAAGTAACCATATTTATGCAGGTGGCGAGAACAGGTGCAAATAGTTACAGACTTCTAAGCACCTAATCACCAAAATCTAAGAACCGAAGGACTATAAGAGATTTTCTTTATTGCAAAGTGAATAAAGTTGCTGGCTATAGATAAGGAAACGTTTCTTAAATAATAACAATTAACTGAACCAGTGGCAGTGAAAGAGTTAACTAAGCATGAGTCTGGGAATTAAGAATCATTTACCTTGGAGTAAACTATGGGGTCGTTTACACGGGCAAATATTCCCCTAAATATACCACTAAGATAGCTCATAGTTCCCACGGATCGCAGCACAGCATCGCCTCATTCAGAAGGGGGGAAGGTAAAACACCCAAATATAGCATGGCAGGGCATGTCGCTATTTATGCAGGAATATTTGCAATGTAGTGCTTTATTGGCAGTGTAAACTAGCATTCCGCTAAGGGTTAAAGCACAGCTGCATTGTGATTGGTTGATGATGCAGGGGTGGGCTTAAAAGGGGGGCAGGGAGGAGGCAAAGACAGTAGCCATTAGAGAAGAAACTTGCAAAAATCCTGTCTGCTATTTTGTGAGCCAGTTTGGAAAAAAAAAAAGGATTCCCAACTTCTTTCATTCCTGGAGCATTCCTTCTAATCCTCTGCTGTTTTGAAAGTATTAAAGGTTCGTCACTTTTATCCTGTGCACGGGGGAGGAAGAGAAACCATTTCACAAAGGGCTGTAGCAAGACGAACTGCTATTTTCCCTCTCTCTCTCTGCTTGGGGGAAGGAGGGAGGGGGAAATAGAGAGACAGAGAGCAGCTGGAAAAATTTGCAATCCACGATCCACAGCATGGTCTTTTAGCAGAGAGATTACTCTCCCTCTGCTTTATGGAGTGAGTTCATTTACAGGCAGGTTTACAGAGACACACAGAGTCACACCCCCCACACTTATTCAAGTCTGAACTGCAAAGTGACATAATTAGAAAAAAAACCTGACTGGCACAGCTGCGGAAAATAATTAAACCGCAAGTTGCCGCAATAAATCTGCTGTGTAAACCGGCCCTATGTGTTGCTCACAAGACTAGTGAAGAGGAAATGAAAATAACTTCCAGGGAAAAGACTATTCAAACAATTTGCTATACAGAAGATTAATAACCCACAATACCATCTAGTGGTGAAGAGGTATTGCAAGACAAATATCTTGTTCTGTTTAAATTGTGGTTTGATAGCTGTCAAACATGGCATCAGGGACTGGATCAAAGATAGCCCCAACACGAACCTCTTCTTCAATTCTAATGCAAAGAAGAGCTTCTGCAGAAGTTCCTAAAGGGATGCCAGAGGGAAATCAGCAAATGTTGGAAGAAATTAGGAGAATGATGAATGAGATGAAGGAACAGCTATCTAAAAATGTTAGAGCTGAGTTGAGAAAAGATATCAAGGATGGAATTAAGGAAGCTATGAAAGAAGAAATTAAAGAAAAAATTCTTTGGCTCAAATTTCAGTTGATATACAACAGATAAAGGAATATGTGACAACTTTGGATTCTAGAACTTCAAAATTGGAAGAATGTTCTGAGACAGTTATGGGACAGAGAGAGCAAGACTTGGATGCTTTATTTTTGATTGAACTACAGGAGGAGACAGAAAAGGCACTTCATTTTAGAGGGACCCAGGAGCAAAGAGATGAAGACATTCGAGAAAGAATTGCTGAGGCTTTATCTGATTTCCTTGGCAAGAGTAAACAGAAAGTGATATTTGAGATTGACAAGATTTTCAGATTGGATTTTCCAGTGGCAAGACAATGGAAGTGGCCAAGAGATGTGATAATCCATTTTTTAAAAAGGCAAATGAAGGATGACATACTGCAATTGCACAGAGGCAAAAAAATTTTGAAGTGGACAACATGACCATCCAGATTTTTAAAGATATCCCAGCTAGAATTTTTAAGAAAAGAAAAAAAAAATATAGCTTTTTGACAGACAAATTGAAGAAATATGGAATCCAGTTCTGATGGTAGAGATTGGAATATGTTACTTGCAGATTTAAACAGAGAAGACTCAAATTTAACACAGTCCAGAAGGCCCAGGAATTTTGGGACAGATACAGCAAGGATACTGAAAGTGTTAGATCCAGATATGGAAGTCCAAAGAACAGGGATGGAAAGAATGGAAAGAAAGTCCAAGATCTGAATCATCTGGCAGTTGAAATATCAATGGAGATGAGAAGTCAAGAACCCCCTCACCAAAGAGAGATGATGAGGACAGATATTCTGTTATAGCTGAAACATAATGGCTGATGTAAAATGTGTTTCTTGGAACATGAGGGGATGAAATTTGGCTTAGAAACGGATGAAAATATTTCATCATTTGTAGAAATGTAATTATGATGTGATTTGGGGGGGAAAATTGAAGTCACCTATGTGATTCTTCTCTCTATGTGATAACCCCAACTCAGACTGTCCTAGATCATTGTATGAAGCTGCATTTAAAAATATTGCTGAAGCCAAGCAGGCCTGATCACTTCCAGTATAGGAGATCACCAGGGAGCCCTACATTTCACCTTGAATTCAATCCTTATTTACTTAGTTCAGCTACAAGATACAAGAGAGAAGGTTTTTCACATGAAAGTCATGCTCTGATGTAGGCAAACCCCTGCATTCATACCTACAGAGTGCCTTGAAAGGGATAGGGTAGTAATTCATCTGGCACTGGATATGGACTTTTGGAGATTAATCTCAGTTCCCTGTGTCACAGAACACTTTCCATAGGAAATCCTAAGGAGCAGAAATGTCTTTTAATTTTCAGTGTAGTATTTGATGTGGGAGCAGAGGCCTGGTGAGTGAGTTAGGATTTGTGAAAGCATGGCTAAGGTTGTTGACTCTATTCCAGAGCATAAATCTCCACTACATAATCATGCTGCTGCTCAAGGGGTGCCAGCTACTGCTTCTCTTTGGGGGGTGGGGGAGGGCATCCAGAAGAAGGGTATAAGGGCATCCAGAGCCATCTGCAGCTCTGTCTCCCACTCCTTCCTCAATGGATTGGCCGTGGCATCACTATCTGGCTTCCCTTGTGTACCCAGAGAAGCAGCAGCAGCCATCTTTCCCAGGACAAGGCCAGAAGCTGCTATTTCTTTCCCAAGTGTGCAAGGGCAGGAGGCTCTACCAGATGCCTTTGTGCACCCAAGGCAAAAACATTGCATAAGGCAGTGTTGGATACCTCCTTGCATAATGTTTTCACATGCTTGTATAGCCAGGGATTAAGCGAGTGTAAACTACTAGCAGGATTTCAGGCCATGTGTGCCAACTAATATATCACAACCTTTCAGGTGTTTCAGATGACTTCTTTAGGATTACACAGAAGATCAGCCATGTCTTTAACACAAAAACTCTACCCATCTGCAGATGCTGATCCATTAAAAATTACCACCAAATTTAGCCTCTCGGACTTCCCTGTTTTCAGGAGTCAACAGAAGTGCAGTACTGTGCAGTCTATGATGTACCAATTATTTGTATAAGAAATTCAAGAAAGTAAAGGAACCCACCTTCCATTCAACATCCCCATTGAATATTTCACTCTTAGCTATGTCCACTCTGTTCCAGGCCACAGCCAGCTTCAGTTCATCCAAGTATTCTTGGGCTTCCTGACTGTGACTCTTACAGGCTATTACAAACATAATAGGAGAATAAATTAACCAACTGTATGCATCTTCACAGGGTTTACTCCAAAGTAAACCCTGTTTACATCTCTGAAAGATTTAATGAAATAATATGTTTATCTCTGTTATTTTTGAATGTTTTTAAAAGTCCAGAATCTAGCTGGGTACATCCGCTGATGGAAGAAGATTCATCAGCAGACCCAGGAGGACCTGATCCCTCCATGCCCCCCCCACATGCCCTCAATATCTGCTCCAGAGGGTTGGTAAATCTTCCTGTGGGAAGTTTCAGGTACTGTGGAGGGCTGGGGGAAGGAAAGGAGGGAAGGAAGGGAAGAAGGAAGGAAGAAGGATGGATGGATGGATGGACAGTGTCTTCTTGCATATGCACATGCACTGAACATGGGTGAGATCTACTGGTGGATCTTCTCCATCAACAGATGTCCCCAAATACATCCTGATCATATTTTTTAAAAAAAATAAAATAAAATAACAGCTTGTGCTATCATTTCAAATTTTCCTTGCCAAATATTCTTTGGGTGCAATCAAGCTAAAGTTCAGCCCCCTTGATTTCAGTGGGAGAAAATTAATTGTTAATGCAGGATGTGTCTTATCCTTAGGTAGTTCAAGGTAATCCACAGACAAGAGGGTACCATTACATTTTTAATTACTTAGAGAACAATCCTAGGGACAACTAAAGGAGAGCAGAGGGGTCATTGGAAGCAGTGTAGATACTGCTTCCGTAGTGTAAATTTCCAAGGGGACAGGATTTACAGTACTAGAGGTTTCCGATATTCCTGCTGAAAGCTCTGTAGGTATCACTGTCCAGCCAATCCTGTTCTGCTGGTACTGAAAGCTAAACCAGGACATTTCAAGGGAATGGCAGGGTGCGACAGTTAGTACTAGGCTGGGACATTTTGTGAGGAATAGACAACAGTTATTAAATTAAGTTACCTTTAACCAATGCTTTCAAAATTACTGTATCTAGTTCTTCTGAACCTTCTTGTTCAAAGTTATGCACTGTTAGAAGCTGCTGCTGGCCAATAATGCTTTGGATCTAAAGGGTTAAAGAAGGTTAATGTTTCTTAGGAGATTATCAGACTCATCAAAAGTGGTGTTTCAGGAATGCCAGGAGATTGCAAAAGGGCTCCCTTACCACACAACGTCGTTCCCCCATCGTTATGCACATGTTCTGATGCCATCATGTCGGCGCTGCTTTTTATTGATGGGAGAAGCCATCAATAGATCTGTCATTCTGTTTCTGTCCTGGATTTCTGTGTGTGCAACAAGGTGCCCCATTTTGCTGGTGAGATCCCAGCATCAATGGGCGGTCCCTGCCAGAACACTTCCGGGTGAGATTGGGACATCCAGGTAAGTGACACTTTTTAAAAACTTCCCTGGTTTACTTGAAAGTTTTAACGTGTGTGTATGTGCTTTTTGTAACTTTTTTTTTGTATATTTTGGTTTTTATTTTTAAATTTCCCACACTCACATCTTCTCACAAGAACCCATGGGATTTCACTCCCAGAAGTGGATGGAGTTCCATTAGAGCTCTGTTCACTCCTGGGCTGCCCTGTTATTGAAAGAGAACGTAAATATTGTGGGGAGGGTGATTGTGGTGAGATAGGGATGGGACAGGGGCAGGAGTGGAGATTGTGGGACGCTTGTTCTGTTCCTGTCTGACAATATTCCATTGTGTCACTACATTAAAACAGAATTTTAGTATAATGTACTCTGGATTTAATTATGTCATTCCTCCCCAGGAGATAATGGAGTTGAGACCATAGCAACATCTGGGGGGTTGGTTTTTAAGTCTAGTCTGGAAGTAATCAAGAAATGTATAACTGCACACAACATTCGATATCATGTCCCAGTTTTTTCCAGGTTTGACTACTGTAACAAACTCTGTATTGGGCAGCCTTTAAACTCTTTAAACTCTTATGGGGTGTTGTAGTCCAACAACACCTGGAGAACCGCAGATGCCCACTACAAGTCTTACATTGTTTGAGAGTAGATTATTTGAAGGACTAGCTACGTCAATAATAAACTTTCCAGGCCTTGATATTGGTTTCAGAAGCTCTGTTCATGGATCCACCCTCAAGATCGGTTAAATTATTAGTGTTAAGAGAGAAGGTCTTTCTGGTAGCAGCACCATGCTTATGGGATTTTTCTTCCTAAGGTGATGCATATGAATTGCAAATGAATCCTGGAAAATATTTTTTTATAAATTTTAAATTGCCTTTTAATGTGTCATATGCTGCACCATTTTAAGTCTGTAAACCTGTTGGTGACTTGCACCAGCATAAGGATCCATTAGTCACTTTTTCAGATGAGTTATAGCAGCAGCAGAGGAATGGCAGGAAAATCCATCTCCATCAAGAGATGAAGCCACCCTGCCACTCCTCAAGCTGCTTGGGACCTACAGATACAGAGCAGCTGTATCTCCTGATGGAGGCAACTTTTGCTGCCATCCACTGCATTGCTGCAGCACTCTTAGCCACAATACCTCTGGTGCTTTGCCTTCCCTCCTCCTTCTCCACAAGCTAGTTACCTTGACTAATGGGATTAAACATCTGAATAGCATTTGGATTCATGCTCATTAATATACTATGGGTGTAGTGTTTTAGTTTTATACTGTCATTTTATGGACATCTTGTGGTTTTCATGTAAGCTGCCCTGAGGTGGAGTTCTACCCTAGAAAACTGTGCATACATTTTTTAAACTAACATACACACAAAGCATGGCAAGAGTTTACAGATCCAGAAAAGTAGGTCTAGATAGATGATAAAAGGAGATAAATATCTGCCTCATGCCATTCCTAGGGTAGCATGCTATTAGTGATGTACATGTGCAGGTGTAAATATGGCTTACGTGTGCATATGACTCTTTTTTGGGAAGGGAAGCACTCCATTCAAAACTTCCCCCTTTCCTGCTGTCAGCCTCTGAGAGGACCGCTGCTGCTGCTGCTGCTGCTTGTTGATAGGGAGAGGAGAGAGGCAATTCCAATCATGCAGGTATAGCTACTCTGGGCCCCCAGAGGAAGGGAAAGGAGGGTACACTCCAACCTCAAGCTAAGACCAGCTGCTTCTTCATTGTGCAAATTGCTGGGGTTTGACAGCTGCTGGGGATGGGGAGGGGACATGGTGTTGAGCCAGTAGAGTGTTACACTCCACCAGTCTGATACAGGATCTCGTTCATCATCTGTGAAAGCATTTCATGCCTACCAAGGAATAGCCTTACCACTTCAGTCCACTGAAGAATGTCCTTCCACAAGAAATCTTCTGTGGGGAATTTCTCCTTTAAATGTTTTTCTATCAGCTGTGGCACAATTAATTGTGGTTCATTCATTAGTGCAGCTAAGATGTCCGCTATGCCACCTGAGCCAGCTAGGATGAGCCAGGGAGCAGAATTTTCAATTCCTTTGCAAATTCGCTGTTCAGATGCAAGTACAAAACAAGATGAGTCCAAATAAAACGAAACAGCATAATTCTATAGAGATCTACTTAGTCCTAAGTCCCACTGAGTTCAGTTTGATTAACTTCCAGATAAGTTAGTCAGCTTTTCAGAAATAACATACAACATATGAGTTCAATTATCCACACTGGCATGCTGTTGATCTTGGTATATTGAATACTAAAGAATTACAGCAAGACTACAAGTCTTGGACTTTATTATGACCCAATTTTAAGAGGTGAAATTGAATTTAATGAACTCTTCCATAGTGAAATTCCAGTTATGCTCTTCAAAGCAAAGCTTTTATTTTTACACCCAAGGAACATTGCACTTAAGCCAAGTAGACTCGTGTGTCTTATATCCAGGGAGAAACTGAGGGCAAAGATCATATATAGCAAACTGCTCATGCAACCGGCCATAGCATGAGTGGTTTTACAGTCTCTGTGTTCATGCACAAAGGTATCCAAGACCTCCTTGCACAAGTGAAATAGCAGTGGAAGAGGCAGCAACTGCACATGGACTTCCAGAGTCTTACTCCAAGCCACTTTCTGGCTCTGAGAGCTTCTCTAAACCAAGCCACTATGTGTGGTTTGGAAAATTACTTGTGCCAAGTGTATGTTGTCCTCCCCATAGTTAAGAAATAGGCACCGCAGAGTGGGCCTCCTCTTTCCATCTGCTCCTAACACCACTGTGGGCCATTGTGCATTGTCACTGTTGCCTTGTCCCACATAACTTTTATTTAAAAGTATAATTTGAAATGTTTCTCATGAGTTGGCTGGGAGCATTTCATTGTGGGAAAATTAAACTGTTGCAACACTGGTAAGCCTAATATGTCAGGCCCAGTGTTATAGGATGACTGCTGCTGCCAGGGATGATCCATCAGACAGTTGACAGCAACAGCTGTCACCTGGATACAACTGTTTCCCCTTGTCCAAAAAAAACCTCCACTCACATGTGTAGTGCAACTAACACCTACATAAGATACCAGCAGGACTCTGGCCATAGTGTTCAGCTAAACATCATTTTTGTTTCACTTTTAAATAAGTATTCATGACTCTAATCCTGTTTGTGAAGAGCCCAGGGGAGAGAGTTAAACGTTTTCTCCTATTTTTTTAAAAAATTATAAAATCCATTTCCTGCTCAGAGGCTTAAAAGAAAAGAAAAAAGTCCATTGGTACCACCACATACTGTAAGCATGCATGTCCCAGTTCAGATGGGGCCATGCACACTTACTTTACAATAAAACCAAAAGTGTGTGTGTGAGAGAGAAAGAGCGAGCGAGCTGCAAACTAACATAGTGTGTGTAGTTTACCCTAAGTCTGATTAACATTTCCTGCACCCTTTAATGTGGCAAGCTGCATACAACAATACCATGATGAACGAATTGCTGAGAGGTTTGAAAGGGCGGCATGGGAATGAGAACCCTTTGTTATCAGTTGTAGGTCTTACTGTTAAGATGGCTGGCTGTATTTAGATATTCTAGTTTTCCTATGAAAATAAAAAATGTACATTATTTCCTAAGAGACTCTTTCTGGAAGCTAGAGAACATCAGTGAATCTCTATTACAGCACTTAAGAGCCTGATGGTAAACAAAATGAGGAGGGAGAGAAAGGCAGAACTGGCCACGATAATGAAGCACCAAATTCTGCAGGATTTCTTCATGATGTCCAGTTCTGTCTTTCTCTCCCATTTTACTTTGTTCACCATTCAGTCTAAAGAAGATTTCTAGAAACTCAAAAATCCTACTCACATGAAACCGTCTTAATTAGTGGTGGCTGGTGGCATCCATGTCAATGAGACTTTACATTTTAAAGGTGTTGCTTTCCAATCCAGTAAATAGGTACAGTGCCTTGGATACCTCCTTTCATATTTTGGCTAAAACCCAATGTGGAGTCACCATTCCACTGACAAGGACATCACCAGCCCCTTCTGCACCTAATAAAGGTGCTCCCCTACTGAACAATACCCAATGAATGTATTAGACTACTATCAGTAGCACAACACATCAATTTCAATTAGTTATCACTGCATGGTGACACTGTACTGTATGTTTTGTACTCCGCCAACTTCTCAGTGAAATGCAGAGCACCAGTATATTTGCTTAAATTGCTCTAGGTTGTCTCTTATTGAAACAACGCCATTAACTTCTTACCTCAAGTATATTTGGTCTTCCATTCACAAGTAAGCAGAGCACAGGGATTTCAATGCTACCTGTTCCTGATTAATAGATAATTGAATATTAAGTTAATAAAATCCATACACAAAGCACTCTATTCTCTCAGCTTTTCACTTGCTTCTAATAAAAGACCATGACTTCGTCTACCACCATCACTGCCTCACTATGGTCAACTCCCACCCCGTGCTCAGTAGACTTACCAGTGAGATATTTTTGTATCTTGCACATCTTAGCCTAAAAGTCAATGGAGTAATACTGGTTTACTCAGCATAAAACTAGTTTAACTTAAATGCAGCCATCAGAAATAATATTGCACCTCTGTTGGGCCTTGTGTTGTTCTACCTCTTTGGTGTCTCACCCAATGTCATTCTACCTTCATCCGACTTGAAACATGGCCATGCTAGGAGAAAAATGGGATATAAATAAAATAAGTATTTTTGCATGGCCAGTGTTGCGTGGGTCCATAATGCTTAACATGCCAATGCAGGGATGAGGAACCCCCTACCCATAGGTTGAATTCAACCCATGAAGAAAGGATTCCTGTGATGTTATGGACTGTTCAAGGGAAAATGTGTTTCATTTATTAGAGGTAATAAGGTTCTGCCTGGAGGGGGTAAGAGAATGGAATGTTGCGAGTGAGTGCTGCTTGGTCGAATGTCTGAGAGGATCTGAGTAAGACTGGTGTATGACAGTTGGTGAGGAGGAACTGAAGAGAGTAGTCTGTCTGGGTTAGCTAGAGTGAGTAGTCTGTCAGGTTTAGTGAGTGGGATCTAAGAGTTTGAGTAGTAAGGAGAGTTAGAGAGGGTCTGAGTTAGTTAGGAGATGAGAGTGAGAGAAAGTGAGATATGTTTTAATGTATTAAATAATTAATTAGACCAAACTGAAAGGGTTGTCACCAATGGCTCCTCTTCATCCTGGAGAGAAGTGACCAGTGGGGTGCCACAGGGTTCTGTCCTGAGTCCAGTGCTATTCAACATCTTTATCAACGACTTGGATGAGGGAATAGAGGGCATGCTTATCAAGTTTGCAAATGACACCAAATTAGGAGGGGTAGCTTATACCTCAGAGAAAAGGATAAGAATTCAAAATGACCTTAACAGATTAGAAAGCTGGGCCAATACTAACAAAATGAATTTCAACAGGGAGAAATGTAAGATACTACACTTGGGCAGTAAAAATGAAATGCACGGGTATAGAATGGGTGATGCCTAGCTTGATGGCAGTACATGCTAAAGGGATCTAGGACTCTTAGTGGACCACAAGCTGAACATGAGTCAGCAGTGTGGTGCAGCAGCTAAAAAACCCAATGCAATTCTAGGCTGCATTAATAGGAGTATAGTGTCTAGATCAAGGGAAGTAATAGCACCACTATGCTCTCCTTTGGTCAGACCTCACCTGGGGGCCGTTTACACGATGAAAATGTCCTGGGAAGAATTCGTGTCTATCCCTGGCAGTTTACACGTACATCGGGTCGGGTACGTGATTTTCGGAAGGGGGGCCACCTTTTATCCCTCAACCTGCGGGACTTCCAGTCCCACAGATTGTGCCGGTTTTTAAAAAAGTCACTGGAGGATTCGGAAAATCGGAAATGTAAACAGCATGGGACAAAAAGTCTCGGTACTGGGATGACCGGAAATGGTGACTGGGGGCGGGCTTAGAGCTCAGAGACCAGAAAAGGAGGGGTCAGTCACCCGTTCAACAGATCCAGCCTCACCAGCCGAAAACAAAGGCATCCCTTCCAGCTGCATGAAGGTTGATGTGTGTGTGCGCGCGCGCGCGAATGTACTCAATCACCTTTTTAAATGGATTTCTACACTGCATGCTACAGAGAGATTGTGGTGGGCAGATCCTCCCTGGTTCTGAACAGAGAGATCGTGGTGGGCAGATCCTCCCTGGTTCTGAACAGAGAGATCGTGGTGGACGGGCACAGTAAAATATTCCAGCCTCTGAGCGAATAAACATCCCTTAAATTTCCCCTCTCTGTGTCTGTGTGTTTCAAAACAGCCTGTTTGTAGCTGGTTTGAAGCATGAACTCTGCAGCTAATCTGTGTTGTAAGGGTTAACATTTTAGAGGCAAGGGGAATACGATGCCTCCCCTCCCCTCCCCTCCCCTCCCCCTCACTCGCTTGATTTCAAATGGAAAGCACTCTTTCGTTCCTGCGTCTGAGCGAAAGATCTCAGTCTGGATCTTTAAAAATGCTTTCTGCCTCTTCTGAAGGGGTTAAAATGTTCAAGAAGCAAAGGGGGAATAACAAACCTCTGCCCCCCTCTCTCCCCCACCACCCCAGCCAGCCAATAGCATCGCTCGTGGCACGAACTCTAAGGGAAGTGCGTCACCGAGGTTGTGAAAACACGAGTAATCGCATCTTTGATTGACAGCCAAAAAAAAAAAAAGTTAAAACCTAAACAAAACCGGAACTATGGACGTGTAAATATCAGTCACGGGACCACACGGGATATCCATACCAGAGACATAAATCGTATAAACAGCGAGGGGCGGATTCGTTATCACTTTGTCCCGGTAGGCAACGCGACAATTTCTGTTGTGTGACTGGCACCCTGGAGTATTGTGTCCAGTTCTGGGCACAACAATTCAGGAAGGATATTGAGAAGCTGGAACATGTCCAGAGGAGAGAGACCAAAATGGCGGGAGATCTGGAAACCATGCCCTGTGAGGAGTGGCTAGTGACTTGGGTATGTTTAGCCTGGAGAATAGAAGGTTGAGAGGGGACATGATAGCCATGTTTAAATATTTGAAGGGATGTCCTACTGAGGATGGAGCAAGCTTGTTTTCTGCTGCTCCAGAGACTAGGACATGGAGCAATGGGTTCAAACTACAGGAAAAGAGATGCCACCTAAACATTAGGGAGAACTTCCTGACAGTAAGAGCTGTTCGGCAGTGGAATACACTGCCTCCGAGTGTGTGGGAGTCTTCTTCTTTGGAGGGTTTTAAACAAAGGCTGGATGGCCATCTGTTGGGAATGATTTGATTGCATATTCCTGCTTGGCAGGAGGTTGGTCAAGATGGCCCTTGTGGTCTCTTCGAACTCTATGATGCAATGATTCTAGTCATGTTCAAATTATGTTAGTACATCATTGTCTTGGCATTATACTTTTTTGGCCTCCAGGAACACTATATGTTGTAAAGTTTGGGTTTAGACATGGACACTGTCATGGCAGCAGCTAATAATAAAGGAATGGTATCTGGTGGGGATAGCAGATGAATAATATCTCAGACAGAAACCATAAGGCATCTAAGAGGTTCCTACAGTTGTTGGCCATGATGGTGGAACAGGGGGACGTCCTTACATTGGTGGCAAAGGTAGAGATAAGGAAAGTCCTCACATTTGGGACATTATCAGATGTGAAAAAAATGCAGGACTATGACATCACAGTAGCTCAAACGGGTCCAGCTGTTGCATGCCGTCGTCATCTTCATGTGGTTACAGCGTGCTCCAGCCACAAAAAAGGTGTTTCTTCTAATTCACCAAACAAGCCATGAACAGATCTTCAATATCACTTTTTTCACGATATTGGCATGAGAAACCACGTCCTGTTGTAATCGCGAGATTACAGCGTGAATGGGCAGTTCTCAGTGAGTAAACTCTCAGGCAAGAACATGAAAACAAAGCACAGGATACTTTTTTTATGAACTGTCCCATTTAGTTTGCATATTTTTGGGTTTGTTTCAGTGCTTGTGTGTTCATTTACTTTGTTAATTAAGGTGTTTTTGGAGTTTTAAGCATGTTGAACTGCCAAAATCTCGCCAATGCCAAATCACAGAAGTAAACTTCTGTTCTTAAAGTGCTAGTGGTCATTGTGTGATAATTCCGTGGTGGTTCTTTCACATGATTAGAGCAATGTGCGATAATAAAGTGTAATAATGCCATGATGTTTCCGCTATCCTCATTTGCGGAATTACAGCAATTTTAGACGGTAGTCTGATAATGTCCTTGGTGGCAGTGGATGAGATTAGTGAGGATATTCACATTTGGTGGCAGTGAAGGTATAATCAGAACTTCACAATTCCCATTTGGCTCACAAGCTTCTCTTAATGTTGTCTCTGATGAGTAATTGCAGATAACAGAAAAGAAGCAATTTGTTTCAGGAAGCCGTTGCACCTGAAATCAAAGGTTTGACTGCAATCCTGCACAAGTTAGATTGAATTCTTCTGAAGTCACTAGGATTTGAACAGCCCAATTATGTGCAGCAGTGTGTCTGTGTGTGTGTACACAACCAGGAATTTGTTTTAGACTACTGTGTGTATGTGTATATGTGTTTGTATGTGCACACACACTAATGTAGTCTTGCTATTTATAATGGATCAATGCTAAGACAGCAAACAATAAAGTCCCATCTTGCTTGCTTGCTTTCCTTCCTACCTCCATAGCCAGTGCGCTGTTCTGAAATATGTTTCTCCAAGGTGAGACGTAGCCTTGTGGTACTATCTGGCTCATTTGGATCTTTTTCATCCACCAAAATAAAATGGGAGTGATGGTTGTCAAGAGAATAGGGAGGGCCTTGGGCACTGTGGTCTGATTTGTAGCTTATAAGGCTGTCATTCTAGGAAGAAAAAGGAAAGATTATTTTTCCTATGCACATATGGGAATAGATCTGAAACCCTGGAAAGCAACTACCAGTCGGTGTCAATAATACTAGGATATGGATCAAGGGACCCTGGGTTCAAATTGAGTACACTTGGATTTTTTTTCTAAGCAAATGTGGATAAGATTGAGCTGTAATTTTTTCTTTACCTGGAGAATTGTTCATGATTTGTGTTACTTATTTATTTTAAGAAGGGTCGATTTAACAATTTTTCAAGGCTAGTCCCAACTGTTTAAACAAGTAACTTTTAAAAGAACAGTCAATGAAGAGTCATCAAAAAATGACAAAGCAGCAGTAAAACAGTATGTTTTAACTTAGGCATTCAGTGAAAATAGTTGCTTAAGAGGATTGTTTATTTATTAAACTTTGAAATCAATAATCCTTGTTCATACAAGAAGGGAAATGTCCCCCTCATTCTATATGGCCACTTGGGAGTAATTTTTGTGTTGCCAGATAATTTTGGAACTTTGGTCATATCTTGAACAGTAGAAATAATAGCACTGTGCCAAGTCCAATAGCTCTATCTTCTTGACATGGAAGAGGGCTGCACAAGTCAATACAGGCAAAGGTCCTGGTCATGACCAATGTACCTCATGTTTACTATTCCCCCAGTCAGTTGTTCAAGAGAAAACAGGGGTTAATTAAGGCCTCTCTTCCTTAGTCACTTACTCCACTCTGATAAATCCCCTTGGATTACAAACTTAAAAAAAAAGAGAGAGAGAGATAGTTTTCTCAGGGCCTGTCCCCAATGATCTTGGTGGCACTGTAAAACTCTTGAGACGTGTGTTCTTATACTAACAATAACATGTAATACACACAAATGTACTTTTAAAAAGGAAATGTCTTCCAAGTTCAAACTGTTTGAATTTGATTCTCTGGCAGTCTCAACACAGGTGGACATATAGTTCAAATATTGATATAATTTCCATCTAAAAATAAATAAATCCAAGAACTGATTTGTGATTTCATAACTTCTGCACAACTATCCTGTCACTATCATGCAACAGACCCAAAGGCTCTATCTATATTTTAATTTTCCATATTTCCTTATTTCAGTCAATGAGAATTTATATATATATATATATACCTTAACATTATCCAGAAGTTCTCTATGCTTGATTTTTCCAAGTGATGTTATTCCTATTGCAACCACTTTTACTGTGGAAGAAGTACTTGCCAACATGTGATCTCGGACTGCATGCCCTATATTTTTTGTTATTCCAACACGCAAGGCACTGGTGAAGATCCATGCACCTGAAATTAATTTGTACAACTGTAAAATTTTAGAATTCAAAGCTATAGTCATGCTTGTCTGGAATATCAGTTTGCAAAGGGATCTTGTGGCATCTTTGAGACTAACCTGAGAAAGAAGTTATAGCTCAAGCTTTCGGAAGTCTACGAAAGCTTATGCTACTAACTTTTTTGTCTCAGTCTCAAAGGTGCTACAAGATCCCTTTGCATACTGTATAATATTAGATAATATTAAAGATGTCTTTAGGTCATAGAAAACTGTAATGTGTTTTATAATCTATAGAAATATAGTCAGGTTATGGGTAGGTTTCTATCCAGCATAAATTTAAACTACAGCTGATATTTTTTATTCATTTGTTTGCAACGTTCAAGTCAATGTGCTGTCCTATGATGGCACCATATACCCATATGTCTTTTAACTTGATCTTAATCAACTGGAACTTGTTGAGAAGAGCTGGGTGATGGCACCAATAATGCCAGGTTCAGCTAAATTCATAAGTCAGAAGTTCAAGTGGGAAGCTTGAACAAACTAAAACTATCAATAAAACCTGGGGGTTATCTATATGGTGAAAATACTCCTCATAGAATTCAAAGATAATCCAATTTGTCTTAATGATATCCTGTATCAATCTGCCATATTCAGAAGGAGGGGGACCCAAAATGGCAAATACTCCATGGGAAAAGTGCTTAATAAAAAACTCCGAAGGAAATATGCATTCCCACTTGTTGGGACAACTGATTCACATTGCTGCACATTCCTGATAAAAACAGAAGTGGAAAGCTGATTGGTTGGACATGCACAGGGGGTGGAGCTTGCTGGCAAAGCAGGTGCCCCAAACTGCCATCTTAGATTTTCACCATGGCAATCATGCACTGAGGTGACAAAACAGCCTTTCCCTTCTCCCCCCCCCACCCTATTTATTTAAGCAGAATATTGCACTTCCACACCTGGATATATATTTTTTAAATACTGTTCAGTGGCAGCAACTGGTGGAAATAAATTGTGAATAATTCACTTGTGCCTGCCATTTTGATGCACAGACATGCCCACTTAAACAACAAACACGGATAGCTTCACATGCCTGCAATGGAAGATATTGCGTTAGCAGGGTGAAAGGTTGTTACAGAGGAAGATGTGATAGATGCTTGATATCCATCTCACCTTCCATTCGCCCTGTTACCCTAAAAGATCAGGTGAGCATGCCTAACCAGTCGCTGAACCTTTCTCTGCTCCTATGTAATGCCAGGTCAGTGAAGAATAAGTCACGTATTATCTATGACTTACTGATAGATCATAGTGCTGACCTGACATGTATCACTGGGCCGATTTACACAGCAGATTTATTGCAGCAACTTGTGGTTTAATTATTTTCCGCAGCTGTGCCAGTCAGTTTTTTTTCTAATTATGTCGCTTTGAAGTTCAGACTTGAATAAGTGTGGGGGGTGTGGCTCTGTGTGTCTCTGTAAATCTGCCTGTAAATGAACTCACTCCATAAAGCAGAGGGAGAGTAATCTCTCTGCTAAAAGACCATGCTGTGGATCGCAAGTTTTTCCAGCTGCTCTGTCTCTCTATTTCCCCCTCCCTCCTTCCCCCAAGCAGAGAGAGAGAGAGGGAAAATAGCAGTTCATCTTGCTACAGCCCTTTGTGAAATGGTTTCTCTCCCTCCCCCGTGCACAGGATAAAAGTGACGAACGAGCTTTACATACTTTCAAAACAGCAGAGGATGAGAAGGAATGCTCCAGGAATGAAAGAAGTTGGGAATCCTCTTTTTTCCTTTTTTTTTTTTTTTTTTTTTTTTTTTTGCAAACTGGCTCGCAAAATAGCAGACAGGATTTTTGCAAGTTTCTTCTCTAATGGCTACTGTCTTTGCCTTCTCCCTGCCCCTCTTTTAAGCCCACCCCTGCATCATCAACCAATCACAATGCAGCTATGCTTTAACCCTTAGCGGAATGCTAGTTTACACTGCCAATAAAGCACTACATTGCAAATATTCCTGCAAAAATAGTGACATGCCCTGCCACGCTATATTTGGGTGTTTTACCTTCCCTCCTTCTGAATGAGGCGATGCTGTGCTGCGATCCGTGGGAACTATGAGCTATCTTAGCGGTATATTTAGGGGAATATTTGCCCGTGTAAACGACCCCAGGGAGATCTGGCTGGGAGCAGATAGCATTGTAACCTGGGCTCAAGCCCTTCCAGCCGGGTACTCCATCAATGAGCAGTTAAGGGAAAGCAGGCGAGGGGGGGAGTGTAGCCATGCTCCATAAAAACAACCATGCCTTAGCCAGGATACCTATCCAAGCATTAGATCACATTGAATGTATTTACCTTAGCTTGAAGACCAGGGAGAGTCTGGGGATCCTGTTGGTTTACCGTCCACCCTGTAACTTAACAGACTCCCTAGCCGAGCTGATACAACTAGTCTTGGAGCTGGTATTGGAGTCCCCTAGGCTATTAGGTCTGGGTGACCTCAACATCCCCCTCGAGGCTGGTTTGACTAATCTTATTGGTGCAGTTCAGGAGTTCATGGTTTCCATGACAAACATGGGCCTCTCCCGGATAGTCTCTGAGCCCACACATTGTGCAGGTCATGCCCTCAATGTGGTCTTCTGCATGGATCAGGCACATCTGTGGGCGGAGTTAATTAGCATCTCCGCATTGTCATGGATGGATCATTTCCTGGTTAAGGTTGGACTAAAGGCCACCATCCCTCCCTCTGGGGGTGGAGGACTGATTAGAATGGTCCTCCCTCAAAGGCTGATGGAACCCATTAGGTTCCAAGAAGCCCTAGGGAGTTCTATGGTTGGCAATGCCGGCGATCCTGTCGAAGCTCTGGTTAATATGTGGAATAACAACCTTACCAGAGCTGTAGACATGATCGCTCCCAAGCATCCTTTCCAACCTGCAAAAAATCATAATCCATGGTTCACTGAAGATCTTAAACAAATGAAGCAGGTTGGACAATGACTAGACTGCCGTTGGCTAAAATCTCAACTCTTGTCCGACAAGATACTTCATTGGATTTTTCTTAGGTCCTATCAAAGTGGCGACAGATGCAGCTAAGAAATCTTTCTATTCTGCATGTATCACGTCTATGAAATCCCATCCAGCTGAGCTGTTCATAGTGATGAGGAATTTAACTCAATTACCTCCCACTCAGAATCCTCTATTAGAACCAACTACAGCTTGCTGTGATGCTTGTAATGATTATTTCACAGATAAAATCTCTCGGATAAGAGTTGATTTGGACACCAACTTTAAGTCAGTAGCAACTAGAGAGGTATCCAGTGCCTCCGCCATTACTGTTAGACTGGATCAATTTGACTTGGTAAGTACTGGGGATGTGGACAAGCTCCTTAGTAGTTTGAAAAAGACGACCTGACCTCTCGACCCTTGCCCAACTTGGCTGGCAGTCCAGGGGGGTGATACTATCAAGCTGATGTGGAAAATGTAATTAATGCATCCTTCAGGGAGGGGTCCCTACCCTCTTGTCTTAAGGAGACAGTGGTTAGACCACTCTGTAAAAAGCCCTCCCTGGACCCCCTGGAAAGAAATAATTATAGACCTGTTTCCCTGTTGCCATTTTTGAGCAAGGTGATTGAGAGGGCGGTCGCCAATCAACTGCAAGTTGTCTTGGAGGAAACCTATTTTCTGGATCCATTTCAAACCGGATTCAGGACAGGATATGGAGTTGAAACTGCCATGGTCATCTTTGTTGATGATCTCCGTCTGAGCATTGACAGGAGAAGTGTGATCCTGTTGGTGCTCTTGGACTTCTCAGCGGCCTTCGATACCATTGACCATGATATCCTTCTGGAATGCCTGAGAGAGCTGGGAATCAGCGGTACAGCTTTGCAGTGGTTCCGGTACTACCTCTCGGGTAGGTTCCAGATGATGTCACTTGGGGACAGTTGTTCAGCCAAGAGGGAGCTCAAATTGGCTGTCCTTCAAGGTGTGATTCTGTCTCCAATGCTATTCAACACTTACATGAAGCCACTGGGCAAGATCATCTGGAGGCATGGGGTGGGGTGTTATCAGTACGTTGATGACACCCAAATATATTTCTCTATGTCTTGGACTGAGGCAGTGACTAAGGATGGCATCTCTCCTCTGAATGCCTGTCTTGGGGCGGTATGGACAGGATGAGGGAAAACCGACTCAGGCTGAATCCAGGTAAGACAGAAGTACTTGTCATAGGAAACCCAAACCCAGGAATGGAGTTATGTCAGCCAGACCTGGATGGGGTCACACTTCCCTTGAAGGACTCTGTCCACAGCTTGGGGGTGCTCCTTGACTCATTACTTCACTTGACAGCTCAGGTGGATGCGACAGGAGCTCCTGTTATCAGCTTCGGCTGATACGCCAGCTGCGCCCCTTCCTGGAGCAGGGAGACCTTGAAACTGTAGTACATGCACTGGTAACCTCTCGATTAGACTTCTGTAATGCACTCTACATGGGGCTACCCTTGTGCCAAGTTCGGAAACTTCAGCTTGTACAAAATATGGCAGCCAGGCTGATTACTGGTACTTCCCATAATGACCATATAACACCGGTCCTGAAGTCCCTTCACTGGCTGCCAATTAGTTTCTGGGCAAGGTACAAGGTGTTGGTTATTACCTTTAAAGACCTATATGGCTTGGGACCAGGATACTTAAAGGATCGCCTTCTTCCGTATTGTCCATCCCGCACACTAAGGTCCTCAGGGAAGAACCTACTTCAGCCAAAAAAAATCTAGGCAAACATCGGTGAGCCAGAGGGCCTTCTCCACTGCTGCCCCAAAACTGTGGAATGACCTGCCAGATGAGATCCATCACATCTCTACTCTTACAGCCTTTTAAAAAGCTCTTAAGATGGATCTCTTCCGGCAGGCTTTCCCAACTTAACTCCTCTCCCCGCACAAAGTGATCTACATTGCTCTGTCCACCAATTATCTCCTTTTAAAAACTTTTGTATTCTTGCTTTTAAACTGTGTTTATTTAATCATAATTTTAGTATTGGGTTGGGGGTTGGGGTTGGGAAGGGACTAATTTTGAATTTTATTGTGTTCCATGTGTTTTTATTGTTGTAACCTGCCTGGATTCCTTGTGATTGGGCAGGCTATTAATAAATAAATCATCATCATCATCATCATCATCTTGCCAAAAAATAATGGAGACAAATGAAAGCTGCTGCGAATTGGCTTTAGCGCACACCAATCCACACTTTATAGCCTCATATAAATGAGCCCCTGGTTGTTATTATTGTTGGCCTCTGCCTGAATTATAGTTTTGTCATGTTGTTCACAACATCATACCAAGTTATGACAACAGTACTCTGTTCCAATAGTTCCCATGAGTTCCCAGTAGTTTCATGAGATAAATACATAGCTGGTTCAGTTGCAATCTTGTGCATAGCTACTCGAAAATTAATCCAATTTAATTCATTGGGACTTACTTTTGAATAAACATTCATGGGATTGGACTACAGGTTTGGGTTAGTTACTTCTATTCTCTGCCCCAGGTTTGCAAATCATGTGAGCCTCTTGATGCTGTTAGACTGCATCTCCCATCATACGTAGTGAGCAAATGGTGAAGGGAAATGGAACTTGAAGTCCAGCAACATCTGGAAGGACACATGTTCTCCATCTCTGATGTACCCTCCCTTTAGTGGGGCTTTTCTCTCTAACCCAGGGGTCGTCTAAACGGCAAAAACAAAAAGCAAAAAAAACAATGGTGTGCGAATGATCTGTTCAGATGGACGTTCACATAAATATGTGTCATTCAGAAGAGGGATGTATATAGTCCATTTTCCAAAAGATCTGTACAATATGTGAATGTGCAACCATTTGAACACTCACATTCTCACACATACAAACAGGCAGCATAATCTGATTAGCTGGACAAGCACAGGGGGCAGAGCTAGCAAAGAGGGAAAGCAGCAGTGGCCACTATATTGGATTTTTGCCCATGTGAGGATCAAACGGCAACTTTATTCTTTTTAAAAATTTCTTTTTGTTGTAAATACGAAATAATACATGTGTGTACCACGGGAAACTTTTTTTAAAAATTGTGGCGGCAGATTTAAAGTTGCAAGTAAATCACTTATGGCAGCCAGCTGGCTAGGGGGTCATGTGGAGTTTAGGGGGGAGTTTTAACCATGTAGGCAGATCACATCATTGTGAACACTTGTTTTTTCGGACGTGTTTGTATTATTTTCCCCTCATATAGACAGGACCATAGATTCTTTCAAGGAACAGGGATGAAAGCTAGATAACATTGCTCTTAGTCTGTTTTTCTGTTCAAACCCTGTGATTTATTGATTCTAGCTTGAGCTAATATTGTGGCTCAACAAACTTGTCAAATCCATGTTTATACACAGTTCTATATATATTAAATCAACTGTTGACATGAGATGTGATATGATGAAGTTATCAAGTGTTTTACATTTGGTTAACGTTAAAGTCAAGAGTAGCTTTAATTCAAATTCACACATCATTATGCTGGTTGAATAATCCCATTTCTGATGGGATCAATCAATAAATCAATGGCCTTGTTTTCAGAAAACTCATACTGGATCAACAGGAGCTTTGTGTGTGTTGCGGGGGGGGGGCAGGGAATAGAGCATTTTTAAAGTACAGGTTGAGCATCCCTTATCCAGAATTCCAAAATCCAAAATATTACAAAATCCAAAGTTGTCCACATGAGTGGCTGAGATAGTGATACTTTTGCTTTCTGATGGTTCAATATACACAAACTTTATTTTATGCACAAAATTATTAAAAACATTTTGAATAAAATTACCTTCAGCCTATGTGTATGAGCTATATATGAAACATGAATCAATTTCATGTTTGGACTTAGGTCCCATCCCCAAGATGGGCTCTCCAAGATGGGATCTCCAAGGTCCCATCTCCAAGATATCCATTATGGATATGTAAGTATTCCAAAATCCAGAATATTCCAAAATCCAAAATACCTCTGGTTCCAAACATTTCAGATAAGGGAGACTCACCCTGTTTGGGAAATCTTTTGGAAGCCTGACCCTTTCCCAACCAGCAGGAATCTTACTAAACAGGAACATAAAAATGGAGACTCTCATTCTAGGAATAGAACCAACCAGTGCTTTGAGCAGCCTTGACCAGTCCTTTTCTTAAGGTGTCACGTAACCAAGGTTTCATCAGGAAGTTTTCTTCTTCTCCAACTAAAGAGACAACCAGGTTGGGAGCAGGAAGGTTCCATTTGTTACTCATGACATCAAATATGACTCCAGGATGGATGGCACATGGGACCTTAATAAACTGTAAACAAGAAAAAGTGCACAGACAAGTTGTGTGAGAACTACAGGACACCAAATGACTAAAGAAGCAGGACTTCTATGCATCTCACATGCCAAGAGATAATATTTTACTTTTCCTGGATGATCGAGATAACATTTAGGGCCTATCTATACAGGCAAAAAAACCCATACTTACATCTTGCCAGGAGCTGGAGGATTTTAATCAAACAGTTCTTTTTGGTGCCTGAAGGCTTAGAGCCAATTTTTTAAAAAAATTACCTTTTATACTGCTAGGAAAAGTTACTTCCTCTGTCTGTATTTCCATTTTGCTGGTGTGCAGTCACTATTATTTTTTGACTGCATCCATGCAGATACTTGTATATCATTATTAGTGCACCTCTGTCAATTTACATATTCCCATGCGTAATGGGAAGAAAAAAGGTGGAGCCACCACAGCCTTGTTGCTGAAAATAATGTGAAGTATAGGGCATGAGATCATAGCAGGACTGCTCTTTTACACCAAAGTGAGCTTGCCTATGGGAAATGTGTGACTGGTAATGCTGCTCTCTTTGCTTTTCAGAAGCAGAACGGCCCTCCCTCCACCCCAACTGCCATTGCCCTGGCTGCAGAGGGAGAGAAGCTAAGGCAGGCGCAGCTCCATCTTGCCTTGGCCCAGAAGAAGAACGGCCCTCCCTCCATCCCAACTGCCATTGCCCTGGCCAAGGAGGGAGGGAAGAGAATGCTAGACATAATCCCTTCCCCTACTGCCATCCCCTTTCCTTTTGTATCATGTCTTCATTAGATTGTATGCTTGAGGGCAGGGTACTGTTTTGTTATTCTTTTTCTTGTAAAGCGCCATGTACATTGATGGTGCAATAGAAATAAAAGGTAATAATAATAATAATAATAATAATGGCGTTAAGATGTAAGGAAAATACATTTTGAAGTAAAAAATATTTCACATGTGTAGAAGGGGAGCATCCTGTTGCAGGTAAACAGGTACTGAATGAGGAGGGGAAACAGATGCAGCTAAGATTACTTGGCAGGCGTCTTCCATCAGCTGAAGTACTCAGCTGAATCCTGGTTCATGTTTCTATCTGAAGACTCCAGTTTCTACTTACCTGTGGCATGATGCAAAATTTCTGTTTATATATATAATACAAATTAGAGGTGGATTTTACTCATGGTTCCAGGGAAATGTCTGATAGCCTCTCATCTCTACATCCTATTTGTAGGCTGAAGCTAAATACTTTTACTTGGCACTGAACAAACTCAGGTTTTCCCCATATGTGAGCAAGTGGAGCACTGCCATTGTGTGAGAAGATCCTGGTGTGAACATTTTTTCATACCTGGTGACAGCCAAGATTCATTTTTAAAACAGTTACTACTTTTTTTCTTAAAACTTGCTGTAACTGTACTCAGGAGAATGAATATCTGTGGCTCTTTCTGTGTACAAGACCACTTCACATTCATGTTTCCCTGTGCTATTAGAAACATACTTGTGACCAAAGAAGGGCTGCAGCTGCTTATGTGCTAAGGAAATGGAATGAAACAGAAGTCCTAAGGAGATCAGTGTTTGGTGCTGTGATTCCCAGCCTCCTTGGTAGTAGGTCCAGTTGAACACAGTAGGAATTACTCCTCAGCAAACCAATCTCCTAAAAGGCAAGTGTTCTAGTTTAAAAGGCTTGTGGGGCAAAGTTTTGTTATAGCCATTAAGGGCTTGTGAATCAAATTTCTATTATATCCAAAGTTATTGTTTTCTAGGGAGAGGAATTTCTTCAAGTATGTTTTTAGAACTCTTTTTCAGAGTTGAACCCAGATCCTGTGAATACTTTCATAAGACATCAATCAGAAGGTAACTGATAAATAAGGGTCGAGATCCTAGATCAGGAGACATATCATAAAATTCCTTACAGGCTGAACTACGACATATATTCCCCTCAGCTCCCAAACTCACCTTTTAAGCTGCTATAGTCCCCTTCCCCAACATGGCCATATACTGGTCAGTAGAGAGTTCAGGGTGGCAGAGAAATGTCCGGCTGTGTTCCTATAGCTAGATGTACAGCAATATGCATTCTCTGGGACTTCCCAGGGGTCCTTCAAGGTCCCAAAGGGTAATGCCATTCCTGTGTGTCCAGGTATAGGAACATAGCTGGACGCTTTACCACTAACCATTCTCCACCAGCCACTAGATGGCTGTGTTGTGAGGCTACAGCAGCTTAAAAGGTGGGCTTGGCTGTTGCATGGTCAGTATAGAATGCCAACCTCTGCAGTCACCAAAAAGGTGAGCTAAAGCGGGTGTAAATTGGAATTATGCCTTCATAAGTCACTAAGGGAGTGGTAGCCAAGAGTTTTTAGACTGAAGCATTCTAATGAGATTCCAGCCCAATCTTTATTGTCCATGATATGAAGTATTTTGGGCTACCTTTCCCCGTTTTTTTCCAGAACTCATGAAGTCAATTTCTCCAGTGCAATATGGCAATTCCCTTCTAAATGTTTCTTCCTTGTCACTATTACAGAGTTTCTCCTGTGGGTTCTTCTTTGGGATCACTGCAGGATAATAGGGTTGACTGGATTCTCTGAAAAGAAGGAATTAGAAAAGGATGACTGACTTGAACTATTTGGTTTTCCATCAAAACTGTAACAGACTTTCATCAAATGTATTTTTTTTTAAATGTGAATATGAATTGTAGAATTCAAATTTGTGCTCATTGTGCTATTTTAGGAGTGTTTTTAATTGATTTTATATGGTGTTATAAAATCATGTTATGTACTCCATATTTATACTATATGTAATGAATTAATATATTTATCCATAGATGTATGTTGATAATAGTAGCATATTGTGTAGTTATAGTGCAGTGTATAATCATTATCCACCCAGAGAATGATTCCAATTCATAGCTTCCCTTTCTTAGGGTTTTATCAGACTATCCCTTTGAAATGTTCTTTTGATGGCGTAAAAAATAAAATTTTATGCCAACAAAAAAATGCTCTTCCCCACACTTACCTTCAATCCCAGCAAAGGCAATGAAAGAAGAAGTGAACAGAGCTCTGTTCACTTCCTCCTTTGAAATCTCGCAAAATATCGTGAGATTTCATCACATGAGAAATCCCCCCCCCAAATAACACTTTAAAAGTTTTTTAAAGCACAAAAACATGCTTTAAAACTTACAAGTAACCTGGATAGGGTCATTAAAAGTGTGTCACTTACCTGGATGTTGCAATCTCACTCAGAAGTGTTCACGCCGGACTGGCCAATGACAGGGTAAGTACAGTTTAAAAAAAAAAAGATGCAAGGTTTCACAGGCTGCCTATGCAGCCAAAAAAATGGCAGGGGGGATCAATTGATGGCTTAAGCCATCAATTAAAAAGTACAGGTTTGGGCAGGGACATAACCATGAAAGGACAATGTTGTCTGATATGCGCACCCTTTTGCGGTTATGTGGCATCATTATGACGTATTTGATGCATCTGATAAAAGTCCTTACTCTGTAAACCATTGCCAAAGAACTTACATTTCATCCCTTACATCCAGTTTATCATTTAAGATACTTTCTCTTCTTCTGAAGGCTTGGAGTACAATATTCTGAGGGAGGGGAGGAGAGAAAAGTAGATTATATTTGACTTGAAACATTGTGTCAGTTTTTATTTCATAGCAAACAATTCGGTTAGACAAATGCAGGTTTTAGAGTGCAATTCTATATCATATGTATGTTTACTTGAAAATAAATCCCATTGTATTACATGAGTCTACATAGCATTACCATCTCTGTAATGCATTACAATATCTTTTTTCTCATTCATTTTTGTGAGGAAGAGACAGCAGTAAATACCATGAGAATAAAGAACTGTAGGTTTGACTTTTCTTAGCTCTTAAAATGTGACGCAAGCAGATTGATCCATAATTCAGTTAAAGTGAACAATTAGAAATTGCATATCTTTAGTTGCATAATTCAACATTACTCTTTGGTTTAAATTGCAGTATTTATGCTATGGGACTCCCCCCCCAACCCACTGCCACTATTTCCTTTCTTTTGATTGTCAACAGAACGTGAGGAGGACTTTCCTTATACAAGCATCCCTCGCTTTTTGACAGTCTACTTTTTATTGATCTGTTCTCTTTCAACCCTTTTAAATTATAACCAGAACCCATTAATTCGGTGCATGGCCTGTTCTTTCGACCACGCATTGTATTAATGGGTTCCAGTTAGGTATAATTTAAAAGGGTTGAAAGAGTGGAGGTGGGGCCAGTTCAGGGGCTATTGAATAAGTGCGGTTCATAGTACTCAGACTGAATGTAATCTTGGTGCTTTGCACTATACTTTTGTGATGACATACTACTTTTTTTCAACTCAGTGCCATCTTTCATTCAGTCTATGTACTGTATCCTCAGCTTATTTGACAGGTTAGGATCTAGAGCACTGTAGATTCCGCATGTCAATGATTTCTGCTTTTTGACCGTGCTCTGGTCCCTAACCTGTTGACTAAGCAGGGGATGCCTGTAGAAGATTACTCTTGGGGAGTCCTTGTGTGTTCAACTATACTTTCAGGAGCTACACTGTCAGTCAACAATGAATATTTCCTTATCTGGAGATGGGCATGGTGCATGTGGCTCAACATTGGATCTGAAAACAGGAAAGCTTAATTGCCTACCTGTGTAGCCTTTATTTAATGTGAATGGTGCAGTGTGTAGAATGTACTGTAAAATTATAGGTTTAGATAGAAAATTAGTAGAGCCAGATATACTTCTGGCTAGAAACTCTCATTATAATCATGGGCAGTTTCTAGTCACATATTTTGTGGTAAGTGAGCCAAGAAGGGTAGGAGATAGTTGGAAAAGATCACTCATTCTTGTCCCTCATCCACCTGCCTCTGCTTCAGCCAGCCAACTAGCCAATCAGCCAACCAACCAACCAACCAGGATTAGGATGAGTGAAGTGAGTAGAAAAGAACAGAAATAATTTTTGAGTTGAAATCAAAGAAACCAACAGATCCAAGAGTAAGCTTTGAAAGCATTTTGGAAAGCTATGGTATATGTCTCTCCCTGGAAATGTGATGAGAGTCTGTTGAGATCTGGCTGTCTAATGCAATGTTTAAGCTGAGTTTACATCTCTGCTCAACTGTATAACTGTAATTAAGCATCAATACTAGAAAAAGCTAGTATGCCTATATTTTCCTTGCAGTGAAACTAAACCTGCATAAGCACAGCAACCCTGAAACTTTTCACCACATGAAGAAGTGGCAGTAGGAGAAAGTATAACGATAGCCTGTTTTAAGGCAAGCAGTCTACTACATTTAATATGGGTATATTTCTGTTTTTTCCTGAAAGACTTCAGGGACTAGGGAGTGGATAAGATTTTATTTTTTATTTTTTTTAATTATTTTTTTTTAAAAAAATCCATTATCCACACATACAATACTCCAAAGTTATAAATCACAAAAACTTCCATCTTGTCAGTGTTTAGGTCTGTTTTACAATATGAAATTTGGCTTCTGTTAGTACATTCAAAAGAAAAAATATATTCTGTTGCTATAATGTTTATCTCCATCAGAGGGGTTATAATTTCAGCATCCAGTCATCCAGTATATATCATTTCTATACCTTCAAGAAAACCCTTAAATGTTAGTTTTAGTCATTCATCCATATAATCATATATCCATTCCATTTCTTTTTCTAGTATTCAATTATCATTTCCCACTCCTCTCTAAAATCTTCCACAGATCTATGTTTAATCCAACACGTCAATAATTCCATTTGAGCCACCTCTCTCATTTTTATCAGCCACTCTTCCTTACTGGGGATCTTATCTTGCCTCCAATATCACGCGTATACTATCCTAGCCGTGGTGGTCATATAAAGCATAATCTTTTTGAATTTTGGCGGGAATCCCACTTCAAAAATATTTAGTAAATATAACTCATGTTTTAATTTGAAATCTTTCTTAATAATTCTCCTGATCTCATTGTGTATATCATACCAGAACCGTCTTGCAAATTTGCACATCCACCACATATGGAAGAAAGAGCCCTTTGAGTCCCCACATTTCCAACAGTTACCTTTGACTTGTTTATACATTTTTGCTAGTTTTGTAGGGGTTAAGTACCAACGGAACTGCATTTTATAACAGTTTTCTCCTAATTCATTGTTGATGGAAAATCTCACATTTTTTCCCCACAGGGTTTCCCACTCCTCCATTAGAATATTCCGCCCCAGATTTCTAGACCACTTTATCATATATTCTTTCACCGTTTCCTGTTCTAATTCCAATTTCAATAGTAATTTATATACATTATATATCTTAATCTCTTTATGATCTAATAATAGAATGTCTAATTCAGTTTTTAAATTTTCAACACCTATTTCTTTATTATCTATCTTAAACCTCTCTAAGAGTTGATGGTGTTGGAACCAACTGCATTTTATCTGAATTTGTTCCAGTTCTTCCTTGGTTTTGAATCTACAACCTTGTTGAAAAGATAACAGTTCTTTATATGTCCACCACTTCTCTTTATGAATCATCTCAGTTCTCCTAAATGCCTCTTGTGCAGACACCCACAAAGGAAGTTTAATATAGATTTGCGGCTTAATCCTTTTCCAAGTTTTAAGGAGAGATTTTCTAATAAAATGATTATTAAAGTTTCTGTCCATTTTTTCCTTGCCATACCACAAGCGTGAAAGCCAAATTTCATACCAGCGCCTTCAAGAGTCAGTAGTTTGTTATCTTCTAGTGTAGGAGTGGATAAGATTATAATGATAACAAATCTGCAATCATTTGAAAGCTTTGTGCAAATAATAAATTGTACACAAAACATTGGTGAATTTATGGATCAAACAAGCAGAAGATTATGTACATACTTTCTCTGTCAGTGTGAAAATAAATGGGCAGTGTTATTGATGCTTGCATTTGGAAATTAAAGAATTAAGTATGATTGCTGAGTATTTAAGTTAATATTTTCTAATATTCTTTGGTGCCTTATATAATTAATGAGGAACTGAAATTTCCCAGTCTTCTGTTTTTGGATCACAAATTGTCCTTTTAAGAAGCTAGGTTGTGGGGGGGGGGTTGCGCCTGTTGTTGTTGAAACATGATTGCATTTTTCCTTAACTGATTTCTATTTGAGGGCTAGTCATTATATTATTAGCCTGTATTAACATGATAACATGACTAGGCTCCAATGAACAGTGTATGATTCAAATCAAAATAAACCCATAGATGAACACTATGAGTGATGAGACAAAAAGCAGTGGGGGTTTGTGATAAAGCTTTTGCAAATGACCAAACCAAAAATGAGTAGCAGCAGTTTCATTTTCTTCAGTTATACACAGAAACTGTCTGTAATATTAACACATTCACGCTCGGTAAGCATGCATGTGTGTATGGGTATTGGGATAGGGTCCATTGGCCCTGACCTCCCATACCCAGGACTTTTTCAGATGCCCTAAAACTTGTCAGGGGAGGGTGGGAGAAGTACGCAGCTATCCCGTGGCAGGGGGCCAGTTTCAGACAACGCTGTCCCTCTCCCTTCATGTCCGTGTTACTTCCATGTTCGATCTATTGCAAAGGTGCCATTTTTTACTCATGGAAGTTTTTCGTGAGTAAGAACTGGTGCCTTTGCAATAGATTGAACATGGAAGTAACATGGACGACAACACAGGAGAGAGACGGCGGCGTCCAAAACTGGCTTCCTGCCGCAGGATAGCCACGTATCTCTCCCGCCCCTCCCCTGACGGATTTTAGGGCGTCTGAAACAGTCCCCAGTCCTTCAGAAAAACCTACTCACATGCAAACTGAATACAAGATATAGATCATAAGTACAGGCTTGTATATATACGGATGCTGTATTCAGTGATCATTATGAACAAACTTAGGAGGGTATGGCTTTCATTCACTGTGATCCCAATATCAACATCATCCTACAACACTTATCAACAGGGTTTAGGTTTTTGAAAGGATGTCTGTTGTTCGCCATTGTGTATGTTCTCCAGTAATGACACCAGAGAGAAGCTAATGTAGGGATAACAAACATAAACTAAGCCCATAATCCTATATAAATTTATTTGGGAGTGAATCCAGTTGAACTGTATGGGGCTTGTTTCTAGGCAAACATGTACAATATTGAGTGGATAGCCTTTTTCCCTAAACAATGTACTATCATAGTTCTGAAACATTTGTGTCCAGAATTATCTTTTCTTTTCTTTTTCTCCCACAAAAAGTAAACCATGCTCAGGTATATATTCTTTTAACTAAGAATGAAGTCATGTCCTTTTCATTTAACATTTGGACTACTCCGATGTACTGTTTGTAGGACTGCCTTTGAAATGTCTCCAGTTGGACCAGTTTAGGACAACAAGGTTTCCTGGAGGAAATGGCAAATGAAATCATACCACTTCAGTGCTTGTCATAATCTGCACTGTCTCCCAGTGTATTTGTCAGCCCATTTCAAAGTGTTGGTATTAATCAGCAATGACCTAAAGGGCTTGGAAGCAGCTTGGTGAAGGACTATCTTCTCCCATACATATCTTCCAGGACCCCAAAATCATGTTCAGAAGCTCTCTTATAGTTTCTTTTGCACATGAGGTAAGCTGTGGTGCTACTAAGGTGAGGTCATTCTCACGGGAGGTACTCCAATTGAGGATTGTCATCTGCAGAAAAGCTTACATAGTAAATCTTTCTGGCATTGAAGTAGTCTCTTCCTCTTCTTTGCACTATTTTCTGTTACTGGTTTTATCACAATGCTGCTTTAAGAACCTGAGGTTTGATGCTTCTCCCTGTGTGTGTACTATGACTTTGAAAAAAATCTGCCAACTGCTGAGATTACAGTTGTCCCTTCACATTCACGGATTTGGCATTCACGGATTTAAGTATTCACGTCTTGAAAATATTCTTAAAAAAATAATAATCCAAAAAGCAAACCTTGATTTTGCCATCTTATATAAGGGACACCATTTTGCTATGCCATTGCAAATAATGGGACTTGAGTATTCATGGTTTTGGGTATTCATGGGGGGTGTGTGTCCTAGAACCAAACCCCAGCGAATATGAAGGGACAACTGTACTTTGTATTTAGCTGTGGGGGGGCAGTGGTGGAGAGGTGATTTAAAGGGAAAACATGTAAAGTATCATCCTGATTCCTGATTCTGTTTCAGAGCAAGATATTGCAGTTTTGGTTGTGAACAAGAAAGCTGGAGAAAGCATATTTCTCCCTGGCGGCGCAGTGGTTAAATGCCAGTACTGCAAGTCACGACATTGCAAGTTCGATTCCAGAGAGCTTCAAGGTTCACTCAGCCTTCCATCCTGTAACCGGCTTGTGGGGGCAATTTAGCTAACACAGATTAGAAACTGCTTAATGCAGTGAAGATGTGTAAATTGCTATTGCTTAAAACAATTTGTAAGCCGCTCTGATAGCTTTTGTGGCTGAAGGGTGGGGTATCTCTCTCTGGCTTTTCTTCGCAAACGAAGATTCAGGAAGGACTCATCCCGTGCTTTCTGCAAGCGTGCTGATGCCTAAAAAGGCCAATCCGAGATAAACAAGTCCGGTTGCAGAAAGCACAGCAGAAGGTCTCCTTGGGTGATGTTTCCGGATTGTGATTATTTCTGTGTTGTCGTTTCTCTTCAAGACTTGTTCGGCGTGAGTTCTCAAATAAGGCTGCAGCATTGTGGATAGTGCGTCTCCATGCCTCCCGATGTGAGGCCAGGGCAGACCATTGTTGTGGACCATTGTTAGTGATCAATTTGGCCGAGCCTGAGATGTTGCTTCAGGGGGTCCTTGTATCGGTTTTTTGGAGTGCCCTTCTTATGCTGACCCATGGCAAGTTCACCGTAGAGTACTATTTTGGGGAGGCAATGGTTCTCCATCCTAGAAACGTGCCCTGCCCAGCGCAGCTGTGTTCTCAATATCATGGCCTCAGTGCTGGTGATCCCTGCTTGCTCAAGGACAGCAACATTCGTCACATAGTCAGTCCAGTCTATATTTAAGATTGTACATATACAGTGCTGATGAAAGCATTCGAGGAGTCGTAAGTTGTGGCAATAGGTGACCCATGTTTCAGACCCATAAAGGAGAATAGACAGTACAATGGCTCTATACACACTGATTTTTGTGCTTCGCCTCAGGTGTTTATTACCCCAGACTCTTTTGTAAAGTGTTCCAAATGCGCTGTATATATTGCCTTTGCTAATCTGTGATCAATCTCTTTGTCAATCTTGGAAAGGAAGGGTGGGGTATAAATACCTAATTAAAAATTAAATTAAATATTGCTATAGAAATGGAATAAATATCTACAGAGGAAAACAGGACTTGGTCTGTGCTATGGCAGCCCTTGTCCATAGCTTTGTAGATGACTAGCAGGTGCAAATGGCAGAGTGTTTTATTCCCGTCTGTGCTCTTTTGCTAAAGTGTAAAAACATAATGCCTTTTTTTAAAACTGCCTTATTTTTGATCTGATACAAAACACACCAAAATCACAATGCTTCTTTCCCATTTCTAACATGAGTAGGCAGGATCTAAGAAAATATATATGTATTGTTCTCAGAACATTTTACACCCATGGCAGGAAACACTGTAGTGCTATTTCTCCACATTTGCCTTTGGGCCATCAAGTTTCTAGCAACATCACACTACTGCCATTTCTCCCTTCATGGTTCCTAATTTCTGCTGTTCTGAGTCCCATAATCACACCCCTCCCCATTTTTCTGTTCTCATTACCATGGGGGAATCGGCCTTTTACACAGCATCCAGTTTACTTGCATTTCCATGTGTGAATTCATTACCATCACCAATTCTGCCTCCCAGTCCATTCTTCCCCCATTACGTTTCCCTGCCAGCTCAGAACAGCATTGAGGAACAACCAGTAGGTGGCTGCATAAAACAGCATTTGGAAAGGTGTGTGTACAGGTACTGGGAGGTTTGTTGCAGGTGTGCACTAAAAATCTTCTCCTTTCAAAATAGTGTTCTGAGGGACAAGTATCTCTTGTCTAGGGACCAGGGCTGCTGCAGTGGATTAGGGACTCAAAATGATAGAAGTCTTAGGGCCTATTCATTTTATATAGTTATAGCACACTATGATTCCACTTTAACTGTCAATGCTGCATCCTATGGAATCCAGGGATTCATAGCTTGCAGAGGCACTAGAGGAATTCTCTGGCAGAGATTTCCAAAGGCCCCTCCCTAAACTGCCAATCCTAGGATTCCACAGAGGGTTGCCACAGCAGTTAAAGTGGAATCATAGTGCTATAACTATGTAGTGTGACAGGGTCCTTAGGTTTCCAATGGATTAAAGAAGTTTAATTGAGTAAATATCTGTTTCTTTTTCAACTTATTGAGTGACTTTCCATATCAAACCTCAACATCGTATGCCTTTTGGAGATGTTGAATGAAATCTGAAATCATGCACAGTTTAATAAATAACAGCTGCCAGCCCATTGTTAGAATAAGGGTACTTTTTAAAATATTTTCCTTGAATAGTCATCTGACTTACTGTATTTGAAACCAGACCTCTGGACCAGACCCGTACCATGATTGTTCTCAAACTTTGACCCTTTATGGGGGCGGGGTTTAACTTCAGCTCCCAGAATCTCTTGCCATTGGCCATGCTGGCTGGAGATTTGGGGAACTGAAGTCCAAAACATCTTGAGGGTCAAGAGCTGCAAACCACAGGCCTAGCTCACTACTGCTTCCCCTCAGCTAGAAGGCATTATCTAATATGTTGGGCAGACTCTGCTGGCCCTCATATTGGGGATCCTTACTAAGTTGAAGGTATTAGAACTTGGATTTAAGAGAAACCATATGCTCTCTCACTGACCAATAGACTGTCCTCCTCCCTTTCTCATTACAGCAGGAATGAACAAAATGCAGCTTTCCAGATGTTACTGGAATGCAGCTCCCAGCATTCTTCTTCATAGGCAGTGCTGGCTAGGGCTTTGGACAGTTGCAATCCAACAATATTTGGAGAGCTACAAGATCTCCACACTTGCATTACTCACTAGAATTAAAATAGCCTCAGCATGTAAACAGGTGTATCCTTGCCCACTGGTAAGTGATTAAACCAATTAAACTTTCCACCCCTAATGAGATGAGTGCCTCATGCCATTTGGAAACAGTTGTCCCTTCCTGTTGTTGCTCCTGATTCTGACCTACTCCCTGCTGCCTAGCTTGTCACTCATAGTTGTGGGAATATCAGCAATCTGCTATATTCATTTTGTTACTTTGTTGCTTCTTGTTGGCTGGATTATCACAGTGATGGCCAGTTTTATTGCCCAGAGATCTCAACTGGTGCATTATCAAGTCTAATCTCTACTAAGAATGTAGGACCATTCCTACCACAGGTAGAGTGCAGCTACTGCCTCAAGAGGAAAATACTAGGTTGGGAAGGGGTGGAATATTGGCTAAATGCCAGAAGGTGGAGCTATGTGTGTCATGTAGTAGTGTGTGTAGTGTGTCTGCATGGGTAGACCTATGGAAGCTGGCTATGTGTGTCCTTGGTTTAATAAATGAGCCTGTTGTCCCTGGTACAGTGGAAGATATTGGCTTATTGCCTGCACTGAAGTAAGATTTGACTGCCAGTCTGGTCAGCTTCAGAATACAGAATGAGAGAAGGCACCATCTTGTCCTTTGTTCCAGGCACCAAAAGGCCTTCAGCCAGCTCTGCAAGGATGAATTCACTAGTTTTGACTGCTTTCCCAGTGGCAAAGTGGCAGGAGCCAGACATGTTCAGTATCCAAGCAGAAATGTACTTCAGCACTGCCCCCCCCATTACTGACAGAGGAAGACCTGTTTTTGTTTGTTTGTTTGTTTGTTTGTTTGTTTTTAAGGAGCCATTACATCTGCTCTTCAGGTACTGCTGCCCCAATGAAGAATGTCCACATGCATACCTCCCTCTGCATGCACCCTCCCTACAATGGAAGGAAGGGGCAGGGAAGAATTCAGTGGCAGACACTCCTCTAGTGGCCCTCTTTGCATGCTGCCAAGAAAAAGACCAGGTGGGGGAATACAGAAACTCACTACTGTTTTGAATGCCTCTGGTGCTGAGCTACTATGGGAGGAGGGACAAGGGAAATTGCCTGTGCCACAGCAAAGGTGATTTTCCTAGTCTCCCCGCCTTTTCTCCAGAAAGGATTCAGAACAGTAGCTGTGCTCCATGTAATTCTTGCTAGTGATAGAAACCAACTAGCTAAAATCAATTAAGTTATTAATTAAGTTAGGAATTGTCTATTTAACTGAATTGTGTGGCTTGGAATGTCATCATTAACTTAATTGTAGAAATAAGTTATTAAGTTATTATTAATTAAATCAGAGACAGTGTTAAAGAGCCAACAAATTTTTGAATTCCCAGCTGGTTCCTGACCAAGCCATAGATTTCTCTGAATTTTTGAAAAATTACTAATTCCTTTTTGTTAGAGGCTTAATGCACACCGAGTTAAAGCAGCAGGGCAGCCAGAAGATTCTGCTTTCCATACTGCCCTACCACATGATATTGTTGTTTTGGCATGCAATAAGCTTCTAACAAAAAGGAAGCAGTTCCTCAGAGTCTCCAAACCACTCATTTTAGGTCATGATTATTGTATGATAGCTTAATTAAACCCAAGCTTAAAAGAGTTGAAACCAACAAGTAATAATGGCAGTTTGGAGGGGGGGATCCTTTTCGCATCCAAGTGGTCTTCCGGTGTTCTACATGGGACACTGTGTAAAACCTCCTCATCTGTCCCAGGAAATTGAATTTTGAACCTTTTAATCCTGGAAAGGGATGAGATCTTAAGAGATGGCGGGAGGCCGGGAGGAAAGTAAGAGAAGGTTTCTGGTGGGTGGATGAGAAATGGAGCTGCACAAATTCATGCAGCTGTTACCTTCTCTCCTAAGTTCTAAACAGGGACAAGTTGGGGGTGGGGGAGTGGGGGCATAAATCAGGGATGACATTTTTGGCTTCATTGAATTAGATTTTTAGCTTTATTAATGATTCACTAAACACATTAATGTTTTTCTACTAGCATTCCTCTCTTTGATCCCTTCCTTTTTTTCTCTTGGCAGCATGCAGGACCCATTGCCAGTGTTCCTCATTCAACCCTCCTCTTCTTTCCATGTCAGGTAGTGGGAAGCAGGGCAGGCAGCTTGCATTGACCCTGATTGGGTGGTAGCCTAGGAGCATTGCCTTTCCCACACCAGCCTAGTTTCGACCCTGCTCTAAATTTTGCTAGCCAGTAGCAAGTCTGCCAGTAGAGGTGCCCCCCATATCCATGGAACCAATATCCATGGTTTCAGTTATAGGGACACATACCATAGAATCACACTGGAAAATGCCTAGAGAGGTGTCCTCTCTAGGAATTGTTAGGTCCTCCAATGCAACTCTATGGTATGCTTCTACTGGAAGTCCTTTATTTTAATAGGGTTTGCTATTTTTTCTTTTAAATATTTTCAATTTTTACTGTATTTGGAAACATCATAACAAAATCAATCCTAATCCTAAAGGCATGCAGAGTGTGGCATAGATGGAGGAGTATAGGCATAATCTGTTGGGATCCAAGAACTGAAAAATATTTGAGTGCTGACCAGTGCTATGGTGCTAAATTTTGAAATTTAGAAGCTCATCATAACAGTTTTCATATTTGTGCCCTGAAAAAGAATTGACATTTTTTAGGCAGTCATGTTGTACCATATCAACAAACCAACTATAGCAGTTTTTACCTCTATACAGAGCAGGTTTTGTGTAAACCTAATGGATCTTAATTTCACTTTCAAGATAAAACCACTCCAAAATATTTTGCAATATAACACAGACATCTCAAGATAAGAGATTGTTGCCAGCAAAATCCATCCCATCCTTCCCCTCATCTACATGCAGTAGTTAAGCTCAGAAGGAAAGGGAAGCATGACAGAGGTGGTAGATGATAACATCATCCCTGCTAATCAGAAAATCCTTGCACTTTAACCCTATGAGTCATGGTTTTACCACACCACTCTTGGTGAGGCTATGAAAATACATTGTGGAAAGTGCAGCCTTTAATCTCTACACCCTTCTAAAGGCATAACTCTCCATGCTATAACCTGCAAGAGAAGCATATGCTTCAGCTGTCCTTCTTTAGAATGGACAGACCCACAGTCTATGATATTGTCTAGGTGGTGAAAAAACTCATAGAATTTGAGGAAAATACCTTTTGTCCCAACAAGATCCTGCAGGGATTCACTATTTTCAGAAGGGCAGGGGGACTACAAAAACTGCATGAGAAAAGCCTTCACAGTTTTTCCCATTTTTTTTTTTTAATGTGCAATACCGCCCGTTTGGATAACTGATTCGCAATGTAGCACATTCCAGGAGTCGAAAGCTGATTGGTCAGACAAGCACGGAGGGCGGGCTTGCCAGCTACAAAATTTTAGGAACCACAATTTTTTTAGTTTCACTGTAGCAATTGTGCCCATATATATATATATATATATATATATATATATTTGCAGCGGTAAGGCAACCATTTTTTTTAAGTCAAAGGTCACACTTCCACACCTTAGATGTAAAGTTTTTTTTTTATTTAAAAAAAACAAAACCCTGTGCAGCAGCAGCAACTTGTGGAGAATAATAGCACAAGTAATTCACTCACAGCCACTGTCTTGATTCGCAAGCATGCCTCCATATGAACTTCAAACATGGATAACTTTACATACCAGTGATCTTGCCAAAAAAAGTGGAGACAAATTAACACTCCTGCAATTTCCATTAATGTGCAGCAATCCACATTATATCACTTCATTTAGACAAGCCCTAGGTTCAGCCATGCGTCCATAATCTGTTCTGTTTAACTTTGATAGACAGATTTTGGAGACACCCCCCCCTTTTAGATGTTGTTTACATGCTGTAGTGGCAAGACACCAGAAGACTATTGTACAAGGAAGATTAGGTGACATGTGTCAGTTGTTCCATCATGCTGGTTGCTTTGGCTTATTTTCTCCCAGAAGCGAGAGAACTATCCATAGCTGATACACTAGATTTTCAGACAACACTTATAGTGTTACTATTCCACTTTATTTGCTATGGCTGCCTCCTGTTGAATCCTGGGATTTGCAGTTTAGGGAGGGGTATTTACAACTCTCAGCCAGAGAGCTCTTAAGCCTCACTAAACTACAAACCCCAGAATTCCACAGCAGGAAGGCTGAGCAATTAAAGTGGAATAGTAACACTATAACAGTATAGTCTGAAATCTTGGCTTTTACTTATGTTTATTTTTAGTGTAAGGCTGGTACAACCTTGAAGGAAGGAGAGGTATCAGGACCAATTATTTCCTGAGATCTGTCCTAATCCAATTAACTGTAAACACAGAAAGTTACTGATTAGAATAGTTAATTAGCTTGTTAGAATTTATCAAATAAGTTCTTGTGTGAGTCGTTGGAAGCATACACCCAAGCAAGTGCAGATGTGAAAGGTCAAGGGGGGCTTTAGACTATGTAAAGCCCCCCGGGGAGCTTAGTGCAGACCATAGGGCTGCTAAGATTCTGTACACTGTCCAGAGGGGTGTCTCTGCTTTTGCTTCTCCAGGGTTCCCAACAGCTGAATGAGATATGAATTTGCACTGTGAGTTTTAGTTATTTTATATATGGGAATTGTCTTTGCCACATCTAGAATCTAGTAACTAGTAACATCTATTTTTCTATCTTCTAGAGATCTTGCCTGCTAATAAAGTTGTTGAACCTTCTACCACTGGAGTGTTCATTGTTTCCACATCCAAAAGAATGACTTCCCCCTGGCAAAATACATGCAGAAAAGTGTACAAGATCACCTTCCATTCCCTTCCCCACCCTCACCTGTAAAACTGCTTGCCTAGAGAGTAACCGTTGTTGCATAAGTCTGAGCTGCATGTCTTCTGCATGAAGTACCAAGAGATTTTAATCTGCACTGGTTCTCGCTTCTTCCACTGTTGCATATCTTTTAACACAATATCCTCTTCTATTAGGCTGTTGAAACAAAGCTTCAAGGGTGCAGCCGGAGGGAGGCAAAATGAATGCATTCCCCTCCCATTGGTAGAGAGTGCACACATGTGTGCAGCAGTCAGTTAGAGATCCTGATTTAAGGAGCAAAGAAACCAATGGCTTTAGAGAGACAAACTAAGGCCTTATTGTAGGAACTCCGTTCTGAGATAGGAAAGTTACTCAGGGTGCTAATCTAAGATAGCTACATCTCTAGGGAGAGCTGAGAGTGTTCTGGGAAGAAGAAGAGGTAGAAACATCCCTAAGAGTATCAGTTTACATCACAAAGGGAGCAGGATAGGTAGACAAACAGGGAGGACTGTGAGTCATTCCACTTATCTAACCCTAATACTACTGCCCACTCTGAGATATTCTTGCCTCTTCACTGCTGAGCATTGTGGCGCTTCCAACAATAAGATCCTGCCTCTTCCTTATTGCAAGTTTGCCTGCTGCAGATCAGCTGTGGATGAAGTTTTATTTGGGTTCATCAGTAGTATCTGTAGTTGTTGCACTTCCAACATAACTTAGAATTCAACCCCCCCCCCAATGAAATTTTCATTCAGTCTCCAAATGTCTAGCATTGCAGAGAGTGAGACACTGAAAACTGTTCACACATAGAACTCATGTATTTGCTGTGTTCTTTGGTAATTTTGCTTGGTCCTTTTCTTTGGATGTCTAAACTTTCTAAATGCTCGTATGAAGTTTTAAGTTACTGCAGTGCTAGACATTTGAGACCTGAAAGAAAATTTCATTTGAGGGTGGCAGAATTCTTATGGGGGAGCAATGCCTTCATTTGTCCCCCCCACACACACACACATATACACAACAGTCATAACCCTGGTTTGGCTTCACTCCACACTGCCTCTCATCTGTTGTATTTTCAAACCCCATTTTATGATGAAACACAAGTGCTCAGATTCAAAACTAAACTAAACTAACAAGCAAATGTTTGACTTTTTAAAACTGAAAGTCATCAAAACCATTTGGAGCATCTTTAGGAAGCTTCCAGATTTATAATAGTTTCCACTTAGGCCTTGTCTGCATGGGCCAAAATTGCCATACTCATCCCAACGATGGTGCTGGCAGTCCAGACAATGTATGGCTACTTCTGGGGGAGGACCGACACTTTCTGGTCCTTAACCCAACTTTGCCCTGCATTGCGCAAAATCGGGGAGAAGTCTGGTGTTTGCCAGAAACCCCGGAGTGGCTGTGGAGTCTGTTAGTATGTGGACAGCTGGATTGGGCTGGAGCTGGAGTGACCCAGCTGTCCGTACGGCCACCCACCCAGCACATCGGCCCTGCTGGTCCATCACCATTGGTGCCACTGCTGTTGCCACCAGCACCTTGCCCACTGGCCCAGCAGCTCTGTCTGAGAGCCTGGCAAGGTAAGCAGAGGATGCTGCGCCTGTGCTCGACATGGAGGGGGTCATCACCTTCCAATGCTCTTGTAAAAACCAGGTAATTAACTTCCCAACTGATGCCATGGTTTGTGACTGCCACCATATATAAGCTAAGCTGGGGCCCTCTCACCTTGGAACCCCAGATTAGCTTCCCTGTAGGGGTAACCCCAAGTGTCCTCACTCCAGGGTGCCCCCTAAAGGCCAAAAAATCCACCACCACTCGCTAAGTCCCCCCCTTTTCATGCACAGCGGAGCAAAAAGGTTCCTGATAACTAGTGGAACTCACTGCCACTATGAATCAACTAACTCCTCCCTCCCATCCCAGAGAAAGAAATCAGAGTATCATGATCAAGAGATATAGGTACGTGTAAACATCAGGATAGGAAGATTAATAAATGTACTTTATTCAAGTGAGTTCAAGTCATGCAATCTCACATGAGGCAGGGTTCTCCCATGCCTCAGGCATGCTTAAGTTACAGAAAGAGCAAGGTATTAAAATCAAAGCATTCAGTTATGCTATGTTACATTCAGTTACTAAATTTATCTACGTTCAACCAAAAGTAGAGAAATTAAAAGAAATTCCCTAACGCGATCTAAACAGGCCCTAAATTCCTACTCACTACTTTGCAGTCTGTTGCCTTCAGATGGTATCAGGCAAGCTGGGAGCCAAGCCAGGTGGCTTTGCTGTACCAGCCATTGTTTAGTCATTGGAAATTATCACACGGGTCCCTGGGAAACAAGCCTGTCCTCCCTCTCCCCCACCCGACCCACCCCCACCCCACTCTTGTCCCTGCAACATTTTTTTTTTAATTCAAACACTTACCTTATTTCAGCATTGAAATGGCTTCCCCTCCCCTTGGCTTCACTGCAGTAAAAGCAGCTATCATAAAAGTGCTTTTACAGCAGTGAAGCCAAATCCCATCCATTCTCACGAGAGAATGATCGCACAGGCATGTTAAAAATAAAAAGATAAGAAAAAAGTGACATTAAGCACAAAAACACATTAAAAAAAAACAAGTAACATGGGGAGGGGGAAAGGGTGACACTTATCTGGCTGTCCCAATCGAACCCGGAAGTCTTCTGCACAGGCCTCCCAGTGACGTCACATCCAGTCATCATCTCGGGAGCAGATTGGGGCTCCCGTTCACTCGCCTGTCATTCCGTTATAATAACGGAATGGGCTCCTTACTGATGGGTTTTCCCCATCAATAAGGAAAACAGAGAGGGCACGGAGCCAGCACGGAGGGATAACAGGACAGGGATGACATCACTTGATAGGTAAGCCTTTTAGCAATCTCCCGTCATCCCTGTCTCATCCCTGTCATGCTATATGTGGCCTGTGTGATAATCTCCATTGCTCAAAGCCGCACGGTCTCAGTCTGGCAAAATGGCCTCACACAAAAGCAGTTATATCTCTGTTAGAGTTCCCTGGTCTAGAGCTGTGATTGGCCATTTCAGGTCTGGTGATGTTGTCATTGATGATTTCATCTCGTTAGCTTCTGTGGAGGTGGTGTTTAGACCCTCCATTCCATTAACCCTTTCCTTACCTGGTGCTGTGCTGGCAAGACAATACTGTTTGAAAATAAAGAGAAATGTACTTCTCTAGTAGAATAATGGGAGTTGCAATCAGCTTTGAAGCAGCATGATGGGAACCCTATCATGACAGCTCTGGACTGACCCTGGATTAAGTAGCCAGTGCAGACAAGACATTATAGTACACTAAAGTTACCTATTACAATGAGTAGAACAAAAGTTTTTCCAGTCTGTTGCTATTTTTGCTTAAACGTTGAATTTATTTATTGTATTATTGTTTTATCTAACCTGTTTTTGGACTTTATCAGACCAGTCAAATACAGCATCATAAGGATGCCTAATGATCATGAAAGGGTGCATGTACCAGACAACATTGCCCTTTCACAATCATATATTGTTTTAAAACCGTCCTATTTTATTGACGGCCCAATCCGTGATCCTCCATGTTGATTTTCTGCCAGCATTGCCGGCATTTGAATCCGTGTGCCATTATACTCACATGAATGCAGCGTCAATGGAGAAACACTTCCGGGTGAGATCAGGTCAGCCAGATAGGGGACGTTCTTTTTATGACACCCCCCCCCGTTTATTTGGACTTTTTAATTGTTTTGGTGCTTTCCTGAGCATTTTGTGTCTTTATTTTGTTTTTGTCTTTGTTTTAATTCCCACGCTAGCATCTTCTCACGAGAATTACCATACATCCTGGCATATAAGACGACATTTGAGCCCTCAAAAATATCCTCCAAACTTGAGGGTCGTCTTATATGCCGGATACACTTTGCTTCACCCCACCATCCGATCTCCTGCTTCTTTGCACCCTTCGCAAATGGAGCAAAGAGGCAGGAGATTGGGTGGGGGGGGATGAGGCAAAGTGTTTACCGGTTCATTCTCCCCCCCTCCTCTGCCTTCTCCCCCTTTGCGGAGCAACCGAAGACAGAGGAGGGGGCGAATGTTGTGGTTTGCCACGGCTGCAGCTAAATTGGCTGTGTGTTCAGCGGCCGAGGCAAACCGGGCATTTTCGCCCCTTTCCTCCATCTTCCTTGAAGGTAGAGGAAAGGGGAGAATCTAGCGGTTTGCTGCGGCCACCCCCGCTTCCCCCATCTTCATCCCCTTCGGAAGAGAGCCAAGATGGAGGGAGGAGTGGAAAGGGGCGAAAATGCCCAGTTTGCCTCAGTAGCCCCCTTCTCTCTGTCTTGGCTCTCTTCCGAAGGGGACCAAGGCGGGGGAAGTGGGGGCCGTTTGCTGCAGCAAACCGCTAGTTTCATCCCTTTCCTCCACCTTCAAGGAAGGTGGAGGAAAGGGGCGAAAATGCCCAGTTTGCCTCAGCAGCCCCCTTCCCTCCATCTTGGCTCTCTTCCGAACTGCCTCCGCTTACCCCGCCTTGGTCCCCTTCGGAAGAGAGCCAAGACGGAGGGAAGGGGGCTGCTGAGGCAAACTGGGCATTTTCGCCCCTTTTCTCCACCTTCGAGTCCAGTTTGACTGGAAGGTTGAAGAGAGGGGCTAATGCCATGGTTTGCCTTGGTGGCTGCCCATTCCCTCCGTCTTCCTTCCCTTCGCAAAGGGAAAGAAGATGGAGGGAATGGGCAGCAGCTGAGGCACACTGGGTATATTCACCCCTTTCTTCCACCTTTGAGTCAAGGGTGACTGGAAGGTGGAAGAGAGGGGCGAATGTCGCAGTTTGCCATGGACGCCACCCATCCCCTTCGTCTTCATCCCTTTTGCAAAGGGAACGAAGACGGAGGGAATGGGCAGTGGCCGAGGCAAACTGGGTTCATTCAGCCCCCTCCTCTGCCTTCACCTCCTTTGGGGAGCAGCCAAAGGTGGAAGAGAGGGGTGAATGTTGCAGCTGGCTGGCTGGGAGAGCCCTGCCAGCTGATCCTGTTCACTTTCCCAACTCACAAGGAGATCCTCGTGAGTTGGGAAACAAAGAGGATCAGCTGGCAAGGCTCCCCCGGCCAGCTGGCCAGCCAGCCAGCCAAATTGGGGGGGGGTCTTATATGGCAAATATATGCCAAACCCTAGATTTTTAGTTGAAAATTGGGGGGTCGTCTTATATGCCCAGTCATTTTATATGCCAGAATATACGGTAGTGAGATTTGAAACCAGGAAGTTAACGGAGCTCTATTCACTCCCTGTTAGTGCCTGGAAAGTCTCTAAGGTGAGCAAGGTAAGGTCTGGGGGGGGGGTTCTTTTGCCGGCATAAAAATGCCACAATTTATGCTGACAGAAGAACTTTTGAGGAGGGTGGTCTGATAAAGTCCTTTTGACTCTTAGCTGCTATCACCAAGTCAGCCCCCCAAACTGTGTGCCTAGCCATTCTGAGAAAGTGAAACCCCACCTAAAGCAAGACTGGCTTGTCTGCTTCGTGATAAGGTCTCCCTCTTGCCTGTATTAAGCCTCAAGTTTATTTGTCTACACTCAGTCCTTCACTGTGTCTAGACAAGCATTCAGGACTTCCACAGCTGCCTTGGAATAAATTGAAAGAGACATAGAGAGAGTTAATTATCAATACACATTGCATTATACCTTGTATACAACCTGGAAATAATTTCCTCAATTAAGGTGTTACTCCAGTTTGGGCACTTTTTATCTATGTACAGAAGTGTTTTAATAATAGCCACAGTGGCCTAGATACCCTTGATGTGTTGATTTACTTTAATCTTAAGCCAATGCAAATGAATAAGAAGCTAATGCAAATATTCATAGCAAGAATGTGGCCAGGTAATCATGGTGTGTTCCTAAAATAGAATAACCTATTAGCTATAGTAAACTAGTATAACGAGTTAACATTACAACTGGAAAACAAGAGTAGCCAACACCACCTACACAAAAGGACATGACTCAGTATAACTTAGACCCAACCAGGTAATGACCTCAATACTTGAATTAATCTTCCTACAATCTTATTATATCACTTAGCAGTAGCTGTCTTTGCAGACTTTTTCCCCCTCTCTCTTAAGATGTCTTTTAAATACCACAGTTCAGCAGGGATTCTATTGCTAGATCAAAGAAAAATCAAAGCTATAATCTTTCTAATAAAAAATGTCTGGTTTCCTTGGTTCTGAGTAAGTGGCTTTCTTCTATTCAATTATTATTTTTATGCCACTAAATGGAATAGTTTTATTTGCACAAATATAAAATGAGTGGTCATTCAAAAGATCTATGGTTTGAATGTATCCCCCTTCTCAGTACCAGCTCCAGTTCTGAGAGGACCATGAGGTGATGTATCTTCAAGTAGACCCCTTCCTCCATTGACAGACCCCAGATAGGCTTACCAGGTGGCAGTGATCAACAGCAGCAGCTGCATTCCAAGCATGCCTGGGAAATGAGCCTAACTATCCTTTTAATTTCCTGCAATGCCCAAGACATAGCGACACTCCAGATCATTGTGGGACATTAAAATGGCATCTAGATGACTTGCTTGCTTGGCAGTGTTTGGAGCACTAGACATCAGTGGCAGTCTCAACTAGATTGCTCATGCTCAGGCCACTGCCCAAAGATGCTAGGTGCTGATGTGAGCTCTGTCTAGGCTTGCCATTCATCCTAGAAAACCAGGAAAATCCCAGATTGAAGGGAGTAAAAAAAAATTGGTCCAGCCAGTTACTCCCTTTAATCCAGGATTTTCTGGCCTTAACTTGGCTCAAGAACTCTTGTAATTGCTCCCTCACTCCCCACCCCAGCAGCACAAGCTGTCTGGAAAACTATCAAGAGCCATCATCTGAGATGGGGCCTTGTGTGTGTGTGGATCATCAAAAAGCAAGCCAGGAAACACCTGCTGGCTTGAGGCATGCAGAAGCGACTGTAGAAAAGTAATTTCCTCAGCAGTTCGTGATCACAAAGTTTATCAGTCAAACTAAGGAATAGAAATTTTATATTTCTCCTTTTTATGCCCTCTGTTTATATTTGGACAAATATGATGTGTTGACCCTCATTCTGGCCAATCACTATTATCTTGCCCTTCTTTCTTTCATGGTCATTTATTCTTGACCCCCTTAGTCATACAATCACTTCTTTTTTTAAAAAAAAATCTGGTATTGGATATATTTACCAACCGATTATAGATGTCTTGCTATTTTCTAATAATCTCCAGAATGGAGGGTAGGAGAGAACCCAGGCCTTACAGTCTGATTATGTGACAATACCATAGAGATGGCTCAGAGTTTTCCCCAGCTTTTTTCTATTATGCAGATGGATATTATAGATGTGTGTGAGTATACACTGATTGTGAAGTTGGCCTCACCAGGCTGAGCCTGCAGTTCCTAGCCCTGGCTGCCTGTCACTCTCACCATGACCTAGGGCCCCCTTTTAAATTCCTTTCTGGAGTTGGGTCCTGGGTGTCTAGGTGACCTTTTTGTGGACAAGCCTGGATCAAACTAGAAGAAAAGAGATACCACCTAAATGTGACAAAGACCTTCCTGATGGTTAAGAGCTGTTTGACAGTGGAATGCACTGCCTTGGAGTGTGGTGGAGTCTCCTTCTTTGGGGGTTTAACAAAGGCTGGATATCCATCTGTCGGGAATGCTTTGGCTGTGTATTCCTGCAGGGCAGGGGGTTGGACTAGATAGCGCTTGTGGTCTTTTCCAACTCTGTGATTCTATGAAAAGTGATTTCTGTGATGGTAAGCATGACCACCCCTTATTCCAAGGTGAGTAAACCCAGTCTGAGTCAGTGTTAACAATTTAACAAACAAGTTCAGGTTATTTGTTATAATAAAGCATTAACAAATTCCAGTATTTGGTATCCATTATATAATACTATTCCAACCAAATGGTGTCAGTCTTTGCCTTCACTCAGTTCACACACCCAGTTCCCATTCACTCCTCACTGATTCATCCAACTGACTCTCTCAACAGTCAACTCTCCACTGTTATTCCTAAACTGATATTCTCCCAGACTCTCTCACTCACAGAGGCCCCTCCCTCCCATCACAGCATTCTGTGCTGGGATTGGCTGCCTTCTGTTCTTGAAAGCATTGCTTCTCCCTCATTCACCCAAGCACACTTCAGCCACATAAGTTAACACAGGAAGTGCTAGCTGCCAGTGGGTCTGAAGAGTGCCAATGCAACCACCTGACTCCTAGAGTTTGCCAACCCCTGCCCTATGCAGCCAGTCTTTGGCTAGAAGTAGCTATTGTAGTTGGTCACTTAGGTTAACTTGCTGAACAGATTTTACACATATTAGACAGTTTTTCACTACCAGTGTTTCTTAACAGTACAGGATGGTATAGAATTAGAACACTGGTGGCATGTAAGTCATAGAACATCTGACACTGATATCTGACATTACATCTATTTGAATCTATTCCTTCACCTTTAGCTTATATAGTACACACAAGACTATACATCCAGGACTGCATGTGCATTGGGTACATTAACCAGATAACTATTCAGGTCAGAAACAGAATTTAAATACAGGCACCCCCCACTTATTCAACAGATTAGGTTCCAGAGCACTGTCAAAAAGCACTAATCACCAAAATGCAGAACCTACAGTGCTCTGGTCCCCAAACAGGGGGGCATGTACACAGACTGAACAAAAGATGATGCTGAGTCCAAAAAAAAAAAAAAAAAGCAGTGAGGGGACAAAAAGCGTTGTACAAAGTGTCATCTTTTTGTTCAGTCTGATGTACAGTAGTAGCCGCAACCACTGAGCTACAGAAGGCCAGGAACACAACTGCATTCCCTCTGGCAGATGTCCCTTCTAAGCACATCCAAGGTTATCTCAGGCTGTTTTCTAGGTGAAAGCAGAGTGCATGGAAAAGGTGGAGTCCACCCAGAAAAGACCCCCACCTCCACTCTTTTGATCCTTTTAAATTATACGTACCTGGAACCCATTAATTCGATGTGTCGTTGAAAGAGCGGACAACGCATTGAATTAATGGGTTCCAGTTATAATTTTAGAAGGTTGAAAGAATGGATCGATGAAAAGCACGGTATGCCTGTATCAGAAAATGTGCTGCCTGAAACACCTTGTGTGCTCCCTGAAATAAAATAGCTCCAGGTGGGTAAGAATAAATCAGCTACAGTTTCAGTACTAAAATATGAACTTCCATATTTTCACTCATCATGCTTGTCCACTGCAGGCCTGGGGTCAGATCTGTTGGTGATGTTTGGCAACTATACAGCTAAGGCACTTGGGAATGTGTTGACCACGAAGACCCAAACTTGCAATCCTCCTGCCTTCCTTGAAACAGAAGAGCTGTGGTAGGGTGCTTCCATGTCCAGCTCAGGAAAAGCACTCACATCACCTCCACTGAGTATCTGCCATGCCAGCATGCTCCTCACTCAGGAGGATTTTCTCAACAGCTGCTCAAGAATTGCCAAGCTTGCTAGAGAGGAACCGGAACATGGCGATAACGATTTTTGGTTTGGCTACCAAGGGCATAAACTATGGACCCCGACATACTTGGGGAGGATGCACATGCATGCATGTAGATACACATCTCAATTCCCACAACAATTCTAGCTCTATTACAAGCATGCAAAATTGTTAATTATGTGAAATTACAAATTTTTGACAGAGAGAGGCACCAATAATTTGTAATTTCACATAATTAACAATTTTGCATGCTGTATTGTGTTAATAAATATAATGAATGTCAGACTAAAGGTTCTAAAGATGGGACTTTTTCGGATGAAGAAAAATAACGCAAGCAGCCTCTCCAGCTTGCGAGGCTGCTGCGCTGCAAAGTGCCCCTTTCGTATGACTCTCGCCTCTGCTGGTACTGTTGCGGTACCGCAGGGAGAGCTGAGCGTCATATTTCGTTGATTTTTTACTCACAAAAGTTGATCGTGAGTAAAAATCAATGAAATATGACGCTCAGCTCTCCCTGCGGTACCGCAACAGTACCAGCAGGGGCGAGCGTCATATGAAAGGGGCGCTTTGCAGTGCAGCAGCCTCGCAAGCTGGAGAGGCTGCTTGCGTTATTTTTCTTCGTCCGAAAAAGTCCATAGATTGCTAATTTGGAATCTTAATCTGAAAATGATAACCTTTGAAGATAATCAAGAGTTAAAGGGCTCAAATATGTTTATTTTATTTTACTTTTCTGTTCTGTCTTTTTCATTTGGTAGTATAGTTGCTATTGTATGTATCTCCACAGGCATGGACCATAGATATTTTAATTTAAGTAAGAAATGTACAGTGTTCTTAGTATAAGCCATACAAACAGTTGCTGATAATGCCTCTGACAGCATTCTTTTGTCATCGGTCCTCCTCATTTTCAGTTCAATGAGATGCCTTTTTTTACTAAAGCTATGGAAATCATTTTGCAGTGAGGGAATTGCCAGCAGAAATGCTGGTTCTTATACTTAATAACCAAAACATTTCTGATCTAAAATTAGCAGCAGAAGCAAGATTATATTAGTGACCCTCTCATGTTGGCAGAACTCTGCTCAAGGAATCACATGTGTCAAGCTTTAAAAGCATCATGGATGGGTCTGTGGTTGCTGTAGAACATGAGTGCCTATTTGCAAGGTGGTTCTTTACACTGATGTATTTCCATACATTTAGCTTTTCAAAATAGGAATAACAACCTAGTCCTATAATCATGTGGGCAGAAAAACATTTGTAGCTGAAATAAACAAAGATTGGCACTAAACATCGGTTTTAAGTAGCTTGGCCTGATATAGATCAATATCATGAGTCTATACTTTTCTAATAGCTGTAACTGGTGTGGGGGAAATGTTATAACTAGACTTCCATACAGACCACCCTTTTTAAAAAAATTAAGTTTGGGAGGAAGCAAACATGGTCCTTATCAAATTTGGGGGAGGGGGTTAATTCCAGCCAGGTTTGTTCTCATAAGACTTTCTTGAGCCATTTTTGAGGGTGATTTTTTAGAACTGTGTTTTTATAAATACTTAAAAATGGTTTAAGGAATAGGACATGTGAAGCCACAGTTGTTGCTTTTTTTCAGAACACATTGTGTGATCCTAGGCTTTGTTAACTGCCCACGGAGGATTTAAATTGCCCAGAGTTGTTTGGTTTTGCCTGGTGGAATGGGAGTGCAGCATCTATCAGTTCATAAGCTTTAATTAGGGTAAGAATTCCTCATGCATACCAATGAAGGCACTAAGCTACCACGCCTCCACCAACAGTACCAAGAGATGGAGCTGTACTTCCGCATTTACCAACCACTCTGTCCTTTTCCATGAGCCATTGGTTTTAGATGCTAAGTAGGTACTTTCTCACTTATACCTTCCACCTGTCCCAATTTGGCAGAGACAGCCTTGACACTGTCCTCCCATTTTTCAGCTGTTTTTAAAAGGTCCTAGGTTCTCTCTCCTCCTCCACTTTCCCCCTTCATCCTCAGCTTATTTCAGTTGTTGCAAACTGAATTCAAAGTGCCAAAGTAGTTAGCACCCAAGTATTTCAGTGGAGGGAGGAGACAGGAAGAGGCAGAATCTTGTTGTTCCTTATAGATGCAAGCAAAGGCAAACAGCTGCACCCACTCTTAGCTTGTCTCTTCTTCCTAACTGATACCTTTTGCCATCTTGGCCACACCCTGATGTTGCTTGGGACATTATATACCAGACTCCTTTCTCACAGTAATTGGGCAATGAAGTAAACGGGAACATATCGGTATTGAAGCCAAAACTATTGCACATCCTCTTCACTTGCACAAGTGTGCTGTGATTGTGCTGGTTTGGCAATTTCTGTCCTATAGCACCACATCCATAACCCTGCCACTCTGCACATGCATGCCTCTCTCTCTCTCTCTCTCTCTCTCTCTCTCTCTCTCTCTCTCTTTGGCCACAATTGCATAATTACAGGGGGGAAATTTTAAAAATATTTTATTGTTTCCCCATAAGTACACAAGTACAAAAAAAAAAAAAAAAGAGGGGAGGAAAAAAGGCACAGAGAAAAAGCAATTTTTGCCAGCTTGGAATAGCAAGCAGGAAGGAGGAGAGAGGATGAGAGGAAGTCACATGCCCCCCTCATGCCATGTGATTTCCTTCTTGCCACTGAAGTATCTTATCGCACAGAGGGGAATGCTGTCATAGCAGTAATATTGGGAGGTATTGATGGGTTTCCCCCATCAATGATAACTTAGTGCTACAGAAGCAGATGAACAGAAAGACAGCAAGGGGATAGAGATGACATAATGTGATAAGTAAGGGCCATCTGCTACTATCGTGTTGTAATTCTGGAATACAAGCCTAATGTGATAATGTCCTTGGCCACATGTGCCCCAGTTTTAATCTGTGACATGTTCGAGGGTATGTTATCCATGATGCCTCAAGCACCATACCTGTGAACTTTTGCATTACAATTATGGCACTGTGATTTCATTTTAACTGCACATTTTAACTACATCCTATGGAATCCTGGGGCTTGCAGTTTTGGGAGGCAGTGGAATTGTCTGGCTCAGAATCCTAAATACCCTTCACTAAACTGCAAATTGCAGGATTCCTTAGGATGGAACCAAGGCAGTTAAAGTGAAATCATGGTGCTATAACTGTGTAGTGTGCAAGGGACTCTGAGCCAAGATGCCAGCTTAGTTAAACATTCTTGATACTGCTTGACCAATCTCTCCTATGAGTTTATCTTCCTAATTCCTTATTGATTTGAAGCAGACATACATAGGCCTAGCTTAGCACTCAGGTGACATTTTCAATTCATTTTGTTGGGTTCTAACATGATTCCTTTCAAAATTTGTTTTCATTTACAGCTTTGCATATAAATATTCTAATGCAAATAAGCTCACTTTGCCTCTTCATTTCTCATAGTTCAATGTTGTATTCGAAAGGTGTAGAATTTGACTATTGTCATTTTAGTGAGTTGGCAAAAACATTTGCTTATGTGCTACCATGATGCCTGTACTGCAGGGAAGAAATAGATACATGGAAATGGGGAAGGAAGGCCAAAAATATTTTCCTGCTTAGGGCAAAGATACTACCCCTCCCTTTCACCTACAGAACTCAGCTGAATTGGGAACTGAATCTCATTTCACTAGCAAGCTATTTTAGGGTGTGGAGAACCATCAGGGGAGGAACTCAGAAGGGACCATGGTAGAAGGCAAAGGAAACTAATTTTCTACATGCCATTTTCCTAATGAAAATGACCCTCTTCCACTCAGTTTAAGCTCTACTTGCCCTACATTGAAAAGTCAGGCAAATTGTATGAACCTTTTTCTAGAACATGCCCATTAGTTTAATATTGGCCATCCTGTGATTTATGAAAAAGTGAGAACCAGTGTGGTGTAGTGATTGACATTGGTCTATGACCCTGGGAAACCAGGGTTCAAATTCCCACTCAGCCATAGAAACCCACTGGGTGACCTTGGGCAAGTCACACACTTTCAGGACTTTTTCAGACAGGACTTAAAACACAAGAAGACTCTGGAATAGTTATGATGTTGTCGCGTGGCAGGGGGTCCGTTTCAGATGACACCGTCCCTTTCTTGGCATTGTCCGTGTCACTTCCATGTATGATTGGAGGCAGCCGCACCATATTTTACTCACGGGCAACTTCCGTGAGTAGAATATGGCACGGCTGCCTCCAATCATACACAGAAGTGACACGGACGATGCTGAGAGAGGGACGGCATCATCCGAAACTGACTCCCTGTTGCACGACAGCATCATAACTATTCCAGAGTCAAAAGGCAAAAGGCAAAGTCGAAACCACCTCTTAACAAGTCTTGCCAAGAAAAACCCGCTGTAGGTTCATCTTAGGGTTGTTATAAATTAGAAATGACTTGAAGGCACACAACAACAACAAAATAGACATCAAATAAGTTAGATCAAAAAGCTGAGCTTGGAAAGGGGGTTTATTGTTTTAAAAAATAAAATAGAGTTACAATTTAAGGATATTCTGGAATCAGAAATTTCATGAAATATATGTGTAATCATTTAATGCAAAAGAACGAGATTTATATCTGCGTGTATGTATATGTATACATATATATGTTTGCATTTATGAGATGGATGATAGCCAGTTGCTATTGATTAGAAAGCATAAAGATAAGAATTGTAACTAGTAATTGTAACTAATAAAAAATATTGAGAAGAAAAGAAAAGAAAAGGGGGTTTAGGCTACAATTTCCAGAAACCCCAAGCCAGCATGACCAGTTCCAAACGTTGTCAATTAGTAGCATTTTGACATTTTTCATAACACTTGTGTTCCATCCTTCCTCTTCTGTGGTACCCAAGCATACAAGTGATTATCTCTCTGTATCCTCCCAGTTAACCCTATGATTACTCCTGGGTGAGTCTGTGATAGATTTGTTTCATGCCTATGTGAAGATGTGAGACCCAGTCACCTGGTTCCACATTTACACTTATTATACTATATTGCCAGTTTTGAAAAGCCCAACCTTAACAGAATGAGCATTAACTGTACATCAGACTGTTGAACATTCAGTGTTTTACAACATACAGTAATAACAACCATTTAGCTTCATTTTCTCTCCTTCTACAAAAATAAACAGATCTTTTGCTGTGAGTCTATGGCTGTAGTGTTACTGAGGCCGGTGTCACCCCTCCCTCTGATGGTTTTTCCTGCCTCTCCACACTCCCCTAATGCTGACACTGGTATATGGTTTAGAAGCCGATGAAAAGCCAGCTGTTGTTTTTGTTAAGCCATTTTTGTATATGGATGTGTGTGTCACATTTCATGTGCAGGTTTGAACTGTATACAAATGCAGAGAAACCTCTTTTGCATGAAGTGCTGAAAGCTGCATGCTTGAAATGACAACCCTTGCAGAGATGGCTTAATCTACTTTGTTTTGAAAATAGAGAACGTCCACTGAAACTGGCATCCTTTTGCATATAAACCCTTCTTGCAATGGAAGTCTGTTTCCTATGGAGACATAGCAGTTGCTATCTTTCTTTTTTATTCAACTGGTTATAAAACTGTACTATATGCCCGTGTTACCCAAAATGCTCCTTGGAAAATTCCAAGGAAATTTCTAATATGTTGGGGAAATTAGCAGCAACTCGACTTTAGCTATGCAAGAGGGGGTAACAACGGAATCTGCAAACCTATTATACCAGTACTCATCTGGATGGAATACATACACATTTAAAATTAAGTATGGTTTTTTATTAAGGAGTTCAAAAATAACACCAAACACACACACACATTCACCCAGAAAAAGCATTCACACAAGGCTATAAGAAAAGCAGTAGGAAAACTTGGATAGGGGGTAGCAAGAGGATTTTGTTGAGGTGATACAGATCTGTCCTATAGTCAATCTGGTAGAGTGGATGGAGAAGCTGGATGTGGCTAACACAGAGTACCAGAGTTTCCCCCCATTACAACTGTGCACCATGAGGCATATTTGGGTGGGTCTTTTATACCTCCAAATACACCTGAGGGGATTGGTTGCTTCATGGGTTGAAACAATGAATTCCATGAGCCTTCATGGATTGCACAATGAGTTTCCTGGTCTTGACAAAAGGTGAGAAAGATGCTAAATGTGTTTCATTTTTAAAATATATTTTTATTAATTTTATAAGCATACATTATATTATCCAATCAATACTTAGTTAGTATAACACATAAAATTACTATAAACATCACAATTTTTCTATTAACTAATTTCAAAAGTTAACATAGATTCTTTACTATAATTCTATTCAAAAATATTAATTCCCCTACCCCCATCACCTCAGTGCTCCCCTTCACCAGAGCCATTATCCCTTACCTAATCTTTCCAGAATCTCATTTCTTCTCGTGGAGGTAACCTCTCATCTTTTGTCTGTTATACTTTTTAAACAAATACTTTCCAAATTTTATCAAAATCACTTTCTTTCCAACTTCCTCTTCTTACTTTAATTCTACATGTTAACTTATCATTTATTGCCAGCTAAATGTGTTTCTTAATGTCCAGTGATTGGATTTTAACAGCTTTGAGCAGCTTCTTTTAGGTTGGGAGCTGAGGAGAGGAAATTTCACAATCAGCAAGTACAAAAGGGTTTCTCCCATCCATTAACCTCCCATTTATGTGGAATGTGTCTACTTTTGTCCTTCTCAGCCCCAGGCCTTACTTTCCAGGGAAAAACAAAAATGACCTTTTTCTGAGACCATCCTGTTTTTTCCCTTTGTAAAATGCCACATTAATGAACCAAACTTGGCCAGTCTCTGAGGCCTGTGAAAATGGGGTGTAGGGCAATGCTAACATTCCAGGAGTGGGGTGCCTTGGAAGTGGGGTGCAAGCTTATGCTTACACCTGCATCTCAACTTCCAACATTCAGGTGGCCTCCAAATTCATTGAACTATTAACCTTGCCATCCTCATCCAGCAATGTACATGGAAATGATTAGAACCATTGTCCACCACACCTAAAGGGTGTCAAATTGAGGAAGTGTGTGCGTGCGTGCGTGTGCTTTCAAGTTGCCTGCCGACTTATGGTGAGCCCATGAATTTCATAGGGTTTTCTTAGGCAAGGAATACTCTGAGGTGGTTTTACCAGTTCCTTCCTCTGAAATATAGTCTACACCACCTAGTATTAATTGACAATCTCCCATCCAAGTACTAAGCAAGGCTAAGCCTGCTTAGCTTCTGAGATCGGACAGTACTTGGTACATTTAGGGAAGACTGCTATCCTAATCATGTATTTGGGTTTTTTTTTAAAGAGAAGTGTTGCTGAAATTGTGATTTTTTCAAAGAATCTTGTTATAAGGCCTTCAAGACCGGGGGCTCATCTACATGAGGCGATATAATGTGGATTGCTGTGCATTAATATAAAATTGCAGCAGCTTTTATTTGTTTCCACAGTTTGTTTGTTTGTTTGCAAGATCACTGGTATGTGAAATTATCTGTGTTTGCAGTTCACAGAAGCATGCCTGCAAATCAAGATGGTGGTGACGAGTGCATTACTTGCATTATTATTGTCCACAAGTTGCTGCCGTGGCACTGGATTTAAAAAAAAAATAAATCTAAGGTGTGGAAGTGCAATCTTCCACTTTTAAAAAAGCTGCTTGGTCACCTTACCTCTGCAAAAATGTGCATGCTTGCTACTGCAAAACACAAAAATTGTGGTTCTGGCCACTTCGCTGCCAGCAAGCCCGCCCCCTGTGCACATCCGACCAATCAGCTTTTTATTTCTGGAATGTGCTTTGCTGTGAATCGCTTGCCCAAATGGGCAGTAATGTGCATTTCCATGTATTTTTTTAAAAAAAAAAACTTCAGGAAAAGCAGCAGAAGCTTTTCTCTTGCAGTTTTTAGCTCCCCTCCTTCCAAAAACAGTGAATCACCACAGGATCTTATTGGGACAAAAAAGTATTCTCCTTGAATTCTATAAGGAGTTTTTTCATCATCTAGACAACACCCAGTTGGGAAATGGTTTAGCAAAGACATTTTTAAAAAATCTATCAATATCTCATTACCTTTGGTCCATTTCAGCCTTTCCAGTGAATGTGACAGATACAGTCTTCAGAGAGAAGACAAATATAATACTAAAACAGAGCTCACATCACAGCAAATAATCAGTCTCAGGGTGTGCCCAGTTCAAATCCCTATAAGCATTGTTCACTTTCTGAATACAGTCGTCCCTTGGAATTTGTGGCTTTAGATTTCATGGTTTTGATTATTTGTGGAAAGCCCCAAGTGTTTGCTTGGCCTTCATTCCCTGTGGGGAGGGGAGCTGAAAGCTGAGCAAACTCACAGTGGCTTTCTGAGGAAAGCACAGCTTTCCTCCAGCAGGCGGCAATGGGGCTTTGTAAGCCCTGTTGCCGCTTTCACGGGTGCGGGTGGGGGTGTGGGTGGGCAGTGACGGGACTTTGTAAGTCCTGTCACCGCTTTAAGAGGGGTGGGGGTGCAGGCAGGTGGTGACAGGGCTTTGTAAGCCCCGTTGCTGCTTTGACAGGGAAGGGGGTGCAGGTGGGCGGTGATGGGGCTTTGTAAGCCCCGTTGCTGCTTTAAGAGGGGTAGGAGGGTATGGGCGGCTATGGAGCTTTGTAAGACGTTGTAAGACTTTGAAGACTCCCTCACTCCAAATATAAGTCTAGAATTAAATTATTGCTAGCAGATGCCTCTCTAGTGTTTCAGGTATGAAAACTCCAGCAGCAGAACAATCTCCAAGTCCCTAAGCAACAGATTCCTTTTACAATCTGCTCTTATAGTAGGAAGGTATTCTTTCCATTTATTCTAAATATGCATCTCTGCAGTTTAAAAGTCTTCCCTTATTTTTTTTTGTTCCCAATGAACACTGGAGACTATTGTCTCCAGTTTTAGGTGCCACACATTAAAGAGGATGTAGATAAATTGGAACAGGTCCAGTAAAGGAAGAAATATGTATATTTAGTCTGGGAAAGATAAGATTGAGAGAGGATATGACAGCATTCTTCAAATGCTTCAAGAAGCAGATTTTGGGACATTACAAAAAGTAACCTGTTGCTTTTTTAAAAGGGGATTTCATTACTATTTCCTCATTACTGAAAGAGTGACTAATTGCAACAGGCATTAATAATGAGTTACCTTTTTATTCACATTTAATTCCTCTTTTCTTAAAAAAAAATATACCGACACTTAAACACTTAAAATATTTTTTAAAAGCCAAAAATCCCTCAATGACCTTTACACAAAAGCAACATTATAGGAGCATGAGTAATTGTTAATCATTATGCTCCCCTATAAAGTAATGGCATTACCAGTATTGTGTTAGATCTACCATCTCTCCATTCATGCTGGAATAATAGAATTCTATGAGACATTTCCCATTGTTTTAAATAAATTAGTTAATCTAACTCACACATCACAAAAACTGAGAACTTCTGCATTCTGCTGTAGCCCATGAAACATAAAGCAATTAATTAAGATAACATGAAACCTGACGTTCAGAATGCTTAATCAACATATCAGAAGGAAAGTGAGAATTGTTCCTTTCAGATTTAATGGCTCTCCATTACTTGATTGAGAAGAATCAAGCAATGTAGCAATATATATTGCTATATGACATTCCTTTCCTCTCCGATATGAATACTATTTTAATGTTTAGTCAAGAGTTTTTGTGAGGAGGAATTCCTTCTCCTTTCCCCTGCTCATTTTTTTTAATTGTATAAAGTAAGCAAATCTGGCTACAGTAAAATCTTATTTGTACAAACTAATTTTGTTCACTGATGAATACAGTCCAGCATTGCAACCTGTGTCGAAAATGTTCACTAGTTTTTATCTTGGGTATGAAGCTGACTATAGTAAGACCAGTGAGTGTAAATGGAGTGTAATAGTTAGCACCTTTATGGTAAAAACCAAAATGTTATAGTAAATGTCCAAAATATGACTAATGTCACATTTGTGGTCACATTATTAATCCAATATGCAACAGGTGAATGCTCAGGATGAAAGAGGCACAGTTCATAAACACTGTATTATTAATATTCTTTGTCAAGGATTTTCCTATCCCTGGCACTAAGAATGCAATAACAACAGCAAATAACTTTGATGACTCCCCAGATCTGTTGCCTGAGGCAGCCACCTCACTCTGCTTCATGTCAGAAGGGCCAGCCTTGTCTTTTATGATGGATGGAAGTCTCCAGATTTTGTACATTTATAGAATTCTATGCATAATTACATCAGTGATATAGACACCTCCAGTGCCTGCAGAATTATCTTCACATTGATGGTAACCTATACATCCAAAGTGTTTGATCTTACCTGCTGGCTATCCTTGGCAGAGGACATGGCTGAACACTTGTAAGTTGAAAGAGGTAATTACAGCATTATAGCTTCTGTTCACCCTTTCTGTTATGCAGACAGAGGGTTCTGTTTTAGCGAAACAAGCAACCTTTCCACTGAACCTACCAAAAAAGATGACAACCAGTGAGAGCACCTGCTGGAAAAGGAAACCAAGCAGTCTGTTCAGAACACAGATATGACAGAATCTACTCAAATTTATATACAAATATTAGGCAAATATTGCGTGCTGAGTGAAATAGTACCCCTCCACCCTTCGCCTCCCCATAAGTGAGACAACAAACACAAGATTCATGCAGAGAAGTATATTTGATACAGGTAAGTGACATGAGGTGATTGAAGAAGTTGGCAAAAATTGACCACAACTGACCTCGGCCTGGACTTACCTGAGACCCCCTGACCCCAAGATCAAAACAGGACCCATGCCCCCCCAAAACCAAAGCCGAGCTCCCGCCTTCCAAGAGCTCAGCTTCTGCCAATCCTGCAGCTATTGCCAAAGAGAATCACCTTCTGACGGGAGGGATCTGATGCTTGGACCTAACTGAGGAGGAGATCGAGTTCCGGTTGGATGTAAGAGGTGTAGGCTCTGGAACGCCACCTGCCCAGTTGCTGGATGGTGGGTACTGACATGCCCTCTGCCGCTGCCATAGTTGCTGTCCCAATCCTGAAGGAGTGTCCTCCGAACTCATTTGCGGGGCAACCGAGAAGACACAATGTGGATTGCAACACACTGACAAACTGGAAGCGCGTCACTGGGGAGAGGTCCTGGTGGATGAACAGGGCTCCAGAGCTGCCCGGGCGCTGCCTCAGATAATGACGCATGTGTTGTACTGGGCAAGCTGGAGACCCGCTGAGCTTCCTGACCCAAAGGCAGACCCCGCAACCGCATTGGTCGTTCTTGGACCGGCGGATTCGCAACTGCAGGACCTCTTCCCTTAGCGCTATGTCCTTCAGCTGAAGTGGTTGTCCGGATTTGTCGGCCTTGGAACCGCAGACCAGCTCCCCAACATATAATGCTGCAAAGAAGGCAACCGAGAAGGTGGAACGGAAGAGCAGAGTTTCGTACCTGGATTGGCATACCCTGGAGAGAGATGTTATCAAACTGCACAATAGTCCATAGGAAATCGGTCTGCGAGTGTCCTGCTTACTGTTAGCCACACGGTGCCACCCTTCGACCGCCTTACGAACCAGGAATGACACACAGGGATCACATTGCCCAGCCACCTTGCTGAAGAAAGATATGGCCACCAGATGTAGTGATATAAACCTAGGAGCCAGGCCTTTTTCCTTTAAGGATGCCATGTAGTGCAGGACCTCGTGCTCCAAAGTGGCCAGGAGCTCCCATAGCCATGCTGTCATCTGAAACTGAAGAATTGCCTTACCGCCCTTGAGTAGCTGGCCCATGTGGAAGATGCCAGAGAGTTGAATACCCCCTGGATTCCTTCCCAAGATGCCAGAGCTCGATCGGAAAGGTCACCGGCATCGTATCTGCTCCTGGGGCCAGTTCCCGAAACCTGCCATCCTGGAATCGAGATAATGCATCTGCAATTTCATTATCCACACCTGGAACATGCCGCACTGAAAAAGTGATGTTCGCTGCCAAACAAACCAATACAAATTCTCTGATGACTTACATGACCCTGTCAGACTTGGAAGACTGCTTGTTAATAATCCGTACCACTGCCTGGTTGTCGCACCAAAAAACAACTCGTTTGTTCTGGAACTCGTCTCTCCAAAGACAAACTGCTACTAATATGGGAAAAAACTTGAGGAACGTTAGGTCACGGATAACATCATATTCCCTCCACTTGGAAGGCCACCACTGTGCACACCAATGCCCATTGAAGTATACCCCAAACCCAGCACCTCCCACTGCATCTGACTAGACCTGTAGCCTGGACCCCGGAGCTGCTTCCTCCTGCCAGAACATGACCCCGCTGTACCCTTCCAAGAAACACAGCCACACCCCTAAGTCCTCTTTTACCCCCCTTGTGTGACGAATGTGGTGAAGTGGGGACCAACTGCTGGTAGTGATCCTGGCCAGCCTGCTGCAGAAGGCACTGCCGGGGGCCACCAACCTACACTTCCTTCAAGGTGGCCTTATCCTTGGTGATGAAGTGCCGTAGTTTCTGCTTGATCCCCTCCAGCTTGTCCTGTGGGAGGCAAGATACCTCTGCCACAGAGTCCAGAGTGATCCCCAGATAAATCATGCTGCTGGCAGGCCCCTCTGTTTTTTCAGCTGCCAGGGGGACTCCCAGCTCCTGGGCCAGCTCCTGGAAGGAATGAAGAAGAAACCCGCAATCTGCCCTCCCTGCCACAAAAGGAAATTGTCCAGGTAGTGAGTGATAAAGGAGGAACCTGTCCTGTGCCAAAAGGCCCACTCAAGGAAGGTGGTGAATGTCTCAAAGGCAAAACAGCTGATGGATCACCCCATAGGGAGGGCCATATCATAATACCACTACCCCTGAAACTTGAAGCCCAGTAGGCAGTGGTCCTCTGGGTGAACCGGGAGTAACCGGAATACCGACTGAATGTCACATTTTGCCATGAGGGCGTCGGGCCACAGGCCCTGACCAATTTAACTGCATGATCAAATGATGCATACTGAACCGAGCAAAGCTCAGGTGGCATTGCATCATTGACTGAAGCCCCTTTTGGGTAGGACAGGTGATGGATGAGCCTGTACTCACCTGGTGCCTTCTTAGGCACCATTCCTAGCGGGGAGACCCTGAGGTTGGCCATGGGAGGCATTGGGAAGGGGCCAGCTACCCTCCCCGCTGCGTATTCATTTGCAATTTTGCCACTACCACATGAGGCAGTTCAGCGGCCGACTTAAGATTACCGGATTCAAAAGCCTATCTGGGGCCCAAAGTGGGGATTCTGAAACCCTGAGAGAAACAATCATGAAGATAAGCTGCTGCCTCTCTATTGGGGTAAAGGGCCAAAAGGGGGAGCATGGCCTGAAGTTTTACTGGTGTACAGGCCAGCTGGCAGCCCCCCCCGTCCTACCTTAGTTTTTGCTCCCTCCCAGTCCAGCGCCATTTCCAGACCCTGTTTCCTTCTTGACACCGGCAGAAGCAGGGTGTCCCAAATGAAAGGACTGGGAAGATGAGCTGGCTTGGGAGCAGCTCGTTCTGGGGTGGGATCCGTAGCAGTTCTCGTGGTTGTGCTCAAACTTGCAGTGGGTCTGGAAACATTTGTCCGCATTGTACTCCCAGCAAACCAGGCACCAGGGGTCCTTTTTCCGAGGTGGCTTGGCTGCCTCTGTTTTTCCCTTTATGTGGGACCCCACAATGATGAGCCAAAGCTTATCATTGATGAGGTCCCATCTAGCCCTAGCATTGTGAGATGCTCTTTTGTGGAAGGCGGTGTCATATTCAATGGCTGCCACCTCACCCGCAAGGGTCCTAGCTTTCAGCACATTGCCTAAGTGGTTTGCCAGGTGCCACCCTCTTTCTGGGTAGGCTAACCCAACCACTCCCATGAAGACAGTGTACCCGGCTAACCAATTGAAGAAGGTTCGATCCACAGGATCAGGCTTGCTTTTCTCTGTTGACTTATCTGTTTTGGGGGCGCTACCCACCTCCCCTTTGGGTTTTAGCAGGGAGAAGACATCAACATAATATCCTTTTAGGATATTGTCCCAATAAAATAATAAAAAGAAAGGGGTTGAAAAATGTGTGGAGATTGGTAAAGGGAGATGAAAGGAAATATACATATTTTTCAATGGTACATAAGAGTTATTCAAGAATTGATTATATTTTTGTATCAAAAATTTGATTGATAAAATTATAAATTCAGAGATAGGAAATATAAAAGTAACAGACCATGACTTGGTCAATGTGGAGATTATAATGAAGAGAGATTATGAACAGGTGAAAAGGTGGAGGCTGAATACAAAGATTTTAAATTACAGAGAAATAGTAGAAAAAATTGAGCATGAATGGCAAGAATTATGGGAATTAAATGATAAAGAAGTATCAAAAGGAATTTTGTGGGATACTATGAAAGCTGGGACAAGGGGGATATGTATAAAAGAAACCTTTAACCTAAAAAAAGGCAAGAAGAAAGAAAAGGGAAATTAGAAAGGGAAATAGAATTATTGGAAAATAAATTTATATTAGATAAGGAAAAACAAACTTATATTGAGTTACGAGCAAAGAGAGAGGAATTGGATAAGATGGAAGTAGATGAAGTACAGGAAAATTTAATTTATTTAAGAAGGGAGTATTTTGAATTTAGTAATAAAAATTAAAAAATGTTGGCTAGATCCACACAGAAGAAGAAAATGGAAAATATGATTAGAGATAAAACAGGTAAAATGTGTAGAACAATAAAGGAAAAACTAACAATTTTTGAGGAGTTTTATAAAGACCTGTACCAGTCAGGGAAAAAATCAGTGGAACAAATAGAAAAATATGTAGGGGAAAATTGGAAGATTAAAATAGAAGAGGAAAATAGTGATTTATTAGAAAAACCAATTACGAAAATGGAAGTAGAGGAAGCAATAAATAATTTAAAAAGTGGGAAAGCTCCAGGAATGGATGGGTTAGGACCAGATTATTATAAAGTATTTAAAAAGAAGTTAATACCTAAATTATTAGAATTATATAATAATATAATAACGGGAGACAAAGTCCCGCCATCATGGCAACAATCATTGATAATATTGATACCAAAGCCAGATAAGGATTTGTTTTACCCTGGATCATACAGGCCTATATCATTGATAAATCAAGATGCAAAGTTATTATCAGCAATAATGGCAAAGAGAATGAATAGTTGTATGTATAAATATGTATTAAATGATCAATGTGGATTTGTGAAAGGAAGACAAATGTCAAATTTGATAGGAAGGGTGTTAAATAAAATACATATAATCGGCAAAACAAAAGTAAAAGCAGGGATATTAGCATTAGATATATTTAAAGCATTTGACTGTGTGGAATGGCCAACATTAAAAACAATATTGAAAGAATTTGGAATGGGGAAGAGGTTTAGAGGATTAAGAGATCAATTGTATTCCCATAACACAGCTACAGTGATGGTTAATGATGGAATAACAAAAGAGATAAAAATAAGGAGAGGAACAAGACTAGGTTGCCCACTTTCTCCAATATTGTTTGCAATGGTAATAGAAATTCTAGCAAATGTGATAAGAAATGATAATAGTATAGAAGGAATTGGATTAGAAACAAAACATAAGATAAGCTTGTTTGCTGACGATACATTGCTAACAATTAAGGAACTGATTAACGGAATAGGTACAATTAAAGAACATTTAAAAGTATTTGGGGAGATAACAGGCTTACACGTTAATTGGAATAAATCAGATATGATGTTGTTTAACTATACTAAGGAAGAAGAAAATATATTTGTAAAAGAGAAAAAATTAGAAGTAAGATTAAAAAGTAATATTAAGTATTTAGGAATAAATATTACAAAAGATTTAAAAGAATTAGAAGGGGAAAATATTATGGTATTAAGGAAAGAAATGGAAAAGAAGTTGGGAGAATATAAAAATATTCAACTGTCAGTTAAAATGAAAATATTACCTAAACTAATTTTTTTGTTTAGAATGTTACCAATAAAAATATCAGAAGTAGAACTGAAAAAATGGCAAAATATGTTGAAAAAATATTGTAATGGAGGGAAAAGGACAAGATTAAATAAATTATTCTGGTATATATCACAGAAGGAGGGAGGACTTGGTCTTCCCAAAATAAAAGGCTATTATGAAGCTAATCAATTGAGATATGTTATAGAAGGAATTGTAGGACAGGGGGATTTAGAATGGTTAGAGACAGAAACAGGGAGAATAGAAAAGAGAATATGGAACATATTTTTTGGTAATTTTACAAAACAGGAAATTAAAGGAATTGAGAACCCATTTCTGCAAAATATATGGGAAATATGGTATAAATATAAGAGAGAATTTTTGCCTATTGATTCAGTATTAACACCGGTTATAATGGGGAAAAAATTCCCAATTAATTTGAAGGAAAAAATGGGAAAGGAATTAAAGAAAAGAGGACTAGACAAAATAGAGGGATGGATAGGATGGATGAATGAGAAAGGGAGTATAAGAGAAAAATTATGTGGAATGAAAATTTCATGGTTTAATTGTATACAGTTAGAACAATGGATTAAAAATTGGAAAAAGAATCATAAAGAAACAAGGGAATTTACAAAATTTGAAAATTTGGTGAAAAAAGGTGAAAAGAGGGATGATAATGAAAGTATGAAAGGTATTACAAGTGAATTATATAAAATATTGATAAAAAATAAGGATAAAAAAGACAAAGGGGAATATCTAAGGAGAATATGGGAGGAAGATTTGAAACAAAAAATTGGAGATCATGAATGGGATAAGATACGGAAACAAAGACATCTAAAAAAATATGTCGATACGGATAAAAGAAAACTAATATAAAATAATATGGAGATGGTATTTGACACCAGCAAGACTGCATAATATAGATAAGAATAACTCTAAATATTGTTGGAGAGGTTGTCAAAAAATAGGTACATATATGCATATGTGGTGGAATTGTAAATTTGTACAGCAGTTTTGGGAAATGGTTTTTATAGAAATAGAGAATATTCTGAATAGAAATATAGAAAGGAAACCGAGCATAGCATTGATGTCAATTTATAATGGAGAGAATGGGAATCAAACAGAAAAGGATTTAATAACAAATTTATTAACGGCAGCAAGATTAATTATAGCAAGACATTGGAAAATGCAAATAAATGTACAAGTGGAGGAGTGGTATAAAGAAGTTTGGAAGATGGCAATAAATGATAAGTTAACATGTAGAATTAAAGTAAGAAGAGGAAGTTGGAAAGAAAGTGATTTTGATAAAATTTGGAAAGTATTTGTTAAAAATGTATTACAGACAAAAGATGGGAGGTTACCTCCACGAGAAGAAATGAGATTCTGGAAAGATTAGGTAAGGGATAATGGCTCTGGTGAAGGGGAGCACTGAGGTGGGGGGGCCAGGGGAATTAATATTTTTGAATAGAATTAGAGTAAAGAATCTATGTTAACCTTTGAAATTAGTTAATAGAAAAATTGCGATGCTTATAGTAATTTTATGTGTTATACTAAGTATTAATTGGATAATATAATGTATGATTATAAAATTAATAAAAATATATTAAAAAAATAAAAAAGTAAAAAAAGACATATCTGCATATATACTCCCATTTAATATATGTATAAGATATACTATATAATATTATGCAACTATTATGTGTGTGTGTTTGTGTATACACACACTATGGATATTTTATTATATTTCATTATATGTAGAATTGTTATAAGTTTATAGTTATAAATTATAAACCAATAATCAATAATTTTAATAATAATTTCATAGTATACATGATATATGTGGAATTAAAATATTATGTAATTTTATGTTAAACATTTGTTTTTGTTTTTGTTATAACATTATATAGGTATAACTTTTTAAAATATATTACATACTATATGTACATTTTTATATATGTCAACTAATTTTAACTATATGCAGCTATTTTCTCTGCATCTTTCTTTATTTTAAATAAGAAGATGGTGGTAGTATGGTTTGCTTTGCTCTTGAAAAACTGTGTCTCATTATATGAGCCTGACCATGCTTTAAGATCCGCAAGGGAAGGCTTTCTTTCAGTCTCACCACCATCTCAGGCATGTCTAGTGAGGACACAAAAGAGAGCCTTCTTGGTGGCTGCTCCTAAATTATGGAACTCCCTTCTCTGGGAAGTCTGGTTGGCCCCCTTCTTGCTGTCTTCCTGCCAGCAGGTAAAGACCTTTTCATTTAAGGAAGCTCTTGGTTTCTACTGTATGAGCAGAAAAAGCTTTTAATGAGGAGAGGAGTTTAGTGGTTTTTTTTATTATGTTCTTAATAGTCATTTAATGCTGTTTTAAACTTGTGTTTTTAAAATAGAAATTTAGTGTGTTTTGTATTAACAGTTTTTAATTGTATTATGCTTTTAAAAAGTTGTATGCTACCTTCAATCCTGTGTTGAGAGAAAGATGGGATATAAATTAGATAGATAGATAGATAGATAGATAGATAGATAGATAGATATTGTTGTCAACCACTTTACCAACCCAGAAAGTGGCTCTGGCCCCATCACAGTTGTTAAACCTGATAAGCATACTAACTTTTCATGAGTATCATGGTACAAACTATGATCTTCAAGATTGTGGAACTCATTTTTTGTTTGTGGTTCATCTTGTAAGAAGAAGAAAAAATAACAGGTGGGGGAAATAAGGTGAACACTTTCTTCCACTGCTGTGCTGTAGGAGGAGGATACTGTGCTTGGAATGCTTAACTTTGCTAAGTTCCATATTCTTCCATGAAGGCACATATTTGTAATTTCCTCTGACAGGTAATAATGGACTTGTATATACATAGGTATGATGTAATGAGGTTGTCTTTGGAATACTGTTGTGGAAAAGAGAAAGAAAAACAGTGATATGGGTGGCTTCCTCAGAGGAAAAGACTAGCAAGACTGTGTGTGTGTGCGCGCTTCAAGTTGCCTATCGATTTATGGCAACCCCATTAATTTCATAGGTTTTTCTTAGGCAAGGAATGGTTTTGCCAGTCCTTTCTTCTGAAATATAGCTACAACACCTGGTATATGTTAGTGGTCTCCCATCCAAATACTATTCTTTTCTATTCTACCAAGCAGGGTTGACTCTGCTTAGCTTCCAAGAACAGTTGGGATCTGATACCTTACCATTAAGGCAGGATGAAGCAAACCTTGTGTGTCAGATGGTGAGATACCACTAAAGCCCTGTGTATTTTTTTTTCCCTGGGAGGGGAGAGTGAGGTCACCTCATGTAGACAGCAATAATTCTGCAGGGTGAAGTCTAAGGCTTTCACGGTCGGCATCCATAGGTGTTCCATGGTTTTTTTCCAGGCTGTGAAGCTGTTTTCTGAAAGAGTTTATTCCTGACATTTGTAGTATGTGGGGAAATAATTATTGTAATGTAAAACAATCTTGTGTACCCTATTCACATGCTAAGATAAGTCTAGGAATTTTTCCCTGCATGCTTCTGTTCTCCCAATTTCCCCTTCTCTTATTTCACTAGGCAATTCCAGCCAACTGGAGAGATGGGTCATTCAACACATGACCTAATTTAAATATTATTGCTCTTTGTGTAAGTCTCTTTTAAGTTAGAGTCTCCATGCGGCTGTAGCCATGCTATGAAGCCATGCTATGATGCTATGTCATGTTGTTCACCATACAGCCTCTACCTCTAAAGGCTGGGTGAGTCATTTTACCCTAAATCCTCCTAGTTAGTTAAGAACCCTTTTTTTAAACGTTTGTTTTAGTATGTAGATTACGATTGATATACCTTCAGTAAACTTTTGATATGCATTTTTAAACTGACTCCTTTGTTTTTGTAATGAGTCTAATTCATTGGGTGATCAGACCTCAGAACACACTTTTAAATGTTAATTGAGCTTGTCTCAGCATTCTTAAGTGTCACTCTGCATGAATTTGAAAGTAAAAGGATTTTTACTTTTTTAAAGAAGATATTTTTATTTCCTTTTAAAAAGGGCTAGATCCCTGGAATTTTTAATACATTTTTATTTTTAGACTCATACCTCCTACAACATTTCACCTGGATCTGTGGCTGGCATCTTCAGAGAATGGTTGGGTAGGGGTGTGTGGGGTTTATATACTGTGAGTCACATATCCTCTCCAACAGGACCCAACCATTCTCTGAAGATGCCAGCCACAGATGCAGGCGAAACGCCAGGAATAAACTCTTTCAGAACACAGCCTCCCAGTCTGGAAAAAACCCATGGGAAACCTAATTCTGCAGGGGTTTATATTTCCACTCTGAAGATGCTCTCCACATAATTGGCATCCCATCACCCCCATCGTAATTTTATGAAGAGGCCTAAAAAAGCTCCAACATTCTTAATAGCAACATTTTGCCACCACTGTGGGCACACATATTCCAATTTTATGCCTTAGAAATGTGACAAGCATTACACTTGTCTGAGAAATGTTAGTCAAAGTAGATGAGTTCAAGGCATATATGAAAAAACAAAGGGCATGTAAGCAACATATCAATGCACATTTGATGTACTTTCACTCACAGACTCTGAGGTAAACAGTGAATCAGCAGTCCTGCTGGTGTCAGCTTGGGACTGTTCTAAGTGGAGGATTCAGCCATTATCGGTTATGACAGAGAACAAGTGGCAAACAACTTTTTATAATGGTTATAAAAAGGCTTCCATAAACACTGTAGAGTGTCCCTACCTAACACTGTTGTTCTTATAGGTGATTCACAACATTTTCAGTCCTGTTCTCAAGGTTTCTGTGCCTTAACCCTTTGGGACTTGCTACTACATGTTATACAAGACACGGAAGTTTTCTTTCATGTTAAAGTCACTCTGTTTGCTTCTGAGGCAATAGAATTCTTCCTGTTCAGTTATATGTGAATAGGTCCATGTGTAAACAAGTAATGTTTATATTAGTTCCTGTAAATTCCCTTCACCAAGGTCTGAACCAGTAAGTCCATCCCTCCTTCCTGTAACATAATTCAATTTATCTCATTATTCTGCTCTGTCAGTGTCAGTCCCTAAGAAAACAGGAATCGGAAAATAGTTTAATGAGGTATGTCAGATTAGCCGATAATTATGGCATATAAGGAGACACTTGACACAATGCTGCTATTCGATAGCTGTTCTGTGGCTGGATTTTGTAATGGACAATTTCACACTAAAGGGTGACTAGGTTGCTATTTGACAGGGGAACTGTACACATGTCCCTATTCACGCTTATAAATTTTTGACATATGGGTGAGAAACTTGTTTGATCATTGCCATAATGTGAAATATCTTTCATTAGAATGAAGTTCTTGTCAGTAAGAGTGGTTCGGCAAAGGAACCAATTACCAAGGCTGAATCTACACAAGAACTGTATTCCAGCTCCACTGTGTAATAACCTGCCTGGTTTGACCCCTTTACTGCCACATGCAACTGTTTTGATCCAAACTGAAATCAGTCTGGAAAGCCACATAGGACCCCCATCGTGTAGTCACATTGGTACAAGGAGGTTTTCTAGTGTGTGCACATATCCCCATATCAGTTTATGTTAGTCACATGACTGCAATAGCTGTGGGGTTTAATTTTGTTTGTTCCTGTCATGTATGTACATATTCACATAATCAAATAGCCTTTTTCTGTTTTCTGCCATTCTGACCACCCATCTACACTCCCATTGGATTGGCAGCATACCTGGGCAGTTATCTCAGCCCTCACATGTGTTCCCTCCACCCCCTCTAATTTGCTGTCTCATTTTATAAATTTAATTCCCAGGAAAGTGGGTGTAGGATTGACAGCATATGGTAGAGTCGGCCCTCCGTATCCATGGATTTTGCATCCACAGATTCAATCATCCACAATTTGAATCTTTTTTAAAAAAAATAAATGAAATAAAATTCTAAAATTCAAACCATGATTTTTCCATTTTATATAAGGAACACCATTTTACTATGCCATGGTTTTTGGTATCCATGGGGGTCCCTGGAACCAAACCCCAGCAGATACCAAGGGCCCACTGTACAAACTTATACAGGCCAACTTGGATGTAAATCCTACTGAATTCAATAGTGCTTACTCCCAGCAAAGTGTTTTATAGTGCTTGCTCCATGAGACACCCCCCTCCCCGGGTTACCTCAATCAAAAGGGCATCTAAAGATAAGCAAATATTCAAAGATTCACATATTTCTGGAATGAAAAGAGGAGGGAAATGATGCTGACCTTTCCATCCCTTTGTAGGAAGCAGGAGCCCAGGAGACACATCTTCAGAGACTCCGTGGCACCTGCTCACTAACCTGCCTCTGCCCCCTCCCCAACCTGAAAATGTATGCAGTGAAGTGGGGAGGTGAAATGCCAACCTGAGAATGTATGCATACAAACACCAAATCCACAAAAAAAAAAGGGGGGGGCAACACTGCCTTTTCCAGATGCGGATACAATTCCAGATGTCAGTGGCTACCCTATTGGATTTAGACGTGAACCAACAACCACAAATTAAGAAAAAGCCAGCAAAAACAGCATCCCCAAAGACTTGCAATAAAGAGGCCCAACAAACTCCCAGTACAGATGCTCCGTCCAGAGGTGCAGGGCCATTAATGAAAAGGTCCCTTTCCCCTTGTAGTCACCAATCTAATAGCCCTTGGTGGTAGGCAAGTGAAAAGAGTCTCTGTCAATGATCTCAGTGTGTGGGCAGGCTGGTATGGATGAAAATTATCATTCAAGCAACTGGGTCCAAATTGTTAAGCTTTAAACATTAAAAGTAGTATGTTAAATAAGGTTCAGAAATGTACTGGCAACCAGTGTAACTGGTCATATATTGACCTACTGCCCTGATGGCTTCCCTGTTAGTTGGGCAATAAATCTACTCTGTTTTTAAAATCTAAACTATAAAGCAGCTGTCCAAGGTTCTGGGCATGTTTTGGTAACAGGTTTCAACAATTTCACTGGCTCTTTTAAAGTTTGGCCTAAGATTCACCAGCGGTCGTTGGGCCTGCCCTCATCTGTATCCAGCCGGCCACATTTTTCAGCCCCTGAGGTGAAACCATCTTTATCAAAATGGTGAAAGGCCTGGAAGCCATGCCCTATGAGGAGTGGCTTAGGGAACTTGGTGTGTTTAGCCTGGAAAAGAGAAGGCTAAGATATGACATGATAGGCATGCTTAAATATCTGAAAGGCTGTCATATTGAAGGAGTAAGCTTGTTTTCTGCTGCTCCAGAGACTAGGACACAGAGCAACAGGTTCAAATTACAGGAAAAGAAATTCCACCAAAACATTAGGAGGAACTTCCTGACAGTAAGAGCTGTTCGACAGTGGAATATGCTGCCTCAACCAGTCTCTTTCTTTGGAGGTTTTTAAACAGAGGCTGGATGGCCATCTGTCAGGAGTGCTTTGATTGTGTATTCCTGCAAGGCAGGGGATTGGATGGTCCTCATGGTCTCTTCCAACTCTATGATTCTATGATTTAAAAGAAGCCCCATACAGAACGCACAGTAGTCAAGCTATGTGACTGGTTGTATTCACCATGAGTGCCATTTTATTAATTGTCATCATCCATCTTGGCAGCCATTTTATGACAGAACCAATGACATTTCCTTAAAAAATCCAAATGTGCCCACTTGCTCCCCAAAATTAGGAAACACATTATTCCTTCTTTCAGAGAGTTTCTTGGCAGTGGGGGAATACAAATGCTCTATCTGACTCATCCCCATTATCAATTTAGTTGTAAACCAGAGAAGAACAACATTTTGACACATAGATTGCACGCAGCCCACCATTCTTACAGCCCCCAAACACACATTCCCCAATGGCAACTACTGCTAGATAAATTTTTATTGTTGCTTAGAACAAAAAGATTCTGAAGCTCTCCAGAAGCAGAATTTCTCCTCTAAACCAAAATATGGTAGGTTGTTTTGATGGAAAAAGTTTTCCCATTCTCCACCACAAAGTGGAAGTGAATTTTCTGGTCATTTCTCATTTGAAGTGGGGGGATTTCACTTTTTTTTTTTTTTTTTTTTGGTTGAAGGTGTGGACTGTATCAGGTCCTGCGGGTATAAAATTGGCCCCTGGAAATTCTAAACTAATATAGCACAGCTATATAGTAAAATTATTATCCTTATGACAAATAGAACAGTAAACTAGAGATTGAGTGCCAGCTGATTTCAGTGGCCAATTAATACATTCAGTTCTCCCCTGACTTTAATGAGATTTCTGCAGTGTTCCTAAATTTCCCTAAATGTGTGCAGGCCCCCATACTGCTTGATTTGCAGCTCCTGTTGCTTTGTACTTCAAATCTTTTCCCTTGGCCTCATAGTCTGTCATGATTTATTTCTTCCTAACATCTTGGCTGCTTACCAAAGTATGAAATGAGATTTGTGTGTGTGTGTGTGTGTGGCCATTATTCATTGCTATAATTAACATCTTCTACCATCTAAGTTCTGAGAAGTCTGTTATCATTGACTTTATCTCATTTTTTTTTTTAAGATGTGGCATTTTAATTAACAGCCATCACTGGGCATGATCTGGAAGAAAGATGTTCTCTGTATACACTTTATTTATCAGCCACTGTCACTGATTTTTCTACCATTATCAAATTTGTTCTGGAAGAGACTGGAAAGAATAAATTTCTGTGGAGCTCCATCCAGCTGTTAGAAATCAGAACTAGCTCCCAAGTGTGGAAAGCTTGTGCATTTCCAGGGTGAGGGCCAGCCTAGCTACTAGAAAGAATGAGGTGGCTGCCTCAGGCAACAGAGTTGGATCAAGGAGAGCAACTTATTTGGTTGGTTATCATTGTATTTCTATATGGATGGTTAAAGTTGCTTGTGGGGCTTCTTTTCTCATGGGCTCAAATAATCTGCCTGGCTAAGCACCTTGATTTAGTTGGATCATGGTGTTGTGGCCTTTGGATACATACCCTCCAACATTTTACAGGTGAAAACTGGGACATATGTGACAAAGCAGCAACAGAGTGGTCAAGATGGCAACAATTATTAATGAGGAAAAATATACAAGCAAGGAGAAGCTTCAGCAACTTGCTTCTCCCTAAGCCTTCTGGAAGGACAAGATTCCATCCTCTCCTGTCCTCTCTCTTCTGCTGAGTTAATTGAGTGCAAACTACCTTTGCAGTTTGAACTCAGTTTAATGTGAAGTCGAAGGCTTTCATGGCCGGCATCCATAGATTATCCTTGGGTTTTTTCCAGGCTGTGAGGCCATGTTCTGGAATAGTTTCTTTCTGAAGATGCCAGCTACAGATGCAGGCAAAACGTCAGAAAGAAACTATTCCAGAACATGGCCTCACAGCCTGGAAAAAAACCAAGGGAAAACTCAGTTTAAACTTATCTCTTATTTGAACTCAGTTTAAACTCTTATCAGGAGGGCTTTAAACTGAGTTGTATGGGGGAAGGAGACAATACTCTTGAAGGCAGGAGTTCATCAAGTGCTAGAGATAATAACCCAAATGTTATACCAAGAACAAGGCAAATAGCACAATAACCCAACAATGGGAGGAATAAAACCTTCAAAAAGCAGATAGGGGAAATGTCCCATGGTCTTAGATGTCTCTGTACTAGTGCACAGAGCATGGGAAAGAAAGAAGATGAACTTGAACTCTTAGCACAGCAAAACAAATATGATATAATAGGGATCAATGAAACCTGGTGGGATGAGTCTCATGATTGGAATGTACTAATAGAGGGGTATAACCTATTTCTGAAAAATAGACCAAACAGGAAGGGAGGTGGGGTAGCATTATACATTAAGGATGTGTATACCTGTGAACAGATCCATGACTTAAATCCTGGGAGCCAGTTGTATCTGGATAAAAATTAAGGGGGAGAGAAACAGCAGGGACATCATTGTGGGGGTCTACTATAGACCTCCAAGCCAAACCGAGGACTTGGATGATGCCTTCCTGGAGCAGATAACCACACATTCAGAAAGGAGAGATGTAGTAGTAATGAGGGATTTCAACTATCCTGACATTTGTTGCAAGTCCAACTCTGCCAAGAACATAAGGGCCAAGAAATTCCTCACTTGCCTTGCAGACAATTTCATTGTCCAGAAGGTGGAAGAGGCAACAAGGAGATCAGCTATTTTAGATCTGATCCTAACCAATGGGGATGACCTGGTTAATGGAGGGAAGTGGTGGAATCCTTAGGAGGGAGAGACCATGTTCTACTGCATTTTGTTATACAGAAGAAAGGGGAAACCAAGCATAGTCAGACATGCCTTCTTGACTTTAAGAAAGCTGGTTTCAGAAAACTTAGGGAATTACTGTGGGGAATCCCATAGTCAGGAATACTAAAAGATAAAGGAGTTCATGATGGATGGGAGTTTCTTAAAAGTGAGATATTGACGACGCAACTTCAAACAGTTCCAATGAGGAGGAAAACAGGGAGGTGTCTAAAAAACCAGGACGGATGTCAAAAGAACTCTCAACTGAACTAAAACTTAAAAAGGACATGTACAAGAAATAGAAAAGGGGGGAAATCACCAAAGAAGAATTCAAACAAATAGCCAGCTCATGTAGGGGGGGAAGTCAGAAAAGCTAGAGTACAGATGGAGCTCAGGCTTGCTAGAGAGGTCAAAAACAATAAAAAAGGGCTTTTTTCATTATGTCTGTAGCAAAAGGAAGAACAGGGAAATGGTAGGGCCACTGCATGGAGAAGATGGCGAAAGGCTAACAGGGGACAGAGAAAAAGCAGAACTACATAACACCTTCTTTGCTTCAGTCTTCTCCCAAAGGGGTAACAGTGCTCAACCTGGGGAAAATGGAGCAGATGTTGCAGAAGGGGGAAATGCAACACAAAATTGGCAAAGGGGTAGTTCAGGAATACCTGGCCAGTATAAATGAGTTCAGTTCTCCAGGACCAGATGAATTTCATCCAAGGGTATTAAAAGAACTGGTAGAAGTAATCTACAGGAAAAGAGATTTCCACCTAAACATTAGGAAGAACTTCCTGAAAGTAAGAGCTGTTCGGAAGTGGAATACACTGCCTCGTAGTGTGGTGGACTCTTCTTATTTGGAGGTTTTAAAATGGAGGCTGGATGACCATCTGTCGGGAATGCTTTTATTGTTTATTCCTGCATGACAGGGGGTTGGACTGGATGGCTCCTGTGGTCTCTTCCAACTCTATGTTTCTATGATTCTAAAACAACTGAAGTAAACCAAGGACAAATCGGGAAAGTGCGAAGAGAAAAACTGGGACATTTTAAAAGCAGCTGAAAAAGAGGGACAACAGAGAATTAATCAGACTGTCTCTGCCAAATTGGGGCATTTGAAGACTATGTGGGTATGCCAACTCAGGCAGCAAAATGTTTTGAGCCAGCCCTGCCACAGCTACAAAAGACTAACAATGGGCCCACCATCCTCACTTTGGCTCACCCAAGAATTTCAGGTTCAGTTCAATTTGCACACCCTGCTGCTTCTGAGTTAGCAGGGCACTGTGAGGGTAACATTTAAGTCCTGGTGGTAGCATGGTTTGTATTACTTCTTTGGAACCAATCACTGCAGGGGTGGACAAAATGTAGCCCACAGGCTACATGCAGCTGCCCAGGTTGTTGTGGTTCTTGATGCCTCCTGATTTCCCCATACTACCCTTTTTCTGATCAATGTGGTGGTGGGGGAGTAATTTTTCTCTCCTGGAAGCCTACAGGAGCAGCAATTCACTTTTTAAATAAGTTTCACACACACACAGACATAACCTGCTTGGCATAAAATACCTGTATTTCAAAACCAACAATGTAGTTCTGACTATTTCCAATTTTGTTTTGGTTTCTGGCATTTTTGGCAGTCCATATTGCTTCCAGAACATCCTGGGGCAGAAAAATTGCCCCCAGACTGTTACTGTTGCCTATCCCTGATTTAGTGGCTCTCTATAGTTTGAATTCTGTCTTTTATGCTCCATTTATAGGTCCAATGTTCAACTAAAGTTGTGACATGTAATCCAACTGTCTTTCAAGTTGGGGAACAATTTTATAAACCTAAAGTAGGCGATGGTCTGTCAGTAAACCTAATTCAGAACATATTTGTTCAGCAGCCAGTTTATTACCTGATTTAAAGCCAATGATTTCCCTGCCTTATCAGCTTTAACTTTATAAGATGCAAAGGAAATTTTCCAGTATGTTTTTCACAATATCAAACCTTCCCAGTCCATCTGATTTATAGAATCTACTTAGCTCTTTCCTGGAGATGTGGGCTTTTTTCATGACCTCACTACAGATAAATCCACTTTAAACGTTCACTTTATCCCTCTTCTCTTTGCATTTATAAGGCAGTGTACATATGCCTCTTCTCTTACAATAAGCAAAGCAGCTGGAGTGTCCATGTGTCTGACTTCACAACAGCACTCCTGAACTGGAAGGCATCCTCTCTTTGAAGGGATGTCCAATCCAAGACCAGTGTAAGGAAAAAGAACCATAAGAAAGGAGAACAGTGGCTTTGAATTTGCCCTTGAATATCTAACCTTGAATTCAGAAGGCTGAGCAAGGACACGAGTTGCCTGGTTACAATTTTCCATACACTGTATTTCTACTTAAGTTATAGTAATTATTTCAGGCCTGTGCAAATGAATTTGCATGTGTGCATTTTATATGTGCATACTTAATATATTTTATATGCATCTTATGGCATATGTATAAGTGGCCATCCTAGTAGCAATGAACGGTTGTGAGGTTTCAGAAGGTTTTTCCACAAGTCCTGCAGTATCAGCCTATGTCACCTTGGTGTACTTCCCAAATTCCATTCCAATACTTTCCTCATAGATTTCCTCAGGGGAGGGCAAGGAGAACACTTCCTAAGAGGTGGGGGGTACTTTAGAGCCCCACCTGTGATGCCAAAATCTCTATTATTATTTGGGGGAATTATTGGCTTAAACAGATGCCTGAGAGAGGAGGGAAACTGCAGAGATCTTTTCACCTATGTCTCTCTCTCTGGCTTTTCTTCGCAAACGAATATTCAGGAAGGACTCATCCCGCACTTTCTGCAATTGCGCTGATGACTAAAAAGGCCAATCTGAGATAAACAAGTCTGGTTGCATAAAGCACAGCAGAAGGTCTCCTTGGGTGATGTTTCCAGGTTGTGATTCTTTCTGCATTGTCGTTTCTCTTCAAGACTTGTTCGGCGTGAGTTCTCAAATAAGGCTACAGAATTGTGGACAGTGCATCTCCATGCCTCCCGATGTGAAGCTAGGGCGGACCATTGTTGGTGATCAATTTGGTCGAGCCTGAGATGTTGTTTCAGGGAGTCCTTCTATTGCTTTTTGGGAGTGCCCCTCTTACCCTGACCCATGGCAAGTTCACCGTAAAGTACTATTTTTGGGAGGTGATGGTCCTCCATCCTAGAAATGTGCCCTGCCCAGCGCAGCTGTGTTCTCAATATCATGGCCTCAATGCTGGTGATCCCTGCTTGCTCAAGGACAGCAATATTCATCACATAGTCAGTCCAGTGTATATTTAGGATTGTGTGTATACAGCTCTGATGAAAGCATTCAAGGAGTTGTAAGTGGTGGCGATAGGTGACCCATGTTTCAGACCCATAAAGGAGAATAGACAGTACAATGGCTCTATACACACTGATTTTTGTGCTTCGCCTCAGGTGTTTATTACTCCAGACTCTTTTGTAAAGTCTTCCAAATGTGCTACATGCCTTTGCTAATCTGTGATCAATCTCTTTGTCAATCTTGGCATCTGAGGAGATGATGTTTCCCAGGTAGGTGAACTGCTGAACGGACTTAAGGATGGATTTGCCGACAGCAATGTGGGGATGGTGGTGTTCGTCCTGTGGTGCAGGCTGGTAAAGAACTTCCAATTTCTTAAGGTTGACTTCCAGCCCAAACAGCTCTGAAGTTGTTGCGAAGCAGGATGTTAGGCGTCGCAGAGCTGCTTCTGTGTAGGCAACAAGGGCAACATCATCAGTGAAGAACAGCTCACGAACTAGATAGTTTAGAGTCTTAGTGCGAGCCCTCAGACGGCTTAAGTTAAACAAGCTACCATCAGTACGGTAACGTATATAGATGCCGTCTTCTTCTTCGAGCTCTGCCGTAGCCCTTTGGAGCATCATGCTGAAGAAGATAGTAAATACAGTTGGAGCAAGATACAAGTACTAACTGCAGAGGGCACTCCAGCTTAAAGTGAAATAAAATATTTTTATTGGATATTACATAAAATGCATTCACACATGCAACACACATTCCTAAGAACCATACAAGGCTATAGAGGAGTAAGACAGGAAGATTGGCTCAAGGGAAAGCTTTTGGGGTTTTAGGGCAATAGTTGCCAGTCTTGAAGAGCAGAGTTTGGTGTGGCGAAGATACTCAGACAGTCATCTGAGGGTGGCACAGGAGGTTTCCAATCTGGCAGGGGGGCGCTGAGAAAGAGAGTGGCCAGGTTCATCCACTGTAGCACACCTTTCTATTGTTGGGGGAGTAATATTTATATTTGCTTCATATCCTGAATGGGCACTCTGGCTAGTACAAAGCCTGGATGGTTTTCCCATTGGGTAAACAATGGAAACCAAAACTTAACTGATTGCAGTAAAGGCTGGGAGATAGGAATTGATGGGTTTACAACAACCTCGCAATGTTGGACAGGAGGGAGTCTGAGGTGAGATTTCCTTAGGAGTGTGGTTGGGAATGGTCATTTAATTGTTTGGTTGGATGACTCATTGCTGAGGTGCCCAAGAAGGAATTAGCATATACCTCCTTAATGTCTTTGTTTACTAACAGGCTTCCGCAAAATCCTAATATGGGCTTGCTTGCCAAAATATTTCTGAGACACATCCCAGGTCACTGTGACCTCCACCTGACTCTTTTTGGTTCACCCTGGCCAACTTGACCCTGAAAAGTGTCCAATATTTCCAATTATGAGATATCATAGGGAGGGGGTAGTAGGACATGCTAATACCATCCCCAAATCCTAAAACATATTTGTTTATTTTCAGACACACAGACAGTTGTGTCCATATCCAGTTAGTCAGCTAGTAAATAGTAATATCCCAGATCACTCCTATCACAAGTCCAACTACCAGACTCCTTCCCTTCATATGCCATAATTCACAGATTCCATGGTTCCTTCTTCCTGCTCCTTCTTTAAACAAGTCTTGCACCTTGGAGAAGCTGAAATACATTAGGACCCCCATTTCTTTCGGGGATTGGTTCTAGGCCCCACTGCAGATGGTGAAATCTGTGGATAATAGCAAACACACCCTTCGCCATTCCTGCCACTGAGAGCCATCCTGGGGGCAAAAGGAGAAGGGAGGGAGAACTACTACTCCTCTCCCTTCACCCCTGTCACCATTGCCACCATTGCAAGCCCTCCTGGGGGAAGGGAGGAGACAGCCTAGATCCCTCTTCTCCCCTCCCTTTGCCCTTTCCCCCCCTGCTGCAAACAGAGCTCTCCTGGGGGAAGAGAGGGGGCAGGAGATCACTCCTCCCCCTCCCTACCCCTGCCATCACCCCCCTTCCTGCAACCAGAGCTCTCCTGGGAAAGGGAGGGGACAGGAGACCCCTCCCCCCCCCTTCCTTCCACCCACCATTGCCCCAATGCTGCAAATGGAACTCTCCCAGGGGAAGAGGGGGGCAGGCTAGATCACTCCTCCCCCTCCCTTTCCCCTGCCATCACCATTGCCCCCCCCATGACCACAGCTCTCCTGGGGGAAGGGAGGGGGCAGGAGATCCCTCCTCCCCCTTCCTTCCCCTCCACCATCACCAACCGCGGATAATTGAATCAGCGGTTGGCGAATCAGCAGATGCGGGGGTGCTACTGTACAAGATAAAACATGCAGCCACTATTCTAAACAATTTCAGCTTTGCCCCTCCCCTTAGCAACTGGGAAAAATACCAGTGTATACCCTTGGATTTCGCACAGGTATCTTTTGCTCCTCTTGTCAGAATTGTGTGATGAAGATTTCTTGATGCCATCTCTGGCTACTTCTGTGGTAGACAACTGTGTAAGTCACCTTTTATCTTTCTCGGTGTATTATCCCTAGAATGTGAAAATATCATGAAATAGAACTTCCAATACCCAGTCAGCCAGTTAATAAGAAATGACAGTTGTTGCTTACTATCAATGCTTCTTATCGCTTCGGGGTGAATACATAAATGATTATATTGAATTAAAATTGTTGGGGGGGGGGCTTGTAAAAAAATCCTCTGCAGATAATATTGTGAATTAACTCAGGCTTTTCATTGTTTTCTTGTTTTACACAATGCCCACCCGTCTCTCTGAAACAAAGCATTCTACTTTCACTTTAGCCACTAGAGGGATCCCCAAGAATATGGTTTACTAAGGTATGCAAAAGTCAGTTTTCGAATGGCACCAACAGTTCAAATAACATTATTTTCTTTATCTAAAGAGCTGTGAAGCAGCACAATAGATAATGCTTTCCTATGTGGAAAGGTTGTTCTTCCCTGTATTCTTCAATCATGTGTTCTTGGAAAATTAAAGGGACTATAGAGAAGGATCCAAACACATGGCCGTAAGTCTACTTCAGCATAAAAAGATACAAAGGAATCCTGAAGCACCTTTGGGACTAACTGAGAAAAATAAATTTCTAGCATGAGTTTTCATGGACTCCCTTTGACCACATCTGATGCAGTGGAATGGAATCTGTAAAGGCTGATGCTAGGAATGTCTTTTTCTCAGCCTCAGTGGTGTTACAGGATTCCTTGATATGTTTGCATAGAGAAAGGTATCACATTGTAATGAACCTGACCTTTGGTTATATCTGTTCTCAGTCCCATACTGAATTTAATTTTAAATTAAATATTAATATTTAGGATTGTGTGGAGTAATATTTCCTATCAATATTTGCCTTTCAGCAAATATTATGTTGGGCGACTGGTGTATGTATACACATACAACCCCCCAACACACCTGTGTCCATAGCTGAGAAAATGCAGGGGAGTAAGAAATTATATATTTATATCAATGCATTGGATGAAGTGGACTGCAGCCCATGAAAGCCTATGCCATATAAAAAAATGTTAGTTTTTAAAGTGACCTGTTTAAAGTGACTACACAACATATTGTTGTTAATTTTGGTATGGTGACATTTGCCCCCTTGTTATCTGAAGGCCTAAGGTGTACCTTAATTAGCTTGTGCCTCAATCTGCCTCATTCATTAGCACCCACTGAAGTTAGTTGCCATCTTTGCAGAATATATGACAGGTGCCTGTTTTAATAGCTGTAGAGACTTAGCTTTGCTTTCTGTTCTCTGCCAACATTAACAAACTAGATTGAAAAAGCTGTTGACTCAACCCTCTTTTATGCCTAATGCTACTTTACACATATCAACAGATATATTCTTGGCTTACACTGCAAAATTAGGAAGCAAAAATATGTTGTTGTCAATGTCAACCTGATTCTCACTCTAACTGCTGTAAAATACTTGGATTTAAACAGATGTGTTTATGTATAAACTCTCTGATTTCCCTTTCTGCCATGTGTTCAATGTGACATGCTGTCAAAATACAACAAATCCCTACAGCACAAGGAAGCCAACTGATTAAAAGCCAGTGCAGTTATGATCAGGGACAAGCTTTTCAAAATCATAACAATGACAACAATAACAAGATATAAATCAGGAGTAGGTAACTGTCACATGTCCAGTGTCCAATTTTCTGCCTTGGGACCACTCATGGGCTGCACGCACTATCAAGAATGTCAAAAACAAAAATAAAACAACTTCCCATGAATTGGTCACAAGTCCACTTCTGGTTTTCAAAAATGGGTAATTTTTGACATTAAACAGTGCAGGGAGATCCTGAAACCTATTCAGAAGATGAAGTGTTTCCAGGAGAGACAATTAACCACCTCCTTTTAACCATAAAAAAGACAGCCTGGAACTCTGGAGGGCTCACGGAGTGCAGTAATAATGTTTGTGAGTTGCATATATCCCTAGGGCCACATTTTGCTTGTCCCTGGTGTAAGCTATGAGGTCTGTCTATTAAATAACGAGACTGACACAATCGCCCATCTTTATTTATATGTATTACAATTCTAGTGCTTGTCCCTTTCAATATACTACCCGTTCACACTCACACACCGATGCAATCTTGTTTTCCACTGGTCGAAGGTGTGGAGCAGATCAGTTTCTGTCAGCTCTTTCAACACATCTGCCGTTTTCTTCTTTACAGCATCAGTTGACTCAAAATGTATCCCTTTAAGCACCAATTTCACTTTAGGGAAAAGAAAAAAGTTGCATGGTGACAAATCTGGAAAATATGGAGGATGTTCAAGTGTAGTAATGTGTTTATCAGCCAAAAACTGATTCACAGAAAGTGCTGTGTGAGCAGACGCATTGTCTTGATGAAGAATGAAATCATTTTTCCAGTTCTGGCCTTTTTTTCCTGACTCTTTCTCTCAACTTTGTTAAAAATTCCTTATAATAATGCTGGTTCACTGTTCTGCCTTTTGGAACCCATTCTGCCAAAATTATGCTCTTGATGTAAAAAAAAAAAATTGAGCATGGCTTTCAATGTGGACTTCCTTTGGCATGCTTTTTTCATTCTTGGTGATGATGGTGTTTTCCGGTGCATTGACTGTTGTTTTGTCTCAGGATCATACTGGAAGATCCAGGTTTCATCACAAGTGATGATTTTTTGAAAAAGATTTGGGTCCACCTCAAGTTGCTGCAGTATGTCAGTGCTGCAAATTTCCTTGCGGCACTCTTTTTCCTCCTGTGTGAGAACCCTAGGGACCATCTTGGCACACACTTTTCTCATGTTGAGATCCTCATGCAAAATTTTCCACACAGTGTCTTTGTCAATGTTCACAGCTTCAGCTATCATTTAGACACTAAGTCGGTGATCTTCTTGAACAATCTGGCTGATTTTTCCCACAATTTCTTGGGTTCTTGAAGTGGAAGGTCATCCAGGGAGTTCATCATCTTCCACATTCTCATGTGCTTCTCTGCATCTTTTGTGCCACTCAAACACATGCACAAAAGACATGCAGTCTTCCCCGTAGGCCTTTGTAAGCATTTGAAAAGATTCCATTGGTGTTTTGTTCAATTTTACTAAAAAATTCAAATTGACACATTGCTCAACTTTTAAACTTAGCATTTTTCCAGCACACAACAGACAACACAGCTGCTTTAAATGATGACTGAAAATTAACTGAATGGCCGAGAGTGTTGATATTTGTCATGCAAGTTCAGACGTGTTCAAGGTCACCACTCAAGTGTTCACAATCAATTCTCCCTGATTTGTCTGAAAGGTAGAAACACAGCCTCGTTATTTAATAGACAGAGCTCATATTTTTTGAAGGCCAGAAATGAGGTCACTAAATTAGGCCCTCTCACATGACACAATTATAGCTTTTATCATTGCGCTCTGTGATGGTTCTATCCTATGGAATTCTGGGGCTTGTGGTTTTAGGGAGGGTCCTTTAGAATTCTCAGCAAGAGAGCTATAGAGCCTCGCCAAGCTACATACCCCAGAATTCCATAAGATGTGGCCATAGAAGTTAAAATCAGACCAGAGCACTATCATTGTGTAGTATGAAAGTAAGCAGTATTATTTGTCTCACAATAATTCAATAAATCTGCCTGGCTGTGTTTGATAGCCCCCTACTTGGGCTTTTGGCTGAGTGTGGCCCTAGACTTCTTCTGACTCCAAATATGCCGTGACAACACTGTACCCACAGAACCTATTTCAGTGAAAGAGCAGACATGGACCAGACTTTGCCCAAGATCTAGCATTAATGTGATGGGCGGAAGCTAATGGCTGAGGGGGTTTGGAGGCACTTCTGCACTATCCAGCTGCAGTCGAGCAGTCAGGAGAAAGGGATGGCTATACCCTCCTGAGCCTCCAGCAGATTGCAGACAGCAGAATACCAAAGGGTCTGGGATAGCAATAACTTTCAGTTTTTCCTGGCTATCTAACTGCAGCTACACCATGCTGGTATACCTCCCTACCTGCTTGGCAACAAATCGGCAGTGGTGTTGCAGCATGGCACTATCAAGCTATAATTTTGCTGGTGGGGGGGATTGTAGAGGGATGAAGTGGATACCTATTTCCTCAACATCCATTACAGTACGTGTGCCAATGTAAGTGAATGAGTGTTATGCTGGTGTTTGTCACCAGCAGGATTCCAGTCTCTGATGCCTAGATAGCAGGAGGAAGGTTACCATAAGGGATGCACAGATCTTGGAAGTAATTCGATTATTGGTAACATAGGTAACTGCAACTAGCTGCTTTTTTTCAGATATAAGGTACAATGAAGTTACTGTGTAGTAGTATCATAATAAGTAAGCATGAAATAACTTTATTAGTATGGTAATCATGCAGCCAGATGTTGCTGGATTGTAACCCCCAGCATTCCTCATTATTGGCTATGCTGGCTAGTGCTAATAGTTGTTGCTGTCCAACAACACCTGGAGGACTGCATGATACACCACCTATGGTGCAATGAGCATTCATTTCTAATTACTTTCAAAAGTTCCTTTTTAACAGCATTTTAACAGCATTTTGACAGATTTTTCAAGTTTGGCAATGTTTAAAATCAATTCTAAGCTTTTTTTCCCATCTGAAACTTGTCATAAAAAGCAATACAAAAGTAACAAGCATCATAACAAGTTGCACAAGTTATCTTTCCAACACTGCAAAGAGCAACAGCAATGAGTTACTTTCCAAACATTATAATAATAATTGTAATAAATTACTTTTTAAAAAGTAACTTTCTAAGCTCTGGGTAAATAGAGCCCAAATCACACAGGGCTTTTATGGTTTAAAAAAAAGACATTACTGTATCTTGAAATGAGCCTAGAGGTAAGGTTCCTTTTTAAATACCATACCATGGCTGCCATTCTGTTAGTGAGATATGTATGCATTAGGTGCACCACACATGTGGGATGAATCACCTTAGCATAACAGACTTTCTTTGCTAACAGCATACAGCAATGTTGTGCATTGCACATGGCACAACGGCACCCAGTCATTGACATATGTTGCTGTTCTGCAGGGTGCAAGAAATGTCTGCATGTAGATATTTATGCTAAATTAAGGGGATATTGGGATGCAGCCCGTGTGTGTGTGTTTAATGCTGATGGGGCATATTTGAGAATGATGCAACCAATTAGTCTCAGGAGCAAATATTCTGTCTGAAATAGATTGTGGATTAAATAAAAATAAACATAAATTAGGCTGTTTCTTATTAGAAATATTGACTTGTTGGGAGATTTTTTTTTAAATATTGCCTAGATATGTAGGCAGCACTAGCTCCAAAATATTGGTGACCCTTTGGCACAATAGTCATCAATCCATTCATTCAATTTATTGTATATCAATTAACTGTATACAATCTATTGTATATTCCTGTGTCTAAAAAGAAATGGCATGTACAGCCCTTTCCCCCAAAAAGAGGGAAATTGCCAAGGGTCTCAGATCCAGCATCTACCACTTAAAGCAATTGCCTCATTCTGGCTAATGGTAGGACTGGCCATGTCTCTGGATGGAATGGATCCTGTTGTCCTGATATTCATCATCAGTTGCTTAGTTATGAATGCATAACTAAATAATGTCTCCTGGCCCAAGCCCGCAAGCCCACTTTAACAGGCAGCAGCTGCATCAAGTGAAGGAGATCTGTTCAGGGTACAAAGAGGAGGATGTTTCCAGCCCTTCCCAGTAGCCTTCAGATTGTGATGAGTAATTGTGGCAGGCGTCCTGCTTCTGGTTGTTGCAGCCTCACTCATTAGTGGGTGCCAGCTGGAAATATCCTCCTCCTTGCATCCCAATCAGCAGCTGAACAGATCTCCATTGCTAGATGCGTCTGCTGGCTGTTAAGGTGATCTTGGGAGGGCATTTACAATCGTGACAATAGTGCCACCATCATCAATATGGTTAATGAAAAATGGAGCAGTTACGGATCTGTAACTCTACATTATGAATCTGTAAATGCAATACAGAATGCCAGCCATTAGTATTGCTATCAACATTCAGTCTACTGTCCCCAGAAAAGTATAATGTGGAGTTTGTTTACACACACACGTAATTTTATTAGTAATATGGGGAGTAGTAGTACCGGAGTAAGACAATAGAAGGCCTGGTCTTCTCATATAGATCTAAAAAAAAACCCCAAGATTTCAACTGTTTTCCACCTGCTTTGCTAGAATATCCATATTGCTAGTACTGCAGGGCAGGGTCGGGGGATCTACAGAAAAACTGATTATGGTGTTTGCCAATCTGCATTTCTAAGCTGGTGGAGTCACTTTGCAGCAATATTCTGCTATACATTTTAGCAGTTCTGCCATTCCCTTTTTTTGTTCATTCTGTTTGCATTGGGAGGTTTTGATGACATGATTTCTAATTCAGTTTCTTACGGTTGTCTGGCATTGCCTTTACTCAGACCTTTACTGAAGTTTACAGGTTTCTTTTCTCACGGGTTCTCTTGTTACAAATGGACTTATGGGCATTAACATTCCTTCCTTTGAAATGCAACAAAGAAGCTCTGTGTATGTGCTTCCAGGAAGTTCTGGTTTTCTCTTGATGCACAATAGTAACAAACAAATAAAAGTTCTTGCAAATCAACCTCAAGCCTATGCTGTATATTAGCAGCTGCAATCATCTATCACTTACAGACATAAAATGTCATATAATTCAGTTCCTGATGTGATTTGGTGGCTATAAAAAAGCCTTATCTACCTTCATTTACATGAAAACCAGGAATGTCTGTAATTCTGAAACTGGTTTGTTTCTGTATGTTAGAGGGGCTTGTTTCCATCATTTGAGACACTTTGGTGTGTGAACTCCTTACAGGTGGACCCTCATGCCAGCCTTTCTGCAGGGCAAGATGATAAGCAACCAGAAAATGCTTCGAAGAACATTGTCATCTGAGCCAAAGGATGTGAGACCCTCTTTCGAGTGGTAGGGAAATTTTGGAACCAAATAATGCCAATCCATTGCTCATTTTCTGATTTCTCTGCCACTGTGAGCCATACCATCCACACACACACACACACAGACTTACCATCTTGATATCAAGATTGACCAGGGATTGGAAATATAATATTTTGGACCACAACTTCCAGAATCTACATTAGCCATGTTGAGTGGGAGATTCAGGGAACTGCAGTCCCCAAAAAGAATACCTGCAAGTTCTAAGAATTACCATCACAAAGTTCAGACTAGGATTACCTTCAATGAATGTAATAGCATAGCTGGATACTTGGAAGATACCCTTGACAAACAACTCATCTGATGCCTAGACTCAAGTCTATGTGTCAGGAACAGTCCTGGATGTCATCAGTTCTATTGTATAATTGCATGTGCATTCCTCTATGCTTGCTAACGATGATGTAGTATAACTGGAGAAAGGGAGTATGTGCGATATATCTGTAACTGTCTGATAAGACTGGCACCTGGACTCAGCTCTGGGAAAATCTGGGTGATCATAGAGGATTTTATGAAACTCTTAAAGCAGTGTTTGGACCTACTTATCAGGTCCAAAGCTCCTTATATAGTACAGATGGTCAAACATTAATTACTGATAAAGCCTCCATCCTGAATTGATGGGCTGAACATTTTCAAAGTCTCTTTAGTGCCAACCGAGTAGTCCAAAGCTCAGCTATCCAACATATGATACAAAAACCAATGAAAAATGAATTGGACATAGCTCCCACTTTGGAAGAGACCCTTAAGGCCATACAGCAGATGAAAAACGGCAAGGCAGCTGGGATTGATGGAATCCCACCTGAAGTTTGGAAACACGGAGGTCATGCACTCCACGATAAATTACACGAATCCTTGTGAATTGCTGGGAAAAGGGGGAATTGCCATCAGATCTCCAAGATGCAGTCATCATCACCCTGTACAAGGAGCAAAATCCGATTGCTCAAACTATCAAGGCATAACACTGTTCTCTATTGCTGGAAAAATCCTTGCAAGGATACTCCTGAATAGATTAGTTCCTGCTATTGCAGAAGAACTTCTTCCTGAAAGCCAATGTGGCTTCAGAGCCAATAGGAGTACTACAGATATGGTATTTGCCCTTAGACAACTGCAAGAGAAATGTAGGGAGCAGAACAAGGGTCTCTATGTAACATTTGTTGACCTCACCAAAGCCTTCAACACTGTGAGTAGAAAAGGTCTGTAGCAGATCCTGGAAAGACTAGGATGTCCCCCCAAATTCCTTAAAATGATTATCTTGCTACACGAGGGCCAGCGCGGTCAAGTCAGATATGGCGATGCTCTTTCAGAGCCCTTTCTAATAACTAATGGAGTGAAGCAAGGTTGTGTTCTTGCACCAACTTTATTTATAATCTTCTTCAGCATGATGCTCCAAAGGGCCACGGCAGAGCTTGAAGAAGAAGACGGTATCTATATACGTTACCGTACTGGTGGTAGCTTGTTTAACTTAAGCCGTCTGAGGGCTCACACTAAGACTCTAAACTATCTAGTCCGTGAGCTGCTCTTCGCTGATGATGCTGCCCTTGTTGCCCACACAGAAGGAGCTCTGCAGTGCCTAACATCCTGCTTCGCAACAGCTGCAGAACTGTTTGGGCTGGAAGTCAACCTGAAGAAAACAGAAGTTCTATACCAGCCTGCACCACAGGATGAACACCACCATCCCCACATTGCCGTCGGCAAATCTGTGCACAAGTCCGTTCAGCAGTTCACCTACCTGGGAAGCATCATCTCCTCAGATGCCAAAATTGACAAAGAGATTGATCACAGATTAGCAAAGGCATATAGTGCATTTGGAAGACGTTACAAAAGAATCTAGAGCAATAAACACCTGAGGCAAGGCACAAAAATCAGTGTGTATAGAGCCATTGTACTGTCTATTCTTCATTATGGGTCTGAAACATGGGTCACCTATTGCCACCACCTACGACTCCTCGAATACTTTCATCAGCGCTGTCTACGCACAATCCTAAATATACACTGGACTGACTATGTGATGAATGTTGCTGTCCTTGAGCAAGCAGGGATCACCAGTATTGAGGCCATGATATTGAGAACACAGCTGCGCTGGGCAGGGCACATTTCTAGGATGGAGGACCATCGCCTCCCAAAAATACTACTCTATGGTGAACTCGCCACGGGTCAGCATAACAATGGCGCTCCAAAAAAGCGAACAAAGACTCCCTGAAAGAACATCTCAGGCTCAGCCAAATTGATCACCAACCATGGTCTGCCCTGGCCTCACATCGGGAGGCATGGAGACGCACTATCTACAATGCTGCAGCCTTATTTGAGAACTCACGCCGAACAAGTCTTGAAGAGAAATGACAACGCAGAAAGAATCACAACCTGGAAACATCACCCAAGGAGACCTTCAGCTGTGCTTTATGCAACCAGACTTGTTTATCTCAGATTGGTCGTTTTAGTCATCAGCGCGCTTGCAGAACGCGCGGGATGAGTCCTTCCTGAATCTTCATTTGCGAAGCCAGAGAGAGAGAGAGAGAGAGATACCATATATTCCGGTGTATAAGATGACTTTTGAGCACTCAAAAGTGCCCTCCAGAATCGAGAGTCATCTTATATGCTGGATATACTTTTGCTTCGCCTGCCTGCCTATCTACTGCCTCTTCGCAAACGGAGCGAAGAGGCAGGAGATGGAGCAGGGGAGTGAAGCAAAGTGTTTTATAGTTCATTTGCCCCCCTCCTCTGCCTTCTCCCCCTTTGGGGAGCAACGGAAGACAGAGGAGGGGGCGAACGTTGTGGTTTGCCGCCGCCGCCGCCTGATCGCCTCTGCAGCGGCTGAGGCAAACTGCTAGATTTGGCCAGAAGGAGGCATCGGGGCTGTGGAGATAAACCCCTAGATTCTCTCGAGCGAAGATGCCAAGTTTAACTCTGCAGCTCTGATGCCTTCTTCTGGGCTCCCTTGCAAAGGGAGCCCAGAAGAAGGCATCAGGGGGGAGTTAAACCCTAGATTCACTCCCTCTTCCTTGAAGGTGGGGAGAGGGGATGAATCCCAGGGTTTGGCTCCATGGCCCCGCATCCTCCTTCTGGGCTCCCTTCGGAAGGGAGCCCAGAAGGAGGGATTGGGGCTGTGGAGCCAAACGGGGAATGTTCGCCCCTTCTCCCCACCTTCCTTGAAGGGGGAGAATCTAGGGGTTTGCCGCAGCCGCCCCCGCTTCCTCCACCTTGGTCCCCTTCAGAACAGCCAAGACAGAGGGAAGGGGGCTGCTGAAGCAAACTGGGCATTTTCGCCCCTTTCCTCCACCTTCGAGTCAAGTTTGACTGGAAGGTTGAAGAGAGGGGCGAATGTTGCGGCTGGCTGGATGAGGGAGCCCTGCCAGCTGATCCTGTTCTCTTTCCCAACTCAGGTGGAGATCCTCCTGAGTTGGGAAACAAAGAGGATCAGCTGGCAAGGCTCCCCCAGCCAGCCAGCCAGCCAAATTGGGGTGGTGTGGTCTTATATGGTGAATATATGCCTAAGCCTAGATTTTTGGCTGGAAATTGGGGGGTGGTCTTATAGCCCAGTCGTCTTATACGCCAGAATATACCGTACATTACATTCAACTGCTTGACTTCCCCCTCCCTGTAATCACCAGAATTCACCTCTTTGTCAGCAAAAAGGGATTTTAATTGCATTGCCAAGAAGAAAATAAGGGGGGCACAAAATTCTAAAATTCTTAAAATGATAAATGGGGGAATTAAAATGTTCCAAAGACAGGTTTGAACTCATGATGTTCTAGCAAATAGGTCTCTCTTTCTTTTAAATGCCTAGAGCCTCCAAATTTGCATAGGCTGATGTGAAGGGAATAGTTTTTTCAAAGCATTCATGTATTTTACATGTATTTTAAATGGGAAGAAAACATATTAAATGCATTAAGTGCAAGTATTGCTAAATGACTGCACTGGTAAAATTTGAGGTTTAAAAGTTAGCCTGTGCATGACCACCGGAAGTTGAATGGCAGGGAAACCAGAGGAACAAAACATCTGGGAGCTTTGGGCAGAGCAGGCATGCCCCCTCCACTAACGTGTTTTTACATCATCCAGTCACAACTCTGCTATGTGCTACTGCACAACAAACTGAGACGGATTTGAATCGCAAGGGCTTTTATTCATGCACAATGCCTGTCAAGAGAAATAAACACTTCTGGAGATTTTCACATGCCGAAAATATCGCTGCCAGAAACCGGGACAGAAATATTTCTGTCCCGGAAGCAGCGCCGCGGTTCGCACGCTCACCTCCCTCTCCCGTTGTTCCGTCGTCCTTGCTTTGGGTTTTTTCCTCTCTCTTCCGGAATATTTTATTAACTGCAAACTCCCGTTAGTAAAATATTCCGGAAGAGGGAGGAAAAAACCCAAAGCAAGGACGACGGAACAACAGGAGAGGGAGGTGAGCGTGCGAACCGCGGCGCTGCTTCCGGGACAGAAATATTTCTGTCCCGGTTTCTGGCAGCGATATTTTCGGCATGTGAAAATCTCCTCTGTCACAGAATACACATGGAAAGACCACCAAATTCAGCCGACGTCGTCTAGTTATTTTCATTTCAATTCCAATGCTCTTACTGATGTATTCTGCTTTAAAGGCTTATGTTGTATTCCTTATAATCTGGATGTGACCCTTGCTGCTGGTACAACATCTTTACAATTTAGCTCCTGTGGACTTTGTTCCACTTATCCTTGCCTTCATTTCCTGGCTCTGGAACTTGTAAACAGGCAGCTCCTCAGATTTCTGCTGGATAACTCCTCATGGCCTACCAACAGGGGCTTCGGATACGTAGCACCCTGAGCAATGACAGCCTTAAGCACAGCAGAGCTTTCATATCAATAGATGTTGTTGTTTTATTGTGCTTTGTTTTAAGTGGTTATGAGCTGACTTGACTCCCATGTTGGGAGAAAGATGGAATATAAATTAAATAAATACAACAATTTATAAATAAACATCCCCACCCACCTCCTATCTGTTTTGTAGAGCTATCAAATCATACTTATACTATTTTTTTATAACTGCAGTGCTTATTGCACTTGGTAGATGTTTCCTTAGTATAAAGCTCTGATTTGTTTACTAAGAGCAAATTATATCAAACTAGAAGTGAAAAAATAAAGTATGCTTTAAAGCTAACTGATGAAATTTCAGATTTTTCAGGAAGTTCAATTTTTGTACTTTGCACTCAAAAACCTGTAAAAATTTTGGGGAAGAAAAGGTTAAAGACACTTCAAAAAATTCTGTAGCTCACTGAAGGCAGTATAGTCAAGGAACACTTGAATCATCAAGCTCCTCTTGTTGCCTGCGGCAACAGCCCAGTTTATTCATCCTTAAGGCTGGTCCTGCCTACATAATTTATGGCTCAGTTTACAGATTTTGGCTTGCTTCCCATCCAGTCTTCTAAATTTCTGTTCCTAAGGCAAACACCCCTCCATTATGCCATTCTTATATAACCCTCCTCCAATGTATTCCTAAACCTTTGGCCAGATTAGTCTGGGATACCCATATTTGTGAATGGTTCTGTCTAATCTCCCACAGGCTATTGCAGAGAAGGAATGGACTAATAAAACAATGATCTATAGTTGCTATAAATGATGTGAGATGCAGTTTCTGGCATATCCAGGGCAGTGGCAGTTGGGATGAAGGAAGGGCCTTTCACCTGCTTTTGGCCTAGGCATGATGGAACTCTGCTTGCCTCTTCTTCTCTTCATTTGCAGCCAGGGCAGAATAAGTCCCAAACTGTGAAGATTCTTGTTAGTCCAGGATTCTCCCTGTCGGCTTCCCGATACTTGAGAAATGTTTAAAATTTTAAACATTTTTTCAAATACTTTTGACTATTCTTTCCACCCCTAGTCCTTAATCTATTGTTTTAATAATGGATGAGTGAATTAGGCAGTTTTAAGCATTCCAGTGCATTGAGCTTAATTTGGGATATCACTTTTATAGCACTTAGAGCAGGGCTGGGCAGCTTTGGTAGGTCCAAGGGCCAATTTTCTTTCTCTTACCCCCCCCCCAGATCATGCACCCTGGAGAACACAGAAGTACAGGGCTCCCTTTTCACTCTATTGCAGCAATGTTTGATAAAAAGGGTTATATTGCCAGCACACAAATGGTTTAAAATATGCTGGCAAAGAAACATTTTTAGGGGCTTGTCTGATAAAGTCCGTAGTTTGGTGAGGTGCCAGAACTCTATGGCAAAGAAGGCTAAAGACCTTGTAAAACTACAAATCGCTGGATTCAATAGGAAGGAGCCATGGCAAAGAATCCAGTTTCAAACTGGAATATTTGTGTAGTGTGGATTTTACCTTTGCCAGAGAGAAAGTGTAGTTTTGTGAGTTTGGAGGGGTTGACAGCTACAAAAATAAACTTAGAGTGGTGCATGCAGCACCAGGGCTGCATTCTGCCCTCCCCTGATCTGAAGAAACATTGGTGTTGGTATGGACTCAGCTAGCACCTGCAAATGGTGGCTAATCATGCAACCCCCTTTGCTCCCCCGCTCTTCCCCTGAATGGGAATCCCTGCTGTCACCATTCAGTAATGGAATATAGTGGAAATTCCTTCAGTGTAGCTTTGCAAAGGAATGGGGGTCAAGGAGGGGCCTATAGAGGGGCAGAGCTTGCCTCGAAATCTCTGCAGGCTATACAGTGAATCCCTGAAGGTTATATTGAGCCAACTTGCCAGAGGTCCCCATCCCTGGCACAGAGTCAAGTCTGGGAAATACCGGTATGTAGTTCAAGCTGTACACTATTGTCCTTTCTCTTTTCCTTTTTTCCTTCCATTCTCAAGGATGTGATACTCCAGTTCCACCTTTAAGACCACATGCTCATTCTTTCTATCATGGACAAGCCTTCTTTTGGGAATTATTTGATGTTCTTGTCATGGTTCTCTTCTGTTTTCTCATCTTTCCTTGTAATGTCCTACCAGATCTAATATATTCTATTATCAGGACTGTATTGATGACAGCAAACAATATACAGTATCTCTTCTCCTGATTTTCCTTCCCCACTCCAACTCCCACAGTCAGCTGTATTGCTGAGATTTCTGATCACACAACTACCACTGGCACTGCTACCAATAATAGTTTCTGGGTCCCATCCTGTGATTATGGGTCTAGATTTCAGGGCAAGGAGCCACTAGCAGAGCAAGGCTGTGAACTTTGACCCAGCAGAACTTTGAAGATAGCCATTCATGCTGCTAGGTGTTGGTTGTCTACATTCACAGTGTGTTATAATGTTACATGAAGACACACATAGGACACTAGTGAAGGATCAGAAGGAGACTAAAGCAGTGTCAGAATCATCCTGGGTATCCCTTCTTGTGTAGCATCATATGGGCCACTGGCTGTTAGTAGGCAGTTGACTGGAAAATAAAGCAGTTTGCCCTTCTTCTACAATACATGCAAGCTGCAATTATGAAGTAGATGGTGAGGAATGTGCTCTTAGGCCAGGATTATAAGCCATGTGGCTCTACCTAAGTGCCCTTCAGACTGATCGTGTTTGGGATTAAGCTTTTGGTTTTAAGAACATTTATTCAGGAGCCATTTCCTAAACAAACATATTTCTTAGAGCTGCCAATAATCCAAGAGAACATTTCCTGTGAAGACCTTGTCACTTTTGAAGTGCCATTTTAGAAATTCCCTCACAGTGCTGCTATCAATGCTGATAATGAAAATTACTGTTTAATCAAACTACAATGGAGGAGTAAACATAACAACAGGAGCGGAGGGGGGGAGGTATTTGTTAAGGGGATCTCAAAATATAAACAGAATTGAAAGAAGTCTGGCTCTCTTTCTCTCACCTCCCCTTTGTCTTACGCTTTGCTTAAGCTAACTGAAGCTGGGCTTCCTCTGTAAACCTTCAGAACACAGGTTTCTTTTATTTCTTCTAGAAATCTGAAATCAAGCTGAAAACAAATATAATCAGAACTGTGAAAAGCATGTAGTATCTGCAACTGATTCAAACCACAGTGACTAATTTGTTGATTGGTTCCAGCCATGTTGATCATGTATCACCAGGGTTGAAAGATATTCCCATTTATTTCCAGCTGATATTCCAAGTGTTGGTTGCAAACTTTAAAATTCAGTTAGGATTAGGATTCTTTAAATACTATCTTCTCTAATACAAACCTGCACATTTGTTTGGCTCTTATACTGAGGTTCTGTTTCAGTGTGTCCACTTTCAGAGACCATTTGGATTGCTGTTAAGGATGTTTATAGTGGTGGGGCGGCATTTGCAGGACATCTACACCAGAAGAAATTTGCCATATTTTATGCCTTTCAGATGCCTGGTGAAGACTGTGCCATGGATCAAAACTTCTGGTGGCTCTAAACTTTTAAAATACATGGCAGGTGAACATCGATTTCTTCAACAATGCTGGGTTTTTTTTAAAAAATGGGTGCATTCTTTTAAAAAATATTTTAAAACTTGGCTTTATTTGTATTGATTTTTAAATTTGTTCTGTGCAGTGCTGTGGATGTTGATATGATAGAAAGGCAATATATAAATATTTAAAATAAACATGTAAGTAAATAAATTCAAATATGCATACATAAATGTTTACGCTATAATACGGGCTATGAAGTGCAGTAGATATGGTTTACTAGCAACAGCTAATCTTTGCTTAGCTCATTTAAAATCTAAACAATTAAGTGGCTAAAATTTCACTGGATAGTTAGATTGGGAACTCATATATCTCCAAATAAGAATTCAATGTTGCTGTTTCATTCAAAAATAGTCCAACATGTTGAACCGAAAATAATAAAACTGGACAGTTAGGACAATAATTTTTTATGAATGATATGCTAGATTTTATATGTTCCATCTTTATATGTTTAAGGCTTTGAAGCACTGAGACTGGTTTATTGTATTTTATTATTCTTTACATTACTCTAAACTGTCTTGGAAAGATTTGTATAATTAAAGATGAGATTTAAATTGTTTTAACATAAACAAATACAGGAGTGGTAAAAACACTAAAATTATGCTGCACTGTAATGAGATATGTGCTATACTAGCAACAGTGCAATATCCACAAGGTAAGTTGGTCTTCAAGAGCCAATGTGGTATAGTGGTTTTAGTGTTGGGCTAGGGCTCTGGGAGATCAGGGTACAAATCCCTGCTCAGCCTTGGAAACCCACTGGGCAACCTTGGGCAAGTCACACTTGCTCAGCCTATGGGAAGATAATGACAAACCCCCTCTGAATAGATTTTGCCAAGAAATCCCTGGTATAGGACCTCCATAAATCAAAGTCAGCTTGAAGTCACATAGCAATAAAGTCAATCTTCATCCTAGTTAGAAGGGCTCTCTTGCTCTCTATTGTGCATTCATTTCCTTTGTCTGCCCAACTTCAACAGTTCTGGAGGCCAATTTTCTGCCCCAGGGACCCTCCAGGGGCCACTTGAAGTGCCAAAAATGCCCCCAAATGGGTAGTTTTATGTTAAACCATACAAGCTTGTGTGTATGATCTATTTAAAAGGTAAATCACCATCCTTGAAGAGGTACTTCCTCCCTTCCTGCCTCCCTGCCTGTCTGCCTGGCAACAATACCTGGTGAAATTGTGGTAACAGGAGAATTATACATTCCCTGTAACCAGTCTAGGCAAAACCATGGGCTGGTTTACACAGCAGATTTATTGTGGCAACTTGCGCTTTAATTCTGTTCCGCAGCTGTGCCAGTCAGGTTTTTTTTCCGAATTATGTCGCTTTTAAGTTCAGACCTGAATAAGTATGGGGTGTGTGGCCTCCCCAGCAGACAAAGGCTTTATGAGGAAGGGCATAGACCAGAAATAGCAGGGGGGGAGATCAAAGTAATGGCTCTGTCTCTGTCAATCTGCCTGTAAATGAACTCACTCTGTAAAGCAGAGGGAGAGTAATCTCTCTGCTAAAAGACCTTGCTGCCATGCCATGGATCACAAGTTTTTCCAGCCTTCCCCGTCTCTCGCACGCATGCTCTCTCTCTCTCTCTCCCCCTCCCCCTCCTCAAGCAGAGAGAGAGGGGGGGGGAAATAGCAGTTCAGCTTGCTACAGCCCTTCATGAAATGGTTTCTCTCCCTCCCCCATGCACAGGATCACAGCTGACGAATTTAGCTTTTACATACTTTCAAAACAGTAGAGAGGATGAGAAGGAATGCTCCCTGAATGAAAATTGTTGGGAATCCTTTTTGTTTGCAAACTGGCTTGCAAAATAGCAGACAGGATTTTTGCAAGTTTCCTCTCTAATGGCTACTGTCTTTGCCTCCCTCCCTGCCCCTCTTTTAAGCCCACCCCTGCATCATCAACCAATCACAATGCAGCTGTGCTTTAACCCTTAGCGGAATGCTAGTTTACACTGCCAATAATGCACTACATTGCAAATATACCGTCAAAAATAGCGACATCCCCTGGCACGCTATATTTGGGTGTTTTACCTTCCCCCCTTCTGAATGAGGCGATGCTGTGCTGCAATCTGTGGGAACTATGAGCTACCTTAGCGGTATATTTAGAGGAATATTTGCCCATGTAAACGACCCCCATGACTAAACTGGGGATGTCTTCACCTCAGCATGGTGACAGTCAAGATCCTAAAATCCCGCACATGGTGCTGAGAGGAAAAAAGGGTTGTCCCTTGTTGTGGCTCTTTGACAGGATGAGCAATTATTATTATCCTTTATTTATATAGCTCCATCACTGTTCATGGTGCTTTACAAGTTCATGGAAAGATGAACGAGAGTATGTGCGAAAGGGATCTAGGAGTCCTAGTAGACCACAAGTTGAACATGAGTCAACAGTATGATGCGGCAGCTAAAAAGGCCAATGTGATTTTGGGCTGCGTCAATAGAAGTATAGTGTCTAGATCAAGGGAAGTAATAGTGCCACTCTATTCTGCTTTGGTCAGACCTCATCTAGAATACTGTGTCCCGTTCTGGGCACCACAATTCAAAAAGGATATTGACAAATTGGAGCGTGTCCAGAGGAGGGTGATTAAAATGGTGAAAGGTCTGGTGGAAATGGTGGAAAGACTTAGGGAGCTGGGTATGTTTAGCCTGGAAAAAAGACAGTTAAGGGGCAATATGATAGCCCTGTTTAAGTATTTAAAGGGGTGTCATATTGAGGATGGAGCAAGCTTGTTTTCTGCTGCTCCAGAGACTAGAACACGGAGCAATGGATGCAAGCTCCAGGAACAGAGATTCCACCTCAACGTTAGGAGGAACTTTCTGACAGTAAGAGCTGTTCAGCAGTGGAACACACTCCCTTGGAGCATGGTGGGGTCTCCTTCCTTGGAGGTTTTTAAACAGAGGCTGGATGGCCATCTGTCAGGGATGCTTTGATCGTGATTTCCTGCATGGCAGGGGTTGGACTGGATGGCCCTTGTGGTCTCTTCCAATTCTATGATTCTATGATTCTATTATTCCTTCCTTCCTTCCTTCCTTCCTCCCTATTGTCCAGAAAATAAGCAATCTAGGGGAGTCGGGGGGGTGAGGGGACCCCAAAATCCTTGGGGGTTGCATGAGACCCCAGGGATGTACTCTCCCCACTGCTATTTTATCAAGTACAGTACATTCAGGAGACTATTGATTCAGCCTTGCTCTTTAGCACATCTTCATCACTATGTCTGGTCTCCATATAAAAGCCAGGATGATCACATTCATGCTGCTATCCCTATGCTCATGTAATTGTGAGTCAGTCCCATTGAACCAGAATTTATTTCTAAATGTAGGAGTCTGCTACAGCTTGAGTATATATTTTCCATGTGTCACAGAATTCTCCCTGAGAATCTAAAGGTTGAGCAACATTTTTTAGCCATTCACCTAATATTTGAAAGTTAACTTTGCATTCTGAGAACAGTGCCTTCTCTTGTCAACTTGATTAATGGGTGCCCTCCTCTTTCCTTCCTCTTACAAGCCTTGTTTAAACAGAACAGATTTGATCTCTTAGCACATTCCACCTTCATTGGCCTATGACAGTAATGGAGGAATGCCCACCCGGTGGGCTGGTGAGGTGGAGGGCAGCAGCTTCACAAGCAGAGCCAATGCCATCTACTTTGCCCCTCTTTCTTGCAAGCTCTAAGTACAACTTGTGTCCCCTTACTGGTTAGGAGGGTTAGACAAAGTTAGCTGGAACTGGGCACCCCACATGCCCAAATAGTGGAACTACTTATTATGGCCTACCCATGACTCCTTTCATCTCCCATTAACCTCACTGATTAACATGGCATGTTGTCAGACAGGACACTAGTCCATAGATAATGTCTTTGCGATGATGAGATGACTCATGGAAATTTCTTCAGCCATGTGATTCAGAACTAGCTTCCCCTTGACCTCTTAGATAGAGGTGGTCCATTGCAGTGGGTCCAGGGGCCAATTTTCTGCTTCTGGGATCTTCCAGGAACTGCACAACTTCCAAAAATGCCAAGTGGAACAAAAGAGAAAAGGAAATTGAGAAGGGGCTGGAAGTTATGGTTGCCAAACTGAAAACAGGAAAAGGCTCCTGTACCTTTAATGGTCATGTAGAAAAGAGACTTTCAGCAGGTGTTGCTTATCACACAACCAGGTAACAAGCAACACTTGCTGCAATTCCCTCTTCTACACAACCATTAAAGGCGCAGGGGCCCTTTCCAGTTTTACTCTGGTAACCCTACTAGAAGTCTACTTCTGAATTTTTTAAAAAATAGATACTTCCGATGTTAGTGGAACAGGGCCCTGCAGGCTACTTAGAAAGTGAGTTCCTGCTCCTGGTTGCTATGGCCAAAAAAAAAGGGCAGCCCAGGTGGGTTGGAGAAGTCAAGTGCTGCAAAAACAGTCTTGGGACCACATGTGGCCCTAAGGGTGTCCTTTATCCACCCTAAATCTAAAATTATGAACCTGCCTGGGGACTGCTTCCTGACAGCCACTGGCACAGAACTTCTGCTGGTAGCAATGGTGAGAAATTCATGAGAGTAAAAAATTAATGAGGTAGATTTGAGAGGGTGAAGTTTAAGAGATGTAGACTATAAACAAGAAATGTTGTGGTTATGTACATAGCACAGATTGCTGGCACTAATGTTTCCCATTCACACAGCATTAACTACTCTTTATGAGTTTCCCTTAATCTCTCTATAGATAAGACAATAGATGTGTAAAAGGAGTCAAGCATCAATAGTGTCCTCCTGTCCAGTTACAGTAAAGTAGTTAACAGACAAAACTTTACAAAAAAATGAGCTGTTTATTTGCAATGGGTGTTGTTTGTACTGCTGTTATTTATCTCAATCTTCCCTGATTCTGAAAGCTATCTATACTGATCTGGGAATAAATCACATTTAAATCAGTAATGCCTATGTCTGCATAAACTGTTAATGAATATCTTCAATTGTACACACACTGTATGTACAAATATAGATGTGTAATCACTGATATACTTTTGTGGGCCTAGAGTCAAGATATGTCATGGAGGAGGGGGAGGTATTAACATTTACACCAGGGGTGGAAAGTTTTCAGAGGCCTGTGGGTTGCACTTGCCCCTCCCCCCAAATATTTGGGCATCAAACATCTCCATATGACCAATCCCCACAAACACTGTGGGAATAATACATTGGGGAAATACATCAGGAAAGCCTTCTTTGCTGTGGTGCCTTGTTTGTGGAATGCCCTCCCCACAAAGGTCTGACTGATACTGGTGTTTTCTTCATTCCACTGCCAAGCTAAAATATGCTTTTCCTTATGGGAGCCTAATTGATTTCCCCCACCCCCCTAAATATACATGTACATGATTTTGAACTGGTTTAACATTTTAACCTAGTTTTAATTTGCTAAATTATTTGATGTGTTTTTAATTTGTTTAAATTATTTTTATTGTTTCAAATTCTCTTGTTTGAAATTGTTTAAATGTTATAGGTATGCTGTTTGAAATTTAAAGGGCAGGATATACAGTAAATATTTTTTTAAAAATAAAAATAAAAATAAATAATGATTTTGCAAATAAGGCGAGCCATTTGTGTACTGTCCTCTGCTTCCTGAGGAATTTTGCTGCAAAGTAATGCTACTCAAAGTGGTGGTTCAGGGATGGGTGCCAGTCCATAAGCCATCAGCTGCTAGTCTCCCACATCAGATATCTTCAGAGGCACAATTATAAAGGGTTTGGTATGGTGGGGGCGGGGGAGAGCTTTTAGAGGGCTCAGGCCATTATATAAGCTTCACATGCCTGTGGATCAAGATGGCAGCCACGAATGAATTACTCACATTTTTACTTGTCTCAATTTGCCACTGCAATGCCTGTGGATCAAGATGGCAGCTGTGAATGAATTACTTGCGTTTTTACTTACCTTAATTTGCTACCGCTGAACATTAAAAAAAAAACAAAACTATTTCCAATGTGCAATAGAGTGATATTTTGCCTTTACAAAAAATAAAAAAAACAACACCCAATTTTATCTCCTTAGCATTTGCTTGCTAACGTGAAAATCCAACATGGTAGCTCTGGGTGCTTGCCTTGTTAGCAAGTCCAACCCCCCTCACTCATTGGGCCAATCAGCGTTGTACTTCTGCTCGTATGGGAAAGCAAGTCAATTTGTGTTACTTATCCCAATGAGCAGGAGTGCACATCCCCCCTGCTGCTTTTTAAAGCTCCAGGGAAAGCCACAAAGGCTTTGCCTTCAGAGTTTTTGGCATTTTTGGTTCCCCTCCTTCCGAATATGGCAAAACAATGAGGAATGGCATTAAAATAGCTTGTATTCTCTCATTCAATGAGGAGCATTTTCACTGTTTAGACAACCCCTTAGATAACCTCTAGTTGTCTCTTTAAATTATCACAAGCTGCTTTGAATCCCATCTTAGGAGACAGGCAGGATATAAATTCAAGAAATAAACAAATAATGACCTTCAATAGATCTTCAACACATTGCCCTTCTTGCTACTCATGCCTTGTGAGCAACCAGAACGAACAATCTGCTGCTTGCAGAATTCACACAAAACAAGCAATGTGTTACCTTTTGAAGTATTATTTTGAGTCTCTGTGCATGAAGTGTATTCAGCCTTAAGACTGCAACCCAGCAAGAGATGTGAGGTGAGTGGGGGGGGGGGTAGTATAGCAGGAAAAGAAAGAGAGAGAGAATATTCCATACGTTGGTGGGGAGGAGAGGTGGGGGTGGCTACAAGTAACCTGCTCTTTCTGCATGGTCCCTGCTAGCTGGAAGAGTGGAATATTCAGTGAGTGGGGGAGTACAGGAGAAGTTATATACAGAGAAAGTCGGATGAGATGCCTGGTGGTGGATAGGACATTGGTGTTCATAGTGTGGGGGAGTACTACTGAGGAATACAGGGCAGTCAAGCAGTTGGATGGTTCTTATAAGTGTCCAGGCTCAGCTCCTGACAGAAGTAGGGGAGAAGTACCTATGTGTTCATGGGCTAGATATAGAGGGAGGAATGATGAAGTATTCTCGGACATGCTTTCAAAGATAACTGCCGACTGATAGAACCTATTTCCACTCTTCATAGAAGGAAAATAGGAATTAAGTTCATAACATCTGGCTGAGGAAAAGATGGCTGTTCCCAGCATCAGTGCTAGAATGAGAAAATGCAGACAAAAGAAGAGCAGAATTACAAGCAGTGGCAGCTCATAGCTTCCATGGAAGTGAGGATGTGAACCCACCCTGGGTTTCAATCTAGATGTTAGAGGAACTATCCAAGGTGCTCAAACCATTTGATGGTAGGGTTCAGCACCTTGAATAATTTCTTGAAAATTCAAATAAAACCAGAGTAAATTCATCATGCTAGTGACAAGGAAACCACCAGCCACCGTGGGGAAGGAGGCCATAGAGAGTATAAAATAGGGCAGCAGCTATTGAGAACATATGGAACAATAGGAATGGTCCCCAAATTCTCCCATCCCTCCTTCCAATTTTTATTCTACCTCCAACTAGTCATTATACACATTTCTTAAGGAATTTAACTCTATTTCCACGCGTTGCCTTGCTTCTGTACTCAGTCTGTGTAGTCTCCTTGCTGCTCTTGCTTGCATTCCTGATGCCCTGACCATAATTCCAAACCATCATCTCCCAACCAGTAATACAGTTCTTTCCTATTTTCCCTTCAATGGGATAATATTCCTTCATTCATTTTAAAATCCCCCTCCCATTTCTTTCAGAACTTGGACTCAAGGCAGTTCACAACATGATTAGAAAAACAGATACAATTAAAACTACAGTGAAACACAAGTAAACCAATCATGATATTAAAAACAACAACTAGATTTAAAAGCACATGGGTGGGGGGGGATACAGCACCCTGTTTTAAAAGATGCTTCTTCAGCACTCAATCAGTTGCCATTATTTCCAAATGGGTATTGCTGTTGAATCCCCTTTCCAAAAGGACATTTCATGTTATTATTTTCAAAATGTAACCAATTCCTTATTAAACATCTACACTATATAGCATTTAATCAGCCTGTGTGTCGTGTAGCAGAAGAGAATCTGGGCTGAAAGGAAAAGGCTGCTTAAATACAGAGTTAAGGGGCCATTATGACATCAGCAGCCAGTAAACCAATCCTCTTCCTTTCTGTTCTTCCCTCTTCGCTCACAGTGGCAAAGGGAGCCATGACACAACTGACAAACATAAAGTTTGGATGAGCAGTTCTTAACATGCCCTGCTACCCCTCCTTGCAATATTCCATAACTGGAATTATTAGACACTTTTGTTAATGAATTGTTTTGTCTGAAATACCTGTATAATTCTGTGTGGGTTATACATGGGAGTTGTAACTTTATTTATGGGGAGTTTGGAAAGTGACAGTAGATGGAATTAGCCATTTTCTAAATCTTTATGATGGAAAGTGTATATATCAAAATGAGAATACAAGGTTAGAAAGGTTGTATATGTTAATTTGTAAACTACCTTTGACTTTTAAATGGTTAAGTGTTCTACTGACAAGTTTTGCTATGTCTATACAATCCAAAGAGTGAAGAAATGTGCCAGTTATTATATGGTTTTATACAGTTGTTCTTTATTGATTATTTATCTATAGTAATAGACTAAAAAGTGGTATGTATGATGGAAAAAATGGTAAATATAATAGTATGATTAATGTGATATGTGGTTGGAATGTTTGGATATTTCAAGGTGCCAGACCTCATTACTTTGATTGAGACCTGTAGATGTCTCAATAGAACAACAATTTCTGAAGGGGGGAGGTGTTAAGAACTAGGTTGAGAGCAGGCATGAGAGGGAGCCAACCCGTCAGGAAGCTGTGATGGGAGGGACGTCTGAAAGAGTGAAATGAGAGAATGTCAGATGAAAATGTCAGTTGAGAGAAAGCAGTTGGATGAGTCAGGTGTGTGAGACAGATTGGGACTGAACTGTTACAGAGAAAGGTTTGTGAAGCAGTTGAGAGACTGAAGAAATAAAGTGGATGTTTATAGATATATAGGTCTGTCATTAAAGGGAACAATAAAGAAAACTAAATGAAAGAACCATTTGGTATATACAGACTTATCATATGGTTTTGAATTTGTAACCTCATTGATTTAATAAACCAAATAAGTCTGTTTGTTAACTGTTCCACTGACTCATCTTGTATTATTTTCCTCATAATAAAGGGGAAGGTCATGCTAACCAAAAGAGTACATGATATTAAGTAACTCTGTCCACTGAGAGGGTCACCTGGAGACTCAAGACCAAGTCCAGAAAAAGGATATTTGAAGGGGGGTCTGGAGTAGTGTGGCAGTGACAGCCATAAAAGGACAGGCTATTTAAAAGATGCAAATGCCCCCCCCCCACATGCTACTAGTTTCTAGTAGTGTATGTAACAAGTCAATGTTGATAGCAATCTAAAATTTTACATATTTACAGAAATGTGCAAAAATCAGTCTCAAAAATTTGCAAAATCTCATTGAGACCAATAAAAAAAAAATCACTGGCTGCTGATACACTGCAGAAATAATGCAGTTTGGCACTGCTTTAACTGCCATGGCTCAGTGTTATGAAATTCTGGGATTTGCAGGTTTGTGAGATATTTAACCTTCTCTGTCACAGAGCTCTGGTGCCACAACAAACTACAAATCCCAGGATTCTACAGGATGGAGCCACAATAGTTAAAGCGGTGTCAAACCGTCTTATTTCTGCAGTGTGTCAAGCAGCCACTGTCTTATGGTTAGGATAAAGTGGGGTTTTTTTTTCTGATTCACACTGCAGCTATCATCCTCATCCTCATCTTCATTTATACTCCACCTTTTCACTCAGAGGACAACCCTCCCCAATAGGGGTTCACAGCATATAAACTCCACACACACACCTACACAACCATTCTCTGAGGATGTCAGCCACAGATGCAGGCAAAATGTCAGAAAGAAACTATTCCAAAACACTGCCTCACAGCTTGGAAAAAAACCAAGGAAAATCTATGGATGCCGGTCATGAAAACCTTCAACTTCACAATCCCCCATAATGATTATTGGGTTTTTACTTCTAGTTAAGTCTGCATGAAAATTCCATTCCAAATCCTTAAATACATGATGGTTTCCTATATTTTAATGGAACTGCTGTTGCAGGCCCTGCATAATGGAGGAGCCAACCCCGGCTGGTGCAGATGAGGTCCTCTTACACAGAGTCTCAGAACAAGAAGGCATATGGTGCAAGTCAGCTGAAGTGAGTTTGGGTCCAGGAACCCATTGGAAGTAGCAGACATCACTTTGTATTCAAAAGATCCTGGGTTTATATCCTGGCATATCTAGGTGGGGCTCCTGCCTGAAACAATGCAGAATCTGACCCAGCAACTGATCAGTTTGGTACTTCCTACTTCACCATTTGATGGGATAAAAAAGTCTGTGTGCTGTTGGTAAGACAAAGTATGGTGAAATTAGGATGGATTATTTTTATGCAAAGTTGTATTTGATGATGCCATTCTGCTAGCAGGAAGCATTTCTTGTGAAAAGCAGTGCACCTGATTTTCACTAGTCTTTCTAGCCACTGCAGCTGACTGTGTTCCTTGAAAAGCTGTTCCTGAAAGAGGCAATGGAGCTCAGAAAAGTTACTTTTCAGACTACAAATCCCAAAATTTTCCAGCCACTTTAGCCACATTGGGATTTACCATGCTGGACTTCAGTACATAGCAAGAAATCAACAAAAACCAGGTGTGTTGCCTTGCACAAGCAAAAAGGTCTTTCCACTACTACAAAAGTATCATTGGAAGATAGGGATGAGATGGAACAATTAATTACAGAGGCAGAAATTGAAGATGTTATTGATGGATTGAAAGGTGGGAAATCTCCAGGAGTGGATGGATTGGGATCAGAATATTATAAAACTTTTTTTAAAAAAATATTAATACCTAAACTGAAGGTGCTATATAATAAAATAATAGAAGGAGATAAGATCCCAATATCGTGGGAACAGTCTTTAATAGTTTTAATTCCAAAACCTGAGAAAGATCTGACAAATCCAGGATCATATAAGCCTATTTCTTTAATAAATCAAGATGCTAAGATACTGACTGCAATAATGGCAAGAAGGATGAATACATTTGTATTTAAATATATTAAAAGAGATCAATGTGGTTTTATAGCAGTCAGACAAATGTTGAGCTTAATTGGAAGGGTATTTAATACAATAGATAAAATACAGAAAAGTAATTTGAAAGCAGGAATATTAGCCTTGGGTATTTTCAAGGCCTTTGATTGTGTGGAATGGCCAGCATTAAAAATGATAATAAAAGTGATGAGATTTGGTAAAAGATTCAAAGGATTGATAAATCAATTATATACACAAGATACAGCTTGGGTAGTAGTGAATGATGGTATGACTGAACAAATTCGGTTATCCTGAGGTACTAGGCAGGGATGCCCTCTTTCTCCAATTTTGTTTGACATAGTTATAGAAATTTTAGCAAATATTATTAGACAGGGTGACAGTTTAGTTGGAATTGGTAATAAGAGGAAAAATAAAATAAGCCTGTTTGCAAACGATACTTTATTAACGATTGAAAATCCCTTAGAGAAAATTGATAGAATAGAAGCTTATCTAAAAGAATTTGGAGAAATGACAGGTCTGTAAATAAACTGGACTAAGTCAGAGATGATGTTACTTAATTATAGTGGGGAGGATGAACAAGAATTTATGGAGAGTAAAAAAATTAATATTAAAGTAAAAGATTCAATTAAATATTTAGGAATTGTTATAACTAAGAACTTAAAAGATTTAGAAGGCAAAAATTATATTAAAATGTCACAAGAGGTTAAAAGAAAATTAGAGGAATTTAGGAAAATAAAATTGTCATGGTTTGGCAGAATAGCAATTGTTAAAATGAAGATATTATCCAAAATTAACTTTTTATTTAGAATGTTACCGATTAAGATAAGGGAATCAGAGTTAAAGAATTGGCAAACTATAATTAATAATTATTGTAATGGAGATAGGAAAGCGAGGATAAATAAAAAAGATGGTATAAACATCAGAAAATGGGAGGACTAGGTTTCCCTAATTTAAAATTATATATATAGCAAATCAGATCAGACATGTTATAGAAGCAATAATGGGAAAAGGGGAATTAGATTGGTTAGAAACAGATATGCCAGAAGAGTATAAATTGGAAAATATATTTTTAATAAACTTACCAAGAAATCGATTGGAGAAATAGATAATCCCCTTTTGAAGAATATTTTAGAGATATGGGTAAAATACAAAGAAAAGTTATTACCTATCCATTAACTCCATTAACTCCAGGGGTGGTTATGGAAAAATTTCCAGCAGATTTAAAGAGAAAATTGGAAAAGGGTTTAAGAGACAAGAAAATAATAAAAATAGAAGATTGGATTAAAAAATGAATAGAAGAGAATAAATAAAAGAGAGATTACAACGGTTAAAGATTTCCTGGCTCAATTGCATACAACTAGAACAGTGGACAATGGAATGGATAAGGGTAAATAAGGAATGTCGCAAATATATCAGATTTGAAGAGTTGATTATACAAAGAGAAAATAAGGAACAGAATGAAATAATAAAAGGTACCATTAGTGAATTATATAAACTATTGCTGAAAACTGAAGAACAAAATGATTATTTAAAGGTAGTATGGGAGGATGATTTAATGCAACCAATAAGTAATCAGAGTTGGGGGGGAAATTGGGATTTGGGTGTTTTGAAAAATATGTCAGTAAGAATAAAAGAAAATTATTATAAATTGGTATGGAGATGGTATTTGACACCAGTAAGATTAAGTCAAATAGATCAAAATTATTCAGTGTTATGTTGGAGGGGATATCAAGAAAAAGGTGCTTATGTTCATATGTGATGGAGTTGTAAATATGTACAGAAATTTTGGCAAATGGTATTTAAAGAAATAAGGGAGATAACAGGACAAGATTTAGAAATGTGTCTAGATATTGCATTATTATCAAGTTATGACAAGGTCAATTGTACCCAAGTTTTGAAGGATCTGATTACAAATTTATTAACAGCAGCAAGATTAATGATATGCAAAAAATGGAAGATACAAGGAGATTATCAGGTAGAGGAATGGGATAGAGAAGTATGGGATATTGTTATTAATGATAAATTAACATGTAGATTGAAAGTTAAAAAAGGATTATGGAAAAGTAACATTGATGAAATATGGAAGCAATTTATAGAATATGTTTTTTTAAAAAAGAAAAAGGGGTATACACCTCCAAGAGAATTATTGCAATTCTGGAAAATGGAATAAATAATTGGTATTGATGATCCTGGGGGTGGGGAGCACTTGTAGAGGGCTAGAGAGAAATTAAATCAATGTTAATATTAAGATGAAAATTATGTATCTATTTTATAGGATAAGTATCATTGAATATAAAAGAAACATTGTAGTACATTTGATGAGAATTAATAATTTTTTTAAAGTATCATTGGATACATCCCACCTTCATTCCACAGAACCAGCTATTTGTTTATATGTGCCTTTAAGCTGACACTGACTTGTGGAGAGTGGCCTAGGGTTTTCTGGGCATGATTTATTTAGAAGAGGTGTGCCACTGCCTTCCTCTAAGGCTGAGGGAGTGTGACTTGCCCAGGGTCAGCCAGTGGATTTCCACAGTTGAGCAGCAATTCAGATTTTGGCCTCCCAGAGTCCTTGTCCAACACTCAGACCACTACACCATGCTGGCTCTCGCATATATCTCTGGCTAAAAGTCTCTTGTACTACTTGAAGATTTAGGAAGTTAGAACTTTCTCTGGCAGATTCTTTACTTTGATTTGGAGCTCATTGTTCTAATCAAGCATCAGAAGCCAGAACACTGTCTTCTGAAAGTAATGTATAATGTCTCACACACTCCCTGCACATTCTTGCCTTTGCTTGCTCTTGTTCTCAGAATTCTTCCCTGAATTTTTGGGAAAGTCTTTGTCCATAATTGCTCTTTAATTTTTCTGGCATTTGGCAAAGTTCTTGAAGCTCCTAGTTTCCTCTCTAGATGGATCTGTTTACAATTAGGGCAAGTCAAATGGTTGACAAGTCAAATGATAGTACCATTACTATGGTACACACAGAAACTACTGATGACATTCTGGTTCCTTTCCAAACACCTTTCGGGCATGGACTATATTTCTCTCAGTAAACATATAAAATGACTGTGATAGGTATACAGTGGGCCCTCCCAGTCTGAAGGCTCCCAATCTGCAGTTTCAACCACCCATGGATCATCATAACCCATACCTAAAATGGCAATGACATGCACACAGACACACTGATGCAACCACATGCATGTCACTGCCATTTAATAATATGGGGAACAACCATCTGCATTTTTTGCTACTCATGGGGGGTCCTGGAACCATCCCCATAGATCTGGGCCCACTGTACTCCCTCATAAGAATGTAAGTGCTCTGCAATGTCATAGTATCAAAGGCATGTCTAGTGCAGCATCCCAGTTCACACAGTGGCGAAAAAAGTATATTAGTAAAGACCACCATCAAGGCATTAAAGCAATAGTCCATTCCCATGCTTGCTCCCCTGCAAAAATCAGAATCATGTTGCCTTTCTTCTTAGATGACATCTAAGAGCCATTAAGATCCTTCTGTCCATGAATTTGTTGCAACACCCATGCAATGTCAGTGAGCCACAGCCCAATCAATGCTCCCAAGTCCATTCACATTGAAATCTGTCATTTGTGGTGTGAATCAGTGTACCTGTGGCAAATACAACTGTCACATAAATTGTGGAGATACCCAGACCTGCTCTGATCTTCATAACCACCATCCAGTGTATTTGCACTGGTCAGATTTTTGAAGCCATGCTTGATTGGTTTGAAACCAATTTGAGACTGTAACTCCCCTACTTTTGCTTGATATCTGTGCCAAAACAGTTGGTAGTATTCCTTTGAAGACTGGAACCTACCATTAGGCAGAGTGCAGCTGTTGCCCCAGGCAACAGATTTTAGGAACCATGACAGGACAGGGCATTGTTGGTCATTTAATTTGCTGATACTGCATTTTTACTTCCAGAAAAGGGGAAAGGCATTTGTAGGATCTTCTGCCTTACATTCCATAATAATTTGGCTGATTTCAAATAATATGTACTTTCAGCTTCAGGCACCAAAAAGTCTTGAACTAGACTAGTTACTTTGAAGACAGAAGCTGGATGGCCATCTGTCGGGAATGCTTTGATTGGGTATTCCTGCATGGCAGGGGGTTGGACTAGATGGCCCTTGTGGTCTCTTCCAGTGCTATGATTCTATGATAAGATGTGGTTTGTAGAAAACCTCTCAGTGTACCATGTTGTATATTATGCAGAACAATTTAAAAATATTTTCCTGTATCATGAGTTATTTTTATTTTAAAAAATTGCTGTTGCATTAAAATGCCAAAGAGATACTCCATGACAGAATAGAAACATTAGTGTTTTTATATTGGTTTAATTGTACTGTTATTTAATTCTTTTTAAACTTTTGTATAAATAATGTTTTACCTGTTTTACCTGTTTTACCTATTTCTTGTTTTTTAAATGCTGTAGGCCACCTTGAGTCCTGCATAAGCAGAAAGGTGGAATATAAATTGAACTAATAAACAAATCACAATAATTTAACTACTGTGCATGAATATGAACAATATGCCAATGGCTGACGTCTGTAAAATCTCATGCCACAACAGATATATTAGTTTTTAATATAGCTGTGCAACCAATTTGACTAAATCCCAAAGTGAATGGGGAGGCAGACTGTGTCCCCAGTATGACCATATAACGATAGTACCAAGATTGTGTGATACAGGGGGGGGGGGGAGCTTGGCTTTGCTCATTGGCAGGTCTAATGTGCAATCTGGGGCAAGAAATCCAGAATTCAAAGAAAACTAGATTTTTAGGAGTGTGGTGGCCAAGGAATGGCTTTGGAGAAAACCTGGGGTTGGGCCCTCCAGTGGACAGGACCCCGTTCTGGTGATCTTTATTTATTTATTTTTTAAATTTTTTAATTGTGCGCATATCTGGATAAGCATATTTCTGATTATCAGGTAATACAGTATGTGGGGACCATGTATATTCATTTACTCGCATACACAAGCAAACAGGGGGAAAAACCCCCGGAGCAGCCCCAGCCGATTGGATGGAAATAATATGATATATAGGACACATGATCAGGGTACAGCCACTATTTTACTCTAATGCAATTGGACAAGCCCCAGTGCATGTGGCATTTACAAGGCTGCTGCAGGTCAAAGAAATCCAACATGGCTATGACATAGGTGCAGGGTTTCCCACCAGTGTAGTCAAGCTACTAGTTGACTGGTGTTTTGCAATTGCCATATTGACTCAAGTAGCAGGAAACGTCTGAAGGCTGATGTTGTGGCTCTCTGCTTGCCTCTCTTCCTGCCTGTCTGCCCCCTCGCCAATGACAATCACTGAATCTTGAGTTGAATTTGAGGTCTGGGTTGGATTGAATTCTGACCAATCCAAATTAAATTTGGCCCAGATCCAAATTGTTGCATTGGGCTCTGAACCAAACCAGGAACCCAGTGCACAGGTCTTAAGGTATTTTAGTACACCAAAACAGTGTAACCATCCCTCTGGAACTCATGCAAATGGGCAACCTAAGACCATTAGATTATACACCAGATGTCTACTTACATCTTATGCATGGAGCTGGCACACTGGTCATGTTTGTACCACCTATATAAGAATAGGTCATTAAAATGTGGCCTATGGGTGTGGGTCAACATTCTCTGAAACTGGGCATCATCCTGTAAGTTTTGGTCTGTGCACCTAGGATTTTACATGCACAGGCAAGATTCAATAAGACAGGTAGATACAGGAGTCAAGGGTGGTGTACTGGATTCACACACCCTTAATGTATTTTGGAGACAGGCCCTTAGTTTTGAATTTTCAAGTGAAATGATTTCCAGTGTACACAGCACAACATGTTACTATCTTTGAGTCTTACAAAGGATCTTTTTTCCAGTGAGGCAACCCTATGGTACTGCTTAGGGAACCATTTGGGATGGGCGGGAGGGGGGTGTTCAGGCGCCATTTGGTTATATCTTTTGCTGCAGAAGATCTACAGAGAATTCATTCCTGCTTGAAGATGGAGGTCCTCCTGAGTCTATACAGAGGGCTCAAGAAAGGAATCCCCATAGCAGAGTGGCAGAAGGTTTAGCAATCCCAGTGCCTGCCTTAAGGAGCTTCTAAGACAAATCAGCAAATCATTAAAACTCATTAACACTGTTAGAATGAGAGAACCAGAGTGCTTGTAGGCAATGGCTGATCCTGAGTGAAGTAGAGAAATCTAATATGAAACCTATTATGTTGTTTCAAATGAAGAGATAACTATCTCTAACATTTGCATGGCTAATAGCCAAAGATGTTTCTTTATGGGACCTAATAGCTAGATTGGAACTAACAGCTAGAAGACACTTCTTGAATGGCTTTTGAATTAATGGCTGGCAATGGCTACTGGCTCTGAGAGACACAGAGCTGGCATGATGAGGATGTGAGAAACTCAAACATCTCCAAGGCCAGGCACAATTAACAAAGAGAGCCAGGAGTCTCAAGGTCCCATGGAGGGTATTTTAATATTTTGCTAGCACGTGCTGAAATAGTAAAGGCCAGCCCTGATCATACAAAAGATAAAGGGAAATTTAACATGAACACAAAAAGTACACAAGAAAGTACAATGTAATATTTCTCTCAGAGATAAAGAGCAAATTTACTTGTTTGGCAATGAAGAAAGGCTATGACCAGATCTTGTGAAGGTACACAGAAACACCTGTAACTTACAATAGCTCTATGGCACTGTTCAAATGTATTTTCATATTCTGTCTTGTTACTGTAGGAGTAGAAAAATCTCAAGGCGAGTAGATAATGTAGGAATGTAGGATGAATCCAGGCTAAATATGACCATGACTAAAGTTCATCTCATGGGGTGCCCCCACAAGTGGAAGGGGAGTGAAAGCATGGTGAGTTTTGCAAATTGTAGATCGGTAAAATGAGTACCCGGCTTGTGGGAGCAATTAGCTAACACACATTGGAAACTGCTTAATGCAGTGTAGATGTGTAAATTGCTATTGCTTAAAACAATTTGTAAGCCGCTCTGATAGCCTTGTGGCTGAAGAGCAGAATATAAATAAATAAATAAATAAATAAATAAAATCGCCCTTAAAAGCTGCTCTGAAAGGCAGGGGAAGGGGCTGGAAATGGAAGTGAGGAGTGGCAAAAATGGACTCTCCTTTCCTACTAAATCTCTGCTGGATCAGAGTCCTTTCTATGAATGTAAAAATGCTTTTCACGTGCAGAAGGGCATATCTGAATAATCCAGTTCATTATATTTTACTTGGGCTTGTAAAACATGAACAGGTTGTGCATATTTTGCCATCCTAAGCAAATGTAGCAAATGTACAGACAAGTGGATTTTAAAATTCTTATTATTGATAGTGCTTATAATGTCTTTGTAGGTGCACATGCATGTGAACAAGTTTCTAGTCCTTATGCGGTATTCAATGGATATAGAGATGAGCAACAACTTGTTTCTGCTGTGAAACATTTTGGCAGAGAAGAGGAAGATCATATTCCCTTTTGCAAAAAGTGGATTCTAGCATCTGGAATGGATTATGCCCAGATATGCACAGAGAAACACTGCATGCTCCTAGGCCTCTAGAATGACAAGAGGATGGTGACAACAAGGGGGAAATGTCATCACCATTCCAAGGTTGTGCGGGAAGCCTGGAAGCATATGAGGTGACTTATCTAGCACAGCAATGAAGTGCTGACAACTGCACCATCTTTTTAGCATCAACCCTTTGTCATGCTGGAGGCCTAGGTGAATGCATACAGAGGCCTACCTATGCAGCAAGTGTCAGCATGTGGCCAGAGTAGAGTGAGGAATACATTCTGGGTTCCACACTCAGTCTAGAATGCACAGGGGTTGTTTTGGTTTTTTTAAACCAACACCTTGAATAGTATGCACAAGACAATAGGGAACTAGTACACACATCAGCGCTTACGTAATGTATAGAATATCCACAAAATTTTTCTAGTATGTATGAACAGATACTTTATGATGCAAAAGGAAACAGGAATTGAAATATAAGGTATTACATAAATTAATGTTTGTATTTTAAGATACTGCATAATACTGTATGGAACATTCCATGTGATTAATAGCTGCTCATTATAATTAAAGCAATTATACCTTGGGTTCAAAATGCTTATTATATAGTCACAACACAGTATTACTACTGTAGATTGTAATAGGTCATTGTGGTTCTCAAACCACTTACCTTGGAGTTACCTCTTTGACCTCAATTATATTATTCCAGAATTATGGAACAGAGGTTTTATCCCAAATGCAACTTTCAATACCCCCCCCCTTTTTTTTTTACTGTACTTCTTGCATGGATTAGTAGAAATACATAAGAAGACTTGTTGACTGCTGGTATCAATTTTTTTAGACATATACTGTATAAGATTTAAAAATATATCCTGGGAGTTTTCATACTCACTGCAACAAAATGGTCAATGTTAGCATTAAACCTACAGTGAAGAAAATAATAAATGCAATTATTATTCTGATATGCTCCAGATTGCATGTACATCAGATCATGTGAATCCACTACTGTGACTGAAGCAATATATTTCACATATAAGTTCTTACCTTTGCACTTAGTATATTGCACTTAGTATATAGTATATTCTACCCAATAAATACTAAACAGTAGAAGTAGCATGGGCCTAAATACCCTAAAGGCACCAGATCCTGTCTGACCTTGAAAGTTAAGCAGGATAGCAGGCTAAGAGTATTCCTTGTCTAATAAAATCCTATGAAATTCATGGGGTTGCTATAAGTTGACGGGCGAGGTGAAGGCGCACACACACACACACACGAAGTAGTAACTTCAGCAGGTGGGGGGAATCTGTTTGTGCAGTATGTAAATTTTAGAAGTAACATGAACTCTTTATCAAGAAGAACAGAAAAGGAGCTAATTCCCAGTTGAATAGAAACAAGGCAATTATTAATACCACATTAAATTAGAACCAGCCTAATCAGACTCCTAGAGTCTGATTAGTACAGCTTTGTATACCACTTTTGGAAGATCAGTGGCAGTAATTCAGCATACACATTACAGTTAGCTCTCAGTATCCACGGATGCTGCATCTATGAATTCCACCATCCACGGTTTGAAAATATATATTTTTTAAAATCCCCCAAAAAGAATCTTGATTTTGCCATTGTTTATAAGGGATACCAGGCCCATCACTCTGCCGCACAACCCTTGCCGAGGGCTGGGGCAGGCACAGGGCAGAAAGGACAGCAGTGGCAGAGGCAGGTAGCCGGGCAATCGGGGATGGGGAGAGTGCTAACAATGGCAGATCCTGCATTGAAAGGCATCCCTTGCAAGCCCACGCCCTCTGAGGTCTGACCAATCACATCTCAGCTCTGCTGTAAGCCCCTGTTTTGAGAAGGTTGCTGGTAGATCACGCTACCAGTAGTGTGCAACCTCATGCTACTTTTTTAAAAGGTTGGGGGAAATAGCGAAAGCTGATATTGCGCATCTCACAGGTATTTTGGCCCCCTTCTTCTGAATATGGTGACATTGGCCCAAAATGCATGAGGACCATTAGGACTCTGGACAAATTAGTTGAGGGTTTTTTGGTGTGTGTGTGTTTTTGCCGTGCAAATGACCCCCAAGAGTGCTCCCAAACTGCTCACCTGTGCTTTCAGGGTGAGTGTAACCCCATCTAGCACAGGCTAGATCCCTTTTCCCAGATCTGTCTTTTGCATGACCAGGAGCACCTCTGTCTTGTCTGGATTAAATTTCAATTTGCTCACCCTCATCCAGTCTATTAATGCTGCCAAGCACTGGTTTAGCACAGGAACAGCTTTCTTGGAATTATGTGGAAAGGAGTAATAGAGCTGGGTATCATCAGCGTACTGGTGACACCTGACCCCAAAGCTCTGGACAACCTCTCCCAGCAGTTTCCTGCAGATGTTAAATAGCACAGGGGACAGGACTGACCCCTGAGGTACTCCAGATTATTCTTTGGAGGAAGAATTAAAACTGCCATGAGAGTAAAAACTGCTATTTCACTGGTATCAGTTTATAGTGTAGGGTATGACAGCTTGCTTCCTCTTCCACACAGAGCAATTATGAGAATAAAAGGAGATTAAAATCACACACACAGGCATTCCTGTGTAATTGTCCTAGTATGTGTGCCTGTGATGTCAATATAATGTAGCTCTGATTGTGATGTAACGTCATGTTTTGTTGGCACAGTAATTGTCCAGAATAATTTGAAGTCCTTAAGTTTTCTTTTAGGGTTCTTCAAAAATCTCCAGATGAGATTTTTATAGTGTGATTGTCCTGTCTCACTGCTAGAATTTTAGAGCAGCTCTTCCATTGGTAATCTCTGTGTTTTCTAACCACATCTTCTATTTTCTTACCACAAACATCTATTATGAGCAGGAAGTATTGTAATACAGTGCCATTTGATGGACAGGAGTATGAGATGACTGTCTGGAAGCTAGGAATGGAAAGAATATTCATAATTATTCATTCACATGTTGAAAAATGGGTTTTCTGACAGATGGCCAACTCTGTCATAGAGAACAATAGACCAGCAAGAATTTTGCCCAATTTTCTCTTGATCTTCAGCATTCCTCCCTGTTGCAGAAATATTCTGAGAAAAACTTGTGGGATTTTTGCACAAAAAAACATTTTTCTTTGCAGAGAATGGTTTCCAGGAAACCTGTTTTCTGTGCAAAACCCCACATTTTCCTATGTAGAATAGTTCCTCTGCAACACCTTGGGATGTTCAAATACAAGGGGAATATTTTGGAACAACATTCATTTTCCCCCACTACTATAATTTTTTGTCCTCTCATGCAAGGAAGAAATAGTTGAGGATATACATACCTACTAGAACTGTTCATTTTAAGTTTTAAGAATGACATGTACAAGTGTTACCATAACAGTAACAAAGACCTGAATCTTATTGATAGTCCCAACTAAAGTAGACCTATTTAAGAAACTGAATTTACAAAATTAGTAAATCACAATTCAACAGTTGTTTCAATGTAATTGTTCAAGTTCACACTAACAATAGGACGCAAGCCAAACCATTCTCATATTTTGTGCACAGATGTTTCTGTGTCAGAAGCAGTCACTTAGACAAAGCATCTGAAGAACTTCCAAAGCACCTTTGAATGGAGCTGAAAATAACAAGATTTTTTTTTACTTTACATAGCACCTTATCTTCCCACAACATTTTTGTCTAAGCACCAGTATAACCCTTGAACTTAGCACAGCTCTGGGAAAAAAACTTGTTAACTCGTTCTATTCTATATTGAGCTCAAAGGGAAAACAGGATTTCTTCTGATCAAAGGATGTTGGCTCCTCTGACTCTGGGAGTAGAACTTGTTAGCTAATTGCTTACTGTTCTGGAGCACTTGGGCTCTTATATCTAAGGTGTGAAATAATTTGTCTTATTAGAAACAGTCATTGCTGCAAGTGTTAAAAGACATTAAAACACTGCAGAGTCCTGGAGCCTTAAAAAGCCTGGCATGAGCTTAACTACCGGTAATGAAACGGGAGTTTCCACAAAAGGAAAAGTACACGAGGAGGAGGTGGCAGTTTGGGGTACCAATGTTTTTTAAAATGATGTCATCATAACATTATTGAACAAGAAAACAAATTCTATCACAGGTAGGTGGAGAGGCTGGTGTAAACCAAAGGCCAAGATCAAGCATTCTCACTGTAACTAAGATAATGGAGCTCCAGCATCTTATTTATGACTGACAGTACCACTCATTCTCCCAAAACCTACTTTCTCAGCTTGACAGCACTCCAACCAAATTGTTTCCAAGGTGCTAGAGACTGGGATGCTGGGAAATCATCGTTGTCGTCATCATCATCATCATCATTTATTCATATAACACCATCAATATACATGATGCTTTACAAGTAAAACAACCAAAACAGTGGGCTCTGCCAAAGGTGTCCAATCTAAAATACAGTTGCTCCTCCACATTTGTTGGATAGACATACATGGATCTGATTATTTGTGGAGTTGATTAATACGTTCTGTCTAGAAATTTGTAGGTCCTCCAGTGCGATTCTATGGTTAATTTCTGGCAAAAGTTGACCACAGAATCATGCTGAACGACCTACAAATGCCTAGAGAGAACTGTTCTCTAGGACCTTCAAATGCTTAGAGAAGTTTTATCTTAGGATAAAAAAATACTGGTCCAATATTAGCAGTTTCCCCCCCTTTCTGGGGCTGCTGCGCAGCTAACCCCTGTAAAAATTGAGGCCTAATTGTATATGTATGTATGTATGTGTGTGAGGAGGGGAGAAAGGAATAATAAAACTATAAAACTATACAATACATTTGTAAAATAAATTATCCTGATAAAATACAAAAAAAAACCACAATAAAATATAAGGCAAACTGACAAATTCAGTAGGACCCCCATATTCACGGAACCAATACCTGTGGTTTCAGTTATCTGCAGGACACAAAACAGAACACATACCATAGAGTCTTCCTAGAAAATGCCTAGAGAGGTGTCCTCTCTAGACATTTCCTAGGTCCTCCAGGGCAACTCTATGGTATTTTAAACCAGATGTCCCATTATTTTTAATGGTGTTTGCTGTTATCCACAATTTCTGGTGTCCGTGGTAAGTCTGGGAATCAAACCCTCATGGATATGAGGATCCTACTGTACATATAATCAAAATATTCAAGATTATAAAACAGTATTAAACTAAAATTCCAAAAGCTTCAGAAAACAAGAAATCTTTAAATTGAAATTTAAAAATAACAAGGGAGTGAGCTGTCTACAAATGTTCAGGGAGGCAATTCTAAAGAGCATGGAGTGAGTGGGAAAGGATGAAGCCAAACCAAGGATGAGGAAACCCTTGGTTGGTGAGAAGCCCAGAGTTCCTATAATGCAGTTCTTGAGCAGGCTGGTAAAAAGTAATAAGGGCTAAAAGATGGGGGAGCTATGTTGTGTAGGGCTTTGAAAGTTAAACAAGAAGCTTATATTGATGAGGTAACATGATCAAAATGAAAAGCCAAAAAGGTAATCTTAGCAGCAGAACATTGCATGGAAACCAGAAGATTATGCTGAGATAATGGTTGACCAATCAAAAGAAGATTACAATAATCAAGGCGGGAAGTGACCAAGGCATGAACTAAGGTCTTAGCAGAGGAACCAGACAGAAAAAGTCTGATTTTGCCAATGTTATAAAGAAAAAAAGTGTCATGACTGTGCTACAGCCTCAGGACATTTTCAGACGGCCCTTACCGCGCAAGCAGCCTCTGGAGCAGTAACGAGGCTGCTGCGCGGCAGGGGGTCCTTTTCGGACGCTGCCATCCCTCTTCCGTGACCATTCGTGGCATGTACATGAAGCTTTGGAAGCGGCTGCATCATATTTCAATCACGGGCAACTTCCGTGATTGATATATGACGCAGCCATTTCCAAAGCTTTATGTACGTGCCACGAATGGTCATGGAAGAGGAACGGTGGCATCTGAAAAGGACCCCCTGCTGCGCAGCAGCCTCGTTACTGCTCCGGAGGCTGCTTGAGCGGTAAGGGCCATCTGAAAATGTGCTCAGTGTGAGGAACAAAAGACAAAGAGGAGCCAAAAATAAAGCCAAGACTAAGTGATTCTTTCTCAGGATAAATGGGAACATTATTAACAGGTGACAGAGAATCTATGCTGTAAAGAAGGTTTGGAGGGAAAAGAAGTAGTTCTGTCTTTGCCATGTTAAGTTTTAGGCAACATCCACAGTTCTTTCCTGGTTTTGAGAACAGGTAGCTGAAGTGGCCCCTTGAGATTCTGCTTGTCCCAGGGCATCCTGCAACCAGCAGTGCACTGCAAACATCATTTCACAGGAATTTTCTGCACTTCTGCTTGTGTCTTCTAGATTTCCAGAAGACAGCATCTACAGGCTAGAAAGGTACAGTATATGTTATAAGCAGTGGCACAGCAATTGCACAGCAAGTGCCTTGACCTCCCAAGGCAAGTAACCAAAGATTAGTGACTAGTGTGCAGGTTGCACCATCCTACTGTTTGACACAGAGATTATGAGTAGTTCAGCTGGTGGGTAGATGGTGCTTATCTGCAACCAGCTATGAGTAAGCATCCCAGTTTCAGTTTAAAAGTTTATAGGGACAAAATATTTCTCATAATGCCTCTTCAGCTTTGGGCATAAAGGGCAATCTGATATCTCACTAATAAAAATTCTAAATTCCCTGCCCAGTGGAATGATGCTTCTTGGTTCCTCGCTGTTTTTTTGTTCAGGATGGATTGTTCCAAATTGTTCCTATTAACAAGAGGCTGCAACATTACAGTATATATCAACATTATGTAACAAGCCTTATTAAATGTGGGTTGATCAGGGGTTATTTAAAAACCAGAAGAACAGGCAAATCTACTGTAATGTCCTGTTTTCAGGCAGGAAAAAAGCCAACAAGGTTACATACAACTCCCCTTGTCCCTCCAGCATAGTTATTGGTTGTGCCGAATGTAGATGATAGATGTGTGTGCCTCGGTAGGGTACCAGATTAGGAAAGGTTGTGACTAAGGAGAAAACAAAATGTTGACACCACCAAGGATAATTTCCTGCTTGCAGCTGATGCCCGGTAAAGCAGTCCTTTCTTGTGTGGGGTGGGGGGGGAGTTATGATCATGACAATAGTGTCACTATCATGACTAAGGAGTGATTGTGAATATGAAACAGTTACCTAGATTTAATCATCTGTAACTTTCATATTCATGATCACTACTTAGTCATGATTCTGACATTATTGCAACAATTATAACTCTCTCCAAACCTACTTTACCCAGCACCAGCTGCATGGGCAATCAGAGCATGGGTGATGTTTCTGTCAGGTTTGGGAGTTGGGTCAGGTCAGAAGTGGTTATTTAGTTAAGTATGCTTAACTAAGTAGCTGATACAGGATTCTGGCAAATGATTTTTATTGTACCGTACAACGTTCAAAACCACTTCACATCTTATTTCATCACCTGCCACAAGAACATAAGGGGTGCTGGTAGTAAGTCACATGGCAGAGGGTGAGCATGCTGAAGCTGAAAAGTGTGTATAAGAGTGCAACCCTAAAAAGTCTGTAGCAGAGGTAAGATTTAAACTGCAGATTTCCTGTTTTGTTTTTAAAAGCTAGTTATTCATATCTATCTATTTTGCTCTGAGGTCTGAGCCCCTTTCCCAGTGATGCTCAGAAGTATCATCTGTGTGTTGCCTTTAAAAATTAAATAACCAAAAGAGCCCCTCTTGCACTTTAAACAGCTATAAGATTGGATGAAGGGGGTGATGGACATGGAAAAATATAAGAATGTAGGCTGTGACTACACTTACTGCACTGCTAGTTTCTTGCAGTGGTACTATGAGGGTGAAGACAGGGTACTATTAATGAAATTAAAATCATGGTTGACTAGGGCCCATTCACACTATGTGATTATAGCACTATTATCCCACTTTTAACAGCCATGAATCAGTCCTAAGGAATCCTGGGATTTGCAGTTTAGGGAGAGGCATTTAGAATTCTCAGCCAGGGAGTTCCTCTAGTGCCTTACCAGACTACAAACCCCAGAATTCCATTGGATGAAACCATGGCAGTTAAAGAGGAATAATAATACTATAATTCTATAGTCTGAATGGGCCGCTGCTTGAAATGGCAATTGAAGTGGAATCATAGCACTGTAACTGTGTAGTGAATGGACTCCAGAACTCCTTGTAAAAACAGCAATTAGCAGCATAAACCTTTGCATATTTACTCAAAGTTAAGTTCTACTAGTTGATAGGGTTTACTTACTACAAGTAGCCAAAGTACAGTCCTTCAGTTGTTGCTGGACTGCAGCTCCCAGCATCCATAGACATCAGAGCCAATGGTGAGGAATGCTGGGAGTTGCAGTACAACATCTGGAGGTCTGTACCTTGCCCACCTCTACAAGATTTCAGCTTTTGAGAGCCAGCTAATAAAGCTCAGAAGTCAGCACCCTTACCCTCCCTCCCAATAATTGGAGTGCTGTTGAACTTAACTATGGCAAAAATGCTAGGCTGAAATTTCCCTGTCTTCCAAAAATTTAGCTTTGATGAAGGAGCTCACCTCTGATTGAAAATTTGCCAGAAATAAAGAGACCAAACCAAATTTTTGACAGAATAGTTTTCCTTTATTGATTATATAAATAATAATGCAAGTTTTATTTCTTCTCTGCAATCATACACAGATACTTCAAAGGTATCTCATACACACCAGAAAATTATAGGTAAATAATGGAAACATAAATAACGATGTACTGTATTATAACACTACTATATATGATAGTAGTATATACTGTATATAGTATGCATTATATACTACACCTCCCCTGCCGTATCCACAGAACCAATATCCACAGTTCAGTTATCCACGGTTGAAAATACAGGGACACATACCATAGAGCTGCACTGGAAAATGCTTAGAGAGGTATCCTCTCTAGGAATTGCTAGACCCTCCAACACAAGTCTATGGCATGTTTGTACCAGAAGTCCTTTAACAGTTTGCTAGTATCCATGGTTTCACTTATATGTGGTAAGTTCATGAACTTACCACAGATACGGGGGCTGGGGGGCAGCTTGTATACAGTGATAGGATATAGTTTTAATACTTATACAAATATTATAAACAAAGTTTTTTATTATATTTTTATTAATACCAACATAAACATAAACACACACTTATTTTAATGTATAAAACACACATACAAGCAAACAAAAAACACACACACTAAATTAGCTGACAAACCAAATACAATCCAAACTAAAACGAATTACTGACTTCCCTCCCTTGACTAATGATTATATTCCAGTAGTAAAATATCTTCTTTAAGTGATACTACAATCAAGCTTCTACATTGAAAACCAAACTATGTTTAAAAATTCAAAAGTTGATAATAAGCAAATCCAAATGTTTCTTAAAATCAGCCAATGATTTCCTTTTAATCAAAATGGTCAATTTATCCCTTTCAGCCAATTCCCGTCTCTTCATTAGCCTGTCCTCTTCATGATGGAATCACTGCATCTTTCTGGTGTATAAAAGTCTTGCAAGCTTATAAACAAAGATGTTTCAATTCTATCTGTATTGATGTACAAACTAAAAAGCAGAAATGCATTCATTGTAACTGTTGAGAGCTTCCTTTTTAAAAAAAACAAAAATGCCTGGATGGAGGTTGGCCAGGTCTCTACTGACCCCACCTGTGTAACATAACAATAATAGGACATATGAAGTAAATAAAGGATTGAGTGTGATCAGGTATGCTGTCCTGTTGCCTCAGTTCTAGTTTCTTAGGCATGCCCGAAGAAAGAGTGTCTCTTCAGAGATCTTGATGTTCCTCAGGGTTTTTAAGAAATGAAATAGACATGAAATATGTGAAGTTGAAGGCTTTCATGGCGGGCATCCATAGATTTTCCTTGGTTTTTTCCTGGGCTATGAGGCCATGTTCTGGAATAGTTTCTTTCTGACGTTTCACCTGCATCTGTGGCTGGCATCCTCAGAGAAGTAAAGTTAAGTTGTTACAGCCTCAGTGTGACGAAGTCTGAAGATGCCAGCCACAGATGCAGGCGAAACGTCAGAAAGAAACTCTTCCAGAACACAGCCTCGCAGCTTGGGAAAAAAACAAGGAAAATCTCTAGACATGAAATAGTTTTGATTTAGATTATACTCCTCCTGGTGGCAGGAATGCCTTTCATTTCACAACAGTGCTTGCCAGATTTTGGGCACAGCCGATGACAACAACAATAGTAATAGCAATAAGCCGAATACCACCAGCCGTGACACCTGCTGAATTTTCTGCTGGCTGCCCAGCAGTGAAAAGCAACGGAGGGAGGGAGGGAAGGGCCAGGCGGGCCAGCAGCTTCCTTTCTTGGCAGCTCCCTCGCAGTGCCCGGGCTCCTTGGGTGGCTGCTGGCAGCAAAGGCGGAGAGCCTGGACCGAGGCGCCCTCCCCCGCAGTGGGCCGGGCCAAGAAGAAGAAGAAGAAGAACTCTCGGGGAGTTGAGCGAGGCGGCCAGTGAGTGCCCAGCGCCAGCGAAAGAGAAACGGCGGGCGAGAGCGCGCCTGATATTCCGCAGCCTTCGGGGGACGCCTTGCCTCGCTCCCTCCCTCAGCCGGCCTCGGCTTTCCTGCCACCCCCCTCAGTCCTCCCGGAGCGATGTCGTCCCCCTCTTCCTCCCCTAAGGCGGAGAGGAAACGCTGGCCCTTGGAGCGCTTCTCCGTCCTCTCCAAGAAAGGCAGCATGAAACCCTCCGCTCTGGAGCTCGCCGAGAACGCCCCTCACGCCCGCTACGCGCCTTTCTCCCTCTCCGCGCCCACGGCGGCGAGCGGCACCGCGCCTCAGCACCCGCCGCCTCAAGAGAAGGCGGCGGAGGAGGAAGAGGAGAAGGCGACGGTGGTGATGAATGCCGACTTCCCGCGCCCTTCCCTCAACTTAGACCCCCGCGTCTCCATCTACAGCGTCCGCCGGCCCCTCCTGAGCCGAAGCAACATCCAAGGCAGGGTCTACAACTTCTTGGAGAGACCCACCGGGTGGAAGTGCTTCGTCTACCACTTCACCGTGTGAGTGAGGGAAGGAAAGGGGGGGGGGGAGTTTCCTTCGCCGCTTTCCCACCCTACCCCTCGACCTCTACGTGGGGTCTCCTTCTCTTTCCCCGAGGACACGCCCACAGCCCTCGGAGTCGGGAGGGGGGCGTCGAGAAAGACAGGGAGACTTTTCCCTCACAGGCGTTCAAGAAAAGGCGGGAAAGGGCGAGCTTTCCCTCGGCCGGGGGGGGGGGTGCGCGGCAGCTGGTGGGTGCTTTGGGGATGTCTGACCGCGGCGCGGTCAGACATCCCCAAAGCACCCACCAGCTGCCGCGCGCCCCCCGGCCGAGGGAAAGCTCGCCTTTCCCCGCCTTTCCCTTGTGAGGGAAAAGAACCCCTGGCTCGCTTTCCTCCATGGGATGCTGAGGAGCGCGGCCCCCTTTCGCCGCGCCAAAAAGCACCGCGTCCTAGCGGCGGGCATCCTTGCTAGGCAGCTGTCAGCCTCCGCCTCCTTTCCACTTCCCCAAGTGAAGCAACGCTACTCTCGCCCTGTGCGTGTGTGTCCCAGCGCCTTGCGCTTTGGCAACCTTAAAAGTAAAATAAAATAACTCACGCTATCATCCACCCATCAGGGCATGCGAGAAGGCGAGCTCTGTTCTGCTTCATGTCAGCCGCCTTTAGTCCCAACCACCACCACCACATTGGGGATATACTGTATAAGCCATGCTAAGAAATAAGCAAATCCCATACATAAAATAGGCCTGTTCACACTTGGAAGTAACTTTCCTTGGGGGATACTTCCGAGAAAGGGTTTGTAGGGTTGCAGCTTCAACTGGGTGCTGTGTGTGTAACACTTGCTGATCTAGCTCCACAGAGGTGATTGTCCCACAGAAATCCACTTTCCCCCCGCCTTTGGGTTGTGATGTGTGTAATGTGGAGAGGGGTCATTTCCAGTGATAACACTGGGTGGGGGAAGCGGCTCTGTTAGATAACAGTGGTAGTAGGTAAGTTTTCAGAAACACCCCCTTTAGATGTACCTGTTCTGTCCAGCGGGGAGCTTGTAGGTTGCTCGGTGCTGAAGGTGCCTGCAGACAGAATTTGGAGGTGTTACTTTTTTGGACTGCAACTCCCAGAATACGCCCGAGGGAGTTGCAATCTAAATAAAGTTAACATTCCTACCCTCTGGATCTTTTTGATGAGTTGTGCTCTAACTTCTTTGTGTGTGTTCCATTCATTCATAATGTGTTTAGCGAAGCAAGGCATTGTGTGCTAAGAACTTTTTATGCTGGCTGGAGTACCAGAGCCCATAAATTGTTGTTCTTGGTAAGAGAGTACTTTAAACCAGCCATTTGTCAGCACTGGTTGATTCATTGTTGAGAGCTAGGGCCTAACTACACTGCTGCACACAAGTACAAGTATCAAAAGCTGGCTGTTTTTGGTCTAGGTAGCAAACAGATTTTTGGGAGGAAGATTTAGAGAAGAAGAGTTGTGGTGGGGGAAAATCCTCCTTCCACCACTTTTCTGTCCCTTCTCTATCATTTTGTTCTTCATTAGGTGCATTTGGAGAGCCAAAACATGTCTGAAACCTCGGAGAATAGGAAGAGAATTGGAGTGTAAAAATGCGTGCTTGGTTCTTTTCTCACCCACCACTTCTTAATGCTAAATCTCCCATCCTGCAAGTTTCCAAACACATGTTTGCTGTTCATCATGTACATGTGCATGGGGAAGGATGAGGTGCAATCTGGAGCAACAGAGTGGCCAGGGAGAACCACTAAGCTTTTGTCAGCTTGTGCTTGTATGCCATTGGAAGATACCGGTAGGTCCTAGCTCTGAATAATGAATCTACAAGTGCTAACAGACTGATGCTCTTGAAAGAACACTTTGAATCTTGTCCTTAGTCTGTGACGTTTTACATAATCATATGGACAAATACCTTGTTCTTTTGATAGCAGCTCATTTGAGGTAAGTCAGAAGAAGACAGAATGCTGTGAAAATCAATCAACCTAAGAAAACATTTTATGTTTATAACAGCTTAAAGTCATGGCCTGAGCACATATCCATTGACACTAACAACACATCTAAGTGCACAATTCTAACTCATCAAAATGGCTGAGGGTCAGCTAAGCTGACACTAGATGAGCTGAAGCTGTGCTAAATCCAAACCTCACTCAGTCTAGGAATGTTGGAGATTATTACACTAGTCCTGTCCTAACTTTGTACAAGAATAGTGGTTTTGTACTTGGATGGAAGAGGCCTGGATTTGACATAAAATGCTACTTCCTTGCTGTGCCTGCCCTCTGTTTGGTTGTTCTTCTGGCTGATTTTAGCTGGGAAAGAAATTATGCCAGCAGATCTGATCTAGTTGTGCTGGCTGATCTCTGAAGAAAGGACCTATGCTGGCATGAAGGCAATTGAGCCAACAGAAGGCCAGTTCAGTTGGCGAATGAGGGTATTGTCTATCCCTAACTCCCTACAACTGGCAAATCTTTGAGGGTTAGAGTTGTACTGCCCATGAGTGTATTGTACTTTTAAGAAACAGGCTGAAATCTAAGTGATCTTAATCTGGTCTAGTGTATGGAGATCCTCTTCCCTAAAACCATTCTTGGGTGAAATTTTGGCAGCTAAAATGGATTTTAATGTAATGCATTTTTTAAAAAAGGAAGTATGTACATATACATACCTATCACCCTGCTGTCCCCTGCTAATTATTTTCAGACTCTTGTCTTATGGTTTATTTGGTAGGGTTACAGGTGTCTGAGCCATACTTTTAAAAGTAATCAATATAGCTGTAAACAAAACAAAATGAATAATGTGGGTGTATTATTTTTTTTTTTTTGTATTTTGTCCAGTCCTAACAACTTTTCAAGGTGGAGTCTTGTATATCACACAAGAACACAGCTTGCCTTTTAACAAATAGTTTCAGAGCTGTGATTTTATGAGCAACATGATACTTGGTACTGTTGGAGTCTTCTATGTATCCAGGCTGGTCCTTAAAGATTGCTTTAGATTATTTCATGTGGCACACTGTTCAGTGGCTCACCATGTGGCAATGATGTTTTTTTCTGTACCACTGCTAATGAATGGAAGTAATATAGGATGGTGATATCACAGTAAAAAAAGATCTTGAGGTGTGGGGAAAAACTTAAAAGTTGTTTACAAATGGTGTCTGTAACATCTAACTAGTCTTTATTCAGAAGTTATATGTTAAAATTTGTGCAAGTCTTTGTTCTGAGATAGTGGTAAAGGAACAATTAGGCCTAAATACCCTGAAGCTAAGCCTGCATAGTACTTGGAAGTGAGACTGCCAGGGAATACTAGGTGCTGTAAGCTCTCAGAGGAAGACAGTGGCAAACCATCTCTGGGTGTTTCTTGCCTACAAGGCTCTATGAAATTCATGGTGTTGCCATAAGCGTACATACAACTTGAAGGCACACATACACACACACATCAAATATAAAGAGAATGAAAACATCCAAAATGGAGTAAGGAAGAACAATACAATTAAGTAGACACATCCTGCAAAGAGCCTGCTGCCCTCACTTCCATTTCCCCCTAAAATGACCTGATCCTAACCATCATTATTTGAAACCTACAAACAATCCTTGTGAGGTGGGATACTAATACTCCACTATATATGAGGAAACAGAGCCTAAAGGACTTACCCTTAAGCCAGCCAAGAGAAAAAGGCCAAATAGGGTTTTGAGCTGACATGAACCCAGCCACTCTCTTTCCAGTCTAAGGGCTGGTCTAGACAAGGGAATAAAATGTGAATTAGGGCACAGAAATGCCAATCCACAGCAGCTGTCATCTATCTCAATGATTTTTTTGGCAAGATCGCTGGTATGTGAAGCTCTCCATGTTTACTCTTTACACGGACAATACCAGCAAATCAAGATGGCAGCCGCAAGTGAATTACTCGTGGTTTTGTACTTCTCAACTTGCCCCCACCAAACAATTTAAAAAAACCCAAACTAATTCCAAGGTGCGGAAGAGCGATCTTCTGCTTAAATAATGAAAAAAAAGAAGGAAAGAAATCCTGTTTCATCACCTCAACGCATGATCCCTACAGCAACAATCCAACATGGTGGTTCCGCAATCTGCCATTTCACCAAGCTCCGCCCCCTGTGCATGTCCAGTCAATCAGCTGTCCTCTTCAGCAATGTGATGCAATGTGATTACTTGTCCTAACAAGCCAGGGTGCGCATTTCCGTAGGGTTTTTTTAAAAAAACTTGAGACAAGTCCCAGAGGCTTCTGCTACAGACTTTTCCCAACTTTTGCTCCCCCTCCCTCTGAAAAGGACAGAATGCTGTGGGATCCCATTTGGACACATGGGATTCCCCACGGATTCTAAGAGGGTTCTCTTCACAGCCTAGAGTATCCCTCAGTGAGCCCACCATCTACTTTGTTTTGCTTCACTCTGTATTTTAACAGAACTGTTTGTGAACAGCTGAGGCTTTGGGCTTTGTTAAGAACTGAGATATTAAGCTAACAAAAAATGATGTCACAATGCAGTTGTGAGGGCTGGCTCTGTCAGAATGCAGAGTAGTGAGTCAGTCCCATCAGGCAGCAGATGGTAAGATGTGGCAGCAAGCGGGACTGTGAGAGCATCATTCCTGTGTACTAATATTGAACTTATTCTTCAAGAGCTTATCCTTATGCAGCCGAAACAACTACTTAAGGTTGCTTTGAGCAAGATTGAGGGATTGTCGAGATTTTCAGGATTTTTTTTTTTTTTAAAAAACAAATGAAAACTGAGTGTGTTGATGGGGGCTGGAGGGGGGGGAATGGAAAGTCAAGGGAATGAAATATCATGGAAGAGGGCATGGCTGGTTGTCTGTTACCTTAAACAAGAGTGCTCCACACTGCGACATTTGCATATTTACATGCCAGTACTTGCAAAAGTACATCCATATTGCAGCTTCTAGCATTCTAGAGCCATTGCAGTTGGATATGCAGGAAGCAGAACTAGAAAAACCAAAGGTACTAAGTTGCATCAGTTTTTCCATATCTTTTATGTGGATTACATCACTTACTTTGAGCTCATGGAAAACATAATTTTACTAGGTCAGATCATTTAATTGGCAGTGACTCTCCATGGATCCAGGCTAACACTTAATTGGAGATGTCATTAAATGTGTACTTTACTCCTGAGTTATGGTCCCCCATTTCATCTCAACTGGGAACTCCTAAGGGATCAGTCCAGGTCCAGTAGGGGTTAAGGTAGTTTTTAGGAGCTGGATGTATGGCATGAGTGTGACCTTTGCCCTCAGCATCCCAAGTGCCCCTACAAAAGTGTGCTTGTAAATAACCAATATCTTGAACCTGCTGATAACTTCATTCTTGTACATGGCTGGGCTTCATTAATGACAGCATTTAAAACCTGGACATCAGAAACAGAAGGAACAATGAAATCTGCTTCTGAAGAAATGTGACAGATAACATAAACTTGTACTTAAGTCTACAAAGAATTGTTTCCTTTATGAGAGCCTAATATGATGTTGTAGCTAAGGATCAGACAACACTTGACAGAGATCTCTGCAACTGCTACTAGCCCTTTGAAGATGAAGAAATGCAGGTAGAAATATAGAGATGTATGTGAAACATGTGTTCTGTAGTTTTAGACCTGTCAAAATATATGATAAAGCCTTGTAGCAAAAATGCAAGCTCAGATAAAGACAGAATTCTGAGACTCATTTTGAACTATGTATAGGCCACAGTCCTGATCATTCTTATGATTTCGCTCTCTAGTAATAAACATTGACAGATACTGAAATGTTGTTTATCTCCAATGGTTTCAGCACATCTTAAACACCCTCTCATTTCTCTGGGCTATGTAGAAACAATTACCATTGATAGAATTGGGACTTTACTTCCAAATCCTACTTCCAATCTACTTCATATTGGGGAGACAATAACAAGCCTCCCATGGATTTTACTGGAGCTACCTTGCATTTATTATGTAAAGGGAAGGGGTCTGTAGTCTCAGATGATATTTTAAAATGAAACCTGGCTTTTAAGGCATCCGTTGTTTAAATACATGTGTGCAGTCTCTTTCTGCTAGCCACCCTTCAGTTGGCCCAGGAGTAGTCTTAGAGAAAAGTAGTTCAAAATGATGAATGTTGTAGCAGTTTGAGCTTGCCTGAGCCTTATACTATTTATCTCACTTCCTGTCTTTTGTTGTTTGCATTTATAGCTTACTATAAGCGTAGCATCATTTCATAATCTCATTCATCCTCTTGACAACCCTGTGAGATAGGTCACAGGTTGGGAATGAAGATTGTGAGATGGTGCTTTGCCTCAGACATTCCAATGAGGCTTGAATGGAACTACACTGTGAACCCAGATGTTGCCCAGTGAGAACTCTTGCCTGTGGTACTGCATGTAACATCTGTAAAAGAGAGAGGATTCTGCAGAAGCTGTTTAATGGTACAGTTTTGGCTGTATTGGTGCTGAATTGAGTAAATGCCTATATAAATGTATTTGCTTATTTTCTTTTGATTGTGATATTATAGTCATAATCTGACCCTGAAGGATCCTGGGAAGTGTACATACAATAATAATAAAAACGGTATATAGAATTTGATAGAGAGAATCAGCTACAGTACTGCACCAACACAATGGTGGGGAGATTCTGTTAAGTAGCAGCTTACAGATGTATGCATGAAAAATTAATGTGTTGTAACAGAGATGCTAAAAAAGCCTTTTGAAAACCCTTCACCTGTTTTCATATGTTGCATTCAGGAAATAACATTGAGCAGCAGTATACTGAATGTGTGTTGTCTAATTAGGTCAAAAGTGATTCAGTGGCTGATTGCAAAGTTGATGGCAGAGTGTCATTAAAACATTTGGCTACATAATAAAAGCTTATTTGCCTGGTTTAGTTTAATTCTAAACAGGTTATTTGACATCTTTATAGGACAGTATCTTCTTGTTCCTCTGCAAAAAAGATCAGGGCCACAGTAGTTTTATATATATAAATATATAGAAATATATATATATATATATATATAAATATATATAAAACTACTGTATATATATATATCCTCGAACGCTTTCATCAGTGCTGTATATGCACAATCCTAAATATACACTGGACTGACAATGTGACGAATGTTGCTGTCCTTGAGCAAGCAGGGATCACCAGCATTGAGGCCATGATATTGAGAACACAGCTGCGCTGGGCAGGGCACGTTTCTAGGATGGAGGACCATCGCCTCCTCAAAATAGTACTCTACGGTGAACTCGCCACGGGTCAGAGTAAGAGGGGCGCTCCAAAAAAGTGATACAGGGACTCCCTGAAACAACATCTCAGGCTCGGCGAAATTGATCACCAACAGTGGTCCGCCCTGGCCTCACACTGGGAGGCATATCCACAATGCTGCAGCCTTATTTGAGAACTCATGCCGAACAAGTCTTGAGGAGAAACGACAACGCAGAAAGAATCACAACCCGGAAACATCACCCAAGGAGACCTTCTGCTGTGCTTTTTGCAACCGGACTTGTTTATTTTGGATTGGCCTTTTTAGTCATCAGCGCGCTTGCAGAAAGCGCAGGATGAGTCCTTCCTGAATCTTCATTTGTGAAGAAAAGCCAGAGAGATATATATATCAGCAGTGGCTCTTAACCTTTTCTTTACCAGGGACCCACTTTAAATATGTTTCTGTGGACCCCCAAGACTTAACACAAGATTTAATGATGATGATAATGATAACAATAATGATAATAATAATAATGCAATTACTGTACATCATCCGTTAAACCTTTCGTCAGAGGCACTGGATGGGGAAGACTCTTCTCCTGCTTCTTCCTGCAAGTTTGTGGCTGGAGCAGATTGAATGGCAGTGTGCAGGTCCAGCCAGCCAGCCTTTGCCTTGGCTTCTGTAACATGGCCACTCTATTGCAGGAAGGAGGTGGGCAGCATTCAAGCCTTCATTGATCCTCTGTGTGGACCTTGGGGGTGAAGACCACAGGTTAAGGACCACTGTTTTATATTTATATTCTCATGTGCAAAGTCAATACCTGTAATTTTCAAGCTACAGTGATTGCTGGGTAATTTTAGTGACTTTGGTAGCATTAGTCTACAGTAGATATTTGAAGAAATGCAGTTTAGTGAATACTAGTGATGGTATGTGCATGACTTTTCACAGTGGGAAGAAAAATACTGATATTCCACCTGCATTTAAGGTGGGATGAGATGTATTCAAGTTCTGCAAATTAAGCCCTGCTAGACTTAATACAGAAAGTAAGACAGTGCCTTTTATTTGGCCCAGAAACTGTATAATGTGCCAGAAGTACCCCAAGACAAGAATCCCAAATACCATGTACACTGTTCTGCTTGTAGATGGGAGCTTTTCACCCCCTCACTTGACTGACAGCCTCTGTACCACCAAAAAGCCCCTCCAGGCCTGGAGCCTTTGGGAGCTTCAAGGGATTCCTAAGCAGGGTCAGCCATGGTTAGTACTTGGATAGGAGACCACCAATGAATACCAGGTGCTGCAGGCTATGTTTCAGAGGAAGGAGCTGGCAAGACCACCTCTGACTAGTATTCCTTGCCTAAGAAAACCATATGAAATTCATGGGGCCATCATAAGTTGACAGGTGACTTGAAAACACACATGCACACATGCCTTTAGAAGGAGATATCTCTACATGTACATATGGAAGTGCTTTGATCTGTCAGGCAATTTATTTAGCTCCAAAAAAATTACTGCAATAAATAGTGAGCTTAGTTTATAATACTTGGAGATACTGTGAATATAGAGGAAGTTGTTTCCACAAGTTGTGGATTTGCCTAGTGATTAAAAGCCCTGGTAGTGCAGTAGTTAAATGCCAGTACTGCAAGTCACAATCTTGCAAGTTGGATCCCAAGGGCTCCAAGGTTCACTCAGCCTTCCATTCTTTTGTAGGTCAGTAAAATGAGTACCTGGCTGTGGAGGCTATTAGCTAACACATATTGGAAACCACTTAATGAGGTGTAGATGTATAAACTGCTATTACTTAAACAATTTGTAAGCCACTCTGAGAGCCTTTGTGGCTGAAGAGCAGGGTATAAGTACCTAAATAAATAAAATAAAAAGTTACGGAGCGAAGTTGTTATGTAATTGGGCAGAATTCAATCAAAGTTAAGCCAATGTTGTTGGGTTTTTCCTGGCAAAGACATTTTGGGGAGTTGTTGTCCAAAAAAGGAATTTTCCCAAGCTCTTAAGTTAAACACTTTGCAGTCTAATTAAGTTCAGTGAGTGAGAGTTAAGAATATGATAGGATAGGCTCAGATATGAAGCCTGTGAGAGGAGGGTAACTTTGGGGATCTTTTCACCTATATATACCAGTACTAACTGTAGACGAGGCTCCATTTAAAGTAAAACAAAGTATTTCATTAAAGTATTATTATTAAAGTATTTTATACAGAAAGTAAACTAACATACACAACATGTGTTCTTACTAACCATACAAGGCTATAGCAGAGTAAGACAGAAAGGTTGGATAGAGTGAGAGAGGTCCGGGAAGACAGGGTGCTAGTTACCAGTCTTGAAGAGATGACAGTTCCATGCAACAAAGATACTCAGACAAGTGTCTGAGGGTAGCACAGGAGTTTCCAATCTGTGGCGCTCTGAGAAAGAGAGTGGCAGGGTCTGTACACTGTGGCACATCTTGCTGTTGTTTATTGTAATATTTATACTCTATTCTGTGCCTTGGAGGGGAGAGTTAGTAATAATAAAGCCTGGAAGGCTTTCCCATGGAATAGACAACAAACAAACAAACAAACAAACAAACAAAACAACTGACAGTCAACTGATTGCTTTAATTGTGGAGAAGTAGGACATTGATGGGCTTGTGACAACCTCATAAGGTTGGGCAGGAGGGGGGTGAGAGGAGATTTTCATAGGGTATGCAATGAGGAATGGTAACTTGATTGCTTGATTGAATTATTGCTTGGAACGCCAAGGGCTGGAAGAGAGGATGAGCACACACCCCTCTAATGACCGGGTTGTTAGCATAAACCCATTATGTGGGCTTTCTGATTAATCCTAACCTGGGCTTTCTCACCATTATATTTCTAGACACACCTCAGGCCATCATGACCTTCGATTGACCTCCAGTCTGCCTAAACCAATGTGACCCCCAAAACTCTAATATGTCCAGTTATGGAAACTTGCAGGGAGGAGCAGTAGGGCATGCTAACAGAGTGGCCCCCTTCATTCCAAGATAGCTTTTGGGGCCCACCAAGGACCACTGCCTGAAAGGGAAAGTTGTATCAATCATGAATTTAATCACTAATAGCTCTTTGGATTTAAGCATTTAAAAAAAAAAAACCTGAGGCTGACAAACTTTTGTTCAATAAGATACATAGAAGAGCCTATATATGTTTTAAAAGTGTGCTAGAATTCCTTTTCTATTACATTCATATCATGAGTCAGGTGCCATATTTCCCATTAACTATAAATCTTATTAATTTGTGGTGTTGATTTGTTGTTTTCTTAAAGAATTTTACTTCTGGGTTCTATACGTTGGGTTAGTAGCTAAATCCCAAACTGCTGTCATCTATAAAATGGGAAATTGTTATATATTTTCTATGTTTCTAATTGGAGCTGTATTTTGTGGTGGCTCTTACATCCTAGAACACTATCTTTTGGTATCTGAATGAACTTTTTCTGTGGCACAGTTCTATCTATTATAATAGCATAATCATTATGAATTTTGTCTGGCTTGTACATGAGTTTGGAAGAATAAATATGCTTCAGAGATATCAGGGAAGCCAGCATGGTGTAGTGGTTTGAGCATTGGACTAGGACTCTGGAGACCAGGGTTTGAATTCCCACTCAGCCATGGACCCCTATTAGGTGACCTTGGGCAAATCACACACTCTTAGCCTCAGAGAAAGGCAATGGCAAATCTTCTCTGAAGAAATTCTGTCAAGAAAACCCCATGGTAGGCTCACATTTGAGTTGCCATAAGTCAGAAATGACTTGAAGGCACACAACAACAAAATAGATATCAGACCAAAAAAATTCCATACCATGCTTGACACCATAAATATGAATGTGCACAGTTTATGTATTTTAGGTAGACAGAACTTATTGTGGCTGGCCTAGTTTGATACATATTTGCAAGAGCAAATAAGCCCATTACCACTTTTTAAATGGTTCGTTAAAATATCATTTCATACATGAGCATATATTGTAACCTCATTGTGTTGCATGAACCCACTTCCAAACATCAGCTTAAAGACTGCTGTATCACTAATGTTTAACATTATGTAATGTCTTCCATAAGTTTCTAATTTTTTTAAAAAAAGGTGTCCATAATGAATAAATGGTGGGGGACCCTACCTGTTTCATATATCAGTGCTAGCGATGGGACATATGTCAAGGTTGGAGATGGGATCCAAAGCATCTTATTTATTTAGGGAAAAGGGACAGACCTTTGCTGCCACTCTTTTAATAAACAGAGTGCTTTAGGCATGAGAAGCCCAGAGACAGAGATGAGGCCAATCCTATGAGTTTTCTAGCCAATCTGAGTCTTCCGATCCTGAAATTTATTAAGTGATTCAAGATAAGTAAATAAGAGCAATAAAAACCTGTACAAAATGAAATATACATAGCATTTGCAGCTGTATATGGATACAGTTTATTAGTTTCAGTAATTTACACAAAGCACAACACCTGTAGAGGAACACGGGACCTATTCAGATGTTTATTTATTTAATTTATTTATTTAGTTATTTATACCCCGCTTTTCAGCCACAAGGCTATCAGAGCGGCTTACAAATTGTTTTAAGCAATAGCTATTTACACATCTACACTGCATTAAACAGTTTCCAATGTGTGTTAGCTAATTGCCCCCACAAGCTGGGTACTCAATTTACCGACCTTCGAAAGGATGGAAGGCTGAATGAACCTTGGAGCCCTCTGGAATCGAACTTGCAATGTGGTGGCTTGCAGTACTGGCATTTAACCACTGCACCACCAGATGTTGATGTGAACAAGCCAAATTCTTCACGGAAAATGGAGACTTAGGGCTTATTTTACACTGTCTTGTGCCTGTCTTAGAGCCCTGCAGTCCTGACAACACAGGGTATTTGCCCCTGCGCAGACCTCATGACCCCAGGGCTAAGACAGGGGGAAGATGGAGTAGGGCCTGATAAAATGTTCTAAAATAATACCTGGGGGAAGAATGCTCCTGCTGGGAAAAAAAGATCATGCCCCGTGAGACCACAAGAGCCCGTCCCATCAGACCAGCCTGTTGCTGCAGCTGCTGGTCTGCCTCACTCTCTCCAAAGCAAGAAGAAGTCCCACAGCATGTGACCAAGTCTGGTCACATGTAGGGGGCCTTGGCCACATGTTGCAGGCCAGCTTCCAGATGTCAGAGATTGTGACGCAGAGGGCAGTGGCCTCAGGGATGGACTGGTGTGCTTGTCTTGACTCTGGCCCTTTTTGTGGTAATAATGGGGAAGAACAGGCCTGAACCACAGGCAGGATCCCAGCGTATCCTGGCCCATGTAGGTAAGCCCAAAGACACAGTAAAGCTACTGCATTTTTATGTTGTATTGCCCATGGGCAATATTGCAAATGGGGAAGCAAGCATCCTAGCAAAGAGTGATGAAGGGTATATTGCCCATGGGCAATATTGCAAATGGGGAAGCAAGCATCCTAGCAAAGAGTGATGAGGTGTTTACCTTCTTGTACCTGGCTTATTAACATTTTTGAAGAAACAGAAGGCGAGGCATGAACTAAGGTACTGTTGGTCTTTCTAGAGCTAGGGGACTTTTGCATTACTCATTTGTTTTGGAAATTAGTGCCATTTGCTCACTTTTCTCTAATGGAGGAGAAATTCTTCTGTCAATGACAGGAAGTCTTAAAGGAGGTCAGTTCTCTGTCATACATGTGATATTCTCATAAAGTTGCAACATGCATATCCATAGTTTGGGTAGTGAAGTCAGATTGTCCCAATTTCTTCTGGAAAAACAAGAACAGTGTAGGGGCTAGATTAATGGCAACACTTTTCTGGCTCCAGTTACCAGTTCTCCCATTGCAAGAATGGTAAAGCTTTGTGTTTTGGTGTGGGACTCATCAGAATTCTTGAAAATCTATGGATAGAATTCTTTCTCAACATATATTGTGGCTGAATTTGGTAAGTGATAGAGTTTTTATTTGATTTAGTTTCAAGTGTGCTAGCCATCTGTTTATTGTAACGTTGCTAGCCTCAAGTAGGAGACAATGGGTTGGATACAGGCTATGGCAGTTGCACTTTTGTTCCATTGAAATCAATGTAGCAAGTTAGATACAGGGATCTTTCAGACTTCTGCAAATAACTGAGAGCTCTCTCAACAGAGAATGTATCTTATTACCAGTTTCTCTTGATGCTGCTTTCATTTCCATTTTGACCCTCCATTCCCTGCACAAGCTGGGAGGGATGGTGGAGGATAAAGGAAGATGTATGTCATGATTGGCAATTCTAGCCAATCATCATTCAGTGCCTTCAGTGCCTTGGCTCATTATTGTCTCTGGATGTTATAAGACCCATATGGGCATGACTTTGTTTTTTAAATTAAATTTTCTTTATTTCATAGCAAAACAAAAAGAACTGTATAACAGAAAAAAGCTACATTGTATATATAATATGGTTATAACATTGGATTTTGTTTGTTTACCACAGATATATAGATATAGAAAACAAGTTCAGGCATTCCACAAGGTTTTTAAGTTAACTAAAAATGTCCTAAAAATCTTAAGTGCTGTAAGGTACCATTTAAGCTTCCTACCTCTTATCCTGCAAGTAGGAGCAGGAGGAATGGCCGAGGAATCTGGTATGAGTCACAAGTCTTGAATTATTCAAGTCCACCCCCCCCCCTGTGATATATCCTGGAACTAAAAAAACCCCTCACCGTCTGGGCGAGAAAAATGCTCAGAGTTGCCACCGAGGGCTCATCTACACAAGCCAGGATATGCTGGCTCCCTGCCAATGTATCCAAGGCCTCAGATCAGGCCCATTGTTCTCCCATTACCACCTCCAAACAGGTCGGAGTCCAGACAAGCATGCTGGCCCATCGCTGAAGCCACTGCCACTGACATCTCCTTCACTGTCATAGAAGGCAGCAAGCCATACCACAACATGTGACCAAAGACCCTGCATGTGACCAGCCTTGGTCACTTGCTTTGGGACCCCTTCCTGCCTTCCAGGAGAGTGAAGCAGACTAGTAGGAGCAGCAGCAGCAAGGGCCCAATCCCTTCCTTTTCAGTGGGAAAGAATTAAAAAAGGTATTCTTTTCAAATGTTGTGTCAGACTCTACCCCATCTAGCCCTGTCTGATTTTGTATCTTCCCTGGGGTGGTGAGGACTGCCCAGGGGCAGAATGGGGCAAATGCTCTGCATCGTCAGGACTACAGACCTATAAGACAGGGGCAAGACAGGGTATATTGTCTATGTAGACAAGTCCTGAATGTTCTGAGACAACAAAAACTTTGTCTGGTTGTTTCAAAAACCAACAAACCAAGTACTAAAGCAACAAATACAGGAGCCAATAGCAACATTTTCTCTGTGTGGATATCTTCCTAGTTGTGTCTTAGGCACGAGTAATTGAGTATGGATCCAGCTCAACATTTTTGGGTATGAGTTATGTCTTACATGCAGTTTATATTGGATGGTTATTAAACTTTCATGATGAACAAACTAGCTGTGTTGTATTCGTTGGCTACTGTCTAAGCTATGGGGAGGAGGTTTCTTCTCATGTGATTAAAATATATGGGAATTCTTATTAACTAAGTGGACATGTGTAGCCGTTGGCTTAAATCCAATTGCTATTCTTAACAACTGTTGACTGGCAAGTCAAACACAAATCTGATTCATTCAATGGGTCTACTCTAGTTGGGACTAGTAAATGGATTTAGGCCACATAAATCAGATTGGATATATTGGTGAGATTTTGAACCCCATCCAGGCAGTACTCACTCAAATAGGCAATACTGATACTAGTAGAGCTGCAGGGCCATGCACTTAACTCTGTCAAAATGTCAAAATGTGGGGTTCGTATAGCCTTCCCTGTGATCAAGGGGAACCTTTGCAATACAGAGATTCTTCCATGTATGGAAGCTCCCTGTGCAATTTAGAATCTTAGAAAACCAGGGTTGCTTTGCTGATTTCTTTGCTTAAATGTGTTGCTTGTCCATTCAGCTGTTAGCATTGACAAATACTTGGAATCTACTGTGTTTTCTTTCAAGGAGAATTGAAGATCTGAATGACATAGTGTCCAGTTTATTCTGTTATTACTAACAGAAACATGGATAGCTATAATGGGGTGAAAAAAGAGTGTTTAAAGTGTCAGCAGATTGTGAAGCTGTAACAAACATACATAAACCTTTGCCCCTTTCTTGCTTTTACAAATACAAATCAAATCAACGGAAAAGCAAGATGCAGCTCATGCTCAATATAAGAAGCTTAATGTGTAGTTTGTGCAGCCACATTAGTATGTGTTTGGGAAGGGGGTACTGTGAAGTTACACTTAAAACATGAAAAATATTTTTAAGTAAGCTGTGGTTCACCAACAAGAAAAATAAATTACCCATGCATATACTTGTGTATATACTCTTTCAATGCTTCTTTGAGGAGATGTGCCAAAGAGCCACTTTCCCCACTCAGGCATTCAAAAAGTCCATAAGTGGTGCTGTGGTGGAGCGAGTATAGGGAACGGTGCTTACAGAGCCCCGTTTCAGATGACAGTGTCCTCCGTCCTCCTCCCGACCTTCCCCCATGCTTCCTCTGTGCTGCGGGTGCCACTTTTTATAGATGGATGCAGCACAGGGGAGGTCAGGAGGAGGTCGGGAGGAGGACAGGGTTGTCTGAAATGGGGCTCTGTAAGCATAACAGCCCCATTCTTCTCCTGACCTCTTCAGGGTTCCCCCCCCCATTTGAAAAAGTCCTTTGTCTCCACCATCCCAGTCCAAAATCTATCTATCTATCTATCTATTTATCTATTTATCTATCTATCTACATGTATAATTCTCTTGGGTATGTTGCCTTTCCCACCATGCTGATTGGCTGCTCAGGAAACACACCCAACCCATACCCAACCAATCATCACCCTCATGCAAATTCCCTCTCCACCTCACAATGTACACCTGTCACTCAATCTGTGGCCCAGATTGGGACCCGGGCAGTCAACTGGTGGCAGTGATGGGCTGCCTGTGATGGGACCTGGGCAGTCAACTGGTGGCAGTGGGGCAATGCTGCTGCTACAATGGGACCCAGGTAGTCAACTGGTGGTGGTGAAGGATAACAGAGTGAGTCACCCTCAGCAATTCCGGGAAAAGTGTGGAATGCTGAGAAGGGGGAGGAGGAATTTAAATCCATCAACCTACCTTATAGGGTTGTTGTGAGGTCTAACAGGTGTTTTTTGGGGAGTTTTTTTTAATGGCATATTGTACGCTGAGTCCAGCTAGCCCTAATAATTCTTCTAGCAGAGTTGCAAACAGCCAAACAGTTGTAAAAAGAAAGAAAGATGGGATACTCTTCCACTTCAGTGCGCTTTCTATAGGTCTTCTGAAATACAGGCTCTGTTAGTGTCTAAGATCTGCATTCTTCCGTCAGAAGTATAAAGCTGGCCTGTCTTTGAACAGATCCATTGCTTGTCACTCTTGCTTAATACAATACATTGTGCACCTTTTGTATCTGACTGTATGCCATTTATACTTCAGACATTTTTCTTTCAGACCCATGGTTTGGTTTTTTTTCTATATGGTGATGTGTACCATCTTGCAACTTTATCTTGGGAGATGAAAATTAGTATTTAATTTATTTCTGGCACAGTCATAGTAGCCCTTGGCAAGGCTTCGTTATTGAAGATTCAAGAAATCATGTGCTATATTTTTGTCTGAGTGCTTTAAAAGCAGGCTGCATTTGAAGCTATGCTCCTATTGCTGTATAAGCTGCAGTCAGGACAATAGAGATTCAGGGGTTGTCTAAATGGTGAAAATACCCCTCATGAAATTTGCTGGGAATCCTACCTGTCTAAATTGGATTCTATATCAATCTACACTATTTGGAAGGAGGGAGGCCAAAACCTGCAAACACAATGCAGGAAAAGCCTTTGCAGCTTTTCCCATAGTTTAAAAAAAAACAAAACAGTGAGGTGTGTGTGTGTGTTCCTGATCATTGGGACAAGCAATTCGAAGGGAAGAGCAAAGCTGATTGGCCGGGCGAGTGCAGGGTGGAGCTTGCTAACAGGGCAAGTGCCCACTGCTGTCATGTTGGATTTTCACCTTAGCGAGCGATCATTAAGGTGATAAAATGGGTTGGGTTGGGTTTTTTTTTTTTTTTTTTTTTTTGCTTTTATGTTAAATTGAAAAATCACTATATTAATCCAGTGCACCTTAGATGATAGGTTTTTTTTAAAAAAAGTTTGATGGCAGCAAAGTACTAACACAAGTAAATCACTTGCGGCTGCCATCTGGCATGCAAAGCTTATGGGGGCTTCTGAGGCCAAATACATGGTTGAGAGACGTCACTGCTGCTGTGAAATGTCATTACTGCAAGGTACTCTGTCCCCTCCCCCCCGTAGATGAGCCCTCAGAAAGAGAACTTGAACCCAGGACATATTAAATGTCTTGGATCTCAGTGGGACCTCTAGTGGCCAAATGGTAGAACTTAATAATGAGGTAAATGAATTTCCAGTGTTAAAATAAAGTCGTATCTGTGAGTTGTATTAATTACATGTAGTTGACTTCATTTTACAAAATGTCATATTTAATTAAAATGGCTTTATTTTCATCATAGGAAATGTGCATGTGAGCACACACAAACACTGAACCATTCCTTCAACAGTGTCATGTCCTATACCTAGAAAATCATTAAAGCAGGCATGGATTATGCATGGGCCATTAGATGTTCTTGGCCTGCAACCCTCATCATGCCCAGGCAGCATACCAATGATGAGGGACAGTGGAAACTGCAACCCAGTAAAATCTAGGGGAGGTACATTTTGCCCACCTCTGCTCTATAGATATGGTTTGAATAATTTCCACTGATTTCAGTGGTGAAATGAAACATAACATTCATAAGCCAAATAAGATTGTATATATGTGTGTGCAGATATAACATGTTTGTTCCTGTGGACTGAGAGGCAGTTGATTCTCACTTCTGATTGTAGCTCCTCATGCTGCAACTAATTGCTGTTCTGAAGGGATTGTGACCTTCAGAAGCAGTGTGTGTATGTAGGGGAGGCATATGTGAGGGAATGACGTACAACAGTAAGAGAACAGGAGTGAATAGCTGCTCTCTGTGTGTAAAATACACTGTCCTTCAGACTGTGTTTATGGCAAACCTATCTAAGTTAAATGCTTAATTTTTGATTGCATCATTCCTTAAATCTTTAATGGCACAATTACATTTGTCATGCTTGCTCCCTCATTAGTTTGTGGTGCTGACAAGAAGTTGTATTTCAGAGACTTGAAACTTTTTAAAGTTCAGTAGCTGTGCGAGTTAGTCAGATGCATTAGATTCCTACTTTGTGCACCAGATATTATTTAAAAGGATGCCTTTGAAATAACTTGTACTCAAAGGTGGTCAGGTTTGCTTTTCAGAGTGAAATTACAGTTGTCCCTTCATATTCGCTGGGGGTTGGTTCCAGGACCCCCTGTGGATACCAAAATCTGTGAATACTCAAGTCCCATTATATGCAATGGCATAGCAAAATGGTGTCCCTTCTATCATGGCAAAATCAAGGTTTGCTTTTGGGATTATTATTTTGTAAAGAATATTTTCAAGACGTGAATGCTTAAATCCATAGTTACCAAACTGATGGATACAGAGGGACAACTGTACTATACTTCCTATTCCAACAGTAATGCGCCACAGTTTTTAACAATTCCACTTGTCCTGCAAAATCAATCAACCTTGAGCTTAAAAAAAAGAAAAGAAAAAAGTTCTGGTTTCAGTGTGCTTATTTATTCATGTAACAAAAAATGTTACATATTTACAAATGTATTGTAGCAGTAATGATGATCTTTCATTTTTAGTGAGTGGCTGTTTTACTAAATTATGAGTTATTTCTGTCTGCCTGATTAAGGGTCCTTGTCAATGACATATTCACTGAAATTTTGAAACAAACTTATTCATTTAAATAAAGCAGATGAATGTATTAATCAGCTGAAAGGCAAACCAATGACTGTATAAAAATAAGTCAATAATTATATATAGTAGAGGCATAGTTCAGTTAACAAAGCCTCTGACCAAAAAGGGTCCTTTTTACAACATCATTTTACACTTGCTCAACTCCCATTTTCCTCCTTGTCTTCTGTCCAGCTAGACGTATTTTAGTAGCATTGGTACTAGGAGGATGGTGAAGGAGGGCTGGAGAAATACCGGTTTTCGATGTTGGGTTCCAGCAGTGTATCCTTAGTAAAGAATGCAATAAAAGCTTGAACTATGAAAAAATGGGATTCTGCTCTAGCCGGTCCTATGGTAACTGTGGCCAAATCCACACTACACATGGCTCCTTTCTATTGAATTATAGGATTTGTAGTTTTACAAGGTCTTTAGCCTTCTCTGCCAAAGAATGCTGGTGCCTCACCAAACTACAAATCCCAGGATTCCATTGGAAGGAGCCATGGTAAATAATTGCCATGGTTTCTTTTTACCATCAAGCAAAGACTTTTCTTTTCAAGCAGGCTTTTAACGTTTAAGGAGGAGGGCTTATTTTATATGTTTTAGATTTTATATGTTTTAATTTGATTTTATAATACAGTTGTCCCTTCACATTTGCTGGGGTTTGGTTCCAGGACCCCCCGTGAATACCCAAATCCATTAATACTCAAGTCCCATTATATGCAATGGCATAACAAAATGGTGTTCCTTATCTAAGATGGCAAAATCAAGGTTTGCTTTTTGGATTTTTTTTTTAAAGAATATTTTCAAGCTGTGAATACTTAAATCCATGAATGCCAAATCCATGACTGTGGAGGGACAACCGTATTTTAATTTGTATATATTGCATTTTTAATCTGTTGTTTTATGGAAGCCGCCGTGGGTTCCACCTGGGAGAAAAGTGGCATACATATGAAATCAATCAATCAATCAATCAATCAATAATCCAGTTTCAAACGGGATTATTTGTGTAGTGTGGAAATGCTTTGTGTGTGCCTGCCTACATCAAAGATCAGCTTCCCCCAGACCCCTTTCTGAGCATGCATGAATAGCAGAATGGAGACAAAAGCCTATCTCATGAGCTATCCTAAGTGTTAGAAAAACCATAGATCTGTAGGTTCTCCATGTGTAGACCACCAAAACAGAAATCATAACAAAAGCGGAGGCTGGTGAAAGGAAAAGTCATCCCATGATTCACTTTGGAAGAAGCCTTCAGATGATCTGTAGAATGTTTAAAATGTTTTTGTCTGCTCACACAAAGCTTACCTGACCTGGTCCTATCATTTCATGAGTGCATATTGTTAGTTTTGAATAAAAAGTTTGCTGAAACATGTTGGATTGCTCTTCTTTTAGGTGGGGCAGAAGCCTATCTCTTTTTTTTAACATGTTATTTCTGCCTCTAGTACCAACATTTTTGTCAAAGAAAGTATTCCAGGAACACATTGACTTCATTAACTGAGGTGTAACTGTATTTGCTTTTGGCCTGATTAGAAACTCTTGAAACTTAAAAGATTTAGACTGCAGTTGTATACAAGATTACCTGGGAGTAATCTCCACTGGATTGGAGTTCCATACAATGGAAATTGTGATAAAATAAACTTGCATAGAATTGCCCTGTGAATGGACAAACATCAGTAATGAAACAGGACTCATAGCTATGTGTGTTCTGTGGTTAAAGTTTAAAACACACTTAGCCATAATTTGCATTATTTTTGCTATTTGTTCACTAAAACTGTATCCCTTCCTTCTGCCCTGCTATGCATATTACCATAGCAGAAAACAGAGCTGTGCTCGCACATTAAGAGATTGGCGGAATCATAGCAATGTGGTATTCAATGAGAAACTAGCACCTCTGTGAGAAGTGTTGGAATGTTCCAGGGTGTCCTTGGGGATTAGTTGGTGTCTTTCACAACAATGAACCCCCTGTCAACAGTCTTGGTCATGGGCAAACACCAGCCAAGCATACACAAGCTCTTATCAGCTTTAGTTAGACTGTGCATTCAAAAAAAGCAATGTCATAAAAACCTTCAGTGGCTGGCAATTCCAGAGCTCACTGCTAGAGCTGAAAAGAATTCCCAAACAGCATAGGCCTCTTATCAACTTTAATTGCTAGGCAGTGGAGAATTGCTGTTTGTTCAACCTCATCCAGTATTAGTAGCTTTGTGGTAGGTTGCGCTGTGTGTGTGTGTCTGTGTGTCTGTGTATGTGCGTGCGCTTGTGTGCCTTCAAGTCTCCTGTCGACTTATGGTGACCCCATGAATTTCATAGGGTTTTCTTAGGCAAGGAATATTCAAAGGTAGTTTTGCCAGTTCCTTCCTCTGAAATATAGCCTACAGCACCTGGTATTCATTGATGGTCTCCTATCTAAGTATTAACCAGGGCTGACACTACTTAGCTTCCAAGATCAGACAGGATCTACTGCCTTTATAGTATTTAGGCATTCTAGATGCTATAGTGACAGAGAAATGCTTGGCCAACAGTGTTTTTAATAGAAATGTGGGAAATGCTATGTTAATGGTAATTGGCTTTATCAATGACATCAATAGGGCTATGGTCATTTTGTAAGGCAAATAAGTTAGAATATGGAACATAGAATATGTTTAAAAAAAACACCAAAAAATAATTACTGGTTAGAATTCCCCTGTCTAGAGACACATCTAAATGAGGTGATGTAATGTGGATTGCTGCGCATTAATGCAAAATCGCAGCAGCGTTCATTTGTCTCCATGGTTTTTTAGCAAGATCGCTGGTATGAGAAGTCATCTGTGTTTGAGGTTCACACAGAAGCATGCCTACAAATCAAGATGGTGGCTGTGAGTAAATTACTCCTGTTATTATTCTCCACATGTTGCCACGCTGCACAAGTTTTAAAAAAACTTTACATCTAAGGTGTTTAAGTGTGACATTCCACTTAAAAAAAACTGTTCAGAGCTGCAAAAATGCACATGATCGCTACCACGAAACTTAAAAATGATAGTTCCAGCCATTTTGTTGCTTGCAAGCCCACACCCCACGCATGTCAAACCAATCAACTTTTGACTTCCAGGATGAGCTGCACTGTGAATCAGTTGTCCAAACAGGTGATAATACACATTTCCACATATTTTAAAAAAACTTTGGGAAAAGCTGCGAAGGCTTTTCTGATGCAGTTTTTGGCCCCCCTCCTTCCCAAAATGGTGACTCACTGCAGGAACTTGTTGGGACAAAAGGTATTCTCCTAGAATTCTATAAGGAGTTTTTTTACTAGGGTAAAGCAAATTCCATAAATATTTTACTAATCATAACAATAAATTATTTAAAAAGTCCACTTGGGAAGCAAATTTATATAGCTTTATCATGCCCTGCTAGGCTTGTGCTTTCTATAGGCCACTTTCTTGTGAGCAAAATATCAACCAATTTTGTTGTGACATCCAAACTATACAGAACAGTCTACCTGTTCTAGTCATCTCATTTAGATAGACCTCATATATGAAAGAAAGCAGTATCATAAAAATTTCTTCAATGTCTCACAGTTCCAGAGCTCACTACTGGAGTGAAATGAATCAGTTGTATATTTACCAGTCTTTATTGAGCACCCAATATGGCTGAGCACTAGCAGCTTATGAACAAAAAAATCAAGTGGCAAACTGGAGAAACATGTGTTTGTTCTACCAGTGTCTCCTTGAGAAACTTAATTCAGATATAGTTTGTAGAATGTCTTTGCCTCAGAGCTATATATAGAAGTACAAGTGTTAGGAGTGCTTTTTACCAGCTTGTTAGCCAGCTGTAATCATGAGCCAGCATGGTGTAGTGGTTTTGGCATTGGACCACTCTGGAGTCCAGGATTTGAATTCCCACTCAGCCATTGAAACCCTTTGGGTGACCTTGGACAAGTCACACTCTCTCAGCCTTAGAGGAATGCAAAGGCAAAACCCCTCTGAACAAATCTTGCCAACCTCTCCTCCCCATGATAGATTTGCCTTAGGATCAACATAAGTCAGAAACGACTTGAAGGCACACAACAACAATAATCATGTCAGGGGAAAACAGATCTTATACTTGTTCTGGTTGTATCCACACTACACTGCTGAAATGCACTGTTTATAGGGCTGCCTTTAAAGATGGTTCTAATTACACTGGCTGCATAGTGGTGTTGAGTGCTAAAGTCCTAAGTGGTTTGAAACCACTGCAAGGAACAACCATGTTGTCTGAAGGGACCACTTTGCCTATACCTTAAGATTAATTTCAGAGACTTTTTCAGTCTTGCCATCAAAGTCCATCAGACAGATGAGCAGTAGAGACAGGGACCTTTCAGTGACGGCCCCATATCTCTGGAATTCTCTTCCAAGTGGCATATGTATGGCATCATCTTTGTTAGGTTTTGAAAACTATTGTTTCAATATACACTTTACTAAAAGTATTGCTTGGATTTTCAGCTAGTGCTGTTTTTAGTTTTATAACTGGATTGTTTTCTGTACTTACGTTATTTATGCTTGCAAGTCACTTTTGGAAGGCTTTCCCTCAATTGTAGCATAAAAATCATCTGAATCAGGAGTGGGCAAAGGGTAGCCAACATACGTACACAAAGTTCTCCAAGACAGTTTTTGAGGCTGTGATTGGGTTGGGGTGAAGAAGAAGTGGTGAGGTCTTCTGAGGTCCTGGGGGCGGGGCAATGTTCTCTCCCATACCCTGGAAGATGACCATCTTTGATATAAATAAATAAATATTGGTTTTCAAACCATTAAGGTATATTTTATAATTTTCCAATTCATCAGTTCCTATGCTGATATAGTATCATGATTTGTTGATTTGTAATTAAATGTAATTATTACATTTGTAGCACAGTTTTCCTCTAAAGCACCCATCCTTGCGTACATAGTTTCTGCCCTTCTGTCTTCATAATAACCCAATGACTTAGACTTGACTGAGAGATAATGACTGGGCCAAGGACATCTAGTAAGCTTTGTGGCTAAGGGAGGGGGGATTTTCTAGTGGTATGGTCTAGGAGAGAACTTTGTCTCCTACATGACCTCAGAAGACCTCATCACCTCTTCAGCACCCCAGCCCCAACAAATAATGGTGGGCACATGCATTAAGCCTCTGAGTGACCAATTATTAGGGAACAACTGTAGGAAGGGAAGATGTCTTTTGGCTTTGTTTCCTTTTGGTCAACTTCCGGGAGGCTTCCAGTTTGGCCATTGTGGGAAACCAGGTCCTGGACTAAATAGTCCTTTTGTTTGGTCCAGCATGCTCTCTGTTGATGCAAAGCACTCTTGTTGAAGAATTTCTGTGGATATCTGACACTCCAAATTTCACTGAAATAAAAGATCCCATTCCACACATCTCTGGTTTCATTTGTTCATTGCAACATGAACCTAAGGAGGGACAGGACTACTGTCATTGGAAAATAAATAAATAACTTGCTTCAACTTTTCAAAAACAAATAGATGGCAACTCTGCCATTTTATTGAACTGGGCTGCTTTTGTATGAAAGCTGCCTCTCCCTTCTGCTGGATTAACAATTATTACCACTTGTGCCTTACCAGGGCCCCAAGTGAGATAGAATTATCTGGTAGCTTCCTGGTATGAAGAATGTCCTGGTCCTGTCCTTATGCTTTGTGTTCCTTTCAGATTCCTCAGTGTTCAGAGTATGAGAGTTATTCTTTCTTTAAGACTAGGGGTGTGGTTAAATGCCAGTACTGCAAGTCACCACGTTGCAAGTTCAATTCCAGCGGGCTCCAAGGTTCACTCAGCCTTCCATCCTTCCGTAGGTCGGTAAAATGAGTACCCAGCTTGTGGGGGCAATTAGCGAACACACATTGGAAACTGCTTAATGCAGTGTAGATGTGTAAATTGCTGTTGCTTAAAATAATTTGTAAGCCGCTCTGATAGCCTTCTGGCTGAAGAGCGGGGTATAAATAAAAATAAATAAAATAAAATAAATAATTTGCTGAATAGCCTGGATATATGTGCTAGAACTTACATAGAAATATTTTTTTCAAAAAAAAAAATAGCAGTTTGTTTGTGTTTCACAGTGTTGGGAGGATTCTTTAGAAAGGAAAATTAAAAAAAAGCCTGCTGTCAACCCACACTCCACTGTGTGCCTCATTCTCGCTGTGGTGACTAATGAAGTGTTTGTTAAACCAACATATTAATTATACAATAATTTCTGCTTATGTTTGTGGGGGGTCTTTCATCTTAAACTGGCCTTTATTGTTACTTTATTACTTATATCCTGCAGCATGAGGTGGTCTCCCATCCATTCACTGATTAGGTTTTCCATTGCTTTGCCTCAGCATTGCTCCTGCAACATCAGAGGTTTACAGGTGGTTTGTTGGGTCTGTGCCTGTCACTGGATGAGAGTTTACATCAGGTACAGTAAACTCAGAGAATGCAATATCATGTTTTCCCATTCTTGATAATTAAGGAAAGCTTGAAGAAGGGACTAGCCAGTAACATAGGTAATTTTGATGATTGGGATAAAATTAGACCATAGTCAAGAGGACAGATTCATTTCTCAATACTAATAAGTGTAGAAGACTTAGGGCTTGTCTACACTGGCCAGATTATTCTGCCTTCTGGCTGGAGTATTCTGCCCCGTAGCTGGGCCAGGTCCCTCTGTTAATGTGATAAAACAGGTAGAAGTCTGCATGTGCGTGCCAGCTGGTATTGATGGGCACCTCAGCCACACACCCTCTAAAGCCAGGAAGGAAGCCCTCAGTATGTGATCAAGGCTGGTCACATGCTGGGGACTTTGAACACATGCTAGAGGCCTCCTTCCCAGCATCAGCGCAACACCAGCAGCAGAGGCGTCTGGCTATACAGCCCAGTGTGCAGGAATGGTCACCTGCATTCCCGTGCTGGATCCATCTGGGTTTTCCTGTATGATGCATGTTTTCCCAGGATTTATTTTGAAATATTTTTAAAGGGTTTACCCCTGCCTGCAGACTGTCCAGAGGCAAATCTGTCTGTCGTCAGGAATTTCTGGAGGTAAATTGGGGCAAGAGCCCTGCATTGTTTGGACTGCAGGGATCCAGCACGGGGGGAACCTGGAGTAAATTGCCCATCTAGACAAGCTCTTTGATGCTATATGTTTTGTAATAGTTGTATTTGGATGGAATATGTGTACTTGGTCTTAACTGATGAACTATATGAACTGTATTGTGTATCTACTATGTACTATGTATTGTGATGTATGTACCCCGCCCTTATCCTGAGGGGAGAGGCAGGTAATAAATAACTAAGGAGATTTTCAGACGCAATTTGCAGCAGGATATATTGCAAAACAGTTCCGTTGCTGCCGCGCGGTAGGGGAACTGTTTTGGATGATGCCGTCCCTCTGCCGAAACCCTCTGTGTCACTTCCGTGACAGAATGGAGGGAACTGCATCATATTTCATTTACGATTGTTGTGTGCCGTGAGTGAAATATGACGTGGTTTCCTCTATTCTGTCACGGAAGTGACACGGAGGGTTTCGGCAGAGGGGGGGCGTCGTCCGAAACAGCTCCCCTGCCGCGCGGCAGCAACGGAGCTGTTTTGCAATATATCCTGCTGAAAATCGCGTCTGAAAATCTCCTAAGTATCATTATCATCATCATCATCAACAGGAGTCTGATTTGATACCTAGCTAATTTGATATCCAGTTAAATATTATCACACACAATTAAACGCCAGTTCATGGCATGCTATAAAATGTCACAATCTTTACTGGAAAAGATTCAGAATGGCAACCACATTATGTTTGTGCAACAAAGGAGATTTTCAGACTACACTGTTATAGTGTTACTATTCCACTTTAATGGCTCTGGCTGTCTCCTGTGGAATTCTGGAGTTTGTAGTTTAGTGAGGCCTAAGAGCTCTCTGGCTGAGAGTTATAAATGCCCCTCCCTAAACTGCAAATCCCAGGATTCAACAGGAGGCAGCCATAGCAAATAAAGTGGAATAATGACACTATAACAGTGTTGTCTGAAAATCTAGAAAGTCAATCAAGAAAAAAAGGGGGAGGGGTTAAGGAATGTTTGTGTGATCCCAAGCTGAGTCTCATGTACTTGGATCTCAGACTGTGTGTATGGATATGAATATTTGTACAAAAGTGGAAAAAAGGAGAGAGTTTAGTCACATGGATTGTGCTATGTCAGGATCTTTTTTTCTCACAGCTTATAATAGATCTTTTTTTGCTTGCTTGCTTGTTGATTGAGTCTTAATGCTTACATCCTAAATACTTATTTCAGCAAGGATAAGCCAACAGCCAGGAAAAAGTTAACCATATTTGTCATAAGGAATTAAAAAAAAATCTAAGTACAATACCTTTATTAGGCCTGCAAAAATATATGTGCTTTCAGGATTTTGATTAGGCAAGAGATTGTAAAAAATGGGGAGGAGGATAGAATTAAAAAAGGCTGATTTGATGTTAAGCCATTATGATCACAGTTTTGGGATGGAACTGTAGAAGAGGAATCTGCAGACATGCAAATTAGCCTGTAGCAGCCAATGGGTTGGGTTCAGATATGTGACGGTTTGCTTGCTTACTAAATGTCATGTTTTGTCTAGCTTCTTATAACTTCAGCATTCTTTACAAAACTCTGATAAGGGGAAAATATCCACAGACGACAGCAGTTTAATCTCAGCTACTGACATATGCTCTCTGTCAAATATGCAACAACCAAAGAACATGTTAAATGTTCTGTGGAAATGCTGAAGTCTACTTAGTTCTTTTTCTTCATCTCAATCCATATCTGTTTCTTGTCATTCCTAAGAAAGGTCATTGCCTTTACAGGACCTTTCCCCTGCCCCTTCTCTGTTTATCTGGCAGAATTTAATTTTTTTTAAAGGAAACTGATGGGACTAGATGTATTCTTTGTTCACCAAAGGCTTGGAACATATGTAGAGTTAACTGTGTACAGAGTCCTTTGGTGCACTCCTAGACATATTTATACATAAGTGAATCCACTAATAACACTTGCTCCCTAGTAAGTATATTTACAATTACAGCTTTAAATAGCTTTCTATCTTTAGTTGATTGTGTTGAAAAAGTATGTTGCTGCTTGCTGACAGCCTGCTGTTGGATCAGTGGATGATGATGTTGTTGCTGTTGTATGCCTTCAAGTCATTTCTGACTTATGGCAACCCTAAGGCAAATCTATCATGGAGTTTTCTTGGCAGAATTTGTTCAGAGGATGTTTGCTTTTGCCTTCTTCTGAGGCTGAGGGAGTGTGACTTGCCCAAGGTCACCCAGTGGGTTTCCGTGGCTGAGTGGGAATTTGAATCGATCTCCCACTGTCCTAGTCCAATGCTCAAACCACTATACAATGCTGCCTCTCCAAACAAAATTAAACAGTATGAAGATGTCATTCATTTATGTGAGAAAGAAACTAGACATGGCCACATATGACTGGTTAGTCTCAATTTCTGAATGTCCAGCCACTGCTGCTTCTTTTTGTAATAAATAGGCTTGGTCAGGGAATTAAAATATTAAAAAAAAATATATCATTGTCATGTAAAATTCATATTTTATCCACATGATCAATTTTGTACCAGAGCTCTTTTTTCCTGAAATTACAATACTGGTTATTCACTTTTTTACATGCTTACATCTATATTCTACCATTGTTACAAAGAGTTTAAGGCAATGTACACAATCTTCCCCCCTATTTTTTATCCTCACAACAACCCTCTCAGTACGGCTGGTTGTTAGTCTTTCTTCCTCTATTGCATATAACTTGAATGTGATGCAACATATAGTGTTAATAATGATGGATAGGCCACTCTTATTTTGCTTATTTTAAACTTTAATTTGTACAAATGTGATTTCTAAATGAGAGATGCCAGAGCTGTAGCCTGGCTTATATTGCTTATCCCAGATTGTGGAGACTGGTTGTTGTTATTGAGCATTGACAGAAAAGCACATTGCAGGCTTGCAGAGGATGTTTCTCTTTCATAGTTACTTCTCTTGCCTATGGTAGAGTCTGGCACTGAAATGGATTATCAGCTAAGTCTGAGCTCTGCTTCAGACTGAGCTCCAGTCTTAGCTGATCAAAAAAGGCAAATTTTGTCATTACAAATCCAACCTGTGTTTGAAAGAGAGAGAGAGAGAGAGAGGAGAGAGAAAGGGTTTTGTTTTGCTGACAGAACAGGAGCTGTGGTTACAGTTCCCTGTCCAAGATCTACAAGCAGTGCAGTTGCATAAACTATAGGTTCTGCCAAGAAGATAACAAATATCACAGTGCTCTGCTTAGAGAGAAAGAAAGAGAGAGAGAGCAACCAAATCATTTTTGAATTGATTTTTTTTTTTAGGTTCTGTACACATCTAATCTAGGTTGCAGGTTTCATTTCAAAAACCTCTTTCATGGGTGTGTGGCAAATGGAGAAATTGTTCAGCAAGTGAATTTGCTGTGTAAATACCTCAGTAGATGCCGGCCCCTTTTTTTCTTCCAGGATACTTGTGAAATGAAATTAACCACAGTCTGGAACAGGATGTGTGGGTGAGAATCATGCAGCCCACTAGATGTTGCTGAACTGCCAATTTCATCATGAAACCATGGGCGTTGGTTTTGCAGATATGGGGGTGACCTACACTCATGTATAAATCCAGAAATTTTAGTCAAAAAATTGTCCCCCAAACATGGGTTGACTTACCCACAAGTCAATGTAAGTACTGAACCTTAATCCTCATCAGAAAAGGAACATCCTTTTCTTTGTGTAGAGTGGCAAAAAAACCCAAGAGCTTAGTCCATCCCAGGAGAACCTTTTAAAAGCACAGATCCCCTCTACTTTTTCTGCTGCAGCACCACTTCTAGCCTTTTTGAATGCCTGGGTGGTAAAATGGTGGTGACTCTTTGATGCTTCCCCTCAAAGGAGTAGTGAGAGAGTAGAGGGAGTAGGTGCTTCTTTTAGGTTCTCTTGGTATGGACTAAGCTCTCACCGTTTCCCACTCATCTGAGTAGAGTGGCAAAAGGCCTTTTTGAATGCCTGGTGGGGGGAATAGCAGCAGTGGTGTGGTACTTTCCCCTCTCCATGGAATGACCCTTGACTTGTCCATGGGTCACGTCAAAATTTGTAATTTTGGCCCCCAAACTGACCCTAGACTTATACATGAGGTCAGCTTATACAAGATTATATACAATAGGTCAAAGTGGAAGAGAATGTGTGGAAGGAAGCTAGTTGGGAGAGGCAGGACTGACAGATTCAGCTGACGTTCTGAGACTGGGTTAACAGCACTTCTGAATAATGTGCTCTGGTTTTATGCCTCTGTTCCTCCTATCCGTAACTTACTTGGTGGCTGGAATTTTTGAAAAGTGTTCATTAGCATAGAGTGTTCTTTAAAGCATGGTGCTTTTCACTAATGCAAATGTCTTATCCATTTGCTGTTAAAACAAATACAGTACATCCCTTAGAAAGGCTATTGAGGTGGGGGGGATCACCATTAATCTACCAGTCTAATTGAACAAGAAGAAATAAAATGGGCTGGCAAAGAGATATGTTCATTTTAAAGATACAGAACCTGAAAGGGGTGTTGCAAGTGCTTTTTATCAGCTAAAACTGACACAAAGCAGGTTTGGAGGGAAAGCCCCAAATAAGATGATTCAGCTAATAGGCAGATGTGAAAGGTGGCTAATAACATGATGTGATTCCTTGTGAAAAGTGAGCAGACCAATGGTAGCAGTGCCTGTGAAAAGGTCTAATACGTATGGCCAGCTAGGCAATGATAGATGAAGCTTGGCAGTGGTGCCATTGCCATCTCCACTTGGAAATACCATTGATTAAGTAGAAATTGGGCGTATCCAGACAGGAATAAAATCTCTGGAAGTATCAAGACTTTCTAGTTCTTTTTGTTTCGATTTTACCTGCATATTCATGGTTTTGCATCCAAACTCTTTCTTGAAAAGAAAAAAACAACAGATTTCCCTCACTCCCCCCGCCCTTGTGATCTTTCTCCTTCTTCTCCCACTAGTCACTCAGGCAATGTTTCAGAAATTGCCTTTCACCAGTTTCTAGTGAGATCTTTAAAATGATTATTCAGAACTTACAGTATAGTCAAAGTGTTAACGTGCTTTAGCAATATTACACTAGATGAGTGTTGGGATTATTTTCTTTCGCTGCTAGCATCTCTCTTTCTCTGGCTTGAATCTGCTGTCCTGGAAACAGTTGCTATGTTTCTTGGTGGCAGCCATCTTAGCTAGTTCCAGGATAACAGAAGCACACTGCCAAGGGAGAGAGACATTTCATTTTGGGAAATACTGGTGCTTAATTTAATCTGACCTGAAAAGTGGGAATAAAAAAGTCCTTGTAAATACTGGGAGTATTGTGGGAATACTTCACAATGGGGAAAATGTCATGTAGTTCCACGCCTCCATAAATATATTGGAAAGGATAGAAACAAAACTGGGGACTTTCTGGCTTTTCTAGTCTGTGCGGATGTTGTTGGTGTGAGGCACAAAGGAAGGGAACAGCATCCTCTGGGGCTTGCATAGACACAGTGCTTCAGTGAGTTCTAGGATATGAATCAGAGGAAAGCGAAGTTAGACTGTGTGGTGGGAAACCCTGGAGACAGTTTGTGTTTTTGTTTGTGTGTGGTGGTGGGGATGGCGTGGGGAGGAAACGTAAGCAGTAGAAGCTGGTGGCTTCTATTTCAGTGGGGTGGGATGTCCATTCTAGGTGCTGAACTGATTTTGGAGATAATATTAAGCAGCTTGGATAGTTCCTTTAAACTTTAAAGCTTGAACTAAAATATGAGCCAATCCACTCCAGGTTTTAATATGGGCTTTAAAGTTGCTCTCAGGGTGCAGAACCTTATCCTTAAATAGATTCAGTATCTTGATGTTTTCAACTTTTAAAACTATCCAAAAGCTGGAATGAACTCACTGCTCCACTGCATGGCAGCCGCTAGCTGCCACTGCGCTTAAGGAACAGGAGAAGGAAAGTGACAACAACCATTAGGTATTCTGTCTAGTCTATGGAAGAAATTAAACTTCAGCCTACTATTAACCAAGGAAATGAATAATTAAATGCACACTGGCAGGGCTTGCTTTTCTTAGAGATGTTTTATTTTAAAAATAACCTCTGAATCTTACGGTGAAAAAATTCCTTGCATTAAAGATTGTACCATCCTTAATCCTATTCATTACATGTGAAATATTAGGAGGACCTAACAAAATTGTCTTAAAGTTGTTTCCGCCCCCCCCCCAGCCCCTCGGTATAGGGGAAAATGTATAGAAGGTAATGTATAGAAGGTTGTGTTAATGTCAAAAATTCTGGTAAACATGAGCTTATGTTTGTATGTAGAGTTCTACATACATTGTGTTTGTTTCCTTCCTTTTTAGTGATTCTCATAATTCTCATAAGTCAGCAATCAGAAGGAGGTGTCTGGTAGTAAGGAGGATGAAGGGTACGATTCCTCTCTTGTATTGTGGTTGAGATTGCACATGAAAGTGAAAACTAGTTATGAATATATCATAACATTCTAGATATATTTTAAATAAAAAGGATTTCATTACAACTTGCCTTTTCTGAAACCTGTGTTTAGTATTTTGCATTTTATTTATTTGGTTTCAGGTTATATCACAAAGCATAAATAACTAAAAAAAAATTAATCAAAAAAATTGAGAAGAAGGTAGAGAACTTAGAGGGGATCCGCTTGTGCAATAAGCATGAAACCATAATCTTGAGAAATATAATCGTCCCTCCACATTCGCGGGGGTTAGGATCTTGAGACCCCCGCGAATGTGGAAAAACCACGAATAAAAAATGCTTCTCCCACAAACCCGCCCAGTGGGAGGGAGGCGGCAGGTGTCTGGCCAGCCTGGCTGGCCTCTCCGTGGCCTTCCGGAGGGGACTCCGGGCCTTAGAAGCCCCAGAGCACACTTAGGAAGGCCAGGGAAGGCAGTGGGCAGGTGGGAAGCTGCCCTGCCTCCCCGCAGCCTTCCTGAGCGGACTCTGGGGCTTTGAAGCCCCGGAGCCTGCTTAGGAAGGCCGGGAAAAGCAACGGGCAGGTGGGAGGGTAGCTGCCCTGCCTCCCTGCGGCCTTCCTGAGTGGACTCTGCGCCTTTGAAGCCCCGGAGCCCGCTTAGGAAGGCCGGGGAAGGCAGCGGGTGGGCGGGCGGCTGCCCTGCCTTTCCCTGGCCTTCCTGAGTGGACTCTGGCGCTTTGAAGCCCTGGAGCCTGCTTAAGAAGGCTGGGGAAGGCAGTGGATGGGTAGGAAACTGCCTTGCGTCTCCCCAGCCTTCCTGAGCAGACTCTGGGGCTTTGAAGCCCCGGAGCCCACTTAGGAAGGCTGGGGAAGGCAGTGGGCAGGTGGGCAGGAGGCTGCCCTGCCTCTCCCCGGACTTCCAGAGCAGACTCTGCTGCTCTGAAGCCCCAGAGCCCCCTTAGGAAGGCTGGGGAAGGCAGTGGACAGGCAGGAGGGAAACTGCCCTGCCTCTCCCCGGCCTTCCTGAGCGGACTCCGAGGCTTTGAAGGCCCGGAGCCCCCTTAGGAAGGCCAGGGATGGCAGTGGACGGGCAGGAGGGAAACTGCTCTGCCTCTCTCTGGCCTTCCTGAGCGGACTCCGGGGCTCTTAAGCCCTGGAGCCCCCTTAGGAAGGCCGGAGAAGGCAGTGGATTGGCGGGAGGGAAGCTGCCCTGCCCCTCTGCAGTCTTCCAGAAGGGCCTCTGGGGCTTTGAAGGCCCGGAGCCCGCTTAGGAAGGCCAGGGAAGGCAGCAGGCGGGTGGGAGGGAGGCTGCCCTGTCTCCCTGCAGCCTTCCTGGGCAGACTCCAGCACTTTGAACTCCTGGAGCCCCCTTAGGAAGGCCGGGGAAGGCAGTGGACGGGCGGGAGGGAAGCTGCCCTGCTTCTCCGCGGCCTTCCTGAGCGGACTCTGGCGCTTTGAAGCCCTGGAGCTCCCTTAGGAAGGCCAGGGAAGGTGGCGGACGGGTGGGAGGGAAACTGCCCTGCTTCTTCCCGGCCTTCCTGAGAGGACTCTGGGGCTTAGAATCCTCAGAGCCCCCTCAGGAAGGCTGGGGAAGGCAGTTGGATGGAGCGAGGGGAGCTGCCCGGCCTCTCCCCGGCCTTCCTGAGGGGACTCCAGGGCTTAGAAGCCCTGGAGCCGCCTCTGGAAGGCTGGGGAAGGTGCAGGCGGGAGGTTGCCCCGCCTCTCGCTGGCCTTCCCGAGGAGGCTCAGGGCTAAACTGCAAATAATCAAAACTGCGCGTGTGAAAGCCACGAATGTGGAGGGGGAACTGTACAGGTCGACCCCCATATCTGCAGGGGATACGTTCCAAGACCCCCCCCCCCTCTGCATAGCTGCGACCGTGGATAATAGGGAACTCTATTATTTTCAATGAGATGAACACTGGACTTTGACCATAGAATTGCACTGGAGGACCTAGAAATGCCTAGAGAGAACATATTTTTTTGGATGTGGATAAGTGAAACCATGGGTACTGAATCCATGGATACGGTGGTTAACCTGTAATATATATTGTTGTTAGCACTATTGTACATTCACTGAGAATGAACAAAGGGAGACATTATGACAGTTAGGCTGCAATATGGTATCCACTTTCTATGGGTGTTCCATTGAACCCATTGAACTTAATGGGACATACTCCAGGGTAAGAGGGTGTAGGATTAAATCCTCAATTAAAGCTGTCTTGGGTCTCATTCTGAGAGAAAGGTGGCATACAAATGCAATCAATCAACCAGTCAATCAGTCTTTGGCATCCTGAATTGAATGTATGTCTGTTAAGAAGGCAGATGTGATTCTAATCTATGTAAAGGAAATAATTTATCATCTGAAAGGAAATATATCTCAATGGAATTTGAAAAGTAAAACAAAACGAAAACCTGATAAAGTATTTTATTAAGAGCATTGCTACCTAACATGATGGTTAGTTGACTGACCTAAATTCAGGGGTTGGTACTGGAAAAGATTGATGCAAAAGTAATGTTAGGAATCATTTCGTGGATACTATCATAGTTTAGAGAGGTTACTGTTTTGGACGATAGATTCTAGAATTGGCCAACCATTACTGGCCAATATTGCTCAGGATTGTAGTCCAGAAATATTACATTTCAATGTAATAATTGAATAATTATTTCTAATAATTTTTTGTAAGTGTATTTTCAAGTTGTTAGTGTGATGCTTTAAAAGGAATTTACTCATCAGCAGAGATACCCTGTGTCAGCCAAAAAAGGTACTGTGTTTAGATGTGAGTATGTGTTTAATGAATCATATTGGAGAATAATAAATCAATACTAGTATATAGCTGTACCCAGTGTAACATACTCCATTATGTGCCCTGCTAGGGTTTCAAGCAGTGGTTGTGGTGTGGAGCTTGCAGTGGCAGCATTCCTTTCACACGATTCACCTACGTGGTATTATTTTAGGGACAATATTGCATTGTTTTACATGTGGGTCGTGAGTGACTGAGGGAGTGAGAGGAGGGAGGGGATTGGTTGGGTATGTTTCCTAAGCGGCCAATCAGCACACTGGGAAAGGAAACATCCCAAGTGTTTTATATATATATATATATATATATATACAGAGAGAGAGAGAGAGAGAGAGAGAGAGAGATGCTACTATGTACATGGAATTAGTTCACCTTTATGTGTCATTCTTCAGTTCCTCTGGCAATGTGACAATGCAGAAAGAATCACAACCCAGAAACATCATCCAAGGAGACCTTCTGCTGTGCTTTCTGCAACCGGACTTGTTTATCTCGGATTGGCCTTTTTAGTCATCAGCGTGCTTGCAGAAAGCATGGGATGAGTCCTTCCCGAATCTTCATTTGCGAAGAACTAAGAATAGTTTAAGATGCTAATGCAGCCATTTCCACAACTGGAAGGCAACATCTCTTGTAATACTTGAAGAGGAACTTGTAAAGACTGTGAGGATGGCAGCAGATCCCAAGATCTTACATTACCCAGTGCGGCTTAAGAGTACTAAAGGTGGAACTCCATTACTAGATATCTTCCCGTTCACCACCCTCAGGACTCATAGCTTTGTTGCGATAGTCCTCCTGACCATCAGTTTCATGGCTAATGAAGAGCACAGGGGATTAGAGAAGCATCTTGCTGTGCAGATAACATGGAGGGTGGGGCTTTGGTTCTTGTGGAGGGTGGAAGAGAATACCAGCCTCAACAATGACCAAAAAAAAAAAAAAAGGAGACATATGCAGGCATAATGTGGACTAGTGCTTGTTTGTCACTAACAGGATGCAGGCCAGTGTGTGCAAGTTTCCCTAGAAACAATGGGGGGAAGGCTCAGGGAAACAGTGTTAATCAATATGGAGTTCTTTGGGAAAACCGTTCTGCTTAGATTTACTGAACTTTCTTCTTCACTATAGTGCATTATAATTAATGAAGATGCTGTAAAATTTCTGATAAAATGTCAGGTACGAGTTGTAAGAAAGATGGAAATGCATCATTCATGTGCTGTTGGCCATGCCTTGGGATCTGGCTAACGGTTATCCTTAAAATCAGGATTTTTTTTCTCAGAGGAGAGATCAAAATCATGAATGAGTGAGGAGCATATGCCCTATAACACAATAAGAAGACATGTAGATTCTGGGAATGTTCACATTCATTCTGAATCAAAGCCCAGGAAGTGTTTTAATCTCATCTCATATTCCCTTAGTAAAATTGTCTGTGAACTTTATATCCCGTAGAGTAAAGTTCTCAGACAGTTTCAGGCAAATGGTGATGATAGCAGGATTTCCTTTCTCCTGAATGAGTGCTGGCATCCTGCCCTATAATGTTGTAGCTTAATGAGTACAGTTTTCAAGAACAAGTATGCATAAAGGTTAGAGAGAATCATGCTGCATTCTAGCAAGCATTGCCAACATAAGCAGAAATAAGAAATTTTTTTGGGCATCCAAGTACAGTAAAGATTTAACTTAAGATAAAGCAGCCTTCAACTGTGTAACTGTGTATTATTTCTTCAAACGATATTATTAATTATTATTCTAGTGACTCATTCTGTACTAGTCTTGTAAAGATTGGCTATTTTGCCAAAACCTGAGAGTGAGCCTGGGAGGAAAAAGTTTGCCAAAGGCTACCTTGCAAATATTGCTGAGTTGGAATTTGAATTCAAGTTCTCCCAGGGCTCATCTACACAGCTAGATTATGCTGGCTCCCCACCAGCATATTCTGCCTGTAGATCAGACCCATTTCTCCCCCATTACCAGCATGAAATGGGATGGAGTTCAGACCACCACGCTGGCCCACCACTGCTGCCATTGCCCACGTCCCACTCTCCGAAGCCAGGAAGCCAGGGCAGAGCATGCAAGCAAGGCCTCTGCATGTGATCAGCCTGATCACATGCTGTGGGCCTGTTTCCTGGCTACAGAAGAGTGATGAGGATGGCAACTGCAGTGACAGTTCATCGTGCCAGAATGGGCTCCTGTGATCATGTGGTGTACAATCTGTTTTTTGCTGGCTGAAGCAGATTTTACCAGGCATTATTTAAAAGCAGTGTAACGGGTCATACCTGCCTTCCCCCTTGTCTTGGTCACGTTTTGGCCCTGGGGGTTGTGGACTGCCTGGGGGAAAAATACAGCAGATACCCTGTGACATCTGGACTGCAAGGCTCCAAGACAGGGCCAAGATAGATTTAATAGCCAGTCTAGACAAGGCCCCAGAGTCAGTATGCAACGTTCCACTACTGACCACCTTGCTTTTTGAGTCTTGGTTCTGTAGGGTAGCAATGAGGACCGAGGACTTTATCACACAAGGTAGATAAATCAAAATACACCAGGATAATACTGTTCTTGGCTGGAACTTATCACATGATGTCATTTCTCTTCTGTTGTTCTCCTATGGGAGGCCATTTAGAAAATGTTTCTTTTTATTAACACAAAAAATCCATCAATGACCTCCTTTCCTGCCATTATTCAGTTTCAGTTTTAGTGTGATAGTTCAGTTCTGCTTTAATACTGATTTTGGGTGGTTGGGGTAGTGGTCAGTGGGTGTGCTTTGGGTGTGGCTTAGGTGCTCTAGTGTTCAGGTGAGAAGGAGAATGGGCTTGTCAGAAAAGCCAAATTCCCCACCTCACCTCATACCCCTGTTCCAGTCACTCTCTCTCTCATTCTCTCTCTCTCTCTCTCTCTCTCGCACACACACACACCTGGAAATATAAGTGGAAAAGAGTCTTACACTTTTAAAAAATCATTTAGTTCATTAACCTTGAGCTTCTTTCTTGCTGTTTTTTCCCCTAGCTTCAGACTTAACTAATCACAGGCAGATTAAAGCCAGCATTGGGCTGGCTTTAATCAGACAGATAGATCAGTAGCTGCTGACTTTCATCTGCCAGCAATTAGTGAAGTCTGAAGCTGGAAGTCTGCTCTATCCTGATCAGGAAGCACACATCCCCAAGGGGGGGGGGAAGGCCTTTTAAAATGTAGTATTGTTTTCATTCATATTTCCAAGGGGGCATCTCTGTGCGTGAATGTTTGTGTGTGCATGTGCATGTGTGCCAAACTAGGGGCCCGTTTACATGGCAAAATAAGTCGGTGAAGAATTCGCTAAGATTCCTAATAGTTCATACACATCACGCCACAATATTGCCTCATTCAGAAGGGGGGAGCTCAAAAACTCAAAAGGAGTGTAATAAGGGCTTTCACTACTTTTCCCAACTTTTTTTTAAAAGTACTGCGACTTAGTGCGCTATCAATTGTATGAACTACCATTTCACAAAAGTCTGTGTGAATGATCAGCAATCTTCCTGAAACAACAACAGCAGAACTGAGCCATGATTGGTTGGACTGACCATGGAGGGGGTGGACTTGTAAGAGATGGAGGAGCCTCAAATGAAAAGATCTAGCCACTGTTGTTTCCACCCATGGAAAAGATCCAGCCATGCTATCATCATCACAGTCGCCCAGCTTTCTACCTCCTGGCTTGCTTGGCTGCTGGGGCTGAGGAATCCCCAGTTAGCCTGTTCCCGTGTGTGTGTGTGTGTGTGTGTGTGAGAGAGAGAGAGAGAGAGAGAGAGAAGTGATCTGTTCCTCTGGTCGTTCACTCCCTCACCCTGCTATGATCACGTTTGTGTGTGTGTGTGTGTGAGAGAGAGAGAGAGAGAGAGAAAGAGAGAGAGAGTGGGTGAGGGGAAGGGGGGCTTGACGGGGGTATGGCTTCTTGGTGGCTGAAAGGCTGCCTCCTTCCTCCCACCCTTCTCGCTTTGGGAAGAAGAGGGAGCACTCCCTGCTAAGGGATGAAAACTAGCAGGCATTCCTCTGGTAATCAGAGGAGGGAAAGATGCCAGCACTTTCTCTCTCCCTTCCTCCCTCTCAGTTTCCCAGCATCTCCCCACAGATGTGCTTGGGAGGCCATGCCCCCCACCTTTGCCTGTGTGAACTACAAAGCAGAAAACTAAACAGATCAACTGATTTTGCAGTAAATCATGTAAACTATGCAGCACTGGTGCGAAAATGTGCTAAAGTGCAAACTATCGCCATAAAAACTGCTGTGTAACTGAGCCCTAGGAAAGGGGTAGGGATAATGTCATGGAAGAGGTACTGAGTGCTATTGTGTGGGCAGTCCCAAATGCTGTGTGTGACAAGCTTTTAGCGCAAATGAAGGTTGAAATCCTGGAAAGGTTCCCAAGGTGCGTTGGAAGCAGAGCAGTCCCGATTGCATAGTGTTTTGAGACACAACACTGTTTTAGTGAGAGAAGAGCCTCATATGATAAAGCCCTGAATCCAAACCATCATAATCTCTCAAACTGTCTTCCTAGCAGTCCCACACCATACCTTAATACTTGAGCATATGAGGCCTTCATTGATTACTGCAGGATATGAGGCTTTATCCCTGTCACTAGGCATGTTTTCTTTCTCTCACACAGCTCCTCTGTTTTTGTGTTTGTGTGTGTGTGTGTGTCACACACTTGTATTTTAGAGTGAGAGAAGGGACAAGAAGTGGGAGAAAGGAATGTATGCTAAAATGGAAGAGATGGGTAGGGATTGCAAGGGTCTATTGACACAATGTGGCAGCAGGTGTTATTTTAGAGAAACTGGACCTAGTGTAAACTGTGGCCACCAGCTCACAGAAAGTCTCCAAATTAGGAATGAGCTGCCTTGGTGTAATTTATTGCTGTTCCACACCTGATTCAGAATGCCTGCTTTTACAAACAATGTTCTTTACTTGATTTGTTTGTTGAGCAGAAGAGGGGTTTTTTTTAAAATCTAGTTTAAAAATGGAGTAAGAACTGAGGATCTAGGCACACTTGTTGAAATCGTACAGACTATTGAAAGCACTTTCCCATGAACATTCTTAATCATTCTACTAAAAATAAACAGAGTACTTGAAGAATACATTTACCTGCTGATTAACCTCAGGGATATAGGTAATTGTTGGCTGGTAACATCTTGGAAGCTACAGTGCTCAAAATAGTTGTGGTTTCATTAGTAAATAGTGATACATTCTTAATTCTGATCTGAAGTACTTGGAATCAGTATTGTGAGAAATGAATAGAAATCTAGAAATAGCTTCTTTAGTCTTAAACAGGAATGGGGAAGACTTGAGTTTTGAGGTTTAGATTCTCACATTTAAACTCCATATCAGCAGGAACAGCAACAGCATAGCAATGCATATTTTACCTCAGTGACAAAGGGCAAAATGCACACTTACTTGGAGGTGCAGTCAATTAAATATAGTAGGACATCCAAGTAAACATACACTAGGAGAAGGCTCAAGTTTCCATCTGAAGTGGAATTATTACTAAGAGAAGCCCATAACCTCAAATTAAGTGAATGCTCCTGCAGCATATACGTACTTGCTTAACAACACTTCTCGGTTTGTGAGAATGTCTTCAAGATCTGTGAGGTCTTAAGGCAACTTTGTTTAGGTAAGCACTGTAACTGGCCTAGGAATCCAGGTAGGCATGAGTGAACAGGCTAAGAGTGGGTTTTCTATATCTTCACATAGGGGACAACATGGAGGCCATAGTCAAATTACACATAATCTGCCCATGGGAAGTAATACAATGTCATCTAGCCTGTCTGAATCTGTGGTTGTTTCACACTTACGTAATCATAGCACTGTGATGCCACTTTAACTAAGATTTGTATTTTAACGAGGATTTGTAGTTTAGTAAGACACTAGAGCTGTGTGGCTGAGAATTCTAAATGTAGCTCATGTACTTGCAGTACAAGTCCCAGAATTCAATAGGATGGATGGTATCTAGTGAGTTCAAGACACCAAGTCCCTTACAAAGGGACTCAAAGATGCAATTTTATTTCAGGTATCTAATACTTAGTGGAGCCAGCATGGTGTAGTGGTTTGAATGTTGGACTACAACTCTGGAGACCGTGGTTGGAATCCCTGCTCAGCCATGGGAACCCATTGGGTGACCTTGAGCAAGTCACACCCTCTCAGCCTCAGAGGAATGCAAAGGCAACCCCTCTCTGAATGAATGTTGCCAAGAAAACCCTGTGATAGGTTCACCTTTGGGTCTCCATAAGTTGGAAACAAAGCACACAACAACAGTCTGATACTTGACTGAAACAAACTTTGAAAATCAGATTTCATCAGACTCTGACTGAGCCAGGATATGGCCTCAAAGAAAGTCAAGATAACAATTCTGGTTCCTTGCAGTTGGCCTCCAAAGTATTTCAATCCCTTGCAACTGCACAATTTTATTGACTCTGGTACTGTCCGTACCCTACGATGGAGGTGTTACCCTCTGTGCTCAGGGGTCTTAGACCCTCAAAATATTGACATTAATTTGGGGAATTAATGTATCCAGCTTGGCTATGCGAGACGGGGGCAACAGATAGCAGAATCTTTTGACCAATGTTTACTGGTACTAAGGAGGAGACTTTAAGCTAGATAGTACAATAAATTATTTTTATTTGAGAAAAACAATAATAACATCCATGCACACACTCAGGCTTCAAGCAATCATGCAAGGCTAGCGAATAAAGTAGGAAATATTAGGATAGAGGAATAGAGAAGGGAGTTGTTTGTGGGAGATATAACACCTGTCCTGTAGAGATGAGGTCATTGAAGAAACAGGTCCAAATCAGGAACGGCTACATAGGTTGACATGGAGTCAAGAGGAATAATAGTAATAATAATAATAATGATACTGAGTTATTTATTTCTCACCTCTCCCTTCAGGATCAGGGCATGGTACAACACCACAATACATCACATACAATTCAGTACAATTCAAGCAAGTTATACATTATAATACAATCCAAGTAGGTTATACAATTTTTATACAAGTCAGAAATCAATACAGACAAACATTGTAGACAGTTACAAACATTTCAGACAATTACAAACAGCTGTACAGTACAGACAATATAACAGCCAGTAGATGGTGCTGCTGGCACTGCAGGAGTGACTTTTTTTTCAGATGCACTGGACAATGATAAACAACATGCTACTTTTTAAGAAACTGTATTACTATTTTCCACAGCACATTGCCCCAGCTCTTAATATGCTGGACCTCATTTTCTGACTTACAGAAGGCTGAGTCAACCTGGGGGGGGGGCACTGGGATCAAACCTATAGACTCAAAATCTAACATGAATTTTTTTGGCTGCAGTTTTGGCTGAATTAGCTTACTGAGCCACCAGGCCCCCAGGGCCCCCTGGTGAGGAAGATAAACTGTGTGCACTTGAGTGGGGTTTTGGAAGGGTTTTTACAGTCAATATCTGCCTCCAGGGTATAGTAGGAGACAATGCTTCTTGGAGTTGCTCAAGGTGAGACAATGGTACTCTGGATATGTTAATGGCATCTTAACGTGTGGATATTTTGCGATTGTAAATATGGAAGCAACTTCTGTTGTTTAGGAAGGGTGAAGGTAGTTTGCAGGTTTGAGCCTCCCAGCCTTTGCTGATGGAATTAGCCAGGTGTCAAGCACCTTCAGTTGCTTGACAAATTAATGTTTCTTTGAAATTTAGGCAGCCTCTCCTTAAGTGCATACCTGACAGAGTGTAAATGCTAGTCCTTGTAAATTTGTTGGAATTTTCCAGCTTTAATGGCTGCACTGCGTGGAAGGCCACATTTGACTTAATGATTAAATATTGCCAATTATTAATATAGACATGGGGCCGGGGTGTCAGGGTAGGTAACAGAGGAGTAATAGCATGCCACAGATTTTAATATTTCATCTTGCAGGAGCGTTTACTCTTTTGTGCTTGATTTTTATTAGCTGAAACTTCTGTTTTAGCATAGCGCTTTTACTCAAAAAAGAGTTAGGATGCATAGTTGTGTGGTACCAAAAACTATATCCTGCTTTGTTCTGCCATATGGAAAGGACATTTATTCTTTTACTTACTGGGATACTCCACTGATACTATAAATAAGAGAATTTCTAACAACAAACATTTCTATAAAGTGTTGTAATGACCTCAGAGTGTTGTGCTCCACATGAAAATTTAGAAGTGATTTGCAGCTTGTTTAAGCTGATTTTTGTTTCAAGGGCTTTAGATGCAAACATTCCTGATGAACTGATTAGTGAAATGGGATAATATGGGATAATATGTGAATTAAAATACAAGGCTCACTCCTGCCATGAGATAGAATGGGATAGCATGATCCCCACCAGCAGATTTTGAATCCTCTTAAACCCTATTCTGGCACTGTGGCTCCTGTGTAGAGTAACACAAGAGCAGGATGAGGAGCTTTACTTGTACCAAGCAGTCACTCTGCTTGGTATCAATGCATACAGAGTGAAAGTCTGCAGAAAGGGAGCCCTTTTGAGTACCAAAATTGGATCCCCGATTAAAGATGTTTCCAGCTCACATGGAAGCTGTTATGTTATACACCCAGACAATAGGAGGGCAAACTTCTCAGGGTGTACAAATAGTTTGTACAGACCTGCTCCCTCCTCTCCTGTTAATCCACATAAGAAGTAAGAATCATAGAATCATAGAATTGTAGAGTTGGAAGAGACCATGAGGGCCATCCAGTCCAACCCCCTGCTACGCAGGAAATCTTGATCAAAGCATCCCCAGCAGATGGCAATCCAGCCTCTGTTTAAAGACCTTCAAAGGAAGGAGACCCCACCACGCTCCGAGGGAGTGTGTTCCACTGCCAAACAGCTCTTACTGTCAAAAAGTTCCTCCTAATGTTGAGGTGGAATCTCTGTGCCTGGAGCTTGCATCCATTGCTCCGTGTTCCAGTCTCTGCAGCAGCAGAAAACAAGCCTGCTCCATCCTCAACATGACACCCCTTCAAATACTTAAACAGGGCTATCATATTGCCTCTTAACCATCTTTTTTCCAAGCTAAACATACCCAGCTCCCTAAGTCTGTCCTCATAAGGCATGGTTTCCAGACCTTTCACCATTTTAGTCACCCTCCTCAGAACACACTCCAATTTGTCAATATCTTTTTTGAATTGTGGTGCCCAGAATTGGACACAGTATTTTAGGTGAGGTCTGACCAAGGCAGAATAGAGCGGCACTATTACTTCCCTTGATCTAGACACTATACTTCTATTGATACAGCCCAAAATCGCATTGGCCTTTTTAGTTGCCGCACCACACTGTTGGCTCATGTTCAACTTGTGGTCTACTAGGACTCCTAGATCCCTTTCACACGTAGTCTCGTTCAGCCAGGTCTCTCCCATCCTATATCTATGCATTTCATTTTTTCCACCCTAAGAGCAGGAAGCACCTTGTCTACAACTGCCTAGGTCTGGCCTTCACGGAAGCTCCAAATGCTACTACCCATATTAGGGACATGACACGTCATGTAAAACATGAATCATGGCCCCCCAAATTTCTAACAAGCCCATCCCTCTCAAATAGTTCCATACAGGCAACAGGAAGGGCTAACTTTTCTTTATATCTAGACAAGATGAATCCTGGAGAAGAGAGATTCATACTACACATTGCAGAAATTAAGATTTGGACAAGCCTAGTATGACTTTTGATGCCATCTGCTCCATCTTTGGGGGGCAAGTGGGCACTTTTGAAATTTTCTGAAAGTATAATGAGCACAACAGAAAAATGGCTACTACGGCAGTGAACATTTACAAAATAGCTGTTGTGGTGGGCTCAACAGTACCCATTTCACAGAAAAACAATAAACACTGGAACAATATTTTCGAGAGTGTTGATTTTACATTTTTTAAATTGAGGCTTGGTTTTCCTTTTCTGTGTTACAGAATAACTTGGTTCGACCACAATATGTTTCTACTGTAATTGGCAATGTGGGGAAGTATAGTTCCAGTGTCTGAACATTTAATTGATGAACTGTAACTTTAGGTCTCTCTTGGCTCTTCTGTACAACTAGATCCTAAAAATAGTCAGCTCGCAGTACAGCATACATAAGTTATGAAATAGGTCATTAGAGAAGCTGGTAATACTTGACAAACGGTATTGGCAATTTTCTCCCATTAGTAAGGGGCAAAGCTATTGTCAGCTATCTTACATTTGGCTTAATTATGTATACCAGTGTAGGATTCATGTAACATGACAGCAAGACGCAAGATGAAGGTAACATAATGGAGTGTAGCTCATAGTGCCACAGTGACTACTGATGTTCAAATGGCTACACTTGTATCTAGGCTACAGTGATAATCTGAAGTTGGATAATACTGGGGGGATTTTTTGTAGAAGAGAAATTTAATATAGTATATTATTGCCATGTCATATTGTCAGCTACACCTTATCATTTATTTTGCTGTTCTGAAAATGACTGGCTGTGTGATTTTCCAAACTTGCTGCCAACCTTTTCCAGGACAAAGAGGAGAACAGAAACTTTGCTAGTAGCACTAAAGGTGAATTAACAAAAGAAAAGGTTATTCCCTGCTTATACGGCTGTCCTTTCAATGGCATGACTGAGTCCTTGGTCAAAACTGAGGAAGTCATTAAAATGTTCAGGTAGGGCTTTGTTCACAATATGAATTTGTCCAGGTGAGACTCTTTCTTTGCACTGCAAAGCAAGCTTAATTCTTCATATGGGAGGTCTGGAAGCCATGCCCTATGAGAAGTGGCTTAAGGAGCTGGGTATGTTTAGCCTGGAGAAGAAAAGGTTGAGAGGTGATATGCTAGCCATGTTTAAATATTTGAAGGGATGTCGTATTGAGGATGGTGCAAGCTTGTTTTCTGCTGCTCCAGAGACTAGGACATGGTGCAATGGACTCAAACTACAGGAAAAGAGATTCCACCTAAACATTAGGAAGAACTTCCTGACAGTAAGAGCTGTTTGGAAGTGGAATGCACTGCCTCGTAGTGTGGTGGGGTCTCCTTCTTTGGAGGTTTTTAAACAGATACTGGATGGCCATCTGTCAGGGGTGCTTTGATTGTTTATTCCTGCATGGCAGGGGGTTAGACTGGATGACCCTTGTGGTTTCTTCCAACTCTGTGATTCTACGACTCATCATTGATTTTTCTTGGCTTTTGACTGTATGTGCCTCCCTAATTCCCTCCCCTTGCAAGGGTAGTGTCCAATATGAAAGAGTGGCATTTGGTAGCATCCTTGGTACTTGAGATCATAGAATCATAGAATTGTAGAGTCAGAAGAGACCACAAGGGCCACCCAGTCCAACCTCCTGCCATGCAGGAAATCATGATCAAAGCATCCCTGACAAATGGCCATCCAACCTCTGTTTAAAGACCTCCAAGGAAGGAGACCCCACCACGCTCCGAGGGAGTGTGTTCCACTGCCGAAGAGCTCATACTGTCAGAAAGTTCCTCCTAATGTTGAGGTGGAATCTCTGTTCTTGGAGCTTGCATCCATTGTTCTGTGTTCTAGTCTCTGGAGCAGCAGAAAACAAGCCTGCTCTATCCTCAATGTGACACCCCTTCAAATACTTAAACAGGGCTATCATATTGCTCCTTAACTGTCTTTTTTCCAGGCTAAACATACCCAGCTCCCAGGATGTTGCCCATACCCAGGATATTGCCACTAAAATGTTTCAGGTAGCAGACAGCAAGGAAGGTGGTTTGGCTCAAGTTGTAATTACTAGTGCGTTGTTCCTGAAGCAGGATCACCCCTTCTCATTCACACTTGTCCTGCATGTGCACCTCCTAAATGCTGGGGCTGGCTCAGCTACACAGCAGTTTTTATTCCAAGAAGATGCGAGATATAGAGAACTTGATTCTGTCACCCACTGCACTCACAGCTTGTCGCGGGTAGTTAAATCTCTGATTTGTTGTTTGCATGTACCTCGCGCCTCCCCACCTCCAGCCTCTGCTTCCATCCCAGCCTCTGTGCAATCACCCTTCCCAGGCTCAGCTTCTGTCCCAGCCTCTGCGTAATGAGCCTCCATTCCTTCCCCAGCCAGCCAGCCAATGGGGACCATCTGTGTTCCTCCTCTATGATTGACAGCTTGGCTGCTCAGATGGCTGTCCCTCTCCTCTCATCTGTGCAACTGACTTGCCATCTCTCCGTCACAGATGGTCCCTGCTTGGCTGCTCCGCTGGCTGGCTGAGAAAGGAATGGAGGCTGGGAAGGCTCATTATGTGGGGGCTGGGGCAGAAGCAGAGGCTGGGGAGTCTGGTTGCACAGAGGTGGGAGAGAAGCAGAGGCTGAAGGCTAGGGCAGAAGAGGAGGCTGGGAAGGCTGGTTGCATGGAGGCTGGGGAAGGAAGGAAGGAATGGAGGCTGGGAGGGAAGCAGAGGCTGGAGGAGTGAGGTACAGGCACTCATTCATAGAAGCTGCCACAGCAATTCAGCAATGGTGGATCCACAACTAAAAGGCATCCCTTGCAAGCCCGCCCCCTCTGAGGCCTGACCAATCACAATCCAGCTCTCTTGTGTGCCCTTTATCCGAGATGGTTGCTGATTGATCAGACAACCAATATGGTTTTTCCCACACTTTTAAAGAAAACCCATCACAAATAGCAGGATGGAAAATCAACGACTTTGGGTTTTGTTTTGTTTTTTTGTCTCCCCTCCTTCCCAATAGCATGTGTCTGCCTTGATGAGTGTGAGGACCAATACAGTTCATCCCAATTTATTCCCAGGCAATTTTTACTGTGTAGCTGGCCTCCTGGTCTATGGGGCTGCCTAGACCATGTGATTGGAACAGTACTCTATCCTTTTTGGTGTGGGCCTTGATGTTTGCTTAATAAAAGAGTACTGTAGTTGTATTCCAGTTTATATGCTGCCAGGAGTTTGAAACCACTGTTTTTGTGATGTGGGTGTGGAGTTTGTGGGTATAAGAAGGATGACTGTGTTGCATTATTCTGCACTGGAAAGGAGTCTGTTTCTCTACATCTCACTGGGCATTGTATATTTAAAGTAACATGGATTATGTGGCATAAAGGCATCATTTGGATACCGCTGTACTTTTATTGGTGCCTCTCCTGTGTGAACAATGTGTGGATATCATTGGCAAGCAACTTCATGACTGAGGAGGTGACGGAGTTACAAGGGGCGCAGTGTGAGGAGTTGTTGGTCACAACTGTTTCTGTATCACCACTTAATTCTGATGATTTCTAATGTTGCTGATGGAGCAAAGGATTATATGTATATAATGCCAGCACTTGCCCTAGTATAATGGGCAATACAGTCACCTATTAGACATATGAAATGAACACATGCAGCTGAGTTCCCTTGGGTTTCGTTCCTATTTTACAGTTCTATGATTCTAAGACTTTAGTTGACAAACTGCTAATGGTCTTAGACAAATTCTTTGTGCTATTAATTACTTCTGTATTTGAGGAAATTTAGATGAAAGGATACCATAGGATTCCTTGTGTAGGCATAGCCACAGTTTGCTTGCTGTCATAACATTAGTTTTCCATATGCTATACTTTCAAAAGCTTTATGGATACACTTTGCATCGTTTGGAATCTTCCAAGAATAGCTTGAAAGGGTATATCTTAAAGCATAATTAGTTTACATCAGAAACATGTGTTGCTCAGATGGATGTTCTTGATAGGTTGGAAGATCATTTCAATACATTCTACTGACACTATCTAAATATACACTCTGAAGTAGCGGCTTAATCTCTGGGACTTTGAACTGATACGGAAACTGACATCTTGCTTTTGCTGATAGCATGTTCTTGACTACAGTATTTGATTTCCCCAGGGCAAGTTGGCAATGCTGTGACCATCCTAAGGCTTCTTAAATGGGCTTAATTTATGATAGGCATCTTCATCAAGTCTAGTCAGAGGATAAAATGCATGGCCTAAACTCTTTCAGTGCTGGGGCGCACATTTGCAAAAGTTCGTTTACCTTATGCTAAACTTGTGAAGTACCAAATCAAATATGCACAGACAGAGTATATATGGAAATAAATTAATAAAATTTATTTCCTTCACAGTGGTTGAAGATGTCCTAGGTGTCTTGCTGTGTCTGTCATTTGCTTTATGGTGGTATCAGATGTCACCTTTATATAAAATATACTAAAATATGAATAAAATTGGATAAAATGCACTTATAAGAAATCGATAGCAGGGGAGCTTTGTTTAAACTGATAAATACTAAGGGCAAAATCCAGTTGCTATTCCCAACAAGAATACATCTATTGAATAAGTGCCTGAATGAGTCAATACACTGAAGTCTCACTGATTCAGTGGGGCTGCTCTAGATAAGATTAAAAGTTGGATTTAGGCATCATTATTTTAGAATTTCACTGTGGCAGGATGCAGAAAAGGAAAAGGATCATTTTCAGCTCAAAACATTTGCAAGTATAGCCTAGTTAACAAAGCGTCTGACAAAAAGCCTCTCCTTTTTGCAAAGTCCTTTTATGCCCGCCCAACCCCTACCTTTCCCTCCTTGTTTTCTGTCTAGCTGCAGTTTATTTATTTTTTTAGCAGCATCAGCATTGAGAGGATGGGGAAGGAGGACTGGAGAAGCACAGACTTTCAGTGTCAGGTTGCAGCAGCATTTCTGCAGTAAAGAATGCAATAAAGCTTGAGGTGGGAAAGAGAACAATTCTATTCTAGCTAATTCTACTGTAGTCATGTGTGCATGCCTTCAGCAGCTAAGATGAACAAGTACTACCTCCAGAATCCCTTACTTAGAATGAATGAACAACAAACAAAAAGTGGAGACTAGCCTCACTGGCTACACCCAGCATGTTAAAGAAAGCCTAGCTCTGTAAATTTGGCCACCAAAATGGAACTCCTCACAAAAGTGGAGTGAAAGATGTATTTATTCCAGTATGCCTTCTGGAAGAAGCTTTCAGGTGGTCTCTAGAAGGTTCCAAACATTTTTGTTTACTTCTACCTAACCTGGTTGTTTCATTGTTGCTTCCCTGTAACCGGCACAAAATGGGATGGAGTCCGTACCGACACACTGGCCCATCTCTGTAGCTACCACTGCTGTTACACTCTCCAGAACCTCATAGGGCCAGCTGCATGTGAGTAAGGCCCTCTGCACGTGACCAGCCTTGGTCACATAATGCGGGCCTGCTTCCTGGCTGCAGAGAGTGTGACGTGGATGGAAGATGCAGCGACGGACCAGCTTAGCGGTATAGCCTCCTGTGGTTCCATGGGGCTTGATCTGTTTCTTCTTCAATGAAGCGGGGGTTTGGGGTATTTTAATGTAATGGGCGTTACCCTGTCTTCCTCCCCTCTTTACACCAGGGGGGGCATGAGGACTGTCTGGGGGCAAAACGGAGCAAAAGCCCTGCGTTGTTTGGACTGCAGTGCTCTAAGACGGAGGCAAGACAGGCTAAATTGCCTGTCTAGACAAGCCCTCCATTTCCTCCTTCCCTCCAGTTCTAATACACCATGACTCATCCTCCCCTCTGCTTTCCACCTTATGGCTCTAAGGAAGCAGGTGAAGTTAAATGTTTCTTATCCCATCTCTTTAGGAAGGAATAATTCCCTCATTTCACCTTGATCTGGGAACAACCCCTGTGTGTAATTGAATGACAAGCTATGAGCAACTGTTAATTCATAATGCTTAATGAGATCACTAGGGACTGTCCTTAGGACTCAGGTTCTGGCTGAGGTTTTAGAAGGAGAAGTAAGAAAATACAGTGCAAGTCCTGAAGAAAGAGTGTAGAAATTCTGGATTGCTACCAAAAATATAGCCTGCATTACATATTATCCTGACTGCTTCTGTCAAGCAGGGCTTAGATCTATAGATAAACCATTAATGAATCAAGCAAGTTAATTCAGAGTCATGCTATTATTTACTGAGAAGGAAATCAATAGGTCTTGAAAGAAAGTTAGTTGTATTATTACAGTATTTACTGAAAAGAAAGGAATCTGAATAAGGAGGTCTTGAAAGAAGAAAGTCCTTCTGGCTTGCTCTACAGTAGCATAGCTTTTCTGTGTTTTTTCTGTGAAGCTGGTTTTGAGTCTTTTTTTCTGAATATTGTTTACTTTCTCATATTCACTGTTTTTCAGGGAGTGGAGGAGAGGGAGGTTTTTGGTCTAGTTCTAGGTATATGGATTTTAAGACTATGATGGCACTTAAAAGTGTTCTTCCTACTTAGGTTTCAGAAACAGCTGCCAGTGTACTTAATTTACAGATGTTTCTATATTCAACAGTCAGCTGTTTGTATTAATGGGGTGTGATATGTATTTCTGCACCATGCATGCACTTTTGCTATTGTAGGACAATTCAGGAATAGCTACAAAGCTGACAAATGCATTGAAAATGCTCTTTCTTTTACTGCTTCATTAACAGTACCTCCCATATTCTCCTCTTTGAACTTCCTCTTTTCAGTTTTTTTCTCCTGCTTTCATATTGACCTTGCATTCTTTGTGCCACACATTCCCACCTTGGATAATCTTGTCTTACAGCTAAATAATAGTTTTTCCTACAATAGATGGAAGGTCTTGTCTGATTAACAAAGACCTGTGATGAGACTTAATGGGAGAAGCAATGTCCATAAGGGATGCCTTCCCTTCACTATAGAAAATACACTTATAGTTAAGTCCAACACTTTTTTCTTTCCCCCTTAACAGCTACTCTTCTAATTCATCATTAATACTTTATTGTATCATCTGTTCTCTGTTGTTTTACTGTTTTATCATTTTTTAAAAAAAAATATTTTTGTTCATGTTCAAGGTGTGCTCATCCTCACATTATGGGATGAAGCTGGAAGTTAACTAGGGCTGCTGCTGCACTGCAGAAACAATGCAGTTTGACACTGCTTTAACGACCATGGCTCCATCCTATGGAATCCTGGGATTTGTAATTTGTTGTGCCACCAGAGCCCTCTGACACAGAAGGCTAAATATCTCACAAAACCACAAATCCCAGAATTCCATAGCATAGAGCAGTGGTTCTTAACCTGTGGTCCAGGGACTCTCAGGGGGCCGCAGTGTCCTCACAGGGGTTCCACGAAGACTTGAAGGCTGTTGGGCCTACCTTCTCCCTGCAGTGGAGCAGCCACATGACAGGAGCCAAGGCAAAGGATGGCTTTGTCTGTGCATTGCCATTCAGTCCAACCAGAAAAAATGCAGGAAGAAGCAGGAGAAAGCCATCCCTCCCCCTACAGTGCCTCTAAAGGAAGGTTTAATGAATAGTGTACTGTAATTGTATTATTATTATTATTATTATTATTATTATCAGGTATTGTTATTATATTATTATCAGGTATTATTATTATCAGGCATTATTATTATTATTAGATCTTGAGTTAAGTCTTGGGGTTCCATGGCAACAAAATATATTTAAAGGGGGTCCCTGGTAAAGAAAATGTAAAGAGCCACTGGCATAGAGCTATGGCAGTTAAAGTGGTATCGAACTGCATTATTTCTGCAGTGTGGCAGCAGCCTAGATGAACTTGGCTTTGCCATGATCTCTTCGGAGATTTTCAGACACTCTAAATATGGCATTATGACAATGCCAGGAGATCGCTTAAGGGCTTGCATTTCAGATGACGTTGTTCTCATCTCATTATGCTCCTGTTCGGCTGTTGTTCCACCGGCGCTTCTTTTTATTGATGGGCTAAGCCATCAATGGAGCCCCTGTTCCATTTCTGTAATGGAATGTCATGCAACTGAAATGGCGCCCCCTTATGCTGGTGCGATGCCAGTGTCAGTGGGAAGTCTGTGCCAGAACACTTCTTGGTGATATTGGCACATCCAGGTAAGTGACACACTTTTTTGTACCCTCCCCAGGTTATTTGTTATGTTTTAAGTGTGTTTTTGTGCTTGCTGTCACTTTTTTCCTTTTATTTTGCTTTTAAAATTTGCATTTCCTGTGCTCTCGTCCTCTCACGAGAACAGACGGGATTTCAAGCCAGGAAGTGAATAGAGCTCTGTTCGAGCTCCATTCACTCCTAGGCAGAAATGAAGACACTACCAAGGTAGGTCTGAAACTTTTGTTGATTGTGGCATGACAGGGATGGGAGAAGGGCAGGAAAGGAGATTGCAGGATGGGAGCACTTTTTTTATTATTGTCTAAAAATCTCCTTAGCCTCACCTTACTTGCTTGGGTACTGAGCAAAGGCGGAAATCCCAAGAATGAGAGTGTATAGGAAGAAAACAGTAACAGCCCTTCTTTTTAGCAGGACTCCATGCTGGATACTTCCCAATGCAGTACAGTAATATTAATACTAATTAAAACATAGCTCACTCCTTGAAAACCAAAAGGTGGGATATACATTATTTCATATGAAACTTTCCCTGCCAGATGTCTTCTCTCTCTCTCAAAATCTTTTCCACCACCATCTGCTGCCACCCCATCCTATCTTTTCTACCTTTGGGAGGAGAGGTAAGCTGACAGGGTAATTTTGAGAGAGAAAAGGGTTAAGTGCCAACTCCTGCTCACCTCTCTTCCTTGTGATTCAAAGATTCTTTGAAAATATACTGTAGCTTTTGTAACATTTTCTTGAAAGAGTAACTACATTTTTCTCCTTTGGCTCCCTTGTTAACTTTGTCCTTTCTTTTATGGAGATCTCTTTCTCCACTGTAATTGCACTCCATTTGCTTTTTTCAAGGTGTAAAAAAAAGTTTGTGTACACATATTGCTGGATGATTCTAGGGGGTTTATTTCAGACTTAGATGTAGGCTGAAGCTGATCATTGTATGTACAATATGCTCTTGTAACTCATTTGCAGCCCCATGTAACTTTGTTCCTCCTCATGTTTGTATTCAGGAGTCTTTTTGCAAGAGAGAATCAGGTTTGAATCAGGTTCCTTCATTATCCAACCTGCATCCAGTAGACCAGATTTCTCTCTGTACCTACTGACAGCTTTGTGCTATATTTGCCTTTTAATTTACATTTACAGTCAAAATTTATCAGAGGAAGTAGACATATGAAATCATTTTTTCATCCTGGTGCTGTCCAGTTGTGTTGGACTACAGTTCCCATCAACTCAGCTTGCCTTACCACTGTCACATACCATGTGAGCTATTCAGTGTATCCAAAGGGCACCAAATTAAGCAAGACTATATAAATGCTGGCCAAATGGGTAGAATCAGTCAGTGTCAAACACTTTCATAAATTCAGCTATTTCATCAGTGTTACTCTATAATTAGCATTTTAAAGCTGTGTTGTATGTATGTAGTCCCATTCTTTGGGAAAAGGCAGTATGTAAACGAAGGTGATTGATTGACTGTATGACAATAGAATTAACTGACATGTGGAAAAAGACCTAACTTTTGCCTGACATGTAACTGATTCACAGTTACACTGCTTTGCTATGCAAGATTCTACTAGCACAACATGCAATATGAATGAACAAGATTGTAATCTCTGTTTGAAAATTGGAGAAGAGCAGTTGATCCCCATTTGTGAACAATTGTATGGCATGACTTAGCTTTGTTTTACTGAGGGGCCCACAGAACTTCTTGGAGGTGCTGAGCAGTTTCTGGATACAGCGCAGAATGGGCACACCCTCCAACTGCCCCAATTTGGCAGGGATAGTCCTGGTTATTCTCTGTCATTTTACTTTTAAAGCTGCTTTTGAAATGTCCCAGTTTCTCTCTTCTTCTCCCACGTTAACCCTACTTCCTCAGCTTACTTCAATTGCTGTAAACTTGGTTCAAAGTATAAAAGTAGTTTGCACTCAGTTAACTCAGTGATGGGAGAGGAGGAATCTTGTCCTTCCCAGTAGGCTCAAGCAAAAGCAAGCTGCCGCAACCTTTCCTACCTTGTGTGTTCTTCCTCATTAATAACTTTTCTCATCTTAACCACATTCTGATGTTACCTAGCCATGTATATAATACTGATTTTCATCTCTGACATGTTGGAGATTATGGAATGGGTTACTGGGTTTTCCTGATCACTTGGGCCTGGGTTGGGGAAAGTGCAGCCTAAAGGCTGAAGGCCACCCAAGACTCCACTTTTGTAGCCCCCGAAGCCTCCACCTATCCCCTCAAAGCCCCCCAAAGTGTAAGTTTTGAGTTTAGTTTGTTTGAAAAAAATCATATCCCCAAACTCCTCAAATATGTGCAAACACAAAATATCCCTCCACAACCTCCCCGCAAGTCTCCTCAGAATCCCTAGCCCTTCTCAGACATCTTGTTTTCCCTCCATTTCTCCTCCAGAATGGTACCAGAAAGTGATGCAATATCACTTCTGGTCACCATTTTAGAGGGGAAATGGAGGACAAGTAAGTATTTTGGCAAAATTGTGTTTACAGAGATTAAAAGCAAAGTGAGTTAAATATCCAATTCTTCTAAGTTTAAATTAAAAAATGCTACCAAGCTATCTCCCAACTTGATGAAGTCAGCCAGACAGCTTGGCTACAGTCATTAATCCTACCATGTCATAGATGTCAAGATTTGAGGTAATTCAGCTGGACTTTTAATACTCAGTTTTCAGCTTGCAAACAGGCTCTTCACTGCATAAATTTACCAACTGAATGTTCTATTATCCCCAACACCCCTCTATATTTATACTGAAAGAGCTGTATTAATACATTAAAATAATACCAGATTTGGAACACAAACATTCAAATTTAATAGGCCATAGTACTTTGGTAAACATGTCAGCCAAATTCTCTTCTGATGGACAATAAGTCAAGGTGATCAGCCCTGTTTGTACTGATTCACATACATTCTGGTATTTAATAGCCACATACTTTATTCTTGATTTAACCGCTTCAGCTATAGCTATTTGTATACAGGCTTGAGAATCTTCAAAGATTTAATAGCTCCCTGAACTGGTTTTCCAAGATCAATAAACAATTGATTGATCCAAATCAATTCCAAAATTAAATCAGACAAAGCAGCATATTCCGCTTCCATGGAAGATAGAGCCACAGTGGACTGTTTTTTTGTTTTCCAAAAAAATTGTGAATTTGCATACTTGACAATCATCCCTGATGTGGACTTTATGTCTGAAATATTTTGTGCAAAATTACTGTCAACATAACATTGCAACTGATGACATTCTTGGGACAAAATTTTTATCCCATAGTCCATGGTACCCTTCAGATATCTCAACACTCTTTTAATCCCTGTCAGTCATTTTGAGTGGGTTGTAAAACCTTTCTGGACAGAACATTTACTGAATAGGCTATGTCTGGCCATGTCCAATTGGACAAATAAAGCAAACTTCCAATAGCTGGATGATATAGCCCAGCATTCTCAAACAATTTTTCATCAGTATGGTTTACAAAATCAGTTACCATGGGATATTGATCACTTTTACAGTCAGACATATTACAGTCACATAGTAACTTGACTATTTTCTGCCTTTGGCTCAGCAGAAAACTACCATCTTCCAGTCTTTTAATATCAATGCCCAAATATTGTTGTATTTCACCCAAATCTTTAATTTGAAATTTTGTGCCAAGTTCTTGAGCAAATTTTGCTACTTGCTCCTGTGTTTTAGTGACCAGACATAGATCATCCACAAACGCAATCAAAATTTCATAGTCTTGATCTTTTCTCCTTGTGTACATGCAAAGATCTGCTATGCTCTGTTTAAAACCAATATTTAGCAACATATCTCTTAATCATTTGAACCAGCATCGGCCAGATTGCTTTAATCCAAAGATAGATTGTTTACATTTGTACACTTGATTTGGGTTATCATTTTGATATCCAGGTGCGTGCTGCATATAAATGGTTTCCTTCAAAAATGCATTTAAATATGCAGTCTCAATATCAAAATGATGAACTCTGAAATTATATAGACTAGCAATAGACAATGCAATTCTAGTTGTTTGACCTCTGGCCATGGGGGAAAAAGTCTCATCATAATTCTGGTGTTTTATTTGTGAAAACCCTTGTGCCACTAATCTTGCCTTGTATTTGGTTTCATCAGAATGCAACTTTTTTATTTTATATATCCATCTGCATCCTACAGGTTGTTGCCCCTCTGGCAAGTTAGTCAACTCAAAAACACCATGTTGATCCATAGAATCCATCTCATTATCTATCGCATTACACCATTTTGTCTGCTCTTCTTGGGGTAATTGCAACATTTCTTGGAAACTGTTGGGTTCACATGTAACCTGACACACCCTAATTGTGTTTTGCACTGTAAATCTATCCAGTGGAACTTCTCTGTTTTCCCAAAGAGATTGTCTGGGCACAGGGGATGTGTCTTATCATGAGTGTCATCAGTGCTTTCTGCTTGCTTAGGACTGTGGCACTGTTGCAATTCAGCTTTAACTGGAACAGAATCCTCAGTACTATCACCAGACAAAACTGATTCTGGCATTTTCTGATGCTCCTGTGAATTTTTAGTTAAAGGCAGAAGCATTTCAGGATTTGAGTGAACTTGGTGCCAATTGCCATGTTACTCAAATTGAGCATTTCTGGAAATCAGCACCATACCATTTGGAAGTGCAAATGTGTAAGCTTTTGAGCCTGTTTGATAACCCAAAAATCTCAGTCTCTGTGCTTTAGGATCTCCCTTTCTTCTTGAAATTTTGGGTATGTTCACCCATGCAAAACTTCCAAAAATTTTCAAATGTCTAACAGAAGGTTTATTTCTCATCTAATAAAAATATGGAGTGTTCTGCATTACAGAGCTCCACAATCTATTAATCAAATAATTAGCAGCTAAAATGGCCTTGCTCCAATATTTCTGGTCTACTTTTGAATCAAACATCAAAAAATCTTTCATTGTTTGCAAAACGCCAAATTGACATTCTGAAATGCCATTTTGGGATGGAGAAAGGGGGAGGAGCATCTGTGAAAAATACCTTTCTACTTTAACCATTTCTGGAACTTGTCAGAAATTCTCCTCCAGAATCATTCTGCAAAGAGTAAACCTGAACCCAGTGTTTTCTCTCAACATAAGTACACCAGTTTTGAAAAATTTCAAAGGCTTCAGATTTGTTTTTCAGCAAGTAACAGAATCCAAACCTTGAAAAATCATCAACAGTTATCATCACATACTTGGCTCCTCCCAGAGATGGAATAAAAGGGCCAGCTAAATCAGTGCGTACCAATTTAAAAATCCTCTTACATTTTTCTACCACTGAATTTAGGGAATGGCAAAATCTTAGTTTTACTTTGCTTTCAAATTGCACGGTCTAAAAAAAGATCACAGTAGTTCACTTTGTCTTCTATGCAAAGCATGGGTGCACTGATCATGCATGGGATTATTCTTCATTAAAGCCTGGGCTGCACAAACTTTAGGGTCCATATAATACAGCTGATTTTTCAATTCCCCCTCTGCAAAAATATTTTCATCTTTTGAAACAGAACATTTCTTGCCTTTAGATATAATCTCATACCCCTGTTCTGCCAGAGCACATACAGAGAGAAGGTTAATATCCAGTGATGGTGCAAAAACCACATTGTCAATATTTTGACCCAAACAAGAAATAAAATATTTTCCCTCACCCACTACAGGAGACCTCTCACTGTTAGCAAACCTCACATGCTGAATTTTAGATTTAGACATTTCTACAAGATCTTCATTGTTACAAGCTATGTGCACAGAACACCCACTGTCCAAAATCCACTCAATTTTCTCAGGAGATATTTCTTTTCTCATAGTTGACATAACTTCAATTTCAGCGCAGCTCTGTTCTTTCTTCTTCTTTAATTTATGGCCAGTGTTGTCCTTATTGCCTTTGGAGGGGCAATGTTTTTTAGAACCACAATTGTAACACCTCTTAACAGCAAACGCTATCTAAGTTCCCTGGTTGTTTATTCCTTTATGGCTTCCAGAGTCATTAAAGCAACTTGAAATCTAAATGTTAATCTATTTTACAGATGTACATAGGCAATGTCAATTGGACTTTTAAAATTATTACTAATTGGTAGTAAAGCCAGCATGATGTAGTGGTTTGAGTGTTGGACTACGACTTTGGAGTTCAAATCCCTGCTCAGCCATGGAAACCCACTGGGTAACCTTGGGCAAATCACACTCTCTCATCCTCAGAGGATGGCACTGGAAACCCCCTCTGAACAAATCTTGCCAAGAAATCGCTGTGATAGGATTGCTTTAGGGTTGCCATAAGTTGGAAACGAAGGCACACAACAACAAAAATTACTAAATTTGTAATCTCATTTGTGTACTTTTCCCATTCTAAGTACACTTCCTTAGGACAAAATTGAGGGGTCCTTAAATTATCAACAGGAAGGAAAAGCAAGATTACTGATTTTCTGATGAGGAACTCACGTATGTCTTGCAGTGTTGCAATTGATTGGTGTTTGCTTCCATCTTGTCCTTGCTTCCCCTCCCACCCATAAGAGGACCCTTTGACCCCTCAGAGTATCACATAGGGCTATCAGCAGGACTTGCTCTATACCTGGGTTAGCATTAAACCATGGCTTTTGGGCAGGCCCACAGGTTACTAACTTTTTTGCTAGAGTATCATGAGGGACCTTGACAAAAGCCTTACTGAAATCAAGATACACTACATTGTGGACTGCAAATGATATCTGCCATAAAAAGTACAGCAGTGAGCCAGTTTAGGAAGTGGACCAGAAGCTTGATTTTGGAGAGAAATCTTTTCAGTAAGTTTCACTGGGGCACAGGGAGGCTTCGGAGGGTTGGAGCTAGGACCCTGAAGGCAGAGTTGCCAAGGACCGGCAGTCTAGCAGTTCCTCTCTTCTCTCTCTCTCTCTCTCTCTCTCTCTTTCTCTCTCTCTCTCTCTCTCTCTCTAGCTCCTGAGATCAGGTGGCTGTTGAATCTCTCAGGTTCCCAGGCTTGGAGGGCTGCTTGTACCCCCACTGCTTCTGTTGCTGTGTCCTCCCCAACTAGCCTCAGGCAGAAGGCAGAGCAAAAGACAGAATGATGAATTATTTTAAGGTAGAGGAGCACTTTGCAGCCCAACACAGGCACTGAGAGAGATTGCAGAGAGAGAAAAAAAGCAGTGGGGAGAAAATGTTATTTACCCAAGAGGTTTTTTCTGCCATGTTTAAATGTTTGAAGGCATGCCATATTGAGGATGGGGCAAGCTTGTTTTCTGCTGTTTGAGACTAGAGACTTTTTCAGACAGGACTTACCACGCAGGAAGACTCCGGAACAGTTACGACACTGTCGTGCGGCAGGGGTCCATTTCGGATGACACCGTCCCTCTCTCTGCGTCGTCCGTGACTGTTCTAGGTTTTTTTATTTATTTACATAAAACTACTATAAACATCGCAATTTTTCTATTAACTAATTTCAAAAGTTAACATAGATTCTTTACTATGATTCTATTCAAAAATATTAATTCCCCTACCCCTCCACCTCCACCTCAGTGCTCCCCTTCACCGGAGCTATTATCCCTTACCTAATCTTCCCAGAATCTCATTTCTTCTCGTGGAGGTAACCTCCCATCTTTTGTCTGTTATACTTTTTTAACAAATACTTCCCAAATTTTATCAAAATCACTTTCTTTCCAACTTCCTCTTCTTACTTTAATTCTACATGTTAACTTATCATTTATTGCCATCTTTCAAACTTCTTTATACCACTCCTCCACTTGTACATTTATTTGCATTTTCCAATGTCTTGCTATAATTAATTTTGCTGCCATTAATAAATTTGTTATTAAATCCTTTTCTGCTTGGTTCCCATTCTCTCCATTATAAATTGACATCAATGCTATACTCTGTTTCTTTTCTATATTTCTATTCAAAATATTCTCTATTTCTATGAAAATATTTTCCCAAAACTGCTGTACAAATTTACAATTCCACTACATATGCATATATGTACCTATTTCTTGACAACCTCTCCAACAATATTTAGAGTTATTCTTATCTATATTATGCAATCTTGCTGGTGTCAAATACCATCTCCATATTATTTTATAATAATTTTCTTTTATCTGTATCGACATATTTTTTAGATGTCTTTGTTTCCATATCTTATCCCATTCATGATCTCCAATTTTTTGTTTCAAATCTTCCTCCCATATTCTCCTTAAATATTCCCCTTTGTCTTTTCTTTCCTTATTTTTTATCAATATTTTATATAATTCACTTGTAATACCTTTCATACTTTCATTAACATCCCTCTTTTCACCTTTTTTCACCAAATTTTCAAATTTTGTAAATTCCCTTGTTTCTTTATGATTCTTTTTCCAATTTTTAATCCATTGTTCTAACTGTATACAATTAAACCATGAAATTTTCATTCCACATAATTTCTCTCTTCTACTCCCTTTTTCATTCATCCATCCTATCCATCCCTCTATTTTATCTAGCCCTTTTTTCTTTAATTCCTTTCCCATTTTTTCCTTCAAATTAATTGGAAATTTTTTTCCCATTATAACCGGTGTTAAAACTGAATCAATAGGCAAAAATTCTCTCTTATATTTATACCATTTTCCCCATATATTTTGCAGAAATGGATTCTCAATTCCTTTAATTTCCTTTTTTGTAAAATTACCAAAAAATATGTTCCATATTCTCTTTTCTATTCTCCCTGTTTCTATCTCTAACCATTCTAAATCCCCCTGTCCTACAATTCCTTCTATAACATATCTCAATTGATTAGCTTCATAATATCCTTTTATTTTGGGAAGACCAAGTCCTCCCTCCTTCTGTGATACATACCAGAATAATTTATTTAATCTTGTCCTTTTCCCTCCATTACAATATTTTTTCAACATATTTTGCCATTTTTTCAGTTCTACTTCTGATATTTTTATTGGTAACATTCTAAACAAAAAATTTAGTTTAGGTAATATTTTCATTTTAACGAAAGCTACTCTTCCAAACCATGATAGTTGAATATTTTTGTATTCTTCCAACTTCTTTTCCATTTCTTTCCTTAATACCATAATATTTTTCTCTTCTAGTTCTTTTAAATCTTTTGTAATATTTATTCCTAAATACTTAATATTACTTTTTAATCTTACTTCTAATTTTTTCTCTTTTACAAATATATTTTCTTCTTCCTTAGTATAGTTAAACAACATCATATCTGATTTGTTCCAATTAACCTGTAAGCCTGTCATCTCCCCAAATAATTTTAAATATTCCTTAATTTTTTCTATTCCGTTAATCAATTCCTTAATTGTTAGCAATGTATCGTCAGCAAATAAGCTTATTTTATGTTTTGTTTCTACTCCAATTCCTTCTATACTATTATCATTTCTTATCACATTTGCTAGAATTTCTATTACCATTGCAAACAGTATTGGAGAAAGTGGGCAACCTTGTCTTGTTCCTCTCGTTATTTTTATTTCTCTTGTTATTCCGTCATTAACCATCACTATAGCTGTGTTATGGGAATACAATTGATCTATTAATCCTCTAAACCTCTTCCCCATTCAAATTCTTTCAATATTATTTTTAATGTTGGCCATTCCACAGTCAAATGCTTTAAATATATCTAATGCTAATATCCCTGCTTTTACTTTTATTTTGCCAATTATATGTATTTTGTTTAACACCCTTCCTATCAAATTTGACATTTGTCTTCCTTTCACAAACCCACATTGGTCCTTTAATATATATTTATACATACAACTATTCATTCTCTTTGCCATTATTACTGATAATAACTTTGCATCTTGATTTATCAATGATATAGGCCTGTATGATCCAGGGTAAAACAAATCCTTATCTGGCTTTGGTATCAATATTATCAATGATTGTTGCCATGATGAAGGGACTTTATCTCCCATTATTATATTATTATATAATTCTAATAATTTAGGTATCAACGTCTTTTCAAATACTTTATAATAATCTGGTCCTAACCCATCCATTCCTGGAGCTTTCCCACTTTTTAAATTGTTTATTGCTTCCTCTATTTCCATTTTCGTAATTGGTTTTTCTAATAAATCCCTATCTTCTTCTTCTATTTTAATCTTCCAATTTTCCCCTACATATTTTTCTATTTGTTCCACTGATTTATTCCCTGACTGGTACAGGTCTTTATAAAACTCCTAAAAAAATTGTTAGTTTTTCCTTCATTGTTCTACGCATTTTACCTGTTTTGTCTCTAATCCCATTTATCATATTTTCCATTTTCTTCTTCTGTGTGGATTTAGCCAACATTTTTGAATTTTTATTACTAAATTCAAAATACTCCCTTCTTAAATTAATTAAATTTTTATGTGCTTCATCTACTTCCATTTTATCCAATTCCCCCCTCTTTGCTTGTAACTCAATATAAGTTTGTTTTTCCTTGTTTAATATATATTTATTTTCCAATAATTCTATTTCCCTTTCTAATTTCCCTTTCCTTTCTTCTTGCCTTTTTTTTAAGTTAAAGGTTTCTTTTATGCATATCCCCCTTGTCACAGCTTTCATAGTATCCCACAAAATTCCTTTTGATACTTCTTTATCATTTAATTCCCATAATTCTTGCCATTCATGCTCAATTTTTTCTACTATTTCTCTATAATTTAAAATCTTTGTATTCAACCTCCACCTTTCCACCTGTTCATAATCTCTCTTCATTATAATCTCCACATTGACCAAGGCATGGTCTGTTACTTTTATATTTTCTATCTCTGAATTTATAATTTTATCCATCATATTTTTTGATACAAAAATATAATCAATTCTTGAATAACTCTTATGTACCATTGAAAAGTATGTATATTTCCTTTCATCTCCCTTTACCAATCTCCACACATCTTTCAACCCCTTTCTTTGTATTATTTTATTTAAATTTGTAATATTATCATATTTATGCCTTAATGAATAATTTGATTTGTCTTTTATTCTTTCCATTTGCATATTAAAATCTCCTGCTACAACAATATTTTGTTCTTGCATATTCTCCATTCCTTTAAATACTTTCTCATAAAATTCCTCTTGTTTTTCATTTGGAGCATATACATTCTTTAGAACATATTTATCTTCTCCCATTTCACCTTGCATTATAATATATCTACCATTTTCATCCTTTTTCACCTTTTTAATGACAAAATTACATTTTTTTGCTATTAATATTGCTACCCCTCTAGCTTTTAAATTCCCATATGCTTTTTCATAAACTCTTATCCAATTCAATTTCAATTCACTTACTCCTTACCTTTTTTGATGTGTCTCTTGCAAAAATATTATATCCGCTTGATCCTTCTTCAATAGTGCTTCAATACTTTTTTGTTTTATTACCATGCCAAGGACATGAACATTTAAGGTTGATATCTTTAATTTATTAATCATTAGATTCCTTATTACATTTTCTATAAGATCTTCTGGCTCCAAAAAATGACCTCCCTTCCCCATACCCACCCCTTCCCAATTCTTCCCCATTCCCTTCCCCCTCCCCCTCCCCCTTCTTTACCTCTCCACCTTGTCTTCCCAAGGCAAACTGCCTTGCTAATGACCCCCAGGTCTTCCAGGTGAGGAGAGGCGAAGAGATCATCCAATGGCCCAGAACAACTCCCTCCCCCGAGTGCTCATAAAAATAAAAAATAAAACATTTCCCCTCTTCCCCCCCCCTGTAAATTTCTTCTTCTTCCTTCTGCTTTCTTCATCTGTCTAAACTTTTCCTCCTCCGCTGTCCTCTCCTCCATCAGCTCCATACTCCTTCTTATGTACTCCCTACTCCTCCAACAATTGCAGTCCTTCTTCTGGTGTTTCCATTCTATATCTTTTTCCTGCCCATTCAAAATTCAAAAACACTGGGTATCCCCAAGCATATTTTATACCAGCTTTCAAAAGAGTAGCAATACAAGGCTTCATCGATTTTCTCCAGATTACTGTTTGTGGACAGTAGTCATTATATAATTCCACCCTTACATCTGCATACTTCAGTCTTTCTGGATATTTCTTAACTATTCTCATCAATTCCTCCTTGTTATTGTAATTAATAACATTAACATTAACAATAACATCTCTTGGCAAAATACTTCTCCTTCCTGTCAGTTCTCTATGGATCCGCTCGATGTCCTCTTCCCTCCATTTCATAGCTGGGGTCACTTGCTGTAGCCATTTCAACACTTCAGATTTCAGGTTAGATCCTTGATCTTTCCCCACAGATTCTGGCAGGAACCTTATTCTGAAGTTATTCCTGCATTGATAATCTTGCAAGTATATCAGTTTTTTTTCCATATCTGTGATTTTCTTCACATTGTCCTGGATCTGACTGCCTTGAAGTGTTTGGGTTCTAATTATTTCTTTGTTCTCTTTTACTATATTAAGAATATCTCCTTGTATTCCTTGTATTTTTGTACTCATTTCCACAAATCTTTCTTCAGATCTTTTCCTCTCCTTCTGCATTTCTTCTCTTATGCTTGCAAACTCTGAAAACATTCTCTTTTTATCTTCTCTAAGTTCTGTCATCATTTTTGTAAAGAGAGAATCCAAATGAGTTTTAATATCCTCTGTGCTTTCTCCCCTTATTTCCCTCCGTTTTGGAGATGGTGGATTTAAAGCTGAGGCACCTAATGGAGGGCTAATTTCTTTTTCCATCTTTTGTCCTTCTGGTTCACCCTTGTTATTCTGTACTTCTGGAAATATCCTCTCCAATCTCTCCAATCTCTTTTGCGATCTATCTGATGGCTTGTTTAATACTTGTGGTCTCAACCAGCTTTTTCCTGATGTATTGCTTCTTTTTTTAGACATAAGAAAATCAAAACACTCCAAACTTTCATTTCTTCCCTTCTGTTAATGGCCCCTCCTTCCTCCACCACTTATTTTTTAAAAAGTTTTCCACTTATTCTCCCGTTAGATCAAATATTTCTTCCTCTGTTAAATCATCCTTTTCATTTGCCTACAATTGTTCGCTGCTTTCTCCAACCTTAGTGGTTTATTAGCCAAATTTTCTTTTTAATTATGTTGGAGATAGTTCCAGAATCAAGATTGGGCAAAACCGAAAGTAACTATCTGTTTACTTTAGGGTTCTTTGATCTGCAGTTTTCCCTTCTATTAACATTCCTTAGTAATTCACAACCATAACTCTTCCCTCAAGAGCTTTCCTCCTGCCTTTTTGAGGGGAAAATATTCATTTAATTCCATTACCTTGAGCACCCGTCCTGGGAATCGTTCCTACACCATCGAAGCTTGACTCCTCCCTCCGTGACTGTTCTAGGTATGATTGAAGGCAGCCGTGCCATTTTTTACTCAAGGACAACTTCCGTGAGTAAAAAATGGTGTGGTTGCCTTCAGTCATACCCAGAACAGTCACGGATGACTCCAAGAGAGGGACGCCGTAATCCAAAATGGACCCCCTGCCACACGACAGTGTTGTCACTGTTCCGGAGTCTTCTTGCATGGTAAGTCCTGTCTGAAAAGGTCCACAGACAAGGAGCAATGGGTTCAGGAAAAGAGATTCCACCTAAATATTAGGAAGAACTTCCTGACAGTAAGAGTTGTTTGGAAGTGGAATATGCTGCCTCGTAGTGTTGTGGAGCCTCTTTCTTTGGAGGTTTTCAAACAGAGGCTGGATGGCCATCTGTTGGGAATGGTTTGATTGGAGGGGGTTGGACTGGGTGGCCCTTGAGGTCTCTTCCAACTCTTATTTTTCTGTGATTCTCTCACCAGATGCAATCTCTAAGAAATATCGAGAAAATTCCTTTAAAGTGTATGTGTAGCTTATATGAGACATGAGGCTTTGCTTGGCCCAGCCTCCTTTATCAAAGGTATTTATGGGACTCAAAAAGTACTTGAAATTAAAAAAAAAACATTCAAAAAATGAACTCTCCACAACAGGGGCACTAGCTGCATAACATCTATGTAGTTGTTCTATTACATGAGGGAATCAGTCTGGAGAAGTGAGGTATCTCTTCTCGACCTCTCCCAGCTTTTAAACAATGTCATTCTCAAATTAATTGTTTGGTCTGGCGAGGTTAATGTTGCATGTTATTTGCAGTACAGAACATTTACTTTCTTGATTTGTGTAATGTCCAAATGATAAATCAAGAGGACCTGCAGGAATAAGTGCAGTTTCTTAGAGATGATGCAAGACTTATAACATGTGGATTACAGCTTCTGCCTAATGTTCCAATTTAGATAAAACCCTTGTGTGTACAGAAAGATCCGGGGAATGTTGTACTTACATCACAGCTATACTTCTGACATTTTGAACAGCTATTTACTAACAGCCGTCAAGATGCTTAGATATTTGCCAAGCATTCAAATCAGAAAACACTTTTGACCTTAGTTGCTTTGAAATAATTGTATAATAATGCCCTCTGGAGCCCTGAAATCAGCTTGCATTGTGTTGTTTCTGGAAAACCTGTTATACTAGTACAGCAGCCTCAGATTGCTTACCTACACACCACGCCCTATATCTTTTAAAATTATGGGTAATTCTTTATCAAGTGATTATTCTACGAATGTTTTCCACTCATCATTTAGTATGAATTGTCCTCTTATAGATGGTAGTGCTTCATTTGTTGGTCATTCTAATTTGGCATTCATAAAGAAATATTTCTTTTTTGGGGGGGAATGTGGAATAACAACAACAAAGCCTTTCTTGCCGTTAACAGACCATTAGGCAACACATAAGATACATATTATACATATAAAACAAAACAATAAAATATTTGTATTAAATATGGAAATGTGGAATACTGTCTGCAAACCTAGATCTCCAATATGATAATCATTTCCCCAGTATAACCTTAAGAACAGAATCATGAAGTTGAAGGCTTTCATGGCTGGCATCCATAGGTTTTCTGTGTCCCCCGCCCCCCTGGGTTGTGAGGCCATGTTTTGGAAGAGTTTATTCCTGATGTTTCGCCTGCATCTGTGGTGAATCTCTGAAGACACTAGCCACAGACGCAGGTGAAACGTCAGGAATAAACTCTTCCAGAACATGGCCTCACAGCCCGGGAAAAAACCCACAGAAAACCTAAGAGCAGAATCCTTTATTGAATAACTTCCAACTAAAGGGCTATAGCATTTGTCAAAATATTATTATATCTTGGTGGAAGGACTCTGGGGAGTCAGTTTAGAATGAGGGAGCTGCAGGAAGGGGGTAGAGGTAGCAAAAATAGGAAGCAGTAACTGGGTATGTGAGGGAGGAAAGACAGAAGCATATATTTTTGAAGATTACCATTAATTGTAAATACATTTTATGTAACTGTAAGTAAACTAGACAACTGAGGAGAGACTCTGGAATGTCAGCAAGACCGAACAACATGACACTGGCAGAATGCAAGATACACTCCCACTGTGAGAAATGGGCTGGCAGTAGAGGCTTATCGCAGAACCATTCCACTGGTAAAGTTACAACTCTAGTACAGCTAAACCAGGGTGAGGATTGAGGGTGGCAAGAGTGTCCAATTTCATGCAATTCACAGCCATGCCCCTATCAATAAGACATTTTGCTTTGCTCCTCTGCAATGCCAGGTCGGTTAAAAGAAAGTGCACATTATTTACGATCTTCTTTTGGATGAGGATGCCGACCTGGCTTGCTTCACAGAAACCTGGCTGGGACAGGATAGCGCTGTCACATGGATGCAGACCCCCCCCCAGCCAGGTATTCTGTCAGTGAGCAGGTGAGGGGAAGTGGGTGGGGGGTGGAGTGGCTCTGGTTTATAAGAACAATCTGACTTTGACCAGGATACCTGTCCGGAACACAGTCCACTTCAAGTGTATGTACCTTAGCCTGAGGACCAGGGATAGTTTGGGGATTCTGCTAGTATACCGACCACCCCGTTGTCTAGCAGACTCCCTAACTGAGCTGACACAGCTGGTCTCAGAGTTGCTGTTGGAGTCGCCCAGACTTTTAGTTTTGGGCGACTTCAACATTCCACTCGAGACCAGCTTGACAGATCTGACTGGTGTGGCTCGGGAGTTCACGGAAACCATGACAAACATGGGCCTATCCCAATTGGTCATTGGGCCCACACATTGTGCGGGTCATACCCTCGATGCAGTCTTCAGTATGGAACAGGAATATCCATGGACAGAGGTTATTAAAACCACCGCATTGTCATGGACGGATCATTTCCTGGTCAAGACTGAACTAAGAGTCTCTTCCTGCCCCATCGGGGGTGGTGGACCCATTAGAATGGTCCGCTCCCGAAGGCTAATGGAACCAATAGGATTCCAGAAAGGCTTGGAGGGTTTAATGGTTGGTAACACTGGTGACCCTGTTGAAGCTTTGGTTACTACCTGGAACACCGACCTTACCAAGGCTCTTGACACGATCGCTCCCAAGCATCCTTTCCAACCCACTCCAAACCGTAAGCCATGGTATACATCAGAGCTTAGGAAAATGAAGCAGGTTGGAGAACGACTAAGGCACAACTGGCGGAAAACTTGACTCTTATCCAATAGGACTTGTCATAGGAACTTTCTTTGGTTCTATCGAGAGGCAATACGTGCAGGGCAGAAATCCTTCTCCTCTGCACGTATTGCATCTGCAGAGTCCCATCCAGCAGAGCTGTTTAGGGTGGTAAGGGAGATGACGCAAGTTATACCTGCACAGAACCCGTTGCTTAACCCAACAATGGCCTGCTGTGATGCGTTTAACAACTTCTTTGCAGATAAAATCTCTCAGATAAGAGCCAACTTAGATGCCAGTATTTTGACAGAAACAATTGACGAGGTGTCCAGCAACTCTGTTGATGTAAGTTTACTGGATCATTTTCAATCCGTGAGTACCGAGGATGTGGACAAGCTACTTGGTAGAGTGAGGAAGATGACCTGCCCTCTTGATCCTTGCCCTTCATCGCTGGCCATCCAGGGCATGTTCCATCCTGTTTAATGGAAGTGGTGGTTTGACCACTCCTGAAAAAACCTTCCCAGGACCCCCTGGACATGAACAACTATAGGCCGGTTTCTATGTTACCATTCTTGAGCAAAGTGATCAAGAGGGCAGTTGCTCTTCAACTCCAAGTGGTCTTGGATGAAACCGACTATCTAGACCCATTTCAAACTGGCTTTAGGATGGGATTGGGAGTTGAGACTGCCATGGTTGCCTTGACCGACGACCTGCGTCTAAGCATCAACAGGGGTAGTGTGACCCTATTGGTGCTTCTAGACCTCTCAGTGGCTTTTGATACAATAGAGCATAGCATCCTCTTGGATCACCTAAGTGGGTTAGGAATCAGAGGCACTGCGCTCCAGTGTTCCGGTCCTTCCTCTTGGGTAGGTCCCAGAGGGTGCTGCTCGGGGACAGCCGCTCCAGCAGAAAGGAACTTACTTGTGGCATTCTGCAAGGCGCCATCCTATCCCCGATGCTGTTTAACATCTATATGAAGCCGCTGGGTGAGATTATTTGGAGTTATGGAGCTGGGTGTTATCAGTATGCTGATGACACCCAGATCTATTTTTCCTTGTCCTGATCATCGGCCTCGAATTCCGATGGCGTCTCTCCTCTTAATGACAAAGCAGTAATGGGCTGGATGAGGAAAAACAGATTGAGATTAAATCCGGACAAAACAAAGGTGCTCATGGTAGCAGCCCCGAAACCAGGAGCTGGGTTGCAACCTCCAGTCCTGGATGAGGTCATGCTGTCCGTTAAGGACTGTGTTCACAGTCTGGGGGTGCTCCTTGATTCATTGCTTCAAATGACTAGTCAGGTGAATGTGACGGTCAGGAGTGCCTGTTATCAGCTTTGGCTGATACACCAGCTGCGCTCTTTCCTGGAAGTTAGGGACCTCGAGACTGGTGCATGCGCTGTTAACCTCTCGTCTAGATTTCTGCAATGCACTCTATATGGGGCTACCCTCGTGCTTGGTCCGGAAACTTCAGTTGGTACAAAATATGGCAGCCAGAGTGATCTCGGGAACATCTCGGAGAAACCATATAGCTCCAGTATTAAAATCTCTCCACTGGCTGCCTATCAGTTTCTGGGCCCAGTATAAGCTGTTGGTTATTACCTTTAAAGCCATAAATGGCTTGGGTCTAACTTATCTTTGGAACCGCCTCCTCTCATACAATCCTCCTCGTGTACTCCGGTCCTCTGGGAGGAATTTGCTTCAGCCACAAAAATCTAGGCTGTCTGCAACCTCCCAGAGGGCCTTTTCGGTAATTGCCCCCAAATTGTGGAATGACCTGCCGAACAAGATCAATCAGATGACGAGCCTGAGTAGCTTTAAAAAAGCACTAAAGATGGATCTCTTTCGGCAGTCCTTTCCTAATTAGATCCAAGCCTCAGGAGCTCCTGGCCTCTTTTAGTCTTGCTGGCTGTTAGTTTTTCTATTTGTTTTTATGTGTGATTTTAGTTTAGGCAGTTTTTAATTTTATACGAGTTTAATATCTTTTTATGAGGGTGGGTGGTGCTTAGGGATTTTAGCCAGCATTGTTGTATTTTAATTATTGTAAGCCACCCCGATTGTTTTTAACAAAGGGGCGGGGTAATAATAATAATAATAATAATAATTATACCATTCCCAGATATGACACAAAGAATTTTGCTCGCATTGGCTTCAGTGGGAGGAAGGAAAAGATGGTCCCTTCCTTCATCTCAACAATTCTCTTTCAGTGGCTGTGAGCTCATGGTGATGATAAAATCTTTACTTTTCCACATGTAAACAAAAGAAAGCCAGAAACCCTCAGAGCTAGTCTCAGGGTGTTGCTTGAGGAAGGGTGAGAAATTAAGAAGTCTCCTCTTTCTGTCTAGTCCAGTTTTCTGTATCATCTGGAGCAGGCCTCTCTCAGTATGCTAGTGGAATGGGTGTTACTGCCAAGGTGTATGGGACAGTTAGTAGTAGCAGTGAGAGTTAACAATGAGGAAAGGGAGGGAAGGAGATGTCCATTGTAGGGGAAGAGGAGTGAGTTCTACTGGGATGCTACTGGATAGGTACAGCCTATCAGGCAAAATGGTGGATTGGATACATGGGTGGCTAGGTAGGGGGGGGGAGTGGTAGACCAAAAGGTATGGTTGGCCCACACAGGGGCCAGGCTACATTCCTCCTGATTGGCTCAGGTATGCCTGAGTGCAAGGGATTCTTATCCAACTCTCCCCTAGTATGAAGTTAAAATTCAAAACCACCTGCATACAAAGCATGAGTTGTTCCACACAGATTAGACTCCTCTTCTGAGTGGTTGTTTCTGTGTGTGTGGGGGGGGGAATCTGCTACTGTAGCTGAGTAGTTAGGTAACTGCTCTGTAGGGTGCATTTGACCCAGGAATTCCTCATTCCTCCCTGCTTCTCTCTCTCTTTTTGGTAAGCCAAAAAGTGAGTAGAGCCAATATTTGCCCCCCCCCCGGGTTTGAACTCCCAACTTCTGCTTTGTAACAACATGCCTTGCAGATGGCACTGGAAGATGCTGCTGTAATTGTATATCTTCTGTGGCTTCCTTTGTTGCATGTCCTGGCCTCTCTGTGGGTCTGCTTCTCTGAAGAAACTTTTCCTTCCTGAGTGAGTTAATAACCTTTATTCAAGGAGGGCTGTGAGTTGGATCAGCAGGCATTTTCCTCAGGGAGCTATATGAATGCTATGCTGCATGCCTTCACCTTCTTCTGTATGTATGTTATTGCACCCATGAAAAAGTTGCTGTGAGGAGCATAAGGGCATTCAAATTCCTGACTGTAGAGATGTGCCAGAACTGTCAGGAGCAGGGTTCCTCTCTGGCTGTGTCCCTGGGGCTTGGTGGCATAAGGGCTTGTTTTGTGTGTAGTGTGTGTGAGGTGAGCCAGGAATGTGTGCTGGACATGTGTTTCCACACTGTCTCTGTATCTGGCTAGCATGTGGATGTCGCTGGTACAGTCTCTGATTGGTGGGCTATGGTGTTGTTTCCGGAGATGCTGTTGAACTTAGCCACTATATAAAAATAATTGTATTTTTTGGTTGTGTATTTCTTTCCCTCCCTTCCTAGGGTGAGCATGAATTGTGTATGGTAACCATTCTGCCTTTGTAATGGCAATATATCTCTAATCCTGCTGTAATATTAGTATAGTGTTATTCACCAGGTGTCTTTCAATACTTTTTTCCTTGTTTCCAACACTCCATGTGGCATTTCACTTTTTTCACATAGTACAAATCTGATTACCATTTGATATTTGGGCTATGGTTCTGGTTAGGTTTCAGAAGTTTGGGCAAATGCATGTTTCAAAACTCAGGCAAGAAGAAATAAAGAGATCCATACTCATGCTAGTTTTAAAATATACCCACAGGTCTCCTATGGTACAGAACCAAACAAAAGAATAAATCAAAGGTCTTGTCATTTTATTGGGGTAACTGTAATGGGATAGATGATCTATACATTTCTCACATGGCTCATCTTTTGCTTTCTGTATATGATGTAGGAATGATGATCCACATTCTGTTGTCACTTGAATTCTTTGCAGTGTATCTTTGCCAGGTTGTCTGAGGGCAAAACTACATACTACGCTAAATATGTACCATGTGGCTAAGCCAAAGTGTTCCTTCTAACAGAGATTACCTAGGAACATAAACAAGTTTGGTCTCTTTGGGAAATGTAAGGTGTCTGATATTTGGGTGAAGTGCTTCAGTGGTCCTGCTGAGTTGTCATGTAAAACAATATGCATGTTGTCTTCTAGCACCCCACCCTCTAGCCAGACTTTTTTGTCGGGCGGGGGAAACCAATATGCTGCTAGTATTAAGCTCCCTGCCTGACATAGTTCATAGTTCAGTATTGCAAACTATGGCTCTCTCAGTGACACAGTATCTGGTGGTTGTGCAAGTGCTCGTGGGATTAGCATGCACAGTATTTAAAATAATGAAGTTGTCATGACTTGTCAATGGTTTGCAGAGATGGAAACAAAGTACTGGAGTGGACACTTGTTCAAGGTTGAAAATGGGGATTCTGCAAGCTGTAGAAGCCAACATTATATACAACCGAGTATTCATGTAAGAGACACACGACACAATTATGTACATGTTTTGAGTTCTATGTGTGCTTTAGCTGCCCTTAGTCTTATGATTGCAATTTCTGAGAATGTACGAACTGGAAGAATGAAGGATGCTACTTTTCACCTGAGCAAACAACAACAACAAAAACAGCATTAGCATGCTTGATGTAGTACTGCAATAAGATATATCTAATTACAATAATGATTAATGCTAATCTGACTGCTCATTTAAGTTATCTGGTGTTATATAAATTTTCCAGTTATGTGAGTCAGCTTGTTATTTTCAGTTAAAGAGCAATGTTATTTTTCAGTTGTATAGCAAGCTTGTTTTTCTGCTGCTCCAGAATTCTAGCACCAATGGATTCAAATTACAGGAGAAGATATTCCACCTAAACATTAGGTCTTTACTTTCCACAGGTCTTTACTGTAAGACCTGTGGAACAGGTTGCTGCAGAGGATTGTGGACTCTCCTTCTTTGGATGTCTTTAAACAGAGGTTGGATGGGCATCTTTCAGGAGTGGTATAGCTGTGTATTCCTGCATGGCAGTTGACTGGTCTAGATAGCCCATGTAACCCCTTCCAGTTCTAAGATTTTATTATATAATTCAATGAATTGAGGATCTTGATGATCTTAATCAGGAGTGGCCCACATTTAGCTCCAGGACTGTTTTTGCAACCTCTTCCCCTACCGAGGGCCCCTAATCCCCCAATTTTCCCCCCAAAATATTTTTCAACACTTTCCCTCCTCAATTCTCAACACACCCCACACTCCCTAGGTAGATGTGGGGGCAGTTTTGATATTTCCCCTCACCTGTGCTGTTTTAGCCCCCCTCTCTAGTCCCTTGGTTTAGATCATACCCTGAAACTGTCCCAGTGTATCAGGGACAGTCCCAATTAATCTTCTGCCATCCCACTTTTCAGCTGCTTTAAAATGTCCCAGTTTTTCTTTCCTCTTCCCCCTTTCCCCCTTTGTCTTCAGCTTATTTCAATTGCTGCAAACTGAGTCCAAAGTACAAAAGTAATTTGCACTCAATTAACTCATCAGGAGGCAGAGAAGAGGAAAAGTGGAATCTTGCCCTTCCCAGTAGACTCAGGCAAAAGCAAACTGCTCTAGCCTCTCCTGGATTGTGTGTTTTTCCTCATTAATAAGTTTGACCCTGTTGACCACACTCTGATGTTGGTTGGTCACATGCATCCCAGTTTTCATCTGTGAAATGTTGGAGGGTATGCTAAATGGTTCATTAGCAGTTGGCCATAAAAATATTAGGAACAAGACTCCCTTTTTAGGGAAAAAAATGGGATCTCCTCCTGGATTGCTCCATTAAGTTATTGTGGTAAATGGTTATTATGGCTACTTCGTTGCTGGGGACTGGACTAGATGATTTGCAGACACATTTCAGTTTAAATAATATATATTTTTTAAATGTATTCATCCTTTGATTGATGAAGAAAGTTCAAATGGTATTAACGTGCTGCCATCTGGTGGTCAGATATAGTTGTTGGCTCCAAAGTAGGTCGCAGCTGCCTGTGGCTCCAAAACCGGTCTGTGTCCAGCTATTGTGCAGTATGTATTTGCATGTTATCCCAGCCATCAGGCGTGGTGGTGCAAATGTGAGGGTTGAGGCCTGCTTTGTTGCTCAGGAACTAGATGGTTTATATCTAGCTATGGAAAGAGTATTCAAAAATGTTCCAAAAAATTGGTCAAAAAACCTTGACAAAAAGAATCCTGAACTGATGAGAATCTTCCTAATTCAGGACTTATTCTGTACAAAATTTGCATGTGATTGTTTTGTGCAGAAAACAGAATTTTCTGCATAGAAGACAGCTTTTTCTGTGCAGGAATTAATATTTCTGCATTGAAATATTATTTATACCCCTATTTATATTATTGATGTAATCATGAATTCTGTAGTGAATCAGGAGTGTCTAAAAAAGAATGTCAGTCCATCTATCTAAACTTAGAATCTGAACTGACAGTAGGTCATGCAACATGTCAATGGTCCTAAACTTACAAGCAGATCTAGTGAAGAGTGGGTATATAAGAACAAATCCTGTTTTTTAGGACAGAATCACCTAAGTCTGGACCTAAGCACCATAAAAAAAATCTGGCAGGACCTGACATGAGTTAGTTGTTCATGCACAGAAGCCCTCATATGTCATTGACATGAAGCAGCTCTCTAAGGAGGAATGGACCAAAATTTAAGATCCAATAACAATTTAAGTTGGAAATACTGTATGTGACAATCTTAATCAGTTCACAAACTTTTTTTTACCATTGTATTTTAAATTACTGACCTCAGTTAATTCTTGGCACACACGTGTATCCTGTTTGTGCATCTTCCTTTTTGTTTTCATGCAAAGTACAAAGACATTTCACTGCTCAGAGCTCTTTCAGGAAATCCATGTCAGAGTTGGAAAAAAAAAGCATTTGTTTAAGCATATATCTTCTGTTAAGCATCTACAATAATACTTCTGTTCTGAACAAATAAGCAGATGAGAACAAAATTGGGACATAATGTACAAAGTTGCTGCATCTGCACAAGTCTTCTCATCTGAGCAATAGCAAATTTCCTGCATATTTGAGATCAATCTAGCCTGATCACTTAGGGTGGGGTAATAGCATCTGGCAAGCTCTAGCCAACTGGAATAGTTGCAACAACTTCCATCTGGGAGCTGCAAGCCAGTAGCTCACTAGTGAACTGGTGCTGGCTAATAACTGCCATGACTGTTCTTTGGCCGCAGCTGCATGTTCTAACTTGCACACCAGGCCACGTAGCATGTACATATGTCTCTGAGTTGCTGCAGTTGAATTACCTATGTGGGGCAAAAAAGAGCTATGCTAGTACCATGCAGCAGTTTTGTGGTGAATTAATATTTGACCTTCAAATGGTTGTCAAAATTAACTTTCAGCTTCTCTGCATGAATCCAGCACTGGTAGTTGGATTGGAAAATAGAATTGTGCACCAGGCATGTGTTTAATCATTCATTTCCCCATTCAGTTAGGGCTATTTCATGGACACCTACTTCCCAAGGTGGATTGGCACCATGAACATAGGTGTAGGTCAGTCTCCCAACACTCATTTAACAAATTTCTTCTGAATTATGAAGTTTTATCCAAATCCCACATTACTCTTTAGCTTATTAAACTGTTTTAAATTTTTAATACCATTGTTTATTTAATGGTTTTATTTAAAAAATTGTATACTGTATATTGTTTTAACTGTATTATGTTTTAATATTATACTTTAAGCTGCTTTGGTTTGCAGATCAAGAGCAAGGTTGGGTATAAATGAAATAAATAAATGAATAAAGTGGCATAATAAAAGTAATCATAGAGCAGGGGAGGGAATCATGCAGCCCTCTAGAAGTTGTTGGACTGAAACACTAATCAAGCATAAACAAAAGCAAGGAATGCTGGAAGTTACAATCCAGCATCTGGAAGGGTACATGATTCCTACCCTGGCTACAGAGGGATGAATTAGGTTTTTTTCTACCCTCCAAGCTCCCCTTCCAAAGAACAAAGCAATATTCCCCTTCAATCCCTATCACAGTTACCTCAGTATTGGAGGACTGAAAGCCCTTTTAAAAACATCTACAGGTCCCCCTGCTCCATATCTGTGGGGAATATGTTCCCAGACTTACCGTGGCTATGTGAAACCATGGATAATAGTGGGCCCTATTGAAATGAATGACTTCCAGACCAACCTCCGTCAGTAGCATACCACAGAATTGCACTGGAGGACCTAGAAAATGCCTGGAGAGGACATATTTTTTCATACGTGGATAAGTGAAACTATGGATACCAGTCCCTTGGATATGGGGGTTGACCTGTATTTCTTGCCCTTACTTTCTGTCATAACTGATAACTTTCCAGTGAAATATGTTTGTGATTTTAAATTTTGTTTTGTTTCTTTACAGCTTCCTCATAGTGCTGGTCTGCCTTATATTCAGTGTGCTTTCCACGATTGATCAGTATGCAACTCTTGCCACAGGGACATTATTTTGGATGGTATGAGTTTGAATATTTACTTAATGTGGATATAATTCATATGTATATATATTATATATTTGATTCCTTCTGATTTGCTAATATATCCAAACAGTATAACATGAAATCTAGTCAAAAGTTTGTTCTGCAATATTTATTATAGTGAAAGGTTGTTCACTGAAGAGCCATGCAATTATAAGTTAGTTTTTGCTTAGTTTGGAGGTTTATATAAAAATCTGAATTTGTAAGTTTGTTGTGTGCCTTCAAGTCATATCTGTCTCATGGTGATCCTAAGACAAACCTATCATGGGGTTTTCTTGGCAAGATTTGTTCAGAGGGGGCTTGCCTTTGTTTTCTTCTGAGGCTGAGAGAGTGTGTCACCCAGCGGGTTTCTGTGGCCTAGTGGGGATTTGAACCCTGGTCTCCCAGTGTTTTAGTCCAACACTCAAGCCACTACTCCGGCCCTCCAGGTGTTTTGGGCTCCAATTCCTAGAAGCCTGAGCCAGCTGGTCAGGAATTCTGGGTTGCCAGCTCAGAATAATCCCAGGACCTCACATTTCAGGGCCCAAACCTGAGATCAAGAGATAACCCCTTGTGATGCCACAGGAAGCAGTCCTTGTTACAAGAGCAATATAGCAAGGGGTATACAGCATACATGGTATGTTAAGTATCACCACAGATGGACAGAGTACATCATTCAAATATAAAAACACTGAATATAACAAGTGAGAAAGATACATATATGACACTTTTCAAGACAGTACTTTTACCCCTTCTCTCTTTTACCCTGAGTACTGGAGACAAGGGGCCAGACTCTGAGATCTGGGAACCCTAGTTGTCTACCCCTGCTCTAAGACCTGCAAAATTTGGGGGCATCCCCCCTTGTATGGCCACATGCTGTGCAAGAGTCTTCACGGCTCTTTACTTCCTCAAGGCATCCAATCTGAGAGAGGTATTCTGCATAATTCAATCAAAATAGAAAGTCTTTTATTTTCATATGAGCAAACCCCCTGCTGTTCTTATTTCTGGCATTTGTGCTCCCTTTATGGGCAGATTTTCTTTTTGTAGTTTATGCATACTGTAAATAAGACAAAAATAGACCAGTGTTCCAAAGCGATCCATATGTTGTTCGATTGAAATCTTAAAACACCCCCTTTTTCTGTTTACTATTTAATTTCCTTGAAAATAGGACTTTCACTGATGTGTATGCTAGCCCTTTCAATTTTTTGCATTAATTTATGGTGTGTTTTTTTTACAAAAACCTCAGAATGTACATACTGATCCTGACCAATACAACAATATTAATGGTCCCCTGTTTACTATGCAATTGAGCTTTCAGATATAAAGGTGTTCGTTAGATAACTCTGCATGCTCTGAAGTAAACTGCTTTGGGTTCCTGGAATGCCTTCTAACAAGCACACAAGCAACCAAACTATTCTTCTCAGTAGTATGTCATTGGGAGTTACTGGTATTGCCTTACTTGACTCAGTTTCTTGGGGCAAAACAGCATGTATGTTTCATTTGACTGGCTATTCTTTGGGCACTTAATCCTGCAGTTGCTTTTTTTCTGTTGGGAATTCCCATATATATATATATATATATATATATTTAATGTTGGCAAAACCTTAACCTTCTTTTTCCCAGAGAGTCTGCTTTCACAGTTCATATATTCACTAGGGCCATTTTTAAAAAATGTCTTTTCAGGTTCAGTTCTATATATGTGTACAAGGTTTGCTTTCTTTGTTTATTGCCATTTATTGAAACTGAAAAAAAATGTGTAGATCTGGTAGTGACGGTGGCGGGGGGTGGCTCCTTTCCCTTACCCACCACCCAGCAGCAGCAGTGACGGCGGTGGTGGCAGCATGGCTCAGCCTGGGCGAAAGTCCTCCACCTTTCCTGCTTCCTCTGCTTTGCTGCCTCCCCCAGCAGCACCAGCAGCAGGGGAAAGGAGAGGAAGAAGCAGAGAGCTCGCCTTCCTTCTCCCTCCTCCCGGGAGGGCTCCTGCGGCAGCGGCGGGGTGGTGGTGGGTGGCATTTGCTATTATTCATGGATTTCAGTATCTTCTGGGGGTGAGAACTAATCCCGCATGGATATGGGGGTGCTACTGTATAACTTAACCAAAATTTATGGTGGTAGCAGTCCACTTCCAGATGGAGCACAAGTTCTTTGTCCTAATCTTCAAACTCCCATGGCCTTGTCTTTTATGTCTCTACTCTTACATATCCCAGTAAAACCTTGCCAATAAATTCATTGAATCATCGAGTTCTCCCACCATCAATAACCCAAAAGACTTCTGTGCCCTCAGACAATCCTGTCTTTTCCCTTTGCTGCCCATTTGACTAGAACTATCACCCAGAACACTTGTCTGATGCCACTCTCAAAACTCTCTCTTAGGGAGAGGTGGGGGCAGTGAGGGGGGAGCTTACCTATGTATCCCATTATCAGATCTTGTAAATAACATGATAATTGTAATATGTTACTTTGGTGACTAGTTACTTTTTGTAGTAACAAGCTGGGCCAATATTAATTTTTTTACTGTCAGCAGCCAGAAATGTGCTTCACTATTTTTCAGTGTAATGACACAGGGTTTCTGCCTGTTACTTGTTACCGGGTATGCTCTGACTAAGGAAATGTTCAGACAGGAATGAAAAAAGTGTTCCTGTCCCAGAATTTCCACTCCTGACCCTGTTCTAGCACAATAACAAAAATTTTCAGACGTACCTTGACTAGTGTTGACAGGGCAGGCTAGGAGTGAATGGAGCTCTAACAGTGCTCCCTTCACTTCCTGGAATGAAATCCTGCAGATTCTCATGAGAAGACGTGAGCGTGGAAATTCAAAAAGAGAAAAATACATAAGAAAAATTGACAGCAAACACAAAAACACACTTTAAAACTTCCAAGTAAATCAGGGAAGTTTTTAAAAAGTGTGTCACTTACCTTGATGTCCCGATCTCACCCAAAAGTGTTCTGGCAGGAACCTTCCAATAGTCACTTATGGCTATATCAGGCAGACTTGGTAGTTTTGCAAAAGGAGCCTTGCTGGCAGCTGTTTTTGGAGGCTATAGCAGGTAGATTTGGCAGTTTTGACAAAGCTATAGCAAGCAATTATGGCAATTTGGCATGGTAAGCCTTGCTAGCAGCTGCTTATGGAAGCTATGGCAGGCAACTGTGGCAGTTTTGCAAAAGGAGCCTTGCTGGCAGCTGTTTTTGGAGGCTATAGCAGGTAGATTTGGCAGTTTTGACAAAGCTATAGCAAGCAAATATGGCAATTTGGCATGGCAGACAAAGCTATAGCAAGCAAATATGGCAATTTGGCATGGCAGACGGACAAGCAGCCCCGGGAACTGAGAATAGCTGTGCCGTTTCGACAACTTATTTTGTCTTCCTCAGTGCTGTAAATATTTTTTGTGTTCCATTTATCTGTCATTAAAAAATAAAGGTAAGTATCTACACTGAATATGTTAGTGAATGTTTAAATTTTTAAATGAAGTAATGCATTTATCTTAATGAAAGGTAAATGCATATACCACTATGGGCAAATATATGATACAAGAACACCCACGAGTCCCTATATTCTATATCCTACCTAAAATTCACAAAAAAATCCTTTCCACCCCCTGGTAGACCAATCGTTTCAGGCTCTGGATCCATACTGGAACCTCTCTCTCGATTTTTAGATAAACAATTGGCTCCTTTTGTACAAAAAATAGAACACCAACATGTAGATCCCACAGCATGTTTTATAACAATGGATGTTAATGCACTCTATACATCCATCCCTCATGATGGTGCATGAGAGGTGATAGAAACATATTTGGAATCCAGACAACAGAAATTACCTCCTACTCATTTTCTTTTAGATGTACTGGACATAATATTGGAGAAAAATTATTTCAGATTTCAAGATCAATTTTATTTACAAATTAAGGGGGTTGCTATGGGTAGTCCTGTGGCCCCCAGTGTCGCTAATTTGTATATGGCAAATTTGGAACACACATGCATTTTAAATTCTAATGTAAATCATTATAAAGATCAAATCCAATATTATGCCTGGTACATTTGACAATATTTTCATTATTTTCAAAAATGAGACCTTGGTCAAGGATTTCTTTGATTGGATAAATCAAGTGGATGATAACATCAAATTTACATGCCAATCAAACAAATCACAAATACCATTTCTGGACGTATCGGTCACTGTTAAAAACAACAAAATTGAAGTACAGAATTATCGAAAAGACATGGACAGGAATTCATTTTTACATTATAAAAGCTACCATCCTATCCCCTTAAAAAGAAATTTACCCTTCTCTCAATTTTTGAGAATAAAACGAAATGCCACAGATAACACTCAATATGAAAGGGCTGCTAATATATTCCAACAGGATCTACTTCAAAGATCATATCGTTTACAAGTCATTAAAGCAGCCAAGGCTAGAGCAGATGCAAAGGATAGGAAGTCATTATTTCAAAAAACAGAAAGACCCATTTCTGACCAGATCATTACTACATTCAACTACAATCATGCCATTCATAAAATCAAATCTATCATACAAAAACATTGGCATGTTGTTCAGAGTCTCCCAGGATGTTCTGTGGCCCCTTTAATAGCGCATAGAAGAACAAACAATATCAAGGACATATTAGTCCACACTGACCTACAAAAAGATACATCTGACACGAGACAAACTACAGGGCATTTCAGTTGTGGCCACTGCATATATTTCAGGCAATCTTATAACACTAAGGTTTTCACACATTCCACCACCAAAGAAAAATACATGTTAAAATCTTTTTCTACTTGCAGTACTAAAAATGTTGTTTATGCTATTGTGTACCCCTGTGGCCTTATTTACATGGGACTTTCTAGTAGACCGGTCCGTTCTAGAATGGCAGAACATAAGAGCCGTATATACAATAAAAATATGGAAAATCCCTTGGTTGAACATTTTACCAGTCATAATCACTCACCAGATTCTTTTAAATTCTGTGTATTACAAGTTATCACAAGAAAACCTTTTGACAGGATTAATATTCATAACAAGTTACTTCAGAGTGAAGCCCGCTGGATTTACAGACTACGATCCTATAGCCCATATGGATTAAATGAACGGATAGAATGGACAGCATTCCTTTAAAAATTCAGCCAAGAGGGGTTCTACACATGAGGGAGAGTAGGAAATGAGAGCAATTATCCAAATTCAATTAGAGTCAAGATATATTAACTCAATTGTGAATCTTACATTCACCCACTGCTGCTTGAAACCACTGACCCAAAAGAAGGCTCAGGAAACAATTTCATTAAGGTAAATGCATTACTTCATTTAAAAATTTAAAAATTCACTAACATATTCAGTGTAGATACTTACCTTTATTTTTTAATGACAGATAAATGTAATACAAAAAATATTTACAGCACTGAGGAAGACAAAATAAGTTGTTGAAACGGCACAGATATTCTCAGTTCCCGGGGCTGCTTGTCCGTCTGCCATGCCAAATTGCCAAATTTGCTTGCTATAGCTTTGTCAAAACTGCCAAATCTACCTGCTATAGCCTCCAAAAACAGCTGCCAGCAAGGCTCCTTTTGCAAAACTGCCACGGTTGCCTGCCATAGCTTCCATAAGCAGCTGCTAGCAAGGCTTACCATGCCAAATTGCCATAATTGCTTGCTATAGCTTTGTCAAAACTGCCAAATCTACTTGCTATAGCCTCCAAAAACAGCTGCCAGCAAGGCTCCTTTTGCAAAACTACCAAGTCTGCCTGCTATAGCTTCCACAAGCAGCTGCTAGCAAGACTTCTTTTCTTCATTCTGAAAAAACTTGCATTGCCTCAGATACTCACATATTAGCCAAGGACAGTGGAATGTTTTGTTAAGGTTACTATGAAAGCATTGTCCTAGAAAATTATCTCTGTAACTGTAGCTATTAAAGTCACTAGTGGTGCTTCCAGATATGTATTGTTAGATATTATAATTATGCTTGTAAGAGCCTGTCTCCCCACATAGTGGACTGATGATTATTACTGTTGACTTTTTATGTACAATTGTAAAAGTGTCTTCTAAAGAGAATTCTTTCTAAAGTTGGGAACCAGTTTATATAACTATACAACATGTGGTTTTGAATTGTATTCTTAAATGTTCATTAAAACATTGTGTATGTAATAAATTAAAGAGTATCACCATAAGTGACTATTTCTTAATCCATTCATGTTGTGATACAGGTCATGTAAAGTTAGCCAGCACTTGATCTATAGTGTAGCTCATTTGATATGTTACAGACAAAAACATTACCATATGTGATTGTGAATTAATCTATGTATGTGTATACACATGGTTATTGTTTTATAAGTAGCACTTGATTTATAGTTCAGTACCTGATTTATAGCTTAGTATAGTTCAATTTAATATAGTTCTCCCAGTTGTTGTTAGGCTAGTCGTGAGGACCCTACAGGAGTGGTGTTAGGAACCTTCCATTGACACTGAGATCTCGCCAGCATAACGGGGCACCTTTTTGCTCACATGAACATCCATGACAGAAATGGAACAGGGGATCTATTGATGGCTTACCCTATCAATAAAAAGCAGTGCCAATAGAACAGCAGCAGAATGGGTGCATAACGAGGGGGAATGACGTCATCTGAAAAGGGAGCCCTTTAGTGGTCTCCTGGCATTCGTGTAATACCACTTTTAATGTGTCTGATAATCTCCTAAGGCTGCTGCTACACTGCAGAAATAATGTAGTTTTACACCGCTTTAACTTTAATGTCTCAATGCTATGGAATTCTGGGTTTTGTAGTATTGTCAGATATTTAGCCTTCTCTATCAGACAGCTCTGATGTCACATCAAAGTACAAATGCCAGGATTCCATAGGATGGAGCCATGGTAGTTAAAGTGGTGTCAAACTGCATTATTTCTGCAGTGTGTCAGCAGCCCAAGTTTGAGCAATTGGAAGGGGAGGAGGAAGAGTCACATGGGTGGCTAATTCATGCTGTTTTTTGTGGAGTGCTGTATAGCTAGCAAGGAGAAGCAGAATGCGACAAGTAGGAAGGGGGAGATAAAGAGAGAAAGAAATACACTGAAAACATGATCCATACTAGAGATTTGAGCTGGCTGGGACTTTTTAAAAAAAGGTGTAAAATGTTAGCCCACCCTTTCTGCCTTCTTTCAGTCTGCCCAAATGAGAGAGACTTGTGTTGCTGGTACAAAGAGAAAGTCAGTTTGAGTGTACAGGGATGGTCAGGGTGAAGAGGCTGATTTAACAGCTTGGTTATTCCAAACAGAGGCATAGGATGCACACCTGGGTTGTTTTTGGGGTGAGCTATGAAAGTTTAGAGGGAGGAAGAAGGTTTTGCTCCACACCTGAGGCTAGTTCAGACAAAAAACTTAGAACAATTAAGCAGAGAGGAATAGAGAAGGAAAAGGGACTGAGAGTTTGACTGCTTCTGCACACCAGGCCAAAGCATCTGCACCGTGCATGTGGTGTCCAGGCTGCAGAGTCTATTCAGGAGGTCAGAAATGGGGGGAACCAGAGAACATTTTCCTATATTTTTCATGGTACAATAGGAGTGGTAATGTATGAGTAATGAGTAATCCAATGAGTTGCTTTCTGGACTGTAGTAACGAGTAATAAATGACTTGTTTTGTGATTAGAGTAATGAGTAATGTAACCATTTTTTTCCGAGAACAGCATTGTCAGGCTCTGCTCATTATTAACTGGTGTATCCTGCCTTTCCCTAAAATGGTGCTCATGTGGGCTCACAGCAAAGTAGAAAGTGAAACAATAAAACAACAATAAAAACCTCAAACTAGAGGGGTAAAACATCAGTAAAGCCACTGAAACTGAAAGGTATCAACAGGCGCTTGAACAAACTGCAACATTTACAGTAGCTATTAAGGGAAAAGTCCATATCCTACCATAGCCTTCCCCAGTACAACATTCTCCAAATATTTGGACTACAACAGTCATTGTTTTCAGCCACCATGCTCAGTGGATATGTTGGTTGTAGGTGATGAGAGCTGTAGTCCAACACATCTAAAACCCATTGTTCAAAGGGAGGACATCCTATTGCTGGTAAGGCTAAATCTATGTATATGAAATGTACTTATTTCTTCTGTTTACTTCACCTGCATCCTCTCCCTTCTTCCCATGTCTTCCCTGCATCAAATTTTAGGGTAAAATACAAGCTCATGGAAGCAGAAGTCCACCTAGGACAAGATGTCCTCATTTGCCCCAAAGTCCCCCATTGCCATTGGAGCCCTTCTGGGGGAAGGGAGGTGGAAGGCGAGATCCTTCTTCCACCCCTCCCTTTCCCCTCTGCCCCCACCATTTCCCCCTCCATGACCGGAGCCCACCTGGAGGAAGGGAGGGGGGAGGTGAGATCCTTGCTCCACCCCCCTCTTCATTCCTGCCATTGCCCCCACCACAAATGGAGCCCTCCCGGGGGAAGGGAGGCAAGATCCTTCCTCCACCTCTCCCTTCCCCTGACCATTGCCAACCATGGATAATTGAATTAGTAGTTGGTGAATCAGCGGATATGGGGCTGCTATTGTCTTGGTTAATTTTGTTGGTTAAAAAAACCCACCATCTTCCTCTACAGATGTTCTCTCCCTAGACCAGAATAGGCACCTCTGAGAGATTAGAGGGCCACATTAGCTCTCTATGAGACTTGGGGGCTGTGGGGGGATTTTTGCCGTGCTTTCAGCCCCCCCCCCCGCATCATTTTAGGCCTAGGAGAAGGCTTTTTTCAAAACTAGAAGTGACTGAAAGTCACTTCTGGTTTACTTCTGTTTTTTTTTTTTTAAAAAAAAATCTTTCCAAGGCTTAAAATGGCCAGGGAGGGGCTGAGAGCATGGCAAAATTCCCTCCCTATGGCCCCTGGGGCATTTGGGGGGAAATTCTTTTTTTAACCTCGGGGGCCTTGGGACCACATAATTGTTCCTGGGGCCTGCATGTGGTCCATGGGTCACATTTTGCCTACCCTACCTTAGACTATCCAATTTTTGCTTCACTTACTAAATATTGGTGATAGCATTCAGTGGGTAAAATATTGTTCTGTTTGAGTTAGAGACTTCTTGTGATTCATTTTATTTTCTTGTTCTGTTATGTTAAATTTGCTCTAGGTATTAGATGGCTTGACAACAAGGGCTTCACTCTTCTTGAATGAAGGGTTGGATATACTGTACTTTGCTAGGTTGTTATCTATGAGGACACTTACTATAAAATACAAAAGTCCCCCAATGCACAGACACACAGACACACTCACACTGTTCTTTGACTTTGATATTTAGTTTTTCAAAAAATACTGTACATTAGACTTTATGATTAAGGAGGCCAACCTTCTCCAACCTGGTGCCCTTCAGAAGTTTTGACTTCTTACTTCCTGCCCTCAATACATCTGGAAAGCAACAGGTTGGTGGAGGTGACCATATGTAAAAACAGGGCTCAGAATATTTTGGGTTTCCAAATGATGTTGGACTGTAAATCTCTGCATCCATAACCAGTATAGTGATGAATGCTGGGCATTGCATTCCAACAAAATCTGGATTAAAGCCTCATATATGTGTCAACGAAAATCAGGACTATTGTACTTCAATTGAAAATTGTATGAAAGAAAAGATGGTATATCTAACTTGAAAACTGTGGTCAGGGAAAAGAACATACATGGATAGCAAGTCTTGCTGCTACATTGCTTTCATTATGGAAGAAGACAGGCACTAGAGACAAAATCTAGGATCCAATGAAATGCTGGAAGAGTGAAACTTTCCTCTAATATACTAATGTTGGTTGTTAGTGTTGGAGTACGGATGGAAAGAATATTTGAAAATATATATTTAAAATAGTTGCAAACATGTTTTTCAATTGTTGAGAAACTGTAATGAGAAGACCAAGGACTTTTTCAGATGGCTTAAAAGTCATCCTGAGGAGCCGCAAGAGGCACGAAGCTGTCTCGCTGCATGGGTCCTTTTTCAGATAATGACGTTTTCTTCCATTTCACCTCTGTGTTCCATGGAGGGAAAAGGCACCACTTTTTACTCACCATGTAGGGAAAAAGTGGTGCTTTTTACTCATGAAAGTTTTTCGTGAGTAAAAAGTGGCGCCTTTTCCCTCCATGGAACATGGAGGTGAAACGGAAGAAGACGGTGTTGTCCAAAAAAGGACCCCTGCAGTGAGACAGCTTTGTGCCTCTTGCAGCTCCTCAGGATGACTTTTAAGTCGTCTGAAAAAGTCCTCAGTGACTGATGAGAATCTTCACAGTTTGGGACTTATTCTGCAGAAAATTCACATGTGGTTGTTTTGCTCAGGAAACAGCATTTTTTGCCAGAAAATATTTCTATACAGAAATATTATTTCCTGCACATAAAATGCTGTACATGAGGACTTATTCTGTGTAAAATTCACACATAGTTGATTCACATAGAAAACAGCATTTTATGGATAGAAAATATTTCTGTGCAGGGATATTATTTTAAGCTCAGAAAATGCAGTTCCCTACACAAAAACTACTGTTTTCTATGCAAAGCAAACATATGCAAATTTTGTGCAGAATGACATTCAGGATTTTCTTGCTGCAGGAAGAAAATTGCTGAAATTACTTGTTGCTTCCTTTGAGAACAAACTTAGGACTTATCTACACTGCAGAAATACGGCAGTTTGACACTACTTTATCCACCATAGTTCTAGCCTATGGAATCTGGGTATTTGTAATTTGGTGAGGTATTTAGCTTTTTATGTCAGAGGACTCTGGTGCTTCACCAAACTACAGATACCAGGATTCCACAGGATAGAACTATGGTGGATAAAGTGGTGTCAAACTGCTGTATTTCTGCAGTGTAGAGAGGCCCTTAGTAAAGAATTACATCACTAGGGTGGAGGGTGTTCCTTCTTTCCCAGCACCTCCCTTTAGGCTGAATTGGAAGCCAAGGGGTTCTTTGGGAGAGCTACAACCTGTTGGCCCCTATCCGACTATGGGGTACACATAGGTGTGTTCTGGCTGCCTTTGTGTACCCATTGAAGAAGGAATAGCCTCTGCCCCACTATAAGCTTCTCCCCCTCCTCTTTTACCTCCTCCAGGGATGTGAACAAAGCTGGAGTGTGCTACAGCTGATCAGTAGCTGAGGGGGTAGAGGTGTACCTGGAAACTTGCAAGCTGCTATTTCATACCTGGCACAAGGGCACTGCATGGAGTTACTGGACACCTCCTTCTGCAACACCTCTAAAAATACATACACCGATGTAACTGTTTTTATCAACCAATACAAGAGGGAAGGGTCTCAAACACAAGAACTCATATCTAACAAGACCATAATAAATAAACAAACATGCTCCAAACTAATGATAGAAAAGAGTATGTATTACAGTACTTCAAACAATTTTTGGTATTGGCTATTGGTATTAACATTGTTTGAAATATTATATACTATTTCTATCATCTGTCTAACAAGCTTTTGTATTGAAGAGTCTGTACACAGTGTGCTGTGCAGACTCCCTGTGATTTCTTTTAAAACAGGGGTGAGGAAGGTGTGGCCCATAGTGTTGTTTTGTGTGCCTTCAGCCCCTCCCAACTTATGTGGATTTTTGCCCCTAAATGCCCTAAACAGCCTGTAATGAGCAGTCAGGCAGTTTTCTGTCACTTCTTGTTGTAAAAAAAATAAAAGAAAAAAAATCCTCTTCTGAGGCTCATGTGATCCAAGCCACACCCCTCAAAACATGGGGAAATTGCCCCCTAAAGTCCCCAGAGGTCATTTGGGGGTAAAAAGTTAGGGGTTATTTGGCCCTGTAATTCTCAACAGCTGACCACCCCCATTTTAAAGTAATGATTATTGTAATAAAACATTAATAAAACACAGTAACTTTAAGATTTTCACTACTGAAAGGAACAATAACTAAGTTTTTAGAGATCACTAAAGGTTGATGAAGATTCTTGAAAATACCCGGGGCATGGAATAACCGAAGTTAAACATTTTTTAAAATGAATTATTTTAATGGGAAAATTAAGAACATACCTTGGTCTATCTCGTTTAATCAGTAAGATTTTAAAGTGCTTATTTATGATTGACTTGTCCCCACAGTTCTGTAGTTATGTAACTTCATAAACAATGACTTGTTAATTTGTTCCCCCCTCCCCAATTCTGAGATTGACAAGAGGCTGTAGGATTAATTTAGTTCCACTAGGTGGTAGTGCTAGAAGGATTTTGGCTCTCATCTTGTGCTGGAAATTATTCAACATAAACTAATGTTGAAGCCAAACCTATGACTGGATCATCATGCCGCAGGGTATATGTACACTTGGCATGTTTAAGATATTGGTGTAAGAGTGTTTTGGCCATGACTCATAAAGGGAATGAAGCTTATTTGTACAAAAATTGTTTCTGAGAGTTCAGTACTTAAATGATGGAAAAAGTAAATTCACAGATGTATTCCCCCTGTGAAACTATATTTTTCTTTTATTTTCATAAGCAAGTTTTTTATGGTGCCAGGACACAGCAGAATGTTGTTATCTCAGCATGATCTAAGAAAATCCAAGCACATGATCCAAGTGGATTAAACATTCTTATGCACAGAGGGATATTCAGAGTGCCTGAAAAAGCTATTTTCTCTCAGGAATCTCATTTTGTTGTCAGTTTTGGTTCTACAATTATAAGGGCACTTTTTTTTTTTTTTTTTGCAAGAGATATATAATGCATGTGCAACATCACATGTGGTGGATTGCTTTTCTTCTCTTTAGCCTTAATCCTTGCTTATACTGGAATAAATCATGATCGTCATCATTGCCATCATCATGGTTTAAAAAGTGTGTGCAGGTCTTTGCAGAGTTACGTTTCTTTGTTGCTTTACTATTAATGTATTTTGGCAGAGACAGTTATATGAAATAGGTGGACTGAATCTTTGCATTGTTTCTGCTGTCGCTCTCATATTATTTGTCCAGCCTTCCAGCTGCCAGAGAGGGAAACAACAGTAATAATGTAACATATGTCTCTCTTCCTATATTGTAAATTTTTTTATTAATCTGTGTTATTTCATTCAAAAATGAATTAAAGTATTATTTACTTATTTCAGATACTTGTATAGCGCTAATTATCTCTAAGTGATTGATATACAAACTACTGTAGTACAAAACCACAGCTAAAACACATATAAACACAGTGCAACATTTAAATAATAAAACAGAGTGACATCATAATCAGTTTTAGAAGCCAGAGAAGGCATGTGTGAACAGGTTAGTTTCCAGAAGGTCTCAAAAATTCTCCCTATTTTCTATCCCCGGATCCTAATGTGGTAAGGTGTACTAGACACTCAGTGCCACTACAGAGAAGACCCAGTTTCATGATATTACAGTAATTCAGGGATAATGCAAAGCTTCCTCTAAGGATCTCAGCGGTCAATTGGGTTTATATAGGGAAAGTTGCCTGTTGGTAAACTTTTCCTTGAGTTTAACACAGGTGTGATATGTCTATAGCTGAATGCCCCATTAAGCAGCCAAGCTGCTGAATTCTGCACCTTTTGCAGCTTCTGAGTGAGGCACAGTGGTAGTCCCACATAGATTGCATTACAGTAGTGTTGTCATGAGGTTAGCGGTGCATGAACCATAGCGACTAGGCTATTGCTTTCTAGGAATAGGCATAGATGTTGCACCATGACTATGGCTGCTGCCACACTGCAGAAATGATGCAGTTTGACATCACTGTAACTGTCATGGTTCCATCCTATGGAATCCTGGGATTTGGAGTTGGTTGTTGCACCAGAGCTCTCTGACAGAGAGGGCTAAATATCTCAGAAAACTACAAATCCCAGAATTCCATAGCATTGAGCCATGGCAGTTAAAGCAGTGTCAAACTGCATTATTTCTGCAGTGTGGCAGCAGATTATTTTACTGAAGTGGATAAAAGGTATGCCAGGCCATTGAAGTCACCTGACCTTCCATTGACAAAGATAGGAGCTTTCCCCAAACTACAGTTTTCTTCCCTTGGAGGAAGTGCTGGCCTGCCTAGAACAAGTAACTAATTTGAATTGCATTTTAATGTTAATGTTTTGTAGGTATTAAGTATACTGTATTTGTTTTAATTTGTTAGCTGCCTTGAGACCCATTTTTGGCGGGGGATAGGGGAAGTAGGATATAAATAAAGCTGTTTATAATAATAGAAATCAGCGCAACTTCCAGGCCTAAGAACCACTCACCCACTGATTCCCTTTCTTACTTGGATTCAGTTGTAGTTTGTTGGCACTCATACAGCCTATAACTGCATTCAAGCACAGAAACTCATCATGCATATGCTCTCTCTGTTTCCAAAGATACAGAGCAATAGAGTTGACTATCATCTGATGATGTCATGTCCCAACAGATTCAGACAGATGTTAAACAACATGTGTGTGTGTGAGAGAGAGAAATTGTGCTCTGTAGCATCACCACAGTTCAGCAACCAGGGGTTTGTGGCACAGGTACCACATCTTTTTCTTTGGAAACCACCCTAAAAGTAAGAGCTGAATGACAGTAAAATGGTGACTCTGATTTCTGATTGAAAGAGATGATCCAGGATCATAGAATCATAGAGTTGGAAGAGACCACAAGGGCAATTCAGTCCAACCCACTGCCCTGCAAGACTACACAATCAAAGCATTCCCAACAGATGACCATCCAGCCTCTTGTTTAAAAACCTCCAAGAAGGAGACCCCACCACACTCTGAGACAGAGTGTTCCACTGTCGAACAGCTCTTACCTTCAGGAAGTTCTTCCTAATATTTAGGTGGAATCAATGTTATTAAAAGCCACTGAGAAGCTGTGAAGTAAAAAAGTTGACTGGTTCAGGGTTGCTCCTGAAAAAGGCCACCCATTGGGATAACCAGCACCAGTCCTGTCCCGAAACTAAACTTCATTCCAGACTAGATGGATCAAGGTAGTAACCCTATCAAGTTATTTAGGAAGTGTGTTGAAACAACATGAGAAGAGGAAAGTAGTTTAGCTTTGCTCCTCTGCCATCTGCACTTCTATCACTCTCATACAGTGGAGAACAATGAATGTGAGCACAAGAGCTACTGCTACACTGAGTTCCCAATTGCATGGAGAGCATCTACGGCTAGTGGAAGTTCTCCTAGACTTGTTATTCTCCATGTAAGGAGAGTGATCAAACTGGGGCTGGAGAAAATAGGGCTAATGGGCTGGGTGGCCCTCTTGCCATGTGCTAAGTCAGCACACTTCTCACATGACTGAATAGGGCTGTCCCATCCAGAATGCCTGCAGTCAAAGCACCATCAACACTGTGAAACGCCTTTCTGCCAGAGAGGTTTTCTTTTCTTTTCTTTTTTTCTTCCCCCCCCCTTTTTTTTTTTAACTAGATGATATTTGGTATAAATCTCTGGTTCTGGAAGGGTCTTTTGGGGAGCAATTCCACCACTGTCTCCTTTGAGGTATTGGAGGCTACTCCATCATCAGAGAAGCCATGATGTCTAAGTATCAATAGACTATATGGTATGCACAGATATAAGTATCTTCACCATATTTTCAGGCTTCAAAAACTGAAGGTGATCCCACAAAATAGGAGAGGACCATATTCTAGACTAGACAGCTCAGCAGATACGGTGTGATACCAATAGTGGTACCCAAATCAGCATGAAGATAAACAGTTTTGGCCCCACAGTATTTTGCAAACTCATCACAGCAAACCTCTTAGGAGCTCCAGTACTGGAGTCATTGAAGTAGATTAAAGCAACTCTCTGAACCATCTGGGAAAGCTTGTCTGGTTGGCTGCTAAAAGATGTGATGGAGGTAGCAAAGTAAACCTTCTGTACTGCCTTCAGTGCCACTCAATAGTGGCAACAATGTACTCTTACATGTGTTCAATCATCATCATGAGACTAGTTCTCTAATTATTTTGTGACCTATCTTACTGTATGGTCATCTCTGATAACTCAAGGAGACACCTGAAATCCTCAATGCTGAAGGGGTGCTCAGGAGTAATGGTGCCAGTGGCCCATTGCACCTTGTCATTCCACATCATGAGAAGGGGCTCAACAGAACTGCTGGTTCTGGCTACTGCAAAATTTCCCAGAGCAACCACAAATCCATTTGATTCCATAAGTCTTCATGCCAGATCATCTTCATGGGCCTTGTACTTCCCCAGGGAGGGACAAGCTCTGTGAGATCAGATTTCACAAGAATGTAGTCTAACCATGACAGTCAGGGGACTGGCATCCCAATATTCAGTTCAGCTGCACATACTCTGAACAAAAGACTGAGGGTATATGCCCTGCCTTATGTGTGTAGCCAGTGACACACCAAGACATCCTTATGGTTGTTACAGAGGCCATGAAGTCACAAGTTGGTCCTGTTAAAGCAACCTCAGCATGAAAGTTGACATATGCCCAGGATGAAAGTCTTAAACATAGAGCACTAAACCCAGAACTCCTCATCCAGCTTGATTAGGGAGGCAGTTAATTGACAGAGTGGACTGGGCAGTCCCTTGTGCCCATTCTTTTCTTCTTTGGTTCAGTGCTGGAGGAGAGGGTCCCCGCTCTTGTGAGCAACTCCTCCTCTTCCAACCTACTAACCTAGCCTAGTACTGCAATGAGTACCCAAGCTGGTGAATCATAGAATCATAGAATTGGAAGAGACCACAAGGGCCATCCAGTCCAACCCCCTGCCATGCAGAAATACACAATCAAATCATTCCTGACAGATGGCCATCCAGCCTCTGTTTAAAAACCTCCAAAGAAGGAGACTCAGGAAGTTCTTCCTAATGTTTAGGTGGAATCTCTTTTCCCGTAGTTTGAACCCATTGCTCCGTGTCCTAGTCTTTGGAGCAGCGGAAAACAAACAAGCTTGAGCCATCCTCAGTATGACATTCCTTCAAATATTTAAACATGGCTATCATATCCCCTCTCAACCTTCTCTTCTCCATGCTAAACATACCCAGCTCCCTAAGCTGCTCCTTATAGAGCATGGCTTCCTGACCTCCCAGTATTCTGGTCACCCTCCTCTGAACCTCTGTTTCAGCTTCTCAATATCCTTCCTGAATTGTGGTGCCCAGAACTGGACACAGTATTCCAGGTGAGGTCTGACCAAAGCAGAATAGAGTGGCACTATTACTTCTCTTGATTGAGACACTATACTCCTATTAATGCAGCCTAGAATTGCATTGGCTTTTTTAGCTGCTGCATCACACTGCTGACTCATGTTCAGCTTGTGGTCTACTAACACAATCCCTTACACATGTACTGCCATCAAGCCAGGTATCATCCATCCTATATAAATGCACCACAGAGCTCACCAACCCACCCACTCACCTCAGTCTCATTAATACATGATAGGTTTGCTCCTACATCTCTCCCAGGTCAGCTTTTTATATCATGGGTGAGATTCTATTACAAACTGGTCTGCTATTTACAAATAGTGACACACACACACACACACAGAGAGAGCGAGAGAGCGAGAGAGAGAGAGCGCAAAGGATGCAATAACCAATCTAACAGAGACCCCTGGGTTGGAAGAGGATTGGAAAGGGGGATGGCTCAAAGACATCAAAGTCCCATACTACTCTAATGACATCATTTCCCCGACATTTTCCCAGCATCCCACCCCTACTATTACAGAGGCACCCTCCATTTCACCCTCCCTCCTTCTCAAACACATTCTGGCTTGCAAGCACTTTCTCACCCAGCACACACTAAACAACATAATGAAGCTCAACTGTGTGAACACTAGTTGTGTGAGTAACAGTAAGGGTAAATGGAAGGTAAGGGATTATTTTAGTCCAAACAATTTAATGCAGATATGCTAGGGCCAGTTCCTTTATCTGGATGATTTGAACACCTGAGTACAAAATACACTGATAACATGCAACACGTGTACCAGGGTTGCATGAACTTTTTATCTCTGTTTCAACTTAAACATGTATAGGAGTCTGATGCTGCATGCATATATATATATATATATATATATATATATATATATAATCTCCCAGCACGTACTGGTTTTCGGAACAGAAGAGGGGAATATGAAATAAGACTACTTGGACAGAATAATGAAAAGAATAAAGAATAGATTATGGGAAATGTTAGTAATACAAGACAAACAAGTTATACAAGCTGTGTAATAGCAAAAGTACAACTGAAGCATCTAAGAATGTTTTCTTAAAAGCCACTTCTCATGTACTTTGTGTGTGTGGTATTTAAATTAAAAGTAGGCACAGAGTGGAAAACTTCCATGCCCTCAATCTTTAGGGGGCAGTGTTGAACTTTATTGTGAAGCAAATACAATTTAGGCTAAATTTAAATGGCTACACAGCAAATTTTAATCACTATTGTATTTTTTTTAAAAAATCAGGCAATCAGATATAATTTTAAAAAGATAACAAAGGAACTGGGAAGAAAGGAATGTTCAAGAGTGACTTCATAAAGGATAGTTCTTGTATAATCATTTGTAACAAAAGTTCCTGAATTTTATAGTTCTTGGTAAGGCTGAGAGTCAGGTTCAGGAGGACAGAGAAAAAAGAAAGGTGGCAGACGGTACCTCTATAAAAACCTCTATCAAGAGTGTTTATATGTCTCCTGCAGTGCTCAGTTAGTTCCTTCAAAGCTTCCTCACAACTGTATTTCCCATTAAGTTCTTCACTGTGGAAATCAGCGTAATACTGTGCAATCAAAGCTGGCCTGAGGAAAAAGCAGCCATATATGTGACAGCTATTATGATATAGTGGTTAGAGTGTCAGTCTAGGCCTAAGGAGACAGGTTCAACTCCCTGGTTGCCAGCCATGAAGTTTAGTGGGTAACAACCTCTCTGCCTCACCTACTTCACAGGGTTGTTATAGAATCATAGAATTGGAAGAGACCACAAGGGCCATCCAGTCCAACCCCCTGCCATGCAGGAATACACAATCAAATCATTCCCGACAGATAGCCATCCAACCTCTGCTTAAAAACCTCCAAAGAAGGAGACTCCACCACCCTCTGAGGCTGAAATGAGGCGGAAATGACAGGAGGTATGTGTAGGCTGCCCTAAATCACTTGAAGATAGAGTGCAGGATTAAAACAAAATAAAAGAAATAACAGTATTTAAGATTAATAACAGATATGTCCATAAAAATGTGTGATGTGCCTCAGTTCTTCCTTTTAATGAAAGCAGTAGAAACATATTGCATTAGTAACTCACCTTCTTCTTTATAATGACCTCCTGCTTGAGTTTTTGAAGTGAATAAATAAATAAGTCTTACTGTATATGGGACTGTCTCTGTAATGAGTGGCTCTGGTGAGAACCTTCTAATGTGACAGATTGCAATCCAGCACAGACCAGTTGTTGCCATCTGCTGGTGGCTTCATGGCCTATATGATATGACATGGATAATCTCACTGTAATGACTGTAATGGAGCATCTGTGGACTCTTGCACCTCCCCCAAAAATCTACCACCAGTGCTAATGTCATTGTTGGCAAACTAAGCTGAATGGGTGGAGATTATCTGTTGCTGGAAAAAGAAAAGAAAATCCTTTCCATTATTCAGATGGAAGAACAGCTGGTGGTACACACTGAGCAGGATGATAGAGGAAGAGGAATATATATCCTCTATATCAGGGATTGGAACATCCTGGGTTATTGGAAGCTCCTCCAGACACTTGGCAGGCTATGCTTGTACATTCAGCAGTCTGTTGGAAGTGACTTTTCAGGTGACAGAAAGTCCCCTCTGGCCACTTCTAGATGGGCTTTCTTGCTGTTTTGGAATGGGGGCACCCAAGCAGCATTTGTGGAACAAAATGTGTGCATGTATGAGTCTATTTTCAAATAAAAAAAGAGTTTTTGGCCATTTGAGATTTTAGGAAAGTGGCAGGAAGTCTGGGTGGTGGGACAAGGGCAACACTAGATTTCTGCCACCCCCACCCCCAGCCTGGGCCACATGTGGCCCACATTCTATATTGTACAGGTTGTCTCTCTCTCTCTCTCTGGCTTTACTTTGCAAACGAAGATTCAGGAAGGACACATCCCGCGCTTTCTGCAAGCGCGCTGATGACTAAAAAGGCCAATCTGAGATAAACAAGTCAGGTTGCAAAAAGCACAGCAGAAGGTCTCCTTGAGTGATGTTTTTGGGTTGTGATTCTTTCTGCGTTGTCGTTTCTCTTCAAGACTTGTTTGGCATGAGTTCTCAAATAAGGGTGCAGCATTGTGGATGGTGCGTCTCCATGCCTCCCGATGTGAGGCCAGGGCGGACCACTGTTGGTGATCAATTTGGCCGAGCCTGAGATGTTGTTTCAGGGAGTCTTTGTATCGCTTTTTTGGAGCACCCCTCTTACGCTGACCCATGGCGAGTTCACCGTAGAGTAGTATTTTTGGGAGGCGATGGTCCTCCATCCTAGAAACGTGCCCTGCCCAGCGCAGCTGCGTTCTCAATATAATGGCCTCAATACTGGTGATCCCTGCTTGCTCAAGGACAGCAACATTCGTCACATAGTCAGTCCAGTGTATATTTAGGATTGTGCGTAGACAGCGCTGATGAAAGCGCTCGAGGAGTCGTAGGTGGTGGCGATAGGTGACCCATGTTTCAGATCCATAAAGGAGGTTAGACAGTACAATGGCTCTATACACACTGATTTTTGTGCTTTGCCTCAGGTGTTTATTGCTCCAGGTTGTAATATATTCATTGAAAGGACCGAGTTTTCTGTTGCTATTTATTGAGAATGCTTTCTGAATTCTGTGAGGAATTTCATTCTTTTGAAAATTTCTAGATTGCAACTGAACCATTTGTAGAGGTATCTGAGCTATTGATGGGGGGGGGATCTAATGATTAATAACACTGAATTTTTAAGAAAGAGTGTTGCTGTGGAAGTAACAGTGGGCTTAAATTTGAATGTGGCATCTATTTGACTGAATTTATACTAATTCACAGCAGCTAAAAATATGCCTGTATGAATTAAAATAAAACACAGTATGGAAGGATACTAATTTTAAAATCCAGAATTATTCTAAACTTTCTCAGTGTAGAACTCTGAAATTCATATATTTTGTTTCTTCAGGAAGAAATCCTGCCAACTCTATGAATTTTATGTCCAGTTGCAGATAAATGTTCACAACAGCAAATTTCGGGTTGTGCAGAGTATCTGGGTGAGAGTGTTTATGTAGCTTTCAGATTTATAATTTTACTATATAACAAACAAATAAGAGGAAAATGTTTTCCCTTCTTGAGGTAGAGAGAGGAAGCTTAATTCTGTTGAGAACAAGGACAGATAGCAGAATTGAGCACAGAGAAGGATTTTAAAACTTATCAGGATTAGCATGTAACACTTGCTGTGACAGGTGTTTCCTTTATGTCTTGTCCAAAAAGTCTGGGAAGTAGTTTGTCATTAAGTGCTACATTCAGTGTGTATCTCAATTTCAATATAACTGCAGGGCCCAGGGCTTTGTTAGGTCCTTGTTTTTACGTCTGACCTCGGCCAGCTGGGGTCTATTGTCTTAAGCGTAATGTAACAGCTGACATAACATAACGGATATCAAGCTGAAAAGCCAAAGCAGCGTAGTGAACTGATGAAAATGAGAGGAGAAAGGAATTGAGAGGTTGGGGCGGGTATTACAGCATCCTGACTCAAAGTGGAGGGCTGATTTTTTTTATTGTTTTCCCTGGGGGAATTAGCCAGGAAATAATGAGATGAGCCTGCTGATGCTCTGTTTGCAATTGATTGCATATGATAGACTACTGGAGGAAGGTTTGGGTTTGCCAGCTGTCATTCGCTGGTGGCTATTGAATTGCTTTAAGTGGCCTTTGGTGCGGAAAGAGAGTCTGAAATTGCAGGTGTGGTATAATTGCATTACAGCAGTGAGTACTGATGGATGGATTTTTAAAATCCTGTGAAATGCATATATTTAAACATCTCAATTTCCAATATGTACAATGCATCTAGTAGGTTTAAAAACATTACACTGTTAGATTTATCAGGGTGTTGTTATGATAGTTGAAAAATGTTGCAATTTTGGAAGCATGAGCAGAGGCTACAAAGGAAGCATAGGCCAGAATCCTGTTGTTGCACTAGATCATAGGGTTGCCAGATCTCAGGCCCTGGCTCTGAGTCTTGTCTACACGAGGGGAAAAAGTATTAACACGTCAGAAAAAGCAGGCATTTGCAATGATGCGACCTGTCTCCACAGTCGAAAGAGCCCCCCTAAACTCTGAATGACCCCCTAGCCAATCAGATTATGCTGCCTGTTCACATCTGTGTGAATGCAAGTGTTCAAGTGATTGCACATTCACATATCATATGGAGCTTTTTTAAAAAATCCGGACGAAGCCCTGGATGTGACACACTCGGACTTTGCAGTGGATTTGGCTGCCCCCTTCCTAATGACACACATTTATGCGTATGTCCTTATGAATGGCTCACCGTACGTTTGCATGCCATTCGGATTATTTTGACTGTATAGACAAGACTTGAGTCTCCAGTTCTCATGGATTAGCTCGAGGCAAGAGATGATTGTACAGATTCTCTGGTTTTTGGGGGTTCCTATCCAGGCAAGAGGAAAAGGCTCTGAGCAAATCTTTAGTTTAGCTATTAAAACAGCAGTTTGCTACAGTTTACAAAGCATAACTGGTTTGTTGCTGCAACTTGCAAAGATTCTCCAGAACATTGTTGTTGTAGTTCCAGGGCTCACCTTCTGCTTTGCTCTGCATCTACCTTGCAGCTAGAAGCAAATAGGCTAGATTAAATGTTCCTTATCCAACCCCCACCCCAAGTAAGTGAGAAGGAATACAGTAGGACCCCCGTACCCATTAGGGATTGGTTCCAGGCCCCTGTCTGGGAAAGCCAACAAGTAATCAGTTGATAAGACAGTCTGGCTTCAGCAACAGCAGCAGCTCCAAAACACAGTACCTTGTGATGTCAATAGCACTCCATAGAGTCAGGGAGCGATCCTGGGGGCAAAGGAAGAAGGGAGATGAGATCTACTCCTCCTCCCCTCCCTCCATCCCCAATCCACCACCCCCCCCCCGCTGTCACCGTCCATGGATGATTGAATCAGCGGATGGTGAATCAATGGGGGTGGGGTGCTACTGTAATCCTCCCTTTCAACCTGGAGCTGTGAACAGCCGCCTTAGCTAAGATTGTGTACGTGTGTGTGTGTGTGTGTGTGTGTGTGTTTGATTGAATGACAAACTGTGAGACACTGTGATTGGTCTCTCTCTGGCTTTTCTTTGCAAACAAAGAGTCAGGAAGCACTTGTCCCGTGCTTTCTGCAAGCACGCTGATGACTCAAAAGACCAATCTGAGATAAACAAGTCCGGTTGCAGAAAGCAAAGCAGAAGGTCTCCTTGGGTGATGTTTCTGGGTTGTGATTCTTTCTGCATTGTCATTTCTCTTCAAGACTTGTTTGGCGTGAGATCTCAAATAAGGCTGCAGCATTGTGTATAGTGCGTCTCCATGCCTCCTGATGTGAAGCCAGAGCGGACCATTGTTGGTGATCAATTTGGCCGAGCCTGAGATGTTGTTTCAGGGAGTCGTGGTATTGCTTTTTTGGAGCGCCCCTCTTACGCTGACCCATGGCGAGTTCACCATAGAGTACTGTTTTTGGGAGGTGATGGTCCTCCATCCTAGAAATGTGCCCTGCCCAGTGCAGCTGTGTTCTCAATATCATGGCTTCAATGCTGGTGATCCCTGTTTGCTCAAGGACAGCAACATTCATTGGTATTTAAATGCATAAATGACATCATCATGGGCCATCCCTAGTTCTCAGGTTTTGGCCTCCAAACCTCAGGGCCTGGGATGATCCTGAACTGTTGACCATGCTAGTGTAGCACTTGCACCTTTTCCAGAATAGAGACAAGGGAAGGCAGGCAAAATCTGCTGGTTCTGAGCAGTTTATTTTTCTAATGCATGCCTTCCTCCATGGCTGCTGTGCCTCTTTTTCCTCTTAGAGCCTCCACCACCTAGCCTGTTGTTATGTTAGCATAGCACACCAACAAGAAACACTTGTAGGGAAATCATCAGACAGGTTGGTTGTGTCTTCACAACCCTTGGCCCACCCAGTATTGGCTGGTGGATTTCATTGGGGTTGTGAATTTGCTCCGGGTTTTAATATGAATTAAACCTGTCCCCTTAATCAGTTCAGCATCTTGGATAGTGCCTTTAAAATCTACGGTGGAAACTGGAGTGGATTTACAACCTCACTGCTGTGGGAGCTGCCAGCCACCATTGGACCTAGCCACCTGTTCTCAGAACAAATGCCTTCCCAGACTGTTTTAAATTACAGTATTCCCTCTTCCCCACTGGATTCCAGAAGCTGAAGTTAGGACAGATGGATGAAAACAACCCAAGAGTGGAGAGGCTTTACAAGGGAAAGATTTCTGGATGTGAGAGGGTGAAATACCTTTCCCTTCTACCTTCTGGTCCTTTTCTTTTCTTTTTTCTTTTTTCTTTTTCTTTTTTTCTTTTTTTTTTTTTTTTGGAAGTACCCTGGTCTTGCATTCAGATTAATTCAGGAAAGATGGGTTTGGTAATATGCTTTTGCTGAAACAATATGAGGCCCTGTCTACACGATGAAAAAAATCCATATGGTGTTTGAAAGATTGATAATGTGTACATACGGCCGTTCGGATACATTCATGTCTTTCAGAAGGGGGGGCAGCAAATCCCCCATAAAGTAAGTGGATTCGGGGTTTGGGAAGAATAGTAGATCTTGGCAAATAATCCGTACAACCGTTCGAATTTGTGATTGTTTGTACACTCCCGTTTGCACACATATGAACAGACAGTATAATCTGATTGGCTGGCTGAGCAGAGGGGGCAGGGCTAGCAAAGAGGGGAATTGGGAGTGTCCGCCATGTTGGATTCCTGGCTAAGCAAGAGTCTGGTAAGTCCATGAAATGGAGATTTTTACATTTATTCATTTTTATTTCATATTGTAAATATGGAAAATCGACTGTCTGCATCATAGGCACCATTTTAAATAAATAAATAAAAAAGCAGCAGGATACTTAAAACCGCCGCTTGGATCCCTCGCTCCAGCCAGCTGGGCAGGGGAGTCATATGGAGTTTAGGGGGGTAAAAATCATATAGGCAGATTGTACGCATTCGAACAGCTGCCTTTTCAAATTTTTTACCCCCCAAATAGATTTTTTTTTCATTGTGTAGATGGGGCCTTAGACTCCTTCCACAGTGTTCTGAAGTGTGTTCTTTTAAGAAACCTTTACACAAATCAATCAGGTATTTGAACTTCCATCTTCTCCTTAGTTTCAGTAGAAGAGATATTAAAGATGTTAATTTAATTTTGCATTGAAATCAGTGGAATTTCAAGGGCTGTATCCAACCAAAGTCCTTTTATTGTTAATGCTTAGGAAATGTTTTTGTAATGAAAATATGAAAGGGAAATTATATCTACTTTAACAAACAGTGTTATGATTTTCTTTCACTCTAAAATAGATGCACTAATTGTACTTAAATGGATAATGGAGCAAGGTGACATAGGAAAGGAATAGTTCAACACATGCAGTTTAATGCTGTTAATGTCATTATAACTTGACTGGTTAAATAATTCTCTTGTGCAAGCATCAGGATTGGGATTTTTAGTTTATAATTAAAGTTTTCACATTCTGTGGAGTGGGGCAGCCAATTGTGCATGTGGGGAAGGGGTCATAGTTCAGAAGGGAGCTTCTTTGCCTCACAGGCTGCATCATCAATGTCTTAAGTGATTACAGTATTGTTGTTAGTATTCAGATGGAGTAAACAGTGGGGCCAGAATCAGTAATCCCCCCCACTCCGTCATATGAAGTTCTGCATACATTTTTGAAAGACAGTGAAATGGGGCCCTACATTTCCCTGTCTTCCCTTTCATTTTCAAGAATAGATATTCAGGCTTGTTAAAAGTAATTTTGAAAAATACATACAAGTTTGTTCTTTGTGTTAATAATATGTGTGTAAATATTTCTGACTGTCTTGCCAGCTCAGACACGTATAGTGGTCTCTCAACATCTTTATCTACTTCTATATGCTTATAAGCCATGCAGATGTCTTATTATGTAAGACCTATAGCCATTGTAGGCTGATTTCCTACAATTTCCTCTTACTGAGCATGATATGAATCTTTAAATAGGTCATAAAACAGCATTTATTTATGTTTCCACTTGTATTCTGCTCTTCCTCCTATATATATGGCCCTCAAATCCTCTGTGCTGTCATGCCCTGTTCTAGGGCCATGCAGAATTTTCCACAGAAAATCTGGAGGGAAAATTGAGGAGGAATGGTAGTCAGTGCAAAGAGGAGGAAGAGGAGAGGAAATCCTGTCAAAGCAGTGGGAGTCCTCTGATGCATTGTTGGATGGAACAACATAACATTTAATTAAACAAGATGCTATGCTAAAGAACCTTCCACCCAAAACATGCAGCAACGTTCTAAAATCCAGCACACACTGAAGGCCAAAACAAGCTCGGGAGAAGTAATGAGTATTACTAGTACTCTAAAAATTCCAGATGATCAGGAACTGATAAAAAACACACCGTATAACACAGGATTACCCTTGAAAACCTTTTGTAGGCTTCTGGTAGTAGACGAATATAATCTGCTGTATTTACTATGCCATCATCATTACTCGTAATGTCACTACTGGGCAACTATAGTGGAAAAATCATTGTCTACAGTGACCAGCCCATATGATATGGTGGGTTTTATTATGCATCTGAAAGTACTCAGAATGTGCAGAAGAGATATGGAAAAAATTACTTGTCATTCCATATCCCGCCCAGATTTCCCACATGGTTGCATGTGCTCAGTGACAACCATGTCATAAACAATCATGTGTGGCCATGTTTGAGTTTAATCTCTGCATATAGGGGCAGAGTGGCCCATGATCTGAGCAGAGTGGGAGTGCAACTAATTCTGCAACTGTGAGATGACCCCCACTTTAATTAGGCCAGTGATGATTGGGATAATGGGGAGTATTGTGCCACTACATGAAGTAACAAGTACAGCTAAACTTTGCCAGAGTAAGTGATTTAATATAGCCATCAAAACAAATTTCTGATAAATATAGCCAAGATGAGTAGACCTTATTCATAATAAGAACCCTGTTCTTTCTTTCCTACTGCAATTTAGATGTTTCTTGTGTATATCAGGGCTTTGAAAAAAATGTACCCTTTTTGTATACATTTGTACACATTACTATGAAATGTTTTCCCATAGAGCACCGGGTTTTTTTAAAAATGGGGACAGGGATAGTCACAGTTATTGTAGACCGGGATTAAATTCCAGCAAAATTACAAGTCTATTCAATTGCCCGTTTGATTGGATTCACCTCTGCTTGTGATGCTGCTGCTCCTTCATATAGCAGTCTGGAGTACATAGTGGACTGTCCACATACACATGTGAAATGTACATTTTTAGTTGATTCCAGTTAGCATTAAACTGATAAAAGTAGCTTGTGCTGGGGAAAAATAAAATAAAATTACAAAATGAGCACATCACAAACATTGAAATAACCTTTGTGGATAAAAGAAGTACTGAATAAGGCAATACCACCTTCAAGTAAGAAAGATTGTGTGTTTCAACCAGCTTTCTCGCTGGACCAAAATGCTTAGGATACAACTTGATTGGCACAAGATTATTGTTGCATTGCAAAGTATGACACTTATCTGTAGGCTGACATGTTGCTTTAACTGTTTGCTAATGTTAAGAGCTGTTTTTTCCTAGTTATTTTAAAGAGCACCTTTTTAACATATTCTGAGAATTTTTAAAATCCTGTAATTCTCTCCTTTCCTAAGGCATCCCTCCAATGAAAAATAACAAAAAATACCAAACACAATGAGCACTAAAGAAAGTTACTGTTACCTACCCGACAGCCCCCACCTTGGAATATTGCACAGTTGGCAATACTGTAGTATCCCTGCATCTGCTGGTTCACCATCCACTGATTCAAGAATGGTGACAGCGGGGGTGGGGTGGGGGAGGGAGGGGAGGAAGAGTATATCTCACATCCCTTCTCCCCTGGGATTGTCCCCCGGGATCACTCCTGTGGTGGGAATGGTGATGCTGGGGCAAAGGGAGAAGAAGAGGAGATCTCGTCTCCTTTCTCCTCTGAGATCGCCCCTGGGATCACTCCCATGGTGAGAATGGCAACGTGGGGGTAAAGGGAGGGGAGGAGTAGATCTCGTCTCCCTTCTCCCCAAGATTGCTCCCATGGCAGAAATGGTGACATGGGGGGTGAAGGGAGGGGATGAGTAGATCTTGTCTCCTTTCTCCCCCAGGATCACCCTCTGGGATCGCTCCTGTGACGGGGTTGGCAACGGGGGCATTTGCTATTATCCATGGATTTCATTATCTGTGGGGCCCCCTGGAACCAATCCCCCATAGATACGGGGGTCCTACTGTATTTAATAATTTGGCCTTTCATGTGGTTGGCAAGTAAACCAGGGACCCCCAGGGACCAAGGCTGGAAATACACTTAACTGCACCAAGGGAGGGACCATCCAAATTACTATATCTAGGTCAATGTATTTCCTGAGACTAGCTGGAGTGGAGTCATCCACTAATTCACTCAACAATAGCAGAGTCCTCAATGAATGCAAAATGGGTTTTTCCTCCCTACCCCTCCTCACAATAAAAGTTGCCTGCTCCTATTCAATTCCAAATGTATCACCCATTAACAATCTTTTACTCATCCAGAGAACCCTTTGTCTAGTTCTGAGAAACTTCAAGAGACATTGCATTCCACTCTAAATCTCATCTCTTCAGGGGAATGATCAAATGTAAATATCACCCTAAAACACAACCAAAGTATGCACAGATCCTCTTCCTCTCAACTCCACATCAGTCTGTATAACCATGGGTGCACAGACCTTCTTCCTTTCCATTCCATGTCAGTCTATGTTACCATCCTGCCTTCCGGACCTCCTCTCTGCTGGTTTACTTCATGATCTCAACCCTCTAGGATTGGTATAGTATAAGCCACAATCCCCTTGCTCTATTCCCCTATCCAAATACTTCCTACTGTCTTTGATAGCCTTGTGTGATTGCTGGAAGCCTGAGTTTTTGAATGAATGCTGTTAAGATTAATTTCCAATAGGAACCATTTAATTGTACGTTCTGGCTTGAAGTCTCCTCAGAGATTACCAGTATACATTGGTCAAAATATCCTGCTGTTACCCAGCCTCTCGCTGCCATTTTGAGCTAATTAAATATTCCCCATATTAAGATTTGGACACACAATTAGGGTAACATTACCTTTATAAGGTTGCAAAAATTAATGACAAATTGAAATTTAACACCATAACAAGTAACAGTACTTAAAAAAAAAAAGAGTAATTTTCTATGTTCTGCCTGTACCTTGTCTGACCCATGCATAATTTCTACCACTGAAGTTTTAGAAAACCCTGGTGAACCATTACCAGATAGTATGCTTTCCAATACTTCACAGATGAAAACTGGGACATACTGTGGCAAAGTAACATCAGTGGGTGGTCAACAGGCAAAAGTTATTAATGAGGAAGAATACACAAGCTAGGAAAGGCTGCAGCAATTTGCTTTTGACTAAGCCTACTGGGAAGGGCAAAATTCTGTCCCTTTCTCTTTTGTCCCCCCTGCTTAGTTAACTCAGTGCAAACTACTTTTGCACTTTGAAGTCAGCTTGTAGCAATTGAAGTAAACTGAGGACGGGGTGGGGGGTGGGAGGAAGAGACAGTTTAGAAATAGCTGAAAAATTGGGATGACATAATGAATTAGGGCTGCCCCATCCCAAATCAGAATAGCTAGGGGGTATGAGATAGTACTGAGTAGGACAACACTGAGTTAAATGGACCAATGGTCTGATTCAGTATAAAGTACTTACCATAAATATGTGGAGAAATAACCTGGGAAACTGTATTTCCTCTTTTATTTTTATTTTTTTAAAAATTCTTCTGTAGTGCAGAGTTTACCAACAGTGTGTGATCAGAAAAAAAAAGTCCAAAGCAAAAGTTTCAGTATGTAAATTTTTCCTCCTCCACTTATTGTTCAAATGAAAAAAATTAGTTTCTAATTCAGTCAATAAAATATTATTATTAATACAGTCTTAAGTCATGTTTACATATTTTTCAAGTGAGTCATTAGACGTTAACTGGTTCCAAACACTGTTGGCTCTCTCCCCCCTGGATTTATTTATATTTATTTTAGCCTGTTGAGCCTTTAAATCACTTCAGGACAATTAGATATCGAGCATTACACAATATAACTATCTGTCACTTGGTATCAGCTAATTGAGTATGGATGCGGTAGGTAAAGACTCCCTTCCTTCAGGGCTCTCTTACTGTTTTCTTCCCAGCCATTTCCCATCTGTGTGGTGGCTGCCCCCTGCCCCGGGGGCTGGGCACCAATACAGCTGGTGCTGCCAGCAGGCTTTTGTGCCCCTGGGAAAATATATTTACTGTATTTCAGTAAACTGTAATAAACCTCTGGATGTGCTGCCTCCTCCCAAATACAAAATAAGAATTTGAGGGTCAGAGTGTGGCAGTTGAGATAAAGCATACCGTAAATTATAATGCTTCTTCCAAAAAGTTGCAAGTTCTTTAGTTTAGGCCTTAGCCTTTAGGTTTCTCATAAAGCTTTATTTTAACAAACAAAAGGCCAACATTTTTATTTGAAAGGTGCATGTCTCTGTGCTGACAGATTGCCAAATTACCTGTAATATGCATTGTGTTCTGTTATAAAATGATCATAGGAATGCTTTAGGAGTGGCTTGGGGGGGGGTTGGAAAATGTTGTCTTTTTGTTTGTTTGTTTTTTGTTGGGTTAATGTTATCACACAAGCTATGGTTCTGTTCCGTTCCAACACAATTTTTCCCCTCAGGATGAGGAAACCATGAACTACAAAGCAAATTTTTGGAAACAGAGAAACATTACTGTTCAGAAACTTGCTGTTAGGATTGTTAATTCTGAGGCAAGTAGATGATCTGTTGAAGAGGAGCGATAACTGAGATACCATCATCACATTTATATTCATTTTTTTTTTGTTTATGGCAAATATACAGAATGAGCTACATGCAGTACAGTTATCTTAGGTTTCACATCTTGAACATTAGAAAAAAGTAGGAGTGTCAGGGTTAAGTAGTGATAGCTACAGTTCTCACTGTAATGCGGCCAAAATAGTTAAAGGTTAATTAATCTAACATCTATACAAGGAACTATATTTCTGTGCCATCTTTTAGACTGTAGCCATTTTCATTTTAAGTCCATTGCATGCAAACTTGCAAGTTTTTTTTAAAGATATGTGTGTTTTTCCAGGTTTCACAAATATAACATAAACATTCAACAATATATTGTGCCATTAAAAGTTCTTCCAGTCCCAAATCCTGTCTCTGTTGTAGATGCTTTAATGGGCATTATTGAGGGACTTTTAAATCCCACTACAGACATACATGGCCAAAATAGATAAATGGTTGTAATTATTTGTATGATAAAAATGCTGCGGAGGAAGGTGTTTAAGATTTTGCACTGCCTCAGTAGTCTCTCTATAGCATCCCTGTAGAATAGGTAGGGTTGCCAGATTGGATCCAGAATGATGCTTCTGTAACTTTAATCCTTAATAGGATTAAGGGTACAAATAGATACTCTTATAAGGGCAGAAAGGGATATATTTGGTTACAGGGACTGAGCTAAGTCAAAAACATAAATACATCAACTCATAGCTTAAAAGAACAAACTGAAATAAACTTGTATATAACATGGAATCTTCTTATTCAGTATGTTAACAATGGTGTCTCTCAAATGCACCCACTATATATGTTCCCAGTCCTTCAGGACTACGTTATTGGGATAGCCATCAAATCAGCTGTATCCCATATTCACCTTAAATAGGTCATATTTTACCTATCTTGATTGTGGCTTTTTTGTATGTCAGTTTCTTTTTCATGTATGTATATATTCAAAGACAAAACAAAATACACAACTGTTCGAAATATCCTTCCAAAATTCCCAGAGTAACTGGCTGTCTTCAGTCTGGTATCTCCACTCCCTTTCTTCCTGTAAATTACACCTTAATTCATTCATGTTTGCAGACTGGTTGGTACCTTATCTAGGTGATGTGTATGGTGGACTGTCTTTTAATCCATGAAGAGGATTGGCTTGGCAATGGTTTCATTGCATAATTGGTGAGGCTGAACTGTGCAGTTTCTCTCTCCCCCCCACCTCTGGGGGAGGATGATTGATGTTTGGAGTAAAGCAGGATCAAAAGAAGCAATGAGGAGAGGAGAACTGTGGTTAGCAAGAATGTTGACACATGAAAACATATTGAATATAGCTGGTGGTCTAGCCCTTGTTTATAAAAAAATAAATCTTATGAAAGATGCACTTATTGCTATTAGTCTGCAATGTATATGTCTAGACCAATGGACATTTTTTTTCTTTTTCAATAAAAACCATGTGAAAACAGTAGTTTCTTCAAGGTAACAGAGTTTAGAGATCATGGATGCAAAAACAAACATTCTGTTTTAAGTTGATGAAAGAATTTGTTGCATTTGCAAAGATCTTTGATTTATGAAACTGCTTTAGAAGAGAGGGCAGTTTGTGATTTAGGGGGAAAGTATTTGCTTTTATGAATTCAGCCCTATGTTCTATCTGTAGTTACTATTTACTGGGGGATGGGAAAATTGTTCTTTGGAGAGTAAGAAGATAGCTATGATTGTTTCAGACTGCAGATAAATGTGTGGTAGGAAGTGTGTAATAGGAAGTAATCAATGGTTTCTTATTCCATTACAGCTGTTAATTTATTTACAAATGTTAGAATGATTGTGTTATTACAAACTACTGGTGTTGTGTTTGGTTGCTATTTTAATTTTGCATGTATTTAAGCTTTAGTTGAATTGTCACATTGTATTCTTTTTATTTCCATTGAATTCAAACAGTCTTTTCACAAGTGTATAGTTGCCAACTGAACATATTATTTCTTGCATTCAAAAGTTCTGTAGTCCATATATGCTGTAATGAAAAAAAAAAGTCTTTCAGGTGCTAAAAGCTTTTTTGTTGTTGCTTTGTAGGTAGAACTTTGTGCTTCTCTCTGCCAGTGGTGCTTAATGTTCTGAATTCATAGATAGGGTCTTTTAAATTCCCAAAGGCAGAAAGTACTTACAGAACTTATCACAGAACCCAGTCTAAACTAGGCAAGGAGTTATTTAATTTAACATTTAATGCTCAACATTTCAAATGGATACTTAAAAATGGCTTACAATGTGACTGTTAGGTGGATTTGTAATTGGTTGACTGACTGAACCCAAAGCGTAGTCACCAATGGCTCCTCTTCATCTTGGAGAGAAATGACTAGTGGGGTGCCACAGGGTTTTGTCCTGGGCCCAGTGCTATTCAATATAATTATAAATGACTTGGATGAGGGAATAGAGAAGGGCATGCTCACCAAATCTGCAGATGACACCAAATTAGGAGGGGTAGCTAACACTCCAGAGGACAGGTACAGAATTCAAAATCACTTTAACAGGTTAGAAAGCTGAGCCAAAACTAACAAAATGAATTTCAACAGGGAGGAATGTAGGAGACTACACTTGGGCAGAAAAAATGAAAAGCACAGACATAGCATGGGTGACACCTGGCTTGATCTCAGTGTATGTAAGAGGGATCTGGGAGTCTTAGGAGATTTTCAGACGATCCTTGCCGCGCAAGGATCGCCCGGGACAGTTTTGTCGCAACAGCGCGGCAGGGGGTCGATTTCGGATGATGCCGTCGCTGCTGCGAGATCGTCGGTCCCTCTCACGCTAAGGCTTGGAGCCCGCCGTGCTATATTCGGCAAGATTTTATTCACGGAGGTTGTCCGTGAATAAAATCTTGCTGAATATAGCATGGCATGCTTCAAGCCTTAGCGCGAGAGGGACCGACGATCTCGCAGCAGTGACGGCATCGTCTAAAATTGACCCCCTGCCGCGCTGCTGCGACAAAACTGTCCTGGGCGATCCTTGCGCGGCAAGGATCATCTGAAAATCTCCTTAGGAGTTTTTCACACAGAGCCAAAATGCCCGTTACTGCCCCGCTACCTCCTCTCCCGTTCCTGACATGAAATAACGTGAATCTTTCACACACTTACCTTTATTTCGCAGCAGGAACGGGCTCCCCCTCCCCTCGCTGGCAGGCCATAAATGCAGCTGTCATAAGGCTGCTTTTACGAACGGCCGTCTGAAATGTTATCACGTTATCATGTGATAACGGCCGGATGGTAAATTTAAAAAATAAAACTCCCCCAAACATAAAATCAGTTCACCAAGCAGAAAAACACACTTTAAATCAGACAATCAAAACAGGGAGGGTAAAATAAACGGTGCCACTTACCTGGATGTCCAGATCATAACAGGAAGTGCTCAGAACAGACCTCCCCTCCACGGCTGTAATTTCGGAACAGGAACGGGGCACATCCATGATTGCATGATAGCAATGGAATGGGAGATCTATTCATGATGAAAAATCATGATTACATTGTTCCAGAACAGTCACAGGAGCAGGATGGATGCAGGACAGAATGGGGTCAACGTCATCTGAAAGGGAAAACCTTTCCCAACCCTGTTCTGTTCCTGCCACGGGATATATAGCCTGTGTGAAAATCTCCTTAGTAGACCCACAAGCTGAACATGAGTCAGCAGTGTGGTGCAGCAGCCAGAAAAGCCAATGTGATCCTAGGCTGCATCAATAGGAGTATAATATCTAGACTGTGGGAAGTATAGTGCCAATCTATTCTGCTTTGATCACACCTCACCTTGAATTCTGTGTCCAGTTCTGGGCATCACAATTCAAGAAGGATGTTGACGAGCTGGAATATGTCCAGAGGAGGGTGACCAGCATGGTGAAAGGTCTGGAAACCATGCCCTATGAGGAGCAGCTTAGGGAGCTGGATGTGTTTAGCCTGGAGAAAGGAAGGTTGACAGGTGACATGATAGTCATGTTTAAATATTTGAAGGGATGTCATGTTGAGTATGGGGTAAACATGTTATCTGTGGCTCCAAAGACTAGGACATGGAGCAGTGGTCTCAAACTACAGGAAAAGAGATTCCACCTAAACATTAGGAAGAACTTCCTGATGGTAAGAGCCGTTGAGCAGTGAAATGCACTGCCTCAGAGTGTGGTGGAGTCTCCTTCTTTGGAAGTTTTTTTTAACAGAGGCTCGATGGCCATCTTTCAGGAGTGCCTTGATTGGGTATTCCTGCATGGCAGGGGGTTGGACTGGTCTCCAGCCCAACCTCCTTTGTGGCCTCTTCCAACTCTATGATTCTACAAACAAATACATGCATACTTGTGTATAAGTCATAAAATTTATACCAAAAAAATTACCCCTAAAATGTAGGCTGACTTATACACAGATCAATATGGTAATCCTCCTTGAAAAAATGGAGGTGTCAGCTCTATTTTGGATTTCTTTGCCATGGCAGGGAGATCAGAGAGATTCCTAAAAGAAGAGCCAGCCCCGCCCCCATGCTGCAGCAGAGAAATTTGAAAAAGCCACTGCAGCAGTGGGGAGAGTGCGTTGGGTCGGTGTTTCTTTTACACAGGCTGTCTCTGGATGGACTAACCTCTTGCCATAGTCCATCTGGGGACAGCCACCTACAAAAGAAGTGCTAAACCCCCCTCCCTACCTCACAGGGAAATCCTGAAGAATCAGTGACTTGCCCCACTCAACCTGCCTTGGCAGGGAAACAATGAGCTGCCACTGCTGCTATGTTTGGGGGCAGCAAAGAGCCGGAGAAGGCAGGCATTAGTCATGCCTACCTTCTCCAGCTCCTCTTCACTACTGGACCACCTGCCTTCAGTTGTCTGCAGCTGGACCATTTGTTTTCTCCTCCTCCTTCTCCAAGGTGGGCAGTCAGGCAGCAAAGAGTCAAAGAGTGAGCGAAGGCAGGCAAAAGATGAGAAACCATGCCTGCCCTCTCTAGTGTCTCTGTCTAGTTAACTCTTCCTCTGCCAAAAACCCCAAAAAGAAAAACCACCCACCTATCCCCCCAAAAAAACCCCCAGAGCAGACCCTTCAGACCCTTTCCCCAAGACATCCTCTGGTGGCTGCATGAATAAGAGGATGTCTCAGGGAAAGGGGAGGGGGAGGAAGGGTTTGTCTGTTTTATTTTTAAAGTGGCAGGAACCTAACACTCGCTCCTTGAGCTAGGGAGCCCAAACTAAGAGAGAAGGGGATAGGAGCAGGGGAAAGAGAATGGAGAGGGAGCAGCAGGGACACAGCAGTTGTGGCTCTTTGATGCTTTTCCTCATGGAGCACTGAGATATAAGGCGGGAAGCAGGGACATGAGAGCAGCAGCTTTCTGGCACTCCCCCTGAAAGGAATGCAAAGAGGTGAAGGGAGCAGCAGGGATGTGGTGGCAGCTTTGGCACCCTTGACATATCCATGGGTGATCTCAAAATCCTTAATTTTGGCCCCCAAACGTGCCCTCAACTTATACATGAGGTTGACTTATACATGAGTAGTTACAGTAATAAAAACCTTGCCCACAAAACCTAACAGATAATTAGATCAGAGCACAGTTAAGTTAAGCTTGATAAAGAAAGGAACAACCATAGTCCCATGAAGACAGGGATGGCTCACTATGAATACCAACATATATTTTGTGCCATTTGGGATGGTCTTAATTAAGGATCCGTACCCAAGTACATCCACAACTAGGCTGGTCTTCCCACCAGTACTACAGTCCTTCTAACCCACTTAAATTGCTGCACAGAGGTGGGACAGCCTGCTGAATGGTTGAACTGTGATCATGAGATTGAGAGAGAGGGTCCAGGAATGTAAATTTCCACTTATTGTATTCTCAAACAGCAACTTTCAGAGGTTTTCTTGCTGTTGGGTTAGATAATGGGTTTTTGTGCCATTTTGAAGTGTTTTCATATTTGGGGATGCTTCTGCAAAAAATGCATGAAGATTTTCTTGTGCAAAAATATATATTTTGGGATCATGATTCATTTTGTGCAAAAAGCCCATTCTTTTCTGGGAAATGTAACTGTAATACAGTCACTGTATTGTACTATTACTGATTTTAAAAGCACTGGCCATTTTACATGGTAAAAAATGTTGAAGCAGCTGACAGTTTTGATATGGGGGTAGGGCATCTCCATGTGTTGAGACACCTTTTCAAGTTGAGAAAGATTATTTGCAAATATTATTTGATCCTTAGAGACTTCCCTGAAAAGAGGGTGGAAACATTTTCTGTAACTGGAGTCCTTTCACCTCTTGAGCACAGATCCTGGATCTAACTTCTTGTGTTTTGATTCTGGAGAGTCACAAAGTTTTTACACTTGTTCTTTAACATTCAAATCATACAGTTAACATTGTGGGAGCTGCTATCTGAATACAACCAATAGAGTCTTTTTATATCTTATATGCATGCAAATATACCTTTCCTTAAGTATGTTCTTTAAAAGTATTCTCATACCTTCCAACTGTCCCAATTTAGCAGGAACAGTCCCAATGGATCCTTTGTTCTCCCACTTTTTAAAATGTTCTAGTTTCTTTTTCTTCCACCCATGTTCCCCTTTTGTTTTCAGCTTGCTTCAATTGCTGCTAACTGAAGTCTTATTTACATAGGCTAAATACCTGGCCTTACCCTGTATCAAAGCCCTGTGGTCCATATGACACAGGGCATTTGCCCTGTTCTGCCCCCAGGCAGTCCTGACCACCCCCGGAGCAGATATGAGGTTGAGAAAGGTCAAGCTGGGCTAGTGCCAGATATACAATTATAATAGAATACCCAGTTTAATCTGGTGCTGGTCAAAACCAGATCAGGCACCATGTGTCCACGAGAGACTGTTCCAGCAGGCTGGCCCTTGCTGCTGCCACTGGTCATCCTTACTCTTCTGAGTTCGAACAGCAGTCCTGCAGCATGTGACCAAGGCTGGTCGCATACAGGGGGTTTGACACATGGTGCAGCCAGCTTCCCCTGGATCTGGCCGAGTGCAGAAAATGATGGTGGTGGCTGCAGCAACAGACCAGCATTCTGTTTGAACTCCGCCATGTTTCCTCCAGGTAATGGGAGCAGAACCAGGCCAACTCTACAGCCAGGATGTGCCTGCAGGGAGCCAGCATATCCTAGCTGGTGTAGATAAGCCCTGAGTTCAAAGTGAGAGTAGTTTGCACTCAGTTAATTTAGCAGGGGAGAGGGGAGAGGAGGGAAAGAATCTCATCCTTCCCTGCAGATTCAGGCAAAAGCAAATTGCTGCATTCTCTCTCAGCTTTTCTGTTCTTCCTCATTAATAACTTTTACCGTCTTGACCAGACTCTGATATTGCTTGGCCATGTGTGTTGCAGTTTTCATCTGTAAAACATTGGAGTGTATGTTGCACTCAGTTAACTCAGTGGGGGAGAGGAAAGGAAGGCGCAGGCCCTCCCAGCCAGGTACTCTATCAGTGAGCAAGTGAGGGGAAGTGGGTGTTGGGGGCGGAGTTGCTCTGGTTCATAAGAACAACCTGACCTTGACCAGGATACCTGTCCGGAACACAGTCCACTTCGAGTGTATGTACCTTAGCCTGAGGACCAGGGATAGTTTGGGGATTCTGCTAGTCTACCGACCACCCCGTTTTCTAGCAGACTCCCTGGCCAAGCTGACACAGCTGGTCTTGGAGCTGTTGTTGGAGTCTCCCAGACTTTTAGTTTTGGGAGACTTCAACATTCTGCTCGAGACCAGTCTAACAGGCGCAGTTTGGGAGTTCATGGAGACCATGACAAACATGGGCCTATCCCAGTTGGTCGTCGGGCCCACACATTGTGCAGGTCATACACTCAATGCAGTCTTCAGTACGGAACAGGAATATCCATGGGCGGAGGTTGTAAGTACCTCTGCATTGTCATGGTCGGATCATTTCCTGGTCAAGACGGAACTTAGAGTCTGTATCCACCCCACCGAGGGTGGTGAACCCATTAGATTGGTCCGCCCTCAAAGGCTAATTGAGCCAACTGGATTCTAGAAAGCCTTAGAGGGTTTAATGGTTGAGAATGCTGGTGACCCTGTCAATGCTCTGGTCAATACTTGGAACTTCAATCTTGCCAGGGCTATTGACACGATTGCTCCCAAGTGTCCTTGCAATCCGCTTCAAACCGTAAGCCATGGTACACACCAGACCTTAGGAGAATGAAGTGGTTTGGACAACGACTAGAGCACAAGTGGCAGAAAACTCGACTCTTATCTGACAGAACTCGCCATAGGAACTTTCTTTGGTCCTATTGGGAGGCAATACATGCAGCACAGAGATCTTTCTTCTCTGCACGTATTGCGTCTGCAGAGTCCCATCCAGCAGAGCTGTTTTGGGTGGTGAGGGAGCTGACACAGGTACCCCCTGCGCCAAATCCCTTACTTAGCCCGATGACGGCCTGCTGTGACACATTTAACAACTTCTTTGCAGATAAAATCTCTCAGATAAGAGCCGACTTAGATGGCAATTGTCTAACAGAAACCATAGGAGAGATGTCCAGCGACTCCGTTGATGAAGTTATCCTGGATCAGCTCCAATCTGTGAGTACCGAGGACATGGACAAGCTGCTTAGTAGAGTGAGGAAAACAACTTGCCCTCTCAACCCTTGCCCACCTTAGCTGGCCGTCCAGGGGAGGGGAAGCATTGAGGAGATTCCTCATGAATATCAACAATGCTTCCTTCATGGAAGGACATGTTCCATCTTGTCTGAAGGAAGCGGCTGTTAGGCTGCTTCTGAAAAAACCTTCCCTGGACCCCCTGGATATGAGTAATTACAGGCCTGTTTCTTTATTGCCATTTCTGAGCAAGTTGATCGTGAGGGCTGTTGCTCTTCAACTCCAAGCTGTCCTGGATGAAACCGTTTATCTAGACCCATTTCAAACTGGCTTCAGGACAGGCTTTGGAGTTGAGACTGCCATGGTTGCCTTGACCAATGATCTGCATCTGAGCATCGACAGGGGTAGTGTGACCCTGTTGGTGCTCTTAGACCTCTCAGTAGCTTTTGACATGATAGATCATGGCATCCTCTTGGACTGCCTGAAGGGGTTAGGTATTGGGGGCACTGCATTGCGGTGGTTCTGGTCCTTCCTCTCACGCAGGTCCCCGAGGGTGCTGCTTGGCGACAGTTGTTCGAGCAAAAGAGAGTTCACCTGTGGAGTTCCACAGGGAGCTATTCTGCCCCCGATGTTATTTAACATCTATATGAAGCCGTTGGGTGAGATTATTCGGAGCTGTGGAGCTGGATGTTATCAGTATGCTGATGACACTCAGATCTATTTCTCTGTATCTCGTTCATCAGCCTCGAATTCCAATGATATCTCTTTTCTCAATGAATGTCTACGGATGATAATGGGCTGGATGAGGAAAAACAGATTGAAACTGAATCCAGACAAGACGGAGGTGCTCACAGTAGTGGCCCCAAAAACAAAAATTGGGTTGCAACCTCCAGTCCTGGATGGGGTCACACTCTCCTCCAGTGACTGTGTTTGCAGTCTGGGGGTGCTCCTTGACTCGTCGCTCCTGATGATAAATCAGGTAAATGCGACAGTCAGGAGTGCCTGTTATCAGCTTCGGCTGATACGCCAGCTGCGCCCTTTTCTGGAAGTAAGGGACCTCAAGAACGTCGTGCATGTGCTGGTAACCTCACACCTAGACTTCTGTAATGTGCTTTACATGGGGCTACCCTTGTGCTTGGTTCAGAAACTACAGTTAGTACAAAATATGGCAGCCAGGCTTGTTTCAGGAACATCTAGGAGGCACCACATCACTCCAGTTTTGAGGTCCTTCCACTGGCTACCTATTGGTTTCCGGGCCGAGTACAAGGTGTTGGTTATCACCTTTAAAGCCCTAAATGGCTTGGGTCCAAGCTACCTCGGGGACTGCCTCCTCCCCTATAATCCTCCCCGTGCACTCCGGTCCTCTGGGAGGAATCTGCTGCAGCCTCAAAAGTCGAGGCTTTCAGCTACCTCCCAGAGGGCCTTTTCTCTTGTCTCTCCCAGACTATGGAACAGCTTGCCGTATGAGATCCATCAATTGACATCTTTGGACAGCTTTAAAAAGGCTGTCAAGATGGATCCCTTCTGGCAGGCCTTTCCAGAATAGATTATCCCGGCCTCGGGAACCCCCCCTCCTTCAGGAGAGTCCCCACAGCCTCCTTTGATAACGGAACTGAATATCGTATGTATGTGTATTATGAAGTGTTTTAATTGTTTTAATTTGCAATCTGATTTAATAATTTTTAAGGGGGGGGGAGTATACTATTTTACTTTGTATGGTGTTTGAATGTTGCTAACCGCCTTGATTGGGTTACCAAACGGCAGTATATAAATAAATATTATTATTATTATTATTATTATTATTATTGTGGAATTATTATTAGTGGAATCTTGCCCTTCGGCTCAGGCTGTAAACTGCTTAAGAAAGGAAATAATCTATAGGATTATAATCTATAGGATGAAATGGTCAATTCATGTCATCCTAGATGTGAGAGTACAGTCTCTCGGATATGGATTGGGAATGATGCTTTTAAACTTGTTCATAATTATTTTCAGTTGTGTGTAGTAGTGAGAGGGCTGGTTTTGTTGATTATACAGAACTATTTAGAGGCATGAGACCAAATTAGAATGTGAACAGCTCCAAATCTGGAGGATTAGGCACTAACAGCATAAGCAAGTGTAGAATGGCATATACTGGCACTAAATATCCAAACTTCACATATACATTGATGGAATCTGAGCTAGCAATGATGGACCAACGAAATGGTCTAAAAACTGGAGTAGGTAGCTCTGTGAAAATAACCCAGTGTATTAATAAATATAACAATTTTTTAAAAAAGAAAAGAAAAGAACCTAGTGTATGACTGCTAAAAAGGGGGGCAAATTTTGTTTTGGACATAAATAGAAAATAAATCAAAAATAAAATTGTCAATACTATATTGCCCTTACATGAATATATGGTGTGACTACATGTGGAATACTATTCACACTTTTGATCACCACACCAAATAAATAAATAAATAAATGGACTTCATAGAACTGGAAAAACTACAGAAAAGAGCAACCAAGATTTGGAAAAATTACACCATGTGGAGCTATTCAGCTTAGACACTTCACAAACAGCATCCCCAAATTGTATATCTCACCTTTTAGATAGTGACATTGGATTCAGTACAAGAGCCAAAAGAAGAGTACCACTACCACTCAAATCGAATTGGTGGTCTATCTTAATTTTGTCTGGATTTTGTTTCTATTTATTCACCCTTCTCCAGTCCATCATTGCCTGTAGCCATTTGTTCAGAATTTCTGCTACTTCATTTGGCTCTGTTGACAAGGAGAAAGAGAGTTTATTGACATCACCATAGTAAAGATACCATAGATGAAATTTATGGATATCTTATAACAGTTTCAAGTTGATTTCCAAAAGCATGAGAAGGAGAATATGAAGCTTTTGAGTTAATCCCAAATGATAAATCCTAAGGGACAACATAATAGTTTCCCAGCACCACCTTCTGGGATCTGCCTGAAAGCTAAAAACCAAAGCACAGTACACCAATATGTCCAACCCCATTCCCTCTATGCAGCTGAGAAGGATGCCATAGTTGAGAAAGATGCCATCATAGCATCAAATGCTGCTTAAAGCTCCAGGAGAATCAATAGGACCTCACTCCCTTTGTCTGCCTCATGGTGCAGGTGAACTAGTAACTTACTGCATAACTTACTGCATGGGGACCACCCCATGGGTTGGTTACTCTTGCATTAACAAGGTGACAATCAGCATGGTTCAGAACTGGAGAACCAATGTTTGCTGGTTTTGTGTGCTTCATTGGATCAAGCCAGAGCTACAATATTTGCTAAACTTTATTAATGAAGAAGATAAAATGCAGCCTCTGCACCTTTACAGCCTATTCTCTCTAAATTCCCTGTGGATTAAGCACTATAACCCCCTCCCCCTCCATCATCTCCATCATCTGTAGCTTGTTGTTGCAGCTTCAAAGACATTCTAAAGCCTTTGTTGAATTGATCATTAACTCTTCAAAGTTATAATTAGACATTTGAACTTGAGCCCATTTAAACAGAAGAATGCAGGAATGAAAATCGTGGCCACAATTGTTTCTGCCCCCCCCCTTTGTGACTCATCATAGTAGCAACAGATGAATCAGTGGACTGAAACAAAATGTCCAGAGCTTTGAAGGAAGCATAGAGAGTCACTAATCTTAAGGATATTTCTAACCTCCCCCCATGGAATAAGAATAATTTGAAGAATCTGAATTCAGCAGTGTGTTGAGACAAAAGTTGTATGATTACAACCCAGCCAAAAATTAAGCACCTTTTAGATATCATTGATTTCAGTGGGAAAATGTTAGGCAAATCTTGCATCTTCCTGTTGACATCAGTAGTGTTTATGTTTGTTTAATTTTGGCTTATGCTTCTTATCTAGTGACATCTGCCATAAAAATATACTTGAAACAAAATGGCCAAGTCAGCTGCGAGATTCTGGGAACTGTAGTCCAAAAGTAACTTTTCGCCAAGCTCTAGGTAGTAGAAACAAATGTGTTAAGAGAGCTTTAACAGATATAGGCTTTTTTAAAATCCAAAGTAGTTTAGGGGATGGGGGCTAGAAATTGTGATAGAAGAATCCATGAGAATGGCTGGGAGAAGTTAAGCATTGGGTCTCCCACTTCTGCCTCACTTTCTTCTGATGGCATATTTGACTAGACAGCAGCTGGGTAGCTACTATAGCACGGCTGCAGAGTGGATGGGAAAACTTGTCTCTATGGTAACAGCAAAGGCATTGGATGTGTCTCACCCTACTCACTCTGGGGACTAGTGAGTTAAAGACATCTGGTCAGTGTAGATAAATCTCAAGGGAAATTAGCTCATTTCATCTGATAGTAACTACAGAAACATTTGGCTCTGTTCAATAGTGTGATAATGAGCACGGGAGATAGGAGACCAGCTCAACAGTTCTGAATGTCAAAGGTGATCTAAGCTGACTAGTTTCTGTAGAGATTTAAGATAAATGTCTCCCTCAACAAACCTTGCATGTAATTATTATTTGACCATTTTGAAATGGCATTTCTGTAATTCATAGAAATTGAATTATTAGAGAGTTTATGAAATAACTGTTGGTCACTTTAAAATATATATATATTCTTGGACATGTCCCCCAAAGCTATGGATCTGTTGCTCACAAAATTTGTGCACAATGGAATATGCACATCTTATGCCAGCTATTATTTGCCCGCTATCTATTGGTTATATACAAAACCTCCATCTATAAATAACTGATTGTAAATATTTCATATCCAACCATGAAGTGAATCTTTAAGGACACATATACAGTTGTTAAGGCTGCTATGTGGTCTTCCTGTTTTACCATACAGGCGTGTATATATACATGTGACTAAATGTATGTATGAATGTTTGTAGAAAGTGGCCCACAATACAAAACTAGATTAAGAGTAAAGAAATGTTTGATAGGGCAGATGGTGTTATGCTGAACAATTTAGATTTCTCAAATGAGTGTGAAAGGGAAGGGGAAAGGGTTTTCGGCCTTCTTAGTTTCAGTGCATGTTTTTATATGAATATAAACTACTGGCTGTAGGATTTTACAAACTAACATGAGGCTCTGGAATAATAAAAGATAATGACCTGAAAGAACATACAGCAGCATGTGTTTCTCATCCCCCTTTTCCTTATTTTCCTTTCTGCAATTGTGAGTCTCTAAGGAACTAAGGCTACTGTACTCGATCACAGAGCTTGCTTGCTAACATTCAAAGAGAAATAATACACTGTGTAAGGCTTTTATTATTTCTCCAGTGGCTGAATATTTTGTCACATGTGTCATTCTGGTGGCATACAAGTTGAAGTTTAACATAAACTTGCATATGTTGCATTAGTCTTTAAACATAAGCAGTGTGTTGATTGAAGGTGAAAGGAACTTGTAGATATATTTACTGATTTGAAAGATGGATGGTTACCAAAATCAGTTCAACCACATTTATGTGGAATGCATTAGTGTAGTGATAAAACTGGTTAAATTTACAAATGTCTCATGTTTTGCTGCTTGAAGAGTGCATATGTGTGCAAGTGTGGGTGCATGCATTCATGCCAACCTCTTTCTGAAGTAAATTCATATAGTATTCGTTACAGAAAAAAATGGCTAGCTTTTTAACATTATTCTTAGAGAGAAGTCTAGCAAAGCAAAATCATATATGGAGTCGTATGCTGTTGTTAACTTCCTTATCATGTATGAAACTTCTACTGTTTCCTGATTTTGAAAATGCAAGATTTTACTCTTGTTCTAAATGTCTCCAGTTTAGAATGAATTTTGCAGCATGGTAAATGTCTATTAGCTTGTTATTCATTTTTTTGTGTACCTACAAGATACAGACTTTGAAAATTAAGCATTAAGCATTTGTAACTTTCTAGGCACCAGGAGCCATGTTGTATATAGAGATGCAATGTTACCAGCAGGAGGAATTTGGCCTTTTGAGACCAGTGAAGTTGTGTCATGATAATGGAATGTGATGATGTAACACTGTGACCTCTCCAGGCCAGAGGTTAAAAGCACATCATGATGCGGTATGTGTGACTGTAGTTCAGAAATGAAGACTAGATCTGTTTACCACAGCTAGCATAAGCATAAAGTAGTTTGAATTTTGTTCTGTTTTTCAGGCTATACCTCCATGTAATTTGTTTTCTTTTAAAATCCTTTATTTTAACACATCATTAGAAATTACTTTCTTTGAATGTGATGTGTTCATGTATACACACACACAACTCTACACAAACAAACAGCCTGACATATTTTCCTGTAGAACTGTTTTTATTGAAAACTTTAAAGAGACTTCTTTTGAAATGTTGCTGTTACCTTTCTTAATCAAGATGCTTCAGAGTAGCATCAGTTTCTTTTATTCACTTCAACTGCCTCAGGACCCCTTTATGTTGGGCTACTTCTAACATTATAGTGATGGGAAAGGACGGCTAAGTGTCAATTGTGGCCTCACAATTCCATAGCCTGATAATCCCATAATGTAGGCAAATTGCCAATAATGCAGCAAATATGGGCAGAGTTGTGAAACCAACCGAATTTTCATTCCTAGAGAAGGCAACTTTTTCCTAATGCATTTTCCTCCCTTTTTTGCTTCCACATATTGCATATCAAGTGGAACTTAGAAGAAACTAATATAGCTTAGGCTGCATTTGCACTACAGAAATAATCCAGTTTGACACCACTTTAACTGCCATGGCTCAATGCTATGGAATACTGGGGTTTTTAGTTTTGTGACAGTATCTCTCAAAACTATAAATCTCTTCTCTAGGAATGAAAATTTTGCTGAGGTATTTAGAATTTTGGAATATTTAGGATTTTTGAATATTTGCATATACATAATGAGATATAATTGGATCAAACTTAAAAGCAACAAGTATAGGTAAACTTCGTTTGTTGTAGCCTCCCTTTGATGGCCATAGGCATCAACCATATTGCAAGTTCGATTCCAGAGGGCTCCAAGGTTCACTCAACCTTTCATCCTTTCGTAGCTCGGTAAAATGAGTACCCGGCTTGTGGGGGCACTTAGCTAACACACATTGGGAACTGCTTAATGTAGTGTAGATGTGTAAATTGCTATTGCTTAAAACAAGTTGTAAGCCACTCTGATAGCCTTTGTGGCTAAAGGGTGGGGTATACATGCTTAACATTAAATTAAAAATTAAACACTGTACTCTTTTTGGTGCTAAGTTAATCTTGGCTGCTGTTCCTCCAAGCTTTTGGACTCAAAATGGTGGTTTCTGTGTGGAGGGAAAAAAACCAGTTTCTAGAAATACATGGAGTTTTTTGTATGCAAAAATAATGTTTCTTGCACAAAAAACAATGATTTTTTTGCACAAAAAAGCATGTTTCTGGAAATGGTGTGCTTTCTTTCACACACACACATGCCACATATATGATGTTTGTGCAAGATATACAATAATAGACACGTATTTCTGGAGTGAATAATTTCCCAGGACACCTTGGGATATGTGAATACTGGACAGAACCTGCACATCAATATTTCTTTTCTTTTGCAATAGAGAGAGGAACTTATTCATTTGCACATGCAAAGATGAAATACTCAAAGATTTACATCCATGCATAGCCCCAAAATTCCATGCCAGACAACAGCCATTCTGCCACATTTTTCATTAATGGTAACTACTGAATACTTTTCAAGGGTAGCTCCACACAGAGCATATTCCAGTAGTCTAAGGACTTTTTTGGATGCTGAAAAATAACGCAAGCAGCCTCGTCAGCTTGCGAGGCTGCTGCGCTGCAAAGCGTCAGTTTCGGATGATGCTCACCCCTGCCAGTACTGTTGTGGTACCGCGGGGACAGTTGAGCATCATATTTCCTTGATTTTTACTCACGAAAGTTGATCATGATTAAAAATCAAGGAAATATGACACTCAACTCTCCCCACGGTACTGCAACAGTACCGGCAGGGGTGAGCGTAATCCGAAACTGACGCTTTGCAGCGCAGCAGCCTCGCAAGCTGACGAGGCTGCTTGCGTTACTTTTTAAACATCCGAAAAAGTCCATTATCATGAATCCTTGATATGCCTTCCCAAGGAGGGGACACAGCTGGCTCAGCAGATGAAACACAGCAATACCTGCCATTCATTATTCACTATTTTTTTTCTTGAAGAAAGCAATCGGTAATTTTAGCCGTTCTCTTTCATTTTCAATAAAGACTTCAAAAAAACCACACCATTTTTGAAACCTAGTCACAATTTGGGATTTATTCTGTGCAAAATTCAAACATGGTTGTTTTTGCACAGAAAACAGTATTTTCCATGCAGGAAATAGTATTTTGTGTTTTCTTCACATGCCAATTTTGCACAGAAAAAAATCCCAAATGACAGTATTTTAGGCACAGAAAATAGTATTTCTGCATATAAAATGTTGCTTCCTTTGCTGACAATTTTATTTTCTTTGCAAAACAACCTTGTGCAAATTTTGCGCAGAATATGTCTTGAACAATGAAGATTCTTGGAAGTCCAGGATTCTTATCATAAAATTTCTTGACACTTGAAAATGATTGGTTTTTTTACCATTTTAAAACTATTTTTGAATATCCTTTTCACCTCCAAACTGGCCTTCTGGGAGCAGCGGTTTCAGGATCAAGCTATGAATCCACACTTTCTAAGAAAGTACAAACCCATGCAGAACAGTTACAGTCTCAGTGCCATGTAGGCTTTATTTGTTTTGATTAATCAGTAGATCATCTGTATTGCATGAATTGAGCACATGATTGTTTTAAAATTGTTTTAACACTATTCTATTAATTGCATCTTGCTCTGAGCGCTTCAGATATAGACCAGCATATAAATATTTAAATAAAGTAATTGTGCCACCCTTTGAAACACCATCCTAAAATCAGCTGAAGAGGGGACTTATTTTTCATGAACAGTTGAATCTTACCAGCCACCTCTTGATGCAGGATGACTTGAATTGCATTAAGCTTAGTATATTTGGAAATATTTTTGGAAATTTTGGAAATACAAAAATGGAAATATTTTTGTACACCTTGGCTAACTTTGAGAGAGAACATTAAAATGCTGACTGGATGGGTTTTGCACACTTGTAGATTGAGGGAAGGGTTCCCCCTTTCTTTTTTATTACCATTGGTATATATGTTTTTCTGCAAGCTGTATTATGTGCCCATGGACTACAACTTTAGCATGTAACTGTTATTGCAGCTGTGTGGAGGAGCAAAATGACTATTCCCAAGAGCTGGCTTGGGAAAGAACTCAAATCTGTTGAGCCAAAAGCAGGTTGTGTTTATGTAAATGTCAAACAGAAATATGGTGCCTGGACGCTTATCATTCTGGATTGTGACATCAAGAACAGTTTAGGGATTTTCCAGATGTGAGGGGAAAACAATTATATGGTAGATTTATTTTTAATTTCATAACTGATATTTTGCTTGTTCATAAGTTTTTTTTTCTTTAAATACAGGAAATAATTCTAATTTTGCTGCCTTGTGTGATTGCAAATTGCTAAGCCTTGGAATAAAGGTTGGATGTTTTTGAAATATTAACAGTTCTTTATGGTAGATTACATTAACAGATCATTACAGAATTTGAAAATATAGAGCTTTCTGAACAACTTGGATACAAGGTCTTGTTTATACGGTCAAAATAATACGAATGGGATGCGAACATATGGCGATCCATTCATATGGACATGCACATAAATTTGTGTCATTCGGAAGGGGAGCAGCCAAATCCACCACAAAGTCTGTGTGTGTTGCATCCGGGGCTTCATCCGGATTTTTAAAAAAGCTCCATACAACATGCAAATGTGCAATCGTTTGAACACATGCATTTGCACAGATATGATCAGGCATAGTAATCTGATTGGCTGGATGAGCATGGGGGTGGGGCTAGCAAACCGGGAAAGCACCTGCGGCTGGCATGTTCAATTTTTAGCTAAGCAAGGGTCCGGTAAGTCGATAACATGACGATCTTATACTCTCTTTCTTTCTTTCTTTCTTTCTTTCTTTCTTTCTTTCTTTGTAAATATGAACTATCGCTTGTGTGCACCATGAGAAACCGGCTTTTGAAAAAAAAATGGTGGTGTCAGGTTTAAAATTGAGAGTAAATCACTAATGGCTGCCATCTTGGATAGGGGACCATGCAGAGTTTAGAGGGGGCTCTTTTGACCATGAAGACTGGTTGCATTGTTGCAAATGCCTGCTTTTTCGGGCATGTTTGTATTTCCCCCCCCCCTTGTATATACAAGACCCATGTTTAATTTCATACTCCACCGTATTTTTAAAAATGACAATCTATGCTAAATGATTGCCTTTTGTCACTTGTTTTTTCTTCACGTGTAAAATTAGCTGTGCTTTGCTCTTGCCACTGATGGAAAAACATGTACTGTAATCTCTTCAGTCTTTTATTATTTAGTTGTTGTGTGCCTTCAAGTCATTTTTGACTTATAGCGACCCTAAGGCAAATCTATAACAGTGTTTTATTATTACTGGTTGAAAATTTTCTATGAAAATTATGTAAACTACAGCCCTGAAGAAACAAATTATCTTGTTGGCATCTAAACCACTTCGTTTCTCACACATTTTCAAGGGCCTAACTAAACTTTTCAGGTGACAGTTGAGGTAAACTGAGGGAGCTTTGGGAATTAACTGTCCTGTCATGGTTGAAAGAAACAAAGTCTCTTTTATCATTTATGTATTTGTCTGCCTGAAGGGAATGTCACATTTACTACATTTTCATCATACAGTATCAGCTGTGAACAGAGCTTTATACTGTTCTGATAACATGTTTCTACAAGATATGTAGAGCTGGCTGACAACGGAGTGGGAATGGGAAGAACATAAAACAGGAATATGGTGCAGAAAATTGTGTAGAAATGTATTAAAGTATTAAAATGTATTAAATGTATTAAAATATAACAATACAATGCTATACCTATCTACACAGAAGTAAGCCCCACTGAGCTCCATGGGGCTTGATCACAGGTCAGTGCTTAGAGGTTTACAGGCTAAAACAATCTGTTATTAGGTGCACAGTAATTATTTCTGCAGGAATCAAATTCTGTGTAAATGTTGAACTAATGATGCAAAGATTCCTACAGAAAGTCAAAGCATGTTGGAATCACATTGACTTCCAACAACACTTTTCTAATTTATGTGACAGATGGAACCAAAGTGTTGTTCATGGTGTTCTGCTTATTGATGAGGACTTCTCAAGTCCCCCTTCCCAATAGCACCTCTATGTCCTCTCAAAAGCTCCTCAGTTCAAAGCCACATCTTCCTTTGCGGTGGCACCCATGAGACAGGAGGAGATGTCACGACAAGTCCCAGGTCCCAATTTATTTGGGACTCTATTTGCACCAGGAAGTAGAGGCATAGGCAGAAACTGGTGGCCAATGTTTTCCCTGTCTTGTGCCACAGCTCACCAGCCCAGAGGGTTGTGTGGCCCTGTTGCATGCTGTTAGTAACCCAAGAGACCAATCAACAGTACTTGTTCATTCCTACAATGCTTATCTGTACCAGCCATGATATGTCAGCTCCCTGCTGGCATATCCTAGCTGCAGAGGGTGCCTGTTCTGCCCCCATTACCTGGAGGAAATGGGCCAGAGTCCAAACAAAATGCTGGCCTGTTACTGCAGCTGCCATTTCCCCTGCTCTACCAGTTCCAAGGGAAGCCAGCCACACCATGTGACAAGCCCTATGTGTGACCAGCCTTGGTCACATGCTGCAGAACTGCTGTCCAGATCCAGAAGAGTAAGGGTGACTGGCAGCAGCAGCGAAGGCTGGCTTGTTGGGATGGGCTCCCAAGGACACATGGGGCCCAATCTGTTTTTGGCCACCAGTAACGGCTTAAACTAGGTACATATTATAACAGTGTATCAGTCCCTATCCTGTCTTGCCCCCGTCTCAGCCCTGTGTCTGCCCCAGGGGTCATAAGGAATGCCTGGACGCAGAATAGGGCAAATGCCCTGTATCATGCGAACTGCATATTGTGTCGATAAGCCTCTAGAGTCCCAAAAGGAACAATACCTATTAGGTCTGTTCTATGAGTTAAATTAAAAGTCTCCATGTGTTTTCAGCCATTTTGTCAGCCAGCATCCATTCTCTTGTTCCCTTAACATCCATGTTCTTGCATTGTTATGGATAACAGCTGTCCGTTGATGGGGCTGGGAGAGAATGTTACCATTGCAGAATTGGGCAGGGGTTTTGTCTTCTGCATGGTAATTGCTGTTGATGTATTGTTTATTTACTTGTTTTGGTTATATCACAACTTATTTCTGCAGGTTTGGGGTACATTAAATCCATTGTTGGGGTATAAGCTGGGTATTGGAGAACCTGTTCCTCAGCAAGGGATCCTGGCATTTACCTTGAAGATGTCAGCCTAGCTTGGGGTCAAACCTTAACAGCTTAACCTTGGTGATGGGAAAAGGCTTGCTACTGCTGCCATTCCCAGTATCACCCAACATATGGGATAGCTGCAGATAGTACTCCAACAGTTGGGCTGCCTCAATATGGGATCCTGACTGTGTATGGTCTGTTCTTTTCTACACCTTCATGTCTTGAATTGGTACTTTTGACATAATTTTTTTTACCATCTTTTTATATTTGCAGTAACAGTTTGTGCTTCTGTATAGTAGATCAAATCTTTACCAATGTGGATGACACCATCTTTTAGAGCTCATCATCCCAAGGGCATTTAAAAGATTCATATAAATCTCAGAATTAACAGCAGTTGTTCATTGATGTTATTGTGTCAAGTCATTTCCGACTTATAGCGACCCTAAGGCAACCCTATCACAGGGTTTTCTCTTGGCAAGATTTGTTCATGGCCACATGCAAAAAACAAGTGCAATTCATAGCTGATGTATACACTCTGATTTAAAAGGTAAGGGATAAAACTGCAAGATCTGTGCAGTCTAATGCAACAAAAAGGTTATATTTAATATGTTATGTATGCCTAAATTCAAGAGCTTATCTCTAATTAAATGGTTGGTGCTTTGCTAGCAAAAACCTAACTAGTAACACTTTATTTTTCAAAATGATACCACTCAATTATTTTGGCAAAGATTGCATTTTAAGTTTGCATGAGTTCAGCAATTTGGTGGATATTTGAATCCTGATGATTTCTGAAGCATGCTAAAGCTTTTTAAAAAAGATGCTCTAAACTAAATTGGCCATCGCTATAGCAAAATATAGGGCTCAGTATAGTTTGTTTGCAAATTCCAACCAAGTGTCATCTAATCGAGTCAGAAGTTAAACAATATTACCTTGTAGTCTTTTGCCAGTAATGATTGCATGTGAAATTTGTCAGTCACTATGAGCTTGTATTAGCAGGCAAAACTTTCCCTCAAAGCAGAGAAAAGCCATTAGCCCAACACTTGTTGAAATCAATCTTCTTATTGGAACTGGATTTGAGATTCATGTTGGAGACAACAAAATTATGGCTGCAGATTACAGTTAACTCCTGGAGAATGTATTGACCTTACCTGCTTTTTCTGATATGTAATGAACTCAAAGATGCAGTTACTGGCTGTGTCTGTGTTTGCTTTGGAAAATAAAGAACAAGCATATCTCTCTCTCTCTCTCTCTCTCTCTCTCTCTCTCTCTCTCTCCCCCACATACTTCTTTTCAACTTATCATTAATTCCAGTTAGAGCTTATCACCTCTGAACATTCCATTCAAGGGAAAAGAGACATTGGGTGGTACTCGCCTGAATTGTTTTAAATGTTTCTTCATTGTAGAGTTCCTCCATTATGGGGGATAAACCACTGGATACTTTTTAAGCCGTAGTTCCTTGTCCATAAAATGTTGGTGTAGCATATTTATCTCTAGCAATACTAACAAAATGGATATGAGAGTAGGAATAATTTGTTTATGCTGTCTGAGTCTAACCCTGTTCTGGCTGAAGTCCCATAGAATGGAGAGCTGCAACATTGGGATTTGCCCTCCAGAAAAAGGGTTTAAAGTTCATCAGGCAGGAGGGTGTGACTAACAGGATGTCAGAATGGGTGATTGTTGGAGCTTGAGCACTAAGAGGTGCTCAAGGGTAAAGCATAGCTACCTGGTAAAAGGAGAGGAAGGGTAAATGGGTAAGCTGGTTCTCTCAGAGTGGTACCAGCAAAGAATAATAGCACAAGCGACTGTCTTTATGTTTCAGTGGGCCACAGGTCTGTTGAGGTTTCCCCTATAATACTTTAGGGTGTTTATTCTTGCAGAAGTTATTTGATGTTGCAGTGTCAAGACCAGATGCATGCTTAGCATGCCAATTCTAATTCTCTTTAGGAAAACCTGCCACACCCAAGACTTTTCCCAAATATTAGCAAGTCCACTTATGAAGCTGACTCTTGTTTTTCGATTTTAAGAAGCCCAATACAAAGTCAAATTTGTTTGAACAAGTTGTAGGTTCCCCCCATTCAAAGGAGATCAAGCAGCTTAGATACCAAGAATGTCTGTTTTCCCCTTTGAAGTGTGGTAGTGACATGCCAATATAAATAAATGTGCTGCAGGTGCATGTCCCAGACCTCCTGTTTATCACTGTATCTTTCCTTAGGAATATTGATGTTTCGGCAGTGGTTTCCTCTTTGTAGCTGACTGTAGAAACATTAGATTCTAAAGGCATACAGAGATGCTTAACTTGTTCAATACAAATTCAGAACCTCTGGTACAAAGACTTATAGAAACAGGCATTGACTACCACATGCACAGTTGAACATGTATGCTATGAACATCATATAAAGATGAGAGGAGACTTTTCATACTCATGTCAGACATCTCTTGGAAGTGCTGGCATGGAATATCTTCATGCCACGCTATGAGGACTAGTGCTACATATTTCAGGCCTGATGTGTTGTAGCATGTGTTCATGTAGTTTTCACTCTAGTTGCAGAAGTGTAGGTGACAAATGTTAGCTTTTGCAACCAAGTGTCTTGTAGTTCCTTACAGATTTATTGTACAGTAGGACCCCTGTGTCTGCTGGGGATTGGTTCTGGGCCCCCCGGTGGATCCTGAAAACTGTGGATAGTAGCAAACACCATTGAAAATAATGGGACTTCCAGTTTAAAATACCATAGAGTTGCCTTGGAGGACCTAGACAATGGCTAGAGAGGACACATTTTCTAGGAAGACTCTATGGTAGGTGTGCTGTTTAGTGTCCTGTGGATAACTGAATCAGTGGATATGGGGGTCCTACTGTATACTATAATTTTTTTTGTGGACTGTAATCCACTTTGTGAGATGTATGAAGAATTATCCTGAACTATGGACATGAACTACTGCAGTGCATTCCAGTCCATGAAAGCTTCTGCCATAATGCATTTCCTGAACATATGCATGAATTAGGCTGTGAAAATGAAGAAATATTTTGAGGGAAACAAGGAATGGATTTCGGTGTAGTAAAGAAGCACCTCTTCCCCCCCACCCAAGTTTTTGCATTTTGTTTGCATTTGTTGATAAATTGTGGGAATATAGTATGTGGTGAGAACCCAAGCCATGGTTATACAGTATAGTTTACTCTTCTGACAGTATCATCAGTTAGCTTTGATTAATATCTTTTCCCTCTCTTGCTTTTGTCTTTTGCTGATATTAATGCTTCCCTTTCCCGCTCATCTTTTCCCATTTGCCTTCTGCTTACAGCTTTTGCTTACTCTCAAGTAAGTTTCACTATATGTAAGTCAGTGACATCAATAGGGTTATGATCATTTTTGGAAGGCAAATAAGTTAGAATATGGCACTTACTCCCTAATAGGATTCCTCTGATAAGCCAGTCCAAAAATGAGGACTCAGACTGGACTTCATTAGGTAATCAAGTGGAAAACTCGATTACCAGAAATTCATCTGGGGTGAGATGGGTTTTTAGTGTTTAGCTTGTTTCTGAGAAGCTGCTGGTTTCATATGAGAATGGTAGGAGCCAATAGGGTCTTCAAACTATTCTAGCTATTTTTGTAAAATAAAATAAAATAAATAAACAACAGAATGACCAAAACTCTAGCTCACTGGGAATGATACTAGACAGGGTATATTATAGTAGTTCATGAGGACTTGTTTGTTTGTCTTTCTAATGACTCCCCCAACATTTTAAATATAAATAGCATAGTCTTTTTGCCTGTCTGCAGCTGTTCTGGCAGCTGTGTCTAAATGTAGTGACAAAAATCAATCAGTCCCTACCCCCCTACCCCAATTACTTTGGGGGCTTCTGCAAGGCAAGATATTTTAAAAAAACAAAACACTTTTGTCCATCACCCAGCCACGGGCAGGGGAGGGAGAATTTGCCAGTTGCTAATGGATACCTGGCATTTTTGTGTATGACCATGAAGAACAGCTTGTGCACTTTCACCTCTGATGTTTCCTGAATAACATGGGTCTCATTTAGGTCAATAAGCCTTTATCAAAATGTCAGGAGTGAAAAATGTGTCTTGGTGTAAGCCGACTGGTTGTTCTCTCCAGTTGCAGGAGTCTATAGAACAATCAATGTTCTCTAAGCTTGTCTGCATGTCATGCAAAGAACTCGATGACAGTAACCATTGACTACATGTCTGTTTCACTGTCTTTAGGGCAGCCCAAATTTGCATATTTGTCAGTGTTCCTGTTATCCAATGAACCATGGAGGGTATTTAAAAACACACAACTCTCATGCAAATTTCATACAGCTCCCCCTCCCCAAACTGAAAAGCTGAAAGCACCGATAACTTAACCTTTTGTTTCTATTTTTTTCTACTCTTCTTCTTTTTCTACTCTTCTTACAAAAATAAACTCCAATTTGCATGTGTGGAGCTTTTTGTTCAGATCATACATACCCTTTTCTTTTCTCAGAATTTGGTTTTGGTTCTTCAATATTTTCTTGTATTTTGTTACAATGGACTATGTTAGTTTTGTAGCACATATTTAGCATTAGTCTCTTTTACCTGGTTCTTTTTTAAGTGTTTAATTTTTAAAAAAGAGCTCTATTGGTTTTCCTGCTTGCTTATTAGCTGCCTTCATCCAGGGTTCTGGAGAACCTAGGATGTTATTTATACCTGTGATGAACATCCTAGAATATGTGACCATTTGGAAAAAGGAATACAGTTAGTTTCAACTAATTGAAAGATGAAATGTATCTTAATACTTTCATGTACAGTATACAATTGTATCATTAGCCATACCGTCCTATACATGTCTGTTAAGAAGTAAGTCTTCATGTTGGATTATACTGTATGTAATTCGTTTTTTTAAAAAAACACAGCACTTGATAATATTTTCCTAAATAAAATATTAATGTAATAAAAGGAAAAAGATACCATATTGAATGGAAAACTGTTATGTGATGTGATGTATTCTTTTTGGGATTATTTGTTCTAAATGGATTTTTAATTTTTACAGAGTTTTACTGTGAAATGAAAAACCAATTTATAAACAGTGCCTTTCTTGATGGTGTGAGACAATCTTTTCCAGTAGAAAGTTGGTATTGTATTTACACAAGGCAGTGGCATCTTTCTTTTATAGTCTTCATTATATCTCCTAAGTGAGCATTTGATGAGAATCTGAGGAGATGTGATTACTAGTAGATTCTAACACGGAGCTTTATTTTATTATATATTTTATTTCATTTTATTTTTATCACATGTGGTCCAGACTCCATGTAATATGGTTTAAAATGTATAATTTTTCACCTAATTCTCTATTCCTATAGATCCTTGCAGTGTACTTTCTGACTCCCAGGTACTTCAGTTTCTGTAAATATGATCTGAGAAGTATTGAAAACATGTTAAATTAATCTGGCTCCCTATCTGTTTCCTCTAGGAAATTGTATTAGTGGTGTTTTTTGGAACAGAGTATGTGGTTCGATTGTGGTCTTCGGGTTGCCGCAGTAAATATGTTGGTTTATGGGGAAGACTTCGCTTTGCTAGAAAGCCAATATCTATCATTGGTGAGTATACATACATGGAATGATTTTTTACATTTAGTAAACAAGACAGTATTCTTTGCATTATCTAAAGAGAACATATTGTTTCTGCACAGTTCTCCTGTGAGCCAGTGAATTACAAAGAATGGGGGGGGTATATGTTGCTTAAAGGGATAAAACAGGCAAAACTCACCACAAAAGCCGGTGGGAGTAGTTCCAATGTGAGCTGCCAGATGCAAGCAATTATATTTGGAGGGTGCTGTCAGTACTGTCACTGATCTCCCACTCTCTTTGGTATATAGGTACTAGAACAGGGGTGGGAATCATGCATCTGCCCAAATGTTGTTTAAATGTAACTCCCGCTAGTCCTAGCCAGGACAGTGTTGAAAAATGGTGAGAACTGCAGTCATTGCAACATTGGATGGCTGCATGATCTCTGGCTCTGTGCTAGAAGAACCATTTCCTATTCCAAACTTGTTCTAACAGAGCATGGGCTACAGGTCTGTATAATAGAACTGATCCAGAAATAGCATGTTTTCCAAATGTAAAAGTTCACAGCTTTAATACTTTTGGATTGTTTGGTCCTGCAAGGTGCCCTATCAGTGGTATTTGCAACAAAGTTGAGATCAGAGGGCAGCACAAAATGGCAATTGGAAATTTAAAGATGCAGGTTGTCCCAGAGATGGGAGGCAGAGGAGAGGATGGGGAGTTAGATGGCTGCTAGCCATGGGGCCTCTGTGTGACCTGCTTGGTTTGAGAAGTATTTAGGTGGCATGGGTCAGAGGACTGAAGTTAGTTTTTGGATTATAACTCCCAGAATCTTCCAATCAGCATGGGGTGGTGCTAGGCTAGGTAGAAGGTAGAATCTGGAAGTTTGGAGAAGGTGGATGATACAGAGATACTTTAATATCAGAGTAATTTTTTTAAAAAGGCAGAAAGAAAAGATTTACCATAGGCTTTACTGAATGGAATATTATGTTCCTGACTCTGAAAGGGTGGGAGGAAAAGAAAAAGAGGAGGAAGTTTGACTTAAACTCTACCCTGCAATTTGTACTCATGACTATACCTTGCATTTCTAGCATAAAAGTTGTTACGCATAAAAGGGAACTGAAACCCACACATGCACAAGCCATTTAGATAAAAAGGCCACAACTTCATTCATGACAGCTATATAGTAGTGGCTTGCTATGAGGATTAGACTGAATAACCTACCTGTTACCTAGTGGCAGTGATCTCTGGCCCAATTGCCAGAGGGATACTATGGAGTGGCAGTTGTGGAATCCATGTGGATGCACCACCACTGTGTGGTTCCCTGCTACCTCGTGGTAGGGCATGTTGAACAGCCCCCAAGCAAGGCTAAGCCTAACTGTCAGCACTCCAAAGTCTCTTAAAGTGAACACTGCAAAAGGGAGGGGCAATCAAGACACACTACTCTATTCCTGTCCTGCCCCCCAAAGAAAACCCCTGGATCCAGCCACACATCACCAAGCAAGCTGTGATACGGTCTGAACACCAAGAAGCGGAATATAAACAATAATTACACATATTACAAAACACAAATATTAGGGTGGGTTGGTGGGAAGGCGGAGGAAGCCAGACTGCCAAATGAGTGGCCAGGGAGCATTTTATATCCCTCCCAGGCAGACGTGAATGAAGCCTTTGACTATACTCCTACCTGAAAAAGGACTTCCCCCATAGTGTTGCACCCAGCCACATGACTGGCCAATCTTCTTGAAACCCACACAAATACACAGGCCTCTGGGAAGAAGAAAGGCATGTGGTGGAGGAAAAGGGCAGATCCCAGCTGTCCACCAGAGCCCTGCAAACTGACTCCCCCAGTAAGAGGGTCGCCATTGACTGTCCAGATATGTAAATACCCTTGTAAATATGTCCATGACCAAGTTGCTTCCCTGTATGCAGGGGGAAGCAGGAGGAGGGGTGGATGGTTAGATATACCTTCTTTCCATTCCCTTGGTATAAATTGCTCCCTCCAGGTACTGTACTACTTTCCGTAGGATCAAGTGTCTACTCAGGTTTTATTATGCATATTTTGCTCCTAGATCATAGAATCATAGAATTCTAGAGTTGGAAGAGACCACGAGGGCCATCCAGTCCAACCCCCTGCCACGCAGGAAATCTTGATCAAAGCATACCCGACAGATGGCAATCCAGCCTCTGTTTAAAGACCTCCAAGGAAAGAGACCCCACCACGCTCCGAGGGAGTGTGTTCCACTGCCAAACAGCTCTTACTGTCAAAAAGTTCCTCCTAATGTTGAGGTGGAATCTCTGTTCCTGAAGCTTGCATCCATTGCTCCGTGTTCCAGTCTCTGGAGCAGCAGAAAACAAGCCTGCTCCATCCTCAGCCTGACATGCCTTCAAATACTTAAACAGGGCTATCATACCGCCTCTTAACCGTCTTTTTTCCAGGCTAAACATACCCAGCTCCCTAAGTCTCTCCTCATAAGGCATGGTTTCCAGACCTTTCACCATTTTAGTTGCCCTTCTCTGGACACACTCCAATTTGTCAATATCCTTTTTGAATTGTGGTGCCCAGAACTGGACACAGTATTCTAGGTGAGGTCTGACCAAGGCAGAATAGAGTGGCACTATTACTTCCCTTGATCTAGACACTATACTTCTATTGATACAGCCCAAAATCGCATTGGCCTTTTTAGCTGCCGCATCACACTGTTGACTCATGTTCAACTTGTGGTCTACTAGGACTCCTAGATCTCTTTCGCATGTAGTCTCGTTCAGCCAGGTCTCTCCCATCCTATATCTATGCATTTCATTTTCCGCCCTAAGTGCAGTACTTTACATTTCTCCATATTGAATTTCATTTTGTTAGCTTTGGCCCAGCTCTCCAGTCTATCCAGGTCATTTTGAATTTTGATCCTGTCCTCTAGGGTATTAGCTACTCCTCCTAATTTGGTGTCATCTGCAAATTTGATAAGTATGCCCCTAATTCTGTCATCCAGGTCATTGATAAAGATGTTGAATAGCACTGGGCCCAGGACAGAATCCTGTGGCACCCCACTGGTCACATTTTTCCAGGACAAAGAGGAGCCACTGCTGAGCATCCTTTGGGTTCGCCCGGTCAACCAATTACAAATCCATTGAACTGTTACCTTGTCTAGCCCACATTTTACAAGCTTGTTTACAAGAGTGTCATGGGGAACCTTGTCAAAGGCCTTACTGAAATCAAGGTATGCGATGCCCACAGCGTTCCCTTCATCTACCAAGCTGGTAACTTTATCAAAAAAAGACATCAGATTAGTCTGGCATGACTTGTTTCTCTGAAACCCATGTTGACTTTTTGTGATTATGGCATTGTCTTCTAAATGTTCACAGACTCTCTGTTTAATGATCTGCTCTAGAATCTTCCCTGGTATTGATGTCAGACTAACTGGACGATAATTGTTGGGATCCTCTTTTTCCCTCTTTTTGAAGAGGGGGACAACGTTTCCCTCCTCCAGTCTTCTGGGACTTCTGTTCTCCAAGAGTTCTCAAAGATTATTGCCAATGGCTCTGAGATCACATTTGCCAGCTCTTTTAATACTCTTGGGCGTAGTTCATCTGGTCCTGGAGATTTAAATTCATTTAAGTTAAGAAGGTATTCCTGTACTACCTCTTTGCTTATTCTGTGCTGGATTTCCCCTATTGTGTCCTCTGTTCCATTCTCCTCAGGTTGCTCCCCCTTTTCCTTTTCTGAAAACACTGAGGCAAAGAAGGTGTTGAGTAATTCTGCCTTTTCTCTGTCCCCTGTTAGCATTTTGCCATCTTCTCCACGTAATGGCCCTATCATTTCCTTCTTCCTCCTTTTGCTGTGGACATACCCAAAAAAACCCTTTTTATTGTTCTTAACCTCCCTGGCAAGCCTGAGCTCATTCTGCGCTTTAGCTTTTCTGACTTTACTCCTACACGTGTTTGCTTTCTGTTTGAATTCTTCTTTGGTGATTTCCCCCTTTTTCCATTTCCTATACATGTTCCGTTTAAAACTTAGCTCCATTTAAAGTTCTTTAGTCATCCATCCTGGTTTCTTGAGACACCTCCCATTTTTCTTCCTCAATGGTACTCTTTGAAATTGTGCCTTCAGTATCTCCCTTTTGAGAAAGTCCCATCCGTCTTGAGGTCTCTTCTCTGGATCACCCCCAATATTTCCCTGAGTTTACTGAAATTAGCTCTCCTAAAGTCAAGAATGTGTGTCTGACTATGCCTGGCTTCTCCTTTCCATTGTATAACAGACTCCAGGAGAACATGATCACTCTCACCTAAGGATCCCACCCCTTGCACCCCATTAACCAGGTCATCCCTGTTGGTTAGGATCAGACCTAAAATAGCTGACCCCCTTGTTCCCTCTTCCACCTTTTGGACCATGAAATTGTCTTCCAGGCAAGTAAGGAATTTGCTAGACCTTGAAGTTTTGGCTGAGTTAGTTTGCCAGCAAATATCAGGATAGTTGAAGTCACCCATCACTACTACATCTCTCCTTTCTGCGTGTGTGTTCATCTGTTCTAGAAAGGCATCATCCAATTCCTCCATCTGATTTGGGGGTCTGTAGTAGAGTCCCACAATAACATCCCTGTTGTTTCCCTCCCCTTTAATTTTTATCCAGATGCTCTCCACCTGGCTTCCAGTATTGATGTCATGAATCCCTTCACTGGTGTAAATATCCCTGACATATAATGCTATTCCTCCTCCTTTCCTGTTTGGCCTGTTTCTCCTATAAAGGTTATACCCCTCTATTCCTACATTCTAATCATGTGACTCATCCCACCAGGTTTCAGTAATGCCTATTATATCATATTTGTTTTGTATTGCTAGGAGTTCAAGTTCATCTTGCTTATTTCCCTTGCTCTGTGCATTAGTGTAGAGACATCTAAGACCCTGTGTCCCCTTTACTTGCTGCCTGTGCAAGTTTTTTTGCCTCCCACTGTTGGGTTCTTGTGCTGTTTGCCTTGTTCCCTCTATGACAGTTTGACTCTTTTCTCCAGCCCTTTTGCCTTCCAGAATACTGTCTCCCTCCCCCACTTAACTCAGTTTAAAGCCCTCCTGATCAAATTCTTGAGACTGTTGGCAAAAATGTTTCTTCCAACTGTCGTAAGATGCACCCTATCTCTTGCCAGAAGTCCCCCCTCATGGAAGCGCAGCCCATGATCCAAGAATCCAAATCATTCTCAATGACACCATCTACAGAGCCAGTTGTTTACGTTGGCTATTTTCTTCTCCCTTCCTGGACCATGCCCTTCAACTGGCAGAAGAGACGAGATGACAACCTGTGCATCCATTTCTTTCAGCTTCCTCCCCAGGGCCTCATAATCTCTTCTGATCTTGGGAAAGCTGTGCCTTGCAGTATCATTGGTTCCCACATGGACCAAAAGGAAGGGGTAATGATCCGTAGGCTTGACAAGTCTTGTCAGCCTCTCCGTCACATCACGGATCTTTGCCCCAGGGAGACAACACTCCTCCCGAGACATCTTGTCAGGCCCACAAATCACTGCTTCTGTACCCCACAGCAAGGAGTCACCACCACCACCACACGCCTCCGCCGAGGCTTCGCAGCTGCTGTTCCTTGCGGTGGTACTCTCAAGGTCCGCTGCTCTACCCCTGAAGTCTGTCCATCCTGTTCTTCCTCATTGTCCTTGATAAGAGAAAGGGCTTCGAATCGATTCTGTAGCTGCAAGCTGATCGAAGAATCCCTGGATTTTCTTGTTCTGTGTGTGACATTCCTCCAGCTGTCTACTTCCTGTGTCTGTGAAGTGACCCTCTCCTCCGCAGCCACTTCCTCTGTGTGGTCCCCGTCCAAGACTGTTTGTTCTGTTCTGTCCAGGAAAACCTCTTGCTCACAAATCTGTTGAAGTGTAGCTACCCGTGTCTCCAGCTCTGGACTTTCTCCTCCAAGAGGGCTACCAGCTTGCACTTGGTGCATGTGAAGTTCTTTATGTCTGTAGACAAGAACACAAACATCGCACAAGTGTTGCAGGTGACTGCCACAGTCCCCTCAGTGTCCATGGTGAGAGCTTTTAGGTAATCTAAGAACTCTTAGGTAATGCTGAGAATGCTAAGCTGTACTTTTAGGTATGCTGTATTTTTGTTTGGTCACTGAAATTCGCACCCCATTAGGCGCTTGCCTCAACAACAAGCAGCCTCTTCCAACAGTTTAAAAAAAAATTCAATCTCCCCAGTCAAAATGGCTGTCCAGAAGCTGCTCTCCTTCTTCTCTCTGGTAGGAAACTGGCCTGGAAAGCCTCTGCAAGGAGTTATATAGAGCTAGGCTCCCAGCTCCACCCCCTAGTGACTCACAGAAGCTCCACCCCCTCAGCAACAAGCAGCCTCTCCCAACAGTTAAAAAAAAAATCAATCTCCCCAGTCAAAATGGCTGTCCAGAAGCTGCTCTCCTTCTTCTCCCTTGCAGGAAACTGGCCTGGAAACTGGCAGGAAACTGGCTGTCCAGAAGCTGCTCTCCTTCTTCTCTCTGGCAGGAAACGTTGCTGTTTTGCTCCTAGTTTTGCTCTTAGATGCTGGTAGAAATTAATACATCCATTTCAATAATAATAGTTTTAGAAAATACAGTGAGTCTTTAAAGATTAAAGACTTCTTGAGCACAGGCGTTGGCAATCACTGGGACATGCATACAAAAGCTCAGTCTGGTTCCAGTATAAAACATTATAAATATATCTGCAATTTTCAGGAATTTTCTAATTCAAGTATTCTTTTTAATGTTTCAGATCTTATTGTAGTTGTTGCTTCCATGATAGTACTATGTGTGGGTTCTAAAGGTCAAGTTTTTGCCACCTCTGCAATCAGGTAAATACATTAAATGTTACTAACAGACAAACTTACTGTACTGCTAAATGACAGAACATCAAACCAAATAGAAGAAGAATGGAAACCAATAAGATTACACTGGAATAAGAGATGGAAAAACTTAAGAGAATTAAACTTGTAAAGTAACAAATAGAGGCTGAAAGACACATACATCATTTTTATGCAATTTATATAACAATATTTGAGAATAGTAGTACTAATGAAATGTAACAGAATTGAAAAGCAGGTTGTAAGGAGGATGTATTTGAGCAATTCCAGCTGAAACAGGATGGAAGTAGGAGAAACATCTAGTGGGAAAACAGTGATTATAAATTGGTTAAGTTTTCTGTTGTAATTTAAGCATACATTTGAATGGTATTGTAATTTTTCCTGTACATGTTTCTTTTAGGAGAACAGAAAATGTTACTTTTGGCAATGAGAAGAATATTTAATTGCATGATTATATATATGATATATCATTAACAGTTCCCATCATTTTATTTCCTATAAAAGTTCTCTCTTTTTCCATCCTCCTGTTCCAGAACCACTCCTCTACTTTCAAACTTGTCCCCCCACTTTTACAGTTTATTTTTCTTCTAATGAACTTTATTGCAGAGGCATTCGATTTCTTCAGATATTGCGCATGCTTCACGTAGACCGACAGGGTGGCACATGGCGACTGCTGGGATCAGTAGTTTTCATACACAGACAGGTGTGTAAAACTTTAGAAGGGAACTGGGACTAATAGCGTGGTTAGATTCTCTAAGTTGTCACATTAATCTTGAAGTGCATATGGGCTGAATGAAATCTCTCCCTCTTAGCTTCAGCACAGTAGCATATTGGTCATATGTTCTTGCTGGACCATTGTGCAATGCAGAGTGGGAGTAAGGCCTTCCTTGCCTCTTTATTTAGCATGTATTGAGCCTTTGCTGCTCATTGGTGGCCTGAAGTTTGTGCCAGTCTATAGTTAGGATTCTATGGCAGTGTTTCCTAGGCAGGATCAAAGTTGGATGACAGTCTTAATTACCAGGAGTAGGATGCTATGTTAACTATAATAGTGCAAGCCAATTCATGTGCCAGTGTAGGGGGTGCAGCTCTGTATGATTTACACAAAAATAACTGGTGATGTGGCTCTATTCCATTCACCACATGGATTTGTGTGCATGTGTAAGTGTTTAAATACAGATTTTGTTAACCAGCTGAGATGGTCCTATACTTCAACTTATTAAGGCAAGATATGCACGAGTGCTTTGCATGTGTAGGTAGCCCCTTTGTTCCTCTCTTGTCACACAAGGAAGCTTCTAATGAGACATGGTTTTCTGTTTTATCTGAAACAGGAAACAGAAGCTTGGTGCCTCCAGGGTCAGTAAGGTAGTCAGCCAACTCATAACTACTAAAGGAGATATCCAAAGTACTGAACCTTTTTAGGCATAGGATCCAAGACCTCCAATAGATCCTTTAAAGTCCCAACTAAAACTTGGAGTGCATTCATCATGACACTGGCATGAGAACCACCAGCCTCTTAAGCCAAGAAGCTACAGTTCTTCATGGTCTCTCTGACTTACACAAATGGGGTTAACTGTGCCTATGTAGTGCATTGTTTGGAGCCTTCTAGAGCTGTTATAAGCATTTTAGTGGAAGCCCTTCCTCCATGTGACCAGCCCGATTTCTGATCAAACCCTCAGTTCCTTTTCATCTGCTCCAGCAGCAACATCGAAGGAACTGTTGGTGAACTGATTGCCTTTCTTTTTGGACTTTTTTCTTTGGCTTTGACTTCTTTTGGACTGTGTTTTGGCTTATCTTTCATCTCCCATTATACACTGGATACAAGGTCCAGGGCTGATGCTGCCTTTAGGAGAGCCATACTGTTTTCTTGTGTCGCATGACACTCCCACCTCTGCTCCTTTGGTGAGTAGCTTGCTAGTCTCCCATTTGTGTGAGTCACAGAGACCACAAGGAAGAAGAAGAGGTGCTTACTTGTAACCATAGTTCTTTAAGTGGTCACTTGTGAACTCACACAACACATGCCCTTCCTCCCTGCTACATGTCCTGCTCTCCCTAGCTCTTTGACTGCTGCTTTGATGTCCAGGGAAGAGAGTTTGAGTGGGAATTGGGCTGGTCATATGGACAAGGGAAGGAGGGGCAACCATCAATACACTTATATAACAGCTCTAGAAGGTTCCGAACAGTGCACTGCACAGGTGCAGATAACTCCATTTGTGTGAGTTCACAGATGACCACTCAAAGAACAATGGCAACAGGTAAGCAACCTGCCCATTCCAGCTTCAGAAAAAGCCACACTTAAAAAAAAAAGATAATCAAACAGTATTTTAATATCCTGACCTGTTCTAAAGCTGGTAACCATAGCTTCTTTATTTAGATAAAGTAGGAAACTGGTTAATTAGAAGCTCCCCAATTTAATTGCAGCTTTTGGTGAAGGGAGAGACAAAGAAACTACCTGCACAGGCAAAATGCCTCTGTATATTGTGGCTTAATAAGCTGAGGTATGTGTGTTTAAGTATGAGAGCTTAAACATGGCTAACTTTAAAAATGTTTGCAATGGTTTATAGAAGCCTGAAACAGGCAAACCCCTTTCCTCTCTCTTTCAGAAGCATTATTTTAATAATTGCATATTATGGATTTACGGCTTATGCATTACACACTGTAATTTCTAAAATACACAGGGATTTTTAGGTCTGCAATATTTTTAAAAATTCAGAGGACCTCTGTTTAATCAGGGAGCAGACATATTTGTTTTTTATTTTAAAATATTTCTTTATGTTAAAAGCTAACACAAATATTTTGCTAGTACTTAAGCTAGTCCTTATTTTATATACAAGTACTTAATGCTGGACATAATAAGTACCATTTTAAAAGAGGCATCCCTTCTTCTGTCTTGCACAGGAAGGAATGCCTGCTGTGACAGAAGCAGGCAACTTATGAAACAAAGAAAGTATATTTTTCAGTTTAGAATGATGGCTTTTTACTCACATACAACTTGAATCGATTTAATCAATTGATTAATGTACTAAAACACATATGATTAACTGGCTAAGAATTCTTTAAATTGGTGACAGGCCTAATAATTTTGCAAATGGTGTTTTGGCAGGGAGGAAAAAATGAACCCATTAAAATAATTTTCTAGTTCTCTGGTGTACTTTCATTCAGCTCTGCTACAGTCTGTCCAGATCCATTCCCATAATTAATTTTATGGTGGGATCATAAATCAATCAGCAGTTTTAAAATTCAGGCTGCAACCCTATATACAGTTACCTGGGACAAGGCCATTTGAATTCAGTGGGTCCCATATTTGAACAGAGATGCATAGGATTGTGCCATAAATAAATCACACTTCAATCTTTGTTTTGAGAACACGATTGATAAATCATTCCTCCAACCTCAGTTGGTATCTCTGAAGCATTATAGCTCCCCTCCATCCACAACTGACAATTTCATCCATAACCAACCTAATGCTGGGATGAAACTTAGCTTTCAGTCATACAGATTGGAAATATTTGAATCTTTGTGAGAAAGATGGACTGAAGCGTTGGCCATGAATAATTTAAGTTTGTGTCATTTGAGAGATCATCTCCCAGGATGCCATCTAGTTACTCTTGTTCAGCAAAAGACTGAACCCAATGTAATAGTTGAGTGTGAGAATCAGTTGTTAATTTTATAAAATAGCACTAGGCAACACCAGTTTGTTCTGAATGTCCCAACTTATCCATTTATTTGTTCTTGCTCTTCTTTTTAGGAACTGATAACCACGCTGTACATTGGGTTTCTAGGCCTGATTTTTTCTTCTTATTTTGTGTACTTGGCTGAAAAAGATGCTGTGAATGATTCAGGAAACCATGAATTTAGCAGCTATGCAGATGCCCTTTGGTGGGGAGTAGTAAGTATCACCCATTGTAGAAAAACAAATTGTGAACTACTATTTTGTCCTAGGATGATAAATTTCTAGTATACAGAATGCATCACCATATAAGTGAAGGGGGAAAACCCAGGGGCCGTTTACAAGGCAAAAAAATAAAATAAAAAATCCTCAACTGATTCGCTCAGAATCCTTATTGTTCACATGAATTTTGGGCCAATGTCACCATACTGAGAAGGAAGGGTGCTAAAATACTTGCAAAATATGTGATATAAGCTTTTGCTATTTTTTCCAACTTTTTTGAAAAGTTCCATTTGCACACTAACCCTAACCCTAACCCAAATTCTCCTACAGTATTTGGTTCAGCTCTGTTTCCTACCTTTGCATTCCAACTACTTATTATTATTAACATTAGCACTGCTCTTGGTTTTGACAGCAAAAGTATACTTTTGTTTCTGTGTGTGATCAATTTCTTCCTGGATGTCTATGTAGAATATTTCAATTTCTTCCTCATCTGCTTTTGTGGTTGGAGCATAAATGTGAATCCTGCTTATATAGATAATTTTCCCTGGAGTCTTATTAAGATGATTCAGTCGGACTTCATATTGTAGCCCTAATTGCTTTTTCTGTGTCTTTTCTCACTATTAATGCCACCCCACTTCTTTGATTGTGATTTCCAGAGTAAAACACTATGAAATTATCTGATTGAAAATGCTCCAAACCTGTCTGCTTTAGCTTGCTCACATCAAGTATGTCTAAATCTGTGCATACCATTTCTTGTTTTATTATTTCTAGCTTTCCCTGATTCATGCATTTCATGTTCCATGTTGCTACTATATACGTTGTGCCACTTTGCACTTTTATTTCACCTCTGCACATGTCAGTAGCTTAACATTCTTTTGGCTTAAGTCCAGTTGCATCATTAAACACAGCACTATTTGTACTTGTGCTGTGCTCTTCTCCAGTAGCTGGCTGAGTGCCTTCAGACCTGGGAATCTCATCTTTGGGCACTAACTCTTGTTTCATTTTGAACTGTCTCATCATAGGATTTTCATGGTAGAAGACATTCATAAGTAGTTTACCAGTTCCTTCTTCTGCACAGTACTAACAAGAGTGAGCTAGAGTGCCACTGCTGTTGTCTCTGAGAGATCCTCTGGAAGTGTTACACTTCTACCCAACCACACTACTGCTGCTGCCTGATAGCTGTTTGGCAGATTTACTCTGGCTCCTCAGCAAAAGCCTGATGTGGGAGACCCTTTCTGCAGCAATGCTACAATCAGCATAGTCTCTTGCCTCACAGGAGCATGCCGTCCCACCACTACAGAAAGGTAGTGCCACAGTAGAGAACAACTGATGCCCAAGCATTTTTGCACACTGGTAACTTGATTTGCTTTGGGAGGATAGCTAGTTCCCCAAATCAGCATACAAAGGGATCTTGTAGCACCTTTGAGACTGAGAGAAAGAAGTTGTAGCATAATCTTTCATAGACTGAAGTCTACAAACGCTTATGCTACCACATCTTTTCTCAGTTAATCTCAAAGGTGCTACAAGATCCCTTTGCGTACTGATATTCCAGACTAACATGTCTATGTCTTTGAATTCTAGTTCCCCAAATGTAAGTATTGTACCGGTGTACAGTACTTATATAACAAGGGTCCACAACCTTTGATCTTCCAGCTGTTTTCTGCATCAGCTCCCACAAGCCTCTGAAAGCATGGTAGTGATGACAGATTCTGAGAGCTGAATTCCAAAATATCTGGAGGGCCAAAGAATGAGAACCAATAGTCTATAGTAAATTAGAACAGGATAGCAAGTTCCAAATTTTATCTGTTAAATAGTTTATTACATAAGTTCCTCCCTGTTCCTAATAATAAATATAAAACCATCTCTTGAAAGATCAGAAAACTTTCTTTCTTTTTAAGCTTTGGAAACCTTTTCAAGGGGTTAGATAGGACTATAATATGTTCAGGTTTTTTTCCTGGGGACTGGATGCAACCTCATGGGGAAAAAAGGCATTGCCCTTGGTTTGACAGCAAAAGTATACTTTTGTTAGATATGAGTGGTGCTTTGTAAGTGCTGCAAAGCTTTTCTCCATAGGAATGGAAAAATTAGCCTATAAAAAGAAGGCAAACCAAAAGAGAAATTACAGACCCCAGCTAAGTATGCACTTTTATGCATTCAATTTGAATGTAATCCCCATTGCTGAATACTCCCACATCAAGAAATACAATTACAAGCTATGTTCCCCAATGATAGCAAGTTCAAACTAGCAATAACATAGACTGCTACAAATCAGTTTATAAAATGATGGCAATTGAACACCATGGTATAGAACAAATTTCCAGATAGAAATTTGACAGAAATAAACTTTCTGTTTGTTTGTTTATGTATTTACTTTATAGCATTTTTTTTTCACCTCTCAACTCCAGCCTCCCCCTTCCCCCAGGTGCTGTACAGGGATAAAAACACTCAAAACAGTAAATACATGACTAAAATACAACTAAAAACCCTGCTCTATAAAATAAGTTTTAAAACCACAGTCAATTAAATACAGTCAAAAACATGCAGAACAAGCATCTTTAATTTTAAGAACCAAACGCTACCAGAAACTCAGAAGGGATGGAGCCAGCCTGACCTCCTTTGGGAGGGAATTCCACAGTTGGGGTGCTGCTACAGAGAAAGCTTTGTCCACCAACCTAGCCTTGCAGGGTGGTGGGACATGTAACAGAATCTCTGCTAAAAAAAAATTGGGCAGGAGCATCCATCTTCTGTGGATGGTCAGCCAAAGAGGACTGGAACCAACAAAAAACAGTATCCATCTGGAGTTGTGTTGCCATTACCTGTTCTAAGACATTATTTTTTAAAAGGAGATTAGAAACTGGCTAATAGTTATGGGGTGATGGGGGCTAGTGTAAGTCTCTTCAGCAGCAGTCTAATGTTTGCTTCTTTTAAAGGGGTTGGAATACAGTGCTCTTTTAAAGAAGCATTTAAACCACCACCACCCAACTGGCCAGGCCTCCTTTGGTAGCTCTGATCAGCGAGTATGGACATGGGTCTAATAGAGAAGTGGTTGGCCTCACTTCTCCAAGCAATGCATTCATATCATCTTGTTGAACAAATTGAAACTCATCTATCAAAACCAGCCAAGAACATGCCTCAATTACCTCCCCAGACTCTACTTTCAACGTGCAATCCAAGTCAAAATGAATCCAAGTGATTTCTCCACAAAATATTTAGTACACTCATCACAGTGTATTTTGGGGGTTCCTCCACAGCAGTCTGTGGTCTAGAATGCAACAGCAACCTGACTAAATTAAACTACAACAGTGGACAAGATTATGCTGATGTGAGCTTTCACCAATGTGGAGTAGATTCTAAAATGGGCCCTAACTTGTACTTGATCTTATTCATCACAAATCTTTCTTCATTGTTGTTCTGTTGTCTGTCTGTGTACTTCATTGCCCCTTGCTCCAGAGAAAATTGAGGAACCCATGCACTGAACCCTAGTAAAGGACATTTAGGAATGGTGTTGATTGAACCTATTTCTCAGCTCAATCAGGGTATCACCAGAATTACCAACTTTAACCTTTTGAAGTGAGTAGGTTGTCTTTATTGCCTGAATAATATTTTCACCAAAGTCCATGCTGCCGAATACTTGAAATACGTAATTCCAAGAACTATTATCAAATATTTTCTGTGCATCTTTTAAAAAAATCAAAAGAGCCTCTTTGTCATCATGATATTCCAAAAATTCAATAATATTAAGAACAGCTCTCCCATTATTCCTTCATTGTCTTTTTTGTCTATGGGTGGGGGGGGGAGAGAACCACACACACACATTCTGATCCTCACGGATATTCTGAGGGCTTGTCTATATGAGGGGGAAAGAAGCAAATTGCTCCGCAGTAATGGCAACTCGCAGCAGCTGTGATTTGTCTTAATGGGATTTTTTGGGGGGTGGGGTGGGGGGTTTGTTTTGTTTTTTGCAGGCATAAGCTTCTCATGTCTGCAGATCCAGATGGCAGCCGCAAATGAATTACTATTGTTTTTAATTTACTCCATTTGCTGCCGCCAGTTTTTTTTTTAGAAAACTATTTCTTATGTATGATACAGAGGTATTTTGCCTTTACAAAAACTAAAAAACCCACCCCGTTTTATCACCTCAGCGCTCACTTGCTAAGGCAAAAATCGAACATGGCGGCTCTGGGTGTTTGCCTTGTTAGCTAGCCCTGCCCCCCACACTCATCTGGCCAATCAGCTTTGCACTTCTGCTCATATGGGAAAGCAAATCAATTCATGTCACTTGTCCCATTAAGTAGGAATGCGCATTCACCTGCTGCTTTTTAAAAACTCAAGGAAAAGCTACAAAGGCTTTTCCTTTAGTGTTTTTGGAGTTTTTAGTCCCCCTCCTTACTAATACAGTGAAATGATATGGGATGCCATTAATACAGCTCGTATTCTCCTCTCATTCCATGAGGAGGAGTATTTTTGCCATTTAGACAACCCCAAAGAAATGTGTTTTCTCAGTCTGCTTGCCAAGATGGTAGTAAATATCTTATACTCATTATTTAGTAATTACATAGATCTATTCTTTGTTAATGTCTCATCTATATTTTCATTGTGAATCACTATAATATAGGCATTTCTCAAAGAATTTGGTGTCAGCCCCTTTTCTAATAACTCATCACACACCATTTTGAATGGTTGAAGTAGCTCATCTTCAAATTTCTTATAATATGCTGCAGATAGTCTATCTGGGCATGGTGCTTTTCCAGATTTTAATTTTTTTTAATTGCTTCAATAAGTTCCATAGTAGTCATAGGTCATTCAAACTTTGCTTTTGTTCCAAGCATAATTTGTCCAATGGAGTCTATCCAAGTAATCTTTAGGAGCTAAGTTTTTGTCATTGCTCCTTGCATACAAGTATCTGTAATATTCCTCAAAGGCTTTTAATATTTTCAAATTATCCATTGCAAATTGATTTCCCTTCTTGATCTTTATGCTATTTTTTAACCCTTTTCTGTCTTAACTTATAGGAAAGCTACTTCCCAGGTTTATTTGCAAATTCAAAGTTCTTTTGCTTAAAGTGTAGTAGTTTCACCTTCTCTATCCATGTTCAGCAAGGACCATCCAAAGTCCTTTGATAATATTGTAAATCTTTATTTGGAGAAACTTCTGTCTTAGCTGATCTTAATGAATCTTTTTGATTCTTCAGCTTTGCACTGGGGAATGTTGTAGTTTCCAGGGCTTCCATCTCTACCAGACAGCTCCCCAGTCCACTCTTGTGCTGGAGGGTTATCCAGGAGACTGCGTTTCTCCCTTGTCGAATGCTTCCTATCATTTAATACTTAAAGATAATAAATCCTGCAAAGGAAAGAGCAGCACGCAATTTGTGCTACTAACAGTCAGCCATCATGTCCAGTCAGAAGTTCCACCAGGATTTCAACAACTTCCATCAACCTGTGCCTGGAATAATTCACCAACAAATTAACTTTCTTGACACCACTGTGCAACTGCACAATGGACATCTAAGCACCACACTATAGTTGTGAAGACACACCCAACTAAAGGTGGTGGCAGGTTTGGGTGTGCAACACCAGTACCCTGGTAAGATCAAACTCTTTTACCCAAAAAGGCTCTGATGCTGAATATAAACTTCAAAAAAGTGGGGAAGTTTATTTTAAAGAACAAAGGTAAAGGGCTTTCTCTTCCCCAGCTCTAAAAGCTTAAAATAAAAGGTACTTTACAGTTTGAGTTTCAGCAATCTTCATGGTGTCATCTCTCTGGGTTTGATCTTGGTTTGATCTCCTCACTCAGTGGAGCTGGTGCAGGGTCTTTCAGCTCCTGATTCCTTTGACTTATTTGTTGTTGGCAACTAATTTGGCTAAATGGTGTAAGAAATGCCCTTCCCAGCTGTCTGGGCCTGTTTGCCACCAATAGAACAGCTCCCTGCAAGCTCACAGCAAAGACTGAGCAAAATTAAAAACTTATAGCTAGGATAGAGCTTGCTGGGAAGGGACAAACCAAACCTGGAAAAATGCAGGGGAATTCTTCAGCTCCTCCCACAACTCTAATACAATGAAATATTCCTATGCTCAGACATACTAAGGCCTGAACTAAAACAAAGGAAAATGCAGGGGAGATTCAAACAGTCCTGGCTGGATATCACAATAGTGAAGACCCACTGATCACTACACATACTTACATGTCTCCTGTTTCCATCCAGAACACACCAAATCTATTGTTTATAGCCAAGCCCTCCAGTACAACTGCACCTGCTCAGATCCACAAGACAGAGACTCAAAATGTTTGGATTTACAACAGGCATTTCTCAAACTACAATACCTACCTAAAGAAGTGAAAAAAAACAAACCAACAAGGCAAGATTAATACCCAGGAATCATCTACTACAAGACAGACCAAAACCACAGAACATCCCTAGTTTTCATTTACAGTCCTCATCTGAGTCCACAGAAATGCATAATCAATTAACTACAATCAATTCTGGGGAATAGCACAACCTTCTCCAGGGAGGCAGGTCTTTATTGGTCTACAAATAGCCTACAAATCTTAAACAATTACTCACGTACAACAGGATACATAACATGGATGGTAATATTTATTTATGTATGTATTTATTTATTGGATTTATATCCCACATTTCTCCCACAATGGGATTCAGGAACAAGACCCTGCCATAAACCCAGATGCCAATGCTGTCCCACATATACTCTGGGAGCAATACTACAGGGGCCAATAACATCAACCACAACATCTGAGGTGCATTTACCTGCTCTTCCTCCAATGTGACATATGCCATCCTATGCCAGCAATGCCCCTCCACACTCTACATCGGAGAAACAAAACTGTATCTATGCAAGAGGGTTAATGGACACAAATCTGACATTAGAAGTGGTAATTCCCAAAAACCAGTTGCAGAACATTTCAATATTCCTGGATATACAGTAAAGGATTTACAGGTTGTGGTCCTTGAACAAATAAATTGCAAAGGAAGACTAGAAAGAGAAACAACTAAATTGAATTATATTCATAAATTCCAGTCTGTTAGCAGAGGTATGAACAAAGACAATGGCTTCATGGAGCATAACATATATTAATACAAGAATCCTCAATATATATAACACATATAACAAAAGAACTCTTTTGAATCCAGGGAAACTGACTTTTGGTAAGCAGATTTATTGCTTTCACATGTCAACACTAACTGACCACTATAAAGATCTGAAAGGCCTGTGTCACCTTAGCCAGCCCTTTAAACATTTAGGGCAAGGGACATGATTTGTATCTTCCTGGATCCTATTACATTTTATCCCACTCCCACAACTTTATAAATATGCTTTATAACCTGAAGTTCGAAAAGTGTTTATATCCATGAAAGCTCATGCTAAAATACAACCCAATTGTGATGTACCAATAACACATGCTCACATTCACTCAATAAGAATTCTTTATTGGTAAGGAAACGTGTGTTAGGAACGTAGAACAAAGCCGAAACTAAACACAGACTAGCACAAACCCCCAGATAAACCCTTACAGCATGAGAATGGCATTTAGGGAGGAGAAATGGTCCAGCCAGCACCTGGAGCTGCGACCTTGAGCTGCTGTGGAGAACAGCATTCCCAGGCCAACAAGGCGGGCTGGCACCCCTCCAAAGACAGAGAGGCCCAAGCAAAGGAAACAGGCCAAAGTCAGCTTCATGTCAGGGTCCTCCATGAATTCCATTCTAAACCCCAGAATTCAGGGATGAGCCTGACACCAGTTAGCTTTAAAGGTGTTCCTCCCCCTCTTCGTATTCCTTTCCCCCTCCTTCTCTCTTACTCCTTTTCATTCTTCAGGCTCAGCTTGTACATTTTCCCAATATTTAAATAGCTGAGTGACTTTGGACTTTTTCGGATGGGGTTTTATAATGCTAGCAGCCTCGTCCCCGTTGTGAGGCTGCTGCACTGCAGGGCATCCCTTTCGGATGACTCTCTCCCCTGCCGATACTGTTGTGTAACCACGGGGACGCTGCAGCGTTATATCTGGCGGTTTTCTAATCACGATCAACTTTCGTGATTAGAAAACTGCCAAATATAACGCTGCAGCGTCCCCACAGTATCGGCAGAGGATCAGCAGGGGAGAGCATCATCCGAAAGGGATGCCCTGCAGCACAGCAGCCTCGCAACAGAGAGGAGGCTGCTAGCGTTATAAAACCCCATCCGAAAAAGTCCTTTAACTGGGATCACTACTTACTATGATTCCATAGATGAGAAAACAAAAAGTTTACTTGTGCTCTCTTAGAACATGTGCTTGTTTCTTCTTATATCTAAAAAAGTAAAAGTATCATGAAAGACATTTAAAATATAATTTAATAAATGTTTTACATAAATGCGGGTAAAGACATCTACATGCAAACATTTTAGAATACAAAGCAAATTTCCTAGATTTTAAAATTTTTATTTGCATATTTCAGTGCAAGAGATTTCACTGATACAAGAAGATTACCACTGATCTCAGTGGGTGAATTAAACATATTCTGAACTTTCCCCCACTTAATTAAGTGGGATTTAAAAGTGCTTAATTGTAGCTAGGACAGCCATATTGACTGATGATGTATAGCCAACATCCAGTTGTTTCTAGTGTGTTTGAGTAGTCAACACAAAGACTTTCCTGTAGGATTCAAAATAAAGCTGCTATTAAGCTTTTACTCTGGAATATGCAGGCAAATAACAATAAACTAATTATCATACGTGCATAATGCATATTGCATCTAACACTGCTACTGTGAAACTTCCATGCATTCTGACTATGCTTCTGTTGGACTCTTAAGGAAATCTGAGTTCTGTACTGTAACAGAGCATTCAAATATGGGGATATAAAACATATTCTCAGATTTTCCTGAGAGTAGTTTTCTGAACATGTTATGGGAGATACTGAAAATGGTTTATTTTGCATTTTACTTTTATTTTTCATTTTAGGACTTTAGGGGAAAATTTTGTTTGCATAGGAAAATGATGTGTTGTTGCAAACTATTATGCTCAGTACAAAAATAAGTTGTATTTGGACAAAATATAATGTTTGGGGCAAAAAATGTGCTATTTTTCACAAAATAAAACATTTATGCATAAAACAAATCCCTCAAAAAGTGCAACAAATCATTTAAAAACATGAAATTAATTCTCTCCAATGGGGATTTTTTTTTCAAAATGTAAATTTAATATTCCAGGATTTATTTGTTGATATTAATCTAATGCATCTTTTTCTGAGGTTTATTTTCCTTTTGTTACTAGCTATTTCTAATGATAGTCTTTTTTAAACCTTCATTTGTAACTATTTAAACAGGGTGAGATTAGTTATACAACAACTCTTGTGATGACTTGCACTAGATCAAAGCTTTGCAGTGAGGAAATACTGTGGGTGACCATGCTCTTAACTGCAACATTTAATATATCCTGTTGAGTTGTAATTAAATTTTAATGTGATAACCCATGGCTAGGTGTTTTGTTACATTCCACTTTATTTTCAAAGAATAGCAAGAACTGTCTTGACCCTTCCCTCAGAACTTGCCAGTCCCCAATTGTAAAAATGAGGTGTGTTTTTCCTTTTTTTGTGTGTGTGGGTCTTTTTAGAGTTAAAATACCAAGAGAAAAAGTCCTTCACAAGACTGAGCTTCAGGTAACATGTTATGTCTTAAAGTGGCTTTCTTCCTTTTCAGGATTAAAAGGAATAGAATACAAACAGGCTGCATAATATTTGTGAGCAATATCCCATCCATCCCTTTTGCTTCCTGGAACAATGTACTTTTAGATTCTTGTTTATGTATTTCATTTTTGCATTATTATCATTATTATTACTACTAGTACTACCAGTACTACTGCCTTTCTCAAGGCAAGGATTAAGTTACAGTAGGCCCTCAACTTTTGTGGGAGTTGGGAATGCAGCAGCCCCAAAAGAGAAAGAACCACAGACATAGGCCCACTATTTTTTTTAACTGAACACTTCTCTAGATGTTTGTAGGTCCTCCAATGTGATTCTATGGTCAACTTCCAGTGAATTGCACTGTAAGACCTACAAATGCCTCGAGAGAACATATTAATCAAATCTGCGGACAATCAAATCCACGAATGCTTAAACCTATTAGTCTTTAAGCATAAGGTGCCACTTTGTTATATTAACAGAGAGTATATCTGATTGGCAGTGAGCACCCATCAACAGGCCCATAACATTTTAATTAAATAACATAATTATTCATTTACAAATCACTTTTCTTTCATGACTGGTTTCCCTTTCAGTTTTTCATTTTTCTTTGTGAGCTGTCTTTGTACAGATCCAGCTATGTTGGCCTTTCCTGGGAGATGACATCATCAGTTTCAACAATGCCAAATGCCTAGCCTTAGGTTGGGTTGTTGAGAGAGCAAGTACATCATTACATAGTGCTGTAAAACTATCCAGCTGATCAAACAAAGCTATTCCAACATTGTCTCCTCTTTTAAAATGTTACTATTCTAATTTTAAAGCAGCAAATGCAAGTATAGGAAAGAGTTTTTAAATTATAAACAACATTTAATGAACGACCCTCTATGCTTACACTTTTTCAAAACATGTCAGTAATCTTATATTCTGATAGTATAACGGACTGAAGTCAATTAAAATCAAAATGGCTCATTGTACCTCTTTTAAAGACTGAATAATTATTGACAAAATCCATGGAGAATTTCTGCCCCGCTCCTATTGAAACTGACAGGGAATTGGACCACTTGAATTAGTCTTGTTTCTGGTCCATGCCAGTATTATACATGTCCCTTCACAAATCTTTTCTGTCCTGTTTCCATATTAATCTGTAAATTTTAAAAAAACATGAAGTTCAAAAGCAGTTTAAATTGTAATGTGCAGTTTAAAAGTGCTTAAACATATTTAAATATGTATTTTAAGTATCCATTTTAGACATATCTTTCTCACAAAGTATGCATTATTGAAAATATCCTAAATAATGTGAATCAGTGATAAATTAAATTGATGATGTGAATTCTGCCCCTTGTATCTTTTCATCATTATAGAACTTGAAAATATCATACCATGTCTTGTTGTGGCATTTTCCACATCCATTGATTCCTGTAGGTCAGGGGTGAGAATCATGCAACTCTCATGGGTATGTTAACTAGGATGGCTGAGATTTGTAGTCATGTAACATCTTTAGGGCCACATGACTTCCATCCCTGGTTTGGCTATAGTAGCCATGAATTAGTGTACAGTTGTCCCTTCACGTTCGCTGGGGTTTGGTTCCAGGACCCACCGTGAATACCCAAATCTGTGAATACTCAAGTCCCATTATATGCAATGGCATAGCAAAATGGTGCCCCTTATGGCAAAATCAAGGTTTGTTTTTTGGATTATTATTTTTTAAAGAATATTTTCAAGCCATAAATACTTAAACCCATGAATGCCAAATCCATGAATATGGAGGGACAACTGTATACTTTTTGATGGAAATAAAACTAGTGATAGAGCATTCATGTTGAGTTGGTCTGGTACAAGTTTCCCTTAAGAGAAGAGTAGGATTTGGGCAGGCTGCCCATACCCTGAAACCTCATGCACTGTAAAGTTTTCCAAGTCATGGAGGCCTAAATTAATGCTTTGAGTTTATAGCATGTTAACATGAGCTATGTAGTAATTCAATTTCCTGTTCTCTTTTCTTTCTCCTGAATTTCTTCCATACACAAATGCACTATAATGATAGGTTTGTTTTTTAATATCATGTATCCTTGTGTTTGTGGAGGTTAAGGAAATAGCTTTGGCACAACAGCTGTTTAAACATTTCTAATTGTACAAATTAGATACTGGCACCTAAGGTTAGTTACTTTGGCTACTCATTCTGGTTGCAGCACTGGGCACACAGTCTGAAATATTTGGGTGAGAATTATAGTAGTTAAGAGGAAAGTGGGCATGAACATCCTGACATGTTGAGATATTGCAATAGGTAGGAGACAGCAGACAGGACATGGCTCTGTGTGACTTTATAATAAATGAATTCAGCTCACAGGTTAGGACCCAATAGCTTGCTGTCTGATGCTGAGAACTGTCTTACAAAAGCCTTCTGATTTCTGTGTACCCCAGTAGTACTGTTTTGAGCTTCCTGGAGGATATAAATCCCTGGAGAATATACATGCAATAAATAAGTAATGAACTTTCAGCCATGATGAGGGTTAAGAAAACAACCCTTAAGAAACAGAGAAAGGAGATGTGTGCATTTGGATATTTCATTAAACCTGGGTGGGAAACATTTGGCCCTCCATGTTTTGGATTACAACTCTGACAAACCACATCCAGTTTGGCCAGTGGTAAGGGATTGTTGGTTTCCTATTCTAAAAGGCTTGGACAAAGGTTCCCCAATCTTTCCTGCAACTGTATGTTAGTGTGATGCAAATGAGCCTGATTTACCATAATCTCACCCTGTTCCCATAAGCCCTCCCCCTTCCCTTTTCTCTTCCATACAGCTTAAAGTTTTGATTTTAATTAATAAGAGCTTCCTGTGTCATTGTAATTGAGAATTGTTAATATCAACAGTGGCTATTTAATATTAACTGCGGTTATGTAAAAGCAAGTACTGGTTTGAAATTGACCAGTGAGTCTGTTAAAGCCTCTGGCGTACTAGAAAGGCAGAGTCCAAGTTCATAAGGGGACAGTGTCAATTAAAGTTTCCAGGCTTTCTGAATATAACCCTAGAAGAGTCCAAGTTTTTAGAGATGTAATGGATTATAGATATAGGTCATTGACGGTTATCATAGTAAGTTGTTTTAGAAAAGAGATCCAATTTTATTGCAAACATCTAATAAAAATTCTTTCATATACTATGTAAGTCTTCTTAAGTATAGTTTAGTTTCAAAAGATCCGTTTTTGGCCGGAAGCAAATTCTATAACACATTTTTTCTGCTTTTTAACATTTTTGAAAATTTTAAACTGAAGGCAAATCAAAAGAACAAATGACAGCTACTAAAATCACCTTGTAATAACCAAAATAGGAGGCAACTGGAACTGTGTAAGGAGCTAGAAAAAGAACATTTGCAAAGTTAAATGTCTGGAGTTTGCCATGAGTGCATTATTGCCTTGTTAAGCTTTTAATCACACTCTGTAACTGATAGATCCTTTAAAAGATCTAACCATGTAAAAACTTCCTTGAACCTCTATCTCAGAGCATGAGGGGCACAATTTTTTGTAATGTTGATATGAACTAAAAAGAAAAATTGTGGTAGAAAAGGAAAGTATATTATTAAAGTGAATAATAATGAAATGCACGTCTGTAACTAGGTACATTCCCATCCACCCCTCAACTGTAAAATAAGGCATGAGATGAGTAGCATTAGACCCTGAGGTCCCTGGGACATCCATGTTGGCACAGGTGGTGATGCTGGGCCCATTCATACCTGTCCCCATTGCATGCTGTTCTCTATGTGGTCATTTAAGGGGCTGCTGGATTGTAAGGTCCTAGGCTTCAACCCCAAGATCTAGCCTTGGTTGCTAGCTATTGCACATTCTGTGGTTACAGTCTCAAGTGAGACACTGAAATATCATTGAAGCTATAAGCTTGTGTTGTAACAATGCTTATTTCTTACTTTCAGGTGACTGTTACAACCATTGGCTATGGAGATAAAGTGCCTCAGACATGGATAGGAAAAACCATTGCATCTTGCTTTTCTGTATTTGCAATTTCATTTTTTGCCTTGCCTGCGGTAAGTTATTATGTGCAAAACTGTTTTTACATGCTCATTTTGTTATTATGCTAGTGTCCTAAATATACTTAAAAGCAAGCATGTTACAATGAAACCAATGGCTCCTTTTCATCCTGGAGAGAAGTGACCAGTGGGGTGCCACAGGGTTCTGTCCTGGGTCCAGTGCTATTCAACACCTTTATCAATGACTTGGATGAAGGAATAGAGGGTATGCTTATCAACTTTGCAGATGACACCAAATTAGGAGGGGTAGCTAATACCCCAGAGGATAGGATCAGAATTAAAATGACCTCAACAGATTAGAAAGCTGGGCCAATACAAACAAAATGAATTTCACCAGGGAGAAATGTAGGATACTACACTTGGGCAGTAAAAATGAAATGCACAGATATAGGATGGTGACACCTGGCTTGAGGGCAGCACATACAAAAAGGAGCTAGGAGTCTTAGTGGACCACAAGCTGAACATGAGTCAACAATGTGATGCAGCAGCTAAAAAAGCCAATGCAATTCTAGGCTGCATTAATAGGAGTATAGTGTCTAGATCAAGGGAAGTAATAGTGCCACTGTATCCTGCTTTGGTCAGACCTCACCTGGAATACTGTCTCCAGTTCTGGGCACCACAATTCAGGAAGGATATCGAGAAGCTGGAACATGTCCAGAGGAGGGCAACCAGGATGGTGGGAGGTCTGGAAGCCGTGCCCTATAAGGAGTGGCTTAGGGAGCTGGGCACGTTTAGTCTGGAGAAGAGAAGGTTGAGAGGTGACATGATAACCATGTTTAAATATTTGAAGGGATGTCATACTGAGGATGGGGCAAACTTGCTTTCTCTGGCTCTAAAGACTAGGACACAGAGCAATGGGCTCAAACTACAGGAAAAGAGATTCCACCTAACCATTAGGAAGAACTTCCTGACAGTAAGAGCTGTTCAGCAGTGGAATGCACTGCCTCGGAGTGTGGTGGAGTCTCCTTCTTTGGAGGTTTTTAAACAGAGGCTGGATGGCCATCTGTCAGGAATGATTTGATGGTGTATTCCTGCATGGCAGGGGGTTGGACTGGATGGCCCTTGAGGTCTCTACCAACTCTATGATTCTATGATTCTATTATAAAAATCATTGGGTAGTGTCATTGGACTATTGAGTAGTATCATATTGGTGACTCTTCATTGGTGTGAGTATGGTGTGCCCCCACCAGTAATCATATCTCCTGTCATTTCATTGCCTTGATAATCTTGAGATTCGTTGTCATGCTGTTTCCATGTACAGCTGTTGCTCCTTTCAAAATGGAGGGTTTCACACCATTACTTTTCTGGAGCTTCAGTAGCACATACTTTAGTGCAAGCATGGGATTTCTAGTCTTTTTATATGCAATATGCCACAACACACAGTGTAATAGTACGTTTTTCAATGTACTAAGAGAGGTCTTGATGCTGCTCATCATTGAGATAGTATAGTACATTATGCAGATAGGTCCTGATACTTGTTCAATACTTGGCCACCTCCATCTCTTACCTGGTACTTGCTGCTGGCAGTCAAGCACTGCTGTCATTGTTGTTGTTTTGTCTTCAAGTTGTTTCCAATTTATGGTGATCCTAAGGTGAACCTGTCATAAGGTTTTCTTGACAAGATTTGTTTGGAAAGGGTTTGCCTTTGCTTTCTTCTGAGGCTGAAAGAGTGTGACTTGCCCAAGGTCAGCCAGTGGGTTTCCATGACTAAGTGGGGATTCAACCCCTGGGCTCCAGTTGTAGTCAGTGCTGAAACCACTACACCAGACTGGCTCTCTGTTTTACCCCATGCAACTCTCCAGATGCTGGACTACAACTCAATCTCTTGCTTCTGCAGGATCTTCATGTCTACATCTGTGCTCAAGATGTTGCTAGGTTGAAGTGAATGTGTGCACAAATGCTAAATGCTAGTGGGTTCAAAGTCTAGTGGAAAATATCAATAGTCTTGGGATACGATAAACATATATAAACATATATATAGCCAAATCAATAATTTGTACTCAGATTTTTGAGAAAAATCCAGTTATGTCCTTGAGCAGTGGAAGTAGTTCCATCATGGAACCAAACAAAGAAGGAATGATTTCCTTTCCCCACTGCAGCTCCTGTGGTCCCTCAAATTCAGCTCTAGACAGCTAGGGAACCCTATGGAGCAGATTTGGGGAGGGAGCAGGAAAAAGTCCTGCTGTGTGAGAGGAAATCTCTATGCTGATATTTGATTCCACCTTATTATATTGAGGACCCTCAACCTGAATAAAAGACCTGACTCACCATAACATGTTCGTCTATTTGGACAGGTTGAGACTGGTCCTAGACATTTGATGGGATGGGGCTGGCTGAGTATTCAATATTGGCCTCAGGCCAAATCAATTATCCCCATAATTAGTTGGGAGATGGGAAGGTGTTTCATTTTACATGTTGTTATTGTTGTTTTTGTTTTTCAACTTTTGTCTATATTAATTTTATTACACCTTGAGTCTTTTTGGGAAAAACTCTCTCCAAGAAATGTGATACCTAATAAATAGTTGCTGATATTCTGTACTGGCTCTTAGTTATGTATGTATAAGCACTTGCAGAAAGTGCAGGATGAGTCCTTCCTGAATCTTTGTTTGCGAAGAAAAGCCAGAGAGAGAGAGAGAGAGAGAGAGAGAGAGAGAGAGACACTGCACTCTGAAGTAAAGTGGCAGTGCAGCAGGAAGTTTCCATCTTCCGTGCTGCCCTAGTGCATGATATCATTCTTACAGTGTTCTCCCATTCTGGTGCTGTGGGAGACTGAGGTTAAACCACATCTTTTTGCTAACAGGTTTTTCTGGTTAGCAAAAAGACACAATTTTACCTCAATTTCCCACGGGACTCGAACGAAAGAACGACAATGCCATGCAGTAAGGCAGCACAGAAGATGGAACTTTCTGCTGCATTGCTGCTTTACTTTAGAGTGTGGTAAGCCTCTAAGTAACATCTTCTGCCCTGACTGCCCCCAACCCACCTTAACAACCAACCTCAGAATGAGACAAAGGAGGTCTGTTCACTTGCCAGCCAGTGAGTAAAGCTGCAACAAAGACTTGTGACAAGAGTCCAGTTTCTGATTGTCACAGCCTCCAGTCACTGGCATGAGGGAGTTGGAAATGTCATCCTCCTTGGGCCCTGATCAGCAGCTGAACGGACGTCCTTCATCTGATCTGGCTGCTGGCTGTTAAGGTGGACTGGGGTGGCACTTATGTCATTTTACAGAGCAGTTATGGATCTAACTAGGGCTCATCTACATGGGTGAGAATACACCGACTTCCCACTGGCATATTCTGCCTGCAGATCAGGCCCGTTCCTCCCGTTACCTGTATGGAATGGGAGGAAGTCCAGATTGGCACGCCAGCCCATTACTGCAGCCATTGCCACCATCTCCCTTGCTCTCTTTGGAGCCAGGAAGCCGGCCTGCGACATGTGACCAAGGCCCCCTGTATTTGACCAGCCTTGATCACAAGCTGCATGCCTGCTTCCTGCTGCAGAAGAGCTATGGCAAAGGGCAGCTGAGCCAGAATAAGCTCCTGCAGTCATGAGGAGCCTGATCTGTTTTTGCCAGAGGGAACAGTTTTTCTTGGTTGTTTTTTTTTTTAATGCTGTAATGGTCCCTACCCCATCTGCCTCCTTCTTAGCCCAGTCTTGCCCCGGGGGTCATGAGGACTGCCCAGCAGCAAAACAGGGCAAAAGCCTTGCATCATCTGGACTGCAGGGCTCCATGATGGCGGCAAAATTGGATAAATTGCCCTCATAGACAAGCGGGTAGTTGCAAATCTGTAATTACAAAACTGAATGCCAGCCAATGTATTGTTGTTCTTGCTACAGATAAAGAGATTTTCAATTTTGGCAAATTTCCTCCCAAAAGTAAATTCAAATAGTAACTCTACAATACAGTTAGCTAGTTTTTCTCCATTAACATAATTTCCTCTGTTCCTCAGGGAATTCTTGGTTCTGGATTTGCTCTGAAGGTGCAGCAGAAACAACGGCAAAAGCACTTCAACAGGCAAATTCCAGCAGCTGCGTCTCTCATTCAGGTGACTAAATTCTCCATTTTCTGTGTGTGTTTGAGTTAATCAGTTCATTGTAATACATTTTAATACAATGTCTTTTAAAATATTGGGCCCAATATACTGGTCATGAGCCCAGAAGCTGCTCTGGGAGATGTCCTCATATTTCTCAGGAACTGTTTGGAGTGCCTTTAATATTCATTAGTGGGAAAGCCCTTTGGAGCTTTAATCTTAGAGCCAGTCTCAGGTAGCTCCCATCTCCTAACCTCGGCATATAAGGATTCTAAGTCTTTCTCCAAGCACTTGGGGCTTGGACAGATGCAGTTCTACACAAATCTTTCTTACCTAGCAGTGGTGCTTTTTTACTATTCCCCCTTTCTTTATTTGGTATATTTCTTTTTTAAAGAAGCAGTTTCATTCAAGCAGTTGTAATTGGTTGACTGACCAAACCCAAAGGGTGCTCACCAATGGCTCCTCTTCATCCTGGAGAGAAGTGTCACAGGGTTCTGTCCTGGATTCAGTGCTATTCGACATATTTATAAATGAGGGAATAGAGGGCATTTTAATGAAATTTGCAGATGACACTAAATTAGGAGGGGTAGCTAATACCCCAGAGGACAGAATTCAAAATGACCTTAACAGATTGGAGACCTGGGCCAAAACTAACAACATGAATTTCAATAGGGAGAAATGTAAGGTACTACACCTATAGGATGGGTTACACCTGGCTTGACAACAGTACATGTGAAAGGGATCTAGGAGTCTTAGTAGACCACAAGCTGAACATGAATCAACAGTGTGATGCGGCAGCTTAAAAAAGGCCAATGTGATTCTAGGATGCATCTATAGGAGTATAATGTCTAGATCGAGGGAAGTAGTAGTGCCACACTATTCTGCTTTGGCCAGACCTCACCTGGAATACTGTGTCTAGTTCTGGGCACCACAATTCAAGAAGGATATTGACAACCTGGAATGTGTCCAGAGGAGGGTGACCAAAATGCTAAAAGGTCTGGAAGTCATGTCCTATGAGAAGTGGCTTAGGAAGCTGGGTATGTTTAGCCTGGAGAAGAGAAGATTGAGAGGGGACATGATAGCCATGTTTAAATATTTGAAGGGATGTCATACTGAGGATGGAGCAAGCTTGTTTTCTGCTTCTCCAGAGATTAGGACACAAAGCAATGGATTCAAACTACAAGAACAGAGATTCCATCCAAACTTCCGGACAGTAAGAGCTGTTTGACAGTGGAATACACTCCCTGGGAGTGTGGTGGAGTCTCCTTCTTTGGAGGTTTTTAAACAGAGGCTGGATGGCCATCTGTCAGGTGTGCTTTAATTGTGTATTTCTGGATGGCAAGGAGTTGGACTGGATGGCCCTCATGGTCTCTTCCAAATTTATGATTCTATTATTTATTTTTGTAAGAAGCTGTTCCTTTTCTTTTTCATTAGAAAGTGGGTTGTTAAAATTAATTAATTTTAAGAAGGTCCAGTGGATGTTTTTGGCATTACTCTATTTGAATTTTGGACCCTATTGGATCTATTCTGAATCAAAGTTGGACTTGCTTCATAACTGGCATATGTCTTTTGAACCCTCCCTTCCAACTCAGTTTTGAAAAGTCCAGCATGCATAGATAAGATGCATATTTGCAAAAATGCAGAAAAATGTACTATCTTATATAAATGAACATTTGAAATCTTGGCTCTTTTCACTTGATTCCCAAATGTTTTTAGTAACTTTGTTAATCTTTTGTGCATTTCTAACAAATATTTTAGACTGCCTGGAGGTGCTATGCATCAGAAAACCCAGACTCTTCTACCTGGAAAATATACATTAAAAAGCCTTCCAGAAATTATCACTTGATGTCTCCCAGTCCCAAGCCAAAGAAAACTGGGATGGTGTCGGTAATGAGTTACATTTCTGTTTACCTGTCAAATTTTCCATTTGATACATTAGAGTTTAAAGCTAGGTTGAAACTGATTTTCCATAGAATATCTTTTTTTCTACACAGAATAACTCTTCTGGGAGATATGTTTTCATATTCTCTGAAGAAAATATAAACTAGATTTGCATAAGAATGTAAACTTGAAGTGGTGTCCTACATAAATCAGGGGTGGGCAAATATCCCTGGTCCACACCATCCCCTCCACATGACCTAGAAGGGCTGTTCTCTACCCTCCTGTCAACATATTTGGCTGCTAAAATAGCCAACAGTACAAGCAAAACCTCTGGAGAAATGCTATTGGCCATGCTGTATTGGAGGGGACACTTTTTGCATTTTCCTCACTTGTTCCAAACCTGGATTTGGCCTTTTCCAAGGAGAAAGTGACTGGAAAATCAATTCCCATTTGGGAAAAAAACCATGGCTGACCCCCCCCCCCAAAAAAAAGGCCTGTAAAAAGTTCATTATTAGCTATATAATTTTTTTACTCAAAAAGAATTGTTGACCCCGCACGGGAGGGGCAGTGACCTTTGAGAGGCCACAAAAACAACTTTGGGGCCACATGCAGTTGGCAGGCAGGCCAACCTTCTTTATCCATCTTACAAAAGGGTTGCCATTGTGACCAACTGACATGAAACCTTGGCAAGCCATGTTGAATTTGTGTAGTCCTCTTTCATCCCCACTTCTATCAGTAGCCTGAATCAGGTGATGCTTAATATTGGAGGGGGAGGGAAGCACCTCTCCCATCTTAGTTTTCTTTCAACCACAAGTAGCACTAGAAGTGAATCTATCCTGCTGAAGTTTTCTTTCATTCCTTACAATGTTTTCAGTATTTGTGGCTTTGTACCCTATAGGGTGAGAGGCTGTTAATTAGATATATCAGGCATAGGAAACCTTTGGCCCTCCGGATGTTTTGGACAATAGCTTCTACAGTTATGTACCATTGGTCTTGCTGGGTTGGGCTTCTGTGAATTGGTCTAAAATATCTTGAAGGCCAAAACCTATCTACAGACATTTTCAGACAGCCCTTACCGTGCAAGCAGCCTCTGGAGCAGTAACGAGGCTGCTGTACGGCAGGGGGTCCTTTTCGGATGCTGCTGTCCATCTTCTGTGACCATTCGTGGCACGTACATGAAGCTTTGGAAGCGGCCGTGTCATATTTCAATCACGGAAGTTGCCCGTGATTGAAATATGATGTGGTCGCTTCCAAAGCTTCACGTGCACGCCACAAATGGTCACGGAAGAGGGATGGTGGCATCCGAAAAGGACCCCCCTGCCACACAGCAGCCTCGTTACTGCTCCAGAGGCTGCTTGCACGGTAAGGGCCATCTGAAAATGTCCTATTACCTATATATCTATTTCTTTCTCAATTTGGACAATCTTTTTCATGATTTTTAGCCAGATGTGGCTTTATCACTAGGAGTTTTCAACAAAAGTGGAACAAAAGTCCCTTTCTAGAACTTCCTATCATGCCAACCTGCAGGAATAAGTCAAGATCAGTTTTATCAAGTCAAAACCATGGCTTACAGGCATCTTATGCAAATCAGTTCAGATAAAGCAATTCTGTTCATTTGGCTTCATGGATTTATTTTTGATTTATGTATATGTATATATTTAAAAGCTATTAAATTTGTTAGAATTCATTTTTAAAACAACAACACATGACTGCTACAGAGGAAGCAAGCTACTGAATACCTAAACATTTTACAGTGAATTACAGATAACAGTCCAAGTGGAGGTAAAATTTTGAGCCGTTCTGAACCAGCATTTGTATTCTAGTACTTCTTTTGAGTAAATTCATTTGTGCAAACATACTTTCTTTAAAAAAGCAATATTTTTACATAGGAAACTGTGTATTTTGCACAAAGTATTGTTACCCAAAGTGCTCATGGAAATTACATGAAAATATTGAGTTCTAATACGTTGTGGAAATTAGCAGCAATTTGACTTTAGCAATGCAAAAGGGGGGCAACAAGGGGATCTTTATGTCAATTGTCTACCCCTACTAACTCTGAACTGACACACACAAACGCAAAATAAAAAGTTAACGACTTCCGGTTTGGGACGGAGCGAGCGACGGCCATCTGAGAGGAGCGCTGACTCCTAAAATCCCGGCTGTGGTTGAGGGGAGAAACAACGGAGTTGGCAAACTCCCTCAAAACCCCTGCAAAAGATCCCCAGACGAGGGGACTTTGAAGGTGCTGCCTAAATATAGCTCGGTACGTGAGGGTCGCTAAGAGGAGGTGAGGAAGGGCTAGCGACCGCGGCGAGCTTCAAGGTGGCTCCCAACCGCAGCAGGGGAAGCGTGGGGCGAAAGGCATACCCACGGCAAGCTGGAGAAGCCGCCAAACATCACGGAACCAGGAGAAAACGAATTCTATTAAATAAGGTCCGTGAAGCTTGTTCTTCGGAGACAGTTATCTCCCTCCCGTTTTTACAGGCATTGCCTTTAACTTAATAGCAGAACTTCGTTGACCTATCTATCTGTCAATTGCTGAGTTTTACTATACTGATTCGAACCAAGAACGGACAAGGCTTACTTATTCTTTTTTCTTTTTCCTTTTTTTTGTACACCCCTATTTTGTATACCTCTATTTTGCCTTGCTTATTGTCCCTTTTTCTCTTTTTCTTTTTGGGGGGGGGGTCATTTGAAAGACCATAGATATTTGCATTCATGTGTTTTGTTCTTTTTTTTTCTCTTTTCCACTTAGCAATAACTCCCTCCCTTCCGAGGTACCTGTGATATAAAACTTGAGGGTTTTTCTTTTGTTTTTGAATTTTTCCCTTTTTTCTTAATTTATTTTTCTTATCCTATTTTCTGTTTATTTATTTATCTATTTTTTGAGTTGCATTGTATTGTCTAATCTGACTCTGCTGAGTCATAATCCAAGTAAGCCTGTCCTTGAAAAAGCCGAGAGCATACTGTTCCTGCTATAGGGTTGGAGGACTGCCAAGACATTTGGCCTTCTGATATAATCGCATGAAGTTTGGTACTTTTAAAAGAACTAAAAGACTATGATGACCTTCTGATTCAAATATACAATAAGTCCAGCAGCTATTGAATTTGATATTCTGCAGCCATTGTGTCTTTTTTTTTTTATATATATATACTGCTCCTTTTCCCTCCCCCTGTTCTTTTTGGGAGTGGTTTTGTTTTTCTTTTCTTTTTTTTTTTTCCCTTTTCATTTTTCCTTTTTGGGTTTTTTTTTTCCTCCCCCCCCCTTTTTTTTTTTTTTTGAGTATTGATCTCCCCCACCCTTATGTTTTTTCTTTGGGGGGGGGGGGAGATCAAACCCTTTTCTATATTTCGTAACCTGAACTCTGAATTTTTTTTATTTTTTTTTTTGATTTTTTTTTTTGAAATTTTTTTTGAATTTTTTTTTCTTTCTTTTTAAATTTTATATATATATATATATTTTATCCCCTCCCAAAATAGAAGGAGATAATAGAAAGAAAGAAAGGAGATTGGGATTGGAAGGGTAGGAAAGGGGAAAAGGAGGGGGAAGGGAAGGAGAAGCTAAGTTAAGTAGTCAGGGAAGATCAAAGAAAGAAAGATTAAAGAAAGTAAGTAGAGGGATTGAGAAAGTGAGCTGAAGGCAGAGAAGGGGGAAGAGGAAAAGAAAAAGGAAGAAGAGTGTGAAAGAGGGGAGGTAGACCTACGAGAAGAAAGGGACTGAGAGAGGAAAACAAGTCCAAGAAGGAAACTAGTGGAAGTTAGAAATAACAAGAAGTTAGAGAAGGAGAGGGATTCAAGAAGGGAAAGGGGAGGAAGAGGAAGAGGTATAGAGAAGGAAAGGAAGAGAAGGGAAGGGAAGGAGAGAAGAGAGGGGAAAAGGAGAGAAGGAGGAGAGAAGTGAAAGAGGAGAGGAAAGGGACAAAGAATAAGAACTGAAGTAGGGGAGTGAATTGAAAAGGGAAAAGAAGCAGAGTATAGAATAGAGTGATCCAGACTAGATTTAAGGTAAAGGGTAAGAGACAGACAGGGCAGCAAGAAGAAGGAGGGAAAAAAAAAAGAAAGACACAATAAACAAAAAGAAGAAAGATTGGCAGAGGAAAGAAAAGAGAAGGGAAGAAGAGGGGAGAAGATACAGGAAAGATAGAACAGAAGGAAATATAAGACAGGAGAGGGGAAGGAAGAAGAGAAAAACAACCTTAGAGGAATTCTGGTGCTGTAAGTTACAACATGGCCTCTGGAGTGAGAAGCAGAATTAAAATAGCTGACCCTTACAACCTGCAAGGAAGAAGAGGCTCGACAGAAGAAGCTACACCCCAATATATGATGAAATTCATGGAGGAGATACGGGAATTTAGGAAAGCTGTAACAGTCCAGCTAGAAGATATCAATACAAAATTTAATGCTCTTCATACTATAATAACTCAAACAAAAAATGAAGTAAAAGGGAATAGAGAAGACATCCAGTTATTAAGAAAGGATAATACCGAGCTAAGAATGGAGCTGGAAATAACACGAGACCAATTAGCACTAGCGGAGACAAGAGAAAAAGAAGCCTGGATCAGGCTTAGAGGCTTTAAGGAATTACCAAATGAAGACATCAAAAGAAGAATAATTGAACTGCTAGTGCAAAATTTAGACTGGACTGAAGAGCAGACCAGTAGAGAGCTGGATCGGGTGTATAGACTAAAGTCAACGTTTGCAGCTAAGAGAAACCTCCCAAGAGATGTTATAATTCAGTGTGCAAGGAAAGTAGTAAAGGACTATATTATGGAACTGCACTTTAATAAAGGTATTTACTACGAAGGAAAATTACTTACCCTACTGAAGGAAATCCCAACAAGAATTTTAAGAAAACGTAAAGACTACCAATTCTTGGTAGAGATTCTGAAAAAGGAAAAAATACCCTTCAGTTGGGATAAATTAGAAGGGGTACTATTCACATATAAAAGGGAGAGAGTGAAAATAGACTCCATTGAGAAAGCACAAGAATTTGTGAAAAAGAACAAAAAAGACTTTGGACTACAACGGAAAAAGCAAAATGAACAGAATGACAGCAGAAACGATAGAAAAGATGAAATCCCCCAGGAAGAGGAACCCCAAAGTGAGAAGATCAAGGGGATAGAGGAAACAGGTGCAGAAGGAAAGAGAAATTTAGAAGATAGCTTGCTGGACATATGAGAATTGGTGTAGGAATTTACTTGATTGTTCTAACTGTTATTATTTGAATTGATAGAAAAGGAGAAGGGCAATTTGTTGACTTATAGTAAAGAAATAAAAAGCGGTTAGATTCTTTTTGTCTAAATATACGCATATACGCATATAAATAAAATTGTTGAAAATATTACTGTTATCATTGTTACCCTATTAATTAAATTAGTTACATAGTAGAAATGACAGGAGTTAAACTTATGACCTGGAATGTAAAAGGGTTGAATATAGAAAAGAAAAGAAAATTAGTGTTTCAATACCTCAAAAATAATAAAGCAGACGTGATCTGCTTACAAGAAACCAAGATTAAAAAATCCCAGGGGCATATGTTAGAGCAAAAAAGCCTAGGAGAAATATTCACATCGTCAAACGTAAAAAAGAAAAAAGGCGTGTCACTATATGTAAACCCGCGCCTAAAACCAAACTTGATTCTAAAAGATGAAAAGGGAAGATATGTAATGGTAGAGGTTACACTTGATACAACTAAAATATTAGTAATGGGTATCTATGTTCCCATAGAAGAAAAATCCAGCTTTTTTAGAGAGTTAAAAAATAAAATTGGGCAAATGGACTATAGTAATTGGTGCCTCTTAGGAGACTTCAATGGGGTGGTAGAGCCCAAACTGGACAGACGTAATGAAAAAATTACCAAAAATGTAAATACTAGAAAATACCAAGGGAAATTATCTAAGGACTTTTTCGACATTGTAGAAGAATTGCAATTAATAGACGTCTGGAGGTATAAAGAGGGAGATGCCAAAGATTATACCTATTATTCAGACGTACATCGTTCATTTTCGAGAATCGACATGATTTGGATCAGCATGAACTTAGCAAACAGAGTTAGAAAAATAGATATTCTACCTAAACCTTTATCGGATCACAATCCGGTACAGATAATAATAAAAAATAGTAAAGGTATAAATAGTTGGAGGATAAATGAATCCCTATTAGCAAAAGAAGAAGTAGTGGAAGATTGTAAGAAGAAACTAAAAGAATTTTTCGAATTAAATATGAACAAAGAGGTAGATAATAATGTGGTCTGGGATACAGGGAAAGCGGTAATGAGGGGAATTCTTAAGAACTGGAATGTAATAATTAATAGGAAAAAGCAAGCAAAACGGAAATTAATATTGGATGAAATAAAATTAAAAGAACAGGAATTGGTGAAATCCCCAAACAGCAAAAAAATTAAAAAGCAGATTAAAATATTACAAGAACAATTAGCTATGACCATGACAGATGAAATAAAGAAAAAGTTAGATTTTCTAAAACAAAGAAATTTTGAATTTGGTAATAAGCCAGGTAGATGGCTGACCTATAGGCTGAGGAAAGAAAGAGCTAAAAGGATAATAATGAAAATAAAAACAGGAGACAGGGAAATAACTGATGAGATACAAATACAGAAAATATTTTATAATTACTTCAAAACAATTTATGGAAAGTCAGAGATCTCGCCAACTAAGATAGATGACTACATTAGAAAATGTGATATTAGTAAAGTGACAGATATACAGAAAGAGGAACTGAATAAAGATATAACGATAGAAGAAATAGCAGATACTATAAGGAGAATGAAATTAAAGAAAGCCCCAGGACCTGATGGCCTGCCAGCAGAATACTACAAAAAATTCCAGGCAGAATTAATTGTACCCTTCTCAAGGGTATTAAATGATATTCTAGAAAAGAATACAATTCCTAATAGTTGGAAAGAGGCAAGTATAGTCTTGATTCCGAAAGAGGGAAGAGACCATCTACAAATAAAGAATTATCGCCCTATTTCATTATTGAATGAAGATTATAAAATCTTCGCAGCCTTACTAGCCAATAGACTCAAACCTCTTTTACAGGATTACATACAAAAGGACCAAAATGGCTTTCTTCCCCAAAGACAAATAAAAGACAATATCAGATCGGTAATAAATATATTAGAATATTTACACTACCATAATGAAATTAAAGGAGCTCTATTTTTTTTAGACGCTGAGAAAGCCTTTGATAACTTAAATTGGCCTTTTATGTTAAAAACATTAGAAGATATAGGAATGGGGCAAAATTTCTGTAAATGGATTCAAACTTTATATAAAGAACAAAAAGCCAGATTAATAATAAATGGGAAGCTAACGGACGAGCTAAATATTGAGAAAGGCACTAGACAGGGATGCCCCCTATCCCCTCTATTATTTATTTTAGTACTAGAAGTACTAATTAACGAAATAAGGAAAGATAAGGAAATTAGAGGGCTTAAAATAAAGAAGGAAGAATATAAGGTAAAGGCATTCGCAGATGATTTGGTAATTATTCTAGAAGAGCCAATAAAAGGAGTGGGGCGATTAATGGAGACAATGGAAAAATTTGGAAAACTAGCTGGTTTTAAAATTAACAACGAAAAAACTAAGATATTAGTGAAGAATTTAAACAAGAATGAAAAAGAGGAACTGGAAAAAAGATCAAAATGTGAAATAGTAAAAAAAGTAAGATACTTAGGAATAAATTTAACAAGCAACAATCAACACTTATTCGAAAATAACTACGATATAATATGGAAGGGTATTAAAAAAGATTTAAACAGATGGGAGGGATTGAACTTATCATTGTTAGGAAGAATAGCCACTATAAAGATGAATGTCCTACCAAAATTAATGTTCCTTTTTCAAACAATACCAATAATTATATCGAATAAAATTTTTAGAATTTGGCAAACAGATATAAGTAAATTTTTATGGGCTGGAAGAAAACCTAGAATTAAATGGAAGGTATTAGTAGATGATAAAGAAAGAGGTGGATTGGGACTACCGGACCTGAGAATTTATTTCGAAGCAGTATGCCTTTCCTGGTTAAAGCAATGGATACTGCTGGAAGATAGAAGAAATTTAGAATTGGAGGGATTTGAGTTAAAATTAGGCTGGCATGGGTACCTAGGCTATAATAGGATAAAAATAAATAAAGACTTTAAAAATCATGTGATAAGAAGATCGTTATTTAGAATTTGGGAAAAATATAAATTTAGAATATGCCCGAAGATCCCAGGATGGCTATCACCCCAGGAGGCTTTTTGTAAAAATGAATTAAGAGACTACAACTGGATAACCTATAAAGAACTTATGGTGAAAAGAGGAGGCACATGGAAAATTAGAGAGTGGCAGGAATTAAGAGCAGCGGGCTTTCAAATACAATGGTTAACTTACTACCAGATCAGATCAAGAATGAAAGAAGACTTAAGACAAAGACAATACGAAGGAGAAACCTCAGAATTTGAAAAATTACTGAAAGCGGCGAATAAAAATTTAATTAGTAGACTTTATAAACTGGTATTAAAATGGAATACAGAGGAGGAACAAGTAAAGCATTGCATGGTAAACTGGGCTAGAGATATTGGACATAACATATTCTTAGAGCAGTGGGAGGAGGTTTGGAAGCGGGGTTTGAAATTCACCTGTTGCTATAATTTGAAGGAGAATTTTTATAAACTAATGTACAGATGGTATATGACGCCATCCAGACTAGCCAAAATGGGGAAAGACAGATCTCCACAATGTTGGAGATGCAAAGAACACAAAGGTACATTCTACCACATGTGGTGGGACTGCAATAAAATAAGAAGATTCTGGCTAAAAATAAATAAAGAAATAGAGAAAATTATAGATATAAAATTAGGCCTAAGACCTGAATTTTACCTACTAAATATGATTAACTTAGAAAATGCAAAAGAAAAGGAACATAGAGATTTATTACTTTACTTGGTTACGGCAGCAAGGGTGGTGGTAGCTAAGAGCTGGAAAAGCGCAGATGCCCCGTCAAAATCAGACTGGCAGGAGAAGGTATTAGAACTGGCCAAATTGGATAAACTAACAAACTGGATAAAGAAGAAAACGACGAAAGACTATGTAAAGACCTGGGGACCGTTCATAAAATATTACAAACAAAAAGAGGGAAACATAAGTGTTCTTGGTTTTTATAGCTAGGCAAACAGATTAGAAGGTCTAAACAAATAAACTTTCTGTTTTTTTCTCTCACTGTTAAACTAATTACAGATGTGGGAATAGACCAAATAAATGGAGTTATCTAAAGAGTGCAGTCACAAGGGAATGCAATTATTTTGGTTTAAATTTGGAAACAGTGAATAACTATGGTAAAGGGAAGGTAATGTTAGAATAATAATGTTAGAATTAAACAAATGTGGGAAAGTGGGATTAAATGGTTGACATAGGAGGCTGAATTGATAAGAGTAATATATAGTCAAACAAGAACAAGCGGGAAGTTTTCTTTTAAAAAATTTTTTGTTTATACGTGTATAACTATCTAGGGATAGGTGAGTGTTATGTATTGTTGCTTATTGTCGATGTTTTTTCTCTTATTCTATTTTCTTTATTTTTTTTTCTTTTTTTGTTTCTTTTTCTTTTCTTTTTCTGTTATATATAGAGTTGAGACAAACAGCAATATTTTATTGTTAAAGTCTTTATATTATTGTCTTATTGTCATTTGATGTATGTTATGAGTATTTGATGTATGTTATGAGTATTTAATAAAACTTTAATAAAAAAAAAAAAAGTTAACAATGATATTTATTAAGGACTTAGAAATAATAACACCAATCACACACACATTCATACGATAAACATTCACACAAGTCCACTAGGAATGGAAGAAAAGAGGTTGCCAGAGAAATAGATAGGGAGTTTTCCAGGGGTATACGACACCTGTCTTGTAGTCCGAAGCTCAAGGTAGACTGGCAGGCTAGATGGATGAAGCAGGAGTGGCTAACACAGAGACACGTAGTGTCCCCAGGAAGAGACTCTGTGCAGCATGAGACATGATTTTGGGCTAGTATTTATACCAGAAATGTGCCCTCATGTGATTGGATTCCGTGTGTGGAAATAATGGATTCCAGGCGTCTCTCAGAGATTGAACAATGGGTCTCCAGAAACTCATGGATTTGAACAATGAGTTTCTGATGATGTTAATGTGTTGCAACTGCTCTTAATGTTATGGTGACTAGTTTCACAAAGCTTGAGCTGCCTCCTTAATGGCTGGGTTTAGGGATTAAAGGAAGGGGATACCTTCAGACAAAGGATTACTCCATTCACCGATGATGGGATCAATTGTCTGGCACTTAGGGTGTGTGCAAGCAAATGTCCTTTTGACCTCATTATGTTTCCTCACAGTTTGGAAATTGTTAATAGTCCTTCCTTGGGCGATACATGGCTTTTTTTGGGATCCTTAAGTGAGTCCCTGATATTTTACTGCCCTTCCCCGTGGAAGACTATATTAATAAGCCAAATTATTAATAAGCCAGTTTTAGAAGTTTTTGAAGGTGGGGCTTATTAGGGGCGCTAACAGTACACTTCCCTGTGTATTTAACAAATGTTCTTTACATTTTTAGGTCTGTCTCTTTTAGTTCTGTCCATCACAACGTGCAAAATTGGTGCTAGGTTGGATGGCTTGCTTGTGAGAGATCTTTATGGATGATGAGAACTTTCATCCTGTCCTGGCCCTCCAATCTAGCTTTTCTGGTGTACCGAGTACCCAGGTGGACAAAGTTGAGACAGTTCCATTCTGCCTAATTCAATCACCTAAGTCTTACAAATATGTATCAGGTCACCCTTTGTTATCCCTCCGGGTGTTGCCTCATAGGATTTGACCTGCTGTTGGTGACCACCACCAGTTGTTGGTTCTGCTTTATTTCTCCTCACCATCCAAAGAACTCCTAGGATAGGAGGAGCAACCAGCCCCAATCAGTGAATCTATCTGTGTTTCTGCAGAAGCTAGCACAGAATCCCGTAGTCAGTGAGTTCACTAAGAGTTGTAGTCCAAAAACATTTTCTAAAATCTGGATAAGATCAAAAGTTCATCTGAACCAGTTTCCTGTTGAGTGTGTCATTTAAAGTTCTCTTAATATGTGTGCCTGTCTGTTGGTGAAAGCTTTGAAAAGTTACTTCTTTTCACTACAGCTCCCAAAATCTCCTGGATAACATGCCCAGTAGCCATGATGACTAGGGGATTCTGGGAGATGCAGTCCAAAAAGGCAAGCTCTGAGACAAAGTACAAGGTGATATAAATCAACTTTTCATGTTTCCTATGAGAGATTTCTGTACTGATACTAAATTGTGTTTACACCACTACTCTTGAATTCAAATTTTAGGCATTTAAGTGCTTATATGTAATAGTTTATATTGCAGATATAGCTAGAATTCATTTTTAGCCATCAAACTGTAGGATGTCATGTGCAACTAGGCACTGAAGATGAAAGCTAGTATGCCAGATCCTCATCTCATGCAGATTCCACTGAATCCAGCAGTCATTGGCATAAATGGTTGCAATCCAATAAATAGTTAACATATAAAGATACCATGATAATAAAATTATTAAACACATATACTTATTTCCTGGATTGCAGCTGTTAAGACTATTTACTGTAGATCGTAAGCTCCCTTCCTCCATCAAAGTAATGGAAGGGCAGGCAGAATTACAATATTTTTTCCTGCAGTAAATAGTCATCTTAATTTTCTTTCAATTTTGTCTGATGTTTTCATATTTTAAATTATCTTGTTGTAATGAATTGGGTAGCACAAGGCTAACTGGGTAGCTCCTTATCAGTGTGGTGGGTTTTTTTTAAAGAAAATGAAGCTTTTAATACTTATTATTATTAGGTGAAAAAGAAGAAATTTAAGTCAGAAAAAGATAATGGATCAACATCTCCTGATAAAATGTTACCTGTTCCACAAATCACATTTGACCATGCAGTGGATGACAGGAAATCTGACAACTTTCACTTGGAACCCTATGATAATTCTGGTAAGAATTACAGTTAGAATTTGCATTAATTAAAAACTACCATTTAACCAGACCTTATTGGTATCTAAGCCCTAAAGGGCATGTGTAATTAAATGATGCAGCACCTCAATTGGCAAATCCATAAAAGTTTGCAGTGGCTGCTCTGTTCTGCTGTCTGTTAGTTTCAGCTCTCTTCTAAGACATTGCACTCTGTGTGGGGTGTGGGGTGGGCAGCCTGTTTCAAAAAGTTTTAGTTCTGATAATGAAAGTCTTTGCGATCTGGTAATATTTCCTAGGGAGAAATTTTCATATCTGGGGTTTTTAGAAGGTGCAAACCTCTGGATCTGTAAACTTAACACCCTAATATATTAATCTGAAAGATAACACTTCATCGCCATTTGTCCTTTGGATATTCTCCTCCACCTCTACCACTTTTTAATAACCATCTTGCTTCTGATAACTTTTTAAAACAATGCTTACTTCCTCTGAATGCTTAAAACTTCCAACATTAATTTCAAATCTGTGTAACTAAGTTTCTCTCTCTCTCTCTCTCTCTCTCTCTCTCTCTCTGGTTTTGCTAAAATGCTTGGTGGAAAAGTCTTAAACCCATCGCTGCTTGATAGTATCCCTCTTGTTTGCAGTGCTGCTGGGTTGTTTTCTGCACCCCATGATTCCTTAGCAGTAGCCTCCATTGATAGAATGATAATTCTGATTTTACAACATCCTAATTAAAAAAAAATCTAAAGAACACTTAGTGACCCCAACATCATATATGTAAAATGTTTCTGTTCCTTCGTGTATAAGTGATACTCATACTTTGATATTCTGAAAGTTCAGATCCATTTTCTTTGAGAGCTTGTTTGACAAGTGCTCCTACAAGTAAGTGGTAATTTTACAAAATGTGTTGTAGAAAGCAAATATCAATGGGGAATAAATACCACATTTGAATGCATATCAGGTAGAAAGTTCACATGCAGTTCTGGGCTTCTCAATAGATTATGTAGTACAAAAGATGTTATAGCTTTCTTTCACTGCTTTCTATGCACAATTGACATTAACCTTTAACTGTGACTTTCACCATTTAAAGGGCAATGTTATCTCTAAGCAGGTACTAACCCAGTTGGGAAACAAAGGGTTCCTTTTCCTTCTGACATCTATTCTTTTTTCCCCCCCTACTCCCTGTGTTCTGTTCTCTCAAAACTTTTACAAGTATACAGGACAAAAAGGAATGTTTAAATTTTTTGGTAAGTTAAAGAAGCTCCATTTATCTACAGCATGCAAAATTTCAAAAACTTAACAATTGCTTGTAGTGGTTTTCATATTCCCCTCCTGGCTGTTAAGTCTGTAGGCTGCAGTAGAAGTGGAACAAATGAAAATGTGCATTCTTAACATCTGATTATCATCAAAATTAAGTTACTAAGGCAAAAACATAGGAAATCTTTATCTAAATGTTGTGTTTCGTTAACATGATTTATGTTTAACATTCTGTTTTATAGTTGTATTATAGCACACAAATTAATCTACAGTCTTAACTCAATGCCATTTTACCCTTTGCTTGTTCACTCATGTTAGGGGATTTATAAATAAAATATGATAATGATAATTTGTTCCATGATACTTTATTTTTATTTGATAACTGTAATCAAAGTATACTGTGCAAGCTTATGCATGTTTATCTGAAGTAGGTCCCACTGTGTTCTATAGAGCTTACTGCTACTTAAGTGTTTACTGGATTGCATCCTAAGAATCTCGATTTATTTTTAATGTATTTCTTGTATTCCTCATCTTTCCATTAATTTATTTTTCTCAGAATGTTATTCTCATACTTTTTCGTTGCAATGTAATGGAAAATGGAAAATATTAGGACATGATATAGCCAAAGCCTAGCCTTTATGTCTCATGTTTCAGGGAGCGAAGGTTAAGCATGTCTCAATTTCCCCATTGAAATCAGTGGGAAAAATATTTGGTGGATAGTCCCCTTAGTGTGTTAACTTTTATAGATCATTTAGTTTACTGGAACTGAAAGGTATGTCTTACCTAATCAGAATTAAACACGTAGGGATTCACTTTTGTACAATTCAGTTTCTTACACCTGGCTTCTGGTTCTGCTTAGGGAAAAATAAATGGAAAAGTGAATACTTTATTTAATTTAGAATTACTGTAATGTATAGTTCAGGCATAAAATTGGTGGCTAAAGTTATAAACAGCTGGCAAGTTTTTTTTTTAAAATGACTTAAAGAATGTTTCACACAGGCCCTAGACCTCCACAGATCTTGCCATAGGCAAAATCTCATACCTGTGCAGCTGGACTGGCCAATTTGAAGCTGGGGATGAAGTTTAATTTTTGCCCAGAGATGAATTCTTACTAATTGTTTATAAATGAAATTCTTTTTTTAAAATAACTTTACCTGGTGGGGTATCCCCCACCCACCCACCGCCCTTCTACAGTTTGAAGAGGCTCAGATAGTTTCCTTTGGTAGGAGGACAGACTTAAAAGTGGCAACCTGGGGAATGGAAGACTCTTTTCTTCCCCTACACTTAATCCACACTACACAAATAATCTAGTTTAAAACTAGAATATTTGCCAAGGCTCCTTCCTATTAAATCCTGGGGTTTGTAGTTTTATAAGGTCTTTAGCATTCTCTGCCAAAGAGTGCTGGTGCCTTACCAAACTACAGATCCCAGGATTCCACAGAAAGGAACCATGGCAAATAATCCAATTTCAAACAGGATTATTTGTGTAGTGTGGATGCACCCCTGTTCCCATTCTGTAGGATGATGCTGTCCCTGGGGAGAGGGGGAGAATACAAATGGAGGGAGAGTAAGGTAGATAGACCAAATAGAACAGAATACAAAGTTTTTCCTTCCCTTAATACCACAAAACATAAGAGAGATACCTAGGCAGCCATATAAATATTACCTTTAACACAAGCATGGGGAATGTCTACCTCTGGATACAGCCTTTAGCCCTACCCCACATGGCCCACTGGCATCTCTCCAAGGTAGGACAAGCTATTACCACCAATCAGCTTCACTGGTATGGTGAAATAAAACTAATGCAGCTTTTCATGTGTTGCATGACACGAAATGGAGCCCCTTTGTCATCACACAACACTGAAAAGCTATTATATCTGATCAGTAGAGTTCAAGGATGCAGGAATCCTTTGTTGGTTATTACTTTAGTTTTAAACTATATGAAAGAGAAACAAGCCATGTATCTTAGTGGCATTTAAGTAATATTTTTTTTTAAAAAATCATCCTATTAAAAAAAAATGATTAATTGATGCACTTATGGGTTCAGTTGCTCTATTGGTTCTCCAGTTGACTGACTCTTTTTCTATTTCTGTGTCTTCTGCACTCTGTTTTTTTTCCCTTTCACCTGTTGAATCTCAGTCCGACAGCATTCTTGGACATCCTTTTCTACAGAGCAGCCATCTCCTAGTTCTCCCCCTTCCCCAGGTAAAACTTCTATCTCTGATTTATTTCTCTTAAGCTGAACCATTAAGCCTGGATTTTGCCTATTCTGATGTGATTTATGGGACAATTAGTTTTTTTTTTCTATTTCAAAGGTATTGGACAAATATATCTCTTTACCCAAACCAGTGAGACATTTTAATTTTAAGCCATAAGAAATAACTAACAACAATACATAATATCAACAACAGCCTAGAAGAAAAGAAGGATAAAACAAGTTTCTATGCAGTTAGTTATTCTCATCTGAGTCTAGATACCAGTAAGAGTAAGGGATTGAGATATATAGAATCATAGAGTTGGAAGAGGTCCCATCTAGTCAAACACCTTGCTGTGCATGAATACACAGTTACAGGACTTCTAAAAGATGCCCATCCCACCTCTGCTTAAAGTCCTCCAAAGAAGGAGAGTCTACCACCTTCCTAGCTAGAACCTCTTTTTTGTTTTTTGTAATTTTAATCCATTGGTTCATGCTCCTGTTCCGTGCACACCATATGGGCCCAAATTCTCATCTCTGGTTTGTGTAGGTGTTCTAAGGGGATACATAATAACAGACAACAAAAAGAGACTATATTTCAGTGGCCAGTGTTGCCCAGGTGACTAACCACAGAACCTTCATGCCCCCCTCCCCCAAGACCTCTGCAGCATCTGAAAAGCAACTCCAGAGAGTTTGCCAGCCCTCTGGAGCAGATTTTGAGGTGCATGAAGTGCTGGAGTGGGAAGAGGAGATGCCCTTTCCTGGTTCTGCTGGTTACAAAAGATCCATCTGTGGAACCAGCCCTTTGGATTTTGGCCAATGATAAATTGGGATAGATTACCAATGATGGTACTTTTACTAGAGGTAATTACACTGGTTCTGAGTTGAGAAGCTACTACCAATGAAACTCAGAGTATATATTAAAAGGGGGGGCAGTAAAATATACTGTCTACACCAGAAGTGGTCAATCTGTGGTCCTCTGATTAAACATAATCTGCCATCAATGGCTATGTTGGTTAGAGAGTTATAAGTCCCACCAAGTAAAAAGTGCAAGTAAAAAACAGGATTTCTTAACTGAAAAGATATTTCCATACCCATTTTTGTTCCCAGATTTTGACAAGAGAAATAAAATTGGCAGGAGGAAGGTAGCCCAATAAACAATATTGTGAGAGACTTCACTGATGTTGGAAGTCACTCCTGCCTTAACTATGCAGGCTGTCTTCCTTTCAGCAAGTTACCCTGCCTCTTCCCCTGATAAATCAAGTTTTAGTCATACTTAGGGAAGACCCACTGAAATCATGACTGAAATCTCATTGCCCTGGTTAGTATTTGGATGAGAGGCCACCAATGAATACCAGGTGCTGTATGCTATGTTTCTGAGGAAGGAACTGTCAAAACCACCTCTAAGTATATCTTGCCTAAGAAAATCCTATGAAATTCATGGGGTTGCTTTAAGTGGACAGGTAACTTGAAGGCACATGTGCACACACAATGATATTAGGGTAAAAGGTGAAGTTGTTGGGTTTTCAGTGTGCATGTCATTGTGATAACTAATAAGAGATAGGCATTTTGGCACAGTGACAGTGGTAGCACAAGTAAAATGGTTGGGTGGGGTAAGCAGAGAAAGTTAGTGCTGTCAGGAGAGAAAAGCTGCCCTGCCTTTCTGTTCCTTACCCAGATTACTGCTGCATACCTCTGCAAAAAGTGACAGACAATTGTGCTGGTGCAAACACCAAAAGGATTCCAGTTTTGGATCCAGTAGTACATCTTATAATATCAGAGCAGTAAGACCTTAAGCCAACATGACCCATGTCCAGAGTGCCTTAGCTGCCATTCCATTGGCATGACAAAAGACCCCGTGGAAATTCTTTCCCACCCCATTCCACTCCTTACTAGCACAGAGCTTTGGTTAAGCATAGTTGTGGATTGGAAAGGCCACATTACTTATGAGCACTGGTAATCCTTACCATGAAGAATGTAACACCCTGCCAGCAGTGAATCAAATATACAATTTCTGTTTAAATTAAAAGGGATGTTTGATATGTTGTGTCCACTGATTTGAGGAATTTGAGGAATTTGACTATTATATTCCAGGGCAGAGGAGCAACTTTAAGGTGTTTCATGTTGATCTAGGTGGTTATTCATCACAATCCAGAAGGCTAATAGGAATTAGTGCAAGATCAGCTGCAGTCATACAGTCTAAAACACAGCTTTCCTCCTTTTCCCTTGGAGACTTGTCAAAACACCTTCCATTTTCCATTTTCACACTCTTGCTTGGCTGTTTATGTATTGCATTTATAATCTGCTTTCCTTCCAAAGAGTTTGGTGAGAACCTCTGTGAGGGTATCCTTCATGGCCAAGGGGAAACTTGAACTTGGGTTCCTTGCAACTTAGTATACTGGCCATACCAAAAACGCAGTACACGTTTTATTACAGTTGTATTAGGTAGAAATTTATGACATACCAAACATTTATCATGGTAGCATTCAATATTTTTTATTGTGTTTAATATCTAATCATTCATATAAAATTGAATGTCTGAGGGTTCTTGGTTCTGCCTAACATTTTGAGTGTATTTCCAACCCCAAGTCCACAAAATACTACTTTCTATATGGGAGGAGATAATTCTTACAGAGTAAGTAATATACCAAACGTATAAGGGGAAAACACTAAATCCCAGAATCTCTGGATATTTGCATACATCCTGGTCCCATTTACCATACTTGTGGCATTATAAGCTTCTCTTGGAGTTTGTCTTTTCATTATTTTAGGCAAACTTTCCATTGAGGTTTTTGAAATAAAGGTCATCCCCAGTATCTGTTGGGATATGTTCCTCTGACTTACCACAGATATATGAAACTGCGTATACTAGTGAACCAACACAGAATACCACAGAATCATGCAGGAGGACCTAGAAAATGCCCAGAGAGGACACCTCTCTGGGCATCTTGTGCAACTCTATGGTCTACTTCCAGCAGAAGTTGACTATAGTGTTGTGCTGGAGGACCTCCCAATGCCTAGAGAGACCACCTCCACCATGACTCTATGGTCCTCCAGATGCCTAAAGAGATGTTTTCCTCCCAATCATGGGTAAATGAAACTGTGGGTACAGATCCCACATAAACGGATAGTGACCTGTATCTTTTATATCAACCTTAAATTATATAGGTAACAGAGCAATTTAACCTTTGCCTGACTGTTTCTTTTCCACAGTAAAAAGGAACTCTCCATTTCTAGATGCAAACACAGGACCATTCATTAGGACTAACAGCTTTGCTGATGAACTTGATTTGGAGGGTGAAACACTGCTGACCCCAATAACACACATCTCACAGTAAGTCACAGATTTCCAAATTTTTCTATCATCAGAGAAGTTTAATCATTATGTGTTAGAACAAGCAAATCTACAATTTGAGAAGTGCCTCAGTTATTGGCATACAATGATCCCAGGTTATGGTTTATATATGACATCTTGATGATATTCATTTAAAAGTTATTGTTGACTTGAACGATCATTCTGCCTGTAGAAGTTTGTTTTTCAGGTAATGCCTAGCATTAAACCTGGTGTTTCACATTTCAGCAAAAAGTTCTGTTATTACTGAATACTTGGATACTCTTTTCATATTTAGCTAATCATGTGTGTGTATGTGTGTGTTTAGATCAGGAGTGGGCCCAGGGGTTGGTACTTTTCCCTGGTCCCTTCTGGGGGCTTCACAGACTGCCAAAAACGTGGTGCAATAAAATAAAAATGTTAAAAAGAAGAAGAAAAAGAAAAAACCCAGAAGCAGTCAGAAGTCCGTTTCTGGTTTTGTAAAATGGGTGGTTTCAAATGTTAAACTATGCAGTGGGGCTTAGAAGAACATTACTTTTAATTTCCATATTTGAAGAAAAAATGAAAGATTGCCAAATAAAGATCTTATAGCACTTCTGTTAAGTACTGGAAGATTAGAAATAGTGAAATAATGGAAAACATTAGAAGGTCTTTCAGTAAAAAAGCGGATAAATAGTGTGTGGTCTATAGCACTATTTAAAAAGCTAACATATAAAGTGAGATTAGCAAGAGGAGAAATAAAGAGGATAAATTTGAAGATATTTGGAAGGCCGTCATTATTTATGTTACTTGTGTGAACTCTGGGTATAAACCATTATCTGACCAAACTTCTTTTTCTGGAAAAGTATATTTTGATTGTTCTAAACAATATACAAGCAATTTGTCAATACTCTGAAGATGATTTGGACATATGTGATAGACAGTGATAGATATTGAGTCCTATTAACTAAGATTGGGAAGTAGGAGCGGGAGAGAGAGGGGAGAGGAAATAGGCATATTGTACTATAAGGTAAGGAATATTTATCATAGAAAAAAATCTAAATTAAAAAAAATGGGAGGGTGTGTAGTAGGGCTCTGCCACCTGTTTAAAAAGATGAATTGCCATTCTTCAAGTTTCCCAGGGAGTCAATGTAACCCTTGTTTGACCAGAAAAGAGTGATCTGGGGAGTCGGAAGAGTTCCAAAGACAGTAGTGGCATGTGCCTCAAGGCTGTACCTTATCCACTCCTGGTTTAGAAAGTTCTTCTGTTGAGTAACACATTATGTTGTGATTGCATTGCTGATGTCCCACTTATAGGGTAAAATGGAAGAGAATAAAACAATTCATCATAAAGCATCAATGACATTGCAGATCATGTAGGTCTGTACAATTTATTCCATACAAATTTGGCTTAAGTATGATCCGGTGAAGATCCCCCTCAACTTCCTGTTAAACTATCTGCAATACTTGGTTTACATTACTATCTGCTAAATTTTGTATGCATCCTTATCAGCATCACAAAACTGTACTACGAAGCACTAAAAACACATAAAACTCTCTCTCTCTCTCTCTCTCTCTCTTTGTCTCTCTATTTATCTGGTACACAACTGCAGAAGTGTAGATTTAGCATAGATTACACAGTTTCCAATATTATAAAAACCCAAGTGGTTACCTGTTATAAATCTTTGGCCAAAGAAAGTCTTAAGTTGTCGTAATGAAGAAAGATTATTATTTCCAAAGATAATCCTTAGACAAATGTTTCTGATGCTGTTGTAACTCTTACTTAGAATGTTCCTTTTCCCTTCTTTCTTAAGTAGTTCTGAGAACCAATAGCATTTCAGGGTTAATAAGCTAGGTTGGTAGAACCCATTGTGCAAATATTTTAAACCACTCCATGGTACATCCCAAAAATATTTAGCCAATCCATATAAACTAGTTAAAACTGTTAACTCAAATGCAGCTTTAGTTCAGGCTGGAAAAGTGGTTTGTGCTCTATAAGAGACATATCAGCATGGAGAATATTTTACAGCCCAGCTGTATAACACATTTGGTCAGAGAAGAAGGACTATAGAATCAGTAAGAATAATGTGCTGTTGAATCTTGGACTGTAGAACTGCATATAAATTAATATGCCCCAGGGACCATGAAAATGAACACGTATATAAAAAGAAACCCCATGATTCCATAACCACAAAGGCATGAGTAAGGGTCACTGTGTGAATTGGAGGCATGTGCTTGGCAAAAGTATCGCAAACAGATTTCACCTGAGAGCATAAAATTACTTCTCTTTGACAAGCAATATAAATCACCTGGCAAAGATATTGGTTACCTACTGTACTATTAGGAAACTTGTCTGGTAAAAATCAGATTAAGGAATGTGTTTAAAATCTCTGTTTCCACTTACTTTGGAAGGACAGAGAAGCTTTTGCAAGTGGTGCTTGTTTATTTTGTCACAAGTATGGCAGGAATATCCTATGGGACCAGGAGCAGTAAGCCTGCAGCAGCCATGTGATCATGACAGTTAGATACAAGTGTTTCTAAGGTCTCCCTGCCCTAGTCACTGGTGACATTTATGAAGCATATGTACATGCCTGTTCACATTTAGCGAATGGAAGCAGTTTCATGACTGGATGCAGTAACTCACCACTGCAATGTTCAAGGTCTAAACCAGGCCCATTGCCACAATTTGTGGTGCTACAGTATGATCTCAGAACTTGGTCCAGTCTCATGGAAGGCATGGTGGCTTTTGTTCATGTTTGATAAACTTGTGTTTGCCCTCTGGCTGTAACAACTAGCCACAGTGTATCTGTGACAGAATGCCTTTCTCTTAGAAATTAGAGGGAGCCTGGATGAGCAGAGCATATCCTGTATCAGCCAATAGTATGATTTGTCAGATTGATTTGTTAGCTAACACACATTGGAAACTGATTAATGCAGTGTAGATGTGTAAAGTGCTGTTGCTTAATAATTTGTAAGCCACTTTGAGAGCTTTTGTGGCTGAAGAATGGGGTATAAACACCTAAATAAATAAAATATTTTCAGATGAATACAGCAAAACTGGCTTCAGAGAGACATCACACATGTGTTTCCACCACAGTTGACTTGGAATCATGAACACACTCTGCATGACTGTTCTGAGGATTCCACATATTCCTCAAAGAAGGGTTGGGGCACAACCAAAAGTGTATGTGTGCTTTTTTTCTGGAACTATTCTGTTTCTTTACCTGTCAAGGTAAAAATGAGAAGTGCAGGTATGCAATACTTTGTGGCTCTCTAAAACAATGCCACCCCTCCCAAAATCAAACAGTCATTGCAGCTGTGCCTATAGCAGATTGGAAAAACCATGAAAGGGAGAAGAAAGAATGGTTCCCCTTTGCACCCCTCTCCCATATTCCTAAGAACAGTGATTTCTCCAAGTAAGGGCTTGTCTATATGAGCCCATAAAAAAAGGAGTGCCTCCCACTAATGACATTTTGCAGCAGCTGTGACCTGTCCTAATGGGTTTTCTGCCCCCTTAAACTTTGCATGCCAGCTAGTAAACATGGCAGCCACAAGTGATTTACTCACATTTGCACTTACCCCAATTTGCCACCGCTGACCTTATTTTTTTTTCCAAAATGATGTCCAAGGTGCAACTGGGTGATTTTTCAATTGAGCTCAAAGGAAAAAAGGAAAAAAACCAACACCCCATTTTCTCACCTTAGCACTTACTAAGGTGAAAATCAAACATGGCAGCAGTGGGCGCTTGCCTTGTTAGCAAGCCTCGCCCCATGCTCACCCAGCCAATCACTTGGCAAGGTGGGTGGGACTTGCTAATACAGCAAGTGCCCATAACCACCATTTTGGATTTTCACCTTAGCGAGTGAATGCTAAGGTGATAAAATGGTTGTTCTCTCTCTCTCTCTCTCTCTCTCTCTCTCTCTCTCTCTCTCTCTCTCGGAAATGCGAAATATCACCTATGCACACTGTGGAAATGGGGGGGGGTTGAAAAAAAATCAGCAGTGGCAGATTTAAAACTTGTGGCTGCCACCTTGACTAGAGGACATGCTAAGTTTATGGGGGCTGTACAACCATTAAGACAAGTCACAGCTGTAACTGTGGAACAATCGTATAAATGGCACCTATGGTTCCCCCAGTTTTTCTAGGGTGTTGAGGCATAAGTCAGAAGGGGCTTGTGATTCTCCAAGGTCTAGGGGACCCCACAAATTGTCCACCCATGCTCTGGAGTCTAGATCCAGCCTGGGTTTTTTCTTGGGAAGGAGAAGATGTGAGGAAGACACATCAGGTAAATCCTGGGAATTTTATCTTGCTTTATTGCAGCTAGATTTGTTTGTTTAGTTAGTTCTTTTACCTGATCACAGTTATTTCTGTTGGCATACAGTGGTCACAGCTGTTATCACAATTAGATGGTTTACAGTTAACATTGATTAATATCAAGTAAAATCCACAAAAAGTGGAGGGGGGAGGGAGATCCATCTCAGGATGCTTAGAAGGTTAAAAAGTTTTTATTGGTTAAAAAACTTATTAACTTTTCAGCCAGTAAAAGACCATCTTCTAAGCATCTTGAGACAGGTCTCCTTTTCCTTTTGTGGATTTTATATGTGCAGGCAATGGGGGTTATACATTGTGCTATTTTTTTAAAAAAATAGTTTGCTTTTAAAATAACAGTTAGCTTTTTAAATAACAGTTTTTTAAAAAAATGCTCGTCTTTGTAGTGTTTGTATTTCAGAGAAAAATATGTAGTCATTTTAAATAATTAATAATATACATGCCATTTAATATAATGCCAATTATTTATTAAATTTTACATCCAAAGTTAGATTGGTGAGAACTATAGTAACATACTGATCTTGAATATATTATCACTGTTGTAGTCTTATATACGCATGACAATTAGATTATTAAAGGGCTTTTTTTTACTTCCATGAGTTGAGACAGCTCTTTGGTTTAAAAGTTTAATGCTGTCGAGAACAAACATATATACTCATTTGTGTGGTAGAATTCTTATTTACCTTTACTGGATGGCTCATATTGTAAATGATTCCTGCTTTTATCTTCCTCTCTTATTTCTAAAAGCTCTTGTAAAGTCTAAACAAATACAGCATTTTTACCTTCAAGTGGTCAGATGCAAGGACTGACCTGCTGTCACCAAAACTGTATTTGCTTTGTAGCTAACAACATTTAAAATGTGATTTTCAGGCAGATGACATTATCATTAATTGCAGAGGGGATCTGAACTGCAGTAACCAATGCAAGCATATAGCCAAATATCAGAGAAGGGGGGGGGGGAGAAACCAAACTGTTTTCTTACATGTTGAGATGTTCTTCAGGGCAAGTTTTATTCTTCCTCCTTCCACATTAAGTAATTAGATTTTTATCACATGAAAAACAATCTTTACTGACTTTTCAGTTACCAATTTTTCTACTTTGAAAATATAGCGGGGGGGGAGTCCTGTACCAGTGTTAGTTAGTTACAAATTAGTGTCAGAATGACCTAGTTTTTGCTCCATGTGTCCCTTTTGGTTTATATTAAACAGTACAATTAATATGAGTAATAATTTCCCCCATGCTTTCCTCAAAATAGGAGCTATGCAAGCGTATCCACAGGGGTAAAAAACTATCTGTTGGGTGGGTTATTTCCATTCGTCGGATATCATGAATCAGCAGAGGAGAGGCTGTGTCTTTAAAAGCAAGTCAGTCTGGGATTGCTAACAAGAAATTGGAGCCCATCCTATAATCCACCAACAGAACTGTAGTAGAATAATCAAGATAGGGTTAGTTTTCATCGTTTTAATTATTTATTCTAGTCACTGACATTTATCCTTTTGTAAATGTTGTTTTCTAAAAGTTTGGAACAACAACAATACACAGGGAGAAAGCAGTACTTTCACAATCCAGCAGGAGAGAATTTCCCTTACTTTTTACCTATAATAAAACAAAAATGCATCATGTAGTGTAAACATATATTTGTATGTTGATGTTCTGCTTCTTTGAAGTAGCCAAGAGAGCTGCTTCTTTCACGTTTAGATTAATATTAGCTTCCTTGTTCTCCAGGAGTTGGTATACAACTTGACTGATGTTAAGTAATTAAAGTAGACTCCAGCTGCTTACTTATTGAGAAGCACAGGGCTCATCTAATGCAAGGACAATGAGCAGCTGCCTACACACTAACTTACCAGTGTTTATTTTGGACACGACACAGAGGGGTATGTACAAACACCAAGGTTTGGGAAGAGAGGTGAGAAGGGACAGTTTTTTAAAAATGCACTGAGATCATCATCATCATCGTCATCATGGTCACCACACTCCTGTAATCAGAAAAAAATGTTTTTAATATATATGGTTATATTGGATACAATATACATAGCATTTTATTTTAAATATTACATATTGCACTGTTGGCAGCTAGTACTCCAAGAAACAGTTTACTGTTGTCACCTCACTCTCCCTTTAAGATGAACAAACCCGGCTTTGAACAGACAGACAAAGACAGGAGAGTTTCTTGAATCAGGAAACTTTTACTACAAGAATACAAAACTATGCCAAGTGTGCTTGGGGGTCCGGAGTCCAACTGAAGGTGTCACTGTCACAATTTAATTATGACTTGATACTATTTTTAAAGATGGGGGATATTTGAAGTAGGCGAACAAGTCAAGTTCTCCCTGTCTTTTATTCCCTTCCTTTCTTTTTCTTTTCTTCCATTTTTCCCCCTTCCCCCTCCTTCTCCTCAGTTTTGGTCAGTCATAGAATTACCCCAAATCTCCTTAGCCCAAGAGGGTCAACATATTTTTCCTAGCTGGGCAAAATATTTAAAACAATCCAGCAAAACTCAAGTCCATGCACCGCATCTCCCTCCACATGTACCTGTGAATTTAGATTGAGTCCCTCCTTTGAAATAAATTGGAAAGCTCATGCAGGCAGGCCAGTTCTGTGGGTGCCAGACTCCCATACCCCTGAGTTGAAGTGCAGTACTAACCTAGATTTGTTTTCTGTTTCAGTTGAACATGAGTTATGTGATTGTAAAGGTGTTCATTACATAAGGTTATAAAATGCAAGAGTTATGGGAGAGCTCAAATGAATAATTTGTTAGGGTTATATAGCTACATTTCATGAATACCTTTTTGCAGCCAAGATTGATTATCCAGCCCAGGTGATAAGCTTAGAAAACCTCTTTTTTGCATCCAGTTTCTAACCCAGAATTCCTCACTGAATTTAGTGGGAATGAGAAAATCACTGCAATGAGCAGTTGCACTCCTGGCCCTAATTCGTTGGCCTCAATTGCAATAAATGGGGAGCAGCTACTGAGCAGTCATAAAGCTCTAGTGATTGTAGCAAGTTATTGTGAAACCATCTGCTCTTCATTTTAGAAATTTAACCCAACCTACCCATATCAAATTTGAGGCACACATTTAAATAATAACAATGGAATGCAATTTGTCCACAATCTTGCTGCTATGAAATGAGTCTTTATTAAAATCACAGTTATTTATAATTTTTCTTTTTTAAAAAATGAAACACATTAGGACATTTTTCCCAGTCCTGCCAAACCATCTTTTGAGGGGAAGGAAGAGGATTTGATCTGACGTTTTCCACAGCATTCTAATAACATCGTCATGAGAGTATAAAACAACAACAACAACAACATGCACTGGCCTTTTTTACCATTATGAGACTTTTCATAGACTGTACATCACAGGGGGAAACAATTTGTACTATGAAACTGTATAAGGGTAAAAACAAGCCAGAGAAGTATGAGGAAGAGACCCATGTGTGCCACAGGATTTTTGTGGTCATTTTTAAAGCAGTAGTTGAAATGTGGGGGTGGGGGTGGGGGCTGCTGTTTGGAAAAGAGAAACAGAAGTCCTCTTGTACATACACAATAATTACTATATCTGTAAAATTGTTTAGAGCATAAGTGTATTAATATAAAAATAGACCTATGCTACCTCACCACAGAATTTTCCCATTCAGTTTTGTTCTTGTGGATCTTCTCCTTCCTTATTTGATAGAGATTACACTCAAGAATCATGGGCTGAATGTGGTAATGTCACTGCTTAAAAGAGCCAATTAGATTTCATCTCAGATGACAACATCACAAGAAGCAAATCAAACCAGTTGCATTGCCTCAAAGGAAAATGGCTATCTCAGAATGGGAGTGAACCTATCACATTGTTATGGCAACCAGGCTGGTGCACACTGCCTTTTCACACTTTGCTGAGAGAGTTTCTATGCCAACCCTTGCTGTTTTCTCTACATTCCAGTGAGACAAGCACTCCAGACTCTCTGGCCAAGAGCCTCCTGGTGCACTAACTAGAGACATGGCCCATTATGCCAGAGGTTCCACTTTTTTACAATGTTGCATAGTGGTAGTGAGGGAATGCACAGAAAGTCACCGTTGTACCATCAAGAGGAAAGGTTTCTTGTTCTGAATGTCTTTTGTTTCCAGTGCTTGGCTTTCATGTAGGTTCTCATAGCTAGGGTATTATGATTAGGTTGTCTTGGAAAATCTCTTGTGCCAAATATGATGTGGTCTTCTAACCCAGCTTTCCCAGAACATCCTGGTTCCAGGGACCCAGCCAGAAGCACAGAATTAGTGAAATAAACTGTTCAGAGCTGGTAGCCTTCATTTCCGATGATGCCAGTTTTCATTGCCTGATCTCACAGCACCTGTGCCCATGGCCTTTTCCCCCTTGCCACCACATGACTACCATCTACACTGATGTAATTAATGCTGGCATAGTGCAGCAACAGGATTGTGATGTGTGTCAGCAATGGAGATACACTCCTTGTCACAACCCATCCATAAAGAGTGAGTGCTGCACCTGTGAAATTGTCAAATGCTTTTACTCTTTTACTCTCACATGCCTTAAGCATCAGAAAAGGAAGTTGGTAGCATAAGTTTTTGCATCTGAGGAAGTAGACTTATGTTTACAAAAGCTTGTGCTACCAACTTCTTTCTCTCAGTCTCAAAGGTTTTATTTATTTATTTATTTATTTATTTATATCCCTCTCTTCAGCCACAAGGCTATCAGAGCGGCTTACAAATTGTTTTAAGCAATAGCTATTTACACATCTACACTGCATTAAGCAGTTTCCAGTGTGTGTTAACTAATTGCCCCCACAAGCTGGGTACTCATTTTACCGACCTACGAAAGGATGGAAGGCTGAGTGAACTTTGGAGCCCGCTGATCCAACTTGCAATGTGGTGACTTGCAGTACTGCACAATCCCTTTGCATACAGATGCATTTCTGTAAAGGAAGAAGTGCCTGGTGTATTCTTAGGGAACCTCATTGCATAATTAATCAGTATGTTGTCTCTGCAAATATTTTTTAAAGAAGATTAGAATTACATTATCTATTTTAGAGAAGTGACATATCAGCCAAGTCAGGTACCTCTGCTGACAGAAGTGCTTCCATCAGTAGAACTGGGAGGGCAGTGATTTCCCCCTTCCCACAGCAACCCCCTATGCAACCCAAAACTTAATCTAGAAGGCTGTAGAGAGGAGGCGAAAAAACAACAGTGTCCTGCTGCATTGATGCTACAGACCAGCACAATATTGGAGTCAAACCAATATCTGTTTTTTGTTTGATTTTGCTTTCACCATGCAGATGGTGAATGATCCTGCAAATGGTTGGATATAACTGTTGTTTACCAGCCTAAATACCCTAAATGCACCAGATTCTGTTTGATCTTGGAAGTTAAGCAGGATAAGCTCTGGTTGGTCCTTGGATGGGAGACCACCAATGACTACCAAATGTTGTAGGCTATATTTCAGAGGAAGGAACTGACAAAACCACCTCTGAGTATTCCTTGCCTAAGAAAACTATGAAATTCATGAGGTTGCCAAAAGTTGACAAGCAACTTTTAGGCACAAACACTCAAGTATTATTTCCTGTAATAAATAGTAGCTCTTGAAATGCAGTTCCCCTTCGTATAATTTCTGCCATAGTATAAACTTATAATTATTGTAGATTTGGAACTTATTATAGTGTTCATGGAATGGCAAAAGGCAACGTACTCCTAAACAATGCTTGTAAAGCACCCTTCTTAAATTACCTGAAACAGTACTGGGTGCAATTTAACACAAGGGGGCAGTAATGTCATGCAAGAAATTTTGACCAGTTTACATTTATAGTTATAGTAGGGGCTGGATAAAAAGATACTTGAAAATCTTTATTCATCAGTGTAGATTTTTAAAGCATAGGCCAGCCAAAGTCCTCTTTAGTTTAATGGAAAAGATACAAGCATGATAAACTCTTCCTGAGAAAGAAGCATGTTTAAAATGTGTACCTGTGCTGCTACAAATATGAATACAAAAGATGTTTCCTTTTTGTAAAAACCAACTGAGTAGCATGAGGAGTGTTGATTTTGCGACAAGGTGCAAATCAGGCTGATCAGGATATTTCTTTCTATTTATTTTGTGTAAGATGTATAGCAGCCCTAGGCAAGGTTTCGGAAGGGGGGCCAAGGTTTGCTTCTGTTCCCTTCATCAATTTTTGGCAGTGTTATATTTCTATTGTTCTGATAGGGATGATCAGGTAATGCTCCCTATTAATCTTGTGGAATGTAGGAAAGAATTCAAAAACTGCTATGTCAGCCCTAAAATTTATGTTCCAGGATGGATGGCAATAAGATTTTACTTGGGCTGTAGTCCTTTAGTGTTCTAGTGCAAGTATGGACAAACTATATTCCTCTACATATTATTGGGACTGGAATTACTGTCATCTCTCATCACTTGATATACTGGATAGGTCTGGTGGGAGTTGCATTCCAACAAGATCAGGAGGGCCACACATTGCCCACCCAAAAGTATGATGGCTTTTGTAAAGGAGGGGATGTATTAAATATGCTTTAAACTGTATATGTATTTAGTTTAAAATTCTTCCACCTATTTTGGTTCTGTAAGGTTGTATGGGCTTGAAGCAATCACTTCTTGGAGGAAGGTTAAACAAATTTTTGAAATAATAGATGGGTGGGTGGGTGTAGGTTTCAATTGTTAGTCAAAATGAGCCAAATCATGGTTCCAAAGCTAAATTCCTGAACTAGTTGACTTTTAATTTAGCAATGCAATGAGATGCTTTCTTTGCAGAAGTTATGGCTTGCTAAGCAGTGTGCAGGACACTTATGGTTGCAAAGAAGTTTCACCTTAAGGGTACCATTTACACGATGAAAATGTCCCGGGAAGAATTCGTGTCGATCCCTGGCAGTTTACACATACATCGGGTCGGGTACGTGATTTTCGGAAGGGGGGCCATCTTTTTCCCTCAACCTACGGGACTTCCAGTCCCACAGTTTGTGCCGTTTTTTAAAAAAGTCACTGGAGGATTCGGAAAATCAGAAATGTAAACAGCCTGGGACAAAATATCTCGGTACTAGGGGATGGCCGGAAATGGTGACTGGGGACGGGCTTAGAAATCAGCGACCAGAAAAGGAGGGGTCAGTCACCCGTTCAACAGATCCAGCCTCTCCAGCCGAAAACAAAGGCATCCCTTCCAGCTGCACGAAGGTTGATGTGTGTGTGTGCACGCGCATGTACTCAATCACCTTTTTAAATGGATTTCTACACTGCAAACCCTTCAGCTTTACCTTTTCCTCTACTGCATGTTACAGAGAGATCGTGGTGGGCAGAGGGTCGCCCATTCATCCCCTGCCTTGATCACCTCCCTGGGTTTGAACGGGCACAGTAGAATATTCCAGCCTCTGAGCGAATATAAGTTCGCTCTTTAATTCCCCCTCTCTGTGTCTGTGTCTTTCAAAACGCCTGTCTGTAGCTGGCTTGAAACCTAAACTCTGCTGCTAAATCTCTGCTGTAAGGGTTAACATTTTAAAGAGGCAAGGAAACCCAAGCCTCCCCCCCTCACTCGGCTTGATTTCAAAAGGAAAGCCCTGCGTCTGAGCAAAAGATCTCAGTCTGGGTCTTTCAGAATGCTTTCTGCCTCTGCTTAAAGGGTTAACATTTTAAAGAGATAGGAGAAACACACGCGTCTGCCCCCTCTCCCCCCCCCAGCCAGCCAATAGCATTGCTCGTGGCGCGGAACTCTAAAGGAAGTGTGTCACCGAGGTTGTGAAAACACGAGTAATCACATCCTTGATTGACAGCCAAAAACAAACAAACACCTAAAACCTAAAAAAAACCCCGGAACTTTGGACGTGTAAATATCAGTCATGGGACCACCCGGGATATCCAGATCAATGACATAAATCGTATAAATAGCGAGGGACGGATTCGTGATCACAAAGTCACGGTAAGCACTGCGACAATTTATGTCGTGTAACTGCCACCAAGGTTTCAGATCACATGTGATTTATTCCTATGGGGCACTTCTGTGTCTGGTGAGCTCACTAGTCCTCTGCATCAAGTGATTATTTTTGTATAAAGTTTACATGAGACTGCCTATAAACACACTTTTCATATTCAATTGGTTAAGAATGCAACTTACATTTTTTTCACAAGGATATAAATGCTTTGAACATGTTGTGGTGCTAGTGGTGTGCCTTCAGGTTGTTTTGTTTCCAACTTACAGAGACCCTAAGGTCACAGGGTGTTTTTTTTTAAATAAGGTATGTTCAGAGGGGGGTTGCCCTTGCCTTCCTATGAGGCTGAGAGAGTGTGACTTGCCCAAGGTCACCCAGTGGATTTCCATGTCTGAGAGTGGATTGAAAACCTTATCAGTATTAAAAGAGCTCCACTAGTTTCTGGCCTGTTTTCCAGCTCTTCTCAGAAATGGTGATGCTACAGCACTGAAAAGTTTGGGACTGAAGTAGTGATACAGCAGGGAGGGTATTGTAAAATTGCCCTGATCACACTGACTGAAGGAGCTTCACAAATTTAAAATGGAAAAATGTTGCTGTGTCCTGTGTGCCTCTTAAAGGGAGAGAGAGCTAGGCTGCTGGACACAAGCTTGGCAGGACTTGGTTTTGAATAATAATGTAAAGGGATATTTGTTTAGGCATGCTCATATGAGGAGGTACATTTTAGATGCTCATTGCTGACCATGCTTACCCTTGTGTAATACACTCTTCCTTACTTACTTATGAGTAGACATGAATAAACTGAATTTTATATTGTGCTGATTCTTACTTTTACTTTAGACTAAACTTGCAAAGTAGATTGGTTTATAGGATGATACATTGTGGAGATTTATGGATAGTGTCTGAACTGGCTGCTCATGCTTATCCTGAAGATGTTTAGCCCTTCTTACTCATAAGCGAATCTCCCCATCCCCATTGTGTACTCACGAGCTTAAAAGTCTCTTGACTCAGTTTCCTTTATTCAATGTGTCTTGAATCCAGAATTGAAAAATATGGCTCTGAAAGAATGCTTTTTTGTGGTTGTGTGGTTGTTATCTCCTCACTCTGTACACCAAGAGAGATACATAATACTTGGAAATTTTTCTCAACATGACACAGTGAGAAATCATGTTTTTTTTTTTTTGTTTTTTTTAAGATCAGTCACTGTGACATTTTTGCATTTTGGATTTTTTTTTTCTCTTGAAATTATTGCAAAAAAGTCCCAACATTTGAAAAATTGTCAAAAATTTGCAAAAACTCTTGTAATCTTGTTGAGCAGGAAGCAAACTCTTGAAAATCTTTGCATAAGTTAAATAAAGATTTACATCCTTACCACACACAATTTGTAGGAATGCTCTTTTGCACTGGATTCCTTGTCTTGCACTGATAATCTTAAGGTCACGTCATTTTCTCTGCAATGAAAATTCTTGCTGGAATAATGAAATATGGGTTCAAAAGATAAAGGTGAAATTGCCTCCCACTAGTTTGCATGCCTAATCTTTAAATTCATATGCCTCAATTTTCACATTTTACAGCATGGACTTCTATGCTTCAAAAGATTGCTATGCTTCAGTGACCACTGGACTTTGCTGGCCCTGCCCTCCATCCTACCAGCCCCAGTGGGCACCAGCTGGCAATGACTATATCTAGAAGATTGCCTCCTCCCTATCCTTTCCATTGTTTAAGACTTCTTAAGAAGTTGTTCACCAGATATCCCTGCTTGGCAAGGGGCATCAGGCAGCTCTAAGGGAACAGGTCACCCTGGGAGTGCCTCCTCTCCTTTGAGAGGAATGGATGTTGTTGTTTGTTTGTAGCATATAAAGTTGGGATTTGTTTGCTTGTTTGTGTTGTGCTTTTTGCCAGAGAGGCACCTTCGCTGAGCATAACTAGGTCTGCCTATATATATAATTGCACAGTTTTAGGGTTTTAACGTCTTTACTACAACGCGTATTGCAGTCTAGGATATGTGATAGGTCCTTTAGATATAAGCATTACAATTTGAGAAGGGGAATGGGTAGGAGAGACAATATGCCTCATAGTTTCCCTACTGTTAGGACATGCAAAATGGTAAGGATGTGTCATTGTGTAGTTCCATAATTAATAGCAGCATAGGGAAAGCAAAATTGCTGGGTGAGGTAATTTGGAGATTTTGGCTAGGGAGGCACCAATGTGAGGGTTTGTCATCTCCAGCTCTCACTTCTGTCCTCTGATGTTAGGGAAGCAGTAGAAGTTCTGAACCAGGATGTGGGTGAAAAAGGCTGAAGCATAATCTTGTCAAAATAGAGGTATTGTTGGTCAGGGATTCTCATGATCTAAGATTACATCTATATTACATGGGGTTGCTAAAATTGAAAAGGATCTACAACTTTGAGCTGTTATTGGATCTGGCCTTGCTTCTGGATAGATGTATAATGGTAGCATCTGTAAGTGCCTTTCACCAGCTTTAACTTGTGTTCCAACTGTGCCCTTTCTTGGGAAAACTGGATTTAGTCTAAGACATTCATGTTCTAGTCACTTCTAGGTTAGATTACTTTTAGCTACTTTTAAGCGGGGCTGCTTTTGAAGATAACGTTGAAGCTTCTCTGTGTTCAAAATGCAGCTAAGTAGGTTATATCATTTTACACCTGCATTGAGAATCACAGGGCAATCTGGATGTTGTTGGACTTTGTGTCCCAGCATCCTTAGTCAGCATAGTAATTGGTGGGGGGCTATGGGAGTTACAGTCCAACAACATCTGGAGGGTTGCATGATTCTCAGCCCTCTTTCAGGACAATTCTTTGCACTGATCACCAGTGTGTCCCCAGGCTCAGTTGAGTGTGCATATTATGACTGTTAAAGCTCCTAGCATGCCACAATCAGAGTATCCCCAAAATCCCCTGCCCTTATTTGAGCCTGCCTTAGTCCTTTCTTCCAGATTTAGGGTCCTTCTGTATAACAAGAATGTAAAAACAGAACTTAAAATGGCAAGGATAGAAGCTTGTTAAATTCACTTTCACTTTTCTTGGATGACAAATTAATTCATCCTGTTAGCCCCAAGTAAAGTCACATGTGGTTATTCAACTTCTTTCTGTTATCAGTCTCTTGTTTCAATATACACACATAAGTAAAAGTGTCCATGTAAAATTTATCAAGGGACATATTTCTAAATACTGGGGCTTATCTTTTCAGAAGCTTGGGAGGGGGTGGTTAAATGCTGGGTAGGTGCTCATTTATAATCTTCATTGGACAATGCATTTGTTCTCCTCGACAGTTGAATAAGGAAGAGAAAGACATTTTGAAAAATGTGTTCCTGTCATCTTGATCTCTATGCCTTTCACTGCTAAGCAGAAGCCCTCGGGATATCTTGAACTGTAGCTTGTAGAAGTGACTGAATGAACATTTTGCAGAAGTCTCTCACACAATTGTTGTGTAACTTAGCTTGTGAGACATTTGTCAATCAGTTTTACACACACTTCAGTCATGAAACTTTTTAAAAAGCCTTCACTTTTTTGGTAAACAGAATAAAAAGTAACTTCTCTTTGTGAAAATGTATACTTGATAAAAGACAAGGGTACTTAGGGAAAGGCCATCCATCATGTAACAGATTATTAGTTTACACAACAGCAGACAAATAGCTATATTAAAAAGAGTTGGAGCTTAGTCCATGTTGTCATGAGCTGCTGCAAATCAGTGTAGTTTTTACCGCTAAAAATATTAAGCATTGTACTTTTAAAAATCCTTTTTAAGGTTTATTCTTCAAAAGCTACTAAAAATAACACTGGACAGTGGGGTGGGGGGGAAGGCTTTTGAAATCCCAGAACTGGATAACGTGGTGGTTGATTTCTTAAGTGGTTTGCTGTAGAAATTCATTACATTATTATACATAGCATATCTGACCTTTGGTTGTTCATGCTGTGCTTTCACCTACAGGCTACCTTCTTGTCTTTAATTTACACAGTAGATGTTCACTACAAAAGTAGTCAGCTGTGATCCTCATCCACATTACTGCACTATGAAATAATTTGAAACTTCATATCTGGGGACTTTCAAATGTGAAAGGAAAGATTAAACTGCAGCACCACTGTGCATAGCATTTGGTCTAGTATGCAAGTAGCTTTTGCCTTGCTGCTATCCCCCCCCCCACTTTTTTTTTTTTTTTTTGTAAAACTAGAGGGGCAGTTAATTTAAAAGGAATGTGGATATTTAACTCCCACTCTCCCTACCACAGTTGTCCTAATTTGATATTTTAAAAAAGCAGCAAGTGTACAAGTTTTCCTGTGGAAGGGATTTAGAATGTACAGTTGGACTTCAACTTTTGAAGGGGTTGAGGCACAACAGCCCATGAAAGTGTGAAAACCACAAATATAGGCCCACTATTATTTTAACCCGAGAGAACACTTCTCTAGGCATTTGTAGGTCCTCCAGCATGATTCTATGGTCAGCTTCATAGAATTGCACTGGAGGATCTACAAATGCCTAGAGAGAACATATTAATCAATAATGCAAATAATTAAATCTGCGAATGCTTAACCCACAAATATGGAGGGACAATTGTATACATTTTCAAAGGTAAGAAATGTACTCCATTAGGAAGCTAATTAGAAATATTATCTTTAGACATGTTTGTTACCTATTGGCAGTATTTACATACTGTTCCAGAGAAAAATATATAACAGAGAACAGGTTCTCTGGATGGTAGATGTAAAAATGGTTATCTTAGAAATATGTCACAGTACAGACAAAACTATAAAATCAGCATGAAAGGGTTGTGTGTGTGCATGTGTACCTTCAAGTCACCTGTCGATGTACAACTTTAAAAGCTGACTTCCTTTTAAAAAATTAAGAGCCCCCCCACAAGAACCTTGAGAGAATAAGACAAGTATTTGCCCAAAAGACTACAGAGTATGTACGAGGCAGGCCTCTTGGCAGGGGGTGTTTCACTACTGTGATGCCATTATCATTGAGCAGTAGGGCTGCCAGTTCAGAGTCATCCCAGTCCATGAGGTTTCTGGGCCAAAATCTGAAACCTAGGAATGGCCTCTGCTGATGTCATTAAATGTTATGCATTAAGTACCAACCACACTTGCTCACAACATGTCATTCAAAACAGAGAGAGGGAAGGAAGGAAGGAAAAAGAGAGAGAGAGAGAGAGAGAGAGAGAGAGAGAGAGAGAAACAAACAAACAAACAAACAAACTGTATTTTCCTGTTCGGGGATATAAGACTAAAGTCTTAGCTAAAGTGGCTGTTTTCCATATCAAGAAGCTAAATAAAAATGCATAGACACCCCCCTCCTGATACCCTCCCCCCCAGAGAATCTTTGCAAGTTGCAGCAAGACATCAATTAAGCCTTGCCAATTATAGCTGCTTTCCTCACTAAAGAGGAGGTGTGCACAAAACCCTTTATTCTTGCACGTAGGTGAACCTACCAAAGCTGGAGAATTTGTACCCTCATCTCCGACCAGGAGATGACCCTATTGTTATGGCCTTTTGTGGTCGGGTGTATTTTTCAGTAGAATGGTCTTATTCCCCCCCCCAAAAAAACCCTAATCCCCCCAAAATTCCTAAAAACTGGAGATTCAGGACCAAGACCTGAGATGTGGGAACCTTACTGAGCATTCTTAGAAAGTCCCTTTGATCTTATTACATTATGGATTAGATCTAATATTCCTGCATAGTTGTAGCAACACACACACCTGCTTTCAAGCATCTATGTGGTAAATGAAAACTGACTCCTGAGGATTTATCTGCTTTCCAGAGCTTGTTCTGGAGGTGCATAAGGTGCTACAATAAAGAGAGGGAATCAGTCCCCTCCTAGTTCAGCTGGATCTTGCTCTTAATGCAATTTAAACATTATTTCAGTTTCATCTCATCCAAATGGAAACCAAGAGTAGCCACATACAGTAGGACCCCCATATCTGCTCGGGATTGGTTCAGGGGGGAGGGCGGGGATACCCAAAACCTGTAGATAATAGCAAACACCATTGAAAATAATGGGACTTCTGGTTTAAAATACCATAGAGTTGCCTTGGAGCACTAGAAAATGACTAGAGCAGACACATTTTCTAGGAAGACTCTATGGTAGGTGTGCTGTCTTGTGTCCCGTGGATGATTGAATCAGTGGATAATGTAGTTTAAAGCATTTTAATAAAGAGAACAATAATTATATGAAGTAGAAAAAAGATACTGGGGGGGGGACTCTTTTATGACCTGTTTAAGCACACTTACTAAACAGATGTTAGCCTGCTGACCACACACCCAGAATAACATACAGTCTTAAAAGCCACTCAGAAAAATAGGCAGTTGTATGATCTTCAAATGGATCACAGCATGCTATTTTTACATATGCTATTCTCTGCAACATGTGGAGCATCTGCATTTTACTGCACAGTTGCAAACTGGAAGAAGGGGACATGGTTAGAAAGAAGTTACCTTATTAAGCAATCTGCAAATGACTGAATCTAAAACATGGCATCTGTCTTATACCTTGGTATATTGTATATCGGCCTCCATGAAAACTAAAGATATTATAAGGCGGTTGTGAGACAGATTTTCATATAATGAAATGAAATTTTCATATAATGGCCCCATGTCTTTATAGTTGTATGGCAGATGGCACTATATGGGTTGTAGTGTCTTTCTTCTTCACTAAGTAGTGGCAGAGAAGCTCTGCTTGCATGCCTGGTGCAGCTTTGCTTGATCTTGACCAGTTTGGGTATTAGGCAGGTGTGTAGCTATGGGGGGTGGGTGACAGCATTGCCCCCAAATAAGATTTCTGCTCCTCCAATGAAATTTTCCTTCAGTCCCTAAATTTCTAGCATTGCCAAGAGTGAGACATTGAAAATTGTTCACACCTAGAACTTATATTTGCTACATTCACATATTTATTACTGATGTGCTACGAGATCACTGTAGAAGTTCTTGATCACTAACAGTTGAATGCTCAGAGGTAATAGACAGGAGTTCTCTTTTAAATTCCACATTTTAAAATTGCTCACATGACACCTTATAGTATAATTCCTTGTTTTTGTCATGTTATGGAAGAGCAATTGAAAAAACATTTGGTTACTTTAAACCTCTAGAATAATACATGGCAAGGGAATATATAGCTGTAATAGTTGTATCGTAGTACCATAATAATGACAAGTCTTATTGGTTATCTTGTGGTTTTTCACTTGAGGTTTTTCAAAATATTGCAGCCTGAAATTAGGTGTCTAGTTAATAGAAGAGAGACAGAATAAAACAACAAATATCCTACATGTATTTGGAAACAAGTCCTTCAAAGCATATACAGTTGGCCCTCTACATTCACAGGTTTGACATCAGCAGATTTGACTATTCATGGGTTTGCCGCTGCCCCCCTGAAGCCTGAGCCCACCATGTGCACATTCACACAAAAACTTCAGGATTTATGAGAGAGGAGCACTAGCATTCACCACATTGGCTGCCTTCTGTAGCTGGCTGCTTTGTTAGATGCTTGGTGCGGGAGAGCTCTGATGATCAGCCGTCCTCAAGCTGGGAGAAGGCAGAGCAGCAGTGATTTCTGTTGCCAAGAGCCTCCGAAGCTGTCTGCTGTATGTGCATTGGGAGACTCTTGGCCATGGAGATTTCTTCTTCCCCAAGCACAAGCACAGCAGCATGGGGCTGCTGTGTGAATGTGCATGGCTGCCCCAGGCTTCAGAAGGCAGGTCAGTGGCTGAGGGGTCAGGCTGCAAAGCTTACATTCTTTATACTCCCCCCCCTCCGTGGAGCCCCCACCCAGCCACCCACTTTGCAAACCTGAGGGGCCTTTCTGGGGAGCTCTGCTCCCATCTTCACTACGTATTCACATTTTTTTCACTTTTGTAGGGGTCCTGTGCCTCTAACCCCCACTAGTGTGGAGGGCTGACTATATTGGTCTTGATTAAATAAGTGTTATCATATGATTGCTTTAGGCAGGTTATAAAGCCTACTGAGGTGGGGTCAGAATTCACACATAGCAAACAGACAAGATTGCAGCTTGGATCTGACTCCCACATCACCATCTCCTTCTCCTTCTCCTTCTCTTTCTCTTTCTCCTTCTCCTTCTCCTTCTGGAGTGCATTTTCTACCGAAGTCTTGTTGTCTGTTTTAGCATCACCTGGAGGCAGCAGGGGTGGGCAATGAACAATTTCCTTTCTAGCATGTATGTTTTACATACACAGATTCTGTATTATAAAGAATATCAATTATGGGTAAGGGAACAGTAAAAAGACCCCAACACACACACACACACACCAAAAAGAAGAAGAAGAAAGAAAAAGTCTCAATGTGTGCAAACATTTGGCTTCATAGTAAACTAGATAGGACTGTATACAGAGTTTGAGCTGTATCTATGAATGTCTAAATTGCAGCAAATTGTAAAATTCTTTTGTATCTTGTTCTGCCCACATATTACTCATAGACCTAACTATTAAAAAATAAAACAGTTTGTACAATTAAAGAAATATTTATGACAATATAAAACAAGGCTCCTTTCTGTCTGTCAGTCTCTCTCTCTCTCTCTTACAACAAATATACACACACTCTAGTGCAGACACAATGGTACTGGGACCCTTCAGAAAGACACAGATCATTAAATGTGAAAGCTGACAATGAAGGAGAATGAGAGCACACTAGAAAAAGGCCTTAGCTGCCTTTTCCTAATATACTTGCTAATTATCAAACTAAAGGCTAAAGATTAGAGGCAGAACAGAATCAGGTTTACTTGTTTTGTGCAAAAGAGGGTCAAATTGCCAAAAGCATAGCAGCAATTATGAGAATAAATCAGCTTAAAAATAGAGTTTAGCAAATGTACTGGAAAAAGAACAGAATCTACTACAACAACTAGCAAAGAGTGTTGGCACACAATCCACTGCAAGCTTCTGCTGCACAAACTTTAGTAAACTGAATGGGAACTGCCCAAGGACATGGCAGTCCTCTTGTATTTCTCCAGTTCATTTTAGTGTGGCCTTTTGCACTCATGGATTATGCCCTTCCCTATATATGCCAAGTGTTGTAGGCTATATTTCAGAGGAAGCAAACCACCTATGAATATTCCTTGCCTAAGAAAACCCTATGAAGAATTCATGAGGTTGCCATAAATCGACAGGTGACTTGAAGGTGTGTGCGTGCGTACACACACACACACACACACACACACTATGTTTACTATATATGTACATTTTCTATCTATTGCATGAATTATATCCTTCTCTCATTCTTATCCAAAGCAGGGGCAACATTTACAATAGATAAAACAATAATATTGGGAAGTTGTTGTTTTTTTAAAAAGAGATAATTTGGGAACATCCTTTAGACATATGCTGTTTATGGAAATTGATACTTTTAAAATGTTGCTTAGAATGTGTAGCAAATGTACATAGGTGACATCATTTGTCTATAATTCCCATATATTTATACCAGCTCCATATAGTTTATATCGAATAATTATACAGAAAAGTATCTATTACAAAATAAGTTTTAAAGAAAAGTGTGAAGTCATACTATAACAATACAAAAGCATTATTTTAAATAAAATGTTTGTAGCCAATGTTATGAGATTTTTATTTGGGGAGGGGCAGCACTGCCTTTGGGGAGAGTGAAGTAGCCATCTAAGGCAGCAAGGCTCTAGATGGGACAAACTGTGCCATTTCTCCTCATGAGAAGGCCTGCTGCTGCTGTACATATTTTATCTTGCCTCGTTTCTAATTCATTACTTTTTTCTTGTCAACATGTCATAGATGTTAGTGAAAAAACAAATCCTGTTACAAATCCACAATTTAACCATCCCATAGACAATTTTGCTGCTATAATGAGGATTAACTGGTTTATTAAACTCTTTGGACTTTCCTCAGGAGAGTTAGAAATTGGGCCAAATAGTGATGAAAAACTGTGCAGTGCTTTTGAAAAATTGCAAACGGCAACAGAAGACCTACCAGATTTTTTTTTTCTGGGGCTGGGAGTCAGAGAGGGTGTTGCAGGGATTGGCAACAAAATCCAGTTTTCTTCTTCCATACACAAGCGTAGATGCTTTTCATGTAGAATTTTCTAAACTGTCACCTCATAATAGACAAAGTCAAAACAGCTGTTTAAGCTATGGTATGCTAACTCTCCCTATTATAATATTTTATTGTGGTAGAATCACTTTGGTAGAGCCAACATATATTTTCATGGTTGTGTGTGTGAATCAAGTTATGCTGCTCATGGCCCTTGTATCTAAAACTCAAAAGATTTTGCTTAGGGCGCAGATGTTACAAAAGGCTGAGACAGAAATGAAATTAAAGAAATGAATCAAAAAGATGTAGCTCTCAAAATATGCCATTGCTCTGTTTCATTCACTGAATTTTATGAGGTCTTCAGGTGATGTCTTCCTCCAGTTGTAACTTTCCTTCTTTCCCCAAAACTTTTTCTGTCTTTTTTTCTTACCGCAGAAATTCTGTGAAAGATAAAAAGATAGAAGAGCTACGCAGTACCTTCTTACTGATAGTGTGAGTAATCCTCTGATGGTAACCATTTCCATCCTCAACCCTAACATTTCATTCAAGGTCTGAAGAGCAATGCAAAAGGACAGAAAGGGTCAGGGCTAACTGTAAAACAATCTAAATTATAAAGCTGTGGGGCATAAGTTTATCTTGTGAAGTTATTGTCCTGGCTACAAAGTACAATGCATTGTAGAGTCTTTAAAGTACATGGGAGAAGGCTTGGTGCAACTGAGCAGAATGAATTGTGTTTTTACACACATATATAATACAGTAAAATCTTTTTTCCCCCCATGAAATATTATACTTAAAAGTCATTAGAAAGATTATTTTCCTGAGGGCAAGAATTAACATTGTAGCTCAAAGCTATTGAGTGTAAAGGAAATGCACATTTATTTATTTATTAATACAATCTTTTATGTGATGCAGAAAATCATTGCAAAATTCATCAAAGGATGCTAACTTCCTAGAAATTGCTGATGGCAAACTGTCCAAGCTTATTTGACGCCTTCCTTTTGACAATTAACATTTGATGTCTCCTGTTTGTTGTGTAATGAAATCTAGTCTTGTAGCCTCTGAGAAAGATCTATACCTGAATTGTTTCATGTCAGTTGAAAGGAATTCTGGATTACATGAGTATTGGGTGGGACACATTTCATTTTTGTAAAAACCAATTTTATGATCGAGTACTACTGGACAAAATTCTATTCAATAAAATCATTAGGACTTTTAAGTTCTTAACCTTGCCCAATCATGGCCATTCTGATTTGATTTTGGCTGTTCCCAATATGTTCCCTGGAGCATTGGGCAGAGTTTATTACAATTACAGTTGTCCCTTCACATTCACTGGGGTTTGGTTCCAGGACCCCCCGGGAATACCCAAATCCATGAATACTCAAGTCCCATTATATGCAATGGCATAGCAAAATGGTGTCTCTTACATAAGATGGCAAAATCAAGGTTTGCTTTTTGGATTATTATTTTTTAAAGAATATTTTCAAGCCGTGAATACTTAAATCCGTGAATGCCAAATCCGTGAATGCGGAGGGACAACTGTACTGCTATTACAACTGAATGTTTATTATAATTACTGCTATTACAATTGAATGTTTATTACAATTACTGGTATTAGTGGTAACTAATTACTGGTAACTATATTGTGGAAATAGTAAAATTCATTGGTCACCCAGTGTTATTGTCAGTTCTTGGCTCATTTAAGTTATGGTGTATACTATTTAATCAAAAAAATTATTTTCTTATTTTCATCCACTTCTGTGAGGCTTGTCATATACCCCTCCCATCATGTTTAGCTTAGAATAATAGGTCTGTTCTAGAACAGTATTTGTCACCATTTATGATTTCATTCTCTCTTTGTAAACTTCTATACACTTCTGTCCTCACCCCCCTGCAATCACCTTAGCCACTTCATTTCCAAAATAGTCCCTGATCACATAATGGCTAGCATCCTGTTTGTTACTCCTTGCTAGAGTAGACCTGTTCAATTTATTGATGAATGGTAAGTCAACACATAGGTCAATCCCATTGATTCAATGGAACTATTCTTGTCAGGATTAACAACAGAACTGAATCCAATATTTCATTTCTTCCTCTTTTTCAGCAATTCCCATGGGACTTTAAACCACAATCTTTAATCCCCTATAGGTACTTACTTGCCTGACTGGCTGGAGGAAGAAATCCTCCCCTATCTTGTAGCCTCAAAAGCTGTTCCAGAAAGCTGGGAAACCCTTTGGAAAACATTCTAGCAGGAATTGAGGGAGAGTCCTTGGATTCCAGCTCTTGTCATGTTAATAATAATAATAATAAAATAATAAAATTTTATTTCTATCCCGCCCCTCTGCAACGCAATGTTTCCTGGGATTGCTTTGGGTGAATCCACATGCTTTCCTGGACTGCTTAGGGGTTATATTTTTTACACCTAAGATAGAAATAGCAGTTGTCTGACCATAACTTAATCCTGTTGTCCACATCCGTGGGGGTGGGGTAGGCAGTGTCCCCTAGATAAGAGTTCTGCCTGTCAATGAAATTTTCCTTCAACCTCCAAATTTCTAGCACTGCAGAGACTGAGACACTAAAAATTGTTCACCCCTAGAATTCATCTATTTGCTGTGTTCACATTCACTTATCAACTCTGCCTGCCCCTTTTCTTTGAAAGCCTAAACTGTATTTCTACATGTTCAATTAAAGTTTCAGTTACTGCAATGCTAGAAATTTGGGGGCTGAAAGAAAATTTCATGGAGGGCAGAATTCTTATTGGGGGCAGGGGAAATGCCCTCATTTTGCCCCCCTTTAACTACACCTCTGATTTCAGTTACTACTTCTCTACCCTTTTTGTATTCTTCAGCTGGTAGCTGGGTATGTAAAGTCAGGAATTAGCTGGGGTATATCCATCACACCTGTCTTACTGTTTAAAAGTTTGACTTCCAACCTACATATGTTTTGTTCTGTATAATATCAAACCAGAAGAAATCTCTGGTGTTTACAAAAGGCTTTGTTACATGGGAAGATATTTGAATAACCCAGGACAAAGGCCAAACAGTTAAACACAAATTATATTGTGTTTATTTTAAGTCATTTAAAACCATGTTCTGTAACAGAAATAAACTATAAGTGCTCACCCAGTTTACTGCTGCTGAGGCAACCACCAGAGTGCAATTTCCACACAGATGGAGCTGTAAATCATTAGTTTATCCCTAGTTGATCATTAGTTCATTAGTGCTGAAAGGGTTAGGTGGGGATTTTCCCTTGTGGAGTAATAACTATTGTTACTATTGTTTCCCCTTCCTGGGTAGTAACTACTTTCCTGGACAGGGATAACCTGGACACTGGATCATGCATTTGGTAATTTCACATTTATATTGCTGGAATGCACTTCATGCAGGTTCAGAAGCTGCTTGGTCCAGACGGTGCCTCAGAGGCAGCTTGTGACAGCCATGGTGCTGGCTGCATACATACTATGTAGGTATTGAGACAACTGCACTGACTACCTATTAGCTACCAGGCTAAGATCAAGGTCTTCCTGTTGACATAAAAAACCCTGAAAAATATGGGACAGCTTACCTGCAGATCACCTTCCTTGATATAGACTGGTGAGGCAGCTAAATAAGAATCCTTGTTGGTTGTACTGTGATCTATAGCTGATTGCCACCCAGTGCCAACTGTTTTGATGCTTTCCTTTTGGGAGTGCCCTCCCTTGTATTCAGAAGGTGCTAACTCCAGACTGCTTTATGTGCCATTTAAAACCTAACTCCTCCTTTTAAAACCTGTATCTTCAGCCAAGCCTTTTCTGACTTGTTTGTATCACCCAGTTTCTGAAATGTTTGTGTCTTTTAATTTTAAAAATTTCAATAAAGATTTGTCTATTATCATGGTAGTTTTTTAAAAAAATAAGCTTTTGTTGTAAGCAGTCTATAAATCTACTAAATAAAGAAACTGTGCTACTTTTTCTGGTTGTTATTAAGACCTGTAGCTTGAAGATAATTTGAGGTGTGTGTACTGAACCACCATAGGCAGGTCAGGATGGACTTGGAACAAACTGAGTCATTGGTCTTCATTTTCTATATGCAGAGGTAGTAGGAGAGAGGGACTTAAAGCTACCATGAGTTCATCTGGGGTACAAGGTGCTTTCCTGGTCTCTCGTGTAGCAGAGTGAGCCAGGTGACTCAGAAAAAATTGGGATGCTGTTACAATACAGCAAATCACCAGATATTTGTTTTTGTTTTGTTTACTACATAAGAGCATCATGTAGATTTGCTTCAGGAGGCTCCTCAGTGTCTTGAATAGGTCCTGCATCATGACTGGTTATCAGAATTCGATGGCACGTCTTTGGGATCCTGAATCAATCTCCATTATACCAGTGTAATATGTCCGAATGTAAAAGGCACTGTTAATCCTTCAGAAAGCACAGCCATTGAAAGCAAGTAACATTCACATGGGCAATACAAGCATGATAGCAAAATTCTGCCTTTTCAAAAGGCAGATGTAGTAGAATTTATATTTCGAAAGCAATAGATGGACTTGTGGTTTGATCAGACAAGGCTCTTTTTATGTTCTGATATAATAATGTAGGAAAAGAAATGATGCAGCTCAGAGGTTTCAAAAGTCAGAGTTAGCCTTATGGGGTTTTTGGGTGTGTCCCCCCCCCTCCCGACAAGCACTTCCCCACTGGCTACAATTGGTATGGAGTCATACTTATTTGGGCCTCTGAGGGAAATCTTGGCTTTATTTTTTTATGGACATAAGGGGACTGAATGTGTACTTAGTGTAGTTTTTTTTATGTGTGTATGCATGCAATTTATTCTATCTCTTTAATGTACAAAAGGGAGCAGGTCCCCTGTAGTGTTGGAAAGAGGGAGTCTTTCGATAATATTTTAACCTCAAGGGTGAATGAGAGAACATGGTACAATTTTCCTTTTGTCTTGACTCCAAGTGCTGGCTGAAACAGCTCATCGTAATTAGAAGCTTCTCAGCAGCTGTGGATAACCTTGAAGGTTGCACTGGGTCCTTTTTATTACCCTTGGCTCTCCACTGCATTGTAAATAATGTCTCATTAAAAAATGAAAAGCTTTGTCTTCCAGAATTAACTTTACAAAAAGGTTACACTCTACATCCTGAAATGCATCGCTGGCTGAACCCTGTGCTCTTTCCCTCTTGCCCCTTTCTACTTTTTTTTAAAAAAAAAATTATTATTTCTGAGGAATTTGTCAAAAGCTTTTAGCAGAATCAGTCTATTTAACTTAGCTCTTTCAGGTTTCTGAAAACGAGTCAGCACCTATATTTAATGACAATAATATTCCTGGAGGGGCAAAAATCAGAAAGCAGTTGAAATTAGAGTGAAGAGGAAATATTTATTCAGGAAAAAGTGCAAGTCTGCAAAGGCTGAGCACATGCTGGAACAAGTTAGTGAGTCGCTACTCTCATTACCCCTTGCTTGTATTTAGCAATTTTTAAAATCAGTCCTGCAGATTTTCATTTTCTAATTCCCCTTAGTACAAGGTAACTGCACAATGTTAGAAGAAATGGTAAGATACTAAGAAAGCACTGTATTGCTCTTAAAGTGCAAGATCTAGGGGGAATAAGTGGGTTTATATATAGCCACATTCCTACCTAGGTACACAGCCAGTTCTTTAGTTCTGTGAATGCTTCTACCTACTCTCTTAAATAGAGTATTGCAGGCAGACATCAGTCATTCTTTGGGCTGGGAGTATTGTTTATGGTTTGAAAGAACTGGCCAAGAGTTGGCTGAGAGACTGTTTTTATCTTCTGTGCAGAGTCTCCCCTTTAGTTAGCTTAGTCAAGTTATGCCAAGTGAGTTTAATGCAGTCAGTTCCTTTCTGCACTTTGATGAATGTTTTTCTACTTTCAGAACTAATTTAAAATTTTATGCTGCAACATGTCTAGTACAGAAGAGAAATACTGTAATATGTTGTAGCAGAATTTAATATAGAACAATGGGTGGTATCCAGGATAATTCTTTAAAAAGGCCTGTGTGCACTGTAGTGCCAGGCTCATAGATAGATTGCCAACAATGCATTGTGGTCTTCTAGGCATTGGATTAAATCCTTATTCTTTGTACCCTCTGTGTTTCTCCTGAAATTTATTTTGCACCTATGACTCACAATTCATGTCTGGTGGGCTTACCCAGACATGCTGAAGAGGATTATAACTGTGTCTAGGAAGCCTGAATCCAGGCAATCTATTAGATTGCCATTTATTAGGAATGGGTGAGAATAAGAACTGTGGTTTCAGAAACTGCTTCAGTGCTTCTTTGGAATAAGTAATAAGGATTTGTATTGCACAGTCTTAAATAAAATTGATAAAAATGTACCATGAAAATTACTGAAATTTGAATATAAGAATTCAGTGCTCAATACATAATTTTTCTCCTTTTCTCCACCTGTCTGCAGGACACTAAAAGGACATTAGTGCAATAAAAGTAAGTTTCAGAAAACTGGATTTGAAGACATTTAATGTAGTTAATGCTTGGAGCATTTTGAGAGGAAGTGGAAATATAAGGCCAAAATACTGCATCAGGAAATGTACCTGTATCATGTAGCTACATCTCCATATCTATATGTCCCCACAAAACGTAGCTTGTAAATGATGTATCCCCCCCACCAACACAGCCATTTCTGTCTTGTTGGAGAATAGGGGTATGAGCAGAGACACATCCATCTATTTTCCTATAGCTAGACATGCTGTTCACAGGCATCTGCAGAGATCTCTGGGAACCCTTGCAAGCTTTCTGCTGTTGATGTCTACAATGCAATGTGTCTATGTACAATAAATAGCTGGATGTGTCCTTGCTCATTTCCCTCACCTTGCTGACAACACAAAAATGGCCATGTTTGGGAGGGAGCTGCGCTGCTTAAAAGTTGAGGGTTTTATTGGGGGGGGGGGTTGGTTCTTGTATGGTTGGAACAGAATCAACCATAAAAGAGAATTGCAGTGGCATCAGTCCAATGTGCACCATTGTAATTCACTGACAATATGTCATCTAAAATGTTATAGATAATTGCTTTAATTAAAGCTTGGAACCAATATGTTAAACAGTAATATCATTACTTGTTACTTTTTTCTTTTAGTAACAAGAGACTATGATGTTACTTTAAAAAGTCAAATGTTTACATCAAGAACCTTGACATCAGAATTTTTGTACAATTTACTCATTATTGTAGAAACATTACTTCTGGAGAAATGGTGGTCATTTTTATGATTTGGGGAGTTGTGGTGACCTCCCCCTTTAAGAGTGTTAATGACAATGACAAAGAAGTAACCAATGCTTTTTAAAGGGGAAAAATGCCAAGCTTTGGTTCTCAGATCTTTGTAAATTTTTCCATAGTAAGTTATAACAATTTATTGTAGATCTGCATAACTATGATAGGACAAGAACCATGTGTACCACTGTCTGCTTCTGCAATGCTCTGTGAGCTAAGTAGGGTTCCCCCTATGTACAATCTCCTCAAAATGCCTTACTGCTTTATTTCACCAGTTGTGCCACCACAGCTCACTTGGTGAGACTTCTGAATGTCTCTTCTCCATCAAATTCTGCTCCATCCTGCTGTGCATAAGATGATAGTGGTTGGAGGAGCATGAACCCATGTATGATCTTTGCTAGTACAGTATTCTAAAACAAGTTAAGGTACTTGCTTATGGGTCAGTGCAACAACCTAGGCTGTGACAAGTGTACTCATCTTGCAAATAGCAATGTGCCTGATCTTCTTCATTGTAGTACTACATTGGACCAGGTCTTTAGAGCTGCATGTAATATCTATCTTTTACTCCTTTGGGCCCAGTTTGCAAAGAGACTGTGGATCCTAAGCTAAAACTCTAAACATATATATGAAAAAAGGGAGCTGCTGCAAAGCTCATGCCAAGAGGAAAACCAGCATCTTTCAATTTTAATTTCCCAAGTCAGCTTACCATGTCACCCAGACCAGAAGTGGTCGTTCAAACAAACTCTAGTTTGTTTAACAAGGCAATTTTAGAACCTACATTTGAAGTCATCTTGTTTTTAAACTGATCAGAGTACAATGACATAGCAAGCTAAGATTCAAGATGGGTAAGGAGCTCTCAGAGTCTTCCTTTGTAGTTGTATGGGACTAGGAGGGAGGATGGGAATGTACACAAGCCTGAGGCTTGCAGGGGCTCTTCCTACTCTTGCACATATTTCTAAGTCTTGGTTATTGTGTCATGTGGATAAGTCATTATGTAGCTTAAGAAATTGTAATTCTAAATTTTAATTGGAAGTGAACAAATAGCTGTGATTTTTTCATAACAATATGCAATATCCAAAATGCAATGTAATGTAAGTTCAAGCCTGGTTACATTCAAATATGTGTAATCTTATTCTGCAGTGCATTTCCAAACAGTCCCCTCTGACCTGCATATTTCTGACTGTATCACCCATTGTTGTTGTTGTTAACTGCTGTCAAGTTGACTTCGAGTTATGGCAACCCTATGAATGACAGACCTGCAAGTCACCCTATCATCAACAGTCCTGCTCAGACCTTGCAGACTCAGGACCATGGCTTCCTTGATTGAGTCTGTCCACCTGGAATGTGGTCTTCCTATTTTCCTACTGCCTTCTACTTCACCAAGCATTATTATCTTTTGTAATGAGTTATGTCTTTTCATGACAACAGTCTCTGTTTAGTCATCTTTGCTTCTAGGGAGAGTTCAGGCTTGATTTGCTCTTGGACCCATAGATTTGTCTTTTTAGCAATCCACAGAATCCATAGAACTCTTCTCCATCATCACATTTCAAATGAGTTTTCTTCCTATCAGCTTTCTTTACTGTCTAGCTTTCACAACCATACATAGAAATGGGAAATACGATGGCATGGACAATCCTAACTTTAGTATTCAATGATATATCTTGACACTTCAGAATCTTGTCTAGTTCTCCCTTCATAGCTGCCCTACCAAGTCCTAGTATTCTCCATATTTCTTAATTGCAGTCTCCATTCTGATTAATGATTGAGCCAAGGGATGGAAAATCTTTCACTATTTCTATGTCTTCATCATCCAGTTAAAAGTTAAGTAAATCATCTGTGGCCGTTATTTTTGTTTTCTTAATGTTCAACTATAAGCCTGGCTTTGCACTTTCTTCCTTGACTTTCTTCAGTAATCATTTCAAGTCTTTGCTATTTTCTGCTAGTACTGTAGTATGGTGTCATCTGCATATCTTAAATTGTTGATGTTCCTTCCTCCAATTTACATGCCTTCTTCCTCCAAGTCTAATCCTGCCATAGAGCCACTGCTAAGGACAAGAAGGGCTGGTTCATATCCTGCCCTCAAACTGAAGGGGCACGTGTCATCAGTACTTTCTGCATTCTGCCCAGAGACTTTCATCCCCCAACAGCCATTATGGGCATGACTGGCTGGAGAGCACTTTGATGTGCATATTATTCTTCCTTCCTCTTGCCCAGAAAGGAGAGCTCCATAGACATCACTGCCTCTGTTAAGTCATCCTGCACTAAGCTGCCTTTTCTGCAAATACTTTGCTAATTCTGGCAGTAGTTGCTTTCCAGCCAGTGAATGGGTCTCCTTTTTACTTCTCACCACCTTCCACTTTTTACAAGTCATGGACATAAGATAAGGGGAAGTAGTTTTTAGCATGACAACAATGATGCTAGAGATGTCCTCATTGAGAGATCGGTGCCATGGCTAGACTGATTTTCCTATTTCAGGTTGTTCCTTGATGAAAACTGAAATTGTGGTGGAAATGGTACTTGATAAATTTGTCCACAGAATTCCTATTCTAGATTCTTCCCATGTGTACCCCATTTCACAAATAAAATAGCAGTGTTCCTTTGTAAAAAAAACAACTTGGAAGGAACTACATTCATTTTCTTCTAAAGAAATCTAGTAATAAGTGTTGCTTTGTTTTTTTTTAAAAAAATAACAATTTAAAGTACTGCTTTGGTGTTGTTTTACTTATTCTTCTATGAATCTCCAAGCCCTGACTACATACAATCATAACATATGGCTACAGTTATGTGATTATGATTTCAGGGTATTATATTTTTTTTTTATATAATGAAGAGGGAAACATCTGGGTTGGAGAATACTGTAAAGTGGAAAAGATTTTGCTGTGTAACTGACCATAGTATTAAAAGGTATAAAAATAATTTTAAACATATGAGGAAGACTTTTTTAAAAAGAGTTTTCAGACCTCAGTTCTCCTTTTCGTGCTGAGGCTTTTAAAAGAACCCTCTAAATTAATGAGTTACCCTGATCCTACAGGTAATGCTCCCTAACTGCTTTTGATTTATATAATCTGTTTCATACAAGTAGGATATAGATGTATGTTATAATTTAACAGTATGTAATAAAACCGTTTGATTAAAGTATTTTATTAACAGTATAAGCTAAGAAAATCATAGTTAATTAACCCTGAAATCCTGTAGTCCCTGGGAAGGTACTTCATGAGGCATACCATATCTCAGATCTCTCTCCCGCACCACTGAGAATGGAAAGAGAAGTCCATTGTCAGGAGGGGGGAATCCAGCTTCAGAACCTCCTTCCCATCTTTCTGCAGATACTTTTGCAGGGAGAAATTCTCCACTGTTATATGGCAGAGGCAGGACTGTGTGTTTGGTGTGGATGGATTGGGAGAGGCTTTGGATCCTAAACCTTTGCAGCCTGCCTGGAGCTGGCATAAATATTTTGCCTTCCAGTGCTTGCCTGAAGGAGGAAATAGCTCAGAAAAAGAATTCGGATAGAAGGAGAGATGAAATCCACTTTATTGTGAGGTCTTTAAATGTGCCCTCAGGACTTTAAATGTGTTGGAGGCTCTTACCAGAGAACATTCTGAATCTTGTCATTCTTCTGAATTAATCATTATAGTTGCTGACATATTCCAGAAACTCTCAGAATATAGAAGCCTGTAGGTTTTATCATGTACAGACTGATGGGTCACATTTGCTTTGTGCAGGTTGAGTCTGTGAATCTCTGAATGTTCCCATAATGCACAATGTATCCAGGGTTATTTAGACCCATGGGAGCTGTAGTTCTGTAATCAGTGAAATATTGCATAATAACCCCAACACTACCACCACCATGGATGTGTGTGAACATTGGAAGTACATAGCCTGCTAGAGTTGTGGATAACAACACAGAAGACTTTCCACATTGCAAAACAAATGTGACCTTGGAATGGCATTCAACTCCCTTGGACAAGAGAGAGCTCCAGACAGATTTGGATTACAATATTCATTTAATGTATGCAATGAATACAGTTGCCTCTCAGATTTCACAGGCATTAGTGTTACAGCAGCCCTGTGAAAGAGGGAAAACTGTGAATGTAGGCCTGCTAATATTTTTTCACCTGAGAGAACACTTTTCTAGGTGTTTGAAGGTACTCCAGTGTGATTCTATGGTCAACATCTAGTGGAAGTTGACCATAGAATTCCTCTGGAGGACCTACAGATGCCTAGAGAAAACATATCAATCAAATCTGCAAATAATCAAATCTGCCAGTGCTTAACCTCCAAATACGGAGGGGTAACTATATATCATTTAATCATAAAATTCACAGCCCTGCTGCAGATACATTTTGGTATATTCTTCTCACAAGCTGCCAGTTACTAGTGGCATCTGAACAATTTTTCACTAACCCTTTGTGGAAAGTTGCTCCTGGAATAATCCATATTACTTTTCTAAGATTAATTCAACTGTGAAAGTTGTGTGCTAAGATTTATGGCAGGATCTAGTGCTAGATTTTTGCTTGTAGAACAACTCAGTTCAGTGTAACTAGGAGGGAAGATCCAACACTGCAGAGCGCCGCATCCCATGCACACCTATGAAACTAGTTTTGGAGGGCTGGGGTTTGGGCTGAGCATAGACACCTATCTCTCTCAGCAGCAAAGGAAACACCCCTCCTGCTGGGCTTGCAACTTCCCTAGCAGCACAAAAGGACTGAGCAGAGACCTCAGTCTCCCTCACCCCCACATAGGAGAGAAAGAGATGCATTCCCTTCCCCCAACCAAAGTCAGAGCTGAGCAGAGATACCTATCCCTCACAGAGGGGAAGGAGGAAAGTTCAACTGCAAATACCAGATGAGTCTCAATTTTGGGGAAAGGATGGGGGAATAAGTAAAGTTAATAGTAATGATAATCCTGCCATAACATTGGCTTTAGCTTCCTGTCATAGCATGACACATGATGAATTCATGCATGCTTAAAAATAAGCTGCCATAAAGCCTCAATGATTTTTTGCAAATAATAATAATAATAATAATAATAATACCCCATCAATACTTAATAATTTTCTAAAGGAAAGAAACAATGACATATTTCATTACTTCACCACTGTTTTATTGTTTTATTAATTGTGTTTACTATCCAGAACGTGTCCAGAGGAGGGTGACTAAAATGGTGAAAGGTCTGGAAACCATGCCTTATGAGGAAAGACTTAGGGAGCTGGGTATGTTTAGCCTGGAAAAAAGATGGTTAAGGGGTGATATGATAGCCCTGTTTAAGTATTTGAAGGGGTGTCACATTGAGGATGGAGCAAGCTTGTTTTCTGCTGCTCCAGAGACTGGAACACGGAGCAATGGATGCAAGCTCCAGAAACAGAGATTCCACCTCAACATTAGGAGGAACTTTCTGACAGTAAGAGCTGTTTGGCAGTGGAACACACTCCCTCGGAGCATGATGGTGTCTCCTTCCTCGGAGGTCTTTAAACAGAGGCTGGATGGCCATATATCAGGGATGCTTTGATCATGATTTCCTGCATGGCAGGGGGTTGGACTGGATGGCCCTTGCAGTCTCTTCCAACTCTACAATTCTATGATTCTATGATTCTATTTTATTATGGCATACTGCTTTGGGATTTCCTTGGGTTCCCTACTTGATATGTATATTTGATGCATTGACTGGCCAAACTTGGCCATTCCTGGCTTGACCAATCTAGAAGCCTCTTACCACTTGCCTGTGACAGTGGCTGCAGTTGATGCAGTCTGACATCAGGCACAGCCATATATTGGCCCCATGTATTTTTGTGAACTGCTTAAATTTAATGTAGGGTAGCACCAGTAGCAACTGTTTACCTCCCTCTTGCTTACTGCCATCTCATTGCTATGTTCTCTAATCTCAAGATGGTTTGTTTTGTATTATTTGTATTAGTTATTTACACCCAGCTCTTCAGCCACAAGGCTATCAGAGCGGCTTACAAATTGTTTTAAGCAATAGCAATTTACACATCTACACTGCATTAAGCAGTTTCCAATGTGTGTTAGCTAATTGCCCCCACAAGCCGGGTACTCATTTTACCGACCTACGAAAGGATGGAAGGCTGAGTGAACTTTGGAGCCCTCTGGAATCGAACTTGAAACGTGGTGATTTACAGTACTGGCATTTAACCACTGCGCCACCAGGGCTCCCTGGTGATGGCCATGAAGAGGGTGAGCAAATTTCCAACTGCAAATTTCCAAATTTTCCATGGGGGAAAAAAATACCTGAAAGCCTTGGGAAAACATAGAGCAAAAAACCACCTTGTTCCCATGACTTCAGAATTTCTAGAAATATTGTTATCTCTATGTGTGCACTGAATGCATAACATTTTGATTTGTCAGTTCAGTACCCTAAGCTCTAGCCTCATCTACCCGAGTTCCCTAATTCAAGTGAAAACCCCACATCTTCTGACAAGATAGTGAGCCCCTGTTGATAGTTACAGCCAGTAGGTGATAGTATTTTGATGCATTAATTTGATTGATACTGACTGATAGTAAAAGTTGTTACTTTTGGAACATATATACTACATTCTTAGTTATACTCCCCCTCCCCCCCCTCCTTTCTCCTTCCTTAGCACATGCTTTTCTAATGCAGTCATAGTAAAGCTGATGAATTTTTGTTTGCACAACTTCAGGGGTGCTGCAAGCAGTTTTCTGCCCTGAGGGCTATCAGTCTGCCTTTTTTTTTTTTTTTTTTTTTTTTACTATCAATAGCTGAAAGGACTGAGCAACAACAGTGCTATTGTCCTGGATAACACTATATTCATCCATCTGGACAGAGCTGGCAGGTGTGGCTGAGTGTTCTGTACTGTGATGGAGACCTGAGCATGTGAGATAACTTTCCCTAAGTGGCATTGATAGCATGAGTGTAAAAGGGCTGTCTACTGCACTGGGGAATAAGTGAATAGCTCCTGTTGAATTTTGATGGCACCTCCTTCCTCTTCTCTATCTGCCTTAAGCTGCCCCTGCCTTAAGCTGGAGACTAGAAGTCATTTTCTGAGCGAGCTGAAAAGGATTAGAGTGGCTTCACGTTCCCATGGTGGATGCACTTACCGTATTTCTTTTTGTCCCACTTTCACCTCTGGCCAAGTGAGTTCTGCAGTATTTTTAAACAACAATGACACTTTGCCAAATGCATTAACCACAGTCAAAAGCAGACTGAGCACATACATCCCAAGCAGCAATCTCTCTCTTTCAGGCTACCTGGCAAAATTTTTGTCAGTCCCTAGTCTTTGGTCTCTAATGATCCCAACTTTGAGCAGGACTACAGAGGTCATTTGGTCACATTATGTATATATATATTTAAAAGGAATAATAAGGACTTCTGAAGGCATTTAGGTGATGTTATAGTGCGTATTTATTTACTTGTTTGTTTCATTTGTGTCCTAGCTGTACTCAAAGGTGTACATGATTGTCATTCCCCGTTTTTATCCTTATAACAATCCTGTAGAATCATAGAGTTGGAAGGGACCACAAGGGCCACCCAGTCCAACCCCCTGGCATGCAGGAATACACAATCAAATCATTCCTGACAGATGGCCATCCAGCCTCTGTTTAAAAACCTCCAAAGAAGGAGACTCCACCACACTTCGAGGCAGTGCATTCCACTGCCTAACAGCTCTTACTGTCAGGAAGTCCTTCCTAATGTTTAGGTGGAATCTCTTTTCCTGTAGTTTGAGTCCATTGCTCCAAGTCCTAGTCTCTGGAGCAGCAGAAAATCCAACAGGCTGAGAGAGAGTAACAGGGCCAAGGTCACCAGTGAGCTTCATGCCCAAGTTGAGAGTTGAATCCAGGCCTTCCCAATCCTGTTCCAACAGTTCTACTGTTTGTTTGCTGTTGCAGAGGTCACAAGAGGGCAAGAATTATGGGTATAATAATTAAAGACCATAGTTTTCCACAAACTAATTCTATTTTTTCTTTCCTGTTTGCCATGTTTGATCTCAGCACTAGTTTGCAGAGGGGGGAAGTAAAGATGGAATTATTATTTATTATTAACTTCTCAAGAAGGCTATAAGATAGATCCATGAGTTCCTATTTTACAAATAATGAAGCGATTTTAAAATACTGTATATGTCATCTTGATGTGATTTTATATGTGTGGGATATTGATGTAATGCTTGTATATTTGTGTATGAAGAAGATTATTCAGAATGGTGGGAGTTCCCTGCATTTGTATACAATATGTATATTCCACATTTTGCTGCACCTTAACATCTTTGCTGAATCAAGGGATCCACCTGTATTGGCTTGCCTTGGCTTGCCTTGCTTACTGTCTGGCTGTCTAAAGCATTTTAACCCCACTCTTCAGCCAGAAAGTCTCCTATGTCAGATTCCATACAGTCCTCCCCCCAAAAAAGGAAAGTGCTTACATTCAGAGTTACAATGTTAAAGGGAAGAGGAATGAGTAGATAAACTTGGGCACTAGGACTTAAAGATAAATAATACATCTTAGAAGTGACCAACTGGAAATAAAACAGTTCAGGGAGAATGGTAGCTTAATGAAGACAGTCTTTAATAAAGCTGTTGAAATGGCTCTGTTTCCATACTCCTTCTGCTACAGCTTGATAAAAAAAAAGGCTGTTGCAAAGTGACAGCTGAGGAAAGAAGCAGGTTTGATTTGTCCTCCTTATATAAAAGAATATCTCATTACTTTCATATATTGTTAGATATGGGAAGCAGTATAGAAACTGATTAAACAGCAGTAAAATAAGCAGCAGTAGAAGCACCATAGGGCTTCAAGAAGCAGGGATTTCTCTCATTTTGCATTATGACAGAGGACTTTTTCAAACAGGGTAAAAAAAAAACCCGAGAAGGTTGGGAGAAGAACAGGGCTGTGTGATTGCATAGCCCCGTTTCAGACACCACCGTCCTCCTCCTGACCTATCTCCTGAACTTCCCCCGTGCTGTGGGCACCACTTTTCATTGACGAAGGTTTTCCATCAATAAAAAGTGGCACCCACAGCACGGAGGAAGCACGGGGAAGGTTGGGAGGAGGATGGAGGAGGACTGTGTCATCTGAAACGGGGCTCTGTAAGCGTGACACGCCTGTTCTTCTCCTGACCTCCTTGGGTTTTTTTTTAACCCTGTTTGAAAAAGTCCAGAAAGAAAGAAGCAGCAGAGGTCTCTCCTTCTCTTTCTTTTCTTTCTCAGAGCTACCACTGTTGTTGTGTGCCTTCAAGTTGTTTCCAACTTACGGCAAACCTGAGGTGAATCTATCACAGGGTTTTCTAGGCAACATTTGTTCAGAGGGGAGTTACCTTTGTCTTCCTCTGAGGCTGAGAAAGTGTGACTTGCCCAAGGTCACCCAGTGGGCTTCCATGGCAGAGCAGGGATTTGAATCCTGGTCTCTAGAGTCAGTCAAGTGCTCAAACCACTACATCACACTATTTAATTGGTACAGAGAGCTGAATAAGGGAAGAAATAGCTGGACATATGACAATGCAACTGTGAGGCTGCTCTAAGTTCTTCTCTTTAAAGGGACTGGGAAACTTGCTTTTGGCATGACGGTATATAAGTGTCTGGTTATGCCAACTTCATTCAACAGTATTAAGTAGGAAATGAGATACCCTTTTTGTATTGTTTGAGAATTTATTACATTTCTGCTGTTTATTGTGAGACATTTTTGTATACTCTATAAGTAGACTGAAATGTGAACTGTTATTGTTGTGTGCCTTCAAATAATTTCCGACTTATGATGACCCTAAGGTGAACCTATCATGGGGTTTTCTGAGGGCTGAGAGTATGTGACTGACCCAAGGACCTCCAGTGGGTTTTCATGGCCTAGCGGTGATTCGAACTCTGGTCACCAGAGTCGTGGTCCAACACTCAAACCACTATGCCACAATGCCTCCCGAAATGTGAACGCCCAACGAAAAATAAGGCATAACAGAGAGTGCATGAAAAGTAGCTGTAATTAACAAAATGAAATTTATTTAAGAACTTGGTTGCATTTTTCCTGTGCAAGTATGTGTAACAGCATGTGTGTCATCTGCTTGTTTCTTATCTGTTTGCAAAGCACAAGGCCATTTTATTTCTGATCCCCCTAATATATCTTAGATATATGAACAAAGCATTATAAAGGAAGTCTTACTCCAGACTAGACACAAACTGTGTTAATTATTTTGTGACTGTATGTTTTTGCTGCTTGCTTTTGTGGAATATGGTGATAGATGTGTTTGCTTCAGATTTTTTGTTTATGGTAAAAGACCACTTTTTAAAAGACTTGAGTTCTCAAATAATTTTAACATACTAGCAAAGATGTTGATCACATTTGGGTGGAGCGGGGAAGCTGTTGTGAATTCTGAAATTGGTAGATAACTGCTTTCATTTACTGCTAGGAAAAGATCTGTATTGTGTGTCCAGTATTACCTCTTCCAGATTGTAACTAGATACATTGTGTGTTTTGTTACATTTCAGGCAGCTGTTCTTGATGTACAGCCAAGGAGTACAGGCTCATATGCGAGACAGAAATTAGGCTTGCATTGAGCTTGTCTGCCTTTGCTTCACACAGAAGAATTAACCACATTAACTATTTAGTCATGAAGCAATATTTGAAAGTTTTAAATATTTTGTTGCTGGTTTGGAGAAGTGTTGGTTCATGATAGTATCACAAGTTTGATAACTCTTTGGAATTATGGTTCATCAATGGTTTGTATGCTTGGCATACAGCTTCTCTTTTCTGGAGAGATTTCTCTCCTTCCCACCCACCCCACCGTGGTAACCCAAACCCCCACTTTCTATCATAAGAAAGGACGGTAACTGCTTTAGAATTCTCTTTACCACATAGCTTCACATAGCTTTCTTTTCTTTTACAGATCCTTTTCTTAGTGTGTCAAGGCTTGCTTGTAAGAGAAACTGCTAAGGAAAGTAAAACAGATTCCTTGCTAAAACCAAGAGTATGGAGATTTTCACATGGGGAAATTATTCCCTGGGGAGATCGGGACAGAAATGGGGCTGTTCTGGAAGCAGCGCTGTGTTTCACCTGCCCCCGTCCCTCTCCCGATCTCCCATTGTCCTCACTCTGTGCTTGCTCCATTTCCCTCCTGCTAGGTTCCATGATTTTTTATTAACGAGGGTTCGTCGTTAATAAAAAATCATGGAACCTAGCGGGAAGGAAATGGAATGAGCACAGAGTGAAGATGATGGGAGATCGGGAGAGGGAAGTGGGCGTGTGAAACACAGCATTGCTTCCAGAACAGCCCCATTTCTGTCCTGATCTCCCCAGGGAATAATTTCCCCATGTGAAAATTTCCTATATAGAGGTGCTCCCATAGGAGAGGCAGGAGAGTTGGCAAAAACACATGATAGGCTCTGCAAAATCTCTTGGGAAATGCAGCACTGGGATTTGCCAGATATGTTGATTTTTTAAAGGAATCTTTTACCACCTGGTAATATTTTTTCCCCTTTCCCTGCACACTGGGTTGACCAAAGCTGTGGGCCCTGCTCTCCCTGTCCCCCTCCCCCTCCCCCATCAAGGCCTAGCATCTGGCAAAGGAAAAGCTGCCTGGAGCTGTATATCTTTCCTTTTCTTTGCTAACCAGCTGGAGTGAAGCACCCAGAGCAAGCAAAACACCTCTTACCTGTGCTAGCTGATTAACCATTATTTGAAACACAAAGTTTGAATGTTTTTGAGGACCCAAAAATCATTTTCTTATGCTTTTATTTTTAATGACAGGATCCTGTTCTCTTTTGCTTTTGTTTCTTCATCTGAAACAAACTAAAAGGATATTCTTTGGACTTTAGGCTGGGAGCTCTCCTGGCCATCTAATCTATCATTATTCTGATGAAGCTCATTCTTGTGATTTAGTGCCCTGGTTTAGTCCTGAAACTCTTTTATTGCACAGTCCTGTGTGTCTGTATTTGGATCTAAGTTCCACTGAATTCCATGGGAAGTGTTTTTACAACTGCAACCTGTGGCAGGGATGGGGAACTTCTAGCTCACCAAATGTTGTTGGAGCAATCCCATACTATGACTGATGGGAGAGCCACAAGTCCCCCACCTCAGACCTATAGATTGAACCCAGCAGATTTGCATCTGAATAGATATGTTTGTGGTTTATACTATTAAGTCTTAATTTCTCAGTAAAGCTGGACCCATCATTGATTTGGGAGCAGGGCTCCTTTATATCCACTGTAAACTGTTCATACTGACTCAACTTAACTTTTGGAGTTAAGGACTATGACTTTTTAGACAACCACCACAGACCTCACAACAGTTTCAGTTTTGATCCAACTGTGTTTCTTTCACCACAGCCACCCCATCAACACCTGGCATTAGATAGGAGGTAGATGCATGGTTTTCAATCTATTGAAGAATCTCCATGATTAAGAAGTAGAGAGCAGCATTAGGCCTTTCTCAAAATGAAAACCAAGTGTGGCCATTAGGCAGTTTCCCATTGCCCTTTGTATATAAACTGTTAGAAGCAAAGGGGCATCAATGCTTGTTTAAAGCGATTAGTAAGTGAAATGAGTCTAGGGGGTCATTTACATGGGCAAATATTCCTCTAAATATACCGCTAAGATAGCTCATAGTTCACATGGATCGCAGCACAGCATCGCCTCATTCAGAAGGGGGGAAGGTAAAACACCCAAATATAGCATGGCAAGGGATGTAGCTACTTTTGCAGGTATATTTGCAATGTAGCGCTTTATTGGCAGTGTAAACTACCATTCCATTAAGGGTTGCAGCAGATCTGCATTGTGATTGGTTGCTCTGATGCAGGGGTCGGCTTAAAAGAGGGGGACTGAGTTCAGTAGTGTTCAGGAAACTTTGAAAAATTCTCTCTGCTATTTTGCAAGTCTGCCAAGAAAAAGGATTCCCAAGACCTTTCAGTCATAAAGTTCCCATCTGTCAGCTCTGCTTGGGGGAGGGAGAGGGAGCGAGGGAGAGGGGGGGACTGAGGGAGGGGGAGTCAAAAATCCTCTGCTATTTTGCAAGTCTGTGAACCCTGACTAAACAAATTGTATTGAAAAAACCTGTGATAGGTTCACCTTAGGATCCTCGGCATGGCAGCAAAGTCTTTCAGCAGAGAGTGACTGAGCAGTGACTGAGTTCATTTACAAATGAACGGGTAGTGACTGAGTTCATTTACAGGCAGATTTAGAGAGAGACAGAGACAGAGCCACTTCTTTGATCTTCCCCCCTGCTATTTTGGCAGTCTGTGAGTCTTTCTTTAGCTCGAAAATGCAGGGCTTCAAAGGAAGGTCTATGCCCTTCCCCATAAAGCCTGGCTTTGCTTGGGAGGCCACGCCCCCCCCACTTTTTCAAGTCTGAACAAAAAAGCGGCATAATTAGGAAAAAAAACCTGACTGGCACAGCTGCGGAAAAGAATTAAAGCGCAAGTTGCCGCAATAAATCTGCCGTGTAAACCAGCCCTAGCTAATGCCTGCCCTTTCATTTAACTCCTCTGTATCTTCCTTTGGTCTGTATACTCAAGCCTTTTGCTTCCTTCTCACCTTCAAAGGTCACTTCCCCCTTCTCCTCTCAAGAAGTTAACTAGTCTGGAAGGAGCATCCATGAGGCTCCAACCCCAACCATGGATGCTAGCTTACACCCACACATGAGAACCAGATTTTGGGGGATCTTATAACCAAGTATAGGTCAATTTCCTTTGTCTATCTCTTTTCCCGTCCTAACATGGATTTCATGAGAAAATAAATGTTAGTTTTCCTCTCTCTTTTTTTTTAACCTTACAAGAACATTCTGAGTAATTTCTCCTGTTTCTGCTACAAGCTCATGTTGCACTAGCCACACTGCAGTCGGCTTAATATAGATACCAATATTCCTGCATAAACTATAGTAAATGAAATGTGTACCTGGAACTTAGAATTCTATTGTCCATAAGTAATATGCAGCTGTTCATTTGTAAATTCTGTACAAACCGGAAACCAGGAGTGCTTTTAAAGAATTCTCCACATAATCAAAGCTGTTCTTTTCTAAGTGTATCAGGATTATTTATTTGGTTGACCCTTTCCCCAAAACAACAGACATCCTCTCTGTGTGTAGAGTCTGCAATACCTGTGCTAATGTGATTTCACAGCTGAAGCTGCAATGTTTGCATCAGGAGCCTAGCCTTATGAATTTTGGGAAACTTCTGAAATCACAAAAATAAAGTAGGCATGGCAAGAATTACCTCAAAAATAATTTTAATTTCTGCTACATCAAAGTGTTTCTCATTGTGTAACTGAGTAGTGATGAACCCTTAACTACTCATTAAAAGTTTGTAGAAATGAACACACAGATAAGATTATTGAAAAAAGCTTCTTGTTAAAAAAAAAAAAAATTAAATGTCCTGATTTCCTTACTGCTTCTTTTCCCACAAAATGATTATATAGTCTGTTTCCTGGTATGTGGTAATTAAGCTAAAAGAATAAAGTACCTCATGAGGTGATGTTTTATTAGCATAAAAAAAATCCCATGTTGTTACTGTAGCTTCTCTCTCTTTAACAACATAAAGGCCAGGCTGAGTCACTGAAGCCAGAATTATATGTTACCTCAGATAGTTTGTAATTCTAAATCTTATACCCTGCACCATTTACAGGTTTTTACTGACATACAAAACTTTAGCAGTGAGACCACTGCAATAGTACATTTACTGCTTCTTTGTGTACATGCAATCATATCCACTAGACCCTCTCTCTCTGGCTTTTCTTTGCAAAGGAAGATTCAGGAAGGACTCATCCCGCACTTTCTGCAAGCGCGCTGATGACTGAAAAGGCCAATCCAAGTCGGTTGCAGAAAGCACAGCAGAGGGTCTCCTTGGATTATGTTTCTGGGTTGTGATTCTTTCTGCGTTGTCGTTTCTCTTCAAGACTTGTTCAGTGTGAGTTCTCAAATAAAGCTGCAGCATTGTGGATAGTGCGTCTCCATGCTTCCTGATGTGAAGCCAGGGCGGACCATTGTTGGTGATCAATTTGGCCAAGCCTGAGATGTTGTTTCAGGGAATCCTTGTATTGCTTTTTTGGAGCACCCCTCTTATGCTGACCCATGGCGAGTTCACCGTAGAGTACTATTTTTGGGAGACAATGGTCCTCCATCCTAGAAATGTGCCCTGCCCAGCGCAGCTGTGTTCTCAATATCATGGCCTCAATGCTGGTGATCCCTGCTTGCTCAAGGACAGCAACATTCATCACATAGTCAGTCCAGTGTATATTTAGGATTGTATGTATACAGCGCTGATGAAAACATTCAAGGAGTCATAAGTGTTGGCGATAGGTGACCCATGTTTCAGACCCGTAAAGGAGAATAGACAGAACAATGGCTCTATACACACTGATTTTTGTGCTTTGCCTCAGGTGTTTGTTACTCCAGACTCTTTTCTAAAGTCTTCCAAATGCGCTATATGCCTTTGCTAATCTGTGATCAATCTCTTTGTCAATCTTGGCAACTGAGGAGATGATGCTTCCCAGGTAGGTGAACTGCTGAATGGACTTAAGCACAGATCCGCTAGACCAAGCTTAAGAGAAGTGTCTTCTGGATTTTAGAAGAAGACAGATTTGAACAGAGTAGAGTAGTCTAGCCTTCATAATAGTGGTGGAATTGTATCACGTGTCCTTGGAGCAAGACTGTATACAGCTGCGTTTGGACATTATATCAGTTATGAGGCCATATCCCCCTTCTCAGAGCAGCTTTTTAACATATAGATATGTTAAAAGATATAATCAAACCCCTTTTAAAAGGAACTAGCTTTTTAAAAAGGAAGTACTCAGTTTCCACATGTTGGAAACTCCTTAGCCCCCCCCCCAGTTCACCCTGGTGCTTTTAACCTTCCACTCACCTGTTGCTCTTTGTCTCCTTTGACCTACCCACTCTCCACACAGGCACTCCTCTTCCTTACCTGCTATCCAGGTAATGTCCCTCCCTTCCCCAGTGCTCTTTCTCTTCCACTCTTTGCTCCTATACTTTTTAATTTCTTGATGTCTTTCTGGAGGCTTGCTTTGCCTTCCCTTCTGCTCACTGTCCCACCCTCTTATTAGGCAGTAGGACACTAGCATGCCAAGTTTTAGGAATCTGGGTTTCATGTTTTTGTAAATTCAGTAGAGACAGAAAGGCATGTAGAAATAAACTGCTTTTCCCATATACTAATGAAAGTACCCACCTTTGCCTGGGTTAGAAACCCAGAAGTCCTATCCCACCCTGGTGCTCTTTTTTCTATGCTGTTTTTCTTTTCTCCACTTTTTCCCTTCATTGCTGATCTCTATCCCAGCTAGTGCTATTTCAGCCTTCCCCTTCCTTAACTCTCCTCCCAAACCTTACTACCTATCAGGAGTTTTTCTCCATCTCTCTGCTAATTTCCTTATGTGGGAATACATAGCCCTTTTAAAGTAGCTTTATGGATACACAAAAGCATACTCTCTAACTGTCCTGATTTGGCAAGGACAGACCCAGTTCATCTTCTAATATCCCACTTTTTCATCTGCTTTTTAAATGTTCCTGTTTCTCTCTATCCCTCATTTCCCCCTTTCATCCTCAGCCAACTTCAATTGCTGCAAAATGAGTTCAAAGTGCAACAGTAGTTTGCACACCATTAACTTGGTGGAGGGGAGAGGAGAAAGGTGAAGTCTTTCCCTTCCCAAGAGGCTCAGACAAAAGCAAATTACTGCAGCCTTCCCTAGCTTGTCTGTTCTTCCTCGCTAATAACTTTTGTCATCTTGACCACACTCCAATGTTGTTTGGCCACACATGCCCCAGTTTTCATCTGTAAAATGGTGGAGTGTATGCAGAAGGTTGGATTTTCTGAATTTGCATGTCTCTCTCTGTGTGTGGCTTTTCTTCGCAAACGAAGATTCAGGAAGGACTCATCCTGCATTTTCTGCAAGTGCGCTGATGACTAAAAACACCAATCCGACATAGACAAGTCCGGTTGCAGAAGGCACAGCAAAAGGTTTCCTTGGGTGATGTTTCCGCGTTGTGATTCTTTCTGCATTGTCATTTCTCTTCAAGACTTGTTTGGCGTGAGTTCTCAAATAAGGCTGCAGCATTGTGGATAGTGTGTCTCCATACCTCCCGATGTGAGGCCAGGGCGGACCATTGTTGGTGATCAATTTGGCCGAGCCTGAGATGTTGTTTCAGGGAGTCCTTGTATCACTTTTTTGGAGCGCCCCTCTTACACTGACCCGTGGCGAGTTCACCGTAGAGTACTATTTTGGGGAGGCGATGATCCTCCATCCTAGAAACATGCCCTGCCCAGCGGTGTTCTCAATATCATGGCCTCAATGCTGGTGATTCCTGCTTGCTCAAGGACAGCAACACTCGTCACATAGTCAGTCCAGTCTATATTTAGGATTGTGCATAAACAGCGCTGATGGAAGCGTTCGAGGAGTCGTAAGTGTTGGCGATAGGTGACCCATGTTTCAGACCCATAAAGGAGAATAGAAAGTACAATGGCTCTATACACACTGATTTTTGTGCTTCGTCTCAGGTGTTTGTTACTCCAGACTCTTTTGTAAAGTCTTCCAAATGCGCTATATGCCTTTGCTAATCTGTGATCAATCTCTTTGTCAGTCTTGGCATCTGAGGAGATGATGCTTCCCAGGTAGGTGAACTGCTGAACAGACTTAGGCACAGAGTTGCCGAAGGCAATGTGGGGATGGTGGTGTTCGTCCTGTGGTGCAGGCTGGTAAAGAACTTCCATTTTCTTAAAGTTGACTTCCAGCCCAAACAGCTCTGCAGCTGTTGCGAAGCAGGATGTTAGGTGCTGCAGAGCTGCTTCTGTGTGGGCAACAAGGGCAACATCATCAGTGAAGAGCAGCTCATGGACTAGATAGTTTAGAGTCTTAGTGTGAGCCCTTAGACAGCTTAAGTTAAACAAGCTGCCATCAGTACGGTAACGTATATAGATGCTGTCGTCTTCTTTGAGCTCTGCCATAGCCCTTTGGAGCATCATGCTGAAGAAGATTATAAATAAAGTTGCCGCAAGAACACAACCTTGCTTCACTCCATTAGTTATAAGAAAGGGCTCTGAAAGAACATCGCCATATCTGACTTGACTGCGCTGGCCCTCATGTAGCAAGATAATCATTTTAAGGAATTTAGGGGGACATCCTAGTCTTTCCAGGATCTGCCACAGACCTTTCCTACTCACGGTGTTGAAGGCTTTGGTGAGGTCAACAAATGTTACATAGAGACCCTTGTTCTGCTCTCTACATTTCTCTTGCAGTTGTCTAAGGGCAAATACCATATCTGTAGTACTCTTATTGGCTCTGAAGCCACATTGGCTTTCAGGAAGAAGTTCTTCTGCAATGGCAGGAACTAATCTGTTCAGGAGTATCCTTTCAAGGATTTTTCCAGCAATAGAGATCAGTGTTATGCCTCGATAGGTAATCCACATATAGATGATATATGGTTCAAGGAATTTTGTGAATCCCTACAACCCATTTCCATACCAACCTTTTACTGCCATTTCTCCTTGAAGGTTTTTGTACCTTCAACTGCTGTAGAAGATGCAGATATTCAGCCCATACAGGCTTCCCAGGAATAGAGATTCTCCAAAAAGAAAGATTGTAAAACCCATTTCAGAGCAGGGTAAGTTGTCAGACCCAGAAAGCAGTAGAATTCCTTCATGCACATGTTATTATTGACTTACACATAGGTACATTCCCCTACAGAAGTAGCTGGACATTTTATATGATGTGGGAGTTTCTATTCAGTTGAAACTTGTGGAAACTGAGATGGTCATCCTGTGCATTTGCATTTTTCAATGCCGGTGCTCTTTGTGCTGCACTGTGCATTGCACATGCAATCTGCATTGTTCATTGCACTCATGCATTTCACATTTTTTGCACATTTACTTGCACAGGGATGCAATTCACTAATGCACAATTATCATGTAACTCTACTCTGTGAATGTAAAGTTACACTCCATCTTCTTGTTACTGGATCTCAGCTGAAGCGTTCAAGCAGATCATCCAAGAAGTTGCAGAAACATTTTGAAGTGACTTTTTTTTTTACACATTACACATTTTACACATACACATTAACAGTTACCCCACCTATATATGGGTTATGTCTTTTGGTATCTTTTGAGAAGGTATGGGAAAATGTGTACATCAATGCATTTTGCAAACATATATTTATACAAAAATAAGGGGAGAAATTAGGGAAGTGGCAGGGTCACTGAGTCTGGGGGGTGGGTTAGTTTTTAGTGTCAAGGAGTGGACAAGAACATTTCCATGACTCTGAACTTGTGTGTGGGGGGTGTGTGTCTAGCTTCCAGTAGAGCTTGCTTCACAGACATCAGAACAACCTTCCCCATCTGGTGCCCTCCAGATACATTGGGTTATAACGTCCTTACTTTCCATGCATCATGATATGATGAGAATTATACTCTGACAAATCAGAAGGGAACCATGTCAGGAAAGGCTGGAACTAGATATGCTTCAGGGGTGTAGTTATGTTGTGGGGAGAGAGGGATGAGGGTGTTTCCCCCTCCAAACAAGAATTCTTTGTTGGAAGTAAAGAAGCATCAATGCTTGTTTACAACTATGTGGGCGTGTTTCTGATCAGTATTTACTTCCTGCTTGCAGAGGTCACTCCCCCTTCTTTGCCCCCAAGTAGTTTTAGTGTTTTTACAACCCTTTGTCTCAGAAGCTTTTAAACCAGCAACATGAGGCAGTTCTGCCTCAAGACCTCTTACACACATGCATAGGAGTCAGGGACTCCTTCATCTAAGTTAGGTAACTCTTTTCTATCTACATTTCTTATCCAAGATGTATTCTCTGCCATAATAATCGTAAGCCCTGCTTTATAACTTTAACTTTACTGAGCATCTGGAATGTTTTATGTCCTGTCTTGCACCAGAAGCTCATGAAGCACTGGGGGGTCTGCTGCAATCTGCTTAATATATATACCAAAAACCAATCTAACAGGTTATGGATGCCCAGCACCACCACCACCACCCCGTAATGGCTCAACCTAGCACAAATGGGCATGCTTTGATACCCAAATTGAAAGGGGATGACTTCCATTCATGGCTATTCAGAGTGGAAATTCAAATGGCAGAGGAAGGCATCCTGGGCGCCCTCAAGATGCTGAGACCAACAGAGGGAGAAGTCACCATCACTCACTGGGACTACAAGAACAGTAAGGCCAGGAGTTTAATAATTCAGAGTTTAAAAGACATTCACCTAATTCACATTAAGAATGAGAGATTTGCTAAGAATATGATTCAGTCCTTACACGATTTATTTGGGCAAACTCATCTGCAGGATCAAATTGAATTGTACAGATCACTATTCTACTTGCAACTAAAGGCTGATGATGATCTTTTGAAGCATGTGGAATGATCCTGCCCTTAATGGATAAATTAGCTATAGCAGGGGTGAACTTAATAATCAACAAAAGATTGGAGTTTTGCTGGGATCTCTACCAAAGGAATTTTCACCCTTTATTTCTGGGATTAATGCAATTACAGACCCATTGTTTAAGGATGTTTTAGCTAAGTTCAGGAGGGAGGTGCAGCAGATGTCTCTGTGTAAGGCCAGATTTGGCTGTGAGAGTGGAATTGAGGCTTGTGGCTCAAATTACAGTGCCATAGAGCAACACAAGAGAGGAGCATTTGCATGTCAAGCCCCCAGAGCTCAGCGGCCAACGAGAGAAGGAGCCAGATGTTATGAATGTGGCCAGGTGGGGTATCTCCGGAGGGACTGTGTAGCCAACAGGAGACTTGAAAAACCAGCCAATGGTAGCTCTCACTTTAAACAAAGGCAGTCTAAAAAGCACCCAGGAGGGGAAGACAGAGGAGATGATTCAAGGCACACTGGTTCAGGTGATCCTCACAATTATAATAGTGTTACAGCAACACAGAGTCAGTCTAATGATGAAATTATTCTCATAGATTCTGGGGCAAGCAGTCACATGTCACGATTAGACTTCTTCGGTGATGTGAATCCCTGTGAAGCTGGAAATGTTAAAGTTGCTGGTGGGCGGAGCTTGGCTGTGAGAAGGAAGGGGCATTACATCTTTCACTGTAACACAGAATATGGCAATAATCCTATCAAAACAAAAGGTGTGTTATTTGCTCCAGATCTGGATGGAAATGTTCTGAGCATTTCTGTTCTAACAGACAAGGGCTTTGATGTGCATTTCAGTGGAGACTTATGCACCATGGACCAAGATGGGATATTGTATGCCAGAGCATTTAAGAAAGATGGTGTCTATCAACTGGACTGTACCAAAGAGCAAGTAAACATGATACGATGTTGCACAACTGTAGACTGTGTGCAGTTATGGCATTGATGGATTGGCTACCATCATATGAATGGGATATTAGAACTAAAGAGAAATGATTTGACCAAAGGCATAAAGATAAAGATGTGCAGCAATGGCAACACAAAGTGTATGAAGTGCATAAAAGAGAAAGGCACTAGGCCTTCCATTACTAGGAAGAGTGAAAACAAATCGAGGCAACCACTGGAACTAGTCCACAGTGACATATGTGGTCCGATTCAGACTTTGTCTAAAGCTGGGAATCGTTACTGTTACATGTACAGTACAGTACAGTTACAGGTACTGTGTGACTTATTTGCTCATGGAGAAAAGCCATACCTTGCAGCTACTGAAGGAATACGTTGCAATGGTGGAGAACAAATTTGGCAGAAGACCTCAAGCTCTTTAGACTGACAGTGGTGGAGAGTACGTTTCACGCCACATTCAAACATACAGGAAAGAGCAGGGCATTGTACACAGGCACACAACTCCTTTACTCCTGAGGAGAATGGGACTGCAGAGAGAAAGAACAGATCATTAATGGAAATGGTGAGATGCATATTGCTAGACTCTAAGCTGCCCAACCAGGACTGGGTAGAGGCTGTGATGACAGCTACATACCTGCAGAATAGGCTATCAACCAAAGCAATGAACAAAACCCCATTTGAACTTTGGCATAATAGAAAACCGACCATGGACCATATCAGAGTATTTGGATCCAGAGCCTATGCTCACGTGCCAAAAGAGAAGAGGTCCGAACTAGATAACAGAGCCGAAGAAGGTGTGATGGTGGGCTATGAACCCAGATGTAGAGGCTACAGAATTCTCGATCAAAAACAGGAAGGATCAAAGTGAGAAGTATTGTGTACTTTGATGAGACTGAGAGAACAGATGTGAACCATATAGACACAGACAGCACAACAGAAGAGTCTCACAACACAGAACACATAATATCCTACTGGCCTGAATGCAGAGATGAAACCTGCCTGCCTCAAACACCCATTGTAGATGAAGAAGTGGAAGTGAATACACAAGCAGAAGGGGATGCAGAGCAAACAGGAGTAAGTTCAGAGCTGGAAGTCACCACAGAAGCAGATGGGGCTCTGGAACCAGAACTTAGTCCCGATCAAACAGAGGAGTGTCACCCCTACACCTGTCCTACCTTGCAAGGGCAGTGGTGCCATATGAACCTTCCACTTGGGAAGAAATCAAAAGGCTGCCCACAGCAGAAGCAAGCAAATGGAAAGAAGCAGCACAGGAGGAAATAGATGCCCTGCACAAGAATCAAACCTGGATACTAACAGAACTGCCAGTTGGTAGGAAGCCTGTGGGGTGTAAGTGGGTCTTTAAAATCAAACGAGATTCAGAAGGGGAAATCCAGAGATAGAAAGCCAGATTAGTAGCCAAGGGCTACTCCCAGAGATATGGTGAGGACTATGATGAAATTTTTGCACCTGTGGTGAGAGATGCCACAATAAGAACACTTTTGAGTGTGGCAGCATCCAGAAAAATGCATGTTGAACACTTCAGTGTCCAGACAGCTTTCTTAAATGGACAACTCAAGGAAGAGATCTACATGGAACAACCTCCTGGATTTGAAAAGGAAGGAGGCAAATCACTTGTTTGCAAACTACAGAAAGGCCTTTATGGTCTAAAACAAACCACAAGAGCTTGGAATGAAAAACTAAATGAGATGCTAACCAAGGAAGACTTTACACAAGGCAAGGCTGATCCCTGTCTCTACACATGATACAAAGATGACAAATGGAGTTACATTTTGACTTATGTTGATGATTTGATTTTAACTTAACCAAGATGAGACTGATTGTGAAGAAAGTTTAAACCACCTAAGTAATGAGATAGAAGTGAAAAGTCTAGGAGACATCACTTATTATTTGGGAATGTAAGTAGAGAGAGAGAGGAAGATGGAAGCTATCTCCTCAGTCAAGAGCAAAAGATTTGTGAACTTGTGGAATACCTAGAAGTCAAGAAGGCCAACCCTGTGGCCACACCTATGGAAACAGACTACTTTAAGACAGATGAGTATGGTGAGCCTCTACCAAATAATAAAAAATACAGAAGTATTATAGGAAACCTGATGTACCTAGCCACCTCTATGAGACCAGATATTGCTTCAGCAGTTGGAATTCTCTGTTAAAAAACCCAACCCAAAAACCCAAGAACCCAACCCAAAAACCCAAGAAGAAAGGATTAGATGCAATAAAGAGAGTGGGCTGATACTTAAAAGGTACTGCACACTTAAAGTTAAAGCTACAAGCCACTAGCAATCCCAGACTAGTAGTTTACACAGATTCAGATTGGGCTGAAGACTTTACAGATCGTAAATCCATCAGTGGAAACGTGTTCTTCTTTGGAAGTGGAGCAGTGAGCTGGATGAGCAAGAAGCAACAGGCTATAGCACTCTCCTCTACTGAAGCAGAATATACATCAGCTGCTCAAGCATGTCAGGAACTTATGTGGCTATGCCAGTTGCTAGAGGAACTTGGAATAATTGAACCAAAGACTGTAGAGTTCCATGAAGACAATCAAAGCTGTATAAAACTCTCACAAACTGGGAGAGTCAATTCACGTACGAAGCACATTGATGTGAAGCATCACCTTTTGAGAGATCTACAAGAGATATTTATTGAGATGAAGTATTGTTCATCTAGAGAAATGATAGCAGACATTCTCACCAAGCCACTCCCTAGAGACTACTTCCAGTTCCTGAGAGAGAAGATGAATCCTGTGGACTTAAACAAATGTCACTGAGAAGGGGTGTTGGAAGTGAAGAAGCACCAATGCTTATTTACAACTATGTGGGTGTGTTTCTGACCTGTATTTACTTCCTGCTTGCAGAGGTCACTCCCCCCTTCCTTGCCCCCAAGTAATTTTAGTGTTTTTACAACCCTTTGTCTCAGAAGCTAGCAGCCAGCAACATGAGGCAGCTCTTCCTCAAGACTTCTTACATGCACACATAGGAGTCAGCTTTAGGGACTCCTTCATCTAAGTTAGTTAACTCTTTTCTATCTACTTTTCTTATCCAAGATGTTTTCTCTGTCATAATAAACATTTATAACTTTACAGAGCATCCGGAATGTTTTATGTCCTGTCTTGCACCAGAAGCTCATGGAGCACTGGGGGTCTGATGCAATCTGCTTAATATAAATACCAAAAACCAATCTAACATTCTTCTCCCCCATGGATTTTTTTCTTCATTCCCTAAATTTCTAGCATTGCAGAGAATGAGACAATGAAAACTGTTCACACCTAGAATTCCTATAATTGCCATGTTTTTATTCCTTTCGGAGTTTTCCCTACCCCTTTTCCTTCGATGGCTAAACTGTTTTTCCTAAGTGCTCCACTGAAGCTTTAAGTTACTGTAATGTTGGAAAATAGGGAAGTGAAGCAAATTTTCATTGGGGGTAAGAATTCTTATTGGGGGAAGAATGTCCTCACCGCCATCATCACCACCCTGGTAGTTATAGCCCTGATATGCTTTATAGTATTGTTCACTTTACATTGATATTATGGATCTCTGAAATGATGTTTGGTTAACATAATATCAGAGAAGTCGGAGAGGCAGAGAGATAGAGCAAGAGCAGGGATGTCATGTTCTGTAGACTGAAAAGTTATTTATGTAGTTATTACGTTTGAATCTGCAGCATTTTTAAATGTCAGAGTCTTTGCAATCTGGAGTTTAGTTCTGAGCAGACATGTATAAGATTGCACTGTTAGCCACATGAGTTTAAAATATAAAATCAAATTAACCAGTTTAGGACCTTTATAAGTCTTTTAAATATGGTATCAAAATGATGTGGGAGTTTTTAATTAACAGAGTTTCTTTTTTCATTATGTGGGTTAAGCTCTGTGGGCAGTTTAATTTAAGCCAGAATGCATTCTTTAATAAAATATTTTATTTAAATTGAACAAGAACAAAAAGAATAGTTCTAGAATAATGCTTTTTACCCTTCCTGGGAACCTTTTAATTTTGTTAAGCTTTTTATATTTTAGAATTTTTTTAAAAAAATAGCAGAAATTTATTACAACATGGATAGTTCATTTATGAAATTCAGCAGTGCTGAAATGATGCCATGTGTGGTTTGTGCTTTAAAGTCTTCCTCAGTATTTCAGTCAATCCAAAAGACAACCTCCTCCTTTCAATCCTTATTTTCCAGATCATATCTGGGAGAAACAAAACACAAATTGAAGACGAAGACATGGCTTTAGGAACAAGACACCTATGTCCTCTCATTGAGCTTTCTATATTTTACATTCTAGTTCTCAACCCAGGTTCCCTGGAACCCTAAGATTCCATAAGAGGCTGTTAGAAATAATATTTTTTATGCAGTGGTTCCCTGGAAACTGAAAATTATTTCAGAGTTCCTCCAGAGTAAAACCTTTGAGAAAGTCTGGTCTAACCCATTCCTAAATAAATTGGTGTCCTCCTGATCTTTTGAACAACAATGTATGGCCCAAGCCTTATGGTGAATAGTAAAAGACTATGGGAATCTAAACCATCTGGACAGCACTAGGTTCCCCACCCCTGTGCTCCCACTTTTCCCTTTGTATGTGCAATATATCAAGATACATAGAGCAACCAAACTCTTCACTCCTCCCATTGGGATGTGTAACATTCCTGCCATGTAAGCTGTGCAGAGGAAGCACTGCAGATGGTATGTGATGCCACTCTATATCATGAGGTGCCATTTTTGTCATGTGTGTGACAGGCAGGAAGGAGCATGATAGCTTCCTTTCTCCTTGTTTCCCCTTTTATAAGAGAAAGAGGGCTAAAACAAAGAAAAAGCCAACTCCTTCTCTTGCTCACCTTTTCAGTTGTCCGCTCCTTGCCCTCTGCAAAGAGAATGCAGGGTTCAATACTAAGCAGAGACCCTAAGAAGCCTTCATATTTTCTCCCTTTATATCTCTGTCAATCCATCCATCTGAGAGAGGAGGATCACATTCCTTGTACCTAATGGTGTAGGTTTTAGTCTATGAAAGCTGAAGTCATAGTATTTGTTAAATAATTAATTAATTGCCAGAACTGTCTGCCCTCCCAAAAAGTGGCTAATAAAAACTAATAATTAAACCTTTCCATTGTTACTGGTCTGACAACAATAGGCACAATCCACAGGAGATGAGAGAGTTTCCAGATCCCACTGCAGTCAGTGTAATTTAGGCAAATAGTTAAGCACTGATGAAGGTGGTGATGATGATTTTTAGTGGGCTTGAAGCACATCCAAGTTCCTCTGATGGCTCTGGCTTCTCACATTCCTTTATGAAGAAAAAAAATATCCTATTGTATAAGTGCAATGCTGCATCATATGCAGAGTATTCTGTCCCTCCTGCAAAAAAGGAGGCCTCTACACTCTATGATCAATATTAGTGGCTTGAATTATTTCAAGCACTATTTGATCTCTTGGGATGCTGCCCTCTTCCTATTCAAAATGACTTGGAAGAAATCCCCCACCCTCAAATTCAGTGAGACTCACTTCTGAATAGACATATATAGGCTCTTAAAAGCACACCTTAAAAACTTTATTTAAAAGTATTGCATTGGAATACAGCCTCAAAACACAAACAAACACTCCTCTTTACTTTATTGGGTATCTTTTCCTGGCATAGCCACAGGAAAAGCTGAGGTCACGGCCAGGGCATGTTTTTCTCCAAGGAACACATTGCAAATCATATCTTTCTTTCTTTTTTCAGTTAAAGGAAATGTTATTAGACACATAGTTAATTAAATTGGATTAGCTGTGCAGCAACTCTTCACTGGATTATTTTGCTGTATTGCTAGTGGTTGAGATAAGCCAGAATGGTGTAGGGGGGGGGGGAATCAAAGTGTACATAACCTCAAAAGTTTTTGTATTTCTGCTTATTTGGATGGGCAGAATAAGTATTCTAAGGAGGTCTAGATTTTATGATAAATGATCTAGCAGACTTGGCTTGATCGACTTTCTGGGAAATGGAGTATGTGTGTGTTTGGTGGGGAGGGAGGGAGGTAGCAGGAGACCAAGAGAGAAAAATGTGTGTGTGTGTGTGTTTTGTTGCATGGCCAGCATCTATTTTAAGTGCTGCACAAGTATTGTAGTGCTTCGATTCATCCATATATACCTGTGTTTCTTAATGTTCAATGCTGTAATATAGAGGCATACCACTCTTTCTTGGCTATCTGCAACTGATGAGCAACCGGGAGACATAAAGCCTTTGGGGATGGGGGTGAGATCTGTGTGCACAGTTTCAGTGAAGGAACAATAAAGTCAGTCTTTAGTGACTTGTTAGCATGTGTCCTCAACTGTATATCCCTGAATGACGTATTAGGATTTTTGACCAAAAGACACCATGTACCATTGGGGAAATGAACAAACCTAGGTGGGGATGGACTGGGGACATTTAAGTAAAGATTAAGGTACTTTAAATAGATTTGTTGTTATGTGCCATCAGGTTGACTTTGACATATGGTGACCCTGTCATGGGATTTCTTTGGCAAGTTTGAGAAGAGGTTTGCCATTGCCATCCTCTAAAGCTGAATGAGTGTGACTTGCTAAAAGTCAAAAAAGCTGTCAAGATGGATCTTTTCCAGCAGGCCTTTCCCGAATAGCTATGTCAGCCCGAAGATTCGGCTGCCTTTTTCCTTAAGCAGCCACTGGATTATTTCATTTTTTCCCTCTTTTTAATTATTGTATGTTTTTAATCTGTTTAATTTAATATTGTTTTAAGGGGTGGGTGGGTTAGGTTATTAATGTAATTATGGGATTTTTTATGATGTAAGCTGCCCCGATTGTGTTGCAGAGGGGCAGGATAGAAATAAGTAAATATTATTATTATTATTATTATTATTCAGTGGGCTTCCATGGCTGAGCAAGGATTTGAACCCTGGACTTCTGGAGTCGTAGTCCAACATTCAGACCACTACACCACACTGGCTCTCCTCTGAATATATAGTTTATTACAAAAAAAAAAAAAAGCAAACTACAAATACCTGAGCACTATTAAAATAGGACTCGCAACTTATATGATTAAATTTATAAAGAAAGAAAGAAAAGGAGAGGACCTAGCAAGGAGGACCAATGTACAGACAATACAAAGAGATGGAGATGTGGGACCTGATGCCACAGAAGGCGACAGGGGGGAGTAGAGGTTAGACTGATACACAAGAGTCTGAATTGGCTTTGAAATAGAGGCCCGGTAACAAACTGGATTTTTTCCCTTACTCACGATCAACTTTTGTGAGTAAAAATCGCTGAAATATAACACTCAAATGTCCCTGCGGTACCGCAACAGTACCGGCAGGGACGGGCATCATGCGAAAGGGACGCCCTGCAGCGCAGCAGCCTCGCAACGTGGCGAGGCTGCTTCCGTTACATTTTAGACTTCCGAAAAAGTCCACAGTCTGAAACTAAGCACAGACAATTATTAAAACGTTAGGTAAATAAAACAGGAGAAAAAAGTAAAAGAGAAAGTTGAAGAGCAAATATTACCTGACTCCAAAGTGCCTAAAGAACATTTCCTAGGGGGTCTTTTGTGAAGTATGGGAGTACTTTTTAGTTTTCAAGGAACAACCAAAGAAAAAGGTTATGATGAAGAACTGAGCATAGGCTAAACTGTTGTTGGGCTGTCTAAGAAAGGAAGTCAAAAGGCAAAGCAAAAACTGGGTTGTTCTTAAACTCCCTCCCCACCCCCCGCAAAAAAAAAACCCAATGTGACAAAAATAGTTAGGGTGCTGAGAACAGGTATATAGAATCATAGAATTGGAAGAGAGCACAAAGGGCCATCCAGTTCAACCCCCTGCCATGCAGGAATAGACAGAGCATTTCTGACAGATGGTTATCCAGCCTCTGTTTAAAAGCCTCCAAAGAAGGATCCTCCCCCACACTCTGAGGCAGTGTATTCCACTCCCGAACAGCTCTTACTGCCAGGAAGTTCTTCCTAATGTTTAGGTGGAACCTCTTTTCCTATAGTTTGAACCATTGCTCCATGTTCTACTCTCTGGAGCAGCAGAAAACTCTTCCTCAGTATGACATCCCTTCAAATAATTAAACACGGCTATCATGTCACCTCTCAACCATGTCCCTAAGCCGCTCCTCATAGGGCATGCTTTCCAGACCTCCCACCATCCTGGTTGCCCTCCTCTGGACACATTCCAGCTTCTCAATATCCTTCCTTAATTGTGGTGCCCAGAACTGGACACAGTATTCCAGGTGAGGTCTGACCAAAGCAGAATAGAGTGGCACTACTACTTTCCTTGATCTAGACACTATACTCCTATTAATGCAGCCTAGAATTGCATTGGCTCTTTTAGCTGCTGCATCACACTGCTGACTCATGTTCAACTTGTGGTCCACTGAGACTCCTAGATCCCTTTAGCATGTACTGCCATCAAGCCAGGTGTTACCCATCCTATATCTGTGCATTTCATTTTTACTGCCCAAGTGTAGTATCCTACATTTCTCAATGTTGAAATTCATTTTGTTAGTTTTGACCCAGCTTCCTAATCTGTTAAAGTCATTTTGGTTTCTGATCCTGTCCTCTGGGGTATTAGCTACACCTTCTAATTTGGTGTCATTGGCAAACTTGACAAGCATGCCCTCTATTCCCACATCCAAGTCATTGATAAAGATGTTGGATAGCACCGAGCCCAGGATAGAGCCCTGTGGCACCCCACTAGTCACTTCTCTCCAGGATGAAGAGGAGGCATTGATGAGCACCCTTTGGGTTCAGTCGGTCAACCAATTACAAAACCACCTAAGAGTTGCATTGTCTAGCCCACAGGTTACTAACTTTTTTGCAAGAATATTTATCATGGGGGACCTTGTCAAAAGCATTACTGAAATCAAGATACACTACATTCACAGCATTCCCTTCATCTAGCAAGTTTGTAACTATTAAAAAAAAAAAAAGAGAGAGAGAGAGAGAGAGAGAAGATTAGTCTGGCACGACTTGTTTTTGAGAAATCCTTGTTGACTTTTAGTGATCACGGCATTCCTTTCTAAGTGGTTACAGACTGTCTGTTTAATGATCTGGTCTAAAATCTTTCCTAGTATTGACATCAGACTTACTGGGTGGTAACTGAACTGGTTGATAACTGTTGAAGTGCTTCACTTTTACTTAAAGGTTTCCTTCTCAAAAGCCTGGATTTTGTTGAGGTTTCCCTAATAGCCAAACAGGGTGGGTGATATAGGTGACACTGATGTATTAGTTTTTCCAGCTATGGTATGGATATGCTAGTAGGCAGAATGTAACATGTGTTTGATGGTGACAAACTTATCTATAGCAGCATACTCTGAAAGGTCTTGGTAAATCAGAATCTTATGAAGTAGAAAATGTACATCTAGGCCTAAATCTACATGCTAGCCCCAGCAGGAGTAGGGCCATTAAAGCACTTACTAAGTACTAAGTCAACGTGTATGAAATCCCATTGATTTAATAGGTTTACTCTAGATGCGGCTAAAAATTCCCATGACCACAATCCAACACAATCATTGATTTCAGCAGGCTTAAACATGCCTACCTCTGTGCTGGATTGTGGCTGGTGGCAGGAGATGAAATACTCCTTTCATATACAGAAAGCTTAGTTCATCCACACCCATCCTTATGTGCTGAAGTTGTATGTGCTGCTTCTTTTGCAATATATATATATATATATATATATTAAAAACTGCACATTTTACAAATAAATCTATTTTTGCAGACAATCAAGAATGAAACATGTCTTTATGTATTTGAAAAGTATTTAGGACTTTATTATATAGTTTGTTGTGAATGGCCATATTTGAATACTAGTATTTTTTCCTTTCTTACAAGTTGCATGTGCTAATACAGTCGGCCTTCTGTATCCATGGATTTGGCACCCACAGATTCCACCATCCATGCTTGAAAATATTAAATATATATATATATAATCCAAGAAGCAAACCTTGATTTCGCCATTTTATATATGGTACTCCATTTTACTCCATTTCTATATAATTGGGACTTGAGCATCCATGGATTTTGGTAGTGGATACCAAATAACTGTAACCTTATTTAGTATATTGCACTTAAAAGTAGCAGGAATAAAGTAAACCTTAACACAATATGAACACAGGCTGTTCACCACCACCACCACAAAAAAGTACAATAAAGCACTAGCTTCTGGTATATTCTTCTAATGTGTTGATCCTTTAACAGTGGTAGCTGGTTGTTTCCATTGGGCAATACATCCACTCTAGGGTTTAGCTTGAACTTTAAAGGAATTTGCCAAGATACTGAACCCCATCCATAACCACACCAAAATAGATTTTATTGGCATACCTCATATTGCACAGCACATTTGGATGTGCTTGGATGTTTTTGCGAGTTTCTCTGTCTATCTGTGTATTACATTTATACCCCACCTTTCCTCCTTGCAGCTTAAGTAAAATCTATTAGGGTCCTATGTAGCCCTTATTATGGCATCTTATCCAAGCACAGACCATAAACAGAGCAACTTCGCTTCAAAGTCAGATGCTACATTACAGTTGTTGGCTTTCATGTTTATGAGGGCAGTGAATCTGCTCCAGACTTTAGTCCAAACTTTACTGCATTAAATAATTTTTATTCAGTATACTGTAGTTATTAAGACATAAACACAAACACTTTAGACAGACATCAATAACAAACGAAAAGACATAATCCAAAACATACTCAACATTGCCCTCCCCATCCTTCCTTCCCCTCCCCATTAAAATTGACTTCCTGCTCCTTTCTGATTGTTTTTCTAAATATTTTAAATTAATAACTCCTCTCTTCTACCAAGAATTTATCAATTAATTCTCTTTATATACATTATTTATAATCATAAACATATATTATATATATCATATCAATAAGTATAAACATTTCTCTCACATCTCACTAGCTATTACATTTTCAATAATTATATTTCAAATCCCAAAATATGAATATCCCCACTATTTTGCCTATAAATGGTTCCCAATTCTTTATAAAGTTCTCATTTGACTTATTTTTCATTAGGTTCAAAAGTTTATCTAGTGTTGCAAACTCCATGATTTTTTCCATCCATTCCACCAATTCATTGGTTTTCTATTCCCTTGCATATACCAGTCTTGCAGCAGTTATTAAATAATTGATTAGCTTACTGTATTTTTTTTCTGTTTTATCTTTTAAAGTTACCATATTCAGAAGATATAATTCAGGTCTCCTTTTTATTTTATTTTTTAATATTTTTTCCATCCATTTATTAATTTTAAAACAAAATATCTTCACTTTATCACATTTCTACCACATATGATAGAATGAGCCTGTTTGTTTCTGACATTTCCAACATTTGTCTGAGCTTCCTTTATATATTCTTGCTAATTTGCGGGGGATGGGTGGGTATATACCTCATTTTATGGAATTTTTCTTTAATATTATATGAACTTGTAAATTTTACCCCTCTATTCCAGACTTCTTCCCATTGTTCTAACTGTAGTTGATATCCCAAATTCTGTGCCCAATCTATCATACATTGTTTAATTTGTTCCTCTTCCAGATTAAATCTTAATAATATTTTATACATCTTAATAATCAAATGATTTCCCTCTGAGCACAATAACTTTTGAAACTCTGATTTTTCACCTTCATACTGGAATTGTTTCAAATCATCTTTATCTCTTTCTTACAACTGGTAATAATTCAACCACTGCATTTTTATTCCTTCATTTTCTAATTGTTGTTTATCTTTAATTTTCTACTCACCTTCCTTTATTGCTAATATATCCCTGTATTTCAGCCATTGCTCTATTCTTAATTCTTTTTTACAAAATGCTTCCTGTGGTGATAGCCGTCCCGGCATTTTTGGGCTTAATCTCCTCTTGTATTTATTCCAAATTCTAATTAAAGTTTTTCTAATAATATGATTTTTAAATTCTGTGTTAACTCTTAACTTTGTTGTACCAGAGATACCCATGCCATCCCATTCTTAGCTCATAGCCTTCTAAAGCCAACTCTCTTTTATTTTCTAATGTTATCCATTGCTTTATTCACATTAAACATGTTGCTTCATAATATGTCTTTATATCCAGTAACCCTAATCCACCTCTTTCTCTTATATCTGTCAATAATTTCCATTTCATCCTAGGTTTTTTTTTCCCCATTCCAAATAAATTTAGATATTTCCCATTGCCATTTTGTAAATATTTCATTCGATAAAATAACTGGTATAATTTGAAAGAGATATATTAGTCTTGGTAATATATTCATTTTAACAACTGATATTTTTCCCATCAAAGATAAATTTATATCTCCATTTAATTAAGTCTTGATTAATTTCCTTCCATATCTTTTCATAGTTATTGGCAAATAGTTGTTGAGTTTTATCTGTTATATTTACACCCAAATATTTTACCATATTAACGATTTCAAATCCTGTCTTTTTACTTAACTTTTCTTTCTCTGTTTTATCCATATTTTTTGCTAGTATCTCTCTTATCTGTATTTATTTTAAAGCCTGCATATTTTCCAAATTTATCTTTTCTAATATCAAATCTATACTTTTTAGCAGGTCTTCCAGCATTATGACTAAATCATCTGCAAAGGCTTTCAATTTGTATTTCCCTTTTCTAATTTTAATTCCCCTAATTCTTTCTTTCCTTCTTATCCCTGAGTTCAAAATTTCTAAAGCCAAAATAAATAATAATGGTGACAGTTGACAACCCTGTCTTGTGCCTTTCTCAATTTTTATTATTTCCGTTGAGCTATCATTAATCATTAATTTAGCTTTCTGATTAGAGTATATTGCCTGCACCCAATTGTAAAAAAATTCTCCTAGCTCCATTTCATTCATTGCCTCTAATAAAAATTGCCAATTTAATTTATCAAAAGTTTTTTACGCATCTAAAAAAATTAATGCTCCTTTAATCTCATTAAGGTAATGTAAGTATTCCAGTGCATTTAAGACAGCCCTAGTGTTATCTCTTATCTGTCTTTTTCGTAAGAAACCATAGTCCAAACTTTAAAGAAGCTATCCAGTGTGCTGAATCCTATCTGTCAAGGTTCAGCATGTTGGATGCCTCCTTTAACATTCAGACTAAAACCTGAAATAAATTCATTGCCCACTGCCTTACTGTACTATAGTAATCCTTGTCAGCTGTATGGAGAAGCAGGCATCAGCACATGCAGAAACCATCAGCCAGCCCCACGGTCTTTCTCCAGTATGCTGCATACAGTTGCTGAAATACCCTTGAATGAAGCACCAGGCAGATCTGTCATTAAGTATAAGCACAACTACTGTTTTGTTAGGAAAGTAAGTGGTAACAGTTCTAGTACTTCAGACATCAGCATATGGGGATGACTTAGCATCAAGGAGAAATAGTATCCAGTAGTGGGGAGAGAGAGAGAGAGAAGAGAGGGGGAGAGAGAGAGCTACGAAATACTTTTTTTTATTTTGCTGTTGTCAGAAATAAGCAGCCTAGGGACCACATGAGATTCCATGGCCTCTGATACCTACCTTCAAGTTTTCATGGATTGTCCTTTTTCTGGCAAAAAAAGGGGGGGGTGAGTTGCCCCCAGGGAGTTTCCAGGAGCAGTTACTCATCCTTTCAAAGAGACCACAGGTCCCTGAATTGTTTAACTTTTAAAAAGCTGCTTTTCAAAATTAGAAGTAGACTTCTCACCCCTTCGATTTAGTTTTTCATTTTTTTCATGGGGTGTATGAGGAGTATTTGGAACAGTCTGTAACCCTCAGATATCAAGGGCCAGAAGATTCCCCCCCCCCATCTTACCAAATATGCTCACATCTAGCAGTAGGAGGTAGGGGAGGGAACATCAGACTTTCTGAACTTTCTAAACAAATGGAATTTAGCACTCTCAAAATTAGATTGACAGCATATGGTAACATTGACAGTGTGGTTTCAGCTTATAGTATGACTTAGTTCATGTTACTATGCTGTGGATGTAATCCTTTTTTGGAACTGTATCTGGAAAAATTGAACCTACTGTAGTACATCAGCTGTTTATAATCAAAGAAACATATGTTTAAAAGAGCTACAGGGTCTTTATAAACTATGTGTGCAAATTACCTTTGGAATTGGTTTATTACATACAGTTGTTGAGGCCATTGCTTTGGGTAACAGTACTGAAGCATTGTTATGAATTAATTACAACCTTTTGATCCATTTAACTTTACTTAAGCTAGTTAATCTGAGGTGCATGTAAGTTATGCAGCCAATGAGCCTGCAGTAATTAATGCCTATTGTCTTTGTTTGCCTAGCAAATATTCCTTCTAAAAATAGAACAGGGCCTGGCTAACAGTTATAAGGTAATACTTTTTTTGTTATTCTAGCACTTCTTTACTCCTTTTCACTTGTACCCTCCAGCAGATAATATTTGTACTGTCCAGGAGACAGCGAAGAAGTAATCATTTGTTAATATGCATACTGTTTCATCTGCAAGGAGAATGGCAGTCCCTGTTGTGTTTCTTTGTAATCAGATAGGAGCATTGCAGATTTAATTACTGTCATCTTGAGATGTAGATTCCTATTTATTTAGCCTATTTATCTACAAAAGTTATTGATACTGTATATTTATACAGATGTGTATGAGAATACTAAGACTCTTTTAGGAGGGGAGGTAACTGTGTTTGTTCTTTGCATGGCTCTCATCTTTTCCTTCATGTATGTGTGTGCCCCATCTTGGGAAAGAGGATGTGCCATGACAGAACCCCAGCTTGTGACTATTTATATCCATACAAAGAACTTTTCCAGAAGCAATAATACATACACATGCACACACATGTATATCCAATTAACAAACAGAACTTTAAAAGATATATTAATGTTTCAGCTTCTGTCTTCTTCAGTTACCAAAGATGCAACTAAGCTGCATACTATGTGGCAGTTTAGAACACTATTTTATCAGTACAGTATTCTTAGTTGATATTGTTATCTCTCATATATCTATTTGTATCTATATCTGTATTTATATGCTTGCTTACACACAAACACACACGTCATTTGGCACCTCTCTGGACTATATTTTGTGCACAAGGGGGTTGGAAAAGTAACCAACATCTTGAATCACATGGAAGTGAAAGTCTCTCAATTCTGTAGCCCTTCCGAGCATTGACTTTTTCCTCTTCCACTCCTGACATATTTTATATTTCTCATTATTTAACTTTATCTTCTCATTTGAACCTTGTTTTTTTTCCTTTCCTAAGACCTTGTTCTGCTTCTTCTTAGCCTTTGCTTGTGCTCTCTCTCTCTCCCTCCCTACCCCCTCTCTCTGTCCCCCCTCCCTCCACTCCACCCAGCAGGCACATTCCACATGACAGATTGCTGGTGGATCCAGTCTTGTTTACATAAAAGCACTTCATAGTCCTGCCAGACAGCTGTGCTGGCAGGTCACTTTGAAAGACCATTCATGTGTATTGCAACTGAAGCCTTGGAGCCTGGTGGTAGTGAATCTGAAATTAAATAATTGAATGTGCCTCTTCAAAAGTGGTAGAATTTGCTTTTAGCTATACCTTCCCTATTCCAGTTACAAAGTTTCCCAAAAAAGAAAGGGGGATGCCAGAACTTTCAGCTTTGCAAACATTTGGGAACAAAGGCTTAACTCTCCAACTGCTTACGTGGCAGCATATTCTTGAGTTGAAATGTAGATTTATTTACTCAAGGCCAGGAGAAAAGAGCTGAGCAAGGACTTCTCTAAGGGGCATTGTATCTAATATCAAAAACATAAGCTAACTCTGGTTTTTTTTGCGTAAATGCTACAGCATGTCACATAAATGAAAGTTAGCATTTCATATTTTAGACCCAGGCTCTTGGCTGTATCATGTGGTGTGTTAAAGCAAGTTTTCAGAAAATTCCACCCCTCAGCAGGATCACTTTAAGGCTAACAGCAGCTAATATTGTGCAAAGATCAAAAGGCTGGATTCAGGGCTTTTTGAGGGCTGAGAGTGGTAAGAATCTTGCACATTGAGATAAAACCTATATAAGAACAAGCTGGGTTGTGCCTTATACATTTAGGTGCTACATCTATAGATTACTATAGATTTTTTATGTGTTTTTATTGTTTTAACTTGTATATGTTTTAAAAATAATTTTAATTGTTACTTTTTAATTGTTTTTAATTGTCTTATTTTTACTTATTTTTATGTTGTAAACCACTTAGGGAGTGTTTTGGCACTGATAAACGGTATAGAAATTTTGAAAATAAATAAAATTATTAGAGGTGACATCTCATAATTAATTCTATAATCTTTTTAAAGTGTTCCTCCCCTTGATACCTGTTTGGTCTACAGTATTTTATTTCTTTGTTATTGTTCCTAAAAGGAAATCTCACTGCTACATTTGGAGATTTATGGCTTGTGAGATACATTGGCTCTTCCAAGGCACTCCTCAGAAAAGCCTTGTCCTTTTTTGCACCAGAACTACTGAAGTAAAAGTAACTTATCTTACATCTGCTTGCTGTATGGACCTAGTGCAAAGGCCCTGGTAAGCAGGGGTCAGAGTCCAATCCAGGTTTTTGAGGAGCCTGGATCAAAAATGCCATCAGTGAGGGCCCCTCTACCTCACCACAGTCATCCTTGGCCATTTACTACCTTTGGACTCAAGCCTCCTGGCTACAAGAGTATGATAAACTGAGACTACTTTTCCTTTTCTCCATTCCTGTCTCATGATCACCTTTCTTAAGATGACTTCCAGATGTGCTGGACTAGAACACCTATCAAACCTCTAAAAGAATAACCAGTGAACAGGGAGTTGTTGTCCAGCACAACTGGAGAGTGTCAGGTTGGGGTTTTATTTTATTTATTTATTTTATTTAGTTATTTATACCCTGCTCTTCAGCCACAAGGCTATCAGAACAGCTTTCAAATTGTTTTAAGCGATAGCAATTTACACATCTACACTGCAAGAAGCAGCTTCCAATGTGTGTTAGCTGCCTAGGGTTGTCTAGATGATTAAAAAAACTCCTCATAGAATGTGAGGAGAATATCTTTTGTCCCAATGGGATCCTCTGGTGATTCGATGTATTGTGAAGGAAGGCCCAAAACTCCAAATACTCTGTGGGAAAAGCCTTTGTGGCTTTTCCAATATATATATTTTAGAAAGCTCTGAAGGAAATGCACATTCCTGCTCATTTGGACATCAGTGAAATTTGTTGTGCAGTCCAGAGAGGGTGGAACTCTTAATCTGCTCGGTTGGACATGCGCAGGTGCAGGCTTGCTGTTAAGCACCCAGAAGCGCTAGTGATCGTGCACTTTTAAAAACTTTTATTTTTTTAAAAACTGTCAAAAGGGAACTGCAGTGGAGGGTGGCCTCCACGAGGAAGAGGAGGAGGAGAGACCAAACCGCTTGTCCTTCACCCATTCTGGTGGTGGCCTCCAATTCCAGCTGCAATTAAAGGGACAAGAGGAGCCGCCTGGCCAACTGCTGGTTGTGGAGAAGGAAGAGGAGGGCGGCTCTTTGCCACTTCGGTTTCATCTCACCTCTTCCTAATGGTGGCTGCCCTCCTCATTGTCTTTGGGTGCTGCTGCGTCCCCTTCGCCTTCCTCACCCCCCCCACTGCACAAAACAACACAGCTGTGTGAACATCATAGAAGAACGCTTCACCTACTATTGTTTTTGCCAAAATGCCATGGAAACGAAAGAACACTGCTCTGAATTGCCTATAATGTGCAGGTATGTGCATTATTTCTTCTCGTATAGACAAGCCTTCAGAATGGGCATCCTGCTTGATCATGGGGCTGAGCAGGTGCCTGATATTGCTGATCCCTAAAGCCATCTCTGTGAAAAATGCAGCCCAGAAGTGTACTCCCATATAACTGTGTTTGAATCAGAATTATACATCTGACATACAACAAGAAGAACTCCGTTACCATGTAACTGAATAATATTTAAAATACAGGGTGTCCCCAAAAAGCATATACAGTACTGTACACACTTTAGTAGCTAATAGTTGCTATGGTGATTATTTGAAGGCTAAGTAAATACATTTACATTGAAGAATAAATATTATAATACTGATTTAATCAGAGTTTCAAATTCCATCTTAAATTACAAATTTATGTAAAGTGTTCAAATTGTTGTCCCTGAACAGCAATGCTCACTGGACATTGCGTTGTCCCTGAACAGTAATGCATTGTCAAAGCACAGAGTTGCAAACCTCATTTAAAGATTCTCTTGGAATTTCATGACACTTCTCTACTATTGTAATTTTTAATCCTGTTAAGGGTGTATACATTTTTTTGAAAAAAACTGAAAAAGAAAAATTCCAGAATTATAAGCTGTTAAGATTGTATACTTTTTTGGGACAGCCTGTATTATTCATGTGAATCATTTCATTCCTCTTGATAGTTTCTTCTCATGTGTTTCTCTTTGTGGGGAGCATTTCGTTACCATACCACTGTGACAAGCTTGTTCATGTTACAAATGTATATGAAAATAATCCAGTATCTACATGTGTGAGAGATTTCCCACAGTTGCCAGATACTGGTCAGACTGAGGGGTGTACAGGCAAGGCTTTATCCACTGTGAATACAGTTGTTACTGTAGTTGGGGCAAGCTGTTCTTGTGAGAATCACAAGAAAATTCAAAAATTTTCACTTAGTGAGATTACAAGTTTATGTGCATTTTTGTTGATTTTTTTTCCATTTGGGGAAAAAAAGATCTGTGACTATTTTGTACAAAATACATTTTAGCACAAAATCCAATATTTGGGGCAAAAACTAGTAGAGAATAGGGTAGAAAGCACTTGTCCGTTTACTTCCACATGGGTGTAAATTGCTAGAAATATGGTAATTGGCCATACTGTGATCATTAGAGATGCTTCAAGCTATGCTATGGTCCTCCTTCTGAACAGACTTCCTTGGTGGTCTTGATGGGCAGAATTTCAAGTCTCTGTGTACTTCAGTTGTTAATTGGCATACTGGAAACAATAGCATGTGTCTTGTCATGCTGGTATTTTGGAGGATAATTGCATTACAAATATTGTGAGTAATGGCATTCATAAGTGCTGGACCACAATAATAGAGAGCATATAAATGCCCTGCAGACATTTTCTTATGACTTCCCCAAAGTTTATATTTAATTTGGGAACACTGCCATTTTTGGACTTGGGAGTATAACTGGCAAAACATGTGCCTTATCAGGGATGTTCATTCTTTGCCAAAGAAATTAAAGATACTCCAACAAGGAAATTCCAAGTTTTGTAGCAAAGTATATTACACAAATTAACACAGTTATGAAAAAAAAATCCTAAGTTGCATGATTCTGACTGAAGGAGTTCTATTAGCATATTGTATAACTTTTATTATTTTTTTCTTGTGGGAAGGAAGTAGAGCAGGTGTTGCAAGGTATAATATTAAGAAACTGTGCTTCAGCCAATAATGGAGGCACATGCTGAATAAACATAGGACTTTATCACACTACACTGTTATAGTGCTATTATTCCACTTTAACTGCTCTGGCTGCCTCCTGTGGAATTCTGGGGTTTGTAGTTTAGTGAGGCCTAAGAGCTCTCTGGCTGAGAATGCTAAATGCCCCTCCCTAACCTGCAAATCCCAGGATACCATAGGAGGCAGCTAGAGCAGTTAAAATGGAATAATAGTGCTATAAAACTGTAGTGTGATAATCTCCATAGTATTTTTTAAAACTGTAAATCAAAGGTGCACAAGTGCAAAAGAAGCTATTTGGTTTCCTCAGTGCAGCAAAAAAGTGCACAATCAATAACACGAAACTCCAAAATGGCACTTCCAGCCACTTCATTGCTGGCAAGCCCACCCCCCTCACACACATCTGACCAATCAGCTTTCCGCTTCAGCCCTCTCTGAGAATGTGTTGTGATATGAATCGGATGTCCAAATGAATGGTAATGCACATTTCTACGCATTGTTCATAAAAAGCTCAGGAAAAGCCATAAGGGCTTTTCTCACACCATAAATTGAGTTCTTGGGTCCCCTCCTTCTGAAAACCATGAATCTCAGTCGGATCTCTTTGGGACAAAATGTATTCTCTGCAAATTCTCTTAGGGTTATTTTCAACATCTAGACAACCCCTGTGTTGATCTTACCTGTTGTTCCTTTTGTAACTATGTGCTTTTAATCTACCGTGAGTGTCATTGTTGACAGCTTTTTTGGTATTAATATTAACATAAGTTTAATAAAGAAATAAATGTATCTAAGCAGATTTGCACACAATAGCAAACTGTAGCTATGTAGCTTAGATATAAATTTAAGTGTAATGTTGTTATGGAAAAGAGTGTCACAGATCTGTGCAGAGCGCAGTCACTCCCTGTTCATCCGAACAGGGGATAAGCAACGAAAACATGTGCTTTGTGAGCAAACAAATACTCCTTTGGTGCAAAAGTAAGTCCATGCCAAAATTCTTTTAGGCTTTTATTAATAACAATTAAATAAAAAGGAAAACAATAACAGAAAACATTTAACCATGTTTTCTAGGTTCTCTCTAAGCAAGAGAGGTACACACAAGCTTGGAGCTCTCTTCTATCTCAGGAACAAAACAATATAACCCCTCCCAGTTATATAGACCATAACACTTAGTCCTTGGGAGAACCGAAAGTAATCCAATCTTAAGTTTCGTTTCTCACATACAAGCCTAAAAAACAGAATAACAAAAACAGACAGATTTATTACCTTCTGATAGCTAAAGATGGCGCCAGGCATGTCTGGCTAAAAAATTATTCAGGGAGGGGGAGACAAACTCCTGATCTCAAAAACTATTTTCCCTGACACCCCTCTAATTTTTCATCCAGACATCGACATATCATACCCAGTCTGTCACACAAAAAATCATGTTTAATATTTCCCAACGCTTTAGTAAATAAATCTGCTATATTTTCTTCACTGGGACAATACACCAAATCAATTAAACCATTTTGAACAGCTTCTCTAACATTCTGAAATTTTACAGCCACATGTTTTGTTCTACTTTTAACACCTTGTGCTGTTGCCATCGCTATACATGCTTGAGAGTCTTCAAAAACTTTAACAGCTTCTGAAATTGGCATACCTAAATCACTAAAAATTTGTTTTAGATAAATCAGCTCATTTACCACGCTTGACAACGCGGCAAATTCTGCCTCTGCCGAGCTTAAAGCAATAGTGGATTGCTTTTTTGACCCCCAGTGTATGGCAGTGCCAGCATAAAAAATTATCATCCCTGAATCAGAATATCTATTTTGGATTTCGCTGGCAAAACTGGCATCGCAAAAAGCTTCCAACTCATGAAAACCTTGTGAACTTATTTTCACGCCATAATCCAAAGTTCCACGCAAATATCTTAATATGCGTTTCAAACCTTGCCAATCATGTTGAGTTGGTTTTGACACTTTTCTAGACAAAACATTTACAGCATATTGTATATCTGGATGTGACCATCTTGCAATATACAATAAACTTCCAATTACAGAATGAAAAAGTTCAGGATGTTCAAATGGCCTAGAATCTGTGACATTTATGAAATCACAACACATAGGAGTTCGAGCAGGTTTACATTGAGACATGTTACAAAGATCCAAAACTCTTTCAATCTTTTGAACTTGACTCATTTTAAAATCACCATTTTCAAACCTTTGGAAATCTACTCCCAAATAGTTTCTAATTTGACCAAGGTCCTTCAATTTGAATTTTGAACCCAATTCCTGTTTAAACCTTTGCACCTGAACATCAGTTTGTGTAATCAGGCAGAAATCATCCACAAAAGCGACGACGATTTCATAATTCTGATTAACACCCCTTGTATACAAACATGGATCAGCAATGCTGTTCTGAAAACCAACATTTTTCAGCTGTTCATCCAAACAAAGGTACCAACATCGGCCACTTTGCTTGAGACCATACAAGGCTTTATTGAGACAATAAACCTGGTCTGCTCCCCCACTGTGAAACCCAGGAGCTTGCTCCATATAGATGCACTCATCCAATGGAGCATTTAAATATGCAGTCTCTACATCAAAGTGATTGACTTTAAGTTGGTTTAAACTTGCAATAGATAAAGCAATCTTTACACTTTGTACTTTAACAGTGGGTGCAAAAACCTGATCATAATTTTGATACTGTATCTGTGAATACCCCTTTGCAACCAAACGTGCTTTGTATTTGACACCCCCATCCTGCAATTGCTTTCTCTTATATACCCAACGACAACCTATAGCCTTTTCTCCCTGTGGCAATGCCACAATACGGAAAACATCATGGTCTTTAATGGACTCCATTTCATTTTCCATTGCCTCTTGCCACTTTTGTTGTTCTTCTTTTGGCAACTTCAAAACATCAGTATAATTATCAGGTTCAAAAGTCACCTGGCAAACTTTTACATTCTGTGCTGTGAATCTTAAAGGAGGCACTCCCTTTGTCTCTCTGTTAGAGCGACGGGGGACAACAGGCTGAGCCTGATCATTGTCAGAATCTGCATTTGAATCACTTTCCACATCAAAGGATTCATGCTTGGAACCCTCTCCTCTCAAGTCTGGGGAAATACCAGTGCCTGACTCAGCAGCTTGTTGCTGCTGCTGTTGTTCAGGTTGATTTTCACCAACAAATGAAGGCAAAACCACATCTAAATTAGCATGGACATGAGACCAGTTGGCCTGCTCCTCAAATTCAGCATTCCTGGAAATCAAAACTCTCCCATCCCCAAACGCGAACCGCCAGCCCTTTGATGATTGGTCGTACCCGACAAATCTGAGCCTCCTAGCCTTGGGTTCCCCCTTTTTTCTGTTTGCCTTAGGGATATTCACCCATGCATAGGACCCAAAGGTCCTAATGTGCCTCACAGATGGCTTTTTGCCATAAAACATGAAAAAGGGTGTATTTGAAACCACAGAACTGGGTACACGGTTACTTAAATAAGCAGCTGTTAACATAGCTTCTCCCCAGTACTTCTGCTCAATGTTTGCATCAAACATCAGGCTATCTTTAATTGTTTGCAAAACACCAATTTTTCTCTCAGAAATCCCATTCTCATTAGGACTATAAGGGGTTGTGAGTCTGTGGAAAATTCCTTTTTGTTTTAGCCAATTTTGGAACTCATTTGACATGAATTCCCCTCCCCTATCTGACTGGAGAGATGACACCTTCTGGGGAAAATGTCTCTCAACATAAGCCACACAATTTTTAAAAGTCTGAAATGTCTCATCCTTACTCTTGAGTAAGAATAGGAAACAATAACGACTGAAATCATCAACCAAGACCAGGATGTACTTGGCTCCTCCCAGGGAAGGTGGATAGGGGCCAGACAGGTCCATATGAACCAATTCTAGAATTCTTTTTGACTTTCTCTCACTATGCTTGGGAAAAGGATGGACCTTGGATTTCGATTTTTTACAAATTTTACAATCCAGGTACTTCTGACAAGCCCTCAAACTTAACCCATCCACCATGTCAGGCATCTGCCTGAGGACCTTAAAACTAGCATGGCCAAATCTCCTATGCAACAGATGTACACAATTATCATGCAAAGGAGAGTTTGCCATTATAGTACTGGTTTGAGGCTCCTGTACACTATTATACATATAATACAGTTGGTCATGAAAAACCCCTTCAGCCATAACAGTACCATCCTTTAAAATATAACATTTGTTCCCTTTAAATTGTACTTCATAGCCCTCCTGTGTCAATTTAACAACAGAGAGTAAACACATTTTTAAATCAGGAACATACTGAACATTTTTTACATCCATGTTCAAACATTGTACAAAACATGTACCTTTACCCAAACATTTTGACTTGGATCCATCAGCCAAACTCACACTTGAGGGGCTAGTCTCTTTAAAGTCCTTAAAGAGTTCTTTATTATTGGAGATAAAAGCATTGCAGCCGCTATCCAAACACCATTGAGATAAATCTCTATTTTGCTCCTTCACAGCTTGCAAAACAACTGCAGAAACAGTCATACTAGATGAAGCAGGCTTTTTCTTGCTTTCTTTGCTCTTTTTTGCTTTGCACTGTTTTGCAAAATGTCCATCTTTGCCACAGTTCCAGCAAAGCTTAGATTTCACAGCAAAAGCGGGGACCACACCCTTACTGGGATCTTTAGAGCCATCTACTGGATCATTTGTAGAATTGCGGGTCTTCGCCTGTACAGCCTTTTGAGCAGAATTTTTTCTCTCCAACCACTTAGCCTCTTCTTCCAACAAACGACCAGTAATAAAATTAATGGTCATATTTGCTGCTGCCATATTTTCGAAGGAGAATATTAAGGCATCGAATTTTTCTGGTAAACTTGATAAGAGAATATGAACTTTTTCTTGTTCAGTAAAATGGACATTAATCTCCTGCAACTGATGGAAATATTGCCGGATAGTTGAAATGTGTGTGGCCACATCGCCATCTGGCTGCAGCTTTAGTCTATACAGCTTCCTTGTTAACATAAGCTGTGAACCAGTCCCAGCATGGACATAAACCTGCCGCAGTGCTTGCCAAATGTCCCTGGCCGTGGCACAGCCTCGCACATACATCAACTGACTGTCCTCAATTGCCAAAATGAGAGACGCTTTTGCGCGTTCCTCAGACTGCTGTTGCAATACAGAAGCGCCTTGGGCAGGGGGGGCTAAAATGGGAGCGTGTATCAATTGTTGATGCAAATAAGCCTCCATCTTCACAGCCCACAAATGATAATTCTTATCATTTAACTTTTGGAAGGGAAAAACTGCCATACTCTGAGCCATTGTCCATAAACTCTTTAGCCCCTCTCAACTGATTATCTGCTTCCCTCACACAGGGGTTGCTTACCAGCAGGGCGTTGTAAATGGTTCGGTCTCAGCAGTCCTCACAGCAGGCTTTCTCACCTTCCAGTCCCCTCCTTGCTGGGGTTGTAAGCTCTTGCCAGGCGTAGACAAAAGCAAGCTCCAACAGCTTCAAAGGAAAAAGACTTCACACCAAAGGGACAAGTTGCCCAACTTGCCGCTTGTTCAAAGCCCCTCTCAGCTCAGGCTTAAACAATTTGCAGCATAAGAGCTTCACGGCTCATAAACTCTTGAGCCAGCAATCCTGGGCATCCCATAACCTGTCACAGATCTGTGCAGAGCGCAGTCACTCCCTGTTCATCCGAACAGGGGATAAGCAACGAAAACGTGTGCTTTGTGAGCAAACAAATACTCCTTTGGTGCAAAAGTAAGTCCATGCCAAAATTCTTTTAGGCTTTTATTAATAACAATAAATAAAAAGGAAAACAATAACAGAAAACATTTAACCATGTTTTCTAGGTTCTCTCTAAGCAAGAGAGGTACACACAAGCTTGGAGCTCTCTTCTATCTCAGGAACAAAACAATATAACCCCTCCCAGTTATATAGACCATAACACTTAGTCCTTGGGAGAACCGAAAGTAATCCAATCTTAAGTTTCGTTTCTCACATACAAGCCTAAAAAACAGAATAACAAAAACAGACAGATTTATTACCTTCTGATAGCTAAAGATGGCGCCAGGCATGTCTGGCTAAAAAATTATTCAGGGAGGGGGAGACAAACTCCTGATCTCAAAAACTATTTTCCCTGACAAAGAGTAGTACTCTTTTGCATGGCAGGGGGTTGGACTGGATGGCCCTTGTGGTCTCCTCCAACTCTATGACTCTATGATTCCTTCATACACAAAGGATAGAGTTAAAAACAGGATGCTTTGGGAGGTATTAACAGATGATTTGCTTATTTTGTATATATAGTTAATATACCAAGGCTTAATTGCATTCAATGTGGCTTAAAAATACTACAAAGAAGAAGGAAACAGCTATTTATTAAAAAAAACAACACCAACTAATATTGAAGAAAACATGAGAACAATTGTTTTTCTACTGATGCCATCATCTCATCAGATTTCAGAAGCTAAGAAGGATTTCACATGGTTAGTACATAGATGGGAGACAACCGAGTAATTCTAGGTTTCTTCAGGTAGAGTTACAAAAGAATCCAGTTATAAGGAGCCCTGGTGGCACAGTGGTTAAATGCCAGTCCTGCAAGCCACCACATTACAAGTTCGATTCCAGCAGGCTCCAAGGTTCACTCAGTCTTCCATCCTTTTGTAGGTCGGTAAATTGAGTACCCAGCTTGTGAGGGCAATTAGCTAACACACATTGGAAACTGTTGAATGCAGTATAGATGTGTAAATAGCTATTGCTTAAAAAAAAAATTGTAAGCCGCTCTGATAGCCTTGTGGCTGAAGAGCGGGGTATAACTAACTAACTAACTAACTACACAATTATAGCACTGTTATTCCACTTTAACTACCATAGTTCCATCCCATGGAATTATGGAATTTACACCTTAGGGAGGGGCATTTAGAATTCCCAGCCAGATTGCTCCTCTGGTGCCTTGACAAACTACAAGGCCCAGGATTTCATAGGATGGAACCATGACAGTTATAGTACTATAATTCTGTAGTCTGGATGGGCCCCTGCTTGAAACCCTGGAGAGCTGTTTCAGTCAGAGCTGATAATAATAGACTAGATGAACATTAAAGGTTTGACTCAGTAGGAAGAAGCTTTGTACACACTATAGATTTTCCTTGTTTTTTTTCTGGGCTGTAAGGCTGTGTTCTGGAATTCCAAAAAAAATTTTTTTTAAAAAAAAAAAGCCCCAAGGAAAATCTCTGGATGCCGGCTGTGAAAGCCTTCAACTTCACTTTGTACACACTGGCAGTAGTGAAATAGATTAAATAAAAATGTGCATGTTCAGTTGGGAAAACACATTTGCCATGTTAGATGTGTATCAAAGCTGTTGACCCAGTGTTGTGTCTCACTTCAGCTTCTCAGTCTGATGCTTGAGTCTTTTATCTTATTTCTATACTCCCTTAACAGAAAGAACTTAAGTTCAATGTGCAATGCAGACATAGTTTTCACAATATTAATGAAGCACTATTAAACATATGCTCATGGAAAGAATGGGATTTAATTATCAAGCCCAGTAAAGTTTGGTTACAGATAACAACTCCATATGAGGTTTAATTTCAACTGTAGCATCTTTGCCTTAGGGTAATACCTCACCTGGTAAGACTCTAATGTGACACTTCCAGTTTAAACAAAAACAACAGGGCACATCACAGCCACCATTTCATCATTCCCAGTCATATTTGGGGCTATTTTGTGTGTGAGGGAGAGAGATTTTTGATATTTTGAGAAAGGGAACAACATATTTTAAGTAATTTGAAGACTTTTAAAAGTTTTGGGGGGATTAATGGGGAATGCTGTGGGTTTAGGGGCATACATGGAAGTCCCAAAGGCCACAATTGACCCTCCCCCCATGATACATGACCTTTGGGCTGCATAATTCCTCCACCTGCTGTAGAGAGGGAAAGACCGAGAAAGCCATTTAGCTGGTACAGTAGTTAATGCTTGATTTAAGTTGCCTGTCAACTTATGGTGACCCCATGAATTTCATGCAGTTTTCTTAAGCAAGGAATACTCAGAGCTGGTTTTGCCAGTTCCTTTCTCTGAAATACAGTATAACCTCTCTCTCTCTCTCTCTCTGGCTTTTCTTCGCAAACGAAGATTCAGGAAGGACTCATCCCGCGCCTTCTGCAAGCGCGCTGATGACTAAAAAGGCCAATCCGAGATAAACAAGTCCGGTTGCAAAAAGCGCAGCAGAAGGTCTCCTTGGGTGATGTTTTTGGGTTGTGATTCTTTCTGCGTTGTCGTTTCTCTTCAAGACTTGTTCGTCGTGAGTTCTCAAATAAGGCTGCAGCATTGTGGATATTGCGTCTCCATGCCTCCCGATGTGAGGCCAGGGCGGACCACTGTTGGTGATCAATTTGGCCAAGCCTGAGATGTTGTTTCAGGGAGTCTTTGTATCGCTTTTTTGGAGCGCCCCTCTTACGCTGACCCGTGGCGAGTTCACCGTAGAGTAGTATTTTTGGGAGGCGATGGTCCTCCATCCTAGAAACGTGCCCTGCCCAGCGCAGCTGTGTTCTCAATATCATGGCCTCAATGCTGGTGATCCCTGCTTGTTCAAGGACAGCAACATTCGTCACATAGTCAGTCCAGTGTATATTTAGGATTGTGCGTAGACAGCGCTGATGAAAGCGCTCGAGGAGTCGTAGGTGGTGGCGATAGGTAACCCATGTTTCAGATCCATAAAGGAGGATAGACAGTACGATGGCTCTATACACACTGATTTTTGTGCTTTGCCTCAGGTGTTTATTGCTCCAGACTCTTTTGTGAAGTCTTCCAAATGCACTATATGCCTTTGCTAATCTGTGATCGATCTCTTTGTCAATCTTGGCATCTGAGGAGATGATGCTTCCCAGGTAGGTGAACTGCTGAACGGACTTGAGCACTGATTTGCCGACGGCAATGTGGGGGTGGTGGTGTTCGTCCTGTGGTGCAGGCTGGTAAAGAACTTCTGTTTTCTTCAGGTTGACTTCTAGCCCAAACAGCTCTGCAGCTGTTGCAAAGCAGGACGTTAGGCGCTGCAGAGCTGCTTCTGTGTGGGCAACAAGGGCAGCATCATCGGCGAAGAGCAGCTCACGGACTAGATAGTTTAGAGTCTTAGTGTGAGCCCTCAGACGGCTTAAGTTAAACAAGCTACCATCAGTACGGTAGCGTATATAGATGCCGTCGTCTTCTTCAAGCTCTGCCATAGCCCTTTGGAGCATCGTGCTAAAGAAGATTGTAAATAAAGTTGGTGCAAGAACACAACCTTGCTTCACTCCATTAGTTATTAGAAAGGGCTCTGAAAGAGCATCGCCATATCTGACTTGACCACGCTGGCCCTCGTGTAGCAAGATAATCATTTTAAGGAATTTGGGGGGACATCCTAGTTTTTCCAGGATCTGCCACAGACCTTTTCTACTTACAGTGTCAAAGGCTTTGGTGAGGTCGACAAATGTTACATAGAGACCCTTGTTCTGCTCCCTACATTTTTCTTGCAGTTGCCTAAGGGCAAATACCATGTCTGTAGTACTCCTATTGGCTCTGAAGCCACATTGGCTTTCAGGGAGAAGTTCTTCTGCAATAGCAGGAACTAATCTGTTCAGGAGTATCCTTGCAAGGATTTTTCCAGCAATAGAGAGCAGTGTTATGCCTCGATAGTTTGAGCAGTCGGATTTTGCTCCTTTTTTCTTGTACAGGGTGATGATGACTGCATCTCGGAGGTCTGATGGCAGTTCCCCTTTTTCCCAGCAATTCACAAGGAATTCGTGGAATTTTTCGTGGAGTGCATGACCTCCGTGTTTCCAAACTTCAGGTGGGATTCCATCAATCCCAGCTGCCTTGCCGTTTTTCATCTGCTGTATGGCCATAAGGGTCTCTTCCAAAGTGGGAGCTATGTCCAATTCATTTTTCATTGGTTTTTGTATCATATATTGGATAGCTGAGGCTTGGACTACTCGGTTGGCGCTAAAGAGACTTTGAAAATGTTCGGCCCAACGATTTAGGATGGAGGCTTTATCAGTAATTAATGTTTGACCATCTGTACTGTATAAGGAGCTTTGGACCTGATAAGTAGGTCCAAACACTGCTTTAAGAGCTTCATAAAATCCTCTATGATCACCCAGATCTGCACAGCGTTGTGTCTTTTCTGCTAAATTGATCCACCACTTGTTCTGCATGTCTCGGAGTTTTTGTTGTAGTTTGCTACATGTGAGGCGGAAAGCTGCTTTTCTTACATGACAGGTTGGCTGGGCGAGGTATGCCTGGTGAGCAGCTCTCTTCCTTGCCAACAGCTCCTGGATCTCTTGGTTGTTTTCATCAAACCAGTCTTGATTTTTCTTGTGGGAGAACCCGAGGGATTCTTCTGCAGACTGGAGGATACTGTTTTTGATATGTTGCCAAAGCACTGTAGGAGAAGGATCTGTAGGATGGTCTTCAAGTTTCGTTTGTAGGTTTGCCTGGAAGTTGTCTCTCATGGTAGCTTGTTGAAGATTGTTGACTTGGAGCCTCTTCTTTAAGATGCCACCCCTCTTAGGTTTGAACTTAAGATGAAGATTTAGTTTACATCTGACGAGGCGATGATCTGTTTGGCATTCTGCACTGGGCATCACTCGGGTATGACGGACATCACGAATGTCTCTCTGACGGACTAGAACGTAGTCAATGAGGTGCCAATGTTTGGATCGGGGATGCATCCAGGTTGTCTTCAAGCTATCTTTCTGCTGAAAGATTGTGTTTGTAATAGTCAGCTGTTGTTCTGCACAGAACTCTAGCAGGAGGCGTCCGTTATCATTGCAATTTCCAACACCATGCTTGCCTAAGACACCTTTCCAGGCTTCGGAATTCTTTCCTACTCTGGCATTGAAGTCACCAAGTATAATAATTTTATCTTCTACAGGGACTTTTTGTATGAGTTGGCGTAGGTCTGTGTAGAATTTGTCTTTCTCTACAGGGTCGGCTTGCATAGTTGGGGCATATACACTAAAGAGAACAACATGTGGGAGGCGTAAGGAAATAATGCGATCAGAGTGTCCTGTTGGCAAGGTTTCGAGTTTAGAGGCAATGGAGTTTTTAATCATGAAGCCTACTCCTGAAAGATGTTTTTCGGTTTTGGGTTTGCCAGACCAGTAAAGTGTGTAGCTGGCGCCATGTTCTTTAAGGCTGCCTTCCTCATGGAAGCGAACTTCACTAAGAAGTATAACCTACAGCACCTAATATTTGTTGGCAGTCTCCTATCCAGGTACTAAACAGAGCGGACCCTGCTTAGTTTCTAAGATCAGAGGGGATCTGATGCCTTTATAGTAGATAGGCTACTAGCAAGGAGTGGCAGACTGTTTAATTTACTACCTGAAATAACACAGATATCATAGTTAATTCCAGGAAAATCCAAATTTCTGATAATGTACTCTGTTCTTTGGGGACCCTAGGGACAAATGTTTCTGTATGATGTTCTTAGAAGAATAAATATAGTAAGCAGAGTTTGATTCTTTGGTATGTCAAGCAAGAAACACTGTCCTGTTTTATGAAAGAGCTTTATTTCACTGAGCACAGTCCATGCTGTCCTCTTTTCACAACGTAATTTTTTACATGTAACAGGACTTAAATTTAATAAAATTATCTATTTGATTTATTTTGGTAAATTTGAGTTTTGTCACATACTACATTCCTACATGTATGTTCTCTATGTGCAGAACGTGCACATTTACAAACTGTGTTCCTTTTAGCATTGGCTGCAGCTCCCTCACATGTGTACACAGAGAAGCAAATATATATTTTCCATAGATTAATATGTGAAAGATCCTTCAGAATTTTACCATTTAAGTATCTCAAGTTCCAAGTGCAGTTTGCCTAACAGTTTAGGCCAGTAGAGCTCTTTGGCTTATTTTCAGCTTTCTGTGTGTAGAACTATTGTCTGTTAGCTTCAATACATTGCAGATGCAAGATCACATTTGAATATTGATTATCCACAGCCTTGCCTAGTGCAGTCCTTTTCGTATGAAATAGGGATGTAGAAATTTACCATTCGTAGTCAATTTTAGCTTTTTGTCAGGAAAGCCAGACAGATGGATGGCAGATAGATAGACAGATGTTCTGTACCTTTTACATAATCTAGAAAAGGGGATAACAAAAAAATGGGCAGAAAGGTAGAATGAGAACCTGTATTATAGAATTTTATTTTTATCTGTTATCCTTGGCCACCAGCATTATTTTGTTAGAGATGTTGAATAAACAGGTAAAAGTTTCCAGAATCTTTTAGTCATAATCTCCAGGAGGAAAGATGTGCTCCCCTCCCTTTAGTAATGTCCCTATAGATTTATGTCTTCAGTGCTTTGTGTTGTATGTGTACACATAGATAGGTACAAGTGTGCAGCCATGGGTGGTGGAAGGTAATTCATCTTCATTGTATGGTTGTGGTCCAAGTTAACTTTCCTGGTTTCTTTCTGTTGTTGGAAAGAGTAGCATTAATAAGTTTTAAATGGCCATTCCTGAGCTGGGCAGCTGCTAAGATTATAATATGGGAGATTGCCTTCTGGCAAATTCATTGAGGGGACCATTACAGAGCCAAGATTACATCACATAGGCAGTATGTAATACAGACATATTCCAGAATCAACACAGTGCATGATGCCATATCCTACAGAGAGTGATCTGCCATAAAATAAAATGTTAAATTATTTACACACTGGAGAAAAATCTTGAATGTGTGTAATGTAATTTGGTTTGAGGGAATAGCCAAAGAATGATTGTTGTTTACATAATATTATAGTAAGCAGCATGCAGCGTGGCATAGTGTATGATGCTAAGCTAGGTTAATAAAGGAAATGAGGAAACATGTGTTCCATATTAAAGGATCCTTCAAGATATTTATCTATATGGAGCAGGAAATGCAGAGATACAGTATAGAAGAAGGGAATGCATTGAAAGAATTGGGTTGTTGGACCAAGTAGCATTTTGTGCCTGAGTAAATAAATGGAAATTTATTCTCTTATTTGGTCTTTATTTCATAGTAAATGGTTTGTTTTTTTCTTTAAAAAAATGTGCTTATACTGGGAGGTGGAGGGTTAGAGGAGACAAACTATTGCTCTCATTACAGTCTTCTCCCACTCATGAGTTACATTCTTTACTGAGGACAATAGAGTGCCAATGTTCAATATAAGCCTCTCTCTTCAATATCCAAACCTCAAAATTGTCCTGCTATGAAATCATAGCTGACTGAATTAAAACAGGCCTAATGTGGGGCATAATTGTACCTGGTCTGCCTACTAACATCCTACTCTACATTTCCTCATTATCATAATAGACAAGCCTGCCCCTGAAAAGAAAGCAAAGACTTATTTGACTGTGAACTTTTCCCTTCCCACCAGTTGTCTTGAACTTTGACAGGATCAAGACACTGGCCAATATTGCAATGTCACAAATGGGTTTTTGGAAGATTCTTTAGATGCCCATTTTTACTATTACAAAAGTCCCCTTACAGTTCTACAAAAATCAGACTGCAGAAAGGCTTCATGAATGAACACTGTGATGATTGTTATCATTATGCTAATGTTTAAGTATTGTGTTTTCATAATTTCTATATTTATGTCTAATAAAAGTCCAGTTTGTGAGAGCTGCAATGTCATAGCATTCAGGGGGTGGGGGGAAAGAAAATGCTGGCATTCCAACCAGCCCTCATCAAACCCTGGAGAGGTTCAGCAGGAAAACCCATTTATGTTTTGTTTTGTTTTTTAAGTGTATACGATTTCAAATTACAGTTGTCTCTTCATATTCTCTGGGGTTTGGTTCCAGGACCCCCCCGTAGATACCAAAATCCGTGAATACTCAAGTCCCATTATATGTAATGGCATAACAAAATTGTGTCCCTTATATAAGATGGCAAAATCAAGGTTTGCTTTTTGGATTATTATTTTTTGAAGAATATTTTCAAGCTGTGAATACTTAAATCCGTGGATACAAAATCCATGGATACAGAGGGACAACTGTATAGTAAATATGAATACTTAAATATGCATTTTATATGTGGACATGTAATGTTAATTCTTTTGTATAAATATATGAGAAAACAAAAGTAATAATTTTGACATTCCATTGCCCAGTAGTAGTACATAAGTATGCTAAGATCCTGGCTGCAGGTTGGTTCAAAGTTTGGCCAGGTCCTTGGCATGTCTCCTCCTGCAACTGCCCTGTCAAAATGGGATGTGTGGCCCTAGTTCACGTGTCCTGTCCTTCCACCCCTTCATCTGATAGTCTTTTGACATAAGGTTCCTTAGACTCAAGACCATCTGAGTTCCTGACCCCTGGCATATTCCAACAATGAGGACTCTAAAGGAGAGGTGGGGATAAACAGCCCTCCAGATCTTATAGGACTGCAGCTGCCAGCAGCCCTAGCTAAAGGCATCCTAAGGCCATATGATTTCCCTCCTAAAGCAGTGGCTCTTAAAATTTTCTTTACCAGGGAACTCCTTTAAATATCTTTGGTTTATTGTGGATCCCCAAGACTTAACTCAAGATTTAAAACTCTAACAACAATAAATAATAACTGGCACTGGAGGGGGGGAAAGACTTTTCTCTTGCTTCTTGCAAGTTTGTGGCTGGAGTGGATTGAATGGCAATGCACAGGCCAAGTCTTCCAGAGCAGCCTTCAAGCCTTCACAGACCCCCAGTGAGGACACTGAGGATCCCTGGGGGGTCTACGGAGCACAGGTTAAGAACCACTGTTCAAAAGCATCAAATTAAGTATGCACAAAGCTTTCTTAAACATATCAGCAAAGTATAAGATAAATATAGAAGACTGTGGCTGTGATCTGACAATGTCTGTGAAACATAAATGTAGAAAGAGGGGAAGGGAAAAATACTATGGAATGCAAAATAATTTCCTTTAAGAAAATTATTGAAACCCCAGACGTTTTTAATCCATGAACTGCAGGCTGCAGTTCATGCTTCATTTAACTGATCAGTTCCAGTACTACATTGCCAACCCCACCCCAAATTACAGTTTTGGAGGAAAGCAATTAAGAGAAAACCAGCACACCAAAAAAAGAGACAGAACAGCCATGTTTCCAGAAAAGTTTTTTTCCCCCCTTAACAAATATCAGGCACACCTTCCTTTGGAGGAAGATTATACATATGACTTCATATAGGCTTCACATATGATGCTTTCCCTACAAAGTGGTAAACCCCATATAGGAAAAAGAGTGTAAATACACTGATGGAACAGTTGAGACAAGAAGCAGGTGCTCAGCTGGTACAGCTGTGGCAGAAAAGAACAGTGTGCCATATTCAAAATGTTTCTTGTTGTCGTGTGCCTTCAAGTCATTTCCGACTTATGGTGACCCTAAGGTGAACCTATCACGGGGGTTTCTTGGTAAGAGTTGTTCAGAGGGGATTTGCCTTTGTCTTCCTCTTAGGCTGAGAGAGTGTGATATGGCCAAGGTCACCCAGAGGGTTTCTATGGCTGAGCAGGGAGTTGAACCCTGGTCTACAGAGTTGTCCAATTCTCAAATCACTACATCACACTGGCTTTTGAAATGCTTGTGTGTGTGTACTTACTTATAATTACTTAAACCACTTTTACATTGTTGCTGAGCCAAAGGTTGGCTTGGAGATAAGGATTCTATTTGTATATTAGAACAATGCCTTTATTAGCCCAAGAACACACACGCATACATGATTCTACCTGGTCAGGGTATGTGTGTGTACACACACATGCATGTAAAGAGGGAAGAGATGTTAGAAATGGACTTCTGTCTTAAGCTTTTGTTGCTCCCATCCCTATTTATATTACTAAAAGTAGAAGTGGACAAGGGAGTTGTGTTTTTTGATTCAGGATCTCCCCCAGGAGAGAGGGAGGGGAGAATAGTAATTTGACTCCTGATTCCTCTCTAGAATCTAGAACAAAAGAATGTTCTAGAGCTGTGCTTTGGAAATACTACAGATCTAGTTTTCCACAGTATAGGTTGCAGGATGTGATTTGAAGCTCTGGAGTATTCTAGAACTGGGTTGTGTTAGCTTACGTTTAAGGTATTTGTCCCCAGTTTTGACACTGGTTTAGTGAGTTAGCATCTTGAAATTACCTTCTGGGTCTTCCCCCATTGTTACTGCTACTTCTGAAAGTATTTAGAGGCCAACTCACACTCCTTCTTACATGTAGGGGGGTATGAGTCTAAAATTAAAAATGTATGTGTGTCAATGTAGCCAGATCTGACTTGTCAAGGAACGGACGCAGCTGGCACACAAGTTTTAACTGTGTAAATGCACTCTTGGCCACAGCTCAGACCTGAGTCCAGGAGCACACCCAAGCTGCGAACCTGAGATTTCAGGGGGAGTGTGACCCCATTCAGCACAGGCTGAATCCCCATTTCCTGATCTGACTTTCTACTGACCCAGAGCACCTCTGTCTTGTCTGGATTAAGTTTCAATTTGTTCACCCTCATCCAGTCCATTACTGACAGCAGACACTGGTTTAGCACAGACATAGCTTCCTTGGAGTTGGGTGGGAAGGAGAGATAAGAGTTGTGTGTCGTCGGCATACTGATAACACCAATCCCCCAAACTCCGGATGATCTGTCCCAGCAGTTTCATGTAGATATTAAACAGCATGGGGGACAGAAATGAGCCCTGAAGGACACCACAGTGCAGTGGCTAGGGTGTTGGAACAGGCATCCCCCAGCACCACCTTCTGGGTCTGTCCCTCCAAGAAGGACTGGCGCCACTGTAAAACAGTGCCCCTAAGCTCCATTCCAGTGAAGTGACCCCGGAGGATACCATGGCCGACGGTATCAAAAGCCACTGAGAGGTCCAGCAGAACCAACAGGGACACACTCCCCCTATCTAGTTCTCTGCGTAGGTCATCCACCAAGGTGACCAAACCTGTGTCTGTACCACAGCCAGGCCTGAAGCCAGATTGAAATGGATCTAGATAATCCATTTCATCGAGGAACGCCTGGAGCTGGGAGGCCACCACATGCTCCAACACCTTGGCCAAAAAGGGAACATTGGAGACCAGTCGATAGTTCTCCAGTCTAGAGGGATCCAGGGAGGATTTTCTTCAACAGTGGCCTCACCACAGCTTCTTTTACGCAAGCTGGAAGCCTGCCTTGCTGTAATGAGGCATTCACTACTCCCCTTACCCAATCTGCCAGTCCCCTCAGGCTGCTTTCAACAGCCAATATGGGCATGGGTCCAGTATGCATGTGGTGGCTCTCACCTCTCCAAGGATCCTGTCCAAATCCTTAGGTTGCACAAACTGAAACACATCCAACAACACTGGACAAGCAGGAAGCAAGGTTGCATCCACCGGACCTGTATCAACTATAGCATCCAAGTCAGAGCTGATCCAAACAATTTTATCTGCAAAGTGCTATGCAAACATACATACAACCTTTTTTTAAAGCCTCCCACACATTCTTCCCACAAATCTATACCAGCTAGGCTAAAGGATTCTTACAAAAAATAATATTATCTGTTGGAATGCTGTGCCAAAGTTAATAGTGACAGACACTTTATTTCAGTCATTGACCAATAAAAATACAATCAATAAAGCAAACATTATATATGAAAGTTAATAGCGAGACCTAGGATTAAGAAGTACAAAACCCCTTCTGTGTCATTGAATGGCTCTGTAATGGTTGTCTGTGATGGCACAATGTACTCTTAAAAACATTGGCACAGCAGCAAAGCTCAGGAACAGGCAGTTTAAAAATTTCCTGTGAAGCCATTTGTTGGAGTCAGACAGTGGTGTCTTTTTTTTTTTTTTTATCTTTCATCAAATTACTTTTTTCCCCTTTTTCATTTTTAATAATTCCAATCAAACTTTTAGATTTCTTTGTTTGTGTGGCTCTTGCTAACATTCTAGAATTTTTATTACTGTATTCAAAAAAACTCTTTTCATAAATAACAGATTTCTTTTTGTTATTTCTATATCTTCCTTTTCTAACTCTTTTCTCTTTGCTTGTATTAATGCGTGGATCTGTTTATCTCTGTTTCTAAAATATTCTTTTTCTAGACCCTTAATTTCCTCTTCTAGTTTCTTCCTACTTTTTCCCCGTTTTTTTCCACAATGTATGTGTTTCCCTAATAAATATTCCCCTTGCTACAGCTTTCATTGAGTCCCACAATAATGCTTGAGTGCTTTGTCCTACTCTATTTATTTCCCATATTTCTTTTAATTCTACCTGTATTTTTTCTACTATGTTTTTATAACTGAAGATTTTTGTATCCAATCTCCATCTTTTTGCTTGTTTATAATCTTTTGTAATCTTTATATCTGCTATAACTGTTGCATGCTCTGTAATTTTTATGATCCCTATATCTGTGTTTACAATTTGTGGGACCAGATTTTTTGATACAAAAATATAGTCTATTCTAGAATAGTTTTTATGTGTTGGTGAGTAATAAGTGTATCTCTTTTCTTCTCCTTTCCATTCTCTCCATACATCTCGTAATCCATTTCTATTTATAATTTAGTTCAAACCAGTTTCATACATTTTCTTATCCTCTTTAGTAGGATTAGATTTATCTTTCTGCTTATCCATTACCATATTAAAATCTCCTGCCATTATTATAGATCCCTCACTTGTTTCATTTGTAGCTTTAATAACTTCTTCACAAAATTCTATTTGACTTTCATTTGGTGCATACAGATTAATCAAAGTGAATTGTTCCTTACCCCTAACTCCTTGTATAATTATGTATCTTCCTTTTATATCTTTTTAAAATTTTCTTAACAATAAAATCACATGTCGACAAAATAGTTGCTACTCCTCTTGATTTTGATGTTCCAAAAGCTTTTTCATATGTATTTGCCCATTTCAACTTCAATTCATTCACTCCATCTTTATTTTGGTGTGTTTCTTGAAGGAATATTATATCTGCTTTGGATTTATTTAATAAAGATTCTATTCTTTTTCTTTTTCTTACGTTTCCTAACCCTTTGACATTTAAGGTCAATATTCTCATTCTGCCTTCCATATTATGTATAATAACTTTCTACTTCTATTAGTCCCCCATAGTGCACAAATACTACAATACTCAAATAAACAAGAAACAATAGCAATTACAATCCCCCCTGCACCACCCTCCACCTTCCCCCCTTCCCCCCTCCTCCCTACGCCTCCCACATACACATTTCCTCACCCCCTCCTAATCCCAGGGATTACTATCCCTGCCATAGCTACAAACTTTGAGGGGGGAGGGGTTGTCACCCATCACCGATTTCACCCTTGATCTCATCTCTCTGTGTTTTTTTTATTCCCTTGTCTTTATATCTTCATTTCTCCTTTCCTGCTGTTGCTACTTTCAGCTCCTTGGTCTTTTGCTGCTTCTTGTTCTTCCTCTCTCAATCCCAGCGTTGTCAGCAGTTGTAATCCTTCCAGTGTTTTTATTTTGTAGAATTTCCCAGCATACTTGAACTTCAAAAATATTGGGTATCCCCAATTGTAGCTAATATTGTTTTTTTTTTCCAGTATAGCTATAATGGGTTTGATACCTCTCCTCCATTCCAATGTTTTCGCACACAAATCATTGAAGATCATCACTGGTGCTGATTCAAAAAGTATTTGGTCACCCACTTTCCTGATTTCTTTCATAAATGTCTCTTTTTTGTAGTAATTGGCCACTTTTACCAATACATCACTGGGAGTTGTTTTCCTGAATCCAGTTCTATGAATTCTCTCAAAATCTTCTTGCACCTACTGTAACTAGGTTGTCAGTTGCTGGAACCAATTTATTATTTTAATTCTCAGCTGGGTTGCAGTTTCTTTTTCAAAATGTGGAACATTTCGAATCCTGATGTTCGTCCTTCTGTCCCTATCCTCCTGGGCAATAATCTGTGTTTGTATCTCAGCAATAGTTATTTCATGCCTCTGAAGCCAGTCCTTGTTCTCATTCAACATTTTATTTACTTTTTAAATTTCTTTACACACTCCTGCCATCTCCTGATTAATTTGCTGCATGGCACTTTGTAGTTGTTTAGAAACTTCCTGTATTGTTTCTTGTTTCATATTCTGAATTTCATTTCGTAGCTCAAGTGTATGAGCTTTAAAACTTTGAAGTAATTTTTCATTATTCTGTGCCAGCAAAGTTTGTAAATCCTCTTGCCCTGACAGGTTTCCCTTCTTCCCATTCTTCTGCCCATTCTTTCCTCCCCCTGCTCCAGTTGCCATTTTTTTTAAATGCTTCAGTCTGTTCTTTTCCTTTTAAGCTTTTGATCTCAGTTGTTGTTAAAATCTCAGCTGAAGCAGCCCTTTCAAGCCTTGAGATTGTTTTGTCAGAGGGTTTATTTTTAGATGTTGTCCATAAGGGAGTTTGCAAGATTTCCCCCCCCCCCTTATCTCCTCTTTCATCTCTCGACATCAGCTTCCCTCATAAATCCCCAAGCTCCGGGCTTTCAGCTTTTAGATAAGGCAGAATTTACTCACAGCATTCCGACACAGGAGAACAGTTCTTTTGTTTTAATTATCTGCTTCAACAAGGTGTTTTCTTTATTTCAAAGGTATCATATTGGAGAGAGCTGGATTCTACGGCCACATCCAGTGGTGCATGACTCCGCCCGTGGAATCAGACAGTGGTTAGGAGAAGGGAGAGCAACCCTGTTTCCCATTAGTAATTTTTCCCTGCACACTCACATACACATCTTGGAACTGGCCCGTTCATGGAGTAAAAAAGCCCTGCATGTGGCTAGTAATATATAGTTTTGTCCTCACACTGTTTTAGCCACTTTCACAAAAAACGAAGCTAGGCACGTGGGTGGATTTTTTGCATTCCAGTTTAATTTCATTTCAATATGAAAACAGATATTAGATTGAATAGGACAGCTAGATACACAAGCATCATGAGTGCACAAGAGTCACAAGTTACAAAATATCAAAAATAATTACTTTCTTTTGTTTGTCCCACTGTATAGAGAGTCAGACAGCAACCTTGAGTGCATCTACACTGCAGAAATAATGCAATTTGACACCACATTAATTGCCATGGCTCCATCCTACAGAATTCTGGGATCTGTAGTTTTGTGAGGTACTAGAACTCTTGTAAAACTGCAAATGCCAAGATTTCATAGGATGGAGCTACAGAACTTAAAGTAGTGTCAAACTGCATTACAGTCATCCCTCCACATTTGCGGGGGTTGGGGTCTTGAGACTCCCACAAATGTGGAAAAACTGCAAATAAAAAATGCTGCTCTTGTGACCCCCACCCCGAGTGGGAGGGAGGCGGTGGGAGGGTTCTGGCCAGCCTGGCTGGTCTCTCCGCAGCCTTCCTGAGGGGACTCCGGGCCTTAGAACCCGGAGCCCGCTTAGGAAGGCCAGGGAAGGTAGAAGGCGGGCGGGAGGGAGGGAGGTTGCCCTGCCTCTCCGTGGCCTTCCTGAGGGTATTCCGGGTCTTAGAAGCCCTGTAGCCCACTTAGGAAGGCTGGGGAGGGCAGTGAGCGGGTAGGGGGAGGTTGCCCTGCCTCTCCGCAGCCTTCCTGAAGGGACTCTGGAAGGCCAAGGAAGGTGCAGGCAGGAGGTTCCCCCGCCTCTTGCCGGCCTTCCCGAGGGGGCTTGGGGCTAAACCACGAATAATCAAAACCGTGATTGTGAAAGCCGCGAATGTTGGAGGGGCCACTGTATTTCTACACTGTAGATGCACCCCTCATGGGGAGTTTGCAAGTTTCATAACAGGACTTCTCGTTCTAAAGAATGGATTGTTTTCCAGCTTTCTTTTTGGAGCCATGTCCAAGCCCCCTCGTGTTGTGACTCTTTCAGTGCTCTTTTTCTTGCAGTTTAAGTTCCTGCTTTTAGCCATTTTTTAAAAAAACTTAATAGCCAGCATACATGTTTTTCTCTCCTCTTCTTTCTCCTCTCTGCTCCCCACTTACCCATGTGTGTCTTCAAAATCCTACAACAAGCTTACTTTTAAACGCTGCTTCATAAAACATGTTAAGATGAGTTAAGTGTTGTTTTACAATCTGCTACATTTCCATTCTGAGATCCCCTACAAGGTATCTGAATTATGAATGTATCTATATCTATATATTTGCAGAAAGCAAAACAGAACTTGCACTGGCCCTTCCACTGAATGGATTCCTGTGGGGGGGAAATGTGATGCTATCTGCAGCATACAAGCCCAGCTTTTTTAAACTTTTTTTTGAGCCTGCCTCTTTCAAAAGCCAGATGGTATATTGTTTCCAAGTAGTACAAAGTGTGATAATGGATTACTTCAAAATCTATTTAAGTGGCATTAAGTGTACTTCAGTTCTTCAAGAACCTTTAGAACAAACTGTACTTTTTAACACTGGAACAGTGTATGCAGAGGAGTGTTGAACAGGTCAAATCAGAGTGATTGTCGCAGGTTTCAGGATAACTGGGATGTGGAGCTCTGCAAAACTACTCCAGTAAAACTGAATTAAAATTCACTTTGCAAAAAGAAAAACCAGATCATACTTGTGCAAGTTGCATGGACTGGGATATGGTACCAATTGAAAATCTTATGAAGTTAAGTAGATTGGCAATTGGATTTGATTTCTTTTTATTTAAAACTTTGGTTCAAAGTTGTGCATCTAGAAACCCAAACAAAAAAAAAGTGGTGTGGCGCAAGGGTTCAGTCCAATCCTTGTGCACTTAAGCTGCCAACATTAGTCCCTGAAATTCTGAAAATGGATAATCCACCCAAAAGCCAACAAGATTCCTGGCTATGGATGCCGGCCATGAAAGCCTTCGGCTTCACAGATTCCTAGCTGTTGGCTTAGCTGGGCAGGAGAGCCAGAGCAACTTGTCTGTATCCTATATGCAGCAGAATCCCCTTCCCCTGCATTTAAAATAATCCTATTTTAAAGTTACTCCCTGAAAAGAAGCTTTTTTTTAAAATTGTGAAAACAAATAGATTGCCCTGGCCTTTCTAGAAAGAATACTGTGGCTTTGGGAAAACCACCAATAAGTTGGTTTCCCTTCTCAATAGGAATCAGTTGTTGAATCTAGTCTTGGCGGTGCCCTTTCATTTTGCACATGGAGCCATCTATACCACAGCCACATCACCTCCCCAACCTCAAAGCCCTTCTATTTCAAGACATGGGAGGAATGTGCCTTTCACCACTCATGGAAAGATGGTTATAATCCAGGGACAGGGATGGAAAGATTATTCAAGAATATTTGACAAAGATAGTCAAAAACCATGTTTCCTAAATGTCGAGAAACCCTGATGAAAAGAATTCTGATAAGAATCTTCACAATTCAAGACATAAAATTCACACATGATTCTTTGGAGGGGTGAAGCATTTTCTGTACTGAGAATATTATTTCTTTACAGAAATACAGTTTTCTGCACAGAAAGTGCTATTTCCTGCACAGAGAATACTACATAGAATTTGAGGAGAATACCTTTTCTCCCAATGAGATCTCATGGCGATTTGACATGTTCGGAAGGAGGGGGGCCAAAACCTCCAAATACTCCATGGGAAGAGCTTTTGCGGCTTTCCCAAAGTTTTTTAAAAAACTGCAAGGGAAATGCACATTCCTGTTTGTTGGGACAACCAATTTGATTTGTTGTGCAGTCCAGAGAGGGTGGAACTAGAGATCTGATTAGTCAGATGTGTGCAGGGCCAGGCTTGCCATCAAGTGGCCAGAAGTATTTTTCATGCTAGTGACCATGTGCTTTTTTGAACTGTCAGTTCTTCATAGCAGCCACCATGAGGAACAGGAGGAGAGACCAAGCCACTAGCCCTTCACCATTCCCGCTAGTGTAAGCATCTGAATCCAGCTGCAATTAAAGGGATGAGACAAGCCGCCTAGCCAGCCGCTGGTTGTAGAGAAGAGGAGGTCGGCTCTTCAATGCTCTGGCTGCATTTAAAGGGATGGGAGGAGCCATCTGGCCAGCCTCTGGTTTCAGAGAAGAAAGAGGAGGGCAGCTCTTCATCTTGCCTTCTGGGGCTGGGCTGAATCTTCTTTCATGCTTGTCTTGTGCCCACCAAGTTCAGTGTCAGCAGGCTTTGGAGCGAATGGGGCAGGCATGAGAGAAGGAGCAGCCAACCCAGGAAGGCGAGATGAAGTCAGAGTATAGAAGAGCCACCCACCTCTTCCTTCTCCTTATGCAGAATAAGTCTAAAATTGTAATAGTTTTCACACACACACAAAAAAATGTAGTGCTCTGTTTCATTGGGTTTCTTTTGATTTTGTTACTCTTTAGCCACTTTCTGTTTGTGTGTGCACGCTCAATTGCTGCCCCTGCTCACACCACACAAGTGATCATTTTCAACTAGAGATTATGTGGGTTACATGCTCCCTGGGGATGTCTCTGCATCCTTTAAGATTACACTTAATGGTGGTTGAAGATATTCTGTAGAATTATGGGGGGCTATGATGTGTATCATGAATTTATCCAGCAGCAGTAGTGACCTAACTGCTCAGTGAAGAGACTAAAAGTCAGATGGCCTTCTGGTTATATTTGCAGTCGTTGCATTAAACTTCACTTCTTAGACTTAATTCCTAGGAAATCAGGTGCCAGGCTGGGTTGTTATTATTTTGGGCTGGTATCTCAAAGGGTGCCAAATACCAGAGGAGTTGAACTCCATTCTGTCTTTAGCCCCTGCAGCAGAGTCATCCTGTTGTAGCTCCTGGGATTTTTCCCAAAGTTGCTGTGCAGCTAAAATCTTACTGCCCTGCCCTCCTCTAAGCTGGCTGATAGACTAAAAGGATGAGGATCTATTAGAATTCTGGCCCACTGATTTATACTGTTCCTGTGCATGCATGTAGATTTACAAGGAAGTGCATCCATAGGCTCCCCATTCTGTATACCTTGTAAATGCAAATGCATTATGGTTTCATGTGGAGGTCCTTTCTGTCCCGATTCCCAGATATTAAGATGGGTCTGCACTAAAGGCAAAGAAAATCTCTTTCCCTTAAGTCACCTCACAGCAGTCTCCCTTCCTATCTGACTCCCCTTCAAGTGAAGGAAATGACAGACATGCTGGCCTTAAGGGAGGAGCGGGCAAGGTATAGCCCTCCAGGTATTCTTGGACTGTATCTCTCATCAGATCTAGTCAACGTAGCTGGAGAGAAGGATAGATTTTTTTTTATTATTTATTTTGCATTTGGAGTTGCTGGTGCATTTGTAATCATAACTCTGGATTCTAGTGATTCTTAGCTTACTATGAACACATTGCAGACTGATGCACATAGAACTATCACTCTGTATTCTGCTTCTATGCTAGATTCAAGGGCCAAACAAAGGAAAAATGGTTTGCCTAGCATATCATCGAAACCTGGAAGCTTAGCTTAGTGTGCCCTAAATAAACCAGGATTCATAAATCGAAAACAAACTTTATTTTGTAACCATGGCTTGTCAAGGTATAAACAGCCATGACCCTCAGTTTAGATAATCCGTTAAAGAAAACAACCCTGGTTTGTTTAGCTGCTTTGCTAGTAGATTAGCAAAGCACGAGTAAATAGGCTGCATGTACAAGCATTCAGCATGATCACAGTAAGCTAGGAGTTAGTTTCATGTCCACATGGTCTTTGGTCCATATGGCCCAACAACTGTATGTTTTATCTTCATGGTGTTTCATCTCTCCTGTGGCTCAATGGTGTACTGATGGCTCCACTCATATCCATTTCAGGATTGTTTGAAGATGTGTGTATGTGTGTGTGTTTTGAGTTAGTCAAAGTTAGGCAGGTGTGAAAATGGTGTGAAACAGTATGGACCTGTGGCAAGTTTTTCTGTTTCACCATGCTATTTTGAAAATAAATACATAAATAAGTCCCCCTCCCCAAACCTTTCTTTAGTTTACAGAGCTTTAGAACATTCCATTCCAAGAGCTGCCACAAAACTGCTTACAGACTAGGATCTCCCTCGCTCCCTTTTCAAGTTGAAAACTGTCAGACTATATTTGTTTATGGATGGGAGATGTGAGTGGAGTGTTTTTATTTTAGCACATTCGGTACATGGCAGACCCACCCAAATTACATTTAACTAATACATTTTAACTGCACTTGAATTAAAAGCCTAGCCCTGGACTTAATCCAAGAGGAAAACTAGGGTGCCTTGTATGCTGCAAAGTCCATTGCAATAAAATGGGAAAGTGTTGGTGTGCCTGCATATGTCCCATTCATTCATGGCATTGGGGCTTATAGAAGTAAATATCTCCCATGCATTGTATCATAGTAAACAAGTACAGCAATACCTTAGAATTTCATTGCATGGGCTCTCATTTATTTTCTGTCCACAGGGTTTGTTGTTGTTGTTTTGAAATGCAAGTTTATCTGAGCAGATCAGAACTTTAGAAAGAGTAAAACAAAATGTGTAAAAATAGTTGCTGAAATTAGAGCAGTTCACCAGAATAAAGGATTAACTCAAAAAAGAGGAGGGCCACATGAAAGTACAGAAAGAAAGCAACCGTGTAGAGTACAGTTGTCCCTCCGTATCCACGGATTTAGGTATTCACGCCTTGAAAATATTCTTTAAAAAATAATAATCCAAAAAGCAAACCTTGATTTTGCCATCTTATATAAGGGACACCATTTTGCTATGCCATTGCTTGTAATGGAACTTGAGTATTCCTGGAACCAAACCCCAGCAAATATGAAGGGACAACTGTAGTTATGTCATAAATAACATTCCATGTGAACTTTGCTCACTTTCAGTAGGGTAATTTTAATATATATGTATTTAGATACATTTGCACAAATACACATTGTAACCATGGCATAAACATAATACATAGGGTAACAGGAATATATCATTCTGTGCTGCTATTACACTTTAGCTCTTTTATTTTATTAGAAGTAGGCGTTGTTCAGAACTCTTTTTAAGAATTACTATTTGAACATATCATATGAGCAGTATTTTAATGTTTTTGACAGACCGATAGTTAACATAGGAATTACTATGTCATGGTTACATTGTGTATTTCTGGATTTGAAAATTGGACGGGAAAGAAAGCTGACCGGGGGTGGGGGGGACTCATTTGAAATAAGGTGCTGAAGGAGAGTTCTACAGATACTATGGACTGCCAGAAAGACAAATAAATGGGTCTGAGAGCAAACCAAGCCTGAAGTCTTCCTAGAAGCCAAAAGTATTAAACTGTGGGTATTGTATTTTGGACGCATCATGAAATGACATGATTAACTGGAAAAGACAGTAATGCTCTATAAAGTGGAAGGCAGTAGCAAAAGAGGAAGACCACATTGCAGGTAGATTAGTTCAGTCGAGGAAGCCACAGCCCTGAGTTTGCAAGACCTGAGCACAGCTCTTGATGACTGGGGTTCTGGGAGGTCTCTCATTAATTCAGTTGCCTGAAGTCAAAGCTAGCTTGATGGAATATAAAAGCAACAAAGATAACCCTGATGAAGATTAGTAAACTGCATGGGAAATAATGTATAAAATAACTATTGTACCATATTGGCTTTGTGTGATGCATTCTTTCATAAGAAAATATTGTCAGTTCAGATTTTGACCTGAAATGGCATTTCTGCTTTAACCTTGTTTCTTTTAAGATACTGTTAATGGGAAAATGGGAGGCTGGAAGATGGTCCCTTTTTGTAATACTGAAAAATGTTATGCCATTAAAAAATATGTTTGTAGTAAAAATAATTGGGGAAAATACAGGTATCTAAAAATATGAAATGGTGTTTTCAGAGAAAATTTGTTTACATTTCATAAATCAGGCCTATATGTGGGCTGCACTAAAACAAACAAAAATAAAATTTTATGCTAAGAAAGGGTGGATTGCAGGACCCCTAAGAAATACATATTAAGCACACTGTCTGATCCCTCCCCCCACCACCACAAATGTATACTGTTTGGCACCATTCATCCTGTCAATGAAAGTCATGAGGATGAACAGGAATCATACAAATCATTGAAGCTTTGCCCCTTGAAGGCAGCAAACTTTATTCAGCAACCCCACTGTTTTCTGAGGCCTCACGATTAGTTTTTTAAAGGTGTTTTCTCATTTATTTATTTATTTATTTTGCTGTGCAGGGGCCAGAAGCAGAATTGCATACCAGGGACGCTGTTATGTGCTTTATTTTTTTCATTTCTGGGAAACTGCTGCATGCTCAGAGAGCTCTGCATCTAAAAGACTTCACTTGAAAATTGTTGGGTAGTTAATGCAGTTTAGTGGTTGGAGTGGTAGAGTGGGGAGATTTTCAGACACGGAAAAATCGCCCCTTGCCGCGCGAGCAGCCTCCCGAAACTGCTGCGCGGCAAGGGTATTTTTCGGACGACGCTGTGCCTCTTGCGAAGCCGTCCGTGTCACTTCCGTGAAGCTTGGGACGGCTCCGCGTCATATTTCAATCACGGAGGCTGCCCGTGCTTGAAATATGGCGCGGAGCCGTCCCAAGCTTCACGGAAGTGACACGGACGGCTTCGCAAGAGGCACAGCGTCGTCCGAAAAATACCCTTGCCGCGCAGCAGTTTCGGGAGGCTGCTCGCGCGGCAAGGGACGATTTTTCCGTGTCTGAAAATCTCCTAGGTCTCCGGAGGCCAGGGTTTGAATCTCTACTCAGCCATAGAAACCCATTGGGTGACTGTGGGTAACTCGCACTCTCGCAGCCTGAGAGGAAGGCAATGACAAACCCCCTCTGAAAAAATCTTATCAATCTTTTCGCCAGCAGGCAAAGACTTTTTTCCAAGCAGGTTTTTAACGTATAAGCAGCAGGGCTTGTTTTATTTGGTATGTCTTAGATTTTATATGTTTTAATCTGATTTGTTAATATTTTAATTGTATATATTGTATTTTTAATCTGTCATTTCATGGAAGCCACTTTGGGTCCCATCTTGGGAGAAAGAGAGCATATATATGAAATAAATAAATAAATAGCCTCATGATAGGGCCACCTTAGGGTTACCATAAGTTAGAAATGACTTGAAGGCAAACAACAAAAACATACCTTCAGCAGTGGTGTAGTGAAACACAGTGGAAATAGGCTAAAGGCCATTGATGTAGTGGCATTGTAGCCTCCCCTAGCAACAAGTTACCTAGATTGTGGAAAGGCTGTATCTCTACCACTGGTACTATGATAGCCTCCTAGTATCTCCTGGCTTGTCTGGTCAGGAGGACCATGCGAGTGTCCCTTCTTTGGTCAGCAGCTTCCAAGGACCCAAGAGCCCATACAGCTCCCAATTCAAGCATGGCACAGAAATGACTGAAAGGTTTAATGTCACCAGGAAACCAAATTGAAGATTGCTGTTTTGGATAACCTTTAGTAGAATAATAATTCAAAACACTCCCTTCCAAAGAAACTGCAGACTGCCAATTTTAATTCTTTAACTCCCACGTATTTTTAGATCTAATTGATTTGTTTCCTGCTTCCTATGCAATAAAAATCTGATTTGTTGAAGTGAAGGCAATCTTCTTGGAAAAGCTCAGAAACACAGTGCATTTGGATGACAACATTCTGTTGAAATGTGCTGGGTATCATCCAAAACTTTCAGCTGATTTGTGGTTTTGTCATGCCATTGGTTGAGGGGGGCATTTATTTTATTTATTTTTTTAATTTGACTCAGGTGTTATTTATTTATTTGTTTGTTTAAATATTTATATCCAGCCCTCTGTGAAAATATCTCATGACAGTGTACAATAAAATCAAAAAGTATCATAGGTATATTATCCTAAATTAAATTATGGGAAGTATGCGGCGGGGGGAGTTTTGTTTTGTTTTGCTTTTCAATTCTGCTCATTTTTTTTAAAAAAGAAAAGTATTATTTATTGTAATATTGGCCCTAATTGAACTAATGTTACTAGCCTGAATCAAGCAGGACATGTACATCCACACACACATCCACACCATTACTGTTGTCATGGAATGAGGTTTCCTTTTTGTGAGAAAAGGAATGTCAACTGCATGTCACTTTAGATTAACACACAAAAATTAAAATATTTATTTGTCAGGCAAAGCAAGAGACAGGATTTTCACCAGCTTCAAGGCCTGAGAACAAGTGCAGGACCATTGGGAGGTTATCTAAATATAAAAGGCTAGAAGGAACATTAGAGGTATACCACACTGCTTTTTTAAAATCCCATCCTTCCTGCTGCATTTCTTCTGCTACTTTTCCACTTCATCTCAGGCAATATTTTTTTACCCTTCTTCACTGCTGCCATTCTGCCAGTCCACGTTATCAGCCTACATATCTCTTTCTGTCACTTTAATAATGCATATTAGCAAAGTACACAGCAACTGATGGAGGTTGTAGTGAAGATGGGTATTGCAACAATAAGCAGTTAAGTTACAGAAAGATTATGTATAACGCCCTCTGCATCAGTGTGAATGTGGTCTTCAGGTTTTCTACCTCTTAGTTTTTTTCATGGGTATTACAGAATCATAGAATCATAGAATTGCAGAGTTGGAAGAGACTATGAGGGCCATCCAGTCCAACCCCCCTGCCACGCAGGAAATCTTGATCAAAGCATCCCCGACAGATGGCAATCCAGCTTCTGTTTAAAGACCTCCAAGGAAGGAGACCCACCACGCTCCGAGGGTGTGTGTTCCACTGCTGAAGCTCTTACTGTCAAAAAGTTCCTCCTCATGTTGAGGTGGAATCTCTGTTCCTGGAGCTTGCACCCATTGCTCCGTGTTCCAGTCTCTGGAGCAGCAGAAAACAAGCCTGCTCCATCCTCAGCGTGACATCCCTTCAAATACTTAAACAGGGCTATCATATCACCTCTTAACCGTATTTTTTCCAGGCTAAACATACCCAGCTCCCTAAGTCTCTCCTCATAAGGCATCGTTTCCAGACCTTTCACCATTTTAGTTGCCCTTCTCTGGACACGCTCCAATTTGTCAATATCCTTTTTGAATTGTGGTGCCCAGAACTGGACACAGTATTCTAAGTGAGGTCTGACCAAGGCAGAATGGAGTGGCACGATTACTTACCTTGATCTAGACACTATACTTCTATTGATACAACCCAAAATCGCATTGGCCTTTTTAGCTGCCGCATCACACTGTTGGCTCATGTTCAACTTGTGGTCTACTAGGACTCCTAGATCCCTTTCACACGTAGTCTCATTCAGCCAGGTCTCTCCCATCCTATATTTATGCATTTCATTTTTTCGCCCTAAATGCAGTACTTTACATTTCTCCGTATTGAATTTCATTTTGTTAGCTTTGGCCCAGCTCTCCAGTCTATCCAGGTCATTCTGAATTTTGATCCTGTCCTCTAGGGTATTAGCTACTCCTCCTACTTTGGTGTCATCTGCAAATTTGATAAGTATGCCCCTAATTCCCTCATCCAAGTCATTGATAAAGATGTTGAATAGCACTGGGCCCAGGACAGAACCCTGTGGCACCCCACTGGTCACATCTTTCCAAGACGAAGAGGAGCCACTGCTGAGCACCCTTTGGGTTCGGCCGGTCAACCAATTACAAATCCATTGAACAATTAACTTGTCTAGCCCACATTTTACACACTTGTTTGCAAGAATGTCATGGGGAACCTTGTCAAAGGCCTTACTGAAATCAAGGTATGCAATGTCCTCAGCATTCCCTTCATCTACCAAGCTGGTAACTTTATAAAAAAAAAGACATCCGATTAGTCTGGCATGACTTGTTTCTCTGAAACCCATGTTGACTTTTTGTGATTATGGCATTGCCTTCTAAATGTTCACAGACTCTCTGTTTAATGATCTGCTCTAGAATCTTCCCTGGTATTGATGTCAGACTGACTGGACGATAATTGTTGGGATCCTCTTTTTTCCCCTTTTTGAAGATGGGAACAATGTTTGCCCTCCTCCAGTCTGCTGGGACTTCTCCTGTTCTCCAGGAGTTCTCAAATATTATTGCCAATGGCTCTGAGATTATATTTGCCAGCTCTTTTAATACTCTTGGATGTGGTTCATCTGGTCCTGGAGATTTAAATTCATTTAGATTAAGAAGGTATTCCTGTACTACCTCTTTACTTATTTTGAGCTGGATTTCCCCTATTGTGTCCTCTGTTCCATTATCCTCAGGTTGGTCCTCCTTTTCCTTTTCTGAAAACACTGAGGCAAAGAAGGTGTTGATTAATTCTGCCTTTTCTCTGTCCCCTGTTAGCATTTTGCCATCTTCTCCACATAGTGGCCCTATCATTTCCTTCTTCCTCCTTTTGCTGCGGACATACCCAAAAAACCCTTTTTATTGTTCTTAACCTCCCTAGCAAGCCTGAGCTCATTCTGCGCTTTAGCTTTTCTGACTTTACTCCTACACGTGTTCGCTATCTGTTTGAATTCTTCTTTGGTGATTTCCCCCCTTTTCCATTTCCTATACATGTTCCATTTAAAACTTAGCTCCATTGAAAGTTCTTTAGTCATCCATCCTGGTTTCTTGAGACACCTCCCATTTTTCTTCCTCAATGGTACTGTTTGAAATTGTGCCTTCAGTATCTCCCTTTTGAGAAAGTCAAAACCGTCTTGAGGTCCCTTCTCTTTTAGTATTCTTGACCATGGGATCATCCCCAGTATTTCCCTGAGTTTATTGAAATCAGCTCTCCTAAAGTCAAGAATGCATGTCTGACTATGCCTGGCTTCTCCTTTCCATTGTATAACAAACTCCAGGAGAACATGATCATTCTCACCTAAGGATCCCACCACTTGCACCCCATTAACCAGGTCATCTCTGTTGGTTAGGATCAGATCTAAAATAGCTGACCCCCTTGTTGCCTCTTCCACCTTTTGGACCATGAAATTGTCTTCCAGGCATGTAAGGAATTTGCTAGACCTTGAAGTTTTGGCTGAGTTAGATTGCCAGCAAATATAGTTGAAGTCACCCATCACTGCTACATCTCTCCTTTCTGCATGTGTGTTCATCTGTTCTAGAAAGGCATCATCCAATTCCTCCGTCTGATTTGGGGGTCTGTAGTAGAGTCCCACAATAACATCCCTGTTGTTTCCCTCCCCTTTAATTTTTATCCAGATGCTCTCCACCTGGCTTCCAGTATTGATGTCATGGATCACTTCACTGGTGTAAATATCCCTGACATATAATGCTATTCCTCCTCCTTTCCTGTTTGGCCTGTTTCTCGTATAAAGGTTATACCCCTCTATTCCTACATTCCAATCATGAGACTCGTTCCACCAGGTTTCAGTAATGCCTATTATATCATATTTGCTTTGTAGTGAGAGGAGTTCAAGTTCATCTTGCTTATTTCCCATGCTCTGTGCATTGGTGTTGAGACATCTAAGACCATGTGTCCCCTTTACTTGCTCCCTGTGCAAGTTTTTTTGCCTCCCACTGTTGGGTCCTTGCGCTATTTGCCTTGTTCCCTCTATGACAGTTTGACTATTTTCTCCAGCCCTTTTGCCTTCCAGAATACTGTCTCCCTCCCCCATTTGACTCAGTTTAAAGCCCTCCTGATCAAATTATTGAGACTGTTGGCAAAAATGTTTCTTCCAACTGTTGTAAGATGCACCCCATCTCTTGCCAGAAGTCCCCCCGCATGGAAGTGCAGTCCATGATCCAAGAATCCAATTTGTTCTTGGCGACACCATCTATGGAGCCAGTTGTTTACGTCGGCTATTTTCCTCTCCCTTCTTGGACCATGCCCTTCAACTGGCAGAAGAGACTAGATGACAACCTGTGCGTCCATTTCTTTCAGCTTCCTCCCCAGGGCCTCATAATCTCTTCTGATCTTGGGAAAGCTGTGCCTTGCAGTATCATTGGTTCCCACATGGACCAAAAGGAAAGGGTAATGATCCGTAGGCTTGACAAGTCTTGTCATCCTCTCGGTCACATCACAGATCTTTGCCCCAGGGGGACAACACACCTCCCGAGTCATCTTGTCAGGCCCACATACCACTGCTTCTGTACCCCGCAGCAAGGAGTCCCCTACCACCACCACACGCCTCCGCCGAGGCTTCGCAGCTGCTGTTCCTTGCAGTGGTCCTCTCAAGGTCCGCTGATCTACCCCTGAAGTCTGTCCATGCTGTTCTTCCTCATTGTCCTTGATAAGGGAAAGGGCTTCGAATCGATTCTGTAGCTGCAAGCTGCTGGAAGAATCCCTGGATTTTCTTGTTCTGTGTGTGACATTCCTCCAGCTGTCTACTTCCTGTGTCTGTGAAGTGACCCTCTCTTCCACAGCCACTTCCTCTGTGCGGTCCCCATCCAAGACTGTTCATTCTGTTCTGTCCAGGAAAACCTCTTGCTCACGAATCTGTTGAAGTGTAGCTACCCGTGTCTCCAGCTGCTGTACTTTCTCCTCCAAGAGGGCTACCAGCTTGCACTTGGTGCATGTGAAGTTCTCCACGTCTGTAGACAAGAAGACAAACATCGCACACGTGTTGCAAGTGACTGCTGCAGTCCCCTCAGTGTCTATGGTGAGAGCTTTTAGTTAATCTAAGAACTCTTAGTTAATGCTGAGAATGCTAAGCTGTACTTTTAGGTATGCTGTATTTTTGTTTGGTTACTGCAATTCGCGCGCCATTAGGTGCTTGCATCAGCAACAAGCAGCCTCTCCCAACAGTTTTAAAAAAAAAAATTCAATCTCCCCAGTCAGAATGGCTGTCCAGAAGCTGCTCTCCTTCTTCTCCCTGGCAGGAAACTGGCCTGGAAACTGGCAGGAAACTTGCTATCCAGAAGCTGCTCTCCTTGTCTCTGGCTTATTTCTTCTATAAGACAGAGAATAACAGTTCTTCTGGATTTATTAGTATTTGATTGTAACACTTACCATATCTAAATATACTTACCATATGTAAAATGGAATGGAAAGGGATTAAGGAATACCTCAGTGAGATATGGGGTAAATGGATAGAAGAGGGGTTCTTTATTTAAACTGTAACATTAAATAAAGACTATACCTGTTCTTATTAAACTATAAAGTTAACTGTTGTAATAAACGTAAGATGAATATTTAGAAAGGACACAATACAATGATAGAAAATATAAAGCGAATACTTAATGGGAATTAACAAATGTTGTATGAAAGTTAGTGAGAAAGGATAGAAGATTTAGTGAGAAGTTCGAGAGAAAGAGAATGAATTTTATTTTAATATTGTAAAGATTGATAAGAAATGAATGTAATGTAATGTAATGACTGTATTGTAGATTAATGGTGAAAAATGGTATGAAAATGTTGTTATATTTTAAGTTGATATGTGAAATTTGTATTGGTGTGGGTGAATAAAAATAAAATCTAAAAAAATATGTATACTTACCATATGCACTGGCTCATTTTTGTGTTAACATTAACACACCAGTTATAACAAATGAGACAGGTCATAAGCTAAGCACACCGAAATGCAAACAGGCAGAAGCATACAAATAAGGCTTTTCTATATGCTCCATGGCCTGTAAAAATCAGGCTTAATTATAAGAGAGAAGAAGCAACTTCCTCAAACAAGAACACTATCACTCTCATGAAGGCAGTAAAAAGGAGTGACAGTCTCACTCTTTAATTTAATAATGGCCTGACTATAGCTATGCCTACCTTGTGTTACATTAGCACTTGGAAGATGTTAGTGCTGGGCACTCACAATCAGGCACTCAGTTAGAAAGAATATCTTGCTGTGTGTCCTTCACATGGCTCTAATAATAAGCATGTGAAGATTCCAGAGGTTCTAGGTCTGCCCATTAGCAGGTAGATGAACCCTCAAAGAACATTCTTTGAAGCAGTCACAAAGGTAATAACTGAGGGAGGAAGGCAGGTGGGTGCCTTTTAATTCCCCCTGGACCTTAACATTCCAAATACAAAATAATAGCACTGAGGAATTCTTTCTCACTGGAAACTAGACTGGCATCCTCCCTGTTCTCTTTTTGCCAGCAGCTAAAGATTCCACCACCACCTCTATTTGAACAGGCATTTGGGGACTGATTATGCAGAAGGGTCTTTAATGGGGTGTGTTCACTGTACTTTTATTTTTATTGTTGTTTTAAAAAGATTATACACTGTTTAAAAGTATCACCCTTATCCATGGGGGATATGTTCCAAGACCACCAGTGGATGTCTGAAACCTTGGATAGTTCCAAAACCTATACCAGTAATGTTTTCATATCAAAGCCCACCGTGGGTAACTGAAACCACAGAAAGCAAAATTGCAGATGAAATATTTTCAGGTCGTGGTGGACTGCAGGTAACTGAAACTGTGGAAAGTGAAATTGTGGATAAGGGAACTACTGTAATATTTTTGGACTACTGTTGACCACAGGTAACTGAAACCACAGAAAGCGAAACCATGGATAAGGGTGGACTACTGTAGCAATCTTTTAATAGGGTAGTTTATTTAAATTTAAAAACAAAATATTCGGTTTTTAGATGTACTTTGTTTTATCCATGTTGTGAGCTGCCAGGATCCCATGTCAAGATAAAGTTTTTATAAATAAAGTTTTTATAAATATATTTTTATAAATAAAAATAAAATAACACTACAGCTTCAGAGAGAGTAAAAACTAGAGGAGACAAAGGGAAGGATGGTGAATGAAGGTAACAGTATGGATCCTGGCAACATAGTGAACAAACTGAAATAAATTCTTGACAAGTGAGGAAAATGTGGGTCTTACTGCAAAATAGTCCATATGTTTATTTATTTAAAGCCATGGCTTAGCCGAGGGTTTTGTCCCACTAGAGAGAAAAAAAAAACCCACAAAAAACAGTAAGGGTTAATATAAATCATGCGGGCGGGGGGGGAATACCCAGGGCTTTTGTGTAAAAGTACAGAGTGCAAAGGGGGAATGTCCATGGGAAAGCTCTGAAAGTATGCCCATAAACTTAACAGACACTAATGTATGTTGGTGTATTTATCAATGAGTACTTTATGGCATGGAACATCCCTTCTCAGGGTTCTGGAGAACCAGTGAGAGAAATTACTCAGTTGCATTAAAACCACGCAGTGAGAAAAAAGCATGTGAAGATTCCAGAGGTTCTAGGTCTGCCCATTAGCAGGTAGATGATACTCCCGTGTTGCAAGTTAGTAGAAAGCCAATGAATCTGGACTTCATGTTGCCTTCATTAATATGGCTTATGCATTTATTTTGCAAACTTTCCCCAGGCAGCATGGCATTTCTGGAATCGGACCAGGACCAAACGTGGTAAGCCCACTGATGGAACTGAAACCACCAGTGGAGTAAAAATGGATGTGATCTCCTTTTCCCCACTGCAACCTCCTCCTAAAAAGCTTCCCCTGAGACCCTTTTGGGCCTATTTTCAGGTATTGCTGAGGAGGGCAGGGGGGAAGAGAAGCATGGTTTGTTGCACTGGCATTGCAGCACCCTCAGGAAATTGGCTATAGATGAAGGATGCATCTGCACTGCAGAAATAGTCCAGTTTGATACCACTTTAACAGCCATGGCTCAATGCTGTGGAATCCTGGGATTTGTAGTTTGTTGTGGCACCAGAGCTCTCTGACAGAGAAGGCTAAATATCTCACAAAACTAAGAACCCAGAATTCCATAGCATTGAGCCATGGCAATTGAAGCTGTGTCAAACTGGATTATTTCTACAGTGCAGATGCAGCCCAAGTAGCTTAGGGTGAAAGGCAGTGAAGCTGGGCCCCTTTGTAACATTTGCTTCAAATGAGAAAGTGATGCTAATGCCAAATTTTGTTTTGGCATTTTAAAATTTTGTCCCAGTGTCCTTTTGTGCTGTGATAATTTGTCTTTGGAGCTTGATCTCCACAGACACATTTTATACGAAGTTTGATTTTTCCTATTGAGCCAGGATTGAGCTCCTTCCCGATAAGCCAGAATGGGCAATGGTCCAGCTGTGTAGCACTGATGCACTCCATTTTGCCATTATGCTTTGCATTGTGCCTAGTGCTCATGAGGAGAACAAAGGCCAAAACCTTTGCGATTATGGCAAAAGTGAAACAAACCAGATACTAAAGGAGTAAGGTTTATTCAAATAGTTTAGCATTGACCTCACTTTCCACTCACTGAAATTACAGTACTTTTAAAATTATAGTTGATTTCTAGTTTTGATGTTGGAAAGTACCTCCTTAACACAAAAGCCCAACTGTACTGACATTCCATAGCCAACATTTTCCAGAGGCTACCAACAAACAGAAGTATCTGGACTTGACTTGTTTATCTCTGCTCGGTGCCCAAACCCAGGGCCTTTTGTGCTGTGTAGCACCACAATACCCACTGCAATGTGGAGATCCATCTCAGCACTGGGGCCTCAGCTCCCTATTATCACCTTTGGATAATCCTTGTTGCACATACAGTACAATTATCCCTCCACATTCACGGATTTGGCATTCACTGTTTTAAGTATTCACAGCTTGAAAATATTATTTAAAAAAAAATAATCCAAAAAGCAAACCTTGATTTTGCCATCTTATATAAAGGACACCATTTTGCTATGCCATTGCCTATAATGGGACTTGAGTATTCACGGATTTGGGTATTCACGGGGGGTCCTGGAACCAAACCCCAGCAAATGTGAAGGGACAACTGTATTAGCATATATTAGATATTTACATTTTATCTTCCTAAAAATAACAAACCTGACATAATAATCAGTGCTACAAGTAAGATATACAACTGAGACAATGCCATATTTGCAGAATCAGAAGGAACTGAAAGCACAGTTTCAAAATCACTGTGAACTGAAAGGTTACATTCTTTGTTACAAATATTAAGGGAAGGAAACAAATCTGAAATAAACTCCATATATTTCTCCAATGTTATTGCTAACCTCTTTGGCTTTAATGTACTACAATAGCTACAATAACATTTTCTACATTGATTATAATAACATTTTTTATAGAAGCTTGAAGAGATAGGGTCCCTTTTTCTTTTTTCGTGTGTGTGTGTGTGTGTGTGTGTGTACCCAATGTTACATGCAGTTCTGTTCATGGGTTTTAAATGGTAGAAATACTCCTCATAGAATCTGAGGAGAATACCTTTTGTCCAAATGAGATCCTGCAGTAATTCGCCGTACTTGGAAGGAGGAGGGACCAAAAACGCCATATACTGCATGGGGAAAGCATTTGTAGCTTTTCCCAATTTTTAAAACTAATTCAAGAGAAATGCACATTCCTGCTCATTGGGACAACTGATTCAGATCACAGCGCATTCCAGGATAAGAGTGGAAGTTGAAAGCTGATTGGTTGGACATGCACGGGGGTGGGGAGAACTTGCTGGCAATGAAGTGCCTGAAACCACCATGTTGGATTTTCACGGTAGCAATTGTGTGCTTTTCGTGGTGCTGAGGTGACCAAACAATTTTTAAAGCTTATTTAAGTGGAAGGTCGCACTTCCACAACTTAGATTTACTGTTCTAAAAAAACCTGCTCAGCAGCAGCAACTTGTGAAGAAGAAAAACAAGATTAATTCCCTCAACCCTACCATCTTGATTCACAGGCATACCTCCATGTGAACATCAAGCACAGATAGCTTCACATACCAGCAATCTTGCAAAAATAAAAACAAAACAAAACAAAAACGCAACACCAAACTCGTGGAGACAAATGAACACTGCTGCAAATTGGTGTTACTGCACACCAATCCATTTTCTATTGCCTTGTCTAGACAAGCCCCACCTTAGTTTTTAAGATACCAGAGGACTCTTTCTTGTTTGTATAGTTATGTATAAGAGAAAGCAATCACTGGAAGATAGAGGGCTGGTTTACACAGCAGATTTATTGCGGCAACTTGCGTTTTAATTCTTTTCCGCATCTGTGCCAGTCAGGTTTTTTTTCTAATTATGCCTCTTTTAAGTTCAGACTTGAATAAGTGTGGGGGGGCATGGCCTTCCAAGCAGACAAAGGTTGTATGGGGAAGGGCATAGACCAAGACTCACAGACTGCCCAAATAGCAGGGGGGAAGATCAAAGTAGTGGCTCTGTCTCTGTAAATCTGCCTGTAAATGAACTCACTCAGTGAAGCAGAGGGACAGTAATCTCTCTGCTAAAAGACCTTGCTGCCATGCTGTGGATCCTAAGGTGAACCTATCGCAAGTTTTTCCAGCCTCCCCCCTCCCTCCCCCGTCTCTCTCACTCGTGCTCTCTCTCTTGCTCTCTCCCTTCCCCAAGCAGAGCTGACCAGATGGGAACTTTATGACTGAAAGGTCTTTGGAATCCTTTTTCTTGGCAAACCTTCTGCAAAATAGCAGAGAGGATTTTCCTGATGCTACTGAACGCAGTACCTCTCTTTTAAGCCCGCCCCTTACATCATAGCAACCAATCACAATGCAGATCTGATGCAGCCCTTAGTTTACACTGCCAATAAAGCGCTACATTGCAAATATACTGGCAAAAGTAGCGACATCCCCTGGCATGCTATATTTGGGTGTTTTACCTTCCCCTCTTCTGAATGAGGCGATGCTGTGCTACGATCCGTGGGAACTATGAGCTATCTTAGCAGTATATTTAGAGGAATATTTGCCCGTGTAAACGACCCCACAATCTTGCGATGAAGACTAGTAAAGATGGAGAGGCTGATTCACCCTTTGTCCATTGGGGCCACTGTTCAGCCACTTCTCCGTTAGTGGAAAGAAGAGGCACTCCTTAACCCTTTCCTTTAGTGTGTATGTGTGTGTGTGTGTGTGTGTGTGTGTGTGTATATTCAGAACTCAATAGAAATGGGGGGGGCTTCTGAACAGGAAAATGATTCAAATAAAGGTTTGAACAAACCTCGCCAATCTGTTGCTCAAAATTTCAGCTTCTTCCAACAGTGCTTTTATTAAACAAAACAGGACCAACAAACATTTCAGGGTCAAAGTTACATGCAGATGCATGCCATGTAGAGTTTTACACTAGATTTAGTTTATGAATTATAGCATTTATATCTGCTTTTTATATTCATCTGCAAACATCAGAACATGAAAAGATAAGGCGGGCATTACTTATACTCAGATCTCATGCGTTACTGTACCAAAAGATTGATCTGTGAAGTGGAGCTGAACTCTTAAGAAGTGCTTGTTTTATCTTCAGGACTTTGGTGATTAATGTTAATGATAAGGTGTTGATTGTTACATGGGTTACCCATTCAGGGAAACAATACGCTGTTATGGTTCTTTCCTCCCCCCCCCCCACTGGCATATAAGAGTGTTTAAAGCTTTTTTTTACCCTGAGACAATAGCCCTATTTATTACATTATGGTCAACTGCTAAAGCCGCCTTTTCAGTTCATGGTTTACAATTGATTTTAAAGTGGAAAGAAGTTCAGACTTGTACATAAGGAAAAAGGCATGTGCCACTACACCTAAAACAGCACCCTATCCCTGAATTGAGAGGGATATGAAAGGATAATAACTACTGTAATTCAAAGATAAGAAATGATGGCAAAAAATAAGCAAATGATTCCACTGATTTTCCTTGGCTTTTTCCTGGGCTGTGACACCGTGTTCTGGAAGAGTTTCTTTCTGACATTTTGCCTGCATCTGTGGCTGGCATCTTCAGAGAAATTATTCCACTGCTTTAAAATGAATTAAAGAGCTTCAGGAACCAATCAAACAGGATCAGCTTGTGAGGAACAGCAATGTAAAGACAATAGTTGATTGGATTGTTGTTGTTAACTGGCGTCAAGTTGACTTAGGGCTTGTCTACACCAGTGAAAACCCCCGACCCCCCCCCAATTGGCCCGATAATTCCACACAGCATGTTGGCTTTCCCTTGAATCTGGTGCAATAATACCACGACGTACAGCCCTATCTGCACCAAATTTAGGGAATGCCACCTTACTCGCAGTTTTCTCTGGAGATTGGTATCTTCCACCCCTACTTTTGCTGTTTTTTTTTTTTTAAACTGGTACAATTTTCTCTGATGAAACTATGTGCAGTAATGTAAATATGATCAGCATACTGCATACTTCCAAGGAATGCTGGCAATACAAAGCCTTTAATCTTAGCTTTAAGAATCACAGGACTCTGGCAGTTGCGTCGCTAGAGAGCAGTGCTTTAGGAAGCCAAAGCAGTGCATGTGGAATGAAGCCAGATTGGAAAGAAGCCAGGGGAGAGGATGGAAAATGGTCAAAATATCAGGAGTAAGATGACTGCTCAGGAAGTGCAGAGATAAGTGGGCAGAAGGGAGGAATGGGCCGTGTCTTTTAAGACTGATGGGAAATTCTGTTAATAGGAAAGAAACTTTGGTTCCAACTAGATAAACTAGTTAACAGCGAGATTAGTGAAGAGAATGTTGGGTTTTCAAACTTCAGTTCTTTTAATTCAGCTTTGAGACTGGGAGTCAACATTTGCGAACTGCAACCTGAAATTACATGTCTCTGTGTGTTTTATTTTTGTATTTTTATCTCAAGGGTGAGTAATTCTGTTAATTAGGTCCCTAAGAAAATATTGCACTTCCATTCATTTTAAGTGCATTTGCTTCAGTGTCGCCTTCCTTTGAGGCTGGGAGTCCCAGGGGCAAGACATAACCAGGGGCAAGACATAACACAGACAGACATAATAAATAAAGTTGTGGGGGTTGAGGGGATGACTTTTCTGTAATCTGAACTACAGCAGTGGTTTTCTACATATTGGAAGAACAATTAATTTAGTTACATTTGCTGTCTTTCCTGAGTGAGGAAGGGGAATAGTGTACTTTATTAATCCATTCTAATGAATGCAAATATAATGTTCATGCTCAATATTGAAGTAGAACTTTTTACCAAAAAAAATTTAGTACATATATGGTTAGGAATAAGCAAGCTTTTCTTTATTTATTTTCTTTATTTATGCCCTCAATATGAAATTAGTGATGAATGAAACTAGTGGTGGATCGAAGTAAGCAGTAAGCAAACCTCTTCCTTTCTCTTTTTCATACTATCCCTCTCTCATTCTCCCCCTTTCTCCCCAACTAGTGGGCTGCATTGCTCTTGCAGGGGCCTGACTTGGGGCTTGTCTACACTGGCAAAAAAAAAAAAAGTGGACTTATCACACAACGCTGGCAATCCAGATGAAGTACAGCTACTTCTGGGGAGGATCTGTATTTTCTTGCCCTTAACCTGACTTTGCTCTGAACTAAGCAAAGTCAGGGGGCAAACCATAGCGTTTCCCAGAAACTCCAGAGTGACCTCATGGGTCTTTTGCTGTCTGGAGAGCTGGATTGGGTCTGATTTGGCCTGATCCAGTTGTCCACATGCAAATGCATCACCATCTCCCTTACCCTCACTGAGTAGAGCAGGGAATGGGATGGATCCCTGTTTGAGCCACCACTTCTGCTGCATCCTCGCCAACCAAGGAGCTACATGGAAAGCCTGTCTGGCATGCCAGCACTTCTGCTGAGTTCAGAATGGGGCACCGTGCAATCAACAAGGAGGGGGTAGAATTCTCCCCTCATTGTTGATCACAATGACCTCAGCAGAAGTGACAGTATGTGGGGCAGACCTTCCACTGAGCTCCTCGGTCAACAAGGAAGTGGCAATGGCAGTGGCTCTGAAAACAGAGGATGGGCCAGTGGGGCTGATGTGGTGTCAGCCCAGCTGGCCCATGTGGACAGTGACAGCCATTGCACTGGAATCAGCCCAGTGCATGTGGCTGCTATCATGGTCAGCCAGAAGCCAGTGTAGACAAGCCCTTGATCTCATGCAGAGGGCTTATGGAATGAAACTGAACCCCATGTAACAACAGGGCAAGGGCCACATTTTCCCTGTGCCTTTGGATTGCAAACACTCATTGTAATCAGTGTTGTACCCTCTCAGGGCCCCTGGAACTGTTTTTACAATGGGGGTCCAGGGTCAACACTGCCAGGCAGGTTATTAATTTTGCCTGGTTGCAGGTACTTCCCCATCCATTATCATTCAAACATCTGGAAATATGAAGACTCTTCCAAGAACAATGTGTACATAGAAGTGCTCTCTATGTATTCAGTGTAGCTTACTCTCAAGTGAGTAAATACAACGGATAGATTGCAAGCAGCCTTTATGATTCCTGGGAAGGCTCAATGACAATCACCATTTAATATTTATGATTGCTTCATTGAGTACTACACTGTAACTGGTTATTGATGAGAATACTCAACTGTGTAGGAGTTTTGGTGGCCCAAAGTTGCCAGATTAAAGGTGGGGGGGGAGCTCAACCCATTCTGGCCGAATCTTAGGGATGGTTTGAGAACCTCATCCCACCCCCATGTTCTGGGGTCCAAATAACATCTCATGCCTCAAGTTTGGCATATAGTTGTTACCAGTACAGATGGTACTCCTTTGAGTTGCAGTAGTTTGAGTGTTGGATTACAGTTCTGGAGACCAGGGTTCAAATCCCTACATGTCCATGGAAACCACTGGATGACCTTGGGCAAGTCACACTCTCTCAGTCTCAGAAGAGGGCAATGGCAAACCTCCTCTGAACAAATCTTGGCAAGAAAACCCTGTGATAGGTTCACCTTAGGGTTGCCATAAGTCAGAAACGACTTGAAGGCATACAACAACAAATAGCTGCAATTAACAATTTCTTAGAACTGGTGAAAGAGCTGAAAAGCTCCTCTTGATTTTGTGTGACCAATTACCAAAAAGTCCAGATATTTCCCTTTTTTAAAAAAAAAGAAGCAGCTAATGCTGTGAAATATAAGCATTATAACAGAGGTGTGGTTCAAACATAAGTCTTATATTAAGAAAATGATCTGCATAATAGCTTATGTTATTGTATTTTCACAACTGTTTGGGGAACTCTTCAGGTCAAAATGTTGTATACAAACATAAAGTTAATCTTACCTACTACTTGTAGTAATAGTAGTATTTATAGACAAGGAGAAAACATGACTCAGTAGCTGCTAAAATATTACTGTATTCTGTATCTTCACTTACCAGTTGCCAGCTTACTGTTCCACCATCACTGGAAATGCAGTTGTTGTGAATGCAAGACAAGGTCTTTTCCATTGTAGCCAGTTGACTGTGAAACCTCTTACCCTTTGGTGCACATCTGTATTAGAGTTTGAGTGACTCCTCCACCAAAACTATATACTGTCTGCCATTCATATCCACAGATTCTGCATCCATGGATTCAACCAACCAAGGCTCGAAAATATATATTTTTTTAATTCCAAAAAGCAAACCTTTCAAACTTTTATTATGCTCTCCCTCTAAACAAATCTTGCCAAGAAATCCCCATGATAGGGTCTGCCTTGGGGTCGCCATAAGTTGGAAACAACTTGAAAGGATACAATAGCAGTACTTTGAAAGGAAGGAAGAAAAAACAGGCACATAACAGGTATGCACTGATAAAGTGTGAAACACAGTGAGCATGGACAGTTTACAAACCATTAAGACTTACTTTTTTGAAATTTATAGTAATCAGTAACAATAGGAGTGTTCTTTTTTCCTTTTTAAAAAATAATAATACAGTAATAATAAAAAACCTTGAAACCCATCACAGCATTAACTTTTCTTAAAAAGGGCTGGGTGACTTCCACCACACTCCCCAGACCAGTAGTAACTTCCAAGAGCAACTTTTTATAGTGCCAGTTTCCTCATAATGAGCAAAAGCTGCCTTAGGCTCTTCAGTCAGCTGTTCCTCCAGCAGCCTCCCTTCATTGGTATAGAGGAGTTCTCTTTTGTGGGGATGGTGCCCACTTTGGAGCTCTTAGTTATACCTGCAGAAAGCTCTGCTGCTTTCAGAGGTGTTCCCTTCACTAGTAGGCCTTGAAAGGTCCCAAAGAGGAGCATTCTGGGGGTGATGAAAAGATACTAAACCCCATCATCAGCCAAGGAGTCCTTAGGATTGTCTTCACACAGTCAGTGAGCCGGTATATCTCATCCTCCCCATTAGACTTTGGGGTCAGGAAATAAAAATGCAGCTTAGCTACATACACCCCTCCTCCTACACACTGATAGGACTTTGGAAAGGTGGGCTATTTGCAGCTTGCTTATCTCTGTCCCACTGAGAATTGTACTGTTAAAGTGACTTAATATCCATTTACTTACAAATATACGATATGGCAAATGGAAGTAAGCAGGCAGTACAACCACTGGGTTTGTATTGGATTTCTCATGCTACATCAGTTGCCTTGGTTTTAGCCACTTTCTCCTTTAAAAGGTCCCTACTGTCTGATCTTTTTCCAAATTCAAACTGCATCCCTTTGTGTGACATACCAACTCTATGCAGTTACATCTCAGTTCTACTCTGTCTGGTAGGTATGTCCTGGGTGGTTATAGGCAGGAACTTTAAGGTCCCGTCCAAATGGTAAAAATACTGTAATCCAAATGGCAATTGCATGGAAGGCGATCTGTCCAAATGGACATTCACATCAATACGTCTCATTCAGAAGGGAGACAGCCAAATCCACCATAAAGCTCCACAGGGAAGCCTTCGGAGCTTTTCTTGGAGTTTTAAAAAAGCTCCATAGGACATGCAAATATGTTATCATTAAGACAGTCACATTTGTGTTGCTTCAACCAGACAGCATAAGCTGATTGGCTGGATGAGCATGCGGACAAGGGCTAGCAAAACAGGGAAAGTGCCTGCTGTTACCATGTTGGATTTTCGGTTAAGCAAGGGTTGATAAAATAGTAACCTATATATATAATTCTCTTGGATATGTTGCCATTTCCAGTGTGCTGATTGGCTGCTTAGGGAACTGACCAGCCAATCACAGGTCTGTTGGGCAGCCAATCAGCACACTGGAGGTGGGACCATGTAGATCTCCAACATGGCCGCTGGAGAGGGAGAGGGAGTAACATGGGGGTGGATGTGGTGTATGCTAGAGTGCAAGGGGTGGGGTGGGAGGGACAGAACGAGTGGGAGAGGGTGGAAGGAGTGGGGGAGGGGCAGAACAAGGGGAGGGGCAGAATGAGTGGAGGGAGGGACAACAGTGGCTGGAGGGACAGAATGAATGGGGGGCAGAAGGAGTGGTGAGAGGGGCGGAACGAGTGGTGGGAGGGACTGAATGATGGGGGAGGGGCAGAACGAGTTGTGGGGGCAGAATGATTGGGGGGTGGGCCAGAACGAGTGGGGGGAGGGGCAGAATGAATGGAGGGAGGGGCAGAACAGTGGTAGGAGGGGCAAAATGAGTGGTGGGGGCAGAACGAGTGGTGAGAGGGTCAGAACCAGTGTGGGAGAGTCAGAACCAGTGGGGGGGGGGAAGAATGAGTGGTGGGGCACAGAATGAGTGGGGGAGGGGCAGAATGAGTGGAAGGAGGGGCAGAACAGTGGTGGGAGGAGCAGAAAAAGTGGTGGGAGGGGCAGAATGAGTGGTGGGAGGGGCAGAATGAGTGGGGAGTGAGCCAGAATGAGTGGGGGAGGGGCAGAACGAGCAGTGGGGGGTGGCAGGGGGCAGAACAAATGGCGGATGGGCGAGTTAAATCCACCAGCCTACCTCAAAGGGTTGTGGGCATTTTGGGGGGAGTTTTTAAATCGTGTATGGTACGCCGGGTCCAGCTAGTATGTTTTACTCTCTCTCACTCTCTCTTTGGTAGATATGAAATATCACATGGGTGCACCGTGGTAAACTGTTTTTGAAAAAAAAATAGGCATCAGCAGATTTAAAAGCGCAAGTAATTCACTTGTGCTACCATCTTGGCTAGGGGGCATGCGAAGTTTAGGGGGGCTCTTTTGACCATTAAGACAGGATGCAGCACTGCGAATGTCTGTTTCTTTGGAGGAGATAGTATTTTCCGCCTCGTATAGATGAGACCTAACTAGTTATTTAAGAACATCAGAATCAAATGATAGAAATTGGCCACTTAATATCATAGAATCATAGAATCATAGAACTGTAGAGTTGGAAGAGACCAAAATACCAGAAAACTAGGGATACATGCCAGCTCCTTGTACTGTGAGGTAAGGAATGTTTTATGTTGAGATAAATAGGAATGCATGTAAACTCCCAATACACTGTAGGTGTCATGCAACTGTTGGGCACACCTTGACTGAAGGATAAGCTGATGGTGCCCAAGTCATCTGTAACAGAGAGGAATCCCATGTCAAGGGGCTATAAGGCAGTCTAGCTCAAAGGAACATAGGCACCGAAACAAGTGGGCATGATTGGCTGCCAAATGTGGAAGTTTCTCCTTGATTATAGTTACTCCTCATGAGTAAGGAAATATTGGTGAGAACGACACTCTGCATAGGGTTCTGAAGACTTAGCCTTAAAAGTCTCAAATTCTAGGCATTTGTCTCTGGTATTAGAATTTGGATTTTAATGTTAACTTTTAATGTTAACATTAGAACTTTTACAAACAAACCTTTCATCACAATGTCGCATGATTTAATATTAAGCTTTAAATAAGCTTCTAGACAGAAAGCAGTAATTTAACTAGCATTTTCCATTATAAATTCTTGGCATATGGCCTGTAAACTGTGAACTGCCAATGCTAATTTATTTTTTGGAAGATCAGAGGAAAATTTCCAGTAAGATAACTGGGAGTTACTGTGCATAATCCTGGTTTGTATTTGGGGAGGACTAGACAACTCTAATATTAAAGATAATAATTCTAAAATAGATTCATAATTCCAAATAAATAAATAAACAAACTAAAATTACTTTTCTCTAATACATTCTATGTGCCAAGCATCATTACTGAGCCTGCTTGGGCTATAGTTAATTTTGTTTTCTTAACTATCTAATGTGATACATTGAAAATGATACCAAGAAAGGGAGCATAGTATTTACCTAGTGTTTTATTTCTGTTTTTATGTAGATTCCACTTACAAACTGTATACTGTTAATAAACACAATAAATGGGCTTGCAGAGTTGGATAAAAAACTACTATTTAAAAGAATATACTGTTTTTACAAGGTGTAATAAATGGCATGCAGTGCAGTCTTATGCAAGTCTATTCTATGGTGCAGAATCCTAGTCAATTTGTTTAAGAGCAAAAGCATATGCTGTATTGACTACATAGCATACTGTTTTCTCTCTTGCTTTCAAATAAGCATGCATAGTCCTGATCGATATTGAGACCAGTTTTGATAGGAGGCTTAAGCTATTCCCCAAGCTGATTTTTGTTTCAAGATCCACTACATCTTATTTAGGAACTTAAAAAAGAATAAATGTTCCATTGGCACCTGTTGAGTCCTACCACTACAGCTCACCTGCTCCCACCACCCGTATCCATGGGGGTGATACGTTCCTGGACTTACTGTTTATAAGTGAAACTGCAGATAGTGGCAAACACTATTAAAATAAAGGATTTCCTGTACAAACATACCATAGAGTTGCATTGGAGGACCTAGTGACTCCTAGATATGAGGGGGGCGAACTCTACTTAATTGCTATGTGTGCAAGGAGGTACACCTCTGAAACAAAAATTAGTGGGAAGGGGTAAGTCTTTCCCACTCATGCATATTCTGCTCAGGCCAGGCCAGTGTATATCAAGTAGAAAGTATAACAGAAAGGGCTCTTACACTGTCCATTCTGCATTGACAAGATAGCATTTGTAGCGTAGTGTATATAGGTTAGTCCTAAGACTGTAGCCCAGATTGGCCACCTCTTTCTCTCACAACCTGTCAATACTAACTGCTCATTCCTAAGACTAATTCATACATTGCTCTGACTCCAAAGCATAAAATACATTATGCAAGCTTTCAAAGCTTCACTGAGTGCTTTCTCAGGCAAAAAATATTTAAAATCATACAGGAGAAAAATGGTGATGATGTTAAAATCACAGGCTACATTCTGGCTGAGATGTTGTCAGTTAAGATGGTATTGAGAGATTTTAATGGAGGCAGAGGCCATTCCCCTTATTGGCCATGTGAAGACTAGGGTCAAAAAGCAATAAAAGACAAGTAATAAAATTTGAATTCCCTTAGCAACAGAAAAGTAACTTCTCTTGAGACCCAGCTATCCCTGTCCTGTGTGATGCTAACTGCTCCTTTCTTAGACAGGGAACATTGAATTTCTCAAGGAATCTCTGTACTATTACTGTATATCTAGAAAAGCTTTTAGGTGCTGTCTAGGTAAAATTTGACAAATTATAGTCCCAAATTTAGGGAAGGACATTAATAAGTCCCTACCAGAGAGCTCTAATACCTCTCTAAACTACTGATTACATAGCATTCTCTTTGGAATTGGTTTAAACGCCTATTGCACAGGGAAGGGAAGTGGCAGTGCAGCCTGATAATACTGCTTCCTGTCCTGCCTTACCACATGATGTCAGTGTTCTACAGCTGTTCTTTTGTTCCAGTTCCATGGGAGACACTGGTAAACACAAGTCTTTTTTCTAATGGATCCAGTTAGAAAAAAGACTCTCGTTTACCACTGTCTACCACAGGATCAGAATGGAAGAACAGCTGGAGAATGCCGAGGTCATGCAATAAGGCAGGACGGGAGGTGGTATTATTGGGCTGCACTTTCGCTTCCTTTTCCTTGTGTGATAAGCCTCAAAAACAAAACAATTTCCTTAAATATTTTGTGTAAGTGTGAGGAGAGCCACAACATGAAAACCAAGTACCTACTGAGTTATCAAATTGTGATGCAAGCTTGGCTCCCTCCTAGCTTCACAGGTGACGCAGCCATCAGTTCCTTGTCTCCACCCATACTTCAGAAGGGCTGATAGCCTTTTTAAAAAATGCTAAGAGTATAACAGGCATATTCATGCATCAATCTGTTTTTTATTACCTTATTTAGATTTTTACCCCAAAGGAAACTTTTTTGAAAGTACAAAAACTATTCCAAGAGTTAGAAGGGTAAGAAACAAAGAAGTTATGGTTCTTCTTTGAAAGCACTTTCACCATGTTCAGATGAAAATCCCATTTCTTTTCAATGTCCAGCTCATTGAGAGGTGGGGTGAGGGTGAGATTCTCCCCATGTCAAGGAGAAGCTAGATTTGCATAGTGCTGATTGACAAGCTCTCATCTCATTTTCCACTAACTGGATTTCCTGGAAGCTTAATAAGGAATGGCCAATCAGTACTGTACATGGCCAGCTTTTCCTTGATTTTGGAGAATTCCCCATCCTTGTTCCATCTGAGCTAGATGCTGAAGGGCAGTAGGATTTTGATCGGAACATGGTGAGGATGCTTCCAAAGTAATGACACAGCTCAGAAAGGAGTTCCATATGCTTCACCCTAACTTTAAGTTCTTGCTCATGTCTTTTCTTTCCAGGAGCATAGTCCATTTACACTGGCAAACTTTGATTTCTTAAGAGATGATATTTCCCTTCCCTCTTCTAGTGTTCATCTCAGAAGTTACTATCCAGAGCAGAGGATGCAGTGATAAATTATTCTTGAATGCAAAAGTTATGAAAGACCTTCTGGCATTGAGTTTGACCACAAAATAGGGACAAAATGAATGTCTTTTGCATAAATGTGAGCTGCCTCCAGGCACTACTGACTCCTTGATGGAAATAAATCTATGTGCACAGTGACCTTGGCAGTATTACAGGGGCAGTGATTACGTAAGCATGAACAATTTTTCCAATGTATTAAAAGAAACAGGCTTTTCTTTGACGTCAGGCATGCAAGATTCATTCTGAATCTGTGTTCCTTGATCAAGTAAATTCACTATAAACTAAGCATAAAAATATCTTCCTCAGTTCACAGCTTTGTATACATTTTCTGCAGATTTGCTTGCCAGGGTAATCTATTCTTTAAAATACTGATATTTTCACCCACCCACCCATTCATTCATTCATTCATCGTATATTATAGTCTTCCTGCAGGAAGTTCAGAGCAATGTGCATAACACTCCCAGGCAGTCTTCCATCTCAACAGTAATTAGGCTAAGACCTGTTTGGTACAATGTGTCCTCAGATTGGAAGTGTATCTACACTGTTGTCATTGTGTGCCTTCAAGTTGTTTCTGACTTATGGCGGCCCTAAGGTGAACCTATCACAGGGTTTTCTGAGGGATCCCAGAAAGGTCACCCAGTGAGTTCTCGTGGCCAAGCAGGGATTCGAACCCTGGTCTCCAGAGTCAGAAAGAAAATATGTTTATTGCTTAGTCCAAAGACCATTGCAAAGAATAAAAAATAACGTAAAATAGTATAAAACATCCAAGCTTTCATACAATTACAAGAGCATAATTAAAATTAACTAAATAAAATATATTCCTAAACTAGAAGTAAGTAGTCTGTATTATAAAAGAAGTCATTTTACAGTAACAAAGGAAGAGTAACAGTTAACCTTTTATGTTTAATGAAAGGCGTTTTACTACTCTAATATCTTCTGGTTCCTATGACAGTTAACCAAAATGGACTTTAAGCATTTTTCTCTGCGTCTGGCAGCCTTCGCGGCAAATACAAATGTGTTGACATAAACACTGGCTCTCTCTTAATTGCAGTGAAGCAACTAGGAACCAAGGAGCCAGTGCGATGTAGTTGTTTGGGTGTTGGACGAGGACTCTGGGAGACCAAGGTCTGAATCCCTGCTAGGTCATAGGAAGGGAATGCCAACCCCCCTCTGAACAAATCTTGCCAAGAAAACTCCATGATAGGTTTGCTGTAGGATCACCATAAGTCAGAAATTACTTGAAGGCACAATGCATCAGCAGCAGCAGCACCGCCACCACCAACAAAATTAAGAACCAGTTATTCCTCTGAGCACTGCCCACCTCCCACCCCTGTTTGGAGTAAATTTCCAGCAGTTTCAACAGAGAATGGAAATCCAGTGTCTATTCAGTACATCTGGTAGTTCTATTTGTTAAAATGTATCTTAGCTGCAAAAAGGGGTTTTATGAAAGCTGGTTTCACAGCAGCAACACTGTCTTATAAGGATTTTTTAAAAATTCTGGACAACCAAAGTCAAGCATTTTAAACTTCAATCAAAACAATGGGAAAGCATTAAACTACAAAGCAAACTTTTTCATTCAAGTCATTGGCACTTATGACTGCTTACATTTGAAAGGCTTGTCTAAACTGGCAGGAAACTCCGCACATACCTTGTAGCCGTGACGGCTTTTTTGGGCCCGTCTATATGAGTCCCCCCAAAATGGAGTGCCCTGCAGTCATGGCATTTTGCAGCAGCTGCAACTTGTCTTAATGGGTTTTTTTTGCCTCCAAAATCATTGTCTGCCCACCAGTCGAGAGAGCGGCCACGAGTGAATTACTCATGTTTGCCTACTGCCATCAAACTTTTTTATTTAAAAAAAACTGTTTCGGCTGTGCACTGGAGTGATAGCTTGCCTTTCCAAAAAGGGGGGGGGAAGCCCTGGAAAAAACCCAACACCCTGTTTTCTCATCTTAGTGCTTGCTCACTAAGGCAAAAAATCAACATGGCGATGCTGGGAAGGCTTTTCCCATGTAGTTTTTAATGTTTTGGGGCCCCCTCCTTTACAAAACAGCAAAACAATGTGGCTTTCTATTTAGACAGGTAGGGTTCTCACATTCCATGAGGAGTTTTTTCGCTGTTAAGACACCCCCTTTGACTCTGGAGATCAGGTCTCAAATACCTGCTCAGCCATGAAAACCCACTGGGAGACCTTGGGCAAGTCACACTCTCTCAGCCTCAGAGAAAGGCAAAGGCAAAACCTGTTCTGAACAAACCTTGTCAAGAAAACCCATGATAGGTTCACCTTAGGGTCACCATAAGTTGGGAAAGACTTGAAGGCACACAACCAGACTAGATCAGTCTGGAAATTCTGAAATCCCTTAATATGAATTTCAGATAGCAGCAAATTAACCCAGAATATCTACAGTAATTCAAAGCAAATGAATACTATGCCACCTGAAAACAGATACCTTTTGATAATTATTCAGTGAATTCTAAAGTGCCTCTGGGGAGTTTGTTGAAAAGAAAACAGGAACTTATCTACCAGTTTCAGTTTCAAAAACTCAAAATGTTATAATTATGCTATCTAAGATTTACTTTAGCAAACAAAAAAACAGGAGGAGTCTAATGGCATTTTGATATTATGTTTATTAGAACTTGTATATTCAAAAATTCCTGTCACATAAGCATGAAGCAGGGCAGAATATACTTCAGACTTCCCTTGTGGTTGTGCTCCTAAGGCCTCAAACTTACATCTTGTCCTATAATTTTGTCAGACTGTAAGATGGTTGTCTAGGTTATAATTGCCAAAGAAAACAAAGTCAAGACAAAACTATTTTAAGAACAGAGCTGTCTTTTCAGATCAGAAAGTATAAAGCTTTCAAAAACCATGCCAACTATTCCACTGTAACATACAACAACAAATCTAAATTCTTTTTTACATAATTTTTCATAATTTATTAATGAAAATCATTATAGTTCTAGCCCAGAGGTTGGAAAGTTACTTTTAAGAAGTATTTCAATATTTAACTCTTTTTAGGACAGACTGTAAATGTAATTTGTGCGGCGGGGGGGGGGGGGAATAGCCTCATGTTACTTGTTAGTTCCCTTCTTCCTTAGGAATGGTAAGAGAATGCCATATAACTGGAAAATATTTGCATTTTAAAATTACCTTTAAAGTAAATTAAGGTAATTAGACAACAATTCTTGTTTCAATTCACCCCCACCATCTCCCAAAACAATGGAGAGTGGTTCCATTGATTATGTTATTTTTGAAATATATTGTGATCATACCCTTGAGTTGGGGGGGGGGGTTTGAGGGTGTTTTTTTTTTTTTGGCAAACAAATGAGCAAAACCATGGTAGCTTGTTATAGCTTAACTTAAATGTATTTGCCAAGGTTCATGTTTTGGTTCTGAACACTTGTAAATGGGTACCAGTTCTAGGCAGAATGTTCAACCATTGATTACAGTAGCATTATCAGTTCTGGTGCCATTCATAGAATCATAGAGCTGGAAGAGACCACAAAGGCCATCCAGTCCAACCCCCTGCCATGCAGAAATACACAATCAAATCATTCCCAACAGATGGCTATCCAGCCTCTGTTTAAAAACCTCCAAAGAAGGAGACTTCATCACACTACGAGGCACTGCATTCCACTTCCGAACAGCTCTTACTGTCAGGAAGTTCTTCCTAATGTTTACGTGGAAACTCTTTTCCTGTAGTTTGAACCCATTGCTCCATGTCCTGGTCTCTTGAACAGCATAAAACGAGCTTGCTACATCCTCAGTATGACAGCCCTTCAAATATTGAAACATGGCTATCATGTCACCTCTCAACCTTCTCTTCTCCAGACTAAACATGCCCAGCTTCCTAAGCCACTCCTCATAGGGCATTCACATTATTTACATTTTGTTGACTAAATATACTCTGAACAGCATGTAAAGAGCTACTTTGAGAGTGTCTAAACACTTGGGCATATATGTGTTGGTGATTGCTGGTTGCGTCCTTTTCAATGACAACTCTACTCCCACCCCCAATTCACATCTAAAACTGCTTTTAAAACACATCTCAGTTTCTAAAGAAGTCCGTGGCATTCAAGATGCTACATGTAGAACTAGTTACAGATTGAGTATATTTTATCCAAAATGCTTGGGACCAGAAGTGTTTTGGATTTCAGATCCCCCCACTCCGAATTTTGGAATATTTGCATATGCATAAAGAGATATCTTTGAAATGGGACCCAAGTCTAAAGATGAAGTTGATGTATGTTTCATATACACCTTATACACAGCCTGAAGGTAATTTTATACACAATATTTTAAATAATTTGTTCATGAAACAAAATATTGCAGAAATAAAGCAGTTTGACACCGCTTTAATGATCATGGCTCCATCCTATGGAATCCTGGGATTTGTAGTTTGTTGTGGCACCAGATCTCTCTGACAGAGAAGGCTAAATGTCTCACAAAACTATAAATCCCAGAGTTCTATAGCACTGAGCCATGGCAGTTAAATTAGTGTCAAACTGGAGTATTTCTGCAGTGTGTGTCAGGAGCCAAAGTTTGTGTACATTGAACCATCAGAAAGCAAAGGTGTCACTATCCAACCAACCACAGATTCAAACTACACAACACAATACACAACACAAGTAGCATAGTACATACTGTATTTGTGAGGCTGGAGAGAGATGCGAGGTTGGAGAGAGACTGAGGATCTTTGAGAAGATGTGAATCCAATCGTAGTGCTCAGCGTGAATCTACCCCTCCAATAATTTCACAGATCCTCGCTTCTCTCTCCATTCTCATGTTTCTCTCCAGCTTCATGTCTCTTGCATCTGTCTCCATCCTTATGCTTCTCTCCATCCTCAGGTCTCTGCGGAGCCTGCCAGTCACCTGTGTCCGCCTTGTGAACAAATGAGCAGGAGTGCCACTAGCTCCTTCTCCTTGAAGGCAAAAGCAGGTGGCTGGCAGCAAAAAGTTTAGGATTTTGGAGCATTTCTGATTTCCAAATTAGGGATGCTCAACCTGTATAGTTATTTGAGAATGAGTACTCTTGTATATGTTCTATGAAGCATGAACTCTCATGAAATGTAGAATAGTCATATATTTAAGGGTAATTTTGTCATGGTCTGGAAATGTCTATTATGTTTTAAGGGGGAGTTCTCTATTCCTTGTTGAGTGGGAGAAGGGATATCTTTAGCACTTTGAAGTTCAGAGGGATTGCTCAGCTTATCTCTTACGCCTGTGTTTACACTTTGCACCTGCGAATGTATGTGGGTTGTCTAATCATCAGTTGCACACCAATACTCAGTAAGCCTCCACAGTCTGCACTACACAAGGATCTGGTTGTTGAATGGCCAGGACAATTAGTAGTAAGACTGCATTTCTAGGATCCATGCTGCTTCTTCAGTATTACCAACATTCAGGATTTCCCCATGTTTCATTGGCATGAAACACTTTCATAACTAATATACATACTGATCCCCTCCCTGCAGCTAGTATTATGAGATAAAGTGAGACCTTCAAATAGCACAGCAGAGTGGTTTTGATTATTGACTGAGTTGCAATAACCAGTTTGGAATGGACATTCCAAATGGGGGCCTTTCCTTGAAATTATATTGAAAAGGAGGTGGCAAAATCCCTTTCTGCCTCAGGGGTCTTGTTTTCCACAGAGGATTTGGGGGGGATGCCCACCAGCACCACCATCATTTTCTGCAATGACAAAAGTATTACTTTTCAAATAATCATGTTTAAAGATAAGGCTTTGCTGCTGTCATTTAAGAAAATGAACTCCCTTGCTGTGAAATTTATAAGAATTGTTCTAGGTCACCAAATATATTGTATTTTTAAACTTCCCTTTTTACCTGTACCCATATTCTTTCAGAACACTTAGCACAATGCTAGCTATACTCTCTCTCTCTCTGGCTTTTCTTCACTAACGAAGATTCAGGAAAGACGCATCCTGCACTTTCTGCAAGCGCGGTGATGACTAAAAAGGCCAATCCGAGATAAACAAGTCCGGTTGCAGAAGGCATAGCAGAAGGTCTCCTTGGGTAATGTTTCTGGGTTGTGATTCTTTCTGTGTTGTCGTTTCTCCTCGTGACTTGTTCGGTGTGAATAAGGCTGCAGCATTCTCAAGGTTCTCAAATAAGGCTGCAGCATTGTGGATAGTGCGTCTCCATGTCTCCCGATGTGAGGCCAGGGTGGACCATTGTTGGTGATCAATTTGGCTGAGCCTGAGATGTTGTTTCAGGGAGTCCTTGTATAGCTTTTTTGGAGCGCCCCTCTTACGCTGACCCATGGGGAGTTCACCGTAGAGTACTATTTTTGAGAGGTGATGGTCCTCCATCCTAGAAACATGCCCTGTCCAGCGCAGCTGTATTCTCAATATCATGGCCTCAATGCTGGTGATTCCTGCTTGCTCAAGGACAGCAACATCCGTCACATAGTCAGTCCAGTGTATATTTAGGATTGTGCGTAGACAGCACTGATGAAAACGTTCGAGGAGTTGTAAGTGGTGGCGATAGGTGACCCATGTTTCAGACCCATACAGGAGAATAGACAGTACAATGGCTCTATACACACTGATTTTTGTGCTTCGCCTCAGGTGTTTATTACTCCAGACTCTTTTGTAAAGTCTTCCAAATGCACTATATGCCTTTGCTAATCTGTGATTGATTTCTTTGTCAATCTTGGCATCTGAGGAGATGATGCTTCCCAGGTAGGTGAACTGCTGAACGGACTTAAGCACAGATTTGCCAACAGCAATGTGGGGATGATGGTGTTCGTTCTGTGGTGCAGGCTGGTAAAGAACTTCCGTTTTCTTCAGGTTGACTTCCAGCCCAAACAGCTCTGCAGCTGTTGCGAAGCAGGATGTTAGGCGCTGCAGAGCTGCTTCTGTGTGGGCAACAAGGGCAGCATCATCGGCGAAGAGCAGCTCACGGACTAGATAGTTTAGAGTCTTAGTGTGAGCCCTCAGACGGCTTAAGTTAAACAAGCTACCATCAGTACGGTAGCGTATATAGATGCCGTCGTCTTCTTCAAGCTCTGCCATAGCCCTTTGGAGCATCATGCTGAAGAAGATTGTAAATAAAGTTGCCGCAAGAACACAACCTTGCTTCACTGCATTAGTTATTAGAAAGGGCTCTGAAAGAGCATCACCATATCTGACTTGACCATGCTGGCCCTCATGTAGCAAGATAATCATTTTAAGGAATTTGGGGGGACATCCTAGTCTTTCCAGGATCTGCCACAGACCTTTTTTTACTCACAGTGTCGAAGGCTTTGGTGAGTTCGACAAATGTTACATAGAATCCCTTGTTCTGCTCTCTACATTTCTCTTGCAGTTGCCTAAGGGCAAATACCATATCTGTACTACTCCTATTGGCTCTGAAGCCACATTGGCTTTCAGGAAGAAGTTCTTCTGCAATAGCAGGACCTAATCTATTCAGGAGTATCCTTGCAAGAATTTTTTCAGCAATAGAGAGCAGTGTTATACCTCAATAGTTTGAGCAATCGGATTTTGCTCCTTTTTTCTTGTACAGGGTGATGATGACTGCATCTCGGAGATCTGATGGCAGTTCCCCCTTTTCCCAGCAATTTACAAGGAGTTTGTGGAATTTAACATGACCTCTGTGTTTCCAAACTTCAGGTGGGATTCCATCAATCCCAGCTGCCTTGCCGTTTTTCATCTGCTGTATGGCCTTAAGGGTCTCTTCCAAAGTGGGGGCTATGTCCAATTCATTTTTCATTGGTTTTTGTATCATATGTTGGATAGCTGAGCCTTGGACTACTTGGTTGGCACTAAAGAGACTTTGAAAATGTTCCGCCCATCGATTCAGGATGGAGGCCTTATCCGTAATTAATGTTTGACCATCTGTACTGTATAAGAAGCTTTGGACTGATAAGTAGGTCCAAACACTGCTTTAAGAGCTTCATAAAATCATCTAAGATCACCCATATCTGCACAGCATTGTGTCTTTTCTGCTATATTGATCCATCACTTGTTCTGCATGTCTCGGAGTTTTTGTTGAAGTTTACTACATGTGAGATGGAAAGCTGCTTTTCTTACATGGCAAGTTGGCTGGGCGAGGTATGCCTGGTGTGCAGTTCTCTTCTTTGCCAACTGCTCCTGGATCTCTTGGTTGTTTTCATCAAACCAGTCTTGGTTTTTCTTGTGGGAGAACCTGAGGGATTCTTCCGCAGACTGGAGGATACTGTTTTTGATATGTTGCCAAAGCACTGTAGGAGAAGGATCTGTAAGATGGTCTTCAAGTTTTGTTTGCAGATTTGCCTGGAAGTTGTCTCTCATGGTAGCTTGTTGAAGATTGTTGACTTGGAGTCTCTTCTTTAACATGCCACCCCTCTTAGGTTTGAACTTAAGATGAAGATTTAGTTTACATCTTACAAGGTGATGATCTGTTTGGCATTATGCACTGGGCATCACTCGAGTATGACGGACATTGCAAATGTTTCTCTGGCGGACTAGAACATAGTCAATGAGGTGCCAATGTTTGGATTAGGGATGCATCCAGGTTGTCTTCAAACCATCTTTCTGCTGAAAGATAGTGTTTGTAATAGTCAACTGTTGTTCTGCACAGAACTCTAGCAAGAGGCGTCAGTTATCATTGCAATTTCCAACACCATGCTTGCCTAGGACACCTTCCCAGACTTCGGAGTTCTTTACGACTCTGGCATTGAGTCACCAAGGATAATAATTTTATCTTCTACAGGGACTTTTTGTATGAGTTGGTGTAGGTCTGTGTAGAATTTGCCTTTCTGTACAGGGTTGGCTTGCATAATTGGGCATATATACTGAAGAGAAAAACATGTGGGAGGCGTAAGGAAATAATGCGATCAGAGTGTCCTGTTGGCAAGGTTTCGAGTTTGGAGGTAATGGAGTTTTTAATCATAAAGCCTACTCCCAAGATGATGTTTCTATTCCAAAATATTCCCATTCTAACTTCAGACGCAGTATTTAATAATAATAATAATAAAATTTATTTATACCCCGCCCCTCTGCTAAAAACAATCAGGGCGGCTTCCAACAATTAAAACATTATAATAAAGACTAAAAAGACCACCCACCCCCACCCTCCCCCATAAAAGACATTAAACACTATAAAATTAAAACCTTCTAACTAAAAACACATTAAAACAAATATATACATAATTTTAAAAAGCCAGGAGACTGAGCTCCTGAGGCCGGGATCTAATCAGGAAAGGCCTGGCGAAAGAGATCCGTCTTTAGTGCTTTTTTAAAGCTACTCAAGCTTGTCAACTGACGGATCTCATTTGGCAGGCCATTCCATAAATTGGGGGCGATTACCGAAAAGGCCCTCTGGGAGGTTGCAGACAGCCTAGATTTTTGTGGCTGAAGCAGATTCCTCCCAGAGGACTGGAGTGCACGGGGAGGATTGTATGGGAGGAGGTGGTTTGGGAGATAAGTTGGACCCAAGCCATTTAGGGCTTTAAAGGTGATAACCAACACCTTATACTGGGCCCGGAAACTGATAGGCAGCCAGTGGAGAGATTTTAATACTGGAGTTATATGATATTTCCTAGATGTTCCTGAGATCACTCTGGCTGCCATATTTTGTACCAACTGCAGCTTCCGGACTAAGCACGAGGGTTGACCCATGTAGAGCGCATTGTAGAAATCAAGACGAGAGGTTACCAGCGTGTGCACCACAGTCTCGAGGTCTCTTACTTCCAGGAAAGGGCGCAGCGGGCGTATCAGCCGAAGCTGATAACAAGCGCTCCTGACCGTCACATTCACTTGACTCGTCATCTGAAGCGATGAATCAAGGAGCACCCCCAGACTGTGAACACAGTCCTTAACGGAGAGCGTGACCCCATCCAGGACTGGCAGTTGCAACCCAACTCCTGGTTTCGGGGCCGCTACGTTGAGCACCTCCATTTTGTCCAGATTTAATCTTAATCTGTTTTTCCTCATCCAGCCCATTACTGCTTTAAGACAGTCATTAAGAGGAGAGATGCCATTGGAATTCGAGGCCGATGATCGGGACAAGGAGAAATAGATCTGGGTGTCATCAGCGTACTGATAACACCCAGCCCCATAACTCCGAATAATCTCACCCAGCGGCTTCATATAGATGTTAAACAGCATCGGGGACAGGATGGTGCCCTGCGGAACACCACAAGTAAGCTCCTTTCTGCTGGAGCACCTGTCCCCAAGCCGTACCCTCTGGGACCTGCCCGAGGGGAAGGACCGGAACCACTGGAGCGCAGTGCCTCTGATTCCTAACCCCCTCAGGCGATCCAGGAGAATGCCATGATCTATCGTATTGAAAGCCGCTGAGAGGTCCAGAAGCACCAACAGGGACACATTACCCCTGTTGATGCTTAGACACAGATCATCGGGCAAGGCAACCATGGCAGTCTCAACTCCAAATCCCATCCTGAAGTCAGTTTGAAATGGGTCTAGATAATCAGTTTCATCCAAGACCACTTGGAGTTGAAGAGCAACTGCCCTCTCGATCACTTTGCTCAAGAATGGTAACATAGAAACTGGCCTATAGTTCATGTCCAGAGACTCTAGGGAAGGTTTTTTCAGGAGCGGCCTAACAGCCGCTTCCTTTAAACAGGATGGAACACACCCTTCCCTGAGGGATGCATTGAGGTGTCCTTAAGGAACACCATCAAGGTACCCCCCCCGGATGGTCAGCCATGAAGGGCAAGGATCAAGAGGGCAGGTCGTCTTCCTCACTCTACCAAGTAGCTTGTCCACGTCCTTGGTACTCACAGATTGAAATTGATTCAGTAAACTTACATCAACGGAGTTGCTGGACACCTCGTCAATTGTTTCTGTCAAAATGCTGGCATCTAAGTCGGCTCTTATCCGAGAGATTTTATCTGCAAAGTAGTTGTTAAATGCGTCACAGCAGGCCGTTGTTGGGTTAAGCAATGGGTTCTGCGCAGGTATAACCTGCGTCATCTCCCTTACCACCCTAAACAGCTCTGCTGGACGGGACTCTGCAGACGCAATACGTGCAGAGGAGAAGGATCTCTGCGCTGCACGTATTGCCTCTCGATAGGACCAAAGAAAATTCCTATTTCAAGTCCTGTTGGATAAGAGTCGAATTTTCCGCCAGTTGCACTCTAGTCGTTGTCCAACCCGCTTCATTTTCCTAAGCTCTGAAGTATGCCATGGTTTACGGTTAGAAGCGGGTTGGAAAGGATGCTTGGGAGCGATCGTGTCAATAGCCTTGGCAAGATCGGTGTTCCAAGTATTAACCAAAGCTTCGACAGGGTCACCGGCGTTGCCAACCATTAAACCCTCCAAGGCTTTCAGGAATCCTATTGGTTCCATTAGCCTTCGGGGGCGGACCATTCTAATGGGTCCACACACACCCCGGTGGGGGCGGGAAGAGACTTTTAGTTCAGTCTTGACCAGGAAATGATCCGTCCATGACAATGCGGTGGTTTTAATAACCGCCGCCCACGGATATTCCTGTTCCGTACTAAAGACCGCATCGAGAGTATGACCCACACAATGTGTGGGCCCAATGACCAATTGGGATAGGCCCATGTTTGTCATGGTTTCCATGAACTCCTGAGCCGCACCAGTTAGATTTGTCAAGCTGGTCTCGAGTGGAATGTTAAAGTTGCCCAGATCTAAAAGTCTGGGCGACTCCAACAGCAACTCTGAGACCAGCTGTGTCAGCTCGGTTAGGGAGTCTGCTAGACAACGGGGTGGTCGGTATACTAGCAGAATCCCCAAACTATCCCTGGTCCTCAGGCTAAGGTACATACACTCAAAGTGGACTGTGTTTCAGACAGGTATCCTGGTCAAGGTCAGATTGTTCTTATAAACCAGAGCCACTCCACCCCCCCGCCCACTTCCCCTCACCTGCTCACTGACAGAATACCCGGCTGGGAGGGCCTGTGCCCACGTGACAGCGCTGTCCTCTCCCAGCCAGGTTTCTGTGAAGCAAGCCAGGTTGGCATCCTCATCCAAGAGAAGATCGTAAATAATATGAGTTTTATTCTTAACCGACCTGGCATTGCAGAGGAGCAAAGTAAGGTTCTGTGGAATGGTTGGTACGCTCTCCAATCCATTCTGGGAAACAGGGCGAACTGAAGGTGGGATAGCTAACAAACAGCGATCCCGCCTTCTTTCATAACATCTGTTCACTCTGTTCCAACCATACCTCCCTTTCCCCAGCACAACTCCAATTTCCGCCCCCACTCCATTCCCGGCCTCAGCTGACTCCAATTGCTGGCTTTGAGTCCTTTTGGCTGCTGGCTGGTGTTCCTGAGGGGGTGGGAGTGGCTTAAAACGCCAGCCACTCCTGGCCATGCCCCCTCTCGCTGGTACCTCTCTGCCAAGAAGTCCTCACGGCCCCACTACAGCCTCCTGGCCTGGTGGAGTGGGCTGAAAGGCTGCTGCAGGCTGGAGAACCCCTGGGTTGCTGGCTGGTGTTCCTGAGGTGGTGGGAGTGGCTTAAGATGCAAGCCACTCCTGGCCACGCCCCCTCCCGCTGGTGCCTCGCTGCCAAGAAGTCCTCAGGGCCCCACTACAGCCTCCTGGACCGGTGGAATGGGGTGAAAGGCTGCTGCAGGCTGGAGAACCCCTGGCTTGCTGGCTGGTGTTTCTGAGGGGTGTGGGAGTGGCTTAAAACACCAGCCACTCCTGGCCACGCCCCCCCCGGCTCACTGCCTTGCTGCCAAGAAGTCCTCAGGGCTCCACTACAGCCTCCTGGCCCGGTGGAATGGGTGAAAGGCTGCTGCAGGCTGGAGAACCCCTGGCTTGCTGGCTGATTTAGATCATGGAATAAAGACATATTAGAATTTATATGGGCAGGGAAAAAGCCCAGAATTAAGATCAAAACACTATGGGACGCTAAAGAAAGGGGCGGTATGGGCCTCCCAGATCTAAGATTATACTATCATGCATGTACTCTAATACGGATTAAAGAATGGATAAATTTAGAGGATGAGAAACTGTTGTGCTTAGACGGTTTTAATCTTAGATTTGGGTGGCACGCTTACATGTGGCATAACAAAGATATGGTCCATAAGGAGTTTAGCCACCACTATATTAGACGAGCGTTGTTAAGAGTTTGGCAAATATACAAAAGGAAAATTTATATAAGATTACCCTTGTGGATTTCAAATCATGAGGCCTTCTACAAAAAAGAAAACCCATATAGGGGAAAGTGGTTAACATATAAAATGTTACTTAAGAAGCAGGAAGACCAATATGTAATGAAAACGCAAGAGGAGTTAAAAAACGAAGGCATCCCATGTTATTGGTTCTTATATCGCAACTTTCTGAAAAATTTAAATGGGACTCTAAAATAGAAGGATTTGGAATGGAAGAGGTAGAATTCGACAAAATATTATGTGGAGGAAGGAAAAATTGATTTCAAAAATATATAATCTGTTACTGGAACTTAATTTATAGATGGGGGTGGTGAAGAAATATATGATCAAGTGGGCCCAGCAATTAGGACATGAAATTAGAATAGAGGAATGGGGAAAGGCCTGGAAGGTAAATATAGGCGTTACAAGATGCTATACATTGAGAAAAAACTTCTATAAAATGTTGAATATGTGGTATCTGACTCCAGAACGATTGGCAAAAATCTATAAAAACATGTCCAACAAATGTTGCAAATGTGGAGAAGCGAAAGGGATCTATTTTCATGTTTGGTGGACATGTAAAAAGATTAAAAAATTTTGGATGGAGATATACAAGTTGATAGCAAGAACATTGAAAACAGAGATAACAATAGATCCAGAATTGTCATTATTAAATATGTTAATAAGCTAAGCCCTAATATTCAAAAGAAATATGGGAGAGTATTACTGTATGCAGTAACTGTGGCCAGACTACTAGTGGCCCAGAAATGGAAAAGACAACAGCTCCCCTCAACTAATGACTGGATAAGAAAAATGAAAGAACTTTGTGATATGGAAAAATTATCAATAATGTTAGATGTAAAAAGGACTTGGAAAGACCTGGAAGGTTGGAAAGATATAATTATTTTGCAGGAAAATCTAGAGGAAAAATAATCAATTAATAATGGAATGGCATTTATAGAATTAATAATAGAAGGAAAACTAGGTCAAATAGAAGAGTGAATATTAATAAATAAGGGAATTGAGATTATTCAGTTTAAAACTGTATTGCATTTTAGTTTTTGTAAGCCGCCCCAATTGTTTAACAGAGGGGCGGGGTATAAATAATTTTTATTATTATTATTATTATTATTATTATTACCTGGGAAACAGGGAAGAAAGGAAGTCAAGGTATGAGGTATGTTAGAAGTTGAATGATTTGATTTATAATATTAATAATTATAATATTAAATATATGAAGAGAGGCCATGAGTGAATGAATGGAGGATTTAGGTGTTTTTTTAGAAAATCAATGATGTGTTTATGTTTGATATGTAATATATGTAATGTCAAATGTATCATATTGATGTTTTGTATTTGTTGATATGTGTGGTGACGGGAGATTATGTCTAGTCATTTGTTTGTTTGTTTGTTTTCTCTGTGTATATGGTGTATGTAGCTGTCATTAAAAATCAATAAAAAAATAAAAGAAAGCCTACTCGTGAAAGATGTTTTTCGGTTTTGGGTTTGCCAGACCAGTAAAGTGTGTACCTGGCACCATGTTTTTAAGGCTGCCTTCCTCATGGAGATGAACTTCACTAACAGCAGCAATGTCAATATTAAGTCGTGATATTGAGGATGGAGCAAGCTTGTTTTCTGCGGCTCCAGAGACTAGAACACGGAGCAATGGATGCAAGCTCCAGGAACAGAGATTCCACCTCAACATTAGGAGGAACTTTCTGAGAGTAAGAGCTGTTCGGCAGTGGAACACACTCCCTCGGAGCGTGGTGGGGTCTCCTTCCTTGGAGGTCTTTAAACAGAGGCTGGATGGCCATCTGTCAGGGATGCTTTGATCATGATTTCCTGTATGGCAGGGGGTTGGACTGGATGGCCCTTGTGGTCTCTTCCAACTCTACAATTCTATGATTCTATGATTCTAGTTCCTGGGCTATTAGAGCAGAACGACACTCAGGCCGTCCACTATCTGCAGAGTTTCGCATGATTCTGATGTTTCAGCATGCAAGCGTCAGTTTATTTGCATCTTTGGAGGCCGGTGTGTGCCTTTGTTTCTTTGCCTTGGTTTGACTGTATCAGAAGATGCCCGTTGGCTGCAGCTAGCCAACCGGGTAGATGGGGATGAGCTTTCATTAGGCCACCTTTTCTAGGCCCCTTTCCATATGGAGCAAGCAGTGCTCTCCTTAAAAAAGGCTGCTTGGTTGTTCAGGATGCTGACGAACAAGACTGTCATCTCCTGGGTCAGCCTCAAGTGACCAAAGTCCTGAACCGCCTGCATGCAGGGTTGGGTCTGTGGCTTCCAGTGCATCTTTACACCTGCCATTTCGTCCCTCACCTATCGCTACAGGGCTTTTTCGGAATTGGATTTGTCCTTCGAGCACAGCATGCACAGAACTGGCCTCACCCTTTAAACCAAAGGTTCATCTGCTGTGGCCTTGCAAGCATGGACGGTAGCAGCAAGGTCCTCAGGTCGTAAGTTTGATTAGAGTTTCCTTCTCTTAGATGGTTGACCTTACAGGGTTGGACGAGCACCATCTGTCCGGGTTTGGGATTAGAGTTTTCCTTCTCCTAGGATGGTTGCCATATGGCTAGAGAGCCCATCCTGCCCTTTGATGCTCTATGTCGGACCCTTCAGTTTTGACCTGTTTGGCATGGGAGACCCTACCGGTGGCTATTATGCCACCGCCAGCATAGCTCAAAACATCATTAGGTACGCAAGCCTCTCTCCCATGACAAGGGGGTGTCAATGGAGAGGGCTAGCTATTCTACAGGAGTGAGAAATCATGCAGCTCTTCAGATATTGTTCAACAACAATTCCCAACATTCCTCACTATTGGGTAAGCTGGCTAGGGATGCTGGTAGTTGCAGTTCAGTTTCACCTGGAGGGCCACATGTTTCTTCCTGCCCCTGCTTATAGTGTGTGGTTATAATCTGGTTTGAACAGCAGAAAAACCTACTACAGCTTCTACAGCTTGGACCCAAATTTTTGCTTCTGTGACCAGGTCTGCTAGTGGGTTGGAGGGGAGAGGACCCTTTAGAAATGCATTGTGTGGTAGAAAGTAACTTTGGTGACTATTGAGAACATTAATCCCATATTTGAGCAGAACTTTTGCTTATGCTGGAGATAGTGGTGTTGGATCCCACAAAAATGTGTTAGATGTAATAGGGTAGTTTACTTTTATCAGGCAAGGTTCACCAAGCTTTTGATGTAATTAAAATACCCAGGAAGCTGGCTTTCTTGTTCTTCCTCACTTCTCATTCCCCTTTATAAGCTGCAAATTTAGAAATAAATTCCGATCTGTTTGGAGTTTATTTTCTTATGTCACATACAGGATATAGTGGAGAAATGAGGTAGTACAAGACTAGTAATCATGTTGCCCTCCAAGTGCTGTCGGACTGCAGCTCCCAGCATTCTTCATTATTGGCTATTGTGGCAAGAGGTTGATGGGAGCTGCAATCCAACATCTTCTGGAAGATTTCTGCAGAAGGGGGTTGCTTTTACCTTCCTCTGAGGCTGAGAGAGTATGACTTGTCCAAGATCACCCAGTGGGTTTCCATGGCTGAGCCAACTAACACTACAGTATCTTTCCCTTAGAGCAAAGGGGAGAAGTTCACACATCTATTTGCCATTTCATTAGTTAGTCACTATAATAAACTTTCTCCATTCAATCCACTTCCCCAAAACAGAGACATACTTCCTCCTTCTCACAGGAATAAGATTAACAATGAGCACAGTGATTCTGAAACACAATTATGTGATCCAAAGCACATACACACATTCATATGCACGTACACACACTTTCTTTATAAATATCAGATTAGATCTACACACACACTGAGATACACATACTAAGCTTAATTTAATGACTTAAACCATGACTGACTTAAGTTGCCCATTGGTTTCAATGGACATAATTTAGCAGGGATCCAACTAAAAATGTATTTCAGTTTGTTCTTTGCACCCTTTCAGATTTTTCATAGTCATATTTTTCAATCAAAGCTGAAATCCTAGAATAAAATCTCTCAGAAATGTGCATTAATGAAAATCATATGTAGTGAGTTAGTGGAATCTTGTCATCACCTGTAAAACTTCTGTCAGCAAGCATCTGGGTTCGATTGAACTTCCCAATAAAATGCATTTAAACTGACAAGCCTTATTCTACATGACACACAAGGATTTGTATGTGAGAACCTGAAAGGAGAGTTTTAAATTATAGCATTTTTCAATGTTTGCCATCTCAGCTAATTAATACTTCCTTGCCTGGGAGCATTTGACTCCATGGAACTTTGTGACTTGCATTATGGATGACTAGCAGTTTTTAATTTTTAAAAAAGAAAATCAAATTTGCTTGAGTGTAATGGATTATTTGTAGCTCTCAAGTATCTTCACCATCCCAAGTGTTTTATTAACAAGAGCAAAGATTATTTTCTGTGGAAGTATAGTCATAATAAATCATTTCAGTATGTTCTCATGTCCTTTGCATTTTAGAAAGAAATTACTGGGAGATATTGCTATCAAGCATTTAAATGTGCAATGAGTTATGCACACCTTTTAAACATCTGCATAGAATCAGTAATTGCAGTGAGGTGAGGTGCCATTTTATTGTTTTCAGGTGGACCTAAATGCATCTTCCTTCTTTTAGATAATCTTTAAAAACATTTTAGGATGCTGCACAGGAAAGGAAAGCACCAATATGGTGAAATTTTACTTGGCTCAGGCAGAAGCTGTTTTTGAAGGAAGAAGAGTCGGGCACATGCAAAAAAGAAAGAAAGAAAGAAAGAAAGAAAGAAAGAAAGAAGCAGCTTCCATTCTCTCCCTGCAACAACCACATCGCCATGATCAGGAGACCCATCCCCTAGGCTGAGGTCCTAGAGGAAGAGGAAGCAGTCTGTTTAAGTGCCTGCCTAACTTTGCAGGTCATGCTTGCTGCCTCTCTCATCTTCTTGTATGGTGAGGAGAGAAGAGCTTTGGCCTGGGCAAGACTAGAAGATGGAAGTAAACTCCATAGACACAAGTTGTTGAAATGGTTAGAAAGGTGAATGAATACAGGCTAAATTGAGTCTGGTGGAAGCTAGATTGAGTTTGGCCCAATTTAAAATTAAACCACCCCACTTCTTCTTTCTCCTTCTCACTTTGAGTGCTTCACAGGATACTCTTTTGTCTCATTAACTATCTACCCCAAGTTACACTTTTAGCAATGATGGGGCACATATCTGTAAACTATGTTTCAGAGATTACCAGGGCTGATTTTCTCATTGTGTAAACTTTTGAGCAAAGGAAAGAGTGAGATCAGCAGTCAATAACTAAAATGTGACAACCACATACCTGCCAACTATCCTGATTTGGTAGTGATAGTTCCAATTAATCCTCTCTTATCCCACTTTTTCAACTGCTTTTAAAATGTCCCAATTTAATAATAATAATAATAATAATAATAATAATAATATTTATTTATAGCCCGCCCCTCTGTGAACAATCGGGGCGGCTTACAACAGTAAAATAATACATAATATAAAACAACTCAAAATCCCTTCCCCCCTTAAAACATTATTAAATCAATACAAATTAAAATCAACATATAATACAATTGTTATTAAAAACCCTTCCTAGTGAGCAGCAACAGTTAGGAGCTCCAGAATCAACTTCCAAAGCGGGTTCCTGAGGCTGGGATTAGCTATTCCAGAAAAGCCTGCCTGAAGAGATCCATCTTGACAGCCTTTTTAAAGCTGTCTAACAATGTCAATAGGCGGATCTCATCCGGCAGGCCGTTCCACAATTTGGGGGCGACAGCCGAGAAAGCCCTCTGGGAGGTGGTCACCAGCCTAGATCTTTGTGGCTGCAACAAATTCCTCCCAGAGGACCGGAGAGCGTGGGGAGGATTATAAGGGAGAAGGCGGTCCCTGAGATAGCTTGGACTCAAGTCATTTAGGGCTTTAAAGGTGATAACCAACACCTTGTACTGGGCCTGGAAGCTGATAGGCAGCCAGTGGAGGGACCTCAAAACTGGAGTAATGTGGTCCCTCCTAGATGTTCCAGAGATAAGCCTGGCTGGCATATTTTGTATCAGCTGTAATTTCTGAACCAAGCACAAGGGTAGCCCCATGTAGAGTGCATTACAGAAATCAAGACGTGAGGTTACCAGCACATGCACAACGGTCTCAAGATCCCTCTCTCTCCTCCCCCCCCCATTATCCCCCTATCCCTACAGCTTACTTCAGTTGATGCAAACTGAGTTCAAAGTGCAAAAGTAGTTTGCACTGAATTAACTTGAGGAGTGGGGAGGAGAAGAGGGAGTGGAATCTTGCTCTTTCCTGTAGACTGACAAAAGCAAACTGCTGCAGCTTCTACTAGCTTGTCAGTTTTTACTCATTAATGAACTTTTGCCATCTTCATCACACTCTGATGTTGCTTGGCTACACATGTCCCAATTTTCATCTGTGAAATGTTAGAGGGTATACAGGAATAAAGTAAAGCTTTCCCAAATTGGAGAATTATGTAATGTTCTTTCAACTCCCTCCATTCCACACACTTACAGCTAGAAAGCTGATCAGAGAAGAAATAACACTGCAGAAGCACCCACCATTTACAGGGACTCCCTATCCATCTATCCAGGGTCTGAGGTTAGTGACCAATCAGTATAAAATTTTCCCCAAAAAAGGAACTTGTGTGGGAAGATAAAATATAATCACACGTTTTTTTAAAAGCCTGTATAAACAGATTAGGAGACAAGAGCAATAGGCAACTGTACAAGAAATACAGAAAAAGATGTACAAAGGATTCATAAGTAACACCTGGCAAAATTATGATCATTCCCTGCCCTCTGACACAGACTTTAAATATATGTATGCTGAGAAGATAAAATGGTACTTTTTCACTACTCTCAATTATATGTGCTGGATGTTTTTGTTAGAGAAATGAACAATAGGAAACAATAGCAATGTATATGTAGCTTAGGAAAGTATTTTACATTATATTACATAAGTGTGAAATGTTGGAGGATATGTAACTAAGCACTAAGCAGCCTGACTGACATTATCAAGAAGCTGAAGGGTACTTCTTACTAATAATGGAGAAATCAAAGATATAAATATTGATAGGATGATGCTTCCCCATGCCAAAGATTTTCTAGAAACTTGTATCTCTAGTTCTACTATGTCAGTTCCTCCAATATTTCTTTGCCTCTCTTTAGGTGGCTAGAAGTTAAGTTTCACCAAGCCTGTCTTCATGTCTTCAAAATAATGTAACTGATCTTTCCATAGTCCAGTGAGAATGAAATGTCAAGAGAAATTTCCAGTCAGCCTTGTTAGCATGCAGCTTGCTTCACACTACATGGTCAAAATATATTTATAACAGCTGTTGCATCTGATGAAGTGGACTGTGTCTGTGAAAGCATAAGCTAGATATTTCTTCTGCCCTGTTAGGAGATTTTCACATGGGACCAAAATGCCCCATTACTGCCCCGCCACCTCCTTTCCCGTTCCTGCCATGGAATAACGTAAATCTTTCACACACTTACCTTAATTCCGTGGCAGGAATGGGCTCCCCCTCCCCTCGCTGGCCTGCCGTAAATGCAGCCGTTGTAAGGCTGCTTTTACGACCAGGTATCTGAAATCCCGGCCGTTAGCGTGTGATAACATCTGGGCAGTAAATGTAAAAAATAAAACTCCCCCAAACATAAAATCAGTTAACCAAGCACAAAACCACACTTTAAATAACACAATCAAAACAGAGAGGGTAAAATAAAGGGTGCCACTTACCTGGATGTCCAGATCATACCAGGAAGTGCTCGGAATGGACCTCCCCTCCGCAGCTGTAATTTCGGAACAGGAACGGGGCTCCTGTTTGCACACCCGTGATTATGTGATAGCGACAGAACGGGAGGTCTATTCATGATGTAAAATTGTGATTACATTGTTCTGGGACAGTCATGGGAGCAGGATGGATGTGGGACAGAACAGGGTCAACGTCATCCAAAAGGGAAAAACCTTTCCTGGCCCTGTTCTGTTCCTGCCACGGGATATATAGCCCGTGTGAAAATCTCCCATGTCTCAAAGACACTGTTGGGTTTCTCTAAAATACACCAGCATAGCTATTTCTTGGAATACTACTGTACATATTTTATTATACTGTACTTATTATTATCCTGTGGAAGTGTTCACAAACTATAATCCATTTATAAACCCTGTATCTATATTAGACTAAATGTTCAAGCATGTGTATATTTTTCTTGAGGCATGAAATTAATTATGGGAGGTCTTCATGTCAATGCAAAGGTAGTGCAATGATTTGTAATTTTACTCTTGTCCACAAAATTCTTAAGTTACTATTATTACAGTTTGCACAAGTGTTTTGATTACGTGGGCTTATGATTTTCCAATGGCTCAATATCTTGAACAGCAGAGCACTGTACTTCATCCAGCTTTTTGTGTATAAAAACGTTAATAACCTTTTGGCAGTTACTCATTATTATGTTTCAGAGATCCCCCCCCCCAATTTTCATAATTACTCAACCATCTTACTTACATTGTCTGTGCCTGACTTCTCAGAGAAGCAGCAAAAGACTCTTTATGTTCTTTTCATTGTTCTGCTTCACTTATAGCTTCTTTCTTGGCTTGTCTCCAGCTACTCAAAGTAGAAGAGAGGTTGATGTCTGCTCAGTGCATCTCTCAGCTCCACTAGGTCTTCCACAGAAATGTTCTCCCACCCCCCCATGCTCTGCTAAACCTTTCTTATTTACCCCCTCTTTGGCTTATGCTTCTTATTTCTGTAAATCATTTTGTGGTTTTTAGTGTTATTGACAGTGTAAGAGCACAAAAAGTATTGAATTTCATTAGGCATTCAGCTCATAAAAGGTCTACAGTGGAAAGTGGTAAACATGTCCCAGACACCATTAAGAAATTAACTAACTTTGAACAGTACATATATATATCACCTATGAAATGAGTGCAGAAAAGAATGTTCATCTTTCCCAAATGATTCATAAATGAATTGAAAGCATGAAATAGTCACACTACAATAGGATAGGGTGGGCGTGTTTAAGACTATTCAAGTCAAAACTGGATTCATTTTCCCTTTATTCATCGTACCTTTTAATAACCTACTGATTGGTATCAAATAGGATCATTTTAAGGGTTCAGGTAGGAGAGTTTTTTAGTCTAAAAGGCTTATAACTCTTTTAAAGAAATACACGATGAGGGAGAGTGCTTAGAAAAATTACCCTTTGGTCTACAGTTCCCAGAGTCCCCCAGCAAACATAGCTCATGGGCCAAAAAAGTTATGTTTCAACGTTCTGGTTTGCTTCAAGCCTTTAGCCTATGGAGGCTAAAACACTAAAGCACCATACAAAGATGCTACTCTGTGCCTCACATTAATGGATTTCACGCCTGTGCAGAGAACTAAATTGGAAGGTTCTAGAGCCAGTTGCTTGGTGGAAACCCTGCTCCCTCCCTGTCTACCATGCATGCCCTAGCCCACCAAGGTACTGTCCCCTCAGTTTTTCTTCATCTGCCAGAAGAGTGACTTCTCTTGGATGTTCATTGCTGAGTAGCTTTGCTTTCTCTTCTACTTCTGCTATACTTACCCTGCTACCATCTGATTTCTTCTCATTTCTTCTTTTCCTTCATTATACAACTCTATTTTTTTAAATAGAGTTGTATAATTCCCTTTCCTTTGAGATTCTTCCTCTCTTCTCCCTCTCTTTTATGGTCTCTACCTCTCTTTTTAAGCTCTGCATCTCTTAAAAATGCAAAATCTCTTTTGGATGGTCACTCAGAGTGTCTTTTTTTGTTTGGGTGAGAGGCACATTGCACAGCAGTGCTCCATTTGCTAGTCATTCACTGCCCAGGCATTGAAGAATCGGGCTTCCAGGCTAAAGTTGTACTGCTGGGGAAAAACCTTTCAATTAGCCAATCAAACAGTGGCCAACACGCCCTTCTTCTCTGCCTCATCAACTGTATCGAAGTCTTAGAAGCAATTCCACCAGAAGCCAAAGATGTGTTTGGGATTGACATTCTCGAGTTTGACTCAGTCATCTTCGGTACCACCAACAACTCCAATGGTGCTTCTGACTACGACTGCTTCTGAGTTGCCAGAATCTATCCCATAGGCTACCACTGTCTCGATAGCAGGGGATTTGGTACTGACAGCCTCTTCTTCTCACCATTCCAAGACTTCTAGATCTATCCACACGTAGTCTGGTCATAAGAGGCTGCATTCTCTGGACACCTTGGTATTGACTGATCAGAGGCTAAAGGAGAAGAAGATGGCACAGCATTCGAAGCAACTATTGGTACTGTTACTGACACCTTTGAGCTCGATACCAATGGTCATGACTGGTTCTATACCACCTGTTTTTGTATGGTCTGACACAGACACCCCCAACCATACTGACCGTACAGGATGTCCAGCAGGAGATGAATTTTTTCAGGGAGCAGCATGTACCAATTCCTCCTCATCCTGCTCCAGAATCAGCTGTCACCTCTCTGTCATACCATGCATCAAGACCACTTCCACCTCCCTCAGGATGACAGAGATCACCATTCCATAGGGAATGTTCTCACTACAAGGAAGATTTCCTGTTTACATTGATATCGTATATGGGTCGTTATCAACAAGGACATCTATGGAGGTAACCTCTGAGGTCATAGGATTCATATTTACCATCCTCCAAGGATTGATACCATGTACACAAGGCCCACTATCCTTCCTCTAGGCAGTCACCATACTCTCAGTACCAAAATTGGTCTCGGTATCCCTACCTCCTTCACTCACCAAGGTCTTGGTCACCACCAGGCCTGTCAACTCCACGTAGACATCCATCTCTGGTATTGGGGTGACATCCTCCATCTCCACCACTGAGAACAACTGCCACTATATACAGGGCTCCATCTTCTTCACCTCTATCATTATACCTGTGTTTACTGCTCTGATTACATTGACTATTCATACTGAGCCAACTTCTACTATGCTGCTGTGTTTATCACTGTCCTCTATAGCTGCATCCTCCCAGCTGTGTATTTGGCATCCACCACAGCTGTACCCGTTGCAACTACTTCAGCCCCGTCTTCTGTTCTGCTCCAGCAGAGGGAGGTGTTGCCTGACTCCTCTGATACCAATTATGATCCAGATGCTTCTTCTCCAAAATCATCATCTCTTGTCACTTCTCCTCCTTCAATGACAGTAGAGGATACTACTCCAGCCTCTCCACCAGATGATGTCAAGTTATTCACAGACATCATTCTGTGGATGGCAGAAGCCATTGGCTTGGATGTGACAACCCCTCCAGAGCCAGTATCTGACCCTGTCTTCCAAATGGTTGACATGCATACATCTACACCAGCAACGATTTCACTATTGCCACCTCTGCAGGACATTATTAATCAATCCTGACTTAAACCAGCACTTTTACCTCCAGCCTCTTGGTAACTGGAACACCTCTATCAGGCCCAACAAGAGGGTGCTACATTCCTCTTTACCCATCCTCCACCAAATTTCATCATGGTAGAGGCCTTCCAGGCAAAAGGTGGAAAGAGGTTGCTTTTCACACCTCCTGACCAGAGGGGCAGGTGGCTGGATTTCTTTGGGAGAAGGCTCTACTCATCAGCAGCCCTCATTGTTAGAGTTGCCAACATGCAGGCTAGCATGTCAGCCTGTCAGCACTTCCTTTGGGAAAAGATTTTTTTTTTTATACCACATCTTCCAGAGCAGCAGAAAAATGCAGCTCTTCATTTCCAGCAGAGCAGCAGATACAATCTGCCCATCATTCAGTCAACTGTGCTGCTAAGGTGATGTTGGGGGAAGTGGCTCCGAGATTATACATGTGTCTCCACTCCACAGGATTGGCAGAGGACACACAACAGTGAATTGAAGACTTACAATTTGACAGTGAAAGTCTCTTTAATTCCAAAACTGGTGAGGCAATGGAACATCTCTCTAAAGCCAGGATGACTGCTAGGAAGACGGGTTTTGGACAGCTGCAGCAGCAGCAACAACATCAGTGGCTGTACCACTCTTCCTGGAAGCACCCATCCTCATCATCCTTCACCAAATCTAAGTCTTCATCTAGGCCAGGGATGGGGAACCTTTGGTCTTCTAGATGTTTTGGACTTCAGCTCCCACAAGTCATAGCTAGCATGGCCAGTGGTGTTGAATTATGGGAATTGTAGTCCTAAACATCTATAAGGCCAAAGGTTCCCCACCCTTGATCTAGGCCCTCTGGAACCTCATCTCAACCTTCATCTTCTCCCCACCATTCTTTCCATCAGATGTCTTAGATGTCTTCATCTAAGAAATCCACCAGCTCTTCAAAATCTCAATTTTGACTCTATCTCCAGGACATCACCACACCTCATGTTTCATTTCTCTAGCCCTTTTCCATCTCAGACACAAAAATTTTACCTCCAATTCAACATTACCACAGATTATTGGGTTCTGACCATAATCTATCTGGGTTACATCTTAAAATTCTCAAGTATTCCTCCAATTAGCATATTTTGGGCTACTCCTCCCTCAAAGAGTTTTGAAAGATGAAATTACTGCTCTGTAGATGAGCATCTACTTCACACTGAAGATGTTTTTTCTAGTGGTGATTACATCTGCTAGACGGTCAAGTGAGCTCGCAGCACGGAGATGTGATGAACCTTTCCTCTCTTTCCATCATGATAAGGCTGTTCTTCATCCAGATGTTACCTTCCTTCCCTAGGTAGTGTCTCAATTCCATCTGAGTCAGGATGTGATACTACCTAACGTCTGCCTTCTGTTGTACAAATGGGCTATTTGTCTGTTACGACAGTCCCAACAAGTATCTTCTTGTGACTGTCTAAGTGGGTTGTAGAGACTATACAGGTCTTCTGTGAACTCGCCAAGCGGCCTGCTCCTACTGGACTTGGAGCTCATGCAACAAGAGTTATGGCTTCTTCTTCAGCTCTCCTCCGAGGTGTTGCTTTGCCAGCTCTTGATAAAGCTGCCACATAGTCACAACCACCCACATTTATACAGCATTACAGACTAGATTGCAGAGCCAGGGCTAACATCCAATTCAGACATGCTGTCCTCTCCTCTATTCTTCAGTGACCTGACCTGCCATTCTTTGGTAAGCTTTATAGTCACCCATTTGTGTGAGGCACAGAGAAGGACAGGTTGCTTGCCTGTATCTGTGGCTCACTCTACCTCTCCTCTTTCAGGTCTCTATATATTTACAGCAGACTTCAGAACTGAGGAGACAGTCTCTTGGCAGGCTAGGACATGAGCAGTAGATAGGGAGTGGGGAGGGGTTCCTGCCAAGATACTCAGCTGTATAACATTCTGAATGAGTTCTCTGTGCAGGCACAAAACCCATTTGTGTGGGGGCACAGATGACCACAAAACGAATCACAATTACAAGTAAACAACCTGTCCTTGCCCAAGAGAGACTGCAATAAATGAACAGAAGGATGAGAAATAGAAAATACTCATTTCATAACAAAAAAAAATCTAAGCATGTAAAAACAATTTTAGCTAACACTAGCATCATACAATAGCACACAATCCACACATTGCTCAAAGAAATATAATGAAGGGGGGAAATACAATGAATGTGTTTCACTCCATTGGTTCTTTTTGACAGTAATGACTTCTCCCATAGATGTGTCGGGCACAGTCCATAATTAGTGTGAATTCAAATTCAACTGTAGTGAAACCAGAATTAAGTTGCACGGATTCAATCATCCATGGCTTGAAAATATTCAAAAAATGTTTTTCTAAAAAGCAAACCTTACTGTTAGCCATTTGATATAAGGGACACCATTTTACTATGCCATTGTATATAATGCGACTTGAGCATCTACAGATTTTGGTATCCACATGTATGTTTGTATGTCCTGGAACCAAAAGCCAGCAATAGCAATAGCATTTATATATCTATACCACTTATCAGTGCAAAGCACTCTCTGAGTGGTTTACAATGTGTTAGCTAATTGGCCCCAACAAGCTGGGTACTCATTTTATCGACCTACAGATGGATATAAGGCAGAGTCAACTTTGGAGCCCTGTAGGGTCAAACTCACAACGTTGTGGCTGCAGTACCAGCATTTAACCACTGTGCTTCCAGGTATCCAGTGTGCCACCAGTGGGCCCTTGGTATCCAGTGGATACCAAGGGCCCACTGTACTCTTAAAAAGTAATGGAAAAAGTCAATTAAAAAAAACACCCCACACACCTCCTGCAGCAGTCAACACCAGACTAAGACATATCAAGGTCCTAAGCTATTTCAAGATTAGAAGGTCCCATATTATGTTATGTAAAACTTGAATTTAATACTTAATATTAATTTAAATAATAATTTAAAAATAATTTAATAAATAATTAAAAATAATTTAAATAATAATTAAATAATAATTTAAGACCGCGTGGAGGCTGAGCGGGGAACAAAGGCCTAAGTTGGAGGGTGGCTTTGAACCCACAACCAGCAGGAACAAAGGCCTGGGTGGGAGGGTGGGGTGCTGAGGCCGCGTGGAGGCAGAGCGGCAGTTAACAAACGGCCCGGGAGGGGAGGGCGCCAACCATGGGAGTCCCCGGGAGGGAGGCCGCCAAGAACCAAGGCCTGGGAGGAGGGAAGGCAATTAATTCAATTAATTCAAAAGTTCAATTAATTAAAAGTTCAAGTAATTAAAACCAATCAATCAGAAAAAGCCAGTGGGGGAGGGGAGGGGGGAATTGACCACGTGGAAAAACAAAGGAGTGCAACAATTAACTAAAATCAATCAATAAATCAATTAATTAAAACCAATCAGAAACTGCATTAACATCAATTAGTCAATCCGAAACTGCCAATTAAAATTAATTAGTCAATCAGAACTGCGGGGGGGGGAGGGGGGATCGACCACGTGGAGAAACAAAGGGAGACAAAGGAAACAAAGAAACAGACCAATGTAATGAAGCCTATTAATTAAAATTACTTAAATTCACTCAGAAATCACACAACCACACTGCTGGGCTGCTCAATCATACAACCCCACAAGCAAAGCACAGCCAACTTAGCTCTTTCTCCAGGTTCGAAAAGGTTCCAATTGATAGATGTTCTCCCTTCTTCAATCCAGTGGAAAAGAGGAGGAAGCCAGGGGGAGCAAAGGGTAAAATAGGCCCTGCCTGAGCCCTGCCCCTGTCTCTTCCTAGCCAGGGCGTAGCTACGTCCTGGCCAACCCCTGCGCTCGTCTCCATGCCCATCATTAAAACACCTCCCCCGGATCTACCATTCTTTAAGATCCGGGTGTGTGTGTCTGTTTTTGGTATATTGTATTTGAAGGTCCCTTATAAGAAGGTATATTTTATGTAGCTTGTGTAGCCTATGGATTTACCTATCGCCACCACCTACGACTCCTCGAGCGCTTTCATCAGCGCTGTCTACGCACAATCCTAAATATACACTGGACTGACTATGTGACGAATGTTGCTGTCCTTGAACAAGCAGGGATCACCAGCATTGAGGCCATGATATTGAGAACACAGCTGCGCTGGGCAGGGCACGTTTCTAGGATGGAGGACCATCGCCTCCCAAAAATACTACTCTACGGTGAACTCGCCACGGGTCAGCGTGGGAGGGGCGCTCCAAAAAAGCGATACAAGGACTCCCTGAAACAACATCTCAGGCTTGGCCGGATTGATCACCGGCGGTGGTCCGCCCTGGCCTCACATCGGGAGGCATGGAGACGCACTATCCACAATGCTGCAGCCTTATTTGAGAACTCACGACGAACAAGTCTTGAAGAGAAACGACAACGCAGAAAGAATCACTGCCCAAAAACATCACCCAAGGAGACCTTCTGCTGCGCTTTTTGCAACCGGACTTGTTTGTCTCGGATTGGCCTTTTTAGTCATCAGCGCGCTTGCAGAGGGCGCGGGATGAGTCCTTCCTGAATCTTCGTTTGCGAAGAAAAGCCAGAGAGAGAGAGAGAGAGAGGTAGCCTATGGCTAGACAGCAGGGTATTCCCGCTACCTGACTTGGACACAAGCTACATAAAATATACCTTCTTATAAGGGACCTTCAAATACTCTCTGGCTTTTCTCCTGAATCTTCGTTTGCGAAGAAAAGCCAGAGAGTATTTGAAGGTCCCTTATAAGCAGGTATATTTTAAGTAGCTTGTGTCCAAGTCAGGTAGTGGGAATGCCCTGCTGTCTAGCCATAGGCTACATCAACTTTCAGTGGCAATCTGTGATTTAATATACTTTCCAAAAGAGCCATTGCCATGCATTTCAAAAGACAAGCGTAGACAGGGAAGGGCAAGGAGCAACCATCATGCTGACATTTCTTTCATAAGTTTTTGCCATGAATGTAAAGAATGCTTGCAAATTTTCTTGTCCTCAGTGAGAAGTGCCTCAACCCGCCTATCAAGACACCCTATTAAGAAAATGGTCAACTGCCCCAACACTTTTTTGCAATTTGGTGCTCTTGGGGTTAAAACTAGGGATGTATATCTTCACTTATTTCATTTTCACATGCATAAATAAGTGCAAAAGTTTTCTCACTGCCAAGAGTTGTTCACATATTTGTTTGTTTGTTTTGGCCTATCAAGACTTTTTTCATGAAATAAATTGATTACAGAGGGAAAAAAATAATATTGTCTGCCAGCTGGGTTTCTCCTGTGATGTTATTCTGAAGACTACTGTGAGAAGCACACATAGCACAGTGGGCCCTTAGTATCTGCTGGGATTTGGTTCCAGGCCTGCCCCCTCCTCCCCACGGATGTTCAAGTCCCGTTATATATAGTGGTGTAGTAAAATGGTGTCACTTATATAAAATGGAAAAATCAAGGTTTGCTTTTTGATTTATTTTTTTAAATATTTTCAAGCCGTGGATGGTGGAATCCGTAGATACAGAAGGCTGACTGTATTGTATGCATCATGGTGTGATGCTTAGCATTGGAAGCTCTTTTTATTTGCATTTTAAGTGTCTCTGAGATATTAATCCAGCCCTCCTAAAGACATGGAAATGTGATCTCAAAGCAGTTCAGGAAGAAAGATGACACTGCAAAGGGGATGTTTTATGTGAGATGTTCTGGAAGTGACATGGTAAAGGGGAAATAAAAGTGGTAGCAAGCAGCTACATCCAATCTGTTTCTTTTCTTCTTTATTATTGCATTAGAATGCTGGATCATCCCTCCCCTTCCCCCACTGTGCTTGTAGGGCAGCCTTTTCTAAGGTAACAGCTGAGAGGAATACTTTTAATACTTTTGACAGAATTATACTGTTCCTTGGCAAATATGCTTCCTAGCCAGACCCTTTGTCAGAATAATGGGAATAGAGAGAGAAAGGAATAACTTGTAGGGATATGGGCAGTAGACCTGCCATTTCTGCCCATAAGTACTTCCTAAATTGCTTATTTCTGGAATTAATGCAGCTAGAGAGAAATTGATTAAAACCATCCTCATTGACCCCACTGGTTCTCACTCACAAAAAGTTACTGTTTTGGACGTCCCAGAGTTTCCCCAGCCCATGGACATGCTGACTGCAGGCATTCTGAGAGTTAACTTTTTTTTTGGGGGGGGAAGTAATTTTTCCAAGTGCTGCAAATGCCCTACCCCAACTTTGCTATTATGAGCCCTGAGATTTCCTTGTAATGTGTAGCTCTACCCTTAGGTTAGAGAAAAGGCACAAGAATTGGAAATGGTTTGTGAAGGGTATAACAACACATGGCGTACACACAGGAGATTTTCAGATGCCTCTTGCCGCGCAAGCAGCCTCCGGAGCAGTAATGAGGCTGCTACGCGGCAAGGGGTCCATTTTGGATGACGCCATTTCTCTCTCAGCATCATCCGTGACTGTTGCGGCTAGCATTGGAGTTGTCCGTGAGTAAAAAACAGTGTGGCCACCTCCAATGCTAGCCGCAACAGTCACGGATGAAGCCGAGAGAGAAACGGTGTCATCCAAAATGGACCCCTTGCCACGCAGCAGCCTTGTTACTGCTCCAGAGGCTGCTTGCGCGGGAAGAGGCGGCAAGAGGCGTCTGAAAATCTCCACAGATAGTGATCTCATGTCAGACTGTAGGCCACATTATAGGTGAATGGTGAAAGTGTGCCTGCCACAGCCAGTGATCATTCTTTCAAACCACTGTCAGCTCTAAAATACGTTTTAAGAACTCTCTTTCTTTGGCCTTAATCATGCAAGGAGAACTCCCTTAGTACACAAACACACTGTGTTTTCCATCATATCTTAGTAATTCACAGCCTCAGAGCCTATTGTGGGGGGTGGGGGGGGGAGAAGAAAGTAAAACTGTGAATTGAAGTTCAGGCAACATTGACTTGCACTCCAAGTCATGTTCAGTTTAGAAAGAAATGTTTGATTATGTAGGAAAAATAAGGAATCTCCTCTTTCCAGACACACTCTCTCACACACCTTAAACATGTTTTGTTTCATTTAACGGGAGGAGAAATGTCGTTCTGTGCCTGAATGGGTGCAGGTGTGCCTTGTGAACTGCCTAAATAAACTGAATAAATAGATACTGATGTCAGTTGACACAGGTGCAGACATCATTCAGTAGAATGCTATTTGCACACAAACACTCTGGTGTTTACCGTCTGTGCTGCAATCAGAGCAGTGCCAAGGAGGGACAGAGGCAAGATTGAACACCATTTCCTTTCTCCAGTACGTTTGCTGCCAATGGATTTTCCTTAATAAATTGCCTTCCCAACACAGAGTCTAGGAGCCAGTTTTCTTTACCGAAGTAGCATGCAGTCATAAATTCAAACAGAGAGAGAAAGGAAAAGAGAGAGAACATTTCTAAATATTTCTGTGGTGTAAAAAGGGAATATGGAGCAAGTTATGTTGTCTTCACCTAGTGACCTTTTTAATATATTTAAACAAGAATCAGCGTGTAGCATAAATCCTATAAAAAGGTCTGCAAGGATACTCCAATCAAGACCTTTGGCATATGTTACTCCCCCCTGCACTAAAATAATATCCATGTATATAAACATATGAATATTGTAGTGTTGGGATGGTGGTACAAATAGTTCTCCCCTTGCCCTTCTTAATTGCAGGGGGGGGGTAATTCCTATTTGGAATATGAATCACCAAAGCCTTTGATCATTTGAGACTTGTGGTTGGCCTAGTAATTAAGCAGGTGCTGAGCTGGGACTTCTTTGTGAATGTTTGCATTATATAAGTGATAAAAAGTAGTTCTGGTCTCAATCATTAATTGGAATAAAGGTATAAATCCACTTGCTAGTCTCAACTGCTGTTGTTGGATGGTAAGAGGTGAAGTTACACTTTACGTAGCTGTTGCCTTACCATTCAACAACTGATTCAATGAGTCTGCTTTATTTGAGGCTAGCAATTAGACCTGAGTCATAAGATCATGGAGGAAGTATCTTGTTATAGTACTGTACGTAGGTGAAAACTCTCTGTTTGGGCAGATCGGGTGCATATTCTTTTCAATAATAGCTTGGAGACATTTCATAATAAATCTGTTATCCCTTCCATAGTCAGAGTGCATGAATTTGTATCTTGAACACCACTAAAAAAATGTGTGCAAGAAGGTTCCTTGAAGGAGATGTTGAGCCTAGGTGAAGCCCCATCTCATTATTTGCTACCACACCCTAGCACAGTGATGGGAATGGGCAATCTTAAGGCTACATTTGGTATTCAAGGGTGTACAGTATTTGCATCTGTAAGCCAGTCCCCAGAGTTCTTGAACCACCCTTTCTTTGGGGAAAACGAGGGAGAGAAGGTCAATTCCCTCACCTAGAAGCCTCCAGGAACATTTCACTTTTTAAATAATTTGTAGGAGTTCCCTGCAATGTTAAACATTTTTAAAAAAACTGTCCCCCCCCCATCAGAAATTTACTTCCTGCCTCTTCTTGTTTTGCTTTGTTTATTTTCTAGAGGTTTTTGCAGGCCTTGGAGGGACAGAAAATTGTTCCCTGGGTTATCCAAAGTAGACCATCCCTGCATTAGAACTTGGAAAAGTGTTTTGAATGGAGGGGTCTACAACTTCTAGAATCCATCAGCCAGAATGGCCACTGGACATACTGTCTGGGGGATTCTGAGTGTTATAATAAAAAGGAAAAACTTTCCATGCTCTGCCAGACTGCCATACACCTAAGTGATTGCCAATTCTGTCTCTGGAGAAGAGCAGAGGAGGCCTGCAATGAATCCTTCCTAGTTAGTTTTCATTCCAGAAGATATGAACCAGCAAGCAGCAGGCCAGGTTTGCCCTCTTCTCTTTCTTCTTCTTAAAAATATGAATTAATATAGTCACAGGTAGATTAAGTAACAACAGTTGCAAGGAGGGGAGTCTACCAAGAATGTGCCTCACACATTCTAAGAGTGGTTACCCTTTAAGAATCTTCTCTGTAATCTCAAAAATCATGTGTAGCACAACTTCTGTATATTTATACCTCTCTTTAAAGCCCATTTTACAAAAACAAGGACACGCTGTTAATTTTCTTCCTTACTTTTATGTATTATGTATTATTTTATTTATCTTAATTCTATCCTGCCTTTCTCCTGGCACTCTTCTGTTCATCATTATTTGACATATAAAATTCCCTTCCCATACATGCACAGATTCCCTAGCAGGATGGCTAATAAGCATATTGATTGACAGTTGCAGAACCAAGCTCTTTGCCTATTATAACCTTGCATGTAAAATAAGAACCTCTGACATTGACACATAAGAGAGAGCACTAGTTACAGGTAAGAGGCAGAAGGTGCATAAACATAACAAAGCAAAAAGTAGAAATTAAGAACAGATGGTTACTGAACGGTATTTTAAACAAGGGAATAATAATACTAATATGGAATAGCTTGCTGTGAAAGTTGTCAACACTGAAACCAAGATCATTTAAAGTGCACTTGAGTGGATATCCTAGGAGATGGAAATGGAGAAGATTAGAACTTGATGAGCAAATTCATTTTGCCTTGTTTTTATCCCTAAGCACAAAGGCCAAGATGGTTTTTGATCATTTTTCATAAAGCATGTTTGTCTCTGTCACAGAATTTAAAATACACTTTAACCAATTAAAAATACCAGGTGTCCTCCTAACCAGGAAAGAGCAGGGTAGAAACCATTCAGTTGGATCTCCAAGCCATTTTTAATTAAAAGGGACTTATGGAGGCAAGCTGTAAAGTATGATAAATTTCTATTGCAATTTGGGGAGGAGATATGTTGGGACAAGCATATATCATTTTCATTGCCTGTTTGTAGAGAATACTTCTATTCAACACATATGTAATGTTGTCAAAGAAATAATTTTAATGTCTATAGGAGCCAGAATAGTATAGTGGTTTGAGTGTTGAACTATGACTCTGTATTGCACAGGGTTCAAGTCACCATTCAGGCAGGGACCGGGTTCAAGTCACCATTCAGGAAATCCACTTGTTGACCTTGGGTATGTCCCACTCTCTCTGTCTCAGTATCAGGTAATGGCCACCCCATGACCTGAACAAATCTTACCAATAAAACCCTGTGATAGGTTTGTGCTATGGTCACCATAAGCCAGAAATGACTTGAAGACACACCACAACACAGATGTTAGTGCCTAGTGACAGTGGAAAGTTTCCATTGCTGTTATTCACCCAATTTTGATCTTCAATAAAGGGAAGAATGTGTCCATATTGTTGTCTTATAAAGACCCCAGTGCCTTCTTCAGACATGAACTTTAATCTTGGTATATTATCCTTACAAAATGATAAAATAGCTGACTAAGAGATGTGAACTTCTGTTTTATCACAGGGTCCCCAGAGCCTTGTAAAAGCCATTTTTTGTACCCTGACCTGATATATTTTAGTGACCCATTCTGTTGCTAATAGCCACTCTTGTAAAAGCGCAAAACAAGGGTTTATAAGGGATACCCTGATGATGCCTCAGCAAGAGAATGCACTGCAGACCACCTGGATGTATGCATGCATACATGCATGCAGACACTTTGTAGAAAGAGATGTTTTCTTGGCAACTTAAAAAGAAGCTTCCTTTCTTTGTGCAGTATCACCTAAAGATAAACATATAAACTGCCTATGTTTGTTTGCATACCAAGGTATTGCAAATCTTTTCTGTCTAAAGCAGAAATGAAGACTAGTTGAAAGTCCTCATCCATCTTTGTTTAGCTTAGTCTCTGGTGAGCCCTTCTTGAACAAGTTTCTGTCTCTGCCAGGTACTTTGTTGATCTTAATCTCTTTAGCTGAACCAGGGGCCCGACATGGTAAACCATAAATTTCATTAGGTCAGAAAGTAGTCTTCCAGTGTCATTGCTAATTGCCCTCTGAGAGGTGAAACTGGATTAGGACATAATTGCCTGGCCTTGCAGTTCCATAAACACTGTCTCCTCTCACTCTCCTTTCTCCCCACCAGGCTTCATCACTGCTTAGTAATAAATTGAACTGCAAAGCTGTAATAAATTACAGTATTCTTGCTGCTTTAAATACCTGGGCTAATTGGAATGGAAAATATACATTCAGAAAGTTTGCTATTCCAGATAGGATGAAGACTTTGACAATATGTTGCCATATAACATAGAATTATAAATACAGGATTCAAATTCTCCTGGGAACAGTAGATATAAAAAGGGGGGGAAATCATCTCTCCACGATTGTGGGTGTGTTCCAGCAAGAGGGGCACTGAACCAGCAAAGAGGTATTGTATGTTTGAGCTAAAACTAAAATGTTTCAAGACAGAGTCTGGGGAAGTCTCTTTGTCAAAAACCAAACTGAGGGGTTCTGCCAAAAAATAACCAGGATAAACTAATCCCACTCCCAATCATCAAAAACAACAATATGAAGAAATGAAAGGATAACTAAACCCTGGAGCAGAGAATCCAAGAAAATTAAAATTTCTAAAAGGGTAACAATACCCCACTGAAAAGTGTGCAAATGCTAAAATTATTAATAGTGAATAATAAAAGCTCAAGGCCAGACATGTTTCGACAGCAGTCTTCCTCGGTGGCCTACAAGCATTCAAAATGTATAATAACTCAACAGCTCACACAATGTGACTCTGCTCAATTCCAAAGCAACAATGTACTACTCCTGCTCACAGAGTATCTTATATAACCAGCTGAACTGATAATGGGAACGATCCTGCCAAGACTCAAGAAAAGAAAAGGTCCTAGGGAAAACTTAGGATGTGGAAGGACATTGAAAAACTCAACCAACCACTTACACCCACACCTTTACCCACCAGGGCTCCAATTTTACCAACCACGTGTCCATTTGAGTACCAATATTGGTAGTAGTTTTATGTACTTAGTATTAGATATCCCATCAATACACCAGAATTTAAATGAAGTTCTTCTCCTGTTCACAGAACCTTTTCTATGACCACTCAAACTGGTGGTGGCAACCATCCTGTCAAGACTCAAGAAAAGAACTAAGAGGAAACTTTAAGGTGTGAAAGGACAGCAAAAGACTCAAACTAGCCAATTCACTTTTTCATTTAAACCCACCGGGGATTCAGATTTCAAATGATGAATCCATTTGAGTTCCAATATCTGTAATTGTTTTATGTTTTTAGTATTGGGTATCCCATCTATGCACCAGAATTTGAATGAATCATGGGTATGATGTTTCTCAAGAAAATGTTTTACCAATGGAGCTTCTATTTTACGGTTTTTAATACAGCTTCTGTGTTCTGTGATCCGAGTTATCGCTCTGCTGGTCATCCCCACATAAATTAATTTGCAAGGGCATTCAATTATGTATATGACATTTTTACAAGCACATGTAAAAAGTTTGTATATTTCATAACTTCTACCATCAGCAGTATTCACAAAACATTTCAAATTGCTGCTGTGTCTGCATACCGAACAATGTCCACAGATGTAATGTCCCTTAGCAGTCAAACTGTTTTGTACTACCGGAAAATCAAAATCTGCCCATACTAACATATTCCTGATGTTTTGAGTAAGTTTATAGGCAAACATTGGTTTATTTTTATATCCGGGTATATTGTCCAGCAAGTGCCAATGTTTCATAATACTTTCTTTAACCCTCTGTGAATGTGTGTTATAGGTCAGTGGTATAACCACCCTATGGGGTGTTCTCTTAGGTCTGGAATCAAACAGAAGTTTCTTTCGATCTAACTTACAAACTTTGTCTTGTGCCTCTTTTATAACCTTTAAGGGATAGCCTTTCTCCAAAAATTGGAGGCATGTAATATTCGATTCCCTTTCAAACCTTTCCAGTGTTTTACAATTTCTTCTAATACGTAAAAATTGTGAGTACAGAAGGTTGTTTTTAAGAGGCGTTGGATGATAGCTGTCATATCTTAAAAATGAAATAACATTCTTTGGTTTTCTATATAGGTTCGTATCAAATGAGCCCCTATTTATTTGAATATATATATCCAGGAAATTCACTGTACAGGAATTATATACCATATCGAATTTGATGCTTTCATGGATACCATTAAGAAAAACTCCTTGAGAAACTCCTTGAGAGAAGATTCAGATCCCACCCATATACAAAAAAATATCATCTAAAAATCTTTTCCATTTATATATATGGGGGGAAAAAACTCATTGCTTGATATATAGGAACGTTCAAAATGGTCCATGTATAAGTTTGCCAACTCTGGGGCAAACTTACATCCCATTGCCACCCCAATATGTTTGCAAGTAGAATTGGTTCCCAAATCTAAAATAATTCTTGGTCAAAGTTATTTCAATAAGATGTAACAGAAACTGAATAGGGGGAAGTCCCATAGGTTTAGACAACATAGCTGCTTCTAAGATCTCCAAGGCCTCATTTTTTTAATTTATTTTTTTGTAGTGGCAGAGTGGCCTGGTATTATGACATACAGTATGTTCATTATGACTTAGAACTTCCCTCACAACCCACCTGAATTCAGTTGTAACAAGGAGCATATATGACATGATTTTAGCTTGCTCATCTGTAGTCTTCCAAACTGTGTAAATTAATGATCAAACTTGGAGGCTCTGTTGATGTGTACCACCTCCTGGAGAGAATAGGTAGGTTGGTTCTTGAGATAGGGCCTTTTTGGTAGCAGCACCCTAAATGTGGAACTCCTTCCTGACGAAAATAAAATTAACTTTATCCCATTCTGTCTTAGACAGACAGTAAAGACCCTTGTATTCCATCAATCTTTAATGTTTAATGCACTTTTACTCTTTAATTTTAACACCACTCTTAAATTATATTGTATGGTGATGCTTCTGTGGTTCTGCAGGTGTGTGGGTGTGCACATATGCACAATTTTAATTCATTTTGTTGTACCTCACACAGACCTCTAATAGATAGAAGGTAGAATTTATACATTTAATAAGTAAACCCTCATCTCTGAAAAGGTCTTGATATGAATTTTAAAAATCATTAGAAACATTAGCTGGCACTGCTCTGGGTGTCTTTTAGATTGAAGTGACCTCAAGAAATGCAAACAAATGAAATAAAATGCAACTGTAAGTCTACGTTCCTAGAAACATTTGCATAGAAATAAATTCCACTGAACTCATTAGTATTTAGTTTTAAATAACCAACAATTGAGATGATAAGAAGTCAATTCTTGTACAGTTCTTTCTATTATTGATCTTATTTCTTTCTCTTTTTTTGTATGATTTTTCAAGGAGAAAATTCAGTAAAAATCGCATTTAAAAGTATTTAGTTCTAAGTAGACATGACCATGATATACTGTACATTTTCCTTGTTCTATAAAGAGTTCAAGACCAAATATTTACTATGTAAGAGTAGTTATAGGAGATTACTGTGATCTCAGCCTCAGGTCTTAACATTTGAAAAATGTCTCATTCATCATTTTACTGTTGTTATTGTTATTATATCTGGCAATACTATAAAAAAAATTGTTTGGGGTGTATAATACTCAGGTAGAGAGAAAAGGAACTGCGTCATCTTTCCTATTATAACTTAGGAATTAAACATGAAAGACTTGTTTTGTAAATGTTACGAATAGTGATCAATTGATGTTTGATTTTGTTTCATTTATAGCATAATTTGTTCTGCTCTGGGGCATTTTGAAAATAGGAAGAAATTGCTTCATTCGCTATTCATTTGTACACAAAGTTCATTAAGAGAAGAATCAGGGGAACCACACATTCTGGATTGGAGTGTGTGTGTGTGTGTGTGTGTGTGAAAGAGAGAGAGAGATTGTGCTCTCATGGGCCATCAAAACAAACTTTTGGTTTGTTAAGAATGACTTTTTGTTTAAGAGCGACTGCGTGTGTCTTTGGTCATTCTCACATTCTAGGCTAACCATAGATGAAGGGAGTTTTTCTGTGTGTTTCTTAACTATAATCTCGCCAGGAGCTGCCTCATTGTATGCGAACACTCTGGTAGATGTCTGGCTCGTTGGGAGTTTACAATTGGAGGAAAGGATGGTGGCATTACCTCGAGCATACTAGGCATTGTGCCAGTGTAACTGAGCAGATGGTGACCTCTTGGGTCATGGGACTATATTTCTGAGATAGATGGGAAAGGAAATTCTACAGTTTGCAGACCAGATGGGGAGTTCTCACAGCACCAGTGAGAAGGAATGTATACACATATATGGGTGTGCAAGAGAATGTCAAGACAGAGTAAGAAAGCCGCATTGTCAAATTAAGTAAAAGCTAACTCTGCCTGCTACAGAAAATGTGTGAAGTTGTAAAGGTGTTTTTATATGTGTACCAATCATAACATCTGTTAGGTGCACACTCACCTCACTAAATTTAGCATATGGAGTGTGAGTCAAATTAACTAGCTAAAAATACCAAGCATAGCTTTTATTACCAAGCTTACTGACTTGAATTGCTTGCTCTGAAAATACTACTCTGTGCTTATAGTGGTTCTGGGGTTGTTTCCTCCCCCTGCTTCCTTTCATTTAGCTCTGATTGTTGGGGAATCCTTAATTCTGTGTCCTTAAGTGTGAAGTGGGAAAACAGAGTGTCCTTTTCTTGGGAAATATACTGGTGAACAGCTGTGTATAGCAATGTGCAAAAATGAGATTGCACTCCTGTGCTCTCTTACTGGCCGATAGACAGTGAGATTCAAGTGAACATCCATATGATTTTGCTATTGATCTCCTATCCTTCACCTTATTTGGAATAGTCTGCTAGACCTGGCACTATTTTCCTGTATTAAACCCTTTGTGAAAGAATCTCTGTAACTTAAATGATTCAGAGCATTTGACTCAATTGCCAAAGTGCAGGAACTTTACAACTGATAATCTGGGTTATGTTAGCATGTGGAAAATGTGTACTGCAAATATAGAGGATGTGTTTTGTTTGGGGGGGTGTGATTAAGGACAAGAAAAAAGTAGGCCGAATTAAATTAAGGGCTTCCATGAGGCTGAGAGGGATGACACGGGATTCTAAAGGGGGGGGGGATTCAGATGTTTCCTCAATGGGTATTTTAGCAGTTTATTCCTGTTTAGCAGAAAAATACAGTTTAATAGCAAAGTTCATTAAGCCCTGGTGGCGCAGTGGTTAAATGCCAGTACTGCAAGCCACCACGTTGCAAGTTCGATTCCAGCGGGCTCCAAGGTTCACTCAGCCTTCCATCCTTTCGTAGGTCGGTAAAATGAGTACCCAGCTTGTGGGGGCAATTAGCTAACACACATTGGAAACTGTTTAATGCAGTTAGATGTGTAAATAGCTATTGCTTAAAACAATTTGTAAGCCGCTCTGATAGCCTTGTGGCTGAAGAGCAGGGTATAAATAACTAAATAAAAGAAGAAGAAGAAGTGGTATTTGTGTGAGTGTGTGTCTATGTGTGGTATATTAATAGCCAGTGTTGTACAGTGGTTTGAGTGTTGGATTAGGACTCTGGGAGACTGGGGTTTGAATCCCTGCTCAGTCATGGAAACCCACTGGGTGACTATGGGCAAGCCACACTCTATTAGCCTCAGAGGAAAGCAATGGTAAACCTCCTCTGAATCAATTTTGCCAAGAATCCCCTGAGATAAAGTCACCATAGGTTGAGGTTGACAACAATGAAGGTATTGGGGTGGGAGGGGAAAACATCTGTGTGTTTTTTCCTGGTACTCTGCATCTCTAATGAAGCTGCTCTGTTTTATAACTATATGAGCTTTTTAAAACCATTTTAAAGAAATTATTTTAGACTGTTTTTAAACAGTGTTTTTACCTGTTTCTACAGGTATTTAATGTTTTGGATAATGTTTTTTATCTGTTGTACATTACCTGGAGAGGCCCTGGAAGACTGAGGGCTTGTCTACACTGCTGGGAAACCCCACACCTATCTTGTAGTCATGGCGGATGTTTTTGATCCACAGCAGCCCCATAAACCCCACATGTGCTGTGCTTGTCCAATTGTAGATTGGAGTAACATGCCACACTGTAATCCGAATCGGAGTAAAAAGGTGGTTCTACACTAATCACGTGTCCTATATGTACTATTTCCAGCCAGACAGCCAGGGCTGCTCCGTTTTTTCCCCTGTTCACTCGTGCATGTGAAAAAGTGAATATACATGTATTAATGGTTAAGCAAAGATATGCTTAACTAGACATGCGCACAACTGAAATTTTTTTAAAAAAATTAAAAAGTGCCAGAATAGAATCTCATCCACTGGAAGTCCTGCCCCGGTTTTGCTCCAAAGCCAGTCCTTGGCCACCACACGGTCAATAATCTGGGTTTTCCCTTCAAATGGCCAGCAAACCATGAAACTTTCAGATCTGGAATTTCCTGCAGAGACCCCAGTGAAAATGTGAACAATCAAAAATGTCACGTGGCAACTGTGCCATGAACAGGGTGAGGCTGCATACAGTTTTGTTTTTGTTTTGTTTTGTTTGCCCTTGTAGACAAGCCCTAAGAAACAATACATAAATGCTTTCAATGGAAAAAGAAAGCAAATGCACTGGCCAGCCAGTTGCCCCAGTGTGAAACCTGCAGCATGAGTGAATGCACTAGCATCTTCCCACTTGTCCTCCCTGACAAGCAATATTGGGAAATATGCTGCCTTTGTTACTGGAAGTAATACAACCACCATGGCCTATAGGCATTGGTAGTCATAGCCTCCATGAATTTATTTTAAAAGAAGAGAAAGGATTTTCCCCCTATCCAGGGCCTGTTTAAGGAATTTTGGGGGGCCCTGCAATGCTTTATTTTGGGGGCCCCATATGTTTATCTCAGGTCAATGTAACCTAACTCAACTGAAGCTATTCACAGTACAGGATATTCAGATTATTACTAATAATGTTTTTGCAGGAGGAGGGTTACTATGGGGCCCCCACAATGATGGGGGCCCCTGCGGATGCTGACACCACCGGTGCATTAAACCGGTCCTGCCCCTACCTGATTCCTTTACCCAAATTCCTGTCAAATGCACAAATCTGTTTGTGAGTGTTTGAGGACCCTCCAAACCATTGTGGATGCAGGTGAAGGGAATCCAGCTAGATTGGGTAGTCAGCCATTGCTTCTGGTAACCACCCTGACTTGATTTTCTCATTTTCTGACCCACAGAAGCATAATAAATGTGTCCCACTTTTGTACTCACTGTTTAGCAAGTCAGTTTTGCAGAAGTGGAGCAGCCAGCCCATGTTGTATGAAAGTGAATCAACCTTTTCCTTCCAAATGCACAATTAATGCTACATCCAGCACGGAACACAGCTCAGTGTAATTTTTTTGAAAAAGCCCTCTCTGAGTATCCGTCATGCTGGTATCTTATTAAAATGTGTATTATTCCTGTGGCACAGTACACTGGATGTTTTCCCTGCTGGTAGTCAGAATTAAATTTTTGGTTGCTACTAGCTACCAGGTGCCATATTTATGGACTCCTGTTGATAGACTCTCTGGAGATGCCAAGAAATAGAATCCTCTCCATTTTGTTTCTGAGGAATCAGCTTCAAGCACCATGAGCAAATGAGGTGCGCAGTATAGCTCTGAGGTCTGTTGTTGGAAAATACAGTCTACCAAGCTGTGAAGCTAATGTGCCTGTCTATCCATCCCAAATTAATAAAACATGCATGAACACTACCAGTATTAGAAGGAATGAGTGAATGAAATATTTAGTTATACTGGAGGGGGGTGGGGGCTAAAATATAGATCAGACTTCCAGAATCCTTGTGAAAGAATTATTTCCCCAAACTACTGTGTGACTGGAAAAACCTTAAATAAAAATATTGTTTGCTCATAGCATAAGAAAACACTGCTTCTGAAATGAGTCAGAAATAGTTTCTGTGTTTTTTACTAAACTGAAATATAGATCTAATTAGCTTGGCACTGAGCCTCTTTTAAAAATAGGAATGTGGTCCCATAAATAACGTTCCTTGTTTGGATGAAAAAACATACTGGATATATTGACAGAAGTTTAGTTTGTGAACACTTTATGATTCAAAAAACCATGAAAGGAATATTAATTGTATACTCACTTCTCTAGCCACAAATGTGGGAAGAGATATACTTTTCTCTTGTTTGTTTTATTATTTTAAAATTCATTTATATCCCACCTTTCTCCCGATGTGAGACCTAAGGCATGTTATAGCAATACTGAAATAAAAAAGCACTGCTACAACAATTTATAATGCAAATGTTTTTAATTGAATAAGTAATCATATTAAAAGCACAAATCAAAAACAGTTTTTAAAATATTTAAAACATTGTAATGACAATAACAATGACACCCCCTTTAAAAGATCCTTCTGCCACAACAAGTTGATTGCAAAAGGCCTGTCTAAATAAAAAGGCCTTTGCTTACCAAAAGAAAGAGAGCATAGAGAGCTGACAAACTCGCTTCCCATGCGAGGGAATTCCACAGGCTGGGAGTAGCCACCAAGAATGTCCTCTCCTGCCTCCAGTGTTAACACAGAGCCAAATGTTGAAAGCAGGACTAACCTGCTTGCACAATTCTCTTAGCTGCTGGGGTGAGGAGGGGTCACACTTGCACATTTTTATTTTCTATGTTTGCTTCTGCATTATATAACCCTTGGGGGCCTTTCTTCCATCAACCTCAGCCATTGGAGATGCACCCCAGCCCAGGGCCCCAAATAGCCAGCAATGGGAAATTTGATTGTCAGCCAGGGACAGTCTGGGAAGAATTAGTCTGAGGGCCAAATTCTACCATGGGATGTGAGGGGATGCTGGATTTCATCAGCGAAAGGGCTGGAATGTTTCTCTGTTGTATACCATCTGCGGCATCATTTGCCATCAATAAAGCTTCTCCTATAACAGTAATGTGTGTCAGTGTTCTGCACTGAAGGAAGTCTTGGAGTTGTACTCATTTCTAGAACAGAACAGCGGCCTGTGTTTCTGGTCTTCCCACAGATACGCCTTTGGTATGAGAAAAAGAAAGAAGAAAGAGTGGAAAGTGTCCATCCTGTACTTCATTAATTTCTTCATTCTTTAACATGCCATAGCTGGTGAGAGATGTTAGAGACTGAAGAGTTTAGTCAGCTAAGCTGGTGCTTGAGCAGGTGACATCATTGATCCTGTTCTTGCGAGGGGGGGGGGGTCCTAGGGCTATTTTTCCTGTTCTAGTATACTGCTGGAAAGCAGTATTTTCACTGGCACACCTCATATGTACAACACATTTCTGTGCTTGGACGTTTTTACCATATTTTGTTCTTAATTTATAAATCTCCCTCTCTCTGTTACATTTATGTCCCAACTTCTTGGGATTGAAGCAACATTCATTGGTTTTCTACATGGTATCTTATTTAGGCACAGAAGAGAAACAGAACAAGTTAGCGTGCTGTATGGATGCTACATTGTGTCCTTTCAGACAATGTGCTGTGTATTGCAATGTTCATCTTAAATTGTGCTTGTATCAGTTTTCTACAGAAATGATTAAAAAAAACCTAAATTAAATGTATTTTCATGCTGATATCATTCATTTCTAACTGGTTGCTTTATGTATATAAACATGTATTGTTGCTGATACCAAAAAGGTAAATAAAACAAGATTTTTTTTTCAATTAAAAACTGTTTTGCCTGAAAGCAAATTGGGAAACAAATATCTTGCCAAGTGGAAATAGATGAAGTCAGCATGGAAACAGTTTATTTACATAGTTCTAAAATTACAGTGAAAAATCAAAATAGAAAAAATAGCTTTTTCAGAAATATGTATCCTAATAGGAAAGGCATTTTTCTAGCCTGGTTGGTGCTGCTTACTATAAGCAAGAATATGGACAAAAGCTCGAATAACATTCTGTGGTTGTATTCACTGTTTTTTAGATTTATTGTGACCACTGTCTGGGATGTGACATGGGATAAAACACGCACACAAAAAATCCTATCTACATTTCACATACTGCATAGGGATAGTTTATCTGTTCAGTCCCATATACCAGCAATACAAAATGTTGTGGCTGTGTAGACTATGTACAGAGCAATCCTATGCAAGTTTGTTGAGAACTAAGTCCTATTCTGTTCTGTGGAGCTTGTTCCTGAATGAACGTGCATAGAATTGTAACCTTACTCCAGTGCAGCTTTTAAAAAATTCTTTTGTTAGACTCCATTTCTCTGTTCCAAATCACCACATCTTGCAGTATTTTCCCTTGCAGGGTTCCAAATGTATGTTTGCTGTTTTGTCACATTCATTTGTTAGCATGCAATATATCTTTAGCTCCCTAGTACTATATATGTCTTTGGTCAAAATGAAGTGCAGACACTGGACCATGTTTGACATTTTTGCTGGTCCAGATGTCTATTCAAATGCATACTTTTTAACATTTGGTTTAGCTGGTTACTGGAGCTGGCTTGTTGTGTGCTGAAATCCTAGTAACAGGATAAAGCTTCCATTCATAAGAGGAGAAACTGGTGTTTACTTTTTTGGCAGAATTCACAAATCAGTCACCAGTAACTGCAAAGTAGAAACAGGCATGTGCAGATATTGGAGGTGGGGATGGAAATGGAAGAAGATTTTGACTAGAGGAATTGCCAGAGGAAGCATCTAGGTAAATTATCTGAATTTGTCTCTGGTTGGTAAGAAATGGAAGTCTTTACTACTTGAAACTGGATAGATGAGAAATAAAGCAGTGAAGTCCATCTAACTTTTTGTATCATACATGTGTGCTTCTCTTTAGTGACAATCTTAGCAAAACGCTGGATATTTTTGTTTGTAGTGTTATTCCTTCTGCCCTCTAAAATCATCATACCAATACTTTATGTTTTTGTAAACTTTAAAGGGTAGAGCCCTTCATGTTGCAAACTCTTCCTCAAAGCTAGAAATCTGTGGTAGCTATACTTTTTTAATTTTTATGTGGCGTTTCCTACAGCAGACACACAAATATAAATGTGTGTACACTCACCTCAGAATCCCAGGCTAAAACAAGAGTTCCCAGATGCAGCAGGTATGTTAGGATCATTGTTAAAGACACAAATGCACATATGTATACATTTTATGAGTTTGCTACATAAACCACTGGCACCATATTTTGTGCTGATAGAGCTCAGTGTTTGTGGTAATGCATGAAATGAAATGAAATAATATAGCCTTCCTATTTCAATAGTATCATCTCAATTTTCACAGGGCAAGTTAGTTGTTTCAACATGGTTTTGTGCAAAAATGTTGCCTGTTCTAAACCACATAGTTTATATCTTTCTCCAAGGTAGCACGTTTTAGTGTGAGACATCTTTGAATACATGTGGATTGGACTACTGACACAAGAGTTCCAGGATTTAACACAATTAAACTATGGCATACTTCTGATGATGCATTATTAATGTTAAAGTTTATTTTTAAAAAAACCTCATTGCCATCTTGGAACCATCATGCCATAGTATTTTGAGTGTTGGAGTACGATTCTGGAGACCAGGGTTTGAATCCCTGCTTGGCCATGAAAACCCACTGGGTAACCTAGGGCAAGACACATTCTCAGCCTCAGAAAACCCTGTGATAGGTTCACCTTAGGGTCACCATATATCGGAAACAACTTGAAGGCACACAACAACAACAACAACAACAACATCTTGGGAACAATTGTATCAATATTTTTTTTCCAGGAAAGTACCCCATTTTAACCGAATACCTCCTTATACAAATAAAGTTTGCCTCAACTTACTGATGTTAATCAAGTGAAAATCAGAACATCCAGAGAGTATACAGCTGGCAGGTTATAACTGAGGATGGAGGAATTTTGATAAGTTGTACTGTCCTTTTATGATTGGTAAACCAAATAACTTCGAAGAGATGCAATTACTGAATGTTCACCTTGGTGGACCATGCGCGACTTCACCACAGCTACAGGACTCTTAATGAAGTGCATATAAGCACACATACCCTTCCTCCATGAAGTAGTCACCAGATCACATTCATGGCCCCATCAGTGAAGAGAGCTACCCCCCCCCAAAAAAACTCCACAACTTAGATTTTACAACTTCAGCAGGTTTCATTCTGTTTTATCCTGATTGTCTTTGTACAGCACTGTGTACACCGACAGCGCTCTAGAAATAAACTTAATAATAATAATAATAATGATCAGTCTGTGGTAGTCAAGGCTGATTAGTACTACAGAAAGGTGTATCTAGTTTTTTACATTGATTAATAGCTAGTTATTGGTTGCTTTTTTTCTTTTTAATTAAAAATAATTTAAATCTAAATCAAAATATGTGTGGTTGTGATAAACACATTTCACAGTCACTGGCTTTGGGTGTACTGGCTCATAACGTGATTCTTTGTCCATTTATGAAAGAACTGTTATGAGCAGCAAAGGTTGTTGGGAAATGTTTGTGCATGACTCAGGGATTTAAGTCCATTAATCAGTAAAGTCACTATGGGATTTTAACTCTGCAGAAAATTGGTTCATGACTTCTAACTATTCACAGATTATGTACCAATAAAAGTACTTTATGAAAACAATCAATACCTTTGGTAATTACTAGTGCTTTTAAAAGAAAACGTGTAAAAATTCCAGAACAACCAGCTGGTATAGAGGAACAGGCTGTTATACTTTTATTAGTTATAGAGAGGAGGGAATTCAGCAGATGATGTTCATTATATTGCAGGAGTGAGAAAAGAAGCACCTGCTGAAATTCTGCCACTAACAGAACTATTAAAACTCTGAGAGCAATTCTTTCCATTTCGTCTGGTTCCTCTTCTATCTATCTAGTCTTTGACCATGCTGGTTGGGGGAGTCTGGGAGTTGTAGTCCAGGAAAAGTAACTTTTTCAAGCTCTTTGCATACCTTTAGTGTAGACAGTGGGGTTGTCCACATGATGAAAATACCCCTCACAGAATTCGCTCAGAAAATGAGCTGTCTTAATGGGATCCCACATTGTCTCATCATATTGTGAAGGAGGGAGGCCAGAAAGACCAAAAACTACATGAGGAAAGCATTTGCAGTTTTCCCTGACTTTTTTTAAAAAGCTCAAGTGATATGTGCATTTTTGCTCATTAAGACAAGCAATTTGACATAAATCGCTTCCCCCATGCAGGACAAAGTGCAAACCTGATTGGCTGGATGAGCTCAGAGGGTGGGGGTGGGGCTGGGTTACAGGGCAAGTGCCCACTGCCACCAGGTTGGATGTTCGCCTTAGCGAGTGATCGCGAAGGTGATAAAATGAAGATTTGTGCTATTTTTCTCTCTTTTTTTGGAAAGGTGGAATATTGCTCACGCACACCATAGAAATAGATTTAAAAAAAAAAAAGTTTGGCAGCAGCAGATTTTAAAAACGTGAGTAATCCACTTGTGTCCACATCTCAGCTACAGGCATGCAAAGTTTATGGGGGCTGTAAAACCATTAAGACAGGTCGCAGCTGCTGTGACTTGCTATTACTGTGGAGCAGTCCTTTTTTTCCCCTTGATGTAGACAAGCCCAGTGTCACTCAGAGGATGGACTACTCCTCTACTGATATTCTGTCTGCTTTCTGTCCTGCATTTCTCAGCACTGCACCATGGAGGCACTGGATATCTGTGGGGAAACTGCTGTTACTGTTGTTTCCACCCTTCCTGCACCCCAAAGCTATACAGAGAGCTGGTCAGGGCTGCCTGTTCAGCACTCTTTTGTGGACTCTGTGCACCGAAAGACAATGGAGATGACACTGTGGCTGCTCTCAGAGCGCCCTTTCTGCCTTCTCATTTCAGATCAGAAGGAACAAAGAAACTGGCTAGAGCTGAGCAACTCACCTCCACATCTTCATTTACCGTTTACCAGAAGAACAGAGAGAAAGAGCAGTGCCAGTCACTGCTGTGTTTTCCCATCAGTGCCCCACTAAGAACAGAATCAAACCGCAGCACACAATAGCAGTGCCAGGCCGGGAGTCTGCCCTGCCCAAGTACTTCGCTTCTTGCATGTTCACCAAGGGAACTTTTTTTTTACTCAACCCAATTACATAGACATGTGTAAAACAAAAGATAACATTTTTCTGCTGAAAGTAATAAAGAGCTTCTATAATTCATAGCAAACACAACTGTGTTCTTTGCTGCCTTCTCTGTAGTTTGCTTCCCTCCCAATTGGTTTAAAACTCCTGCATAAGGATTCATTCACAGACACATTTCCAACATACTTGATGACTCACAGGTGTGCATACCCATGACCTCCATTTTGAGGTAATGCCAGGTGATGCAAAAGTGCTGTTTGCTGATTTCTATGCGAAACTCAATGTAGTAGCAACAACAAGGAACGTGCATGTATGAAATTGGCCTAAGTCGTTTCACTGCAGCCATTATTTATAGCTAATAATCTTCCCGAACAGCCAAGATGAAACTGGATCCCCCTCACTCTTTAGCTGAAAACCCTTTTCTTTCTCCATGTGCTGGAAAGAAGCCAATTTACCAGTTCCATTAACTTAATGAGGTTTGACAGCCTGCAGCAGCTTTTCTCATAATCTTTCTTGGTTTTAAATTTGGTGCTCCACAATCAGTTGAATAGCTTTTTTGCTGCTTTTGTTCTTAGAAAAACAAAATTCTGATCCTTGTAGCAAAATATAGAGGCCTGTCTCTCTTTCTCTCTCTCCCTCTCCCCCCTTGCTTTCTTTCTTCTCCTTTCATTCAGTAAACTGAATGCCAAAATGTTATATTTACTGATTCAATTATTATTAAATTAGTAAATATATTTAACACCAGCAGGTAACCGAGTTTCTGTGTTACAGTTAAGGCATTGTTTTCAGTAATTTAACATTGTGAACCCTGAAAATTCTAATTGTAAATCATAAACCTCAAAACTGATGTGTTATAAGATTACAAGAAGATTTACAGTGACTGAACAAATTTTTAGAAAAGCTCCCAGTGGGTCCATAGCAGTTATAATGAAAGGTGAATCTTTTGCCCGAGTTTTATAATATGTCTAGAGGTTGCTGCCTGCTCAGGGTTTCATTGTGCTGCTAAATGCACATGAAACCACAAGGCATCATGAAGTTTGCTAAAGGCTTCTTATGTTTTCTCAGTTGCTGAAAGATGGTGGTGCTGGAGAAGGGGAGAGGGAAGTCCAAACCACAGCAGTCCTTTTTTTTTCTTTCACATGTGCTGTATCTCTCCAAGCTTAGGTTATTAAAGTTCAGTTCACTTTGCAAACTAAAATGTTGAGTGCTGCTACTGCTACTAAGCATCAAGAGTGCACTAGCATAAAATGAAGCTTGAATATGTCCAGCCAATGTATTAACATGGCCCAAGACCATAGGTCAAAATTTGCATAAAGGGGTTTTTGGTTTTTTTTGGCATGTGCTAATTTATTTGTCTCAGGGGTGGGTAAAATGCATCCATCCTGTGGTCTGCATGAGGTCACCTAGAGCCATTTTTGGCCTCCAGGACCCTCCCACAGGTCAAAAGACCCCCATATCAATGGAACCAATATCCGCAGTTTCAGTTATCTATGGATACAAGATAACTGAGTCTTCCTAGAAATGCCCAGAGAGGCATCCTCTCTAGATGTTTTCTAAGTCCTCCAAGGCAACTCTGTGGTATTTTAAACTGGAAGTCCCATTGTGTTCAATGGCATTCGCTGTTATCCATGGTTTTCAATATCTACAAGGGCCCCCAGAGCCAATCCCCCATGGATTCAGGGGTCCTAATGTATTATTATTCTTTGTCCCAAAAAACTCTTTAGGGGCATGGACACATTTTGCCATGTTTTGGGTCCCCACAGACCATTTCAGGCCCAGGAGAGACCTTTTTAACAACAGGAATTGACTTTAAAAATGGTCCAGGGGGGCCTGAAAACATGGCAAAAATATTCCCCATGTCTCCTAGAGGTCATTGGAGTATAACATTTTTTTTTTTGCACGGGGTGCCATGGGGGGGGCACAACCCACCAAGGTTTCCTAGGGAGCTAATATGCTCCCCTTGCCCCCCCCCACTTGCCTACCCTTGATTTTGGCAAGGTAGGCCAAAGAGCCAGCATGGTGCAGTAGTTTAAGTTCTGCAGTAGGTTTTGTGGAATGACATGGAGATGAATGTATAGAATGGATGGGAATGTATAAAAGTGAAATATGTGATTTTATTTAATTGGAAAATGGATAATAAACATATAAATTAAAAAAAAAAAGTTCTGCACTAGGATACTGGGAGACCAGGGTTTGTATCCCTGCTTGGCCATGGAAACCCACTGGGTGGCCTTGTTTATTTTTTTTTTATTATTTAGTTATTTATACCCTGCTCTTCAGCCACAAGGCTATCAGAGCGGCTTACAAATTGTTTTAAGCAATAGCTATTTACACATCTAACTGCATTAAACAGTTTCCAAGGTGTGTTAGCTAATTGCCCCCACAAGCTGGGCAAGTCACACTCCATCAGCCTCAGAGAAAGGCAGAGGCAAACCCCCTCTGAAGAAATCTTGCCAAGAAAACCCTGTGATAGGTTTGCGTTTGGGTTGCCATGAGTCAGAAATGACTTGAAGGCACAAAACAACGTAGGCCATCTCTCTATCTCTTGCTCTCAAGGCTGACATACTCTGAGATGTGAGGTGTCAATAAGATTGCAGGGCAGTAAACACACACCATTTCTCTGGCCTTTTTTGTTTCTTCTTTCCTCCTGTACTTTTCCCAGCAGTAAGGAAGCTCTGTTTGACAGCTATGTAGATATGTTCTGGGCATGGAAAAATCCATATGGTTTATGTCCCTAGTCACATGTCCTCAGGGCCGGTATAAGGAATTTTGGGGGCCCCTGTAATGCTTTATTTTTGGGCCCCCATATGTTTATCTCAGATCAATGTAACCTAACCTGTTCACTGTACAGGATGTTCAGATTACAGTAGGTTATCCATGGGACACAAAACAGCACACCTACCATAGAGTCTTCCTAGAAAATGTGTCCTCCCTAGCCATTTTCTAGGCCCTCCAAGGCAACTCTATGGTATTTTAAACCAGAAGTCCCATTATTTTCAATGGCGTTCACTATTATTCATGGTTTTCAGAATCCACGCCCACCCCCCGAACCAATCCCCAGTGGATAAGAGGGGCCTACTGTATTACATAATTTGCCACCAATAATTAGTTTAAAAACTATATTATAGGCAGTAACATAATATTTTTTGTTTATTAGCAATTAACATAATGGTGTAGATTTCCTCAAAGAAAAGAAAGAGTGGACTACAAGCTAAACATGAGTTAGCAGTGTGATGCAGCAGCAAAAAATGCCAATGCAATTCTAGGCTGCATTGATAGGAGTAGTGTCTAGATCAAGGGAAGTAATAGTATCACTCCATTCTGATTTGGTCAGACCTCACTTGGAACACTGTTTCCAGTTCTGAGTACAACAATTCAAGAAAGATACTGAGAAGGATGGTGGAAGGTCTGAAAGCCTTTATGCCCTATGAGGAACGGCTTAGGGAGCTGGGTATGCTTAGCCTGGTGAAGAGAAGGTTGAGAGGTGACGTGATAGCCATGTTTAAATATTTGAAGGGATGTCATATTGAGGAAGGAGCAAGCTTGTTTCCTGCTTCTCCAGAGACTAGGACACGGAGCAATGGGTTCAAACTACAGGAAAAGAGATTCCACCTGAATATTAGGAAGAACCTCCTGACAGTATTAGCTGTTCGGAAGTGGAATATACTGCTGCTTTGGAGTGTGGTGGAGTCTCCTTCTTTGGCTTTTTTTAAACATAGGTTGGATGGCCATCTGTCAGGAATGTTTTGATTGTGTGTTCCTGCAGAGCAGAAGCCGATCGGATGGGATGGCTGTTGGGGTCCCTTCCAGCCCTATGATTCTATGATTCTAGGCTGCATTCAGAGCCTGGGAAAGTTACTCTTGGATTACACCTCCCAGAATCCCCCTGCCAGCACCCTTCTCAAGGTCTGGTTGCATTGTTCCTTTTCCAGTATTCTCTAGCCCAGTGGTTCTTAACTTGGGGTCCGCAATGTCCTCACAGCGGGTCCACAAAGGCTTGAAGGCCGCTTGGCCCACCTCCTCCCTGTAGTGGAGCAGCCACGTGACAGGAACCAAGGCAAAGGTTGGCTGGCTTGGCCTGCACATTGCCATTCAATCCACTCCAGCCACAAACTTGCAGGAAGAAGCAAGAGTGCCTGTGAGGGAAAGTTTAATGGATGATGTAATTGTGTTGTTGTTAGCTATTATTATTAGCTATTATTATTAGGGTTTTAAATCTTGAGTTAAGTCTTGGGGCAACAAAAGATATTTAAAGGGGGTCCCTGGTAAAGAAAAGGTTAAAAGAACCACTGCTCTAGGCCAATGCCTCTCACATAACACTAATGGGACACTGGTGTTTAGTGACAACAATAAAACCATTGTTCCCAGTAATATTACTCCAAATTTTAATTTATATTCTTTATATTCTTCTGTTAAAAGAGCTAGAGTGTTGTAGAAGTTTCAGCATTGCACTATGACTATGGAGAGCAGGGTTTGAATCCTTACTCAGCCATGAATACCGACTGGGTGACCTTGGGCAAGTCACACTCTCTCAGCCTCAAAGGAAGGCAAAGGCACACCCCTTTGAACAAACCTTGCCTAGAAAGCCCCATGGTAGCTTCTCCTTAGTCAGAAATGACTTGAAGGTGCATAGGCAAACACACACAAATTCCTTTTCCAGGTTGAACTCAGTTGGCAGCAAGGGGAGGAAGCTGAAGACCAAGGGGTGAAGGGAGGGAGGGGAGAGACCCCAGGAAACCATGTTAAGAGCAGCTGGGAAGAGGGGATCTATGTGGAAGGAAGGAAAGGGAAGGAAGGAAGGAAGGAAGGAAGGAAGAAAGAAAGAAAGAAAGACGCCCCTTCTGGGGGAAAGAGACAATCCTCAAATTCCCCCTCTCTCTCGCACACACACTCACCCCTCTCCAACATGCCTGGCTGGCTTGCATTTTGCAGCAGCAAACTCCCTCCAGCTTCTGCCATGGATGGCTCCTGCTTCTTTCTCTTTCTCTTTCTCCTTTGGGAGATGCTGCTTTTTTTTAAAGCCCACAGGGGGTTTTTGGAGGAGGAGGGTAGGAGGGGCTACAAAGCAGCGGCTCCTCCGGCTGTTTCCTGGCTGTCTCCTTTGTCAGATAAGGAGGTCTGCAGGGGGGGCCCTTGACCTTGGGGCCCCCTGCCAATGCTGATTTGGCAGACTGGTTAAACCGGCCCTGCATGTCCTTAATTCTTTCTTTCAAAAAAAACCCCTAAATATTACTGATCGGTACCAAATGCAAATGGTTTCACTCATGATTTAAGAAAGACTTCGGGAAGATTGACATATTGATATTTGAAGTGGCATAGTGTACATGCAATTGTATTAATGCTTCAAGACCTTTTTGCGTATTACTTCAATAGATCCTGCAGTTTTCCACTACACATCAACAATCTCTTTTTATGATATATGTCCAAAACGACACAATATAAAGACACCCAGGAGCTGTAGCATAGTTAAGGTCATTTTTAATACTGGATAATTTACAGGGGAAGCATATGAACCAACTTAGTTTCAGAGTGAGTTTGTGGTTTTGAGAAGGGGTTACTTGGCTACAGCAACTTTTGAAATGAGTAAGGAACTAGCTGGTGGCTAATTGTCTGAGTCTTAATTCAGATAAGATAGAAATCAAGTTGATATGTGGTTTATCTGCTTAGGGAGAAAGTACTCAGCCTGTTCCAGATGGGATTGCCGGTGTTGGAAGGCCACAGCGAGCTTTACCAGGGACAAGATTGTATCCTTCCCAATTCCATAGATATTCTAGTACAAGCCAGTGAGAGACATTTGTGAAAATGTTAGGAGTTTTGGTACTGGTACTTAGTAAATTGTATTGTGAAGCCCCATCACAGATTGTATGTCTCATAGTTGTTTAAAAAGAAAGGGATGAATTACGTGTTCATCCATAAATATATGCCACTGTACTTTAATAGTCTTCTTTGAAGAGAACTAGGCAATTCTAAGGTGAGGGAGTGGGTCCTTCATGCTTTCCCTGCTTGCTGTTTCTGCCTCCCATGCAGCCCCCTTCCACACTAGGGTTGCTGACACACTGCAGAAATAATGCAGTTTGACACTGCTTTAATGATCCCTGCTCCATCCTATGGAATCCTGGGATTTGTAGTTTGTTGTTGCACCAGAGCTCTCTGACAGAGAAGGCTAAATATCTCCCAAAACTACAGAATCCCAGAATTCCATAGCATTGAGCAATGGCAGTTAGTTAGTGGGGTCAAACTGGATTATTTCTGCAGTGCGTCAGCAGCCTAGATGGTCTCCTAAAGGGCTATTGCTGTGTGCCTTCAAGTTGTTTCCAGTTTATGGCTACCCTAAAGTAAACCTGTCACAGAGTTTTCTTTGCAAGATTGTTCAAAGGAGGTTTGTGATTGCCTTCCTCTGAAGATGAGAGTGTGTGACATGCCCAAGATCACCCAGTGTATTTCCATGGTTGAGCATGGATTTGAATCCTGGTCTCTCAGAGTCCTAGTCCAGCACTCAAACCACTATACCATACCAGTTCTCTATTTGCTTGCCATGTATCATTTGGTTAAAGTATCTACAAACCAAGATCAAAAGGCAATTGCTAGTCCTAACTAGACAAGGAATCAGAACAGTCTGAGTGTTAGACTAGGATTCTGTGAGATCAAGGTTTGAATTCCCACTCAGCTGTGGGTGGTCTTGGGCAAGTCACACACTCTCAGCCTCATAGGAAAAGCAAAGGCAACCACCCCCACCCCCACCAAACAAATCTTGCTGAGACAACCCTGTGATAGGTTTGCCTTAGGGTTGTTAAGGTTGGAAATTACCTGAAGGTACACAACAACAACACTACTAAATACCCTGAATCAATGGTAACTTAGTAAATCAACACTTATGCAAATTCCATTGGTAGAATGGGTCTACCCAAATTGGGACTAGCAGTTGCCTTTAGGCCAAATGCTCAGTCTCCTATCTTTAAAGGCATCATGTTAACTGAAAAGCCAAGATAAAAAAAAGTCAGGATAATAGGATGGGAGCTTTCAAGACAATAAACAAGCTGCCTTTGGATCTTCCACAGTGCTAGGGGAATTATCTCTAATGTGTTGGCATTAGTTCTCCTGTTGCCTGATAAAGATTATGTCGAGAGAGCAAGCTGCCATTAAGAGCCTCCCCCACTCCCACTCCTTCATTGAAATATGGCCTGACATTCAAAACCAGAGGCCTGCTTTTACCTGGTATTTCTTTATAAAAGAGATCCTAATCACAACAAGATAAACTGCTTAAATAAAACTTGGTGAAAGAACAGGCTGAATAGTGGATTATACTCTAACTATTTTAAAATACTTTGCATTATTACAATTCTGTACTTGTGTCCTCAGGGACTGCTGTGGTTTTTAGACTATTTAGGGACGTACTGATCTTTGCTTATATTTACTCCTATAGTCCTCATTTGTATAAAGTGTATGTTTGTGTAGAGGAGTGTCATTTTTGTTTTGTTCATTTTATACATAGACAAACATTGACAGGGAAAGGGTAAATAGAGCTTGTTCTTCATTTCTTTTGAATCCATTAAATATGTGCCACTGTATTCTTCATTGGTTTCATATTACACATTCTGATTTATGGAGAAAGCCTGTTCTTTGCTAGCTGAAATTGCAGTCATTTTCAGTCAGTGTAAAATAATTTCTTTGAATAGGCCTGCTTTCTAGAATGTTTGACTTCTGACACAAATGTGTAGACAATTCTAGCACTGCAAGAGTTACTGAGGTCTTCCCCCCCCCCGTCTGCACACTAACAACTTCGGTTTGTCTTAACTTTTTTTGGCAAAATCACATGCATGTGAAACTATCCATTTTTGCTCTCCCAGCAGGCATGCCTGCAAATCAAGATGGAAGGCATGAGTGAGTTAATCACATTTTTATTTTCACCACTTGCTGCCAGCAAACAGTATTTTTTTTAAAAAAAAAAAAAGCATGTCTAAGGTACAAAAGTGTGTTATTCTGCCTAAATAAATTTTAAAAGGGGGAAGGCTGTTTCATCGCCTCAGCACACAATCGCTAAGGCAAAAATCCAACATGGCAGTTCCGGGCGCTTGCCTTGTTAGCAATCTCTGCCCCCTGCGCACATCCAACCAATCAGCTTTCTACTTCCACTCTGTTCAGGAATGCAAATGAATGAGACTCAGATTGTCCCAACAAGTGGGAATGCACGTTCCCCACAGAGCTTTTTAAAAACTTTGTGGGAAGCCACAAAGGCTTTTCCTTCAGAGTTTTTGGTGGATTTGGCCCCCCTCCTTCCAAATACTGTGGACTGATGTGGGATGCCATTCAGACAAATTGTATTCTCCTTGAATTCTATTTTCACCATTTAGACAACCTCTGAGAAAGCCTTGCTACTCTATAACAGATGTCCTTTTCCCCTAAGATTGTTCTCTCTTTTTAAAAAGAGTTCTAGATTTCAGCGTAGCTGAATTAGCTGGAAATAATCAGGCACTTTAGGATGCTTATTGGCTAGTGGATCATTAGCCCCCAATTAAATGTTTTAGAACATCTGACTGAATATTTTCTCTTTGTTTCCTTCTGTATTGATTTATGGATTAGGTGATTGTTCAGTCATTTAATTCTAGGTATTTTTTTACTCTGTCCTTTAAAAACTAAAATGTAAAAATGCAATAATACAACACAGATAGGTAATTACATTTTAATAAAATAACAATAAAACGAAATGAGAGAGCGAATAACAAACCAAATATCAGCCTTAAAACAACATCCATGATGGAATAATATCCCTAAAAATAAGTCTGCTTTCATAAGTATATGAAACCTGGTTGCCAAGTTCTAACAAAGGATAAAATAGAAAAGTAATGTAGAATCCATGGTATTCAATAGCCAGTTTACTCTGATTTCAGTCCTCCTATACTGTGGTCACTCATTTCCTGTTATGTAATATCTGAAAGTGCAACTTAATCCACATCAGCCCATTGCATGTAAGACACAGCTTGGCAATGATAGGCTCTATCATGAATACCTTGCTGGGAATGACAGAATGTGTGAAAAGATTAGACTAACCTTGGACTACAGCAAATTCTATACCAAAATTCTCAGGAGACCAAATGCTGAAAGATTTCATTAGGCTTAAATGTACTAGTGAAATGGCTTCATGTGGGTGTTCTGAAACTCTTCCACTAGATTTTGTTACAGGGGAGGGGGATTTCACAACCTGCCTGCATAGAAGAGGTAGCTGCCACAACTGACATTAAATTCAGGGGTATTAAACTAAACAATATGTAAGAAATGTTGCTTTCTTTTTCTTTCTTTTTTAATGTGTATCCCACCGCTTTAATCTATTGGGAAGGACTGAAGGTGGCATTCAGTTCTTATTTAAAATAATTTAGTGAAACTACTAAAGTGCATTAGTTATAGTGGGGGGGGGCATTCATACTAAATATTCAACAAAAATATATATGAAGCACTTAGTACCAGGCAATGGATTGGTCTCGGTTTTATCAAATTCGTTTCATCAAAAGGAATTAAATTGAAATTAAATTGAAATGTTTTGCTCCATGCTGTTACCAGTCCCCCTACAGAATAAGAAGGAAGATTCGTATAGGAGCAGGCATTTTACAAAGTACTTAGCGATCAAGCTGTTCAAAACTTTAATACCAGCACCTGAATTCAAGTAACTAACCCAAAATATCAACAAAAAGGGAATATATTCTGTTAGCATTCATTCTTAGATCTAAAATCCAGAAACTGGCAGGAAAAGAAGGGTAAATCATGTATAACCCCTGTATGTGTCTGTGCTTTCAAGTTGCTTGTCAATTTATGACAACCTCCTGAATTTCATAAGATTTCTTAGGCAAGGAATGCTCAGAGGTGGTTTTGCCAGTTCCTTCCTCTGAAATATAGCCTACAGCACCTGGTATTCATTGGCAGCCTGCCATCCAGGTACTAACCAGAGCTGACCCTGCTTAGTAGCCAAGATCAGGCAGGAGCGCCCACAGTATAATGTTATTTTGTAAATATGTTTTAACTCCTGTTATTCACTGCCCTACTCAAGAGTCATAATGAAAATAATATATGACCTATAAATCTACCTATCTTGTAAAATATTGCAACAAGACTTTGCATGTCATGGACAAGAGAATCTGGTTCTATAATGTTTTGCTATATCTTACTACATCAAGACATATTGATGCTGAAATAATAGTGAGTTCTTTTCCTGGTAGGAAAGATTTCATGGTCAGTCAAAATGCTAAACAACAGATAAACGATAACAAAACAAATACATCACAAACACAAAATGAGAAGGAAAGCAATCTAGACAAAAATATTAAATTAAAACATAAAAGCAAAGAATATATGTTTCATGTAATTACCACATGTGGACAATAATTCAGATCAATCAAAGGCAGGATATTCAGACTTTAAGCTAAGTGTAGACTTGACATTTGGAATTTCCTGTCTTTGTTGTGGTAGATATGACAAGTTGACTTAATGAAATAAGAATTTAAAAGTGTTTTATTCTTTTTTTAATGTTACTGGTTGACAATATCTGTATATTTATTTTACAAAGCAAATTCTGATTGTATCACAGCACTATTGCAGTTAACTCTGGCTGTATAATTTCATAAATTAATGAAGTCATTTGAAATAGTGCACCTAGGTAATATTTCCCTAAGCTTCATATGCATTGGTATTGTTTCCTGTTTTTCATTGCTCTAAGAAAAAACATCCAACACACATGAATACTATGAGAGAGAGAGAAAGCACCACTTCCTCTCCTCACCATTGTTGTTGTTAACTGTGGTCAAGTCAGATTTCACACATGGTGACCCTGTGACTGAGAAACCTCCAGATCTCCTTATTATCAGCAGTGCTGCTCAGGTCTTGCAAACTCAGGGCCATGGCTTCCTTGATTGAGTCTATTCACCTGTAATGCAGTTTTTCCTAATTCTACCTTACGAAGCACCGTTGTCTTTTCTAATGAGTCCTGTCTTCTCATGATATGCCCAAAGTATGATAGCCTCAATTTGGTGGTTCTGACTTCTAGGGAGAGTTCAGACTTGATTTGCTCTAGGGCCCATTTATCTTCCTTTTGGTATCCTCAGAGCTCTTCTCCAGCACAACATTTCAAATGAATTGATTCTCTTCCTATCACCATACATATATTTGAAGTCTATAACACAGAGCAGAGTGTGATTGCAATTTTGCCAGGTGTTGCCTATGGATATGTTGTGTATCTCTTTCTGTTTTTCTTCTGCAAAAGCTGCCTCTTGGTCTTGCTCTGTCTAATCTATTTATACTGGTTTTAAGTTTATCCACTCCCCCCACAAGTTCCTTTTGTGGGGAAATCTTTATACTGATTGTCATTTACTTTGAGCCCCTAGATATTTGGAGAAAGAGCCCCTCTAATTGGGGTCTGTTTCTGCAGTGTGTAATGGAGAGAGTTGAAAGAACACTCCAAGTTCTTTCACAATCTGGGAAGGGCTTATTTTATTCCTGCATATCCTCCAACTTTTCAGAGATGAAAACTAGGACGCATTTGGCCAAGGAACATCAGAGTGTGGTCAGGATGGTAAAAGTTCATTAATGGGGAAGAACTGACAAGGTAGGAGAGGCTGCAGCAGTTTGCTTTTGCCTGATCTTATTTGGAAGAGAAAGATTCTGTCACCCCATCCTCCCCCCCACCACCACCACCACCGAGTTAATGGAGTGCAAAGCAATTTTGCACTTTGAACACAGTTTGCATCAAATGAAGTAAACTAGGGGAAAAGCAGGAGGAATAGAGAGAAACTGGGACATTTTAAAAGCAGCTGAAAAAGTGGGATGATGGAGGATTAGTTGGGACTGTCCCTGCCAAATCAAGACAATTGGAAACTATGTTCTTGTCCCATGGTGCTTTACATTTGCTGTTTTAAATAGTTTAGTTGATCTCTTGTAATTGTCTTATATTTTAAAATGTTTTTAACTGTATGGGGCATTTTGGGGGCCAAATGTAGTCTACAAATAAACTATAATAATAATTACAATAATTTACACAGCAACTGAAATAATGTAGACAGTTACTGTACTTCCACTGTTGAATACATAATTTAACTTTGGGTATCTGAGGTGCATATAAATGTTAAGATGTATTTAAAGCAAGTGCAGTTATGACTTTTGATATCACTGTGATTTAGTATTTCGGAAGAATACTGTCCTGTCTCCGAAGTACTGCATTCAGTTTTGGATGCCTCATTTTAAGAAGGATATAGACAAGTTGGAACAGAGAAGGGCAACAAGGATGATAAGAGGTATGGAGAACAAAACATATGGGAAAAGGTTGAAGGGACTGTGTCGTTCAGTTCAGTGAAAAGAAGACTGAGAGGTGACATGATTGCACTCTTTAAGTATCTCAGTGTCTGTTACAGAGAGGAAGAGGTAGGCCTGCTCTCTGCTGCCTCAGAGGGTAGGACCAGGTCTAATGGTTTGAAGTTACAGGAGAGTAGATTTCTATTAACCATTAGAAGGTACTTCTTGACAGTGAGAGCAGTTCAACAATGGAATCAATTGTTGATTCCTAGAGAGGGTTGGGATCCCTACTCTATCTTCAAAAACAGGCTGGACAGCTACCTACTTGGGATGCTTTAGCTAGAGATCTTGCATTGAGCCCATGAGGACTCTTCCAACTCTATGACTCAATGACTTTATAAATAAGGTGCTATAAATTATATATAAACTTAGCTGAAGAGCTATATAGTATAAGAGAAGAAGCCATATAATAGAAAAATATCTTCCCCTCTCTTCAACATGCCACTATATTGGTATGTTTATACAGGTGACGTTTATATTTCATACTTCCAGTATTATGACTGCAAACTAGTGTCCTCAATCCATGCCGCATGAACTGTTGTCCAAAGTGGCACCATGAGGGACATTTCCTCTAGTCACATCTCCAAATAATAAATGGTAATATGCCATCCTGCTGAGCTCTAGAACTGAAGAAGTGTGTAATGTGGCTGATGTGATAGAACACAGTTGCCTGACTCTCGTCTTTCACTAGCATTAAATTGACTTTGCTGAAGCTATTAATTATTATCTTGAATGAAAAGAACAGTCTTGCTTGGCACACAGCCAACAAAATTTATATGGGGTACCACACAAAGACAGTTTTCTTCTGTTGAAATTAATTTGATAGGCATTGGGATTTTTTAAAAAAAGTTTCATATAATGTGCTAAACATTGCTCTTGAGCAGTGAGTGGGTGGGTGTGTTTGTGTGCTTGTGGAACAAAGCATTTGCAGCCCTCTCAAGCCACATGCTCCAGAGTAGTTCATTTAGTAATTCAGCTGCAGTTAGTGTGATGGTTTTTTTACTATTGCCTAACTTCCCTACTCAAAATAATTGTGCATCAAACATTTGTTCACATTCAAAGTGTTATTTCTGCTTCCCTTTTATAACACTTATGATTAAAAAAAAACTCTACAGTATTTGTAAAATATTTTGCAATTGTCTAGTTTTCTCCCATATGTGGATGCCAATTAAATGTGACCATTTTGATGATTTCCATTTCATGTTCTGATATGCTTCATCATGATGATTTACATATGTACATTCTGTATTGTCTTTCAGAGTTTTTTGCATCCTTTCAGGGCAATATATATATATATATATATATATATAGTGAAAAATAAGGTGGGCAAGATGCACTATTTAAGTTGTGGATGTTCCCTATTTTCCTCCTTTATTTACCTCCTTTATCTGGGGCAGTCATACAAAATGTGTGTGGGAGGGAGCTTGTTTTCTAGAATTGTCTCCATCAGGAGGCCAAGAAATCTGAAACCTTTACTTTTCACCATGAATTACTGTGACTTTTGAGAGAAGGAGAGTGGGAAAGATAACTGGATGGATACAGTTGAGCCAAGGGTAGATTTCATACATTCCTCACTGCTTAATACTGTGAAAAACATTAAGCCTTAGCATAAATCATAGAGATAAAACTTCCGGATTTTAGTCACTTTGTCTTTTGTACAATAATAGTAGCATGTTTTGTCCACAGAAAGAATCATTGCCCCTTCTAGAAACATTCACTTGTTACTAAAGCACTTACTCTGAGGGTCATTATCATTATTATCTGGGCAGAGATGTTCTTTTTCACCTGAATCACCCTTCTCATTTTTCCTACAGCTTGCGAGAACATCACCGTTCTGCCATTAAGGTGATACGTAGAATGCAGTATTTTGTGGCAAAGAAGAAATTTCAGGTGAGTTGATGAACAGAGAGCTACCTTTTCTTAAATGAAGACCTTTATTCTTGTGGCTTATTGTTTCTTTTATGGGCTTAAGAAAAGAAATACCAGGGCAATTCATTTTAGTAATGGCAGCTACACCCACTGTTGTCTCCCTTCTTGAATAGGATGGTTGTTTAGCAGCAGGTTAGTCAGCTGTGGATACACTGGGAATAGGCTAATCCCCTGAAATGCAGCATGAATTAAAATGTTATTTTCTGCTAATGGACTTGACCTTTCACCTTTTGTTATCTCTGTTGCCTTGCAATGCAAACATTCTCATGTGTCTTCATTAATTCCCAACTGTATAGTATTGTCAGACTGACTAAGTGGGCCTAGTGATTAAAATACTACCTTAACCTTGTTTCTATCTCTTACTTGCTGAAGTCCTGATAAGAAACTGGGATAAAAATTTGCTAACACACTGGAAGGGTTCTGCCACCTTTCTCACGCACACTCATAAGAAGCCCATTTTGAGAGAACCAGCTAGCTTGCAACATACTGGTCATATAATTCCAGTGTCTGTTTCACTTGTTGAGATGCTGGCATATCAATAGGTTACATTCCCAAGATCACACAATGAGCTTTTGGCACTTCTGCAGAGGGAAATGCTTTTTGCACACTATCTATATACATATGTCAGATACAAAAACATTGCCCACAAACAAAGTTATTGAGTTCATTGACAGTTTTTTTGGAAATAAAATAATATTCACCTGCATATTCTATACACTTTGTGAAAAACCTTCATTAAGTCAAAGACTCAAAGATTGGAATTGACTGGCATAGCAGGACTGCATTTACTCCATGCTGAATAAAAATTTATTTAATTTTAATTTAATTTAAATCCTGATTTTCTCCCAGCACAAGATTCTTTGGTGGCTAGCCATGGATTCCTGTACCCAGGGCACTCCTAGTTCTAATTTAAGAAAGTTGGGTTTTGTGATCTAAATTAATCCAATGTGCATGATTTTTTTTTAACATTTCATCATTTGTTTTCCTTTCAATTTTTTTTTTAAATCTACGTAGCTTATTTCTTCAGATTTTGCCAGTTGAGGAGAGGCAAAAGCCACCCCTCCCCAGTCCTACCCTCCAGTAGTGGAAATCTCATTCAGCAAGGCGTTAGTACCATAATTTAAAGCATATCATCTGTTCCGCAGTGGAACACACTCCCTCGGAGTGTGGTGGGGTCTCCTTCCTTGGAGGTCTTTAAGCAGAGGCTGGATGGCCATCTGTCGGGGATGCTTTGATCAAGATTTCCTGCATGGCAGGGGGTTGGACTGGATGGCCCTCGTGGTCTCTTCCAACTCTACAATTCTATGATTCTATGATTCTATGATCTTCTCGGTCATAAAAGATAGAACCTTTCTATAAAGAAAATAGAAAAATCCCAGGACAGTTTGTTCTGTACTTATTGCCAGCCGATTGCGGAATAAAGAGACTACACACATAAAATGGGGTGAAATAAAGTGTTTTTATTGAAATCAACCTATTTAAATTCCCTCTAAAATCTTCAGCAGGGGGAGGCAACCTGGTGAGGGACCAGCTGAAGCAGTAGGTCTATCCTGGGCCACACCCCTCAGCCTTCCCTGGCAAACACCTGGGTCCTGGAGAGGAACCCCAGTTGCCTGGGGTTGCTCACCAGCTGGCCTGCATCTGGAAGGTGAACCCAAAAGTCCCTCACCCAAGCCCCGCGGATTGGGGTGAAGATTATCCTTTAGGCCAACCCCAAGGCAGGTCTCCTTCTGTCCCCTTAGGCCCCATGACCTGATGTGGTCCTTCCAGAGACCCTACATTCACCAAAAATTGATGCCAGGGTGCCCACCGAAGCAACACTTCCCCCTTCCCCACCACAGAAAGGGGCAAGCGTCCGCTTAGTCCCTTTTCCCCACCAGCTCGTCCAAAAGGTCCCTCAACCCCCGCAGAAGATCGCTCAAAAGGATCAAATTTCCAGTGTCCAAAAGGTGCACCCCATCAGCTCGGTAGAGCTTGGGCCTCTTGGACACAACGTCAGGGTGCAGCAGATAGTAACCCAATCCCTTATACATGGCGTTCTTAACTTCCCGATTAGCTCCCCTCCGGGCTTTATCCAGTGAACGGGGATCACCTTCCCCTCTCCAGAGCCATTCTGGCAGCATGGCAGACCACATGATGGTAACCTCAGGCCACTGTGACCTGATTACCCACATGTCATGGATTGCCTGAAGGACCAGCGCCTTCCCCTTCAATAGCCCCAAATCATTTCCCCCTAGGTGTAGAATAAGGACATTAGGTGGAGGCCCTTGGCGCTCCTCAAAAAGCAGTGGCAGAAGGCCACGCCAACGTAAACCCCTTTTCCCTAACCACTCAACTGTTGCCCCTTTCCCCAGACCCAGGTGAGGCCCATAGTGACATAGCCAGGCCTGCCGGGCCGCCTAGTACACCATACTGTGGCCACAGATCAGCACCCGCTGCCTCACCGGCATCGGCCTAGAATCTGAAAAACAAAAGGGAAAGATAACAAGTTAGTAAGCACATAGCGCCGATAGGAGGAGGACCTCCATTGGCCAGTCCCTTGAATAGCTGCAGTTGGCATACCCATTGCTGCAGCCATGGAAGCGGCTCCTATGTGGAAGGAATGAGTAAGCAAAGCGGACCCCATGAAGACCCAGCTTACCTAATGCTCTGGACATCAATGTCCAGAACTGGTATTTGGTCAGAGGGGAAAGATCCTCATGCACAAAGAGCAGGCCTACCTGTGGGCCCCGAACTGCTAAAAATTGCTGCAAAGCCCTAACAGGGCATAATTCTGGGTCACTGCATGGCAGTAAACAACATTGCTTGCCCTTCCCGCGCTGGCCCGTCTTGGAAAAACGCAATGTCAGAGTGACCTGGTGTCCCTCCATGTTGACATCCCTACGTTCCAAAGCTCTATAAGACATATCCCTCCTGGATGCCTGCACGAGCTCACTGATGCGTAAAGCACACACAAAAAAAAGGCTGTCAAAGTTGCTGCATGAAAAAGCAGCACTTCATACGGAGACATACAAATACCTGCCTAAACCATGGCTAGTCCCTTCAAAATAGTGGGAGAAATGGGGACCTTACTGTCAGCTCTATGCCCATGTTCTCTGGACCAGCTCTCCGGGGCCTTCCAAATGCAGAAATCCCCTGTACTGTCTGGAACTCCTTGGGCCAGAAGGCAATCGCTGATAGTTTAATCTTAATAGACTGCAGGAATAAACCCCTATGATATAGGGAGACACAGAACTGAAACATATGTTCGAAGGGCACAGGGATGCCCTGCTTAAAACCTGACTGCTCCCTGAATTGAAAAAACTCACTTAAAGCCCTGGTGTATCCTTTCATCGTGCTCAGAGCCATGGACATACTTAATGCCCTCATGAGCTCAACCTCCCAAGCTTCCACAGGCTTGCCAGCATTGAATCTCCCTCGGGTGCTGTGTCGGGGGCCAACTCTCTGAAGCGCTCCATCTGCATGCGGGAAAGAGTGTCAGCAATGCCATAGTTAACGCCCACCACATGCCGATCGGCAAACAGAATATTGAACTTCAAACACTGTAACATAAAGGCCCTGACGAGTACCATCACCCGAGGGGATTTTGAGGTGAGGGAGTTTATCACCTGGATGGTGGCCATATTATCGCACCAAAAGTGCACAGATGAATTTGCTAATTCCTTAGCCCAAATAGTGGCCGCCACCAGGATTGGGAAGAATTCTAGAAATGTTAAATCAGCCACAATATTTGATGCTGCCCAATTAGGAGGCCACCTACTTGCACACCACCGTCCACCAAAATACATTCCTCACTGCTTAAATAAACCCCAAACCCCATGGATCCAGCTGCATCAGAAGCTATCTGGAGATTACCTTTGAGCTTCCATTCCTCACGCCAAAAGGAGACACCATTACATTGTTCTAAGAACTGTTGCCAAACAAGCAAATCCACCCTTAAATCCTTAGTTATGCGGATTAAAAAATAGGGCTGTCATATGCCCTTGATAGTGTCACATAATCGGTGAAGGAAAGCCCTCCCAGGTGCTACCAGCTTACATGCGAAGTTCAAATGTCCTATAAGGACCTGAAATTCATGCAAAGTAGCTTTATGCCTTGCTAAAAACTGGGAAACTCTATCCTTCAAATCGGTGATCTTACCTGTAGACAATCTACATTGCTGATTGACTGTGTCAATTTCGACCCCCAAAAAGGTCAACACCTGAGCAGGACATTCCGGTGCCAGGGGGGCCCCCAGCTCACCTGCCAACGCTTCAAACTGGTGCAACAGATACGCATACTGGCCAGACTGATAAGGCCCTATCATTAGAAAGTCATCTAAGTAGTGTACGACACTGTAGTCCGGTTCTAGCCCTCAAGGCCCATTCAAGAAAGGTGCTGAAAGTTTTGAATGCATTGCATGAAACTGAACAGCCCATGTGGAGAGCCTGGTCCATATAAAACTGCCCCTCAAACTGGAAACCTAACAATTTGAAGTCATCCAGATGAACTGGCAGAAGGCGAAAAGCAGATTTAATATCGCATTTCGCCAGCTCAGCTCCCCAACCCTGAAGTCAAGCCACCCTGACGGCCTCATCAAAGGATGTATACTTTACTGTACACAGCTCATGGGGAATAGAGTCATTAACTGAATCCCCTTTAGGGTACAATAAATGGTGGAAGAGTCTAAATTCCCCAAGGGCCTTTTTGGGCACGACGCCTAGAGGTGAAACTCTTAGGTTGGGAACCGGAGGACTAGGAAAGGGACCTAAAACGCGACCCTCATTAACTTCCTTCTTAATTTTCTCCCTAACCACATGTTCCAAACCAAAAACTGATTTTAAATTGCGGGCCCAAAATGGCCACCTAACACCCTAAAATGGGATTCTAAACCCAAACTGGAAACCCTCAAGTAAATATTTGGCTGCCTTCCTGTCGGGATAGACTTTCAGACATCGCTGTAGAGCCTCATTGTTGATTGTGCTGGGCCCCTTTCTGAAGGTGAGCGGTGGAAGATCCGCCCCTCCCTCCTTGATTGGCCTTACCACCCCAGGCAGCTGTTTTTCCCCTGGGGCAGTTCCGAAAGGAATGCCCCCCTCCACAGATGGAGCACTCATGGCTGAATATGCAGGGTTTCCTAGCACAAAACCCATGTGAACTAAATTCCCAACACACCTGCTTAATGATGAGAGCCGTGCTGGTGGGGGAACGCACCGCTGGGTTGGTAGATGACTTAACCAGGCGTCCACTATGAGTCCTCTCCCCTTGGATCGGGCAAGCCAGAGTCATGAGCTGCATCCATAACTGAGGAGGCATCATATCCCATCTCAAGGAAGGATAAATTGCAGCCCTCATCCTAAAGGCCTCATCGTATAGGAGCCATGCTGGACCTGTGAAATCACTATATGCCCTATGAATTATATCTAAGTACTGAAACAGGGCTGCCACACGATGAGGATGTGCCTTAACACAACCCCAGCATAAATGAGAAAACCGGAGAGCCAATTGGTCCAGTTCCTCTCTACCTTCCTCTTCTTCTACTTTTCCTTATCTTTCTCATCCATCTCATCCCTGTCTTCTCCACTTCTCTATAGAGTAGAGAAAATAGGTCAACATATTCTCCTTTCACTATCTTGTCCCTAGTAGACTGAAGCAAATGGTCACCTAAGGGGAGGGACATTTCTTCAAAAGTAATGGCAGAATATGCAAAAGAATCATAACCAGTCCCCTGAGCTGTGCAAGGTAAACCTTGGGCCAGCCCAAAAGGGGGGACCATTGATCCCAACCTGTAAGGTGACCAAGGGGACCATTGTGGTGGGGCCCAATTTAAGGCCTGTTGTTGCAATGGTCAAGACCCCTGCACTGACTGCGTACCTGAGCTGTTTTTCCCCATATTTTGTGTTATTGGGGGCCAAGCTCCCCAAGGTCAAGTCGCACCCATACAGAGATTAGCTGTCTGAACAACAGACTCACCTGAAGTCCCCGGAACCATGTTGTCATTAACAGACTGTTCCAAAAGATTGCTTAAAAGCTGCTCAGTCCCCGCAGCATCCTCGACATGCCTGGATCACGAAGCCCCTTCTGGATGAATATTGAGCTCCAGTGCATCTAATCGGGAAAGAATGTCATCAGCAATCTTCCTCTTTTTCCCCTGTGCATGAGATTCAACAGTTCCTTCCTGATGAACACCCTGCAACTTCTCCAGATGCTGAATCCATACCATGATAGCATTCCATGGGATCTGATCCTCGTCATCACTGGATGAACGAGGATCAGGTACCACTGGGACTGCTAGTTGCTGCTTAGCAGCATGGCCTTTACCTTTTTGTCCCCCTTTGCCTTTCCTAGAAGCCATCATAAACCACTGAGGCAAAGATTAAACTTCAAACTTCAAACGAATGTTGCTCAAGGGAACAATCAAGCTTCAGGCTTGATGCTATTTTTTTTATAATAACTATTATTGAACCACGCTGCTGCTGCTGCTGCTGTTGTTGTTGTTGTTGATGATGATGATGATGATGATTATATTCAACTAAGGAGCATACAACAGCAAAACTAAAATTGGCTAACTAAGCTCACAGATGCCCCCACCCCCTAGGATGATTTATCAAAAAAAGGCTGCCAAACATGGCTGCCCTATTAATTACAAAATGACTGCCTTATAAAATGAAGTCCTCAAATTGGCCCCCGGCTGCACACAAAGAAGGAGGGCCTCCTGGTGGCCCACCAGAAAAACTTCAGGCAGTGATGTTAAAAGGCGGCAATGATATTAATAACCAGCTCCCCCTGGTTGCCCGCCTAAAGAACTACAGACAGCAAGGGATTTGAGGGCTAAACGACTGTTGAGCCAGACCCCTGGTGGCCCGCCAAACCAACAAAGCAAGGAACTAGAAACAGTAATTCAAACAATGACAAGGAAAACAGTAATTCAAATAATGCCCCAATCCAGCGAAAAACCCCACAAATGGAGAAGGAGCACAGACAACGAGCAGCGCTCCTACCCTCAAACACCCTGCCCTGTACAATACCCTCCCCCAACAGGGAGAAAGCCCATCCAGATACTCCCTGCCAAAGTGAATCCTCAGCTGTCACTGAGCCCCGACTACGGGGAGGGCTCGATTGCTGGCTCGCCAAACGTCAGCCAGTCGCAGGGAGCTGAGCCAGCAAGCAGCCATTGAGTTCCCCTCACCCCGCCGGCCGTGGCTGCGACTGGCCAGTAAGCGGGGGGCAAACAGTGGCGTTTAAACAACCAGCGGTGTCGAATGGGCAAGTAGTGCCCTGCCCACGGCGACAAACGGGCAAGCAGTGCCCCAAAAGCTCAAGCCGCCGCTGGCCTGATCTCCAGACCAGCTGCACAAACTCCCCGCTCAATCTCCTCTGCCTTCAGCCAAGCCTGAACAGCAATCTCTCAAAGATTACTTGGATCTGAAGAGGAGGAGGTGAGGGGCAGCAGGCCTTTATATAGCCTCTGGCCCCGCCCCTCATTCTGCATCGCAGGCGACGATGCCTGCGACCAGCAGAATGGTCTCCTGGCCACAAACGGCAGCAAAGGTGGCTCCCCATCCCAAGTGGCTCCGCCACAAGGTAGGGAGCCAGAATGCCACACTACTGTTTTCTTGACTGTCTTGTGAACAAATTTGTGGTATACAAATAGCCCTGGCTGGTGGGGGGGAGCTTTCAGAAGAGTAATAGTTATCTCTGTGGTGGACTGCAACATCTTTACAAAGCTGTGGAGAAGACTCTATTCTAAAAGCAAGTTTTGTAAATACAGTTGTCCCTCCACATTCACGGATTTGACATTCACGGATTTGAGTATTCACGGCTTGAAAAATATTCTTAAAATAATAACAATCCTAATAGCAAACCTTGATTTTGCCATCTTATATAAGGGACACCATTTTGCTCTGCCATTGCATATAATGGGACTTGAGTATTCACGGATTTGGGTATTCACGGGGGGTCCTGGAACCAAACCCCAGCAAATGTGAAGGGACAACTGTACATTGAAAGTAGGGATACACAGTAAAACAGAGTACACACTTCTAATTCTGCATGTCTTACTCTGACCCAGTCCACACACTGCTAAAGTACGGGTACAGCTGTAAAAACCACTTCCTTCTGAGCAGGTCCCATGTCACCACGTTGCAAGTTCGATTCCAGTGGGCTCCAAGCCTTCCAGCCTTCCATCCTTTCTCAGCCTTCCATCCTTTCGTAGGTCGGTAAAATGAGTACACCGCTTGTGGGGGCAAGTTGCTAACACACATTGGAAACTGTTTAATGCAGTGTAGATGTGTAAATTGCTATTGCTTAAAACAATTTGTAAGCCGCTCTGATAGCCTTGTGGCTAAAGAGCGGGGTATAAATAAATAAATAAATGGTAATATGTGGAAGGAAGGCTCAGTAATATGGGCTGCTTGGATCTGGTGGTTAGTTTGCTCTCTAGCATGACACCTTTGTTAATGCTGCTGATACTGGAAGTTGGGTGTAACTGGAATCCTTTTTAATCATTCTAGATTGATGTATTCTGAACATGTGACATCAGGGCCAACAAGAGGTTTGGAAGGGCTAGTACAAATTACCAGGGCCCAGCAGTCCAAAGGGGTTCTGGTGCCCAACTATGTTGCATATGTTTTAGTCTTTGTCGAAGAGCAGCCCCAAATCCCTTGTTTTTGAGCTGGTGAGAGTAGCAAGAACAGGCACTAACTGCACTTAGAACAAACTGACCCCTGAGCATTTTCTGTGCAGCATAATGGCCTCGAATTACATAACAAATTCTGGGGGGCAGGGTGTCCCTCCATTACAAGCATGTCTAATACCCCTTCTTCCTACTCTCAGCTCTGCAGACCCAGGTGACCAGGAGGGGGATGTTGCAAATGAGGCAAGCCTACATAGAGCCTGCCTCAAGTCTCACAAGAAGGAAGCTTCTTGTGAGAGTTCTAAGCTCCTATGAGATTTCTGATCTTGTGGGAACTTGAAACTCTCACTAGAGGTCTCCTTTTTAGAAGACAAGAGGTAGGTTGTATATTGACCTGTGTCATGCGTACTAGAGAGCCACTTTGGTGCAGTGGTTAGAGCACTGGACTACAACTCTGGAAACCAGGGTTTGAATCCCCACTCAGCCATGGAAACCCACTGGATAACCTTAGGCAAGTCACACTCTTTCAGCCTCATAGGCAGGCAAAGGCAACTCCACACACCCTGAGAAAATCTTGCTGCTGCAGACAAATAGAAAAGCTGTTCCCTTTGCCTCAGGACTGGGACTCAAGGTGGATCACAAAGGTTTAAATAGGTACAGATGAAAAGCACACATACGTAAAAGTAAACAAAATGTTATTGTAAACCAGTAATTAAAATTCTGTATAGAATTAAAAACAAGTCCATTTAAAAAGAAAGAAATAGAAACAGTATAGCACACTATTAAATGACCTACCTTTATTTTATTTTTTAAATCACCTCTCTTGTAAACAGTTTTCAAATGCCTGCCAACAGACAGAAAGCAGGGGGAAGCAATCTATCTCCTCAACCCCCATGAGAGGGAGCAGCCACTGAGAAGGTCTTTTCCCATAGTGTCTGAGGATGGTGAGAGAAGTGCCTTCCCCAAAGATCTCAGAGGGACAGTCCAGGTATAAAGCTGTATAGAGTTTTAGCAGTCATTGCCAGCACTTTGAATTGTGCCTGGAAACAGCACAATAGCTACTGGAACTGTTGGAGCAAGGAAAGTGTGTGCTCCCTGTAACCATCCATTGTGAACAATTTTGCTCCAGCTCTTTGAGCACTTTTCATTGTGTGTGCATGCGTGTGTGCACACCTTCAAGTTGCCTGTCAACTTAGGGTGACCCCATGAACTTCACAAGGTTTTCTTAGGCAAGGAATATTCAAAGGTGGTTTTGTCAGTTCCTTCCTCTAAAATATAGCCTACAACACCTGGCATTCATTGGCAGTCTCCCATCCAAATACTAACCAGGGCTGACCCTGATTAGCTTTCAAGATCAGGTTTGATCTGGTGCCTTTAGGCTGTTTTGACCCTCACTAACCCAAACAGCATGTAATTAAATATGTGTCACTGTGGCTAGATCAGGCATCTCCAGAAATTGACACAGCTTGCGCATTAATTTTCTGTGTGCAAATGTGCTCACAGTCACTTGGCAGAAGCCTTGGCAGCCAGGCTCAGTACTGAATCCAGCAGTACCCCAAAGTGTGGACTTGCCTCTACAGGAGGAATGTAACCAAATCCAACATGAGCTGAATCCCTGTTCCCTACTCTGCCTTTGACTGATAGGCACATCTGTCTTATCTGGATTAAATTTTATCCAATCCATTACTGATGATAGACACTGAGTAAGAATCTAGCACTTGCATGGTGGCTGTCTCCTCTCCAAGGATCTTGTTCATATCTGGGCTGTACAAACTGAAGAGTATCTATTATCACTGGGAAAGCAAGTTCTATCCACTGGGACTTTTATCAACTATAGCATCCAAGAGAGAATGGATCTGCAAAGTGCTGAACAAATTGTTCATAGTAGGCTGTTGAGTGGTCTGAATTCTCTTCTCATGGACAAGAGTGCAAAAAACTCCTGACCACTCAAGACAGAATAGCTCTTTGCAGATGCAGTGGTGGCTGAGAAGGGTGTGTTTTCTTCTACTTGTTTGTTTGTTTTGGGCTACCTGCACTATGACAAAGTAGACCCACAAACAGGCTCTAGACCATGTTTTGTTGGACTTGTTTTGGGTTTTTTGCCAATGTCACTCTAGTCACATCTCACTCATGTCATCACCAGCGGCTGCCTAGAAAATCAAGGGGCTGTTTTACTTGCTCTGGAGTGATTATGTCCACTGCTTGGTTGTTTTCCAACTGAGTGGGAAATCATGATGGAACTGTCTCTCAGCAGGGCCAATTGACTGACTGATATAATTGCATCTGTCTTCAGCAGAAGGAGGGGAGGAGAGCAGAGCTATTCCATCACCTCTCTTGAAAGACCCACTTCATCAAGCTCCTTATCAGCTGTCACCAGGCAACAGCAATTCCAGTGGTTTAACTGAGCAAAATAAAAATCTGTGCAGGAATATTTTCATATTTGATTTCTTCCTATCAGGATTCTTTTCCATCTTTCTAATGAAAATCAATGTGAGTTGTGAGCTCGCAGCTTCTGATTGTTCATATGCTGCTCAACCAACACAACTAAGTAGTGAAGAATTTACAGTGATAGATAATAACAACAGATGAATTAGATTACTGAATCAAAAATGGGGGAAAAAATCCTTTGATTACCACAGACCTATAGCTAATGTTTTTCCAGATCTGCTGAAGGCAAAGCAAGCCTGAGCATGCATAAGCAGAAGTAGTAACATAGTGTTGGCTCTTAGGTGCCTGTAGAACTGTGGAGTCCCTCGGAGTCCTATAATTCTGAAGTGCCAGAATACCCTTTCAGTTTTGTGCAGCTTCCCATTTTCCAGGATAAAGGTGCCTTCATTAAAAGGAGAAGCATCAAGATACCCAATCTAGCTTCTGAAATAAACCAAGACAGAGTCCCCTCCCTTCCTTTTGCAAGGAACAATCTTTACCACAAAGGTGCATTCAGGGTCAAGGAGAGCATGTGAAAAAGAACATATCTTGGTAGAACTGCAAGATCTGATAGAAGGGGGTCATCTGTCCAGAAGTATCCCTTATATAGAGATATGAGCTCTATTAAATAAGGAGACTGTTTCTACCTTTCAGACAAATCAGGGAGAACTGATTGTGAACACTTTAGTGCTGAACTCGAACATGTCTGAACCTGCATGACAAACACCAACAATCTCAGTCATTCAGTTAATTGTCAGTCATCATTTAAAGCAGCTGTGTTGTCTGTTGTGTGCCAGAAAAATCCTAAGTTTAAAAGTCGAGCAATGTGTCAATTTGAAATTTTTAGTAAATTTGAACAAAACACTGACAGAATCTTTTCAAATGCTCACTGAAGCCTACAGGGAAGACTACATGTCTCATGCGCATGTGTTTGAGTGGCACAAAAGATTCAGAGAACGATGTGAGAATGTGTAATACGATGAACGCTCTGGATGACCTTCCACTTCAAGAACAGAAGAAATTGTGGAAAAAATCAGCCAGATTTTTCGAGGAGACCGCCGACTCAGTGTCCAAATGATAGCTGAAGCCGTGAACATTGACAAAGATATTGTGTGGAAAATTTTGCATGAGGATCTCAACATGATAAAAGTTTGTGTCGAGATGGTCCCTAGGGTTCTCACATCAGAGCAAAAAGAGTGCCACAAGGAAATTTGTGCTAACATTCTGCAGCAACTTGAGGAGAACCCAAACCTTTTTAAAAAAAACAAAACAACCATCACTTGTGATGAAACCTGGGTCTTCCAGTATGATCCTGAGACAAAACGACAGTCAATGCACTGGAAAACACCATCGTCACCAAGAATAGAAGGTGGGGGAGAGTCAAAGCAAGTCCACATTCAAAGCTATGCTCATTGTTGTTGTTGTTTTTACATCAAGGGCATAATTCTGGCAGAATGGGTTCCAGAAGGCAGAACAGTGAACCAGTGTTATTATAACGAAGTTTTATTTATTTTATTTATATTAATTATTTATACCCCACTCTTCAGCCACAAGCCTATCAGAGTGGCTTACAAATTGTTTTAAGCAATAGCAATTTACACATCTACACTGCATTATGCAGCTTCCAATGTGTGTCAGCTAATTGCCCCCACAAGCTGGGTACTCATTTTACTGACCTACAAAAGGATGGAAGACTGAGTGAACCCTGGAACCCTTTGGAATCGAACTTGCAATGTGGTGACTTGCAGTACTGGCATTCAACTACTGCACCACCAGGGCTCCCTTAGCTTGTTTTGACAAAGCTATGAGAAAGAGTCAGGAAAAAAAGGCCAGAATTGTAGAACAATGGTTTCATTCTTCATCAAGACAGTGTGCCTGCTCACACAGCACTTTCTGTGAAGTACAGTAGTTTTTGGCCAATAAATGCATTACTACACTTGAACATCCTCCATATTCAAATTTGGCAGCATACAACTTTTTTCTTTTCCCTAAAGTGAAATCAATTCTTAAAGGGACATGTTTTGAGTCAATTGATGCAGTAAAGAAGAAAATGTCAGATGTGTTGAAAGAGCTGACAGAAAGTGATCTGCTCCATGCCTTTGACCAGTGGAAAACAAGATTGCATTGGTATGTGAGTGTGAACAGGGAGCGTATTGAAGGAGACAAGCATTAGAATTGTAATACATATAAGTTAAAGATGGGTTATTGTATCCGTCTCGTTATTTAATAGGCGCACCTCATATCTGCAGATAACTCTTACAGGATTGTAATGCATTTGATCCACAAGAGAATAGTGCTAGATCAGGCCAAAGGTCCAGGATCTAATGTATCGTCCTGCTTACCACAGTGACCAGTCAGATCCTTCCAGGAAACCCACAAGCAGGATATGAAGGCAAGAGCTTCTCTCTTGTCATTGTTCCCTTGCAGTTCACACTCAGTGAGATACTTCCTCTGAAGCTAGAAGGCCCATAAAGTCATTATGAATAGTAGCTATTGCCAGATTAATCAATGGATTTGGCTAATCTTTTAAAGCCACCAAAGCTAGCAGACATCACCAGCTCTTGTGGTAATTAATTCCATACATTAATTGTGCATTGTGTAAGAACTTTGTTGTTGTGTGCCTTCCAGTCATTTCAAAATTATGTCAGTCCTAAGGCTGTGGAAAACCCCTCTGAACAAATCGTGCCAAGAAAATCCCATGATAAGTTTATCATGGGGTTTTCTTGGCAAGATTTATTCAGAGGGGTTTTCCATTGCCTTTATCTGAGGCTGTGACTTGTCCAAGGTCACCCAGTGGGTATCCATGGTAGAGCAGGGCTTTGAACCCAGGGCTAGTCCAGCACCCAAAGCACTAAACCATACTGGCTCTTGTGTAAGAACTACTTTCTTTTACTTAATGAATAACTGAGCTCTAGAATAGTTCCAGATGAGGCTTTTATCAAGGCATCACCCTACTCCCTTCACTGAAATTTACAGGGGCTTCTGACGTCTTCATTCTTCTCTCATAATTCTCCCTTGGTTTTCTACTGCTTATTTCAGTTTTCTCCCTTACCATGGAATATGCATTAAGGATACAACCCCATGGAACAGCTGCACAGTGTCTTCTAATTGCTAGTATGAGGAACCCTCCATCTGAAAATGCCTCTAGCATTGTGAAGTAGAAAGTAACAGCTTTCATCTTCTTTCTCCACTTCATGCATACTTTTATAAACCTCAGTTTTGTTCCTCATCCCCTGGCTTCTTTCTAAACTAAACCTAAACCAAACAGCTCCAAATGTTATAGTCTTTGGGTAGAGTGCTTTGCCCCCCTGATCATTTTCTGCCCCTTTTCTAATGATTCCATATTCTTTTTAGATGAAGCAATCAGAACTGTACACAGTACTGTACTGTGCAACCCTTGTGTTGAATGGCAAGTGTAGCTCCAGCATACATTTTGTATAAGACCATTTAAGTGCTATCAGTTTTATTACCATTCCTTTTTCTAATACTCTGTGGTATGGAGTTCACTTTTTTCACAGCTGCCACAGCTGGAGATAACATCTCTATGGAGCCATCTGCCACAAATCCAAGATCTCTGACCACATTAATCACCACCAGCTCAGGCTTCCTCCATACATGTGGGAAGTTATTAGTGATTTGCCCCAGTACACAAAAAGAAAATGAACTTCAGCCACCATTTGGTTGTCCATCCACCCAGAGAGAGGTTTTTCACACCATGAATAATTTGGTGTCATTTTCACATGTGGCCATTTCACTCCTCTCTCTGAATATAAATATTATGATTGATATATACTGATATTGTATTTATTTCTGAATTGTTGAGATTTTTAATTTTGTAAAATACCCTGGGATGTGTTTGTTAAAAGCACAGCATACACAGGTCTTTAATAATATATAAAATGAAATAGTTTTATAAGGAAAAATTAGTAGTCTCAATCCTTAAGGGACTCTTCTTCTTTTTAATCAATCAGAGTCCACTTCATCAGATACCTGGAATGTTATCCTGATCTGTAGACATCTATACTTGGCTGGGAAATGGGAAGTAAACTGTTAGACAAGAGGGGAGTTTCATGTAGAAAATAGACACTGACGATTATGCTGTTGACTTTGGCTATTCACAGAACCGTTGTTGCTGATGAGATAAACATCATGGAATTTGGGTGATCTAACTGACACCTGTAATGGCCACTGTCAATAATATAAATGTCCTACATGACTAACCCTGTAGAATAAGTTTCTCTCTCTCTCTCTGGCTTTTCTTCGCAAACGAAGATTCAGGAAGGACTCATCCCGCGCTTTCTGTAAGCGCGCTGATGACTAAAAAGGCCAATCCGAGATAAACAAGTCCGGTTGCAAAAAGCAAAGCAGAAGGTCTCCTTGGGTGATGTTTTTGGGTTGTGATTCTTTCTGCGTTGTCGTTTCTCTTCAAGACTTGTTCATCGTGAGTTCTCAAATAAGGTTGCAGCATTGTGGATAGTGCGTCTCCATGCCTCCCGATGTGAGGCCAGGGCGGACCATTGTTGGTGATCAATTTGGCCGAGCCTGAGATGTTGTTTCAGGGAGTCCTTGTATCTTTTTTTGGCGCACCCCTCTTACGCTGACCCGTGGCGAGTTCACCGTAGAGTAGTATTTTTGGGAGGCGATGGTCACCCATCCTAGAAACGTGCCCTGCCCAGCGCAGCTGTGTTCTCAATATCATGGCCTCAATGCTGGTGATCCCTGCTTGTTGAAGGACAGCAACATTCGTCACATAGTCAGTCCAGTGTATATTTAGGATTGTGCGTAGACAGCACTGATGAAAGCGCTCGAGGAGTCGTAGGTGGTGGCGATAGGTGACCCATGTTTCAGATCCATAAAGGAGGATAGACAGTACGATGGCTCTATACACACTGATTACTTATAAGCTTATCCTCAGTTTTCAGTTCACAGTTCAAAGGTATATCTATCTATTTGTCTGCCTGTCTCTCTGTCTCTCTTACTGTCCTTCTCACATCTTAATTAACATTCACCTGGTCATAACTGAATCATCTTGAGACACCATCTTACCTTGATAATGCTTGATAACTTGATAATTCTCAGTCCATGTCACTGTAAAAACATAGTAAAGTAATGTAAATTACCTTGCTGCACCTTCTGTCTGCTTCCCAAGTGAGTCCTTGCCAAAATAGATTTTTGAAGTTTCTGAACACTGCAGCCAAGATCCTACATCAGGACTGTATAGCATAAGTCTCTAGATGTGGAGTTGTGCATTAATTGTACTGTGTGCACCTACATAAAATATGCATGCATATCCATGTGCAGTGTGCATCAGTGTGTTGATAGACAAAGCATGTCTTTGAAGCAGTCTTGAGCTGAATGTAAACAACCCAAGTTCAACAAAAATGTCCAACTGCTTCAATATGGGGATTTGTGCATACATAAGACACCAAGATTCTGGTGTATGTATAACTTTACCATGCATGGGAAACTTTTGAAAATGACAGGCATTTTCATGAAAGTGAAAATATAGTTTCCCATATTATAGGATATTACAGTTTTTGGACATAACATTTGTTTCATTTCAAAGTGAGCTTGCTGGTCAAATAGGATGCTTTTACCTATAAAACAATTCAGTTAGTAAAGCAAGCAACAGAGAGTGAAATCAGGGAAATAGTTCAGTTCAGTTATTTAGTACATGTTTGGAAGAGGGGATCAAGTTTTTGCCTTGGGCAATAAAATGGTTGAGTCAGGCTAGATTATGGAATGAATGTTATGCTGCCACTGGAGCTGGTTCTTTATACTCCAGTTGTAGCCAAATTCAGATTTTTAAATAATCTTTTTTAAATGCACCTTTTATGCTAATGAACCCAACATTCCATAAAGAGCTAGTCACATACTTCATATTACTAAAATGAGTAATAAAAGTTGCTTTTATGGTGAAGAAAGCTAAAAATATAGTTCGGGGTTCCACTAATGACAAGAGAAACTGGCATGTCTGTTGTGGCTTGCAGTGATGTCACCAGATGCTCTTGATGTATTTATAGCTTTAGATTTCAAAGTGTTACCACAAATTGTACAGTGCTTTACACGTAATACAGTTACCTTACTATCAATCAGGAAATTGTGTATGTAATTTTCTGAAATCACTTCAGAAGGCTTTCTGGCAAACAAAATAGTTCAGAGTTCTTTGTATTTCAAAGAGTGGTGCACACATTTGTACTTGGCCATTGTTTGGTTATTCTGCTCAGAAGTTCATGTAGCTTGAACTTTCCTCTCTTCTTTCCCATTTTGACATGGAGGGAAACACTGGGCCTGTGACTGCTACACTCATCCATTGTCTACTGTGCCTTCTGCAAACACTTTTCCTATGTAACATGCAGAAAATTCTAACTCATTTAATGTAATTATTACCATCAGCAGAGTTCTTAATTAGAAAAGAGACCAGAAATAAAGCAACAATAGGTAATGGGGAACAGAGAAAGTTGGTCTGCATCAGCAATTAGAACTAGAGCATGCCATGTTGTACAGTTACACAGACCTCTTAACATCTTACTTGGTCAAAAGAAATTTCCAGCAATTGATACTCTTGGGAGTTTGGGGACTGTCATGTGCAGTATTTATCATAGAAAAGTTATATTACTTCAGGATGTGATTGATGATGATCTAACTATGATAAAGTGCATGCAGACAAAACAGTTTAATCTCACAGTCATCATGAAGTGAGGTCACCTTGTGATCTTACCATATTATGAAAGGGCCTTGTTGTCACCCCTCCCCCTGATGGTGTCACCTGGTGCGGTTCAGCCTCTCCACACCTCTGCAGTGCCACCACTGGAAAGGGCTGTGTGAATTAGCCAAGACTTTCATGGTTGCATGTAATTTCACATCATTCATTCTTTTCAACTAGAGCTGGTGTTGTGCTGACTATTAGACTAGGACTCACTGGGTTAGGGTTATGTGGAGGAGAGAGACAGTATTCTTGAGGGCAGGAGTTTATCAAGAGCTGGAGATAATGGGCTGACTGTTGTAGAGAGAACTGGGCAAATAGTACAAGAACTCAACAGTGGGAGGGGGGGAAACCTTAAATAAGCAGTTAGAATTAGAATTCCATAATAGTCTGAGCACCACTGCACTGCTGCACTGCACTGCACTGGGGCAGGACTTTGGTCTTGTGAAAATCCTTGTACTTCCTTGTACTTCCAGATGCTTTGCCTGCAGAAGGATTGGGCTGAGTACTAAATTAATATTAGAGATTCACTTTTGTTCAGTTAACTGCACTGTCAAGTTTCTAGCATTTAAGCCTTGTGGACAAGGCAGACTTGTAGCTTTTCAGATGCATACATAGTGCTGGCTTCTAGCACAAGAAACCTGACGTTGGTGCACTTTAATGCACATAAAGCTGTTGCAGTAATTTTAAGAGGTGTTTTATATGCATTGGTTTACATTTTTTCATCTCTGATCTTTGTACAGTATTTATGGTTACTAAAGGAACTTAATTTACCCCCCACCCCCGCTTTTAAAATTCTTACAACATTTATAAAATTATGGGAGTTTTTAAAATGTTACTAAAACCACCTTTCCCAACCACATGTAGCATGGCAAAGGACACACTAACATAGTGGGTTAAATCTGAATACTCCAGCTGCCAGGTGATTTTGGTATTGATTAAGTAGATTGTACACATCTCTAATGTATTATACTTTTTTAAAAAAAGTAGTGGTTAATGAAATGGGATTTGTCACTAGGAGAGGAGGTCACAGGCTCTGTATTACAAAAATAGGAAACAACAGGCCCCAATACAACCATACCAGGTCTTTTGTAGGGTGAGGGCAGCAAGTGGAGAATAGGCAACAGTTTCTGCACAGAAGATCCAAATTATGAGTGAGAACACTAGCTAAGAAACTAGTGTTTTGTTATTTGAAGATACAATTCCTCAATTGACTGGCTTCCACTCTTTTTTGAACTCAACCCAAAGTGTGTGTTGCTACCTTTAAAGTATTAAGTATCTTAGGACATGGATATGTTAGTCTCCTGCGTCAGATTGCTCATCCCCTCAGTTCAGCTGAGGAAGGCCTTCTGCATGACCTTCCACCATCTAACATACCTCACTGAGAGTAGTAATATACATGGTTTAGGAAATTAGTAAGATTGTACAGAAGAGCCAGCATGGTGTAGTGGTTTGAACATTGGACTAAGACTCTGGAGGCCCAGGGTCAAATCCCCACTCAGCCATGGAAACCCACTGGGTGACCTTGGGTCACTCACACTCTCTCAGCTTCAGAGGAAGGCAAGGGCAACCCTCCTCTGAACAAACCTTGCCAAGAAAACCCCGTGATAGGGTCCCTTTAGGGCCACCAAAAGTTAGAAACAATTTGATGGGACACAAGAACAAGACTGCACACATTCATCTTTCCTCATTTACCAGTATAAAGTTGTATGACAAACCCCTAGAGAGGAAAAGTTTAATTTTCAAGTCTTCCTGATCAACCGGTTCATGTGTTATCTATGTATTATGGGGTTTAACAGGTGTTAAATTCTTTTCCTTTCTTTCAGCAAGCTAGAAAGCCTTATGATGTACGTGATGTCATAGAACAATATTCTCAGGGTCATCTCAATTTAATGGTGCGAATAAAAGAGCTTCAGAGAAGGTGAGTAATAGAATCTTCCTGCCCAAATAGATGAGGAGTAAAAAAGGAAAGAAAACTATGTACTGAGTGAGCACTTAAGGTCTTTGCTGTCTGCAAATTCTACCACTGATCTGTGAAACAAATGCCTTCTCTGTGGCTCTGGACCTTTATTTCTGGACCAGTGATCTATAGAATAGAAAATACTAAAGAAATCTTGCTGGCTTTGGTAATGTGGTATGTAAAATAGAAAGAGATGGAAGTGGACAAAGAGAATGTGAGAAGGGGAGAGATTTTTCTTTTAGGTGTTGTGTCAAGAGGATGGGTTAAGATTGGTTAAGATTACCTGTCTTGAAGGGCTACTCATTCAAGGTGAAATGACACCTTAAGCTGACAGGCATTTGTTTGGTGGCTAATAGTCCCAGAAGAAAGAATCAGGAAGTAGATGAGGGGATGCTTAACTTCTTCCCACCCAGACATTATCTGTAAAAACTCCTTTGCCTTGGCTCTCCAATGTTAGAGCCACCTGGGGTTGAGTGGAAGAAAATTGTGTTGAAGAAGAATTTGGCTAGGGATGAGTCAATCAGTGCCCTCCTGCCTCCCAATTTCTCTTCCCCATGCCATCTATGTCCACACATTAAGCCTTAGGAAGTAACCATGGTATCAGGAACTTTGCATTTGTCTTATATTGTTCAATCCCACGGCGGAAAAAAAGGAACTAAAATGGCGGGCTCAAGGAGGGCCTGTATAGCCTGAAGGGGATGGTGGGCGGGATTACCGCCAAAACTCAATCTAATGGCTATTGACTCTAACGACTTCCGAATGCTACTGCGCAGGCGCAGGATTAACCCTTTATGTGTGGATTCACAGAGACCACGAAGAAGAAATGATTGTACTGGGCAATAGAAGAATTAGTTAATATGACTGTATGCTCTGGGATCCTGAGCTATTTTCTTATGCCATTTCAGTCCCCTGTTTTCTCTCTCCTGTTCTCTTCATCTTTGATTTGTGAGTTCTTTAGGAATAAGGAATCTGAATGTATTGAGTCAATATTTGATTTTACCCATTCTAGGCTCTTGGGTATGGCAGAACTATAAAAATTCAGAAGAGCATCTTGGTTCTCTATGATGTATTTTCAGCAGGAAACTACAGGGAGGAGGCACTGGGAAAGTCCCCTTCCCCAAGCCAGTTTTACATGTCTCAATATGGATCCAACCATGTTTGGATCCAGGATCTGTCTTCTACTGACTGAAGGGCCCCAATCATGGATGATTCTTCCAGTTGATTTTCAGGGGTTTCCCCCCTTCACCACAACTCACTCTGTTCTGTTGGGTCCCCTGGTTCTTTGTATAGGTTTCTGGAGGGACAGTTGTGGGGAGGAGGGAATGGGGAAGTCTTTCACCAGTCCAAGGGGCCGTTTACATGATGAAAATGTCCTGGGAAGAATTTGTGTCGATCCCTGGCAGTTTACACGTACATCGGGTCGGGTACGTGATTTTCGGAAGGGGGGCCACCTTTTATCCCTCAACCTGCGGGACTTCCAGTCCCACAGGTTGTGCCGGTTTTTAAAAAAGTCACTGGAGGATTCGGAAAATCGGAAATGTAAACAGCGTGGGACAAAAAGTCTCGGTACTGGGATGACCGGAAATGGTGACTGGGGGCAGGCTTATCGCTCAGGGACCAGAAAAGGAGGGGTCAGTCACCCGTTCAACAGATCCAGCCTCACCAGCCGAAAACAAAGGCATCCCTTCCAGCTGCACGAAGGTTGATGTGTGTGTGTGCGCGCGCGTGTACTCAATTACCTTTTAAAATGGATTTCTACACTGCAAACCCTTCAGTTTTACCTTTTCCTCAACTGCATGTTACAGAGAGATCGTAGTAGCTTGGTCACCTCCCTGGCACATTAAAATATTCAAGCCTCTGAGCGAATTAGCACCCTTTAATTTCCCCTCTCTGTGTTTGTGTCTTTCAAAACGCCTGCCTATAGCCATCTCTGCAGCCAGCTGTAGGGGTTAATATTTTAAAAAGGCAAGAGGAAAACCAAGCGCTTGATTTCAAAAGGAAAGCACTCTGCTTGTTTTCAAAGCACTCAGCTTGATTTCAAAAGGAAAGCCCTGCGACTGAGCGAAAGATCTATCAGGATCTTTCAAAATGCTTTCTGCCTCTTTTGAAAGGGTTAAAATGTTAACGAAGCAAGGGGGAATAACAAACCTCTGCCCCCCTCTCTCCACCCCCCCAGCCAGCCAATAGCATCGCTCGTGGCGCGGAACTCTAAAGGAAGTGCGTCACCGAGGTTGTGAAAACACGAGTAATCGCATCTTTGATTGACAGCCAAAAAAAAATTTTAAAACCTAAACAAAACCGCAACTATGGATGTGTAAATATCAGTCACGGGACCACACGGGATATCCAGATCAGAGACATAAATCGTATAAACAGCGAGGGGCGGATTCGTGATCACTATGTCACGGTAGGCAACGCGACAATTTCTGTGGTGTAACTAGCACCCAGCTGCCCATGGCTTTATCTCATCTAAACCTCTGGGAAGGATTCTGTAAAAATAAAAGCAGAAGAATTGTTTTACTGCTGTCAGTGGATCTCTTTCGATGTAAGCATTACTTTTTTTAAAAAAAGGAAAAAAGAAAAGAAAAATAAAAAAAATAAAATCCTCCTATTTCTTTGATAAAAGCTGAATTCCTTCACTGGTGAAATCCTGTGCAGCAACGTGCCATTTTAGAGAGTATTAGGAGACTGCCGTAAGTTTTAGGAGACATAGGGCTTCTTCACAAAGACCCATTTGAACCAGACAGTCTCCATACGTTCACAGAAGATAGTTCAAAGGAGTGTTGCCAGCGAGCCAGTAGCTATGTGGAAGCTTTTCTTCCTGTATTATGGCTGGAGAAGCAACAGTTATTGTTGTTAAGTTTCTTTGTACAATCTGAGAAATGCTTTATCCTGTTATTGATTCACCCTTTTTTTCTTTCTCATTAGGTTGGATCAGTCTATAGGGAAGCCATCACTGTTTATTTCTGTCTCAGGTAACATCAATAGAAAGTTATGGAAAATGGTATGAAGGTGTGCTGTGTGTGTATAACTACATCATTTTGGATAAATAGATATGTTGTATATTAGATGCTGCTCCTGATTCACGTATTGTCTGGAAAAAGAACACAGTACCTGATAATCTGTTGATAAATAACTTGTTAACAATATCAGTTTTGCTAATAGTTAATTTCATTTGTATGCTGCCTTTCTCCCGGAGTGGGGCCCAAGGTGGCTCACAATCAAACAAACAAAAAAATTAGCTAGAACCAGAAAAAAAATTAGACACAGTTAAAATTGCATTAAAACAATACATTATATACAGTATAAAAATCATTAAAAAGCATACAAAAGTTAAAATAAAGACTCTCCCCCCCCCCCTATAAAAAGGCTCCCGGCAGGCAGTTACTCATTAAAAGCTTGCTTGAACAAAAAGGTTTTTGCCAGCTGTCAAAAGGAGAGCAGGGAGGGAATTCCAAAGAGTGGGAGCAGCCACTGAGAAGGTTCCCTCTTACGTCCACACCATATGAGACTATGATGGTGGTGGGACCAAGAGAAAGCTTTTCCTTGTAGATCTTAAGACTTTGGCAGGTTTGTATAGGGACATATGGTCTTTCAAATAGTTTGGACCTAATCCATAGGGCTTTATAGGTCCTGAACAGCACTTTGAACTGTGCACAGAAATGAATCAGTAGCAAGCAAAGCTGTGTTAGGAATGGAGTTATAGGTGCCTTATAGCTGCCCCCCGTCAGCATTTTGGACCTGCTGAAATTTTCAAACAGTTTCCAAAGGAAGCCTCACATAGAGTGTGTTACAGTACTCCAAATAGGATGTAATCAAGATATGTGTTAACACAGCCAGATCTGGCTTCTCAAGGAACAGGCACAGCTGGCACACTAATCTTGGGTGTGCAAATGCACTCCTTGCCATTGCTGAAACCTGAGCATCCAAACTCAGGCTCAATTCCAGGAGAACAGGCCTTCGATTGCATGGGGAGTATAACCCTATCCAGGACAGGCTGAATCTGTATTCCCTGATCTGTCTTTCAACTGACCAGAAGCACCTCTGTCTTGTCTGAATTAAGTTTCAATTTGTTTGCCCTTATCCAATCCATTACTGACAGCAGACATTTCGTTCAGTACCAAGATATTTCCTTGGAATTAGATGGGAAAGAGAGATAGTTGGGTGTCATCAGCATATTGTTGACACTGAACCCTAAAACTCTGAATGGCATCTCCTAGCAGTTTTCTTTATATGTTAAATAGCAAGGGGAACAAAACTGAACCCCCAAAGAACCCCGACAATGGCCAGAGTGTCAACAGGAGTCTCCCAGCATCATCTTCTGAGTTTGGCCCTCCAGGAAGGACTGGAACCACTCCAGAACAATGCCTCAGGTCCCATCCCAGAGAGGCAGCCCAGAAGGCTACCATGATCAGTGGTATGGAAACAGCAGAACCAACAGGGATACACTCCCTCTATTCAGTTACTTGTGTAGGTTATCTACCAAGATGATCAAAGCTGTCTCAGTCCCAGGACATTTTCAGACATGATTTTCAGCAGCAAATATCCCAAAACAGCTCAGTTGCTGCCGCACGGCAGGGGAGCGGTTTCGGATGACACTGTCCCTCTGCCGAACCCCTCCATGTTACTTCCGTGACAGAATGGAGGAAACCACGTCATATTTCATTCATGAATGTTGCCCGTGAGTGAAATATGATGCAGTTTCCTCCATTCTGTCACGGAAGTGACATGGAGGGGTTCGTCAGAGGGACGGCATTATCCGAAACCGCTCCCCTGCCACGTGGCAGCAACAGAGCTGTTTGGGGATATTTGCTGCTGAAAATCACATCTGAAAATGTCCCCAGTCTTCTACTTGCAATGCTTGAGTCCCTGTGCTACTCATTTCATCACTGTCAGGTCCTTAGTAAACCAGAGGACTCACTTGGCTCCACACCATGGGAAGGGATGCTTAGAGGCACTCTGGCCATTTCCCTATTCCAGAAATCAGCTAGGGCTTCAACAGGATCACCTGCCAAGGCAATGGGAAAGCCCCAAGAGTCATCAGGAATCCATCTGGGTCTATAAGGCTCCTGGGCAATGGAGCATACCATCTTAATCACTGAGGAGGCTCTAAGTTCCAGTGAACTTTAAAAGTTGGAGTCACCCCACCCCCTACTTATAGACACTTATATCATTGGTATATTGGGTAACATAGTATGCAAGTTCAATTAATGCTATGCAGAAGGTTCATAGTGTTAGATTTTCAGTTCAAAAGTTGACTGCCTTCCATTGTTTTGTGCATTTTTGGACCTGTTAACCCATTTTTGGACTGTATGGCAAATCTGCTGTTGGCTGGTTGTGCTCCCCCCTCCCATTTAACTTGAAGGGTCTTTGCCTCTATTTGATCCCAGGGATCAGACAGTGAGCATGATAATTTGCCAGCATCATGGGGCCAATTAGGTTTGTTGAGGGCAATCAAAGCCCTCTCATTGCCTCTGTTCTGAAGGGTGGGGGCTGGGAGAAACTTATCTCAATTGTTAAGGGACAGATGGCCAGCAATCCTGATTTTGCTGCACTGCACTGGAGCTTCTAATATTTTAATCCAGCTGTATATGTACATAAACAATAGGGTTGCCAGACTAAAAACTAGAGAGGGCTCTGGGCCTTTAATGCAGCAGAGGGGATTTCAGCAGGTGTTACTTGTTACCAGGTTGCATGACAAGCCAAACCTACTGAAATTCCTTTTTACAAAACCCCACCAAATTCATGGGGTTGCCATAAGTCTTGAAGGCACATACACAGAGAGACACACATCCATTATTTCCTGTAACTAGCCATTTAATAACTTGTACTCATCATACTTTGTTTCCTTAATTTAAAATGGAACTCCACTATGTCTGTGCTTCACCTATGTGGGAAATGATAAACACCACTTTTGTGAAGTCGAACGCTTTCACGGCCGGCATCCATAGATTTTCCTTGGAATTTTTTTTTGGGGGGGGGCTGTGAGGTCGTGTTCTGGAAGAGTGTATTTCTGACGTTTTGCTTGCATCTGTGACTGGCATCTTCAGAGAATGATTGGGTAGGAGTGTGTGTGTGTGTGGTTTATGTACTGTGAAACCCTGTTGGAGAGGATATGTAAATTTGTGTATTTGAATGGCTAGTTTCTGGGCAAAGATATGCAAGGAGGATTAGTGTCTGTTTGGCTAATGGTTGGTTGATGATCCATTATCTGCTAGAAATCCTCCTGTCCCTGGGTGGAATTCAGTTCCAAGTGGTGAGTTTTGATTTTAGTGTTTTTCAGGACTAGAAGCCAGGTTTTCTTTACTTTGAGGATTTCTTCTTTCCTGTTGAAGTTGCCCAGGTGTCTGTGGATTTCTATAGCTTCTCTGTGCATTCTAACATGATAGTTCTTGGCCTGGTCCAGAGTTTCCACTTTTGTTTAATCACAAACAGGGATGGTCTTTCTGTTTCGATTCCATGACCCATTCCCCAAATGAAACTTCATTTCCCCAAATAACAGATTTCTCCCACTATATTTTATTTATACTTGTCATTTAAAACCTGTATATAGTTTGAGGTAGTATGATTTTAACTATGTCAAAAGAGAAATTAGAAGAGAGTTTTTTTTCAAAAATACCATCAGCAATGTAATTTCCAAATCAAATAAACACCAAAACAGAAAACTGCTTCAAAGTCTCCAAAAAAAAAATTACAATTGCCAGGATCATCCCTGTATAATATCTGTGATTATTCAAATTCCTAACTTTCATTTGTCGGAATTATTTCATTTCTTAGGATTATTCAAATTCCTAACATTCATTCTCATTCATACGTTCTGAACACCTCCAAATGCTTGTGTATCTCCTGATGTACATTTCTTGCAGTAGCATATTTTTAAAAACTAAATGATTCTGAATTAAATTTACATTTGTTCAGCTGAATATAGTTTAATCCCTTGGATTTAAAGTATAATATGAAGTCAGAGGTTCTTGAGGCCATTAAAAGGCAAGGCTTGAGTTGATACTCATACTATTAAAGTAATTAAAAAGCTTCTCTTAATGTAATAAAATTACCCATCTGTCAGCAGCATTCAATTAAGTGGCTCTAGTAGACTAGTTAAGTGCAGTCACATGGTTTCATTCTGTACTGTTCCAACACTTGATATTCATCTAAAAATGTTCTTTCTGTGCAGAAAAAAACAAAGACAGAGGGAATAATACAATTGGTGCCCGTCTGAACAGAGTTGAAGACAAGGTAGGCCTGAATTGAATTGTCAGCAAATGAGGTTTTTTTCTTTTTCACATGATACAAATTGAACACACACATGTGCGTGCGCATTCCCTCTTTCCTAATGATTAAAAAAAGTTTTAAGGCAGATTTCAGGTAAGACACTGCAATGAGAAATGAAGGGATCTATATGTGAAAACATGAGAAAGGATAACATGCTTCTGCAAAATCACCATGGTTTGGTGGGGGTGGAGTAAAAGGATATTTCCAAAACATATATATAATTGCAATGAGAAGATGGCAGACTTCATGAATAAAGAGGGACCTGTACTAATGATACATAGTAATACTACTAATAATACTACTGATACATAGTATTTTGTTGCACCTGCAAAGGGCCTTAAATGATATATTGAATTAGTGCAGAAATTACTGAAGCTTTTCTCATGTTGAAAGCACATCAATCTACTTATAAGCATTATTAATTCAATCCATTTTTTGCAGAGCCATTTTCATGATGTAACTGTGATTCAATGATAATATATAGTTAATATGTATCAGACAATATGAAGAGGAAATATAATGCATTCTGTTATCTCAATGTGTTTATATATTGTTGGCCTAATTATTGGAATTCTTCTTATTATGGCATGTACTACATATTAGAGCAGCCAGCTAATTGGAAGAATAACATATCTTGCCAAAAGTCTTGGAATCAAACATAAGCACAACAGAATGAGAGGGAAGAGAAAGGAAACTGATAATTAGAACACTAATCAAAGTATTTGAAAATTTGCCAAGAGTTAAAAAAAAAAACAACCATAGGATATTCACAAGGGTAGAAGGGACTTGGAATGACCTATTATTTTTGTACATTCAAATCCAGCTCAGTCACTTGTTGGAGCTACTGTTTTGCTGTACACTCTTCCCTCTCTCTTCCTCTTCCTCTCTCTCTTTCCTCATTCCTGCTTTTGTGCTCAGGGCTCTTGCTCCATCTCTCAGTAGACCTAAGAGTTGAGATGACAGATGGACCACACAGCACCACCAGAAGGAGGGAGGAATAACTGCCCATTGGTGGTTGATTCACACGTGTTCCAGGACTATGTAATAGATTGATTGATGACAACAAAGGTCCAAAAAGTGCTTATCTGGGCGTATGGTATGGTATAATACAGTTGTCCCTCCGTATCCATGGATTTGGTATCCATGGATTTAAGTATTCACAGCTTGAAAATATTCTTTAAAAAATAATAATCCAAAAAGCAAACCTTGATTTTGCCTTCTTATATAAAGGATACAATTTTGCTATGCCATTGCATATAATGGGACTTGAGTATTCATGGATTTTGGTATCCACAGGGGTCCTGGAACCAAAGCCCAGCAAATATGAAGGGACAACTGTATATGAATCTTAATTTTCAAGCTGTCTTCTTTTCTAGCTTGTTTTCAGACACGTGCATTTACTTTTGTCCTGATAAGTTTGTGGTAAGGATGATTAAGAAACAAAATGGGCCCTGCCTCAAAATGTTGCAGTGTGTATATCCTCATTCGTTTAGAAGAATGATTCTATCCATGGCTGTAGATGGCAAGAAACAGGAGTCTTGTACTGTATTTCTGGTCTCTAAGTATAAGGGGGAATTTATCCCCACCACCACTGCAGCCTTTCTGTTAGGAGTAATAGAGGGCTCAGTTGAAAAACAGCTCTTTATTGCTATATATTGAGATAAGAAGGTTTGCAGGCAGGATAGGAAAGGGGAAAACTGTCATTTTTTTCTGTTTCCTTCCTCCTGAGGTATCCCTGAATAGAGCTGTGAAGGGAGTTTTTATATCACATGGTATGCTTCAGACCAATTCTGATCCCATCCTCGCCTCAGATAATTAGCACAGGCTTGGAAGAGCTGGATTAGATATGTGCCATTTTCTTCCCATAGGTTGTTGTTTTTAACTGACAGTCTAACATTCCATGTTTCAGCTGTTCTGAATAATAGACTTAAGCTGAATCCACACCTACAAAATAATACATCCTTACCTCAGTCCCAGTCCTGTTGGAACACACAATGTTTCTCCATTTTCAAGTGAAAACACTTCTTTTAGATGCCTGAGGACTTTAGTGCAATTTTTTAAAAACTTCTTTTTTTATTCCATAGTTTCTAAGAAAAACTGGGGTTTTTTACACATGTGCTCTGTGCCCAGAATCAGGATTGGGGTGTGTGTGATTGGATGAGAGGGGGACAGGTTGGTGGGTGGTTATCTAGGTCCAGCAAACATGGTCTCACCATTTTTTTTAACCGTCAGTACGTTATTTGAATAACCATAGGTTAGCAGGGCTTCTGAAATGGAGGTGTGCCTTTGGATAGTCAAATACTGTATACGTTTATCAACATACCTAAACTGAAGTAAAAAAAAAAAAGTTGACACAAAGTAAACCCCTTTGGAACCCTTCCCACTGTGAACTTTGCTAACCTCCCATTTCCAAAAGTCTGATATTCTCTGCTCGTGGGGGGGGGGGCGAACAGAATGTTACATTTTATTAAATATTTGCTATTTTATTAAATGTTATTAAACACAGGGCTGCCCAGCCACGGGCGCATTCCCTTGATCACTTAGTCACTTGGGTGGGTGGGAGGGAGGGGATGGAACAGGGGGAGTGGGAGGAAGGAGGGAGAGTGGTGTGTGGGTGTCTGGGGCTGATGGTGGGAGCAAGATGAGGGGAGGGGATGAGGATTGAGCTGCCACCATAGGAGCAGCCATCCCTACCCCTTCCCACTTCCCTTGCAGCGTTGGCCATGCTCTCCTACAAATTGGGTGACTGCCTGGAGAGGGTCCTCTGTGTGTGAGAGAGAGAAACAAAGAGGGACAAAAGGAACTGTCTTGCCTTTCCTTAGGCTCACCCACCATGCCCAGACAAAGGGAAAAGGGAGGAAGGTAGCTTTCAGGCAGCAAGGCAATGGCGGTGTGTGTGTATGTGTGTGTGTGTGAGGGAGGGAGGCAGGACTGCAGCAGAGCTGAGCGAGACTGGGCAGTCATGGAGAGCATGCAGGGCTGTGATGGGAAACTCCTACTGTGGTCCCCCAGCCATGGGAGGGGGAACTGTGTGGCTGTCAATACCAAATTGAGTTTGAATTAAAACTGGTGTGTGTCTGACTTAACAGAGCTCAAACCAAAGTAGGATACTGTGCAGTGGAGCTGGGATATAGCCCTTGTGTAGATTCAGTAGGACCCCCATATCTGTTGATTCATTATCCACTGATTCAGGATCAAAATTCAAAATGACCTGGATAGACTGGAGAGCTGGGCCAAAGCTAACAAAATGAAATTCAATACGGAGAAATGTAAGGTACTGCACTTAGGGTGGAAAAACGAAATGCATAGATACAGGATGGGAGAGACCTGGCTGAACGAGACTACCTGCAAAAGGGATCTAGGAGTCCTAGTAGACCACAAGTTGAACATGAGTCAACAGTGGGATGTGGCAGCTAAAAAGGCCAATGCGATTTTGGGCTGTATCAATAGAAGTATAGTGTCTAGATCAAGGGAAGTAATAGTGCCACTCTATTCTGCCTTGGTCAGGCCTCACCTAGAATACTGTGTCCAGTTCTGGGCACCACAATTCAAAAAGGATATTGACAAATTGGAGCGTGTCCAGAGAAGGGCAACTAAAATGGTGAAAGGTCTGGAAACCATGCCTTATGAGGAAAGACTTAGGGAACTGGGTATGTTTAGCCTGGAAAAAAGACGCTTAAGGGGCAATATGATAGCCCTGTTTAAGTATTTGAAGGGGTGTCACATTGAGGATGGAGCAAGTTTGTTTTCTCCTGTACAGCGACTAGAACACAGAGCAATGGGTGCAAGCTCCAGGAACAGAGATTCCACCTCAACATTAGGAGGAACTTTTTGACAGTAAGAGCTGTTTGGCAGTGGAACACACTCCCTCGGAGCGTGGTGAGGTCTCCTTCCTTGGAGGCTGGATTGCCATCTGTCAGGGATGCTTTGATCGTGATTTCCTGCGTGGCAGGGGGTTGGACTGGATGGCCCTTGTGGTCTCTTCCAACTCTACAATTCTATGATTCTATGATTCTATGATTCAATTATCTGCAGGACACAAAACAGTACAGATACCATAGAGCCTTCCTAGAAAATGCCTAGAGAGGCATCCTCTCTAGAGATTTTCTAGGTCCTCCAAGGGAACTCAATAGTATTTTAAACTGGAAGTCTCATTATTTTCTTTTTTTTATTTTATTTTACATTTTTCATGTATTTTATTTTTAAAAAAGAAAAAAAAAAAGCCCCACAAAATCATGACAATTGAGTTGGTTGCTGAATTTCTGTGTCACAGTCTGTGTTTTGGGGAATTAACAGAAATTGATATTAATTTAAACCACACACCAGAAAAATGAGACTAAAAATCAGGCTGGAGGGTGACAAAGAATAGTCCACAGGGGACATCACCAAATCAAAGTATAAGCAGCCCTGACTGGAATAAAGGGGGTTATCAGAGCAGGACCCTGGGCATCTGGACGCAGAGGATCAACGGATAGTTTTGACTGGGTTCTTGAAATTGCTGGTGGCCTGAAGCTGCAGCTGGCAAGCCATAGGGTGGATCTTGAATCCATAAAGTCTGGGCACAAACTGGTTGGCTGGCCACTTCGGCCGATACTCGGGGTGCACCATGAACAACATGTGAGGGAAGCCTGTCCCAAAATAGGCCCCATCTGTATGATGGTGGCAAGAAGATTTGGGAGTATAGACATCCATGCACTTAGGGCAGTACAGTTTTTTTATTATTTTCAATGACATTCACTGTTATCTGTGATTTTTGGTATCGGGGGGGGGCCCAATTCCCCAGGGATATGGGGGTTCTATTTTATTTGCTTTTCCTTCTCCCTTTGAGCAGAAGTGGGAGCTATCCGCAGAAAACAAGAGAAATCAAGAATCTATGATTAGGCTGAAGTATATCATTTCTAATCCCTTGCCCTGTTCAAAGCAGCAGCCAAGTTGGCATTTCTTGTCTTTGGTGTTCAGTACAAACTTGGAAGTTCATCTGTAGGCAGGTTGTTGAATTGGGCTCAATTTATTATCTCTGTGGGCTCAATTGATATCAACATTCCTTAGATCTTGGAAGCTCAGAGGCTTTGAGTATGTCTAAGCCTGAATCCTATTAGTAGTCCCAACCAAAGCAGACCTGTTGAATCAATGGAATTTACATAAGTGCTGGCTCACCATTCAGCATTCATTTAGTGTGTGCACTGTAGCTGGGAGTAACCAATTGTATTCACGTCCTAATGTTACAGTTGTAGGAAACACTCAGGAAATGATACTGCTAATGCTTCTGTGTGGCTTTTCAACAAGCTATGTATGTCCTGTATGGCTTTGATTTTGGCTTTTAAACATGGCTGGTTTAGAAAGACTATAGAAAATAAATATCCATTTTTGTTTGGGGTAAAAGTGGGAAATCGCAACCATTTTCATGGGGAGAAGATTTAGGGAGGCATTATTTTGATTGGGAGGTAACGATGTTTGGTGGTCATTTCCCCCAAAATAAAGTAATATTACACTCTAAACCATTATTTCCAAGTTCTGTTCATCGATAATACGCTTGTTTATAAAACACTGGTCCTTTGTTGGTTAATTTTTTGTGGATTTTTAAAAATATTGATACTAGTTTCTTTAGTTTGTATTAACATTATTGCTAATAACATTCTTAAAATAACTGTAAATAGTCGCTTTTTCAGAAATAAAAGATAAAATGCTGTTGTCCCTGGTACTGGCATTGTTGTTGCACCTGAGGCTTCTGCAACCACAATCCCCTTTCCGCCAGAAGCACTTGCTATTTTTGTTTGCATAGCTTCAATCATTTAGTAACCATTTCATCAACAAAAGCACCTACAGTTGATATCAGTCCCCCTGGTTTCCTGTGTGGCTATGAGTCATGCCTTGGAATTCTTGTGATGAAAGATCAGAGGAAGGAAGTTATAAAAATTAGCAGAGATACCAGATGAGGCAGCTAGGGTGTAATGACCACAAGAGAGACTGTCTCCTGTACACTTATGTGTGCAACACTAGTGATGGCAGCAGTCAAAATGGTGGGGAAGCACACTGTTCTCCTGAAAGGGTTGTATCTCAGATATATTTCACTTTAGGGAAGGGTTGTGGCCTGGAACATGAGCTGTATTTTACATTCCATACAACACTGTTGCTATCACTAGTCAGCCACAGGGCTGTTATTTTTCCTTCATACAATACAGCAGGAATGAAATAGTTTTGAAAAATGTAAATACTAGAGCAGATTCCAGTGTTCCTTTTGTGTGTATATTTTTATGTGTGTATTTGTGTATATTTAATGGATGTGGAGAGAGACAGGAAGAAAATGGCTGATAAAGAGTCATTGTCAGGAAACTGGTTCTCCTGTTGAATGTTCCAGAAGACTTTGATCTGACAGACTTACAAGGATTCATGCCTCTGACTACTTTCACCTAGCTTTCCCAATATATACTCTAAAGATGCCAGTAAGCAAAGTGGAATCATACCTGAGCTTTGGTCTTCTTGCCGTCCAATGTGATGATACTCACAACTGGCTCTTATGATTCAATGGGACATGATGCATTCAGTTTTAATTAGATCTGGAGGGGCAGATAAATCAATAACCATGGTGGATAATGTGACTATGGTTCACCTGATAATTACTGAAATGCTATACTGTAAATAAAAATACATTTTTAAGAAAATATTGTTTTCAACTATATTTTTACCCAGATGTCATAAAAGCTTACATGCATTTAGAATGGATAGAAAATATTAAAGTGGAATTGTATGGGAGGTTACTAGCAAATCAAATAAACAATGGTGGTGGTGTTTAAAAAACAAAACACTATTCTGAGAATGACTTGTTTGTGTCTGTATCTCAAAGGTGCAAATCCAAGGTGACTCAATAGTCCTTTAAATGATGCAAATCCTGTTTTGTCTAGCACTGCAAAGATAAACTGATGATGAAAACAGGATTTGAAGCTAAGCCCACACCATTCTTGTGTACAATCTGCTTACATCTGAAGCAGAGTAAAAATATACTATGAATATGGAATAAAAATGAATGCCTGGATAGGATTGTGATGTGCATGGTGGTGGAATACATCTATAGAAATATCTTTAAACGAATTATTTTATCATTATTTTTATGTAATTTTTCTTGTCGATAAATCAGCACTATCATAGAATCATAGAATTGTAGAGTTGGAAGAGCCCACAATGGGGTCCCTCTAGTTCCTATTGTTTTAAAAACTATTCTATGGCCATCAGAGTCACATACAAGAGACTGCAAACACCCACATTCCACATGTTATGCTGGAAACTAATCCATTTTATTATGATATTCAGATAAAATGCAGCTGGGCAGCATTTGGCTGAATGAAGTATCTGTCAAGAACTGGTTGCTACAGTATCACCTGAACTGAATTCTTCCATATAATTATTCCACATAACTTGTATTTACATAAACATGTAAGCAGTGGAGATGTGAAGACCTTGGGGGAAAGGGGGATGGAGTTCCCCCTCGAACCTTCATATCTCTAGTTGGAAGACCTAATCTTCTGGATCAAACATGAGGTCCACCCAATCCAGCATTCTGTTTTGTACAGTGCCCCAACAGTTCAAGTGGGGTTTGAAGGCAATAGCCCTCTCCCACTATTATTCTCCAGCAACTGGTAATATAATTATTAAAATTTATATACATATAAAAGTGAATATTGGAGTGAGGGAGGCTTGGAGTACAGTAATTACACCTCAGGTGCACAAAAGTACAAATGAAGTGATATACATTTACCATCCCCCATCCTGTACATTTGGCACTTGACACAATGAGTTCTGTCAGTGGAGCAATAGGCACAGCCTCTGGAGGAGCTGAGATAGTATTCCTCTATCAAGTCTGGGATCAAGTGTTTTGCTGGATCAAATCAAGGGACCACCCAGTTATGTGTCCTATTCCCAAATCTAGCCAGTATGAAGCCACTAGTGGTCAATGGCAGCTAGAGGCATCCATGTCAGTGGGATGGTGAATCTACTCTGAGTTTTAGTCTGAAGTTTAAAGGAGCTATCCAAGGTGCTGAGATGGTTTTGGTGGGAGTAATATTTGGCACCTTTATACAAGCATTGACATATCTTTGTTTCCAACAACTCACACTATTACTATTATTATTTAAAAAAAATACTTTTGAGGGTTTCTTGCTTAGAGGAAGTGAAGCAGTAACTTGCCTTCAGAACGAGCTTGAAGCCAGGAGATCTCTATAAAATTATATTCCCAGTAGATTGAGCTCACTGACAGAGATTGGTGAATACCGGAAGAGTTTTGAAGAGGAAGCCCACAGTCCTGTTTCACCAATTACTTAAGACTTCTCAGCATGGACACTGAGGGAACTGCTGCAGTCACCTGCAACACTTGTGGGATGTTTTTCTTCTTGTCTACAGATGTGGGGAACTTCACATGCACCAAGTGCAAGTTGGTAGCCCTCTTGGAGGAGAAAGTCCAACAGCCGGAGACCTGGGTAGCTACACTTCACCATATTCATGAGCAAGAGGTTTTCCTGGACAGAACAGAATGAACAGTCTTGGATGGGGACCACACAGAAGAAGTTGCTGGGGAGGAGAGGGTCACTTCACATACACAGGAGGTAGAGAGCTGGAGGAATGTCACACTCAGAAGTAGAAAAACCAGGGATTTTTCTGGCAGCTTGCAGCTATAGAATCGATTTGAAGCTCTCTCCCTTATCAAGGACAATGAGGAAGAACAGCATGGACAGACTTCAGGGGCAGAGCAGGGGACCTTGAGAGGACCACCGCAAGGAACAGCCACTGTTAAGCTTCAGGGGAAGCGAGTGGTGGTGATGGGGCACTCCTTGCTGAGGGGTACAGAAGCAGTGATTCGTGGGCATGACAAGATGTCTCAGGAGGTGTGTTGTCTCCCTGGGGCAAAGATCCGTGATGTGACTTAGAGGCTGACAAGACTGGTCAAGCCTACTGATCATTACTCCTTCCTTTTGGTCCATGTGGGAACCAATGATACTGCAAGGTACAGCTTTCCGAATATCAGAAGAGATTATGAGGCTCTGGGGAGGAAGCTGAAAGAAATGGATGCACAGGTTATCATCTCTTCTCTTCTGGCAGTTGAAGGGCGTGGTCCAGGAAGGGAGAGGAAAATAGCTGATGTAAACAACGGGCTCCATAGATGGTTTCACTGAGAACGATTTGGATTCTTGGATCATGGGCTGCGGTTCCATGAGGGGGTCTTTTGGCAAGAGATGAGGTGCATCTCACAACAGTTTGCAGAAACGTTTCTGCCAACAGTCTCAAGAATTTGATCAGGAGGGCTTTAAACTGAGTCAAATGGGGGAGGGAGACAGTATTCTGGAAGGCAAAAGGGCTGGAGAAAATAGTCAAGCTGTCATAGAGGGAACAAGGCAAACAGTGCAAGGACCCAACAGTGGGAGGCAAAAAAACTTGCACAGGCAGCAAGTAAAGGGAACACATAGTCTTAGAAGTCTCTACACTAATGCACAGAGCATGGGAAATAAGCAAGGTGAACTTGAACTCCTAGCACTACAAAATAAATATGATATAATAGGCATTACTGAAACCTGGTGGGATGAGTCACATGATTGGAATGTAGGAATAGAGGGGTATAACCTTTTTAAGAAAAACAGGCCAAACAGGAAAGGAGGAGGAATAGCATTATATGTCAAGGATATTTACACCAGTGAAGTGATCCATGACATCAATACTGGAAGCCAGGTGGAGAGCATCTGGATAAAAGTTAAAGGGTAGGGAAACAACAGGGATGTTATTGTGGGGCTCTACTACAGACCCCCAAGTCAGATGGAGGAATTGGATTATGCCTTTCTAGAACAGATGACCACATGCAGAAAGGAGAATGTAGTCGTGATGGGTGACTTCAACTATCCTGATATTTGCTGGAAATCTAACTCAACCAAAACTTCAAGGTCTAGCAAATTTCTTATTTGCCTGGAAGACAATTTCATGATCCAAAAGGTGGAAAAGGCAACAAGGGGGTCAGCTATTTTAGATCTGATCCTAACCAACAGAGATGACCTGGTTAATGGGGTGCAAGTGGTGGGATCCTTAGGTGAGAGTGATCATGTTCTCCTGGAGTTTGTTATACAATGGAAAGGAGAAGCCAGACATAGTCAGACATGCATTCAAGCCTTTAGGAGAGCTGATTTCAACAAACTCAGGGAAATACTGGGGGTGATCAGTATTAGATCAGGAATACTAAAAGAGAAGGGACTTCAAGACTGATGGGACTTTCTCAAAAGGGAGATACTGAAGGCACAATTTCAAACAGTACCAATGAGGAAGAAAATTGGGAGGTGTCTCAAGAAACCAGGATGGATGACTAAAGAACTTTCAAAGGAGCTAAGTTTTAAATGGAGCATGTATCGGAAATGGAAAAAGGGGGTAATCACCAAAGAAGAATTCAAACAGATAGTGAACACATGTAGGAGTAAAGTCAGAAAAGCAAAAGCACAGAATGAGCTCAGGCTCGCTAGAGAAGTTAAGAACAATAAAAAGGGTTTTGGGGGGGTATGTCTGCAGCAAAAGGAAGAAGAAGGAAATGATAGGGCCACTACATGGAGAAGATGGCAAAATGCTAATAGGGGACAGAGAAAAGGCCTAATTACTCAACACCTTCTTTGCCTCAGTGTTTTCAGAAAAGGAAAAGCATGATCAACCTGAGGATAATGGAACAGAAGACACAATAGGGGAAATCCAGCACAGAATAAGTAAAGAGGCAGTAGAGGAATAGCTTCTTAATCTAAATGAATGTAAATCTCCAGGACCAGATGAAATACATCCAAGGGTATTAAAAGAGCTGGCAAATGTAATCTCAGAGCCATTGGCAATAATATCTGAGAACTCCTGGAGAACAGGAGAAGTCCCAGCAGACTGGAGGAGGGCAAACGTCCCCATCTTCAAAAAGGGGTCCAGTTAGTCTGACATCAATACCAGGGAAGATTCTAGGGCAAATAATTAAACACAGATTCTGTGAACATTTAGAAGGCAATGCCATAATCACAAAAAGTCAACATGGGTTTCAGAGAAACAAGTCATGCCAGACTAATCTGATCTCTTTTTTTTGATAAAATTACCAGCTTGGTAGATGAAGGGAACGCTGTGGATACTGTATACCTTGATTTCAGTAAGGCCTTTGACAAGGTTCCCCATGACATTTTTGCAAACAAGCTTGTAAAATGTGGGCTAGACAAGTTAACTGTTCAAGGGATTTGTAATTGGTTGACCGGCCAAACCCAAAGGGTACTCAGCAGTCATTTTTCTTCCTCTTGGAAAGATCTGACCAGTGGGGTGCCACAGGGTTCTGTCCTGGGCCCAGTGCTATTCAACATCTTTATCAATGACTTGGATGACAGAATTAGGGGCATACTTATCAAATTTGCAGATGACACCAAATTAGGAGGAGTAGCTAATACCCTAGAGGACAGGATCAAAATCCAAAATGACCTGAATAGACTAGAAAGCTGGGCCAGAGCTAACAAAATGAAATTCAATATGGAGAAATGTAAGGTACTGCACTTAGGGCGGAAAAACGAAATGCATAGATATAGGATGGGAGAGACCTGCCTGAACGAGACTATGTGCGAAAGGGATCTAGGAGTCCTAGTAGACCACAAGTTGAACATGAGTCAACAGTGGGATGCGGCAGCTAAAAAGGCCAATGTGATTTTGGGTTGCATCAATAGAAGTATAGTGTCTAGATCAAGGGAAGTAATAGTGCCACTCTATTCTGCCTTGGTCAGGCCTCACCTAGAATACTGTGTCCAGTTCTGAGCACCACAATTCAAAAAGGATATTGACAAATTGGAGCATGTCCAGAGGAGAGCGACTAAAATGGTGAAAGGTCTGGAAACCATGCCTTATGAGGAAAGACTTAGGGAACTGGGTATGTTTAGCCTGGGGAAAAAGAGGGTTAAGGGGGGGGGATATAATAGCCCTGTTAAAGTATTTGAAGGGGTGTCATATTGAGAATGGAGCAAGCGTGTTTTCTGCTGCTCCAGAGACTAGAACATGGAACAATGGATGCACGCTCCGGGAACAGAGATTCCACCTCAACATTAGGAGGAACTTTCTGACAGTAAGAGCTGTTCATCAGTGGAACACACTCCCTCGGGGTGTGGTGGGGTCTCCTTCGTTGGAGGTCTTTAAACAGAGGCTGGATGGCCATCTGTCAGGGATGCTTTGATTGTGATTTCCAGCTTGGCAGGAGGTTGGACTGGATGGCCCTCATGGTCTCTTCCAACTCTACAATTCTATGATTCTATGATTATGGGTCTTATCCAGTCTTCCAAGGAATCTGGGAAGGAAGGGCAGTGAAGGCCATCAGCAACTCTCATTTACTGGTCAGATCTCCATCTATTAGTTTAAATTATAATTTAGAATATTTTCATCCCCTCCTCCATGGGTTTCTTTCCATGGGATATGTGAGTGTGTGTCTATCTGTAAGTTTGTAAGTGAACAAGAAAGATTGCCTGAGGGATGGAGAAAGAAAAAATTGGCATTGGAAACTCAAACGCTGTTACTATGCTCAGGGAAGCAGGTTAATAGTGGCCTGTAGCCCTTTTTTTAGTTAACTTCTGGAACTGTGCCAAGGAGTTTTAAGTTTCATATATAAAAAGCAGCCTGTATTCATTCAGGAAGTTACCAGGCTTGATACATGGAGTTTTCAGGGAGGAAGTTTTTTAAAAGGGTGGGGGAGAACCTCTTTTAGCAATTAAATAAATTTTGTTTTTCTTCGTTTATAAAATCCTACTAGTTTTAAAGCAGCTCCCTCCCCTGTGAAAAACTGGAGCAAGGGTGTCATTTTAATCTTTATGTGATGAGATAGACCTGGTGGAAAAATTTAGTGAGGGAAGTAGTCCCTTTGGGATTCATATGGCTGTGATGGGACTAGACTAAGCTTCTGCAGCTGATAAAAACTAGTGTTTACAGCTCCAGTCCTTGGTGTGAAGGGGAGTGACATGACAAGGATATTTACCGTACCTCCCCTGCCCCCAGCAACTCCTTGATTCAGGTTTGAGGGAAACTTTTTCTGGTGAAGTAGCAGCATGAATCTGTATAGCAGCAAAAACTATTGTCTTGTGACAATTTAAGGACTAGCAACTATTTGTATATTATGTGCCATAGACTAAAGTCCACTGTTTTATCAGATGCATAAAGTGTCATCTTTAATTCCTGCGTGCTATTGCTTAAAACAATTTGTAAGCCACTCTGATAGCCTTGTGGCTGAAGAGCGGGGTATAAATAAATAAATAAATAAATAAATAAATAAAATTGCTGGTACATGATCAGGTCAGGTGTACAGATGCAAGTGGGATTGCAAGCAATGAGATCAAAGGAAAATGAAATACACAAAAGTACAGAGGGTTACAAAATCAAGTGGGTGGATAGTTCTGCCTTTCACAGAAGGCAGTTGTGTTAAATGGGCTTTTTAGGGCCTTCCAACTTTGTGATCCTGCACAAGAGTCCCATTCAGCCTCCAGCTCACCCTTCTGTCTCTTCTGCTTTTTGCATACTAACTAGCAGAGGCTGCAGGTTGCAGTGGAGTTTTCTCTAGAGAGGGTGAAACCTCTCTTTATATTACTTTTCCTTCATTGTTTCTTGACACCTTTGTGTCACATAAATATCAGAAATGCTGGCTTTTAATATACACAACTATTGTAATGCTTTTGTGCAGCTGCACATTACCTCTGTAAAATTAATCTTATTTTGTCTTCCTCGTAAAAAGAAAAAGTTGGTAAGGGAGAGAACAAAGTCAGAATTTTCATTGTGGGCTAGGTAAAAAGTATGAGGCAATGTCAAGTGGTGTCATATAATCCTTTTTCTTCAACAATGGACTATTGTTCAGTATTATCATCTAGGTTAGTTGCTACAAAGCTGTTTCTAAAAACATGCCTGATTTGTGATGACACTGCTGGCAACAGTCTTTAGACTGTTTTACAGAGTGCATAGTCAGCACTTTAATTTTTCTATCAGGGACATTTAATCTGATCCTTTCTGTTCTTCCATTAAGTCAATTTATTTGCTGTGTATACAACCATGTTCTATGCAAGTTAACACTATGTATTGTGAAATACAGTTAGATCAGAGAATTTAGTAACTGTATTTTTTTTTCTTGCTGAGAAGTAGAAATTGGGAGAAAATAGGTAATAGAAGTGTGGATGAAAAGATTTCAGGAGCAAGCATGCTTCTCTCAGGCCACATCCAGATGGAAGTTCTAAAAAGAGAGAGTTGTATAGCCAGTTCATGCCTAGAGGTGTCCAGCCAGCCTAACCCCATGCTTGCTCATGTTTGTCAAAGCTACAGTCTATGGCAGTGGTTCTTAACCTGTGGTCCAGGGGCCCCCAGGGTCTGCAGTGTCCTCACAGGGGGTCCACGAAGGCTTGAAGGCTGCTTGGCCCACCTCCTTCCTGCAGTGGAGCAGCTATGTGACAGGAGCCAAGGCAAAGGCTGGCTGGCTTGGCCTGAGCATTGCCATTCAATCCGCTCCAGCCACAAACTTACAGGAAGAAGCAAGAGAAAGTCTTCTCTCCCTCTCCAGTGCCTCTGGGAAGGATTAATGGGTGGTGTAATTGTGTTGTTGTTGTTGTTAGGGTTTTAAATCTTGAGTTAATAAGTGTTGGGGGTCCATGGCAACAAAAGATACTTAAAGGGAGTCCCAGGTAAAGAAAAGGTTAAGAATCACTGGTCTATGGTGAGCATTTGATCAGTGCAGATCATTAATCATATGGGTTTATGAAGGCTTGTTGGCAGTTACATGGGAAAGTTGGTTGCCTATTCTTTACAGATATTTCTTTTTCTTTGTATAATTTCATTTACTGGATCATGGTTTTGTGGTGTTTACTAAATCCCTTTGACATGATACCAGCTGTATAAGATAGGATTACTCTTTGTCCTGGAAGAGATGAGATGGGAAGTCATCTTCAAATGAATGTTCCATGTGTCTGTTCTCAGCAAAGTCAGACCCCTGGCAGTTGGCTGCTAGGACTGAACAAAGTGGCTGTCAGTCCAAATGTGTCCAGAGGCAAGTTCTAATCCTGTCCTCTGGGGTAGTAGCTACCGCTCCTAATTTGGTGTCATTTGCAAATGTATTAAGCATGCCCTCTATTCCATCATCTAAGTCATTGATAAAGATGTTGCATAGCACTAGACTCAGAACAGAACGCTGTGGCCCTCACTAGTGACTTTTCTCCAGGATGAGGGGGAGCCAATGGTGAACATCCTTTCGGTTTCGTCGGTCAACCAGTTACAAATCCACCTAACAGTAACATAATCTAGCCCACATTTTGCTATCTTGTTCACAATAATATCATTGGGGACCTTGATAAAGGCCTTATTGAAATCAAGATATGCCATATCAACAGCATTGCCTTCATCTACAAAGCTTGTATCTTTATTAAAAAAAAAGAGATAAGATTCATCTGGCATGACTTGTTTTTGAGAAGCCCATGTTGACTTTTAGTGATCATGACATTGCTTTCGAAGTGCTTACAGATTGTCTAATTATCTGCTCTAGAATATCTGCTCTAGAATCTTTCCTGGTATTGCTGTCAGGACAACTGGGTGGTGGTGACTTGTGTATACTTGTGACTTGAATTCATTCAGAAAAGCCTGATATTCCTGTACTAACTTTTTACTTGTTCTGTGCTGCATTTTCCATACTGCATCATCTGCTTCATTTTCCCCAGGTTGAGCACTGTTTTCCTCTTGGTAGAAAACCAAGGCAAAGGAAGTGTTGAGTAATTCTGCCTTTTCTGTGTCCTCTTTTAAGCATTTCACCATCTTCTCCACACAGTAGTCCTACCCTTTCTTTGTTCTTCCTTTTGCTACAGACATAACCAAAAAGGCCCTTTTAATTGTTTTTAATCTCTCTAGCAAGCATGAACTTGTTCTGTGATTTAACTTTTCAGACCTTCTTGCTGTGTGCTCACTATTTATTTGAATTCCTCTTTGGTGATTTCCCTCTCTTTTCATTTCTTGTGCAAGTCCCTTTTAAATCCTAGGTCAGATTAAATTTCTTTAGAGATCCATCCTGGTTTCTTTTGACACCTCCAGTTTTTCCTCCTCAGTGGAACCGTTTGGAATTGTGCCTTCAATATCTCACTTCTAAGAAATCCCCATCCATTATGAACACCCTTCTCTTTTAACATTCCTGACCATGGGATCACACCCAGTATATCCCTATGTTTGCTGAAATCAGCTTTCTTAAAGTCTAGAATGCATGTTTGACTGTGCTTGACTTCTCCTTTCCTCTGTATAACAAACTCCAGGAGAACATGATCGCTCTCACCTAAGGATCCCACCATTTCCACTTCATCAACCAGGCCATCACTGTTGATTAGGATGGGATCTAAAATAGCTGATCCCCTACTTGCCTCTTCCACTTTCTGGACAATGAAATTGTCTTCAAGGCAAGTGGGGAATTTATTGGACCTTCTATTCTTGGCAGAGTTTGACTTGCAAGAAACAGCCAAGGTGAGCAGGGGCACTACATCTAGGCTCATCAAGCAAGATAGGCACTTCTGGCCACAGTGCATGCTACTTTTTGAAACTGAGGGGAGTTCAAAAGTAGCTTCTAACATGGAGGAAACCTGCACTTTAAATGAAACAGTTGAATAATCATGTGGGCCCATGCAAGCTCATGTCTGTACCTAAAATAAGTGTTGGAGTCTCAGCGCTTGGATTGCATCCCTGTTAAGTCAAGAACTGAATGGGCTGCATTGAGCAAGTTACTGTCACTTTTGTGTTTTTTTGTGCTGTGAAGGAGAACAAAATGAAGAGTTTAAACCACTTTGCAACTAATATGTGTCTGTATATAAAAGCAGAATGTTTGTCTGTCAGAGCCATGATTCTAAAACCATGAAACCTGAAACCTGTCATGGATAACAAGGTGACTCTAGGGGTGTGCTTTTAAGGGTTATTTGTTTTTGGGTTTTTTTTAAATACAGTCAGTTAATTTTAATGCATGTCCCTGTGTCTCTGAGTTTGAAACCTACAATACCAAATGCACTCAGTAGGCAGCAGAGTTCTTTGGCGCATAGCTTTTCAATGGATGGATTTTGAAGCCAGGGGAATAATCCATGAATGGGCAGATGTGCAGGCCTTTCCCCTTCTGTGTCTGAGCCCCCTCCCCCGACATGGAGTAGTCAGACTCCTCCCTCAGGAGGGCAGTGTGGTTGCACCATAACAGTGGACATGACTTCACTCAAATAATGCAGTCATGCTGTGTCTAACTGTTGTGGAATGTTTACTTGAAGTCTTTGATGCATCAGAATAAGAGCTGTTCTAACCTGTGCAGAGCTGGGTATTTTCACCAGTGATTAATAATCACTAGACACTAGAAAAATCCTGTTTCTCTGATGTGATGAAAAGTCCTGTTTCTTTGATGAATTCACAGTTCACAGAGTACTTAATTTTAAAACAGTGAAAGCTTCATGAAATTTGGAAGGAGTTGAGGGGAAGCAATAATCTAGCAGGGAGAGAGAGCTTTAGTGAGAGAATTTGCAAATTGTTTTCCTCCACTGAAACTTTTAGCTTGAGTGGAAACAAGATATAATCCCTTGTGATAATACAATGATTAATAATGGATTTAAGGGTGATTAAAGGTATGACAGGGTGGAGCCATGATTCTCCTTTGACCTTTTGCTTTCAATTTAATTAGGGTGCAATTTCAACCACATTTTTTTATTTCTGAAACCTTTTACAATTAGGCTGCATGCAAGTCATGTGCGTAGAGTTTGCTTGTTGTTCTTATGGGATGGTGACAAAAAAATAGAACTGTATATTGCAGAAAACTGCACAGCAAAGGATTGGCAACAATGTATGGAAAATTATTCATGACTCTTAGCTAATGAGATTACTCTTTAGAAACAGCCAAAGTTTAAATTTCTCACTCACTGGTAGAGGAGATGAATCTATTACAGCCTTGGAAACATTTTGGAGAGGGAGAAGAGCTCTTGAATTTTTGCAAAGCATTTTAACTGATGAACATTAAGGGCTAAATTCAGTCTTACTTCTAACTAGAGTGGTCCTACTGAAATTAATGAAACTTATATCATTGTTGACTGACAAGTGCCATTCATTTCAATGGGTTTACTCCAGCTGGGACTAAAACTGGTTTTATCTTTAAAGCTCTTGGTTGAGTGTTTACAATGGCATATTTCACATTACATAATAGAATTGTTACCCTAAGAAGTGGGAGGGTGCTTTAGAGACCCACCCATGATACCAAAATCTCTATTATCAGCTGGTGAAGTTATTAGCTCAAACAGATGCCTGTGAGAGGAGGGTAACTGCAGGAATCCTTGCACCTATGTATACCAGTACTAACTGCGGAGAACACTCCAGCTTTAAAGTGAAATAGAGTATTTTTATTGGCAATAACACAAAATGCATTCACACATACAACACACATTCCTAAGAACCATGCAAAGCTATCAAGGAGTAAGGCAGAAAAATTGGATAGAGGGAGATATTTGGCGATAGTTACCAAACTTGAAGAGTTGAAAATACTCAGACAAGTGGCTGAGGGTGACATAGGAGGTTCTGATCCAAGGACGTGCCGAGAAAGAGAGTGGCCAGGTTTGTCCACTGTGGTACACCTTTCTATTGTTGGGGGACTAATATTTATACCCTAGTCAGAAGGGGTATTTTGACTAGGACAAAGCCTGGATGGCCTCCCACCAGATAGACAAACAAAACCAAAACTCAACTGATTGTGTTAATGGCTGGGGGATAGGAATTGATTGGTTTATGACAACCTCGCAATGCTGGACAGGAGGGGGTGTGTTATGACTATGCATGACAGGGTATGAGATGAGATTTCCTTAGGAGAAGATTTGAGGATGGTCACTTAATTGTTTGGTTGAATGACTCATTGCTGAGGTGCCCAAGAAAGGATTAGCACATACCTCCTTAATGACTATGTTTACTATGGGGCTTCCACACAATAGGCTTGCTTGCCAAAATATTTCTAAGACACATCCCAAGTCATTGTGACCTCCACCTGACCTTTTTGGTTTGCCCCAACCAACCTGAGCCCAAAAAGTGTCCAATATTTCCAATTATGAGATATTGTGGGGAGGGTGGTAGTAAGGCATGCTAACAGAACAGGAAGGCTATTTCAGTAGATGTGGGTGATCAGATAAAACAATCTGAAGTGTATAAGACATTTGGAAATAACTTTGCAGAGCATATGGGCAATACAGATGAGTAATGATATCATATAAGAGAGATTTCCTGTCAAAGAAAAATATAATTGGTCAAACAGAATAAAATTATCAACAGCAGCAGAATCTGTACATGTAGTCCTCCACCCCACCAAACCTCTGAAGACAGAAAGCTCTTCTTACAACTGAGATGAGCCTAACCATAGAGGAGCACTGCATGAGGGCAGTTGTGGACCTTGTAAACAAACCAAGATGGATGAAGCACTTTCTGCAAAGAGACAACATTCTCCCCAGACTGCCCACAGCCAAATAAAACCTTCTCCACACAGTGAGATGTGTGGATTGCTGCAATCCATGTGAAGCATGAACTCAGGCCTCCTTATTTATCACATTTTTGTGCATCTGTGTATAATCCAAAACTGCACATGGGGAACACACCAAACCTGAACAGTGACCCAGCTTGCAGTTGCAATTTTTTTTAAAACTTGGCAAGTGAAATTGAACTCTTATGCAAAGGCAAGAAAAATACTAGAGCTATATAGATGAAACAGGTGACTATTGATCTCAAGGATTTAATGACACTCCCTTTAAAATGTCAAAAAGCAAAACAAACAACCTTTTATTTTACTATGCACACAGAAGATCAAGTCTGGGAGAAGGAGATGCATGGCCTCATGATTTGGTTAATAGAGAAACAAGCCAAAATATGTTAAAACGAAGTCGGTTTCTGGAATCTTTTGAAGCAAGACTAAAGAATGCTTGAGCAGACTAAGAATAGCATCATTTTACAAGATTACTTTTTAGAATAATGCCCACTGACAGAGCCAGTAATTAAATATGGCATCTGTATTCACAATGACTGTAGATTAATGGTGATGATGTCTCTAAATGAAGCATCTATCCCATTTCACAGAGTAAATGCTTCCAGACTGACAGATTAACTGATTGGTTAAGGTGAGGATCAGACCTTCATCGGTCTTTGTATTTTGCAGGTCTTATCAGCATAGCAGATTGGAGAATGACTGCAAAGACATTTACAACCATCAACCCTTAAGAGCTAATCCAATATTATGGAGCTTGGAAGACATTTGAAGGTGAATGCCCACATGTCTGCACTGAATCTGAATCCTTTCATATCCACATATCCCTAAGAGATTATCCCATATCCACCTCGTTATATTTCTGAATGAGCAGATAATTAGAGAGGGACCCAGGTGCACTATACAAAGCAAATCCAGATGGCTAAGCCAAGTGAGCTATGCCACGTGCAGCACCTGAGGAAGCATAGCTCGAGGAAAAAAACACAACAGCAACTAGCTAGACTTTCATTATGAAAGCAAAATCTCTTTCCCAAAGCCTCTAAGAACTTTCTAGTCCAAAATAAGGGATGCAGAATTATGTTCTGCCATGTAAAAACCATGGAGTACTCAGCAGCTTTCAACTCAAAATCCTCAGGGGCTATAGAAAGCAGAGCTAGAAAAGTTTCTTTTTCAGTTTGAACTCTGTTTGAGTTTCCCAAATAAGGATCATTCTAGCCACAATATTAAGATGTGACACCTTCTTCAGGATTCTGTGTTCCAATTATAAACTGATCCTTATAGTCAATTCTAAAAAAAAAAAAATCCAGGACACAGACAAGCTCAACTGAATATTTGCTCAATTACCTTGCTGTCTCAGGTATCAAGAGATCAATGGTTTGCTTTCTTCATATGTAACTCCAAGTTAAAATTATGGCCACTGTATTAAAGAAGGGCAATGGAAGAATCACTCCTGCCACCATTTTATAATATTCATAGGTATGGTATCCTGACTATAGCTCTGAGGTGGCAGACCTATCTAGTTCTCTACATGTTTTCAATATACAAGAGGAATAGAGAGGACTGTTAAGAGTTCATGCATTGCTGCATTGTGTTTCTGTGGCACAGCGCTCAGGTCAGAGAATGGGTAGTAAGCTGAACATAGGTGCATGAGTAGCCTGTTCCTTGGGAGACATTATTCACAACAAGAGTATGAGTGTAACTTGGAAAAGTTGGTTTTCTTGAACTACAACTTCCATAATCCTCCAGCTAGCATGGCTGGTGTGATTCTGGGAGTTGTAGTAGAAAATGATCACTTTTTAAAGTTCAGAGTGGGACCTGTTACCCCTCTCTTACCAAGATGATTCCCCTAGGCTTTTTCCTTGTCAAAAGATAGTTCTCAAAAGGAGAGACATAGTTTGTCAACTGCCCACTCCATGACATTTTGAGGTTTGGCTGCGTTTTTAAAAATTATATTTGTAGGTCTGTACACAACCTTTTTTGTGACTTCTAAATCAGCCCTGTTGCTCTTCCATTGTCACATTACTTGAGAGGTTTTAAAAGTTATGCCTTTGCTTCATTTCTGTGAAAAATCATTTGTAGAAAATACTATTTTTACAGTCTTCCAGATAAGTTGGAGTTGGACCAGATTTAATATCTGTACTTAAGCAGCTTAAACCAGTGAGAGTGTGATGTAACCATTCTTGAACAAACATATCAATTTTAATTCTTAAGTCTATACAGATGATATCTGAGATCTAGTTTTTAGTATCTTAAAATAGTGTTAGACCTTGTTATAATTGATCAGTACGATGTAATACTAAAAGATTCTTCTAAAGAAAAAAAAGTCTTGTTTATTTATCCAACATTTTTCTTGTCTTGTTTTGACTTCCTGATATTGAAGTTATCTTTTGGAGAATATTTCAGAGTGAGGGAAAAGTCTGTAAACTTGTAATAAAAAAATAAATTTAAAAATAAGTAGAATTCAGTCCTCTGGATATCTCATTAGCAGCTCAGAGGAAGAAGTTGCTTCATTTTTACTACATAATAATTGAAAAGATGCCTGATAAATGGAAAAAGGGGTTGTGCTATCATGGAAGGAATAATATTAGGGTTTATTTATACAGGATTCTAATGCCACATCATCTCTTACATAACAAAAAAAGCCATCAAGAGTATTAGAATATAACACATAGGGTTAAAACTGGGGACAGGGATGTGAGTGAAAGCAGAAATGAGACCCAGCTTCAGCATCCTTAAGCACTTGGGAGTAAATTAGACCTGCACACATTGAGCATAGTGATCTGAAGAGGGCTCTGTAACCATGTTCAGCTGAATACACTTACAAAATTCCCATGAGCAGAAACTGTTTGTCTCATTTCCCCTGTATCTAATAGTTGAAGCAATCTGTAGGTAGCTGCCATTCCACATATCCAGTCATTCCCTCTCTGAAGTTTATCTTCTGTCCCTCAAATAGAAACATGGAACTTTGTGAATTTGAACATAGCTGAAACAGTGCATATGCAATGCATATGTGCACACCTCTCCACATGTCATCATAATGCATGCATGTCTATGTATTTCAGTGTCCATTCATTAGCCGTGGAGCTGTCATATATGAAACAAAGCTGTTAGCCTTCAAGTTGCCACAAGTCAAGGCATCTCCCACAGGTTTTTTTTTTTTATCATAACTTCTTTTCATGCTGAAAACTTAGTTCTCTGTTTGAAATGTATGGCAGCATCTCTGTGTACATCCATTCATTTTGATGCAGTGCCAAGTGGGGAATATACTCCTTATACTTATACCCATAACCTTATTTCCTGCTTTCCACTAAAGACAGCAATACATCTCATTGTTTCTGCTGGAACATTATTCCCTCAGGCAATGCAGTTGACAGGTTGGTGTAAATAAACATCTGAATTGCAAATATAATGGCTTGCGGGCAGAGAGGGACAAAGAAAGAGGCTTGGGTATACTACAGAGCCACCAAGGTGAAACATGTGTTTGATGCTGTTTACACAGTGAAAAGAGTTTGCATGAACAGAGGTTGGAGAGGCAGTGGTCTACTTGAACACATATACAAACTCCTTTACATCAATTGTTTCCACAAAAAGCAGAAATGCTATTCCACAGAATAAGAAAAACATGCTACTTTTCAGTTTTGAAGTCCATACCTAGCAGCTATTCTGATAAGCTTCAGTTCTAACACAAGCTTTGTAAACCACATTTAACCAAACTTGGTTCTTCTTTGTGGTCTCTGTGAAATGAGACCTTTTTTTTTTTTTTTTTGCAATGGCCAAAAGAAAGAGATATAGAGTAGAGAAAAAAGTAGTACCATAAATAGGAAAGAAAAAAAATGAATTGGGAAGCTCATAGAATGTTCCAAGAGAAGGTACTGATGTGGCAAATGAAAAGGATTTGAGGCAGGTGTGCTGAGACATGCATATTTAGGGATTTGGCTTCCACCAAATCTCTTAGCTCAAGAATGTTCTGTGCAGGTTGCAGGTAGAGAGGGCAGGAGCAAAGAACCCATTGTGTGAATTCACAGATGTTCACTCAAAGAACTTCAGTTACAGGTAAGCAACATGTTCTTACAGAGTCTTTTAGGAACTCTGCACTCAACACATGAAGGACTACATTATTTTTGGGTGCTAAGGGATGTTAGGGTGCATTTGCTTATATGCATACTCACATCTCTTTCTCTAGTATATGTGCTTGTGAATATCTGAACTCAACTAATTTTGTGGCCAATGTCAGGGAAAAGTAGAAGGCCACCTTCCAAATAACCTAGTAGAGTTTGCACATCTTCAGGGCTTGTATATTTAGATATAGCTGTGATTCCCAAGAACACATGCATGACCTTCCAGTATACCATGAGAAGTGGTTCTCAAATCAGAAAATGTGACTAGACTCTCAACTAGGTGTTCTAGAACCAAGAGGAGAAGACAGGACTTATTCCAGCCCTGGCAGGAGATCACCTGCACACCCAGAGTGGATCCAGGTCCTCTAGGGTTTTTTAAAAAAATGTGTGGGATTTTTAAAGTATTGTTACAAAAGAGGAAATAGAAAAAAGAAAAGAAAAAAGGAGGGAATTACACCGATGTGTAGTTAAAGCAGTAAGTTCTTCTGACAATAGAATGACAGATGCTGAATGTTTATGTTTCCAGTCTTGGAGTTTAAGACTTCTAGCAGTAGTGAAAGCACAGAGAATCAAACTACAGTCATCCCTCCATATTCACAGCTTTGAATTTTGCGGTTCTGCCTATTCGCAGAAATCCTAGGCTCCCCCCCAAGGAACACGTTTGGGGAGTGGAGCCAAACCACAGGAAAGCCCTGCTGCAAAGCCGCTGAGCCTCCAAGTGCTCGGCAGCAGCAGTACAGTGGCGGTGGCATGGTTGAGGCCCCATAGGTATGGTGGCATTCTGTTTTGGGGGGGAGACCAAGCCCGAGGAATGCAGCCCGTTCCGTGGCTTTGCCCTGAACCCGGAGCATTCCCCAGGCTTGTCCCCCCCAACCGCACTGAACCCCGAGGAATGGCCGCGGTCAGGGCAAAGTTGCCAAACATGGCTGGTCTTCAGCCTTGCCTCCCCGCACAATTGAATGGAAACTGCAGGAAACGCTGAAAGCAGCTGCTGCTGCAGCTACCATTCGGTTGGGGTTGGAAAGGCTTGAGCTTGCCTCTCCCATCCCAACTAAATGGAAGCCACAGGAACTGCCGAAAGTGGCAGCTCCTGTAGCTTCCATTTGGTTGGGACGAGAGAGGCTCAGGCTTGCCTCCCCCGCAACCGAATGGAAAACCCAGGAACTGCCGAAAGTGGCCACTCCTGCGGCTTCCATTCGGTTGGGGTGGGAAAGGCTCAGGCTTGCCTCCCCTCAACTGAATGGAAGCCCCAGGAACCACCGAAAGCAGTCCTCGGTTTTGTCCCTTGACGAAAGCCGATTTAAGCAGGGTGCTCACCAAGCAAAGCGTGGGCGAAAGCATGGGTGCTTTGCTTGGTGAGCTCCCCACTTAAATCGGCTGTTGTCCCTCACACACAAGGGATGAAAGCCAGTTTAAGCAGCAGCAGTGGAAGCATGGTGGTGGTGATGGAGCGCATGGTGGTGGGGGCATGGTGGCAAAGATGGGGCAAGTGACGGTGGTGGCGGCAGCGGCAGAGGCCTGGGAGGCCTAGGCATGCCAGGTTGCAGTGGTGGCTGCCTGGGTGATGAGCCTCTCTCCCTTCCTCCCTCAGGGTGGTCTATCCATGGCCCCTCAATCATAGAATCATAGAATTGCAGAGTTGGAAGAGACCACGAGGGCCATCCAGTCCAACCCCCTGCCATGCAGGAAATCATGATCAAAGCATCCCTGACAGATGGCCATCCAGCCTCTGTTTAAAGACCTCCAAGGAAGGAGACCCCACCACGCTCCGAGGGAGTGCGTTCCACTGCCGAACAGCTCTTACTGTCAAAAAGTTCCTCCTAATGTTGAGGTGGAATCTCTGTTCCTGGAGCTTGCATCCATTGCTCCGTGTTCCAATCTCTGGAGCAGCAGAAAACAAGCTTGCTCCATCTTCAACGTGACACCCCTTCAAATACTTAAACAGGGCTATCATATCGCCTCTTAACCGTCTTTTTTCCAGGCTAAACATACCCAGCTCCCTAAGTCTCTCCTCATAAGGCATGGTTTTCAGACCCTTCACCATTTTAGTCGCCCTCCTCTGGACATGCTCCAATTTGTCAATATTTGCATTATTTTTTTTGCATATTTTCCATATTTGTGGGGGTCTTGCGTCCCTAACCCCTGCAAATATGGAGGGACCACTGTACACTGATCCTCAGTTAGTTCTACTTCACAAGAATGTAATTTAAAAGAACACATGTATTTACAAATACTGAAGATTTTTCTGACACAAAAAATATTTTATAACTAGAGATGTGAAGTCCCATGAAAAAAAATTGGGGCAAAACACATTTTTCAGTAGGTTGTCTGTGGGTTTTTTCCAGGCTGTGAGGCCATTTTCTGGAAGAGTTTATTCCTGACATTTCGCCTGCATCTGTGGCTGGCATCTTCAGAGAATGGTTGGGTAGGAGTATGCGGGGGATTATATACTGGGGGACCACCTTATCTCCGGGACCGCCTCCTTCCGTACAACCCTCCCTGCACACTTTGGTCCTCTGGGAGGAATCTGTTACAGCCTATGAAAACAAGGCTGTCGGTGACCTCCCAGAGGGCCTTCTCTGCTGCCGCTCCCAGATTATGGAATGGCCTGCCAGACGAGATCCATCTTATTACCACCTTAGACAGCTTTAAAAAAGCTGTCAAGACGGATCTTTTCCAGCAGGCCTTTCCTGAACAACTATCCTGGCCCAAGACTCAGCTGTCCTTTCTGAGCTGCAATCAGATTTTTTTTAACTATTTATGTTTTAATTTTTTTTCTAATGTATATATTTTTAATTATTGTATGTTTTTAATCTTTTATAATTTAATATTATTTTAAGGGGTGGGTGGGCTAGGTTACTGTGACTATGGAGTTTTATATTATTATTATTATTATTATTATTATTATTATTATTATTCCTGTGAGCCCCTGTTGGAGAAGATATCTAAATTTGTGTATTTGAAGGAGTGGTTGTTGGGGGAGATATGCAATCCTAATCCTCCTTGCATTTCTATACCCAGAAACTACCCATTCAAATACACAGATTTACATATTCTCTCCAACAGGAGCTCACAGTATGTAAACCCCCCCCCACACTCCTACCCAACCATTCTCTGAAGACGCCAGCCACAGATGCAGGCAAAATGTCAGGAATAAACTCTTCCAGAACACAGCCTCACAACCCGGAAAAAAACCACAGACAATCTATGGATGCCAGCCCTGAAAGCCTTTGACTTCACATTTTTCAGTTATTGTCCAGAGCCTTTTTTCCTGTTTTTTTTTTAAATTAAAAATGGATTATGGAAATTCTCTTTATATAGTCAGACCCCCTGTATCCACAGAACCAGTATCCACAGTTTCAGTTCTCCACAGGACACAAAATAGGGACAATACCACAGAGTCATGCTGGAAAATGCCAAGAGAGGCATTCTCTTTAGACATTTTCTAGGTCCTCCAATGCAACTTTATGGTATGTTTTTACCAGAAGTCCTTTATTTTAACAGGGTTCCTTGTTACTTGTGGTTTTTGGTATCCATGGTGGATCGAGGAACTGAACCCCTGTGGATAGGGGGGATCTGGCTGTAGAATAAAATATTTAAGACAAGTTTTGCATCTTTTCACTCCCTGACATTATTTCTAAATGCTATGTTGCAGGTAAAAAATGTATGTAAGACTGTGTGCAGTGTCTCACATCAGTGCAATTTCTGGTCTTGGTTTCCTTTTTTCTTTTTACAGGAATGTTTTATGTCTGCCTGGTGCTATGGAGGACTAGAGGGTCAAGATAATTTTGTTTACAGTTTCTCCTCTAAAGGGGGGGGGCTTGTTAGCTCTCAATAAATTGGCAAAAGAAAAAAAAGCTCCCTACAGTTCAAGAGTTCTTAACAGTTCAAGACCTTGTAACTCCATTTGTAACAAAAAATTAAAAAGTAAATTCAATTTGTAATTATTTTCATTAGCCTGCACTTTTAATATAACAAATATACTATTTTTATGTCAAGCCAAGTTATACATAATGCATTTTATGTTCTTAAAGTAACAAAGTGACTTTCAATTTCTACAGGGTGCTAAGATTGCACATTTTTAATTTTTCTGAAAAAAATTCCATTTTTCCAAAAAAAAAAAGGGGGGGGAACCCATGCTTTCAAAATTTCCAGAAATTTTACATCACTAGGAGCCAGTGTGGTGTAATGGCTTGAGTGTGGGACTAGGAAATTGGGAGACCAGGGTTCAACACCCCGCTCATCCATGGATACCAACTGGGTGACTTTGAGCCAGTCACCCTCTCTCTGCCTCAGAGGAAAGAAAAGGCAAACCCCGTCTGAGCAAATTCTACTAAGAAAACTCCATGATAGGTTTGCCCCATGGTTGCCATAAGTTAGAAATTTGCCCCATGGTTGCCATAAGTTAGAAGACACACAATAACAAGGTATAACATAAGCAACCTACTAATTAAACTGTGGAAACTAAAGTGAACCCCTGTGGTTGAACAACCATTCATGATATAAAGATGAATATGGTGGTATTACGTAGTACATTTTTAAAGTAAAAGCAGTGTTTGTACTAGGAATTTAGAAGACTATAGTAGTAGAGCCAGGAATTCTATAGCGGGAAATTCCTTGAACCTGTCATAGCCCTCTTGGTCTGTGTCAGGTAGCACGTTTCCTTAGTTAAGTGCTGTAGACAATGCATATCATGACTGAGTCCTAGTGCCTCTTTCTAACTAGGTAGATAACATCTTCAAAGAATGGGGATCTGAAGTGGAACTAAAATGCCAAGGGGAAGCAAAAAGATAAAAACAAGCTTAGTACATTATCTTACTTTAGGTAGTTTTAGAGCAATCCAGTTATGGAAAATGGCTCAGTTCTTTCCTGTTTCTTAATGAGGAAGTTCCAAACTAGTGCTTCAAATAGTCTGCTATTATGAGTCAATTTTCTGCTCCCTTTTATGTATTGTAATGCTTGTATAGGGTGAGTAAGTCAGATGGTGTTTTTCTTTTCTATTGATGCCTTCCTCCGTTTCCTAGAATCAATTTTAAATGCTTTTATAAAAGGGGAGCAGCACTTACTTACAGAGTTGGATCCAGAAACAGCCTCCAGAACAGAACTTGGAGGACTGCATTCCTTCCTCCTACATACCACTCTTGATTTTTAGAAAATGTTTACTCAGTTTTCTCAAAATATCTCCCGGTACTGTCTAGGGGATGTGAAGGGGCAATTTTGCTGTGCCCCTCTCCAGCTGTTTTAAGCCCAGGAGGAACATTTTTAAAGTAGCAAGTAAACTAGGCTGACTATAAATCCTATTAAGTTGAATGGGGTTTAATCCCAAATATAGGATTGAAGCCTGTGTGGTGTAGTGGTTTGAGTGTTGGACTAAGACACTGGGAGACCAAGAGTTCAAATTCCTGCTCTGCCATGGAAACTTACTGGGTGATCTTGAACAAGTTACCCTCTCAACCTCAAAGAAAGGCAAGGGCAAACTCCCTCTGAACAAATTCTGCCAAGAAACCGCCGTGATAGGGTCTATGTGGCCTTAGGGTCACATAGGTCAAAAATGACTTGAAGACATACAACAACAACATAGGATTTCAGCCTAAATTAGTCAAAGTTCTTACTGAAATTGGTGGGATTTCACTTAATCATGAGTTTTACAAATGCAAATGATATGTATCTAGGTCAGTTTGTATCCAACCCATTACTTTGTTATACAGTTCAAAATTCATAGTATGTAGTACAAGTAAAGATGCTTTTAGAGATTCAGAATTACATAAGGAAATGGAAATGTGGCCAAGAGCTTTCATTCTGGGCCTGTGAATTATATACTGTGCTGCTGACTAGGGGAAAGTAGTGAGATCCCTTGTGTCCCATTCATTCACATATGACACTTGAGTTTAGTTTCTGACCCGTCACCACATTTTCAGTAGTCAGTGCTGTTGTAGGAAGTCATTGATACATTTCATATGGCTATGCTGATTAAAGAAAACTAGGTGTGATTATAGCTGTGTTTGCAAAAGTCATTGTGGAATGCCAGTTTAGGATTATTATTTTTCCTTAGTTTCCAAAATCCTATCTACCTGGATCACCTCAAGGGACTCTGCAATAATTTAGAAAAATATTCAGTAAAGCATTTTTATATATTTAAAAATAATCCAGATGTATTCAGTTAGGAGGAAAATAGTTTAGAACCACTTCTGCAAATTCTGCAAGTTTACCTTTATTTCCACAGTGTGAGGAAGATGGCCTGTAAGTGTTCGACAAGATGGCATTCTTAGAGCAGATCCTCACATGTGTGACAAATTTACACCCAACCTAACAAAATTGAATTCTGGGGTGGTGGAGATCAGAATGTGGTATGCCGTTTCCTATTGTGACAAGAGTGACACACATTTTCTGTATCAGAGTGGTTTTGATTGACTGATTGAATCAATAACACCTGTGTATAAATATTTCTTAGTGTGAATTTACACTGAATTAATTGTGAGCTACTTCATATATTCTAAAGTAGACAGGGTAAAAGCACAAATGAAACTTAATTCTTGCTCACAGTTTCAAATTTAATATTTTTCCACAATTGGAACAGAAGTTATATCCCTGCAGAGGCAAAATGCCTTATCTCCTATCTTGGGGCATGTTCTGACAGTTTGGAGATAAGCCTGAACATTCAAGCCTCCTTTATGATAATTTTTTGGATACCTAAACTAGCTTTAAGTCACTGACATGCTACTCCAGCTTTTCCAAGCTTGATACCCTCTGTGGAATGTACTGGCTGTGGTGTTATGGGAATTACAGTCAAATACATTTGGAGGGCACCAGGTTAGGGAGTTCTAAGGATGAGAAAGGCCATGCTTCTATCTCTTTTTAATCTTTTTGATCTCTTTTTGATGCCCCCAAGCCAACAGCCCTTTCTCACAGCCTCTCTTATTAGCATGTTCGTTGGGAGGTGTAAGAGATCATAATAGCTATCTCAAGTAGAGTAATCAATTAGCAAGTCAGAAGCTGAACAACAAGCAGTCCCACACCTTCTTCCCCCCCCCCAGCCTAGCAGAGAAGAAACAAGTTGACTCTTATTTCTAAAACACATAAAAGTAGCCTTACTTACAAATACTTGTTCATAATAAAAAAAGCATGGTCTAATGAGAGGGAGAGAGAAGAGAAGATGGTTGCAGCTTAAGACTGATGCAGAAAGAAAGAAGGTGTGGGAAAACACACAAATAAGAAATCGCCATAAATACAGTTGTCCCTTCATACTCGTTGGGGTTTGGTTCCAGGACCCCTGTGGATACCAAAATCCGTGAATACTCAAGTTCCATTATACGCAATGGCATAACAAAATGGTGTCCCTTATATAAGATGGCAAAATCAAGGTTTGCTTTTTGGATTATTATTTTTTAAGAATATTTTCAAGCCATGAATACTTAAATCTGTGGATACGGAGGGACAACTGTATATGCCATATCTAAACTCCTCTAGAGCAACCTGCAATACTGTATATCAGTGAGTACAGGCATACAAAGGCTGTAATGGTAGAATGAAGAAAAATCAAAATCGCTGCAGAAAGGATGGCACTGTTGCCTTGGGTCTGTATCCTTAGAGCAGTGAGGCTATAATGATGGGTGGATATTTAGATAGTAAGTAAAATACTCAGGAGGGCTCCATGGTCGAAGCCAGAGCTTCAGGAAATTAAATTAAGCCACATTTGAAGTTATTGAACATAGAATACATATATGAACTGTCTACTTAGCAAAACTGCTTGGTCCAAATAAGTTTTTAAAACTTCCTTTAAAGGCTGCACCAAACATGTAAAGTGAAAAGCAGCAGAAGGGAGTTCCACAATTTAGAAACCACTATCAAGAAAGTTGAGTCCCTTCTACTCACCAGACTAGCTTTTCTAACTCACAGGTACATGGACAGGATCTCTGACAATGACCAACCATACAGGCAGGATTGTAGAGGAAAAGCTGTCAAAGTGCAATGCTAGACCCTCTTGAACACATACAGAGAGTCAGGCATCACTATAGTACAGCCTGTGCAGGTGGCCTCATGCTGAGAGAAATCACTCAGAGACAAAGCATATAGGAAGCAAGCTTTACTTGTCAAAGAGCAGAGCAGAAGCAACAGACGTACTACAGATATGATACAGATATATATAGCTGGATGGGATATATATATATATATATATATATATATCTGGATGGGATATACAGTCAAGTCAACAAAATCCATTTCTCAGGCTCACTGCCTGAACATTTTGTTCTCACCGAGATCCAAGCCTTTCCAGACTCAGGTGCCAGAACGTCCCCCACATTTCCGGCCTCTGCAATAATAACAGCTGCAGATAGGTCAACATGGTCTCTGTTGAAACACTTTCTTTGCCCTAGAAATATATATTCACCATTTTTTCAAACACAATAAAGGAATATACCTGCAGGTCACCTTGCCTCAGACTGAATAAGGCTTCTGTTATATATGCCTTCAAGTCAATGGGAAGGGGGGGTCACCTTCTCCCACTTCCACGGGATTCCACCTTTGCATCATCAGCAGAAGTCTACCAATGGAACCTGGCCATAATTCCATTTTGAGAATGTTCAAGGGCAGGCAACCACTTCTAGAGGGGCAACTGATGCTGTTTTAGTGAGATAATGAAGTACTTAGTAACTGGGGTGCATAACTAGGTCTGCATTCCTATACCCACATTGTTGTTGTTGTCTGCCTTCAAGTCAACTCCTATCCTAGGGTCTTCTGGGCAAGATTTAGTCAGAGGAGGTTTGCCATTGCTTTCCTCTTAGGCTGAGAGAATGTAACTTGCCCAAGGTCACCCAGTAGGGTTACCAGATTAAAAACTGGACAGAGTTCCTGTAACAGAGATTCCACCTCAACGTTAGGAGGAACTTTCTGACAGTAAGAGCTGTTCGGCAGTGGAACGCACTCTCTCGGAGCATGGTGGGGTCTCCTTCCTTGGAGGTCTTTAAACAGAGGCTGGATGGCCATCTGTCAGGGATGCTTTGATCGTGATTTCCTGCATGGCAGGGGGTTGGACTGGATGGCCCTTGTGGTCTCTTCCAACTCTACAATTCTATGATTCTATTATTCTATACCCTAAAGTCACCAGATCCCATCTAATCTTGAAAGCTAAGCAGGGTCAGCTCTGGTTAGTATTGAATGGGAGACTGCCAAAGAATACCAGGTGCTGTAGGCTTTATTTCAGAGGAAAGAACTGGCAAAATCACTTCAATGAGTACTCCTGGCCTAAGAAGACTCCATTAAATTTGTGGGATCTCTATACATTTTTAGATATGAAATTTGAAAGTGTGTGCACAGAAACATTCCTTCTCATGCAACCAGATAACAAGCAACACATGCTTTGAAATTTTCTCTTCTAGTTGAGACAAAGTGTATCACACAACCAACAATTCAGTTGAGAGCTTGGGAGACATTTTTTTTTCAGAAGTGTTTTTTGTGTATTGAAAGAAAACTAAGTACTCAGTGGGAGTAGTGAATGAAATTTGGAAATGTTTATTAAAATGTAGATTACATTTTCCATGAAGCAATACATTGTAAGCCTACTGTACAAACTGAATTCTGCAGTAAAAAGTGTACCTTAGGCAAAATTTGCCCACATTGCTAGGTGTTTTTTTTTTATATTTCTCAAGGGACAGATGGTAAATACATGAGACAGGACTTTTTCCGTAGCAGCACCTTGGTTGAGAAATTCCCTTTCAAGGGAAGCAAGACCATATATATCCCAGTTGAGCTTCACACAAGCATCAAAATGGTATTATTCTGAAAAGTCTGTGGACTCCAAAACTGATTTTAAAATTAGTTTCAATATGATTTAGAAGAATGTTTTACCTATTATCCGCTATGAGTTTCTGTCTTTCTACTGATGGAGGACTTTATAATTGAACCTTAACAATCATTATAATATGTTTTGTGAAGAACTATATTGTTACCATCTAAATTTTCAAAGGACTGGGGAGATTTTCAGACGTGATTTTCAGGTCCATATATTCCAGAGCAGCTCCGTTGCTGCTGAGCGGCGGGGGAGCAGTTTTGGACAACGCCGTTCCTCTGGCGAGCCCCTCCGTGTCACTTCCGTGGCACAGTGGAGGGAGCCGCATCATATTTCACTCACGGGCAACAATTGTGAGTGAAATATGATGCGGCTTCCTCCATTCTGTTGCGGAGGTGACTCGGAGGGGTTCGCCGGGGGAGCATCGTCGTCCGGGGCTGCTCCCCTGCCGTGCAGCAGCAACAGAGCTGTTTTGGAATATATGGACCCAAAAATCACGTCTGAAAATCTCCTGGGTTTGTTCATACAGAGCTCATAGTTTACTGTTGTTATTTTTGTATTTTTGTAAGCCGCCCCGATTGTTTTTAACAGAGGGGTGGGGTAAAAATATTATTATTATTATATTATTATTATATTGTATTTTATTATATTTTATCTATTATATCTAGAAAGGAATGCCGTGATCACAAAAAGTCAACATGGATTTCTCAAAAACAAGTCATGCTAGACTAACCTTATCTCTTTTTTTTATAAGAGTTACAAACTTGATAGATGAAGGGAATGCTGTGGATGTAGTGTATCTTGATTTCAGTAAAGCTTTTGACAAGCCCCCCCCCCCGTGGTATTATTGCAAAAAAGTTAGTAACCTGTGGGCTAGACAATGCGACTGTTAGGTGGATTTGTAATTGGGTGACTGACTGAACCCAAAGGGTAGTCACCAATGGCTCCTCTTCATCTTGGAGAGAAGTGACCAGTGGGGTGCCACAGGGTTCTGTCCTGGGTCCAGTGCTATTCAGCATCTTTATCAATGACTTGGATGAGGGAATAGAGGGTATGCTCATCAAGTTTGCCGATGACACCAAATTAGAAGGGGTAGCTCAGAATCCAAAATGACCTCAACAGCTTAGAAAGCTGAGCCAATACTAATAAAATGAATTTCAACATGGAGAAATGTAGGATACTACACTTGGGCAGTAAAAATGAAATGCATAGATATAGGATGAGTGACACATGGCTCCAGGGCAGTACATGCAAAAAGGATCTAGAAGTCTTAGTGGACCACAAGGTGAACATGAGTCAGCAGTCTGATGCAGCAGCTAAAAAAGCCAATGCAATTCTATGCTGCATCAACAGAAGTATAGAGTCTAGATCAAGGGAAGTAATAGTGCCACTGTATTCTGCTTTGGTCAGACCTCACCTGGAATGCTGTGTCCAGTTCTGGGCACCACAATTCAGGAAGAATATTGAGAAGCTGGAACATGTCCAGAAGAGGGTGACCAGGATTGTGGGAGGTCTGGAGGCTGTGCCCTATGACAAGCAGCTTAGGCATCTGGGCATGTTTAGTCTGGAGAAGAGAAGGTTGAGAGGTGACATGATAGCCATGTTTCAATATTTGAAGGGCTGTCATACAGAGGATGGAGCAAGCTTGTTTTCTTGACTAGGACATGGAGCAATGGGTTCAAACTACAGGAAAAGAGATTCCACCTAAACATTAGAAAGAACTTCCTGACAGTAAGAGCTGTTCGGAAGTGGAATACACTGCCTCGTAGTGTGGTGGAGTCTCCTCCTTTGGAAGTTTTTAAACAGAGGCTGGATGGCCATCTGTCGGGAATGATTTGATTGTGTATTCCTGCATGGCAGGGGGTTGGACTGGATGGCCTTTGAGGTCTCTTCCAACTCTATGATTCTGTGAGGAGCCACCATGAGCAGAAAGGTGACAAAGCATTTTAATAAATAAACAGACCATAAACAAATTTTAATTAACTGGCCTTTAATATTTTACTAATTAGATTGTAACAACTAAATGGATATATTTTTGTTATTATAATTAGCTGAATTATGAAGATGAATGTTATGGATGAGAGAGCCTGGAAAACGTATCAGTGTTAGCTTCTGCGTTCTACTTGCTCAGGAAATGGATTCCTTAAAGTTCCTTAAGGGAACTTCAAAGCTTATTCTTGTTGGAGCCCATGGCAGAATTGGTTCAGTATTCTTTATCACAGCGCTGTAATCCAGAAAACCAAATGGGAAAGAAATATCCCTACTTTTTCACATTTGAAGTGTGAATTTTTATTTATCTGTTATTTCATACCTCTGCTATATTATTGGGTAGGTTTGCTGCTACTTTACTCTAATACTAATAGTAGTAGCAGCAGGGTTTTGTTTTGTTTTTTTTAATCAAGAAAAATTGATTTCCTGTTGTCCCCTCTCTTCTCATACGCTCCAAAATGTTTGTTTAATATTGCTCATATCCCAGTGCCTTGAAGCAAGCACAGCTTCTTTTGTATGTTCTGGCACTGCTACCTGCAGCAAATCTCTGCTCCGAAAGCCTACTTCTTTCTGATTAGAGTCAGTCACGGAAAGAAGTGGAATATCTCAAGAAGGCCCAGGCTGTGCCTGGTTTCTTTAAGAAGCCAGATGGTACATGCCACGTGCAATTTATGTCAAAGCCAGTTAATGCCAAACTGCTGCAGGATGATTTCTGCTTGCCTCTCTCCCCACCCCCCAATTCCATCTTAAATCAAATAGTGTATTTCATCTTGTAACAGTTAATGTATTCTGCAGCTGTTTTGGTTAAAGGGCAGTAAGTGGTCCTTGAGTAGGAGAACAGATACTCAGTTACCAAAGCACAATTAGATAAGCCAGCTGTCACTTTATACTTTCTTCTGCTTACTAATACTACTATTTTTGGCTGAGGGTTTAGTAGAAGGAGACTTGAGTACCAGCGAGAAATAATGTGAAAAGGAAACTTTTATAGCATATGTAATAGCGTTAGATCAATAACAACGCCCAACTTTTTTTTTAAAAAAAGGCATGCCAGTTGAGAAAGATAAATTACAAAATATTTAGAGGTCCTTTAAGGCTTGGTACAGCAATTGGTTTGTTTGTTTTTAAAGTTTGTGTTAGTAGATAGAAAAATCTAAATCCACTTGTTAGTCTCAAAGAGAATAGACCCAATGAATCAATGGTATTTACATAAGTATTGGCTTACCATTCAACAGTTGATTCAGTAAGTCTAGTCGTGTTTAGGATAGCAATTGGATTTAGGTCAATTAACTTGTTAAGTAAGTCAGCTGCATCACTGACTCAGAAAATTAATGACAATGGTCATTCTTAACTATCATTTTCATTGTTCCTTCTAATAGCAAATTTAATGACTCTGTTCTGGAAGCAAACTACAGTGCCCAACGAATATAATGGACAGTTCTACATTCCTGTGAGAACCTCAAGATCCACAGAAGTAGAATTCTTTTAAAACTAATCCTGTAAATGTACAGCAGGGATGATGATGATGCAGCAAGCCTACTGTCCTCTAGCATTCTGTTCACTGACTATGTTTACTTCGCTTCAGGCTGAAGATGACTGTGCAATGATTGCCACCAGCCAGACTTCTGCTTATAGCTTTCTCCTCCCTCTTGTCACCACCACATGGGTGCTTTGGGGAACTATAAAGTAGTTTCCCTACCATTAGGAAGTCTCCTTAGGCAGCAGAGACTGTGGGGCAGCTCATGAACTTTCCAGGTGTTCCCCTTTGTTGGAGGACAGAGCTGCATATGCCATATAACCTGCAATGCTCTTTAAGCATGTATGGTTAAATTTAGGTGTGGAAGAGAACTCTATTCTGTCACTGTATTGAAGTAAGACTCATCTGCCAATCCAATTGTCTTCTGTATTTGAAATAGGGAGGGTACACTGTCTTGTCCTACATCTCAGACATGAAAATGTAGAGGTGTAATTCTTCACCAATTTTCTTCTAGAAGGAAGCAAAGATAATTTTAGCAATGTTCATTCCACTGCAAGAACATCTTCGAAAACTACAGTTTTTGAAGCCTATCTGCAATTTGAGACTTATTCTGCACAAAATTCTCATGCAGCTGTTTTGTGCAGAAAATAGAATTTTATGTACAAGAAACAGCATTTTGTGTACAGAAAATAATATTTTTGTCAGAAAAGGCTGGTTTTGCTCCATTCCCCCCCCCCTTTTCTATGCAGATGAACCATGTGCAAATTTTGTTCAGAATTATTCTTGGAACTGTATCCCAAAAGTAGTGTTTCAGCAATCTGATTCACTACTTGAATAGAAATGTACGTAAAAATCCACAAACTTGAATAGAAATGTACGTAAAAATCCCCTTTTAGACTACAGTTCTCTGTTTGCATGCCGAAGAGGGAGTCCTGTAGTATTCAGCTTACTTCAAAGGTCAGATCACTTCAAAGCAGGGATATCTGTGATTGGTCTTTCCATCAGATTCTGCTTTTACATTTGTGACACTCAAGAAGCCTATAACAGTTTTAAAAAGACCCCAGTAGACAGTGATATCTGTCATTTAGTTCTTGTAAATACATTCGTGTATATAGTATAACATTGAATACACAATAATAGAAATAATATTTTCCAAAGCATTGAACAGTAGAACATATACATCACATTGAGCTATCAGCCTCATTCATGCATTAATTCTTTGAAGAACTTTATGCAGTCAAAGAGGCCATAGGTAAGAATTTCTGGATCTACAGACTTAGACATAAAATCCCATTAACTTAATCTGGATAAAAAATTCTATCTGATCTTTGGGGAGTTTTTAACCTTTCTTGCATACTCTTCAGAATTCATAAAACTGTCACTTTAATTCCCTGAGTCCATTTGAAATACTGATTTGTTTTACTTGGGAAGGTAAAAACCAAATATTTAATTAAATCTGTTAAAACAAAATTAAACTAATTTTAAATCTGTGATTCATGTGGTCATTTATATAGGTACTTCTGTCCCCACATTAATGCCAATGCTGCCACCACCTCCTTCTCCTCCCCTCTCCCTGCCAATAATTTCTGAGACTTGAATCTTACTACATCTTTCATTTACTACTCTTTTTAGCACCCTCTTTCCTATTGCTAGGCTATAAGCTGAAGCACTACTACCACTCTTAGCAGCACCTCCCAGAAAACTAGCTACCTGCTGCATCCTAGAGGAGTGCTTTTCAATCACTTATTACTTCCTGATATAGCAGTGGTACAGGTACCACTGCTTGGAAAACTCTGTCCTAGAAGGGTGTTGCCTGGGACAAATGAGGTATGGTGGACCAGCCCTGTTTATCCGTTTGCTTGCAAAATGGAATTGTTAATATTTGTGAAGACTGTGCCCTTTGAAAGAATAGAATCTTTCTGCCATTTTTTCATTCATACTGTAGTTGCATATTTGTCATGCCTTGTAATACACAAAGTTGGCATCTGTTCTGTGACTGATGAGTCTGTGGTTAAAATAACTGCTGTGTTTTGGAATGTTAGAGTGTGCAATTGACTGAAAAACAATGCAACTTAGAAATTAAATGTCTTTATTACACACCTGTGAGCAGTCAAGGACCAGGATTTTGCCTGCTTTGAGGATTCAGTCAAAAGTAGAAGGCTACATTTTGAGCAATACTACTATGAAAACATTCATTCATCTCCCACCAGGCCTGGCATACTGCTAAAATCCTTAAATAAATATGGAATGAAATGTCTTATTGCATAGCACGTCAAGGTAAAACAAACACACTTTCATATCCACTTCTTTCTGCTCAGAGGTGCCCCAGGTCACATGGAGGTATGTTAATTGATGTGGATTTTGAGAAGATTGCTTGCCAACATTTGAGTTGCTACAGGTGCATCTCTCTTGTGGTCAGTGATTATGTGGTACAGAATTCTTTGCCGCACCAAATGAAAACACAGGAAATATATAGGAACAGTCCTTGTATTGCAGAAAACAACAACCCTGTATTTTCCTCTTTGACCTAATTTCTGACAGTTGTTGACAAATAAACCTAAGGGCTTGTTTACTATTAAGTCCCTAAACCAAAGAGAGTGGATGTTTCAAGAGAAAAAAACCCCCAAAGATTAAGATATGGTTACAGATTTTAAAGACAGTGAGCCCTGTAGTTCAAGTAACCTTGCATGATATAAAGGGCGTCACGCAAGGTGAGTTTGCCCCCCCCACCAATACTGATGGCTTTTTATAAACCCATCCTACAGAAGAATTGATAGTCCCTCCATATGTCTCCTAATTTGTAGTCCGTATGTATTTGTACACATCTCAGTCATAGAGCAAACATCCCAGTCATAGAGCAAAACCAGATTTGGAAGGAATTCTAGGGGCTTGGTTACACAATGAAAAAAACCTGTGAAGAATTCGCCAAGATTCCTAATTGTTTACATGCATTGTGCCACAAAGTCACCTCTTTCAGAAGGAGGGGGGCACAAAAACCCATTAGTAATGCAAGAAAGGGTTTTGGAACTTTCCCCAACTTTTTTGAAAAGTAGCGCGACTTAGCGCACTTTCGATTGTGTGAACAACCATTACACTAAGTGCTGTGTGAATTACATTCACAGCAGAGCTTTGCCATGATTGGTTGAACTCACCAGGGAGGGGTTTGGACAAGGAGGGGATGGAGGAAAGATCCATCCACTGTTGTTTCCAGCCACGGAAAAAACTGTGAGTGCTAGCCTTTTCCAGTCTGTGTGTGTGTGTATGTTTGTTCATCTCCTTTGCCCTGCTAAGATCCCATTTCTCTCTTTCCTTCCCTCCCTCCCTCCTTGGTATTTTCGTGCTTAGCTGCAGCCAGCTGAAGAATCCCAAACTAGCCTGTGTGTGTTTGGCTGACACTCCATGCTATAGGAATAGAAACTAGGCATTCCTGTGGTAATCAGAGGATGTGCTTGGGAGGTCACACCCCCGCCTTAGTCTGTGTGTGAATTTCAAAGCAGAAAAAAGCAGAAAACTAAACCGATAGACCAATTAAGCAATAATTCATGTGAACGAGGCAGCACTGGTGCGAAACAGTGATACAGCGCAAATTACCGCAATAAAAACTGCCGTGTAACTGAAGCCTTGGTCAGCGAGATCCCACATTAAGTCCATGATCTCGCCACCTTGGGCTGGGAAACTACCTTCTTTGAAACTACGAAGACCCCCTGCCAGTTAGTACAGATGACACTGAGCTAAATGGACTAGTAGCCTGACTTAGTGTAAGATAGCATTACATGTTCATTTATGTACTGGCATGAGGAATGTTGAAACTGTCAGGGATGATGGGAGTTGTAGCTCTTCACCTCTGGCTCAAACTCACCACCTTGTTATGCAGCAGAGCCAACCAGCTTAGATCAGTGGTTAATGCTTTCCCTCCAAAGCAGCAGAGTTTCAGAGAATAGGCTGAAGATCCTGACAAACTCTCCAAGCCTTCTCACTCTTCTCCAGGTGTCTCCAAAACGTCTCCAGGATTCACTCAGGCAACTCAGTAGTTTTATATAAAACCTACTTTATTCTTCTATATAAATATACTATATGGTAAACAAATCACAATCTCTACACACTACTCCACAATATCTCCAAACCACTGCACCTCTACTCAACCACCAAAATACATTGGCAAACATTGCAATTTTATAGCCATTGTTTATCACCACCCACTAATTAGTTTCCACCCAGTGGGTGTGTACTTCCATTCAGATTGGTCCACATAGTTCCATCCATGCTTAAGACCAACCCATGTATTTCAACATTTCACCTTGTACACTTAATGATTCTCAGGTGTTTCCAATCTGCATTCAGTACCTCTGTCCTTGGCTCTCAGGCCTTCTAGATTACATTAGCAGTTTCACCTGTGTAGCCCCATAATTGCTCTTGCTTAGTCATTGTGACTTTCACATACATATTTTATTTCTTTCACTGTATGTCCCATGTTGCATTTTCCTTAACAATCCCCTCCGAAATAAAATATTGTATGTGTCTTACAATGTCATTCCAACCATTTGTGTCAGCCTTTCATGTTTTTCTGCTGTCAATGCTTTTGTGAACAAATCTGCTATGTTGTGTTGTGTTTCTATATATCTCAATTCTATTTCACCCTTCTGAACCATGTCTCGCACATTTTGATATCTTACACCAACATATTTTGTTCTGTTCTTCAAACTTTCAGTTTCAGCCATCGCTATGCATGACTGTGAATCTTCCAGAATTTCCACTGGTATCTTGTAACTTTCATTTAAATCATTTAGCAATTGCTTAATCCACTGTACCTCATTTACTATCTCATTCAAAGCAGCGAATTCTGCTTCCGTTGTGCTTAACGCTACATTAGTTTGTTTTCTACTTCTCCAAACTATTGGACTTTCACTATATTTAATTATCATTCCTGTAACTGACTTCTTGTCTCCTAATTCTGATGCAAATGAACTGTCTACATAACAATCTAGATCTGAACTATTGTTTCTTATTATCAATTTCCTATCTAAGGTTCCTTTCAAATATCTCAATAAATGTTTTACCGCTGTCCAGTCTTCAATTTTTGGATCATTAACCCTTCTAGACAATACATTTACAGCATAAGAAATGTCTGGTCTGGTATGGCAAGATATGAATTGTAAAGATCCTATTATACTTCTGAAGAAAGTCTTGTCCTCAAACGCTCTAGTTGTTTTCTCAGACACAAAACCAGTTGTCATTGGAGCTCTTACTATTTTTGCATTCTGTAATCCACACTTTTCAATCAATCTTTCAATTTTATTTCTCTGACTTAACAAACAATGTCCTTCTTCTGTCCATTCAACGCAAATACCTAAATAAGACTTCAATACACCTAAGTCCTTCAAAACAAATTTCTTAGACAATTCTCTTTTTACTGACTCAATTTCCTGTTTTGACTTTGCTGCTACGCACAAATCATCTACATAAATCACTAATACTATGTCTCCTTTTGTATAAACACAAGCATCTGCAATGCTCCTCTTGTAACCTAGCTTAACTAGCTCATCATTGATGCACAGATTCCACGCTCTGGCACTTTGTTTTAAACCATACAACGCTTTCTTTAATTTATATACTCTCTGACTACCATTTTCTTCGAAACCTTGTGGCTGTTCCATAAATATTTCTTCATTCAGAACCGCATTCAAGTAAGCTGTTTCAAAATCAAAATGCTCTACAACTAAATTCCTTTTTGCTGCTACAGCTAAAACCATTCTCAGACTTTCTGGCTTTGCAGTTGGAGAATATGTCTTATCATAGTTCTCATACTGCTGTTGCGCAAAACCCTTAGCTACTAACCTAGCTTTATATTTGATACTTCCATCTGGCATTTCTTTCCTTTTGTATACCCATTTACAACCAATTACTTTCTTGTCTTTGGGTCTGTCAACAATTTCAAAAACATCTTTATTTACCAGGCAACCAAACTCATTATCCATTGCATCAAACCATCTTTCCTGTTCTTCACTAGAATAACTTTCCAATTCTTCAAAACTTTCAGGCTCTTCTACTGCTAAACAAGCTCTTGCCTTTGTCACAACAAACCTATCTGGAGGCTTTCTAACTCTATGACTACGCCTCGGAATAAAATCTGCTGTTCTGTCTCTTTCATCCTCACTTTCTCTACTAGGAGTTGTAGTTCTATGACTAAATCTCTTGTCTTCAGTCATTCGAGTAGTAGTAGGCCTAGATGCTATCTCATCATCGGAAGAACTACCACTGCTGCTAGGTGATGCTTCCTGCTTAACTGAAACCCCTCCGTTTCCTGAGGTTGGTTCAGTTTGTGCTTCTGGCTCATTTGAACTCCCTAACCTCAAAAACACTTCTTTATTGGCATGCAGTTTGTCCCAACCAGCATGTCTCTCAAAATTTGCAGACCTAGAATACTGCACTTGTTTTCCTCCCAAATGAAACTTGTAGCTATTTCCAGAATACCCCAAAAACCTAAGCCTTTTGCTTTTGGGTTCTCCTTTCCTCCTGAAACAAGCAGGTGTGTAAACATGAGCAAATTGTCCAAAAACCCTTAAGTACTTGTAATTTGGCATTCTCCCATACAATACCCTGTAGGGAATGTCTTCAATTTCTGAATGATACAATCTGTTACTGATATGTATTGCAGTCAAAGTTGCTTCTGCCCAAAAACTATCTTTCACCCCTGCATCTGCCATCATACAAGCAGTAATTCTTTTTATATCTTGTATTTTCTTCTCTGCTAACCCATCCTCACTAGGACAAGCAGGGTTTGTAGTTTCATGCCTTATTCCCACCTTTTGAAACCAGTTAAACAATTGATTATTTAAAAATTCTCCTCCTCTATCAGTTATGATGGTGCCTACTCTGCTATCAAATTGTCTTTCCACCATTCTTACCCATGCTTTTAAACTTTGCCCAGCGTCAGATTTGTTTTTCATTATTCTCACAAATGCAAACCTTGTATACCTATCAACAATTACTAGGAAATACTTGCTTCCCCCTAAGGACAAGCAATTAGCTTGGGCAACATCTGCATGTACATACTGAAATGGTCTTTGAGCAATTCTTTTTGTTTTCTTAGCTACTGGAAAAGCTCTGACCTTTACCTGTTGACATACCGTACAATCTAAGTGGTTTTTGCATTCAGCAACTTTTAAATCTGGACACATACTGATTAAATTCTTTAAACATTTGAAGCTTGCATGGCCGAATTTTCTGTGAAGCTCGTGTATGCAGTCTTTGTGGATTGGAATATTTTCTATGTTATTAGCTTCTTCAGCCCTGTAGCTATCAATATTGTCCTCCAAATAATAAAGTTTGTCCTTTTTCAAACCTATGCCACGCAATTCCCCATTCAGTTTTATCTTACACATGTTCTTTTCAAAGATGACTGTGTAGTCTCTTTCTGTTAATCTGCTTACTGATAACAAATTATTTTCTAACTCCTTTACATGTAAGACATCATTAAAATTCTCTTTTAGCCCTGGAATGTACACAGTACCCATTTGATTTACAGTACTTAGCTCTTTCCCGTCAGCCAAAACTACAGTATTTACATTAGCTGATTTTCTATTACTTATTAAATTTATATCATTACACATAGAAGATGTGGCTCCTGAATCAACTAGCCATTTAGAATTTGCATTTTGTTTTTCCTTAATCATGGTTGCAACCCCCTTTTTATTACCACTGTCCCTCAAAAATGGAGGTCTGGACTGTTTTTGATACTGCCGCGGCTGCCATCTGCTCTCTGCTTGCTTGCGTCTCTCAGCTGCAAAATGTTTACAATGTCTCTGCAGATGACCAATCTTCTTACAATAAAAGCACCTCCGTTGCTCCCTTGTAGAGGCTGCTTCCTCCTGCGTTCGCCAGTCAGGAGTTGTTTGTTGTTTTGGCACAGTCTTTAAGCTTGCTGAGTCACCCTGCTCAGACATTCTTCTCTGGTTTTCTTCCAGTATTCTGGCCACAATTAAGTCTCTATTAAGCCCAGTTTCTGGCAGGTTTTGCAGGCTGTTCGTTATGTTGTCCCACGAAGAGTCTAGTGATTCTATTAAAATGTAGCATTGCTGCTCTTTGCTAATTTGCACTCCCCTCAGTTCAGCTTGCACAAACAAATCTTGCATTATTTTTAAATGTTCTATCACACACTGCCCTTTAGCCATCTTTTGCCTGTATATTCTTTTAGACCATAGCATTTTTGCAAAAGCAGTTGAAGGAGTGTGTAATCTCTGCAAGGTATCCCACACATCCTTGGCAGACGTTTTATCTCTGACGTCATTAATTAAGTCTTCTTCAAGCATGAGATAAAGACAGGCTTTTGCTTTACTATCTCTCTCTTTAGTGGCTTCATCAGCATCAGCTGCCAGCCCTGTTTCAACTGTTGACCACAGACCTTCCTTTACTAGTAGAGATTGGGCATAAATCTTCCATGTAGAGTAGTTGTTTCTATTTAATTTACTAAACTTTAGAATTTCCATCTTGATTTGTGCAGTGACTCAATTTGACACAGTCCTTCTGAGTATGCACAGCCGACCCGTCTGGGCTTAAGCAAAACACAAAATGATTTACTCACAAGGCTTATCAGTGCAGCACAAACAGCTTGCTCTGATCTGTTGTCCACAAAACTTTCTTCCACTCTCTGGAACTTTTAGCTTCTGTGGATGCTGGGTGCTCTAGTAACTGGGCCCATAACCCTTGTCAGGGATGATGGGAGTTGTAGCTCTTCACCTCTGGCTCAAACTCACCACCTTGTTATGCAGCAGAGCCAACCAGCTTAGATCAGTGGTTAATGCTTTCCCTCCAAAGCAGCAGAGTTTCAGAGAATAGGCTGAAGATCCTGACAAACTCTCCAAGCCTTCTCACTCTTCTCCAGGTGTCTCCAAAACGTCTCCAGGATTCACTCAGGCAACTCAGTAGTTTTATATAAAACCTACTTTATTCTTCTATATAAATATACTATATGGTAAACAAATCACAATCTCTACACACTACTCCACAATATCTCCAAACCACTGCACCTCTACTCAACCACCAAAATACATTGGCAAACATTGCAATTTTATAGCCATTGTTTATCACCACCCACTAATTAGTTTCCACCCAGTGGGTGTGTACTTCCATTCAGATTGGTCCACATAGTTCCATCCATGCTTAAGACCAACCCATGTATTTCAACATTTCACCTTGTACACTTAATGATTCTCAGGTGTTTCCAATCTGCATTCAGTACCTCTGTCCTTGGCTCTCAGGCCTTCTAGATTACATTAGCAGTTTCACCTGTGTAGCCCCATAATTGCTCTTGCTTAGTCATTGTGACTTTCACATACATATTTTATTTCTTTCACTGTATGTCCCATGTTGCATTTTCCTTAACAGAAACATCTCTGTTTAATTCAAGTGCTTAGAGTAATCTGAAAGGGTGTATAAAAAGCGATCATTACCACAATCCCTTGTCCCTGAACCCTAGACCAGACCTGCACAACTTGTGCCCTCCAGATGTTTTGACCCCCAACTCCCAGGATTCCTGATCATTGAGCCAGCTGGCTCAGGGTTCTGGGAATTGGAGGCCAGAACACCTGGAGGACCGCAGGCCTGTGCAGGCCTGCCCTAGACTTTACCTTTGTGTGAGGGGAAAGTGACAGAGGTTGTTCTCAGAGCCCTGGTGGAGCCCAGGCTGGACGTGGAACTGGAATTGTGTGTGTATGCATTCAAGTCACCTGTTGACTTATGATGACCCCCATGAATTTCATAGGGTTTTCCTGTCTCAAATGTCCATTAGGAAAATATTGCTATTTGTGTTATTTATGGAAGGAGGAAACCCCTCTTAAGTGTTTTCTCCTAAGTAGTAATTACATGGGTCCCACGTAAAGGCAAGATATTGGATAGCTGGGTGGGTGGGCTCATTTTCCTGCCACCTTAGATAATAGGAAAAGATGTTCTCCTGGAGTCCTTGGAGTTCCTGCTACCTGTTCTCTCTGTCCCAAGGTAAATTACTGGCATCTTGGGGAAGATGGGAGCCTGCTTCCTCAGTCCTGAACATGAGGATTCAGCTTTGTGAGTCTTGTGGCATCTTTAATTCACAGTCTCACTCTTAATCACTCCAAGGGTACTGTGGGATATTAGCATATATGGTTTACACCATCTATAATCTTGATTGGGATTTAACTGCTTCTTGAGTTTTCAGAGTTCATTCATGACCATTGTACTAATGAGCCTCATTAAGTCTTGAAAAAAGAAGTAAGGAGAGGCAAGTTATGTAAAGGCAAAATGGAGACAGGCAGCTCAACTATCAATACTCATTCTACCCCCTTAAGAAATTGTGTTCATTCTTATTTTGAAAAAATACAGCATGCCCTCAGAAACTACAATATGCATCAGAAGACTTGAAAATCACTCTTCATCTTTCCCGCTCCATGTAGCAAAGGGCTGAGAAGCTTCACCATCTGCATACCTATTTTCTGCTGCAGATTACTCTGTGTATGAATGTTGTAGGAAGTAAGGAAGGGGAGATGAAGGGAGGGGGGACAACATGCAAGTCTTCTTTGAGGGAATGTAGTTCATGTCTCCCATTTGAAGGAAATCTCCATTTTCAGAATTTTTTGAGTAGTCAGGGTACAATGAACTATCCATATCCTAGATTCAGGCTCTCTGGATCATAAGAAAATGCTCTTCCAATTCCACCACCCTTATAAGTTCATCCATCAGTCAGTAAGGCCTAAGCATGTGTGAATGCATGTTTGTAATTTCTATCACCACTGAGTAACCTACATATTGTCACACTGATGCCACACAGAACATGATTTTTAAAGGCGTGTGTGTGTATCACATATTATGTATGTGATATGTGCATATATTACATAATATGTGATATACACACACCCCTTTTAAAATCACCGGCAGCAGTGTGACAATATGTAGGTTACTAAGTGGTGATAGAAATCCATTTACCATGATCTATACACCAGACTTTAGAGAAGCCAAATGTGTCAACTGATGGAACAATTTGTGTACTCTTCTGTGACTGTCAGGAGGTAGAATCAGCAAACAAGTCAAGCATCCTATCCACAAGAAACTTAATTTTTCTTCATGCCAGGAAAATCAAAATATGCACCGGACACAAAATGAGTTAACCAGTTTTAGCAAGCTTAGGAGTTTGGGAGAGTGGTAATTCACTCCTTCACCACTTTGTTCATATTCAAAGTTTTTTTCTTTCTTTTTTTAACAATGATTATTCACACAGAGTTTTAACATTGTGGGAAGGAGCACAGATAGGAACAGACAGGAAGCAGTCCACACAATGGCTAGAAAATAAATGAGAAGAAAAGGCAAAAAGGTCATGAAAGCAATTCTTGCACATCAGGGCTTTCTGATGAAATGCAAAGAAACAGAGATCTAGTATATTGATGGATTGCAATTATAATTATTCTTAACATCCTTCAGATTCTTTTGAACATTGTGTAGCCCACAGTATATTTTTGTATCAAAAAATGGTATCTTGGGCTATAGTCTCATTAACTCCATATTACGAACTAGGAGAATATTCATAATTATTCATTCTGTATCAGGAAGAATAATGAGCCAGCAAGAATTATGCACAGTTTTATCCTGGGATTAGATGTCCTGAATTGTAGCAAAATAAGTATTCTGCAGAGAAAACCTGTGGGGCTTTTTTGCTGAAAAGTCTTGTTTTCTGTGCAGAAAATGGGTTTCCCGCACAGAAAACACTGTTTCCTATCCAGAAAACTTGTTTTTAGGATACATAGCAAAATGCCTCCACAAAACTCTAGGGCATTCAAATATGGGAAGGCTATCCAGAGGTGTGGAGAAATTACCATAATTATTCATCCTCACATACAAGGATGGAATAGTCAAGGATTTGCATCCCTGCTCCATACTGACATGAGGCAGGAAAGTGAGAGTAAGCTATCTGGGAGGAAATTCTACAGTCAATGTTCTGCTACAGAGGAAGCTCTGAGCCTGCATGAGGGAGCTGTATGGCACATGGCTACACCTGAGCAAATTCAAGGTTATGCAATGTATGTATGCTGAGTGTGGATGGAAATTTTGTATCAAAAACCACTTAGGGTTTCTTTTAATGGAAGATGTGAAGCACTAACACATTGAACAAAATTTGTTAAGTGTGCTTCTAGTTTTTCTCAGTCTTTAGTTCTCAGCTACTTTGGACTTCAATTCCCAGAAACACTAGCCAGCAAGGCCCATAGGATCATAGAACTGGAAGAGACCACAAGGGCCATCTAGTCCAACCCCCTGCCATGGTGGGGAGTTCAGGGAACTGAAATCCAGGGAGCTCACAGTACTACCAGTCAGTGCAGCTTTTCCATAGTTTTCTCCTTAAACTGATTTTTTAACATTTTTCTGCGGAGTCTACAAGATGCACATATGTGCTTTGTTTCTCCATCACTGATCTTTGTGCAGAAAAGCATCTGCCAAGCCTGCAACCCTGGCCTTGTCTACACCAGGAAAAAAATCCGTACCTACCTTGATTCTTGTTGACTAGGAACATGTGGTGTAGGACCATTTAAGCTGTGAAAGCACTTCTTGTAGGCTTTAGTGCAACTTTTTTTAAAAAGTTCATGTCTTGTTCCACAGTTTCCAGGAAAATCCAGTCTTTCTTATGTGTGTCAATCTTCACTGGGGTGGCAGCAGGACAGAATATTCCAGGGGAGGGGTTAGTCATGTTGGTTTGTTGCCATAAAAAAGGAGTCTCTCTTTTTTGGGTGGGGGGTTAAAAAAATTTCATTCGAAATATGTTTTTCTGGATTGCAGCCCTCTTCGCTCCTTCCTAACCTGCCATTCAACGTGCCATCCATGTTGAAAAATAAAAATAGTTTCTTTCTCCTCAGAAGAAAGCCACTGCCTTCCCAGCAAAACACCTCCCCAGCAGAGCCTCACCAATGAAATCATTTCCTCTGAGGTCAGAATGAAGCACCCAGCTATGAGATCAACAATGAGAGGGTTGATTGGGATATTTCCTCATCATTGGTCTCATGGCTGGGCACCTCGTATTGACCTCAGAGGCAGCAACTTCGCTAGCAGGGCTCTGCTGGGGTGGTGCTTGGCTAGGAAGGCAGCGGCGGCAGCCCTGAAGAGGAAGGGGGGGGGGAAGTGATGCCAATTCTAATTTGGGCAGGGATGTGTGGATATCAAGTGTGGTACATTTTAGGTATGGCACTAACGGGGTAATCTGGAGCAGAATACTCTGAATTGCAGCCAGATTATTTTTGCTGGTGTAGACTCAACCTGAGAGAGGGAAAGCAATCAGAAGAGAGAGGGGCTGCTTTTCTCCTTTCCTTTATACTGTTTGTCCCCTAAAAACCACTGAATATAAAGCAGTCTGTAAATGAGAAAAAATATGAGGTATCTTCATCACTCTGATGCATCCCCTCATGCTGTAATGCAAAGCTTCTTAAATCTTGGGTTGTGACCCCATATGGGGTCGCGTAATAATTTGGGCGTTGCAAAAAAAATTATATGTATATACCAAATAATTGTTTTAAAATAAATTTCTTTATGATTTATTATCAATAAATGTTTGATTTGCATACCTATTTTATATATCTATATACCCAGGGTTGCGCAAAATTTTCTTGGGTGAAAAGGGACCATGAGCAGAAAAAGTTTAAGAAGCCCTTGTGTAATGGATCCCCCACAAACAGCCAATTATTTTCTTTCCTTTTTTAGTGTAAAGCAGGCTTACAGAGGCAGAAAAACTGACCATTTTAAGCTATTCCCACCTATTTAATCTTAAGGAAAAGGAAGAGAAACAATATAGCTAACTGTATTCATTAAAAACTCTTAGCTTTTCTTTGTTACGTGACTTGCTGTTAGTTTTTGAAATTTTTATAGAGGAAAATAAATAGTGCATGAGGAAGGGCTAACTTTTTAGCTGAATCAAAAGATGAAATGGCGCTAGAATTAAAAAAAAGTTCTGTTCAGTGCTGCTGGAAAAGTCAAATGGTCTTAAGCAAAATATATCACTAGTAAACTTTTTTTATTGGGAAATTCCTAATTTGATCACTTAGAAACTGTAAATAAAGTGTTGTTGTTACTTATACAGACATGGTGGTAACTCAAAACTGTGATCTGTAGTTGAGAAGATGAAGGGGTTGTCTATATGGCAAAAATACTCCTCGTAAAATTTGAGGAGAATACGATTTTTCTTAATGAGATCCCGCATCAATCTGCCGTATTCGGAAGGAGGGGGGCAAAAAATGCCAAATACTCCTTCATGGCTTCACGGCTTTTCCCATTTAAAAAAAAAACTCTGACAGAAATGCACAGTCCCAGTTGTTGGGACAACCAATTTGCTTTGCTGTGCATTTCCAATAAAAGCAGAAGTGGAAAGCTGATTGATCAGACTTGCGCAGGGGGTGGAGCTTGCTGGCAAGGCAAGTGCCCCGAACCACCATGTTGGATTTTTTTCTGTAGTAATTGTGCACTGAGATGATGAAACAGCCTTTTTTTCTCCCCCCCCCCATTTATTTAAGTGGAATATTGCACTTCCACAACTTGGATATGCTTAAAAAAAATATTGCGCAGTGGCAGCAACTGGTGGGAATAAAAACACTCACACCCACCATCTTGATTCACAGGCGTGCCCATTTGAACAACAAATGTGGATAGCTTCGCATGCCTGTGATCCTGCCAAAAATCGTTGAGACAAATGAAAGCTGCTGTGAATTGGCATTAGTGTACATCAATCCACATTTTATAGCCTCATATAGATAAGCCCAAAGTTGGTAGCAAATGCAGCATTGTATCTCATCTAGTGTTCCAAAACAGTCAAGAAGCAAAGAAAAAAAAAAGTTTAATCACAAACTAGATCTGTGTTTGTGTACTGAGTGTGCTGTCAGATGAATGAACCTCTGTCTTCTGGTTTACCTCAGAAGTAGGGTGAGAAAAGGCTGAGAATAGAAGTATGGAAATTAGTTCCACAAAGCCTCAGGAGGAATATGTCCAGCTGAGAAGACAAGTCAAAAGATAGTGGGAAGGCAGTGCATTTAAAGAAGACAGATATTTAAAGAAATGTTTTCATGCCTGATTTTTTGTTCTAATTGAAAATCATTTCAGTGCACACAGCACCTTTTACTACAACCAAACTACACATTAAAGTAAAATGGAGACCTTTCCCCCATCCCTCCTTCTTCCAAACACCCATTGTATTTCAACAGGCTAGTTCCAGAATCTAGTAAATTTAGTTGTCGCTTCACCAAGGGGCTTCCATCATAGGAAATAAAATCAAAAGGAATCTTAACACTACCATGCCAGTAGCATAATTCATTCCAGCCCTACAAGTTACTTATTTATTGTTCAAGTCTTAATGTATATTCATTAAAATTTCATGGGAGACACCCCTCCCTACAAGTGCATTTTATAAATTCCTAAGAACTTGCTGGCACACTGAGAGGCTCCTCTCTTATTGCATTAAGTTCTGACCCAAAAACTTGCCTTATGGCTTAATTTTCTAAACTGCTATGCCAAAACATAAATGCATTATGAGTAGGCACTAGAGCTGCATCCATTAGTGCTTGTATTTCCCATCTTCCTGTATTCTTCTTTTTGGATGCCATTTTCAATTCCTCCATTTCCTTTCTCCTCCCTCCCCCTCCATCTTTTATTCCTTCAATCATACCACTCTTTTGGACTGAAACAGACACTTGGGGTGCTTCCAGACTAGGATTTTACTGTTCAGTCATTAATGGAAGTTTACAGAAAGTCCAGATGATGTGGTCTTCAGTTTGCAGACTCCTTAGTTTCCTCACTGTTTCTTCCATTGTTTTTCTTTCCAGTGAAAATATGGGAAGGAGGGGCAGAAAAAGATAGAATAGCTTCACAGTGCCAGTTGTAAATGGTTGGAGCCCTTGGTGGAGCCCTGGAAACACCCTTGGTCTCTAGCGGGCACCCTTACTCTCCTCTTTGAGATCCCTCCTTCAGATTCTGTTGCTTTTGGGGCTTTACTGAATCTCCTACCCTTCCCTCCATAGCAGGTGAAAAGAGGCAGCTTTTCAGGTGCTCTGGAGAAATTAATGCTGGAGAGGAAAGCACTGAGAATCAGGCTCTTTGCTAGCCATGACTTTCTAAAGGACTTCCTTTTAAAGGGGGAAGAGCAGCCTGCCAGGGCGCTTGCTAATTATCAGAAGCACACACCTTCACATCCATAACTGCAACACAGTATGGGCCAGTTCAAGAGCACAAGGATTCATCCTTCTCCCCTACCTTTGATTTCATGGTTACTTTAAGACAAGTGTCTTCTTGCTCTATCAAACTTTACACTTGCTAAATATGGAAATTTATTTATTTGTTTGTTTGATTGATTTATAGCCCACTTTTCTCCCAAAATGGAACACAAATCAGCTTGCAAATTTGCACTGACTGCTCACATTTCAGGGAGTCCGGGACTTTTTTCAGGACTTTGGGACAATTACTTTTTGGACTACAAGTCCCCAAACCCCCAGGCAGCATGGGCTAACCATGCTGGCTTGGGGATTATAAGAGTTAATCATCTAAAAAAGTAACGTTACCATGCTCTAGTATGTAGGTGTTTGGTTTGGTTTGGTTTGGTTTGGTATGATTTTGTTTTTGGTGGGCTTTTTGTGTGTATGTGCATATCACTATGCTTTCTCTGTCCACACATTCGTAACACATAAGTGAGCTGTGTGTTGTTACCACCCCTTTCCTAAGCCCCCAGGGCTGCCACTACCACCCTTACAATGTGTTAAATCAGGCAGTGCTTCTCAACATCATGTTCTCATCCTGCTGAGTATATATGTATTTAAATCTTTTAAAAAGAGTATCTGGATTGCAGCCATATTTCTGAGTAAATATATTGGTGTAAATCCTGACTTTTTCTGATCAGTTTCACAACCAGCTAGAAGTTGCTGTTTGCCTTTTCTTGTTGATTATAAAGTCACTTCTTGATTTTCTGAGGTTTCAGTTACACGGCAGATTTTATTGCGGCAAATTGCGCTTTAGTGCTTTTTCGCACTGGTCAGTTTAGACGATTTATGGGGGATTCAGTTGCTTTGTTTACTATTTCGCTTTCTGGTTTAGATGGCAAAGGTGCGGGGGCATGGCCTCCCAAGCACAGACAGCAAAGATGCACACAGCTGAGGAGGAGGGGCTTGATGGGGGGGGGAAATTAGCTCTAAAAGGGCGATTGGAATTCTCCTCTCCTCCTCCTCTGGCTTTTCTTCTAACAGGCTTGCAAAATAGCAGGGGGAAGAACAGAGAAAACTTTTTGTCTCTCTCTCTCTCTCTCTCTCTCTTTCTTTCTTTCTTTCCCTCCTGATCTCCCTCCCTGCCCCCTCCCTCTGTCTCTCTCCCAAGCACAGACAGCAAAGATGCACACAGCTGAGGAGGAGGGGCTTGATGGGGGGGGAATAGCTCCATGACTGAAAGGGCAATCAGAATTCTCCTCCTCCTCCTCCGGCTTTTCTTCTAACAGGCTGGCAAAATAGCAGAGACCATGGTTTTATTTCTCCTTCCAAAAAGGAAAACAACTGTGTGCTTAACAGCTGATCGTTACCGCATCTCCCTCCCTCACTGCACCTCTTTCAACCCCCCCTTCATCATAACAACCAATCACAGTGCAGCTCTGCTGCAAATGTATCGGGAAGATTGCTGGTAATTCACACAGCCCTTAGAGAAATGGTTGTTTACACAATCAATAATGCGCTAAGTCGCGCTACTTTCCAAATAAGTCGACAAAAGCAGCGACATCCCCTGTCACACTATATTTGGGTTTTTTATCTTCCCTCCTTCTGAATGAGGCGATAATGTGGCGCGATCTGTGGGAACAATGAGCAATCTTTGCAGTATATTTAGGGGAATATTTACCCGTGTAAACACAGCCCTAGTCACTTTCACAGTTAAACTAGAAGCCTGTGATTTGTTTTTTTTCCTAGTCCATTTCAAACTAGCCCCTTGATTATCTTTTCCCTCCTTCTGGTTAGTTTCACAACTGTGCTAGAAGACTGCAGACTTCTGTTACAACCTCAGCTCCTCATCTTCTCTAGACATTGGAAGGGTGTCTTGTGATTCATTGTTTTTGAGATTAGAAATTAAAAGATGCATACTGCAGTGGCAAAACAGGGCTGGATTACAAGGAGAACGTCTAGCAGACCCTTCATAAAATTCAATGAATAAAGCAGGGTGTTTGAATAATAAAAGCCACATTTGTGTTGGAAATACAACAGTGACCAGCAGTTAAAGAGTTGAAAGTATCTTAGAGTAGCAGGGTTAGAGTTAAGTAGTTTGCAATGACCAAAATCTCCTCAGCTCTTATCCACCAACCCTAACTTCTTTGAGTTGTAAACTGATACTCCTAGGGATCTTACCACTTCTTCTCTTCCTGTACCCTTATTCTCTCACTTCTACCAAAAGTGAAATTTTCTTAGTTCAGAGTTAGCTTTGCACCCTATCTTTTTTTAAAAAAATATTTTTAAAATCAGTTACATTGATATATTTCATTTACTTATTTTACACAGAAATCCTTTACCAATTTTTAACAAATTCTTTACATTGCATACATTTGTATCTCTTTACATACCATATACTCATTATTACTTTTGTAACTGTTTTCCTTACTAAATCAAAATTTGGGAGTTAACAATGACATACAAAATGAAAAGTAACATTTCAGTAAAACATCTTGCTTTTATCCCCCATTCTTCCTTCCTCTTTCTTATATTGCCCGGGTTTTTCTGATTTTACCTTTCCCTTATTTTCTGCCTTTCCATCTATTTTCATTGTTTACTTTTATGCCTTATTTCCTTTACTTGTAAAATTTTTCACCTTCTAGTTGTCTGGATTTTAATCTCTTTCCTTATTTTGTTTAGGCATAGTTCCAGTCTCTTTCTATTTTACTTTTTAAGATATCGCTTAATTGGCTCCCACTCCTTTTCTGTTTTTTCCATAGACCTTCCCCTCAGCAATGCAGTTAACTTATCTGCATCCATCATTTCCCACAATTTCTCCATCCATGCCTCTTCAGTAGGTATTGCCTTCTCTTTCCATTTTTGTACATACAATAGTCTAGCAGATGTTACCATATATAATATTATCCTCCAATTATGCATCATACCCCCTCCTTTTAACTCTTCAAGTATGTTCAACAGATATATTTCCATTTTTAACAAATAACTCATACTTATGATTTCTTGGATCTTTACATGTATCTGCTTCCAGTATTTCTTCGCCATGGGGCATCTCCACCACATATGCATAAGCATTCCTGTGGCTTCCTCACATTTCCAGCATTTCCTTTTCCCTATATAAAACATTTTGTCCAATTTTGCTGGTGTGAGGTACCATCTATAAAAGATTTTAATGAAGTTTTCTTTTAAGTTTTGCGATAGTGTGAATTTTTGGGTGTCTTTCCATGCCATTTCCCATTATTTGATTTCTATAATAAGGCCAAAGTCTTGCACCCATTTAACCATTTGTTCCTTTATATATTCTGTTTCTAATTCTTGGTCCAATAACATTTTGTAAAAACTAGCTATCTTATTTTTTGTTTTGTCAAAAAAGATCTTATCAAATTCACTTTTCTCCAATTGAAACTGCTCTAACTTTAAATCCATCTTGAATTTCTCATGAATTTGTTTGTACAGAAACCAGTTGACTTTAGCTTTGCACCCTATCTATCTTTAATAGATTCCTCTTTAATAAACTTTCCTATCTTTAATGGAGTTCTAACAATAAAGCCATATGTTGCCTCTTTTGTCATTGGTGTTGTTGATCCTTAAAGGAATTGCTAAGACCTAAATATCCTGAATACACAAGATTCTGTTTGCTTTTGGATGCTAAACAGGGTCAGCCCTGGTTAGTACTTGGATGGGAGGTCACCAAGGAATACCAGGTCCTGTAGGTTATATTTCAGAGGAAGGAATTAGCAAAACTTCCTCTGAGTATTCCTCGCCTAAGAAAACCCTATGAAATTCATGGGGTCACCATAAGTCAACAGGTGATTTTAAGGCACACACACACAGCCACTGCACATACATACTCTCCCTCAATGGGGAAGTAGCCTGGCTGTGGAAAGGAAGTTAGTTCTGTACTGCTAGGTTAGAAGGCACACTTTGTTCTCTTTGGGATGAGGTGATTGATTCATAATTAAATAGGTCATAATTTGCAGGATCAGGATGAGTTGTGAGACAGAAAGTTTAGATAAGTTACAGTTGATGAGCATGTTACAGCAGCCTGTGGTGCAGTTAAGTCATTTCAGGACATTATCACACCAGCCTCATGTCTCGCAGCAATCATGTTATAAAAGGAAATGGGAACATATTGGTTGTAAAACATTTATTAGCACACCTGTCTTCATTTATGTGACTGTGCTCCTTTGGCAACACTCTGGTGCAATAAGTCTCTTCTCTTCAGTTTCAGGATGACTGCAGTCACATGGCATGAGAGGGCCTGATTCTCCTCCTCTCTCCTTCACTATTCCAAAGCAGGCTGACTCCGTACTGAGGGGGAGAGGAGGAAAATCAGGTCCCCTCATGCTACATGACTGCAGTCATCATGGAACTGAAGCAAAGGGAATGTCACACCAGGGGCAGTACAATGACGGTATTGCCAGGATTTTCCTATCAGTTGAAAGGGGTACAACAGTAACATCTAGAATGTGAAGCAGTGGGATAGCCACAACATCATCTGATAAGTACTAGCCAAATTCATTACTATCCTGCTGAAATTCCGCTTTAGCATCCTCGTGTGTTAAAGTCCTCAGACTCTGAACCTAAAGGTGCCAGTGTGGGCAGGCAGGGTAGTCCTTCACTGGTAAAGCATGTTACCTCACTTATGGTACTTCAAAATGTGTCAAGCCAGCTGTGTTTGGAGTTCCTGCTCCTCATTTAGATGAATGGGGCCCTGGAAGGCTACCACAAAGGCCTTCTATAGGCCTGACTATAGACATCAGATGAGAGAGTAGCATAATATTCCTGAAATAAATTTCTTGGGTTGCTTGGTTGAGAGGAATAAAATCAGAAACACCTTGTGGCCATCTGGCTTCACCTATCCAAAAGTAACTTAGTCATGCCTCTTTTTCTCAGCTGAAACCAGCTGCAGTTCCAAGCCATGTCAAGCCTTTGTTTAATACGAAAACTGATATACGTCACAATGCAAGATATGTTTTGTTGGTAAATTGATGCAGCAGACAGTCTACATCAAAGGAAAGTGCCATAGCCCATAGGATGGCTTCCAGCATCCTCTCAGAGCAAGTGGTAAAATCAGGCCTGTAAACAATGACATCTACCCAGATTATTTCAGGGCTAAAGCTGTAAATCCCCATGGCTGGATAATGGATCATGTGAGCTCTGGTGCACCCCCTCCCAGAGCAAGGAAACTGAAAGATGGATCCCCAAGGTTATACATGGCAGAACCAAAGGAAATTGAACTGTGCGTGTGTGACCCATTGTCCATCCTAATAAGTATGAGAACAGTATTAACAAGTTGCTAACAGGAGGGTTTACTCCCTGGGCTTTTTGTAGCATCTCTACATGCTTAAACTGCCAGGTTAAAGCCTAAATGATCTAGCAGGGTCTGATGAAGACAAAATAACCCTTAATTATGTATGCCACTGAACAGATGTTAACATTTGGGCATGCTTTTGAAAATGATTCTAGAACCCACCCATCTGGTGGCAGAGGGCCATATCCACAACACCTCTCTTGGTACTTATCTAGAAGAGTGGACTAAAGAACAAGAACCTACCGGTATTTATATTCCTTCTTTCCTTCCTTCTCTTGCTGTTACTTAAGGAGTTCAGGGCAAAATATGTGGTTATTTTTAAATTACATATTACATTTATTATATGTAAGCACATCCTGCTGTTCAGTTTAAGAGTTTAAGGTGCTCCAAAAACAACAAAACACAAAAAAGTATACAATCACAGAGTTGGATGGAACTTCCAAGGACCATCTTATCCAACTCCTAGCCATGCAGGAATCTAATGCTTAAGCCCCCCTGAGAGGTGGCCATCCAGATTCTGTTTAAAGTAGGTGATTTCACTGTCAGGCAGCTCCTCCTAAAGCTTAATTAAAATCTCCTAATTTGAATCCATTGATTCTGGCCCTGCCCTCTGCAGTAGCAGAGGATTATTAAAGAACAAGAGGTGGAAAATGGAGCAACTACTGAGTGGTTGCACCTCAGGAGTACAACAAATACTTTACATTCAGAAGATCCCAAGTTCAATCCAAGACATCTCCACATAGAGCTGAGAACAAGTTCTGCTTGAAAACCAAGAGAGCTGTTGTCAATCAATTTTGACATTAATAGAAGGACTAATGGCCTGAGTTCATGTAAGGCAGCTCCCTATGTTCTTAACATGCCAGCAGAGTTGGAGGGCGGCTGGGTGCAGTCTCCCTTTCTCTTCAGTCCTGTGAGGCAGGTGACTGGTCCAAGATGTAGCCCAAGCTCATCACCTGAGCTTCATGGTTGAGCAGGGACTTAGTTGTACATCTCCATAGTCATAATCCAATATTTTTAACACTGCACAGTGCTCACTTTCTTTAAAAAAAAAGCCCTCCTCAGGAATGATTTTTTTTAATCATTTAATAATTCCACTGCATACCATGTTGAAACCATGTTAAGACAATCCTTGTTGTTATTTTTTTTTCCAGTACACAACTTGTGTCTCCCTTCTCCATTCAGACATCTATCCTTAAACATAGTTCAGCCAAAGGTAGTTTACAGGAAAACTGGGCTCAGGACAAGGATGCAGGGATTATTTCCCGTGTGTGCCAATTTGGTTTGTAAAGGTAAAACAAGCAACATTTATTTGTGGAGAACAAATCACACATCTCATGTATAACAAGAGTGAAGAACAAATAGGTTGTGATTGTGTGGTGTTGTAAATTGCCACAATTTAGGAGAAGTTGGACTGTAGCTCACAGCATCCTTCATCTTTTATTTTGATAACTCAGGCCACCTGGAGTTGCACCTCTGATTTAGGTCAGTTTTATAAAGTTAACTGAGCTGGAAAAGGACAGGAACACTCAAGAGTCCTGGCCCCTGTAGGCTACACACTACCTGTTTTTGCTGATTCTTGACTAGTCCACACACCTCATCAGTAATTATGGATACAGTCATTCTCCATCTTGTCTTTGCTTAGGAAAGGGGTGGGAATTATGTAACCCTTCAGATGTTGTTGAACTGCAATTCCCAGCATCCCCACTGTTGGCTATGCTAGATAGGGCTACTGGGAATTCCACTCCAAAAATATCTTCCCACCCTGGGCTAAGAGCATGTTGTCTGGCTTATTGCTCTAATATGTTTCTGCTCTCTCAGTTCAACCTATTTTGCAGCTTAAAATTATATTTTTAAAATTACAAGAACAGGTGTAAGGACATTTGCCAGAATGTAGAAACAGTTATCAAAGGGCCTGATCCCACATCCACCAGGGGCAACTAAAAGAACATTCATTAACTTTAATAAGGTTTCCATTGACAATGGTGGGACTTGGATCTGAGCCCAAGAAAGAATACTCTGATCCTTTAAAATATAAGAGTGATACAGTATGTATGATATTTATCTGTTGTTTTTCATTCACACGAGAATATTATACACTTTGATGTCATGAACTAAGTAAAGGCTGCCAAGAAAGATCTGGTAACTAAGAAGTGTTTTTATGCTGTAGTAAGCAAATACTAAGAGTGTGTTTGGCCATTTCCCCCCCCCCCTTTTCTGGGAATGACTCCAAGTAGATGTCATTGGGGTAAATGCACAAACAGTACTGACTGGGGGGGAAAATAGACCTTTGTTTCACTAACAAGCTCAACTTCAGAACAATAGCTATAGACTCTTAATTTTCCTTATGTCTTACAAAAGAAAGTGGCAGAACTTTCATTTTAAGGGTGTGCAAATTTAAAAAGTAGAAGTTGGGCTTGTTAGCAAAATATGTTTGCTGAAAGCACACTTTAATAAATGTTGCTGGTTGCATTGGAATTCTAATTGAAGGAACTCTAATCATCCTCAATTACGGGTCTTTCTTTCTTTCTTTCTTTCTTTCTTTCTTTCTTTCTCTTTTCATGTGAGCAGCACTATAAATTCAATAGCATTTTATCTTAAAATATTCCATGGAGAAAACAGTGTCTAATTTGTTAAAGAATGTGAAGCTCAGAGGATCTTGTTGGTGGAAAAAGCCAATGACAGTCAGTATCTGATGTTCAGTTGTAAGCATTTTTAACAAGGAAATCTCATTTAACTAAGTGTGACAGAATGAATGCATTTAGTACTGGGGTTTAAGACTCTGATGACATTAAATTTCTTTAGGAGATCTCCAGGAGTACTGTCTTCATACTGGGGAAGGGGCTGAATGTGCTGACTCCACCCTTCAGCTCACATATGTAGCTAGTGCCTTGCATGTTAGCAAGGTGGTGAATCCACTTCATGTTTTAACACAAATGTTCAAGGAACTGTCCAAGGTTCTGACCCTATTAAGAGGACCAGGCTCAGATCGTTGGGCAGCTCCATTAAAGTTGGGACTTAGCTCCAGGATGGATTTACCACTTCACTGTCATGGGAGCAAGCGGTTGCCACTAGCAATCCCAAGCACTCTCCTCAAACAGCAGCACTAGAAGGAGTTAGTGCATGTGCAAAGTCTGACCAGAATTTCACTGGACAGGATATGGCTACTGTAAGTGCTGCATGATGCAACATGAAGAAATGGTTGCAGTATAGTGATGGACCTGAACTGTCATCATCACACCAGCCAGGACACACCCATGATGACACAACAGGGATGATGCAACTGGACTGTTACAGACACCTGTGGAAAGAGATTATGCCTTGGATAATGTATATAAATGAGGGCAAGGTCAATGTTCATTTTGGGGGGATTGTTGATGAAGTTGTAGCTGGAGGTGCTGTTGGATTACTTTGCTAATGGACAGTTCTTGGTCTGTATATAGCTATGAATACTCTGTAAGTAAATTTCTGTACATAGAACTTGGAGACTCAGAGTTGTTCTTTGTCACCTTGTACACTGCAAGGAGGGAACAACACTGCAGAACCCAGCCTAAAAGAACCACAGGTCATGTGCAGCTCTGACAGAAGGCAATTTCCTCTTACCCCACTGGTTACTCTCCTTTCTTCTCCCTTATTGCCTAGCAGGCTCCTATGTGATTTTATTTGTTTTTTCTTAAGGTCTTTCCTAAAGAGGCTGTCATTGCACCATGATAACAGAGACATGGGAAATGGATATGGAAGCACATTCTTTGGCAAATTAGGCACTAGCCCAGTCCAGTTCTCCATTTCTGGCTGCAAGTGAAAGAGAACTGCCTGCAAACACAAACTTGTTCTTCTTTTAAGAGTGTTTATTAAGTTACAAGTTCACCATGCAAACAAGATAAAATGCTAATGATGTATTGTATAACTGAGTATAAGCTTAAGTGCTAGAAGGAAATCAATGTCTTACAGACAGACAGTATATAGTATAATGTTTTTCTTTTACAGTACTATACAGTGGACTTAATTATATATCCAAGTATTTGTAATTTACTTTTCTGATCATCAGGGCCCCAGAGCAACGTACTTCGTATTACCAAGGCTTTAGGTTTTGTAAATTCAGTTGTTCAATTGAAAGTATGGGAAGGTGTGGGACAGCAGGCCTGCTGGGGTGGTTATTTATCTCTTTAACAACTTAAAACTGTGACTAGATCCCACACATCCCATCCAACCAATAACTTATTGGTGCTACCAAGACAGTTGATCCTTTTGAACAGATCATTTTTCTTCATTATGGGTTGCATTTCATTGTGTCCTTTCTGCTGCTGGCATGGGAAGTATCCATGAGTGGAAAGGAAGTGAGAGGTGACTTTTGCTGATTTCCCCCTTTCCTTTGCAACCCTAGAAGGCCTTCCTTTCTCATTTTCTCTAGAGGGGTGGAGGAACCTTTGGAACAGCATGTGAGGATGGCTGCAGAACAAATGTAGATTTTGTGTAAATCATCTCTCCCCCTGCCCACCTTCTACTCATGGTAGCCTCCACTGTATCAAAGAGTGGTCCATCAGCAGAGTAACACAATGGTCATGCAACTTCACATTGTTTGTGTAATCTTTTGGTAAATGAAAGAGGGCTCTCTCCATTAAGCATAACTTTAGTACTTCATTGCAGCAATCAAGTTAACACTTCCAACCAAAACCACTCTGAGTTAAATAAGTGACAAATGCCTTATGGTTGGTGTTTGCTAAAGCAGGAAAGACTATAATTAAAGGATCAGTTCACTAATATATTGTAAGCTGAATTTTGATCTATATTTCCTTTCCTAAATGTTCTAAAATTGGAAGGTAATATCAATGGAAAAATGTAACTGGATGATTTGTTTTTATTGCTCATTTATAGTTAATTTCCTGTACTAGTAGTATGGGGGGAAATGATTTAACTGAGAGTCTAGTGTGAATTCCTTACAAGAAACCAAAAGATAAATAGCGGCTGACTCCCTGTTGCCTAAAGGTTTCAGAGTACAGATGTTGCTGTTTTAATAAAATCTCTGAAATCTTCCAGTGAGGCAAACATGACAGCTGCATCTGCTGCTCTTGGTTGGTTGACGCTTATTTTAGGCTCACTGTATGTGCATAAATACAGTGGTAGATTACTTATATTACAATTGTAATAGTCATGGTGAAAATAAACATCTTGTCCTCCATGCCTGTTCGTATCTACATATGAGATCCTCCAGGTGTTGTCAATATATGTATGATATCCAGCTTTTCTTCTCCTTTGACTTCTCATTCATGCAGCTGTGAACATGCTTAATCAGTGCCCAGCATCTGTAATAGTCTGTAAGAGGGCCACCCTTACAGACGCTCAATCCATACAGGACAGAGGTACTGTTGATGGGTATATTGTTTGTCTGGTGAGGTGGTGTTTGTCCTGTTTGGGGCAGAGCTGAGTTCTGTTAAAGATCTGACTACACAAATGTTCAAGTAACCTTTGTGGCATGGAATATTTTATACCAGCCAGGGAGGTGTGCCCAGGCAAGGATAGCTTGGCTGCCTTCAGTAACCTTCAAATTAGACTGTTGTAATAAGTGTGGGTCTGACTGTGAAGATGGTTCAGAAGCTGCAGTTAATTCAGAACATGGCCACTCAACTGTTGTGGCTAGGGAGTGGGAACATATTGGCCAGTTCAAAAAGAACTGCATAGTCTGTTTCCAAACAAGTTCAAGCTGCAGGTGCTCACCTTCAAAACTCTACCCAACTGAGGGCCTAAAGGGCCACCTGCTATAGGGGTGGGGAAATTGTGGTCCAAGGGATGCGTGCAGCCCCCACACATTTCCCCCAAGTTCCCAAACTCCCTTGGGGAAAATATCACACAAAAAATGGACCATTAAATAACCTCATCCACTGGCTGGAACAATGTTGGGTTTCAGGACATTCCTCAGTTTCCCAAACATAGAAAAATGCCAGAACTTAGCCAGATTATCAGTATACCATGAAATCTGAACCAAAAATAATTTACAATCACTTCTGGTATGCATTTTTGGCCAATTTTGAACCAATAATGTGAAACTGTTGCCCACCACAGGGGCAACCCATAAGTTACTCCCCCATGGGACTGTCTTTACAGTTAGGTCAAACTCAAGGGCTCCAAGGAATGCCCTGATTATCTAAAGCAGGCATAGGGGACTTTCGTGTTCTCCATCTGGCCTGCAAGATTCTAATGTTGTTATCTCCAGTCAGCCATCAGAGACAAGAGGGCTTTACCAGGCTTGCAAAGATAAGGAGGGCTTGGATAAAAAGACCGCATTAACACACACAGAAGACACTGTTGGAAGCATTATTGGTTAGAGCTTTTAGAAGCCTTGACATGGCATAGGGTGAGGATCCAACAATCAGAAGATTCACCTGGCATCCATTGATGCCTAGTCCCAGCCCACCTGTTGGGTAAGTTCTGCAGGGTGGCAGTAACTGGGATCCACATGAGCAGATGCCACTGCATGATTCCCATTGCTACTTGAGAATGAGGCAGTGATGATAGGCCCCCAAGCTGTGGCCTGACCCGAATGCCGCAATCCACAAAATCCCCCAGGGTGATCTCATAAGGGGGTAAATAGGCACATATGCTTCAGTCCCACCCACCCCAAAATAGATCCTACTCAAACTGCCGACCCAAAGGTTTGACAAGGAAGAAGCATCCATTAGTCCAAAAGTAGCAACTCATGATAGTACATGACTGCACACGAACCTACCATGTACAGCTCAAGTCAAGGGAGGAAGGGTGAGGAGGCTCAGCAAATGAACACTGGCTGGAGTCACAACCAGAGAACACTTCTATGTTCACTAGAGGTGTAGAGCACTTGGCCTTCTGCAGCCAAGAAAGGGTAGTACTATTCTTTAAATGAAAAACACTTTGCATAGAATCGAGCTGCAGGCAGCAAAGCTATTGCCACGGAGCTTACTTGTGAATGGACATATATAGAATTGTGCTATGCTTAGTATGCTCAACAGGAAAATGTTGAAATTGGTAAGAGCTACATCTGGTATGTTTTGACCCTATCTATTCTTTCCTTGGATGCTCACCATGCATGTAACACCACCCACTGCTGAAATGTGGACCACAGACCCTCCAGAAGTTGTAGTTCACCCCTTCAACTAAAAAAACCAAAACCTCACTCTTGGTCAAAAGCAGAAATGGGAACTTTGTAGCCCCCTAAATATTGTTAAACTGTAACTCCCTGCATTCCTCATCGTAGGCTATGGTGGCTAGGACTGTTAGAAGTTGCATTCAAACATCTGGAGGGCCACAAAATCCCCTCCCTGGTTTAAAACATGGCGACTGGCAACTGGAAAGAAAACCTATTCCCTGTGCTATTCTCTCCTCATGGAGCTGCACCTGGAATCTATTTTAGTACCATTTTAGTGACAGATGAACCCCTTTGATTTCCCCAGCCTTTTAATTTTTAACCTGTCATAGCATCTGTTTTAACTGAATCCTTTCATATTCTACTGTTTTAAGATATTCTTGTCAGATTTGTTTAATCTTGTCATTACTGTTGTTTCTAGATTTATCAGATGGTGAACTGCCTGAGGGATGTTTTACCTAGAAGGTCAGGGATATATATTTTAAAAATCAATAACAAACTCGGATCAGTAGATTTTCCTTGGGTTTTTTTCTGGGCTGTGAGGCCGTGTTCTGGAATAGTTTCTTTCTGACATTTCGCCTGCATCTGTGGCTGGCATCTTCAGGGAATGGTTGGGTAGGAGTGTATGTGGAGTTTATCTGCTGTGAACCCCTGTTGGGGAGTATATGTAAATTTATGTAATTGAATGGTTAGTTTCTGGGTATAGAAATGCAAGGCTCATTAGTGTCTGTTTGGCTAATGGTTGGTTGATGGGCCATTATCTGCTGGAACTCCCTCTGTCCCTGGGTGGAATTCCTTTGTAAGTGTTGGGTTTTTATTCTATTGTTCTACAAAACTGGGAGCCAGATTTTGTTTACTTTTAAGGCTTCTTCTTCCCTGTTGAAGTTGTCCAGGAGTTTGTGGATTTCAATAGCTTTTCTGTGCATTCTGAGAACAATCATGCATTCTGACAACAATCTATGGATGCCGGCTGTGAAAGCCTTTGACTTCAAACTCTGATCAGGCCTGTTTTAGGCCTTCCCCACCCATCCAGTAACAAACATACAAAACTGCATTTGCTCTCCCATCCTGTAGACTTACACAGGCTGTTTCATTGCAAAATTTACCCCTGTACCAGATCATCTTGAGAATCATATCAAGATGTACATTATTATTTTTGTGACACAGAACTCTCTCATATAATGCCATTGTCAAAGAAATGAATTGTATGAGGGAGTGAAAAGAAAGAAAGAGCAGAGGAGGAAGAAGCAAGCTTCCGTTTTTAAAAGACATTTCTGCTCATAAAATGTTCTGCAGGGTGAACAGAAGTCTGTGGGATTCTTTTTCATGGGACGAAACAATACATAGTCACAGAGAAAGAGAGAGATTAGAAGAGCATTTGTTGCTAGTTTGTTTCTTTTGTGATACGGAAGTTTGCCTAGTTCTCTATTCCATGTCATAAATCAAGCTTCAGTAAACTCATGTTGACTTGAACAGGGCTTTTATTTCAGTAGTGATGACTCAGATGGTTTTTAGAACATTTCCATTTGTCAACATGTACTGGTGCCATACAGAAGTTTCCAGTTGTATGAGCTTGGGTTTATTTCCCTCTGATTCAACAGCATTCTTATAGTTGGGGGAACACTTCACTTTGTGTTGTTAGTGAACACAGATGGCATGAAACCATCCTATAAGTTAAGAGTGATCAGAACCAGCTTTGCCATTACAAATATTAAAGTCTTCAAAGATGTACCTGTTGGTTTTTGTTCTAATTTAAGGGATTGCCATTTCCAAGTTTTCAGTTACTGCTTTCCAGAGGTGCAGAGCACTTTGACTCTTAGCTGGTCCTCTCATGATCTACATGGCTGACAGGAAAAAAATTGAGTCTAGTGGAGTCCACATGGCTACCATGTCCTTTGCTGAAAATAGGAGGGGCCTGAGGAGAAAGCCTTGTCCCACTTCTTCTCTTCCATGGTTATGTAAGGGGTCATTTATACGAGGGGGGGGAATGGATTACTCTGCAGTAATAGAAATTCACAGCTGCTGCAACTGTCCTAACGGTTTTACTGCTCCTGTAAACTTTGCATACCCCTAGCCAACATGGCGGCCATGAGTGAATTATTCACATTTTTAAATCTGCTGCCACCAAACTCTTTTTTTTTAAACTGTTTACCATGGTGCACACAAGCAATGTTTCACATTTAGAAGAGAGAGAGAGTGAGAGAGAATATTGCCATTTGATCACATTAGCAATTGCTCACTAAGGTCAAAATCCAACATGGCAGCAGTGGGCACTTGCCCTGTTAGCAAGCCCCTTCCCTGTGCTTGTCCAGCCAATCAGCTTGTACTTCCTCTCCTATGGCAAAGCGCAGCAATGTAAATGGGACTGTCTTAACAAGCAGGAATGCGCATTTCCTATGGAGCTTTTTAAAACTCTGGCAAAAGCCGCGAAGGCTCTCTGGGCATAGTTTTTGGAGGGTTTTTTGCTGCCCCCCTTCTGAATACGATGCATCAATGTGGGTTCCCATTGAGACAGATCGTATTCCCAGTGAATTCTGTGAGGATTATTTTGACCATTTAGACAGGACCTAAAAGCATTCCACTGAGATGTTCAGAACATATTAGCCAAATATCCAACCTCTTCCTTTCCTTTTCCCACCTGAAAACTCAGATTAAGAATCATAATAATTTCCTGTTGCAAAAATGAGTAGGAGGAAGAGGCAGGAGCCTTAGGAAAGCAAGTCACACAAAATAGGTCCATTGTGGCCAATTCTACCAGATACTGCTATTGTGGAACATCTGAGCATTTCACAAGGCTTGAGCTTTATCCTACATATGGAACATGTAGCTTGCCAAGTGTTGATGGACTGCAACTTCCATCATCCCTCACCATTGGCTATGGATGAAGGGATCTGCAGTCTAAGAACATCTGGAGGGCTCAAATTCTCTCTGCCCTTCCCTGCATAGTCTCTATCCAAATGAATAAAAACCATTTGGCCAAAATGATTCATGGAGTGTGTAATCAACAAGCTTTCCTTCCTAGCTCATACTGGAATAACTTGGGAATGGCAAGCTACTTCCTCAACAATTGGGAAATAAGAATCTCCCAGTCCTTTCTCCATACACACACAAGCCTTATTTATAATTAGCTAACACATTGGGCCCGTTTACACGGGCAAATATTCCCCTAAATATACCGCAAAGATAGCTCATTGTTCCCACGGATCACACTACAGCATCGCCTCATTCAGGAGGGGAGAAGGTAAAACACCCAAATATAGTGTGACAAGGGATGTCGCTACTTTTGCCAAGTTATTTGCAAAGTAGCGCATTATTGCTAGTGTAAACAACCATTCCAGTAAGGGCTGCAGCAGAGCTGCACTGTGATTGGTTGTTATGATGAAGGGGTGGGCTTAAAAGAGGTGGAGGGAGGGAGGGAGATTCAGTAGAGATTAGGAAATTTTGAAAAATCCTCTCTGCTATTTTGCAAGTCTGTGAATCCAGTTTGCCAAGAAAAAGGATTCCCAAGTCCTTTCAGTCAGGGGAAGATCTGTTCTCCTAATAAAGCTCTGTCTCGTCAGCTGTGATCCTCTTGCGGGAGGGAGAGAGAGAGAGAGAGAGAGAGAAACATTTCACTAAGAACTGCAGCAGAGCTGCACTGTGATTGGGGGAGGGAGGGGGGGAGGGAGAGAGAGAGAGAAACTTTTCTTTTTCCCCCTGCTATTTTGGCAGTCTGTTTATTTGGCAAGAAAATGCTGTTAAGCAAGGAGAAAAAACCTTCCGTTTGGAGTTTGATTTGTGGGCAGGGAGGGGGGGAGAGGCAAAGGGTGACATTCTTTGATGCGGGAAAGCGCTAAAGCGCAATTTATCGTAATAAAACCTGCTGTGTAAATGCAGCCATTGTAAACCACTTGGAGAGTGCCTGGCGCTGTAGAGTGGTGTAGAAATGTAGGTGATTGCTAACAATTTGTAAGCTGCTCTGAGAGCCTCTGTGGCAGAAGAGTGGGTATAAATACTCTAAAATAAAAATAAATAAATACAGTTGAGGTAGAGTCCTGGGCCCGTTTACACAGCAAAATAAGTCTATGAAGAATTCGCTAAGATTCCTAATAGTTCACACACATCATGCCACAATATTGCCTCACTCAAAAGTAGTGTAATAAGGGCTTTCACTACTTTTCCCAACTTTTTTGAAAAGTACTGCGACTTAGTGCGCTATCAATTGTATGAACTACCATTTCACAAAAGTCTATGTGAATGATCAGCAATCTTCCTGAAACAACAACAGCAGACCTGAGCCATGATTGGTTGGACTGACCACGGAGGGGGTGGACTTGTAAGAGATGGAGGAGCCTCAAATGAAAAGATCCAGCCACTGTTGTTTCCACCCACGGAAAAGATCCAGCCAGTGCTATCCTCATCACAGTCGCCCAGCTTTCTACCTCCCGGCTTGCTTGGCTGCTGGGGCTGAGGAATCCCCAGTTAGCCTGTTCCCCTATATGTGTGTATGTGTGTGTGTGTGTGAGAGAGAGAGATTGAATAGCGATCTGCTTCTCCAGCTGTTCACTCCCTCGCAGTGCTGTGATCGTGTTTGTGTGTGTGTGAGAGAGAGAGAGAGGAAGAGAGAGAGAGAGAGGGTGAGGGGAAGGGGGGCTTGAGGGGGGAGGCTGCCTCCTTCCTCCCACCCTTCTCGCTTTGGGAAGAAGAGGGAGCACTCCCTGCTAAGGAATGAAAACTAGCAGGCATTCCTCTGGTAATCAGAAGAGGGAAAGGTGCCAGTACTTTCTCTCTCTCTCTTTCCCTCCCTCCCTCTCATCTTCCTGGCATCTTCCCCCAAATGTGCTTGGGAGGCCACGCTTCCCCTAGAAAGCATAAAACTAAACAGATCAACTGATTTTGCAGTAAATCATGTAAACTATGCAGCACTGGTGCAAAATTGCACTAAAGCACAAACTATAGCAATAAAAACTGCCGTGTAACTGAGCCCCTGGTTTCCTTGGGAGTTTTCTGTGCAGGAGTCGAAATTTAAGCTTTCCCTGTACACTTTAGAATTTTTGCCAACATTCCTCCTGTACACACCCACGTACATACATGGCTATCAACTTTGCATCATTGGTAGTTTTTGGTAATGAAAATTGCAGGTGTAGAGGGCACAATACAAAATGGCACCACCACAGGAGACACAGGGTTAAAGCTTCCCTGCCTCCCTGCTACGGTTCTGATTGGTTTGAATAGACTTTGGGAGCCCCATGTGCTTAGCTTGAGTAGACTCTGGGAGTGCTTGTTAAAGATAATGATATCTGTAACATGTTCCTAGGAAATAGTGAGTGTTGACATAAATTGTGTTTAAAAAAAAACAATGCAGCAACTTCTACCAACATTAAATTTTTAGAATAGTGTTTACCCTGTGCCTAAAGCATTGCTGTGGTGGCAGGGTCATGGTCATGAAAAAGAAATGTGTTAGTAACTCACCACTAATTAGCAACCCAATGAGTTACTTTTGAGTAATGGGTAACATGATGAATTACTTTTTTCACACTGCAGTGAATGACTAGAATAAAGTAATTTTGCAAAGTTATCACCATAACCTCTACTTCTGAGTTTAAAGGGAGAAAGCAATAGCTGTTTATTTTAAAGAGAAAATAGTGAAAAGCTATGTCTTCCCCCCCTCACTTTCCTTTAAAATGTAAATAGTGCAGTTTAATCCATAGGATCATAGAACTGGAGTACGAATTGGAATAGTGCCGGACTTACATCAAACCCAGGTGTTTGTGAAAAAGCTTCCTGGACCAGCTTCCAGCCTTTAGGTAAAACAGAATCTACCTTAACACACACCTAAAACTTCTGGTTAAAATAGGTTTTCATGTTAGTTAGTTAGTTAGTTAGTTGTACAAGTTGTTAAAGGATTTCAATTAATCTCATTAATTGTAGTATTCTTGGTAGAAATTCAAGTTTGGGGACATATTCAATAGGGAAAGATATCCCCAGAATTAAAAAAAAATGTTTTGAGAGAGGGGTCATAGCTCAGTTATAGGACATGCAGTATTTTATTTTACTTAGAACATTTTTTTATCTCCCTTCACCAAATCAAATTGCAGAGAGTGGTGAATTAAAAAATGGTTCCATCCATACCCATAATAGAGAACACCTGTTTTATATTCATGCAGTAAAATCCAAGGTTCTGTCCTTGGCATCATCACTTAAATGATTTTTGGTAACAAGTTCAGTACAGAAGTCTTTCTCAGAAGTTGGAGAGTGGTTGCCAGAGTCCATAACACTGAGCTAGATAAAAGAATCCATGATCTGCCTCGAGGTCAGGCAGCCTCGTGTGTAAGCCAGCCTTTCCCAATGTGGTGATCTCCAGATGTTCTGGAGTACAGCTTCCATCATCCCTAGCCAGCATAGGCTGGGGAAAGCAGTTTGGGAAATGATCATAGAATCATAGAGTTGGAAGAGACCACAAGGGCCATCCAGTCCAAGCCCCTGCCATGCAGGAATAAACAATCAAAGCATTCCCGACAGATGTCCATCCAAGCCTCTGCTTAAAAACCTCCAAAGAAGGAGAGACCACCACACTCTGAGGCAGTGCATTCCACAGCTGAACAGCTCTTACTGTCAGGAAGTTCTTCTTAATGTTTAGGTGAAATCTCTTTTCCTGTAGTTTGAGTCCATTGCTACGTGTCCTAGTCTCTGGAGCCTCAGAAAACAAGCTTGCTCCATCCTCAGTATGACATTCCTTCAAATATTGAAACATGGCTATCATGTCCCCTCTCAGCCTTCTCTTCCCCAGGCTAAACATACCCAGCTCCCTAAGCCACTCCTCATAGGACATGGCTTCCAGACCTCCTACTATTTTGGTTGCCCTTCTCTGGACACATTCCAGTTTGTCCATATCCTTCTTGAATTGTGGTGCCCAGAACTGGACACGGTATTCCCGGTGAGGTCTGACGAAAGCAGAATAGAGTGGCACAATTACTTCCCTTGATCTAGACACTATACTCCTATTGATACAGTCTAGAATCACACTGGCTTTGTTAGCTGCTGCATCACACTGCTGACTCATGTTCAGTTTGTGGTCCACTAAGACTCCTAGATCCCGTTTGCATGTACTGCCATCAAGCCAGGTGTCACCCATCCTATATCTATGCTTTTCATTTTTACTGCCCAAGTGTAGTATCCTACATTTCTCCCTATTGAAATTCATTTTGTTAGTGTTGGCCCAGCTTTCTAATCTGTTGTTAAGGTTATTTTGGATTCTGATCCTGTCCTCTGGGGTGTTAGCTACCCCTCCTAATTTGGTGTCATCCACAAACCTGATAAGCATGCTCTCTATTCCCTCATCCAAGTCATTGATAAAGATGTTGAATAGCACTGGGTCCAGGACAGAACCCTGTTGCACCCTGCTGGTCACTTCTCTCCAGGATGAAGAGGGGCCATTGGTGTCTACCCTTTGGGTTCAGTCAGTCAACCAATTACAAATCCACCTAACAGTTGCATTGTATAGCCTACATGTTACTAACTTTTTTGCAAGGATATCATGGGGGACTTTGTCAAAAGCCTTACTAAAATCAAGATACACTACATCCACAGCATTCCCTTCATCTACCAAATTTGTAACTTTGTCAAAAAAAGAGATAAGATTAGACTGGCATGACTTGTTTTTCAAAAACCCATGTTGACTTTGTGATCACAGCATTCCTTTCTAAGTGCATACAGACTGTCTGTTTAAAGATCTGCTCTAAAATCTTTCCTAGTATTGATGTCAAGCTGACTGGGTGATAACTATTTGAGTCTTCTCCCCCCCCACACACACACACTTTTAAAGATAGGAAAAACATTTGCCCTCCTCCAGTCTGCTGGGACCTTTCCTGTTCTCCAGGGGGCCGTTTACACGATGAAAATGTCCCGGGAAGAATTCGTGTCGATCCCTGGCAGTTTACACGTACATCGGGTCGGGTATGTGATTTTTGGAAGGGGGGGCACCTTTTATCCCTCAACCTGTGGACTTCCAGTCCCGCGGTTTGTGCCGGTTTTTAAAAAAGTCACTGGAGGATTCGGAAAATCGGAAATGTAAACAGCCTGGGACAAAATGTCTCGGTACTGGGATGACCGGAAATGGTGACTGGGAGCGGGCTGAGAGATCAGCGACCAGAAAAGGAGGGGTCAGTCACCCATTCAACAGATCTAGCCTCACCAGCCGAAAACAAAGGCATCCCTTCCAGCTGCACGAAGGTTGATGTGTGTGTGTGCGCGCGCGTGTGTGTACTCAATCACCTTTTTAAATGGATTTCTACACTGCAAACCCTTCAGCTTTACCTTTTCCTCTACTGCATGTTACAGAGAGATCGTGGTGGGCAGAGGGTCGCCCATTCATCCCCTGCCTTGGTCACCTCCCTGGGTCAGAACGGGCACATTAAAATATTCAAGCCTCTGAGCGAATGAACACCCTTTAATTCCCCCTCTCTGTGTCTGTGTCTTTCAAAACACCTGCCTGTAGCCGGCTTGAAATCTCTGCAGCCTGCTGTAAGGGTTAATATTTTAAAGAGGCAAGGGGAAACCCAAGCGGCTTGATTTCAAAAGGAAAGCACTCGGCTTGATTTCAAAAGGAACGCCCTGTGTCTGAGCAAAAGATCTGTCTGGATCTTTCAAAATGCTTTCTGCCTCTTCTGAAAGGGTTAAAATTTTAAAGAAGCAAGGGGGAATAACAAACCTCTGCCCCCCTCTCTCCCCCCCCAGCCAGCCAATAGCATCGCTCGTGGCGTGGAACTCTAAAGTAAGTGCGTCACCGAGGTTGTGAAAACACGAGTAATCGCATCTTTGATTGACAGCCAAAAAAAAAATTAAAACCTAAAAAAACCCGGAACTTTGGACATGTAAATATCAGTCACGGGACCACCCGGGATATCCAGATCAGTGACATAAATCGTATAAACAGCGAGGGACGGATTCGTGATCACAAAGTCACGGTAAGCACCGCGACAATTCCTGTCGTGTAACTGGCACCCTGGATTTCTCAAAGATTATTGGCAGTGGTTCTGAGATTACTTCTGCCAGTTCTTTTAGTACCCTTGGATGTAGTTCACTTGGACCTGGAGACTTGAATTCATTTATACTGAACAACCTCATTACCCACTCTGTGATGCATTTCCCCTACTGCATCATCAGCTCCATTTTCTCCAGGTTTAGCACTGTTCTCCTTTTGGGAGAAGACTAGGGCAAAGAGGGTGCTGAGTAGTTCTGCCTTTTCTCTGTTCCCTGTTAATATTTCACCACCTTCTCCCTGCAGCAGTCCTATCACTTCCTTGATCGTTCCTTGCTACAAACATATCCAAAAAAGCCCTTTTTATTGTTTTTAACCTCTCTAGGAAATCTGAGCTCCACCTGTGCTTTTGCTTTTCTGATTTCCCCCCTACACGAGCTGGCTATTTGTTTGAATTCTTCTTTGGTAATTTCTCCCTTTTTCCATTTCTTGTACATGTTCCTTTTAAGTCTTAGCTTAGTATAAAGTTCTTTAGACATCCATAATGGTTTTTTTAGACACCTGCCATTTTTCCTCCTCATTGGAACTGTCTGAAGTCGTGTCTTCAATATCTCACTTTTTAGAAACTCCCACCCATCATGTATTCCCTTCTCTTTTAGTATTCCTGACCATGGGATCACCCCCAGTAATCCCCTAAGTTTTCTGAAATCAGCTTTCTTAAAGTCTAGAATGCATGTCTGACTATGCTTGGCCTCCTCTTTCCTCTGTATAACAGACTCCAACAGAACATGATTTACATTTTCTTCCATATGTGTGCTGACTTGTGCCTTGTTCAAGGAAACATTCCTCACACTATATCAGGATAAGAACAGAACCTTTCACCTATTAGGATAAATCACAGGGAATATTTTCCTATTCAATGTGCTCAGAATTGTCCACCTATGAGTGCCCATAGGATTACTGCATCTAGGCATAGCTCTGTCCTTCTTTGTTGTAAGTTCTTTCTGACCCTATGGCAACCCTATCATGCAATTCTCTTGGCAAGATTTGTTCAGAGAAGGTTTGCCATTCTCTTCCTCTGAGAGAGTGTAACTTGCCCATTGTCATCCATGGCCAGGGATTTGAACCCTAGTCTCCCAGAGTCCAAGTCCAGCATTAAAACCACTACTCCTATCTATCGTCTTTTATGGGGTGATAATTCTAGAAGCTACACCAGTGTAAATAAGAACAGACTTTGGCTCTCCAAACTTATTCTAGCAGGTAATTAGAGTCAATATATAGTAACTGATCTTACAATAACGTTTTTGTGGGTTAGAATTAATTGCTTTCTAACAGTGTATGGAATCTAATTTTCTTTGCCCTGTAAGAAAGATACCAACATATATAAACACAACAGGGCTTGGTGTGCCACAGCTTAATCCAAAGCTGGCTGAAACAATGGAAATATCTTTCTGAGTACATTGTGGGTTAAATCCAATATAGTTAAAAACATCTGAGTGCAACCACAAATATGCTGGTATTCAGTTGTGCTATGAAAACAGTTTTATGTCAAATTCAAGTGGGACTAATACAGTAAACTACTAGTACAGTTAACCCTTTTTAAGGTTGTCCTTAAGAAGCCTATTTAAAAAAAAGAAGAAGAAGCAGTACTTTACTTAAAGCTGAAAAGTGATTAAAATATGAAAACAAATTAACTCCTATTAACAGGCTGCTTGGCATTTATACAACACTTTTTACCCTGAGCATTAGTTATACTCTAAAGTCCTATAACTTAATTTAAGTACCTAGGTAGTACTGTTCTGCATAGCTCTCCCTGCCCGTTCCCAGTCTAGCTACTTAAGAAGTCTCTCTGTGTGGCAAGAACGACAGAAATACTGTAAATAGGAACATATTGTTTTCTCTCTCTTTTTTTAACCAGCCAGACTCTTGTGCTGTAAAAGCTTAGTGACACACAGACATTCAAAAGATGGAATGGAACTCTTCATGTTGGATTTCATCCTGCCAAAAATTCTGTTTCCTTTCTGTTCCAAGAGGGCATCATGACTTTAACAAAAAGCCCTGGGGATTGGGGAGGGAGACACAACAAGATTGGGAAGAATATTTTTGTTGGGATATGGTGCCATGAAAAAAATTATACAGGCACAGCCTTGCTCTATAATAATGATACAGCAAATTGAGTTTGAATAAAGTAGATTTTTGTGGGTCAAGGATGTGAAAACACACAAAGACACCTGCTCACAATCCAGTGCCCTGTTTTATTGTTCAACATGAGAAGCACAGAAGGTTGTGTGAAACTCAATCATAGCACTGGTGCATCAAATTCAGTATTAATTGCATTACTGGGCAGCCATGCTCCAGGATTGCTGATAGGAGTTTTTCCCAGCCCTACTTGGGGACATCAAGAATTGAAATTGGAATCATTTACATGCAAAAGACATGTCCTTCCATTCAGCCACAGCCTGAGAGAAAGTGATATTTTGTTCTCACCTTTTAAAAAAATATTTAGTATATAATGCAGTGCGTCTATTCTAGTTCCTGTTCAGCTCACTAGTAAACATCTGGGTTATTTTTATTCCATGCCCTACTAGAAGAGAGTTGGGTCTGCCCTACTAACCTGTTCTCTCTGTTGATTTTTTATCTTTCTTACAGTTTCTGTAAAGCTCTAATCAGACAATGCATTCACATGACATTGAAGAGCAGAGCCAGATGATCATTGGTTCCATTGGGGCAATTGTTCCAAGTCCCTCACAAGCCCAGTGCTGAAGAGGGGAAAGTGTATCTTACTTTCTCATCTGCCCTTATCACTTCATGAATCTCTTGGTATTGCTGTTATCCTCAGCATTTTGTGTGTTAGATGAGTAACTGAACAAAACTGCAAGAGGTTAGAGTGTTAACCACTGAGGTTGCAGGGGCATGTAGTGCACATTAATGCACAAGGAGGGCCTATTTTGGGAACTACTATAAGAACCAACCACCTTAATCTGGTCTTGCTGGATAGACTCCACTCTCCCTTAGACAGTGATTTCTGTTGCCTCTGCCTGAATTCTAATCAGTGAGGACTTCCCAGTGTGCTGTCATCCAGTCTACAAGGAGACTACAAGGAGATATGACAGATAAGAACAAAATCTCTCCTCTTCAGTCTTCCCTCTTACATAGTAGTTGACCTTAAGTTAATTACCTGTGTGCTAGGAAACCAAAAGATAAGAGTAGGGAAATACTTGACGCTCCCTTTATTCCTTTGCCTAGAAATATTAACCTGCCTTACTGACAAAGATACTGGTGCCTCACACTCATGCTTCTGCCAAATGGTAGGCAGTTCTGGGAGCAGCCTTTGTCAGTCTAGAATAAGGAGTAGGAAAGTGATGGTGAAAACAAGTGCACAGACTCATTGTTTATTGACTGTAGCTTATTGTTTATTGACCTTGGTACAGCATAGGACTGAGAATCAGATGTCCTGCCTGCTGACTAATGAATCATTGGCATCCTGTTAGTGGCATATGCAAGCATAAGTCCAATGAATACCTATGTTTCCTTTACGGGGGGGGGGGGTCATTGTGAAGGTTGGCATTACTTTTCTCCCCACTCAACAGTCAACATTTCCCCCATCCAAAAACACCATTTAGACACTGTAGCCCCACTGGCCATTCAGTGGCTGATGGAGAATGAGGGAATGCAGATCAGAAAAGTGCTTAGCTATGTCCTTATTGCTAGGCACAGACCAATGACTTCATCCACTGAGATCCACTGGGGATTTCCAAAAGTCTCGGCTGATGACATCAGCCTGCACCTGGCTGTGGGGCCGTAGTCACTCTGTTCTCCAGACTGGAGAAAAAAGTTCTCTGGTCTGCCCTCCTTCTCCACCAGCCACTGAGTGGTCCAGGGTGAGCTACAGCAGATAAACAGTGAGTTGGGGGGGTGATAAGAGAGTCTGCCTCCATTTGGCAGGTTTTGTTCCCTTATGAAGGTATAGTGCTGGAGTTTTGTGGTGCATTAGAAATATCTGTTCACTCAAGAGATACCGGTAGTACAGTATACAGATTTAGCATGATGGGAAACTGATAGGCACTGCTAGTTTTCATGAGTTCCTCAGCTTCCCCAGCTGCAAAAACTTAAATCTCTTCTTCATTTCTGTCTCCAAATTCTAATAACTTCTTTTCCTCTCCTGCCATATGGCCCCAAATCTCAGATTCCTCACACAGCCTACAGGTAGGAGTGATCTATCTTCCTGGAGCAAGGAACATTGAGTGGAAACCACTGTTAACTAAACAAGCATTTCAAGGTATGTTAGAGGCGCACATCTTCCATCTGTACAAAGAACAGCCCTACTGTCTAGTGTCCCTAGGCATGCTGTTCTTTGTACAGATGGACGATTTGCACCTTCTTCTAACATAGCTTAAGAAAGTATAAGGCAGGTTAATATAAAAAGAGCTTGGCCATCCTGACTCCCCCAGCCGCCTCTAAAGAGAATGAAAGTAAGAGAATCCTTTGCTGGCCAAGTAGGATTTCTTACATTTGTGTCCAGAAACATTTTCCCCTGACGTATATGGAGTTTGTGCCTAAAATGTGCACTGGACTTATGCTTAAGATTTAGATACATTGTAAGGAATGGGTTTGTGGGCTTTATATAGTTCCCTTGTGGCCAGCCTCCTGGTTTCAACTGAGGGAGAATTCCAGACCTATGCAGATATTACATGCATCTAGTAAACTGTTATTTCACAATGTTTACTGACAGAGTGCAGCACTATGACTGGAATTTCTATGCTCTGTACTCTTGCATGCTTGTTGTTTGGCAGTCTGCAATGGAAAACAAGAAGCAATTATGTACTGACAACACTGTAGTGGAAAAAATGGAGACAGTATTTTTTTAAAAAAATAACACAGTGCATGCCAGATTTTTACAAGACAGCCTCCCCTTTCCCCTCCTCTTTTGGAATAAATTCAGCCCACACTAATACCTAATGTGAAACCACAGCTCTAGAACTCTATCTTCACAGCCAGCTGGAAATGACCAAAACAACATCTGTTGCATGTAAAATTTGAAAGTGTTTTCTCACTCTGTCAAATTCTTCTCCAAAATCAGATAGCAGTGCAGTTACTGTTTTACAGCCATTTCAAGTGAATAAATGAGACAGCTAACTTGTTTGCTTTGGTACCTCAGTAGATGTGCATGACAATTCATTATTCCTATGCCAGTTCTGGAAATATGCATTTTCCTGCAATTCTTTATGTCACATTTTTTTCATATGCCTCTAGATCTACTGTTGTCATGATTCCATATTATTCTGTTCCTAGAAGAGGGTCAAGGGAGTCTTCAGCTTACCACTGTCCTAAATTGCCCTTTTTCTTTTTAGAGATTCAAAATGTCTGGAAATCTTAAATTCATGAGAAGAAAAACTGTGGACACAGGAGTAGGGGCCAAAAAAAAAAGGGACATTTGGAGAGGGAGAACAACTGAAATATATCCAGTACATAATTTTTTTATCAAACCTATACTTAATTTGTTACCTTAAGAAATGGAAATGTGTTTTATATAATATATGGAATTATGCTGTTTTGCGGGTGTGTTTATACACACATCAAACAGCATAATATATGTGACATTTTAAAGTATGCATGCCTTACTTTTATTGAATCAGGACTAGGAACAGTAGTGTCAGTGCTAGAGCTGAAGCTACTGCATCAGAGGTTCCATCTCCAAGTATGAAAAAGTTACTTTTCCGAACTCTCTCAGTCTCTAAACTGGTATGGCTAGTGGCCATGCCTGTTAGGGCAACAGGAAGTTGAAAACAGAAACTAACAAAATAGGATGGAACAAACATTTTATTTATCTGGGTTTAGAAATAGTATGCAGCACAAAGAAATTTATCTTGAGGCAAACTTTTAAACAAAAACAAACAAAATCTTACAAAAGAATGAAAGAGTAACAATGGTTTGGGGTATTCAGTGAAATTGTACATCTTTATTATACTGTACAAAAATTTCCACAGTAGTCCTAATCCCTCTGTATGACTTTCTGAGGGAGTAAGGGTGAAATGATGGTGTCCATTCATAGAAAGAGAGACCTTTGCTGACATGAGGCTTCATTTACACTGGTGGAACACTCTATGGTTTTAGATCTAGCACCAGCAATATTTCCAATCACCTCACATGTAGTATAACTCCAATTTGAGCACCACAGAACTCTACAGATGCCTTCATGGCTGACAAATTTACATTTTATAGCCTACTGGTGTCAAAGTACAGGTGCTACTGGCCTACCTGTTTGGGGGATTCTGGGAACTGTGGTGCTAACTGGAACATTTCCAAGTACTGATATTGCTGCACATTAGAAAGAAATATCATATCATTAAATAGGATCCCAGATGGCATTAGTTTGGAATGTCTAGAAAATCTGTGTTTCCCCTGGGCATTTTCATTATGTAAGACAGAGCAAGCACTCACTGTCCAGACAAGTAGTAGTAGCTTGTTTTCTTGCTGGGATTTTGTGCCTGCTGATGATAATGCCCAAGCTCAAAGCTAGAAATGTGAGAAGACAAATCTTAGAGCTCGAATTATTAAAAGGACCACTTTGTATGGGTTTTGTCTCTGAATGTTATTATATGTCTGTGTTATTGTAAGTCTATTTTAGTAAATTTTATGAAATTGTTTAAATAAAATTAAAAAAAAGGACCACTCAGTGGATATTGTTCCAATCTATTTATGAGATTATTGTTGTACATACAATAATAACATACAAAGGAAATGTCATGATAGCTTGAGGAGGGAAGAGTATGCAAAGAGATCTTGTAGCACCTTTGAGACTGACTGAAAGAAAGAGGTTGGTAGCATAAGCTTTCATAGGCTAAGTTACTTCATCAGGTACATGGAATGAAGTGCCTATGGACAGGCATTTATGCCCACGAATGAGCAGGTTGTGTGTGTTAATAGCAATAGAAACGCAAAACTTGTGAGTATGGTGATGAGGTGATGAGTTCAGTTTTAACAATAGTCATTGAGGGGCAAAAGTGGGAGGAAAGATATTACTGAAAGCCAAGGTGATTAGATAGCCGTATGCATGGTGGAGGGAGTTATTGGAATGTAGTGTGATGCTATCTGGGAACCAGAAAGGATGTGATAAAATGGGTAACAGAGCACTCATGAGGATGGGGTGTTAACTAGTGTTATAATATGTGTAGTGTACCGAGAAACCATTGTCTTTGTTCAACCCACTGTTGATGGACTGGAGTTTATGGACATATTCCAGTTCTGCTGTTTCTCTTTCCAAGGAGGGAAGAAACACCATTCTTATCTTCTACCAGCTAATCTTGTTTGTTCATCCTGAAGGAGCAGTAATAATTAACAGAAAACCTGGCAACATGAGGCCTCCCTGGTGGTGATGGCTTTGGTTGGTTTTATTTTTCAGTAGGGGACTCCATGTTCGACACTGAGCAATTCCATGTTCTGGATCATAATCCCTGAATTATGACACCAGCAGCAGTGTGATGCCTTCATTTCTTTGAGGAAACAAGCCAACAATGCTGATCATTAGCTATTCAAACATTGTTGGCATAAACTATGTGGATACGGTACAAAACTGCTAGGCATCTTGATGAGAAGATTAGAGAGGGAATTTTTTTTGGCAGTTGCTAAAAAGAAGAGGAGGGAGGAAAGGACTGTAATTAGAGGAAGTATAAAATTTGTACACGTGAATAAAAACATTACAAACTTGATTGATGAGCATCTGCCAGTTTTTCACGTTTGTTTAGACTAATGAGGGTGATCATATTTTATAAGAACTTTACTAGAAGAGAAGTATCAGCATCTAAAATAGTTTAAGGTTTATAAATTCTACAGTTCTTCAATTGTTGGTTCTTCCTGCAGTCCCACATATGAGAATGTGCCTGTTTAGATGACAAGTAGGACCTCATAAGAATCTCCAATACACTTAAGAACTCTGGCTTTTCCCCTTCCTGTCCACCATGCATGGTACTACAGGTGAAGAGGTGGAGTAGTCTTTTCCATTCTTCTTTCCCTTCTGCCTGGGCTGACAGCAGCAGCGGAAAGGGGTCTATCCTTGGTAGATTGCTCTGCCTGTTAGTTTGTTGAGAAATTATTCCTACCCACCCACCCCCACACACCTGCCTCTTTCCCTAATGGCAAATAACACATTCTCCCAAAAGTGCTGTGACTATGTTATTAAAGTTCTCATGCAGGAACTCTACAATCTCTGCCTTGCTTGTATCAGGGAGAAAAAAAAACTTTTGCCAAATACCTCCTTAAGTAGCTAGAGAGAGTTTGGGGTTTGTTATCTCTAGTTTTTTGTTATCTCTAGTTTTTTATGGTGTAGCCTTGGCACTACAGGTTTTGTGGTGCATTACACCTTAGCTTATCACTGGTCTCTCTCTCTCTCTCTCTCTCTCTCTCTCCTTTTTTTTTTTAACAATTTGTTGAGGTTCTACCTAGTTCTTTAAAGAACATTTATAAAACCTTCCTGTTATATTAATTTCAGTAAACTCAGTTTCAGAAGCTTCCCCCTCCCCTGCATTTGATTCCTTTGGTTTCAAAGTCCTCGTTTCCAGCATACAAGTCCTCAGGATAAAGCCTAGAGTTTATAAGGTATCACCATCTATTTCAGTTATCCATGCTTCTATGCACTCTGACCCCAGTTCTAAGTCCATGTCCTCAAATGCACCAGAACTGATTTCTAGATGGTCATGTAGTAAGTCATCGTCACATTTTCCCACATCCATTCTTCAAAGTCTCCACAGTAATTCTAGGTTCTCTTCCTCTTAGAGACTGAGCTGTGGCCATCATCCCTAATTGTGAGTTAATTTTGGCCCACTATGCCACATAAGTACTGTCATAGTGGTAGAGGAACTTCAGAAGAGGCAAAGGAAACACATACTCACTGAAACCTGAATCTTGTTGCTGCTACTAATGAGAATAGCCTGATCAAATCAATTGTTTGACAGATAAGTCAACATTAATCTAAATTCCACTGAATTCAGTGGGTCTACTCTAGATGGACTACTGATGGGATTCAGGCCTGAGTAATAGAAACTGCATCTCTTGGAGCATTTCTAGGAGGTGGTATTAACATCTAGGCCTCCATTCTGTCATGTTCCCTATCATCACTCTGAAGTTGTGTTTGTTTAAGAGGGTGATCATACTGGCACAGAAAGCACCAAAGCCTGAGGAACTCATAACCAAGCCTGGCTAATTCAGGAGAACCTAGTTTTCAAAGTTCTGTCATGCTTTGTTTCCTCCAAGGAACACCTCACATTTATAATTGGACTGTGACTGGCTTTTTGGCTCTTATACCACATTGACACATTGTTTGTGTCTATTATTGATCAGATCTTTACAATGGATATTCTCTCCTGGTGTATCTCAGCCTATTGTCACTTTGGCTAAGCATCTACACCCTCAGTGAGTCCACTTTCCATACCCAAATCTATCATTTGTTTACACATTCCTCTTTTCTGATCATATCTTTTCCATATAAAATAACCATACAAACAAACCTGATTAACTCTGGCCCAGCTACTTTCACCAAGGACATTGCAATTTCTTCCCTCTATGTTAAGGAGTTTTGCTTCCCTTGGGACGATTATGAAACCTCTCAAATTGATGACATTGTTGGTGGCTTCCCACCAAATCTCTCCAAGAGAAGAGATAAAATGACATGGAGAATCGATGATCAGGTCCCTTAGGATCAATCTTGTTCCACAAAAATAAAGGAGTCACAAGCACTATATGGAAATCACTCCTTCTCTTTTCTTAGCTGCACCCATTGCTGTGCATCACCACTGACAAAGGGATTGATTCAGCTGCTTGAACAGAAGTAAGTCACAGCACTAGGCTGGGCAGGGTCTTTCCTACTCTCTTGGCTCTACTGTACCCTGTCTTAAAATTCTTGCCCAGAGACTCGTGGGCCTATAAAGGCATTGCTGTTGTTGTTGCTGCTGCTGTTATTGTTATTGTTATAATTATTGTATTGTTTGTATTGAATTTACTGTATACTGTACTGTGTGATGTTGTACCCCACCCCCATTCTGAGGAGAGAGGCGGGTAATAAATAACTAAGTATTGTTATTATATTATTATTGTTATCATCATACATATCCTGCCATTTTTTCCTCAAGCCAGATGTGTCAAGCACCCTGGGCTGCTAGCAATCTAACCAACTCTGCACAATGACTGTGCTTCACCATCAACAAACCACTAGTTGAGGAGTGGGAAGAAGAGGAAGGAAACATGTTGTGGTTGCTAACAATTGCATAGCATATTGTCCTGACTCACTTCCAGACTAAACCCTAATAGGAATGGAGAGTGTATCTTGCAGTGACTTGCAAACCACAGAGCACATTTTATTCTCTGTGGACTCCAGAAAATGGCTTTCTGAATCTACATGTACATGGTAATTTTTCAGAGACAGGGACATTATTGGACAACTGTCATTGCCCATAGCAGGCAAGTATCTTTATTAATGTCTCTATGGTCAAATCAGGTTGTTGTTTTTTTGTAATGCATCAAGTTGAGCTTTGAGAAAGCTGAAATAATCCCACAGAAGCATGACCAGCACTTCTATGGTAGAAACGCATTTCTTTTAGTTTGACTGTTATGACTACCTATTGAATTGTATCTTTGACTTGTAACACCATTCACTTCATTACCTATGCCCAGAGCACATTTAGAATTGTATTTTATTTTGTATATATTAACGTTTTTCTTAGTAGTAAGTGGAGGGATGGTAACTCCACTATCAATCATGTAGCCCTTTAAGAAGAAATAAAAGAATACTGATTTCCTTTTGGGCTGAAGGACTAGACTGCAAGACAGTGGGTGTTTTCTGAGGAAATTTCTTTAAAACAAGAGATTTCCTTCTACAGCTTTGTGCCTTGAGTCATGGCTAGTTCTGATCACAGGTACCTCTGATCATAACTACATTGTTCCATCTCTGCAAGCTCCACTTCTGCTTTTAACTGGAATGGGGAGAATTTTAGGAAAGTCGTCAGTATGTGCCAGTGTTGACATAATGACCAGAATCACAATATATTCTATTTTATTCTATTGCTTTATTTATTCCCTTGCTTTACCCCAGAACTGGGATTCATGGTGGTTTATGAACCAAAAGGACTTACAGATAAAAAAAAAAAGTCACTAAAAACATGACAAATCATTATGGTTAAAATAGTATTGAACTATTTATAAAAATTAAAACTTTTTAAAACATTGATTTAAAAACAGAGGTAGAAACCTCTACCATTTCTTACTTCCTTCTTGTTTAAGATTCCCCCATTACAACTAAATCAGGGGGGCAGTCACACTAAAGAAATAATCCAGTTGAAACTGGATTATTTGCCATGGCTACTCCCTATGGAATCCTGGGATTTGTAGTTTAGTGAGACACCAGCACTCTTTGTCAGATTAGGTGAAATACCTTGTAAAACTATAAATCCCAGGATTCCATAGGAAGGAGCCATGGCAAATAATCCAGTTTCAAACTGGATTATTTATGTCATGTGGATTAGCCCCTGGTATCTTGTGTTTTGTGCATTTTGGTTGGACAGTAAAGATATTGCTCTTTTGTGGGTTGTGCATTTTGTTTTATTTTGCTGTACGGCCAACATGGCTACCCCTGTTAACATTGATATCCCTCCAGACCAACTCAATTTCAACAGAGACAACATCTGATACAAAATGTATGCCTGTGACTTCAATACCATCACCTTTTTTTCTTTTTTCTTTTTTCTTTCTCCTGTATGATTTTTAAACATCTTTTCATCTGTTAATGAAGCCAGTGGAGTTTCGAAAGCTTTCGTGATTGGTTTTGTGCATTTGGGGAGCGAAGAGGGGGTCAAACTAACCTCTGTTAGAAAGAAGTTCCAGACTATGGGAGCAGACATAGAGAAACCCCTCTCTTGTAATCCCACTAAAATGTGCCTCTGATGGTGGTGGGATTGAGAGAATTGCCTCCATGAAGATCTTACAGCTCAGGAGGGCTTATACAGAAAGAAACAGTCCTTCAAATATGTTGGATCCAGGCTCTGTAGGGTTTTATAGGTCACAACCATTGTCCTCTGAAAATAGACTGGCAGCCAGTGGAGCTACTGGTACAAAGGAGTTGTGTGCCCTTGTTAATAATCTGGTTGCAGCTGTTTGGACTAGCTGAAATTTCTAAACACTTCAAAAGCAGCCCCACATAGTACATGTCAAAGTAATCTGGATAGGATGTAGCTAAGGCATATGTTACTATGGACAATCATATGTCCCTGGGAATGGGTACAGTTGGCACACTAGTTTTAGTGGAAATACCAAAACCTGAGTGCTATTCAACATCTTTATCAATGACTTAGATGAGGGAATTAGGGGCATACTTATCAAATTTGCAGATGACACCAAATTGGGAGGAGTAGCTAATACCCTAGAGGACAGGATCAAAATTCAGAATGACCTGGATAGACTGGAGAGCTGGGCCAAAGCTAACAAAATGAAATTCAATACGGAGAAATGTAAAGTACTGCATTTAGGGCGGAAAAATGAAATGCATAAATATAGGATGGAAAAGACCTGGCTGAATGAGACTACGTGCGAAAGGGATCTAGGAGTCCTAGTAGACCACAAGTTGAACATGAGCCAACAGTGTGATGCGGCAGCTAAAAAGGCCAATGCAATTTTGGGCTGTATCAATAGAAGTATAGTGTCTAGATCAAGGGAAGTAATAGTGCCACTCTATTCTGCTTTGGTCAGACCTCACTTAGAATACTGTGTCCAGTTCTGGGCACCACAGTTCAGAAAGGATATTGACAAATTGGAGCGTGTCCAGAGAAGGGCAACTAAAATGGTGAAAGGTCTGGAAACAATGCCTTATGAGGAGAGACTTAGGGAGCTGGGTATGTTTAGCCTGGAAAAAAGACGGTTTAGAGGCGATATGATAGCCCTGTTTAAGTATTTGAAGGGATGTCACGCTGAGGATGGAGCAGGCTTGTTTTCTGCTGCTCCAGAGACTGGAACACGGAGCAATGGGTGCAAGCTCCAGGAACAGAGATTCCACCTCAACATTAGGAGGAACTTTTTGACAGTAAGAGCTGTTCGGCAGTGGAACGCACTCCCTCAGAGCGTGGTGGGGTCTCCTTCCTTGGAGGTCTTTAAACAGAGGCTGGATGGCCATCTGTCGGGGATGCTTTGATTGTGATTTCCTGCGTGGCAGGGGGGTTGGACTGGATGGCCCTCGTGGTCTCTTCCAACTCTGCAATTCTATGATTCTATGATTCTATGAGATTTGTTGGCAAACAGCAGGAACAGGGATGTTTGCACAGAGGAAGGGTTTCTTCTCCTCTCCCCCCTTTGGTATCTTCAAGGCTTCTCAGGAACAGCAATTTAAACATTTAAGAAAGGCAGAAGAAGATAGAAAGAGACAAAAAGGCAAGGAAAAAAAAACATGTTTCTAGAATAGTCCTTGTGAGAATCTTTGTGCCTCCCCCTCTTGTTTCCAGAGATGTGGGCATCAATTTTATTTTGTAGTCACCCCCCACTCGCAGCAGTGAAGCTTCAGCTAGCCATGGCACACACCAAAACTCTGTCATCAGCTATGCTCTTCCTTTCCATCTTTAGGGGTGGTTCTTCTTTCTAGCAAAAAACAAAAACTAGCAGAAAACAAAAAGGCAGAAATAAAAGGGAGAGAAAACATGAACTGGTGTTGGAGAAGGGGTTGAAGCTTTTGCATGTGGGCAGTAAAAGAGGGAGAGGAAAAAGAGGCTGGATGGCCATCTGTTGGGGATGCTTTGATCGTGATTTCCTGCATGGCAGGGGGTTGGACTGGATGGCCCTCGTGGTCTCTTCCAACTCTACAATTCTATGATTCTATGATTCTATGATTCTATGAGCTTCTGGGATTCACCCAAACTGCCAACCTGTGTCCCTAGGTGGAGAGTAACCCTATCCAGCACAGCCAGGTTGAATTAAAAAAATATTCTTATTGTGAAGGCCCAAGGAGCAAAATGAAATTAGCAGAGCTTTAGCTAACTGGCAGCCAGTCTACAGGAGCATCCTCATGGAAGAAGTAAAATTGACAAGGGTTTTCTATCTAGTGGGAGAGGATGAAAGAATGCTATTTACGAGTACTGAGATAATGTAAAGGAAGATTAGGTCCTCTGGGAAGAACCTGTTGCAGCCAAAGAAGACCAGATTGGCTGCGGTGACCCAGAGGACCTTTTCAACTGCCACTCCCAGGCTATGGAACGACTTGCCAGACGAGATCCGTCATATTACCTCCCTAGAAGCCTTTAAAAAGGCCGTTAAGGTGGATCTCTTCTGGCAGGCCTTTCCAGATTAGCCTTCTAGATCAAAAAACAAAAACATCTACCCTCAATTTTATTCAATTTATATTTGTAAATTTTAATATATTCTGCTGTTTAATTTCTATTTTATTGTTCTTTGCTGCTTTTATGATTGGGAGGAGGGATAGGATATGGAATTATTTTTTAACTTTGGGCTTTTATTGTTATAATATTTTATTGTTATAATTATGTTATGCTTCACCTTGATTCCCTAGGGAAAAGGCAGAATATAAATAATAATAATAATAATAATAATAATAATAATAATAATTATGTGCTTCAGAGATATTCATTCAGGATTAGTGCCTTAAACCCCCTCTTTGTATCAGAGCTTGGAAATGTTACTTTGGGGGCTTTGGGTCATACTTGCTGGGGAATTCTAGGAGTTATAATCCAAAGAAGTAATTTGTCCAGGCTCTGCTTCATATGTGCCATCCCTAAAGCCTCCAAGGAGTAGGTGAAGATTGGAATGGAATCATAAACTGCACTTGGAAGACAGGTAAAAGTTCTAAGATAGCAAAGAAATATTTGTCCCTGATCAGAGCTTTGAGAAGTTACATTTTTGAAGCACAGCTTCCAGAATCTCCCAAGTCCATGATGGCTGGGTTATTCTGGAAGTTGCAGTCCAAAAAGTAACTTTCCCAAGCTTTAACTGTCACCTTGGAGAATTGTTCCCAGTCAGAGTAGAGAATTCTGATATAGATAGGTCAATAGCCTGACATTATAAGGCAGCTGTATTTGTAAATGTAGGGGGGTGGTTTCCTCTTGCACTAGCTAGAGAGGAGTGTCACTTAAAGCAAGAGCAGCATAACTTTGGCAGGAATGTTTTCGCTAAGAGTCTGAAGGATCTGATCAGGAGGGCTTTAACTTGAGTTGTGCGTGGGAGGGAGAGAGTATTCATGAGGACAGGAGTTCCTCAAGGGCTGGAAATAATAGCCCAAATATTATACAGACAACAAGGCAAATAGTACAAGAACCCAACAGTGGGAGGAATAAAACCTTTAAAAGGCAGATGGGGGAATGGCCCATGGTCTTAGATGCCTCTATACTAATGCACAGAGCATAGGAAATCAACAGGATGAACTTGAACTTTTTGCACAGCAAAACAAATATGATTTAATAGGCATCACTGAAACCTGGTGGGATGAGTCTCATGATTGGAATGCAGTAATAGAGGGGTATAACCTATTTCAGAGAAATAGACCAAACAGAAAGGGTGGTGGAGTAGCATTATACATTAAGAATGTGTACACCTATGAACAGATCCATGACTTAAATCATGAGAGCCAGGTTGAGAGCATCTCAGTAAAAATCAAAGGGGAGAGAAACAGCAGGGATGTTGTTGTGGGGGGTCTACTATAGACCTCCAAGCCAATCCGAGGACTTGGATGGTGCCTTCCTAGAAGAGATGACAACACATTTAGACAGGAGAGATGTAGTAATATTGGGGGATTTTAACTATCCTGATATTTGTTGGAAGTCCAACTCTGCCCAAAATGTAAGGTCCAACAAATTCCTAACTAGCCTTGCAGACAATTTTATTGTCCCGAAGGTGGAAAAAGCAACAAGGGGATCAGCTATTTTAGATCTGATCCTAACCAACAGAGATGATCTGGTTAATGGGGTGGAAGTGGTGGGATTGTTGGGGGGAGTGACCACGTTCTTCTGGAGTTTGTTATCCAGAGGAAGGGGGAAGCCAAGCATAGTCAGACATGCCTTCTAAACTTTAAGAAAGCTGATTTCAGAAAATTTAGGGGATTACTGGGGGTGATCCCATGGTCAGGAATACTAAAAGAGAAGGGAGTACATGATGGGTGGGAGTTTCTAAAAAGTGAGATATTGAAGGCACAACTTCAAACAGTTCCAATGAGGAGGAAAAGTGTCAGGTGTCTAAAGAAACCATTATGGATGTCTAAAGAACTTTACACTAAGCTAAGACTTAAAAGGAACATGCACAAGAAATGGAAAAAGGGAGAAATTACCAAAGAAGAATTCAAACAAATAGCCAGCTCGTGTAGGGGGAAAATCAGAAAAGCAAAAGCACAGGTGGAGCTCAGGTTTCCTAGAGAGGTTAAAAACAACGAAAAGGGCTTTTTTGGATACGTTCGTAGCAAAAGAAAGATCAAGGAAGTGATAGGACTGCTGCAGGGAGAAGGTGGTGAAATATTAACAGGGAACAGAGAAAAGGCAGAACTACTCAGCACCTTCTTTGCCCTGGTCTTCTCCCAAAAGGAGAACAGTGCTAAACCTGGAGAAAATGGAGTTGATGATGCAGTAGGGGAAATGCAGCACAGAGTGGGTAACGAGCTTGTTCAGGAATGCCTGGCCAGTATAAATGAATTCAAGTCTCCAGGTCCAGGTGAACTACATCCAAGGGTACTAAAAGAACTGGCAGAAGTGATCTCAGAACCACTGTCAATAATCTTTGAGAAATCCTGGAGAACAGGAGAGGTCCCAAGAGAGGAGGGCAAATGTTTTTCTTATCTTTAGGAAAGGAAAGTGGGTGGGGTGGGGGAGAAAACTCAAATACTTATCACCCAGTCAGCCTGACATCAATACTAGGAAAGATTTTAGAGCAGATCCTTAAACAGACAGTCTGTATGCACTTAGAAAGGAATGCTGTGATCATTAAAAGTCAACATGGTTTTTTTGAAAAAACAAGTCATGCCAGTCTAATCTTACCTCTTTTTTTGTCAAAGTTACAAATTTGGTAGATGAAGGGAATGTTGTGGATGTAGTGTATCTTGATTTTAGTAAGGCTTTTGACAAAGTCCCCCATGATATCCTTGCAAAAAAGTTAGTAACATGTGGGCTAGACAATGCAACTGTTAGGTGGATTTGTAATTGGTTGACTGACCGAACCCAAAGGATAGTCACCAATGGCCCCTCTTCATCCTGGAGAGAAGTGACCAGTGGGGTGCAACAGGGTTCTGTCATGGACTCAGTGCTATTCAACATCTTTATCAATGACTTGGATGAGGAATAGAGGGCATGCTTATCAGGTTTGCAGATGACACCAAATTAGGAGGGGTAGCTAATACCCCCAGAGGACAGGATCAGAATCCAAAATGACCTTAACAACAGATTAGAAAGCTGGGACAAAATTAACAAAATGAATTTCAACAGGGAGAAATGTAGGATACTACACTTGGGCAGTAAAAATGAAAAGCACAGATATAGGATCGGTGACACCCAGCTTGATGGAGGTTTTTAAGCAGAGGCTGGATGGACATCCATCGGGAATGCTTTGACTATTTATTCCTGCATGGCGGGAGGTTGGACTTGATATCCCTTGTGGTCTCTCACGACTCTATGATTCTATGGAGATTTTCACACAGGGCCAAAATGCCCCGTTACTGCCCCGCCACCTCCTCTCTCATTCCTGCCACGGAATAACGTAAATCGTTCACACACTTACCTTAATTCCGTGGCAGGAACTGCTCCCCCTCCCTTCGCTGGCTGACCATAAATACAGCTGTCGTAAGGCTGATTTTACGACCAGCCATCTGAAATATTATCACGTTACCACGTGATAACAGCCAGGCGGTAAATTTAAATAATAAAACTCCCCCAAATATAAAATCAGTTCACCAAGCACAAAAACACACTTTAAATCACACAATCAAAACAGGGAAGGTAAAATAAAGGGTGCCACTTATCTGGATGTCCAGATCATACCAGGAAGTGCTTGGAATGGACCTCCCCTCCGCAAGCTTTCATTTCGGAACAGGAACAGGGCTCCTGTTTGCACACCCGTGATTGCATGATAGTGATGGAACGGGAGGTCTATTCACGATGAACTATCATGATTACATTGTTCCAGAACAGTCATGGGAGCAGGATGGATGCAGGACAGAACGGGGTCAGCGTCGTCTGAAAGGGAAAACCTTTCTTGATCCTGTTCTGTTCCTGCCACGGGATATATAGCCCGTGTGAAAATCTCCTATGATAACTTGTGAACCATGGTAATGTGGCTTCCCTTGAATAAAGTGAGAGAATATTCCTGAATTGTAATTGCATTTATTGTTTAAATGCATGTGCAAGTTTCATACTCTTTTTCAGATAAGTTAGTGATATTTTAAGATCAAAGTTGCACCTGACAAGTTTTGTTAAGCTGCTACAGCTGCTTTCTAGTTAACAGATTCAGCAAGCAGCTCCTTGCTGTCTTGCATGTGCAGAACTTGAGTGCAGGGAAACTCTTCATGTAAAAGTTAATTGTTACATACAGCCCTGATTGGGATTGAAATATGTTGGCTAATATGTGAAGCGTGAGTGAAAGTTCAACAGGTGAACCATATTGTAAACATACATGCCAGCAGGAGGGCAGGGTTGAAGATAATATTAGAACCATGTGCTGTTCCATTTCTCATGAGGTTTTAAGGTCACAGCTCCAGCATCTCCCAAGTCCCTAAACAGGGGGAAAAATATGTAGTGATGTTGTATGCCATGGAGGGAGGTGCAGCCCTTATAAATTTGGTAAGGTACATTCAGTACTGAAGAATAATGTTTTCAGCTGAAGAGAGGAAGAAGTTTCTTTTAAGGACATCTGTTTTTTATCAAATAAAACTGCTTGTGAGTCAAGCCTTAACACAATGCATGGAAATACAGTTGGAACTTACAGTGAACTGTAACTGATCCGTCAAACTGAAAGATCAGCACAAAATCACCAAACATGATATCTGGGTCAAGTAATTAAAAGTCATCTGATAAAAGCTTGCAAAAGCTTTCTCCTTCTTCTTTTCCTCCTCCTCCTCCCTCTTCTCCTTTGCCTTTTGAGTAAAGACCTATGTGAAAGATATTCTAACTAGATAGATATTGTTGTTCCCCGAAAGAGATCTTTAAGATCTGACAGCAACAAGCTTCTAAGATACTTAGAGCCTACATTTCCCCACCCCCACCCCTTGCTGGCTTTTTAAAAACAACTTTCTTTCACTAGTGTGATTTATATGGTCATTGCTTTGTGTGTCTTGGAAGGGGGAGTATAAACTTGGCCCTTGAACCTGCAATCAGATTTGCAATCCAATCTTTAATTCAAGTAGTGTCCCTTTGAATTCAGGTTCAGGGACGTGGGGCTGTGTTTTGAAAGAAATTATATTCGGAACTACTTTTGTGTGTGCGCTGGCTGATGGGTAAATAAGCCAAGTCCCTGAGGCATGCAGAGGTGTTTATCAAATGAAAGTAAATTGTTCCTGATGCTGAAATTAGAAATGATACAATGCAACTGGTCATGCTGAATCCCTAACAAAGCAGTGAAAGGAGAGAAGACTTCAAGAGCCAGGCAGGCTACCATAAGGATGTGAAAACTTTTTCCTACCTTATGCCATTCTCTCCAAAATCACTTTTAAAAAAAACTCTCTTAAGATGGTTTCTAGTTCAGAGGCCAACAGTGAGAAAAAGCATATTTTACAAAGGACTTTTAGGTACAAGCATGGGAAGGGTCTGTCTTCTTCCCTCCTAATCTCACGTACCACCTAATCACATATAAACAAGATCCTGCTTTTTACAGATTTGGCAGTGAGCAGATTCAGGCACATGAGTCTGCTGTCTGCCATCACGTCTAGTTTAAGTAAATCAGCAGTAAGCTTCATTTATTTCAGTGGGACTTACTCCTGGGGGTTGGTTACACAGGAGAATTAAGTGTGGAAAATATCACCTTACCTCCCTTTCCATCAGTGGCCATTTATTTCCACAATTTCTTTGAAAGTGGTTGTAGCGAAGAAGTTGTGATTGTGCAGTTCACACAGCCACGTGCCGTGCAGAGGGCTGTGTCGCCTCCCCTGCGTCCTTGCCAGAGTCCCCCACACCCTTGCCAGAGTCCCCCGCACCCTTGGCATCTTCGGGGAGAGCTGTGTTGCCTCCCCCACATCCTTGCCAATTTCAGGCCACATGGTGCCCCTTCCAACCTCGGCCCGCGTGGCCGATCGACAGTCCATCTAGCTCAGTATGGCCAACTCTCCAGGAGTTCTGGCAGGATTCTTTCCTAAGCCCTCTCTGGCATTCCCTAGTGTTCTTCCATCCAAGTGCTAACCAGGTCCAAACCTATGCCTAGCTTCCAAAATCATAGAGTCTGAGAGCTGGAAGGGACCACAAGGGCCATCTAGTCCAACGCTCTGCTATGCAGGAATACACAACTAAAACACTTCAGAAAGATGCCCATCCAACCTCTGTTTAAAACTTCCAAAGATGGAGTGTCCACCACCCTTTGAGTCTATTCCACTGTTGAACAGCTCCTAGAGTTTAAAAAAAAGTTCTTCCCAATGTTTAGGTAAATCCCTTTTCTTGTAATTTGAACAGAGAGGTCCTAGGGGTTTACACAACATCAGATGTGTTCATGGTGTCTGGCAATAATGGTGCTAAATGAAGAGGTGAACAAATTGTGGACCTCTGGATTTTGTTGGGCTGCAACTCGCATCATCCCTTACCACTGGCTGTGACAGCTGGGGTCAATGGGAGATGTAGATCTACAATATCTGGAATGGCCCAAGCTGTCCACCCCCTGTGTTAATGGTTATACCCTCAGATGCTGCAGACTGCAGATTTCTTGTCTCTCCTTCTCAAAGCATGAACATTACCTGCTGCTAATGTCTATATATGGCTTGGGATCTCAGTAATTGGAGTGTCCCTCACTATGTGTACCTGGCCAAGGACTGAGATCTGCTGGAGGGTGTCCTTCTCTGTGTCCCACCAATACCAGTGTGGGAGCACAGGAGAGGGGGCCTTCTCTGGCACATTGGTTGTGGAACACCCTCTGCCTTGGAGATCCAACTGACACCAACACTGGCTTTGTTCCTGTGCCATGTTAAAACATTTTTTTAACTCTCTAGGACCTAACATTTCATCCAAATCTGTACTTGTATATATTTTTGGGCTGTTTAAATTTGTTTTGACTTATTGAATATCTATCTATCTATATAAAACTCTTGGGTATGCACAATGACCTTAGGTATGTAGGTGTGTTGCCTCCTGGGTATGTACAATGGGTTTATGTATGTTGCCTCTTTCAGTGTGCTGACTGGCTGCTTAGGATCCCTCCTGTCATTCCCTCAGCCAGTCACCATGCACATGCAAATCACCATGCACATGCAGATTCCCTCTCCACCTAACAATCCACTCCTGCGACTCATGGCCAATCTGCATACTGGGAACAACCAAACAATGTGCTACAATATTGGCTATAGTTACTAGCTGCTGTGATAGGACCCGGGCAGTCAACTGGTGGCAGCAACAGGATGCCGCTGCTGACACAGCAATAGGACCCAGCCAACTGGGCGTGAGGTCTACCAGGCATTTTGGGGGGAGTTTTTTTAACAACATGATTCACCGGGCCCAGCTAATGTTTTTAATCTGTCTAAATTCTCTTTTACTATTTTAAACTGTAAGTGGTTTTAAATTGTTTAAAATGATTTTATCTGTACCCCACCCAGAGATCTTATGATACAGAATGTGATATAAATATTTTAATACATAAATATATTTGTCCTCAGTTTACAAATACCACCCTCATCTCATTACTTATAGCTGTGGCTATACCCGTTCCTTACTTTGGGATCACAGGTTCAGTTGTGGCGTTTTGCTTGTGTCCTCCCTCATGCCATCATCCCCATTTGGGGGTTAAACCCAAGCAGATCACAGAGTCATAGAGTTGGACAAGGGCCATCTAGTTCTACCCCCTGCCATATAATAGCGACATTGAAAGAAGTTTTGCAATGGTGTGTTTCTGCCCCATGGCAATACACTTCCACCGCCCAAGCTCTCTCACTTCTTCCTGGGATGAATTCAAATCGAATATCATTGAGCTCTTTTTTTGAATTCCTGTTCAGGCAGGTCCTTTTGTGCCCCACTGGGAGGCCCAACAACAGCCTCGTGAACAGTGCAGCACTGTTATTGTCGTTGGGCCTCGCCTGCCCACCCCACACCACGTATACTCTAGAGGCCTCAGGAGCAGTGCAGCAGTTCACAAAGCCATGCCACTCCCAGGACAACAGCAGTGGTGTGCCATGCCTAAGACTGTTGTTGGGCCTCAGCTTCCCCCCCCCCCACCATGGACACTGACCCTGGAGGCCCCGGGAGCAGTGTGGCTTTGTGAACTGCTGCACTGCTTCCAAGGCCTCTAGAGTATCCGCAGTGCAGGGGGCAGCTGAGGCCCAACAATAACAGGTCTGTGCCGCTCCATGGCACAGTGTGGGAGGGTGAGACCCCGCGATGAGGTGGCCATGCCCCTTCCCTCCCACAGGCAGCGTGGCAAACTCCTCCTTCTTGCTACTGCAAATTTTGCCCATTTTCACATTGATAGTTTACATGGCAAATTTAGAATTTTGTGTTCACACATCCTTTTGTGCACATTTTTTGTAAAAAAAAAATCACGTCTTTGAGAAAAAGTTGGAAAAAACTAGCAAAAGCTGTTACCATGCTATTTACAGATATTTTGCCCCTCTCCTACTGAATACAGTGACTTTGACCCAAAAGTTGTGTGAACCATTAAGAAGCTGGGCAAATTCATACTGCATTTTTTATTTATTTATTTTGATTTTGATTTTGATTTTTTTGCCATGTAAATGACTCCCTGGGTATAAACTATTTGGGAGGCAGGGGGGAGACAAATGAAGAAGTACAGCACATACACCCATTACAAACCTTTCTACAGCTAGTACTTAATAACCAAATGCCTGTCTGGTGTTTAAAAAAAAAAAAAAACTTTACTTTCCAGAAAGCATGTAAGGGGCCAACCAGGCGGGACTTCCAACACCTAGGAACAGCCAGCAAAAAAGCCATCTCTTTTGTCCTCACCAAACCTGTCTGTAGGGGGTGTAGGAGTAAGAAAAAGCCTTCCCCCAAAGATCTCAGACCTCAAGCAGAATGATATGGAGAGACAATCATGCTCTTTCAGATAGTCTGGGCATAATCATATAGGGCATAATAGTTCTGGAGCAACAGACCTGTGCCTGAATTGTCCCTGGCAACAATAGATGGTGAAATTGTTATAACAGGAGAATTATACATTCCCTGTAACCAGTTTAGTCAAAACCAGGACTAAACTGGGGATGTCTTCACCTCAGCATGGTGACAGTCAAGATCCTAAAATCCCACACATGGTTCTGAGAGGAAAAAAGGGTTGTCCCTTGTTGTGGCTCTTTGACAGGATGAGCACTTATTATTACCCTTTATTTATATAGCTCCATCGGTGTTCATGGTGTTTTACAAGTTCATGGAAAGATGAACGAGACTACGTGCGAAAGGGATCTAGGAGTCCTAGTAGACCACAAGTTGAACATGAGTCAACAGTGTGATGCAGCAGCTTAAAAGGCCAATGAGATTTTGGGCTGCATCAATAGAAGTGTAGTGTCTAGATCAAGGGAAGTAATAGTGGTGGGGTCTCCTTCCTTGGAGGTTTTTAAACAGAGGCTGGATGGCCATCTGACAGGGATGCTTTGATTGTGATTTCCTGCGTGGCAGGGGTTGGACTGGATGGCCCTTGTGGTCTCTTCCAACTCTATGATTCTATGATTCTATGATTTTGGACCTGAAGTTTCCAGTTTCCAAAGGTGTGCTACGGTAATCCAAATGGGATGTAATCAAGGCATGTGTCACTGTGGCCAAATTTGGCAGGTGCAGCTAGTGCATTAGTTTTAACTGTACAAATGTGCTTTAGACCACTATTGAAACCTGGGCATCAAAGCTCAGGGCTGAGTCCAGCAGGGGTATTGCTTCAGGGAGGTGTATAAAATGAAGACATTGCCCCCATAATACTGTAGTTCTCTTTTTCCCCCTCTGAAATTTTCCTTCATTCCCCGAATTTCTAGCACTGCAGCCACTTAAAACTTTAGTTGACCATTTAGAAATATAGTTTAGGTATCTGAAGAAAAGGGACAGGCAAAGTTATAAAGGGAATGGTAAACACATCTAATATTAAGAGTTCTAGGTGTAAACACTTTTCAAAGTCCCACCCTCTGAGATGGAAGTAAAATTTCATGGGGGATGGCAGAGTTTCCTCATTCCTTTCATAACTACACCCTTAGAGACCAGGAGTACATCCAAGCTGGGAACCTGAGATTTCAGGGAGAATGTAACCCCATCTAGCATAGGCTGAATCTATTCCCTGATCTACCTTGCAACTGAGAAGAAGATACTCTGTCTTGATTAAGCTTCAGTTTGTTCAACCTTAGCCAGTCCACTGACAATAGACATTGGTTTAGCAATATAACAGCTTCCTCAGAATTATATAGAGACATAGTGTCATGAGTGTCATCGGAATACTGGTGACACCAGACCCCAAAATTTCAAACTCTCTCTCCCAGTGATTTTATGTATATTAAATAGCATGGGGACAAAATTGATACTTTTGGAACCCCACAGGCTAATAACTACCCAGAACAACCTTCTGAGATTGTCATTGAAGTCCCATCTCAGAGATGTTGTCCCAAAGAATACTGCAGTATGGTTGATAGTATCCAAAGCCACTGAGAAGTCCACCATAACCAATAGGGCCCTTCTAGCTCCCAGCCTAGGTTACTGACCAAGGTGATCAAAGCTGTTTCCGTCCCATGACCAGGCCTGAAGCTAGATGGAAAGGGAGCTAGATAATCCATATCATCCAGGAGCCATTGGAGCTGGGAGGTCACCCCATGCTCCAGTACGTTGCCAAAGAATGGGATATGTAGACTCACCTGTACAAGAATTATGAAGTATGCTAGGGCTCAGAGATGGCTTTTTCAGTAAAGACCTCACCACCACCTCTTCAAGGCATGCCATAGCTTTATCTTGCAGTAATGAAGCATTCCACACTTCCCTTACCCACTTAACCATTCTCCCTATGCCTGTTTTTATGGACAACGGAGGACAAGGACTGAAGAAACATGTGGTAGCTCTCACCTCTCCAAGGACCATGTCCACATCCTCAGGCTGCCAAATTGAAGCATACTGTGTAATACAGGATAATTGAGGGCCCAAGTTGCATCCACTGGAACTTTATCAATTATAGCATCCAAGTAAGAGCAGATCAGAACAATTCTTCCTGAAAAATGTTGTGGGAATTATTTTTAGTGGTTCATCAAGGGGACTCTATTCTTTTCTTGTGTGCCAAAACATAATAATAGGCCCTTGGCCACTCAAGACTGCTTTGTTGGATGACTTGATGCAGATGCTGTGGTGGCAGAGAAGAATGATTCTTCTGTACCACTACTATGGAACAGAACTTCCACTGAGCTCTCACTCACATTTGGTTGGATCTCCTTCCCTCACTAATACTACAGTTTCCATCAACCTTATTTCATCACTAGCAGCTCTCTAGTAAACATGGGGCCTAGCCTGGCTTTACTCTATTGTGAGCTGGGGGACACTCAGTAGCCATTTTGTTCACTGCCCTGACTATTTCCACGTGTCTTGAGTAGAAAACATGCGTAGAAGCACAACTTCTAAGGAAGGGTGGACAAAGTGCAGGCTGCAAGCTGCATAGGGCCCCCCAGGAGTAAAAAAAAAAAATGACTTTTTTTCAGAATGCCCCCGGATGCATTCTAGGGGTTGTGCAGGGCATTTGTACCACATTTGGAAGCTTGATCATGGCAAAATAATTTTTGCAAAGTTTTTCAAAAAAACAATTTGCCCCTATATGCTCCAAAATGTCCACTGAGGGCATAGAGGTGCATTTACACCACATTTTGCAGGCCCAGGAGAGGCCTCTTATGAAACCCAGAACATGATGAAAATGCCCCCATACCCCACTAGAAGTGTTTAGGGGCATTTTTTGTGGGAGCAGAAGCAGCCCTTCAAGATCTCCTAGGGAGCTAATATGACCCCCCCCCTTAGGCTTACACAGCTGCCCATCCCTCCTCTGAGTAAGATAACATAATGTTTGTTCTCTAATTTCTGATTAGGCTATGAAATTCTTCCTTGTATTGTTCTGTTTTTCTGTGGACTTCTCTGCTTTCCTGTCTACATATGATATGATATACTATGGATGGCTTTTGAGTCTGATCTCAAGCCTGTTTAGCTATCAATTATTTCAGTGGTATTTACTTCCTAGTAAGCATGCTAAAATTTGCAGCCTTAAATTAACATTCCATGTACTTTGGTGAGACATTTGCTTCCACCTTGTATCTCTTGTCAAAGTGCAAGTTTATTCACTGGTAATTTACATTACCATCCAGTAAATGTCTTCTGAAAAGTAAAGCTCATTAAATGCAATAGCACTTACTGCAAATTAGGTGTACAGGTCACCCCTGTATCCATGGGGAATACGTTCCACTTACCATTTATAAATGGAATTGTGGATAATAGCGAATCCTATTAAAATAAAAGACTTTGGGTACAAACATACCATAGAGTTGTGTTGGAGGACCTAGCAATTCCTAGAAAGGACACCTCACTAGATTTTTCAACACAACTCTATGGTATGTATCCCTATTTTTTCAGCTGTGGATAACTGAAAGCACAGATATTTATTCTGTGGATACAGGTGGGGGGGGGCAACCTGTATGTAAAGATGGTACCCTCAAAGACCCTGAAACATGAGTATTCCAAAGATCTCCTTGGCTAGGAGATATGGAGATTAATGTGTGCAAAGACTCCATTTGCTTCTTAGAATCTTAATTCACCATCATATAAACAAAGCCTTGTTCACATCAGGGTATTCTAGTTCTTCATAGATTGCACAGACATTTGAAATACCAACTCACTCTGTAAGGCCAAGGAATAGAAAACAGCACAATCAAAAACCATATTATGGAATGACATTCTTTTATTACATTTTATGACAGTCTTTTATTACATTTTAGAAGCACAGTGTAACAGATCTATACAAAAATGATTGTCTAAAATGTTTTCTTTTTTGTTTTGTTTGTGTGTGTCTCTTTTAAAATATCAGTTCTCAACAGTTAGGGATTAGAAATATTCATCACATCAAAATGGATGTGTAAAATTATCTTATTTATTATAACAAAAACAATGTGAGAATTGGGTCTCCTGCCTTGAAAAGAGTTTAAAATGAAAAAGAATCTAACTTTGCTGTAACTGCCTAATAGCTGCTGTTTATCTGTGGACCCATTCCATGCTGCTCTTGTAGAACACTGAAACTGCATGAAAGGAGCAGGATAATTTGGGATGAACCAGCTGGCTAGAATAATAGTTTTATTCTTATTTTCTACAGAGTGTCTGGGCAAGGTACACGGAGACTTGTGAGAAGGCTTGTCAGAATAGCAGACAAAACAGGAAAGATTATAAGTGTCTGAACAGTTTAATGTTGCCTAGGTCTGTGTGTACCCAGGCAGACATGACTGATTTGAGTGAAGATTAAATGCAGATGCAGATAAATCATGTAACAGAACTTTAGTACAGAGCTGGATGTTGCCATGATCAAGCCATCTAGAAACACTCCATAAGTCACAAGAGGTTAGAGCAGTGATACAATCCAGTCACCTCAGAGGGGAAGGGGATATGGTGATTGTGTCACCATATTGGTGGAGCACCCGCTGTATCCTATGCAAGCTTAGCCTAGTCTCCTCTGGCTTTTCTTCGCATACGAAGATTCAGGAAGGACTCATCCTACACTTTCTGCAAGTGTGCCAATGACTAAAAAGGCCAATCCGAGATAAACAAGTCCGGTTGCAGAAAGCACAGCAGAAGGTCTCCTTGGGTGATGTTTCCAGGTTGTGATTCTTTCTGCGTTGTCGTTTCTCTTCAAGACTTGTTCGGCGTGAGTTCTCAAATAAGGCTGCAGCATTGTGGATAGTGCGTCTCCATGCCTCCCGATATGAGGCCAGGGAGGAACATTGTTGGTGATCAATTTGGCCAAGCCTGAGATGTTGTTTCAGGGAGTTCTTGTATCGCTTTTTTGGAGCGCCCCTCTTACACTGACCCGTGGTGAGTTCACTGTAGAGTACTATTTTTGGGAGGCGATGGTCCTCCATCCTAGAAACGTGCCCTGCCCAGCGCAGCTGTGTTCTCAATATCATGGCCTCAATGCTAGTGATCCCTGCTTGCTCAAGGACAGCAACATTCGAGATCGCAGAAAAACACAATGTTCAGAAAACCCCAAAGTTACAAAAAGGCAGATATTTCTCCAGCATCCATGGAAATACTGCCAAAGCCCACCATTAGGTACTATGCCACTAATGATACTCACTGGAAGCCAATGAACTCACAACAATGAAGATGCAGCTCAAGCACACCTCTCTCTATCATTCCATACACAAAATTATGTCACAGTGTATCCACTCATGGAGCTTCAGTGTCACTGGGCGTAGTGCCAGTCTCTATTGTCAGTCCGCAGATATTCCTCGAGGCAAGGGTTTGAAACCACCTATGATGCTCACAATCATTGTTTTGAGCAAAACACACAAAGGGCAGGAAGGATGGGCAGTAACACCTCTATTTTGCCACCTTTCATCATGACACCTTTGACCTGTGGTGAACCACACTGATGAGGCTGAGGAGGCTTGTACTTATTGTTCCCACTGGTCTGCTTGGTGAAAGGGGTACTGGGTAACTTAACTGAGCATCAGTACATTCCCCAGAGATACTCACAACACCCCAAGCTGTTTGGGTGGGAAAACATACATGAGCTAAGAGGTCAAATGAGATTTTATAACAACAACAACAACAACAATTATTATTATTGTCCTCCTCATCATCATCATCACATTGTATAAGAAGTTACTGACTGGCATTTTGGACCATCCATTTTTTTTTTTTATTCTGTGAGGAAATTATCAGATAATGTGCATGTTCCAAATAGTGTCACCTTTTGTACAATTATCACAATTATATTTATTAACTTTATACTCCATTTTTACCCCCAAACTAGGACTCAAGGAGCTTACAGATTAAAACAAGAATGTGTTTATAAACTAATTCAGCATCCCTTATTGTCAGCACCATACCTCCTGGTTGTATTTGCCATCTCCTATTGCTTGTTAATGGTGTTAGTGGCTAGAGAGAATAGAAGTCGTACATCTCCTGCTACCATAATTTCTACAGCAAAACAGGTACTGACAGAGTGCCAATGAGGCTGGTTTTATGCTTCAGCCTAATTAACACAGTTGTAGCTCTTAAAAACTTTGTACTTTCCAAATCTCCTATTGATTGTGAGGAGTGCATAATTCATTAACAAGCTTTTCCAAAATCTTTGGCAAGTTTGGGAAAAGATCCAAGTCATGTTTTAGTTACAGACTCCATTTTAACTATAATACCATGCTCGCAGAAGGACCACACAGAGAGAGGAGTTTCAAAGGGATAGAGGTGGGTGTATGCCCCCTTGATCTTGTTTTAGTATGTGAAAGGAAAAGCTAGCCACAGTTGGGGAAAGGGGCGAAACAAAAAAAATGGCCTTCCCACAGGAATAAGGCAGCTCTGTGTTCTTCTGCCCCACCCTAACCATTTTTAGACCTGCTTGAAAGCCAACTCAAACTACACATTGATTCAAAATCAAACCGCAAAGTGGCTGCTGGCACTTTAGAGGGCTGTATATTTAGGTGCCACCCACTAGAGATGGAGACCCTATAAAAACCAAGCCTGTATTATTATCATCATTTATTTTAGAGTTATTACTGCTTCTAGCATCTCACAGAGCTATTTGAAACACAATTAGCAGGTTGAAAGGCAAATGGAATTTAGATTGAAAAGACTCTTTTTGGTGAGTCCTACATTTCTCCATAGTTAAAGTTAATGATAAAGCTTTCTACTGTAAGTTCAATTTTTCTTCTATTCTCAACCCACTCTCCTCTCTCACAGAAACCCTTTCAAAGAGCCCTCAAGATACAATCCCTGTGTGCTCCCTAGACACATTAGTAGGGAAGATACCAAAGCAGGGTGGTTCTTTGTTCAGGGACTTACTTTTCACCCATCCGGCTTTCCGAAAATTGCTCTTCCTAGTTCATAGTCCTACTCTATCCACACCATACCTGCTGCTGGCAGTTTAGCAGCCTCAAGATTCATTTAAGGATACACCATTTGTGTAAACTGCTAGAATAAACCTGTTTTCATCATGGATTGCATGGTGTAACTGTTGTAGATGCAGAGAAAACTGGAGATGCTTGTTAATCTTTTTCTTCGTAGAACCCTTTCATAACTACACAATTATAGTGATATGATTCTTCTTTAACATTGCAATATCCAATAGGATCCTGGTATTTGCAGTTTTTTGGGGGGGTATTTAAAATTATCAGACAGAGAGTTCTAGTGCCTCATGAAACTATGAACTCCAGGATTCCATAGGGTTCAACCATGGCAGTGAAAGTAGAAACATAGCACTATGTGTAGTACGAAAGGCCCTGTCATTCAGGGCAACTTGTCTTAACGTATTTTAATAATTGGAATTCTTTGTTTTGTGTTTTGCCTACCTGTCTTGTTTGTTTATTTGTTTCTTTGTTTGTTTGCCATTAGCAGACCTGTAAACAAGGATATGCTTTCCATGTGTACATCTGTGTTTGCAGAATAAGAACTCTGGAGTGATCCCAAATTATGTTATCATTCTTTCCTCAGTGGGCACACCAGCATGTGAAGGAATAGTTGATGAGGGGTAACTTCAAGGACAGAGCAATGTAAACATTATTTCAAGGCTACAATGCTGTGAAGGATACTCTAGGCCAGTGGTTATCAACATTTGGACCCCCAGGTGTTTTGGACATCAACTCGCAGGGGTTCTGGAAGCTGAAGTCCAAAAAATCTGGAGAGCCAAAGGTTAATAACCATTGCTCTGGACCAAACTACCCCTTCTGTGTAGCTCCATTTCTGTTTTTTCCCTCAAGGGTTTTCAGCTTTTCTCCCATGAAGGGGAGAGAAAACAGGCTCTGGTAATCCTCCCTCTGGGTAAAAAGTGTGAAGTCATGAGTGATTTTGAACAGGCAAAGTGCAGATGGAAAGAGAGTTAAACAACCTCTTTCCTCACCAATTCTCTCTGTTCAGTTTCACCTCTCTGTGTCTTTTTTATGGAAGGAAGAAATGTTGTGAATTGTCCCATATAATTTCACTGCTGGAGTAACAGTTCTACAATTCTTTGTTGCAAGTAATGTGATAGCAACCTCTTTAGATATCTGTGAGCAGGTTCACACAGCTATACCTTTTGCATATACATCCTTTGTGTCTACACCCATCCAGTGAGGCTTACTTCCACTTAAGTGGGTATAGGATTGCAGGTTTAGCACCTATAGAGGGAATCAGTATACAAATAATACTGTGGGGGAGATTATATATCTTAAACTTTTTTAAAGTGTCAAGGCAAGTTTTAAATGGTCCAATGCTAAGTAGTAAGTGCTACTATTACTGTTTGGCCCAACTAGCAGACACTTCCACATTGTCTCCTTTGATCCTAAGTTCTGTTGACTGTGTTTTAATACTGACCTCAAGCAGGTTTCACTGCATATACCAAACCACTCTCCTTCTATTGCCTCCATGCTTGGTCATATCACTCACTGCAACTGGGTAAGAAACAGGTGAAGAGCCATATTCACAAGGGTTGTTTTGGAGAAGGGGGAATTACAACTCCTAGATTCTCCCTAATGTTCAATAGACATGGTGGCTGGGGAAATTATAGGAGCTGTAGTTCTTCCAGGCTCTGAATGATGGTCCACAACAGTCGTTCTTGATAGATTCTCCAAATTTTTTGGACTTCAACTCACAGAATCCCTAACAATTGCCCAAGCTGGCTGAAACTTCTGTGAGATGAAACCCAAAACACCTGGAGAACCAAAGTCTGAGAACCACTGGTTTACAGTATCCATGTTTGAAAACCATGTGATGTTCCAGTCTGAAACACACCCTTCCAAACAGAGTTTTTAAATACTTGCGGTTTGTCAAGGCTTGAAAGAGAAATCGCTGTTGTTCTGCCAGGATCCTTGTAGCTTTGTTCTGGGGCTGGCGCCAGATGCTGTACATCTAGACCTAGCTCCCATGGCTCTGTAAGGTTCTGTACTTGAAGGAATTTACAGATTATTAGCATTCTTTTTGTGTTCTTGCATGTCTCTGAAACAGGCATAAAGATCGTTTTTATGAACACATTGACCTCCTTCTCTTACACTTGTGAACAAAATAATGAGGACATCTATTTATAGCTTCCTCTTCTCACTCCCCACACCCACAGCTACCTCAGCCATCACATGAAGAAAATCTCCATGACCATTTGAACTTAAAGTGCACATTCCCATTCCAGGCTATGAGGTTGTATTAGTTCTGAAGGTTTTGCAGACAATTTGTGTGAGAGAGTCTTGAATATGCAGAGTTCTCAGCCATTTTTACAAAGGATCTAGATCTTCTGTCCCTCCCCCGCCAAACCCTGCTATTATGGGGACATTCCAGTACAATTTTCCTAGTGAGCAAAATACATTAGAAGGGTGCTAGAGAAATTCCATTTCCTCCTAGCCAGAGTTCCCATTGCCTATTAAATGCTATGTTGCTTCTAAATACACAGGTGTATATTGCATGGTGGCTCTCTAACTGCAATTCCCAGCACTCCTAGGCAGCATAATCTGTAGTGAAGAATGCTGGGAAATGCATTTCAACAATATCTGGAGGGTTATACAATTTCCAGGCCTGTTGAATGGTACATCTGACATCATTAGTTCAGAATTCTTCATTGCCAAAGGATGTCAGTGATCACCATGCCATACTGAATTCACTGAAACATATCTAATTTTAAAAGCTAAGCAGTTGGGCCTGGACAACCGGCCTGGACTGAGTACCTAGTAGGGCTTAGTATCAAAGATCAGCTAGGGTTAGGAAAAGATGCTGCCTGAAATCCTGGACAGCTATTACTGTCAGTCAGAGTAGACCATGCTGGGCTGGATGAATCAATGTTATGATTCAGCATAAAGCAACTTCCTGTGTTCTTAACCCTGGCAACTAATGATGATGATGATGATGATGATGATGATAGCCGATTAGTCTTCCTCATCAAGGAGAACAAGGAGAGGAGAAAGCTGTTGAATCCAGAATTTCCGTGAGCAATGGAAGTTCCAGGCATGCTCAGAGACCTTCATTCCCCAGAGTCAGAAACTTAGGAAGAGCCTTCAACTTTAGCTAGCACTCTCATCTCCTGTTCACATACACATTTGACAAGGCAGATGAAGAGATAAATTGGCATCTTGAAATAACATCTCATTTTTAAAAAATTACAATAATGCCATCTCTTTTGCCATTTTTGGACTACAGCTTCCAGAATCCCCCATCCAGCATGACCATTGTCTTTGTTTGCTGAGGAATCTGAGAGCTGTAGTCCCACAAGTAACTTTTTCAAGCTCCAGAAGCAGTAAAATATTAGTTAAATTAAATAAATTATTTTTAAGTTTTGTTCACAAATATAGTTCCATGTGCCTGACTCTTTTGCTTCTGTGTAGTTATTATTTCTTACCTGTATCTCAGAAAGTTTGATTGTCCCTGCATTTTACTGAATCAAACCCAACCTTTCTTGTCAAGAACATGATATCTAAGTATTTTACCATCCATTGGAAATGAAAATAACGTGATAAACTGGGCAGCATAAGAGAAATTCTGCAGAGTGTTTAACATGCAGGTACCCTATGGGAGGCTGAAATGTCAGATAACTTGTGAAATCTTTTATGCTGACACTTAGCAAGAAGCACATTACTAATAGCTTCAGTTGCCCACAGGTGGAAAGCCTTGAACAAGTGAGCAATTGTACGAAGGGTTTTCAGAATAGCAGAGATTGTTGATGTATCTAGCCATAAAATCTTTCCATATTCATGTTTGTTTTTTGGCTGAAAAAGTTAAACAGTGGTCTGGCTGCTAGTACAAAGTGTTCTCTCTGTGTTCCCTTCCTGACTTCCTGTACTTCCATGGCTCAAAAGGGAAGGAGGAGCCAGAGTCTGAGTTGAATCAAATGCAGGTGGGGAGTTTGTACTAAGTAGCCAAGACAAACAACATTCATTCCTCTGCTATCAACTTTTTAAAGATTAGCCTACTTTTGTGGCCATTATCAGATTTTGCTGGCCTTCTTGCCATGATCCTCACTTGCTCTGCTGCATGTGGAAATGATGTATCCCTTTTCAAAAAAAAAAAAAAAAGAGGGGGATAAGTATTTGCTATTACTACTTTCCAAAAGTTTCTTTCAAAATTATGTTTTTGTCATCTTTTAAAAGAAAATGTGTATGGTATCTTATAATGCAATGAAGTGTGTAAAATACTGGCAGCAAACCCTGGCAAAAATTAACTAGCTTCCACCTCTCTTATAAACCCTACACACACACGCACACACACACACACACACACACAGAGCAAAAAAAAAAAAAAAGCTCTCCATCCAAACTTGTGGAAAGTTTCATTATGGTTCACCAGTGTCTCAAGCAAACCTGGGCTTGGTTCCATCGAGGCCTTGAAATGATTTCTGATTTTTACATTGGAACAAGGTGAAATTCAGTTTCCAGATGAGGTTTTGCTTTGAGCTGATGGGTATAACCCAAGATTCTGACTGGAAAAAATAAATGGCAGCTTTCTTCAAAGGTCTGACCCCCAGCCAAGGCTGTGCTCTGAGCTGAGACACCTGGACAGAATTTAGAAAGGACACCAGACATTCTCTTGGCTACAGACTTCAGATCACATCAGAAACCATCCCTAAGTTTTTTGGGGGGGGGGTTGTTTTTGGTTTTTGTTTTTTTGTTTTTGCTGTGCACCCTCATTTGAGTCATGTTCAGAAGGGCAGCACAAGGCACTTTGAAAGGGGGGTTGCACAGCAACAGGGACTAGTGGATTGTGTCACAGAAAGCATGTCCACACACAGCATTCTGACTCAAATGGAACAGTATATGGTGCCTTCTCCCTCAATCTAAAAAGGAAGGAAGGAAGGAATACTAGGATTGTACCAAGATTCTATCACACTACAGCAGTTGTCATCACTTCTGTGTAATCTTAATGAAAATAATAACACAAGAAGAACACTACAGGAGATTGGCATGTTTGTACCTGTCCTTACATCTGCATGACCTTTGTGTGAAAAAAATACAGAGAGAGAGAGAGAGAGAGAGAGAGAGAGAGAGAGAGAGAGAGAGAGAGAGAGAGAGAATGTCTGCTCATGCATATGTGTTAGAAATAAGAGTCTTTGAAATGTGGCCTTTGTGTAAAACTTTCTTTCTTTGCAGAGAAAGAGAAATTGAGAAAGCAGGGCAATCTCTATAGATCTCTATATGTTGTGGTATGGGTGAGAAGAATCTGTACAGCTTTAGTGGTCTTGTGCTTTTCTTGACAGTTTAGGAAGATTCTAGAAATCAATGGTCACTTTTTTCAGTATTGAAAGCAAATACTTTAGTATTGAGTGATCTGTAAATATGCACATTGTCTAAGCCCCTGGGGCATTTTTAATAGGAGCATCATTTTTTAAAATACCTTGAACTAACAGTTAAGGATATCAAGAGTCTATTTAAATATATAGTTAAATATAACTATATTTAACTTTTGAAATAATTGATCAGGACATGAATTTCAAAATGTACAATTTTGTTACGTATATACATGAGGAAAAAATGCAGTTTTAGGCTGAACTATAGCTGTCTATCATTAATGTTGTTTCCTTGGCTATGTACGGTATATACTGCCATTGTTTTTAGCCTCTTAAATGCCTCTTCTCCTAAGGAGTGACACAGAGTGCCCAGTTGGTTTCCTGGCAACACCTTAGAGAATACTTCTGTTTACTTTTTCCTGTCAATAATATTGGTGCCCACACCACCACACCACTCCAAGAAATTCCTTAGATATAGAAATTAGATTAAAAAGAAAAAAGAGAGAGCAAGCATTGCCTTGACTGTATCTGAACAGGCATAAGAAAATAGATTTGAGTAGACATTCATTAAGAATTTCTTTACAGAAAAATATATTCCAAGTTTCTGAAATTTCACTGTTTTGTTTTAGCTGCAGTTGTACTCAAAAAACCACAATTGAACAGATTGTTTAGGGTGTTTTAAGATAAGTGATATCAGTGGACTGTAGCATAAAACTTGTGTTGGACTATGGCCAAATATTTTTTAAAAAAATTAAAGTATTTTGTAAATCTTCATACTGTAAATATTTCATAGGGAATATAATGGACAGAGTTCAGTGATGCTGCTGAGTTGCCTTATTATATTTAAGCTATGCATGCCTGACTTATATGGAAAATAAATGTTTCATTGTCTCATTCTTTTAACCTTCAAAATACTGGGATTTTGCACACAAATATCAACATGTACTAAATATTTTAATGTCAAAAATGACGTAAAAACTTTGGTCACGGAGTAAGAAGGGCATGGCAGCTGTGTTTAAAATCATCTTAATGCAAAATGTTGCATAAAGACAACTAAGAAGTATTGTTACAGGGAAATACAATTTTTTTTCCTCTGCCTGACTTTAAGAATGTCTTTTAGAGATTTCACTAGGTTACCCTCAGTGTTAATAAATAAACAATAAACTCTAGACTTGCTAAAATATGTTTCTTTTCAACACAAGAGTCACTGAAATATTTGGTGTATATTTACTCTCTTTTCTGCAATCCTGCACCAATTTAGGTGGGAACAAGCCCTGCTGAACTCAGTGGGATTTACTTTTGAGTAAATATGCAGTTCTGCTTAAGTCCCTAACATTTATTTATGTTCCAAATGGTAGTATATGACGTACCAGTATAGTAGTATAACTGTCACATGAAAGAGATTCGCTGGTTGCTGAGGGATGCCCATGTTGCTGAATAATAGCAGGAAAGCAGGGCAGGGGGAAGGGCAAGCATGAGCTTTGTTTTAAGTGGTGTACATATACTCCATAAAGTATTAAGTGCATTAATTGATGAAAACTGCATGTGGACTTTTTGTAGTGTAAGGCAGAACTACCTGTCGGGTGGGAACAAGGACTGGGACCTAAAGGAGATCTTACCACTCCTTTCTTCCTTCCCAGAAACCATTGCATAACTAGGAGGTTCCCTCTCTTCTCTTTCTTCTTCCCTGCTGCCAGCCTCCTCATGGCCAAGAAGCAGTTTAAAAGGCAACACTTTCTGTAGCTGTCAGGATACCTACAAGGATGGGGACACCCGTTAGTGACAACTAGTATTACCAGGTCTCAGGGCCTGGACCCTCTTCTCTGGTCCCCAGGGTGAGAGGGAAGAATCTCAAGGTAATAGCACTGTAATGAAATGTGTGTGTAGATATATATTCTTCCTCATTTCTTAGACTTGGTGCTTTTTAATCAGTGGCATATTCTGTACAACTGTGGTTTATGCCTAATACATCCTGTTTAATGACATCACCTAACCTGCTTCTTGTGACATCGTAAGGTATCATCCCTAGGTCTCAGGTTTTGGCACTAAAATCTCTGGGCCTGAGATAGTTTTGACCTGGCAACCCTAGCACAAACCAAGTGAATTTGGGTTTTTTAAAGCAAAATTAGCATTAAAAGGATCAAAGCAGAGGGTTAAAAATGCAGGAAACCCTGAATACAAAAACAACTTTTCTTCCTAAATCCAAGCTAGCCATTCCTTGTTTTATATAGAAAACACTGGCAACATTCCAGACAAATATCTGAGGCCTATAAATGGTTGCTTTGAGAGAAAACCCTTTAACCCTCACTTTTTTAGCTTGTAAGCCTGCAGGCAAAACCTGTTTTATAAGCTACTGTTGTTATGTCTTTAAATATTTTCTGTGCTTAGAATTTTGCTTTTAGGTGGTATGTTATAAATAATAAACATAAAACGGAAGAGGTACACAGTTAATATGAGACAAAAGAAGATCTATGGTGAACTCAGAAATCCACCACTCTGTGGTGGGGAGGACTGCATTTCGTTCCCATTGGTCTTACCATTTGGAGAGGTCACAAGCCAACCTGACTTTTTGTTGCTGTTGGGCAAGACAGATCATGGTTCTTGGGCATGGATTTTTAAAAATGAAAATGTATGAAAGACCACTAGAAAGTGAGTTGATTCATAATCACTATGACTACTATTTTCTATATGGCATCAAGAGTAAGTTTAACCAAAGACTACAGCTTATCTGTGCAACACTTGTGCTAATTCCACACCTTCTCTGCTTCAATACTGGAGAGTAATCTTATTTAAAATAAATTGTATAGCCTCCAAACAATCCCACTCCCATTCTCTATTCTCCCCTCACACACACCACGTACACAGAATAGTACAAGTTGAGTATCCCTTATCCTGAAATGCTTGGGACCAGAATTGTTCTGTATTTGGATTTTTTCAGATTTTGGAATACTTACTTATACATAATGAGGAATCTTGCAGATGGGACCCAAGTCTAAACATGAAATTCATTTATGTTTCACATCCACCTTATACACATAGCCTGAAAGTAATTTTGTACACAATATTTCTAATAATTGTGTGCAGGAAACAAAGTTTGTGTACATTGAACCATCAGAAAGCAAGGAGTCACGATCTCAAGCACCCATGTGGACAATTTTAGATTTTGGAGTGTTTCAGATTTTGGAATTCTGGGTAAGGGATATCAACCTGTATAGAACATCTTTCTTTCGGAATATGAAAGCTATTCATATTGTGATAACTATTATATATCACTACACACATGAGAAAAGTGCACATCTTCTGTGTAGGTATACTAAGCACCAAAATGGGTTCAGGACCAAAGAATTTTGTAGTCAAAATAGATACCTACATGCTTGGGAGGGTATCACTGAAATTAAGGGGAGGGGTCTTGTTTGTGTGTGGTGCTTTTTTTAATGTGGCTAGCCACAAATCAGCAGAAGATGAGGACTGTCCACACATGTTGCCTTCGTGCAACCTCAGAACCATGGTAGCAAAGCTGTGTAGGTGGAAGTCTTTAAATGCCAGCAGTGGTGCCTGCCTTATCATTGCCCAGATGTCAAGGTGTGCTGTCCAAGGTGCTGAACTATACCTCCTCATCTCATAGGTTTGAATAGCTCTTTTAAAGTTCAGACTAAACCCTGTAGTGGATTCACTGCTTCTGCTGAATGGAAGTTACCATTGATGTCTATTATTGGGAATTCCCTCAAGAAAGCCTTCTCTAAGCTTCAGTTGTTGTTTTGAATGACAGTTCCTGACCATTGTCCATACCAACGTGGGCTAATGGCAGTTGCAATCCCAAAACATCTGGGAGGCACCAGGTTGGGGAAGCACACCCTAGGGGCATATGTGGGAGAACTATAGTAAAGAGGATATGCATCAGAGGGGAGATATGGGCCTCAGGTGTGTGTTTTCTTAGTCCAATATCTTACATATCAGAGAAAGGACAGGAGGGGAGGGCAACTTTTGAGCTTGACAAGGAAAGTTCCCAGAGTCCAGTTATGCTACCATGAAGCCTAATTTTGGCATCTACAGTTGATAGCTTTGCAGGGACCAAAGAGGAAAGGAAACAAACTTTCCTTATCTTCTTCCCCTGTGCACCAGGTGTCAACTCCAGTGAAGCTCAAGGGTTTTCACCATCTTGAATTCGAGCCAGTTGTATTCACGCTGCCCCAGGTAGTTGAGGATTTGTGTGCCAAAGGATGGGCATGGCAATACATCACCATCACCGGTTGTATTCACTCTGCCTCAGGTGGTTGAAGGCGTGTGTGCAAAAGGATGGGCATGGCAGTACATCACCATCTTTCACCAAATAGTCAGCCATCAAAAAAGCTCTTCCAGCACTGTACCCTAAGGGTTGGGAAAATCTGTCACCATTTTCTCTGTTTCTTGCTTTTCCATTCTATGTTCATTCCATCTTTTTTTTCCTGCATCATTTTATGACATCTTTTAAAAGTCTACATGAACATTTGTACACATCATTGTGTGTGTTTCTCCTAATACTGTATGCACTTTTTTTTTTACACATTTGTGATTTTGGGTTTTTTGCATTCAGTTTTCTACTCATATGTTTTGTTTTGTTTTTTGCTAGTTTCCTTTGTGAATATACACATTGTCGTGCACACACACCCTGCCTATTTGCATTTGTTATTTGGAGAACTGTATTACAAAATTCTGTGGAGTGCAACCACCCAAAGATACCTATGTTCCAGTATTTATTCAGACACTGTGAATCTGGCAAGTTCATACCAAAATGTGAACTGCATGAGGGTGTTTTAACAATGGATGGGATTTTAAGCTCATGAAATGTTTATGGAGTTACAGCTATAAATATGGGTGAATTCACACCACTGCATTTTTCTATGGTGAGGTTACTTTTTGCAGTAAGAATTGTCCAAGACTCACTAGGATTATTAGGCAGCATGAGTTTGGCAAACTTTTAACTAAAGGGTGTGTGTTGCTATTTAAGATTTTAATAGAGAGAAGGGATTCACACCTGGGTTCAAAGACCCTAGCTTTGATATACAGGAGTGTAAATTGGAAGACAACAGTTTACTTTAAGCAAGTTAGTTGGAGTGAGTGAGTGAGCAAGTGACAGCACTTTTATTTGCTCTTTATGCTGGGGGGGGGGGGAGCCCTTAAGGAGGCTAGCAAACATCACTAAAAATAAACTGAATAATAAAGTCAATAACAATGATCACAATAATCAATAAAAACCAAAATGGTTTTAAAAGCCAAACTTAAAATATGTGTCTTCACTAGGGATGTAAATCCTCAACTATTTCATCCTCACATGTGGAAAATGATTCTGTATACAGAAAGACATGGGGGGAGCAGAAAAATGGCAAATGGAAAACACACATTTTTTGCACAAAACCCTGTGTTTCTGAAAACAGCATTTTGGAGCACCCCCCCTCCCCATTTTTGTGCAAAACCCCTGTTACCACAGCCACATTTGGGGGTGTTTCATGCAAAAATCATGGGGGGTCACAATCCCCCCACATAATTTTGCACTAAACAACCCACATGTGCCTCTGGAAAGTGTGGTATTTTTGTGTGAGAACCACATATTTCTGCACAGAATAATTTCCTGAAACACTTCAAAAACTGCAGAAAATTCTCACCTTTGTTTTATTGATCCCTGTATTTCATCTGGGAAACAGCAAGTATTCCTTCTTCACACCCTGCCTAAAAGCAACACAAGATTTTTGTACTCTACAACAACTATAGCAGGGCTTCCACTCATACTGAGAGGTACATCACCCTTTTGAATAAATGTATGGCATGTGTGCCTTTGGTATATGTGTCAGGCCTTTAGCCAGGGCGAGCCTTTGTTAGCAGACCATGGGTAGTCCTGAAAACTTTGTTGTTGTTGCGTACCTTTGAGTCATTTCTGACTTATGGCAACCTAAAGGCAGATTTATCACAGGGTTTTCGGAGGGCTGAGAGTATGTGACTTGCCCAAGGTTACCCAGTAGGTTTTCATGGCTGGGTGGGGATCTGAACCCTGGTCTCCAGAGTCATAGTCCACCACTCAAATGACTATGCCACACTGGTTCCTCTGAAAACTAGGGCACACAGTTTTAAAGAGAAGCCTGCCTATTATTAAGTTAGCCCAAGCAAAGTAATTTGCATTTCTCCTACACATGAAAGGTGGCAAATTGTGCATCCTCCTCCTCTTCCTTCTCCTCCTTGAGGACACCCACTGAAAATGGAAATGGCAACCATGTTTCAGTATCTCTGAACCCTTATAAGGTGTCTTCTACTTGAAGAATATTTCTTTCCTATGTAAAGAACATTTCTTCCCGAGAGTGTTATTTTAAAAAGCTGCTTATAAAAAGACTGCCTTTTAGCCTGTTGCGTATCTTTTTGAAATACTGTCTGACTTTCCTTTTTCAATTACCTAATATCTCTTGCTCCATTAACATTGTTGGCAACTGTCTTGAGGCCCAATGAATATACGTTTGGGGGCTTATAATAGCTATTGAATGCCCACATTAGATTAAAACTGAACTCCTCACACACACTTAGCCCGTGTCAGCTCTACCAACAAAATCTTAAAAGCCTTTTTAAAGGTTTCTTTTTACACCCAGAAATGGCTTGATCCCTCTTCTCTGTTTTTCAGTACCTTTTTTTAAAAAAGAGGGGAAAGTAATCTATGTAAAGTTGCTCTGCTCCGTAAAAATATATACCATCTTCTTTCTCTCTATGATAAAAATGAACTAGTGAGATGGATAAAAGGTGTTCATTTTTCCAGCAAAGGGATTTCTTAGTATTAACAATCCTCCCTTGACAGAATAAACCAGCACAAGTGGCATATAGGACTTGATCAGATAGAGCTGAACTAGTGGAATTACAACACGATTATTATCACAAACGGGTTCCCATTATGACATGACGTCATCATCCTCCCGTAGTCCATGCATGCCCCACCCGTTAATTAGGTGTAATTTTTAACTGATGGGCAAAGCTGTCAATAGCCCTTAATATCACAATTTTCACAGCATTGATGAGCGTGCGATAATCACGTCCTGCTCATAATTGCACAATTCCAGCGTGAATGGGCAGTCCTCTTCTCCCTCACCCCTTTCCCAATGACAACACATAAGAACATGAAGAGGACCTACAGGATGCTCTTTTAATCAACGGTTGCCTTTTCTTGGAAGCTTTTTATGTTTGTTTAAGTGTGTATTTGTGATTTTCTTTGGTTATTTATTTGTTTTTGGTGTTTTAGAGTGCAGTCTTGTGTTTTCTCATGAGAACAGCTGAAATCTCGCCCATGCAAAGTCATGGAAGTAAGAGAAAATTTTTCTTAAAGGCGCATGCGCCAGCCAGCAGGAGATGTTAATACTCTGTCATTAGACGGCAATGCAGAGACAAGTGTTACTATAGCGTGAGCTGAAAACCCGTTCTTAAACCACTAGTGGTGGTCATGTGATTATTATGTGGCGGTAGTATTGCACAATTATGGTGATGTGGAATAATTACTGTAATCATGTCACTATGTTTCCTCTTTCCTGAATTATAGCATTTTTAGACACTAGTCTGATAAAGTCCATAGTGGAGAACCTACACAGGAAGTGCAGTTCTCCAGGCCTCCTGTGGCAGGAAGAGTGACATTGTTTGCCACAGCTGCTTGAAGAGGCTGGTCTGGCATGTGGTCTGTTTGTTAAATTAGTTATAACAAACCAGTGACTGGCCAATTGTCACACAGTCATGACTGTTTAACAGTGTAAACCCAGGTTTCCCTAGGTGTATGTGCTGGGCCACATGCATTCCCCCAGGGCTGTTTTTGTGGCCATTGGGGGTAAAAAAAAATGGGGAAATTGTTTTGCCCCCAAATGCCCTCTAGTGGGTATAGTGGGTTTTAACCATGTTTTGGTACCTTCTGGAACTTTTTAGGTTCAGGAGAGTCCTTTTGAAAAAAGGAAGTAAAGAGAAATGGCTTCTGGAAACTTCCTGTTGTTAAATAAGGCCTCTCCTGGTCTCATGGGCCTAAAGTGGCTCATAGGGGCCTAAAAAGATGATGAAATATCCCTGAAACTTCCTAGAGGGCATTTGGGGATTAAAATCACTTTGTAGTGGTGAAATGAAAGGTGTGAAACCCCCCCCCACAGGTCTACTGGGGGAAAATGTGACCCCCCCCCAAGTCCCAGAGTTCCCTGCCCCTGCTCTGTAGGCAATATTCCCATAGAGAATTAATCTCTACTCTTAATGATTGTCTTAAAGCAGTAATGGGGTGGATGAGGAAAAACAGAGATTAAATCCAGACAAAACGGAGGTGCTCACGGTAGCAGCCCCAAAACCAGGAGTTGGGTTGCAACCTCCAGTCCTGGACAGGGTCACGCTCTCTGTTACAGATGACTAGTCAGGTGAATGCGACAGTCAGGAGTGCCTGTTATCAGCTTCGGCTGATACGCCAGCTGCGCCCTTTCCTGGAAGTAAGGGATCTCGAGACTGTGGTGCACGCACTGGTAACCTCTTGTCTAGATTTCTGCAATGCGCTCTACATGGGGCTACCCTCATGCTTGGTCCGGAAACTTCAGTTGGTACAAAATATGGCAGCCAGAGTGGTCTCGGGAACATCTTGGAGAGACCATATAACTCCAGTATTGAAATCTCTCCACTGGCTGCCTATCAGTTTCCGGGCCCAGTATAAGGTGTTGGTTATTACCTTTAAAGCCCTAAATGGCCCCAACTTATCTCCGGAACTGCCTCCTCCCATACAATCCTCCCCACGCACTCCGGTCCTCTGGGAGGAATTTGCTTCAGGCAGAAAAATCTAGGCTGTCTGCAACCTCCCAGAGGGCCTTTTCGGTAATCGCCCCCAAATTGTGGAATGACCTGCCAAACGAGATCCGTTAGATGACAAGCCTGAGTAGCTTTAAAAAAGCATTAAAGATGGATCTCTTTCGGCAGGCTTTTCCTAATTAGATCCCGGCCTCAGCGGCTCCTGGCCTCTTTTAGTCTGCTGGCTATTTATTGTATTTATTGTTTTTAAATGTGATTTTAGATCGTTGCTTTTAATTTATATTTGTTTAATATCTTTTTATTGGGGAGGGTTGGGGGTGGGTGGTGTTTTGGGATTTTTATCTGTATTGTATTTTAATTATTGTAAGCCGCCCCGATTGTTTTAACAGAGGGGCGGGGTATAAATAAATATTATTATTATTCTTATTATTATTATTAAAAAATGTAAGTGGCTGTGTTGATCTAGCTATCTATTTATCTAAAACCAATTTCTAGCAATTTCCATCTTTATCTGGAGCAGGCCTTTTGTAATGTTAGTATGCCTTGCCTACTCCAGACCAAGCCAGCCCCATATACTTTGGATTGCAACAAGGGTAGCTCATAAGAATAGATTCTTGCTGGCAAAATCTATTTCCACTCCAGCTACAATGGAAATTGCAGCTAAACATAGAGGAAACCAGGGAGTCCAAGGGGTGTGAGATGATGTTATAATTCCTGGCTCCATTACATCTCTGTTTGTGACCAGTAGCAGTGTAAGAAAAGAATAAACTGAGGAGAGCACAAAGCATAAACTGGGTTGTTGTTGTGGTGGTGGTGGTGGTGGTGTCCCTTCAAGTAGTTTCCAATTTATGGCAACCCTAAACTGAACCTATCACAAGGTTATCTTGGCAAGATTTGTTCAGAGGAAGAGCATGTGAAAAGTTCCTTTCCTGCAAGTTACCATGGGGTTCTAACAAAGAGATGGAGATCTACTTGCCTGGCAAGGCTCCCCTGCCTGATGCCACCAGTTCTTATGACTAGATACACCTTAGTTTTGTTAAACTAAAGGATTTAAAAGAGGCAAACTCTCTTCTTTTGGACCATGTAGTTTTCAATAAGTGACATGGGTGGTTCTTGGATGAGAGTCTTAAACTAAGCAAGAAAAAGGAGCTGTGGTAGCAGCAACAATAACAACATGATGCTCTTTCTGTTTGTGGGGGAAAGCTTAGTAATTATGCTGTTGCTTCCATGAATGGTACAGCTCTGTATGGGAACAGGCTAGCTGAAATTGCTGTGGACTACTGTGGAAGTACTATAGTGGTGGTGTGCTCTGCTCAGGACCATAATGTGATTGCTTGAGTGGCTGCCATCAAGGTATGCACGCATTCTGCTGTTTGTTTTTCATTTCAGCTTTTCCAGGGTACATTTAAAGCATATGTACCAGCAAAGATGGCACTTTATACATACACAAGGATATTCTGCAGAGAAGGAGACCCAGAAACCTAGCACATGCACAAAATGACTGTTTTATCTTTGCATATGTGAATTGTCTTCTCCCCTGCCCCCCTTTGATCATTTTAGCAAAGCACACTGTATAATACCCCTGAAGAAAAAATCCAAGTGCTACTAACCATTTCCAGCTCTGATTTATTTTAAACATTCCAGAGACCAAACTGGATCAGAGTCAGAGATTCTTGACTCTCCTCTCCGAATCCTAGAATAAATAATCACATAAATAGTAGCAGGACTGTTATCTTTGGTACACGGAAGGGAACAAAGTACACAGGTTTGCATAGACAAAGGTGCTTATTAACAGGAACGTGAACAACAGTGCCAAATTGTCAGTGTACATTGGTTCCTGCACAATATTTATCTGTTGCAGGTATGAGGAGTTGCTGGTCTGTGGGACTGATATGGCCCATAGGGGTCTCCTTTTGGACCACCAACTTCTTCCCTACACCATACTTTATCCCCTCATGACTTATAAAAGATAGGAGACAGGTGCACTCTCCCCTTGTAACTGTGGTGGCAAAGGAGACAGAGACAATCGGTTATAGCTGACTGGAAATAAGAGATTCTTTTGGCTTTCTTCTGCCCTGTGCTACATTTAGCCTCTTTAAAAGCTTCCGCAGTACCAATGTTTCTTTCTTTCTTTCTTTTTTTGAGGGGATGTTTTTTTGTTTTTGTTTTATTTTGTTTTGTTGCTTTTTAGAAGCATTGGGCTGGATGCCAGCCAACTATCCAACAGCTGCCCATAAGGAGCATCACTGAAAAGCCAGTGCAATGTGGGTAGAAATTGCCCTCAAAATTACACCACATTTCATTAAGAGCAAAGATGGCTGGTGCTTTCCATGTATTGGGGACCATGTTCACTGTGGGTTTTAGTCTAAACTTTAAAGGGGCTGAGCAAGGTGCTAAACCCTATTGCTAAAATATCACCTGACTGAGAAGGGAATCACAAAGTGTCACTGATTGGAAGAAAAGTTACTTTACTTTAAGCTTATTTTTTAAAACAACAACAACAACACCCCACGATATATTAGCAAAATTAATATTAACTTTTTGGTTCCCAGATTTGGTCGCTGTATGATCAACTACATGGCTTCATATAGCACATCAAACAGACAAATTTTAAATTACAAGATCGATTAGAGAAGGCTGACGTTTGGAAGTAAGGGTTTTTTTAGAACTAAAAAAATAATGTGAGAACTGAAATGAACAGGCAACAACCAACACTATTTTGTACTATTGCAAACCTATTTTGCTGAGGTTTAAAATAAGCAGGAACTTTGTGACAGTTTTTCCCCAATTGCAAATTTAATTTGTTAATTTGTTTTTATAGATCAAAAAAGACATTTGCACATTATGATCAATTACTTTTAGTGCTTACCCATGCTTTTTCTTTATCTACCTTTGGAAGAAGTTTTTGCAGTTTCTTTTCTTTTCTTTTTTTTTCTTTTTTTTCGGGGGGGGGGCAACTTAACCATATTTTTCTACCAGTCATTTCTATGGTTTCCATCTGCCTCATAACTTCAATGATAGCCCATTAAGGAATTTAGTAGAAAGCACTTCAAAATCTTGATTGCACCTACATTTCAAATGCAAGAAACATAATATACTGTCATAAAATGTGGCATACAAATTGCCTGAATTTTTACTCTTTCCATTTTTACTGTACCCTCTGTGCAAATCAGGGTTGTGCACATCAGGGGGAACTATAGTTCTCTTTTTGCACAACACATGGGGCATGACATGCAGAATCATACAATAATTTGTATCCTATAGCCTAATCTTAAACACATCTAAGTATGCTGGTATCTGCATTTTTTTATTCAGCTAGTGTGTCCACTGTCCTGCCTCTCTCCCTTCCTTTTTTTTTTTTTTTAAATACCTCCTGGGTGTTGTATGCAATGCAAAATATGTGACTGGGAAAGGCAGCCTTAAAATAGCATCTTAGTAGTATTTGACCACTAGCATGATGGTAGAAGTCAATCGCTAGCATGACAGGACTCAACTGCTAGTGTGAGGGTACTTCAGGGGAGTGCCAAGAAGGCACTGCCCAATTCCAGTCCCAAGGAGGGAAGTGGAACACCACCCCCATTCAAGTTGCAGTAAACAAGGAAATTTCCCCTTGCAGTCCAAGCCTCACCTACCAGTTTGCTTTCTTGAGTGCACAGATCTCTTCACCAGTACAAGGGCTACAGCAAAGAGAGAAAGGAAAGGAACTGCTGCGTAATACCATATTGCAATGTTGCCTTGAACTGAAAAACATAAAGGCCAAATGGGGACTGGCGAGGTTGTCTCCCAGTTTTCTATAACAACATCCACATTTCCATAAGAACATAAATCATGGTAGCTTTAAAAAAATCATTATTCTTGGAGCAGTGCCAGTTTTCATAAATTAAATATTATCTTCACATTTTCTTAAATAGTTAGCCTCCAGCCAACAGCTATATGAGATTGTTTAATGACAAGGATGGTGCCATGGTACTAGTGAAAGGGACTGAGGGTCATTTGTTTGGTCTGCCTTTTAGTTTTATTCCCATCCTGTGAAATAAGAGATGTTTGTGTACTCTGCTATCCTTTAGAGGAGCATTGTGAAAAGGCAGACATTAAAAGCATAAAAGTTGTTTAGATACTAATAGAAATGGAAGTTCATATATGTCAGCTTGGTTGTGACCAAGAGTAGAAAGTGTAGCCCAAAGCCTAAAGAGTAGAAAAGAGATGATTATCAGACTTATCTCTTATCAGTTCTCTTAGTAAAAATACCATAAGCTAACATGTCCCAGCAACATTGTTTTACATTTCTCATCAAAAGAGGCAGCTTTTCTTTCTTCACATCTCTTCACTCTTAGTAGAGTGCTTCTTTTTTCAACAACAGCAATTCTAATTTTTTTCTCTCTGAAAACAAGTTGGAACAGGTTCGTGAACTTAGAGAGAGAAAGAAAAATCCATCTCTCCAGATAAACTGCTCATGTTTGGAAGATGTGTCCCCAGTGTAATAACCCAAGCCAAGTTGCTCATATTTACTTACATGAGCCCATAGAATGAATGCATAGGTCTGATATGTTAGCTGTGTCATTCCTCACTCTTTTAAAAGAGACTTTACACTCAGAGAAACATATATAAAACATTTGCAATCTGTATGAAATAACAACCATACAGCTTAAGGTGATGTATGTGAATATAAGCAAGAATTTTAACTCTAAAGTAGCCCTCCCCAATGTGTGGCCTCCCAGATATTTTGGACTGCAGTTTCCATTGTCCCTCACCCTTTACCAAGGTGATGGGAGTAGTGGAAACTGGTTGCTTCTATGTCATTGGGGCAGTGAGTCCACTCTGGGGTTCACTCCAGAGTTTATAGGAGCTATCGACCTGGAGCTTTGGACAGCCCCTTTGAAGTTTGACCTAAAATTCAGAGTTTAACATCACACTGATATGGAAACCACCAGCTGCAACTAGTTGGGAACTGTAGTCCAAAACACCTGGAGAGCATTAGGATAGGGGAGGCTGTTCTAAAGACTCATCTGAGCATGAGTTTTGTTTTGTTTTGTTTTGTTTTGTTTTGTTTTGTTTTGTTTTGTATGAGAATGGCTCACTTGAAAGTTGAGTTAGGTTTTAACACTTACTATTTGTGCTATATATCTTAAAAGTAGCAGGTAGTGAACATCTGCTTTGGTCAGGCCTCATCTGGAATAGTGTGTCCAGTTCTAGGCACCACAGTTCAAGAAGGATTTTGTCAAACTGAAAAATGTCCAGAGGAGGGTGACCAAGAAGATAAAAGGTCTGAAAACCAAGCCCTGTGAGGAACAGCTTAATGGGTTGGGTGTGTTTAGCTTGGAGAAGATTAGGAGGTGATATGATGACTGTCTTTAAATATCTGACAGTCTGTCATGCAGATAATGAAGAGAGCTTGTTTTCTGTTGCTCTAGAATTTAGGATCCAATGCAATGGATTCAAATTACAAGAAAAGAGATTCTATAAACAAAAATTAGGACTTACTTTCTGATGATAAGAGGTGTTCAACAGTGAAATAACCTATCCTTAGAAAAAATGATGGCTTCTCCTTCATTTGAGGTGTTTGAATGGACTGTCTACCCCTGAGGTGTTTCAGCAGTGGATTCCTGCCTTTATGAGTTAAAATAGATGGTCCTTGTGGTCCGTTCCAATTCCATGATTCTTTAGCTATGACAAGGCTATTACCATTGTAGCTATGGCTATGACTGTTGCTCCTACTACTGCTTCTGAGTTTTTTAAAGCATCTGGGGTATGTAGGCACTGTACAAAACACTAACATGGGATGACAGTCTATTAGATTGACAAGACAAAGGTAGGAAGAAGGAGCAGAAATGAATTGGACTGACAGAGAACAAACAGGAAAGAGGTCCCACAGAGCCACAAGGAAAGATGTGATTGGCTGTGCGTATTTTTTTGCTGATAAAAGCAAAACTCTTCCCCTTCCCTCCTGCTTTATAAGTCAATATGGCAAACACAACAAGCAACATGGCATACATTTAGCTGTCAAAAATGAATGTAAGCTCAAAAGAGTTGCTCCCACACCTCTAAATTTGGGTGGTAATACTGTTTATTACATTGGCAGAAGCAGTACTGTAAGGATGATGAGAGGAGGGAACGGGGGGAGGAATTTTTATGATAAATTTTACCATGTTTAAGGAAGTTACATTTCCTTATGAGGTTTTCTGCATAATTAATCAAGCAAAAGTTTTATCAGATTAAAAGTATCTGGTTTGATGTATCCAAGGAAGTAAAAATGTCTTCACATCACCATTTTAAAGTGACTGAGAAAGCAAGAACACTAGGGGCTAGTCTATATGAGGAGGAGGAGGACACAATACCTCACGGTAATGGCATTTCGCGGCAGCAACATCTTGCCTTGATGATGTTTTTAGCCCCAGAAGCACCCAGAAGCTTCACAAGCTGGATGGTGGCTATAAGTGATTTAGTCACATCGGGAGGCATGGAGACACACTATCCACAATGCTGCAGCCTTGAGAACTCACGCCGAACAAGTCTTGAAGAGAAATGACAACGCAGAAAGAATCACAACCTGGAAACATCACCCAAGGAAACCTTCTGCTGTGCTTTCTGCAACCGGACTTGTCTATCTCGGATTGGCCTTTTTAGTCATCAGCGTGCTTGCAGAAAGCGCGGGATGAGTCCTTCCTGAATCTTCATTTGCGAAGGGAAGCCAGAGAGAGAGAGAAAGAGATAGCCACCGCTGAACTTTTTTTAAAAAAAGTTGTCTAAGGTGCGCTAGAGCACTAGAGCAATTTTTCAAGTGAAAAGGACAGCAAAAAAGACCCACCCTGTTTTGCTGGGTAAGGCGAAAATTCAACATGGCAGCAGTGAGCACTTGCCTTGTTACCAAGCCCCCCCCCCGTGCTTTGCACATCCTCGTGTATGAGAAAGCAACTCAACATGAGTCACTTCTCCTGCCCCTCCTTCCAAATAGTGTGGATTGATGTGAGATCCCATTTAGATAGATGGTATCCCTAGGAAATTCCCTGAAGTTTTTTTTTCTGTTTAGACAACCCCTTGGATGCCAAAAAGAAGAACTTTTAGAACAGAAATTGTTAAAATTAAATCAGTGGAAAGTAGTACTCTTTCAAAATGTTCATAACAAACTGACTAAAATGAAATCAGCAAAAATTCCCAATCGATAGCACTCCAAATATTTGGTTGCTTCTGCATTCAGAGGTATTGTTCAAGCCGTGGTCAGTCATTGTTGAAGCAGTGGAAACCTCACTAGAAACTCTTAACAAGGAATATTATCTAGCCATGCATAGTTTTTGAAAGTTCTTGCACAGAACAGCTATAGTAAATCAAAATGGCCATGTGCAGGCATGTCCCATGCTTTCACGAAAAATAGCAGTGATCAAGGTTTTGGTAGGAGCAAGAAATATGCAGCACAGGAGAACTGGTCCTATTAAATGGAGACCATTTTACAAGGCAATTGTTTGCAGGATCAGTGTCAGCTGAAGACAGACACATTCATGCTGTAGGAGTAAAATCTGCAGCTCTCTTTGACAAATATCAGAGAACAATCAACTTGAAAGTTGCTAGAAAACCAGAGTGAATACCAAAGCTTTAAAAATTTAAACTAAATTGTTGGTCAAAAACAGAATAGACCTATTAAATCAGTGACATTTACATGAGTATTGATTTTCTATTCTAGGTTTTCATTGATTCAGTGATCTGCTCTATTTGGGATTAAACACTGGATTTAAGTGGGAGATTATAACACCCCAAATCCCCTAGCCAACATGACCAAGCTGGTGACAGAATTCTGGGAGTTGTAATCCACATATATCTGTTCTGATGCCTGGTCAGTAGCAAACAGTTGACATTAGGCTGTAGTATCCCAGGCTCCATCAGAAACCCTACCTAGTCCCAGCAGCACATGCCCCAACCTCATACTTTCTTCTGGTATTGCCAAGGTGAGTTTACCAGGCCCTTCTTCCATCCTCCATGAAGAGTTTGCAAAGGCTCTTTCACTTTTGTTGAGGGATTGACAGAAAAACTAAGTGCCACATAACTGAGGAAACCAGGAGGTGCAGATGAAAATGGCAGTGGGAGGTAATGATTCTGCCCCTTTCATTACCTCCCACTGACATTTTCATCTACACCTCCTGGTTTCCTCAATTATGTGGTTCATAGCTTTTCTGTCAATCTCTCAACAAAAGTATATCTATAACGCTTGGATATGTTTCCTTTCCCAGTGTGCTGACTGGCTGCATAGGAAACATACCCAGCCAATCCCCTCCCTCCTCTCACTCCCTTAGCCATTCACAACCCACATGTAAAACAATGCAATATTTTTTCCTTTAAAAAATACCGTATAGCTGAACCATGTGAAAGGATTTTGAGAGAAAAAACATGTAAAACATATTTACAGTTGTCCCTCCATATCCACAGATTTGGTATCCATGGATTTAAGTATTCACAGCTTGAAAATATTCTTTAAAAAATAATAATCCAAAAAGCAAACATTGATTTTGCCATGTTTTATAAGGGACACCATTTTGCTATGTCATTGCATATAATAGGATTTGAGTATTCATGGATTTTGGTATCCACGGGGGGTCCTGGAACCAAACCCCACTGAATATGAAGGGACAACTGTATTAATTTTTTAAAATTTGTAAAAATGAGTGAACCATGTGAAAGAACTCTGAGAACCCATAGAAGAAATCATAATGACACATTAGAGGACAGATCAAATAGACTAAGACATCTAAATGAAACATTACAACAAAAAAGACAAACAGAACATTACAGAAAGAGAAGAGCAATTGGGCGTATGTTATGCTGGGTACACCTAGTTATGCATCAACAACCCTGTGACAAACCATGCCAACCAATCATGTGAGGTTCTAACGTTGCAGATATTCGCACATCGAAAGGATTAGGATGCCACTTTGATGAAGACAAGGGCCCCTTTCACACTACACAGTTGTAGCACTTTAATTCCTATAACTACATCCTATGGAATCCTCGGATTTATAATTTTGTGAGGTATTTAGAATTATGAGCCAGAGAACTCTAGTGCCACTACAAATCTCAAGATTCTGTAAGATGCAGCCAGGGTACTTAGAGTGGAATCATAGTGCTATAATTGTGCAGTGTGAAAGAAACCAAAGGGCTTGTCTAGACGAGAAGATATAATGCAGATTGGTGCACATGATTGCAAATTCACACCAGCGCTCATTAGTCTTCATGGGGTTTTTGGCACAATTTATTGTATGCAAAGCTACCCATGTTGAAAGTGCACACACAGCTATGCCTGCAAATCAAGATGGTGGCCAAGAGTACAGCACATTATTATTCTCCATACACGTTGTAGTCGCTGCACAGTATTTTTTTTAACTTATAAATCAAAGGTGCTCAAGTGTGACATTCTGAGTATAAAAACTTCTTTAGTCACCTCAGCGCAGCAAAAAAAGCATATAATCAATAATGTGAAAATCGAAAATGGTGCTTCCAGCCACTTCCTTGCCAGCAAACCCGCTTCCTGCGTACATCTAACCAATCTTCTTTCCATTTCTGCCCTCACCGAGAATGTGCAGCATCCCAAATAGGATGTCCAGACGTGCAATAATGCTCAAGCCCCACACGTTATTCAAAAACCCTGGAGGGGGGAACCACAAAGGCTTTTCCCATGCAGTAGATGGAGATTTTGCCCCCCTTCCTTCCTCATACCGCAAACCTCATTCTCAGCATGTTGGGACAAAAGGTATTCTCCTCGAATTCTATGAAGAGTATTAAAAGTCTCATCTAGATACAACTACCGTCTGGATGCCCGAAAAAAAAAAATAAAGAATTGAATCATGCCTGTTACCAAGGAGAAAAACTAATATGAAAGCTTTCCTCCTAACTACAAATGTTAATGGCTGTGGCAGTCCTTCCACACATTTTGCCAGAAGGCAGTTTTACAGTCACTATGGGGAAATCAGCATAGTTCTACTCTGTTCATATCACCTACTGCCTATATGCATGCTGTAAATTTTTCACAAGGGGAAAAATATCTTGAGCAAAAATAAAACAATGAAAATAATTTGGAGACAGTCAAGAATTTTTTCACACAGTACTCATTGTAAGTCTGCTGGAATGGAATGAGTTTACAGTGTATTGTAAATACTGAGTTCAAACCTAGACTAAACCAATTCTTTTTGTCCAGCCAACCCCACGGTGTGCCGGTAACTGATGTTCTTATTCAATATGAGAATTCAACAGTATTGTTATAGCAGTGGATTGAAAATGGAATATATATTTTTAAATTGCCTTTTCATTTAACTGAGGCATGAAAATATTGCTCGATGAATAGATGATTTTAGCTATACAATCTGATTGTGGTATGGTACAAAGACTGCCAAACTGCTCAGAGCCAGTGAAGGCAAGCTATTCTTTTTCTGAGCATACCCAGTCTTTTCCAGCATCATATTCAGTTCCCTTTTTACATAAATGTAGTATCCATTCTCCCATTGTTTACCCAATGTATGTTTGGCTATGCTTGTGAGATTTGCTTTTTTTTTATTTTTGTGCAGAGAAAAGAAGCTAAGTGATTTTGTAGTGAGAGAGGACAGTTACGTGACAACTTTCATCAATTTAATCTGTTTCTGTAAACAAATTTAAAAATATAGGAGCAGCTTAAATTTTTTGGTGGTTTCATTTAGTTGAATGTTCTATTACCATGTGTATGAGCAGCTTGGCTGTTGTTTGAATTATACTGCAACAGAGAATAGTTTGTCAGACCACTGATTTCATTTTGCTGGCCTTTTAGCTCTCAATTTGAGATTTATATTACACTAGAGAGACCACAGATTTTTTTTTCTTTTAAAAGGTCGTCCTACAGATAACCTTCTCACTGGAGGGAGGGTCTGTAAAAATAATTTGCCATCTTGCATTTATTGCATTTAGACTAAGGTTGATGACTTTATTAATTGATCAGATTTGCTAATCAAGTCTATTTTAATTGCAGCAGGGGAGGCACCCTGATTAATTAAGCAACACATTTTGGGGAGGAAATTATGTTGTTGTTTTTTTTAAATGCATGGATTTGTATAGAATGCAGGTAGCTAAAACTGTCTAAGAGGAAAAAGGCACCCTTCCCTCCAGTATGTCACATGGTGGCGCAAGAATAAACATGCTTCTTCTAAGATGATTCTGGTTGAAGCATTTGTGTCCACCTTATGCAATATTGTGCATATATGTGCACTTAAGTACTAAAAGCAATGTAGGTTTTTTCTTCTTCTTACAAACTCCTTTAGTCATATACAAATTTATCCAGATCCATTGAGTAAATTAAACTCAAACCATCTAAAATTTATTTAGTACTGTAGGTTGAGAACTCTATGCTGGAGAAGCCTAATACTGCCTTAGTTCCTACCTTTCAGTTGCAGGAAAGGGCACATTGGCTACCATTAATGGACCCTCATCCCTCTTCATAGCACATCTGGCTCTTCGAATCTAGTGACACCATTAAGCACATTAGAGAAAGGGCAAACATTTTCCAAATGGTGTCTGGCTGAAGGTTGACCAATCCTCTTTCTGTTGTGTGTGGCCTCATATCTATAATAACACCACTGTGCATGTTGGCATCAGATACACCTTGTGGCTGAAGAGCGGGGTATAACTAACTAACTAACTAACTAACTAACACCTGGTGCCAGTTTCCTTAGCAATTGGCATCATGCACTGGGCATTAAGCTTTTGTCTTTTGACAAGTCAAAAAAGATTTGAGCAAGATGAGTTTCTCTATGGGAAAAACTACCAACAAATATCCTCCATGATATTCTTGCAAAAAAGTTAGTAACCTGTGGGCTAGACAATGCAACCGTTAGGCAGATTTGTAATTGGTTGACTGACCGAACACAAAGGGTAGTCACCAATGGCTCCTCTTCATCCTGGAGAGAAGTGACTAGTGGGGTGCCACAGGGTTCTGTCCTGGGCCCAGTGTTATTCAATATCTTTATCAATGACTTGGATGAGGGAATAGAGGGTATGCTTAATAATAATAATAATAATAATAATAATAATTTATTTATTTATTTATTTATATCCCACACCTCTACAAAATGCAATCAGGGAGCTGGCTTACAACAATTAAAATATACATCCCAAACCCTCAATCCCACCCAACCCCTTAAAATACAATTAAATAATTCAGGAATTGTAATATACTTTAAAAAATACACAAAAATAAAAATAAACAGTGGACAAGTTTGCAGATGACGCCAAATTAAGAGGGGTAGCTAATACCCCAGAGGACAGGATCAGAATCCAAAATGACCTCAACAGATTAGAAAGCTGGGCCAAAACTAACAAAATGAATTTCAACAGGGAGAAATGTAGGATACTACAATTGAGCAGTAAAAAGATATAGGATGGGTGACACCTGGCTTGATGGCAGTACATGCGAAAAGGATCACAAGCTGAACATGAGTCAGCAGTGTGATGCAGCAGTTAAAAAAGCCAATGCAATTCTCATCTGCATTAATAAGAATATAGTGTCTAGATCAAGGGAAGTAATAGTGCCACTCTATTCTGCTTTGGTCAGACCTCACCAGGAATACTGTGTCCAGTTCTGGGCACCACAATTCAGGAAGGATATTGAGAAGCTGGAATGTGTCCAGAAGAGGTAACCAGGATGGTGGTCTGGAAGCCATGCCCTATGAGGAGCGGCTTAGGGAGCTGGGCCTGTTTAGTCTGGAGAAGAGAAGATTGAGAGGTGACATATAGCCCTGTTTCAATATTTGAAGGGATGTCATACTGAGGATGGAGCAAGCTTGTTTTCTGCTGCTCCAAAGACTAGGACACAGAGCAATGGGTTCAAACTTATAGGAAAAGAGATTCTACCCAAACATTAGGATGAACTTCCTGACAATAAAAGCTGTTTGGAAGTGGAATACATTGCCTCATAGTGTGGTGGAGTCTTCTTTGGAGGTTTTTAAACAGAGGCTGGATGGCCATCTGTTGGGGGTGCTTTGATTGTTTATTCCTGCATGGCAGGGGGTTGGACTGGATGGCCCTTGTGGTCTCTTTCAACTCTCTGATTTTATGATTCTATGAAAATGTTTGCTCATGGGAACAGAGCAATTGGCAATTATACACTGAAGAGCAAAGGTGAGGTTAATTCTTTTTTTTTATAAGTCAGCTTGTAAGTTATTCTGAAATTAGTGGTCAAGAATGTTTAAAGCAAGGGTGAGCAAAGTGTGCACATGCAGACTTGCAGGGGTTTAACCTCAGGGGTTAAAATTACTACTACTAGTACTACTGCCACATTTATTTATTTATTTATTTATTTATTGGGAGAGCATTTTCACCATGTTTGGAGGTCCCTTTATTTTTGTGTGTGTTCATTGCCCAGGTTAGAATCAGGATTGACCAAATAATATCAGGGGTGTCTCTGGGGGGTCTTCTGGGTGAGCTCACCTGAACCCCAACCCCACCCCCACTCCCCAGTAGCAAGATTGATCCCATTTTTTTCTTTCCACACATTTGGGTTGCAAATGTTCACATATTCACGTAGTTACCTGCCCGTTATCATGTATTTAAGTGGGCTGCCTACAGGTACTTGCTTTGTTTGGCTTAGAAAATTGGAAGATGATGTTGCTTTCAGCAATGGGAGGGCTGTAGCCTGGAATTAGACTGAAATCAAGGAATTTTTGCCCTGTTGGTGGTGAGCAAAATGTCAAACAGCAGCCAGAGGGTGAGTCACTGAAATTTAGATATTCATGTGGAGGTGGCTCAGGAAAGGCTCATTAAGAGACACAAGTAGACTGTGGAGAAGTTCTGCACCAGAACAAAAACCAATGAGGAAGCAATACTTTTGTGTGTACTTAGTGGAAATTTTGGCTTCCTTTACAACAGTGATTCAATTGTAGCCAGTTCCTGTGCAGCATTATATGTTTGCATAACATATAGACTATAGGTTCTGGTTTCAGCATGTTTTTGTGGGGACTGTGGCTGCAATCCTGTATGGTCCAGCATAGTGTAGTTGTTGCACATGTGGAATTAGTGCTACATCTTGCCATCCATTGACTACTAGACGTACTGCAAAATCACTGCAAGCCCTCCTGATATCCACTCCATGCCTAAGGAAAGCAGTGCAAGATTAGAGAAGTGTGTTGCGATGTCCTGGTAACCAGATATGGAGTGATTCCATCCTCCACTGAGGTCCTGTGGTGTCCTCCAAAGATCTCAACAGATGGCATAAACATTTCATGTCTGGCCACCATGATATAAGTAGAGTTTTTTTAATTATTATTTCTCTTTCCACAGACACAAAATGGCCATGAGGGGTTGCTGCAACTCTACCGTTGGTCAAAAGATATTTATTTTATTAGTTTAAAAAATGCCAAGAGCATCTTGAAACATGTCACAAGTATCAACCAGTCAGGGGAAAGGTGTTGTCCTAGTCGGCACCCCTCAATGCATCTGTACATAAGTGTATGTTTAATGTGGCTGGGGGGTGGGCTGGAAGACTGAATCAAATCTGCCCCTTAATGAGTCATTATATGATTCTCACTTGCAGGATTGATGTGGAAACCAGTTTATATGCCCTATATGGAACAAAGCAGATTGAAAGGTATTCTGTTCTGAGAGCCTGGAAGGAAGGACTTAATAAAAATGCAATATTGCTGCAAGTCCTGGTGCAGTTAAATAGATTCAGAATAGCTACTGTTGTAGTCAACTGAAGCAAACTTGATTCTGGGGGAGGGTGAGAGCAGAAACTCCTGGATATTTTTCCTTGCTTTTATTTTTTCAGAACTGATTCCCTCCTGCATCTTTTCATTTCAATTTGCAACTGGGAGTGCTTTCAAGGAAGTTCATTATAGTATGTGGACTGCTTGAAGTAAGGTTAGGAATCTGAAAATGAGGTTTCCTTCATTAACTAAGAACCAACACATAGTCTATTTGATATGAAAAATAGCCCAAATTACAGTGGTATTCATAGTCCACTGGAATGGTGGGGTTGTTTTGGAAAAAAAAATGTGTCGTGTTTGCAGAGGACGCTTGCCAAGAAACCATTCTCTCAGGAAATGATAAATGGCAGTTTAGAGACTTGAGTGGCCTGCACTGTATGTCTTCATAACTGCTGACTCAATCATGTATATTCCTGATGTCTGTCACATTCTGAAAATGGGGGATTTATGATCCTATTTCACAAGCCTATTATTGTTCTGCAGTTTGGAGGTTTTGTGTGTTATCTCCAGAGTGTTTGTTTTAAATACATTGCAAACAGTTTTTGGTTTTAGTATGGGGGAGGGGTTAAAAGGCTTTTTGCATGAGCTTACTCTTATGAATTTAACGTTCATTTCCAAAAATGCCTTCCAGTTTCTTTTCAGAGTTTTGGCTGCTTATTTCCCCCACCCCCTCTCATTAATGTTATTCTCTGTTGCCAGGGCTCAGGGCCAATTCTAAATATTTGTGGGCCCAGTGCAAGACATCTCCCATCCCCCAGTGAAAACATGCTGTTCATTTCTGTTGTTGCATCTTCCTTCCTTCGTGATCTTCTACACAGCAGGAGATCAGGAGTGAAGGTGGACTAGAAACCGTTTTGGAGCAGAAGACATGACTTCCCTGTGCTCTTACAGGAGGAAGAACATTCTGTTCAAACATTGCACCCTGCCCTAATGATAGAGCAATCCTTTTTGCACCATTCCTACCAGGCTTGAATACCAGAGAAGGAAGAGATAATGGTGAAAATATAGGAATAAATCCACAGTTTAAGCCTGAAACCCTGCATAGCATCCTCACTTTCCACTTGAGGATTTTGCTGGACAAGCTCACATCACTTTCGTACCTGATTCAAATGAAATGCGTTGCTGTCCTTCAAAGATCGGAGGCTGCAGACAAGGGGAAACTCTCTTGATAGAAAATGCATGTCATTGGGGTCTTAGTTGGGCAATTTTTGGTTGCTTAGATGTTAGGTAAGATTTGGTTGGATATGATTATCATTTAACTGATCTCTGCATAACTAAATGCTCTTTAAAATGGCCAAGGTTTGAAATTAGGCCCTTTAAATAACCCAAGATAACCATAACCATTGCAAAAAAATATTGTTTGAGCACTGGAACTTAAGTGTGCTGAACTTAAGCTACAAATGTAGATTTGTAGCATTAACTAAAGCTGAGAAATCAAGGTGTTCTTACCACTGGTTCTGATTCTGCCAGACAGTTCACATCTGGCATTGTGTAAAGTTGTTCCACCTTTCCCATCAGCTTTGTAAAATCCTCCTTGTCTTCACAAACTTTCCTTTGCTGTTAGCTTCACCCTGTGAAGTCTGGGCATTGTTTTGAGGTTGAAAGGCAATCTGTGAAGCACTTAAGGGTAGTTGCATATTCGAGGCATGAATAGTTCCTTGGTCACACATGATGTCATTAGGTCAGCTCACCTGCTGTGTTTGTTCAAAGCCTTATTAGGAAGCATTACCCTTTAGCAAGTCAAGTTCATAGGGAAAAGTTGTTGTTCAGTCTAAAAGACATTGGTCATAATAACAAAACTTAAAATCTTCCACTTCATTCACACTTACCATGTAACTGTTTTAATCAACATTGCACAAAGATATTGCAACCAATCTCTGTTCTACTACTTGGCCCTTTTATAGCATTTCTATCTTGCCATGTAGTTTGTAGGCTTTTTAAATTTTATTTTTCTTTCTACTTTCTGAAGAATTGTGCCAGTAATATAATGCTGTCTGTCTCCTGTCGTGGCTGATTTAAAACTTTTGCCACAAACAGTGACCCCCAGTTAGCGGCAGGCATGATTAGTACAGGTGTTCACTGTATGCACAAAAGCACTTGTAATCTGTGGGTCTCTTGGCAGAGGTCAAGTTCATGTCATCTTCTACACATGGAAAGCTTCTTTGTCCAGCTCTGATATACAAGCCTGTTCCAATAATGAAATTAGCCATAGAATTTAAATAGACTGCAGTTGCAGGGAGGGGGGAAGAAACCTCATGTTGACCTTTTCTATTATGTAATCACCACTGTGCACAGGAGTTGTAGGCTCAGCTTCTATTGGCAGCTAATGTAGTAGGGATTCAGCCTAGAGGTGACACAATATGTTCAGAGAAAGGAGGCAAATGGCTCTAGGAAATCTGAACACTAGCTAAAGATCAAAAGTTTGCATTTTTAAAATATCCCATGCTGTTTTAAAAATACCCTGTCCTGATGAAATAGCACTACAATTGGCCTTCCACATTTGCCAACTTTTGCAGGTTTGATTATTCGTGGATTATTTGCTGCCACCTCCGCTGCTGCCTTATGCCATCTAAATAGGGACTGCAAGCTTCATGAGACTGAGAGAGACTGTGAATTGCGGTGAGGCTTGTACGTCCCTGTTAAAAATGGTGTAGGCCAGCAGTGGAGATGATGGCAAGCCCCACCAGCCACCCGTTTCTGCCTTGCAAAGAAACCCTGCCACCTCGAAGGCATCCACAGTGGGTTGAATCCATAAATCATACTTTTTGTGTATGTTAAATATTATTTGAGGGGAGAGCTAGAGATATTTGTGATTTTTCCGCGTTCGTGGGGTCCTATGTCCCTAACCCCAGCGAATGTGGAGGGCCAACTGTATTTCTAAGTGATTATACTGTTGGAACATGAACTCATACTCAACTTTCAGGCTGCTTTTGCATGTAGGTTACTTCATTCAAATATCGTAATATTTTAAGGACTCTCTGAGATTAGATCAACTCTGGCAATTCCATGCCACTCACTGGGTGTTCAGGCTCCAAGGGAATGTAAGCCAACCAGTTTGAATTTCACAAAAATGATTGAAGTAACACTTCAGACTTGAAAACACCAGTCAAATGCCATGCTGTGTTTTCTTATTGCAAAATAGACTGAGTGAATCAATTCAAATGTGTGTCCTCCCACTGGCTCTCATTTCAGAAGTGGCTAGGGCAGGAGAAGGACAGTAGGTCTCTCTAAGGACTTTTTCAGATGCCCCTTACCGCGCAAGAAGCCTCCGTAACAGCAGCAAAGCTACTGAGCAGCAGGGGGTCCATTTTGGACAACGCAGTCCCCCTCTTGGCATCATCTGTGACTGTTCCGGGTAGGATTGAGGGCGGCCGTACCATTTTTTATTCACAGAGGTTGTCCGTGAATAAAAAATGGCGCAGCCACCCTCAGTCCTGGAACAGTCACGGACAATGCCGAAAGAGGGACGGCGGCGTCCAAAATGGACCCCCCGCCACACAGCAGCTTCTTTGCTGTTATGGAGGCTTCTTGCACGGTAAGGGGCGTCTGAAAAAGTCCTATGAGAGAAAAAGTGATGCGATGAGGCATTCTTGCTGTTGGTGTAGAGACATTTCTTGTGTATTATTCCTATCCGTGATAAAACATGTTTTCAAAATCCTAAAACATTTTGTAACTCTGTTTAGCAGAACTAATAGTGGGACAGCTAGTTCACTTTCATACCACCTTTAACATTCTACTTTCAGATGTAACCATCAGCTGTGGTTTAAGCATGTTATGAATGATCCTCATGCTTGTATGCTTCCCTCATCCAGTGTGGCCATGAATAGCAAATTAGGAGGGTTTGCTTCCACTTTCAAACAACTGTAGTTTAGTGTTGTATTAGCACCTCTAAACTGTGGTTGATATTGTTGTCGTTGTTGCTTTTGTTGTTTCTTTCCTGCTTTTTTTGCCAGTTCAGGACTCAAAGCGGCTTACAACAAATTAAAAAGCTATTGCTAACAATCCACAACATACAAAAGTTAAAATGAGATTAAACAACCAAAACTAGATTAAAATATATATAATTAAACATGCGCACACACTAGCCCAACAATTAGCAAGATCCAACAATTAGCAATTATTTTGGTGGGTCAGGACTTGTACAGTCAATCATTAAATGCCTATCTAAACAGAAAAGTCTTTACTTATCTGTGAAAAGAAAGTAGGGAGGGTACCAATCTAAATTCTCTGGGAAGGGAGTTCCTGGGGCTATTGTGAAGGTCCTCTCCCATGTTCCCAAAAGATGTACCTGTGAGGGTAGTGGGACAGAGAGAAGGGCCTCCTCAGCAGATCTCAAAGCATGGGCTAGTTCATAAGGAAGAATACAATTCTTCAAATAACCTGGACCATACAGGGCTATATAGGTCAAAACCAGCATGTTGAATTGTTCCTGGAAACAGACCAGCAACAAGCTGTTGTAACAAATGAGTTGTGTGTTCTCTGCAGCCAACTCCAGTTAGCAATCTGGCTGCAGCTCTTTGGACCAGTTGAAGTTTCCGAACACTCTTCAAAGGTAGCCCCATGGTAGAGCATGTTACAGTAATCCAACTGGGATACTAAGGTGTATGCCACCATGGCCAGATCTGATGTCTCAAAGAATGGGTGCAGCTGGTGCACAAGCTTTAACTGTGTGAATGCACTGCCAGCCACTTCAACTCCATGCTCAAAGTTGAATCCAGGAGCACTCCCAAGCTGCAGACCTGTAACCCCATGCAGCACATGCTGAATCCCTATTGCTTGATCTGCCTTTCAACTGAGCAGGATTACTTCCATCTTGTTTGGATTAAGTTTCAATTTGTTTGCCCTCATACATTAGTGATGACAGATACCAGTTTAGAACCAAAACAGCTTTGTTGGACTTTATCATACCCATCTCTTTTCTTGAAGCAATTGAGCAAGTGAAGCAAACAGGAACATACCTGTTTGAAAACATCTTCATTACACTATAAGAAAGATTAGTTTTAAAGCCTGAAAATGGCTTTCATAATGGTGTCTGTGACTGTCTTTTTTCACCCACCCATATAGTATTTTCCCATCCAAAACTGTGGATAAATGTTGGCATCTTTGCTTTAAGGATACGAAAACACAGGATTCTGGTTCTGACATGTTTTGAAAACATATGGCATACTACTGAAAATGCAGCCTTGTCAACTTTCATTACAGAAACAAAAGGTTACATTCTCCACACAGAAAGTATGGTTATTTCAGGTTCTATCCTTTGGGGAACCAAGTTCTGAGCCATTGTAGGATCTGGTTTTTGTTGTTGGTTGGGTAGTTAGTTACAGGCATCTCAGTTTAAAAAACCTCTGACTGTTAAACTCCTTTTTACAAAGGCTTTGTCCACCCACTCAGCCCCCGTGTCATCCTGCCTAGCTAGAAGGTTATTTTAACAACATTGACATTGGAAGGAAGCTGAAGAAGGGCTAGAAAAACACAGATTTTAGGTGTTGGGTTGCAGCAGTGTGTCTGCAGCAAACAGTGCAAGAAACAAAGCTTGAACTAGGAAAGAGTAGAATTCTACTCTAACCAATTCTACTATAGCCATTTTGCCTGCCTACAACAGGTAAGGTAAACAGCAGCTGCATCCAGAATCCCTTAGTGAGCATGTCTGAACAGCAAAACACAGAGAAAAAGGGAAAGCAGATAAGCCTGACTCACTTCCAGTATGGAAAAAAAAAGTTTTTTCACTAAAATGGGAATCATAAGAAAAGTGTGGGCTCATAAAGAAAAAGTCATTACTAGATGCATTTTGGAAGAAGGTTTCAAGTGGTCTCTAGAAAAACTGCCTTTTTTTTTTTTTTGTAATGTAGAAACCTATCCCAATTCTTTCCATGTTGTTTCTGCTTCCAAAACCAAATTTTCTGTTAAAGAAATAATGCCCAGGAACACATCTACTTCATTAACTGAGGTATAGCTGTATATTTTCCTTCTGGAGAGCCGTGTGCTCTATTGCACTGTCCATAAAGTTATTCTTACAACATTTTAGAGCCCTTTCTGGTGTGACATTTAGGTGACACTGGAAATTGCAATGAAGCTCCTTTTCATACCACTTAGTAATATTATAATTCCAAGTGTACATGAGAGTACCCCATACCAAAGCTCATTTCTACACCAGTTCCCTACTGCAATAACACAGCCAGTTTTAGACTTTATACTTCATGTTCTTAGTTAAAGGAGGGGGTGGATGCAATAATTGCAGTAAATTTAAGTAATGCAGTAAAAGATCCCTGCTGTGTCCTCTGTACTTTAAAAAAAAACAACACTTATTCTAGCTGTATGTTTAAATTGTTTTTAAATGCTGCTGATAGTTTAATTCAGTTGTAATGCTGATCTTTTGTATGTTTTAACTGTATGGTATTGTAACTTGTAAGCTGCCTTGAGTCCCAGTTTTGGGGGAAAGCAAGGTATAAATAAAGATGGTAGTGGTGGTGATGGTGGTGACAATGATGATGACTACAATAACAGTAATTATTAGATCTGCAGATTGTGATTGAGCATCTTTTAGGCTGGGGGCAAACAACTATGGTTCCAGTGGTGATAGTTGCTCTGGGAGCAATTCCACAGAGTCTGACAAAACACCTGAATGAAATCACCATAGACAGGGCCACAATAGCATATTTACCAGAAGGGACACTGCTTAAAATGTGTCACATTATTTGATGATACCTCACTGATTCCCAGATTTTGGACAGAATCAGAATAATTGACGATCCAGAACTACAGCTGGTAATGTGGGGTGGATTGTGAAACTGATACAATAATAAAAATATTTATTTATAGTAATAATGGTGGTGGTGGTGCCACTCTGAAAACAATATTCTCAAATTCATCATCCTGCCAGTGTTGGTGGCCAGATGGCATGGGAACACATGGCAGCACAATCAGTTATCTCAATGAGTTCTGACTTCACCAAAGCCCTGTGAGACAAAGCCATGAGGGTGCTTGTAACCCTGTGCTTTTATAAGTGAAGTACCTCATAGCTGGGTACACTGTGTACCAGAGCTCACTGTGTGTGTGTGTGTGTGAGAGAGAGAGAGAGAGAGAGAGATTTAACCTGCCTTTTAGAAAATTCTCCCAAGGTAACAAAACAGTAACCCACCCACCCCGCAACAGTTACAGTTTAAAGAGTCCCATTAAAGAAACAACTCAAAGAAAAATCCATTTGTATTTATGTGCTTGCCGAAAAGAATCAGAACAGATTCCTCCTGTTCCTGCTTCTGTCCTGGACCCAGTGCTATTCAACATCTTTATCAATGACTTGGATGATGGAATTAGGGGCATACTTATCAAATTTGCAGATGACACCAAATTAGGAGGAGTAGCTAATACCCTAGAGGACAGGATCAAAATTCAGAATGACCTGGATAGACTGGAGAACTGGGCCAAAGCTAACAAAATGAAATTCAATACGGAGAAATGTAAGGTACTGCACTTATGGTGGAAAAATGAAATGCACAGATACAGGATGGGGGAGACCTGGCTGAATGAGACTACATGCGAAAGGGATCTAGGAGTCCTAGTAGACCACAAGTTGAACATGAGTCAACAGTGTGATGCGGCAGCTAAAAGGGCCAATGCAATTTTGGGCTGCATCAATAGAAGTATAGTGTCTAGATCAAGGGAAGTGATAGTGCCACTCTATCCTGCCTTGGTCAGACCTCACCTAGAATACTGTTTCCAGCTCTGGGCACCCCAATTCAAAAAGGATATTGACAAATTGGAGTGTGTCCAGAGAAGGGCGACTAAAACAGTGAAAGGTCTGGAAACCATGTCTTATGAGGAAAGACTTAGGGAGCTGGGTATGTTTAGTCTGGAAAAAAGATGGTAAAGGGGCGATATGATAGCCCTGTTTAAGTATTTGAAGGAGTGTCACATTGAGGATGGAGCAAGCTTGTTTTCTGCTGCTCCAGAGACTAGAACACGGAGCAATGGATGCAAGCTCCAGGAACAGAGATTCCACCTCAACATTAGGAGGAACTTTCTGACAGTAAGAGCTGTTCGGCAGTGGAACGCACTCCCTCGGAGCGTGGTGGGGTCTCCTTCCTTGGAGGTCTTTAAACAGAGGCTGGATGGCCATCTGTCAGGGATGCTTTGATTGTGTATTCCTGCATGGCAGGGGTTGGACTGGATGGCCCTTGTGGTCTCTTCCAACTCTACAATTGTATGCTTCTATAGCAAGCACTGGCGGGAAGCCAGATGGATAGGCATGGGGATAAGCAACACAATCTGTCATCCCAATGAGAAGAGAGGGGACAGAAAAGGAGCCTTGTATGAAGAGATGCCTGCTTGTATCACATTGGACATAGTCTAGTAGAACTTCAACAGCAGAGTTCTGTAAGGTGATTAACTAAACACAATAGCATAGATTTGCCTCCTCCCGTACGTCCCTCCCCATGCACTTCGGTCCTCTGGGAGGAATCTGTTACAACCTATGAAAACAAGGCTGTCAGTCACCTCCCAGAGGGCCTTCTCTGCTGCTGCTCCCAGATTATGGAATGGCCTGCCGGATGAGATCTGTCTTATTACCACCCTAGACAGCTTCAAAAAAGCTGTCAAGATGGATCTTTTCTGGCAGGCCTTTCCCGAATAGCTATCCCGGCCCGAAGATTCAGCTGTCTTTTCCCTTAAGCTGTCATTGAATTCTTCCATTTTTTTCTCTTTTTAATTACAGTATTGTATGTTTTTAATATTTTTAATTTAATGTTGTTTTAAGGGGTGCGTGGGTTAGGGTACTAATGTAATTATGGAATTTTTATGCTGTAAGCCACCCCGATTGTGTTGCAGAGGGGCGGGATAGAAATAAATACATTATTATTATTATTATTATTATTATTGTCAAAACTGGGCAGGGAGCATAAACATGACTTTAGCTATTGCAGATAGCTTGTAAAGAGAATGCTTCAGGCTTGTATAGCCTAGGGGTTTAGAACATGTAAAACTGGCTAGGAAATTAACAAGGAAAAACAGGTTTACATATGCATGTACATCAGGTGATTTCTCAGAGCTTGATTGTACAGCACTTTGATGGCTTGTAACTAAAGGCATAAACTCACTCCAATTAAATGAATGACATACAGCCCTACCTACAAAATTAGACTTGTGGTAGTTCGTTCACACATACAAATCATTGCTTAAAGTTGCTGTGACCAAACTGACATGTGTAACTAGTTCAAGGACTGGAACTAGAATTTAGTGACCAACAAATGAGTTCTGAGTAAGTTAATTGTGTTATGCTAATTTCCCAAAGTCACATTTTCATAAACACTGCTTATACTGTGTGTTGTAAAATGGGGATCTGGAGGTGTAACTAGCCCATTTAGAAAAAATAATAAAGCTTACAAAGTAAACATTCTTCACTTACTCTTTGAAAGCAACACTGTTGCTTGAGAATAGTGAGATGTGAAATATAACATATGCAGCACTGGACTAACCCGACGTGATACATGGCATGTTTGCTTTAAAAGATGAGAACAATCTCAAATCTGGTTTGAATTAAAAATGTATGTGCAAGGCACAGAGGGAAGGAGGGAGTTAGGGGGAGCCATTGTCTTAGCCAGCATCTAATAAAATAACTTTGAGAAAAGAGAGCATGTCTGCCTTGTAACAGCATAGCTGTTAAATGCATCAAATGAAAAAAAAAGTATTTATAGCACTCTAGACCTGCAAGCACTTTATCTCATTCTTTCAGTCTTTTTTTAATAATAAAAAAATCTTGGCATCTTCAGGATGTACTATGATGAACCAGAACCAGAACAGCTACTCAACGGTGAAATTATCAGCAGGCATAGGCAGGGGGTTATTAGTCATAGCCTTAGTATCACACTGGAATAAGAGCCAAGGATTCAAGAAGCGTAGCAGTCTACTTTGGAAGGGAACCAAGGTGAGTGCGTGTATGTGTGTGCATGTGTGTGTTCAGCAAGAGGCTTTTTTAAAGAGGTTCTTTTATTTCTGCTAGAGTCATTTTGCTTTTTTAACCCCAAGTATTCCACTACACCAAATTCATAGTAGGAAACCGGAGCTGAGAGGATATTGCCATTTAATAGCAAAACCTCTTCCAGCAAACAAAAACAAGGGACAGTGGCTCTTTAAAAAGCTGCAGCCTAATCATTTTTATTAACAAGTAGAGAAGGAATGGGCAAGTATCCTCCTACATAGCTGGATATCTAAGGAAACTCACATAACTCTACTGGGGAGGCAACAGCACCTGGAGTTCATTGTTGTCCCCAAATAAAAGACCATTTTGTCTTCACTGGAGGGAACTCTGGCAGAAGGCCGTGAAAACAGAGAGCTACTTGAGAGAAAGATGTGATCCAGTAATCTGGGTATATGTCTGAGACTGAGTTCCCAAGCTAGAATCACTGCTATGACTTGACAGTCTTGGGAAAGAGGCTGTCGAGTTTCCCAGGGAGTGGGAGGAAAACGAATGGGACAGGGAGGGGGTTTAAAATCTGGCTGAGGCATCATGGTGGCAAGGTTGGCAAGGGAGTGACAGGCTGACACTGTTGGAAGGAGAGGAGATTGAGAGGAGGGTTGAGAGGAAGAGGAGTTGGGTAGGGAAGGGGTTTAAAATCTGGGTGAGGTATTGTGGTGGCAAGGTTGGCAAGAGAGTGACAGGCTAGTGGTGTTGGCAGGAGTCTGTAGAATACATATTTCGGGGGTGCTTATAATATTCAAGTTTTTTTTTCACTTTCACAAGGGTTCTGTGCCCCTAAGTAACCCCTGCAAATGTGGAGGGGCAACTGTATTGGTAATAGTAGTAGTATCAGTACTCTTGTTAGAAAATAGTAACCGGTAGGGTTTTTGTTAGAAAAATGACCTCTAATATTTAGGAAGTACAGATTAAGGATTATTCTTTGTCCCAAAACTCACAATTTGTTGATAATAAACTGTGTGGAGGGTTTCATCCCACCCAAAAGTAGTCTGCAATGAGTAGAAATGTTACTTTTCACATGCTACTTCCATGCTCTGCCTGAATCAATTGCATTCACACCCCATCTTGAGGAGGTGACTGTAACTTGTTTCCACTGAGAGTTGGAGGGACTGTATGCACAACAAAGGCACCCTTCCTTTGAAGCAAGCTGTTTCAGGCAAGCAGGGGGCCGTTTACACGATGAAAATGTCCTGGGAAGAATTCGTGTCGATCCCTGGCAGTTTACACGTACATCGGGTCGGGTACGTGATTTTCGGAAGGGGGGGCCACCTTTTATCCCTCAACCTGCGGGACTTCCAGTCCCCTGGTTTGTGCCGGTTTTTTAAAAAGTCATGGGAGGATTCGGAAAATCGGAAATGTAAACAGCGTGGGACAAAAAGTCTAGGTACTGGGATGACCGGAAATGGTGACTGGGGGCGGGCTTAGAGCTCAGGGACCAGAAAAGGAGGGGTCAGTCACCCGTTCAACAGATCCAGCCTCAGCAGCCGAAAACAAAGGCATCCCTTCCAGCTGCACGAAGGTTGATGTGTGTGTGTGCGCGCGCGCGTAGTCAATCATCTTTTTAAATGGATTTCTAAACTGCAAACCCTTCAGCTTTACCTTTTCCTCAACTGCATGTTACAGAGAGATTGTAGTAGCTTGGTCACCTCCCTGGCACATTAAAATATTCAAGCCTCTGAGCGAATTAGCACCCTTTAATTCCCCCTCTCTGTGTTTGTGTCTTTCAAAACGCCTGCCTATAGCCATCTCTGCAGCCAGCTGTAGGGGTTAATATTTTAAAGAGGCAAGAGGAAAACCAGGCTTGATTTCAAAAGGAAAGCACTCAATTTGCTTTCAAAGCACTCAGCTTGATTTCAAAAGGAAAGCCCTGCGTCTGAGCGAAAGATCTGTCTGGATCTTTCAAAATGCTTTCTGCCTCTTCTGAAAGGGTTAAAATGTTCAAGAAGCAAGGGGGAATAACAAACCTCTGCCCCCCTCTCTCTCTCCCCCCCAGCCAGCCAATAGCATCGCTCATGGCGCGGAACTCTAAAGGAAGTGCGTCACCAAGGTTGTGAAAACACGAGTAATTGTATCTTTGATTGACAGCCCAAAAAAAATTTTTAAAACTAAACAAAACCGGAACTATGGACGTGTAAATATCAGTCACGGGACCACCCGGGATATCCAGATCAGAGACATAAATCGTATAAACAGCGAGGGGCGGATTCATGATCACTATGTCACGGTAGGCAACGCGACAATTTCTGTTGTGTAACTGGCACCCAGGCCTTCTGGAGCTGCTGACAGCAAGAGGATAGGCACTTAGGTGATGGGGTTATGTATTACTATGATTCAGCTCCCTGTTATTTTCCCCCTTCTATTGGAACTTTGGTTGCCCCATGATTGCGTTCAGTAGGAATAGATTATGGATAAAAAAAAATACTTGCAAATTTTCTCATCCTGAACTAGAAAATGGCTTAACAATGAGAAATGTTCATAATCTAAGACTTTTCTGCTGTGGCTTCAAAGGGAGAGAATAACAGGAGGCACAGCTCCATCACGTCTAGTCCCAGAAGCTATGAAAGGCCCTCCCTCCATCCCAACTGTCACTGACCTAGCCGCAGAGAAGAGGAAAACAGGAAGGCACAGCTCCATCATGCCTAGGCCCAGAACCATATGAGAGGCCCTCCTTGCATCCCAGCTGCCACTGCTGTGGCCTCTGAAGCCAGCATCTGCTGGATTTAATCCCCTCCATCCCATTTTCCTTGTGTGTCCTATTTTTTTAAATGGTAAAAGAGAACTGAGGGCAGAGAACTGTAAAATTAACAATTGTAAACCATTCATGTAAAGCACTATGTGCACTAATGGTGCTATATAAACAAACAAACAACAACAACAACGTGTTTATGAGGGAAAAAAACCTCTTTTGGGCACAAAAAGCAACAATGTATTTTGCACAGATGTTAAGCTTTGCACATAAACAAGCATTCTGTGCAAAATTTTCACAAAAAAATCCCTGAAGTATGAGGAGTGAGAGGTGCTAAAACTCTTGTAATCCTGTCCAACAGAAAGTTGTTATTTCTTGAATGCAAGAATGAAATAATCAAATACTTATATCCCTAGGTGGAGACAGCATAATTAGTACTCTCTAATATCTGTGTTTTTCTGCTTGTTATCCGACTTCCTAGCCTCAGCCAGTTTGCTTTGCCTGCAGATTTAAGGTAGCATGAATGCTGTACCCTTTAAAAAAAAATAATAATCTACATTTTTCTTATATTTTTCTCACACTGTTCCTTGTGTTGTTTTCTTTCCAAATAGTAGTAGTGGCTTTCTCCTTGTGGCTTCAGTTGTGGCTTTCTCTTCATCTGTTGCTGTGAGTCATCAGCCAGAGATAGTTTGCTATGAATCTTAGGGACTTACACCTTTTAGATAAAGTACTTTTGGCAGATGGGGAAAATATGAGAGTCATGTCTCAGCCTGCTTCCCTTCTTCCTTCATTATGGGCTGAGTGAGACAGAAGGCAATTTTAAATGACAGGTGAATTGATGCACAGCTGTTATACCTAAACACAGTTTTCAGGTTCAGTTGCAACTTGATCACATGACCTCTTGGATGAGGGAAGAAAAGACACTAAAAAGGCACATGTGTTTTAATGCCCTAAAAATACATGTTCATCTGGACTATGCATTATATCTGCTGCCATGTCTCTCAGGGCAAAAATTGATTTAATGAGTGAGTGGGGTTTATTAATTTGTAGCTCAAAACATTCATTTTAATAATAAATACTGGTTAAGCAAAAGGATCTTGTAGCACCTTTGAGACTAACTGAGAGAAAGAAGCTGCAGCATGAGCTTTTGTAGACTTGGGGCTCCTCTACACTAGCTCCCCACCAGCGTATCCTGGCTGCAGAGGGTGGCCCATGCCCCCTCTCCACCCCCCAGTACCTGGAGAAAATGAGCTGGAGTCCACAGAGTACACTTGCCCATCACTGAAGCCATCACCACTGCCATTTTCTCTGCTAACACAGAAGCCAGGCAGGAGTCCCACAACATGTGACTGAGGCCCCCTGCATGTCACCAGCCTTGGTCACATGTTGCAGGACCCCTTCCTGGCCCCAAGAGAAGATGGCAGGGGCAGTGAGGAATGGCATGCTGGAACGGGCCCCCACAGACACACGAGACCCAAAACGGTGGTACCAGATTAAACTGGGTCTTTCCTTAAAATGTGATAAAAGGCCCTATCCCAGCTTGCCCCTGTTCCAGCCCCATATCTGCCTTGGGGATCATTTGGACTGTGTCATTGGCTCTGGCATGGGAGCAATCTGGGGTATTTGGCTGGTGTAGACAAGTCCTTAGTCTACTTCCCTGGAAGCATGGTTATGTCCTTTAAAGCCTTATATTGCTTGGGCCTAGACTGTATGAAAGACTGTATCTCCTGATATGAGCCTGCCCAAATTTTAAGATCTTCAGAGAAGTGTTTCCTTTCAGCCCCAACACCTTCACAGGCATGTTTGGTGAGGACACAGAAGAGAGCATTCTCGGTGGCTGCTCTCAGGCTGTGGAACCTCCCATGGAGGTTCAGTTGGCCCCAGGGGCAGCTTAAGGCACCTGCAGCACCTGCAGATACGGGGGGCATTGTGCACCCCCCCCCCGTCATGACTCCCTCCTCAGGCAGGGCATGGCGGGGTGGCTTAGCCACAAAGCAAATGAGTGGGTCGAGCGTTGGGAGGGGTTTTCACCCCCGCCTGAACTCCACCTGCGGCTCTGAGGGAAAGGGGTTGAACCGAGGGAGGAAGGGAGGGAAGTGAAGCGGGGTGGGGTGGGAGGTTTGCTCTTCTCTCTGCCTCCTCAGTGGCGCTGCTTGGAGATGTGTAACTGGTCCTTTGGGGGAAGGGCGCCTGGCTGGACTCACCAGGAAGGGGGGTTCCAGAGGGACTCTGGCTCCAGCCCTAAGAACAGAGAATCACACAGGCCCGTCATGGCTGTGGCTGAGAAAGGGCCAGAGCCCTTGTGGCCAGAAAGTCCCGAGGCTCTCATGGGTGGGCAGTGCAGGGGGGTCTTCCAAACCATCCAGTTCACCAAGCGCCTTGTCGGAAGGGATCAGCAACCCCCCTGCACTTCTTACAAACACACCCCCGTTTTGAGCTTGGGAGAGGGGGGACTCCGCATGAGTCCCGCAGCCCCATGCGCTCCCTCCCCACCTTTTCTCCCACCTTTTCCCACACCACGGGGTCCCAGGGCAGCTTCTGCTCCTCCAGTGCTCCCTTCTCAGGGGAGAACCCAGAACCAGAGGGGGGGGGCCAGCACCCACCATCCAGGCTGCTTTGGGTCCGGAGGGAGGACGGGCTGATCGCAGTGGTGTGCCTGTGAAGGAGGGACCCAAACACCCTGCCGGGAGGCTCCCCAGTGCCCTTCTGGATGGAGGGGTTGAGCCTGGGGGTCTGGGAGGGAGGGAGGGACTTCCCCCATCGCCCCGGCCTCTCCCTCTCTCTCTCTGTGCAGGGTGGGGTGTTTCTGTGGCCAAAGCCAGTGAGCCAGTCCTCCATCCCCAGAAGATGGGAAAGGAAGGGAAGACCCCCTCCCCCCATCCCCCTCCCCCCAGCTCACTGGCCCACGTGAGAACGGGCACGAGCATGATGACCTCACCCATCTGCAGCTGCCACGCCATGTCCAGCCCCTCCATGGTGATGTTGCCTGCCAAGGGAGGGAGAGGGGAGGGGGTTATCTGAATAGGTGCCGGGCGAAGGCACCCTCCCTCAGGGCTCCTGGTGGGATAGGTGGGGGGTTGGAGTTCAGCGGCAGTTAAAGCTGAATTGTTGCTGTTGTGTGCCTTCGAGTCATTTCTGACTGAGGCGTGTGCTGTTGTGTGCCTTCGAGTCATTTCTGACTTTGCCTTCCTTTGAGGCTGAGAGAGTGTGACTTGCCCAAGGTCACCCAGTGGTTATTCATGGCTGAGTAAGGATTCAACCCTTGGTCTCCACAGTCATAGTGCAATGCTGAAACTTTTACAACACTCTGGCTCTTTTAACAGAAGAATATAAAGAATATAAATTTTAAAATGGAGTAATATTACTGGGAACAATGGTTTTATTGTTGTCACTAAAACACACCAGTATCCCATTAGTGTTATGTGAGAGCCATTGGGCTAGAGCAGTGGTTCTTAACCTTTTCTTTAAAAAGGACTCCCTTTATATATCTTTTGTTGCCCCAAGACTTAACTCAAGATTTAAAATCATCATCATCATCATCATATAATTACACCATCCATTAAACTTTCCCTCAGAGGCACTCTTGCTTCTTCCTGCAAGTTTGTGGCTGGAGTGGATTGAATGGCAATGTACAGGCCAAGCCAGCCTTTGCCTTGGCTCCTGTCACATGGTTACTCCACTGCAGGGGGGAAGTCGGCTAAGCAGCTTTCAAGCCTTTGTGGACCCCCTATGAGGACATCGCAAATCCCAGGTTAAGAATGCTAGAGAATGCTGAAAAAAGGAACAATGTAACCAGACCTTGAGAAGGGTGCTGGCAGGGGAATTCTGGGAGGTGTAATCTTAAAGTAACTTTCCCAGGCTCTGAATGCAGCCGAGATTCATAGAATCATAGAGCTATAAGAGACCCCAAGGGCCATCCCATCCAATCTGCTTCTGTCCTGCAAGAACAATCAAAGCCCTCTGTTTAAAAACTTCCAAAGAAGGAGACTCCACCACACTCCAAGGCAGTGTATTCCACTACCAAACAGCTCTTACTGTCAGGAAGTTCTTCCTACTGTTTAGGTGGAATCTCTTTTCCTGTAGTTTGAACCCATTGCTCCGTGTCCTAGTCTTTGGAGTCGCAGAAAACAAACTTACTCCATCTTTAGTATTGCATTCCTTCAAATATTAAAGCATGGCTATCATGTCACCTCCAACTTTCTCTTCTCCAGGCTAAACATACCCATCCCCCTAAGCCACTCTTCATAGGGCATAATGGCTTCCAGACCTCCCACCATTTTGGTCGCCCTCCTCTGGACACGTTCCAGCTTCTCAATATCCTTCCTGAATTGTGGTGCCCAGAACTGGACACAGTATTCCAGGTGAGGTCTCACCAAAGCAGAATAGCACTATGACTTCCCTTGATCTAGACACTAGACTCCTATTAATGCAGCCTAGAATCGCATTGGCTTTTTTAGCTGCTGCATCACACTGCTAACTAATGTTCATCTTGTAGTCCACTCTTTCTTTTCTTTGAGGAAATTGCACCATTATGTTAATTGCTAATAAACAAAAATATTATGTTAGTGCCTATAATATCATTTTTAAACTAAATTATTGGTGGCAAATTATGTAATAATCTGAACATCCTATACTGTGAATAGGTTAGGTTACATTGACCTGAGAGAAATATATGGGGCCCCAAAAATAAACTGTTGCAGGGGGCCCCAAAATTCCTTAAACTGGCCATGGTTGGCCCCCTCTCTGCTCCCTTTCCACCAGTAGGCAAATATCTTTTTATTTAGCCAGGATGTTGGCTCTCATGGCAGAAAGATATTTTAATTTAATGGAGTGTGCTGTGCTTTTACCTGTTTTGTTAGTTTAATTATGTTTTAACTTTTCTATTAATAAGTCTTTTAGCCATACTTTGTTTTAATTTGTTGTAAACTGGCTTTGTTCCTGTGGGGTGGGAGAAAGGTGGGATATGAGCTAAACAAACAAACAAACAAATGTGGAGTCACTTTGCTTGAGAACACTGTGGATGCCATTTAACAGCTCAAAGAAAATAGTGAATTTATAGCTCCAGTTAGCTTAGTTGTATAAATATTGCAGGCCCTTTTGCATGGCACATCCATCTGCCAAGAATCTGCCTCTCTTTTACCATTTTATATGAGAGGAGCAAATCAGTTTGAATTATTTTTATATTTTATTACTATGGTTTGCTGTTTTTACTAAAAGGCTCAGAGCTGTCCAGAGGAGCTGACATTACAGTGGAGTCAGCACTTTTTCTCCCTGCCTGCCTTGCTTTTATTACACTCTTGGCATTGTAGCTAATTTTCTAATCAAGGAGATATGTCTGAAAGCCTGATTCATAGAGGAATGTAGGGTACACTGAATCTAAGGTACATTAATTTAATCTAGTTTACGAAACATGGCACTACTTTGGGTAGTTTTTCTGGACTTGATTCATAATATGGGACAGGGCATTTTAGTTCATCCTACAACATTATGAAATAACCAAAGGCAGACGTAGTTCTAACGGCAGAAGCCTAAATCCAATTGTCAGTCCAACCAGAGTGGGGCTGTTGAAGCAAAGTCATGGCCTGAGATGCTGATTTCAGGGTTGTTGGGAGTTTGAAAAGAAAAACATAATGAAAATGTATACAGTGTCTATGTAACAGATAGTCTGGTCCTGAATGTATTGAAAGATGAACGGCAATTTACCCAACATCCTTTTTATTATAGTGTGATATGCAGGCAATCACTTCCTAGCCAAGATCTACATGGAACCTGTTCTTATGTATGAATGCTGTCATCCCATCACCTAAAGGGGGTGATTTTATGTTCTAACATGATTTTCTAGCCACTTTTGAGAAGACTGCAGTCTTGAAAGGGTCTACAAAATTCATTCAGTAAATATTGCAAGATGTCTAGGTGTTCAGTGGATGTTGGAAAGCAACTGTGGGTGGAGTTATAAATGATCCAAGAGACCTTGGGCAGGGTTAGCTGAAAGCTAGTTTGTCTCAATTTCAAAGTGCACTATTTTGCACATACCACTTCATATAATTCCACTTTACACCCCAAAGTACTGGTTATATTCCATGGCTATTGTTGGGTTTTTTCCCTTCTGGAGGGTAATCTATTACAGTAAGACCCCCATATCTGCTGGGGATTGGTTCGGGGAGGGGTGGATACTGAAAACCGTGGATAATAGTGAACGTCATTGGAAATAGTGGGACTTCTGGTTTAAAATACCATAGAGTTGCCTTGGAGGACCTAGAAAATGGCTAGAGAGAACACATTTTCTAGGAAGACTCTGTGGTACTTGTGCTGTTTTGTGGCCTGTGGATAATTGAATCAGTGGATAATGAATCAGTGGATACGGGTGTCCTACTGTAGTCTAGTACTTCCTTTCTTGGGGCTCAGTTACACGGCAGTTTTTATCCCGGGGAGAAGTGAGAGATCTTCATCCTGAGTTCGTCTCTTATTGTTTACACGATTAGTCACGGTAGCATAAGGCTCGGCTTTTTTTTAATTTCTTGTTCTGAATACCTCCATCCTGGGATAGGGGCACACAGCAGAGCAGTATTTTGATTGGTCAGATTTTGGAGGGGACGAGATTGCAAGGGAAGCCTGGAAATTCTGGATCCGCCATTTTTTGAATGGTCAGTCTGGGAGAAGGACCAGCACGCACGCACACAACAGCTACTAAACCCCACCTTCCCTGCCCCACGGGGCTACTGCCTCTCGCCTGCCGCGTGGGGCAAGGGAGGCTTCTCCGTGACGGTCAGTCATGGAGAATCCCCCCCCGCCCTGCACAGCTATTCCCCCCATCCTTGCCACCACACGGGGTGGAGGAGGCTTCTCTGTAAGTGCCAGTCACAGAGAAGCCCCACCCCACCCCGTTGGCTATTCCTCCCACCCTTGTAGCTGTGTGGGGTGTGGTGTGGCTTCTCCATGCCAGTGACGGAGAAGCCCCCCTGCCACGCACAGCTATTCCCCACACCCCTGCCACTGAGGGAGTGGGGGAGGGTTCTCTGTGAATGTCAGTCACAGAGAAGGCCGCCCCCACCCCGCATGGCTATCCACCCTGCCCTCGCGGCTATTCCCACCATCCTTGCTGCCACTGGCAGTCACGGAGAAGCCTCCCCCGCCCCGCGCTGCTATCCCCCCCCCACACTCATAGCTGTGCAGGGCAGGCGGTGGCTTCTCCATGACTGCCAGTCACAAAGAAGCCATCCCCTACCCCAAGCAGCTATGGGTGAGGGAGGGAATAGCTGCACAGGTTTTGGGGGGGCTCTCCGTAACTGCCAGTCATGGAAAAGCCACCCCCACCCTGCACAGTGGCAAGGACGAGGGAAATAGCCACCCCACCCCACGCAGCTACGAGGGTGGCAGGGATAGCCACGCGAGGAGGAGGTCTTCTACAGTCATGGAGAAGCCTCCCCCACCTCGCGCAGGAGCAGGAGCATAGTGGGTCAGGGGGAATTCTCCATGACTGACCGTATAGCGGGGCAGGGGGGTATAGATGGGGAGGGGAGAGCCAGCGGTGGCAGGGGCGGGGGGATAACCATGCAGGGGGGTTCTCCGTGATGGAGAAGCCACCCCCCTGCACAGCTACAAGGGCGGGGGGATTAGCCATGCGAGGGGTTCTCCATAGCTGCTTGGGTGGGGGCCAGGGAGGGGAGAGCCAGCAGAGGACCCTGGGGGGGCATGCCAAAATGGCGATTGCAAGGCTTCCCTTGCAAGCCCGCCCCCTCCAATGTCCAACCAATCAGAAATCTTCCCATATCCCGGGATGGTTCCTGATTGTTCAGACAACCAATAGCATCACTATGCAAATGATTTCCTTTTTATAGGAGAAATAATTACTGCTTTGTGCTCGTAGTATTCCATACCACTCCATTTGGATATTTTGATTACAATTTTCTCACTGCTCTTTCTGGAGCTGGTGATTTAAGGACTTCAGCCTTTGTTTTCTATTTATTAGGGGAGGCCCAGTTGCAGTGCATTGTCCAGCACCTTGTATTTTTGTGGTCTCTGTATCTGCTTCCCAGCAAGTATCCAAATCATTTGACAAAAATGGTGTTCTCTTTCAGTTGAGAAATACATGAGCTATACTTGAAGTTCTCCAAGTTTGTTGACATTCTGTTCAGACTTTATCTTTTACTATCTTGAATGATGCTTGTACAATAACCAGACAGATAGATTGATTCCTATGAAACTGCATTACTAGTTCCTTCAGCACCTTTCCTAAATTCTTCAGAGCAGGGGCGGTGAGGTGCCTTTTTCTAGACTAAGGCCTGCAATCTGAATCCATTGTCAGTCATCATTTTTAGAGGGAAGGGTATTTTGGAACTGAGCATGGATTGAATGGTCAGCAGCATGGACGTTACTCATTAATTAATTCTCCCAGAGCTTGTAAAGATTACATTTTCTGGACTGCAGTTCTCAGAATCCTCCAGCTGACATGGTCATTGGACATGTAGTCCAAAAAAGTAACACTTCCATCTCTGCAATCTTCTACAGGACATTACACAAATGGATATACACCCACTTCCTTCCATGTGAATGGCCACAGAGGCATTGGTTGCTCTGATTATGCACTTCTACTGTTCTGTTGACACATGGGTGAGAGGGAAGAGAGTCATAGTAAAGGAGCTATTGCTGCTCATACTAGGAAGGTGGTGTGTGTGTGTGTGTGTGTGTGTGTGTGTGTGTGTTCTAAAGCCTTTTCACTGTGTTCTAGCTTGTTTGTGTAGGAGAAAGCATATTCAGGCGATCTTGATATGGTGGGCCATGTTGGCTCTCAGACATTAGACTCTTTGCCACCAGTTGCTTATACTAAATTTTTTCAGAGCTTAGAAAAGTTACTCTTTGGACTACAGCCTCTAGAATAGCTCAGCCAGCTTTTCGATTCCAGCGGGCTCCAAGGTTCACTCAGCCTTCCGTCCTTTCGTAGGTCAGTAAAATGAGTACCCAGCTTGTGGGGGCAATTAGCTAACACACATTGGAAACTGTTTAATGCAGTGTAGATGTGTAAATAGCTATTGCTTAAAAACAATTTGTAATCCACTCTGATAGCCTTGTGGCTGAAGAGCAGGATATAACTAACTAACTAAATAAATAAATTCTAAGCTTTGGATCTGTATTCTGACATTCCTCCCACTCCCTACAAGACAGACAGACAGACAGACAGACACACACACACACACACACACACACACACTTTTAGTAGTTTGGCAAACCTGAAACAGTTTTTACCATCTGATTGTGGTCATGTTAGGTTTCTATTATCACTAGAATTAAACAGAAGCTAAATCCGGGCATGAGAACATGAGGTGCCCTTGCACTCTATTGTCTGCAGTACCCATTTGGAGACAAAAGGCATCCTTTCCTGTGTGAGTGGTCAAGGAATTTAGCAGGGCTTTTATTCCACCCTCCCCTCTCTAAAGTGCCAGCCAGCATCGCTGAAGTGGAATAGAAGGGTAGAATATCTCATGCCAAGTAAATCCTGGTACAGATTATTCTCCCATGCTCTCTTATCCTTTAAGAACAAAGGAAGGCAACAGGGGCGAAACATACTCTCCATTCTTCTATTCAGTTTCTGAGGTTCCACAAATCCCTTGTTGCTGGGATCGTGAAAAATCCAGTCTTCCCAACAGACTCTCTCTCATCATTTCCCAATTACCGACATTTGTTTTGGTATTGTTTGTAGTTCATAGCAGAAGAGGTCAGTATTCCCCTCATGCCAGCTGGTGTGCTGGCATTACAACTATTTGCTTCAGGCATGTAGCTCCCCATTTTAAAATAAGGCACACCCTCAAACAGAATGAGGCAGCAAATCTAAGAGAGCTGGTGCATGCTGTGTAGAGAGCTGCACATTAAACAGCACAATTTTAAATTTTCATGCACTACTGTATTTCCTATTCACTGTATGGTTACTCTGGCTTTTCTTTGCAAATGAAGATTCAAGAAGGACTCATCCCGCGCTTTCTGCAAGCGCGCTAATGACTAAAAAGGCCAATCCGAGATAAACAAGTCCAGTTGCAGAAAGCACAGCAGAAGGTCTCCTTGTTAAAAGCCTTAATAAATACCTGCCCCAATCCCCACCCTTTTCATTCTAGGTCATGCTATGTGCCCCCTCCCCATTCCTTGTACATGTTTAACTGTAGGTACAAAAGTTGTAAGAAGAGAGTACAATAATGTCTTGTGGGATAACCTTCCTTCATACTACACTGGGAGTGTGTTGTGGGGGGAGGGTAGTGCAGTCTTGATGTGAGAGGGCAGAGGTTAGGAATCCTGGCTGGGTCACCAGTTCTTCTGCATATCATAGCTCAGTTTACATTAAGTGATTGATTGTTTTACAGCAGAATCTGACACAGCAAATATCTTATGGGCATCATATTTCTTTGAAAAATCAAGTGTTCTGTTAAAAGGCACATACAGATTCCCCCCATGTGGTATGCCTCACTGTAAAGCCAATACAGTCAGTGAGATTAGATTAGGTAAATGGGGTGGGGGGTTGTTTGTTTTTGAACTCCCTTTTCCTGGAGGTTTCCCAAAGTCCAGCTGTGAGACTTTTCCAGAGAAGACACAAACATACCCAATCCCATACATTTCACAGATAAAAACTAGGACACATGTGGCCAAGTAACATCAGAGTGTGGTCAAGAGGGCAGAAGGTATTAATGAAAAAGAACAGAGTGGCTGCAGAAGTTTGCTTTTCCCTGAGCCTACTGGGAAGGGCAAGATTCAACCCCTTCTTTTCTTCTCCTCTCCCACATGCTGAAATTAACTGAATGCAAAATACTTTTGTACTTTGAACTCAGTTTGAACCAATGGAAGTATGTTGAGGACGAAGGAGGACAGTGGAAAGAGGAGAGAGAAATGGGGCAATCAAAAGTGGAACAACAAAAGATCAATCAGGACTGTCCTGCCAAATCAGGACAGTTGGAGAACTTTCACAAAACATGTACATTCTGGCAAGGCGTTATGTATAAACATGAAGGGCCTTTTCACAGTACACAACTATAGTGCTATGGTTCTATTTTAACCGCCTTGGCTGCATCCTGTGGAAACCTGGGAAAGAGTAGAGCCATAGAATATTGCTATGGTTGTTAAAGTGGAATCATTGCACTATAATTGTGTAGTACGAAAGGTCCTTAAGCAGTGTATATTTTAGCATTTGATTATATAAATACTTCCTTAGTATATTTCTGAGTATGGGAGACAGGGCACTACGGTATATCTTCTACGCAGAGGCTTAAGAAGTGTCAACTTACACATTGAATATAGTTGTGCTAATTCTGTTGTTTCTTTAATATCTTTGGTGTTGAATTTCAACTTATTTGATTCTCAGCTGTTGTGCCTTCTCAGAGTGGCTGTTCTGTTTGTTTGTTAGGTAGTTAAAATGGACCAGAAGCTGAACCTCATCACAGACCTCCTGCATCACCTGGTTTCTGTCCAACAAGGCAGCCAAGGCAGCAACAAATCATCTCACAGGACCGACATTAACCCTGAACTCTTTCTGTCTAGTAACACTCTCCCTACATATGAACAACTGACCGTCCCAAGAGGAATCCATGATGATGTTTCCTGATGCAGCATTCCCTTCTTTTTAATTGACACTGAATGTTGTGAATCTTGATGAGGGTTGGGGAGAAATTAAAGCTCATGATCAGCCATACAAAGAATTAAACAGGTCTGCTAAACCAATGTTACTAACCTCGGATGTATTCTTCCAAAGACAATGATTCAGCTGACCACAAAAACCTTAAAGCCTGCACTGTGGTGGTGTTGTACTTGTTGTTTATTAATGTGGTACATGCATATGCTCTGTTTTTTTTTCTCTGTGTGAATAAGTTTTATCTTACTGCAATCTGTCACTACACTGAAAGACCAGAAATGAGGAGGAGGAGGAGGACAACATAGTTTAAATGTCAACCAGTTTCTATGCCCAATTTATTGAATCTGTTGCTGCAGACAAGTCTCTGAAATCCTGTGCAAACTCATTTGAAATGGTTTCAAAACTTGGCAGCAGCTCTGCTTGTAGATTGCACCCAGTGGTTCTTCAGTGATATTGATACTTGAATTTAGATGGCTATGTGTGTATTCTGTTTATGACTCTGCTGATAGTAATACAGATCTGCTAGTTAGATTCCTAAAGGAAAATAATATATGTGAATTGTATTGTGAAAACATACCACTGCTATTTTAGAAAATTACAGAAGCATGCATTGAATGATCCCCGACCCTGCCCCTCTGTTCATTTTTTTAGCATGTTACATAAATCTAATGGCTGCAGTTTTTTTTTTTTTAAGAAATAACTGTTTTACTTCAGGGAAGAACTTTTTGCTTTAGCTGAAAACAATAATGTCTGTAATGCAATGCAATATAGATTTCCTTTTGTATAGTATTGTGATTTCATGGGGACACTGAAATATTGCATAGGAAAATTGTTTAGTTTTTTAAAATCATACACTTGCCAAATTATGTATACATAGTATTTATCACAACCACCTGTGTGTGTTTGTCCTGAAAGAGCTTTCAAAATTCATTGCTTTTTATACTGAAGTAGATCTAGATTATTTCTCAATGTACTGTAATGAGCACAGCTCTAGAGTAACTGGATCTTATTGGTCAGGGGCTTGAAACTGCTATTTGGGGAAAATAATTTCAGCAGCTTTGGACATGAGTACTGCCAGCCAAATGCACATTCATTCCCATGTTGGCTGGCATACCCCCCCATAATGCCTCAAAGGGGAGCGGGTGCATCTCCCTCATGCTAAGATGACTGAACTCTGCAATCTGTTAGGTTGTGGCAAAGAAGCACTGCTTGCTAGGTCTAGAAGCGCCTCAATATTTACCTGGCTAGTCACCCCTAGGGCTGATGCTGCTGTACACATCAGGGAACTGGAGGCAAGAGTCACTCATGCATCTTCAGGTCCTGCTGTGTAAATATAAAAACCCACTCTTCTTCAGGAAAATATATTGCAAGATGGTGACTACAAGGCATATCTGTGCTCCTCATGCAGCATAGAGTCTGGAATGTGACTTCTAGGGGAACTTGCTTTGTTTGTGTCTCTCAGAGCAAATTTCTAGCTGCCATGGGAAATTAGTTTGAAAGTGTATGAGCTGCACATGCAGCAGATCAGTGTCAGAGGTAGGATGCCTCTGTTGCCTCACTTCATCTCAACGATAATGCTTTTCAATAGAGTGGACTCGCACATTCAGCTGTGAGTCATCAAGGGCTAAGTCATCAAGGAATAACCACATCAATTTCAAACCAGCCCTGAGAAATCAGAGGGAACTGGAGAAAGAAAGGGAGTTTCATTGCAGTGAGAAGAAAACTTCAGAGCTGCATGGGTTTACACTGAATGCTAGAAATATCTAAGTGTTTTGATAGAATTGTTCACAGACATTATATAACTCTTCTTAATAAGCACAAATTGAAAGCCTGGACTTTCTGTTTTATTTTCACTTTCATTTCTGGGCCCTGGCGTATAGCACTTAAATATGTGATTCAATATTAGGATACATAAGGAATTGATCCGACCATATGATCTATAGCTAAGAACACAAGTACACCATGATATTCTTAGCAATCCAGAAGGAAAGTGAATATGGAAAACCTCCTGCTGCTCATTCCACCTTGACTGTATCATAACTGGGGCTGCTGACGCACTGCAGAAATAATGCAGTTTGATACTGCTTTAACTGCCATGGCTCAACGCTATGGAATTTTGGGATTTGTAGTTTTGTGAGATCTTTAGCTGTGTCTGTCAGAGCTCTGGTGCCACAACAAACTACAAATCCCAGTATTCCATAGGATGCAGCCATGGTAGTTAAAGGGGCCGAACTGCATTATTTCTGCAGTGTATCCGCAGCCTGAATATAAGGGTTTGGAGAGGGAGGGATGTGACTTTCTGCTTTTCCCTAGTGAGGACTGTGATTGTGCTATATTTTCTTGACATGCATGATTACAACTCCTTTCTTCAGCAGCAGATTCCATGTAATTAGCCCAAACACCATGGTTTTAAAAATTTCTATCTCCTTGTCCATTGTTGTATGTCATGGCAGGCCATTATCCAGTGAAGTGCATGACCAACATACCTTTGGGGAGAGATCTGCTATCTGAATGGCTTGCTGACTTTAGCAGCCAGGAGACAGGCACTTCAACCTAAAGAAAGGTACAGATCGTACTCATGCCAGTGGCCCCAGAATCAAGGAGTACAAAAGCTGTGCGGCACATCCTCACCAAACAGCATTCTTTTCATTGTGTTGTAAAAGCAGGAACAGACAGTTCCTTTCTGTGAGAACTCTACTTCACACATACGTTAACAGATACACAATGGACTCACAGTGTGCATCCATTCCATTCAAAGTTTGATGCAGCTTTCTCTTTTTCAACCCCCAATACCTATAATGTATGTGCAGTGAAGAAAAAATGTTAATGCTGTTTCAGATGTCCCGGTTTTAACATTGTCAGACCAGCTCTGTCATAAGGCAGAGTGAGGAAACTACCTCAGGTAGCAAATATTTGTCCTGGCTTTTCTTCTCTCTGTTCCCCTCTGTCACATAATCTGCACCCAGGCCCTTAAAATAGCTGCTGCCTCAGGTGAGGTGGAAGACACTTTCCTGTTATCAGTGTTGACAAATTTCAGCTATCGTTTCAGCCCTTTCTGTAGACAAGTAATGGCATGACTTACGTTCTTTGTCTCTGACAGCAACATGTTTTGGGACGATCCTGCATAGGTCACAGTGGTGTTGTAGTTCATCTGCTGAAGATGTTGTTTCCTACCCACCTGTTCCCATGGATCAAGGCAGGGGAGCAACAGCAGATTAAACACATAACATCAGTTAGAAGAGCATATAAAACCAATACATATTAAAATCAATCATTAAATACAGTACTTTAAAATACATAATTTTAAAATAATCTGGATAGGCCTGCCAGAAAAAAACTGGTCTTTACTGTTGTTTTAAATGCAGACAGCATATCCAGCTGATGAATCCCCTTTGGCAGGTCATTCCACTATCTGGGGGTAGCTGAAGAAAATGTCCTCTGGGTAACAGTCAATCTTATCTTGGGTAACTGAAATAGATGTCCCTCAAAGGATCTCTGAGTAGATGGAGTGGATTATATGGAAGCACTCAATCCCATAGGTAATCTGGAACCAAACCATGTAGGGCTTTAAAAGTAACAACCAACACTTTGTCTCTTGCCCAGTACAAATATAGTATGTGTATATAGTATAGTATCAGGAGGGACTACCATGGAAAATTCATTATCCAGTGGAGCACCAGTTAATCTGAACAACATTGATATTACTGAATATTTTGCAGGAGGTTATAGCAGCAATAAGATAACCACTCTATTTTGGAAAATGTTTTCAAAAATCAAGTCTGACAAATACTGCTCTTGCAGAAGAAAATGTCATAAAAATCTACACTGAATCCTGTTATCCTGTTATCCACTTTCCCTTAATTTTAATGTGCTTTGGCTAAGACCTGAAAACCTAGCACTTTCTGCTGATTCACATCTGCCTCGTTCACCATAAATTGACATTTCCTCCTGTTTTGCCTACAGTAACACCACTTCTTTCCTACTTCCTGCACAATTTGGGCCTTTAAAAAAGAACAAAAATAATAATAATGCACTGCTGGGATCCTCACTGGAAAACTTTAATGGGACTAGTCTAGAGGATTTCTAAAATATTGTGCAGTTTCCTTTGCATATGATTTTTTTCCCTTTTCTTTATGTGGAAATGAACATTAAAGGATGCCACTAAATGTGACACCCCAACCACTTTCTGTTTCAAAAGTATGTCATAAAATCAGGGTGCTTAAAATCATCCATGAAACCATTTTAAGGTCTCTTTAGTATGGTGGCAATAGTGAAGGTACCTCAGATGGTACCAGATTTGCTAATCTGGTTCCAATGCAAATCATTGTGAATTAACAAATGCTGATCCAAACCAAGTCATTCTATTCAGTGCCTAAAAAAGAAAATCCAAAGTGCAATTAATAAGGATCACAATCTACCATTATTTTCTTTCTGTATATTCCCAATTGAAATGAAATAGAGCTATATGGTATGCAGACATATCAGGACCTCTGCTAGATCAGGCCAATTAACTGTCACACCTTGTAGCCTGTTTCCAACAGTGGTCAGGCAGATACGTCTGTGACACCCACAATTAGGACCTAAGGACCATTGTTCATCCCCCACGACACACCCAAGCATATGCTTATAGGTACCAATAGACTGTCTTTAATTAATTTGTCTAATCCCCTTCTTAAACCTTACACATTGGTGGTCATTGTCACAGCCTGCAGCCAGAACAAAACCCTTATTTTTCTAGGGATTTGAACTCACAACATGTTCCACCATTAATAAGCCACCCGATCCCTCCATTGGGCAAAACCGGTACATTTCAATGCGGCCTACACAGGCAACTTCCAGGTACATCAAACCTGCCTGCCTTGTGCTCTAATAACCCTTAGTGGCACACAGAATCCACTGCGAGAGACTTTATCTCATTTTGATTCATGATTGCTTCATTGGTGCACAACAGATCTACTTGGGACTTGAGTTTTCTAGAAATTACTTTAAGCATTTTGTTTGTTTGTTTTCTAGATAGCAAAAACTATCCTCAGAAATCTCTAAATAAATTATGGTATATATTTAGAATGACTCACTTTTCCTATGTACAGTAAAACTATTTTTAACGGGCGCAAAAACTTTTTTAAAACTTTAAGTGGGAATCACTTGGTGGCATATTTTATAAGAAATCAAAGAGTCAGACAGTTATGATTTTGAAACTGCTTTTAAAATGATGTTCACTATTGTAATTTGAGATTGTTAATTTCCTAATAAAATACAGAACAAGAACTGAGTGATATTTTTTTAAAAAATTGGTCAGAATTTCACTGGTTCAGTTTGCATATCAGGAGTTTGTCTTAATCAGGGGCAGGGGATCATTTGCACCTTGTATACAAAGACCTGATTTGTGTCATGGAGTTGCAATATAAATGACAAAGCAAAGGACTTTATAGAAACCTTGCTACTTTTAACTGCTATGAGGCTGACCATTCAATAACAGACAGGGACCACTGGGAAGAAGGTGCTGCACAATCTTTTAAATTATCACGTCATTAGAATTGCAACTGTTTATCACCCAGCCTGTGGCATCCCTACCAAGCATCTCTGGTTCCAGGGTAAGGTGTCTTGCAGCTTGCCTGATGGTAAAAATCTCCAAGTGGTGGTCAGTGAATCTTTCATCATGTTGTACTTCCAGAACCAAAAGAATATGCTTAAAGGCTCATGTCATTCTTTCTTATGGTATTCTGTCTTCTGCAAACACACACACAAACATACACATTCCTCCCTTATCTTTTGCTAGCCGGAGGATCCCATGAGTGAAGTTCTGCTCACAAGATATCTGGAGCCAAGACATATAATAGGATGTAATGCTTTGCACAATTTTAGCAGTTTTCTTCTCAGTGTGAATCATCACAGTTCTTGAATAACCTTTAAAACTGTGCTGTTTTCAGAGATTATTTGCTGTTTGGGACTTATTCCTCACAAAATTAGCTTGTGGTTGTTTTGTGTAGAAAACAGAATTTTCTGTACAGAAACAGCACTTTTCTGCAAGGAAAGCAATGTTTCTACACAGAAATATTATTTTCTTTGTATGAATTGTATAAACCATTGTGTGAACTTTGTGCAGGATAAAGCCCCAACTACAGCATTTTCTTCACAGAAAATATTACTGCTCAGAATTATTAGCTTCTGTGCAGAAAATGTTGTTTCCTGTGCCGAAAATACTGTTTTCTCAAAAAAAAAAAAAAAAACATTGCCAGAATCCTACATGACCTGTTACACTACATAACTTTATGTGTACCTCGCTACACACCAGAAGCACTAAGAACTCTACTGAATTGCAAAGATGCATAAAGGGACACCATCAAGAGTGCCTGATGTGCAGTGGTGCCTCTGGACCAATGTGATGCACATCAGGACCAATGCAATGTGAATTGGGACCAAGGCACATCAGTCCTGTTGTGCATCAGGCACCAATGCTAATTGGGGCCAGTGTGCATCAGGCACTTTGATGGCTTCGCTATACAGTAATGTAACAGTAGTCCTCTTTTGGACATGGACACTGCACAACTGTGCAGTTCTAATTCCTGCATGTTTAAGTCCACTGACAAAGATATAAGTCCCCAACAGGATACCAACCAGTGAGTGTATTTTGCATAGAATAACTGTAGAAGTGCAAAGGTTTTCATCAGTCCAGGTTTCTTCTCACTGAGGTTTCTTGGCACTCAGGAAACATACTTTTTAAACTTTTTTTTAACATATTCAAATATTCTTCCCATTTCTACCATATACCATATATTCTGGCGTATAAGACGACTTTTGAGCACTCAAAAGTGCCCTCCAAAATTGACAGTCGTCTTATACGCCGGATATACTTTGCTTCACCCGCCTGCCTATCTCCCGCCTCTTCGCAAACTGAGCGAAGAGGCAGGAGATGGGGCAGGGGGGTGAAGCAAAGTGTTTTGAAGTTCATTCACCCCCCTCCTCTGCCTTCTCCCCCTTTGGGGAGCAACGGAGACAGAGGAGGGAGGTGAACGTTGCGGTTTGCCGCGACCGCTGCGTGATCGCCTCTGCAGCTGCCGAGGCAAACGCTAGATTTGCCCTTTTCTGCCACCTTCCTTGAAGGTGGAGGGAAAGGGCAAAAATGCCCCGTTTTGCTCCGCGACCCCGATCCCTGCTTCTGAGCTCCCTTCCGAAGGAAGCCCAGGAGGAGCACGCGGGGCCATGGAGCCAAACCCTGGGATTTGCCCCCTCCTCCCAGCCACCCGCCCACCCTCCGCCTATCCACCCCCCTTCCCCAAAGCCACGGAATCACAGCTTTGGGGAGGGGGGGTGGCTGGGAAGCTGCCTCCTCCCTGCCACCCTCCCACCCTCCGCCCATCCACCCACCTTCCCCAAAGGCGTGGAATTGCGGCTTTGGGGAGGGGGGTAGCCTGGAAGCCCCCTCCGCCCAGCCACCCATCCACCCTCCGCCCAGCCACCCCCCTTCCCCAAAGCCTCGCTTTGGAGAGGGGGGGTGGCTGCGAAGCCCCCTCCCTCCAGCCACCCATCCACCCTCCGCCCAGCCACCCCCTTCCCCAAAGCCTCGCTTTGGAGAGGAGGGGTGGCTGCAAAGCCCCCTCAACCCAGCCACCCAGCCACCCTCCGCCCAGCCACCCCCTTTCCCCAAAGCCTCGCTTTGAAGTGGGTGGTGGCTGTGAAGCCCCCTCCCCCCAGCCACCAAGCCACCTTCCACCCAGCCACCCCTTCCCCAAAGCCGCGCTTTGGAGAGGGGCATGGCTGCGAAGCCCCCTCCGCCCATCCACCCATTCACCCTCCGCCCAGCCACCCCCCTTCCCTAAAGCCACGCTTTGGAGAGGGGGGTGGCTGCGAAACCCCCTCCCTCCAGCCCCCCCCCCCAGCCAGCTGGCCATCCTGCATTCCCCAACCCACCAGGAGACTGGGCAGTCTCCTGTGGGTTGGGGAATCGCAGGAGGAGGGAGCCCAGACGAAGGGATCGGGGCTGTGGAGTTAAATCCCTAGATTCGCTCCCTCTCCCTTGACGGTGGGGAGAGGGGGCGAATCCCGGGGTTTGGCTCCATGGCCCCGCGTCCTCCCTATGGAGCCAAACAGGGTATGTTTGCCCCTTCTCCCCACCTTCCTTGAAGGTGGGGAGAGGGAGCGAATCTAGGGGTTTGCCGCAGCTGCCCCTGCTTCCCCCGCATTGGTCCCCTTCGGAAGAGCCAAGACGGAGGGAAGGGGGCTGCTGAGGCAAACTGGGCATTTTCGCCCCTTTCCTCCACCTTCGAGTCCAGTTTGACTGGAAGGTTGAAGAGAGGGTCGAATGTTGCCCTGCCAGCTGATCCTGTTCGCTTTCCCAAGTCATGAGGAGATCCTCATGAGTTGGGAAACAAAGAGGATCAGCTGGCAAGGCTCCCCCAGCCAGCCAAATTGGGGTGGTGGTCTTATCTGGCGAATATATGCCTAAGACTAGATTTTTTGGCTGGAAATTGGGGTGGTGGTCTTATACGCCCAGTCGTCTTATACGCCGGAATATACGGTAATTGCAGAAAAACAGGTATGCTACTAACTTACACATAATAAGGTGAACTCCATGATGGAAAAATAACGTACATGTTAACCCCCATATCCATGGATTCATTAACCATGGTTTCACTTATCCACGTCCAAAAATATGTTTTCTCTAGGCCAATTTGGTTCTTAACGTTTTTTGTACCAGGAATCCTCTTTAAATATCTTTTGTTGCCGTGGTCCTCCAAGACTTAACTCAAGATTTAAAACAACAACAACACGTGACAATAATACCTGATGATGATTATGATGATGATGCAATTACACCATCCATTAAACCTTCCCTCAGAGGCACTGGAGGGAAGACTTCTCTTGCTTCTTTGCCTTGCTTCCTGTCACATGGCCACTCCACTGCACAGAGGAGGAGGTGGGCCAAGCAGCCTTCAAGTCTTCGCGGATGCTCTATGAGGACATTGCAGACCCCTTGGGACCCCAGTTAAGAACCGTTGCTCTAGGCATTTCTGGGTCCTCCAATGCAATTCTATCGTCAACTTCTGGCATTCATCTAATTGAAAATAACTATTTTCAATGAGATGAATAGGTTCACTATTATCCACTGTTTCAGGTATCCTCAGGAGGGTTGTCTTAGGTCCTGTCTGTACAAGGGGTAAATAATACATACACGTCTGAAAAGGCAGGCATTTGCAACAATGTGAACAGCCTACATGATTTAAAAATCCCCCCTAAACTCCACATGACCCCCTAGCAGGCTGGCTGCCAGGAGTGATTGACTCGCGATTTTAAATCTCCCACCACCTATATTTTTTTAAAAAAGCTTCCTGTGGTGTGCACAGGCATCATTTTGTCTTTTCAACATTAAAAAAAGGGGGAAAGGGTAAAAATCACCATTTAACAGACTTACCGGACCCTCACTTAGCTGCAAATCCAACATGGTGGTTGCTGCCAATTCCCCTCTGCTAGCCCCGCCCCCTCTGCTCATCCGGCCAATCAAATTCCCCTGCTTGTGAATATCTGTGTGAACGTGAGTGGTCAAATGGGCACACATTCGCACATCATACGGATTTCTTGGAAAAATCCGTACAAAGCCCTGGACGTGCCACAAATGGACTTTAGGGTGAGTTTTGCTGCCCCCTTCTGAATAATATTTGTACGAACGGCTGTCTGAATGGATCACTGTTCGTTTGCATGGCGTTTATATTTTTTTCCATTTAGATAGGCCCTAAGAACATATCCCCCACAGGTATGGGGATCAATCTGTAGTAGATGGATTTTTTTCCATTTAGACAGGCCGTAAGAACATATCCCCCACAGGTATGGGGATCAATCTGTAGTAGATGGAACCTGCAGTGCTTTATGCCTCTGTTGTTAGTGGTTGTAAGATCTCTTCGCTTTTATATTGGCTCAACTGCTGAGTATTATGGAGTTTTTATCAATATTCCAAGTGTGCATTTTTTATTTTTTATTTTGCGTGTGTAAAATCTGTGAGCACAACAAATCCAAGGAAAAGCATTGGTGGTAAAGAGATTCAACAGAGACGGGCCTATAAAACAAGGTTTCCTAAACATAGTCCTTTACCACCATGCCACCCTTGTGTCTGTGATTTGTAAATGGGGCATTATATAAGTGGTAGGAGGGAAGCAATGCAAAGTGTTGAACCACAGTAACAACACACATATGCACACATACATTTTTTCACATGTATCCATTTGTGTCCATGTAAATTTCATCCTAACTTGGAGCTAGAACCTAAACTTTAGGCACTGAAGACAAAAAGCAGTGGCTTGATAGTGGGCACTTTGCTGCCTGCTGCATTATGAGCATGGAAAAAGTGGATAAGTAAAGCCAACCCTCAAACCTTCTTGGCAAATGAGTGGAATTTTTGTCCCCCTGTCAGTGTTAGTATTGCTCTGGCAAAATGCCCAAGGCTTTAGCCTGAGCTAATCCAACCTTGGCTTTCCATAGCAGGCACCCACAGAACAAAGAAAATAAAGCTTCAACAGCCCCATTGGTTGAGATTCTGCTAAATCACTCAGCCAGGTGCAGCAGATCAGCAACTTTCTGCAGGCTTTTGGGAGAAGCAACTGTTTCAGAAACAAGGAGCATCTTTTGGTAGTGCCATAATTCATTCTATGGGAGAAAGTAACTAGGCCCTTCTTATTTCAATTTGTTGAAAGCCATTGTCCTCAACATCATTTTTTCTTGTACAACAAATCATCTGACTAACAGATTGTAACTCTAAAAGCCAAAACTTCCAGCAATTTATATCCTTGGTTTATTTTTATTTTTTACTCAAGAAATATTTCAACCATCTTTAAAATTTTCTGTACTCTCATAATTTAAGTAGTTTCTTGATCAGTGAAGCCCCGATTTATGTCTGTTTTGAAACAGTTGATTAAGCCACTTTGCTTAAATGCCTTGATTTGATAACTGAATGTGTGTGATTTGAAGCATATACAAAAAGGAATCATTATCACACTACACTGTTATAGTGCTATTATTCCACTTTAACTGCTATGGCTGCCTCCTGTGGAATCCTGGGAGTTGCAGTTGAGGGAGGGGCATTTAGAACTTTCAGCCAGAGAACTCTTAGGCCTCACTAGACTACAAACCCCAGAATTCCAGAGGAGGCAGCCACAGCAGTTAAAGTGGAATAATAGTGCTATAACATCGTAGTGTGATAAGTCCATCTGATCAATCTACCAGCACCACCCTAAGAAGTCAAGAAAATGCCTTTATACATGGTGGAGCTCTGTACAATTGAAACTGCAGACCTATACTTCCTTGTCTGGAGGTAAGCTCAGGGCCGGTTTAACCATATCGCCAAAGCAGCATCTGCAGGGGGCCTCACACAGCCAGAGGGCCCCACCCCGACCATCCTAACTCTCCTCCTGAAAAAACCACCTGCTGGCTTAAAAAAAAACCAAAAAAAAACAGCGTCTCCCAAACTAGAAAGAGAAAGACGGAGCTTTCTTTGTGTGGCTGACTCTGGAGGGAGTTTGCTGCTCCCTCGCCCCCTCCTCCCAGGATCGTCAAAAGGCCAGCCAGGCAGGCATGTGTCGGAGAGGGGTGGGGTGGGGAAGTATCTCTTTCCTTCTCTTTCTCCCCTGCTCTCTCTTCAGAAAGGGCTTCTTTCTTTCTTTCTTTCTTTCTTTCTTTCTTTCTTTCTTTCTCTCTCCCTCCCTCCCTTCTTTCTCACTTTTTATCCCCCCTGTTTCTCCCTTTCTTTCTTCCTTCTTTCTTTGCCTTCCTTCTTTCTGACTTTTTGTCTCTCTCTCTCCTTCCGTCCTTCTTTCTTTCTTTCTTCCTTTCCTTTCCTTTCTTCCACATAGATCCCCTCCACCCCATCTTTCCAGCTGCTCTTAACCTGTCCTAGTTTCTCTCCCCTCCCTCCTTTTCCCCCTTGGTCTTCAGCTTCCTCCCCTTGCTATCAACTGAGTTCAACCTGCAAAAGGAATTTGTGTGTGTTTGCCTATGTGCCTTCAAATCATTTCTGACTAAGGCAAACCTATCATGGGTTTTTCTACGCAAGGTTTGTTCAAAGGAGGTGTGCCTTTGCCTTCCTTTAAGGCCGAGAGAGTGTGACATGCCCAAGGTCACCCAGTGGGTATTCATGGGTGAGACAAACAGTTGCCCCTCCACATTCGCGAACTCGGCATTCGCGGTTTTGATTATTCGTGGTTTTGGGAGGGCCCCCCACCCTCCCAAAACCGTGACACAGGGCCTCCAGAGGCCCCGTGAAGGCCCTGGGGGGGGAGGAGGGAGGGCCAGGGAGGCCTCCACTGGGCCTTCGGAGACCCTCCGGAGGCCTCGTGAAGTCCCTGGGAGGGAGCGGGGAGGCCTCCATGGGGACTTAGGAGACCCTCCAGAGGCCCCATGAAGGCCCGGGGAGGGAGTGGGGAGGGCCGCGGAGGCCTCCACGGAGCCTTGCACAGCCCCGTGAAGGCCCTGGGAGCAGAGTGGGGAGGGCCGGGGAGGCATCCACGGGGCCTCGGGAGGGTCTCCGGAGGCCCCGTGAAGGCCTTGGGAGGGAGTGGGGAGTCCGGGGAAAGCGACCATGGGGCCTCCGGAAGCCCCGTGGTCGCTTTGGCGGGGGAGGGGGGCAACCAATATTCGCGGTTTTTTCACATTCGCGGGGGTCCGTGGAACCTAACCCCCGCGAATGTGAAGGGACAACTGTAAATAAAAATTTGGAGTAATATTACTGGGGAAAATGGTTTTATTGTTGTCACTAAAACACCAGTATCCCATTAGTGTTATGCGAGAGCCATTGAGCTAAGACATTGCCCCAAGACATAACTCAAGATTTAAAACCCTAATAATAATAGCTAACAACAAAAACAATACAATTACACCATCCATTAAACTTTCCCTCAGAGGCACTCTTGCTTCTTCCTGCATATTTGTGGTTGGAGTGGATTGAATGGCAATGTGCAGGCCAAGCCAGCCAGTCAGCCTTTGCCTTCGTTCCTGTCACATGGCTGCTCCACTACAGGGAGGAGGTGGGCAAAGCAGCCTTCAAGCCTTTGTGGTCCCCCTGTAAGGACATCACAGACCCTAGGTTAAGAACCACTGGGCTAGAGAATGCTGGAAAAGGAACAATACAACCAGACCTTGAGAAGGGTGCTGGCAGGGGGATTCTGGGAGGTGTAATCCAAAAGTAACTTTTCCAGGCTCTGAATGCAGCCTAGAATCATAGAATCATAGGGCTGGAAGGGACCCCAATAGCCACCCCATCCAATCGGCTTCTGCCCTGCAGGAACACACAATCAAAGCCCTCATGACATTTGGCCATCCAGCCTCTGCTTAAAAACTTCCAAAGAAGGAGACGCCACCACACTCCCAGGCAGTGCATTCCACTGCCAAACACCTCTTACTGTCAGGAAGTTCTTCCTAATGTTTAGGTGGAATCTCTTTTCCTGGAGTTTGAACCCATTGCTCCATGTCCTAGTCTCTGGAGCAGCAGAAAACAAGCTTGCTCCATCGTCAGTATGACATCCCTTCAAATATTTAAATATGGCTATCATGTCACCTCTCAAACTTCTCTTCCCCAGGCTAAACATACCCAGCTCTGTAAGGTGCTCCTCATAGGGCGTAATGGCTTCCAGACCTCCACCATCCTTCTCAGTATCTTTCTTGAATTCTTGTGCCCAGAACTGGAAACAGTATTCCAGGTGAGGTCTGACCAAATCAGAATGGAGTAGTACTATTACTTCCCTTGATCTAGACATTATACTCTTATTAATGCAGCCTAGAATTGCATTGGCATTTTTTGCTGCTGCATCACACTGCTAACTCATGTTTAGCTTGTAGTCCACTCTTTCTTTCTTTTTTTGTGGAAATCTACACCATTATGTTAATTGCTAATTAATAAAAAATATTATGTTAGTGTCTATAATATAGTTTTTAAACTAAATTATTGGTGGCAAATTATGTAATACAGTAACACCCCCCCCTTATCCAATGGGGATTGGTTCTGTGCAGGCATGGATTCTGAAAACCGTGGATAATAGTAAAACCATTCAAAATAATGGGACTTCTGGTTTAAAATACCATAGAGTTGCCTTGGGGGCCTAGAAAATGGCTAGGGAGGACACATTTTCTAGGAAGACTCTATGGTACATGTGCTGTTTTGTGTCCCATGGATAATGAATCTGTGGACACGGGGGTCCTACTGTAATCTGAACATCCTGTACTGTGAATAGGTTAGATTACATTGACCTGGGATAAACATATGGAGCCCCAGAAATAAAGCATTGCAGGGGCCCCCAAAATTCCTTAAACCAGCCCTGAGTAAGCTCCACTTAACCTGTAGGTCTTATTTATTAGTACCCTGGCCCTTAGTACACTGGGCTTTGGTTCTACGACCCCCTGCCCCATGGATACCAAAATCCGTGGATGCTCAAGTCCCATTGTATACAATGCATAGTAAAATGTTGTCCTTTATATAATAATGGCAAACAGCAAGGTTTGCTTTTGGGGTGGGGGGAATTGGAATATTTTCAAGCCATGGATGGTTGAATCCATGGATAAAGAAACTGTGGATACAGCGGGCTAACTGTAGATGCGTTTAGAATTGTACTGTCAAAAGCTGTGAGTTTCTGATAAAACAAACCTGTTGGAGCTATTAAGAAGAAAAACATGAGGTATTTCAGTCTGTAGGTACTGTTAAGGCCTTCCGCAAGGGGGGTATTTCAACTCTGCCTAAAGTGAAAATTTGTCCAGTAAAGGGCTTCAGAGTTCCTGGCCCATAAGCTTCTGAAGTTTGATTCCAAATAGCCCCCCTGAAGAACATCTTAAGAGTATGCACAGGCTAAAAATGCATCAGGCTCTCTCTCTCTCTTTTTTTTTTTTTAACCTAATAAAATAAGCACCTTTTGATTTGTGTCTTCATTTTTTCCCCTCTGTGGATTTCATTGGATGCCTCTCAATTTCTGCTCCTGATGTTAATGAGAAGAAATGTCTGAAGTAAAAACAACACTATCTTATTCTAAAGCTACTCAACTATATAACTAGAATTTATTTTCAAATACAAGTAAGTTTTCATATACTTAATTTCCATTCTCTATCTTGACTGAAAACAGTTGTGGAATTTTGAAGCACCTCAATGGGGTCTGAGAAATGCAAGTCTGTTAGGAAACAAAGCATGCGGAGCATCTTTCTCAGCAAGACTACAGAGATTTGAATGGGGACAGATGGCCCTTCCACACTACAGAATTATAGTACTATGATTCCACTTTAATTGCCATTGTTCCATCCTATGGAATCCTGGGATTGGCAATGTGGGGATGGGCATTTAGAATTCTTAGCCAGAGCATTCCAATGCTTTACCAAACTATGAACCCCAGGATTCCATAGGAAGCAGCCCTGGCCATTCAAGTGGAATCATAGTGTTATCAATTTGTAGTGTGAAAAAAGTCTCTAATCTATAATGATGGAGACCCGGATGGGGCTGCAAAAATGGCCAGCACACATAGCCCATAGGTTTTGTTGCCCATACCTAATGTAGGGCTATACACCTTAACATTAGTAACAACAACACCTTAAACCTGTCTGAGTAACAGGTAGGCAACCAGCACAGTTCCTTCATGTTGAAAAGGGACAACTCCACCCACAACAACAGACAAGCTGCCACATTCTGCACTACCTGAGGCTTCCCAACCAACCATATGGATAGCCCCACCTTTAATACATCTTACATGCATACCTTATTAAGTAATTCGTGAAACAGCCTTACGGTCCATTTCTCCAGTTTATTTTTTGTGCCAAAGTCACTGCGATGTAACCGTACCTTGTTTATTTTATTTTTCAAATGTTTTTACTGGACTGAGCCCTCATGTGGAGAGCACTGGTATTTATCATTCAAGGATTAACACTGAAAAAATGTGTCCCAAAATATAGGCTGAATCTACAGGGGAAAAAGAATGCGTCCTTACTTCACTCTCAGTCCTGTTGGAACACACAACATTTCTCTCATTCCGACATGAAAACACTTCTTTTTGATGCCTGAGGGCTTTAAGGCAATTTTTAAAAACTGCTAGTTTACTCCACTGTTTGGGGGAAGAATCCATTTTTTTAAATGCGTGGTTTGACTCTCAAATTAGGATGGAGGTAGAATTGGGTTGGGGGAGGATGAGGAGGCAGATTGGTGCGTGATGACCAGCTGGTGGGTGGGCAGCACAGAGTCCCCCGGAGACTTTTTTTCCCTTTATTTTTCTTTGCACTCCAGTGATATGTGAAACTTTGTATCTTTGGTCTGTGAATATTTGCTTGCCTTTAGATGTCCTTTTGAACAGGGTGATGGGGGCGGTCTCATGGGGCAAGCACTATAAAACACTTTCCTGGGAGTAAGCACTATTGAATTCAGTAAGGCATGCATCTGAGTAAAACTATGTAAGATCGCACCCTATGCCATCAGTCCTACACCTACTTTCCTGGGAATTAAAAATTTTAAATGAGGCAGCAAATTAGAGGAGGAGAAGGCAACATATGTGAGGGCTGAGGTAACCACCCAGGTATTTAGCCAATCCAATGGGAGTGCAAGTGGGCAGTCAGAATGATGGAAAACAGAGAAAAGAAGGTAGAGGAAGGCTATTTGGTTAACTGAAACACATGCATGGCAGGAACAAAAAACAACAACCCGTTACCCTCCATGTTCCTTCCGTTGTCGCATGGAAGGAAAAGGTGCCACTTTCTATTCATGCTTCCGTAAATAAAAAGTGGCGCCTTTTCCTTCCATGCGACATGGAAGGAACATGGAGGGTAACAGAAGAGGGATGGCATCATCAGAAACTGCCCCCTACCACAGAGCAGCTGCATTCCTCTCCCGGCGGCTTCTTCCGGATTTTAGCTTCATCTGAAAAAGTCCTATGTGACGAATGTTGCTGTCCTTGAGCAAGCAGGGATCACAGCATTGAGGCCATGATATTGAGAACACAGCTGCACTGGGCAGGGCACATTTCTAGGATGGAGGACCATCGCCTCCCCAAAATACTACTCTATGGTGAACTCGCCACAGGTCAGCATAAGAGGGGCGCTCCAAAAAAGTGATACAAGGATTCCCTGAAACAACATCTCAGGCTCGGCCAAATTGATCACCAACAATGGTCCACCATGGACTCACATAGGGAGGCTTGGAGACACACTGTTCACAATGCTGCAGCCTTATTTGAGAACTCACGCCGAACAAGTCTTGAAGAGAAACAGCAATGCAGAAAGAATCACAACCCAAAAACATCACCCAAGGAGACCTTCTGCTGTGCTTTCTGCAATCGGACTTGTTTATTTCGGATTGGCCTTCTCAGTCATCAGCACGCTTGCAGAAAGCGCGGGATGAGTCCTTCCTGAATCTTCATTTGCAAAGAAAAGCCAGAGAGAGAGGGTATGTAATGGGACTTGAGCATCCATGGATATTGTTATCCACAGAGGGGCCTGGAACCAAACCCCAGCAGATACCAAGGGCCCACTGTACATGATGGGGGTCCTGTGTGGCTTTCCAAACTGATTTCAGTTTTGATCAAAACAGGTATGTGTGGCAGTAAAGGGGTCAAACCAGGGCAGGACAGTATGCAGTGGAGCTGGGATACAGCCCTCATGTAGATGCTGCCATAGTTAACTACTAGTTCTCAGCAAATGATGATGCACTCAGAACTAACAAAATCAAATCACCTCATGGATACATAAATATATTAAAAAGTAACTTCTGGACAGGGTCCAGTCTTGTAGCATAAATGCTCACATGGAGTATAATATACCCAAACCAACTGCTTTTGCATCAGTCTTGATTGCTCCTTTATAGTTTTCTTCCACAACATATGTGTGCTGCCTAAATCCTGCTAGATGTTTGCCAGAAGAAACCTTTTAAAACTAGGCATGTAGATCTGAATAATCCTTACATTGGGGTTGTCTATACAGTGAAAATACTCCTCATAGAATTCAAGGAGAATACAATTTGTCTAAATGCCATCCTGCATCAATCTGCCATATTCAGAAGGAGTGGGGCCAAAACCACCAAAAACTTCGCAGGAAAAGCCTTCATAGTTTTCCCCATATTTTATAAAAAGCTCCATGGGGATCGCACATTCCTGCTCATTGGGACAACCAATTCACTTTCATTTGCATTCCTGATAAGAGCTGAAGTGGAAAGATGATTGGCCGGACATGCGCAGGGGGCAGAGCTTGCTAACAGGGCAAGCACCCAGAACTGCCATGTTGGATTTTCACCACAGTGATCGTGTGCTAGTTGACGAAACAGCCTTTTTCTCTTTTTTCTATTTATTTAAGTGGAATGTCACACTTTCGCACCTTAGATATGCTTTTACAGTGACGGCAACTCAAGGTAAATAAAAACATGAGTAATTCACTGATTCGCAGGCATGCCCATTGGAACAGCGAAAGCACACAGCTTTGCATGCCTGTGATCTTGAAAAAAAATGTTAAGACAAATTGAAGCTGCTTCAAATTAGCAGTAGCATGCATCAATCCACACTTTCCCCCCTCCTATAGACAAGCCCTAAGATTTTTATGACTGTCATTTGCTCAAGTTCTGAAACCCTTGGTACTAAAACCTGCTTGTCTGAACACTCCTAAATACTTTTGGTGTGGAGCTAAAGACAGCCTTCCTTGTGCACCTTCTGCTCTCAGAAGAGCTGCTTTAATCTTGCACTAGGCCATGATGAAGGAAAAATGAAAAACTCAAGCAAGAGGTGCTCTTCCACTTGCACAGGAACTTGGGATAACCTTTTGCACGAGCAAAAGCATGAGAACTGGTAGAGACCTGCCTAGCTATATCACTATTTTGCACAAACATTTACAAGAACTCAGTTACTAGCTATTTGCCTTCCACTCATGGTTCTTTGGCTTCACACCATATTTTCTTTTACTTTCAAAAATACTTATGAAAATTGATTAATGGACCAGTGAAACCTGCTCCATTTTCCACTCAACATGTAGAGCACTATAGTTCTTCCCATATAGATTTATTACATTTTAAAAAGGCCAGATAAGTCATTGGCTCAGTACACTGGCCCTGTTCCATTTTCTTCTTGCATGATCTAGATTGCAAATTTCATCTCTCCCCTGTCCCCCCGCCTTTTTGCTTCATTACATTTTTACCATCTACAAACTCCTGGGGAGAGGGGGGAGAGCAAAGCCTGAGGAGAAGAGCAGAAATAGCTTTTCCCAACTTTGAAGAAATACAGGTAAATATCTAAAGGGGAAAGGAGTATTCTGGTTAGAAACTGGATTTCCCCAGACCATATGGTCAAAATTGCTCTGTGGTTTTCTGATGGTAAATGCCCAAGGAGGTCTCACAGGAGTTTTATTTCTAAATGATAGACTCTAGAGAGAGAAATAATTGCTGATTGTTCCTGTGCTGAGATGCAATTCACCTGGAATAAATCCCAGTGGTAAAATTAGCCCAATGAAAATGGAATATGGTGACTTAAAGTGGGCATTTTAAAAGGAACAGATTAAAAAAAAAGAACCTCCCCCTTTCTTACAAAAAAAGTGCCTTCTTTCTGAAGGAACAGATGGTGCCCTGCTCTCGCTTCTGAAGAGATCTGTAGTGCACATTCCTTTACTCTGTCTTCTCAGATAACTGAGTTATACAGCACACGACCATCTGGTGTATGACACATCTTGTGTCCCACAAACAATACCCTGGCAAACCTCTTCAGGGGAGAGGTTAGTTTCTACGGTAACAGCAGCATGTGCAGCTCTAGGCCTAATTCAGATTCAGGCCTCCTAACTTGTCTCTATTCTTCGCCTGGCTATTGTTGTCACTTGAGCTTTTGCTGCTTGGTTACTCAGAGACTGACAATATCCGTGAGTATTTTGTCCCCAAACCCCAGAAGCCATTGTCTCCGAATTTTGTTTCATTATTTATGTTTTCAATAACCAATGGTTGACTGAAGCATCTGCTGGAGAGTGATAAGGCAAGTGCCTTTTTAGAAGGAGGGCTTTTGCTCTCGCCTAACGACAGAGCTTTGAATTATTTAGGTTGTGGTCGGACAAGCCTTTCCAATTGGCAGCATTTCAATGGAGCGCTTGTGGAGGCGGGGTGGGGTGCAGGGAGAGTGAGGGGCAGATTATTTATTTGTTTGCCCCATCTGAGTGGAATCGCGGCTGTTGCATGGAAGAAAAACAAAACACAAGAAACATTTTCAAGAGGCACCATTCACTGCAAGTTTGAATACAGGACTCTGTATCATGAATGTACGGCCCAAAATTGTCCCAAGCAAGCAAAACTCTCTCTAAAGGATTTTATGAGCACTTTCCACAGGTTTTTGCTACTTGCCCTGACACCCCCACCCTTCCAATAATTCATCAATTGGCTGTATTTCATGAATTGGCTTCTTTATTGACACTTCATAAGGTTGGCAGTAGACCCAGATTTTCCCAGAAGCAGGGACTGAGCGAAGGTTTGCTCACAACCTAACAAAGAGGTCTTCCCAAATTCCCAAAAGACATGGCCGGGTAGTAATTATGTGGACCCCCTTGGACAGTGAGTTAGGGTGGATATGTGCTATTCTCCTGGATGTACCTGGAAATGAGTCATTCACTAATTCAGTCAAGTGGCTGGAAAACTCATTACTTCTGCAAACTGGTTTTTCCTTCACATCCCTCTCCTCAACAACAGAAGGTTTGCCTGACACCCATCAGTCTTAATGTCTCAGCCATTAGCAATCCTTAACATAGCCGGAGCTTCCATTGTCTAACTGTGGGAAACTCCAACAAACATTATATTCTACTCAGAACACCCCTTCAGGGGGATTAGCAAATGTAAAAATCAGCCCAAAATACCACCAAAGTGTGCTCAGTTTCCCAGAGGCCATCACTCTATTGGTTTGCTGTGTCACCTGGCACACATAGCCATACATCTTCTCTGCATGAATTTCTGCTCTTTGGACAGGTATAGTATAGCCTATCATCCCAAACTCTATTCCTCTATCCCAATACTTCCTCCTATTCTTCACTAGCCTTGTGCCATTGCTTGAAGCCTGAGCTTTGGTGTGCATGCTTCCAAGATTATTTTTCAATAAAAAACATTTTTATTTTATTTTCTGGCTGTGAGTCTCATCAGTTAGTACCAGTATACATAGGTCAAAATATCTCATAGTTACCCAGCTTCGCACTGCCATATTGAGCGAATTAAAATTCCCCATATTAATATCTGATGTAAGTGGGGTTCCCACAAACCCCCAGTAATTTCAGTAACATTTGTATGGTTTCTGACACATAGAAAGCACCATGTTATATAACCAGCACCAGTATTAGAGATATCCAGTGCCATTATATAACCGGAAAACTCCCTGGATGTGTGGTATTCAGGACTCATTTGTACCACACAAGTTTTGCACTCTAATTACGGTACACGTTCAGTGCCATAGTTCTGGAATACAGTTGTCCCTCCGTATCCAGGGATTTGGTACCCACGAATTTAAGTATTCACAGTTTGAAAATATTCTTTAAAAAATAATAATCCAAAAAGCAAACCTTGATTTTGCCATCCTATATAAGCGCCACCATTTTGCTATGCCATTGCATATAATGGGACTTGAGTATTCATGGATTTTGGTATCCACGGAGGGTCCAGGAACCAAACCTCAGCAAATATGAAGGGACAACTATATTTTTTTAATTATTTTTTTGTGGAGGCACTATTGCTTTCTGGCAGAGAATTCTAAATACCTCATGAAATGGCGTATCCTAGAATTCCATAAGATGGAGCCATGGAAGTTAACATGCTATCAAAGCACTGTACTTGAGGAGTGTGAAAGGGTCCGAAACCCTCTTCACCTTACTCTTCTTCTTCCAGTGGCCATCCCATAAGTTCCTCCCCATTGTCAGATCTTCACTTTTTCCATCCCTTGAATTCATACCTCTAAACCACTAGCTGTCCCTCCTTCTCCATCCCCCCATACTTTGAAAAAGTTCTGTTTCTGCATACATAGATATCAACATATCTAGGCATCAACAGTATTGTTAAGGGGTGGTGAGAAGATAGTCACACTGTTCTAGATTTTTCAGATAACGGTGCACTGCTTTCATAATTAGCAAAACATTTCTTTAAAAAAAAAATGGGAAAGAGGAAAACATTGCCACCCAACCATGTTTCATCAACCTTATACATCTCAGGGTCAATGTAGGTGTTAGAGGCTCCTGTAATCTGGACAAGTTAACTTATTTATTAGGTTACTGACCATCCTGCAAGGAGAACTTTCCTGTTAATTTGAGTTCTTGCCAGTATAAATAAATAAATAATATGCAACTAGGGGCAGGGCTACAGCCATTGTGGGTGCCTGCTACAGATGCCCTTTTTAGCTTGTCAGGCCACAATGCCTATGTTTGGCTGAGTGAGGGCTTTCCAGAAAGTAGGGCTGTCAAAGGTGAAGGGAAGTGGAGAATTATTTAAATGGAACTTTCTAGCCAGTCTAGATTAATAAGGGCTGAACATGGAACTTCTCCAGCTTTTATTACTTTCTTGTTTTATTTATAAAATGCCTAAAACCATCTGGAAAAGTAAAAATTGAAAACAGGCCCTGCTTGAGGGCTTACCGTTGAAATCAAAGACAAGACAGATTAGCAAGGAAAGAGGAAGAAAGTACAATGGAGGGTCCATCAGAGTGAAAAGGTGTGGCCTAAGGAAATGCTCCATGGTCCCCTCCCTGTAAGAAAAATCTGTAAGGAAAGACATCAGGAGCAGCAATTTGCACTTGGATGACATAGGGTGTGTTTACACTTCCCAGCTGTAGCAATGTTGCACCACTTTAACTGTCACAGCTGTGTACTATGGCATCCTGGAATTTGTAGTGTGATGAGGCACTTAGAAACTTCTCTTACAGAGCTCTACATAGTACCGATCTACAGAGAATGTCAAATGCCTCCCCAAACGGCATGTCCCAGGGCTCCATAGGATAGAGCCAAACATTTTAAAGTGGTAAGAAACTGATATAACAGTGTAGTGCAAATACACCCATTGAAGATGTAATTTCAAATGGGGGCAAATTGGATTGGCATCATAAGCAAACAGTCTGCAAGTCATCTTCTTGTAGCACCTCTCTGTTGCATTCTTGCACCTACCTGCATAAATTTATGTCATTTGCAAGCAATTTTCAGACAGCTTCCAAAGGTGCTAGCTTGGTGCCACAAAACCAACCAAGAATGCTGTGCGGAGGGGGGGATTGATGCCCCCACCCCTATGAACTGATGATGAGTTAGATAACACAAATGCCATTATCTACAGCCCCACTGCAAATCATGTTACTGCATGTATGAGATCTGATGAAGTGGGTTATAGTACAGAAAAGCTTACAGAATAACAACAACAACAACAACAACAACAACAACAACAACGTTTCTGTCCTACCAAAATCTAACCATGTTCTTGTCCCAGTATGATAACTCTTTTTATCTAATTCACCTTTAATTACAATAAAAAGCAGCCCCAGCATTGCCAAACCACAAATGGAGCTCTGTTTACTTCTGCAGTCATGATCTCAGCGATTCTTGCAAGAAGACACGGGTGCCCTTTACATTTATTATTTATTTATTTATTTATTATTTTTAAATTAAAAATACAGGGGGAAAACACACAAAACCTACACACAAGCTCAAAAACACATTTAAAATATGCAAAATAAACCAGGGAGGTTCATCAAAAGAGCATCCCCTACCTGGCTTTCGCATTCTCACCCAGAAGTGTTCTGGTGGGACCAGCCATTCATGCTGTATTCACGAGAAAACAATGGTGCACATTTTCAAATGCTCACAGTTCCGGGGAGGGGGGTTGCGGAAATGCCATCAATAAAAAAGAATATCTTTTTGACAAGAAGAAAACATGAAAGCATGATGTCATCTGATATACACGGCCTTTCCAGTTAATTTGGCATCCTTATGACACCGTTTCTGCCATGTCTGATAAAGTCCTTAGTCTTAAGACACTACACAATTTTTTTTGGCTTACAGGTTATTAGGTGCTACAAATCAAGTAATATCCCCAGAGGTACAGTGGGCCTTTCCTATCCACTGAGGTTTGGTTCCAGGACCTCTCATGGATACCAAAATCCATGGATGCTCAAGTCCCATTATATACAATAACTTGGTGTCCCTTATATAAAATGGCAAAATCAAGATTTGCTTTTTGGAGTTTTTTTAAAAATGTTTTAAACCCATGGATGGTGGAATCCATGGATACAGAGGGCTGACTATATGTCAATCAATTGTAGAGCTAGCATTGTGTGGTGGTTCAGGTGTTGGGCAAGGCTTGGGGAGACCAAGATTTGAATCCCTACTTGGCCATGGAAACACATTGGGCAACTTTGGGTGACCCACACCCTCTCAGCCTTAGAGGAAGGCAAGGGCAAATCCCCTCTAAACAAGTCTTGCCAAGAAAGCTCCATGATAGGCTCACATTTCTTCTGGAAAGAACTTTAAGATGCACCAGACCAACATTTCAAAGCTATATAGCAACATATATATTTCTGTGTTTAGAGTTCCAAGTTGGAACAACTGTAATCATAAAACTGAATGTAGTACTGTAGTGGAAGAAAGGAAGTATATATTTCAGGTGCTAGGGCACTCTCACAAAGGAGAATAAAATGACTCAGGACAAGAAAGAAGATAATCTTAGGTTTAACTAGGAGATTGGATCTGTAGTACAAAATTCTGGAGAGCAAAAAGAGAGAAAGAAAGAAAACTGATATAAGGAAGTAAGACTGTAGGTATTAAAGCAATCCAAAAAATACAGAGTGAAAATGAGAACAAAGAAGTAGTGTTGAAGAAGTAACTTTTTCTCAACAGCAAGAAGAGGGTAAAACAGGTGGAGAATTAAATGAGAATGGCAAACAGATTCAGGAAGACAAACCAGAAGGTTGTTATCATTTTATTTGAGGGAAATAATAAGGGAATGGATTTTAAAAACTGGTACAGAAAAACAGTGAATTGTAATTGCATTGATAAACTGGTGAAAAGAACAGAACTTGGCAAGAACATAGAGCATGAACAAAATGAAAGAAGAGGATACAAAGAGTATTCCAAGATTCAGAATAGGGGGTAAAAAAATGAACAAGGCTGTCAGGAACAAAAGGAAGGAAAATGCTGAGGAAAAAACACCATGCATATGTATTAAAGGCAATAATAAATCTGCTCTCTTAATTACAATACAGTCTACTCAGAAGACAAATGTAACTGAGTTCATTGCCACTTACTCCTAGGTAATTAGTTATAGGATTGAAGCCTTAGGCATTTAACATCTAGCACAATCTTACCCAACCAAGTGTCCACTAATGTTTAGGGCCTTTTCACACTACACAATTATAGCACCACTTTAAGTGTCATTGTTTTATCCTATGGAATCCTGGGATTTGGAGTTTATGGAAGGGCATTTTGAATTCTCAGCCAGAGGGCTCGGCTTGTACTTCACTAGACTGCAAACCCCAGGATTCCATAGAACACAGCCATGGCAATTAAATCATTGTACTATAAATGTGTTGCATGAAAGCACCCGTGCACACTCCATCTGTCCAACCCAATGTGGCCAATAACAGGGGCATCAGGAAAGCATCAGTTTAAGGGAAGAGACCAAAACATGAGGGATCATAACATTAGTGCTCAAGTCCATTAGCTAACAAAAATGTGTGAAATGACAACCCAAGACAATAGGTTGTCAAACACAGGGAATATCCCTGGTAAATAGTGAGATGTAGCATTGATTACAGAATTTGCATTCTTGGGACATTATCAGACATGGCAAAAATTGCAGGATTGAGTCACCACAGTAGTGCGAACAGGTCCTGTTATCGCACGTCATTATCTTCACATGGTTACAGCATGCTCCAACTGTGAAAAAGGCGTTCTTCTAATTCATGGGACAAGCCATGAATAGATCTTCAATATCACTTTTTGAAGGCATGTGAAACCATGTCTTATTATCATTGCGAGATTACAGCGTGTATGGGTGGTCCTCAGCGAGAAAACATTCGCATGAGAACGTGAAAACGAAGAACAGGACACTCTTTGTATGAAATGTCCTGTTTAGTTTGCACATTTTTAGGTTTGTTTTGTCAGGGGATGATAGGACACTCAATCCCCGGCAGAAGCAAAAAAACTATCTCAGCAGACTTAGTAGCAACCCGTTCCCAAGTATACTCACACACAGAGTGTTTGACGTCCAAATAAGCAGGAGGCACTTTTATCTTCAAAGTCAAGCAATTGCAATATGTACAAATATTTACAATTGAAGGACAAACTGCTTCACCAGGTATCAGCATTCACAAGAAGAAGAGGAGGAAGAGAACTCTGTTCTGAGCTCTCATATATATATTATATATATATATATATATATATATATATATACAGGACATTGTCCTCTAGTAGCTTGTCTAGGCATGACTTGGTAGTTCATGGAGTCAGCCATTATGACTCAGCATGATTCTGCTGTTGTTCAGCCATTTTCTAATGGAGTTCAGTCTCTAACTCCTGACATGTTTCAGTGCTTGTATGTTCATTTACTTTGTTTATTAAGGTGTTTTTGGAGTTTTAAGTATACTCGCATCTTGTTGTAAAAACTGCCAAAATCTCGCCAATGCTAAATCATGGAAGTAAACTCCTGTTCTTAAAGCACTAGTGGTCGGTATGAGATAATTCCATGGCAGTTCTTTTGCGCGATTACAGTGATGTGCGCTAATAAGTGGAATAATGCCACGATGTTGCTGATATCCTCATGTCTTAGGAGATTATCACACACTAAATATATCCCAGGACACAGGAGATTGCTAAAAGGCTTACCTTTTAGACAACATCGTCCCTGTCCTGAGATGCTCCCGTTCTGCTTCTATTCCTCTCTTGCTTCCTTTTATTCATGGGAAAATCCGTGACTAAGAAGCCTGTTCCGTTATCATAACGGAATGATGGGCGAGTGAACAGGAGCCCCATTCTGCTCCCGGGATGACGACGGAATGTGACGTCACCAGGAGGTCTGTGCCGGACACTTCTGGGTGTGATTGGGACAGTCAGGTAAGTGACACCCTTCCCCCCCTTCCCGGGTTACTTAAAAGTCTGTTTTGGGGCTTGGGGGTTTTTTTTAAACCTTTATTTCGCCTTTTATTTTGAAATTTCCTGTGTGATCGTTCTCTCACGAGAACGAGCAGGATTTGGCTTCACTGCAGTAAAAGCAGCTTTGCGACAGCTGCCTTTACTGCAGTGAAGCCAAGGGGAGGGGGAGCCATTTCTATACCATGAAAAGGTAGGTGTTTGAAAAGTGTTTTTCTCTAGTGTTACAGGAGCGGGAGTGGGTAGGGTGGGGGCGCAGCGGGACAGAGATGGTTTCCAGGGACTCGTGATAATCTCTTTAAACAGTGAAAAAGGTTCATTTGGCAGAGGAAGTCTTCTCTGAGTATCTTCAGCTAGAATGTTTTTTTTTTCTTTTTTTTCAGACTGTGGTTCTTCACCACGATACTGAGATAGGGGGGGGGAAATAACATGTTTACCATTTTGGGTAAGTGGAAGGTCAATAAATTACCTTAATTGGTTGTGTAGCCAAAACAGAAGTAAAGTATTGAGATGTATCAGAGTCTCAAATGGTCATTTTGGTGTGCTCAAGTAACTTTTTGTACTGTGATAGGGCCAGGCTCCACATTATGTGTTAGAAGAAATATCAGATCTCCTGATATCTGAAGACTTTTCCTAAAAGAAGAACTCCTGATACCCGGCAGCTTTGCCTGAAAAAAAGCTGTGGTGGAGGAAGGGTTGGACACCACAACACAAAGGTTGGAAAGCACAGTCAATGCAGAACCTTACTTGCAGAGATTTATGTTAGACAATCCTAATGTAGGATTGTGGGCCATAATCTCATCCCTAGCTAGCATAGCTTTTGGTCATGCTAGATGGGAATGGTGGATGTTATCCAAGATATCTGGAAGGCATCAGGCTGATAATGATGTCTTATATATATCACTCCCACCTCCAGCAGCTTTGGATGTGTTATACAATGAAATACAAAATCCAGAAGCAGTGATAACATTTTTGGTCCAATTCCAAAGCATAAAATACATTATGCAAGCTTTTGAAGCTTCACTGGCTGCTTCATCAGGCAAAAATGCTTAAAATCATACAGGAGGAAAATGGTGATGATGTTCGAGTCATAGGCCTACATTCTGACTGAGATGTTGTCAGTTAAGATGATATTAACAGATTTCAACACCAGGAGAAGCTGCTCCCCTTATTGGCCATGTGAGGATTAGGAACAAAGAGCAATAAAAGACAGGTAATTTTTTTTAACTCCATTAGCAACAGAAAAGTAACTTCTCCTGAGATCTAGCTGTTTCTGTGTTGTGCAGAATTACCTGCTCCTTTCTTAGGAGAGAACACTGAATTTCTCAAGGAGTCTCTGTGCTGTTACATCTGTACATATAGGTAAAACTTGCCAAATTGTGGTCCAAGGAAAGTTTTACCATTGTTGGAGGCAGAAAACCTCAGAGTTAAGTCCCAGTCCTTTGGTTCTTCCTTGTTTAGGATTTCCCTGTTGGGATAAATTAGGTATCTTGAAATCCAGGGGAAAATACATATTCAGGAATAGTTGTGTTAGCTGTGTTTTTTCTCTTATGCAAAGGAGGCAGGGGATCTCCTTATTCTACCGGTTGTCCAGGCACCAATACAATTTGGAGACAATCACTACATGGGTGCTTTTAGGAAAATAAGTTTTAAAAGTCAAAGGCTTTCACAGCCAGCATCCATAGATTTTCCTTGGGTTTTTTTCCGGGCTGTGAGGCCGTGTTCTGGAAGAGTTTACTTCTGACGTTTTGCCTGCATCATCCAGAACACAGCCTCACAGTCCGGAAAAACCCAAGGATATCTAATTTTTAAAAGATCTGGAGAAATATTATACTACTAAGATTAGACATCAGACACTAAAGAGCCACCATAGTACAGAAGGCTATTTGCACTCTTGATCATTTCAGCCTCTGCAGAGAAAAGGCCAAGTAGTTGCCACTGGAAGCTCAGCAGTGCCACTCTGCAAAGCCTTCAGGCCAAAAGTGATAAGCAGAATCCCCACAAATAAGCTGACAGTTACTGGCCTGCATTATTTCATCATAGGCTTGCAAAGAATACTTGACAAATGCCTCATTCTTGTCCATTCAACCTGTCTCAATGTAATTAAACACCACAACAAGGAGTTTTCAAGCCCCATGAGATTTCTTGCCTCTACAGCAAAAGCAAGGCAAAAGGCACTTACCAGGGTCTTCATAATTTGCAACACAGTGTCTTTGCATAAAACAAAAAGCTGTCTCCTTTGAGGAGCAAAGCATACAAACAAGATAGGCAGAGAATAAGTACAATTGGCCCTCCACATTCTCTGGGGTTAGGGGCACAGGACCCCGATGAAAGTAGAGAAACTACAAATATCTCTAGCCCCCCCCCCACCATATTTAACACAAACACACAAAAAGTGCAATTGCCGATTCAACCCACCATAGATACGTTCAAGGTGGTGAGATTCCTTTGCAAGGCAGAAGCAAACAGCTGGTGGGGCTTGCCATTGCCTCCACTGCTGCTCTGTGCCATTTTTAATTACAAGCCTTGCCACAAATTCAGTCTTTCTCAGTCTTGCGAGGCTTGCAGTCCCTATTAAAAATGGCATAGGGCAGCAACAGAGACATCAGCAAATAATCCACAAATAATCAAATCCACAAAAGTTAAATCCACAAATGTGGAGGGCTGACTGTAGCTGGTTTTTCAAAAAGGCGCAAACAGCTCGCACAATGCTTCTGAAGCCTAAAATCCCATGCAATTAAAACAGCAGCCATTGTAGTTTTGCATAATTCAACAATCTGTAAAAAAATTATTCTCACCAAGGGAAAAATGTGAGTGCCAAGAAATCTCTCTCTCTGTCTCACAATGAGAGGATAAATACTTTGCACATTTTATCCTCAAATGTTAAAATGAGACAGACACCCTGTATCATACTGCAGGTACAGAAGCAAAAATGTGTAAAAAAAAATTCATTGTACATTCACAACTAGCATGTCAGGAAGACCAGCATGCCATAGGAAAGCTGGCCCTACCATTATCTAAACAGGGGTGGGGCAAGTGCCATATGTTGCAGGTAGGGCTGCTGGATGAAACAAGGGAGAACGCTCCTTCCCTGACATCTTAAAACTTTCTTTGAATTTTTTGTCTCAAACTATTCCCCTTGGAAGTAAAAAAAAAAAATGGGATGCTGGAAGGCCCCCAAATGACCCTGGTCTAAACCAAGAGCCTTACCACGCCCTGAAGAAAAGCAGCAGGAACATTCCTTCTTTCCTGCTGCCTTCCCACATGACATTAGCGTCCTTTTGGCATGCTTTCATTCCAGTCTCATGGGGGACTGAGCTAAAACCGCACCTTTTTGCAAACAGGTTTTTCTGGTTAGCAAAAAGGCACAGTTTTACCTTGGTCCCTTATGGGACTGGAATGAAAAAATGATACCATGTGGGAAGGAAGCAGGAAAGACAGAATGTTCCTGCTGCTTTACTGCTTTTCCTTGGAGTATGGTGGGGCTCCAAGTCAGGTAACACCTGACTCTTAGGAGATTATCAGACGGAAACAAAAAAAAGTGTTCCTGTCTTGCAATCTCCTCTCCCGCCCTTCTCCCGACCCTGTAATGGGGGGGAAAAAGTTTTCCGACCTACCTTAATCACACATCGTTCCTTCAGTAGGGCAACCCAGGAGTGAATGGAGCTCAAACGGAGCTCCTCTCACTTCCTGGTTTCAAATCCAGGCCATTCTCGCAAGATGAAAGCGTGGGAAATTCAGACATAAAAAGTAAAATAAAGACAGAAAGTTACACCAAGCACCTAAACATACTTAAAACATAGCAAGTAACCCGGGGAGGGTACAAAAAAGTGTGCCACCTACCTTGATGTCCCGATCTCACCTGGAAGTATTCTGGCGTGGACCTCCCCTTGACGCTGGCATCACGCCAGCATAACGAGGCACCTTTTCAGTCTCAGGACATTCCGTTACAGAAACGGAACGGGGGATCTACTGATGGCTTAGCCCATCAATAAAAAGCAGCATTGGCAGAACAGCAGCAGCACAAGTGCATGATAAGATGGGAATGACATCATCTAAAAAGGAAGCCCTTTAGCTATCTCCTGGCACCGTGATAACGCCATATTTAGCGCATCTGATAATCTCCTTACTACCGATGTGCCTTTGGTTTCCACATGGGCAGAACCCCTTAATCTTGCCCAGAAGAAAATTATAGGAAAACACAAGGCAGTAATTGGATTCACTGGAGGAGCACTAGCTCTTACTCTGAATATGGCCAGAAATTAGAGTCACTGCTAGTGACTAGACTTCTACTGGGGAATATGTCTCACTTCTTGCAAGAATCCAGTGAAGACGAACTCTTCCTAGAGAGGATTTAGATTCCTTTTCCTTGGAGATTCTTGTGTAAGGAGAATTTGGATAGGCATCAAAAACTCATAGAGTTGGAAGGGGCCAAAGGGGCCATCTAGTGCAACTTCCTGCTATGCAGAAATACACAACTAAAGCACTCCTAAAAGATGGCCTCTCAGGGTATTTTGAAACACTTACAAAGTGCGAGTAGGCAATGTGATGCCCTTGATGCTGTTTTTGGCTGACAATGCCACAGCCAGCATGATCTTGAAGTCCAAACTTGTATTTCAGAACTCCAGCTTGTCTACCTCTGGTCTACAGAATACATTTTTTTTTACTGTATCAACAATTTTATATATTTGATATATATATAGGGGTATTGTTAATTCCTCCTATGTCTTTAATAGTAACATGAAAAGAAAAATGGGGAGGGGGAATCATGGAAATGAGGATCCATTTGCATCTAAATGGCCATTAGGAATGAGAAGAACATGCTCAGAGGAAAGCACAGTTATTGCCAGTTCACAAGACGTATTTTCTGATATCATTGTGGGAACCGAATGAATTACAAAACATCTGCAAGGTCCAGTGTGTCAATTATGCCTTTATGTACACGGGTGAAAACGTCACATGATTGAGTCAGTCATTGGACATGGTCAATTGTAACTTTTTATCTACTGCTTAGCCTTAAAGTTTCATTCCACAGTCATGTTAGACAAAAGGACTGTCAGCAAGAGAGATGGATCAGTTTGGCCACTCCTAGGAGTCGCTTGTTGCCACATAGACTATGTCCACAATGGTGGACAGCTTTGTCTTTGGTCTGTTCATATCCTTGCTGGCTGGTGCTTCTAAAAAGTCTGTTTGAGATTCAAGCATCAATAGGTAACTAAACCAAAAGGCCTTCAGTACACAAAGCAATGCCAGGATTTTAAAAGACAGTCCTGGAGCTGCTGGCTTTGAGATATCCTTAATTTCATTAAGCAAATGTTCTGTTGTTGTTGTTGTTTTCAGTCAAATGTCTTCCTAAATTCACCTCCAATGAATTCAAGCAACTTATTTAAAATTCACAACATTATCTCTTACAAAGAAAGCAACAGTTAATTGCCTACTGCTAACCATACTTAGTAATTGTTTTCAAAGTTCCATATATTAAATTGTTTACCAAAAAACTGAACAAAAAGTCAGTATTATCATTTCTCAGTTTCCCAGACTGGCCAGTTCCATAGACACTGAATGTTTTGAATTATTTGTGTGATCTTTTAACGACTGTAACATGTATTATTTATTTTATTTTTTATTTACTTATTTTCTCTCTCCCCCCCCCCACCCTTTTCCTGGTATGGGCCCCAAGTGGCTTACAACCCATGTATTATGTGCAGCCTAGTAATAAGGAGTGCAGAATTATTTTATAAACGGTAGGAGAATGCAATTGGTATACTACTTTGATGTTGCACTGCTATCTACCAGGGGTGGGCAACTGGGGGTTTCAAGCTACACCCCCTCACCTACTGTCATTTCTGTTGCCACCACCACTGCTGACTTCAGCAACACCCTGCTGGTAAAACAAACAACAAACAACTCTGCCCCAAACCCTACATTTCCAGGACAAAACAAGACTCATGGAAACATGGACCTTCTTTTAAATAATGCTGTTTCCTGACATGGATGCACAAGCAAGCCAGCACTTCCTGATTGGCATCCTATTGGTTAACTCCCATCCAGAATATTCCCATTCAATAAATTGTTGAATGCTAAGTCAATCTGTAGGTAAACCCCACTGATTCAATGGCTCTACTCTAATCAGGACTAACAATTGGACTTAGGCCCTTGTGTGCCTGTTTTAGACCCAGAAATGCAGAAGCTTTTTTTAAAAAAAAAAAACTTCTGTCACCAAATTTTGGCAGTGTATAGTGGAAGGGAATTGGGGGATATGAAATGTACCTCAGACATGTCCAAGTTGTGCACCACACTATATACCATGAGTCTCATTGCACTCAATGGGACTTGCTTCTGAGTAGGCAGATATAGAATTGTACTGTTAGAATCAATCAATAAGAAAGTTTAGAGAAAATTGTAAAGTGTTAATTGATTTCTGGAAGATGGATTGGGGTGGAGGGAAGCAGTAATATGGTTCACAGATTAAAGGAAATATCTGTTAAACTATTAATATGATAGGTCTTCCATAGAAGATGTATTATTATTGTGCAATAACATAATGCTTAAATCAACTAGGAAAGTCTATAATAGTGTATTAATCTAACACAGTTGGAGAAGGAAGTTATTTTGTGTTTTGTGTGTGTTTTATTTATTATGTATTATGATGAAAGTAAAATAATAAAAAAAGTCAAAGAATTGTACTGTTAGTAGCTGCAGTATATCACTAGAGACATTACCTGTTACACATATTACAATTCTCATTAATTAATTTTCAATTCAAGTGCCGGTTTCCATTGCTGTTTCCTGCCTTGCAGCCATTGTGAAGGTTTGGAAACATACTTTCTGACTCAGCAAGGTAATTGCAAGTTTTTGTGAAATTGTGTGTGTGTGTTAAAAAGCAAAGTTTCCATATAGACTTTTGTTCAGTGGTTTCTATGGTGGTCTTAATTACATGTCTTAGATATAGTTTAATTTTGTTTAGATATGAAATAGAAGCACTGATGTTGCAAAATGACTGCAAATCTCATTGTTAACCATTTTAACCATGTGGACTTTATCTCTTTCCACAGCTGGGATCCACATTCTTTTAATTAATTATGATCTCATGCTGCTTTTTTGGACAGTAATTAATGTTCCATTTGGAACTAATCCAATTTCCATCAATGTTGTGTTGACATAGGATCTAACCATGTCATATACCAAGACGTTACAGAGCTGTCTAATTTGTGCATCCATTTTGGTACCAGTATGCTGGCAGCACAGCAGGGCCCCAGCGAAACAGAAATTATGTTCAATCTAGACTCCACTTATTAGAATAAGAAAGGACAGATATTTAATCTGAAAGGCAAGTAACAAAAAAGGAACTACTACATTGAACAATACAGGGCCCAATCTGGATTGCAATACCAGAGCAGATACTGCTGGTTGTACTATTGACTATCTGCCAATGTGTTCCTTGTGAGCCTGTATATTCAAGTTTTTCACGATGCAATATGACAGCCCCCTGAAAAGGAAACTAATCCATAATGAAAATCCCATCTGAAGCTTTTTTTTCTCACTGCACTGTAAAACAAGGACCAGAAGCTTCATAGAATCATACAGGTCAGCTAGACGAGAGAATTAATTCCAGAAAATATAGCCTTATCTCCCTTTCGCTCCTGTGCCCATTTGTGCCCATGATGCATTTGCAAGAACAGTGACGGGAATATTACCCAAGTTGGTAGTTCACGTGGAGCATGCCCCCGAGAATAGATGGTGGTCACGAGTGAATTGCCAGCAGAACATATCCCTCGGTTCCCTTTCTTTTTTAAAAGAAACAATAACAGCCATGGCCATGTGAAACCAGGCCAGCTGCAAAGATTTGCCCCCTCTCCCCACACCTCTTGCTCACCCATCCATCCGTCTCTTTCCACAGCAGTCGCTGACAGCGGCAGGGTAGATGTTCGGCTCTCCTACTCTGTAGCTGCTGAGCGTTCTCATAAGTAGCTTCTCTTAAAAAGGGGTCCAAAACTTTTTTTTGTGGAGTGTGGGGGAGAGATACATGTCTGTCAGTCAGAGGCAAGTGGCAACTAAACACCTGCCAAAGGTGAGGTGAGAGGAAGCCTGTCATTGTGGGGTTTGGGAGTGAGGGAGAGACAGATGGACTGACTGGAAAAAAGGACTGTGCCCGCTGCCTTGTTTGCCCTGGTTGACTGATGGTTGCTGCTTCTGACCTAACCTGCTGTTGTTAGATAGCCCTATCACCACATTTTTTCAAATCTTATCCCAAGGAAGATTATTGGGAGGGAAGGAGAGCGGATGGAGGCAAAGAACAACAATGGTGGCTCTCACATTGCAAGCCTCCCCTTTTAAGCCTGCCCCTCTGAGGTCTGCCCAATCAGGTTTAGGCTCTGCTGTGTGCCCCTTTTCGAACTGTTTGATCAGACGACCAATTCTGTGCTTTTTCGTGCACTTTTTAAAAAGGATCGCTAAAAACAGAGGAAGCTATTACAGCAATCCATTTGGAGTTTTCAGCCCCTTCCTTTTGAATACGGCAAATGTGCGCCATCGTCCATGAGGACCAATGGCATTCTGTTTGAATTATTAGAGGATTTTTTCATTGTGTAGTCAACCCCATAGAGTTGGAAGAGACCATGAGGGCCATCCAGTCCAACCCCCTGCCTTGCAGGAATACACAACCAAAGAACTCCTGACAGATGGCCATCCAGCCTCTGTTTAAAAACCTCCAAAGAAGGAGACTCTGCCACACTCTGAGGTTTGTTGATGTCTTATTCATGTGTGACTTCCCTTCCTCAGCCATTGTCATCTTTAGTTCATGTCTCTGCAACTGGAGTTCCATTATTGTAACTGCATGTCCTCTCATTTGACAGTCCCAATTAGTCCTCTGTTGTCCCACTTTTACAGTAGCTATGAAAATGTTCCAGTTTCTCTCTCCTCCCCTGACTTTCCCCCTTTGTACTCAGCTTACTTCAGCTGTTGCCAACTGAATTCAAAGTGCAAAAGTAGGACCTAAACTGGGCCCTACAAGCTAATGGTTGCTTCAGATCAGACGTCACAAGAGCAGCCAGACCCAGAAAAAACCACAGGAATGAAGAAAAATAGCCACTCAAAGGGAAGGTATTTTTACTATACATCAAAGGAGTCACAAACAGAATAGGGAAATTGATGAGAAAACACAACCTCCAAACAATCTACAGACCAACCTAGAAAATCTAAGAAATGCTACGGAGGACAAAAGAGACCCTCTCACAACTGCAGGACGTTACCGCATACCATACAGCTGTGGCCTGCACCACAGGACGAACACCACCATCCCCACATTCCTGTCAGCAAATCTGTGCTCAAGTCCATTCAGCAGTTCACCTACCTGGGAAGCATCATCTCCTCAGATGCCGAGATTGACAAAGAGATCGATCACAGACTAGCAAAGGCATATAGCGCATTTGGAAGACTTCACAAAAGAGTCTGGAGTAATAAACACTTGAGGTGAAGCACAAAAATCAGTGTGTATAGAGCCATTGTACTGTCTATTCTCCTTTATGGATCTGAAACATGGGTCACCTATCGCCACCACCTACAACTCCTCGAACACTTTCATCAGCGCTGTATACACACAATCCCAAATATACACTGGACTGACTATGTGATGAATGTTGCTGTCCTTGAGCAAGCAGGGATCACCAGCATTGAGGCCATGATATTGAGAACACAGCTGTGCTGGACAGGGCACATTTCTAGGATGGAGGACCATCACCTCCCAAAAATAGTACTCTACGGTGAACTCGCCACAGGTCAGCGTAAGAGGGGCACTCCAAAAAAGCGATACAAGGACTCCCTGAAACAACATCCCAGGCTCGGCCAAACTGATCACCAACAATGGTCCGCCCTCGCCGCACATCGGGAGGCATGGAGATGCACTATCCACAATGCTGCAGCCTTATTTGAGAACTCCCGCCGAACAAGTCTTGAAGAGAAACGACAACACAGAAAGAATCACAACCCAGAAACATCACCCAAAGAGACCTTCTGCTGTACTTTCTGTAACCGGACTTGTTTATCTCGGATTGGCCTTTTTAGTCATCAGCGCACTTGCAGAAAGCACGGGATGAGTCCTTCCTGAATCTTCATTTTTGAAGAAAAGCCAGAGAGGACAAGTTTACATAGGGACCACTAAACACAGTGTGTAAACAAGAATCAAGGAACATGAGAGAAATTGCAGACTAGGCCAGCCAGAAAAATCAGCAGAAGCAGAACATGTTATAAACCAACCTGGACGCAAAATGTTATTTAAAAACACAGAAATTCTAGACCAGGCCAACAACTATCATGTCAGAATGCACAGAGAAGCTATTGAAATCTACAAACATCTCAACAATTTCAACAGGAAAGAAGAAACCCTAAAAGTAAACAAAATCTGGCTTCCAGTTTTGAAAAACAATAGAATAAAAACTCAACACTTACATACAAAGGAATTCCTCCCAGGGGGACTTCCAGCAGTTAATGGCCCATCAACCAACCATTAGCCAAACAGACACTAATCCTCCTTGCATTTCTACACCCAGAAATTAACCATTCAGTTACACAAATTTACATATCCTGCCCAACAGGGGTTCACAGTATATAAATTCCACACACACTCCTACCCAACCATTCTCTGAAGATGCCAGCCACAGATGCAGGCGAAATGTCAGAAAGAAACTCTTCCAGAACACAGCCTCACAGCCCAGAGGGGAAAAAAACCCAAGGAAAATCTATGGATGCCACCGTGAAAGCCTTCAACTTCATATTAAGTTGCACTCAGCTAACTCAGCAGGGGAGGAGAGGAGAGGAGGGGTGGGATCTTGTTCTTCCCAATAGCCTTAGATAAGCAAATAGCAGCAGCTTGTCTGTTCATTAGTAGCATTTGATGTCTCGACTGCACTCCCATGTTGCTCAACCACACATGTTCCAATTTTCATTAATGAAATGGCAGGGGGTATGTAACTGTGGCACATGCTTCTGCACATTCTCAGCTGGTTTGCACCTATTTGTCAGTGCCTTCAATTTATACTTAATTCACTGGGGTTGCAGAGACATCCTGATCAGTAGCTTCATCACCATTGGATCACCAATGTACATTCCCCACTGCACATTGTCAATTGCTTGTGCAATGTTGGCATTCAGGAAAAGATTGTAGTAGAACAACCCCTGCATACTGTAGTCCAGTGATTGTATATTTAAACTATGTAATCATGATGTAGGGGCCTAAATACCCTAAAGGCACCAGATCCCACCTTATCGTGAAATCTTGGGTAGTACTTGGATGGGAGACTGCCAACAAATACCAAGTGCTATAGGCTATATTTCAGAGGAAGGAACTGGTACAACCATGTCTGAGTATTCCTTGCCTAACCCTATGAAATTCATGGGAACACCATAAATCAACAGGTGACTTGAAGGCACATACTATCAGCCCTCCATATCCATGGGTTCTGCATCCACGGATTCAATCAACCATGGCTTGAAAATATTCAGAAAGCAATTCCCCAAAGCAAACTTTTTTATTCACCATTTTATATAAGGGACTCTATTTTACTATGCCATTGTATATAATGGGGCTTGAGTATCCATGGATTTTAGTATCCACAGGAACCAAACCCCGACAGATACCAGGGACCTGCTGTATGCACAAACACAACCATAATGTAGAATCTCAGCCTGGATCTCCTCAAGACAAAGGAGATTATCAGACACAGCAAAAAGTACAAGAACAGAATGCCAGGATGTTGTTTCTGTCCCACGAACAGGACCCGGTTTCAGACGACGTCATCCTTATCGCTTTCTGCTCCTGTGCTACAGACGGGACCTCCCCATCAATGAATAGCGATGCCTTACTAACGGCTGCAGTGCAGGAGCAGAATGCCATGGGGATGAGGATGTTTGAAACTAGGTCCCGTTTGTGGGAGAGAAACATCGTCGTCCTGGCGTTCCGCTCTTGTACTTTTTGGACATGTCTGATAATCTCCTAAATATGGCTTGCTGTATTGGCACAAAGACTTGTTTATGAAGCAGAGGTGGAAAAGAACCTGCAGAAGTTACTTTTTGGACTATAACCAGAATCCCTCATCCAACATGGTCACTGATCATCCAAAATAGCTCATCTCCTAAACTCTGGAGATTAGGTAGAATTCCTGCCCCCTTACCTACACCCTCAGTGAAATCAGGGTGTTATAGAACTTTAAGAATCATTTCCATGGGGTATAAATGCCCCTGCTTGCCACATTTAAAAATACTGTAGTAACACGGCTCTCTGGAAAGAGACCCAGTTTTAAAAGATATCTAGTCTGCAATTGGATAGATCTTCTAGAAAGTGAACATTTCCTCAATGAAATACACTTTTCTAATAATTCCACATATCAAAAAGTTATAAAGTGCATTTCATTGAGGAAATGTTCACTTTCTCCAGTGTTAGGAGGAATGTTAGGAAAAATGGCATCCTTTGAAATGCAGCAAAAAAGCAGCTTAGAAGAGTCATTAATTTACAGAATGCAGGTCATAGGAATGTAGGTAAATAATGTCTATAATGTGATTAAAACTGACTAACAGCTTGGTTTACGGATCTGATCACAATCTTTTGGCAAAATCAAAGCTGAAGTCAATCTAAAAGTAACAAAAACCTTCCCAGGGAAAGCACTGTTCTAGACTTTAAAAATTAGCAGAGAAGTATCACCTCAAAAACTCAAAAAGAAAGGGAGAGAAAGAAAGAGGGAACACCCTCCTTTAGTCATTTTTGAGAGTTTAAGGTTAAAACTATAAATCATGTTCTGTGGAGAAGATCAAATCTGCTCTGAGTCCTATTAACCTTCATGTTATTTTAACCTAGTCTTTTGTGTTTGCCAGTTATATTTATTATGCTTCAAATGCATTCTGTGACTGATATTATCTTTGGTTGACATCACTGCCCCCAGTGAAATTGCTTTAGTCTCCCCCACTCCTTCATCTTCAGTGGGGCTACATGGAATTTCCTGTTCTCCCAAAGAATGCATATACGAAAACATAAACAAGGCTGTGTGTACTAGAAGAAGAAGAGAGGAGGAGGAGGAGGCAGGGAAAGAAAATCTACTGCCCCAGCAATCCAAATTCTCTTGTTTGAATAGCAGAATTATGTGACTGGTATAAATAATAGAAGTTGAACAAATTAGCATAATTCACTGTGGTTTTCCCATAAAGGTTATTAGACAAGGACACTAAAAGCCAGACCAGACTTGGAAAAGTTACCTTTTGGACGAGAACTACTATAATCTCCCAGGCATGGCCACTGCTCTGGGAGCCATAGTCTGAAAATAAGTTACAAGCACTGCCTCCAGTCATAGGAGATTATCAGTTGCAGCAAAAATTGCATCGAAAGATTGTGATGAGAGCAGGAAGGGGCAACCTTAACCAGATGATGTCATCCTCCAGCATTCCGGGGGCATAGTATAGGGGTCAGTAAGGTGTCCCTTTTTATTAGTGGTTTGTCCCTGTCAATGCAAAAGGGAAGCCTTGTCTAGAATCTTGTGACCGGACTTTTAGCTTGATACAGAATTTACATTGGATGGCAGTTACAGCCAAGATGAGCAACCTTCAGCCCCCCAGAAAATGAACTGCTACGTCTACTGCAGGCTGACTAGGGCTAATGGGAACTTCAGCAAAGGCAGGTCCATATCTTCTAAGTCCCGAATCACAGGAGCCATCCAAAAATGACTTTTGGAGTTATACACCTAATAACTAATGTCACTTGTTTTCAGAGATGGCTTTCCTGCCACCTAGACACACATTTGCCAGTGATACACTTAATAGCCTAGAAGATATTTTGTACGGTATAAATGAGAGTCATAAAATCATAAGGTTCTTAACAGCCATCAAGTCAATTTATGGCAATCCTATGAAGGAGAGACCTCCAAGTCACAGTCTCATCAACAGCCCTGCTCAGGTCTTGCAGACTCAGGGCCATGGCTTCTTTGACTGATCCTTCATGGCTTTTCCCGTTGTTTTTTTTAAAAAAAAAAACAGCGAGGGGGTGGCACAAAGCTGATTGGCCAGGTGAGTGTGGGAGGTGGGGTTGCTAACAGGGCAAGCAGCCCTTGCTGCCATGTTGGATTTTCACCTTATTGTGTGATCGGTAAGGCGATAAACGGGGTGGTTTGGATTTTGTTTGTTTGTTTGTTTTTGCTATCCCTTTAATGCGAAAAATCGCTTTATCACTCCAGCAAACCTTAGACAACATTTTTTTTAAAAAAAGTTTGGCAGTGGCGAAGAACTAATGCAAGTAAATCACTCACAGCTGCCATCTTGCATGTGAAGCTTCTGGGGGCTTCTGGAGCCAAAAACCATCGTTAAGACATGCTGCTGCTGCAAAATGCCATTACTATGAGATATTCCATTCCACCCTCCTGGTATAGATGGACCTTGAGTCTATCCATCTGGAATGTGGTCTTCCTCTTCTCCTCCTGCCTTCTACCTTAGCAAGCATTATTGTCTTTTCTAGTGAGTCATGCCTTCTCATTATATGGCCAAAGTTGAACAGTCTCAGTTTAGTCATTTGGCTTTTAGTGAGAGTTCAGCTCTGCTTTGCTCTAGAACTCATTCTTTTTTCTTTTTAGCAGCCATATCAGATTAAATGCATACATGCTTAATATTGTGAGAACATAAGAAGATCCCTACTGTACCATCCCAAGGGTCCAAATAGTCCTGCAATTTTGTTGCTTTGAGGAGGTCATCAAAATACTCCTGAAAAACTCAAGAAACATGGATATTTCCTCCCCAAAGGCAAGACATTTCCACTGTTGTTCATTTCTCACTGGCATCAGGTATTAGGAAATAGGCGGAAGTTCTGTTTACCTGTCAAGTTAGTGCAGAGCTAGGGAAGATTATTATCTTTTTTTTATTTTTGTATACTTTCATGTATGTATACTTCAACAATTCCACCACTGCCACCAAAAAAGGATGCAGGCATTAAAAAAAAATAGTAAAACATCACAAAGCAACATATTTTCATAAATCCACATGAAAATCAGAGAGAGGAGAATCAATAATATTGCAATTAATATAAAAAAATAAAAGGAGACCAGATAATGATTAATTTTCCTGATTTGATACAAGTTAGAAAAGTTACTTTTGGGGGAACTACTATTCGAGTCCTCCAGCCAGCATGACCATTGGAGATTGGAGGAGTTGTAGTCCAAAAGGTAACTTTCCCAAGTTATGGAATAGCCTTTGAAAGAATTTTCTTCTGCAGATGTTCTGACCCCTTCTCTAGCTATCCCAAGATGGGGAAAGTAGGCTTCAGGTCTGCAGGATCTCCCTTGTATCCTTGAGCTCAGGGATTTGTTTCAAATACCAGAACTCACAGTCCTTCTACACACACAGACACACACACACACACATGAATCCAGGTTAGCTCAAGCCTTTATTTATTTCAGCAGTATAATTTGGTAGTGTTTGTGATCGTTTTGCTGCTATTTTTCAAAAACTAGAGTCAAAAATCTTTGTAAGTCTGTTGTCAATCACCCAGAAGTTACTCACCACTTAGCTAAGGGCAGGGCTTTCACCATATCTTGTGTTGATGAATCCTGTAAATTCATTAGGGATTTGCATAGAATACTGTGAAATATTTTATATTTGGCATTTTAAAGCTGAAATTATAGATGTCATCCTCAAGCATCACTGCTGAAGCTGAGCCAGTAGAGGGAGCACACACAACAGTGTGTTTTTGTGGGTCTCCTAAAAAACGTTTGTGACAACTTGCTGGTGATGACAGAATACAAAATGTTCATTTTGAACATGTCTCATTTTGACCTTTGTGGTCCAGAAGCTTTAATCTCATTTCTTTCTATGAGTATTTTTCTCTCATTTTCAGTAAAGCAGGTATTGTTATTTGCAAGATACTGGATCCTGTCCACTAAGGGACCATTTTAAATAGAATTTATCTGTTTCTCATCATACAATATTATTCAAAATATGTATTGAAAACATGGTGGGGTTGTTGTTGTTGTTGTTGTGTGCCTTAAAGTCATTTCCAATGTATGGCCACCTTAAGGCAAACCTATCACAAGGTTTTCTTGGCAAGATTTGTTCAGAGGGGGGTTGTCATTGCCCTTCTCTGAGGTTGAGAGAGTGTGACTTGCCCAAGGTCACCCTGTGGGTTTCCCTGGCTGAGTGGAGATTTGAACCTTAGTTTCTAGTCATAGTCCAACACTCAAACCACTATATCACACTGACTCTTGTGGTTTCGTTGGCAACTGTAAAATAAACTAATGTAGATCGATCACTTCAGTCTCCTGAGAGCTGCAGAGACTTTGATACACAATCCTCCATTTGCATTTCCATTATTTTCTTTCTCCCGTGCTTTTGCTGGTACAAGCAAACCTGGCAGTACGCTGAATGTACCCCTTCCACTATAGAAAGCAAAGCAATCCAATGACTGGTTCCAATTAGAGTAGACCCACTGAATCAATTGCTGGATGGTAAGTCAACCCTTGTGTAAATCCCATTCCTTTAATGGTTCTACTCTAGTTGGAACGGTATGTGTATGCCTTCAAGTCACCTATTGGCTTATGGTGATCCCATGAATTCCACAGGGTTTTCTTAGGCAGACTCAGAGGTGGTTTTGCCAGTTCCCTTTTCTGAAATATAGCCTGCAGCACCTGGTTGATTTAGCCCAATGTAGATATTAATTTATGCATCTGATACATATCTGAAAAGCTTCTCAATGGAATCATAGGCATTAGACATCAGAGCACTCTAGATGTGTTCTGTATATGTTTACACAATCTAACTTAATTAGCTTATGCTGCCAAGTCTTTAAGATCAGCACTACCTAACTATGTTGGAGGACTTTGTAAGAACATATTGGCCCAAATCCTATATGCTAAAGTAATCCCAACTAGAGTAAAACCATTGACTCAATGGTATTTACCTATGTGTTGACTCACCATTCAACAATTGAATCAGTGAGCCTGATCTAGTTGGAAATAACCACCTTTCACAAAGCAAACATGGTTTATTGTTTTGCACCTGTGGGATCAAGTTTGCTTAGCCATCTGTGGGAAATCAAGACAGCTGCCCCAATATTGGGACTATGCTTTTAAAAGCTTTATTGCCCTTATTTGAATTGTAAATCTAAACAGAACCATAAGCTTTTCCCCAACAGGATCTCTCTGTGTGTTCAGTAGCTGAATGCTGTGGCATCATTAAGGCTGATGTCACCCCTCCCCCCCCCAGGTGTCACCTGGTAGGGTTTGGCCTTTCTGCACACACACACACACACACACACCAGTGCCGCCACTGGCTGAATGACAAGCAGAAATGTAGCAGGTCATTGATTTTTTGCTGGGTATAAGGTGGTGTAGAATGCTTCACTGCTAAATCCTGCAAGTCAAGCAAGCTGTTTCAGGTATGGGAGCTCCACAAGGAAAAGAAAAACCTGGTTAAGATTATATCCAAATTACATCTCATATTTCAGCTTCTCTATAACAAGGAGAAATGGTGGAGAGCACAATCCCATCAGAGGGCTATCAGCTGAACAGGGCTTCTCACATTCACCCCCTGAATCTACAACATTCCCCTCCCCCAAATAGCTTTGGAGCTGAAGAGGCCACAGAGTGAAGCTGAAGCCATTGAGGGTGACAAGTCAATCTGTGGCTCATGCAGAGGGGTGTGGCAGGTGGTTTCCCCAGAGTGTGCTCAGCTCATAGGGATCCTCTAAACCAGAGATGGGGAGAGGACCAAAGTTGAGGTCCATGGGACTATATATGGCCCACCACTCCTCTGCACTCAAGGCCCATCCAGCCTAACTGCTCATGCTGGGCAATTTCCAGACAGAGCACAAAGTCAAGCCAACACTATCCTGCTGGGCCTGAGAAAGCCAACCAAACTGCTCTGCTCAAGCTGGGGTAGGTGGGTCTTCGTGGCTCCATAAATTGTGGCTTACTGTTGCTTTCCCCTGAGTCATCTCAGTGGAGTCAGTGAGGAAGAAGGGAAGGGGAAAGCGGAGATTGGTATCCTTTTCATTGTAGCACTATTCTGTCCCTACCCCATGTAAGTTCTGTGTGTTCTCATCTTATTTCTTCTTGTCAGCCTATGCTAGGACTATGCAAAGTTTTAAGCCAACAACCACATTAACACAATGGGTGCAGTTTGCATTTGCCATCCTTCTCACACTGAATGTTCTGAACTTGTGGGTTTGATCATGGAAATGGAATTCCTTCCTACACCCACACCCACACCCACAATGCACAAAATTTAGGATGGGTGACACCTGGCTTGACAACAGCACATGTGAAAGGGATCTAAGAGTCTTAGGACTTTTTCGGACGGCGATTTGTAATGCAAGCAGCCTCGTCCCCGTTGCGAGGCTGCTGTGCAGCGGGGGGGGCATTTCGGATGATGCTGTCCCCCTGCCGATACTCTTCTGGAAGAGCTGGGAGGCTGCAGCGCCATATTTGGCGATTTCCTATTCACGGTTAACTTCCGTGATTAGGAAATCGCCAAATATGGTGCTGCAGCCTCCCAGCTCTTCTGGAACAGTATCAGCAGGGGGACAGCATCATCCGAAACGGGCCCCCTGCCATGCAGCAGCCTCGCAACAGCGACAAGGCTGCTTGTGTTATAAATTGCCATCCAAAAAAGTCCTTAGTAGACCACAAGCTGACCATGAGTCAGCGGTGTGATGTGGCAGCTAAAAAAGCCAATGCAATTCTAGGCTGCATCAATAGGATTATAGTGTCTAGATCAAGGGAAGTAAGAGTACTGCTCTATTCTGCTTTGGACAGACTTCCCTTGAATACTGTGTCCAGTCCTGAGCACCACAATTCAAGAAGGATATTGACAAGCTGGAATGTGTTCAAAGGAGGGTGACCAGAATGGTCTGAAAGCCATGTCCTATGAGGAGTGGCTTAGGGAGCCAGGTATGTTTAGCTTGGAGAAGAGAAGGTTAAGGGGTGACATGAGAGCCATGTTTAAATATTTGAAAGGATGTCATATTGATGAAGAGGCAAGCTTATTTTCTGCTGCTTCAGAGACTAGGGGGTCATTCATAAGGGGGGGGGGGATTAAAATCCAGATGAAATTTGGACTACTTTGGCCTGGAGCTGTGGTGCATAAAATTTGGAATACTTTGGACCAGATTTAAGCACCGCACCACTGGCCAAAGTCCTAATTTGCACTTGGATATTTTACTTGCTGTGAATGGCTTCAGAGAGAGTGGCTACCACTGCGGCTTCAGTTTTCACAGAGCTCAGAAGGGCAATTGTCACCAGAAAAGCAAAGCCCCAGCGGTAGCCATTCTCTCTGAACAGGCAGCTAGCCTCTCAATGGTGGGGCTTACCAGACAGTCTGACCTCAGAGAACAACTACCTCTGGGGCTCTTCCTTTAAAATGAGAAGGGCTATGGCAGAGCTTGAAGAAGACGACGGCATCTATATACGTTACCGTACTGATGGTAGCTTGTTTAACTTAAGCCGTCTGAGGGCTCACACTAAGACTCTAAACTATCTAGTCTGTGAGCTGCTCTTCGCTGATGATGCTGCCCTTGTTGCCCACACAGAAGCAGCTCTGCAGCACCTAACGTCCTGTTTTGCAACAGCTGCAGAGCTGTTTGGGCTAGAAGTCAACCTGAAGAAAACAGAAGTTCTTTACCAGCCTGCACCACAGGACGAACACCACCATCCCCACATTGCCGTCAGCAAATCTGTGCTCAAGTCCGTTCAGCAGTTCACCTACCTGGGAAGCATCATCTCCTCAGATGCCAAGATTGACAAAGAGATGGATCACAGATTAGCAAAGGCATATAATGCATTTGGAAGACTTCACAAAAGAGTCTGGAGCAATAAACACCTGAGGCAAAGCACAAAAATCAGTGTGCATAGAGCCATCGTACTGTCTATCCTCCTTTATGGATCTGAAACATGGGTCACCTATCGCCATCACCTACGACTCCTCGAGCGCTTTCATCAGCGCTGTCTACGCACAATCCTAAATATACACTGGACTGACTATGTGACGAATGTTGCTATCCTTGAGCAAGCAGGGATCACCAGTATTGAGGCCATGATATTGAGAACACAGCTGCGCTGGGCAGGGCACATTTCTAGGATGGAGGACCATCGCCTCCCAAAAATACTACTCTACGGTGAACTTGCCACGGGTCAGCGTAAGAGGGGCGTTCCAAAAAAGCGATACAAAGACTCCCTGAAACAACATCTCAGGCTCAGCCAAATTGACCACCAACAGTGGTCTGCCCTGGCCTCACATCGGGAGGCATGGAGACGCACTATCCACAATGTTGCAGCCTTATTTGAGAACTCACGATGAACAAGTCTTGAAGAGAAACGACAACGCAGAAAGAATCACAACCCAGAAACATCACCCAAGGAGACCTTCTGCTGTGCTTTCTGCAACCGGACTTGTTTATCTTGGATTGGCCTTTTTAGTCATCAGCACGCTTGCAGAAAGCGTAGGATGAGTCCTTCCTGAATCTTCGTTTGCGAAGAAAAGCCAGAGAGAGGGATACCTAGGAGGGGAGGATGGCGGTGCTTCGGGCAGCACTTCTCCTTCCTCTCCTCCCCATACCCCCAAATCCAGAGTGGATGGATTGATCACATGACAGTTTTCTCTGGAGTTTCAAGCAAACTCTGCAGAAAACAGCAGTTTTCTAAAATCCAGATTAAGGTGGGGGGTATTCCCCAAATTGGGTGCAAAAATAGGGTCGTATGTCTTATGCCCTTTTCACACCAGATTCAGGGAAAAGGTGGCACCTTGTGTGGCGTTATCAGGCCTTGCGTGGCATTATCATAATTTATAACTGTAAAATTATAATAGTAAAATTGTAAAACTGTAATCTTTTACAGCATAGCAGCATAAAAAGAAAAAGAAGTTGATCCCCATGTCTTCCAGGCTAGATAATTAAAAAAGGTAGGCTAAGAATTCAGTGCTTAAAATCAATTCTAAGTAGAACAACGATATTTGAAGATATTGTAAAATAGTGTATGCTTTATTTTATATAAAAAACAGCCTCCTATCCATTGAAAAAGATCTTTGACCGAAACAGGTAAAAACATGAACTCCGGAGGAGCCGTCTGGATCCCTCTTGACATAAAGGTGTTTCAGCCAAAGACTCTGCGCCTGCTCCAGAAATTCTTAGCACTGGTTCACATTTGGGACTCAGCTTTGAGATACATATATGTACAAAGAAAAATTCCATTTTATGGAAAGATGATCTTATACAATTACAAAGATACATACACTATAATCACTTCACAAATTCCATTTGTGAAGTGATTATAGTGTATGTATCTTTGTAATTGTATAAGATCATCTTTATCATAGGATACTGCTGCTTTGATGTTGTTCAAATTCCTTCTCATTTTGTAAGTGTTTTGTCACTGTTAAAGTTGTTCGAATTCCTTCTTATTTTGTAAGAATTTTGTTACTGTTAAAAGATTAGCATAATTTCATTGTTTATTTCATTGGATGTTGTATAGTTGACTATGTTCTATATGTGTTAATATCTTGTGTATCCCCAAAAAGTATATGGGATAAATTGCTATAATTGAATGGTGTATGGTTTGATAGGACATAGTGTCTAACCCTTTTCAACACTGAAAAAGTTAAACAAAACACCTAAGCACACTTAAAAAACTACAAGTAACCCAGGTAGGTTACAAAAAAGTGTGTCACTTACCTCGTTGTCCCAATCGCACCCGGAAGTGTTCGGGCACGGACCTCCCACTGATGATGGCATTGCGCCAGCATAACGGGGCACTTTTTCACAAGCATGACATTCCATCATAGAAATGGAACAGGGGATCTATTCACAGCTTAGCCCATGAATAAAAAGGAGTGCCGCAGGAACAGAAGTGGCATGGGAGCATAACTAGAGGGGGACGACGTCATCTGAAATTCAAGCTCTTTAGGAATCTCCTGGCATTCATTTAGCGCCATATTTAGCCCGTCTGATAATCTCCTATGATTCTATCCTGCAGCCTCAGAAAACAGCAACTGGCTACTAGAAGTGTTTGAAAGTGTGTGTGTACATTTGTATGACTGATTCTTGCCAACTCATTTACAGTGAACCTGTGGTTTCTGAGAGTGGCGTGTGAAGAAAGGACCCAAGGAAAAGAACGTCGGGGAAAGAGCTTAGGCTGGGATGTTTTGGGCCATCTGCTACCACAGAAAGTACAATATTGGATTCTTGAAATGTAAAAATAGATCTTAGAAAGAGACATGTTTAATGAACTGAGTACAAAGAAACATGGTTTAAATAAGCTGAAAACAGAAGCAAGGTTCAAGGATCTGTTTGTCAAATGAACACCCCAAGCCAAACTGTGTTTTTACTGTTGGAGAGTGTTGGCTGTCTGGTTTCTGCTGAATGTCCCAGATCTTGCTCACTGGGATTCATATGGAAGAAGCAGGGGGTGAATGGGAGCCTTTGTTTGGCTTTTCTTGAGGAATCTAATTATCATGTATCAATTGATTGCAAGGCAGTGACTCTGGAAAGGCCTGTGCTAAAGACACTGAGCTCATCTGCATGGAAAGGCGGGGCAGAGGGGTGGGAAGGAGGGTATTTCTTCCCATCTCTGGGTGAAAATGTGACACAAGGAAGAAACAGATAGATTTACCTTGTACTATGCTAACAATCAAACTAGAGTTGCCAGCTGACCTGAAATAAAATGGACAGACCTGTTCCCTTGCCTTTGACAGCAGCTTCTTCTGCAGAAGCCTACCAGCTTTCTAGGACAGGAAGAGAAACCTTTATCAATTACCAATGACAGCAGATCAAGCCACTCTTAAAGGCATAACTGTGGAGGAAGAGTGTCAGAAATTGGCAACCTGAAGATAAATTTAGTTTCTCTTCCTATAAAATGGTAATGTTAAATTAGGAAGTGTGTTATGCAGTGGCTTTGCTGATGCTTATGTCTGATAAGAATGAAGGAAGTTCTGTAAGTGACTGGCTTTACCCTCAGCTCAGTTTAATATCTTATCAAAATTAAGAAAGCGAGCCACTCATTCTTTTTATAGCATTAATCTAATTTTATAGTGACATCAAGGACAAGAAGTGGGGGGGGCACATCTTTGTCAGTGACTATGACCAAGCAGAGCATGCAACTTAACAATAATCATGCCCCCACAAAAAAGAATCACCCAATGATGGCTTTACCATCTAATATAAGAGGCAGTGGAGTGCAGTGGATAGAGTGTTGTACTAGGACTTGGAAGATGCAAGTTCTAATCCCCATTAGGTGTGAAGCTAACTGCTTGATCTCGGGCTAGCCAGTCTCTGTTACAGCCTGACCTACCTCACAGGGCGATCCCACCAAAATAAACAGAACAGACATCCTAGTAAGGGCACAAGGGGATGCAGCAATTGTTCTCTCATTCATGCAGCACAAAGTAATGCATATTGACTTGAAAATAGACCCCACAAACTTTAGTAAGTGTGCATAGGTTTCAGCTTTGAGTCATAACCCTTTGCCAACCTACCACGGCATAAGCCCCATTGAACACACTGTGACCCATTGAGAACACATTGTATTCAGAATGCATAGGGTTAGGCTATCAAAATCTGTTAAATCATGGGTGCACCCTAGGCACACTTACCGGGGAGTAAGTCTCATTAAACTCAGATTAACATCTGAGTATACCTTCTTAGAACTGCACTGTGCATTTGCTTACTTTAGCCTTCTTCCTCTTGAAGATTAATAAAGCTTCAGTTGTGGCATTACAGTTTCTTATGTGCTCTTTGGTAAATGGAGACATTAAGGTTTCTCATTTGATCTTGCATGTAAAAGATTAATAAAGGCTAACCTTTGTATGCTGGAAAATCTTTCAAGTTCAGTACTTTGGAGTTTATCTTTACCGTGGTTGGCACACCATTGATTTATCTACATATTAGCTACATTTTTACCTGATGAACTCACTATGGTTTGCACCTCCTCCCTGCTTTATCCTCACAGCAACCTTGTGAGGTAGATCAGACTGAGAGGGAGGGAGGGAGAGAGAGGTGAGGGCCTCAGAGTTCCCCAGTCTGCCATTCTGACCAGTCCATGACACTGTACTGAATCCAGCTACCAGTACCAGGCCAACACTTTAACCAATGTACCAGAAATGCACAAACAAATGTTTTCTTTGCTTGTTAACCAGAAATGAAACATAAGGAACATTAATACTCCAGATGATTAATCTGTATCATAAACATATTTGTCTCCCCTTTCCCTGCAGAAGATATAGAGCTTCAAAATGTTGGAGAGGTTGTGAAAGTAAAGGCACTTACATCCACATGTAATTCAAATGCCCTAAGGTAAATCACATCTGGCATGATATTCAGGACATCATCTCCAAAATCACAAAGCAAGCAATAAAAGACTGTCCACAGCTTTTGTTATTATCTATTTATTTTTCCTGTAGAAAACAAACCCTTGAAACATACATCTTTGATCATCTTTCTTGTGATCCCTCAGGGGACAAAAAGCACAAAACACCTTTATTGAAAAATGGTTTCCTTTTATTGAATTCATAAATACAAACTCATATCAAGTGAGACCACCTCCACATGCACTGGATTCTGGAAGGATGTTTTACATGCAGATGTGTCCACACCTGCTGGGAAGACTCTGCTCCTTCCTTGACCTCTTAGTCTTCCTATACTGATTGCTAAGACTTTTGTTGTTGCTGTATGCCTTCAAGTCATTTCTGGCTTATGGTAACCCTAAAGTGAACCTATCACAAGGCATTATTGGCAGAATTTGTTCAGAGGGAGATTGCCCTTGTCTTCCTCCAAGGCTGAGAGGTCACCCAGTGGGTTTCCATGGTCTCCCAGTGTCCTCATCTAACATTCAAACCACTACACCACGCTGGATCTCAGCTAAGGCTTTACAACACATGTATTACTGTGCATTGTTTGCTGACTGTATCAATTTTCTTGACTTGGTAATGACTTTTATCATTAATTTACACTGAGTAATATATAGAGAGAGCCTGGACTCTAGGGTAATAATTCTGTGTCCCACCACTAAATAGCCCAGGAAGACAAACACCAGGCTTCTTCCCTTCTGCTCCTTCCTTTTGCTTTCTGAAAGCAGTGGAGCCACGAGTCTCCTGTCAGTCAGGCTTCTGCCCGGCTGATCATTGTGAAAAGAACCACCCAGATGACAGAGGCGCATGAATATTGACTGTGAGCCAATGCAGACAGAGCGGCACCTGGAGGCCCCAAGCACAGCACCAGAACCTGGAAGAAGCAAGCTGAGAGAAGGGGAAACGAGAATGGGGTCCCAGAGACCATGGCCCTCCCTCCTGCACTCTGTAGAGCCATTGACCCTCTGTGATTCAAGGCCTTACTGAGTCCCCAAATTTGCCCAGAGGACGTTTTCCCCACATAGCCTGGAAGTGTAACTTTCCAGTGCCTAGAATCCCACAGCCACTATGGCTGCTGGCCTGCTTGGCTAGGGGATTCTGGGAGTTGCTGTATAAGAAACAAAACTTTCCCAGGCTCTATGCCCCTTTGGAGACTCCTGTCTGCCATAGTCATAAGGAGAGCTTGTACATGCCAGAGGACAAAACAGTGCAGGACTAGAAGTTGAATGCATAGATTGCCTCCACTGGATAAAGGGTGAGTTGATACTAGATGGGAAGGCAGTGCTGCCTCTCTCCATTAATCTATAGTGGCTCCTTTGCACATGTAAAGATGTAAAGTGTTACTTAACACTGCTACAGAGTGTGTGTGACATGCTTCTGTGACCCCACTCACTATTTCTCCTGCAATAACCATCAAGTAACCATGAAGAATATGTCTTTCTGCTCAGCTCAGTAAACTCCTTGAATGTTTTTCCTGTTGAGAAACATTTGGCACACTTGTATCTTGGAAAGATCCACTGACATCAGTGCTTAGAGAAGGGCTAACCTTTTCCCCACCAGTTTGTATCATGATGAATTGCCTGACACTTTGAACATACTTGTTTACATATCATCATCTTCATCATCATCATCATCATCATCATCTACTCCCTCAGAGGATATGCTTCTACCTTCTCCATTGCTGGGAAATGTGTGTCATTCATTTACTTGAAGACTTCAGGTTGAGTCACTGACAGATCACCCAGGGTTCGTTTATACGACCAAAAAAAAAAAAAAACCTGAGAAGAATTCATGTTGAACCCTATTTGTTGACACACATCACGGGCTATTCAGAAGAAATGGTAACAAAAAAACCAGTTAACCCGTGACTTTCCATCCCTCTATTTTTCAGGGACTTTTTTAGAAAGTCTGAGACAACCCATGCTATTGGTTGTCTGAACAATCAGGAACCATCCCAGAAATGGGATGATTTCTGATTGGTCAGACATTGGAGGGGGCAGGCTTGCAAGGGAAGCCTTGCAATTCTTCATCCGCCATTTTGGTATGGCCCTCCTGCCCTTTCTCCTGGCTCACTGCTGGCTGCAGAGGCTTCTTCCCCTGAGGGACCATTCCCTTGGTGAAAGAAGCTGTTGTAGTCAGCGATGAGGTGGGTGAGTGCCAAGCAGGCTAGCCACCGTCCCCCTGCCCCACCCGGCTACTCCATCCTGCCCTCGCCACTGCGTGAGGTGGGGGGTGACTTCTCCATAGAGGCTGCCTCTCCCTCCTTCCTCCCCTTTCTATTCCCCATTCGCAGCTAGTGAACAGGGAAGAGAAGGGGGGCAAAATGGAGGAAGAGGCTGCAGCGGAGTCCCATTGCCTGCCTGGCCTCTGCTGCAGCCTCTTCCTCTGTTTTGCTCCCCCTTCTCTTCCCCGTTCGCTAGCTGCGAGTGGGGGAATAGAAGGAGGAGGAATGAGGAAGAGGCAGCAGCAGGGGAAAGGGCAGGCAGGGGGACATACAAAAATGGCGGTTCCAGAATTGCCAGGCTTCCCTTGCAAGCCCACCCCCTCCAAGGTCAGAGCAATGAAAATTCAGCTCTGCTGTGTGCCCCCTTCCCAGGATGGAGGTATGTGTGAACAACAAATCCAGAAAAATAAGACTTCTACTAACAGTGACAAATTATGGGAACAGTGAGGGGCAGATTCGAGACCAGGATTTCTCAAATCTCCCCGGGATAAAAACTGCCATGTAACTGAGCCCCAAGAAAGGCTGGCTCCCATGTCTTTAAGAATGGCATCAAGATGATGATCCCATATACACCTACAAAATCCCCTAAATCTGGGGTAGGCAGAGACATCACATATCTGCAGATACTGCCCTCTGCTGCACTTATGATGGTATTCTGACATCTGTGGTTCTTAATGTTTAATTTTTAAAAACAAATACAAAAGTTTTGTGTGTCCATCTGGCCTACTGACATCCATAAGAGAGGAAAGGAAGGAAATCAAGAGCAGTGATCTTTGAAGTACTCCCAGCTCCCCCCACCCCACGCCACCGCCAGAAGGGAAAGGCTAGATCCATTACTTCTGTCTGGTAAGGGGGGGGGGGGTAAGCTTGGAGGTAACAGCATACCTTCCAACTTTTCTGATTATTCCTCTGTCCTCCCCCTTTTTCAGCTGCTTTTCAAATGTTCCAGTTTATCTCTTCTCCTCCTCTGCCCATTTGTCCTTAGCTTACTCCAATGGCTGCAAACTGAGTTCAAAGTACAAAATTGTTTGTACCCCATTAGCTCAGCAGGGGATAAAGGAGAGGAGGGGTGGTGAAATCTTGCTCTTCCCAGTAGACTCAGACAAAAGCAAACTGCTGCAGCCTGTCCTACATTGTGGGTTCTTTCTCATTTATAACTTCTGCCATCTTGACCACACTCTGATATTGCTTAGCCACACGTGTCCCAAGTTTTTTTGTCTGTGAAATGTTGAAGGGAATGTAACAGTAGAGCTACTCAAGAATTGCTGGGAGTAATCCAATGTAATGAGAGGAAGACCAGAAAAGACTAGGGGCCTTTTCACACCTTAAATGTATAGTACTATCATTCTACTTTAATTGCCAAGGCTGCAATCTGTGAAATCATGGGATTTGTAGTTTGGTGAGGCACTAGGGCTCGCTGATTCAGAATTCTAAATGCATGTGTATGTGCCTTCAAGTCAACTGTTGACTAATGGCAGCCCCATGAATTTCATAGGGTTTTCTTAGGCAAGGAATACTCAGAGGTTGTTTTGTTAGTTCCTTCTTCCGAAATATAGCTACAGCATCTGGTTTCATTGACAGTCTCCCATCCAAGTATCTAAAGATCCCTCCCTATATGGCAAATTCCAGGATTCCATAGGATATTGCCATGGCTGTCAAAATGAAATTATAATACTTTAACAGTGTAGCATGAAAGGGTTCCTGGACTGGGCTGAGGGTGGGGGGAGGAGCTGAGAAGACCAGGATTTCATGGGTTGCTGACAGTAACGGTAGTGATTAGGTAAACCTGTGGGGCAAGCAGATAACGGGGGAGAGGAAGCAGGCACAGAGGCTGATTGTGGGGTATATGGGTTGGGTGTTTGTGGGAAAGAGAGGGGGAAAGAGTCTGGGAAGTAAATGGATCTTGAAAAAGAGTGAAAAATTACAGCCTGTAGATCTTGGCCTAAATCCAATTTAGTCCAAACTAGAGTGGACCCATTAAATGAATAAGGTCTTAGAAAATCAACATGTAAATAGGCTTCATTTATTTAGTGGATCTACCTCAGTAAGGACAAACAATTTGATTTAGAGCATTGTGTACAGTCGGACCCTAGTATCTGTGAGAGTTTGGTTCCCAGATTTACCACAGATACCAGAAATCATGGATAATAGTGAACCCTATTAAAATAAAGGACTTGTGGTACAAACATGCCATAGAGTTGTGTTGGAGGACCTAGCAATTCCTAGAGAAGACACTCTTTAGGCATTTTCCAGCATGATTCTATGGTTTTGTCCCTATTTTTTCAGTCGCCGATAACTAAAACCACAAATATCGGTTCCATGCATACAGGAATCTGACTGTACTAGGAATGGGGGGAGAAAGTTGGGAGGTCCTGAATGACAGGGTGTAGTTTTGCATCTGGGAGCTCTAATTCACATCTCTCCTGTCTATGCAGGTTTTTGGATAAATTACCTGTCTTTTGGCCTGATCAGTTTGCCTTTCCATGAAAACAGGCTTCTATTGAAGCAGAGAATGGTGATTCAAAGTTATAGGCTTGGTTTCAGAGACTCAGATCCCCCTGCCCTTGTAGTCAGGTCCTTGGAAAGCTTGTTTGTCTTTTAGCCTCAATAGCTTGTGCTAGCAATGCAAAACCGAGGGCATTGTGACAGGCTGCATCTCAAATGGCAGCCATTTTGTGAATGGGCACACCTATGGCCAAGTATAAATGTGCCCACCAGCCCCACAAAGTTGGAGAACTCTGTTCTGAATTATTTTGTTGAAAGGAAGAGAGTACAACTTGCGCTTACCAGTAGTGGATTTTTGTATAGAAGGGTTGTGAGCTTGGTTCATTTCCAGTACCTTACTTGAAAACATTTTCCTGGGCTCAGATTTTTTAAAATGTGCTTCATACAATGACATGAATGAGGGGGGCTTATGAATTATAAATAGAAAATTATAAATAGCAAGTGAATAGGGCTTGAATGTATGTTTTTTGCATCAGGCTCCATTTGATGGCTCTTGGGTTCTAGTCAAACAAATAAACCTACAGATCCTGCAGGCTTGAGCTCCATCCACCATTATCAGTGGGCTTCAGGCATAGGTCTTTCACATTGCCTATTCCTTGATCTTTTTTAAAATCCCAAATTACAAATGCTAGGTTTTGAATACATAACTTCAGTGAACATCAATCTGAATGACCACTGAAGATGGGAGCTTGGCAAGATTACATTTTCAGATTGCATCTCCCAGCATCCCCCAGCCAGCCCAGATCAAAGGGATCAAGGAAAAACCATGGGAGGGGAGAAGATCAAAAGCTGCCCTCCTCTGCCCTGGCTGGCTCCTTAATAAATACTCCTGAGGCCTTTTCATAATACATAATGATAGCACTATGGCTCCACATTAACTGCCATGGTTCCCTATCCTATGGAATCCTTGGGCTTGTAGCTTAGGGAGGGATATTTAGAATTCTCAGCCAGAGAGTCTACCTAAACTGTAATTCCAGGATTCCATAGGTTGCAGCCATAGCAGTTAAAGCAGAACCATAGTGCTATACCTGTGTGATGTGAAAGGGCCCCAGGAATCAGTAATAGACTGATTGATGGCCATGGCATTAAAACTCAACACTGACAAGAGGGAGATTCTGGAAGTGGGTGGTCCTGTGTTCTGGGAGGTGGTGTTCAACCTCTTCTGGATGAGGCTGCATTTCCACTGAACTATCACATTTATTGCTTTGTGGTATGCATCTTTGTCAGCAGGGGTCCAAATGTTCTCAATGACACAATGAGTCTTTTTGGCTGAATCTAGCATATCACAAAACATCACTTACTTTATTTTAAGTGATAGTTGTATGTCCAAATGGACACTCAGTCTTGGCTTTTGAACACCCAGTGCACTTTGCACTTTGATGATTTGACTAAGCACACAAATTCGGATTAGAATCTGCATGAGGGTTCCCAGGTTTCAGGACCTGACCTTGAGCCAAAGGGGCCAGACCCTCTTCTCAGTTCTCAAGGTGAGGGTGATGAATCTCAGGGTGAGAGCACTGCCTTGAAAAGTGTGTGTGCGCACTCATGTTTCTTAGATTTTTTTTTTTAAAAAAATAAGTGGTGTACTCTTAATTTATCATGCTTGTTGACATCACTAGATGGCCTTTAAAACATCAACCTTGTAGCATCACCAGGGCACACCTCCTGTGACACCAGAAGGAGTCATCTCAGAGTTTAGCCCTGAAATTTCAGAGCCTGGGATAGTCCTTATCTGGCAACTCTAATCTGCATCCAGGAGAATAACCTTAATTCTCCTCTTCTTGGTTGCAGTTGTCTGAAATCACTCCTCTCCCCAATGGTCAGTGAACAGCTGCAGCAGTGCCCCTCCCCCAGGGCTTGTCTAATGTTTAGGAGGAAGTTTTAGAGGTTTTAGATAATGCACAATATGCTAGAGAAGAGTAGCTTGTGCACCATCCAGAAGAAGATATACACACACATAGTTCTGAGTTATGTACATGTCACCTATAGGATTCCAGCCCTTCATTTAGAAAATCCTGGCATTAGGGGCTTCGGGATATTTTCTTCAGTATATAGGTATATTAATGCAGGCATGCAACCCCCTCCAGATATTGCTGACTGACAACTCCCAGCATTCCTTATCATTGGTTATGCTGGCTAGACCTGCTAGGAGGTGCAGTTAGACAACATCTGGAGGACCCCAAGATTCTGACCCCAGTTTTAGTGCCTTTTGTAAGTTACAGTAAACCAAAAATAAAAATATGTGGCTGAGATAAATAACATCCAACACCACCAATAACAACGTTTATTTATAATGCCCTTTCCACCAAAGGGCGGAACTTCAAACATATACCGGTACAATCAAAGACAAAGGCAATAAAACATCTATATATATAAAAGGCTTTGGTATGTGCAGTAGGCCTGGGTATGTTTCCTCTCCCAGTGTGCTGATTGGCTGCTCAGGAAACACACCCAAGCAGTCACCACTCATGTTCAAATACCCTCTCCACCTCACAATCCACTCCTGCCACTCAATCTGCACTCGTTCTGCATACCCCAGCTTCACAAGGGCCCCTCCCTCCCTTCATTCCCTCAGCCACTCACCAGTCACAGGCTGTGACAGGACCCAGACAGTCAACTGGTGGTGGCGGTGGGATGCCACTGCTGCAACAGGATCCAGACAGTCATCTGGTGGTGCTGGCTGGATGTTGCTGCTGCCATCACGATGGGACCCAGACAGTCAACTAGCAGTGGCAGTGGTGGTGGGCCACCTGCGATGGGACCCAGGCAGTCAGCTGGTGGTGGCGGCCAGCTGCCTGTGACAGGCCACCTGTGATGGGTCCCAGGCAGTCAACTTGTCACCAGGTCTACCATGTGTCTTTTGTGGAGGTTTTTTAATGGCATATGTTATGCCGGGTACAGCTAGTAACACAATAAATATACATATAACCCCAAACATCCCACCAGCCACTACCCACCTCAGCAACCTCAGTTACAAATCAGCCGCTTAATCCAGTGAATCAAAGGAGAAGGGCTTCAACCCCTTACAAAAACTGGTGAGATCCTCCTCCAGCCAGAGGTCCAAAAGAAGATTGTTCCACAGACATGGAGCCAGGTCTTGAAAGGCCCACAGCCTTGACAGAGTTGTGCACATCAGTGGAGCAGACAATAATCCTCTACCTGCAGATCTTAAATTCCCAGATGGCTACCATGCTACCCAAGCTGCCAGGTATTGGGGGAAATTAGAGTGCAGAGCCCTAAATACAAGAAACAAAAGTTTGAAATGGGCCCTGTCCCGAACTAGTAGCCAGTGAAAGGACATTCAGGGTAAAGAAACATGAATATTTAGGGAGCTTTAAAACAACCCAGATGACACTGTTCTGAATTAAAGCCAGAGGAAGTTGAGAGCAAGAAGGCAACCACACCAGTAGGCTGTTACAATAATCCAGGCATGAGATAACCAAAGCCTGGACAAGCAGATGGACAGTCTCCATGCTTAAGAACTTACACATCCTATGGATGTTCAAGAGATGGAAATTACATGCCTTTGCTATCACCCTGATGAAGGGCACAGGGACAAATGGTCATCCAGAAGGACTCTGAGGTTCTTGGCAACCAAAACAGGAAACACTGCACAACCCTGAAAACAGTGTGGAGAACATGAAAGAGGAGCTACTAAATGGTCAGTCTGAAACACCAAGATCACCATTTTCTCCATATTCAGCTTAAGACGATGGGTGGTCATACACAAAGAAATGTTCAACATGCTATCCACCATGGATTTCCACACAGAGATATCAATTGATTTAACTCTGGAAAATCTGTGTGTCATTTGCATAAATGTGATACTGAAAACCCAATTCTGAAATAAGAAATCCAAGGAGGAGTGTATATAATGAAATAGAAGAAGAGCCAGGACTGATCCTTGTGGTATCCCTATAGCTACAGGGAATGTTTTTAACATAGATCCCCCAAATAAAACAGTGGAGAAAGATTTAAAGCAGGACAAAGTGTTCCCAGTTATTCTCAAAGGTGCCAACTGTAATAGTAAAATCTGATGATTCAAAGTGTCAAAGGCTGCCGAAAGATCCAACAGGATCAACATGGGTGTTTGATGCTGTGCCTTATCCACTAGAATGGCATTTGCTACATCAGTCAAGGCTATTTCAGTGAAGTGACCTATACGAAACCCTGGTTGAAATGGGTCACGATCATGTATTATAATTACTGCTATTACAACTGAATGTTTATTACAATTACTGGTATTAGGAACACTAATTATATTGTGGAAATAGTAAAATTCTTTGGTCACCTAGTGTTATTGTCAGTTCTTGGCTCATTTAAGTTATGGTGTATACTATTTAATAAAAAAAAATTCTTTCCTTATTTTCATCCACTTCTGTGAGGCTTGCCATATACCCCTCCCATAATGTTTAGCTTAGAATAATAGGTCTGTTCTAGAACAGTATTTGTCACCATTTATGATTTCATGCTCTCTTTGTAAACTTCTATACACTTCGGCAGTAGAACGCACTCCCTCGGAGCGTAGTGGGGTCTCCTTCCTTGGAGTTTTTTAAACAGAGACTGGATGACCATCTGTTGGGGATGCTTTGATCGTGATTCTTGCATGGCAGAATGTGGTTGGACTGGATGGCCCTCGTGGTCTCTTCCAACTCTACTATTCTATGATTCTATGATTCTATGTGTAGTGAAATAAGGCATCTCCAAAATTTTGGAAAGAAATGGGAGAAGAGATACAGGATGATGCTGACTGTGCATCATCAAATATAATTATGATAACAGAACTTCATTTCATAGTTATGTCTGATGATGCCATCCTCACCCCATTGGCTTTTCAGTCCCCAGCCAAAGGGTTTCCAAGGCGCTGCAGATTGGAGCATTGGGAAATGACATCTGCAGCATCCCCCCAGTCACAGGGCACATTGGGAAGAGGCAGCTGGAAAGAGCCCTCAACCCCTTGTCACAACTGCATGTCACAGTGAGTCCTCCTGACCTAAAGGTTACTGCAGACATCATTTTCCAGCAACCCAATCTGCAGTGCCTGAAAACTCTTTGGCTGGGTTGCTGCCAGGCAGTAAAATATAGGGATTTGGTGCCATGTTTTGGTCGTTAACAACCATAAACGTGAATCCCCAGCAGTTACGAGATCATCCCTTCACCTCACAATCTCATAACTACTGAATAGGATAGCCTATACTGTACTTTCTGCAGTCCTAGACCAGTTATGCTTGTAACCAGTTTTTCTAATCTTTGATAGGAGTTTTAGGGATTTTTCTTGTTTTTAATTCAGGCATTTCCTGGTAGTGGACAGGTTAATAAAAAAAAATGCTACAATGGTAATATGTGTAAACACATTTGAACACTCAGTAACAATTTCTTTTTAAATGCCCTGGCATATCAGCTATGATGGGGGTAGTCCCAACACTGTGCTTTGATAAGGTGTTTTTGTTGGTGGTAGTAGTTCATCTGTTTGCTAGGATACAGTGATGGCATGTTATGTGGTTCATCATGCAATACTGTATTTATGTGTATCACTTTGGATATAATTCCCATGTGATGGTGAAAGATGCAACCCTAACCTTGTTCATTCAGACTTAAATTTCAGTACAACTTTCCTCCATGTAAATATTTTATCATTGCAGCTTTTAAATGCTTTTTCTGTTACCGTATGTATATGGTAACTGTAAAACCTGCATGGGCTCGTACACATAAAATGAGCAGAATGTCTCATCTCCACCCTGTAAAGCTTTTGGTATTGGCAGGCTTGGATTTTTGTATCTAGAATCAGCCACAATCTCTGTGTCAGATCTGTAATGCAGTGAATTCTGGCCATTTTTGAACTAATATGAAGGGTGGGGGGGGGAGTAATCCATAATGGAATGCACAGAAGACTTTATGAGTCAAGAAACAGTTTCCAGTGTGCATGTATAGCCAGCTGGCTCTTTATCAGGGGAATCCACATTGAAGAAAAACAATAAAATCAGTCACACATTGGGCTCATCAAATTGTCACATGGTTTCATCACAGTTATAAAACAGAAAATATGTATGCAAAATCTGCAGCCTCCAGACCAGAGAGCAAGATTTTATTGAAGGCCATTGAACATGTAAACTCACTAGAATATTTACATTCAAAACAATCACTCCATTATTATTTTGTGTCTCTAGGAGAACATTAGGTATACATTGGATTGGATCCAGATTGGCCATTCTGTGAATGGAAGGGCTCCAGAGCAGCCTTTCAGGAGGCACAGGGGGGTACAGTGGGGAAGGAAGAACTGTGAAGATCACCTCCTTGTTTGTTTCCTCTCTTGTGAGAGGAACTCTGCAAAGCCCTTGATCCAAATCACTAACATTTGAAACTACAGTACTTTGCTCTTTGTTTCTGGGGCTGAAAATTACAGTGTGCCCTTGGTACCTGCTGGGGTTTGGTTCCAGGATTCCCCGTGGATACCAAAATCTGTGGATGTTCAAGTCCCAGTATATACAATGATGTAGTTAAAATGATGTACCATTTATAAAATGGCAAAATCAAGGTTTGCTTTTTAGAATATTTTTTTAAAATATTTTCAAGCCATGGATGGTGTAGTCGGTGGATGCAGAATCCATGGATATAGTGGGCTGACTCTATATGTATATTGCACATAACAGATAGATAGATAGATAGATAGATGGAGGGAGGTGTATATATTTTGTGACATGAGTGACAATTCATCAAGGAGATCAATATGACTGACTTTATTATATGCGTATCTAACAAAGAATCTCTCACTGAGCAGTCAATTGGCTTGAAGTCTTAGGGGTGAATATATTGGCTGGAATCCTGTTGTTAAGTCCAAATAGAGTAGACCCATTGAATCAAATGTGGAACAGCGCAAGGAGCCAACAGTGGGAGGCAAAAAAAACTTGCACAGGCAGCAAGTAAAGGGAACACATGGTCTTAGATGTCTCTACACTAATGTACAGAGCATGGGAAATAAGCAAGATGAACTTGAACTCCTAGCACTACAAAGCAGGTATGATATAATAGGCATTACTGAAACCTGGTGGGATGAGTCACATGATTGGAATGTAGGAATAGAGGGGTATAACCTTTATAAGAGAAACAGGCCAAACAGGAAAGGAGGAGGAACAGCATTATATGTCAAGGATATTTACACCAGTGAAGAGATCCATGACATCAATACTGGAAGCCAGGTGGAGAGCATCTGGATAAAAATTAAAGGGAAGGGAAACAACAGGGATGTTATTGTGGGACTCTACTACAGACCCCCAAGTCAGACGGAGGAATTAGATGATGCCTTTCTAGAAAAGATGACCACACACGCAGAAAGGAGAGATGTAGTAGTGACTTCAACTATCCTGATATTTGCTGGCAATCTAACTCAACCAAAACTTCAAGGTCTAGCAAATTCCTTACTACCCTGGAAGACAATTTCATGGTCCAAAAGGTGGAAGAGGCAACAAGGGGGTCAGCTATTTTAGATCTGATCCTAACCAACAGAGATGACCTGGTTAATGGGGTGCAAGTGGTGGGATCCTTAGGTGAGAGTGATCATGTTCTCCTGGAGGTTGTTATACGATGGAAAGGAGAAGCCAGGCATAGTCAGACACGCGTTCTCAACTTTAGGAGAGCTGATTTCAATAAACTTAGGAAAACATTGGGGGTGATCCCATGGTCAGGAATACTAAAAGAGAAGAGACCTCAAGATGGATGGGACTTTCTCAAAAGGGAGATACTGAAGGCACAATTTCAAACAGTACCAATGAGGAAGAAAAATGGGAGGTGTCTCAAGAAACCAGGATGGATGACTAAAGAACTTTCAACGGAGCTAAGTTTTAAACGGAACATGTATAGGAAATGGAAAAAGGGGGAAATCACCAAAGAAGAATTCAAACAGATAGCGAACATGTGTAGGAGTAAAGTCAGAAAAGCTAAAGTGGGGAATGAGCTCAGGCTTGCTAGAGAGGTTAAGAACAATAAAAAGGGTTGTGTTTTTTTGGGATGTCCGCAGCAAAAGGAGGAAGAAGGAAATGGTAGGGCCACTATGTGGAGAAGATGGCAAAATGCTAACAGGGGACAGAGAAAAGGCAGAATTACTCAACACCTTCGTTGCCTCTGTGTTTTCAGAAAAGGAAAAGGGTGACCAACCTGAGGATAAAGGAACAGAGGACACAATAGGGGAAATCCAGCACAGAATAAGCAAAGAGGTAGTAGAGGAAAACCTTCTTAAACTAAATGAATTTAAATCTCCAGGACCAGATGAACTACATCCAAGAGTATTAAAAGAGCTGGCAAATATAATCTCAGAGCCATTGGCAATAATCTTTGAGAATTCCTGGAGAACAGGAGAAGTCCCAGCAGACTGGAGGAGGGCAAACATTGTCCCCATCTTCAAAAAGGGGAAAAAAGAGGATCCCAACAATTATCGTCCAGTTAGTATGGCATCAATACCAGGGAAGAGTCTAGAGCAGATCATTAAACAGAGAGTCTGTGAACATTTAGAAGGCAATGCCATAATCACAAAAAGTCAACATCCATCCTGCTCCCGTGACTGTTCTGGAACAATGTAATCACGATTTTTCATCGTGAATAGATCTCCCGTTCTGTTGCTATCACGCAATCACGGGTGTGTGAACAGGAGCCCCATTCCTGTTCTGAAATGACAGCCGCGGAGGGGAGGTCCGTTCCAAGCTCTTCCTGGTACGATCTGGACATCCAGATAAGTGGCACCCTTTATTTTACCCTCCCTGTTTTGATTGTGTGATTTAAAGTGTGTTTTTGTGCTTGGTGAACTGATTTTATGTTTGGGGGAGTTTGATTTTTTAAATTTACTGCCTGGCCGTTATCACATGATAAGGTTTCAGACGGCCAGTCGTAAAAGCAGCCTTACGATGGCTGCATTTACAGCCAGCCAGCGAGGGGAGGGGGAGCCCATTCCTGCTGCAGAATTAAGGTAAGTGTGTGAAAGGTTTACGTTATTCCATGGCAGGAACAGGAGAGGAGGTGGCGGGGCAGTAACGGGGCATTTTGGCTCCATGTGAAAATCTCCATAGAGTTGGAAGAGACCACAAGGGCCATCCAGTCCAACCCCCTGCTGTAAGTAGACAACGGTGTGTGTTACACTGGGTATAGCTAGTAGAAATGTAAATACTATTGCTAGTGCTTTGATTTTCCTCCAAGCGTGAATCTGCACTGTAGTCAGTGATAAGAAATGATGGGAACATTTACATCCAATAACATCTGGAGAGGATCAAGTTGCCCATCCCTGTTATAAACCAACTAAATAATGTTATTCGGGTAGAAAAAGTAATACCATTATGAGACATTGTCAGAACAAGGCTGGAAAGAGACTTTCATTCTGTGAGGCCCATGAAAACCTCTCTGTTTTCTCTATTTGGGGTTGCTAGATCTTTGCTGGCATGACTCCTGTGCATTATTTATTTATCACCAATGTGACAGGAAGAAATTCAGTAGATGCTGCCTCTCAAAGTACAGAGGTGCTGCAATGGAAATGAATTGAATCTCAGCTGTTGAATCCCATCTTGCTGAAACCAAAGGTGTGCTATGTGTTCTAGCAAAGCAGCTCCTCAAATAAAACCAGTGAATGTATGATGTTGTGTTGGATCATTTGCTCTTTTTATTTCTTTTATCCACTCTTCATTTCCTTCTAGCAGAACAATCCTCTGCTTTTCTAGACACCTAGGAATTATTAAATCATATCAATAAATATGTAAACAGGAGTGATGGTGGTGGTGGTGGTGGCGGCGGTGAGCTGTTTGAATTATTTCATGTCATATGATTGTGTGTAGAAACAAAAACCAGAGATGGATACCATTTTTTTCTTAGGATCAGCAAGAAATGTAGTCGATGCCACCTTTCAGAGCACAGAAAGTCCTAAAAGTATCATTTTTGTAACACTTCAACAGTGCTAGCAAAAGTTATTATCCAGCACTAGTTTTCTTTTTTCCTCATGGACCACACCACTGTTTTTTTAAAAAGATTGTGTGTGTGTGTGTTTGTGTGTTTTATTGGGTTCGTTTATGGTTTATGATGTTGTTATCAACTGCTTTGGGGTTTCTACAAATGAAAATAGTATAGAAACACTAACAAAGGCCAGAATCCTCTGTCATGGTGTACGTTGCATAATTTGACATATACTTAGCTACATAGCAGAGATGCTAAGAAACCCTGTCAGTTAATTGTGACTATGTGTAACCAGCAAGAGTGTCCTGCTGAGCATCAGACTCTACCAATGTGCATTGGCACTCCCTAACTGGACCGATGCACATTGGTCCCATTGTACACCAGTCCCGATGTGCATCAGTCACTTCACTGGCTCCCCTACATAGTAATGCAACAGCAGCCCTTTAGTGGAATATGCCGGCTTAAGTCCATTTATGAAGATATAAATCTCCAACAGGATTCTGGCCATTAACAATAACAGGAAAATATATCCAGAATATAGTGTTGTGGTCACATAAGGCAGAAGTAGGACAAAAGATTTTTCTGGCCTCCTCTGTTCAGCCAGGGAAAGCTGGCAGTGACCCCTAGATATAGATTCTTTCCAGGAGGTTTTTAAAAAAATCTTTCCACTCCAGCAACAAAGATTTAATGATATTCCCCTGAACACCCACTTTTAATCAGGGCTCTACCTGTGGTTTCGAGGGCCAGCGTGGTCAAATCAGATATGGCGATGCTCTTTCAGAGCCCTTTCTAATAACTAATGGAGTGAAGCAAGGTTGTGTTCTTGCACCAACTTTATTTACAATCTTCTTTAGCATGATGCTCCAAAGGGCTATGGCAGAGCTTGAAGAAAACGACGGCGTCTATATACATTACCGTACTGATGGTAGCTTGTTTAACTTAAGCCGTCTGAGGCCTCACACTAAGACTCTAAACTATCTAGTCCGTGAGCTGCTCTTCGCTGATGCTGGTGCCCTTGTTGCCCACACAGAAGCAGCTCTGCAGCGCCTAACGTCCTGCTTTGCAACAGCTGCAGAGCTGTTTGGGCTGGAAGTCAACCTGAAGAAAACAGAAGTTCTTTACCAGCCTGCACCACAGGACGAACACCACCATCCCCACATTGCCATCGGCAAATCTGTGCTCAAGTCCGTTCAGCAGTTCACCTACCTGGGAAGCATCATCTCCTTATAAGTATAAGCAAAGGCATATAGTGCATTTGGAAGACTTCACAAAAGAGTCTGGAGCAATAAACACCTGAGGCAAAGCACAAAAATCAGTGTGTATAGAGCCATTGTACTGTCTATCCTCCTTTATGGATCTGAAACATGGGTCACCTATCGCCACCACCTACGACTCCTCGAACGCTTTCATCAGCGCTGTCTACGCACAATCCCAAATATACACTGGACTGGCTATGTGACGAATGTTGCTGTCCTTGAGCAAGCAGGGATCACCAGCATTGAGGCCATGATACTGAGAACGCAGCTGCACTGGGCAGGGCACATTTCTAGGATGGAGGACCATCGCCTCCCAAAAATAGTACTCTACGGTGAACTCGCAACAGGTCAGCATAAGAAGGGTGCTTCAAAAAAGCGATACAAAGACTCCCTGAAACAACATCTCAGGCTCAGCCAAATTGATCACCAACAATGGTCCGCCCTGGCTTCACATCGGGAGGCATGGAGACACACTATCCACAATGCTGCAGCCTTATTTGAGAACTCATGCTGAACAAGTCTTGAAGAGAAATGACAACGCAGAAAGAATCACAACCCAAAAGCATCACCCAAGGAGACCTTCTGCTGTGCTTTCTGCAACCAGACTTGTTTATCTCAGATTGGCCTTTTTAGTCATCAGTGCGCTTGCAGAAAGCGCGGAATGAGTCCTTCCTGAATCTTCGTTTGCGAAAAAAAAGCCAGAGAGAGACGTGTGGTTTGTTGTTGTTAACTGATGTCAAGCCAGCTTCAACTTATGGTGACCCCATGGATGAGAGACCTCCAACTCACCCTATCATCAACATCCCTGCTTAGGTCTTGCAGACTCAGGGCTGTGGCTTTCTTGATAAAGTATTTCCATATGGAATGTGGTCTTCCTCTTTTCCTACTGCCTTCTACCTCGCCAAGCATTATTGTCTTTTCTAATGAGTCACATCTAATCACGATATGGCCAAAGTACAACAGTCTCAGCTTAGTCATGTTGGTTTCTAAGGAGAATTCAAGCTTGCTTTGCTCTGGAACCCATTGATTTGTCTTTTTAGCAGTCTATGGTATCCAGTATTCAAGCAGGGATCACCAGCATTGAGGCCATGATATTGAGAACACAGCTGTGCTGGACAGGGCACATTTCTAGGATGGAAGACCATCACCTCCTAAAAATAGTACTCTATGGTGAACTCGCCATGGCTCAGCGTAAGAGGGGCGATCCAAAAAAGTGATACAAGGATTCCCTGAAACAACATCTCAGGCTCAACCAAATTGATCACCAATAATGGTCCACCCTGGCCTCACATCGGGAGGCATGGGGACACATTATCCACAATGCTGCAGCCTTATTTGACAACTCATGTCGAACAAGTCTTGAAGAGAAATGACAATGCAGAAAGAATCACAACCCGGAAACATCACCCAAGGAGACCTTCTGCTATGCTTTCTGCAACCAGACTTGTTTATCTTGGATTGGCCTTTTAGTCATCAGCGCGCTTACAGAAAGCGTGGGATGAGTCCTTCCTGAATCTTCATTTGCGAAGAAAAGCCAGAGAGGTATCCAGTATCCACAGAACTCCAGTACATTTGAAATGAATTGTTTTCTTCCAATCAGTTTTCTTCACTGTCCAGCTTTTACAACCATACATAGACATTCAAAATATGATGGCATGGACAATCCTCACTTTAATATTCAATGATATTAAAGGATCTTTGTTTAGTTCCTTCAGGATCTTATTTAATTCCTTCATAGCTGCCCTGCCCAAGTCCTAGTCTTCTGATTTCTTGACTGCAGTCTACATTCTGATTAATGACTGAGCCAATGTGAGGCAAGAAGCTATGCTGATGGCAGCAGTGTTGCTGGTAGGATCTACCTGTGGTAGCTCCACCCGTAAAGGTCTAGTAGGGTTGGGACAATGTATTTCTATCCAAGAAAGCAAATTTATATACATTTAGTGAGATGCTCAGGCACAAGTCCAGCTGAATGCAGAAGGACTTTTTTCAGAATGAACACAGAAACAGACTGAAAGTTCATTTTGGGGGAATTAAATATTCTAGAAATGAATGTAGCTAACTTCCTTACATTCTAAGGAAACATGTTAAAGAGGGTGGAGAATAAATAAGATTCTTTACTAGATCTCAAGTCATTGAAATTTGGATCTGAAACTGAAAATAATTGATGTTCATGTCAAAATGGCAATCAAAAGAGGCAAAGGGAACTAGGTTTTTTAAGTACTGTTATCTCGGTTTCATATCTACTGACTGGAATTCTGAACCTTAAATGATTCAGCTTCTATCCAAGAATCTAAGAATCAGTAAGGAATCATCTGATAATGAGGCATGTTCCAAGCAGTGTAACTTTTTGAAATGGTGCTATTGTGGTCTTATCTGTGGCCATTTCATTCAAGTGTTTTGCCAGTCCCTTTTGGAATTGCTCCCAGTGCCCATCATCCCTGGAACCACTAGTTGTTTTCTCACAGGTGAGGGGTTTCATTGTGTTGATCTTGATATTTCACAGTCTTTTTCTCCTTTGTTTCCTCAGTTTTCCTGTCCCCAGGATTGCCACATCTATACTCCAAGCTAGAATGCTTGCTTTTTTTTTCTTTCATAACTGTGATTAAAGAAAAGGAAGCCTGGATGATAGATGTGGCACTCCTGGAAGACAACAGAATTGAAGAGAAAGAGAGGGAGATGATGATGATGATGATGATAACTGTTCTAATTCAGTTTGTTTTAGATTTTTAACACTTGAAAACATCCCCCTTCCACAATGTCCTGCTTGGTCTGCTTGCTTTTGTCTTTTAATTGTAGTGAATTTGTGAAAAGCTTATGTACCCTGGCACTAGATCCCCCAAGCCCTACTGATGGCACATCTACCTTTGCTTTGTCCCACAACAGAGCAAGGAGGCTCTCTCCAACATTTTGGAAAGAAATGGGAGAAGAGATACGGGATGATGCTGATTGTACATCATCAAATACAGTAGAACTATGATAACAGAGCTTCATCTCATAGTTATGTCTGATGATGCCATCCCCACCCCATTGGCTTTTCAATCCCAGCCAAAGTTTCCAAGGCGCTGCAGACTGGAGCATTGGGAAATGACATCTGCAGCATCCCCCCAGTCACAGGGCACATTGGGAAGAGGCAGCTGGAAAGAGCCCTCAACCCCTTGTCACAACTGCATGTCACAGTGAGTCCTCCTGACCTAAAGGTAACTGCAGACATCATTTTCCAGCACCCCAATCTGCAGTGCCTGAAAACTCTTTGGCTGGGGCGCTGCCAGGCAGTAAAATATAGGGATTTGGTGCCATGTTTTGGTCGTTAACAACCATAAACGTGAATCCCCAGCAGTTACGAGATCGTCCCTTCACCTCACAATCTCATAACTACTGAATAGGATAGCCTATACTGTACTTTCTGCAGTCCTAGACCAGTTATGCTTGTAACCAGTTTTTCTAATCTTTGATAGGAGTTTTAGGGATTGCTCTTGCTTTTAATCCAGGCATTTCCTGGTGGTGGCTCATAGAATAACCAATAACTCGTGGCTTCTTTGCACTCCCGCCCCATGCAGAATTGTAAAAACAACCACAACAACAACAACAAGGAGAAGAGAGGAGGAGGAACAACAACTGTACTTCTGAACCTCAGCCCCCGAACGGTTTTAGGGCGATAAGAAAACCCCGTCCTCGGCTCTCCACCAGACGGAAACGCCTCGAAGGCACCCCCCTCCCCCGACAGGTCGACCGTGAAGAAGGCGGCGGGGCAAACGCGTTGCTTCCGCCGTTGCCGTTCCTCGTTCCCCGCCGCCCGGCTCCTCTCCTCCCCTCGCCTCTCGGGCTCTTTCGGGCGCCTCTTTCCCCCGGGCAGCCTCCCCCTCGCCCGCCCGCCCGCCCGCCCCGGGGGAGACAGATTTGATGAGTGGGTTTTTGTCCGGATGGTTTGTAATGGTGCCTGTTTGGGGGTGTCCCGGGGGGTCCGGGAAGCTTTAATTCGCGGACAAAGGCTCATTTGCAGGTCAATGGCGCGGCACACTCGGCCCGGCCCCCGCCCCCGCGCCCTTTCTTCCCCTCGCCGGCTCCTCCCGCCAGATGGCCGCGGGAAAGGCCCACGGCTCCCCCCCCCCGCGCCCCGCGCCTTTAATTGCGACGGAGTGTGCGCCTCAGTCAAATGAGCTTTGCTTTTGGCTTTCCAGGCACGTTTCTCAAAGTCCTATCCGAGTCAGCCGGGGATTAGTTTGACAGGGAAGTGATTAGATTAAAATCTCCACATGGGCCCTGCTGCTGCTGCTGCTGCTCTTCCCTCGACCCCCCTCTCCTGCGCACTGCCCCCCCAACCCTCCTACATCATATGGGTGGCTAAAAAGACGCAGCTCCAGTGGAGACTGTTGGGCACCGATGTCAATCTGCTTCAGGTTTTAGTCAGAACTTCTCCAGAGCTATCCAAGGGGCTGAGCCAGACCCACCGACTTAGGTTCAGCACTTTGGACAGCTCCTTGAAAGTCCAGGGTGGGATTCCAGCACTGGTTCATGGGAGGCACCACCCGCCCCTGTGCTGGCCTTTTTCTCCAGGGTGGTGGCAGCACAAATCGGCTCCAGTGCCACAGACTGACCGTTCAGACCACCTCACAAACACCCAGGATTTTCCCTGAATGGTTCCTGCATTCAGAGAGTGAGGACTTTATCAGACATGGCAAATACGGCGTCATAACGACGCCTAATGAATGCAAAAGGGCACCCATTCTGCATGACATTGTGCTTTCACGATTTTATGTCATCGATAAGGTGTTCTTTTTTATTGTCGAGCCAAGCCATCAATAGATCAGCCATGGCATTTTTTTTGCCATGACTGCAAGCATCTGAAACTGTGCATTGTTCTGCTGGCGCAATTCCAGTGTCAATGAGTGGGCCCCACAGAGCACTTCAGGGTGAGAATGTGAAAACTAGCCATGGGACACTCTTTTTATGAACCTCCCTGTGTTGCAGGCAAGTTTTTAAGTGTGTTTCACTGCTTGTGTGTTTGTTTTGCTTTTTAATTTAGCTGGAGATTTTTTGTTTTTGTTTTTTTTACTTTTAAGTGCGCTCACATCTTCTTGCAAGAACCAAGATCACACCTGCCCACCAACATGGAAGTATGAGGCTGCTTTTTCATGCTATCATGGCAACATTTGATATAAAGGGTTCTTTTGCCAGCACACAAATGGTGTAAAATATGGTGGCAAAAGAATGCTTTTAGAGGCTTGTCTGATAAGGTCCTGAGTCAGACGCTGGATTCAGATACCAGAAGTAGAAAAGAGGTGCTGGATACTGAGATGTCAAGGTCCCACCAAGCCATGTTGTATCAGGTGAAGCAGCCCTGTGCGGGGTTGTGGGTGTCATGATCTTCCCTTTTGGGGAAAAGGGGGTACATGAATCCATGGACTGGATTATTGGTGAAAGTTTGCAAGTACTGTAATTATATTCCCCCTCTACACCAACCACTCAGGTCTAAATCCTATTGTGAGTCTCAACTAGAGTAGAGCCACTGAATCAATGGGATTTACCTACAAGTTGACTCAGCATTCAGCAATGGATTGAATGGGCCTAACCAACCAGTTGCCTACCTTAGTCTTTCTTCCTCTGTTTCTCATGAAGACACAGAGACTAGACTTAAAGGGAAACACTGAGAGAGGAGTCACCCAGAGAGGGACATGCAGGGAATGTCTCTCTGGCTTTTCTTCGCAAACGAAGATTCAGGAAGGACTCATCCTGCGCTTTCTGCAAGCGCGCTGATGACTAAAAAGGCCAATCCGAGATAAACAAGTCCGGTTGCAGAAAGCACAGCAGAAGGTCTCCTTGGGTGATGTTTCCGGGTTGTGATTCTTTCTGCGTTGTCGTTTCTCTTCAAGACTTGTTTGGCATGAGTTCTCAAATAAGGCTGCAGCATTGAGGATAGTGCATCTCTAGACCTTCTGATGTGAGGCCAGAGTGGACCATTGTTGGTGATCAATTTGGCCGAGCCTGAGATTTACCCATCGCCTAACAGAACATTCCTCAGAATCCCTCATGCAGTTGTCTTGGTTATTTTATTTAAAGGTTGAATTATATTTAAAGTTAATCTGCCTTGAAGTACACTGAATTTCTATAGGTTTCTATGTAAGACGAAGAGGTGGTGGTATAATGCTGAAGCAGTGGAATAGCCCACACCACTTGAGATTAGAGACTGTGATCTGCAGCCCGTTCATACTACTCAATCATAGGAGATTTTCAGATGGGGGGAAACCCCACGGAGACTGGGAGAGAAACGGGGCTATTCCACTTCCAACGCTCCATTTCACATGCCCCTGTCCTCCTCCCGACCTCCGTTCGTTCTCTCCCTCCGTCCTGCTTTCATTTTCCTTCTGCTGTTTTTTTACTAATGGAAGTTTCCATCAGTTACAAAAAAACAGAAGGAAAATTAAAGCAGAATGGAGGGAGAATGAATGGAGGTCGGGAGGAGGACAGGGGTGTGTGAAGTGGAGCGCTGGAAGCGGAACAGCCCTGTTTCTCTCCCAATCTCTGCAGGGGGGGTGTCCCATGTCTGAAAATCTCCCATAGTGGTATAGTTCCACTTTAACTGCCATGGTTCCATCCTATGGACTCCTGCCATTTGCAGTCGAGGGAGGGGCATTTAGTATTCTCAGCCAGAGAACTCTTCTGCTGTCTCACTAGACTACAAATCCCAGGATTCCATAGAATTAAACCATGGCAGTTAAAATGAAATAATAGAGGTGTAATTGTATAGGGTGAATGGGAGGACCCTGGTATGTAGCAATGAAGAGCTATGGCTCAATGACAGAACACATGCTTTGCATGCAGGTTCAACTTAGTTTCAGTCTAGGACCCTAGACCTCCATGTAGGCAGGAAAGGAAGCATGCCTGAAACTCTGGATTGCTTCTGCCAGGCACTGTTGACAGGACCAAAATAAATGAGCTAGTGGGTTGGTGCTGTATACGGGGTTGATTACAAGGGGTGGTGGTGTAAAACTCCAATTGTAAATCAGACTTCTTTGGCCTGGAGCTGCCCCACACAATATTTGGACCACTCTGGTCCAGATTTAAGCACCACACCTACCTGGCCAAAAAGTCTGAATCTCCCCACTGGATTTTTACCCCCTCCTGTAGCTCCACCGCTACTGCCTAGTGCCTAGGAAGGTACCTCTTCCCAAAGAGCTTAATGCATACTCTTTAACAAGGCAGACCCCCGGTGTGTGACTGCTCATTCTGAGGGTCAGAGGGAGTGACTTTACCTGGCAGAGTTACTCACTCCCTGTGACCTCAGAACAAGCAGCCATATGCTGGGAAGGCAGACTCCCATCATACGCCACTGGCTCTGAGGCTCAGAGGTAGCTACTCCACCCAGCACTGTTGCTCCTTCTGACCTCAGAACCAGTGGTCGTACACCTGGAAGGCAGACCCCCCAGCATACGCTGATCATTCTGAGGGTCAGAGGGAGCTACTCCGCCAGGCACAGGACAACAGGCACTGCCATTTCTTTCCCTCCTTGGTACTGCTGCTGCTGCCTCTGTCTTCCTGGTGCAAAGGGAATGAGAGACTGTGCACTGGGAAGGCAGAGCCAGCGGCAGGGACACAGAGGAGGGGGGAAATGGCAGCGCCTGTCAGGCAGTGCTTGCCCTGCCTCCCCAAATCCAGTGCAGATCCTTTGTCAACACTACGATTTTCTCTGGAGTTTCCTACAAGTCTTCCAAACCCAAGTTTTAAGGTGTATACCCCAAGTCTGGTGTGGATAGGGCCATACCTATCATACCAGATTCAGGGATAATGCTGAACATCATGTGGCATTATCAGCCGCATGTTGTGTGGCATTATCAAGCTAGATTCGGGGGAGGGGGTTCAGATTTTATTGCTAGTGTAAACAAGACCTATGTCAGCTTCCTCTGCTTTGGATTTGAATGTTCCTCCACATTTACAGATAAAATTCCCCATAATCAAAAATATAGCACAAAAAGAGAATGAATCTATCCTAGTTTTTCATCTGCTCTTCTGCTTTTCAATTTGCATGGTGTTTTTAAAAGGCAAGGTGCATTTGAAAAGAGGTTTCCCTTGCCCTGGATCTGAAATGATACAGTCAATCCTACCACTTCAGCAATTTCACACCTCTTTCTACTGGTTGGGTAGACCCAGACCTCCCTGTCAGTTATAGAAGACAGGAATGTGATTCTAAATATACTTACTAAAGTGTTAGCCCTATTGTGTGACTTACTTTTGGGTAAGTATGCATAGGGTTGACTGTAAATGTTTGCAGAGGTATGTGCTTTTTATTCAAAGCAAGTTGATAAGACAATTGCTGTTGTGTGCCTTCAAGTTGTTTCCAGCTTATAGTGACCATAAGGTGAACCTATAATGGTGTTTTCTTGGCAAGCATTGTTCAGAGGGGGCTCAAGTTTGCCTTCCTCTGAGGCTGAGAGAGTGTGACTTGCCCAAGGTCACCCAGTGGGTTCCCATGGCTGAGCAGGGATTAGAACCCCGGTCTTCAGAGTTGTAGTCCAGGGCTCAAACCACTACACCATGCTGGCTCTCTTGTTAAGACAGATCATAATTTTATTCCCATTTTAGAGAGAGGGAAAAGAAGCTGAAAAAGAGGAGGCATGGCTGTGGCTATATGGCACAATGTATCCAAGGCTCTGAATGGCACTGAGCCCTCATATTCTACAGCAGTGCTTCTCAGGCTATTTGAAGTGAGGGACTGGCAATTCGTTTTTCCCCAGTGTGCCAAGAAACAACACCATATTTCTGCCCATTGACTACAATTGTATTTTGTTTGTTTTTTCTTTCCTGGGAGCTCTCTGGGAATCAGCAGCTAATGTCTCTAGGACTGGCAATGGTCCAGGGACCACTACATTGAGTAGCACTGTTCTAGAGTCTGATTAAAACATGTAACTGAAGCATCCTTCAACACATCTTCTGTGTGTGAGTGAGAGGGATAAAGAGAGACACAGCATATATGCAAGATGGTGCAAATGTGAATCCATAAACAGATACCGGATCAGCCTTCTCAAGGCTGCAGCCCCCATCACTATCCAGTATCATAGCATGGCTGGATATAATGGTAGTTGCAGTCCTACATATCTAAAGGACAACAGGGTGGCAAAAGCTTTACTAGTTAAGAATGCACCAATCCTGTTTTAATTCTTACACATGTTTATTCTTTTTTATAATTTCCATTCAGCTACTTAAACATTGTTCAATACACTGCTTGCATCTATAAGAAAGACAGAAGGCCCTGCATTTAGCCAGACAATTTTGTTGGGTAACAGAGCCACTCAAACTACATTCATTAAAATGCAAATTGGAAGGAAGTATCTATTCAACTGGATACTATCAATTCAACTCCCACCAATAGCACTGCCTTTCAGTGATGGTGGGATTGTGTGCTCCTGTGAGGCAAGAGGCTGTGCTGATTGCAGCAGTGCTGCTGGTAGGGTCTCTCGTGTCAGACAGGCTTTTGCTGAGGAGCCCAGCTAAATGTGACAAACAGCTACTAGGCAGCAGCAGTAGTGCAGGGTGACACTGACGGAGGATCTCTCAGAGACAACAGCAGTGGCCTCATATATAACCTTTGTTAGTACTGCACAGAAGGAGGCACAGTAAGCCTTCTTTTGAAGATCTTTTACCAGGAAAACCCTATGATGAGACAATCCAAAATGAATCAAGAGATAGTGCCAGAAGATGAAACTCCCAGGTCAGATGGCACTCAATGAGCTACTGGAATACAGCAGGGGGCAACTACAAGTGGTACTGTGGCTAATAGCGCAACTGGACTCAAGTCGAAAGGATGTTCAGCTGTTGACGTGCTCACAGGTGAAAGGGAAGTCCAAAGCTGCACAACAGATATTATAGGAACATGGAATGTGAGAAGCATGAATCAGGGGAAGCTATACATAGTAAAACAAGAAATGGAATATATAAACATTGCAAAACTTGTGGTGATTGGGCTAAACTGGATAGAAATGGGACATTTTGAGTCATATAATTGCATAGGGTTTTACTCAGGAAATGAAAATCTAAGAAGGAATGGGATGGCATTTATAGTGAGGAGAGATGTAACAAAAGCAGTCAAAGGATATAATGCAAAGTCTGATTGGATCATATCAATAAGACTTCAGGGAAAAACCCATCAATATAACCTTAATCCAAGTTTATGCTCTGACTACAAAGGCAGAAGAAGAAGGAATCAAAAGATTCTGTGCTGAAGTCCAGGAGGGAATTGATCACACACCAAAACAGGACTTCTTGTCAACTATAGGTGATTGGAATGCAAAAATAGGAAATAGAGTAAAAGCAAAGATTGTAGGAAAATTTTGCCTAGTATCAAGAAAAGAAGGAGAGTGACTGATTGAATTTTGTGAGGCCAACAATTTGTTAATTGCAAACACATTCTTCAAGCAAACCAAGAAGTGACTGTATACATGGATATCACCTGATGGCCAATATAAAAAAAAATACTACGTAATTGGAAGCAGAAGATGGAGAAGCTCCAATCTCTCTGCAAAAACCAGGAGCAAATTGTAGCACAGACTATAGAGATTTTCACATGGGCTATATATCCCGTGACATGAACAGAACAGGGTCAGGAAAGGTTTTCCCTTTCAGATGACGTTGACCCCGTTCTGTCCTACATCCATCCTGCTCCCATGACTGTTCCGGAACAATGTAATCATGATTTTTCATTGTGAATAGACCTCCCATTCTGTCGCTATTACGCAATCATGGGTGTGCGAATAGGAGCCCCGTTCCTGTTCTGAAATGACAGCCATGGAGGGGAGGTCCATTCTGAGCACTTCCTGGTATGATCTGGACATCCAGGTAAGTGGCACCCTTTATTTTATCCTCCCTGTTTTGAATTGTGATTTAAAGTGTGTTTTTGTGCTTGGTGAACTGATTTTATGTTTGGGGGAGTTTTATTTTTTAAATTTACCACCCAGCTGTTATCACGCGATAACGTGATAACATTTCAAATGGCCAGTCGTAAAAGCAGCCTTACGACAGCTGCATTTACGGCCAGCCAGCAAGGGGAGGGGGAGCCCATTCCTGCCACGGAATTAAGGTAAGTGTGTGAAAGGTTTATGTTATTCCATGGCAGGAATGGGAGAGGAATGGGGTATTTTGGCCTCATGTGAAAATCTCCTATGACTACTAATATCAAAAATTAGAGTTAAGCTAAAGAAGAACACTAGACCAACCATCATGCCGAAAGACAGCCTGAAGAACATCTTCATAGGATTTAAAAGTAATGTGAAAAATAGATTTGCACTATTAAGCCTAATTGACCAGGAACTAGAAGAACTCTGGACTGAAGCCAGGGACATTGTCACAGAGGAATGCAAAAAAGCACTATATGTACTCAAAAAGAAAGAGAAGCCTCAATGGATGACAGATGAAACTCTTCAAGCAGTTAAGGACAGATGAGAAATAAAAGTAAAATGTGACAGAAATAGTCCAAATGCTGACTATAACTGTTCAACAAATTGTATGCAGGCACAAGGAGAGCTAGTATAATAATCAATGCAGACAAATAGAAGATGACAACAAAAAAGGAAGAACAAGATAGCTGTTCCACAAGATCCGCAAAATCAAAGGAAAATTTAAATCAAGAGTGGGGATGCTCTACAACCAGCAGGGGAACTCATTACATGAGCAAGTCGAAATAAAAAGCTAATGGAAACAATAAATAGAAGAACTATATAAAAGAGATGAAAGGGTGACAGATTCATTTGAAGAAGAAGTATATGAAGATGAACCTCCAGTTTTGGAAAGTGAAGTGGTAGTTGCACTCAAAGCTCTTGGGAGAAATAAATCACCATGAACAGATGGCATACCAATAGAGCTGCTTCAAGCTACAGACACAGAATCTACTCTAGTTCCAACTAAAATCTGTCAACAGATATGGAAAACAAAAACATCGGCCAACAGATTGGAAACACTCAATATATATTCAATACCCAAGAAAGGAGACACCAAGGATTGCTATCACCACATCAATTTCCCACTTGCATCAATTTCCCATGCAAGCAAAGTGATGCTCAAAATTCTACAACAATGACTTTTACCATTCAGGGAGCCAGAAATGCCAGATGTCCAAGCTGGGTTTAGGCAGGGCTGGTTTAACCATACCGCCAAATCAGCATCTGTGGGCGGGGGCCTCACAGCCAGGGGCCCCCACCCTACCCCCATCCTAACCCTCCTCCTGCAAAAACCTCCTGCAGGCTTGTTTTTAAAAAACAGTGTCTGGTCTCCCAAACTAGAAAAAGAAAGAGAATGAGCGAGCTGCCCTCCATGTGGCTGAAGCTGGAAGGAGTTTGCTGCTCCCTCTGGGAGGTGTAATCCAAAAGTAACTTTCCCAGGCTCTGAATGCAGCCTAGAATGCATTCAAGGTGGGATCCTTAGGTGAGAGTGATCATGTTCTCCTGGAGTTTGTTATACAATGGAAAGGAGAAGCCAGGCATAGTCAGACACGCATTCTTGACTTTAGGAGAGCTGATTTCAGTAAACTCAGGGAAATACTGGGGATGATCCCATGGTCAAGAATACTAAAAGAGAAGAGACCTCAAGACGGATGGGACTTTCTCAAAAGGGAGATACTAAAGGCACAATTTCAAACAGTACCATTGAGGAAGAAAAATGGGAGGTGTCTCAAGAAACCAGGATGGATGACGAAAGAACTTTCAATGGAGCTAAGTTTTAAACGGAACATGTATAGGAAATGGAAAAGGGGGGAAATCACCAAAGAAGAATTCAAACAGATAGCGAACACGTGTAGGAGTAAAGTCAGAAAAGCTAAAGCGCAGAATGAGCTCAGGCTTGCTAGGGAGGTTAAGAACAATAAAAAGGGTTTTTTTGGGTATGTCCGCAGCAAAAGAAGGAAGAAGGAAATGATAGGGCCGCTACGTGGAGAAGATGGCAAAATGCTAACAGGGGACAGAGAAAAGGCAGAATTAATCAACACCTTCTTTGCCTCAGTGTTTTCAGAAAAGGAAAAGGAGGACCAACCTGAGGAGAATGGAACAGAGGACACAATAGGGGAAATCCAGCTCAAAATAAGTAAAGAGGTAGTACAGGAATACCTTCTTAATCTAAATGAATTTAAATCTCCAGGACCAGATGAACTACATCCAAGAGTATTAAAAGAGCTGGCAAATATAATCTCAGAGCCATTGGCAATAATATTTGAGAACTCCTGGAGAACAGGAGAAGTCCCAGCAGACTGGAGGAGGGCAAACGTTGTTCCCATCTTCAAAAAGGGGAAAAAAGGGGATCCCAACAACTATCGTCCAGTTAGTCTGACATCAATACCAGGGAAGATTCTAGAACAGATCATTAAACAGAGAGTCTGTGAACATTTAGAAGGCAATGCCATAATCACAAAAAGTCAACATGGGTTTCAGAGAAACAAGTCATGCCAGACTAATCTGATCTCTTTTTTTGATAAAGTTACCAGCTTGGTAGATGAAGGGAATGCTGTGGACATCGCATACCTTGATTTCAGTAAGGCCTTTGACAAGGTTCCCCATGACATTCTTGCAAACAAGCTTGTAGAATGTGGGCTAGACAAGTTAACTGTTCAATGGATTTGTAATTGGTTGACCAGCCAAACCCAAAGGGTGCTCAGCAGTGGCTCCTCTTCGTCTTGGAAAGATGTGACCAGTGGGGTGCCACAGGGTTCTGTCCTGGGCCCAGTGCTATTCAACATCTTTATCAATGACTTAGATGAGGGAATTAGGGGCATACTTATCAAATTTGCAGATGACACCAAATTGGGAGGAGTAGCTAATACCCTAGAGGACAGGATCAAAATTCAGAATGACCTGGATAGACTGGAGAGCTGGGCCAAAGCTAACAAAATGAAATTCAATACGGAGAAATGTAAAGTACTGCATTTAGAGCGGAAAAATGAAATGCATAAATATAGGATGGGAGAGACCTGGCTGAATGAGACTACGTGCGAAAGGGATCTAGGAGTCCTAGTAGACCACAAGTTGAACATGAGCCAACAGTGTGATGCGGCAGCTAAAAAGGCCAATGCAATTTTGGGCTGTATCAATAGAAGTATAGTGTCTAGATCAAGGGAAGTAATAGTGCCACTCTATTCTGCCTTGGTCAGACCTCACTTAGAATACTATGTTCAGTTCTGGGCACCACAATTCAGAAAGGATATTGACAAATTGGAGCGTGTCCAGAGAAGGGCAACTAAAATGGTGAAAGGTCTGGAAACCATGCCTTATGAGGAGAGACTTAGGGAGCTGGGTATGTTTAGCCTGGAAAAAAGACGGTTTAGAGGCGATATGATAGTCCTGTTTAAGTATTTGAAGGGATGTCACGCTGAGGATGGAGCAGGCTTGTTTTCTGCTGCTCCAGAGACTGGAACACGGAGCAATGGGTGCAAGCTCCAGGAACAGAGATTCCACCTCAACATGAGGAGGAATTTTCTGACAGTAAGAGCTATTTGGCAGTGGAACGCACTCCCTCGGAGCGTGGTGGGGTCTCCTTCCTTGGAGGTCTTTAAACAGAGGCTGGATGGCCATCTGTCGGGGATGCTTTGATTGTGATTTCCTGCGTGGCAGGGGGGTTGGACTGGATGGCCCTCGTGGTCTCTTCCAACTCTGCAATTCTATGATTCTATGATTCTATGATTCTATAATCATAGAATCATAGGGGTGGAAGAGACCCCAACAGCCATCCCTTCCAATCGGCTTCTGCCCTGCAGGAACACACAATCAAAGTCCTCATGACAGATGGCCATCCAGTCTCTGCTTAAAAACCTCCAAAGAAGAAGACTCCACCACACTCCAAAGAAGCAGCACATTCCACTGCCAAACAGCTCTTACTGTCAGGAAGTTCTTCCTAATGTTTAGGTGGAATCTCTTTTCCTGTAGTTTGGAACCCATTGCTCCATGTCCTAGTCTCTGGAGCAGCAGAAAACAAGCTTGCTCCATCCTCAGTATGATATCCCTTCAAACATTTAAACATGGCTATGATGTCATCTTTCAACCGTCTCTTCTCCAGGCTAAACATACCCAGCTCCCTAAGCCGCTCCTCATAGGGCATAAGGTTTATCTCAGGTCAATGTAACCTAACCTATTCACAGTACAGGATGTTCAGAGTACAGTAGGATCCCAGTATTCATGGATACATTATCCATGGGACACAAAACAGCACACCTACCATAGAGTCTTCCTAGAAAATGTGTCACTCACAGGCAACAATCAGAATGAAATATGACGCGGTTTCTTCCATTTTGTCACGGAAGTGACACGGAGGGGTTCCGCAGAGGGACGGCATCGTCCGAAACTGCTCCCCTGTCGCGCGGCAGCAACGGAGCTGTTTTGGAATATATCCTGCCGAAAATCGCATCTGAAAATCTCCTAACTGAGAGAAACATGTTGGTAGCATAAGCTTTTGTGCATCAGATGCATCAGGTATTGCATCTGATGAAGTAGGCTTCACAAACGAAGATCCAGGAAGGACTCACCCGCGCTTTCTGCAAATGCGCTGATGACTGAAAAGGCCAATTCGAGATAAACAAGTCTGGTTGCAGAAAGCACAGCAGAAGGTCTCCTTGGGTGATGTTTCCAGGTTGTGATTCTTTCTGCGTTGTTGTTTCTCTTCAAGACTTGTTTGGCGTGAGTTCATGGGCTATTAGCGCAGAGCAACACTCAGGCCATACACTATCTGCAGAGTCTTGCATGGTTCTGATGTTCCAGCATGCAAGCGTCAGTTTATTTACACCTTTGGGAGCCAATGTGTGCCTTTGTTTCTTTGCCTTTGTTCGACCTCATCAGAAGATGCCCGTTGGCCGCAGCTAGCCAACCAGGTAGATGGGGATGAGCTTTCGTTAGGCCACCTTTTCTAGGCCCCTCTCCATATGGAGCAAGCAGTGCTCTCCTTTAAAAAGGCTGCTTGGTCATTCAGGATGCTGCTGAACAAGACTGTCATCTCCCGGGTCAGCCTCAAGCAACCAAAGTCCTGAGCCACCTCCATGCAGAGTTGGGTCTGCGGCTTCCAGTGCATCTTTACACCTGCCGTTTCGTCCCTCGCCTATCACTACAGGGCTTTTTTCAGAATTGGATTTATCCTTCGAGCCTATGCAATGGATTTTTCTGGTGGAGCACAGTGTGCACAGAACTGGCCTCGCCCTTTAAACCAAAGGTTCATTTGCTGTGGCCTTGCAAGCATGAACGGTAGCAACGAGGTCCTCAGGTCATAGGTTTGATTAGAGTTTCCTTCTCTTAGATGGTTGGCCTTACAGGGTTAGACGAGTACCATCTGCCTGGGTTTGGGAGTTTTCCTTCTCCTAGGATGGTTGCCATAAGGCTAGAGAGCCCATCCTGCCCTTTGACACTCTTTGTCAGACCCTTCAGTTTTGACCTGTCTTGCATGGGAGACCCTACCAGTGGCTATTATGCCACCGCCAGCATAGCTCAAAACTTCATTAGGGTATGCAAGCCTCTCTCCCATGACAAGGGGGCATCAATGGAGAGTCCCATTATATGCAATGGCATAGCAAAATGGTGTCCCTTAAATAAGACAGCAAAATCAAGGTTTGCTTTCTGGATTATTATTTTTTAAAGAATATTTTCAAGCTGTGAATATGTAAATCCGTGGATTCCAAATCCGTGAATACGGAGGGACAACTTACTTTAAAAGTCTTGGACCACTTCAGAACTGAATGACTGATGCACATGGCTCAGGTAACAAATCAATGGCAGTGCTCAGCATTGGCCCCAAGGCTTTTCCTTACCCAGACAGAGGTGGGGAATGTGTGGCCCCCTCAGAAGTTATCAGAATGTAGTTCCCATCGTCCCTCACCAACGTCTATGCTGGCTAAGCCTGATGGGAGTTCCAATCTAAAAACATCTGGAGGGCCACATGCTCATCACTGCATCAGAAGCAGTGGCACTGAATCCCCTTGGGTAACCAGATTTTTCAAATGTTTCTCCCCCTGTGGAACTTTAGGGTATTTTTTAGCCCAAAACTAGGTTTATCATCTCAAGACCCGTATCACAGCACACAGTTATAGCATCTTGAACAGACATAGCAACATCCTATGGAATCCTGGGATTTGGAGTTTAGGGAAGGCTTAGCCAGAGACCTCTAGCACCTCGCCAAATGACAAACCCCATACCATGGCAGTTAAAGTGGAATCATAGTGCTATAATTATGTAGTGTGAAGGGGCCCCTGAATTAGGCTGCACCAAACTTTGATGAGCCATAAGTCACTGAAAGGCATCAGCATGTGCCTTTAACATGTGATAACTTTTTATTATGATCACTCTGTATTTACCAAATTCTAGTGTAGTGTAAATTATATGACAAGGCAGTTAAGATGGATTCTGCAGATGTATACTCAATTACACAAGAGACCCTAATGCCTTCAGGTCTACCATTGTGCAACAGTTGATTGGCTCTTCAACCACCAAGTCAAAAGTGAGAGAAAAGGGCTTCATGTGTGCTTTGTGGAAAGAGTGACTGCACTAAGCACCACACTTACACATTCTCTGAGAAACTGCAACCAACTACAGAACTATTTTTACCTTAGTAGTGTTCCAGTAGGATTCAGGCTTCCAGTTATTCCCTTCCAGTTATTCAAAGTAAAACGTGGTACATGGTGACCTCAGAGGCAAAGGCATAACTCTTTACCAGGTGGACAGAAGATAAAATTTCAGGAAGTATAGTTTTGCTCACTGTTGCATGACAAATTAGTAAAAGACAACCATTTTCAAACACTCCAGAAGAGAGACGCTGATTTCAGTGGAGCTGTCCTATACAAGTGTCACAAAAAATTATTACTAACCCATGAAGTGTGGCCACAGATGATACAACAGCAATGCATTAAAGCCTTAAACTCTGCCTTGGGCAGGCCCTCCCATCTGATCTTGTTTATTTTCATAGGTCAGAAATAAGCAGATTTGACATTAAGCCATATACCCCTTTATATCAAATACAGCACAGTTAAAGGAATATCATCAAACCAAGGCTGGAGACAGTGACTGGAATTCTGTATAGCTTGGCATAGTAGTTCCACATGTGGATCTATACTAAAGCTGGCCAGCCATTCAACCCCCTGTTTTACCATAGAGCAGTCCTCCCATGGCCATTCCATGCGTGGTGGAGAGCTGGGGGGGGGGCAGCCAGAGAAATGTCTGGCTATATCCTTGTTGCTAGACATGACATGATTACATCATTTGCTGTAACTTTTGGAGGACCTCTACTGTTTTCAGCAGATAATACTATATAATCATTTCATATGTGGCTACAGGGACAGAACCAAATGCTTCTTCAATCACACACACACCCCACCCCACCATTGCTGTCCACCAGGCATGCAACCACTCTGCAATAAGTCTAAGAGGGGAAGCTTGGGTCACAGCAGAGGGAGGAATGCCAACTACCTCATTGACCAATCAAATGTTGTGGCACACCCATTTCTTAAAGAGCAATCATTGACAAAAAAAGAAAAAGAAAGAAAAAGAAGCAATATATATATAGACATAAGGTTGACAATTACATCTGCTTACACCATTAACAGGATGCCAGCCAGACATTGGCTTGGATCCAGCCTTTGTCATACTTACAGCAGACATATTGGGATCAGTGGAGCTTAAATTAGTTACAACTAAACCCCAGTCCCATTGATTTCAGTAGTAATGCTCTCACTATGGCTGAGGCTGGAGCCATCCCAATATGGTGGTGTGTGTACAGTTTTTGTATGTTTTTTAAAAAAAGAATTGAAAACATTTTAAGGAGAGAACAATGTGTACACTCATCCCACTTTCATCTCTTGAAACAACCATTTATGTTGTTTCATAAACCCGCAGGACCTGCTTTATCAGAAGGATCAATGGGACAAAAGAAATATATTCATGGGAATGAAGCCTCAGCATATTTCCTCCCTCTCAGAAATGACTCCAAGCTAATACAAACCACACAGGACAACAACTAAAGGGCCACCTACATATAAAATATAATGTCACTGTTTGCTCTGGAGTTGAGGAAGCATTTGTGCACTTAACCAACCCACACCAACCACATCTGTGCTCTGCCCAAATAGCACTCCCCTCAGCTGTTTTAATCTGGTTTTAATATTTTTGGAGAATTTTTAAGAATGTATTTTTCTAATTGTTGTAAGCCACTTTGAGTTCTGATCTGGGAATAAGGCTGGATAGAAACAAAGAGAACCACCACCATCACCACCACCATCTGCATCACTCCCCTCTTTTGGGGCCAATTATATGTTTACCCACAAAACATGTATTAGTAATCTCAGATGTACAGTGTGGTAATGGAGCAGAGAAACGGAAGCTGAAGAGGGAGCTTACTCCTTATCTATTCTTCAGCTTATTCTGTTGTTGTTGTTGTTGTTTTAATTTAAGCAAGGAAGCATTGGGGTCTGTTACACATATTTATGTGTAACATGAAGAGAACACATATAAAGCCATCCCATATTGTCCATCCTGCCGAAAATCGCGTCTGAAAATCTCCTTAGTCTCAAAGGTGCTACAAGATATCTTTGCATTACATGTAGAATAAGGCAATAAGGCTGCAGTCATATACCCACTTACTTGAAAGTGAGGCCTACTGAAGTCAATGGGACGTACTCCTTAGATAACATATATCCTAGGATTGCAATGTTAATGCAAAGCAGCCTTTTCCAAGGTGCTTTGGTCTTCAGTTTAAAGTGTCTGCCCCAGTGAGCATGGCCAATAGTCAGGAATGCTGGGAGCTGTAGTAAACAGGGAAGGCTCTAATAAAGTATCATAGAGCAGTAGTGAATTATGATTAATTTAAGTGATGCATAATTGCTATTTCATGGTACTTGGAAGCACGAGCTAAGAAACCCTCATTTCAAATCTCATCTTCTTTGAGAGGATATATTAAGTCTCATTCCCCACTCATCATATACAATCTAGGCATCATCACCATCATCATCATACCACCACCAAGTTCCAATAATGTTTCTGAACCTCTAAACATTTCTGTGCTTCCCAACAGCCTATGTGATATTGCCCTTTTCATGTTATTTCTCTTCATGTTTCTGCACTCTCAGTTGACACAAGTAATCACTGCCATATGTTTTTAAAAAAAGCTTTTGAAAATGTGAATATTCGACGGGGCGGGGGAGGAGTTTGGGAGTTTTTTAAAAATCATTTTCTTCAAATGAAAAATCTCAAAATTCAAAATTCCCTGAAAAGCAATACAAGTAACCCACAAGCAAATATGTTTGGAAGCAGGGTAACACTATTACAAACAACTCAGTTCCTGAAATCAACTTGCACAAATGAGTGAAATATTAACAAATATTTTAAAAACCTACATATAGTATTATGCAGATTCTTATTAAAATACTTCAAATTGATTTGTTTACTGTTCAATAGGCTACCCTATAGGTTCTTTCAAAGAAAATTATTCAAGAACCTGTATTTGTTTAAAAGCTTGCCAGTAAAAAGGCTCCCAAGTCTTAATCCCCTTTCTGTGACACACCAATGAAACTTAGGAAGCTCTTTTGACTATTGACTTTTTCACGTGGAAACCGATCTGCTGAGACTGGAAGTGAAAAGAGGCCATTTCTTGAAAGAAGAGGGGGGGACCAACCCTCTGAAGCACTGAAGAAGTCGTCATCCTTGGCCTGTGTTGTAGCAGCAGCAGCGGCAGCAATGGCAAAAGCTTTCTGATCCTCAGATTTGTAAACTTGTAGACATAATAATGCCATTTTTCTAGTGTTAGCAGGTGTCCTGTCTGGACGTTGTTGCCTCAGCCTCCAGCAGGGCTGGGAATTAGAAAATTGTCTGTCTTTCCTGAACCGTGAAGTGCTTCTCTTAAATAAAGGCCAGGTCAGATGTTAAAGGAACATTCTTGTCTCCTGAAGCCGAAATAATCTACAGTCACATAAAGAAATGAAGGCATCCTCCGCCTTCTCCTGAAATGGTCACTCTCTTGATCCACCATGCCATTCTGGCATGGAAGAGAATGGCTGAGCAAATAAATCAATAAAAACACCTCCTGATTCCTTGACATTTCACAGTATTCACCCACCCCCATCTCTGCTTTCCATTCTCATTGTGGGCTCCATATCATTGGGACCTCTACTAGTTTTCCTGATGAATCTTAAATGTTACAAGAAACATAAAATTTCACTGAAAGCATTCTCCAGATTTCTTACCTGCCTCTCTTTAATCCATTCTGTTGCTGCCATGGAATCAAACTGCATCTGCTAGGTCAAATGACATAAACATAATACTGTATACTAAGCTATCATCAGTTATACTTTGTATGCAGTCTCCCTCCTAATTCATTTGGATATGAAACCCATTAACAGAGCAATCCAGTGGGAGTGCTGGTGGTGCAGAGGTTCCACAACATAACTACCATGACTTCTTAAGCCCTGCTGTTTCTCTTTGGTCAGGGGCAGGTGATGGTGGAGCAGCTTTATCTTGGTTGTTTGTCTCTTTGCTTTCCCTCACCCCCTACTCTGCTGTTGTGATCGATGGGAGGGAAATAACTCAAATAGCTACATGGCTGGTGTAGCTGACAGTTCTTTTTGGTAGGTACTTTGGAGTAACAAGAGGACTTGGTTCCTGTGGGCCCTCAAATACCACTGGCATGACTCCAGAATGCCCAGTTTCCAACCATGACCTCCAGACACATTGGCAGAGGACAGCTATGCCTGTAAAGCTCTCTTTGGGTGTGCTGGAGGGGGGGCTTTGTTGGTATAAATGCCACCCTGCTTACTAGGCTTTCGTCTCTGCTACTCTGCTGTTTCGGCTGTTGGTTGGGCTTTCAACTTGCACCTGAAGGCAGCTATCCCAAGTATATTTACAGAATAGCCAGTTCCATTAAAATCATTTTTTTTAACAAATTGGGATACTCTAGACAGGGTGGACAACTACAAACACAACAGGGGCCACTTTTCCTTCAGAGCTGGCCCGGCAGACCTCAGCAGCATGTTTCAGCATGCCCAAAGTGAAATGATGTCACTTCCATCTGCCATTTTGGCCCATTTTTTTCTTTCTTTTTTTGGAGGGGGGTCTGTTTTGGGGAGATTTGGATGGGCCAGGGGGCTAGGGGAGCAAACTGTTGCCTTTTTAGGTAGTTTTGGGAGATCTGGGGTGGTTTGGTGGCCAAAAAAATTGCCTCCAAATAAACCTGGGGGAAAATTAAAAATTAGGAGCTGATCTAATGGCTTCTGAGGGGGCTCCATGAGCTGCACTTGGGGTCCCAAAGGCTGTATGTGGCCCACAGGCTGCACTTCACCTACCCCTTCTCTAAAGATCTCTGACTGATTTTCTTGTTCTCATGATTGTCCTATTCTCTTACTCCTGTCTATAAGCATATTACTTATGAATAAGCATGTAACTGATATGCACATACACATCATTTCTACTTCTGGTGGATGTAATACAGCTGTTAGGGTGGTTCACAAGGAGGAGAACCCTGAAAGAGAAAATCTTTGTTTGAACACCGTGGTGCAGAAAAACAACTTTGACTTCAAAGTTTGGAAAAAAGAGATACTTTAAAATTTTAGGCCACCAAATAATCCATAACATGTACACGTGAGCTACGGGGAAATCTCTTTCCCCTTCCTCCCCTACATTGTTCTTACCTCTTCCAAGAAGAGCTGTTTTCTTTAATCAATTAATTGATTCAGAGCATTTTATGTAACTAAAAAAACATATCCAATACATGTGAACATATCAATGTGTGGAGTTTAGAGTCCTTATAAAACTGCAGATGGCAAGCGCCACTTAAGAAGAGGCATTTCCCCATCTGTCTCTCATCACAGGAGGGAATTCCTCTTCTAAGACAGCATCTGTTGCAATATATGCATGACATCTGAAAACAAAGTATGCCCTTTTCTTCATAATTATATATAAACAAACCTGATTTTATCAATTAATTGATTGATTTAGCAATGAAAGCTCATTTGTCTAATTGTTTGAACTGTCTAATGGTTTGAAGTTACAGGAGAGTAGGTTTCGATTGGACATTAGAAGGAACTTCTTGATAGTGAGAGCGGTTCGGCAGTAGAACCAGTTGCCTAGAGAACTGGTGGGTCTCCTTCTCAGGGCGTCTTCAAAAAGAGGCTGGACAACTACCTGCTAGGGATGCTTTAGCTGGAGATCCTAGTTTGAGCAGGGAATTAGACTCAATGGTCCATGAGCCCCCTTCCAACTGTATGATTCTATGACTCTAAGACTACAGTTGTCCCTTCATATTTGCTGGGGTTTGGTTCTAGGACTCCCCGTGGATACCAAAATACATGAATACTCAAGTCCCATTATATGCAATGGCATAGCAAAATGGTGTCCCTTATATAAGATGGCAAAATCAAGGTTTGCTTTTCGGATTATTATTTTTTAAAGAATATTTTCAAGCCATGAATACTTAAATCTGTGGATACCAAATCATGGATACGGAGGGACAACTGTATATTGTTGTTGTTGGGTGCCTTCAAGTTATTTCCAACATATGGCAACCCTAAGGTGAACCTATCACAGGTTTTCTTGGCAAGATTTGTTCTGAGGGGTTTGCCTTTGCTTCCCTCTCAAGTTGAGAGAGTGAGTTCCCATGGCCAAGTGGGGATTTGAACCTGTTGCCCAACTCTCGCACTACTACACCACACTGCCTCTCTATGACTGTATAATTGACTAGCCCACAATTCCATCAATTTCATTGGATGCCAGTCTTACTTTTATTCATTACTCCTGGAAGACAATATCCAAAGGAAGAAAGGATATCTGTAATTAATTCTGCATAAGGTAACTAGTGGGGTAAGTGGAATTTAAATACATAAAGCTGATAGTGGAATTGCATGCTAATTTAAGGATATGTATGTTGGTGGTTTCATGTTCTAACAGAGGTACAGTATGGATGGTGATGCTGCTGACTCATATAGCTACCTTAGAAGAGCTTACTTTTCTAACAGGTTCTAAGATGACTAGAACCATCTCCTTCAAGTGTGCATGCTGGCCCTGCTTGGCTGCCTCTTCTTCACCCAAAATGTCTCAAGAAGGTTCAAAAATAAGCTATGCAGCCCTGTATTAACTGAAGCTTGCAAACTGACCAATAAGCTACACAACTGTCCTCCAGAGGATCTTCAAAAGCCTCTTGAAGTTGAACTCTGTCAGTTCCTATTGCTAGGAGAAGTAGTAGCAGCCCAGAAATGCATGGTAATTAGCAATTTTCAAAGAGAAAGCAGAAATAGCACAGGCTTTACAACCCACACAGTCTAGTTTTTCCCTCTCTCTCTTTTTAAACTGTTTCTCTTCCTGTATAGAATTCAAGAGTTTTCCTCTTAAATGCAGTATAGATTCCCCAACCTGTGAGGGGCAACTTGAACAGATGCAAGCTTATCCCAGGAAGTTTTAATGGCCCTCATCAGGGGGATAAGAACAGTAGCACCATTTGTGTTTTAGCAATACAACACACCCCTGAAAACACAAAATCATCTGCAAATGGCAATTATTGTTTCTCTTTGATCTGGGGACATCTGACATCCAAACAATCAAAATGTCCTAGCCATAGTCAGAATTACTATCATAATAATAAAAGGGTAATGGAGGTTCCAGGTCTTTCAATAGTACATCTAGTGAAAAAGAAGACATGTGTACAGAGGAGCCTAATGATGATCCAGAACCTGAATCTGAATCTCCTTTGGGTTCACACTGGTGCATGTATTGCACTGGCCATGTAGTAGGCACTGATGATGATAATGGACAGACATTTGCAATATTGGCAGAGTGTGCAGCATGGGCTAGAGAATTGGCATAGTGCAGTAAGTGTGACTTTCAAGGTTTCTTGTTTAGGTATCTTTGGTTGCAATACCTTTATTGAGGTTGGTACAGATAATATCACGGAAGACTTAGGGCTCCTCTATAAGAGGCAAAAAAATGTGGATTGATGCACACTAACGCCAGTTCACAGCAGCGTTCATTTGTCTCCATGGTTGTTGTTTTTCAAGATTGCAGGCATGCAAAGCCATACATATTTGTTGTTCAAACAGGCATGCCTGCGAATCAAGATGGCAGGTGTGAGTGAATTACTCACATTTTTATTGTCACCAATTGCCGCCACTGAACAGTATTTAAAAAAAAAGGTAAATCCAAGGTGTGGAAGTGCAATTTTCCACTTAAATAAACAGAAAAAAAGGGGGGGAGGCTGTTTTGTTGCCTCAGTGCACAATCGCTGTGGCAAAAATCCAACATGGTGGTTTCCGGCACTTGCCTTGCTGGCAAGCTCTGCCCCTTGTGCATGTCTGACCAATCAGCTTTCCACTTCCACTCTTATTGGGAATGCACAGCAAAGTGAATCAGTTGTCCCAATGAGTGAGAATGCGCATTTCCTTCAGAATTTTTAAAAAAATATGGGAAAAGCTGGAAAGGCTTTTCCCATGAAGTATTTGGAGGGGTTTTTTTCCTACCTCCTGAATGTATGTGGGATCTCATTTAGACAAAATGAATTCTCCTCGAATTCTATGAGGAGTATTTTCAGTGTTTAGACAAGCCCTTAGTAGTTGTTCAAGAAAAGATTCATATTGCAGAAGAGATAGCATGTAATAGCCATGGTAGACCAGTGTGTGTGTGTGTGTGTGTGTGTGTACACGCATGCATATTGCTGGGTGTATGGAAATGGTAAAAGTGAACTTTGGTACCTGTTCTACTTCTTCCAAATGGGAATTAGCACAAGACGGTTGTGAGATAGCTCTCTAGATGGGGAAGGAGAGACATTTTTTATTTTTATTTTTATTTTTATTTTATTTAGTTATTTATACCCCGCTCTTCAGCCACAAGGCTATCAGAGCGGCTTACAAAAATTGTTTTAAGCAATAGCAATTTACACATCTACACTGCATTAAACAGTTCCCAATGTGTGTTAGCTAATTGCCCCCACAAGCTGGGTACTCAATTTACCGACCTACGAAAGGATGGAAGGCTGAGTGAACCTTGGAGCCCACTGGAATCGAACTTGCAATGTGTTGGCTTACAGTACTGGCAATAGGATGACAGGGGATGTATCTCACCATCATCTCACCAGGTTCTACACCATCAACAATCCTCATAAAGGAAACAAAACATTTAAGATGACCATAAGAAGGGGGAGATAAAGGAGGAAGGGGATGAGGGATGACAACAACAATGTGAATGGTTACTTGCCATAACTGTTCTGTATTCACAGTGGCTGGTTAGTCCTAATTGTGATACTATTGCAATGATCATAATTCCCCCCTCCGACCTATTTTATCAGGCATCAGCTGCAAGGGGACAAGGAGGTCCATTCTGTTGTTGACTGGGGCATGGGTGAATGACATTTCCTTCAAATTTGGGGGCATCAGGCCAGGGGGGGTTACGTAGTTAAAGTATACTCAACTAAACAGCTGATGTAGAATACTGGCCAGTAATGGTTAGTAGAATCTCTTGGTTGGAACTGATGATCTTAGTATCAGTACCAGTGGCTATGATAATCTCATAACTGGGATGACAAGAATATGTTGATTCTGACGTTCTTTTCAGGCCCAGTAATCATCATGGTATTTATGATCTTTTCAATCCTGAGGATCATCAGGGTATTGATGAGTTGAATGGTACTGTGAGTCATTTCTCTGCCTTGGGAAAGGAGAATTAAATTAGTATCAAGAACCTCTTCACACAATGAGCATCAGATTTTTGTCTCAGAGCAGATTTCCCTGCATGATGAAGAATTTCTACCATTATCATTATTATTAATTCATTTATACCTGTGTTTTCCCCAAAACGGGTACACTAGGTGGCTTACAAAAATTAAAACAAATAAAGATAACAACACAAAGGCACAAGTAAAATCATATACAGTACAAAGTTATTGTTAAAATGAACAAATCTTTGTCTCAAAGTATCCACTTGCTCCCTTTGTTTTGAGGTGCCCTGAAGAGACTGATGGCATCAGCTTTCTTCAGGAACCAGATCATCCTGAACTTCATCCTCAGAGGCTGAACCAATGGATCTGGACATCTGAAAGAGCATTTTACTGAGCAAGTGACAGTTTTGCATCAAAGATATCTGTGGGAGGGATGAGTAGGCATCGAACGGATTGTTTGAATTAGAACCTGCTGAACTAAGACATCAGAAGTCTTCTTTTACTTCTTTTTCTTTTTGTGAGAATCATGTCATCACATTTCTGATTAATATGTATGGCTGTGAAAGCTGGACAGTGAAGAAAGCTGACAGGAAGAGAATCAACTCATTTGAAATGTGGTGCTGGAGGAGAGTCCTACGGATACCATGGACTGCCAAAAGGACAAATAAATGTCTCCATGAGGAAATCAAGCCTTGCAGCCAAAATGACTAAACTGAGACTGTTGTACTTTGGACATATCATGAGAAGATAATGATTCATTAAAAAAGACAAGAATGCTTGGCAAAGTAGAAGGCAGTAGGAAACGAGAAAGACCACATTTCAGGTGGATAGACTAAAGAAAGCCACTGCCCTGTGTGTAAGACCTAAGCAGAGCTGTTGATCACAGAGTGACTTGATGGTCTCTCATTCATAGGTTTGCCATAAGTCAAAGTTGCCTTAATGACAATTAACAACAATTTCAATTTAGGTGTTTTGATCTCAGCACTGTTAGGGCAAAATTGTATTGGTATCAATGGCAATTGAACTCGATGCTGACAACAGAATATTCAGTGTACCAATTGGTTTACAGTAGGACCCCTGTGCCCTGTGGATAATAGCGAACACCATTGAAAATAATGGGACTTCTGGTTTTAAAAAAAACCATAGAGTTGCCTTGGAGGAGCTAGAAAATGACTAGAGAGGACACATTTTCTAGGATGACTATGGCAGGTGTGCTGTTTTGTGTCACATAGATAATTGAATAAGTGGATAATGAATTAGTGGATATGGGGGTCCTACTGTATAAACTGTTGGTTCTAACACAGTAGTACAAGATTCCACAGGTTGTACCATATATTTACAAACAGAGTCCATTGGTCATGTGTGCCACAATTGCCTGGTAAAGTCCAAATAGATCTTCCATGGGTCAAATAGATCTTGCATGCTGTGATTCTTCCAAACAGAGGAGACATCACTAGAGACTGTCTGACAGAGATTGTATGATCACAATCAGCATACTATCTGAAGAGATCTGATGAGGCCACAGGCCTCTGGGCTGAAGTTATCACCAAATCAGGGGAATGATCTCTGCCAACAAAAAAAGACCTTTACTTGAAGATTGAAAATGAGTAAGGAAAAGCTTTTCTCTGATAACACTCAGAAAGGATCTGCTAGAGCTGCCACCATTGTGGCAAACAAAATAGAACTGAGGAGATGACCTCTGAGACCTTCACATAAAAGAGGAGGGAGGAACTACCTTAGTTATCTAGGAGGTTCTGAGAGTTTCTTTGTGCAGGCAAAGACCCTTATGTGTGATGCACAGAGATGATAATGAAGACATTTTAATTACAAAGAAGGAGAAAATAGGGAGGGAGCCAGCGTGATGTAGTGGTTTGAGCATTGCCTTGGGACTCTGGGAGACCTGGGTTCAAATCCCCACTCAGCTGTGGGAACCCATGGGATGATCTTGGGCAAGTTACACTCTCTCAGGACTTTTTCAAATGGGGTAAAAAAAAAAACAACCAGGAGGTCAGGAGAAGAACGGGGCTGTCGCGCTTACGGAGCCCGGTTTCAGACGATGCAGGCCTCCTCTGTCCTCCTCCCGACCTTCCCCCGTGTTTCCTCCATGCTGCGGGTGCCACTTTTTATTGACGGGGGTTCTCTGTGAATAAAAGCAGCATGTTTCTTGTGCAGGCAGCATGGAGGAAGGATGGGGGAAGGTCAGGAGGAGGACGGGGTTGTCTGAAACAGAGCTCTGTAAGCGCGACAGCCCTGTTCTTCTCCCGACCTCCTCGGTGGGGGGTTTACCCCATTTGAAAAAGTCCTCAGTCTCTGAGGAAGATGATAGCAAGCCTCCTCTGAACCTTGCCAAGACAACTCTAGAACAGGGTTGCTATAAGTCAGCCTTAAGGCACAAAACAGCCACAGGACAATGGTGCCATCAAGGTAGGATTCAGGGGCAGATAATGGAATTGATCACCTAGTATCAGAGGAGCAGAAAAGGCCAAAGACATTGTAATTATTATATTTGGTGGTTTTTAAAATATTTTTTAAAAATACATCTTAAACAATAAATAAATAAATATTTTTTTTAAAAAACTAAACTCTGAGTAAGGAAAGAAGATAGGATTTTTATGGGATGACAGTGAATCAGACCTTAGGAGGGACAGCTGTGTAACAAATTCTGCATTGTGCAGAGAGGCTGAAACAAAACGGTAGTTATTTCATTAGACACTGGCTGCCTATCCTAGCTGCAGTAACCTGATTAGTTTTGTATAAATTGGCAGGAGTTCTCTACCATATCTATTTTCCTCCCCATAATCAATTCAGTTTCCAAAGAAGCCCCAGATGGGCTCTTTGCTTGGCTTTTGATTAAGTGGCATACATACACAGCAGCCTGTCCGCCTCCACCTCCACCACCACCCCGCACCAAAGACACAATACACTTGCTATGAACTCACTCCCTTAACAAAGATCCAGGAAGGTATATTTTGGAGAGGGGGGATTTCATTTGATTATGTCATGGGGTTTTGTTATTGCTTTGCACGCCCATCTGGGTACTTTTAATTGATGAGCAGAATATTAATTGCTATTATAAATTGTTACCATATTATTGATATTATTTACGCTGAATATATTATGATCACGTTTCTCCTCTTCCCCAAATAATGGGTTAAGTCAAAAAGGAAAGATGAAAAGTGGCACAACTTTTGCCTGGGCCACCTCACAAAAAATCTCTGCTAAAAGACTAATTTTGATGTTCAGAAAAGTTCCCATTTAAAAAAATAAAGAAATTAATGAAAGGATTACAAAGTAGTGGTTACATAACTAATGGACTGATATGGTTAACCTGCTTATTCCCAGTGCACAAATGAAAAATGTGGATTTTTAGCTGTCCTCTGTAAAGTGAGGAACAACATATTCTATTTATTGCTTCATCCATTCATTGATACTGATTTTAAGAGAGAGAATATCTGAAGACAGGCTATAAAACCAAGGAACTATTGTTTTAATTAACTAACCCCATAATATTATCTATATTCGTATAGATTAGGGCTTCTTTCATTAATGAAATTAAGGATGAAAGGAAATAAAATACCACTTTTTAAAGTCCAAAGTTTAAGGAGATTGACATTATTTAATTTATACACAGAAGTAGCAATCACTGGTAAATAGAAAAAAAAATCCCTATTAGGGTCTGTATAGGCTATTTGTTTTTGGGAAGGAAGTGTCTGACAAGTACACACTGACAGAAGAAAAAAAAATGATTTCTCTTGAAACTGGCTTTCCCTTTAATGTCCCTGTGGTGTGCCTAACCTTTTGGGAAAGTGCTGCAGGATTATCACTTAAGGACACTCCTTCCTTTCTGACTAAGGAGGATTTTTAACATTCTAAATTCACTTTCTGGCCATCGGACATGAGGAGAATGTTTTAAAAGGATCATTGTAAGCTGTTTGCTTGGAAGAGCGAGCAAAAACAAAGAGAATTCCTAGCTCTCATTAACTCCAATGTTTACTATTATCCCAATAAGTACCATTATAATATCACCACATGAACACTATAGAAAATGCCTCCTGAAATCATGTCTCTCCAGGACATTTTAAAATTCTACTATCCCTGAAATGCAAGGTTTCTCATCTAAGTAGTGTCTTCATACACACAGACGCATGCATGCTCGTACAGAAGCATACACACACGTCTATATCCTTGTGACAAATGGCACTTTAAAGTCCCCTGACAAATGAAGAAGCCACAGTTAAATATTTCAAGATCTCCATGACATGAGTTTCCGCTAATGCATGCACTGTTGGGAGACATCTGTCTTCGGCACCTAATAAAGTAGTCTAGGTATAAAATGAACTTCATAGGATTGCTTTGACACTAAAGGCACATATGGCTAATAATTAGCTGGATATCTCTTATAGTTAAATGATTTTTCTTTCGCTCTACCTCTCTCCCTCTCTCTCACCCATTCGCATCAATAATAGAAGCAAACAAAGTTCCAATTGTTCCCTGTTGCGGGACATTATGTGCCTGAATAAATGGATGTTGGCTGTGTCTACATGGATTTGCCATATGGCTACAAAGGCCAGAAGAATAGGGGCAGTGTGCTTTGTGATGGGAATAAGAAGGAGGCAGTGCCACGCAGTGTGTAGCCAATCCAAGTTGAGCAGAGAAACAGAACAGCACACCTTCTAAAGAGATCTGGGAGACAGAAAATTAGTTTCTCTCTTCTCCTATACTAGAATAAGGCAACTTGGGTGGGGGGAACTATTTCTATATTTTACAAGTGGATAGTCAGCCTCCCCTTGAAGTAGACGGAATCATACAAATAGCAAAGTGTAGATCAATGAGGTTCTGTATCATGTAGGCCCCAAAACCATGTTAATCTGTAGTGGAAAATGAGCTGCTGCGACCTTTTTTGAAACTGATAGGGGCCTTTCCCAATTTTGAGTGCAACTAGCATACAGTTCTTATTCATTTGTTTTGGCCTAGCCAAGCCTTCAGTCTCTGCATGTTGCTGTTGTTGCTGGGAAATCACATTTGTCTCGTGCTCATGCCCCAGTATTTTGTCCAAAGGATAAGGATGTTTTTCCTCTCCAGCAGTCCCAATGATACTGTGAGGATAGTGCCACAGGCACATATTAGATAATGAATCCACTCAAATATCATGGACTGACAATTTATCATAATTTGTGGATTCCTAAATAGCTATTAGCAATGTTTCTGATCAAAGCATCAGGAATAAACATTTTAGTCACCAGATAAGGGGACAAGTCTTTTTATGGATTAAGAAGGGATTAGAAAGTGACAAGCAGAATAGCTGTAGGCAGGCAGTTCTCCCAAAAGAAGGAAGTGCCATGTAGACGTCTGTAGGAAGACCAGTGATATTTAACTTTCTCATAAATGATCTGAAGCTTGGAGTGAAAAGTGAGGCAGGCAAGTTTGAAGATGAATTATTAAAGGTGGTCAAAAATCCAAGCTGATTGCAAAAGGTTCCAAAAGGACTGGGTGAATGGGCAACAATGCGGCAAATGAATTTCAGTACAAAAGTGAAGTAATGCATACTGGAGCAGAAATTTCTAACCCCATATACACTGATGGGGGTCTGAGCAGCCAGTGATCAATCAGTAAAGAGCTCTTGGGGTCCTGCTGAAGAGCACATGGCAAAAATAACCTCAGTGTATACAGCTGTGAGGAAAGGCACTTCCATGCTAGGGGTTATTAGAACAGGAATGAAATTAAAGTTGTCCTTATCTAAATTCACATGTAAAAATAGATGTTACAGCTGCTTACAAAATATTCTATACAGTTCTGGTCCCACATCTGGGGGAAAAAGTGATGACACAGAACTAGGAAAAAAAAACTGTAGAGAAAGGCAAGCAAACCTAATCTGAAAAGATGTGTGGTAGACCTTTGTAAAATTATACATAGCATGAAGCTATGTAAAATTATACATAGGATATGCCCTGGTGGCGCAGTGGTTAAATGCCAGTACTGCAAGTCACCACGTTGCAAGTTCAATTCCAGAGGGCTCTAAGGTTCACTCAGCCTTCCATCCTTCCGTAGGTCGGTAAAGTGAGTACCCGGCTTGTGGGGGCAATTAGCTAACACATTGGAAACTGCTTAATGCAGTGTAGATGTGTAAATTGCTATTGCTTAAAACAAAATTGTAAGCCACTCTGATAACCTTGTGGAGGAAGAGCTGGGTATAAATAACCAATTAAAAAATGGATACATTTTGCACCGTCTCTTACAATACTTGAACTTACAGTCATCCCCTGAAATGTATTGGCAGTTGACTGAGGAAAGAGGAACAAGAGCACAAGGCACAATCAGCTTATGGAATCTGGTACCTTTAAAAGGGGGTCTTTACATAGATGGAGGTTAAGCCAATCCACCGTTTATTAATCAGCTGGACATGTGGGTCCTTTGGAACCAGATCGAAGAACCTTGAAAAATTATGTCCCAGATTTTCCCCTAGTCAGCAGGGTGAAAGGCTACTGACTTAGTGCCCTTGTTTATGAGCCCTGGTGGCACAGTGGTTCAGTGCCGGTACTGCAGCCACAACATTGTAAGTTTGATCCTGCAGGGCTCCAGGTTGACTCAGCCTTCCATCCTTCTGTAGGTCAGTAAAATGAGTACCCAGCTTGCTGGTGGCAATTAGCTAACACATTTTAATCTGCTTAGAGGGTGCTTAGCACTATAAAGCAGTATAGAAATGTAAGTGCTGTTGCTATTGCTTGTTTCTGGACTTCCTAGAGACAACTGGCTACGCTTCTGTGGAAAATGGAATGCCATAGTACATTCTTTCAATGTGATCTAGTGCAGTTCTCATTATGCTTCTATGAAATCTTTCTTGGCTTTTGTGTTATAAAAAGTGATTTACTTTGTGATATATATGACTAATGAACTTACTGTTTATAACAGGGAATCCAAAATAATAGTTTTATATATAGTGGGCCCTCGGTATCTGCAGACTAGGTATCCAGGGATTTGAGCAACTGTGGATTGAAAATGAGGATTTTTTTAAAAATTACCTGTGATCAACTGCAGCCAGGCCAAGAAGCAGTCCCAGGGCAGTAGTGGAGGCTGTGGCAATAAAACCCGGACACCAGGCACAGATCCTTCCTGCTTTGGCACAGCAGGAAGCAGGAAGAAGGTGCGCCTGACAGTCAGAGCTTGCTGCTGCCTCCGTTTCCCTCCCCTCCACCCACTATGCTGATTGAAGTCAACCCCAGGATGATTCTACCATGGGAGAGAGAAGGGGGTGAGGTGGTGGCAGCAAGCCCTGAGCATCAGGTGCTTGCCACTTCTGCCTCCCATGCTAGAATCTCCTGGAATTGACTTCAATCAGCAAAGGATGGGGAGGCAGTGGCAGCAAGCCCCAAACATCAGGTGTACATTCTCCCCGCTTCCTGCTGGGGGCAGAATTGCTGCAGCCTAAGCAGGAAGAACGAGCGCCTGGTGCCTGGGCCTTACTGCTGCAGCCTCAGCTATGGCCGTGGGACCACTTCTTGGCCTGGTTGCAGTCAATCACAGATAATTTTAAATTTTAAATAGTGACATGAGCATCTGAATTTTTTGGTACCCATGGGGGGGGCTGTAACCAAACCCCCACAGATAGCAAGGGCCCACTGTATTCACTAGGAGGCCATGATAATTATTTGAAGATGACATGTCTTTATAGTCCCCCCCCCCCCCCGTTTCTATTACTGCTGGAGAGCCCTGCAGTGCACCCAGCAACACAACCCTTCATTCCCATGCCATGACGATTTGTGTTTGTTAAGATAGGTTGGGTTTTTTTTTTCATTTTCTTTTGAAAGTCTCCTCTTCTCCAAAGATGGCGTATGCTTGTGACACAGGAGGCTGTTGGTGAGCATCCAAATTTCACAGTAGAAGAGCTTAACTCCTCAAAAATCACAGAATTCTGTTCCCTATTATCTCTATACAAGGTGGAGAAATAATTTTCCCATACCTCTGCAGGAATGTTGCAAAGGGGACAGCCTGAAGGTTACCTATCATGCCTGTGACTGCTGACCAAAATTTCTTTGTAAGGAAAAGTATACCATTGCCTATGTATAGCTTCTTTCTTTTTCTTTGCTATCAGCATCTTATACTCTCTTTTAGCAGTATAATAAGATAGTGGCAAGGTCCAGCAGTTATCTCTCCTGTATTGATGGTACATATTCCTTGGCATCAGCACACTCTTTATCAAACCACAGGGCTGTCCTTTTATGTCTGGAATTTTTAGGCCTGCTCTCCATACACCTCAGTGATATTGCCAATACTGAGAGGAGCTGAGAATAATTAGCCAATGCATCCTATGCATCATCGGTTTTAATAATATGATTTTTAAACCCCATGCACAGTGTAGAATTTAAGATTGCTGGGATTTCCCCTTTCAAGTGCGCTGTCCATAGCAACCTTTTCTGCCCAACCACCATTGCTGAATTGGTAAACTGGGATTGTTTCTGTAAAGGGATATTACTCAGAATCCCAACAGTGAGAGAGAGGGGTAAACAATCACCTTCAAGTCTATAGGCTACAGCAAATTTATCTATAAAATTTTTAAAAAGTGTCAGAAACTAAAACGTAGTCAATAGTACTACTACCTTTGGCTGATATATAGGATGGAGTATACATCTCCCTTTATTTTCTTTAAAACACCATGTCTGTCTGTCTGTCTGTCTGTCTGTGTGAGAGAGAGAGAACCTTCAAATCGTCTGTTGACTTAAGGCAGCTCTATGAATTTGATAGGGTTTCAATTCTGAGGAGATTATCAGACGCTCTATATATGGTGTTATAACGACGCCAGGAGATTGCTAAAGAGCTTGCTTTTCACATGATGTCATGCCCGTGTTGTCATGCTCCTGTTCTGCCGCTGTTCCACCAGTGCTGCTTTTTATTGACGGGAGAACCTGTCAATGGATCCCCCATTCTGTTTCTGTAACAGAATATCATACTTCTGAAAAGGTGCCTTGTTATACTGGTGCAATGCCAGCATCAATGGGAGGTCCCTGCCAGAAGACTTCCGGGTGAGATTGGGACTTCAAGGTGACACACTTTTTTGTACCCTTCCCGGGTTACTTGTGATGTTTTCAGTGTGGTTTTGTGCTTGGTGTTACTTTTTAAACTTTACTTTGCTTTTAAAGTTTGAATTTCCCACGCTCTCATCTTCTTGCGAGAGCTGGCGCAATTTCATCCCAGGAAGTGAATGGAGCTTCGTTTGAGCTCCATTCACTCCTGGGCTGCCGAATAAGGTAGGTGTGAAACTTTTCATTGCTCTGCCGGGACAGGGAGGTGAGAGGGGCAGAAGAGGAGACTGTGAGATGGGAACACTTTTTTTGTTCCTGTCTGATAATCTCCTGACTCACAGCAACCCTATCATAGAGTTTTCTTGTCAAGATTTATTCAGAGGTTTGTCATTGCCTTTGTCTAAGGCTGAGAGTGGGGGGTTGTTTAGACAATGAAAAAAATCCTCAAAGAATGTGGGCAGAATACCTTTTGTCCAGATGAGTTCCTGCCGGAATTCCCCATATTGGAAAGAAGGGGGGCTGAAAACACCGAGTAGTTCACAATAACAGTTTTTGCTGTTTTTTGCAATCTTTTTTTAAAAGTACACAAAAATGAACATAACAGGCTGCCTGAACAACCAATTCAAATTGGGGCACATCCAGGAAGTCAAAACGTGATTGGTGAGATGTGCGCAGGGGCAGGCTTGCTGGTGACAAAATGGCTGGAGCCACCATTGTTGTTTTCTGGGACACAAGTACACGATTGAGCACAATTTTCAAGCAGCAAATAAAAAAAATGCTTGTAAGCAGAAGATCGCTCTTCTGCATCTCTCATTTAACAGCAAAAAGGGGAGGAATGGAGGAAGCTTTTTGTGAGATAATAAGGCAGGTAATTCACTTGCGGACACCATCTTTTCTTGCAGGCATGCTCCACGTGAACTGCAAGCTCAGATAGCTTTCCATGCCAGTGATCTTTCGAATGATTTGTGGGGACAAATGAACAATGCACTATTTTTTGCAATTAATTCTCCCATCTAGCTGAGTCTGGGGTGAACTTGGGCACATCACACTTTCTGGATCCATCAAGAGTGTGACTTGCTCAAGGTCACCCATTGGGATTTGATGGCTGAGCAGGAATTTGAACCCTGGTCTCCCTGAGTCCTAGGTGTTGTCTATACGGCAAAAATACTCCTTATAGAATCGAGGAGAATATAATTTGTCTTAATGAGATCCCACATCAATCCACTGTATTGAGGAGGAGGGACCAAAAATGCCAAAAACTTCCCAGGAAAAGCTTTTGCGGCTTTTCCTGTATTTTTTAAAAAACTCCACAGGGAATGCACATTCCCACTCATTGGGACAACCGATTTGCTTTGATGTGCAATCCTGATAAGAGCAGAAGTAGAAAGCTGATTGGTCAAACATGCACAGGGGGCGGAGCTTGCTAGCAAGGCAAGTGCCTGGAACACCATGTTGGATTTTCACCAAAGCAATCGTGCAGAGGCAACAAAACAACCTCTCTTTTCCCCCTATTTATTTAAAAGGAAGGTCGCATTTCTGCACCTTGGATATGCTTTTTTTTTTTTTTAGTACTGTTTTGCAGTGGCAAGTGGTGAGCATAAAAACATGAGTAATTCACTCACATCCACTATCTTGGCCTTCAAGCATGACCATTTGAACAATGAACACAGATAGCTTTGCATGCTTGCAAACTTGTCAAAAAAACATTGAGGCAAATGAAAGCTGCTGCAAATTGTCATTAGTGCACACCAATCCACATTTTATTGCTTTGTATAGACAAGCCCCTAGTCAAACTCTCAAACCACTGCATCACATTGGCTCTTCATACCATGAGGAGCAGGATATTATGTTGCTGATGCTGTTGCTACCAACAGCAATGACTAAACTCTAGTGCAAGGATAGACAACCGGGAGGGGTCTAGGAACCATTTGTCACCTCTGAAACCCTCTGGGGTTGTATTATATGATGATTGATATATTGATTTATGGTATTTCAAAAGATTACTATATTTATTTATGGAATTTTGTCTGAAAGCCCTGCAAGTGGGCCAAGTCCATTCCTGGTTTTGTAAAACAGGCAATGTGTTGATGTTCAGCAGTGCAAAGGGAGCTTTGCAACCCATGTAAGAAGTGAAGTGCTGCTCCTGGAGGCTTCTAAGAGAGGCAATTCCTCTCTTCTTTTGCCAGAGGAAGGGCTGTTTGGGAAGGCTGCAGGGATGCAGAACTAGCAAACAGCCTGGGGGCCACATATGCCCACAAGCACTCCACAGCCATGACCCATCTTCAAGACTCTGGCTGGTTTATTGTGGCTCTGAGCATTCCAAAACATCAGCACACCTCCATCCCTGGCTAGAAATTGTTGAGATGGGGGACAGAATGTATTCAAGTATTGGGGAAAAGAGGACGGGACTCTTGTGCCTTCTCTGGGCTGCATGGAAGGGAGAATTGCTGCAGGGGTCACTTGTCAGGCAAGCTTCTCCTGCTGAAATCCACTCTTCTACACGACTATGTAGATTGACAAGTTTTATTGGGGAGAAGCTTTTGTGGACTCCAGTTTTCACCAAACAAAACAATGGAGTTTTTCACATGCAGCAAGGATCCTGGCTGGTTTTACTGCAACAGACTAACCCCCTCCCCAGAAAAAAAAATTACGGTACAACTATTCAAGTGGCAACCCTTAACAAGTATACAAGCACCTACAATGGGCAATAAATGATGATCACCATCCAAAATGTGTTTGTTGGTGTTATTTGCTACCAAGTTGATGGGATTGTCTATATGGCGAAAATACTCCTCATAGAATTTGAGAATACAATTTGTCTTAATGGGATCCCTCATCAATCCACCGTATTTGAAAGGAGAGGGGTCAAATACTCCATATACTCTGCCCTTTTTAAAAAACAATGTGTGGGGATACACTGTATCACCCATTAGGACAACCGATTCGCATCACTGTGGATTTTGAGAGTGGACAGCTGATTGGTCAGACATGCACAGGAGGCAGAACTTGCTAACAAGGCAAGCACCCGAACCCGTGTTGGATTTTTGCCATAGCTGTTGTGTGCTATGGTGAGAAAATAGCCTCTTTTTTTCTTTTTTTCTCTTTTTTTTGGCTTCTTTATTAAAACAGACAAATCGCACCTTGGATTTAGTGTTTTTTTTTAAAAAAAACTGTTCAGTGGCAGCAACTTAAGGTAAATAAAAATGTGAGTAATTGACTCACGCCCGCCATCTTGATTTGTAGGCATGCCTGTTGGAACAGCAAAAGCAGATAGCTTTCATGCCTGTGTTCTTAAAAAAAAAAAACCACTTTAAGACAAATAGAAGCTGCTGTGAATTGGCATTACTGTCCACCAATCCACATTTTATTGCTTCGTATAGACAAGCCTTTTGACTTATAGCAACTCTATGAATGAGAGACCTCCATGAAACTCAGTGTTATCAATAGCCCTGTTCACTAAAACTCAGGGCTTTAGGCTCTTCGGTTGAATCAATCCATCTGCAATATGGTATTCCTCTTTTCCTACTGCCTTTGACTTTACTGAGCTTGACTGTCATCTCAGAATAGCCTCTGTTTAGTCATGGAGCAATGGACTCAAACTACAGGGAAAGCAATTCCACCTAAACATTAGGAGGAACTTCCTGTCAGTAAGAGCTGTTAGGAAGTGGAATGCACTGCCTCGTAGTGTGGTGGAGCCTCCTTCTTTGGAGGTTTTTAAACAGAGGCTGGATGGCCATCTGTTGGGAATTATTTGAGTATTCCTGCATGGCAGGGGGTTGGACTGGATGGCCCTTGTGGTCTCTTCCAACTCTATGATTCTATTATTTCAGCTTGTAGTGAAAGTTCAGACTTAACTTGCTCTCCAACCCATTTATTTGTATTTTTGACAGACCAAGGTACCCACAAAACTCTACTCTTGCTCTGTGCTCCAAATGAAGCGATCCACCCCCCTCCTTCACTGTCCAGATTTTGCAACCGTAGTTAGAAACTGAAAATACCACGGCATGGCTGAGTCTCATTTTGGTATTTAATGCTATATCTTGACGCACTGTCCTTAAACTCATCTCGCCTAACTTTGGATTGTGGCCTAATGCAGGTCCCAAGCATAACGGGTGTACAAAGAAAGCCAGAGGCAAAATAAAAGGAAGGGGGCAAAGAGGCAAGGAAAGCTGGAGCCTTCCAGGGGAACACAAGGGAGGTCTAATCTCTGGCTTTTAAGACCCAGGCGGGAGCATCCGAGACTCAAGGTTAGCCGGAGCGCTGCTGGCCCGGCTCTTTGTGCAGAGATAAATAGGATGCTTTGAAAGCAGCTCCACTCCTAAACCGGTTAATAAGGGCCCGAGGGTGGCTTCTTGCACCTCGGGAGAGGGCTGGGTCGGCAGCCGGCCCATCTGAAGCACTGGCAGGCCGGGCGCCGGGGCTTTCCTCCTTTCAGAAGCCCCATTCTTCGCCGAGGGGGAGGGCGGCTGGGCCCCAGACAATGGGACTCCCGGAGACACCTGCTCGCCTGAAAGCCAGCGCAAGGCCCGTAAATCCTGCAGGATCCAGCTGCCGCCCGCCCGCCCGCCCGCCTGCCTCCCAGGGATTGCGGGCATTTCAGAAGGAAGGTGGGGAGCCCTTCCCTCGCCCCTCCCTCGACAGAGCCTCGGATTAAGCGATCACGCCGGCCGGGAGGGGATCCGGGGCAACTTTTCTTCGGGGGGCGCTTCATAAACCTTAATCCGCGAGGGGGGGGAGAGCCGATCTTGGAGGAGGAGGAGGCGGGGGGACCCCAGAGGGGTCTCGGTTGGAAACAACACCCCGGGGGAGAGGGGGCAGAAAACGGCCCACCGTCCGAAGACATGGGACCGGCTTGCTGAAACAGAAAGGCGGGGAGGGGGGGGAAGCAGGGGGAGCCGTGAGAGCCAGAAATCGGGCCTCTGTCCTTCCTGTGCTTCTCTAGATACATAAACAGACACACGCCTAGATATGTATGCGTATAATTGTTCACACCGCTTCCTTGGCATCCGAACCATCTCCCGGCATCCGTGCGGGCGGTGGGTCGGCGGCCCGGCTCCTTTGTGCAGCCGTAAGAAAGAGGCGAGGGGGCAAAACCTGCCGCCGCCGCCGCCGCCCTTTCCAAGAGCGCCTTTTCGGGATCCAATCCCAAGTCACCGAGGAGGAGGAGGGGGGGGCGGGAAGGCTGAAGGGCGAGGGCGAGGGCTTGGCTTGGCCTCGGCGCGCCCTCCCTTTCCTCTCCGCCGCCTCCTCCGGAGGTCTCGGGGAAACCCGGCGCGGGCCCTTCCTCCTGGCCGAGCTGTCTCCTCTCCAACGCGCCGAGGCCGAGGGCCACCGGAACGGCCGCCCTTGCCTTGCCTTGCCTTGGGGGATCGGGACCGTGCCCGAGGCGCCCCTTCTCCCCCCAGCCCTCCCCCGAGAGCCGCTGCTCTCCTTTGTGGAGCTTCTGCTCAGGCCGCCGCCCGAGGCCAGGTTACCGCCACGCCTCCCTGGCCGCAATGGGGGAGTTACTTTTTTCTTTTCTTTGCACGACGGCTCCCAGAATGCCCCGGTCAGCAGAGCCCGTGGAATTCTGGGGCTCTAATCCCGAACCGTAACTCTCCCAAACTCCATATACAGCGTCCAAAGTCTCTTCCTATCCCCCCAGGAGCCTGCTTTCATACACCCCGACGGGACGGGAGGCCTGGAGTCGGAAGGAGGCTCCCTTGACGGGGGGGGGGAGAAGACGTCCTTCCCTCAGGAAACCCGGGGCAAGGCGCCGTCGTCGTCGTCCCCCCCCCCGGCAGCCCAGGGCGCAGGAGGGGCGCTGGGGCTGGGCTCCTTCTGGGCGCGGGGAGGGGAGGGGAGGGGAGGAGCCCGCGGGGTCAGCCCGGTGCCGCTTATGAATATGTTCGCGGGCCGTCAGAAGAGGGGAGGGGGCGAGCCGAGGGAGGGAGGGGGGAACTACCGTAAAGCCCAGAAGAGACTCGCCCGCCAAATGCCCGGCTCGCTTTCCCTTGGCTAGAAGGTCGCCTCTTTTGTTCCCCGGGAATTTGGGAGAGAGGTCTTCCTCTGCCCCCCCCTCCGCCTCCACCGGGGAAATGTTAAAGTTTGATCATCCCTGCCGAAGGTTACCCGAGTGGCCCGATCTTTGGGAGCCCAAATGAGTCCCGTTCGAGTCATTTCCCCCTAATCAGTAAGTTCACCGAGAGAGATGGTATTCCTCCAGCCTCTGGCAGATGCCTGCTCGCTGGGCCGAGTCCCCGGTAAATGTGCACAGAATTACAACTACGAAGCAAACGGCATTGAAGGACGCGGAGAGACCGCTGCCTTTTCGACTTGCTTAACCTCGGGCAGTACGACAAGGCCAGCCTGAACCTGCTGCCCTTTGTCTTGAACTGCTTTCTACACAACATACTGAGCTTCTAGAAAGCAAATGGATTGTCTAACGTTTACCATACTAGCAGGCTCTGGGCAGCGAAGAGGACGCGGGAGAGCTCATCGAAGTATACATACAATTCGTTTCCCCATTTTGTTTAGTGTTGCATTTAGGAAGCAGGCCTGTTTGTCCTCTCAGAAGTGGCCTTTTGGCTAATGCCATTTCTCTTACGGTACTTCTTCTTTAAAAGGCTTTGTTGTTTGGGCTGCTGCACAGTAGCACGGCTACCTCTCTGGAAGCTAGTCGGATTTCTTTGACTGCAAGAGCACCTGGGGGTGGGGGTTGCTGAAGAAGAAATTTATGGAAGGGTGGGACACAACCCTTTTCCTGAGCAATTCAAGAGAAGGTTCTTCTACTTATTAGAATCTGAGTTGGGGCTGTGGGGAGACATCCCCAGCAGTTTTTTAAATGCCCATCCCTTAGCCATTTTTACGTCCTGATCCTAAACTCTGGGTATGATCCACAGAAAATGAAGTCCACCTACCATGAATTGCTAAACAGATAAATACGTGAGTCCTAGAAGAAATAAAACCTGAAGTCTCCCTAGATGCCAGAAATACTAAACTGAGACTCTCTTACTTCAGACATATCACAAGAGGGCATGATTCATCATTGGTAAGAGGCTTGATAAAGTGTAAGGCAGTAGGAAAAGAGGAAGACCATATTACAGATGGATTAATTCAATAAAACCCTATGTTTGCAGGACCTGAGCAGGCTTTTCTTGAAGGTCTCTCATTTACAGGGTTGCCATAGGTGGAACCTAAATAATCTAAAGATCCCATCTAATCTTGGAAGCTAAGCAGGGTCAGTTCTACGTAGTACTTGCATGGGAGCCTGACAATAAATACCAGGTGCTGTATTTCAGAGGAAGGAACTGTTAAAACCACCTCTTGAGTATTCCTCACCTAAGAAAACCCTATGAAATTATGGGGTCACCATAAATCAACAGATGACTTAAAGGCACATACACAAGTCAAAACTGACTTGACAGCAGATAACAACAGAGGGAAGTAATGAAACACCTGCTTCAGTTTAAAGGACTTGATTTTTATTAGACTGGCAATACTACTCCAAATGGTGGTCCCTAGACCAGTGCCGGTTCCTGAGCCATTGGCTGCCAATCCCTGGTGAGTTACAAGGACAGAAGCAATTGTAGCCAATGGATTCAAATATGGTTCTGACTCCTGGCACATTGGGGAATGCTGGTCCCCCATGTCACATAGCTTGAGATGCACTGCCTTATATAACACAGGTGGGTAAATTGAAGCCCTGCAGTTGGACTGCAAATCCCATCAGTCTTAGGCAAGGTAGCCAATGGCGAAGAGTGCCAGAAGTCTGTGGTCCAACAACATGTGGAGAGCCACCCTTTGCCCACCCCAGCATGGGGGGGGGGAGAACACATCTGAGTTTGGCTGCATGGCCCATTGATTTCAATAGGTTTAGATTGCTCCTTTGATTTCACATTTATATGAAAGTAAAATTCCATTTAAATGAATGGAGTATGTTGCAAATTATGTTGCATTCATTGGATTATAATGTATTTCCACATACCTTCAAACTATCTTTTGGAGCAGGGGCAAGAGAAGCACATTTCACTGAAAGCTAAGATTTTGACCTTTGGGATGATTTAAGAGAGGTAATTCTCTGGAGTTGCTCAGAAGCATGCACAACAGATGCAATATTTTGTAAAGATATAAACTATTCTGAACAAGACTAGAATGACTCTCAGCTATTGCATGAAAGATTAAGGGCTCCCTGAGTGCACAGACACAGCAGAAGAGCCACTGTGGTTTTGGGTGCCAATGATCCATAAATAATGGGTCACTAGGAAATTCAATTGGCCAGTTCAGATCTTTGCAATGGGGTGCGAGGGGTGTACCAAAGCATGGCACATGTCACTAGGAATGTAGGCACTTGAGAAGTGTCATCAGCCCTACCCTTTTCTACACAAAGAGTGTGTATAGGTTTGTTCTTAAATGCTGCCTGTCATAGCTCTTCATCATACATGAGCTCTGATCCATGAAAGCTTATGTCATTGTCACCACCATGATTATCAATTTGCTGCAATGCTTTGTTGTTTTTTGTCCAACATGGCTGCCCTTCCCAGATGGCTGTCCATCCTGAAATTTGTGCATGTATAATTAACAGTGATGTTTTTATTGATGCTTAATCGTTGTAAATGATCTGTAGAACACCCCTCTGAATATTTTTTTTTAAATGGCATCTACATTTCACTGTAGTTAACAGTCAAAATATTTACTAGGCTCATGGGATCAAAATATATAGTGGGCCCTTGGTATCCACTGGGGTTTGGTTCCAGGACCCCCCATGGATACCAAAATCCATGAATGCTCAAGTCCCATTTTATGCAATGCTGTAGTAAATTGGTGCCCCTTATAAAAAATGGAAAAATCAAGGTTTGCTTTTTTTGGATTTTTTTTTGGGGGGGGGTATTTTCAAGCCATGGATGGTTGAATCTGTGGATGCAGAATCCATGGATACAGAGGGCCAACTATAGTTGTTTTTCTTTTTTTATCATTCCCATCCTAAACACAGAAATAAATCATACCATAGTATGATGATGGCCTATATATGTTGTGCACAAAGACATCTTTGTTATCAAAAGTGCTGAGTGGAGATGCGGGCAATTACAGTTCATTAGCCCATAAACACCCGTGATAAGACCTAGTTCAAAGTAGGTGTTTGCTATACTAACTACATTGCTACCTTAACAATACTGGCTTGGATCCATATTTAATCACATTTAGACTGGGTCATTTAAATCAAAGGAGTGGGTTTCAGTTGGGCTACCCTAAGTGTCAGTATTCTGGGTCTAACCCACAGGTTTGGATCCATTTCAATGAATATATTCTATGGCTAGATCTAATCCATGCAGCCTTCTATATGTTATTGGACTGCAACCCCCAGCAACTCTAGACAGCATTGTCAGTGCTGAAAAATGTGGGGAATTGCAGTCCAATAACATTTGAAGAGCTACATGATTCCTACCCTCAGCCACCCGGTTGGCTACATTTGGATAGGCTTACTCTGACTAAATCTGGATCTAACACACTGGGATGGATTCAGGAAAATTCTCTACTGGTGGAAGGGCTCCTTCTATCCATGGAGTGCTTAGGATCCAGTGGTTTCTGCTGGCTGAAAAAGTGGTCTTTGCTGGTCCCTGCAAATTTGCTCCAGGGGGCTTGGGGGGATCTCTGGAACAATGAGGGTTATAGCACTGAAAGCAGAGTGAGGGGAGTGGGGGTCAACACTCTAGGCAGATAGTTCTTAATTATGTGCACACAGTTATGGTTACACTTTAAAACACAAGGCAAAGCTCCCAGGCATGATGCAGACTACCGTATCATAGCGTACAAGTTTCCAGTGACTCACAAAACATGTGTGAGCCATTTTATTTCATATTGTTTAGAGTCAGGCCACATTCGCTTCCATGGAAAATGAACGGGCCTTGTTTCCAAGGAAATGAATATCAAAAATAGAATGTTTAAGGTAGATGTTTGTTTTTAAGCAACGGCCCACAAAAACTGACCATTGGTTTCAATCTGAACATAAAGTTGTTTGTTGTTAACTGCCATCAAGTCAACTTCTACTCATGTGGACCCTATGAATGAGAGACCTCCAAGTGTTCCTATCAACAACTGTTCTGCTTAAGAAATACCTGTAGTTGTTTCAGTGGCTATATCCAGTGTCACACAAGAATGTACTTCCACTTGTTCAATGGGATTTCCTCTTTTTCTCTCCTCCATCCTCTTTAGTCCCCAGATCTTCTCTACATCCCCCCTCCTATTCTTTGAAGTAGATCAGGGTGGGATATTGAGGCAGCGAGGTGGCTGAAAGGGAAGATTCATTCTACCAGAAGAGTCTAACCCACTATTGGATAGACATTTAAGACACTATCTACCTATACCACTCCCAGAAGGTAATACAAACTCTTGCCCTTCTTAAAGGTGGCTGTTCTATCAAGAAAGGAGACAGCAGAACAGTAACACCTGCATTTTACTTTCTCAAGATGAAGAGGATAAAAAGAATCCTGAATAAAATAGTATCAGCTGAGTTCCAAAGCCTTATTTATATGTTCCATATTTTCTTTCCCACTGCTCTTTTAGGAGACATCCAAGAAATGTGTCAGCCTGTTCCTTTGGCTGCTGAGCACAAGTTAACCTCCTGAAGCTTTACACCTTAAACTTAATATACTCTAAGCTACAAACAAATGCTACTGAAATCAGCTATCCCTTCTTCCAAATGGTGTGTGGAATCAAGGGGCTAGCAAGGTTGCTAATGTTTTAACCAGTTTCTGTAGCTATGCCTTTTAATAGCAATGTTAATTTAGCAGATCACAATACCAGTCCCCATGGCAGGTTATGCTTCACTTTCCAATTTTTGCAAATCAAGCAGCTAACTACTACAGTTGTCCCTTCATATTTGCTGGGATTTGGTTCCAGGACCCCCATGGATACCAAAATTTGTGAATACTCAAGTCCCATTATATGCAATGGCATAGCAAAATGGTGTCCCTTATATAAGATGGCAAAATCAAGGTTTGCTTTTTGGATTATTATTTTTTAAAGAATATTTTCAAGCCATGAATACTTCAATCCGTGGATACGGAGGGACAACTATATAAAATCTTGTTAATAATTCTGGATGTTAACACTTTTTTGGTTGTTTTGAATCCTAGTAACAGTAAACTCATTGGATCCTATATGGAAGGGTCAGCAGCAGATCCTGCAGACTTCATTTACAGCCTTTGTCGTGGGAGAGAGGCTTGCGTACCCTAATGATGTTTTGAGCTATGCTGGCGGTGGCATAATAGCCACTGGTAGGGTCTCCCATGCCAGACAGGTCAAAACCGAAGGGTCTGACAAAGAGCGCCAAAGGGCAGGATGGGCTCTCTAGCCTTGTGGCAACCGTCCTAGGAGAAGGAAAACTCTAATCCCAAACCCGGGCAGATGGTGTTCGTCCAACCCTGTAAGGTCAACCATCTAAGAGAAGGAAACTCTAATCAAACCTACGGCCCGAGGACCTCACTGCCACGTCCATGCTTGCAAGGCCACGGCAGATGAATCTCTGGTTTAAAGGGTGAGGCCAGTTCTGTGCACGCTGCGCTCCACCAGAAAAATCCATTGCACAGGCTCGAATGATGAGCTGCTTCGCACTAGTATCAATGAATTGCTCAAGAAACAAACCCCTACGAAGCACACTCATGTCAGTGAGAAACATCCACTAAAGGGGGAGGGAGAGACCTCCAACTCATGGAAGGTCTGCATCCATGACTACACAGAGGATTTTTGTTTATTTCAATGGGAGTTAAAGTTGCTTACATTCTTTAGATTCATGCCACTTTCAATATATTTCTTCCAGCACAGGAAATAGTACTCCATATTCTTATACAGTAAGTCTATTCTTAAGTGTCAGTATTCTGGATCTAGCCCACCACCTTGGTTCCATTTCAATCAATCTATTCTGTCTAAATTTAGATCTAATTTGTTGTTGTGTGCCTTTGTTTCCAACTTATGGCGACCTTAAGGCAAACCTATGACAGGATTTTCTTGGCAAGATTTGTTCAGAGGGCATTTGCCTTTGCCTCCCTCTGAGGCTTGAGTGTGTGTCACCTGGCCAACGTCACCCATGGCCAAGTGGGGATTTGAACCCTGATCTCCAGTGTGTAGTCCAATGCTCAAACCATTACACCCCACTGTTTAGATCTAATCCAGGGGTGGAAATCATGCAGCCTAGATCAGTGTCCAGTTCTGGGCACCACAATTAAAAAAGGATATTGACAAATTGGAGTGTGTCCAGAGAAGGGCAACTAAAATGGTGAAAGGTCTGGAAACAATGCCTTATGAGGAGAGACTTAGGGAGCTGGGTATGTTTAGCCTGGAAAAAAGACGGTTAAGAGGTGATATGATAGCCCTGTTTAAGTATTTGAAGGGATGTCACGCTGAGGATGGAGCAGGCTTGTTTTCTGCTGCTCCAGAGACTGGAACACGGAGCAATGGGTGCAAGGTCCAGGAACAGAGATTCCACCTCAACATTAGGAGGAACTTTTTGACAGTAAGAGTTGTTCGGCAGTGGAACACACTCCCTCGGAGTGTGGTGGGGTCTCCTTCCTTGGAGGTCTTTAAATAGAGGCTGGATGGCCATCTGTCGGGGATGCTTTGATCGTGATTTCCTGCATGGCAGGGGGTTGGACTGGATGGCCCTCGTGGTCTCTTCCAACTCTGCAATTCTATGATTCTATGAAAGTTTCTCAATGGGGTTCCACAAGAGGTCACTAGGGGCTCCCTGAGAGAATAAGATGGGGGGGGGAACTATTGTGCTATAGATCATTCACCTGCTACATTTAGCTGTTAATTTACTTGAATCTGAATATCAGGATATCAAATCAAGTTTCCTCTCCAAAGGCTTACATCCAACTTTCTCTGGGCAAAATCCAAGTGTGCCATAGACTTTTTCTGTCCTCTTTTCACCTCTCTTACCCAACCCACCCCCCGCAGGGCCTCATAGTCTTCCAGAGAAAATTTGGCTGCATGCTCTTCTGTCACCAGACAGACACAATTGGAATTGGAACACAATTGGAAGTTTGCAGAGGCCATTGGTTTTACTATTAAATAAGGAACAAATGGCTAGTTGTATAACATTAGCATGTGGAATTTTAAGAAGCCAAGGAAACTCTTGAGTGTACTGATCCAACTAAAACCACTTGAGGGAAAATAAAAGCTACAGACATCAAGGAAGCTAATGGACATTGGATTCCTTTTTATTTTAACATTGTGGCATAAATTTGCAATGGCAGTGGTACAGACTGGCTCAGGAACCATTGTTACCAGATTTTTTTCAAGTAATAATAACTAAAGTAATTTTGATTCATAGCTACATTTTGTGAATGCAAAAAACCCACTATAAAAATAAATTTACATTTTTGTAAATAACAAACAAAAGCAAATATATAGTGCCCTTTGGCTTAACCAAATAAGAAAAAAACAAAAACACACAGAATAGACTACTAGGTGTCAACCAAAGTTACCCACCTTTTGACATAAATAGAAAATATAAGTTAGTAGAACTCTTAAGTTTTTTGTTTTTACACAAATATACAATTTTTGTTTTTGCACTGAGAAATCAGCAGAGATTAAACATTTATATAAGTGACTTTAAAGCTTTTACACTTCTGGCCAGTGTACTCACTTTAGGCATAATACATTTTTTATATATATAAAACATAATACATTGCACAGTTGTAAATTAACACTGCTCCGTCAGGTGGCTTGCAGATCAGCCACTTTTGCTACATGGAGGTACAATCCATTCCTTCTGGGGGACGAATGGAAGAGGAGGAACAAAAACAAAACCAGGTAAAACTCGTCTTCCCCACTCTGGTCTCCTTCTCTCCCAGTCCCTTTGACACGTAGGGAGGAAGGGGCCTCTCTCCAGCTCTGGCGTTTCCAAGGAAACAATCACTTCGGTGTCCTATATAGTGCAAAATCTGCAAGAGAAGATCACCATTAGGAAGCTTGCAGAGGAGGTGGGGGGAAGAGGATGGCAGCTCAGAATTACTGGCAGATACACAAAGGCTCGACAAGTCACTGCCCCACTTCTCTTAGACTTCCCTTCCCCCAAGCAGCAGCAACAGATGAGTCAGTAAAAGCTGGGGCATGAGGACAGGAACAGTTGTCTTCCCCTACAGGATCTCCGACCATCACAAAGTTACTTTAGGGAGCATCCACACTAGAGAAATAATCTAGGTCGAAACTGGAGTATTTGCATGGCTCTTTCCTATGGAATCCTGGGATCTGTAGTTTGGTGAGGCACCAGCACCCTTTGGCAGAGAAGGCAGCTAAAGAACTTGTAAAACTACAAATCCCAGGATTCCATAGGCAGGAGCCATGCAGATAATTCAATTCCAAACTGGATTATTTGTGTATGTGGATTCCCCCCAGGTCTAAGTGGGTGGAAGGCTGGGAATCAGGCATAAAAGCCAAGTATAACACCACTCAGGACTTTTCTCTTGGCAAGTCTCAACCAGCGAATTTTCGTTTCAGGCAAAGGCTCCAATTCCCATCCCATTCCCGGCTGTTTTTCCCAAGCGTGCCCCACCCCGACCTCGCATTGCTTGGTCCGGTCACCCAAGAAGCCCCACACCCCTGAAACTCTATGCCCAGCAGAAAACATGTATTAGTGTTAGGATAGATAGTTTTATTCTTGTATTAGTAAGAAAAGAGGAAAACAATTATTATTTTTGTGTTATTGTCAGCGCCCTTTGTGGTCAGGTGTATTTTTCCAGTAGAATGGTTTTATTCCAATAAAAAATTCCTATCCTGGCTGCCCAGTTCCACCTGAAGGCGGATCAGAATCACCCCTCTTTTTTATTCCCTCCCTGGGCCAAAAAAGAAATCGTGGAATGATGGGGTTTTGAGAGCGAAAGGAAACCCTAAAAAACAATAAACTTTAAAGTTTAACATGAGAAATGTCGTCATTGTAGTTGTGTCTGTTAATGGTGGATGGGCATTTTCTTGTATTGTATTGCATTGTTGTAGGTCTGATGTTTTGCTATGTTATTGATACTGTTGGTAACTTTGTGTTCTGAAAATGTTGGCCTGGATGTTTTCGTTTTTAAGAGTAAAATGTTAATAAAGACGAAAGAACACCCGGGACGTGCGCCCTTGCTTTGCTTTGGGGGGCTTTTCTCACCTGGTTCACCGGAGCCTTTTCCGGGGGGTCTGCTCAGCGGGGAGAGCCGCGACCGAGGCTGGCAAGGCGCTGGTCGGATCGGCGGCCATGCGTGGGTCTCCGACTCTTTTCCGCTTGGCGAAGAAATCTAGCCACCCGAGCCAAGGAAGGGGGAAGAGAAGAGCGAGACAAAGAGGGAAATGAGTGTGCGGGGTGTCTCCTCCGCCCCCTCCTCTACCACTCCCCCCCCCAAAAAAAACCCTTGAGCCAAACGCCTTTCTTTCTTCTGAACGAGGCCCGCCCCGTCCGAGCGGCTGGGAAGGGCAGGCAAACAATTGCTTGACGCGCAGGGGCTCCGCCCGGCTTGGCGACATCCTCACGGCCGCCGCTGGCCCGCGGGCGCCCCCTGTCGCCCCAAAAAGGCCGCTGCAACGGGCCGGGTTTGTTTACGTCGCAAGGGAAGAAGAAGAAAAAGAAGGAGCCGCCGCTGGGCGGCCGAGGTGCTGCGTAAGCATTTTCTTGCCCAGCCCAGCCCCGGGGACCTGCGCGGAATCTTAACAGCGCCTTCGGGCGCGACGTGTAGACAAGCCCTGGAACCCAAAGAGGAGGTGGGGGGAGGGAAAAGACCCCCTTCCCCCCTCCCGCCGTCCCCGTGGGCACAAGCGCAGCCCCCTCTGCCCAGCCCTCCTTACCTGTGATGTGGGCCGTCGAGGAGGAGGAGGAGGAGGACGCCCTTTTCAGGGCCGCCGCCGCCGCCGCGCACGGGACAGGCTTGAGGATAATCCCTGAGTAGTTGTTGAGTTGGCCAGCCCGGTTCTCCTGGTTGAGGCGCTGCTGGCCCGACGGCAGGGCGCTTTCCGAGCAGGAGGAGGAGATGGTGGTGGTGCTGGCCGTCTTGGCCGGAGGGCTCAGCGGGGCGGAAACGCCGCTCTCCAGCCCCGAGTCCCGGGAGTCCGCCTGGGGGCTCTCCGGCGGGGCTTTGGGTCGGCTCCCGAGCACCGGGAAGCGGCACCTCCCCACCTGGAGGCTCTCCCGGTAGAAAGCGGGCACGGCGCCGCCGTCCACCTCTTCCCACTGCAGCCTGCCCGGGCCGTCGGCCAGCGGCGCCTCGGTCTGGAAGTTGTATTCCCAGCGCCGCTGGCTCTCCTCGCACAGCTCCCGCAGCTTGCTCTGCAGCTCGCGGTTGAGCTCGTCGTGGTCGACGGGGCCGAAAAGGTTCCGGCACACCCCGGTGCGGGCGTGCAGAGGGAAAGTCCGGCGAGCCGCCAGGCGCTCCAGAGCCGAGGAGGAGCAGGAGGCGGCGGCGGAGGCGCTCGAGAGGTGGACGTTGGACATGGTGCTCCGGGGGGCGGCGGCGGGGAGGAGGAGGGGGGCGAGCGAGCGAGCGAGCGGGTCCCTTCGAAGGAGAAAAAGGAGGAGGAGGAGGGAGCCGAGCGAGCGCCTCGTTGCCAGATCCAAGCTCCCGGGCCGGAGAGAAGGGCCGCGCCTTCGGGCACACCGACCTGCCGGAGCCAAGCCACCCTCCCCGCCCTCCCAACCCCGCTCCGCTTTCCGCCGCCTGCCCGGGGCTGCTTCGCTTTTTAAAGCTCTCACCGACTGAGAGTTCCAGCAAAACACCGATTAGCATAATACTATTTCTCGGCAATAACACTGCTGCCATTGGTCGAGGCGCCATTCTACCCGGGGCGTCGTCCCGCCCCTCGCCGCTCCTCATTGGAGGAGAGGGGAAGTGTGGCAGGGCGCCAAACGGGCCTCGGGCCTCGCCATTGGGCGCTGTAGCTTTCGGTCGGAGAGACGCGTGAGCTGCGCGGGAGGGGGGCGAGGGGAGGGAGAGAGGCGGAGAGGGGGTGGCGGGAGAGTCGCGGTTTAAAGGGAGGCCGAGTAACCTGACACCCGGCCCACGTAGCCCTCGCTCGGCTCCTTTGTTTGCGAGTCGACGGCGGCTGGGGCTTGGCCATCGCTTTTTCAAAAATGTATTCTTGTCATTGCACTTTTTTTTATTTTTTAAAAAAATCTTTTTATTAAAGATTCCAGTTAAACAAAGAAACACTATACAACACAACCATTATGGGACTTATGCGTAAAAAACCTGAGTGTGATTATCCATATGTTTCAATTTTCTCATTTCAAATGTCTCACTCTTTCTTCTGAGATCCTAGATTATCTTTCCATAGCTGTCGATGTTCCCTAGGAGGTTGTAACCCTCGTGATGTGGTGTTAAGGTATTCAATAAAAGGCATCCATTCTTCCCAGAACGTCGTTTTTGTCATTATTCCTCTAGTTTTTGCCATGGTATAAGTAAGTGGCGGATGGAGAGAACTTACTTTTAAAACATTTTTTTAACTTTTATTCAATTTTGGGGATTATTAACAAACATTATTTTTACATACATACATATGATCTACCCCAAACTTAACACAAAGCCATTAGTGTTAACAGATAGTGCTAATAGATATCAGTCAATCCTAAATATACACTGGACTGACTATGAGACAAATGTTGCTGTCCTTGAGCAAGCAGGGATCACCAGCATTGAGGCCATGATATTGAGAACTCAGCTGCGCTGGGCAGGGCACGTTTCTAGGATGGAGGACCATCGCCTCCCAAAAATACTACTCTACGGTGAACTCGCCACGGGTCAGCGTAAGAGGGGCGCTCCAAAAAAGCGATAAAAGGACTCCCTGAAACAACATCTCAGGCTCAGCCAAATTGATCACCAACAATGGTCCGCCCTGGCCTCACATTGGGAGGCATGGAGACGCACTATCCACAATGCTGCAGCCTTATTTGAGAACTCACGACGAACAAGTCTTGAAGAGAAACGACAACACAGAAAGAATCACAACCCGGAAACATCACCCAAGGAGACCTTCTGCTGTGCTTTCTGCAATCGGACTTATTTATCTTGGATTGGCCTTTTTAGTCATCAGCACGCTTGCAGAAAGCGTGAGATGAGTCCTTCCTGAATCTTCATTTGTGAAGAAAAGCCAGAGAGAGTAGTGCTAATAGATATCAATCAAGCTGATTATCACAATATCCCAAATATTAGTATTTCTTCCATTATAGCCCTTCCCTCCCTCCCACTCCCTCCCCCACAAAGGAACAAGTTGTTATTTATTCAAAATCTCTTTCCTTTGGTATAGAGAATCGTATTAATTATATCTTTTATAATTTTGTACCCCTCTTCTTCCTTAATTATTTCTATTAGTTTATTCCATTCCCTTAGTCACTCTCCTCCTTTTTATTGTCCCTTAAGGAAGCACAGAACCGGAGGGTTCTGTTGTTGGGGCTGGGGGTCCGTGCACCATTAAACAACTATCCCCTCCCCACCACCACCCCAGATGTGGAACAGTTGCAAAGTAAAACTGCAAAGGGCTTTGGAGAGCAAAACAAAGCTTATTTACTACAAGGGGGCTGGGCACTCCAGTGAATGTTCAATGCCAGAGAAAACGAGGGTAGCAAGGAGGGGGAAATGGTGGATGGGATGGATGGATCCGAGTTACATGTTCCTTATCTAGGAAGCAAGAGGGTCAGTTGTTGGATGGGTTTTGAATGGCCATCGCAGCGTGGGCAAAAATGATGCAGTGTTTTGGCTTTGAGAGCAAAACCCACATAATGGAAACCGAGCTCTACTGTTGCTGTGTTGAACTGCCCAAGATGCTGTGTACGGTGCATTTTTGCAGGCCACTGCAAATGTTACTGTCTGTGGTTTTGGGGGGTGGGAGTGGAGTTTTGGCTTTGTGGTGGAATAGTCATACCTCCAGCCTAAACATCCTAAAAGGCACCAAATCTCATCTGATCTTGGAAGCTAAGCATAGTAAGCCCTGTTTGGCACTTGAATGGGAGACTGCCAACAAATACCAGGTGCTGTAGGCTATAGTTCAGAGGAAAGAATTGGTGAGACCACCTCTGAGTATTCCCTGTCAAAGAAAACCCTATGAAATTTATGGGATCGCCATAAGTCGACAGGAGAAGACACACAGTCAGACCTCCTGGTGCAGCCTTAGGCAGAGTTTTGAGCTTTACCATTGTGAGGTTTTCTTCGCCCACCCCTCCATTTTTTTTCCTTTCGGGTTGTCGAAATGGCAAAAATACTCCTCATAGAATTTGAGGAGAATACAGTTTGCCTAAATGGCATCCCACATCAATCCACAGTATATGGAAGAAGGGGGGGCCAAATCCACTGAAAATTTTGAAGGAAAAGCCTTTGCAGCTTTCCCCAAAGTTTTAAAAAAGCTCCATGGGGACAGTGCATTCCCACTCATTGCGACAATCTGATTTGCATTCATTCACATTCCCGATAAGAGTGGAAGTGGAAAACTGACTGGTCAGATGTGTGCAGGGGGCGGAGCTATCTAACAAGGCAAGTGGCCAGAACCACCATGATGGATTTTCACCTTAGTGATCATGTGTTGAGGCGACAAAACAGCCTCCCCCCCCCTATTTTTAATTTATTTAGAAAGAATATTTTTGCACCTTAGATATGCTTTTTTTAAAAAAAAAACTGTCACCGACAGCAACTGGTGAGAATAAAAATGTGAATAATTCACTAGCGCCCGCCATCTTGATTCACAGGCATGCCCATTGGAACAGCAAAAGTGAATTGCATCCCTGCAATTTTGCAAAAAAAAAAAAAAAAGACAAATTGAAGCTGCTTTGAATTGGCATTAGCGTGCATCAATCCACATTTTCCCCCTCGTATAGACAACACCTTTGATAGTCCATCCCAGCAAGAGAGAAGGCAAGAAACCTCACAGATGGTTTGTTTTTCACACAAGGAGGATGAACCACCACCCCACCGCTGTCAGTGATTCTCTTTTCCCTATGAATCAGGAACAGGTTGAATATCCCTTATCTGAAATGCTTGGGACCAGAAGTGTTTTGGATTTTGGATTTTTAAAAAGATTTTGGAATATTTGCAAATACGTAATGAGATATCATGGAGATGGGACCCAAATCTAAATACAAACATTTTTATGTTTCATATATACCTTATGCACATAGCCTGAAGGTAATTTTATACACAATATTTTAATAATTTTGTGCATGAAACAAAATTTGTGTACATTGAACCATCAGAAGGCAAAAGTCACTGTCTCAGCTACCCATGTGGACAATTTTGGAGAATTTCAGATTTGCAGAAAAGGGATATGAAACCTGTACTTCTGAACAGTTCTTCCCCCTCCTCACCCCCACTGTAGCACACTGTGTTTGTTTTTAAAGTTACTCATGCTGAAAACCTTTGGGATCTGGCATGCCATCTCTTCAGTGGTAACTATATAGCTCTCTTGTGGCTTACAACAGTGGTTCTGCTTTGAAGGTGGTTCTGCCAGAGCTTGAAAAAGTTACTTTTTGGATTACAGCTCCCCGAATCTCCAACCAACATGGTCAGTGGAGATGCAGGGAGTTTTGATCCGAAAAGTAACTTTCCCAAAGTCTTGAGTTCTGCTCACCAGAGATCTGTGAACAGTAGCTTCCTGTCATGAGAAAATGTAGAGCAGAGTTGTATAGCCTCTATTACCATTCATAAACTTCATCACTGGAGCAAGGCTTAGCTGATCCTATGATGTGTAAACCAGGAGGGAGGAACTTTTGATCCTTTAGATGTTTTGGACTACAGTTTCCCTCATCCCTTTTCATTGACCATGCTGTCTGGGACTTCTGGCAGTTGACATCCAAAGCTACTGGGAGACCAAAGTTTCCTCAGCCTGGATATCTACTGTTGTTCTACTTGTGTTTTTGCAGAGAAGCCTCTCTTATCAGATACATCCAACAAAGCACATGTTTACGTCTGAAAGTTCATTCCACAGTACATGCTTGTTTGTTTTTAAAACTCTATAGGACTTGGCTTAAACATCCTGTTGCTGAGAGTGGGGTTCTAATGTCTTTTGAAGAAAAAACCCTTTGCTTTCCATTTTAACAGTTGTGAATGGACATAACTTTGTTTCTTCACTGGCATAACAGGAGAGGAAGGAGAGTTCAGTCTGTTCATGATAAACTTAGCCTCTCATCAGCCAAAAAATCCCCCCAAAAGAAGTGGAATAGGTTTGACGTGGAACCAGCAAAAGTAGAATCATTTGCGATGACCAAAGGTGTTACAATCCATTTGAGTAATCTGGATTCTTAAATCAGCTGGAATTCAAGTAGTGTTTAAGGCTAATGTCATTGCAGCATTGGCTCATACCTTTTTCCCTTTGCTGAAATTAAACTTCCACAAAGACCATATGGCTATTTGCAAGGTGGCCTGCAGGCCAGAAAGATGCTGCTCAGTGAACAGTTCATAAAAAGGCTATCATGGTTCATTGACACTGACAATGCACCTCATTAGGCAAGATGTAAACCTCTGTTGGAAGGGTTTGTGATGGGGCAGAGAGAAGAAAGGTCCGTCATGCAACCAGACCTTCAAGTGAAAACAGGTGATGAAATATTAATTCCCTTGATTTAACAACCTATCAGATCTAGTCTGCAAAGAAGAGGATGGGACCAAAGCCAATCCAGTTTCAGAAAGTAAATGATAATGGAACACCGTTATCCTTTTAATAATTTGGTCCTCTGCCAAAAGATTGTAAAAATTTCTTTGCAAGGTTTGGTAATGATTAACCAATAAAGTAGAAGTCCCACAAACTAATCTTTGTTCCATTCATGGTTTACCTAGGTCCCCAGCAAGCTTTCCTATCCTATAGATATGCTTCCCAGTATCCGGGAGCAGATAACAAACACACTGCTCAAGGCAAGTGGGGCAGTTAAATAAAAATATGCTGTTCATCAGTTGTAGTCCACGTGAAGCTGCTTTCTTGTATGTTTTTACAGAAAGGTTTGTGCTGACATACATGGTACAAAAAAACAGCTTAAATGGAAGGCACATTGGTAACTTTGTTACCCCCATCAAATCGACTCCGATTGTTGTCCTGATCTGTACTGTATGACCACTTTGCTGATGATGCTAATCTTAAGAGTTTTAACTGACAAGAAGGTGATGCAGCTTACACTTCTCTCTTAAACAAATGAGACATCCCATAGACTCTGTGTGTGTGTGTGTGTGTGTGCACGCACGCATGTGCACACGCGCATGCAAACACACAGGCATTCAAGTCACCTGTCAACTTATGGCAACCTCATGAATTTCATAGGGTTTTCTTAGGCAAGGAATACTCAGAAGTGGTTTTGCCAATTCCTTCCTTTGAAATGTAGCCTACAGCACTTGGTAGTTATTGGTGGTCTCCCATTCAAGTACTAACCAGAGCAGACCATGCTTAGTTTCCAAGATCAGACATGGTCTGGTGCTTTTATGGTATTTAGACCCTCTACATGTCCTACTAGCTGGACCTGGTGTATCATACGCTGTTAAAAAGCTCCCCCCAAAATGCCCGCTAGAGTTTTTTTTTTTTAGTTACTTATACCCCGCTCTTCAGCCGCAAGGCTATCAGAGCGGCTTACAAATTGTTTTAAGCAATAGTTATTTACATATCTACACTGCATTGAACAGTTTCCAATGTGTGTTAGCTAATTGCCCCCACACCCTGTAAAATAGGCCGGTGGGTTTAAATTCCTCATCCCCCTTCTCAGCGTTCCACACTTTTCCTGGAATTGCTGAGGGTGACTTGCTCTGTTACCCTGCTGCAGCCACCGTCAGTTGACTGCCTGGCTCTGGCCCAGTGGCAGCAGCAGCATCCTGCCGCCACCACCAGTTGACTACCTGGATCTCATCACAGCCCATGATTGATGAGTGTCTAAAGGAGGGAAAGGAGAGAGGGGTCTTTCTGAGGTGGTGATGCAGATTGAGTGGATTGTGATGTGGAGAGGAAATTTGCATGTGGGTGGTGATTGGTTGGGTGTAGGTTGGGTGTGTTTCAAGAGCAGCCAATCAGCACACTGGGAAAGGCAACATACCCAACAAAATTATATACAGTTGTCCCTTCATATTTGCTGGGGTTTGGTTCCAGGCCCCCCCATGGATACCAAAATCTGTGAATATTCAAGTCCCATTATATGCAGTGGCATAGCAAAATGGTGTCCCTTATATAAGATGGAAAAAACAAGATTTGCTTTTTGGATTATTATTTTTTAAGAATATTTTCAAGCTGTGAATACTTAAATCCATGGATACAAAATCTGTGAATATGGAGGGACAACTGTATAGATTATTGCCACTGAGAATTTATTTTTTTTTATTTTTTTTTTGAGAAAAGGTAATGTTAATACATGCTATCTGAATGCAGAAAACATTTAGCGTACTAAAAAATTTTCATGATCATAGTAACTGCCTCACTGCCCTAACTATTCACCCCTTCAGGCTTTATGTATCTCACTTGTACTATTCTCTTAGTATGTTCATAGAATCATAGAACTGTAGAACTGCAGAGGTGGAAGAGACCACGAGGGCCATCCAGTCCAGGCTAAACATACCCAGCTCCCTAAGTCTCTCCTCATAAGGCATGGTTTCCAGACCTTTCACTATTTTAGTTGCCCTTCTCCGGACATGCTCCAATTTGTCAATATCCTTTTTAAATTGTGGTGCCCAGAACTGGACACAGTATTCTAGGTGAGGTCTGACCAGGGCAGAATAGAGCGGCACTATTACTTCCCTTGATCTAGACACTATACTTCTATTGATACAGCCCAAAATCACATTGGCCTTTTTAGCTGCCACATCACACTGTTGACTCATGTTCAACTTGTGGTCTACTAGGACTCCTAGATCCCTTTCGCACGTAGTCTCGTTCAGCCAGGTCTCTCCCATCCTATATCTATGCATTTCATTTTTCCGCCCTAAATGCAGTACTTTACATTTCTCCGTATTGAATTTCATTTTGTTAGCTTTGGCCCAGCTCTCCAGTCTATCCAGTCTATCCAGGTCATTCTGAATTTTGATCCTGTCCTCTAGGGTATTAGCTACTCCTCCTAATTTGGTGTAATCTGCAAATTTGATAAGTATGCCCCTAATTCCCTCATCCAAGTCATTGATACATGATGTTGTTTTAAAGAACTCAGAGGGCCAGTGCTCATTTTGCCAATCTAACTGCGGAGATCACAGGGTTAAGTGCTGCTAAGCTTCTGACAACCTTGCAAAAGTCAAAGATAGATGAGCAGACCAAGTTTAACTTCTAGATCTGCTGGCTGGTGAACAGAGGGACATTTCCCCTGCAGGTCCAGTTATGTTCACTGAACGCAATGTGTGATAAATCTGCCAGAGATGGCATTCCTGCTGGCAGTAGGGGACATTAGGTTTCAACATGGGATAGGAGAGAGATACTTTGGATCTTCTTGCTCTAAGACACTCTGATCTCCCAAGGGGTTCCAGCATTGGATCCCTTTACTATGCTCGTTGAGCTGATGTAATAACTTTCCCCCATTACTTTCGGTGTGTGAATTATGAAATAGATTTCCTGTCAAGTACCAAAGGAGTGTAAGGTAAGTCTGCCTTTTACACATCTCCCATCTTACCTGATGTAAACTAACCAAGTTTTGGAAATAGCATAAGTCTTGCCATTTAACACTCCACCCCCACCCCTGCTGTGTCCTTAAAGCTGTCTAGAATCTTTATTCTACTGCAATTTTAGGGGGGGATGCATCCTTTTGGAAGTCTTGTGATTGCAATAAGAGATACCCAACTACCATCTTGGCTACCTTCCCTTGCTCAGCTCTAGAAACCAAAGATGACTATTATAATTTGCTGATATACAAGATGGCAAGCTAATTTGCTGTCTTTGCATCAAACTTTCCTGTTTCTCACTGTTATTAGTGTGTCCAGAATATTTTCCCCCAGCTTTGGTGGTTCTTAGATATCTTTTCTTAGAGCCTGGAAAGATTACTATTTTGCACTACAACTTCCAGATTTTCCCTGCCAGCATGACTATTCAACAAGGTGGCAAGGAGATTCTAGAAGTTATCGTCCAAAAATGCAACATTTCCAAATTCTTGTCAGTTCGAATGCATGTTGATGCTCTTTGACTATAATATCCTAAGCAGACCATAAACCGATGAAGAGCACAATGCCTCCTGACCCTTGTATGTGGATAAAGCATTCATAAATATTCGCTTGCCAGCACAGCCATGCATAGGGCCAAGCACTTAACAAGTTATCTCCACAGTCAGTTTTCTAACAACAAATGAAATGGCGCACATGTTAATGATAAATGTGATATCATCACTAGGTTAATAACTTAACATTGATTCCAAGAAGCCAGATGTTTCATGTTCTCTCTGAAGTCCTGTAGAGGTAACAAAATATGTATTGTGACCCTTCTGTTGCTAGTTGCATGTCACTTTATTATTAACATGAAGAGAGATAAAGTAAAACATTTACAAGATAGACATTTCTGGCCAACCTGACACAAATACAGCACTTCAGCTCAAATCAGTAAATACCTTGGAAAGGTTTCATTCTCCTTATATGAGAAAATCTTGTCAGACCCTCAGCACCAATCAAAAATTAGAAAACGATATTCATTTATACTGTACATAACGAAAGTACAATAGACGAAAATCTTTGAATATTCTGCTGCTCACACTGAATGCCTGTTACATCCATTTCCTCATGTTCCTTTTAATTCTTAGTCCTTTTAGTGGGTAACTTTGGCAGGACAATGGCCAATTTTCCCTCTTGAGGACCACTCTTGGTCCGTCTGAAAATGCTTTTAAAAATTTAGTAGAAGTGACAGGATGAGCCCTACAACTTTTTTTTGAAAAAATGGAAAAAGACACTTTTTCAGTAAAAGAAGAACTCATGCCATGCTTTAGAAAAGAATTGCCATTCCTGGAAGCTTCTAGTTTGCATGCCTACGTATGTATGTAATGTCACAGCAGGTTGGTCTGCATATGGCCCATAGGCCATTATTGGCCATCCTGTTTTAGAATGTCCCTCTCTTTGAACCAGAGGCAGGAAACTTGTGGCTCTCCAGATCTTAGGACCACATCATCCCTCACCTTTGGCTTATGGTGGCTAGGGCTGATAAGAGTTGCAGTCCAACAACATCTGGAAGGTCACCGGTTGTCCACCTCTGCTTTAAACTCTCCATCTAGTCTTTCTTGCTATTACACCATTTGGAGGAGTTTTCCCAATGAAACCTGCAACATTTCCTCAGTTTCCATGTTCATACAGTCAGCCCTCCATATCCATGGATTCTGCATCCATGGCTTGAAAATATTCAACAATAAAATTCCAAAAAGCAAACCTTGATTTTGCAATTTTTTATAAGGGACCATTTTGCTATACCATTGCCTATAGTGGGACTTGTGCATCCATGGATTTTGATATCCACAGGGTGTCCTGGAACTAAACCCCAGTAGATAGCAAGGGCCCACTGTATTTCTTAAACAGTCTCCTGTTTGTGGAACAGCATTCCCATTTATATCCATCAGCTCTCATCATTGCAGACCATCATTGCAGAAGAAATAGATTAAAACCATTATGTTACCTCCTGATGATGCTTTTGGGGTCAGGGAAGAAGGGTGCCACAAGGTAATCACAAGACCATATCACTCTATTTTGCAATAAATGTGGTCTGTTTTTGTCTCTGGTGCTGAACCAAGGAATAGAGGGCAGGGAAAGCAGATCAGAGCAGGGGAAAAGTGGAGTACAGGCCTCATTTTATGCAGCATTCAGGACTACTACAGGCTCTCACTTCCTGTACAACATAAGTCACACATGATATAGTCGGGAAACACGCTCATATTGAAAGCCAGGATATATATTTAATAAACAAAACCCTTATTGTCTGCCTACACCGTAGCTCCTTTCTTCCAGGAAGACCTAGATTTTCTCTCTGATTTCAAAAACAAGTACACAATTTACAATAAGCAGTGAGGCCATTGTTCTGCCTCTTTCCCATACTTAGACCACATGGGATTATTCCTCAGGTGCACACCTATTTTTTGCCAGTTCCCTGGCAAAAATGGAGTTCACAGCTATGGCTGCAAATGTCAGATGCACTTTATATTTTTCATTAGGAAGATCTAAAATTAGTTACATGTGTGAGACAAGTTTTTGCTTGCAGGTAGAAATCTTCCATTTCCTCCTCTATCTGGATTTGGTATGAGTAAATAAACTGATTTAAAATATTATATTACTCTATATTATATTATAATACATTGTATATTTATATAATAATATTACATATTATGAATATAGGTTTATAACATATAACTGTTTAACTAAATGTGTTTAATAAACTTATGTGTTACAAATGGGAGAAAGTGTGACATCACCTAATAGATTTTTAGAAATCTAGTTTGTTTATTAAGCAATTGAATATGATTTTGTTGCCAATGTATATGTAAAAATTGTTGTTATTTTGCAACTTAAAATTATATGCAATAAAAAGGAAAAGAACATTGTCACTGGACATTAGAGCCAGAAAAACAGCATAAGGCCACTATTAATAGAACAGTTGGCTTTATGGTTGTAAAGATGAGTAGAAACGGTTTCTTCAGTATTAGTTTGTGAGTACCATTGTGACATCTGTGTTGTTTTCTTAGCTTTATATAAATCAGAAGGATTGAATTAAAGCATGTTGGTATAGGTAACTACAGGTTGACCCCCATATCCATGGATTCTGTATCCATGGTTTCACTTATCCACATCCGAAAAATATGTTCTATCTGGGCATTCCATGTACCTCCAATGAGATTCTATGATCAACTTCCTGAATTTGTCTCATTGAAAATAATAGGGTTCCCTATTATCCAGTTTTGGGTATCCACAGTGGGTCTTGGAACATATCCCCTGTGGATATGGGGTCGACCTCTATTGGGGTATTTTATAAAAGACAGGTGTACATTTAGTTCATCACAGCTTCCTTATAATATCTCCCTGTATATTTAGGAGCACATAGCTATATCTTGGGAATGTTGGCCTAGAGCCCATTCACTGGCTGTGTAGTGTAAAATTATACAAGCAGAGCTATGCTACAGTACTGCACAGTAACACAATGAACAGTACAGCCAAGCACTCTTTCATTACACAGCAGCTGCTTATGCAAACCTGCATGAGATTCTACCATTAGGTGTCCTCCACAGATTTCCAACTGCTTGCGTAAGGGCATTTATGCCAGCATAAGTTATAGAATCATAGAATCATAGAGTTGGAAGAGACCTCAAGGGCCATCCAGTCCAACCCCCGGCCAAGCAGGAATACATAATAACATCATTCCAACAGATGGCCATCCAACCTCTGTTTAAAAACCTCCAAAGAAGGAGACTCCACCACACTACGAGGCAGTGTATTCCACTTCCAAACAGCTCTTACTGTCAGGAAGTTCTTTCTAATGTTTTGGTGGAATATCTTTTCCTGTAGTTTGAACCCATTGCTCCGTGTCCTAGTCTCTAGAGCAGCTGAAAACAAGCCTGCTCCATGCTCAGTATGACATCCCTTCAAATATTTAAACATGGCTATCGTGTCCCCTCTCAACCTTCTCTTCTCCAGACTAAACATGCCCAGCTCCATAAGCTGCTCCTCATAGGGAATGGCTTCCAGACCTCCCACCATCCTAGTCGCCCTCCTCTGGACATGCTCCAGCTTCTCAATATCCTTCCTGAACTGTAGTGCCCAGAACTGGACATAGTATTCCATGTGAGGTCTGACCAAAGCAGAATAGAGTGGCACTATTATTTCCCTTGATCTAGACACTATACTCCTATTAATGCAGCCTAGAATCACATTGGCTTTTTTAGCTGCTGCATCACACTGCTGACTCATGTTCATCAAGAAGATTCTGGCCAGAGTTATTTCAGAACACAGGCAAATTCTGCCAGCCTACAGAATTTCAAAGCAGTAGTCTGTGGACCAGTGTGCCAACCTGTGAGCTGTTAGCTGCCAGTAACCAACATGTTTCAAGGAAAGAAAGAAGCAGTTGTAGCCAGTGGGCACAAATGTAGTACTGGCCCTGGCACATTTGGGGTAAAAACTTTTCTGGTCCACCACATCAGATAGCTTAAGAAGCAGTGTTACAGAGGCTGAGGGAGCAGCTAGACAGCTACCATTTTGTATGGTGGTCCTACATTTAAGTTACAATTCTACACACAATTGCCTATAGTAAATTCTGTGGAAGTGAATAGGGCTTACTTCTGGGTAGACAAGTATAAGATTACATTATTTGTATTATGCTTGATTTGGGCCTGAATAACTGTTATAATTAATTAAGTGGTCCTGCTGGTTTGGTTTACATACCAAAGGATCAAAATCCTCTGGCCGATAACCTTATAAAACTCTGGTCCCATCTACATGAGGGGCAAAAAATCTGTACAGGGGGTAAAAAATCCAAAAAGGGAGGCATTCAAATGTGAACAATCTGCCTAGACGATTTTTTACTCCTGTAAAGTCCGTAGCAGCGGTGGGGCTGCGAAGGGGTCGGGAGCCAGGGCTGGGGTTCTTTGGAGAAGGAGGACAGAAGAGGAGGAAATGGGAAGGAGAGAGCAGGAGACTGCTGCCCACACTGTCCACAGCTGCTGGAGTGACAGAGGGGCTGGGAGCCAGGGAGAGGGAGCAAAGCCAGGAGGAGGAGGGTCAAGCTGCCTTGGCCTTTTTCCTGCCCACTGTGGCTGAGGCTGCATGCTGCCTTTTCAATCGCCCACCCCTCCCCACAAGGGCTGTTCTCCCTGTGGCGAGGCGCTGGTGCTCCAGGGTGTCCGGTTGGGGTGGCGATGCAGGAGAAGGAGGGCAGAGGAGGGAGGAGGAGAACGGCAGTGGTGGTGGGGCTTGGAAGGGATCCAGATCTGGCAAGGGTCCTCTGGAGGAGGAGGAGGACGGAGAAGGGAGGAGGAGGACAGCGCCGCCGCCATCATCTCATTGCATGCCTTTAAAAAAATGGTGGCTGCTGATTCCCCTCTTTCCAAGTCCCGCCTCCTCTACCCAGCCAGCCAATCAGGTTGCACTCCTGTTCGTATCTGTGCAAACAGGAGTGTTTAGACGGCCGGCCTTTCGAATGTTTTCCAGATTAATTGCTGAGACCCAGAGGAAGGCCCGGATCCACCACACATGGAGCAAAAGGTGAGTTTTGATGCCCCCCCTCCGAATGACACATATTTATTCGAACAGTGGTCTGTACAGATCGCTGATCTTTTGAATAAATACTGCGATTTTTCATCGTGTAGACAGGACCTCTGTTAACTCCCATTCCTTTGGCCTAAACATGAAAGCCAATCACTGTAAAATGAATATTCTCTCAAAGACTGTTCTATTCCAACAGGCTTTTAGAACTGAAAGTTTTTAAAGAAAGGGTACTTTTAAGACAGTACTGCATTGTTTTTATAGAAACTGTTTTTATCTGTTTTTAAATCCTTTCAAAAGTATATGTTTTAAATTGTTTTAATTCTATTTTAATGTTGCCCTTTATTTGTTTTTAGCTCTATTGTACCTTTTTTGAGGTACAAGCTGCCAAGGAAGAAAGGGCCCTTAAATCATCATCATCATCATCATCATCATCAAAACAACTGGACCTAAGTGTGAGCCTATTAAGACCTATACAGAACTGTAGTTACTATCTTGAGCCTAAATACCCTAAAAGCACCAGATCCCATCTGATCTTGGAAGCTAAGCAGTGTCAGCCCTGGTTAGAACTTGGATGGGAGACTGCCAATGAATACCAGGTGCTGTAGGCTATATTTCAGAGGAAGGAACTGGCAAAACAACCTCTGAGTATTCCTTGCCTAAGAAAACCTTATGAAATTCATGGTGTTGCCATAAGTTGACAGGCAACTTGAAGGCACATGTACGTACACACACACACACACACACACACACACTACCTTGGTAACAGTAACAGCTATGCTGATTCTTGGCAGGCTGCCAGTTGTATTCCACATACACAGTGTAATGGTTTAGGCCCCAGTTAGAGGTAAACTGCCAACCTTTTCACCTCTCACAGTTAACTATTCACAATCCAAACAATATTGTAGTTACAGAAGACATGCTTAACTTTTAAATATACACAATATTTAAACAATGCTCCTCATCAGAATTTCTTGATTTTCTACAGTGGTGTTGTGTCCTAACTTTATTTTCCAGTTTTACATTCCATTAGGAGGAAAACATTCTGGTCTAATACTTGGAAAGCATAACAATGCAGTGTTTTGTGGCTCTTATAAACATTCTTCACAGGTTGTAACACATTTTATTTAGTCCTATGCAATGAAGATCTTGTGCAAAGTATGGTGTTTGTTACAGGCCACAGTAAAGGACTGTACAGTATTTACCTACCCACCCCCAATAAAAACACAATACAAGCCAGTAGAAGAGAAATTTTGAAAGAAAATCAGTGATGAACTTCCTGTAATATTATCCATAAATGTGGGTACCATGTAATTGTATGAGACTGATAGCTTCAATGGACTATGGCAAATTTTGACTGAATTTCTGACTCCAAGTGCTTCATCACACTAATCTTGCAACAATCACGTTGTTTAAGCAAACAAAAACCACTGTGGAAACATAATCATTGCATTTTCTCTCCAATAACGCTATGGTGCCACTTTGGTGATACAAGTTCCCCCAGTTTTCCATATTGCCTTCCTTGACCCCACCTTCCTACCCATGTCTTTTCTATGTAGCTTATGCACACTGTTTAATTTCTTCCCCTTTTTTAATGCTGCAATTGTTCAATTACACAGCTTCAGCACTTCACGCAAATGGAGGGTGCTGCTGTAATTGCATAATTGTAGCATGCTGGTGACCTGCTATAGCAGCGCAATTAATTTATTTCTTTTCTTCTGCTTTTCCATTTATGTCAAACGGGAGTAATTATACTGGAAAACTAGTTTTGTTTTGCTTTGTTTTGTTTTTAATGTACATTATGAGGGTGATGCTGTAATTGTGTACTTATGGCATGCTGGTAATCCACCATGGCAGTGCAATTGTGCAATTATGACCAAAAAAATATTAAAAGATAAAACCGGGGAACAGAGGAAAAGCAACATTGTTATTGTGATGTCATCTTTGTCTGAACACCAGAAGTGGAGTGACTTCACCCTGCTTGGGGATAGGGAGGGGGAGAAGAGGAGAACCACACCCCCTCACACCACATGACTGCCAGAATATTGGAACTCAGTGGAATGAACAATTGCAGCAGAAACAATAGTTGAAGAGCAACGATATTGAGGCTATTAATGTTTTTTTCCTAGCAATGAATTTGATCCATCTGCTTATACAGTTGCCCCTCCACATTCGCGGCTTTAACATTCGCAGTTTTGATTATTCGCGGTTTTTGGGAGGACAGGTGGGGGGTGGAGAGGAGCAGCGACAGGGTTTCAGAAGCCCCCGTTGCTGCTTCTGCGAGGGTGGAGGTGGTGGTCCGGGAGGGTGTGGCGTGACCTATTTTTTATTCACGTTTTTTTCACATTCACGGGAGTCTTGCAGCCCTAACCCCCGCAAATGTGGAGGGACAACTGTAATATTGATATTGAATGTAATATCATTCAAGGTGTTTTATCTAGCTGAGATCACATTAAAAGTTTCAGTAAACCAGTGAGATACCTATGTGATGATTCAATTCAATGCTACTGGGTTTTTTTTAAAAATGTGGCTTTGTAAATATATGTATGTATTTAAAGGTGAAAACTGTCACCCTAGTAAAACTTAAGCCACAATGACAGATTTCTGAATTCACATTTAGTGAAGGTGCTACCTGACAAGGAAACACATGCACACATGCCCTTTTCAAACAGCACTCATTTATTCCCAGATTAATTTTAACAATACTGTATAGCGTTTTACTTCAGTACTATTTCTAGTTTCACTGCATTGCAGAGTAAACTACAGCTGTTCCTTCAATTTACACAGGCTAAGCAGAAAAGTAGTTTGGGCCCTGATCCTAGAGGGGCACACTGTGTGCATAAGAGAATGTTACGTGAGTGATCTACTCTTTCTGCAGTTCTGCAGGGGTCGGGGTATGTGGAATCAGGAGGAGACTGCCTCTACTAAGATGTTTATTCTGCAAATGCCTGCTCTCTGGAATTGGGCAGGGGGAGTCCATGAAACCAAGACACTACAGGAGGTCCGGCCTGGGTGCAGGCAAGTGTCTAAGTCACTGCTTCCCAGGCTAGCCGATGTTGTGGGGGGGGGCAGCAATTATTTGCTTCCACTCTGCCAAGAGCTGGCACCATGTTTGTGTCCACTGCTATAATTGTTTCTTTGCCTCCTGGAAACTCACCAAGGACTGGAAGCTAATGGCTCAGGGACTGGCACTGGTCCAGGAACCACCACTTTGAGTAGCACCAGTCTATGCCATCCTTTCCATAGAGTCATGGCTCCATTGACACTCTCTCCACCATGAGCCAGTTAGTCAAGGAATGGGCAGTTTGAGCCAACAGCCTCCTTCTCCCAACAGCATTACCACATAATGTTTATTTCCCCCCCCCCCGGTCACCATCACTGCTGAGAACTTTTTCTGCTTGTCTCTGCTTGTGGCATAACTACTCTGGTGGAGGCAGTAGAAGCTCAATTTATGTATTCCATGTTCTCTCTCATTGATTGAAAATACAGCTGATGCTGCAAGAGAATCTTATCCAGCAGTTCTCGGTCTTTGGCCTTCCAGATGTTTTGGTCCACCATATTGGCTTGGGCTTTTGGGAATGAAAGCCAAAAACATCTGAAGGGCCAAAGTTTGAGAAATCCTGATTTAACCAAGTGCAAGTTACAGTAGATGCATTCTACCACAAAAGAGATAAATCAGGTTGGATCAGGATTTAGGTACACACACCTTCTAGCCACCTGTAAATTCTACATAAAGGATCAGGAGATCCTACCCATGAACTGTGCTGCACAGAGAAAGGTAAATTTCAAAAGCAGCATCCATCAGTGAGGCCCTTCTGTCAGCTGAAGGCAGATCCTGGGTCCAGCCCAATGTCTCTTTCAATCACCCTGGGGAAATAATAGAAAATCATGTGCAAACATTCCAGCTATAATTTAATTCCTAACTTTCAGCTATAATATATCTCCTTACTGGTCAAGTGTAAATCATACAGTGGTAGAAGCATCTGTATCTGCAGTTTTAGCAGTAGATTGCTTGCATGAATGTACCGTTTTTTACACATAATATTGAATTTTTTCTCAATAACTAACCTAAATGATTGAGTGTGAAGAAGAAGTGACAATAGAGGATTTTGTTATTGCTATTTAAGCTATACCAGCACTAGGTGTAGTGCTGGTATAGTCCATGTGTATACACAGGGAGAGAGAAATTTTGTTGTTTACTGGGAAGCAGAACCCCAAAGAAGCCTCTGAGGCTGGCTTTGTGGTTAAAGCAATAGACCCTACACACACACACACACACAGAGAGAGAGAGAGAGAGAGAGAGAGAGAGAGAGAGAGAGAGAGAGAAGAGCTGTGATCTCATACACTTCCTAGAAGTAAACTCCATTGAAAATAATTGGACTTCTGGACAGACATGTATTGGAGTTGTACCTTGCAAGGACTTTCCAAGGAACGGCTGCCAGGTGTCTTTCCCCAACGTGCACAGTTGCTGAGCTTCCTCTTTCTCAATTAGCCACACAATCACCCATGCTGAGCAACAGGACAACTTTCCCCATCCCTCGTGCCCAGAGTGTACATTTTGCTGCTGCCTTCTCCTCCCAGTGACTGCTCTGAATGTGCAGGTGCTAACTTAAATATCTGGATGATGGGAGCCAGCAAGCAATTAGGGAGAGAAAGCAGGCAGACAGGAAGAAGGTGCTGATGTCAGCATGGCCTTAGGGTGAGTAAATGAGACTGCAATTCATAAGCAACCAGAGTCCCAGGACTAGGCTGGAGCCATGGGCCAGGGAATGGGGTAGCTTTCTTTCTCTCAAACAATCCACCCCATTTCCCTGGGCACTTGTGCTGCTGCTCCAAAGAGGGAGAATGCAATGATTTTTCAAATCAGTGGTGCTCATAGTGAGAAATGAGTTGAAAAACAAAAGAACTGGATACATTTATTCACATGAGTGCAAAGTAATAAAGGAAACAACTGAGGAGAAGTAATACAAGGAGGTATGAACATAACACATTACCATTATGTCAATCAAAGGGAGACAATAATTCACACCATGAGTTTATCAGATCCCCTGTTAAAAGCTATTTAAGCCAGTGGCTGTCACAGTACTTTCCATGTATTAATTATACATAGTGTGAAGGAGTACAGTTATCCCTTCATAGTTGCTGGGGTTTGGTTCCAGAACCCCCCCCCTCTCCCGTGGATACCAAATTCCGTGAATACTCAAGTCCCATTATATGCAATGGCATAGAAAAATGGTGTCCCTTATATAAGATGGCAAAATCAAGATTTGCTTTTTGGATTATTATTTTTAAAAAAATATTTTCAAGCCATGAATACTTAAATCCTTGGATACAAAATCTGTAGATACAGAGGGACAACTGTACTTTCTTTTAGCCTCTTTTGCATGAAGAGGTATCACACCCGGTAATAAAGAACAAGGACACAGAAAAATTAAAGCCCTCTTACGTACCACAAGAGGATTCCCTTCCCTCTAGGACAAAACCCTGGGAGTGGACGGGCAGAGGGAGAAGAGCAGCTAGCTGCATGTTTAAAAAATCACCTAGCTTACTCCTACTGTCAGCTTACTCCTACTGTCTGTTTCCTGTTTTTTAATGAATTAGACTGGAATCCAATTATTAGTTCCAACTGTAATCAACTCAGGTCATGTCTACACTGATGGGAAAACTCATACCCACCTCGTTGCCACAGTGTATTTTTCTGGTCAACAGTGACCCTGTTAATGCCACACTCATTCTTGTGGGATCGAAGTAACCCACTACACATTTCTCTCAGGTGAACTTGCTTCTGTGTAAAAGGGCAGTCCTACCTTGATCATGTGTCCTATACTTTGCATTATTTCCAGCTACATGGCCATGACTGCTCCACTCACCTCCCCATTCCCCCAAGCTTGTAGATATATGTTGTCCCAAAGTACTGTATTACTGGATAAGCAGAGATACACTAACACTGATCTCCACACAAATGCATATTTAAAAAATAGTAGCACCTGAACGCTGACAGAATGTAAATACAACAGAGTCCTGCCCACCCAAAATCCCACTCCTGGCTCTGCACCGAAGCTAACTCAGATGTGGCCACACATATGATTATCTGAATTTTCCAGGCAGATGCAGAGTAAAAGGCAGTTCTATTTCAATTGAGTTTTCAGCGAAAGCCCCTCATTTCCTGCAAATTGTCACAAATTGTGGCTATGAGGCAAGTACAGGTTTTTTGGCCAGTGTAGACAAGCCTTCAGTGAATCAACACTTACCTAAATTCAATTGATTCATTGGGTCTACTATAACTGGGATTAGCCATTGGGTTTTACACAAGACAACCTGCTCCTATTTCTCATGAATGCTAAGACTGTTTAGGGAGAACTTTTCAAGGTCCAATTATATCAGGGACAGCTAGTGACTGGTGTCAGTAGAGAGGCAAATCTGCTGAGTTTTAGTGTGATGCAACCAAAGGTGCTGGGCCTATTTTGGGGACAGGACTGAGCACGTTGGATTAAAGCTCAGGGTGGATTAATTTTCCCATTGACATCAGAGCCATCAGCTACCACTGGAGCTTATAATGTCATTTTGACTACTTAGCTTAACATTCTTCTTTGCTTGTTTTGATACTTCCTGTGTTTTGGGCCTAAGAATCATACAAGAGTTTCAGTAGGCCACACCAATACAATGTGGCAAGCTGTCAATTACTTCTGTCCAAAAATCACGTCCCTCTCCCCGCCCCCATGGAAAATGATAAATCCTCAGCATGTATTAAAAGTAAGGGGGAAAGAGGGGGTGAATAGGTGTTGATATGTTGGAAAGCCCCATAATCTTCAGCTTGTTTTCCTCTGTCCAGCCTTTTGTCAGGAAGCTCTAGTTTAATCACTTAGTCCATCCTGATGTTTGGGTGGGTTTGAATGGGAGATCTTAGCTAAATATGATCTAGAAGGAGTTAGTTACAGTTTCAGATATTGCCACCACAGGATTCTAAATCAGTAGAACCTGATTATTCTCCACTCCAGTATTTTTTTAAAAAAGAACCCTAGAGAAAGAGAGATATTTGCTACCAATAAAGACTCAGACAGGCATTATCTAAAACAAACTCTTTTTGCTAAACTAACGTGCTGAACTTTCCTTTACCCCGTTCTCCCTTTGCTGTTGGGCAGAGTTGCTTCCTGGTTATAGTTCCTTCAGTTTGTGCCTTTCCACTGATTCACTGAGCTATTCTTCACATCTGCTTCCTTAAGCCTTTCTTTTAGTTCCATCTACACCAGTAGGTCTTTCCTTTTACAAAGTCAACAAGGAAAATGATTTCAAAGGCCACACTATTATTCAATGAATTTGAAAATGGTCCTTTCAGTAAAGTGCAGGCTGCAGGCTATAAGCACTCCCTCAAGGCCCTCCATCTGGTCACTTTCAGTTTTTTAAAAAAGGGCTCTACAGGCCCAACTCAGGCCAAGGGAAGGTTTCACAAATGTAGCAAAATGGCTCGCTGGTTACCCTCAACTGCATGATGTGGTTTGTTCTTTTGGAGCAAAACATATAGAGTGTGGAGGATGTAGCAGCTCTCCAAGGTACTTTGAGGTTGGAGGACCCCTGAAAGTCATCCACCTCTACTTTAGGCAGAGGCAGACCTGAAGTTAGCACTAGGTAGAATGAAACAAGTTTCTCCAGAGTCCCCTGGGCATCCTCCTCTCTTGAAGATGTCTCTATACCACACACCCTGTTCTGCATCCTCCCTGCAAAACTAAGGCCCTTTCACGCTACATGATTATAGCACTATACTAGTAATTCAACTTTAACGGTCATGTCTGCATCCTATGGAATCCTGGGATTTGTAATTTGGGGAGGCACTAGATATCCCTGGCTGAGAATTCTAAAGGCCCCTCCCTAAATTACAAAACCCAGAATTCCATAGGATGCAGACATGACTGTTAAAGTGGAATAATTGTGTAATATAATTGTGTAGTATAAAAATGCCCTCAATCTGTTGCCCTCAGGTGTGTTGGATGACCATATCCATATTGCCAGTGTTGATGTAAGATTAGACTGCCAGGGCAGCCAGGTTCTGTATGTGGGAAACGGCACTATTTTGCCTTGGGCAGCAAAATGTCTTGGGCCAAGAGAGGAGGATGCCCAGGGGACTCTGGAGAAACTTGTTTCATTCTACCTAGTGGTAACTTCAGGTCTGCCTCTGCCAAAGACCACCTGGGCAGTGGTCTTCCTATTCCAGTCAGTTCTGCCTGATATGTCTCCCTCTCCTGACGGTCCTCCTCCACCCCTCCTCGAAATTATCACATTTATTTATTCATTTGTTTATTATGCCAGATTCTAGTCTTAATGTCTGGATAGGCAAATGTCCCCTCAATACTGTTTTTATGGTCATCAGTCCCTCCAGACTTGATGGATCACTCTTTCTCTGGCCAAAAAAAAGGGGGGGGCTTAATTTCCTCCCCTGGAAGCCTCCAGGAGTGGCAATCTACTTTTTAAATTGGTTACGGGGGTGGCATGTTTAAGATTTTAAAAACCCTGTTTTTGAAAGCTAGAAGTGGTCTTCTGGCTTCTTCCAGTTTTGTTTTGTATTTTCATTTGGAGGCATTTTTGACAATCTGTGTGTAACCCTCCCCTCTTGAGGTTCTAGGGACAGAAACTTGCCCTTGCCCAGACCTGCCACAAGTGCCTTGGCTTTTGATAAGTCATATTTTTCACAGTGTGAATAGTGGTTACTATATTTCAGTACTCTTTTCAAAGGCTTCAGGTTGATAAAATGCATAACTTGGTGGGTTGGGATTAATTTGGATTCTGGAGGAATTTTTGAGATCTGCATATGGAAAAACTGAACTAAAATTTTGAGAGGATTGGTTTCCAAAATGTTAATAGGCTTTTAAATTGCTTCAGGTTTTGTTCCTTCAGAATTAACTTTATCCAAAATTTCAAGAAAAGTGAAGTGCACCAAGATAGAGTGAGTCTCTTACCCCCTTTTATAGTGCATGCAGAAACTATACTCAGTGCCCAAATGACAGTTAGCTATGTCATTATTGTAGAATTTCAAGCTTTTTAAAAATTAAATCAAAATGTTGTTTGTATAACTAGATGCAGATATAGAAAAAGATGAAATATTTCTGATTTTTAGTACTTGGCACATGTGCTGAATTCTACCAGCTCCATCAGTGGAAATCAAAGTGGAACCACTTTGGTTTTCCTGTGTCCTTGTTCTTAGGATTGTAGATCTTAAGTATGCACTTTCTCACAGGTTTTAGTGTATTTTTATGTGTTTTTTTAATGTTTATTAAATTTCCCCTTTTCCACAATAGAACATGAACAAAAAATCAACAGTCAACAAACTAGATGGTTCAAGACATGTCAGCCATATTTGATGTCATAAAACCTATTTGACTAAGCAGTCTACAGCTTTACATCCAGGGTGAATTCAATGCAGAACATCTGCCCATTGGTTCATATGAGTTGAAGGAGAAGTTATTGTTTCTGCATTAATGTTAGCATATTCAATAAGAGGGAACCATTTCTCAAAAAATGATTGTGATTTTCCATTCACTTGAGTCCTTCTCATTTTGTCCGCTAACTTTTCACTAAGCCATGAGTCCTATATTTTTTCCCATCAGATGTTTATAGTCGCTTGCCCTATTTTCCATGCAGTGGCAATGCATGATCTAGCTCCTGCAAGTAAGAAGCTAATTAACTTTCTATGCTTGAGGGTTTTGTTTGCCCTAATAAGTAGTGACAGCAATAGAAGCACAGGACAAAATGTGACTTTCTGATTTGTAATTGCCTCTATCTATCTACATATTTACTACATCTATCCAAAAAGTATATACAGTACCTTGGGACATTCAATCCAAAGATACATATAGGTGCCAATATTGCCACAATTTCTACAGCATATATGTTTGCTATATATTTATTTATTTTATCTGTGATAAATCTGTACACAAGTTTCAGTGTTTCTATTTTAAATAATATAGAGATGGGTAACATTTGGCTTTCCAGATGTTTTTGGACTATAACTCCCATTATCCTTAACCACTAGCTGTATTGGCAAGGGTTGGTGGGAACAACAGTATAACAATATCAGGAAGCCTCCAAATTGCCCACCTCTCCAATAAGCAGTACAAATGGTGACACCTTGAAGCTGGTGGCAGAACCTGGTTAGAAATAAATCACTTGTCTGTTAAATATGCAGGTTCTTTTACAGGTCTGTTTCACACTACACAGTTTTAGCACTTTGATACCACTTTAATTGCCATAGATACATCTTACAGCATGCTGGGGCTTGTAGTCTGATGAGGCACTAGAGCTCTCTGGCAAAGAATTTGAAAAACAAAGCTACAAATCCTAGGGTATAATTGGGTGGTGTGAAAGAGACCATCATGATTTAGTAATCACAAAACCTGAATTAAGATGTGCTCACAAGTCTCAGGCTCATGCCTGTCTTTCCACACTGCTCTTGCTGTCCATTACTGAGTTTCTTCACACTTCTGAATTGACTTTAGAAGTGGTTTGGTTTGCTACAAAGTTTGCAGTGCCGTTCATATGCTATAATTTTCTCTTCTCTTTTCTGGTTGCTTTCCCCATAGGACAGACATCATAGCCTCAACACACCTCCATTAGCCTAAAGTACATTTGCTGCTGATGGGGCAACTCTGAGTGTTGTCATAACTCTGCTATGCTTTCTTCTAGGATAATGAGCTTCTATTAAGAAATTTCTGCTGGCCTCCTGATTTCCAGGGAGTGACTCCTGAGGTAGAAATCTGCTTCTTATAACAGTCATTCATGAAGACACATTCAGTTTTGTCTTCATCAATGGCTGCACTTGGAAGGGGGTCTCGAGTGGAGTGCCCTAGGGTTCTGTCCTAGGGCCATTACTCTTCAACATTTTTATCAGTGACTTAGATGACGAGGTAGAAGGAATCTTTACCAAGTTAGTAGATGACATAAAACTGGGATGGGTGGCTAACACACTGGAAGATAGAGACAGAATTCAAAAGGACCCCGATAAACTAGAAAATTGGGACTAAATTAATAAATTGAAGTTCAGTAGAGAAAATTGCAAAATTCTTCATTTAGGCCACAAAACCCCAAATGTACAGGTATAGGATGGGGGATACATGCAGAACTACACTACATGAGAAAAGTACCTTGAGATTATTGTTGATCATAAACTGAACATAAGACAGCAGTGTCATGCTGCAGCAAAGAAGGCAAGTTGCAGGAGGGTAGATATCAATGGAACAGTAAGAGCAGTTTGACAATGAAACCAATTGTCTAGAAAGGTGGTGGTGAGGTCTCCTCTGGAGGTCTTCAAAAAGAGGCTGGTTAGCTACCTGCTGGGGATGCTTTAGCTGGAGATCCTGCACTGAGCACAGGGGTGGACTCAATGGCCCAGGAGGCCCCTTCCAACTCTTTGATTTCCCCAAACTTGTGGATTATTTTTAGTGTCCTTAATACAGTGATATAAGCATCTGGCATCTTGCTTTCAGAAAGTGCCACATTCTTCTATTAAACTTTGTTGGGGTATATGGTATTTGTTAACGCCTTTGCGAGGTGCTACTCGATACAACAGTACCAAGCCCAAGAAGTTTGACATACTTCTTAACCATTTCTCATATACTTCTTACCCTTTTCCTCTTGCTTTACCTTTCACTTGTCATCTCCAAGTCCAAGCCTTCTTCTTATGTTCTCTATAAACAGAAGGTCATGTGTGGAGAATGGAGGACATGAGGGCTCCACCTCTGACTCTGGATCCTCTGTTGGGCCCACCAGCATGACATTTGCATATGCATCCATGTCTCTTTGACAAATCATGGCGACTGCATAAACATCCAAAGGAGGGATCTGCGGCAAAGTTCCTTCTCTGTGCATAACATCTCTACATGAAAAATGTACAGGAGTTTAGATGCTGCTCAAAATCTACCCAGTACTTCTAAGTCTGGACTATTTTAATTATTGTTAAGTCAAATAAGGCCAGGGTTTTGAGCCCTTGCTCCATGGTTCAAGTGCCTTCCATTTTGTTTCCTCACACTACACTTCTTTTGATGGATTACTAGAATCATAGAATAGAATAATAGAATGATAGAGTTGGAAGAGACTACAAGGGCCATCCAGTTCAGCCCTCTGCCATGCGGGAATACACAATCAGAGCACTCCCGACAGATGGCCATCCAGCCTCTGTTTAAAAACCTCCAAAGAAGGAGACTCCACCACACAACAAATACCAGGTGCTGTAGGCTATATTTCAGAGGAAGGAGCTGGCAAAACCACCTCTGAGTATCTCTTGCCTAAGAAAACCCTATGAAATCCATGGGGTCACCCTAAGTCGACAAGTGACCTGAAGGCCCATAGACACGCACACTTGAGCATTTAGATCCAGAGGATGATGTTAGCTTTGTGTGGGTCTCTGGTGCCCTCTAATGTTCAAAAAATCATGAAAATTACTATTGTCATTTTCAACCTGAGGAAAGTTGCTAGCATAAAGAACCTGCAAAGGGTCCTGTATTTTTCAAAACTGTATTGGATAAATACCTCTTTGGTACAGGTTGTTTTTCAGAATTTTGAGAGGTAAATTCTGCCTCCTAGCAGTTCACTCAAAACAATTAGCAAAAATAGTGCTGTTATCTCCAGAGTTATCAAGACTAGATTATTAGTGATGCAAGAGACATGCCCTCTCCAAAGGCAAGTAACATTTACTGCTCACCCCAGTCCCATTTTCTAGCTGTGGTGTAAACATTCAGGTACTGCATTGGTGTGGCTGTCCATTAGGCTCTAGCCTCAGTCATGCCAGCTGTGACACAAGGAAAGGGGATTGATATTGGTTATTATGACCTCCTGACAGGGGAGAATGGGAACAAGCACATTAGCTCCATTCCTTCTGTTGGATCCTTGTGCATGTCCTTGCCACCTGCCACATACTGGGAAGGTGAAAGTCTGTAGTGGAGAAATTTCTCCACTTGCTCCTGTCTCCTGCGTCTCTTTAAGTTTATAGCTTTGCGTGTTCCATGGACAGTGAACCATTCCATAGGCTCTGTAAGTAGCTCTGCACATCCAGGCTGGTCGTTGGCTCTCCCTGCCTTGGGACAACTGACTATAAAGGTTTTCTGGTCAGGCTGTGACTCTCTGAGCAAGAACTATATTCATGTATGCTTTTGACACTCATTCAGAGTTTGCCAAAGGCCAACACCAACAATGGCATAGTAATGAGAGTATCTCTTCATCTGCAGAATGCATTGCCTTCCCCACTATATAATAGCTGCAACTTACTTGAAAAATCTGGTGTGAAAATGCAGGGCTTCCTGTTAGTCATAATTACTTTATTTGAGATTTAAATAAATAAATAAGAAATTAATATAATTCTAGAGCTAGTTTTTTCCATTTCCCAAAGTCTGTATTTTTGAAGAACTCTTCTGATGTATTAGAATAATCTGGCAACTCAAGAGGTTGTTACAAGGGAAAAATAATATCTGGATTTCCTGTTGATAGGCACTGAGGACTGCAATGCACCCTCAAACTCACTCGACACATTTGCATGATTACACTGGCAATGCACCCATAGCCTAGGCATCCTATTACTAAGAATGTATACCTCTTGTGAGCTAAAAGCATTTAAAGAACATTTTTCTTCCACTTGTGATGTCATGTTGAACTCAGGTTAAAAACAGAAGACTGGCATCCTGTTGTTGACTTACAATGGTATAAGTTGGACTTTAAGCCATCACAACTCACATTTATGGTCATTGTGGAGTCAGAATTCTGTTCCAACACAAAATAACCAAAATCCCTTCCCCACAAGCTACCTTGTGAGCAGCATAGCCCCTCCTCCGTGGCCATTTCTGTGTCATCAGAGAGCCAGGGGAGAGATGAGCAGAAATGTGTCCAGCTGTTTTCCTGTAGCTGGATGTGCTGTCTTCTGGAGGTCCCTGCAGGTGCCTATGACTGTGCATCCATGTATGTCTTCTGGTAAAAAACTTGGCTGGAAGTCAACAAAAGAAAGTACACAAATAACAATACAAGATCATTCATTATGAGAAGCATACAAAGAACTTTTATTTTACAATATTACAGGCAGGATGGAAGACCTCTGCCACACAGCTGGATTTGGGCCATAGGAGGTCCCCATCTGGGACCAATTTCTTGGTTACTCTTCATCTCTGATTGAAGACACCGGATTTTTCTCTCTTCCCTCCCACATTGCAATGAAGTGTCAAGAAAAGCTCCACTGCTGTTGCCACATTTTAGAGGGAGAGCATTTTGCTTCTCACACTGTGATTGCCCTCAGAACTCTCACCTGATGACTTTTTAAAAGATCCTGTAGCAGAGCTAGACCTTCCCTCCCTAGTGGTGCTGCCCAACTCCCAGGTCTCCTTACAGTGCATTTATGGTGGGAGGGAAGGTCTAGTCCTGCCTTCCTTAATACTGCAACCCTCTCAAAAGATTGCCCCTCCCCCACTGCATCCCAGCTTTTACAAATCCTTCCATGTGACCAATTTAGGCCTTCCAAAGCCTTGTTCCAATGGGAAAGAGGCAATGTATATATGCATGTGTATTTGTGGTTGTGCGTGAGTTCAAGTGTGCTCAAGAGAGAACATTTCTTTATTAAAACATGTCTCACTCTTAATCACAAGATTTCAGGGTAGCATACAAATAAAATAAATTTAAAACAATACAGAATTTAAAACAGTAAGAATAATTTAAACAAAGTCATGCTAATCAAGTTGAAAACATGTTAAAAGACTAAGGGTGTATCAACACTCCAGAATTATAGCAGTTTGAACCACCTTAAATGTCATAGCTCCATCCTATGGAATCCTGGGATTTGTAGTTTTACAAGGTCTTTAGTCTTCTCTGCCAAAGGGTGTTGGTGCCTCACCAAACTACAAATCCCAGGGTTCTGTAGGATGGAACCATGGCAGTTTAAAGTGGTGTCAAACCGCCATAATTTTACAGTGAGAATACATTGTAAAACAGTTTAAAGCTGTTTTTGCACGCATTCCTGGAGATGCATCTTCTGGCCATGGTGACATGTGCCCTGGTTATATCCCTCTTTGGATTACTGTAATGTGGTCCACATGGGATGACCTGTGAGAAGTGTTCAGAAACTTCAGCTGGTACAAAGACCTGCAGCTAGAGTGTTAAACTTGGGCTGGTTATAGGAACCATACAACTCCCCTGCTTCAACAGCTCCACTGGCTGCCGATCTGTTTCTGGGCACAATTCAAAGTGCTGTTTATGACCCATAAAGCCCTATGCAGCTTAAGTCTAGGGTATCTGACAGATTGTATCTCCCCATATGAGCCTGCCTGGACCCTGAGGTCCACAGGAAAGACCCTTCTCTCAGTCCCACCACTTTCACAAGTAAAGCTGGTGGGAACATGAGAGAGGGCCATCTCAGTGCATGTCCCTTGTCACATACTTGCATTCCCAGATCCAGTGACCAGCAGTTTCAGAGTTAAACAGAAAACTTTATTGACACAGTAATTCAGAAAGCATATCATACAAACTTGTTGCTCAGAACTGAAACTTAGGAAGCAGACAGTATACTAAAAGCATATTACAACCTATGAAATCTGGTGCGCTTCAGTACTATTGGTTACCCATCAGCCTCTGACCCCCTCTTATGAAGTAATGTCCAACCCATTTTTCCCAAGTTGATTGTGCATCTGCAGGCTTATATCTTTATTCTTGTTATCAACCATTATACTCCCCTTCCATAGTTGCCAAAGAACACTTGTTAACAAGAACAAAAAAATGAAAACACCATTAACAGCAAGGTTGCAGGAACTTTTAAAATCTTTTTAGAGTGTATCCTTTTAACATGGCTAATAGTTTAATTTGTTTTTAATGTTGATTTTTGTATGTTTTTAATTATAATTTTTTACAAGTCCCAGGACATTATCTGACACAGGAAATAAGCTGTGATAATGATGACAGGATAATGCCAAAGGGCTCCCCTATTTCACGACATCGTGCTCCTTGCATTATGCTGTTGTGAATAAGGCGTTCTTTTTTATTAACAGGCCAAACCGTCAATTGATCTCCCATGGCGTTTTTGTTGTGGTATTGCGAGCATCTGAAACTGTGTTTCATGATGCTATTGTGAATACAGCATCAGTGGGTGGTCCTCACCAGAACATTTCAGGGTGAGGATGCAAAAACTAGGTATGGGACACTCTTTTTATTAACCTCCCCATTTTGCTGGCAATTTTTAAAGTGTTTTTCAGTGCTTATGTTTTCTTTTTCTGTGTTAATTTAGCTGTTTTTAGACTTTTAAGTGTGCTTGTGTCTTCTTGCAAGTACTGCTGAGATCATGCGCCCTGGAGAACATGGAAGTAAACAGCACGAGTGGTCATGATCCGATAATTCTGGGGCTGCTCTTTCTCATTATTACAGCAACGTGTGATAAAAGGGTTATTGTGCCAGGACACTTACACTTTTAAATATAGTGGGACAAAAACATTTTTAGAGGTTCGTCTAATAATCTCCCCCATCTTGGGGATGAAAGCAGGATATAAATAAAGTTAATAATACAGTAAGTAATAGTAATAAGCCATGCACATGTATAGCTGAAAAAGAAAAAAATAGGCCTCAAGGGCTTTAATAAACAGCCTTGTTTTAGCTTGGTGGTAGAATGAAGGCAATGACAGGAACAACTGGGCTTCCAAGGGGAAAGCATTCCGCAAACAAGGTACCACAGCAAAGAAGATCCTCTCTAATGCTGTTACATGGGACATTGCTCTTAAAGATAGGAGACAGAAGAGGGTCCCCCCCAGGCAGGCATATCTAGGGGGAGGCACTTCTTCAAGTATTGAGATGGCAAGCCATTTGGGACTTTGAATAGGGTTTGTTTGAGGGTGCATGCCAAGGGTGGTGTGTCACCCAATCTGCTCTGCAGAGTTCTTGGGATTGTCTAAACAGTGAAAATACTCCTCATAGAATTCAAGGAGAATACCTTTTGTCTAAATGGGATCCTGTGACAATTCACTGTATTCAGAAGGAAGGGGTTCCAAAAATAGCATATACTGTGTGGTAAAAGCCTTTGCAGCTTTTCACGAAGTTTTCTTTAAACTGCAAGGGAAATGAACATTCCTACTCATTGGGACAACCAATTCATATTGCGGCACATTCTTGGCGAGGACAGAAGTGGATTGCTGATCCGTTGGATGTGTGCAGGGAGTGGAGCTTGCCAGCAAAAAGTGGCTAGAACCACCATGTTGAATGTTCACAGTAGCTTGTTAAAAACTTGTTTAAGGGGAAGGTTGTACTTCTGCACCTTGGATTTACCTTTTTTTTAAAAAAATATACTGTTTGGTGGTGGCAACCTGGGGAGAATAAAAATGCGAGTAATTTACTCACGCCCACCATCTTGATTCACAGACATGCCCATGTGAACATCAAACCCAGATAGCTTTGCATACCTACAATCTTACAAAAAAATAATAATGTGGAGACAAATGGACACTGCTGCAAATTGCCATTACTGTGCACCAATACACATTTTATTGCCTCATATAGACAAGCCCCTTGCTTCAGAAGCCCTTCAGCTCTCAGGCTGAAACAATCTTCCATACTCTTGTATTATGATCGAGTTGTTTTGGTTTAAAAAATGATTCTCACTCCAAGTGTTTATACACAGTAGATGAAAAACAGCATCCTATTCATAGGTTGTGCTGCACCATGGATATTCCAGCTTCTTGAAATGTTTTATAGTCACCAGCCTGGAGTGGGGCTGAATGGAACAGTGAGTGGACTTTGATGTAGCCAGAGAAAGAGGAAGCATTGGGTTTTGCTTCAGGGAACTGGCAGGCACACTTGGAGATACTGTAATGGCTTTTGGTTTGGGGCTGAAGCTGCCTTGAGACCAGCACTTCCTATCTCTTTAGCTGTTTGCTTCCTGCTTGCTCAACCTGTACCTTTTGAGAGTCAGTTTACAAAACATGGATAGCCTCCAGTTCTATTTTCACCAAAAGAAAACTGACCCTGTAAAGTGGTCCTGCATCATTTAATCACTTGGGAAACAGTGGAGCCTGCCAAACAGCTGGCAGACATTTATTTAGATCAGGGCCTCTGTCTAAGATGGTAGGTAAGCAGAAAAGACAGGACTGCTGGCTTCTTTTTATATTGCTAGTGGTAGTTCTTGCCTAAAGCATATCACTCTTCCATAAACAGTTTCTTCCCTGTTAACGATTAAGGCTAATATCGTATATAATATTCCACCAACCAGCCACTTATCTCATATTTTAAACCTTCCAAATAAACATAATCCCTCAGTATACTGGCTGTTTTTGTAGAAGAAAAACACTGTTGAAATAAAGGGCTCATAAAAGAGAAAAGACTTACAGCTTAAGACATATAAACATTTTATGAGAGCTGGAAAATGATGAAGATAGAAAAACCATGTGGGGAAGAGATTTGAATAAATCATTCCCTAATGAGGAATGTGTGCATGGAGAGAGACATCTTTTTTAAACAGCATAAACCTGAAAGACAGTGAAAATCACCACTAAGGAGGAGAAAGAATATTCTCTTGGCAGGACAGCATTTGGAAAGAATCAGGAATACTGGGCAGGCAGCAAAACAGGGATCCATTCACACTGCACAATTATAGTGCCATGATTCCATGTTAACTGCTATGGTTCCATCCTCTGGAATCCTGGGGTGTGTAGCTTGCTGAGGCCATAAAACTCTTTGGCTGAGAATTCCAAATGGCCCTCACAAATCAGCCAGTCCCAGGATTCCATAGCATGGAACCATGGCAGTTAATGTGGAATTATAGTGCTATAATTAAGCAGTGTCCATGGGTCTTTGGAAAACTTAGAGCCTCCCTGCACTCTGGGGAAAAGTGGCAAAGCAGCAGAAATGTTCCCTCTTTCCTGCTGCCTTCTTGCATGAAGTTGGCATCCTTCCAATGTCTTTTCATTCCGGCCCCATGGGGGACTGAGCTAAAACCATACCTTTTTACAAACGAGTTTCTCTGGTTAGCAAAAAGACATGGTTTTACCTCGGTCCCTTATGGGACCAGAATGAAAAAAAACTATACCATGTGGGAAGGCAGCAGGAAAGATGGAAGGACTAAAGAGTTAGACATGAGCAGCTGAATTTGGGTCATAAGCCTGCCATTATTTTTTACTTTCTTCCCTTAGCATTTGCCAGTCTTTTCATTCTCCAAGTTTTATTTCTCAGACCTTTCCTGTTTTTTCTCTCTTTCTTTCCTCACCAGAAGTAACCGTCCCCCACTTTTTATTAGTCCTCTCTTTTTCACTCTCTCACATTATAGTGTTGCTCAAGATCTACTCAGTATAAAGGTGGATTATAACCTAACCTTAAATAAACATATTTACATCTGATGCTGTGGTGAGAGGAATTTAAGGATACCAGGGACAAAAAAGCCAAGCTGCATTTCTAAATGCAGGGATGTTGCCAGACCACCTGTTATTCCAATTGAATTGAATGTGAATTATACTACAGGTACATAAAACTGTGGTCTCTGTCCAATAAGAAAAAAAATTCAGTCTCTTCCTCCTACTTGTAATTCACTTCACAGACAGTTCAGCTCCATCTGCTGTTTAAAAAGTGGAAGGAACAGAGCATGAACGGGAGACGCTAAAATAAAAGGGAACTGGTTGCCAAGTTAGTTCTTTTCTCTCCCTTTCAGCTGTGTATGGATGGAACCAACCTTGTCACTGAAAACATACATGTTAAGAAGTCCTATTTCTGTTCTGAATGGAGGCCAGGTCTGTGATCTTGGTTGTGGAACAGTTGGGACAAACATCTCTCTCTCTCTCTCTCTCTCTCTCTCTCTCTCTCTCTCTCTCTCTCCTGCTTCAGTCATACAAACATTGTATTTGTCTATTATAAAGTTATTTGTAAAGTAATAACTCTTTTTCTAAATGTAAATGGGAGTGGTGGTCCAAAAACACTTCACTTACTCCATAGCTGACTTTACATGCAGTAAAGTTCATAACTGGGAGCGTTAGAAAGTGAGGCAACTCCTTAAATGAACACAGTTGTCCCTCCGTATCCACAGATTTGGTATCCATGGATTTAAGTATTCACGGCTTTAAAAAATATCCTTTAAAAATAATAATCCAAAAACAAACCTTGATTTTGCCATCTTATATAAGGGACACCATTTTGCTATGCCATTGCATAAAATGGGACTTTAGTATTCACGGATTTTGGTATCCATGGGGGTCCTGGAACCAAACCCCAGTGAATATGAAGGGACAACTGTATTGAGATCTTTAGATATAAGCCTTGATTCAAGCCCCAGAAGCAGGATTATGTATTTAGTTCATCCAATTTATACATTCCTCAACACACATACAGAAATATCTGAGCATTTTGTTAGGACACCAACCCTACAACAACTACTGCCAGGAATTTTTGCGAAGTCTGAAACGTCAAGAGCATGTCTACATTTTTAAATTCTACAAATACCTACAACTTGTCATACCAGCACCAGCCCTTCTTCTTCTGCCTATACTGTACTGCTCTTCACCTTTGCAGAAATATATGAAGATAGTCACAGTATGCCGTGGTTAAGACATTCATTCCTTTTCTGAAAAGTTAATATTCCTTGCTGTTCTGTAGGTCTTTATCATTCAGCAACTGCCACATCTCTCTAACACACAAGAGACCCATGTGTTTTGCTTAGTGCTGGAGATGGATTTGAGTAATTTCTAAATGTGATATTTTCAAAATATTTGCAATAACCATTATTATACCCCAGCAACTTTCAGTGTATGCTGAATGCTTTTTTGTACCTAGCTGAGACTAATTTAATTAAAACAGCAGAGAGTCTTGTGGCTGTTAAAAGTTAACAAATTTGTTACAGTCTAAGCATTGGGGGAGGGCCTAAATACTCTCAAGGCACCAGATCCCACCTGATCTTGGAAGCTAAGCAGGGTCAGCCCTGAATAGTCCTTGCTGTGGTGTCACTAAGGTTGGTGGCACTCCCCATCCCATGGTGTCACCTGGTGCAGTTCCACCGCTGAGTACTTGCATGAGGGACTGCCAATGAATACCAGGTGCTGTAGGCTATTTTTCAGAAGAAGGAACTGGCAAAATCACCTCTGAGTATTCTTTGCCTAAGAAAACCCTATGAAATTCATGAGGTCACCATAAATCAACAGGCGACTTGAAGGCACATACATGCATACAAGCACTGGGGGACTGGAGTCCATTACAAATACATGAGATGTTATCCTCAGTTAGCGTGCATGCATACTGCCTATGACAATTCGAATGGAATTTAAATGTACGGTATTCAGAATAAGCACAGTGACTGTTCATGACAGCCCTACTTGGTGATAGTACAGTAATCTTAGAATTCCTGAGCTAATTGCCACCCATTGTGAGAGAGGAAGCCTCAGTTAATAAATGAGGGCTAATCCTATACAAAATTACCTGGGTATAAATTCCATCAAGATGTGTCTTACTTCTGAGTAGATATTCATAGAGTTGCACTGTACGTTTGCCTAGCAACTCACGAAATCCCTCTTTAAGGTATCACAAATTGCAGATTCAGGAGCTATAACAACATGCCTAGTTTTTGTTTTGTTTTGAATCTCCTCTTGCTTTTCTTTTCTTCTCTTTTCTTGATATTCAGCCTGAAAAAGAATTCTGGAAAACTCAAAATCTTGCTCATTTGTAAAAGGTATTTTAGTTGGTCTTAGAAAAGGGATTAATCTGGCTTTGGGATTTTTTTTTCTAACACAGATATTTACATCTTTGGAACTAGAAAAGCTGTTTAAAAGGACAGTGTATTTTTCACCTTTATCCATGCTAAAAGAATGAATGAAAAACCCTTCTTCCTGCTATAGATTATACCAAGAGCAGGAATAACCAGTTGTGGGAGTTTCCACATTAGCTAAGCTTTTTGGGATGGAAAGTAAATATTGCTGCCAGGAACTATGGCCCTTGAACACTAGTTTCTAAGCACACCAACACCTTGTGGCTTCCATGTCAGTGAGGTGGTAAATCTACTCCAGATTCCATTGTGAACTTTAAAGGAATTATACACCTTACTGAACCTGTTTGGAGGACAAGGTTCAGCACCTTGGAAGCTCATTTAAAATTATTACTGTTACCCTAAACACTCGGGGGGTCCTAGGGGCCCTCTAAATATCAATATTAATTTGGGGACTTAATATACTCAGCTTGGCAATACAAGAGGGGGCAACAGAGCAGGGCCTTTTAACCAGCATATACTCAGGAAGAGAGACATTGAGCGAGATACTACAATTATTTGATCTTTATTTGAGAAAGCAATAATGACAGCATTCACACACAGGACATTTTCAGACACGTCTTACCGCGCTAGAAGCTTTCAGGAGAGCTGTGGTGCTGCCGCGTGGCAGGGACTCTATTTCGGACAACGCCATCCCTCTGGTGAAATCGTCCATGTCACTTCCATGTAGAATTGGAGGCGCCTGCACCATATTTTATTCACGGACAACGTTTGCAAATAAAATCTGGTGAAATATGGAAGTGACACGGATGATTTTGCCAGAGGGACGGTGTCGTCCAAAATTGAGTCCCTGCCGCGCGGCAGCACTGAAGCTCTCCTGAAAGCTTCTAGTGCAGTAAGACATGTCTGAAAATGTCCACACACTCAGGTTTCAAGCATTCATGCAAGGCTAGCGAATAAAGTAGGAAGGGTTGGGGTAGATATAGGACAGAGGTGTCAGGGTAGGTAACCTTATTATATTTTTATATAGCATCATCAATGTATTTGGCACTGTACAAAAATAAAGCATACCTTTTTGTATACCACATGTGGTGAAAGCATAGAGCACAGTTTCACTCATCACTTTTCCTCCATTATTGTATAGATGAAAATAGGGATATGTAAAAATAATTAAAGCTGCAATTGCAATACCATATTCCAATTGTGATATACTTTTGATCAGTTTTCATCACCTTTCCACTCTTCCTGTGTACACATTAATTTGGACATACTTAGGGCTTGTCTAGATGGGCTATTAACCCCCATCTTGGAGCCCTGCAGTCCAAACAATGCAGGGTTCTTGCCCCATTTTCCCCCCAAGCAGTCCTGATGATGCCTGGGGCAAAGATCGGGGGAAGACAGGGTAAAGCCCTTTAAGCACCTATGAAAAACCACCTCCTTTAGGAAAAAACAGATCAGGACTTGTGGAACCGCAGAAGTCCATATCAGCATGCCACCTTCTCTCCACAGCTGTCCACGTCACACTCTCTGAAGCCAGGAAGGAGACCTGCAGCTTGTGAGCAAGGCTGTTTATATGCAGGGAGCCTTGATCATGTGCTGCAGGCCTCCTTCCTTGCTTCAGAGAATGTGACATAGACAGCGTGTCCATGCAGACTACATCCCGTTTTGTGAAGGCAACAGAGGGGTAACAGGCCTGATCCAGGGCCATAATACACCGGCAGGAAGCCAGAGTAGACAAACTCTTAGTTGCAAAATAACAACTTGCTTTTAATAAATTTCTTTCACTGTTTTTACAAAATAACTATGTTACACTCTCTGGTTTTTCTTCGCAAACAAAAATTCAGGAAGGACTCATCCCGCACTTTCTGCAAGCGCGCTGATGACTAAAAAGGCCAATCCGAGATAAACAAGTCCGGTTGCATAAAGCACAGCAGAAGGTCTCCTTGGGTGATGTTTCTGAGTTGTGATTCTTTCTGCATTGCCGTTTCTCTTCAAGACTTGTTCAGCGTGAGTTCTCAAATAAGGCTGCAGCATTGTGAACAGTGTGTCTCCAAGCCTCCCTATGTGAGGCCATGGTGGACCATTGTTGGTGATCAATTTGGCCGAGCCTGAGATGTTGCTTCAGGGAGTCTTTGTATTGCTTTTTTTGGAGCACCCCTCTTACACTGAGCCGTGGCAAGTTCACCGTAGAGAACTATTTTTGGGAGGCGATGGTCCTCCATCCTAGAAACGTGCCCTGGCCCAGCACAGCGGTGTTCTCAATATCATGGCCTCAATGCTGGTGATCCCTGCTTGCTCAAGAACAGCAACATTCGTCACATAGTTACGCTACAGTTATAAATTAAAGAGAGATACCTTCATCCTTTGGTGATATGACTGTAACATTTAGTAACTTTTATAAGGATTAAACATAGTTGTTAAGGTGACAAAGAGGAGGATGAGAAGAAAATGTGCTTTGTGACACAACCCTGAGGTTGTAGCATTCGGATTTCAAAAAAGAATAACTAAAGGATAGTTACTTTTAAGTTACTAGAAAAAGTTATTTTTAAAAAACTGTAAATATTATGGTAATTAACTGTTGGAAGTGAAAGGGTTTGGGGACTGACTATAACAGTAACTAATTTTAAAATTATTGTTTGAAGCTCTGACTACTGCACATTATTTTACCCATAGTGTATGCTCAATTAATTTATTCATCAATAGCCTATTTCTGACCTTTAAATGCCAAGAGGTTAACCCTTCAGAGTAAAGCTATATGGAAATGACTCCGGGCTTTAGGGAATAATTAATATGACATGCTATTTTTAGTCAGAGTGAGGCAATTGCTTCAGGCAGTAGATCGTCGGAAGGCAACAAAGACATTCTTCCGACTATAATTCTCTCTGAATTCTCTAGCTGCATATCCCAGACAACTTGACTGGGGGCCACTAAGCTAGTCTACTGTCTGAAGTGTGATGGAGAACACTATCACACTTAGGCTGGCATCCTATTAGTGGTACATGCATGAATAAGGTTCCCTTACATCTGTGCATGTCCTTTTTTGGATGCTGCAGAGACTGGTATTCCTTCCCCACCCCCTCCACAGTGCCCAAATTGCCCAACTGACTTAGCTCAGAGCCTGTGAAACCCTCCCACACAACCATTCCATGCCTTGTAGGGAGTGGGCAGGATCAGAGAAGCATCTGGCTATGTTCCCAGGGCCAGGTGTGAAATGATTACAGCAGTGCTGGGACCTCTAGAGGATTCCAGCAGATCTCAACACTCGTGTAATTATTTCATATCTGGCTACAGGGACAAAGCCAGATGCTTTTTCAATCCTGCCTGCTTCCCAGGAGGCACAGAATGGCTGTACAGAAGGGGAGGACTTCAGAGACTATATGGTAAGTCCAGGGGTGTTGCTTATGGCTCAGCTTAGTGCAGGTCTGCATGTGGAACTATAGTAGGCCCTCAACTTTCATGGGGGTTAGTGGCTTCGGATCCCCGTGAAAGTGGAAAAACCACAAATATTTTAAGCCCCCCTCCCATGCATGCTACAGACTCTACTACAGCAAAATCTCTACCTTGTTTGCAAGCCTCCCCTCTGTGCCTCCTAGAGCAAGGAGAAGGAAGACAACACTAAAGGAGATTTTTGTAGCAGCCATGGTAAGGCCAGGCCGGAGGCATCAGCTCACCCTTCTCCTCCTCTCCTTCTCCTTTCCTGCCAACACACTCCTCCAGCCCATGGTGTGCATGGTCTATGCCTGCTGCCAGGGCCGGTTTAACCTGTCTGCCAAATCAGCATTGGCAGGGGGCCCCGCGGTCAAGAGGGGCCCCCGAGGTCAAGAGAGGGCCCCGTGTTGGCCTCCTTAATCTGATGAAGGAACAGCCAGGAGACAGCCAGGAGGAGCCCTCTCTTTCCCCTGCTCCTCCAAAAACCTCCTGCTGGCTTTTTTTAAAAAAACAAACAAAACAGCCTCTCCAAAACTAAAGAGAAAAAGAAACAGCAGCCCTCCGTGGCAGAAGCTGGAGGGAGAGGCACGTCAGAGAGGGTGAGTGTGTGTGTGAGAGAGAGACAGGGAATTTGAGGGTTGTCTCCCTCAGAAAGGGCCTCTTTCTTTCTTTCTTTCTTTCTTTCTTTCTTTCTTTCTTTCTTTCTTTCTTCCCTTTCCTTCCTTGCACATAGATCCCCTCCAGCCCATCTTTCCAGCTGCTTTTAACCTGTCTTGGTTCCTCTCCCTTCCCTTTCCCCCTTGGTCTTCTTCAGCTTCCTCCCCTTGCTGCCAACTGAGTTCAGCCTGCAAAAGAAATTTGTGTGTGTTTGCCTATGTGCCTTCAAGTCATTTCTGAGTAAGGCCAACCTACCATGGGGTTTTCTAGGGAAGGTTTGTTCAAAGGGGGTCTGCCTTTGACTTCCTTTGAGGCTGAGAGAGTGTGACTTGCCCAAGGTCAGCCAGTGGGTATTCATGGCTGAGTAAGGATTCAAACCCTGGTCTCCACAGTCATAGGGCAATGCTTAAACTTCTACAACACTCTAGCTCTTTTAACAGAAGAATATAAAGAATATAAATTAAAATTTGGAGTAATATTACTGGGAACAATGGTTTTATTGTTGTCATTAAAACACCAGTATCCCATTAGTGTTATGTGAGAGGCATTGGCCTAGAGCAGTGGTTCTTAACCTTTTCTTTACCAGGGACCCCCTTTAAATATCTTTTGTTGCCCCAAGACTTAACTGAAGATTTAAAACCCTAATAATAATAGCTAATAATAGCTAACAACAACAACAATACAATTACACCATTCATTAAACTTTCCCTCAGAGGCTCTCTTGCTTCTTCCTGCAAGTTTGTGGCTGGAGTGGATTGAATGGCAATGTGCAGGCCAAGCCACCCAGCCTTTGCCTTGGTTCCTGTAATGTGGCTGCTCCACTACAGGGAGGAGGTGGGCCAAGCAGTCTTCAAGCCTTTGAGGACCCCCTGGGAGGACATTGCAGACCCCAAGTTAAGAACCACTGGGCTAGAGAATGCTGGAAAAGAAACAATGCAACCAGACCTTGAGAAGGATGCTGGCAGGGGGATTCTGGGAGGTGTAATCCAAGAGTAACTTTCCCAGTCTCTAAATGCAGCCTAGAATCATAAAATCATAGGGCTGGAAGGGACCCCAACAGCCACCCCATCCAATAGGCTTCTGTCCTGCAGGAACACACAATCCAAGCATTCCTGACAGATGGTCATCCAGCCTCTGTTTAAAAAAACCCACAGAAGGAGACTCCACCACACTCCAAGGCAGTGTATTCCACTTCTGAACAGCTCTTACTGTCAGGAGGTTCTTCCCAATATTCAGGTGGAATCTCTTTTCCCGGAGTTTGAACCCATTGCTCCGTGTCCTAGTCTCTGGAGCAGCAGAAACCAAGCTTGCTCCTTCCTCAGTATGACATACCTTCAAATATTTAAACATGGCTATCACGTCACCTCTCAACCTTCTCTTCTCCAGGCTAAACATACCCAGCTCCCTAAGCTAGGCGTAATGGGGCGTAATGGCTTCATAGGGCGTAATGGCTTCCAGACCTCTCACCATCCCTCTCAGTATCTTTGTTGAATTGTTGTGCCCAGAATATTCCAGGTGAGGTCTAACCAAAGCAGAATGGAGTGATACATTACTTCCCTTGATCTATACACTACTCCTATTAATGCAGCCTAGAATGCACTGGCATTTTTTGCTGCTGCATCACACTGCCAACTCATGTTTAGCTTGTAGTCTACTCTTTATTTTCTTTGAGGAAATCTACACCATTACATTAATTGCTAATAAACAAAAAATATTATGTTAGTGCCTATAATATACTTTTTAAGCAAAATTATTGGTGGCGAATTATGTAATATAGTAGGCCCCTCTTATCCACTGGGGATTGGTTCGGGGGGGGGGGGCGTGGATTCTGAAAACCATGAATAATAGTGAATGCCATTGAAAATAATGGGACTTCTGGTTTAAAATACTCTATGGAGTTGCCTTGGAGGGCCTAGAAAAGGGCTAGGGAAGACATATTTTCTAGGAAAACTCAATGGTAGGTATGCTGTTTTGTGTCCCATGGATAATGAATCCATGGATAAGGGGGCCCTACTATAATCTGAACATCCTGTACGGTGAATAGGTTAGGTTACATTGACCTGAGATAAACATATGGGGCCCCCCAAATAAAGCATTGCAGGGGGACCCAAAATTCCTTAAACCGGCCCTGCCTGCTGCTTGCCTGACTGCTCCCATGCTTCTCACTTTCCCTCTTGCTGGCTGACGCATGCTCTTTGCCTTGCTCAGCCTGCACACAGCTCTGGCAGCCCCTCCATCCCACACCACTCACTGGGTGCATCCCTCCCCTGCCACCTCTGCCCTCTCATGCCCCCCCCCCCACAATGATTTAAGCCAAGGCCAGCTAGAGTGAGAGAGGAAGGGGGGAGCAGAGAAGAAGGCAAAGGGAGGCTTGTGGCTTCTGCTTCTCCTGGACAAAGAAATGATGCCAGCTTGAGGGGAATCCAGCATACTTGTCTCTCTCCCTGCCCCCATTCCTTTTATACACCAGGAATATCCTTGCATCACTGTGGAGAAAAGGGGCACTAAATCTATCTCTCCTGCACCCCCTGCTTTGCCATGCATTCTTCAGAGAGAGAGGGAGAGGAGGAGGTATTCGCAGAGGCAGCGACAACGCCCCTTCCCCTTCTTTTCTTTTCTTTTCCTTTCTTTTCTTTATTTTATTTATATCCTGCCTTTCTCCCAGAAAGGACCCAAGGCAGCTCACAAAATTATATAAAATACAATTTAAAATCATTAAAAACTTCTTCCCCACTCCCCTCCCCGTGGCATCACTAGGGTTGGTATCACCCCAGTGCACTAACATGATGTCACCCCCATGGACCTCCTTCTGTACCACAGTCCCTGCACTGTGCCTTCCTTTCTGGGCTTCTCAAAGTCAGTAGGATGTGGTTTAGTTGTGAGTGAGCAAGTTGGAAGATTACCCTTCCCCTCTTCTTTGCCCAGGCCGCCTCCCGTCTCACCCATTGCTGCTGTTGTGGCTGCTGCTGCTGTTTATTCCCTGGCCCTGTGCTTGCCCTCCTGTTCCAGCTCCTGCTATGGCAGTGGCAGGCTCCTCTCCCCTGGCTCCCAGATGACAGGATGGCCACAGGAGGTCTGAGGGTTGGTGGCAGCAGCAGCCACGTCCCGTATCAGACCACAGAGGAATCAATGTTCCATTTTGCAAAGGCAGCAGCTAAAATTGCTCCAGACTCTTTTGTGAAGTCTTCCAAATGCACTATATGCCTTTGCTAATCTGTGATCAATCTCTTGTCAATCTTGGCATCTGAGGAGATGATGCTTCCCAGGTAGGTGAACTGCTGAATGGACTTGAGCACAGATTTGCTGACGGCAATGTGGGGATGGTGGTGTTCATCCTGTGGTGCAGGCTGGTAAAGAACTTCTGTTTTCTTCAGGTTGACTTCCAGCCCAAACAGCTCTGCAGCTGTTGCAAAGCAGGACGTTAAGCGCTGCAGAGCTGCTTCTGTGTGGGCAGCAAGGGCAGCATCATCGGCGAAGAGCAGCTCACGGACTAGATAGTTTAGAGTCTTAGTGCGAGCCCTCAGACGGATTAAGTTAAACAAGCTACCATCAGTACGGTAACGTATATAGATACCGTCGTCTTCTTCAAGCTCTGCCATAGCCCTTTGGAGCATCGTGCTAAAGAAGATTGTAAATAAAGTTGGTGCAAGAACACAACCTTGCTTCACTCCATTAGTTATTAGAAAGGGCTCTGAAAGAGCATCGCCATATCTGACTTGACCACGCTGGCCCTCGTGTAGCAAGATAATCATTTTAAGGAATTTGGGGGGACATCCTAGTCTTTCCAGGATCTGCCACAGACCTTTTCTACTTACAGTGTCAAAGGCTTTGGTGAGGTCGACAAATGTTACATAGAGACCCTTGTTCTGCTCCCTACATTTTTCTTGCAGTTGCCTAAGGGCAAAGCACAAAAATCAGTGTGTATAGAGCCATCGTACTGTCTATCCTCCTTTATGGATCTGAAACATGGGTCACCTATCGCCACCACCTACAACTCCTCGAGCGCTTTCATCAGCGCTGTCTACGCACAATCCTAAATATACACTGGACTGACTATGTGACGAATGTTGCTGTCCTTGAGCAAGCAGGGATCACCAGCATTGAGGCCATGATATTGAGAACACTGCTGCGCTGGGCAGGGCACATTTCTAGGATGGAGGACCATCGCCTCCCAAAAATACTACTCTACGGTGAACTCGCCACGGGTCAGCGTAAGAGGGGCGCTCCAAAAAAGCGATACAAAGACTCCCTGAAACAACATCTCAGGCTTGGCCAAATTGATCACCAACAGTGGTCCGCCCTGGCCTCACATCAGGAGGCATGGAGACGCACTATCCACAATGCAGCAGCCTTATTTGAGAACTCACGACGAACAAGTCTTGAAGAGAAACGACAACGCAGAAAGAATCACAACCCAAAAACATCACCCAAGGAGACCTTCTGCTGTGCTTTTTGCAACCGGACTTGTTTATCTCGGATTGGCCTTTTTAGTCATCAGCGCGCTTGCAGAAAGTGCGGGATGAGTCCTTCCTGAATCTTCATTTGCAAAGAAAAGCCAGAAAGAGAGAGAGAGCTAAAATTGCACTTGGAGAAAAAGCAAACTAATGGTGAGAGCAGGAAGGATAGCCATATTTTGTGGCAAGAGCAGAGGTTTGTGTACTACAGCTCCCAGAAACAGCAAGAAAACATGGCCAGTTGTAATCCCAGAACAAAATGTTCCCAGGCTCTGGACCAGACTGCATACTCAGATTTGCAAAATGTTGGCTCTTTCAATCAGGAATGAGTCAAATGTTTCTTCACTGTTCTGGATGCTCATTTTTAGTTTTACAGTTCAACTCATTGTTGACAATTTGTACACGGTCCCTGTGAGGTACAAACCAGGAAGTTTGGTTTACTTTTGCTTTCACAGTCCTTTAATAGGAAATGCAAGCAGAGAAGAGCTCTTTAAACTCAGCAGAACTCTATGTTGCCATCGACCTGTTATTAATCTGTAAGTAAACACTTTTTCAGTTACAATGTAATCATCAAGCTCAATGTTGCTTTCACATAATCATTTTGTAATTAATTCATACAATGTTTCGGTGCTGGGAAGTTTAGTTTACTTTGGGGGCCAAAATTGTCTCTTCCAGACACTAACAACAACTACCGTAGTTTAATTTTTGACTTGCAGTCTTTGTCTTTTGAAGAAAGATGTATCCTTTAAGATCAGGCATACAATAGGGTCTGTTAAAAATGACTGTGCGTTAATTTTCAGACAACCTGTCAGGCCCTTGGGCATACATTGTAATAGCACAACATCATTTGGCATGCATTGTAATAGCACATCAAAGGGCTTGGAAACTACAGTTCCCACAATCTCCCAACCAACATGAATTATGGTCATATTGGCTGGAGGATTCTGGGAACTGTTGTCCAAAAGCAACAAATATCAAGTGTCATTATACACATACACACATGCACATTTATTTCTGGTGAAACAGATATTTCTGATTCTCTAAGGCTACAGTACTAATCATATATATTGTACTAGGGATTAAACCCCATGGAACATACAGTGGAGCTTCCTTCTTAGAGAACATGCATAGAATTATGCTGCATGACCACAATCCTGTTAAATGCAGTAATAATTCCAATGCACAACATATGCAAACTGGACTTATTTTGTCTAAGCAGATAGTGTCAAACAAGCCGGTCTAGCAGTTGTCTACACCAAAGTGCTACAATCACAAAAGTCCAGTTTTCTACTGGAATGTAATTTGCTGAGTCACTGTCAAACTAGACTTATGAGACACAACTGTTTGCTCCTTACATATTAATAAGTGTGGGTACCTCCCTAGGTGAAAGTTCACTTTGATTTTCATTCCTCAGGGAAAGCAATTGTGCTAGACAACTTCTCCTGTGCAGCATGAATGTAGGAGCCCTCTCTGAAACTGCACAACAAAGAGCGAAACTGAGGGAACAGTCTTTGGAAAAAGATGATCTAAACAGAAGAGTAAATATGATCTCAACACAATGGGTGATCCAAGTTACGTATGTGATTACAGCTGTGGACCTGAGCTGCATGTTCATGCAGATTGGGATTGTACCAGTGAGTATGAATTTTTACTTCTTCCTGGGACTGGCAAACTAGCTTTTGAAAAGGTGGCATGTTGTTCCATGCATCTAAGTGGGGACCACTTTGATGGTGTCTCCTCTTCATAAATGCATTTTAAAGTAAAAAGAATATTCCATAGAAATGTGGCCGTCTGTAACAAGTACTTCCCCTTGTAATGAAAGCAAGTCGGCAGCAACAGACCAAAGCAATTTGGGGGCATCCAAACTAGAGAAATAATCCAGGTTGAAACTGGATTATTTGCATAGCTCTTTCCTACGGAATCCTGAGATTTGTAGTTTTACAAGATCTTTAGTCTTCTCTGACAAAGCATACTGGTGCCTCACCAAGCTACAAATCCCAGGGTTCCATAGGAAAGAGCCATGCAAATAATCCAGTTTCAACCTGGATTATTTCTCTAGTATGGATGCCCCCATATGAATGTATCTTCCTTTGCTGAGATATCTGGAGATTTTCAGACTACACTGTTATAGTGTTACTATTCCACTTTAATTGATCTGGCTTCCTGCTGTGAAATTCTGGGGTTTGTAGTTTAGTGAGGCCTAAGATCTCTCTGGCTGAGAGTTGCAAATGCCCCTCCCTAAACTGCAAATACCAGGATTCAACAGGAGGCAGCCATAGCAAATATAGTGGAATAGTAACACTATAACAGTGTTGTCTGAAAATCTAGTAGGAGAGCAGAACTTCTCTTTTTTTGCTTGTGTACATTGCCTTGTAAATTTGCATGCAACAGTTTGCACATATTTTGTCTAAACACATGGAGAGTAAAACTCTTGAATATCCTGCTGGATTATTCATTATAACGAGGACTCCAGATTATTGCTTGACCTGGGCATAAGAGCCTTGCTGGGTCAGACTAATGCTCCAACTAGTCTTGCCATCCTGTTTTCCTCTGTGGCTAAGCAGATGCTTCCAGGATATTCTCAGTCACAGCTTTCAAGCAAATTCCTTTCCCACTGTATGTAGGAAGCTTCCATGGCCACCCCTCCCATAATGCCTAGCTTTGAGGAAAGAACCCTGAGAGTGAGACATTTGGTCCTTGGCAGTTCTCCAGAGACCCACCTGACCAATCTCTCTTTCTCAAGAGGTGCTTTCAGAACAAGAGGTGGCTGGTGTGGCTGCTATAGATGAAGACCAGATGAAGGTGGTTAGAGCCCTGGAGTAATTAAGGGACAGCCCTCCCTCTTTGTGTGAACTTGACTGTTGGAGTGCTGGCTTCATGCTGTGGCAGATCAGACTTGGCAGTGATACCTGGTCAAAAGGAGACTTCCCTGGAGCAGAATCAGTCCTATTTAGGCCTGAAGAAGAAAATGACTAAGCATCTTAGTTGTCTGTCACTGTTGGTGTGATTGAGAGCTAGGGTTGGCAGGCTTCAGGGCCTGGACCCTCATCTCCAGTTGTCAGGGCAAGAGGAAGAATCCAAGGGTGAGAGCACATTGGACAAAACAGTGAGTGCATATATGTGCTCCTCATTTGTTAGACTTGGTGTTTGATTTTTTTTTTTAATTTGAATGGTGCATTCTGTGCAGCTATGGTTTATGTGTAACCCTTCATGCTTAATGAAATCACCATGGCTTGCCTCCTGTGAAACCACAAGGGAACATCTGTAGGTCTCAGCTTTTGGCTCTGAAATCTCAGGTCAGCCAAATTAACCCTGGTGATCGATGAGATGACCAATGTCGCAGTCAGATTACCCTCACACATCTCAGGGCCTGGGATGGCAACCGTTGTTGTTATTGTTGTTGTGTGCCTTCAAATCATTTCTGACTTATGGTGACCCTATCATGGGGTTTTCTTGGCACGTTTTGTTCAGAGGGGTTTTTCCTTTGCCTTCCTCTGAGGCTGAGAGAGTGTGACTTGCCCAATGTCACCCAGTGAGCTTCCATGGCTGTGCAGGGATTTGAACCCTGGTCTCCAGAGTCATAGCCCAACCCTACTGAGGGCAATATCTCAGAGACAGAGACAACAACTCTCCATTCACACCTTCATTCATTCTGCAACTAGAAAATAGGGCTTGGGTGGGCAATAAATGCTACTAACCCTTGCATTGAGTGTGGAAAGAGAGATCTACAGCCACCCTTTGTCATGATAACAATTATCATCATAGTACCAGAAGTGAGTGTGTGTGTTTTGTGTGTGTGTGTGTGTGTGAAAGAGAGAGAGAGAGAAGAAAGAGGAGGAGGAGCAACAGCAGCAGCAGCAGCAGCAGCAGCAGGACAGGCTCTGAGCCACTGAGGGTCCTGGAGCATTTGCTCCAATTGCATCATTAATCATCTAGCCTTAGTTCCAGGGTGCCTACTCAGCCACTTTTCTATGGCAGAATTTACTACAGCAAGAACATGGGGCTAGAGGGCTTTCAGAAGTATCCACCATGATGCTGTCACATCCGTCAGCTTGTCACAGATTTCTATGTCCCTCTGTCTCACAAAAGAGATACAGAAGGAACAATATATAGCAAAGCTGCAGCTAAAAAGCGTGTGTTGTGAGCCAAAAATTGCATACTTCTGGTAAAAACCAATGGAGTCCAAAATGTCTTGTTGCTTTATTTACAAATAAACAAAGTTACATTTTAAACAAAGAAAATAAACAGTTAGAGCACAGAGCTCTCATCTCTGCTCTGTGTCTCTCAAAGATTCCCTCAGAACTGCTGGGAAAATACAGGAGCTAACACACATTGAATTTTCCCCTCCTTTATAGTAAAAACTCTTATCAAACTCTTAGAGACAAAGAGGTGCCTCTGGTTTCTCTCACTTATCTTTTAACCTTGAAAACCAGGCACTGACAAGAAAACATGCTGGTGCCTCAGCAAGGCCAACTAATTCTTTCTCATTTGCCTAGTTAAAAATTATCTTCAGGGTCCCATGGATTTTAACTGCAACACCCATTTTCCCTGACACCCCTCTAATTTTTCATGTAGGCAAAAGCACTTTACACATCAGACATTACACCCAACTTGTTACACAGATAATTATGTTTTGTTAGACCCAATGCTTTGGTAAACAAATCTGCCACGTTCTCCTCACTGGGGCAATAGACCAGACTGATTAAACCATTCTGAATGGCTTCTCTGATGTTCTGAAACTTTACAGCAACATGTTTGATTCTATTTCTCACCCCCCTCTGCACACGCCATTTGTATGCATGTTTGAGAATCTTCAAAAACTTTAATGGGCTCCTCAATTAGAATACCCAAATCACTAAAAATTTGCTTCAAATATATCAATTCAGAAACCAAATTAGACAAAGCTACATATTCTGCCTCTGCAGAACTTAAAGTAAAAGTTGACTGTTTTTTAGATCCCCAATGAATGGCAGTATCAGCATAGAAAATAACCATTCCTGTATTGGATTTTCTATGTTCTATTTACAGACCTCGCTAGCGAAATCTGCACCCACAAAACACTTTAGCTCATGGCACCCTTGTGAACTGATTATCACACCATGGTAATATCTAAGCACCTTTTTCAGACCTTGCCAATCATGTTGAGTTGGTTTTGACACCTTTCTAGATAGAACATTAACAGCATATTCAATATCAGGGCGAGACCATTTTGCAATATACATCAAACTTCCAATTACAGAATGAAAAAGGCCAGGACATTCAAACAACCTATCATCTGTAACATTTACAAAATCTGTACACAAAGGAGTCCTTGCTGGTTTACATTCAGACATATTACAAAGCTTTAACACCTTTTCAATTTTCTGGGTTTGGCTCATCTTGAAACCACCATTCTCAAGCCTCTGAAAATCTACTCCCAAATAACTCTTAATTTGACCAAGGTCTTTAAGTTTGAGTTTTGTGCCCAGTTCCTCTTTAAACTTCTGCACTTGAATGCCAGTTTGTGTGATCAGACACAAATCATCAACAAAAGCTATTAGGATTTCATAATTTTGGTTGGAACCTCTTGTGTACAAACATGGATCAGCAATGCTGTTATGAAAACCAACATTTTTCAGCTGTTCATCCAAACATAGGTACCAACGTCTCCCACTTTGCTTTAATCCATACAAAGCCTTTTAAAGTTTGTACACATGGTCTGGCCCCACACTATGAAATCCAGGAGCTTGCTCTACACAAATGCACTCATCCAGTGAGGCTTTCAAATTGGCAGTCTCCACATCAAAGTGATTAACTTTGAACTTGTGCAGACTTGCAACAGACAAAGCAATCTTGATACTTTGTGTTCTGGCAGTGGGTGCAAACACTAATTCAGATACCTTATTTGTGAATGCCCTTTTGCCACCAAACATGCTTTGTACTTAACATTACCATTGTGCATTTGTTTTACTTTGTACACCCAGCAGCAACCAACAGCCTTCTGCCCCTCTGGCAGTGGGACAACATCATACACATCATGGTCTGCAATGGATTGCATTTCACTCTCCATTGCCTGTTTCCACTTTTGTTGCTCAACTTGAGGGAACTTTAGGACATCAGTAAAGCTGTCAGGTTCAAAAGTCACCAGGCACACTTTTACATTTTGCACAGTAAATCTCTGAGGCGGAACACCCTTTGTTTTCCTGCTGGAACGTCGGGGAATGCTAGCCTCCTGGAATTCGTCACTGTCAGAGTCTGCATTTGACTCATTCTCTATATCAGAGGGCTCCTGTTTTGGAACTCTCCATTCAGGTTTTGGGGAACTGCTAACAACTGATCCAGCAGCTTGCTGTTGCTGCTGGCTAGCCTGTGGCTCATCCACAAGTGAAGGCAGAATTACTTCTGGGTTAGAGTGGACATGGTTCCATCCAGCATGCTCTTCAAACTCAGCATTTCTGGAAATCAAAACTTTGCCATTTGGGAGGGCAAAACGCCATGCCTTGCTTGCCTGCTCATAGCCCAGAAACCTCAGATTCCTAGCTTTGGGCTTCCCCTTCCTCCTGATTGCCTTGGGAATATTTACCATGCATAGGATCCAAAGACCCTAATGTGCTTCACATATGGCTTCTTGTCATAAAACATGAAGAATGGGGTATCTGAGACCACAGAACTTGGCACACAGTTACTCAAATAATTAGCTGTCAACATGGCTTCTCCCCAATACTTCTGTTCAATGTTTGCATCAAGCATCAAGCTATCTTTGATTGTCTGCAAAACACCATTTTTTCTCTCTGCCACTCTGTTCTGGGGGGGGAGGGCTGTCAGCCTATGGAAAATTCCCTTTTGTTTTAGCCACCTTTGGAACTCATTTGACATGAATTCTCCTCCCCTATCTGACTGGAGAGATGACAACTTCTGAGATAAATGTCTCTCAACATAAGCCACCCACATTTTGAAAATCTCAAAAAGTTTCATCTTTACTCTTTAGTAGGAACACAAAGGAAAAAAACGACTGAAATCATCTACAAGTACTAGGACATATCAGGCTCCTCCCAAGGATGTTGGATAGGGGCCAGCTAGGTCCATATGGGTCAATTCAAGGATCCTTTTAGACTTTCTGTCACTATGCTTAGGGAAAGGAGAAACCTTTGACTTTGATTGTTTACAAATCCGACAATCCAGGTACCTCTGACATCCCCATCTACATTCAAACCATCCACCATGTCAGGCATCTGCTTAAGAACTTTAAAGCTTGCGTGACCAAATCTCCGATGCATCAAGTACATGCAATTGTCATGCATGGGAGTATTTGACATCACAACACCAGTTTGGGTTTGCTGGACACAATTAAACATGTAATACAATTGATTGTGAAACACACCCTCAGCCAAAGTGGCACCATTTTTCAAGATAAAACATTTGTTCCCCTTAAATTGTATCTCACAGCCCTCCTGTGTCAACCAAACAACAGAAAGCAAACACAACTTTAAGTCTGGAACAAATTGTGCATGCTTTAAATCTTGATTTAAACAGGGTACATAGCAGACACCCTCACCCAAACATTTTGACTTTGACCCATCAGCTAAACTCACATTGCAAGGGTCAGTCATAGTAATGCTTTAAAAAATGTCTTTAGAATTGGAGATATGTTGGCTACACCCACTCTGAGGGCCCAATTGCTGAGCTCCAGTTTCCTGCTCTTTTGTAGCTTGCAAAACAACTACAGAAACAGTCATGCTGGAACTAGATTTTTTAGTCTTGCCATCCTTCTTCTTTTTTGCCTTACAGTCTTTGGCAAAATGTCCTGATTTACCACAGTTCCAACAGCATTTTCCCTTTACAGCAAAAGCAGGCACTTCGCTGTTACTGCAATCTTTGGAGCCATCTGCTGTACTGTTTGTGGAACTGCGGGGCTTTGGCTGCACAGCCTTAGAAAATTGTATATCCTGTTGGTGTTTCAATCGCCTCTTTTCCTCTTCGAGCAAATGACCAGTAATAAAATTAATGGTCAAATTTGCTGCTGGCAAATTTTCAGGACTGTGAACTAGGCTGTCATATTCTTCATGAAGTGATGACAGGAGAAGAAAACATTTGTCCCGTTCTGCAAAATTGACATTCACCTCCTGGAGGCAGTCAAAATGTTCTCTTAACAAAGCAACATGTGTTGCTATATCTCCACCAGGTTGCCAGTTCAGTCTATAGAGCTTCCTTGTCAACTTGAGTTGTGACCCCATTCTGGCATGAACATAAACTTGCCTCAGTGCCTCCCATGTTTCGTGGGCTGAAGCACAGCCATGGACATAAACCAGCTGGCTGTCTTCAATCCCCAAAATGAGTGATGCCTCAGCCCTCTCTTCTGCCTGCAATTCAGCGGCTGTAGCGTTCTGGCTAACAGCTAAAATGGGAGCATGGATTAATTGCTGGTGCGAATAGGCTTCCATCTTCACAGCCCACATATGATAATTTTTATCATTTAATTTTTCAAAGGAAAGACTTCCTGAATTTTGTGCCATGACTGCCAACTATCAAAGCCCCTCTCAGCCCAGTAATTGCTCCAACAGGGGTAGCTTACCAGCCAGGACTCTCCAGACAGATTTCTCTTAGCAGCTCTCCACAGGCATCTCAGGTTGCAGGATTTGATTATCCCCTCTGTGCTGGCTTATCAACTTTTCAGACTTTGCCAGGTGCAGACAAAACTCCAACAGCTCCAAACAGCTTCCAAAATTAAATCCACAGCTCAGGATTCACACCAAAGTAGCAATGATGCCCAACTCTGCCACTTGTTAAAGCCTCTCAGCCTGGACTCAACAATCTCTGGCCATAAAATGCTTTCACAGCTCATTAAAAGTCATCTGAGCCGACCACTTTGCTACTTGCTGCAAACAATCTGCGGTCCATAACCTGTCATATCCCATCAGCTTGTCACAGATTTCTATGTCCCTCTGTCTCACAAAAGAGATACAGAAGGAACAATACATAGCAAAGCTGCAGCTAAAAAGCGTGTGTTGTGAGCCAAAAATTGCATACTTCTGGTAAAAACTAATGGAGTCCAAAATGTCTTTTGTTGCTTTATTTAGAAATAAACAAAGTTATATTTTAAACAAAGAAAATAAACAGAGAACAGAGCTCTCATCTCTGCTCTGTGTCTCTCAAAGATTCCCTCAGGACTGCTGGGAAAATGCAGGAGTTAACACACATTGAATGTTCCCCTCCTTTATAGTAAAATCTCTTATCAAACTCTTAGAGACAAAGCCTCTGGTTTCTCTCACTTATCTTTTAAACTTGGAAACCAGGCACTAACAAGAAAACATGCTGGTGTCTCAGTGATTTATGACCTCAGCAAGGCCAACTAACTCTTTCTCTTTTGCTTAATTAAAAATTATCTTCAGGGTCCCATGGATTTTAACTGCAACACCCATTTTCCCTGACAGATGCTTTGTTGAGGTAATAATGGTGGGCCTCCCAGCGTGCTTGGCTGAGCCTCCTAAAGCTAGTGAAGCTAGTGGCCACCACCTACCTTGTTTGGCCATGAATTCCATACATTTTGTCAGTCCTGACTCCACTGCCATCTGATCACTTGACAATCTCAAGTTCTTGTGTCATGAGAGCGGGGGAGCTTATCCCTGTTTCCTTTGTCTGGAGCATGAATACTTTTATAAACGTCTACTGTGACTCCTGTTAAAATGCATTAGTTGCTGTCCAACAATATCTAGACAGCCGAGAGTTCCCCACTTGTGCCCTAAACAGAGGACACTCTCCTTTAGATAACAGCATGTTATGAAGGAGCCAAATGTTGGTCTTCTGGATGTGCAAACTTAAAAGACTAGCCCTTGTCTTTATTGTTGGTGTCATTGAGAAATATAACATGCAACCCCTCTCTTTGTTTTCCTACCCTGCTTTAGTATTTGGCAACAAGCCTTGGTTTGGATGCAGTCGGATTTGGCTACTTGCAAACGATCTTTGGTGTTCTTCAACTTCTGGGAGGTCCCATATTTGGGAGGTAGATATAAAAAATATTCTTGTAAACCCCATGCAGAATTATTTGGAATTAGTAATACCATTTAATTTTTCAGTTCAGTGAAATAATTGAAATAACCATTTGGATTTCCTTGCCTGGCAGAAGAGGAGTGATTGACTCCTTACCATATAATAGAAAAACCAATTGGAGTGTATATTCCCTATTTTTAAAACTTTCCTCTTATTGCTGGACTTTGGTAAAAGCAAGAACCACGAGTAAGGATATTCACTCAAGCAGCAATTACAAGTCAGGAAGGAATATAAAGAAAGGAGCGGAGGGAGAGACATTGTGAGAACAATGCTCTTTCCTGATCGTTAATGAAATGATGGATCTGGGTAAAATGTTATGAGTCTGAATCCTTATAAGAAGTCTGCAAATCTCACTTTTCAAAAAAGTAACTGAGGGGAACATATGAAAATTGAGAGAAATGAGAATTGACTGGTGGGGGGTGTTAAAGGAGCAGTCTTACTGCCATTCAAATTTCACCAGCCTCAAATTAGTGCTTAAAAGGCTGCACTCCTCTTGGTACTGGATGATGTTAGTTATGCAAAAGTGAAGTGCTTTTAATAAAGTGCAAGATCCAACCAAACTTAAGCATTTGAGCATCTAAGCACACACTTAATATTACTCTGAAGTAAATGGAAGTGTAAAAAGCTTAGCTATGGCTGAATCACCCTCTAAATCAATACTTAACAACCTCTGATTATCTACACTAGTAAGAATAAGGTCAAACTAGCTGTGGCTTCTTAAACTGTGTCCTTTTAAAAATTCTTTTAAGAACATTTATCTGTTTGTTTTACTTATGTGCTACATATGACAGACTGCCCTCTGAAAATGGAGTACAAGGAATGCTGATGCATTATTACCAGAGCTTGTAGTTACATACGTCTATTAGCCCACAACTGATTTTGTTTACAAATGGGTATTTCAGACACTGCCATTTCCCCCCATGAAAGCCATGGGGTCTTTCTCCCCAGCTAGGACTCCTGTGGGAAGCATTCAGCCAGCTAAAATGAGATATTACATACTTCCTAAAAAGGCTAAGACCACATGCATTTAGGATACTTTTGATAATCTGTCTTTGATTCATGCTCCTTAGTCTTGTTGACTATCTGATGAATATTCAGTAGGATCTGTGTGTATTTGGGATTTCTAGGAAAGCCAGAACAAGTTTTCCAGCTTAGAGGTTCTTTTTTAACCAGTTACAAGTCTCTGAATATTCTGTTCCTTTCTTTTGCCAGATTTGCAGACCAGTTTGGAACCAGGGCTGCCTTAACTCTTTCATATCTGGCTGGAGCTTTGTTCTTCTTCCTTTTGTCTGTGTCTACCAGTGTCCCGCTGCTCTTTCTTTCCAGATTTCCATCTGTCTTTATGCATGGACTACCAGGTAATATTTCTAGATTATGAAAATGTTGTATATGATAGGAGTGAGTCAAAATGACTTCAGGAGGAGTGTGGAATTGATCACCAAGCTAGGAGGTGAGAGAATCTAGACATACTTTCCCCAGCTTGCTGTTTTCCAGATGTACTGAACTACACCCACCATCAACCACAGACAGCATGGCAGATGATCAAGAATGGGCATTGTAGTACAAAACATCTGTGGGGAACTGTTTGGGAAAAGCTGACCTACCATATATAGGTACTTGTGTATAAGTCAACCTCAAGTATACGTCAATGACAGATTTTGGCACCAAAATTATGGATTTTGATATGACCTGTGGATAAATTGAGGGTAAAACTTTGGGACTCAACACTGCCTCAGGGGGCCAGCCATCCCTGGATGCTGCTGCCACTTTCCACTGAGGCATTCAAAATGGCTTTTTGCCACTCTACCTCTCTAAAAAAAAGCACCGATACCCTCTACTCTCTCTGGTGGCCTTTTGCAATGCCTGGGTGAAAAATGGCAGCGATGGCAGCTCTTTGGCACTTCCTTGCTGCAGTAGAGAAGCAACTTCTGTCCGCTGTGGCTGGGATGCCCCAAAAGAGCTGCTGGAGAGAGAGCAGGGGAGACTTTTTTTCAATTCTCCTGACTCCTTCTAATCTCCCTGCCCTGGTGGGTGGGCGCTAGAGCCACTGCTGTGGTGTAGAGAATGGAGGGAATCAGGGCTTCTTTAATGTTCTCATGACTCCTTCTAATCTCCCTGTCTAGGTGGGCAAGCACCACAGAGCCACCATTGCTGTGGGGAGAATGAAAGGGGCTTGGCGCTTCTTTTACTGGAGGCTCTCCATGAGCTGACTAAGCTCTTGCCATGGTCCATTTGGGATTTCCTTGCCACGACAGGGGGGAGTGGGGGGCACTTCTTTTAGCCCCCTCCTGCTGTCCCCACTGTGGCCAAAAGGACTGCTGCCACCATTTTTATGAGCAGGATTACCATAAATCAACCCAGGTTCTGGGGGTCAATTTTTTGGCATAAATGTTTTGACTTATGCATGAGTATACAGTATATGGTATACTGATTTTTGCCTGTCTTGTTTTTACTTTGTGGTAATGCAATCATATGCATGTCTAACTCAAAGTAAGGCCTATTGAGTTAAACAGAACTTGAATCCCATGTATACATGTATAAGGCCAGAATCCTGCATCAGCTACTTAGTTCAGCTACAGATGACTAAATCTATATAGCTGTTTCATATTCACAATCACTACTTAGTCATGATTGTGACACTATTGCCGTAATTGTAGCTCCGCTCAACCACCTACTTTATGTGTATCAGCTGCATGGAGAGAAGGAAGTCCATTCTAAGATGATCAGAGTGCAGGTGAATGATGTTTCCATCATGTTTGGTGGGAGCTGGGCCAGGGGAAGTTACTTAACTAAGTAGCTTATACAGGATTCCAGACTAAGATTGGAATCTTGGACACTCTGTCTGTGTATCTAAACAAGCCTTCTGAATACCTTAACAAAAATCACAAAAACCATACAGATAATTTCCATAGAATTCCATAGAATTCCAAGTTTTAAAATGTAACAAAACAATACCAACAACATAACAACTGCAGATAAATACCACTCTGTCTCCTGTCACTGAATAGTGCTGTACTGGTAATTTCTGAAGGTTAGGTGCTCACCATAGTCCCCACAGCCATGCCTCCAAGGAAAGTTCAGAAAGGCAGGCAGCTGAGTTGAATTATGTCAACGCACAAGTACTAGTAATTTTCATCTCCACTAGGAGCAGTTCCAGATCAAGCCATGGTCAAATATTTTGCATGAAAACAAGGACAGCTCACAACAATATATTGCTGCTGAGAAAATCAGTAACCTTTCCCAGTTAATGTGAAGATTGGAGCTCAGCTGAGTAGGAACAGGAAAGTTGGGGGGCAGCAATGGTGGTGACAGATGACACAATCATTCCTGCTAATCAAAAACAGTCTCAGCTCTTCAACCCTGAAAGCCCTGGCTCTACTACAACACTGCTGTTAACCCCACTCTCTTCTTCACCTTCTGAGCCACTGTTTGGATCAAATCATTTTAATTAATTTCCAGCAAGTGATGGGAGAATTGGTGTAGGCAAGCTTACCTGGGGAGGGAGTTTGTAAGAGAGGGCAGTTCTCCTTGCCTCTCCCAACCAATCTGTCCTATACTGTGGTGATCAACCTGTTTTTGGCTACAGGATTAGGTTGGGGAAACATATGTAAAAGTTGTTCCTTCCTGTCAAAGACATTTCACCCCCACACTTAAAACAAACCTTGGACGTCAGGACATAAATCTCTTGCTTTGCCAAACTGTACTTGTGACCAACTTAAATGCAGTCATATTTATGGTCTCTAATGACTTGCACCCAAAGATTCTGGATAAGCCCCTGAACCAGTAGTTATAATATTCTAAAGGGGAAAGCTACACCTTTCTTTCCATACTGCAAGAAGAACCAGTTATTGTCCATTGCTGTTGCAGGTGCTCAAATGGTCATAACAGATCTGACTACTCCTGCCAAACGTGCTGATGCTCTAGGAAAACTTGGACTTTGTTTTGGAGTAGGAATAATCATTGGATCTTCCCTTGGTGGCACCTTGGCCACAAATTTTGGGTGAGTGTTTGCTATGTCTTGTGTTGATCTTGTACAGTGCTCACACTTGAGCTGACAGAGAACATCTTTCCCTCCCTGTTGTTTTTATGTGCCTTCAAGTTGACTCCAACTTATGGCAACCCTCTCATAGGGTTTTCTTGTCAAGATTTGTTCAGAGGGGGTTTGCCTTTGCCTTGCTCTGAGGTTGAGAGACGGTGACTTGTCCAATGTCATCCGTTGAGTTTCCATAGCCAAGCAGGGATTGGAACCCTGGCCTCCTGGAGCTCTCACTCTTTCTCTAGCTGTTGGTAAATAATACACAACTAGGTAGCCAAAGGAAATGGACGCAGCAGAATAATCTGAGGCAGCTGTGTGCTCAGAGCTGAGAAAGGCCAAAGTCTGAGGCAAGGGGCCATCAAGGCCGTTCCATTTTCAGCTATGTACCATGTGACAATAAGGAAAGCAGTTGTCATTAAGCAGAACTGGGAAAGGGCATGTTCCCAAAATCTGAATTTCTGGGCAGGTCAAGAACATGATGAGAGGTATAGAAATGCCCAATAAAAGTTGGTATGATAAACTACTTGCCTTTGGTCTTTTAAGTGATATGAAAAAGTATATTTGAACAAACAGCCTACTTCTGGGAACTTGTTTTAAAAATACTCCATAGCGGCAGTAATTTAAAAGAGGGTTAGCAGCCTCAAGGAATCATAATCCAAGGTGAATGTTCATTTCCCCACCCTACACTCATGAAATGTCATTTTCTGCAGCCCTGTATTTATGGCTTTCTCTGTCCAGAATTTTGACTAAAGCCTGCTTTAGACACCCCCTGCTTCTGAGGTGTCATTTAGTGTTCACACAGTGAAACTTTCCCATCTCCAGGAAGTATATCATTTTCAGAATGCATTTACACAGGATGAAAATAACATTCAGTGCTACTACTTTTAACTTCATTGTCCAAAAAAAATGATTTGTGAAATGGGCCTAAAATTGCCTCATTATTTCAGCTCATAATGACACAGAAGAAGGCATACAGGGGTAATCTATTAAAATCAATGTAAGATTTGCTGTTGCCTTGAGCATAAAATGTAGATTGACCTTACATCAAAAAGCTGTCAGGCCACATATTGGGTTATGCATTTACCAGGATTTAAAGATTTATTAAACTTAGTATATCTTGCTTCCATATCCTTGGATAGGCAAATGTCTTAGTTGCAATGCTGTACACAGTTATACTGCTTAAATCCTATTGCTCCCAATGCTAATTTCCCCAAGATCTATTGAACTAAGTGGAACTTATTTATGAGTAAGGGTGAATAAGCTCAGCCTGTAATTAGCTTAAACCTTCTAAGGGTTGCTTTATATGCCTCAGATGTAATGAATACACAGTACAGTAGTTAGTAGTCGTACAGTAGTAAAATAGTTGCTGCTGCTGCTGCTGCTGCTGCTGCTTTATGACTTTTCTGACAACCAGGGGCATCAAAGCAATATATAATAAAATCACAGCAACATCTGTTCCACCACCATGAGAGACTAGAGGCTTGTCTAGACAGGCAGTTTACTCCAGCTTCCCATGTCAGAGCTCTGCAGTCCAAACGACACAGGGCTCTTCTCCCAATTCACCTCTGGACAGTCCTGACGACATCTGAGGTGAAGCCAGGATGAAGCCAGGGTAAACCCCTTTAAAATGTTTTTTAAAAAAACACCCTGGAAAACCCGTATCATGCAGGAAAACCTGGATGGGTCTGGCGCAAGAACACAGGGTCTGTGCCTGCACACCGGGCTGCATCACCACATGACTATGACGATGTCACTGATGTCACTCTGCAGCCAGAAAGGAAGCCCCCAGCACATGATCAAGGCCCCCTGTGTGTGATCACCCTTGATCACATGCTGAGGTCCTCCTTCCCAGCTTCACAGAGTGCGACTCATGACAGCGTCAGAGCCGCCCACTGATATAGGCCGGTGTGTGTGTGTGTGTGTGTGTGTGTGTGTGTGTGTGTGGACTTCTGCCCATTCGTCACAGTAACAGGAGATCTGGGCCAGCTCCAGGGCGAAAATACTCCAGCTGGAAGACAGTGCATTCTGGCCAGTGTAGACAAGACCTAGGTGTCAGGGCTTTTCCTGCAGTGCCACCTCACTGTGGAACATCCATTGTGGAACATCCATCCAAGAGAAGTCATGCTGGCTCCATCCCTACTGAGCTTCTGGTTGGCAGTTATGACAGATTTGGTCTTTTAAAAAGGGATGGCTTTTGAGACAGTTTTCATTGTGGGCTTTTAAAAAGGTGTTTGATCTGTTTTTAAATGATGCTTTGTTGTTATTGTACTGTTGTTGTGTTGTTGGCTTGTGGGGGTGTTACCCATCACCCTGAGAACCCTGGAAGGCTGAGTGGTGATAAATACTCATAATTAATAAATAATAAATTATTGTTAAAAACAGGTCAAAATTTGCAAAGCCAGAGGGCATCCCACAAACAAAACAGCTTTATTGTCAAAAACTCAAAAAAAGATGGAGCCAAAATCTGCCATCACTTGGGAAGGACATTTAAAGTACAGGTATACAAAAGGCCCCGTCTCATGTACCCTTCAGTCTAGACTCTCTTAGTGGATGGACAGGCAACGTGGCCTTTAGCAAGCAGGCTCATATAGGAGGAAGCAGTCTTATAGTTATCCTCTCCCCAAGCCATTTAGGGCTTTATAGATCAAAAACAGCACCTTGAATCAGGTTTGGGTGGAAACAAATGGAAAGCTAGTGCAGCCCAGTTTATTTAATGGTTGGTGATATATGATCTTTAAAGCCTATATCAAACAACGTTCTGGCTGTTGTACTTTGCACTAGCTGTAGTTACTGAATAATTTTCAGTAACTTGTCCATTTTGTGTGAACTTCAGTTGTTCACTCACATCCAATCCCTCTTTGCATCCAATTAATCAGGACTTCTACAGTCTCCTTGGCATCAGCTGAAAAAAAAAAAGAATCATAGAATCATAGAGTTGGAAGAGACTGCAAGCGCTATCTAGTCCAACCCCCTGCCATGCACGAACACACAATCAAAGCACACCCGACAGATGGCCATCCAGCCTCTGTTTAAAGAGGAAACTGCACCACACTGCAAGGCAGTGTATTCCACTTCCGAACAGCTCTTACTGTCAGGAAGTTCTTCCTAATGTTTAGGTGAAATCTCTTTTCATGTAGTTTGAATCCATTGCTCCATGTCCTAGTCTCTAGAGCTAGAGAAAACAAGCTTGCTCCATCCTCAGTATGACATCCCTTCAAACATTTAAACATGGCTATCATGTTTCCTCTTAATCATCTCTTCCCCAGGCTAAACATACACAGCTCCATATGTTGCTCCTCATACGGCATGGCTTCCGGACATTTCACCATTTTGGATGCCCCCCTCTGGACACTCCAGCTTGTCAACATCCTTCTTGAATTGTGGTGCCCAGACCACCACATCACACTGATGACTCGTGTTCACTTGTGGTCCACTAAGACTCCTAGATCCCTTCTGCATGCACTGCTACCAAGCCAAGTGTCACCCATCCTATATCTGTGCTTTTCATTTTTATTGCCCAAGCGTAGTATCCTACATTTCTCCCTATTGAAATTCATTTTGTTAGTTTTGGCCCAGCTTTCTAATCTGTTTGGGTCATTTTGGATTCTGATCCTGTCCTCTGGGGTATTAACTACCGCTCCTAATTTCGTGTCATCTGCAAACGTGATAAGGATGCCCTCTATTTCCTCATCCATAAAGATGTTGAATAGCACTGGGCCCAGGACAGAACCCTGTGGCACCCCACTAATCACTTCTCTCCAGGATGAAGAGGAGCCATTGGTGACTACCCTTTGGGTTTGGTTAGTCAACTAATTACAAATCCACCAAATGGTTGCATTGTCTAGCCCGCATTTTACTAGCTTGTTTGAAAGAATATCACGGGGGACCTTGTCAAAGGCCTTACTGAAATAAAGATATGCTACATCCACAGCATTCCCTTTATCTACCAAGCTTGTGAGTCTGTTGAAAAGAGATAAGTTTAGTTTGGCATGACTTGTTTTTGAGAAACCTATGTTGACTTTTAGAACTATGTATCATCTGCATAGTGATGGGATTCAGCCTTCATATGCTGGATGACCACCTTCAGCAGATTCATGTGAATGTGAAAAGGCATCCGGAATGATATTGAGTCCTGAAGAACTCCATAAGAGTCAGTCCCCCAGTATCACTACCCAGCTAAATAGGACCCAAAACAGCACAAAACTGTGTTCCCACCTCCCATAATCATTCCAAGTCTTTGTTATTTTCTGCTAGTAGTATGGTGTCATCTGCATATCTTAAATTCTTGATGTTCCTTTCTCTGATTTTCACACCTCCTTCCTCCAAGTCCAATCTTGCTTTATACTGTATATGATATGTTCAGCATACAAGTTAAACAGATAGGGTGATAAAACGCAGCCTTGCCTGATCACCTTACCAATTGGAAAACATTCTGTTTCTCCACATTCTGTCCTAACAGTAGCCTTTTGTCCTGAGTACAGGTTACGCATGAGGACAGTCAACTGTTGTGGCACACCCATTTCTTTAAGAGCAATCCATAGCTTTTCATGATTTATACAGCACAGGCTGATTTTCTTCTGAAATTCTTTGGTGCACTCCATTATCCAATGTATGTTTGCAATGTGATCTCTAGTGTCTCTTCTTTTCCTGAATCCAGCTTGGACATCTGGCATTTCTGGCTCCATATATGTCAAAAGGCTTTGTTGTAGAATTTTGAGCATCCCTTTGCTTGCACAGGAAATTAATGCAATGGTCATGTGTTTACTGCAGTATCTCGCATCCCTTTTCTTGGAGATTGGAAACACTCAATATATATTCCAATCTGTGGATAATTCTTTTTTTATATATTTGTTGACAGGTTTTAGTTAGAACTACAGTAGATTCTCTCTCTGTTGCTTGAAGCAGCTCTATTGGCATGCCATCTGTTGTTGGTGATTTATTTCTCCCAAGTGTTCTGAATGCAGCTTCCATTTCACTTTGTAAAATTGTAGATTCATCTTCAAGTGATTCTTCCTTGATTGAGTCTGTCATCCTATCATTTTTTTTATACAATTCTTCACTGTATTGTTTCCATTGGCTTTTTATTTCTACTCGGTCATGTAATGAGTTCCCTTGCTAGTTGTAGAACATCCCCACTCTTGGTTTAAATATCCCTTTGATTTCTCAGTTCTTATGGAAGAGGTCACTTATTCTTCCTTTTTTGTTGTTACCTTCTATTTCTCTGCATTGATTATTATAGTAGCTCTCCTTGTCCCTGCACACAAGTTGCTGAACAGTTGCACTTATGGTTCTGACTCTATTTCTGTCTATTTTTACTTTTGCTTCTCATCTGTCCTTAACTGTTTGAAAAGTTTCATCTGTCAGTCATTGAGGCTTCTCTTTCTTTTTTACTGCATATAGTGTCTTTTTGCATTTCTCTGTGACAGTATTCCTGAGTTCAGTCCAGAGTTCTTCTGGCTGCTGGTCATTAGGCTTAATAGTGCAAATCTATTTTTTTACATTATCGTTAACTTCTACAGGAACGTTCTTCAGGTTGTATTTTGGCATAATGATTGGTTTAGTATTCTTCTTCAGCTTTACTCTAATTTTTGGTATTAGTACAGGTTGAATATCCCTTATCTGAAATGCTTAGGACCGGAAGTGTACCATATTTTGGATTTTTTATTTTATTTTTTTAAAATTTTGGAATACTTGCATATAACTAATGAGATATCTTGGAGATAGGACCCACGTCTAAACATGAAATTCATTTATGTTTCATATACACATTATACACATAGCCTGAATGTAATTTTATATAGAATATGTTTAATAATTGTGTACATTAAACAAAGTTTGTGTACATTGAACCATTTGAAACCAAAGGTGTCACTATCTCAGCCACCCATTTGGACAATTTTGGAGTATTTCGTAATTCAGAATTCCAGATAAGGGATACTCTCAACCTGTAGTTCAGGGTCCAGTTCCTGGTCTTGTTTCTGCAGAGAGAATGCAGCTTCCCCATTTTTGCTTCCAATTACATTGTCTATTTGATTTCTACATATATAGTTGCCTTTTTGGTTGCTTGAAGAATGTGTTTGTGATGAACAAACTGTTGCCCTCACAAAATTCAATCAGTCGCTCTCCTGCTTCATTTCTTGATCCTAGGCCAAATTTGCCTACAATCTTTGATTCTGCTCTGTTTTCTACTTTTGCTTTCCAATCACCTGATTTAAAAGAAGATCTGGTTTTGATGCATGATCAAGTTCCTCCTGGCCTCCAGCAAAGAATCTTTCAATTTCTTCTTCTTCTGCCTTTGTAGTTGGAGCATAAACTTGGATTATGGTTATATTGATGTTATTTTCCCTGAAGTCTTATTGATATTTTTTGGTCAGAATTTGCATTTGACTTTGGCTGCTTTTGTTACATCTCTCCTTGCTATTAATACCACCCCATTTCTTCTTAGATTTTTATTTCCTGAGTAAAATACTGTGTAATTATCTAACTCAAAATGTCTCATTCTTATCAACTTCAGTTTGCTCACTCCAAGCACTGCAATATTTTTACATCCCTTTTCTTATTTTACTGTGTCTAGCTTCCCCTGATTTATGTTTCTCACATGCCATATCCCTATAACATGTGTTGTGGAGCTTCAGACTTTCCTTTTGCCTCTGAGCACATCAACAGCTGACTGTCCTTTTGGCTTGAGTCCAGTTGCAGCATTAGCCATAGCACTACTTATATCTGACCTTTGTTCTACCCTAGGAACTCACTGAGTGCTATTCAACCTGGGAGTGTCATCTTGTGGCACTATCTGTTGTTTCATTTTCAATTGTTTCATCATAGGGTTTTCATGGTAAAAGACATTTGGAAGGGGTTTATTATACCTCCTTCTGCACAGTACTTGTTAGCTATGGTGCCACTGCCGTTATCTCTGAGAGATCTTCCTCCGGTGTCATCCCCCATTACTGCTGCTGCTGCTGCTGCCCAGTAGCTGCTTAGCACATTTAGTCTAGCTCCTCAGCCTCTCCCAGCACTGGAAAGGTAGTACCATGGTGTGATATTTCACTTTAATATACACTAGATGGCGCTCAAGTTTTGGGGAAAGTTAGAGCAATTATATTTTGCCATGGAAGTGAAAGCTTGTTGCAGAGACTTTTCACAAGCAATGGGAAGGGGAGATTCTGAATGTTGCTTTCACATACACACACACACAGATTTTCAGTGTACATAGCGTTTTACATAGTAATGGGAGCAGTAAAAACAAAAGCCAAAAGCCGTGTACAAATGCGGTTATTTAAGTGTTGTTTCCATATTCAGTTAGCGATAGGGACTGGAAGAGCTATCAGAATCCATGCTGAGGGGGTAGCTGAGTGGAGACAGTTAAGGATTGTGTTTTGTTAATGGAATATGATGGATGGAAGCATCTTAAGGAGATTAGACTATTTTTTAATACTTTATTGTAGTTTGCAACCTGATAATAACATTTGCATACTTTAAAATTGTGTCTTTATGATGATGGTAATGACTGAGTTGCTTTTGAGTTCTATATGCTAAATCACAAACCAAATCACACATGCCACAAAAATAAGCTGCCTCTGAATAAAAACAAATTACCTCTGAGCAGAAATTCACAAACAGCCTTTCCTGAAGTTAAATAGATAGCTAACAAATACATACTTTTTATATATATTATGTTTCTTGGTCTGGCCCCTTCCTGTGAAGCACTGTTACACTATATTCCTAATATGCAATTATTCAGAAGTAAATCTCATTGCATTTAATGGGTCTTAAAATCAGGAAGAGTGCTGTGCATATGACTAGGGCCTTCATCACTACAAAGCAGGGGTAGGGAGCCTTTGGCCTTCCAGATGTTTTGGTTTACAGCCCCCTTAAGTTCCAGTCAACATAGTTGGCAGTAAGATTTGGTGGGAGTTGTAGTTCAAAACATCTAGAGTCAAAGACCTCATCCCTGCTATAGAGGTAATGAGCCATACATACTTGGAGCTTTTCTAGATGGGGCAATTATGTTGGGAGGTTGTGTTATTTGTTGTTTTAGTTCTCAGGGTTTTGAAAAACAGATATCCAAATGACGTTTTATTTCCTCTTTATGTTGGTTTCTTTTTGGTTATGAAATAGTTCAGAACAAAAAGGTGTCCTTTTCTTCTCCTTTCTATCTTTAAAAAAAAATACAGTAGTCATAGTACTAATAGAGTATGTGCTACCACATACCCTCCAACTGTCCTGATTTGACAGGGGCAGTCTCAATTAATCCTCTGTTGTCCCGCTTTTCAGCTGCCTTTAAAATGTACCACTTTCCCTCTTTGTCCTCAGCTTACTTCAGTTGCTGAGTCCAAAGTGCAAAAGTAGATTTCACTCAACTAACTCAATGAGGGAAGAAGAACAGGAGTGCCCTTCCCAGGAGGCTCATGCAAAAGCAGACTGCTGCAGCCTCTCCTAGCTTATGTGTTCTTTCTCATTAATGACTTGTGCCATCTGGACTATACTCTGACATTGCTTGGCCACACCTGTCTTAGTTTTCTTCTGTGAAATATTGGAGGGCATGTTGTCATGCATCAGTGAAATAGTACTTTGGTGCTATACCTCTATAATGCTAAAAAAAAATTAAAAAATTCAGAGAGGAAAAAAATGCCTTTCAAACCAGCTTAGCAAATCATGCCCCAGTTGTTCTTGGTGTTGTTGTTTTTTTAAGAGCCGTAGTGCTCTTCCAAAAAAATGCTACAAACAGCCCCTAAAATGAATGTAAAGTGGAGGCAGAGGCAACAACAACTGACAAAACCCAAGGAGCTATATATTGCAAGAGCCCACCCTACTTTAGACCAATCTGGAAGAGCCCTTTTCTTATATAGGTAAATGTCCTTAGCTTATTAAGCATGACCTGTGGATCGAGAGCTTTCTCTTTGTGTTCAGATGAGCCAAAGGAGTATTTCAGTGCACAAGCTGCCCCACGATTGCAGCAACCGTGGGGCTGGGGAGCAGATCCACACCTTTTTAAAAATAAAAATAAAAATTATTTATTTATTTATTTATTTGCCGCTCTTCAGCCTCAAGGCTATCAGAGCGGCTTACAAATTGTTTTAAGCAATAGCTATTTACACATCTACACTGCGTTAAGCAGTTTCCAATGTGTGTTAGCTAATTGCCCCCCACAAGCTGGGTACTCATTTTACCGACCTACAAAAGGATGGAAGGCTGAGTGAACCTTGGAGCCCGCTGGAATCGACTTGCAACGTGGTGATTTGCAGTACTGGCATTTAACCACTGCGCCACCAGGGCTAAAGAATGCAAGTAGGGAAGGCATTGCAGTAGAGTGATATCCAGAAACACACTGGAGGCCCTATGAAACAAATCGCTGGGTTGGCCTAATGTACTGGTGCCTTCATCCTAACACATTCCAGAGTGTTACAAGAATGCCTCATTTGTATTTAGAGTTGCATAATTTCCTATATAATCCCACTAGCTTTCTGATATTTGAAACCAAGAAATGTATTCATGTCTTACTGTTCTGAAAATACCGCCCCCCCCTTTGTTTGTTGTGATGGCATCAGGAAAGAATGTAACTGGAAATTTTTGCTCACTTTGCATTTTATTTTCTGAGACTTGTTACATTATCCACAGGCCAGTGGGGGCTGATGCACTTAATTTTGATCTGGAGGAAGGAAAGGTAATTTTTGAATCTGTTCCTTGGCTGATATTCTTGGCTCTAAATTCTGAAGCTGTTGCAGAATCTTAGGACAGCCTGCAGAGGCTTCTATTCTTATGAGTCAATTTTAGTATAAAATGGAACGAGATCTTGGGAAAGTTACTTTTTTGAACTACAATTTCCAGAATACCCTAAGCTATATTTTTCAGGCTCAGTGTAAGACATGGAAAGCAGAACCAGAAGAAAGGGGCAAGATATTTCATGTTCTGAAATGTTTGCCTCTCTCCTTTAGGTACCTGTGGGGCTTATCACACAAGGGAGCAGAAGTGGAAGTAAAGCCTGAGAATAGTCACCCTGCCTTGCCTTATTTTATGATGTTGGTGTTCTTCAGCTGTTCTCCCATTCCAGTTCTGTGGGAGACAGTGGTAAAGGTGAGTCTTTTTGCTAATGGGTTTTTTCCAGTTAGCAAAAAGACTCACATTTACCACCGTCTTCCATGGACCCAGAACAGAAGAACAGCTGAAGCACTTAGACGTCATGAAATAAGACAAGGTGGGATGCTATTCTCAGTCTTTAAAGCTGTTTCCCTTCCCTCGTGCAATAAGGCTATACAGTTGCCCCTCCACATTCGCGACTTTCACATTCGCGGTTTTGATTATTCACAGAAGGCTGCTTCCCCCCCCCCCCCCGCTGCTCAACACACCCTCCCTTCCCAAGGCAGCAAAGGGCTTATCTCGTCGCTGCCTTGGGAAGGAGGGGTGGGGAGCAGCTGGGGCGCTGCCTCTGCATCCCACTCCCTTCCCAAGGCAGCGAAGGGCTTCTGAGGAAGCCCTTTGGTGCCTTGGGAAGGGGGCTGGGAAACAGCTGGCCCGCAGGCTCATATCTTATTCGCGGTTTTTTCACATTCGCAGGGGTTGTCTGTCCCTAACCCCCGTGAATGTGAAGGGATGACTGTATATAACTGTTGATCCAACATGCAAAGGGATTTGTATTACCTTTGAGACTGAGGGCTCTTCTACATTGGGGTAAAAATCCGGATGAAATTCGGACTACTTTGGCCCAGAGCTGTGGTGCATGAAATTTGGACTACTCTGGCCCAGGTTTAAGCGCCACCTTACATGCATTTGGATTTTTACCCCCAGTAAATCTGTGGGTCTTCTGCCACTGCTTTGCTTCTCTGGCACACAATCACCCACTCTGAGGTCAGAAGGAGCAGCCAGCCACACCGTGGCTGGAGAGTGATTACTGCCAGGACTCTGCTTTTCCAGTGCACAATTGCCTGCTCTGACCTCTGTGAAAGCAGAGCCCTAATGCTAGTTGCTCTCTCTGAAGTCAGAATGGGTGGCTAGTCTCATGATGGCAAGGCTGGCTGGTCATTCTGACCTCAGAGACAGCGACTAGCACCAGGGTTCTGCCTTTGGAATGAGGAAGGGGAGGGGGGAAATGGCAGTGGCTCAGACAGCTCTTGTCCTTTCTTTCCTCCCTACCCCCTGAATCCAGTGCAGATTAATTGCTCACACTATCATTTTCTCCAGAGTTTCAAGCAAACTACAAGTTTTCTAAAACCCAGATTAAAGTGGTATTCCCCATGTCTGGTGCAGATAGGGCCGTACATTGTGTGCCATTATTGCACCAGATTTGGGGGAAAGCCTGCACATCATGTGACATTATCAGGCCAGATTCGGGGGGAGGGGAGATTGGGTGGGTTTCACTAGTGTAGACAAGCCATGAGAGAAAGAAGTTGGTAGCATAAGCTTTCATACACTAATTCTACTTCATTATATGCAACTGATGACTTAGAGCCTTACCACACTCCAAAGAAAAGTGGCAAAGCAACAGGAATGTTCCGTCTTTCCTGTTGCCTTATCACATGACTTGGCCGTTCTTCTGGCTTTCTTTTGTTCCTATCCCGGGGGGGGGGGCTGAGCTAAAACTGTGCCTTTTTGCAAATAGGTTTTTCTGATTAGAAAAAAGGAATGGTTTTACCTCAGTCCCTTATGGGACCAAAATGAAAAAAACACAACACCATATGATAAGGATGTTCCTGCTGCCTTCCCACTTTTCTTGAGAGGGTGGTAAGACTCTCAGTCTATGTAAGTTTGTGCTACCAACTTCTTTCTCTCCGTCTCAAAGGTGCTACAAGATCCCTTTGCATACTGATCCAGACTAACATGGCTATATCTTTGAATTCTACCACCATGTTAAACCAACAGATGGTAGAATATGGGAAGAGGAGGGGTGGGCAACTTGCAGTCCTCCCACTTTTGATTTTGACAGTCCTCTGCAAGCACACAGTTCAGAGGTATGGCACACAGGAGTTGTTCTTCTCCTGGCAATCTTCTTAGTGTCACAAGAAATAAATAAAGGGGATGGCTTTACATGTTGTTGGCTCTGGCCATACCCAACAGTGGCCTCAGTCCTGCATACTGTAGACATGCACCCACCAACAAATTACCCACATGCTAATGTAGCCCTCAACATTAAAAACAGTTGCCTATCTCTTGCTATGTAAGGGGGAACTATGTGGGTAGTGAAGCTTGCTTTGTCAATCCTATGTATCTGGTGAAGATGAAAGGTTGCATGTTTGGTTCTGTAAAAAAGAGCATCCTTTCAGCTCCTCCTACTCAAACTGACAATTGTCTTTTCTTATTGGTGGGTACTGGATTGGGAATCCTTTGCTGTCGGCTTTGTTTCCTGAGTGGTTAAATTCTGTGTCATGTCAGCTGAGCCAATCAGTATCGTATGTTTCACCACCATAAGGAGAATAAGATATGGAGTACAAATCCTAAGGTTTGTAGTTTTATGGAGTCGTTAGAATTCTCTGCCAGAATACTCTAGCATTGTAGGTCAGGAGACTAGAGAATTCTAAGCATCTCACAAAACTGTAAATTCCAGGATTCTATGGGAGAGAGGCATGATGCTTAAAGTGGCATCAAACTGCTATAATTGTGGCTATACTACACATTTGCTTGTTTTTTCCACATAACTGTATGTAAAAACTCTGGAGAATTTTTGTGACATGTTAGTGGAATGGAACATCTGTGGGTGTTTAAAAGGATAAAAATTGAACCATGGATGGAAAAGTGCAAAGGTCTTGAGGTCTCTGCTCTGTTTCTAGACAATTTCCCCATTCTGGCTTGAGCAATCTCACTCTTCTTTCTCTATGTTACAATAGAAATGCTAGTATTTTACAGGCTGGAATGATGGTGCTGATTTGCCAAGCATTGGTGACACAGGGCATAATAAACCCTTTGTTCTTGATTACAAGGCATTTTGATGGGTGAAGTTCCCATGGCTAGTGGCCTAACTGACCATCAGTTTTTCCAGAATTTGAGTACCCTGAATATTCAAAATGGCACCCTTTCCCAGCTAATTTAATTCAGAAGGGCTGCCGAATCTTGCTTCTCTACTTAGTGTCCCTACCATAGCACCACTGAAAAGCTCAATACATTCAGCCCTCCATATCCACGGGTTCTGTATCCATGGATTCAACCAACCACAGCTCAAAAATATTCGGGGGGGATTCAAAAATGCAAACCTTACTGTTTGCCATTCTGTATAAGGGATGTCATCTTACTCCACCATTATATATAATGAGCAGCCACATGTGTTCGTTCGTATCTATGGGGGGGGGGACTGGAACCCAAGCCCAGTGGATACCGAGGGCCCACTATAATTGCTAAATGAAAAATTCATTTGTGTGCTTGTGAGATACACATGCAGACCATGAATTGTTCCAGTGAATCTCCCAGCACACAGCAAGCCTATATATGGCACAAAATTTCTAAAAATAAATAAATAGTCAGAAGAAGAGAGAGGACAGACTGGAACCATGGCAGTACAATTTAAATGACAGGACCTTTTCCAACCTCAGGTATTTCCACAAGAGACACAACCTTCAATGGCCATTAAGAATGTTTAGTCCTCACTGAGCTGTTATGGGGGGTTACCATTTTAGTGTCCCCACCCCTAAAATTTGTTGTTGCTTCTGGGATTCCCCTGGGCAAGCTGATACGTCTTTTTCTTCTTCCCACTAACACTGGTTTGGCAATATTCCTGTCAGCAGTCACCTGTTGAATGAGTGATAACTGAAAATGTGTAGAGCCATTCTGTAGCTCTTGGATTTCCCCTCTAGATGGACCAGATTGGCTACCTACTGTCATATTGAGGGCTACTTTCAAACACTTGGCTTCCCACATGAAAACAATAGGAGTAGGGTTTTGTGAGAGAGTAGGGTGTTGTCTGTTGCCTAAGATAGATATAATTCAGTGAAGTCTTTAAAGAGCCAGGGAGAGAGAGATCTTGAGGGAAGGGAAACATACATTTCCAGTATATTCTGGGAATTTAGACTTGACTGGAGGAGAGGAGAAGATGGCAGGAGACTGTTAGACCAGATAACAGGAGTCCATGTAGGTGGCTTCTTCACAGATGTTAATAAGGATATTCATTAAAAGAGTATTTACACTGCAGGGTTGTTCTTCTTAGATTGCGGATGGGGAATTGACGCTGAGAGAGGTTGAACTGCCAAGACCACACAGTGAGTCATTGGCTATATAAGAAGATTTAAATCTAGGTCCAAGCCCAGCTCTCTCTTCAGTGTACTACAGCAATTTCCGACAGGCCTATCTAGATGATTTTGAAGTGTGAATGTTAAATTGTGTGTTGATTGTTTTAAAATTTCTTGTGGGTTGTCCACACAGTGAAAACACCCCTCACAGAATTCACAGAATTTAGGGGGGCTGTAAAACCATTAAGACAGGTCACAGCTGCCACAACTTGCTATTACAGTACTGTGAAGCAGTCAGGGGTCCTTCATGTAGACAAGCCCTTGTTTTTACTTGTTCTTTTACATATATATATATATATATATATATTAATTGATATGTGCTTTTAACCAATGTTTATGTTTTAGTTTGTTGGACAAGAAATTACTATTATTATTATTATTATTATTATTATTATTATTTGTTTGTGAAGAAAAGCCAGAGATTATTAGTGTCTGTGGAGGCTCTGAGGGAATTGTTTGTTTGTTTGTTTGTTTATTAGAATATTTATACCCCATCCTATATTGAAAGGATCTCAGGGTAGTGTATAAATAACATTAAAACAAGTTAAATAGTTAAAACAACAAACATAATTTATATAAGCTAAAAACATATTGAACCTCATAATGAATTTAAAACAGATTTAAAGATTTGTTTGTTTTTTAAAACAATATGCAACAGTGTTTGGAATGAATTAGTGAGGTCCAAAGTCCTTGATGAATAGTCCTAAATGAGATGAGTGTTGGCACCAATCAGGCTTCCAAGGGGGGGGGGGCACCACAGCTGAGAAGGCCTTCTCCCATGTCCCAACAGAGTATATTGACCTTGCTGGTGAGACACACAGGAGGGGTCCCCAACAGATCTCAGTCCTTGGGCAGGCACATATGGGGAGAGGCTCTCTGTCAAACATCAAGGTCCCAATCCATTTACAACTTTAAATGTCATCACGAGCCCCTTGAATTCTAGACCAGGGGCTCTACATTCTGCCTGCAGATCTGGCTCATTGCTTCCCTGTAACCTGCATGGAACAGGATGGAGTCAAGACTGCCACGTTGTCCCATTCCTGCAGCTGTCACCATTGTCTGCAGCCTACTCTCCGGAAGCACAACATATGAGTAAGGCCCTTGCATGTGACCAGCTTTGGTCACAGGCTGTGGGACTCCTTCCTGGCTATGGAAGAGCAAGGCAGACAGCAGATGCAGCAACAGGCCAGCGTGGCGGTCTGGGCTCCTGCAGTCAAGTGGGCCCCGATCCCTTTTATTTTGGCTGGAGTGGATTTTACAAGCTATCTTTTTTAAATGGTGTAATGGGCCTTTCCCTATCTCCCCCCTCCCATCTTCCCCCATCTTGGCCATGGGGGTTGTGAGGACTGCCCAGGGGTAAAATGGGGCAAATGCCCTGCATCATCAGGACTGCAGGGCTCCAAGACGGGGGCAGGATGGGGTAAATAGCCCATCTAGACAAGGCCCAGAAATATATTGGTAACCAGTGCAATTCTTTTAGGACTGGCATTATATGCTTTGTATATGATATTCCAGTCAGCAGTCAAGCTGCTGCATTTTGCATTAGCTGCAGCTTCTGAATCTTCTTCAAGGATAGCCCCAAATAGAGTACAGGAGTGAAACTGTTTGGAAGTGATTATTCCCTGCTATATAAGATGATAATTGGGGGAAAGAAAGATCTATGGCTCTCTGGCCCAGCTGGTTTAAATAATATTGGCTGTTATTTGTTTGTTTGTCTGTTTGATAGCATGGCTTACCTTTGTTGGAACAGAAAAAAGAAAACACCTCTTCACACAACGTAAAATTTAACCATATGGAACACGTTGCCACAGGAGGAAGGTGGTTTGTGTGTGTGTGTGTATGTGCCTTCAAGTTGCTTGTCAACTTATGGTGACCCCATGAATTTCTTAGGGTTTTCTTAGGCAAGAAATAAACAGTGGTGTTTTTGCCAGTGCCTTCCTCTTAAATGTAGCCTGGTATTCAATGGTGGTTTCCCATCCAAGTACTTACCGGGGTGACCCTGCTTAGCTTCCAAGATCGGACAGGATCTGGTGCCTTAGATGGAGTTTAAAAAGAGGGTAAGACATTTTAGAGGGTGTGTGGGATATTTTCACCACATTTGTGGCCCTCTCTGAAACATTTTAGGGCCAGGAGAGGCCTTTCTTACAATAAGAAGTGACCAGGAAATCAACCTTAGGGTCACTTCTTACTATTAAAAAAAAAAAAAAGGTACTGTATGTCCTGAGCCTAAAACAGTTGGGAAAGGGGACAATGTGACAAGTTGTGTTGGTGGGATAATAAAATGGCCAGGGGAAGGGGAAATGTGATGCTCCCAGAGAGTGTGTGGAGGCAAAAAAACAAAATGGCCCTGGAGCCACACTTTACTGACTCCTTCGTTTCCAAGCTCTCTGCCTGAAACTGTTGCACAGAAGCAGAGTTCCTCTTGAAATAGAAGCTCCTTCTCCCGGTTTTACTCAAAAGAGGAGAAAGTTTTACTCAGTGACTCCACCGAGATTCGTTGGTTACCTGTATCTGGTCATGGGAAGAAAGCTGCTGCAAAAACACCCTGTGGGCAACTTGAAACTGGATCTGTAATCAGTATGGGTTTACTTTATCTGTTTATCTTGCTTTATGGGGCTTCTGTGGTCAGAACACTTAAAACCACAGGTTCTGGATGCTCTTAGTTTCAGTCTCCTTTAAATACCTTTCATTCCATGGTTCCACCTCTCTTTTCAAAAGACACCTATTTGTTTAGGTTTTGAGAAAGCACTCATATTTGGCTTTGCAGTTTCCCTGTAAGAATGTGCTGCATAAAGACACAAACTTTCTCCTTTTTTCAGATGACAAAGGCTTCCAGACAGATAGCAGTATTAGTCTGTTGCTGCAAAAGGCAACAAAGGATTCCAGTGGTGCCTTAAAGACCAATAGGCTTATCTGAGCACAAGCTTTTCTGATCTAAAGTCCACCGTATCAGATGCTTCTGTAATAGCATGTTCTAATCTGAAAAAGCTTGTGCAATGAAAAACCATTTGGCAAGATGTACTCCTCTTTCCTGAGTCCTGTAGTCAGCCAGGGCTTGCAGGGTTGCAGCCCCAGGACTTTTTGATGAGTGGAATTAATCATCTGCCACCACCCCTGGATTTCCTTCTTCCCTCTCAGTTTAGTTGCAATACCCATAGTAACTAGAAATGGATTTTGTCAGTAACAATGCATTCTTATGAGCTAACGTTGTTGTAATCCAAAGTATTTGGGGGTGGCTTTACAAAAGATCTGTGTCTAGCAAAGATATAAACTGCTAGAGGTTCCTTTAGATCAAAACACCCCTTTGCACTTTTGGACTCTCTTCTGCAGACACTGTCCAGTTCAGAGGCTACGCTTCAGAATTTACCACTCTACCTCTGATCCTGATTAATGTGTACAGCAAACAGTTTTATAACTCTTTCTGCTTATTCTAAGTTAATCCACCAAGCAATAGTATTCAACATAAAGTAGCACAGTATAGAATCATAGAATCATAGAATTATAGAGTTGGACGAGACTTCAAGGGCTATCCAGTCCAACCCCCTGCTATGCAGGAATACACAATCAAATCAGTTTTGACAGAAGGCCAAGTAGCCTCTGTTTAAAAACCTCCAAAGAAGGAGATTCCACCACACTGAGAGGCAGCGTATTCCACTTCCGAACAGCTCTTACTGTCAGGAAGTTCTTCCTAATGTTTAGGTGGAATCTCTTTTCCTGTAGTTTGAACCCATTGCTCCGTGTCCTAGTCTCTAATATAGGAACATTTTTATTCTCATCTCCAATTGACAGCTAAATACAACATTCCTTGATAAAACATTTAGAACTGTCTTTCTTTCCCCTCCCATCCCCTCCACGTAGTCCTCGGCATGACCCAAAAATGGCTCCAGAGGATTTCCAGCCCTGTATATATTGCTTGCAGGGGGTGTATAAGGGTAAGGGCTGCAGTGGGAAGGGGGATCACCTTCTCTTGGTTCTAGTGATCCTGCCATTCCATCAGAAGAAGACACCACTGGATCATATCCATAATTCCATTTGGGGAATATTCAAGACAGTTAACCATTTTTCAAGGGACAACTAATTTAGTGAGATAACAAAGCACTTAGCAATTAGGGTAGGTAATTAGTCTGCATTTCTGTATCCCTGTTGTTGTTCTTGTTGTTTGCCGACAAGTTCACTTTGACTTATGGTGACCCTATCATAGGGTTTTCTTGGCAAAATTTGTTCAGAGGAAGCTTGCCATTGCCTTCCCCTTAGGCTGAGGGTGTGACTTGCCCAAGGTTACCCGATGGGTTTCCATGGCTGAGTGTGAATTGAATCCTGGGGCTTGTCTAAAACGAGGCGATATAACATGGATTGCTGTCCATTAACACAAATGTGCAGCAATGTTCATTTATCTCCATGGTTCTTTGGCAAAATCATTGGCATGTGAAGCTATTCATGTTTAAAGTTTGCATGCAGCCATGTCTGTGAATCAAGATGGTGGCTGTGAGTGAATTATTCATTATTCTTCACAAGTTACCACTGCTACACAGTATTTTTTTAACTGTAAATTAAAGGTGTGCAAATACAACCATCCACTTAAACAAGCTGTTTGGTCTCGTAAGCTCAGCAAAAAGCAAACAATCGATACAGTAAAACTCCAAAATGGAGCTTTCGGCCACTTCCTTGTCAGTAAGCCTGCCTCCTCCTCCCCCCCCCCCCCCCGCGCATGTTTGACCAATCAGATTTCCAGTTCTGTCCTCTCCAAAAACGCACTGAGATTCAAATTGAATGTCCTAATGAGCAGTAATCTGCATTTCCACGCATTAAAAAAAACTTTGAGGAAAGCTGCAAAGACTCCATGGTATTTGGAGTTTTTGGCCCCCCTCCTTCTGAATAATGTGAATCACCATAGGATCTCATTGGGACAAAAGGTATTCTCCTCAAATTCTATGAGGAGTACAAGTTTCACTGTCAATGCAATCTTTGGTCCCTTGGAGTCCTGGTCTAACACTCAAACCACTACAGCATGATGTCTGTCTATATCCACGTAACCTACATATACATTCTTCTGAAGTCAGTGCAGCTTGCTGCATAGGAATGTGCTATGGGGTCAATATATTGTTTTTAACTGCTTGCATATAACTCTGGGTTCTGCGTCAAGGTTTGTAGCCGATAGCTGGACTACAGAATTTCAGTGGATTCACTATTCTGTGGTTCCAGCCTTCTGTATGGAAAGAAGATAAAGTATGACATTGCCAATTGCCACATTGCCATTGCCATTATGTGTTTCTCACTGGCATAACAGGGATCAGTGAATTACTGCCTCTTTAAAGGTTTTGTTTTTTGTAAGTAGAGAAAGACATTTATTGTGTGCACTTACCATGGCCATGTTTTACTGCTGTGCTTTATTGCCTTTTCTTATCTGCATCCTTCATAAAGTTAGTCTGAACTCTGAGCTGTCTTTTTTCTGATTTTTTCATGTTATAAAGCACATTTTCTCCCTGTTTGATTTGTCACAAATCTTACCCAATGGGTCCATCTATACGATTAAAAAAAATCCATTTGGGGGGTAAAAAATACGAATAGGCAGCCGTTTGTATGCATATGATCCGCCTACACGATTTTTTACCCCCCTAAACTCCGTATGAGCCCCCTTCCCCAGCTGGCTGGAGCGAGCAAGCCAAGCGGCAGTTTTAAATCTCCCGCAGCTTTTTAAAAAAAAAATTAAAAAGGTGCCTGCTTTGCGGACATTCATTTTTCCCTATTTACAAAATAAACAAATATAATATATATATATATATATATATATATATATATATATATATAAAATTCACGGACTTACTGGACTCTCGCTTAGCCGGGAATCCAACATGGCGGCCGCTCCCAATTCCCCTCCTTGCTAGCCCCACCCCCTCTACTCGGCCAGCCAAGCAGATTACACTGCCTGTTCATATGTGTGCGAACGGGGCATACAGACCATCAGCCATTCAAACAGCTGTACGTATTTTATGCTGAGATCCGCTAATCCTCCCGAATGCCGAATCCACGTAGTTTACGGGGGATTCACTAGCCCCCCTTCTGAATGACACGTATGAATTCGAACGGCTGTGTGTACGGAAGAGCGATCTTCCGAACGGCGTACGTTTTTTTTTACCGTGTAGATGGGACCAATGTGTCCTGTGTCATTCTACCACAATCCAATTCTTCTCCTTCTTTTCTTCTCCTTCCTCCTTGTCCACCTCTAATCTTTCCCCATATCCAATTGTACTGGCATTTTGAAACCACATGTTTTTTTAAAAAATGAAATCCCAGTGAAACAAATGATGTTAAATATGCTGTTTCCATGGCTCAGAGCAGGTTTCACTTTTACCACCATTCTCTTATGTAAAGTTCTTGTCAATTACCATACCATCCTTTGAGAGTGAGTTTGCCAATGGTATGTGAAGCATCTAGACATTGAATCCTTCCTTTACAGTGGAGGCCCAGTGTGGTTTATACATGGCTGTCTCTATGCTAACCACAGAGGACAAGGTTCAATTCAAACTCGTTTTTACCTGACCTGAACAATGACAAATTTCAGTGACAAGGTAGGTGATGAAGGGAATGTGAGATGTGATTTGTGCTGTGGCCAAGCTTCCCACATTATGAACCAAACTCTGCTTGGGTTAAAATCCGTTGAATACTGTATGTTGAAGAAAAGGATGTCTGGAAAACCCTGATTTATTACCTGATGCAAATCCCTGATCACACCTCAACTATGCAATCATTCTTCAATACCTGGGGCTTAATACTATACTCCATCAGTGCTTATGAAGAAATAGATTGAAATCCATGAAAGCTCATTCTAAAACAATCAGAGCCCTTCCAGATGAGAGAGAAAAGGTGTGGGGGGGAGAACATGGGGGGGAGGAGCCCAGATATTTCTAGAAAGAATGTGGATGCAAACCTGAGAATATGCAGGTAAAATAAAAACAAAAAGAACTGGAAACTCTCGGTACCTCCAGATACTTTTTTTCCTTTCTGGATGAGCCCTTCGTCTCAAAGGTGCTGCTAGATTCTTTCTCCTCCCCCCTTTTTTTTCTTGCTTTTTTTTCTTTTTCCTTTTGATGCTGAAACAGATTTATTCAGCTGTCTCTTTGAAAACTGAAAAAATCTTCCATTCTTCTGCTCTGTATTTTCAGTCTTCTTTTTCCATATAAGAAATTTACTGATGAGGAGAAAGAACCCACTAACTTGCTTCTTAGGGCTTGCTGGCTAGGGAGAGTAATGGTAGTTCTAGTCCAAAAAATGAGCCAGCCTGTTGCAGTGGTTTGAGTGCTAGACCAGGGTTCAAATTCCCACTTGGGCATGGAAACCCAGTGGGTGACTTTGGGCAATCATGTAAGTGTAAGCTACTGCATATCCTGAATTCTGAGACAGTGGTCAAGCTTTCTTGTTAGCAAGCCATTTTAATATTTTAACCCTCCCAAAATATAGAAAAGCATTTACCCTAGCAAAATTTAATGTATTACCTTCAGCCTTGTTAGAGGGGAGGCATAACCATGTCCCTTATGATGCACGCTTATGTCCTCGTGGAGCTGGCTCAGTGGAAACGATAGGACATATACTGTTATATTGTTCCTTCTATAGTGGCTTCTGACATACTTTTATTCATTCAATTCTTCAAGGTATTCCTGGAAGAACTGATGAGTTCTATACACGCTATTTGCTGACAGATCAGAGCCCATTGGTAATAATTAAAGTGGCCAGCTTTTTTGCTGCAACACTAGCTTGTGGGCGAAAAATGACATCATAAAATTTTATAATGATCAGCTTATTAAATGTCTGCTTTCTATAAGGAAATTTTGACTTATAATTAATAATATCCATTTTTATATAACCTTGATATTAATTTTATCTGTTCAGTTATTTGTTTAATCTGAGATGTTGATCGTAATAAACAGAATTAAAATTAAATTGGGCAAGTCACACTCTCTCAGCCTCAGAGAAAGACAGCGGTGAATCTTGCCAAGAAATCCCCATGCTAGGTCTGTCCTGGGTTACTGTAGGTAGGCAATGAGCTGAAGGCACACAATAAAATCCAAAAAAGGAACTTTCCCATGCTTTGTTGCTTCTCAGACATAGTATGAGTCTCTAAGACAGGTGTGGAATCATGCCCCCCCAGATGTTGTCAGACTACAGCTTTAGCCAGCATTGCCAGTGATGAAGAATGCCGGGAGTTGCAGTCTAACAACATCTGGAGGGCTATATGATTCCCATCCCTTCTCTAAGACCTCAGAGAATATATGAGTTATTTGGTTGAGTCATAACAAAGATGTAAAACTGACACTAGCCAGGGTGCCCATTCACTTCTGTTGTTTAAAGCTTATAAAAATAGTATAGAAGATGCTAAAGGGTAACTTAGCTTCCATGTGTGGCAATACTCAAAGCCTGACAGTTTGCATCTGAGAGTATCCATCAATCTAACTAAACAAAGATAACCAATCAAAGAAGCATGAAAGCAGACATCTCTTCAGTTTTGCCAGCAAAATAACCCAATCCTTTTTCTCAAGACAGTTTATGTTTCAGTCACTGGATCCTCTAAGGACTTTTTCGGACAGGGTTTTGCAACACTATCAATCTTGTCCCCGTTGCGAGGCTCTGCACTGCAGGGCGTCCCTTTCGGATGACGCTCTCCCCTGCCGATACTGTTGCGTAACTGCTGGGACGCTGCAGCGTTATATTTGGCGGTTTTCTACGAAAGTTGATCGTGATTAGAAAGCGCCAAATATGGCGCTGCAGCATCCTAGCAGTTACGCAGCAGTATCAGCAGAGGATCAGCAGGGGAGAGCGTCATCCGAAAGGGACGCCCTGCAGTGCAGCAGCCTCGCAATGGGGACGAGGCTGCTAGCGTTGCAAAACCCCATCCGAAAAAGTCCTTACTCTCAAAAACAATCCTCTGTTCCTTTCCCTTCTATTCTTTTGTCCATTTCTTTCAAAATGGGGAATGGGGCTCCATACATACTTGACTGACCAGCCTGCCCAACTTGGTGTAGTAGAGATGCCCTCCCTTCAGTACCTCCCTAATGTGCATGACCACCATGCTTGTGAATGATGGGGTTTGTAGTCCCAGATGTCTAGAAGGAACCAGTTTGAGGGGTTGTCTAAACTGTCAAAATAATCCTAATGGAATTCACTGGGAATACGATCTGTCTTAATAAGAACCCACATCAATGTGCCGTTTTCAGAAGGGGGCAACAAAAAAACTCCAAAAACGACACCAGGAAGCCTTTGCAGCTTTTCCCTGAGTTTTTAAAAAGCTCCGTGGGGAATGCGCATTCCTGCTTATTGGGACAAGCAATTTGATTTGAATCACTTTCCCATACGAGAGGAAGCACAAACCTGATTGTCAGATGAGTGCAGGGGCGGGGCTTGCTAACAGAGCAAGCACCCACTGCTGCCATGTTGGATTTTTGACTTAGCGAGCGAATGCTAAGGCAATGAAATGAGGATTTGTATTGTTTTTTCTGCTCTTTTTTTGTGTGTGTAAAGGTGAAATATTGCTTGTGCCACCATAGAAATAGGGTTTTTTAAAAAAAAGTTTGGCAGTGGCAGATATTAAAAATTGAGTAAATCACTCACAGCCGCCATCTTGGCTAGAGGGCATGCAAAGTTTATGAGGCTGTAAAACAATCAAGACAAGTTGCAGCTGCTACAACTTGCTATTACTGCGGAGCAATCTTTTTTTTTTTTTTTTTTTCCCCGGGCTCATATAGAGGAGCCCTGAAACAGACCAATGTAGACATTCAGTTGAACAGACATAAATTTCCTTTCACATCTGCATAGAACCAAGACCATTGGGAAAAGGGGGGCAGGTTCCATGGGTTAGGCCTAAGTCTTAAGTTGAGCAAAAGCAGCTAGGCCAATAGATATGCTTGTTAAGTTGGAAGAGTTCCATTAAAATACAATCAAGCATCCAGTGAGTTTAAACGTACCATGAAGACACATAGGAGATTTTCACACGGGGCCAAAATGCCCCGTTACTGCCCCACCACCTCCTCTCCCATTCCTGCCATGGAATAACATAAATCTTTCATACACTTACCTTAATTCTGCAGTAGGAACGGGCTCCCCCTCCCCTCGCTGGTCAGCTGTAAATGTATCTGTCCTAAGGCTGCTTTTACGACCAGCCATCTGAAACATTATCACATTATCACATGATAACGGCCGGGCAGTAAATTTAAAAAATGAAACTCCCCCAAACATAAAATCAGTTCACCAAGCACAAAAACACACTTTAAATCACACAATCAAAACAGGGAGGATAAAATAAATGGTGCCACTTACCTGGATGTCCAGATTGTACCAGGAAGTGCTTGGAACGGACCTCCCCTCCATGGCTGTCATTTCGGAACAGGAACAGGGCTCCTGTTCGCACACCTGTGATTGCATGATAGCAACGGAACGGGAGGTCTATTCACAATGAAAAATTGTGATTACATTGTTCTGGGACAGTCACGGGAGCAGGATGGATGCAGGACAGAACAGGGTCAGCATCATACGAAAGGGAAAACCTTTCCCGACCCTGTTCTGTTCCTGCCACGGGATATATAGCCCGTGTGAAAATCTTCTAAGTCATTTGAAATACTATTGGATAGAAGAACCTCAAATGCCATATCTTCTGGCTGGCAAAGGTTAGGCTGTGGGGCAGGGAGCTCCTCAAATTGAGAGCAACTCTGCCAATGGGAAGGACATCTTGCCCAGAGATCTAGTCATGTCTGGAGAAAGTTCTACGGTCAGCTTTATGGGGACAAATGTATCACTTGCAGTGTCCCTCTTATTTATAGCAATAGCAATAGCACCTGCATTTCTATACTGCTTAATAGTGCTAAGCACTCTCTAAGCAGTTTACAACGTGTTAGCTAATTGCCCCTAACAAGCTGGGTACTCATTTTACCGACCTATGGAAGGCTGAGTCAACCTGGAGCCCTGCAGGATAGAACCCACAATGTTATGGCTGCAGTACTGGCATTTAACCACTATGCCATCTGGGCTCCATTTATGTCCTGAGATGGCCCATTTGGAGATTTATGTCCTGAGATGGCCCATTTGGAGGGCAAAGATGGTTGAACTGTGACCTGCCATGGTGTCAGGGGACTTCTCGTCTGCTGAGGGGCCATGGGATCAGATCCTCTGCCTACATGAGTTTCAGTCTGGGCAAAACGTTTTCCTACCCGTGAACAGGAAGGAAGCTGAAGGGGATGGCACAGAAAGGAACAATCACGAGGGATATAGTAAACAGGGAACTTAGCACCCCACCTCCTTCTGCCCATCCTGGCAAATACAAGCCAACAGGGCTTTGGAAGGGGTGGAGAAGCTGCTGCTTTACACCTTACTGGGCAGTAAACTTCACTAAGAAGGGCCTAAATACCCTAAGGCACCAGATCACGTCTGATCTAGGAAGCTAAGCAGGGTCAGTCCTGGTTAGTCCTTGGATGGGAGACTGCCAACGAATACCTGGTGCTATAGGCTGTATTTCAGAGGAAGAAACTGGCAAAACCACCTCTGAATATTTCTTGTCTAAGAAATATTTCGTCTTGGAAAGATGTGACCAATGGGGTGCCACAGGGTTCTGTCCTGGGCCCAGTGCTATTCAACATCTTTATCAATGACTTGGATGACGGAATTAGGGGCATACTTATCAAATTTGCAGATGACACCAAATTGGGAGGAGTAGCTAATACCCTAGAGGACAGGATCAAAATTCAGAATGACCTGGATAGACTGGAGAGCTGGGCCAAAGCTAACAAAATGAAATCCAATACGGAGAAATGTAAAGTACTGCATTTAGGGCGGAAAAATGAAATGCATAAATATAGGATGGGAGAGACCTGGCTGAATGAGACTACGTGCGAAAGGGATCTAGGAGTCCTAGTAGACCACAAGTTGAACATGAGCCAACAGTGTGATGCGGCAGCTAAAAAGGCCAATGCGATTTTGGGCTGTATCAATAGAAGTATAGTGTCTAGATCAAGGGAAGTAATAGTGCCACTCTATTCTGCCTTGGTCAGACCTCACTTAGAATACTGTGTCCAGTTCTGGGCACCACAATTCAGAAAGGATATTGACAAATTGGAGTGTGTCCAGAGAAGGGCAACTAAAATGGTGAAAGGTCTGGAAACGATGCCTTATGAGGAGAGACTTAGGGAGCTGGGTATGTTTAGCCTGGAAAAAAGACGGTTAAGAGGCGATATGATAGCCCTGTTTAAGTATTTGAAGGGATGTCACGCTGAGGATGGAGCAAGCTTGTTTTCTGCTGCTCCAGAGACTGGAACACGGAGCAATGGGTGCAAGCTCCAGGAACAGAGATTCCACCTCAACATGAGGAGGAACTTTTTGACAGTAAGAGCTGTTCGGCAGTGGAACACACTCCCTCGGAGTGTGGTGGGGTCTCCTTCCTTGGAGGTCTTTAAACAGAGGCTGGATGGCCATCTGTCGGGGATGCTTTGATCAAGATTTCCTGTGTGGCAGGGGGGGTTGGACTGGATGGCCCTTGTGGTCTCTTCCAACTCTGCAATTCTATGATTCTATGAAAAGTCTATGAAATTCATGGGCTCACCATAAGTCGACAGGCTACTTGAAGGTAAACACATACACACACACACACAACACACACAAGCTTCACTAAATCTAGTGGGATTCACTTTTGAGGAAATATGTCAAGGATTGCATTTACAGAGCTTGGATCTTGGTCCTGGGATTGGATGCTTGGTTTGGTAAAAAGGAATGGTGGTCTGAGCTCAGTTTCCAACTCAGCCTCATTGCCTTCCAGCTCATGAGGTCTGTTGTCTTTAGGACACACTTCAGAGCAAACCGGAAGTTCCCTGTAAATCAGCAATGCTTTGTTTTAATCCAGCCATTGTTTCTTTTTATGTGCCTTTCCGCTGTTTTGTGTTTTTTTAGAAGTTAAAGTTAATTAATGGTCTATTAAAACTTCCTTCCTCAGCAGTTGACGCCTATAGATATGCAAAAGAAATAGCTGGAGAAATTTCAGAATATAAAGAGGTTTTTTGTTCCTAGTGTTTATGTCATTGCTGAGGGATGCAAATGTCAGCTGCATGGGAAGGGCACAGAAGAAGAAAACCTTTCACATCATTGCCTCATGTGGGGAATATTCTCTCAACCCTTCATAACCAGCAGTTCTTTGATCTGTATGCATATGCCCACACTGCTGAATAACAGAGGTTTCTACACTGTTCTGAAAGGGAATCAAAACATCAAACAACACGAGTTGAATCTTTTATCCAGACAATGCCTTCTGAGCACCACCAAATTGTTATTCCTTTGGCCACAGGCGAGGACAGCTGTCCCATTTCCCAAGAAATCTCACGTCAGAGTTCATGGGTTCTTTCCAGTACAGGAAATGATGCTGTAGATTTCATAAGTGGTGCCTTCTCTGATACTGTAGTTAACATGAGCCAAGGAGAAAGGACAGTGAAAAGTCATCTCCCTTCCGGTGGCTTAGTGGTACATTTTCAAAGTGCATGCATTCATTGTGATAGTCCCCATACCCAGCGTCCCCACCACAAGAGTCCAAGACTAGAGGCAACTGTTTTGTTCCATACCAACAAGCCATTATTAGCTATGTATTAGTTATATATTAATTATAAAGTTGGAGCGCCTCCCAAAAATACTACTCTACGGTGAACTCGCCACGGGTCAGCGTAAGAGGGGCGCTCCAAAAAAGCGATACAAAGACTCCCTGAAACAACATCTCAGGCTTGGCCAAATTGATCACCAACAGTGGTCCGCCCTGGCCTCACATAGGGAGGCTTGGAGACACACTGTTCACAATGCTGCAGCCTTATTTGAGAACTCACGACGAACAAGTCTTGAAGAGAAACGACAGCGCAGAAAGAATCACAACCCAAAAACATCACCCAAGGAGACCTTCTGCTGTGCTTTTTGCAACCGGACCTGTTTATCTCGGATTGGCCTTTTTAGTCATCAGCGCGCTTGCAGAAAGCGCGGGATGAGTCCTTCCTGAATCTTCGTTTGCGAAGAAAAGCCAGAGAGAATTATAAAGTATGGGTAGCATAAATATTATGTAAACTATGCTAACATATATTAACTATTTACTGCTCTTTCGAGACAAAGAAAGGCAACTGTCTGTGGAGGCCACATCGCTGCTTAATAGCACAGCCTGGTTTGCCCCATGGACAATAGCATCCTTTCCCCATATACAATGAATTTTACTTCAGCCAGGGTCGCCAGATTGAAAACTGGAGCAGGCTCCTGTGCCCTTAATGGTTGTACAGAAGAAGGAATTTCAGCAGATGCGGCTTGTCACATAATCAGGAAACAACACCTGCTAAAATTTCCTCTTCTGCAGAACCATTAAGGGTACAAGAGCTTGTTTTCACTTGGGCAATCTTAATTTTGACTGAATTGAATCTTACAACTGAACTTTACTTAAAAAAAAGATATTGGGGCAGCATCCTCCATTTCCCCTGAGGGCAGCAAGCCATTTTGGAGCCCAGGACTGTTTGGCCTGTATAGGTTGGTCTTCTAACGGTGGGGAACTGCTGGAAAATCCAGTGGAATAGGCCCCCACCAGCTATCTCCTGAGGTGGTCACACCTCAATCAGCCTAATGGTAAAACTGGCCCTGCTGAGTGCTCATAAAATCCACTCTTATTTTGCAATTGATTCTTTAAAGTATGTATCCAAGATTAAGCCTTTAAAACATGCTTTGAATCTATTACCCCTATCACTGAAACTTGAAATGGTGCTCCTCTTCATATGACTAATAAAGCAATCTAGTTAGTGTATATAGTTACAAAACTAATGTGGAGCTGCAGGGTAAAACGCCTCATAACTAAGGACACTTTTCATCAGCTGATGCCTTGCAAGTCACACATTTGTAACGACCAGCTGCTGGCCTCTTTCTAGTTTCCTTCTGGTATTATCTTTTGGAACTATTTCAAGTGCAATTGCTGTGTGGCATAAGGCTTTCATTGGCTCCGAACTTTATCTCAGACAGAAAGGAATGAGGATGTAATTGCCAAATTGCTGTGCAGTTTAGATCAACTGAGAAAGGAAGCTGGGCATGTCCAGGCTTGCATTTCTCAGGCTTTTGCCTCATCTGTTTTGGTGGTGGGTGGGTGGGTGGATTTATGGCAGTGTCCTCTCCTTACCAGAACCAATGATGACACAAATTTTCCCTGTTGTAGGTTTCCATGTCTTTAATGACAGCCTGAGAACATTCCTTACCACTGAGACAGTTAGTTCTTTTCCTGTAATCATGAGGAGGTGGACGGTCCCCAGTTGAGGGTAGTCGAATTTTGCCATCCTGGATCTGTAAAGCAAATGTATAACCTCCAGTTGTCTCAGCTTGGCAGGGACAGTCCCAATTAATCCTCTATTGTCCTATTTTTTCAGCTGCTTTTAAAATGTTTCATTTTCTTTCCACTCCTCCCACTTCACCCTGTTGTCTTCAGCTTATTTCAATTGCTGCAAACTGAGTTCAGAGTGCACAATTAGTTTGCACTCAATTAGTTCAGTAGGGAGAGAGAAGATAGGAGGGGGCAAAATCTTGCCCTTCCCTGTAGACTCATGCAAAAGCAAACTGCTTCAGCCTCTCCTTGCTTGGATGTTCTTCCTCATTAATAACTTTTGCCATCTTGACCACACAGTGATGCTGCTTGGCCACATGTGTCCCAGTTTTCATCTGTGAAATGAAAGAATTAAAATGTAGAATTGAACTCACAGCCTCACTAATGACTGGAAGGACCACCTGGCTGTCAAGATGAGACCTCAGAGGGCTCTTGGGAACTGTAGTCCAACAACATCTGGGGACCCACAAGTTGAGAATCACTGCAATGCTTTTGTGTGGCAAGGGAAATATAGCAATAGCAATAGCACTTACACTTCTATGCCGCTTTATAGTGCTAAGCACTCAGTTTACAATATGTTAGCTAATTGCCCCCAACAAGCTGGGTACTCATTTTACTGACCTATGGAAGGATGGAAGGCTGAGTCAACCTGGAGCCCTACAGGATCGAACTCACAATGTTGTGGCTGCAGTATCAGCATTTAACCATTGTGCCACCAGGGCTGGGGGAATGTGGGGTGGGTTACAAATGGAAGATGTCATTGTGTAAAACTCACCCCCTTAAAATTCTGTGAATGAGGCAGGTTGATCACGTGGTGAACTTGTGTGTGTGCATGTGTCTGTTTTTAAACTCATTTACCGTATATTGCTGCATACAAGACTACTTTTTAACACTTGAAAATCTCCTCAAAAGTGGGGGGTGGTCTTATACCCCAGTAATCATACTCCCCTGCTGTGAGAATGATTGAAGTGTAAAATGGCCTGGGCAGTTTTCCCAGCAGATCCTTCCTCCTGCTGTGAGAATGACTGCTTTGCCTTTGAAGAGTTAAATGGCCCCCCATTTAGCTCAGGAGAGTCAAAATAATGTTTCTTTTCAGGACAAGTTAGCCTAAAATTAGAATTTCTGGATTCAGATTTATCATTCTGCATCAAGTTTTGTCTATGGTGAAATTCTCTTGTCTACCACTGTGGCTCTAAAATCATTAATGTGCTCATTCATTAATGTGCTCACTCAAAAATTTGGGATTTGATAGCTTCATATTAACCAACTTACAGTATTAATGCAACCTTACTTTCCAAAGATTGAACACCACAGAGATTTTTCAAAGTATCCCATGATTTTTTAGCTGTTCTCAGTCCTTTAATTTCACAGACTATTCCATCATCTATAGCCACTGAGCTGGCTGGCTGGCTGGTGGGGGACAGGCTTTCCAGCCAGGTGGCTGGCTGGACGGGGGGGGGCAAACTCTAGATTTTAACTTAAAAATTGGTGGGGTTGTCTTTTGCGCCCAGTCGTCTTATACGCCGGAATATACGGTATATTAAAACACAGGAGGTTTTTAAACAGAGGCTGGATGGCCATCTGTTGGGCATGCTTTGATTGTGTGTTCCTGCATGGCAAGGAGCTGAACTAGATGGCTCTTGTGGTCTCTTCCAACTCTATGATTCTATGATCCATTTCATTTCATTTCAGTGGGTGGGTAGGTGAGAAATTGGGTTTTCAAAAATTCATGCAGTCGTTTCTTTCTCTCCCAAGCTCAAAATGGGGAGAAATGCAGGGGGGTGAGGAGAAGCATTAAAATCATCGGTGAAATTTTTAACTACCGGTATCATGCTGGCATAGTCTTTAGAGTTGCTAAATAATGTTAATTGTAACTAATGCAAAATGCTATAGCTACACTGCTGACCAGAACATTATACAAAAACCACATAAGGCAGTTTTAAAGGAATTGTATTGGCAACTAATATGCTATCAGTCTGAATTCAATGTGCTGATAATAACATTTAAAGCCCTATATGGCTTTGGACCTTAGTACAGTAGGACCCCCATATCCACTGATTCATTATCCACTGATTCAATTATCCATGGGACACAAAACAGCACACCTACCGTAGAGTCTTCCTCTCTAGCCTTGTGTCCTCTCTAGCCATTTTCTAGATCCTCCAAGGCAACTTTACGGTATTTTAAACCGGAAGTCCCATTGTTTTCTGTATCATTCGCTATTATCCATGGTTTTCAGCATCTATGGGGGGGGGCAGAACCAATCCCCAGAGGATGGACATTTTCAGACAGCACTAAATGGAGCTTATTGCGGGATGAGCTCCCGGGAGAGGAACGGTGCTCTTGCGCGGCGGGGGGTCATTTTTGGACGCCGCCATCCCTCTTCCGAGATCATCAGTGTCACTTCCGTTAAGCTTTGGAAGCGGCTGCGCCATATTTTAAGCACGGGCAACTTCCGTGCTTAAAATATGGCGCGGCCACTTCCAAAGCTTAATGGAAGTGACACTGATGATCTCGGAAGAGGGACGGCGGCGTCCAAAAACAACCCCCCGCCCCGCAAGAGCACCGTTCCTCTCCCGGGAGCTCATCCCGCAATAAGCTCCGTTTAGCGCTGTCTGAAAATGTCCTATATGGGGGTCCTACTGTACTTGACAGAGCATATATATATGCCTGCCCAAGGATTGAGGTCTGCTAGAGTGGGCCTTCTCTGTGTCCCATCAGTCAGGGCAATATGCTGTAAAGGGACATGGGAGAGAGCTTTCTCTGCTATGGAACCCCACTTATGGAATACCCTCCCTTTGAGGCCTGATTGGCACCAATGTTGCTGTCATTCCACTGCCAAGTCAAACATGGTTGCTTACTAAAGCCTTGCAGGCCTAATTGAGTTTTGCCCAAATCGACCCACCTGCATGGTTTTAAATCATTTTTATTGGTTTCAGTCTTTCTTTTAACTTATTAACATGTTTAATATGTTTTTAGCACTTTAAATCATTTTCATTGTTTTAAAGTAGTTGAGTCAATTTTATTGTATCCTGCCCTAAGATCTTTAGATAAAGGGTGGAATATAAAAATAAATAAATAAATAAATTTAAACACCAGTATCAAGTTAACTTCAATGTTATAAACATCACCATTTTAACATCTAATTTTTTTTCAAACACATTTTTTTTAGTGATAAACAGGATATAAATATCTTTTTCACTAACTTCAAAATCTCTGGGAGCAAAATCTATTTAACAGTTTAATGAAAAAGTCCAAAGAACTGTCTGTTGTAGGGAAAATAAGTAATCACCTGGATTGAATGAACAAAGATTTATTTATATATTTATTTATTTATAAGCTTTCTGTATTTTGTGTTGTGTGCATTCAAGTCATTTGCAACTTATGGCAACACTAAGGCAAACCTATCATGGGGTTCCCCTGGTAAGATTTTGTCAAGCAGGGGTTTGTCTTTGTCTTCCTCTGAGGCTGAGAGAGTGTGACTTGCCCAAGGTCACCCCGTAGTATTACCCTGACACTCTTTTAATAACTCATCAATTAGCCAAATTTCATATATTGGCTTATTATTTGCAACTCATGCGGTTGACAATAGACCAGGGACTCCCAAATAGAAGGAATCGAGGAACGTGAGGAGGTATCCTACTAAAATTCCTAAATGATATGCCCGGGGAAAGGATTATGCGAACTCCCCTGGAACTGATGAGTTAGGGAGAAATGGTCTAATTCTCCTGGACATTAACAGAAATGAGTAATTCAGTAATCCCATTAAGGTAGCTGGACACTCTTTGCTTGTAAAACTGGTCTTTCCTCAAACCTTTTCCTAAAACAATAAAGGTTTACCTGAGACCCATCAGTTTTAATGTTCCAACCATTAGCAATTGTTAACACATCCGGAGAATCCATTGTTTAACCTTGGGAAACTCCAACAGACATCAAACTCACCCCTTCAATGGGAAAAGCAAATATAAATATGATCCCAAAACACAGCCAAAGTGTGCATAGCTTCCGTCATCCTGTCAGCCTGTATTACCAGTGTTGCAGCTTCTACATGAACCTCTGCTCTTCAGATAGATATAGTATAACCTATCATCCTGAATTTTATTCCTCTATCCAAATATTTCCTACTTTCTTTGTTAGTGTTGCGTGACTGCTTGAAGCCTGAGTGTGCTTTCCCTTTATTATTTTTCAATAAAAACCATTTTTATTTCATCTCCTAGCTTGGAGTCTCATCAGTGAGTACTGGTATACACAGGTCAAAAGATCCCATCATTACCCAGCCTCTCGCTGCCATATTGAGCTAATTAAAATTCACCCATATTAGAATTTGGACACTAGTGGGATCCCCACAGACCCCACGCAATTCACGTAATAGTAGGTTTCAGTGGCTGAGTGGGAATTCAAATCCTGGTTTCCAGAGTTGTAGTCCAACAGTAAAGCCACTACACCACACTGCAGATATAAAAGAAGCTAGCACTCCAGGTTAATGACGCTCAACTGTTATGCATGAAATGTCCAGATCCTCCCATATTGTGGTCAAGGGTACCTGATATGCTTCTCTTCCAGTAGTCAAGTGTAAGTTCTTTGGAAAATTACTGCTTTGAATTCCAGCACTGAAATGTGCTGGCAACATTTTGCTGCTCTCCTCTGCTTTGGGGAATAGTTTTCTAAAGTATGCCAAAATATTTCATTCAGGGATGAGGTTTGTGCTGATCTTACCAAAAAGGATATTTAGCTAGACAAGTTCTTATTGTTTTTATTTCCTCTCTGGAAAAGTATCATGTTCTGTTTCATCACTGGCTGTACTGATTATTTTGTTCAGGGATATCCAAATAGGATCCAGATGTTGTTGCACTGCAGTTCCCTTCAGGACCTGCTAGTCTGGGCAAGGAGGAAGAATGATGAGAATAACAACACCTGGAGGCCACAAGTCCCTTGCTCCTGATTTATCCCTTTCTGTTTCCACGTACACTTTTGTCTTATGTAGTGACCAGATACAGCACAAGGGCCTTGACTTCTTCATTCAGCAAGCAGTATCTTGATGCATCATGTTTCCCAAACAGAATTGCGTGTTGTTGATACACAAACTGATTGTAGGTTGGGATTGTGTTCATAATAGTGCCACACCAGTACTCTGCTTACTAACACCAACACAAAAGAGTATGTCTGTCTTGCAATATTGGTCTGAATCTGCACTTACTGGAATCCCCTAACTTAAAAAACTATAATTTGGAGGATTCCCAACATTTCCCACATAAGTAGAATTCTTGGGGGTTTTCAAGGGAAGATGAAATGGTTATTAAAACAGCTGTTCTGTAGAGTAGATAAGTTCAAGCGGGGGGGGGGGGTTTCAGGGACAGTGTGGTATAGTAGGTGATGTAACAGTCAGGGACTGTTGGAGTTTGGGAAATGGTTCTGCTTGGCTGTCTTGCTTCCAGGTTTGTCAATGAAGCCCTTAGCTGTTGGCAGAACTGAAGGTTTCCTGCTATGGAATCACCTGGGCTGCATAATGTCACTTCAGGGGGGAAAGGAGACGATTCTGATAGTTATCATTGAATGTAGCATTTACTCCACACTTTGCGCTACAGACCTAAAATTGAGGTCAGGATTTAAGAATAAGATTTCAGGTCTGATGATTTATTTTGAACATCAAAAGTTAAAATTTGGAGATGGTTTGAAGAGAAACTGTTGACAACTCTACTCAATTTTAACTCCCACATGGATTTCCAATATACAATGGAATGGGAAGGTGATAGATGCATGTTAGAAGATCTCTGTGCTTTTGATATACACAGTGATCCCATATCATAGTTCCATCAATCTGGACTGGTTCTTAGTTTTCAACTTCTTTAATTTACGGCTTTCTCTAAAGCAATACTGTACGTAGTTGAATGAATGAATATACAACCAAAAGCAGTACTCGGAAACATTGAGATCTACCATGAATGCAAGCTTTATGTAGCTTTGTTTTGAAGTAGGCATGAATCATTAAAATTCCATTTGTACTTTCTTACTGAGTCAAGTAAAGTCAAAATGGAAATAAGCAAAGAATGAATGACTTTCGGGGGGGCATAAATCTTGTTTCTTGAATACTGAATGGACCACAGGAAGTACAACATCTTTAAAAGAAATTAAATTAACAGTATCTACACATTTCTCCCTTACCCTTCCCTTGGTGTCCAACATATTCAGACAGACCCCGTATCTGTGGGGGTTTGGTTCCCAGAATTACTGTGGACACCAGAAACTGCAGATAATAGTGAACCCTATTAAAATAAAGGACACCTGGTAAAAACATACCATAGAGTTGTGTTGGAGAACTGAGAAGATACCTAGATGGGATGCCTGTCTAGGCATTTTTCAGCAATAATTTATGGTATGTGTCCCCTATTTTGTGTCTTGTGGATAACTGAAACAGCAGATATTGATTCCCTGGATACAGGGGCCCGACTGCATGTTGTAAAGCATCTGTTAGAGGAAATAATGGGAAATAATGCATTTCTCTACTATCTAGCTGATCCTACTATAGCTGTGCCTGCCTACAACAGGCAAGGTAAATAGCAGCTGCCTCCAGAATCCATCACTGAGCATGTATGAACAGCAAAACAGAGACAAGGGGAGAGCAGAGAAGTGTGCCTCACCAGTTACTCTCAGCATGTTTTTCAAAGCATAGATTTATACATTTGGGCACCAAAATGAAAATTGTAAGAAAAGCAGAGGGTGGTGAAAGAGAATGTATTTTGGAGAAGCCTTTAATTATTCCTTAGAAAGTTCAAAGTGTTTCTGTTTACTAATGTAACACTTCCCTGATCTAGTTGTTTCATTTCACACAAGCATATTGTCAGTTTTGAACAAAAAGTTTGTTGAAACATGTTGAACTACTCTTCTTTTTTGTTATGTAGGAACCCATCTCTAGGTTTTCCAAGTTATTTCTTCAGTTTCTATTAAAGACACAATGCCCAGGAACACATCTACTTTGTTAACAGAGATATTCATGTATATTTCTTTTCTACAACTCAGTGAGACCACGTTCCCACAACTATTTTAACTGAATTCAGATTATTTACCTAGTACTGTATGCTAGTAAGAGTCCAAATCTCACTAACTCTGGTTTTCATACACAAGTATGCATATACTATATGGGAAACATATATCAGATCTGTTGTCATACTCTGAAAGCGCAGCAGAGAGAGTGCCAGCTATTTAGACTTAAAGGGGCTCTCTGGAATGTCCATAATCAGTTCTGTTGCACTTAAAGCTTTCCCATCTTTACCTCATAATCTCTAGAACAATCATCACAAGACTGCAAACATGATTGTCAGTCATCAGGGTTGGTTTTCCTGCGCAGCTGACAGAGAATGGAATCCAGCATTGGTATGAAAGCGGTGCCAGGTGACTTGGGAAGCTTTAATAAGCTGTCAATATTAACTTTCCCTGAATCTACAAAGTAAAATATGTATAAACATGAGACCATTTCTTATCTTTTGTATCTGGGTGGATGGAATGTTACAAACTTCAATACAAATAGGAAACCAGCTGACTCCTTAAACATTGACATTTCCCTTGTTTCTCATGTACAGGAAATTATAGCTAGTTCTAGATTTGTTTTCATAAAGCTGTTGTGGACAGGAGCAGAGCCAATCTCCTACAAAAGCAAAGGACACCAGTGACCTGCTCTGTCTTTCACTTTCCTAGCTACTTGTATACCAGAGGAGGCTCACAGAGCCTACCACAACACCTGAAGTACTTCCCTCATTCAGGTGTGATGTCCACTAGGGACTCATTTCATAAGACAGTGGCTCTTAACCTTTTCTTTACTAGGGCCCGCTTTAAATATCTTTTGTTGCCATGGACCCCCAAGACTTAACTCAAGATTTAAAACCCTAACAACAACAACAACACCTGACGATGATGATGATGTGATATTATTATGCTGCTATGTTGGATTTTCACATTAGCAAGTGATCACTAAGGTGATAAAATGGGGTGTGTGTTTTTTGGCTTTCCTGTTAAATAATAATAATAATAATAATAATAATAATACAATTACACCATCCATTACATTTTCCCTCAGTAGGCACTGGAGGGGGAGGGATTTCTTCTGCTTCTTCCTGCAAGTTTGTGGCTGGAGCTTATTTGAATGGCAATGCGCAGGCCAAGCCAGCCAGCCTTTGCTTTGTATCCTGTCACATGGTGACTCCACTGTGGGGAGGAGGTGGGCCAAGCAGACTTCAAGCCTCATGGACCCTCTGTGAGGACATCATGGATCCCTGTCGGTCCCTGAACCACAAGTTAAGAACCACTGGCATAAGTAAATGTTAGCTTAGAAATGAAATTATATTGGAAGGCCAGACAGATTCTCTAGCCAAATTCGTCTTGTGATTAAAAAAAAATCTTTGGTGTATAATTTTAACTTGTTTTCTAAACCATTCTTAATTCAGGATGCTATTAAGAGTCAGGATTTATTTTATAGTTTCAAAAGATTAAGCAGGATACTGAAAATAGCAATTTGATATCAAAATGATTCCTTTAAAACAGAATGATGCTGTAATACTATACACATTTATATGAAGTCAGTGGGGCTTACTTCTAAAAAAGATTGCATTCTAAGGGGTTGTCTAAATGGTCAAATAACCCTCATAGAATTAGCTGGGAATCCTACCTGTCTATATGGGATCCTGCATCAATCCACTGTATTCTGAAGGATGGGGGCCCAAAACAGCAAAAACACTGTTTAAAAAAACAGTGAGGGGTGTGTGCATTCCTGCTCATTGGGATGAGCAATTCAATATGAATCGCTTTCCCATAGAAGAGGAAGTGCAAAGCTGATTGGCCAGGTGAGCGTGGGGGCAGGGCTTGCTAACAAGGCAAGTGTCTGCTGCTGCCATGTTGGATTTTCACATTAGCAAGTGATCACTAAGGTGATAAATTGGGGTGTGTGTTTTTTGGCTTTCCTGCTAAATCAAAAAATCACTCTAGCACACCTTAGACATTTTTTTTCAAAGTTTGGTGGTGGCAATTTGAGTTACAACCGCGAGTAAATCACTTGTGGCCACCATCTCTCATGCGAAGCTTATGGGAGCAAAACCACCATTAAGACAAGTCACTGCTGCTGTGAAATGCCATCACTGTGAGGCATTCCATTGTTGCTGATTTTTGCTGTGTATAGATGGGCCTCAAGTTTCTTAAAGTTGTTCCTTAGCATTTATTATCCAACAAACTTCCCCTTAAACTTTACAAATAATACTTATGGAGATACAGCCTGACTAAATGGTGGAGGAGGAATATTACATGGTACATGTGTTGGCTTGTGCTCTCTGATGGGTTTTGAAGTAACAAGATGGATCGGGAGAGGGTGTGTTTTCTGTCATGTTCAAGTGGCTTGTAGCATTCAGATTTTTAAAAAAAAGTAAAATGTGACCTTTTACTTTTTAGCATGTGTTACTTCTTAAGATTTGCAACTACAATGGTAACTAACTATTTGGGATTGTTATCTATAAACAATTACTTTTCAAAAATAATTTTCCAAGTTCTATATAGCTTTGGTATCAAAAGGAAATTTAAAACAAGAGTGGAGATGCTCTACAACCAGCAGGGGAACACATTACATGTCCAAGTAGAAATAAAAAGCTGATGGAAACAATACACTGAAAAACTATATAAAAGAGATGCAAGGATGACAGATTCAATCAAGGAAGAATCATTTGAAGATGACTCTCCAATTTTAGGAAGTGAAGTGAAAGCTGCACTCAGAGCGCTTGGGAGAAATAAATCACCAGGAACAGATGGCACCAAGAAAGACTAAGACTTTCAAGGGTAGTTATGAAGGACCTAGATGGGATGCTCTAGCTGGAGATCCTGCGCTGAGCAGGTGGTTGGACCTGATGGCCCATACAGCCCCTTCCAACTCCATGATTCTAGGATCCTGAAGTGTAAAGATATATCACTGAATACTAAGGTTAGGATTTTCCATGTCATTACTGTATATTCCCAGTTTCTATGTATGGTTGTGAAAGCTGGACAGTGAAGAAAAGTGATAGGAAGAAAATCAATTCAGAATTCTGCAGATACCATGGACTGCTAATAAGCCAAATAAATGATTCCTAGAGCAAATAAAACCGGAACTCAATCTAGAAGCCAAAATGAAACTGTCGTAGTTTGGACATATCATGAGAAGAGATGACTCACTAAAAAAGACAATAATGCTTGGTAATGTAGAAGGCAGTAGGAAAAGAGGAAGACAACATTCCAGATGGACTGACTCAGTCAAGGAAGCCACGGCCCTGGATCTGCAAGACCTGAGCAGGCTGTTGATGATAGGGTGAATCATAGAATCATAGAATTGTAGAGTTGGAAGAGACCACAAGGGCCATCCAGTCCAACCTCCTGCCATGCAGGAAATCATGATCAAAGCATCACTGACAGATGGCCATCCAGCCTCTGTTTAAAGACCTCCAAGGAAGGAGACCCCACCACGCTCCGAGGGAGTGTGTTCCACTGCCGAACAGCTCTTACTGTCAGAAAGTTCCTCCTAATGTTGAGGTGGAATCTCTGTTCCTGGAGCTTGCATCCATTGTTCTGTGTTCTAGTCTCTCGAGCAGCAGAAAACAAGCCTGCTCCATCTTCAACGTGACACCCCTTCAAATACTTAAACAGGGATATCATATCACCCTTTAACGGTCTTTTTTCCAGACTAAACATACCCAGCTCCCTAAGTCTTTCCTCATCAGGCATGGTTTCCAGAACTTTCACCATTTTAGTCGCCCTCCTCTGGACACGCTCCAATTTGTCAATATCTTTTTTGAATTGTGGTTCCCAGAACTGGACAAAGTATTCTAGGTGAGGCCTGACCAAGGCAGAATAGAGTGGCACTATTACTTCCCTTGATCTAGACACTATACTTCTATTGATACAGCCCAAAATCGCATTGGCCTTTTTAGCTGCCGCATCATGCTGTTCAACTTGTGGTCTACTAGGACTCCAAGATCCCTTTCGCATGTAGTCTCGTTCAGCCAGGTCTCCCACATCCTATATCTATGCTTTTCTTTTTTCCTCCCTAAGTGCAGTACCTTACATTTCTCTGTATTGAATTTCATTTTGTTAGCTTTGGCCCAGCTTTCTAGTCTATTCAGGTCATTTTGAATTTTGATCCTGTCCTCTAGGGTATTAGCTACTCCTCCTAATTGGGTGTCATCTGCAAATTTGATAAGTATGCCCCTAATTCCTTCATCCAAGTCATTGATAAACATGTTGAATAGCACTGGGCCCAGGACAGAACCCTGTGGCACCCCACTGGTCACATCTTTCCAAGACGAAGAGGAGCCACTGCTGAGCACCCTTTTGGTTCGGCCGGTCAACCAATTACAAATCCATTTAACAATTAACTTGTCTAGCCCACATTTTACAAGCTGGTGACTTGGAGGTCTCTCGTTCATTGGGTCACCATAAGTCTTGTATAGTCAACGTGATGGTAGTTAACAACAACAATGCATGTGATTGTTTGAACTGCACAGGTGGGGCCATGGACTACATCTTGGTTCATTAAAATATGGCCTGTAACCTATAAAAACTTATTCCATAATAACTTTGGTTACTCTTAAGGGAACCACAGGATTCTTGTTGATCTGCACTAAATAATGTGTACTTCTGTATGACCCTAGCAATGTGATTCCATACCCTCAGCATCCACTGCCTGATCCTGCACTTGCTTCCTATTGTGTGTATTCAATTCTCTTTATTCCGATCAACAGATCAGATAAGAAGTGTACATATTTTCCTTTGTGATTTAATTTGAGTGTCCTTAAGAAATCTTTGCAAATGCAATCATGGGCCTACAGGACGAGCACTTCTGTTGGCCCGCAGTTTGCTGTTTTCAACATGCTTGTAAACTGTAAGGCAAGATTGGGGAACCTTTGCTTCTCCAGATGTTATGGTGTAGGACTTTCATGAAAACCCACCAGTTTCAGTGGGAAAAACTGCATATCCCCCAACCCTTCACAGAGGAAAACTGGGACATGTGTGGCTAAACAACATCAGAGTGTGGTCAATATGACCAAAGTTACTAATGAGGAAGAATATACAAGCTAGGAGAGGCTGCAGCGTGTTGCTTTTGTCTGAGCCTACTGGGAAGGACAGGATTCCTTCCCCTCCTCTCCCCCCTGCAGAATTAATTGAGTTCAAATTTAATTTGGACTTTGAACTCTGCAAAGTACAGACAGATAACATCAACTGCTGAGATCTGCCAGGGTCCTCTATAAGGCTCAGCAGATGATGCAATCATTATGCATCTGGCTACAGGAACATAGTCAGATGTTTCTCCATTTCCCCCACCCACCCACTTTCCACCAGCCACTGAATGGCTGGGGAGGGGGGAACAGTGGCTAAATGGTGAGCCAGGGGTGGGGCTTTGGATGTTGTTGAGGAAGGAAGAGAATACCAACCATTGCAACAACAACAACTTACACAGGCATATATTTTACTTAGATTTGAATATGTCACTAATAGGATGCCATTCTATATATGATTGTCAAGGGTTTGACTATGTAAAACTGGTAAAAACATTCCTACTATTATTTCAGTCTATAAAATCTTGGGAACAAAACACATAACATGCATTTGAAAGTGTAAATCTCGAATCATAGTTAACTATACTACACTGCCTTTCTAATTTTTTTCATGTGAACAGAAGCAAGTAAAGCTGATGAAGTCTCTTGTTTAGATCTGGAAGTATTAGGAATAAAATGAATTTTGAAATTTGATATAACAAGAGACCAGGTGTTGGGCTGACACATCTCAGAAAACTGCCATTTATTGAAATGTCTCTGCTTGAGACTGTTTTTGGAGGTTGATCTAATTATCAGATAATAATCAGATATTTACTCTGCCTGTTCAAGTCTACAGCAGTGCTTATGCATATTTTGTCTTTTGAAGTGTTTCAGTTGTACACATTGTAAAACCTGACTGACTTGTTTTAGAGTTTTAGCAATAAAAAGCACAGTGAGCATCTTGATGACAATCAAGTGTGTCCTTTATTTGTTGTGGGGGCCAGAATTGAGTCCTCTATGAAAAGCTTTTGATTGTATAGATCATGAAAAACTATGGAGTGTGGTGGAGTCTCCTTCTTTGGAGGTTTTTAAACAGAGGCTGGATGGCCATCTGTCAGGAGTGCTTTGATTGGCTATTCCCGCATGGCAGGAGGTTGGACTAGATGGCCCTTGTGGTCTCTTCCAACTGCATTATTCTATGGATTGCTCTTAAAGAAATGGGTGTGCCACATTTGATTGTTCTGGTGTGTAACCTGTACTCAGAACAAAAGGTTAACATCAGGATAGAATACAGAGAAACGGAATGGTTTCCAGTTGGCAAGTGGGTCAGGCAAGGGTGCATTTTATCACCCTATCTGTTTAAACAGTATGCTGAACATACCTTATGTGAAGCAGGATTAGACTTGGAGGAAGGAGACAAGAACATTGGAGGAAGGAACATCAACAGTTTAAGATATATAGATGACACCATATTCCTGGCAGAAAATAGCAAACACTTGCAACAATTAATGAAGAAAGTCAAGGCAGAAAGTGCAAAGGCAGGCATACAGTTGAACATGGAGAAAACAAAAATAATGACGACAGATTATTTGCATAACTTTAAAGTAGTTGATGAAGACATTGAAATAGTTCAAGATTTTCCATCCCTTGGCTCAGTCATTAATCAGAATGGAGACTGCAGTCAAGAAAAATGAAGAAGACTAGGACTTGGAAGGGAAGCTATGAAGAAACTATACAAGACCCTGACGTGTCAAGATATATAATTGAATACTAAAGCTAGGATTCTCCATGCCATCGTATTTCCCATTTCTATGTATGGTTGTGAAAGCTGGACAGTGAAGAAAGTCAATGGGAAGAAAATCAACTAATTTGAAATGTGGTGATGGAAAAGAGTTCTATGGATACTGTGGACTACTAAAAAGTCAAATAAATGAGTCCCCAAGAAAATCAAGCCTGAACTCTTCCCAGAAGCCAAGATGACTAAACTGAAACTGTTGTACTTTGGCCATATCATGAGAAGAAATGACTCACTAGAAAAGACAATAATGCTAATTAAAGTAGAAGGCAGTAAGAAAAGGGGAAGACCACATTCCAGATGGACAGACTCAGTCAAGGAAATCACAGCCCTGAGTCTTCAAGACCTGAGCAGAAGAGACCCAGAACCAAGAGGGAAGAATTCTGAATAACCCCATTTTAAAGAAAGTATGTAGCAAACAGATAGGTTTCTCATAAAACAAGAATGGTGGAAAACTTGATATATTTGAGCTCATTTTAATTTAAGATGGTTTATTAAAGAATCGTAGAATCTTAGAGTGGGAAGGGGCTGAAGGGGCCATCTAGTCCAGCCCCCAGCCATGCAGGAATATACAATGCAGCACTCCTGAAAGATGCCCATCCAATCTCTGTTTAAAGACCTCCAAAGAAGTAGAATACATCACCCTTCGTAGAATCATAAAATTGGAAGAGACCACAAGGGCCATCCAGTCCAACCCCCTGCCATGCAGGAATACACAATCAAAGCACTCCCAACAGATAGCCATCCAGCCTCTGCTTAAAAACCTCCAAAGAAGGAGACTCCACCACACTACAAGGCAGTGTATTCCACTTCCGAACAGCTCTTACTGTCAGGAGGTTCTTCCTAATGTATAGGTGAAATCTGTTTTCCTGTAGGTTGAACCCATTGCTCCATGTTCTAGTCTCTTGAGCAGCAGAAAACAAGCTTGCTTCATCTTCAGTATGATATCCCTTCAAATACGGTATTTAAACATGGCTATCATGTCACCTCTTAATCTTCTCTTCTCCAGACTAAACATACCCAGCTCCCTAAGCTGCTCTTCATAGGGCATCATGGCTTCCAGACCTCCCACCATCCTGGTTCCCCTCCTCTGGACATGTTCCAGCTTCTCAATATTGTTACCCAAAATGCTCCTTGGAAATTCCAAGAAAATATCGAGTTTCTAATATGTTGGGGAAATAAGCAACTCGACTTTGGCAATGCGATGAGGGGGCGGTAACAAGGGAATCTTCGACCTATGTATACCAGTACTAGCCTGGATGGAATACAAATACATGTGAAATTAATTATGGTTTTATGGTTCAAAAATAACACCAGACACACACACACACAGTCACACAAGAAGCATTCACACAAGGCTATAGAAATGCAGTAGGAAAAACTTGGATATTGAGTAGGAAGAGGATTTGTTGGGGGTGATACAACCTATAGTTTGGAATTCATTGGTCAGTCCTGCAGAGTGGATGGAGGAATCTGGAGTGGCTATACAGAGAGACAGAGGTTTCCCTGGAAATGGAGTCTGTGTGCAATTGAGGGAGATTTTGAGGGTCATATTTATACCCCCAAATACACCTGAGGGGAGGGTAAGCCTCCTGGGTTGGAACAATAGATTCCATCAGCTTCCATGGATTACACAATGAGTTTCCTGGTCTTGAAAATAGGTGGTGAAGATGCTAATGTGTTGCAAACTATCCTTAATGTCCGGTGATTGGATTTTAAAAGCTTGAGCTGCCTCATTAATTGTTGGGGATTAAGGAGAGAAAATTTTAAAACCAACACACAAAGGATTCATCCATCCATCATCTCACTTTCAAATGTACAATGGAGATTGTGTCCTTTTGACCTTTAGCCTTAGTCTTCCCTAGGGTAAAACATGGTACTCAGCTGACCTTTCTGAGACCATCCTGCTTTTTCCCTTGTGGAAGGCCACATCAATGAACCAAATTCTTAATATGCCAATTTATTAATACACCAATTTTATTATATGTCAGTTTCTGAGGTCTCTGGAAGTAGAACTGTTAGCTTTACTAACAATATCCTTCCTGAATTGTGGTGCCTAGAACTGGACACAGTATTCCAGGTGAGGTCTGACCAAAGCAGAATACAGTGGCACAATTACTTCCCTTGATCTAGACACTATACTCCTATTAATGCAGCCTAGAATTGCATTGGCTTTTTTAGCTGCTGCATCACACTGCTGACTCATGTTCACTTGTGGTCCACTAAGACTCCTAGATCCCTTTTGCATGTACTGCTATCAAGCCAGGTGTCAACCATCCTATATCTGTCCATTTCGTTTTTACTGCCCAAGTGTAGTATCCTACATTTCTCCCTATGGAAATTCATTTTGTTAGTTTTGGCCCAGCTGTTCAGGTCATTTTTAATTCTGATCTTGTCCACTGGGGTAATAGCTACCCCTCCTAATTTGGTGTCATCTGCAAACTTGATAAGCATACCCTCTGTTCCCTCATCCAAGTCATTGACAAAGATGTTGAATAGTACTGGACCCAGGACAGAACCGTATGGCACCCCACTAGTCACTTCTCTCCAGGATGAAGTGGTGCCATTAATGACTACCCTTTTGCGTTCGGTCAGTCAACCAATGACAAATCCACCTAACAGGTGCATTGTCTAGCCCATAGGTTACTAACTGTTTTGCATCATGGGGGACCTTGTCAAAAGCCTTACTGAAATCAAGACACACTACTGTACATCCACAGTATTCCCTTCATCTATCAAGTTTGTAACTCTATCAAAAAAAGAGATAAGATTAGTCTGGACAACTTCAAAGTAGTCTATTCTACTATCAAACAGTTCTTACAGTGAAGAAGTTCTTCCTATTGTTTAGGTGGAATGTCTTTTCTTGTCATTTGAATCCATTGGTTCTTGTTCTAGTCTCTGGAGCAGCAGAAAACACGCTTGTTCCATCTTCTATATGCCATCCCTTCAGCTATTTAAGAGGTTACAAGAAACATGCAAACTATTTCAAAATAGCAGACCCAAGATATTTAAGCAAATGTCTTTGTTCACAGTTTGGATTGCATGGTAGTAGTATCAAGAAAGGTTCAAGACCTGTTCTTGAAAGACCTGCCTTCCAGGCCATTTAAGAGAATCCTAGATGGCTTGAAAGACGGTTTCTACGCTGTCCGAGCAATAGCTGTCCTACTTATTTAGTGAATCCACTCTATTTGGGAATAGCAACTGGATTTAGGTCATAGAGAATTACAAGTATGAGAGAGTATTATGGTGCTCTTCTCTGACTGCCAAAGCAAATTCTTGTGTAGAAGTACAGGAGCAGGGAAAAAATAGTGCAAAACCTGACTGTGCACTTGGTATATATGTAGCTTTAATCTCTGAATTTTAAAAAGGTCAGGAGTAGAAGTGGGTAAATACAGAGGAAAACACAATCATCTGATAAGATAATAGGATTTTGCATATATGTCAAAAGCAAAGGTCACTACTTTACTCATGGGGCAAAACTTTCTCATTTCCTAGGCACTGAGATGGTTCAGAGCTGGAAAAGTTACTTCTTAAATTCCCTAGTGATGCTGACCAATGGCTATGTTGTATGGGGGTTTCTGGGAGATGTAGTTCAAAAAGTAGCTTTTCCAATGACCTGGCTTTGGTTTTTATTTTTGTTCATCACCCTGATGGTGCTTGTGCTTTACATGAGTACTTGGTTATTTTTGAAAAACTTTTAGGGCTTTAATTAATATGTTGTGGTATTTTGGATGTGCAAAGTAATATATAAATTTAAATTTAATAAATTTAAAACCATCCACTTAGAAGTAATCTCTGCTGTATTCAGTGGGACTGACTACCAGGAAACTTGCACAGGAGAGGTGAAAGTTGTACAATCCTCCAGATATTCTTGAACTGCAACTCCCAGCAGACCTAGCCAGCGTTGTAGCAATAAACATATAAGATGTGAGAGTGTGGTTTCTGTGTCAGGAAATATCCTTCATCTTGAACACTTAGGACTGGGAACTTGGGAAGCTACATTTCAGCACAATCCTATACACGTCTTGTCAAAAATAAGACCTGTTGAGTTCAATGGGTCTTGCTGTCAAGTAAGTATGTATAGGATCACAGCCTTAAGTGCCCATACAGCTAAATTAGATGGCCATTATCCTATTGGATAAAACTTAAGTCAATGAATGTTATATGTACACAATCTCTTTAAATCAAAAAGAAAGCACTTTATTTTAGGCTCATACTTTAGTGTCCATAACAGTTATGTTTACGTTTCCCCCCTGTTTACAGAGTTTACTTTCCTTGCTATGTTGCCCTAATTGGATGCCTTCTGTGTGCCATGATTGTCCTCATCTTTATTCCTGCTCAGACAAAGCCACCAGTGAAAGAAAATACCACCCAACAGAGTGAGTATAATTTCTGATCCCTCAGAGTGACTGACGAGTCTAAAGGCTGAATAAAGAAAATGTGGGCAAATGGGCCAAACAGAAGCAAGTATTCTTGCTCAAGCTGTTTCAGTGTATACTGTATTTTCAACGTGATCCAGTACAAATTTACTAGAATGAGCTTTATTCCCAAGTTAAGTGTAAGTAGGAATGGATTACCACTGGAAAACTGAACCAATTGACATTGATTTAGCACAGTTCATAGGGACAAAGTGTGGGTCAGCTTTCCCTAACATGCTGCCCTCCAACTTTGTTATACCACAACTCCCATCAACCGATCACCACTCCTAATGGCATGTTGGCTGGGGATGCTGGGACATGTGGTCAGAAACAACTGGAAGTTGCCAGGTTGGGGAATTTGATATATGCATATTTTTGCAGTACAGTAGGAAAAGCACAGTAAATGGGAAGGACCATCACAATAAAAGTCATGCTAGTGTTGCACATTTTGTTAATGAATGCACAGAATGCCTCTATAACAGGTCTGTAGGTCTTTTACCTACCACAGGAGTGGGGAACATGGAGACAACAAGATGTTGTTGGGCGTCAACTCCCATCAGCTCCATTCAGCATGGCCAGTGTTCATTATGGGCATTATAGTCCATCATCATCTGAAGGGCCATGGCTTTCCCACCCCTGATCTACAGCCCCAGGTCAGGTTAACCAACCTCAGATAGTTATGTTAAACTATTGTAACACAATCCACAGAGAGGATTTTCACAGTGCTGAATGCAGACATTCAGGTTGTACCAAATCCTTGTTCAGACTAACTATTCAAGGAAGAAATTTCTGAATGAATGCAGCATGTTAAGTCTTCCTTTGTAGCTACCTTTAATTTTATGAAAGTAAAAAAGAGCTTACTCAGACATCAGCTAGCCATGTGTTGCGCCAACACGTGGATCACATTAGAGGGCAATCATAGAACTGGAGATGCTCAGGTAACAGGAGACAATGAGCCACTAGCTACACACTGGCATGGACCAGCATGACCCAGGATCAATCAAAGCATTGGATATTTCTAAATCAACCTCAGCGCCTGGCTGTCATCAACTAGTGGTTAAATGTGCAGTGGTGAAATTCCAGTACTGCAGCCATAACGTTGCAGGTTCAAACCCAAGGGCTCCACGGTTCACTCAGCCTTCCATCCATAGGTTGGTAAAATGAATACCCAGCTTGTGGGGGTAATTAGCTAACACCCATTAGAAACCACTTAGTGCCTACCATGCTATCATGTGTTATAGGTGTGTAAAGTGCTATTGCTTAATAATTTGTAAGCCACTCTGAAAGCCTTTGTGGCTAAACAGCAGGATATAAATATCTTAAGTAAATAAATAAATAATAAACTAATCTGAGCTACTGTTTATCCCAGTATTTTCAGGATTATGTGATCTAGGGAGAGGAATGCAATGTATTGGCCTTCCTGTCCTGGCCCAGCAGGAAATGCTCTCAGGAACTGTTCTTTCCTAGATCTTTGGGCTTGACTACATGTGTGTGTGTGTGTGTGTGTGTGTGTGTAAAAATCAGGATGAAATTCAGGCTACTTTGGCCCAGAGCTGCAGTGCATGAAATTCGGACTACTCTGGCCCAGGTTTAAGTGACATACCTGCCGAAGCCTGTATCTCCATTCAGATTTTTACACTGAGTGAAGCAGAAATATTTGTTTTTAAAGTGTATTTTAAAACACTTGACTTCCATTCAAAGCTGTTATTAACACTTAGGCTTGATTCTGAGCTCCCAGCGCTAGTTGCTCTGTCTCTCTGAAGTCAGAACGGGTGGCTAGCCTTGCAATGGTGGAGTGGTCTTTCTGACTTCAGGAGGAGGAACTAGCATTGGGGCTTTGCTTTTCCAGTGCACAGTCACCCACTCTGAGCTCTGTGAAAGCAAAGCCTGATCACTAGTCGCTCTCTCTGACGTCAGAACAGGTGGCTAGCTTCTCAATGGCAGGGCTAGCTGGGAGTTCTGACCTCAGAGAGAGCGACTAGCCCTGGGGCTCTGCCTTTGAAATGAAGAAGTGGCACTGAAGAGGGAAATTCTCAGGCAGCACTTGTCCTTCCTCTCCTCCCCACTCCCCGAATCCAGTGTGCACAGATTGTTCACATGACATTTTTCTGCAGATTTTCAAGCAAATGCTGCAGAAAACTGAGTTTTCTAAAACCCAGATTAAAGGGGTATTCCCCAAGTCTGGTACTGATAGGGCTGTACATTGTGTGGCATTATCAGGCCAGATTTGGGATGTTGGGTTGGTTTTTTTTCATTAGTGTAGACAAGCTATTTATCACACTACACTGTTATAGCACTATATTCCACTTTAACTGTCATGGCAACATTGTATGGAATCCTGGGATTTGTAATTGAGGAAGGAGCATTTAAAAAAGAGCTCTTCAGCCTCACTAAACTACAAACCCCAGAATTCCACAGGATGCTGCCATGGCAGTTATAACAGAGAGCCAGCATGGTAGGGTGGTTTGAGCATAGGATTGCAACTCTGGAGACTAGGGTTTGAATCCCCCCATGGCCATTGAAACCCACTGGGTGACCGCGGGCAAGTCACACACTCAGCCTCAGAGAAAGGCAAGGCAAACCCCCTCTGAACAAATCTTGCCAAGAAAACCCTGTGATAGGTACACATAAGGGTTGCCATAGGTCAAAAACCACTTGAAAGCATATAACAACAACAGGATGCTATCACCGTGTAGTGTGATAAGGATCCTTTCCATTTCAGCCTTGTTTTCTACCATGTTCATAAATCTTGTCCTCACAAATAAGGATTTATGAAAGTTGCTGGTGTTTTTGCATATTCTGTGTGGCTTTTTCTGCCTGGTGTATTCCAGATACAACAGAAGGGGGTATGTGTGGAGGAATGGTGAATAAATGCACTAATGGAGTTATGTAAAGAGGAAGAGAGAGTGAGAAGAAGGAATGCATTCAAGTACTCACTGCTAACTGTTTAGTGCCCTTTGTTCCCTCCTTCCTCCCCATACCAAGAATTTACACCCTCTTGAGCTAAGAATGTTTGGAAACTGAAGCTGGAAGCACTCAGATATGGAGATAGAGGGAAGATTTAAGAATGTGCCTGTGTATGTGCTTTTAAGTTGCCTATTGACTTATGGCAACCCCACAAATTTCATATGCTTTTCTCAGGCAAAGAATACTTAGAGGTGATTTTGCCAACTCCTTCCTCTGAAATATCGCCTACAGCACCTGGTATTCATTGGTGGTCTCCCATCCAAGTACTAAACAGGGCTGATCCTGCTTAGCTTCCAAGAGCAGATGGGATCTGGTGCCTTTAGGGTATTTGTGCAAATTTAAGAATGTAAGAATAAAAGCTATAGCTTATTTAAAACATGTATACCCTGCTTTTCTCTTTAAAACGTTCAAGGTAGCTTACAACATGCAAAGCAAAACACTGTAAAAATCAAGGTATGCCCATTATTATATGGTGTTTACTATACAAGATTTATTAAAAAGACAATTTTTCTTAATGTGGGCATCTCTTTTAATACACTATTTACTTAAGGTATTTACTTAATGAATTATGTGGTCTTCCAGATATTTTGGACTGCAGCTCCCAGCAACCCTAGGTAGCATTGCCAATGGTGAGGAATGCTAGGAGGCAGTCCCAACAAGATCTAGAGGGCTGCCACATGATTCCCTACCTGTGACTTGAGGGAACTTAGAAGTGCTTTGAGATCTGGGAACAATCCCTCCACTGGCTGCCTATCAGCTTCCGGGCCCAGTACAAGGTGTTGGTTATCACCTTTAAAGCCCTAAATGGCTTGGGCCCAAGCTATCTCAGGGACCGCCTTCTCCCTTATAATCCTCCCCACGCTCTCCGGTCCTCTGGGAGGAATTTGTTGCAGCCACAAAGACCTAGGCTGGCGACCACCTCCCAGAGGGCTTTCTCAGCTGTCGCCCCCAAATTGTGGAATGGCCTGCCGGATGAGATCCGCCTATTGACATCATTAGACAGCTTTAAAAAGGCTGTCAAGATGGTTCTCTTCAGGCAGACTTTTCCGGAATAGCTAACCCCGGCCTCAGGAACCCCCTTTGGAGGTTGATTCTGGAGCTCCTAACTGATGCTGCTCGCTGGGAAGGGTTTTTAATAAATTGTATTATATGCTGATTGTAATTTGTATTGATTTAATAATGTTTTAAGTGGGGGAAGGGATTTTGAATTGTTTTATACTGTGTACAATTTTATTGTTGTAAGCCACCCCGATTGCTCGCAGAGGGGCGGGATATAAATAAATTTTATTATTATTATTACTATTTATTAACATTTTAGTTGGCAATCAGTACTGACAGATCTGGAAGTAAGCCCTGTTGAGTTCACCATGGTCAAAGTATACATTAGGAAAGGCCAACTACATGTTATATGTATAGCTACAGATTGAGTCTCCCTTATCTTTAATTCCGAAATCTGAAATATTCCAAAACCCAAAGTTGTCCACATGAATGGCTGAGATAGTGATTTCTTTGCTTTTTGGTGGTTCAATGTATATAAACTTTATTTCATGCACAAAACTATTCAAAATATTGTGTATAGTCAGATTATGTGTATAAGGTGTATATGAAACATAAATGAATTTTGTGTTTAGACTTGGGTCCCATCTCCAAGAGATCTCATTATATATATGTGTGTGTGTATATATATATATATATATATATATATATATACGCACACACACACACACGTACTCCAAAATCCAAAATACCTCTGGTCCCAAGCATTTTGGATAAAGGAGACTCAACCTATATGTCACAGAATACAGAAAGGCTTATTCCTTCTCTCCCTGAATTTGCCAAAATAACCTCCCTCTGCAGCTACAAATGATAGTTAAAAAAAAAGAAAGAAAAAAAAGATGTGGAATGTTAAGTTAAAACATGAGAGCAAAACATTCATTCATTCATTTCATTTACAAGTGCTGCCTTTCTCCCTGCGTGGGACCCAAGGCAGCTTCCAGAGACAGTCAATTAAAAACCATTACAATACAATTTTAAAAACAATTAAAATCATCATTTTAACAATAAAATCATCATTTTAACAATAAACAGAATTTTAAAAAGATAAATAAAACTTCCAATAACACCACCCCTCTCTGCTTATATATTAAAAGCCTGGTTAAACAACATTAAAAGCCTGGTTAAACTGTCTGTGAAAGGATAGCAGGGTGGGGACGAGTCTGGCCTCCTACAGAAGGGCATTCCAGAGGGTGGAAAAGATAGTTAATGATAGTTAAAAGGGAGGTGTATGAGGAGAGTCTATATAGGATTGCATAGTTACACAGACAAATATACTGTATAGTTACCTTATTGTGGGAGCCGGTGTGGCCTAGTGGTTTGAGTGTTGGACTACGACCCTGAAGACCAGGGTTTGAATCCCTGCTCAGCTGTGAAACCCACTGGGTGACCTTGGGCAAGTCACATTCTCTCAGCCTTGGCAGTGGCAAACCTCCTCTGAACAAATCTTGCCAAGAAAACCCCATGAAGCCTTAGGGTCACTATAAATTGGAAATGGCTTGAAGGCACACAGCAACAACCACTTTATTGTAGGTCAGAGATGGTGAACAAGCAGTCCTCCAGGTTTTATTGGACTGCAGCTCCCATCAGTCCCAGCCAGCGTAGACACTGGTCAGAGATGATGGGAGCTGCAGCAGTCCAACAGCAGCTACAAGGCCACTCACCTCCTTCCCTGTTATTGAGAAAATGCCAACGCATATTTATCTTCCATATTATCTTGCTCATGACTGGAGAGGAGGGGGAACACGTGCTTAAGAGAAGAGGGCCAAGAATTCCTACAGGAGGACCACCGTGGTTAGACAACATTTAACGTTCTGGCTTTCAGGTGCCCATCTGAATCCCCTGACTTTAGACCACTTTCTATTTTTCCAGACACGCCCCAGACCAGTAGTGTCTTTAACCTCACAGAAATCATCCACCTAATGAAGCTTCCAGGAGTAATGGATGTCTTTTTAATCAAGGTGCTTTCCGGACTTCCTACAGGTGAGTGCAGTGTCATTTTAAATAATAAGAAGTCCAATCACATATTATTGTTTTTTCATAGGATACTGGAAGGCTTGTAGTTCCTCCTGAATCATGTACCAACTTAGCTCTGAGTCATGTTGTTACACTAATGATTAGGATATATTAAAGGAACACTCCATGGGCTGGGTTACACCTGTGGTTTCCCTCCCTACTCTAATATAACTCCTGGGCTAATTCACACTTGATGGAAATGACCATCAATGACTTTCAAAACGTTTGAAGCTGCCACAAGCATCACCATTTGGATTTTTCTGAGCCTCTGTCATATTGAGAACGTGAGAAGCATGTATCAGTTGTCTCTATGACATTTTCCTGTGGATGTCGTGCTAGCCTTATTTCGATGTCATTTACGGAAGTTCTTTACCAGCCTGCACCACAGGACGAACACCATCATCCCCACATTGCCGTTGCCAACTCTGTGATTAAGTCGGTTCAGCAGTTCACCTACCTGGGAAGCTACATCTCCTCAGATGCCAAGATTGACGAAGAGATCGATCACAGATTAGCAAAGGCATATAGCGCATTTGGAAGACTTTACAAAAGAGTGTGGAGTAATAAACACCTGAGGTGAAACACAAAAATCAGTGTGTATAGAGCCATTGTACTGTCTATTCTCCTTTACAGGTCTCTGGCAGGATGATAACCAGTTTATCATGCAGGTTACATGTAGGAACACCCTGGATCCAGGTATAGCTACAGGGTAGACAGAATAAGGACATGGCCTCCCTAAACAAGAAATCCTGCCCCCCAATAACTTTCCTTCAGTCCCCAAATTTCTGGGATTGCAAAAGGTGTGACACCGAAAGTCATTCATACCTAGAACTCCTGCATTGGCTGTGTTTGCATTTGCTTGGCAACTTTGCTCGCACCTTTTGTTTCGATACCTAACTTGTATTTCTAAATGTCAAAGTAGTGTAGTGGTTTGAGAACTGGAGAAGGACTCTGGAGACCAGGGTTCCAATCTCCTCTGGGCAATGAAAATCCACTGGGTGGCCTTGGGCAAGTCACACTCTTTCAGCCTCAGAGGAAAGCAAAGGGAAACCCTCTCTGAACAAATCTTGCTAAGAAAACCCAGTTTCCAACTTATGGCCTTAGAATTGCCATAAGTTGGAAGCTACTGGAAGGCACACCACAACAGCAGCAGCAACAGAAGCATTAGGTTACTGCAATACTAAAAAAATTGGGGACTCAAGAAAAATGTCAGCTATGGGGATCTGAATTCTTACTTGTGGGGCAACAGCCACATTTTGCACTCCTAGAAGCAACACCAGTGCTCTGGGTCAACGTCGCAACCAGCCATTCCTTCCAAGCAGGGCATTCCACTCCACTCCCCCACCTGTGTTTCATTTTAAATTTCCCACTTTCATGCTATATTCTGCGGCTAATGAGCATGCTTGGTCATGACATAGCTGTTTGGAGTGGGCCGTCCACATCGGTGGTTTTTTGTTTTTTAATGAATATATTTTTCCCTGCAAATGGCCACATTATTGAAGGAAGGAAGAACGATTTCATCCAGTGGTGAGAATTTCCAGATGCTTTTGAACTTCAAATCCCAGCAGCCCTAGCCATCATAGCTATCATGATGAGGAATGCTGGAAGTTTCCATCCAACAGCATCTAAAGAACCACATGATTCCCAGCCCTGCTTGATTTCGTTCATAAGCATAATATAGTACATCTATTGGGCTGATGGATTCTTTCACAAAGAGTGGCTTTCTGCCATTGTGCAGCTTGCTGAATATAATTATGGTTCCTTGGAATGTTTGGAGTGCTGAGATGGGATTTGTACCTGTAAAGGTGCTGCAAAGAAATTTTAGTAATCTGCTTCTCCAGCTTTGCTCCTGGGCTCCATTGTTTTTACCAAGTCTCCTTTCCTCATCATACCTGGTACCTTTGATTTGCTATAATATCTGTCATTTTACATTCTGTAGCTGAACTCCTGGTGGTGCTGTAATCAGGTGTAACGGGGGGTTATACCTGCACACTTACCTTGCAGAAGGAAGCATTCAATACATGTTCCACAAGGCCCCCACACCAGAGTGCAACAATAACCAGGAGGCTGCTGGGTACAGCTCCATCTCCCTAGCCACTGATTGGTTGTAGGGATGTGGCCAGGCTCATTCAAGCTGCTCTTGAGCACCGAGGGAGGGAGCATCAGCCTTATGGGGATGGTCTTTTCTTCCTTGTTGCTCAATATGCACAGCAAAGTGAACAGGTGAAGAGGTACACCTTACAGCCCCCTGGCTTTTATTGTGCATAGAGGGAAACAGTGGAGCAGCAGAAGCAGCCCCTGCCATCTCCTCTAAGTCCACTGACAAAGGCTTTGGCTCCACCAGCATAATGTAGGACTTGGCTTCGGTGTATATGATGTGAGGCAGGAGAGATACAAGCTGCTGCCACACTGCAAAAATAATACAGTTTGACACCACTTTAAATATGATGGCTCCATCCAGTGGAATCCTGGGAATTGTAGTTTATTGTGGCACCAGAGCTCTCTGACAGAGAAGGATAAATAACTCACAAAACTATAAATCCCAGCATTCCATAGCATTGAGCCATGGCAGTTAAGATGGTGTGAATGCATTATTTCTGAACTGTAGCGGCAGCCATAGCCTCATTTCTTTCTTATAGCTCCCCTCATTCAGATTTCTATACTGCTGTGGTGGGGTCTTGCAGTCATAATCCTTTTTCATTACAAGGCAAAAGTGTATTTTGAGTTTAATAGGCATGCTTTAAAGGCAGCGTGGTGTAGTCGTTTGAGCATTGACTATGACTCTACAGAACAGTGGTCAAATTCCTGCTCAGCCATGGAAACCTACTGGGTGACCTTGGGCAAGTCACACTCTCTCAACCTCAGAGGAAGGCAAATCAAACCCCCTCTGACCAAATCTTGCCAAGAAAACCCCATAATCAGTTTGCCTTAGGGTCACCATAAGTCAGAAGCAAGCTGGAGACATGCAACAATAACAACAAGACATGCTTTAACTTACATCACATCTTTTGCTCATTTGGTTTTACCTCTGTGTTGGGACCAGGAGGAGAAAGACCACGCTCTTCTCCCTGTGCATGTCCGACCAATCAGTTTTCCACCTCCACTCTTATCGGAAATGTTTAGCAAAGTGAAACAGTTGTCCCAATGAGTGGGAAAGTGCAATTCTCTGAGTTTGTTTGTTTGTTTTTAAGTCAGGGAAAACTGTGAAGGCTTTTCTCATGTAGTTTTTGGCATTTTTGTCCTCCTTTCCTAATATGGCAGATGGATGTGGGATCCTGTTTAGACAGGAGGAGTATTTTCACCATTTAGACACCCCAAAGTAATGTGTACTTTGACACCCTGCCCAAATATCTTTTACAAGCTGCAATCCTCAACACATTTACTAGGAAGTAAGCACCACTGAATTTATTGGGACATACTTCTAAATAAAGATTTAGAGCATTGCAATATTAAATACCTCATTTCTTCTGAACTTGCCTGCCTTCTGTGGAATTTCTAGTACTGTGCTGATCCAGCCATCTGATACTGTAAGAGATGAGAATGCAACCTGAGGTGCTTTAGCTACTCTCCACTCACTCATACCTCGGTGCTGGAGGCATAACCTTCAAATAAATGTTCCTCCACGTTTTCATCTCCCTTCTCCAAACATGTAATTATTTTCAGTAATGGACACAAAGGTGAGGCTTAAATTAGGGTGTTGCCTTTATTTGTATTATAAGCAGTGTTGTAATGTACACAAAGATACAGTCATCTCATTTATGGTATTCTTGTCTAAACAAATGCATTTGAGAAAGCATGAAGCTATTCAGCATGAAAGCTTGCAATCCTGTGTGAACTTCTCTGGATGAAAGCCTCCTTGAGCTCAGTCATTCTTATTTCAGAGTAAATGTCAGTAGAGCTCTACCTGCTTTATGAAATATAGTATCTGGAACTCACCTTTGGCATTTGTCAGAAATAATCCAGTTTGGAAGTGCTAGCTGCTTAAATCAACAGGTTAGCTGCCCAAAAGCATAAAATTGTACAGTGTTTTTTCCCCATGTCAAAGATATATGGTTTAGTGATGGTAAACAGAAAGATGCTGAGCCTAAAATATAGTTGGGTGAAGAAGACAGGACACATATACAGTATTAAAAACTGTACGTCTTCAAAACATATGCTAAATGTACCGATTGCCAAAAAACTCTTTTTTTTAAAGTGAATTTAAAGTAGACCTTACGATGGTACCCATCAGATTTGTTGAGCATAACCCCCATCATCCCCAGTCAACAGGACTAGTGGCTGTGCTGCTTGAGGATGATGACAGTTATAGTCTAGCTCTTAACCTTTTCTTTACCAGGGATCCCCTTTAAATATTTTTTTGTTGCTGCAGATCCCTAAGACTTAACTCAAAATTTAAAACAACAACAACAACACAATTACACCACCCATTAATCCTTCCCAGAGGCACTGAAGGGGAGAGACGACTTTTCTCCTGTGGCTGGAGCAGGCTGAATAGCAATGCACAGGTCAAGCCAGCCAGTCTTTGCCTTGGCTCCTATCATGTGGGCTGAGCAGCCTTCAAACCTTCACAGACCCTTTGTGAGGATGTCACAACCACCTGGGGGGGGGTGTCCGTGGACCACAGGTTAAGAACCACTGGTCTAGCGCATCTAGGGAGCTCCAGGTTGGTAAAGGCAGAGTAATAGAGCTGATGCTTTGTATGAATTCAACGAGGAATGGTTATTATGTGCCCCTCCACATGTTGTTGGACTGCGAAACTCAGCATTCCTCACCATTGGTTACACTATCTAGGGCTGCTGGGACAAACATCTGGAAGCTCACAAGATTCCCTCCTGGATTAAACCCACAACTCAGTTCTTGATACCTCTAATTATCAGGGCTGGGGAAAACATCTGTGTAAGAAGTCTGAAAGAGCAGAGCTTGGAAAACTTAACTTTTGAATGACAGTTTCCAGAATCCCCCCTCCCCATCAGAATGACCATGTGGGCTGTAGAATTCCAGAGTTGTAATCTAAAGAAGACACTTTTCCAAACTCTTGTCAAGAGTCCATGGTGTTGGACCAGAAGAGCTATAAGTCTCTAATCTGGCAACCTCCCAATGTGTAGGACTGCAACTCCCAGCATTCCCCAGCACTGATGAAGCCCAGGCTAGCCTAGACAGTTCCTCATACTGCTCCTGATGACTGAATACAGTTGTCCCTCCACATTCGCAGGGGTTAGGTTCTTGAGACCCCAGCGAATGTGGAAAAACTGCGAATAACAGATGCTGCTCCTGCAGCACACACACCCCAGAGGGAGGGAGGCAGCGGGAGGGTGTCTGGCCAGCCTGGCTGGCCTCTCCGCAGCCTTTCTGAGGGGACTCCAGGCCTTAGAAGCCCCGGAGCCCTCTGAGAAAGGCCAGGGAAGGCAGCGTGTGGGTGGGGAGGAGGCTGTGCTGCATCTCCCCGGCCTTTCTCACACACCCCCGCCCTTCCCAGAGTGGCCGTGGGGGCTCCTGAAGCCCCCGCGCTCACTCTCCTCCACCACCACCCCGCCCTTCCCAGAGTGGCCACGGGGGCTCCTGAAGCCCCTGCGCTCACTCTCCTCCACCCCCCGCCCTTCCCAGAGTGGCCACGGGGGCTCCTGAAGCCCCCGCAGTCACTCTCCTCCACTCCCCCACCCTTCCCAGAGTGGCGTAGGGGTCCCTCGATGCCTTGGGAAGGGACTGGGGTGGAATGAGGGAGGCTTTCCAACCCCCTTTCCCAAGGCAGCTAAGGGATTCCTGAGAACACCTTCGCTGCCTTGGGAAGGGACGGAGTGGAGAGGGTGGGGCAGGCGGCTTTCCGCGAATAATCAAAACCGCGAATGTGAAAGCCGCGAATGTGGAGGGGCAACTGTATATTCAATCTTCAATGAGCTCTCAATTTTTTTATCATGGCCTTTCCCTCTGGTGTTCTGTATTGATGAAGCTGAATCGTATTCCTCCCTTCTGTGCATTACTTACTCAAGATTTCTCCAAAAGAAAACTTGGAGGGCAGGTTGGAGCAACTCCCCAAATCCTCCAACCATTGTGATCACTGCCCATATTGGTTGGGGGATCCTGGGAGTTCTGGTAAAAACCTGTAACAATTCCAAGCTGTGCTCCTTCTTTGAGTGCTATATGACCAAGGTGGGCTTGTCATGTTAGCCTCCATCTTTGTCAGTAATCTCTCAGAAAAGGGCAACACACTGAAACATAGAAACATGCCAGAATCTGTGAGCCAGGCAGAAACTAAACCCAACCCCCTTTTTGAACAGATGGACAAAAGTGCTTGAAGAAAGCAACAAGGGACAGAGCCCAGTAGATTAGCACAGCAGAATCACAGCTTCCACAACGGCACCATCATGTGATAAAAAAGGATTTTTGTCTGCATGAATTAGTAAGATGGGGTGAGGGAGCCCCTTCCTTAGAAACGAATAAGAGTCTTGTGACACCTTAAAACTAACAGGTTTATTTTAGTGGGAGCTTTCATGGATTACAATCAACAGGACTATTTAATGTTATTCTAGAACAGACTAACATGGCAATTCATCTGAAAATTTCTTCCAAAATTGTACATTTTGAATCATCTTCGAATCTGAGGACCCATGTGCTGTAGTGATTAGAATGTTGGACATAGGAGATTTTCGGATGCCTCTTTCAGTCTCTTGCCGCGCAAGCAGCCTCCGGTGCAGTAACGAGGCTGCCACGTGGCAAGGGGTCCATTTCGGACGATGCCATTTCTCTCTCAGCGTCGTCCATGACTGTTGCGGCTAGCATTGGAGGCGGCCACCCTGTTTTTTACTCACGGACAACTTCCGTGAGTGAAAAACAGTGCAGCTGCCTCCAATGCTAGCCGCAACAGTCATGGACGATGCCGAGAGAGAAACGGCGTCGTCCAAAATGGACCCCTTGCCGCGCAGCAGCCTCGTTACTGCACCGGAGGCTGCTTGCGCGGCAAGAGGCTGAAAGAGGCATCCAAAAATCTCCTAAGACTTGGGAGAGCCAGGTTCTAGTGCACAATAAACCAAGTTCACTGGACCTCTCACTCTTTACCTTCAGCTAGTCACTCTTTCTCAACCTAATCTAAATCACAAGGATGTTGTGACAATAAAATGGAGAGGAGAGCCATGTATACTACCTTGAACTTGTTAGATTTAAGGCAAGCTATAAATGTAATTATAAATAGAAAGATATTATCAAACCCTATTCTCAATCCCTATTCAGGTGTTCAAAAAGTGTGTATACCCCCATGTGAGGAGAGGAACATACTAGTGTACAATTTGAGGTTCTGACTTTCATGGAGAACCTTCATGGATATGATAGACTCTCCTGTTTTGACATTTTTCTTGTATTTGAGGAATGCAATGAGAGGGCACAGCTAGTACATTTTCTACCTCATGTGTGGAGGCCTCACATATCTTGAATGCCTGAATAGGGTTTTTGTGTAGTTTCTGTCCATTGAACAAACAAACAAACAGTCTTCAGTTATCCTTAAACATAATCTTATTTCATTTCTTAATCTTAGGTGTGTTCATGATCATGTTTTCCATCATATCTATTGATTTCTTTGGTCTGGAAGCAGCTCATTCAGGATATCTGATGTCCTATTGTGGGATCCTTCAAATGGTAAGGACAGACAGCTAGTGTGATGATATCTGTTTCCAAAGTCTTTTATGGAAAACATGGAAGGGAATCCAGCCATGTCTTCAGGAGTTCACAATGGGCAGGATGAAGGTGAAGTGATTCTTTTTTCAAAACAAGAAGGTGCAGGATCCTACTGTGCCTTGCTCTTTCCCAACTCTTCCCCTTGCCCATGTGACAAAACTTGAAATGTACCCGCAGACGGTTCCATTTTTGTTCTGGGCTGCTTATGTGAGCCCAGCACCCTGGAATCTGTCCACACCCATTCTTAATCATAGAGAAGTCTACCCATATAGAGAGGCCTTCCCATCTGTGGCATTACTAAAGCTGGTGTCACCTCTCCCTCCAAAGTTTTTACCTGGTGCAGTTCATCCTTGCCTCACCCCCCCCCCAGTATCACCACTGCTCCCCATTTCAGACCTAACACAGTATGTGGGGTACACTGCTCCAGTATTTAGACATAGTGGGGGCTGAAAAAGATGTGACGGGGGAACTGCTGCAACCCCATTGCCCCTCTCATGTGAAAGTAGAATCTCCAAAAGGACTACTGTCAGCCCGAAATCTCTCTGTATATTCCAAAAGGATTTAGCTCTCTGGTATAATAGGAATATTTGCTAAGAGCAGCATCACAATTTGATCTTTCTTTATCCCATTACGTTCTGTCTCACAACAGTGCAATACTTAAATATGGCTTTAATATCACTCTATCAGTGCATTTTTAAAAATGGATTGATATCTAAAAAAGCTCATCGTAAAGTAAATCAGTCAGGCACAAAAGTGTGGCTAGATTCTCTCTCTCACACACACACACACAAACACACTTCCTTTTTTCTCTCACACACCCCTTTTTTATGCTGAAACACACTAACACAGCTATCTCTTTTAAATCTGCTCTCATGCTGCCTGTGATAGTGGATATGGGGGTGTGCAGTTTTGCCTTGACAGAGGTGTGGGGAGTCCTGAATATTTAAGGTAGGTTGCTAATTACTTGATTAGTAAGAAGCCAAAGCAGTGTCCAAACAATCTGGCATCCCAAGGAGACTCTGGACTTGTATGTTTCCCCAACAACAGCCTCTCATGTTCCATGGCAAAGTACTTTGGGAACTAAGAGGAGTTTCAAACACATTTGCACTTTGCGTGGGAGTTTTCTCTGCAACAAAGATTTAAAAAAAAAAAAAAAAAAGATCCTGCCAGATGTATGCAGGTCCTTGGGCTTCTTTAAAATATCATTTGTTGGATCCCTGTACTAGAAGCTTTTTTTTAAAGCAGAGATATTATCATGTTTCTTTTAATTTGGGTCTTTAAATATACAAGGATTCAAGATTTTTAAAAAATAATGAGATGAATCAGTTCAGACTAAGTCTGAATGTGAAATAGTCCAGAGATATCTGATGTAGACGAAAATAATTGTAATTTCCTGGTTGTGCTGAATTAATTTATGTTAATTAATACAGCACATGACATTTTTGGCTTAGGATCACATAGCTCCACTCCACTTCTCTTACCCTGTACTGAAGAAAATCAGATAGATTCTGGGGGTTATAGAGTTGGGGAATTTCACTGACATGTAATTAGATGAGTGCTAAGTAACAGAAGTAGGCTAACAGACATTCTTTTCCCCCTTCGGCTCAGAAAACCTTATTATGAGGATTTCTTATTATGATTAATTATGAGGATTTCTTATTACTATTAATTATTTCTTATTATGAGGATACGCCTTGGGTATAGCTCTGATATTAGATGCCTTTTATTGTCCTTTAGAGGGTTTTTTCTACTTTGCTTATTCAAAAAAAATTCAGTCATCTTAACAGAAACCTCTCCTCCACCAAATCTTTTTTGTTTTTGTTTTTCAAGTATTGGGGTAGGAAAGTGGCTGATCTCATCAGTGGAGTAGGAAAAAAAGCAATTTTTCAATATCCTGCTTGCTTTAAGTCTCAGTTTGTGTTTGTATGTGTGTACATTCAGAACAGAATAGCTTGGTTACATGAAAACTCAAACAGACACACACCCATTGTGTTTCAGGAACAATAGCGAAGCATCTGCTGATGTGGGAAGAGAACACCATTTGTTTGTGGGTGAATACAGAACGCCATCACAGCACACATTCCACACTAAAAACAAAACTGGGAGAGGTGCAGATCCAGGGAAGAGATTTTTATGCTCCTGTAGAAGATTGTCCCACAACCTAGACGTTACTGACTCTTTATCAGAGAATCTTTTCTTCTTCCTAAAAATCTCCTCTTCCACAGCTTTTGACAATTTCTCTTCAATTCTTTGGCTTTCCTCTCTAAGCAGCTTTCCTCCTCAGCCTCCTACTATGATTTTGTGACCATTAGACACTTGCTTGCCTATTTGAAACACTGAACTTGTTTTCAGGCATTTGGTTTTCCAGAGCATCCTCTTATGTGAGGTGAGGTTCATGGTTTCCTAAAGAAAGAAAGGAACTGTAATCTGATTATGCCCATCAAAATACAAGAGATTCTTGCATTGCATACACATGCTGTGAAAATGATGCGGCTTTAGTGGTTGAAATGGTTGGGAAATGTGTTCAGAACTGGAAACCACATCAAAAAAATATGAGATGGAGCCGCTGAAATCTTTACTTCTATGCATTTACCTTGTTTTCAATGCATTAATGTGCCCCATCACACTTTCCAAACAGAACTCTGAAGCTGTAAGAGCTAGAAATTATTCATTTTAAATAGATGCTGGTACCCCTTGTCCTAGTGAATTGCAGCCTGAAATCTATGTGAACGCTCTTCCACATTCATGTATTGAACAATATCAAACAAATGCACAGCCTCCATCTTTCTTATAAGAGCTTGGGGAAACTTACTTTTTTGGACTACAACTTCCAGAATTCCCCAGATATCATGGCCAGTCTAGGGAATTCTTCAAGCTGTAATCCAAAAAAGTAGCTTTTCCAAGCTCTGTCTTGACTGGCCAGAAGCATGAATCCTGAAATTTGTCAGTCTCTATCTGAACTCCACATTTTTAGTTAAATGGTAGGAAATTATAGAAACATAGAGTTGGAAGAGACCACAAGGGCCACCTAGTCCAACCCCCTGCCATGCAGAAATACCCAATCAAAGCACAGGGCAAGATTTCTGCCAGTGTATAGTGTAAGAGATGTCTATCACCCCACTCAGGAGGAGTCTAGATCACATGAATGGGATCTGTGTCATTTGTCTCCTTTTTCATATAATGACAGCTTGTAATTGCATATATCAAAACATGGCCAACTTGTGGCTCCACGGTAGCTGTTGGACTGCAGTCCTCATCAGCCCTAGCTTCCATAGCCAATGATGAGGGATAATAGAAGTTGTAGTCCAATTACAGTCAGAGGACCACATATTGTCCACTCGTGGCACAGGTGGTTGCTCTGACTTAAAGAAGAAGACCAGGCCCTAAATCCCTTGTTGTTGTTGTCAGTGACAGTGTGGTCTGCAATGCCAATCCAGGTTATGTGTGTTCCCATCCACTTATGATTTTATTTACTTACTTATTTACTTAAAAACATTTTTTTATTCTGCTTTTCAGTTAAAAAATGTCAAGGCAGTTTGCAGTGCAAGTAGATACAATAAAACCAGTATCAAAACATTAATAAAGGAATAAAAATAATATAATTCACTGAAACCTGTGGTAAGCAGGATCAAACAGGAGAATAATAAGGAACATGCCTAGGCAAAAAAGCAGGACTTTAATCAACAGCAGAAAATCCAAGTACTGTACTCAGAGCCCTCCTAATTAAATAGAGGGCGTATTTCAGATGGTGGGTGCCACAACAGAGAAGGCCCTTGTCCACACTTGGGTCCTGATCTGTGAAGGGTTTTTAAAGCTAGGTGTAACCCTTGAACATGTTTTGGTATCTAATTGTCAACCAGTGCAGATATTTCAGCACAACAGTTTTATGTGCACAGTGGGGAGAAACCCCACTAAATTTGTATGATGCTCACACAAACCCTACTAAGTTAGCTAAACATAAAAGTATTTCTAATGGTGTCACTGCAAGTGAGGTTGCTTGCCCAAATTATAATTGGGTTGATGCCTTTTTAAAGAAGAGTTTTGCTTTAATTTTTTTTCTCCTTTAATTTATTCTGTTTTGTTTGGATAACCTTTGGCCTTTATTCTCAGGCACGTCTATGTCATTTTAGCATAGGATGTTTGGCAAGGCTTGTGTGAATTGAGCATAAAATGAAACAGAGGAGTAGGTGAGTGGAGACAGGATCCTGTTGCATGAATAAGATTAAAGGAATACAATTAAAGGAATACAAGAGGGTTGCAAAACATAGTGTCTCTCTTTGAAAGGACATTAAATTGGGATGTGGATTCTAACATGGAGTTAAAGTAATCCCAACATTCAGAACATGGCACATGAGCAAAGCTGGAATTGTTCAAGGCTTATAATGAAATTAAATTGGTCAGCTATCCTAATGTACAATTAGTTGTGGTCATGGCAATATAAATCCCAAAGGAAGCTCCCTATAGCAAGCAATTAGTTTATAAAATGGGGGTAATACTGTATTTATTCCCCCCCTCCCAGAAGAAACTCAGCTACCAGGGGATTGGCTTTATGATGTACAGTTTAGTGCGGCACATTCAACATCAGTGAACAGTAGTCTCCTGAGCACCAAACTTGCTGTGACATTAAATGTGTCTTTACATTTCACATTCATAATTTTAAAGATGCAAATAGATTCATGTGTAGGGAGCTGATGATCTGTCAGGATTGCAGCAAGCAAAGAAGGTAAAAGTTAACCTTTTCTTGTGTTGCTACAACTAAAGGAGAAATCCTCCTCTGAAAGAATTTCTTGGTAACAAGTAGCATACCTGGTTACTCACAAGTAAAGAGCAGCAGATAACCTTTAAAAAAGTAGCACCAAAATATTAGCTTTTGCAACAGTGTTTTCAAGCTCTGTAAATATGAATGGGATGAACAGATATCAAGGATGTATTCTACCATACAAACTTATAAGGGATTCATGTAGTCTCAATATCACCATGAAGTTATATTGGACAACTTTCAGGGTGTTCCCTGAATAGGTAGGGCTCTGTGAGGAGCCCGCTAGTGATGCCAAATCTAAGATATTAACTGGGGGAATTATTGTAGCTTAAATGGTTGTTTGCGAAAGGTTGGGTAGCTTTCAGGATTTTTACACCTATGTATACCAGTACTAACTGCAGAGACTCTGAGTTAAGTGATATAAAATGGTTTTTACTGGAAAATAATGCAGGAGCATTCACACATACACATTCACACTCACAAGAGGCATATAAGGCTAATGAAGAGTCTAAAGACAGAAAGGTTGGATAGAGGAGTAGATTGGGATATATGGGTGATAATTACCAGTTCTGAAGAGCAGAAATTTGTGCAGTAGAGAAGACTCAGTCTTGGAGCTAAGGGTGGTACAGTAATCTGACAGAGTAACGGGGTCCAACTGTAGCACACTTTACTATTGTTTGCAGACTAATATTTATACCCAATATCATAAACAATACTTGGATGGGTTTCCCATTGTTAAACAAAGGAAGCCACGACTTCAGAAATTGTTGCTAATGGCTGAGATATTAGAATTGATGGGTTTATGACAGCTTTCATATGTTAGTATATGAAAGGTATGAGGAGAGGTGTTCTGGGGATAATGGGGGTTCTGGTCACTGTTTGTGATAGATGACCCATTGCCAATGCATTCAAGAGGGGATTAGCACTTACCTTGGTGATGGCTTTGTTTACTAGGGCCCCCACTTAATCCTGGCTTGTGTGAGTCTGTTGGTATTTCTCCATGATAACTTTGCCCAGGTCCTGGTGACCTCCACCTGACCTCACTTTTGGTCTGCCCTGGTCTACTTAGACTTCATGAAGTGTCTTAATATTGCCAATTATGAGATATTATAGGGAGGGGTGTCAGGTGCGATAACAAGAGCCCTCTTGGCTACCCTGCAATAGTTTTAGAGCAGCTAAAGAGCTACAACTTTACTTTCTCACAACTCTTCCAAATTAACATTTCTGGGGCATTCTCAGAGATTAAAATGGTGGGCTGGAGAAGTGCCACCACCAAATAGGCTTTCAACAGCAGGAGGAACACAAGCATAGGGCGAAACCCACTAGAGAGCTCTAGACCAAGCCCCCCCACCAACCATGAGCCAGACATAATTTAATACCAGGTTTAATGTCATGCTGTTCCCAAGGAATCTGGGAATAGAGGTTTAGTGAGTGTGATGACCCCTCTCTTGCTGGCTTTGGCTCCTCCCACAGGCTGGAGGGTTTTTTTAGCAGGCCACAGCCCATCTAGCACAGCATTTGTGTAGAAAGCCTTTCTCCCCGTGGGAAGCAGAGCCAGGGGCAGCCAGAAGATCCCAAGTAGTCCCCTGAGGAGGAAAAAGAGGGTCTGGAACCCCAGGGCAGCCTCCCACCTCCTTCCCACCCCTTTCCAGGGTTTTGGATTTTTTTTTCCTTTTTCAACCTGTAAGTTCCTCAGGGCAGAAGGTGTCCATTCAGCATAGGCTCACTGAGAGGCACCAGGCACAGCCTGGGGACAAACTAACCCAGGAATAGCCAAAACAGATGAACTGTGCAGCAGAAAGCACACAAAAACAAAGGTTTCAGCTAGCAGCTGTTCCACAGCTCTGACCCATTTTCACACACAAAAAGACTTACAGACAGCAAGGTTCGTCCAAAAATATCTGGAGGTCTTTATCTTTAGTTTCAGTATAAACAAACACAGCATATACACAACAAACCTCATTAACAAACTCAACAGCAACCCACACACAATGCATCGTGTGCTTTGGCTATATAGGAGTGTTTGCTGGTCATCCCTCTGCCTAGCCACAGCTGTGAACAAACCCATTTCAGCTGTGCTAGTCTGTGGTCTGTTGCTCCAACATTTTTCCTTTGGCACTTAAAGCAATATTACCCTGACAGAAGAAGGGGGTAAAGGGCTCGGGTTTTTGGGTGCAGAAGTGGTGAAGAGCAGAGGAAGGGGGAAAACCTACCCTGCAAGGTAGAACAGGAGGAAAAAGAAGAAAGAAGAGGGCGGGGATGCATAGAAAGCAACATTATTATTTTTTTCCACACATGCATATTAAGACAGCAATGCGAACTGGCTGAGTATTTAGTTATTGCAGCTCAATGGGCAAAGATGTGGCTATAGGCCAAGGAGGTGGTGCTGAAAAATGCTCTCAAGCTGCTGATTGGCTGGCCAATGGAGTGCTACGATTGGTTGGGTATGTTTCCTAAACAGCCAATCAGCACACTGAGAATGGCAACATATCCAAGAGAATTATATATGTAGATTTATAGCTTGGCTTTCAATTTCAAAAATGCCCAAGATAATGCCTGTGGCAATGTTCTATACCTTAGGAAAGATTTCCCCACAATAATTTATTATTATTTATTAATTAGATTTATATGCTGCCTTTCTCCCAGAATGGGACCCATGGAGGCTCAAACACATAACAAACGATATTAAAAATACAACACTTAAAAGTTAAAAACAATTAAAATAGTTACAATTTAAAATTATATATAAAACATATAGAAGTTAAAAGAATAAAAACAATAAAAACACATCCCAATAAAAGCCTTTGAGCCTGCAACTATGAATTAAAACTGTGCTGGAATAAAAACATCTTTGCCTGTTGGCAAAAGGAAAACAGGTAGGGGGCCAGCCTAGCCTCCTGTGGAAGGGCATCCCAGGGGGTGAGAGCAGCCACCGAGAAGGCTCTCTCTCACGTCCTCACCAAGCGAGCCTGTGATGATGGCAGACTGAAAGAAAGTCTTCCCCTGATGATCTTAACATTCTGGCAGGTTTGTATCAGGAGATACGGTCATAGAATCATAGAATTGTAGAGTTGGAAGAGACTACAGGGGCCATCCAGTCCAACCCCCTGCCACGCAGGAAATCTTGATCAAAGCATCCCCGACAGATGGCCATCCAGCCTCTGTTTAAAGACCTCCAAGGAAGGAGACCCCACCACGCTCCGAGGGAGTGTGTTCCACTGCTGAACAGCTCTTACTGTCAAAAAGTTCCTCCTAATGTTGAGGTGGAATCTCTGTTCCTAGAGCTTGCATCCATTGATCCGTGTTCCAGTCTCTGGAGCAGCAGAAAACAAGCCTGCTCCATCCTCAATGTGACACCCCTTCAAATACTTAAACAGGGCTATCATAAGGCATGGTTTCCAGACCTTTCACCATTTTAGTCGCCCTTCTCTAGATCCAATTTGTCAATATCCTTTTTGAATTGTGGTGCCCAGAACTAGACACAGTATTCTAGGTGAGGTCTGACCAAGGCAGAATAGAGGGGTCTTTCAAATAGTTTGGACCCAAGCCTTATAGGGCTTTATAGATAGGTCATGACCAGCACTTTGAATTGTGCCTAGAAATGAACCAGTAGCACACATTCGTTGTTCTATTGAATTGTGTTTGGCTTTTTAAATACACCATCTTTTCCCCAATGCTGGGACTTAGGGAGGCTAATTGTAGTGCGTGTATGAGATACTGCTTTTTTCTACCAAAAAGATTGTTTAATCGCATTTCTTATTTTTATTTAAATAAAATTCATGTACATTCTTTCTCTTACACCATGCCATTATGGGAGGGATCATCTAGCCATATTTTGGGAAGCTAACAGACATTGGAAACTGTTTAATGCAGTGTAGATGTGTAAATAGCTATTGCTTAAAAGAATTTGTAAGCCGCTCTGATAGCCTTGTGGCTGAAGAGTGGGGTATAAAAATAAATAAATAAATAAATAAATAAATAAATAAATAAATAAAAGACCGCACACATCCCCCAGGGCCCTTATATTAAAAAACAATTTTCAAAATTCTTTAGAGGCTGTGACCTTTCTCTCACCTGTTTTAAAAGGCATATCTGGCTAACCTTTGTGAAAAGGAAGGAAATGGAAAATCAGCACAGTGACTCCCCTCTTCTCTTGCACCTGTATGCAACTAAATCCACCACTGGGTGAAATGAAAGCTGAGATTTTGGCCCTGGGGTTTAATTAAATGTGAGCTAATTCTCTGTTCTCTTGCCATGAAGTCTTTTCTTCCAGCAAAGCATCTGGAGGAAACGAGCTATTACTGGATATTTCTGAGGGACAAGAGAGGTGCTGCATGCACAGTCACTCTGCTTTTTCCTCAGAGCATCAAACTTAATTACCAGTTGGAAGAGCAAATCCCCTAAGCACAGTGGCGGTTGTGCAGCTTCCATGCATTTCAATGAGTCTTGCACACTGGCATTTTCCTTGCTTGGCAAAAACTATTTTGCTCCATGTCCTGTCTCTGGAGCAGCAAAAGAACAGGCTTGCTCCATCCTCGGTATGACATCCCTTCAAATATTTAAACATAGCTATCATGTCCCCTCTTAACTTTCTCAATTTAGGAAGGATGTTGAGAGGCTGGAACGTGTCCGGAAGAGGGTGATTGAGATAGTTGGTGGTCTGGAGGCCATTCCCTGTGAGGAGCGGCTTAGGGAGCTGGGCATGTTTAGTCTGGAGAAGAGAAGGTTGAGAGGAGACATGAAAGCCATGTTTAAATATTTGAAGGAATGTCATACTGAGGATGGAGCAGGCTTGTTTTATGCTGCTCAAGAGACTAGGACACAGAGCAGCCATCTGTTGGGATGGCTATCTGTCGTGAATGATTTGATTGGGTATTCCTGCATGGCAGGGTGTTGGACTGGATGGCCCTTGAGGTCTCTTTCAACTCTATGATTCTATGGGTCACTGCTCTTATAAACATGCAGAGCTCTGAGTTTTTTAATTTGCAATTTAGTTATGTGTCTTCTTCAGTTGAAACTTCAGCTGGCCATTCAAATCTGCTCATTGCCCCTTATTACAGGGCATGTAGGACTTTTTCAGATGACCTTTATTCCGAGAGAAGACGTCAGGAGAGGTTCACAGCTATCCCGTGGCAGGGGGTGCTTTTCGGACGCTGCCGTCCCTCTCCCGTCACCGTCCATGACAGTTCCGGCGTGGATCTATTGCCACTGTGCCATTTTTTACTCACGGAAGTTGTCTGTGAATAAAAAATGGCACGGTGGCAATAGATCCACACCGGAACTGTCACAGATGGCAACGGAGAGGGACGGCGGTGTCCGAAAAGCACCCCCCTGCCACGGGATAGCTGCGAACCTCTCCCGACATCTTCTCTCGGAATAAAGGTCATCTGAAAAAGTCCGTAGAGTCAGTAGCTGGTTACTAGCTTTTATTTAGGCTGGTGAGGTGGCACCAAAGAAACAATCAACGACTTCTGACATAGGAACATTTCCCCTTCAGTCCTATAATCTCCATCTATCCTAATTTGGCACAGACAATCCCATTTAATCTTCTAACACCCCACTTTTTCAGATGCTCCAGTTTCTCGCCTCACTTCCACTTCCTGCTTGTCCTTAGCTTACTTCAGTTACTACAAATTGAATTCACAGTCCAAAAGTAGTTTCTACTCAATAAATTGAGGTGGGGAGGACAGCAGCAGGGTGGAATCATGTTCTTTACAGTGGACTCAGGCAAAAGCAAACCACTGCAGCCTTTTCTGCTTGTCTGTTCTTCCTCATTAATAACTTCTGTCATCTTGACCACACTCTGATGTTGCTTGCCCATACATGTCCCAGTTTTCGTCTGTGAAATGTAGGAGGATATGCAACCCTAGGCCAAGGCAGAGAAGCTTTGGTCCTCTAGATGTTTAGGATTTCAGTTTCCAGAAGCCCCAGCCAGCTTGAACAGCAATAAAGAAATGTGGAAAATGTAGTTCAAAATGTCTCGAAGGCCAAAGCTTCCTAGGTGTTTTGAATCCAGTGTTGATCAAATAAATACCTGGCTAAGAAATGGGATATAAATACTGAAATCCTTCAAATTGGTTAAATTTTCATTTTTGAACATCAATGATAGTTGAGTTATTGCTGATATACAAACTAGTTTGTTTTTTTCTCTCTCTCTCAATGTAAAGGGATAAGCCCTATGGCAAAATAATATTCATTGGGAGTAAAGACATTGAATGAAAAGGTGGAGGGTCTAAAGAGAGGGGCGAGATATTTTATTTCATGTATGAAACCAGGATATTAAAGTCATATTTATCTGTGAAGACAGTAAATAAAGTACTCAGCTGGATAACTTTTAGGAAGTTCAATGAAGACAATTGTTATATTATTATTATTATAACACTAGAGGTGATTAGAAATGTAATAAGATGTTTGGGATTGATAACAATCAATGATAAATGTTTTATTTTTGTTTGTGTGTTTTTGTGTTTGAAACTAATAAAAATAGTTTTAAAAAGGAATCCAGTGTTGACTACTCAAGTGCAAGAAATATGGTCTGCATATGCTCAGGCAAATTTTAGTGTTGCATGATGTGTTCCAGAAATGAGACATAGCTTTGAAAACAAGATCTTAACACAGTTGAACTGGACTCAGATTCAACAGGAAAATTGATTAAACTCCATATCAAGGTAGACTGGGAAAACAATTTTCCCTTTGATGGCACACCCCATAGGCCAGCTGCAAATATGTGCAAAACCTGCTTCTTTTCATTTAGGCACAAAAGCACAGGAACGCTCACTTTCATGAGTAGCAGCCCTCCCATGGTGAATTTATGGCCACAAAGAACAAAGACTTGAGTAGTGGGTTTAAGTTACAGGGAAGGCTTTGCTTGAACATCAAAAGAAAACTTATTGGCAAGGAGAGTCATTCAGTAATTGAACAGGTATCTAAGGAGGGAGGGAGGATTTTCCTCCTTTGCTGAAGGACTCAGAACAGAGTTTTGCCAGCCATCTGATGGGAATTGTCTAGTTCTGGGGTTTTTGCATTTTTACAGTGGGTTGACCTACCTGTCTCCTTCTGTCATCATGATTCCATGAAATGGCACAAATGAACAAGAAAGCTATGAGTTCTTGTTTATTGATTGATTAATTAGTTAACTAACGCGTCTCCCCCACCCCTTTCTCTCAAATACCGTAGGTCAATCAAAACAAAGTACCTGGAATTTTAAAAAAATAATTAAAAAAAAAAACTAAATAAGCTACCATATTAAAACATGAGTACTTTAAAACAATACTTCTTGTTTACCTTCAATTCATTTCCAACTTATGGTGACCCTAAGGTGACAATGGCAGCACTAGGGGGATGTGGAGAGGCTGAACTGCACCAGGTAACACTGTTGGGGGAGGAGTGACACAAGCCTTAGTGACACCACAGTAAGGCGAACCTATCACAGGCTTTCCTTGGCAAGATTTGTTCAGTGGGGGTGGCCTTTGTCTCCCTCTGAGGCTGAGAGAGTGATTTGCCCAAGGCCACGCAGTGGGTTTCCATGGCCAAGGGGGAATTTGAACCCTGGTCTCCAGTGTCGTACTCCAACACTCTAAAGTGTGAGGAAAACACACTGCTAATGACTAGATGGATGTGAAATGAGTTTGATTGGTTTTGCCCAGTTTTCAAGTCCCAGGCTTTTGGCATCCAAAATGTCATCAGTATGATTGGGCTGAATAGCTGGGCCTCACAGCCCAGAAAAAAACCCAAGGAAAATCTACGTTTTTGGTTTGTTTGTTCTTTCCATTATCTTGCTAGGACTAGATTTTGATCTCATTGGGACTAGAGGCCCTGCTGTATACACACTTGTATGTGTGCATGTCAACATCCTTCCATTTATTTTTAGAACTGAGTCAAGACTTTCAACATTGAAACTTGCTGTTTTTAAAACCACATTTTAGCTTTAGTAGTGGCTGTCCTTAGTCGGTAATGGCTACCCTTGGGTGTAGTACTCTTTGGCTGTGTGCTACAAAGTATCAAGCAGTTCTTTATAGCTAAACTGTAAACCAAAGGGATGAAATACGAATAGTTTCACTGGTTTTGATATAGCAATGCTGGCTTTTGTCTGCTTGGGCCCTTTTGTATGAGCCTGGCAAGATCCAGTATTTCTCCTGCATGCTGTTTGAAGCTTTGCAGAATAATACTGCACACATTGGCTGGCATACTGTTAGTCCCAGCTAGAGTAGCCCTTGAATCAATTGTTGAATGGTCAGTCAACACATGGGTAAATCTTATTGATTCAACAGATCTAATCTAGTCAGGACTTAGAACAGAATTTAGGCCATTCTGTTTACCTGTTAACATTACTAGAAGTAAATGAAGATAAGCAGTTATTTCTCAAAAGTCTGGTAGATGCAAGCTGTTTTCATGTCTTTCCACATTTTATGAATATCTGATATGGAGGTGTGTGTGTGTGTGTGTGTGAAAAGAGATAGGAGATTACCTATTAATAGCTCCATTGAAGGTACCTCCCAAGGCTGGCTTCCTTCCCAAAAGGAGATTAATGTTTATCTCTACTGTGTATTTTTCTACTTTCAGAACTGAAAATATCAGCCTAATATGTGGCACAGTAGCCATTGTTGATGGCACATAAAAGGAAGAAAGGGAGATTTTACTGTTTGAATGTATTTGAATGTATGTGTGTTGGGAGTTTCCAATTAAATATTTCCACTGCAAGTTCAGAAGCTTATCTGTCTTTGAAAGAAGACAAAGACAAAGTTGTTTCACCTGCAGCTTGTGTACATAGCCATGGGCGGTTCTTGTTATGTCACATTGCAAACTATTTCCTTCCTCTTTTGTGTATTGATGACAGAACAGATTCCAGTTAGGGTAAATAGAGCCTTCTGTTCACATTGCTTCAAAGGAGGCCATTTTACAAAGGCAAACACAATATGGGAGACAGGAGGCCCAGGCAGCCTGCTGTGTGTAGTCTGAAGCAGAGTCAGCAGGGAACCACAGCGCTTTTCAATATGGAAGCTGTGATAAATTGAGTGCGGGGTGGGGTAGTTGCCTGTAGCAAGGATACATGGGTGGAGATCTCTTTCATACTACATGATTATAGCACTTAGATACCACTTTCACTGTGTGGAATCCTGTGATCTGTAGATTTGTGAGGTATTCAGAATTCTCTGTCAGAGAGCTCTAGTGCCTCCCCAGATGACCAATCCCATGATTCCACAGGATGCATCAATGGAAAAGTGATATCAGAGTGCTATAAACTGGAAGTGTGAAAGCAAACCAGATCTTCAAACAGGCAGAAGGTACATTTCTCTCTGTGCCTAGCCTTCTGAAATCCCAGTTTTTTGGGGGAAAGATGGTGGCTCTTCCTGTAGAAAATGCTCATCCCACAATTCTTATGTGCATACAGGTTGCCCCCTCCCACAAGGATTTGTGGGAGTTTGATTCCCAAAATTACCATGAATACCAGAAACTACAGATAATAGCAAACCCTATTAAAATAAAGGACCAGATGGGATTTGGTGCCTTGAGGGTATTTCAAGGGGGGAGAAGCTAAGCCCCTACATGCCTAGTCTTAGGGGGAGTTTGAGCCCTTGCCCCACCCTCTCCTGCCATTCAGGAGAAAGACAGACATGTTGTGAAGTAAAAGGTGGATCCCTTGTAGCAGACTGGGATTGATTATAGGTCCCATCCTAGTTTGAATGGTTTGAGGACTATTAGCATACCGGTATATTTGTTAAGCTCATATATTTGTGAAGCTCACACTATGAAGTTCAAGTATGAGAGAGTCTCTATGAATGCCCCTTTAAATTTCATGAATACAGTTTCCCAACTAGCATGCACGTAAATTTCTTCAGAAAACTTAGATATGCTGCTTGTCCAGATAGTATTAAATTATCAACTTTACATTAGACTTTGGAACTCCCTCTCTAGAGAGGCCAGGATGGCCCCATATTTTCTCTCCTTTCAGCAACAAATAAAAACCTTCTTGTGCCATCAGGCATTTACAATCTGATGGGGGCTGGGCTTGTACATGCTGTGCAGTTTTGTTTTTAACGTGTAAATAGTTTAATATTTTTAATGTTTTAAAATATTTTAATACTGTAAATTGTTTAATCTGTTTTTTAAAATTTCGTAAATTTCAAATATTTTTAATATTTTTGTACTGTTTTAAACTCACTGTTAGCCACCTTGAGTCCTTATATTGGGAGAAAGGCAGGATATAAATAAAGATGATGATGATGTTGATGATGATGACGATAATCTGCAATTTACTCATATTGAGGAACAAGGGTATAAAAACAGGACAGGGCTCCTGAATCTTTAAGAGCTGCATGGAAGATGGAATTTTTTGTTTTTTTAAATTTTATATATACATTGATAATTTATATATTTGTATTTAATACTATCTGGACAAGCAGCATATCCAAGTTTTCTGAAGAATATATATATATATTCTTCAGAAAACTTGGATATGCTGCTTGTCCAGATAGTATTAAATTATCAATTCTGCGTTATCCTAGACTTTGGAACTCCCTCTCTAGAGAAGCCAGGATATATAAAATTTTATACATATAATTTTATATTTCATATATATATATATATACTCTCTCTCTCTCTCTCTCTCTCTCTCACACACACACACACACATTTTGTATGGCTTTTCATCTGTACTGGTTTTAACAATTTGTAAGTCACTTTGATTGGGGAAAATACAGGATGGAAAAGAATAAAATCATCATAATAAAATAATAATTTCAGCAAGTGTTGCTCATCACACAGTCTCCACCTGCTGAAATTTCCTTTTCTGCACAACCATTGTAGGTACAGGAGCCCTACACTGTGTTTCACCTGGTAATGCTGCGAAGAACTGGTGCAATGTGATGTTTCAAGAAATCTGGATTTCAATGCTTAATTTAGCTATTTGTAATTATTACCTGTATGGGCTTCATATCTTCCTCACAACAACCACATGAGGTTGATTAGGCTAAAAAATGGGAACTGACTCAAGGCTGCCTGGTGAGCTGCATGGCTGAGTCAGTATTTGAACTTTGGTCTTCCTAGACATTTTACATCTCAGTGTCTATAGCCGTGAACTCATTATGTGGCTTTACACCATGAGTAGGGATTATAAGGCCCTCCAAATGTTATTTGACTACAAGTCCCATCAGCCGTAGCTAACATGGCTGATAATTAGAAATGCTAGAAGTTTCAGTTCAACAACATCCAGAGAGCTACATAATTCCAACTCCTGTTTTCAGGCTTCTCCTTTCTTCCTCATCTTCAGTTTGCTGTTATGGTTACTCAGTTGGATCCATGGGGGTTCGGTTCCCAGACTTACCCCAGATACTGGAAACTGCAGGTAACAGGGAACCCTAAATGAAGGACTCCTGTTAAAACCATACCATAGAGTTGCTTTGGAAGACCTAGAAGATGCCTAGAGCGGATGCCTCTCTTTCCAGCACAACTGTATGGTATGTGTCCCTATTTTGTGTCCTATGGATAACTGAAACTGCAGGTATTGATTCCACAGATATGGGGGTTTGACTGTACATTTCTTGAAGCTATGTCACTGGTGTGCCACTATTTTCTGCAGGGAACCCATTGTGAAAGACAGAAATGCATCCCTAAGTTCTTACAACTCTGTACCATAGAGTTTCTGTAGATCTCAGATCCCCACAATGTATTTATTGTGCATGTCAGCCATCATGATAAATTATGCATATTTATTGCAACTCCATTGATAATTTTTAGAGGTGATTATCTGTCTGTCGGATCAAATAATTCTGAGGAAAAAGAAAAACAGAATTTTGTGTGCTGGTACTGTGAGGTTGTGTATCTTGTAGGCTGGGAGCATGGGGGTGAGAAGGAGTTTTGAAGAGTGGTTTTGAATGACACAGAGAACTATGTGTTCAGAGGAACAGGTTTGTGTTTGATAATTCAGATCTCACCTTTGCCATGTGTACAGCTGACTGGGCAAGTGAATTGCCTTTCACCCCACTAGTTTACCTGTCTGTGAAGTTTGTATTTTGTCACTGATTATGGCAGCCATTTTCTGAACCTCCATTTTGTGATACTTTCTTAATATGCTTGCTAACTGGCCTCAAAGGGTTGGAGATTCAGACTTCCACTAGCAAGGGGAAGGGAGGAGACAGAAGCAGTCAGCATTCAGAAGAGAAATTAGGCACAATTTTTTTTTTTTTGAGAAGTGAAGACAAGGGGGGCGGTTACACGGGAGGATAAAGTGTGGGAAATTCCAGATTACTGTCCTTTCGCATCAGCAGTGCCCAGTTCACATGAATTTTTGCTAAGTTGGAAGATGCGGTGAGTTATGGGTTTCATAGTTTACACGGCATGGCCTCAAGAACATTAAAGCCAGGCAGGAGGTGGGGAGGAAGCAAGGAGGGGGCAAGGGGGAAAAAGATATAAATAATGACGGAGGAAAGCACAAACACACACAAACGAACGATTTGCTGAGACTCCTTTTTCTCTAGAATGCAGTTGAAGCCTGACTCTCTCCCTCTCGTGGGAGGGGGGGATCCCTGCCAGGACAGGTGCACACACAGAAAAGAAGCAGCTGGGGGGAAGGAAAGCAGTCAAAAGGAGATCCCTGCCATAGCGCGAGCATGCGCACGCACGCACACACAAAAGGATGATTAATCGATCAGCCGGTTGATCTCTCTCTCATACACACACACAAACACACACACACAGAGAGGGAGGGAGGGAGGGAGGAACAGTAGTTAGAAAGCAAGCCGGCTAGCTTGATGTTTTTATTTCAGACTCATCTCTTGCAAGTCAAACCCCCTCCTTCCTTGGTCAATTGAAGTAATCAGGATTAACTTCTGCTGTCCCAAAAGCCTTGAATAAAGACAAGGGGCTGAAGGGAAGCACAAACAAAGGAAAAGCACGACGGTGCGATCGGCCAATTGCCGCACGTACGAACGCACACTCATACACACACACCACCCAAGCAGGGGCTAGCCCCATTACCAATAGTCTTCCCTGCCCCCAAAGCCTTCCTTTGAAACAGACGGAAGGGCTCAGAGCAGATTTCCATAAGTGGGCTGCTAGCAGAAGAAGGGGCAAATGGCAGGCTTGGTGGATTTCTCTCTCCAACCCCTCCATCTATTCGGAGAAGGCACAATGGTCACTCCAACCAATCAGGATTCAACTCTGCTCACACTAATTCGAAAAGGTCTCTGTAAGTTCACACAGACATTTGTGAATGGTAAGTTCACACGGCCAATTGTGCGCATTTTTGCGAACTTTATCAAAAAAGTCAGGAAAATTAGCGAAAGCTGATACTGCGCGACTTATGGGTTTTTCGCACCCCCCCCTTCTTAAAAGGGCGCTGTGGCTTTGAAATGCGTGGGAACTATCCAGCTTCTTGTTGCATTCTTTGAGGATTTATTTTGCCGTGTAAACAGCCCCAAGGTGTAATCAGCTCACCCAGGGGCGGTTTAAGGAATTTTGGGGCCCCCTGCAATGCTTTACTTTGGGGCCCCCATATGTTTATCTCAGATCAATGTAACCTAACCTATTCACCGTACAGGATGTTCAGATTATAGTAGGACCCCCATATCGATGGATTCATTATCCATGGAACATAAAACAGCACACCTACCATAGAGTCTTCCTAGAAAATGTGTCTTCCCTAGCCCTTTTCTAGGCCCTCCAAGGCAACTCTATGGTATTTTAAACCAGAAGTCCCATTATTTTCAATGGTGTTCACTATTATTCATGGTTTTCAGAATCCACGCCCCCCCCCCCGAACCAATCCCCAGTGGATAAGAGGGACCTACTATATTACATAATTTGCCACCAATAATTTAGTTTTAAAACTATATTATAGGCACTAACATAATATTTTTTGTTTATTAGCAATTAATGTAATGGTGTAGATTTCCTCAAAGAAAATAAAGAGTAGACTACAAGCTAAACATGAGTTAGCAGTGTGATGCAGCAGCAAAAAATGCCAATGCGATTCTAGGCTGCATTAATAGGAGTAGTGTCTAGATCAAGGGAAGTAATAGTATCACTCCATTCTGCTTTGGTCAGACCTCACCTGGAATACCATTTCCAATTCTGGGCACAAGAAAGATACTGAGAAGGATGGTGCGAGGTCTAGAAGCCATTACGCCCTATGAGGAATGGCTTAGGGAGCTGGGTATGCTTAGCCTGGAGAAGAGAAGGTTGAGAAGTGACGTGATAGCCATGTTTAAATATTTGAAGGGATGTCATATTGAGGAAGGAGCAAGCTTGTTTTCTGCTGCTCCAGAGACTAGGACACAGAGCCATGGGTTCAAACTACAGGAAAAGAGATTCCACCTGAATATTGGGAAGAACCTCCTGCCAGTAAGAGCTGTTTGGAAGTGGAATACACTGCCTTGGAGTGTGGTGGAGTCTCCTTCTTTGGGTTTTTTAAAACATAGGTTGGATGGCTGAAGAAGACCAAGGGGGAAAGGGAGGGGAGAGGAACCAAGACATGTTAAAAGCAGCTGGAAAGATGGGCTGGAGGGGATCTATGTGCAAGGAAGGAAAGGGAAGGAAGGAAGGAAGGAAGGAAGGAAGGAAGGAAGGAAGGAAGGAAGGAAGAAGCCCTTTCTGAGGGAGACAACCCTCAAATTCCCTGTCTCTCTCTCACACACACACTCACCCTCTCTGACGTGCCTTTCCCTCCAGCTTCTGCCATGGAGGGCTGCTGTTTCTTTCTCTTTCTCTTTAGTTTTGGAGAACCTGTCTTGTTTGTTTTTTTAAAAAAGCCAGCAGGAGGTTTTTGGAGGAGGAGGGTAAGAGGGGGCTCCTCCCGGCTGTCTCCTGGCTGTCTCCTTCGTCAGATTAAGGAGGCCAACACGGGGCCCCCTCTTGACCTCGGGGCCCCCTCTTGACCTCGGGGCCCCCTGCCAATGCTGATCTGGCAGACAGGTTAAACCGGCCCTGAGCTCACCACAGCCAAATTGCCAGAAAGTTTCAGCTCACCTATGACTGAAAATCCCTCTTTATGCAATCTTTATTTTTCCTTCCTCTTCACCCAACACATTTTTACACGACTTTGTCAGGATATTAATCCTGTAGAGCAGTAAAGGATAGGCTATTTGCCACAGGAAATAGGTAAGTATTAGTAACAGACAATCTCAGCATCATCATACACCCAAAAAAAAAAATGGTTTCCAGGTCTCCTTTCAAGGTATGGATCACTGAAGACTGAAAAGACCTGGCAATGTTCTTCTCCTTTTATGGCTCACATCAGTAAGCCTGGGTAACTTTCTCTGAAATGTGCCATTGCTGAGTCAGTGATACTGAACTCATAAAATGCCCAGAGCAATCTCAACTCCTTAGTATAATACTTTTTGGATGTGCAAGGGTGACTCATATAAGCTGACTACTCTTTCCAGTGGTAACTGGCCTGCTTCTCAGGTCTTTGAGGGGGTGTGGAAAGTTTCAAAATGCTCATGACTGCTAGGAGGTGCTTGATAGCATTAAATTAGGTGCTGTATAGCCACCCTTCATGGAAATGAACCACAAATTACTTGTAACATTGTTTTAATGATGGTTTTCAGAGTCACAGGTTGCAATAGAATGTGTACAGCCTGATTCTGGATCACCATTAGTCAGCGGCATCCCATATAATGCCATAGTATTATGCTGAAATGGCCATAAGCCAAGGGTTGGGTGTTAGTCTGTAGCACTCTCACCAGACTGTCTCCCATTATTTCCCCAGCTACTGTCATGAAGAGAACCTGTAATCACTATAAGAGTTCAACAACACCCTATTCCCTCTGAGATTATGTGATAGTAGAGCTTCCTCAAGTCATTTTGACTACAGTAATGAAGTCCTTTGTGCATGTGAAGGCTAAAGAGGAGCAAGGGGAAGTACTACTAATTCCCCCAGTGAGGTGGATTCTGTAGTAATTCCTTGTTACTGTTGTTACCTTTTATTTTGAAAGGGCTCCTGTGCCTTTAGCAGGGGTATATCAAACAACATTCAATGTGTCAAATATTTTGCTATAAGTTAGGGTATGAAACAGATCTGAATGCATTTGTGTTGCATTCCTGGTGGTTTTTGATATATTGTAACTGCATAAACAAGCTGCTATGTGATAGAAGATGGAGCCAAAGAAAAATTAGCACCCTTATCCTTGGAACATTTTCCATTTGCCACTTAATATGAGCACTGATATGATCACAGGCAGATAGATGTATGTTGTAATGGCACAGTCCCTTCAGTTGCAATGAGCGACCAACAACAGTTATCACAACTGTGATTCAATTAAGTAAACAACTGCAAATGCAAATGCAGAACCTGTGTTCTTCCTAGGAATAAGAGAGACATTGAAAGAGAGAGAGAGAGAGAGAGAGATCTTTAAATTCATGTTGCTTCTTTTTCCTTTATCCTTCCCATTACAATTAGGTCTCACTTCCAAATTGTGCATTTCCGTGTCAGAAATACCATGCAACTCTATGTATAAACTGTTATATGTGCTCATGTCAGCAGTGGCTTTGACCGCTAAGCAGCTTTCAAGAGGAAGGAAGGCCTGAGACTCTTAGCTAAGGGCATTGCAAGATGAGACAAAGGGATGAGGGGTTCCTCTTTTTAATACTAGGCAGGGATATGTTTTCTAGGTCCCAGGGGCAGAAAACTGGCCCCAAGAGCCACTGCAATTGGCTTCCCCTGTTGTGGCTACTTCACTATGCTGTCTCTAAATGGAAACTTTTGAAAAGCGGTAAGCCCTACCCCCATGTCGTTTTGATCCTGAATCCATGGATGCATGAATAACCTTACTAGTATGAACACAGAAATGATCTTCATACGTCCTTGTGCAATTTGCTTTCTAAAGGAGCATGGTAGTTTTGTCTGGGGGGTCGTTTACATGGCAAAATAAATCCTCTAAGAATTCGCAAAGACTCCTATTAGTTCCCACATGTTTCGATTCAAAGTCACCCTATTCAGAAGGAGGGGGGCCCCAAAACTTTAAAGTTGCGAGGTAAAAGCTTTTGCTACTTTCCCCAACTTTTTTGATAAACTTCGCGGAAATGCGCACAATAGGCGGTGTGAACTACCTATTCGCAAAAGGCTGTGTGCTCTACCAGTCTGCTGCTGGAGCCTTGTCCTCACCCTCCCCACTTGCCTCAGAAGCCAACGGGAATGGGGGGGGGAACAGCTCCCCCATGTGAACTGCTAAATCGCATACTTATCGGGATTTATCAGAATGGCCAAAATCATGTAAACTGCTCGGCTCAGAATCGAAATGGAAGTAAGCTGGCATTTTCCGCATTAAAAGTGGTCGTGTAACTGACCCCTGGGTTTTTTAAAATTAGGGTCTTTAAAATTATTGTATGTAAACCATTTAAAGAAGGCTAATAATTATGATGGCCTTATATTTTATGAAAGCCATGAATGCAGAGTTGGCCAATGGCTCCATTCCAGCGTCTTGGATACCTCCTATGAAACCAGGAGCAGTTCTGATCAACTCCAGCATGCATTCACCCCAAAGCAACAGAGTCACAGATGCCTTCTGCATGGATGAATCCTCAGACTATTTTTTAAATCAAAGCACTGTTTTAGGAGGGGCAGTATTTAAAGTCTGGTGTTCATAATTCCATATTGGTAGCAGAATGTCAGAAATAAGTCCTGTTCATACACAGCTGGAATTCATATGCTTCAATGTCAATGAATTGTTTGGTCAAACAAATTAGTAACTCAAATGAATAGATGCAGTACCAGTTAAGCAAGGCAATTTCTAAGTTGTACTTAAGTATACTCCAATGATAGTATCTAGTAAATGGTTGCATATAGCTGATGCACATACTAAATTTAATACACATGTTTTAATATTAGCTTCTGAGGGTCTAGGGGCCATTATTGTCTTTCTCTGGATCTTGGCAGGCTGCTTTCCCAGCCCCTAAATTTTTTACTGCCAAACACAAATTGAAGCTCCAAAAATCTTGCAGGGCAAGATTCATCATTTAAATCTTTTCTCTCTCCCTCTCTCTCTCTCTCTCTCTCACACACACACACATGCTTAGCCCAGGAAAAGCCTGGAGATCAGGTCTGCAACTGGCTGCAGAGGTCCTCCAAGGGGTGTTTTTTCTTTGATCCCTGCACCTGCCATAAGCCCTGTGCCCTTCAATTTAAGAGGTTGAGTACTGATCTGAGGAGTTAGCATTGAAAAGAGAGCCTTAGCTCTTGGCTCTGCCTTTTATCATCTACTTCCTTGTTAATAATGCTGCCCAAAGCTGAGTCACCAATAACTATAAACTTCCAAGTCTGAACATGAATTAGGAAATTGTGTTCTCAGAACAACATCTGCCCAGTCCACAGTCCGTATTCGTAATTTGCTAGCCAATTGGACAGAATGAGGTCCTGAGGTTGTTACCTAAATTACTTTTTCCTGAGGCAGAAATAATCCCTGCTCAGCAAGATGCATGTTGTCTGAAACATTCTTGTCGCTACCCATACACCAACCAGATCAATCTCTATGGAGGAAAATTTGCAGTGTATGATGTGACCATCAGGTACAACAATTTCCTCCTTTTCATTATCTACCTGTATCCTTCTAGTTTATGGATGCAAAAGGACTCCAGCCTCAGGCATCCTTGATTGCTTCTAGTGCTTCCTGCTCAATCATTCAAGGATGTTTCTTTAATTCAGAGGTGAGAATCATGCAGCTGTCCAGATGCTGGAGTGCAGCTCCCAACAGTCCTAGCCAGCATAGCCAATTAGTTATGAATGCTCGAAATTGCAGTTCAACAACAACTTGTGGTCCAAACAATTTTCAGTCTTGCTTTGACTGTATTTGAAGTCACCTCTTGGTTCATAGAAGCATAGAACTATTGGTAAACCAAAGGTTATTTTGTCCAGCCCTGTGTCAGTGCAGTAGTGCTAATTTGCTCTTGTCAGTTGTTGTATATTCAGTGAAGGGGTTATTTATTTGTTGGATAGCTTTCTTTCCCCACATATGGGACCCAAAGAAAGGGGATAGGTATTGTTGCAAGTGGATAACTATGTAACCCATGTGTAATTGTGATACAGACAATCACTGATAATTATATATTAATTGCTTCTTTCTTTGTTACTGACATCTTTGGTGGGTTGGGCAGAGTTACATAATATTTTTCCTGGTAAAAAAATGAAAAAAGAAGAAAAAGAGAATAAGAAAAGACTTTTCCTACAAGTGGACTAGTCCAGTAGTGGGGGATGCATAGGCCTCCAACAATTCATACCTGTATGTGTATATTATTGTTGTTGTTGTTGTTGTTGTTGTTGTTGTTTGCCTACAAGTCATTTCAGATTTATGGCAACCTTTTGGGGGGTTTTCTTGGCAAGATTTGTTCAGAGAGGGTTGCCATTGCTTTCCTCTGAGGCTGAGAGTGTGTGACTTGCCCAAGGTAATCCAGTGGGTTTCCATAGCTGTGTGAGGACTGAACCCTGGTCTCCCAGTGTCCTAGTCCAACACTCATATCACTATACCACACTGGCTCTCATATGCGTGTGTACATATGTCTATAAAGCTAGCTAAAGATAGCAGTAAAAATTGCTCAAAACTGTAAGTGTTCAAAACCAAAGAAAGTGTTTATGTATTTTTGCTGCTGTGGATCAGTTGTTGCATTTTTTAAAAAAATAAAAAGCATAACTGGATAAGCACGCCTGTATGTTTGTCATATAGCAGGTAGCACAGCCTCAAAGGGCTTGTTTTTAAAGTTAAAAGTGAAATAAAACTTAATCAAGACAAGAAGACCCATTAGTCTGATGCAGGCAGGCAAGAGGGAAGTTGAATCTTTCCTCAATCACTAGTGAAGTCACCAAAGATTTGCTAGAAACTGTAACATTTGCGCAGCTCTGTTCTGTGCATCAAGCCCAAAAAGGACCAAGGGCAATGGGCAAGAAATGAGAGAGAGGAAGTTTCTCATGACCCCAGCAGTTCTGTATCACCTGCAGAGCTTAATTAGCAAGGAAGGATTTCTACCCTTTGTACTGCATGTCCATGTCCATGTAATTGAGTTTGTAACAAAGCATTTCTAAGGATCTTGGGAACCAACCCTTAGGGAGGGAGAAAATAGAATTAAACCAAAAGACCTATAATTACTCATAAAGTGAAGTGGCACACCCAAGGGAGAACCTCCCAATAATACTTAAGTACAATTTTAAGGGATTAAGTTCAATTGTCATCCACATTTATTTGTTCCCTACTTTCCTACCTTTATAGATTACTCTTTCATCCATGGGCAACCAGGTGTTCTCCCATCCTGAGAGTGCCCAGAGCCATATCCATTTCCCTCAGTGTAGAACAGTTTCATGTGCCCAACACTTATAGCCAAAGAAAGAGAAAAAGGGAGGGCCCATTTATACAAGGGAATAAAATGTGGATTAGTACGCAGTAACACCAATTTGCAGCAACTTTCATTTGTCTCCATTATTATTTTTTTCAAGATCACTGGTGTGCAAAGCTATCGGTGTTTGCTGTTTGAACAGGCATACCAGCAAATCAAGATGGCAGTTTTATTCTCCCCAAGTTGCCACCACCAAGACAGTATTAAAAAAAAAAAAAACTAAATCCAAGGTGAGGAAGAGTGATCTTCTGCTTAAATAAACAAAAGGAAAAGGAAAAAAGAAAGGCCATTTTGTTGCCTCAGCACATTATCAATACAGCAAAAAAACAACATGGCAGTTCCAGGCACTGCCTTGTTAGCAAGCTCTACCCCCTGCACACATCCAACCAATCAGCTAACCACTTTGGGAATGTGCAGTGATGTGATTTGGTTGTCCTAATGAGCAGGAGTACTCATTTCCCCTGCAGTTTTAAAAAAAATGATGTAGCTTTTGCATTTTATTTTATTTTTATTTTTGGTCCCACACAATGATTCAACACAAAATCTCATTTAGACAGATGGACTTCCCCACAAACTCCATGAGGAGTTTTTTTTTTTCATTGTCTAGATGGGCCCGAAGCCTATGCTGTATGCAAGCATTATATATACCAAGGCACCAAAAAAAATTCAGAGAAAATTTCACTCAACAGAGGACAAATTAAAAAATTCAGGGGGTGCTACACCATTTCTCTGACTGCCACTTCTTTGCTCAAAATGCCGCCCTCCCATAGTTCCTTTTCCCCTATGAAGCTCAAACACAAACAAGGAATGGAAACCTTATATGAAGTGAATACATAGGCAGAAGAAAGGCAAAGAATCTCCTCTGGCACCTCTCTCCTAGTTTCTTAAAATAAAGGCCATCTGAGTTCCATTAAGGAAATTATCAGGAGCTCTAACTATGGTGTGATAACAACACCAGGAGATTGCGAAAGGGCTTGCTTTTCAGACGACGTCATTCCCGTGTTGTCATGCTCCTGTTTGGCTATCATTACGCCAGTGCTTCTTTATATTGATGGTCTAAGCCATCAATGAATCCCCCATTCCATTTCTGTAACGGAATGTCCTGTGACTGAAATGGTGCCCCGTTATGCTGACGCAATGCCAGCGTCTGGGAGGTCTGTGCCAGAACACTTCCAGGTGAGATCAGGACATCAAGGTAAGTGACACAATCTTTTGTACCCTCCCCAGGTTACTTGTAATGATTTAAGTGTGTTTTGTGCTTGGTGTTACTTTTACTGTTGTAGTTTGCTTTTTATTTTTGAATTTTGAATGTACAAGAAATGGAAAAAGGGGGAAATCACCAAAGAAGAATTCAAACAAATAGCTAGTTCATGTAGGGGGAAAGTCAGAAAAGCCAAAGCTCACATGGAGTTCAGGCTTGCTGGAAAGGTTAAAAACAATAAAAAGGGCTTTGGGAGGTATGTCCGCAACAAAAGGAAGAACAGGGAAATGGTAGGGCCGCTGCGGGGAGAAGATGGCGAAAGGCTAACAGGGGACAGAGAAAAGGCAGAACTACTGAACACCTTCTTTGCTTCAGTCTTCTCCCAAAGGGGGAACAGTGCTCAACCTGGGGAAGATGGAGCAGATGATGCAGTATGGGAAATACAGCACAGAATTGGTAAAGAGGTAGTTCAGGAATACTTGACCAGTATAAATGAGTTCAAGTCTCCAGGGCCAGATGAACTTCATCCAAGGGTATTAAAAGAACTGGCAGGAGTAATCTCGGAACCACTGTCAATAATCTTTGAGAATTCCTGGAGAACAGGAGAGGTCCCAGCAGACTGGAGGAGGGCAAATGTTGTCCCCATCTTTAAAAGTGGGGGAAAGAAGACCCAAATAATTACCACCCAGTCAGCCTGACATCAATAACAGGAAAGAGTCTAGAGCAGATCATTAAACAGACAGTCTGTAACCACTTAGAAAGGAATGCTGCGGTCACAAAAAGTCAACATGGATTTCTCAAAAACAAGTCATGCCAGACTAATCTCATCTCTTCTTTTGATAGAGTTACAAACTTCATAGATGAAGGGAACGCAATGGATGCAGTGTATCTTGATTTCAGTAAGGCTTTTGACAAGGTCCCCCATGATATTCTTGCAAAAAAATTAGTAACCTGTGGGCTAGACAATGCAACTGTTAGGTGGATTTGTAATTGGTTGACTGACCAAACCCAAAGGGTAGTCACCAATGGCTCCTCTTCATCCTGGAGAGAAGTGACCAGTGGGGTGCCACAGGGTTCTGTCCTGGGTCCAGTGCTATTCAACATCTTTATCAATGACTTGGATGAGGAAACAGAGGGTATGCTTATCAACTTTGCAGATGACACCAAATTAGAAGGTGTAGCTAATACCCCAGAGGACAGGATCAGAATCTAAAATGACCTCAACAGATTAGAAAGCTGGGCTATTATTAACAAAATGAATTTCAACAGGGAGAAATGTAGGATGCTACACTTGGGCAGTAAAAATGAAATGCACAGATATAGGATGGATGACACATGGATTGAGGGCAGTACATGCAAAAAGGATCTAGGAGTCTTAGTGGACCACAAGCTGAACATGAGTCAGCAGTGTGATGCAGCAGCTAAAAAAGCCAATGCAATTCTAGGCTGCATCAATAGGAGCATAGTGTCTAGATCAAGGGAAGTACAGTAATAGTGCCACTGTATTCTGCTTTAGTCAGACCTCACCTGGAATACTGTGTCCAGTTCTGGGCACCACAATTCAGGAAGGATATTGACAAGCTGGAACGTGTCCAGAGGAGGGTGACCAGGAAGGTGGGTGGTCTGGAAGCCATGCCCTATGAGGAGCAGCTTAGGGAGCTGGGCATGTTTAGTCTGGAGAAGAGAAGGTTTAGAGGGGACGTGATAGCCATGTTTAAATATTTGAAGGGATGTCATACTGAAGATGGAGCAGGCTTGTTTTCTGATGCTCCAGAGACTAGGACACGGAGCAATGGGTTCAAACTACAGGAAAAGAGATTCCACCTAAACATTAGGAAGAACTTCCTGACAGTAAGAGCTGTTTGGAAGTGGAATACACTGCCTCGTAGTGGGGTGGAGTCTCCTTCTTTGGAGGTTTTTAAACAGAGGCTGGATGGCCATCTGTCGGGAATGATTTGATTTTGTATTCCTATATGGCAGAGTGTTGGACTAGATGGCCCTTGAGGTCTCTTCCAACTCTATGATTCTATTAGTTTCCCTCACTCTCATTTTCTTGTGAGAGCAGCCAAGATTTCAATCCAGGAAGTGAAAGGAGCTCCGTTTGAGCTCCATTCATTGCTGGGCTGCCCTGCCAAGGCAAGGAGCTGAGAATAAGGTAGGTTTGAAAACTTTTTTATTTTGGGACGTTACAGGGATGGGAGAGGGGCGGGAGAGGAGACTGTGAGATGCCAACACTTCTTTTTGTTCCCGTTTGAAAAACCCCAACCTCTCTTTAAGTGGAACATTTCGCTAGGCTCATAAACTCTTTATATAATCATCCCAATGTTACATAGGAAAGAAGGTGCTTAAGAAAGCTCAGTGGTCAAAATTCTATACACTTTATACTTTTAGCATATTGTAGTATGCAATAGCATAGATATGATGGATCCCATAGTTGTACATCCAGTTATCCAAATGGTACCATGATATTGAGTTCACCCATGATGAAAAGGTGGATTATCTCCCTACTCACCAACCCAGAAGTGTGAGAGAGGGTTGTGTGCGTGTATTTACAGAATGGCTGCACTAGGGACCAGAACTGAGCAACCTCTGAGTAAGTACAATGGCTTGGGTACAATAAGTAAGTGCATTAAGTTACACTAGCCTAATGTCCAAACAAAATTCTGGCCGGTAGAAGTAGAAGTTCTCAGCAATGCTCCCAGATTCAAGTTTACCAAGTGCCTGAAGTAAATTATTGCACAGAAACTGGTTGTGTTTTACCTTGAAGTATATGGGAACCTGATGTCGTCTTTGCATCTGCCCTCTTGTCTTTCCCTAGGTTGTCCAGGGCCTAGTCATTGGGAGGTTAAGTAGTCACTATACAGAGCGGACCCTGCTCATGCTGAGTGTCTTAGTCTTCTGTGGAGTTGGCATTGGTATGGTAAGTCTATGAACCTGTATGTCTATCAGCTGATAATACAACACTTGCATACTATTTACTTGGTAATGTGCAGCTGAACATATCAAATGTATTGGGTTTGAGGTAAGCGGAAGTGATGTGGTTTTGCTGAAGTTTGTCTATTCACAGAGGCAGCCATTGTCACTGGATATTGTAGTCCTCAAGTGATGACCAATAAATCAGACCAGTTATTTTCTGAAACCAAACAGACTACAGTAGTTAACTTATAGTTAGATTAACTGGCTAAGTAGTTGGTGTTTGTTTGATATAATCAAGTAATTTGCTGTATTTTTGTGTTCTAGAAGCTAAGGAAACCAAAACAAAGCAAAAGTTTGGTACTGTAATTCCTTTATTAGGACCAGCACAAAGGTGTACAAGTTTTTAAGTCCTCCAGAGCTCAGATAAGGCAGGGGATAGGAGAAAAGAAAATCCAGGTGTTAGTCTGGATGTGGTAGCCATGGTGTCTGCAGTTAAGCAGTCTGAATGCATCACTAGATGCCTCACTTGTGGATGTGCGGGTATCAGATTATACTTAGCAATGCACACTGGGAGAAATACAGTTGCTGGTCCCCATTTTTGCAAACACAAAAGGCTGTGTCCACTTCAGAGATCTGCCTTTTCGATTGTGTGACGTACTGTACATTTGTTTTTCAGAATCTTTCTCAAATGTGTTGGGTTGGGAGGGATCATAAAAGCAGCAATCTAAACATCTAATCAAACATTCATTGTTTAAATTACACTATCCAGAAGGGGAGAAAGTATGTTTAATTGCATTGTTTCAGTTTAGTTTAGCCAGTCCTCCAGACCATGATTTGAAGATGGGAAGATGCCAGTCTTCAAAGAGGTACCTGCCTCCCCTTTCTATTCCTTCCTCCCCTCTTTCACACTACCAAAATATAGAGCTATGATTCCAGTTTAACTGCTCATGGAATCCTGGGGTTTGTCGTTTGGTGAAACGCTGGAGGTTTCTGGCTGAGAAGTCACAATACCCCACCCTAAACTGCAAATCCCATGATTCCATAGGATACTTGTCATGGCAGCCATAGTGGAAGGCCTCCAGAAAGGGCTCCAGAACAGATTCCCTATGAACAGCCCTGTGAAAGGGCTCCAGAACAGAGATTCCCTCCTTCATTTCCAAGTACCAGCAAATTAAAACTATCCTAACAACTGTAGGATATAATTAACCTTCACACTTGGAAGTGTGTTCACATTGTGGCTTTATGTTAGAATGGGTCATTCATGCATAAGTGTATCCTGATTGCATTCCCTGTTGTCAGCTTGTTTTGGGGAAGGCAATGGGTGTATACCCACAGGACTCAAGGACAAAGCAGAGCTTGGAAACATTACCTTTTCCCCCTATAACTCCCAGAATCCCCAAACTGGGGAGTTACAGTCCAGAAAAAATATTTTCCCCCATGCTCTGGAACACAGATTCTCAAACTGTGCTCCATGAACTGCATTCAGGTGGTCTTTGGAATGGCTGCAGAAAAGAAGCCTCCCTTCCAAATGACGTATTTGTGCAAACAGTTGTTTGAACGGATCGCCAATCTTTCGCATCACGTATGTATTATTTTGACCATATAGACAGGACTAGACTGATAGGCCCATTCTCAATGGCCTATCCCAAGTCTGTCCATTTTTACACTTTTAAAAACTATTTATACTATGTTTATAATGTCCCTGCTTTTGGCAATAATACCAGTGCTGAAGAAAAAAAATGCTTTTCAAATGAATATATTGTACATTAATTTGGAGAGAAAAATTAAATTTAATAAGTAGGTCTGCATAAATTTTCAAGTAGTCTGTGAGGAGAAATGTTTGAGGCCTCTTGCTCTAGAACTCTTACCTCTACAGGCCTTTAATGGGAAGGGTCCAGAAATGGCTTCCTGTGACAACTGTGGATAAGAGAAAGGCAGCTGCTGTCTCCTTTGCAAAATAAAAAAATACTATGTTCAAGGAGCTAACAGGAAAATATTCCTCTTTTGGTGTAGTAGTCATGTTGGAGCTGTTTCTAAGGAAAAGCTATTTTGACACAACTTGGCCAGAGTACCATGAACATTCCAATATGAACTAAGTGTGTGCTTTATAGATGTGGTGAAATAATAAAAATATTTTTTTTATGAGCACTGCATTGATTTTATGAGGGAGACATTGAAGAAATATCTCAAGTTACATTTCCCCCTCTCTGTAATAATCACTTCCTCTCAGTGGCCTCCAAACTATGCAGAGCTGAAATTAACTGAGAGGCCAGCTGTGCAGACAGACAAGAACCCAGCAACGGTTTAGGTAGCAGCAGATTGAAGACAAAAACAAAACAAAACAAAGTAGGAAAACAGAGAGCACTAATGGATGCCCCAGGTTTCAGCCCCAGGTTTCAGCCCCAGGTCAGCCGGAGTTCAACCTGGTCACTTTTCTGACGAGCCACCCAGGAAACTAGAGCTTACTTTGGGACTACAACTCCCAGAATCCCTAGTCAGCATGGTCAATGGTTGTGCTGACTAGGGGAGTCTGGGAACTGTAGTCCAAAACAATCACTTCCAAACTGCTTCTAGGTTTGGTGGTTCAGTCAACTGAGTTTGTTTAGAAAAAAAAAACAGTGTTTCAGGAGGGAACCACAGCTCAGTGGTAGAGTGCATGGAGATGTTCCACATTCAGTCTGTGGCATCTTTGCTCTGTGTGTGTGTGTGTGTTGATTTATTTTAAAGATCAGGTTGGGAGAGATTGTAGTTAAGATCTGTTGCCTGAAACATAGTTGACATAGACATTTGGACAGTACTGTTCCTATAAGGGCCAAAATAGATGTGACACTGGGGTTCTTCCACAAAAGCAATCCTGTGATTACTCTGCCTCATTCATGAAATTTTATGGTGGGGGAGGGGAGTCCAAATTGCACCATTTCCAATATTCATAGAATCATAGGTCTTAGAGTTGGAAGGGTCCACAAAGGCCATCTAGTCCAACACCCTACCATGCAGAAATACACAACTAAAGCACGCCTGAAAGATGCCCATCCGGCCTCTGTTTAAAGACCTCCAAAAATGGAGAGTCCACCGCCCTCTGAGTCAATCTATTCCACTGTTGAACCGCCCTTACAACAAAAAGGTTCTTCCTAATGTTCAGGCAGAATCTCGTTTCTTGCAAGTCTCTGGAGCAGCAGAAAACTAGCTTGGCATCCACCTTCTACATGCCATCTCTTTGGATATTTAAAGATGGGTATCATGTCACCTCTCAGTCTTTTCTTCTCCAAGCTAAATGCATCCAACTCCCTAAGTCCTTCTTTATAAGGCTTAGTTTCCACAGATTTTCCTAACTTTATTTTAAACCAGAAAATAAATATTAAGGAGAAATGGATGTACTATGCCTTTTAATTGCTATATATAGATATTCCTATACAGGTATTCCTATATAAACATATCTGCTGGGGAAGTCATCCTCTTTGTCTCACCAATGTGAGCAATCATTATGTGGAGACATGGGAAAGGGGCTTTTCTACTATGGCACCCTGCCTTAGACGCCCAGTTGGGTCTAATGTTGACCTTGTTTTTGCACCAAGTTAAAAGCTGGCTCTTCACCAAAGCTATTGAGGCCCAGGGGTCCCAGCTTGACTCTGTTGGCAATATTTGTTTTGGTGTTCTGAATGATTTTGAATTGTTTTGAACTCTTTCAAATGGTCTCAAATCATTTTTGAGTGCCATTGCCCCTATTCTGAAATCAGTACAGGATGGGATGTAAATAAATGTTTTAAATAAATGAATAAATAGGTAGCACCGGGATCTTTTTCTCTAGGAGCACCCACAATTGCAGGGTTCTCTCCCAGAATAATTGTTTAAAACAATCAAAATAAGCCTCAGGAATCTGCTTGGGGACAGGGGTGTACAACCTGGGTTGGCCAAAGATATCTTGCTACCTGAGCTGAAAGACAAGATGGCACCCTTTCCTCAATCTAGGTACTGAAACTGACTTGACTGGCTTTTCAATCTTGCTTTAACAAAGCTGATGGGGAGAGCATCCATCACTGTCCCCGAGGCTGTAGGTTGTCTGGGATCCCCAGACAAGTTGTGTGGCAGGTGCAATTGCAACAGAGCTACTTCCATATTGGAAGAAAAGTGGAATGTAAATAAAATAAATAAATAAAATAAACAGAGGGAAATAGCTGGGGAGTTCAGGAGGAACAGTCAAGAGGCTACCCTTGATGCTCCTTAGGAGGTTGCCACTGCTGCCTAAGGGAGTTGTTTTGCTGTGCCTTATGGTAGAATTAGGCTTCTCGTAAAATCTTGTGGAAAGGGAACATTGCAAAGTTAAGTTCTGAGGTAAGGCCATGCAATTCTGAAAGGGAATTTCAGAATATTGTCAGTTTTGTGAGTTAGAAGAGACAAGAGGGGGTTCTTAATTCTTTTCTTTCTTTCTTTCCAATAGTGCAGGGTTTTTCTTTCATACCCCATAGATGGGTGGTGTCCATTCCTGTTGCCAAATGTAAAGTTAATGGCCTAAACCAGAAAGGTTATGACAGAAAACATAAATCTTGCAAGCCGTGTCCACCCCCTCATCCAGGACTCCCTCTTGACTCATAGGGTCCTGTGCAGCATCTCACAAGTGGTTAATCTTGGGGCAGTCATCCTAGGAGAGGAGGGGCTCAGTTACATGACAGTTTTTATCCCAGGGAGAAGCAAGATATCCTCATCCCGAGTTCGTCTCTTATTATTTACACAATTTGTCCCGGGATGAACAATATCCCAGGATTGTTGTTTACACAACAACCTTTTCCATGACAAAAGCAAGATCCCGAGACATAGTATCCCGTGGTTTTTTTGTTTACACGGGAAAAGGTTCTGGGATTTTTATTTTTATTTTAGCTGTCAGTCAAGGATGCGATTACTCATTTTTTCACAACCTTGGTGACGTATTTCCTGTGGAGTTTCCTGCCACGAGTGATGCTATTGGCTGCCACAAATGTTTGCTCAAGCTTCTGCATTGGTCAGAGAAGGAAGGCGAAGGCAACCCCCTCTGCACAATTCCTGTCAAAAAAAAATCCCCTAGTGGGCTTGCCTTAGGGTCTCCAGCTTCATTTACGCTGAATAACATGGCTGTAAATCCACAGAGGTTAATGCCAAATGAAACTTGTTTGTCTTTAAGAACCTACAAGAATCACTCTTGAATACCAGGAGCTGTAGGCTATATTTCAGAGGAAGGAACTTGCAAAGCCACCTAAGAAAACCAGATGAAATTTGTGGGGTTGCAATAAATCGATAAGCAGCTTAAAGGCGCACACACACACAAGTCTCCTTGCAGCCGGGAGGAAAGGCTTTACTTTCAGCTGGGAGGGGAGGGGGAAAGGGCAGTCTTTCCTTGGAGTTGAGAGGTTGGCAATGTAAAAATCCATTGAAAAGGGTGACTGAACCCTCCTTCTCTGAACTCTGTGCCCACCCCTGTCCACCTCAATTTCTGGCCATCACCTACTCCCGAGATATTTTGTCCCGACCTGTTCACATATCCGATTTTCTGCAACCTCCCGACACTTTTTTTAAAACACGGGACAAACTACGGGATGGAAAGTCACATTCCTTGGAGGATATATGGTGGCCCCCCTTCTGAAAAGCTCGAGATCATCACGATGAACATGTGAACAACCAGGGTTCATCATGAGTTCATCCCAGGACATTTTTGCCATGTAAATGGGCCTGAGATATCTTTCAGTGGGGCAGGAAAAAAGAGAAGCCAGAAACAGCCTCAGGCTTTATCTTTTCCTGTCATTGGTCTAAGCAATTTTCTTTGATTGGAATCCAGAATGCAGAAAGAGCTTAGTAAAATGAGAGGTTAAAATGCAAGCAGACAGACATGTTTGTCTGTGTTACTGGTAGGATTGGCTCTCCAGGTTTTGGACTGCAACTCTCATTAATTCACCTTATTTATTTATTTGTTTATTTATATCCTGCCTTTCTCCCAGCACAGGATCCAAGGCAGCGAACCATGTTTTAAAAGCACAATACAATTTTTAAAATCTTAATATAATAAAAATAATAAATAATAAAATTTTATTTCTATCCCGGCCCTCTGCAACGCAATTAATACAAAAGTTAAAACACAATTAGACTACATTTCTATTTTTAAAACACAAGTTAAAAACAAACTGAAAACAGCATTGAAGACAAGTTTTAAAAAGCATTACAAGATGCTTAAAACATAATAAAATAAAAACACCACACACACACCATTAAAAGCTCCATCTGATGCAACACTAGAAACTTAGAGCTTCCTTAAATAAAGCCATTATAGCCAATGGTGTGGAAGGTGAGGAGTTACACTCCTACATTATCTAGAGAAACACACTTTGCCCACTTCTGGTCCTTGGGGTGGAGGTGGGGGAATCGAAGCAGCAGCAGCAAAAGAACAACAACAACCTTATTAGGACCACTTGAAAGTCAGAAAACCATGAACTAGCTTTTGATGCTCTTGTGCAATATGTGGCAATCTTAACTTCAGCAGCAGGCAGTAATTCCATTAAGATGGGAATAATGAACGTTTGGCCTTTCAGATGTAGATGGATTGCAGCTTCCCCTCATCCCTCACCACTGACTGCTGGCTACAGCTGATGGAAGTTACAGTCCACTGGCAGCCGTTATATGAGAAGTGGCAGTAGAGACAAGGAAGCACTGCAGGCAGCACTGCACAAAACACAGTTGTTGATTGGGTGGATATACCTCTGCTGACACCAGCCAGGTTGTGACCTCCAACATTTCACAGATGAAAACTAGGGCATATGTGGCCAAGCAACATCCCAATGTGATCAAAATAGCAAACATTATTAATGAGGAAGAACGCACGAGCTAGGAAAGGCAGCAGCAGTTTACTTTTGCCTGAGCCTACTGGGAAGGGCAGGATTCTTTCCCCCTCCTCTATTGAGATAATTGAATGCAAACTACATTTGCCTTTTTAACTCAGTTTACACCAGTGGAAGTAAGCTGAGGACAGAGGGGGAAAGTGAAAGGAATAGAGAAATGCAGTACAGAATAGGTAGTTGAAGAATACCTGGCCAGTATAAAGGAATTCAAGTATCCAGTGCCAGATGAACTACATCCAAGGGTATTAAAAGAACTGGCAGAAGTAAGCTCAGAACCATTGTAAGTAATTTTTGAGAATTTCTGGAGAAGTCCCAGAAGATTGAAGGAGGGCAAATGTTGTCCCCATCTTTAAAAGGGGGTGGAAAAGAAGACTCAAATAATTACCGCCCAGTCAGCCTGACATCAATAACAGGAAAGATTCTAGGGCAGATCATTAAACAGACAGTCTGTAAGCACATAGAAAGGAATGCCGTGATCATTAAAAGTCAGCATGGGTTTCTCAAAAACAAGTCATGCCAAACTAATCTTATCTCTTTTTTTGACAGAGTTACAAACTTGGTAGGTGAAAGGAATGCTGTGTATGTAGTCTATCTTGATTTCAGTAAGGCCTTTGACAAGGTCCCCCATGATATCCTTGCAAAAATGCGACTGTTAGGTGGATTTGTAATAGGTTGACCGACCAAACTCAAAGGATGCTCACCAATGGGCCCTCTTCATCCTGGAGAGACTAGCAGGGCACCACAGGATTCTGTCCTGGGCCCAGTGCTATTCAACACCTTTATCAATGACTTGGAGGAGGGAATAGAGGGCATTCTTATCAAGTTTGCAGACAACGCCAAATTAGGGGGGGTAGCTAACACCCCAGAGGACAGATACAGAATTCAAAATTATCTTAAGAGATTAGAAAGCTGGGCCAAAACTAATAAAAGGAATTTCAACAAGGAGAAATGTAGGATACTGCACTTGGACAGTAAAAATGAAATGGAGAGATATAGGATTGTTGGCATCTGGCTTGATGGCAGTACATGCAAAAGGGATCTAGGGATCTTAGTGGACCACAAGCTGAACAAGAGTCAGCAGTGTGATTCAGCAGCTAAAAAAGCCAATGCAATTCTAGGCTGCATCAATAGGAGTCTAGTGTCTAGATCAAGGGAAAATAGTGCCACTCTATTCTGCTTTGGTCAGACCTCACCTGGAATACTGTGTCCAGTTCTGGGCACCACAATTCAAGAAGGATGTTGACAAGCTGGAATGTGTCCAGACAAGGGCAACCAAAATGGTGGGAGGTCTGGAAGCCATGCCCTATGAGGAGTGCCTTATGAAGCTGGACATGTTTAGCCTGGAGGAGAAAAGGTTAAAAGGAGCCATGATAGCCATGTTTAAATATTTGAAGGGATGTCATACTGAAGATGGAGCGAGCTTGTTTTCTGTAGCTCCAGAGACTAGGACATGGAACAATGGATTCAAACCACAGGAAAAGAGATTTCATCTAAACATTAGGAAGAACTTCCTGACAGTAAGAGCTGTTTGGCAGTTGACCGCACTGCCTGGGGATGTTGTGGAGTCTCCTTCTTTGGAGGTTTTTAAACAGAGGCTGGATGACCATCTGTCAGGAGTGCTTTAATTGGGTATTCCTGCATGGCAACGGGTTGGACTAGATGGCCCTTGTGGTCTCTTCCAACTCTATGATTCTATGAGACTGGGGCATTTTAAAAGCAGCTGAAAAGGGGAATGGCAGAGGAATAATCTGGATGTCATGGGCAAATCTGAGCAGTTTGGGGATATAAATAACTATGCAGTCAGTCCTCAGGCCCTGATGTGATGCTGGCTATGACATCCAAAGATTGGAAATGCCACTTTTCAGATGACTAATCCCAGAATCTCCCAGCCAGCCTGGTCATTGGCCATGTTGGCTGGGGATTCTCAAAGCTGTAGTCTGCAAGAGTAACCATTTCAATTTCTGGTGGCATCTTCCCATCTTAACCATCATCCCACAGTACGATATTTAAAAATAAAGTCAGAAGTTTCTCTGGAGTGGCTGCCCCAATGTTTCATTCCACTTGCTTCTGCTGCATAATGTTGTGATTTGGAGACCTCTTTGCAAATTAACCACACTAGCTTACCTCAAATGCTCCCCCTAAAAAAAAAAAAAAAAAAAAAAAAAGGTCAGGTTTCACTAAATCATACTGAGACAATGAAGAAAGGTCTGCACGCCTTCTGAAGACCTAAATAAATACCTGCAGTTATTCAACAATGTCTCTGGCACTAGTCAGAATGCCCGTGTCCTTGGAAATACAATCTAAAAAGAAACCTTCCTGATCAGAAGAAATCCTCAGCTAAACTACCTAACCCAATGAATGGCTATTTGTTCCAAGTCTTGATGGATGGCTCTTATTTAATAAGACCCCATCTCCAGAGCAACCAACTTCAGCTCTCTGAGAAGCCTAGTACTTCTCTTCAATCCAAGTGATTTATGCAATGAGAGGAGAGAGCAAAGCAGTTCCTCTGTATTGGTAACCAGCAGCCCTGTTGGCCTTTGCCACAGTTTTGAGAGCTGAGGAGTGGTCTTGCAGTATTTTACTACATGCTAGTTAGCAAGAATGTACTCCTGAATATGTATTCTTCCCAAGCCTCCACTATGGGGAGTTCTTGGAGTTTTGGTTACAAAAAGAAACTTCCCTAAGGTCTGCCCTTGCCCTCTGTAATATTCTCAAGTTGGTACTCTGTTTTTTTTTTCTATCTTCCAGGCCCTGATGACCAACGTGTTCCATTACTGCATCATTGTGGCCCCCATGGTGTTCTCCTTCAGTAGCATTGGTGTCATCACTGACAACATCCTGACCAAGTCTGTCCCTGCTTCTGACACGGGTAAGATTTGTTTCTGAACTGCATGTTCCTTTTCCTTTTATGTGTTCTTGCTCGCTTCTGCTCTCTTTCTCTCTCCCTCTCCCCACTCCCCCCCCCCATCTCTTGGCCCAAGAGGGACAGGGAAGAAGAAACCTCTTGGCTGTGCCAGTTAGTTCTGGTTCACTTTGAAAAAGTTTTGAGTTGGCAACTGGATGAGCTAGCATCTTGTTCTGTTCAGCAACTCTTTTTGTTGCCAGCCCAAAGGGAGGGAGCTCTTCAGGAAGAATGCCAAGTTCCAAAGTCTTGGAGCATCTCACATAATTTGTTTTAAAACAAAGGGTGACCTATACTGGAGTGGCATATCTGCCATGCCAGCGAATACTAGTCAGGATTGGTAGGGCCAGAGTTAAAGGAATGCCTGCAAGGGAGCCAGTGACCCATATAACTTAACAAGCCACTTGCAAAGGAGGAGGTAGAATTTAGTAGCAGCTCCAAACATTAATATTCTTGCGAGCAAACCCTGAGGTTCTCTCTGCTTGGACATTGAAGCTAGATAATACAGCACCTTATTGGCACCTGGAATGTGGCACCTTGCCACATTCACAGCCAAGTAGTATTCATGTGCAAGTGCTGCTACTGGCAATTCCACATTAGAGCTGTATGCATTGCTATCAATTTGGTGTAGACACAACTGCAACAATCACCACCACGCTTATGACTAGTGGCAATGCTGGCTGGGGAATTCTCAGTTGTAGTCCCCAAAATCAACTTTTTCTGAATTCTGCAGATAGCCTCCATGCGAGAGGTTTGATTCTCATACCTCTGAAGCTTTGCCAGAGTTGCCCTGACGCGCTCCCCTAGCCCTTGCCATAGATGACGAATGAGGCAAAGTCATTGCTGGCCTGCTACTCTCATTGTCCCACGCCATTGACTCTGCTGCCTAGGCCTGCTGAGAGTTGCAGTCCAACATCCTCTGGAGGGCTACATCCACCTCAGCCCTCTCTTAGGAGATTTTCACACCCGCTAAATAAACCATTATAATAACATTACAAGACCGCTAGAGATTTTTCCTTTCACATGCTATCGTCATGTATCCATCCTCGCTGTGTGTTTATTCCATTTTCTTTCCATGATATTGTATTCATGGGGAGAAGTCTTTGGAGATTTTCACACGGGGCCAAAATGCCCCATTACTGTCCCACCACCTCCTCTCCCGTTCCTGCCACGGAATAACATAAATCTTTCACACACTTACCTTAATTCCACAGCAGGAACGGGCTCCCCCTCCCCTCGCTGGCCGGACGGTAAATTTAAAAAATAAAACTCCCCCAAACATAAAATCAGTTCACCAAGCACAAAAACACTTTAAATAACATAATCAAAACAGGGAAGATAAAATGAAGGGTGCCACTTACCTGAATGTCCAGATCATACCAGGAAGTGCTCAGAATGGACCTCCCCTCCACGGCTGTCATTTCGGAACAGGAACGGGGCTCCTGTTCGCACACCTGTGATTGCGTGATAGCAATGGAATGGGAGCTCTATTCACGATGAAAAATCGTGATTACATTGTTCTGGAACAGTCACGGGAGTAGGATGGATGCAGGACAGAACGGGGTCAATGTCGTCCGAAAGGGAAAACCTTTCCCGATCCTGTTCTGTTCCTGCCACGGGATATATAGCCCGTGTGAAAATCTCCTTTATTAACCACCCATTCCGTTTCTGTAATGGAATCACGGGTGTGCGAACAGGAGCCCCATTCCTGTTCTGGAATGACAGCCATGGTAGGAAGGTCCACGCTGAGCACTTCCTGGCACGATCAGAACATCCAGGTAAGTGGCACCCTTCCCCTGCCTCCCCGGATTACTTGTATTTTTTTTCCCTGTGTTTTGGAGCTTGGTTTTGTGTTTGCAGGGGTTATCTTTGAATTTGCCCAATGGCCAGGATTTCAGCTGGCTGGTCATAAAGGCAGCCTTATGACAGCTGCATTTACAGCCCTCCAGCAAGGAGTGAGGGAGCAAGTCCCTGCAGCCCAATGGAGGTAAGTGTGTGAACATTTACCTCCATTCCATTGCAGGAACCGGAGAGGGGCTTGGGGGACAGAAAAGGGGCTTTTGGCCCCAGTGTGAAAATCTCCTTAGGCACTGCAAAACTTACTCTTTTAAAGAAACCCAGCTACAAAAGCAAAAAAGACTGGAAACATCCAGTGGAACCTCAATATAAAGAAGAAAGATGGAATCTCAGGATACATTTGAAAAAGATTTTAATCCATCCTGTCTCTCCCTTACAACAAGCATATCTTCAGCCACCTTCTTGGCTGCAGTTTATGGGGCCCATTTGAATTGTCAGTTCATATGGGCTGGAGGCAAACAGTAGCTGGTTTTTTTCAGGAAATTGATGGTGGTTTGAAAGAGGGACTGTTGCTCTCAGTGTGTGCATTCATCTCATTTTTGCCTTTTGAAAAGAGTTTTGCAGGTTTTTGTATTCTATCACAAACCTGCAATACCTCTTTGGTCAGAGGTAGCAATGGGGGAAAGGAAATGCATGTGTGTACATCCTAGGAAGCAAAGCCTGTCTCTGACCACTTTCAACTTGTTTACAGCAGGGTAGTGCTTACAGAATCCAGGGTTAATGGGTGTTGTAATCCAAACACATCTGAGGGCATTAAGTCAGGGAAGAGTAGGTTAGAGTACCAGACTAGTGCTGGGAAAATCCATGTTCAAATACCCACTTAGCCATTAAGCTTGTGGTTAATTTTGGTCCCATCAGTATGTGTCAACCTAGCCTGCCTCACAGGACTGTTGTGATACTACAACCAAGGAATCATGTGTCCTACCTTGAACTCCTGAGAGGAACGATGGAAAATGAATAATGACTGTTTGCCTGCCTTCTGCCTAATACCAGCTGCAAGTTGAAAGAGTCCAGGGCCAAATCCATACTACACAAATACTCCAGTTTGAAACTAGATTATTCGCCATGGTGCCCTCCTATGGAATCCTGGGATTTGTAGTTTGGTGAGGTTCCAGCACTCTTTGGCAGAGAAAGCTAAAAACCTTGTATTACTACAGATCCCTGGATTCCATAAGAAGGAGCCATGGCAAATAATCCAGTTTGAAACTGGATTATTTGTGTAGTGTGGCTTTGGCCAAGGATTTTCAGAATGCTGCTCCTGAGAATTGTATGTTAAAGGTCACAGCTAAAATGTACTTTGGGGTTACCATACCAATATAAGTCAGGGTTTAAACATATTCAGTTCTCCGTGTTATGCAGTCCTGTGTGTGGAAATGAAGGAATGGAGAGGGCCAGGAAGGAGGGGGATGAGAGCCAGCAGTTGGAACTGGTCCAGGATTCTTCTCAAAAGGGCTTTTGTAAGGGAAATGGAGCCTGCTTGGTTTACTTCCTGAGCCCACAGGCCAACCGCAGTCACAAATGAAAGCTGGTTCAGTGGCTTCATCCTCAGCCAGATTTGCATAGGTTGTTAGGTGACTGTTCAGAAGTGTTGCCAGTATCTGCAAGAGTGCAGCAAAATATTAGGAGTATGGCTCAAGAAGAAAATGCATAAGGAAGACTGTGCTAGCAGCCCAGTGGAACAAAATATTGTGTTGCATGGGGTGAGGGGGAGAGTCTGTATGCACATACCCGCAGCTCCTTGAATGGACACAGAGAGACCAACACTACAGTGCAGGAGTATCTAGTAGATGAGGACTGATGGTGACCAGCTGAGACATGTCTGGAATTTGTGCTATATTTAACAAGGGATGTTTTGGGCAGACTGAAACATGTCGCTGTCCTGAACTGAAGCTTGTAGGCCTCTTGAACCAAAGAGTTGAGCTTGCATATTTCAGTGGGGGGAAACCGTATACTTTTAGCTGTGAAAATAAGTGGTGAATATTGTGGAAGGGTCTAGGCTTTAAAGAAATGACATTTGGGACAGTGTGTGCTACTGGAATTTTAAAAAATGTTTAAACAGTTTGGACTGCTTTTATTAGAATCAGAGAGTCTTTTAGAGTTGGAAGGGGCAACTAAAGCACTCCTGAAAGATGCCCATCCAACCACTGTTTAAAGACCACCAAAGACGGAGCATCCACCACCCACCAAGGCAATCTATTCCATTGTCAAACAGTTCTTATAATAAGGTAGTTCTTCCTACTATTTAGGTGGAGTCTCTTTTCTTTGTAATTTAAAGATAGTGGTTCATGTTCTAGTCTCTGGAGCAGGCTTCAAGCTTCATCCATCCATATAAATCTATATCTAGCAATTAATGCAGTGTGAGCAACTCTGAAGGTAGCATGGCTAGTGAAGTGCTTCAACACCCATTTCTTGTCACAGGTGGAGCTGCACGTTACCTGACCTACTCATAGGTGTACTATGCCAAGTCTCCCTTCTTTACAACTACATGCCATACACTGTCACTTGAAATCCTGTAATTTAGGCCTTTTTAACCAACCAGTCCTCTTCATGAATTCTTGACCCTTATCATTTCTGTCTGAGATGCAATTTCTAGTCCCAACTAAATTGGACCCATTGAGGAATTGTTGTTGTTAACTTTATTTATACCCCACCTTTCCCCCCTCAAAACTGAGACTCAAAGCAGCTTACAAATTAAAACATGCACAATATAGCCAAAATAAACAAAAAAAAAGTAATATTACAATGGACTTAAATGACTAACAACACTAAATGTAAAATTAAAAATGTTCAAAAGCAGTAAGCAAGGGGATCTTGTAGCACCTTTGAAACTAAATGTTCACTTCATGCATCTCAGGAAGTAGACCAAGTCTACGAAAGCTTATGCTACAATTTCTTTCTCTCTGTTAGTCTCAAAGGTGCTACAAAATCCCCTTGCTTACTGATATTCCTGACTAACATGACTATGTTTTGAATGTTAAAAAGCAGTTTAAAAAGCAGTACAATTAAAACAGTACATCCCAGTCTTACACGCTCAGCATTTCAAAACCTTTAGTTCTCAAAATCAAAAGAAAAAGAAAATCTTTGGGTGCATCTACACTGTAGAAATAATGCAGTTTCACACCACTTTAACTGCCATGACTCCACCCTACAAAATCCTGGGATTTGTAGTTTTGTGAGGCACCAGCACTCTTTGGCAGAGAATGCTAAAGAGCTTGTAAAACTAAAAATTCCAGGATCCCATATGATGGAGCTACAGTGCTTAAAGTGGTGTCAAACTGCATTATTTCTACAATATAGATGCACCCTTTGCTTGCTGATGGAAGGACAGCAAGGAGGGAGCCATTCTAGCCTCCCTAGGGAGGAAGTTCCAAAACCTAAGGGCAGCCACTGAGTAAGCCCTCTCATGCATCTGTACCAATTGTGCCTGTGAAGGTCTTGGTGATTAAAGAAGGACCTCTCCTGAGGATCCCAGGGCCTGAGCAGGTTCATATGGAGAGATATGGTCTGTCCATATGGACCTAATCAATTAAATCAGTTGCTGAATGTAAACCCACACTTATGTAATCCAGTTGATTCAATGATCTACTCCAGTTAGGACTAGCAAATGAATTTAGACCATATTATTATTTATGGTTATATCCTGTTTCTCCTTAATTGGCTATGATGGCTGAGGATAATAAAAGCTGAAGTCCAACTTATCCAGAGGGTCCAGGTGGAAGAAGCCTAGATTAGACCAGAGGCTGAACAAAAATAACTTTTTGGATTACAGTTCCCAAAATACCCCAACCAGCATGGCCGTAATTTCAACTGGGGGATTCTGGGAGTTGTAGTCCCCAAAGTAATTTTTCCAGACTCTGATTTGTACTGTAGCCTGGTTAAGATAATTATGGAAATCATAATTTTCATTCATCAAGAATGTGTCAAGCTTTATGTTCATGAGCTTCTCTGTCCTCCCTCCTCCTCCATGATCAAGAGATACAAACTCTTCTTTCCCTTTATAATAAGCCATAGTTTAATGTTATTTCCACATCCAGGGAACCATATTACTATAACACAACAACAGCATCATGTAAGTCTGTGCCAGCTTCACAAGGTTCAGGACTAGGGTACAAGATCTGGATGGCAGAAGGCACAGCTCTGTTGAATACTAGAGCACTGGAATAGGTCTTAATATTTATTTTCTTCACCTTTCTTTCAGGTGCCATGCTGGGAATAAGTGCTTCAGTTGCTCCACTGACACGGACGATAGGGCCAACAATTGGAGGATTTTTATACAGAAGATTTGGAGTCTCATCCTTTGGTTATTTACAGCTGATGGTCAATGCATCTCTGTTTTTGTATCTCTTGAAGAAGAGGATTCCTCAGAAAGAAGGGAAAGTTGAGAATTAATGCTATGAACAGTGCTGACGTTCCAATTATATTTTGTTTATTTTAATCACCCTGTTTAACAGAAAAGAGACTAATTTAAATCAGCTTCCATAATACATCACAGCATATTGTAAATACTGTTGAATAAAAACATGCAAGCTACCTAAATACCCTAAAGGCACCAGACTCTGTCTGATCTTGGAAGCTAAGCACAGTTAGCTCTAGTTAGTATTTGTATGGGAGACCACCAATGAATACCAGATGCTGTAGGCTACATTTCAGAGGAAGGAGCTAGCAAAACCACCTCTGAGTATTCCTTGCCTAAGAAAACAGTATGAAATTAATGGGGTCACCGTAAGTCAACGGGCCATTTCAGGGCACACACATGCGCACACATGAACATATAGGTGGCACTGCTCCATAATATCAAAGGCTCATCTATCTGAAAGCCAACCAGTTGCCTCAAGGAAGCCCTCCCATCCAGTTACTAACCAGGACATGGGGGCAATAACACCCTGCCTCTCAAGTACCCCAGCAATTGACAGAGGCACATGGCTTCTCATGCTGGAGGTGATAGATAGCTATCATCTCTAGTAGCCCTTGTGTGTAGCAGTTAGAATGCTGGCCTGGAACCTGGAAAATCACGTTCAAGTCCACACCGACCCATGAAACTCACTGGATGACCTTTGGCCAATCACAGGGTTGTTGCAAGAAAAAAGTGGAGGGTGGAGAGCCAGGTATGCTACCTTGAACTCAACTGGGGAAAAGGTAGGATAAAAATGTAACTAATAAATTAAATGTCTAGAGCCAGTGCAAAGAAGAGCAAATGTTTACCCATACACACAATGGTAACATCTCATGGGTATCTTTGGGAAACTCAGCACATAATAACTATTCTGTGGTGGTTGCTTCCTTCGCACAGTGTAATGAAACTCTGCTTTTATGGCATGCCACCATAAATGTAGCTTTTGTGATAGTATGGCAAGAACAAGCCCAGGATGAACCCAGCATGTATCATGGTAGTGGTAGCAGTGGCTTACACATAGGCTGACTTTCCCCACAGTTGCCAGAAGAAATGGTCATCTGAAGAGAACCTCTCACCCACGGTATTGAATAACCTCTTTCTGAGAAAGTATAGAAGGGAAAGAAAAGAGAAATTGGCCACCGGGCAAATTTAAGGAAAAAAGATTTGGGGAAAGAAGACAGGTTGCAAGAAGTCACACGGAACCCATGCTGTTTGAGTAATCATAGCACTCCTATTCCAAAAGGGCTTGTGGAAAGCAATGGGGCCTGCCTGCTTCCACTCAAATGCATTCTAAGATCATGGTGCAAGACACACATTACTAGCTGCTGGTGGCAGGCTGCATTGATTTGCCTAATGCATTTTAGAGCAGAATATCAAAGTCAGCCCCAGTGAAATGTGTTGTGTTCAGCAGAACTAGGGCACCAGGCACGCTTCTTAACTATGTCTGCAAGCTAGACATTAGATCTTGAAATCTATGCTAAGGAGCAACAAAACCATTCTCTTTAGGAAGAGAGACCAGGCAGCAAACCTTGGGTTCACACACAAAGTCTCATCTGGCTATGGTAATACATGGAAGGCAAAAATGGTGCAGCAACTTTTCTAGTATAATGGTTGAGTATAGGACAAGATGTAATGCTAAACCTATGGTTACCATAGATTTCTTTAAAGGTGTCAACACATATAAAGCCCCTTTACCATCTATGTTATCCAGCAGAATGTTCAGACATCCTGGCTTCACATTGTTCTGCATTTCCCCACTTCCCATTCAGCATCATTTGCTGTACTGCTGGTTAGGGACAGGCCCAGCACACTGTGGCACCAACTAATAAGATCCCCTAGAAATTATGAGAAGGTGTGATGGAGCTAGATCTGTGCCTCCACGTATAATTGCCATGTCTGTTTGGGCCCTATGAACATGGTGCATGGCTCATCTCAAGCCACAAGTCTATTGGGTAAAATTAGGCAAGCACTTCTCTCTCCAATTCACCATTCCCTCACACTCCATAAGGAGATTAAAACTTGCCTCTTAGATTGTAAGGCTGTCTACACTTGTTTATAGTGTCTTTGACTAGTGTGTCTTGTTTGCGTGTGTATTCCAAAGGATCTCTCTACTTCCTAGAGCTTGGAAAAATTACTTTGTTGGGGGGGGGGGCTAGAATTCTCCAGATCCTCCCAGCTAGCATGGCTGGGAGAATTCTAGAAACTATAGTCCAAAAAGACCACTTTTCCAAGGTCTGCCAATATCATAAGGTCTGCTGAGGCTCCTCATCCTCACTATTATCTACTACCACCTAAATGGTAGTGGTTAGTCTGGGAAAGGCATTGAAAATTGGTTCCTGCTGCAGCAATACCTACACTGGCTAGCAATCGCATGCCATCTTCTCCTCTGAATCCAGCAAACAGACAAGCAGTACTTGATAAGCTAGATCTGCTCAAATAGAGCAGACCTAGCTGTTGGTATCATGAAGACTCCACACAGTTACATTCTGGGTATTCTGACACTAAACTGCGTCATTATCAAGCTAGTAAGCCAAGTAGCTCATTATCAAGCTAGTAAGCCAAGTAGCTATCAAGTGTTCAAACTACTTGCAATAGCTAAGGCATTGTGCCCAGTTAGAATACACAAGCCACAAATGAACCAACACAAAACAATCATAAGTACCCTCCAATTCATCTACCCCAAGTAGCATCCATGAAGGGCAGCCTTGCAATCAACCACCAGAATCCAACCCACCCCCACCCCCGCCACCCCTAATTCTAGTGTGGAATGAGTACACCTGAATACAGTACTGTACTTCCTCCTGAGAATTTTAGTGTTGAAGTACTTCATACTCTGGGAATTTGTAGAACAGGAAAATCTCCAGATGTTGCAGCCCTCCAAATGTTGTTGGATAACTCCCATAATCCCTTATAACTAGCTTGGGTGGTGAGGAATGAGAATTGCAATCCAACATCTGGAAGCACACACATTTCCTAGTCCTGCCTTGCAGTGACACTAGAACAAGGCACTATCCTGTAGTGCTGAGCTAAACATTTTCAAACATTTCCTCTCCATGCCCCTCTCAGAGACAGTTTTGAAAGGACAAAAAATGGTCAAAGCATTTCTGTGGTCATTTTGCCTCTCTGTTCCCTTCAATAACTTTAGCGTTCCCCTCCTCACTCTGAGGCATGGGACAGAAGGTCTAGTGATCTCCCCATGCCACCCCCACCTCCAGTCCTGAACAGGCGTTTGTTTCAAAACTGGACCTTAGTCCCAGCAACAGCAGTGGAGTCCCAAATTTGGAATGAGACCAGTCTGAAATGTACAACAGCAACTGATCTGGGCTTGAAATCCTAGCATATAGGTCCAAAAAATGTCAGCTTTTAGAGGCTTTTCAGTTCCCAACTGAACAACATTCTGTTTGATCCTAGTGTAGATGGGGAAAATGTAGCCTGGAGGGCTCATGTGGGCCCCAAAGTAGACCCCAAACCCCCTTTTTCTCCAGGGCAATTTTTCACCAGAGCCCAAAGGCAAGAAAACTTACTGGAAATGTGGCAGCTTTGCTTTCCTACCCCAAATACCTCCCCTAAAAGACCTCTTTGAAGCCAAAAATGGCAACCCCAAGTACCATTACATCATTTCTGATGCATGTGGCACCACAGGAGACTGCAGAGGCAAATCTTGTTGCCCAGTCCAGGTTAATGGATCACAAGGGAGATGAGCATGCAACTTTAAGCTCACACTACCTGTCCCATTGTTGTCCTTTGTTCTTGTTAACATCCTCAGTATGTTTTCAAAGAAGTAGCCATGTTAGTCTCTTGCAGCATAAAAAAGGGAGAAAAAGAAATGTGGCAGCACGGTTAAGACTAACCAGTTTTTATTTTAACATGAACTTTTGTGGATATAAACCCACTTCTTTAGATGTTGTACTGAGTAGTATCAAGGCCTCAGGTATAAAGCATATTTGGGGGTGGGATAGATTGTAATAGGACCCAGGAAGATGTAAATTATGTCCTTTTCCCTAAATTTTCAAAGGGCTGCATCACCTTGTCCAGCTCTTAATATCACTCTGTACTGCGTCTGAAGAAGTGGGTTTATATCCACAAAAGCTCATGCTAACATCAGTCAGTCTTAAAGGTGCTGCCACATTTCTTTTCTTTCCTCCCCCTCCCTCCCTGCTTCTGTTAGCATATTTTAGAAAACACACCTTTTTATTATACCTAAGTCTCTATATGAAAATTGATCAGTGGTTCAATAGAACTTTTTTCCACATGGCAGATTGAGGAAAGTTGCATGCTAGGACAGTGAGATGGCATCTCCTTTTCAATACTGTGTGGCTTTCTGATCCAGATGATCAAGCAATCTTTATCTGCAGGCCCCAAAAGGGAATACGCTCTCCTTTGATATACAGTACTCAGGGGTGGCAATCATGCAGGCTTCCAGTTGTTAGACTGCAGATCCCAGTGAAAGAATAGCAAAGATGTATAAAAATACGTCAGGAAATTGTTGGAAATGTGAAGACAAAAAGGAGACATATTACTACATGTGGTGGTAAAGTGTTGTAAACTACATGTAGTAACACTACATGTGTTGTAAAGAAGCAAAAAAAATTAGGAAAAGGTACATGCCATGATAACAAAGAAATTGAAAATTGACTACCCTCGAGAACCAGAAATTTACCTATTAAATATGATACACAATATAGATTATAGAATTCCAAAAAAATATATGGTAGAGCTATACTTTATGCAGTAACAGCTGCAAGAACTGTATTCACAAAAGAATGGAAAAGTAAAAAATCTCCTTCAATAAAAGAATGGATAATAAAGTTAATGGACATGTATGAAATGGATAGACTATCCAACTTGTTGGATGATAAGATAAACCCAAGGAATATGGATGCGTGGAAAGATCTAATCCCCTTATGGAAAGAAAATTGGGGAGATTTAGTAATTATCTCTGTAGATTAAATAATGATAATGAAAGATTAACTTAATAAATTATAGTATAGGACAACAGAAGTAGTAATATATATAAAAAGAAAGTGGGTGGCATTATGCAGGGGGGAAATCAACCACATAGATAAGGAGATTGGAAGTCATTTTGGGGGGGTTAAGTATGTGTAAGAGTATTTTAGTAATATAGATAAATTTATATGTAGGTATGTAGATAGATATGTATGTAAAAATGTATTGTGTGAATGTTTGTAAGTTTGTAAGTAATGCTTGTGAACTTATGTATCTAAGTACAATGTTTAGTGTCTAGTGTTTAATACATGTTGGTGTTGGATGTGGGTACCATAAACAGGGCCGGTTTAAGGAATTTTGGGGCCCCCTGCAATGCTTTATTTTGGGGGCCCCATATGTTTATCTCAGGTCAATGTAACCTAACCTATTCACCTTACAGGATGTTCAGATTACAGTAGGACCCCCATATCCATGGATTCTTTATCCATGGGACAGAAAACAGCACACCTACCATAGAGTCTTCCTAGAAAATGTGTCCTCCCTAGTTGTTTTCTAGACCCTCCAAGGCAACTCTATGGTATTTTAAACCAGAAGTCCCATTATTTTCAATGGCATTCACTATTATTCATTGTTTTCAGAATTCATGCCCCCCCCCGAACCAATCCCCAGTGGATAAGAGGGGCCAGCTGTATTACATAATTTGCCACCAATAATTTAGTTTAAAAACTATATTATAGGCACTAACATAATATTTTTTGTTTATTAGCAATTAACGTAATGGTGTAGATTTCCTCAAAGAAAAGAAAGAGTGGACTACAAGCTAAGCATGAGTTAGTAGTGTGATGCAGCAGCAAAAAATGCCAATGCGATTCTAGGCTGCATTAATAGGAGTAGTGTCTAGATCAAGGCCATCCAGTCCAACCCCCCTGCCACGCAGGAAATCTTGATCAAAGCATCCCCGACAGATGGCCATCCAGCCTCTGCTTAAAGACCTCCAAGGAAGGAGACCCCACCACTCTCTGAGGGAGTGTGTTCCACTGCCGAACAGCTCTTACTGTCAAAAAGTTCCTCCTCATGTTGAGGTGGAATCTCTGTTCCTAGAGCTTGCACCCATTGCTCCATGTTCCAGTCTCTGGAGCAGCAGAAAACAAGCCTGCTCCATCCTCAGCATGACATCCCCTCAAATACTTAAACAGGGCTATCATATCGCCTCTTAACCGTCTTTTTTCCAGGCTAAACATACCCAGCTCCCTAAGTCTCTCCTCATAAGGCATGGTTTCCTGACCTTTCACCATTTTAGTTGCCCTTCTCTGGACACGCTCCAATTTGTCAATATCCTTTTTGAATTGTGGTGCCCAGAACTGGACACAGTATTCTAAGTGAGGTCTGACCAAGGCAGAATAGAGTGGCACTATTACTTCCCCTTGATCTAGACACTATACTTCTATTGATACAGCCCAAAATCGCATTGGCCTTTTTAGCTGCCGCATCACACTGTTGGCTCATGTTCAACTTGTGGTCTACTAGGACTCCTAGATCCCTTTTGCACGTAGTCTCATTCAGCCAGGTCTCTCCCATCCTATATTTATGCATTTCATTTTTCTGCCTTAAATGCAGTACTTTACATTTCTCCGTATTGAATTTCATTTTGTTACAATACAGATAAAAACTTTCCCTTCCTAACCCATTGTTAAAATGCCAAACCCTCAACTTTAGAAGCAGTAATAGGCAGTGTGTGTGTGTGTTCAAGTTCCCTGTTGACTTACGGTGACCCCATGAATTACATTGGGTTATCTTAGGCCAGGAATACCCAGAGGTGGTTTCTTCTTCCTCTGAAATATAGCCTACAGCACCTGGTATTCATTGAGGTGGGGTCTCCCATCCAAGTACTAATAATAAAAGACCCTACTTAGCTTCCAAAATCAGACAGGATCTGGTGCCTTTAGGATATTCAGGCAGTACTGATGTAATTTATGCAAAACATATGCAAATATACTTGCTTTTCATTTTTGCTCCCCTGAATTTGAATGCTTCCTTTAAGGCATAAAATAGTACTTTTAATGGTCTTTTAGTTTCAGAAAACTGGACACACCCAATAGTTACTGAACTAGGTAGCTATTTTGCATGGTTTTGAAAGGCTACTTTTGGGGACTACTACTTCCAGAATCCTGCCACCAACATGACTCATGGATTCTAGGAAGTAGAGTCCAAAGAAAACAACTTTCCCAAACTTTCCTCTTTGGTCAGGATGACCCGGTAGAAGAAGCACTAGTCAAGCTCTGCAAAAACAGGATTGAGATGGTAGTGCAAGCATTAATTTTGTATTAAAAATCATACATACTTGTTTTCATTGCTGGCATCATAGCGGGGAGTCGGATCTTGATCATTGTCATTGACATCACTCTGCAATTCTATGATTCTATGATTCTATGATTCTAAGGGAAGTAATAGTATCACTCCATTCTGCTTCCAGGAAACACCTGGAATACTGTTTCCAGTTCTGGGCACAACCATTCAAGAAAGATACTGAGAAGGATGGTGGGAGGTCTGGAAGCCATGAGGAACGACTTAGGGAGCTGGGTATGCTTAGCCTGGAGAAGAGAAGGTTGAGAGGTGATGTGATAGCCATGTTTAAATATTTGAAGGGATGTCATATTGAGGAAGGAGCAAGCTTGTTTTCTGCTGCTCCAGAGACTAGGACACGGAGCCATGGGTTCAAACTACAGGAAAAGATTCCACCTGAATATTAGGAAGAACCTCCTGACAGAAAGAGCTGTTTGGAAGTGGAATACACTGCCGCCTTGGAGTGTGGTGGGGTCTCCTTCTTTGTGTTTTTTTAAACATAGGTTGGATGGCCATCTGTCAGGAATGCTTGGATTGTGTGTTCCTGCATGGCAGAAGCCGATCGGATGGGATGCTGTTGGGGTCCCTTCCAGCCCTATGATTCTATGATTCTAGGCTGCATTCAGAGCCTGGGAATGTTATTCTTAGATTACACCTCCCAGAATCCCCCTGCCAGCATCCTTCTCAAGGTCTGGTTGCATTGTTCCTTTTCCAGCATTCTCTAGCCCAGTGGTTCCTAACTTGGGGTCCACAATGTCCTCACAGGGAGTCCACAAAGGCTTGAAGGCTTCTTGGCCCACCTCCTCCCTGTAGCGGAGTAGCCACGTTACAGGAACCAAGGCAAAGGCTGGCTGGCTTAGCCTGCACATTGCCATTCAATCCACTCCAGCCACAAACTTGCAGGAAGAAGCAAGAGAGCCTCTGAGGGAAAGTTTAATGGATGGTGTAATTGTATTGTTGTTGTTGTTAGCTATTATTATTAGGGTTTTAAATCTTGAGTTAAGTCTTGGGGCAACAAAAGATATTTAAAGGGGGTCCCTGCTAAAGAAAAGGTTAAGAACCACTGCTCTACCAGAGTGTTGTAGAAGTTTCAGCATTGCCCTATGACTGTGGAGACCAGGCTTTGAATCCTTACTCAGCCATGAATGCCCACTGGGTGACCTTGGGCAAGTCACACTGTCTCAGCCTCAAAGGAAGGCAAAGGCACACCCCCTTTGAATAAACCTTGCCTAGAAACCCCCATGGTAGGTTTGCCTTAGTCAGAAATGACTTGAAGGCACATAGGCAAACACACACACATTCCTTTTGCAGGCTGAACTCAGTTGGCAGCAAGGAGAGGAAGCTGAAGAAGACCAAGGGGGAAAGGAAGGGGAAAGGAACCCGGAAGGGAAGGGAAGGGAAGAAAGAAATCCTTTCTGAGGGAGACAACACTCAAATTCCCTGTCTCTCTCTCTCTCTCACACACACACACACTCACCTTCTCCGTGCCTCTCCCTCCAGCTTTTGCCATGGAGGGCTGCTGTTTCTTTCGCTTTCTCTTTCGGTTTGAGACTGCTGTTTTTTTTTAAAAAAAAAGCCAGCGGAGGTTTTTGGAGGAGGGTAGGAGGGGCTCCTACTGGCTGTCTCCTTCATTAGATTAAGGAGGCTAGTACGGGGCCCTCTCTTGACCTTGGGGGCCCCCCGCCAATGCTGATTTGGCAGACTGGTTAAACCGCCCCTGACCATAAATAAAATAATTAAAAATACAATTTAAAAAAGACTGCAGATCCCAGCATTTATCATCACTGAGCATGCTGGCTAGGGCTACTTGGGGCTTGCAGTCCAAAAACCATCTGTAGGACTGCATGAGTTCCATCGTTGCACTAGTCTGAACCAGGTAAGTTGACCTGTGTTGGCAGGAGTGGGGGGAAACGGAAGAGAAATCGTGATCTCTTGAAGCAGATCTTGACCTGAATAGTTATTTAATCCAGTCCTTCTCAGGCTATCTGGAGGGCTGACATTAAGCTCCATCTTTGAGTCCATTGGCTACAATTGTTTCTCCCTTTCCTAGAAACTCATCACGGACCAGCAGCCAATGGCTCAGAGACTAGCACTGGTCCAAGGACCACTACTTTGAGTACCACTGTTTTAATCCAGATTGACTTTATGGTCCTAGGACACTATGTGTGAAAGCATTGTGTGAATGGACTCCTAATCTGGCATAGTAAGGCTGCTGTTTTCAAGACAGACATAGGACCCCACCAGAGCTTGGAGAAGTTACAGTATTATTTAGACAATAATTTCTAGAATCCCAAGCCAGCGTGGCCATTGTGCTATCTGGGTGGCTCTGGGAATTGTGATCCAAAAAGGTAACCTTTACAAACTACAGGTATATTTCTGTGTCCCTGCTGATACACACTAACCATTCTAATAGTTTAAGTGCTTTTTCCTAGAGAACCCCACTGAAAAGAGAGGGGGGAAGCATTATTTCCATTTTTGCTGATTAAAAAGAAAATCACTTTATGTCAGAAATGTAGTAATAAAAAAGCATTTAATCTGGAATGGACACATTTAAATGCTTAAAGCAATTTTAAGACAAACGTGCTTAAAGATATTTATCAAAATAAATACAAATATAGATATTACAAATAATTTAAAGTGGTTTTGCATCAGCAGGTGCTGCATATTCATTGCATCTTATAAATAGAAAAAACATTTTGCAAAAGTAAGGCATCCTGCACACACAGCCATTCCTTTCTTTAAGTTTTTTTTTTCAAAGTCTTTGGCTTGTAAATGCGTCTCTAAGGACAAGCTTGGCCTCTTTACTCTGCTGCTGCATCACACTTGGAAGAAACCAGGCATTTTTTAGCATCCTTCGTTGCTTTCCTTCATTGGTACTCTGTCCTGCTTCAAAGTCCAAGACAAGCAATCTTGTCATTCAGAGGTACACTCTACTGAAAGCAAGACAAAAAGAATTTGTTAGTAAAGGTAGTACAAAAACATTGCTAAAAGCATAGTTAAGAACAATCCCTTTTAAATCTCCATCTCTCTAGAAAAGAAATCTTATGAAGAAGTAGCTAATAATATCATCTGATTTGGACATGATTACATGACCCTGCCTGAGCAAAAGGATCTTTTGGGGTGGCTATTCTCTCAGTCCCAGGTTCATTTGATGGGTACAAAAGAGAGGACCTTCTCAGTGGCTGCTCCCACTGTGGGACTCCCTCCCTAGGAAGATAAAAATAGCTCCCTCCTGGCTCTCCATGAAGTACCAATTGAAAACTTCCCTGTTGCAACAGATTTTTGGGAACTGACTGCAATGGGCTCCAAACAGTGTGTTTTGGTGTGTGTGTTTTTATATCTAGTCTTTTAACAAATTATTAAATGGTTTTTAATCCTATAAATTGTTTAATTGTTTTTAAAAATTGTTTATATGAATACTTATGCAAGCTGCCTTGAGTCCCAATATTGAGGAAAAGGTGGGATATACATGAATAAAATCATCATCATCATCGATTATCTTATTTGAAAGGGTTGCTTAACACAGTAGATCAGAGGCAGGAATCCTGTGGCCCACCACTTATTTAAACTGCAACTCCCAGTATTCCTCACCACTGGCTGTGCCAACTAGGACTGCTGGGATTTGCAGTCTAGCAAAACTTGGAGAGTTGCAGGATTCCCAGCAGTTACCAGGTTTTGATGAGGCCCGGAAATACTAGTTATATAGGATGGTTACTCAGCAGTATGTTCCTCCAAGGGCAATCCAACTGGTTCCCAAATATGCTTTGGATTACAATCTAAGGAGGCAATTTGTGTCTCAAAAGTTCAAGGTCTCCAGCCCAACCCTATGCATATTTACTCAGCTGTCAGTCCCACTGAGTTCAAGTAAGCAGTACAGCAATCCTATGCATGGTTTCAGCAACTATGATCTCATGTAAATATACATCAAGTCCAGCTTCACACTGAAGTCTTATCTCTTCCCCACTCCCGCTGCCTTATTCCGCTGAGCATCCAGAGCACTAAATTGGAAGTGGGTTCAATAGAATTCAAGTCACTTGAATAATAGTACCAGATGGATACCCCTAAGCACTAGGACTTTCTGCATTGTGTACTGCTCCTACTTACTTCTCTTGCAATATCCATTGTCATTTGGTTCTCTACTAATCTAAACTGTTAAACAATAGATCTTAATTTCCACAATTTCCAAGGCACATTGAAGCAGCTTAAACACTCCAGCACTGATGTTAATTTAATTTAATTTGGAAACAGATGCAAGTCCAATTTTACAATCAATAATATATTTGCAGTGAAGGAAATCTGCTTAGCCTGTGGATGCACAAGAGCAGCTTTCTCCTCCCAAGTGATTTTCTGTTGAAACACATGGAGAAAGGCAGCATCAGTCAATGAGTGTGACCAGAGCAATAAAATGCTGTGTCATCTAGCATTACATACCTACAGGTATGGTCTGTAAAAGAGTACTGCAAAATATGACAGGATTTCTCCTGCTCTGGTCAGACTCACTGACCAACCCTGCTGAACCCATGTGCACTATCAAAGCATTGCTACAGGTACTCTCACATCTCCTATGTGGAATCTGGTTCTCTTCCATCAGCACACTGTGCACACACAGAAAAACCTCTTTTTCTGGAAGTGCCCTCAGATGAACGGGCTTAACATTCAGCCAGGGAAGTAAGAACTTGGAAAAAAATATGTTTTGAACAACAGCTCTCAAAATCCCTTGGCCGAGCTTGCTAGAAGATTCTGGGCCGTAGTCTAAAAAAGTAACTTTTCCACATTCTGCTTTTGTTTTAGCCATTGACCCTGCATAATCCTTCCTGAAGCCAAACAGAGCAAATTTCTGAGTAGCAGTGGGACTGGGGAGATCGCCAGAACAAACCTCTTCTCCATTCCTCCCCAAAAGGAAGCCAAGCCTGTTTCAAGAAAGCCAGAACAAAGGCACTAATCTTACAATGGCCTTGCAGCACTTCCCCAGTGATTAAATCTTACTTTCTTTGCATGTGTAGATATTACCTTCCTCCCTTCCTGCTTTCTAAAGTGTATTAAAATTAAAACACCCCAGTCCTAAACACTATGCTCACTTGGGATTTAAAAGTGCCAGATTCCTTTAATGAACCTCTCTGAGCCAAGCTGACTCCTACGCCAGCATGCTTCAGGATGCCATTCTTGTGCAAGAAGACACCCACGTACATGGTTCATATATGAGCAATGCCCAACATTTAGACAGAATAGCGCTGGCCTATCCCAAATTAGCCCCTGCCATTGGCAGCTCTTTTAACAAATGCTCCTGGTAGCTATTTTGTCACTTCTCAAATTTCCTTCCTTACCAAATTCTAAAGTTTGATAGTCAATATAAACTGAATACCTATACTACAATTTAAAGTGCCAAATCTGGCATATTATCAAAATCTCCTACATTTGATCACAAAATCACCAAACTTAGTGTATTAATTGGACTAAAGCAGAGATCATAAGCTTTGCATATTACTTCAGATACAGTACTTCCCAAACTTCAGATTTCTCTGTGTGTGTGTGTGATTTTGTTTTACAATGCACCTTTATGAACTGATTTTGGCCAAACTTGATATATAGGCTTAGGTTAACATCCCAAACACTTTCATGCAACGTTGGGACTGATCAGCAAACTTCATCTTTCTCCAAAAAAATTTAAATAAATGCTAGTTTGGGAGCATTGTGAACTTGGTGTGATACAAGTGTGAAGGACTGAACGTGCTACCAAGTAAACTTTTGTTTTATAGCCATCAGCCACATCAACCCTGGGCAACTCTGGACACATTTCCAAACCCCTAGATTTTCATCTGCCTCTAAGACTAGATCAGTTATGGTTTTGCTGCCAGATAGCAGGACAAGCATCCAAGATTTGTTTAGAAGCACATAAAAACCTACGAGAAAAGTCTACAACGCTTGCCGCGGCTGTTCAGAAGGTCTCAATATGTCCTTTTGTCTAATGTAAGCCCGAGTAGGTCTGGTGGGGAAGGGAGAAGCTGCCAAATTGACAAGGAAGGAAGCCTCCCCGCCGAGCTCGCGGGACCCTGGGTTGAGACCCGCCGCCCGGGCCCCGCAGCGCCGCCCCCCCGCCCCGAAAGGAGCCCGGGCGAAGCCATCGAGGCCGGGGAGGGGGCGCGCCGCCGAGGTCCCGGGGGGCTCCCGAGGCCGAGGCTTGGGGGCTCCATCTCTCTACCCGGGAGGGAGCGTGGGGGGGGGTGGCCGCCCTTGGAGCGCCGTGGCGCCACCCTGGGCAGGTCTCCTGCCGGGATTGGTAGTTTGACAAGGTCTTCGCCGGCCTCTGGCCGAGCGTGCCGGTGCCTGCTGGCCAAACTACAGATCCCGGGGCAGCCCAAGCGGCGCCGACCCGCGCGCTTGCTTTCTTTCTCTCTCGGGGAGGGGGCCCGGCTGGCTGACCTTGGGGGTCCCCGGGCGGGGGCTCAGGGGGCGCGGGGCTCCTGCGGCGCGGGCGCGGGCGGGCGTCGGGCGGCCTCCTCCCGCTGGCGGCTCTTGAAGTCCTGGAGGGCGCGCTTGTTCTGGAAGTCGATGAGCGCCAGGGTGATGGAGGCGTTCCAGCAGCTCTCGCCCGGGCACCGGAAGTCGATCTCCTTGCGGTCGGTGGTGACGATGGTGAAGTAGACGTACTTGCCGGTCCGCTCCACGCAGTCCACCTTCTGGATGGAGCCGAAGCGCAGCTCCTTGCCCGCCCCGGGGGGCCCGCCCTCCCCCTTGCCGGCCGCCTCGGGCGAGAAGAGGCTCAGGCTCTCCCGGCTCAGCACCACCACCTTCTTCTTCCACAGCTGGAAGAGGCTGTCGCTCCGCTTCTCCAGCTCGCCCTGGCGGAGCACCTCCGAGCCCCAGCCCGAGCCCGGCGGCCCCTTCATGGCCCCGGCCGCGCCCCGCCTGCTCGCCACCAGGGAGGAGGACGGCGACGGCGAGGAGGGCGACGGCGAGGAGGAAGGCGAGGAGGAGGAGGAGGAGGCTGGAGCCAGGGCCGCGCGCGGGGACGGCGGGAGCGCCCGGGAGCCCGGAGCAGACGTCGGGGCGGGAGGCGCCGCCTGTGCCCGCTGTCCCCCTGGCCGCACAGTCTGAGGGCGACGGGCCGGATGGGGACCATTTATGGCTCCGGAGCCGCCCCAGGCCCCGCCCGCTCCGGACGAGAGGAGCCCTCCCCGCCCGGCTGGCGCGGCTTCTTCCCGCCGCCCACGCGCCCCTTCAGTGGCCCGCAAACTCCGCCCGGCCTCCCGCCCTTCCTCTCCCTGCCTGGGAAGGCGGCCAGCGCGGCTCCTGAAGAAGCCCCTCGGGAATCTCGAAGGAGCTCTCTCCCCGGCTCGTTTTCTTTGGTGCCTCTCCCGTTTTCTTCTGAAGAGGCTGCCTTCCCTGCCCGCTCTCCCTTGGCCGTCTCTGGACACCGTCAGTCACACTTTGAAGAATGGTTTCCTCTGTGTGTGTGTGTCTTTTACACGGCCTATATTCTGCGTTCCTGGTTGGCTTTTCAATCTACTTGGGGCCCATTCACGCTTCACAATTCTAGTGCTATCATCCCACTTCAACTGCTATGGCAACTTCTCAAGAATCCTGGGATTAGCAGGATAAAGGCCTTGAAAATTCCCAGCCAAAAAGCGCCTCTAGTCTAGTGCCTCTGACCAAACTACAAACCCCAGGATCTTGTGCCATGCAGCCATGTCAGTTAATGTGGAATCATAGACTCATAGAATTGTAGAGTTGGAAGAGACCACGAGGGCCATCCAGTCCAACCCCCTGCCACTCAGGAATCACGGTCAAAGCATCCCTGACAGATGGCCATCCAGCCTCTGTTTAAAGACCTCCAAGGAAGAAGACCCCACCACGCTCCGAGGGAGTGTGTTCCACTGCCGAACAACTCTTACTGTCAAAAAGTTCCTCCTAATGTTGAAGTGGAATCTCTGTTCCTGGAGCTTGCATCCATTGCTCCGTGTTCCAGTCTCTGGAGCAGCAGAAAACAAGCTTGCTCCGTCCTCAATGTGACACCCCTTCAAATACTTAAACAGGGCTATCAGGGCTATCATATCGCCCCTTAACCGGGTTTTTTTTTTTCAGACTAAACATACCCAGCTCCCTAAGTCTTTCCTCATCAGGCATGGTTTCCAGACCTTTCACCATTTTAGTGGTGCCCAGAACTGGACACAGTATTCTAGGTGAGGCCTGACCAAGGCAGAATACAGTGGCACTATTACTTCCCTTGATCTAGACACTATACTTCTATTGATGCAGCCTTTTTAGATGCCGCATCACACTGTTGACTCATGTTCAACTTGTGGTCTACTAGGACTCCTAGATCCCTTTCTCCACTGAATCACATTGGCTTTTATCCAGGGCTGACATTTGGACTCTCCTAACCAGGGGTGAAAATACATCAGCATAGTGCTACAATCCAGTAGTGTGAAAGGGCTCTTGGAAACCAGTTTTTTTCTGCTTGGGGAACCTTTTCCTTATCACATTTCAGAGGACAGACCTTTATATTATAATTATGTCTGCAAGATACATGCCTTTATGGCCTTTATTCCATTCTACTTAATGGTAGGAGGGTTTTTTTTTAAAAAAAAGTCACTTAACCCCATTTTGTGTATTAAAAATATTTAATGCAGCATAACTAAAGGATCTGAATAAAGATGGAATACATTGTTCAGTATTTCAAAACTGATACTGGTTTGTTCATGCAGTCCTCTGACAAATATGAAATGGGATCTAGAAACCAATTTAATTCTTAACCCAAGGTTAAAAAGTTTGATCGATTTCTTGTAAAACACACACACTCACATGCCAAAATTAAGTTGTAATTTTGAATGAGAATCTGTTTCATAGGCTGCTGCCACACTGGAGAAATAATGCAGTTTGACACTGCTTTAACTATCATGACTCCAGCCTATGGAATCCTGAGATTTGTAGTTTGCTGTGGCACCAGAGTTCTCTGTCAGAGAGCTAAATAGCTCACAAAACTACAAATCCCAGAATCCCATAGCATTGAGCCATGTCAGTTAAAGTGGTGTCAAACTGCATTATCTCTGCAGTGTGGCAGTAGCCATAGGTGCATCTGGGTGGTTTTTTTCCTCCGAGTGTGGTGGAGTCTCCTTCTTTGGAGGTTTTCAAACAGAGGCTGGATGGCCATCTGTCGGGAATGCTTTGAATCTGCATGGCAGGGGGTTGGACTGGATGGCCCTCATGGTCTCTTCCAACTCTATGATTCTACGATTCCTCCTAGCAACTTTACAGCCCTGCCCCCAGTCCTGTCCATGTCTGAGTGTTGGACTATGACTCAGGACACCAGGGTTTGAATCACCACTCAGACATGATCAAGTCACTCTCTCTCAGGACGTTATCAGGCAAACCATCTGATAGCATCCCTGTCTCACCACCCACCCCACTCCTGTCCGTGTTCTATTTTTTTAAAAAAATCAGACACCTACCCTATGCCAGTATACGAACTGCTCCCCCTCTCCTCAGCCCTCTGGGAGTGAATGCAACAGTCGTAAAGCTGCATTCATATCCTGTAAAGCAAATCCCACCCGTTCTCAGAAGAGAACGATCGTGCAGGAAAATTCAAAATAAAAGTAAAAAAAAAATAATCCCCAAAACACACTTTAAAAAGAACAAGTAACCCAGGGAGGGGGGTGGGGAAGGGTGTCACTTACCTCCTCGTCCCAATCGCACCCAGAAGTGTCCAGCAGGGACCTCCCCTTGTGGCTGGCATAGCACCAGCATAAGGGGGCACCTCTTCACAAGCCTGTGATTCCGTTATAGAAACAGAACAGGTGATCTATTGATGGCTTAATCCGTCGATAGAAAAGAATGCAGACAGAACGGAGGGGACACGGGAGCAGAATTAGACAGGGATGACGTCATCCAAAAAGAGAGCCCTTTGGCGCTCTCCTGTCGTCCCTGTTGTGGATTTAAATGGTCATCTGATAATCTCCTCAGTCTCAGAGGAAGGCAAAGGCAACCCTCCCTCTGAACAAATCTTGCCAAGAAAACCCTGTGATAGGGTTGCCATAAGTCAGAAGTGATTTGAAGACACACAACAATAACCAGTGAATTTGACAGGACTTACTCTCAAGTAAACATGCATCCAGTCTAAATTTTGAGGAGTTTTCTGACAATTGAAAGTGGAGAAGCCCTAGGTCAAAGCTCTACTCTCAGCTTTACTTCCTGGCAAGTCTCTGCACCTCTCACCCCCATCCAAGGTCTCTCTTTCCCTCCCCCTTCCCTTCCCTTCCCTTCCCTTCCCTTCCCTTCCCTTCCCTTGAAGTGCATTTCCCTCTCCTTTGGCCATGGCCTCCCTCCCTCTCTCTGGCTCACTTGTACTTTTTCAGGATGAGTTGCCTTAGGAATGCAGCTATTGCCAAGCCCACAAACTCTGAGTCAGCTGTGGCCTTGGAACTCTCCCCAGGTTGCATTCAGCTGCTGGGTTGGGTCTGGATAGCAAGGAGTATAATAGAATCAGAAAATCACAGTGTTGGAAGGAAACTCAAAGGCCATCTAGACCAACCCCCTACAAGTCCCGGAATCCACTGCTAAATCATTATTGAGAGATGGGCATCCAGCCTCTCTTTAAAGATCTCAAAAGAAGAAGAGTCTACCACCATCCAAGGCTGTCCATTCTGCTGTCAAACAGCTCTTACCATCAAGACGTTTTTCCTAATGTTCTGGTGAATCTTTTTTTTCTCCTTGTAATATGATTCCATTGATTGTATCTTGGTATCTGAAGCAGCAGAAAACAAGCTTGCTCCATTTTCTATATGGCATTTCTTCAACTATTTCAAGGTGGCTATCATATCACCTTCAGTTTTCTCTTCTCTAAGCTGAACATACACAGCTCCCTAAGCCACTACAGTACTCATAATGTTACCTGAAACACTTGAGTCCATTGGGACCTTCTAAAATATTAATATCAATTTGGGGAACTAATATACTTGACTTGGCAATGCAAAAGGTGGGCAGCAAGCAGGATCTTGAGACCTGTGTATACCAGTACTAAGGAGGAGACTAGCACGCTAGGTAGTACAATTAATTGATCTTTATTAAGGAAATAATAATAACAACAGATTAAGACAATGGACATTCCAGATATGTTAACAACCTTTAATGTGTTGTTACATTGAAACTGAATGGAGCAAGCAGCCCTCTTTGTTTACAAGGAGGTAAGGGATAAACAGATCTTTACAAACCTTTGAGTACCTCAGCTATGATTGAATTAGCCAGATGTTCAGGCAAGAAGTTGCCTTTCACGTTACCTTTTATTGGAATTTGTAATGGACCCTCCCTAGTGCATACCTGACTGAGTCTCAGCACTAGTCTTTGGGATTCCTGGTTTTTGGGAGTTCCCAGTTTACTTGGCCACACTCGTGGAAGGTCACAGTTAGCCAAATTATTAAACATTGCCAACTATTATATGAAAGGGGCTGGTAACAATAAGCCCTGGACTCCTTCTCATAAACACCACACTGCACTAAGTGGTGGTGAGGCCAGGGCCTGCCCAAGAGATTTTGCTGCCTGAGGCAAGGGCGAAGCAAGTGCCCCTTCTTCATTTGACATAGGAGAATCATCTGGATGGGTTGTTGGATCCTACTTTGATACTGGTTATGGGATACCTTTCTCCATTGCACCTGAGATGCAGCAGTGCCGGACATGTTGTGCTCATACAATTGTCTTCAACAGAGAGAAATGGCCAGGTGGGTCAGGACAAACAAATTGGATTGGATGTTGTTCCCCTCCATTATCTGTCATCTACAGTGATCCCCTCACTTTGGATAGTGGCAGAGCCAGTCCTGAACATTCTTACCAAAGAAAGAAAGAAAGAAAACCACACACCAAAAGCTCTTCCCTTTGAGAACATACACACACATACACACATCCTAGCTAGATGAGTCCAAGGTTCTTTTAAGTCCATCAGCCTCTTGTGAAGACTGGAATAAAGCCAGCCTTTTAAGAGCAGTTGGGCATGAAGTCCCCAGCCTGCCATCCCATTTGGGTCCAGCCTCAGAGGAATAATGCTTTTGGACACTTTTGTGACATTTTGCTTGGTCCTAATAAAGGTATTGTTTTTGTAGCAACATGGCTATCTTTGTTTCTTTGTTCACCTAAAAAATAGCCATATTAAACTGTTGCAGCAAAAACAGATGAAGAGTTCTGTTGCACTTAAAGATTAGCCCATTTGTTTAGGATACAATTTCCCCCAGGCTACTGTATCTAATCGGGTGGACTACAGCACACAAAAGCCTATTCTATCATAAGTATGCATGTATTTCACATACCATGATATTCTTTGCTCTTGTCTTTCTTCCCCCCCCTCCACCCCCCAGTTTGTATAGTCATCCCTCCACATTCGTGGCTTTCACTTTTGTGGTTCTGCCTATTCTTGGAAACCCTCAGCTTCTCCCCCCCCCACAGGGAACAAAGGGATGAGATCCAATTTAAGTGGGGTGCTCACCGAGCAAACCACCCGCGGTTAGCTTTGTGAGCGCCCTGCTTAAATCGGATCTCGTCCCTTGCTTGTGAGGGAGGAAAGCCAATTTAAACAGGGTGTTCAGCAGCTTTCCTCCAGCTTTGTTCCATTTAGCGGGGGGGTACAGAGGGGAGGAAAGCCGTGGAACACCCGGTTCCCCTCCCCGGCTCCACCCCGCCAAACGGAACAAAGCTGGAGGAGAACCTGGCATTCAGCAACTTTTCTTCCCCCTGGATCCACCCCGTTAAACGGAACAAAGCCGGAGGAAAGCTGCTGAACGCAAGGGCGAGGGAGTGGCAGCGAGGCTTTCCAAGCCCCGCCACTGCTTTAGCCAGGGCAGGGGGGTGGACAGCCCAGAGGACCCCCAGAGGAGGGTGCGGGGGGGAGGGGTGAGTGGCGGTAGGCGCAGGAATGGTGGTAGTGGTGGAGTTCCAGGAGGCCTATTTTTATTCGCAGTTTTTTCACATTAATGGGGTCTTGTGCCCCTAACCCCCATGAATGTGACGGGGCGACGATACATCTAAGTTTCAGATAGCTACCAGGGAATGAGCTATCAATAAGCCATTTTAACAGAATATGTGTTCTTGTATTGCTTTTCAATCCAGTTCTATATACTAAATTATTTAATAGATTTTTAATCTTTTTAAACAATTGTAATTATTTATTGTTTTAAACTGATTTTATTGTAAGCTGCCCTGAGATTTTTGGATATAGGGCGGATATAAATAGTGTAATAAAGTAAATAAAATAAACTAGGATAGCTGTACCCAGTGTAACATACGCTGTTATAGGAGATTGTAAAGTGTATGAATTAGTAACTCATTTTATATATTTATTGATATATTTCATACATTGCTTTACATGTTTTTTGCTCAGAATCCTGTCACATGGTTCAGCTAAATGGTGTTATTTTAGGGGAAATATTGCATTGTTTTACATGTGGGTAGTGAGTGGCTGAGGGGAGGGAGGGGCCCTTGTGAGGCTGGGAGTGTAGATGCCGATTGAGTGGCAGGAGTGGATTGTGAGGGGGAGAGGGAATTTGCATGTGGGTGGTGACTGGCTAAGGGAGAGAAAGGAGGGAGAGGATTGGTTGGGTATGTTTCCTAAGTGGCCAATCAGCACACTGAGAAAGGAAACATACCCAAGAGTTGTATAGATAGATAGATAATAAAGCCCCATTTCACATCCATTTCAAAAGACAAGCTAGCCCTCATGCTGCCTCCTTGGAAACTGAGGTTGCCCCTGCCCCCTGTCTCCTGGTTCAGCACCCCTGTGCCAATAGGATACTCTTATTTGGCCCTCAGTGCTCCCTGCCACAAGGATACTCCATTACTGTCTCCAGAATAAAGTACCTTCAGTTGCTCATAGATCACAGAGGAGGTAACAGCCACCATCCTCCTGGCCTGCTGACCATAATGCCCATCAATATCCCATTCTTTTTGGCTGCAGACTCAGCAGCCTTGAAGCTGATGGGAAAGACCAATATGCAGGACACCACATACCCCTCAAAATGTGAACAGCTGCATCAGAATTTATTCAGCTCAGTTATGCCCTGGCCAAGGATGGGAAAGATTTCTATACTGGCATTCTCCCTCAAAGGAGAGAGAAGGCCCAAGAGGTGGGGGTGCAAGGAAGAAGGCTGCACCTAGGCTGCATCTTTCTTCATTAAGAAGCTTATTTTCTGTGTACAAGGATATTCTTTGTTTGCTCCTCTACTGGAAAGCATTCAGAGACAGGGGAGAATTCCTAGGAGACAATATTGTATCTTATCACAGGTAAGAAAGAATTACAGATTGACAGTGAAGAACGACTGATGGGTGGGATTAAATTCTCCACCTTGTGACCTGAATGTATCCTGAGCCATAGGAGGCAATGGCAAGAGCAGTTGTCACCATCAGCTCCCCCAGCGCTGGAGAATGAGGAGGCAAGGATTGTGGCAACAATGCAAGTCTAGAAGGCAGAGAAGGTGGCTACATGTCTGCTGCCCATAACCAGAGGTTTGCTCTGCATAGAGAATCAAACATTGAAGAAATAGCATGGAAGCAGTTCTCCAGAGCAGCAGGATCCTCCTGGAGTGATGTGTGCCCATGGTTAGCAAATCCTTCCCTCCCTTCATTCTGCCACCTGAGTCAATTAGCTCACCAAACCTAATGATAGGGACAGCTTTGGATGAGATACAGAAGGACAAAACTATGGTTAGTATCCTGTTGATTAGTCCCAACTAAAGTAGATCCATTTGAACAGACTATTAAAGAATGAGTCAAAATGTAGGTAAATCCAATTGATTCAATGTCTCTCCTCTAGTCAGGACGAACAATAGGATTTAAACCTCTGGTATATATGCCACGTGTCTTGCCTTCCACCATCTCAAGCTAGCCTGCTGTCCTTGAGGGAGATTAGAGGTTCTGTTCCATCACAAGTGTTGGAGTGAGATTCAGCTCCCAGTCTGGTTGATTTTTGTATCTGTCATAATAGGGAACAGACCAACTCGTCCTTGACCTCCAGTAACAAAATGTCTCCAGCTGGACCTGTTCTGGAAATCCTTTTTACCACATGTAGCTTCTTTCATCATGTTTGCAGAGAGAGGAAAATCCAAACAGTGTTAAAGGCAGAGGAAAAGCCTGCAAAGGCAGCTTTTGACAACTACAGTGGTTATAAAAACCATAACCATTCCAACACGCCCTACTTAGCAAAAGCACTGCTGGATTCAATTCCCATGCAGAATTGTTCACATGATATTATATTAGATCAGTTCTACTTGTATGAGTCTACGCTACAAAATTTTGCAGCTTTCCATAGAATACAGGATGGATGGCCATTTGAAGTGATACTTTTCATCAGTGGTGCCCTCAATACTCAGACAAATGAGCAGGACAGTCCAAATCCACATCAGGACTGGCTTACCACATTTTGAAGGAAGTAAAGGAATAATTTGCTTTACTTTTTTAAAAAAAATAAGCATGGTATAGTGGTTTGAGTGCTAGACTAGGGTGTCATACTCTCTCATCCTGAGAGGAAGGCAATGACAAGCCCCCTCTGAATCAGTCTTGCCTAGAAAATCATGCTGGGTTTGCCATAACTTGGAAACAACTTGAACGCATACCACTACTACGACGACAACAAAACAGGTATACTTCAGTTAACAAAGTAGATGTGTTCCTGGGCTTCACTTCTTTAACAGAAATGTTGGTACCAGAATTCAAATATATAGCCGTGTTAGGAGATTATCAGATGGGGACCAAAAAAGGGTCGCCGTCTCGCTATATTCTATACCACCCCTTTCCCGTCCCCGTCCTGGCACAATAACCCCCCGTTTTGCACTTAACTTAATCATGTGACCACCCCTCCCCCCAGTAGCCAGGAATGAATGGAGCTCAAGTAGAGCCCCATTCACTTCCTGGTCTGTGTTCCCAGCCGTTCTAGCGAGAGAACAAGCATGTGGGAAATTTAAAAATAAAAAACAAAATACACGTTTAAAAATGACAGCAAACAGAAAAACACACTAAAAAAATTCAAAGTAACCCAGTGAGGGGGGGGAAAGGATGTCACTTACCTCCTTGTCCCGATCGCACCTGGAAGTGTTCGGCATGGACCTCCCACTTGCGGCTGGCATTGCTCCAGCATAACAGGGCTCCTTTTCGCTTGCCTGTCATTCCATGACAGGAACAAAATGGGAGATCTATTCATGGCTTAAGCTGTGAAATAAGAAGAAATGGGGGCAGCACAGAACCAGCATGGGACGAGGACGACAACGTCTGAAAAGTTGGCCCTTTGGTGATCTCCTGGCAATCTCCTGGCATTCATGTAATGCCATATTAAGGGCATCTGATACTCTCTTTACAGTCTGGAATATCAGTAAACAAGGGGATCTTGTAGCACTTTTGAGACTAACTAAGAGAAAGAAATTGTAACTTAAGCTCTCATAGACTTGGTCTACTTCTTCAGATTTGAGGAAGCAGACCCAAGTCTACAAAAGCTTGTGCTACCATTTCTTTGGCACCAGAGGTAGAAATAATATGGAAAGAATAGGGATAGCTTCCTGTATCACAAAAAAGGAGAGAGCTTCATCATATTTCAGCAATTATTTTTTATCTAGGATTAACATTATGAACATGTGAAATGAAATAACCAGGTCAGGTAAGTTTTGCAGAAGTAAACAAAAATATTTTGAAACTTCTAATGACCACTTGAAAGCTTTTTCCAAAATGCATCCCGTGATGATTTTTTTTTCTTGTCCACTTTTCTTATGATTTCTATTTTGGTGGTAAAACTTATTCAACATGCCAGGGTAACTGGTAAGGTAGGCTAATTTCCCTTTGCCCCCTTTTTTCTCTCTATTTTGCTCTTCAATCATGCTCAGTAAGTGATTCTGGAGGCAACTGTTTACCTTCTCTATTGTAGGTAAGCACAAACAGCTACAGTAGGATCACATACATTAGAATCCCATTCTTTCCCAGGTCAAAGTTTATTGCATTGTTTACTGCAGATACACTGCTGCAACACAACACTGAAAAGCTGTCCTCTTGTCCTCCTTCACCATCGTCCCCATGCCAATGCAGCAAAAACAAAATAAAAACCTTCCAACTAGATAGAAAACAAGAAAAGTAGCAGTCAGGCTAGGGTCTATAAAAAAGTAGCTTCTTTATCAGAGGCTTTGTTAACTGAGGTATGCCTGTAATAGCATAAAACAGAGGAGAGAGGCCATAAGATCGTAAAGCCCAGAGTCTAAAATGGTCTGACTGCATATGGTCATTAATGAAAATTAAAGGTGTTGTTGTTATTGTCATTGTTGTTTTAACTTTATGTCAAGGATGGCCAACAGGCCACAACTGCCACACTTTCTACATGCCCTTGTGTGGTTTTCCCCATTGCTCTAGAATTCAGCTCGGATGAACATAGGACACAAACATGCAAAGTCATAACCAATTTCTGCCCATTCCATTTTGGTCAATGAGATTTTGTTGCAATTAACTTTTCCTGGATTGTGTCCGCGGTCATTTATTTGATAACATCTTTTAATAGTTATCATGTTGCTACTCCCAGAATGTTTTCCCAAGCTACTTTATGTCCAAACTGGGTTCATTGCAGTCCAGGCCCTTTGGACTGAATGGAAATTTAAGTTCCTTTACCAAGAAAGGCTATACAAAGAAGGGATGAAAAAAAGCAAAACTAGAGCTGAGCAAAGGTCAGGCTTACAGAAATGTGCATGTTTGGACACACCCTGCTCCAGATATCCTTTCTGAAATATATCTCTCTTCTTTCCTGGCAATTACACAGTTGCTATGGAGTTTTGGACTTTCAATATTATGCTACTTCCCAAGGCAGCACCCAATTCACTCCTGCATCTATATGGTGATCTCAAATATGCCTGAGAGCCAGCATGGTGTAGTGGTTTGAGCACTGAACTGTGACTCTGGAGACCAGGGTTTGAATCCCCCCTCAGTCATGACAACCCACTGGGTGACCCTGGGCATCACACTCTCTCAGCCTCAGAGGAAGGCAAAGGCAAACCCCCTCTGAACAAATCTTGCCAAGAAAACCCCATGACAGGCTTGCTTTAAGTCGCCATAAGTTGGAAATGACTTGAAGGCACAAAACAACAAATTCTGCCTACCTTACTCATATTTTTCATTTCTGCATCCTTTGGGGGGAAACAAAGAAATTAGAGTACAGGATTGTGATGGGCTGAGTCTAGATTTCACAGAAATATTCAGAGTTTATGCTGGCTGGGGTGGAGGGATTCTGAGAGGTTACATCAAAACATCTGGATTACACTAGGTTGAGATAGACAGTGTCAGAGAAGGTTCTCTTTGAAAATATAAAAACATTATGTAAGCCATGTCTGACATTGGTACTATTTGGAATTCCCAAGACTCTTTGAAGTAGGAGAGCAGGGAGAGAGGAGAATTCCTTGGTGGCCTTTATGCTAGCAAAGGTGGAAATGAATTTTGGAAAACACTGTAGGTTTCAACCAGTAGTATTTCAAAGATACAGTCAACCCTCCATATCCACAGATTCTGCATCCATGAATTCAACCAACCACAGCTCAAAAATATTTTTTTTTAATTTCCAAAAGCAAACCTTTAAGTTGTTCACCATTTTATATACTTGTAACAGTGGTTAAATGCTGATACTGCAGCCACAATGTTGCAAATTCAATCCCAAGGGCTCCAAGGTTTACTCAGCCTTCCATCCTTTCGTAGGTTGGTAAAATGAGTATGTTAGCAAGGCTGATACCCTGCCTCCAGAGACCTCAAAATTGGCATATAATAAAATTGGGGTATTAATAAATTGATGTATTAATAATCTGGTTCATTGATGTGGCCTTCCACCAGGAAAAAGCAGGATGGTCTCAGAAAGATCAGCTGAGTGCCATGCTTTGCCCTAGGTAAGACTAAGACTATTTTGAAGATGCAAGGAAGTATTAAAGGTCAGAAGGACACAATCTCCACTGTACATCTGAAAGGGAATAATGGATGGAGTAATCCTTTGTGTGCTGGTTTTGAAATTTACTCTTTAATCCCCCAACCTTAAGAAGGAAGCAGCTCAAGCTTTTTAAAGCCAATCAATCGGACATTAAGGACAGTTTGCAACAAACCTTCACCACCTATTCTCAAAGACCAGGAAACTCATTGTGCAATCCATGGAGGCTCATGGAATCTATTGTTCCAACCCAAGAGGCTTACTCTTCCCTCAGGACATATTTGGGAGTATAAATATGACCCTCAAAATCAGCCTCATCGTGCACAGATCCCATTTCCAGGGGAAACTCTGTCCCCCTGTGTAGTCACTCCAGATTCCTCCATCCACTCTGCCGGACTGATCAACAAACTTTGGACTCCAGAAAGGTCATATAATCCACCATAAACCCTCTTACTATTTCCCTATTCAAGTCTTTCCTACTGCTTTCTATAGCCTTGTGTGAATGCTTCTTGTTTGACTGTGTCTGTGTTTGGTGTTAATCTTTGAACTCTTAATAAAAACCATAATTAAGTTCAAATGTGTGTGTATTCCATCCAGGCTAGTACTGGTATACATAGGTTCAAAAACCCCTTGTTGTCACCTATCGCATTGCTAAAGTTGAGTTTCTGCTAATTTCCTGAACATATTCGAAACTCGATATTTACTTGGAATTTCCAAAGAGTATTTTGGGTAACAAGTGCCTGGTTTGTGGGGAAAATTAGTGAATACACATTGGAAACTGCTTAATGTGGTGTAGATGTGTAAAGTGCTATGGCTTAAAAATTTGTAAGCCACTCTGAGAGCCTTTTTGGCTGAAGAGTGGGGTATAAATACCAAAAATAAATAATAATAAATATATAAGTAATGACATTTTACTACACTACTGTATATAATGGGACTTGAGGATCCACAGTTGTTGGTATTCATGGGGGATCCTGGAACCAAAGTACAGCAGATACAAAGGGCCCACTGCTGGTTGGAAAGCTAAATATGCTCCACCACTTTGACAATCTAAGCTTTTTCTTTCTCACACTCTCTCTCTAGGCCAGGAATGAGCAACTTTTGACTCTCCAGATGTTTGTGGAGAGTCCCATCATTGTTCGGTGTTGACTATGCTGGCTTAAGGCTGGGGGGACTTTGTGGCTTCAGCATCCATGCAGCCCTCTCCACTCCCACTTTGCTTAACAAGGAGTTCTCCCACCAGCTTGACAAGGAGTTCTGAAGAACTCAAAAGATTGCTCACTGTTTTTGATATTTTGATTGGTCCTGATAAAAGTATTGTCTGACTGTGGATTTTAAAAATTTCTTTGGGACCTTCAGTCTTTCTCAACCTTTTTTTACCCTGGAGGAGCCCTTGAAATGATTTTCAGGTCTCAGGGGACTCCTGCAAAAAAAGTATTGTATCTATAGCCCCCCGTCACAATTTCTCATAGAATCCCTAACAACCTCTCACAGAACCCTAAGGTTCCAGGGAATGCTGGCTTAGAAATCCTGCCTTAGATTCTAAGGTTACCTGCTAATAAATTAGTCATTGGATCTTCCAAGTATTGGTTCTTCTTCGGATTTATATGGATATGGGTCCCATACTAGTCTCGAGGAGATGTGGGAAAACTCTGCAGCATTCATGTTTAGTTTAGTCTTCTCCAAACTAGTACCACCCAGATGCGTTGACTTATATGTACCATCACCTCTAGCCAGCACTGTTGTTGGAAGTAATGTCTGGGAACTATGGTGGTTCTAGTCCAACACATCTGGAGGACACTGGATCAAGGAATCAAGGATTAATGGATTGAAGGAAACAGAAAACAGAACTGACATAATTGTAGGCTGTTTGCTACGATAAAAGGCACAACATGTTTTAGAATCATAGAGCTGGAAGAGACCACAAGGGCCATCCAGTCCAACCCCCACAATCAAAGCATTCTCGACAGATGGCCATCCAGTCTCTGCTTAAAAACCTCCAAAGGAGACTCCACCACACTCTGAGGCAGTGCATTCCACTGCCAAACAACTCTTACTGTCAGGAAGTTCTTCTTAATGTTTAGGTGGAATCTCTTCTCCTGTAGTTTGAATCCATTGCTCCGTGTCCTAGTCTCTGGAGCAGCAGAAAACAAGCTTGCTTCATCCTCAGTATGACATCCCTTCAAATATTTAAACATGGCTATCATGTTACCTTTTAACCTTCTCTTCTCCAGGCTAAACATACCCAGCTCCCTAAGCCACTCCTAAGCCGCTCTTAAAAAAAACAAAACTTTGCCCTGTATCAGCTCTATAGCTGTACAATAATAAGACACTGTATTTGCTTTGTTTGATACTTCCTGAAGAGAGAGAAAGCTATGTGACAAATGCTTTTATCCCCCATGCTTTGTTCATTGTAGGTGTCTACCATCTTCGCCATGCTAAAAAAAAAATGACAGCTGAGAACAGTTTTGTTTTTACTTTCACATAAAAGTAATTCATTTGGTTTAATGTTTTAATGACAGGGCAGAGGAGTTCAGAAGGTTCAGAATTCTTTACTGAGTCAGATTCCATGTTCACTGCAAAGGGCCAAGGTGCAAAGTTTGAGCTGCTGGTTTTTTGATTACTACAGAAACAGAATTATTTATTGCTCAATGTAAAGATCCTGTCTGATCTTGGAAGCTAAGCAGGGTCAGCCCTGGTTAGAACTTGGATGGGAGACTGCCAATGACTACTAGGTGCTGTAGTCTATATTTCAGAGGAAGGAACTGGCAAAATCACCTCTGAATATTCCTTGCCTAAGAAAATCCTATGAAATTCATGGGGTCACCATAAGTCTTGAAGGCACATGCACACATACACACACATATTGAGCCAACAATATGGTGTTGAAAGATGTAATAGTAAAAAATGGGCAAAGATACAACATCAGTTTTCTAAAAAACCACTTCTTGGTTTAAAATGTTGTTAACTCAGACACAGGCTCTAATAGGCCAGGAAATTACAGCTGTTAAGGGCTGCACACCCTTAACAGACTTCTTTAAGCAAGATGGATATATCATACTGTCTGGTGTTCTCTGCTCTGGTGGGTTCCAGCTTCACTGTTGTCTCTTTGGAGCTGGATAGTTGTCAGCGGCAGAATGGCACACCTGAGTCCCAGATTTGTGTGTTCACTGGTATGTAGTGTGAACAAGGCCAATGGGCTCAAAAGTTTATCTTGTTCATCTTGCCATTAGATGCTGTAAACCAAAACTCCCAGTTCATAAGTAACACAAATCCAAAGTTCTTTGAAACTGAAAGCAAACTGAGAACCCTCCTCTCAGATTGGTGAGAGTAAGTGGAAATGTGTGAGCTTCCTTTGGCCTCCCTGAGGTTCAAATAGCTTTGAACCAAAGGGGGGATTACAGGGGCACCCAGATGTTGTTGGACTGCAAGTCTTAGCAGGTCTAGTCAGTATAGCCAATGATGCAGCATGCTGAGTTTTGCCACTCAACAACATCTGGACCACTGCACAATTTCCATCTCTATAATAATCTATACATTTGTGTTACCTACAAATACAGCCATCATATTAAAATTCTGTAATATTAATTTGGAAAGAAAGTATTGTTAATACATCTGGATACTACAGACTGACAGGTAGCCAGCTAATACGATTTAGGTATTTTGTAGCTTTCCACCAAGCTTGCTTGCTAGAATACTAAGGATTTTATTGGACGAAGTAAATTGCACAAAAAATCCTGCATCGTTTAGGACACGATGATAACACAAAGGGCAAAATTATCAGATGCCCTCATCATTCAGCTGTTCCCAGGCATAGCACTGGTGTGGATGAGGCATCACTTTTTTCTTGATAGGCTAAGCCGTCAATAAAAAATGACGCCTCATTCATGCCCGCACGATGCCCCCGGAACGGCTGGACAATGACATCTGATAATTTCGCCCTTTTATGTTATCGTCACGTCTTTATGACATAGTTTTTGCCATGTCAGATAAAGTCCTAAGAGAAACTGTTTACTTACCTTGGGCACCAGACTCACGCAGTTTGTCTACCACAGACTAGAAAGTTTAAATATTCTTTGTCTTTGGAATGTGTGGACAAAGTTGATAATGGCACATCTACCCAGTGTCATCACACAGAATTATTCACGCCCTACCACAGATGATTATACATAATTTCAAAGTAAGTAAACAAGACATTGAAATAGTTAAAGCTTTCCTATACCTAGGTTCACTCATTAAACAAAGTGGAGACTATACTCAAGAAATCAGAAGACTTAGAAAGGCATCCATGAAGGAATTAGATAAGATATTCAAGTGCAAATACATATCATTAAGTACCAAAGTCAGAATCATTCAGGCCACAATATTTCTTATTTCTGTGTACTAGATGGACCTGGTGTACCATACGACGTTCTCCCAGAATCATTGAGAGTAACTCACTCTGTTGCCTGCTGCCACCATCACTGCCTCCAGTTGACTGCCTGGGTCCCATCACAGCAGCATTGTGTCGCCACTGCCAGTTGATTGCCTGGGTGCTGTCGCAGTGGCAGCGGCGGCAGCCCGCCATCGCCATCACCAGTTGACTGTCTGGGTCCCATCACAGCCTATGACTGGTGAGTGGCTGAGGGAGTGAGAGGAGGGAGGTGCTCTTGTGATCTGCAGGTGCAGATTGAGTGACAGGAGTGGATTGTGAGGTGGAGAGGGATTTTGCATGTGGGTGGTGATTGGTTGGGTGTGTTTCCTGAGCAGCCAATCAGCACACCAGGAGAGGAAACATACCCAAGCCTATAGTACATACCCAAGCCATATATATATATATATATATATATATATATATATATATATATGGTTGTGAAAGCTGGATAGTGAAGAAAGCTGGCAGGAAGAAATCAACTCATTTGAAATGTGGTGCTGACAAAGTGTTCTACAGATACAATGGAATGCTAAGACAAATGAAAGGTTCTTGGAGCAAAACAAGCCTGAACTCTCACCAGAAGCCAAGATGACTAAACTGACACTGTTGTGCTTTGGACATGTCATGAAATGTATGACTCATTGGAGAAAAAGATGATACTGCTTGGTGGAAGGCAGTAGGAAAAAAAGGAGACTGCACTACAGCTGGATTGATTCAGTCAAGGAAGCCATGGTCTGGAGTTTACAAGAGCTGAGCAGAGGAGTTGGTGACCAGGGATCTTGGAAATCTCCCATTCATAGGGTTGCCATAAGTTGAAGATGATTTGACAGCAAATAACAACAACAAAGCAATTTCTACTTTGAGAAAACCAGATCAATTTAAAGATGTATGAAACTGATGTTGCAAGAACAAAAGGAACTTCTCCAAGAAGTAATGTGAACAGCTACATCACTTTAACATGAAACAGAGTTGCCCCCAAAAGTTGCTGAGGCACAAGCAAGTGCAGGAAATATATAGCCAGTTTGGATTTGCCCAATATTAAATGCAACACTAACGTGTCTGTGTGTATATGCCTTCAAGTTGCCTGTTGGCTTATGGAGACCCCATGAAATTCATAGGTTTTTCTTAAGCAAGGAATACTCAGAGGTGGTTTCACCAGTTCCTTCCTCTGAAATATAGCCTACAACACCTGGTATTCATTAGCAGTCTCCCATCTAAGTTCTAACCAGGGCTGACCCTGCTTAGCTTCCAAGATCAGACAGGATCTAGTGCCTTTAGGGTATTTAGGCTCCTAATTTAGGACTTATGGTGAACCTAAGGTGATCCTGTCACAAGGTTTTCTTGGCAAGAAGGCTAACATTCAAGTCGACCCCTGTATCTGCGGAGATACGTTCCAAACCTCCCTGTGGAAATCTGAAACCATGAATAATAGGGAACTCCATTATCTTTAATGAGACAAACGCCAGAAGTTGACTATAGAATTGCATTGGAGAACCTAGGCTTCAGTTACACGACAGTTTTTATTGCGGTAATTTGCGCTTTATCGCTGTTTCGCAGCTGTACTGCATCGTTCAGATGATATATTGCTTAATTGGTCTATCGGTTTATTTTTCTGCTGTTTTCCGCTTTGATATTCACATACAGACTGAGACGGGAACGTGGCCTCCCAAGCACATCCTCTGATACCACAGGAATGCCTGAGACGAACATTCACACACACACAAGAGAGACTGGAAAAGGCTTGCTTAATCCTTCAGATCGCAGCAGCTGGGCACAAGATAGCAAGGAGGGAGGGAGAGAAGGAAAGACACACACACACACAAGGCTAGCACTCATAGTCTTTTTTGTGGCTAAGCACAAGACAGGGAGAAGGGAAAGGACGCGATCTCAGGAGGGGAGACAACGATCTTTCACACACTGAAAGTAGCAAGGTGGGAGGGAGAGAAGGAAAGACACACATACACACAAGGCTAGCACTCACAGTCTTTTTCACGGCTGGAAACAACATGGATCTTTCCTCCATCCCCTCCTTGTCCAAACCCCTCCCTGGTGAGTTCAACCAATCATGGCAAAACTTTGCTGTGAATGTATTGAAAGATTGCTGCTAATTCACACAGCACGTAGTGTAATGTTTGTTCAGACTATCGAAAATGCGCTACTTTTCAAAAAAATCGGGGAAAGTCCCGAAATCCTTTCTTGCGTTACTAATGGGTTTTTGTGCCCCCCTCCTTCTGAAAGAGGCGACTTTGTGGCTCAATGCATGTAAACAATTAGGAATCTTGGCAAATTCTTCACGGTTTCTTTTCACCTTGTAACCAAGCCCCTAGAAATTCTTAGAGAGAAGATTTTTTTGGATAAGTGAAACCGTGGATACCGAATCCATAGATACGGGGGTCAACATGTACTTGATTGAAAAGAACTCCTGCTTAAACTCAGTGTGGCTTACTTCTGAATAGACAAAGAGAGAGTTGCAAAATTAGAGACTGGTTTTGAAAGTCGCAGTTATATTTTTGGTGCAGATTATCTAGCTAGGTTGAAAAATCAGAATTCTCTGTCATTAGTGATTGCTGCCAAGGAACTGATCATCAACCTATCATTAGTGAACATTGCTCATAGCATAGACCCCCCCCCCAGTTCAGGAGGAAGAGGGGAGGGATAAAATACTTAAAGAATGAGGAGGTGGTTCTGTGTCACAACAGAGGAAGTCACAGAAATTCCATTGCAACCGTTATTGACTTAACTTCCATTCTATACCTGATGTTGTTAATCTTCTGCAAAAACCTCTCAATGAAGTGAAAGGAAAAGAGGAGGTGAGCAGTCTGTTCAATCATTAATTTGTTATACCATCTATACAGACAGTGTAAAGTCATCTTAAAAAAAAAAGCTAATACAGTAGCACCCCTGTATCTGATCAGTCGCCAACCACTGATTCACTTATCCACAGTTGGCGACCGTGGGGGTGTGTGGATGAGGGAGATAAGGAGGAGGAGAGCAGGTTGCCTCCCTTCTCCCTTCCCTGCCGGGCTCCAGCAGTGTGGCGGCGGTGGCGAGGGGGTGGACTGGGAGCATTCATAGAATCATAGAATCATAGAATTGCAGAGTTGGAAGAGACCACGAGGGCCATCCAGTCCAACCCCCCTGCCACGCAGGAAATCTTGATCAAAGCATCCCCGACAGATGGCAATCCAGCCTCTGTTTAAAGACCTCCAAGGAAGGAGACCCCACCATGCTCCGAGGGAGTGTGTTCCACTGCCAAACAGCTCTTACTGTCAAAAAGTTCCTCCTCATGTTGAGGTGGAATCTCTGTTCCTGGAGCTTGCACCCATTGCTCCGTGTTCCAGTCTCTGGAGCAGCAGAAAACAAGCCCGCTCCATCCTCAGCGTGACACCCCTTCAAATACTTAAACAGGGCTATCATATCGCCTCTTAACCGTCTTTTTTCCAGGCTAAACATACCCAGCTCCCTAAGTCTCTCCTCATAAGGGATCGTTTCCAGATCTTTCACCATTTTAGTTGCCCTTCTCTGGACACACTCCAATTTGTCAATATCCTTTTTGAATTGTGGTGCCCAGAACTGGACACAGTATTCTAAGTGAGGTCTGACCAAGGCAGAATAGAGTGGCACTATTACTTCCCTTGATCTAGACACTATACTTCTATTGATACAGCCCAAAATCGCATTGGCCTTTTTAGCTGCCACATCACACTGTTGGCTTATGTTCAACTTGTGGTCTACTAGGACTCCTAGATCCCTTTCGCACGTAGTCTCATTCAGCCAGGTCTCTCCCATCCTATATTTATGCATTTCATTTTTCCACCCTAAATGCAGTACTTTACATTTCTCCGTATTGAATTTCATTTTGTTAGCTTTGGCCCAGCTCTCCAGTCTATCCAGGTCATTCTGAATTTTGATCCTGTCCTCTAGGGTGAGCTACTCCTCCTAATTGGGTGTCATCTGCAAATTTGATAAGTATGCCCCTAATTCCCTCATCCAAGTCATTGATAAAGATGTTGAATAGCACTGGGCCCAGGACAGAACCCTGTGGCACCCCACTGGTCACATCTTTCCAAGACGAAGAGGAGCCACTGCTGAGCACCCTTTGGGTTTGGCCGGTCAACCAATTACAAATCCATTGAACAGTTAACTTATCTAGCTCACATTTTACAAGCTTGTTTGCAAGAATGTCATGGGGAACCTTGTCAAAGGCTTTACTGAAATGAAGGTATACAATATCCACAGCGTTCCCTTCATCTAGCAAGCTGGTAATTTTATCAAAAAAAGAGAGATCAGATTAGTCTGGCATGACTTGTTTCTCTGAAACCCATGTTGACTTTTTGTGATTATGGCATTGCCTTCTAAATGTTCACAGACTCTCTGTTTAATGATCTGCTCTAGAATCTTCCCTGGTATTGATGCCATACTAACTGGATGATCATTGTTGGGATCTTCTTTTTTCCCCTTTTTGAAGATGGGGACAACGTTTGCCCTCCTCCGGTCCGCTGGGACTTCTCCTGTTCTCCAGGAGTTCTCAAAGATTATTGCCAATGGCTCTGAAATTATATTTGCCAGCTCTTTTAATACTCTTGGATGCAGTTCATCTGGTCCTGGAGATTTAAATTCATTTAGATTAAGAAGGTATTCCTGTACTACCTCTTTACTTATTTTGAGCTGGATTTCCCCTATTGTGTCCTCTGTTCCTTTATCCTCAGGTTGGTCACCCTTTTCCTTTTCTGAAAACACTGAGGCAAAGAAGGTGTTGAGTAATTCTGCCTTTTCTCTGTCCCCTGTTAGCATTTTGCCATCTTCTCCCATGTAAGTGGCAGTGATTGAAGCAAGCATGCGGGGGGGGGGATGATGGTGGCAGTTGCTTTCTCTCCCCTGAGCCAGAGAGGGAAAGCAGCCACTGCCATCATGGCACACATCCTTGCCATGCTTACTTCACTCACTGTGACACTTATTCGGGGGGGGGGTCACCCCTTCTCATCAGGCAAACCACTATATGGCAATGGTTCCTTTTTCTCCCTTGGTCCAGGGGAGAGAAAGGAACCACTGTCATACAGCAGAAGTATTCAGCAACAATGGCTGTTGATGTTGCCTGCCCACCCGATCTCATGACATGTCTCATGGGATTTTCAGTCCCATGAGACTTCAAACAAGATTTGGCAGGCAGGTATATGAGGGCTTGCCTGTCCACACCTGAAGTAAGCATGGCAGCAGCAGGGAAAGCTTTTACTGATGGCAGGTGGACCACAATGGTGAGTACGGGTGAAAATAATTTTGTTTTAGAGAAAAAGGGGTGTTAAAAAATCATCTGTACCAGATGTCATTCATACTAAGTCCACCACTGATTTCCTACATATCTACACAGATGCAAAGCCCCACTGAATTCAAGAGAAATTACTCCCAAGTAACCATGGATAAAATTGCTACCTTACCCCTTAGCAATGGGAAGAGGGACGCTAGGTAGCAAGAGGCTTCTTGGAGTAAAAGGAATCTTTTCTTTGCTTCTCCAGGATACAAATCCGTATGTGCTGGTTTCATATGGCTAAGCAGGGTAAATAACAGCATTAATATGCAAGGTAGTAACTGAAAGTGCACACACCCTTTCACAAATGACAAATTGCCCTAATTTAGAAATCCTTATCCATTGAGTTTGTCTTATTATTTATGAATTTGTTCTCACATGAAAGAAGACTTAGTGAGGGTCTATTTGGATTTAGGTATTCTTTCCACCAAACAAATCAGAACACAGCAAGTAGAGCAACTCTCTACAGGAAACCTTGGCAGCATATCATGCCACTATCAAGTGCAGGATGCTTCACATTCCTTTCCTTTGCCTTTTCTTTTATGAGATAATTATGTTAAGGTAGGCATGGCCTCTTGGCATTGGCTAATGCTAAGCTAATATTTACTGATGGGGCAATCTTGTCAACTTGCACTCTTTGCTTCCTCCCTTTCTCAGTACACACCTTGCTAAAGCTCACCTGGTCATTATATCACAGAGTTCTCTTCCTTCCGTTGAAGGCTTTGCAGTGCCCTGATGCAATGCCTTAGTAACTGAAGAAACAGAAAGGCATTAGCAACCATCTGAGTGGAGATTATTATGCACTTTCTTAATAGCCATGTGATGCGTCTCCTCAAAATTTTGCTATGTATGTGGGCTCTGGCATAATTTACAAGGAAAGAAAGTCATAAAAGGCAAACTCTGGTCAACAAACCCAAATTACTTGTGGGAAGCTAGGCTTATATTGGAATGGTTTCTTCACTCATTTGCTCAGATGCATTTCAGGGCTGCTTTTTCCTCCCTGCTCTTAAGACAGTCAACAGAGAGACATATGTATAGGAGCTGAATTCTATACAGATCATTCTCCATTTAGAATGGAATGAGAAGTGTAATGTTTGCAGCAATGAACTGGAAACAAGCTATGTAATGAGCATAAAGTGAACAAGCAATGCAGTCAGTAATGCCAAGTCCTCAGAGGTTGGGGGGAATGCTTTTAATTTCTGAATATGGAGAAGGTTCTCAACAGGATCAAGGGTCAAGTATTAACGCGTTAACATTATCTGAAATACCATACCCCCTTCTGTAAACCTGCCTGACTTTGAAGATATTTGGGGGAAGGCTTTCTCACCATCCTGCCACCATCACAGGTATGTTTGGTGAGCCACAGAAGGTTCAGTTGGTTCCCTTTCTGTTCTGCGACTGGCCAGCAAAGCTCTTTCTGTTTGGGCAGGACTTTGGCTCTTTACTTACTGTGGCAGAAGGCTCTTTTAATGGGGTATGTTGTGCTTTTATCTTTTTACTGTGTTTTAATCTGTCTTAAATTGTTTTAATTCAGTGTTTTTAATATACAGTAATGGTTATTTAATAGTTTTTAAGCTTTGTATCAAGCAGGATAAGGCTGTCAGTGGCTAGTCATCTCCATACTATATCAAGGAACGGAAGTGGCATGCTTCTGAAGACCAGATGCTGGAGAACAATTGTAGGACAAATCTGTTGCCTTCCAGTGCTGTTGGTGGGCTTAAGAGTCATTTGATTGGTTACTGCGCAAAGCAGAATGCTGGACTAGATCAGCCTTTTGTCTGATCCTGCAGGGCTCTTCTTTATTTTATTATATGCCATGGCATACCCCATTAAAAGGATCAAGCTGGAAGCGCTGTGTAACATGACTCCTTGAAATCCCAAAAAAGCCACTGTCGAGACAGAGACAACACTGGGTTTGACAGACTAATAATCAGAACTGGTATAAAGTAGACTTCTGTGGCCTGAACCCTACTATTAGTCCCAACTAGAGCAAATATAGAACTTATATACTGTAAGTGTTGACTTACCACAATTCCATTGGTTCAGTAGATCTATTCTAGTTGGAATTAATCCAATTTCAGTCTCTGTGCCACACTTCAAATTTTGGCACAGTGTATGAGGATGTGGAAGAGTTTCAGCTTGCTGTTATCTCTGGCAAATCTAGGTAGCAATAGCATAGCAACAGCATTGATATTTCTACACTGCTTATCAGTGCCAAAGCACTCCCTCAGCGGTTTACAATGTGCGTTAGCTAATTGCCCCCAACAAGCTGGGTACTCATTTTACCAACCTACGGAAGGATGGAAGGTTGAGTTAACCTTGGAGCTCTCTGGGATCGAACTCATAATGTTGTGGTTTGCAGTACAGTTGTCCCTCCACATTCATGGATTTGGCATTCACGGTTTTAAGTATTCACAGTTTGAAAATATTCTTTAAAAAATAATAATCCAAAAAGCAAACCTTGATTTTGCCATCTTATATAAGGGACACCATTTTGCTATGCTATTGCATATAATGGGACTTGAGTATTCACGGATTTGGGTATCCACGGGTGGTCCTGGAACCAAACCCCAGGGAATGTGAAGGGACAACTGTACTGGCATTTAACCACTGTACCACCAGGGCTCCTTTGTATCCTTGTTTTAATCACTGCACCACCAGGGCTCCTTTGTATCCTATGTACCCTTGTTTTAAGTTAAGATTTTTCATGGCATGCAGTGGTAGGCATGAGATCCAGTTTGTTGTAGTGGTCTGGGTGTTGGGCTAGGGTTCAAAACCCCGCTTGGCCATGGAAACCCATTGGGCAACCTTGGGTAAGTCACACACTCTCAGCTTCAGAGGAAGGCAATGGAAAACCTCCATTGAAGAAATTTTGTCAAGACAACTCCCATGAAAGGGTCACCTTAGGGTCGCCGTAAGTCTGACATTTGAAGGCACACAATGCACACACACATACACAATGGTAGGTCTAGAAACCTGTCTCATGCCCTGAAAGTCAGTTGATAAGCCAAAAATGAAATATCCTCCAGGGGGCTGCAACAGAAGTGGTTAGAAGACCCACTGAAGACTTCACTCATTCCAAGAAGTTCCCCATTAGCAGGCTGGTGTCTAGGCAGGGACGTTTACCCAACTCCTTAATCAGAAGGAAGGCTCAGTGGGATCTATCCCCTATCACCTGTTTTTATGGCCACAGAACAAGAACCCCATTCTGTCATCCCTAGCCTCCACAAAGAGTTGTCATGTGTCTGGGACCATTTCTTATATTAGAAATTCAGCAAAAGGAAGAAAAGATATTTGTGATAAGTGGCTTCTCTTGGATCAAGGAGAAATAACCATGGAACTAACAGTTTTTATCTTTCAACAGTCCATGAAATCCAGTTTGTGAATCCAGACTAGACTAACCACACAGTCTCTCTCTTTCTTTCTGGCTGTTCTTCACAAACAAAGATTCAGGAAGGACTCATCCCGCGCTTTCTGCAAGCGCGCTGATGACTGAAAAGGCCAATCTGAGATAAACAAGTCCGGTTGCAGAAAGCACAGCAGAGGGTCTCCTTGGGTGGTGTTTCCAGGTTGTGATTCTTTCTGCGTCGTTGTTTCACTTCAAGACTTGTTCGGAGTGAGTTCTCAAATAAGGCTGCAGCATTGTGGATAGTGCGTCTCCATGCCTCCCGATGTGAGGCTAGGGCAGATCATTGTTGGTGATCAATTTGGCCAAGCCTGAGATGTTGCTTCAGGGAGTCCTTGTATCGCTTTTTTGGAGCACCCCTCTTACGCCGACCTGTGGTGAGTTCACCGTAGAGTACTATTTTTGGGAGGCAATGGTCCTCCATCCTGTAAAACATGCCACATAATAGGTCTAGCAGTGTGCAGAGATGACTGTCTGCATCTCTGAGAAGGGAAATTTTTTAAAATTATTTATTTATACCCCACTCTTCAGCCACAAGGCTATCAGAGTGGCTTACAAATTGTTTTAAGCAATAGCAATTTACACATCTACACTGTATTAAGCAGTTTCCAATGTGTGTTAGCTAATTGCCTCCACAAGCTGGGTCCTCATTTTACTGACCTACGAAAGGATGGAAGGCTGAGTGAACCTTTGAGCCTGCTGGAATTGAACTTGCAATGTGGTGACTTGCAGTACTGGCATTTAACCACTGCGCCACCAGGGCTCCAGGGAAGGGAATCAGATTCAATGAGTGAGCGAGCGAGCAAGTGAATGAGACAGCAAGCATGCACAGCCGTCCTCTTCATTCTCCTTATTTGATTCCCTTCCCACCTGAGTGAGTGGCTGATTGTTGGGGGGGGGGAATCTGATGGTGGGGAGGAGAACATGATCTTTGGCAGGAGTCAACCTCCACCCCAGGAGCCATTCCCAAGCAACAGTGGCAGCAGCTAGAAGGTTAAGCCCAGCAGCTGCCAAACTCCCCCAGGGAAGAAGAAGCACAGAGGTCCCCTCCCCAGGGTGACTGACACAGATGCACCTTGGACCCGAGCCTGTGGCATGCTCCTTCCCTCCCTTTCTCTCTCTGTGGTGGAGCTCCGTGGCTAATCCCAGCCCCTAGGCACGAGGCTGATTTGGGGGTCGGATGGGGAGAAGGAAGAGGGAGAGGGTACTCACTGGCTCATTCATTTACTCGCTCGCTCACTTGTATGGACATCTGTATACATATATACTGTACATACACTGAAGTAAAAAAAAATGGTGACACACACCATCTTTGCTGGACCTACCATAGGTAACCACCCACAAACCTGTCCCACCCTCTAGCCCACCCACCGCAATTCCACCCCAATCCTGACACATGTATAAAAAAATCAAGCTTTTCCTAAAACTACAGTCAAGAGTGAGTTTTTAAAATTAGCACTAACACTTAAAAAAAGTACTGTACTTCCAGTGTGAAGCTAGCTGTACATCGTATGTTCCAATAGCACTGGAAATGAAGTCAGTACTTTTTTTTTCCCCTGTATATACAAGCCCTCAGTCACAAGGTAAACCCAACCACAGGGACAGCCATACTGGAAAATGAGGAGAAAACAACCGAATCCGAAGTTGGGCAACACCTTTGTTAGGACTGGCCCAAATGCTACAAAGGTGTGCAAGACCTCTTCATCAGGGCAGGTGATCTAAAAAAAGTAGTGGATGGGAGAAGAAACAGAGGGGTCCAAACATTAGACCAAATATCATGGCCAGAAAGTCTATAGCTAGACATTGGAGATTATCAGACAGGAATGCAAAAAGCGTTCCTGTCCCACAATCTCCAGTCCTATCCCTCTCCCAGCACAATAACCTTCCCCGTCAGACTTACCTTATTTTCTGTCCAAAGGCAGCCCAGGCATGAATGGAGCTCTAATTGAGCTCTGTTCACTTCCTGGACTGAAACCCCGCCCATTCTATCAAGAACACACGAGCATGGGAAATTCAAAAAAGAAAAGAAAAAAAAGAAAAATACACACAAAAAAGTTGAGAAAAGCACATACACACGCTAAAAAAACCACAAACAAACAAGTAACCCAGGGAGGGTACAAAAAAGAGGGTAGCCTACCTGGTTCTCACAATCCCACCCAGGAGTATTCTGGCAGGAACGCCCATTGACATCGCCAGGGAATCATGAGTAAAAAACAGCATGAGGTTTCAGACACCAGCAATGTCGGCACCAAAACAGGCTGGGCAATCCATTGATAGCTCAAGTCCATCAATAAAAAGAAATGCCAGAATAATGAGAGCAGAACACAAAAAGATGATGTCATGTGATCGTGCTGTCCTGTGTTCCGCTGTCATTATTCTGGTGCCACATTGTCAATGTGTCTGACAATCTCCATTGTCTCAAGATGGATTTTTCAGGCTAAATGTCTCACAGGGAGATCTACAGATATCAACATACAATCAAGGCTGAAGAAGCAATGATCATTCTTCATTTTGGGATTAGAGAGGGAGCCTAGCTAATACTCAGAACTACCATCAGTCCCTTCTGCAGATTTTTAGATTTCTCAGTGGATGTAAAGGGATGGCAACAGTGGCTTCACTGTGTGCCCAGAGATTACAGATGAGGGTGTATGCATAGAGCTGCCCATGTGATAAGCCCTGCAGTGGCTACTACACTGATTGTGTAAAGCCATTCAAGGAATCATTGTAATGAGACATTGGGCCAAATGGGTGAAAGGCCATTTGACAGCAAATGGTCCCTGTACAGGTATGGGTAGAGTGGCCATGTGAAAAAAAAGAACAGAGGTCCAAAGCCTTTAGTAGTTGTGGGGAAGAGGGGATTTCAGCAAAATTTTAAATCCCGCTAGGGGCTCAGAACTGCTGCCAGGACAGGAAAGGAAGACACACTTCTCAAAAACAGGCTCCAGGCTGATCCAGACATGAGAGACCCTCCCTCATTTCCCCCACCTGCTGCACAACAGGCACTGTCCTTCCAATGCTGTCTGCTTGCCCACCTTCCTTCCCACTAGGAATGCTGCAGGCATGCCCACTAAGAGGCTCCCTGGGCAGTAGGCCTCTAGAATCTCTTCTGGATTGCAGGAGGTCAGGGAGGGACACAGTAAGAGAGTCACTCCCTCCCATCCTTCCCCTTTAGGCACAGCCAGGATACCTTTTCCTGCTTGGCCCAAGGCAATGACCTCAACCCAGAGGTACTTACTCAGCCAGCCACTTCTTAATCACCCAACAGCAGCCCCTGCCCAGCATGAAAATCTGCTGCTGGTGAACAGCTTGGGGAGGAGGGGTGCACCCCCAAAAAATTACCAAGGCCCAAACCCACACTTGGTGGCCTTGATGACAAACTGCATTTGCTGAAATTCCCTCTTCTGCACAGCTGTTAAAGGCAGAGCAACACTTTCCTCTCTTGCAGCTCAACACTGACACACAAAGTGCTTTCCTGTGCAATTTGACTACACCCGGAGGAACCTTTGGAAATTTAAGATAAGTTCCTTTGATCAGCAGCCCTGCCTTCCCTCAATGTGGTTTTTCTATAGTTATCTCAGGAGCACTATTATCTGTCAACACCTGAATTGCCTTCATGTGACCGGCTACAGAGCTGCTCTATCCGCCCGCAGTTTATTTAACTCCAAAGTCCTTTTATGAATCAACTTTCAGTTTGGCTGGAAACTTGGGGGGCGGGCAGGCGGGGAAGGCTGACTCCGTTCAATCACCAAGGCTGAAAAGCTGCTAATGAGTGGAAAAGGGAGGTGGAAGGGTACACATTGAAAAAAGGATTAAGACGTTACACTGAGCTGAAATGTTATGGGGGACTTCCAGCCTTACCTTTCCTTATCTGCTTTCCTTATCTGGTTACAGTCGGTATGAGGACTTATCTCTTCTCCTGTCTAATGAGTCATTGTTTCCTCTGCTTCCCATTGTACTTTAATCACAGGTGCCTATTCCAATGCCCGTTACAGATGCCTACTGCCTAGGACTAAAACAAATATGCTTCTGCAAATTATCCTCTGAATTTTTATCTTGAACATTATGCAGGTGACTGTTGCTTGCTCATTTCTCAAAACACAGCTGGTCCTGCCATTGGACACAGTGAGGCAGTCACTTCAGACAGTAGGTTTCAATTACCAGTCAGAGGCATCAAATTGTTAGTACTGTTAGTAACATGGCTTAAATACCCCAAAGGCACCAGATCATGTCTGATCTTGGAAGCTAAGCAAGGTCAGCCCTGGTTAGTACTTGGATAGGAGACCACCAATGAAAACCAGATGCTCTAGGCTATATTTCAAGGCACTAGCTCCCCAGTAAGAATTCTGCCCCTCTATGAAAGATTCCTTCAGTCCCCAAATTTCTAGAATTGCAGTAACTTAAAATTTCAGTTGAGCATTTAGTTCATTTAGTACAGTTCAGGCATCCAAAAAAAGGGGGCAGGCAAAGTGACCAAGGGAATAAAATACAAACATTCCAGATGTGAATGATTTTCATTGATTCAATAATTTTCAATGTCTCATTCATTCCCTGTCTAAGAAAACTGTATGAAATTTATGGGATCACCATAAGTCAACAGGTGACTTGAAGGCCTGTGTTAGTATCATTACATTTTAACGGCCAGGAAAGGAGAGAGGTACCTGTAGGATTTTCAGCCTTCAGTGACAAAACAACTTAGCTGGCCTTAAATAAAAAGGTTCCATGACTTGAGGCAGGAAGCCATTTACTGTGTGCATCAGGCAATAAAATGTCTTGAGCCGCCTGTCCCTCTTAATATTAAATACCAGTACTTGAAATCTGTCTGTTCATATTGGTTGGTATGCAGTAGTAGAGCTATTGGATGGAACTGATTGCTGATACATAATAGTATGTTATAGTAGTTTTCAATATGTCCTGGCCAAGATCCTCCATCATGCTTGCATAGTGTAAATCTACACTGTTTTAGTAAAAGATTTATATGATCTGAAGAGAAAGCTATTTGATTTGATTTGTAAATAAGTAAACCAGTTGATTTTATGATTTTATGATATTCTGATTTCTTTTTTCAATCAAATCAAATAGCTTTGATTGAAAAAAGAAACCAGAGTATCATAAAATCATAAAATCAGCTGGTTTACCGGTACTTATTTACAAATAAAAGAAAGATTTAAAGAAGATTTTAAAAATTAAAGATTTTGAGGTGAATGAAAATGAGCTGGATAAAATAATTTGGAACAAACAGAAGGGAAAAAAAGCAAAACTTTATAAATTGTTACTAACTACAAATTTAGAACTCCATAATATTAAAGATTTCATGATCAGATGAGCAAAGGATGTTGGTTACCCTTTAAATATGGAAGCTTGAGAAAATGCTAGAAGAAAAACTAACAAGTTTATGGCTTGTCAGAATTTAAAAGAAAATTATCTGAAAATAGCACCTATATCATATACCCTGATAAGACTTAGCAAAATAAACAGTTCATTCAGCAACACTTGTTGGAAATGTCAAAATAACCCAGGTTCCTTAATTCATATGTGGTGGAGCTGTAAGGTAATAAAAAAAATGGATAAAGGTTCATGTGATGGCCAAGAAGCTTCTAAATATTAAGTTTGTATTTAAATCTGAATTATATCTTTTAAATATGACTGATGTGCTGGAAAAAAAATGATGAAAATTAATACTTGAAAATTCTATTATATATGATTACTGCGGCCAGGATAACGATTGCCCAAAAATGGAAGTAAAGAAACACCCACTATAAATTACTGGCTTCTTAAATTGTTAGACATGATTGAATTAGATAATCTAACTTCTAGACTATGTAATAAATCTCAAAATCACATTCTTACAGACTGGCTCCCAGTGATAAATTTTTGGAAAAGATTAGGAGATATTCATGATGCTCAGAGTATGATGTTATAATTATAAGCAGAGATATTTTACTATCTAAATCAAGTCTTCATATTATATGTACTAAGTGGAGTAAACATATGTGAAAAATTAGCCTTAACAGAAGTCTTAATCTTTTAAGCTGATATTCTTAGTCTATTTTGGATAAACAATGACGAAGTCAATTTTTAATTATGCTATTAGAAAATTAAGGATACCAATAAATTGGTTGAAAATACTTTTTGAAAGGCAAGGAAAGTTGATTATGGAGATATATGTCAAAACTTGAAAATGTTACATGTGATTTATATTTGAAAGATGTCATGAATGTTTATTTGAAATAACTAACCAATAAAAAAGAAATTGAAAAAAAATCTACACAGTCTGAGGACTTTATCAGACTAGTGTCTGAAAACGCTGTAATTCCACTACTGAGGATAGCAGAAACCTAGGGCTTTATCAGACCACCCCCCCTTAATGTTCTTTTGCCAACATAAATTGTGTTGTTTTTATGCCAGTAAAAGACCCTCCCTACCAGACCTACCTTTTCCAGCATCAATGAGGCTTCCTCAGCAGTAATGGAGCACCAACAGAGCTCCATTTACTTCCAAGGCTGAAATCTCGCCGATTCTCGCAAGAAGACGCTAGTGTGGGAAATTCAAAAATAGAAACAAAATAAAGAAACAAAAAGTACAGCAGAACACTAAAACACACTTTAAAATTCCCAAGTACATGGGAGGGTCATAAAAAGATCTTCCTCTACCTGGTGCGAGGATTCAAACACCAGCAATGCCAGCAGACAAGCAGAATGGGGGATCTATTGATGGCTTGGCCTACCAATAAAAAAAGTATGCCTCATACAGAACAGGATCGCAAAAGAACGATGTTGTATCGCATGCACGCCCTTTCACAATCATTAGGCATCCTTATGATGCCATATTTGCCTGGTCTGATAAAGTCCATAGTGGCATGATTATCACATGTTGCTGTAATTGCGTGATACTATGCCACAATACTACCACCACAGAATCGTCACATGACAACAACTAGCAGTTTAAGAATGGGATTTTACTTCTGTGAGTTTGTATGGGTAAGATTTCAGCTGTTCTCACAAGAAGATGCAACTTTGTTTAAACTCACCAGAAACACATAAATAATGAAAGAAATTTAAAAATAATCACTTAAACAAAAATACAAGCGTACCAAGAAAAGGTGACAGTTCATTAAAAGAGTGTCCTGTGTTGCCTGTATTCTCATTGGGAAAGAGGAGGGGGGGAAAGGACCACCCATTCATGGGTTTGTTTTTTTTTTGGTTAATATTTTTTATTGTTGTTTTAATTGCATATGATATCCCATATAATTGAATACATATAATTAATATATATTAAAAAAATGGAAAATAATAAAATAAAATAAAATTAATACTAATTATAAACAAAGAAAAGATAAGTCATTAATACAATTATTCTTATTAAACTCTAAATTTGACATCAATTCCCAACATGTCATCTTTTCCATTCTTCATTCTTTAAAAACTTATTTTCTTCTAATCTTCTGATTAATAATAACTGACAATTAGCAACGCCTTCCTTTCTTTATAATACACTTCTTCGTTCCTTTTTTCTTTTTCCTCTTAAGTTTGGATATCTGTTACTAAATATTCCATAACTGGCCTCTGTTTCTTCATTTTTTCCCCTTTAACTCAATTTTTGTTCTTCTTTTTCTTAATTTTCAATAATCTCTTTTATTATATGGTTCAATCATCACTATATTATCTATTTTGACTAACACGTCTGGATTAATATTCTTATTTCATCCCTTACTTATCATACATCATACACTTTAATTCTTCAAAAACTTATTATTGCCTCTTCTCCCCATCTCTCCTTCCAAATTGGTAATAAACATCTCCATTCATCCCTAAAATCCTCCACTGTTTTATCTTTTAACAGAAGAGTTAATTTATCCAACACTGACACCTCATATAATTTAATTAACCATTCTTCCTGTTTCGGAATCTCTGGCTTCTTCCAGTACTTTGCATATATGATTCTGGCTGTAGTCACCATATACAATATAATTCTCCAGTATGGTTTTTCTATTTGCCTTTCCACCCCATTCAGCATATTTAATAAATACAACTCCGCCCGCATCGGTATTTTTGTCTCTAAGACCTTTTCTATCAGTCGGTGTATTATTCCCCAATATTTTCTTGCTTTTGGGCATTGCCACCACATATGAAAGAATGTACCTACTTCTTTTCCACATTTCCAACATAAATCATTCTTAATCTTATACATTTTAGCAATTTTGTATGGGGTCAAATGCCACCTATATAGCATCTTATAATAATTTTCCCTTAGATCATAACTTCTAGTAAATTTTATATTTATTTTCCAAGTTCTCTCCCATTGCTCCAATGTAGGTGACTGACCTAAATCCGCTGCCCATTTAATCATATTATCCTTTATTAACTCATCTTCCATTTCCACTTCAATTAACATTTTATACAATTTTGAGATTAATTTTTCCTTTCCTTTTAATAATACTAAATCTAATTCCATTAATGTTCTCTCAATGCCTTCCAATTTAATGTCCTGAACAAATTTTTCTTTTAATTGTCTATAAAGAAACCAATGGCAAACCAGTTCTTCCTCTTCTAACTCTTCCCTTGTTTTTATAACCCATTGGTCTCCTTTTAACTTCAAAATGTCTTTATACATTAACCATTTATTTTTACATAAATTTTCATTCCTATGAAAGGCTTCATGCGTTGATGTCCACAGTGGTATTTTCCTCGAGATCTTATTTCTACATTTCTGCCATACTGCTAATAATTTTTTTCTGATAAAGTGATGTTTGAAATCCTTATTAACCTTCACTTTATTGTATACTAAATATGCGTGCCAACCATATCAGTTATTGAATCCTTCTAATGCTAAGAGTCTTTTATCTTCTAGTTGAATCCAGTCTTGTATCCAAGCCAAACAGCACGCATAGTAATATAACTTCAAATTGGGCAATTGTAATCCTCCTCTGTTTTTAGTTTCATGAAGGATTTTCCACCTTATCCTTGGTTTTTTTCCCTTGCCAGATAAATTTTGAAATATCTCTATTCCAACTTTTAAAAACCTCTTCTCTTTCTATAACTGGGAGCGTTTGAAACCAAAACATCAATTTTGGTAAGACATTCATCTTTACCAATGAAATCCTTCCCAGTAATGATAATTTTAATTTATCCCATTGTTGTACACCTTTTTTTATTTGGTTCCATCCTTTTGTATAGTTATTTTTGAACAATCCTGCATTACTTCTTGTTATTGTTACTCCTAGATATTTCACCTTTTACTCAATTTTAAAATTTGTAATATCCATTAATTGTTTTTCTTCCTGTTGGGGTATAATTTTTGTAATTATAGATGTTTTTTCTGAGTTTATTTTAATCCCTGCTAATCTCCCAAACTCTTCCAAGATTAACATTACTCTTTTTATGCTCTCTAGTGGATTTTCCAAACAAATCACAAGATCGTCAGCAAATGCCCTTATCTTATAATTACATTTTGGTATTCTAATCCCTTTAATCATGTCATCTTCCCTTATTTGTCTATTAAGAATTTCTAATATTGTAATAAAAAGTAATGGAGACAGGGGACAACCCTGCCTCGTACCTTTCATTATTTTACATGCTTTTGTCTTTTCCCCATTCACTATTATTCTTGCTGATTGATCTTCATATATAGTTTTGATCCAATTTATATATTTTCCCCCTAAATCCATTTTTTTTCAATACCACCCATTCATGTTTTAATCGCACGATTACAGTGGGACGTGATTTTGCACACTTGTCAATATTGTGAAAAGAACAATACTGAGGGCTATTCACAGATTTTCCCATCAGTAAAAAGTGATGAGCCATTAATGGGTGGAGCACACATTGACCATGGGAGGACAATGACATTGTGCAATAATAGGAACCCATTTGCAGTACTGTTGCACTCTAATTCTACAATTATAGTCCCATCTGATCCTTAGCTAAGTGGTGATTGCACTACACTACCCTTTTGTTGACTACCAACATTGTGCATATCCACAAATGTACTTGTTTGTTGTCCCATTGTGTAATGGGGAATGTGCAGTGCCTATTTCTGCATTCCCAGTCAGTCAAGTGGAATGTTGCAGGCACTGATGAGCAGTCAAACGCCATCCAAGAATGAGTAACTGCATGTGCAACAGTTACTCTTACAAACTCTGCTTACACAATTGTGAACTAAAAACAGATGTTATGCCCTGGCCAAAAAAAAAAAAAAAAGACTGCATGCAGAAAGGGAACTTGCATGTGCATAAAACACCAACAGGATGCCAGCTACTGTCATGAAACCCCTGCATCTGCCACAGAAACCCAGCAATTGCAAAGGATTCTGGGAAGTGTACTAGGGTGTACATTCAGTGCATCTTGCCAAGACCATCACTTACTGTGAACTGAGAGCATGCACCTGCATTTCCATCACTGCAGACTGTACGCAAGTTATACTGGCTAAGCTACTTTTCAGATGTCCTTTTGAAGTATTCATGATAAGCTTCCAAAGAACCCAGTAAGACCATTTGTAAACCAGAGGCATGTCAAATTAAACCAGACCTTCTAAACCTGTGATGTGGTCAAATTTGATCAGAGCTTGGAAAAATGACTTTTTTGGACTGTAGCTCCCCGAGTCCCCAAGCCAGCAGGGACAATAGGTCAAAACGTTTTATTGCCTTATGAGGACAGTAACATTTCCAAGCTCTTTGTTTGATCATGTTTCATGTCTGATATGCAGTGGCATTAGTATTCAATAGTTGACATGGAAAGGCATTTTATAGCCTTTATATTGGCTTTATATTAAGAGATAACATGCAAAGTTAACTACATTTGGCAATATTTGAAAGCTGCCAAAATCAAAACAACCAAGAAATGCCTGAGATGTAAAACATTCCACCCTGAAAGGAACACCCAGTTTTGTCTGACTTTGGAGGCTAAGCAGAGTTGAGCCTAGTTAGGTGAGGATGGGAGACCATCAAATGATACCAGGTAACCCTAAATAGTGCTAGTAAAGAATTCTGCCTAAAATTCCAGAGAACTGCTACCACTCAAAGTTGATAATACTAAGCTAAAGGAACAATGGTGTTTCTTGTTCAGTATAACACAGTGTTCACTTGTTCCTATTCACATTACACAATTTAAGATAGTTCATACTTAAAATGTGAAAACAAGACCTTCAGAAATTCTCATTTGAAAAAAAATGAATGGAAAAAATGGGGAGGTCTTTTTCGTTACAGGGGGCCCACAGTATCTGCTGGGGTTTGATTCCAGGACGCCTCATGGATACCAAAATCTGTGGATGCTCAAGACCTATTATATACAATGGCGTAGTAGAATGGTGTCCCTTATATAAAATGGCAACATCAAGGTTTGGTTTGGGGATTTTTTTTTTTTATTTTGGGGAATATTTTCAAGCCATGGATGGTTGAATATGTGGATGTAGAATCTATGGATACAGAGGGCCGACTGTATTTTGTTAAATACATATCTGGCTGCTTGTTCTTTAATAAGCCTATACTGCATAGCCTTATGTAATATATGGCCTATATTGCACAGCATAATACTCCCAGCATTTTGAAGTCAAGATATATTGAGTGGCAATTCAGCCCTTCTCCTGTGCCTCTACTTCAGTACACTTTTACAGTACCATTGCCTTTCATATCAATGCCTATTAGCAGCATGTTCACCTGTTATTCATTTCACATTGTACTGAAGTCACATGCTCTCAGCCCTCAGAAAATCCTGTGATAGGTTTGCTTAGGGTCACCGTAAATCTGAAATGACTCGAAGGCATGCAACAACAACAATTGTTACTGAACATTATGGGGAGGGGGGCTTTTACATGTACAGTACTTCTTTGTGTGGTGAGGAAAGTACCAAAAAATCCACCAGCAAAGCTCCTGCCCTGAAGCAAAAAAAAGTTAGGGCTCGTGCTGCTGACCTTAGTTTTCCTCTTTCCTGTGCAGACTCTTTCATACAGCCACATGCATATCCCACTGTCCCCGTCATCACCATGACAGGGAAAATATGGAGACTTGGGTGGAGTACAGGAGCGACCTAGGAAAGGAACACTATTATGTTGCCATGGAGAAGCAACATATCCACCCACACCACAGTGTGCTTAATGAATCACATCATTTGTACAGTAGCTTGTGGCAATGCGCTCCCTCTCTCTCTCTCTCTCTCTCTCTCTCTCTCTCTCTCTCTCTCTCTCTGGGGACTGGGAGGTTTGTCATTTAATCCCATACTGTTTGCACCCAGGAGTTTACTTGCACAGTCAAAAAAGGAATGCTTCCCTTATCAATGGCAAAATCTTTCCCAGTTTCTGGGTAAGGTGGCCAGGGATAAAAAGGGGACAGTTGTATGGAAACCTGAGTTAAACCTGCTGAAATTCTCTCTTCTACTCAACTGATAAAGATTCAACAGCCCTGACTCCCTCCCCTCCCTGAGCACCTTGCTGCCCTATTTCCAACCACTTTATTTCCTGAAGCTAAAGAACCACCAATCAAGCTTTCTTTCTCAGCTCCCCAATTTGTCTCTACAGAAGACAATTTATGTTTTCTCCAGCTTCATGGCACTCCTGCCCTTGCTTTGTCCTCCTCTTTAGAGTAAGCCAGTGCTTTAAAGATAAGTACCCAAAAAGTATGATTTTGTTTCATGTACATAAAGGTTAAGATTCTGTACCATTTTAGCCCAATGCAAATATACACCAACATAGTTATGCTGCATCACACAACAAGGCAACCAATTGCACAACAGCCCACCATAGTCCTTACTTCATCCATGAGGCTACCAGACTGGATGTGATGAATGGTTGAGCCAGGTTAAATGGTGTTATTTCCCAGTGCTCCGACTTGGTCTGTACCACTAAGTAGGGATGGAAATACTTGATTTTTCCACTTCCTGGCAGATGTCAAGGAAAGGGCATCAGTATTTCTTCCCATAATATTGAAACATTCTGAATTCCCCCCCCCCCGCAAAGGGTGGAAAACTCATTGCAATGTTTAAAAACTGCACATTTCCAAGAAACTCATCCAGTTTTACTCAGAACTGTGCAACTTTCTGAAGAACAACTGCACACTTGTAGGTCTGCCTCTAGCCATGACTGTGTCTTTTTGTACAACTTTTTGAGAAAGAGGGCTAAGACAGCACAGGAATGGATGGATTAGATACCAGGAAGTAATAAATCAAGTTGTACTGAATACTGGAGTTTGGGGTGGGGTTGGTCTTGTTTGATAGAAGGGCCAAATAGCGCAGCAAAAATCACCATCAATCATCTTTCACCTTCTAGTCTAAGGAAACACCAAACAATGGACTCTCTGGGCTCTGAATCTGGGCCCTTCTTTCTTGACTTGCCTGCCTACACTAATTGACGGATTCCTTCTCATCTCCATTAATTCACTTCATCCCTGCCAAGGCTGCTCCCCTCCTGCTGCCCCTCCTCTACCCCCTTTCTGGGCTGTTTTTGGTTTGGTTTGGTTTGGTTTTTTGGTGCAACTTGCTCCCTGAACACTCTGGGCTCTGAATCTGCCCTTCCCTTCTTTTTTGACCTGCCTGCCTACTCTCATTCCCCGATTCCTACTCACCTCGACTATTTTGCTTCATCCCCACCAAGGCTGTTCCTCTCCCGCATCCACAACCATTTCTCAGCCGCCTACCCCGAATCAAGGTTGACAGGCAGGTCAAGAAAGAAGAGGAGAACAGAGCTGAGAGAAATCCAGGAAGCAAGTTGTGCCCCCCCCCACTGAGAAAGAGCAACAGAGGAGGAGCAGCAGAAGAAGAACAACCTTGTCAAGGATGAAGCAAATCAGAAGAGAAAATAGTTGTAGTTTTCACTTAAGGTGTGCAACTTTAGGGCTTAGAATTCAAGGAATGTTCTACTCCATTCTCCCTTTTCAATGTTGAACCATTCAAACACTTATTAAAAAATTGCGTAGTTTTAATTAGTGTAGGTGTGCAACTTGGCCTTGAAGGGTTGTGCTGTATTCCAACTGTGCAGCTTTTAAGGCTGCACAGAGTTGACAAAGTTTCACTATTGTGCTGTGCTGGGAACAAAACCAAAACCAAAAAAGCTCCTTGTAGTTGCAGGAACTTTCTATGGTGCCAGTTACACGACAGAATAAAATTTGCAAAATTCCGGATTACTGTTCTTTCGCATCAGCAGTGCATAATTCACACGAATTCTTGCTTATTTGGAAGATGCGGTCAGTTTCAGTTTTCATAGTTTACACAGACAAAGGTGTAAACCTGGGGGGCATGGCCTCCAGATTATTAAAGCCAGGCAGGAGGTGGAGAGGGTCATGGTGAGGCAAAAAGGAAAGCACAAACAAACAAAAGAATGATGGAGCGATCAGCCGGTTGCAGCATGCTTACACACACACACACACCACCCAAGCGGGGGCTAGCCCTATTCCCGATCGTCTTCCCTGCCCCCAAAGCCTTCCTTTGAAACAAACAGGAAGGGCTCAGAGCAGATATCCCAAAGTGGGCTGCAAGCAGAAGAAGGGGCAAATGGCAGGCTCGGTGGATTTCTCTCTCCAACCCCTCCGTCTATTCGGAGAAGGCACAATGGTCACTCCAACCAATCAGGATTCAGCTCTGCTCATGCTAATTTGAAAAGGTCACTGCAAGTTCACACAGACATTTGCAAATGGTAAGTTCATATGACCAATTATGCGCATTTTCGTGAACTTTATCAAAAAAGTCAGGAAAACTTGCAAAAGCTGATACTGCGCAACTTATGGGTTTTTTGCACCCCCTCCTTCTGAAAAGGCGCTGTGGCTTCGAAATGTGTGGGAACTATCAGGCTTCTTGTCGCATTCTTTGAGGATTTAATTTGCTGTGTAAACGGCCCCCAAGAGCTGTTTTTCTTCCCCTCTGTGTTTCCTGAGTGGTCAGGAACACCAAATTTCAAACACATGGAAATTGTCAATACCTATTCCCCCTACCACTATGTGGAGGAAATGCTCCTGGCAAAATGTGGAGTTTGCACTGAAATTTGCTTCATTTCCTTTACTGGGAAGTCATAAAATGATCACATACTCAATTGCATGACTGGATAATCTCAAGCCACTTCTAAAATGCAATATATAATCTTATAGTTTTTAGTTCTCATATGTGTATATAGCTACTTAGTCAATACCATATGTACAAAGGAAGGTTTTTTAAAACACTGTACAGAATATTCTCTCTTTCTCCCTGTCTTTGTACTTCAGTTCCATGTGGGGAAATCTGCTGGTATGGTTAGTATCCTGGGGGAAATGTTAGTATTGTGATTATGGCCATTATATCTCAATATATGTGACCAAGATATATATGCGGTAGGGGGAAAGATAAACTGAGCAGAATAAGTGGTCAGTAGGTTAAAGGCTGAACAGTCTCTTCACTGACTTCTCCCACTCCATTTTGACTGCAATCATTTAGGGGAAAATATGCTGGAATTTCCTAGTGCATATACATAAGCATATATAGTATAATCCTAAAGATATTTCCTGAGAAGCAAGACTCATGGAGACCAATGGAATTTTCTTCAAACCAGGTGAGCTGAATCCAAATTTAGGCCTGTGCAACTGGGCTGGCTGGAGTTCCCCTCCCTATCCTTCCACAGCTTTCCAGACCCCTGAAAATATTTCACAGGAGTCATAGGGGACCCTTGCTGAATGGAGTGAGCTGTGGGGTGGAGGGAAGGAGGTGCTTCTACAGCAGGTAGATGTGTTTTCTGTAGGGGAAGCTCTTCCTATCAGCAGAAGGCAGATACTAAACCCATCTCAACAAATTAGGATCAAGACAATATCTAGGAAACACATTGCAATTATTTAAATATAAAAGTGTTTGGAAAGCAATGACTGTGGCTTTTTGGCTCACCAAAGAGCTAATAAGCTTTAAAAGAAATAGAGTGCCTCTATTGTTGTTGTTCTAAAGTACAGGGTGAGCTGACCTGGCCATGTTTTCGAGATGTGGGGAGAAATTATCCCACATAGCTTTCAGTCAGTCTGGGAGAGAGAATCAGCCCAAGGCAATATTTCACTCAAAATACTGTGGGCTCTTCAGTGTATACATACTTTAGGAATGGGTTACACCAGGAGTGAGATAAACTGTTCTTTACTGAGGGCCACATCAGAAATATACCTTGAAATGGAAGGCTGGAACTGGTTTACATATGTATTACACAATAAAGTAAAATGCATCCAATAACATTCTTCTTTGGAAACTGTCTCTCCTGCATATGAGTAACCGAAGAAGCACAGGAATCTCCATATATAACCATAAACTAATCTCCATATATAACCTTAAACTAAATTTCCATATATACCCTTAAACTAAAATAAAAGTGAAATTGCTCAGGAGGTCAGTGTTTTTGTTTTTTGTTTTTATTACTGACTTCTTTTTTATGTTGATTGCCTTTAATGTCTTTAAGATTGTCTGCAGTGTAAAGATTTTGGACAAACATCTGATTATTTAAATCACTATGTTTATTATTGATTGATTACTTTTTTTAGTATTTTACCAAAATCTTGGAAGGGTGAGAATGTACAATGAAGTAAATGAAAGCCATCTATCATAGTTAAGATGTCTTTTATTTATTTATTACATCTCTAGTATTTTAAAACACCAAATCTAAAGTGATTGCTGAAGGGGTGAGGAATCTCAAATGTGTCAGTCCTTCAGTCTGAACCAGTTAAAATTTGTTCTCCTCTCCACCCAGTGGCCAGCAGTAGCTTCCATGTCCAGGGTGTGATGAATCCATACTGGGTTTTATTCTAGAGTTTAAAGGACTTCTCCAAAGTGCTGAAGCTAAATTTGAGGAATAGGGATCAGCACCCAGAATGGGAGGCCACCAGCCACCAGTGGCTTCCACCCAAATTAATCAAATCAAAACTCTTAGATATGCATCTCTATTTTTATTTTATTTTATTTTGCAACCAACCACAAACCTATTGATGCAATTATGAGTACCTCTCTCTAACTAATTCTCTCTCTCTCTCTCTCTCTCTTTTTTTTTTTTTTTAATGGAATCAGGCCTTTTAGTCAAAAACATTCTGGGCAAGATTCAAGTTGCATTTGTCTAAATTAGCCAATGTGAGTAATTATGGGAGCTGCAATTCAAGAATATCTGTATAACCACAATTGCTCACCCTTGGCCTAAATGCTCCTTTTCTAGCATGTCATTTGACTTTATGTAGTCTTGAAAAAGAAAATTCAACAGCAATTTGTTGTCGTAATATCCATCTTTCCTTTTAATGGTGCTGTGGTGACACAGTGGTTAAATGCCAGTACTGCAAGTCACCATGTTGCAAGTTCAATTCCAGCGGGTTCCAAGGTTCACTCAGCTTTCCATCCTTTCATAGGTCAGTAAAATGAGTACCCGGCTTGTGGAGGCAATTAGCTAACACACATTGGAAACTGCTTAATGCAGTGTACATGTGTAAATTGCTATTGCTTAACAATTTGTAAGCTGCTCTGATAGCCTTGCAGCTGAAGAGCAGGGTATAAATAGCTAATAAAAACAAACAAAAAACCCCCATATATTCCAGCGTATAAAATGACTTTTAAAGCTCTCAAAATCTTTTCAAAATTAGGAGGCTGTTTTATATGCCGGATTAGGGCTCTCCATCGCAGCTTCAGAAGGATGGGTAGTGGCTAACTGGATGGGGAGAGGCTTGACAGCACCCATCCTTCCTGAAGCCACGATGGGGAGCCCTGTAAGACCAAACCCTGCCCAGCCAGCCACTCCTCCGTACCCTCCCAAGCCGCAATCGGGACCCTGATTGGGGCTTCGTGAAAGGAGAGTGTGGGCTGGAAAGCCCACCCTCCACCCTCCCGCCCTTCACGAACCCGTGATCGGGACCCCAATCCCGGCTCCGGGAAGGGCGGGTGTGGGCTGGAAAGCTCACCCTCCACCTTCAACCCACCCGCCCTTCATGAAGCCGCGATAGGTGGGTGGTGGGCAGGGCCGGCATCAGGATTTGCGGGGGCCCATCGTGTGTGGTGCCCCCTCACACGGGGCTCCAACTTGTGGCGGTGGTGGCGATTCCAGGATCTGTGAGCACCAGCAGGTGCTCCCCACTGCCGCAGCCACCATGACAAAGGGAGGGGAAAGGAGGAGGAGGAGGAGGATGGGGATGGAGCTGCCGCCAACATCAGTGCCTGTGAGGCGTCTCCCCTCTGGTGCCCGCAATCTCCGGCCCTCCTCTGCTGCCTCCTCTGCAGCTCTTCTCCGCGGCCGGGTGGGAAGGGGTGCGCACCTAGTGCTGCTGCTGCTGCCACCGCCTCCACCTCTGCCACCTCGTCTTCCTCCTCCTCCTCTTCCTTGCCTCCCTCACCTGCCCGGGCCACCGTGGCCCATTCAGGAGGTGCCTGTGGCCACCCTCCCTGACGCCACCGATGCCGCCATTGTGGCCCAGCCCCGCCGCTGCCGCAAAGCCAACCCAAGGGGCCCCAGGGAGGGAGGGAAACCCCCACCCCCACGCAGCAAAGGGGAAGGGAAAGAAATGGGGCCCTCCCTCCAGCGAAGGAGATGGGGAGCAAGATGGACACCCCCTCCTCCTCTCTGAAAAGAGGGCCTCCCTCCCTCCGTCTCATGGCAACCTTAAGGTAAATCTATCATGAGGTTTTCTTGACAAGATTTGTTCAGGGGGGTGTTTGCCTTTGCCTACCTCTGAGGCTGAGATAGTGTGACTTGCCTAAGGTCATCCAGTGCCACCAGTGGGTTTCCATGGCTGAGTGGGGATTCAAACCCTAGCCTCCAGAGTTGTAGTCCAAATGCTCAAACTACTCTTCCACCCTTAACTAGTGCAATCAGAGGTGGGAATGCTTTGATTGTGTATTCCTGCAGGGCAGGGGGTTGGACTAGATGGCCCTAGTGGTCTCTTCCAACTCTATACTGTAATTCTATTATTTGCCAGTTTATTCACTGGTTACTGCATTACACTAGTGTTCTGGGCAGCAACTAGTAGCATATGGGTGCAAAACTAATTAGAATCATAGAATCATAGAGTTGGAAGAGACCACAAAGGGCCATCTAGTCCATCCCCCTGCCCTGCAGGAATACACAATCAAAGCATTCCCAACAGATGGCCATTCAGCCTCTGTTTAAAAACCTCCAAAGAAAGAGACCCCACCACACTCAGAAACAGCATGTTGCACTGTTGAACAGCTCTTACTGTCAGGAAGTTCTTCCTAAAAATGTTTTGGTGAAATCTCTTTTCCTGGAGTTTGAATCCATTGCTCCATGTCCTAGTCTCTGGAGCAGCAGAAAACAAACTTGCTCCATCCTCAGTATGACATCCCTTCAAATATTTAAACATGGCTATCATGTCCCCTTTTAATCCTCTCTTCTCCAGGCTAAACATACCCTGCTCCCTAAGCCGCTCCTCATAGGGCATGGCTTCCAGACCTCCCACCATTTTGGTCGCCCTCCTCTAGACACGTTCCAGCTTGTCAATATCTTTCTTGAATTGTGGTGTCCAGAACTGGACACAGTATTCCAGGGGAGGCCTGACTAAAGCAGAATAGAGTGGCACTATTACTTCCCTTGAACTAGACACTAGACTCCTATTGATGCAGCCTAGAATTGCATTGGCTTTTTTAGCTGCTGCATCGCACTGCTGACTCATGTTCAGCTTGTGGTCCACTCTTTCTTTTCTTTGAGGAAAACTACACCATTATGTTAATTGCTTATAAACAACCAAAAAAAAAATGTTAGAGCCTATAATATAGGTTTTTTAACTGAATTATTGGTGGCAAATTATGTAATAATCTGAACATCCTGTACTGTGAATAGGCTAGGTTACACTGACCTGAGATAAATATATACCCTCCCCCAAATAAAGTGTTGCAGGGGCCCACAAAATTCCTTAAAACTGCCCTGGTGGTGGGTGGAGCGGGGAGGTTGGAGGGAGGAGTTTGGGATATACTTGTCGTATAAGAGAAGGGGGGTAGTCTTATACAGCGAGTATATCCCAAACTCTATATTTTAACTTAAAAATTGGGGGGGGGGTCTTATATGCCAGAATATACAGTAATAATGCAATCTACCCACACATTTTCTCTCTCCACTTTTTTGTAACTTTTCCCCAGCCTCCTGACTTTTCATGTCACTCTGAGCTCTTCATCTTTCTTAAAATTAATTTTGCAGAAAAATCAGCTCAGTTCAGATGCTACTTTCCTTCCCACCAACACGCCTGACCATAGCAGAGGGGCTGGTAGACCTACTTCACCTGCATGGCTCTTGATTGATCCAGTTACTTTTATCTCTGTCCAGATTGCAATCTTATCTTGCTTGACTTGGCATCCTGAGCATGTTTATTGCATTCCTACACAATTCAATCTTCTTGTTCTTATTTTTAAAACCCATAAAAATTTGGCCTCGCCTCCCAGTTTCCCACTAAGTCTTTGCCCATCAGCTCTGTGCTGAACTATTAATTTATTAAATTTATATCCACTATCTTTACACTAAAAATGGTCACAGCAGCTAACAGCGATCATACAAATATACAAAAATATAAAAACAGTATTGAAAGAGAAGGCATTTAAAAGAACAGGTTAAAGCAGCAATAAAACAAAAGAAGTTAAAACTGATTCTATCATATTTCCAAATCAACTGATTTACAAGACAGCTGGCTGTTGAAATAAAAATGTATTGGCTGGCTGGACAAAGGTAATCAGAGTTGGAGGTAACTGAGCCTCCTCCCTTTGAGAAGAATTCCAGGGCTGGGGATTGGCCACAAAAGAGTTTCTGCCAGGAGTATTTCAGATGCTGGTGATACACAACACAGAGCTTCTCTAACCCATCCAGCTACATACAACAAAATGTGTGATTCACAAGCTCTATTTCCAAGGGAGCGTTTGTAATTTTTTAAAAAATGAAAAATGAGCTAAGAGCAGCTGCACAATCTTGGATGCTTATTTCATTTTGATTTTTAAAAACTTTTAATTATTTAATTTTAATAGTTTACATTTTTAAAAAGAAAACTATGTTTATTGTCAGGTTTTTAGCTGATCTTGATTTGGCTTTGTGAGCAACCTTGCATCCCATGCGGGGCGGGGGGAAGATGACCTATAAATGGAATAAGTATATACCTATATAAAAAAAGATATTCATATCTGAGTCAGTGTGGTGGAGAAGGTAAGAAGACTGTTAGGGTATGTTTTCCAACACAGAGAAAGATGAAATGTGCTCTAGAGTGGTGGAGCAGTAAATACCAGTAATATGTTTCTGCTGGCAGAAAGTACTCATTGCAACTGTTCCCATAGATGCAACCACACAGAGAGGCTAAAAATTATATGGGCCCATATCAACAAACCAGTTCTGGCAGTTTTCTTCTGCCAGGAGCAGGCCTTTTTAATGTGTCTCACTTGCCCTTTCAAGGCCAAGATACCCACAAATATTTTGCATCACAACTGGGACAGCTTGCAACAATATAATACTGCTGAGAAGACTGAGAAGATTCCAACTAAGCTCAGAAAACATAGAAAAGCCTGATGATGATGGTGGTGGATGTCACTTCAGCCCTGTAAGTCAGAGTTGCACTACACCACTGGTAGCATACAGTCCATCCTGAGTTACAAAAGAAGTCTGAAAATGAAACACTTCTACTTCTGTTAGGTGATCTTGTGAGATGAAGTCTGCAATAGGGACCAGGCCAGGGCTGGAATCCTATTAGTGTGGTACATATGCTTAAACTCCCCTATGGAAGCAATGGGATATTTTTGTCTGATGTGCAATGTTGATATTCAGTTCAAGCTCATAAAACCAGAGTTACATATATGATACCATGGTACATGCAGGCACACACTGTCAGCTGATGTGTATCCACCTGTCCTTGCTGAAACTGGTGGCAGCACTTTCAGTCATGCGTTCATTTGGCTGCACATTCAATTGCTTAATGGTGCCTCTCAACACAAATGTTATGTAGCATAATCAATGCATAATTCTTCATGCACAGATTTGTGTTATACAGTCCTGATGTAGGATCTTGGCTCAAGATGCCAACAAACAGCCAGGACAAAGTGCATGGGTGACTCGGTGTAGACATATATGAATCCCACTCTAACATTAGATTGATGGAGGGAAAATTTGCAGTAGCATAGCAGGCATTCAAGAGCATTGTTGTTGTTGTGTGCCTTCAAGTCATTTTTTACTTATGAGGGTTACCCTAAGGTGACCCTGTCAGGGGGTTTTCTTTGGCAAGATTTTCCTTTGCCTTCCTCTGAGGCTGAGTGTGACTTGCTCAAGGTCACCCAGTGCATTTCCATGGCCGAGCAGGGATTCAAACCCTTATCTCCAAAGATATAGTCCAATGCTCAAACCACTACACCACACTGGCTCTCTTTCAAGAGCATAAATAGGCCAAAAAGAAGAAGAAGAAGAAGAAGAAGAAGAAGAAGAAGAAGAAGAAGAAGAAGAAAGAAAGAAAGAAAAGAAAAGAAAAGAAAAGAAAAGAAAAGAAAAGAAAAGAAAAGAAAAGAAAAGAAAAAAGGCCAGGTTGTATAGGTTGTATCCCTCAGCCCTATTTTATTTTATTTTATTTATATGCCATCTGTCTCCTAGAATGGGATTCAAGGTGACTTACAGCCAATTAAAAAGACACTAATTTTTTTTAAAAAAAAACTATTGATACAAAAATTAAGACACAAGCCAGATTTCTATTTAAACCACAACTTAAAAACACAGGTTAAGAACAATTTTTAAAAACACATTTAAAATATAATAAAAAAGAAACACCATCTGCGACAACATATTAAAAATAAAATGCTAAGGCAGAGAGTTCCATAACTCGGGCCCAGCCACCAAGAAGGCTCTCTCATGTGTCCTCACCTGTGATGGCGATAGGACAGAGAGAAAGCCTTTCACATACTTCAACATATCTTGAATTTGTAACCTACAGTTGGCTTGTTGAAGTGTGAAGAAAGGATGACAGATTGAAGTGAAAGTTATTGATGCTTGGAGATTGGCATATGAACCCATTAGGGATATAGGTCCAGGGGGAAGGAGGCTAAAGGCAGATCTTGCTGAATGAGGCAGTTCCTAGATAGTTTGATGTCTGTGGCAAAGGACAAGATGGTGTTGTCTTCTATTACATGTACAGAACCCACTAAGAATGGCAATTGAGTCTTAGGGCCTTTTGCCAAATCTGAGGGCATACAGGCAGTTTAGGGGGTACAAGATGGCCTATGCCATTGGTACAACACTGTCCTTCAAGGGAAAGGAATGACGAGGGGCACAGGAGGAACATATGGAGAGGGGAGGGAGGTTGTTTCTGCTGCCCTCTAGTATCTGTCAAGAAGCAGCTGCCTCACTCTGCCTAATGGGAGAGCCACGCTCCTGCTAAGGCTATGTGGAAAGCAAGCTGGATCAGACCAAATGAGCACCTCTTTTTCCCACCATGGCCAACCAGAAGCTGGCCATGAGTCATATAGCTTTCTCTCCCACTGTTGTTCCTCAGCAACTGGCATTCAGATGTATTTGTTGTGTCTTTAGGTTGACTCCAACTTATGGCAACCCAATCCTAGGGTTTTCTTGGCAAGATTTATTCAGAGGAGGTTTACCATTGTTTCCTCCCAGGCTGAGAGATATGACTTGCCCAAGGTCACCTAGTAGGTTTCCGTGGCTGAGCAGCGATTTGAACTCTGGTCTCCCAGATTATCCTAGTCCTGCATTCACAACACTACGGACTTTTTCAAGCAAGGGGGGAAAAAAACCCCGAGGAGGTCGGGAAGAAGAACGGTGCTGTTGCGCTTACAGCACTCCGTTTCAGACGGCGCCGTACTCCTCCCGACCTTCCCCTGTGCTTCCTCCATGCTACAGGTGCCGCTTTTTATTGACGGGTTTTTTCCGTCATTAAAAGCAGCATGTTTCTCATGCCTGAAGCACGGAGGAAGCACAGGGGAAGGTTGGGAGGAGGATGCGTCATCTGAAATGGAGCTCTGTACGCACAACAGCACCATTCTTCTCCCGACCTCCTTGCGGGGCGGGGGGGTCCCCCATTTCAAAAAGTCCTATATCACACTGGTCCATTCAGAGACATATTAACTAAATTAGAACAGAGGGAGAAGGCGGGTTTAAAAAGAGGCTTTATCCTCAGCCCCCCACCCCCATTCAATGAAGGAGAAATGGAGAATATTGTTGCACTCACTCCTTGAGAGCACAGGACACCGTATTCAAGGGCAGAAATTTAAGTGTTTTGAAATTGTGACATTAATACTGCCGTCAGTCTGAGTTATGTAAGGTATTCATTGTTTGGCTGTAGAGGCTATGCATTACATAAACTTTCGTATGTTACATTACATTGTGTTGAAGTTATTGGTTTTTCTTCTTCTACAGTATGCATAAGATACTCTAAGGAGGTGGCAGGGTGAATTCACACCCTTCAGTATGAGGGCTTGGAAACTTTCTATTAGGGACTACAGTTCCCAGAATGTTCTATTCAATACAGGAAAGAAAGAAGGGAGGGAGGAGTCATTTGAAGCCTTCCACTTGAGCTCCAAGCAGAAAGAGGGATTGCTACAGGCCCTTGAGATGAAAGTATAGAAAGGATTTGCTGGTATTCACCTGGGGAATGTAGAAACAAAAGGCTTGACAAGTTAGTCTTGGCCAACTTCCTAGGGGCCCCATGTTTACCCTTTCTGCACTGACATAATCACATTGAGGTAGAATTCAAAGATATTAGCCACGGTAGTCTTGAATATCACTAAACAAGGGTATCTTGTAGCACCTCTGAGACTAACTGAGGGAAGGTAATTGTAGCATAGGCTTTCATAGACTAGGTCTCGGCATTGCATCCTCCATGCATCTGGGGAAATAGCTACAATTTCCTTCTCTCAGTCTCAAAGGTGCTACAAGATACCCTTGCTTACTGATAATCACATTGGCAAAGCATACTCAGAAGAAATACCTTCTAGCAGAACAAAGGTGGAGAATTTGTGGCCCTCCAGATTTTATTGGCCTCTAGATCCCATCAGCCATAGCCTACAAGACCAAGGTTCAGAGGAAATGGGTGGTTTAACCCAACAACATTGGAAACCTGACACCAGGTTTCCCATCTGAGTTTGTAGAAGAGAGGTTGACACACTTTGGTCCTCCGGATGTTGTTGGACTGCAACCTCCAAGGTTCCCTACCATTGGCTAGGTCAGATGGGAGCTACAGTCCAACAACACTTGAAGACCACATTTTGCCGAAGCTAGAGGAAAGGCACAGGTGGTTTTGACCAGCCTGCCCTCCTTCTATCCAATCCAAATCCTCACCCAGACAATGGGGTCTCATCCATGGCCAAGGTCCTACACTGAGGAGACTGAGCATGTGGTGGTTGTGCTGCACTACCTCATGAATGAATTCCAAGGTTGTTCAACCAAATGTGCCACCAGTGCACAATGCACAGCTGCACATGCAATGTGAAATGTGTGTCTGTATGCACAAAGCACATGTGCAGTGCCACTCCATGTGCAATTCTGCTTTCACAGTCTTGAACTGAATATGAGCTTTCTGCGTCAGACAAAAATGTTCATCAGCTTCCTTAGGGGAACGTATACCTGCCTAAGACACCAACAGGATGCCAACCATAGATTCAAGCATTGCTGCTGTTCTTCCTACAGGTGCAGATTCTTCCTACAAACCCAAATTCAGATTGCCATTCTTTCCTCTTCATTTAAACACAGGAACAAGGCAAACTGCAATGAGCCAGACAAGGGAGGGAGGCAGCACGTGAGCAGAGGTGAGAGAAGATCCTGATAATTAAAAAGGCCTTCTCTGCTTTGCCCTTTATCCAAAACTGGCTTTTGGCATCTGACGCTCAATTTAAATCCAGTTTGGAGGCTTTGGAGGTGTTGTCACTTTTGAAAAAAATGCAGCCTACTGGATGAACCAGACTGAAATCAAGGAGGAGACAAAAGCAGAGCTCCTCACTTGCTCTCTCTCCACCCTAATGGCTATGGGAAGTTGTTCTACCAAGTGTGGGAAAGGCAGGTGGGGCTGTCTGCTCTCCCAGGCTTGTGCAACTCTGGACTCAACTACCACCTTATGCACTAATCCAGTCACTACATTGCCAGTGGCAATTTTGCCACACACACACACACACACACACACACCCTTGCTGCTGGCACCTGCTCCAAAGTGACAGAATGTTGGACATCCAAAAGGCAGTGGTCAGGCTGTGACTGCTGTAGTTGAGCTTGATGTTTTTCAGGTCAGACCAGTGTGTTCCATTCTCATTTTCAGAAATGTGATCTTGTGTGTGGGGTTTTTTCCCCTTTCCTTTTTTTAATTACTCATGTAAGCAGGCCAGTTTCTGAGAATATGAACCCAAGCTATCCTCACCCAAAAGCCACTGCCTGATATTTCAGAGCTCTTAGAAGAGGCCAGACCCTCCTTATCTAGAAAGGTAAACCATTTTTTAAAAAATAAATAAACTTCCCACCTGACAAAAGCCTGAATCCTACTATGAATTCCAACTAAAGTTGACCTATTAAATCAATGGTATTTACCTACTACAGTAGTTCTCTCACTGTTTAACAATTGATTCAGATGGTTTATTCTAGTCGGGACTAACCAATATGATTGAAGCCCATGTCAAAAGATGGTTGCCTGCTCAGAAATACCTTGTAAATTAATTAATTCCATATGCATACACAAGAAAAGCCAATGTACTATACCATCCTTATACTAATGCTCTCCTATTCCACTACCAACTGGCACAGGAATTCTGTGACGGTTTGTAATATATTTTTAACCTGTTAACTTGTGGAATATGAGACCCTGACACTGATTAACATTTGCCCAAAGTGATGTGTCGTGGCAGATACTGGATGTCAAACATGTGGGAAGCAAATCTGGGGAGTAATCGTAAGTAATGTTGTCTTCTCTAGTTCAGTGCTTAGGGATGTTCTTACACTAATGGGTGTGTGCAAAACATCTGTTTAATTCTCACATACACTTGGCCCTCCGTATCCATGGATTCTGCATCCACAGATTCAACCATCCACGGCTTGAAAGTACATATTTAAAAAAAATCCAAAAAGCAGACTTAGATACTGCCATTTTATATGAGGGACACCATGTTACTACACCATTGTATATAATGGAACTTGAGCATCCATGGATTTTGGTATCCACAGGGTGTCCTGGGACCAAACCCTAGGTAACAAGGGTCCACTGTATATCCCATCCTTCTTTCAAAGAATGTGAACCATGAAGCTTTCCAGTTTTATTCACACTATATTCCTGCATGGTAAGCTAGTAAGAAACAATTATTTGCCTGAAGCATCTCACTGTAGTTAAATAGCTAAGCAGGGATCTGGGGCCCATTCACAGTACACAATTATAGCGCTATTAATCCACTTTAACTGCCATGGTTCCATCCTATGGAATCCTGGAATTTGCATTTCATGAAAAAGTGTTTAGACATTTTAACCAGAAAGCTTCAGTGCCTCACCAAACTACAAACCCCAGGATTCCACAGAATGTTGCCATGGCAGTTAAAGTGCAGCCAAAGTACAATAATTGTGTAAAGTGAGTGCGCCCCTGGTTCTAGCCTACCAACACTTTATCCACTACTGTGTATCACACTTGCTGTCAGGAACCACTCTGGGATATGCCAGGAGAAAGTAATGGTTTAAATGTGTTAATTGGAAATTAAAGAATTGCTAGGGACAGGCCTTTTAGTGCCCTATCACACTAAACTGATATAGCACTATCATTCCAGTTTAAGTGCCATGGCATTATCCTGTGGGATTCTGGGGTTTGTAGTTTAGTAAGGCCCAAGAGCTCTCTGGCTGAGAATTCTAAATGTCTCCCCTAAACTGCAAATCCCAGGATTCCATACAATGTTGCCATGGCAGTTAAAGTGGAAAAATCATGCTATAATAGTATAGTGTGATAGGGCCCTTAGGACTTTATCAGAGGAGCCTTTAAAAACATTTCTGTCCCACCATATTTTAAACTGTAAGTGTCCTGGCAAAATAACCCTTTTTATCAAACATTGCCATAATAGCATGAAAAAAACAGCCCTGTATTTTTTATTAAACACTAGGAAGAACTGGCTGGTGGTAAGAGCTGTTCAACAGTAGAGCAGCTTGCCTCAACGAATGATGGCCTCTCCAAGGATGTTTTTAAACAGACGGATGGCCGTCTGTCAGAGATGCTTCAGTTGCAGGTTTCCTACACTGGCAGGAAGTTGGACTAGATGATTCCTGGGGTCCTTCCCAACTCTACAATATTATATGACATTTGTTGGACTGCATTTGTCACCATCCCCCATCAGTGGCTATACTGCTAGGGTTGATGGGAATTGCAGTTCAACAACGCATGGTGGGCCATAGCTTCCCCATCCCAGTATAGACAAACCTGAGCTATAGATTTTCCTTGGGGGTTTTCCGGACTGTGAGGCCATGTTCTGGAATAGTTTCTTTCTGACGTTTCGCCTGCATCTATGGCTGGCATCTTCAGAGAAGAAACTATTCCAGAACACAGCCTCACAGCCCAGAAAAAAACCAAGGAAAATCTATGGATGCCAGCCATGAAAGCCTTCGACTTCACAATCCTGAGCTAGATAGCCCAACGACCTGGCTTAGCACGAGGGCACTGTTCTTCAGTGCCCTACTTACTTGCGTGCCAGTCCCACTTTTGCAACTGTCGTCTGAAAGCCACAAAGGAGTGTTGCAGAGGAGCCCTGCTTTGGAGAGGTAGACACACATTTAAACACACACACACACACACACAAGCTCCCAAGAGAAGGGAAATGAACTTATTTTAACTAAGAAAGGGATACATCTGGGCAGGATGTTGACAGGTACATCTATAACAAAGTTGCTTTTCCAAGTTACAGAGAGTGAATAGAGATGTTGTAAGTGGCAGGTAGAAACCTAAACCCAGTTTACATGATCAATTACTTATCTGGGGAAATGGGGGTGGGGGGTGGCAGGAGTATTCTTCATTCCAGAATCTAGAGCACAAATGAGTGGATTGAAATTACAAGAAAAGAGTTCCGCCTAAACATTTGGAAGAACTTCCTGCCTGTAAGAGCTGTTAGATGGTTGAATAGACTGCCTTGGAAGATGGTGGACACCCCTTCTTTGGAGGTCTTTAAACACAGGTTGGCTGTCCATCTTTGGGGAGTGTGTTCACTGTTGTAGTATTGTGGCTTCTCAGGAGGCCATATCAGATGGCTCCTGTAGTCCTTTCCAACTCTAGGATTCTACAATTTGACCATTTGGCAGGACAACACACTCGGTTTATCATATGGTAATGAATGCCAATGGAAAAGGGAAGTATTAAGCATTATAAGCTGTCTTCAAGCAGAAGATACTGCCTAAGTGCTGAGCATTCTGTATTAATTTCTGTAGATTCTGCTAGAATGATCCACCCTAAATTAAAATCACCCACACTTTACTACCTTTGAAGTAGCCTCTTAAAATTCAGGATGCATTAATTTTGTAGTTTCAGTTGCCAAACTCAATGAGGAGAAGCAGTAGTCCAGCTTTTGCGGGCAGCCTGCAAGGTGGCAAATGTGGCTTCTGATATATTTAAAACATTGGCTGGAATTCACTTGGGGAGTTAAGTCTTTGTAAGTGGACTTGTGTCTGCGGGAAACAGAACTGAACAGTTTTGCAATATGTATATTCAGCAAGGGGCTTCTCTTACGTTATTATGTAGGGGAACCAGCAAAGTCACTGTTACGCATCAGGACCAATGTACAACAGGACTAATATGCAACAGGGCCTAATCCACAACGGGACCTGATACATAATGGGACTGGTGTGAATTAGGACACTATTGATGGTGTCTTGTTACACTGTCTTTGTAATTCATTAACAGGGTTCCTTTATATGTAAAGCTACACAGTGTAGACCGCAATAGAGAATTCTGGCCATTGACTATAATTTAATGCATGCTAGTTGTACCCAGCATAACATACATCATTAAAAAAACCTCCCCACAAAATACCCGGGAGACTTCACAACAATCCTATAAGGTAGGCTGATGGATTTTTAAATTCCTCCTCCTCTTCTCAGCTTTACACACTTTTCCCAGGATTGCTGAGGACGACTCACTCTGTTGCCCTGCTGCTGCCACAGCCACCGCCAGTTGACTGCCTGGGCCCCATCGCAGGTGGCCTGCCACCACTGCCAGTTGACTGAGTCCCAATCTGGGCCACAGACTGAGTGGCAGGAGTGGATTGTGAGGTGGAGAGGGAATTTGCATGTGAGTGGTGATTGGTTGGCTGTGTTTCCTGAGCAGCCAATCACCACACTGGCAAAGGCAACACACCCAAGAGAATTATATATAGAGATGGTTGTTTCCCCCATCCCCCAGATCTTGGACCATCCCCCAGATGATCCAAGATCTCAGCCCTTACATAACTTCATACATACACACTGATCTATGTTTATTGTGCTGGGAATCCAATAAGCCTCCAAATATTGTTGCACTGCAACTCCCAGCCTTCCTTGCCATTGGCTATGCTGGACAGGGATGCTGGGGCTTGAATGCTGTGACCTGCTTGTGGCTGGCCAGGAATGATTGGAGTTAGGGTCCAACAAGCTCTGGAGAGCCACAAATTCTCTACTCCTGTCATAAAGAAAAATGTAATAAGGATTTTTCTTCCATATTTAGATATCCTAAGTAGCCTGTGGGTGCCTCCATGTGAGAATCTCTATGTTCATAATGGTTAATCAATGCACGAATACGTGCTTTTTCTAGAAAATCTTACTGGATATGCTTAGTTTCTTCCCACCAAAAGGCTTCTGATTAACCATTATGAACACAGAGATCCTCACACAGAGGCATCCACATAGGACAAAGTTATGTAACAATAGTTAGAACCATTTAAACATTGCTTAGGGGAAACGAAGGTCTATCAGATAAATATTAGTGTAATAGCAATCTAGATTCTTTAATGCGTCTGCTTAATACGTGTTCTGCTAAGTAGAGAGGAAAGTTCCCACAGTCCAGGCAAATAAACTTCCACCATTTCCTTTTAGTTTTTAAAAATACACAGCTTTTCCCATGTATAAAGCACATATGAGGACTCATGGTGACATTATTCTGTTTACTGGAGTCACCAAACAAATGCATACGCACTCACTAATCCGTGTGGTATCTTGCTTGGACTACTCACACAGAGAGAGAAAGATTTAGTGGGAAACAATAGCTGAATTTTTGCCACCCACTCATTTTTGCCACAATGATAGACTGATTTCCACATCCACGATGAAACCCTTTTGTCTACTTTTATAGTAATACAAAGTTTTGTTTGTAATAAAATATTGCAATAGTACTGCGCTGAAACTGCTGGATAAGCTATTTTAAAAGCACATCTTATTAATAAAAATTAAGCTATAAAGGCTGGTTTCTTGTACTGCAGTTACGAATTTGTAACCTAGAATGACAGATATCTGTAACTGCTCCATATTCAGATATGCTACATATTCACCATTGTGCCATTATTGCTATAATTCCCAGAATCCACCTTAAACTCACGAGAGCCGCTCCAAGAGATGGAGAGCTGCAGTGCGAGCACTTTATCAGATACTGCCCTTAAAACATTCTTTTGCCAGCATAAAAAAAAACAAACCCACATTTTTATGCCGGCAAAGGAACGCTCCCCCCCTGCACTTACCTCTTTTCCTGGCAAAGGCTTCTCTGTCAATAAAGAGGAAGTGAATGGAGCCCCGCGAAACTGCATTGCACAGAAAATTCAAAATTAAAAAGAAAAACAAAAAACATTTCAAGTTTTAAAAAGGACACACATACTTTAAAAGACCCAAGTAACCCAGGGAGGGTCATAAAAAGAGCGTAACTTATCTGGATGTCCCGATCTCAGCCAGAAGTGTTCGCACCAGACCAGCCATTCTCGCTGCAGTCATGAGAGTTAAATGGCCCGAGGTTTCGCATGCTAGCAATGCCGACACAAAAGCAGCAGGGAGATCTATTGATGGCTTAAGCCATCAGTTAAAAGGTACAGGTTTTGGACTGTTTTTAACTGCAGAAGGATGACATCATCTGATCTGCATGCCCTTTTGCAGTTATGTGGTGTCATTATGACACCGTATTTTGAGTGTCTGATAAAGTCCTGAGTGGGTTGTTTCAGGGTGATGCATATGGCCCCCTACTGCCCCTGAGCCATGCATGGTACAACAAGTTTCTCTCTCCTCTTCCCACTTTTCCCCTTTGTCCTCCACTTACTTCAGTTGCTGCAAACTGAGTTCAAAGTACAAAAGTAGTTTGTACTCAATTAACTCAGCAAGGGGGAGAAGAGAGGAGGGGCGTAATCTTGCCCTTCACAGTAGGTTCAGGTAAAAGCGAACTGCTGCAGCCGCTCCTAACTTGTGTGTCCTCACTCATTAATAACTTTTGCCATCTTGGCTACATTTCAAAGTTGCTTGACCTCACGTGTCGCAGTATTCACCTGTGTATTCAAGCTTTTCAGGCCCCCAGATGCATTCCCCAAACCCACATCAAAGGCAGCACCAAAACTAGCTTACATTACAGTCATCCCTCCATATCCATGGGTTCTGCATCCACGGATTCAACCAACTATGGCTTGAAAATATTCCGGAGGGGGGGATTCAAAAAAGCAAATCTTGCTGTTCACCATTTTATATCAGGGGCACCATTTTACGACACCATTGTATATAATGGGACTTGAGTATTCATGGAGTCTGGTATCCACAGGGGGTCGTGGAACCAACCCAGTGGGTACTGAGGGCCCACTGTACTTCCATCTCATCAGTTTCTGTGAAAGATTAGTTATCTATTATTTAACTATTTTTAAATGTCAGGACTCTGGATATCTCAGTGTCTCAGGCTCCAAGTGAGAGCTCTTTGAGATCAATGTCTGCATTTCCCCTCTCCACTGCCCCATCCCAGATTTTCTTGGGATGCCTCCAAATGCTCAGAGGTTTTTGGGGAGGCCCCAATGGATGCAATTGGGAAAGGGGGACAGCAAGTTCTCCTCCTGTGAACAACCATAAATTATCATCTGAGGATCCAAGCCATCAGTTATAAAAGCATGAATCAGAATAATGACAAAGAAATGATCCAATACCCATGACAGAATCAAAGTTTCCAGTATGATTTCATCAGCTGGGTAGTCAGTTGATGATGTTTTAAATTCAATCGAAGCCATCGTTCCCTCCCATTTCTGGCAGCTTTTTGTGTTAATTTTTATGTATCTGTATGTATTTCACTGTATTGTTTACACTATCTCCTCAAACAGGACAGGAAATTTAGAGAATGATTGCCATGTTGGTTGCCTCTCCCCAAACAAAACATGCAAAATTGGAAAGCAATAAGCAGTAATTTCTTTGCAGGTGTCTCACAAATACTTCCATTGTTGATTCATCTGGCTGGTACATTCACTGACATTAAAGCCATTTTAAAGTCTCAGAAGCATCAACAAAAACTGACAGGAGCTATAAAAAGGGCCAGTTGGGTGAGATCCTGGGAAACAATAATCTCGAACATACAAAGTCAGTAACAAGTATGTGTCTCATCCAGGACAAAAGGTATATAATTTTCCCCTTCAAGCTAGGACAGGATGTAGGGAAACAAACAAGCATGTTTTTGCAAATCTGCTGTTTGTTTAGATTCACTTCTTATGATTTGCACTGCTTTTTTGTTATTGTTTCTTCAGTGTTCCTGGAATGGCGCAACTCTCCTCCTACAGACAGCTCATCCTTCTTTTATCTGGCTCTTCCATGCCCATTCATAAAATACTCAGCCTCCTAGGATAGCAGAAAGACACAGTTGCTGGTCTGCTCTATAAGCAGCAATGGCTTGTGTAGACTCAACTTCAGACAGGCACAGTCTAAAAATAAAATGTGATTCAAGTACAGAACTTTGGAAACACTATTGTTTATGGACTACATCTTCCAAAATCTGTCAGTCAACATGTGAATGTTGTTGCAGGGCAGGGGGGGGGGGATTCTAGAAGATGTAGGCCAAAAAGTAATTTTTCCAAAGCTCTGAAAGTACAAATCAGGATGGAAAACCTGCAGCCTTTCATAAGTTGTCAGACTGTAATTCCCATTATACATCATACATTGAGTATGCTGGCTGGGGCTGATGGGAGCTAGAGCCTACCTGCATTTGCAGGGCACCAGATTACCACCTGAAACATAGAATCATAGAATCTTAGAGTTGGAAGGGACCACAAAGACCAGCGAACCCCCTGCCATGCAGGAATACAGAACTAAAAAACTCCTGAAAGATGCCCCTCCAACCTCTGTTTAAAGATCTCCAAAGATGGAGAGTCCACCACTTTCTGGGGCTTATCACACAAAGGAAGGAAGCAGCACATCCCAATAATAGCACTTACGGTTCCCTTCCTTCGTGCAATAAGCCCCTCAGTCTCATGAAGTTTGCAGTCCCTATTAAAAATCAAATAGGACAGCAGCGGAGGCAGCAGCAAATAATCTACGAATATTCAAACCCACAAAAGCTAAACCCTCAAATGTGGAGAGCCAACTATAGTTATCATTGTTGATCTAACAAAATTTGCCAAAATTAAAAACTTAGTTACCTGCTCTGTAAACATCCTCCTATTACCTGTGGAACTAGCTGCCTTGGTAGAGGTGTGGCCAGGAGGCTCAGGGGAGCAGCCTGGGAAAAGCTGAATAATTGGGAATCTTAGCCCTTTTCCTAGCCCCTTGATAGTACTGTAATCACAATGAAAGAATACATATAAGAGAGATTTAACGTCAATATTATTACAGGGGCAGTATCACTTGTTCCATGGGATTTTATTGTATCTTCCAACTAAAAAAATAAAAGGAAGAACACTGAACCTTGCCAAGAGAAAGTCTTCCTGTACTTTAAGATAGTGCAAAGTGAATTGTGTATGTTTAGATATGAACCTGTCTTCAGAGAAAGAGAAACAGTTGAATTGAAATATTTATCAGAAATTCCAGTCCATTAACAGAGATATTAACAGAATGAATTTCAACAGGGAGAAATGTAGGATACTTGGGCAGGAAAAATGAAAAGCACAGATATAGTACTTGTGAAAGGGATCTAGGAGTCTTAGTGGACCACAAACTGAACATGAGTTAGCAGTATTATGCTTAAAAAGCCAATGGTGCCGTTTACACGATGAAAATGTCCCGGGAAGAATTCATGTCGATCCCTGGCAGTTTACACGTACGTCGGGTCGAGTACGTGATTTTCAGAAGGGGGGCCACCTTTTATCCCTCAACCTGCGGGACTTCCAGTCCTGCAGTTTGTGCCGGTTTTTAAAAAAGTCACTGGAGGATTCGGAAAATCGGAAATGTAAACAGCCTGGGACAAAATATCTCGGTACGAGGGGATGACCGGAAATGGTGGCTGGGGGCGAGCTTAGAGATCAGCGACCAGAAAAGGAGGGGTCAGTCACCCGTGCAACAGATCCAGCCTCACCAGCCGAAAACAAAGGCATCCCTTCCAGCTGCACGAAGGTTGATGTGTGTGTGTGTGTGCACGCGCGTGTACTCACCTTTTTAAATGGATTTCTACACTGCAAACCCTTCAGCTTTATCCTCTTCCTCAACTGCATGTTACAAAGAGATCGTGGTGGGCAGAGGGTCGCCCATTCATCCCCTGCCTTGATCACCTCCCTGGGTCTGAACAGGCACAGTAAAATATTCCATCCTCTGAGCGAATGAACACCCTTTAATTCCCCCTCTCTGTGTCTGTGTCTTTCAAAATGCCTGTCTGTCACTGGCTTGCTGTAAGGGTTAACATTTTAAAGAGGCAAGGGGAAACCCAACCCCCCCACCTCACTCAGCTTGATCTCCCTGCGTCTGAGCAAAAGATCTCAGTCTGGGTCTTTCAAAATGCCTCTGCTTAAAGCAAAAGAAATTCCAAGCCTCTACTCGGCTTGATTTCAAAAGGAAAGGACATGGTTTAATTGTTCCTCCGTCTGAGGTCTTTCAAAATGCCTTCTGCCTCTGCTTAAAGGGTTAACATTTTAAAGAGGCAAGGGGAATACCAAACCTCTGCCCCCTCTCTCCTCCCCCCCCCAGCCAGCCAATAGCATCGCTCGTGGAGCGGAACTCTAAAGGAAGTGCATCACCGAGGTTGTGAAAACGCGAGTAATCGCATCCTTGATTGACAGCCAAAAAAAAAAAAAAATCCCGGTAAGCTAAACATGTGTAAACAGCAAAAGCACGGGATATAACAGTGCGGGACCAATAAAGACTTTTGTCGTGTAAATATCAATCACGGGATCTTCCAGGATTTCCTAAAGAGTGACAAAAATCGTATAAACAGCAAGGGATGGATACAGGATCAGGAAATCACGATAAGCCCCGCGACAATTTTTGTCGTGTAACTGGCACCAATGTGATTCTTGGCTGCATCAATAGGAGTATTGTGTCAAGATCAAGGGAAGTAATAGTGGCACTCTATTCTGCTGTGGTCAGACTGCACCTGGAATACTGTGTCCAGTTCTAAGCACCACAATTCAAGAAGGATATTGACAAGCTGGAACATGTTTGGAGGAGGGCAACCAAAATGGTGGGAGGTCTGGAAGCCATGCCCTATGAGGAACTATTAAGGGAGCTGGGCATGTTTAGTCTGGAGAAGAGAAAGTTGGAGGTGACATGATAACCATGTTTTAATATTTGAAGGGATGCCATACTGAGGATGGAGCAAACTTGTTTTCTGCTGCTCCAGAGACTAGGACATGGAGCAATGGACTCAAACTTCAGGAAAAGAGATTCCACCTAACATTAGGAAGAACTTTTTGACAGTAAGAGCTGTTCAGCAGTGGAATGAGCTGCCTCAAAGTGTGGTGGAGTCTCCTTCTTTGGAGTTTTTTAAGCAGAGGCTGGATGACCATCTGTCGGGAGTGCTTGATTGGGTATTCCTGCATGGCAGGAGGTTGGACTGGATGGCCCTTGTGGTCTCTTCCAACTTTATGATTCTGTGATTCTATGTATACAGGTCCTTCAACTTCCTACCCAGAGCCTCATAATCCCTTTTGATATTCTGAAGACTATGCCTTGAGGTATCATTGGTTCCCACAGGGACCAAAAGGAAGGGATAACAGTCAGTGGGCTTGACAAGTCTCGTCTGCCTCTCTGTTGCATCATGGATTTTCACCCCAGGTAGACAATACACCTCTCGAGACATCTTATCAGGCTTGCAAACTATTGATTCTCTAGCCCTCAGCAAGGAGTCCCCTACCACCACCATCAGGGCCGGTTTAACCATTACTGCCAAATCCGCACTGGCAGAGGGCCCCAGACACAGAGGGGGGGCAGACACAGCGGGGGGGCAGCCCAGCAGGCCTTGCCCACCCACAGAGTTGGCCCTCCAGCCCCACCGGCCTGCCTGCCCGCCCTGTTGGCGCTGCTTCCCTGCCGCTGCCTCCGGACAGGGCTCCTCCCTGCATGGCGCGGCGGCCACTGCCTCCCCCTCCTCGTCCTTTGCAGCAGCCTCAGCAGCGCCCCGGAGTGGCCAGCCAGCCAGGTGGAGGTGGAGGCGCCAGGGAGGCCCGCCAAGGGGGACCCCACCATGGTAAGTTGCTGCGCCTGGGAAGCGGTACTGGTTCCGGTCCGCAGAAGGAGGGATGCCACCACTTCCTGGGTCTCCTGTCCGGCCCTGGCCCTTCCCTCCGGTTTGGGACCCAGGCAGCCCCCTCCCCCGCTCTCCCTTCGACAATGCTGAGGCTCCCCTCTGCTGGAAGGTACTGGGCAGCCCCTCCTGCCAGCGCCTTACCCGCCGCCCTGCCGCTGCTGGTGGCGGTGGCCCTGGTGGCCGTAGGGCCGCTGCCGGTGCCTCCCTCCCTCCCTCCACCACCTGTGCCCACCCAGTCAGGGCCGGTTTAAGAGCCCCGCAGCCCCTGCAAACCGCAGGAGGGTCCGTCATTGGGGGGGGGCTATGTAACCCTCCTCCTGCGAAAACATTATTTGTAATAATCTGAATATCCCGTACTGTCAATAGGTTAGGTTAGGTTAGATTGACCAGAGATAAACATATGGGGCCCACAAAATAAGGCGTTGTGGGGGGGGGGGCAAATTCCTTATACCGGCCCTGACCACCATACACGCCTCCTCTGAGGACTGGCAGAGACCAATCTGTGTGCTGACCCTTCCAAGGTCTCATGCACATTCTCTGAGGCCTGGCTCTGTTGCTCTCCTTCCCGTTCCTTATCATCACTGACAAGGGAAAGAGCTTCAAACCAATTCTGTAGTGCCACACTCACAAAATGGCCCCTGCTCCTTCTACTTTTATGAGGCATGTTCTTCCAAACATCAGCCTTCTGTGTATCAGAACTAACCTCCTCTACAGAGACATCCCCTGTGTGTTTCCCACCCAGGACCATCTACTATGCTCTGTCTAAGAAAACCTCCTGCTCCCTAATATGCTAATTGGGCCTCAAGTTGCTGCACCTTTTCTTCCAACAAGACAATCAAGTTACAATTGCTGCATGTGTAGCTCTACATCTACAGGCAAGAAGGGAACCATACCACAGCTGTTGCAGGTGACTGCAGTAGCTCCTCACGATCCATACTGAGGAATCAGGAGTACACATGAAAACAGATTTCTGGGCCTTCTGCTCAAACTCCCCTGCTAAAAACCCACACCAAGCATTTATTCCTTTCACACCTCAGAACCTTGCACTCCATCCCAAAATTTCCTGCTGCTGTTGCTGCCTACAGGTGGGAGGGGGAGGCAATTTAACCCAATTTAAAGCATGAAGATACAGCTGCTCTGGGCTCCTGGGGGAAGGAAAAGGAGAGTGCACGCTCATTTCTCACATATCCCCAGAGATGAATCCAGTTGCTACTTTATAGTCTGAAATGCACAGGTGGAACTACGGTGTGATGTAGGATCTTAGGCCCCATCTACACGAGGGGCAAAAAATATGAAAAAGGGGTAAAAAATCCAAAAAAAGCAGGTGTTTGAATGTGAACAATCTGCCTAGATGATTTTTTACCCCCGTAAATTCCATGGCAGTGGTGGGGCTGGGAAGGGAGGATAGAGGAGGACAGTGAGGCCAGGGCTGGAGGAGGATGGGGAGGAAGGAGGATGGGGAGGAAGGAGGAGGGCAGGCCGGAGGAGGGCAGGGAGGAAGGAGGGGGGCATGAGGCCAGGGCTGGAGGAGGACGGAGGCAGCAGCAGGGTCAGGGCCAGAGGAAGAGGAGGACGGAGGATGGCAGCGGTGGCAGCAGGGAGGGGGTCTGGAGGACAGACCGGAGGATGGAGGAGGGCAGAGGCAACAGCAGCAGTAGTGGGGGGACTGGCCTGGAGCCAGGGATAGGGTCCTACCAAGGAGGAGAAGGTGGAGGAGGACAGCAGCGGCACCATCATGGCAATACCTTTTTAAAAATGGCTGCCAGCCACTGATTCCCCTCTTTCTAAGCCCCGCCCCCTCTACTCAGACAGCCAATCAGATGCACTCCTGTTCATATCTGTGAGAACAAGATAGGAAGCTGCACGGATTTATCCAGCCGATCCAGGAGAAGCCCCGGATCGGGAGGATACGTACTTTGGGGTGAGTCCCCTCCCCTGAATGACACGTATTTATTCGAACATATCACCAATTTTTTGAATAAATATGTATCAGTTTTCATCGTGTAGATGGCCCCCTAGTGTCTGCATTCTATTACACTCTGATCCCACCCCCACAACTATGTAACTGCTAATATACCTGTGGACTGTGGTTTGATACTACCTCCATCAGCTTCTCTGAAGAAATGGGCCAAAATCCATGAAAGCTTATGCTAAAACAAACATAGTGCTGTTAGATTCCTCCGCCCCCCGTGCACCTTTCCCTTTCCCTTTTTTTGGTCCTCAGCAAGGTGATACAGTCCTTATGGACTTGTCCAGAAGTATTCCCAGGAAATAGCATGTCTGCCTTTTGTCAGATAAAAATTACTAAATCAGAGTGAAGTCATGTCAGGTTTCCTGTAAGAAAGGAATTGCTTTGAATAGCTTTTACATGAAAAGAGGCCTACTCTGTCTCCCAGCCCAGCTGCTGAGTGAAACTTGGGTAGAGTCCAAGGCTGCAACTGACAGACAGAGAGCAGATTCATCACCCCAGAGATAATGGACCTTCAAGGCACAAGGGAGGGAAGGGGAAGCAGCAATAAGAACAGGAAATCTTTGCTCAAAGAGAGCAAAAGTCAACAAGGGGACTATGAGGAAAGAAAGAAATATCCATTGCGCTAATGCAAAATTATTCTGTAAAACCAATCCATCAATGTGCGAATGCATATGAAATTCTGTGCCCAATTCTGGGCACCACAGTTCAAGAAGGATATTGACAACCTGGCACATGTCCAGAGGAAAAGATGGTAAATAGTCTGGAAACCAAGCCCTATGAGGAGTGTCTTAAGGAGCTAGGGATGTTTAGTTTGGCAAAGAGAAGAGTGAGAGGTCATATGGTAGCCATCTTAAATATTTGAAAGGATGTCACAGAGAAGATGGGGTGAGTTTGTTTTCTGCTTCTCCAGACACTAGAACATGAACCAATGGATTGAAATTACAGGAAAAGAGATTCCACCTAAACATCAGGAAGAACTTCTTGACAGTAAGAACTGTTCAGCAGTTGAACAGAATGCCTCAGAAGACGTAGACTCTCCTAATTTGGAGGTCTTTAAACAAAGTTGGATGGGTATCTTTCAGGAGTGCTTTAATGTTGTATTCCATGGCTCTTGCAATCCTTTCCAACACTATGAATCTATTATTTTATTTGCATATATGAATGACTGTGGGAAAGTCAAGACTCTCAAGCAATAAGGCTGTGCCATACTTGAACCCATGTAAATGCTATCAGCCTTAAAAGGACTGTGCATGAATTGTAACACACTTTCCCCTCCACCAACTCAAATGGTTTTAAAAGGGAGATTAAATGCAGTCATGGCTGATACAACTATCAATGGTCTACAAGTCATAATGACTTTGTATTCACTCCAGTATCAAAGTCTTCATCTCTCTGAGCAGTGGTTGCCTATCCTGTCCTGTCCAATCCTGCTTGTGGGATTCCCATAGGCACCTGGATGGTCCTTGTGGGAATAGACTGCTAAACTAGGGCTGCTGCCACACTGCAGAAATAATGCAGTTTGACACCGCTTTAACTGCCATGGCTCAATGCTATGGAATTCTAGGATTTATAGTTTTGTGAGATATTTAGCAGCAGCCGAGGTAAGCCTGTAGTCTGATCCAGAAGGACTCTTACAGCCATAGAACATTACTGGGGTGATGACTGACATATGTGACTGGGCTGTCACAATTGCAAGTCCATTCAAAGTTTTCATCTCAAAAGCAAACCTTCCAGCAAAGTCTATTCACACATTCAGCTACCAGTACAGAGGATACAATGGCCAAGTTAGAAATGTACCTGCATGCACGTGGGAACCAAAAGGGAAGGGTGAGGGCCAAGATCAGAAGGTTTAAAACCAACAGTTTTTAAAGAACAGGCTAAGGGGTGCTGTGTGGTTTTATTGAATTGTTTTTTGTTTTTTTAATGATCTTTATTTTTTATAAGTTTTTAATACTTTTAAGTCTATTTTATTCATTTAACTATTTTGATATTGTTTTAATAATGTAATTAGTTTAATTCTGTTATAATGTACACTTTGTGTATGTTTCAATTGTATGTTTTTTAAAAGTGTGAACCACTTTGGGTCCTAGCCTTGAGGGGGGAAGGGGGTTGTAAATACAATTGTTGTTCTCTCTCATCACACCGCCTTATGTAAATGTACTGCCTGAAACAAAGGACATTTTCTTTATTCCAAGCCATCCAGAGAACCATATCGTGGGACGGCATCCATTCACATGTAATAATTTAGGAGATTATCAGACGCAGCAAATATGCTGTGATAACGATGACACGATACCACGAAAGGACATTGTCCCTTCGTGTTCTCCAAGCATTCTGCTCTTATGAAAAAGGTGTTCTTTTTTATTAAGGGACCAAGCTGTCAATTGATCGCTGATGGCATTTTTTTGTGTGTGTATCTGGTATTGCCAGCATCTGAAACCGTGTCCCATTAAGCTCTTGTGAATACAGTGTCAATGGGCAGTCCCTGCCAGAACACTTCTGGGTGAGAAGCAAAAAACTAGGTATGGTATGCTGTTTTTATGAACCTCCCTGTTTTGCTTGTAAATTTTTAAGTGTGTTTCAGTGCTTGTGTGTTTGTCTTCTTTGTTAATTTTGGTGGACTTTATCAGATGAACCCCCATTAAGGTTCCTTTTCCACCACATTTTGCAGCATTTTTCTGCCAACAAAAGAACCCTTCCTATCAGACCTACCTTCAGTAGCATTAAAAAGTCAGCCCCAGCATAAATGGAGCATGAATGGAACTCTATTCATTTCTGCGCTCATGATCTCGCCGATTCTTGCGAGAAGATGCAAGTGTGGTAAATTTAAAAAATACAAAAAAACCAAAGTCACAAAATGTTCACATAAGCAGAGAAACACACTTTCTCTGTGAACCAGGGAGGTTCATAATAAAGAGCATCCCCTACCTGGTTTTCATGATCTCAACCAGATGTGTTCTGCCCATTGACACCGTAGTCATGTGAACACAATGGCGTGAGGTTTCAAACGCTGGCAATACCAACAAAAACGTGCCATGGGAGATCTATTGATGGCTTGGCCTGTCAGTAAAATAGAATGGCTCATCTACATTACATCACCGCAAAACGACATCATCTGATGTGCGTGCCCTTTCGTGTTCATTAGGCATCGTTTTGACGCCACATTTGCTGCGTCTGAGAAAGCCCTTATGCTTTTAAATATAGTGGGATGAGAACGTTTTTAGAGCCTTGTCTGACAATCTCCGTATGTGCTGGGCCGGTTTAGGGCACGGATAGCGTCAGCATCTGCAGGGGGCCCCATCATTTGGGGGGTGGCTTTGTAACTCTCCTCCTGCAAAAACATTACTAGTAATAATCTGAATATCCTGTACTGTGAATAGTTTAGGTTAGGTTAGGTGACACTGACCTGAGATAAACATATGGGCCCCCCAAATAAAGCATTGTAGGGGGGCCCCACATTCCTTAAACCGGCCCTGCATCTGTGAATGGAGACTGCGTTCTTGTTTGGGCGCAATGACGACCGTTTCGCCTCTGTGCCGCTGGCGGTGGGCTCAGAGGCGAGGAGGGCGGATGACGCCGCGAAGGAGCGGACGGAGGCCCCGGGGAGGCGGGAGCGGCGGAAGGGCCGAGTCAGCCGCGAGGGGGCGGAGGGCAAGCGGGCGCGGCAAGGCGGGGCCCTCCCCAAGGCCATAAATGGGGCCCTTCGCCGCCGGGAGCCCTCAGTTCCGGCAGGGAGAGCAGCGGCGCCTCCCGCCCCGACGTCTGCTCCGGGCTCCCGGGCGCTCCCGCCGTCCCCGCGCGCGGCCCTGGCTCCAGCCTCCTCCTCCTCCTCGTCGCCCTCCTCGCCGTCCTCCTCCCTGGTGGCGAGCAGGCGGGGCGCGGCCGGGGCCATGAAGGGGCCGCCGGGCTCGGGCTGGGGCTCGGAGGTGCTCCGCCAGGGCGAGCTGGAGAAGCGGAGCGACAGCCTCTTCCAGCTGTGGAAGAAGAAGGTGGTGGTGCTGAGCCGGGAGAGCCTGAGCCTCTTCTCGCCCGAGGCGGCCGGCAAGGGGGAGGGCGGGCCCCCCGGGGCGGGCAAGGAGCTGCGCTTCGGCTCCATCCAGAAGGTGGACTGCGTGGAGCGGACCGGCAAGTACGTCTACTTCACCATCGTCACCACCGACCGCAAGGAGATCGACTTCCGGTGCCCGGGCGAGAGCTGCTGGAACGCCTCCATCACCCTGGCGCTCATCGACTTCCAGAACAAGCGCGCCCTCCAGGACTTCAAGAGCCGCCAGCGGGAGGAGGCCGCCCGACGCCCGCCCGCGCCCCCGCCGCAGGAGCCCCGCGGCCCCTGAGCCCCCGCCCGGGGACCCCCAAGGTCAGCCAGCCGGGCCCCCTCCCTAAGCAGAGAGAGAGAAAGAAAGCGCGCGAGTCGGCGCCGCTTGGGCTGCCCCGGGATCTGTAGTTTGGCCAGCAGGCACCGGCACGCTCGGCCAGAGGCCGGCGAAGACCTTGTCAAACTACCAATCCCGGCAGGAGACCTGCCCAGGGTGGCGCCACGGCGCTCCAAGGGCGGCCACCCCCCCCCCCCGCACGCTCCCTCCCGGGTAGAGAGATGGAGCCCCCCAAGCCTGGTCCTCGGGAGCCCCCCGGGACCTCGGCGGCGCGCCCCCTCCCCGGCCTCGATGGCTTCGCCCCGGCTCCTTTCGGGGCGGGGGGGCGGCGCTGCGGGGCCCGGGCGGGTCTCAACCCAGGGTCCCGCGAGCTCGACGGGGAGGCTTCCTTCCTTGTAAGCTGGCTCGAAATGAGTGGCTTGAAATTAGTCGGAATCCTCAAGAAGCCCTCCGGCTTTGCTTTCCTTGGCCGTGACAAACACCCCAAACTGTGGGCAAATGTCAATGGGAGCGTGCACAGTTGGAAAAGGGGGCTACGGGTCAGAGCTTGGATACCTTCCTTTTTTGAGACTACAAGTCTTAGAATCCCAGCATAGTCCCTGGGCCTTTGGGAGTTGTAGTCCAAGGAAGTAACTCCTCTGAGCCCTGCTGCGTTGGTCTCTTGCTCTGCGTTTGGTGGGTGTGGTATGAATAGTCCATATCTGCAAGTGTGGATGCGGGTATTGAGGTTTTTCCGAACTGAATGAGTCTGGGGTATTTAACAAAAAAAACCCAAAAACCTGGCAAAGTAGATGCAGGTAGGGCTTCACCGCACACCCCGACTGTAAGAGTGGGGCATAAATACAACAACAACAATACCTCTCCTCCCTCTCTTGAAACCCGCTCTGCCGATTTGCAAGTAGTGCCATTCTATAAGCCCCCTGCTGCCCTGGTTCCTTATCCCTCCCCTTTCAGAGCAGACCTCCCCAACCTGCATCACTAGATGTGTTGGACTATCACTCCTGTCATCCCCACCCACCAGGGCCCCAGGTTAGAGAAGGGTGTTTCAGGGCATGCTCACTTTACTATAGACAGGTGTGAAGCTCATGTGCAAATCTGGCCTATCCAGAGCTTGTGCTAATCCAGAGGGTGTGGATTGAAGGTGGAGCAATATTGCTGTGCAAGCACTCCAGGAAGGCTAAAATGCAAGTTGCTGGTTCCCTTAGATTTCCTGAGAGGGCACAACTGAACTGATGCTATTGGAAGGGGATGGCTGGTGGAAGAAGGGCTGTATAGGGAAAGATTGATCTTTGCCAGAAAAAAAAGCCAGGACTGACATGCAGATGTGTCCTAAATCAGTGTTCCTCGGTGCTAACTGGCTCGTAAATCTCACAGAGCTGTACTGGTACAAACAAAGAATCCTTTTATGGAAAGAAAAAAAACACCAAGATGATGCAAACATCCTCTTCCTGCCAGATAGCCTTGATGGGGCTCTTTGGAGAGGGAAAGAAGGGACTCTTGTAGTTGTAAGCATTTAAGGAAAAGCAGGATTTGGTTTCACCAAGCCTGTTGCTGTTATGTACCATCATGGTGACTCCAGCTGACCATTTCCCAGGGTATTCTAGCCCAGATCTATTCAGAACAGGTTTAACATTGTCTTCTGAGGCTAAGAGAGCTTGACTTGCCCAAGGGCACCCAATGATTTTTCATGGCTGGGCAGGGATTCAAACCTTGCTCTCCTGGAGTCCTAGTCCAGCACTCAGACCACTACACCATCCTGGCTCAGCAAATTTATGCAATCCTAAATGTGCTTACAAAGGAATAAATCTCATTTTGCCCAAGAGACCTACTTCTGAATAAAAATATAGTGGGCCCTTGGTATCTGCTAGGATTGGGTTCCAAGACCCCTCCCCCTGTGGATAACAAAATCCATGGATGCTCAAATCCCATTCTATACAATGACATAGGAAAATGGTGTCCCTTTATATAAAATGGCAAAATCAAAATGTGCTTCTTGGAATGTATTTATTTTGTAAATGTTTTTCAAGCTGTGAATAGTGGAATCCATGGATGCCAATGCTGTGGATACAGAGGGCCAACTGTATACAGGATTGCCCTGTAGATCGTTGTTGAGATACTCTAGTGCAAGGCAAGCAACTTGTGGCCCTCTGGATAATGTTAGACTGCAACCCCCATTACCCCCAATTGGCATAGCCCATAATGAAGGGTGATGAGAGTTGCATTCCAGCAACATCTTGGAGAGGGACAGAAGTTGCCTATCTGTACTATACCATCTGCTTTGAGGTTTTTTGTTTGTGTGTGTGTGTGTGTGTGTTTTGCAGAAAGCTATTTGCATGACCCTTTGAGCAACTTTGAATGCTGCCCACTACCCTGTTTGGGAAGTACGGGAACGTTTTCAGTCCCTGGCATGCAGGGGCTGTAACGTCAGCCATAGCCTAATCAACACTTTCCTAACCAGATTAGTATGACTGCAATACCCACCATCCCCAGCCGCCATGGCCACAAACTGATCTCTGCAGATGGGAGACCTTTCTACCTAATGCTGTTAAGAATAACATTGCCACTCTTGGCCTAATCCTAACATTGTTGATCATTTCTGATAACATGAAATTTTGTACAAAAGAGAAGCCATAATTCTTGTTCTTCAGTGTTGTATGTTGCACATGATGCTTTGGAGGAAAGCATGATGTGCACCCTAGAGCACAAGTAAAGAACAAGAATTGTGGCTTCTCCTTTGCAGAAAACTTCATTTGATCAGAAAATGTAAGAGCAGTTAATAAGTGTGCTCACTTTCATTTTCTTGATGACCTCCTTTTTTTTCTCTCTCCTTTTCTAGCTCTAGCTTCTAACTCTGGATGGCAAACAAGATCAAGTGCCTTGGACTGAGATTCATTTGCACTAGAAGAGGGTACCAATGAAGGAAAGCAAAGTAGAGGGCCAGAAGTTTGCTCAGTTTCATCAAAATCGGAAGCTGCTGAGCAGACTAGCCAAGTTTTCACTGAAAGGCATTTACTGACCAAAGAGACTCAGAAAACACTCAGTCTGGCTAACTGAAAAGGAAACTAGCTTGCAAAACTACTATTGTTTTCTATTTATAAGATGCAAAGACTGATCTATTCCTCCAGATGGGGAAAAGAACACAGTTTAAATTATTTGTACAATCTGTTTTTGTATTTATTTTTGATGACTGCTTTTAAAGGAACCATCTGTCTTTATATTGCCTTTTTTGCTTTGATATGGCCATTCCAAATAAATTATGTGAAATGTTCACTTTATTTTACCAAATGTCTGATGTGAATCTCTCCATAATTACTGTGAAGTGCTGAGTAGCACTCTCTCAGAAATCTGACACAGCAGTGAGATGTGCTAATTTGGACAGCAATCTGTTAGCATGAAAGTTTGCTCACTCACTAATCAGCACCTGCCACAGAAGGCTGACTTGATTCAAATGCTTAAAGGGAAATGGGTTTCCACCTTTGTTCCTGTCCTCTTGCAAAAAGGTAACTAGAGGGGAACCCCAGCATCCCACTTAAAATCATGTGTTGTGCATTTCTGTGTGTATCATTCATATAAAACACCTGAAAGTTTTAGATTAAAGATAAAGTCTAAATATCCTGAAGGCACCAGATCCTGTCTGATCTTGGAAGCTGAGCACGGTCCAGTCTGGTTAGTACAGTACTTGGATGGGGACTGCTAGGGAATATTTCAGAAGAAGGCAATGGCAAACCACCATTCTTTGCCAAATAGCAAAATGAGGTCACCATGGGTCAACAGGTGGCTTGAACATACACACACACATACACACACAGAGCCTTAAGTCCATTCTAGATTCAGATAAATCTCCTCTTAACAAACTGCATAATAAGAGTGCAATCCATGTGAGGAGAGCCCTGTTGGCTCAAGTCCAGTACCTTCCTGTTCCCCAACAGCTGATATACAAAGGAATACTGCCTCTGCTATTGCAGGATAGTATCCATGATGGATAGTATCCATGATAGCACCAATGGCCTGATCTTCTATTAATACTAGTTTACCTCCCTTTTAAAGCTATCTGTGGCACCCTGTGCCAAGATACCAAATTCTATAGCTAAACTCATCTCTGTGAAGAAATGCTTCTTTTCATCTATTCTGAAATGCCCTTCACTCAATTTCATATAATGATCTTGGCTCCCAGTATTAAGAGTAAAGAAAAATGTGCAATCTGGCAAGTCCCAGCCTTGGCCTGAACCCCACACAACCAGCCCTATCATCGGCTAGAGTGAGGTGGTTGCCTCAGGTAGCATATGCTGGGAGGCACAGTGCCTGCTGCACCTCCTAAATATCCTCTTGTTCTCAAGTGATGGTAGGAGCCCCTGTTGTGCCATTAGTGGGATTTGTAGTTTTGTGAGTCATTTAGCCTTTACTGTCAGAGAACTCTGGTGCCACGTTTATGACCCACTCACCCCGCTGAAGGTGCTTAGCTGTTCATTGTTGTTGTGGGCCACCCAAAACGAACCTATCACTGGGGTTTCTTGGCAAGATTTGCTCAGAGCAGGTTTGTCATTGCCCTCCTCTGAGAGTGAGAGTGTAACTTGCCCAAGGTCACTCAGTGGGTTTTCATGTTAATTACTCCTACCCAAAGAGTGGATGTTCAGCAATTCCTGGAAGAGTCTTGCCCCAGAAGAAAACATGGGGATATGTGACCCTCTAGCTTGGTAATTTTGGTAATTCCCTTGGTAACTTTGCTAGCAACTTTTATTTGGATGCCTAAACTGTATTGCTAGATTTTCAACTATAGTTTTAAAGTGTATTTATTTATTTAGGTATTTATACCCTGCTGATAAATACCCTTTGGGTATTTATACCCTGCTTATACAAAGGCTCAGAGCAGCTTACAAATTGTTTAAGCAATAGCAATTTATACATCTACATCGCAATAAGCGGTTTCCAGTGTGTGTTAGCTAATTGCCCCCACAAGCCAGGTACTCAATTTTGGGAGTTACTGCAATTTTAGAAATTTGGGGACAGAAGGAAAATTTCATTTATGGGAGCAGAAGTCTTATTAAGGAGAAGTAACACCCTAGTCTCCGCCACCCAGCTACATCCCTGGGTTCTCATATTACACAACTGGCTCAGGTTAGACAACAGAGGAATATAGACAGTGCTTAGAAAAGTCACTTTTTGCATGACAACCTCCTCTGTAACTGGGGGATTCCGGGAGCTGCCATCCAAAAAATAACTTTTCCAAGTTTTGAACATAGGCACATGTCAACTGTATGGTTTCTGAGGAAGAAGGCGTGGAGAACAGTTGTAAGGACATCACCAAGTGATAATGTTCAAAGCGATGTAGCTATTCCTTTTAGAAATGTTTTCTTAACCGTTGTTTGGCGTGAGGGGGGACACCATCAAGTGGTAACAACTATTGTAAAGGCAGCATATGTGAAAGCTAACTAAGTGATGTACTGAAATCAAGGCTAGCAGTCTATGTGTCAGTACATTTTGCTGAACAAACCCAAGAATGTTATCTGTCACCACCATTTCTCACATTTCTCTGTTCTCACTGAGCTGAGCTACCTGCATTTTTTTAAAAAAAATTTTTTACTTTTCCTGGGGAAGTGGTTATGGGACTTCCCTTGAAAACTGGCCATTACACCACTGCTAATGAATTCAAGAAATTCCATTGACTAGGTTTATTTCTGCATAGTTTTGACAATTTTGACTGAGTAAATGAAATGTGAGTAAGAAAAGAATTGTGTCTTATGCACAGTAAATAACTTATGACCAGAAATAGGCATGGAGAGTAATTTCAACAGCTGCCTTTTGCTGGAACACCTGTCATAGAAGAGATAATAATGGAAAAGAAAATGCCTTGGGCCATCAGCCTCCCTGCACATATCGCTACTCTCCTCGCTATTCTTTTGCTTTTTGAATGAAAGGTCTCTCTTTAATTGCAACACCCAAAGGACTCTACATTATTCAACATCCTTCCCCTAGCCCGTCTCCTCTAGAGACATTAGATCACAATTCTCATCATGCCCACCAACATGGCTGTGCTGTCTGGGGACAATAGGAGTTGTAGTCCAGCACATCTGGAAGGGGAGGGATGAGAAAAGCTGTTCTGATCAGTGTTACTCAAAGTGTAACTGATCCATGGACCAGTGCCAGTCCCTGAGCCATTGGTGGCCAGTTTGCAGAGAGTTTCTAGGAAAGAAAGGAGCAACTGGAACCAATGGGCACAAATATGGAGCAAGCCCTGGCATGTTGGGGTGGTAGTGGGGAATAATTGCCAGTTCCCCACTTCAGATAGCTTAGGAAACAATGCTCTATAATGTAATTTTTCAAAGTGCCTCACTTTGCTTTTGAAGCATAACAATGCTGCTTTTGAAACATCCAGCAAACATCAGCAATCCTGGTGAAGGAGGGGCTCACCAAATAATCCTCAATTAGATTAAGGGTTTATCTACACCAGCCAGAATACATCAGCTCCCTGCTGGCATATCCTGACTGCAGAGCTGGCCTGTTCTATCCCCATTACCTGTAGGAAACAGGCCAGAGTCCAAGCAGAATACCAACCCATCACTGCAGCCAACACTGCCATTTTCCTCATTCCAATGGGTCCAGTGGAAGCTGGCCGCACCATGTGACAAGCTCCCTGCATGTCATCACCCTTGGTCATATGCTGCTGGCCTGCTGCCGGGACCTGGAAGAGTAAGGGTGACTGGCAGCAGCAGCAAGGGCCAGCCTGCTGGGATGGGCTCCTGTGAACATGTACAGCCCGATCTGTACCATCCTGGTGGAAACGGTTTAAAGCAGGTGTTATTTTAAACCACATAAAGGGCCCTACTCCAGCTTGCCCCCACCTGAGTCCCATATCTGCCCCAGGGGTAGTAAGGACTGCCCAGGGGCAGATCAGGGCAAAAGCACTGTGTCATTTGGACTGCAGGGCTCTGAAACAGGGGCAAGCCAGGGCATTTAGCCCATGTAGATAAGCCTGAGTCTTCTGGGCAGCTGTTATTTGCAACATATTTGCAAGTATGCTTTATTTGTAGAGCATACAACATACTTTCCCTTAGCTGAGGCTCTTTTAAGATGTAGCCCTGATGAGTTCCAGATGCCTTCTATAACCCCTGCCCCACAAATCTCTGTCTCTTTATTTTGGAACTGCAGACAAGCAATCATGGAATAACCCTCAGATTCTCCAGACCTCAGTTGATTGGCTTAACCAGCCAAAAACTCAGATTCTCTAGCTGTATTATTTACAGAAGTAGTTTGTCCATTAGAATGATGGGGGTGTGGACTGGTTGAGCGAGCCTTTAAATATTGAGCAATGGGAGATATGGGGACCAGAAATCCACACTATACAAATAATCCAGTTTGAAACTGGATTATTTGACATTACTCCTTCCTATGGAACCCTGGGATTTGTAGATTGGTGAGGCACCAGCACCCTTTGTCAGAGAAGGTTAAAGACCTTGTAAAACTACTAATCCTAGGATTCAATAGGAAGGAGCCATGGTAAATAATCCATCTTCAAACTGGATTATTTGTGTAGTGTGGAAAGTTTCCTTTTGGGCTGTATCTCCCAGAATCCCCTGAACCAGCATTTGCCTGTTCCTCATCTTCCATGCAGAAACCCTTCCATGAGGCTGGAGCATGGGTAGAAAAAGAAATCAGGACCCCACCATCGACTGCTGAAAGACCAGCAATTTTTTGGCGTCTGCTCTCTCTCTGCATTTGTTTCTGATTCAGCTCTCCATGAACCTCAATGGATTACAACCCCAACATTACATCTGCTTTACAGCTGATTATTATATGAAATTTATAGCATTAAGAAGGAGTGGCTTTCTTGTTTTCCTTTCCCCTCTCCACCCTTTCATGCATTTTTTGCGGGTATGCCAGAGGGCAGAGGTTCTCTCTTTTTAAAAATAATCTATAAGCTTTACTGGGAGCCTTTCCAATTGAAGAGTGGGGTATAAGTGCAATGAGCAGGCAACTAGGCAGGCAAGCAGATTTGATTAGCCTGGAAGAATGGGCTTTCAGAAAGGCAAGGAAGTGGTGGCAGGAGAAGGAGCAAACCACGTTTTAGTATGGTATGTGTCAAAATGAGAGATTTTTTCCAGAAACAATGTGGCATGAAAGAGACATGCATGAACTTTTTTTAAAAAATCATGTACCTTAGCTCTGAAATCCTGAGAGGTTACTGTATAAGTGGTTTATAAACCTCTTATGAATCAGTGAAATGCTACCATTCCAGTTATATAGTCACTAAATGATTGATTCTAGGCTACACACATACAAAAATTACCACACTGTGCACTAAATACCCTGAAAGGGGCCTATATACCCCAAAGGCACCAGGTTCCATCTGATCTTGGAAACTAAGCAGGGTCAGACCTGGTTAGGCTTTGGAAGGATGACTGCAGCAAATACCGGATGTTATAACCTATATTTCGAAGGAAGGCAATGGTAAACCATCCCTTGACTGAGAAGACCCTATGAAATTCATGGTCTTGCCATAATTTGAAGGCACATAAATATACCTACACACACACACATGGTAATATCCTGACGAAATGACTACTCTACACGTTGCATGACTGAGCACAGTTAGCACTGTGAAGGCTATCCCAGCCCAGTTTTAGCATTTTCAGTGAGCCCTACTGTACTTATATTCAATTCAGGTTTAAGCATCCCTCTAAAAAAAAAAAAAGCAGGCCTCCTGGAAAATCACATGTTTCATGCTACTTTTCTCAGAGGAACCTGAAAAAGAACAGGGTAATATAAGTCAGTCAAGCCAGTGTCAATTGGCCCATCCTCGGTCAAGACTGAATTTTAACATTGCCATTGAGGAATACACCAAATCCTAGATGTCATGAATGTAATGACTGCTTGGAAAAATCACACCTCAAAAGCAATGCTCTTTCTTAATGGAATGAGTAACACCTCTTCCAGTTAGTGCAGAAGAAATCATTCACTTGCTTGCCTACTTTGGAAGTTGGCCCATAGTGTCCCATTACTGGACTCAAATACAAATCCACAGATATTGTGCTAGCTCACCTCACCTCACATTTCCTTAACCAGGATGGTGATAGTGATAGTTATATCCAGACTTTTTCCCAGTTTGGGACTCAAGGCAACTTACAACAGTTAAAACACAGATAGTTAAAAATTCACAGCACAGAGAAGTTAAAAAGTAATTAAATCATCATTAACTTAAAACCAGTTAAATTAAAACAAAAACAAATAAAAGTCTAGCACATTTTACAAGGCCAGTTTCCCTTGAAAAATTAGTTCTCAAAGACCTACTGGAATAAAAAGGGTTTACCTGCTTGCAAAAAGATAGTGGAGGTCAAATCCATGCTACACAAATAATCCCATTTGAAACTGGATTGTTTCCCTTGGCACCTTCCTATAGAATCCTGGGATCTGTAGTTTTTCAAGGCCTTTAGCCTTCTCTGCCAAAGAGTGCTGGTGCCTCACCAAACTACAAATGCCAGGTTTCCATAGGAAAGAGCCATGGCAAATAATCCAGTTTCAAACTGGATTATTTGTGTAGTGTGAATGCACCCGAGGAGTGTGCTAGTCTAGCCTCACTGGGAAGGGAGTTCCAGAGCCTGGGAGCAACCACTGAGAAAACCCTCTCCTGTGTTCCCACCTAGGGGCCGTTTACACGATGAAAATGTCCTGGGAAGAATTCGTGTCGATCCCTGGCAGTTTACACGTACATCGGGTCGGGTATGTGATTTTCAGAAGGGGGGCCACCTTTTATCCCTCAACCTGCGGGACTTCCACTCCCGCGGTTTGTGCCGGTTTTTAAAAAAGTCACGGGAGGATTCGGAAAATCGGAAATGTAAACAGCGTGGGACAAAAAGTCTTGGTACTGGGATGACCGGAAATGGTGACTGGGGGCAGGCTTAGAGCTCAGGGACCAGAAAAGGAGGGGTCAGTCACCCGTTCAACAGATCCAGCTTCACCAGCCGAAAACAAAGGCATCCCTTCCAGCTGCACGAAGGTTGATGTGTGTGTGCGCGTGCGAGCTTGTACTCAGTCACCTTTTTAAATGGATTTCTACACTGCAAACCCTTCAGCTTTACCTTTTCCTCAACTGCATGTTACAGAGAGAACGTGGTAGCCCATTCATCCCTTGCCTTGGTCACCTGCCTGGCACATTAAAATATTCAAGCCTCTGAGCGAATTAGCACCCTTTAATTCCCCCTCTCTGTGTTTGTGTCTTTCAAATCGCCTGCCTATAGCTGCTTGAAATCTCTGCAGCCGTAGGGGTTAATATTTTAAAGAGGCAAGAGGAAACCCAAGCGGCTTGATTTCAAAAGGAAAGCACTCAGTTTGCTTTCAAAGCACTCAGCTTGATTTCAAAAGGAAAGCACTCAGCTTGCTTTCAAAGCACTCAGCTTGATTTCAAAAGGAAAGCACTCAGCTTGCTTTCAAAGCACTCAGCTTGATTTCAAAAGGAAAGCCCTGCATCTGAGCAAAAGATCTATCTGGATCTTTCAAAATGCTTTCTGCCTCTTCTGAAAGGGTTAAAATGTCCAAGAAGCAAGGGGGAATAACAAACCTCTGCCCCCTCTCTCTCCCCCCCCCCGCCAGCCAAAAGCATCGCTTGTGGCAAAGGAAGTGCATCACCGAGGTTGTGAAAACACGAGTAATCGCATCTTTGTTTGACAGCCAAAAAAAAAAAAAAAAAATTAAAACCTAAACAAAACCGGAACTATGGACGTGTAAATATCAGTCACGGGACCACCCGGGATATCCAGATCAGAGACATAAATCGTATAAACAGCGAGGGACGGATTCGTGATCACTATGTCACAGTAGGCACCGCGACAATTTCTGTTGTGTAACTGGCACCCAAATGTACCTGTGGGGTTGGTACGACAGGGCAGGGCCTCCCCAGAAGCTCTCAAAATCTGAGCAAGTTTGTATGGCAGAGTACAGTCTTTCCAATAACCTGGATCTGAACCAGATAAGACTTTATAGGTCATCACTAGCACTTTGAATTCTGCCCAGAAAATGTTTTTCAGGTGGTGGCCTGTAGGAATTAAATGAAAGGCTAGAATAAAACAGCCAATGAAGGAAGATGCTTATTTTGCTGGATTCATTTTGTGCTTAATTTATGTCTCTGTTCATCTCTATTCATGAGAAACAAGGTTAAGGTTGCAGATGCTTCTTATTTTTACAGGGCTGTGTAAGGAAGTGATTAGGAAGGGAGGGGAGGGAAGTAACCTGATAACTTACAAGACCCTCATGAAAAATGTCACATGTCATGCCAGCTGCAGGGCTATAATCTAATGTTCAGGCCAAGCTGCCTCAAGAAAACTTTACCCAAGAGGAAGCTCCAACATGTAAAAACACTCCCAGAAACAGATGTTTTCTTGAGATATTAAACAATGGCCTTTTGAAAAGAGAGGCCAGGGGCTGAGTGCTCTCCTGACTAAGCTGGGCTGTATTTGTAATTTTCTTGGAAATACTGGATAATGATCCCCAAATATTTTTGATCCTTTCCTTCAATTCCGATGCTGTCAAGAGGTTATGTGCTATAGTGATTACAAGGTTAGATGGAGCCTTGGTTCACATCTCTCTTGAGCCATGGAACATACTCAGTCACCTTGGGCCAGTCACTGTTCCTCTAATCCTGGCTTACATTGCAGGGTGGTGGGTTGAATAAAATGGAAAGTGTAATGTGGATTTATGTGTTGAATTGCAACACATGCAAACCCCATCGTTCCCTGCCAGAATGCCTGGCTTTGCTGTGGATAATAGTAGCTGCAGTTCAGCATATATGGAGGTCCCCTGGTTGTGGAAGCTTGTGGAGGATGGAAGCATTCCAGTGGAGATGTATTTGTTTTATGTGGTTCCTGTTATTTTCTTAAATATTTAGATTGTGTGTGTGTGTGTGTGTGTGTGTGTGTGTGTAAACATTCCTTTGTTCTTTGGCTTTTGCTCCATGAAAACAATTTATCTGAGAATATAACAAAAAAATAAAATATACATTCTAGACTGAGATCTGAATCAGGAAATGTGCTAAATGTGTATTGGTGAAGTAAAAATATGTTTCGAAGTGTGGAACAAAATTTGAGTCTATACATGTTCAAACCTGCTCTTTCCCTTGAAGAGACCAGATGCACAATTTGGAACCTCACAGCCCAGCTGTAAAATGTAAACTATGGTTGAGTCAGTGGTGCTGAACTCATAGAAGGCTTAGGGCCTGTTAGGCAAGCAGGTATGAGTCAGATGAGCTGAAGCCCAACCCAGCAAAGCCTAGCTTTCATAGAAGTTCATTCATGCTGGAGCAGCTGTGCTGAAACTGGTGACACACTCAAGATTGCTCACTTCTGAAAAGGTGTTTGATCATTTTAAACACAGTTCCGTCTCTCCACCCTATATAGTTAAGGAGTGCCAAACGAATCAAAACTGATGATGCCACCATGGTCTGAGTTGACATTGTATTTATTGCCTCATTCTGAATTGTCATTATTCAGTATTGTCTTATGGAACAGCAGGGGGTTTGCTACAGTTCTCACAGGGCAAGACTGGAATGTCTCTTACTAATTATTCTGCACCTCCCTGTCACAGTCCCTTGGACTTCTGCTCTTCCATTCCTTTCCATTATGGAATTTGCTTAGTACTGGAAGGACAGCAGGGAAGGGGCCAGACTAACTTCCACAGCCCGAGATTAGTAATAATTCTTTTCACTTCCACTGGGATGGCAGGGTTGACAAAGTGATGGTTAAGTTCTCCTTCCATCCTGCCACCATCACAGGTGCATTTGGTGAGGCCACAGGAGAGAACCTTCTCAGAAGCTGCACCCAAGTTGTGGAACTCCCTCCTACAGAACGCTTGGTTGGCCCCTTCTCTGTTGCCTTTCTTCTGGCAGGCAAAGACCTTTTCACTTAGGCACTCTGGCTCTTCACTTACTGTGGCAGTGTTTTTTAATGGGTTGTGTTGTGCTTTTATCCCTTTTACTATGTTTTAAGGTGCTTTTTGATTGTTCTAATTTAGTATTTTTAATAGAATTGTTTATTTATTGTTTTACCTTTTGTATTAAATAGGTTTTAACAGTACTTTGTTTTAATTTGTTGTAAGCTGCCTTGGCTCATTACCAAGAAAGGAAAATATAAATAAAGTAAAATAAAATAAAATAAAATAGTCCCAAGCCTACGTAGGAATGGTGCCAGCCAAGCTGAGCCTACACTGAAAATAACCACAAATTGAAATGATACTTTAAAAGACATCATTCAAAGTTCAGGTATCCCAGGAGTTGTCTCTATAAGGCAAAAAGAAGCAGATTGCTCTGCAGTAAAAGCAACTTGCAGCAGCTGTGATTTGTCTTAATGGGTTTTGGGTTTTTTAAGGTAGATCACAGGTATGCAAAGCTATCTGTGTTTGCTGTACAAACAGGCATGCCTGTGAATCAAGATGGTGGCCATGAGTAAATTACTTGCTTTTTTACTTACCAATTTGTCACCACCAAACAGTTTAAAAAAAAAAAACTATTCCAAAAGTGTGATAGAGCAAAACCCAAACCTCCTTTTATCATATTAGCACTCGCTCACTAAGGCAAAAAACAACAACGAGGTGGTTCTAGACACTTGCCTTGTTAGCAAACCCCACACCCACGCTCATCTGCCCAATCAGCTTTCAGCTTCTGCTCCTTTGGGAAAGCAAATCAAATTGAATTGCTTGTCCCAAGAACCAGGAATGTGTATTCCCTCCACTTCTTTTTTAAAACTCCAGGAAAAGTCGTGAAGGTGTGAAGGCTTTTCCTGCGGAGTATATGGTGTATTTACCCCCCTCCTTCTGAATAAGTGATATGATGCGGGATGCCACTAACACAGGTTGTATTCTCCTCACATTACATGAAGAGTATTTTTGCTGTTTAGACAACCCCTAGGAATCCAAGTTTGACAGGAAGCTGGTGTTCTCTATGTTTTGGGCCAGGCTTCACTCAGATATACTGTACATTTTATTTCAAGTGTACCAGAACAAATACAGATTTCAGGATGAAACCACAAATGCTAAGATATGCCTTGGCATCTGCATCTTCACTGAATCTGTAGTAGAATCATAGAGTTGGAAGAGACCACAAGGGCCATCCAGTCCAACCCCCTGCCATGCAGGAATAAACAATCAAAGGATTCCCTACAGATGGCCATCCAGCCTCAAGTAGTTCTAGCTCAACCTTCCAAATCAGATTGTTGTGAAAATCAATGCAGTATACCTGACAACTAGGGTTTATCTCAGCAAATCTTTTTCTTTAACTGCAGTTTGCTGAGATGAAACAGGGTCAGGGGTGTAACTATGGAAGGGGTGGGAATAAAAGCATTGCCCCTTCAAATAAAAATTCTCCCTTCCCATCAAATTTTCCTCCAGTCTCCAATGTTCTATCATTTCGGTGACTGAGGCACTGAAAATTATTCACACTTAGAACTCTTCTATTTGCTGTGTTCACATTCCCTTGGTCGCTTTGGCCTGCTGCTGTTCTTTGGATGCCTAAATTACCTTTCTAAATGCTCAATTGAAGTTTAAAGTTACTTCAATGCCAGAAATCTGGGGACTGAAGTGAAATTTCATTGGGAGGGCAACATTCTTATTTCAGGGGAAATCTCCCTGTCAGCAGTTACCTCCCTGTAAAGGGTTCCACAGCAAGCTTGCTTGCAAAATAAATAAAGGCAGCATTGTAAAGTAAGTGTCAATTACAAACGTCTGTTAACAAAATAAGTATGTGGTGGCTGCCAAGTGAAATAAGAATGACATATCTCCACTATTGTGGTGTGAATGATCAGACAACAATCAGATCACCTCAGATTGCAATTCTCATTTCATCTTACAATTCCAGCAGGTTTGGGCCTAGTCAGTATTTTCAAAAGAGTCTGCTGTTTTGTGCAGAGGCCTGGAGTTCTCAGAATTAACAATATAGGCAGCTCCTCAGATACTTAAAAGATGCAAACTTTACTGTTCTGTAGTTCCTTCTCGGCCCAAGACCACAGACCAATTATTTATACTTAGTCCAGAACATTCTATCAAACCTGGCCTGTTTCAAGAAATGTAAAATTACATCCACTATAAGGGAAAATGTAGGCAAAAGGAAGTGCTTTAAGACATAGGACTTTATCAGACGAGGCTATAATTGCACGATTATGACATCACATTCCTGCTATCACATGAATTATCCTCTTGTGGTTATTGTGTGCTCCAGCTGCCAATAATGTGTCCCTTTTAATTGATGGGACAAGCCGTCAATAGCTCTCAATAGCGCTATTTTTGTGGTATGGAAGAGCATGTGAAAACATGTTCTGCTATAATCGCAAGATTACAGCGTGAATGAGTGATCCTCTTTCCCCCCTTTCCATTCCTGGTGAGAAAACGTCCAGGTGAGAACATGAAAACTATCCACAGGACTCTCTTTTTATGAACTGCCCAGGTCTGTTTGCACATTTTTAGGTTTGTTTAAGTGTTTATTTACTTTGTAAATTAAGCGGGTTTCGGTGTTTTAAAGCATGCTTGCATCCTCTCATGAGAACCACTGCAATTTCACCCATACTAAATCACGGAAGTCCAATCCCTGTTCTTAAAGCACTGGAGGTGGTCGTACGATATTTCCATGGTGGTAGTGTCACACAATTATGACAACATGCAATAACAAATGTAATAATGCCACTATGTTTCCACTTTCCTCAATGGTGGAATTACAACGCTTTTAGATGTTAGTCTGATAAAGTCCATAGTCTTTGCTGTGCACCCATACTGGAATAAAAAAAGGAAAAAGGAAAGTAGTCCTGTGGCACCTTAGAGACTAACCCATTTATTTCAGCATAAGCTTTCAGGGCCATGCACCTATTACATCTGAAGGTGTATGGTTGTGAAAGCTGGAGAGTGAAGAAAGCGGACAGGAAGACAATCAGCTCAGTTGAAATGTAGTGCCGGAGAAGAGTCCTATAGATACTGTGGACTGTTGAAAAGACAAATAAATGGATGTTAGAGTAAATAATCCTGGACTCACCCTAGAATGAATGAATGTATTTAAAGTATTTATATTCTGTCCTGTAGTCAAAAAGGCTCCTAGGGCAGCTTACAAATCATTAATTTGAAAGTGCCCTGCCCTCAGGCTTACAATCTAAATAAGACATGACATACAAGGAAAAGGGAATGGCAGTGTGGGAGGGGAGTAAGTCAGGCAGATGCTGGCAGCTCTTATTTTCCCTCAGAGGCTATAGCAATGGCAGCTGGAACATGGAAGGGAGAGCCTCTGGCCAACTGCTGGGACCAAGGCACAATGAAACTGTGTCTGGCTGCTCTTCTCTCCCTCTTAGGCCAGAGCAATGGCAGTTAGAATGTGGAGGGAAGGGTTCTTGCCAGCTGCTAGGCCAAGGCACGATGAAGCCAAAATGACCAAACTGAGGCTATTATACTTCAGACATATCATAAGACAACATGACTCGTTAGAAATTATGGTAATGCTTAGTAAATTAGGAGGTAGCCCTGGATGCTTTGGTTGATACAAGTCTGGTGGATGTAATTTTGGCACCTGCTTGTCCTGTATTATTGGATATGTTTCAGTTTGTGAAGCCTGAGGATGTGGACAGGATTCTTGGAGAAGTGAGAGCCACTACATGTATGCTGGATTCTTGACCTTCCTAGATTATTAAAACAGCCAAAGGGAAACTGGCCAAGTGGGTAAGCTGTAGGAGGTATGAGTCTAAAAATAAAAATGTATTTAAAAAATTCCAAGAATCTAGCCCTTTTTAAAATATATATATATATATATATATATATATATATATCTTCTTTTAAAAAGTTAAAGTCACTTCACTTTCAAAGTCATGCAGAGTGATGCTTAAGAATGCTGAAACAAGCTCAATTAACATTTAAAAGTGTATTCTGAGGTCTGTGGTCTGATCACCAGGTAAATTAGACTCATTACAAAAACAAAGGAGTCAGTTTAAAAATGCATATCAAAAGTTTGCTGAAGGTATATAAATCTTAATCTACATACTAAAACAAACTTTAAAAAGAGGGTTCTTAACTAACTAGGAGAATTTAGGGTAGAATGACTCATCCAGCCTTTAGCGGTGAGAACTACATGGTGACTTGAAAAGCAAACATCATGGCAAGACATCATAGCAAGGTTTCATAGCAGCATGGCTATAGCCGCATAGAGACTCTTAACTTAAAAGAGACTCACACAAAGAGCAATAACATTTAAATTACGTCATGTGTTGAATGACCCATCACTCCAGTTGGCTGGAAGTGCCTAGTGAAATAAGAGAAAGGGAATTTGGGAGAACAGAAGCATGCAGGGAAAAATTCCTAGACTTATCTTAGTGTGTGAATGGGGTACACAAGATTGTTTTACATTACAATAATTATTTCTCCACATACTACATAAGCAATGTAATGAATGCCTCACTGCAGCAAGGCAAGATTCCTTCCTGCCTGAAGGAAGCTGTGATTAGGCCTTTTCTTTAAAATGAAATGAAATGAAATGAATAAAATGAAATGAAATGAAATGAAATGAAATGAAATAAAATAAAATAAATCTCTAGATCCCACATTACTAGACAATTATCACCCTGCTTCCAATATCTTTTTTGTGGGGCAAGGTTCTGGACCATGTTGTAGTCTCCCAACTAGAGAGGTTCCTGTATGAAATGGATTATCTAGATCCATTTCAATCTGGTTTCAGGCCTGGTTATGGAACAGAGACAGCTTTGGTTACCTTGGTGGATGACCTATGCAGGGGACTGGACAGAGGCAGTGTGTCCCTGTTGGTTCTGCTGGACTTCTTAATGGCTTTCAAAACCATTGGCCATGGTATCCTTCTGGATAGCCTCTTCAAAACGGGCCTTAGGAGCAGTCTTACAGTGGTTCCATTCCTTTCTTGAGGGACAAACCCAGGTGGTGGTGCAGGGGACTCTTGTTTGACACCCTGGCCATTTGCCTGTGGTGTCCTTCAGGTCTCTGTCTTGTCCCCCATGCTGTTTAACATATACATGAATCACTAGGGGAGGTTGTCTGGAGATTTGGGGTTCAGTGTCACCAATATGCAGATGACACTCAACTCCCATCTTTCCTTTATATCTACCGGTAACTCCAAGGAAGCTGTCTCGATGTTACTCAAGTGTCTGTTGTCAGTAATGGGCTGGATGAAGGCAAACAAATTGAAGCTTAAACTAGACAAGACAGAGGTACCCCTGGGACTTTATCAGACCATCCAAATACAGCATCATAAGGATGCCTAATGATTGCAAAAGGGTGCGCATACCAGATGATATCATGCTTTCACGATCATGTCCAGTTTAAAAACTGTACTTGTTTATTGATGGCTCAAGCCATCAATAGATCTCCCCTAGTGCTTTTGTGCCAGCGGCATTGCTGGCATTTGAATCTGTGTGCCATTGTACTCTTGTGAATGCAGCATCAATGGCCGATCTGGTGAGAACACTTCCAGGTGAGATCGCAACATCCAGGTAGCTGACACTTTTTATGGCCCTCCCCAGTTTACTTTTAAGCTTTTAAGGGAACGTTTAAACAGCAAAAATGTCCTGGGATGAATTTGTGATGAACTCTAGTTTTTCACATGTACATTGTGACGATCTCATGCTTTTCAGAAGGGAGGCCACCTTAAAACCTTCAAGAAGGACAGGTTGCTTACCTGTAACCATAGATCTTCGAATGGTCTTCTGTGAATTCACACAGCTGGGTTATTTCTGCGCCTGCGCAGAGCATTTGGAACCTTCTGGAATCGCTAGGCAGAATGTGCATTGATACATTTTTGGTGGTAACTCCGCCCACCCTAACAGTCCCTTAAAAGGCACTCCCGCCTAATTCCCCTCAGTTCCTTGAATGATGCCACAACCAGCAGCATCAGGAACATTCAGCATATTTATATAATATAGTAGGACATAGAAGGGTGGATGGGTGGGTCTGTGTGAATTCACAGAAGACCACTCAAAGATCTATGGTTACAGGTAAGCAACCTGTCCATCTTCTTCATGGTCTCTGTGAATCACACAGCTGGGAAGACTTGCGAACGTTATCCCCGGAGGAGGGTATGTCCTATACTTACTCACACTAGGACCATGCTGCACAGTCAAACAGCAGTTTGATTTATTGACAGCACATTCTTAAGCATGAGAAAACTGATCAAATATATAGACTTAGCATATCAAGGATATCAATCAGGTAACTTGGCAACACATTAACACTCAATCATTGAATAGAAGACAAAAGCACGGCTTTCCCAAAGGCAGCCTCGTTCCTAGAACGAGTGTCAAGTCTATAATGAGAGATGAAGGTCAAAGGTGATGACCAAGTTGCCACTCTGCAAAGTCCTCTAGAGGCACTCCAGATAGGAAAGCTGTTGAGGTGGAGACAGACCTCATCGAGTGTCCTTGAACCCGGGGCGGCAATGGCTTCTTAGCCAGTTCATAGCAAAGAGATATAGTCAATGTCACCCACTTTGACAGACATTGTGCCAAAATCGGTTCTCCAAGTCTTGAGTCGGCATAGGAGACAAACAGTCTAGGCGACTTCCTGAACAGAGCAGTCCTCTGGATGTAAAAGGCGAGCACCCTCCTGACATCCATGGAATGGAGGGTGCGCTTGAATTTGTCCTTCAGATCCGGTATCAGAGCACGGAGGGTGATAGGTTGATTCAGATGAAAGCTAGACACCACCTTCGGAAGGAAGGAGATGTCAGGACGCAGCACCACTTTGTGCTTGTGGAAAGCAGTGTATGGTGGGTCCGAGCGTAGGGCACACATTTCTCCAGCTCGACGCACTGAAGTAATAGCAGCAAGGAAAGCAGCTTTCTAAGACAGGAGTCTCAAATCAGTAGATGCCATGGGTTCGAAAGGACGTCGAACCAGTTGAGAAAGGACCAGTTCAAGGCTCCAGGTCGGAGGAGGCTTGAGCACCAGAGGATGCAGGTTCATGTAGCCTCTTAAGAACTTCTTGACCATCGGGTCCGTGAAAGGGGACGGTTGGCCTCTAGCCTGGAATTCAACAGAGACAGCTGCCAAGTAGCACCGGAGCGACAAAACTGAAAGTTCCGTTGCAGACAGGTGAAGGAGGAATTTCAGGACTGTTGGGATGGAGTATGGTTCCATGGACAGTCCCCGGTCAGCTAGGAAGGCTTCAAACTTCTTCCACTTGTAGTGATACGACCTATGGGTTGCAGGTCGTCGGGCAGCGTCGATGACAGCCTGTACCTCTGGAGGAAGGGATGGAGGGACCTTGCCCTTTGGAACCGAGGATGAATTCAAGGGTATAGTCTCCGTGCCCTTTGGAACCGAGGATGAATTCAAGGGCGTAGTCTCCATGCTGTCAGCTGCAGAGCCTTCACATCTGGGTGTCTGACCATCCCTTTCTGAATGGTGAGAAGGTCGGGACAGTTCGGAAGGCGGATGAATCGATGCCTGGCCAGACGCAAGGTTGACAGGGCCACCACGGAGTGATGTGGATGGCATCTGCTCGATCTTGATGTAGTTTGGCGATTACTCTTGTCAACAGTTGGAATGGAGGAAAGAGGTAGAGAAGAGGTCCCGTCCAGCAGAAGAGGAACGTGTCGCCTCTCGAACCTAGAGCACGACCCCTGGAACAGAAATGGTGAAACTGCCTGTTCTCTGGTGACGCAAAGAGGTCTACCTGAGGAGTTCCCCACTGCCAAAACAGGTCTGATGTCACTGAGCTGTGCAACATCCACTCGTGGATGGAGAGGCTGGAATGGCTGAGTCCATCTGCAAGAATGTTCTCCTCCCCCGGCAAGTGGATAGATTGGAGGAGAATGTTCCTGAGTACGCACCAATCCCAGATGTCTAATGTGAGCTGAAGAAGCTGGGGAGGATCTCGTTCCTCCTTGTTTGTTCAAATAGTACATAACCAATGTGTTGTCTGTCACCACCAGAACGGTCTTTCCCGTCACCAGGGTCTCGAAGGCCCGTAGTGCTTTCTGGATGCTGAGGAACTCTAAGACGTTGATATGGGACGTCTGTTCATTGGCATCCCAAGTGCCCTGGATCTTGTGGGATTCGAGATGTGCTCCCCAGCCAAGCATAGAAGTGTCTGTCATTAGCAAGGTGTCTGGTTGAGGTGGGTAGAAGGGCATCCCGACAACTCATTTTCTGGGGCCAACCACCATTCCAGCGAACGTTGGATTGTGTGTGGCATTGTGAGCAGTTTCTTTGGGGAGTCACACAGAGGGTCGAACACCAGCAGAAACCAATGTTGAAGCGGGTGGAACCGGAGTCTGGTGAGACGGGTCACGTAGGTAGTAGCTGCCATGTGCTTGAGAAGTACTTGAACTGCATGGGCTGAGAGTCTGGGACCGGCAGCAGGTGTGGATCAAAGAACGAAGGGTGTCGAATCAGTCCCAAGGTAGGTAGGCTGCAGCCGTCAACGAATCCAACCGAGCCCCGATGAATTGGATAGAGTGGGACGGTCAAAGTTGTGACTTCTCCATGTTGACAACAAGTCCCAGGCTGTCTAGCACATCTAGGGTGAGAACGATGTCCAGTTCGAGCTGATGTCGAGAGTTTGCTACAATCAGCTAGTCATCAATGTAGGGGAAGACCACTACTCCACGCTGACACAGGAAGGCTGCTACAACCACCATGCACTTTGTGAAGACTCTCGGAGCAGTCGAGAGTCCAAATGGCAGGACCCAGAATTGGAATACCTCGGTCCCGATCTGGAACGCCAGGAACCGTCTGTGGGATGGGTGAATCCCAATGTGGAAGTAGCCATCCTTGAGGTCTATGAAAGCAAACCAATCTCCCTGTTGTAGGAGAGGTATGATGGAAGCCAGGGTAACCATCCTGAACTTCTTTGGTGCAATATACCAGTTCATTCCACAAAGGTCGAGAATGGGACGGAGACCATAGGAAGTACCTTGAGAAGAAACAGAGGTGATGGAGTTCAGAGTCCGCAGGTTCAATGGCCCCCTTCTGCAGCAACGTCTGTACTTCCTCGAGGAGGGGAGGGGAGGGCAGTGTTGGTCGAACCCGACCTGTTAGAGGCAGTGAGTCGAATTTGATCCAATAGCTGTTCTGGATTATGTGAAGTACCCAGTGGTCTGATGTTATTGAAGACCAGGTTCCTTGGAAGCCCGACAGTCAATCTCCAAACATTGGAGTCTAGAGAGAAAGAGAAGAGAATGAAGAAGTGGAGATTCAAAACTTTCTCCTGGTTTGGTCCTTGGATCTCTGCTTTGCAGGGGGCCGGTATCAAGATGTTGACCCTTGGCTCCTCACCGATGAGGCTGATGAGGAGGGCAGCAGGTAGCGGGAGCGTCTATAGGATTGACCAGTGAACCCCCTTCTAAACTGATGGCCAGGTGTAGAGGCCTGCCAGTTGGTACGGCTCCTGGAGCGATATGCAGAAGATGAGGAAGTAGCCATACTGTACTTGCTGGCGGTGGTCCTCATCTTCTGAGTGAACTCTAATTTCTCGTCCGTGGAACCATCAAACAGGCCCGAATCATCGAACAGCATATCTTCGATGGTGGCTGAAGATTGCAGAGTGAGGCCTGAGGACCGGAGCCATGCCTGATGACGCAGGGTGATGGATCCAGCTATCGTCTTGGCGGCACAATCTGTGACATGTCGGGCAGAGTTCATTTGTTGTCCGGCCAACAGTTATGCCTCCGACTGGATTGTCTCCGCTAATCTTCGTCTCTTATCCAGCAGATCCTGAATGAGGGGCATCATCCTCTCCCAGAGAACCTGTTGATATGCCCCCATACAAGCAGAATAATTAACAACACAGAAGCTCAGACCTGTGACAGAATAGATCTTTTTCCTGATTATGTCTAGCTTCCGTCCCTCTTGGTCAGGTGGCGTCGATTGCGGGCGCCACTGCCTTCAGCTCTGGGAGGCCTCAACTACCACAGAATTGGGGCGAGGATGAGTCTGCAGCCATTCGATGTGTTTACCTCCAACCCGATACAGTCTGTCAATCTTCTTCGACGTTGACTGGATCGAGGAAGGATTCTCCCATGAGCTCTGAGTTAGTTTTAACAGAGAAAGCAAGACTGGAAGACTGGCAGTAGGAGGTGCCTTAGACTGTATACGATGGAATATTGGATCCATGGGTTCCGACTCCTTTTCCACAACCTTGATGTCCAGAGCATGGGACATACGAACCACTTGTTTTGGAAAAGGCACGGACATCATCCATTGGTGAAGCAGAATCCTTGTCCACTAAATCAGGTTGCGGAGATGGCAAATAAGGTAAGTATGGATCCCATGAATCCGATGAAGTGGAGGTTGAACCCGAGGGTGATGGGCTTCGGCCTCCATGGAGAAGAGAAGTGGTTTGAGCCAGTGAAGTAAGTGGAGTAGGTGGCAGAGGACGTTGGTCAGGATGTGGAGATACCTGACTCTCCACATCTTTCTTTGTCAGAGCCGAAGAGTTATCAAACTCCAGATGTGGTGGAGAATAACGCACACTCCAACCTGTACATGTTCCCGTTAAATCAAAAGCCCGGGTGGTCATGACCTGGGATCCTGTTGGAGAAGTAAACTGGGCACAGTAGATGGAGCGTGCCAGATTGTAGGCTGAGTAAGCAGGCTCGTCGTAATGGATCATGGGTGAAGAAGCAAGGATCTGAGTTACATCTTCAGATTCAACGACATCAACTTCGACATCAAAGGCAGAGCATCCAAGAAGCTGAGTTCTTGAAACAACAAGGGCCGGCGACTGGCCTCCACGTTGAGGTGACATATCCATATCAGCCCCCAGGGTATTTCAACCACAACAATTTCCACTGAAGCAGCAGGAGTTGGGGCACAGGATGGAGGCTTGTCCTCAGCAGCCCTTGCAGGGGAAGACCGAGCGGTAGTGGCCTTGGGATCCCCGGTAGGTGGGGCTTCTGCACTCTCGACAGCCACAGTGGCAGTAACAGTCAGGACCACCGATGCAACAGTCATCAGTTTCAACTTTTTAGGATCATCCTTCGGCTTGCTCTTAGACTTAGAGCTATCCTCATGCCAAGAGGAATGCTTCTCCTTCCTCTTCTTTTTAAAGGATTTTGAGGAGTCCGACAAAGCTCGGTCCCGACCAGTGGTCTCATAAGGCGCTTGGTATGGAGGGACAGCCTTCGACGTCGAGGGGTCCTGGTCCCTTGGGGAGGCTGATGGTGTCGATTGTGCTCAGTTTCGACACAGGTCAGAAGAAGAAGCATGTTTGTGCGAACTTCACACCGCCTCCGGGTCTGAAGCAAGCAAACGCCATCGGGACGGACTACGGGACCGATGTCGTTTTTGAGCTTTTGACTGGAGATGGCAAGCAGCCCTGTTTAGATGGTGTGGGTGCCGGAGCCAAGGTCGGAGTTGAAGCAGCTGCCGAAATCAGAAACTTTTCGTATAAGAACGATTTCAGGCAGAACATCCTGTGCTTACAGGCTTGAGGTGTAAATGCCCTACAGTGTACGCAAGAGTCCACATTGTGGGACTTGCCTAGACAAATAAGGCAGCGAGAATAGCCATCAGAACTCGGGAGCTTGGCCTGGCAGATGGCACATCTTTTTAAAGGCCGCTCTTGAAGCCATTGTACTCAACGAGTTCATCAAATCCAAGGGGCAAATTGTAAGAGTAGAGAGAAACAGTCCAAGTCAACACCAAAAAAATGATGGAGAGAATGCCAAATCTAGAGGAGTGAGAGAAATCGTAGTGAAAAATCCAAGCCAAGTCAAAAATCCAATCAAATCGAAAGTGAGGGAAAAACTAGCGAACGAAGGTTCCTTCAAGCTGCTGGTTGCGGCATCATTCAAGGAACTGAGGAGAATTAGGTGGGAATGCCTTTTAAGGGACCGTTAGGGAGGGCGGAGTTATTGCCAAAAATGTATCAATGCACATTCTGCCTAGCGATTCCAGAAGGTTCCAAATGCTCTGTGCAGGCGCAGGAATAACCCAGCTGTGTGATTCACAGAAGACCACAAAGAACATGTGGGACTTTCTGTCCCGCAGTTTGTCCCATGTTTTTTAAAAAGTCACGGATGGTTGCGAAAATCAGAAATGTGAACAGGTCAGGACAAAATATCTCGGGAATAGGTGATGCCCAGAAATTGAGGTGGGCAGGGATGGGCACAGAGTTCAGAGAAGAAGGGGTCAGTGACCCTTTTTCAATTGATTTTTAAATTGCCAACATAAACGGAGCAGGAACTGTCAGGTTGTGTTGTTGTTGTTGTTGTTGTTGTTCCAGACTTAATGGCAACCCTAAGGTGACCCATCAGGGGATTTTCTTGACAGGAATTGTGCAGAGGGGGTTGCCTTTGCCTTCCTTCTCTGACCAATACAGAAGCTTGAGCAAACATTTGTGGCAGCCAATAGCATCGCTCATGGCAGGAAATGCCACAGGAAGGACATCATAGTTGTGAAAAAATGAGTAATCACATCGTTGACTGACAGCTAAATATATATATATCCCAGAACCTTTCCCCATGTAAAAAAACACAACAACAACACAGGATACTATGTCTCGGAATCTTGTTTTTGTCATGGAAAAGGTTGACGTGTAAACAACAATCCCAGGATATTGTTCATCCTAGGACAAATCATGTAAACCATAAGAGATGAACTCGGGATAAAGATATCTCGCTTCTCCCCGGGATTAAAAACTGCTGTGTAAAAGAGCCCAAAGTGTGTTTTTGTGCTTTTAAAAACTTTTTGAGTGTTCTTTTTGTTTCATGTTTTAATTTCCCACACTAGGTATTCTTGCAAGAATCCACAGGATTTCAGATGAGAAAGTGAACAGAACTCCGTTCAGTCCTCATTCATTGCCAGGGAAGCCTTTAGCACGGATGCAAGGTAAGTGTGGCATGGGGAGTTCTTTTGCCAGCATAAAAACAGCATAAGTTATGCCGGCAAAAGAACGGGGTTTAGGGGGGTTGGAAGGCTAATCAGGAAATAGGGATTTAACTTGGGTTGGGCGGGGAACACTCCCCCTGAAATCTCAGGGTTGTCACAGGGCCCACTCTTGGATGCATCACTGACCCTGGATATCCAGGTTTCACTGGTGGCCAGAAGTGCATTTGCACAATTAAAAGTAGTGCAACAGCTGTGCCCATTTCTGAGAAGCTGGATCTGGCCACATTAGCACATGCCTTGATTACATCCCAGTTGGATTATTGTAACACACTCTATCTACATGGGGCTGCCTTTGAAAACTGGTCTGTTTCTGGGCATAATTCAAAGTGTTGGTCATGACCTATGAAGCCCTATACCAGTGATGGTGAACCTATGACACGTGTGTCACCACTGACACATGTAGCCATCTGTGGTGACACGCGACTAGGCCTCCTCCCCCTCCCCCTCACAACCTCACCACTCTCCCTAAAGTGGCGGTTGGGGCTTCAAAGCCCTGATCACCACTTTAGGGAGGGGGGAAGGGGGGAGGAATGTGGCAGGCAGGGTAATGAAGCCCTGATCACCACCACCCCTGAGGCCTGCCTACTTCCCTGGAGCCACCTCAGAAAAGCTGAGTAAGGCAGCGGGCGGGTGGGCAGGAATCTGCCCAGCCTCTCCCCAGCCTTCCCGAGAAGGCTCCAGGGCTTTGAAGCCCCCGAGCCGCCTCAGAAAGGCTGGGGAAGGTGGCGGGTGAGCAGAAGTCTTTCCGGCCTATTCCCAGCCTTGCAAGAGGACTCCAGGACTTCAAAGCCCCAGAACTGCCTTGGAAAGGCCGGGGAAGGCGGCGGGCGGGCGGGCGGGCAGGCGGGCTGGAGGGAGTGAGTCTGTCCAGCCTCTCCCCGGCCTTGCAAGAGGGCTCCGGAGCGTCGAAGCCCTGGAGCCACCTCAGAAAGGCCAGGGAAGGCGGTGGGTGGGCTGGTGGTCTGGCAGGTGGGAGAGAGTTGCCTTGCCTCTCCCCGGCCTTCCTGAGGGGCTCTGGGGCTTCGAAGCCCTGGAACCTCCTCGGAAAGGCCGGGGAAGGCGGCGGAAAGGCAGGCGGGAGGGAGTGAGTCTGTCCAGCCTCTGCCCAGCCTTCCCTAGGGGCTCCGGGACTTTGAAGCCCTGGAGCCACCTCGGAAGGGCCGGGGAAAGCAGCAGGCGGTCTGGCAGGCGGGCGGGAGTCTGCCCAACTTCTCCCCGGCCTTCTCGAGGGGCTCCGAAGCCCCAGAGCCACCTTGGAAAGGCCGGGGAAGGTGGCAGGTGGGCTGGCAGGTTTGACGGAGTCTGCCCGGCCCCTCCCTGGCTTTCCCGAGGGGGCTCTGAAGCCCTGGAGCTGCCTCGGAAAGGCCGGGGAAGGCAGCGGGCAGGCTTGCGGTCTGGCAGATGGGAGGGAGTCTGCCCAACTTCTCCCCGGCCTTCCCAAGGGGCTCCAGGGCTTCGAAGCCCCGGAGCCGCCTTGGAAAGGTTGGGGAAAGTGGCTGGTAGGAAGGCGGGAGTGAGGGGGTCTGTCCGGCCTCTCCTCGGCCTTCCCGAGGGGCTCCGGGGCTTCAAAGCCCCAGAGCCGCCTCGGAAATGCTGGGTAAGGCAGCAGGCGGGAGTCTGCCCGGCCTCTCCCCAGCCTTCCCGAGGGGGCTCTGGGGCTTCAGCAACAAAAAAATCACTAATAGGCAGGTTAGTTAAAGAATTCCCCCTCCCCCTCACTAATCTCAGTTCACGGCACCCCACACAAGCTAAATAATATCAAGACCAACAAAAGAAACCAACTGACGGATGAACAAAGAAGTCACTATGCAGGTAAGTTAAATTATTAGTTTTTGGTTTATTAAATACAATTATATATAACAATTATACATTTATGTTATTTAAACAGTAAATATCACAAAATAATGTTTTTTTCCTCTAAGTAACATACCACCAGAGTTATGCTCAGTTTTTTGGCAAATTTTGACACACCAAGCTCAAAAGGTTGCTCATCACTGCCCTATACAGTTTAGGTCCAAACTGTTTGAAAGCCCGTGTCTCCCTATACAAGCCTCCTGGAGTCATACAATCTTCAGGGGAGGGCTTTCTCTCCATTCCACCATGCTCTGAGGCTTGGTTGGTAGGAACATGGGAGAGAGTCTTCTTGGTGGCTGCTCCTAGGCTTTGGAACTCCCTCATGAGGGAATTTTTACCCTTTGGGAATTTTTTTATTGGAGTAAGACCATTCTACTAAAAAATACACCCGACTGCAAAAGGCCATAACAATAATACAAAAACAATACTAATTATTTTCCTCTTTTCTTACTCATGAGGGAGGTTCAATGTACCTCCTCTCTTTTTGCCAGCAGGCAAAAACCTTCTTATTTATATAGGCCTTCAGCCTTGGCTGACCAGAGTGGAGTGATGTGTAATTGAGTGCTCTGTTTTAATATGCATTGTATATTTTAAGTGTTTTAAATTTTAATGTTTTTAAAATAGTGTTTTAATTGAGTGCACTATTTAATGGTTTTGAAACTTTTGTATGTCATAGTGTTTTAACTGCTCAGTTTTAATTTATGCTGTAAACCACTTTGAATCCCATTCAGGAGAAAAGCAGGATACAGAATACACAAATATGTAACATACATACATTTTGTACTACAATTTCCAGAATCCTACAGTTAGTATGTAGTAAACTGCACTGGGAAATTAGATTTCTGAAAAGGTAATGTCTCCAAACGTTAGTTAGAAGCCTCCATTTAATGTTTTTAAGACTCTGTCTGTATGCCCATATTATCTGCTGTTTTTGTTCTCCATGTCCCTTCCCCCCCCCCCACTGGCCTGTTCATCCCAAGTTGATGTCTTGTTGGTCCATTACTTCTACTCCTGCCTCCATGCATTCTGCTACACCACTTCTTACAGTGATCCTTCACAGGATACCAGTTTTAATCCATTGTTCCCCTTCTGCTGGGAACTGTTACTCAGACCCCTTGCAATGTCACCTCCTTCCCTCCCTCCTTCTATTCCAAACCCTCCACAAAACCACACATTCTGTGAACACTTCGGTCTTATATTCCTAAATACATATCTCTGAAGTAATAACACACTCTTCCTCTAGTTACCCCATGTTGAATATCTCCCTGTGTTGAATATCTGCAAGCTCCTTTGGCCAAAGACCTATCTTTTTCTTGGTAAAATTCTATCCACTGGATAAATAACAGACTCCTTAGGGAAATATTTCTACCTGTCTAAAGGAGATTATCAGATGTGGCAAATACCACATCAGAAGCTCGTGATGAGAACAGGAACAGGCAAGATTATCAGATGACAACGCCTGGGGCATAGCGTGACCGTGAGTAAGGCATCCCTTTTTACTTGCGCCTTGTCCCCATCAATAAGAAAGGGTAGCCTTGTCCACAGCAGAGCTACTCCCCTGGGACAGCAGAAGGACATGGTGTCTGATAACGTCACCTTTCCTCCCATTCTTCTGGCACAGTTTAGAATGCAGTTTTTGGCACATTCCACCACATCTGATAATCTCCTTTGCTTGCTCTTCTAATACCAGCCAACAGGAGGAAAAGAATATTGCAACAAGTGATTATTAATTTATGTGGCTGGGTTGCTGATGTTTTGCCTCCTTGCTTCCTCACCCTTTGTCATCTCCTGCTCCCCGCTCCAAGCTATTCCACCCTCTCTCTCCTGCCTTCTCCACAATGCCAGCTTCTGCACTTTTCCAGCCAAAGTTTAAACTTCAGTCTTCCTTGCACAAAGTCCAGATCAAGACACAACCATGTGTAACCCCAAGTTATGTGCATGTATGCTTGTCACCAACAGGATTCCAGCCACATTCTCAAAGTGCCCCTCTAAGCATGAGCACTTGAGATGATTTAGAATTAAAACATGAAAAGAGCCAGTATGATGTAGTGGTTGGGATGTTGAACTGTGACTTGGGAAACGAGCTTCAATGCCCACTGAGCCAACCTTTGACTGGTCACTCTCTTCTCAGCCAGACCTACTTTACAGGTTTGTTGAGAGGATAACGTGTGGAGAAGAGCCACATAGGCCATCTTGAACTGGGTGATTATACCGAGGGGTGTAAATGTTTAGATGGATTATAGGCAGACAGATTAGATAAATAGGATGGGTGGGTGGATGGATAGATAGATGGATGATAGGAAGGAAGGGTAGGGTAGATAGGTAGGGGAGGGAGGGAGGGAGAGAGAGTGGGGGGAGAGAGAGAAATTACAAGTAATTGTAACCCAGAGACAGATGGTCAAAGAATGGCTTTGCTGCCTTCTCCCTGAAAATTCAGACTAGGAGACAGGTTTATCAAAATAACAAATCAAGAAAAGCAAACTGTCTCTCATGAAGTGCTTTTTTTTTTAACACAGCATCATATTATGACAATCCATATGAACCAGCAGATTGTCAAAGGGCTTTACTAGGATGCCTGTGGAAGGAATTCTATTTCACTTAGCCAGAGGCGAAACTAAAACAATTAGAGGCAATTCAACCCAATTTCCTTTTCCGTCAGAGCGGCCCAAGGACAACACATCCCCTGCTGATGAACGACATGAATGAATGAAATCCTTTGGCTTGCTCTGAAAAACCGGCTGTTTCCCAAGGCAGCTGAGAGCAGCATGACGTTGCCAACCCATTTCACTTCTGGACTCAGAAAGCAGCAATTTGCCAAGGGACTTGGGCTTAATTACAGGAAGAGATGCATATCAGTTACGCTTGAACACAAAATAGGGGTGGATTTCTACATTTCACCTATGTAACCCAGCAGCATTAATGAGGAGAATCAGTTGCCAGCATACGCACTGTCGTGACAAGAGAAGATCGTTCAAAATACAATGCTTTACTACATGTCCGCCTAATTTATCAATCTGGGTTCTTTTTTCTTTTTTTACAATGTCTATTTGTCCTTTTTGTTTTAAATGTCATCCACGTACTCAAAAATGTCTAAAGCTTGGAAATGATCCAACAATCACTTAAAAATGCTTCAACCAGGTGGACTCTGCCCACAGTTTCAATAAATGATTGGGGTGGGGGGAAGCAGGATGACTACTGGATGAAGGATTCTGGTAATTGCGAGTCTCCTCTAAGTAACTTTTTTTCTATGACTTTGCTTCAATTTGCATATTCTCTCTAATTTCCTCTAAAGATCTCATAATTTTTTTTTTGTTATGGCCAAAACACTAAGGATCAAATGATAAAATCCTAGAGATGGAAGGAACCAAAAGGATCGTCTATTCCAACCCCATCATGCGCCAATACATAACAAGTTCCTTCCCAAAATATGGCCATCCAGCCTCTGTTTAAAGACCTCCAAAGAAGAGGAGTATGCCACCATATTCTGAGGCAGTCTATTCCATGATCAAACAGCTCTTACAGTCAGGAAGTTCTTTCTCATGTTTAGGTGGGAACTCTTTTCTTATAATTTCAATTCATCCATTCATGTTCTAGACTCTGGAGCAACAGAAAACAAGCTCACTCCATCTTCTACATGACATCCTTTCAGATATTTAAAGATGCCTATCATATCATCTCTGTCTTCTCTTCTCCATTATAAACATACCCAGCTCCCTAATCTGTTCCCTTTGTTTTTAATGTATTTTTTTAGCTAGAAGGTTTTAATCTTATTGTGTTTAATGTCTTTTTATGTGGGAGGGTGGGGGTGGGTGGTGTTTTTAGTCATTATTATAATGTTTTAATTGTTGGAAGCCGCCCCGATTGTTTTTAGCAGAGGGGCGGGGTATAAATATTATTATTATTATTATTATTATTATTCCTCATAGGGCTTTGTTTCCAGACCTTCTACCACCTTGGTCACTCCCTTCTGGACACATTCCAGCTTGTCAATATCCTTCTTGAACATGATTGCTATGAATTGCTATGTTTTTTATCCTTAAACAGGAGAATGCCATGTTGGTACTTACCGTGAAAATGCATTTTGGGATTGGTGGAGAGGAGGAATCTGAAATACTTACACTTGGGATATCCCCTCCACCACCCAAACTTGTCAATTTTGTAATGACAAATGAAGGAGGAAGGTGTGCTCCAGGTGGCAGCCCAACACACCTCCACAAGTGGAGTATTAAAGGAGAAAATGGCCAACGTGGCTGCTGATCTGGTGGAATGTGGTAGCACTCTGCTGGGCCACAGCATTTTAGCCGCATCGTAGGCTAACAATATGCAGGTTCTAATCCATCTTGCAACCATCTGTCTGGAGGCTTTTGCTCCAAGAGAGATAGGATGGTAGAATACAAAAAGGGAGTCACATCGCCTGAATCAGGTTCTCTTGATTCTCTTGATTCTCAACACCCTGCGCATGTCTAGCTTGTGCCATTTCCTCTCCCTCGCATGGGAGGGATTGGGGCAAAAGGAAGGAAGGACTATCTCTTGAGAAAGATCGAATGGGGAGAGCACCTTGGGAAGGAAGGACGGGTCTGGACATAGGCCTACGTGATCCTTGTTGAGAGAGCAGAGGTATTCCCTTTATCAACAGTGAGGTTAGTTCCAAGCTCTTTGTGCTGAGGTGATTGCCATGAGAAATGCCACCTTCATAGACATGAACCTCAGTGACACGGTCCTCAACAGCTTGAAGGGTTGCCTAGAGAGTTGCCTAAGCACCAGTGGAAGGTTCCATGTGGGAAAACAGTGTCTCACTGGTGGTGAAATGATGGAAGCTCCCCTCAGAAAATTCCTTATATGTGGGTGAGAGGAGAGTGATTGACCCCCTACGAGGGAAATCACTGACAATAGAGCAGCCACTTGCCTTTTTAAGGTATTGGGCTTTAGGCCCAGGTCCAACCCTCTCTGAAGAAAAGCCAGTACCTGCTTCACTGACCCTTTGGCTGAATCCAAGCCATTGATTGTGCACCACCTTAGAGAAGTCCTTCCAGGTCGCTTCATATATCCTTGACGTTGACTGTCTTCTTGACGTTAGCACTGTGGTTATTACCTGTTCATCATAACCACAGAGCCATAGTGCTCACTGCTCACTGCTCAATCCTTTCGGGGATCTGCAGGAAGATGAGGGTTGAAAAGGCCTCTTGAGGGGCCGTCTGTCTTGTCTCCTAGATAAGACTGGCATGGCCTTCTTTTTATCCTTCATTTCTACCAGGATGTCCTTCAGGGCCTCCTCTCCAAATAGGTGAGCTTCCTTGAAGGGAGTAGTAGCTAAGCTGGCCCTGGAATGAGCATCAATGTCCCAATGGCGTAGCCAGTTGGAACATCTAGCAACTGTTGTGGCAACCATGGCCCTGGAAGCAAAGGTAGTGGCATCCAGGGTGGAGTCAGCCAGGAAATGGAGAGCGATGTAGACCTTAGAAAGGGATCTCTGCAGGGACGTGCGATCTAAATGCTTGCCCTGCAGGATATCCTCTATCCATAGTAGGGAAGCTCTGGCAAAGAGGGATCCAGTCGTAGAAACCCTGATAGCCAGGGCCATAGCCTCATGCATCTTCTTAAGGGCTCCTTCAATTTGTTTTTCTTTGGGATCCTTGAGGAATCCTTCACCCGCCTTGGACACTAGCGATCCCAAAACAGTGAGGCCACCGGCGAGTCAACTACTGGGACTTTACGCTTGTCCATCAGCTGCTTGACTGGTGTGTAGATCTTCTGTGCTAGCAGGGTACCTTTCTTGCTTTGCAAAGGACGCTCCCATTTGGCATCTACTGCGTGAGTAAAGATTGAGGGAAAAGGCACCTCCCTTCCTGAAGCTTTTGGGGCACTGAGGACCATTGCTACCCACTTGCTGAATTCGGCAGGAGCCTGGTCCTCCTTGAACTGGTGATCCGCAAGGCTCAAACTAGAACAGGCCTTTGAAAGTAAGGAGAAAAATCCTCCACAAGAAAAAGTCTGTCAGAGACCTCCCCTTGAGGGGTGTCGAGTCTGGCCACTCACCCTCTTCCCTATCCTCCTGGGCTTAGACCGCCCCTTGGTCAAAAGGATCAGAAGCGAGCAAGGTTAGCTTGTCTGCCGATACTTCCTCAGATTCTGCTCTGAGGAGTGAGGGGATGCTGGGACCTTCCTCTTGGGTTGTTTGGATGCATGGATGCCACTAGGACCCAGGATGCTATCCTCCTCCAGGGAGGTCCCATTCCTCTCCCTAGCTTCCAGCAGATGAACTGCCTGAAGCAGGAGGGAGCTTCCACTGTCCTGCAGTGCCCCTGACTGGTGGCCAGGGCCACGTGTTTTGGGTTCAGCCTGACGGGAGCCCTGGTCGACCCTTGGATCCTCAAAGCAGACCCTCCTGATCCCATCCTGGGAAGGTACTGACTGATGTGTATTCTCCAGCTCTGCCAGGGCCTGCGGAAGGGCATCCTTGGCCACCTGAATTGCCCTTCTCCCTGCGACCACAGTCTGTGGAAGCAATGAATAGGTGGAGGTTGCTCCGTAATGCATTGCAGGGGGAGGGCTGGGGCGGGTGATGGGTGCCCAAATCATTGCATGCATGGCTAGGGAACAGAGGGACCTCCTCAGTCTCTCCTTTCTTAACATTGGAAATCACGCAGGGACTCTCCCTGCCTGCACTCGTTCCACCGCCTTGGTCTTGGCCAGGCCACCCGCCTTTTTCTGATGCGGTGTTTCCTTTAATGGAGGCTGCACACTGCTCGGCGAGGCCTGGGGCTGCTTTGCCTTCCCCGCGTACTTTCTCCCCAGCCACATTTATTTCCCTGTCCTTCGGGTCAGCCAGGTTCCTCACCGTCTCACCAGTCAGGGCTACAATTGATGTGCCATGGTGAGAAGGAACCTTTCCTGCCTGTGGAGTGAAGCTCAGCGGAGGAGGTCCTGCAAGGCCATAGCCGGCTGCGAACTCTCCCTTGCGACCACAGAGCTCCGCTCAGTGGAAGATAAGCTTTGCTGCTCCTTACAATCTCTGGAGGCAGCTGGAAATCTGCTCCATCCCCGGCTTCTCCCACTGCCTGCTGGAGGAACTCCAGGGGCGGGGAAGCCAATGGGGTTTGCTCTCGCTGAAAGTGAGAGCTCATCTTCTCCTGGTCACAGGGGCCATGCCCAGCAAGGGAGCCAAAGAACAAAGGAGGAAAGAAGAGAGTTTTTTTTAAGGATCTAAAGAAAAAGTAAGGAGAGAATGAAAAATAGTCAATAAGAGTCTAAAACAGAGAAACAAACAACAAGAAAACAAAACAAGAAAGAAGAGACTGCAAGAAAAGCTCCTCTCTGGGTGAGGCAGGAGAAAAAACTGAGTACGTGCTGGCTGGGGGTGGGGAGCAACAGCCATCAGGTGACTCAATTTTTAAAAAGTTCGCCCTGTCTATAGAATTTCCTTGGTTTTTTTCCAGGCTGTGAGGTCGTGTTCTGGCATAGTTTCTTTCTGACGTTTTGCCTGCATCTGTGACTGGCATCTCCAGAGAATGGTTGGGTAGGTGTGTGTGTGGAGTTTATATGCTGTGAACCCCTGTTGGGGAGGATATGTAAATTTGTGTAATTGAATGGTTAGTTTCTGGGTATAGAAATGCAAGGCTCGTTAGTGTCTGATTGGCTAATGGTTGGCCTGTTTGGCTAATGGTTGTTGATTCCCAGCAGATAATGGCCCATCAACCAGCCATTAGCCAAACAGACACTAAAGAGCCTTGCATTTCTATACCCAGAAACTAACCATTCAATTACACAAATTTACATATCCTCCCCAACAGGGGTTCACAGCATATAAACTCCACACACACACCTACACAACCATTCTCTGAGGATGCCAGCCACAGATGCAGGCGAAACATCAGAAAGAAACTATTCCAGAACACGGCCTCACAGCCTGGGGGGAAAAAAAGGAAAATCTATGGATAGTAGCCGTGAAAGCCTTCGACTTCACATTCGTCCTGTCTCCTCTCAATGGTGGAGGGGATATCCCAAGTGTGTTTTGGATTCCTCCTCTCACCAACCCAGAGAATCCTCAGTACAAGGCTGGAAATCTGAATGCTAGGCAGAAATTTCTAATCTTTTACCTTGTGAGGTGTTTGTCAACTGAGAATGGGTTCCTAATTTTCATTCTTAGGGGGAAAGAGGCAAGAAAGAAAGATATATGCTTTGCCTTTGAGGAAGATCTTATTGGTAATAATCTCAGTGAGGGAATCAAAGATAATAAATTACTGCGTATTTTAAATGCATGTTGGTGCTCTTGCAATACCTGTGTATCCTAATACCCTAAAGGCACTGGATGCCATTTGATCTTGGAAGCTAAGCATAGTCACCTCTGGTTAGTAGTTGAATGGGAGACTGCCAATGAATACCAGGTGCTGTAGGCTATATTTCAAAGGAAGGAATTGGAAAAACCACCTCTGAGTATTCCTCGCATAAGAAAGCCCTATGAAATTCATGGGGCCATAAGTTGATAGGTTAATCCCCATAAATTGATAGATGCATTGAAGGCATGTGTGTGCATGGGCGCGTGCGCGCGCGCACACACATTTACAATAGTCTGCACATTAGGAAACGATAAAGCATGACATTAGTTCTGCATTTCCCCATTACAAAACCCTGTAAGGCCATCTCTCTGTTTTCACACTTCCCTCCAAAAAACATTTGGGGGTCAAAATTATCCCCCCCCCTCATAGCCAATAGAAACTGAATCCAGCCTGTGGGGGTACTACTGGATACCTTGCTCTGTTTTCTGTATGTTTTTACCCATACCCCTACCCCTTCCTAACTGGAAATAAGGGAGGATATGCTATATTTCCAGTCCCTCTAGGATTTGCGTCCCAATGAGCAGAGCATCTCTCAGATGTTTTAAAATCCAGTCTGAAGGCCTGCTGCTTGTGGGGGGGGGGAGTTTTAAAAATGCTGGATCCAAGTTTTAGAGAGTTTTAAAAATGCTGGATCCAAAAGCCCCCAGACACAACAGAAAGTCGAGAAGCATCCACCAAGCTTGGGGGATGCTATTGGCCACCTGGGGAGAAACATTTAAAACCTGTTCCCCAATCTATAGTGGAGGGGTGGAGCATATGTGGCCATATGCTGTATTTTTTCCACTTGTGGCCTATGAGTTGAACCATCATTTGCTGAGTTTCTCTACATGCATTTACCAAGTGACAGAAAGATCTAAGGTCAAACTATATGTGAAGATTGGGGGAAGAGATCTCCACCCCAAGTGTGCAAGTATCAGAGTGACAGTGGAAGGTGAGGTTGAAGAAAAAAGAAGCTTCAGGGGGGATTCTGCAATCTTAATCTCTCTCCCTGCTTCCTTGTGCAGAGCTGGCCCTATCATTAGGCAAAGTGAGGAATCCACCTCAGGCAGCATGTCCTGATGTGGCAATGCAAAGCAGTGGCAAGGCATCAGGACTCTAAGGAGCATGGAGTGCACCCTCTGCCCCATAAGCTCATCTAGTGCCTTTGAGAGCAGTTGTGTACCCAGTGTCAAAATGTCATTCAACTGCCATCTCAGTTGGCTGCTACATATTGATTGAAGGGAGGTGGTTGGGTGGGAGGGATGTTGTCCTTTACCTCAGGCAGAATGTCTTGGACTGGCCCCGATTTTGTATTTTTAAAAATGGACCCACTACTCCTTTCTTCTTGCAGGACTGGACCAGTTCTACTGTTCCACGTGAACCAGTAACTAAAGAGCTTCTTTAGATCCTGCCAGGGGTGTATGGATAGCCATATTTTTGCCATTATCTTATAAAGCAGCATATGGCTAGGCCACAAGTGGTGGACTTGTAGCATCTCTTTTGTATTAACTAAAGCCCTGAGATCCACTAAAACACACACACTTAGAATGAAAGAATTCCGAGTCCAGGAATTTGTTTTCAGTACCAGAACTGAACAAAGCTCACAGCTGCAGTGCATAAAATCAGACCAAACCATTTCTGATTGCTCTGGGTTTTTTCCTATTTCAGCAGAATTTAGGGGGACAGTGGATTTTTTTTTTTTTGCCATGTGATTATGCAAGTTAAATTAGCTAACACACATAGGAAACTGCTTAATGCAGTATAGATGTATAAATTGCTATTGCTTAAAACAATTTGTAAGCCGTTCTGATAGCCTTGTGGCTGAAGAGCGGGGTATAAATAAACAAACAAACAAACAAACAAACAGATAAGTTATGAACATGTGGAACAGAGATCTAACTTCTGTCCAATCCTACATTAGGCAACATCACAAGCTCCCTTTCAAATGGTTAAAATGCCACATTGGTACTTACCGTGAATGTGCATTCTGGAGGTGGTAGAGAGGAGGAATCCAGCTACAATCCTTATGCCCCCCTACCACCCAGAATACAGGCAGGAGATTCAAATGATCACGTGGTCACTGGGGCCATTGGTTCCTCCCCTTTCCTGGCCTTTGTCTGATCAGTTATTTGCAAGCCGAACCTGAAAGAGAATAATCCCTTTATTTTGAGCAGTCGGGTGGGGTGGATTCCTCCTCTCTACCACCTCCAGAATACACATTCACAGTAAGTACCAATGTGGCATTCTCTGGGTGTAGAGAGGAGGAATCCAGCTACAATCCTTACACTTGGGACGTACCCAAGCCGTATACCAGGTGGGATCAACTGCTCTGAAGAGGATTAGACCTGGATGAACTCTTGGAGAACCCTCCTATCAAAGGTGGCCTCCATAGATCTGAACTTGTCAATCTTGTAATGGTGAATTAATGTCGATGGCGTGCTCCATGTCACCGCCTTGCAGATCTCTAAAATGGGCGTGTTGGGAGGAGAAAACCTGCTGAGAGTGCTGCTGATCTGGTGGAGTGCGCTCTTACCCCCAATGGCCACAGAACCTTCGCCTCGTCATATGCTATCAGAACGGAAGCCTTTATCCAACTCGCAAACATTCGCCTGGATGCCTTCATGCCCTACAGTAGGACCCCCGTATCCACTGATTCATTATCCACTGATTCAATTATCCATGGGACACAAAACACCACACTGACCATAGTCTTCCTAGAAAATGTGCCCTCTCTAGCCATTTTCTAGGTCCTCCAGGGCAACCCTGTGGCATTTTAAACTGGAAGTCCCAATATTTTCAATAGTGTTTGCTATTATCCATTGTTTCTGGTATTTTCAGGGGCGACCAAAACCAATCCCTAATGGATACAGGGGTCCTACAGTCCCCAGTATTTACATTACCATAAGCATGAAAAGTTTCCTCAACCACTGGAACATATGGCATAAATGACTAAATCCAATGTTGAGCTGGAAGGTGCAACAGGATCTTCTTTCCCTCCACCTATAGCACTTTGCGCCATCCAAAACTCAGCTTCAAAGGGCTTCAAAGCCTTCCTAAGTGTGTGTGTTTTGGGGCCTCACAGGGAGTGATAAGGGGTATCGTCAACTTCCTGGTTCAGGTAGATTGTGCAGTTTGAGCAATGGAAGTTTGCCATTAGATCATAGCATAGTTTCCACAAGAGAGATATACTTAAGTGTAAGAGAGCAGTTTTAACTTTGTCTACTCAGGTTAAGGAATATGAGCACTTTGCTGAAAGATTTCAACATGCTTTAAAAAGACAGACACCAAAGTAAGCTTCAGTTGTCTTAAGAGAAGGAAAGAACCACTTCAGGAGCTTGTGCATGTTCTAGCTTTTCTAGGTTTTCTCCAACTCCCACCCCTAATGGCAGTTGCCTTGTGGGAAGAATCCTGATTACTTTTGGTATGTTATTACTGTTTACAGTGATTTATGTTGCCTTAGAAGAACTGCTATATAAAAAGGCAGGGTATAAATATATTAAACAAACAAGAATAACTACAAAAGAAACCACATGTGAGAATATAAGGCACTGCTGGCTCCAAGTAGGTTAGCAAATCTGGTGCTGAAAATCAAGAAACTAAACTAAGAATTTTTAAAATGCTTAAACTTCATTTCTGTTTTCCATCATCAATATAACCTGATAGATACTTGCAGAATTTCCAGAGATTCCAGCCTAGCTTGAACACTCTGACATCAGCCTCTCATGTCATTTTCCTAATTGATTAAAATGGCTGGTTATGACTTTTGCTGCACTCTACAATTGCTGTACTAATTTAGAAAAAAATAACTGAATGGTACATTAAATGAAATCTCAATGGGATTAATATGCTCAGATTCCCTCCTTCCCATGTTCATGTATGCACACATGAGCAGCTGCATATAAATACCCTGTTCAAAAGAAAAGGTATCATGTATTGATTGCATCAAAGAAAATGCCAGGACAAAATGTTTCATGTTTCACAACTTTAATAGAATATTCTAACTATTCTGTACAAATTGAAAACACTGTTTTAAGTTACAAATGTATAAGGTAAGGCTGGAGCACTCTCTACATGCCTGGTAACAGCATTCATATAGTTACTAATGAACTGTTGCCAGAAACTGGTATTGTTAAGAAATGTGAAATGTAATTCCAAACAGATCTTTTGAAGGATTTTGGCGCTTTAAAAACCATGGAAATGTGGTACAGAGTGATTTGAGTATTGCAAATAAAGTATCAGAACTACACATTTACTTAGGATTTAATTATATTTCCCCAATTAAATTACTCTCATCGGCCCAGCTCAGGCAATTCTCTAAACCATTCAAACCATTCCATCTTTCTATGCTTCTGAGTGCAGTGTATCATCCATCACCTTCTTTCTTGTTTAGATCAAACCAGACATGCAGTGATGTCTATGTTAAGAAGCCAATGACCTCCAAACCAGAATGTGCCAATTCAGCTATCAGAGACAACTATGGGTTGTTGTTGTTGTTTTCCTAAACAGGAAGCTGAAAAGTCAAGCTGCACGCACAAGGGGGTGGGGGGAGGAGTGCATGAACCTGCAGCTCTCCACTTTTCCAAATCTAGTTCTGGAGGATCATCTTAACAAGGCCTAGTAATATAGGTTAACTAAGATCAGTGATACACTTTCATGCTATAACCCACTTTCATCAAATTATAAGACCCTTTTCTTTCCCAGTTTGTTGTTTTGAAGTGTTTGACAAGCAATCATTCGGTGAGTAGAGTATGAGTTTTCCATGTACAAGTACCCATATTTTATAAACAGGAAAAATATTTTTCAAGTATATTTAAAACTATTAAAAGCACTAGTTCATCAAAGTACTTACAAACAGGAATAAATAAGGTGAACGACTAAGATCTCTCAACCACCACCACTTCCTTCCAAGGAGATAAAGGAAATGTTACTTCAAATTCAGATTACCTTTACTGGAGATGACAATGTTTAAGCTGCTCTGTAGCACTATTCTGATTGGAAGGTTGATGGAAACACATTTTAAAGGGGAAAACAATTTAGAAGAAATCATATTGCTTTGTTTTTATTATTAATTTTTAATTAATTAAATATGTATTTTATGTGAACTATTCCACAATATTTAGACAAGAATTACTTTGTACTGAGGGCAAGTTTTTCAGAAGGGCATTTAAATTTTTTTAATTGGAAAGCCTACTGAGACAATTGAGCTACAGTGTACCAAAGGCTGTAGAGTGTGCTTTAATTAAACCTCATATTTCTCAAATGCATTAAGTTGCCACTGTACAAGTTAAGCAAAAATAAGAAAAAAGTTAGTGAAAATCATGCATTTGAAAACAAATTTAGTTTTAAGCATTGTTAATAAGATTGTGCTGCAGCAATGGAATATCCTGAACTGCAGGCCAGGTATCCAAATGTTTGTTACAGGTTGTTCAAATATCACTCTGAAGTGGTATTTCCTTATTGTTGTTTGCATTCAGCAGGCTGGCTGGCATCTTTCTGTTTGAAAGAGAAAAAGTGGGGGAGGGAGAAGTTTACATGAGACATCCAAGTAGACAGAAAATTTAAATTACATTCAGAGATAACCTTGATCACGCTTTTTTAGACTATTCTGTATGCAGCACCCATTCTTGATATACCAGTAGTTTCCAATATATTTAAAAGCATAACCAACTTAAGAAATGAAGATTTAGGAGAGAGTGCTGTTCTGTTTTAGGACATCAGGTTCATACCAAGGTGTTCCTCCTTACCCTAGAAAAACTACCTAAGGAAACTTGGAGCACAGAGAACATAAGGCTCTCAAGATGCTCTGGACAGCAACTCTCACAACCCCTCAACAGTTCCTATGCTGACAAGGGATGATGGGAGCTGAAGTCTAACAATATCTAAAGTACCACAGGTCTCCCATTCTTGACCTAGAACTTTAACCAAAAAAAAAAAAAAATACAGACTAGAAGGTAGCACGTGTCTTCCCAGTTTAAAGGAAACACAGAATGACCTGGGCCCACACCATGTTTTTCATTTAAGATCAAGGAGAGGAAGAGTTATAGAAGACAAAAACCTGTGGAAAGGATAGTATGTCCAACACATTGCCAAAAACGTGGAAGGATTCCACCACCAGACTACTGGTAAAGGCCATTCATCTATATTCAGAAGCAAGAACCTTGTGGATGGAACAGCCCCAATCCCTCCTAAAAGTTATACTTGCATCACTTTTCTAATCCACAATTATCAGATAGCTTTCTCTAATTTTTATGCAAGCCATTTAGAAAAGAGCACAGCATTCAATATTAATTTTTCTCAGCACAATGAATGTTTAATGTAACCCATTACTCAGTTTTAAGAGATTAAATTTGAAACCTATTGTTGAAAACACAATAATCCATCAACACGCACACACCAAAGCAGGAGCCAACTTAAAGTCATTAATTTTCAAAGCATCACAAAATAAGATAATAAAGCCAAACTGATTATAAAAGCAAAGTAGTTTTTTTTTTAGTATGTTCAAGTCCACATCTACTGTGCTAATTTTCAATATTCCTCCAAAGTATATTATGATTAGATATATTGGAATCAGGCCTAAGCTAACTTAGTGCAGTGTTAGATGTGTAAACTGCTATTGCTTAAAAACAATTTGTAAGCCGCTCTGATAGCCTTTGTGGCTGAAGGGCGGGGCATAAATATCTAATAAAATAAAATAAAAAATTCAATGGGAAAAGACTTCACTGGACCAGACAGGTAATCGTAATGATCTTCTCGTATTTGGGTTATCTGGGAAATGTCTGGCTTTGATGGCCCATCCTTCTATTTCATTCAAACTGTTTCTTCAGCAATTTCCCATAATTATCTACAGCACTTTTAAAATATAGTGTGTGTATGGGGGGTGCATGTCTTTCCCTCCTCAACAGCTCAAATGGGAATGCAGAACTAACACACACTGGAAACCACTTAGTGCCTAGCGTGCTAAAAAGGGGTGTAGATGTGTAAAATGCTGTTCCTTAACAATTTGTAAGCTTCTCTGAGAGCCTTTGTGGCTGAAAAGTGGGGTATAAATACCAATATAGTATAATATAATATACAGAATGGAATAACAATGTCTAGCTCTAATCATCCATTCAGAAATTTTTCATTAACAGAGGTGCTCCAAATTAACTGGCAAATTAAAAATAATTCTACAAATTATTTTACAAGAAATGTCAATAGCAAGCTGGCTGAAAACTGATGTGGGTGAAGTTGCTGGAGGCTTTGCTGGCCCTTCCTCTCCCTTCTTGTTAACCCAAGTCTGCCCTTCCCTCAAAAACATGAAGCAGGGCTTCCTACAAATGGGACTGTTTTGGATGTGAGCAGGGATGTCATGCTCTCTTAGAATACCATTACCACCTATTTTAAGAGAAGGGGGGTGGTTAACTGCTGAAACTCATGGATATGCCACCTATTTTAAGAAAGCATGCCTTTTGCTTCAAAGCCTTTCCTGCCACATTCAGAGTTCTGCAAATGTAAGAGATGAGTCAGTTGACAGCTCTTTTAAAAAGCTACAAGATGCAGTGGTGTTCTTACTAGAAAAGGGCTAGAAGATGTAGACACACCACATTTATGACCTCATGTCTATCCCATCATAACATGCAGCTTGAAAACTCCAAGAACCCTGATATAAAACAGCACTTTCTAATGAATACTTATAAGAAACAAACCAGATATACGTGTAGCAGAGACACAAAGTTGTAACCAGTAGTACATAAAGCACTTCCAGGTGCAAGCCAAGGCATCTGTTTTTGACTAGTCCTCTCCCAATAGCTCCTCTTCAGTTCATAACAGCAGGGCATATGGTATGAAGGGCTGCAATTGGCATGGGAGGGTAGATTGGGAGGAATCAGGCGCCCCTGTTTAACATGACACAAGGCTCTGAAGAGGGAGAGGCTTCCCACACACACACAAACTGCAGGTGCTAGGGGCCTCTCTGCATCAAAACTCTGGCATGGGAAGCAGAGGGACTTTACTAGCTTCCCTCCTGTTTTGGTCTCCAATCTAGATCAGATCTCCAGCATTTGCAAATTTATCTTGGCACTAGCAATGTAAATTACAAGCAATCTGCAAAGCGGGGGGGGGGGGAGGAGGAAACTCCCACAGAAGAAACTGGAGGTTTCCCCCCTCAATGCATACCGTGGTGCTTGTAGAAGATCAAAGTGGCCCTGCTCAAGGCAGGTATGTAGCTCTGATAATCTCCTCCCAGTCAATGTGGCCTTCCGGATGAGGGTGAACTGAGATTACCAACCCCTGATTTGGGGGAAACTTGAGTTCCAATCAGCATTGTAACCCTCTGTCCCTATGTAGAAAACAGCGGCAGCATTCTGGCAGCCACCGTTACTATCAGTGGAATTAGAAGGGTGATCTTTCCTTACCAGTGCAGCCCCCTATAACCTGCAAAATCTGCTCCAGAGGACTGAGAAATCATCTGGAGCCAATTTTGGATGGTACTAAAAGCTGAAGGGGGGAGTGGGGTTTCATTGCAATGGCATTGCAATGTATTTGGTGCAGCTCCTAGTTCAGATTAATGTCTCACACTGCAAACCCGTTCCAAATGTGGCAGTAGGACCGTATACAGTAAGACCCCTGTATCCACTGATCCAATTATCCACTGGACACAAAACAGCACACCTACCATAGTCTTCCTAAAAAATGTGTCCTTCTAGCCATTTTCTAGGTCCTCCAAGGCAACTCTATGGTATTTTAAATGGGAAGTCCCATTATTTTCAATGGTGTTTGCTATTATCCACGGTTTTTGGTGTCCACGGCCCCCTAAGAACCAATCTCCAGCGGATAAGGGGGTCCTATTGTATTTACCAATGTATTAACCATAGGGTAAGTCCACATATCCACAATGCAACCATGCTGATGTGCTTAATTTCACATCATGAAAAATGAAAAACAGTTATATATTACTGGATTTCCATGAGGCACATGAAGCAACAACGTCCAAATGTGTGAAGTTAGTACTAAAGCAAGTAAGAGATGTTTCTTCAAACTAAAAAGAAAAACAAACAAACAAACAAGCCCTCCATTTTAACAATGGATTTGAGGGAAACCTAAACTGAATGATGTCAACTGCTTAAAACTAACAGTAATGACAAGCTTTTTGTGGAATGCTGTCTGTTTAATGTGAAATATTTAAGACAAAGAGGGCAAAAGTAATATAGTGTGTTCACTGTAAAATAATGAAGCAATACGGAAAAGGGATGGTCTCTAATTTTAAGTACAATCAGAGTGATAATGTACAATATTGAATTTGATGAGTCAATGAAACATGATGCATGAAAAAAAGAGCTTTATTACATTTCAAAATATTTTCCATATTTTAAAAAGTTGTCCAACTTCCACATTTTCTTCAATATAGTAAATGCCCTCAACATATCTAGTACAAATCTGAAATATAGATAGAGATAACTAAGGGAAGATGTGAGATTTTATTATTATTATTATATGGAAGTATGTAATTTGGGTGGATTGGCAGGATGTTCCATTATCATTATATAAATGTAGCTGAAATGGTCAGAGTTGTAGAATACTGGAATAAATACATTTATAAGTGATTTTTTGATTTTGTTAATAAAAAATATGAGTTCCTTCAGGTATTTGGTACATAAGTACAATCTAAGAATATGCCAAGCATATTAGAAGACAGATACGTAGCCGTTTAAAGTTATACAGAACACACTGTATTTCTAAACTGGGGAGGGCAAAGTAAGGCCCTCCAGATGTTGTTCAGTTGCAATTCCTATCAAACCTAGCCAGCTTACCCAATGGCCAGGAATGCTGGAAGTGCCATGTAAGCAGAGGGTGCAAAATAAACAGCCCAGCATCTTAAGGGGGGGGGCACTCTGTCCATCCCTGCAAAGTCTGAACTCTTATGCAGATTGAACTCAATAGCAGACATCATAATTGGCATCCTAAGAACAGATTTCCTATCACAACACTCCATTTCAAGGTTGCTTTGGGAGGGGGCAAGACTACAAACTATCTTAAACTTGCATTGGAACAGTAGATTTAAAAGAATGTTAAGCACAATATATTTTTCAATAAGCTTTATATCCCCTGCCTCAACAGATCTGGGAACAACAAACATCCAATTAAAAAATCCTACATTTACATATTATGAAGGTGCGCAAGTGCTCCAACACCAATCCTTTCCCAAGCACCAGGTATTTGTTATAGTCTCCATTATATTAGGCATCTTCACCCAGCAGCTACAGACCACAATTCCTCTACATAACATGTAAACAGTATCAGTGTCAGACCAAAAACCCCACATTCAGAATCTTCCCAGACATACATATGGAAGTGTCACCTGTCTGGCATAATGATATCATATATGGCATTCTAAGGCAAACATGGAGACTACAGATGCTCTCAACTTTAAGCTGCCAAGGACTAAAGATGACCAGTTACGCTCAAACAAGCATGATATGCCAGTGAGGGGCCATGCTGTAAAAGCTTGCGGTCCAATTTGCCAAAAACACAGGCTGAGTCTTTAAGCGGCACTGTTAGATGACATAGTGAGCTGTATGATATGTCTTAGCCTTCAGCAACATACATGTTGCTAGAACAGTTTAGGAGGCTTGTTTAGTAAATAATATTCTTAGAAATAATTACATTTATAAAATCTAATGCATTTCTAATATTCTAGCACAACATTGGTGTTTCTGAAACTGCCTCCCAATCAGACATGCAAGGGCTGGGGCAGGGGATAGAAAAATATGAAACGTTAAGTCCAACACAAACAGCCTCTCATGAAATACAGTATACCTCTTTTCTTCAACTACAAACTTAAGTGTGTTTGTAGATGACTTAGGGGCTTACCTCACTCCGAAGAAAAGTGGCAGTGCAGCAGGAAGGTTCTGTTTTCGGTGCTGTCTTACTGCACAACGTGGTCGTTCTTTGTTCAGGTCCCATGAGGCCAAGGTAAAACCGCATCTTTTTGCTACTGGGTTTTTCCAGTTAGCAAAAAGGCATGGTTCTACTTTGGTCTCCCGTGGGACCAGAATGAAGGACAACATTGTGCAGTAAGGCAGCACCGAAAACAGAACCTTCCTGCTGCACTGCCACTTTTCTTTGGAGTGCAGTAAGCCTTTTGGTCATCACTCTAGCAAAGCCAATAGAAAATACTGAATTCCTAATGGAAGTATTAAACAAGTATGGAGAAATATCAGGGTGTAAAACCAAAAAGGAAAAATCAGATATACTTATAAAAATAGAGAACTGATACTTTATAAAAAGGCAGGAATTAAAATTGAGAAGAAAATAAAGTACCTAGGAATGACTATCACTAAAAAGTAGTCAGACCTTTTTTGGGAACAAGAAATTACAAAGCCAACTTTAAAAAGGTATAGAGAACTGAAACAAGGTGAACCTTTCACTACTGGGCAGGATATAAACTATCAACCTGACAGTGTTACCAAAAATACATTTCCTGTTCCTAATGATTCCTACACTTACGACAGATTGACCATTTAAGAATTGGCACAAAGATATCACCACGTTCATCTGGAAGGGAAAGAAATTGAGAGTACGACTAAAGATATTACAGGATGCCAAAGAAAGGGCACATTTAAGATCCCTGAAATTCAAACTATATTATGAAGCATGCTGTATCTCCTAAAATAAAAGAATGGATAACTGTTGAAAATAGAAGGCTTTATAACTGGAAGGTGCTGATTTAAGGTATGTTTGGCATGCTTATTTATGTTATGAGAGAGATAAGCTGAACAAGGACTTTAATAACCATTGTGTAAGAAAGGCCTTGCTAAGAGTGTGGGGAAAAAAACAAATGTAGGGTAACTTCTCCTCGCTTTAGATATCGCCATGTGAAGCTTTTCACAGAAGGGAGATAACATCTGGTGGCAAGTGGCTTATTAAAAAGGCAAGATGGAAAATATATGACGAAGTCACAAGAAGTAAATAGAGAAAGATTCAAAACCCAATGGTATCCCTACAAATTTATGAGATTCAAAATGGATTTTAAAACTCCAGGGTTTGAAGCAGAGAAAACAGAGGTAGAAAAGGTACTGTGTACTGAAACTAGCCAAATTGTTGCAAATTTGTATAAAATTTTTCTAAGAATAGAACCGGAAGAAGAGGTTGTAAAAGATCCTATGATTAAATGAGCACAGAATTTGGGACACCCAATACATTTGGTTCAGTGAGAAAACCATGGACGGGGGGATTAGATATATGATGTTCCAAAGTTTAGGGAAAACTACTATAAAATGTGTTGGAAATTTAGAGGTGCACCAAGAACTCTGCCACAGCTGGTGGTCATGTATCAAAGGCAAAGAAATATTAGAGTGAGATACACAACATAACAAAGATCTTGAAGGTAGAGATCCAAAAGAAACCCAAATTTTACTTGCTAGGTATTTTTGAAGACAGACTGGAAAAGGAATATGATGAAATTCTTTATTACATGATGACAGCAGCAGGAATTATATATGTCCAAAAATGGAAAGAAGACAATATTCTGACACAGGATGAATGGCTATTAAAATTGTATGACACAATGGAAATGGATAAATTAACCTGGCTAATTAAAGATAGAATATTATTTTTATTTTTTAAAAAAGAGCAGAACTTAGATTTAAAGTTATTAAGAGGAAAGGTGGGGGACTTTGGAAATTCTGGAATTCAGGGATGTATAAATCAGTAACTTAGAATACTTTACATCTGTATAGATTAGTTTCAAAGGAAAAAGGGACAATTTAGTTTAAATCTGAAGTATAGAGATAACTAAGGAAAGATGTGAGATTTTATTATTATATGGAAGTATATAAGTTGGGTGTATTGGCAGGATGTTCCATTATCATTACATAAATGTAGCTGAAATGGTCAGAGTTGTAGAATACTGGAATAAATGCGTTTATAAGCGATTTTTAAAATTTTTGTTAATAAACAACATGAGTTCCTTCAGGTATTTGGTACATGAGTACAATTTAAGAATATGCCAAGCATACTTTTCCTATAACAAGCGTGGCTAGCTGCCCAGGCCCTCTTTTTTCCAGCTATTCAAACCCCCAAAGGATGTCCAATACACGCCAGGTACAAAGAAAGCTGCTGCCAAAATTGATAATATGATCTCACCCAGGGCTGGTTTAACCTGTCTGCCAAATCAGCATTGGCAGGGGGCCCCGAGGTCAAGAGGGGCTCCCGGGTTGGCCTCCTTAATCTGACGAAGGAGACAGCCAGGAGACAGCCGGGAGGAGCTCCCTCTTACCCTCCTCCTCCAAAAACCTCCTGCTGGCTTTTTTTTTTTTAAAAAAACAAACAAAACAGCCTCTCCAAAACTAAAGAGAAAGAGAAAGAAACAGCAGCCCTCCATGGCAGAAGCTGGAGGGAGAGGCACGCCGGAGAGGGTGAGGTGTGCGAGAGAGAGAGGGGGAATTTGAGGGTTGTCTCCCTCAGAAAGGGCTTCTTTCTTTCTTTCTTTCTTTCTTTCTTCCTTTCTTCCTTCCTTCCTTCCTTCCTTCCTTCCTTCTTTCCTTTCCTTTCCTTTCCTTTCCTTTCCTTTCCTTGCACATAGATCCCCTCCAGCCCATCTTTCCAGCTGCTTTTAACATGTCTTGGTTCCTCTCCCCTCCCTTTCCCCCTTGGTCTTCTTCAGCCATCCAACCTATGTTTAAAAAAACCCAAAGAAGGAGACTCCACCACACTCCAAGGCAGTGTATTCCACTTCCAAACAGCTCTTACTGTCAGGAGGTTCTTCCCAATATTCAGGTGGAATCTCTTTTCCTGTAGTTTGAACCCATGGCTCCGTGTCCTAGTCTTTGGAGCAGCAGAAAACAAGCTTGCTCCTTCCTCAATATGACATCCCTTCAAATATTTAAACATGGCTATCACGTCACCTCTCAACCTTCTCTTCTCCAGGCTAAGCATACCCAGCTCCCTAAGCCGTTCCTCATAGGGCGTAATGGCTTCCAGACCTCGCACCATCCCTCTCAGTATCTTTCTTGTGCCCAGAATTGGAAATGATATTCCAGGTGAGGTCTGACCAAAGCAGAATGGAGTGATACTATTACTTCCCTTGATCTAGACACTACTCCTATTAATGCAGCCTAGAATCGCGTTGGCATTTTTTGCTGCTGCATCACACTGCTAACTTATGTTTAGCTTGTAGTCTACTCTTTATTTTCTTTGAGGAAATCTACACCATTACATTAATTGCTAATAAACAAAAAATATTATGTTAGTATTAATATTATGTATTTAAAAAAAATATTATGTTTTTAAACTAAATTATTGGTGGCAAATTATGTAATATAGTAGGCCCCTCTTATCCACTGGGGATTGGTTCAGGGGTGTGTGTGGATTCTGAATACCATGAATAATAGTGAACGCCATTGAAAATAATGGGACTTCTGGTTTAAAATACCATAGAGTTGCCTTGGAGGGCCTAGAAAAGGCCTAGGGAAGACACATTTTCTAGAAAGACTCTATGGTAGGTGTGCTGTTTTGTGTTCCATGGATAATGAATCCATCGATACGGGGGTCCTACTATAACCTGAACATCCTGTACGGTGAATAGGTTAGGTTACACTGATCTGAGATAAACATATGGGGGCCCCAAAGTAAAGCATTGCAGGGGCCCCCAAAATTCCTTAAACCAGCCCTGATCTCACCTCACTTCAAGTGGTTTGATGGCTGGGGGAATGCCTATGGTAAGCAGGAGGCAAAGGCTGAGATCCTACATGATGGTTATGTGTGGCGTTAAACAATTTCCATATGTGCAAGACAAAAATGCACTGAACAGCTGCACTCCCCACCTCCAGCAGAGAGAAGGCTAAGGTGAAAGCAAAGACTCTTGCACTCACCCATCAATGGGGCTCTCCTGATGAAGAGCTCCCACCCTGCTAGCAAAATCAAAAATGCCAGCTCCTGCTAGCCTTTTCTCTCCATCAAGCCGAGAAGTTTTTAAGTGCATGCAAAACTTTTCAGTTTTTGTTTACTCAGCTGTTTGCTACCATGGAAATATTTTGCGCCTTCACAGTGTTAAGGATCTCAAGTACATCAAGTGGAAAACAACACCAGCTGTAAGCTATCCCCCCATTTTCAAAGCAAGCAACTTGAAACACAAATATGGGGGGGGTCACAAAAATTCATCTGTTTATCCTCTGGAATCAGGAAAAAACAAACCACTTGAATACTATTTTTGAGCACTCACAGGAGAAGCTGACACAATTGAAAAATCAGTACCTATTGGGCATATGAATTTATATGTACCTTTTTGCTTGTTATATTTTGGAAGTTGCTACAACTGGTTCAACATGGTCTGAATTTCAAGTATGAAATTCCATATAAAAATATTTACAGATGCAAATTAAACATCCTTTGCATTCTTTTTATTATTGATGGATACAATCATATTATCTATGATAACAGGTCATAGCAAGCAACAAGCTAAAATAAATATTAATATCTAGTGAGAAATATAGATAGGAATGGTATAAATTGCAGGAAGTTGGACTGGATGGCCCTTGTGGTCTCTTCCAACTCTATTATTCTATGATTCTATGAAATTATTGCAAAACTAGCTAGTTTATTATGGAGTGTGACACTGGTTTTATACTAAACAGAAGGAAACCTATTTTGTCAAAAGCTGTTAAATCAGATAATCTGTACATAGTATTTTCCAATATTTCAAGAAGAGCCAATGTTGGTTACATTGCGTTCCCACCATAAAAACAAAGTATTGGGCACTTTAAGAAAAGATGCAGCAGTTATAATAATAACTGTTATAGTTATTATCAGAATAGTTAGGTTATCTAACTATTACATCAATATTTAACTTCACTAGATGCAGAGAAATCAGTTTAGTTGCCCTTCTAATACTCCACTGAGCCACAGATTTGATTTCTTACCCTGAAGCCACAAGATTCCATTTTATCTTGGAAGCTAAGCAGGTTCAGACCTGCTTAGTACTTGGATGGGGGACTGCCAAGGAATATCAGGTGCTGTAGGTTGTATTTCAGACGAAAGCAATGGCAGATCCCCTCTGAATATGCCTTGCCTAAGAAAACCTTGTGAAGTTCATGGGTTGCCATAAGTCGACAAGTGATTTGAAGGGCACACACATGTGCAATTAAGCAGCATATGCAAATGCACCGCAACCCACCTATCTCAGGTTACAATAACCATGGCAAAAGGCTAAAAGAACAACCAGTGGTTTGCAGATCTTTGAACACTTCCTTTTGTGGGAATCCTTCTTTGTGGGAATCCTGAATGAAATCTTCTGCAGTGGGTAACAGCCATTTAACTAAACGAATTCTCCAAGAGTTTTTGAAACTCGTTAACCTCCCTAAGTGCTAGTTACTGAGATTCGACAGAGCTAAAGACTGAGAAAAGGGCGAATACACCATTTCAAGACACAAATAAATTATGTAAAGGTAAAATGAATGGATGTGGCAGCAAATTGGATTTTAAGAGAAGATCCTGAGGAATTCATAACTTAAGGTTCTTAAAGCAATGGCTCATATGTTCAAGAACAGATCACAATATTTGCAGAAAGCCCCACTAAACACAGTTTAATATGGCTCAAGAAGAACGCCACTGCCTCTAATGAACCCTAATGAGGTCAGCAATCTCGCCTGCTATATGGAACAAACAGCAGGCCTTGATCAAGTAGGAGAGATGAACCAACATACATGTGACCAAGAATATGCCTAATTAACATTCATACAGTTCACAAAGGAATAGGGGAGGAGATCAGGGAAACTAAGAATTTAAGTTCAAGTAAACAGGACTAAGTGGGACACACAGAGTTTGGAAAAACATTTGTCCTGAAACATGTCGCAATACTTTGAAGACATGTAGAATTTTAACGAACAAGGTTATTCATGAACATCTACACAAAGTGACACACACAGTCAATGCAATCACAACAGAAGTATCCCTATGTTAAAAGTACATAGCTATAACAAAGGTAGCAAAATGTGTACAAAGAAGAAAGAGGTGTTTCTATAAATACCAGCACTCCTCCTGATTTTAAAGTATAATTGTTCTACACATTTTTGTCAAGAAAAAGATCCCTAAGGGATATCCAGATTAGCTACCCATTTTACTATATACTAAGCAGAAGAAACCAGACAGGCATTTAAATGAACTACATTGCATGGGCTATAAAAACGGGAAGCCTGGAAGTTATGTATTAATGGAATTAAACCTTACCTAGAAATGAATGAATGATAAACAGACTTAAATTACACCTAAATGGGGAAAAATTGAAAGGAACTGTCAGCATGAAAGAAAAGTGAAATGGACAAAAAAATTAGACTGCAATAACTACTGTTCCAGAAGATACAAGAAATGATTTGTCAAATACAACCACTCTCCAAAATAAATTACAGTCACACTTTCACAACACTCTTCTTCCCACCCACAAGATCTTTGACACAGCCACTGGTGCATTTCATTCATCAAATCAGTAACTACAACCCTATCACTACAGTAACCTCCCAGCAGTCACAAGAAACACCATCTCCATAAAGAAGCCGTATAAAATATTGTGTGGGGTGTGCTCATTATGTCATGCAAGTGTGAGAGTTTATGTCTTTCATTGATGCAAGTCCAATTTCTGCATGACACTATTTAAAAGATGTTACTTGCACCGTTGGTTTTACTACAGGCCCCTCAATCAAATACATGCTCTACATGTCCAATTATGAGTATAACCAAAGCCTGTTTGAGAACTGGTCACAAGAGGGAGTCTTGGCCATGCAAAAGTTTTAATGTGAGCATGTTTGAGGAAAGGGATGGCAGGAAAGAAACAGAAAACCTATGCAATATATCTAAGGCTACTTCACTCATGACATTTTTCCTACATGGTCATAACATTCATTTAAGGGGAAAACCATGTATAAATATCATGTGGAATTCACACTATGTATGATTTGCTGCAGTTTTGTGTCTGGAAATTTCAATGCAATTTGCTACCAAGATTTTTTTCTTACATAAGTATGATAAGTAAAATGTGTAAAGCAGTCTTTAGTATTTTCAGAAACAAGAATCAAGAAAATCAGCAATAAAAACTCAAATGAAAAACTGAAGCACATAAAACAGATGCAGAGCAACACACGTATTCTGCAACAAGACTCTACAGTTTGTAAATTAAAAACACACATTTTGTAAAAAAGTATGTACACATTTATGTGAAGACAGCCAGGAGCTGCTAGCTACATCCATGCCTTAATGAAGGAATAGGCATGCATACTGTTAAAGAAACTGAAATGAAAAAGTTAGTATGCTAACAAATGCACATGCACAATTAAAATAAAGCTAACCTTAGGTTCACTTTCTGCATCTTCCTCTTCCTCTCCTTCTTCTTCACCTTCCAATTCCTACATTTAAAATAGAAGTAAGATAAAAACACTTTTTAAGAGAAGCACAGTAAAAGGAACATTGATACTGACCATGAAAGTTCCCTCCTGCTGATATACAGAGGCATCCAGCTATGAACTATCTCCTTCTGTTCTTCAGGAGACAAGACCCACATGGACACTTTTCATCTACTACACTTTCTCCCTGTAGGCATGTCCACAGTTCCATTTCATAGCCTCAGTTGTAGTAGGAAGAAACACAAAGACATGGAGAAAGAAGGAAAATTGAGAATTCTGGGCAGTATGAAGTGAGGCATGTGAGCTGAAGGCAGCCACTTAGCAAGGACATGGTGATGGCTGCCTTGTGAATGCAAATATTAATACAAAGGAACAGTGAGTGAAAATGTTCCATTCTTCTCTTGGCAGAGGAGGCATCCACCTGTGGGATATGCAAAGCTATATAGTATGCTGGGAGAGTTAGGTGACTGCCCATAATCAACAAAGATGTGTTGTAGCAGTCTCCATCCAAAGGCTGATTGCAGACGTGTTTGTCTTGTGCTGCCTTGTGAAAGTGGCTATGAGGATTCATGAGGTCACCCAGAAAATCAGTTATGGGTGTGTTTGTATACAGTGTATGTAATGTGGCAGGTTGCCCTAGCAGAGTAACCCAGTGTAGACTGCATCGCTAGAGAAATAAGTGCAAAATATCAGTGTAGAGGTGGACATTTCCCAAGGAGGTAAGATGAAAGGATACAAATAAGTTATCTGTCTGAAAAATTCTGAGCACCCTTCTGACACGTAGCTTATGCCAGGAGAGCTTATATGACTAGTTTGGACACACTGGCAGATTTGCTCCTAAGATCTGTAGAAGCCAGAAGCAACATTCAAGTACAACATGTATACTATGAATGAAAGATCTGTAGATCTTTTTCTTGTGAAAAAAAATGCACCGATGCTTGCTGACTGAGAAGGTATAGAATTCTGACATTCAGCATGCTGAAGTAATGCCAGGAGAAATGGCACTCAGACCAACAGAAGTATTCTGTTCTCACTGCATGCAGAAAACATATGTAGATTCCAGGAAATGAACGGCTGAACTGTAAGTAACCTAAACAGAAAAATAACTACCGTAAACACCAAGTGGTCTTGCTTCCCACTCGGACAGAACTGAGAATAGAGGACAGAGGCCTGTTGCATCAAGGTGCTAGGCTTGAGGCCTAGCTTCAAATCTGTTTTTAAGTCTAGTAACTCTAATATGCAAATCATCCTCTGGTTCATCTTTTTCCTCCTTCACTGAACAAAGAACTTTCAGGAGGGTCTGTAGATCCTGTTAGCTAATCACTTTCTAGATGCCGCAAAAGCACTTACAACTTCACACAGATAATCTTATTTTCAAGAGAGAGCTCCTCTCAGTTTCAAAGTAGCTAATAAGTAGCAGGGAAACCTGGATTTCTGTGAGGGAAGGTTATATTTGATTGGAAGAAGTAACAACATTTTGCTGTTACTGTGTACCTTCAAGTTGTTTTGAATTTATGGCAACCCGAAGACAAACTTATCACAGGGTTTTGCTCTTGCCTTCCTCTGAGGCTGAGTGCATGACTTGCTCAAGGTCACCCAGTGGGTTTTCCATGTCTGAATGGGGATTCAAACTCTGGTCTTCAGAGTCGCTGTCCAACACTCAAACCACTACACCACACCGAATCACACACTACTCCTACCCCTGCCATAAAAGTAGAGCTATGGCCTACTGAAAGAGAGGCAAGAATCTGGTTTGTCCTGTGTGTTCACATGTATTTTGGCAACCATGTTCTCTCTCCTTCCCATACAAGGAGACTGTCATACAAATGTTTTGAGAGCTTAAAGTACTAGGGGGGAGCATGATGAGTTTTGGTCAGTTTATGTTCTGGGTCACTTCTTTTTTTCCATCAGGAAACCCAGATCATTTGGTCATGATAACATGCTCCTGAACCTTGGAAGTGTGATCACAATTATGGGGTGAGGATCCTTAACTAGCACTCTTTAGGTCATACTACAGAGTTAGGACTAACTATTGTGAAGAATACTGAAAATTGGGAGAGATGATGATTTTGCAATGTTTGTGGACTATGTGGTTTTGAAAAGTTAATACTTTTGCAGAAGCCTCTACAGAGGGCAAGACCAAAATAAAATCTTAATGTACAATTCTTCATACTAAAGGAATGGGCTAGATCCTTGAGAGCCACTGCTCTGTGATTTTGGGAATATCTGGTTGCCTGCTGAATCTTCTTCAGCAGAGGGAGACAAATCTCTTGAGATGTTGGGCAGTGTCTAAGTGTCAGAGAAAAACAGATGTAGCTAACTTCTGAAGTGGGTCACCAACAATCTGTGCTGTTGCATGCAACTCAGGGGAATTGCAGGTGAACCATGGGAATGGTTGATGGGGGGGGGAAATAAAAAGCTGTGAAACGGTTAGGGAAAAAGGCATCTCGTGGGTCTGAAAGAGCTGTGAAAATTCTCCTCATGGAAACAAAACTGGGGGTTGAGTGGGGCATCAGGGGTGTGATCTTCCAAGGACCCATCAGGCTGCCCACCCCAATTTACACTTTAGTGCGAGGGTGGGAAACATGGTCTTCCACATGTAGAACTATACTCCCATCAACACTAGCTAACAGTGAAGCTGTTGGGAGATGCAGTCCAACAATATCCAGGGATTGCTTTAAAATTTCTTTGCCAAAGAAGTAAGAACTCTTGAAATATCAGAATAGGTAATACTGGTTCTGGAGACAGAGGCAGACTCACAGGAGCTCTACAATAATCAATATTCAACCAAATGCAGTTAAAGACAGCTGAATGTGTGAAGAACTAGAATGCTGTAGTGGATGTCAGGACATTCTGTTGGACAAGGAACCACTTTCTGAAGTGGTCTAGTCTCAGGAAAGGACAGGTTGCTTACCTGTAACTGTAGTTCTTTGAATGGTCATCTGTGAATTCACACAATTGAGTAATTCCTGCACCTGTGCAGAGCACTTTGGAACCTTCTAGAAACCCTTGCATAACATTTTGGTGGTAGCTCCGCCCACCATCCCATGACCTATATAAGGGCGCTTCCCACCCAAACATCTCAGTTCCAGGAACACCGCATTAGCAGAATCTACGGAAATCAGGCAGGGCACAGGTTTGTGTGAATTCACAGATGACCACTCAAAGAACTGCTGTAGTTACAGATAAGCAACCTGTCCTCCTCCTTCATGGTCTCTGTGAATCCACACAATTGGGAGACTAGCAAGCTACCCTAAAGGAGGCGGGAGTGCACTGTACCCGATCAAAGAAAAAGAGGCGATTAGCCATAAAAAGGACACTACAGAAAAAGGAGACTGCAGACAAAGTATAAGATAAACCACAAAATATGTATTAAGAGGCATAACTGTAATATCAGAAAAAGCACCAAAAAACCGAGGCACATGACCTCCATAAGGCATGCAAAGCAGCAGTAGGCATGACAAAGTAAGCACACAACATTGTTATGCAATGGAGGAGAACAAAACTGCTCATGCAAAACATGTACGAGCCCGTGCAGCAGTGTCCACTTTATAATGAGAAACAAACATTAACAGGGATGACCACAAGGCTGCCCTACAAACATCCTCCAGCAGAACACCCCTCATGAATGCAGTGGATGCAGCAACAGCTCTAGTGGAGTGACTCCGCAGAGTAGTAGGAACAGGGCGACCAACACGCTGATAAGCAAGACGATTAGCAAAGGAGACCCATTTGGAGAACCTCTGGGTTGACAGAGGAAGACCCCTTCTGGGGCCCACATAACGGACAAAGAGTCTCAAAGAAGTCTGGAACAAATGGGTTCTGTCAATGTAGAAGGAGAGCACTTCATGCGTATCCAGCATATGTAGAGAGAGCTCCAAATTAGAAGAGGTAGTCTGGAAGAAGGCAGGTAAAACGATATCCTGATTTAGATGAAATGCTGAGATGATCTTGGGCATAAAGGAAATGTCCAGTCTCAGAACAACTCTATCCGCATGGAGGCAGGTGTAGGGAGGGCCCATCCTTAACATGCAAAGTTCACTAGCCCTCCTGGCCGAAGTGATAGTCACAAGAATGCCATTTTGTATGACAGAAGGCACAAGTCACAGGCGGTGAGCAGCTCAAAGGGGGGCTTTGACAAGGCAGACAAAACCAACTCCAGGCTCCATGCCAGCGCAGGAGGAAGATCCAGTGAGTGGAGATTCTGATACCCCCTAAGAAAGCTTTTCACAAGGGGATTAGAGAAACAAGAAGGCTTTCCCTGCTGTCTGAATCACCAGGAGATAGCAGCTAGATAGCAGTGAATGGAGGACAGCAAAAGATGCTGGTCAGCCAAAGACGTGAGAAAGTCCAACACATGAAGGAACGACGCATCCTCAGTTGCAATGCCCTTGCCAGCTAGAAAGGTGGTAAATCTTTGCCATTTATAGGAGTAAGAATGGCGTGTAGAAGGCCGTTGAGCTGCCCCAATAACGGTATGCACCTGCTTTGGCAAAAGGTCTAAAGCAATACCCTCCATGCTGTCGGCTTTATGGTCCGAAGGTCTGGGCGGCGAACCCTGCCGTTCTGAGTTGTGAGTAGATCCAGGTGAAGGTGAAACCTGTGGAGAGCTGGAGATCAGCAAACCAGTGCCGCCTGGGCCGCCACAGAGTGATCAGGATATAGGCAGCCCTGTCCTGCTGAATCTTTGCCAGAACTCGAGTGATGAGTGGAAATGGCAGGAAGGCATAGATGATCTGGCCTGTCGATGTGAAAAGGAAGGCATCACCGAAAGAGCCCAATGTTGTGGGCTCTCAGGAGCAAAACCTGTGGCATTGCCAGTGCTCCAACAAGGCAAACAGGTCAATAGATGGCTAAGCCCACCTGTGGAACAGGAGCCAAAAAACCTTCCTGCAAACCATCCACTTGTGGCACAATGACGCTGATCTTCTGAGGGCGTCTACCTCCCCATTTTGATCCCCTGGGAGACAGATGGCAGACAATATGATCTGCCTCTGAAGGCACCAATGCCATATGTGAAACATGAGCGTCAACAGTGTGCTTGACTGCGTTTCCCCTTGCTTGTTCAAGTAGAAGACTATAGAGGTGTTGTCAGAGACAACTCAGACTACTTGATCCAGCAGGGAGGTCTCAAAAGCCCAAAGAGCTTTGAATACGGTGAGTAGTTCTAGAGCGTTTATGTAAAGCTTTTTATCGTCCACAGACCACTTGCCCTTTATGGAGAGTTTGTTCACGTGGGCACCCCAGCCGTTGAGAGACGTCGGAAGTGATGGCCATCGATGGCTGGGGAAGAACGAATGGAAGGCCGAGCTGAACCAAGCGCAGTTCCAGCCACCAATGCAGAATCTTGAGGACCAGACTTGATATAGTGAGGAATTTGAGAGGGCAGTTGGCCAGAGGGTCGAAGTGGCGAATGAAACCATTCTGAAGGGGGCACATGTGGTCAGGCGAAAGATGTGACAAATGTGGTGAACGCCATGCAACCCAGGGGTTTCTGGATGTGCCACATGTGACTCCTCCAGAAACAGATACAGGTGGCCACAACAGATCAAAGGGCCTCGAACCTGTCCTCTGGTAGAAAAGCCTTCCCTTCGGCAGAGTCCAGCATGGCTCCAAGGAATCTGATGGATGGAGTAGGCTGAAGATGGGACCTGTCGAAGTTGACGACAAAGCCAAGGTCCTTGAGAATTGACAGAGTAAGATTAATATTGTCCAGAAGACGACTCTTTGAGACTGCAACCAGGAGCCAGTCATCTAAGTATGGGTAGACAACAACTCCCTACAGATGAAGTCAGGCAACAATAGCCATGCACTTTGTAAAGATGCGAGGGGCCATGCACAGTCCAAACGGAAGAACCTTGAAGCAAAACGCATACGGGCCAATGGTGAAAGAGAAGAATCACCAGTGCTACTTGTGGATCCCCACATGGAAGTATGTGTCCTTTAGGTCCAGTGTAGCAAACCAAACATCTGGTTGAAGGAGAGGAAGAAACAGAGGCCAGCATGACCATCCTGAAGCAGGCTGTTCGTACATAGCGGTTGACGCCCCAGAGGTCTAAGATGGGTCTGAGACCACTGCCCCACATGGTCACAAGAAAGTACCAGGAGAAGTACTCACGACCCAGTTCGCTGGATGGAACTGGCTCTACCGCCCCTTTCTGTAGGAGAGAGTGCACCTCTTCCCAGTAGAGGAAGGGTGGGTGATCTGGTACACGCCAGTAGGTGGACACTGGTGAAACTCTATGGCATAGCCTTACTCCATGATTGATAACACCTAGGTGTCTGTGGTGACAGAATACCAGACAGCAAGGGTGTTGCAAAGTATGTCTGCGAAAGATAGAAAAACCGGCCAAGCTTCAACTGCAGGGATGTGGTCAGTGACATGACAAACTCGCTGCTTAGATGTGTCTGTGGTCGTCTTCTTGAATTGGCTCTTGTAGCAGTTTCCAGAGGGGAACTTCCTGGAGGAGGAAGAAAAGCCTACTGAGTGTTGTGGCCCTGGCAGGTGGAGAAATGAAGTGTCTGTGGAAGGATGAAGAAGAGGAAGGATAGTACCTCTTCCCACCAAAGCACCGAAAGGGAGGTTGGATGGAAGGAAGTCCAAACTTCCTGGCCATAGTACCCATCTTTTGCATATGCTCAAGGCATGAATCAATTTCGGAATGAAAGAGACCACGTTCATCAAAAAGCAAGTCTTCTATAACCATCTGGGCAGATGCAGACAGCCCTGAGGAACGTAATCAAGCATGGCGGCACAGTGCAACAGTGCTTGCCACTAATTTGCCAGTGGAGTCAGCCAAGTGCTTTGAGGTCTGCAGCTGATGGCCATCCAAACTGTACCCTTCATCTTTAAGAACCGACAGGACGCAACAGTCCTGGCACTGCAGCTTTTCAAAATATAGTGAGGCTTTATCCCAAAGAAACCTTTGGTATGCAGCCATGAAGGCCGTATCGTTGGCCATTTTGGTAAGAAGGCAGGCCAACATGTAGATTTTCCTGCCAAAAGCGTCCAGCTTCTTTCCTTCTTTATCAGCTGGAGTTGAGTGGAGCTTGTGAGAGATTTGAGACTGCACTGCGTCTACTATGATAGAGTTGGGCTTGGGATGTCTAGCAAGCTCAGAGGCAGCATCCTTATCCATCCTGTAAAGGTTATCCAGTCTCTTAGAAGTGACAGACGATGGGGTGGACCACAAGCTCTTTAGGACTTGCATTAGGTACAGCAACAAAGGCAATGTAGGCAGTGGGGGTACTTGTCGATTTATGTCTCCAAAGATGGGATCCTCCACAAAGGGAGCAGCATGAGACACCTGAATGCCCAAGGCCCTGGCCATGTGAGCCATTTGCTCTGCAAAGGCATGGATACCATCGGTCGGAGAGGGTGGATTGGTGTCATCTAATTGACTGGGAGGAGATGGCTGCTCAACAAAGAGGCTGAACCCACCAAACCCGACCCAGCATCAGACACGACAGATGGCAATCTAGTGGGAGGCCACTTATTCCTAGACGGCGACTGGGAGCACCATGGGGATGGCAAGGAAAGGCAAATCTGGTCCAATGGATTCGGGACAGGTACATCCTGGCCAGTGTTAGTGGCTTGCACTGGGGGTCGGAGGAATTGGAGTCAACAGTGATACAGGTTGAGGTGGATCACCCTCCAGGACTGGTTCCAATGGCCTCTGGATATCAGGAGAAAGACACCTTGGGGAATACAGGTCGTGCTCATGTCAGTGACGATGAAGGTTGGCCTCGAAGGAGCATCACAGCCATGGTGGACACTCCCAGAAATACCAGTCCAGGGTCATCATAATGACTGTGATACTTGTCCACACGATGATGGTTGTCCCAATGACTGCCATGAAACTGACAAGGTGAACAGCTGTAGGGATGATACTTGCAACGGGACAGGCTCCGAGACCAAGAGGACCAATGTGAGGAAGGGCCAGAACACAACCTGGACCAGCTCTTGGAACCACCCCAGGACCGGGATCGAGGCCAATGCTGGCAGTATCAATGTGGGGAGCAGGAAACTCTTCGTGGGGTCCTTGAACAGCAACGAGGGCGGCTGTGTGAATCCAAATGGGACTGGTGATCCCGAGAAGGACGTCACAGTAGCGGCCGGAGTGGTAACTGTGGATGGGATAGCTGTGGCCTTGGTACTGGAGGGAGCAGTTTATCACTTGAGGTGTCCTGAGGCAAGGTCACAGATGCAGATGTGACCTCCTGCGACACCTGAATGATATCCAGATCTGGCAAGAATTCCCAAATCTCAGCCTCCAAAACTAGCTCTGAAGAATGGTGAACGGTGGCAAGCTCTAGAGAAATGTCGATCCAGACCAGGGACTCCAGGTGAACAAGAGAGGGCTGCCTAGATGGACACCTATCCAACTGGAGAAGCAGGGTGTTATGTCCCATGGGGGCCTGCTTAACCAGAACTGAAAGGACAACATCAGGGCGAGAAGAGTGCTCCATGGCACATTCTTTTTCTTCTTCCATTTCTCCTGGTCCCTGTCTACATCTGCCCTCGTTGGCAACAACAGGCACAACGGTACTGTAGTCGACCTTATTGAGGTTAACAGTTTCAGTGGTACCAAGGTTGCAGGTACCAACGGTTTCGACAGTACCAAGGCTGACTGTCCTGAAGTTGACAGTATCGCTGAGTTCGAAGTCGTTGATACCAGAGGCAATGAAAAGTGCAGACCCGGGGTGGTACCAGTGGCACCACGATGGGCCTTACCATCAGAGTGATGTCTCTCCTTCGTCGCAAGAGGAGTGGAATGGGGGTTAGTGGACAGAACCTGCTCATAAAGAAGGGCTTTAAGCCGGGCCTTCTGATTTCTCCTGGCTTGACAAATAAAGGCATTACAAAACTTGTATTTTTGGATGTCATACTCCTCCCCAAGACAGAGGAAACACTTTGAGTGCCCCATCTGTCTCTGGCATATTGACACCACAGCCCAAGCAGGCCTTGGAAAAACCAGAGGACACCATGAAGGAGCCAAGTAGGCTGCAAAGGCCTTAGCCGAACAGTAACTGAGAACAACAAAGCCAGAGGAAAATCCAGAAACAATCTAAATCCAGTCCAAGATCAAAAAACAAGCTGTAGAATGAGAAATCGGAGGAATAAGCAGAACAGTAGTCAACAGTCTGAGGTCAAAACACAAGAAAAACAGTAAGGACGCAGAGAAGTGCTCCTTGTGTGCAAATAGTGGCAGGAAAAAATAGGAACTGAGGCATTTCGACAGGAAGTGCCCTTATATAAGTCATGGGATGGTGGGTGGAACTACCACCAAAATGTTACATAAGGGTTTCTAGAAGGTTCCAAAGTGCTCTGCACAGGTGCAGGAATTATCCAATTGTGTGGATTCACAGATGACCATGAAGAACACTGATGTTCCCCAAGATGTGGATGCCAGATCCTGAGCAGCAGAACATAATGCTGAACACAACAGACCTCAAACAACTAAGATATGGAAGTAAGCTTTCTACATTACTGTAAGATCATTCCTTTACTTCTAGATCAGTAGAGGTGAGAGTGACAGGATGCCTCTTAACAAAACCATCAAGAGCTTCTTCAAAAGGGCTCTGCTGCTGGATAATTTCCTCCCTTAGGAGAAAGGTCAGGAAACTCATGGCCAGGTTCAGTCAATGGATGAGCTTGCAACACTGTGCACATGTTATGTATATGGCTCTCTTTTAGAGCACTCTCTGCTCTGGTGCTATTCCAAGAAAGAAAAGAATCAAAACATTAGGAAGAACTTCCTGACAGTAAGAGCTGTTTGGAAGTGGAATACACTGCCTCGGAGCATGATGGAGTCTCCTTCTTTGGAGGTTTTTAAACAGAGGCTGGATGGCTATCTGTCGGGAATGCTTTGTTTATTCCTGCATGGCAGGAGGTTCGATTGGATGGCCCTTGTGGTCTCTTCCACTTCTATGATTCTATAAAAAAAGAAAGAGGAAATATGTCTATTCTACTTATGGAAGCATTTCTTTTTTTCTTTTTTAGACGCTGCCCAGAAATGTCTAATAATGCCATCCTATATTTTTTGCACAAAGTGTCTCCGGGGAAAGGGTTAATTAGAGACAACAGAAGGAGAGAGAATTTGCTCTGTGAAGCCAGGAGAAGAAGCCCTTACCTGCTCCTGGAATACCTGAGCTAAGATTGAATTTGAGAATCCCCTGAATCTGAAAGTACTGTAGTTCAAACTGAGTCATACTGCCCATCTGTGCTCTCTGGTGGTCATGAACATTATTGCTATCAAAACTGATACAGAAAATGATGCCAATTTTTCGGTGACCTGGGGTTTGGGGATAGCTCTCAAAATTGTGGTTTCGTGGTTAGCTCTAACCACCAATGAAGAATATTTTAAATGATTATCTGTAGTAGTAGCTGTCAAAGAGAACAGGTGTTTTATTATCTTAAAGTTGTAAAGGGATTGATGGCTCTCTGGAAATTGCTTCCAGTAGCTTCCTAATATGCTCACTTCTTATCATCAGGATTGTAAATTCACTTTTCTATGTGAACTATCAAAAAGACATGAAAACAGGAGAAACTAGTAAGGAAAAGCCGCATTGGATTTTTAAAAAATCCAATGAAGAAAAAAGGAAACACAGAAGAGAATCAAGATGAAGAAAAACATAGGTTTCAATTATAATTAAGAGACTGAGTTAAGCAAAAAGTAGAGGAAAAAACAAGCTTCTGATCTGAATGAAGATGGGAATGAATGTGCCAGGAAAATGGAACTGAAGAAGGGCCTACAGGTGCAGGTGGTGAATTAAGTTGCACAGTTGCCATCTTCTGAAGAAAAAAATGAGGAAACTCAGAGCTGCCCTAAGATTAATCAAACCTACTTTAAAGATCTTGCAAGTTTACAAAAAATGAGAATTCTGTCTTCCAGTCTTTCAGTTTTGCTCTACATATGCCCTTCATATGAATTAATTTATCTTTTCCACATCAGTTAAAGTGCTAATAAGCACTAAAGCATTAGAAGATTTGAAAAGTCTCAAACCATCAGCCCCCAAACTCCCCATCCATGGGTCGCAGCTGTATTAACCATGTCAACTAGATTTACCGGAGGAACTATTTGGCTAATTATTCTCCATTTTTATTAAAAGTCAGATTATTTTATCTATGAAAAGCTTCAGCACCTGGCTCAAGTACTTGAAAATAAGGAGCAAGAGTCATCACACTGACTATAATACTTGAGATTTTTATGATGCTGAAATATTGGGGGGAGGGAATCTGTCTAGAGCTCATTTCCATATACACTTAAAACAGCACTTCAGAGCATGCATTTTGTATTCCGTCCGATCTCTCATTATGTTCTAGGGATGAGGGGGCAATTTTTAAAATAATAGAACAAAATCTAATTTTACATTGGCCTTCTATACTGTGAGGGAATCATGACCTTTCATCCATCTTACTTTACAGAGTATGACTTCGTAAGCATTTCGCATAATGGCTGCTCAAGCAGAAGCCAGCTAGCTCTCAGCATGAGAGGAAAGGGCTGTTAAGCAAAAGTTTGTTATTAAAACCAGCTCATACCAACAAGGTAAGCCAACAATGAAATAGCCATGGCTCTGAAAAAGGTGCTTCCTTGGATTACTAGAAAAGTAAATATTTCCTCCCCTTCACCATGGAAAATGCAACCAAAAGATAAACAGGATTTTACTCACCTCCTCTTCTCCTTCCTCTCCTTCTTCAAACTAACGAGAGGAGGAAAATTGTTTACATTCTACTTTAAACATTAGCAGATAAAACACGTATATGCATTCTAGACAGTCTACATTGCATCCTCATTCTTTCAATACATAACTACTTGCTATTATTTAAACCATACCCACTAACACTTTCATATTTACAATGAAGGACTGAATACTGTACAGTTCTGCCTTTCTACCATTTTTTTTTCCCAGAGAAGAAAAAACAGACTGAAGGGTTCAGGACAGTCTATTGCTTTCAAGGTCCTTTCTAAAGAAGCAACACCATCCTAGCAGAAAAAATTATCTTGCCTTGAGCAGTTTCTAAAAGATTTTTGTTCATCATAAAAATAAATCCTGCCCAAAAAGAGCCATTCATTTCTATTAATTTATTTATTCTTTAAGACACACAGTAAGAGGAAAGGGCAATTATACCAAAAAAAAGAAAAGGCATGATAGCTATCGCTGCCTTAAAAGGTGGTAAATAGCGTAGTGGCTAGGAGACTGAGCTGGAAAGTTAAATGTTGCTTTCAGCTACAAGTTCACTAAGCATTAGTTGACAAACCACTATTTTTTTCAGCTTCAACCCTCTATCTACACCGATGGGGATAATACCAATCTATTTTACAGAGCTTTTATATGGATTACAAAAGTTATTAAAATGAATTTCTGTATTAAGTATTTCTACACAGTTCACCCTCATGTCCTAGCATCTGTTCAACAACTCCCACATTTCAACTCCATTTATGCTGGCACTTACAATAATAAGTAATAAGGAGAAAACAAGAGTCAAATATAAGACCTAACCAGCTATCCAATCAGAACCCCACAATTTAAGTGTAACATTATTTTGTCCTCAAAAATAACTGAGTTCACTTTTATAATTAAAGCTCACCACTACAAGATTAAAAAATGCTTGAACACAGGGAAAAGAAAAAATTGAGGTGTACACACAATGAAGTAATTTTAAAAGATACATACATTATCATCATCCTCTATAGCTTCCCCAGTGAAATAAAGTACAGCACGGGGCACTATTCTTTCACGGAAGAAGTGCCCAACTTCAAAGTCTATAGCTAACGTACATTCTGAATCTTCATCCTAGCAAGTTAAGAAAAAAAAGTATGAGAATGCCAAAAAGGAAACCTTTGACATGACTGATAGATATGAAATTAGTTTATGAATTAGGCCAGGAGTTTCTAACTCTACTGTATGTTTAAAATGTGAATGATAAAATATTTTCCTGGTCCTCAAACATGAATGTATCACCAATATATCCACAGCATACTATTTTTAACAACCAATCAGTTCTTTTTAAGCACAAGACTAAGATATGAGTATCAAATTTCTGACACAGAACAAAATACTGTATTTTGAAAAACTGCATTTAAATCACTTGTGACCAACTTTGGAGAACAGGTAAAGAGATTAAATTAATGTTTAGGAGGCAGACAGCAGGGGGTGTTACTACTGAGCTTTCTAAAAACTTGTAATACTGCTAATGGAAAACTGGGTGAATGCAGTTCTACGTGTGAAATTACATCTCTACACATCTGTACACATGAAGCATCTGAAGTACCACTGATATAAATGTGTGTGTATCTTCATGTCACCTGTCAACTTATAGTGACCCAATAGATTCCATAGGGTTTTCTTAGGCAAGGAATAGTCAAAGGTGGTTTTGCCAGTTCCTTCCTCTAAAATATAACCTACAGCACATGGTATTTGTTGATGGCCTTCCATCCAAGTATTAAAAAGGGCTGACCCTGCTTAGCTTCCAAGATCAGACAGGATTTGATGCATATAGGGTGTTCAGGCCCTCGCTGGTATAAATAAAGGTCACCAAATACATTTTGATGCCCAATGCACATATAAAACAAGTACCTACCATCTATCTTTTAACAACTGCATTCTCCTACACTCATGGTGGCAGGAAGGTAACGAGGATAGATCAGCATCTGCCCACAATCACCAGTCTGTTACACTACAGCTCAGTGCCATAGGGTCATATTTCCTGAAAATTACCCCAGTTCTCAAACAATGAGACAGGTGTGCCATCATGGGTGGGGTTTTCTCCTTGGTTACTTGGGCTTCTAAAAATTCCTCCTGAATGGAATAGGCTAATGTGGAAAACACTGTGGATGAGTCCTGTTCTTGGGGGCATAGGGTTCATTGTGAGAAGTGTGTTACCATTCTTTGAAGTGTGCTAGCTTTCTAATTAAAAGCATGGCCATGGGTATAAAAATACTGAAATAAGACTTACCAGTGATTCTCCATCTCCTGAAACTACAAAGAAAGAAAGAAACCAGTCTAAACCATTAAAGGTCCCAACTCTACTCATGTTCTAGTATGAAAATTGCTCAAATGAGAAGTCAAACTAAGAAAGATTCTGAGACTTCTGTGTGTGTCAATGCCAAGGGAAAACCAAGATTCCATTTTCTAAGTCCCTCCTTTCATCTAGCTCCTTCTATTTGATTCTCTCACCAACAGCTCAAGGCCAAAACAGTGAGTGAAGACAACTGTACAAGTATAAATGGCATTTGCAAAGCACATCCCTGATAAATGTTTCAATATGGAAGATGAAGTGCTGTGTGATGCAGCTTTGAGTTAAAAACCCAGGAGAGATCAAAGTCTACAGCATCAGAAAGAGAGCTAAGCACTATAAGCTTGCATTTATCTCACATAATAGGAAATGGAAAAGAGCTCATTTAATATGCTATAAAACACATAAACATAAAATAAAAGTACTACCACTGTGAAGTATATCCAGTGTTCTGCTAGCAGCTGCAATAGAAATTTTCTCCTTCTCCCCTTCAGCCCTCCATAAAGTTTAAAAAAGAAGTCTGTAGAATTCTGTAGTCCTCCAAGGTAGTTTTGGAGGTGAATAGGGGGCTGCAATGTGTAGGGAGGAGTGTCTCTTCTCCCAGTTCTGCTGTATTCTGCTATTCCATTAGTGGAAGTCCACCACTGAATGCCACCTTGTAACACAACTGTTCAGTACTAATAAATATGCTGACCCACAATACTAAGAACTCAAGGGCAAAACTAAACATACTTCGTATGTTAAGCACTAATTGCCACCTCATAGAGTAGTTCTGCAACTGTATCAATGTAGAAGAACACAGTTGTCAACACAACAACACTGCATTCTTCCACATTCCTATTTCAATCTTTTGTGATTGGGACAGAATGGTCAATAGAAAAGCTGTTCAGCCCTGCTGGTTCACATACTGTTTTCTCTACACAGTTGCACTTCTTTTCATTTTTCAAGAGAAACACACCTTATTTGTTACCCCTAACACTGTCTTCAAAAAACATGCATTAATTACAAGAACAAATTTTGAACTTGGGCGTTTAAAGATAAATTTGGGGATTCAAGGGACATAAGATCTGGAAAAGACAGGGCACCTTACAGCCCAGCTGATACACAACTACACAGAAGGTCCTTTATTCATTTAGAAGATGAAGTGAGTAAAGTGTGGTTTGTAGGATGCATCTGGGCCTTTGGCTCTATGGCTGCAATTCATGAATTCTCCCCAGAACTTGACCTAATTTTTAGGTTTTTAGTGTGATTTTAGGGCAACCTGCTCAAAACTCTCCACCCCTGAAGGACCCTCCTGCACACCACCAGAATCCCTGTACACTTTTTCTTTTTTTCCTTTTTTTTCCATATCCTGGCCAAAATTACAATCAGAAGTGATGGAATATAATTTCTAGTCACTATCTGACCTGGAATACAACCTAAAAGGAAGCATTTTTGTGCACTGCCAGGAGGTTGGAACTGACTCCCTGCCTCCACACAATTGCCCCTGATTTAGAAGGTGGCCTATATGTCCACTCCACATGCACTACATGTCAAACAAGGAGGGCCATGACATTTTAAATGTGCAACAGACAACGACAAAATAGATTTCAGTTTCCTTAATGAAGCAAACAAGGGGGGGGGAAACCCTAAGAGCCTTTGAAAGCCACCATGATGATGAGATGCTATTTTTCCAAGTCTTATAACACCCTTAAACACCTCTGCAGTCTGAACAAGTTAAACGAATTTAACTTTAAATTTTGTTTAGCCAAGTTAATTGTTAAAGCAGTTTTGATTTTTCGTGCAGGTGAATAATTTGTAGAATTCGACACTCCTAATGTGGTAGAAATAACAATTCAACGAATAGGCAATATTACATAGACAACAGTTAAAACAAGACAGTTCACAGCAGGGCTCAGGTGTAGCTCAAATTATGGTGTGTGACACACGAAAGAAATTCAAAGCTAAAGTTACTTAGATTCAATATTGTTGACATGTGTAATAGCAGGTGGGAGGTTTCACAACCTACTGACTTAATGATATACAGCTTCTGTCACCAATTACCTATAAACAAGCTTTACAGATTAAAAGCTTTCCTTCTCTCTCAATGTAACTTATCAAGAAAGGAAATTCAGCTAGTCATGTCTGGTTAATTCTTCCCTGCTAACTTATTACAGTTACCATAAGAGTCAGGAGGTAGAGGGGAGAAAGCCTATAAATCCTTACTTTCTTCCATGCCTACTGCAAAGCCAACAACACAACTCCACAGTAGAAAGCCCAACTGCTTTAAGGTGGGTAGGGAAAGTCTACCATTTTTTAAGGTCTTGTATGCATGCAAACTGTATGGTAAAAGAAAAAGGGTTCTTTAATATTCTTCCCAAATTAACAAAAGCAGATTCCAAACAGGCCTGAATAGTCAGATGTAGAAACTAATTGGCAACTCATTTTGATTCATCTTTCTTATACAGACCAACATCCTTATGGAGGTACAGCTCAATATTATAATTATAAATTATATTTTCATATTATCTGCCCTTCTAAGGCAACCAAGTACAGAACAGAATTACTGGCACATTTTGCTGGTGAATCTTCATTAGCCACTGTAATAAGAGTGAACTTGGGTGGTTAAGTGCCTATCAAACTGGAAGTGAAATGGGACCCAAACATTAAAGAGTGGCTTCCATACACCCAGACTCTAGAGAATGAAAATAACTTTGTAAATGAAGAAAGGCACAAAACATGAACACAATGCAACTATTTTTTCATGTTTTTATATAAAAAAGTTTGATAAAATATACCTAAGTAGCGAGGGCAGATTAAACCGAATCATGCTTACCTTTTATTGGATTGAAGAAGTTAAAAAAGGAGTCATTGGGTACTTGCTTAGTAATTGTTCTGACTGTGCCCCGTCCCTTGTGTTTCTGTTTCTTCTTTATTGTTTTAACTGTAACATTTTTTCCTTTCTTCCAGTCAATAGTACATCTGGAGATAAAATAAATGTATATGCCAGTGACATTAAAAAGTGAAGAGCCATGACGAACACCTATCAGCTTTTCAAACTAAAGATAATTTCCCGTGAGGATACTGATAGCTTTCTATAGCAATAATACTAGGTACATTCAACTTCATATAAGGAAAAGGGGAGTGATAGCTTTGATGCACAAAAAGAAACATTAAGAAAAGGTAGGGGTCTATGTTCTACTACTAAAGAAATCTATGTACAAGCCATCTGTAACCAAATGGAAGGAAAAAGGAAATGACAAGAGGAGAAAGTCATGGCATCAGTAACATCCTGAACACAGTATGAATAGATGGGAGGAAAAATTGGTGATATTCTTCACAGGCAGCAACCAATAGCTACCTGCAAAACAAACAAAATAATCTCCAAAGCAAGAGTGATGGAACTGCCAAATTTCTGTTAGCAAATATTAGCAAATGGCACTGCTACCTGGATGGTGCCATCTAGCTGCTATAGTTGCAACTTCAAAAGTGCAGCACACTTTTAGGAGCCTTAATCATACAAGTACAGTGCAATGCAAAGCATTTTGGGAGGAAAAATCCAATAATTAAAACTAGTATTAAAGATTACATGATACTTTGGTGGTCCCCTGACTACAGATGCAATATCACTACATCTTCAAAGCTAAAAAACAAAAGGTGGCTGAAGTGATGTTGTAACCCATTTTAAAGTCTTATCCATTCAACCACGTGTAACTCTTTACCATGGGGTCATACTGGCTCCCCAGTAAACCAATAAATAAAAAACACATATATTCATCTTGTTCTGTGGATTTAACATTGTGACCCCATGTATTTATGCTACTAACATCTGAGGAGAAACTTTAAAAATATTAAAATGTTTCCTTACCCCTCACAGTCAACAATTTCAGGGCCTTCAAATGAAAAAGGATCCGACTTATCTGGCTCTGACTTCATCTTGTAGGTTTTTGTCAGTACTGAATTAGTAAAGTAGTCATTGGGCTCAAAGTGGAACTCTAATGTGAAAGACTAAAAGAGGTTCATTATTGTTCTATAGTTATCTCCATTTTCAAGAAGGTAAAAAGAAAGTAATAATTTGTTAATAATGTGGAATATTTGGATTGCAACATCTCCTTCGTAACATTAAAGTTCAGGTCTGTCTCTACACAATACCACATTTTACACTGTTCTGCTAAACAGTACAGTTGTCCCTTCATATTTGCTGGTGTTTTGGTTCCAGGACCCCCGTGGACACCAAATACCGTGAATACTCAAGTCCCATTATATGCAATGGCATAGCAAAATGGTGTCCCTTATATAAGATGGCAAAATCAAGGTTTGCTTTTTGGATTATTTTTTAAGAATATCTTCAAGCCATGAATACTTAAATCCGTGGATATGGAGGGACAACTGTCTATTTTCTATTTCCCATAACCATCCTATTGTTGAGCTTTTGAGCTTGTTCAGCTTTCATATACCCTTGCAGAAAAAGCTCAAAGAAACAACTTGATGATAATTTTAAAATATGCAGCATTACTTAAATCCATTAACATTTCATATGAAGGACTAGGAAAGGCTACAAGCACCATGGATGAAAATACATTTAAATGCTGTTTAAAAGAAATACAAATGCAAAGACCAGTTTTAAAAAACTGTTTCCAATGTATGATGTGCCAGTAGAAAATGGGTGATGCTATAGTGGTAACTACACTATTTAAGGACTACTCCAATAAATGTCTCTCAAGAGGCAAAGCTGAGAAAGACATTCCTACCTAGGTGACTACAGTAATATGAACACTGGAAGCCTCCACAAACCATTAATGCCTATTATGCAGCACAATATTGTATTAAAAAATTAAACAGTACTAACCATTGGCTGTCCTGGCTCAGAAAATTTCACTTTGATATCCTGCAGGTGCTTCAAAATTGGCTCATCATATTCCTAAATATAAATGAGAGTTATTAATAAAATGGAACACATGCCTTGTATTTCATAAGAGTTGCTCTTCCAGCACTGGTGACTGAGCTTAAGTATGCCATCTTTATTTTCAAGCTTCACTTATTTTGCCTCAGTCCATGAATCAACACTCTGAAAAAAAAATATGCATGTGGAAGACTCAATACTTGATTTTTATACCATTAGATATATTAAGTGAATGACTGTTTAAGAATTGTCAGCTAAATGTTTATTAGAGTTCTACTTTGTACACTAAACCATCCCTTTAAAGTGTTATGCACAATCCATAGGCTGAGCCAGAGAAGGCACACAGAAATCCTAAGAAACAGAAACTGACCCTCTCTCTCCAAAAATTGTAGGTAAGGCAACAATCCTTTTTAAAAGACAAGACATAAGCATCAGTCCTCAACTCTGATAGTGGGCAACTTCTTAAAATATCTTAGCAGCTCTCACAAAAATAGTTGCCTGGAGAAGGTAAACTGCCCATTCACAAAGTGCCTGCTCATTCTCCAGAAGACAAACCGTTTAAACTAAAACAAAAGTAACTTAATCAAGAACCTAAGTTATTTAAGTTCTAAAACATAAAACCATATATTTTTAATCTTCAGCCCCAATGCTCACTTTACAGAAGGCAAATTGATGAAGATAGGGAACAAGGGCAACTTAATCAAGACACCCAGTACAAGCCACAGGGAAGTCTGAGTTTCAAACACCAAATTATATACTGGTTCCCACGAAGTGCAACAAAATAACCATTTCACAGAAGACAAACAGAAGGAAACTGGTGATATTAAAAGAAACTCAGACAGACCACCTCCAAGAAAAAAGATATACCAATGCATAGTATACCAGGCAAAACACAACACATACACATGCTAACACAGAGAACAAAGTGACTTACTTAAACCTGAAAACTGTACAGTTATAATTAATAAAGACAAGCAAAAGTCATATGACAACATAACATTAAATTGTAATACCCATTTCTAGGCAAGGCTTATTTCAAATTGTGATGGCATAACATAAATGAGGGTTTTAATATGTTACCTGTACTAATTCACTCAGCATATCTACATTTCTAAATATTGTGAACCAAAAATCTGGGATTCCTTTGGGATTTGACTCTTCAGCTGCTCCTGCTTCTTTTTCTTCTATTACTACTTTATTTTTCAGGTCTCCCTAGAAACAGAAGACAGATTCATTTATATTACATTGAATGTTTAAGAGAAATACATTCCAGATTCCCTGAAAAAAATATAAATAGCTTGTTTGCTAGGTGACCTATCCATTTTCTTTATGCTGAAAATTTGTCACTGTATTTACCAAAGGTAATTAATCCTTCCAATACCAAACACAGAAGGTTTTGTGCTCATCTGACTGAAAATGGAACAAATGACTTCAAAATAAGGGACTGATGACAGAAACGATGCCCTTTTTCTCCCCCACCCCCAACAAGTTTTGTTTGCTCACCACATGCTCTAAACATTACAAAGCTCTTGTTTCAAGCTTGTTCCAGAAATCCCTGTTTGGGGCTGCAAATACACTATGTATGGGGAATGCAGCGCATCAACTGATCATAAGAACTGTGGAAATTTTTCACTCATTCCTTGTATCACTATATCCTCTGATTAGTATTTGTGTGAACCACAGAGTAAAGAAAGAAATAGAATGTAAGATGGCCAATTAAATGTTAAAAACTCAAAAAGTGCTGTGTCAAAGGTACTACGTCTGCTAGGCTGTGGAAATTAGAAAGAACTTCCTAGAACAATAGCCAAACTACAACTTTTTGTGCCTGGTTATCTGATCGTTTTTCATTATTTCCCATCTGCTCCTTTAAAGCTGAGACAGGCAGCCAGAAGAACCCCACAGTGTTGTGTTCTGTCCACATACACTTCCCCCTTAGCCATGCAATCCTACAACAAAAATAACTTTGTCATGCTGATTACCGTTAGGGGAATAGTCTTATTCCACAACAACAGAGAAGGCTTCAAGGGGAGAAAAGGGCAAGTATAACAAAGATCACTGTCACTCTTAAACTAACCAGAAAGCTGTCTGAAGTGACTGATGGTGTGAAGATTTGGGCCATAATCTGCCATTACTTACCTGGCTGGATTCAACATGTGAAGAGGAGAGTACTTACCCTCTTTTGTTTCTGTTGTCATTTTCTTCACATGGAAAAGTATTTAGCTTGAAGAACAGATGCTGCCGCTCATGGTCCATGTGAGCAAGAACCTTGAAAAATCAGGGTTCTTTCTCAAACAAATAGTTTCCGTGTGAACAAGAACCTCTTCTTGGACTCAGTGCTTTCCACAACAGGTATTTTAGCTACTTTCCTCTTCATGTGTTGAATCCAACTGGGTGACATGTAACTCAAGGTTGGAGAGAAGCTAAAGCAGAGTTGGACTGCAAATAAATCTGGCTTACTGAAAAAGAGTAAGAGTAGTAGTGTACACTGTCCAATCATTCTTGTTTGGCTCTGCTGCCAGTAAGAATGGCTAAACAACCAGGATGCCTTAGGAGATTTTCACATGGGGCCAAAATGCCCCGTTACTGCCCTGCTACCTCCTCTCCTGTTCCTGCCACAGAATAAAGTAAATCTTTCACACACTTACCTTAATTCCATAGCAGGAACGGGCTCCCCCTCCCCGCACTGGCTGACTGTAAATGCAGCTGTCGTAAGGCTGCATTTACGACCGGGAACTGAAATCCTGGCCATCCACATGAGAGAACGGCCGGGCAGTAAATTCAAAAATTTTTTAAAAATCCAAACATCAAATCAGTTCACCAAGCACAAAAACACACTTTAAAGTACACAATCAAAACAGGGAGGGAATAAAGGGTGCCACTTACCTGGATGTCCAGATCGTGCCAGGAAGTGCTTGGAACAGACCTCCCCTCCACAGCTGTCATTTCGGAAGAGGAACGGGGCTCCTGTTCACACACCCATGATTCCATGACAGACACGGAACGGGTAGTCTATTCACGATCTTTCATCGTGAATGCATTATTCCAGAATAGGCACAGGAGCAGGATGGATGCAAGACAGAACGGGGTCAACATCGTCTGAAAGGAAAACCTTTCCCGACCCTGTTCTGTTCCTGCCACGGGGTTATATAGCCCATGTGAAAATCTCCGTAGTCTGTGGCTTATTTCGCATTATTTCCAAACTGTTATTTTGAAACTTGACATGAGTTAACAACAACAAACAATGTTGAGTTTGTCGATTTCCTTGCAAGCTACAATCTGAGACCAGGCTCTGTTTTCTACTTCAGAGTCCACCTTGTTCAAAAGGCAGTGAGCCAAGGATCTTGGTTCATACTGATGGATAAACTAGCCACTCCCACTGGCAGGAGGAGCTAAGAGGGAGCAACAGCACACGCCAGCCTTCTTGCTAGCTGCCAATAAATTCTTCAGAATACTGATAGTTAAATGTATATTGGCTCATTATGTTGGGAGACGAAAGAATTTGGCAGTCTGGAGATAAAGTTTACTGATTAGGGAGATCAGAGTCCAATTTGCAATTAACTCAGGAAATTAATCTGAATTTGAGAATTTCTTAAAAGTCACAAACAATACACATAAAATTAATCTCCCCTCCTTTTAATACACACAGTGTCCCGCAAAATAGAGATGCCAGACAGCAGAAATAGCTGGCTTTTTCTCATCCTGGGTTTTGTTATAGCACTGGAATGGAACCCATTAGCAGAAGATGCTGTCAATAGGTTACGAACAGTGCAAATTATCTAAGTACAGTATTAGAACAAAGCTAAACAGAAATGTTCAGTTTCACCAGGCTAACCTTTGGAACTTTTGGCTATTTTCTGAAGTTTGAGAGAAAGGGGGAGAGGGGAGTCAAGAAATTCCAGTCATCCAAAGCTTTCTGAGGACAACCATGTTCTCCTTTATTTACTTTATTAAAAGAGCAGGAGGAACATTCAATCTTTCAATTTAAGTTTTTAAAAATAATCCTAGCTTTTAAATTACTTATTTTTACTTACAGCTAGTTTGTCTTCTTCCTCATTTTCACTCTGCCATTCTGCCTCTGCATCTGTAGGTTCAGCACAGCCAGTGATAAAATCCCTTCTCTATGCAAATTGTATAAACATTAGACACATATTAGAATATACTAAGTTTACAACAGAAATGTAAGAGCATTACAGAAAACTGAACTATGAAAAATGGAATATATTAAATCTCACTGGCTACACCAGCAGGTTAGTAACTGTATTAATTACTTATGCAAAAGTACGAAGAACATATCTTTACTCTTATACCCCTAACACTCCCAAACTAATTTATTTTTAATCAAATAAGTAATATCTGACAGAGACTTGGACTGGTGGCATATTAAATACTTTAACCAAAGTACAAGGTTTGAACCCGTTAAACTTTGTTGTCTTTGACTCCCATTTTCACTTGCATCTGTTTTAATGTAACAACACCTAAACATGTTTTAATCATTTCTCCTGTCCTTGAAAAAGAACGTAACACAAAGGAAGTAAACGTTACATAAATGTATCTGCTGCAGAATAGTTCAAACATGAACCTGACTAGGTTGAGTAAAAGAATGAATTGCTACTGCTAAAGATACTAAGTGCATGCCAAGATAACAAAAAAAATCCAAAACAAAATGTACATAATTGTAGCCCAATATAAAGAGTTAAGTGCTACTAACAGCAAAATATTAATTTGAATTTACATACTAACGTTATACAGAGGAACTATTCTGTCTGTTGTTCTTATATCTCTTTAGTCAATGCACAGAGAACCACTATATTGGTACCCAAGTCCTAAGAAAACTAGAAACAGCTTTGCTATAGACAGAGCTGCATACTATAGGAATAAATTGGGAATTACTCAATACAGATGAAAAAAATCTACCCAGTTTTAACTCCCCCAATTATAAGAGCTGCTACAATGATAAGAAAGAAAAACTGGAAAGTGATAGGTGAACTGACATGTTCCCTCACGTTACCTTATCAAAGAGAGGCTGATAGAGAGCAGCGTATTTTCTCTCTAGATCATGAACTTCTTCATAAAATTTAGCTTCTATATGGGCACATTTCACCTGAAGTTGTTTCAAGGCATCAATTCTTCTTTTGACTGCTTTTGGTAAGCTAGAAACAAAGTTATTTGAAACATGTACAGCAACAGTATCTAGCACTCCCACCTAGTTTCAATAGTTTATTCCTTCATCTTTTTCTAAAATCTCACTGAAAACTGCTGCAAAAAGTACCTAAAGGCAACATTTAAATTCTGCGACTAAATGAAGCAGTGTAATACGGGACAACTGGAGTTACAATATATGTTTATTGACAACACTAGTCTTGGAGGGATTAAAAAATGTATCCCTTTTCAAACTACAGTTGGCCCTCCATATCAGCAAGATTGGCTCCAGCCCCGCTTGCAATACATAAAACATGGACGCTCATGCCCTTTATAAAAGGACTTTATATAAAGCTCAACACCATGCAATCCCTTTGACCCCATCCACCCAGGCATGCACTCCAGAGCCAACTGCCACCCACATGAGACCCAGCCTCCCCAACCAATCCCACCCTAGCAATCAGTTTCCTTCCTTCCTTCCTCTCGCTCTCTCCCCTGCCACAGATCAACTTCCACCACGGTCCTCTTACAAGACCACTGGGCAAGGCGGGGAGAGATGAGACGTCTCAAACCTATCCCTGCCCCCCAAAATATTGACTACTGTATTTATTAATTTGAATTTTTTTAATTGTTATTGAATGGTTGGTTGAATCTGCAGATCCAGAGCCCATGGATACAGAGGGCCCACTGTATTACAGAAGAAGACATCTGTTTACAAGTTTATGTACTGGGGCCAAAAGGAGTGTCTACCACTCTATTAAAGCCAACTGCTTGTGATGGATCTTAAAGAACCAGAGACAAAGTTCAGAATTGTCAACTATGCTGCTATGGGAGGAAAAGCAGCACCAGGAGAGACAAAGCTGTACAGCTACCGTATCACCATACTGCAGTTTGAGTGTAGCTGGACCTATGTCATTTGCCTCTTTCAAAGTTAAAGTGATGGAATCAGGAAACTAAAATAATGCAGGAAGGAATGGATTCACTTCAGAATTCTAAATTCTTGCTCTCATCAGCTCAAAAATAAAAACCCTCAATATTATTGGGTAGCAATGTTTTTTAAACTAAGGTCACCAGGAGTAAAAATGGAAAGTGAGTATTAACAACAAAGGCTTCAAAAACATAAAACAAAGGCCATCCACTCATGGAACTGCTTCACACAACAGAATGAAAAGGGTAACTATTTCACATTTCCAGTGCAACCTGCCATACCTTGCAAAAACCTCCTCTGGAGGGATGGACAACTCCCCCAGAGCTGGTTTTCAGGCAAACATCAAGGACTACAGGGAGAAGAGGAAGAAAAGGTGGTTTTGTTACACTAGCACTGAAATGACCCCCCAGAAATGAATTCAGGCCAATGCAGATTTGCTGCAAACTCTCATTAAGACCAGTATGTGGATTTCTAGTTCCATCACGATAAAACCTGTATCAGAGCTGGAAACAGTCAGAAAATGAAAACTGAAGTACTCCGGAAAATGAGTTATTTACTTCTGATGGTAGCTTAAACAGCTTGGTCTTTTAACGTAACATAACAGTTAACATGACAATACAATCAGGGACACTCAGTTAATATGATAAATTCAGACAGACATAAAGCCTTAATCACAAAGATGAACAAAGTGTGGCCCATGGGCCACATGAAGCCCCATTCTGGACTGTTTCTGTGGTCCCTCAAGAATAAAATATTGCTCCCAAAATAGCCTCTAGGGAGCATTTTTGCCATGTTTGGGCTCACTGGACCATTTTAGGCCCAGTAGAGAACACTATGTTGGAGGAGACATGGCCACTGGGGAATTTATTGTCCGATGTGGCTTAAGTGCCCTAAAATACAATTTGAGATGAGGCATTAGACTTCATCAGCCTAACTACACCAGATCCCATCTGATCTTGACAGCTAAGCAGGGTAAGCCCTGTTTAGTACTTGGATGGGAGATTGCCAATGAACACCATGCGCTGTAGGCTGTATGTCAGAGGAAGGAACTGGCAAAACCACCTGAGTATCCCTTGCCTAAGAAAACCCTATGAATTTAAAGAGGTCACCATAAGTTGACAGGCAACTTTAAGGAACATGCACACAGAGAGATTTTTTAAAAATAGGTTCCTCTTGGGCCTAAAATGGCAGCAGCGATGGGGTGGGGCAAAAGGGACCCCAACACTGCCAGAGGATGCCTTGGGGCAAAAACATTTTTTAATCCTTTCTGCAGTTATCCAGCCCAACTAGAATTCATTGCCACAAGATGTTGTACTCATCCTTGGGCCTATCTGGTGGTTGTTGTTGTTTCAAAGGATTACTAATATGGAAGCCAGGTCTAATAAGTGGTAATCAGATCAAATAAATATGACTGAAGCCTTCATGAGAAGCTGTTCCAAATAGGAATGCCCTTCTAGGAGATGAAGCTTAATGGGTGCCCTGCATGTGTCACTGCATTGATATCCTAACCTATCTCACAGGGCTACTGTGAAGATCAAAAGATGAGGGAACCATGCATGCCACTTGGACCACACTGAATGATAAATGGGATACAAATCTAATAAATAAATTAGAGAGAACTCATCTACACTCTTATTTTAAATACTATACAAGATAGTCTTTCACCACTAACAGAATAGGTACTGGCACAATGTAACATAATTAACAGAGAATAAATAGCCTTCCCTTCATTTTAATTACCTTTTGTCTCTGGTCCACAGATTCTGAATGGCCTTGGTAGCCACTCAAAGCTATGCTCTCCATTATTCATAAGTAGGATAAAATCCTTCATTTTAAATTGAGATTCCTCCTTTCTTTACAAGCAGTTTCAAAGACTTGGTTCTTCAGCAGACAAAAAAATGTCAGTGATGCATTTTCAACTTATTTTAAGTTATGTTTCTCATACTTACGTTTCAATATAACTGGAAGGAGTGTGGGGTGCATTATCAAGTCGCTCCTGCAAAGCTGCCAAGACTTGTGGATTTTGCATTACCTGGTCTGCTAACTTTTCTGCAAGAGAAACCATAATGTTCAAATTAATTGGATTATGACATAATTTTATACTTTTATTAGTAAGCAGTTCCACGTAAAACTTCCAGGTAATACTTAAACTTGACAAGTTTTAGTTTAGCTCCTGTAATATTATCCTCCCAGAACACCAATGGAAAGACAGATATTCAGTTGAAGCAAACTGCTAATGAAGAAAGCATAAGAACCTTCCTAAACTTTTAGAGGTTATGAAGCCCATGGTCAAAATCTACCAACTTATCTAGGTTTCCTGATGGTCCCTGACAACTTAAACTGCATTTTTTTAAATTTTAGCCTCTCCTATCCCTAGGGCATGCATTCATATCCAACACCAAATGTTTTGCTCAAATAAGGCCTTATTTTCATTTCCTGAAAAAATATTTTGCTCAAATAAGAAGGCCTTGTTCTCATTTCCTGACGTTATGTCTTATCAGAACTATAACAAAAGTTACTAACCTAGGGAACAGTCACAATAATGCTTTGTTATATGCCATTGATGTAAATATATGGGAGGCACAAAAGTTCTTAGCATACCCTTACAATTACTATACTACTCAAAGGAATAAAGGGGCCTTATCCAAAGAGGTAACAGAATATGCAGCTACTGTGTCTCCAACCCTGTTCCTCTGCCAGCTCTTTTCACTGTCCATCTCTCTGCAAACAGGACTTTCACCACACAGAGGGATGCAGGAATGACAAAACTTAAAAATCAGGATGGCAGGCACAACAGTTTCTTTTCCCACTGCTTCAGAGATTTTAAAGAAGTAAAAATGGTATGTGGGATCTGTACTGTATGTTTATATATTCTAAAACATTGCATTTTAATTAGTTACCTTTTTTGTCACCTGTACCTTTAGCAGCTTCCACAGAATCTGAGGCAGCATCTTCTGCTTTACTGCAAAACCATATTTCAGATACATCTAATTATTACTCTCACAATTAAGTTTTTGTAAACATAATAGATATTAAAATTGAAATGTCTAACTTCACACTCCTTTAATTGGAGATACCGTTACTAATCTGACACTAAAATGAACATGTATAACAAGGATTAAAAACATTTATCAGAAGTTTCTAAATGTTGCAAATGCTGACTCTGTGCATAGGAAAAATACTAAAGGTCCTGTTAGCCCCATTACATTGTGTTCCCTGAACAAAAAGATTCCAATGGAACTTTGATTTTCAAACTGCTTACCTAGAAAATTTCACCAGTTATATGCCATTTCTAATTTGCAGCTTTAAAAAGGTAGCTGAGAGAAAAGTATTAAGTCCAAAACTCTATTGTTAGTACCAACTAGAATACACTTATTGAATCAATGCAACTTATATTAGTGTCAACTTACAAAGTTCCTATTGGTTCAGTGGCTCCATTCAAGTTGGAACTAACAATAAGATGCACAGCTAAGTGTTTACAATTAAACAATACATACTGCAAAAGAGCATTCTGCAAGTCAACTGATATTTGAAACAGTTTTCAAATACAGTCCTCCCTCCATATTTGCAGCTTCCACTCGCGGCTCCGCATGTTCACGGTTTGCCACTCTGGGGAGGGGAGGGGGGAAAGTGGCAAGGAGGCCTCTGAAGGCCCTGTCACCACTTTCAGAAGGGCAGAGGGTGGGGGGGAAGTGGCGACAGGACCTCTGAAGCCCCGACGCCACTTTCGGGAGGGCAGGGGGGGCTGTTATTATTCACGGATTTTTCACATTCGCGGGGGTCTTCTGAACCTAACCCCCACGAATGTGAAGGGACAACTGTAGAGATCAAACAAATAAGCAAAGGAAAATGTAAAGATATTGAATCCTTATGATTACTGCTATGCATTGAAAATTCCTCAAACAATTTCTTCTTTCTATGAAGCTAGGGCGTCACTACCAAAAATCCTCTCTCCCTTGTTTCTCATCTTTCACTGGAGAAAGGTTTTAGCTGATTGCCTTATTGTGTAGGCAGGTTCATATGGAAGGAAGCACTCTTCCAAGCACTTTGGTCCCAAGCCATTTAAGAATTTAAAGGTAAACATAAACATTTTGAATTGGGACCAAAAGCAAAATGGCAGCCAGAAAAACGCCTTAACAATGGCAAGACAGAAATCTTGGCAAATAATGCCAGTGAAAATTCCAGCCACTGCATTCTGCTGCACCAGTTTATTTGTTTATTTTATGTAGAGCATGTATACCTTGCTCTTCAGCCAAAAAGGCTCAAAGAGCAGCTTACAAATTATTAATCTGACAATTCCCTACACTCAGGCTTACAATCTAAAGAGGCAGACCTACATACAACAATAGCAATAATCCAGATAGGGTGTAACCAGAGCATTAAGAACCACAGCATGACTACCTCAGTCCAAGAGAGACTGCAGCAAGTGCAGCAGCTAAGCTGGTGAAAGGCACTGTGTACTTCAAGGTCATCTAGGCCTTTAAAAACAAAGCTGGATACATCTAATTGCACACTCATCCTTCTGGGGAATACAACAGCATCCATTCCAGTTGAGAGTGAAACTGATCACTCTAAACTAGAGAACAATCTACCCACAAGACCTCTGTCTTATAAGGATTAAGCTTCAGGATTAAGTTTACTACTGCTCATCCATCCCCATTACTAAATCCAGGCATCAACTCATCACTTCCACAGCCTCACCTGACTCAGAAGACAAGCAGCAGCAATGCTGGGATATCAACAATATACCAGTGACACTTCATTTCAGATAGTCAGATGACCAGTCCCAGAAGCTTGTATCATACAGATATTAAACAGAATGAAGGACCAGATATATCTTTGTGGGAGTCTATAGCTCAAGGGCCAAGAGACAGAAGCCGCTAGCACAACACATTGGCAGCAGCTCTTGTAGCACCATGCCACGTATCACCAGAACCAAACAAAAAAGATAATGTAATTGATAGTATCCTAAGCCACAAAGATACCAGCGGGAATAGGGTCTCTTGACTTCCCCAACATACCGTAGGTTATCCATTCAGGTGCATAAAGAACTATTAAGCCAATTAATTCCTCTATCAGAGCAATCAAATCTATTTCTGTGCCAAAATTATGTCTGAAGCCTCTGTACAATAGGTCTAGACAGTTTATTAAGAGATGCTGGGTTTGGACTGCCACCATTCAAACAGCTTGACCAACCAGGGGATGTTTGAACTGGGAAATAAATGATGCATTCACTTAGATCCAAAGGAAGCCTTTTTAGGAGAGGTTATATTACCACCTTCTTCAAAGAATTCTGAGCCCTACCAAAAAGTGTAATTTACCTCTGGAACTGGGCCAGTCAATTTCCTTATATGTAGCCAACAGGTAAAAATTATGCAGACCCAATTTTGCCCAAACACCCACAAAGCAAATTACCAACACTAGGCTAAAACAACTGAAATTCATAATAGCTGGTACTCAGGACACATCCAAGAAACTGTCTCAACTACAGCAGCCAGCATGGAGCAGGTAAGAACAATTTTATTCTCAAAATAAATAGCACAAAAAGCACAACATGCTGCTATGCTTCTTGAAGTATGGTATTCCATCGGAAGATCTCACCCTATTCAGTGATCAGTGGGGGATCAATAAGTAACAAAGGAGTAGTAAATGCCTTGAAAACTGTATTTTTCAGTATTGAAAAATATATACAAACTATAAGATAAAAGTATACAAATATATAAAAAGAATATATTTATACTATGCTAGAAAACAGATTTTATCTTTGAGAAATTTTCTTTTGAAAATAATATTTTTGTGATGTGGTGGAGCATTTATGTTTATAATTTTCTGTTTGTATTTGTGTCTGTATTTGAAGTAAACTAATAAGAATTATTTTTTTAAAAAGTAAATGACATAAAAACACTAGTGGCCCTTCTTTTCATTAAGTGTACCACAAATCAAGCCTGAACTATTAGCGATTATCATTTTAATTGAAGAAATGTAATTTGGTATATCCTAAACTTTTCAAAGAAGCATTGTAGAAGAGAGATCCTTTTATACATACTCTTTCAAGTTAAGAACTGTACAGTGAGAAAGATACAGAAGCAGAATAGTTGCGAAAGGAATACTACATAGAACAGTGAGCCACTGAGATCCAACACCCATGTATTTTACAATCCCTGAATATATTTTCACAAACAATTGTTTTGGAGTTAAGTAGTTGCTCTTATAAGAACAGTTTTCAGAACTTACCTGTTATCTGCCATCTGTAAGATCTGTTATCTGCCTGAAAGATAATAATTTCAACAGTTTAAGTACACTGACACAGGGTGACAGGGCAACACTTACAGAAGAATGTAATTCTTATATATTATGGGTGTAATCCAAACTTCTCATGAACTGAGTTTTGCACATGACAAACTCCACTAGAGGAAATGTTCACCAATCTCCCTGCAGTCTCCAACACCACCTCCCAAAACTCTGGAACGGCTTTTCAAAGAGTGAAGGGAACTGGCAAAAACAAAACAAAACAAAACCTCTTTTTTCTTGATCAAAGCCCCTACAGTATACAGAAGGACATATCTTGATGCAAATCCATTATCTTCATTTACGGTCCTATTGATTCAGCAGATTTTTTTAAAAAATACAGTAAGTATTATAACTAACTTTGTATCCAGAAACTTTCTACCATTACATGAATTGCTCCATTTACACTACCATACAACAGTCTGTGGAAACATTCTAATCAAGTGTTCTGGAATTAGGAATTCTGAAAAACTGAATGACCATAAGGTTGTGTATGTTCCTTCAAGTCACCTGTAAACATGCAGCAACCTTATGAATTTCATAGGTTTTCTTAGGCAAGGATTACTCACCTTTTAATTAACTCAGTTAAGAGAACTTAATGAAATGTTAACAGTTAAAATTAACTTGGTTCAAATTTCATCATTATCCATATTTTTATTTCTCTTGTAAACTATCCCAACCATTATTCACTATAATATCCTGACTATGTAATGCATGCTAACTGGGGTTGAAATAAAAAAATGGCACCCTACTTTTCAACCCCTGGATACATCTCTAGTGATCTCTGTAACTATTCAAAGCAGCTGGTCTACTCATTTTGATTGCCAACATTCACCCATCTAATCACAACTGTCTATCATGTCATTAAGCTTTCCTTCATTCATTTAATTAAATAGGTATTGTATTTTTTATTCTCTTGGCAGAAACAAATGGAAGTCACTGCCCTTTGGAAACCCACTTTCTCTCTCTCTGGCTTTTCTTCGCAAACGAAAATTCAGGAAGGACTCATCCCGCGCTTTCTGCAAGCGTGCTGATGACTAAAAAGGCCATTCCGAGATAAACAAGTCTGGTTGCAGAAAGCACAGCAGAAGGTCTCCTTGGGTGATGTTTCCGGGTTGTGATTCTTTTTGCGTTGTCGTTTCTTCAAGACTTGTTTGGCATGAGCTCTCAAATAAGACTGCAGCATTGTGGATAGTGCGTCTCTATGCCTCCCAATGTGAGGCCATGGCAGACCACTGTTGGTGATCAATTTGGCCGAACCTGAGATGTTGTTTCAGGGAGTCCTTGTATCGCTTTTTTGGAGTGCCCCTCTTACGCTGACCCGTGGCGAGTTCATCGTAGAGTACTATTTGGGGGAGGCGATGGTCCTCCATCCTAGAAATGTGTCCTGCCCAGCGCAGCTGTGTTCTCAATATCATGGCCTCAATGGTGAATATTTAAAAATATACCTAATATTTTGGGGTTTTGAATACTCTGAAGGTGGTAGTATGACCTCTTCCGAAAAATTAAGGTTGTGAATCTTGACAAATTAACTTGTAAGATAGCCAAGTATACTTGGCAATTCCTTCTCTCTCTCTCTCTCTCTTGCTATATACTTACATATAAATGTAGCCTCAAGATGTTATTGGACAGCAGCTCTCCTCATCATAAACTTAAGTTGGGCTGATGTCAGCTAGGACTGACAGTAATTGGGGTCCAACATCTCGAGGGCAACAAGCTCCCCAACCCTGCTTTTACATAAAACACTATCTTTTTTTTAATAACAGATTTATTGGGTGTTAAGAATAGCTGAAATATGTGTTTGTTTTTTCCATATGCACACACAACTGGCACTTTTATATAAAATATGTTAACCATGACAGCTGACTATTCAAAATTTGCCTGAATTTTTAAAAAACATTTTATAAAACTCTTCAGTATATATTTAGTCTGGGTAAACAAGCTAACAGAACAGATTTTTAGAAGCTATACAAACAGCATCAGAAGAGAAAAGAATTTATTTTTACTGTACCATTAAAAAAATTACCGGTAAGTAAAAATGCTATAAAGCTGTAAGTTATTTTGTTCCACAGGCCATGGCTAGACAAAGTGTATGGATCACATAATGCCCTCTCAGGACCCAAGGGCAGCTTATAGCCCTCTTAATTCAACCTTCCAATGTTTCTGTAATAAACATTTTGTTTAAATGTTTTATCTTTTCTTCTGAAAACACCTCCCCTATGCTTTCTAGGGATGATAGGGACATACTCCCCACACTTGGTGGGAGTATGACATGTTTTGGCCTAAATACCCTAAAGGCACAACATCCTGCCTGATTTTAGAAACGAGGCAGGTTCAGCTCTTGTTAGTACTTGGATGGGAGATGTTTAATGAGCTTCTCTTCCAAACCGGAAGTGGTTTCCAACTAAAAAAATTTGGATGAGAGTGGGGCAAGTTTAAGCCCTTTAAGATCTGAAATGGTATGTGTATATGACCCCAAAATAGGTGTAGCTACTAACTCTTATTCTATGAAAACTGTGACCATCTTTTATTCAAGTTCCTAGAAAGATTGTTTATTTAAAATAACGCCATAATAGCAAGATACTTTGAATAGCTAACAAGACTGAAAACTCTAAAGGTAACTTTTTTTAAAAGAGTATCACCAAAAAATATGATGAGAATGCTATTTTTTGAAGGTCAAGTATTTCCACATTTTTAGGTGAATTATCTCCCTAGAAGCCAAAATGACTAAACTGAGGCTAACATATTTCAGTCATATCATGAGATGACATGATGCATCATAAAAGATGACAATGTCTGGCAAAATGGAAGGCAGTAGGATAAGAGGACAAGTGGACTGCATCAAGGAAACCATGTTCCTGGGTATGCAAGATTTGTTAACAACAAGGTGTCTTGAAGGTCTCTTGTTCATAGGGTCATCATAAGTCAAAGCCGTGTTGATGGCAATTAACAAGAAACTTCCACATTATGATCAGAAACACTAATAAAACAAGTAAACATACAAGAGTGCCAATGTTATAACTAGTAACTAGTGCAATTAGGATATACATTTATACCCCAACATGAGGGCTTTTACCAAAAATATCATATCTATCAAGCTCCGCCTATTCTACAATGTTTTGAGTTATGACATTTTAAGAATTTTCTGCCTTGTGTCACTGGCTTTGGCTGCTGGAGAGTACGAGATAAGCACAAATTATAATGATAGTATGGCATGGGGTTATGTGGGTGGGGAAGAGAAGAAATTGATATGGCACTCTCATATGCAACATGTAGTTTTTACCTCTGTACCAGAAAAAACAGTGATGTGATCCCGGATCTCTACTTCAGATTAAAAATATTAAAATTATACAGTTGCCCCTTCACATTTGCTGGGGTTTGGTTCCAGGACCCCCCGTGAATACCCAAATCCGTGAATACTCAAGTCCCATTATATGCAATGGCATAGCAAAATGGTGTCCCTTAGATTGCAAAATCAAAGTTTGCTTTTTAGATTATTATTTTTTAAAGAATATTTTCAAGCTGTGAATACTTAAATCCGTGAATGCCAAATCCGTGAATATGGAGGGACAACTGTATTGCTTAGAAGATTAGAGGAGACAAACCTCTGCTGTCAAAATCTGGAGGCCAAGCCTAAGCAATATCAGAATACTCTGACCATAATCACAACACAGCAGCAACTATTATGACTATACATGCTGAACTAAACCCATGTTTACACACCAAATTCATGGACCAATTTTTAAGGCATTTTATTAAGCCAGATCTACTAAACCCACAATATTTCTAACAACTTGAACCAACAGTGGATTGTTACACAGATAGAATGTTGACTCCAATCTTACTTAGCTTTTAATCCTTTTGTCAGCACTTTACTGAAATCACAACATATGCAAATAAAATAAGTGACAGTATGTAGTAATATAATGCAACTTGTGAGACAGGATACCAAACTCCATCAAACATGTTCTCATGGCCTTCAATGTGCCAAAATTTTAGAGGCATCTGAAGAGAAATATAGTTTTACTATTTACTATTTCAATAAGGTGGCTTTTTTGTAATATCTGAATTCATACTATGAGCACATATTAAATATAAGCTAGGTGTCAATCAACAACACAATATGCAAACTTTCTAAAAGAGCAGATTCAACAAAATAGTCTTGGCAAGGAAGCTAGTTGCACTTTGTATTAATAAGCACCATAATCTTTTACAGTGTATTACCTTGATATCAGCCATCAGTAACACTGTGATCTACAGCTAAGTTCCTCAACTAACTGGTAAAGTTTGATTCATTCCACAATTATTTTTGTAGATATGGTGCCAATCCTGTCATGCTGAGAAAATATCTGGAAGATCTCCAATAAAATTTGCACCCCATAAAGACTTGTTTGAACTAGAACTTTTAAGGGCCATGCACTCATTTTTGCTGGAAATGACTTATTACTGAAGAATGCTGTTCCCACTGCTATGCAACCTATTTAGTTATTTCATCTCAAAAAGCAATGACAAAATATAAGTAGGATGCTTTTTAAAAAAATCTAAGAGTCAGAGAAGTTAGAGCCCCCCACCCTGCCCAATCACTACCCCATCATTGTTGTATGTCTTCAAGTCATTTCTGACTTATGACAACCCTACCATGGGGTTTTCTTTGCAAGATTTGTTCAGAGTAGGGGTTGCCATTGCCTTATTCTGAGGCTGAGAGATTGTGACTTGCCAAAGTACCTTGGAGGGGAGACCACGAATGAATACCAGGTGCTGTAGGTTATATTTCAGAGGAAGGAACTGGCAAAACCACTTCTGAATACTACTTGCCTAAGAAGTAGTACTCTTACTTTCAAGAGTACATACACATCCCCCCCCCACTACAATCTAAAAATGTTGGCACATGCACATCCCCACCACCACTACAATCTAAAAATGTCCACACTTAGTGAGAATAAAGTTCAATTAAGTTCAACAGGACTTATACCCAGCTAACTACAGAGTAGACCCAAAAAGTGTAGTAAATATGAATTATTCTGGGAGCTCTGCAATACACCAGAGTATTCAGCAATATTACTTAAGGCAACCATGCCTAAACTGCAAGACTTGCAGCTTGATGCAAGTTTACCTACTGAGAAACAACCTTATCTTCAGTGGGAAACTTTTTTGGGACTAAGTATAGTGATGAATATTTAGAATACTGAACAGGATTGGGGCGTATTTGGTTTATACTGCCAGTCTTTCCACTGAGTTGAAAAAAGGAATGGTGCACAGAAAGATGCAACAATGGAAACCACACCTCATTAAAGGGAATCATTTTATTATTAGTAGGGAAATGAATCTTATCTCAGAAACAGAAAAGGTGATCATATCATGCTCCATTTTGGAGCTTTTTTTCTTTAGCTAAGTTTCTACAGGACAATTTCAGTCCTTGCAGTATGGCCCCAAGTAAAACGGGGTAAGACGTCCCAAATTACTGATCATGGCCTTAAGAGCCTCAAAACAAGGCTTCTTCAAAGATAAGGTTTATTTCACATCCGTTGGAACAGCCCAAAGAGTGTACTTGTTTAGGAAGTTTGTCTCATCTATGGCGATTAAACTCAATCATTACGACTAAACTCAAGACGTTCGTTTGTCTTTTCATCTAACAGCAGCCTTTTTCCCGAACTCAACTCAGTATGAAGCGATCATCTATCTCTCTGCGCCTGTAAGATGTCGAGCTCCTGCGAAGGGATGCCAAACCGCACGAGAAAATTACGTTTCCGTTTCAGAGTCACAAACGCAGCTATGAAACAGCAACGACAGGGGAAGGTGGGAAAGAAAGGGGAAGAACAAAAAATCCCAGGCTAAGTGCTAACCTTAAGCAAAGGAGGTATGGGAGAAAAAAATGTTTTAACAGCGAGTCATCAGATAACAAATCATCAAAAGGCGGGGTCTTCCTGTACATGGAACGGGAAATCTACAAGTGTCTCCTGTATCAGCTGTCCTCTTTCTCTTAAGGACGTGAGTGCTGAGCACCTTCCTTGAATGATCAAGGAATCAAGGTACCCAATACCTTGCGGGCGTGTGTAATGTGTTTCCAAATCACTTTGTGGATTTTATAGCCACCCATTTCCCTGATTTCTCGTGGCTCTTTCAACCACCCGTTTTTTAGATACAAGTTGTCCCTCCCCATTCACGGTGTTAAGTATTCACGGCTTGAAAATCTTCTTTAAAAAAATAATAATCCAAAAAGCAAACCTTGATTTTGCCGTCTGATAGAAGGGACACCATTTTGCTATGCCATTGCATATAACGGGACTTGAGTATTCACGGATTTGGGTATCCACGGGTGGGGGGGGTCCTGGAACCAAACCCCAGCGAATGTGAAGGGGCAACTTGTAAACGACGGGGCCCTGCCACTGGACGGGACCATACGGCACCGCCACATGGCTGAGAGAAAGAAGGGGACGGAGGCCCAAGCCCAAAGGGGAAGCGCCCCGACGAATGGAAAGACAGCGCCTCTCCTCCAACCCGCGTGGGGCCACCCGTGCGACGAGGCGAGGCCAGGGAGGGCCCACCGGTGCAAGGCCCGCCGAGCTGAGGCCGCTCCTTAAAATGGTGCCCGTGCTGATGGGACGGGACGGGACAGGGCTGCCCCACCCGCCCACTTGTTTCCCACCCCTCGCCAGCCGGGCCGCGGGAGAGCCACGGGGCCGACGGGCCTTCGCCTGCTCTGCCTCCTCCAGCCCTCAGCCTGACTGCGGCCCAAGGCCCAGCCACGCAGCCCAACTCGCCCAGGCCCGGCCCCCGCTCTCGCCGCCTCACCTGGCCCGGCCTTGGCGTCTCCTCACGGCCGCAACACCAGCAGCGCCCAGGCTGATCCTCTCACAGGCTCACACTCGGGGCTGCGCCGCCCTCAACAACGCCGCCTCCCATTGGCTGAGGCTGCCGCACCCCGCCAAGTAAGAGCTGCCTCGATTGGCCCGAGATGAGCCGCGGCCGATGCTCCGCACGCGGGAGATGTTGACTTTCCGGCAGTAAGGGGATTAGCCAATCGCTGCGTCAGGAGGGAGGGAGGGAGAGGAGGAAAGAGGAGGGGTAGTTTGGGCTCACTACGCATGCGCGGGAGTGGTCCAAGCACGAAAGGCTTGGGCGATGCAGGGGAAGAGAAGAGAGAGAGAGCGGTGGGCGGAGCTTTGTGTGGTGGAATGGGGCGGGGCCGGAGCGCTCAGCCAGAGAGAGGCAGCGAGTGGGCAGCAAAAGCAACGCGGAGGAGACAATAGCTGGGGAGAGCGGCGGAGGGCTGCCCAGCTAGGGCCTTCCCTTCATATGGCAGCATTAGAGTTTAGTGTGCAGCCTAAAATCAAGGAGCAAATAGCGAAGTGTTAGTATTTCTAATAATAATGAAAATAATGACTATAATTATTTAATAACTATAATAATTAAATATATATATAGTTGTATATGATATATATATATATATATATTGCTGTATATATTTTATATATATTGATAATAATAATAATAAAATATTTATAATAATTATAGTAATATATATTCTTCTTGTTGTTGTTTCTTACCCGCCTCTCCCTATGGATCGAGGTAAGGAACAACAAATTAACACCCAAACATAACATTAGTTAAAAGCACATATCAATTATAAACATATAACAGAACAAGTAATACTAAGAGATTTTAAAACAGGCAACATACAATTTAAAATTCACACTTTAAAATCATTTGGATAGGCCTGCCAAAAGTATACATAGAGGTAAGGCTTCATGTAAAGTGGGTTGCAGTCAGTGAAAACTTGTGCAGGAAAAAAATAACACTAAACTCTTTAGCTCTTTTGTCACTGAAGGCATTTAAAATGAAAAAGCAGGCAGGGGTTATTCTGGTCCTGCATTGTCTGCCATGTTCACTTATACCTAAGCCCACTGTTGGTCAGCAAAGTTTGGCAAGTAGCGTCCTTACTAGTATCTCATGGTACTGTTACAGTGCTATTGTTCCACTTTAACTGCTATGGCTGCCTTCTATGGAATTCTGGGGTTTGTAGTTTAGGGGGGCCGCATAAGGAAAAGTGAAGCAGTCATGTTGGGCAGCATGTTCCAGAGAAGGTGCTGCTTTCTGATGTCTAAGCCTCCAGCTCTCTGTGTCAGAAGAAAAGCAATGTAGGATTACGGGTACAAACCTTTTCACTCTTTGCTTCCATTGTAAAGGCCATACCCATGAACATTAAAAACCACTGAAATCAGCATAGGATGAAGCTGTGAGATAATCCTGTGCCATTCCACACAAAGGGAACAGAAAACTTTTGGGGCTGGTAGGTTTCTGCTTACCATGTGATGCAAAAGGGAACTTGGAACATAACTTTTTAAAAGTAAGCCACTGCTAAAGCGGGCATCCTGTTACTCATGATAAAAAGAATAACTTGATGTATTTTCATTGCAAGCAATGTGCCTTTTCTGTTTTTAGTTGGCTTTAATAGCTTTTTTTTTAATACATGAAATAAGCAAATGGCCAAAACTTTTCCAAAATACCCCCCTCCCCAAAAGCAACATTTTAGAAATAAGTACCATATATTCTGGCGACAAACCCCCCCCCCCACAATTTCCAACCAAAAATCTAGGCTTGGGTATATATTCGCCATATAAGACCACCACCACCCAATTTGGCTGACTGGCTGGGGGAGCCTTGCCAGCTGATCCTCTTTGTTTCCCAACTCACAAGGATCTCCTCGTGAGTTGGGAAAGTGAATAGTATCCGCTGGCAGGGCTCTCCCAGCCAGCCAGCCAGCCAGCCAGCTGCAATATTCGCCCCTCTCTTCAACCTTCCAGTCAAACTTGACTTGAAGGTGGAGGAAAGGGGTGAAAATGCCCAGTTTGCCTCAGCAGCCCCCTTCCCTCTGTCTTGGCTCTTCCGAATGGGACCGGCGGGGGAAACGGGGGTGGCCGCGACAAACCCCTAGATTCGCCCCCTCTCCCCACCTTCAAGGAAGGTGGGGAGAAGGGGCGAACATGCCCCGTTTGGCTCCGCAGCCCCGATGCCTCCTTCTGGGCTCCCTTGCAAAGGGAGCCCAGAAGGAGGGATCGGGGCTGCGGAGCCAAACCCCTAGATTCGCTCCCTCTCCCCACCTTCCTTGAAGGTGGGGAGAAGGAGTGAAGATGCCCCGTTTGGCTCTGCAGCCCCGATCCCTCCTTCTGGGCTCCCTTGCGAAGGGAGCCCAGAAGGAGGGATCGGGGCTGGGGAGCCAAACCCCTAGATTCGCTCCCTCTCCCCACCTACAAAGAAGGTGGGGAGAAGGAGCGAAGATGCCCCATTTGGCTCTGCAGCCCTGATGCCTCCTCCTGGACTCCCTTCCTTGAAGGTGGGGAAAGGTAGGTGAACTGCTGAACGGACTTAAGCACAGATTTGTCGACGGCAATGTGGGGATGGTGGTGTTTCTCCTGTGGTGCAGGCTGGTAAAGAACTTCCGTTTTCTTCAGGTTGACTTCAGGTTGACAGCTGTTGCGAAGCAGGACGTTAGGTGCTGCAGAACTGCTTCTGTGTGGGCAACAAGGGCAGCATCATCAGCGAAGAGCAGCTCACGGACTAGATAGTTTAGAGTCTTAGTGCAAGCCATCAGACAGTTTTAAGTTAAACAAGCTACCATCAGTACGGTAACGAATATAGATGCCGTCGTCTTCTTCAAGCTGTGCCGTAGCCCTTTGGAGCATCATGCTGAAGAAGATTGTGAATAAAGTTGGAGCAAGAATGCAACCTTGCTTCACTCCATTAGTTATTAGAAAGGGCTCTGAAAGAGCATCGCCATATCTGACTTGACGGTGCTGGCCCTCGTGTAGCAAGACAATCATTTTAAGGAATTTGGGAGGACATCCTAGTCTTTCCAGGATCTGCCATAGACCTTTTCTACTCACAGTGTCGAAGGCTTTGGTGAGGTTGACAAATGTTACATAGAGACCCATGTTCTGCTCTCTACATTTCTCTTGCAGTTGTCTAAGGGAAAATGCCATATCTGTAGTACTCCTATTGGCTCTGAAGCCACATTGGCTTTCAGGAAGAAGTTCTTCTGCAATAGCGGGAACTAATCTGTTCAGGAGTATCCTTGCAAAGATTTTTCCAGCAATAGAGAGCAGTGTTATGCCTCGATAGTTTGAGCAATCGGATTTTGCTCCTTTTTTCTTGTACACGGTAATGATGACTGCATCTCGGAGATCTGATAGCAGTTCCCCTTTTTCCCAGCAATTCACAAGGAATTCGTGGAATTTATCATGGAGTACATGACCTTCATGTTTCCAAACTTCAGATGGGATTCCATCAACCCAAGCTGCCTTGCCGTTTTTCATCTGCTGTATGGCCTTAAGGGTCTCTTCCAAAGTGGGAGCTATGTCCAATTCATTTTTCATCGGTTTTTGTATCATATGTTGGATAGCTGAGCCTTGGACTACTCGGTTGGCACTAAAGAGACTTTGAAAATGTTCAGCCCATCGATTCAGGGTGGAGGCTTTAGCAGTAATTAATGTTTGACCATCTGTACTGTATAAGGAGCTTTGGACCTGATAAGTAGGTCCAAACACTGCTTTAAGAGCTTCATAAAATCCTCTAAGATCACCCAGATCTGCACAGCGTTGTGTCTTCCCTGCTATATTGATCCACCACTTGTTCTGCATGTCTCAGAGTTTTTGTTGAAGTTTACTACATGTGAGAAGGAAAGCTGCTTTTCCTACATGCAAGTTGGCTGGGCGAGGTATGCCTGGTAAGCAGTTCTCTTCTTTGCCAACAGCTCCTGGATTTCTTGGTTGTTTTCATCAAACCAGTCTTGATTTTTCTTGTGGGAGAACCCGAGGGATTCTTCCACAGACTGGAGGATACGGTTTTTGATATGTTGCCAAAGCACTGTAGGAGAAGGATCTGTAGGATGGTTTTCAAGTTTTGTTTGCAGATTTGCCTGGAAGTTGTCTCTCATGGTAGCTTGTTGAAGATTGTTGACTTGTAGTCTCTTCTTTAAGATGCCACCCCTTTTAGGTTTGAACTTAAGATGAAGATTTAGTTTACATCTGACGAGGCAATGATCTGTTTGGCATTCTGCACTTGGCATCACTCGAGTATGACGGACATCGCAAATGTTTCTCTGGCAGACTAGAACACAGTCAATGAGGTGCCAATGTTTGGATGGGGGATGCATCCAGGTTGTCTTCAAGCTATCTTTCTGCTGAAAGATAGTGTTTGTAATAGTCGGCTGTTGTTCTGCAAAGAACTCTAGCATGTGGTGTCTGTTATCATTGCAACTTCCAACACCATGCTTGCCTAAGACATCTTTCCAGGCTTTGGAGTTCTTTCTTACTCTGGCATTGAAGTCACCAGGTATAATAATTTTATCTTCTACAGGGACTTTTTGTATGAGATGGCGTAAGTCTGTGTAGAATTTGCCTTTCTCTACAGGGTCGGCTTGCATAGTTGGGGCATATATACTGAAGAGAACAACATGTGGGAGATGTAAGGAAATAATGCGATCAGAGTGTCCTGTTGGCAAGGTTTCGAGTTTGGAGGCAATTGATTTTTTAATCATAAAGCCTACTCCAGAGAGATGTTTTTCGGTTTTGGGTTTGCCAGACCAGTAAAGTGTGTAGCCGTCACCGTGTTCTTTAAGGCTGCCTTCCTCATGGAGACAAACTTCACTAAGAGCAGTGATGTCAATATTAAGTCGTAATAGTTCATGGGCTATTAGAGCAGAATGACGCTCAGGCTGTCCACTATCTGCAGAGTCTCGCATGGTTCTGATGTTCCAGCATGCAAGCGTCAGTTTATTTACACCTTTGGAGGCCAGTGTGTGCCTTTGTTTCTTTGCCTTGGTTTGACCGCATCAGAAGATTCCTGTTGGCCACGACTAGCCATCCAGGTAGATGGGGATGAGCTTTCGTCAGGCCACCTTTTCTAGGCCCCTCTCCATATGGAGCAAGCAGTGCTCTCCTTAAAAAAGGCTGCTTGGTCATTCAGGATGCTGCCGAACAAGACTGTCATCTCCCGGGTCAGCCTCAGGCGGCCAAAGTCCTGAACCGCCTGCCTGCAGGGTTGGGTCTGCGTCTTCCAGTGCATCTTTACACCCGCCGTTTCATCCCTCGCCTATCGCTACAGGGCTTTTTTGGAATTGGACTTTGAGCCTGTGCAATGGATTTTTCTGGTGGAGCGCAGCGTGCACAGAACTGGCCTCACCCTTTAAACCAAAGGTTCATCTGCCGTGGCCTTGCAAGCATGGACAGTAGCAGCGAGGTCCTCAGGTCGTAGGTTTGATTAGAGTTTCCTTCTCTTAGATGGTTGACCTTACAGGGTTGGATGAGCACCATCTGCCCGGGTTTGGAATTAGAGTTTTCCTTCTCCTAGGATAGTTGCCATAAAGCTAGAGAGCCCATCCTGCCCTTTGACGCTCTTTGTCAGACCCTTCAGTTTTGACCTGTCTGGCATGGGAGACCCTACCGGTGGCTATTATGCCACCGCCAGCATAGATCAAAACACCATTAGGGTACACAAGCCTCTCTCCCACAACAAGGGGCATCAATGGAGAGGAGTCTATACTATAAAAATCCCTGAATCCCAATGGAAATGTCCCTGAATCTGCCCCAATCCCTTTCCCCCGAATCCGGGGCTATCCGGCCACATGTCACATGGCCCAGAATCACAGCATTTTGGGCTATCCTACCTAGATGTGGAATATGTGGGGTTCAGTGTTTTCTCTGTATTTTCATCTGCCACCAAGGATGCCTCCAGTCTCACCACTCCCACTGCTGTCAACACCATGACCAATTTTAAAGCTCCAGAGGCAGTTCCCAGCTGAAGGCAATGTTAGCCCTGAGGTCAGTCTAATCCATGATAAACAAAGTTCCCACAGAGGGAAGGAACTCCATTGGCCTCACCCCACACAGCATGCAGGCATTGTTACTCAATGTATCATCTCATTAGAGGAAGCCCCCATTTATCTGACAGGTTAGGTACTGCAGCAGTGTCAGAAACCAGAACCCATGAAAGGAACATGATGGAATTACGGTGGCTCATTTGGGACTGCCTGTGCACACCCGTGGGCGCCTGCGCCCACACGCCCATGCACTGCTTGCAAATTTCTCAGTTGGCTTGATGACTCCTGCCCCCATCAACTTGCTTTGCAAGCAGTGTGTGCATGTGTGGTCAGTCCCAAGCAAGCCTCTGTAGGCAAGAACTGTTGAAAGTGTGGATTCCTCCTTGAATGAATGGAACTTGTCCTTAATTTGCAAGCATAAAAAGAGCGAGTCATCAGATAACAAATCATCAAAAGGCGGGGTCTTCCTATACATGGAACGGGAAATCTACAAGTGTCTCCTGTATCAGCTGTCCTCTTTCTCTTAAGGACGTGAGTGCTGAGCACTTTCCTTGAATGATCAAAATAAAGGAGGAGTGGAACACACAGACAGAGTTCCCAGAACACTATGGCACATGTATGTATCCTAAGTGGGCAGAGAAAAGGAAGCCTGCCATAGACATTATTACAGGGATCCCTCTGGGCCAGGATGATGCCCCTATAGGGTGCCTAAAGTAATGAAAATAATGTATTTTAAAAAGTAAATTGTAAAATATTCCCAGATCATCTAAAAGGCTCATTCCATGGTCCCCCAGTATAGACCAAGCTACAGATTGGCATGTACAAGCTTCAGACCACTTTGTACTTACAGGTGAAATGCCCACCATAAGTAAGAAAGCATACAAAGGGGATGTGCAGGTAGTTGCTCACTTATGTGGCTCACTAGCTAAACATGGTAACTTAAGGGTGTAGCACGGTGACGCCTAGGCATGCAAATAGCTCTGTGATGTGAGCAGGGATGGATGTGGACATGGCTGATGATGTCACAAAGCCACTGATCACTAAAGCTTGGGAAACCAGTGATACCATCTTATGGAGGCCATGGGGAAATGAGCCCGTGGAAGGGGCTCCTATAGAAGTGATTTTAGGCAGGGAGCTCAAGGCAGTCACAGTCACGAAGGACAGTCACACTTAACAGAACTATTTGATGCACAATCAGTTTATGATGGTAGTTGAACCTGAAAGTATTAGGCCTGCAGAAGGCCTGCCATATGTGCACATGAACTGTGACCTCAACTTGATGTGGCTCAAACTAAGCAATTCAGTTTTCACTGAACTGAAGGCTGCTTGATTACCTCAACCAACCTATATAGCTGCTTGGGTCAGGGCCAATTTGTATGATGAGCTGGCTCAAGCTGTAAAGCACATCAGGGAGCTGAACCTTCCTCTCCAGCGCAAGAGAGATGCAAGCGTCTCAGGGCGTTAAAAAGGAGGGGGGTTGTTATTCTTTAAAAGAGGTCAAGTTTCTGCCGGAAAATATTTATATGGACTTCTTCAGAGGCTGTTAGAAAAGGAAATACATACACCTTAATAATTGATTGAACATAAATTATGCTGATAACAATAAGTGCATGTCAATATATGTCACATATTAGCTTACACATAAAATTAGGAATAGAGGATAGAAAGTAAGCCAAGTTAAATTTCAGACATACAGTTTATTACACAATTTAAGGTGAAACATCTAGGGCTATGAAGGTAAGCACTGCAATATTAAGAGCAAGAGATCATGTGCTCTGCTAGTCACCAATTTTAAAGGACATTCTAGATAGAATCCCCGCCCCTCATAACTAGCCCTAAGGCTTACCAGGGGCCCAGTAAAGAGCTCAGGTCTCATTCCCCTTTATAGTCCATACCTCTACACTTTCCCTGAGTTTTCTTTTCCGCTGCCAAGTCACTACAATTAAGTTGGCTTTGCTGATATCTGCTACACACAGAAAATATCTGTAAGATTATGATAATTTACCTCCTCCTCTGAAAACTTAACACTTGCCATTTGTGAAATTTAGAGATGCTGGGCAGATTCCTGTTGGGCAGTTACAAATACATAACCTACACAGTGATGCATTCATAACTGCTATGTACAGTTGTCCCTCTGTATCCATGGATTTAAGTATTCACGGCTTGAAAATATTCTTTAAAAAATAATAATCCAAAAAGCAAACCTTGATTTTGCCATTTTATATAAGGGACACCATTTTGCTATACCATTGCATATAATGGGATTTGGGTATTCATGGATTTTGGTATCCACAGGGGTCCTGGAACCAAACCCCAGCAAATATGAAGGGACAACTGTATTCACTGCCCCTACGTAGCCCCTAATTAAGGAGCTATGTAGTGACTGTGACAGTCCCTCAAACCCCACTTACTAGTTAGCAGCCACTGGGATCGATGGGTATCCATTCTCCTGTCAATCAAGAAACAGATGCCTGATGTTCCCACACACTCCTTATACAACGGTCTTCAGTGTGAGGGGGATATGCAACAGGAGTCCTTCTTCTGCCTGTTGCGCTGGAGAACATTCATGGGAGGGGGTGGGAACATCAGAGAACTGCTTCTTGATCAACTGGAGAACGGACTCCCATCAGTCCCTGTGGCTGCTTACTGGTAAGTGGGGTTGTGTTTTTTGTTTTTGTTTTTTATTGGGGTCTGGCCAGAATCCACTACATAGCATCATAGTTATGGTGCTATGAAGAGTCTGCTGGCTTTTTGTTGAAACCCCTTGCTAGTGGACTTCTATGTTGTTTTGTAAGTGTATGCAATATATACAGTACATGACATTTTACTTGGCTTACTGTACTATCCCTTATAAATTAACAGAAGGGCTGGTATCCTGTTTAATTTTTGCAAGACTTTAAGTCAGATGTATGATCTTGTAACCTGTGGAATTCACTTTTATGGATTTACATTTACAGTTCATTACTAAATAAACATGACTGGAAGAGGTGGGGGTGATTTAGAGCCCCACTTGTGATGCCAAAACTACTGTATATTAATATTTGGGGGAATGATGATGATTATTATTAGTAGTAGTAGCTCAAATGGAAGGCTGTGAGAGGTGGGTAATTTCAGGATCTTTTCACATATGTATACCATTACTAACTGCAGAGGACTCCAGGTTGAAATGAAATAAAATGTTTTTATTAGAAATAACCCAAAGAGCATTCACATACACACAACATGCTCACGAGAATCACACAAGGCTATCGAAGAGTTAAGGCAGAAAGGCTGGATAAAGGAATAGATTTGGGGAATAGGGTGATAGTTAGCAGTCTTGGAGAGTGGAGTTTCGGAGTACTCAGACTGTGATCTGAGCGTGGCACTGGAAGTTTCAATCCAGAGGCACACCGAGAAAGAGAGTGGCTAGTCTCATCCACAATGGCACAGCTTTTTGTTGTTAGAAGACTAATATTTATACTTTGCTTCATATCCTGAAATGGGTACTTTGTCTAGGAACAAAGCTTAGATGGGTTTCCCACCGAATAAACAAAGGAAACAAAAACTTAGCTGATTGCAATGGTTGGGAGTTAGGAATTGATGGGTTTATAACAACCTCACATTGCATTAGTGACCTCCACCTGACCTCCTTTTGGATCATTTGACCCCTTCAAAGTGTCCAGTACTTTCAATTTTGAGATATCATAGGGAGGGGGTAGTAGGGCATGCCAACATCCCCCAAATTATTGCTTAAGCCAGAGAGCACTCCAATGGAGGGCTTCCAAGGTGCTGCCGGTCAGAGTTATGGGAAATGACGACTTCAGTGCTCTCCTAGTCACAAGACACATTGAGAAAAACAGCTCGGTCAGTCCCCTAGGAGTCCCTCCAGCTTCCCCTTCTCAGTGCACCCGCCCAATCAGAAGAGCACTGCAGTCATTACTTCCCAGCACCCCAATCTGCAGTGCCTCAGAAATGCTGTGGTTGGGGTACTGCCTAGCTTAAGAGGTAGCTTTTTTTGGGGGGGGGGTGGCATTGGTAGAGGTAGCTATGACAACAGATGTATCTATAGGCAATTATTGTACTAAATTTATTTTCTATTTTTACTTACACACACATACACCTTGTTTAATAATGCCTGAAGAAGGCAGCACAAATATTTTCTGCATGCAACATGTTGGCCTATTTTTATGAACAAAAGCTTTTAAAAACATGTTTGGATGTCATGATTTCTATTAGGTGTTTCCTGTTTTTGTTAATCTTTCTATGAGCATTATAGTTTTCGGTATCCAGAGTCTATTCCAACATACACTCTCTGACTTAGACCATGAAATAGCACACTCCAACAAAAAAACATTACCACTACCGTGAACAGACTGTACAAATTGACCCTCGATCTGCAATGGTTAAGAAGGTCTCCTATCACTCTCTCTCTGGGCCTGTCTGCACTGGAGAAATGCAGCAGTTTGACGCCACTTTATCCACCATAGTTCTATCCTATGGAGGAATCCTGGTATTTGTAGTTTTATGAGATATTTTGCCTTTTCTATCAGGGAACCCAGGTGCCTCACCAAACTACAAATAACAGGATTCCATAGGATAGAACTGTGGTGGATAAAATGGTGTCAAACTGCTGCCTTTCTGCAGTGTGGGCAGGCCCTCTGTTCCAGGATCTAGAAACCCTCAAAAGTGGAAAATCTCAAATGTAATTTCTTCACAGATTAGCATTTTTGCCAAAGATATCATATCACCAGTGAGCCAAGCTGAGATAATTCCAGGAGGATGGCTCAGAATGTAGAAGTGGTAATTTCCCAGGGCCAGCAGTCCACATAGGCCACACTCCATAGAAGTCATCTATACCACTGCTGAATTTGTTGCTGCTGGTGCTGCTTCCAATGCTGCCATTGAAATTGGGCAGTGGACAACGTTTTCTGTTGCTGTTACTGCTGTAAGTTGACACACAGAGCAGGGGCTTTCTACAGTGCCAGAGGAAGGTGCTAGAGCTAGAGTACCCTTCCACACGGCAGCCTTGTGAGACCACAATACAGAGCATCCCCTTCGTAAACGACTGGGAAGGAGGAAACCACCACAAAAGTGGTGGCATGGATGTGGGTGGAAGTTGTCATGTATCCTGTGACAGCAGGAAGATCATGGGAGCTGCCAAAAAAAAAAAAAAGGTGCTGGGAGCTACATGTAGCTCATTGGCCGTGTGTTGCCTACCCCTAGAACTGGCCTTTTCTACCTTTGCTGGGTAATGTACCACTCATCTTCCTAGACACTTCCAATCAGCAGTCATCCAAGCTTTGCTATACAGATGAAATTAAGCTTTTATACATCAGGGTATAAAAGTAATCACCAGAATCCTGGGGGCCTTATGTCTTCTTAAGTGGACTTGCATCTGGAAGAATTAGAATTGTGCAGTTGGCTTGAGGAAGGCATTCACAGAATCATGCTTCAAGATAATGCCCTCTTCATACTTGGATAGGAGGAATGCAATTGTGTGTCAAACTCAAGGGATTTCCTGCACCTTTGTTGGAAGATATACCTGATACGTCACGGGTTGAGAATAGGTGTATCCACACTTCACAGTGATCCCCTTTTGACTGCCCAGGCTCCATCCTATGAATTCCTGGGATTTGTAGTTGCATGAGGAATTATGAATTTTCTACCAGAGAACTCCAGTGCTATAGTTCAGGATAGTGGAGTAGACTAGAGAATTCTAAATACAGCCAAGCTACCAAACCCAGGATTCTGTAGACTGGAGTTGTGATAATTAAAGTTGTATCTTTACGCAATGTGTATAAACCCCAAATGTGAGAATAATTCACTGAAGGGGATCCCTGTGTAACCAATCAGTTATCTTTATTTGTTTAGGTTGCCAAAGAAAAAGAAAAAGAAAAAGAGATGAGATTAAGGGGCTTTAACAGCTGTTGCAGTACATTGTGTGTATGTTTACTTTCTTTTAACATTGTGATAAAACTTATAGGAACTTATATTTACAGGCAACAAAAATGAACCAATAATTTCTTTTCGGTGCAAATGTTCATGCCTTTACATATTAGAGCTTATTCTTTTTCTCCCCCTGGTATGTTTTCTCCCTCTGGTAATAATAATAGTTGTTGTTATTATTATTATTATTATTATTATTATTATTATTATTACCCCACCCCTCTGTTAAAAACAATTGGGGCGGCTTACAACCATTAAAATACAATAATGCTGGCTAAAATCCCTAAACACCACCCACCCCCACAAAAAGATACTAAACTCGTATAAATAAACAATCCTCCATAAAAAGATATTAAACTCGTATAGTACACTTTGAAGGAGGGCCTAAATACCTTAGATGCACCTGATCCTGTCTGACTGTGGAAGCTAAGCAGATCAGCCCTGGTTAGTATTTGGATGGGAGACCACCAATGAAGCCCAGGTACTGTAGGCTTTATTTCAGAGGAAGGAACTGGCAAAACCCCCTCTGAGTATTTCTTGCCTAAGAAAATGCTATGAAAAGTAATTTGAAGGCACATACACAAACATTTTGAAGAAGCAAGTTTCCATCAGTTGCTGTCAACAATAATTTGATACTCTGTGCACATTGTGTGAGACTATAAACTGTCCAGCAGGTCACTGTTAGGGACGAGGGGGAATGATAACATCTTTTTGAGTTTTTTAATTGGTATCTTTCCCCACCTCCTCCCAAGTATTCCCTTTTAGTTATTGCCTCTCAGGGAAGATGCTTCATATAAGGTCCCAAAAGCAACTACAAAGCCATGTCATTAGACAAGGTATTTGTGTGATTCATAGTGCAGAGAAGTGGGTTCCTAGGCATACCGTGCAGGAATTGTCCACAGAAGCACTGTTATCTAACTTTTCCTAGGAATATTTAAAATGTAAATGTTCCTAGCAAATGTTAGGTGACCCATTTAAATAAAGATTGCTTCTTTATTTGAACAAAGCCAAGGCTCATCTGCATATCCAATCTGCTTTCCTCCCAACACAGAATTTTCCCCATAGGCTATGACAGATAAATGTAGCTGTCACACACTAGGTTTTGAATGGCTTCTCACAGAAGATCCAAATATAGCTGAAAGGGTTTTATTCTGTTTCACAAGTGATTCTTGGGATGCCCTTGTTCACTGTTGTAGTGGACCATGCTCTCCTCCATAATGTCCCCTCCCCTCCCCTCCCCTCCCCTCCCCTCCCCTCCCCTCCCCCCTCTTGCAAGCCACTGATGCTGTTTTGCCTACATAAGTGATGGCACACTTGCTAGAACATCTAAGCCTGTATATTCTAATAGTTCTTTTCAGTTGCTTCTATTTTAGCACTTCCAGACACTTGGGTTTTACACGCCCCTTTCTGTGACACATCAGGTGCTTTACAGGACATCTCACACTGAAACCTACTGTATGGATATATCACTAGAGCAGAAGTAGGACTTTCATTTGGCTGTCTTACAATCCCCTCTCACTGGCAGTGGCTTACCCCTGGCTACTAGGGGGTTTGGACATTTAAGTCCAAAACACATGGAAGGTTTGCCACCCCTGGACTATTGAATTTGAGGGGTGCCAAAACATTACTTCTCTGAATTTTTGAGAAGTTTGGAACTGTGGAAAAACAAAATCCCATTGGCCACATAAAGAAGGTTCTCTCCCAATCCGGCTTGTCACTTTTGTCAGACAAATTTCTGATATCACTAGTAAAAGTTATAATTACAAAAATACTGAATGGCTGTATACTTGAAAATAACTAAAACATTATTTTTTAAAATATACAGCATTTTTACTACCACTGTCATTTTATGTGGAAGGCAAATTTTGAACTTAAAAAAAAACAGCTTCTTTGCTGTGCAGACATCCCTAAATGAGCATTCAGCTTCTCTTTGAACACGAAGTCACTTCACAACTACAATAAAATGTGAGTGACAAATGGATTGTCAGCGAAATGACTGTACATAGTATATTTCAATGACAAGCTCCGTATTTATATGCCAAGTTTTAAAAAATGTGTTTAAGTTGTGTGCTTACAAATCTGCTGGCAGCAGCTAGTATTTTACTAGAGAGCAAATCCTGCACATTCAGCTGCTGATCGATGGAGCAACGCCAAGCCCATTGGCTGCAAAAGTAAAGTGAAAATGGCTCCTTCTACACCTGTAGATGCACTGCCTGACTTGAGGGTGGGGGGTTAGGAAGAACATGTGATTACTACATACTGGTTTTGGCCTCTGAACAACTTAATTGCTACTTCCATTGTTCAGAGTCAGCGGCAGCAAATTACCACAAAGAATAAAAGTGCTTCATTGACTTGGAAGAAACATAATCAGGACTGATGCAATCCCAAGGATACATCAACAGTCTGACCCAGGGCTAGCACAAGTACCACTTCTTGCTCTAATTCAGATTGCTGGCATAATTTCCCTGAAACCTGGATCAGCCCTGGTCACGCTTCCAGTTCCTCTATAAAGCATTTTTATTCTTCACTGTAATTAGAACTACGAGACAGATGAAGAGATAGAGCAGAATGGCAGGCAGGCAGGCAGGCAAGCAAGTGCAGTCACCTAGGCTGACATAGTTCTCTTGTTTTGGTGGCACAAAGTTCAATCCCCTAAGAGTTTCCCCAATATCCAGAGTTTAAGTACTGCACTCAACCACCCCACAGCAAGGTCCTTTTAGTTATCCAGTGCCACCATCTCACAAAGGCATTTGATGATCTGGCCTGGCACTGGAAACCTCTTGTACCACATACTTTCCCACACCATCAACTTTGGAATGTATAATATTGGAGGAAGTGAGATGCTACCAGGACATTGAGCACTTTGTTCCTACCCTGTGGGTCTCCCCCATGCTGCCTTATTGCTGGAACCTTTTCCCCCTCCTGTACAAGACTGTTTAGTACAACCTCTTAAGGTGTTGGAGCAGGCTGCTGGCACCATAATCCCCTTGAAATCTCCCCGGGTTCATTTGCTGCCTACGTGGAAGGCAGATAGGAATGCAGGAATCTGTTCCCCTGAAATTAGTCCCTTGAAAATGCCACATTGGTTACTTACCATGAACGTGTGTTCTGGGGTTGGAGAGGAGGAATCCATGACCTTTGGGCTAGTTCCTCTCACTGCCCAGAGAGGCAGGAAATTTAGAATTTTGGTCTCACAATAGCTGAAGACCTGTCCTCGGCTCCTCCCTTTCAGCTCTCCATAAGGCCAGTTCTTCTTCCTGCCTCGCCCAGAGCAGAGCTCCAGAGCCTCTCCTCCACCTTCTCTACTTATCCTCGGCCCATCTCTCGCCTTTCCTCTTGCCTATCCAGAGATATTCCTTCAACCTTGCTCCATCTTCCTTCTATTTTTTTTAAACCTCCCCCAACCCCAGGCCTTCAAGCCTTCCCTGCCTTGCACATGTCTCCCACCCCTTTTGCCCAGCCTTCCCCTTACTACTGTTGCTCATGACTCCGTGCGCTCCAAGGGCCACGGATCAAGGTCGCCCCAGCTGTTGAAGCCACTTCAGCAGGCTTCGGAGGATGTGAGGGCAGCCACAGCAGCTCCGCCACTGAAGCCGCTTCAGCAGGCACGCCAGGAGTGCAAACTCCAGAATTGCAGCACTACTACTTCCTACTTTCACCACTTGAATCCCATAGACGTCTAGCTTCCACAACCACTAAAACTACTAGCCCTTATAAATCCTACTGGGATGAAGGCAAACCAGTCTCCCTGCCTCTCTTGTGGAGTTGTTTTGTGATAGATGTAGTGAAAGTAATGGCAATAAAAATGGTTAAAACTGCAAATTACTTTAACGAATGATATAGTGTAAATTGGTTTGCTTGCTCAACAAATATAGAATCATAGAGTTGGAAGAGACCAGGAGGGCCATACAGTCCAACCCTCTGCCATGAAGGAACACACAATCAAAGTACTCTTGACAGATGGCCATCCAACCTATGTTTAAAAACCTCCAAAGAAGAAGACTCCACCACACTCTGAGGCAGTGCATTCACTGCCAAACGGCTCTTACTGTCAGGAAGTTCTTCCTAATGCTCCGTGTTCCATAGAACACGGAACAATGGATGCAAGCTCCAGGAACAGAGATTCCACCTAAACTTTAGGAAGAACTTCCTGACAGTAAGAGCTGTTCGGCAGTGGAACACACTCCATCAGAGCGTGGTGGGGTCTCCTTCCTTGGAGGTCTTTAAACAGAGGCTGGATAGCCATCTGTCGGGAATGATTTGATTGTGTATTCCTGCATGGCAGGGAGTTGGACTGGATGGTCCTTGTGGTCTCTTCCAACTCTACAATTCTATAATTCTATGACCTCTAACATGTTAATTTTTGAACAACGATATCAGTATCATCACTTTAAAAACAAAATGTAACAAATGGTAATTGCACCAAGTGTTTATTTTAACAAGTAACATGTATTTGTTACTCTTGAACTGTTACTTTGGGACACCATGTTGGAGGATTTGTGGCCATGTTTTTAAGTGTATTTTAAAAAATAATATAAAGTACCAAAAACAACAAATATTTAGATAGTAATGTGACAAGCATCCATTCCATAACACCAGTTGTAACAAGTTATTTTTCAAAGTAACAAGCATAAAGTTACTTTCCCACTGAGTGTTTAAGGAGTTGGGATTCCAATGGAAAAAAACAGACTTAATTTTCTACACATTACAAATGTAGCAGCAATTTATTTGGCACTGACCCTGAATCATAACAGAAAGGAAACTGCACATTATACAAATGCCAGATAAGAAACAGATGCATGCACACAGCAGTCTCTAATATATAATTTCTAGAGAAATATCTATATGGCCCTTGTGATGGGAAAAAAAGTTACTTGCCCTTCTTCAGGTCCCCTAAGTTTCTATGTGGTCTGATTTTATGAATCCATCCCATCTGCAAAAAACAGGTACGCTAATGGTTACAAATTACTCTAGGTCTGGGAAGAGCTACGGCAACAATCCTAAGGATACTTATTAATGAGTAAGGCCAACTGAACTCAGTGGGACTTACTTCTGCGGAAACATTAAGATTAGGCTGCACCTTTCACAAGGAAATCCCCCAGAGTCATTAACCATGTCAAACCTCCTTAGAAGAGACAGCAACTGGTTTATTCCACCTTGTGTTACATAAACACATTACATTGCTGAAAGAACATTTACTTGCAGTTTTGAACAATGGAGAGTCATTGCCCAGTAAAAACTCATTATTTCCACAGACGTTGTCCAGGTGTGCCATTTATTTAAGAAATATATTGTCCACACTTTCTTCTTAATTTGCAACACCATTTTGAACCATTTGAAGATATTCTTTGTACAGTTTTTCTTGTGCTTCATACAGTTTCTTTATTTTCTTCATCTGACCTTTACTGAGTTCTTTTCCTTCTGCATCATGGGTTGGAAATCCCTGGAAAACATTAATTCGATGTTTTAAAACCATAGCAGCCCAATATTTTTGCTTGTGCTGTAGTAATACAAATGTATTCTCTGTTTTCATTAGCACTACCCATTGTCAATAGGAAAATCAGAAAGCTGAGCTCTGTATTTATCTATTAAAATCTAATGGAGAGCGTACCAACCATTCCACAGAACCTTACTTTGCTCCTCTGCAATGCTAGGTCGGTTAAGAAAAAAACTCGCATTATTTACGAACTTCTTTTGGATGAGGATGCCAACCTGGCTTGCTTCACAGAAACCTGGCTGGGAGAGGACAGCGCTGTCACATGGACGCAGGCACTCCCAGCCGGGTATTCTGTCAGTGAGCAGGTGAGGGGAAGTGGGCAGGGGGGGGGAGTGGCTCTAGTTTATAAGGACAATCTGACCTTGACCAGGATACCTGGCCGAAACCCAGTCCACTTTGAGTGTATGTACCTTAGTCTGAGGACCAGGGATAGTTTGGGGATTCTGCTAGTATACCAACCACCCCATTGTCTAGCAGACTCCCTAACTGAGCTGACACAGCTGGTCTCAGAGTTGCTGTTGGAGTTGCCCAGACTTTTAGTTTTGGGCAACTTCAACATTCCACTCGAGACCAGTTTGACAAATCTGACTGGTGCGGCTCGGGAGTTCGTGGAAACCATGACAAACATGGGCCTATCCCAAATGGTCGTCGGGTCCACACATTGTGCGGGTCATACCCTCGATGCGGTTTTCAGTACGGAACAGGAATATCTGTGGGTAGAGGTTATTAAAACCACTGCATTGTCATGGACGGATCATTTCCTGGTCAAGACTGAACTAAGAGTCTCTTCCCACCCCACCAGGGGTGGTGGACCCATTAGAATGGTCCGCCCCCGAAGGCTAATGGAACCAATAGGATTCCAGAAAGCCTTGGAGGGTTTAATGGTTGGTAACGCCAGTAACCCTGTTGAAGCTTTGGTTAATACCTGGAACACCGACCTTACCAAGGCTATCGACATGATCGCTCTCAAGCGTCCTTTCCAACCCGCTCCAAACCGTAAGCCATGGTATACATCAGAGCTTAGGAAAATGAAGCGAGTTGGACAACGACTAGAGCACAACTGGCAGAAAACTCAACTCTTATCAGACAGGACTCATCATAGGAACTTTCTTTGGTCCTATCGAGAGGCAATATGTGGAGCACAGAGATCCTTCTCCTCTGCATGTATTGCGTCTGCAGAGTCCTGTCCAGCAGAGTTGTTTAGGGTGGTAAGGGAGATGACGCAGGTTATACCCAACAACGGTCTGCTATGACACGTTTAACAACTTCTTTGCAGATAAAATCTCTCTGATAAGAGCCAACTTAGATGCCAGTATTTTGACAGAAACAATTGACGAGGTGTCCAGCAACTCCGTTGATGTAAGTTTACTGGATCAATTTCAATCTGTGAGTACTGAGGACGTGGACAAGCTACTTGGTAGGGTGAGGAAGACGGCCTGCCCTCTCGATCCTTGCCCTTCATGGTTGGCCATTCAGGGGGGGGTGCCTTGATGGTGTTCCTTAAGGACATCATCAATGCATCCCTCAGAGAAGGGTGTGTTCCATCCTGTTTAAAGGAAGCGGCCGTTAGGCCGCTCCTGAAAAAACCTTCCCTGGACCCCCCTGGACATGAACAACTATAGGCCGGTTTCTATGTTACCATTTTTGAGCAAAGTGATTGAGAGGGCAGTTGCGCTTCAACTCCAAGTGGTCTTGGATGAAACCAATTATCTAGACCCATTTCAAACTGACTTTAGGACGGGATTTGGAGTTGAGACTGCCATGGTTGCCTTGACCGACGACCTGCGTCTAAGCATCAACAGGGGTAGTGTGACCCTGTTGGTGCTTTTAGACCTCTCAGCGGCTTTTGATACGATAGATCATAGGATCCTATTGGATTGCCTCAGTGGGTTAGGAATCAGAGGCACAGCACTCCAGTGGTTCCAATCCTTCCTCTTGGGCAGGTCCCAGAGTGTGCTGCCCAGGGACAGCTGCTCCAGCAGAAAGGAGATTACTTGTGGCGTTCCACAAGGCGCCATCCTGTCCCCGATGCTGTTTAACATCTATATGAAGCCGCTGGGTGAGATTATTCGAGTTATGGGGCTGGGTGTTATCAGTACGCTGATGACACCCAGATCTATTTCTCCTTGTCCCGATCATCGGCCTCGAATTCCGATGGCGTCTCTCCTCTTAGTGATTGTCTTAAAGCAGTAATGGGCCGGATGAGGAAAAACAGATTGAGATTAAATCCAGACAAAACGGAGATGCTCACGGTAGCGGCCCCAAAACCAGGAGTTGGGTTGCAACCTCCAGTCCTGGACGGGGTCACGCTCTCCGTTAAGGACTGTGTTCACAGTTTGGGGGTGCTCCTTGATTCATCGCTTCAGATGACTAGTCTGGTGAATGCGACGGTGAGGAGCGCCTGTTATCAGCTTCGGCTGATACGCCAGCTGCGCCCTTTCCTGGAAGTAAGGGATCTTGAGACTGTGGTGCACGCACTGGTAACCTCTCGTCTAGATTTCTGCAATGCGCTCTACATGGGGCTACCCTCATGCTTGGTCCGGAAACTTCAGTTGGTACAAAATATGGCAGCCAGAGTGGTCTCGGGAACATCTCGGAGAGACCATATAACTCCAGTATTGAAATCTCTCCACTGGCTGCCTATCAGTTTCCAGGCCCAGTATAAGGTGTTGGTTATTACCTTTAAAGCCCTAAATGGCTTGGGTCCAACTTATCTTCGGAACTGCCTCCTCCCATACAATCCTCCCCGCGCACTCCGGTCCTCTGGGAGGAATTTGCTTCAGCCACAAAAACCTAGGCTGTCTGCAACCTCCCAGAGGGCCTTTTCGGTAATTGCTCCCAAATTATGCAATGGCCTGCCGAATGAGATCCGTCAGATGACGAGCCTGAGTAGCTTTAAAAAAGCACTAAAGACGGATCTCTTTCGGCAGGCCTTTCCTAATTAGATCCCGGCCTCAGGAGCTGCTGGCCTCTTTTAGTCTGCTGGCTATTTATTATTTTTTTTAAATGTGATTTTAGATTAGTTGTTTTTAATTTATATTGGTTTAATATCTTTTTATGGGGGAGGGTGGGGGTGGGTAGTGTTTAGGGATTTTAATCTGTATTTGTATTTTAATTTTTGTAAGCCACCCTGATTGTTTTTAACAGAGGGGTGGGGTATAAATAAATTTTATTATTATTATAACCAACCACATTTGTAGGCTTTAACAGCTTCTGAGATCAAAACGAAACAAAAAAGGCAATAATAAATCCCTACCTCAAACTGGGATATAATTCATAAGAGTGTGAAGCTGGACCTTGATTTGCAAGTAATGGATCCTCTATATGGCTACATTTCTGTATCCTAAGATGGGCAAGGAAAAATTAAAACTTTTGCTGATTTAATTTTTTTTTAACCTGTCCCATCCTCCCAAGGGGCATGGGGGCAATTTTGCCACCTTATTGTCCCCTGGGCTGTTTTTGTCCCAGGAGAGTCTTTTTCCTAACTGGGAAGTAAATCTCTCTTAGGCCCAAAGGGACTCCAAAATAGGGCAAAATTACCCCATTCCCCTTAAAAATGATCACACTGGAGTATTTTTAGCAAAACAACCACCTCACCTTTTCTCTAAGGCTGAGATGCAAGCTGGCTTTACAAATTAAAATGATTACAATATAGTTGGAGGAATTATACAAACATTAACAACAGTGCTACCAGCTTTCCTCATGATACCTAAATAAGATATGCACATTGCTTTTAAAAAGAAATAAAATCCCAGTGATTCTTACATTTTCATCAAATTTGGAATATTTGTCATGGTCTGATTTAAACATTTCTCCTGGTGGAATTTTCATTTTGGCCAGTTTTGCAGCCTGTAATATAAAATAAGCATTATGATTGAAATATATTATAACCATAGTGAAGAAGTAAGATTTTTCACAACATTTTTCTAACTGCTTAATTTGAGTGCATAGCGCCTTAGTCTGATTACTTCAAGACCATGTCTGAAAACAAACTTTGGCCCACACTCCAGAAAGTTCAGAGATTTGAAAGTTACCTTTCAAAAGTAATTACTGTAGCTATACTGATAGTTCCAAGGTGCCTACTTAGGTACACTTTTTAAAAAGTAGCACCTTTTCTGTTTCTGAAAAATAACTGCCTTTTTTAGTAGCTTTTTGTAATAAGTCACAAATCCAAAAGCTACATGGTGCTGGCCTCCCACTCATCATCACCTCAGCTCCTACAATAGAACATGAGACAGTAGCATTAGACACAACATGAGCCACTTAAACCAAGTCATATTCTTCTTCCATTCTTTATCACAAAATCATAGAGTTGAAAGAGATCACAAGGGCCTTCCAGTCCAACCCCCTGCCATGCAGGAATACACAATCAAAGCACTCTCGACAGATGACCAGCCTCTGTTTAAACACCTCCAAAGAAGGAGACTCCACCACACTCTAAGGTAGCATATTCCACTGTGTGGCGACTCCTCTGTAACTGTAAAAGTACCCAAACCTTACAGTTACACCACTAAAAGGAATGAAATTATTTCTTGGTGGTGGTGGTGACATATGAAGACTTTATCTGACACTGTTAAGAAGATTCTACTGTTCTGCCTTTGTAAGGATCAGAAACATAGCTAGCGTGTCATTTATGCTACTTGAAAAGACAGTAGGTAGGACTGTATTATGTTCTCACCTAAAAAAAATTAAATAGTTTATGGTCAACACTCATGGGCTGAAGAGAAAGTTTGAAATATATTCTCTCTTGTCTGACATTATTGCCATTTATACTATCAAAATGGATGTTTTAGAACTATCTGGTTATTTACCTCTTGTTCTTGTTTCTTTTTGGCTGCTTCTTCCTTCTTCCTTTTTTTCTCTTCTTCAATCTATAGGAAATCGATTTGAAGAGCAGGATTACTATTTTAAAAAGGTGTTACAACATATAATGTTAGTAAGGCATTCATAGTTATGTTTTATACTCCAGGTCTCTAAACCAAGCTGTTAGCTCTATACGGTTCTATCCAGAACATGTGATTCTTGAACTTATGATAATTATAACCACCAGCTCAATGCAGTCCTCACACATGTACCAATGCTAACTATAATGGAATACAGATTTTGTATTCATCCTAATGACACTGTAATAAACTCACCATTTGTGCCTGAAGGCAGTACCATATATAAGAGGTTTGGGATCACGGGGATGAATTTTACAGGAACGATTACCACCACTGAGGTGGTATCTATAAATGGGTACTATGTTACATTATACTAGTCTATAAATGACAATTTCTCGCTCCCCCATTCATCAATAACAATGGTTGAACACACCAAGAGGATGCTACAGTCCCCACCCTCCCCAATACTTAGCTAATGTGGAAAAAATGCATTGTCCTTTCATAAGGAAAGGAAAAGTATGGTTATATTGACTATGAAGAAGCATCTTTCATAAGATCCAACAAGACTTTAGGTAGTAGGTACAGCCTGGTAAGTTCAAGTTCCCTGGTGAAAGCTGCACTTATAGGATGCCATGGAGCACTTGGCAATCCTGCTGTTCCATAACCCATCCATGTCTGCTGGACCCAACTGATCTGATAAATTGGAAGAAGAGACAAGTAGAACCTTTCCCTTCTCTTCTCTTTCCTTCAGCAAAGTGTCTCTGTCCACCAGCTTGACCACAGTTGGGAGGCCTAGAAGGGGGAGAAGAGCAATAAAAAGAGTACATGTTTAAATGTGTCGCTAATTTTATGAATTAGCCCAACACTACACATAACCCTATGCAAAGTCTGAAAAAAAAATACTTTTCAAGGTTTTAATGCCCTAAATGCCACTGCTTAGTGGGGATTCTAGGAGCTGTAGTTTCCGAATGGAATCTGGGCCTGTGTTGAACTGAGCTGAAGACCAACCCCTCTCCCTTAAAAAGAATCCCTTTGCTGGAGCTATCCAACTTTCATACCAAGAGGACTAATAAAGGCCATTAGTAAAAACTCATGGTTCTTGTAAGAATATTATCTCAAACTGAAACAGAATGGCAAGAACATCTTGTCCTTCCACCCATCATTATTCTACTATTTTTTTAAAAAAAAAATACCCACAAAAATGTTATGAATACTAGTCAAAGCAGTGTAGGTCACGGGAGCAAAATTTGTAATTCAAATATTCTGATTCTATGCAGTTGGGTTAATCTTATTCCTTTGTGGAGAAACTCCTTTACATTCACTTCCTCCTCCGGCTTCCCACTATCTAATCTCAACCCTGGGGCTGCAAACCTAGGAGATAAGTCTCATCGCATTCAACGTGGCTTGGTTCTGAGTAGACATGGATATGAATGCACTGTTAAGTCATTGAATCATCCAGGTCTCCATGTGACTGTTTGAAAAAGGGAAAAAAAAGGTACAGGAGATTCATCAACCTTTGTTCCAAAGGAACTCAGTTAGGCCAGGATTCCCAGACCTCGTTCCTGTGAGCAAACAACTCTTCAGAACAGAGGCGGATGAACACTAGTCCAAAATGTTTCAATCTTTTAAAAAAAACAGTAATCCAAATATCAGGAAAGTAACGTACGGTGTTTAAAAATTTCTCTTTCTTTTTATATATATTTTTATATATTGGAGATTTATATATATTGGAATGTTCTCAGCTAAATGTGTTAGATTAACAAACTGCCATCTTGCTATGTTGCTTAGATTTGTATTTACTTTTCTAAGCTACCTTGAGGCCAGTCATGGTAAAAGATAGGACATAAATACATGAATGAAAGCATTATATTAAACTGGGGAGCGGGCACGCAGGGTATGACCATTTCCTGAAAAGGCACTCCTGTACAGAGGACTCAAGTCAAGCTTTGGCAGGGGCTGGATAGGATATGGCAGTAGGATAAGACTTCTGCACCTTTAATAGTTGGGTAGAAGAAGCAACTACAACAGATGCAGCTTGCAAGATGAGTTACTATTTCAGTCAAAATCTTCTCTTTTGAAAAAGAACAGTCCACAGCAACAATGTAAACAATCTATAATACTTTCTTGGGCCACAATGCTACACAGAGTTATAGACATGGAAGCTCCACACACATTACAGAATTCTGTCTGGGAATACAGCTTTGATTAGAGCAAAATTCGATCTGCCAAATAAAAAACTGGTGTGTGTATTGTTAACAAACTTGGGTATCTGTCATAAACAAAACCAGCATCAAGCTTAGATATCAAGCATCCTTAAATCTTATCCATTCCAAAAAATAAATTAAAAATATGGTGGGACATGGAAGAACCAGACTGTGGTAGGCTTCTGCCCACCATTAAAATAAACATCACACTGATGAAAATAAAGAAAGAATATACTTCAGCATCACCTGGTGGATAGTCCTAAGGAGGAGGAGTGAGTGTTCTGAAAACCAATGGTTTCTGTTATTCTTTCTGTGATTACTATGTTCCATCCCAAGCCTACTTGGAAGAACATCCTACTGATCTGATGGGAGTCTTACTGACTTCAACATAAGGCTGTAGTGCTTAGCACACTGAATGTCCAAGGTGGCTGACAGACTCAATTCATTTCACAGTCCTACACTGATGCACATTATTAGTGTTCGTTTTTATAAAGAGAAAACTAAAAAGAGCAAATCCCATCTAGGCCAAATTAAGCCTAATCTTCTGAGTCACACATTGAATTTACACCTCAATTACCCTCATGGTCTTCAAACCGAACTCCATGTTCAGGAAGGATATCATCTCGAAGAGAATCACAAAGCTGAAGAACTTCAAGCACTACAGTTATGAAAAAGGAAAGGAAATAAACAGCTAATGTGAGTTTCAATCACATTTCACCTTCCTTTCATTAGTCACCTGAGCATTCTGTGAGAAGTGAAAACCCTCTTTTAATACTCCATGGGGCAAAGGGGTTTTCATCTCCCTCCTAGATGAAAGCTTACTAGCTAGATGAAAGTTACATAGTGATCTTTCCGCATTTGAATATCTTATTTTAAAAAGAAAATACCATGATTGCCTTCTCACTAGGTACAGCTAATTAGAAAGGTGAAAAAGACACTTGAACTGAAAATTTACTTCAGTGTTATCTATAATGGCCAGGATACCATGGAGTTGTTCAGTCTGTAGCACCAGGAAGAGGGCAATCCTCAAACCTTTGAGATGCTGGTCCTTCAAAAACCAGCTCTGGAGGGTTGGAAACTCTCCAGGCTAGGTTCTACCGTGGTGCAGATGGGGGGAAAGATCATCACACGCTAGCAGTCTGAGGCCAAAGCCAGCTTAAAACAGGATTATCTGTCATGGCTCCTTCCTATGGAATCCTGGGATTTGTAGTTTGGCAAGGCACCAGGACTCTTTGGCAGAGAAGGAGAAAGACCTTGTAAAACTACAAATCCTAGGATTCAATAGGAAGGAACTATGGCAAATAATCCAGTTTCAAACTAGATTACAGTAGCACCCTCGCAACCGTGGAGGATTGGTTCCGGGGTGCCCATGGATGAAGAATTCCGCGGATAATAGTGAATGCCATCCCGGAGGAAAGAAGGGGCAAGTTTGCTCCTCCGCCCCCTTCCCCCTCGCCATGGTTCTGTCTCGGCATGATCGCAGGGGCTAAGAGGAAGGGGATGAGGCCAATTTGCTCCTCCACCCCTGCCATGGCCCTGACGCAGCGGTGATTGCGGGGTAAAGGGGGAAGGGGATGAGGCCAGTTCGCTTCTCCACCCCCTTTGCCCATGGCCCTGCCATGGCGGTAAAGGGGGAAGGGGACGAGGCCAGTTCACTTTTCTGCTCCTTCCCCCTTCGCCCATGGCTCTACCATGACAACGATCGCAGGAGCAAAGGGGGAAGGGGACGAGGCCACTTCGCTCCTCCCCCTCCCTTCACCCCTGTGATCACTGCTGCAGTGACAGAAGCCCTCCCAGGGGAAGGGAAAGGAGAGGTAAGCGCCCTCCTCTCCCTCCCTCGCCAACCACAGATAACTGAATCCACGGTTGGGGAATCAGTGGCTATGGAGGTGCTACTGTATTTGTGTAATGTGGATTTGGCCTGATTCTAGGATGCTACTGGAATTAGGCTGTGCTTGAAAGAAGAATGAAGACATAATCAAATCAGGAGCTATGGTTGACTGGACCAGCTCTTATAGCCCAGTGCTATATTTTCTGACTGGCAGAAGTTTTCTCAGATCTTAGCCCAATCCAAGATCTTGCAATCCAAGATCCTGAACTGAAGTGGGAAAGGACCAAAGCTAGAAACCTACCAGAGTTTTGCAAACTTTTTTTGACCTACTCCCCAAATCAACCAGCTAGCATGTCCATTGGTCATGCTAGCTGGAGGTTTCTGTGAGATGTAGTCCCAAAAAGTAACATTTCCACGCTCTGGAACCTACACATGTAAACCTCACTAATTTCAATGAGATCAACTAAGACTGTAACATTAAACATATTTCCAAGGGTACAAGTCACTTTGAACAGAGTGGGACTCACTTCCAAGTAAACATGTATTGTTAAGTATCTTTAAGACTGCAGCATAAACCATTAATCCTTTATAAAAACGAACATGTGAACTGGATTTTCACCACACTTTTCACCACACCCCAACATGTGGTGGTGGGAATATTCTGTTGGAGTTACTTGCATAATGGGTAGGGATTTAACATCTGTTTGACTCAAACTTGGATATCCACAGTTGTTCAAGAAAAGCTACCAAGTTTAATGCAAATACCAGAATTTGTTTAGAAAATAACTGAAATGCATCAAGAGTGAAGAAAAGCTGGCATACTCTGCAATGAAGGAATTTTCTGCAGTTGCTTTGCAGAGATGCGTTCCTGAGTTATAAATAACCACCAGTCTAAAACTATGAATAATTAAACCTTAGCAGCAAATCCTTCTGGGTAGAGAAGAATTAGAAGTGTATGCAGGAAAACATTACCGGGGGGCGGGGATTCTATTCAAGGTAATATAGTTTCTGATAAAGTTTGGAAGTTACTCTTTGGACTACAACTCCCACAAACTGGCTGAGCTGGATGGGAAATTCTGGGACTTATAGTCCCCAAAGTAATTTTTCCACAGTATTTCTAGAAGAGTTAATAGCATAGCCTCCTGAAGTACAAGACAGGTATGTAACAGCAGTCTGTTTTCTCAGAGACAGAAGTTTTCAGTGATAATATCAACAATCCAGACAAGAGCATGTACCGAATCCAAAGAAAAAGCTATGCTTTTCATATCTTTTTCAGTATGGTATCTATTTCTCCCAGTGCACTGCCAGATACTGTTGAAGCAGGAGGATTTTCCACCCTCAAAAGATGTAGGTACACCTGAGCTTTTACTCAAGTGAACAAAGGCAGCCAAATGACTCAAGAGTGAAATCATGAGCCAATTTTCCCTGTCTCTAAGCTGAAATCCAGAGATATTGCTTGGCAAGATTTCATTGTAATAATTTCCTTTCAATGCACAGCTATTAAACCAGGGGGAGCAGGGTGGGGGGAGGATTTTCTTTCTTTGTATGTTTTCACTAGAACATTCACAGACTAAATGAACTCCATACTAAGAATGGCCAATGTTGCTCTCAGCGTTTCCAGTATCTGCTTTTCTGGCACAAGAGATAAAGAACTTTTATTTGCATAGAATTTTAATATCCCCACACACAATTAAGGCCCTTCTGGAGAAAAAAACAACAACAAAAGAATGTGATCAACAATGTCTGAATAAGTACTTTGTTACAACTTTAATTCTCATGGGGGGAGTTCTGTAAGTCCTCCCAACACAAGCTCAGAGTTTAATGGGAAGTAGTAAGTAGTAATGCATGTTTCCTAGAGCCTTTTATCTTGAAGTGACAGGTCATACATATTTCCCTATTAAAAATGGCATAGAGCTGCAGTGGAGGCAGCAGCAAATCATCCACGAATAATCAAAACCACAAAAGTTAAAACTTGCAAATGTTGAGATCTGGCTGTATTAGGGTTCATGGTAGTGAATTAATTATCCAATTTTGTAACATTATCAAATTAATTTTCAAACCTAACATTCCAAAGCTCTGGAAACTTAACATTTCCAGCACATCAATTACTAACAGTACAACCACTGGTAAATAGGATGCATTTTTTCCATTCTTTATAAATATGATTATGGAGAATAAAACTGGGGAGGAAGTTACTGCTATGCAGTAAGCATAAGAAAAAATTCTACCGTGTTTAATGAAAAAGAACACACATCATCTGTATTTTTTCCCCAATCAAAATACAGAAGACTACTTTTAACTTGAATCACTATGGAACAATGTTAAACATTTTGTCTCAGAATCTTACATCAAAAACAAAGGCCAATTTCACCAGCATCTGTTTAAAGACAGGGCAAGCACATCAACTATAAAAGCAAATCTCTTTTAAAAAGCAGATGTCTATGTGTACTGTATATTCATTTCTCTCTTTCACACATGCATGCATGTACTTTTTCCTTTCAGGCATTTAAATTGAACACCCGAAGAAGGCTGCATGTGCAAGCCCTGCCCGTCAACATCCCCATCCCTGTTCACGAGGCTAGAGCACAAGGTTCTAGAGAGGCTCCGACATGTAACTCAATGGAACATGTTTAGAAACTTCCAAGCCATCAGGAACCCTGTAGTGTATACATTTGTGCATTTTGAGCAAATGAAAAATGACAGTGCTCATGATGCCTTGAACATTCTAAGACTGAAGTACATTTCTATAGATTTCTACTTGTAATAAACACAAACTTTGTTTTACCTTTTTTTTCTCTGGCAATTTGCCTTACGCTCTCTCTGAACTCAGACAAAATCTGAAGATATGGCATTACAGTTGATTCAAGCTATTAAAAAAAATTGGTCAATTAATTAAGAATTAAATAATTTCCTTCTTTTTTTAAAAAATATTTTTATTGAACGTTTAATTAACATATATATTAACATACACATTAACATACACATTAACATACACATACAATAAAAAAACAATAACAATAACAGTAACAAAACTAAACCAACAAAACCCATTTCCTTCTGAAGTCACTTCAGCACCTTGCCTTCCAAAACTCTACCCCAATATAATGGGCTCCTAAGACAGTTCCTAAGAATCAGATAGAAAAGGGCTCTCTGTCAGGCATCTAAGATTCCCACTGTACAGATGGGATGGGTAACGAAGGTCCATCAAGTCTAAGCTGGATTCAGGCAGGATGGGACTCTATTTTACTATTTTATTCTTGGTCTTATTCCCCTGCTGCCGGGAAAGCACAAATGTTACATTATAGGGCATATCAGTACAAGTCCTTCCTATTCCAGTGTCAGGAAACAGGATGGGTTGGAAGCAATACTTTCAATGTTAGTGAGAGTGGGGAAAGTTGGATTTCATTTTTGATGTCACAGTGCCCTTCTGATATTTCTGAACATATTCAAAGAGTGCATTTATTTTGTTGCCCCTGTTCTGATTCAACGTGTGCAGGAGCCCTTTCACACAACATAGTTATAGTGGCATGATTCCACTTTAACTGCTGTTATTTCATCCTATGGAATCCTCAAACTGGCAATTTAGGGAGGGACATTTAGAATTCTCAAACAGAGAATGCTAGTGCCTCCTCAAACTACAGATCCCAGGATCGCACAGGATGCAACCATGGCAGTTAAAGTGGAATCATAGCACTATACTTGTGTAATGTGAAAGAGCCTCAAGTGCCTGTACTTAGATAACGCCAATTAAATGTCTGTTCTAGCAAGAATTTAAAAAATTAATAAAAGGTGGCCTTATCACAACCACACCACAGGACAATTCCCTTATTAGAAACCGAAAACCCCTAAAGATTCTCAACAGCTGTCTTTGTAGCCAAATACAACTGGAAAAATTCTATACATCTGATTATATTTACTTCACAGTGCTAAACGTAGAATTTGACTTTGCTTCAACATGTAATCCTGTTTTTCTAAAAGCCATGAACAGAGTTGAAATTGTCACAGTGTGTTTTTCAACTTACATTTAAGTTTTGACCATTTGCTCCAACTGGGAAACCAATAGCTTCATCACTTTCTACAGCACCAAAGACCTATGAAAGGGAAACACATACATATTTACAAATATAACCACAAATACCAGTAGAAATGTTAGCAGTACTGCATAAAACAAAATCTGAGGACAATCCTGCCAACTGTCTGCCTTTATTTCCTATACAATTTAATAGCAAAGCTTAGAAGCTGAATTCTTATGAGCAGAGTTTTGCTCAATGGATGTGTACATAGAGTGGGAATGGGAATTTCCACCAATTCCTCCTTCCCTCGCCAACTCTCCATACCTCCATCCCCAAGAGGAGAGGCAGGGAACCCTCTGGAACAGTGTGGAAAAGGGCACTAAAGGCTCAGAAAAGGGAGAACTGATTAAAATGGCCTCTCACTGCAACCCTTTTCTTTGCAACAGGAGTATTAATTCATTCCAGTGTGGAAGGGCACGCTGGGTCCAAATGTCACACAGACTGGGAAAACAAACCACAGAGCACAGACAAGATGTCCCTATCACTCACTTTATCCTTTCGCTCAAAAGCAATGGTACTGAATGGGTATCCTCCTTTTAAAGCATTGGCAGAATACCATCAGTTCTTCACAATTACAAACCACAGGCTAGAACTAAGTTTATGTCCCTACACAGGCTTTTCATTAATGTCTTTACACTTATGGTATGAATGAGTAAACTATGGGCTTCAAACCCCACTTCTGTACTCTTCAACGCCCCCTGGCAGTCTCACAAAGCCCCAACAAACCTCCATCTCAAAAAACATTAGGGGGCTGCTTTTCAGACCCTCAAATGTCTAAAGAGCATCTGGAAATGCAGCTATTTAGCTTTCCTATCCATTTAGAACGTCCCAGACATTGGTTTTTTTGTTTGGTTTGGTTTTTGCTGAAAAGCTGTGTCTGTAAATGGCAACTGGAAGTGATATGATGCAGCTTCTGGTGTAGCCTGATGCCCAGGTGCAGCTTAGTTAAACTTAGTTAATTGATAGTGTGAGTCCCCAGTTGCAGACTCTGAACAGGTACAGTCTAGATCCAGGTTTACTACTCCTAGTAAAAACCAGGCCCATAAGAATCTTATATTTGTCTACTGACTCATAGCTAATGTCTATGATGGTCCTGAGCTGCAGTCAGAAATGACCGAAGAGACTTGGCACAGATCACAACATGGCATCTGGCAAAGAGTGGGTACTCCCACATTTTCACTGTAGCTGCAGAGCAGTATCAGATTATCTTCAAAGGCCTTCTCCAGTTTCATAAACAAGGTCTTGTATTAAGTAGTATAAATATGTTCCTACTGCATAAATCATTGCCATCTCCTCTCTAAATCATGTGAGTATTGCAAGATGTAACAACAAGCTGACAAAAGCACACATAGTTCACAAACAACACATGCAGCTCTTCAAAAGGTTTGCTCAAAACCACATACCTTGAACATCTGTGTAAGATAAATGCTTATATTTTCTAGCAGCATTCTATTTGGCATCTGCCTGGCAGTCTTCTTTGCAGCAATGTAGGAATTACACTGGTTGACTAGTGACCGCATTTCCTCCAGGACTGTGCGTGTATCAATGTTGTCACACAATGCTTCATGGACTGCTACTTTCTTGTCATAAAAACTACACATGATTTTTAAAAAAGGACAATTAAGACAAACGTGTTACTTATGTCAGCCTTAAACTGTTCTAGTCAAAGTTTGTGTTATTCCTTCTTTGGGCGGGAGAGAAAGTTAGAAGAATCCTCCAAAAGGATCTCTACAAACTGGGTAGGATGGACATTAAAATGACAAATGTGGCTCATTTTAAGAATGTGGAAAGTGATGCACACTGAAGTTCTAACTTTGATTTCAAATATAAATAGTAGGAAGTGAGCAGGCAGTGATGGAGCAAGGAAGAGATCTTGGGTGGTGGGGTGGATAGTTCAATGAAAAAAGCAATTCATTGCATGGCAGCTGTGAAAAAGGCAAATTTTATGTTAGGAGACATTAGAAAATGGTTTGAAAATAAACCCATTAATATGCTAATGCCTCTATGCAACCAAATGTTAGGCAGCAGGAGCACCTCTCCCATGAGGAACTGGAATAGCATCCCCCCCCCACATTTTTTTTAACAAAAGAGCAGTAAGGGGATTGAAAGAGGTACAGGCCAACCCCCATATCTGTGGGGGATATGTTCCCAGAACCCATGGATAATATGGAACCCTGTTATTTTCAATGAGACGAATGCTAGAAGTTGACCATAAAATTGCACCAGATGACCTAGAAATGCTTAGAGAGAACATATTTTTGGACATGGATAAGTGAAACCGTGGATACCAAATCTGTGGATGTCAACTTGTATATAAAATTATGAGCATAGTACAGAAAGTGTATAGGGAGAAGTTTTTCTCCTTTTCTTGCAATGGAACAATCCAGAGTAATCCACAGAACACAAATGGTGGAAGACAAGGACAGACAGAATGAAGCACTTTTTCACAGATCACAGTTGATTTACAGAATTTAAAATGTGGCCATGGTCATGAGCTTAGCTTCACAGGAAGACAGAGCTAACAATGGTTACTAAACATATTCGCCATATGCAAGTGCCATAATCATCCACATTCCTACTGTTGAGCATGGCATGAAAAAGGAACTATGCAGTGATTCTGAAGCTATGAAAAAGTCACTCTGAAAACAGTGCCTGTGTTATTTAATTCTGAATGAATTTTTAAAAATTATGTGACATGACTTGCTGGTACAAAGGCAAGCTTTACATGTATAAATAGCCCAGTTTAATCTCTGGCATCTCCAAATGAAAAGAACCCAGCAATGTAAAATTCAGCATAACTGACCATAAACTTTATGATGGGAACAGAAGGCTGAACTGGAATTTTAAAGGGAGCATTGTTCTCTGAGGGCGAGAGGATGAAACACAGAAAAAATGTAGAAATTGATTTCTTCTCTTTTCCTGTAACCTTTTTTGCTTTCAGTTTGCTGTCAGACTCTTCCAGGCAGAATACTCTATGGGCATGATGGGACAAAGGCAGCAAAGGCAAGCTGAAATGTCACAGTAGCAAGGAAAGCTCTAAGTGAGCAACTTTCTCCAACAACATTTGGGCCGAAAGCAAAGAGCTTTTTAAAAAGTACCTTGTCAGTTAGACCTACCCCTACAATGCTCCCTTCTCCAGGGGAAAGGGGAAGACCTTAAAGTGTGTTAGGTTCTGAGCCTAGCTCTCCTTCCTTTCTCTGAGAACTCATGCTAGGTAGGCTGTGCCCATCACCTCCATGGACTGTGAGATACTTGGAGGAGCACATGCTAGGCCTTTGTACAACCTGGGCTTGGAGAACACAGCCTCAGATCCAAGCTAAGGTGTTTCTGGATGCTCAGGTCATCATCCAGGAGCATCATCCAGAAGCACCACAAATCCTTCAGTCTACGCCTGCATTTCTGCTGAACTCACACTTCTCTGGTCATACCATTAGGCACTCACTGTATTAATAATTTTATCAGGGGGAAATACATTTATCAGCTGCTGCTAAAGCAACATCCCAACAATACTAAATCACCAAATAAAAGCAGGCATCTTTTGGTTTTGCAAATTCAGGACAAGCCTTTGTAGAAGGCTGCAAAGAACAAACAGCTGAAACATCTGTGCAAAATACAGCTACACACATCAATTTTGTCAACTGTTTAAATTTGCTATAAAGTAGGCCTTCTACTTTTGTGGGTTTCACTTCTGCAGATTTGATTATTTGCAAGTTTTTAGCTGCTTCCACTGCTGGTCTCGAAGCCTTTCCCCCTGCACCTCCTAGGACGATGATACTAAAGACACTAAAGATCTTTGCAGCAGCCACAGCAGGGCTAGCCTAAGCAGTGGCAGCAGCTCACTGTCCTCCGTCTCTCCACTTCCTGTCCTGCCAACAGCCCTCTCCAGCCCTTGGTACACACAGTCCACGACTGAGGCGCCTTCTGCCCACCACTGGCCTGCCTGCTCCCTCACCTGTCTGTTTAATTTTCCTCTTGCTGGCTGTTCACTCTGTTTGTCTCCCTCAGTCCCACATGCTGCTCCAGCAGCCCCTCCATCCCCTGCCATTCGCTGGGTGCATCCAGCCCCTGCTGCTTCTGCCATCTCAGACCCCTGGTGACAACATGAAGCCAAGGCTAGCTAGAGTGAGAGGGGCAAGTGGAGAGTGGGGAAGAAGACAAAGGGGCACTTGTAGTTGTTGCTTCTGCTGGACAAGGAAAAGCTACCAGCTTGAAGGGGGATCCCAAATGGTTCTCTCTCTCCCCACCCCCATTTGTTTTACTCACAACGCTGTGGAAAATTTTAAAAGGCACTAAATCCATCTCTCCCACCCTAACCTTGCTTTGCTTCATGTCCCTCGAAGGGGAGGAGGAGGGGGCATTTGCAGAAGCAAAACCAGGGGGAAAAAGCACCCCTTCACTTCCTTCCCCACTCCCCTCCCCCCTGCCCCTCTCACTCTAGCTGAAAAGGTCCCTCTGAGGGACACACGGCATACATTAAATATGAAAATAATCATAGCTTAAGGTCAGGATAATACACTAAGCTGTGCTTAATCTAAAACAGAAAAGGAAGTTTCCAGTCTTGAGTTGCACTGCAAGAGGAGGAGGGAGTGTGTGAATCCAGTGGAAGGTTAGGCTTTCCCCTCATCAAACTATACCATGGTTTATCATGATATAAAAACATCAGGATTTGCATGGTCAATGAAACTGAAATCTCGGAAGTCAAGTGAGGGCTGAGCAAAGTTTGTGCAATGAAAGGTAAGAGCTTCACTGTTCCTCAGAGCAATCTTTGTTCCCAGTAGAATAAAGTTTGCAGAATAAATACATTTGTGGAAACTTACTTCAGGTACACACTTGGTAACAGGTTACAGAATTCAGCTTTCAGAATTTTGAGTTACTACAGCACAGACAGCTTTTTTATATAATGAGAGTGTGAGAGAGAACAAAAGAATGAACACAAACAGCCTGAACATGTAGACTAGTGCTGCTATTGACCCAATGGAAGCAATTCTGCAAAAAACATGCAATCATTATGCATACTCATGCTTGTATGTGTGTGTGATTATGACCTCACTATCTTTCTCTTTGCATCTGGAACTCTAGCACAACTAAACAATGCAGCACAGTTGTTTCTTGAAGAGAAGGGGAAGCAAGGTATCAGCACCTGATACTCTTATGGCTATAGCAAGGTTGTGCTTCACTTTGCTGGTGTTTGCACTATGAAGGATGTGTTAAGGGCAATATCTTTGTGCCTCAGTACAAGTATCTATGACTCTCCGAAGTCCTTCAACATGTTTATGGATGGTCTTCCCTTGCTCCCTCTAGATGACAGAATGGAATTAGATAACAGAATGCAAAATACAAGAAGCTGGTACTTCCACAGTCTTGTTTGCTCTTTTACATCCTTTTCATAAGATAACACACTTTATTTGCAAGTTGAGATTTACAGGTATTATGCATTGGGTTTGCTTCATGTGCCATTTTAGAAATCTTTTTATGTTAATTTTAACTACCTTTCTCCACTTTGGATATACCCTGAGGAAGAAGAACAGTATGTAAATTTGGAAATAAATCAAGTGACTTCATAATGTAGCAGAAAAAGCTGAGAGTGTAAGATGAATGAAAACAGACTGGAATGAGGAAAAATGTTAAGAAAGCATGTGAAAGTACCTAGGATCTGCACCACAGGCCAGCTGGTTGTTTTGTGAATTAGCAAGCTGATGAGATTCAAGATATATGTCCTACAGAAATACAGTATTATCAGGGCCCTCTTTGCACCAAAGGGAAATGCCAGTTTGAAAAATGGGATCCATTGTCATGAATATACAAATGTCTATTCATGAAGAGTAAAAAAACAAAACAAAAACAAAACTGGTTTCTCACTCACCTTTTATTCAGCTCTATTTCCTGGTTTTCCCATTTTTCAAACTGGCCTGTCACATCAGCAGGAGCCCGAAGGATGTCCTTCACGTTTAAAAAGAACTCCTAAAAGGGGGAGGGAAAGAGCTCACAGTCTGAAGTATTAATCTTGCAAAGCATACTGCCTATTTCAATACTCATATCAAACTCATTTTCAGCCAAGAACAGGATCTACTTCCTAACTGACAACACAAGCAAGTTCTCTATTACCTGCTGTCAAACCACTTTTGTCTAGGCTGTGACTTTGCATAACATGATATACACGACATGAACAAAGCAGTTATTGAGTTCTACAGTTAACTAAGTCCAAGGCTTCCTTTCAAAAATAGGATAATAATGACAAGCAACTGTTACAACTTACTTTCCCCCACCCTCATATCATCACTGTGTACTAAAATGGAAAGAATAACTTGAAGTTATCTCTTTCTCTAAAAGCCAGACTTTTTTATTTAACTTCTACCTACTAACAAGTTTCCTATGGACTATTCTTGCATTAATGAGGACATCCTGTTCAAATACAGAGCATACTGAGCTTATAATACTAATTTAGCTTGAAATAAGCAGAACTGTTCTGAGTAGACCTGGGATAGGATAATGAAAGAGTGGTGGAGAGAAGTTTTAAAATTGTCTGCAAGGCTTAGATTTTGTGCCCCAGTTAACAAAGGATTAGCAGATCAACTAGCTAAACTGTTATCCTTGATCTCAAGTATTTTTATAGCTGATATTTCCAGATGAGCTGAAAAATTTAAAGAACAATGCATTTAAGAAACTTCACAGTATAGCAAATTAGAATCATAGAATTGTAGAGTTGGAAGAGACCACGAGGGCCATCCAGTCTAACCCCCTGCCACGCAGGAGATCTTGATCAAAGCATCCCCGATAGATGGCAATCCAGCCTCTGTTTAAAGATCTCCAAGGAAGGAGACCCCACCACGCTCCGAGGGAGTGTGTTCCACTGTTGGATTAGGTTGGATAGCAGTTCAGCAGAGCCAAACGCGTACAATTTCACTTGAAGGGTATTTATTATTTTTCTAGGTGAAGAGCATTCTGTTATGCAGCTTTTCTTTCCAACAAAAATATGTTTGAGTTCCTCTATATTACTCCATAAGGTAGCAATATGTTTGACTTTTCATGAATGCTATAAATGGGGACTCTAAAGGTGTTCTAGATTTGTTTGCAATTTCATAGGTTCTAAGACTTTGTTTACATTACCCCACCCCCAAGAATTGTTAAAATGTCATTGGGTCGAATTCAAAGTTCCTGCAACTGCAATGGCCAAGATTGAGTGCGGCAGCAGTGTAAGGTTCTGCTGGCATTCAACCAGGATGTGCCACCTACAGGATCTGTCAATTCTTCTTCCCTTGGTTTTTCTGGAAACATTGCTCCAGAGTATTGGGAGACTCCCCCAGCACAGTGTGAGATGGTGAAACTACCTCTCCCATTTTTTAAAATGGATCTCAGGTCCTTCACTGGATCTCAGGTCCTTCTGTTGACAGAAGGAAAACTCTGGATCCAATCCAATCAAAAATGTAATTTGAGGCAAAGTATCTCCAATATGTTGCTAAATACAAGTCACCCACCATATCGTGGGGATACATTCCCAGACTTCCTGCAAACACCTGAAACCATGGGTAACAAAAAACTCCATAGAATCACACTGGAGGACCTAGGAAATACCCAGAGGCCACCTCTCTAGGCATCTCCAGTGCAACTCTATGGTAACTTCCACCATAGAGTCATGCTGGAGGACCTATGAAATGCCCAGTGAGACCACATTTTTGGGGACGACAGATAATTGAAACCACGGGTACTGGTCCTGCGCATACGGGGGGAAGGAAACCTGTAACTAATATTTTAAGTCTACAAATACAATGTATCTTTTTTGAATAATCCATTAGTATAAAGCATTTGGATGACTAATCTCTTCATGTTTCTTTAAATACTAGTAACATAAATAGAAAGCTGTCCATGACTGCAGATAGAGGCTTTCCGCTTAGCAATAGGAAGAATTTCTCTTCTATTATTATTAAACCATTCATCTTCCACCAGCATTTCTACTGTGATCTATACAAACTGTTGTGGAGAGACAGTGGAGAAAGCTGTTCTGTTTTTGCAATATGCCCTAGTTCCTTGCAAATCAATGAAGTGAAAATTTCTAGAACAAATGGAAAACAACTTTTGACATCCTATATCTTACAGTTGCATCATTCAGATTCATTTTCCCTTACCCCCAAGTAAGGTTTGAAAAAACGACAAACTTCATATAATAGAACTAGACATCACAGAAAAACTTCAAAATGAACATGTGCATTGCAGATAATGTTAAGTCTGTAGCACTGTCCCCAAGTCTCTGAAATGATATTGTTCTCACACAGCTTGGGAAAAGCACTTGCTGACATTAATGCTAATGACTGATGTACTAGGAAAACAAAATGGTTTCACTTCTACAAGAACTCTAAGGAAAGCCTCTCCCCCAAATTGAGCAAATTAGGCTACAGAGAAAATGTTCTGAACTCATCCTGACAAGTTTCCAATCCATATCGGACAGATTTTCATCAGACTGAGGGAAGTAAGAATGGGTTCAAGGAGTTCTCACTTTTGTTATTTTTATCAGCTACTAGCCATATTTTTGATTGCCTCCAAAATATTCTGCTGCTCTTACATATCATTCACATGGTACATTCTAGAATGCTGGTGTACTGCTGTCTTTACTATGAGACTATACAACTTATGACTAAGAGATCATGCATTTCAGCCCACCAGGTGGTTATGAACCCCACATTTTAGCAATTCCAAGCAGTCAGGCAGCAAAATCCCTGAATCATATCCATGGGTTGCTAATAGATTGCCTCTGGCTTGGTTGGGCTGGCTGTGTCGGCCTGTCATTCCACTTTCTGGGGTTACCAAAGAATGAAAAGAACATTTGGAGAAAGAAGAGAACACAGTTTCCTTTCCAATCAGAAATGGAACCAGGAGAGGAGTCGGAAGTACTGTAAAAAAATATTACTACAAATTCTACTGCTTGGTAGAGATTCAGAGGTGTACTGTGGTAAAGTGCGCAACTAGATCTGTTCAAACTCAGCTTTTGTTTTGATTTTTAAAAAAACTATGTAGCAAATTTAGAACACACAACACTATTTTGTATGAAACCACTAGATGTATTCAAACTTAGCTTTTTGCTTTGATTTTAAAAAAACTATGTAGCAAATTTAGAACATACAACACTATTTTGTATGAAACCAATTATATACACAGTCAGTGAAGAAAACATCTGGTACTTTCCAGTATTATGCCCTAGCATCCATAAAGCAGAATAAATAGAAAACACCAAGTTAACTTACATTCATAAATTTCTCATACTGAATGGCAGACTCCATGGTATTGTTGGAATAGTCCAGTGTGTCCTTCCAAGAATGCATAAGAAAAGCGAGCCGTAACTGCCGAGCTGTTGAGAGTTTTCAAGAATTAAAAAAGTACAGCACAGTACTTGATAACTGTAAAAACCATCATCCCAATTACAATATAAAAGGATTCCTCCAAATTGGCAGCTCTCCAGTTTTAAAGCAAGTCAATCTGACAACCTCCTTCTAAAATTTAAAGTCCTAAATGGCTTGTGACCTTGATACCTGAAGGAGTCTGTTGTAGTTGTGTGCCTTCAAGTCGCTTCTGACTTTTGACGACCCTAAGGCAGCCCTATCACAGGGTTTTCTTAGCCAGATTTGTTCAGAGAGGGATTGCCTTTGCCTTCTTCTGAGAGAGAGTGTTACCCAAGGCCAGTGGGTTTCCATGACCGAGTGGGGATTCTAACCATATCCTCCAGAGTTGCAGTGCAACTCTCAAACCACTACACCACACTGGCTTCTTGCTTGAAGGAGTACCTCTCCCTATATCTGTGTATTTCCTGTCTGCAGGAGGGTCCCTATTTTGTGTCACACCAGGGGTCACAATACATTGTGTAAAGAGGCAGAAGAGGACCCAGTTGTGGACTACCCTCCTCTTAGAGGCCCAACCAGCACCAACACTGGCTTTGTTCTAGTGCCAAGTTTAAAATTTGGCTTTTGATTAAAGCCTTTGAGGCCTACCTGATTTCACACAAATCTGTGCACATACACAGTTTAAACAGTTTTAACTCATCAAATTGTTTAATATGTTTTAAGTCCATTTAAGTTATTCTCTACTGTTTTAAACTGCAAATGGTTGAATACTGTTTAAATTGGTTTTATTTGTACACTACCTTGAGATCCTGTGATATATGATGGAATATAAATATTTTAATTAAAAAAACTAGTTTTCTTTTTTAAAAAATAACATTTAAAATACTGGATGCTGCTTTTTTCATAATAAAATAAAGGGCTTACCTGTATGCCTTTTAAGTGCATCTTTTATTGTAATAAAGTTTTTCAAAGATTTGGACATTTTACAACCAGCAATTGTCAGGTGCCCGGTGTGCAAGAAATAGCGAACCCAGTGGTCATTGTCGAAGTATGCCTATAAAATATAAGGGAATTTTTAAAAATCTAAATTTGAATATGAATATCCACTAGAATGCAGCAATATGCAAAGAAGAAGAAATAAGCTTCCAATTCTTTCCCTGTTCCTCCAAAACATAATTCTCTATCCAGTTTAGAAATCTAATGTCAAATGCAGCAGGATAAGATTTGATTTCTAGCATTACACGTACTGCTGTTGTGATTATGCAACTCTAGATCACTATTTCTCAAACTTTGGATACTTGGGACTTTTTTCCCCCCAGGATGAAAACTGGGGGCACACTTTACTCAAAGTCCAAAAGCTATAAAATCTATTTTTCTTCTCAGGCAACTCCTATGAAAAGCAAACAGGGAGATTCCTTCCTTGCAAGTGCAGAACAGTGCAGAGTTATTAGCTCTCTTCAGCCACTATGTTATCTACTTTAGGTTAACATGCAAGGAGGGGAGCACACTCTTTTTGTCACTGCTGTTCTCCTTTGGAAAGTTTTCATCTCAAGAGGAAAGCCTACACTATGTGTAAAGGCTCTCGATGTGATTAACAGTGTTCCTAATCATGTGGAGGGCCTTTACACATAGGGGAGGTTCTCCTCTTCAGACGGTTGCTCTCCATGTAAGTGAGGTGATGGTGGTAGGATTAACACGCTCATATGTTAAATTAAGATAATGTAACAAAACAAAACATAGGGCTAGTACTTTCTACTCCTCCCTACTCCCTGCCCATTTGCTCAGAGCTCAAGGTTAGCCTTGGGCTGAGGGTGGGTGTACTTGGAGACAGCAGATAAATGTCTTACAGCTCTAATGAGCATGGAGACAGGGAAGCATTTAACACACTGGCTCACCTTGTGGCACACAAGAGCACTCTGGTTTGGAAATCAATACTCTATTGGCAAGAGCCAGTGTGGTGTAGTGGTTTGAGTGTTAGACTATGACTCTGAAGAACAGGTTCAAATCCTCACTCAGCCATGGAAAGCCACTGGGTGACCTTGAGCAAGTTACACTCTGTCAGCCTCCAAGGAAGCCAAATGACAAGCCCCTCTGAACAAATCTTGCTAAGAAACCCCTGCGATAGGTTCACCTTAGGGTCACCATAAGTCAGAAACAACTTGAAGCCACCACAATAAAAACAGCCCTGTTAGCAGCCCTCTTCTTAATCTGACCGTTTAAAAATTATAGTTGTGCCATGAAGAATGACAACTTGTGCCAAGAAAATACAAGTCCTTTAAAGATTTGTAGCAGTGAAGGAGCCAGAAAGTTACTCCATCAAATTAGTAAACCAGTTTAAACCTAGCTGAAAGTCAAAAGAACTTCAGAAGAGCCATGCTGCATCAGACTGGACCTATCTAGAGAACAACATTCTGTTCTTACAGTCACCAACCAGAGGTTTGTGGGAAACCCATAAGTATGACATGACTTCAACTTGTGTTCCAGCTTGTGTTCTCCAGAAACTGATACACAGAGGTAAACTGTCTCCTGTATTGGAGGTAGCATACAGTCATCATGACTAGCAGGCATGAACTGCATTATTTACTTTAGTTTGCCTACGACCCTTTTGCAGCCATCCAACTTGGCAACAATCACAACATCTCAAGGAAGAGAATTCCATGGTTTAACAAGAGCTTGGAAAAGATTTTTTTTTAAATTGCAGCTCCCAGAACGCCCCCACCCACCTATGCTGGCTGTGGAATTCTTGGTATTACAGTCCAAAAAAAGTTAAAATGTGTAAAATGAGTTTATCTATGAGCTGTGTGAAGAAATATTTCATTTTCTCTGTCTGGTGTTTTCTAGTATTATGAGAAAGGAAGATAACCTTCTCCCTATATCAAGGGTGGGCAGCTGTGGAAGGGTAGGGGGCTGCATTAGTCCCCTAGTAGACCTTGGAGGGCTGTTCTCCCCACCACACCCACTTCCACAAAAATTATCAAAAGGGGCGATTTTTGTCAGGAAATGACATGGGTGTGACCACAAGATGGAGCTGTAAGCTTAGAAATGAAAGTAGTTAAGCTCCAGTGGCAGGTGTGTATGAGAGTTAGCATTTGAGAGTATGCACACTTGAGATGCCTGATGTAACAGGCATTGTTTAACTGCCTATAAAAAGGAGATGGGAATTATCTCCAGTGTGGGTTTGTTGTGGTTGGTGAAGCAGTTTGTTGGTTTAAGAGAGATTGTCCTATACTCTGTATATATATTGTAAATACTGTATACTGTTAACAAAGATTAAAGCCCTCAAGTTGAGTGAAGGCTGGCCTTGCTGCTGTCTTTATTTGGCAAGCCAGAGCTCAAGGCACTGTGCTGGGGTGAAGGAATTTTTCCTTCTCAGCCTGAAGTCTTTTGCAGAAGTCTCTCCAGAAAACCTTCTCCTTGGCGTCCTGTTGACGTGGAACAACTCTGCAGGAGGTCGTGGTGGACACAGCGCGTCTTTCTATGCCCCAACAATTTTTGCCCCCAAAAGGGGCATTTTCATTATGCTTTGGTGCTTTCCTGTGCCATTTTAGGCTCTAGAGAGGCTTTTTAAAAAATAAACAAGAAGTGAGTGGAAGACCTGGAATATACCTCAGGCTTCCATGCTTCCTTTCCCATTCCCCAACCATGAATGGAAATGAACACCTAAGCTAGGAAAAAGTGCAAAGATTTGAAAGCAGCATTATTCTTGATCTTTGAACGCATTAAGCAAGTCCAGCTTCTGCAGCAAGTTCAGTATCAGAGCTCAAGGGAGATCCAATCCAGTAAACATGGGATTTCTTGGTTCAGGGAGTATGTCTTTACTTGCAATAATAGGAGCACATGAGGGGATCAGTCCTGCTGCAGATCTCTCTGCCAGACTGGGGAGTGGGAGGGCATCAAAAGAAAAGCCCCTCAGGGACATTTCTTTAACTGTATCCCCTTTGCCAATGGTGGGCATACCTAAAGTTAAGTAGATTTGCCAACTTACAGAATCCGAGTGCATTAAATCGGACACAATACACTATGCTTTGCACCTGCCTTCAAACATGAGTTAGAAACTATTTCAGCCTGTGATTTCCAGTTCTGCTTTGGCTAACAAGTATTCATAGTTTGCTGATTTGGGTGCAGTTGTAAATGATGCTTTCACTGAGCCCGGGTGGGAATCAAAGTGCCCAAGGGGAGAAAGAAGAGTGCAAGCTGAAGAGTCAGGCGCTTATTGTACTAGTCAGTTATTTCAGGTTGTCCAATTTTCAAGCTGCTTCACCTATACTTGCAAAAAATAGCTGGATGCTAACACTGTGTATCATACCCTCGTCACTTTAGCACTTTAACAGCGCAAGTTCCGTTGTTTTCTTTTCTGCATTATAAGTTCCTCAATACCAACATCATTTGCACTGCCCTGCTTGTCCCATCTCCTATGTCATTATTGGTTTCCCTTTAAAAATTTTTATTAAGCTGTATGATATTACGGTAATTATCATAGCACTATGTGATGTGCGATACCATAGGAAAGCAGAGGAGAGATCTTTGGAAAACACAACTGTGCAGTAAAGGCATCTGAATAGTGACTTCCAAAGGTTAACAGGTTGGGATCACGTTGTTATTGCACTATAATAGTAAGCCATTTATATATAGATAAAAAAATTACAAAAAATCTAAAAAGGTTTCAAGAGTGTAGATCATAGAAAACTGACAGGAAACACAGCTATTCTCGTCTTGTCCTCCTTGTCCCAGCACTGGAAGTAGTCTAATACTTCCCTGCTGGAGAGTTCTTTGGAAATCCCCATAGGAGGGGCAACCTCTTTACACCCACACCACATCCACTATTTAATAACTTTTGCAATGAAGCAGAATGAGACATTTGCACCCAAACTGGTTTCTAAACATAGCAGGAAAGAGGGTCATTAACGGGTATTTCCAGCATGAAAAAAATCGAGTTCCCAGTAATTCTACAGCACAACACTTGGAGAGCCTCAACGTTGTGTAATAAGGCTGAGGCAATGGCAGGATTAATCCAACACTATAAAAGTATAAGCGTATCATGTGATAAGTACCTTAGACTTGAGTCAAACAAATTAGGGAGGGAAGCAATATCCTTGAGGGGAGGAGGGAGTGCAGACCAAACAGCCAAACTGGGTCTGGCCATTCAATCCAAAACATTCTGACATCCACACTATTTAAACATTACATCAAGCCATAGCTGGAGAAGCTTAACATGATGCCGGACTGACAAATGGTGGTTAACAATCAATCAGCAAATCAGAATCATATACTACGGTTGCAAAACATCATTTTGTGCTAACTTGGATTGGGTGTGGTGTCTGAATGGACAAGGCACAGTTCCAACCATTGCTTTGGCTCCACAGTCCTCTGTTTTACAGAAACAGGAGTGTTGAGCAGATGGAAACAAAAGAAAGCAGTCCTAAACCATGGCTTCCTTGCCCTTTAAAAGCTCAAATTAGTTTGTAAACTAGAGCTCCTACCTGCATGTGGATGTTCTAAACTATAGTTTCTGGAAACCACAATTCTGTCTGAATTGTATTATAAATGTCAGAGATATTTCTGCAAGTCAGAGCCGGGTGAACTGTGGAGCTCAAATGGAAGGACAGCACACAGGATTTAGGAATTAGAACACAGGAAAAATTATAATATGGTATCACCTACCTCAGACTGTGCCAATTCGTTGTCATGGTGAGGGAATCGAAGATCAAAGCCTCCACCATGAATGTCCATTGACTCTCCTAGAATGCATCCAGCCATTGCAGAACATTCAATATGCCATCCCGGACGGCCCTATGCAGAAATAAAATGTATTATTAATACAATTCTTAATCTGTGTTCTCACTAACTTGACTGAAAGTAGGCTGGCTCTGTTCCTCTTGAGCTTCCAGTAGGGACCCAAGACTTTACTGTTTAAAAACTTTTGTCCTTGATATGAAGATGGTTTTTAAATTATTTGAGTGGCTTTTTAAAGATTATTATTTAGACATTATTTTGTCTGTTAAAAGTGTTGTTTATATTTGTCCTATCTGTTTTTGTATTTGTTATATTTGTTTTCTTTGATGGGTTGAGAGGTAATGCAGATTTAAATAAATAAACCAAATAAAGATTTACGAATTAATACTGATCATGCTCACTAGCAAGAGTAGAAACATATTCTTAGATGCAGAATTTCTATTTTTTGGCCTGAACTTAACTGCTCTGCTATTAGATTGCCTCGGATCGAGTCTGAGTTTCTTTCCATAGCCAGACGTGACTATCCACAGAAAACACCGCAATAAAAGTAATGGCCTCAGTTGAATTAAAGAATTTCTGCACATGACAAAATTCATGATGAGTTTCAGAAAAGCCTAACTGTATGATTGCACAGCTTTTTATAAAATAACCATTAAAGGATTTTACATTTTTTTAAAAAAAGTTTTGCTGCACTTTTAAAGTAATAAATTACACTCTCTCTTAGAATTTATTTTTATTTTTTCCAAAGAGAGGGGTTCCTAAAAATGGCCAAATCCATGAGATGTCTTAAGGAAACTGTGTCATGCCCACATGCATGTATGCGTAAAACATATTACTCTAACTTGTACTGTCATCTCACATTTACTTTCATTTTACAATATCTGAACCATTGTATCTGGATGGACAATTTCCTGCACTGGGGTGGTTGCACTTAAATCCACACAATGCAATGGGGCTGTGTTGCCACTACTGAAATTTTCCAGAGGTGACAGTAGCCATCATTACCACAACTGCTACTTAAATTCAGCAGCAACAGTGGTACCTATGCTACAGAAGTGTGCCAGGGCATCCTCCAGTACCACAGAACTCAGCAAATCCAGAGAGCAAAAGTGAAGGGAAAGGGTGGGGGGAGGAAAAGGAGGAAGGCAACATGATTTTGGCAGCACAGCTGGTGGTGGCAGCTATCGATTCTGAAGTGGAAGAGGTGACGGGAGGGCCATTAAGTAGAGATGAGAGGGCTCCATGCAACACACAAGTTGTATATTAACAATCTATGCATCAAACACAAAACAAAAAGAACCACAGAATGACAGAATCATAGAGCTGGAAGGAACCTTAAGGGTCACCCAGTCCAACTCCTGTTAGGGCAGAAATCCACAGCTAAGCATCCCCAACAGCTAGCCATCTGAACTTTGTTTAAAAACCGGCAATGAAGGAGATTCAACCACCCTCTGAGGTACATTATCATACTGCCAAATAGTTTTTACTATCAGGAAGTTCTTCCTAACATTTAGTAAGACTATTAAGAGTAACCTAACACAGTGTGAAGTCCCATCTGGAGTATGGTCCTGTCCAAACGGTGAAATAATCCAAATGGAAATTGCATGGAAGGCAATCTGTCTAAATGGACATTCATATCAACACGTCTCATTCAGAAGGGGGCAGCCAAATCCTCCTTAAACTCCGTCAGGGAAACCTTCGGAGCTTTTCTCGGAGTTTTTAAAAACCTCCATAGGGGATGGAAATGTGCGATCATTATGACAGTCGCATTTGCATTGCTGAGATGAGGCAGAGTAAGCTGACTGCCTGGACAAGTATGGGGAGGTGGGGCTACTGCCTACTGCCACCATGTTGGATTTTCAGCTATGAGAGAGGTCAGTAAATCGATAAAACAGTGATCTTTTACTCTCTTTTCTTCTTTTTTCTTTTGTAAATACAAACTGTTGCTTTGTGCACACCACAGTAAACTTGTTTTTTAAAAAAAAAATTGGCAGCAGCAGATTTAAAAGCACAAGTAATTCACTCACGGCCACCATCTTGGCTAAGGGGCATGTGAAGTTTAGGAGGGCTCTAGTAACCATTAAGACAGGTTGCAGCACTGTGAACTGCTACTTCTTTGGAGGAGATCGTATTTCTCCCCCTTGTATAGACAGGACCTTTGTTTGGCTTTGGAATCCATAATTTAAGAAAGTAATTAACAATGGAAAGAGAACACTGCTATGGGAAATCTGCTATAAGGGACAGCTAACAGATTAATTGGGATAAAGGTACAGAATGTAATTGAGTAAACAGAGAATGGCTATCAGAAGGATGGTGCTGACTATTAAAGTTACTAGATGAGAGAACCAAAAAAAAAAAAAAAGTCACCAAAGTGGAAAAATGTCTTTCAGCAAAAATTTCACCAAAGAAATAGCAGGAGCTTCTGACATAGATGACTGAAATCTGAGACTCCTATAAATTGCCAATGGTTGGATTAGAAGGTAACGGACGAATGAAAGTGTCACAAGCAATGCTTTGGCAGGCCTCTGCAATGCCAGCTTGCAATTTAAGGTATGACTTGTGTTTCATGACATTAAAAAGACTGGACCATTTGTTATAAAAAGCAGCTTGCTATTAAGTTTATATGACTAGTACATACCTACATACATAAGCACACACAGGCCTAAATCCTGTTGTGCATCTTGACTAGAGGAGAACCATTCAATCAATGGAATTGATCTATGTGTTGACTCACCACGCAGCAAATCAATTGTAAACAGGCCTACTATAGTAGGTGCCAATCACAACAGGATGTTAGCCGCACAACGCCCAGTAACAGTGGTATGCATCCAATGCAAATAGAAGGCAATTCTGCTTCCACGTGAACCTGTACTCCTTTTCCCCCTCCCCAGCCAATAGTCTCCTTTAAATTGGGTCCAGAAAGTAGGCGGGAGCGGGGGGGGGAGAGATTCCAAATTGATTTCTATAAGAGGGCACAGAGTGCTGCAGTGGAAGTGGAAAATCAATTCCTATCCGCACATGTGAGAAGAATTGTTTTCTGCCCATGTTGTTGTTGTGTGCCTTCAAGTAGTTTCTGACTCACGGAGACTCTACGGCGAACCTATCATGGGGTTTTCTGAGGCTGAGAGTGTATGACTTGCCCAAGGTCACCCAGTGGATTTTCATGGCTGAGTGGGGATTTGAACTCTGGTCTCCAGAGTTGTAGTCCAACACTCAAACCACTGCCTATTCCATCCAAGCCACCATCCTTACTTTTCCCCAAGGAGAATCCCATGAAGGCTCTCCAGGTTTGGAGGATTTCCATAAAGCAAAGTCATTTGGAGAATGCTTCTCACTTAAACGATCAGCTGAGACACTCAAGTCACCTGTGAAAGACAAGAAAACAACTTTTTAAAACATAAATGAACCTTTCAAAAATTGTCCTTATACATTCACTGACTACATTGATTTACCTTCACCCTCCTGAAGTGCTTTTTGGTCTCCCACAGCTTCAGGAACCAACTTAGCATAGGAGTGCTTTTCTGAGGCATCAAATTTAACTGTATCAAAATAGACAGATCCATTGGACACATAACTAGAAGACAAAAACACAATTTTACCGAAAGCTCTAATTAGCATTGAAACAGACACAAATGCAGAGCTCAGAAAATATACTTTTTTGGACTACAAATCTCAGAATGCTCTGCAGCCACCATAGCTACTAGTCAGGCAGACTGGTGAATCTGGGAGTTGTAATCTGAAAAGTAACTTTCCAAGCTCTGTAAAATGTTGTTGTTCTGTGCCTTCAAGTCATTTCCGGTTTATGGTGATCCTATTGTGGGGTTTTCTTGGCTAGACTTGTTCAGAGAGGGTTTGCTTTTGCCTTCCTCTGAGGCTGAGAGAGTGTGACTTGCCCAAGGTCACCCAATAGGTTTCCATGGCTGAGCGGGGGCTTCTAACCCTGGTCCCCAGAGTCAAACATTCAAACCACTACACCACACTGCAATAGCAATAGCATTTATACATCTGTACTGCTTCTCAGTGCAAAGCACACCCTAAATGGTTTACATGTTAGCTAATTGCCCCCAACAAGAAAATCTATGCAATATTTTTGTGTGGATTTTTCAATATAAGAATTATGTACCCTTTTTAATACATACACTTTTTGTGAATGTTTTCAAGTATGTACATTTTTGCAAGTGTTCCTCACTCACCCACTGAATAAGGCATGTTTGTGTATGTTTTTCCCCAATGATATGCTGCTTTTTGGTACAGTATGCAGTTTTCCCAAACTACATCACAAACTTCAGAAAGCATAGATTTCACTATCTAATAGTGTTTTAGTTTATGTTCAGAGGGGTGATGGATTTCTCACCAATTCCTTTACAAAAGCCATGTATACAGTTCCTAACAGGGGCACCATTCTAGCAGAACCAGTCTTCAGTTCTGTAAACTGATGCAGACTTTGAAATCACACTGACAAAAAGGTTACCGAAAACAAACACTGAAGGACATTTGTTAAACCCACTTAATTTTACTACTGTTCTTTATTTTGTACGAGTAGATACACTGACAATTTAGGACAATGTTTCTTAATCTTTGCTCCTCCAGATGTTTTGAGCATCAACTCCAACAGTCAGGAATTCTGGGAATTGAAGCCCCAAACATCTTGAGGACCGAAGTATGAGAACCACTGACTTAGGAAGCTTCACCTAAAATATTTGCCAAGAGCATCTTCCTCACCATGAACAAATTAAACAGCCTGCTGTTAGGAAGACCATCATGTCACTTCAGATCTGAAAACAAAAACTTTATTGGTATAGATTTATATGGGCTGATTTATATGTAAGTACACATAGAAGTGCATGATTGTGATTGCAGTACAGAGCAAGGGAGAAAAAAGATCTGTACTAAGATAGACAATTTGTTTTTTTAAAAATTCACACAACATTGTTAGTTATAGTTCATACAGTTTGGCATAGCGCAGGGCAAGGATCTGACCACTGCCTCGTATAGCTACCCAGCCTGCTTACTGGGAAATGTTAGCAGGAGGAAGACAGGACTAGCTGTCCAACACAACACAACCCATGATGATTCCATGGGGCATAATCGCCAACCTGAGAATATAACAAGAATGCTAGCTACTCAGATAGATTGAACTTAAAGCAACAACCAAGATGCTTTAAAGGGCTCCATCACTGAAGACTGGGAAAACCATCCTCACTTACCCCAGATATGACTCCTACATAAAATGGTGAAGGGTCTGGAAACCATGCCTTATGAGGAAAGACTTAGGGAGCTAGCTATGTTTAGCCTGGAAAAAAGATGGTTAAGGGGTGATATGATAGCCCTGTTAAAGTATTTGAAGGGGTGTCACATTCAGGATGGAGCAAGCTTGTTTTCTGCTGCTCCAAAGACTAAAAACACAAAGCAATGGATGCAAGCTCCAGGAACAGAGATTCCACCTCAACATTAGGAGGAACTTTTTGACAGTAAGAGCTGTTCGGCAGTGGAACACACTCCCTCGGAGCATGGTGGGGTCTCGTTCCTTGGAGGTCTTTAAACAGAGGCTGGATGGCCATCTGTCAGGGATGCTTTGACCGTGATTTCCTGTGTGGCAGGGGGTTGGACTGGATGGCCCTTGTGGTCTCTTCCAACTCTACAATTCTATGATTTCCAGCACATTTTGTGACAATATTATGGTGAAATGTAGTGGAATCTATATATAAAAAATGCTTGGGTAAGCTTCATTTCCCAGTGTGCTGATTGGCCGCTTAGGAAACATACCCAAACCAATTACCTCCTTCCTCTAACTCCCTCAGCTACTCACCATCCACAGGTAAAACAATGCAATATTTTTTTCCTAAAATAATACCATGTAGCTGAACTGTGTGAACCTTTCAAATCTACTATAATGGCATATGTTACGCTGGGTACAGCTAGTACTAAATAAACATTGCTACGGGGAAAACAAACACCCCACAACATTTAAGCCAACCATGAACTATGCGTAAAATTTAAAAGAAGAGCATAAGCACTGTCTACAGCGTGTGCAAGACTGTCAGGAGTTAAGAGACTGAACTCCATTATAAAATGGCCGAACAACTGCAAAACCATGCTGAGTTATAATGGCTGACTGCATGAACTACCAAGTCATGCCTAGTCAGGCCACTAGAGGGCAATGTCCTGTAGATGTATATATGGGATTGCTCAGAACAGAGCTCACTTCCTCCTCTCTGCTCTTCCTGTGAATGCTGCAGCCTGGTGAAGCAGTTTCTCCTTCAATTACAAATATTTGCATATATTGCAACTGTTTGACTCTGAAGAAAAAAGTGCCTCCTGCTTATTTGGACATCAAACACTCTGTGTGTGAGTATTCTTGGGAACGGTTGCTACGTTGAATCTGCTGAGATAGTTTTTTGGTGTCTGTTGGGGATTGAGTGCCCTATCATCCCCTGACAGAGACAAGGATGGTCAGGAGGAAATGTGACAATTTCAAAACAGAGGCAAGACTTCCAATTGCCCCAGGAACCAACCAGATGGTCAAGGTTCTCCCTCTGCTTCTTTCTCAAGCCCTGCCCTTGGAAGCCAACTGGCAGAGTTCATTGGCTCCTGGGATGGGACCCAAACACAGCAAGGTTGAAACAGGAATGACCATCCAATGCCATTTACCCAACTGTTGAAAGATTACTCTCCGTGACTTCAGCTGTCTCCCCCATCTTGCATCCCCAACTGTCTCCCCCTCAAATAAATGAGGAACCAGTGATCATTTCTTATAAACAAGTCAAACAAAAAATAAGACCCATCTTTACTTACCCATATCCATTATCTATAATCTTTTGAACAAAGTCTACAATTTCGGGTATATATTCACTAACACGAGTTAAGACATCCGGAGATAATACCTAGAAGCAAATGAACAATGTATGATTTAAGGCACAATCTCCTTATGTCAGGTTCTCATTCATGTGTCAGAGCCTAGAAAAATTACTTTCTTAGATTACTCCCAGAAACCCATTATTGTTGTTGTGTGCCTTCAAGTCATTTCCGACTTATGGGGACCTTAATGTGAACCTATCATGGTGTTTTCTTGGCAAGGTTAAGAGGAGGTTTGCCATTGCCACTAAGGCTGAGTAAGTGACTCACCCAAGGTCACCTAGTGGGTTTCCATGGCCAAGCAGAGATTTGAACCCTGGTCTCCAGAATCCTAGTTCAACACCCAAACCACTACGCCATGCTGGCCCCAGAATACCTAACCATCTAAAAAAGTAACTTTTCCCAGCTCTGGCATATTAACAAGAACACTTGAAAAGATGCACTGATGGAATTGGAAGTACAGCCACAGGTAATTCCAACGTAACTGTGGCTGTGCTTCTAACTTGTGAGCCACCTTGGGTCTCATTCTGGGAGAAAGGTGGTATATAAATCAAATAAATAAATAAATAAATCCATCAGTGCCTCTGAAGTAGACTGATATCTCTCAAAGCTCAAGCTAAAATAAACCAATTAGTCTCAAAAGTTTTGCCTGATTCCTTCATTTCTGCTCCTGTTTCCTGGGGGATCAGGCTAAGATGGTTCTCTCTGCAAAAACTAAGAGCTAACGCTTAAATACCGTATGTTTTGGCGTATAAGACTGCTTTTTAACACTTGAAAATCTCCTCAAAAGTGGGGGGGGGTTCGTTTTATACGCCCAGCAGATCTTTTCCCCTGCTGTGAGAATGACTGCCTTGTCTTTGAAGTGTTAAATTGCCTGGGCAGTTTTCCCAGCAGATCCTTCCCCTGCTGTGAGAATGACTGCCTTGCCTTTGAAGTGTTACATTGCCCTCCATTTAGCTCAGGAGAGAAGAAAAGCAGTCAATTTAAAATGTTGTTAGCCTAAAATTAGAATTTCTGGATTCAAACTTATTTTGCATCACGTTTTGTCTACGGTGAAATTCTCTTATCTGAATAAAAGTTTCTGGCAGAGTTAAAACATTCTTTAATTGCAAGGTATTTATGATCGGATTGTATTTTGGTAAACTTGCCAGGAAGATTTCCATTTGCATAGCTTTGGGAATTTCCTCTCCAGGAGTTTCCAAGTCTGCCAATGTGGCTCTAAAATCATTAATGTGCTTATTCAAAAATTTGGGATTTGATAGCTTCATATTAATCAACTTAATTATTAATGCAACCTTACTTTCCAAAGATTTAACACCACAGAGATTTTTCAAAGTATCCCATGCTTTTTTAGCTGTTCTCGGTCCTTTAATTTCACAGACTATTCCATCATCTACAGCCAGTGAGCTGGCTGGCCGGGGGGGGGGGGGGGCTTTCCAGCGGGGTGGCTGGCTGCACAGCGGAGGGGGGCAAACTCTATATTTTAACTTAAAAATTGGGGGGGGGGTCACGTCATTACTGGCCTGATGACAAGAAACTACTGTAGTTCTTGATTTCTATCTAGTCACAGTTCTGGTTTTCTAGTATGAACAGCATTGTGAAACAGAGACCTACAAAGAGATCTATTGAGGTCACCACAGGAAGGTGTGAGCATGTCATCTTAAATGACGCTATGTTACTATGCACCCAAACCTGTCGCTACAGTTGTGGCATGAAGCCTGGAACCACAACACAGCATTGTATGTCTTCTTTCTCAACCTTCCAAAGGGTGAATTTCTAACAAATAAGCATGACCATTAGTAGAATACCCCACTTTCTAATTTTGTTGAATCAACACAGCTACTTACATTGAGAGCTGCCATATCTTTATGAAATTCCTCTTCCCAGAATTTGGGGAGCTTGGAAAATATAGAGTTGTCAGTCACCTGACAGCCCAGTTTAGCATCCAGCCACTCAGAGAGTATATCTTTTGCTTCTTGCAACAATACCTGGAAAATAAATACATACATAACTTAACAAAACAGCAGCCTACCACAGTTCATGATTCTTCATGAGGAAGTCTTCACTGTGTTTCAAGTGTCCCTTTGGATCCACAGGGTTTGGTTCCAGGACTGAGGTGGATACCAAAAACTGCAGGTTATCACGTCCCATATTATTAAATGGCAGCAACGTGAACACCGACACTTCAGCATGTCCGCAGTCACGCTGCCAACATTTTATAATAGGAGACATAATGATCCATGGTTGATTGAATTTATAGATCCAGAGTCTGCTGATCTGGGCGGCCCACTGTGTATTAACTGACAGTGCACACTTATACCAGTGGCTTTCTGATCAAGCTAATGGGGGGTTTCCTTGTCTCTCTTCCTCACTATACCCCATTGCTCACATTCCTTCTGCAGTAGATTAGGACCAGAACAGGAAGCTGTGGGACAAAGAAGGAATCTGCTCTGCCAACAGTGTCTGTCCACTGGGAGATGGATGTCATTTGATACAACCCAGTCCCAACTTAATTGATTTAAGTGGATTCAAGAAAACAAAAATGATCTCTCTGGGAACACATTTTGGAGGAGCACACAGATATAGTTTCTGTTGTTATGAAAAAACCTCAGTTCTCTCAATTATGTTCTTTTAAATAAATAACATGTTTCAGAAAAGATCATCAGCCCTACAAACTGAACTCCATCAAATACAAACCTCAGCATGTTTACAGACTTCTCCTTCAGAGAGTTTCTTTTGCAGTGCATTTTGTAGAGGTTCCACAGCAGCCTCCACTGCAGCTTGAATCCTTTCCAGCATTTGTTTCTTATCAGGGTCAGAGGTTTCTTGTAGCTTAGCTGAAAAGGGCTGATGTAAGAAACACGAATTCAATATAAATAAATAAATAAATAAATAAGAAAGATTCTGCAGGGTATCAAACAAGTCTCATTGTATAAAACAAAAGCTATTTCAGCAAACGATCCTTAAAGGCCCCTTAGTCTTGTGCAGATAGCAAAATATTCAGGGCAAAAATAGTGTCTAAGGTAGGTGTACACAGCTGTTTTAGCCCTGAGGGTTGTACCCCAGTTACAGGTGGGAGGGGCAGGGTTGGTGGCACAGTGGTTAAATGCCGGTACTGCAGCCACAATGTTGCAAGTTCTATCCCAAGGGCTCCAAAGTTCACTCAGCCTTCCATGCTTTCGTAGGTCGGTAAAATGAGTACCCAGCTTGTGGGGGCAAGTAGCTATCACACACTAGAGACCACTTAGTGCCCATAATGTGGTATAGATGTGTAAAATGCTGTTGCTTAACAATTTGTAAGCCACTCTGAGAGCCATTGTGGCTGAAGGGCAGGGTATAAATAACTAAAATAATAAATAATAAATAATAATGTTGGACTGCATATGTGCACACACACGCGCACACAAACACACACACCCCTCAGCATTCAGAGTGAGATGTGTAAACCCACAGGTGGGCAACTATCTGAAGTCTGGAGGCTGCATGTCATCCCCCACCCCCCACAGATCTTGGAGCCTTACTACTTGGATATTTTAAATATTTTATTTTACTTTAATTTTTTAAAAATAAAAATGCCTGCCTGCACCCTCTAAAGGGCATGAGTTGCAATTTCATTTATGCTTATGCTTCCAAAATCCATTTTTCAGAAGAATATGGAATTCTGTCGGCAATTATAAGGGGAAACAGAAGGAGAGAAAGAGCACAGATAATTATATTTGATTGCTAGCAGGGGAAGGTAGATGTAAAAAGTAGCATCAGGAAAGGTGACAGAGCTAGGACACTAAAGTCTATCCTTTCACAGACAGAGGCAGAACTGATTAAGTGGGCATGGCCTTGCAAGATGAGAGCTTACCTTAGAGGCAGCCTGAACATCTTCAAGCACTTGAGCAGCTGATGGCTTCTTCTCTGTATATTGTTCAAAGAGATGGTTTTGCCTTGCTCTTTTTATGATCTACAACAGAAAGTTAAAAGATATCCAGAAAATGCAGATATACAATTTGAAGCTGAAAATTAGTACTAGTTATCTTGCAAAACATTTCCAATATGAAAAGGCCTCTTGTAGCACCTTTGAGACTGAGAAAAAGAAGTTGGTAGCATAAGCTCTCACAGACTTAAGTCTACTTCCTCAGATGTACTCCATGCATCTGAGGAAATAGACTTAAGTCTACAGAAGCTTATGCTACCAACTTCTTTTTCTCAGTTAGTCTCAAAGGTGCTACAAGATCCCTTTGCATTCCGGACTAACACAACTATGTCTTTGAAAATATTTCCAAGTTTACAAAGATGCAAGAACTGAAAATAAGTTGTCACTGGATCTGTGCATAAGACTTCTTATTACCTTACCTCTTTCTCTTCCCTTCCCACTGCTGCCTCCCCAAATTCAAATTAGGGTTAGGGTTAGATTGTAAGCATCTTGGCACGGGAATCTGTCTCTCTGTTCATGTTACTCTGTATATGGTAAAGCTACCATATATGCTGACAGTGCTATATACAGTTGTCCCTTCATATTCGCTGGGGTTTGGTTCCAGGATCACCCCCTCCATGGATACCAAAATCCGTGAATACAGTTGTCCCTTGACATTCGCGGGGGTTAGGTTCCACGGACCCCCGCGAATGTCAAAAAACCGCGAATATTGATTGCCCTCCCCCCACCCTCCCCAGGCCTTCACGGAGCCTTCCAAGGCTCCGTGAAGGCCTCTGCAACCCTCCCTCCTCTCTCCGCCTTCGAAGGCTCCGTGAAGGCCTCCGCGGCCTCCCCCCACCTTCCCCAGGCCTTCACGGAGCCTTCCAAGGCTCCGTGAAGGCCTCCCCCCATCCTCCCCCCATCCTCCCCCCTCCCTCCCCGGGGCCTTCACGGAGCCTTTCAAGGCTCCGTGAAGGGCTCCGCGGCCTCCCCCCACCCTCCCCAGGCCTTCACGGAGCCTTCCAAGGCTCCATGAAGGCCTCCCCCCACCCTCCACCCTCCCTCCCCGGGGGGCCCCCGCAGCCTCCCCCCACCCTCCCCAGGCCTTCACGGAGCCTTCCAAGGTTCCATGAAGGCCTCCCCCCCATCCTCCCCCCACCCTCCCCTCTCCCTCCCTCCCCGGGGCCTTCACGGAGCCTTTCAAGGCTCCGTGAAGGCCTCCGCAGCCTCCCTCCACCCTCCCCAGGCCTTCACGGGGCCTTCCAAGGCTCCGTGAAGGCCTCCCCCCAACCTCCACCCTCCCTCCCTGGGGCCTCCCCCCACCCTCCCCAGGCCTTCACGGAGCCTCTGCTGGCCTCCCCCCACCCGCCCCAGGCCTTCACGGGGCCTCTGGAGGGTCTCCAAAGGCCCCGTGAACGCCTCCCTGGCCCTCCGCGCTCCTTCCCAGGGCTTTCAAGGGGCCTCCGGAGGCCCCTTTTCGCGGTTTTGGGGGGGCCCGGGAGGCCCTCCCAAAACCGCGAATAATTAAAACCACGAATGCTGAGTTCGCGAATGTGGAGGGGCAACTGTACTCAAGTACCATTATATGCAGTGGCATAGCAAAATGGTGTCCCTTATATAAGATGGCAAAATCAAGGTTTGCTTTTTGGATTATTACTTTTTAAGAATATTTTCAAGCCATGAATATTTAAATCCATGGATACCAAATCCGTGGATACGGGGGACAACTGTAAATGAAAACTCATCACTCCCATGAACGTGTGACGATGCACAACTGGGGGCTGCCTCTGCTCCATGTTGCAGCCACACTGGTTGTGTAGCAGAAGAAAGCACAGTGGGGTGGAGGCAGCTTGAGGCAGAAGATGGGTGCCCTGTGACCCCTTTCTCAGCCTATAAATGCCCAAGAGGGAAGAAAGTATTAGGAGCACCAGCAACCATCAAGATGGCAGCTTGTTAGGAGACATAAATGAAACAGCAGGGAAAGTCAAGCCTCTGCAAATTTTTGCTGAGGAATTCATAAGATAGAACCTTGTCAAGGTGCTGCAATAAGTAGTAAGAAGAGACTAAAACAAGCAGCATGTGAAAATAAAGGAAGGTAAAGTTAATGGAAATTGCTGCTTGGACTCTTAACCTTGCCATAAAGGTAACAAGAACTTACACACACTCTCTCTGAATTGAAAAATCTTAAGATTTCTCCTACTAAGTGATGTTCCCAATCCATACCACCCATTCCATAAGGACAAAAGTCCAACAGAGAACTTTTGATTGCTTGGTAGAACAAGTATTTTAAAATATAACTAAAAACTAAATTAAATAGTCTCATCTATTTGTCTCCTCTCAGAAGTTAATTATATTACGGCATTTTACATTTACCTTGTCGTCTATATCTGTAATATTCATACAGTAGAAGACATCATATTTGAAATAGTCTTTCAAAACTCTTCTTAGGATATCAAATGAGATGTATGATCTAAAATAATTCAGAAGACAAGTTGGTTTTGTGTGGCAGAAATTTCACATTCACTAACAGAGCTGCTACGTAAACAAAGCATTATCATCTTATTATTCTTTATCAAAATCCATAGCTTAACACGCACTCCCAGGTATAATTGATTTTTTTTTCACTGCTCACACAGACAATGAAAGCCAAGGGAAGGCAATGCACAGGCTGGAAGATAAACATAGTATGAGCAACTTTTAACCCTCAACTGTCTTGTTACCCACAATGTTCATTTTAAAAGAATCCTGAAATGATTTGTTTAACATCTTTTCAAAGCCACATCATTATCTTAAAAGGCTGAATTGTGGTTTTAAAATCTCAAATAAGAAACATAGAGTTCTTGGCTGTGGAACCAATCAGACTGAAGACTCAATTTGTGTAAAGAGACTGGCCATATTTTTTAACCTTAAAGTAATTATTTTTTTTGAAAATAAAACTGGTATAAAATGGTAGGCCAGATGACACACTTCTGGGATAGACTACATTGGATGAAGGACATCCATACTCAAGATCCCTGAGGATTAATCATGGCAGCTAGGGACAGGATCTAGACTACTCTGCTGGGAAAGGAAAGTTTTCACACACACGAACACCTCTTAAACTCCTTTTCCTGCTGCAACATAGTCCTGATGAGATTTAATCCCCTTCTCTCCCCAGTTTTAATTTTTACAAACAAGATACATCCCACCATAATTTCCTGTATTTCTAGTTATGCCCAAACACTATCAGTTTAAAGACAATATGCAACATAGGCTGTTGCCACACTGCAGAAATAATGTAGCTTGACACTGCTCTAACTAGCATGGCTCCACGCGATGAACTCCTGGGATTTGTAGTTTCTTGTGGCACCAGAGCTCTCTGAAACAGGCTAAATATCTCACAGAACTACAAATCCCAGAATTCCATGGCAGTTAAAACAGTGTCAAACTGCATTGGTTCTGCAGTGTGGTAGCAGCCATAGCTGGCTTTTACAGTTGCCCCTCCACATTCACGGCTTTCACAGTCGCAGTTTTGATTATTCATGGTTTAGCCCCAAGCCCCTTCGGGAAGGCTGGCGAGAGGCTGGGCAACCTCCTGCCTGCGCCTTCCCAAGGCGGCTCCGGGGCTTCTAAGCCCCGGAGTCCACTCAGGAAGGGCAGCCTCCCGCCCACCCGCCCACTGCCTTCCCCAGCCTTCCTCAGAAGGCTCCGGGGCTTCAAAGCCCCGGAGTCTCCTGAGGAAGGCCAAGGAGAGGCAGGGGAGCCTCCTGCCCGCCCACCTGCTGCCTTCCCCGGCCTTCCTCAGGAGGCTTCGGGGCTTCAAAGCCCCGGAGTCCACTGAGGAAGGCCAGGGAGAGGCAGGGCAGCCCCCCACCCGCCTGTCGCCTTTCCCGGCCTTTCTAAGCCCCGGAGTCCACTCAGGAAGGCCGGGGAGAGGCAAGGCAGCCTCCCTCCCTCCCTCCTGCTGCCTTCTCCGGCCTTCCTAAGAAGGCTAGAGGGCTTCTAAGCCCCGGAGTCCGCTCAGGAAGGCCGGGGAGAGGCAGAGCAGCCTCCCTCCCACCCGCTCACTGCCTTCCCCGGCCTTCCTCAGCAGGCTCTGGGGCTTCAAAGCCCCGGAGTCCGCTGAGGAAGGCCAGGGAGAGGCAGGGCAGCCTCCTTCCCTCCCTCTTGCTGCCTTCCCCGGCCTTCCTAAGTGGGCTCCGGGGCTTCTAAGCCCCAGAGTCCACTCAGGAAGGCAGGGGAGAGGCAAGGCAGCCTCCCTCCCACCTGCCGCCTTCCCTGGCCTTCCTCAGCGGGCTCTGCTGAAAAAGGCCAGGGAGAAGTAGGGCAGCCTCCTGCCTGCCCGCGAGCTGCCCCCCCCCCGCCCGGCCTTCCTAAGTGGGCTCCGAGGCTTCTAAAGCCCAGAGTCCCCTCAGGAAGGCTGTGGAGAGGCTGGCCAGACACCCCCCGCTGCCTCCCTCCCTCTGGGGCGGGGGTTGTGGGGGCAGCATTTTTTATTCATGGTTTTTTCACATTCGTGGGGGGTCTCAAGATCCTAACCCCCGTGAATTTGGAGGACGACTAATTAGCATATAAACTTTGTTATTGCAGAGCTTCAGGTCCACTTATTATACGCTAATACCCAGATCAGCGCACAGTGTTAATTTGGGCCAATGTCCAGAGTTTGGAACCTTTATTTTCTGCACTTCAGCTCCCGGAATCTCCTAGTAAGCATGGACAGCTACCACACTTCTGGGAGTGATAATGGTCAGACAAGTAAAGTTTCGAAACTCAGCTAATAACTTTCACCTCAATGGAAAGTAACACTTCCTCCTAAACAATGGGTTCCAGAGAGACTTACTATTAAGTGATGTAACTGATTTGGCCAAATCCTGAATTACAAAAGGTTCACTCAGCCTTCCATCCTTTCGTAGGTCGGTAAAATGAGTACCCAACTTGTGGGGGGCAATTAACTAACACACATTGGAAACTGCTTAATGCAGTGTAGATGTGTCAATTGCTATTGCTTAAAAAGAACAATTTGTAAGCCGCTCTGATAGCCTTGTGGCTGAACAGCGGGGTATAAATAAATAAATAAAATGAATCAGGCTAATTAGGACTGCTTTGTTCAAGACTGGAGCAGAATAAGGATATTTATTTCTGGAGCAGAGTACTACCATCCTTAAGGGCTTCAGGCCAATCAAGAAAGGATATTAGAAGTATGAGTGGGGAAAAGCCAGCCAGTGCATCACCAACATGACTTTATAAAGAAGATGGCAAGGTTGTGTGATGCAGGGGGTAGGGACGACAGCTGAGTTTTAAAAACTTGAGGGAAAGAAGAATAGGCAAGAACAGCTCCATCGTGCCTATGCCCAGCATCTAATGCAAGGCGCTCCCTCCACACCAACTGCTAATGCTGTGGCCTTGGAGGGAGAGAACAGCAGCCAGCTTATTCCCCCTCCTCCACTGCCATTTGCTTTTCCTTGTGTATCATGTCTTTTTAGATTGTAAGCCTAAGGGCAGGGAACTGTCAAATTAACAACTGTAAACCACTGATGTAAAGCGCAACATACAGTGATGAGGCTATATAAGAAGAAGAATGTTATCAGTACTCTCTAATCACTGTGCTTATGAGGAGGGATGATGTGAGGTCACTGAAATTATATTATTTCCTCCAGCATCTATATTAGTGTATATTGTGAAAGAAAGAGCTGTGGGGAAGAATGGGCTGTTGTTGACTGTCATCTGAGGTGGTGATTTTGAACTTTTCTCTTTTGAATTTCCTTTTGTCTTGCTGAAGAACCTAGTGTAACTTTCTGTTTGTCTTTCTTGTCAATCTGTCTGTGTGATGAGTATGTGTGTCTTTTACATACTGAAATTGATTCAATCACCACTATCACCCTGTATACCTCAATTGCCCTAGTTGCTGTTTTTGTTACTTAGGTGTTAGATGGAAGGCAGGCAGTCTGAATTATCAGAGAAAAGACAAAGCATTCTCTGGGATCACTTTGAGGTGGGAAGAGATCCCAGGATTGCTATCTGCCTTCACTGTAGGCAGCAAATGATCCAGGGTAAACAAGATAGCACAAGTAGCCTGCTATGTCTTAAGAGATAGCATCATGCAGTTTTTACTCAGAACAGAGGTAGAAAAGTCCTGGCAGCAAGGCAAGCCACACAACGCAGGAAAACAGGGTGATGAATCCCCTGGTAGCAGCCGCTCTCATTCTCTGCTCCCTGCCAAGAGGGTTAGGCAGGCAACTCTGGAAGAAATGGCTAGAGGGAGCACAGGGCCATGACTGGAAAGTTTCCAGTGCCAGCCCAGAGCACCAAATGCCTTAAGAGGGAGCTGGAGGATTCATCAAAGGGATCTCACTGGTAAAACATCTTAACAACCCCCTTCCTTCCTCCTGGTGTATCAATGAATCTCATTAGTTCCTTTCTAAACATTCCTTGTAATGGTGGAGGAACAGCAAATTTTACAGGCATCTAGCAGAAAACTCCTTAAGGTAACTGTCTGAAATTTGTTTGTGTCAATCCTTTCTTCAGGATCTACCATTTATCCAGATTTTATGTGGATATATGTAAAAAAAAATCAAAAAGATATAGCCATTTTCGGTTTTCCAATACAAGTCAATGAGTTAGGTTTGTTGATTTGGATGCTGGTACCTTAATTTGGATCCAAGATCCAGCTTGGGTTGGATCTAGATTGATATAGACCAAATCAGGCTCAAAGCCAAATCACGCTCTGAAATGTATCAGGAACCTTATGCACAGCTTTATTTAATATAGACATTGGTATCAATCAGACATAACAATTTTGTATAATAAGGCTTTGCACTTCAACAACTAAACCCGTTTGAAATAGCACCATACCTTGCATGTCCCATGTGGGAAGCATCATACACTGTTGGACCACAGCAATACCATGTCACCTTGTTGCCATTTTGAGGCTGAAACTTGTCCTTAGGAGAAAAGAAAGACACAGCAGTGATAAGCAGCCAAATATGAGCAATCTGAAATTCAGAGGAACAGCTGCATTGTATATGCATGGTGTTTCTTATCAGAGTCACAGTACTGGCACCCCAGGAGAAAGATAACAACTAGGCTTTCCAGGTAACACTGTGTCAATGTTTGGTTTGGAGAGATTTATCAACAAATGCAAAAAACTCACCTTATTGCGAGTGAGACTGTTATACAGGCAAAGTTTAGGTTGTGATGTCCCTTGTGGTGGAGACCAGGGAGGCTGAGTACGCTTGCTTTTACCTGGAAAGGATTTTAAAGCTTTATATGAATTTTCCATTAAAAATAAATCAGGAAAAGATAGCTACAGCAAACAGACTCAAAAGGCCTTTGTTATGTCATTTGTTATTTCAAAAGGAATACTGGAACAACAGCCAATTAAAAGAAAAAAATAAAAGAAAAACACTTTTAAAAAGGCAAAAGCACATAATTGTAATGCTATTCTTTTCAGAAACTGGCAACAACTCTCCAGTCCAACCAGAAATCTATTTTCCATGAAACATGGACTCAGCTGATTAGTAGGGCCAACCCTACCACTAGGCAGAGTGAGGCAGCCATCTTAGACAGCATTGAGTGGGAGTTAAGGATGACAGCAAAGAATTGTGTATACATGTGGCCTGTCCTGTGCCCTTTAAACTGGTCTGCTACCCTCAGCTGCACTTTGGTGTCCCATCAACCAAAGCCTTACTTGGGCATTCCAAAAATGGGCAATATGAAAGCATGAAAATGGGTGCATGCTAGCCCTACCACAATCCATTGCCATGCAATGTGCACGAAGGCCTCCTTTGTATATGGAGCCGCACCACACAATGGAGGCATGGTTTTTCTGGGTACCCAATCATGTGGAAACCCTCCACACATAGTAAAGGCTCTTCTCTTCAGACTAAAAACACACTAAAAACAGGGTATGGAGAGTTAAAACCTTCAAAACAAGGAGATTTATTTTAGCATGAGGTTTCATGAATTACAACCCATTTCCTCAGATGCACAGAAGGAGTACAATATTCAAGTCTTAAGTGTATGTGCAGAGTTACACAGTTATGGGGGTGAGATCAGAACAAAATGGGATACAGACAATGACAGCTGTAATGCTGGTCATAAACCTTAAATGGACTGGTTTAGCATAAATCTTCTGGTTTCTGTAAGCTAACACACAGGTATGCTAGACTTCTAAATGTATCTGAGGTACTAAAGCAACACATTCTGCTCTCAGCTAAGTATCCCTGTTGGAGAGTTGCTCTCTACACATGTAGAAAGACAACAAAGGGGGTTGAGCACATTTAGATTAAGCCCTCTCCCTTTTTTTAACACCTGAATAGGGCTTAGCTCTTGTGCTAAAATCAACCTTCACTTGCTAGTCTGATCAGCTTCTATATATAGAATAAATGTCTCTCTCTGGCTTTTCTTTGTAAAGATTCAGGAAGGACTCATCCCGCGCTTTCTGCAAGTGCGCTGATGACTGAAAAGGCCAATCCGAGATAAACAAATCCGGTTGCAGAAAGCACAGCGGAAGGTCTCCTTGGGTGATGTTTCTGGGTTGTGATGCTTTCTGCATTGTCATTTCTCTTCAAGACTTGTTCGGTGTGAGTTCTCAAATAAGGCTGCAGCATTGTGCTCTCAGCTAAGTATCCCTGTTGGAGAGTTGCTCTCTACACATGAAGAAAGACAACAAAGGGGGTTGAGCACATTTAGATTAAGCCGTCCCCATTTTTTGAACACCTGAATAGGGCTTAGCTCTTGTGCTAAAATCAACATTCACTTGCTAGTCTGATCAGCTTCTATATATAGAATAAATGTAGAATGCATTCTAAATAATAATTGATCTACCTTAAAGGAACTCGGTCTCATGTGATCTTGGAAGCTAAGCAGGGTCAGGCTTAGTTAGGATTTGGATGGGGGGACTGCCATTGAATACCAGGTGCTGTACGTTCTATGTCAGAGGAAGACAAGGGCAAACCACCTCTGAATATTCCTTGCCTAAGAAAGCCCTATGAAATTCATGGGGCCACCATATGTCGACAGGCAACTTACAAATAAACACCCCAAAGTTTAGCTAAATGGGAATGCTTCCCACCTGCAGTCCTGTATATGAGTCAAGCAACAAAATGTCTTTGGTTGACCTTGCTTGCTAGATTTTCAATAGTTTCTAGAAAGCACTGTCCACAGAACCTAGGGGTTCTTACATGTTTTCAGGCCGAAAACAGTTAAGACTGCATTTGAGAAGAAAAGAATCTTTTCAGTTCTAATCGTAGGCCCTAAATTTGCCAGAACCTCCAGATGTCCAGAAAAAACATTTCTGAGAATAATGCAAATATATTCTACATCAGATCCTGCATCAATGTAAATGTGAAACTCTAGGCACATTTACTTAGAGGCAACTCTCACTGTATTCAGAACAACCTACAGAAACCTAAGTTTGCACAAAATGGCAGATCAATCATGCAATTTCCTAAGATTTGTCCAAATCAGCATTTCCACTAGTTCCTAAGATCTGTCCACTATCAGCATCTCCACAATCCATATACAGAAACCATAAACTATACTTAGAAGAGAGAAGTTTCAAATGAACATTTCAAGAAAAGAATTAATGACTTAGAATTCATGAATGGATATCAATATAAGACTACATTATCAGGATTAACAAAAGATTATGACACATTATGCTACAAGGAGTAAATAATTTTCCCATCTGGCTACACACTTTATGCAACCCCCTTTACTGTACCCTGAACCATGACCAGAGAAAGCAATACAGAAGTTTCATTTAAAGAATAAAAACAGGTGGCAGGCAAAGGGAGCCAAAACCTCCTGTCTTGTGGCAGTATTGGGTTTAAATCAGGAATGGGTAAAGTGTGGCCTGCAGGATGCACACAGAGCCAAGGCTGTTTTAGAGGATCTTGAACTCCCCAGAAACCCCAATTATTTGCCAAAAAGACAAAATATTTTTGGGGGTCAGGGCATAGGGATGCAAGTCTCCAAGGCCCCAGGGAGGGCCAGTGTACCTCCTCTATCCCTGACAGTTGCTCATCCCTGTTTTAAAATAGCAGTCTGCTGTCTCATGACTAATTACAATTACAATCTAATTTTGCAATCCTATTTAGACTCACCTGCAGGTATATTCCACCACACTCAACAGGGTCTACTCCTCAACGGACATTTACAGGATTGCAGTGTTAAGAACCCATGACATAGAGCGCCACACTCACAAATTCATGCTACACTACAGCATTTTAGTCTACCTGATCCCAGTAGGATCAGCACTCCCATTTAACTAAAGTTCAATGGCTCAGTGATTATTCAGAATAAGAACACTGAATAAACTGATGGTGAACTAAGCTGCCACATGAAATCCACCAAGATCATGTTGACCAGGGGTGAGAACGTACAGCCCTCCAGATGTCAAGTAACAGCAACTCCCAGCAACCTTCGCCAATAATGAGGAATGTAATCTGTCACGGTTACAGCCCTTTGCTAAAAGCAAGACTAGACCAGGCATTGCATTTTCTCATTTTACAGACAGAAAGTTAATATAACTAATGGTGGTATGTGCATGTGTGTGAGAATACTGCTAGTTATGATCCAAAAATTTAGTTTAGGTATACCTGAGGATCTGGGCACACCCAGTGGGGCTACTTTTTTTTTTATCATGAGATCAGCATGCCATAGCAAAACTACTTTGAAAAGCTCTCACTATGACAAAAGTAGCTGGCCTAACAGCACAAAGGACTATAGTAGGACCCCTGTATCTGCTGGGGATTGGTTCTGAGGGGCCCCGTGGATACCGAAAACCATGGATAATAGCAAACGCCATGGAAAATAATGGGACTTCTGGTTTAAAATACCACAGAGTTGCCTTGGAGGACCTAGAAAAGGGGAGCCCTGGTGGCACAGTGGTTAAATGCCAGTACTGCAAGTCACCACATTGCAAGTTCAATTCCAGAGGGCTCCAAGGTTCACTCAGCCTTCCACCCTTTCGTAGGTCAGTAAAATGCATACCTGCCTTGTGGGGGCAATTAGCTAACACACATTGGAAACTGCTTAATGCAGTGTAGATGTGTAAATTGCTATTGCTTAAAACAAATTGTAAGCTGCTCTGATAGCCTTTGTGGCTGAAGAGTGGGGTATAAATACCTAATTACTAATTACTAGAAGATGGCTAGAGAGGACACATTTTCTAGAAAGACTCTATGGTAGGTGTGTTGTTTTGTGTCCCGTGGATAACTGAATCAGTGGATAATGAATCAGTGGATACTGGGGTCCTACTATACTCTTTGAGAAACACAAGTCCAAGCCTTCTGTCAGTGTGTCCCAGTTGTGTGGTTATTTAGATCCTGGACATTGTTTTTAGATCCTAAAAACATTGTCTGAGATCTAAAATAATAGAACATCCCCACATGTCTGAAGTGCAATGAACACCTGAACTGCTAAGCACCACACTGCTTCATTTCAGACTCTGTATCTTGCCTTTCTTGTACCTACCTTAGACAGGACGGGCGGAAATCTCAACAAAACTAGAAATAAGTGCTTTCCCTTATTAGTGTTGAGCACACTAGCAAACAAACTAAGAAGAATCTTAGTGGCACTGGAGTCTACAAATACAATTCTCAAACATGACTGAAAAGCACAACCGGCAGAAATCTGAAAGTACAGTATTTTTAACAGCTTTCCAGCTCGCCCTCTGGTGTCCTCAGAGAAAAATGCTAGCATTCAGCCCAACTTTTGTGAAAGGCACACTCTGGCGTTGAACAGTCAAGTGTATTACTGAGGAAAGCAGTACCGTATCTCTGAAATAACCCTATGCATGTTCTATAAGAATTGGTTTCTTTTAGCGAGCTTAGGAGGATATAACAGTAGGGTGCATGAGAATCCACCCACAGCTTTTTGAGAGGTTCAAAAGCTTTCACTGCAGGTACTTAAATAAATTCATATTTGTCAGCTAAAGAAACTCTCACATAATAGTACACACCTTCCGTTCTTTACTTTGTTCACTTGAGCTGTAAGGATCCTTTGCTTACAATGTTACTGAGAGCCAGTGTGATGCAGTAGTTAAAGTCTGGGGTGGGACGTGGGAGATCCAGGTTCTACTCTACAATGAAATATGAAACTCACAGGGTGACTTTGGGCCAGCCAGTCTTTCTCAGCTTGATCTACCTCGCAAGGTTGTTGAGAAGATAAAGTGGGGAGTAGGAAGTGCATGTATACTATTTTGAACTCATGCGAGGAAGGACAGGAGATAAATGTAATTTAATTAAACAACATTTTTTAAAAAACAGGTTTGTTATGAAGAAAAATAGGGGGAAGGGAGAATCTTGTACACCTCCCTAGGCTCCTTGGAGGAGCAGTGGGGCAACAAGTAACAAATAATTTTTGCCCAGCCATTAAGACAGAAATATCTTCAGCCAAGGTTGGAGAGGTAAAAGTAACAGTCAACTGAAAAACTGGGATACACTCCAGCACTTCAAACCAGACTACAGCTGCCATTTATAGTCAGGTTTGCAGAACACAGAAAATCTTGAATTCAATGCTGATACTAAGTGAGCCTACATCATCTTAAAAACAACGCCAGTTTCAAACCAGTTTCTCTACTGGTCCCAAATAAGTCATATATGCTTGCTGTGTTTGATGAAGGCTTTAGAAAAATCTGCCATGATTGTGCTGTTCTGAAAACTAGATCAACACAATGTGCTGGGAGTTAAGCTGTGCTAAGAGATCACTTGGTTCTGGAGAACAATAAAGAGTAATTACAATAAATGTATTAAATCAGTGGTTATTAACCTGTGGTCCAGAGACACCCCCCCCAGGCAGCCGCAATGTCCTCACATGGGGTCTCTGAAGGCTTGGCCCACCTCCTCCATGCAGCGGAGCAGCCACATGACAGGAGCCAAGGCAAAGGCTGGCATAGCCTGCATATTGCCATTCAATCCACTCCAGCCACCAACATGCAGGAAGAAACAGGAGAAAAGTCTTCCCTCCCCCTCCAGTGTCTCTGAGGGAAGTTTAACTGAAGGTGTAATGGTATTATTATGAGGATTATTATTAAGATTTTAAATCTTGAGTTAAGTCTTGGGGCAACAAAATATATTTAAAGGGGGTGCCTGTTAAAGAAAAGATTAAGAACCACTGTATTAAATGATGATATAAATTTGAGGATCAAGGCACAGTGGTATATGAGCAAATTTACATAAAGTGGGGCTAATGAGCCTAATTTATTATGACGACATATTTGTAAAGTTATCATTATAACTAGTAAATCTCCCAGAAATACAGAAGATAGTGAGAGTATTACATTCCACTAGTCTAACATCCAGGTTTATCCCCCTTTCACTGGAAATGAGTACTACTTATCAACTCATTTTTCTATAACAAATAAATAATAAAATAATAATTAAGGTGGCTGGAATTTGGCTTCTGCCTAGCAGGCCAAGGATGAAAGACAGGGACACTGGTGCCATTCAAAAATTTATTTTAAATTTCATTCTCTCCAGGTTTTGCTGAAGGGCCATAATCTATTTCAGGGCACATTTTGCTAATCAGCAAATTTAACAAAAGTTAAATGATTAACTAGGGGTGGTGGTCATAAGGGGCTTATTTCTCTTCTACCTCCTCCTCACCTTCTTCCTTCATCTATACTGACTCCAAGAACAAGTCTCCATCCTCCTCTCCTTTCCCTACCCAGCATTAAGAAGCCAACTTTAAAGATACATAGGGAAGGGATCATTTCAGAAAACCATCAGGGACTTTTCTTTTTATGATGGACTAGGACTGGAGAGATTCAAATTCAAAGTCCCATTCTGCCATAAAGCTCCTTGAACTCTTGGGCCAGTTACTCTCTCGGTTGCTTGCCCACCCCACCTCACAGGCTTGTTATGAAGAAAAATAGGGGGAGGGAGAATCTTGTACACCTCCCTAGGCTCCTTGGAGGAGCAGTGGGGCAAAAAGTAACAAATAAATAGCAGCCAATAATTTTAATACAAAAGGAACAGAGGCTGATTGTTCACTGCAATGGTACAGAAATCAACAGTCATCAAATGTAGGAATTCCAAGTAAAGAGTAATAGAATAACCCTTGCTAGGGGCTTTCTTTATTTTTTACAATCAAACTAGAAATCTAGGCCATTCACTCCCTGTCATTACTCACTTGTCTGGAGTTTACAGAAGTCACGTTTCTCACCGCTGCCATCACAGATTGCTTCTATGTGCCTGTACCAACGAACCACATGGAAATGCTGGTCCATAGGCGGGCCTGAAAGCTGTCTGAAAGCTTCCACATCTGTGTGTGAAAACGTGAACCCCTGGATATAACTACGAGTGCTGAGATACTCATTCAAAGCCTTCAACCTGGCTTCCTCTTCGCTAATGCTCAGAATACAACTGTAGTCAGAAGCTGCAAAGACAGAGGAAGATTACAAGCAGTCAGATTCCTTTGTTTAAAAGCACCCAGAAACAGAGCATCTAACATTTTAAATAGGGCAGAGAGATAGGCATGTTAGGAGCTTTATTGAGGAGCAGCAGAAATGTGGATGGATGGCCCTACAGATATGGAATGCCAGGACAAAGCCAAGAAAACTAAACCTCCTAGTTTGTAGGAAGGATAAGAAATAGGGGAGTGTGTGTCCTACTTTTCACAATGTCTTCACACTTCTAACCTTACCCAGTATGCTGCCCTTCAGATATGCTGAACTCCAACTCCAACTGGTCATACTGGTAGGGTATGATCAGAGCTGTAGTCCAAGATATATTGAGGGCACTGAGTTGGAAAAGACTGGCCTAGGCTACATTACAATTAGTCTAGATCAGGGCTGCTCAACCAGGGTTCCCTGGCAGCCTAGGGTTATTTCAGAGATCACTAAGGGTTCAATAAGATATTGTGACTGGGTAATGTTTTGTTTTTTTAAAGAGCTGTAAATACAATAACTTTTATGCAGTGGTTCTCTGAGACCTGAAAATTATTTCAAGGGTTCCTTCAGGGCAAAAAGTTTGAAAAAGGCTGGTCTAGATACAAAAGCAATACAAGTTTTTTAAAAAAGCATTCCATCCAAGAAAAGAAACACACAAAAAAGGTGGAAATTATCTGTATTCTAAAGAGCTGCTAAGCCAAGTTGCCTGTAAGGAACCTCTAGACAACCAAGCCAGGAAATGTGATAAAAACAACACTATTTTTCCATTTTAGGGAACACAGGTATTTAAGAATAAGCAGGCTGGTAATTCTGCAGATATGTTTAAAGACTGGAAAGATGGAATACATAAATATAAATATAAATATAAATATAAATATAAATATAAATATAAATATAAATATAAACAGGCAACATTGTTAATGTTGGTTTGTTTCAAAATACATTAAAAAAAAAACATGAACTTCCTATTGCCAGATGTTGGAAATTAGGGATTTAACTCTAAAATGAACATATCACTACTCCAAGGCTGGGTGGTGAAATCTGAATTTTGTAAGCCAGGAGCTCTCCAGATGTAATGAACTACTACTCCCATTACACCCATCACATCTCACCCTGGCCAGGCAGGCTATGACTGATGTGAATTAATTTCAAAGGCCATGTGATCTCCAGCCTTGTTATAAACAAAGGAAGTCTCAAAACACAGTATATCAGAAAACAACTTCAGCATTGCGCTGAGTGGTTATTTCTGTCCTGTTAAACTGAACAACTGTTACACAGTTACACCTGCAACATTTGGTGAAATTTACCTCTGGAAAATACAGTGCTTAGCTTAGGAGTTGCCATGTTAACATCTGCTTACATATCAGAGTAGGGTTCTCTCTCTTGCCTCCTAAAATTATCTCCTTCTCCCTGCACCTCCACCCAGACCTCAGTAACAGCAAAACAGCTGTACAGCTACAAACCTCTAAGTGACAGAAATCAATTTAGCTTCCATTTTTGTCTTGGTGGGAAAAGAAACAAATACTTTTTGATGTGACATTTCCTATTTTAAACGTACAGCATGATGTTCGGTATTTTTAATACATGGTCTTAAGGATCCACATATCTGAAAATAAAGAAGAAACTGGCACTTATCTATTAAAAATTCTACAGCATTTAAATTATACCTTAGTTATGGGGTAGCATTTGGACAGTGAAAGTAATCAGCATATATCTGGCAAAACAATGCAGGCTATGTACATCAGCCACAACTTATTTCTTCATCATACAGTCTTCAAACTAGCTGGGCTGATGATGAGCGGATAAGAATTGAAATAAGAACAGAAACAGTTAAAATGATCAAGCAGTGGGAACAAAGATAATGCTGAAGAGGTCACGGCGAAAATATAATATGTTTATTGCAGCACTGAAACACAGATGTGAATAAAGCTAAAGATTCAGCAATGGAAACAACTGTTCTCAAACAAATGCATCCCACTTCAAGTTATAACCCATCACATTGCAGAACTACATTGTGTTTTCCTGTCCACCGTGACAATGAGATTGTCCTCCTTTCTCTGTATTAAGGAAGATGACAGATCTGTTTTGTTGGGCCTCAAGATCAAACTGGTTTTAGGTTTGCACATTCCTCTCCAGAGTCACAGAAACTATAAATTTAACCTCATAGAAATCGGAAAATAGTGGCATTCAATCAAAGAATGAAGGCTGCGCTAAGTTAAAAATGTTTAGGGTACAGCAGAGGCAGACCTTGGAAAACATCTTTTGTACTAAATTACTGTAGCACTAAAGCTTGCAATTCCCAGAATCCTCCGGCCAATAAGACTATTAACACTAAATGAGTGCAGGTCTTAAGAGACCATATCCATGGGGATCTGGTGGGTGCGTGTGGGCGGGCATCCACAGCCCAATCTCCTACACAGTTTTAGCTCTTGCATGCATCAGTGAATGACTGCAAAGGGTTTAGAGCAGGAATGGTACAACCACATTTTGGGCCAAAAATGAAAGCAGGAAGTACTTGGAATTCTACTTCTGGTTTGCACTGTACTTCCTTTCTTTTCAGCTGACTTTCAACTATTTGGGAAAAGTTTGGGATGGGGAAGCATTAGGGGAGTACTGATAGGTGCTCAAAAGAAAACAGGTGCACTTAGGAGTGTTCTGTGGTGTTTGGGGCCACACTCAGTGTGTGTGTGTGTGTGTGTGTTTTGCCTGAAAAAATAATCTGGGGGCTTTCGGGGGTTTGAGGGTAGAAAAACAGAGTTTGGGGATGTACAGAGTCTGTACCGCCTCCACATCTGGCTTAGGAGACTGTATTATCTCTTCAACAAAACACTTAATCCTGTAGCTTGGAGTCACAACTGAAAAGCATAGGTTTAAGAAATAATAATACTGCTACTCTTAGATACAGTGGCAAGCCACAAAACAGGATCCTGTAGGTTTCTAGGTGATCCACAGGTCGTACGTCAGCTAATGTTCATCTCCAAAACATTTCTTAAGGACACCTACTCACCTTGTAATCATAACCAGTTCAAATAGCTTTAATCTACACCACTTAAAGCACAGTGATATTATCCACACTGACACATATTTGAGGTTGCATGTAAACTACTACAGTAATTTATTCTGGCTAAGTATCACTTGCCAGACATTTAGCCACTGCCATTATTGTTTGTATTATAACTCAAATACATACTTGGAGAGAAAATTATATTGTACTGATAAATAGTGACTAGTACATATTAAGTCCACCCAGAGAGGGTAGGTCTCAAGAACTGCATGTGGCTGGACAGGAAGAAAGTCTAGTGCATCATTTGATCTTTTAAGGCCTAGGAATCTTCAGCTACCCCAACCAGTAATGTGATCCACAGTTCATTCTATACCACAGATGTCTTTTTCCTTTGCCAGTGCTCTAAGTAATGTTATCTGATTTAGCACACTTTGGATTAAATGTTATATTCAAACGTACTCAAAGCTTTATGTGGAAATTATTTTGGAATATTTGTAATAATGTAAAGGAAATAGCATATACTATACCTCCCCCATAATTAAAAAAAATTGACTATACCTGAAATAACACCTTTTTTTAGGGCACTTATCAAAACAGAGTTGTACATGATATCTCCCATATCAGTTTAATTTTCTTTTGCTGAGGAATAACTGTAATACAGTGGACCCACCGTATCTGTGAACTAGCCATCTGCAGATTGGAGTTTCTACAAATCGCCATGCCCCATGTTATTCAATGGTGGCTGTGTGCACGCGCTGCCACAAATTAATATGGGGCTTGATCATCTGTGATTTTCCCCATCCACAACGACCCCTAGAACCAAACCCCAGCAGATAGGAAAGACCTACTGTACCTTCACGTCACTCACTCTCTGTATTACTTATCAGTTCCATTTCAAATTGTGAAAAATCTGATTCAGTACAACTGTAGTTGAACATTTTATTTCACTAAAGGATGAGTGTGAAAGGATGGGTCTGTGGGCATAGGGAGCTTATCACTTTTTTTTTTGACTACTTCTACCTGTGACTGATTGAGAAGCAAGAGATTTTGTGAAATACAAACATGCTTAGCAGTGCAATTATTTGTTAGCCTAGTCCTCTGAGCACTAGGGTTTGTCAATGCTTGTCTTCTTACAAGAATATCTAGTTGTTCATATCATATATTTAATCCATGTAACATGATTGATTTCAGTGCAAAAGCCCAGACAACTACAAATAAATGTTTGTGAGTGTCTGTATGGTGTGCAAAAATTTCCATAGAAAAGCATAACATCAGAAAATTTCTGAAAAAAATTCTACCCCCGCATTTCGGGTCCCACTCTGCTTCTGATACAGGGGTAAAGTACAGAACAAGACAGGCAAGCCTCAATTTCTACAAATGAGGTAAGTAAGATTTGGGATTTGGTGCCTAATAATAATAAATTATTTACAACAAGCAAATCAGAAAGAGTAGTTTTCAAGGGTACGACATATAATACAACAGAGTACAACCTTCTCCACTCTAAGGGACGAATGTGGTGCCTAATGGGAAAGTGGCAGGAGTTGTACATGAATGCATAAGTGCATGTACACACATGAACCCATTCTTAAAAATACAAAAGTCACAGAAATCACACTGGTATCCAAGACACTGATTCTGAGGTTTCCATTACAGTATTTTATCTTTTATTGCAAACTTCTCAGTGAATTTTACTAGGAAGCAGTTTAGAACTTTTTTAAAAAGCTTGGACATCCCACAAATTCTCAAGCTCACCTACCTTGCAGGCTTATCATAACAGTAAAAATAGCGTGACTCGACCCCCCAATTTTTAAGTTAAAATATAGAGTTTGGGATATCCTCGCTGTGTTTAAGATGACCCCTCCTTCTCTTATATGGCGAGTATAGTTGTCCCTACACATTCACTGGGGTTTGGTTCCAGGACCCCCGTGAATATCCAAATCCGTGAATACTCAAGTCCCATTATATGCAATGGCATAGCAAAATGGTGTCCCTTATATAAGATGGCAAAATCAGGTTTGGTTTTTAGAGTATTATTTTTTAAAGAATATTTTCAAGTCGTGAATACTTAAATCCGTGAATATGGAGGAACAACTGTATATCCCAAACTCCCCCCTCCAGCCTCCCCCCTCCAGCCACCACCCATCCACCCTTCCCAAAGCCGCGATAGAAACCCTGATCGTGGCTTTGGGAAGGGATGGCGCTGGCTGTAAAGCCTCCCCCCCCTCCAGCCACACCCATCCACCCTTCCTGAAGGAATCGAAGGCGGAGGAGAGGGGCAAATGTAAGAGTGGCTCGGGGGGCATTCCAGCCAACCCCCCCTCCCCGAAGCCGCAATCAGGAGACCGATCACAGCTTTGGGGAGGGTGGAAGGGTGGCTCGAGGGGGAGGCTTTCCAGCCAACCCCCCCTCCCCAAAGCCGCGATCGGGAGACCGATCGTGGCTTCAGGGAGGGTGGAAGGTTGGCTCAAGGGGGGGGGTTTCCAGCCAAACCCCCTCCCCGAAGCCGTGATCAGGAGCCCGATCGCGGTTTCGGAGAGGGTGGAAGGGTGGTTCGAGGGGGGCTTTCCAGCCGCCACCACCCCTCCCTGAAGCTGCGATCAGGAGCCCAATTGTGGCTTCGGGGGGGTATGGAGGGGTGGCTGGCTGGGCGGAGTGTCTTCTTATAGGGTTCCCCATCGCGGCTTCGGGAAGGGTGGAAGGGTGGCTCGAGGGGGGGGGGTTTCCAGCCAACCCCCCATCTCCGAAGCCGCGATCGGGAGACCGATCGTGGCTTCAGGGAGGGTGGAAGGTTGGCTCAAGGGGGGGGGGGTTCCAGCCAAACCCCCTCCCGAAGCCGTGATCGGGAGCCCGATTGCGGTTTCGGAGAGGGTGGAAGGGTGGTTCGAGGGGGGCTTTCCAGCCGCCACCACCCCTCCCCGAAGCTGCGATCAGGAGCCTGATTGTGGCTTCGGGGGGGTATGGAGGGGTGGCTGGCTGGGCGGAGTATCTTCTTATAGGGTTCCCCATCGCGGCTTCGGGAAGGGCAGGTGCTGCCAAGCCTCCCCTCAGCCAGCCAGCCACACGTCCTTCCAAAGCCTCAATGGGGAAGCCCTATTCCGGCATATAACACGACCCCCTAATTTTTAAAAGGTTTTGACAAGGTTAAAAAGTCATCTTATAGAATATACAGTATGTACACATTCAGCTCCTTGAAGGAGCAGAAGGATGAAAACATGATAATAACAAATGTGTCACTCATAGCAGTACAGTACTCCCTTCAGGGCAACCACCTTAAACATCAGTGACCCAAGGTACCATGGTTGCAATTCTTTGTTCATCACTTGGTAGGAGACAAGCTTTTGCATACATTCTCTGGAATGCAAAATGATTGTCTTTTTTTAATTAATGGTTTTACACAGTTATCTGCAAGACATAATTACATGTTAAATGGAAATTGAGATTTAGCTGTAAGAGTATGAACTATACATTTACTTCTACTGTGAGTTTTTTTGTTTACTTCTATAATCAGATTGGGATAAAGCACAGGTGAATGTTTTAAAGAAAGTGTTCGCTGTAAATATGGCTTGAATGGTATTCTAGATCCTTATGCATCGGACATTTGCAGCCCACTCTCATGAACATTTATTCTCAAGTAAGTCCAGCTAAGTCAAAGAGTCTTACTTCAAGTGTCTGCGTAGCTCTAAGTGATTGTTTTCTGTTCAACGCTGGTTATAGCCCCTCATTGTTTTATGTACTGATAATTGTTTGACCAGCAGTTGAACAGTTCATTTTCCATGCGTACCAAGATATTTCCAGCTGCTTTAAATGGAGGAAACACCACCATGAAGAAAGAGTGACACATGAAGTATGAGATGAACACAAGAACTGTGACTATGCATACCAACATGCTCTGGTAGCCACTCAAGAAGAACAGCAGTTGCCTACTTTAGATGTTGTCGATCTGTAAGAACACTTCTTTGCAGAAGATATGACCTGCTACTTTCTTAGTGTACTTGAATCTCAGAAACTAAAGATTGTAAAACAATTTCCTAATGTGCAGTCATGTTGTATAGCAAAAGAACTATGCAATGACAACACAGAAAGCCAAAGCACCTTCACATATCTTTTTAAAATAATGCCAGCTCCCCCACTCTTTTAAAAATGTCCAGCTCTGGTTTAAATGGAGGCAAGAAGAGCCAGTATGTATTACCGTGGGCCCTTGGAATCTACTGGGGTTTGGTTCCATGACCCCCTGTGGATACCAAAATCTGTGGATGCTCAAGTCCCATTATATACAATGGCACTGTTCTTTATATAAAATGGCAAAATCAAGGTTTGCTTCTTGGGATTTTTTTCCCCCGGGGGGCGGGCTATTTTCAAGCTGTGGATGATAGAATCCATGGATACCAAATCCGTGGATACAGAGGGCCGACTGTACTGCTTAGAGTATTATACTGAAATGTGGGAGATCCAGGCACAAATTCCCATTCAGCGATGAAACTTAATGGGTGACCTTAGGCCAATCACATCCTCCCAGCCACACTGACTTCTCAGGGTTACTGTGGGGCTGTCTAAATGGTGAAAATAACCCTCATGGAATCCATTTGGAATACAATCTGTCTAAATGTCCCACATCAATCCACTGTATTTGGAAGAAAAGGGGCCCAAAATGGCAAAAACTCTGGAGGAAAAGCTTTTGTTGTTTTTCTCACAGTTTTTTAAAAACAGTGAGGGGAGTGCACATTCCTGCTTGTTGGGACAAGAGATTTAATATAAATCACTTTCCCATAGGAGAGAAAGGGCAAAGCTGATTGGCAAAATGAGCGCAGGGGCGGGGCTCACTAATAGGACAAGTACCTGGTGCCACCATGTTGGATTTTCACCTTAGCGAGTGATCACTAAAGCAATAAAACAATGTGGGGTTGGGTTTTTTTTCTTTCCTGTTAAATTGAAAAATCACTCTAGCACACCTTGGACATTTTAAAAAAAAGTTTGGTCGTGGCAAGGTACAAATGCAATTAAATCACTCACAGCTGCCATCTTGCATGCAAAGCTTACGGGGGCAAAAACACCATTACTGCTGCTGTGAAATACCATTACTGCGAGGCACTCTGGGTTTTTTGCCTCATATAGAGGGGCCCTGTGAGGATAAAGTGGGGAGGTGGAGACCCATGCTTGCCATAGAATCATAGAATCATAGAGCTGGAAGAGACCACAAGGGCCATCCAGTCCAACCCCGTGATGCAGGAATACATAATCAAAGCATTCCCGACAGATGGCCATCCAGCCTCTGTTTAAAAACCTCCAAAGAAGGAGACTCCACAACACCCCCAGGCAGTGCAGTCCACTGCCGAACAGCTCTTACTGTCAGGAAGTTCTTCCTAATGTTTAGATGAAATCTCTTTTCCTGTAGTTTGAATCCATTGTTCCGTGTCCTAGTCCCTGAAGCAGCAGAAAACAAGCATGCTCCATCATCAGTATGCCATCCTTTCAAATATTTAAACATGGCTATCACGTCACCTCTCAATTTTCTCTTCTCCACACTAAGCTTGTCCAGCTCCCTAAACTACTCCTCATAGGGCATGACTGCCAGACCTCCCACCATCCTGGTCGCCCTCATCTGGACACATTCCAGCTTCTCAATATCCTTCCTAAATTGTGGTGCCCAGAACTGGACACAGTATTCCAGGTGAGGTCTGACCAAAGCAGAATAGAGTGACACCATTACTTCCCTTGATCTAGACACTATACTCCTATTAATGCAGCCTAGAATCACATTAGTTTTTTTGGCTGCTGCATCACACTGCTGACTCATGTTACGCTTGTGGTCCACTAAGATTACTAGATCTCTTTTGCAGGTACTGCCATCAAGCCAGGTGTCACCCATCCTATATCTGTGCATTTCATTTTCACTGCCCAAATGTAGAATCCTACATTTCTTCCTGTTGAAATTCATTGTTAGTTTTGGCCCAGCTTTCTAATCTGTTCAGGTCATTCTGGATTCTGATCCTGTCCTCTGGGTCATTAGCTACCCCTCCTAATTTGGTGTCATCTGCCACCTTGATATCACTGGGGAAAAGACAGGTTATAACCGCAACAACTAAAAAAGGGAGGGAACCCACCAAGGGAGAAGAGCAAATATCATTAGATAAACAGGCCCAGTCAATTGCAAAGTTATTGTGACCTTATTTTCCTGAACTAGCATGACCTTTTAAAAAAACAAACCCAAAACTTAGGCCCAGAAGCACTTGCATGTTGCTAAGGTAGTTGTTTGGACACTGCCACCCCCCCCCCCACAATACACATCAGAGTTAACTGACATTGAGCTATCTGGCTTACTTTCACATGAATGAAACTAAGTCTACAATTCTCAAAATAGAAACAGCATGAAGGAGTTGTCTGGGTAGTCTATGTGGAAGTAAACATTTGAGTTCAGCAGCTGCTCTGGTTGTAGGAGGCCATCTGGTGACCCGAGCATGACCACAATCATGACACTGGGAATACTTTGGGATGAGTGAAACACAATAGCAGTCTGTTGTTACAACACAACAGTGTTTGATTTCAACAACACTTTGGGTTCTGTCCAAAACTTACTCTCAAAGACTGTCAAATACTAAATAATTATCCAACACAGATTATGGCCTATGATTCTTCCTTTCATGAGATTTTTTTTTGCAAGTCTGAGTTTAGGTTACAAGCATCCATTCCATAGCCTGTCTTCATTCTATGATTCTATGATTCTATGAAACAGTCATGGGAGGCATAAACTCATTTGACACGTAAATTCACAAGATTAGAGTGCCATTCAAGCTACTTTTAGAATCATTACATTGGTGTGGTAAATACTAACTGAACCCTCAGTTAAGCATGTGCTGAAGTACCGGTAACTGTCTAATCAATTAAGCAAGCGCCAGTTCACACAAACACAAACTCACAACAGGCGAAACTCCTCATCTGAACTGGTCTTAATTTATTTATTTGTTTTATTTATTGGATTTATATCCCGCGTTTCTCCAAAGATGAGATACAAGATGTCTTAACACTATTTCCCTTAACAATCTTGCTATAGAGAACAGGATATCAACAAACTCATTAGGCTCTCATAGTTTTTTCTAATTTATGTATACAGAGCTTCATAATTATTACCCTGATGAGCATTATCATCACAAGAAGCTACAATTAGAATAATATGTAAAATTCTGGTCATCCCATCTCAAAAAGGACATTGTACAAGTGAGTGGAAAAGGATAAAAATATATGATCTGAAATTATTAGAGGATAATGGCACAGTTTCCTATGAAGAAAGGCTGAAGCATTTAGAGAAACAAAGGGATCTTGTAGACCTGTGAGACTAAAAGAAGTTTGTAGCAAACACTTTCTTATACTCAGCCTACTTCATCAGATGCATCTCCAGATGCAGAGGTGGCTATCTCTTTGAATTGTTAATTTTAAGTTCATAAAGGACATACAGTGGAATGACATGACAGAGTTTGTAAAACTACAAATAGCATTAAAAAGCATAAAGGTAGTGCTTAGCCTAATAATACCGATTATCCATTGATTTGGAACAGATAAAGTGAAGTGCTATTTCTACACACTATACAATCACATTTTCCATGGGATTCAGGGTGCAGAATGTGGAAATGCTTGTGGACTTTGACAAGACTTTTCTCCACATACTTCCAAATTAGCAAGAGCTATCAGCCACAGAAGGCACTAATGGAACCTCCACATTCAGAAGCAGTATACCTCTGAATACAGGTGGCAGAGGAGCCAACAAGGGAATGTGTCTCTACTATACTTGTGGGATTAATAAAGATAATCTAGTTAATCACTGTGAGAATAAGGACGGTGGAATTTATGAGCTTTTGGCCAAATCCAGCAAGACTTGTCATAATATTTTATAGATAAATAGTCAGATAGACACACACACACACAGTTGTCCCTTCATATTCACTGGGGTTTGGTTCCAGGACCTCTCCCCCCGTGGATACCAAAATCTGTGAATACTCAAGTCCCATTATATGCAATAAATATATGCAATATAATGGCATAGCAAAATGGTGTCCCTTATATAAGATGGCAAAATCAGGTTTGGTTTTTGGAGTATTATTTTTTAAAGAATAGTGTCAAGCTGTGAATACTTAAATCCATGGATACCAAATCCGTGGATACGGATATATATATATATACACACACACACACACACACACACTGTATATGTATATACTGATGTATGTTTTTAATGATATATGTTTTTAATTGGTATGTGCTTTTAACCAATGTTACATCTATGTGTTAATGTATTGTTCCCTGCCTGGATCCATCAGGAGAGGCGGGTAAAATTATTATTGTTGTTGTTTGTATTATTATTAAAAGTCTGTCAATTATTATTATTATTATTATTATCTCATAGTCTCCTCACGACAGAGATTCTTGGCATTGCTATGTCCCCTCTTACAAACCAACCAAACAGAAGCTGCCCTCCTAAGTATAAACTCGAGGCTCCCCGGAATCGAAACCCACAGTCCCTATGAAGTCGCAGCATATCTCTTTAGGTCGCCACAACGGATAACCGGGGGCCATTCTTCATGCCCCCTCCCCTCCCTCGCCGGTTTCTCTTTCAGGGTCCACACACACACACAACGCTCACCGGCCGCAGCCATCCCGCTTCGCCTTCCTCCTCTCTTCCTCTCCGGCTCCGATCTCTTTCACTGGCTGATGCAACCCACACCGTATCCGGAAGCGCAGCTCCGACTCGAAACGTCACTTCCGGCGGAGGGAGGGGCGTGAGCGTAGCGAGGCAACGCCTGGAAGCGTCTCCGTGGGCAAGATGAGGGCACTTGGCCGCCATGTTGTGAGCCAGTGGAGGGGCGGGACGAATAGGTTCCGGCTGCACTCCACGCTATTTGTAGTTTTACAAACTCTGTCATGTCATTCCACTGTATGTCCTAAAAGAATTCCACCCAGGGGCAGGAGGATTCCCAGCAGATAATGGCCCATCAACCAACCATTAGCCAAACAGACACTAACAAGCCTTGCATTTCTATACCCAGAAAGTAACCATTCATTTACACAAATTTACATATACTCCGCAAGAGGGGTTCGCAGCATATAAACTCCACACGCACACACCTACCCAACCATTCTCTGAGGATGCCAGCCACAGATGCAGGCGAAACCTCAGAAAGAAACTATGTTAGAACAGGGCCTCACAGCCTGGAAAAAAACCAAGGAAAATATATGGATGCCGGCGTGAAAGCCTTCAACTTCACAATTACAAATCCACCTAACAGTTGCACTGTCTAGCCCACAGGTTACTTTTTTGCAAGAATATCATGGGAAACCTTGTCAAAGTCCTTACTGAAATCTACATACACTACATCCACAGCATTCCCTTCATCTACCAAGTTCGTAACTCTATCAGAAAAAGAGGTAAGATTAGTCTTGTCATTCAAGGAGTGGTACTTGGGCCAGGGACAAAGATGTTCTTTGTTTTTAAGGTTCTTTCTTTCTTTCTTTCTTTTTTCATGTGGGAATTGCTAGAAAGTAAGTTTCATTGGCACACAACCCAAGTGCATACAGCCCAGTCTTCAACTGGGCTCTTATAAATGTCATTCAGACTCCTACAAGCTGAGTGGGGCAGGAATCCAGAGGTTAATATCTTACTTTCCAAAAGGGAAGCTTCTCCCCAATCATCCCAGTGTATGCTTTAAAATGTAATTACTGTATATTGATAATTCCATCTAAAAGACTAAGCCCATTTATTGCAAAACCTGTGGTTTAAACTTGCCTGACCCCTGAACTCCTTGGATTGGTTTAAGTCACTGATTCTCAGCTCCCATCCCATCTGAAATATTGGGAAAGTTGTGACTGGAAAGGACATAAGTAAGGATGACAAAGACAATGGATGGAAAGTTTCTGGACATGTAGATTTGCTAAATAAATTGAAAGTACAATACCTTAAATGTTTTTCTCCCTGTCAAGTTTACTTTTTCCCATGTGTATGAATGTGCCTTCAAATCGCTTGTCAACTTATGATGACCCCATGAATTTCACAGGTTTTTCTCAGGCAAGGAATACTCATGAGGTGGTTGTGCCAGTTCCTTCATCTGAAATATAGCCTACAGCACCTGGTTTTTGTTGGCAGCCTCCGATCCAAGTACTGATCAGGGCTGACCCTGCTTAGGTTCCAAGATCAGATGGGATCTGGTGCCTTTAGGGTATTTAGTCAGAAGTCTACTTCCCTTTATGTTCTTCAATTTAATTGACTTGACTAAGAAACATTAACATGAAACTGTTTTTATTAAAAAATATTTATACATGGTAAAAAATAAAAGTAAAAATATGACATAATTCCAAGATTTCATTTGAAAAGCACAGACTTTAACAACAAATGCCCCACTCCATCACTCTTCTGCAACTGGAGTTGCCAACACTGAAACAGAACTGCCTTAGCAGTAATGTCCTCTTTGTTCTAGTGAAGGACACCTCTACATAACAGATTGTAGTCTCAGGAAGATGTCCTTGGGGTTCTGGTTCCACAGTAAAAACTATTATGGGTACTTTCAGTCTGCTGAATGTTAATAAAAATATCCCACAATTCATGTAATAGCCTACTGCATTACACTTAAGTTTGGTCATAATAGTACATTTTATCAAAGACACATTTTTTTCTGGATAACATAACATTGTCCAGATACAATATTTTAAACTACATTCATTCCTGTTGAACATTTTGAGTTTAGAAGCTTTATTCATATCAAGATAGTGCATATTTCATCACCTTGCACCGTGTGCATCCACTTTTCAACCTTATCTCAATAAGGGTGACAAATAAACAGAGGTTTCTAAATACTGCCCAAAGCTTATTGGGGAGCATGTTCAAGTGCAAGTAATTCACAGAAGTTCCAAGTACAATCACTGTCAAGCTCAGATATTACAAAACACGCATATACAAATATGCATCATTCCAGTCTCCAAACAAATTGAACTGATCTCCATATTTGTTTTTAACAGCTGTGTTTTCTGTTTACTCATCCTTAGCAAAAAGTAGCATGCACTAAAGTAAGGCCATGTATAAAAGGATGTAGTTTATAAAATTTGTCCTTTCACATTTTTAATATATCTAAGACATTAGTCTTTGGTTTCCAGTGTTATTATATTATAGCTTCTTAATTCATTTGTTACATTCTCATAAAGATTCTTAAAATTCAAGTCCCACAGTGCATCTAATAATTTACATAAGGCACCACCAATTCCAAATCGATCTTGTAAAGTGAGTAACATCTGGTAATATGCTTCATCTATAGAATAAGGATTGTCAAGCTTTATTTTTGCAATGTCATTGTTGGACAAGCCACTCTTCCTCATAAGTTCATGCCAGTTACATGGAGATACCGTGTTCCTCATGTTAAAATAGATCTTGTTTAGCTCTGCAACATAAGAAAAATGCATTGTAAATTTTTAAAGTTAATTTTGCACAATGTCAGTATGTTAATGTACATGCTATTCAAGTCAAAACAGCCACTGAAAAGTTCTATTTTTCTTTCTAGGTCATATAACTAGATTGTTGTCCAGCATCAGGTTTAAAATTTAATGTAAAATCATCATGTTTAAAATTTAAGGTTATAGGAGAATTTGTACCTCAGCCTTCACAACAACTTAGAACAATTAAAATCACAATTATCAGCATAAAACCATAAAATCAAACAAAATATAAATGCAGGCAGAAGCAATAAGAGATTTTTTAAAAGTAATTTCAGATAAAACATTCACAAGTTTCCATTCTAGCCCTCAGCACCCTTCCCCTCACTGTGTCCTTGAGAGTACCGTAATTTTTTTAGGGAGTGTGGTGGTGGGGGACTGTGGGAAGAAAACCACTTTCCCTTTGCCTCCTTCTGTGGAGTCACATGAGTGGAGTTTCACTCATGGGAACTCTAGTTTCAAACCAAAGCAAGATATTTAATTTGTCTTTTAAAATCCATGTAATTAATATTTGCACCAAGGAGTTAAGAGACTGGGTCATCTACATTCACAACCAAATCAACTGTGAATCTTAAAATGTGGTGGCCAAAAAGGTATCATTTATATAGCCTGCTCGAAAGGTTTTTCTGTTTCTTTTGCATTTTTACTGTCAGTTAAGATTATCATGCTGCCCATCCCACTCCTTCACCCTGACAGGAATTGTTCAACTTTGTCTTGTAATGCTGAAGCGGTCCTAAGCCTCCTTGTTTCATTCGGAGCAACAAAGTTAAACAGGGGCATTATCCTTTAAAAAAAAAGCCTATCAATGCTGCCACTTATTTTGAAGGAAAAATAACTGTACCAAGGGCTCAATCTGGACAGGATCTGCATGGCTGCCTTTTCTTTTTTTAAAAAAACTTTAGCACTCTTGTGTAAATAACTTTTGGATGAACATATCTCACCTTAATAAGTCAAGATATGAACAAGCCTTTTGTGGATTATCCCCAATAACACAGAGCCATTCAGCTTCTCTATTTGCACAGCAAACAAACCAGAAGTATTCCATTACATCTCAACTGGACAATGTGGTTGTAGAGCTTCTAAACAACCCACGAAGCGACAGTTTTAACTTAGTTTAATGTTATTGCTTGTTAAAACATAACAAGAAACTATAGTATACAGACACCTTTCTGATTTGTTTTTTCACTCAAAGGGAAGAGCAAAGCATCTGTGTTTTGGGGCACAGGGTTTGTTTATCTCTTTGCTTATTAAACTGAGCCATGTTCCTCCAAATGCAGCCAGTGTGCAGTTTGTCTCTTCAAGTGGCCACGCTCATACAGAAAATGTATGAAGCTCCTAAAGTTTTAAAAAACATTAATGGATACACAAATTAGGACAAATGAGTATGCTGTATTGGTCTACCATTATTTTACCCCCAATGTAAAAACCAAGGAAACTGAGTTTGTTCAATACTGCTTGCTGGTTAATAGACCTGCAAAAAGTTACCTGAACCACTCACCATCGGAAGAAGAATCTATTACTCTCACCACAGGTTTTTTAGGTTCTGGTACCTAAAATTTTTTTAAAAAAACACCTGTCATAATTCCTCATAGTAATTTAAGAGATAAAGCATTTGACCTACTCAAGACAGCACAGATACATTTTATGATAGAGAACAATTCTTCAGTAGAAACATTTTAATTTTGTAGGGTAGCTTTTTAAAGAACACATACAATACTAACAGATTTTACAAAAAAATTCACCAATTTTTTGGTGAATCAATTTAAGCCTTTCAAAATGCTACAGCTGAGCATAGTACCTTCTTTTTTAAAGTGTTTGTTTTATAGAACAAGAAGGCACTACAGTAGGCCCCCTGTATCCACTGATTCATTATCCACTGATTCAAGAATCCACGGGACACAAAACAGCACACCTACCATAGAGTCTTCCTAGAAAATGTGTCATCTCTTTTTCTAGGTCCTCCAAGGCAACTCTATGGTATTTTAAACTGGAAGTCCCATTATTTTCAATGGCGTTCGCTATTATCCATGGTTTTTGGTATCCACCCCCCCCCCCGAACCAATCACCCGCAGATATCGGGGTCCTACAGTATTTCTTCTATTTTGCATATGTAAAAATTTTTATGTTCAGTACTTTTTATTAAATGTATATGTAAAAACTTTAAGTTTAAGTTTCTTAACATTATTCCTTCTCTCTCTGGCTTTTCTTCGCAAACGAAGATTCAGGAAGGACTCATCCCGCGCTTTCTGCAAGCGCGCTGATGACTAAAAAGGCCAATCCGAGATAAACAAGTCCGGTTGCAAAAAGCACAGCAGAAGGTCTCCTTGGGTGATGTTTTTGGGTTGTGATTCTTTCTGCGTTGTCGTTTCTCTTCAAGACTTGTTCGTCGTGAGTTCTCAAATAGGGCTGCAGCATTGTGGATAGTGCGTCTCCATGCCTCCCGATGTGAGGCCAGGGCGGACCACTGTTGGTGATCAATTTGGCCAAGCCTGAGATGTTGTTTCAGGGAGTCTTTGTATCGCTTTTTTGGAGCGCCCCTCTTACGCTGACCCGTGGCGAGTTCACCGTAGAGTAGTATTTTTGGGAGGCGATGGTCCTCCATCCTAGAAACGTGCCCTGCCCAGCGCAGCTGTGTTCTCAATATCATGGCCTCAATGCTGGTGATCCCTGCTTGCTCAAGGACAGCAACATTCGTCACATAGTCAGTCCAGTGTATATTTAGGATTGTGCGTAGACAGCGCTGATGAAAGCGCTCAAGGAGTCGTAGGTGGTGGCGATAGGTGACCCATGTTTCAGATCCATAAAGGAGGATAGACAGTACGATGGCTCTATACACACTGATTTTTGTGCTTTGCCTCAGGTGTTTATTGCTCCAGACTCTTTTGTGAAGTCTTCCAAATGCACTATATGCCTTTGCTAATCTGTGATCGATCTCTTTGTCAATCTTGGCATCTGAGGAGTTGATGCTTCCCAGGTAGGTGAACTGCTGAACGGACTTGAGCACTGATTTGCCGACGGCAATGTGGGGATGGTGGTGTTCGTCCTGTGGTGCAGGCTGGTAAAGAACTTCTGTTTTCTTCAGGTTGACTTCTAGCCCAAACAGCTCTGCAGCTGTTGCAAAGCAGGATGTTAGGCGCTGCAGACCTAATGGCATTAATCAGCCACAGAATCATTACGAAGAGATCCTATGGAAGCACATTAAATATTGCATATCAAAAGACTCCACATCACTTCCCAGGTGACCAGCACCCCATTGAGAGCAATGTCCGGGATCAAGAAAACCAGCACATATTTCTGAGAGAGCATAAAGCTTTCTCAATCACTCAGTCCTTTCAGATTTTCCACTACCAGCTGGGTTTTTTTGAAAAAGCACCACAGTACAGCAAATGGGAAACAAAACTTAACTGCAACAAATGCTTGCCCTTGATGTGTTTTGTAATAAACTGATTTTATAAACTTCATATTTTGATGTAAAATGAACATGCAAATGTTTGTGTATTTGAATGTTAGAGAGGCAGAGAGATTTTACAGTTCAACAACTCTTCTACCATTTCTTACATTTGACTGCACACTTGGAATGGCAGACTTCTCTGTAGCTGATGGGACATTCCCAGAGGTAGATTCTTCATTTGTGCTGCCCGCAATGCTTCTCTCAACGTTCTGAGGCAGCTCATTTCTCGGTACAAGCTCCCCAGCAGGAGGCACATCAGGCTTAGTGTTTGGAATATCACTACCATCAGGTATCTGCAACTAAAGAAATAATTCTTTTGGCATTAGATGATTCTTTGGGTAATAGGAATGTTCCAGCAGTGTGTCCTCCACATGAGTTGGACAATTTCTTATAAGCCTCCTGCATCACAGCCAATGGTCAGAGATTATGTGAGTTGTGATCCAAAACATCTGGTGAGACCCAGGTTACCTATTCTCGTTCCAGTGGAAATATACATTAACAGAACAGTCCTATGCATATTTAACTTCAGAGTACATCTCTGTCGATTTCCAAGAAGTTTATTCCTAGGCAACTGTATCAAGCAGCTTTCTCCAATGTGGTACCCTACAGCTTTTTTGGACTACAATACCTGTCTTCCATGATTATTAGTTATCATGACTGGAGCTGTAGTCCCAGACATTTGGAGGGTACAACACTGGGGAAGTCTGGTGCAGCTATTGCCACCTCAGCATAGAAACATTTCTTATTAATATTTTTTAGATTTTTTAAAAATATGTTTACAAAGAAAGGATGCCAGCTGCACCCATTCTGAAGGGACATTGGATCTGGCCATGGTAATACAATCCCATTCAGAGTGTTGTAACACGCTTTACATGGGGCTGCCTTTGAAGATTGTTTGGAAACTTCTGCTGGTCCAAAAAGGTGCAACCAGATTGTTAACAGCAGTTGGCTACAGAGAGTACTAACTCCTTTATGGCAACAGCTCCACTGCCTGCCAGTCTGTTTCCATGTACAATTCTAGTCTGTTTCCAAATACAAGTACGGTTATGACCTTCAAAGCCCTATAATGCTCAGGTTCAGGTTATCTGGAGGACCGTATCTCCTTATATGAGCCTGCCTATGTTTTGAGATCTTCTGTAGAGGCCTTTTTATATGTCCCACTACCCTCATAGCTACATCTGGTTGGGACATGGAAAAGAGCCTTCTCTTTGGCTGCTCCTAAGCTCTGGAACACCCTTCCTAGAAAGGTTAGATTGGTATTCTGCTTCCTGTCTTTTCATAGGTGAAGACGTTTTCGTTTCAGTAGGCCTTTGAGAGCTGGCTGCTCAGGGGAAAGGTGCTATGGAGTTTATATTTCCTGTTCTTCTTTTTAATGGCTTGCTTTTAACTGCTTTTAACTTTCTTGATATTTTAATTATATTTAATTTTTGTATGATGTAAATTTTACAGCTGTATATGTTTTAACTTTTGTAAGCTGCCTTGAGTTCCAGACTGGGGAAAAGGCAGGATATAAATAAATATAATGATAATCAGAGATAATACATTTTAATCTGACCAAAAAGAGGCAGCAGAAGCATTATCTGTATTACATTGCCAATGTTATTTGGACTAATACAGTTGGCCCTCCCTATCTATGGATTCTTCATCCATGGATTCCACCATCTGTGGCTTGAAAACATTCAATTCCCAGCCACCCCGCCACCAAAAAAGCAAACCTCGATTTTGCCATTTTATAAAAGGGGCAGTGTTTTACTACTGCATTGTATGTAATAGAACTTGAGCAACCACAGATTTTGGTATCCATGTGGGGGGCTGGAACCCAACCCCAGTGGATAACAAGGGCCCACTGTACTCCAGTTCAAATGTTTGCCAACTGGAAATTTTGCTGTTGTCTTAATACTACTAAATATCTAGTTATACTGGTTCCTCGGGATGTTATTCAAATGTTCAAATAATCTGTCTATAGTGCTTGAAGAAGGAGCAAGCATGGTGTAGTGGTTTGAGTGTTGGACTACAACTCCAGAGACCAGGGTTCAAATCCCTGCTTGGCCATGAAAGCCCACTGGGCAACCTTGGGCTAGTCACACACTCCCAGCCCTCAGAAAACCTTGTGATAGATTCACCTTAGGGTCGCCATAAGTAGGCAACAACTTGAAGGCACACAACAACAAGTGTTTGCAGAAACATCTATTGATTTGGACAGATAGGCATCACTTGCACCAAGTATTTGGCATTTCTGAAAGTGTGGGTCTGGTTTAAATATGAAATTAGACATTCTTTAAAAGTACATGTTCCACTCATTTGGTCAAAATGTAAACTTAATCATTGATGCTTACATGTACAGTATTAGCACAGTAGAGCTACACTGTCCTGAGTTACAGTTCCCTAACATGCTAATGTACACTCAGACATCTATGAGCTATTTTATATGGGATACTGCACATGAGGATCTTTCTACACACAATTTTGTAAAACAACAACACAGAGCTATATTTAAAATGGGTAAGGATGACAGTGCTCTTATCTTTTGTCCCTTACCTGCAAAACTACTGAAGGATATACATGAAGGTTCTACTTAGCTTTTATATACGGTAGTTGATTGTTGTATCATTTTGAAAACTGTTCAGAGAATATAATTCAAGGTGATATAAAATATTAATGTTACATAACCTGTCACTGCTAGTAGGTATCTTGAGTGGCAACCTTCACAAGTTTGTCTGTTGTTTATTTCAATACAGCTCATCTAAGAGAGCAACCATCACCACATCTTGTGGTAGGATATCCCAGATGTTAATGTTGTATTATATGAAGAAACATGCTGCTCATTATACTGAGGAGAGGGGAGCAGTTAGGGAGGCAGGCTTGGCCTCAGATTCCACCTCAGCCACCGAATGGTCATGGACAAGCTAATTAAGATGTGTCCTCTTGTGAACGTCCCTATATTTCTGGTTGATAATAAACATGTGGTTTATACACTGCTTACCAAATAAGCCTTGGTTCCTTTTTCTGGGAGGAAAAAGAAAAAGAGAAGTGTAAATACATTAGTGTGTTAGATCATAATTAGAGCTTAGCTACAAATTTAAAATGGACTAAACATAAGTCAGGATTTTTCATCCATACTGTTTTATGATTAACACTTTCTTTCTTTTATGGCTTTTAGCTCTTTGTTCCTGTAATTTATGTATGCTACTAGATTCTTCCCTTAAAAATCCACTGTCTATGCTGCAGAATGACTTATGTTAGGATTTCAACCAGGATTGGGCAGCGTTAATTTTCAAACAAGCAAGCATAGGATTGCAGCCTTATTTTAATTTGCAGTTTATATTTCATATGAAAATTCCTCTTCTCCAAGTAACCTCAGGGGTCCAGCAACAAAGGGGTGAGCCACTCATCAGGAAAGTGCTGCTCTGCATCACACACCATCTGGTGCTGCCTATTGTCAGATACTTTGTTCACCTCGTCTAGTCCTGCGGGGTTGAGAATATCTGAGGGCTGGGGGGCTTTCCCCCTTTCCCTTTGACCTTGATGAGCTGCAGTTCTCCCATGCCAGAAAGAGTGGCAAACAGCCCCCCCCCATTCCTGAGGGGTGGGTGGTTGAAAAATGACACATAGCACACACACACCCATTTGGGTGGGTAGGTCAGACCTATTTCAGGTCCAGAACAGCCTTTTTCTAGAAATGGAGGGGCAGTAAGAAAGGCTATTTCAGGCCTGAAACAGACCAAAGCAGCTTTTAAATGCCAAATTGCACAACCTCAAGGCTTATTTATATATTTTATATTCTGCCTTTCTCCCGACATGGGACCCAAAGTAGTTCACAAGAAGTTAAAAAACAAGACAAAGCTAAAAACTTGCTGATAAAAAAGTTAAAACATAATTAAATCAACTATCATATTAGAACCCAATTAATTTTTAAAAGTGTAAAATCATTTTAATAATAACAAAAGATAAAGCACTCCCCCCATAAAAAGACTTTTGTGTAATACCAATTCATCATCAAATGCCTCTTTAAACAACAAGCAAATGAAGAGGAGCGAGGAGGCCAGCCTAGGCTCCTATGGAAGGAAACTCCACAGCTGGGAACAGCCTCTGAAGTGGCATTATTTGCCCTTTGTTAGATGCATTATTTGCTATTTTTCCCCCAACCAAAAATATTCTTCCAGTAAGGAGTGGGTCCAGGGACACACCTGGGGCCTTAGTGAGCCATGCATTGCCCACCCTAGTCTACCTGGAGTGACAGCAGCTCTCTGGTGGTCTCAAATGGAAGTATCACACATAAACCTGATTCTTTCAGCTGGAGATGCCAAGGTGCCTCCATATGAAGGCATACACTTTGGAACTGAGCTATAGCCCCTACCCAGTTGTATCTCCCAGTTAGCCTTCACTTTTAACTCATGTAATTTTGAATATCTAGGTACATTAAGAAGGTTCACTTGCATTTCAGAAAATTACCTTTTTCCCTTTTAGAAAATGAGTTTATCTTTTTATATATCAAGAAGCCCAGGATCAAGAGGAAAACAAATACACCAAAGATGATCCCAAATTTTTGGAGTGTAGAATTTGCAGTTCCTAAAAGGCATGAAAAAAAGCACTTTAAATAGGTTAAATGGGTCCAGACCACAAGAATCTTCTACATGTCTTGAAGTACAGTACAGGTGAAAAACATAGGTTGGTTTTGGAAGCTTCATTATCTAGTGCTTTACACAAACACCTCTTTGATATTTTAAAAAATGGGGCAAGGAGCTACTTTCTGGGAATACAGAGACCAACAAGTCAAAGATACAGGCAGTTGTCACCTGTGTGTATTTTCTAGTCTGGACTTTTGCTCCAGATTAGAGCAAGACAGAGCATGTGTATGCAAATAGCCAGCAAACTGTTGTACTCTTCCAGGTCTCCAGCCAGATAAGTTATTCTTAGGGCAGGTGGCACTGAAGGAGGAAGACATCTGATTTTTGTATGTCACATTGCTTTATAGCCTAGGCACCCATCTCCAGCCATTTTCAGCCTGCACCAGGGCTCTCTGGCTCATGTTTTTCTATGTGTGCTGCACTTATGCACTTAGCCAGGAGCAAGAGGAGGGAGAGAGATGGATGCATGCACTTGGGCCCACTGTGCCATAAGAAGCAAAGTAGGGAGTGAAGTGCCAATGTTGCAAGCCACCTTGTTCTGCAAGCACTGACAGCAGTGGTGGGAGGTCTGGAAGAAAAGTTTAGTGAGAGCTGGCAGCGAGCCATCTACACGATCCAGCAGCACCAGCATAGGGCCTGGGAAATCTTCCCCATGTGTCATTTGTGCCATTGGTAAAGGCATGTGGAATGCAAAGCCTAATGGAAATAGGTGCAACTGGGTTCATTTTGGCACCTGTTCAACTAGAGAAAAGTGTTCCCCCTCCCAAATTGCCAGGTATCCATATGACCTGCTTAGCTGGATTTTGTCCAAATTGTGGGGCTGTTTACCAAGTCTGCCCTCATGCCTGTTTCCACAGCCAGCTGCCTCCATGCTTGTGACAAGAGGTTGACTGAATGTAGCTGAGGAAATGGAATATAGCATGAGGAAGCCAATCCAGAGCAGGAAACTGTAATGGGAGAGGTTTCTGAGAGTTTGAAAGGTGCATGTGACAGTTGACAGAGTCAGTTCAGTCTACTTAGTTTATGTCTGTTTGCTTTTGAGTAAGTGATGCCTGTGTGAAGTATGGTTTGTGCATGAGAGAATGTTGAGGCTGAATGGATTATAGAGTGAGTGGAAATTAAGAGCGTAAGAAAAGAGTGCTGTTTACCTGGTTTTAGTATTAAGGGCTCAAAGAATATTATCTGAGCTTTTATATGTAATTGTCACCACAGAGTGGGACTAAGAGATATTAAGCAATTAACAAAATTGGAGGCACAGTATTGAAGCATTTATTTTACAAACATACAATTAATAAACCAGTATTTGTGTTTTGTTATAAAGTCCAGACTCATTGTGAATTATTTCCCTCACTGACAGATATTAGGCACACTTACCAATAAAGTCTGCACAATCATATATACTATCTACAGAGTCAGACTCCAGTCCAAAGAAGGGCTCAGGAGAATCTGAAGGAAAGGTGGCTGTGGTAGTGGCGAGACAGCCAGACTGAAAAATTGGGTAAATTTGTCTGGAGTGTCCTCCCCTTCACAATGCCATTCCCTGCTTGCCCCACATTTGTGACCCCACAAGGTCCTGATACTGGGCCTCATGTTTTGGTCCTTAAATCTCAGGGCTCCTTTACACAGCAGTTTTTATTGTGATAGTTTGCACATTAGCGCATTTTCGCACCAGTGCCGCATAGTGTAATGATTTAGTGTGAAATTGGTTGATCTGTTTAGTTTTCAACTTTGTAGTTCCCACAAACAAAGGTGGGGGGCGTGGCCTCCCAAGCACATCTGGGGGGAGATGCTGGGAAGCTGAGAGAGAGAGAGAGAGAGATGGCACCTTTCCCTCCCTCTTATTCCCAAAGTGAGAAGGGTGGGAGGAAGGAGGGAGCCTTTCAGCCACTGAGGAGCCATCTCCCATTGCCGAGAGCTGGCAGGAAGGAAGACAGGTCTTGTGGGGGGATAATCACCCAACTGCCAGAAGTAATGGAGTCGCAGGCTCTCCCTTCACCCTGCTTCCCTCAAGCCCCCCTTCCCTTCACCCATTCCCTCTGTCACTCACTCACTCACTCACTCTCTCACACACACACGCATGAACGCGGTCACAGCAGAGGGAGCGAATAGCCGGTGGAGCAGATCGCTATTCTCTCTCTCTCTCTCACACACACACACAAAATACACACATAGAGGAACACTAATTATGGCTAAGTGGAGATCCCTCAGCCATAGCAGCCAAGCAAACCAGGAGGCAGACAGCTGGGCAATTGGGAATAGCACTGATATAACAACAGTGGCTGGATCTTTTTGTCTGAGGTGCCTCGCATCTCTTGAAAGTCTGCCCCCTCCACAGTCAGTCCAACCAATCATGGCTCAGCTCTGCTGTGGCTGTTTCAGGAAGATTTCTGGTAGTTCCCACAGACTTTTGCGAAATGGTAGTTCACACAATCGATAGTGCGCTAAGTTGTGCAACTTTTTAAAAAAGTCGGGAAAAGTTGCGAAAGCCTGTATTATGCTACTTTTGTGTTTTTTAGCTCCCCCCCCCTTCTGAATGAGGCAACTTTGTGGCATGATGTGTGGGAGCTATTAGGAGTCTTAGCAAATTCTTCACAGACTTAGTTTGCTGTGTAATCGGCACCTCAGTGAATAGGATGCTCTTAACCAGGCTGCCCTAATATGTATGTGTAGGCCAAAAAAAAGCCACCTCTGACTTCTGAGGCAATACCTGACAAAAAAAGGAAGAAATAAGAAAACCCTCTTCAATAGTCTCTTGTCTACAAGAACAACTGAAATGCACAGGGTAATTAGTGATTCACCTCCTTCATATCTATGCTGATTAGGGCTACTGAAGCTGTAGTCCAACACCATCCAAAGAGTTACCCCTGGTTTCAAAAGGGGAAGTTCAGTGGCTCCTCCAGTCCGGTGTCTTCCCTATAACAAGCTATATTGTGCTGCTGATTGAGTTTGTTTTCTTCTTTAATCCTACAATGGTCTCTTGACAAGACTGGGCTCAGTTTCAACATTCTTTGCAAACAGCTCCCACTCACACAGATTTGCTAGATTTAAAAATGAGACTATTCATACTATACCTGATGGAGATGATGGCTTGCACTCCATATCTGTGGTGGGGCTGCATTTTTGCACCTGCACCTGTCCTTCAGGACACCTACATGTTAGTTTACAAAAAAAGATAATGGCATGTTATCTAATCAAGATAATGATAGGTTATGTAATCAATGAACTTTATGCCTCATGTAGAAGGATAATATAAACCTATCACTTCAGACAGAGGATATAAACATTTTAGGGATGAATGGGAATTGTGTACAAAAGTTTTGACCACTGAAAATCCTGGAACATTTTTCTCTGGATTTTATGGTTAATGTTGTCCACAAGGGTTATGTATATCATCATCAGCACTTAACATCCAGTGGTTTTACACTAAAAATCAACACTCAATCGCATCTAACATGTCAACACTTGAAAACCCTTAAGCAACTGCTGTGGCATTTTATAGTAATAAAACCAAACCTCAGTACGAATGTTGCTATCCTTGAGCAAGCAGGGATCACCAGCACTGAGGCCATGATAGTGAGAACACAGCTGCGCTGGGCAGGGCATGTTTCTAGGATGGAGGACCATCGCCTCCCAAAAATACTACTCTACAGTGAACTTGCCATGGGTCAGCATAAGAGGGGCGCTCCAAAAAAGCGATACAAGGACTTCCTGAAACAACATCTCAGGCTCAGCCAAACTGATCACTAACAATGGTCCGTCCTGGCCTCACATCAGGAGGCATGGAGACGCACTATCCACAATGCTGCAGCCATATTTGAGAACTCACGCCAAACAAGTCTTGAAGAGAAATGACAATGCAGAAAGAATCACAACCTGGAAACATCACCCAAGGAGACCTTCTGCTGTGCTTTCTGCAATTGGACTTGTTTATCTTGGATTGGCCTTTTTAATCATCAGTGCGCTTGCAGAAAGCGCGGGATGAGTTCTTCCCGAATCTTCGTTTGCGAAGAAAAGCCAGAGAGAGATCTAATTATAGGGGTGAATTTAAGACTGTAATACTTATAATAACATTTCATTTCAAATATAGTGACAATGTGTAGGGGTACCTGAACAACACAGGAGTTACACATAAACAGATGTACATAAAATGCACCCAGAACAATTAATGAAAAGTTCTCGTGTTTTGGACAACTGATCATTTTGCTTTGCTCATTAGAAATTGACAGAGCTAAGCCTCACCTTTACAAAAGGGACACATTTGTTAAATTCTTTCTATTTAGACATTGAAAACTGAGCTATTTTTACATTTAAGTCATAAATACAGCCTGGTTCAAATTTGATATCGATATAGACTGTTAAACCTACATTTTTTAGGCCTAAATCAAATTGTTACTCATAATTAGAGTAAATTTATTGAATAAACAGAATTTACATAAGTGTTGATTCCCTAAATTTCTATACATTCATTGGTTTCATAGAATCATAGTTAGAAAAGACTACAAGGGCCATCTAGTCCAACCCTGTCATGCAGGTACACCCAATCAAAGCACGCCTGACAGGTGGCCAGCCAGACTCTGTTTAAAAACCTCCAAAGAAGGAGACTCCACTACACTCTGAGACAGCACATTCCACTGCCGAACAGCTCTTACTGTCTAGTTTACTCTAGTTGGGACTGAAAATTGGATTTAGGCCATCTTTAAAACTCAATCAATGCTTCTCTGTCAAATACATTGGCTCTGTTTGAGTGAAGGAAAGCACAGTTTCCTACTACCAAAACGAAACAAGGACAAACTTGGGCGCATGCATTCTCAAGCCCCTCATTTTTTATTTTTTATTATGAACTTGATACTGGGGGCCAAGGATTGGCAAGGCATTAAGATCCAGCTATTTCTTTGTGCTCCAAAACATCCTATATATGACTGGAATGATCTCCCACTATGTCCACCTGGTTGATCTTCACTACTTGGAGCTCTGCAACTTACTCAGTTCCCAAGCTATAAACGCTGTATCTCTATAAGTAAACAAATATGTTTTCTTTTCTTTTTGTGAAAATAAATTGCTCTGCCCCATTTTCTGCCAGCCCTCATTTCTAGACTCTTTCTTATCACAGATACACATGCAAAGATACACAGGCCGCTATGAGCAAATGTTTTGAACTTTTCACTACTTAGGGTGTGAGTTAAGTTGGGAATAGAGCAAGCAGACAGGAGTGAGTGTTGCAACACTGAAAGATCATAGTGTATGGACTTGGTTTAGTTGTAAATTTATGGCCAAGATCCTATATTGTGCAGCAGACCATAATGCTCTACCTGCACAGTTCCTCTAGGATGCTGGTTCTGCCCCATGTAGAAGGCAAATTTCCAACATACGGTTACACCCCCATTGGTCATTTAGTGGCTGTGGAAGGGTGTAATGTTCCTGGACTGCAGCCAGGAGGAAGCACCAGCTGTCACTCTCGCAGTTCTCTAGGAAGTACATTAGAAATTTGGGCAGAAGGGTGATTACTGCTCTTCTTTCCTAACTGTATCCAGATGTTGCCTGGCTCCATGCCCTTCCACTGTCCAAGCATCATGGGCCTGCCCTTTGAAGCAGACTTACATGGAAGAGGGAAAGGGAGGCATTGCATAAGTTTAGGGGGTACTTTCTTGCACAATGAACTTCATGTTACATTTATGTATGTCACCAGCTGGATTCCAGCTAAAGTATTTCAATCATCAAATCCACCAACTGTTAGTTCATCACTATCAGTGCATCACTTCTTTGGAAACAGTGATTACAATGAAGCTTGATTTAAAATCAATAGGTTTTAAAAACTGGCTTTTTGCCTAATGATTTGTATCATTATAAACCATCAGAGGCTAAATGGGATCAATTCACCTGCAAGAACTATTGCATACTTTCCTAACTAATAAAAGCCAACAACATTAAACCTATTAATGTACAGTACATACCTTTTCTTGCACTTTATGCATTCCTCACATCCTGGAGGACAGAAATACCCATCAGGACACTGGCATTCCGTGTTATTCTTAGGAGTGCAGGGTCTCACAATAATGTATCCTAAAAAAAAAAAAAAAAACGAATGGTGTAAGGTGTTCTAAAGTTATCTTCATTGCAAATTCTCTCCCTTTTTAAAGAAAGCATTTAGTGTATGCAAGAGTAATGTTCAAAACCAGAGCTTAGAAAACTTACCTTTTGGACTACAATGCCCAGAATCCTGCTGGATGGGGGATTCTGGATGTTATAGTTTAAAAGGCTGGGTCAAAACACTAGTGCTATGAAATTCTACAGGAGATACAAAGCACCCTAACAGATGTATCATGAAAGGGTTGCAGCAGTAAACACTGGAGTAAAATAAAACAGAGTGGAAATGGTCCAGTTCTAAATAGTCTACTCAAAGATATGCAACCTGTGGCCTTGAGGGTGGATGCTGCCCTTGGCATAATTTCAAAGCCCTCTGCAAGTAATCAGTTTGGATTTCTGGAAGCTCACTGATCAAGAAGGAAAAAGGACAGAGAGGAGTTACCAGAAAGAGAGAAAGAACAGTTAACCCTACACATTTTGTGGCTTTGGCCCTGTCCTCTGCCAGTGTGCCCCACAACTGGACCACTCCTAAGGGAATGCAGCCTTGGGCACGGGGTGCAGGGAAGTCCCTCAGCCCTGGTTTGATGTTAGAGAAACCCAAGATAACAGAATGCATTGAGAGAACATGGTGGAGCTTTTAAAAACTTCAAAACCAGAAAGCAGGCTGCTGAAGGAGTAATCAAAAATTCATACTGTACCAGGTTTGCATTTGTCACAAGGTAAGCAGCTATCAAGGCCATTTTCATATTGAGTGTAGTCTTTTCCCTCTGTGCAATTTATACAGCGCCCAAAAGTATTTGGAAAGGCACAGTGTTCACCAACATGGGTACCTAGTAAATGGGAGATGCACATTTACTAAAAGGTAAATTTCATGAAGACCCAATAGCACTTGCTTCTGAGTAAACATGCAAGGAACAGCAACTGATGAACAATTTGGTAGTGAAATCTTACACAGCTAGAAAGCTATAACTAAGTAGCCCAGCATACGCTAGCCATCCCAATTTTCTCATATTTGATTTAGAAAGATCTTCATCACCAAATACTGTACAAGAAAAATTTAAACAGAGCTTTGCCCACAGCCTTACAATCTAAACATGCTATGTTGTCTCAGTACAAGTGATTTAAGATGTGACTGTGATGGGTCTCCAAAAAATATTTCCCTACAAACTTGGCAGAGTTCAAAGTTATGTGAAAAGATGCTCAGAACAACTTATGGCCCATTTCCCATGGGATGTTTCTGTTGATCAAATGTAGAACAGGGAGGGAGCAAATCCCCTTTCAGACCCCATGTCCTCCAAACCCCTATTTAGAAGACTGGGAAGCCCTCTGGAGCCAGTTTTTGAATGGCCAAAAGGACTGCAGGGGCAAGCAGAAGTAATTTCCCCTTGTGGTAGCTGACTGCACTAAATTTAGATCTGTAGCAGTTGTGACCATTAAGGAGGCAAAAGGAAGAGACACCAAATCTGCATCTATACTGCATAAATAGCCATGGCCAAAGTGCGTGTGTTGTTTGAACTACAAGCAATGTAATGCTTTATAGCAAACTATATAGCTCTAATAATGTGTGTACTTGTGGGGGAAATACTCTGCCATGATCACTAAGCATGGGGAACCTTACTAAAGGACATCACAAAGTGTTAAGGGCATTGATATGTCCACACCATGTACTGTATGTGCCTGACTGAGCGACTGGACAACAGTCTTCAGTATGTTTGTTAGTAGCCATATCGGATGCTGCTAGCCTGTCAGTCTTAAGTTGCTCACTGGCAACACCAAATACCTTTCAGTTATCTCTCTTACCACCATAGCTGTCATTGCCACATTCAACAGCAATGGAGCAATTGCATTGTTAAAGCAGCTCAGACTTATAAATGGACATGTCTGGTCCAGAGCTTGGAAAGTTTACTTTTTTAGAGTACAACTTTCAGATTTCCCTATATTCATCATAGCCAGTAACAATAATGGATGGAGTATTCTGGGATTTGCAGTTCAAAAAAAAAAAATGTTTCCAAGCCACCTGGATGACTAGTAATTGCTTCCAAGCCACCAAGACTGGATGGCCCTTGTGGTCTCTTCCAATGCTACAATTCTATGATTCTATGAACTGCTCTTTTTCTTGGCAACCAATTATATTGGTAAGCTGCAGGCTAATAACATTTTTATGGGCTGGTAGCATTGCTAAAGTTGTTTCAGGGCTTAACTAGTGGCAAACATAGCACAGGCAATCTAAAGTTTTATACTTTGGGTGGGAATAAATGTTACAAATTTAAGGCTGTAGGAGAACCTTCCTGTGGAGGACAGAGTAGATAAACTCCTCAAAAAATGGGGGTTATTTTAAGGACACAATAGAGCTTGGTTAGGGGGGTTGTGTAACCAATCCCTTCCCCATCTTTTCCTTCCATTATCACCATCACCATCAGCAGCAGCAGCAGCAGCAGCAGCAGCAGCATTAGCATTATTTATATGCTGCCTGGTGGTGTTCATGGATCTTCACCCTACTTTATGTTCACATCATCCCTGTTGGATAGGCCAGAGTGAGAGGGAGTGGCTGGCCTTGGATCACCTAGTGAGTGTCATGGCTCAGTGGGGACTGAAACCAGGCTCTTCCAAGTCCAAGTGCAATGTTATAACCACTGCAACACACTGGTTTGAAGTAATTTTCCTTTCTGTTTTGTTCTGACACTAGAAGTGAATCAAGTGGGCATATGCTTTCAAACAGCAGAGTGTGGGGAAGACAGGGAGGGGGCAAGTTTTACTTCTCACAAGTTCTGTTTTGTATCTAAAATGAATCCCCATCATCCGCGCTTTATAAACAATCCTCTACATAACACTTTATTAAAGTGCTTAATAACACTTTATTATTGGTTTATGTTACAGGGTTACAAATTTTACCGATAAGGTGCTCTTTCCCAACTACTAAGGAAATAATTTCCAGTGTCTAGCACTAACAAACAAAGATAGGCGTAATTTCTTTTTCCAGAACACAGAATCACTGTGTGACAATTACCTGCAGGGCACAATTTGCAACAAATCTGACCAGCATAAGCATATTCTCCGTCAGCACAGTAGCGTCTCAACAGTGGAGATTCAGCCTAAAAGATTCAGAGAGAAAAGTTTTAAAGCAATGAACTACTTGGGTGCATAATCTATCTTAATGTGACTTAGCAACTATTTTAAAACTCACACCCTGGTACCTAGCATGTTGAAAGAGAGAACTTTTTTTTGCTAAGCTCTCAAGAGCTCAGTTCAAAACATACTTCAATGTTAAATGAAATTTGATTCTCCTATCCCATCTCTCTCTCTAGAAGAGCGCTTGAAAATCTTACATTTTTGGACAACAATGAAGAGAATCCTGCAGCCAACATCAAGGATTCTGGGATTTGAAGTCCAAAAAATAGCTTTCACAAACTTTGCTCTAAAATATAACACAGGTGACATGCAAATTGGTGTTACAGGTTCAGAGTTCCGTGCAATATGGTATCCCTGACTTTAGTACCAAAACTATTATGGCTACAAGGGAGGTTTCAAGGATTCTAGACCAACATGCACTCAGGGGCTTCCTGGTTTTAGCAACAAAGCAGGAATAAGAAGCAATAGTCCTTATTTAAAAAAAAAAACAGTGAGAGGAAGCACAAAAAAACCTGCACTGACATGGCTGCTGTTGATGGCAGACTGGCATGGAGAGTTTCTGCATAAGCAATGGCTGCTTGGGTGCCATTGCTTATGCACAGGTGAAAGCTCAATATCTAGTAGTGTTGTGGAGCTGGGGTTTACAGGGTTGAAGAGCTGAGACTTCTTGATTAGCAGGATATTCACATAATCTACCAGCCCAACCCCTCTTGGACTCCCCTCTTCCTTCTGAGTTTAGCTGCTATCCCCACAGTAACTGGAGGGAAAATGGCACTGTTGATGGACTGGAATTTGTGGATATATTCCAATTCCACTGTTTTTTTTTCCAAACTTCCTTTGTAGTGTTTCTGTTCAAGGACAGCTGTTCTGAGGTCAGAGATGGAATGCCCAGGAAGACTGAAATGTTCTGCAACTGGTTTCTGTGTATTCCCATTCCTAATTTATGATTTATGTCCATTTATCCTCTGGTGCAGAGAATGGTCTGTTTGCTGACAATGGTTTTCTGGCACATTACACATATTATAACAGTAGTTAACACCCTAGCCTCATGCTCTCTTGTCCAGTTTGACACATCTCCTTTCTGGTTCCCAGACAGCATCACACTACATTCCAAAAACTTCCTCTATTATTCATAGAGTTATCTACCATACTCACCTTGGCTTTAGGCAACAGAGTTCCTCCTGCCTTTGTTCTTTAACTACCATCGTTAAAATCAAACTTGTTACCTCATCACCACAACTTTTGCATTTCTATGGCTATTCACACATACAGCCTGCTCATAAGGTCTGTTCCTAGGCACTTCCCTCCATGCATCTGAGGAAGTAGACTTAAGTCTACGAAAGCTTATGATACCAACTTCTTTCTCTCAGTCTCAAAGGTGCTACAAGATCCCTTTGCAAAACATTATGTTAATACAGTATATCTACTAAAATAAAACTAGGACAACCAGAACATTTACTCATTGATAGTAGGATCACATGATAGCTAGGGAATAACAGAACAAAACCAGATGTTAATACAGTAATAGAACGGTACAGATCTTCATTCACAGTGGCAACTAAGATAAATGATGCCCTTAGCAGCCAACTGCTGGTATCTTCAGAAATCTGCAGTGGATATTTTGGGCTGCTACTGCAAAGGTGGTGACTGTAATAGATCTGCCAACATGTCACCAGTAAAGTCAGAGAGTGTATTTACAAGAATAGCAGGTGTATGAATCACTGCCTCAGTCTAATCTTTGTATCTTTCTCAGTGATCTAACCAATTCTATAACACTGAATCCTCCACACTTCACTGCATCTGAAAGTATCTGAACTGCCATCTCATTCATTAAAATTCCAGTTTTAGGCTGCACAAACAGCTACATTAATCCCAACTGGGTAACGTTATGAGATGGTTAGTAATATAAGGATGCAGTTCTCAAACTAATAAAAAATACTGTAAAGGTCTGGACATCTGTGGAAGACAATTAATTCCCAGTTTACATATATGGCATAAAAAGAGATTGAATCTACCGGTCCATTCCTGTCATGTTTATTTTACAAGATCAGGTAGTAGGTGATCTGAAAAAGATATATGTGAAGAGCCTGGAGTGCCACTGCCAGCCAGAGAACACTAGGCTAGGGCAGACAAACCTTACAACAGTTGCCTACATTTCTGTGCCAATGATTTTAACGGAATATATTTCCATGTCCTTCCCTTAACAGGCTTTCAGCCATGCATAAAGAATATGTAATAAGGTCATGAAGAGTCACAAGCTTCAAGGAGTTTGGAGGTGTTTCTCTTAAACTTGCTCTACTTTAAAATCTAATACTTGGAGGGTTGTATGTTCCCCTCCCTAAGCACGTGGTCTGAGGGGGTGGGCGTTCTGCTGAGCCACTGACCTGCCTGGGGGAGGAGTTAGCAGCCACTAGCTCTATATAACTGCTGCTGCACACACCTGCCCCTGCGCGCCCCAGGATTGTATGTTCCCCTGCTCTATGTTGGAAGAAACAGTAGTTTCTGCACTTGTTCTTGTTGCTCCCTTGTCCATTAGGGATGAGATGGGTTAGACAGAGATTAGGATCTTTTGTCTGCCTTTCCTGCTTGCTTTTCAGTCCTCTGTCAGCCACCTATCCTAAGAGCATTATAGACAGATAATTAACTCTGAATGAACCAGACAGAGTTAAGTGACCCTGTTTTATAGCCCTCTTTTATAAAAGAAAAAGAACTAGTCCAGACTGAACCCCTCTGCTCTTTTCCTGTCTGTTCTTTGACGAGTGAGGACATGCTGCAACATGTTTCCCTCCCATCCTTTTCTCTTTTAGATTAGTTTAGAAAGGAACAGGCTATTGCTATCCAATGATGTATTTTGTTAATAAATGTTCCTCCTGTTGAAGAGTCTAAAATTATTTTTCTGCTTGTGATTTCTTTCAAACTCACCATCCTAAGATGGCCACCTCTGATGCTATTAGTTCTGATGGAGGCCTGACTGTACTAGTGAAAGAGAGGAATACAGTTAAGAAAGATCTATGTTCTACTACTCCTCTCCATTGACGCCCCCTTGTCGTGGGAGAGAGGTTTGCATACCCTAATGATGTTTTGAGCTATGCTGGCGGTGGCATAATAGCCACCGGTAGGGTCTCCCATGCCAGACAGGTCAAAACCGAAGGGTCTGAGAAAAAGTGTCCAAGGGCAGGATGGGCTCTCTAGCCTTATGGTATAGAGCCATTGTACTGTCTATTCTCCTTTATGGGTCTGAAACATGGGTCACCTGTCGCCACCACCTACGACTCCTCGAACTCTTTCATCAGCACTGTATACGCACAATCCTAAATATACACTGGACTGACTATGTGACGAATGTTGCTATCCATGAGAAAGCAGGGATCACCAGCATTGAGGCCATGATATTGAGAACACAGCTACGCTTGGCAGGGCACGTTTCTAGGATGGAGGACTATCGCCTCCCAAAAATAGTACTCTATGGTGAACTCGCCTCAGGTCAGCGTAAGAGGCACGCTCCAAAAAAAAACAATACAAGGACTCCCTGAAACAACATTTCAGGCTTGGCCAAATGGATCACCAACAATGGTCCGCCCTGGCCTCACATCGGAAGGCATGGAGACGCACTATCCACAATGCTGCAGCCTTATTTGAGAACTCACGCTGAACAAGTCTTGAAGAGAAACGACAATGCAGGAAGAATCACAATCCGGAAGCATTACCCAAGGAGATCTTCTGCTGTGCTTTCTACAACCGGACTTGTTTATCTCAGATTGGCCTTTTTAGTCATGAGCACGCTTGCAAAAAGTGCAGGATTAGTCCTTCCTGAATCTTTGTTTGCAAAGAAAAGCCAGAGAGAGAGAGAGAGAGAGAGAGAGAGCAAGCAGAGAGATGTTCTACTACTCAATGGCACTCCACAGGCTACCAGAAGAGTGTAGATTGTAAGAATGCATTTATGTGGCTTATCACAGGATCATAAGCAATTACCTGAACAGAAAGTCTTTTTCCCCGCCCTTAACTTGATAGAGGCTAGAAACAAGCCGCCTTGATTGTTTTTAGCAGAGGGGCAGGTTATAAATAAATATTATTATTATTATTATTTATTAGTAAAGAAATTAGTTTTGATATTTTATTGTTGTTTAAAGGATTGGTAGCTATTAATAAAAATGGTAATATTGCTGTGATTTGTAGCAGCATTAACTGGGGGTAGCCTCAACCTAAAACACATTTACTTTCATCTCAGCCTGAAACACATTTAACTGAAAACTATCTGACCAGTTTGTGTTTAGAATCATAGGCTAAGAGGCTTATTTCTAACCGACCTGGATTTCAATCAAAAAAGTTTGCTTCTAGATAAAGGCCAGTTAAAACTGATATTCATCACCTGCACCTTCTCTGTCATAATGGGAAAAAAAGCAGTGCTTCCCACACCAAGAAGTAAAGTGACACTGTCAGATTCATAGTTCTGCATGTTGCTTGTTTAAAATTTGTGCAAAGATATCTACCAAGATAATTTTTTGGTGCTTTGTTTTTTCAACAGAAAGTTCTATTTCTTTTCAAAAAAAAATTTTTTTCCATCACATTCATGTGTCAAGATGAATGGATGCCAATGCAATATTCTGCAGACCATGACAGAGAAATTAGAAGTGTCCTAATGACCTCAGTGAAACAAAACTAAAATTAGTATCTGCAGTTGTCTGTGTCTTTTCCCCTTAAACATAAACAAACAATGTATGGTAGATACATGTTGTTGTAAAAATATAAAGGGAAATATTGTACCAAAAATTATTTCCTCATAGAGCTTTCCAAAGGTTTAAATATATTAAAGTAACAAAGGTGTTACCCCCTCACCAAACAAATATTTCAATTCAAATACTTCTGGGCTGTTGGGACAGTGAAAACATTTTGTTTAGTAAGCATAAGCTAAATAACTCATGTTCTATTTAGAGCACTGGAAAATTTTCCAATTCAAAACTGTCTGGATAACCCACTTCATTGGTCCAATGGAAGTCTATCTAAAGCTAAGTTCAACTGGACTTAATCATAGATGAAGGATGGCATTCTTAGGACCACAGCCTCTTACATATGGTACTTAGGTGCTGTCCCATTCAAGAATCTTAAAAGGTCAGAACTGCAACTTGTTTACTTCTTGCAGTTTTCCTCAGGGACAGTGAGTTATATGTTGTCCAGATCTTTTTATTTTATTCTCATAGCCTGTTCCCTCTTGTACTCTCCCTCTCTCTCTCTGGCTTCTCTTCGCAAATGAAGATTCAGGAAGGACTCATCCCGCGCTTTCTGCAAGCGCGCTGATGACTAAAAAGGCCAATCCGAGATAGACAAATCCGGTTGCAGAAAGCACAGTAGAAGGTTTCCGTGGGTGATGTTTCCAGGTTGTGATTCTTTCTGCATTGTCATTTCTCTTCAAGACTTGTTCGGTGTGAGTTCTCAAATAAGGCTGCAGCATTGTGGATAGTGTGTCTCCATGCCTCCCGATGTGAGGCCAGGGCGGACCATTGTTGGTGATCCATTTGGCCGAGCCTGAGGTGTTGTTTCAGGGAGTCCTTGTATTGCTTTTTTGGAGTGCCCCTCTTACGCTGACCCATGGCGAGTTCACCGTAGAATACTATTTTGGGGAGGCGATGGTCCTCCATCCTAGAAACATACCCTACCCAGTGCAGCTGTGTTCTCAATATCATGGCCTCAATGCTGGTGATCCCTGCTTGCTCAAGGACAGCAACATTCGTCACATAGTCAGTCCAGTGTATATTTAGGATTGTGCGTAAACAGCGCTGATGGAAGCATTCGAGGAGTCGTAAGTGGTGGCGACAGGTGACCCATGTTTTAGACCCATAAAGGAGAATAGACAGTACAATGGCTCTATACACACTGATTTTTGTGTTTCGCCTCAGGTGTTTATTACTCCAGACTCTTTTGTAAAGTCTTCCAAATGCACTATACGCCTTTGCTAATCTGTGATCGATCTCTTTGTCAATCTTGGCATCTGAGGAGACGATGCTTCCCAGGTAGGTGAACTGTTGAACAGACTTAAGCACAGAGTTGCCGATGGCAATTTGGGGATGGTGGTGTTCGTCCTGTGGTGCAGGCTGGTAAAGAACTTCCATTTTCTTCAGGTTGACTTCCAGCAGCTGTTGTGAAGCAGGATGTTAGGCGCTGCAGAGCTGCTTCTGTGTGGGCAACAAGGGCAGCATCATCAGCGAAGAACAGCTCACGGACTAGATAGTTTAGTCTTAGTGTGAGCCCTCAGACAGCTTAAGTTAAACAAGCTACCATCAATACGGTAACGTATATAGATGCCGTCGTCTTCTTCGAGCTCTGCCGTAGCCCTTTGGAGCATCATGCTGAAGAAGATTGTAAATAAAGTTGGTGCAAGAACACAACCTTGCTTCACTCCATTAGTTATTAGAAAGGGCTCTGAAAGAGCATCGCCATATCTGACTTGACCGCGCTGGCCCTCGTGTAGCAAGATAATCATTTTAAGGAATTTGGGGGGACATCCTAGTCTTTCCAGGATCTGCCACAGACCTTTCCTACTCACGGTGTCAAAGGCTTTGTACTAATTTTCTCATACTAATTTTCTCTCTTGTACTAATTTTCTCGTAAGTGCAATATTCTTCATCGTTCCCTGTTGTACTAATTTCTTTTCACAGGAATTAGATTTTAAAAATGTGATACTCCCCTATGCCTGCAGTTGAAAATTTGTTATTTGCCTTCAAGTCACTTCCAATTTATGGTTACCCTAAGGCAGCCCTGTTACAAGCTCTTTTTGGCAAGATTTATTCACAGAGGGTTTGGCATTGCCCTCTTCTGAAACTGAGAGTGCCCCCTGGCCAAGGTCACCCAGTAGGTTTTCATAGCCAACCAGGAATTCCAGCCCTGGTCTTCCAGAGCTCCTACTCCAGGACCCTAAATTTATAGCACACCATTTTGTCAGTGTGGATAAACCTAGCTTCTATAATGCATGTAAATAGCCTAGTCACTTGTAGTAAATGGGAAGGGCCACAGCTCAGAGGTAAAACACCTGCCCTGAATGCACAAGGTACCAGATTCAGTCCCTGGCAGATTGGAAGATTGGAAAAGATTGGAAAAACATCTGCTGGAAATTCCAGAGAACAGCTGCTAGCCACTGTAGATTGGACTGGGCTCGATGAAGCAATGAACTGATTCAGTGTAAGGCTATTATTTCCTATGCTAGATACAGATATGCATTTATTTAAATCCATAGGGCAGAACAATTAATAAAACAGTTGCAAAAATGAGCAAGCAAGTATAAAACAAATAACACATTCTAAATAATGTATGAAAACTAGTTAGAATCCTGTTGGGGAGTTATGAATGCATAAACATTGTAGTTATAGTGCTATGCAGTCACTCCCATTCCAGTCTCCCCAATCCCCATTTACCTGGAGCAGCCGCCGTGATTAATGGGAGTCGGTTCCCATGTCAATCAGGAAGCACCTATCTGACAGTCTGACTGTCTCTTGTGAATGATCTCTGGTGTGGCAGGGTCCCTGTCACAATTCCTTATGCTGGAGATCACTCACAAGAGGAGGGTGGGACTGTTATAGACTCCTATCGATCGCAGTGGCTGCTTTCCCAGTAGGGACTGGGAGACGTTCACAGTCCCTATGTAGCCCTATGTTTAGGGGCTACATAGGGATCATGAATACGAAACAGTCATGAGTGTGTAACTTGAGGTTACACATTTGTAACTGCCCAACAGGATTAGGGTCTTTAATTCTAAAACCAGCAAAGATTAGTAAAAAGCTAACCCTTCCTCAATTACTAACTATCCTGTTACATTTAAACACAAGAGGACAAAACTGCTACATTAAAAGTAACAGGAAAATGTTTCTCTATGAATAAATTTTAAAAATACAATCCCAAGCATGGCAATTTAGGGTAGAACTGAGTATTTTTTTTTTTTATTTCCTAGGCTTTATTTTCAGGGGTGTTTTGTTTTGTTGTTGTTGTTGTTTGTTATTTGTTTTGAAGCACCAAGTATAAAAGATAAGCTGCCCTTGTGAGAGGAAATGTTCTGCTTTGGCTGTTGAGAGGAGAAACTGGAAAGACACATGGCTTCTACACTTCAAGAAAACCTGAGAAAAATAAGTAGAGAACTACACTCAGATTCTATACTTTAATAAAATACAGTATGAGGAAGAAGAGGTCATAGTTCATGGTGATGGATTTTAGTGGATGTTTGAGAGGAGAGTCAATAGTTACCAATTTAAAAGCAGTCGTTCTAAAAAGGGCCAGGAGTTGGCCTAAATACGTATTCCATCTGCCTATATTTTAAACTTCTCTTTGTGCTCTAAAACTGGTCCCAGGGTAGACAAAAACTACACACTGAAGTACAGTTTAACAGAAATGCTTTTCCTTCCTACCTGTCTCCCCCAGCCCTCCTCTTTGCTTAAGACCAAGAAGGGGAGGGGGAGAAATCTAGTTGTTTTCTCCTCCCTTTTGCCCTGCTTGTGGTGGTATGATGTTCTGTGTTGTTGTTGTTTTTAAAAAAACTTGCTTAAGACTGCTGAAGACAGACCAAAAGCTTTCTTGTGCCTGACTTATAAACATTTTGATTTGCCCTGATAAAAATATCTAGATTTAGGCATTTTTCTTATTTCGTGATAGATTCCTTTCTATTTGTTCTCTGTAAGGTAGACAAAAAAATAATAATCATTTTGAATGCCATCTTGGGAGAAAGGCAGAATATAAACCCAATAAATAAATAAATAAATAAATATTTGGTGTCATAAAACTAAAGAAAGATTACTTTTTTCTTTATTCTTTGAAGATCAGGGGGTTGGACTGGATGGCCTTTACGGTCTATTCCAATGCTATGATTCTATTTATTAAAATATTATTTATTAAAAATGTTATTTTAAAATGTTATTTATTAAAATATTCATATCCCTATATCACAAGAATGGGGCTTTACCCTTTGAAGACTATTTATTCATTTATTATGTTATTTATTAAAATATTCATATCCCTATATCACAAGATCTCAGGGCAGTGCACAGGAGGGGAGAGGAATCCATTTTAAAGCAACTTGGAACAATTTAAATTTTAAAAAATGAGGAATAATTTAAACAGCCTAAAATATATTGCATAAATTAACACTTAAAACAGTTATAAACCTGAACAGATTTGGGCAAAAATTATCAGATCCCAAAGTCTTAATTAATCCAACTTTTGTTTGCTGAACACCAAGGAATCTGCATGTTTTGCTAGAGGCACATCTGGGTATCTGCTGGATTTTAGGGCAATGGCCAGCCATTATGTGTTTCCTTTATTTCAGCAGTCTTTGACTATAAACTGAAACCTGCAGAATCCCTGGTAGAGCTTCTTTCACTCAAGTCTATTAAACCCTACCACACTCTTATCTATTCCTCTTTCCTCCAGTTTTGCTTTACACACAGCCTGAAAGCCACTTTCTTTGCCTGAAGTCAAAAGGCATTAATATAAAATTGCCTTTAAATTTAGCCCTAAAATGATTGTAGAGATGTCCCTCTTTGACCCAACCCAATTATAGCACTATGAGTCTACTTTAACTGCCAAGGCTCCATCCTGTGGAATCCTGGTATTTGTAGTTTCATTAGATATTTAGAATTCTCAGTCAGAGAAATCAAGTGCTTTATCAAACAACAGATCCCAGGATTCTGTTTAAAAATACTGTAGTATCAAAATCATGTAACAGCATATTGTGAAACCTCACTCACTCATAGTTTACTTTATCTGGAGATTATAAACAACTTTTGCTTCCAGAGTGAAAGATAGTTTGTGAAAGTCCTCATTGTGGAGTGTAAGTTTTTCACCCACTGTTGCTTCTAGGAAATAAAAAGTTTCAAATACGGTTGTCCCTTCACATTCGCTGGGGTTTGGTTCCAGGACCCCCCCCCATGAATACCCAAATCCGTGAATACTCAAGCCCCATTATATGCAATGGCATAGCAAAATGGTGTCCCTTATGGCAAAATCAAGGTTTGCTTTTTGGATTACTGTTTTTTTAAGAATATTTTCAAGCCGTGAATACTTAAATCTGTGAATGCCAAATCCGTGAATGTGGAGGGACAACTGTACACACTGTTCAACAGAGGGCACCCTGGGCCTAGACCAATGGGTGTGTCAAAAGCTGGGGAACCTGACGCCCTCCGGATGTAGCTGAACTCTAGTTCCCAAAACACTAGGCCAGCTTGGTCAATGGCAACAAATGATGGAAGGAGTCCTCCATCAGCTTCCTTGCTGCTGTGTACCTTCATGTCATTTCTGACTTATGGTGACCATAAGGGGGGGGGGCATTATGGAATTTATTTATTTTTTGGACAAGATTTGTTCAAAGAGGGTTTGTCTTTGCCTCCCTTTGAGGCTGAGAGAGTGTGACTTGCCCAAGGCCACCCACTGGGTTTCTATGGCTGAGAGGGGATCTGAGTATTATTTTGTATTATTATTTGCATTAATTTTTAAATTAATTTTTTCTTTTCCAAATATGTATAATTAATTGTAATGTGTAACTTCTAATTTTAGCATAAAGGTGTAAATATAATGTTCACTGGAAAAGAAAAAAGAGTGATTATAGTGTGTTTAGATTACGAGGAAAAATGTACAGTATTAGTGTGAGGATAGATAGTTTTATTTTTGTATTAGTAAGAAAAGAGGAAAACAATTTTTTGTGTTATTGTTACAGCCTTTTGTGGTCAGGTGTATATTTTTCAATAGAATGGTCTTATTTCAATAAAAAAAATGTCTAATCCCCAACCAGGACACCACACTGGCTCCCTTCCACCAGCTTCCAGGCCCTCTAAAACCCAGAGGGTCGAAGGCTGGTTTTTCTGGGATATATGATCATCTTTTCTAAATGCCTGGTCGATATGCTTTAATTAAAATATATATATATACACCATCAATTTTCCTTGGGGTTTTTCTGGGCTGTGGGGCTCTGAAAGAGTTTACTTCTGACGTTTCGCCTGCATCTGTGGCTGGCATCTTCAGAGAATGGTTGGGTAGGTGTGTGTGTGGAGTTTATATGCTGTGAACACCTGTTGGTGAGGATATGTAAATTCACAATATAGAATCATAGAGTTGGAAGAGACCACAAGGGCCATCCAATCCAACAAAGCGAACTTCATGGCACATGTAGTTTGCTTTGTGGCTTTGGCTAGTCAACATTTCTCTGATAACCCTACCTCTCAGGGTTGTTGTGGGGATAACATGGATCAAGAAGATACTTCTGTTGCTTGGAGAATGAGTGGAATTAAAAACTAAATCAAAACCATGGATGCCCCTCCCCCTCATTAGATGAAAGCAATGTACAGTATTCCCTTACATTTCAGAGGCCCTAAAATGCCAGTTTTCATAGGGTATTAAGATGCAAGCAAGGAAGATACCTAACAGGTTCTTGGGAGAAAGAACTTGGGAGGCAACGCATTTCCAGCTTCTGCTGCTAGGTTGTCACTTTAAAGACACAACATACTTCATCACTTTGCTTGTTATAAAAGAGCTTTCTGAAACACGGTTTTTTTCAGTGCCAGTCCACTGATGCCACATGCTTCTGTTTTGGGAAGTTTCTCGGCCTCTCCTTACCCATAATACGTGATCCCAGATCAGTGGCATTGGTGGAAAGGTCTACCAACACAACAACAGTACACCATGTTTGTTCCTCTCTCTCTCTCTCTCTCTCCCCCACCCACCTCCCCAGTTAGGAAGTAAGAAAAAAACTAAGTGAAACTTCAGATCATCTGTAGAGGGAGGTGGGGAAGCTGAGCAGTAGCAAGGAGAAGTTACAAATCCTGAGCCGGCCGGCCTTTACCGAAGACTCTTCTTTGCTCTGAAGTCTCCAAGTGGAGGAAAAGAAGCGAGGCCACCCTGGGAGGCAGGCAGGCAGGCAGGCAGGCAGGCAAGCAAGGCAGGAGGGGGTCCCCCCAAGCGCAGTGGACCAGGGTCGGTCCCCCACTCCGCCTCTGCCGGGGAGACGCTGCTGGGGGGGGGGCGCAGGCCTTTCCCCGACGGCCCGGGGCGCCTGAGAGGCAGGCGGAGGGTGGGAAGATCCCTCGCCTGCCTGCCTGCCCTGCGTGCCTGGCTGCTTGCCTTCCCTCCTGGCTGCCTTCCATGGGTCCGATCCCGGGCTGGCCGGCCGGTCCCCCCCGCCCCCCCCTCCTTACTGACCTCCGCCAGCAGCCACGCCAACAGGCCGATCCGGAGCATCAGCCCCATCGCCGGCTCCAGCAAGCCCCGGCCCCGGCCCCGCTTGCCTCCAAATCTCGAGCTCTCTCTCCTCCTCCTCGGGGAAAAGTTCCCGGCCTTCTGCCCAGCCTGGCAGGGCCGCGATCGGGCAGCTCCTCCTTCGCCGACGTGACGCCCGGCAGGAGGAAAAAGTCCTTTTCTTTTCTCACAACAAACCTTTTTCTCCGCCCTCTGACTCAACCCAGGCGGGAGGGGTTCCCGCGACCCATCGGAAGGCGAGGGAAAAGACGGCCCTCCCCGAAGGCACGCAGGTCCCGAAGCCTTTCTACAGCCCCCCCAGCCTGAAGGCCAGCCCACTAGGAAGCGCTACCTTCCCAGGACGACGCCGCTTCCAAAAGTTTGCTCAACTTTGTTTGTTTTCAGCGTGCTGCTAGGGAGGCGGCGGCCTTTTGCAAAAGGCCTGCCTTGCTTAACAAGCTTCCAGCCCGGTCCCCCCCCCCCGAGAAAGCAACTTTTTGAAACCTTCCCCTTGAAATAAAGAACCACTCCCGAACTGAGGGAGGGGTTTGTCATTAAACGGTTCACATTTAAATTAAGATACTTAAGCTATTAACGTCTCCTCCGCTGGATCCCAAAGCTCTGCCACCTGGGCGAAACGGCAAGGTTTGTTTGTTTTTAAATAAACTTTTATTTGTTTGTTTGTTTGCACTTTTATTTCTCACGCAACCGTATTTTACAGCAACAAACTGGATGCCATGAGAACGAGGCAAGGTGCATAAATGACACAAAGCCATGAAAGGACTAAAATAAAATTAAACTAAAGCTGCAAGGCAAAGTCTCTGAGTCCATATTTGTTGTTGTTGTTAAATGTTTTTGAGTCAATTTTATGGCCACCCCATGAATGAGACACCTCCAAGGCCATAGTTAAGAGAAATCTGCATCTTGCAATCCATTTTGAGGTTAGGGGTTTGAGTTTAATAATTCAGTTGATGCTGTCACTGAAGAGGCCTCTCCGGAGGTCTGTTTGGTGAAAGGTTGGATTTGTCACCTAGAGGCTCTGAGATGTAGGAGATTAGCAGACAAACTTCTAAAAATGTGTTTGTCACACTATATTTTAAAGTGTGAGTATCCTGACATAATAACACTTCTTATCACACATTGCTGTAATCATGACAAAGAGCTGACCCTGAATTGTTGCTACATGACTGTGAGCGCTGTTTACTTCTATGTTTTTGCATGGGCAAGACTTAGGCAGTTCTCATGAGAAGACACTAGCACACTTAAAAGTCTGAAAACACCTACATTAACAAAACAAACACACAAGCACTGAAACACACTTCAAAACTTGCCAGCAAAACAGGGAGGTTCATAAAAAAGCATGCCCTACCTACTTTTGCATTCTCACCCGGAAGTGTTCTGACATGGACTGTCCATTGATGCTGGAATCACACCAGCAGAATGGGGTGCGGTTTCGCACACAAGCAATACTGTGGGGGGAAAAAGCCATGGGATATCAATTGGCAGCTTGGCCCATTAATAAAAAAGAATGCCTTTTTCACATAAGCAGAACGCAAAGAGGAGGATGTCATGCAATAGGGGAGCTCTTTCGCAGTACCATGTCATCGTCATCATGCCATATTTGCTGCGTCTGATAATATCCTAAAGTGCTGCTGAATTAGATCTGAATAAAATCCAACAGTCAAGCATCGAAAGTTAAAAAAAAGTTTATTTGTCTGCAGTGAAAGGTCTGTCAGGGTCCGGAGGAACTCAATGCAAGAGGGACCCCAGGTATTGTTCTCACATCACTTTTGTAGGATCATGCTAATCAGGCGCACTACAAACAAGGTCATGTTTCTAATGCTACAATTTCATTGGTTAACCCTTAACAGCCCATGTAGCCTCAGCATGCCCTGTGCATGCCTTGGTCATTTGGCCACCCACACCTCCCCTGCTGGTCTGTGCCATGTATGTGACCCTCTCACTTACAGACAATGGTGAGCTGACCTCTTCCTGTTCCCTTATCAATTTCATCTTCTTCTTGCTACTACAGTATTAATAAAGTCCAAAGGAGGGGGGCAGGCAACACTGTCAGAAGGCTTCGCCAGTCTCAGCTGCTTTAGACCCTTTGAAAGTTTTCCCCCCCATGAAAATCATATTCCAAACTTTACCATATAACAATACTAAGATAGAAACAGCAAGATTTGTCAAGGGATTCTGTCCCGAATGGCAGACCCTGTTTCCTAGGTCAATTTCTTCAGTGTTAAATGTCTCCTTAACACAGATATAAGTAGGTTTGAAAGTGTGTGAGTCTGGTTCCAGAACTTTAGCTACATTTTTGCAACGAACGGAGGTGTAAAACAGTTTCCTCTCTTGGCTGAAATATGATTCACTTTTGAAAAAAGGAAAGACTTTCTTTCCAAGCTGACAAGTACAACAATGTTATTTTCTGCTATTTTACAGAGAAAGCTTCAACCTTCATCTTTAAAGAAATAACCCAGGGTGGGCAGGGAAACCACATTATTCGTTTAATACATTTATTCAAGTTGTTCCCAGATTACTATTCTCAGCTGAATACCAGACATGTCACTTGTACAAAGTTGCACGGTTTCAAGAGGTGCATATTACTTGTCTTACTTGCACTTCAAAAGTGCAAAACAAGGCATATTTATTTATTTTAAAAAGTTTACTTCAAATAAATCTAAAATCTAAAAATGGTTGTTAAGTGCTAATATAGACTTTTATGTTCAAGGGCAAGGTTGCCACAATTACAGAAGCCTAGGTTATTTCAAGTAATATTTGTAACACCTGTTCATTAGTTCATCTCCAGTCTGTTTTTATTTGCCATCAAGTCAACTTCAATTTATAGTGACCCTATAAATGAGAGGCATCCAAGAGCCCCAGTCATCAACTGGACTCAGGTCTTGCAAGCTCAGGACTGTGGGATTCTTGATTGGATCAGTTCACCCATAGTGCAGTCTGCCTCATTTCCTACTGCCTTCTACTTTGCCAGGCATTTATCATCTTTCCCAATGACTTGTGTTGTCATGTGATGTGCCCAAAGTGCATAAAACAACAACAGCAACAATAGCTTCAGTTTAGTCATCTTGCTTCTAGTGAGAGTTCAGGCCTGATTTGTTATAGAACCCATTCATGTGTCTTTTTAGCTGTCCAATGGTATTATGTAAAATTATCCTTCAGCATCACATTTCAAATGAGTCGATCTTCTTCTGGTCAGTGTTTTTCACTGTCCAACTTTCACAACCAGACATAGAATGCCTAACCAGATGATGTTTAAATTATGAATGTTCAACTATGGATTGTTTTAATATGTATTTGTCTTGTTATTTTAAACTGATGTCATGTGTTTTAACTGGTTTATGTGTTTTGATGTTATGTTGCTGGGGAGAGGTGGGTAAGAAATTGATGATAACAATGATGTCAGAAATACCATAGCATGGATGATTCTAACTTGATATTTAGCGATATACCTTTACACATGATATACATCTGTACTCTGCCCCCTTTTTTCCAGTTCCACTTCCCTTAAATGGTACAGTGAAGGAGGAATGCAGAGAAACCTTGCAAGAGATGGGCAAATCTTTCACTTTTATCTCTTGCCACATTTGCTCTTTTCTACTTTAACTTTTTTATTGATTCCACTTCCACTCCCATGGCAACATCCTTTGAAATCCTGAGATTTCCAATTTACAGAGGGGGTGTTTAGAATTCTCAGCCAGAGAGCTCTAGTGCCTCACTGAATTACAAAGCCCAGAATTTCATAGGATGCAGCCATAGCAGTGAAAGTGGAATCATAGTGCTATAACTGTGCAATATTAAAGAGACCTACATCAAGTTTTCTCTATCAGCTTTCTGAAAACCTTTGTGAATTTGGGTATACTGTTATCAAAATCAGACTCAGGAGAATTATCAATAATCTCCACTGGCGCTAATCAATAGGTATAGTTACCTCTGGTATGAAGAAGAGCATTTATACCTGCGTATCAGAAAACAATTAGAGGCAAGCCTAGCTCTGTAAACTAACTACAGATAGGAAAATAGTGCTAGTGACATGCCACAAAATGCTAATCAGCACATACTGTGATGTCGAGTGCATGTTACAATAAATTTATAAGACAAGTAATATAATAGATAAAAGGTGTACTAATCAGACATAGGCACGTAACAGGAGCACAACATAGGTATTAGACACTACAAATAAAGGAAATCCCAGCATAATGTAGAACAGTAACTCAAAATAATAATAATAATAATAATAATAATAATAATAATAACTTTATTTTTGTACCCCACCTTTTGCCTATTAGGCAATCAAGGTGGCTCACAACAATTGGATATAGAACAAACAAATCCATAGTGATAGTAATAACTTAAAACAGTTTGCCCCCTTAAAATTACATATAATAATACATATTTAAAAATAATTGGCGAATTCACCATTAATATAAAATACTACCCTATGAATATGAATACTCTACTGTACAATAAAAGGAAAACACAGGATAATGGGTAATAACCTGTTTTAAGATCTTCATGAGGAACTATTTCCCTTCTTTTAGTGCCATGCTTTCCAAAATATATAATAAAATTTAATTTAACTTATATACATGCCTCAAACCACATACTGTATGTATTTTATAGTCTATAGTTTTGCTAGAACCTGGTATAGTTTATATTTCCAGAAGCAGGCTACAAAAAGCTATGACAATGAAGGTTCCATACTGACTAGGAATTTGAAAGCAGGTCATAATGGATAGTTTAATAGTTATAGCCTCTGTGGGCTGAAGGGTGTTGGTTTGGGGCATGTCTATAGGTTGTGTTTAAGTTATTATGCTATGTTTGAACAGAATAGCACCTGATGAAGATTTTCAGGAAATGGCTGCTGCTCTATGTTGTCTCTTTATTTGTACAGCATAGGGTTAGCACTGTTATAGTTGTATATTGTGTTGTTTTTCCTTTTGTTTATTTATACTGTGTTGTGCTTATTTTATGGTACTACTGAATGCCAGTACATTTTCTATTCCATCCATCCAACACTTTATTAGAATCTCTTATTTTCCCCAAGATTGGGACTCAAGGTAATTTACAGGTTAAAAGAAATGCAATGCCCCATGTAGATAAAAAACAAGCCCAACACAAACAAATACATAGCATTAAACAGATTCACCTTGCTTTGGCAAGTAGACAAGGCAATAACAAGAATTTTCATGGTTTACAATAATCTGTGACAGACTACCAAACATAAAGTCTGGGAGTGAGGAAAATAAACTACTCCCCCCTACTCCACCCCATTGTGGGTTGCTACTTGATTCTAACCATTTAAACGGGTAAGACTTCTAATGCTTTGATTGTGTATTGATGCAGGGCAGGGGGTTGATGGCCCTTGTGGTCTCTTCCAACTCTATGATTTGCTTTTCTAAACTCAAGCTAAAGGCTTCGCTTCCGCTGACTGAAGATCTCTATCAAAGCTTACTGTGTTTTACAAGCAGAAGGTATGCAATCAGAAGTAGGAATCAGAGTCCGATCAAGTGTGTAGCTATGGGAGGGCAAAATGAGAGCATTGCCCTCCAAATAAGAATTCTTCCCCCCTACGAAATCATCCTTGTCCCCCAATTTCTAGTATCACAGTGACTTAAAACTTCAGCTGTGTCTTTAAACATACCCAAAGGCACACAAAGAAAAGGGGTTGGTACCTTACATTTCTCCGTATTGAATTTCATTTTGTTAGCTTTGGCCCAGCTCTCCAGTCTATCCAGGTCATTTTGAATTTTGATCCTGCCCTCTAGGGTATTAGCTACTCCTCCTAATTTGGTGTCACCTGCAAATTTGATAAGTATGCCCCTAATTCCATCATCCAGGTCATTGATAAAGACGTTGAATAGCACTGGTCCCAGGACAGAACCCTGTGGCACCCCACTGGTCACATTTTTCTAAGATGAAGAGGAGCCACTGCTGAGCACCCTTTGGGTTCGGCCTTTCAACCAATTACAAATCCATTTAACAGTTAACTTGTCTAGTCCATTGCAGCTTACTCACTGGTTATTATGCTTAGGACTGCTGCTATGCTGACTCTGATAAAATGGATATGAAGCTACATACTGCTGTTCTTGGGGGTGTGCATGTGTGTCTTTAATTTGCCTGTCAACTTATGGTGACCGCATGAACTTCACAGGGTTTTCTTAGGCAAGGAATACTTGCCTCTTAAATATAGCCTGCAGCACCTGATATTCATTGGCAGTCTCCCATACGAGTACTAACCAGGGCTCATCCTGCTTAGCTTCCAAGATCAGACAGGATCTGGTGTCTTTAAGGTATTTAGATCTGTTCTGTGTGTGTGTTGTGTGTGTGTGTCCATCCATCCATCCACCTATCCAGGTTGGGGAAATATGAGATACCACATAGGGGACCACATAGGTCACCTAGAAGACTTTAGAGGGCTTAATTCCTCTTGAAATAATTCCTCCTGCCATCTTGAAATTTTGTTCTCCCCATGTTCCCCAATGTAGTCTAGGTGGCACAGAGGGAGAAATTGGCCATGTTTTTGGCCCTCTCTGGGTAGGTTAAGGCCCAGAAGAGGCCTTTTTACAACATACAGTGACCTATTAAACTTTAGAAGTGATCCAGGATGATGTAAATGATCTTGGGGCACAGTAAGCTTGTGGCACACACTTTCCACATGTTGGTATATACATACATACAGTCACAGTAAACATCTACGTTTTCAGAATTTACTAAACTGCTGCTTCTCTTCACCACCCCATTCATCTGGGGCATCCTTTCTTCAAAGTGCCAACCCTGATTCTCTCAGGAGTGAGTCTTTTCAGGCCTCTGGTGCCTGCCCTCGTAGATCCATGCTGCTTCTGCCCTTTCCTCTACTTTCTTGCTTGCCTTGCCATTCTCCAATACTTAAGCAGCTCAGCCAATGGCATCTAGAGATCTTTGTGCTTACCTTGTTTTCACGGACAACTTTTCCAATAAGCAGGCTGAGACTTCCCCATGTCCACTGTAATAGCCATTTCTATTTATTGTTGGTATGAGCCTACAAGTTGACTTTGACTTACAGTGCCCCTATTGTGGGGTTGTCTTCTTTTGAATACAGGCCTGGTACTTTTTGGCAGTCTCCTTCCGAAACCTAACCAGGCCTGACCCTGCTTAGCTTCCAAGATGAGACAGGATCCGGCACCTCTTAAGATATTTAGACCATTGCTGCAACACAATATAATTTGCCCTCTGGTAGAAAAGTGTGGTTCTTTTGCTTGCATGTGAAAAAAAACAAGGTTCCAGTTTGTGAAAAATTAAAAAGTAATATTTTAATAAATTTCAGTGAATAAAACACCTCCATACAACAGTCAACATATGGTACAAAGATCATGTATTCCACAATCACAAGTCCCAAATGCTTCCTTCAGAGACAAAGCCCATTTTAAGTGTAGATGTTATGAACCTCATTTGTTGTTACCAATTTTGCTAGCAGTTCTGTGCTTCTTGAAATGTCCTAAGTAAGGAAAAATAAAAAGAATGCTCAGTATATGAACAACTGTTGGTCAATTAATTGCCCCACTTTCAGGTATATAGTCATGCATCAGCCTGTCATGTATAAAATCCAGCAGATAAATGTTCATAGCCATCTGTATTTAGCTCCTGTCATAGACCACAACAGTATAACAACTGCCCCTCCTTCAAATGTTTAAAACTAATTAATTCAAGAAAGGCAGACAAGAAGAAGGTACAAAAAAGGTTTTATGAACATACAGTTGAATTACTCATACATTTATTGTAAATGATAGAATTCTAACAATCCAATCTTATGTTTATAGACCAGCCTCTCTCAATCTTTTTTCTTTTTATCCTGGAGAAACCTTTGAAATAATGTTTAGGTCACAAGGAATGCCTGCATAAAAATCATTATACAATGTGTCCTTGGTATCTGCTGGGGTTTGGTTCCAGGACCCCCCTAAATACCAAAATCAGCAAATGCGCAGATCCTATTATATATGCACAATGGTGTAGTAAAACGGACTCCCTTATATAAAATGGCAAAATCAAGGTTTGCTTTTTGGAATATTTTTGAACCATGGTTGGTTGAATCTGTTGATACAGAATCCATGGATACAAAGGACCAAAAGCATCCACCACTCAAAAAATAATGTTCTTTTCTCCTCAGTCACATTCTCTTGCAGAATTCCTAGTGACCTCTTGTGGAACCCTAAGTTTCCAGGGAAGCTTGATTGAGAACCCTGCTATAGACCCGCTAAATTTGACGGGGTTTACTCCTAGCTAGGCAGTTCAGCCACTGCAGCCTAAATGTGTTTAACAGCCAAAGAATTTTTTTAAACAGGCCCTCAGCTTTTAACTGATGGTGGTAAAAGGGTCTTTTAATGCAGTGTGCTGCATTTTTATCTTTGGCATATTTTAAATGTGTGTTTGTTTTAAATGTGTATTTCTTTTACACTTTTGGTTTTAGCTATATTTTGTTTAAATGTATATTGTACTCTGCCTTAGTTGCACATTGGGAGAAAGATGGGATAAAAATTAAACAAATAAAATAATTAATAATAGTGCTTTGGGTCATAGGCAGTGCTCTTCAGTGGAATCAAAGAACTCCCCTATATGGGTGGTACTTCCCCCATTTTAGTGTTAGAGAAATCTTTTTGATTGTCTATGCACACACCAAAGCTCCCAGAAACATACAGAGTTGATAGATTTGTTTGTTGTTAATTGCTGTCAAGTTAATTTTGACTTATGGGAACCCTGAGAATGAGAGACCTCCAAGTCAGCCTGTTATCAACAACCCTGATCAGATCTTGCAAATTCAGGGTCATGGCTCCCTTGATTGAGTCTATATGATCTTCCTCTTTTCCTACTGCGTTCCACCTTACCAAGTATTATTGTCTTTTTAAATGACTCATGCCTTCTCAAGATGCGTCCAAAGCACGACAGCCTTAGTTTAGACATTTTGGGTTCTTAGAGTCAGGCTCGATTTACTCTTGAACCCATTTACTTGTCTTTTTGGCAGTCCATGGTATCCACAGAACTCTCTTCTAGCACCACATTTCAAATGAGCTGATTTTCTTCCTATCAGCTTTCTTCACTCTCCAGCTTTCACAATCATACAAAGAAACTGGAAATACAATGGCACAGACAATCCTGACTTTGTATTCAATGACATATCTTTACACTTGAGGGTCTTGTCTACAGTAGTTCCTTCACAGCTGCCTTTCTAAAGTTTTAGTCTTCTTCTGATTTCTTGACTATAGTCTACATTTTGATTTATGACTGAGCCAAGATACAGAAAATCTTCAACTATTTCAATGTCTTCATCATCTACTTTAAAGTTATGTAAACCATCTATGGTCATTATTTTTGTGCATCTCCTCTTTTCTTCTCAATTTGCTGCTAGCTTTTTCTCCTTTTGCATAGCATAGTTAATATTGCAGAATATTATAGCAGGAATATACTGAGATTTCAGATATTATTGCTGTTATATTTATTTCTATCCCACCTTGGATTCTATGGTTCTATGTTTCCCTCCCCCCACCAGATGAACAATTTATTAAAAAGACACTGTTAAAAACCCACAAGATACAAAAGTTAAAACAAGATTAAACAATAAAAATTTTTAAAATCAGATTAAAACATACATCATTAAACACATACACACCAGCACAATAATTAGCAATAGCACCTTGATACAACCTTCAGTTAATGTGTATTTGTTCAACTTAGGCCTTTTGTATACTGGCCAGAATATGCCAGCTTCCTGGCCAGATTAGGCCTGTTGCTCTCTGCATGAAACAGGCAGGAAACCACACAGACGCACTGGGCCGTCTCTGCAGACGCCACTGCTAATGTCTGCATCACACTCTCCAAAGTCCAGAAGAGGGCCCGCAGCACATGATCAAGTACTCCTGCATGTGACCAGCCTTGGTCACATGCTGCGGGACTCCTTCCTGGTTTCAGAGAATGTGACATGGATGGAAGTGGTGGTGGCTGCAGAGACGGGTCAGTGTGGCAGTAGGGCCTCCTGTGGACCTGGGGGGCACAATCCGTCTCCCCCCACAAAAGAAGTGGTTTTCCTGGGTATTTTGCTGAAATGTTTCAATGGACTTTACCCCATCATCCTCCTGTCTTATCCCCAGGTATCATCAGGACTGCCTGGTAGCAAAATAGGGCAAAAGCCCTGTGTCATTTGGGCTGCAGAGCTGCAAGATGGGGCAATACGGGGTAAATACCCCATCTAGACAAGGCCTTAGTGTGGCATTAAACAATAGTAAACTTGGCTAGCAAAGTATAAGTACCATAGTCCTCTGGAACACTGCTGAGTCATTTATGTTGAATATTATTTTTTTTAAACGAAGCATTCTGCAACAGTTTAGGGTACAAATTATCAGGCAAGTCCAAATTAAATTTTGCATTCAAGGCTGAATAGTTCCACAGATACAGAGGCAAACCTGTAAGAGCAATTATTTAGAAGCCACAAAACTGACATAAAAGCAAACAACCTTTAGTGAGGTGGATTAGGTTTAAGACACATTAGCCATGAAAGAAAGTCTGAGGGCAAATTTAAAGAGCATTTTTACATTGCTCTTCAACCCAAGAAGTTGTTACAAGGGCTGATACAGAATCAATTTAAAAATACCATTTTGAAAATTAAAGTGTTCATGGATATGTTTTAAGAATATTTTCAAACGTGGTATACATAGGAACTTTCTAAGAGAAGCTTGTAATTCATTTTTCTTCAGGTTAAACTGTGAAAGAAAGCAGCCCAATTAAAGGGAAAAAATGATTTCAATCCAATTTAACATCTTGAGGACTTTACATAGCTATAAATCATGGCTGATGCCAGCACCTGGCAAGGTCAGGTACCTGCTGAGTTAGACTGGAAGCATGAGACTCCCTTTTACATGTTGATTTCTAGAAATTAGCCCAGAAGCAGAGATATGGATTAAGGCCTATAACCATGGTACAATCAGCATGCTTCTGCTGGAGAGTTTCCAGCAAAAGCCCAGCTTAGCTCTTAATTAAACTGTATCCTTAAAATTGTAACAGCCAAGAAGCACTTTCCATTAATTTACATCAATCTAAGTTTTCCTCACAGCAACTGCCATAGTGATCAAGTAGCCAACAGTTCAGGCAGTCTGAAATACGACCAAATAATTAAGCCTTACCTTAACCAAACTCTTTAGAATTTTGGAAGATAGGATAGGCTTGAAAGCTTCAACCGTTACCAAATCCAGTTTGTGGATATCAGTATAACACTGATAAAACACTGCAGGGATTTGCCACACTTGGCAGTAACTGAGAACTAGTCACAATGGGAACAGGGGAGAGAAAAGGCAAAACTGATCATTACCTTGTTCTTGTAGTAGATAACAAAGTAAAACACAACATGTTCAGTAAATTAGACTGAAACACACATTCTATTAACACTTTATGGATAGGAACAAACATTTCATGGGTGGAGCATGATGCTCCACCCATGTAGTTTCACATCCTTCCCTCCCATCCTGGAGGAAACTTTTAAGCACCAAGACATGCTGCCACAGCAATTTCCTGGCGAGGGTAGGGTAGGACATACCCAGGTAGCATCTAGCTGCAGTTCAGCAGGAAGGAGAAGATAGCTGACATCCCACCACCATGGCAGCACACTCCAGTGTGGGGAAAGCTGCCTTCTGTCAGGATTGTGTGTGTATGTGTGTGTTACATTGCACAAGGAGGTTCTGAATATTTCCTTCTCCAAAATCCAAAAAAGGACATACATTCAATTAAAGTGAGATTATATGGATGTACTTCACTAAGAGGGTTCTGCCCATTATGTCCATGAGCATTTCCTAAGAAAAGAATGCAAACATTCAATAGCAGAGCATCATAGCCACTCTGATGTTCAAGGCACTGTGGCCCAGGGTGGCTCCCTTCTGGTATAGGATACCAAGACATTCTGTGTGTGTGAGCTTTAAACTGAAGTAATTTTGAAGTCATTGTTATACATTATCTGAATAAAGTGCTGCACATTATGTTAAGGCAAGTAATTGTACAGCTAGGAGTCACCTTATACACAGCTGTTACAGAGGAACTGGCATTTTTGATACTAATTCAATTTGGTGCTTTTGGAAAACAAGTAGCAAAGGTGCAAACGGGAAACACAGAGAGAGATAACCTATTAAAGATGTAGATGGCCCATGGTCTCAGCTAGGGGGCTATATTGCCATTCCAGGATGGGGCATCTCCCCCCACTCAGACCTCTGTCTACTGGAAGTGATTAAATACCTGCTGCAGGGAGATCCCGTACAATATTTGGCTGTTCTAGAAGCGAACAACAGACTTGTTCTTTGAACTCTTTTGTCTTTAATGCTTTCAGAAAAGGACAAGGAAGTGTTAGAATCGATTCTGTTGTTTTATAATCTGTAATGGGACATGATGACAGAACCAATACTTGCAAATCAATCTTCTGCATGCATCCAAAAACCTACGATGAAGATACAAATTTCAGCATGAGTGTGACAAATCTGAGAAGAGTGGCTGTACCAAGACTGTTTCACACTAGCAACTGATGCTATTGTGGTTCTTTCCATGTGAAATCATCTCTACTACCCCTGTGTTATCACATTAACATAGGAAGCAGCCATAGGGAAGTGGCATTCACACTGTAAGCCAAACCACAAAATGAACCCTAAGTCCGTTTACTCAGAACAAACCTCTGTGAAGTCAATGGGACTTACTTCTCGGTAGGCCTGTACAGTTACTGTTAACATTTGTAACAACAACAGTGCTATGACTTCTTAAGAGAGCCAGGACACCTGTAAAAGGTTTCTTTGGGGACTGAATTTGCCCTCGCAGTGCATTCAGTCCTAGTAACTCACGCATCTGCATACCTTCAGCCCCAAACTGATTTCCAATGAGAAAGATATCCAAGACACCAGAAACTCTAGTTGTCACAATCAAAAAGGCATTGCCAATTAAAAACTGTCCTGTGCCAGATTGTGTGTCCTTTTTTGAGGAGTTGCTATTAATGCACACATATTCAAGTGGCAGATACCAAAACACCCCCCCCCAAACCAAAAAACCCGAAGGGCAGCTCCATTTGCAAGATAGACTGCCTGCTTTTGTAGGCACCTGTTCCATTTTGAAGATGAAGCCAAGGAAGTGTGTTCCAGTAGGCTGGGTTCAACATGGTTCCAGCTAACAGATGAAGTCTCATCAAGTTGTACAAAGTTGGATGGCAATCCCAGCCCGTGTTCCTTTTAGGATCCTAGCAGGTGAGCAATTATTACATACTATTTTGCTCTTAAGAATGGATATAGCATGTGTGTGTGTAGCTACATGGACTCCTCTGTTCTTTCCTCTCTCACCATCTCCCTTTAAGAGAAGCTTTATCCTCCTCTTTCAAATAAGGTACACTTTGCTTCAATGGGTAAGAAACCTCTCTTAAAGGCAAACGGCACTTTCTCTATCACACTGCCACTGGCTGGAGTGGCACAGAATCCTGGAGAGCATATGTGAGGTTGCAATACAGCCTCCCTTCCTCCTGAAAGCTGCTCACCTCTTACACAGAGATTCTAAAGAGTAAAGTAGGCTTCCAGGTAAATTATGAATGAAAACAGCAATAATTTTTATTTACAGTGTACTCCTAGACACATCTGCTCAGAAGCAAATCCTACTAAATTCAATGGGACTTACTTCCATGTGAGTCTATATAAGACTAACCTCAAATTCATTTTCAGTCTTTGTCAAAGTGTGGATTCAAAAAATATTTTGGGGTGGGGGGGGTCAGAGGTATAGGTATAGGGGGAGCAAAACGAAGGCCTCCCCACCAATAAGAATTCTGAGCCCTCAATGAAGTTTTTCTCCACTTTCCAAATTTCTAGCATTACAGTAAATTAAAACTTCAGTTGAGGATTTAGAAATACTGTGTAGGCATCCAAAGAAAAGGGGCAGGCAAAGTTACCAAGGGAATGTGACCACAGCAAATAGGAGAGCTCTAGGTATGAACAATTTTCAGGTTTCACGCTAGGGGGGGAGGGACTGAAGAAAAATTTCACGAGGAGGCAGAATTCTTACCTAGGGGTCAATGTCCACATTTTGCCCCTCTGTAGTTACATCCTATGGGGTGATAATCCATTTGACCCCTGCTCTATGTTACCTGTACACATACCTCACCACTGCTTCTTACCTTTTCAAGCCACTGAAATTGTTGGTCTTCAGCAACGTAACAATTACACTGGCACAATAAAACCTGGAATGGGTGGTGATAAAAAGTTTCATGAATTTCTGCAATGCCACGGTAACAGGTGGTGCAAGAGAGACTATTCCTTAGGCAGGGATGGGCAAAGTGAACCCTTGACCCCTTCTGACCACCCTTTTCTTGCCCACAGCCCACAAAAAAAGGCTGAATTGCCTTTCCTGCAAACCCCCAGGAGCAGCAGTTAATATTTTCAATTGGTTGCAGGGTCTCCCTGCATTGCTTAATATAATAATATCTGTTTTTCAAAACCAGAAGTGGACTTTCAAACCCTTTCCGCTTTGTTTGTTTTGAGTGCTTTTTGGCTCTTTTTTTGGCCCTCTGTGTTGGCCCACAAAAGGTTCCTGGGGCAGAAAACTGGCCTCCAGGCCCACTGGAGCTGCCCAATTCTGACCCAAGGCTATAATCCAATGGGTGCTTTCCCAGGAGTAAGACCTATTAAACATAGCGGACGTTACTGCTTGACAAACATGTACAGGGTTGCACTGCACATCACATTGCATTTTCATTATCCTTCTAATGGATACATCTCAGACAATCACTGTGGCATATTTCTTTCTTCATAGCATGTGATGCAAACTGAAGAGGACTTAACTCAGTAGTAAAGCACACATTGTCATGCCTCATATCACAAGAACCTGGGTTAATATACTGGCAGCTCTGGGAAATTTAGACTGGGTACTCTGAAGGTGCCAAATCCAATCTTGGAAACTAAGCAGGGTCAGGCCTGGTTAGTACTTAGATGGGAGACAGCCAAGGAATACCAAATGTTATAGACTATATTTCAGAGAAGGGAACTGGCAGAACCACCTCTGAACATTCCTTGCCTAAAACACCCCTGTGAAATTTATGTGGTCACTATAAGTTGGCAGGCAACTTGAAGGCATACACACACACACACACACGGAAATAATTATTACACAAAGTATTGGTAAAAGACTGGAATAAACAAGAAGTAGTTATGGCTGCCAATCTGGATGGTTTAAAAAGGGGATGATGGATGCTAGTTAGGATGGCTAGGTATGGCTAGATGGTTAGGATGGCTAGGTATCACCTCTAGTTTCAGACAACATGCCTCTGCATATCAGTTGCGAAAGATGGAGAGTGCACATGCACTTAGGTCTGCTGGTGGGCTTCCTACAGGCAATCCGTCAGCCACTGTGTGAATACAGTGTTGGATTAAGTAGGTCTTTCACTTGATTCTACACAGGTCTTATGTTTTGCATGAAGAAGTCCCAGGCTGATTCAGTATGAAGGGGATTGTGAGACCCTTCAGATGTTGTCAAGATTACAACTCTCAACATCTGTCACCACTGCCTACACTTGCTAGGGCTGATGGGGTCTGCAGTCTAACAACATCACATTATACACCCCCGATGTGAAGGCAGAATCTGAATCTGTTCTCATGAAGAACTCCCACCTTTAAAAAATTCCTTCCTTACCTGTAACTAGAGGTGCAAACTTTATGGACATTTTGAATGGGGTGTATCTTTCCCTGTTTTTCCTGTACAAAACCAGGGGATTGGGGGAGGAATCCGAAGCAACAGGAATCAGAGGCTGTGTCATGCAAAGGCTTTTCCACCACGATGCAGGAGTGGTATGCTTGGTAAAAACCCAGACTGAAGACTAAATCCAACTCCCAATCCTAGCTATCATAGGTCCACAGAATCAGCTGCTGAGTGCTAAATTAGTACTTACTTACTGTAAGTCCCTCTGCCTCAATGGGTCCACTCTAGCTGGGACTACTAATTGGATTTATACCTCAGTTCCAGGAACAAATTACCTCAAGAGATTCTATATTCTATAAGATATGCAAGCTCCTTTTCAACATCGTCCTAAGTGGGATTAGAAATCATTTGGGGAGAGTAAGTCTGGATAGCAGCATATGAACTCATTTGTTGTATTTTAGTCATTATTTAAAAATAGTTAATCATACTTTTTTGTGTGTGTTGAAAAATACAAAAAGGCCTTTGGAAACCTTCCCCACTTCCCAATGTTCTAGGTTTTTCTCTGGACCTTCACATTTCTGTATGACTCTTAAAAAGCCAGGATCTCAAGAAAACATTGCTGTCAATGGCACACAGGACTGCCCCTAAAACACATGTTTGGTATTCTAATGCTAAATATGAGCCTAGACATTCGGGTGCAAGGCAAATAGGATCATTGGTGCAGCATTCCACAGCTTAGCTATGAAATCTCACGCACCAAATCAGGACAACTAAATGCTAAGGTAGCAGCAATTATCTATATCAATTATGATCTTCCAACCCTGTTTGGGGGGGAAAAAGCAGATACAAAAGGTGGTACTCACAGTAGGATCTGAAATCAAGCGATAAAACAAACAGAATGCATCTGTTGGAAGGACACTGGTTGTGTTTGATGTTCTGGACCACTCATTCCATAATTTGACAGATCCAACTACCTCCCAGGATCCCGAACTCAAAACAAAGGAAGACAAGAATGCTGCAAACAAAGCCAGATTTGTCTTATGTAGTATCGTTATATCCAGCATGTTGTTATCAACTACAACGTAAGCCATCCAGCGATGTACCTCAGTTTACACAGTTTACGTGATGGAAACATTGGGCAGATGCTCTAAACATAGCTCTAAACATAACTATAAAGTGACACTTTAAGATTCTCACATTTGGTTAAACAATGAAACAAAGAAAAGAGTAAAATTATCTATGGTATATTGCTCACCTACTGCATTCTGGCCTACAGCCAAGATGAACTTTGAGCAAGGAAACTGCTCCTCTGTAGAGGCATTAAGTGTTGTATTCCAGACAACGTGAACCTCCCTGAATATAAGAAACAGAAAAAGATTCAATGAGAAAATGACTAGGAAGACAAACCATGCCACAGCAGCATTAGTCGCACTTCATACAATCAAGACTGCTTAGATTCCAAAGTAACCTCTTAAATTTTATAGTAACACCACAGACCAAACAGCTAAGTTTCCACTCATGCCCACATAGAACAACCTCTAGGAAAGCGCCTGACTAATTTCCCCAAAGACTGGTCAAGATTGGTTTAAACTATTTCTCTGAAGGACTAAATTTTAATGATTTAGATTACAGTTTTTAAATCAATAGTGAGGAAAAGTCTATTTAAATCCTGGCTGAGATCCTGCCTTTGGAATCATAGCTATGATGATGGATGTTATCTTCCCAAAATTCCAATAGAAGGATTTCCAAGGCACTGGAGAGAACTGATCTGATCTCATTAAACCACTGTTAACATATTCATAACAACTTCATAACTAGAAGTTGTATAATGAGTATTCATGATGATATATTTGACCTAAACTGTTTTGAGGGGAAAAAATCTGAAATCTGATTTAAGTTTTTTTAAAAAATAGATTTAAATATAGTAAACATCCTCTTCTTTCTTTTTAAACAAAATCTTGACTGCGGTGGCCCATGCAAGCCAACTGGAGGTGGGGAATTTCAAGGGCCCCTAATCCTTACAACGCATTTATCTTTAATTTTTATTTTTATTATGTAAAATCATTCTACACAAGTTAACACAATGTTTTCCAACCTCTTACAATAGATACATAATGCCTATTTCAAAAACAAAACACAATAAAGCATTTTCATAATTTAAAAAAGGAAAGAATAGTTATGTTGCTCCTTTTATCTATCTATACGTTGCTTTAAATAACTCCCACAACCATACTGACTTAATCAGATTTATAACCGACATTCATAAAGGCTTTGCATATATTCCAAGTATCTTATAAAGTCCATCTACCAGTTCAATATATGTCTGTGTGTATGTATATGTGTGTGTGTGTGTATGTGTGTGTACCTACACTTTGTATCTTAGTATGGTAACTGATTCTCTTCTGATCAAAATTCCAACCCATTTATCCAAGGCTGGTTTAAGGCCCCAGCAGCGTCAGCATCTGCAGGGGGCCCCATCTTTGTGGGGACTGCCATAATAACCCTCCTCCTGCAAAAACATTATTAGTAATAATCTGAATATCCTGTACTGTGAATAGCTTAGGTTGAGTTAAGTTATGTTGACCTGAGATAAACATATGCCCCGCCCAACATAAAGCATTGCAAGGGCCCCCAATATTCCTTAAACCGGTCCTGCATTTATCTTTACAAGAGACCTGGGGCAGCCCCTTCAGAAAGAGGACATGGGGCCACCTTAAAGTGTGCGTGTGTATGTGTGTGTTGGGGGGGCGGGATGGAGAGGAGGGAGGGTCTTGCAATTCTTTAGCTGGAGGGGAAGGCCCTCTGTACATGCTCAAGGGCAGGGCCGGTTTAAGGAATGTTGGGGCCCCCTGCAATGCTTTATTTTGGGGGGCCCATTATGTTTATCTCAGCTCAACGTTAACCTGACGCAGCCAAAGCTATCCACAGTACAGGATATTCAGATTATTACTAATAATGTTTTTGCAGGAGGAGGGTTACTACTATGGGGGCCCCCCACAATGATGCCCCCCTGCGGATGCTGACGCCGCCGGTGCCTTAAACCGGCCCTGCTCAAGGGCTGCTGCTGATTTCAAGAGTTGTGGGGGCGGCGGAGGGTGTGGAGCCCCCCGTGGCCTCCCTCCGGGCCTGGCCAGCTTTACCTTTTCTTCTCGAGGGCCAGGCGGATCTGGCGGTCTTCCTGGGCCTCCTCGCCCCCCGCGCCCGCTTCTTCTTCCTCCTCCTCGTCGTCGTCCAGCCCTGCGCGGGACCGGGCAGCCACCACCTCCCCGAAGAACGTGGCCATCGCGCCCCCTTCCTAACCGAGGGAGTAAAGCTCGCCGCTCGCCCCGCCAGAGGAGCGGCTGCAAAGGCAGGGCGCTTCCGGGGGAGGAGGCCAGAGCGACTGGGCGGCTCGCCATCCTCGCTTGCTGGGGCCCGGCATGCTCCGAAAGGAACCGCTGAGGCCGCCCGCCGGGGTGATTTCCGCTAGCCTTCAGCGGCAAAATAAAATAAAATAATAAAAAATAAAATATAAACTCCCTCTGTGTGTGTGTGTCACTACGTTGTTATAGCGCTATTATTCCACTTTAACTGCTATGGCTGCCTCCTGTGGAATCTTGGGATTTGTAGTTTAGGGAGGCCTAAGAGCTCCCTAACTGAGAGTCCTAACTGTCCCTCCCTAAATTGCAAATCCCAGGATGCCACAGGAGTTAAAGTGGAGTAATAGTGCTATAACAATGTAGTGTGGTAAATTCATGGACAGTGACTCTTAACCTTTTCTTTACTAGGGTTCCCTTTAAAGAGCTTTTGTTGCCCTGGTGCCCCAAAACTTAACTCAAGATTTAAAACCTTAATAATAACAACAATAACAATACATTATTATTATTATTATTATTATTATTACACCATCCGGGAGGGAAGACTTTTCTACTTTTTCCTGCAAGTTTGTGGCTACAGCAGATCGAATGGCAATGTGCAGGCCAAGCCAGCCAACCTTTGCCTTGGCTCCTGTCATGTGGCCCCTCTACTGCAAGGAGAAGGTGGGCCAAGCAACTTTGAAGCCTTGGTGGACCCCCTGTGAGGACATCGCAGACCCCTGGGGGTCCCCGGACCACAGGTTAAGAACCACTGGTTTAGGATGTGAAAATTAGAAGGCACAGCTGTGCAGTCCATAAGTAAAAACTCTTTACACTTAAGAGAGAGGCCCTAGACGACTCATTAAAAAAGTCAATAGTGTTTAGTAAAGTGGGAGGCAGTAGGATGAGGAAGACCACCTTACACATGAATGGACTCTGTCAAGAATGCCTCAGTCCTGACTTTGCAGGACCTGAGCAGGACTTGTGAAAGTGTCTCATATATAGGTCTACCATAAGTCAAAGCTGACACAACAACAAGACCTAGATAGAGTAACTGGCATACCCTCCCAACATTTCACAGATGAAAACCTGGACAGGTGTAGCCAGGCAACATCAAAGTGTGGGTCAAGATGGCAAAGGGAATTAATGAGCAAGCACAGACAAGCCACGAGAGAATGCAGCAGTTTCCTTTTGCTGGAACCGGTTGGGAAAGGCAAGACTCCACTCCTCCCTTCTCCTTCCCACACTTAAAGGAGGGCAAACTCTTTTTGCACCTTGAACTCAGTTTGCTCCCAGTAAAGTAAGCTGAGGAGAATGGGGAAGAGTGGGAGGGGGAGAGAGAAAAACTGGGACATAGATTTTCCATGGGTTTTTCCCAGGCTGTGAGGCCATGTTCTGGAATAGTTTATTTCTGATGTTTTGCCTGCATCTGTGGCTGGCATCTTCAGAGAATGGTTGGGTAGGAGTGTGTGTGGAGTTTATATCCTGTGAACCCGTTGGGGAGTATATGTAAATTTGTGTATTTGAATGGTTAGTTTTGGGTTTAGATATTTAAGGAGGATTAGTGTCTGTTTGGCTAATGGTTGGTTGATGGCCCATTATCTGCTGGAAATCCCCCTGTCCCTGGGTGGAGTTCACTTGCAAGTGTTGAGTTTTGATTCTCTTGTAAAGCTGCAGGCCTATGAAGTAAATTAGAGGTGCAGGGAAGGGCTCAGTAACTTACAGGCACTTTTAGCTCTAACAAGGAAGGTATTTTCTGTTGGGGTGAATATTTTATTTATTTAGGTAGTTAGTTATTGGAAAGTACAATTTAGCCTAAATAATCTAAAGGCACCAAATTCCATTTGATTTTGGAAGCTAAGCAAGGTTAGCTGTGCTTAGTACTTGGATAGGAGCTTGCCAACAAATACCATGGAGTTGTCCACATGGTGAAAATACCCCCTCACAGAATTCACTCAGAAAACAAGCTGTCTTAATGGGATCTCACATTATCCCGTTGTATTGTGAAGGAGAGGGGCCCAAAGAGGAAAAACTATGCAAGAAAAGCCTTTGCGGCTTTCCCCAACTTCTTAAAAAACAAAACAAAACCAGAGATATGTGCATTTTCACTTATTAAGACAATTGATTTGACATGAATTGCTTCCCTATGCGGGACACAGTGCAAACCTGATTGGCTGGATGAGTGCAGCTTGGGTTACAGGGCAAGCGCCTGCTGCCGCCATGTTGGATTTTCGCTTTAGTGAGTGATCACCAAGGCAATAAAATATAGGTTTCTGCTATATATTTTTCTTTCTTTTTGTGGAAAGGTGAAATATCACGTGTGCGCACCATAGAAATAGTTTAAAAAACAAAAAAAGGTTAGCGGCGGCAGATTTAAAAACTCAAGTAATCCACTCATGACCACTTTCTCAGCTACAGGCATGCTAAGTTATGGGGGCTGTAAAACCATTAAGACTTGCTATTACTGTGGAGCAGTCTGTCCCCCCCTCTTCCTGTAGACATGGCCCAGTGCTGTAGCGTGTATTTCAGAGGAAGGAATTGGCAAAACCATCTCTAAGTATCCCTTGCCTAAGAAAACCCTATGAAATCCACAGGGTCACCATAAGTTAACACATACAATTTAGTGCATGGTTGGGTAAAGTGGGACCCCCCCCCGAACCTAATATTAGATCTCAGTTCCCATCATTCCTCACTTTTGGCTATGCTGGCAAGGAGTAATGGGAACTGCAATCCAGCAACAACCAGCAGGCTACAAGTTGGACATCCCTTGTTTAATGGGTAGTGCTGTACTACTTGAATGGTTTGTTACTTTTTGTTTAAAATAATACTGCTATTCCATCTCTCTTACGAGTGGTTTGAATCTATGTGATATATGAATTCCATGTGTGCCTGCTTGTAGATTTATTTTATTAAATAAATTTATTTTATTTAAACACACATTTATTAAAACATACTAGTATTCTGCCTTTCCAAAAAAATGCTAACAAAAAAATACTGTAATGTTGAAATTGACATTACAGTAAGGCAAATGCAAAGAGCAAGGCTTATGTTTAATAGAATTATTAGATAAGAATATACAAAGGGATCATCAGAAGTACTGTAGACTGAGTTTATGAAAGCTTATGCTGCATGGATCATCTGTGATCTCTTTACAATTTACTCTCTCTTTAAAATTTAAATCAAGCATGCTGGGGAGGGACGGGTTAAAGTAGAGGGGTTCCCAGTGCAGAAATCCATTGAACAGGGTGATTTAATGCAGACACACACAAACCTACTTGCAGCTGGGATGGAAGCCTTTGTTTTCATCTGGTGAGGCTGAACCTATTGAACAGGTGACTGACCCCTCCTTTCTGAGCCCGCCCTGGTCACATGTATTTCCAGTCATCACCAAGTACTGAGATATCTTGTCCCGGGGTGTTTAGACGTACGATTTTCCGAATCTTCCCTGACTTTTTAAAAAACCCGGACAAACCACATGACTGAAAGTCCTATGAGTTGCGTGATAAAAGGTGGCCCCCCTTCTTAAAATCCCATGCCCAATATGATGTACGTGTCAACAGCCAGTGCTCGACACAAATTCCTCCCACTACTTTTTCATCGTGTAAACGACACCTTTGTCTCAAAGGAGCTGCAAGATCCCTTTGTATACTGATACAGACTAACATGGCCATGTCTTTACATAACAAATAAATTACTGTAATTCTATTTTCCAGAACAAATTTTTCCTCAAGCATCAGATGAACGATTATGCTGTAACATCTGGACTCACATAACAATCTGTAGCTTTAATTATTTTGCTGTATATGTTTTTCTAATACCAATATCTCTCCAAGGGCTCATGCAAGGCCTTTGCATTTCTCTTTGCACAAATGATGTAATGCTGTACTACCAACCACTTTTCATTCCCATCTTCTTACACTGTGGAAAACTTTCCATTGAGGTACTTTATAAACTGCACAGCTGCATACCCTTTAACATTTCACAGATGAAAATACAGACACCAATATGAATTTGTAAGGCATGTGACTGAGTGATGTAAGAATACAATCAAAAGGATGTAGTCAAGACTAAATGGTATTAATGCGGAGTAACACAGATTTCTAGTATTTTAAGCAGAGAAACTGCTGGATTTATGCACTGAATTTAGAAGGAAAAATAAAAAAAATTGTGTGTATGTGTGTGCAGCATGATTATAAATATTATACTATGCATACTATACTACGGTATATTATACCATGCATTAATGTAAAATCAACCAAGCCCTGTCCAGAGTGACGACTTTCTCTCAACTCTTCTCTCAAACTGCCGGTTCTGCAGTCACAACGTTCGATCCCCATAACGTTCATGTTCACTTATTTACTCCCCCAAAATCATGTAAAAAAACCCAAAAACACCCTATGTAACAGAAAGACTCTTGTGTAAGACTATGTAGGGAGACCTGATGGTGAGGTGGTTAAATGTCGGTACTGGAGCCACAACGTTGCAAATTCCATCCCAAGGGCTCCAAGGTTCACTCAGCCTTCCATCCTTTCGTAGGTCAGTAAAATTAGTACCTGGCTTATGGGGGCAATTAGCTAACACACATTGGAAACTGCTTAATGCGGTGTAGATTTGTAAAGTGCTATTGCTTAACAATTTGTATGCCGCTCTGAGAGCCTCTATGGCTGAAGAGTGGGGTATAAATACCTAAATAAATATGAATAAATACTCATGATCACTGCATGAACTCTGTGTTCACACCTACCATGTCTGCTCAACACACATTATGTCAGATTCTATCTGTCTATCTAGCTGAACCTGTTCAAAGTTTTGCATAAAACAATTCCTTTTACATAGTTTTTAGAAATTATTTGGGTGCAGAAAACAAGTGAACATGAATTGGGATATATATCCCAGCATCCCCATAACGTTCATGTTCACTTATTTACTGCCCCCAAATCATATTAAAAAAACCTATGTAACAGAAAGACTCTTATGTAAGACTATTTACAATATAGATCATCATAATATCTGGTCCTGGTTTCCTTTTTTCAGTTCTTTTGATAGGAATGAGTATATTATGTATGCTTGATACTGTGGAAAACTAGTGGGGACAATATAATTTTCCTTGTTTTACTAATGTTGATAGTCTCCTGTTTTTGTTTTTTTTTTTTGATTTTTAAAATAGAGACATAGCCAGATGCTTCTCTAATGTACTCTCCATCAGCCATTAAATGGCCATGCAGCAAGGAGCAAGGTGGGTCTTTCAGAGGAGAGATGTATAATAGTTCGGCCAGAGTGGAACTTTATGATACATGTCCCAATACAGGATCTCAGCCACTCTGTCTGGTTCAAAATACTGTATTCAAACACGCTCCAGGAAATACAGTGGGTCCATCATATCCATGGGCTCTGCATGTGCAGATTCAACTTACCACAGATAAATAAAATAAAATAAAATAAAATACCAGAAAGTCTTGCTGCAGCCAGTGAATGTTTCAGTGGTCTTTTTCACCTCAGTATTAATAACATCAACAATATACACTTACAAGATACACTGATGGCATAATGATGATTAGAATACTGTACATTGGAAGGCCAAAAATTGAGGTATCCTGACTCACAAATTTGTTCTTCATATTGACACCTTGTAAGTTAAATCAGTTTAAGCGAACTCCAAAAGGTGTCTGTCTGCTGAACTGTCTCTTGCGGCCGAGCAGATTTCCCCTCTCTCCCACAGGCTTCCAGGATCTTGTGGAATATTCTCTGTAGGGTGAGAGGCACTTCTAAAATCAGGCATGGGGGAGGGCCTTCTGAGTTGTGGCACTCTGGCTGTGAAATGCCCTTCCCTTGGAGGCCCAATTGATGCAGACACTGGCCTCATTTCAGCACCAAGTTAAGGCTTGGCTTTTTATAAAAGCTTTTGGGGCCTAATGACTACAGATACAAAAGCATACAGATATATGCTTTTCTCTTGTTTTAATGTCAACTTTTAAAATTATGCAGTATTTAATGTTTTTAGAAGGCTTACATTTTTTTTATTGTTTTAAATGTTTATTGTCTTACATTTTAAATTGTTCCAAGTGGTTTTATTGTAAACCATCTCGAGCTCTTATAATATGATGCAGGACAGAAATTCTCTAACTAAATAGGTAAAGATTTGAATCATGAAATCATAGAGCTGGAAGAGACCACAAGGGCCATCCAGTCCAACCCCCTGCCATGCAGGAATACACAATCAAATCATTCCGGACAGATGGCCATCCAGCCTCTGTTTAAAAACCTCCAAATAAGAAGACTCCACCACACTCCCAGGCAGTGCATTCCACTACCCAACAGCTCCCACTGTGAGGAAGTTCCTCCTAATGTTTAGGTGGAATCTCTTTTCTTGTAGTTTGAGTCCACTGCTCCATGTCCTAGGAGATTTTCAGACAGGCAAAAATCGCTCCTTGCCGCGCGAGCAGCCTCCCGAAACTGCTGCGCGGCAAGGGTCTTCTTCGGACGACGCTGTGCCTCTGGCGAAGCCGTCCGTGTCACTTCCGTGAAGCTTGGGACGGCTCCGCGTCATATTTCAAGCACGGGCAGCCTCCGTGCTTGAAATATGACGCGGAGCCGTCCCAAGCTTCACGGAAGTGACACGGACGGTTTCGCCAGAGGCACAGCGTCGTCCGAAGAAGACCCTTGCCGCGCAGCAGTTTCGGGAGGCTGCTCGCGCGGCAAGGAGCGATTTTTGCCTGTCTGAAAATCTCCCTAGTCTCTGGAGCCATAGAAAACAAAGCTTGCTCCATCCTCAGTATGACATCCCTTCAAATATCTAAACATGGCTATTATGTCACCTCTTCACCTTCTCTTCTCCAAACTACACATACCCAGCTCCCTAAGCTGCTCCTCACAGGGCATGGCTTCCAGACCTCCCACCATCCTGGTCGCCCTCCTCTGGACAAGTTCCAGCTTCTCAATATCCTTCTGGAATTATGGTGCCCAGAACTGGACACAGGATTCCAGGTGAGGTCTGACCGAAGCAGAATAGAGTTGCACTATTACTTCCCTTGATCTACACACTATACTCCTATTGATGCAGCCTTGATCGCATTGGCTTTTTTAGCTGCTGCAACACACTCCTGACTCATGTTCAGCTTGTGGTCCACTAAGACTCCTTTGTCCCTTTCACATGTACTGCCATCAAGCCAGGTGTCACCCATCCTACATCTGTGCATTTCATTTTTACTGCCCAAGTGTAGTATCCTACATTTGTTTTGCAAATTCCTGACTTCATGTACAAGAAAGGTGAATTGCAGAAAAGAAGTCCCATACACCATAATGATCAAGCCACAAAGAAGGTATACGTGAAAGTTGTGTAATTTATTTCAACATATCAAGCACAAACAAATTTTCCCCTAATGGGGGAACATCACAAGGAATGTAGTTAAAAATCTGGAAACATTTACAATGAAAGTTAGCCCAGACTGGCACCACCACTAAATATTTTAAGGCTGTATATATATATATATAATCTTTTTATATATATAGCAGTACTTATCACTTGGAACTACTTCAGGCCAGAAAAGAAAGGCTTAGTACTGGCTGCAAGTCTACATAAAATATTGCAAATCTTTTAAAAATGGTGTAAAAATAGGAAGACTATCAACAGAGGATGCAGTGGCAAACCCTTACTAATCCTGACCATTAACCTTTAAATATATCTATGAGCAAAGAACATACACAGGGTGCCTTCACACAATCACAGGATCAGCCCTATATATGGGAAAGGGGCACTCTGTGATACTAGAAAGCAGTTGTCCCTTGATACAAAGCACAGGGAAGCTGGGCCAACTAGTTACAAGTGATCACTCCAAAGAAACTTATAGAAGCGGTTGCTTGCACCTACCCATATACTTGCCCTGTATGCGTCAGTGGACAAAACCTTCCTATGTCACAGTATATGCCCAGTGAACCTCAGTACTGTAGTGATTTTTGTGGCATAAAAAATAAACTATATACAGAAGTGCTCAAATGGCCATTCTATTTTCCTTTTCTGGGAATAATGGTACATTTCAGAGGCATTCCTTTGTATATTGTTTGCATTCCTTTATACAGTGCTTGGGTGTGTGTTTTAATCAATGTAAAAACTGTCAAAAGATACACACACACACACGTGTGTGTGTGTGTGTAATATATATATATATATATATATATATATATATTCAAGCTGATTCATAATCAGGCATGTCTGACCTTCTGGCAAGGCACTGTTGCCTGTGAATGAGAGGAGCCTCATCTTTCCTAAAAGGACTGGACTTTAAGAAATCGTGCATATTTACAATCTTGCAGAATGCAGTGTGGTGTGCTGCTCATAGGGTTGTGGTTTGTGAGAGCACTGATCAGAAGATCCAAGAAGAAGCTGTGCTATCTATACCCAACCAGCTTAATTTTTCACCTGGTCGCCTGATGTTCCCTTCTAGAAAGCATCTGGATCACTGTCCAAATGCCCTCCTCGTTCTGTGGAAGAGCTATACAAAAAGCCGCTAGGAACCATTTTACAAAACCGAGTAGATGTGGATAGTGTTAAAAGGGGCACGAATACTTGTTGGTAACTTTTACTTGCATCAGAAAACGAACAGACATAGAAAACAAAAATTGCAGAATTAAAGCTACATTTGGCTTTAGCATTAAGGCCCATACAGGTTAAGAGGTCCTTGTAGATGTAAAAAAGGCAATGACATTAAATTTGAAGAACAAAACTTTGCAGGTTCCCTGGTTCACCTTGTTCCCTCTTCCTTCTGTCCTGGCTGCTGCGTCTGTATTAAAGTGCTTGATGCCTCAATGGGTCCCTTGCCCCACTCCTGCAGCTGGTCACTTTTATTGCTGCCCAAATGCCACCATGATTTTTATTTGAAGACATAATTAATGAAGAGCTGACACGTTAGAAAGATGCACAGAAGGAACCAACAGCGAGAGTCCAGGAAGAGGTTTTCCGACGAAGCCCTCCTGTAGAGAGACTTTTTGTTCAGAGCGGTGAGGTTTCTGCAAGGACAAGTTAGGCAATAGTTATTCAGAAAGGAAATTGCTACTTACAGAGGCAGATTCCACAGAGATAAACCTAGGGATCAAATCAGAATTTGAGCCAAAGAAACTTGGAAAATAAAATATTCTGACTATGCTATTTTTTTCCTCTAATAATTATTATACACATAATAAAAAAGATTGACAAAGATAATGTCACACTTTCTCTTTCCTCCTGCTAGCTTGCTGGCTTTCAGGGATATTATACCTTTTCAGGCCTCTCCATTTTCCATCTCCCTATTGGATCAAAATAAAAAGTTTTTTTAAGTTTTCATTTTTATTTCTTAAAAATATATTTCTGGGATTAAGTGGCCCACCATTTTGTCTCCATCCCAACAGGCACTGCGAGGCACCATGTCATACCTGCACAATTACCAGTGATGCATCAAGCCTTCCTTCTCCCATATTACAACTTAATTTAACTGTGGACTTATGTAGAAACATCAAGCCAAATTCCTGGACTTCCACACTTCTCCTTCCTTTCCATTTTCTAAAACCACCCTAACTTGATGCAGAATTCAGGAGAACCCAAAAGCTCAAAAGACACACTATTAAGGACCTGTAGTGATTCTAATAAAGATATTGGCTGTGTCCATTTATAGGAATGTCATGTGGCTCTGTCCCTCTTATTTTTTTTTATATCACAAATATATCAGCCTGTTTTTATTCTTCAGTTCCGAAATCACAGGATACTTAAAATCAGTTTTAATATTTTCTTTTCCCCATAAAAATCATTAATGAGTGATATGAACCTTCTACCCCACCAACAAAAATTATAAATAAATCTATATTTAAAATGTGGCGTAACTAATGTCTTCAGTTTTTGCTTGTTCCACATTCATAGAAACATTTGATCTGAAGAAAGTTAACCTTTGTCCAGTGACTTGACTTCCTGGATTGGGCTAATGACTATCACTGTACTTTTGGCTTATGCTTTGTAAAATGTGTACATCAACCAGCTCCCTGCTTGGCCTCCTTGAAGAGAGACTCCTCAAGAGCAGCATACAATTCTACTGTAACTATGCAGAGTTATTTAAAGCTTAGAGAGATCACTGCATTAATAAGGAAAGGCCATACCTGTGTATGTCTTGTTGAGCTCTCTGGAGGGATAAGACAGCAGTGTGAATTTCTTTCAAATGATCAGATTCTTTCCCACACTGAGTACATGGACTTTCAAAACCTACGGTGAGATGACAGCAGGATTACATTTTTTTTTTTGTAATGGGAAGGGTCTAGCATTTTACATACTTTGCAGATTTCTTTATTTCCTCTGCCTCCAGAGAAAAGGAGAAAATCACTTCAACATATATGCAAAATGGTAAAGAAGTGGTACACAGGTTACCCATCTGCTTAAGCATTCATGAAACTGAAATTTTTCTTGCTATCACAGGCTTTACACATCCATTCAGAGCAGAGATCCACTTGCGCATTGGGCAGAATCCGGTTGATGATGTATATGTATGTCCTGTTAAATTTGTTGCACAAGGAGGTATCCAGCAGTTCCTCGTACAACACTTCCTCCAGTTCTTCAAGCTTGATGCAAAAGCCAGTTGTATACTCCTTTGGCTGTTTAGTTGCTAGGACTGAGTAAGGGGCACTTTGGCAGCAACTGGGAAAAATGAGCAGCTGTCTTCCCTCCTGGATCTCCAGTTTACTCACAGGAGATCGGAGTGGGGGGGGGGAATGACACAATTGCTGTTTGTTAACAACTGCAGAGGAGCAGAAGGATGGTTCCTAGGTGCCTGCACCCTCCTCTGGACACTAAATTCATGAGGGAGCACATGTTTGCCATTTCAAGCAGGCTTGGGCACCAATAAACCAGTGGTTGGGCAGAAACTGTGTGGAGTAAGATTGTGGCCATTATTTTCTCATGTTTCTCATGTATGTAACCACCATATCTACACAACCCTATGCAACCTTTGAGCCAGCTCTGAACAACTAATACAGTAATTAAGAGTCACATATGCCACAGGTTCTAGGCATGTTGAATTAGCTAGACAGTTAAGAGGATCTAATAATAACATCTCAAAGAACATTCTGGATCAAATGATATTCATCTGATTATGAAAATCAATTCCTTTCAGTGAATTTTTAAAGCAGAGAATAAAAGTCTTGTTTAATTGAACTTCTAACCTGGGCAAAGCAGCCAAGAAACAAGACTAGTTGTAATAATTGCAATTGGCCATCTCAGCTCATATGGAGAGAGCAAAATGCGAAGCTAAACCAAGATGCCTCAAGTGCCAACACAGTCATAAAGGGAAGAGCTGTGAATTTTGGCATGTGATGTAATAACTATTCCTGAATCCTAAATACATAGGCCTCAATCCTACTGGTAACCCCAGCTGTTGTTGTTGTTGTTGTCGTTGTTGTTGTTGTTGTGTGCCTTCAAGCCATTTCTGACTTATGGAGACCCTAAGGTGAACCTATCATGGGGTTTTCTTGGCAAGATTTGTTCAGAGAGGGTTTTCCATAGCCATCCTCTGAGGCTGAGAGGTTGTGACTTGCCCAGGATCATCCAGTGGGTTTCATGGTTGAATGGGTATTCAAACCCTGGTCTCCAGAGTCATAGGGGCCTGTCTAAATGATGAAAATACCCCTCATGGAATTCACTGGGAATCCTACCAGTCTAAACAGGATCCAGTGCCAATCCACACTATTTGGAAAGAGGGGGGCCCAAAACAGCAAAAACAATGGGGTAAAAGCCTTCGCAGATTCCCCTGTACTTTTTCACAAACCATGGAGTGGGTGTGCATTTTTACTCATTTGGACTACTGAACAATATAAAACACAAAGAGAAGCACAAAGCTGATTGGCCGGGCAACAGCGGGGGTGGGACTTGCTAGGAGGGCAAGCGCCCACTGCTGCCATGTTGGATTTTCGCCTTAGCAATCACTCACTAAGGCGATAAAAAGATCAATATTTTCTGTTTTGCTTTGGAGAATTGCTCTATTGCACCAGCACACCTTGGGACTATTTTTTTAAAAAAAACCTGGCAGCAGTAAATCACTCATGGCCGCCATCAGGAATGTGAGGCTTATGGAGGCTTTCTAGGCCAGAAAAACTGTTTGGACATGTCATTGCTGCTGCGAGATGCCGATTCTATGAGGGATTTGGGATTTTTTCCTCTTGTGTAGATGGGCCCATAGTCCAATGCTCAAAACACTATACCACACTGGCTCCAGCTACACGAAACCTATTGAATCAACTGGACTTCTATAATTGTTGATTCTTCATTGATTCAATAAATCTACTCTGGTTGAACTACCAATAGGATTCAATCCATAGATATGATATGGATGGATCACCACAGTATCGAAAAATAGTTCTTTATCTATAATCAGAACCATGATGTTAAAAAAAGTGGACCTATTTTTGATATCATTAAGTAGCCGCAAATTTCTAAACTCTGTCTGAAAGTAAAGGACAATCTGGTATTTGAATTGTATTACCTACAGTTTGGAAATAATTGAACTGGTATAGAAAGGGAAAGTTAAAAAAAAATCTTTTGACATGTTTTTCATTGGAAAACTGCTGAAAACACCTGAGAAGAAGTGCTTGTATGAAAATAAAAAGTAAAAAATATATTTTAAAAATTCTTTGCCTTGTCTGATTACTAATTGTGCCCTGTGTCACGTATTTTTAAATAGCAAAGGAATAAAAGACAAGCCCAGTCTCAAGAATGATCTGTAAGTGGAACTTTTACTCCTTTTAAATTTAAGAATGGAATTTGTAGTGTGAAAACAGTTGTTTATTTAGAAAGACCCAGCACTGAGCAGAGTCTGGCATGCTCAAGGTTTACAAACAAACAGGCAGTCAAACCAAGCTTATATAGCATTTTTACAAAACCATGCATTGGGAGCAATTGAGCAAATAAAAAAAAAAAGTCTATGAAAGTCATACAAATTCAACAACAGTGAACAAGCACTGTTTCCTAACTATGCATGTCATACTTGTTCTTTGTATTTCTTGCTCTGTTCTGACTGGTATCCCCGTCAGTAGAATGTGTCAAAATGCTTAAGAACATGGCTCACAATTCCTTGGACATTACTGACTTAATCTGAAATCTCTGAGAGTTTACAACATTTTCTATGGTGTTATCTAGATGGTGAAAAAAAATCCTCTTGGAATGTGAGGGGAATACCTTTTGAACAGATGAGCTCCTGTAGGGATTCGTCATATTTGAAAGGAGGGGGGCAAAAAATCCGAGTACTTTGTGATAACAGCCTTTCTCTGTTTCTCGTAATTTTTTTTTTAAATACGCGGAAATGCAGATGCCATCCCATCTGAACAACCAATTCAAATTGGGGCACATCCCGGAAGTCAAAATGTGATTGGTCAGATGTGCACGGGGGCAGGCTTGCCGGCAACCAAGTTGCCAGAGCTGCCATTGTTTCCACGGAAGCAATCATGTACTATTTTCAAGCAGCAGAGCAAAAACATTTTTTTTAAAGCAGATCACTCTTCCACATCTCTGATTTAACAAGAGGGGGGAAAGGGAAACGGAGGGAGCTTTTGGGGGAATAATAATGCACATAATTCACCCATACCCACCATCTTTACTTGTGGGCATGCTCCGTGAGAACTTCAAACACAGATAGCTTCCCACGCCTATGATCTTGCAAATGTATTGTGGAGACAAATGAACACTGCTGCGATGGTGAGCTAATGCACTATTTTACGCAATTAACTCTTCCGTCTAGCTGAGTCCTATGTCTAATCAGACTTTTCCTTCAGCATTGCTCTGCCTTACTTAAGACTTTTCTGATCTCTGCCTATATAAATACTGTATGCCCAGCCACTGAGGAATTGATTATGTAAGCAAATGTCTTGTTGCAAAATCACACACTGGCATGTATAGTTTAGTTTCTCTGCATGACCAATTATTTTTGGAATAGTTCATAATCTTTTTAGAGAAGACTTACGAGGTCTGTCTATTAAGTAACAAGACTGTGTTTCTACCTTTCAGACAAATCAGGGAGAACTGATTGTGAATACTTGAGTGGTGACCTTGAACATGTCTGAATCTGCATGACAAACATCAACACTCGTTCAGTTAATTGTTAGTCATCATTTAAAGCAGCTATGTTGTCTGTTGTGTGCTGGAAAAATGCTAAGTTTAAAAGTCGAGCAACGTGACATTCTGCAGCAACTTGAGGTGGACCCAAACCTTTTTCAAAAAACCATCACTTGTGATGAAACCTGGATCTTCCAGTATGATCCTAAGATGAAACGACTGTCAATGCACTGGAAAACACCATCATCACCAAGAATGAAAAAAGCATGTCAAAGCAAGTCCACAATCAAAGCCATGCACGTTGGTTTTTTTTTTTTTACATCAAAAAAACATTGGCAGAATAGATTCCAGAAGGCAGAACAGTGAACCAGCATTATTATAAGGAAGGTTTGACAAAGCTGAGAGAAAGAGTCAGAAAAAAAAGGCCAGAACTGTGGAAAATGTTTTCATTCTTCATTAAGACAATGTACCTGCTCACACAGCACTTTCTGTGAAGCAGTTTTTGGCTGATAAATGCCACTTGAACATCCTCCATATTTTCCAGATTTGGCACCATGTGACTTTTTCTTTTCCTTAAAGTGAAATTGTGCTTAAAGGAACACGTTTTGAGTCAATTGATGCAGTTCAAAGCAAATGGCAGATGTGTTGGCACAGCTGACAGAAACTGAGCTGCTCCACGCCTTTGACCAGTGGAAAACAAGACTGCATTAGTGTGTGAGTGTGAACGGGGAGTATATTGAAGGGGGAAAACATTAGAATTGTAACACATGTATATGAAGATGGGTTATTGTATCAGTCTCATCAATAGACAGACGTCATAGCTATGCATCTTATATGGCTTTTTAATACTTCTTGCTCTGTGGGCATCCTGCATCAAAATTTACAAAGATCTTGCCTTTTTGTAAAGGCAGTTCTCAAGGTGCAACATAGGTAGGTAGGTGGGTAGGTATCAACGGACGATAAAACATTAAAAAGACTTTCACAGATCTACAATTGTGGCAATCTAGGGCATGATGGAAATGATAGTCCAACATATATGAAGGCTAGTAGCTTTTGGGTGGGATGGCAATGGTATGTTCCTAAAAGATTTGGGTGAATAGAGAGAGAGCACACTGGATCAGAACACTGTAACACACCATCATCATCTGAAAGTTCCTGCATGGACTCAGGTGTTGAACAGCTACTTTCAGTGTTCTGGCTGTTGTTGGACGGTTGATCGCTGGCTTTACGGCGTCGACAATCATTTGCAGACCTCTGAATGGAAAAGAACACAGAAAAATACAGAAAATATATCAATTTACCAGAGATTTTGGGAGTTAAAAATACCATCAACAGAATCAGTAGCTGGCCTTCAGTGGGAGCTGTTGAGGTTCATCACCTCAAGGGTGAATGAAGCTGGGCTGAAATCCTCAACACTTTTACTCATAAGTAATCCCACTTGTTTCTATGGAAACTAACTGTTCAAGACCCCCACAACTCTCCCCCTCCCCAGCATTCTAAGGGAAGCATTTAAAATCTAGAGTTTAACATTACAGCTCTACATGTGAAATCGTGCAACAAACTATTCTCTTGTCTTTTTCATCCTCACAATCATCCAATAAGTTATAGATATTTTATCATTTCAATTCTCATATTTCATCCCATTTCACACATAAAGAACTACAACCAAAGTCAGCTAAATCTGTTATGTCTTATCAGGAATTTGAACCAGTATTCCAAAGCCGCAATAGTCTGCCCATTGGCCTGCTGGTTAAACTATTTCTCTTGAAATATCCATCCACTATGATTATCTGGATTAACCCTTCCCCAAATGATTCTGATGGAGCTGCAGACTCTAGCCTTGGAATTTGAGCAAAAAATTATAACCAGACAGAAGAAGGTGAAATCCCATGTACAATCAATATACCGTAAAATGTTTGCAGACAAAACCCTTGCAAATCAGATAGCAATTGTAACTGCATTGCCAGGTCACAGGACTACTGAATCCATAAATGAGCTGTCATCTCCCCAAACCTGGCTCAGAATGGGCTTCTGAACTGTAGGACCACAGGCTGTGGTTTGGCTTACCACCATTTAGCAAGCAGGCTGTAAAAATATGTCACATCTATCCAAATAGCATGGAAAACATCAAGTGCTGGCGCAATGGTGGACTTTCTCAAGAATCACTAGTTACCTTGTGTCGGACTTGGTTGCTGATGTGCATGTTCTTGTGAGCTGACATTCGACTGGGTAAGTGCCTCTGCATGGTTTGGAGTATCCCATCCTTCTCATATTGGGCAATGTCATTCAATGGGTCCCAGGGCCTTAAACTTTCAAAAGGAAAAAAAAAGAAGCTAGTGAGGAAAAAAGGCCACTAAGTTTACAAGAAGCCATGTATACTGTTATCTATAAATAAATATGATATGCAAGGTTTACAGCAAGAATGGAATAGAGAATTCGAATATCAAATTCTGACTAACCAATGGCCATCGGTTTTAACATAAAAATGATATGCAAGGTTTACAGTATGGCTAGAGATTTCCAGCTATGTCTTGTACAGCAGAAATTGCTCTTTCAGGTATATTGGTTGCCAAAACATCTATTCAAGAAAGGGCTTTCTAAATCAGCAATTTGTTGGAGATGTGATACTGCTAATGCTTCCTACCTATGTTTTGGAGTTATCCCACAATAGCTACATTTTGGGAGGCTGTGATGCATTGGAAAAGTGAGGGGGAGACAAGGAGCATCAGGCTTCCTCATGCCACATGACTGCAGTCATCCCAGAACTGAAGCAAAGGGACCTATTGCACCAGGAGCAGCCATGGAACAATAGCAATTTTGGCACATATTAACAGGATTTTCCCATCAATTAAAAGAGGTGCAACAATAACAACTAGAATGCGGAAGTAACAAAAGGATAGCCACAACATTGTCTGATTAGTACTGGCCAAATTCATTACTATCCCGCTGAAATTCCGCTTTAGCAGGGCAGTCCAAAGTCATTGTTATGATCTGGAGGGAAAAGCTGCCTTTTCCTCCAAAGTCTAGGTTCTATCTGGGGCTTCCACTCTAGCCATGGTGCTCTGGGAAGGCTGGCTTTGAAATCCTTCTTTCATGTGGAACAGGTAATTTTCCAAGCCAGCATTCCAAGAGCATTGGAATATGCTCCAAAATGGAACTGGAGGTGAAGTTTCCTAAATCCACTGGTCCACATGCAGACACAGTAAGGACTAAAGATTGCAATTCTATCATGGTGATCCCTACTATTGGGTAAAGTGAAATGAGGGCCCAAAGCAGCAGACTTTGGGGGGGGAAGTGTCATGAAAATACAGCAAATTACTAGCAATTTCATTTATTCTGTTTGTAATTTCTTTTGTACCATAAAGGGGAACAACTGTTTGTGAGATTTTCTTATGTGTCACACAACAGATACTAGGCAGTTGATATAAGTATATGTGTGGTGGGGGGAGCATTTCATGCTCCTCAACAGGCAGCAAAATGTTTTGGGCCAGTCCTGAATTATAGGCACACTTGCATGCAAGCCCTATTGAACTCAATGGGATTCTCATCTAAGCACGGAAGGAAATCTAGTTTGACTCAACAGTTGAAGAAAGTAGAATTTCTGCATATCTGAAGACATGGTGTGAGAAAATGAATGGCTTGCTTCAAGCATTCATGTATTTGTGAAGCTTAAAGGGTGTTTCCAGGAAATTAAGTGTGCACAAAAGAGTGCACATATTTTAAAATGCAAATGGTCAAAATGTATATAATTGAAAAAATATATACAGAAACACACTATAGTCTGTGGGGGAAAGTTGTATACATTAGGTAAATTACACATATAAATTAGGAAAACACAATGTGAATGTCGGTGCAGGAAAAAAGCCAAAGCCTTCCAATTTGTTACAAACAAGGAAAGGAAGAAAATGCAGGTGGGATTTGGAGAAGTTCAACAAAACTGGGGCTAAAAGACTTTCCTCTCCTTTTCTCATGTGCACAAGAATGCAGAGGATTAGACTGTAAATGTTGCAAACAGCTGTGAACAGGTTTTGAATTGTTTTGTGTCTAGTTCTGTGTCTAATTATCTGTGAAATGTGCAGTAATCTGTGTATGTGCTGTATATTATACAGATGATTAATCTTTTCCTTCCCCATCACAAATTTCTCCTTCTTTTGGTTGCATCAGGCAGTCTTGAGTAAAGTCATGTTGGCATTTGGTCATTTATCAGCTTTATACTTATTTATTACATTTCAGTTCCACCCAATAACTAAAAGCTCTCTGTTAGAAACTAATAATCAGAATCAGAACCAGGAATCTGTTAAATATAAGAACTGAAAAAAACCCTTTAAAATAACTAAAATTCTGTTAAAGATTTCTAACCAGTCCTCACAGAATATAATTCCCAGGTCAATCTGCAGCATGCCTCATGAACAAGTTTAAGAGTGTGGTATAAATATAGCTCAAGCACACCTACACTGTGAGTTGGGAACATATTTTTCTGTTATGGACTTTATTCTCTTGAGAGGTCATTGTTGAGGGCCATACATCAATTGTGGTTGGGAAGGTTTAACTGGTGTTGGAGGTGTAACTGGTGTTGGAGGGGAGTGTAACTGATGGGCATAACTGGTGTTGGAGGGGAGCCAAACCCCTTAGGACAGGAGTTCTTAACCTGGGCCTCATGGATGAGCTTCAGGAGGCCTGTGAACTAGACACAAAAATTATTCCCCCTCCCCACTTTGATGTTTTTCTTGCCAATTCATTTTTTTCCTGGTCTTTGTGAATTTTCAGGTATTTTCTTTTTCTCCGTCATGAGCATACATGATGATTTTTTTCTGTTATGATGATGAGGATGACCCTGCATTTTCCCCAGTTTGGGGCTCGAGGCAGCTTATAAGAGTTAAAATAAACATAGCTAAAAATTCACAGCATACACAGGTTAAAATGGAATTATCAAGTTATAAAAATATAAACCATTAAAAGCAAAATAAAACAGCACACAGAAACTCCAGCACATTTATGTAAAGTCCTTTCTCCTTGAGCAATCAGTCTTCCAAAGCCTGCAGAAGCCAAAACAAAACAAAACAAAACAAAACAAACAAAAAACCTTACCTGCTTTCAGAGAGATATCAAGGAAGGGGCCAATCTTATCTCTCTGGGGGCCCATCTAAATGGTGAAAATACCTCTCATGGAATTCACTGGGAATCCTACCTGTCTAAACGGGATCCAGTGCCAATTCACATTATTCGGAAGGAGGGGGGGGCAAGACGGCAAAAAACAACGTGGTAAAAGCCTTCTCAGATTTTCCCATACTTTTTCAAAACCTGCAAAGGGGGTATGCATTCCTGCTCATTTGGACTATCCAATGACAGGAAATCCGAAGGGAAGCACAAAGCTGATAGGCCGGTAAAGCGATAAAGCAGGGTGAATCTTTTCTGTTTTGCTATCCTATAAGATTGGAAATCATTCAACCAGTGCACCTTGGACAACTTTTTTTTTTTTAAATGGCAGTGGTGAAGAACTAACTTGAGTAAATCACTTGCAGCCGCCATCAGGAATACGAGGCTTATGGGGGCATCTGAGGCCAGAAAAAACATTTAGACATGTCATTGCTGCTGCGAGATGCCAATACTAGGAGGTACTTTTGATTTTTGCCCCTCGTGTAGATGGGCCCTGGGAAGGGAGTTCCAGAGTCTGGGAGCAGTTACCAAGAAGGCCCTTCCCTGTATTCCCACCAGATGTACCAGTGAAAGTGGTCAGAAAGAGAGAAGGGCCTCCCTGGAAGTTCTCAAAACATGGGCAGGTTTGCATGGAAGAATTTGTTGTGTTGTTGTGTGCCTTCAAGTCATTTCCGACTTATGGTGACCCTAAGGCAAATCTATCATTGGGTTTTTGTGGCAAGATTTTCTTCAGAGGGAGGTTGCCTTTGCCTTCCTGTGAGGCTGAGCATGACTTGCCCAAGGTCACCCAGTGAGTTTCCATGGCTGAGCAGGGTTTTGAACCATGGTCTCCAGAGTCGTAGTCCAACACCCAAACCACTACACCAAGCTGGCTCTATGGGAGAATATACTCCTTCAAATAACCTAGACCTGAACCATATAAGACTTTATAAATCATCACTAGCACTTTGAATTGTGCCTGGAAATGGACTGGCAGCCAGCAGAGCTGTTGCAACAAGGGAGTTTTGTGCTCCCTGTAGCCAGCACCAGTTAACAATCTGGCTGCATGTGGACCAGGTGAAGTTTTTGAACAGGAGGAGTAGCCAATACCCTAGAGGACAGGATCAAAATTCAGAATGACCTGGATAGACTGGAGAGCTGGGCCAAAGCTAACAAAATGAACTTCAATACGGAGAAGTGTAAGGTACTGCACTTAGGGCGACAAAATGAAATGCATAGATATAGGATGGGGGAGACCTGGCTGAATGAGACTACATGCGAAAGGGATCTAGGAGTCCTAGTAGACCACAAGTTGAACATGAGTCAACAGTGTGATGCGGCAGCTAAAAAGGCCAATGCGATTTTGGGCTGCATCAACAGAAGCATAGTGTCTAGATCAAGGGAAGTAATACTGTAGTGCCGCTCTATTCTGCCTTGGTCAGACCTCACCTAGAATACTGTGTCCAGTTCTGGGCACCACAATTCAAAAAGGATATTGACAAATTGGAGTGTGTGCAAAGAAGGGCGACTAAAATGGTGAAAGGTCTGGAAATGATGCCTTATGAGGAGAGACTTAGGGAACTGGGTATGTTTAGTCTGGAAAAAAGATGGTTAAGAGGCGATATGATAGCCCTGTTTAAGTATTTGAAGGGGTATCACATTGAGGATGGAGCAGGCTTGTTTTCTGCTGCTCCAGAGACTGGAACACGGAGCAATGGATGCAAGCTCCAGGAACAGAGATTCCACCTCAACATTAGGAGGAACTTTTTGACAATCAGAGCTGTTAGGCAGTGGAACGCATTCCCTCAGAGCGTGGTGGGGTCTCCTTCCTTGGAGGTCTTTAAACAGAGGCTGGATGGCCATCTGTCAGGGATGCTTTGATCAAGATTTCCTGCGTGGCAGGGGATTGGACTGGATGGCCCTCATGGTCTCTTCCAACTCTGCAATTCTATGATTCTATGATTCTTCCAAGGCAGCCTCACATAGAACACATTGCAGTAATTAAAATATGATGCAACTGTGGCCAAATCTGATGTCTCAAGAAATGAGCACAGCTGGCACACAAGCTTTACCTGTGCAAATGCACTCCTGGCCACCACCAAAACCTGAGCTTGCAGGATCAGGGTTGAATCCAGAAGAACACTCAAGCTGCAGATCTTCATCTTCAGGGTAAGTGTAACCCCATCCAGCACAGGCTGAATCCCTATTCCCTGAACTGCCCTTTGAATGACCAGGAGCACCTCTGTCTTGTGTGCATTAAGTTTCAGTTTGTTCGTCCTTGTTCAGTCTGTTCCTGATGACACACACCTAGTCTATGTGAAGGAAATCAATCTCCATGGTAATAAAATAAAGTGTGTACAAAATATGTTGTCTATTTTATTATGTTTACTTTTCTGTGTGTTTGTGAGTCATTGGCTTTGATTAGATTCTCAAAGGAGTCCATGACTCCCGGAAAATGCTAAGAATCATGGGGCACAGTTAGACAGGAGAATTAATTGCGAAAAATAGCACTTTACCTCCCTATTGCATCAGTGTTCATTTAGTCCACAACTCATTTGCAAGATCACTGGCATGGAAAATTAGCCGAGTTTGCAGTTTACGTGGAGCATGCCCCCGAGAATAGATGGTGGTCGCGAGTGAACTGTCTGCTGAAAATCTCCCTCCATTCTCCTCCCCATTTTTGTACTTGAATGACAGATGTGGAAGAGCGATTTTCTGCTTTAAACCCCACCTTTTTTTGCTCTGCTGCTTGAATGATCATGCACACGATAGTTCACCTAAAAAACACACAACAATGGCGGCTCTGGCCACTTCGTCCTTTGTAAGCCCGCCCCTGCCAAGGTCCAACCAATCAAGTTTTACTTCTTCAATGTGCCCTTATTCAAATTGGTTGCTTACACTGGTGGTTATGCACATTTTAAAATTTTACGTAATTTAATTTTTACGTCAAGTAATTTTTAAAAAAGATCGCAAGAGACAGTGAATGCTGTTATTGCAAACTATTTGGAGTTTTTAGCCGCCTCTTTCCCAATATGGCGAATTCTGGCAGAAGCTCATCTGGACAAAAGGTATTCTGCCTGCATTATTTGTGGATTTTTTTTGTCGTCTAAACAACCCCACTGTCTTAGGTGAGCTCATTCCTGTTCTCTCTCTGACTCTCTCATACACTTGCTCACTCATTCTTGTTTACCTTCCTATTGAGCAGCCTGCTGAGAAAGGATCACATTGGTCTTACAGGAACCCAAGCTGATCTCTTGCAGAGGGCTTTTGCTGAGGGCTTCATGAAATCAGACCAAAAGCTGCATATGGCCCTAGAACTGCACATTTCTCCCTCCTAAATGACACAGAGAACTTTTCACCATCAAACACTCCAGAATCACTCACTCTTCATATTTGTAATGCCATTCATTGGTGGCAGGATCGTGCCAGAAGAGGCGAGGCTTCCACTCAATTCTGTTCTCCTTTCGTTCCCGGGTTGTATTCCTCTGTTCCTCTTCCAACACAAACTTCTCTTGAGTTGCTTTGTTCTGGTCCCCTTTGCTGATGGCACTTGTCACATGCTGCCAGAGTCTATAAAAACAGCACAATAAGTGACCGTAGTCAGTGATGAGGTTCAGGGGCCCTAGAAGTATTTTTAAGGGGAATGGGAAGAGGCCTAAGACCAATATTAAATTAAAAATAATTCCCAGAAGTACTGAAGAGACATCATTCCTTAATATTAAACAACTAAGAGCTCACAGTTCAGAGACTGGGTCTCTTCCCTTTCAGCCTCCACTCTTTCTTTCATTGTTGGTGTGGGACAGGGGAGATTTAACCCTCACACCCACCGTGGTCATGGTCCAATCAGGATCACTGTGCCCAAAATTTCTATTGAAAAACAGAATCCATCAAACATATCACTACTTTGCAATGTAAATTGCTGGTGCAGGGGACAAGAAGGTTCCAGATCATGACCACAGTGCGTGCGTGTGCACGTGTGCACACACTTACAGTATTAACATGTCCTATCCCACACTATAGGGACCCAGCAAGATTCCCGTTCCTTTCTTTCTCTACAGTAAGCTGAAATTACATCTCTAAAGATTCTGTCTGCTCATTCTCTCAGGCTGAATGAGAAGGAGGTTTGTACCTTTTAGAATCCTTTATTTATCAGCCATCTCACTTACTCAAGACTCTTGCTAAGGTCCAGAGCAGACATACTGTGAGTTCCTTCTTCCTTTGCTTCAGCTTCTGAATAACCCATAGGAGGCTATCTGTCTTTCTGCTCACTCGCTTACCTCTCAGATTCAAATTCTGTTTGCTCTTCAAACAGCACAATATGACGCTTCAGTCTCTGCTTTCGCACCTCACTGGTTGGGTTCCAGAAAATCTCTGTGCTGCCATTTTTCAGGTCATTTATATATACTTCTCCATCCTGAAAAGGAAGAAAACAAGCAACAGGATTTAGTATTAGCATAAAACAACAGACCTAACTGCTCCGGCTCCTCAAGGAGTAAATGAAGGAAGTACTTGATTCTCTTATGATGAACTGTTCTTTCACTCATTCTTTCTTCTACTACTTCACCATATTCTCTAATGATGAATTCTACATTGTAACAACTTTCGAGGAGAGAACTATCTTTTGTGTTATGTTATTCTACAAACTCTCAAGAACTTTCAGGAACTATGGAATGGCCTTATTTACTAATATTACCTTGTAATATGTATGTAGCAATATGATAAATAACAATTAAATAAAAGAATGCAAATTAAAGGTTTTAGTACTAGCATAACACAGCAGAAAGGTCTACCTGTGCTCCTCAAGAACTAAGTGACCAGTGTGTTCTAGTGGATCCAGTAATTAGTCTAAGAGTGGGATGACTCAGGTTCAAATCCCCACTGAGTTATGAAGTATACTGGGTAACCATGGACCAATCCCTCATTATTGCTTATGCTGTTCTAGCTAGGCCTGATGGGAGTTGTAGGCCAAAATTCATCTGGAAGGCCACAGTTGCTCATCCCTGATCTAACCATTGCTTCACTGGCTCATGCTCAAGCTTTATTTGCTAGATTGAAGTCAAGTTAGTTAAATTTTCAGAATTTGAGCCACCAGTGTGAATCACATCGGCAAGATTTATGTCTGAGCTAATGGATGGAACTGCTGGTTGCATCAATTTTATACCAGAACCTTTTGTTTTTAAATTCAAGATCTGTTTCAAAGCAGCATGAAACACAAAACCATTCCCGACTGTCCCTTGGCAGTCTGGGCATGTATTTTTAAACTGTCAGCAAAGAAGATTATGATTTCTTACCCAGTGTCCATCGAGGCTTGCCAGCACTTCTTCTCCTGATTTAATCTTCCCCGAGATTTGATTAATGCTTGTGCTGCCACCAAAGAATGGCTGTGGGAAGAAAAAAATATTGCTCAGTCTGAAGAAAACAACCCCAAAACTAAAATTATATCTGTTGGAGGCTAGAAAGGAGCAAAATTGACAGCTCTTAAAATTCAGACGAGTCCAGTCCTGCATCCTGGTGATCCTATGCTCCTTTCTGGCCTCCAGTTGATACAATTTCTGTCATGTGACAAAACATACTGTAGGTTGTGAAGATATACATTTCAGGCATCTGCATGGCAAAGTGCTCACTGGATAGTTTTGACAAAGTTTCATGTGCATAATCAGGGACATCCAGATTACATACTGCTTGTATTATCCTGTGTGCACCAACTTGGGACAACTCTGGTACTTAGCGATGACTTGACTACATTACAACCAGTGGTACAGGATTGAATTTAGAACTGCAGGCCTGCAAGATTATAGTTCTCATAGCCATGTCTTCAAGAAGACTCCAAAAATGCAGGGTCATGTACCAAAGAGCAGTAGCATGCGGTGTAATACCCAATTTATTAGGATCAGCTGACCATCATAGAACAGCAAGCTGGCAAAGTTGAGGGGCAGATGACATCTTATCCCCTGCTACACAAACAGACCCAAAATTTGACCCTGTGGGTCCTGTTTTCTCCTACAGCACTGTTTAAAACTGTATAACTCCATCCTGAAAAGCCCTGAAGAGACTTGTACTCTTTTCAGAGGTGCTGTTGAAATCTTTATTTAGGATACACTCTTGTTAGAGGCGTCCCATGATTTTATTCATGATACCGCCTCCTCCCTTTAACATGCATTGCATATAACTTTTGTAAACACTGGGAAGGCCTGCAAGACTGGCTTCAGTTGGAAAACTAACGGCGGGGGGGGGGACAACTTTGAAAAGAAAACAGAAGCAACTACAAAAAGGAAGTGGAACTAGAGTGCTGGAGACAAGTTCAAAATGTGAGACAAAGCTGGTTACCTTCAATTTGAATTCCAGTTCAGCCCTATGATTGCTTTTCTCACAGTCAATGGTAACCTTCCCTCCAAGCTCCATTGTCATGGTACCATAGAGAATTCCTAGAAATGAAGAAAAGAGAAAACAAATAATTATCAACAGGATATCATTTTTGCAAAAAAAATTAACTATAGTTGTCCCTTCACATTTGCTGGGAGTTAGTTCCAGGACCCCCGTGGATACCAAAATCCGTGAATACTCAAGTCACATTATATGCAATGGCATAGCAAAATGGTGTCCCTTATATAAGATGGCAAAAATCAAGGTTTGCTTTTTGGATTATTATTTTTTTAAAAATACTTTCAAGCCGTGAATACCTAAATCTGTGGATACCAAATACGTGGATACGGAGGGAAAACTGTATTAACCACTATCAATTTTTGCACAGACTATATGGTGCTCAAATAGCTTGTTCACTACAACTTGCATAAAAGGATAATGAAAGAATCCTGGTTCATATATATATATATATATATACACATACACACATATATGGTTACATAACACCAACCTGAAAGAAACATTCCCACTTTCTTGTGTTCTGTGGCACATTCAACAAAACCACAAAAAGATCTGACCTTAAGAGTTTTATAGACATGGGGTATTAGCACTTATTTATTAGATACATTTATGTCCTGCCTTTACTCAAAAGAACTGAAGGCGGCATATGTGTCTGTCCTCCCACTTTTTTCTCAAAACAATATTCTGAGGTAGGTCAGGCTGAGAAAAGAATGACTTATCCAAGATCACCCAGTGTTTCTTGGCTCAGTGAGGCCTAGAACTCAGAACTCCCAGGTGCCAGTCCACTACATCACATTGGTTTGTCACCCATCATCTATGTTGTAGGTAGGCAGATTGTCCATCACTTCTGACCTGTAGGGTGATTTTAGGTCAATTGAGACCATCCTGCCCAATCCTGGTTCTATAAAGGACTGTCTTGGCTTCTTTGTGCCCAAGCAGATTGTTAGCTGCCATTTTAGCCCTTACTGTTTCCTCCTGTGACTCCAAGTGCAGGACTAATGGGAGGAAGAGGGAGAGGAGCAGAGCATGGCAGTCATCTGAACTGGACAAGGAGCAGGAGGTGAGAGCTAGCAGCATGGCATTCTTTGAGGATTTTTTTTTTTTTACTTTGCACCTCAAGGGAATGGAGGTGAGACTGGTTTCTCCTTGGGTCATTCAAATATCATGAGCTCCTGGACAGAAGCCAGGGAAGGAAAGGAGGAAACCCTGTAGCCACCACAGGTCCCATTTGTTCTCATTTGTTCTCCTCTTTTTCTCAATGTGTGCCAGAACCAACCCGGGAAGGAGAGAGAACTGCAGGCAGGCCCAGCTTGGGAGTCCCATGATCTCTTTCCAAAGAGCTCTCACAATGTTTTTTCTATTGTGGCAAAAAGAAGGAGGGGAGGTGAAGCTCTTCCTGAGCAAGTGGGGTTGCTCAGGAACCACACTACAAACACCCCCATTTCATTTTGCCCCATAATAGTTTAGAAAGATTGCTATCCTTTCCCTTTATGACTGGGGTCCAGGAGCCTGCTCCAGGCTCTACATCCTGCTGCAGGTCTAGTGTGGGTACTGCATTGAGAGCCTATATCTGTTTTCAGTGTATCCTTAGCGCACAGACAAACGGACATCAGCACATGCAATGACACATGAACCATCAAGGGCAAGAAAGCAGGGAGCAAATCTTCCCTTCCTCCCCTGTTCCTCAGTAAACAAAGATTGGACTGTGTTCTACAGTTGAAAGAAAGCTTTGCAAGAGGTTGGCCATGGCTGAAGTGCATTAAAGTTTAGAATTTTCAAGTAGAGCAGAGCAAGTCCAGAGTTTGGGAAATGTCTAAGAAAAGCAACTATGTTGTTTTTAGTTCTGTGTAACAGTGCGTAAGACTGGGATGTGCAGTTTAAGATAAACTTTGTACATTTTGATTTGGTCATAATGCTGAGAGTAGTAGTTTTATAATTTGATAATAAAAACCTCAAGTACTGACTCAGATGGATTGCATTTGTACATGTATAGGCAAATCTCTATAGGGTTATACAGAGAGAGCCTTCTCAGTGGCTGTTCCCAGACTTTGAAACTCCCTCCCTGAGGAGGCCAGAATGGCCCCATCCTTGCTCTCCTTCCATCAGCAAGTCAAAACATTTTTTCTGCTGTTAGGCTTTTAAAAACTGACTGGGGTTGGGTTTTAATGCTGTGTGGTGCTGTTTTTAAGGTTTGTGTATGATTGTTTTTTTATGATCAGCTATTAATTTTAATATTTTTAATGTTTAATGTTTTAACTTTATACATTGTTTAATTGCTTTTTAAGTAAATCTTATATTTATACTTTTATTAATGACTTGGTAAAAACAATTTGTATTGTTTTTAAATACTGTATTTTGTTAGCCACATTGAGTTCCCTTATTGGGCAAAAGGCAGGATATAAATGAATAAAATAAATAAAAATGAAACAGGGTGGCCAGGTACAAAAAAGGACATTGCTCTGGACCTTTAAACATTGTGTAGAACAGGAATTTCAACACAAAACAGTATTTTACAAAAGTATTATTTTGCATGATTCTGTATCCAGCTATTCATGAGGCAACTGCAACTACCTGAGTTCCCATATCACCATTTGGCCACTAGCCCCATCTGGTGGGCACTGGCAGTCTGATCTATTATTTACAGTTGGACCTCTGTATCTGCACGGGTTTGGTTCCTGGACTTACCATGGATAAAAGAAACTACGTATAACAGTGAACCCCATTATAATAAAGGACTTTTGGTAAAAACATACCATAGAATTGTGTTGGAGGACCTAGAAGATGCCTCTAGGAATTTTTCACCATGACTCTATGGTATGTGTCCTTATTTTGGGTCCTGCGGATAACTGAAACCACGAATATTGGGACCATGGATACAGGGGTCCAACTGCATTTATATTTTTTTAATTAAGTAGATCCACAATGCTGAAGTCTTTCTGTTCCCAACACAGACTTGTTATAGGTAGAAGATCCTGTGTTTGCTGATGAATGCCTCTTTAAGGGAGAGGAAAGAATCCCAAAGCAGAGGACATAAGACCTGCAGTTCACCATCCTACCAACATCTCACCTTTGCAGTGCGCATAGGGCATAGTAATAATGTACTCCTCCCCACTGCTCAGAAAAGTCAGCTTAGCTTGTCCATCCAATAATGCTGAAAGAGAATTACCTGTAGAAACAAGAGCACTGATGATTATCTAGTTATGTTGTGATCACCCCACTTATAAATGGGCAACAGGAGAATGATATATGTAAGCCAAACCTTTAAAAAACTTTTTTTTTTAGAAATACATGGGCTGCCTCGTTTTTCTTGCCTTTTAAGAGGAAGTGCAACTGGTTTTACGGGGAACCACTGGGATGTCCCAGCAGCCTGCTCTTCTAGATCAAGGATGGGCAAAGCGTAGACCTCCAGATGCTGTTGGATTGCAATTCCCATTAGCCCCCTAGCCCACTTTTCTCCAGAAACATTCTGTCATGTGTATAAGTAAACATGAAACCCACCCATACAACAGCATGAACTGAGTTTTTCAACTTACCAGTTTTGTTTGAGATGACTTTGCAACAAGTATTTGTTTGTTACATTTATACCCTGCCTATTCTCCTAGGAAGTCAAGATGACACATATGGTATCCCACCCATTTTTAAAAATATTTTATAACAACTCAGTAAGTTAGTTTATGTTGAGAGATAATGACTCATGCAGGTTACCTAGTGAGAGTTTTCAGTGAATTTGAACCCACAGCTCCAAAGTCCTAGTTCAACACTTACAAAATACTGAGTTTCATTTATTAATCATTCTGTCTGGGAGACTTTTGAGAGCCTCCAGTTTGCAGACTATTGGAGAGGAAGGACTGAGATGTCTGCTCTGGCAGTAGTGGTGGAGCTGTGCCCAGGCTCTGGACAAGCAATGGTTGTCTAAGGAGACATTGGGTACCCTGTTATGCAAGTTCAGACAATGTTGAACCACTAGCACAAGCTCTGGTTGAGAGAGCACAGTACCCACATAGGATCCCAGCCACAGAGACAGACTATTATCCTCTACATGTGTATTGCCAAGTCAAATGCTGATGTCAGTGGCCAGTCCTGTCCCTGTCTTTCCTTCTCTGCATATGCCAGAGGGGAGGTCCACTTTTTCTTAACCCCCTCATGCCGCATATTAGTCCTTTACCTGCAATTATTTTACAGTTGTAAACACTGCTTCGGAGACTGGAGGAGAGGGTGTGACTGTGCAATCTTGGCTCCAGTCAGCTTTCTCTGGTAGGCCTCCCACCCACCCTCACCTCATATTCCAGCTAAGCCATACTGGAAACTTGAAGAACTTGTTTTGGGCAGTTTATCTTCGAACAGAAAAAAAAATACATTTGTACTGAAGATAGCAGTACAGGCTGGCCTCCCTGATATTAAAAGGGTAAGTCTGTCTTCTACCTAAGTGAACTTGACATTTCACAATGCAGGACTGAAATATCCCATGAAGCATAACAAAATACAATTTACTTTTCTTTCAACTGGCAGAAGCAAAAGGAAGAATTACAAGCTCATACCAGGGAAACCCCTTTCCTTTTGTAGGTCGCTGGTGACCCTGATGTCTTACCATAAAACTTCGATTTGGCTAGAATGCTGCCAGTAATACAGAATCCATCCTTCCTGTTACTGACATGAAAGGCTGATACTGGAGGGTGATGAGAAACCTACAAGGAAAGACAATACAATACAATTACACACAAATACACTTCATTCAGATGGTGCTACATAGCACAAAGAGAACCAATGTGGTGTACTGGTTTGAGCGTTGGGCCACAATTCTGGAGACCAGGGTTTGAATCCCCGCTCAGCTATAGAAACCCACTGGGTGACCCTGAGCAAGCTTTACACTCTCAGCCTCAGGGAAAGGTAAAGGGAAACCCCCGCTGAATAGATCTTGCCAAGAAAGCCCTGCCTTAGGGTTGTTATAAACTGGAAATGACTTGAAGGCACACAACAGCAATATACACGGTAGCACAAAATGTTTACTTTACTTCTGGGTTACAGAGAAACTCAGAGTTACCTGCTCAGCTATATAAAATGTGTGACTGTTTGTCTGTGGATGAAACCAGCAACAACGAAAGGTCTCTCCCAAAATGGGATTGTATGGCTTTTTTATTCCCTGGAAGAGAGAGGTCATTATATCATTAAAAGTTACATAATTAAACCTTAGTGCCCCAATATTTGCCCCCAAAGTAAGTTTCTACAATAGATGCACTGTTGATGTGAATCAAGACAACAAACCACACTGCAATGTCCACTTAGGCACCACCTGAACCATCTGGATGCATATTTTAATGCCGATAAGGATACAAATATCCATCCAATGCTACTGCCCCTTATGCATGTCTACAAAGGGACTGGTGCAGCCTGGGGTTTTGTTTGACTACAACTCCCAGAAACCTTTGCCACCAAAGTCAACAGTGACGAATACCAGGCGTTGTAGTTTAACATCTGAAAGACCTCCCTTTGCTTATCACTGTTTTTCATGAATCTTATTTAGCTCGTGTGAACCCAACTGGACTATGCCACTTCATTGCTTTTTCATTTGGCTTTTTAATCTGCTGCAACACTAGAAGACTGTGAGAAGCAAACTACAGTATATCTATAAATCACTTAACAGAGTGTTATGCAAAAAAAGTTGTCTATGGACCAGTGTTGGTATGCAAGCCTTTGGCAGCTGGTCACAGTGAGTTTCTAGGAAAGAAAGAAACAGTTGTAGCCAATAGGCACAAATGGAGTATTGGTCCCTGGCTCATTAGGGGGGAAAAAAGGATCGCCAGTCCCCATATCAGGCTCTTCTCTGCATCCCAGCACCAATGGGGAAATACATTGTGGAGGACCTGGGAGATGGCCTTCTCTGCAGTGGCACCCCAGATGTGGAATGCCCTCCCCCTTGGATGCCAATGTTGATATCATTTTGGCACCAAACCCTAACATGGCTTTTTATTAAAGCCTTCAGGCCTCATTGACTTTATCCAGGCTGTGTATGTGCTATGGTTGTACTATTTTAAGTTGCTTTAACAGGTTTTAAATTGTTTGTTTTTTAACTGATAAATGGTTTAATATATTTTTAGTCTTTTAAAATTATATTCTTTATTGTTTTAATTTTTTAAATTATAAACTGCCCTGAGATTTTTAGATATAGGGAGGGAGATAAATATTTTAAGCCAAATCAGTATAGTGGCTTGAGTGTTGAACTAAAGAGTCGTCCAGATAATGAAAATACTCCTCATAGAATTTGCACAGAAGACAATGTGTCTTAACGTGATCTGAATGAGATTCATGGTATTCAGAAGGAGGGCGGCTAAAAACTCCACAAACTACACAGTAAAAAGATTTGTGGTTTTCCCCAAAGTTTCCCGGAAAATGAGCGGAGATGCACATTTTTGCACATGTGGCCGTTCAAATTTTCATCACTGTGCATTTTCACTCTACTGCCGATTATTGGAGCTTGTGGCTGCGCCATTTGAATAGATGTGAACAGATGTGAATAGGCGAAAAATGGTGGAGACAAAATGACGTTACTGCAAATGGGCGAAAACGTGCACCCACTTGCAGTATACCATCGTGTCTAGAAAAGTCCCAAGACTCTGGAGACCAGGATTCAAATCCTTGCTCAGCCATGGAAACCCACTGGGTGATCTTGGGGAAGTCACACTCTCTCAACCTCAGAGGAAAGCAAAGGCAACACCTTTCTCAACAAATCTTGTGAAAAAAATGCCCATGATAGATTCACCTTGGGGTCTCCATGATTCAGAAATGATTTGAAGGCACACAACAGCAACAACAAAAGCATCAATTTTAATAAAACAAAATCGAATATCAGATAGCATGAGAAGCAATGATTAATTTAATAATGTTGTTTATTCCCCATAACACCAAAAGATTTTGGAAAATTTGTAAACTCATCATGGCAGCTTTTCATTAAGAGCATGATTGTATCTCAGAAGACTGAAACGCAGATGAACAAAGGCCCCTAGTTACCGTAATCCTCAAATATGACTGAAGCATTGCCTTACCTTTGGCTTTTTATAAAAGCCCGATAAGTACCATCTTAAGACTTGCTTGATTCGACAATATGGATCCTCTTCTAGAACAGCTCTATGGGAGGAAATATAATAGCTATTTTACTTGCTCTGGGTGGCTTTAGTATAGGCACAAGTCTCCACAATTAATTCATAGAGAAGTAATATCTTATCAGATGCAAAAAAGTAAAAATTAAAATTAAAAAAATTAGCTTTCCACTTTGTGCCCCTATCTGTGTCTGCAAAGACAACAAGTTTATTTTTGTCACCAGAATTCTATTATGACCTTTTATTTAACGTAAATTTACATATACTTCGCTAAGCAGCAGAGGTGCTAAGAAACTTTAGTGAATTGTGAAGATGCATATCAGGACAATGGCAAGAGCACTCAATGTACATTGGTGCCCAATGGCACCAACTGTGCAATGATCACATTGCTTGCTCTGCTATGTAGTAATGTAACAGCAGCTCTATACTGGATATGGATGTTGCAGAACTGCCCAATTCTAATTCCCACATATGTATGCCCACTTACAAAGATGTAACTTCCACACAGGATTCCAGCCTGTATCTGTAAATGACATTCAAAATATTCTTCAGAATTTCAGAATTTACTTTACCAATCTGTTTTCTCCCTTTCCCATAAATCTCAACAACTAAGCCTCTGTACACCAGTGGGCACCTGGAGAGGATGTGGTGGAATTATTGTTGATTACCAACTGGCAAGGATGCAATATCAATTGCATCACAGATTTCCCCATTCCCTCATCCTCACAACTCCCATAAGCAGTTCTATGACTAAAGGTCACCAGAGTGGATTTCTGGCCTGATTTACTGTGCCCACCGATTAACTCTGAGAGCCTATGCATTATCAAGACAATCTTTCAAGCACACAAACATCCCAGCTATAGCCAAGCTGGCGCTCTTGCACATCTGTGCACAGATGTGCTCGACATCATCAAAAAGCTGGCCAGTGCTGCTTACTGGGAAAGTAGGTCGGCGTGATAATAATAATCAGAAAGCTTATTGAGGAAGGAGCGGGGCTCTAAGATGAATGTGGGTAGAACCACACGAGACAAGTCCATGCCGGGCCGCAGCTGTTTCAGAAGGATCCACATCAAGCTCTTGTTTTCATCAGACACTGTTTCTGTTTGAGAGCATTCACCTGTCTAAAGAAATAAATAAATCCTTAGGTTACACTGAACCTCTGTGAAGTACTGTGTCAAGGTTCGGACAGGCCTAGTTGATGGTGCAGCCAATGAGATCCCCAGATATTTTTTTAAAAACTGGTTTAGTGGTCCATACACACTATACATGATAACAAAGTGCTATAATTACATAGTGTAGTTACATTCCCCACCAAAATATTTTGAGTTAAAAGTTAGTTGAAATTAAGGTTAAATTTTAAATAGCTTCTTCTCCTATCTATTATTGAGAGTATTTCCAGACATATTGATTGATTGGATTTATACCCCACCTTTCTCCCAGGATGGGATCCAAGGTGGACTGGATTACTTTGAAATTATACAGGACCCCCACATTTAAATGTAGATATGATGTATTCTTTCAAAATGAGACCAAAGTGATTCCTTAGGATGCAGCCATCGCAGTTAAAGGGGATTAATAGTGCTATAACTATGTAATGTGAATAGGCCCTAGCTCACTAGTGAACAGACATTCCTTGTACAGGAGGAAATGGCTTCCCAATTTTAACACCATCACCATAACCTTTATCATACATTCACATGAATTCTTGAATGCCAGAATTTCAATTCATAGATTAGTTAGAGTTTTGGGATATTGCTTTTTTGGACTACAACTCCCAGAATCAATACCTATGCTGGTTGGGGACTCTGGGAGTTGTAGTCCAGAAAAATAACTCTCCCATCAGGCACACTACATGGGTATGTGGCAAAGGTATGGTGCTCAAAGCAAAAACATGCCCCAGATGCCCCAGAGAAATCACGGTCCTTTTCACACAACACCATTATAGCATTATGATTCCACCTTAATGGCCATGGGTGCATCCTATGGAATCCTGGGGGTTGTAGTTTGGGGATGCCGAGAATTCTAAATACCACCCCCTCCCTCCTCTAAAGCTGCAAATCTGAGGAGTCTATAGGATGGAGCCATGGCAGTTAAAGTGGAATCACAGCACTCATGTCCTGAAGCTGGCTATGCAGCACTGCTGTGCTGTGCAAGTTTGCTGTGAGAATTTAGTATCATGTCACTTGTAGTAAGTGCACAGCTCAGTTTGATAAAAAGAAGAGTTGAGAGCAAGGACCAACAAAACCTTTCTTTCTCTTTCTATTGATTTTTATTAGTTATAATACATCATGTGCCAACGATAAACAACATCCCTAAGCTTGATCCTCCTTGGATAATGGAAACTATTAGAAAAAAAAGATTGCAGTTGTGCTATAGGCCACGATGTGTATTGATCTGTCTATGCTTTCAGCAGATGTATTTACCAATTGTACAGGGACATAGATCTTGGTCTTGCACACATATAGTCCAATGAATAGAAAATCAAGCTTTTTCAACATCATTCATCAAATGCTTCAAACACAAAATTACATTTTTAACTGAGTTAACTGTATATCTTTTTAGTACTCAACAAAACAAAACAAAACACAAGCATACATAATGATTTAAAAGTAGCTGCTTTCCCTCATAAAATGACTTTTGGCAGTATACCTGCATTCTAGCCATCTTCCAAGAAAGCTAGAAAAATCAATCGTAAGCTTTTTGTAGTGTGTATACAGGGGACAGTGGAAAAACAAAATCCTAATGCCATAATTTTTGAACCACAGAGAAGGGCAAACAACCTTCCACATTTTAGAAGATTGTTATTCTTCAGTGGATTGTCTCCAAACATTACAGAGTATATTTGTCAACTGCAGAGAATATATGTATAAGAAAGATTGACATCTTCCAAAAGTATATATTTACAAGGAGATTATTTTCTATAAATGGCCTGGTACACATCTCTTGGTGGCTAAATATCCTAAAGGGACCAGATCCTGTCTGATCAGACCTGCTTAATACTTGGATGGGAGTCCATCAATGAATACCAAGCGCTATACCTCAGAGGAAGTAACTTGCCATTGTTCTGGATGTTTCTGTTGGTTTCTCTTAACGTTTTCCCTTGAAAACTATATAGTTGGCCCTCCACATTTGCAGTTTTAACTTTCACGAATTTGATTATTCGTGGATTATTTGCTGCCATCTCTGCTGCTGCCCTACGTCATTTTTAAATAAGGACTGCAAGCCTTGTGAGACTGAGAGAGACTGCAAGTGCATGATGAAGCTTGTAAGTCCCTATTAAAAATGGTGTACGGCAGCAGTGGAGGCAGCAGGTATGGAAGCCAGGTGAGGGCAGGTGAGCGAAACTGAGGAATGGAGGAAATTGAGGCACAGAGGGCAGCAAGGTGTTGCTGGTGAAACAGAGACGCATGTGATGTGCAGCAGTAAGAGCAGCTACTACTCTGCCAGGGCCTCTTCTTCACAGGGAGGTGCCCAAGTCTATCTGCTGCCACTGCCGCTGTGCCCTGGCCTGGACCATGACACTACATTCCTTCTCAACCATCGCCTCTGCCTGTCTTCTCCCTACTCCTGTGCTCAAGTGGCGCCTCCAGACAGAGGAGTTTCCATGAAGGTGGTGTCAGCAGATGGCCAAGGCTCCGCCATCACCTCCTCCTCATCCTGCAGCTGCTCCACAGGGACTGCCGCTGCTCTTGCATGGGAAATGAGCATGCTACTCATCGAGCCGCTGCTGCCGCCACCTCAGCTGTCCTATGCTGCAGTCAGCAAGTGTCCCAGGAATCAGGTGGTTAGAATGCAAGAGCTGTCAAGTAGTTCATGCAGTCCAAGTTATCCAACAAGATGAAGGGCAGAACAAGTCGGTGCTTATCAGTTATCCAAGAGTTGCTATAACAAGTCAGCAGTCTAGATACAAGAAGCTACATACAAGAAGCCAGTGGCATCATTGGCATTACCTGGGTGAAAGAGAGACACACGTGGTACACAGCAGCAGGAGGATGAAGAGGAGGAGAAGTAGACTCTGTGCACTGCTGTTGCCTCAGCTGCCCCACTGGTTCTTGGACTGCAGAGGCCTGCTACTACTCCTCTTCCTCCTGCTGCTACTGTACACCATGTGTCTCTGTTTTGCCTGGGCAATGCCAATGACCCCACTGGCTGGGGCTTGCGAGGCTGAGGTGGCAGCAGTGGCTCTGGGGAGTATGGTCAGTTCCCCATGCAGGAATAGCAGCGGCCCCAGTGGAGTGGCTGTGGGACAAGGAGGAGGTGACAGCAGAGCCCTGGCCCTCTGCTACCCACTTCATGGAGACACCTCCACATGGAGCCGCTGCTTATATACAGGACAAGGGAGAAGACAATGTGGAAACAGCAGGGGATGGAGAAGCACGGGTGACAGCAGTGGCGGTAGCCAGACTCAGGAACCTTCCTGCAAAGTAGAGGCCTGGGTAGAGCAGTGGCAGCCTCTGCAGCCCAGTCAGCAGCTGAGGGCGGTGAGGATGGGTGTGAGGAAGCAGGCAAGGGTGGGTGGAGGAGGCAGGGAGGGTGGCACGGTCTGGTGTCTTTTACTCAGCACTGCTGCCCAGCCAAGAAAGAACACGGGAAGGAGCTGTTTGGGTGAAGGCAGGCCCCCATGCAGGGGTGGGCACACACAGTGGAGAGCTCAGAGAGCCAGCAAGCATGTTAAATTTGGTTTGGGTGGGTGGGTGGCTTAAAATATTAGCTTTTTTCCACTTCCACAGGGATCATGAATCCCCAACCCCCGCGAAAGATGAGGGCAGACTGTATATCCTTTCCCTTCATCATGCTCTGTAGAATTTGTTCCCAAGTTTTTCATAAGCAATACATTTGCAAATGTCTAGCCAATCCCATTTACAGTTAAGTTTGTTGCCAAGAATAGCTTTTACTTCTATGCCAGTAAATGTTCCATACAGGCAAGAGAAGCTATTTCTATATGGTGTCATCAGGATAATCACTCAGATTGGAATCCTAAACACACTTACAAGGGAGTGAACCCAGCTGAGCACAGTGGGACTTAAGTACATAAGAACAGAACTGGCTTGCTAATCCACAATTCTGCAAGTATAGTTCTTTTTTTTTATGGTCCATCTACATTTCAAGACTGGCTCTAGGTTTCCCATAACAAAGAAATTTACAATAAGGAAAGGTTAACAAGCCTCTTGGTAATTGGACATAGAAGTATTCAAGTGGGTAACAAATAATGTTATGGTCCTAATAAGCCATTTAGTGTAGTCCTTTGGCCTATTATCATTCATTGTTTTTTTCATAATGAGAAAGAAAACTAACATAATTTGCATCACTCACTGGAACAGAGGCATGTTAAATTGGCCAAGAAAACACATTTTTGGAGCAATGACTCCTCTCCTGCTGCTTCTGGCAAAAGACCTTGTCAGTGCTACTTAGCTCTTTATGATAACCCAGGTTGCAGCTCTCAGTAATCCCAGAAATGCACAAGTGAGGCAGTAGCACTGGAATTGAGGTGAATATGGTATCATAAGCTGATATCAAAAAAGTTGTAAAAGAAATGACATGGCGTAAAGACGGTTCTATTGTAATAGCATGAGAGGGGTTGGGAGATCAATGACAAACCTAAGATAAACTCAATGACTAGACAGGCTGAAGCAATCATTACCTCCCCAAATTCTTCATAGTTCTGTTCTAAGTAGGTTGTTCCTTTATTTTCCTGGGACAACTCCCCATGGATTTCAGACTGATCACTCTCACTCTCATTTGTTTTCCGGCTGTTCTCATGCATTTCATTCTCAGACTCTTCTATGTTGTCTCTCTCAGATTTGTCTGAAAAAGCATCATTTTCCAGGTGATGGTTCTCCAAAGCTGACTCATTAAGACTGAAACATACAAATGGTAATAACAGGTTAGTTCCAAAGTACTAAAAACTAAGTGAAGCAGGTTACTGACCCATGCCATGGAACAAGGGCCAAGAAGTATGAGTTTGCACTCAAGGAAGAGTCCCTTGGAGACTCTCGAGGAAAGTTTGGCCAAAGATGTTCTTGCGTGTGACAATCATTAGGACTTTCACCTGTTCAGAGACATCTTGGCTGAGTCACTATACAAGCTTGAACTAATCAAGCAGTTACTAATATACAAAGTCAAGCTAGGGAAAGGAAGGTACAGAAACATTGTTGCTGATGTCCATTATTATTTTATTGCATTGTTTTAATTCTACTGATTCTTAAGCCAATCCTACAAGTGAAAAATGAGAACAGATTACTGATTCTTGAAAATGTGTGGCTAGCAACATTTGTTCTCATAAATTTGCCTCTACAAAGAGCGTAAGAAGCTTCACTATGAGGCTGTTCCATTGGACATTAGCCAAGTTGAGTGATTTCAGGTGGCAGGCCCAGCCACCTCATTATAGTACAGCCCTTCACTGGACCTTTGCCCATTAGTGTTAGCTAAGTTGTCCTTCACTTTTGTATCTTTTGAGAAACAAAATGGTCATGCATAATGGCTGAGAATCATGTGGATCTGAATGATATATTATGTATCTGAATGATATTTAGCAAAATATTGCAATCAACTTTAAATGCCAATGTCAGCTGGTAAACCTTTGTATCAAATCCCACTCTAATACTTCCTCAAAGTATGATTGGTATATTCTTAGAGATAGCAGATCATTTATTAACAGGTTGCTCAATGTATTTGATTTACTGCTTTTAGGTCACACAAGCACGTGTGTACCTGCTTTAAATGCTTATGTTGTTGTTCAATGCCATCAAAATGGCTTCGACTTATGGTGACCCTATGACTGAGAGACCTCCAAGACACCCTGCTCAGTTCCTGCAAACTCAGGATTGTGGCTGCTTTGATTAAGTCTATCTACGGTACCTGTAATGTGGTCTTCCTCTTTTCCTATTGCCTTCCACTTTACCAAGCATTGTTGTCTCTTCTAGTGAGTCATGTCATCTCATGATATCTCCAAATTGTGACAGCCTCTAATAGTCTCAGTTTGCTCTTTTCAGTTTCTAGGGAGCGTTCAGGCTTGATTTTTTCTAACACCCATTTATTGACCATTTTGGTAGTCCATAGAACTCTTCTCCAGTACCATGTTTCAAATGAGTTGATTCTCTTCATGTCAGCATTCTTCACAGTCCAGCATTCACAACCATACATAGAAATACTATGGCCTTAGCATTTTCAGTCTATAGATATTATGGTCTCTTTCTAGTAGGGAGTAAAATGTATGTAGTAGAATGTATGTAGTAGAATGTATTTAGGATGCAGGAGTAAAGTCAGAAAAGCTAAAGCGCAGAATGAGCTCAGGCTCACTAAACAGGTTAAGAACAATAAAAAGGGTTTTTTGGGGGTATGTCCGCAGCAAAAGAAAGAAGAAGGAAATGGTAGGGCCACTACATGGAGAAGATGGCAAAATGCTAACAGGGGACAGAGAGAAGGCAGAATTACTCAACACCTTCTTTGCCTCAGTGTTTTCAGAAAAGGAAAAGAGTGAGCAACCTGAGGATAATGGAACAGAGGACATAATAGGGGAAATCCAGCAGAGAATAAGCAAAGAGGTAGTACAGGAATACCTTCTTAATCTAAATGAATTTAAATCTCCAGGACCAGATGAACTACATCCAAGAGTATTAAAAGAGCTGGCAAATATAATCTCAGAGCCATTGGCAATAATCTTTGAGAACTCTTGGAGAACAGGAGAAGTCCCAGCAGACTGGAGGAGGGCAAACGTTGTCCCCATCTTCAAAAAGGGGGGAAAAGAAGATCCCAACAATTATCGTCCAATTAGTCTGACATCAATACCAGGGAAGATTCTAGAGCAGATCATTAAACAGAGAGTCTGTGAACATTTAGAAGGCAATGCCATAATCACAAAAAGTCAACATGGGTTTCAGAGAAACAAGTCATGCCAGACTAATCTGATCTCTTTTTTTTTTTTTTTTGATAAAGTTACCAGCTTGGCAGATGAAGGGAACACTATGGATATCGCATACCTTGATTTCAGTAAGGCCTTTGACAAGGTTCCCTGTGACATTCTTGCAAACAAGCTTGTAAAATGAGGGCTAGACAAGTTAACTGTTCAATGGATTTGTAATTGGTTGACCAGCCGAACCCAAAGGGTGCTCAGCAATGGCTCCTCTTCGTCTTGGAAAGATGTGACCAGTGGGGTGCCACAGGGTTCTGTCCTGGGCCCAGTGCTGTTCAACATCTTTATCAATGACTTGGATGAGGGAATTAGGGGCATACTTATCAAATTTGCAGATGACACCCAATTAGGAGGAGTAGCTAATACCCTAGAGGACAGGATCAAAATTCAGAATGACCTGGATAGACTGGATAGAGTACATGCGAATTCAGAATGACCTGGATAGACTGGATAGAATACATACGAAAGTGATCTAGGAGTCCTCGCAGACCACACGTTGAACATGAATCAACAGTGTGATGCAGCAGCTAAAAAGTCCAATGTGATTTTGGGTTGCATCAATAGAGGTATACTGTCTAGATCAAGGGAAGTAATAGTGCCACTCTATTCTGCCTTGGTCAGGCCTCACCTAGAATACTGTCTCCAGTTCTGGGCACCACAATTCAAAAAGGATATTGACAAATTGGAGCATGTCCAGAGGAGGGCGACTAAGATGGTGAAAGGTCTGGAAACCATGCCTTATGAGGACTTAGGGAGCTGGGTATGTTTAGCCTGGGAAAAAGACTGTTAAGGGGAGATATGATAGCCCTGTTTAAGTATTTGAAGGGGTGTCACACCGAGGATGGAGGAAGCTTGTTTTCTCCTGCTCCAGAGACTAGAACACGGAGCAATGGATGCAAGCTCCAGGAACAGAGATTCCACCTCAACATTAGGAGGAACTTTCTGACAGTAAGAGCTGTTCAGCTCGGAGCATGGTGGGGTCTCCTTCCTTGGAGGTCTTTAAACAGAGGCTGGATGGCCATCTGTCAGGGATGCTTTGATTGTGATTTCCTGCATGGCAGGGAGTTGGACTGGATGGCCCTTGTGGTCCCTTCCAACTCTACAATTCTATGATTCTAGTATGAAAAATATCCTCTATGCCCTATGTGGAGGATACAAGAGGTAAGTGATCTAAATTCAACAAGACAAGAGAGGACACCTTTAATTTTAGGAAACTCACATCTGCATTCAACAACACATACAGAGTCTCCTCTACTCAGCTTTTCTGTGTTAAACAGCTGTGCATTAACCACCATACACTGAAACTATATGTGGGAACTGACCCATGTGGAAGCCATACGCTTTTCTCTACTTGTCACTGAAATTTATGGCAATAAATACAGAAATAGATTGCTTGTAGCAACTGAAATACGGTTTAGATTTATAGCAAATATTAATACTTATCCTGTTTTAACTTCCGTAATAACATCTACTAAGGTCCAAAAAGCTACTTTAAGTGTGTCTAATGACTGATGTGATGCCTACAGAGATTTGATAGCCAGGTGGAGATCAGAACCAAGTTTTTCTTGGTCCAAATGTAAGTTTTGAGCAAAAGGAAACATATGGCCCTCCTAATATTGTTGAAATACAACTCTCAGCATTCCTTACCATTGGTTATATTGTACTGGCATGGGCCTTTGGGAGTTGCTTTGCAACAATATCTGAAGAGCTCCTTAATTCCTATCCTTACACTAGGAGAAAAGGTGCTTGCCATTTCCCTTGTTCTTGCAGTAGCTGGCAGAAGAGTCTCGTTTTACTACCTTCTTAAATGTCTTCTCCTTATTTCTCCAGGTTCAGATAAATTTTATCTCCCTCTCTAAAGAAAAGAAACTGTTGTATTTGTAACAGAATGACGCAAAGCAGATAAAACCTTTATCTGTAATCCCCATAAATATTAATACCCCATGACTGCTTACTAGATTTAAAAGGGAAGCATTCCTAAGAACAGGATACCAGTGTAGAATATAAATGCACACCCCTTAATTCAGAACCCACCATTTCTGTGGAAAATCACTAAACAGAGACCCCACTTCACAACCCCTTACCCTTTGAAATCTTGAGCTGGCAACCTTGCTTAACAGCCAGAGAGACATCAAAGCTGGACAGCTCCAGTAGATAAAAATAGATGTTATATCATGAGCAAATGTATGTGTGTGGGAAGAGGGGCATATGACAGATTAGGAGTGGAACAACCTTGGTTTGTTTCAAATAAGATTATTTAGAATTTTAAAATGGATCCAGTAAAGCATAAATCCAACTATAAACTCAGACTTCAAAACACTGAGGGAAAATTCCCATTAGTAATCAATGGCAGGTCTTCTTCATTGACAGAAGTATCTTGGTGCTTGGGAAGACTCCAGCAATTCTTATACGCTGTACACCCTATGACCATTCTAACAACAGGCAGAAAAGATAGTAGTTTTTGATGTGATGATCAAAGAGAAAATAATAAGTCACTAAAGATATATAGCATCAGCTCAAGAGTCTATTCTTACAGAGAGGGTGGCTGTCTCTTTGAAATCACCACAAGCTGACTTCTCTTATTTTCAAGCATAGTTTAAATAATCTGAAGAAAGCACTAACTGTAATTAATTGACCTACCGATAAGAACATGCCAGCTTAATTGCTCTAATTCCCAAGGCAGAATAAGTTTAATTGGAGGATTAGTCCTAGCACAAAGACACTGCCAGTGAAGAATCTAGGATCTGTAAGTATTCTGGCTAACCTGGATAGCTAGGAGACAAATGGGTCTCTACACAGATAATTTTTTGCTTAGTCTTCTCCTTATTTTTCCCTGTTGAATCTGTATCTCTTCTTGATGTCTGGCTGAGAGGATCTTCACTCAAGATTCAAAATTTAAGAAGGAATGGATCTTGTTATGAATGTTCAATTGGTATTACTGAAATACGGTGGGAACAAACCAAAGGCCTATCTAATACAGCTTTTTCTTTCTTATAGCATCCACAAAAATTTACATTAAGATAACCCATGATGACAGAATTAGCCCAGTCACAGGAAATGATAGAGACAGCCCTTTTCCCCAACAACTAGAATTCAGAGGCAGGTCTTATCCTCTACAACTTTGACCAATCCCCTTTTAAAGCTAGGTAAGCCTCTGGCCATCACCAAATCCTTAAGCAGAGAACTTTATGGGCAGGGGATAGACAAGTGGAAATATTCCACATCCATAAATGGAATATGAGATGCTGGCATCTGCAGCTATAATTCCAGAAGAGGGGGAAAGTGTGCAGGAGAGGCACATATAATGGAATCTCAAAACATAGAAAGTATGTGGTGCATTATGACCTTTTGTTACCAGGTTCTGACCTAAGACATTTAGCTGTCTGAGGTGAAAACAAAATGCTCCCCTCCACTACAGGTGCCAACTAAGCTAGCACTTCATTGCTAAAAACATTTGTCACCTCGCCTGAAGTAGCTGGCTATCTCATGTAGGGTAGGATGTTTAGAAGATAATGTGTTGTGCCCCCTCTGTATCACCTAGCATCTGTTGCCTGAGACAACCTGCCTCACTATGCCTAACGGTGGGCAGGCCTTGACTATGAAGATTATCACACAAGGACAGAAAAGTTGAATTAAAGCAGGATAGTAGTGTCTATGGATGAACCTTATCACATGACATCGTGATTGTTCTGCAGGTGGCATGTATTCAAACCTTTTAATTGATGGGAAAAGCCCATCAATAGCTCTAACTCTTGCTGTAATTCTGCTGTTTGCTCTGGTGCAATATGTTTCTTCACTTCAATTCTAGCATTACAGCAGTCAGTGCCATGAAGGGGTCTCATTCTTCTCTTCTCCTTTCCTCTCCCTCTCCCACTTGCTATTCCAAAGCAAACTAACTCCATGCCTGTCAGTTTTCTTTATTTCTATCTCTGCTGTGTTAGTGTAATTACAGCAAAAATAATTAAAATTATTTTGATTTTATTGTTTTGCTGTTAAGTACACAAACACAGCAGTGATTACAAAAAAAAAAAAAAAACCTCTGACAGGCACTGATTAGCTTGCTTTTGAATAGCAAGTGGGAGGGAGAGAGGACAGGAAAGAAGGAAATTCAGGCCCCCTCATGGACTGACTGCTGTAATGCTGTAATTGCAACAAAAAGACTTATGATACCAGAGAGGTTTTCAAAGCAGCACATTTGCTCAAAAGAAAAAAGGCGAGTTAAGAAATGTTTTCAAAGCGGTATGTTCCTGGTCCTTTCATAATGCAATTGCCCCAGGATACTAGCCTCATGTGATAATCTTCAAGGACTGCTGTTCTGTTTCTCATTTACTGCATACAAGTAACCTTGTAATAACCTGGATCTGTGTCAGTGTCACACACTGATACACAGCAATTAATCAGCAGGATGTTGCCAAATCCACTTAAAAACCTGATACCCTCACCTTTGATTCTATGAGTTAGTAAGCCATGTTACTTTGAGGGTCAGTGCCTACCATTCTAATAGCAGTCTTGCTTTACTCAAGGAAGAATTAAAGATCTATGCTGTAATTTATATCTTATGTTGCTTGAATTATGTTTTGGTGTTTAACCTATTCTTGATATCCTAAGTTTGTTTTAACTCTGAGGCTACAATCCTATACACACTTATTTGGGAGTTAAGCTCCACTGAACACAATGGGCCTTACCTCTGCGTAAACATGCACAGGATTGTGCTTTAAGTCACTCAATGGAACCATCTATAGACCTGTGCATGGGAGGTATCTATGCAACCACATGCCCCCTCCTCTTTCAAAACAAACCTGATTGATTCTGTTGTTGCTTGAATACACAAGAAATAAATGAGGTGAACTAAAAAGTACTCTCATATAAGAATGGTTAGAAACTTCAGAATGTGCACAGTGAGTGAAAGCATATCCTTACTGGAAAAGCTCCTGATCTGAGATGGTAGCCGTGTGTAGCAGGTTGTACAGACCAGCGTGTGAAGAGTCATTCGAGCAATTCAGATCTCCGTCCTTCCCCTGCTTGGATGCACTGAGCCTAAAGAGGCTGGAGCAGCGCAAGGCCAATTCCAGGGCATCCAACCAGCATCGGCCTGCAGAAACACAAGCCCAGAGTTCAAATAAGGCAACGACAAACATTCACTTGGCAGCCTCCTATTTCACGTATCCAGACATTTAATCCATTTTAAAAATGAGAAAGATAACAAACAACACAGCAAGAGTTTCAAATGCTCTGAATCTTGCTGAAGGCAGATCCATAATTAACATTTGATATTTGGCCCTTGTTGTCAAAATGCTCCATGCAAGTAGCTCTTTGCGTCCTTCGGATGGTGAGCATAGATAGATAGATATGCAATCATAAACAGATATCTCATTGTTGTTTTATGTATACAGTCCATGTTAGATTCATACTTTGTTTCCTACAGGTGTATTTGATTTCCCCCCTTGAACTCTAATGATTAGGATTGTCAAAGTTCTGTATGCAATTGATACTAAGTAACAATATTTCCAAGCTGTACAAAGTTAATACAAGACAACATTTATAGAATAAATCAAACATAATTATTTCTAGAAGGGTAGCCATTTCAGTTTGTTGCAGCAAAATCTGTGTCTTGTACATTCATTATGGCATTGTTTTTAAAAGGTGAGTAAGAAAACTTTGTTTTGCTAACGATGGATTTACTTCCTCCATTTCTGGTCTTTTTTTGCCCATCCTCTCCTTTTCAGTAGAAAAGCTCTGGGCTTGGGGATATTGTCTCTGACAAAATGTGGAAATCTCTAAAGAAGCAGACAAAAGCACACATACAACTAGGGATGACACTGGCTCTCCAAACGTTTTTGGACTGCAGCTTACATGCTCCTTCACCATTGGCTAGGCTGGCTTCAGCTGCTGAGAACGGTAGTTCAGCAGCACCTGAAGGGCCACTGTTGCTCACTGCCATGATACACTTTTACTTATAGTGATGGTAAGTCTGAAGAAATCTCACACCTCCTTCAGAGGGCCTTCGCTCCTGACCACATCCGTAGGTTGCACAAACTGAAATGTATCCATTCTCACTGATAAGTAAGAGCCAAAGCTACACCCACTGGGTCTATATCAGTGATAGCATCCAGGTCAGAGGGGATCTGAGTGATTTTATCTGCAGAACACTGGGCAAGTTGTTCACAGTGGGCTGTCGAATGGTCTGGATTCTTCTCTTGTGGGCTGACATGTAAAAGACCTCTGACAGCTTGATACAACTCCACTGGCTGGCTCTTTGCAGATGCAATGGAGGCAGAAAAGAAATGTGTCTTTTCTGACTGTGTTACTACAGAGTAGGTCCTTAGATAAGCTTTAGCCTGTGTTTGATTGGCCCTGCTCTGAGTTCTCTGTCAACAACGCTCTAGTTGCTCTCTCACTTGTTTTATTGCCACTAGCTCCTTGGAAAACTAGGGGGTTCCTTTGGCTTCATTCTGTGAGAGGGCACAATTAGGAGCAATTGTGTCCACTGCCCCGGCCATTTCCCCATTCCAGAGGTTGACCAAGACTTTGACTAAATTGCCTACCAAAGTAGTAGGAAAATCCCCAAGAATCATCAGGAATCTATCTGGATTCATAGTCTCCTGGGGCAGACCATCTTAATGGGCTCTCCACCCCTGCAGGGTCATGAGTCTATATCCCACCAGGTAGTGATCTGTCCATGACAATGGAACTATTCATTTACTTCCAGCTCACCATCACCCCACCCAGCACAAAAAATGAAGTCAAGAGTTGGCCCAGCACGATGAGTAAGGCCAGATAGCACTTGGCACAGGCCCATGAGTGTTATGGCAGCTATGAAGTCCTGAGCCACTCCTGATAGGGAAGTCTTAGGCTGCTGCCACACTGCAGAAATAATGCAGCTTGGCACTGCTTTAACTGCCATGGCTCAATGCTATGGAATCCTGGGTTCTGTAGTTTTGTGAGATATTTAGCCTTTTCTGTCAGAAAGCTCTGGGGCCACAACAAACCCCAGGATTCCACAGGATGGAGCCATGATAGTTAAAGTGGTGTCAAACTGCCTTATTTCTGTAGTGTGTCAGCAGCTTCAGTGTGGATGTTGAAATCCCCCAGTAGTACAAGCTGAAGGGACTCCAACATTAGCCCCAAGATCACTCTATCTAGCTCAGTAAGAGAGAATATTGAGCAGTGAGGTGGGTGGTAAGCCAACAGAATCCTTAATCTGTCCCAGCCACCCAACTTCAGGTACATACTCTTGAACCCAGAAAACTGTAAGACAGGTATCTAGCCAGGAAAATGGATCTTGATAGACCACTGCAACCTCACCTCCCTGTCCCATAGGTCTTGCCAACTGCTTCACAGGAAACCCAGGTGGCCCAAACTGAGAGAGATTATCTTCCTGGTGAAAGGAATAATTAATTCCTTTCCATAGTTAACTAGGTTCCACTATATTATATTACAATTCTTACTTGGTGGATAACTTCACTTCTTTCATGGTGTTAACTAATTTTGAAGTTAATTTTATAATTATGGGTGATATGGCCTCATTTCATGATGGAGCAGGAATATCACATGGTTTAAGTGTCTGCTTCTGCTATCCCTCATGCTGCTCAATGAAAAACATGCCAACATATGTTTTGTAAAAGTAACTTTTTTACTTATTCTGGAGAAACAGGAAAATGAAGAGTTACTTTTTTAAGTGTATCTATAATGATAGCTAAACTAGCTGGGGTTCTTGGAAGTAAAATGGCAAATAGTTACTGCTTTTTAAAAAAGTTTTCAAACCTTTATTAAAGTTCCAGTGAATACACAGCTTACAAACACCTGGCTTGAGTAGGAAATTCATAAAAGAAAGCACACACATCTGGTAAAGCCAATAAAAGAAAAAAAATGAATACAAATAAAAAATGTATATTTGGTAAACTAACAAAACACTGTGTTGATTATACCCATGAAATTTTGATATTACTCAGATAATAGTTACTTTTTTAGCAGTAGCTGTCTAATTTCTGCCCGTATCATTTATATAAGATGGCATAATATGCTTTGAAAAATCTGGAAGTTTGTTAGCTGGGGAAATTCTGGGAGTTGTAGCCCAAAAGCATAACTTTTCCAAGGTTCTCTAAAATTTCTTAGAGAGAGCTACTTTATGGTTGGAGAAACACTATGTTAAGTAAAATAGAATATTTACAATGTAGACACATTTATGTTGCTCTGCTTATGTGAACTTGGCTCATCACTGTATCAACACCTTTGATCACTTCATGGAGAAATAAAATTTAGAGGTTCCCTCATTTGCCAAAAAAATCTGGTATTTTTTCAGAAATTCACTGAGAGTTTTTCACATTCCAAATTACTTAGGAGCTTGTCTACACGTGCAATAAAACCCATACTCACCCATATTCATGGCACATCTTACACACAACATTTTTTGACAATGCACATTTCCACCAGGGTTTCTGCAAGAAACCCCAGATCTGTAAGATTCAGTTTGCTCTGGATTTGAGGGGGAAACCTGGATTTTTGACCATGTGGCAGTCAAAGACTGGCTTCAAAGCAAAGCCGAGGCAGGACTTCCAGTGGATGGGACTTCAATCTGGCGCTTTAAATTCGCCCACCCCTGCCCAATGGCACGCATACCTGGTTAAGCGGATCTATGTTTATCCAGTAATACAGTACTCTGGGACCATGTACTGTATATTCACTTATTCACACGCACAACCAAACAGTGGGAAAAAACAACAAAAGAGCAGCCCCAGCCGTGTGGCCGGAAATAGCATGACATATAGGACACATGATCAGCATAGGACTGACCATTTACTCCAACATGGGTGCAATGGTAATTAGCATGTGGTGAGATACTCCAATTTACAATCAGAGAAGCCCAGTATGTGTGGTGTTTATAGGACTGCTGCAGATCAAAGAAATCCACTGTGGGTACAAGGTAAGTGCAGGGTTTCCTGCCTGTGTAGTCAAGCCCTTATAATACAGAGACAGATTTATTTTCTCATTATGCATTCTACAGTCAAGTTTATTTGAGAGGAAGCAGTGGAAATTAGTAGCTATTGCAGCATCAGCAACATATACATTAACATGTTGCTCTCCTGTTTCCATAACAGTGCTCACACAAGTATTTGTAACTGAACAGAAACATTTTTTTAATGTTTTGATCACAGCTAATTTGGTGAGCCAGACACTAATAAGGAAACTATTACGGGTATGTGAATGAATGAATTAAATCTTGAAAAAGTATTAAGTCAAATTCTAGGGAGAAGAAAAGTTAGTCTGTCACTGATCCTTGCATCACAGGAATCCCAGCTGATATAATTCTGTATATTCCTTCAGAATCTGGATGAAAGAAGCTTAAAGTTCATAGTAAATGACAAAGTGGCACAGCTCCAAATGATTTCCTTCTTCTCTATATCGAGAAGCTCCATGAAAGAAAAGAGCTTCTTCTACACAGGATCTCAGGGCCAAAGTACTGGTAGCTTTTAATATGTAGATGATGAGCCTTGATGAGATTTCCAAACACATACTCACTGCAGGATTTTTTCACCCTTGACCTATTGTGGGGGGGGGGGGAATCCATCAAATTATATTTTAGCTATATGGTATCTTAATTTGTAAGGCACCTTGAGTCCCACTTTTGAGGGAAAGGTGGGGTATAAGTAAAGATGACGATGGTTGCCATCGTTATTGTTTTTATTCTTGTTGGTACCACCATCACCAAGTATTTTTGACTAAGGTTGCTACCGTATGTCTCAGTTTGGAGGGGTGACAAATACTAACATTTTCCAAGCATCTCACTTAGATTTTTTCCAAATCATAAATTGTGGGACACAAAAACCTTTGGATCTCCAGATGTTGTGCCTTATAATTCTCATCAGCTCCACCCAGCATGGTGGACAGGAATAAATAATGGGATCTGAAGTCCAAAACATCTGGAAGGTCAAGGTTTCTATATTTCAACATAAGAATATATAATATGGGCTTTGACAATTCTTGACCGTCATCCAATTGACACATATTCATAAAGTGCACATCTATCTATCTATCTATCTATCTATCTCTCAAATGCATATAACACATGCAGATAAAGATGACATGAGATAGCTGTATACAGTAGTTGAAAAAATCAACTGAACAGCACTGTTTTCAGGTAGAACTTGGATCCCAGATGGATGCTATCAAAATGGAGAGGATTTAATAAAATCCTCTCCATTGTGATCTCAGAGCCATTGGCAATAATCTTTGAAAACTCCGGGAGAACAAGAGAAGTCCCAGCAGACTGGAGGAGGGCAAACGTTGTCCCCATCTTCAAAAAGGGGGAAAAAGAGGATCCCAACAATTATCGTCCAGTTAGTCTGACATCAATACCAGGGAAGATTCTAGAGCAGATCATTAAACAGAGAGTCTGTGAACATTTAGACGGCAAAGCCATCATCACAAAAAGTCAACATGGGTTTCAGAGAAACAAGTCATGCCAGACTAATCTGATCTCTTTTTTTGATAAAGTTACCAGCTTGGTAGATGAAGGGAATGCTGTGGACATCGCATACCTTGATTTCAGTAAGGCCTTTGACAAGGTTCCCCATGACATTCTTGCAAACAAGCTTGTAAAATGTGGGCTAGACAAGTTAACTGTTCAATGGATTTGTAATTGGTTGACCGGCCGAACCCAAAGGATGCTCAGCAGTGGCTCCTCTTCATCTTGGAAAGATGTGACCAGTGGGGTGCCACAGGGTTCTGTCCTGGGCCCAGTGCTATTCAACATCTTTATCAATGACTTGGATGAGGGAATTAGGGGCATACTTATCAAATTTGCAGACGACACCCAATTAGGAGGAGGAGTTAATACCCTAGAGGACAGAATCAAAATTCAGAATGAGCTGGATAGACTGGAGAGCTGGGCCAAAGCTAACAAAATGAAATTCAATACGGAGAAATGTAAAGTACTGAACATAGGGCGGAAAAATGAAATGCATAGATATAGGATGGGAGAGACCTGGCTGAATGAGACTACGTGCGAAAGGGATCTAGGAGTCCTAGTAGACCACAAGTTGAACATGAGCCAACAGTGTGATGCAGCAGCTAAAAAGGCCAATGCGATTTTGGGCTGTATCAATAGAAGTATAGTGTCTAGATCCAGGGAAGTAATAGTGCCGCTCTATTCTGCCTTGGTCAGACCTCACCTAGAATACTGTGACCAGTTCTGGGCACCACAATTCAAAAAGGATATTGACAAATTGGAGCATGTCCAGAGAAGGGCAACTAAAATGGTGAAAGGTCTGGAAACCATGCCTTATGAGAAGAGACTTAGGGAGCTGGGTATGTTTAGCCTTGAAAAAAGACGGTTAAGAGGTGATATGATAGCCCTGTTTAAGTATTTGAAGGGGTGTCACATTGAGGATGGAACAGGCTTGTTTTCTGAAGCTCCAGAGACTGGAACACGGAGCAATGGATGCAAGCTCCAGGAACAGAGATTCCACCTCAACATTAGGAGGAACTTTTTGACAGTAAGAGCTGTTAGGCAGTGGAACACACTCCCTCGGAGCATGGTGGGATCTCCTTCCTTGGAGGTCTTTAAACAGAGGCTGGATGGCCATCTGTCGGGGATGCTTTGATCAAGATTTCCTGCGTGGCAGGGGTTGGACTGGATGGCCCTTGTGATCTCTTCCAACTCTACAATTCTATGATTCTATGAAAAAGGTGTTTATAAAAAGCATCAGACTTCTTAGCTTATGCATTTTGGGAGGGAGGGGGTGATGTTAGCTGGAACAGGAGGGATAAGCAGCATCCCATGGCAGTTATAGAAATCCCAGGGCCATGACCTGGGATTCAGAGGATAGAGCTGAAGGCAAGAGTGGAATTGTCCTCTAAATTAAGGACACATGGCCTCAAGGCATTGAACAGACATATAGCTATCAAATCTCAGATAAACGGTAAAGTGACTTTGGTGGTAATTCAGTTCTCTTGTTGGTCATGTCTTCCTTTTCTTCCTGCATAAGTATAAAGAACTAGAAAACTGTGGCAGGATAAAAAGTGGCTTCCCCATTAAAGCTGCAATGATACATGATGCCTTGTGTAAGGGGCAGGGAGTCCTGAACCAATTTTGTTTTTAAAAAAATCAAAAGAATCTTAACACGATGTACAGTATTAATGGATTCCCTGCCTTCCTCACAATGGAAGAAAATCATAAACCATCAATAGCCAGGCTAATGAGGGCTTATGGGAATTGGAGTCGAAGAGCTTTCCTAGCTCTGGTTGAAATTAATATCAAATAGCCCTTATTGAAAAAAACAGCACCAATAGTCAACGATGCAGTAGCATTTAATTCAATGTTGTCGCCTCCCAGTGGCAGCTCCTCCCAGGGGGGATGCGGTGAGGTTGAATTGCACCAGGTGACACCTTTTTTTGAGGGGGGTGACACCAGGCTTAGTGACGCCCAATGTCCTGCTAGTTGCCCTGTTGGCTGGAAAAGACTGGTGCTTGAGTCAATGTATAATCTCCACTAGCTCAAGAGGCTACAGGTTCAAAGAAGGTATTTTGCAGAATTTCTTTTAATTGGGATGCGCTCTATTTTAAAAATATTTTTATTAAGTTTTAACTACCTTCTTAACTATTTTAAATTAATACTTTTTTTTTAAAGTGCATCATGTTATACAAAATATATTTGGAATAACATTTGCAATGGATCCTAAACTATACCTGCTCAATATAACAACGATATTAGAGAAGCATATAGAGAAAAAATATTGGAGGGTGATGCTATACTTAGTTACGGCTGCTAGACTGAAGATAGCTGCAATATGGAAAGCGAAAGAGGTACCAAAATTAGAAGAATGGTTAGATAAGTTGACAGAGATGGAGAATAATGACAAACTGACACAAATTATGTATAATAGAAAAATCGGATGAAGTGAAAGAAGAATGGAAACACATTACCGATTATTTGTATAAAGGAGGAAATGTTTATCATTAGGGAATGCATCAGATGTGAGGGTTCCGATAGTGTCGGAAATAAAGGAATATATGTTGAAATTAAATGGCAAATTACACATAAAAGATAAAACATACAATAATGTATATAAGAGAGATTTATATGGTAATTATGGAACAAAGAGAGAAAAGGAATTAAATTGGAATAAATCTTTTGGGTTTACAAAGGGAGGTCAAGATTGGTGGAGGGAAAAGATGAAGAAGAGGATAGAATTAAGAAGAGAAGATATTGTGTAATTCTTGACAGGGATACATCATATGTAATATATTTATTAGTATAGGATATGATGATTGTGGATGTGTAAAAATTTATGATTTTGTATGATGTATCAAAGACTATCAGATAAATAAATAATAAAAAAATAAATTAATACTTTTAATATGAATACTGAATTTGTTTTTTGTTTTTTACTTCTGTATTATCCATTATCTGTATTTTGTTTATGTCCCAACTTGGGTCCAATTTTGGGAGAAAAGTGGGATCTAAATAAAATAATTAAATAAATAAATAAAGCAGTTGTGTGCAATTAGTTTTTTATTTCACCAGCGATCAAGTGCTGTTCATTCTGAAAATGCTGGTGGTATATCATTGGAGAAATAATTTACTAGTCATTATTTATGTTATTTTTAAACCTGCTGTGTGCTCAGTCCTATGAATGCTATGGTTCAAAAGATTTCAGTCAATAAGGAAAACAGACCACCAAAAGGCATAATTATTACTGGGGAATAAATTGCTCTGCTTATAGAAACATAAGCAACTAAAATAACTTAAAACAAACATTCCTGAAATACTGGCTGTCTACTGTATTGTACCGAAAGCTTCTCTATGCTTCTCCTCAAAATGTATTTTTAAAAATACATTCCAGAATGCAAAAAGCACTTTTTTGGGGGTAGGGGCAAGCAAAATACTTTGATCAATAGCAAAAACATCATTACTCTCCCAGAAAGTAGCTTTCCCAGACTTGCAGCAACCAATTCCTATGCACAAGAGGCTATATTTAGAGGAGAACATCTGGACACCCGCCAGCAAAGGCAACTGGGCAGACTAAGAATGTGTGGCTCTAAACCAGGCAGCCCACAGACACACACACTACCAGCTCTGCAAAGGAAATGACAACTAGTTGATTGTGTGGGAACCAGCCACCAAAAAGCAGGTGAGATGGGGTGAGAGCTGAACCAAAAGGAGGCCCTGAAGTCTTGGAGATATGGCAAAGAAGTGCTGCTTGAAGTAGCTTTGGTAGGGTTTTTCCCAGTCACCCATGAAATTAAAGAGGTGACTAGTCCCCCTGGCTGAAGGGAGGGGAGAAAAGGAGGAGAGACTGCAAGATCCTGTTGGTTTCCATTCAGATATACTTATTTTCAAACCAGCGAGATCATGCATGCATGCAGTTTAAGAGACGCAACCATCATTCACCATGCAGAGTGGGTGGAGAAGAGCTTAGACAAAGTGTACAGAGAATACCCATTTAATCTACAGTTCCCATTACAGTCTACAACAGAGGTAAGGAAACATGTTTTCCTTCAGAAGCTGCTAGACTGCAAGTCTCAGCAGTCCCAGCCAGCATAGCCAATGGAAAGAAATTCCAGGAGCAGCAGTTCAAAAACATCAGGAGATCCTTATGATTCCCACTCTGGTCTACCAAAAAAAAGCCAAATCTTCTACCTTTATTTATTTATCGGAGTTATACCTCATTTTCCCCCCAAGATGGGATCCAGTGAGGCTTAAGGTTTAATTATTCTTCCTCTTCTGCCTTCTAATTATTGTAACAAAGATGCAAGTCAGGAGCATGCCCACTTGAAAAGCCCACCTGGAAAGTACAACAGACAGGTGGGATACCTTGCAGATAGGTATGGATGTTGCTTGGCTGGCAATTGGGATTCTTTGAAGAAAAAGATGGAGGGAAGATCCTGAGCTGAGGAAAGTCCTCAAAGCAATCCACATAGCTTGAGTTACTGACAGCTGCTCAGCTTCCCCAACAGAACCTACTGGAGAAAGCAACAAAAGGACTGTGCAGAGGAGACAAGCTTGGCTGGTTAAGCAGGAGCCAGAAAAGTCAGTGACCAAGCTCAGCCAGACAAGGACTCAGATGTATGATCAACAGAACAGAAAGGGGTACCAAAGACCAGCCTTTTCAGACAAGAAAGTGGAAATATTTATTGTTATTTCAGTTATATGCTGCCTTTTCCCCAGTGTGCGAACTAAGGTGGCTCACAGAAGAAAATCCATTAAAATCTACCAATATAATTTTAAAATCAATTAAAATAATCACAATGAAAACAATATTAAATTATTTTAAAAACATACAAAAGTTAAAAAATAAATGAAACACACACTCCAATAAAACGCACTGTCCCTGGGCACAGTTACATATTAAAAGCCTGCTTAAACAAAAACGCCTTTAACTGCTAGTGAAAGGAAAGCAAGGAGGGGGCCAGTCTAGCTTTCCACAGAAGTTCTAGAAGCTTGGAGAAGCCACTGAGAAGGCTCTCTCTCATGTCCCCACCAAGAAAGCCTGTGATGATGGTGGGACTGGGAGAAAGCCTTTCCCTGTAGATGATAGAACTCTTGCAAGTTTATATGGGAGATACCATCTTTCATATAGTCTGGACCCAAGCTATACAGGGCTTTCTAGGTCATGACCAGCACTTTGAATTGTGTCTGGAAACATACCAAGAGCCAGTGAACCTATTTTAACAAGGGAGTTATATGCTCCCTATAACTGGCCCCAGTCAGCATTCTGGCCGCAGCATTCTGGACCCACTGAAGTTTCCAAACAGTTTCCAAAGGCAGCCCCACGTAGTGTGTGTTACAGTCATCCAAACGGGCTCTAATCAAGGATGTGTTGTTGTGGCCAAATCTGACATCTCAAGGAACCAGTGCAGCTGGCACACTAGTTTTAGTTATGCAAATGTACTCCTAGCCACTGCTGAACCCTGGGCATCCAGACACAGAGTTGAGTCCAGGAGAACATCCAAGCTGTGGGCCTGAGATTTCAGGGGGGATGTAACCCATCCAGCACAGGCTGAGTCCCTATTCCCTGGTCTGTCTTTTGACTGACCAGGAGCAACTCTGTCTTGGCTGGATTAAGCTTTAATTTGTTTGCCCCCCAGCCAGTCCATTACTGATAACAGACATAAGTTTAGTATAGAGACAGCTTTCTTGGAATCAGATGGGAAGGAGTTTCCACTCCGTGAGACGTTCATTGTGAAGTCGAGGGCTTTCACGACCGGCATCCATAGATTTTCCTTGGGTTTTTTTCCGGGCTGTGAGGCCGTGTTCTAGAAGAGTTTATTCCTGACGTTTCGCCTACATCTGTGGCTGGCATCTTCAGAGAATGTGCCAGCCACAGATGCAGGAGAAACGTGAGGAATAAACTCTTCCAGAACACGGCCTCACAGCCAGGAAAAAACCCACAGAAAACCTAAGTTTCCACCCCATTTGTCAGATGCTCACTCCTGCCAGCTTCCTTCAGACAGTTGATTTACTTGAACTCTTCCTAGAAGGGTTGGCCCAAGCCACTTTGCTGCCCAAAGTACACTAGCAATCCAATCAGAGTACCCAAAGCCAGTCAAGTTGTTTTGGCACAGAAGGCAGAAAATCACCCAAGAATCTCTCCTCATCTCTCAGAGTGAAAATATAAGAATTAAGTAGATAATAATTTTTTGTCTTTTCATGACACCCCAAATCTGCTATCTTCACTCTATCAAATGGTAGGGCTGCCCTTGCTTCTTAAGCCTCTTGGATGATTTTAGAAGAGGACATGTGCTGGCTCTCTCACTGGAAGTGTTCCACACACCACTATATTGTGTTATGCTTGTGCCGTTTCAGTAGATAAAGGATAATCAGTGTGGAACAGTACTTCTTTATGTCCTACAGGTGGTGCTGCACCTCCAGAATCAGCTATCTGCTAAACAGTACTAGTGAAACAATCACACAGCCCAACCATAGGAGCTTCTCCATCTAAGCCCACACAGAACCATCTACTTTAGCTCTGCAAGCAAAATAAACTGAAGAGATCACATCTAGGCCAGCTGGAAGATGTCCCAGAGGAGTGGTTTTGCCAACTCTGGGTGGGTGGGTAGTGCCACGTCTCAAAGTAAGAGATTTATTAGTTTAAGAAAGACAGGATTCCAGTTCTGGTGAGAAGATTATATACAAAACTAATGTTTATATGGGCAGAACTAAACCAGAAGGTTTCTGATTTACCTGGATACATTCAGTAAATATTCCAGATACTTTGCCAAATCAACAGCATCATTCTAAACATACATAGACTAAACAGAACCATACAAATATACATAAAATTTTGTGTTATTCACCCCTCAGTTAATTAGACTTACTTTAATGATGCAAAATGCTTGCCATGCTGCCTCATATTCCTGAATGAAAAAAAAAAAAACCTGGGGCCCATTCACAGTACATAATTATTGTGCTATGGTTCCATTTTAATTGCCATGGTTCCATCACACAGAATTGTGGGATTTGGAGTTTTGAGAGGAGCATATCCAAGAGAACTCCTCTATACTTTACCAAACTAGAAGGCCCAGGATTCCATAAGATGTTGTCAGGGCAGTTAACATGGAATCACAGTGTTATACTTGTGTAGTTTGAATGGGCTGCTGGATTTATTCACAGTAAGCAGGGGTTGAAATTTTGTGGCCCTCCTGATACTACTGGACTGCAACTCTAGTGTTCCTTGTCATTGGCTCTGGTGGTTAGGACTGAGGGAAGTTGTACTGTAGTTCAACACCATCTGAAGGGATATTCCTAAATTTGTTTTAAAGAGCCTCTCAGGACATTTAAAGACTAAAAACATTATGGCATAAGCTTTTGTTGAGTTGAGTCCACTGTCCATAAAAAAGCTCAACATTTGCTAGTCTTTAAGGTGCACCAAAAATACTCTTCAGTAAAAACTTTTAATTGGTCCTAAAGGATGGCATGTCAATAATCTAAAATAAATAAATGGACATGCAGTTTTCTCTGTAACCAAATACCACGCTATCCCTTTTGAAGTTGATTCTGTTTGTGCTCTTCATGTTGGAGATTTTCTTCCCTGCTTACTTAATGTGCAGGTTTTAATAATTTCACTTTTTGCGAACGTATCTATTTAAACTAGGTTCCATATGAGTATTTCTCTCTCTCTTTTTTTGGGTGTGGAAGAGATAATATACTAAATTGTTTTTTTATTTGTAAAGTTAAAAAAATACTGTGTGGCACACACACATCTTTTAAAGTCAGGCACCTGTAATTAGCCTGTTTTGAACCTGCAATTAGACGATTATTTCTCCAGTTGCTAAATCCATCTATTTTTAGCTTCACATGGTTTGAAACATCCAAAAAATTATGAAAACAAGCAAACAACTTGACTGCTCCTAAATTCTCTATTCTATAGAAGGTGACTATGAGTTACTGACATTTTTTGTCAATTGTTCCTCTCACAGAATTACAAGTATTAAAGGTAAGTAAGGCAAAATTCTACTTAGCATTTGATCATTGTAGAGTAGGATGACCAGAGTTTACTGATGGACCCCTTGCTGGGATTCCTGCAAATAGCAGAGCCAGACAAGACTAAAGTTGGCCCATCTATCTTATACAGACTAAGAGTGGACACCAAAATCTGTTCTTCTTTTTTGCCACTGTCAGACTAAATATCTGGATTTTGTCAAAATAAAGAATGTCTGATCTGCTTAAATCCAACTAGGCTAATGACATATGCAGTAGCTGCTCATACTGGGCAGCTAATACATCAATCCAAGCAGCAATTTCTTATGTTTGTTACTAAAGCAGCTCACCAGAAAAATTAGGTAATATCAGAAGTCCCAAAATAAGAAAAGATTGGTGTTATTCTAAATGAACAAACTATCTGCCCAGAGATCTGCCTAATTATAACACGTTCTTATTGGGATAGTGTCCTACACACATTGCACAATAGTTACTTAGTTTAGTTTATTATTATTATTATTATTATTATTATTATTATTAATAGCTGTAATTTGTGCCATAAAATTGGAGCGATTGGAGCCCTGGTGGTGCAGTGGTTAAATGCCAGTACTGAAAGTCACCATGTTACAAGTTCAAATCCAGAGGGCTCCAAGGTTCACTCAGCCTTCCATCCTTGAGCCCTGGTGGCGCAGTGGTTAAATGCCAGTACTGCAAGCTACCACGTTGCAAGTTCGATTCCAGCGGGCTCCAAGGTTCACTCAGCCTTCCATCCTTTCGTACGCTGGTAAATTGAGTACCCAGCTTGTGGGGGGCAATTTACTAGCACACATTGGAAACTGCTTATTGCAGTGTAGATGTGTAAATAGCTATTGCTTAAAACAATTTGTAAGCTGCTCTGATAGCCTTGTGGCTGAAGAGCGGGGTATAAATAACTAAATAACTAAAAATAAAACAACTCAATGTTCATCACAGTATTATATGAAGTGGATAGTAGCAATGTGATTAGCCAACAGTCCATGCTGGCAAACCAACGAACCTGGTAAATATTGGTACAAAAAAAACAAACAAAACAAAACAAAAAACCCTCCAAAAAAACCTAGTGAAAGACCAATATACTTTTGGACAAATACGGTTTGGCTGTACATGCTCTTTTACACAAGTCACTTTTTCTAGGGTAGAGAGAATGGAACAGTGAGAGCCAGTGTGGTCCAGGGAAAGGATTACAGTAGCCCCCCCACCCATAGCTGCTGATTCACCAAACATGGATTCAATAATATGTGGTTGGTGACGGCGGGAGGAAGAAAGGAGGAGGAGGGATATCACCTCCCTCATCCCTTCCCCTGGGGGAGGGGCTCTTGTCGCTGTGGTGGCGATCGCAGGGCCAAGGGGTAGGGGAGGGGGAGGAGCAATTTCGCTTCCCTCTTCCCCCTTCACCCCCGCAATTGCCGTGGCAGCAGGGCCATGGCGGGGGTGAAGGGGGAAGGGAGAGCGATCTCGCCTCCTCCCCTTCCCCCTTTGTCCCTGTGATCACCGCAGCAGGGCCATTGCGGGGGCAAAGGGGGAAGGGGTGGAGGACAAAACTTGCCTGCCCCCTTTCCCCTTTGCCCTGCGATTACTACGGTGGCAGGACCATAGCAGGGGTGGTGGGGGAGGGGGCAGAGGAGTGATCTTGCCTCCCTTCCTTTCCCTTGGGATGCCCCCCAGGATGGTGGTTGCTATTATCTGCGGAATTCACCATCTACGGGTCCCCAGGAACCAATCCCCCGTGGATACGAGGGTGCTACTGTATTGGATCTAGAGCAGAGCAATTGAGTTTAACATCCATAATTAGTAATGAGGCAGCAGTCCTATGTGCACTGATCTGAGAGTAAGTGCCACTGGAAAAAATGGATTTGCTTCTTAGTAAACAGATAGGACTGTGCTGTGAATGGGATTTAAACAAGTACTCCTCTTTCAACTAATGCATATCTCAGTTTATAAGGCTGTTGTGACGATAAGGTACTTAAAACCATGTGGAATAATGCTCACTCCCATTGTGGGAAGAAGGATAAACTACAAATGTGCGTCATATGCTGCCACCAGCAGATTTCTAAAAATTGAGAAGTGGACAAAGTACACTTTATGTTCTTGGACTGAATCTCTGAACAGTCCTAGCCAGCATAGCTAATGGTGTGGAATGCTGGGAGTCACAATGCAACATCTGAAAGGTCGCAGTTTGCCCACCTCTGCTCTACAGGACAATCCAGCACAAAATTTTCAAAATCAAGGAGCAGATTTCAAGAATAAGTGGGGATTCAGCTGAAGACACAAAGAGAAGCAGGTTATTGTTTGAGTGCACAGGGCTCATTGCATGTAATTCCTAGCAAGTGAAGAATAGACAAACCCTAAGGCTACTCTAGATAAGACAGACCAATCCCATATACAGAAGCCTAAAAGAATATGATCTAATATACAACTTCTTTTTCTAGTTTGATCTGAATGTATTAGGATAAAGATCTTTAGACAAGAACTGTAGACTAGCAAAAGTGGCCATGTAGCTTTGCACTGCATGTTTTGTAATTAAGTTAAATAGAATGGCAAGTTAAATTAATCTCTAAGGAGATAACAGCTTTTAAGATCAAATTGATAGACAGTCCATAGAGCTAGTAAATTGACTCAAAAGCCCAAGAGACACATTGGTTTTCTCATCTCTCTTCCATGAGCAGTCCTAATTGGACCAACATTTGAAATACTTGCTCTTCGCCATCAATATAACCCTAGAAAACCTAATAATATTTTGCCTTTATAAAAGAACAGAGTGAGGTATGGAATGTCAATAGAAATCATTCTGGTAAACTATATAATTTTTCCTTGCAAGATTTAGTTTAGGATTCCTCCTGATTGGCCAAAAGCCTTGGGATTGGTGGGAGTTATAGCTTTGATTTCTGGTTTTTTTCCTTATGGTCTGTATGGCATTCTTCCTGTCCTAGTATTTTTCTTGGGCATTTCTGTATTAACCACAGCTTTTAAAATCTACCACAGAGAGTCATTTTTTATTTTATTTTTTTGTCCTGGAAGTTTCTGACAGAGCCTAGGATGTTACATGTCCGTATCCATTTTCTTGGTTCCTTCTGTCCTACTTTTGGGCAGATCTCCCCTAATGATGTTTGAATGGGCTTGTGAGATTTGTCACAGAGGTTTCACACTGACCTTCACTTCCTGGTTACCAGAGTGACTGTTTCTTCTTTTTCTCCTTTCTTCTATATGCTAAACTAGTATAGCACTTTTAGAGTTACAGCACTAAAGTGGTATAGCACTTTAGCAATATGACTATTTAAATCAATCAATCAATCAATCAATCAATCTGCAAAGACAGGAAATGTGGATACTGGAGAAGGAACATGGGGAGGAGATGTTGAATTCATCTATCAATACATCACTTTATTTATATTAGGACTTTCCCCCAAAAGTGGGATTCAAGGAGTTCATGAAGGTGGTGGCAAGGATGGAGGGAGAGAACTCATATCATAGCTTAAGGACACTATGTTTCATGGAGATTTTCCACCGACCTCGGCTCCCTCATTACAGTCCCAATTGAAGCCTGCTTGCATTCTTTCTTTCTCTTTGATTTGCAGCTTGTTATGACCATAACTATTAAAAAAAAAATTAAATGCACAAGCCAGAGAAGGTGGATACTGGGAGAGGAACATAGGGGATAGGTGTTGAGTTAGAATCATAGAGTTGCGAGAGACCACAAGAACCATCCAGCCCAACTCCCTGCCATGCAGGAATACATAATCAAAGCACTCCCGACAGATGGTTACTCAGCCTCTGTTTAAACCCCCCAAGGAAACTCCACCACACTCCGAGGCAGCGTGTTCCACTGCCGAACAGCTCTTATCTTATCGTCAGGAAGTTCTTCCTAATGTTGAGGTGGAATCTCTTTTCCTGTACTTTTTTGTCCATTGCTCCATATCCTAGTCTCTGGAGCAGCATAAAACAAGCTTGCTCCATCCTCAATGTGACATCCCTTCAAATATTTAAACATGGCTATCATGTCACCTCTTAGCCTTCTCTTCTCTAGGCTAAACATACCCGGTTCCCTAAGCTGATTCTCATAAGGAATGGCTTCCAGACCTTTTACCATTTTTGTTGGCCTCCTCTGGACCTGTTCCAGCTTGTTAATTTCCTTCTTGAATTGTGGTGCCCAGAACAGGACATGGTATTCCAGGTGAGGTATGAGCAAAGCAGAATAGAGTGGCAGAACAGAGTGGTAGAACAGAGTGGCAGAATAAAGTTACTGGACAGAATAGCAGGGGAATGGAATAGCCTAACCCCACTTCAAGTGGGAGAAAAGCAACATGTGGAGGTAGTGAAACACTCTGCTACAACCAGCAACAAGCCAGGGCCAAAAACCTGGTATATTTAGGGCACAACTGGATTCAGGAGTGGAAACAACCACAACTACCTATGAAATACTAAATCAGAAGCCTGGAATTTCCTGGAACTACTGAGCAGTCAGGAGGCCCTTGGTAATGAAAAAGAAGTAAGTATGAAGCCTCTACCCTTGAATATTTTGCATTCATTCCATGCAATGAAAAGGCAGTTCTCACCATCAAAACAAAAAAGATTAAAAGCTCAGAAAACCATGCAGAAGAGCTGAGTATTGCAAAGCCAAATATTTTACAAAGAACTCAGTTGGAAAATCCCGAGGAATCTCATGTGTGACACTTTCGGTCACTGAGGCTACAATCCTATATCCTATAGCCTGAGAGTAACTTCTGTTTAGGTCAGTGGCTTACCACACACCAAAGTAAAGCAGCAGGGCAGCTGGAAGGTTCCATTTTCTGTGCTGCCTTACTGCATGACGCTGTCGTTCTTCCAGTATTCTGCTGTGTTCTGTTCCGGTCCCATGAGAGACTGAGGTAAAACCACATCTTTTGCTAATGGGTTTTTCTGGTTATCAAAAAGATGCGGTTTTACCTCAGTCTTCCATGGGATCAGAATGGAAGAATGATGATGTTGCACAGTAAGGCGGCATGGAAGACAGTACCTTCATGGTGCATTGCTGCTTTTCTTCAGCATGAGATAATCTTCAATAGCAAGGCAGCATGGTCAAACATGTGGCCATATATTTTGTTTACAGGCATTCCTTTTATTAATGGCCAACCACTTTGGTTCTAGGTTAGCAACTGCCACACAACTGAAGGGATCAAAGCAGCTTTTAGAAAGCATGACTGTGTTTGCACATTAGCAATTTAAAAAAAAATTAACTGTAAAAAAGATGGCCAACAGTTTGAAAAAAGCGCATTTACTAATCTTATTTATTATCTTATGCCCACACTCCCCTTTTCTATTTAATATTGGAAGCTAACATTTAATTCACCAAAAGATGAAAGCAAGGGCATACTGGACACTTCTAATCATTACCAGAAATATGGAATGTTATAGGGGATAAAGATTCCTTAGGCAGCTCTGGTGAAAGGGCATGAAGAGGAGATGAGAAGGTGACAGAGAGAACAAGATTATTTGAAGTACTGTTTGAAACCCTAGTAAATATCCTCTGGTTACATCGACAGATACTCTAGTAGATTTCAAAATTGCTTTCTCTTTGTACTGTAATAGTCTTCTGAGATTAAACTGAATAGAACCATGATTTTTATTAGTTTTTGCGTTTTCCACACAGCTCAATTTTTAGCTAAAAGTTCCAAGTCTCAGACAACTCAGCCAGGATGTGTCAGTACAGTTTGAAAAATCTTGTGCTGTAAATCAATTAAAAAGCTCCAAATACAAGATGCAGTTAGATTACTCCTGGAGAAGTTGCCCATAAAGTAACTCAAACTGGTGAGAAGAGGAAGAATGCCTATTCCCAGTGTCATAATGGCAGTTAACCCATTTAAAGGCTATGATCTGAAACGCAAGCTGCATGTTCCATAGGGATGTAGGTACATCCCATTCCCAGTAAAAGGATCACTATGGGAGGAAATGCATGGCAGGACAATCCAGCTGTAGCATTTCTCTGCCCTCCATAGCTATTGAAGTAGAACGAGGGGAAAGGAATAATATTTTCCCCACTCCAACCACATGCTGCCTAGAAAACGTAGTTTGGTAGTAATCACACATCTCCCAGTAATGCACAGTTGGGGCCCAAGCTGTTACAAAGCAGGAAAATCACCATGGATTCTTTTAGTTCCACCATAACCCATTATAAGACTACTCTAAAGGCCCTTTCACACTCCATAAGTATAGCACTATGATTCCACTTTAGCTGCCACAGTTGCATCCTATGGAACCCTGAGATTTACCGCTTAGGGTATTGAGAATTCTCAGCCAAAGAATTCTGGTGCCACACCAAACTACAAACCCCAAGGTTTCATAGGAAGCAGCCATGGCAGTTAGTGGAATCACAGTGCCATAAATAACTGCATAGTGTGAAAGGGCCCTAACTTTCCCCTCAGAAGATGTAGTTGCTCAAAATCCTGGAAGGATTCTATTACACCGTTTGTGCCCAGATAGTTATACATTGGTTAATGGAACGGTAACAAGCAGCCTCTGAAGAAGTAACAGAAGCACAAAAACTCACCATCCGATTCTGAAGCTGCCCTGAAGATCAAGTAGCTGCTTGGAAGAGGCTGTGTGATGGAACCTACATTCTCTCCCTTTGGACCCTAGAAGGGTTTGGGAAATAAAAAGGAGGACATTTTATCATTTCCCTGTAGTTCACAAGTTCTACCTCCTCCTCTGCTTTTCATTTTCAGTTTTATAGTTCTAGTGTCAAACAGAAAAGTTTCAATATATTTTGCTCTGTCTAAATTATGGCTGTTAAAATAGACCAACAATGAAATCTTGGGAGACATGGCTGTTGACTAGGGCTGGAAGGAGGCCCTCTCAGATTCATCTGGGGGCAACCTGCAGGCTGTGATGGTGGTTCAGGTGTCCAGAAGCCACCATCTTTCATTCACACTGCTTGGCATCCTTTTCCTGGGCTCCCTTGTGCCGTCTGCACACCCAGAAAGAGGTAGTCTTTCAGTGTGAAGGGGAGAGATGGTTCCAGGCACCTGACCTGAAGAGCGCAGTTTCCTCTCAGGGAAGTACAGGGGAGCATTTAGGCAAGTGCACTCCATGCTACCAGACCCTTTGTTTTTGGTCGCTTTTGTGGCTGCAAAGAATATTCACCATCATTTGTTTCCTTGCTGAAAGACAGGTCTCCTGACACTCAGGAAACCCAGCCGGGAAAAATTATACAGAGGTGAGAATTTTGTGTAGATTTTGCTTAGCATTCTGGGAAATTATTCTGCATAGAAATACACAGGGTTTTTTTTCATGCAAAAATGGTGAGTTAGCAATGGGTGGGGATGCAACCCCCCTCACTTATTGCACAAAATAGACTCCAGAGATGGGAGGAAGAAACATCACTTTACACCCTGTACTTCTGACACCTGCTAGAAGATTCTAAAAGATCACCTTGACCTAAGTTACACCAAAAACCATTTGCAAAATCTATTTGAGATGTATCAGAACCCCTAATTCACTCAGAATAATAACACCTACATGGTAGAAAGGTCAAGTGTAACTGTATTCTCTTGGTTCCACAAAACAGAGCTTCAGTTTTCTCCCAGCTAGTGAATATATGAAGGCATAAATATGGATTAAATGTTTCTCTTTACTGTCTTTTAATATGTTAAAAGTATAGGATCTGACATCTACCAGGTTGCTCTGCAGTTCCATCTGCCACACACACCCTGTCCCATTTATTTATTGTAAAAACACACAAATATAAACGCACAAACTCACCAAACAGATGGGTCCCTTAGTTCATACCAACCTTTGTTTTTTTAAGAATCCATTAATGCTAATTATCTTTCATACTATCATACTTAGGGTCTGTCTATACAATTTTAAAAAATCCATTTGGGGGGGTAAAAGATATGAATAGGCAGTCGTTCGTATGCATATGATCCGCCTACATGATTTTTTACTCCCCCTAAACTCCGTATGACCCCCCTTCCTCAGCTGGCTGGAGAGAGCAAGCCAAACAGCAGTTTTAAATCTCTCACAGCTTTTTTTTAATTTAAAAAGGTGCCTGCTTTGTGGACATTCGGTTTTCCCTATTTACAATGATATATATAAAATATATATATATATACACATACACACACACATACACATACATATATCGCTTAGCCGGGAATGCAACATGGCAGCCGCTCCTAATTCTGCTCCTTGCTAGCCCCACCCCCTCTACTCGGCCAGCCAATCAGATTACACTGTCCATTCATATGTGTGCGAACGGGGCATACAGACTATCAGCCATTCAAACGGCTGTACGTATTTTATGCTGAGATCCGATAATCCTCCCGAACGCTGAATCCATGTAGTTTGCGGGGGATTCGCTAGCCCCCCTTCTGAATGACATGTATGAATCCGAACGGCCGTGTGTACGGAAGAGCGATCTTCTGAACAGCGTACGTATTTTTTTTACCATTTAGATGGGCCCTTTGTCTAATAAGTTAGCCAGCACTGAACCCAGAACAGAGATAGATAAAGGTTTGGATTCAAAGATGTTCTCATGTCAGTTGAAGTCATTTCTGCTTCTGCCTGCTGTCCCTGAAGTTTTTACCAATTCTCACTTTCCACTGAAGCATTCAATCAGATTTTTTTGGGTGGGGGTGGGGGTTCCAGGGTTTCCAGTGAGCAATGAAGGATGGGAATTCCCCACAACATGAATAGAATTCCACACATGAACTTTAAAACTGTTTTAATCTATTGATAGTTTAATTACCTTTTAACTTTTATATGCTGTGAATTTCCCAAATTGGAAACAATAATTATAACAATAATAGAAGAACTTTCTCCTTGACAATATCCAGAGACAGGTCTAAGCACACAGCTCACATATGATTGAACATTTTATTGCTCTCACATGATTTGAACCATCTCTTACTGAAACTCTCGGAAGTATTTTGAAATAAGCTTTTATTTATTAATTCACTCAGCTGGGAAACCTTTTCAAATACCGCTATTTAGATGAAAGCCTCCAAAAGAATATAACGAGGAGCAGAAACATGAAGGTGAAAAGGGAGATCCATGGCATAATGAAAGGTGTCCAATTAGTGACTAATGATACATTATTCAGTGACTATGGAAGTACCCTACCTACCCACTCATTAATACTTCTATGGTCTCTTCATCTGAGGGATTTAGTTCTACAAAATATCTTAAGAGCACTTAGCATTCACGTTGCTCTGAAGGCAAGGAGGGACTGGATAATCATTAACTTTATTTTGAGAACTATCCCCTGGAGCTTACCTTTCAACTTAGTCTAGTTACATTAAAGTTGCTGAGCTGACAGTTTGTGGAAAAAGTGTGAAAGGGTATCAGGCAACTGTAGTAGTGGCACTTCAAAATCCAACACCTCTTCTTCCTTCCACCATCTCAGGACAGTGTAACAGGATGAGTAAGGCAGAAATGTATGTCAAGGTCAGGTGTGTTGAGGTATGGGCTACACAAAGTGTTTTTCTTGGCAAAATTTGTTCAGAGTGGGTTTGCCCTTACCTTCCTCTGAGGCTGAGAGAGTCTTCTGTTATCTAAGCTTGAGCCAGTTTCAACTTTTCTCTTTTCCACCAACTCACTGTTTCTCTTCATTTGAGGCTCATACTGTGAGAATCTTTTTGCCTCTGCACTTGTGGGTCATAGTCATTTATTGTCTGCCTGGCCCTTTTTTCAACTTTTATCTCAGATTTGATTCTTAGTTGATTTTTTTCTCTCAGATGATATTCTCATTCTTATTATGGGTGATTTTATTTTAATATTCATGTGGATGACTCCAATGACCCCTCTGCCTCATGATTTCTTTCTTTATTATTTTCCTTTGGACTCCAGCTCTGTTCTGACTCATCTACTCATTATCTTAGCCATTGTCCCAATCTTGTTCTTATTAAAAATTGTTCTACCTCTTGCTTTTCATTTACACACTAAATTCCCTTTTATCACCATCTCATAACCCACCTACTTGTTATTCTATTACCCGCTCCTTTTGAGAGCTTCATTCCATTAATCCTGAAGTCTTTTCTCCAGTTTTGGTCTTGTTGCTGCCTTCCTTTAATTCTGTTGGTTCTCTAGATTCAGCTGTTTCTTTACTCAACCCAACTTTATCCTCAATTCTTGAGATCTTTGCCCCTTTGTCAACACGCACGGTCCCTCCCTCTAAGTCTCAGCCATGGCTTACCCCCATTATTCGATATCTTAGTTCCTGCTCTCGCGCAGGTAAGCATCTATGGAGGAAGACCAGAGAGTGGGCAGATTATATTCATTATATACTTATTCTTTCTTCTTTCTCTTGTGCCATTTCTTTGGCCAAACAGACTTATTATATATCACTAATCCATGCTAATTCTCGGTCTCCACAGCATCTGTTCTCTACTTTTAATTCTCCCCTAAAGCTCTTTCCTTCCCTTCTTCCTCCATCACTTTCTGCTGATGATTTTGTAACTTTTTTCAATACAGTCGTCCCTTCACATTCGCGGGGGTTAGGTTCCACGGACCCCCGCGAATGTGAAAAATCCGTGAATATTGATTGCTGAAAAATCCGCGAATATTGATTGCCCCCCCACCCCACCAAAGCAACCACGGGGCCTCCGGAGGCCCCATAGTCGCTTTCCCCGAACTCCCCACTCCCTCCCAAGGCCTTCACGGGGCCTCCAGAGACCCTCCCAAGGCCCTGTGGATGCCTCCCCAGCCCTCCCCCCTCCCGCCCAAGGCCTTCATGGGGCCTATGGAGCATCTCCAGAGGCCCCATGGAGGCCTCACTGGCCCCCTCCCTCCCAGGGCCTTCATGGGGCCTACGGAGCGTCTCCGGAGGCCCCATGGAGGCCTCCCCGGCCCTCCCCCCTCCCGCCCAGGGCCTTCATGGGGCCTACGGAGCGTCTCCGTAGGCCCCATGGAGGCCTCCGCAGCCCTCCCCCCTCCCACCCAGGGCCTTCACAGGGCCTTGCAAGGCCCCGTGGAGGCCTCTGCGGCCCTCCCCACTCCCCCCAGGCCTTCACGGGGCCTCACAAGGCTCTGTGGAGGCCTCCACGGCCCTCCCCCCTCCCCCCAAGGCCTTCACGGGGCCTTGCAATGCTCCGTGGAGGCCTCCCCGGCCCTCCCCCTCCCCCAGGCCTTCACAGGGCCTCGCAAGGCACCGTGGAGGCCTCCGCGGCCCTCCCCCTCCCACCAAGGCCTTCACGGGGCCTCCGGAGGGCCTCCGAAGGCCCCGTGGAGGCCTCCGCGGCCCTCCCCGCTCCCTCCCAGGGCTTTCATGGGGCCTCCAGAGGCCCTGTGTCACTGTTTTAGGAGGGCGGGTGGGGCCCTCCCAAAACCGCGTATAATCAAAACCGCGAATGCCGAGTTCGCGAATGTGGAGGGCAAGTGTACTAAAATTGAAACCATCCATTCTTCTCTCCCTGTTCCTGAATTCTCCTCATTATCATACCAACTTTCCACCTGTTCTAAATTCTCTTCTTTCCCCCCCTGTCCTGTTAGAAAAAAATATCTAAAACATTGAAGTCTTCAAATCCTTCTACCTGCTCTCTGCATCCTGTTCCTTCTTGCTTTTTAATTACTATCTCCCCCTGCTATCCTCCCTTTCCTTTGTCATATTATTAATCTGTCCCTTTCCTCTGGTTCATTTCCTTCTGAGTTTAAACATGCCACAGTTTCTCCAATCCTGAAGAAGTCTTTATTTGACCCATCTTTTCTCTCTAATTATCATCCTATTTCACTGTTGTCTTTCCTCTCGAAAGTTGTGGAATGCTCTGTTTACGCATGGTGCCTCACCTTTCTTTTTCAGGCTTCTACACTGGATCCTTTTCAGTCTGGATTTTGCCTTTACATTCCACAGAGACAGCTCTCACAAAAAATAACAGATGACTTCCTCCCTCTCAGACCGGTCATTTGGTGTGGTAGATGGTGGTCATGAATCCCTCTCTTTTCCCCTTTCGGTTGGGGTTCCTCAGGGCTCTGTTCTGGGCCCCTTGTTGTTTTCTCTTTACACACTATCTTTAGGTAATCGTATCAACTTGTATGGGTTTCAATATCACCTTTATGCTGATGATACTCAACTATATCTTTCTACTCCTGAACTTTCTTCAGATTTTGAACATCTCACTACAGCATTTCTTTCCAATATCTCAGCACGGATGCTTCATCACTACCTTAAATTTAATATGGCAAAGATAGAACTACTCATGTTTTTCCTGAAATCTTTCAATTGTACATTTTCCATTACTGTTGATAATGTTCCTATCCACCCTATAAATGAAGCATGGAGTCTTGCCTTTGTCTTTGACTCCTTGTTGTCCTTTGTTCCTCATACTGAGGCTGTAGCAAAGTCGTGTCAATTTTTCCTTTATAACACCACTAAAATTAGAGCTTTCCTCTCTGCTTCCTCCGCCAAGACATTAGTTCATGCTTTAGTCATTTCCAGTTTCGATTACTGCAATCTTCTTTTGACTGGTCTTCCGTTATCTCATCTTAGTCCTTTGATTTCCATTCTTCATTCTGCTGCTAAGATTATCGTTTTGGTCCACCATTTTGATCATGTTACCCCATTTTTGACATCCCTTCATTGGCTACCTGTTCCCTCTAGGATTCAGTATAAGCTGCCTGTTCTGATATTCAAGGGCCTGCATAACCCTAGCTCCCCCTTACCTGGTAGCTCTTATCTCTGTTTACCAGCCTGTTAAAAATCTTCATTCTGTGAATTCTGGGCTTCTTAGCCAGCCAAGGGTTTCTTCCTCCTTGGCTCGACTTCACCCTTTTTCTCTTGCCACACCTTATTCCTGGAATTGCCTCCTGGTAAACTTGCAGACTGTTTTTATCCTTGCTATTTTTAAATCCAAACTGAAAACTTTTTTGTTCTCTCAAAGTTTTGGAATTTCAGATTTAATGTTTATACCTTTATTATATGTGATTACCTGTACAGATTATTTTGTTTTATTCTGCATTATGTGTATGTTTTTTCTCCTATTGTATTTTAGTATTTTATATTAATGAAATAATTATAATTGTTTTATTCTGTAACCTTTTTTAAAGCACCATGTACATTGATGGTGCTATATAAATAAACAACAACAACAATAATATGTCTTGCCTAAGGTCACCCAGTAGGTTTCCATGGCTGGGCAGGGATTCGAACACTGGTCTCCCAATGTCCAAGTCCAACACTCAAACTGTTACACCACGCTGGCCCTCGATGGTGGTTATACAGAACAGCAATAGTTGCAGTGATGAAGGAACGTATTTTATTGTTATTAAAATGTACGCATGCTTTGAACCTCATGTTCTTTTGCCCCCTTTCAGTATGCCTCTCTAATTTAGATTTTAAATACTTTTTCCATGAGTAGTTTCAGTGACAAACACTTTTTATCACAAGCAGGTGATTAAAAAAAATCCTGCTGCATGATGTCCCAAGCACACTCAAATCCTCCTTTAAGATTTCAAAAATACTCTCTGGCTTTTCTTTGCAAACGAAGATTCAGGAAGGACTCATCCCACGCTTTCTGCAAGCGTGCTGATGACTAAAAAGGCCAATCCAAGATAAACAAGTCCGGTTGCAGAAAGCACAGCAGAAGGTCTCCTTGGGTGATGATTCCGGGTTGTGATTCTTTCTGCATTATTGTTTCTCTTCAAGACTTGTTCAGCGTGAGTTCTCAAATAAGGCTGCAGCATTGTGAATCGTGCGTCTCCATGCTTCCCAATGTGAGGCCAGGGCAGACCATTGTTGGTGATCAATTTGGCCAAGCCTGAGATGCTGTTTCAGGGAGTCCTTGTATCGCTTTTTTGGAGCACCCCTCTTATGCTGACCCGTGGTGAGTTCACCGTAGAGTACTATTTTTGGGAGGTGGTGGTCTTCCATCCTAGAAACGTGCCCTGCCCAGCGCAGTTGTGTTCTCAGTATCATGGCCTCAATGTTAGTGATCCCTGCTTGCTCAAGGACAGCAACATTCGTCACATAGTCAGTCCAGTGTATATTTAGGATTGTGCGTAGACAGCGCTGATGAAAGCGTTTGAGGGTCATAAGTGGTGGCGATAGATGACCCATGTTTCAGACCCGTAAAGGAGAATAGACAGTACAATGGCTCTATACACATTGATTTCAAAAATAAATACATATAGGAACAAGTTATTTCAGATGGAAAGTGAAACAGCTAAACCAATAGCTTAAAAAGTGTTTAAAGAAACACAGATTCAAAGATTTGTCCTAGAGAGAACAGAATTTTCCCTTCTATCTCTAGATATTTGTTCTGTTTCTTCTTTTTCTTCCTCTTACATGTGCACAGGACATAGTATGAAGAAAAGACAAATTCATCAGTCGCTCCAAGATGGAAGACTGTATATACTCAGTTCTCATTTTGCTTGGACTGAACAGAGGCACTACCATGGTTGTGTTTCTATTTATATACATATCCCCAAGAAGTGGGATTGAAACAAGTCTTTGTCCATAGATGTCTGGAGAGAAAAGATGGATAGACATCTCTTCCTTTCTGCAGGCTGTACTTCAACACCTTCTTAACCTCCTACTTCTTAAAAACAGTATCTTAGACAATATACAATTTAATCCTTAGGCTGACTTTCATCACTTGTTCCCATTATTTCTTTTAAAACATGGTAACTAGGCCTTACTTACAAGACCAACTTATACTTTTTTTTTTGTTCTGGTTGCTCTAAGCTAGTCTTATATCATACCATACCGCTACCCACTCTTTGCATATTCAGTGTAACTATTTGGTATACTTCCCGTACTTCCTCTGCTCAGAAAACAATACTGCCATCTCCCATTTCATTTTAAAATAAAGCAATGGTGGTTATATATTACATTGTTATAGGAATGTTATTGTGTTATGTCTCTAATGTACAGGAACATGTTTAGAATTTGTCATCTTTAGAAAACCACTACCGTATATGCTTGGGTATAAGTTGAGCGCAGGTTTGGGGGCCAAAATTATGGATTTTGATATGACTCATGGATAAACTGAGGGTAAAATTTTGGGGCTCAGCACAGGGCTCCTTGGATGCATTCTGTGGAGAAGCAAAAGCAACAGTGCTGCTTCAGGGGGCCAGGTGCCCCTGGCTGTTCCCACTTCCACCATTTTCCCGCCCAGGCATTAAAAAAGGCCTTTTGCCACTCTACCACTTTAAAAGAAGCATCAACCCCCTCTCTGCTCTCTCTGGTGGCCCGGTGGGGAAAATGGTGGTGACAGCAATTCTTTGGTGATTCCTCGCTACAGCAGAGAAGCAACTTCTGTCTGCTGCAGCAGAGAATCCCCAAAAAGTGCCATTGGAGAGAGAGCAGAGGGAGGCATTGCTTCCTTCAGGCTCTTCCAGCATGGACTAAGCTCTAGGACTCTTGTAGTTTAGTCTGTGCTGAGAGAGTCTGAAAGAAGCACCTATCCCCTCTGCAATCTCCACCCGTGGCAGGGAAACCCCAAAAGAGCAGCTGGAGAGAGCGAGAGCAGAGAAGACTTTTTTCTCCCAACTCCTTCTAATCTCCCTGCTCTTGGAGCTTAGTCTGTGCCAAGTGAGCCTGAAAGAAGCACCCACCCCCTCAGCTCTAACCACTGTGCCAGGGAAGTCCTGAAAGAGCTACTGAAGAGAGAGAGAAGGGGGGTTTTAATTCCTTTCCAGCAAGGACTAAACTCCCGGTGCTTAGTCCATGCCAAGATAGCCTGAAATAAGCACCCACCCGCCAGTTCTAATCACCATGACAGGGAAGCCACAAAAGGACCATAAGAGAGAGAGAGAGAGAGAGAGAGAGAGAGAGCGAGAGCAGAGGGAGTACAGTAGAACCCCTGCATCCATGGGGGATTGGTTCCAGGCCCCACTGGGGATGGTGAAAACTGCGGATAATAACAAACACTGCCACCAACGTGCTGGAACCCCCCCCCCGGTGAGGTCGCTTCCTCCCTCCCTCCCCCGCCTGCTGCGCGGAAACCCTCCTCCCGCCTGCCCGAGCCCTCTGCCTGCCTACGCACCATGCCAGAACCCCCCCACGAGAAGGGAGGGGGAGGTGAGCTTGCCTCCTCCCTCTCTCCCTCGCCCACCAGCTCTGCCACACTGGATTCCCCCTAAAGGTCGCCTCCTGTCTCCTTCCTCTGCCCACTGTGCCAGAACTCTCCACCCGCTTGCCGGAACCCACTTCTGCACAGAGAAGGGAGGGGGAGGAGAGCTCGCCTTCTCCCTCCCTCACTCGCCAGCTCCACCATGCAGCTGCTCCACAATCTCTCCTGGTAAGGTCACCTCCTTCCTCCTTCCCCTGCCCACCTGCTTTCCGCAACCCCCCCCCACGAGGTTGCCTCCTTCCCCCGCCTGCCCGCCGCACTGGAAACTCCCCTGTGGAGAAGGTAGGGGGAGGCAAGCTTGACTCCTCCCTCTCTTGCCTACCCCCATGTCACAACCCCCCATGAGCTCACCTCCTACCTCCCCCTCCCACCCATCTTGCCATTGCCATCCATGGATAATTGAATCCGCAGATGCAGGGGTGCTACTGTAAGTGCTTCTTTTGGGTTGTCTCCAGATGGATTACAGCAAGAGCAGGAAAATCCCAAAGAAGCATAACCCCCTCCACTCTCCCTGCCTTGGTAGGGAAATCCTGAAGAACCTGAGTGGAGGGTTTTCTCACAGCCCCACCAGTTTCACAGGCACATCTAGTAAGGACACAGGAGAGCACCTTCTCAGTGGTTGCTCCCAGGGTATGGAACTCTCTGCCACTAGCCTGGCCCCTTCCCTGCTCTCCTTCCTCTGGCAAGTAAATTTTTAATTTTTTCTTAATGTGAACAAGAATTTGGCAACTAAAGGTGCATCCAGATTGATTAAAAAGTCCAAACATTTTCAGGTTCTGTTCCTGTTCTTCCAATTTTATTTTGGAGTTCCATACACAGTTTGTTTGAATGCGTATGTGCCCCATTTTGTTTGTGTGTGTATGTGCCTTTAAGTTGCCTGTCAACCCATGGTGTTCTTAGGCAAGGAATATTCAGAGGTGGTTTTTCCTCTGAAATATAGCTGACAGCACCTGGTATTCATTGGTGGTTTCCCATTCAAGTACTAACCTGGCACTGACTCCATTTAGTTTCCAAGATCAGACAGGATCTGGTGCCTTTAGGGTATTTAGGCCTCACACATTTTGTTTATCCCAGAATATTTTCTGTCAATACAATCAGATAATTTTTATACCAGCTCCCCAGGTTGGTTTATTTTAGCTCAGTATAAAACTGGAAAAGGCAGGAACAAAACAATCAGTCTGGAATGCGCCCTAAGCGGCTATGTAGAAAAGTCTTTAATGGGTTGTGTGTGCTCACTGTGCTGCATTGCTTTTTAACAGTTCTTGTCATGGTTATAAATGATTTTATATTGTTTTAAAGTATTGATGTTTTAATATAGTATCTTGTTTAACTTTTTTACTACTAATTTGTAATTCATCACACTAGCTTGTGCTACATGACTATTCTTACATTTGACAGATAAAAGAACTCTACTAAGTACTTTGCTTTTAATATAGCAGTGACTCAAACCTAATTCACCTGTTTTAAAAAAATCGATAGTGACTTTCATCAGCACCATTCCTCCCCACCATATTATTTATTTATTTATTTATTTATTTAAACATACCCATTCATATCAAGAATGCACCAAATGTTCCCCAAAGCCCAGCTTCCAAATTAAACCTAGCAAAAGGAGAAAAGCCACAAGGAACGCTGCCAGTTCATATTAATGTCAGCTCTACCATTGTGAGCTGCTAAGCTGAGTGATGAGAGTCGCAGCTTCTGCTCACTTTGTCTTTTGCGTCTCCATAGAGATAGTGTTAGTTTCTTCCATGAGCTCAAGAAAATATGTCTTTGCCTGCCCCCTTCCAAGGGAGGGCAAGTAAATAATGTACTCCTTCACTGCTGGGGACTTCTGGCCATTAAGAACTAGGTCAGAAAATGTGTTGCTTCAGCAGTTCAGACTGTCAGATCTACTCTGTATCAACCTGATCTAATGCATTCTTCTATTTGTCTCCTCACTTTTCTAATTCTTGAACAGTGAAATCTAGGCGCAAGTCCCATTACCCTACCAATACAGTCAAGTATCTACAAATGCTGGGGTTTGGCTGAGAAGATATGGATTCACATCCTCACTCACTCATACAACTTATTTGGTAAAATTGGGTAAGTTACTAGCTGTCAACTTTAAATAAAATCCTTAAGTAGGCAAGTGACAAATTTCTCACATGGTGGCAATCCACTGATGACATCTTTATGGTCTGGACTAAGGAAAAAGAATGCTTAGAAAGTTTATCAACACTAACCATCCTACAATCAAGTTTACATCTAGTAACACAATTGAACATCCATGTATCCCTTTCCTTGATTTTCTCCTCACTATTGAGAATCACAAAATTGTCACAGATCTCCACAATCAATCCATGGATACTCATACTTACCTGGATTGGTGATCCTGCCACCCCACACACATTAAAATAAATATCATCTACAGAATTAAACACATCTGTAACACTGAAGAAAAATTTTCTAAAAGGACCAATGAATTCAACAACATCTGCTTCAAAGGGGGATATACTTCTCATGTAATTAAACACAACATCGGGAGAATAACCATCATTTTGAGGGGAAAAAAACCTCCCCAAAAGAAATTAGTCAAGTAAACAACCAACAGTGCATTCCATTTGTGGTAGATTTCCATCCAGTATCTCTTAACTACCATAGAGAAAGCTATCTATTGCTAACAAATTCCGAACATCTTGCTAGCGCCATCAGCAAGCCTCCAGTTATAGCTATCTGACAGCCAACAAATCTAAGGAGAGTACTGGTAAAAGCTGTCTTGAAAACATCAGTTAGCAATTCAGGATTGCACCCTTCAAAGCATTGCATCATACGTAAATACCTTAAAGACTGTCACTTTTAGGAGTATAGTGACTGGCAGGACCAACTATATTAACACATCACCTGCTGGTCCTGCAGTCTTATTTACAAGATTGAATGCAGGCATGTAGGATGTCACCTGCAGTACATGGACAAAACAACCACATACCTCTGTAAACACTTCAAGAACTGTACGTCTATTCTAACCAGGAAGCTAGAGCAACCAGTGGTCAGGCATTTCAACTCCAAACATCACAGCCTCTCTGATTTTCCCCCGTTTGGCACTGAGGTGCTACCCTCTTCAGACATGTTAGACAAAAAGGAAAATTTCTGGATTTATACTAAAAGCTCTAACACAACATGGCTTCAACTTAGGGGCTTACCACACTCCGAAGAAAAGCAGCAAAGCAGGAGGAACATTCTGTCTTTCCTGCTCCCTTACCACATGGTGTCAGTGTTTTTTCCAGCGTTCTTTTGTTCCAGTCCCATGGGGACCAAGGTAAAACTGTGTCTTTTTGCAAACAGATTTTTCTGGTTAGCAAAAAGATGCAGTTTGACCTCAGTCCCCCATGGGACAATCATGAGATAAGGCAGCAGGAAAGATGGAATGTTCCTCCTGCTTTACCGCTTTTCTTCGGAGTGCAGTAAAGGATCTTAGAGGACAATAGCAACATCCACTAAGAATGCTGATAACGTAGTTTTCTAAACTGGCACTTGCTATGCAGTCCAGTTTTATCTTTGGCCACTGAAGATGGAAGCCAAAACATTTGGCTCTTGATTTGTGTTTTTAAGTTCTGTTTGTTAATCACTTCAACACACACACACACACAAATCTAGTGATTAGCTGCATCCTTTTTGGATCCAGGATAAACTTGTGATAAGTTTATCCTTTGCTTTTTAATCACCTAATAATATCATCTGATATAATCTGTTAAACTATTACTGATTAGTATTATTTGCAAATGATGATTTATCAGTATCATCTATTAACTATATCATCTAATCTGACAAGAGGAATAGTTTGATAATGGGACCAATTACCTAAAGGGGTTAGAGTGCACTGAATAATTTCAAGCAGAGACTGAACAGCTATTTTAGGGGATGCAATAGTTCAAAATTTCCTGCATTGAGCAAGAGTTCAGACGTAGATGTCCTTCAAGACCCCTTCAAGTACATGATTCTCAGTTCAGCTCCCCTCACTTGCATGCCTCTTTTGATGTAAAACAAGACTGCCCTGACCAAACATTTCTTGCTTTATACTTTAATGAGGCAGATATACAAATAATGAAGGTATCTGTTCCAGTCATATCCAGTTTAAATAATGACTGCTGGAAGGGAATATAATGGAGGGAAAAAAGATGGCACCACCCCAGAAAACAAACCCTTTGCCACTGTGGGTATTTAAGGAAGACATGTGAACAAGAATGAACCCGGTTGTTTTGAAAGAGATATTTCAACTATTTGTTTTAAATAATAAATGAAGAAAAGCAAGGAGCAAAGGCTTTGAAGGTAGTCTTTTTTCTTCATGGCCAGCCTTCCCCAGCCTGTCGAGTTATAGAAGTCATGGACTATAAGTCCCACTATCCCCAAACATTACAGCCAATGGTTGGCCAGGGCTGTGAGTGCACTATTCCAACACATCTGGAAGATACCATGTTTGGGAAGGAGGGTCCAGATATTTTCCAAAACTATTAAAAATGAGTGAGGAACCAGCAGTAATATTAAGGGCATGTCCAGATGCCAATGAAGCCAACTAATGGCTAATATTGCAGAGGTAGGCAACTTGTGACCTTTCAGATATTTTAGAGCTGGTACTCCCATCATTCCTTGCCATTGTCTTTGCTGTCCATGGGTGATGAGAATACAGGCCAACAACATCTGGAGGGCTACCCTGTATTGGCGGGACAATACAGGTGGGACAATTAGTGTCACCCAGAACAATTATACAAAACACCTTGCTAGCCTTGTGACAGGAGGTTATGCAGGAATTGGAAAACACAGTAGTTTGCCAGTTATGTTACCAACACTAACAGAATAGGTGACTGTAGTACTTGTGATCACAGCTCATGACAATCCTTGCAATTACACAAAAACTATCCTCCCGCCACATTAGTGACATTAGTTTAAGTCAGTGATGGGCAACCTTTTGAGCTTGGTGTGTCAAACTTCTCCAAAAAACTGAGCATAAATCGGGTGGTGTGTCACTTTGAGGAGAAAATATTATCTCTGCTGGCGGAAGTGAGGGCAAAGATCCCAGCTTAACCGGAAGTCCCAGAACTAGACGCTCTGTGCTAGACTTCTGTTGTTTTGGCCTACAGACCTCCGGCACAGAGTGTCTAATAGGGGAGGATGAAATATTTGCAACTACAGTTGTCCCACCACACTCGCGGGTTTCACATTTGCAGTTCCACATATTCGCAGATTCCCGCTTTGGGGAGGGGGGAGGAAAGTGGGACCGGGGCTTCGAAGCCCCGATTGCCACTTTAGGGAGGATGGGAGGGGGGAGGAAAGTGGCGATCGGGGCTTTGGAAGCCCCTATCGCCACTTTAGGGAGGGTGGGGGGTGGTGGAGGAAAGTGGCAACCGGGGCTTTGGAAGCCTCGATTGCCACTTTAGGGAGGCGGGTGGTGGTGGAGGAAAGTGGCAACCAGGGCTTCGAAGCCACTTTCCCTCCCACCCTCCCTAAAGTGGCGATAGGGGCTTTGGAAGCCCGGATCACCACTTTAGGGAGGGTGGGAGGGGGGACAAAAGTGGCAACAAGTGCTTTGAAGCCCTGATCACCACTTTAGGAAGGGGGGAGGAAAGCGGCGACCGGGGCTTTGAAGCCCCGATCACCACTTTAGGGAGGGGGGTGAGGTTGCGGGCAGGGGGGGAGGAGGCCTACGGCCGCGTGTCATCAGAAATGGCTACACATGTCAGTGCTGACACGTGTGTCATAGCTTCGCCATCACTAGTTATAAGTAGTTCTGGAAAATGCAGCTTTCTTGAAGCAAAAGTGTATGCTGGGAAAAGTATGTATTCCCCTTTCCACAACTGAGTCACTTAAACTTAAACACTGCCTGAATGCTGCAGAGGTGCTCAAAATCTTTCTGACAGTGCTTGTAACAGTCACGACTCAGCAAATAAATTTCTCCAAGGAAATGATGAAAGCACTCTAGGGCCTTGTTTAAGAAATGTGGCTGTTTAAAACATGAAATATCTAGATGTAGTGATTTCAACTTACCCTGCACCTGCACATGATCTGTTATTTTGGATATGTGCCAGAGGATCACGTTTAGCCAATTTGGACAACATCCAGCTTATATTATTCAGACAATAATAGTAACATTCTAGTGAGCTGCTCAGGCCTTCAAGAACCACCATTACTGTAATAGCCCCAAAGCACTCTTGCACTCCAAGTGGCGCAAATAAAATTTTTGACAGCTGTGATATTCTCAGCAGATGCCCACATTCTTCCCACTCATATGGTTACAGAGCTTCTAAACTCAAGATGGAATCCTAACTACAGTATTCCATTCAATACCTTGTCTGTGTGTAAAGTAACTGAAGAAAGTCAATGCCATTTAAGGAAATAAAGACCCATAGACATTGATTCTTTTTCTTTGTCTTTCATTGGAACCAGCAGACATTTTTAACCCCTGCATGGAGTGCGCGTGTGTGCAAATTTAAGTGGAAAATGGGTAGGGGAAGATTTAAGACTCTTCCACCTGAGCATGGTGATCTCAGTCTAAATTAGGTTCCTCAATCTTACTTGGAATTAAAAGTGAGATTCAATGACATATGCCTTTAGTTTTGCCATTAAGGGGCTTACCGCACTCTGAACTAAAGTGTCAGTGTAGCAGGAAGGTTCAGTCTTCCACATTGCCTTACTGCATGATGTCATTGTTCTTTTGTTCTGATCTTGTGGGAGACTGAGGTAAACCTTGTCTTTTTGCTAACCAGAAAAACCCGTTAGCAAAAAGATGCAGTTTTACATCAGTCTCCCACGAGACCGGAATGGCAGAACACTGGAAGAATGACAACGTCAAGCCATAAGGCAGCACAGAAGACAGAACCTTCCTGCTGCATTGCTGCTTTACTTCAGAGTGTGGCAAGCCCCTAAGTCTCACTGACCTGTTTTCTTCTGTATTAACAAATTTAGGTTGAGATGACTGACATCTTTTGAAGCAGGTTGGGAAGCTTGTGGATACATGTAGATTTTCAGTCCCTCCATATCCCCTTCAGATGCCCAGAACCTATTTTAATCTCCAGATAAATTCCCCTTCCACACTACACAATTATAGCACTATGATTCCACATTTGGAGGGCCACATGTTCCCACTGCCTGCTTTAAAGGGAGCATTTTAAAATGACCAATGTGTGCACTCTCATTTGCAAGTATTCATTTCAGAACTGACCCATTGTATGATGTGCAGGTCAAAAGGCTGTATTTGCTGCTGAAGAGTGAGACTCAGTGTTAAGGCTTAAAGTCAACACTTTTGGTTCTCTCATAACACTTCCCCACTTTGAGTTTCCATGGCAGTATTGGCTTTCTACCTCAGAGGGGAAGCAAGATGTCAGGCCTTCTATGACATGGTATGTTTTGAGACAGCATGCAGTTTTCTTATAAAACACATTTTCAATTTCCCATCTGAAAATTGAAGTGGAGTAAATCCCCAGAAGAACACTCCTCCAGAGACTGAAAATATGGATTGATCTTTCAGTCTGTAACACACCTACATTGGGAGGCTTTTTGGGGTATGGGGAGGATCTATGGCTGATTGGTCATGTGAGGAAATGGGAATTGCAGTCCATATCACAGGCTATCTTATCACTACTTGTGCTTTATGTCCTTTTCTTTTACATGATTTGTTAGACAGGTCAAACCGTATTCCTCTTCCTGGCTAACAGCTTATTCCTTTTCCATCATTGTCAAAGCCTACTACCCCTGCAAAGGCTTGAAAAGGTTTGTGTCCCAATACAGACCTATACCTGTGCAGAACCTGATTGGTTCTACATGTAATTTCTTTACACAGGAATTAAACCTGGCCACTTCACAGTCCCATTCAAGACACACACACACACATCCTCCCCTCATTCCCTTTCCCTCCAAGAAGCATCAGTTTATTGGGACATGTATCATGTTCAAAATGAGAGGGGAGGGAAAAGGACAGATATCAGACTCAATCACAACTGTTGAAAAGAACTGGAGTGGTTTTAGGCCCACCTGAAACAAGTTGCATGGCAACCCATATCACTTGAGCACTGCTATACATAGATGCAAGGGGGCAACAATCACATCTACCAAGGGGGGAAATTAAATAAAAATTCAATCTGGCAATGTGAGAGAGCAATATGAAGTGGGAGAGGAGATGTGTGTACATGCACTGAATCAATGAACATCAGGACAGTAAGTGAGAGAGGGGAAATTCAGAAGGCTAGGTCAAGATTGTAAGCAGAAATCCTTTGCAGGTCTTCCTGCTGAACACAGGAAAATACCCCAAGAAACCCTTATACCTGGAGACTATCCAGCCACAACTTGCATGCATATAGTTTTAGCCCTCACATCTTCAGGCAGACATCTCTGTAGAACACGTGTGCTTCCTGGATTGTCGTTGTTAATTGCCATCAAGCTGGCTTGGACTTAAAGCAACCCTATGAATGAGAGACTTCCAAGATGACCTGTCACCTGTAGCCCTGCTCAGGTCCTACAGACTCAGGGTTGTGTCTCCCTTGCTTGAGTCTATTCACCTGTAATGTGGTCTTCCTGTTTTCCTACTGCCTCCCACTTTACCAGACATTATACAGTTGTCCCTTCATATTCGCTGGGATTTGGTTCCAGGACCTCCATGAATATCCAGATCCATGAATACTCAAGTCCCATTATATACAATGGCATAGCAAAATGGTGTCCCTTATATAAGATGGCAAAATCAAGGTTTGCTTTTTGGATTATTAGTTTTTAAGAATATTTTCAAGCCGTGATTGCCAAATCCGTGAATGTGGAGGGACAACTGTAATCTTTTCTAATGACATCTCACAATATGCCCCAACTACAATAGCCTCAGTTTTGGTCATTCTGGCTGCTCCGGAAAGTTTAGGATTGATTTGCTCTAGGACCCATTTATTTGTCTTTTTGCTAGTTCCATGGTGTTTGTTCCAGTTCCACATTTCAAACTCCCTGGATTAGTCATAGATTATTCTAGCCAGTCATGGACACTACAGGGAATGGAACGGTATGATTATGCTATACAGCCAATTATCCTCCTTTATGGATCTGAAACATGGGTCACCTATCGCCACCACCTACGACTCCTCGAGCGCTTTCATCAGCGCTGTCTACGCACAATCCTAAATATACACTGGACTGACTATGTGACGAATGTTGCTGTCCTTGAGCAAGCAGGGATCACCAGCATTGAGGCCATGATATTGAGAACACAGCTGCGCTGGGCAGGGCATGTTTCTAGGATGGAGGATCATCGCCTCCCAAAAATACTACTCTACGGTGAACTCGCCACGGGTCAGCGTAAGAGGGGCGCTCCAAAAAAGCGATACAAAGACTCCCTGAAACAACATCTCAGGCTTGGCCAAATTGATCACCAACAGTGGTCCGCCCTGGCCTCACATCGGGAGGCATGGAGACGCACTATCCACAATGCTGCAGCCTTATTTGAGAACTCATGACGAACAAGTCTTGAAGAGAAACGACAACGCAGAAAGAATCACAACCCAAAAACATCACCCAAGGAGACCTTCTGCTGTGCTTTTTGCAACCGGACTTGTTTATCTCGGATTGGCCTTTTTAGTCATCAGCGCGCTTGCAGAAAGCGCGGGATGAGTCCTTCCTGAATCTTCGTTTGCGAAGAAAAGCCAGAGAGAGACAGCCAATCCAATTTGACTGCTGTTTTTTTAGGTGGCTAAGAAATTAAATAGATAAATACAATGAATAAAATAAATGGGGAAGTTCATTTGGAAAAAGCAGTTCTTAAGACGTCTTGGTAAGGACCTGTTGGTGTGGGGACTGTGCACTTCCAGATGCTGTTGGATTGAAGATCCCATCATTCCCTACCAATGACTCATCTTCCAGGATTAGGAGGAAGACAAGTGGGGAATTGAAGTCAATGGGCTGGGAATCTGTTTGAGAGCTGGCTGAGAGATTGCGGTGGGAAGCTGGAAAAGGGAGTGAGGGGTGGCACTGTGCGTAGAATAGAACACTGAAAGGCACTCATGCACTGGGTAGGGCATACGTGAGGAGGAAGGTGGGGTTAGGAAGGTGGTACAGAAGAGTGAGTGCAGGATCATGGGTCTCCGAAGTAGCATAATAAAGCAAATACAGAGAAGTGTGATAATGTTTGTTTTCAAACCGGTATGTTCGCATTTGTTTCAACAATGAGATTGCTGCAAGACAACAGGCTAGTGTGATAAAGTCCTGAGAATGCCTCTCATAATACCACTACTGTCAGTCTGCAGATTTGCTGCTTTCAGGAGCAGGCCAGATTCAAGAGTGGTTAAGCAATGCTCCTCCACAACACTAAGATTAATGTTAATCTCTAAACCTGTTGGGAGGTGGCAAAGTCCTTCTCATTTATCACAGCTGGCAATAAGCAAATGCTATTTCCTTATGCTCTAGGGATAGGGTGTTATTTCTTGACAATGTTAGTGGGACTACTTATAAATAGAAGTTGCAGGTTCTTTGGGGTATAATAGCTTTATAGTGCATAAAGGCTCTTCTAACTTGTGGGCTAGACAAGTTAACTGTTCAATGGATTTGTAATTGGTTGACCGGCCGAACCCAAAGGGTGCTCAGCAGTGGCTCCTCTTCGTCTTGGAAAGATGTGACCAGTGGGGTGCCACAGGGTTCTGTCCTGGGCCCAGTGCTATTCAACATCTTTATCAATGACTTAGATGAGGGAATTAGGGGCATACTTATCAAATTTGCAGATGACACCAAATTGGGAGGAGTAGCTAATACCCTAGAGGACAGGATCAAAATTCAGAATGACCTGGATAGACTGGAGAGCTGGGCCAAAGCTAACAAAATGAAATTCAATACGGAGAAATGTAAAGTACTGCATTTAGGGCGGAAAAATGAAATGCATAAATATAGGATGGGAGAGACCTGGCTGAATGAGACTACGTGTGAAAGGGATCTAGGAGTCCTAGTAGACCACAAGTTGAACATGAGCCAACAGTGTGATGCGGCAGCTAAAAAGGCCAATGCAATTTTGGGCTGTATCAATAGAAGTATAGTGTCTAGATCAAGGGAAGTAATAGTGCCACTCTATTCTGCCTTGGTCAGACCTCACTTAGAATACTGTGTCCAGTTCTGGGCACCACAATTCAGAAAGGATATTGACAAATTGGAGCGTGTCCAGAGAAGGGCAACTAAAATGGTGAAAGGTCTGGAAACAATGCCTTATGAGGAGAGACTTAGGGAGCTGGGTATGTTTAGCCTGGAAAAAAGACGGTTTAGAGGCGATATGATAGCCCTGTTTAAGTATTTGAAGGGATGTCACGCTGAGGATGGAGCAGGCTTGTTTTCTGCTGCTCCAGAGACTGGAACACGGAGCAATGGGTGCAAGCTCCAGGAACAGAGATTCCACCTCAACATTAGGAGGAACTTTTTGACAGTAAGAGCTGTTCGGCAGTGGAACACACTCCCTCGGAGCGTGGTGGGGTCTCCTTCCTTGGAGGTCTTTAAACAGAGGCTGGATGGCCATCTGTCGGGGATGCTTTGATTGTGATTTCCTGCGTGGCAGGGGGTTGGACTGGATGGCCCTCGTGGTCTCTTCCAACTCTGCAATTCTATGATTCTATGATTCTATTACCATAAAGGTCCTCTCTTGCTTGAGGCATATAAAACCATGTAGATTTGTTTTTCCTCCAGGGTTTCCAGCTTAATTAGACAGGATGGGACAGATTTGGGATGGAATGAAATGTCATATGGTGAACTGACACAGTGAGAAAATGAAAGACCTGCTCAGGTTGTTAAAAGTTATAGACTGTAGCCTCAGCTACAAAACAGGGATGTCCTTTGAATCATAACAATTACACCTTCAAAATGAATTGTTTGATTCCACAAGGCATGTCCACTGCCCATATTCTGTTGTCATGTATCCATGGCTTTCAGGGTTTAAGATAATCTTCTTCAGGGAGATTCCCAAGCGTCCTGAATCTCAAACCATGAGACACAAGATAAATGGGGTGGAGGTACTTTTCATCACAATGAAGACTGGCAGTGAAATTTAAAATCCATCATCTATGGCAAAGCTAGGAAGTCACTACACTACAAGCATATATTCAGTCACCTGAAGCTGCTATCACTTCCCATTCTACAACATACAATTTCCTTTTTCATTGCTAAAATTAACCTGGAATGGAACATTGGTATTTACCGTGAAGGTTCCTTTTCAGCAGAAGAGGGGAGGGAGTCCTTCTGACTGGACATTGGCTCCGCCTCTGGCTTCAGACAGGCAGAACTATCTACGAATCAAAAAATAGAACACACTCCCCCTGGAGGTGGAGCCAACCCTACGCTCCCCAGGAGAGAATAAAATAGCTCCAGCATAACGCCATAATACAGAATAACACAATAAACAGAATACTCTTTTTGTTTTTTGTGAATGGGGATGGGTAAGGACTCCCTCCCCTCTTCTGCTGAAAAGGAACCTTCACGGTAAGTACCAATGTTCTGTTTTCCAGCAGAGAGGGGAGGGAATCCTTCTGACTGGGACCTAGAATAGCAGTCCACCAAGGGGGGGATTTAATCAGTTATCCTTAATCACCCGTTGTAACACCCGCCGCCCAAAGGCTGCATCCGCGGATGCATACGCATCAATACGATAATGTCTGGTGAATGTGGATGAAGAAGCTCATGTGGCAGCTCTGCATATGTCCAGAATGGACTGAGAAGATCCCAAAACAGCAGAAGTGGCAGTGCTCTGAGTGGAATGCACTTGAATACCCTTCGGTATTGGTAAGGAACTGCTAGTGTACGCCTGTTCAATACATTAGCGAACCCACCTAGCGATCGTGGAAGAAGACACCTTCGTCCCTTTTGAACTTCCTGAAAAAGCAATGAACAAGGAATCCACCTTGTGCCATCCCTCAGTTCTGTTCACATAATCTTTAGTGCCCTTCTAACATCTAACATATGCCACATCCCCTCCAGATCAGTTGACGGTTTTGGACAAAAGGATGGTAAAATTAATTCCTGGAATCTATGAAAAACTGAGTTGACCTTGTGGATGAATGATGGGTCTAAACGAAGAGTCACTGAGTCCCTGCTGAAAACACACAGCTCCTCTCTAACCGATAAGGCACTCAACTCAGACACCCGCCTAGCGGAGGTAATGGCCACAAGGAAAATCACCTTCCATGTTAAGAACTTCAAATCCACTGAACTTAAGGGTTCGAATGGTTTATCTGTAAGGGCCTTCAGAACCACATTCAATTTCCATGAAGGAAATCTATGCATCGCAGGAGGGCGCAAGGCCATCACCCCCTTAAGGAAACTTTGAATGTGGGGGTGAGAGGCGAGAGGCCCTTTTCCGTTTCCTTTTAGGATTGATCCCAAGGCCGAAACATGCCGTTTCAACATGTTCGGTGCAAGGCCCTTCTTCAAACCTTACTGTAAGAAGGCTAGAACTGACCCTACTGAGGCCCTCAGTGGTCGTATCCCTTTGGACCCGCTCCACCTGCAAAATGCCCTCCAAGTAACCTCATACAACCTAATGGTAGAGGGCTGTTTGGCCACCAGCATAGTCTCTACTGCCTCACTCTCATATCCTTTCTTTAATAATCTTTTCTGCTCAACCTCCAGGCGTGTAATTGTAACCAGCCTGGATCCGGATGTAACAGACCGTTCTGCATCAGCAGATCTGGCCAAGGTGGTAGAGGCCACGGCTCCTGCACTTGCAACTGAATCAGACCTGGAAACTACGGTCTCCGAGGCCAACGAGAATTACCTCAGCCCTCTCTTGTTGAATTTTGCACAAGACTCTCCCCAGCAGTGCCATCGGAGGAAAGGCATAACACAATCACCTTGGCCAAGTTATCGTTAGAGCATCGAAGGCTAACGCTCCTCTGGTCCAGAACCTGGATATGAACCGTGGCAACTTGTGGTTCTCTTCTGACGCAAACAGATCCACACAAGGTTCCCCGAAGCGGAACACTATCATCTGAAAAACCAGATTGTTAAGCCCCCACTTGCCGTGTGCTAAGGTGTTCCTGCTCAACCAATCTGCCTGAGAATTCAGAGTCCCTTTCATGTACTTGGCCCTGATGGATGCCAGATATACTTCCGCCCACTGAAACAGCCACTTTGCTTCCTGCATGAGGGTCTGTGATCTCGTTTCCCCTTGTCTGTTTATGTGAGCTCTGGTTGAGATGTTGTCTGTGCAAATAAGCACATGGCTCCCCTGGACTAGAGGGAAGAACTCGATCAATGCCAGTCTCACCGCACGAAGTTCTAGCCTGTTGATGCTGAACTCCCTCTCCTGTGTCGTCCAGATCCCCTGTGCCATTTGCCCGCTGCAGTGGGCCCCCCAACCTGCCAAGGAGGCATCCGTGGTGACTACCCACCCTCCTGGGATCCTGGATATGGACTCTCCGCTGGATACTGTCTGACAGCCACCATTTCAAAGATCCTTTCACAACGGGTGGTACTTTTATCCACCTGCATGCCTTTCGTGCAATTTGGTCCTGAAATGGAAGAAGGAACAACTGCAGTTCCCTGAGATGAAATCTTGCCCATGGTACTGAGTCTATACATGCTATCATCAGTCCTAGTAGCCATGCCAGTGACATCAAGGGGCTCTTTTCCTGCCCCAGAATCATTTGTATTAGATCCTGTAAGCTTTGTCTCCTGTCCTCTGGGAGGAACACCTTGTAAGCTCTGGTGTCCATAATACTGCCTAGATGTTGTAACCTCTGAGTTGGTTCTAAATGGCTCTTGTCCCTGTTCACCACAAACCCGCGTGCTTCCAGGCATTGAATCAACCTCTCTACATCCTGTGCTGTCTTGTCTCTCAAGTCTGCAAATCCAGAGATGCCAGATAGTCCCCCTCTCCTGAATGCCCTCCAGAATAGAACGGAGAGTTTCCATCCTGAAGTTGCATCTTGCCATCCATAAGTTGACCCCTTTCAAGTTCAGAATCACCCTCCAATCCTTGTTCTTTTTGGGCACCAGGAAGAGCAGAGAATACATCCCCGAGAACCTCTCTGCCGTTGGAACAGGTTCTATTGCTCGTATCTGAACTAGATTAGCAATAGCCCTTTCAACCAGCAGCTGTCTCTCTTGGGATAAAGTCCGGCCAGACTGGACTAAGATGGGAGGCGGTCTGGCAATAAGATCTATTGTATAACCTTGGCTGACTGTTCTGTTGACCCAAGCATCTGAGGATGTACACGCCCAGATTTTGGCAAACATGGCCAGCCTGCCTCCCACCTGAAGACCCGAGAAGTCAAAGAGACTGTCTGGGTTTTCCCCCCTGTTTGGGTGTTTGAGATGCATTTTTTTTAGGAAAGGCATTTGCCTTGCCTTTGGAGAAGTATCTTGGTGCATTCCAATTGCTCCTATGGTACCTGAAATCTCTCTGATTCCCTGCCTTGAAGCTCCTGTAGCTCTGATAATTGCTGCACAGGAATTTACGGTCCTCCTTTTTGGGTAGAGAAGGTAACGCCTTCTTTTTGTCTTTGGTTTCCACCAAGACCTCATCCAGAGTATCACCAAACAATTTCCCCCCTTTAAAGGCACAAACTGACAGGTTGGCCTTGGCCTTGTTATCTACATGCCAATTTCTCAGCCACAGTTGACGCCTGGCAGCCACATTGGCACCCATCACTCCGGACAAAAATCGAAAGGCGTCCAGACTGGTGTCTGCTACAAAGGCAGAAGCCTTGGCCATTTTATTGATCCCTTGGCAAATCTTAACCTTGTCACCTGGGAGTAAGGCTAGAATGTCCCTAGCCCACCTGATGGTGACCCTAGAAAACATCGACGCTGCGGTAGTTGCCCTCACCGCCAAAGCTGAAGCCTGAAGAGACCTGCGTAAAAAGGTCTCAATCCTCTTATCCTCTGGTGCTCTAAGATTCTCATCTCCATCCCAAGGGAAAAGAGATCCGGAAACCAGCCCGACAACCAGAGAGTCAATGGCCGGCAGCTTAAGAAGATCCATAATCTCACTAGCATAAGAATAAAACATTTTAGCATATGCTGGCTGGGACTTGGATGCCCTGGATGGGCCCACTCACTAAGTAAGGTCTCCTTAAAAGCCTCGGGGAAGGGGAGTACGTTGCTAGCTCCCTTCTCCAGAACTCTCATCTTAGGCACCCCTTTGGTCACCTTCCCTGCTTCACCCTGCGCAGGTTCCAATTCCAATTATCATCTTTTTAGCCAGCACGCTGAAGGCGGACGACTCAAACAACCTGGGAGATGCCAGATCCTCCCCAGTTTCCTCTTCCTCCTCCGAGGAGAGCTCCCCATCCTCCCTGGTTGAGGAGGTCCCTTCATCCCCGCTCCCTTCCCCTTCCCCGTCCAGGAGCTGGGTGTGCTTTAGCTTCCTGGCTCTCTTTCAAGGTGGGAAGGGTTCCCCCCCAGTCACGCCTGGCTTTGAGGCACTGTCGCGGCAGCGGTCGCTGCCGTCCACTTCCTCTTCGCCCCCCCACTTTGTCCTTATCGGTACCAGAGGTAAGGGGTAATGAGGGACTCGCCCCCCCGCCAGGGAATCGCCCACCCCCAGGAGGCCCTTCCCGAGGCCACTTGCTGCCAGAGTCTGCCGTGTGATGAAAGCAATCCACGCGGCAAGCTGTGGCAGCAGCTCCTTACCTCCCAGGACCAAGGCAGGGTAGGTCCTCCTGGGTGCCATCGTCCTCCTCCTCTCCGTTCCGGATAGGCTGGTCCACCGTTCCGGACATCCCAGCTTTGGATGCGGCTGCGTGGTTCGTCTCCTGTCCAGAGACCCCATCACGCTCGCAGGCAGTGGGGTCGCCCGCCAGTTGGCTCAACGGGCCTCCCATGGATGGGGCGCGGAGCAAGAGGCCTCCGTGCTGGGTATTTAGCCCAGCGAAGGTTAGGCTGGATTCCTCCTTGGAGGAGGACAATTCGCCCCCCTGCACATGTCTCCTCATGGGGGCCGCCATCTTGGGTCCTTTGTTTTCAGCTAACTAGCGCCGGAGCAAAGAAAGCCCTGACCTGTCCCTAGAGAGGCAGAACTGAACTGGGGAGCGTGGGGTTGGCTCCACCTCCAGGGGGAGTGTGTTCTATTTTTTTATTTGTAGATAGTTCTGCCTGTCTGAAGCCGGAGGCGGAGCCAATACCCCGTCAGAAGGACTCCCTCCCCTCCCTGCTGGAAAATTTGTGTACCTGGCCTTCAGGTTATATATTTATTTTCTGGAGATGTTATATATTTGTATATCTTCCTTTAGCTTACCCCATTTTGTTGGATCCACCACTCAAAGAAATCAGTGCTCAAAATAAGACATCAGTGCTCAAAGGATTCAGCGATCACCTGCAGCCTCATCATACCTGAAGAATTCCTCATATACTTCTATATCACATACTTATCAATTAGTAAATAAACAACAGTTGACTATTACAAACACAATCTTTCAGCAGAAAGATAGCTTGAAGACAACCTGGATGCATCCCCGATCCAAACATTGGCACCTCATTGACTATGTTCTAGTCCGTCAGAGAGACATTCGTGATGTCCGTCATTCCCGAGTGATGCCCAGTGCAGAATGCCAAACAGATCATCGCCTCGTCAGGTGTAAACTAAATCTTCATCTTAAGTTCAAACCTAAGAGGGGTGGCATCTTAAAGAAGAGACTCCAAGTCAACAATCTTCAACAAGCTACCATGAGAGACAACTTCCAGGCAAACTTACAAACGAAACTTGAAGACCATCCTACAGATCCTTCTCCTACAGTGCTTTGGCAACATATCAAAAACAGTATCCTCCAGTCTGCAGAAGAATCCCTCGGGTTCTCCCACAAGAAAAATCAAGACTGGTTTGATGAAAACAACCAAGAGATCCAGGAGCTGTTGGCAAGGAAGAGAACTGCTCACCAGGCATACCTCGCCCAGCCAACCTGTCATGTAAGAAAAGCAGCTTTCTGCCTCACATGTAGCAATCTACAACAAAAACTCCGAGACATGCAGAACAAGTCGTGGATCAATATAGCAGAAAAGACACAATGCTGTGCAGATCTGGGTGATCATAGAGGATTTTATGAAGCTCTTAAACAGTGTTTGGACCTACTTATCAGGTCCAAAGCTCCTTATACAGTACAGATGGTCAAACATTAATTACTGATAAAGCCTCCATCCTGAATCATTGGGCTGAACATTTTCAAAGTCTCTTTAGCGCCAACCGAGTAGTCCAAGCCTCAGCTATCCAACATATGATACAAAAACCAATGAAAAATGAATTGGACATAGCTCCCACTTTGGAAGAGACCCTTAAGGCCATACAGCAGATGAAAAACGGCAAGGCAGCTGGGATTGATGGAATCCCACCTGAAGTTTGGAAACACGGAGGTCATGCACTCCACGAAAAATTCCACGAATTCCTTGTGAACTGCTGGGAAAAAGGGGAACTGCCATCAGACCTCCGAGATGCAGTCATCATCACCCTGTACAAGAAAAAAGGACCAAAATCCGACTGCTCAAACTATCGAGGCATAACACTGCTCTCTATTGCTGGAAAAATCCTTGCAAGGATACTCCTGAACAGATTAGTTCCTGCTATTGCAGAAGAACTTCTCCCTGAAAGCCAATGTTGCTTCAGAGCCAATAGGAGTACTACAGACATGGTATTTGCCCTTAGGCAACTGCAAGAAAAATGTAGGGAGCAGAACAAGGTTCTCTATGTAACATTTGTCGACCTCACCAAAGCCTTCGACACTGTAAGTTGAAAAGGTCTGTGGCAGATCCTGGAAAGACTAGGATGTCCCCCCAAATTCCTTAAAATGATTATCTTGCTACACGAGGGCCAGCGTGGTCAAGTCAGATATGGTGATGCTCTTTCAGAGCCCTTTCTAATAACTAATGGAGTGAAGCAAGGTTGTGTTCTTGCGCCAACTTTATTTACAATCTTCTTCAGCATGATGCTCCAAAGGACTATGGCAGAGCTCAAAGAAGACGACAGTATCTATATACGTTACCGTACTGATGGTAGCTTGTTTAACTTAAGCCGTCAGAGGGCTCACACTAAGACTCTAAACTATCTAGTCCGTGAGCTGCTCTTCGCCGATGCTGCTGCCCTTGTTGCCCACACAGAAGCAGCTCTGCAGCGCCTAACATCCTGCTTTGCAACAGCTGCAGAGCTGTTTGGGCTAGAAGTCAACCTGAAGAAAACAGATGTTCTTTACCAGCCTGCACCACAGGATGAACACCACCATCCCCACATTGCCGTCGGCAAATCTGTGCTCAAGTCTGTTCAGCAGTTCACCTACCTGGGAAGCATCATCTCCTCAGATGCCAAGATTGACAAAGAGATCGATCACAGATTAGCAAAGGCATATAGTGCATTTGGAAGACTTCACAAAAGAGTCTGGAGCAATAAACACCTGAGGCAAAGCACAAAAATCAGCCTTATTTGAGAACTCACGACGAACAAGTCTTGAAGAGAAACGACAACGCAGAAAGAATCACAACCCAAAAACACCACCCAAGGAGACCTTCTGCTGTGCTTTCTGGAACCGGACTTGTTTATCTCGGATTGGCCTTTTTAGTCATCAGCGCGCTTGCAGAAAGCGCGGGATGAGTCCTTCCTGAATCTTCGTTTGCGAAGAAAAGCCAGAGAGAGAGATCAATTAGTGTGGCCCACTTCTTTATACCACCCTTCAGCAGACCAGGACCAGATGCTCCAAGAAACAAAACGCTCAACAGACTGGGCTTCTGTGCCTTCTCTTCTTCTCAGCATCTTATAGCCATGTATCTTGCCTCTTCCCTTTCCTACCTTTTCCCTTCACACTGGCTAAATGTTGCTTGTTAAACTTCCAATTTCAACTTGCTGTCATTAAATTTAAAAAGTCCCAAACAGCTGTTTTCAACTTTTGTACCCACACAATACAATTATGCAACTTTGATACTTGTTTAACTGCTATGATTCCATTCTATGGAATCCTGGGATTTGCATTTTAGAGAGGGTCTTTCAGAATTATCTGCCAGAGAGCTCTAGTGTATAAAATTTCAAGTAATGTCTTCATCTATCTATTAAGGAAAGTGCTTCCAGAAAGAGAATTATGTTGTAATTACTTGGTCCCTCCCTTTTAAATTTCAGTTTGATATATTTGCATTCTTTCAAAGTGAGACCTTAGACAACTGTCAAAATTTGTCTGCAGTCCTCTAGGAACCTGTTGTTTTCTCCTAAGAAACTTCACATAAGATGTTGAGTTCAGTGTTGGACTTACCTTCACAGCCCAAATTGACTGATCCAGGGGATGAAAAAGTTTGAAACAGAAGCCATCCTTTTTGGAGGGTCTCTCAATCAGCTCACAAGAATGAAGCAAGATGGTGCCCACCCACTGTCCAACCTTGGGCGTTTTATATATAAGCAACACTCCAGGTTTCAGAACACACCACAACTTCGTCCAACTTTTCAGAGTCCCACGAATCTGAAAAAAAAAGAACATGGAGGTATTTTCCACCTCTCTAGAAAAGTAAATGAAGAAACCAAAGAAACCTCAGTCTTGCTTACAGGACTAGTTTGCAATGACTTTATTCTGTGAGGAAGCTCAGTTCTCCAAAGCATCTTGCTGTACCATTCCAGACAAAATAATGTGGGGTTGAAGCCAACCTCTCAGTGGCATTGTCTGTGAAAAAAGGGCTAGCTCTCTCAAAACAGCTAATTAAGAGGAGGGCATTCCCCTTCCTGGCAAGAACTAAATGCTGCTTCCAGACTCTGAGCCACTGTTCCATTTAAAAAGCAATCCTCTAGCATACCTTACAACTTTTCACATCCAAAGAGCAACACACGCTGGAGGTGAAATTTATACCTCTCCAGGGTCTCAATAAAAATAAAGTCTGCGCCTTCTGCTTTTTCCACACTGTAGCCTAGCTAAGTTTTTTAGCGCCTTACGGTAACAGTACCATAAGGCCTCAAAGGAGCATGGCCCATTTTTATTTTATTCATTTGTTGTTGCTTCAATGAACTAAGTTGATTGTTTCTACCCTTTTAGTGTCAGCAAACATCATGGGTAACAGATCTTCAACCACAAAAATCTAGGCTGTCTGTAACCTCCCAGAGGGCCTTTTCGGTAATCGCCCCCAATTTATGGAATGGCCTGCCGAACGAGATCCGTCAGATGACGAGCTTGAGTAGCTTCAAAAAAGCACTAAAGACGGATCTCTTTCGGCAGGCCTTTCCTGATTAGATTCCGGCCTCAGGAGCTGCGTCTCCTGGCTTTTTTTAAAAAATCATGTATATATTTGTTTTTAATGTGTTTTTAGTTAGATGGTTTTAATTTTATAGTGTTTAATGTCTTTTTATGGGGGAGGGTGGGGGTGGGTTGTGTTTTTGATCATTGTTATAATGTTTTAATTGTTGGAAGCTGCCCCGATTGTTTTTAGCAGAGGGGCGGGGTATAAATAAATTATTATTATTATTATTATTATTATCTGATAATCAGGTCAACAAACAAGGTTGTAGTACTATGCAGGGAGTTGGCCATGCCCACTGAAGTTAGTGGGAAGTTGTAATTAAGGAAATGACCAAACCCTTCAGCAATAAGCCCATGTACTTTGTGTATAAAAATATAAAACCATCCATTCAATGCCTGGGATCTCCCAAGGAAAGGGAGCTTGGGCAGCAAGACTGGAGAAATGATTTCCATATGTGTAATGCTTAAACCAAGGTGGGCATCTGTAGAAAATTCAGGGGCCAATTTCCTGCTATTGGGATCCTCTGGAGGCAACATAGACTGCCCCAAAATGCTGACAAAACAAAAACCTAAGAGTTTTGGTGGCTGGGAGTTAATGTCTAGTTTTTTGAAATTGGGTCTCATTTGATGTTTGAACAGGAGGGCTTGCAATCTATTTGAAACATGAATTGCCTCTCCAAGAAGCTTCCAGGAGAGGAACTCCATCCCTTGTGGAGATGGGGAGAAACAGAAAAGGGACAATTTCAGGTGTCTGGTAGAGCTGAGGGCCATAAAAAAGAGCCACCAATGGCTGGATGGAGCCTCAGGGCCACAATTTGCCCAATCCTGCTTTAGACCTACTGGGATAGATGGGCCATTGATCTGATGGTGTAATATAGGGCTAATCTACACAGGATATGCCGGCTTCCCACTGGCTGCCCACAAATCAGGCCTATTCCTCTCCCATTACCTCCACAAAATGGGATGAAGTCCAGATAGGTATGCTAGCCCATGCTTGCAGCTGCCACCAATTGCATCCCACTCTCCAGACCCTGGGCAGGAGGCCCGCAGCATGTGAGCAAGGCCTCCTGCAGATGACTAGCCCAGTCACATGCTGTGGATCCCCTTCCTGGATCCAGAACAGCAAGGCACCTGGCAGCTACAATGATGGGCTGGCATGCCAGAAAGGTCACATGGGGCCCAATCCATTTTATTTTGGCTGGAACACATTTTAACAGGTTGTGAGAGTTGTGGGAGCCTATCAGGGTGCGCACCTTCCCACGCCTCAACTCACCCCAGCCCTGAGGCCGTAGAGCAGTGAGATGCTGTGGAAACTGGAACATCCTGGTCTCAGAACAATGAGGGACCTGGATGGAGCGTGAGTGCCTATGGGGTGGGGGCAGGGGAGAGAGAAAGAGGTGGGGCTGCAGGAAGGAGGTGAAGAGAACATTGGGGGAAGAGAAGCAGGAAACTGGGGAAGAGAAAGGACAGCATGGAGAGGGGCAAAGGAAGAGGAAACAGAAGGCAAGGAGGGAGAGATTTCAGAGGTGACAGAAGGCAAAGGCAAGAGCTACCATGGGGAAAGGGAGGTGAGAGGAGGAAAGCGGGGAGGCTTAGGTCCTTGGAAGGGACAGGAGGTTGGGAGGGGGTCAGGACCTCCAGAGGGCTCTTTGCAGGAAAACGCACCCAGGGAAAGGGAAAGGCATCCAGCCTGGGAAGGCTTGAATGCGCACGCCAGCCTGGCCAATGGTGAACATAACCAGGTTGGGGAGGTCTCCAATACCCTTAACGTAATTGTGGGGTCCGAGGGGGGGTTATCGGGCTCAATAGGAGGGGGTAGAGACCAACAACAGTGGATACTGGGGAGAGGCATTACTTATAAAGAGAAAGGGGAGTGGGAGTATATGGAGAAGGAGAGACCCAGCAAACCTGGCCCTCATTCTTAAAGGGAAAGGAGGCTTTGAAATAGAGCTCCACAGGTTGTGGTTTGAGAAAGGGTTGGCCCATTACCCTGAGGAAAGGGGGTGAGACTATAAAGAAGCCTAGGACATTCATGTATTATTATTGTCAACACTGCTAATTGTTTATTGCACTATTAAAACCTCGCATTCACACAGCATTCTTTGAGTCCATCTCCTTTATGGAAGCCCAGGCTTGGGCAGGCCTGCACCCTCTGCAGGGAGGGGGCAAGGTGACATAGATATTTTCTTAAAATGTTTTATCAGGCCCCACCCAGTTTTCCTCCTGTCTTAACCCTGTTTTTGCCCCGGGGGCCATGAGGACTGCCATGGAGCAAGATGAGGCAGAAGCCTTGCATCGTCAGGACTGCAGGGCTCTAAGACAGGGGCAAGATGGGGTAAATTGCCTGTGTAGACAAGCCCATATACATAGGAGCATAAGAAGAGGCAGGACGAAAGGCCTATCTGGACCAGTATTCTGTTCTCACCATGGCCAACCTGCTGTTATGGGACAACTGCCCACCAGCTATGGGACACCTACCCATAGCAGAAAATGAGTACAACAGCACCTTCCTGTTCATACACCTCAGCAACTGGTATGCAGAAGGATTATATTCTGATACTAGAAGTAGTAATTGGCCCTTGTGACTAGAGGCCATGGACAACTCTATTCTCCAAGAATGTGTCTTTAAAGCTGTCTAAACTGGTGGTCATCACTAATTTTGTAGCCATTTCTACAGTTCAGCTGTGTGCACTGTGAAGAAATTATTCCTTCTACTTGTCTAACTTTCTTACTCTGAAAAATATCTCCTGTTTCTAAATCTGCAACATCAACCATGCATTTCCATAAATGTCACAACTAGTATGTTAATGGTTTTCACACAGTTGGGCTTTTCTGGGATCAGGAAACCATTAAATATTAGCCTAAAGCATTCTAAACAATGAGGGCCTTTGGTAAGTCAGCAAGGAAGCTTTCTGTCTTACTAGCAGTTTTCTCTGCTTTCCTTCATCTAATTTTTTTATCACCAGCTTTGCCACATTCAAGTCTCAATTATTACTTGAGTCTCAGTAATTACTTCAACATATTACTTCTAGCCTCTGCCTTTGTTCCCATATAGAAGTACTATTAAGCAGAAAACAACTTTCTGAAAGGAGGCAGCTGATGGCTTATGAATGTACAAACCTACTGGATCTTCTTATCCATGTAATCTTAAAACTATGTTTTGCACTAAATTACCTTCAGCCAATCTGCCATAATGACCACACTGGGATCTTTCAAAGCACTGAAGAGTTGCTTGGTGGCTCGTTTCTTCTCCTGCCTGTAATTTTTCTTCTGTACCTGTTAGACCATAGAGACAAAACAGGATTTGTGAACACTTCTTTTATTTCTCTTTCTATTGTGCTAGCAAAAAAGAGGAAGAAAAATAGTAGTCTCCTATTTTAGGGAACTCACTGAACCTGTATGCAGCACTTGGTGCAACAGCTATAGCAACAGTGAGACTTTTTTTCCCTTGGTGAAATTGCATATCTTTCAAAACTTCACAGATGAAAACTGGGGCATGTGTGACCAAGCGACATCAGAGTGTGGTCAAGACAGCAAGAGTTATTAATGAGGAAGAACACACAAGATAGGAGACCCTGCAGCAGTTTGATTTTGTCTGTGTCTATAGGGAAGGACAGGATTCTGCCAACTCCTCTTTTTTCCTGCCCTCATGCTGAATTAATTGGGTGCAAACTACTTTTCACTTTGAACTCAGTTTGCAGCAATTGAAGTAAGCTGAGGACAAAGACTGAAAGTGGAAGAAGGACATTTTAAAATCAGCTGAAAAAGTGGGATGGCAGAGAATTAATTGGGACTGCCCTGTCATATCAGGCAGTTGGAGAGTATGAAATTACTATTGGCTTCGGCTGTTCAACCAGTGAAGTTACAAATGTACACTGACTAAATTATTTTAGGGGTTTTTTTTCCCTGTCTAAGCCAGTGTAGCATAACAGTACTGTTGAGTAGGGACAAGGAGCACCAGGTTCCCTACTCAGCCATGTAGCTTACTGGGTGCCCCTGTGCTGGCTAATTTCTCAGCCCAACCTATCTGGAAAGGTTGTTGTGAAAATAAAAGGGGGAAACAGTGTATATTGGCCTGAGCTTCTTGAAGGATGGGTAGGACAAAAACATAATTATTAATATTATAAATCAGTAATTCTGAGCAATATAATTTGAATATTTGAATATTTTCATTAAAATATTCTATTACCAATCCAAGGCTTGGAAAATTTCATATTTTATTACTTGTCAGGCAAAATTAATAGATGATTGTATGAGACAGTGGCAACATTCATCATGTTTTCACAATTCCCAGGATTGGCAGCATAATCCTGAAAATGTATGTGTAAATCTAGCTCATTGGATTTCCATTTGGACAGTCAAGCCACATATACCATAGGGACCCTTGCTCCATTTAGCTTCATGTGGTCAACTCTGACTTGAAATGGTTTTTGAAGGTTTTAAGCACGATTCATTCTTAGTCCTATGTAGAAATCCCTGGTATTCCCTGGTGGTTTTCCAGTCCAGGCATTTCTATACAGAACTAGTCAACTGTCTTTTTCTTTCTTTCTTTCTTTCTTTCTTTCTTTCTTTCTTTCTTTTCATCTTCGCTGTTTTCAATGCACAGATATTGATCACACCCATTTCCAATTCTCAAAGAAAGTCAGCCTGGGAAAACTCCAACTTGCTACAGTCTTGTAGGATTTTTGTATATCCCCCAAACTGCTACCAGCTACAATGTTAATAAAGGCCAGATGTGACTTATTATGACGAAGAAACTACTGGGAGATTTCAAAAAATAAGTACTGTATTGAAGTAGGATTATCAGTGGGAAGGAGCCAGCGTGGTGCAGTGGTCTGAGCACTGGACTAGGACACTGAGAGGGACAGGTTGCTTACCTGTAACTGTGTTTCTTCGAGTGGTAATCTGTGAACTCACATATATGAGTTATCTGCACCTGCGTAGTAGATCTTCAGAATCTTCTAGAGCTATTCTGCAAGACTTTTTTTGACAGTAGCCCCACCCATCTTGCAGCTCTACCCAGCAAGGTTCCCGCCTCTAGCTTCGGTTCCATGTCCGCTGCAATTGCAGCACACATATACCGAGCAGGACAGGACACCCGTTGGGAGAATGGGCGGGTTCGTGTGAGTTCACAGATGACCACTCGAAGAAACACAGTTACAGGTAAACAACCTGTCCTTCTTTGTGGTCTCTATAACTCACACATATGGAAGATTGTCAAGCTACTCACCGTGGAAGGTGGGAGTGTACTGTCAGTCAACCTGGATCCAATCTTATCAAGGAAGGAGGGAGGAAAGCACTGCTATGCCAAAGGTGCCCTCATCGTGGGCCTGTGAATCTAGTCTGTAGTTGGTCACAAAGGTCAAAGGCTGTGACCAGACTGCAGCCTTGCAGACATTTGATAATGGGATTCCAGAAAGGAAGGCAGTGGATGTCGCCATGGCTCTGGTGGAGTGACCTCTCACCCTGCAGGAAGGGGTCTTCTTGGCCATATGGTAGGTCAGGTGCATGGTGGACACCACTCAGCTGGAAAATCATTGTGAAGAAACTGGAAAGCTTTGCTTACTGTCTGAATAGCAAACAAAAAGTTTGGGTGATTTCCGGAATGGTGATGACCTGTGGACATAGAAGGCAAGTGCCCTTCTGGCATCGAGAGAGTGGAGGGTCTGCTCCTCATCTGAAGATGGATTCTACATAAAGGATGGTACAATTATGTCCTGGTTGAGGTAAAATGCAGAGACAATTTTGGGGAGAAGTGTAATATCTGACCTCAACACTGCCCTGTCGGAGTGGAAGTGGAGATAAGGTTGATCTGACCGAAGACTGCAGAGTTCGCTCACTCTTCTTGCAGACGTGATAGCCAGAAGAAATGTAGTTTTCCAAGAAAGGAGTCAGAGGTCCGACATGGCCATCAGTTCGAAGGGAGGACAAGTGAGTTGAGTGAGGACAAGGTCCAGTTTCCAGTGAGTGGTTGGTCCCTGAACTGGTGGGTGAATGTGTTGGATTCCTTTGAGGAATCGTTTGACCATCAGGTTGGTGAAGGGGGAAGGGAATCTGATAGATTGGAGGTGGAAGGTGATCGCTGAGAGGTACCCCTTCAGAGAAGAAAGGGAGAGTCCCTGGTTGGAAAGGGAAAGGAGAAAGTCCAGGATGTGGGCTATGTGCTCAGTCTCCAGTGTGACATTCTGGTTAGTGAGAAATCTACAAAATCTCTCCCATCTGTATGCATAAGTCTGTCTAGTGGATGGCTTATGTGCCACCTGGAGGACTTGCTTCACAGCCTGGGATAAGTTGTGGGGGGTCAAATCCTCCATGCTGTCAAGAGGAGAGATTCAGCATCTGGATGTTGGATCTGGCCGTTGTGGATTGTGATGAGATCCAGATGAGCGGGGAGGTGGAGGTAAGTCCAGTGGGAAAAAAGTAGGATTGGGGAGAACCAAGGTTGTCTGGGCCACCACAGGGTTACCAGAATGCAATGAGCCCGGTCTGAGGTGATCTTCGCAACTATCCTTGTGATGAGGGGAAACAGGAGAAAGGCACAGAGGAGAGGGCCTTGCCAGCTGTACAGGAAGGTGTCTCCCCTGGAGTCCCATGCAACCAATCTGGAGCAGTATATGGGGCACTGTCTGTTCAAGCTGGATGCGAAGAGGTCCACCTGGGGCTGTCCCCAGAGGCAGGAGATCTGTTTGAATGCTTCAGGACAGAGTTTCCACTCATGGGAGGATGTCAGGGTCCTGATGAGGGTGTCTGCCAGGATGTTCTCTTTTTCCAGGAGGTGTATTGCCACGAGAAATACATTGTGGTCGATGCACCAGTCCCAGATACGGAGGGTGAGATGGAGGAGGGTTGAGGATCTTGTACCTCTCTGTTTGTTGAGGTAGAACATGACAGTTGTGTTGTCTGTTACAACCTGCACTACTTTGTTCCTGATGAGGGGAGGAAAGGCCCTGAGTGCCTTTTCTACTGCCAAAAGTTCTAGGGCATTTATGTGGAGCGATGCCTTTGTTGTAGACCATTGCCCTTGGATGGAAAGGTCTAATCCATGTACACCCCAACCTTGTAGGGAGGTGTCTGTGGTGATGGAGAGGTGAGGATGTGGTGGATGGAAGGGCATGCCTTTTAGCAGGTTGCCTGGTTGTAGCCACCAGACCAGGGATCCCTGTATCGGCCTCGGGATGGTGAGGAGGCAGTGTGGAGAGTTGAACCTGGGGTCGAATTGGTGAAGGAACCAGTGTTGAAGGGTTCATATTTGGAGTCTTGCAAACAGTGTTACTGCTGTGGTTGCGGACATATGGCTGAGCAGTGTCTGGATGGTCTTGGCCATGCAGCGTCTGGTGGTGCAGCACTAGTTGGCTAGAGTTGCAAGTGTGGTGAAGTAGTCCTCTGGTAGGAAGGCTGCGGTCACCCTTGAATCTATCATGGCCCCGATGAACCTGATTGAGGTCGTTGGGGTGAGGGCAGATTTGTCTGAGTTGGCCATGAGTCCCAAGGCCGTGAGAAGGGAGAGTGTTGTCTAGACGTCCCAAATTAGTTGAGTCTTCGAATGGGAGATGACTAGCCAGTCATCTATGTATAGGAAAAGTACTATCCCGTATTGACAGAGCCACGCCACCAAAACCGCCATATATTTTGTGAATACCCATGGGGCTATGGAGAAGCCAAATGGGAGGATGCGGAACTGGAACATTTTGTGGCCTACAAAGAACAGCAGGAACCTCCTGTGTGTGGGGTGGATGCTTATATGAAAGTACGCATATGGGAGGTCGGTGGTCGCAAACCAGTCTCCCTGTTTCAGCAGCAGAAGGATAGAGGGGATGGTTACCATGTGGAAATGTCTGGGAGAGATGAAGGAGTTGAGCACCTTGAGGTCCAGGATAAGGTGGAGGCCTCCATCCTTCTTTTCCACAGTGAAGTACCGGGAGAAAAATGTGTCGGCTGCCCGGGACTGAGAAAGTGGTTCTATGGCTCCCTTTTGAAGGACAGAGCCAACCTTCTGTGTTAGAGGTGGAGATGAAGGGGTGCAACCGAGAACACGGACAGGGGGTAGTGAGTTGAATTCAATCCTATATCTGGATGAGACACTATTCAGTACCCATCTGTCGGTGGTGATGTGGGACCAGGCGTCGAAATGATGAGAAAATCTGCTGCCAAAAAGAGGGAGTGGTCAGTAGGGGAGGTCAAATTATCAAAATCGGCGCTTGGGCTGGTCAGCATCTTTCTTCTTGAACTGAGGGCGGTATTGATTCTGCTGTGTTCTTCTGGGTGGATTAGAACCCTGGTCTCTGGGCTGGTGGAGTGGACTGAAAGACCATCATTGTTGGAAGGAGGGTTTTCGCCATTGTGGACTGTGCCTGGCAGGTTGTGTTTGGGATGACAAGCCAAATTTTCGCATTGTGAGAAGCATTTTATGCATGAGCTCAAGAGTGGTATCCATCTCCTTATTAAAAAGGCCATCATCATCGAAGGGGAGGTCCTGTATGGTGGCTTGGGCTTGAGACAAGAGGCCAGCAGAATGTAACCAGGCATGTCTATGGAGGGAGACAGCTCCGGCCATGATTTTGGAGGAGCAATCCTCTACATAACAGGAGTAGTTTATCTGTTGTGCTGCAAGGGAGTGGGCCTCTGTCTGGATAGCACTGGCAAGGTGCTTATTCATGTCTGGAAGCTTGTCAAGCAGGGGAGTCGTTGGTTCCCAGAGGTGCTGCTGATAAGCTCCTGTGCAGGCCGCATAATGTGAGATGCGAAGGGCGAGCATTGCAGTAGAATCTGTCCCCTTCTGTGTAACTTGGAGGCCAAGACAGTGGACTATCCGCAGGGTCTGTTCTGCGAAACCTTTGATGTCATCTGTAGGGGAAGATGAGTCTTGTTCCCCCAGGTTTGGTGGTGGCAAATTCGAGGGCTGCAGGGCCGATGCAGCTGAATCAGTGTCTGATTCATGATGAGAGTAAGGAGCTGTTGAGGTTCCTGTTGATGGCGTCCAGGTACATGGTCATGGAAGAGAGTTGGTTGTTGGTGGTACCGGAGGTGGATTATCTGGTGGTGGAGGTGGTAATGGGTTTATCTGGTGCTGTAGGTTGTTGAGGCAGCAACAGCCTTGGCAGTTGCTGGCCAGGCAGAAGTATACGATGGTGGATGTAAGGCAGGTCATAGATGTGGTGGAAATATGGGTCCCTGATGGGGTAACAGAAGTCTCCATAGGGCCTACATGGTGAATAGCGATGTGAGGGTGACCTTGACTGTGTCCTATATCTGCAATGTGTAGGACTTTGGTGTGGGGAGTGGCAATTCCTAAGGTGACTATCTCTCAGGTTCTGTTCCCAGGAGTGGTCTCTGGAGGGAGACTCTTGTGAGTAACGGTTCCTGGGGCGGCCCCTGTCATGGAAATGTCATCATGGCTGTCTGTGTTGGTCAGAAGCTGAAAAGCTCCAGTCTCGTGAGTCTCAGTCCCGCGGGAACCGGTCCCTAGCGTGGGTGTGGTCCCTCAAATCATGGCTTCTGGGACGAGGGGATCAAAAAGCTATGCTACCAGAGGGGCTCCTGTGTGGAACAGGTGAATGTCTTGAGGAATCCCCAGAGTCAGAGCAATCTCTGTCTCTGTGGGGGTCCAGGAGAGGTCGAGGTGAGATGGGGTTCATGTCCCCTTGAATGATGTCTTCTTCCCATATGGGGAAACTTTTGAAATGGAATTGGTCCCAAACTGGGGCTTGTGTAGGCTGATCGTGAAGATCAGGTTGTTGCTGACTGAGAGGAATATCTCCTTCAAGGTCTACCACTTCTCCTTCAGATAAGGATTCCACAGGGATTGTGTTGACATGCGAACCTGCTGGAAAGGGTGCTCTGTCCCGAGGTTGTGGAGATTGAGGAGGCTAAATCATAATAACTGCAGGTGGCAGGAAGTTAGAGGCTGAAGTCTCCCTGTATTGGCAGGGCTTTTTCTTCTTGTGATGTTTCTTAGGATCTTTCAAAGCCATAGGATTCGAGGGAGCCTCCAGTTCGACAGCTGCAGAGGGATCAACCCTTGAAACTTTGTGGCTCAGGCCTGTTGGATTTGGCAAGTCCTCAAGGAGGGACCATTTCATTGTGATCCAGATAGAAGAGCCCGAAATGTGTGGTGGAGATTTGGGGGCACCGAGATGGTAGCCGTTGGAGGAGCCAAGGTTTTTAGGGCTTCTTCAAATAGAAGTGCCTTTAGCTTAGAGCCTTGGTTCTTTCGCACTTGTGAGGTAAAAGCTTTACAAACAGAGCAGCTTCCCACATTATGGCCTTCCCCTAGACATAGGAGGCAGCGCAAGTGACCATTGTGGGCTGGCATTTTGGCTCTGCAGGTCAGGTCAGATGTAGCCAAAGAGGTGAGCATGGCAGCCACCATGGAGAAATCCCTGTGCTGAATAGGGGTCCGTTACCATAGCAGAAAGAAGAAGCTAAGTCTATCGTCCGTTAGAGAAGTCACTGAAAACAGTCCGTAATCGTTAATTGGAAAGTGAAACTAGCTCTGAGGGAGAGGTTCCTTAGGTGCTGCTAGCACAATGGATGAAAAGGAACTGAAGCTAAAGGCAAGAACCTTGCTGGGTAGAGCTGCAAAATGGGTGGGGCTACTGCCAAAAAGCCTTGCAGAATTTCAGCTCTAGAAGGTACCGAAGATCTACTGCACAGGCGCAGATAACCCATAGGTGTGAGTCACAGAGACCACGAAGAAGAAACCAGGGTTCAAATACCCACTTGGCCATGGAAACCTACTGGATGACCTTGGACAAGTCACACTCTTTCAGCCTCAGAGGAAGGCAAGGGCAAGCCCTCTCTGAACAAATTCTGTCAAGAAACCCCTGTGATAGGTTCACCTTATGGTCACCATAAGTCAGAAAATGACTTGAAGTCACACAACAACAATTAGTCAGAAGGCTCTTCTGGAGAAATATTGAAGAACAACCATTGTTCGCACTGTGTAGCTGCTATTTCGATTTATTTAGTGCAAACCAATCTCTGGAGAACAAAATGCAGGGTAAAATGCAGAGATGTGGCCCTTGGACTATGGAAAAGGACCATCATTTCCTGATACAGTTAGGATGAACCTTCTTTCACTTACTTTCAAAGTCTCCTTCTTGTTGTTTTTGCCAGTAGGGGAGACACACTCTTTATCAGACCCATTGCAAAGTTTGTAGTCAGTCTAGAAAGAAAGGAATGGAGATGACTTAAAGACTTTAAAGATTTGTAATAATAAAATGCAACACCACCAGCAACCCAACAGTAACAATAACAAAATTATGTTCAAAGGCATAGGTGTGCTATTCTGTTTCAGTGTAAAGGATAGATAAGACTTCTGTACCACCTTTGAGGAAGAAATTTCTAGCATTAAGCTTTCATGAATCCCACTCCACTTCATCAGATGCAATTAGAAAGTATAGAGCAAGAAAATGACAATACTAACTGCATACCAAGATACACACTTCTCTCCACAGCCCCATCCCCAGCAGAATGACCATTTGAAGCATGGCAAAGATATTACTACAGACCTGGAGGAAGAAAAATCCATGGTTACCTGTCATGACCCAATCTGTTAGCAGTGGCTAGAAACCTGATGTAGAAGGAGGTGAGTCATCTGAATCATTAGCACCAGAATTGGGGCCTAATGCTGAGCTGAAGCCTAGTAACCAGGGATGAGAGACCATCAGAAAATGAGATTCCCCAAAGTGAATGTCCTGAACCAGGATTCCCAAGGACTCTTGAGTCAGATCCCACAGAGGGATGCTGTCTTGGCAGGCCAAATTTTGTTCAAACCCTTGTGTGAGCTGTTTCTATCTGACTCTACTGTGATCTCATCCTCACCAGGACAGGATTCTAGAGTGCCTTCTGCTTAACAATCTCTGGGTTATAGTATGACAACACTATCCAGAAAACAACTGTACATGCAGGGCCTCCAGGATGGTTTCTAAGGGAGAGGGAGGCTCAAGCCTGGAAGGCAGGTCATAACGAATTTTGTGTAATTGCATGTACATTTGTTACAAAACAGTAAATATACCAAATACTGTACTGTACACTGAATAATAAACAATGTGACTATCATAAAGACAATGACAAAATAATAAATGAAACATTATAATATTGTTTAATGCATAAAATTAATATATCAAGGAAAGGAGAAAATATACAAGATCCAATTAAGTGAATGCAAAGATGGCTATAAATTAGGATACGTCTGACTGATATTTCCTCAGGGGTCTTGATGGCCTTGGTCCTTGGTGCCTGATCATTTCAGGAGGACTCCGCTCCCCCTCAGCCCAGCCTTGGGAGGTGCAAGCCCCCTTGCCCACCCCACCCCCATTTTGGGATCTATAGGTTCATGGATGGAGCCACAAGAACTAACCAACTCATATCACTGTGACAAACATTTATAAAAACACCTAATGCATTATAATACAGCATCTGTTCTAACTGTCCTTTTCTTTTCTCTGTGTAAATTATACAGAGATGGGGACTGTGGGAAAGAATCCAAGTATCTAGACCTCAGGTGGGTAGTGCAGTTCATTGCAAGCCAGATGAGTAAGGTAAGGAAAGTGTCCATGATTTGCAAAATATAATCTGACTCACCCTGTCTGGCAATTGGCTTCTATAAGCAATCACTTTTATACTCTGTTGTTCACACCAGCATTTCATTTAAAACAGTGTCCAATAGAACTAAGACTCACTTTCCACCTGGATGAATAAACTGGTCAGGAATCTGTTGTAAAGAACCTTCTTTAAAAGGAATTAGACCCTCTGTTAAAATAGCCCTCAGCAGCTTTGGTTTGCAAGTCAAGTGTGCATAATCCTTCCTCTTGAGCAAGTTCTCCTTCAACTCACTTACTGTAGACAAGGTTTCCATATTACTTGTATGCTGCGACAAACTGTGGTTATCGGCAATCATGGTCTCCTTGCAAATCTAAACCATGGATTATAACAATGGTCTGAAGTACAAACTAACTGTGTTTTCACATAAATCTGATTTATGTTTACCATGCATTACATGAGTGTACACATAGATCTTAAACACGATTAAATATGTGATGATAAAATGAGAGGAAACTGATCTAAAGATAGGAGAGAATGTACACACTCATTGCCTGGTCCTACTATTTTAACCATGAGTAAGGGATGAGCAACATCACATTTGTAACCGGGTCACCTGGACCCTAGTTAAGTCACCATAACTTATTGTCCCTCACTGCTGACTTCAAGTTAATCTGAATGTAATGGGAGGCCACCATTTCCAACTTGTGTGTGTCAGCCATATTGAGCTTTAGGGCTTGTATCTCTTCGCTCCCTCCCTTGCACTGCCACAACTATGCTAAAAGCATTTATTTCTACTTTGAAAACAACATTCCCCATTATGTTAGTTTGAACTGTAGCTTAGAATAACAGAATTGGAAAGTATCACAACAGCCCTCTATTCCAACCTCCTGCCATGCAGGAATACAACATTAAAGCACTCCCAAATGATGCCCATCCAACCTCTGTTTAAAGACTTTCAAATTAGGAGAGTCCACCATCTTCTAATGCAGTTTTTTCAACTACTGAACAGCTCTCATGGTCAAGAAGTTCTTCTATTTTGGTGGACTCCCTTTTCTTGTAATGTGAATCCATTGGTTCATGTTCTAGTTTCTGGAGCAGCAGAAAACAAGCTTGGTCATCTTCTTCATGGCATCCCTTCAAATATTTAAAGATGGCTATCATGTGTTTGTGGCTGTTAGCACAAACCAGGATCAAACCATCATTTCAGATCCTAGTTTGTTCCAACAACCCACAATTCTTCCAAGCCCCAATCTTTCACTCTAAGATGCACAAGGGAATACAAAGACAAAGCTAAAAAATAGTGTGGATAACATAGCAGGAAACTATGCCTTCCCACCATGTTGGCCCTCCCATGAGGCAGTGTAAGATGCCCACCTCAGGTAGCAGAGCATGACAGGCAGCAAGCTGTGCTCCCCTTCCTGGGACAGAAGGGTTTCAGCCACCATTTCAGAAAAGCTACACTAGCTGCTCTCTGAATGCAGCAAATACTGCAGTTGGGAAGGGAGTAAGAGAGCTCTTCAGAACGGGGCACTGGTAGGCTCTACGGAGAAGCTATTAAGAGTGGTACATGGCAGCATGTGTCTTCCTGCCTCAATGGCAGGTCACCTTGTGCCTAGTTCCCATTTAGTTAGAACCAGGCCTCAAGTGTAAAGGGAGATGAGGTAAACTAGTGGCCAAGGTCCTGCATCAGCAGACACAATTACGATGTTGTGGTCATCCTGGTGCTGCCAATGTCACCCCCCAAAAAACCTACTCTTAAAAAGCCAGGCAGTGCCCCAACAGGAAGGTTTCCAAGGCACCTCAGATCAGGGTGGTGGGAAATGATGACTGCAGCACTTTCCCAGTTGTGGTGTGCATCGAAACAGGCACCTGGAGTGGCCTCTTGGGATCTTGCCACTGCTGCTTGTCTCAATGCACCCCACAAATGGGAAAGCTCTGTGGTTGTCATTACCCAGTGCCTCAATCTGCAGCACCCAGGAAATCCTTCTGTTGGGGTGCTGTCTGTTAAGATTTTTGAGGTCATTGGTCGTTAACAACCATCAACATGAATCTACAAAATTATGAGCTCGTAAGTCCAGTTTATGATCTTGTAAATATTGAAAAGGATGCCAGATAATATTTTTAGTTTTGGATGAAAACAGGATTTTTGGGGGGTGGGGGAGGAAGCCATCATCTCAAATACCTGTGTATACACAGATATATATTGTAATACTATATCAAAGAGAACCATGCCTTGGAAATAGCAAATGTCCCTAGAAATACTTGGACTCTGATTAGAGTACTCAGGGAACACAATGAATGTTTTGTCCTTGAGGTCACACCTGCCTGAATTCTCTCTGTATTAGAATTCCTTGACAACAGTGTCTGGTTCTTGCTTCCTCGATGGCTGGATATACAGCAAACAGTTCCAAGTTCTTGGGCCAGTACAATTCATGGCTAAGGTGGCTACTCTGATCTTAGGAAGGTTAAAATAAATTTTTTAAAAAAATCATAGTATGTTGAAGTTCATGGTGTCACTCGCAACCTGCACCCCAGGTTTACTCTGGAAGGAAGGGAGAAAGCAAGACTGAAGAAATGTTCTGCTATGCACAGAGGGAATGCATGTAGACAATTCCAATTAGACAAAGTATGAGCATGTTTTAACTATGCACAAGCACTCAGCTAACACTGTCTACAGTTGGACCCACATATCCATGGGGACTCGGTTCCTGGATTTTCCACAGATACTGGAAACTGCAGATAACAGTGACCCCTACTTACGGTAAAAACATACCATATAGTATGTTTGGAGGACCTAAAAGATGCCTCTCTAGGCATTTTCCAGCATGACTCTATGGTATATGTCCCTATTTTGTGTCCAGTGGATAACTGAAACTGAGGGTATTGGTTCCATGGATACGGAGGTCCAAGTGTATTATAAAATGCTTTTTAAAGAAGTAGAGTTTTTTGCAAATAGAACTCCTCCAAAGAAGGCCAAAATATTGAAAGTATTAGATATCTATTTATAACCCAGGGCAAACACTATCATTATCCTTATATGTTTACTTTTAAACACAGCACGTACTGGAATAAATCATCTAGCTCTCTAAACAAAGAACTAGGAAATGGTTACAAAATACTGCAGCAACCCATGGAGTAAAAGGCAGATCTTATGTCTTCACTCCATGGTAACAGTAACAGTCAGTAAACTTGGGAAGAAGCCACAATAAATACAGTAGGACCCCCATATCCACTGGGGATTGGTTCTGGGGGACCCCGTGGATACCAAAACCCATGGATAATAGCAAACACCATTGAAAATAATGGGACTTCCGGTTTAAAATGCCATAAAGATGCCCTGGAGGACCTAGAAAATGGCTGAGAGGACACATTTTCTAGGAAGACTCTATGGTAGGTGTGCGGTTTTGTGTCCCGTGGATAATTAAATCAGTGGATAATGCATCAGTGGATATGGGGGTCCTACTGTACTGAATAAAAGTCATCAACAACAGTCATTTGTACAGTAGCACTTAAGTACACATTGAAAAAATTAGCAAAACTCTCCACAGGAGAGTTTATCTATATTCATGCCCTGGTTACCATTATCCACAGCAAACCAAGACACTTATGTCCAAGCAACACCAGGTGATCAAGATGGCAAGAATTATTAATGAGGAGGAACCACAAGCTAGGAGAGCACTCAGCAGTTTGCTTTTGTCTAAACCTACTGGAGAAGGGCAATATTTCATTCCCTTCCTCTCTTCTGCTTCAGCTGAGTTAACTGCATACAAACTACTTTTGCACCTTGAACTCAGTTTGCAGCAACTGAAATAAACTGAGGATGAAGGGCAAAATTAGGAGGAGGAAAGAAAAACTGGGACTTTATTTATTTATTTTGCTTAAAAAAAATTCCAACGTATAATAACAGTTCTAACAAATTAAAAAAACTGAATAGACAAACATGAACATATGCACTATTCAACACATTTTGAAGGATGCACTGGGACTATTCCTACCAAATTGGAACAACTGAAGGGTATAGGCGTAAAGTGGATGGAATGCATGAGTGTACAGAATACAGATAAGGTACCTGTTTCCCTCCAAAATATTGTTAAACTATAAGTCCCATCATCCCTGATCACTAGCCATGCTGGGTGGGGATGATGGGATGTGGAAGCCCTACATAATCTGGCTTTGCCTCCCTCCCAAACCCTCTGATGTAGAGGGATATTCCCTCTATGGAACTCTGGAGATCTGCTGAGATCCAGGAGAACTGTAAGAACAAGGCTGGATTAAGATGGCTAGGTCCTTGGAACAGTTCTCAAAACAGGGTCCCCTTTGTGCACTTGTATGAACTATTCTAGCAGTGGTGGCACAGAAATTAAACAGTGCATGAGGCAACAACAAACAGAAAGCTCTTCACATGTGGAGCCATTTTCAGCCCTCCAAGTAGAGACTAACGAACAGATCCAAAATATTTTTACTGAGGTTGATGAGAACAAAAACACTAGTAGATTCAAAACATTGCTGAGGAAGAAGAGGCATCAAACTATACTTTTTTTCCTCCAGCGATGGGATCCTGCTGAGGGGCCTGGAGCAATGCCACCAACTAATAATCTAGCCTTAGCTGTAAAACTTACTTTGGGGGCTATTCCAACAGCCTGGGTCAAACAGAGATGGGATTCTCTGTTTAAATTAACTGGGTATTTTGTTTTTATTTGTCATGGGTCTGGGCAGACTTTAGATCCATCCTCCTCTCATCTTACATGGACAACAATTTTTGAAACTGAGGGGTGTCTTAAAAACAATTTGAAATATGCCATGTCCAAAGGAATGGGGGCAAAGTAAGTGCTTCTAGTAAGACAGAGAAAGCCCTCTGTGATAAGCATCTTCATTTGTGTGCTATAAAACCATAGTTTAGAAAAATTATTTTTGAGGGCCAAGTCTCCCAGAATGCAGCAAGGTCATCAGTGTACAAGATCTGAATAGCCTTCTGCTTGTGCCTACATAACTTGTGTCCAAGCTATTTGAAAGACCATATTTTCTTATACAAGCCTGCTTAGATGTTAAGATCTCCAGGGAAAGCCAGTCTCTGGGTTCTGTTACCCTCAGAAACACTTTTGGTGAAGGCACAAAACAAGAAGGTTTTCTTGGTGGCTGCTCCCAAACTGGAATTCCCTTCTGAGTGAGGCTGCCACCTGGAACAAGGATCTTCCTATTCAGGTAGGTAATCGACTGGCTAATAAGAATAGGACATTAAACAAGTGAGTGCTGTACTTTTTAATTTTTAGTTATTATATTAACAGATGCATTTTATATTCAACAGTATTTTAGTATTATATGTACTGTGTTTTCATCTGCATTTTAAAAAAATGATGCTGCGAGATGTCTTGGGTCCAAGTTCTGGGAGAACGAACAAGATAGAAATCAAATCAAAATCAAATCAATCCATTATTTTATTTAACATTTGACTGACATCACCCCTTGCTCTGTCCTGTTAACTCCTATTAGGAGCCCTGGTGGCACAGTGATTAAACTGCAAGCCACAACGTTGTGAATTCTATCCTGCAGGGCTCCAGGTTGACTCAGCCTTCCATCCTTCCCTAGGTCCTTTCGTAGGTCGGTAAAATGAGTACCCAGCTTGTGGGGGCAAGTAGCTAACACACATTGGAAACTGCTTAATGCAGTGTAGATGTGTAAATTGCTATTGCTTAAGACAATTTGTAAGCTGCTCTGATAGCCTTGTGGCTGAAGAGCGGGGTATAAATAAATTTAATTTATTTATTTATTTATTTATTTAAAAGTCAGTAAAATGAGTACCCAGCTTGTTGGGGGCAATTATCTAACCCATTGTAAACTGCTAAGAGAGTGCTTAGTACTATAAAGTGGTACAGAAATGTAAGTGCTATTGCTATTAACTTAATTGAAATGAACAGCTTCATTCATTCAACTTCCATCACTCCTAGCAGTGTGACAGCAGAACCAAAACCAGGCAAAATATATGGGTCTCTGTCCAAGAGGTTCCAGTAAAAATACAGTGAGTTAAACAACACGTTCATATTAACAGCCAGTATGGTTTTGAGTGCTGGACTAGGACCCTGGAGTAGCAGGGTTCAAATCCCTGCTCAGACATGGGAACCCACTGTGAGACCTTGGGCAAGTCACATTCTTCCAGCCTTAGAAGAACTTCCTCTGAAGCAACCTGGCCAAGAAAACCCTAGGACAAAGTCATCACAAGTTAGCATGAAGGCATCTAACAACAACAGTCATTTGATATTCCTCATAGTTTGAAAATACATTAAGCTTGCACTACAACACACTTTTGATCACAGGGCTGTCTTAATCCAAGTAAAAAGGGGGAGGGGTCGAGGCATTCCCTACAAACCTCATTACCTTATTAATCGAGTTTGGTGTCTGAGGAATCTCATCCTTCAGCATGGACAAACTGTTTCCTTCCATGTCTTTCCCTGAAACACAAGAGCATAATAAGGGAAACTATGAAGATTTTTTTCCTAGAAAATCAAGGCCAGTGAAAGAAACATCTTGAAAAGGGCTTGACTTCTAAAGGGAGCAAATAGGATCTGTAGCGTAAGCAAGTCATATTAAGATAGAAATAAGCAAGTAATGTTAAGCTAACCAAGATCCAGCCCACTACTGCAGAAGAGGATATAGAAAAATGAAAACTAAACTACCACGGGGCCTAAATATCCTAAAAGCACCAGATCCCATCTGATCTTGGAAGCTAAGCAGGGTCGGCCTGGTTAGTACTTGGATGGGAGACCACCAACAAATACCAGGTGATACCTATGGCTGTAAACCATGCACACTTAGCAGGACTTACTGCTGAGTATACACGCACAGGACTGGTCTGCAAAACAAGGGGAAGAAACAACTGAGGAAACAGAGGAAACAACTGGCAAAACCACCTCTGAGTATTCCTTGCCTAAGAAAACCCCATAAAATTCATGCATCCCATAAGTCAACAGGTGACTTGGACGCACATACAGACACACAGAATTCCAATAATGGCTCTAAATAGTTACTAAGATAAACACTTTTGCAATTTCTGTGTATTATTTGGAACATGGGATAGCTGCTATTGATGGCTGTGGACTATAGTCTGGTTCAAGCTCACAAGCCCATCAGTTCTCTACACATGATGACGGGCTTTTGAATGAGTGAATATATGACACCATAGAATACAGCACCATGTAGCTCTCCAGATGCTATTGGTCCTCAACAGCCAGCTCTCCTCACCATAGGCTATGCTGGCTAGGGCTGCTGGGAGTTGTAGTCAAACAACATCTGGAGGAACACATGATTCCACCCTAAATTGCGCCACTGCAACCAGCTTGAAGACACATGTACATTCTGTGATGTTTTGTCTGTGATGGACCATTCACATATATAAGTTATTACTTGATTTGCAGTCATTAAGGGATGAACATAGAAACGTGTGAAGGAGCTCTTCCTATGCACACTGACTTCTGATGAAAGCGTAACAGCTTATTTTTTGAAAGCATATTTTTGCTCCCTAGGAGGGTTCCTCAGTGAACAAAATGCTCTCTGCCTCTCTCATCGATCAGTCTCGCTTCATGCATGGAATAAGAATCAGTTCTGCCTCTCAAGTTGTATTTATGAAAACAGAGAAACCTAAACAGATTTGGTTTATGATTTGAGAAGCCTGCTATGACAAAGCTTGATCACTTCTGCCTTAGGCTGAGATGCTGGGCAAACAGAAAAAGGTAAGCTCTGTGGAGGTCAATGGAGCTGTCGGCAAGTAGATATTAGGATTAAGGACATCCTGGCCCTGTCACACTCAAACACATCTTAATGCTAGGCATGTACACAGTGGTGTTTACATGGGCAGATGATTACTGAATGAATTCCTCTCCCTTTCTTCATGTGTTCATTTCAATGAAAGAGAACATATGGTCCAGCCTGCCAATTAGTTTTAATGGGAATCACAAGACTGATTCATGGTCCACAAAGATGCAGATTTACTCCCTCAACAGTTTTTGTTTTTTAAGTCACACCACCACCCGATTATTGATTTATGCTAAGAAGAGAAAGAGCTGACATCCAAGGCAATCTCTTCCTCCCCACCCCCAAATCTGTGCATCAGCTTCTGCTTCTGCATTTGGAACATCAGGAGTACTTTCTCATGTTTTTGCTTCTCCCTACTAATACCCTGATCTAAAAATACACTTCCTTGGAAGGCAGCACCAGTGATTTCAATAGGACTGGTGGCTAAGGCAGCATGTGTTGGAGCGCAATCCAAATATCACTTAGTAGCATTCATGTCTAATATCTTTTGTAGATCAGCATTTTGCCTATACAGTCACCTTATGCTCTGCATTAATTATGCCAGGTTTGACACACAATGGCTTTAGCAGAAGTGTCATTTCAATGCTCCTACAACAGCTTCAAAATTCACTCCTTGCCATCTCAAAATAAGAGGAATACTTGTTTTATAACAACATGTACATGGGAATACCTTCTAGAACCTAGCATTAAGGTGGAAAAAGTCTTACATATCTTCCAAAAACAGAGTTATATGTTATCCCCAAGATTCTGTAACACCTTGACACTGGAACATCAGGGCATTCAATTAGAGTCACTGATGACTCTGGAAACAGAACAAACGTTGTCATAACAGCCATAGGGGAAAACTCACCCACCAACATTCATATTAGTGCCATGTTTTTATTAGGCAAAGCATTAGGGCACAAAAATATATGCAGACATTCAAGATCTCATCACTAGGCAAGATGTTCTAAAATACAGGAGTGCAACGTGGGCTGATCTGAAGTACATAGGAATATTGGGGGGCTTGATTTGATTTTTTTAAAATAGCAGCTTCTTTTACTTGTTACTTAAAACCAAATTGTTCTCCTTCCTTTATGATGCCCCTTTTCACCATTCAGTTCACTTCTTTACTGCTAAGCAATCATTTTGAATGATATCTGATGGAGCATTAGCGGCCTTAGAATTACGAGGATGAGCATGTACTGTACATTACTTTCACAAAACATGATGATGATATATATACTACCCAGCACAATAAAGATAATGTATCGGGTAATGTATTAAACAGAGGCCCTTTCACACTACACAGTTATAGAACTATGGTTCCTTTTTAATGGCAACATCCTATGGAACCCTGGGATTTGAATAAATTTATTATTTATTCTTGCTTTTCAGTTTATCAGGCCTCCCAGAGTGGCACCTGGTCCATTTCTGAATAGCATGTATTTCTGCTAAAGAAACAAAGCTTTGGTTCAAGAAGAAGACAACCCTACACACTAGTTATGGTGTGAAGAAAAGATATTGACAGGTACTAACCACTGTGCCAGCTTTTTTACCTTAGCCCTGCTACTATGCTTTGAACAGCAGCATTATATCTTCATGCGCTATTTTTTTTCTTCTGTTTTAGCAACAGAAGCTAAAGGCAAAAGCATGTTAGAAGGCCAATGAACTAAAACAGAAACTTTAGACATCCTTTGATCATGCTTGAAAAGACATCCCATACATTACTCTTAACCTTTCAACTTATTTCCCTCAAAACCTTCCCCCCGCCCCAAATTGTTTTTCCAAACACTAAAAATGCAGAGCCACCAGCTCACTCCCTAAGCACCAAATTACCCAGGACTAAAAATACCAGAGCACCCATACCTTTGGGTAGAACAAAGAATTCAATCAGTGTAAATTCTCTTACCCTTTTATAACAGACTGAACCACACAGAACTCTTCATGATACAAAAGTCTCATCATCCCTTGCTTCTGGGCTTCCTATTTACATAGGTTATCAGCTCCACCTACTCTTTGTCCTTCCTCACCTCCTAGAATGCCTTTAAGACAAGAATGAAGTTTCTCCCAGCCTAAATTGCAGCCTCTTCTACTAAATACATGAAATTGCTAGAAATAAAAAGGTTTTCAGCCTTGAATTTATATCATGGGGCCAAGGGCAAGCAACTTATATTTAATTATATCTCTCTGGCTTTTCTTCGCAAATGAAGATTCAGGAAGGACTCATCCTGCGCTTTCTGCAAGCGCGTTGATGACTAAAAAGGCCAATCTGAGATAAACAAGTCCGGTTGCAAAAAGCTATCTATCCATCTATCTATTTTTTGCTCTTAGGTATGTTGCTGTTTCCAGTGTGCTGATTGGCTGCTTAGGGAACTGACCAACAAATCAAAGCTCTGTTGGGCAGCCACTCAGCACACTGGGGGCGGGACCATGTGGAACTTTCACTCCTTTCTAAACATGGCGGAGGCAGAGGGGGTGTGAGTAGCATGGGGGGATGTGGCATGGTGTGTGTGTGTGTGTAGTATGGTGTGTGCCTGAGCACAGGGTGCAGGGGGCGTGAGCCTGGTGGGGGGAGGGGTGCAATCCTGGTGGCGGGGATTGATCCTGGTGGCGGCGGAAGGCAATCCTGGGGGCAGGGGGCGTGATCCTGGTGGGGGGAGAGGCACGCTCCTGGTGGGGGGGAGGGGCACAATCCTGGTGGCAGGGGGCGTGATCCTGGTGGCGGGGGTGCGATCCTGGCAGCAGAGGGGCGTGATCATAGCGGAGGGGAGGGCGATCCTGGCAGGGGGAGGGGGCGTGATCCTGGCGGTGGGGGGCGATCCTGGAAGTGGGGAGGGACTGTGGGGGGCAGGGGGGGAGTTTGAAAGTGTATGTTACACTGGGTATATAGCTAGTCTATATATATTGCTCTTAGGTATGTTGCCATTTCCAGTGTGTTGACTGGCCACTTAGGAAACTGATCAACCAATCAAATCTCTGTTGGGCAGCCAATCAGCACACTGGGGACGGGAACATGTGGAAGTTTCAGTAGTTTCTAAACATGGCAGCACAGAGGCGTGTGAGTAGCATGGGGGGGATGTGGTGTGTGTAGCATGTACTTGAGGGCGTGGGGGTGCATGAGTCTGGTGGGGGGGTACATGCCTGCGGGGGGAAGGGCCGGGGTTCCTGGCATTGGGGGTGTGCGCCTGGTGGCAGATGGGGTGGGGCCGTGTGCCTGGTGTTGGGAGGGGTAGGGGGCACGTGTGCGGTGAAGGGGGGTGGGAAGGTGCACGCCTGGTGGTGGGGTGGGTGTGTGGGTGGGGGCACGTGCTTGCCGGCGATGAGGGGACACGTGCCTGGCAGTGAGGGGTGGGGGTGCACACCTGATGGTGGGGTGGGGGCGCATGCCTGGCATCGGGCTGAGGTGTGTGCCTGGTGGCAGGGTGGGGGCACGCACCTGGCAGCAGGGAGGGGGAAGAAGGGGCTGAGTTTGCAGGTGCATGTTACACCAGGTATAGCTAATAGCATTATAATACCACTTTAACTGTCATGCCAACATCCTATGGAATCCTGGGATTGGCCGTTTAGGGAGAGGCATTTAGAATTCTCAGCCAGAGAACTCTTCTAGTGACACTCCAAACTACATATCCCAGAATTCTATGCATGTCTATATGGCGAAAATAACCCTCATAAAATTTGAGGAGAATACCTTTTGTCCCATTGGGACCCTGCATCATTTTGTCATATTAGGAAAGAGGGGAGAAAAACTCCAAATACTCTGCGGGAAAAGTCTTTGCGGTTTTCCCCATATTAAAAAAAAAAAAAAAACTGAAGGAAATGTGCTTTCTAGCTTGTTGGGGCAACCAATTCACTTTGGTGCGCATTCCTGATAAAAGCAGAAGTGGAAAGCTGATTGGTTGGACATGCACAGGGGGCAGAGCTTGCTGGCAAGGCAAGCGCCCAGAACCACCATGTTGGATTTTCGCCACAGCAATTTGTGCATTGAGGCAACAAAACAGCCTCCCCCCTTTTATCTGTTTATTCAAGTGGAAGATCACACTTTTGCACCATGGATTTACTTTTTTTAAAAAAATCTGTTCAGCAGCAGTAACTAGTGACAATAAAAACGTGAGTAATTCACTTGTGCCCACCATCTTGATTTGCAGGCATGTTCGTTTGAACATCAAATGCGTATGACTTCACGTGTCTGTGATCTTGTAGAAAAAACCATGGAGACAAATGAAAGCAGCTGAGAACTGGTGCTAGTGCACATCAGTCCACATTTTTATTGCCTTGTATAGACAAACCCATCTTCTATAGCTGTTGAAGTAGAATCTTAGCATTATAATTATGCAGCTGGAAAGGACCCTAATGAATTTCTAAATCCTTAAACATTAATCCACCATAGTTTCAATTTTCCAGTAACACATATACAAAGGAATCATGTTTGTTGTTAGCCATTCAGAGAGACAAACTGTGTTATACCAGCATGGCTTGTAGCAAGCAGAGAGCTGCCAATTGCTCATTTTGACTGTGTACTGGTTGACTTCCCATGCATCCCTTGTGAAGGGGCCACAAAGCAGTAGCTTTAAGCTTGCAGATCAACATGGAAAGAAATCCCACTAAACAAAGTGGAATTTACTTCCAAGAAAATATCTCAGGATCACAACATTAAGGCAGGATGGGCAACTCCCGAAGGTCTACCGGCCACATAAACCTTCCCTCATAGCCCAGAGAGCCACATCACACCTGTTTTAGGCACAGGAGGTAGGTTTCAGAACTAGAAGTGATTGAAAGTCACTTCTAATTTATTTTAAAGCTGCCTCAGGCCTAAAAGAGGTGGGCGGAGCTCCTAAACACATGGCAAAATTGAGCCCATGCCTTGTACAGATCATGGGACCTTTTACAGTCTTTTTAAAAACAGGGAGGGGGGAGTGTTAAGGGTACAGCTCCTGGGGGCTGCATGTAGTATAAGGGCTGCAATGTGCCCACTTCTGCTACAAAACAGCAGGACTGCACATCCACATCCTCATTGGGTGTGTTGTCAATTTATTGTTATAAGATTTTTTGCTCTGTTATGCTCCTGGGTTTCTGTTTTTGAAATTAATTATAATTTCTCTTAATTGTTTTTTAATGGGGTTTTTATTTTGGTTTCTGAGTTGCTCTGATTTGTTTTGAAAACCAGGATATAATCATGACAAAGAAGGAGCTGGGAGCAGGAACATCCCTCTTTCATATTTCCCCCATAGCAATGAATCTGACTGGTTGTTCATACAACCAAACTATGTGTTTGGACTTCCCTCAATTAAACAACAACAAAAAATGTAACAGCTGTTGTTGGGGCAGATCCACCAGGACTGAAGTGAAGAAAAGGGACTGGGGTTAGCCCTTTTCTTGGCATGCTGCTTTTCAAATGCAGCTCCTGCACCTCCATCAGGGAACTTCAGGTCTCTCTCTGTCTCTCTGTCTCTGTCTTCACACACACACATACCACAGAGGGAGGGAGGGGAGAGTGATTTCCAAATTTATTTTGAGCAACTGAAGAAGGCAGAAGCTGAAATATTTTGCTAATATATTTATAAAGTTCTGTTTGATAATCACTCCATTAAATACAATTTGCCCCCCCCCATCCATGGGGGATACATTTCTGGACTTACCATTTGTAAGTGAAACCATGGATAATAGCAAACCCTCTTAAAATAAAGGACTTCCAGTAGAAACATACCAAAGAGTTGCATTGGAGGACCTAATGATTCCTAGAGAGGATACCTCTCTAGGTATTTTCCAGCATGACTCTATGGTATGTGTCCCTATTTTTATAGCTGTGGATAACTGAAACTGCAGATATTGGTTCCGCAGACACAGGGGGTGACCTGTGTATATTTTAAGTGATTGACTGCATCCTCCTAAGATCCAGAATGAAATTATCAGAAGTGCTGCTTGTTTGCTTTAAACCACTCCCCAATGTATTTCCCCTCCATGGGGCAAATACACATAATCATCACCAGTTAAATGTTGTGGTGTGAGAAGATCACACTCTACTACCAGCGCTGTGGTCCTGATGATTCCCAATGTCATGTTTAGTTAAGGTTGCAAACGAGCCATCCTGCCATCAAGAAGGGATTAACAATACTGGACTGTTTTACAGATCAACTGAAAAAATCACTGAGATAATATATGTGAGCTATCAAAAACCACTTTAGAAATATTGTTACATGATATAAGGCAACGGAAGGATGAAAATGAATGAGTGACATGCTCCTTTTCCTCAGAAGAGAATGGCTACATTTAAAAGTTGAATGTTTTGCTTTTCATTGTGGAAGATGTACTAGGTTCTCTCATCTTGCTGTTGTTGTTGTTGTTGTTGTTGTTATTAAACTAGGGGTGGACAATCTGCCATGGGGATTCTTATGACTACCCCCCAAAACACCCCCACTCCTCCTGCTGAATTTACCATAGTTGTAGGAGGAAGAAAAAAGACATCCTGGGGATGTATATAGGGTGCATGGGGCATATGAACCTTGTTTTCAGAGCTAATAGGGTTCTTTGAAATCTCTGGGAAGTACTATAGGCACTGGAGACATGGCATGTGGGGCACATGCACCTTATTTATACAGCTAATAGAGCTTCTCAGAAATGATATCAACCAACCCAGTCCCGCTTGGAGTTCTAGGCCCCAGCCATATGATACTGACTGACTCCTGCATTCTAATGATGATAGCATAAACACACACATACCATACAGGGCTGAAGTTCCACCTATCGCTACTGGCAGCAACTGCAGTGGCGCTTGCTGATACTCTGGCATTTGTTCACTATCACTGTGCTGGGTGCTGAGACCAGGCCTAACAACATACAGTTGGGATGGGAAGGCTTTAGTTTCATTCATCACATGAGATCCATCAAGTATGGCCAGCTATGAAAAATAGTGGCTCAGGAAGGCAGGTGTAGATTTACAGAATAGCGTACTAGTGAGCGTGTGCTGAGCCTGGGAACAGATTTTTCAGTACTTGGACTGCAGCTTGCGCACAATTCCTTTCACATACAAATCTGCTCTTGTTTTCTACTACACCCTTGTGCTTAATTGAGTTGGGGAGGGATAGGCTTTAGGTTGTCACTACTATTAATCTTCTGGGAGTCAGAATTTCATCTTTTCACATCCCCTGGAGATGCCAATCTACCATCTTCTCCCCCATGATGTACAGCAAAATGTAAAACTGTTGAAGCACATAACTAACCTGGGCTGATTGGGTAGATCTCATTATCAGCCCCAAAAAACAGGTTCCGAGTCAACTTGCGAGGATCAATTTTCTGAGGAGTGGACGCAGCAGGACAGAGTGAGAACCTGCGCCGAAGAAAATTCTCTTCCTTCATGGCATGTGCTGTAGGGGTTTTCTGAAAGGAAAGAATAACAACAGGGTCAAGTCACAGAAAACCTACTGTAAATGTCATGTTTTTAATATGTTTGCTTGGTTTGGTTATTTTAAACCAACCGTTCTTAAATGGTATGCTTGGTTTTCAAAATGGCTGTGGCCAAACAAACAAACAAACTTTAGTGTGAAATAGATTTTCCTTGGGCTGTGAGGCCGTGTTCTGGAATAGTTTCTTTCTGCCTCATAGCCCAGAAAAAAACCAAGGAAGATCTATGGATGCCGGCCATGAAAGCCTTCGACTTCACATTTAGTGTGAAAGTTTTCTAATTCCAGCAAATAAAACATCCACACACACGATGGGTTTTTTATTTCTGAATGTAGCTGGAGAGCTATTTATTCCTCAGTAATACATTATAAAACAATTTTTTGTCAGTCTCAGCTAAATTAAAACCTATTACTTGATAAATTGATATTCCCATCAGGAAATATAGGCCTAAATCCTGTTGTTATTCCTGATTAAAGTCGACTCATTAAATAATGGGATTTACCAATGTGTTGACTCATTATTCAACAATATGTTTATATCCTCCTGAACTTTCCAATACATAAAACAAACCTTGATGAAATTCTTGCTGCCCATAGTATAAAGTGATGATTTTAGAACAGAATTTTCAAATGTGAATGTGTCTGTTCCATTTTGCTTTTCTCTAAATTTTAAAATCTGAGTCACAGTTCTTCCTTAAGATTTTCAAGTTGGGTGGGTTTACTACTACATTATTTGTCAAATAATCAGAAAGGGGGAAAAAATCTGGCCCTGGCGTGGTTATGGTCTTTAACAGTGGCTTGTTTAGCAGAAAATCGGCAGAGCTAATTCTGGGTGGATGTGGATAGACATCTATCATCTACAAGAGGACTAGGCAACTGAGGAGATCGTGGGGCCAACTGTTGCCCCTGTCTTTTCCAATGATGCAGGCCCCCTGAAAATTGGCTGGCAAGTAGGCGAAAATAAAATTAAAAGTTCTGATTTCTGTTTTTGGCATACAGTACTGTATTGTCTTTGTAGAGTGGGGGAAACTGGGGGTGCTTTACGGGTATTTACCACCAGGGGTGGCTTTTCACCATTTATGGGAAACTCTCACAAACACTGGGGTGGTGGTGGTGGTCAGGGCTGGGGCAGGGCGGGGGGGGGGGGGCTAAAAAATCTCCTGTAGAAGTTCATGCAGTCCACAGGCTGTGGTTTCCCACCTGTAATGTAAGGTTTGAAGCAAAGCAAATGGGTAAAGACATAAATGAACACTGTTCATTAAAAATGTTGGCAACTCAAATCACATCCATATCTTTTGCTATATGTCAGGGTATGCAGCTGTGGTGCTCTAGAAGTTTTTGGATGTCAGTTTCTACAATTCCTTACCAGTAGGTATGCTATATGTAGGCCAACAACATCTCTTCCAGCAGGCCTATCCAGATGATTTTAAATTATGAATTTTATACTGTGTATAGGTTGTTTTAAAATGTCTCAGTCTTATCTGTTCTTTTAAATTGATATATGTTTTAACTGATGTGTGTTTTTAAACTAACATTATGTTTATTTGTTAATTTATTGTTCCCTGCCTCAATCTATAGTAAGAGGCGGTTATTTAATAATAATAACAAGAATAATAACAGGACATCATTTTATGGTGTGCATAAAACAGAGCAGAATCTGCCATCTTTCCAGGATCACCCTTGTTTACCATAATCTGGGCATAAAATAGTGCCTCAGCTAACAGGGAATTATTTCTCACAGTGAAACTCCAACTCAACAGAAATAACCTATTGCCTCAGAGTATAGTAGGATCCCCGTATCGGCGGGGGATTGGTTCCAGGCCCCACCACAGATAGTGAATTCCACGGATAATAGCAAACACCCTCGCTGCTGCCACCTTCTCCCTCTACCCCCCCCCGCCATGCCTCACCACCGGATCTTCTACCCTGTGGAGAAGGAGAAAGGAGGTGAGCCCGCCTCCTCCCTCCTTCCCCTGCCTGCCATGCCAGAACCCTCCTCCCACCACCCACTGCTGCCACATCTGAACCCACCCCCCACCCCAGAGAAGGGAGGGAGAAGGCGAGCTCGACCCCTCTCTCCCTCCCCCACCTGCCCGCCATGCCGGAACCCTCCTCCCGCCTGCCTGCTTATGCATCTGACCCTATCCCAGACAAGGGAGGGAGGAGGTGAGCTCAACCCCTCCCTCCCTCCCTATCCCACCCCCCACAGGCTTGCCTCCTTCCTCCCTCCCCCTCCTACTCACCCTGCTGTCGCCATCCGTGGATAATTGAATCTGCGGATGGCGAATCAGCAGATGCAGGGGTGCTATTGTAGTTATTATGCAAAGAACTCAGTGGTTAATAATAATACAGCCAGAATGTTTATGATTCATATAGCTAAGTACCACTGGGGATGTTTTGGCCATATACAAGACTACAGATGGTATAGCTAACTGAGGAAACAAAAACATAATCTCTGACAGAAATAAGTTAACAACACACTTGATTAAATGAAAGCTCCACCTTACATCAGTAGGCAGGTTTTTGGAATCAAGTTTTTATTTGGTGTCTGTTTTTTTCCTACTTAAAATAATAATAATAAAAAACCCACTACGTGGTTCACAAGTACCACATTACAACAAATCAACTAAATAAATTTCACCTAAGAAAACTACTCCAAACCAAATCAAAACCAGAGCTAGAAAACACCTCCTTTCCCCAATGCAACAGCTGCCTGTCTTTTCCATTGTGCCCAGTATTTCCAGTTGCAACAACTGAAATGGTCACTTGGGGGATTTTCTTGTATTTTGACACAGTAGAAACAGACTCAGCCAAGCATACCCACACACTTCTTAGTAATGAGTACCTCAGCAAGTGTTCTTTCTGGACAGCAGTAATAGCAACAAGTATAGGACGCGCTGGGTGATCAAAGTAATGAGTACAGTAACTAGTTTGCTTTATAAATTATTCCAAGTTCTGATCAAAACAGCAGTAGGCAGCCCTATTAAGAATTGACACTCTCCATGTACCTCAAGCCTAATGTCAACTGAGGAATCTGCTATTTGAGCCACAGCTGTAAGCAGCCTCAACTCAAGGCAGCCCCTCTGAGCTGCAATCATTAGCTAGTTAAATAGTCCCACTAGGTTGCATTTCCATTAAAAATAACTCTTTTAAAAATAGTTTATATTAACATTTTGTCAACATTACATTGACAAAGGGGACATTAATTACACTTGTGTTGATTCAAAGTTAGTATTTAAGTTATATTACTAAACTACACCTTGTTGAGTGAAGGAGAAAAAATCCATTCATGATTTAATTCCACCCACCCACCCTGGTCTTGTCCCTGTTTGAGCTTAGGAGAGAAGGAAAAACTGCATAGTGTGGCTAGTTTTGTTGTTGCTGCTGACCCTTTTTTGAAAATCTTATTTCTCAATTACCCACTCACTGAAAGGGAATGCATGAGATTGAAAAGAAATAAATACATACATACAGGAAAGATATGGAAAATAAAAATTCTCTTCAGTGGCAATGATAGCAATATGAGAGGTAGGAGCAAGAGAGCACAATTAACAGAGAACTTGGGTGAAGTACTTCAACCACCAAATCCAGTAATAAAGAAATGTCAGGTTCCCCAAACTCTCAAAAGAGACTCCTAGAAAAAAATGAGTACTCTCAGCCTTTCTCCCCACTATCAATACAATACAGTAGAGCCCCCAAATAGAGTGGGTGGGAAACTACCATGTAAACAAAAGCATTGTGACCAAGTGAGCAAAACAATAATAAAAAGTATCTACACCCAAATAATATCAGCAACACTGAAATGTGGCAAGCAGGAAGGAAACAGGATTAACCCTTCTCCCCTTTGAAAGTCAAGTCACAGCTGTCTGCATCACCCCCCAAAAAGAGGTAGAACAGTACTGAACATGCAAAGCAGGGTGGACACTGTGGAGAAAAGCAGAAGAAAGCCCCACCACTACTGCTTCATATCTCCCTCATCCATCCTCTTTTCCCTCTGCAGCCCTGCTCTCCTTTGCATTCCTCTATACTAGAAAGTAATACACTGTAGTTTTCCTCTTCCTGCTCCTCCCTCCTGTTCTTGTTGCTCTGTGGCATGCTTTGTGCCATTCAACATTTCTACCACCTGCTGAGGTGAAAAAACTCAGGCAAAGATAGCAGGAGAAGAGGTGAAGGAGAGGGAACAATGTAGCAAACAGAAACGATATTCCTCTGTCTGGAAAAACACCCTCAAAATGGGAAAAGAGGGACTTTACACCCTTCTTTGACTTTTGTTTAAATTAACCAAATTAACAAAATTACTTTTGTTTCTTTTCTAACCCTTGTTTGATTATAGATTACTGTAGTTATATAAACAAATCGCAGTAACTTGCTACCTTCATACAGTCACAGCACATATGCCAAAAATCTGTATCATTTTTACCATTCTTCCAGAATCTAAATGTATTAACTTAATAAATGTTATTCAGTGTTTGTGAGGTATCAAGCAATCAGTTGATTCGTTGTTAATTGTAAGGAAATATAAGGATTTACATGTAAAACAAATGTTTTAAAAATCATCTCTTGACTGTGATGCAACATCAGAGGAAAGCTTCATCACAATTCTTGGGTGCCTTTGTGAAACTAGGGTTAAGTATACAATTAGATTAGATTGGTGGGGGGAGTAAGAGTTGGTTCCAATGTACAGGTAAATTTTTAAAGTTTTTCATCTAAAGAGTATCATCTAGATCATGTTTCCAAGCGACAGGAAGGGATGGAAACGTATTTTGGTGGTTTTGAGACCCTCACTGAAATTATACATTTTACATCTTCCAAGACTTGTTGCAAATGCTCCTCAGATTTACAACTCTTACAGTACCGTTTGTACACACTGAGTCATACATATCTTTTAAACACTGAACCATTGAAAAATATGCACAAGTATCCTTCAGTTAGTACAGAAAGTGTGTTTTACATTATGGTAAATACTTACAGTAAATGAATACAAATTTCTTTGCAGAAAAAAAAGCAGTTTTGCAGCCTGATGTGAACAAAGGTCAGAGTGGGAATGTAGGTGGGATCTGGGGAAAACACAGCAAAATGTATACTTTTCTATGTCAACAATGTGATGCAGCAGCTAAAAAGGCCAATGAGATTTTGGGCTGTATCAATAAAAGTATAGTGGCTAGATCCAGGGAAGTAATAGTGCCACTCTATTCTGCCTTGGTCAGACCTCACCTAGAATACTGTGTCCAGTTCTGGGCACCACAATTCAAAAAGGATATTGACAAATTGGAGTATGTCTAGAGAAGGGCAACTAAAGTGGTGAAAGGTCTGGAAACCATGCCTTATGAGAAGAGACTTAGGGAGCTGGGTATGTTTAGCCTGGAAAAAAGACGGTTAAGAGGCGATATGATAGGCCTGTTTAAGTATTTGAAGGGACGTCACGCTGAGGATGGAGCAGGCTTGTTTTCTGCTGCTCCAGAGACTGGAACACAGAGCAATGGATGCAAGCTCCAGGAACAGAGATTCCACCTCAACATTAGGAGGAACTTTTTGACAGTAAGAGCTGTTCGGCAGTGGAACACACTCCCTCGGAGCGTGGTGGGGTCTCCTTCCTTGGAGGTCTTTAAACAGAGGCTGGATGGCCATCTGTCGGGGATGCTTTGATCGTGATTTCCTGCGTGGCAGGGGGTTGGACTGGATGGCCCTCGTGGTCTCTTCCAACTCTACAATTCTATGATTCTATGAAATCCTAACAGCAAAAAAGGACAGTGGGACATGAGGCTTAGCAATTACTTTGAAGGCAGCTAACAAGGAGGCAAGGCATGACAGCAAGCTTCAGAATGTACCAGGTGTGCCCAAATGGGTAAACAGGTTTCTATGAGGAGGCTGCAAACTATGGGTATGAGCTGCTTGCTAGAACTCTATTATGAGAGAATTGCACGAATCAGTCCCCAAAATTTCCACAGCACATGTTGCACCTATGAAGTTGGAATGTGACAAAGAAAGGGACTGTCTGTACAGCTACGTTTTATTAAAGAAATCTTATTAATATATTATCTCTGATTTCTGAGTACTGCTGCTACAACTGAAAGTAGTCTGTTTCTTTACATTCATCATTTCAGGTATCCCCAAATCTCCTCTCATATACGTTTATTGTTTAGGGATCTCACCCACTGAGATATGGAGTAAGCTCCTGTTCTTCAACACTTCAGTATAGAAAGATAAACTTGGGGGTCGTTTACACGGGCAAATATTCCCCTAAATATACCGCTAAGATAGCTCATAGTTCCCACGGATCGCAGCACAGCATCGCCTCATTCAGAAGGGGGGAAGGTAAAACACCCAAATATAGCGTGGCAGGGCATGTCGCTATTTTTGCAGGAATATTTGCAATGTAGTGCTTTATTGGCAGTGTAAACTAGCATTCCGCTAAGGGTTAAAGCATAGCTGCATTGTGATTGGTTGATGATGCAGGGGTGGGCTTAAAAGGGGGGCAGGGAGGAGGCAAAGACAGTAGCCATTAGAGAAGAAACTTGCAAAAATCCTGTCTGCTATTTTGCGAGCCAGTTTGAAAAAAAAAAAAAGGATTCCCAATTTCTTTCATTCCTGGAGCATTCCTTCTCATTCTCTGCTGTTTTGAAAGTATGTAAAGCTCGTTCGTCACTTTTATCCTGTGCACGGGGGAGGGAGAGAAACCATTTCACAAAGGGCTGTAGCAAGCTGAACTGCTATTTTCCCCCCCTCTCTCTCTCTGCTTGGGGGAAGGAGGGAGGGGGAAGAGAGAGAGAGAGAGAGAGAGAGAGAGAGAGCGCAGCTGGAAAAACTTGCGATCCACGGCATGGCACAAGGTCTTTTAGCAGAGAGATTACTCTCCCTCTGCTTTATGGAGGGAGTTCATTTACAGGCAGATTTACAGAGCCACACCCCCCACACTTACTCAAGTCTGAACTTCAAAGCAACATAATCAGAAAAAAAACCTGACTGGCACAGCTGCGGAAAACAATTAAACCGCAAGTTGCCACAATAAATCTGCTGTGTAAACCGGCCCCTGGTATGCCCTTTCACCACCCCTGATATTGTAACAACTACCAAGGAAAATTATTAGATGACTAAATTAATCAATTACAGGGACAACAGGAGATCGCCAAAGGACTAACTTTTCGGACAATGTTGTCCTCGTCCTGTTATGCCCCTGTCCTGGCTCCGTGCTGCCCTCGTTTCTTCTTATTCATGGCTCAAGCTGTGAATAGACCACCCATTCCTTTCCTGTTACAGAACGACAGGCGAGTGAAAAGGTGCCCCGTTCTGCTGGCACAAGGCCAGCCACAGTGGGAGGTCTGTGCCAAATAGTTCCTGATGAGATCGGGACATCCAGGTAAGTGACACCCTTCCCCCCCCCTCCCCTGGTTACTTGTATTTTTTTAAACTGTGTTTTTGTGCTTGCTGTCACTTTTCGATCTTTCTTTTACTTTTTATTTTTGAATTTCCCCCATGCTTGTTCTCTTGCAAGAACGGCCGGGAACTCAAACCAGGAAGTGAATGGGGCTCTGTTTGATAAGGGGACACAGTTTTTATCCCGCTATCAAGGTAGATCTGAAAATTTTTTACACTGTTACAGGGATGGGGAGATGGCGGTAGCTGGAGGGTGAGACAGGGATGCTATATTTGTCCTGCGCCTGAAAAAGCCCCAAGTCTCCTCTCCCTTTTTACTGGAGTCTGGCATGAGAGACTAGAACTTGGAAAGAAGTAGTAGTCCCTCCCTCAAAATAGAAAGAAAAAGGGAATTTTCTTAAGCTCTGAAAAACCATATGCATATCTCAAGAGCATTAAAATAACCTAAGAAGTTCCTGTTACAGATCCATCTGTTTGTGAAAAAATTGAGCAAGATTTCACACCAGGGACTTTTCTGAGGTGGCTCCTAAGGTGAGTTCTGCCAAAAGAGGTCTGCTTGTTCCACCATGTGGATGTTTAGAAATGGTTGATATTTTATTTTATGCTATTGTAAATTAGGAAATGTACGTATTCCTTTGCTGTTGTTAAAAAAGAAGGATATACACTGTATCTGTCGGCTTGGATTGAAACCATATGTGAAAAGATAAATTAAAAAAAATGATACTAGAAGGTTTAGCTTGAATTGGCTCTTTACACTTGGTAAAACGGCAATTTGCATACAAGGAACTACAGCGTCTGATCAAATCTGTTTTGTTATCTGTTCCCTCTTTATCATATTTCATTTTTTGCACCTTTCCCTGTGTGTGTATGTGTTTTTAGTATTGTTTTTTTGTTTGTCAAGTGAGGGAGAACTGTGAAACAAGCCCGTAAGACCTGGGGAATCATAGTACAATGACTACGTCAACCAACAGTCTGGCTCAGCTTTAATAAGGAGCCCTGTAAAGTAAAGGTTTGATTTTAATTAAAGATTTAATTGATTAATCAGTGGTGTTAATTATAGGCCAATATTTAATTTACAGGGCTGCAAATTAAGCATGTGTGTTTAGGTTGCTATACTATTACAATGATGAATGAAATGAAAAAATATTACATTACTGCATAAATGTATATAGATCTATTTCCTGCTGACATTTAATGGAATTGTAAGAGGAACTGTGTACTAGAAATTACCTTTATTTCTATACAGCCAAAGTGGAATACCTGGGCTATTTGGAAGCAAGAAAATTATGAGATAAACACTTTGTTGCTGTGTGCCTTCAAGTCATTTCTTTTTTTTTTTTCATAATCCTTTTTATTAGCTTTACACAATAGTTTTACAATAACTTAAATCATACAATAACTTAAATCAAGTTGATGCAAATGTCAAATAAAGTTTTACATCCAATTTTATATTTGCCTTCAAGTCATTTCTGACTTATAGTGACCCTAAGGCAAACCTATCATGGGAATTTTTTGGAAAGATTTGTTCAGAGGGGGTTTGGCATGGCCTTCCTCTGAGGCTGAGAGAGCGTGACTTGACTAAGGTCAGCCTGTGGGTTTCCATGATTGAGCAGGGATTCGAACCCTGGTCTCCAGAGTCATCATCCAATGCTCATACCATTACACCACACTAACACTAGCGCTCTTCAAATGAGTACAACTCAATAGAAGATCTACTGATAAATTACACCTTAGGTGAGCCTTGTTTCTTAAATTACTGATAAGTCTTCAAGATACACAATAGGGGAACCATCCATGTAATCACAAAGAAAAATGAAGAAGGGTGTTTACTAAAAATTCTTGCATTTGAGAAAATCCTCCTTAATAAATCTTTCAGGGTGGAGATCTGGCAAAGAAAGAGCTTAAAGGTTTGCCAGTAATACGGTACTCTAGAAACAGAGAAGAAAGAGAAATCCAGCAGCACACAACTCTTTGTGTTTCTGTATGCAAAGAGAGACCTTAATAGATTCCAGAACAGGAAGCAGAGTATAAAACATTGCAGGTCTCCTGAACTATTCCTGTCCCATCTCCCCGCCCCCCCCCGCCAAAAAACCCCTGACATTAAATCCAAAATAGTCCAGACGTGGCAGATTTACTGGTGTTATTTTACTAGATTTGCCAAATGACAGAGCTGAGCTAAGAGCTAAGCCAACTTTCCATGTTAATAATAACAGATCATCCCACCATGATGTAACCCTACTTTGGCATGCCTTTTAGGGCCAATACATACTTTCTGGGAGAAATGTGATTGTTGTTCCCAATGCAAACCACCCTTCCCACAAATCCATCTGCAAATAGCTCTATTCGGGTATTCTGATCAAGAGTAAAATGAACACATGAGTGGGGAGACCAAGAATGAGTCTGCTAGCTCTATCTTCACCATCAACATCCCTTGTCGCCCTTCATATTGAGCAGGATGAGAATGGCAATAGAAGAGGGGAGGAACTAGCATGCTTCTGTTTCTTCTTCTTCACATCCTCACTGTACATTTAATCAGAATTCCATATTAAGAGTGCATTGCAGCATGTCATGGTGGTAGCTGACCTGCATATCTACATAGACAGATGGCTGCTGACACACTGCTAATAGTGGTAGGGATGGGAGCTCCCTGAGATGTGGGGTGGGAGTAAATAGTTTCTCTGTCCATCCGGGGTGGGCAGAAGGGGTAGGGTCTGTTTCTCCCCTGTGCCCTCCCCTCCGTAGGCTGCAATGCCCTGTTTTGGTGCACTGGAAGTGATATAACATCACTTCTGTTCACCGTTTTGGCTGATTTTTGCCCAGGTTTTTTTGTTTGGGGGGGATTGGGTGGCTCTGGGGGGGGGGGTTGCGAGAAATAAACCACTGCATATGCAGCCACTCTGTGTGTCTGTGAAAAATGGCTGAAAAGCAGTGGATTTTTTTTTTAATTGGGTGGATTAGGGTGTCTTGGGTTGGCTTCAGGGGCTGCACTTTGGGGTCTCAAAGCTGCACACAGCTTGCAAGCTGCACTTTGACCATATGCATATATTTGAGCCCCACCCTCCTCAGCTAACCATAATTCCAGTTCTGACAGGCACCCACCCCAGCTGTAGAAGAAAGGTACAGTCAGCCCTCTGTATCCATAGGTTCTGCATCCACAGATTCAACTAACCATAGCTCAAAAATATTTGGAAAAAATTATTCCCAAAAGCAAACCTTGCTATTTGCTATTTTATATAAGGGATACCATGTTACTACACCATTGTATATAATGAGATTTGAGCATCCACAGATTTTGATATCCACATTGGGACCTGTAACCAAACCCCAGCGGATACTGAGGGCCCACTGCATTAGGGCTGAATGTAATAAAATGTCATCCAGTGGAAACTGGTCAAGTCTCACTATACAACACTATTGCATGAACCAATAATACTGGGCAGCGGGAGGGGGGGACGACGACCTGACCTGGAGTCCTTTCACACTACACAGTTATAGTGCTTTGGTTCCACTTTAACTGCCATGGTTCCATTCTATGGAATCCTGGGAACTGTAATTCCATGAGGTACTTATTTATTTATTTGAGTATTTATACCCTGCTCTTCAGCCACAAAGGCTCTCAGAGCGGCTTACGAATTGTTTAGCAGTAGCACTTACGCATCTACACTGCTTTATAGTGCAAGGCACTCTCTGAGCAGTTTACAATGTGTTAGCTAATTGCCCCCACAAACCGGGTACTCATTTTACCGACCTACGAAAGGATGGAAGGCTGAGTGAACCTTGTAGCCCTTGGAATTGAACTCACAACGCTGTAGCTGCAATGCTGGGATTGAACCACTGAGCCACCAGGGCTCCTAATTCTCAGAATTCTTAGCTAGAGAGCTCCAGCACCTTCCCAAGCCACAAACCCCAGGATTCCACAGGATGCAGCCGAGACAGTTAAAGTGTTATAGAAGTACTATAATTATGAAAAGGCCTCTTTCTCTTTTCCTTTCTTTATGAACAATAGTGTTTTCCCCCTTTTGTGACAAGAGCTTTCTTTTTGCCTGGAACTTGTTTTACTTTAAAATATTTGCGATTTTCCACTAGAAGATCAGCTCATAAATTCTGATGGAAAATATTGGGAGGGCATTCCTCCAAATAACTAGAGTTTACATTTACATTGTTCATTTCCTCTGACCTTTAGGATATAAACTGATTGCTGTGTAGAGGGCTATTAATGTAATGAAGTACTTTCCATTTCCTCTTTGCACTGGAAAACAGAAATGTGACTGGCTTCTCTTTTGATTGCCTGTGGATAGTAGTCTCAGTTTCTTTTTCAGTTAGGTAATCTATCATGTCACATTCTAGCCCTACACTTGTCTACTCAGATAGGGATTCTGCTTACTTCAATAAGGTTTATTCCCAGGTATAGGACTGCAGTCTTGAAATTCTGTACCCACATGGCTTGGAGTAAATTACAGCTGGGGAACATCAAGGCTAGGGGGCTTCCTGGGATCCCAAGCCAATCCTCTGAGCTTTCCCAGATGGCCACACATCTCTAGCCATGAAGCCATCTTTCGGTGGCTTCTCAGTTTTTTTCTATGGTCTGCCCCCTCCCCCATCTAAGATTTAATTACTAGCAATAAGAGTTTTAAGCTAAAATATGCTGCTATTTTGATCCCACCTTTTTGCCTTTGTCCCCCCCTCTCCTATGTTATCTGAAATGAATTTGACCCTTGGGCTGAAAGCAGTTCCTTTTCTTTGGAGTAAGCTCTAGTGGGTAAACCCTACTTAGTAAGAATGGACCAGCTACTTTCTGAGCAGACAGGAATGATTTCTCAGAGCTGGTGAGTTTCAGTAATAGAATTCCATCTTGATAAAAATATTAATGCTAACAAACTAGCTATGTGATAAACACAAGATGATGGTGGTGGTGATGATGATGATGATTTTGCAAATTCCAAAAAGGCTTCTCCTTTTGGAGAAGCTTCATTAATCCTGCTTCATTAATGCCTTCATGGGGGCAGAGGCATACAAACATTTGCTTAAAACTGATGATACAGTAGGACCCCGTATCCATGGGGGATTGGTTCCAGGGCCCCAGCGGATAATGAAATCTACAGATAATAGCAAATGCCCCATCACTATCACCAATCACCACCACTTACGACTCCTCAAACGCTTCCATCAGCGCTGTTTATGCATAATCCTAAATATACACTAGACTGACTATGTGATGAATGTTGCTGTCCTTGAGCAAGCAGGGAACACCAGCATTGAGGCCATGATATTGAGAACACAGCTGCGCTGGGCAGGGCATGTTTCTAGGATGGAGGACCATCGCCTCCCCAAAATAGTACTCTATGGTGAACTTGCCACAGGTCAGCGTAAGAGGGGTGCTCCAAAAAAGCGATACAAGGACTCCCTGAAACAACATCTCAGGCTCGGCCAAATGGATCACCAACAATGGTCCGCCCTGGCCTCACATCGGGAGGCATGGAGACACACTATCCACAATGCTGCAGCCTTATTTGAGAACTCACGCCGAACAAGTCTTGAAGAGAAACGACAATGCAGAAAGAATCACAACCTGGAAACATCACTCAAGGAAACCTTCTGCTGTGCTTTCTGCAACCTGACTTGTCTATCTTGGATTGGCCTTTTTAGTCATTAGTGCGCTTGCAGAAAGTGCGGGATGAGTCCTTCCTGAATCTTTGCTTGCGAAGAAAAGCCAGAGAGATTGCCACCACCAAGAGCCCTCCTGGGGGCCAAGGAAGAAGAGAGGGGGAATTTATCCTCCTCTCCCTTTGCCCCCCCCATTGCCACTGCCACCACGGAGAGCCCTCCCGGGGGGAAGGGAGGGGAGAGACAAGATCCCTCCCCCCACTGCCCCCACCATGACCGGAGCTTTCTTGGGGGAAGGGAGGGGGCAGGCGAGATCCCTCCTCCCCCTCCCTTCCTCCACCATCGCCAGCCATGGATAATTGAATCAGTGGTTGGCAAATCAGCGGATATGGGGGTGCTACTGTACACTTATATTTTGCTACATAAAATGAATCCATTACTTATGTCTATGTTGGAGTGGTCAACACAGAGTTTAACCATTTTTCAGGCACTCTTGTAAAACTCACCAGCACTTATTAGAATCTTGTTGTTCCAATTTTTTTCCTACGAAACACTCCAAAGATTACCACCACCATCCCACCACCACATCTATTTAGAGTTATTTCTCATTCCAGATTTAATATGTACTATCAAAACCATAATTTGAATGTAGCCAAACCTGCAATGTAAACCTGTAAAACTTGCAGAGTTTGAGTTTATTTAGAGGTAAGTCTGAGTTCAAGGAGCTTCATCTGTGTTGTTAATTCTTGTTCATCTTGGCTAATATCCATTCTTGAGCAAGGTGATCAAGAGGGCAGTTGCGCTTCAACTCCAAGTGGTCTTGGATGAAACTGATTATCTAGACCCATTTCAAACTGACTTTAGGTTGGGATTTGGAGTTGAGACTTCCATGGTTGCCTTGACCAATGACCTGCGTCTAAGCATCGACAGGGGTAGTGTGACCCTGTTGGTGCTTCTGGACCTCTCAGTGGCTTTCGTTACGATAGATCATAGCATCCTCTTGGATCGCCTGAGAGGGTTAGGAATAGGAGGCACTGTAATCCAGTGGTTCCGGTCCTTCCTCTCGGGCAGGTCCCAGAGGGTGTTGCTCGGGGACAGCTGTTCCAGCAGAAAGGAGCTTACTTGTGGCATTCCGCAAGGCGCCATCCTGTTCCCGATGCTGTTTAACATCTATATGAAGCCGCTGGGTGAGATTATTCGGAGTTATGGGGCTGGGTGTTATCAATATGCGGATAACACCCAGATCTATTTCTCCTTGTCCCGATCGTCGGTCTCAAATTCTGATAGCGTCTCTCCTCTTAATGATCATCTTAAAGCAGTAATGGGCTGGATGAGGAAAAACAGATTGAGATTAAATCCAGACAAAACGGAGGTGCTCATGGTAGCGGCCCCAAAACCAGGAGTTCGGTTGCAACCTCCAGTCCTGGACGGGGTCACGCTCTCCGTTAAGGACTGTGTTCGCAGTCTGGGGGTGCTCCTTGATTCATCACTACAGATGACTAGTCAGGTGAATGCGACGGTCAGGAGTGCCTGTTATCAGCTTCGGCTGATACGCCAGCTGCGCCCTTTCCTGGAAGTTAGGGACCTCGAGACTGTGGTGCACGCGCTGGTAACCTCTTGTCTAAATTTCTGCAATGCACTCTACATGGGGCTACCCTCATGCTTGGTCCGGAAACTCCAGTTGGTACAAAATATGGCAGCCAGAGTGGACTCGGGAACATCTCGGAGAGACCATATAACTCCAGTATTAAAATCTCTCCACTGGCTGCCTATCAGTTTCCGGGCCCAGTATAAGGTGTTGGTTATTACCTTTAAAGCCCTAAATGGCCCCAACTTATCTCCGGAACCGCCTCCTCCCATACAATCCTCCCCGCGCACTCCGGTCCTCTGGGAGGAATTTGCTTCAGCCACAAAAATCTAGGCTGTCTGCAACCTCCCAGAGGGCCTTTTCAGTAATCGCCCCCAAATTGTGGAATGACCTGCCGAACGAGATCTGTCAGATGACAAGCCTGAGTAGCTTTAAAAAAGCACTAAAGACGGATCTCTTTTGGCAGGCCTTTCCTAATTAGATCCCGGCCTCAGGGGATCCTGGCCTCTTTTAGTCCGCTATTTATTATATTTATTGTTTTTAAAGGTGATTTTAGACCGTTGTTTTTAATTTACATTTGTTTAATATCTTTTTATGGGGGAGGGTGGGTGTGGGTGGTGTTTTGGGATTTTTATTGTATTGTATTTTAATTACTGTAAGCCGTCCCGATTGTTTTAACAGAGGGGCGGGGTATAAATAAATATTATTATTATTATCATTATTATTATAGCATTGAGCCAGAGAAGACTGAATATGAAGGGTGGAGCATGTGAAAAATGCCTCCTTGCAAGAATGGATTGGTCCTGGAGCCCTTTCACCCTACACAGTTATAGCACCATGATTCTACTTTAACTGCCATGGCTTCACCCAGGTTTGTAGTTTGATCAGAGACACTAGAGCAATCTGGCTGAGAATTCTAAATATCCCTTCCTAAACTGCAAATCCCAGAATTACATAAGATGGAGTCATAGCAATTAAAGTAGAAGCATAGAGCTATAATTGTGTAGTGTGAAATGGCCCCCAATCCCCGTTAAAGGAGGTGGTGTGGTAACTATTCCTTAAGAAACTATCTCTAAACATGGAAGATGTTAGTAATCGTCAGCATTACTAACACCTCACCTCCCTTTCAGGGCAAAAGTCTTCTACTATGTGATGGCAATTCAACTGCAGGCATTCCTTCATGAAACAGATTTAAAATGGGCTTCAGGCCTTATTTGCAACTGAAACAATCTTGGGGTACATCTACACTGTAGAAATAATAGCATAGCAGTAGCATTTATATTTCTATACCGCTTATCAGTGCAAAGCACTTTCTAAGCGGTTTACAATGTGCTAGCTAATTGCCCTCAACAAGCTGGGTACTCATTTTACTGACCTATGGAAGGATGGAAGGCTGAGTCAATCTTGGAGCCCTGCAAGATAGAACTCACAACGTTGTGGCTGCAATACCGGCATTTAACCACTGTGTCACCAGGGCTCCAAGTAATGCATTTTGATACCAGTTTAAGTGCTATAGCTCCATCCTATGGAATCATGGGATTTGTAGTTTTATAAGGCCTTTAGCCTTCTCTGCCAAAGAGTGCTTGTGCCTCACAAAGCTACAAATCCCAGGATTTTGTAGGATGCAGCCATGGCAGTTAAAGTGCCATTAAACTGCATTATTTCTACAGTTTAGATGCACCCATGGTCACCCTAATGGTTGATTTCTATTTAGGGAAAAATCACACTGAAAATAGCAGTCACCTTTATGTTGATCACTGACTGATTGCTGACTCCTTCTGTTAGGCTGACTCTGTGGGTTGAGCTTGGAGGCACAGTGGTATGGTGGCGCTGCTCCAATTTGAAAGTTTACTTTCACAGATTGGAAGGTGGGGATGTCTCTCTGAAGATCTGTAGTCATTTGATTTATATAACAGAACCCCACAGGCTTCTATCTCATCTCCCATATTTTTAACAGTTGTATTTAGCCTTCTCCAACCTGGTGCTCTCCAGGTATTTTGAACTACAACAACTTCCATCATTCCTGACCACTGGCCATGATAACTGAGACAGATGGGAATCAGTTCAAAACATCTGAAAGACAACAGTTTGGGGATGGCTGATCTATAAGTAGCCACAAGATCACAACACTCAGCTCCATATCTCCGTGTCATCTGGATCAGGTGAGACTCTGAAGTTAGTGAACCTGTGCCTGGATGCAGTAATGGGAAAGAGCAGGGTAAAAAACTGAAAGGGAATCTGACAAGACAGAGGCACTATGGCCTGTGGAATTGGTATTCCTCTGGTTTTGGATAGCGATGTACTCCCCTTAGGAGAAGAGGCTTGCTGGCTTGGAGGTTCTTTTTGGTTCAGCCTTATCTCTCAATGCCAGATGGGATCAGTAGCATGCTCGCTAATAAGCATGTTTAGGACTTCAACCTCAAAGTGGGCCTGGATATAAGGGAGGGCCGACAGCTCCATGGAGAAGATCCTTGACTTAATCTTTGGCATGGCATGCTTGAAAGAATGTCATATTGAAGAGGGAGCAAGCTTGTTTTCTGCTGCTCCAGAGACTAGGGCACTGAGCAATGGACTCAAACTACAGGAAAAGAGATTCTATCTAAACATTAGGAAGAGCTTTCTGATGGTAAGAGCTGTTTAACAATCGAATACACTGCCTCAGAGTGTGGTGTAGTCTTCTTTGGAGGTTTTTAAACAGAGGCTGAGTGGCCATCTGTTGGGGGTGCTTTGATTATGTATTCCTATATGGCATGGGGTTGGACTAGATAGCCCTCATGGTCTCTTCCAGCTCCATGATTCCATGATTCTATGATTCTATCTTCAGTTAGAAAAATAAAAAAGGAGGTAGGATGGAAAGATCTTTACCTGAAACCCCGGGCAGTCTGAAACTACCATTTAGAGTAGACACCACAGGGCTAGATGCATATATATTTAGCACTGGAATAAAACATGCCACAGACACTTATTTTCTCATATTTTGTTGCAAGCCCTGGTAGACACACCCATCACTTTCCAATGCCAGGTTTATACAATTCCCTGCCACACTCTGTATCACTGCAATGGCAAAACTTGTCATGGAATGTGAAGTTGAAGGCTTTCACGGTGGCATCCATAGATTTTCCTTGGTTTTTTTCTGGACTGTGAGGCCGTGTTCTGGAAGAGTTTGCTTCTGACATTTCGCCTGCATCTGTGGCTGGCATCTTCAGAGAATGGATGGGTAGGAGTGTGTGTGTGATTTAAATATTGTGAACCCCTGTTGGGGAGGATATGTAAATTTGTGTATTTGAATGGTTAGTTTCTGGGTGTAGATGCATTTCTTCACCCAGAAACTAACCATTCAAATACACAAATTTACATATCCTCCCCAACAGGGGTTCACAATATATTATTTATTTATTTATTTATTTATACCCCGCTCTTTAGCCACAAGGCTATCAGAGTGCCTTACAAATTGTTTTAAGCAATAGCAATTTACACATCTACACCGCATTAAGCAGTTTCTAATGTGTGTTAGCTAAATGCCCCCACAAGCTGGGTACTCATACAAATCCCACACACACTCCTACCCATCCAATCTCTGATGATACCAGCCACAGATGCAGGCGAAATGTCAGAAGCAAACTCTTCCAGAACATGGCCTCACAGCCCGGAAAAACCCAAAGAAAATCTTGCCATGGAACTTGTCCTGTTTTTTGTACAGAATAGGGGCCAGTCATCTCCTGAGGGAACCTGAGTGGTGTAGTGGTTTGAGCATTGGACTATGACTCTGGAGGCCAGGGTTTGAAACTCCGCTTGGCCATGGAAACCCACTGAGTGGCCTTGGGCAAGTTATACTCTCTCAGCCTCAGAGGAAAGCCATGGCAAACACCCTTGGAACAAAGAAAACACTGTGATAGGATTGCTTTAGGGTCACCATAAGTCAGGAATGACTTGAAGGCATGCAGCAATAATAGCAAAGGCCAGTCCAAGCCTCCTCAATAATCATCTACAGGGAGGCCTTTCCCAGTCTAAGAATTTGGGGCTCCCATTAAGATCAACTACAACAGAGTGCTGTCTTCAGGAACAAAAAGCTTGGATGCATTTTTTTTTTTTTAGTAACCAAGGACAACATTGGCTACAAGGTTACCGGTAAATAAACAATACAGATGTAAACTTTCATTATTTCAGAGCGTGAAGGAAACCAGCCCACAAGTCTACCAGATTTTCTAAACAATTACAATTTTCCATTGTAACTTTGGCCAACTTCTTTTAAAAAATAAAGGAAAAAAGAAGATGGAAGCATCATGACTTTATGTCATGAATGGGACTAACGACTGCCTTTGGCAATGATTCTCGGTTTAAAATGTCCTGTGCAGCGTTGACACCCAATATTTATCAGCCAACTCTTGCCCTTCTCTTGGGATGGGATTATTTAGTAAATTGCCTCGTGCTGATTAACAGTATTAATTAGTTTTCTGTTGCTAGCAAGCAGCATAAACTCTTGCCCCATTGACCCTCTTAACAATTTTTTTGGCCTTCAGTATGCATCTTAACTACAAATGGCCTCTTTACAAGAGCACCAGCAACCCTTTTAACTACTAAAAGCAGTAAACAGTATCTATCTTTCTTAAGACAACCTTTCAGAAACCATTTAAAGGGGACTTCTGTAAACCAAGGCACAGTGCAAACAACCCATACTGGCAAATGCTCAATGTTCAAAACACCTTCTTTCTATATATTGTTATCAGTGATATAGACTCAAGTCAATTGATTTGGACTCAAGTCAGACTCAAGTCGCTTCAATGACTTGACTCAGGGCTTGTTTATACAAGGGGGAAAATGTGGACTGATGTGTACTAACATCAATTTGAAGCAGCTTCAATTTGTCTAAACAGGTTTTTTGCAAGATTGCAGGCATGCAAAGTCATATGTGTTTGTTGTTCAAATGGGCATACCTGCAAATCAAGATGGTGTGCACGAGTAAATTACTCATGTTTTTATCATCACCAGTTGCTGCCACTGAACAGGATTTTTTTTTTAAAAAAAAAGCACAAATAAGGTGAGAAAGTGCAATATTCCACTTAAATGAATTTTAAAAGAAGCAAAAAGCTGTTTTGTTGCCTCAGCACACGATCACTAAGGTGAAAATCCAACATGGTGGTTCCGGGTACTTGCCTTGTTAGCAAGCTCTGCCCCTTGCGCACATCTGACCAATCAGCTTTCCACTTCCACTCTTATCAGGAATGTGAATGAATGCGAACTGGATTGTCCCAATGAGCAGGAATATGCATTCCTTGCGGAACTTTTTAAAAACTTTCAGAAAAGCCACAAAGGCTTCTCCTGTGGAGTTTTTGGTGGATTTGGCCCCCCTCTTTTGAATATGGCAGATTGGTGTGGTGGCATTTAGACAAATCGTATTCTCCTCAAAGAGGAGTATTTTCGCCATTTAAACAACCCCTCAGATTTGACTTGACAATAAATGACACACTGACTTAACTCATGACTTGTATATTTTTAGCAACCGACTTGCTGGCCTTGGTTCATACCATAATGTATTCATCCAGAAACATTATCGAGCAGAAAACAGTTTTCCTCCTTGAACAACGCTTCCATGATCTCACTACCAGTCACATGATGGAAAGCTTTCAAAAGCTTTAGAAGGCTCCTCCAATGTGCAGCAGGGACAGGCTGCCAAGCAGACCTCAAACTCCAGTTCAAGTCTAATGCATTTGTTGGTAAATTGGTTTTTTACCCAACTTTGTACACGTTTTCTTGATTTTCTAGTTATTGAAACCTCCCCTCACATACACCCCCCACCATCACCTCCCTTTTTTTTTTTGTTAAAAGTTGGCTCCTAGACTTGAGACTCAACTTGAGACTTGACTTGAAAGTATCTTACAAGGACTTGAGACTCAACTTGAGACATGAAGGTAGAGACTTGAGACTTGGAGTAAAAGACCTGAATACATCACTGACAGTTATCAGTATTTCAGCATATGATGCATAACCTCCAAGTATCCCAATCTGACAAGGACAGTCTCAATTAATCCTCTTGTCACCCCACCTTTTCAACTACTATTAAAATGTCTCAGTCTTTCTCCTCCCCTCACTTTTCCTTTCATCCTCAGCTTTCTTCAATTGCTGCAAGCTGAGTTCAAAGGACAAAAGAGTTTCTACTCAATTAACACAGCAGGGGAAAGTGTGGGAAGAATTTTGCCCTTCACAGTAAGCTTAGGCACAAGCAAACTGCTACAGCCTCTCCTGGCTTGTGTGCTCTTCCTCATTAATAAAATTTTCTATTTTGACCACACTCTGATGTTGCTTGGCCACGTGTGTCCCAGTTTTCATCTGTGAAAGGTTGGAGGTCATTCTGGGGGTTGATTCTTTAGGTCATTAATTAATTCCTTAGGTCATTTGTAACTACAGCTCAGCTAGGATCTTGGCCAATGTCATTACTCTTGTGTTGCAAATATTCTTTTTTATTGGTGAAATATAACAAGATAGATAAATGTAAGAAATACACAAACATAGGAGGCCAATGTCATTACTTTTAAGCATTTTGGGCAAGAGTTTGGTGTGTTTGAATCCCCCCCCCACTTCATAACCAGTAGTACTCATTCACTATTGCAGAAACATTACATCTGGAGGAAAAGGAGGGTTGGCTGTCATCCCCCCCCCACCTCAATAATGTTGGCAGTGATACATTAATAACACTTGCTCCAAGATTCAGTGCACTTTTAGTGTAACATGAATATATAGAAGCATAATTGCGATGGATCCCATGCTGGTGCAACCAATTGCTTAGTGACCGCCACAGCCTTGAGCTCATCCATTAGGCAACCATGGATTGGCTCCTGCCCATCAACTCAGACGTGTGAGAGAGGAGCTTTTTGCTTGCTTCCAGAATGATTTGCTATGCTAGGGACCACAATTACGCAACCTCTGAGAAAGTGCAATGGCTGAAGCAACCATTTTTATAGTAGCACAGTGTTGCAACAAGATCCAAGCCCTTAAAGTTACTTTTTACATACAAATAACATGCTATGCTTAAAAATGAAAATGAACGAGCAATCTATTGCTCTTCAAAGTAAGGATTCCAAGCTCTGGGAACAAACCAATTTCAAAGAAGTATTTATGAAGCTGGCTTGCTCCAGGGAGGCTTATCCATTAGCCAGAGTTTAGGGTTCAGACATAATAAGACGCAAAACTGCTGTGAATCTGAAGCAGAAGAGAAGCTTACTGTTTCTTCCTTGTCATTGTGCTACAAGCATGTGGTAGAAAGCATGGGGGAGCATGCAGCTCATTTTCATTCTGTCCAGATGCAACCACTGTGATACCATGCAGAAACCTACCAATTCTGCAAAAGTTGTATCAACTTGAAGGTGATAAGAATAATGGGTGGCATTCAGTATTACAGTTACAGATTCATAATCTAGAGTTATGGATCTGTATCTGGTCTGTATTCACTATGATTGTATAGTCTTGCTGGAGACCTACATAAAAGCCATCCCAGCCCACCTTAAGAGCCACCAGCCAGGTCCACTAGCTAAATGGGATGCGAGAGGATTAAATTTCCAACCCCCCTCCCATCAGCCAATAGGCTTGCAAGCATCAGAAGCAGGACCCCTTTCACAAGTCCTTGTCACAGCCTCACTGATGGGAGGAGGGTGGGAACATAACCCTCCTCATGCCCTAATTGGAATCTGAATGGAACTCCTTAGCCCATTCCGGCTGCTGGCTCTTAAGATAAGTCGATTGGAGGTGGGAATGGTCCAGAAGATGTTACTTAGTTACATCTCCTTAACTAAGGTCTTGTCTATACGAGGGGGGAAAATACTAACACATCTGAAAAAGCAGGCATTCGCAATGATGTGACGTGTCTTCAGGGTCAAAAGAGCCCCCTAAACTCTGCATGACCCCTAGCCAAAATGGCCGCAGTGAGTGATTTACTCGTGATTTTAAATCTGTCACGGCCAATTTTTTTTTTAAAGTTTCCCATGGTGAGCACAAGCGATAGTTCGTATTTCCAAATTTATTTTTTTTTAAAAAAAGAGTATAAGATCATTGTTTGATCGACTTACTGACCTTTGCTTAGCTGAAAATGTAACATGGTGGCCGCATGTGCTTTCCTTGTTTCTAGCCCCACCCCCATGCTTGTCCAGCCAATCAGATTATGCTATCTGTTCGTATCTGTGTGAATGCCAGTGTTCAAATGATCACACATTCGCATGTCATACGGAGCTTTAAAAAAATCCGTACGAAGCCCTGGACGCAACACACATGGACTTTGCGGTGTATTTGGCTGCCCCCTTCCAAATTACACGTATTTGTGCGAATGTCTGGATGAACAGATTGCCTTCCGTTCGTTTGCAGTTTGTATTATTTTGACCTTATTTAGATAAGCCCTAAGTAGCCAGCCTAGGATTCTGACAAATATTCTTTTAAAATGAATAGGATATAAGAGCAGTAGTGGCTGGTGGCTGCCATGCCAGTGGGTGGTGAATCCACTCCTGATTTTAGTCAGGAATTTATGAGAACTCTCCAACATGTAAACCCTATCCCTCAAATAGGTTCCTCGGTTTAAACAGCTTGTTTAAAATTCAGACTAAAACCAGAATGGATTTGCAACTGGCAAGGAAGCCACCAGCTGCCACTCTGTGATGGTTTTCTTAATCCTATTGGAGTTTACCCTTTTCCAGGCTGTACATGAAGGCTTCAGTGTTAGGAAGTGATGTAACAATGTACCAGGTCTTAAAACCGTACCAATTGTGTTACAGGAGCCTGGCCTTGCTGTACAATCTCATTTAAATTTAATAACTGAAAACCAGAGGTAGATCTCAGCAAAAACAATTGGTAATTCTTAAGATAATCTGATTTTAAAATAAATAATTAAAATGTGGCATACAGCCCTTCCAGTAAGAGAAGCATGATCTCACATTTTAAACAAGCTTATGTGATTTCCCCCCCAAATATAATTTCTTGGAAAAATTACTCTTTAAAGCTATGCCCCCCCCCCACTTTTTGGAATTTAAGTAATCTACAAGTCGACAAAAGCAATTTTGCTAATTGGGTTAAAGCCTATGAACACATGAGACATCATGGGGGCAATTAACTCTCATTGATTCATGTGAAAATTTCCGGTTACAACATATCTTCTGTATTTCCATGCCAATATCTGGCCTGTGATAAGTTAAACCACCCAATTCATTGGATTCAAGCAGAACAGAGTTCTTTGAATAAAGAACGGGTCTCAAATTGTAAGAAGGTTGAACATATAAATGAAAACATTTTTCTTGTTGTGAGGATAACCCAATGATGCTTCCTTGATTCTGCTCCTGAGGACTTGTGTACACAGACAGAAAGCCTTGCATCCATTGTTGGCTATTTCATGTCAGAGGAAAATTGCCAATGACTAGGACAGCATAAAACCAACAAAGTCTCACAGACCTTCCTCTTCCTGCAGAGAGAATTTGGAACAAAGCTATAGGAAAAAGTTCTGACAACACACACATTCCACCTGAACACTAGGAAGAACTTCCTGATGATAAGAGCTGTTCATCAATGGAATACGCTGCCTCAGAGTTTAAAATTCAGAGTTAAGGCTGTTGCCACATTGCAGAAATAATGTTGTTTGACACCACTTTAACTGCCATGGATCAATGTTATGGAATTCTGGGATTTATAGTCTTGTGAGATAGTGGCCTTCACTGTCAGAGAGCTCTGGTGTCACAACAAACTATAAATCCCAGGATTCCATATGATGGAGCCATGTTAGTTAACGTGGTGTCAAACTGCATTATTTTTGCAGTGTGGCAGCAGCTTTTTGGGAGGTTTTTAAACAGAAGCTGGGTGACCATCTGTCAGGAGTGCTTTGATTGTATATTCCTGCATGGCAGGGGGTTGGACTGGATGGCCCTTGTGGTCCCCTCCAACTTTACAATTCTATGATTAATATATTGAATTAGGAGGAGGAGATGTCCTTGTTGAGGGAGTCTACACCTTCTTCCAACTTTAGTTTACTGCAGGATTTCCATCTAGCTTCCTTCCAACTGCTCTGTGCTATTAACAGTTGGTTGACAGAAAAATATTTTACAAGCAGGTGACTTCTTGGAGTTATGCCAACCTCACTAAGTCATACAGATGTTAAGGTCAGATCCTTGGTAAGAAAAAAAAGAGAAGACTACAGAATTAAAACATATTCAGGGGAAGAAGCCATGTTGGCCATTTATCAAAATAAAACAAAATCCACAACAGCGATACCTCTATTGGACAAACAAAATGCATAAAACACTTCATAAAGTCAAGAGTTGGTTTTTACAAAGGAGGTTTAGATCAGATTTTGCATTTCCATATTATTTTCTTTTTAAAACAACAACAACAATCCTACATTGGATAGAATAGGGATTACAGGAGCTATAGTTTGACATATCCAGAAGATACTAGATTAGAAAGAAGCTGATATTTAATTCAATGCAAGTCTGACAGCTCTAATGGCAGTGGTGCATTGAATCCACTTTGAGCTTTAGTCCACACTTAGAAGGAGCTATCCAAATAACTTCAGAATTTTGGATAGCTCCTTTGACTATTAGACTAAAACCCTGAGTGGATTCACTGGCCGACTGAAGTCAGAGTTCCCAGCCTCCACTGCTACTGGCCATGCTTACTGAGGGCTGCAGGGAGTTGCAGTTCAAAAAAGAAACTTTTCCAAGCTCTGGACTAAAGGCATATTCAGCATCATTCCTGAAAATCCCCCAAATTTTATTTCTCTTCTAAATGCTGTTTGCTATTCAGGAAAGAATTTAGGGTTACAACACCGCTGCTAAAATTAACTTCCTCCCCAAAATAGACAGCAGAAATGTTTGGTTCCACTGTTGTTTTTTATCTGACCATGCTGCTAGCAAGACTGTAATCATGATATGGGATTTCTAATTAGGATCAGCTGAAATCAACAGTAAAAATAGAACTGCACTGTCTGCACACAGCTGGGACTGGAAAATGGTAATGGAAAAGTACAAATGCAATGAATGTAAGCAAAAAGAAAAAAACAGAGGGAAAGAATGGTGCTTAAAATGTGGCTAATTGAAAGGAAAAACTGCTTGCTAAGGTCCTGGAAGGCAGTCTTTCTTACTGGAGAAAGTGCAATCCGAAGGTCATAAAGTAAAAACACACCACCTACTCATGACCTTGCCAGGCACACAGTGTGCTTGATCTTGGCCTTTTAGAAAAATGCAGTCAGGCAAGTCCAAAACGGTGATACCAATGTTGAATAAACATGCTAATTAAATTAAATAGGGGTGTCCTTCCCGGGTGGAATCCATTAAGCTCTGTAAACATCTTTGTTGTTGTGTGCCTCCAAGGTTTCCACTTATGATGACCCTAACTGTGTTTTCTTGGCAATATCTGTTCAGAGGGGGGTTGCCTTTCTCTTTTTCTGAAGCTGAGGAAGTGTGACTTGTCCAGAGTCACTCAGTGGGTTTTCCATGGTCAAACAGGGATGCAAACCCTGGTCTCCAGAGTTTAGTCCAATGCTCAAACTATTGTGCCATGCTAGTTCTCATAAGAATTTTTGCAATCCTTCAAATGCACACATCTTAAAAGCCTACCTGTTTGGTAACTAACAGCAGGGTATTCAACATGGGCAATAAAGCACCACTTCCGAAGTTTATGCCTCCATGTACAATCTGAACAACATATAAACCATAAGAACAGGACTATGCTTGCTTAAGTGGTATGGGGAAAATGTGGTCCCCCAAATCCACTTCTATGGTCTCTGAAGCCCCTCACCACTCTCCTGAAGCCCACTATTTTTTTAAAAAATTGGTACACTATTCACCCAAATCCAGACTTAAAACACCCCCAAATCGGTTAAAATCCCTCTCACATCCCTAGAATTCCCCAAAACTCACCACCCTAGGTTACCTCAGTTTTTGGCTGTATCTCAGCCAAAAAAGGCAACCGAAAGTGATGTGACATCAGTGAATATTTGGGTCTTGACAGGCAGGTGTGGCCCATGGGGTGGGCAGCAGGGGAGGCAAAAATTGTCTCCCATAGCCTGCACAGTGTTCTAGGGGAAGAGCAAGCTACTTGACCTCCATCTTTTCTAGCTCCTTTACACAGCATCTGAGCTTGTATTAGAAACTGAGGATTTGTATTTCTTTTGTGTCAGCTGGTTTCTGGCTCAACATAATGGCAGCAATATGTTTCAAAGCAGGAAGATGCTATTTCAAAACATGAAGGATGCACCAAACCAAATCAAACAAGTTCCAGACAGGAGTATCAAACGATCTCCTACAGGCTGTGTCAGTGAACTAATCAAACAAAGGAACATAATGGGGATTTAGAAAATGTATAACTGGTTCCTTGGCTTTCTTCTGTTGACATCTTTCTGGAACTGACTGTTGCAGCTATTACTACAGATTCCAGCTTGCTCTCCCAGATGCAACCCACAAAGTTGTTTTTCAGTCATATCAGACTTCCATAGAACAATCAGTCATTATGTGATCAGATATGAATATGGCAATCACTGTCTGTACCGGGTCAGGAATGTCTTGTGACTACCTGACAACTGAAAAGCTAAGAGGCAGAGCATGTGGAGTACATACTGTTGCCTTCCAGTATTTTACTTCAAGGTGCTAGTTTCAACCACCAAAGTACTAAAAAGGCTTTGCCATTGTTAAAGACCTAGGAAGAGGGGATGGCTCTTCTTAGTCATCCTCTTCCTTTCAAGGGTGCCTTTCCACAAAATTACTAACAGTTGTCCCGTCATATTCGCTGGGGTTTGGTTTCAGGACCCCCCGTGGATACCAAAATCTGTGAATACTCAAGCCCCATTATATACAATGGCATAGCAAAATGGTGTCCCTTATATAAGATGGCAAAATCAAGGTTTGTTTTTGGGATTATTATTTTTTAAAGAATATTTTCAAGCCATGAATACTTAAATCCGTGAATACCAAATCCATGGATACGCAGGGACAACTGTGCTGTACAGTAAGTGGACACCAATCAGATTGACATACAGTCATGTTTTGCAGGCATAGGCAATTTTCTCAGACACCTCTCCCACAACACCTGATTCTGAAGAAGGAGCTCTCCGAGTATTTTGACCTACCCTTCCTCTATGCAAGGTGTTAGCCACTTTTGTGTCTGGTGCAGCTTCTAGAGCAGGAGTGAACCACACGTGGCCTATGGGCTGCATGAAGCTCCAAGGCTCTCCTTGAACCCCCCCCCTTTCTTCCCTAAAAAATATTTTGCTGTGTTTTTAACTCCCTGAGGCTATTTTCGATTCATAAAGAGACCTTTTCATTCAACTAGGATGTAAAAAGTCTTCTCCTCAGTCTAAAACACCCAGGATAGTGACACTGCCCCTTACATCCCCCAGAATGTGAAGGAGAAATTTTTACTTTGAAAAAAATCAAATTTAAAAAAATCAGATGGTGGTGGTACATATCATGGCATCTCTTGAAAAACCCACAGAAGTGGGCATGAATGGAGGATGTAACATGATAGCAATGGGAATAATGGCATGAGTCCTCTCACTTTGAATCTTATGTTACTGAACTCAGAAGACACCAACCTTAAGAGGACTTTCCCTACTATCCCAAGAACGCAAAGTAAGTACATCTTTGGTGTCTTACTAGAAGGCTTGGAATAATTGCAAGCCTTACATATTTATGGGAATTTGGAATCAATGAAAGCTGACCCCCTGCTGGAGACTGATTCTCGTTTTTCCCAGCTGTGTGATACTCTATTTCCGATTTGTTTGTTGTTGTGTGCCTTCAAGCTATTTCCAACTTATGGCAACCCTAAGGCAAACACATCATGGCGTTTTCTTGGCAAGATTTGTTCAGAGGGGGATTTGCCTTTGCCTTCCCCCAAGGTTGAGAGTGTGTGACTTGCCCAAGGTCACCCATTGGGTATCCATGGCTGTGTAGGGATTGGAACCCTGTTCTCCAAAGTCCTAGTCCAACGCTCAAACCACTATACCACACTAGTGCTCTTATTTCTAATGCCAGTAAGCTAATAAGAAATTTACTGAGTGGTCAGACTCATCTTCTTAACAGTTCTAAACTTACCTCTTAAAAGAGCTTGCCACTTCAAACCAGGTGAGTTTTTATGGAAGAGAGATTAATTTCTGGGTGTGTCTTCAGAGACAAAAACCAGGATGCATGCTCATCAACACTTTCCAGTTGGATTCCAAATTATCAGATGTGTTAGGGGGCACTGTTGAGCTACTTTATCAGATTAGGGTTTGCCAGAGCCATGACTCCAGATCGCCTCTTTCACTGCATCCTATCAAATGACAAATATCACAAGGAGAATGAATACTGAATTGCATGCATTGTGTCCTAAAAGTGTAAGGAGGCATCCTTTGGAGCTGACACTGATTGTGGGCTTCTCTCTTCTCAGTGACTCAAGTAAAATTTGAAAGTGCTGTACATTTTCTATCCAAGCTTTATGGTGGCGGGGGGATTAAGCCGGGGGGGTATTCAATGTTTGTAATGTTTTTACATGTCATGTTAGACATTACTCTGAAACTGTCATGGATTTTATATTTTCTTTTTGAAAAACAGAAAGCAACCTTATGCCATCAGACAGTTGGTCACTGAAGCCCACTGTTGCCTGTGCTGACAAGCACTGCATGGTATGAAACAGAGCTCTTTTCCAATGCTGTTAGTACAGATATTTTCCCATTAGAAGTGCCAGGACTCAACCTGCATACAAAGCAATTGCTCTCGCCACTAATTGCAGCTCTTCTGCTTCACTCATCCCTACTGCTTCAGCTTCAGGAATAGTCCATGCAACAAGTCACATCATATTTTTTTTTAAATGGAGCATTAATATGCTTTTTCTTTTGTCCTCAACACATAAAACACAAAGAAAAAAATGAACCCAGGCTGATGCTGGCATATGCTTGACAGCATCAGTCTGATGAAATCCTAAATACCTGCTGGGACACGAAGTACATTCATTAGAACAGAAGATTTCAATAGTCAGAAGAGACGCTTGCCTGAAGGAGGCCACTGAAATTCACAGGGAAGGATTTAGTCACATGGCAAGCTGCTCTCTCTCTCTCTGGCCTTGCAGAAGATGGAGACTGGGTCATACAAGGCAGAGAAAATCCCTGTTTACTATGACAGGTTCCAGAGAAGGGTTTAATCAAGCCCTGCCTTGTGCGCTGAATTTTACAGCAGGCCCATATATGTTGTCATCCTTCACTCATAACCCCTCCTTGCTTTAATAGCACCTCTTTAGACTTTTTTTCCCTCATCCTGGAAAATCTACAGAGGAGAAGGAGATGGAATGGCTGTGCAGTATCTTCTAATTGCCAGCATGAGGAACCCTTATTCTAGATTTGTCCTATGAGAGTTTGCCTACGTGATTCAGTGACACTTCAGTTATGAATCAAACATACAAACCCATATTAACATTGCTAATTCAAGTATGCTTAGAGATGCAATGATCCCCCTAATCTTGTAGCCACACCTTGTGGTTCATTAATTTATTTGTTCTCATTACATGCTGGGAGCTATGCACAACCAAGTGTGCCCTCTGCTCAGTATAGTAACTAAGGGCTCATCCAGATTGATTGAGAAATTCCAGATTTTGTTCCCGTTCTTTCTGATTTTATACTGGGTTAAAATAAACCGACTTGAGAGGCTGGTATAAAATGCTGTTTGTACCAAGAGCTGATAGAAAATATTCTGGGTTAAACAAAATGTGGATGGATCTCCAAAATAAAATCGGAAAGAAGAAGAACAAAATCTGGGACTTTCTGGTCCTTTTAATCAGTGTGGATGCATCCTATTGTTAGATGCCCTTAAACCCCCTCCCTTCTAATATTTCCTAAATTGGCAATAATCTGTCAATTGGCAATAACTGACAGTTCACGTAGGTTCACGGTAGGCCAGGCAATCCCCAGGAGGGTTCAGGGAAAGGTCACCAGAGACCAAATGAAATTGTCTTAGAAATTCTCCAAAATTTCCAGGATGAGATTAAGCAGAACCGCCTTACATAGCAGTTAGGGTGGAATGTGCTCATTTCCCCTGGATGCACCTGGCAATCAGTCATACTGTAAAACAAACAAGTGACCGAAACTCCCATTATCCTGAGAAGGTCTTCCTTCACACCTCTGCCTATCCAACAATGCAGGGTTGCCTCAAAACCATCAGTCTTAATGTTCCAACCATTAACAGCAATTAACAAAGCTGGAGCTTCCATTGTTTAACTCTGGGAAACTCACTCAAGCATGGTTGTACACTCAAAACACTCCTTAAGGGTATAATATTGGGTATAAATATTACCCTCAAATCATAGCCATGTGTGCACAGTTTCTCCTACCTCATCACTCTGCCAGTCTGCTATGTGACCCTCAAGCATCCAGGCTGAGTATTTCTTTGCTGCATGAATCTCTGCTCTACAGACAGGTAAAGTATAGCCCAACATCCCCGAAATCTATCCCTCTATACAAATATGTCCTCCTAATTCTTCACTAGCTTTGTGTGATTGCTTGAAACATGAGTGCATGTGTGAGTGGTTCTGTAATTATTTTCCGATAAAAACATTTTTTATTTCATTTTTGGCTCGGAGTCTCCTCAGTTAGTACTGGTATACACAGGTATAAAGATCCCAATGTTACCAAACTTCTCACTGCCATATTTTGAGCTAATTAAAATCCCTCAATTTAATATCATAATTTGAGTGTCATGCATGGGTCCTGTGGACCCCACAAAATTCAGGTAACACTATGATAACACTATCATATATTCAGAGGTAAGCCCCATTGAATTCAAGTACAGGATTGCAGCCTCAGTAGATACTCCTGAACTTTCAAATAGGTAGCACATGTGTTTGTGCAAGTGCTTGTATATGTGCATGTGCATGTGTAGGCTCTAACTATTTTGCTATCATGCTGCATAGATTTCTTCACATTGCAAAAACTTCAAGGCTGAGTTAATAACCTACATTCCACACATGTGTTGCAGCTCTTGGCAGCTGAGTTAGCAAGACAAAAGACAAATAGCAAGCATGATTTATCAGAAGGATGATACATAAGTATTTAGGGAGCAGGTATTAACTTGTCTTCCTATTGATTCCAGGTTTCTCTTGCAAGATTAATGCATAATAAGTCACTTTGGGGCCCCTAGTGTCTTTGAGAAGGCATAATCATGTAGGGCAATACATTTCATTTTCCTACCTTTGCTACATATGGAATGACTGTGTTTACAGTACTTTGCTTGGATTTGGAAGAGTCAGATACCCTGGTAGTCACAAGAATTCCCAAAATTCAAAGATTGGAAAGTTACTTTTCAAAACCAAATTGTTCCATTACCCATTTAGAATACTTAAAAATTGATTAATTCCTATTATTCACTAAAATGGTGAAAAAAAGTTAACCTGTTAACATTGGTTGTTGCCCTGCCTGTTGCCTTTCCATTACTTTCTTTGCTTTTTTGCATTGAAAACACGACAGTATTGATAACAGATCAAATGTGATGGAATCAAGCCTCAACTCCCCCTACAAGCCAAGATGACTAAAGTGAGATTGTTGTACTTTGTGGAAATATCATGAAAAGACATGACTCACTAGAAAAGACAATAATGCTTGGTGAGGTAGAAGGCAGTAGGCAAAGAGGAAGACTGCAGTATAGACTGATAGGCTCCATCAAGGGAGCCATGTCCCTGAGTCTACAAGACCTGAGCAGGGCTGTTGAATGCAGGGTGACTTGGTGGTCTCTCCTTCATATTGTTGCCATAGTCAAAGTTGACTTGACAGCATTTACAACAACCAATTGATAACAGAATGACATGGAACTTCTTGTCAAAATGACCTTAAAATTAACATTTGAAAATAACTCGAAATCATTACTCATTATTCCAGTAAGGTAATTTTGTTACTTGTTACATTGTTTTTAAGATGCAGTGCCCTCATTACTACCACAAAGGTAACTAACTAATTAAGGTTCACAAAGTAATTTCTGGCATGTTATTTCTAAGCTTTGGCAAAAATGACAGGTCTTTTAAGATCAAGACCATTTTGCAAGAAAGTAGAAACTGAAATGCTTAGAACATCTGACTATACCATGCCTCACTCCAGTCCATCCAATAATTGGTAGGCAGCTGCAATTGTAATTCAGCCAGCTAATTTGATGACCTTGAACTGGATTGAAAATGTTGTGTCAACTGTGCTTCTCTGTGTACTGTGAAGATGGGCTGCTTCTGAATCAGGGTACCCCATGATGGAGGCTGGCACTGAATTCACTTGAGAGGCTGTAATCCCTTCCCACTGGTGAGGTCAAACTCCTTTTCAAGCCTTTCTCCCAATTCAAAAGCTGGTTCTCCTTCAGTATAAGGCCAAACATTAATTTTGCACTAGGAAAGATGGTTATTTTTCTCAATCATTGTGAGTCATTGTGCAATCCACCCAAACAGACCCACTGGTAGGGAAGGACAGTATTCTGGGATCTGTTGTAGCCCATCAATCAGTCCAAACAACATTGTTGGATCTTAGATTGTTAGAGGCCACTGCAACAGGTGCTACATCTTGATAGCCATAAACTCAATTATCCAGATAATTTGGAGTGAACAAATTGTCAAATATATCATGACTCTGCTGCTCTCAATGCTAGAACTCTTTGGAAACTGTGAAAGTAAGAGAAACAGGAAGGACACATTATATGGCTAATCAATGAGGAAAGCTACCCATAGGTTGATGCTGAGACATGCATTGCTGATTCAGATTAGTTATGTCGTAGATCAGTAAGATTTAGTGCATGGAGGAGGGGGAGATGGATGGTATCAGGGGCATGAGCATAGTCCCAACGTCAGAATCATGGTCACAATTCTTCATCCTTCATCTTTATAGGCTTTCCTTGGCTGTGGAGAGTGTTCCTGGAGTCACTACCTGGGCTAAGAAACTAGTGTGATGTAGGAATGAGGAATATGCTTAATGTCTACCTTGATCCTATCAGTCCTGAGGCTTCAGTAGGGTAAGTATATCATGATCATCATGAAGAACAACTTTTAGCTAGCTTGGAGCCAAGCCATTTTATGCAAGGATCCTTGCCCAGCAAATCAGAGCTGAAGAGAAGGAAAGGAAGGATTTGTTTAGTGAAAAAGGTTACTTTTTTGGACTATCGGGATCTCCATGCTGGCTGGGGGTTTCTGGGAGTTGTAGTCTAAAAGTAACTTTTCCAAGCTCTGGGTGCCCAAGATATCACTAGCCTAGGTTCTAGTGAAAGAAAAAGGGTGCCCATATGGCACCCCAAAACAAATTCTCAGCTCAGGTGGCAGTTGGCCAGATTGACTTTAACAAACAATCCATGGCTTACCTTCACACCCTGTAAACTAGCAGCAGCAGAAATATAAATGCAAGTAAGCAAAAGCTTACTTGAATGAAAGCTGGTTACTATGTACAAGAGGAAAAATCAAGGCTAGACCAGCCAGAGCAACAAGGCAGGGTACTTCTACAGCAAAAATTGATTCTGACTTAAACAAAAATAATCTGAGAGCAAATATTTATTTTTCACACTGCCTTTTCCTCATTACCCTTGGAGGACACACAAAAGATGAATGCAAATGTGATAAAGTCACAGTTTTATAACTGCATTAAAATACAAAGGTCCAGGATGAGTGCTGTATACCTCTCTATTTCAGAGCCTTCAGATCTAGAAGCATTAATCCATAATGATTCAGTTGCCAAAATATCTGAAAGGTAACAACTGCAACCCTGTCAGAACATGAAAGAGAGCATGCACTCTCTTGGCACTGACGGCAAGATTTTCTGGTATAGTAGAAGAAGTAATTACTGTAATATTTCTCCCACAGCTAGCTTTCCCCCTGAAGACACATTGCCTTTACAGTGTGGGAACTCATCTAGCAAAGTGGGGGGGGGGGTCTGCCATCAAATATTTTGGTTTCAAAATCATACAGCACTCACCCACTCCATTTAACTAAAATGCTTTCTGTGCTTGAAATTTGTGAAAGCCAATCTGTCATCTGTTAACTGAGAAAAGATTTATTGTTCCTTCAGCCAGAGGTGCTATTTTAAAATATACAATGTGTGTGGTTACTTATGTCATGTGAAAGGAAGAATATATATTTGTCTTGGTAAAATGCTAGTGATATCTCTAGAGGTTCTGCATTAAGAGCTATCCATCAACCTCAGTGTCCAACTGACCCACTCAAATTGTGGGAATATTTCACTGTTCTTGTAAAGTACACACACTCGTTGGCTCACCTGCTTTTATACACAGCCAAGGCTCAGCAAAGCTGGAAGGCCACCACTCCTCTTCACAGCAAACCCAGGTGGGGAGTCCCACCAGGCTTGTAGCCAACAAGGGGCCATTGGGAAGCAAGAGAAAAGTATCAACATGCTTGCACAGGTGTGCATGGGAGAATTCCAAGGTTTGTAAAAGTAACAAAAATACATGGACTTGTTTTAAAAATTTCTACCCAATCACCTCAAAAGAGGCAGATAAGAACTGAACATATTCAGAGCGACGGACTTTAGACTAACAGCTGGAAAAGAAAGGGAGGGAGGGAGGAAGAATGGTGGGGGCAGTCAACTTGGAGGTATAAGAGTGAAGAAATACTGCAACATTTTTTTTGCAGACTCCACATGTTAATTTCTAATGTGAGAACTCAAAACTAACAAACCCTAACTAAAAACAATAGAATCACACATCCATAATCTATCTATCTATCTATCTATCTATCTATCTATCTATCTATAACAGAGAAAGGCAACTTGCTTCAGGACGCCTTATCTAGATGTTGTGACAATGAATCTGGAAGAACGTTAATTCTTATGCTGTGCTGTTTGTCCATTATGTATGTTTTAACAGTATGCATACACTGAGGAGACAATTGTACTCTCATGATGGACTGATAACATGGCCCCCTAAAGGCAAAAGATGTGAAGTGACTAGTGTTTCAAATGGCCTTTGAGTTTCTATTTATAGTCAAACAGGACTTGTAATCTAGTACAAGGCTAGAGAAACTTTGGCTCTTTAGATGATGCTGAACTACAGCAATCACCACACCTCAATACTGGCCAGACTGGCTACAGCTGAAGGAAACTAATGTCTAGCACCATAACCCAAGAGTCTTGTTTCCCAGCTCTAAACTAGTGTTGAATATTTATAAACATTTATACAGATACACCATATTTAAAAGCTCCTACACAGAGGATTCAAAGCCAGTGTGGTGTTGAGTGTTGGACTAGGACTCTGGAAACCAGGGTTTGAATCCCTATTTGGCCATGGAAACCCACTGAAAGAAGCAAGTCACACTCTCTCAGCCTCAGAGAAAGGCAATGGCAAACCCCCTCTGAACAAATCTTGCCACAAAAAAAACCATGATAGGTTTACCTTTCCATAAACTGGAAACAACTTGAAGGTTCACAACAACAACAGAACATTCCTTGATTCTTGAGATATATATGGGGTTGTCTATATGGTGAAAATATTCCTCATAAAATTTGAGGAGGATATGATTTATCTTAAGGAGATCCTGCATCAATCTGACATATTCAGAAGGGGGAGGCCTTTGTGGCTTTCCTGTATTTATAAAATCCTCTGCAAGGAATGTGCATTCACGTTTGTTGGGACAACCAATTCACTTTGCTGCACATTCCCGATAAGAGAGGAAGTGGAAAGCTGATTGGCTAGACATGCACAGGGCTGGAGCTGGCTGGCAAGGCAAGTGCCCTGAACCACCATGTTTGATTTTCACCATAGCGATTGTGTGATGAGGCAATGAAACACCATTTTTTCTTTCATGCTTCTGCAACTTGGGTATGCTTTTTTTTAAAAAAAATACTGTTTGGCGGTGGTGGCAACTGGTGACAATAAACTTCTTGATTCACACGCATGCCCTTTTGAACAATGAATGTGTATGGCTTTGCATGCCTGCAATCTTGCAAAAAAAAAATCACTGAGACAAATGAAAGCTGCTGCAAATTGGCATTAGTATGCATCAATCCACATTTTGTAGCCTTTTATAGACAAGACCTATGTCTTTCGTAAAAGCAAAAAATTATATTTATCTGGGCATAATATCTACGCACTTGTCAGCTTAGATGTGCATTTTGGCATCTAGGATCTGAAATCTTTTCAGTCTTTCATACATCTAAATGACTTTTTAGCATGGTCTTCAAAAATGATCTCAGAAATAATCATATGGGAATACATCCTTACACTGTGTTCAGCATTGCATTTTCCCATCTGTAAAACAATTTGAGTTTTTAAAGCACATTTAGTTAAGAGCGTTGACTATCCAGAAAAACAGAGTAGGTAACGTCCACATGGTCGCTCTATCAAAAACTTATCCGGACATAACAAATGCTAAAAAAAAACACCAGTAAGAACAAAATCCAAACACCTCCAAAAGTGTAACCCTACCTAACCAAAGAATGGGAAAAGATTGTGGACCAAATCTGACAAGTTAACGGACGATAAAATCCAGGCCTTTCATGATTCATAGTACTACTTTCCAAACTGTTTGAAACAAAAACTGGCAGTTTACATCTCCACAATCATAATCTATTCACCTTTTCATAGAATCATAGAATTGTAGAGTTGGAAGAGACCACAAGGGCCATCCAGTCCAACCCCCTGCCATGCAGGAATACACAATCAAAGCATCCCTGACAGATGGCCATCCAGCCTCTGTTTAAAGACCTCCAAGGAAGGAGACCCCACCACGCTCCGAGGGAGTGTGTTCCACTGCTGAACAGCTCTTACTGTCAGAAAGTTCCTCCTAATGTTGAGGTGGAATCTCTGTTCCTGGAGCTTGCACCCATTGCTCCGTGTTCTAGTCTCTGGAGCAGCAGAAAACAAGCTTGCTCCATCCTCAATGTGACACCCCTTCAAATACTTAAACAGAGCTATCATATCTCCCCTTAACCGTTTTTTTCCCAGACTAAACATACCCAGCTCCTAAGTCTTTCCTCATAAGGCATGGTTTCCAGACCTTTCACCATTTTAGTCGGTGAAAGCTCTGGACACCCTCCAATTTATCAATATCCTTTTTGAATTGTGGTATCCAGAACAAAGGCCTGTGAGGCCTGACAAAGGCAGAATAGAGTGGCACTATTACTTCCCTTGATCTAGAGACTATACTTCTATTGATGCAGTCCAAAATCGCATTGGCCTTTTTAGCTGACGCATCACACTGTTGGCTCATGTTCAACTTGGAGCATATGTGGTACTATCCTTCCCCCCAACTTTGCTAAGTTTTCATTTATAACTGTACTACATTTTCTGTTATCTTTTCCTTTAGTGTTACTTTGACATCCTTTGCCTCCTTTATGTTTTGCTAGTATCCGAATCCCAAGTGTTGTTGATGCATATGTAATTTTTTTATCAGGTGGGGAAAAAAACTGTATAAACAGGTGTTTTGTTTTGAAAAGTCAGACTGAGTCAAAAACCATATTCCACTGCGCTATGGAATTTGGTATTTGGGAGATATTCAAGAAAAAGGAAGAAGTTCCATAGTCAATGAGAACTTGTGTCTGTACTCAGTTGATGGTCTAACAGAACACTGGGAGTATTAACTGTGGGTCTTTTCTTATATTTCATAGTGTGGGAGCTCCTGTATAAGTATCTCCTTCCTGCATTACCCCCCTCTCTTGGGCACAGAGAGTCAGTGTGGAGTAGGGGTGTAATTCTTCTTGAAGGAAGCAACAAGTAATTTTGCAATTTTCTTCCCAAGGCAAGAAAGTCTTCCAAAACCACAGATTTGAAGACTATTCACAATTCAGGACTTAGAATCATAGAATTGTAGAGTTGGAAGAGACCATGAGGGCCATCCAGTCCAACCCCCTGTCATGCAGGAAATCTTGATCAAAGCATCCCCGACAGATGGCAATCCAGCCTCTGTTTAAAGACCTCCAAGGAAGGAGACTCCACCACACTCCGAGGGAGTGCTCTGCATTAAGTTTGTGTGTGGTTGTTTTGCACAGAAAATAGCATTTAATGCACAGGAAACAGCATTGTCTCTACAGAAAACAATATTCCAGCATAGAAATATTATTTTCTGCATAGAAAATCCAGTTTCTTGAAAAGAAAATGCTGTTTTACTAATTTTTAATGGCGTCAAATACCATCTATTAAATATTTTTACATAATTTTCTTTTAAATTTTGAGATGCTGTAAACTTATTAGTTTTGACCCAGGCTTCTTCCCATTCTGCCAGCGTGATTTGTTCCCCTATATCTCTTGCCCACTTTATCATCACAGGTTTAACCACTTCTGTTTCTAATTTCCTTCCCATCAATATGTTATAGAGCTTAGCTATTCTCTTTTTATCCTCTTTCCAGATTATTTTATCAATTTCATTCCCTTCTAAGTCAAAATCATATTCTTTTTTGTCTTCCATGTATCTGCTGCGTATTTGTTGGTATGTCAGCCAATAGATATTCCATCCTCCCTTAATCAACTCTTCTTTTGTCTTTATCTCGTAAGTATTATCCTTCTTCCAATTGCATACATCCCTGTATCGTAGCCACCTATCTTCTTTGGTCCATCTTCGTGCGAAGGCTTCTAGAGGCGAGATCCATTGGGGCATTTTGATATAAAATTGTTTTTTGATTTTTCGCCATGTTCTTAATGTTGCTTTCCGTATGATATTATTATTAAAATCTTTATGAACTTTATCTTTCTCATACCATACATACGCGTGCCACCCGTATCTCAGCCCCTCGCCTTCTAACAGCAGCAGTCTCTTATTACTTATTTCGATCCACTCCATTGCCCAGATCATACTACACGCTAAATAGTACGTTACAAGATTGGGAGCCGCCAGGCCTCCTTTCTCTTTCTTGTCAATCATAGTGAGCCATTTAATTCTTGCCTTCCGTCCTCTCCAGATGAAGTCCCGCAGATCTTTCGACCACCTCAGTAGCAACTTATCATTCGTCAATATTGGGATAGTTTGAAATAAATAAAGAAGCTTAGGGAGAATTAACATTTTTATTGCCTCCACTCTACCAAGTAGTGTTAATTTTAGCTTCTCCCATTTCTTCATTTCAGATTTTAATGATTCCCATAATTTGTTATAGTTATTTTCTACCAAGTCCATGTTTCTGTTAGAGATCCAAATGCCTAAATATCTTGCTTTTTTCACCAACTTACATCCTGACATTTTTTCCAATTCTTCCTCTTCTTTTCTTTGCATGTTTTTTGTTATTATGATCATCTTTTCTTTGTTGATTTTAAATCCCGATAATCTACCAAAGTTTTCAATTATCTCTAATACTTTATTAATATTCTGTTCAGGATTTTCTATGATTAATACCAGATCATCTGCATAGGCTTGAATCTTATACTCTTCATCTGAGATTCTCAATCCTGTTACTTTACTCTCTTTTCGAATCTTATGTAACAAGATTTCTAAGGTGGCTATAAAGAGTAGCGGCGAGAGCGGGCACCCTTGTCTGACTCCTTTCTGAATAGTTATTGGATTTGTTCTATTACCATTAATTTTTACACGGGCCTCCTGCTTATCATATATTTTTTTTAGATTGTTAATCATAAACTGACCTACTCCCAATCTATTAAATACCGTCATTACAAAGGGCCACCTGATGTTATCGAAAGCTTTTTCCGCATCTGCGAATATGAAGGCAGCCTTCCTTTCATTGTTCCTTTCGTAATACTCAAGGGCATTAATAACTGTTCTGGTGTTATCAGAGATTGACCTACCCGGAAGAAAGCCCCTTTGATCAGAGTGTATTACTTCCGCTAATATTGGTTTAATTCTATTAGTCATCATTGAGGCATAAATTTTATAATCCGTGCATAGTAAAGATATTGGACGATAATTTTTGACTTCTTTCTTATTTTCCCCCTCTTTCGGGATAACTGTAATATTTGCAGATTTCCACGTCTCTGGGGTCCCTTCAGAAGCTATTTGATTAATTGTTTGCAGTAGATTATCCGATATTTCTTCTTCAAATATCTTATAAAACAAAGGAGTAAAGCCATCAGGACCAGGTGATTTCCCATTTTTGAGTTGCTTTATTGCTGCCGCAATCTCTTCCTTCGAAAATGGGTCAGAGAGGTATGTTCTTTGATCTGGTGATATTTCGGCATATATGTTCTCATTAATATAGTTTTCTAATTCTGTCTGATTCTCTCCTGCACTTTGTTCTTTATATAATTTCTCATAGTAATTCTGAAACGCTTCCTCAATGTCCTCTTGTTTCAAGAGCGTCCTCCCTTCAGATTCGATTACTGTAATCATATTCCTTCCTGTTTTTTCCCTGAGCTTATACGATAGCCATCTCCCTATTTTATTGGCCTGCTCAAAATGTCTTTGTTTTAATCTTTGCAATTTTCTTCCTACCTCTTCTAAGAGGATGGCATCTAATTCCTTTTGTAGAAGCTTTATCTTGTTATGTATAATCTTATTATCTGGTTGTTGCTGCAGTTGCAATTCTTGCCTCTTTAACTCTTGCTGTAGTCTACGTTCTTTCTCTTCCCTTTCTTTCTTTATCTCTGCACCTTTCTTTAAGAATATACCTCTTACGGCGGCCTTGAATGTGTCCCAGATTACTTTCTTTTTTACGTCTCCTGTATTGTTTATTTTGAAGAAGAAATTGATTTCTTCCTTTACTTTTCGAACAAATTCTTCGTCCTTTAACATAAAATCTTTTAGTTGTAAAATTTATAAATTGAAAGATCGCAGTTGTTGGAGATGCGGTAAACAAACAGGCTCTATGTATCACGTTTGGTGGAACTGCCCAATAGTTAAGAAATTTTGGCAAAAGGTTCACAATTTAATACAGAGAATGTTAAATATTCAATTTACTATGGATCCGAGATTGTATCTATTGAATATTACCTCTGTTCTACCCAAGCAAAAAGAAAGAGAACACTGGAGAATTATGCTGTATCTAATTACAGCTGCAAGAATGCAAATAGCATCTAAATGGAAAAGTAGTGAATATCTACAGGTTGAGGAGTGGTTGAATAGAGTAATTGAAATAAGAGATAATGATATATTGACTTATTTTATAAATAAGAATAAAACAGGGAAGGTAGAAGAAGAATGGCAACCAGTATTCAACATCTGCAAAAAAAGATGGAACATAAATAGTGATCCTTGAGATATAAAGGAATTGTGTGATGAAAAGGAAGGATAGGAAGGGAGAAAAGGGAAAGAACGTTGTTAAAACGGTGGATTGCTTGGTTATTGATGGAGAATTTTAACGGATTTAGAATATAGTTAAATACAGTAAGATAAAGGAAGGAACAGTAAGAAGAATGGATGTAAAGAGAACTCTCGAGAGAGTCTTACATAGGAGGTCAATGTAAATGTTTGATGTATATTGGAAAAGTGATGACTGGAGATAAATATTTTGTTGGAATGTGGAATATTTAAATAATAATAATAATAAGAAGAAGAAGAAAAGAAAATGCTGTTTTCTATATGCATATCACCCACATGCAAATTTTGCATACAGTAAGTTCTGAGTAGGAAATAGGTTTTTCCACATATAAAATAATATGCATGCATAGAAATATAATTTTCTGTGCAGAAGATGCTGAGTCCTGTCCAGAAAATGCTGTTTTCTGCACCAAAAACCATGTGCAAATTTTGCAGACAATAAGTTCTGAATGATGAAGATTCTCATCAGTGCAGGATTCTTCTTGTCAGGGTTTCTCAACACTTGAAAAACATGTTTTCTAAAACCATTTTTGGAATATTGCCAAATATTCTTTCCATCCCTAGTGTGGAATAGTGGGACTGGAACTTGGGAGACCCAGATTCAAATCCACACCAAGTCTTGGAACTCATTAAGTGAAATTGGCCAGTTACCCCCACTCTACCTATCCTACTTCAGAGGGTTATTTTTGTGAGGATAAAGTAAGGGAGGGAGGGAGGAGAAAAGCCATGTATGCTACCTTGAGCTCACTGGAGGAAAGAAGGGATACAATGTAACTACTGTAAATTATATAATAATAGAAGAGCAGCTATGAAGAAACTAGACAAAATCCTGAAGTGCCAAGATATATAATTGAATACTAAAGTTAGGACTGTCCATGCCATCATATTTCCCATTTCATAGAATCATAGAGTTGGAAGAGACCACAAGGGCCATCCAGTCCAACCCCCTGCCCTGCAGGAATACACATTTCCATGTATGATTGTGAAAGTTGGGCAGTGAAGAAAGCTGATAGGAAGAAAATAAACTCATTTGAAATGTGGAGCTGGAGAAGAGTTCTGAGGGCACTAGGGATTGTTAAAAGACAAATAAATGGGTTCTAGAACAAATCATACCTGAGCTCTCCCTAGAAGCCAAGATGACTAAACTGAGACTGCCCTACTTTGGCCATATCATGAGAAGACATGACACACTAGAAAAAAAACAATAATGCTTAGCAAAGTAGAAGGCAGTAGGCAAAGAGGAAAACCTCCTCATTCCAGATGGATAGACTCAATCAAAGAAGCCATGGCCCTGTGTCTGCAAGACCTGATCAGGGCAGTTGACAATATGGTGACTTGGAGGTCTATCATTCATAGGGTCACCATAAGTAGAAATTGACTTGACAGCAGTTAACAACAACAGAATTATACATTTCTTAACAGCTATAATTACCTGGGACATCATGCCCCCTGGAAAGACGGGCTTATGGAAGAATTCCCTCCCACATGGCACAAGTGTTCCAGTGCTACCCAAATGACAGCAATAACTGCCAAGGTTAACGTAAGAAGGGATCAAAGTGGAGGTTTGATTAACATTTAGGCATAAGGTAGGAAACAGAGTTTAGAAAAGCTCTTTTTAAAAAAACTAGAACTGCCAAAGGTCCTCAACTAGCATGGGCAACAGTTATGTTTGTTGGGGGATTCTGGGAAAGTAAGCATTTTTTCCCCCAAAACTCTGGGAAGGAGGCAGCTTCTTAGGTATTTCACATACACTATGTTCCACAGCCACAAGGTTCCCTACAGGATTTAGTTAGCTGTGTTTTTCAGAGATAAACAATTTTAAAATAGCTCTTTCATTTGCAATTATCTTGTCACTTTGCGACTTAATGGTAAATGTTGTATAGCAAGTCTCTGGGGGAAAAAATCCCATTAAAGCTCAGCTGCAGGTTCAGCCTAGCTCTCCCTACCTGACACAATACTTCCAATTCTTGGCTAATGTGTTACTGTCTATTATATAATACTGCTATTCTTCTCCCCCTCCCACCACTGCACACAATCTATTAATGCATAGAGCTCATCTCCAATTCATTACAGGCCTTACATGTCAGATGGGTCCTCTCCTTTTGGCCTTGACTGTATTTAACACAGACAAAACATGGCAGCAACAGGCAAGGACAGTGATGAGGCTGATGATAATGAAAGGGGTTCCATCAACATCGCGGATGTGAAAGGGCAGAGAGGCCATCCATAATTAAGGAATCGTATCCAGTAAGAGATGCAGCTCTTTGGGATTAGGAATATGGAGGCCTAGAGACACAGAAAGGCAGGTCTGAGGAGCACTCATCATTTGTTCTCCATTCCTAAGTGAGTAAACTCCGAGAGGCATTCCACCATACACCACAAATCAGCCCTCTGTACGCATGTTTTTGTAATGGAAACAAACAGCACATCAGCAGCATGTAGAAGAAAGCTGCCTAAGGCCCAAAGCTATTGATCATCAAAATAATGGACAAAACTACACATGCTTGGTTTGCACTGAGATGACAGATCAGCTTTCTCCAAGCTCCACCAGATGATATCTCTCATTATGGGCAACAGTCATGGCAGTTAGGGATAAAGGGAACTGTAACCCAGCACATGTGGACCCCCTATATGTATATATAGCTCCATGTTGTTCTTCCATAGGCAGGCAAAGACTTTTATATTTCAACAGATTTTCCAAAACTGAATGTTTTCAAATAAACAGTTTCTAGTACGGTGCTGGGCTGCTTTTAATGGTGCTGTTCTTAAATTATATTTTTAAATGCTAGGTTTTAAATTGTTCTTAATGTTATTGACAGTTCTGGTATATTGTAATCTTAACCTTTTTTTTTATGCTTTAGCTAACTGTGTTTGCTTTAATTTGAAAGCTGCCTCCAGTCCTGGCTTCAGACAGGTGGGGGTGAGGGGAAGATGAGATATAAAGTTAGTGGCAATAGTCAAAGGAAATTCCCATGTGTTCAATGGGGTTTACTCCCACTTAAGTGTGTTTAGGACTGCAGATTTAAAAGGAGGCCTTGGAGGGGAGAAATAATTACTATATAAATGAACAGTTATTCTTTATGTGAAGTCAAAGACTTTCATGGCCGGCATCCATAGGTTTTCTGTGGGTTTTTTTCCAGGCCGTGAGGCTACGTTCTGGAAGAGTTTATTTCTGATGTTTCGCCAGATGCAGGTGAAATGTCAGAAATAAACTCTTCCAGAACACAGCCTCACAGCCCGGAAAAAATCCACAGAAACCTATAGTTATTCTTTACTACTACTACTGTTATGATTACTATTATTATTGAATTTATATCCTGCCTTTCTTCCAAGATGGGATTCAAGGCAGCTTACAATAATAATAAAAAAGCTAAAACAATTAGTTTATCAAAGTTAAAAAGAATTAAAGAACAATCTATATATTGGGTATGCTGCCTTTCCCAGTGTGCTGATTGGCTGCTTAGGAAACACACCCAACCAATCACCACCCACATGCAAATTCCCTCTCCACCTCACAATCTACTCCTGCCACTCAATCTGTGGCTCAGATTGGGACTCAGTCAACTGGCAGTGGCGGCAGGCTGCAGTGGGACCCAGGCAGTCAACTGGCAATAGCAAGTCACCCTCAGCAATTCTGGGAAAATTATGGAATGCTGAGAAAGGGGAGGAGGAATTTAAAAATCCACCAGTCTACCTTACAGGGTTGTTGTGAGGTCTACTGGGCATTTTGGGGGAGTTTTTTAATGGCGTATGTTACGCTAAGTACAGCTAGTATTATTTTTAAAACATTTTTTAAAACAGTTAAAAACACCAAAATATATTTAAAACATAATTACCATAACATGCTGAAGGGGGTTGTTAATATCTTTGCTTAAAACCTAAATTTAATACATAAAACCAATATTAGTCTAATATTGACAAAGACATTTTTTGCTATTTTTTCTTGTTCCCAAAATTCTATGGCTGTGGCACAGTTGAAAATATCCCCGCCTTTTTAAAAAAAAAAATTAATGTAAACATTAATCCAGCCTTCACTACAACTGACTCTGGTTGAGCACGACTCTGGCTCCAAGAAAAAAAATTGTTTCAGTTGGCTTTCTGTGCTGCCTCTGTGGTTTACCAGTTTGGCAGCAGACTGCAGAATATATGAATCATCTTTGAAAGAATAATGCATTCAGTGGCAGGGAAGGGGAGGTGCACAAAACATAAGCAGATTGGTGGGTCTCTGTGAAGCTAGGGCTACGATTATGAACTATACATTTGTATGTGGCTAGAGAAAAACATACACTAGCTATGATTCTAGGACTTGAAACAAATGATCTTGTGCCCTTTCATGCTATACCATTATAATACTATGATTCCTCTATAATTGCCATGGTTCCGTGCTATGAATGCTGGGAATGGCAGTTTAGGGAGGGTCATTTAAGATTCTCAGCCAGAGAGCTCTAATGACTCCTCAAACTACAAACCCCAGGATTCCACAGGATGCAGCCATGGTCGCATCAACCTTGACAGTTTAAATAACAGGAGGAAAACAGAACTGATGGGGAATGCAAGAACTGCAGGTGGATCCTTTCATTACTGTATCTATTATTAGTTGACAAAGGCAAGACACCAGCTGTTTGAAGGTGGGGAAGGATTATGTAAGTGAATAGAAAACTTCCAAATGAACATCATCTTCAAAAGAGTGGGACTTCTAAGTCTTCAGTGATGTCAGTAACAGACACCACACAGTTCTGAGAGATGACAGGAAGAAAGGAACAGAGCATTTGTCTTGTGAGCTTTGGTAAAACAAGCCCTCTGTTGTTTTGGCACAGCTAATTTTATAGCGGTAGTTGGCGAAGGTTCCCTGGCAAACCCTGAAGTGGAAAGGAAGTGAGTGTTCCTCTCCAGAGGGATCAATTCCAAGTGTCAACCTTCACCCTATGTGTTGGAGGAACACACGTAGCATTAGCGTGAGGTGGTGAGGCTGCCTGTTTGACTGTGGGGTCAAATGTTACAGGTGCTCACCAACATGCCAGCATATTCTGGAATTAAATCAATGTTCCCTATTATTTTCGTATCTCTTATTACATCTTAAGTGCATTGTAACTTAAGCAACCTCCCCTCATTTATTACTTTTTAATAATGGCATTCAAAGGCTCATTTGAACCATAGCTCATGCCTCTAAGCAAGTCTAAATACATTCATTGAGGTTTATTCCCAAAGTAGTGAGCATAGGATTGCAGCCTTAAAAGATCATCTGTGTAAACAGCTAGAGCTTTACAAGCTGACATTGTGCTGCTTACCCAAAAGCAAGTCCTACTAAATTCAGTGCAATTTATTCTCTAGTTTGTGTGTTCACAGTCCAAGGCAGAAGTCCAGGCATATTTATTTGAGAGTACATACAATTGAAATGGATGGGTTTTACATCAATATAGACATGGATAGGATTAACCTGTTGTCCTTTTCATACAGAAGAAAAACTGAAATGAAACAAGATAAGCACACTACTGTTTTTGCTTTTATATTTCCAGCTGTAAATCCTTCTCAGTTCCATCTGGACACAGTATTTTATTAATTTGAAAAGAAATGCCACAGAATCAAGCTAGAGTGTTCAAGCTAAATGGACTTATAGACCAGGTAGTAAGTCTGCACAGGCTTCCAGAAAGGTTATTACATACACCAGAGATTCCCACAGTTGTGCATCTGTTTCCATAATGAGGACACTGGTTTGGTGGCTATACAGAATGCATTCCAGAACAGAGTAAAAGGCAGGTTCAAGAGATGTCTGAGGTTTTGCAATCAAATATGTTTTGAAACCATGGTGACTATGAATCACGAATACTTCTAAACCAGCTGGTTTCATAATGAACATGTCAGTATGTGAGTGATGCAGAGGTGGAGAGGGAGTCAAGGCATTGTCCCCCAAATAAGAATTCTGCCTTCCCCAAGTGAAATTTTCCTTTGGTCCTCAAATTTCTAGCACTGCATAGTGTGAAACACTGAACATTTTCATACCCAGAATCCTCTTATTTGCTGTTTTCTCATTCCCTTAGTAAATTTACCTGCCCCTTTTCTTTGGATGCCTGAACTGGGCTGAACGTGAGACCTTCTGCATGCAAACCATGTGCCTTACAACTGTGCTATGGCCCCTTCCAGTTGCACCGTGTCCTGCAACAGACCTTGGAAGTCACAACAATTTGCCACTGCTATTTTCTGCTAGGCAGATGGGCAAGATACCAGCACAGACTGACATGATAAGCTCAGTAAGTTATGACAAGGACAATAGCAGACCCAGTGGGACCACGTTATATTTTAGTTTATTGTTGAAGGCTTTTCCTTCACATCTGGTTTTACTTAGTGCCAAGCAGTGATCAAGAGAAACACATAAAAAGAGGCACCCTGACTTTAAAGAGATCATTATAGCAGTATATAAATACCGCAACAAATGAAAAGGAAATTTACTTTGCTTGCAGATACTGGAAAAATTATTTGCAAATTCCAACTCTTGCTTTTTGCTATACAATATGCAAAAGTCAACTGAATTTTAAAAAATAAAATAAAATCCTGGAATAAAAAAACCTGATTAGATGGGACTGGCTACTTCCCATCAACAATGGACTTTTGAATTGTGAAAGAGGAGGGGGAGACAAAATTGGGCAGGGATCAGGTAATTGTGCAGTACACTTAATTCATGCTTTTCATTTCACACAGAGAAATTAGATGGCATACAATGTTTACAGTATATGCAGACCATGTTTCATCACACACCTACTCAAAAATCTTGAACAGTGGTTCTTAACCTATGGTCTGTGGACCCCCTGGGGACCATTATGTCCTCACAGAGGGTCTGTGAAAGCTTGAAGGCTGCTTGGCCCACCTCCTCCCCTCAGTGGGGCAGCAACGTGACAGGAGCCAAGGCAAGGTCTGACTGGCTGGCTTGGCCTGCGCATTGCCATTTAAGTTGCACCAGCCACAAACTTACAGGAAGATGTAGGAAAAAAGTCTTCCCTCCCCTCCAGTGCTTCTGAGGGGAAGTTTAATGGATGGTGTAATTGTGTTGTTGCTGTTATTGTTGTTTTTAATCTTGAGTTAAGTCTTGGGCAGGGGCACAGCAACAAAAGATATTTAAAGGGGGTCCCTGGTAAAGAAAAGGTTAAGAGCCACTGATACTGAATGTACTGAGCACCACCCCTACCATAGTTTGATTTAAAAGGTAGATGTTTAAACAAAAGTTTAAAATATACTGTCCATTACAGTTTCTGACTAACATGACTCATACTATGAAAAGGCTATCAAGGAAGTTCCAATGTTTGACTCTGACTGATTGAAGTACTGTATTGGCTTGTCCTTGTTGCTGTATTATTTGATGCAGAAATTCAGTGGTAAGAGAGTGTGTTTGCGTTTGTAAGTTCGTCTGCTTATGGTTTCTTTCTTGTCATGAGATTGTGGGTCAGTGAGAGTAAAAAAGAAAATGAAGAACATTTGAGAACAATTACAGTAGATATCCTTGATTAAAGGAAGCCTTTCTGCCTTGTGACAAAAGCAACAGAGTCTCATGGCTTCTTAAAGATTAACCAAATTACTGTGACCTAAACTTTTGTGGAATGGAGTCCACTGAATCTGAAATGGATTATAACCCATGAAAGTATATGTCAACATCTCTTGGATCTTGTCTTCATGGGCAGTAAAACCCATACTCACTCTGTATTTGCAGCACAGTTGACACACAACATTTTCTATGTGCATTTTCACCTGGGTTTCTGCACAAAGTCCCAAATCTGTAAGATTTGCAGTTTGCTCTGCATTTGAAGGGGAAACCTGGATTTTTGGCCATGTGGCAGCTGAGGATTGGCTTTGAAGCAAAGCCAGGGTGGGACTTCACATGGACAGGATTCTGTTCTGGTACTTTTTATATATATATAAAAACTTTTTTAAACATTCAATTATTTGCGTATCTGGGTAAGCATATCTGGATAAGTATACCGGTAATACAGTACTTTGAGACCATGCATATTCACTTATTTGCATGCATGACCAAACAGAAAAAAACCACGGAGCAGCCCTGCCCACGTGGATGGAAATAGTACAACAAATAGGTCCTGTCTATATGAGGGGGGGAAATACAAACACATCTGAAAAAGCAGGTATTCGCAATGATGTGACCTGTCTTCATGGTCAAAAGAGTCCCCTAAACTCCACATGACTCCCTAGCCAAGATGGTGGCTGCGAGTGATTTACTTGCGATTTTAAATCTGCCACCGCCAATTATTTTTTAAAAAAACAGTTTCCTACAGTGTGCACATGTGATATTTTGTACTTTAAAAAGAAAAAGAAAAAGAAAAAAAGAGAGTATAAGATTGCTGTTTGATCAATTTACTGGACCCTCACTTAGCCAAAATTCAACATGGCGGCAGCAGCTGCTTTTCCTATTTCCTAGCCCCGCCCCTCATGCTCATCCAGCCAATCAGACTGTGTTGCCTGCTCGTATCTGCGTGAATGTGACTGTCCAAACAATTGCACATTGCATGTCATACAGAACTTTTTAGAAAATCTGGATGAAGCCCCGAACACTACGCACACGGACTTTGTGGTGGATTTGGCTGCCCCCTTCCTAATGACACGTATTTGTGCAAATGTCCATATGAACGGATCACGTTCCATTCGCATCCCGTTGGTATTTATTTTCACTGTTTAGACAGGCCCATAGAACAAATGATCAGCACAGGACTGCCCATTTACTCTGATGCAGGTGGGAGGACGATTAGCATGTGGTAGGATACTCCGATCTACAAGCTTGGTGAGTGTGGGGCTTATGGGGCTGCTGTGGATCAAAGAAATCCACCATGGCTACAAGGTAGGTGCGGGGCTTCCCGTCCATGTTGTCAAGCCCTTAGTTTTAAACACTGTTATTGCATTCTGTCTTAGAAACTGTTGGAGTTTTTTTTTTTTCTTTAACAGACCAACATGACTATCTCTTTGGAAACTGTTTCTGTTTTAGAAGTTTTCCTGAGGCTCTCAGATGGAAATTTTGACAAAAAGTTCCACAACTTGAGGTCTTGATAATATGAAGGGACAACCGTATATATATATATATGTGTGTGTGTGTGTGTGTGTGTGTGTATATATATATATATTTCACACACACACACACACACACACACACTCTCACACTGCCACCGCCCCGCCCCCCATATCCACAGAACCAATATCCACACTTTCAGTTATCAACAGCTGAAAAATAGCAATGCATACCATAGAATAGGGCTGGAAAAATGCCTAGAAAGGTGTCTTCTCTAGGAATTGTTAGGTCCTCCAATGCAACTCTATGGTATGTTTGTACCGGAAGTCCTTTATTTTAATAGGGTTTGCTATTATCTGCAGTTTCATTTATAAACAGTAAGTACAGTTATCCCTTCATATTCGCTGGGGTTTTGGTTCCAAGAGCCCCCGTGGATACCAAACGCTGTGAATACTCAAGTCCCATTATATGCAATGGCATAGCAAAGTGGTGTCCCTTATCTAAGATGGCAAAATCAAGGTTTGCATTTTGGATTATTATTTTTTAAATAATATTTTCAAGCCGTGAATACTTAAATCTGTGGAGACCAAATCCGTGGATACGGAGGGACAACTGTACAGTGACATATCCCCTGCAGATACAAGGGGCAATGTGTGTGTGCGTGTGGCTTTTTTTTGAGCTGATAACTGCATCACAAAACCTGGAGATATACAAAATTTGAAGGACAGATGTTTCAATCTGCACAGTTTGTCCAAGAAGTGTTGATTCAATCAATATCCATTAGAATCCACAGAGACTGACTACTGTCAAAGGGCCTGTCTACACCATCAAATACCCTGAATCCCCATAAGAATGCCCCCGAATCTGCAGCAATCAGTCCACACGTGGCATGGCCTTTTCTCTGAATCTGGAGCTATCTGGCCACACATGGTATGGCCCAAATACCCCAGCATTTCGGGGTATAATGCAAGGATGTACATTATGTGGGATATGGGGTTTTCTTCAAACTTTCATCTGCTGCCACAGTTGCTGCCAGTACCATCACTGCTGCTGACACTTACTGCGATGAATCTTAAGGCTCCGGAAAATTTCCCAGCTGAAGGGAGAGGTTTTCTCCCTTCCCCAGCAAAGCCGCGCTGCCTTCTCTGCCCTGACTTGCTTTCTTAAAGTGACAGAAGCACTCAAGAAATGAAGGGTAAGCAAGAGAGTGGGCAGAAGAGGCAGTGCTGTTGAGCCAGGGAAGGGAGGAAATATCTCCCTTCAGCCGGGAAATGCCTCTGCGGCCTTAAAATTGGTCACAGTAAGAAGATTATCAGACGCTGTAAATATGGTGTTACACAAACAGCAGGAGATCGCTAAAGGGCTTCCCTTTTACACAACATTATTCCCCTCTTGTTATGTTCCCATGCTGCTTCTGTTCCACCGATGCTCATTTCTGTTCACGGGCTAAGCCATGAATAGATCCTCTGTTCCATTTCTATGATGGAATGACGAGAGAGTGAAAAGGTGCCCCGTTATGCTGGCGCGATGCCAACATCAGTGGGAGGTCCGTGCCAAACACTTCCAGGTGCCATCAGGACATCGAGGTATGTGACACACTTTTTTTAACCCTCCCCAGCTTATTTGGTGTTTTTTTTTTAAGTGTGTTTTTGTGCTTACTGTCACTTTTTGTCTTTTACTTTGATTTTTATTTTGAATTTTCCACGTGATCATCCTCTTGCAAGAACGGCTGAGATTTCCATTCCAGGAAGTGAGTGAAGCTCCTTTTGTGCTCCATTCACTCCTGGGCTGCCAGAGGGAGGGAACGTCATGCTAAAAGGTGGGTCTGAAATTTAGGGTTATTATTCCAGAACAGGGGCAGGAGAGGGGCAGGAGAGGAGATTGCAAGGATGGGGACACTTTTTTTTGTCCCCGTCTGAAAATCTCCTTAGCATCAGTGGTGGTGATGGCAGTGATGGCAGCAGTGGCCAAAACTGTATAATGATGTGCAGGGCTTTGGGGGGCATGCGGGCAAACCTCAATCCTGAGTTTCTGCCCCACATGTAGACAAGCCCCAAATCCTGAACCATAATCTAGACTCACACACTGTTTGAAGGTATATAATTTCTCTTGGCTTCTTTTTTAGTCAGTTTTCCCTTATAAAATCCTTAAAAGCAGTCTTCTCCAATCTGGTGCCCAGCAGATGTGTTTGATTGCAATTCCAGTATCCTCAACTGGGTCTTGGGGCCAATATATCTGGAGGATACCACACTGATGGAGGCAGACTTAAACTCTTCTTGAAACTCACTGTATTCAAAAAAACAGTTTGAGGATCTGAAGCCCAAACATTTAAATGAGAGAACTGAGGAGGAGACATTCTAGGCATGCAAAGAGCAGCATTTCACATTTTAAAGAACTCCTGGCCCAAATCCTCTGAACAAGGGGCTTTTTGACATTGGCATTGCGTTTATAAGTAGGAGACATCACAATTTAGAAAAATGAATCTAGTTAGCTCTGTAAACACTGGCAGGTTTCACTTTAGGTAGATACTGCTTTCCTAAGAAGAGAGCTCCAGCTTCAACATTTTAGCTTCTGCCAGCACCAGCCATGTGTGATTCTGAAGCATCACTCCTGCATTGCAAGAGACTCTTATTATGGCTATTTCTGCTTGCTGGGTTTCTGTGTCCAAAGCCATTTGTTACCAGGATGCCCCTGCATAGCAAGAGAAGGGCTTTCCTTCTCTCCCTTCTCCCATACTGTCCTTATATGACATACAGACAGATCAGTTTCCTGCTTTCAAAGCCATTTTGCCTCCGTGGCATTTGGCTGAGTCAGCAGCCAGTGGAGTAAAATTTCATAGCAACAGGAGCAATTTTTACTTGCACTGAAACAATATTTGCAACTTGTTTAAGCCTTGGGTAGTTGTCTAGCTGAGGATCCTTTTACTGAATGCAACGTTTCTACCCGTCATTCTCAAATTTGAAAAAGCTAAAAGTCATGATTATATTGTTGACTCAGGAGCTGCACTGAAGTTATACTTGCCACAAAACCTGCAGAGTGACTTTGTCAATGTTTGAGCATATTGTATGTGACTTCAAGTTGCCTGTTGACTTATGGCAACCCCATGAATTTCATAGGGTTTTCTTAGGTAAAAAATATTAACAGGTGGTTTGCCATTGCCTTCCTCTGAAATATAGCCTACAGCATCTGGAATTCTTTGGTAACCTCCCATCTAAGTACTAACCACCGCTGACCCCGCTTAGCTTTCAAGATTGGACAGGATCTGGTGCCTTCAGGGCATGTAGGCCAAAAGTCAAAAATAAATCCCAATAGTTTTAGTGGGACTGATTTTTAGACACGCATGTCTGGGATAGAAGCCTTCCCATGTTTTCCAAAAAGACTTCCATCCAAGCAGTTTACAGATGCAACCCAATTCAATGTCAGCAGTAAAATTTTAAAATAGAAAAATATTTTAAAATGTAATGACATTTTAATAGAATAACTTAATTGTGTTTTATTTTTTATTATTAGGTTCTTAGCTTTATATTTTGGTAGTCTTGCTGTAGTTGTAAGCTACCTTAGGTCCCATGTCAGGAGAAAGGCAGGTTAACAGATAGATAGATAGCTTGTTCCTGTGTCTCCAAAGCTTAGTCTAGAGCAGGCATGGGAATGGGACAGCCCTCCAGATGTTGAATTGCATTCTTCACCACTGGCTGCACTGGCTAAGGGCTGCTAAGGAGTTGCAGTTCAACAACATCTGGCGAGCTGTACAATTCTTATCCTGCTCTAGAGCTAGTAGCTCAATAATCACACCTAGATTTTTCTTCCAATGCATTCCAGCAATTCTATTCTATTCTATTCTATTCTATTTTATTTTATTCACACAAAGAACAAAATGCCTCTTGGAACAAGTACTGTAACACTTCCAAGAGCCGAGAAATGGGAATAAGGAATAGCAATTGTTATTGTATTTATTGTTTTTAAAGGTGATTTTAGACCGTTGCTTTTAATTTACATTTGTTTAATATTTTTTTATGGGGGAGGGTGGGGGGGGTGTTTAGGGATTTTATCTGTATTGTATTTTAATTTTTGTAAGCTGCCCCGGTTGTTTTAACAGAGGGGCGGGGTATAAATAAATTTTAATATTATTATTATGTGTGCCTTCAAGTCATTTCTGATTTATGGTGACCCTAAGGCAACCCTTATCATGGACTTTTCTTGGCTAGGTTTGTTTTTTTAGGGGGCTACCCTTGCCTTCCTCTGAGGCTGAAAGAATGTGACTTGCCCAAGGGTACCCAGTAGGTTTCCATAGCTGAGCATGGATTCAGATCCTGGTCTCCCAGTATTCTCTCTCTGGCTTTTCTTCGTAAACGAAGATTCAGGAAGGACTCATCCCGCGCTTCTGCAAGTGCACTGATGACTAAAAAGGCGATTGGAAACTGCTTAATGCAGTGTAGATGTGTAAATTGCTATTGCTTGAAACAATTTGTAAGCCGCTCTGATAGCCATTGTGGCTGAAGGGCGGGATATAAATACCTAATTAAATAAAAATAAATAAATAAATCCAAGATAAACAAATCCAGTTGCAGAAAACATAGCAGAAGGTCTCCTTGGGTGATATTTCCAGGTTGTGATTCTTTCTGCGTTGTCGTTTCTCTTCAAGACTTGTTCGGCATGAGTTCTCAAATAAGGCTGCAGCATTGTGGATAGTGTGTCTCCATGCCTCCCAATGTGAGGCCAGGGCGGACCATTGTTGGTGATCCATTTGGCCGAGACTGAGATGTTGTTTCAGTGAGTCCTTGTATCACTTTTTTGGAGTGCCCTTCTTATGCTGACCCATGGCGAGTTCACCGGAGAGTAGTATTTTTGGGAGGCGATGGTCCTCCATCCTAGAAACGTGCCCTGCCCAGCGCAGCTGCATTCTCAATATCATGGCCTCAATGCTGGTGTCCCCTGCTTGCTCAAGGACAGCAACATTCATCACACAGTCAGTCCAGTGTATATTTAGGATTGTGCATATACAGCGCTGATGAAAGCCTTCGAGGAGTCGTAAGTGGTGGCGATAGGTGATCCATGTTTCAGACCCGTAAAGGAGAACAGACAGTACAATGGTTCTATATACATTGATTTTTGTGCTTCACCTCAAGTGTTTATTATTCCAGACTCTTTTGTAAAGTCTTCCAAATGTGCTATATGCCTTTGCTAATCTGTGATCGATCTCTTTGTCAATCTTGGCATCTGAGGAGATGACGCTTCCCAGGTAGGTGAACTGCTGAACAGACTTAAGCACAGATTTGCCGACGGCAATGTGAGGATGGTGGTGTTCGTCCTGTGGTGCAGGCTGGTAAAGAACTTCCATTTTCTTCAGGTTGACTTCCAGCCCAAATAGCTCTTGCTGCATTTTTACCCAGTATTCTAGACCAACACTAAAACCACTACACCACACTGGCTGTTGAGAAATAATAATACTTAAGTTAAAAAAAAAAAAAGAGAGATTGACATGGATGTTACTGTGCTTTTGAAATAGCTTAACCCCTGACCTCACAATTGTTCATGCATCTGGAAGAACTTGAAGTAGGGGAAGGACTAAGAGAATAAAAATGATGAAAAAGTACCCTATACATATGGCCTTTGTTTCTTCTAACTGAATGCTCTGAGACAACCTGCAACCAATTATTCTGCATTTTCACAGCTGAGAATAATTCTGATGTGTAGAGCCAAATCCCAGTTTATGGGAGCATGGCAAGTAAATACAGTATTCCTTCCATGTAGCAATATGTTTTTGCTCCCTTGAAACCATGCAACCAGAACTCCACTTTCCAGCTGCCACTATCAGACAAACAGATGCCTAGTAGTAAGCTCCACACATATGGCATGCATTTGTGTCTCCCCCCCCCTCTGCACAACTAGTCTCCTCCCCTTTACAAACTATAATTCTCTTCCACTTCACAATAATGAATGCCCTCCCCCTGGCTAAAACACTTAACTGCCTGTGCCAGCCTGCGGTAATTAAAAGAATAGCACAGTTTCTATGTTACAAAAAAAGTAATAATAATCAGTTCCTTTCAGCTTTTAATACAAAACAAATGACTATTTAATCAGCCACAGTCTGTTGCCAGCTAAACTGGGCTGCACAAAGAAATGCATATATAATCTTCTCAGTGCCTATCCTGTCATAGTACTGTTCTAGACTGTATTATCCTGAAAGATAAATGGTCTTTTCTCTTGTAAAAGTAAAGCAGGCACAAGATCAGGAATGACAAACTCATCACAATCTATGTAATAGCACTTGTCCCAGCCTTCAGCCCGGTTCCTCCCTCCCTCCCCGCCCCCACTGAGGAATGGTTGGAGGAGAGGTGAAATAGTGTGCCTATTTGTGTATGTGTCTCTCTCTGTGTAGATGGGTGAGAGGAATTGAGTACTCACGGAAACATATAAGGTGCGGCTGAAGGCGTAAAAATAAGCTGCCATTCCTTTCACACTGTAAAAGCTAAAGTGAGGCTTGGCTGCATGTTCAACAGCCCAGCCCAACCACACATGGTCTTGGGAACAATGCTAGGTGATGTCACTGGATCGTTTTTATGCGCATTGTACAGGAGGGGGAAAATGTCTCCCAGAAAGGTCCTCAAGTACCCTCCCTTTCATTGTCAGATAGGTCCAGCTAAGATAGAAGTGGACCCTCCACTGGCCTTGCTATCCACACAAAATTAAAATGCATATTTTTTGTTGGTGGTGGTCATAGTCCCTTGGCCTTTTGACTTGCAATAGGCCTGCAGAACATTTGATCTTAGCAACAGACATATCTGACCTCAAAGTAACAGGGTGGCAGTGGTGATCTTTGCCCACAGTAGTGCTCCCAGAATTCTCCAGCCAGCTCTGCATCAGGAGTTTTGGAACTGTGGTCCAAAAAAGTAACTTTTCCATGCTGCAGTTTGAAAAAAATGACTCAATGAGAGACTGCCGGCAAATCCATTACTGGTCAGGAGGGATATAAAATGAGATACAAAAAAGATGGAATACAAAATGTAATAGAAAAATATGTAATAAATTATGAACAAATAAGCAGGGTATACAACAGCCTAATCTGATGATCATGAAATCCTGGGCTTCAGCAATATTAATCCTGTGACAGGCTTATTAAAATAGTCATTCATCTCTGATAAAAATGGCTTGTAAGTGACCAGGCAGAGAAAGACTTTTTGAAAACTGGATTCCCCCCCCCAACATCCTCACCCCCCAGCTTTGGTATATTAGTAATGCATACCCTCCAACTATCCTGCTTTAGCAGGGACATTCCTGATTAATCTACTACCATACCACATTTTTAGCTGCCTTTAAAATGTCCCAGTTCTCTTTCCTCCTCCCACTTTTCTCGTTTTGTCCTCCACTTACTGCAATTGCTGCAGACTAAATGCAAAGTGCAAACGTAGTTTGCACTCCATTAACTCAACAGAGGGGAGGTGTAGGCTTGCCCTTCCCAGTAGGCTCAGACAAAAGCAAGCTGCTGCAGCCTCTTCTAGCTTATATGTTCTTCCTCATGAATAGCTTTTGACATCTTGACCACACACTGATGTTGCTTGGCTGCATATGTCCCAGTTTTCATCATATGTGAAATATTTGAAGGTCTAGTAAATGTCCTGTATTTGTTTGTCCTATACTTGAGTGGGCAGGCAGTATAGACATGATATTTGTGTACCTTTTTGTGGACTTATTTAGATGCCAATGTATTTTTGTTAGAGGCATTACATATCCCATAGGCTTCTATATGTTCCCATGAAATGTGAAAAATATCCAGATGTTACAAGAATAAACTCATCCCTCCAGAAAGCTGATGGATGTTCCCACTGCCTTATTTGTACAGAATATGCTTTTGGTATGCTCCCAAAATGGAAAATCACAGAGAATGTCACAGGCTGCTTTACACATAAAGCATATCCTGGAAATGTAGTGGGCTCTCTATTGAAAGCAGCTAAGCGGTTGTTTTTAAAGACATGACAAGAGCCAGGGTGACTTTGACAGATGAAAGGCAAAGAGAAGTTAGAGAGCCAATGTAGGTTTCTGATAATTATATTAGCGCTGAACTATTCCAAACTGAGAACATTGTGGACCATCAACACAATTGGGTATTGGTTACAAGGAAATGGTTAATTGCACCTTGGTCTTCTAAGCTTAAGAACAAAAATGAAATTTGTACTGTATACATAATTGCACTGGAGTAGAGGAAATATTGTGGTAGATCTTCATAAGTGGCAAAGACTACTGTATTCTCTTTGGAAAGTATACAGTAATTCAGTTTGATTAAGTCAGGATAAAACTGGAAGACCGGAGCCCAATACCCTGTTAAGACAGGAACTTACTGGTGAGTCATGTAAGATCCTAATGTCATGTCCACCTATCAGCCACGTTTGTCCATCTGTAAAGGTGAAACAGTATAGCACCCTGCTTTCACTAGTAATATACACAGGAAATGCTACTACTACTACTACTACTACTTACAACAAGCTCAATTTGTTACAATTTATCCAGCATCCTGAATCCTTTTGGACATTAAGTATTTGTTTTGTGGGCACCAAAAGTTCAAAACATTTCAAATTGTGAGAGGCAGTGAGAATGATGGTGCAGTGAAAACTGGATCACATTCTGCCAAACACCAACACGTATCTGTTGCAGAACCTGGGAGGGGGGACTTTTTTTGACCACAAATCCTACAATCCCACAGCTACTATGGACATTGCTCATACTGGATGGAGGATTATGGAAGCTATAATAAAAAGTAACTCTCCAAAGTTCAAGCAATCCCTCAAATATTTAAGATTAGCCAACACACATAGTTAAATAATTAATTTGATATTTTTAATAGATATAGCCGGTTCTACCGAGCCTTGTTTTATTTATTTATTTATTTATTTGACTTATATCCCACCTTTCTCCAACATGGGATCCAAGGTGGCATACAACCTTTAAAAAAACACAATACAATTGAAAAGCTTTACAAACATTAAAATATATTTAAATTAAATTTCTATTTAAAAAACACTACCATAGTTAAAATGTAGATTAAAAACAGTGTTTAAAAACACATATACAACATAATATAACAGAAGCAACAACAACAGCCCCCATTAAACACTCAGCTTTCCACATCATATTAAAAATCCAAAGCCTCCTTAAATAAAAAGTCTTTACCTGGCAGCAGAAAGACAGCAGGGAGGGGCACAACTGGACCTCCCATGGAAGGGAGTGCCATAGCCTGGGAGCAGCCACAGAGAAGGCTTCTAATAGTGTCCCTATCCAACCGAAAGGAATAGTCTATGCAACCAGAAAAACCAATGAGGATGGAATGCTATTTTATAATGATCTCATTTAAAAAAAATTACCATTGACACAATGTTTATATTTTTAAAATTCATCTGGGAGAAAGGAGAAAATTTAGAACTGTGAAAAGTATGGAACTGGCAGAATGGGGGTCTATATTACCATTTTCATCCAATAATAATGATCAAAGTCAAGATTATTATTATATATAGTTGTGTGCCCTCAAGTCATTTCTGACTTATGGTGACCCTAAGGGGACCCTATCACAGAGTTTTCTAGGCAAGATTTGTTCAGAGGGGCTTTGCCAATGCATTCCTCTAGAGGCTGAGAGAGTGTGACTTGTCCAAGGTCACCCAGTAGGTTTCCATGGCCAAATGGGGATTCAAACCTTGGTGTCAAGAGTCATAGTCCAATGCTCAAACCACTGCACCAAACTAGCTCTATTATTATACATTACTATTACCATATAAAACAAGAAAATATTGCAAATAACAATTATTACACATTACCATTTGTTATTTGCAATTCTTGTTTTATATAAAGTTTTTAAGGAATAAAAAACAGCAAAAAAAGTCAAAGATCCACTAGATGCATCATACCAAACAAGCCTTCCTGCGTCAAGATCTGTACTGTACCTTCAAAGCTACATTCATGTTCTTAATCTCCCCCAGTCTAAATAAGGATATCATCTGATCATAAATCCACCTTTTCCTATTCTTGCTTCCTTTATTAGAATTACATTTATGGCCCTTCCCCCTCCCACCCCATAATTGCTAGTTTCCTCTAGTCACAATGTTATTATATCAAGTACATTTTGAACTTTCTGTATTTATCACAACCAGTGGATTTCAAATCAAATTATTTTATTTATTTTTAAGAAAACAACTCCAAAAATTTTCCTGTCAATATACCTTCTGTTTTTACATCTTGTTAAAACCCTTTGAGCTGTTCCGCTTGAGCTGTTCCATTTATCCCCAGGAGTTTTTCTTTTCAACTTATTAACATGTAATAAATATTTTGAGTCTTAAATTACCCCTTCTATGATCAATTTTATTTTAGAATAGTGTTTGTCCTTGCTGCTCTTATACACAGATGTCAGGGATTCACAGGGATTGACCTTAAACCTCACTTCCTTTTTCTACAGGACTCTGGTCATTAAAAACTGCAGTTCTAACTTCAATCTAATTTCGCATACAAAAGGTTCTAAGTCTCTCATGATTAAGATGATTTGCTTTCTGCTTCTCGCTAGCAAAAGAAGATTGATTCAATAGATTTCCATCTGATAATCCGCTGCTTTCTTTGATTGGGCCCTGTGGGTGAAGAACTATATACCAGCTAGTGTACTATGAGTGTTAGAACGGAGAATTCATTTGGACTGGCAAACCAAATTACAATCACTACAATGATTTTTATAAGATAACATGTTGCTTTAATTGTTCTATTACTTGCTACTTCAAAAGAAAAAGAAAAAGGTCAGGTTTACAGGAGAATGGCATAACCCTGCCAAAATTCCACATAAAATGGCTTTAAAAATGCTCCAAGAATTAACTAGGGAACCATAGCCATTAACTTCCCTTCCAAGAGGTACTGTCCACTTTTGTTACATTAATTTTGAAATGTAACTTCATTACTCCCTCATTACTGGGGGAAGCCCAGTAAGCTAACTATATTATCTATAGGTAGATAGTTCCTGAAAGCCAGCATGGCATAGTGGTTTGAATGTTGGACTATGACTCTGGAGTCCAGGGTTCAAATCCCTGCTCAGCCATGAAGCCCACAGTTCCAAGCTATGAAAACATGGTATTCACCATAATGCCATCAGGTTTTTCTTCCTGCTCCTCCTCTTCTTCCCAATGTTTTAACATTTTACTAACTCTTGGTTCAAATTAATAATTACACTGGTGGGTTTTGTAGTTGTAAAGCTAACCCAAGCAAGCTGTACAATCTTCCATTTGTATACAATGTTTTTCCCTGGGCACAATCCTGGGGAGCATTAGTGTGAACAAAATGGGGTCATGAACACTGTTGGCTCTAGGTAATTTTCAGGGGTCTGGAGCAAGATGGCTTCAGTGTCCCCTAAGAATCCCTCCCACATCTCAGGAGACCTAGATGATACTGCTACCATTGGTCATTCTTTTGCCCTCTCCTTCAGACCCAATTCCAAGCATCACAAGGGTAGAAGCCAAGTTGGAGGTGCTTCTCTCTGTGTTCACTCATCACTTCATATGCTCTCCAAAAGCACAAATGAACAGCTAACAATAGCAGGGAGAAGCAAGCCCAGGAGGCTCCATCCAAAGTAAGCAGTCTTGGGTAATTACCCAGTCATGTTGATCTCTGATGTGCCCTTTCTGTGACTGCATCTTAATTTATTACTCGCACAAACTCATGAGGTTACTCCCTTTATTCTTTCTGGAAATATATCTAGATATCCAGGGAGCCTTGCATGTAAAGATGTATCATTGAATACCAAAGTCAGGACTGTCTATGCCATCATATTTCTGATTTCTCTGTATGGTTTTAAAAGCTGGATAGTGAAGAAAGCTGACAGGAAGATAATCAACTCATTTGAAACATGGTGCTGGAGGAGAGTTCTACAGATACCATGGACTGACAAAGCAGAAAATAAATGGGTCTGAGAGCAAATCAAGTCTGAACTCTCCTTAGATGCCAACATGATGAAACTGAGACTGTTGTATTTTGGGCATATCATAAGAAGACTTGAAGGCCATAGGAAAAGAGGAAGACTACATTAAAGGTGTATAGACTCAATCAACAAAGCTTTACATTTTTCAGACCTTAACAGGGCTGTTGATGACAGGGTGACTTGGAGCTCTCTCATTCATAGGGTTGCCATAAGTCAAAGTCAACTTGACAAAAACTGACAATGGTACCAGGGAGCTTCATATCCCAATTTGCATCTATGGTCAGTTAGAATATGTCTTTCTTGGGAGCTACCCAGCCTGCAGAGGAATACCCATGCCGATGGAGGAGACTTCATATGATAGGGAAGAGGCACGACCAGCTGAAAACAATATTGGAAGACTTCTTCACCTGACAACTGCTTGGTAAATTATTCCTAGTATCTTGAAAAGCTTAATTCATTAATAGTTGCTTCATTTTATTTTAAGAAGTAGCAAAATATTTCTGAACCTGTCACCTTCGTTCTTGATAAATACATTGAATTGGAAATGGGGGCTGATTTCTTGCCTATATTGAGACTTCGCTTCATCCACAAAATGGCCATGTTAATCTAGTTGGTAGAGAGTTTAAGGGAAACTCTGAAAACAGGTCCATCTGTGTGATCCTGGTTTCTCACATATTCAGAATGTAACAGATGAATAAGAACGAGTGATAATTTATCCCTAAAGCATATAGAAACGACTGCTAGGCAGCAATCTTGCTGAGTTTGCTGGGCAAAGGCAGCTGATTGTCACAAGACCTTCTCCTACTACAGTTCTGATTTTTAGCAAAATATATATGAACACAGGATCAACATGTGGAATAGAAATTTTGATTTGGAGGAAATTTAGATCTTTATGAGGAGGAGTCCCCCCCCCCAAAAAAAATTATTGGGCCACACAGACCTTCATGTAGACAGGGTTTTCAAAATATGGTTCAAAGATCATATTTTGCCATTTTTTAACAGTACACTCATTACTAGTATGTCCATCCTTTTTTGTATGTACATTTAAAGGAAGTAGCAAATAGCTATTCCCATACACCACACAAAAAGGAGAACACTTGTTTTAATTATGACTCATTCCAGCCACAAGAGATTCCTACATAGTGGCTCAATTCAGAATCACTAATTTCAAGATGAGAAACTAGCCTTGAAAAAACAATTTGTTCCTAGCAGAAAAAGCTTCGTCAGAATGCAAGACAAGGAAGGATTAATGTGGGAGAGCCAGCAGTTACAGGAAAAAGAGCAAAACAGATTGATTTAGCTGGTTATGTAAATTGAAAGTGAAATCTGTGACAATTTACACACACTGCAGCAATGCAACCATGCTAGATAAAAATAGAATTGCATATAGAACAACCAAGGAATGGACAGGAGGGAGTATAGTGCAAAATTACAGCAAGAAATCATCACAGCTGTCAACCAATGATACTCAGTAAAATAATGCACGCAGGGTCTTCCATTTTGGATTATGTACACACAGGACTAGAAGACTAGGACTGAGAAGTGCAGCTATGAAAGAACTAGAGAAGATTCTAAAGTGCAAAGATATAAAACTGAACATTGGGATTAGGATTATCTAAACCATCGTATTTCCCATCACCATGTACAGATGCGAGAACTGGACAGTGAAGAAAGCTGATTAAAAAAAATCAACTCATTTGAGATATGGTGCTGGAAGCGGATACTGTCAACAGCCAAAAAGACAAAACAAATGGGTCCTAGAACAGATCAAGCCTGAACTCTTCCTGGAAGCCAAAATGACTAAATTGAGGCTGTTGCACTTCAGCCACATCATGCGAAGGCATGACTCACTGGAAAAGACAATAACACTAGGAAAGGGGGTGGGCAGTAGAAAGAGAGGAAGACACCATACCAGATGGATAGGCTCAGTCATTGAGGCCATGGCCCTGAACCTGCAGGACCTGAGCAGAGTTGAGGACGGGGGACTTGAAGGTGTCTCATTCGCAATACGTCTTTAACAGAAGATTTGGTACCAGAGGTAAAAATAACATGAAAAAATAGGGACAGATTCCTGCGCCACAAAAAGGAAGAACAGTTCAACATCTTTGAATAAACTTTTAATCCCAAACTAATAATATGCAAATGGAAAATGAAACCACCAGGTCAGGTAAACCTTGCGTAAGTAACAAAAACAATTTGAACCTTCTAGAGACAATTTGAGGGCTTCTTCCAAAATGCATCCAGGGATGACTTTTCCTTCACTGGCCACTACTCTTCTTATGATTTCCAGTTTGATTGCCAAACTTAGAGATCTATGCTTCTTTAACATGCTAGGGGGTGGGTGGGGGGAGCTGCTGAAGGAAGCTTATCTTTTCTCTCTGTTTTGTTCTTCATGCATGCTCAGTTAAGAAATTTTGGAGGCAGCTACTGTTCACCTTGCCTATGGTAGGCAGACATGCAGCTATAGTAGGATAGGCTAGAATAGAAACCCATTCTTTCCCAGCTAAAGTTTTATTGCAGTGTTTATTGCAGATATACTGCTGCAATACAACACCAAAATTGTGTTTTTTTTCCAAAACCACAATCTTCCCAATGCTGATGCTGCTAAAAAAAATTAAACCCTTCCTGCTAGACAGAGGGCTAAGAGGAAAAGCAGGGCTGGCTGGTTTTGAAAAGACCTTGTAAAAAGGAGCATCTTCATCATAGGCTTTGTTAACAGAGGCATGCCTGCACTTACACTAGCAGGAAAAGCCTTTCTGCAGGAATAGGAATTATGGGATACTTCTTGAAACTGATAGAATGCATTTGTTTCTACTAGAATGAATCTTTCAGCATTTTCATATGTGATAGGCTTCAGTTAGCTCTGAACATTTGTATGTATGCATTTGCTTAAGGACAGTGGGAAAAGTAAAGGGTAGGTATGGGGAATGTAAAATCAACTTCCTGGCTAGAACAGATTTTACATTTATTGATTAAAATGCATCTTGTGCCACCATGGACAACATATTAATATGGATACTACCAACTATTGCTAACAGCGGTTGACCAACAGGAACTTTATCTTGCCAGTTCTTAAACAACTGTGCTGCTGCTGACTTGTTTCTGGACACAGTTCCATTCATATTTATACTGATAGCCCCAAGCGATTTCAGATCTAGGCCAACTTTGCTTTCAGGAACCTCTCTGCCAATATGGAAGTGAAAATCTGTCAGTTTCATTTTTGTTGCATTTCTCAGACTTGATCCATCCAATTTCTCTTGTCAGTCGCAAGTATGTCTTTTTCTTCCAGCACAAAGATTTGTGCATGTTTAGGGGCTGCAATTTTCCTAATGAACACTTTTAAAACATTTTTCTTAAAGTTTACATTTTCTACACACTTTCCCCACTGACAAAGTGCCTTTACTGGCATGTAGGTCAAACAGTAACTCCTTTTCCCATTCACTTTTTTTCCTGACCTATATTTTGTCTGCAATGAATGAATGATTTTGCCTCAAGGAACACCATACTAGGGGCCCATCTACATGAGGAGAAAATAATCTAAAGTACTTCATAGTACTGGCATCTTGCAGCAGCAGCAACATGTCTAAATGGTTTTTCTGGCCTCAGGAGCCCCCATAAGCCTCTCATTCCTGATGGTGGTTGCGAGTGATTTACTCGCATTAATTCTTTAATGTCATCCCAAGGTGCACTGGTGCGATAGAGGGATTATTCGATTTTCTAAGAAAGCAAAACAGAAAATATGGATCCTTTTAATCGCCTTAGCGAGTGATTGGTAAAGCAAAAATCCAACATGGTGGCAGTGGGTGCTTGCCCTCCCAGCGAGCCCCACCCCTGGTCTTCCTCGGCTAATCAGCTTTGTGCTTCCCTTCAAGTTTTTTATTGTTCTATAGTCCAAATGAGCAAAAATGCACACCCGCCTCATGGTTTGTGAAAAAGTACGGGGAAATCTGCAAAGGCTTTTACCCCATTGTTTTTGCTGCTTTGGGCCACCCTCCTTCCGAATAGAGTGGATTGGTGCTGGATCCTATTTAGACAAGTAGGATTCCCAACAAATTCCATGAGGGGTATTTTCACCGTTTAGATGGCCCCTAGATTAAAGATATAATTCAGCAATATCAAAACACAGTTGGATGATGATGATTACTATTATGCTGTGTACTGCTATAAAAATGAACTGTTCAAACATATTAAAATTAACTGAATACATTTCTGAAAATCCATACCAGGGCTATAAAGGTACATTTCAGAATGTATTTGGGACTTTCAGGTTTCCATGGATTTCATTTTTCCTTTCACTGTTTACAAAAACTACGGTCTGCTATTATGTGCAAATGAGAGTCAGTGCTGAGCAAGATTATCCCCAAGTCGTGTTTTGCAAATCCAATTCAAACCATGGTTTGGAGACAATTTTAGTTAATGATAATCATAGCCCAGACTTAGACATAATGACAAAACTATGGTTATAGAAAATCAAGAGTTGGGAATGGAATCCCTGGTTGTATTGATAGGGAGAAGGAAAGGAGGAGATAGCAGACCACAAAGGTGAAAGCCATTTTTGATCTCTACGACTGTAGTCTGAGATCACAGGAAACACTGTCATCTGAATTGTACCATACCATCTGGAACCCTATAGCCTTTTTAAAGAAGTATTTCTGGAATTTGTGGATGTGATTAATTTAATGCCAGTGCTACTGCATTAACACTGGGAGTTCTGGACAGTATTTCCATTGCTGCAATGGCAGTACCCATTCCAAAATTTCATTGCTTGGCAATGCATGTTCATTCTTTCAAACTGGATCAACTACTGCAACAAGGCAAACAGCAAATTACTTGAAGTCATAATAATCACAGGGACACAAGCAGCCATTTTCAACAGGGATAAGATATACTCAAGTAACCTAGAAGAAGTTTGAAGTACTGTACAGCTATACCTCACAATGTGTCCCTGCACATTACTTCTTTAACAGAAGATTTGGTACTAGAGGTAAAAAATAACATGAAAAGAATAGGGATAGGTTACTGCATCACAAAAAAGAAGAGCAGTTCAACATGTTTCAACAAACTTTTTATCCCAAACTAACAATATGCACATGAGAAATGAAACCACCAGGTCAGGTAGACCTTGCATAAGTAACAAAAATAATTTGAGCTTTTTAAAGACAATTTGAGAGCTTCTTCCAAAAAGCATCCAGAGATGACTTTTCCTTCCCTGGCCACCACTTTTCTTATGATTTCCAGTTTGGTGACTAAACCTGTAGACCATGTTTCTTTAACATGCTACAGGTAGCTGGTGAGGGAATTTATCTGCTTTTCTCTTTACCCTCCATTTTGCTGTTCACATAAGCACAGTAAGGAATTCTGGAAGCAGAAGCTGTTCACCTTGCCTGCTGCAGGCAGGAACACACAACTCCAGCAAGGTCAGCTAGAGTGGAATCCCATTCTTTCCCAGCTCAAATATGACTGCAGTGTTTATTGCCGACATACTACTGCAAGGCAACACTGAAAGTCTTGCATTTTTTCAGCCCTCCTTCACCATCCTTCTAATACTGATGCTGCTAACAAAAATACTTCCAGCCAGCCAGAGGACTAAAAAGGAAAAGTGTGGGTTGTGTGGGTGTAAAAAGACTTTGTAAAAAAGAGCTTTTTTGTCAGGGAGCTTGTTAACTGAGAAATGCTTGTATTCTGGGATTATAATTCAAATGCCTTTTTTAAAAAAGGCATCTCTTTGATTCAGATGATGTCAGTAGTTTAGCCTACACCTGTCTGCGGTCATCAATTCAATTGTCTAATTTGGTCAGCTTCTCAATACAATAATCCCACCCTATGTGCTACAAGCAACAAGGTTGTTTTCCTCCTGAAAGAGCCAACTGCTTTGACCTTCTAAGCAACAACCAATTCTGTCTCCAATCCTGCAGCCTTGTATTGTAAGGAAATGTATAGAAATGCCCTTAAAACAAATGTTTTGAAATTTGTTTAAGTAAAGGAAAGCCAACGTATGTTTACATTGGAGTGAATAGCAATCTTTGCTCCATGGCAATTATAGCAGTTGGTATCATCTCCTAATTTTGGTATAGTATGACATTAGCCTATTAAGAACAGCCATGACTGGGTCCTCTTCATAATTTACTATATATATTTGCATCGGTGATCAGCCCACATACAGCCAAGAAGTCACTCTCCTTTCTGCTTTGCTTAATGAAATTCCATCCATGTAAATAAATATTTGATACAATTTTGTCCAACTGAAGCAAACTCCTTCTGCATCCCTTACATTGTTGTTGTTTGTCCTAAGGTGAACCTATCACAGGGTTTTCTGAGGACTGAGAGTGTGTGGCTTGCCCAAGGTCAACAAATGAGTCTTCATGGCTGAGTGGGGATTCAAACCCTGGTCTCCAGAGTCATAGTCCAACACTCAAACCACCATGTCATTTATTTATTTATTTATTTAGGTATTTATACCCCTCTCTTCAGCCACAAAGGCTCTCAGAGTGGCTTACAAATTGTTAAGCAATAGCACCTACACATCTACACCACTTTTTTATAGCGTGCTAGGCACTCTCCAAGTGGTTTCCGATGTATGTTAGCTAATTGCCCCCACAAGCCAGGTACTAATTTTACTGACCTACGAAAGGATGGAAGGCTGAGTGAACCTTGGAGCCCTTGGGTTCAAACTCGCAACAATGTGGCTGTAAGTACTGGCATTGTGGCTGCAGTACTGGCAACAATGTGGCTGCAGTACTGGCAGTACAGCGCACCACTGTGCCACTAGGGTCCTCATGCTGGCTCCGTATCCCTTAAACTCCAATATTAATATAAAATTAATTCTCCATCCCATATGGGGATGGGCCCTATTACTTATTTATTTTGACTTCCAACAAAAAAAGATGAAAACTTCCACTGGCTTCAGCCGATGAATCAATAACCTGTGAAAGGATTTAAGGCATTGGGGGGGTCATGAGAAGAGGTATATAGATCTGATACACCCAGAAATTCACAACGGTAAACAAAATACATTTAAATACATTTCCCCCCTGAAAGTATGTGGCCCTGAATTCTCAAAACACATTAGGTTTAAAAGGTATGGAAGCCAACAACTAATATGAAATGAATTATTAAAAGTACATCAAAGATTAAAGGAAACAAATTTTCTTTTCCCTGTTGTTTTTGAAGATACAGAAACACCTAATCTCTTTTTAACTTGAGATTGATCAATTACATCCTCCAGACTACCTCCAGATGACATTTTCCAGCAAATATTTGCAAGAGGTCTGCAATGCCTCTTGTTCAATTGCAAGGTTGTTTCTGCAACTATTGAAAGTGTTCTTTAGTACAAGGTCTATCAATTAAATAACTAGACTGTGTTTCTACGTTTCAGACAAATAAAGGATTGCTGATTGGAAATGCTTGAGTGATGACCTTGAACATGTCTGAACTTGCACGACAAACATCAACACTCTTGGCCGTTCAGTTAATTGTCAGTCGTCGTTTAAAGCAGCTGTATTGTCTGTTGTGTGCTGGAAAAATGGTAAGTTTAAAAGTCAAGCAATGTGTCAACATACTTCAATCTTCCTGTCAACACTTTCCCATCCAAGAAATGACTACTGATTCACCTTCCCTTACATATACTCAAGGTTGTCATATTGCCACCCAGAGAATTTTCCCTGTACTTTTCACATCAACAAAGCAGCTCCCTCCCCCACATCAGGTGTACCATTGTCTGCCTGGCTCCTGTAGTCACAAGAAGCTAGTCCTGGTTACTATAGGGTTACTGTAGTCAAGAGAAGCTAGTCCTCACTACTGTAGTCACTGTCACCCTATTCAGCTACAATCTGGCAACCTTTCCCCCTCACTCACATCTACTCCTGCAGACTGCATAGTACAAAAAGGCTGTGCAAGGCCAAGTTCCCACTTCTACATCAGAATAAGACCATTATTTTTGTGCAGAACGTGGAAAAGTAACTTTTTTTGGAGGACAACTACTAGGATGCTCCAGCCATTGTGGGTACAGGCCACAGTAACTGGGGATTCTTGAAGCTATATGGCACAGGAAAAAAGCAGACAACAACACCATAGCTTTGAAGGAATCTGTTGCCAAGCGGCCATGACTGGGTTGTTGTACAAAATCCTGTAAGACAGAGCTTCAGCTCATATTATAGCCACATTTTAGTGTGAAAAGGACTGTATGTCTCTCCCGTTGACACACTTTAATGACAGTGCTTTATAGATGAGATGCCCATGTAGTTCTGTTTTGGAAATTTTTATGTGAAAACGTTAATGCAAACCAACAGACCATAAAACCTGGAAACATATGATAGCAGCTGCCAAGGGGAAAGCTTTAATGATTAATACGGTTATACAATTCACTTTTATTACACAGGGAAGAGGTTCAAAATCTGGAACCCAAACCACAGAGCAATACTCCTGGAATCCACAGAGAAGGAACAGGTGAAGTTGTAGGCAGTCTGCAGAAAGCACTGCCACATTTTATTTCAAAGCAATCAGCTACAATAGGCTACAACAGAGACTATTTGCCCAAATAAAAAGAAGCCTTGCTTTTTACATTGCCCCTCTTACGGGTAACCAGGTCTGGTACTGTACACATCACCATCTCCCCAGCAGTTCCAATGGCCACCTCCTCCAAGGGTTCCTGGGAGACCCTTTCAAGGAATGCCCCATTTAAGAGAGAGAGTGAGAGCAAACGATTTTTAAAAGGCGGCAAAAACCTACAGAAAGAAGATATTGCAGGACCTTATTCCATGTTACTCAGTAAACTATTTTGAGAACATTAGGTTGAAAGGTTGGATATAAATATTGTAAACAAATAGCTGTTGTAATCAAAGGGATAACTGTGTCTGTGAAGACACACCCAACTAAAGGTGGTGGCAGGTTTGGGTGTGCAACGCCAGTACCCTGGTGAGATCAAATTCTTTTACCCCAAAAGGCTCTGATGCTGAATATAAAGTTCAAAAAAGGAGGAAGTTTATTTTAAAGAACAAAAGTAAAGGGCTTTCTCCCCAGCTCTAAAATCTTGAAATAAAAGGTACTTTACAGTTTGAGTTTCAGCAATCTTCAGGGTATCATCTCTCTGGGTTTGATCTTGGTTTGATCTCCTCACTCAATGGAGCTGGTGCAGGGCCTTTCAGCTCCTGATTCCTTTGACTTATTTGTTGTTGGCAACTAATTTGGCTAAATGGTGTAAGAAATGCCCTTTCCAGCTGTCTGTGCCTGTTTGCCACCAATAAAACATCTCCCTGAAAGCTCACAGCAAAGACTGAGCAAAACTAAAAACTTCTAGCTAGAACAGAGCTTGCTGGGAAGGGACAAACCAAACCTGCAAAATTGCAGGGGAATTCTTCAGCTCCTCCCACAACTTTAATACAATGAAATATTCCTATGCTCAGACATACTAAGGCGGCAGCTAAAAAGGCCAATGCAATTTTGGGCTGCATCAATAGAAGTATAGTGTCTAGATCAAGGGAAGTAATAGTGCCACTCTATTCTGCCTTGGTCAGACCTCACCTAGAATACTGTGTCCAGTTCTGGGCACCACAATTCAAAAAGGATATTGATAAATTGGAGCGTGTCCAGAAAAGGGCAACTAAAATGGTGAAAGGTCTGGAAAATGATGCCTTATGAGGAGAGACTTAGGGAGCTGGGTATGTTTAGCCTGGAAAAAAGACGGTCAAGAGGCGATATGATAGCCCTGTTTAAGTATTTGAAGGGGTGTCACATTGAGGATGGAGCAGGCTTGTTTTCTGCTGCTCCAGAGACTGGAACACGGAGCAATGGATGCAAGCTCTAGGAACAGAGATTCCACCTCAACATTAGGAGGAACTTTTTGACAGTAAGAGCTGTTCGGCAGTGGAACACACTCCCTCGGAGCGTGGTGGGGTCTTCCTGCTTGTAGGTCTTTAAACAGAGACTGGATGACCATCCGTCAGGGATGCTTTGATCGTGATTTCCTGCGTGGCAGGGGGTTGGACTGGATGGCCCTCGTGGTCTCTTCCAACTCTGCAATTCTATGATTCTGTGAACTAAAACAAAGGAAAATGCAGGGGGGATTCAAACAGTCCTGGCTGGACATCACAGTATCACTCTACAAAACAGCATCTTTCAGACTAACTAGTTTATTCTTATACCAGGGGAAACAGACTTGAGTCGACAAAAGCTTGTGCTAGAATAAACCACTTAGTCTCAAAGGATTCCTTTGTGTCTTATAAAATATGGTATGTGGTAATACGACTCAGAGCTTGAAAAAATTACCTATGTTTACTGGGCATTCTGGGAGTTGCAGTCCAAAAGTTAATATATTCTGGTGTGACCAAAGGGAAGAGGTAAAGGAACCACACAGATAAGGAATGGGATTCCACAATGCAATTTTAGTTGCTCAGTGTATTTTGTAGACTATCAATAAAAGATGTGAAACTTGATGGTATGAATGGTAAACAGGTAATACTAATAATAAAATTTATTTCTATCCCGCCCCTCTGCAACGCAATCGGGGCGGCTTATAGTATAAAACTCTATAATTACATCGATACCCTAACCCACCCACCCCATAAAATAATATTAAATTAGAAAAGACTGAAAAACATACAATAATTAAAATAGAAGAGAGAAAAAATTCAATGGCAGCTCAAAGGGAAAAAGACAGCCGAATCTTCTGTAAGTAGGTACAGGACACTCTATGAAATGACTAAGATATCTTTGTCAGTTTATTGATCCAATAGGACTACTGCTTGCTAGCTAACTGTTAAGCATCTAGGATTTTATTTCATATTTCTTCTATAGCTTTTAATTAGATTCTGAAAACATTCTACACACATTTGGCAAATAAAGCTCACACCAGAAGGCTGCTTTCATCCAGAAATAATATAAATAATAATCCAGCAGCTAAACTGCATTCCTGACCCCTAGAGTGAAAGGGATTAGCCTTATAATAAATTACTTTTAATAGCCAGCACGTTTTAGGAAATGCATATGTAATATGTTAATATACCACTTACTTTAGCTATTAAAGGGAAATGGTTTCAGGGTCAGTTCCAAAGCCTTCTGAAAACAATGGGCATTCCTGTGTGATATTCTGTAGTTTTAGGGAAAGGGACATTAGCAGAGTGTGCTTTTAAAAAAATTGTGTAGAATGTTTAAGGTCACATTCTGAAAACCCATCTTGGTTGCATTTTCTAGAACTCAGTGATTTGTCATTTGCTTCTTGAGAGTATATTGTTTGCCCGGCATTCATATGATTGATGACCTATTCCCACTGGTGCTTCTTACAAAACACAACTACCATTTCTGAAAGGGAACAAAATGTTCTCAATTCAATGGGCACATTCACATGACATGACAAGCCAGGAAACTGGGCTTCTCAGTGCAGAAGCAGTAGGAGCAGCTAAACCAATCGTGGAACTTTGCTCAATGGTTTGTTTATCATGGCATACCAACATGGCTAGCTATAGTTCTCTGGCTTGTTTCTTTTTCAGTAAGCCCGAGGGCCCATTTACATGGCAAAAAAACCCAGAGAAGAATTTGTGTCAAGCCCTAGTAGTTAACATACATCACGGGCTAGTCAGAAGGAGGGGTAGCAAAAAGCCCAGTTAGCCTGTGACTTTCCATCCCTCTATTTTTCAGGAACTTTTTTAGAAAGTCTGAGACAACCCATGCTATTGGTTGTCTGAACAATCAGGAACCATCCTGGGAAATGGAATGATTAATGATTGGTCAGACATTGGAGGGGGCGGGCTTGCAAGGGAAGCCTTGGAATTCATCCACCATTTTGGTATGGCCCTCCGTAGGGTCCTCCACTGGGTCCAAAGCTGCCAGCTGAGAGCCAGTTGAGGTCTCTCCCCTCTCTGGCCCTTTCTCCTGGCTCACCGCTGCTGCAGAGGCTTCTTCCATCGGGGGACTGGTCCCTCGGTGAAAGAAGCTGTTATAGGCAGTGGTGAAGCAGGTGAGTGCTGAGCAGGCCAGCCACCACCCACACGGCTATGGAGAAGTCCCCCCTTCCCCATGCGCTGCGTGGCTACGAAGCCCCCCACCCCATGTGGCTGCCTCCCACCCTCACTGCCGTGCGGGGCGAAAAGAGGCTTCTCTGTCACTGTCAGTGATGGAGAAGCCTGCTCACCCCATGCAGCTACTCCCTCCCGCCCTCGCCGGAGAAGCCCCCCTCCCACACGGCTACTCCCTCCCACCCTCGCCTCGCCACCCTGTATGGGTACTGCCTCCTGCCCTCACCACCGTGCAGGGGGAGGCTTCTCTGTCACTGACAGTCATGGAGAAGTCACCCCCCCCACCCCGCATGGTGACGAGGGCAAGAGGGAGTAGCTGTGTGGGGCGGGGGGGGGTTCTCCGTGACTGACAGTGACAGAGAATCCATTCTCCGCCCTGCACAGCAGCAAGGGCAAGAGGGAGTAGCCGCACGGTGTATGGAGCTTCTCCGTGACTGACAGTGACAGAGAAGCCACCCCCTACCCCGCGCAGTGGCGAGGGCAGGAGGCAGTAGCTGCGTGGTGGGCTTCTCCTTGACTGACAATAGAAAATGGGGAAAAAATCTGGGTAGTAAGAAAATCACTTCGTTCCATTAACTGTGCTAATCTCGGAAAGCTCTCAGTGAGACAGACTGAACATAGACAAAGAAGGAGAACGCAGCAACAGGAAGTCTACAGGATTCACCAGCTCCTCAAGTCAATATTTTGACAACTGCCATTTCCAAACAAAGCAAATAAAACACAACAAAACGTGATTATAATTGAGGAGAGAAGTGCATGAAGAGAAGCAAAAGTCTCCAGGGCATTTGTGTTTGCATAACCAATGGCACATAGAGTAATTAATTTGCTTTTTAAAAATAGTCATATGCACCAAACTGTTGTTGAAAACAACAATTCCACCAGTATATGGTGATGCTTTCCAGAGGGCAGAGAGGTATTTCCCAAAGGAGTTAAAAATCTGAACTTTCTAAGAGTTTGGGGAACAAAGGAAGAGGACAAAGGCAAAGAGAGAGGCCAGTGTAATATAACAGACAAACATGATTGAATACTAGTAGGTGTGCTTAAGATTCATTAAATCCCATTCAGAATGATGCTTGTAAAGATTAAATACAATAAAGAAACCCACGGAGGGAACTCTTTAATAATTGTTCCATGTTATGGACTTTATATCACTTGCTGTGTTAATATTGTAACCTAGCAGGCAATATAACATCCACCAATCTCAATGGAAATAGCAAGGCGTACGGGTATAGAATTGTTAAAAGGAATGGAGCTTCGATTAACTCACAACTCTGCAAGGCTGCTGATCTACTCTGCTGGTTAGCATGGAGCTTAGGCAGCTGTAGATTCAGAATTTCTACAGTAGTGTTCCTACCTTCAACAGCAGCCATGCCTGCAAATAGAGCATTCAAGGTCGGGTAGAAAATACAGGTCGACCCACATGTCTACTGGACCAGTATCTACTGTTTCACTTAACTATGTCCAAAAAAATAATTAAAAAAAAGTCGTTTCTAGGCAGCTAGCTAGGACTATGTTGGCAACTGTCAGCCAGAGGACTTTTTCTTCAGTTGCCCCTAGACTCTGGAACAGCCTGCCTGAAGAGATACGACAGCTGAATACAGTGTTGGAATTTAAAGTAGCGTTAAAGACCAGTCTCTTCCGGCAGGCCTATCCAGATTATTTTAACTTGTGGATTTTAAACTGTGCACTAATTGTTTTAAAATGTCTTAGTCTTACTTGGTTTTTTAAAAATTGCTAAGTTTTTAACTGATATGTGTTTTTAACTAACATTGTAAGTTAAAGTGTTGTTCCTTGCCTCATTCCATAGGAAGAGGCCAGTAAGAAATAAATATGATGATGATGGAACTTGGACCAGAAATCATTCGTTTCAATAAGGTTTGCTATTATCCACATATCCAAGGTTAAGTACAGGAACGTATCCCATGCAGATACGAGGGGCGGCCTATACACTGCTTTCCTTTTCCTATGAAAACCCAGTTAAGACCTGAAGCAACCTTATGTGATTTAATCTCACAAATAAGGTTTGCTGGAGGTGCCCTCCTCTGTGTCCTACCACTGGCGAAATAAGCTGTTGGAGAACATGAGAGAGGGCCTTCTCTGCTGTGGCATCAACATGGGTGTCATTCTGCCACCAAGTAAAAATACAGTGTTTTACTAAAGTCTTTGGAACCTAATTGTGCATAGTTTTCAATTATCTTAGAGGCTTATCACATGAGGGAAGGAAGCAGTAATGCACCCGGATAATGGTGCTGCCTGCCTTGCCTTATCTCACAATATCAGCATATTTCTGTTAGGAAAAAGACCCACATTTACCACTGTCTCCCACAGGACCAGAACAGGAGAACAGCTGAAACAAGCCAATGTCATGTGATAAGGTAAGGTGGGATGTGCTACTTACAGGCTTCACTTCTGCTCCCCCTCCTTCATGCAAAAAGGCTATTAAATTGTTTTAACTAGTTTTATTTTCCTTGTACAAGTGTTTAATATACTTTTGATTTGTTTAAATTATTTTTACTCTTTTGGAATTTGCTAAACTGATTTTATTGCATGCCACTCTGAGATCCTATACTATAGAGCAGGTTATAAATAAATAAATAAATTAGATGTCTGGGGCCCATGCCTTACACACTTCCGCTGTTACCTTATACAGGTATACCTCATTTAACAAAATAGATGTGTTCTTAGGCATTATTTCTTTAACAGAAAATTTGGTACCAGAGGCAGACATAACATAGAAAGAATAGGGATAGGTTCTTACAATGGAGTTATTTAAAACCTTGGCTATACATGGTATTTATTTATTTATTCCATTTTTAGGCCACCTTTCTCCCAGAATGGTTCTCAGAGAGACTATTTGAGCAGAGAAAGTTCCCCACTGCAGAAGTTATTTTCCAATACATTAAGACTCTGGGAAAGTTTGGAATGAGTCCTGAGCTCATTCCTGCCCTCCTCATCATTCCAATGTATGCATACATCCTCTGTGTTAAATGTTAAATGCTTGCTTTTCTGTTCTTCGAGGAATACCAGACCAACTTGGTCTGGGCTTAATGCTAAACTATGTCTTGGGCTCTCAACTCTCCTCTCTTACTCAGATGTGGCCAAAGCCTGGGAAAGTAACTTTTTCCTCTGCAGTTCCCAGAAACCAACCAGCCAGAATCTCTAGTGGCTATGCTGGCTGGGGAATTTTGGGAGGTGTAGTATACAATTAACTTTTCCAACCTCTGACCACTACCATGAGGAGATGGAAAGATTTTTGCTTATATTATATCCTGAAAAACTATTGCTAGTATTACTGTGATTATGGGTGGGAAGCCAGAAGCAGAAAGCATGACTTGAAGTTGGCTTGTTTCTCAAAGTCATAGTTAATCCGAAACAGACTTTGGGTTCAGGTACAATAATAAGCCATAAGAAGAGAAAAATGAAAGTGAAGGCTTCTTTTTTGTTTGTAGATGTGATAGAGAAAAAAGGTAAAGGGTAGAAGAGTGCATGAACTCAAAGCCTGTTGACACAATACTAAACCATTGTTTAGCAATATGTCAGAAATGAAGCCATTTTGAAACTATATTTTTCACCTGTCCACAGAGTCTCTGCAGCAGTAAACACACTACACTTGAACTTGACAAGGCAAAAATGAAAGATGTGGAATAGTTTAGACTAGTAGGTGGCTTAGTTTAGTTGCCTTTTAAAAATGAGCTTCCTGTTCTGGCAAGAAACAGCTACAAAACACAAATAATTCTTATCTGTTTACTGCAAGACGCACCAAACATCACAGATAACTTTGGCTCAAATTGCTGCCATTTCTATTTATTAGGACACTTGTATCCCCCTCCCTCCCTTCCCCACATTGCAGCTGTGTAACAGGTTGTCACATTAAATGGTCCAGAGGAGAGTTTAAGCACAGTTTACATTAAGGACTCCCTTTCTTTCATGGCAAAACTGGTGTGATGTATAATGAGAGGGATAACAAATACAGCTCAAAATGTTACACAGTTGCTAAGCCACTGGTAAACAAGGTCGAGGAAAGAAGGAATAATTTCAAATGGTAATAGAAATGAGTAAAAAAGCAGGGCGGGGGGGGGGGAGCCAGTCTGTTTACAAAGCAGAGTACTCCATGTTCCCTACGGAAATGAGCAAGGGTTTCAACCTCTGATCTAGAATTAAGAGATGTTTGGCAGCCTCCATTCTCTACTGTAGATGAAAAGATCATTTTTAAAATGCCAATTTCAGTTTAAAAGATAAACAAATAAAACATGCCTAGCTTTAAATTTTACTTCAGTCATACCTGATGCCTGGTCCCATCTGAGTCCCTTGTTCCTTCAGTAGAGCTGAGAAGTTGTGTGAACGAATATAAAGTGGTTCATGTATCTATTACGTGAATGGATACTTCCACAAATGCACACATTTGCTCTCCTCTATGGGCCTCAACAGGGGGAATTAAAAAAAAACAACCGTTGTCTTTTATGTCCAAAGTCTCAAACTGCTTTTACATTTCACTGCCTCTAAGAAATGCCTCACAGAGCATTTGAGATCCTCAATTACTTTCCTTTAAATATGGTTTTCACTTAGAGGACTGTTTCACCCACCCCAAAATGGTGACAGCAGAAGCTGTGAAACAGAGTCCACCTAAACAAACAGTGAAGGGAGGTATTAATATTCTTTCATGATTTTCAGGGCCTTCTCTACACTGGCTATTTACCCACCACCTGAGAGCCCTGCAGCCCAAATGACTCAAAGCATTTGCCCCATTCTGCCCCCGTGGCAGTCCTTACGACCCTCGGACAGAAGTGGGGCTCAGATGGGGGCAAGCTGGGGAAGGGCCCGATATAGCAGTTTAAACAAATACCCAGTTTACTCCGTTTCTGCTGTGAGGAAACGGATCAGGCCCCATGTGTCTGCAGGAGCCCGTCCCTGCAGGCTGGCCCACCACTCTAGCTGTCAGTCACCCTTACTCTTCCGGGTCCAGGCAGCAGGCCTGCAGCCTGTGACCAAAGTTGGGCACATGCAGGGGGCCTTGTCACATGGTGCAGGTCAGCTTCCTGGACCCAGCAGAGCAAGGAAGATGGCAGCGGTGGCTGCAGTGACAGGGCCAGCATTCTGTCTGGACTCCAGCCCATTTCATCCAGATAACAGGGGCAGAACTGTATCCCTGCAGCTGGGATACACCTGCATATCCTGGGTGTGTAGATAAGCCCCAAGACTATCATGCTCCAACATCTCTAGAGAGATTGTGGTAGCCACAGAAGACTTCAGGCTAAATCCCATTGTTAATTAGTTCCACCCAGCATGAACACTTATATAAGTGGCACTGATTCAGTGGGTCTACTCTAGTTGCACCAATAATTGGATTTAATCTTTCTTCTCTTTAAACTATCAGTAGCGGCAGCAGGAGTGCAGTTGAAGGTACGAACTGCTCCAGTGGCTGCTATTGTTATCTTATCTGGGAACAAATAACAGAAGGAAGCCTTGACATCCTTCTGAAGGGCAGCCCAGTGGTCAGACTGGGAGCTTCCATTGCAGCTTTAGATTAACTGTAGATCAGCTTTGCATGCAGACCCTGAACTGTAGTTCATCTTATGTTTTTTTTTTTTAAAAAAAAACAAACAAGCCAGCCTTTTATACTACTATTTGAAGCTGGCTTGTTTTAACCATCATTAAGATTAACCACAGTTTAATCACATACTCTGATTAATTTAATACAGAAGTGGAAGCTTCTAGATTCCTCCTTGCCAGAGGAGGAGAGGGACATGTGGGCCTAGGGGGAGGCTTATGTCTGAATGAGTCCATTTCTACAGATGCTGGTCAAGACACCAGTTAAGGTTCACCTCTCTACTGATATTACCCTCCCTCTCATGTAGTTGTAACTCAAAACTTATTATTTATTTAAAACATTCCTATCTTCTTTTTTTGCCTTTGGGCCACCACAGAGAAGCTTACAGAGATTTATCTATCCAGCTATAGAGATTAATTTGTGTCTGTGATGACAAAAAAAAAAAAAAAGTATTCAGGGTGGCCTTCTATTCCAAACATATTTTACCTATATTCTGAGAAATGTCTTGGAAACCAGGAAGGTCTTTGTGTGAATTGTTTACTTTCATGGATTACATAGTGACTGGAGGCATGGAGACGCACTATCCACAATGCTGCAGCCTTATTTGAGAACTCACGCCGAACAAGTCTTGAAGAGAAAAGACAACGCAGAAAGAATCACAACCCAAAAACATAATCCAAGGAGACCTTCTGCTGTGCTTTCTACAACTGGACTTGTTTATCTCAAATTGGCCTTTTTAGTCATCAGCGCGCTTGCAGAAAGCGCGGGATGAGTCCTTCCTGAATCTTCGTTTGCAAAGAAAAGCCAGAGAGAGGGAGACTATTTATTTGAGCCAAAAAAAACCTGGATTGCCATGCAGTAATGGCATTTTGCAGCAGCTGCAACCTGTCTTAATAGTGTACCCCCCACCAGCTTCACATACCCACCAGTCAAGATGGCGGCCGCGAGTGAATTACCTACGTTTTTACTGCTGTTGAACATTTAAAAAAACCCAACCTATTTAATCTGTGCACTGAAGTGATAGTTTATCTTTCCAAAAAAGAAAAAGAAAAAACAACACCCCGTTTTCTTGCCTTAGCACTTGCTCACTAAGGTGAAAAATCAACACGGCAACACCAGGCGCTCGCCTTGTTAGCAAGCCCTGCCCCTGTGCTTGTCCGGCCAATTGGCTTTGCACTTCCTCTCCTATGAGAGAGTGATTCAAAGTGAATAGCTTGCCTCGGTGAGCAGGAATGCACATTCCCTTCACTGGTTTTTAAAAACCCTGGGAGAAGCTGCAAAGGTTTTTCCTGCATAGTTTTTTTTTACATTTTGGGCCCCCCTCCTTCACAAAACAGTGAAACAATGCAGCTTTAAAATTTAGACAGGTAGGGTTCTCCTTACATTCTGTGAGTTTGTTTTGTTTTGTTTTGTTTGCCGTTTAGATAACCCCATAGTTTCAGGAGAAGATGACCATTAGAAGAAAGCTAGGTGTGGTTCAACGTCTCTTTCAGTATGTCTAGTTCAGGTGCCAGCTGCATGATAGGTCACTGAATACCCACAATCGGAGTTATGCAACCAACACAGGTGCTCAGAGTCAGATTGTTTCAAAAACAGAAACAGTCACTTCAGATCAAGAACCGGGAAATATTTCTTTCAAAAGGCATAACACAAAATTACCCAAAGAACAAAAAGAGGTGGGGGGAAACAGGGAGGCGGGGGAGCCATAGCTCAGACACTCCTTAAAACCCGAATGGTTATGCATTTTACTCATTTACTCATTGTTCTTAAAGTCATTATGATATCAGGCAGGCATCCAGGGCTGCTGTTGGAAACAGGCTGTGAAGTGCTAGTTAGCTGCACAATTGATGAGTCCAGCCCATTGCCCAAATGTACAGGCTGAATGTGCATAAAAATATTTTTGTGTGAAGGGAATTTTGTAGGTTTTTTAACAATTCAGTGAAGGACTAAAAAAACAAAACAAAAAAATTCACACCCAAGAATTCCACCCACAGTGAAGAGAATCTTGTTGCTAGTTTCCCTAGCCATAACTTATATGTGTGCTAGCTATGCTGTCCCACCATCATTTCCTCTTAAATAATCCAGTCAAAGAGACAGCTCAAGACATTAGGTTGTCTAAGGCAAAGCAGCAAATGGTGCCTCCTGCCTAAGCAAGTCAGCGTGCATAGTAACAAATCCAGCCAAGTTATGTTGACATAGGAGGCAGAAAAATCCCTCAAGTGCCTCTGGCAGTACAAACACAGAAATAAGAAATTAAAACACTTAACAATTGGCTGCTCTTTCATGATACCCCAAATGTGCTGCCTGAAGCAGCCGGCATCGTTTGCCTCGTGGCACGGCTGGCCCTGAATCCAGTAAACTGAGCACCTGTCTAAATGGTGAAAATAATACGAATGGGATGAGAATGGAAGGTGATCTATTCATACGGACATTTGCACAAATACAGGTCATTAGGAAGGGGGGCAGCCAAATCCACCACAAAGTCCATGTGCATAGCATCTGGGGCTTCATCCAGATTTTTCTAAAAAGCTCCATATGACATGCGAATGTGCGATCGTTTGGACAGTTGCATTCACACAGATGTGAACAGGCAGCGCAATCTGATTGGCTAGAAAAGCATGGGGATGGGGCAAACAGGGAAAGCGGCTGCTACTGCCATGTTCAATTTTCAGCTAAGTGAGGGTCCGGTAAGTTAATCAAACAGAGATTTTTTTCTTTTTCTTTTTTTAAAATATGAAATATTGCATGTGCGCAACATGGGAAACTTTTTTTTAAGGCTGGTGGCAGATTTAAAATTGTGGGTAAATCACTTGTGGCCGCCATCTTGGATAGGTGGTCATGCAGAGTTTAGGAGGGCTCTTTTGACCATGAAGACAGGTTGCATCATTGCGAATTCCTGCTTTTTTGAACATATCCCCCCCCCTCTCGGACAGACAGGACCTGAGCTAACTCTTCTATACAGATGATACCTAAGATGCCGGAAATAACCATGGGACAAATCTCAAAAAAGGACAAGGAAAAGGGACTACGTACAGGTGTCCTAACAAGTAGAAAGAAGCATGCACACAAGCAGAAATGACATGCATCTTTCCTTAGCCTGCACTATGCTGGATCCATGGCTAGATGCATATGACCCCAGTCAAAATGTCTTCAATAACACTGATCACCTGACAAACACATAATGGTCAGGGTGGGAGTGAGACTACTGATCCCTCCCTCATGATGACTACTACTAAAAACAATTTGACAGCCATACAAAGCCCAGGCTCCTGTGCTGACTTATTTTGTTGTTGTTGTTATGTGCCTTCAAGGGCTTGTCTACACTATCAAAAAAACGAAATCCCCCTGCAAACTCCCCTGAAATTGCAGCGATCAGGCCACATATGGCATGGCCTTTTACCTGAATCTTTGGGTGACCCACCACCATGTCACATGGTCCAGATCCGGGTCATTCCATGGTATTTCACCTAGATGTAGAGTATGTGGGATTTGGGGGTCTCTCCGCATTTTCATCCACTGCTGCATCTGCCGCCACCGACACCATTGCAGCCGACACCACAACCAGTTTTAAAGCTCAGGAGGCATTTCCCGGTCAAAGGGAGAGGTTTTCTTCCTTCCCCTGTCTCAGCAACACTCTCCACTCACTCATTGCTTTCTTCAAGCAACTCTTCCTGTGACAGGTGAGCAGGAGAGTGGGTGGAGGCAGTGCTGCTGAGCCAGTGGAAGGGAGAAAACCTTTCCTTTTGTCCAGGAACTACTTCCTGAGCTTTAAATTATGATCAAGGTGGCTGCAGTGGCAGACAAAACTCCACAGGGGTGGTGAAGACAAGGTACCCCACGTCCCTGCAGAGAATAATAATGTGCAGGGCTTTGGAGGAAATGTGGGGGCATGCGGGCAGAACTCCTTTCAAAAATTTTGCCCCACATGTGGACAACCCCAAGTCAACCCCAACTCCAACCAATGGCAACCCTATCATAGAGTTTTCTTGGCAAGATTTATTCAGAGGAGGTTTGCTCTTTCCTTCCTCTGAGAGTGTGACTTGTCTACGGTCACCCAGTGGGCTTCCATGGCTGAATGGGGATTTGAACCCTAGTCTCGCAGAGTCTTCGTCCAACACCCTAACTGCTACACCATGCTGCCTCTCACTGATTTATTTATAGCCACATGTAAGAGCCCTATTCACACATTCCTGGTCTGTGTTATTTAAACTCAGGAGGACTGGAAAGCACTACTAGCCCCACACCCTTCGTTGTCATTTAGCTCCCACAAAAGAACAACATCTGAGGGTTAGAGCCCCTCCCACTTGGGGAGGTTCTCCATGTGGGGAAATCTGGGTTCTTGTTCATGCAGTGAACACAGCAGTGGTGGAGGTGGTGGGGTTAGAGCATGCAATAACACACCTTGGGAACTCCTGAACAGAGCTACACACCCATTTGTGCGAAAGTTTCCTCACACTGGACTGGAGACAAATTCCATGGAGAACTTTGAGAAATGTTCATATACTCCCATTGTGCTCTTTCATCATGAAAAAGATGACAGTCATCAACCACTTTCTGCTGGCTTTTAGCACATGTTCTTAAAATGCAAGTCAAGAGAGGTAGTGTCAGAATCAAGACCTCTCTTATAAAGCAAATCCAGTTTTTAGCTAACAGGTGTTTTTTTTTTTTTAACCAAATCTTTGATAAGTCAAAAGCACTCTTGAAAGAACACATGCTTCCAGACAATTGTATAGCCATCACCCAACTGACTGTTTATTCACACAGCCTCAAGTTTCATTTGGTAACTATACAATTTGTAGAAGTCCATTTTTGGAGGATTGTATTGACAAAAATGCAACATTGTAGGGGAAAGTTACCTAAGATACAGAACTGTTTCCAACTTAAATTCGGTGACTGCAGCCTGGATATTTATAGAAATGTCATATTACGACATATTACAACAACAATGTGCCAAGAGTCTCCAGCCAGGACATGAAAATGATTCAGTAAAACAATTTTTTTTTTAAACTGCAATACATTAACGTTTCCACTGATTAATTTCAAACCCATTATTTTAGTAGTTATGGCAACCATGTGTTAATGGTTTGGTACAACAAAATCCCATATCCACAAGACAGCAATACCTTTAGTTGGCCCAATAAAGGTATCACCATTTTGTGGATTTTGTACTTTGTTGTATTTTGCTGCATGGCCAACATGACTATCCCTTAATATGTTAATGGCTGGGGTAACTAGTACCATTTCATGCTACTTTAATTTGTCATTTTGCAGGTAATCTGGGGGCATTGGTGGCCACTTTTAGTACAGTTGTCCCTCCACATTCACGGATTTGGCTTTCACGGATTTAAGTATTCAGGGCTTGAAAATATTCTTTAAAAACATAATAATCCAAAAAGCAAACCTTGGTTTTGCCATCTTATATAAGGGACACCATTTTTCTATACCACTGCATATAACAGGACTTGAGTATTCATGGATTTGGGTATTCATGGGGGGTCCTGGATCCAAACCCCAGCAAATGTGAAGGGACAACTGTAATTTTAATTTTTTTTTAATGTTGGGGAATGCATTACTTTTTGATGTAACAAGCTAATTCTAACTTTTAGAAAGCCCAATAGCATTAACTGATTAATTTTTAAATTGACATTAGTGCATTAGCTTTCTCTCTCTCTCTCTGGCTTTTCTTCGCAAACGAAGATTCAGGAAGGACTCATCCCACACTTTCTGTAAGCACGCTGATGATTAAAAAGGCCAATCTGAGATAAACAAGCCCGGTTGCAGAAAGCACAGCAGAAGGTCTCCTTGGGTGATGTTTTTGGGTTGTGATTCTTTCTGCATTGTCGTTTCTTTTCAAGACTTGTTTGGCGTGAGTTCTCAAATAAGGCTGCAGCATTGTGGATAGTGCATCTCTAATGTATCTAAACTCTGCTCTAGGTTCCAACTACTTACGTGTGACAGAAGGCTGGTATGGCATACAGTGATAAGCAGCATGAATTAGAGAGGAGCAAAATCCACCTGAACCATAAACTCCTAAAGGAACTTTATGCAAGCCACTATGCTCTCAGTCTCATGTGCTCAACTACAGCATGGAACTAACTGCACTGACCTGCTTTATAGAGGACATGAGATGATTACTGAGGTAATGTATTTGAAGTGCTGTGAATGAATATTCATGAAAAATGCTGTAAGTTTATTAAAATGTCCAAGAGGGAGCACAGATTACCCAAGGTCTGGGAAGAATGAAGAGCTCCATTTTGTATCTGGGTACTATCAACTTGTTACCTCCTCTTAGTTTCAGTGTGGACCTACCTTTCAAAAGCATACTACCTAAGGCTCAAGGGTTAACAATTTATTAATTACACTAAAAATAAAAGCACTCCTGCCTATGGAAGCAAGTGTGATGCTGTTGCTAACCAATAAGGCTTGACATTTCTCAATGGAAATCCAAAAGACTATAGTTTGGAAGCATCTTTGCTTCAACAGCAAAAGAAAATAATTGCCTTTGGTTCCCCTAAGCTTTAAGTGTTCTCAAAATAAATGTTCAACAGCATCAGTAACTATAAAGACTACTCATGGGTGCCAGTCGGAATGGATAAATACCAGTTATGCAGTTCCACACTGGCCTAGGATTTGCTCTGAGAATGGTTGGAAGAACATGTTATTAAGCCAAGGAAAAGCTACAGAGCCTTTACACACCTCCCATCAGATCATAGTAGAACATCAGTGCCGAGGCTGAGATTTTCAGGACAGCTTAAGGGAATTACTCAAGTCTCACAGAATTTCTTGTGCTTAAGCTCTTTATCCTTGCTCCCTTTCTCCCTCCACATCTCATGAAACACTCTTTCTTGGCTTGTGCTCTTTCTTTTCATTGTTGCTCTCATTCATGACAGTTTACAGTTTTCTCATGCCTACAGTAAACATAACATTGTAGTGTGGCAACAACTTACCGTACCTCCAAATGTCAGGAAATGAAGGTCGCAAACTCCTAATATTGTTGTTTATGTGGTCTTCTTTACAAAGTGCTTTCAAAGATGTGTGTCTCATGCCATACTCGCAACAGAGCTCCTCAGATGTCACCCACCATTTTTTTCCTGAAGATCAGTGCATGGTAGTGCTTAACCCCACCCCACTTCTTCGTCACTTGAGGTTTGGGGGCAGCCCTTGATTATGCTAAGTTGGCATTGATCCTTCACCCCAAATTCTGGCACCTCCTTTATACAGAGTCCTGTCTAGCCTTTCTGACTATGTTTAATTGGCAACACATCTAGGATGGTTAAAATGTTATTTTTGGTACTAAGCATGCACTCATATTGTTTGGTTTTTACTTGCACTTCAGATTTTCCTCCTATGCTTTTATGGTTTTACTTCATTGTCATTCTACCATTAGACACTTTGAGAGAATGTTCATGTGAAAAGGCAATTGAGACATTTTAAGCATTTAAAAAATAAAGGCTATGGGGTGGTTTGGCATTTGCCCTTCCTATAGTCCCACAACATTTTGGGCCAGCTTTTTTTTTGGAATGGGGCATGTGTCCATGACTAGGGCAGAAAAGTTCCCACCCTGTCTATAGAAAATGTGCATGCTGCCTGCTAGATCCTGGCAAAAATAAGGTATACATTTTCTGTCAGGCTATGATGATCCTTAGACCTTCCTTATTGCCTACATCCACCAATGCCTTTCTTACACTAACAGTTGGCAGGAGATGACAATCAATCTCAATCTTTATCGTTATGGTCGATAACCAGCATTCATGAGATTGCAATAGAGGGCAGCTATGCATCATCAGTTATGGCGGGCTTTTTGTGTATTTCAGTTCCACCCTGTACCTACCCTATTGCATATGAATATATGAAGCTGTCCATGCTGGCAATAGATTTCTAAAGAGGTGGGCAGAATTAATTCTAAGGTCCCGAGATATTAGGGCCTGGCTCCTCTTCTGTAATCCTCAGAGAAGATGAGGAATCTCAGGGTGAGAGCACTACCTTGAAAAATGTCTGTACTGTATATGTTTTTTCTTCATTTGTTTTTTTTTTTAATTTGAATAGCATACTCTGTGTAACTAGGGTTGTTTAAGATATTATGCTTAATGACATCATCAGGGGATTCCCATGTAACATCACCAGGGCTCACTCCCTCTGACATCACAATGGGTTGTCTTCTGACTCCTGTTTTAGTCCTGAAATCTCATCCTGTTCTGGCAACCCTAAGTCTTTCCCAGAATCTAAGAACTAGGGCCTTCAATGTAGAAAATATGGGCTCTTCTGTTGATCAATGACTTTCTTTTCCATTTCCATGTTGGTCTACTAATCTTTAAAAACAATAACTGATCCAAATTTCCACATAAAAAAGCCCATAAATTAGTCTAATGTATTCCAATATCTTTCAACTATCTCTAGTCCTAAGCATACCAGACTATGAACTATACATTTACTGTCTTCGGGGTAAGTCAAAAGGCACAAAACCACATGCTCTCTTGCATCCGATTGTCAGCAACAATTGCATAAACAATATGGAACAGTTCAGGACAAGTTGGCACCTTCACTGGAAATCTAGAGGTGAGCCATTTCGCCACCTCAGAAAGGATTAAGTCAAAGACAGAAAGAAAATGAAAATGTATTCCTTAGCAAGCCCATCTCAAGTTCAGCATGACCTTCTCTTTAGAAGCCAATACTAGACAAGTAGGAATACTGTGAATTTTTTAAAAAGTAAGCTTAAAACAAAATATTTTCCAGAAATAAATAACAAATAGCTATTCTACTGTGCTAATGGATATATAACAGCTATTTTGTAGCTCTAGGCATTAGAAGAAGAAAAACCTACACAAAATTCTCTCTGGCTTTTCTTCGCAAACAAAGATTCAGGAAGGACTCATCTCGCGCTTTCTGCAAGCGCGCTGATGACTAAAAAGGCCAATCCGGGATAAACAAGTCCGGTTGCAGAAAGCACAGCAGAAGATGAAAATAACAATACAATAAATCTTGAGCTAGGAAAGAATGGGATTCTACTCTAGGTGCTCCTGTGACTGTGTGCCTACAATGGGCAAGGCAAACAGGAGTTGCCTCCAGAATCCATTGGTGAACATGCATGAACAGCAAAAGAGAGAAAAGAGGAAAGCAGATAAGCGTGCCTCACCAGTTCCCCCATAATGGTTTAAGAAAGCATAGATCTGGCCACCCAAATGGAAATGGTAAGAGTGGAGGAGAAAACCATCCTGGATACATTTTGGAAGAAGCATTCAAGTGATTGTAGGGAGTGTATACTCCCCGCCTTCCATTGAAACAGTTCCAATGGGTGCTAATCCATTTTCAGGCAGAATTCAAAGTGCCGGTTATGATCTTGTGATACTGTGTCCAGTTCTGGGCACCACAATTCAAAAAGGATATTGACAAATTGGAGCATGTCCAGAGAAGGGCGAATAAAATGGTGAAAGGTCTGGAAGCCATGCCTTATGAGGAGAAACTTAGGGAGCTGGGTATGTTTAGCTTGGAAGAAAGACGGTTAAGGGGCAATATGATAGCCCTGTTTAAGTATTTGAAAGGGTGTCACATTGAGGATGGAGCAAGCTTCCTGCATGGCAGGGGGTTGGACTGGATGGCCCTCGTGGTCTCTTCCAACTCTACAATTCTATGATTCTATGAAATATCAAGTAAACATTACCTTTCCAAATACAGTAGTGTTAAAGCAATAATTACCTTCTCCTTTCCTCCTCCTAGATAGAGTGACATCCATGTTCTACTTGGAAATTTACCTGGGCTGATGTTGATGATTTCACTTATGCTTTGAATGAAACCAAAGTCTGAGGGGTAACACTTAACAATCCTCAAAATTTGTTTCACACCATGTTCCATGCAAAATGAGCCTAAACAAGCAATTCCTCCCCTCCCCTAAAGCCACAGTTTGCCAACTGGCCCTAAACCAGTACAAAAAATATGGGATGCCAGACTAAGTGTAAATATAAAGTTTGGATCAGCTCAGAGTACACAGCAGCTGCAGTAATCCTGCTAGTGTTGCTAAGGGAAAGCTTTCCCCATATGTGCCACGCAGTTCAAGTGGAACAGGCTTTCCTTTGGTCCTCTTCCTCACATTTTTAGGATGTCTGCACCTTAAAGAAATGATCTATCAGAAATGTTATTTGGAAATCCCCACTAATTCCATAATACTTCAGCACCAGTCCTAAGAGAATCAAGACAGGTTCCCCACCCCACCCCAGTACCCATGGAGCAAATATATGTGGTTTCAGTTATCTGCAGCAGAAACAATAGGGATATATACCATAGAGTCACGCTGGAAAATGAGATGTCTTTTCTAAGAACTGCTATGTCCTCCAATACTGGCCTTTTTAGTCATCAGCACATTTTCAGAAAGCGCGGGATGAGTCCTTCCTGAATCTTCGTTTGTGAAGAAAAGCCAGCGAGAGAGAGAGAGAGAGAGAGAGAGAGAGAGAGAGAGAGAGATGTTCTCCAATGCAACTCTACGGTATGTTTGTACCAGAAGTCCTTTATTTTAATAGGGTCTGCTATTATTCATGGTTTCGTTTATAAATGTAAAGTCTGGGAACATATCCCCGTTGACCTGTATTAATTACATAATAGCAGATAGTTGAACAGAATTCTTCCCATGGTTAAAAAAGAAAAGATGGGACCTGCAATAACATGTTGCAGTTTGAAATGTTCCTATTCAGCGTTCCACCCATGTCTGTGATCCTCCATTCCATTTCACCTAACTCACCTGATTTCCCAGCCAGGCTCCAACAGTTGACATGTTGTGCCCATTGATGATGTTGTGCCCAATATGCTGTTTGAGAGGAAATATTCTCTCCCTCTTAGGGATCCCCCTCTTTTGTACTTCCAAAAACCTTGAGGTTTTTGCAAATACTTCCCTCTTGTTTTGATGGTGCCATTTTTTCCACATAATGCTAGGCAATTAGAGAAGGGATTTTATGTTTGCATATGTGAATATGTTACTTTTCAGTTTCAGCCAGTCACAATTTAATTTGCAGCCATTACATTTTTAAAAAATCAAGTTCCTCTCTCCTCGAAGCCATGAGTAAACAAAAATTAGATTGGGATCTAAAAGAGCTCTAAGTGATCTGCAATAGACTGTGAAGAAGAATTTCCAACTCCCAATTGTTAGCAATAGCATTAATAACATGACATTTCCCAACAAAATCAAGCCACTGAAATCAAGCTTGGAGTAGCTATCAGTGGAATTTTATATGAAGGACTGTGAGCAAAACTCAGTTCTGATACTGACAACAATTTCCTAGGCTGAGGATGTATTCATAGGCTTGCTGTTCTTCAGTTCTCAATATATAGTGTTTTGTACATGGTTCTAGCTAGCAGATCTTGGGGTTCTTGTTTACTTTTGTTTGATAGCTACAAAGTCTGCCCCCTTATTAGGTGTATTATCACCTTGTATTCTGTATATAGGTCCCCCACCCAATCCGCGGAGCCAACATCTGCAGTTTCAGTTATCCATGGCTAAAAAAAATAGGGACACATACTGTAGAGTCATGCTGGAAAATGTCTAGAGAGGTGTCCTCTCTAGGAATTGTGAGGTCCTCTAATGCAACTCTATGGTAGGTTTGTACCATAGGAAGTCCTTTATTTTAATAGGGTTTGCTATTATCCGTGGTTTCACTTATAAACGGTAAATCCAGGAATGTAGCTCCCGTGAATGGGGGGGGGGGGCTTTTTTGAACTTCAGTTCCCAGAATCCCAGGCCATTGCCCATGCTGGTTGGGAATTCTGGGAGTCATAATCCAAAAACACTTGAAGGATACAATGTTGAAAACTACTGCTTTAGAGAGTTTTGGGGACTGGGTCATTGGCAGATAAAGTCTTCTTAACTAAAGAGGAGGAAACATAAGGATATGAGAAGAGCCATCCTGGATCAGACCAAAGGTCTATCTAGTCCAGCATTCTCTACAGGAAACCCAGAAGCAAGATTTAAGTACAACTATACCCTCTAGCTCACATTCCCCAGCAAATGACATAGAAAACTGTTAACACTCTTAGCTAATTGCCCCCAACAAGCTGGGTACTCATTTTACTGACCTATGGTAGGATGGAAGGCTGAGTCAGCCTTGGAGCCCTCTGGGATTGAACTCATAACCTTGTGGCTAGCAGTACTAGCATTTCACCACTGCACCACCAGGGCTCCCTAAACTTAACAACTTAAGAACTTAACAACTAGCCTGGATCAGACCAAGGCCAGCATCTAGTGCAATATCCTGCATCCCACTGTGGTCAGTCAGCTGCCTGCATAAAACTCATTATGTAAGACATCAAGGTGGTAGCTGTTTTCCATCACTCTTACCTCAGTAACTGGTACCAACCCAGAAACTGCTCCTGAAATCTGTAAGTTCCTGACAGTCTTCTTGACGAACCAACTTTGATAGACTGATTCCTTCATCTGCCTTATCCTCCTTTTAACCTAGCTTAGCCAGTGGCCATCACCACCTCATTTTGTGGCAGCAAATTATATACAGTACAATTAATTATGCATTGTATAAAGAAGGAACTTTCTTTTTTGCATGTTCTGCACCATTTGCCAATCAATTTCCTTGGATGACCCAGAGTCCCCATATAAGGAAAGTTGGTGACAAACCTCTCCATCCACTTACTCCACACCTCATGCTTATTAAATATTTATATATAAACATTCAAAATGCATTATAGAGCTTGCTTTGGTGTTTCTGCAACAACAGGGAAAGAAATGGGGACAGAGTGGAATGGCAGTGTGGGGTGCACTGGATTTAAAGCAAAACTCTTTGATGACTTTGGTAAGGAGCCCACTTTAAAACATAGATGATCCAATGGGGTCACAGTCAGCCATAGTGACACAAAGATCAGAAGTGAAAGGAAAAGAAGGGGAAAGATTCTATTTATATTTTAAATGAGAGACATCTTCACACTGAATATTACTTTCTTCTTTGAGATCCTGTGAAAAAAACTGTGTAACTGAAGAACAGAGGAGCGCTTTTGGATCCTGTCTCATAGCCTCACATGCAAGGGTGTGGATCCCAATTCAGGGGAAAAAAACAAGATAACAGTGTAGTCAGTACATAATCTAGTTGACCTTCACCAAAATGTGATTACATCTGGGGTTAGGGTTAGGGTTAGGGTTAGGGTTAGGGTTAGGCTACATCTGAAGCTATTCCATCACTACAATACATTCCACCAGCAATACTTTGTATCCTGCATATTAGGACAAGAGTAAGATTTCATTTCCTTATTAAAATTTATCTAGAACAGAGATGGGAACCATGCGGCCCTCCAGATGTTGTTGGATTGCAAGTCTCACAGCCCTAACCAACATACACAATGGTAAGGAATGATGGGAGCTGTATACAAAAACATCAGAGGCCTAAATACCCCAAAGGCACCAGATCCCATCTGATCTTGGAAGCTAAGCAGGGTCAGCCTTGCTTAGTACTTGGATGGGAGACTACCAATTAATACCAGGTGCTGTAGGCTATATCTCAGAGGAAGGAACTGACAGGCAACTTGAAAGCACACGTACACATGCATATAAATCCCATCCCTAGCCTAGAATATACAGAAAATAAAATCTTATATTAAAGTTTCTTGAACAACAAGATGGTGGTGGTGAAAAATGGGGACAGAGCAACCTAGTAAGTTAAATGGAAGGACAACAAGATTCTCCCAGACATCCAAAAGTCACACTTTTGGAACACAGGTATACAGTTTCCAGTCAGCTATCTTGACAGATAGATGTGGCTCCTAAAAGGGACAGCAATGTAGGAGGAGATTCAAGCAAGTAGAACTGAGTGGAAGTACAGTGGGAGTAGCTTTGCACTATGGGTGGGACTTATAATGCTGCCAGTAACTGGATAACCAGCTGCCATGGTGTCTTGCCTAGTATCATCCTTATGAATTGATGATTAAGGTCACCATGGGCTTGTCTAGATGGGTAATATACCCCATCTTACCCTCCTCTTAGAGCCCTGCAGTCCTGAAGAAGCCTCATGTCCCCGGGGGCAAAGATGGGACTAAAAGGGGGGCAGGGTAGGGCCCAATACAACATTTTAAGATAATACCTGCTTTACTCCATGCCCAACCAGGAAGAAATGGATCAGGCCCGACATGACCGCAGGAGCCCATCCTGGAAGGCCGGCCTGTCACTGCAGCTGCCAGTATGCCATTGCTCTTCCAAAGTAGGAAGGAGTCCTGCAGCATGTGACCATAGCAGGAGGCCTTAGTAACTTCTTGTGGTCTGGCTTCCAAGCTTCCAGGAGAGCAAGGGAGACTGTGGCAGTGGCAGCTGCAGTGACCCATGTGCCCATCTGGACCTCCTCCCGTTTTGTGGAGTGAATGGGAGAGGAATGGGGCCTGATCCGCAGCCAGGATATGTCAGTGGGGAGCTGGCATATTCTGGCCTGTGTAGATGAGAAGAAACAACTTGAAAGCACACAACAACAAAACTGGACAACAACAAAACAAAAATCTTGTTTCTGTCCCCTCCTTTGTAATCTAGCTGCTGCCACTATTGTTTATTTATTAAATATTTCTATTGAGAACACAGCTGTGCTGGGCAGGGCACATTTCTAGGATGGGGGACCATTGCTTCCCCAAAATAGTACTCTACGGTGAACTTGCCACGGGTCAGCATAAGAGGGGCGCTCCAAAAAAGCGATACAAGGACTCCCTGAAACAACATCTCAGGCTCGGCCAAATTGATCACCAACATGGAGACTCACTATCCACAATGCTGCAGCCTTATTTGAGAACTTGCGCCAAACAAGTCTTGAAGAGAAACGACAGCACAGAAAGAGTCACAACCCGGAAACATCACCCAAGGAGACCTTCTGCTGTGCTTTCTGCAACCAGACTTCTTTATCTCGGATTGGCCTTTTTAGTCATCAGTGCACTTGCAGAAAGCGCAAGATGAGTCCTTCCTGAATCTTCGTTTGTGAAGAAAAGCCAGAGAGAGAGAGAGAGAGAAATATTTCTATTGGAATGATTTTTTCATTATTATCAGCAATAACACGTTTCAGAACCTAGTCTGCTGAACTTATCAGTGGTGGCTCCTAGTCTCTAGCACACCCTTCCTGGGAGGATAAACTGTCCTCTCCTTCTTATTTGCAGGCAAAGAACAAGCTTTTCATAGTGTGCTCTGTTATTTTTTAACAGCTTGTTAATGTTTTAAATCATTTTAATGTTATAGATAATATAATTGCATTTTAAGTATAATGTTTAACATGTATTTATGCACACTGTGGTCTGAATCTACTAGAGTAAGACCCCTTACATTAACAGAATTTCCTTTAGTGTTGGCTTACCAAGTTGTCATTGATTCAGTGGGTCTATATGAAACTCTGTAGAAATTGGAGTTCCTGTGGAAAATGGGGAGATATGATTCTGGGGTGCTTGGGAAGCACATGGCATGCAAAGATAGGCAATGATGTGTGATGGATTTATGAAACGCTGCCTGCCATTGATGGGTGTTCTGATTTTAAAAAAAGTGTTAAAGCATGTGAATGCCGTATCTCTTCCCATATCTGCAAGCCCTTCCTGTAAAGAGAGAAATGCATCTCTCTTTCATTATAGGCCATGTGGGGGAGGCCAAGAAAGCTCCTGGCACCTGACAAGTGTCTGAGTGATCAGAATTTTCTTTTGTGTCTTTGTTAAGAGAATACTTCACTTCCCCCACCCTCTTCTTCATTTTATTTATATCCCCCTGTGCCCAGGCTGGTCCCCAAATTCCAACCCCTAGGAATCCTGCCACTCAGCCTGCCTTTCTTCCCCCCATCATTTCCTTGCTGGATTGGGTTATTGAACCTCAGGGTGAACATTAAAAACAGAGACTAGGGCAGCCACGTAAAAGTCTTCACAAAGGGAGCGGCGTTAGCTGAGACAACCACTGCACCAACTGCTAATTAAGTCGAGTGTAGCTCATGCCAAAGTCACTGTTCTGAATATGAACTAGCTTCAAAGCATCAAGACAAAAGACTTTGCCTGTATATAATCCACACAGCTGTATGCCTAAAACAAAGGCTAGGATCCAGACAGCCCATGGGAGTGCACAAAATGCTTGGTACACACAGCAAGAGGCAATGATTGTCTCTTTTGGTGGCACTGCCTTATTATTTAGTATCAGGAGCACCAATTTGGGGCACGGGATCATAGACCATTAGGAGCCTATGGAAGGGATCTTCCACCAGAAGTGTGTAGCGGGGGGAAGGGGGAGCCTGTACTATAAATAATACTGAGTATAGTGCTTTGATTCCTAGTCAAGGTGGCATACAGTTCCTACAAGATGTGTCTCACTTCACATCAAGAACTTATGTTTTTGTTCCTACCACTGAAAAGTTGACAAGAGGGCAGATCAAGTGATCTCTCTTTTGCAACATGGCATGGTTGCCTCAATGATTCACAATGCCTCAGATCCTAATTTATATGGGGCACCATTCCAAAATAAATAAGAATAAGTGTAACATTGAACTGAGTACTCAACACAACCTCTGCACCATATCTGCCAATCAGCAAAACAGATAATCACAACAAACAAACCAAGGAAAGGAATGGCAAAGTCAACGATGTACAGATTTCATGACCTTCAAAGTCTATGTGCAATAAAGAATCTATGACATAGTACTCAAAACTAGGAAGAGGGTGACAGGCTATCCCTTGGGTATCTGGCAAGTGTACTGATTCGATTCCATACAAATCTCGTATTGGCTATTATGGGGTACTCAGCCAGTAAGTACCCCATACTTTTAATTAAAAAAATGTAAACAGTATTCCTCAGAGGTTTGCCTTCAGATGAGCCAAACTCCTGTGTTTCTGATCTGGTATTACTGATCTGGGCACACCTCTGGGTACGTACCCAGAGATGAGGAGGTAAGCCCAGAGCAGAGATTCACACAGAGATACAAAAAGTACTTCGTTTGAGAAGATGGGATTCTGCACTTCTCTGAGTTGGGAGTAACTGAGTGTTCCAATCATATCCAATAATAGACCTATCATAGCAGAATTATCTGCCTGCACAATAAAGGGTGACTGGAGAGAGAAAAGATTAGTACAGAACATCATGCAGAAGCACAGTGAGAAACCTCCTCCATCAGTGGCTATTTTGGTCTCATATTTTTATCAGCTTTGCTCTCTTCTCTAGATCAAACTGTATGCTTGGACACATTTGTGGTCTGAAGACAACCACTAAATCAAAATGGTTTCAGCATTACCTCTGTGGGCCTTGCTGCGCCACAGCTTGTCTGCTGCATTTAAAGCCTTCTTTGTCTATAGTAGTGGGAAGGCATGCTTGGCCTTCATCAGCCCTTTCAATATGAACCATGTCCTTATCCATCTAGTCTGTTCTCTGTGGCACCATGCACAATGAATGTCTTAAAGAAAAAAACAAATGTCGGCAATATGTACAAAATAGAAGACAAAAGGCCTATTTTAAACATAGGAGGCCTGGCATTTCCAAAGGATGGGTCTCTGGTCTTTTGTACAGGCAATTTTCAGCCCACATTATACAAAATATGTAGTTGTTCACTCTAAGTCCTGGAGTGTAACATTTCATTTGTATAGCTGACAGCTGTGGAATGTTCTAGAATTTTTGTAGAGCTGACCATTTACATTCTCAACTAGACTGTAATATCTGGAAGAACAAAGTAATTTTGTAATGTACTCTCCAGTGAGTAAGAAACATCTATGGTTTAGTGGTTGGACAGTTGGACTAGTTTTCTGGTAGACGAGAGTTTGAATCCCCACTCAGCCATGAAAACCCACGGGGTAATCTTGGGCAAGTCATACTTTCTCAGCATAAGAGGAAAGCAATGGCAAACTGCCTCAGAATAAATCTTGCCAAAATCCCCTATGACAGGATAGCCATAAGTTGAAGTCAACTTGAAAATACATAACAGCAAAGGCCTTTGAGGAACATGAACAACCTTTTCTGAAAACCAGGGGACAGAGGAGGTTGTATTAACATTTGCTAAGTTCTTTTAAAATCTATTTCCTTCTTTGAGCCACACCCACCACGCAAGTGAAAAAGCTAGAGACCCGGTATTTACAAAGAATTTGACATTTCCACGGTGCTTCTGCCCATAAAGGCCAACTTGTCTGAAGATAGGCTCACTCAATTTGCTTTGCCCTTTTTAAAATACTTTGATCGACTAGTATCCTCAGAGAGGCTTATCTGAGGCAAAGGATTTTATATTATTGCACAATCACATCTCTGACTAATTTTTTATATCTCCATGCCCACCCCCATGGCCTTGTTCCTGCATTTGCTATTGTAAAGACTGAAGCAGGGAGTTGAGTATCTTCAAAATGGAGTTCTATCAAGCCCCATTAATGTATCTCTAGCAATACACATCCTCTGAACTACAAAGAAGGAATGTAGGTTTGAAAGCAAGAAAAGATAAGCCTTTAATCTATCTTGCAGTAAGTTTCTCAGTTTTCAGTTGTCAGAGCTCATTATCCTTTATACAATCCTTTATACAATCACAACTGCCTTGGAGGGAGGAATCCAGGCAGTACTTCCTGTTTACTGGCCCTGGCCTCATATCCCCATCAACTCTGTCCTCACCTGCACCATCCCAGTGTTTAGAAACACTACTGTAGAGAGAACTGAAGTGTTCTAAATCATTGGAAGGGGAAGAGGCTAGGGGTGTGTGGACCGTACTACCTCTTGGCAATAGCAATAGCATTTCTATTTCTATACCACTTATCAGTGCAAAGCACTCCCTAAGCGGTTTACAATGTGTGTTAGCTAATTGCCCCCAACAAACTAGGTACTCATTTTATTGACCTATGGAAGGATGGAAGGCTGAGTCAGCCTTAGACCTCTGGGGTCGAACTCACAACATTGTGGCTGCAGTACCAGCATTTAACCACTGTGCCACCAGGGCTCTCTTATAGATACAGTCATCCTTTCACATTCATGGGGGTTATGGCCACAAGACCCCTGCGAATGTGAAAAAAACGTGAATAAAAATTGCCGTTCTCCTGGGCCTTCATTTCCCCCCCAAAGGGAGTGAAAAGGGGCGATTTTAGAGGTTTCACCTCAACCCCCACGCTTCCCTGGGTCTTTCCTCCCTTTGTGAAGGGAAGCGAAGGCCCAGGAGAGGGGTGATTTTAGAGGCTTCACCTCACCCCGCATTTCCCTAGGTCTTTGTTCCCTTTGCGAAGGTAAGTGAAGGCCCAGGAAAGAGGCGGTGGGCAAGGCAAAACCGCTAAAATCGCCCCTCTCCTGGGCCTTTGCTTCCCCCCAAAGGGAGTGAAGGCCCAGGAGAGGGGTGATTTTAGAGGCTTCGCCTCACCCGCCGCCGCTCTCCTGGGTCTTTGCTCCCTTTGCGAAGAGAAGCGAAGGCCCAGGAGAGTGGCGGCGGGTGAGGCAAACTGCTAAAATCACCCCTCTCCTGGGCCTTCACTTCACCCCAAAAGGAGCAAAGGCCCAGGAGAGGGGCAATTTTAGAGGCTTTGCCTCAACCCCCCTCCCCCCAATGCTTCCCTGGGTCTTTGCTGCCTTTGCGAAGGGAAGCAAAGGCCCAGGAGAGTGGTGGCAGGTGAGGCAAACTCCTAAAATTGCCACTCTCCTGGGCCTTTGCCTCCCCCCCCCAAGGTAACAAAGACCCAGGGGAGGAGTGATTTTAGAGGCTTCGCCTCACCCCCCCCCAACACTTCCCCGGACCTTTGCTCCCTTTGCAAAGGGAAGTGAAGGCCCAAGAGAGCAGCGGCAAGTGAGCCAAAACCGCTAAAATTGCCGCTCTCCTGGGCCTTCGCTTCCCCCCCCCCAAAGGGAGCAAAAGCCCAAGAGAGAGGTGATTTTAGAGGCTTTGCCTCACGACCACCCCGTGCCAGGCCAGAAGAGGCAACACTCCTTAGGTAGCTGGAGTTCCCTGGCCCCCAGACCGCCCTCTCCCCACCTCCACTGCCTATTCTTCCTCCTCCTCCCCACTGGGACCATAGCAGCACCGCCAATGCCTCCGATTGGACGAGGCAACCAAGGCAGCTGCTGCTGCTCCTCTTGCAGCACCCTCATTGCTTCAGGCCCTGGGGAGGGGGAGGAGAGTGAGGCCAAACCACGAATACTCAAAACCGCGAAAGTCAAAGCCCCGAATGTGAAGGGACGACTGTATTCCTATCCAAAGGCATGTAATCAGAGATCTGTCATAATCTGAGGATCTATTAAACTCTAGTTTACTTACTTTAGGCCTAAAGGAAGCACTGAGCATCAATAATTTTCAGAAGTAGATTTTGAATGCCAGTAATTTTTGAGAAACTCTGGAACAGATATTTAAATTATTTTCATCTATGGACAAGAAATAAAGAACTGGACCATATATCCAGTGGAATTTGGGCTTCCGTTGCTGAAACTGCCATCCTCCATGCCACTTTGAAATGCAGACTGCAATGGTGCTTGGAAGAAAAAAAAACTGGGTTGTTCAAGATGGGTGAGGGTCTAAAACATCATGGGTCATGACCTCTTGGCTGGACTTAAAAGCAGCTCCTGAATCCCAAAGAATGTTTACAGGAAGGATCCTTCCTTCTCCAGTTTACACAGTTGTGAAATATGTCCCAAATCAAAGGGGGGAAAAAAACTCCTTAAATAATTTTAAGTTTTAAAAGTCAAAAAACCTAGGCATATACCTAATTGCTCGTCCCAAGTAGAGAAGACCAACTGGATCAATGAGATTTACATAAGAGTTGTAAATTATACCTTCAGGTTAGAACTACCATAATTATTGAATTTAGAAACTACATTTTAGTTAACCTAAGTTTAGTTTCTATGACTATCCATATCTATCACAATTGTCTTATTATAGCATTGATCATACTGAACAACAGGCATTTAGAAAATGTTGTTCTAAAGACATCTGCTTTCAGTTATTAGGAAATTCACAATTATATGGAAAGAGCCTTGCCTTGACTTGTCTATGGAAATAATCCTTAGCTCCTCATGAATACTGATTTTGCTCCCACCACCCCGTGCCACCTGATTACAGATGAAAGTATCCATGGATTTCAGCCCATAAAACTTAACAGATGGAGGAAAATGTTGTCTCTAATTTAAAGGAAGGAAATTATATATTAAGCAACACAGCTCAGGTGGTATATAAAGGTAGCTTACATGTTCTGTGGTTAAGTATACTAAATATGAAATTTTCAAATGAGCCACTTTCTTACTAAAACTTTCAAGGGAGCTCTCCTATGTACAGGTTTGACAACAGAGATTCAAACAAATAACACTGGAACATTTTACAATATGGAACATTTACAATAAAGATCCAGCACCCACCACCTTCTACTCTGTGACTTGTACAAACTGCAAATTCATCTCTTGAATTTGATTGGACTCAAATAGCCACAAACTACAGTTTAAGTCAGAAATATGGCCCACAAAAGTGTTCTGTGGCCCCCAGGGCCTCCCGGATTTTTGTGTCATTTCCTGTTCTAAAAAAGATCTCCCATGGGCATTGACTAAAATGGTCCAGGGGAGGCCCAAAATGAGGCAAAATGCCCCCAACCTTTGCTAGAGGCTGTTGGGGGTTATTTGGAAGCATAACAGTAGGCATGGCTCTCCAAAGTCTCTTAACCACTATCAGTTACTCATCCACCCTGTTTAAGTAGTGTGTAATTTATGATCTTCGGCCCCCAATCCATTGCATATTCCTTGCTAATTACAAGTTGATTTAGCATTGGGGTACCCTATAACCTTGCAACAGAGGATATGTGCTGTCTCACAGGTGAAGAGAACACAAACTGACACCATCTGAACTACCATATAATTTGCTTTTTCCGTCTGCTTACCCTTTTAGAATCATAGAATTGTAGAGTTGGAAGAGACCGCAAGGGCCATCCAGTCCAACCTCCTGCCATGCAGGAAATCGTGATCAAAGCATCCCTGACAGATGGCCATCCAGCCTCTGTTTAAAGACCTCCGAAAAACAACAACTTTTCATTACTATCTTTTTTTTATTCTTTCTTCCTATCCCCTTCCCTTGTGCAACTGTATATTTCAGACCAGTTAAAACAGTCACTGTATTTTTAAGAAGAAAAAAACAGCATTGGGAAACAAACTGGCTGGGGTACCAACCATTAGGCATGACATGGATGTGTTATTTTAAACGAGTCCACAGTTAGTGACATTTAGAAGGATGCTGATCCTACAAGCACAAAGAGCCATTTGACTGGTTGGAGTCCAAAATCAATAACACCACAATAGGCTGGAGGGGGGGGCACAAACCTTCCTGTCATGTTAGGAGTGTAAAAACAGGACATTGATTTTCTATATGCCCAACAGTCGAATAACACCAGAAACATATAACCTAAATATGAAGTGAACCAAGAATAATTTTGCAGGAATTGAATGAAATACCCCAGGAGGCAAATGGTGCCTGGAAAGATACAGAGAAGGCAGAGATACACAGCAAGATGACCTTGTTTTACACACTATAGACTAATTCGTATGGATAAACTAGATTCTCTCAAATTGCAATCTAGCTGTGACAGGCCATGAGGAGGGGATTAGGTGTGCAACTCAGCTTTCTACTTTCACCGGCTTTCTACTTTCACCGGTGCTCCCAGTGTAATCTATAAGAAGGGAAGGCATGAACAAAGATTAATATGAACTGCCTTTTAACACTGATTGCTCACCCAGGGGAAAATCATTCCAGTGGCAAGTACATCAACTGAATCCCAAATGTAACTACAGTAATTTGACCCAAAACCATTCTATTAGTCTCCAAATGAAGCTTATCTTTTCCTCTTCCATGGCTAGATTTTCTACTCAGAAAAAATAGCACCAAATGAGTTCGTATGTTCTCACAGAGTGTAGCCATCTATTGCAGGAATCTGTTCAGAAGGCTTTCTTCCCCTGAATGTGAAGGATTGCAATTCAGCCTCAGAGTGAAGACAAGAGGTCTGTACTGGAGGTACATTTTAATATGAGAGCAGTAGTGTAGTGAAGCCAGGACTCACAGGGTTGATGCACCAGCACTTTTTAATTAGCAGGATGATGATGTTATTTTTCCACTTGCCCCCTTCTCAGGCCTTCCTGTTTCCTCTGAGTTTAGCTGCAATCCTCACAGGAGCTGGAGAGGAAACTGATTTCCTCAACAACATTACAGGTATACCTATACCAACAAAGCCTCTGACAAAAAAGCTCCTGTTAGAAAGAGTCCTTTTTGAAAGACTCCCAAACTTCTGTCTAGTTGGAGTTTTTTTAAAGCAGGATTAGCATTGAAAGGATGGTGAAGAAGGGCTGGAAAAACATAGGGCTCATCCACATGAGGAGGGGGAAATGGAGTACCTCGTAGTAATGGCATCTCATAGCAGCAGTGACATGTCTTAACTTTTTCTGGCCTTGGGAGCTCCCATAAGCCGTGTTTCAGATAGCGGCCATGAGTGATTTACTCATGTTAGTTCTTTGCTGCTGGTGTTTTTTTTTTAAAGTCATCGAAGCTCCATTGGAGCGATATAGTGATTTTTCAATGTTACAGGAAAGCAAAACAAAAAATAACCATCCTGTTTTATCGCTTTAGTGAGCGATCACTAAGGCAAATATCCAACATGGTGGCAGCAGGCACTTGCCCTACTAGCAAGCCCCACCCCCACTGTTGTCCAGCCAATCAGCTTTGTGCTTCCATTCAAATTGCTTCTCATTCAATTGTCCAAATGAGCAGGAATGCATATCCCCCCCCTTGTGGTTTTTTTAAAAGTATGGGAAAAGCCACAAAGGCTTTTCCTGTGTTGTTTTTGCCATTTTGGCCCTCCCTCCTTCTGAATAGTGTGGATTGATGCAGGAACCCATTTAGACAGGTAGGATTCCCAGCGAATTCCATGAGGCTTTTTTTTTCCCCCATTTAGACAACCCCATAGACTTTTGGTGATGGGCTGCAGCTGCATGTCTGCAGTTAATGCAATCAACAAAACTTGAAAAAACAAGCTGAAAAACAGCAGGATTCTTCTCTAGTGGATCCTACTGTAGCTGTGTGTGTCTGCCTACAACAGGCAAGGTAAACTGCAACTGCTTCCAGAATCCCTCACAAATATCGTGAAGCACAAAACAGAGAGAAAAGGGGGCAACAGATAAGCCTGCTTCACTAGCTCCCCTCAACATGTTAAAAAAAAGGGTACAGCTCTATAACTTTGGGCACCATAAGAGACATTATAAGAAAAGTGGAGGGTGGTAAGAGAAAAAAACCTCATTCCTGGATGTAGTTTGAAAAAAGGCTCCAAGTGGTCTTTAAAGGGTTCAAAACATTTTTCTTTACTTCTGCAAGACTTATCTGACCTGGTTGTTTCATTTTACATGCATGTATTTGTTAGTTTTGGATAAAAAGTTTGCTGAATCATGTTGAACTACTCTTCTTTTTTACTGTGTAGGAACACATCCCTCTTCTTTCCATGTTATTTCTGCCTCTGGTACCCAATTTTCTGAAAAAGAACTTATGCCCAGGAACCCTTCTACTTTGCTAGCTGAGGTACACCTGTATATTGTTGCAGGCTATCTCTGCTGTAATCCAATGATATTTTAATGAACATTGAAATTATTGAAACATTTTTCAATTTTCCTATTGTTTTGCACCACATATAGGATACGGATGGACAGAATATTCTCCATTGTTAATCTCCTGGTTTAAAAAAATGAGTTAGTTGGGAAGAATAATAGAGCAGCAAGACATTCCTGAAGATTTCTGGGGTAATTATTCTTCAGAGGAATACATGTGTGGGTTTTTTTGCACAGAAAATAAGTTACAGTATTTTGCAGGGGGGAAAAGTACGTGTATTTTTCTGCAGAATAATTCCCCAGAAAATGTTTGGATATAAGGAGAATACTGCAGAGAAATATCAACTTTCTCATGCCATGCTGAGAAATCTGTAGTTATTCTTCCTTACATGCAAGGATGAAACCGTGGAAGATTTAAATCCCCAACATGGGGAGTTGCTCCTGCAGAAAAAGTGGCCTTTATTTAATCAATAACGAAGGGAAAATCATCATGGAGTCCACAATCAAGTCAATAAATATTTTGAGCTTCATACAATGTAAGCAGTTTAAGGGATACTCCGTAATCATTTCTCAACAGAGCTAAACATGATGAAAATGTGCCATTAGATCAACACTGCTGATTCCCCCCTCCCTGTCTTCTTCCTAATTGCATTGATTTGTTGATATTGTTAATTTTTAAATTAAAGACAACAACAACAACAGTATTTTATAACATAGCCATGTTAGTCTGGAATATCAGTAAGCAAGGGGATCTTTGAGACTGAGAAAGAGAAATGGTAGCATAGGCTATCCGAGAAAGTAGACTAAGTCTACGAAAGCTTATGCTACACTTTTGTCTCTCTCAGTCTCAAAGGTGCTACAAGATCCCCTTGCTCTTAAGGCAGCCTTGAAAGGGAAATTAAGAACCATTAATGTGAAGTCGACAGCTTTCACGGCCAGCATAGATTTTCCTTGGTTTTTTTCTGGTCTGTGAGGCCGTGTTCTGGAAGAGTTTCTTTCGGATGTTTCGCCTGCATCTGTGGCTGGCATCTTTCTCTGAAGATGCCAGCCACAGATGCAGGCGAAATGTCAGAAAGAAACTATTCCAGAACACGGCCTCACAGCCCAGAAAAAAACCCAAGGAAAATCTAAGAACCATTAACTTTATCAATGACCTGCTCTTCATGGAGATGAAGACCGCTGGAACTCGCTTGTGCAACTTAATTCTATGTAAGCATACAGAGGTGGCTACTGCATGATGCATGAAACCAGCTCTACTAGAATCAATACAGATTGTACCATTGCCTTAGGGAAGCAGCTTCCTACACACCATTTTCCTACATGGTCACAAAGAATGATGGTATAACATCCTCTCCTCCTGTATTTAATGGGTCAAAAAAGCACAACCTCAAAACACAATACTTTAAAGACAGCACCCGGAAAACTTTGGGGTACAATTGCAAAAATATTTTCAAACCTACCCTCTCTTAAGGGCACAGCTAAGCAAAAGCTGAAAGAGAGGCTGGCTGGATCTCAAAAGACAGGTGGATTTCAAGGGAAGTTACTTTTCTGTTGCAAATGGAGCTGAAATTTTTATTACCTGTCTTTTATTGCTCTTTGGCCCTAGTTCTAACATGCTCAAAAAGGGGAGTGGCCTCTGCCTACATTGGGATCCCTCAATAACATCTTAACTGACAACATCTGAGACAGAATGTAGGCCTGTGACTTGAACATCATCACCTGTTTTTTCTCCTGTATTATTTTTAACAGCCTTGCCTGGTGATGAAGCCAGTGAAGCTTTGAAAGCTTTTGAGTTGACCCAATAAAGGTATCACTGCTTTGTGGCGTTTGTATTTTGTGGTACTTTCTGGCCAGCAAGAAGTCTTCTAATTACTCAGACCAGAAACCTGTGCAAAACTGAAGCATTTCTAGGAGGTACAGGAGACAGGAAGATGGATTGTATCTGGCAACTCTGACATAATGAGGGTTCCTGACCGTGATGCACCACAAAAAGGAGAAACTAAAAACTAGATGTATGTTGTAAATAAAATGCTATATTCAAAGAAAATAAGTTTTTTTGAATTATTGCGTATCAAATAAATACATAATCATGATGTATTATATCATTATATTACTTCATCTGGCACCTTGGACATTTCATTGAGCAGTCAGTCTGATATTCATCAAATTGGAAATACCATACATTGTGGATATACTGTACTTACTTATTCAGGTGGGACTATTATAATTTGTAGACTTATTTATCAGTCATAATTTCATAAGAATTTGTTGTTATACATCATGATTATGTATTTGTTTGATATGCAATAATTCAAAAATACTTATTTTAATTGAATATAGCATTTTATTTACAACATACATCTACCGTAGTTTTGAGTTTCTCCTTTTTGTGGTGCATCATGGTCAGGAACCCTCCTTTTGTTTAGTGTAGCTGTTTTGTAACTCTGACATAATGGCCTGATGCAAACCATAATGTTGATTTCGGTTACTTTTATCAGAACTTTGCAGCACACTGTAAGAATACACGTACATGGCAGAGAATTTAAAAATGTTTCCCCTACTACAAAGCACTGAAGAGATGTTTTACCAGCTTAGTTAGCTTCAGGCTGTATTCCAGAAGATGAACAGCCCCAAACTGTTGATAATAATGGTTCTTATGCCTCATTTGGCTAGTTTAAAGGCTAATTGTTTCAATAAGTAGTCTGTATAGGGCTTTGAAAATATATGTATAATTACTAAACAGCTGTGTTATTTCACTGAAGTCCACAATCTGCTAGACAGTTAGATGAATTAATAGCTTCCCATTCCAGGGGACATTTTAAATGCAGCTGAAGTCACTGGGAAGATTGCCAATAAGTGCAATGGAAGCTAAACAGTTGTTACTAAGTCAGGCATTATCCTAGACACCCATTTTCTTCTCCTAGAACTCTACAGGATAACTCTGAAAGCAGCTGACCAATGATTATTGCAGAATTTCCCAGTGACAACATGGATTTTACTGTAAGATGGGTTCATCCACAATGTTCTGAGGAGCAATTGAACTCTTCTCCTCTCTAGACCATCCCAAGACATGTTGTGGCCTGAGACAAAGGATACAATGGCACTTGGTTCCGAATCATGTAGAAAGGATGACTGGACTGTTAGCTGAATCTTAGATCAATACCGGTGGTAGGGCTGTGAAGGGTTACAGTTTCTCAAACCATCTTTAGGAGGAGCCTATTCCTATATGAACATTAGGCATCCATTTTATATAATCTAAGTTCTAGAATGTGGATGTTCACCGGAGGCTTGTGGAGTAGATCTCACTTGTGAAACAATTTCCTGGACATCTCAGGCAGTAAGCAACATGTAATACAATTCTACCCAGAGGGAAGAAAGGAGAAAAGAAAGACTTGCATCAGAACAAAGTCTCATCTAGTCCAGCATCCCATTTCAACAGTGACTAGTCAAATGCCTTGGGAAGCCCTCTTCCACTGTTGTACTTCATCAGTTGGTACTCAGTGCCACAAATGGGACCAGCGACAAATTTTTGCAGTGTGAAATTCCCCAAGCCAACCTTTCTGTCAACCCACTTCACCCTCCTCCAAAGAGCCCCATTCCATTCTCCTTTCCACTTAGGGCCCTTTCACAGTATAGAACTGCAGCACTATGATTCCACTTTAACTGTTGTGCCTGCTTCCTATTAAATCCTTGGGTTTTGTCATTTGAGGAGGCACCAGAACTTGGGTGAGGATTCTAAAGATTCCTCCCTGAATGGCCAATCCCTGGATTCCATAGGATGTTGCCATGGCATTTAAATCATGGTGCTACAATTGTGTAGTGTGAAAGGGCCCTTAGTTTTCAGTTAGCATTACACAGGCTGTGTTTAGGATTGCCCCCAAAGTCCCCATCGTAAATATTTTTGTATTTCTGAAAACAGCAAGGTTGCCTGGGGCTGCTAATGCCTCTCTTAAGCCCAGATGGCACCAGCTTGCCTACAAAAGCCCAAGGTAGTTTTTCTCACCTCTGCTCCCTGGAAACAGAGGGAATGATTCCCCCTCACACCCTCTCCTTCTGTACACTTACTGTATCTCCCCTTATTTACCTTTATATGCCATCTTTAATGAATATTTACTTCATGATTAGGATAAAAAAATGACTTGCAGCCACTGTTGGGTTGTGGGATTTTTGGAATTTTTTTCTTAATATACCAGAGACATGCATCACCAACAAAGAGATACACATATTAACTTACCAACATTTAAAAAATAACACACAAAACAAAACTAAATGAGTCCTCATAAAATTTACAAGGAAAAATAAAACAAAGACAAAGAGTGATTTCCTGCTTTCCCCTCATTGGCATCAATGTAATACAAAGTTACCCTTGAGGACCCAAAACAAATACTGTATAAACTTCTACTGTGAACTTAAAAAGAAATAATACACAATTAATTCTCAAAAACCACACATATCATCTTTTCTCCTCTGTCTCTTGCCTGAATTGCAAAATGGGCTCTGATACCCTCACAAAACTATCTATGGTATTGACTTCTCTCTGACTTGCAACCACTGTTCTTGTACCCCTGTCATTGACTGGAGTCACATAGATCCATTTATGTCCAGACTTTATTCCACTTACTGACTTTTTTTTAAAGCTTCCCTGGTTACCAGAATGGCACATTTACTACAAAATTCAAATAATTTTTTTAAATGTGTATGGGAGGAGAGTCAGACATACTTTCCAAATGTAAAACATTTTTCAACCAGATTCTGAACTAGCCAATTGCCTTTATTTCTAAAAACTTGAAAGTAATGCCTGAAAATCCATGTGCACTCACTATAAATCTTAAGATTACAATAGTGTTCAAGTTCTTTGTTTGGGAATGATGAGTTCCAGATATACACAGAACGTTTATGCTACAGAGAGGAGAGGGATTTGAAAGTACCATTTTTATTATGTCACTAGGAAAGGCTGGGAAATTAGCCTAGAATCTGACTCCCAGTCCTTTGGGGATGACATACGTTTGGGAAAGCTTTTTCCCAAACCTGTTGCAGATGGCAGACTGCCTCAATGATAGTACATCTCAGTATAATAATAATTCACAAATTAATGCCAGAACAGGCAGGTGCAGAATTCCAGCTAAAAAAGGAAAGAATTGGGGTGGGTGGGAAGAGAAGAAAAGAAAAAGTAAACCAAAAGAAAATGAGGAAGAAGAAATGCCCTGGAGGACTTTTAAAAAAATCACAAACAAAAATAACTAGAACAACATACTGGCCCATTTCAGAGAGCAATCTATTCTAAGCTCTCTGGCTTGCTTTCAAAACCAATTGATGTCAATACAGAATCTGCTTCTGGTTGACAGAACATCTCCTTGTTGAATTCTCCTTTAAAGGCTCAACAGGCTAGTCAGTCTAGCTCTAGCAGGAAGAAACAATGACTTTTATACAGGAAATGCTTCATTCCCTGTGGCATCATCACTACGACTGGAGTCACTCTTCCCGACGGTGTCACTTGGTGCAGTTTGGCCTCTCTACACCCCCCCCAGTGCCACTACTGTTCATTTCCCCTTATTTATTTGCATGCCTACAAATCACTCCATGCCAAGATATATATATATATATATATATATATATATATATATGATTCTCTTGGGTATGTTGCTTTTCCAAGTGTGCTGACTGGCTGCTCAGGAAACACACCCAACGCACACCCAACCAATCACCACCCACATGCAAATTCCCTCTCCACCTCACAATGCACTCCTGTCACTCAATCTGTGGCCCAGACTGGGACCCGGGCAGTCAAATGGTGGCAGTGGAATGACGCTGCCGCCGCTGCAACATGACCCAAGCAGTCAACTGGTGGTGGTGGCGGTGGCAGCAGCAGGGCAACAGAGCGAGTCACCCTCAGCAAATCCGGAAAAGTGTGGAATACTGAGAAGAGAGAGGAGGAATTTAAATCCACTGGCCTATCTTACAGGGTTGTCATGAGGTCTACTGGATGTTTTGGGGGGAGTTTTTTTTTAATGGTGTATGGTACGCTGAGTGCAGCTAGTATTACAGAATTGCTTCCCATACTTGTTATACCTTGATGGAAATTACATTGAAAATAATGTTGCTCTTCCCCCTGCAAAGAATATTCAGAACAGAAACCATCCAATATTCTATCACATTGTTTACACAAATAATTTAAAAAAAATAGCCCCTCTCTGGCCTGTTCCACACTTAATGGTGATCCAGGGCTTGGGAGGTTGACCCATAAAATAATGTACACATTTCTCCCCTTTCCTCTGTCAGTTCCCCTGGTGCCACTACATTTAGTTTCTATGTATGTTACAGGCAGAACTTGGAAACATTAATTAATTAATTAATTAATTAATTTTAGACTATGTATTTGTATTGTATTTTTTTGTATTTAGTTATTTATACCCTGCTCTTCAGCCACAAGGCTATCAGAGCAGCTTACAAATTGTTTTCAGCAATAGCAATTTACATATCTACACTGCGATAAGCAGCTTCCAATGCATGTTAGCTAATTGCCCCCACAAGCCGGGTACTCATTTTACTGACCTACAAAAGGATGGAAGGCTGAGTGAACCTTGGAACCCTCTGGAATCGAACTTGCAACATGGTGACTTGCAGTACTGGCATTTAACCACTGTGCCACCAGGGCTCCCTATGGTTTCCAGTATGGTAGAAGGATTCATGTACGATAGCTGTAGTCTCCAAAAAGCAGTTTCCAAACTCTTAGAAACATTAATTAATTAATTAATTAATTAATTTTAGACTATGGTTTCCAGTATGGTAGAAGGATTCATGTATGGTAGCTGTAGTCTCCAAAAAGCAGTTTCCAAACTCTGGTTACATATGAGTATCACCAACCCAGACCAAACTTGTAAATATTTGTGCTCGCGTTGAGAGCCTGGGTTGAACAGATTACTCAGGTGGTTTTATGTGAACTTGGGACGGCTATAGCTAAACAGAACATTAAAACAGGACAGAAGAGATCAGGGTGAAAATGTGAGGAATATAATTGAGGTTTTCTGTCATAATTGTTAGTCAGACTTTGGAGTAAAATAGAGATTGAGACATTCTTGGTAATGGTTCCAGAACTCCCATCCCCTGGACAGTACCCAAGCCAGCATATCTTTTTCAGATACTGTAAGTGTTTTCAAACAGTTAGGGGTTTTTTAAAAAAAAAAATGTTAGAAATAAGAATAGGGTTCACTTAAGCGGATACTTAAGTTATTTTTGTAAATATTGTATTTTTGGCCTATTAAAATGCCACCAACCATTCTAGTATATAGGGTTAAAAGTAAAAATGGAGCGAGGTGTGAGTGTCAAGGCCAGCAGCTGGATACCTGATGGCCAAACCTGCCCCTCCTTCACTTACTATGCTAAAAACAAAAGAGTACATAGAAAGGAATAATATTCATGGCCAAAGAGCTTCCTAACAAACCAGTTAAGGAGCAGGAGGCAAGCAGGAATGTGCTTGCACTCTCATACCTAACACCCCTCTCAAAGCTGCTGATTTCGAAGTTGTAGTTTCTAGTGACATAAGACAAAATCTAATGGAAGAACTAGAATGATGGCTCCTATCTAGGCCACAAGATAACTCCATCTATCAGCACAGGAGCCTGAAAATACTAGAATCTTAAGAGTTGGAAGAGATCACAAGGGTCATCCACTCCAACCCCCTGCTGTGCAGGAATACACAAATGAGGCACTCATGAAAGATGGCCATCCACCCTCTGTTTAAAAACCTCCAAGAAGGAGACTCCACCACACTCTGAGACAGCATATTCCATGGTCAAAGAGCTCTTACCATCAGGAGGGTCTTCCTAACGTTTAGGTAGAATCTCTTTTCTTGTAGTTTGAGTTCATTGCTCCATGTCTCCTAGTCTCTGGAGTAGCCAAAAAACAAGCTTACTCCATCTTCAATATGACACTTCAAATATTTAGACATGGCTTTCATGTCACCCCTCAACCTTCCCTTCTCCAGGCTAAACACATCTAGCTCCCTAAGCCACTCCTCATAGGGTGTGGTTTTCAGACCTCTTATCATTTTTGATGTCCTCCTCTGGACATGTTCCAGCTTGTCAATATCCTTCTTGAACTGCACACAATATTCCAGGTGACGTCTGACCAAAGCAGAATAGAGTGTTACTATTGTTTCCTAGATCTAGACACTATATTCCTATTGATCTAGCCTAGAATTGTATTAGCTTTTTTAGTTGCGCGTGGCAGTGATAGAGGCTGTGAAGGCAGCATGGGTGATGGCGGTGACAGGGCATGCGTTGGTGGCATTGGCAGAGGCTGCGGCAGTGGGGGGTGCGCAGCAGTGGCAGGATGCATGGTGGTGGCCGTGGTGGAGGCTGTGGCGCTGGGGGCGCGTGGTGGTGGCGGGGCGCATGGTGGTGGTGTCAGTGGACGTCATGGCAGCATGGATGATGGCAGTGGTGGGGCACATGGCGGTGGCACTGGAGGAGGCCTGGGAGGCCACAGCGGCAGCATGCATTGTGGCGGTGGTGGGGCACACAGGGGCAGCAGTGGAGGCCTGGGAGGCCACAGCCCAGGCAAGACAGGTTGCAGCAACAGCAACAGCCTGGGCCACAAGCCTCCCTCCCTCCTCCCACAGGGCGTTCACTATTATCAGTGGAATTCACCATCTGTGGGGTGGAACCAATCCCCTGCAGATGCAGGGGTGCTACTGTATTTATTTATAGGATTTTACCCAGCCTTCAGACCACACTAGAATAAAATAATGGGATTTTGCAAGCAATTGCCCAGTCTCTGGCTGAAAGATCTGTTTTACTAGGAGTCCTTAGTAAATTTTTGTGGTTCTCAGCTGACAAAATATGACACTGCTCATTCATACTTGCAATACAAGGGCCTGTCTTGAATTTTCAACTCTTTGCTCAGTTGAGTCCTTTTCTGACTCACTGGCGGAAACTGGTGGGCTCAGCAATTTCATTTCTAACCACTTGCAGCAGTGCCAATGTAGCAGAGCTGCAAGTGAACCATTACATTATCTCCAGCAACAAGATACTAATAATTTCTGCATCATTAAATGCCACGTGGCCTTCCAAGAAAAAAACTTTACTGTAATTTGGATTTAGGCTCTGTTGCTTTGCCAATGTTTCCATTTTTTTAAATATGCATTTTAAGCATTAAGTATTTATATTAAGTATTAGGTATTCAAGTAGTATTTAAGTATTATAAATCTAATCTTATAACACTATACTATAACATTACAATATAATAATAGATAATATAATAGTCTTAATACTAACATAATACTGTAATTATAAGTTGAAACAAATGATCAGAAAACTTATTTTCTTGGACTACATCTCCTAGTATCCCCCAGCCTGACCAGGAGATACTGGGAGTTGTGATCCAAAACCAACAAAGCCCCCAACTGTAGGCTCTGGTTCAAATACATGCAGTACACACGGCATGAGACAGAAAACAATCGCACACTCTTAGCATTGGTGTCCCTATCGTATAGGCTGCCTGTGCATGCTGTGTGCATGCATGCGCGCATGTGCACATACACACACACACAAGCACATCTGCACATTTGTGCCTACAAGTCACATGTCAACTTATGGTGACCACATGAATTTCACACAGTATTCCTTAGGCAAGGAATACTCAAAGATGGTTTGTCATTGCCTTCCTCTGAAACATAGCCAACAACACCTGGCATTTCTTGGTAGTCCCCCTTCCAAGTAAAAACCAGGCCTGATTCTGCTTTCCTTCCAAGATCAGATGAGATCTGATGCTTTCAAGGTATTTAGGCTTCCTGTATACTTGTAAACATTTCCAAATCACAGAAGGAATCTACACTACTATAGTGGGCTTTGCCGTTCAGGTATGGGGCAGGAAGAAGTGCAGTCTCCTTCTTTATTCTGGTGCAGTGTGAATCATGTATGCTTGAACACCTGAGTGCAGCTAAGGAGAATTCATCATCTGAGCAAGTGTTTTAGGATACCTGGAAACATCCATGTATAGGTTAAAATGAATTCATTACTGTTTTGTCACACCATTTAATACTTCCTAAGAAACCATAGGTTTACCTTAGTTTTCTAAAAACCTATATTTGTACTTTTTAATTCCTTAACACTGTGGTCAATCACTGTCAAAATAGCACTCTTCTGCTCCTTGTTTCCACTCACAGACAAACTAAACACAATGGACAAAGATATCATTTTAAGCCATAAATCCAGACTTATTAAACCATGATGTGATGTGAATAAGCAGTGTATTCATGTATGCAGCCTATTTGCTTTTTTCCTTCAAGTGAAATCTGGAAAAGCTGCTTCACATTAGTAGATTTTACTTGGTTTTTTTCCGGGCTGTGAGGCCATGTTCTGGAATAGTTTCTTTCTGACAGTTCGCCTGCATCTGTGGCTGGCATCTTCACAGCCACAGATGCAGATGGAACGTCAGAAAGAAACTATTCCAGAACACGGCCTCACAGCCCAGAAAAAAAAACAAGGAAAACCTATGGATGCCAGCCATGAAAGCCTTCGACTTCACACTGCTTCACAACTATGGATTATGGTTTGCTGTATCTCAACAAACCAGGATCATAAGCCAGTTTTAAATCAGGTTTTGTTGTTGATCAAAACGGCATCAACTCAAGATAGCATCGTTTAAGTCACCAAACAGCCCAGCTTGTGTATTTCAGGGATGATTCCTTCCAGACATTAAGTCCTTGCTGGGCCTTCCAGAAGCAAATTTAAACAATTCTCTTTCCCCCCCCCCCAATTTGCTTTTAGTAGCTGAGCCCATCCGACTTTCTTCTTCTATTTACTCTAAGCTGAACTGAAAGCCCATGTGCAACTTTTAAAATTAGTAGACTTGACATCTAGGCAAAAAATGCCCAGCATACAAACACACAAATATTCCTTTTTAAAACCAGCATATAATAACTTGATGTTACTCAGTGATAATTTTGATGAATACAGCAATATACTGTTAGTCTCTCTTGAAAAGAAAATTTAAAATGACTAGGAATTGTTTTAGTTTAACTGCTAATGAGTCAAACAATCAGTTAGTTGTAATTCACAGTGCTGCATGCTTTCTTCTTAACTGTGGTCCCTTAAGGAAATTGTGATTAATCCCAACATTCATTTCTTTTGTAAGCAGCATTTTACATAAGGATTAAGAGTTATCTTCAAAGATCCAAGTGTCTCAGATTGCTGTGATTAGGAAATACTGTTTCATTTTAAAAAGGGATGAGTAGGGTTCCAAACTTATCAGACCAAGCCTATCACTCTCAGTCCACTAGCTCTTCCTTTACACCTCCTCTTAGCTTCTCCTGATATCCTGCTACTTCAGCCACCTCCCCTAAACACAAGGCAATCTCCCTTGTACTAACACAGAGGAGCCCTTTCATACTACACAGTTATAGCTCTATGATTCCTCTTTTAACCACCATGGCTGCATCCTATGGAATCCTGGGGTTTGCAGTTTGGTCAGAGGCACCAGAAGAGCTCTCTGGCTGAAAATTCTAAATACCCCTCTCTAAGAGCGATACTACATGATGGCATTTTTGAGTGATAGTACCACGACATAATGAAGCGAAAGTATTGCGGAATACAACCCTTACCTACTGCACAGTGCCCTCCATTCCGTTTCTGTAATGGAACGACAGGTTTTCAAAGTGCTAAACGCACCACACACCATATGATAACCACACCTCCCCATGATCTCCTCCTCCTCTCCCCCTCCTCCACCTTTAGAATGCCATTTCCTCTAATTTGAATGTGCATGCACCCCTTTTAAATTCATCTATTGCATCACTCCGCAAATCCTGCATTCGGCTCACATGGAATTCTGCTCTATCAGCTTGCATGAGCCTTGGTGGCAAAGCAGGGAGTGTCTTGCTCTTTTAACCAGCAGGTCACCAGTTTGAGACTGGCATGAGGCAAACCTCTCTTTTAATATTTTAAAATTTCCTCCCCCCCTCCTTTTCCTCCCACCCCAAAAGACTTACGTTTGTTATTTAAGATACTAAACTAAGAAGCTGATACAGGATTCTGGCCAATATGTTTTAAAAGTCTACTTCCTGTTTCAAGGTGGAATTTTTCTAAGTGATCATACATTGCATCCAACTGCTTGCCTTCCCCCTTCCCCGCCGCTTGCCTTATAAAGATCAGAGCGATTTGCCCACCAGCATTCACCCCTTTGGGAGCAAAAAGGGATTTTAATTGCATTGCCAAGAAAGAAGAAAGGGGGGCACAAAATTATAAAATTCTAAATTGATAAAATTGAGGAATTAAGCTTTACTCAATGCCAACCTTGAATTGATGACCTTGTGATTACGAGGCAAGTGTCCTGCAAACTTTGCCACCACAGCTCATACAGGCTGGGGCAGCAGAAATCTATCTGAGCTGAAGGAAAGATTCACAGAGTGACACTCACCTTTCATTGTTACATTTTAGCAAAAGAGGTCTCTGTTTATTTAAATGCCTAGAGCATCCCAATTTGTTTAGTTCAGCAGATTTAACAGATCAGGGAAACCAAGGATTGAAAGCAGACCCCTGATAGGAAGGGAGCAAGTTTTTCAAAGCACCAGAGGAGGAATACATGTATTTTAAATGGTAAGGAAACATTATATTAAATGCATTAAATGCAAGTATTGCTGAATGACTATATTGGTAAATTTATCTGCTGCTGAATATTGCAAATTTGGGATTTAAAAGTTAATGGATAACTTAGGAATGAAGTTATTAACCTGTGAATTTGACTGTAGGGAGCGACCACCAGAAGTTGAATGCCAGGGAAGCAGGAGGAACAATATATCGAGGAGCTTTGGGAGGAGCATGCACGCCCACTCCTCCCACGTGTTTTTACATCAGCCGATCGCTGTTGCAGAAGGTAACTACAGCATAGTTAATTATGGTGGGTTCGAATCAGAACAGATTCCATTCACTTGCAGTGCCCATGGATTTTTTTAAAAATGCTTCTGGGACTCAGTGCAAATGGTACAAGCACTGAAGGGGGGCATCATTGTCTGGTCAGAACAGTTTCAGTTGCAATACTGTTACTGAGTCATTGCACTGCAACAAGTTGGGTAGTATTCCTTTAAACTGCTAATCCCAGGAATCCAACAGAATGTTGCTATGGCAACTGAAGTGGAATCACACTGCTGTAACTGTGTAGCATAATAATTTGGTTTAAAGTGCCACACCTTCAGGCTCCTGCTCAAACAACTACCATGAAGTTCAAGCAGGGGTGTTTAAAAATGACCGTCTCCATGTTAGTGCTAGATCATCAAACTAGATCATCATCTCCTTCTCCTTCTCCCATTCTGTTGTTTTAAATTTAACAATTTCAGCTTCGTGAATTTAATTTTTTTTATTAATTGAAGAGACACTGATGTGCATCTGTAGGAACTCCATAGCAGTTTTAGGAGTGGAAGAAGGGGCAAGGGAACAACCTAAAGAGATGCTACTATGACCCAAATGATTACTGCACTGACTAGCAAGATAATTTCAGCTTGTTACTGCTAACACAATCAAGAGTTGTTTTTAAAAATAAAATTAAAAAGGAGCCTTTGGAGAAGAAAGAGAATGTGAAGATTCCAAACCGGAAGAACTTGAAACAGAAGTCAGGAGAGGTAAGGGGATTAGATACACTGAAATGAGCTGCCTTTATGAAACACCCTGAGAGATTTCTTTTTTTAAAAAAAAATTAAGTCAGGAGAAATGACATAAGCCCCATTAAATGTCAGAGAACCCGGAAGAGTTTTGTGGCCCCTGAAATAGTATCATATTTGATTTGGCATAACCCTTCCTATGTGATGGTACATACATCAGATACATGGATTGTTGCTTCAGTGAATAGACTATTATATGTATACATCGGTGGGTGGGGGATTGTAATCAGTGGCATTCAAGGGAATCTAAAACAAATTCATTATTGGGGACCATTAACAAGTAGTAGTTCTGTGGTAACACATGTACAGTTCATTGTTTTTTGCCATGAAGCACTGGCCTAAATACTGTAAAGGCACCAGCTCCCATCTGATCTTGGAAGCTAAACAGGGTCAGTGCTGGTTAGTACTTAGATGGGAGACCACCAATGAATATCAAGTGCTGTAGGCTATATTTCAGCTGAAAGAACTGGCACAACTACCTCTGAGTATTACTTGCCTAACAAAGCACTATGAAATTCATGGGGTCACCATAAGTTGACAGCCAACTTGAAGGAACATACACACACATCCAGAATGAATTTGTTCAAGAGACGAGAAAACACAAAACATTACCTTGGCTAGCCAAAAAGCCTCACCAGTCCAGCATTTTGTTCCCCGAAGAGAATTATGTAGCCATCTTGAAAAAATAGCCACTGACATTACCATCTGTGATCATAGCCACTGCAGGGCTGTATGTACTAGATTTTGAACCCTCTGATATTAGGGAAAACAACAAAAGATTGGCAAAATGACAACTGACATTTCATTTAAGCTGGACATTCTTGTCTGTCACAATATAAATATAGAGCAGGAATCACATTGTACACGTTCCCTTTAAGATCAACTTGGCAGAGATCAAGGGATTCATTTCATAAAAGGAAAATCTATTTTGTGTGTACATCTGTGCTAGCAGTTTATCAAAATGGACCTGCTGGTCCCCTATTAATTCCAGCAAGCCTTTAAAATCAGACTTTCAAGGATGTTGTTCATCACACGGCTACTTTATACACCTCAGTCATTCACACCCAGCCTGTGATAAGATGTTAAAATGCTTCTTCTTGAAGGGTTAGATTCCACTTCCTCCCTGGTGATTCAAAAACAAAGTAACCAGACAGAATATAGAGTTCAGGGTAGCTGAGCAGGCAATTTTCAAGATGTCAAGAAATTGTTTTCTTCTACATTATTCACGGTGATGAATAGGCTCCCACTCCAACAAGCTAATCTCCAGTGAGTGAGATGTGCAAATTGTCTACCACATTTCCTTAGACGCCACAGGTCTATAGCATCATGCTCAGACAGAAAAACAAGTAGTGTACATGGCATGGGCAAAATATTACTTCCACGAACCACTATTCTTTCCTCTTTGTGACTCCAAACCTCATACATTTGATACAGCTGTGAAGAAAACCCTTGGTGTAAATGCAAACAATATGGGATGGGATGGGATTAGCTCTGGGAAACCATATATGCTACAGGTAGATAAAAACAAGGGAATTTTCTACACAAGGCCATTTTGTATTCTTTGGGTAGGGATGGAAGGAGATTCACCCCATTTTGAGAGTAAATTTACCCTCTGCCCTTCTGTCTGTAGCTTCTCTGTCCTTTCAAGGCTAATACAGAAACAAATGTATTTTATTCTCTATGCCAAGGTCCTTCCCCACTCATGAATAACTAGTCTGTGGCAGCAAAACCTGCCATAACCTGTTAGTCTTTAAGATGCCATAAGCCTCTATTGGCTAAATCTAACATTATCACTTGAAATGAATGGGGGAAGGGCATTTTGAATTCTCAGCCAGAGAGATCTAGCACCTTCCCAAACTATAAGTTCCAGGTTCCACTGAATGTTAACTGCCATGGCAACTATCATAGAACTATAACTGTATAGTGTAAAAGGGCCCAGGGACTCTCGTATAAATCACAACAACCATACAGTAAGTGCTTAAGAAATAACACTTAAATTCATGAAATAATAAATGGTTTAGCCTTTTGCTCTTTCTACTACTGTATAATAGGATTATTTGAAGAACTAGCCCACAGTGGTTGATCAACAGGTAAGGATCTGGATGTATACTGTACTCATGTTGCAATAAACTGCAAACTGACCAGTGTTTTGCAAACACATATTAAAAAGTCACAAAGGAGGAGGAGGGAATAATATTCCCAATGATTTTCACATTCCCATTTTTTCCACCCCAGTTTCTAAGATGTGTGTACGGAGCACCTATAGGTATCTATAAGTCTGCACCATTGCTGGGGAGTGATACAAGGGCACTTGCCTTTGTTAATGAAAGAGTTTGCTATGGAGCAGGGGGGAACTGACCACCAGTACTTCTACGGATTTAGCAGAAAACTCTAAAGTACAATCTCTTCTGATTGCTTTCTACCCCACAGTGCAACAACCCTAGGCACAGCCAGTCCTGTTTGATCTCAGAAGCTGAGCCAGGTCAGGTCTAGTTAATACATGGATGAGAAACTACAAAGGAATATCCAGGATCTCTACGTATGACTAAGAAAAGAATCCTGCCCGAAATTCTGGAAAGTTGCTGCCAGTCAAGTTGACAATATGAGGCTCAATGAACGCCTATGTTCTAATTTAGTATAAAGCAATGTTGGTCCCTTGATCCACAGTGAGATGAAAACCTTGTGGGTTTTTCTTCTGTGGTAAACTATTGTCCTTCATCAATAAATGTTGAATAACCACTTTCACCTTGATTTGAAGAATAATTCAAAACATATTTAGCCTTCCAAAATTCATTGCTAAATATACATTTGACGGTAGTCTCACCTTTTCAAAATACATGGTCACATGCATATATCCAATACCAGGTGGTTGAAAGAGCAAAGATACCAGAGAAAATAGCATGGGGGAATCTAACCATTCTCCTCCCCAGTCCCAAAAGCAATGGGTCCCACCCACCTACGCATTAAAATTCTCAGAGAAATGGACAGAAATGGGTCACTCTTGGAGGCACAAACTGCAGCAATGGCACTAGCGCCTATACTTGGAAAAGTTTCATCAGAGTAGAAATTATTTACACAAGAAGCAAGGGCTAGATTTACATTGACACAAAGGAATTCAGAAGCAAAGGTGTGGTGGGGGGACTCCATCTAGATAACATTACTGATCTTGGCTTCTGTGCATGTCCTTTTTATAAGAGATTTGGTAAGCTGAAGAAAATGCCACATTGGTTACTTACCGTGAAGGTGCATTCTTGAGGGAACGGTGAACTCCAGAGCTTAGAATAGTTCACACAACCCACTGCATCACCGCACTTCATTTAACCATTCAGATAAGAAGGCAAAAGCAAAGTACCACAGCACCTCCATTGTATAAGTTAGCTGCTTCTAGTCAAAAGCAAAGTTTTGTTTCCAGGCTACAAATGTTTTGTGGACTAAAAAGTGCTGTGGAAATGTTGACACAAGTTCAAGTTGAGCTGTTCAAACACAGCACAAATAAATCTCAGGTCCCAGAGTACTGTAGTCCTAAAGAAAAAACCAGACACTTTCCAACAACTAATACAATTTTCACACTCCCTGAACCCCCAAGCTGCTAATTAAATAAAGTAATCTGGTCATTCTGGGATGGTGGAAAATCCTCTTATTTTAAAACTTTCATCTGAAATGCCCTGAAGCCACATGTCAGCAGAATATCAAATGTGATGGCCAGCTTTTTACAAACACACACAGCATGAAGAATGTAATCCAGTGCAGTAATAAGTGATAGATATTTTAAGGGAAAGGCTAATATAAAATATCAGTTCTTGTCTCCTCAATAATATTATGGATTTATCTGTATTACTAAGGCATGTTTTTGTTTGCATAGGTCCTGGAAGAAAGGAAACAAGCAATAGAGAAAAATATGTAGGATTCCACACTGTCAAACATCTGCAATCTTATTTTGAGTCCCATGATTATAGGAGTCTAGAAACCTAATGCCATGTTGACACTAGAAAATCAGAGGCATGTACTTAACAGCTTATATTTTATTGGTTCAGCTTCCAAGAAGCTTGTACATTCCCATTGCCAAAGATACTGGACAACCAGAGAGAGAGAGAGAAAGAGAAAGAGGGAGATTCTCTTGGCTTGTAACTAATTTTTCCTAACTTTTTAAACAATCTGTTTTTCCCCCAAGCTTTATTCATAACCTCTTGGCATTTGTTACATTGGTAGTGCTATACATTTTGATTTTTCTCTTTTCCTTTTTTTTAAAAAAATGTAAATGGTAAAACTATTAGAAACAGTTTTGTTAAAGCGCATGTACAAGACATAATGTTGTTGTCTGCCTTCAAGTCATTTCTGGCATATGGCAACCCTAAGGCAAACCTATCACAGGACTTTCTTAGCAAGATTCATTCGGAGGGGCTTTGCTTTTGCCTTCCTCTGAGGCTGAGAGAGTATGACTTGCCAAAGATCACTCCAGTGGGTTTCCATGACCTAGTGGGGATTTGATTCCTGGTCTACAGAGTCATAGTCCAAAGCTCAAACCACTATACCATGCTGGTTCTGCAGTGCATCATATAAAGAGGATATTCATTTGTTGTTGTTGTTTTCTGAATCAACAACTTTATCTTAGATGTGTTTTGTAGGAATATTGTCCTTTTGCTCACTATCACTGTTATTTCCAGGTCACGACAAAACTGACTGTTAATTTCAAATTTTGATGTTCTCCCTGAGATATTAATTCACAGTAAGTTTGTTATCTGGATCCAAAGTGAAACAGAAGCTAGCCAGGAAGGGGGGGGGTGTCATAAAACCCCAGGTGCCTTTTCCTCACTCATTGTAATATAGCAGTTCAGTTCATAAGTAACAGCCTACCAAAAGATTAATCTTACTCATCAATCTGTTTTACACAGTTGCCTTTGGAAAGCCCACAAGCTGGACATGAGTGCAATAGCACCCATGATAGCTGCAATCATGTAAACAAATTCAAGGCAGAGTTGAACTAATAGTTTATCTTCCCTAGATAGGGAATCATACTTAGAAGATAAGAATATCTGCCCACCTACTCAGGAAGATACAGACTACCAAAGACAAACCTCAAAAGTGGACTCTCGAGATTCCAAATACAGGGAGTCATCTTCCTGGTTCTAACAGCTGTCATCCAGTGGCAGATAGTTCTCATCTCACTTCCACAGGATCTGTTGCCTTTCAGCTGAATTAATCTGAATGAATGCAGTGGTGTATAATGGGTCACAATCTTGGCCCAAAATTCCAGGCAGTGCTGTCCCAAGACATTTTGTTTTCTGAAATGAATAACAAGGTGGCTCTTCTGTTCCCCTTGTACAGAAGCCAACTGAAATGGCATCGTCCATACCACCTGAGGCAGCAGGTTTGTTCAGGGACCCAGGATAGACACTGTGGTACAGTGGACCCTTGGTATCTGCTGGGGTTTGGTTCCAGGACCTATGTGAATACCAAAAACTGTAGATGCTCAAGTCCCATTATATAAATGGTGTCCCTTATATAAAGTGGCAAAATCAAGGTTTGCTTTTTGGGATTATTAATATTATTACAGTATTATTATTTTGTGGGGGGGGGATATTTTCAAACTGTGGATGGTTGAATCCATGGATGTAGAATCTGTGGATATGGAGGACCAACTGTATATCCATCTCTGCCCTCCTCCAGATGGGAATGGCTGAGGGGCTCAAGAGAAACAGTTGCAGCTGCTATGTCTCAGCACCTGCTACCGGAACAGGTGCCTTACTCCCTGCGCAGATACAGGGGACGTGTGGCCATGGACCACATTGCAGCCCTCAACCCACTGTTTGTGCTGCCTGTGAAGTTCCCACCCCAAGGGCATCCCCAAGCCCTCCCCCCATTAAAAACATTGGGGTGATGTTTCTGCTAAAAGCTATTTGATAGCTTGGTGGACTTTCCTTCATTGGGGTAGGACTAGAGGGTCATTGGAGTCCCTTCCAACTCTATGATCCTTTGAAAAACGTTTAAAAATTGCTCCCTCAATACCTCAAAACACAAAGCCAATCAAGACCAAAACAAAACAAAACCAGACTAGTTTCAGCATGATGGGCTGGCTGGAGAGGTGGGAATGAAAAATGGCCCTGGCACCATTGTTCATCCCTGCGCTAATGGTAGGGCTGGGCCCAGTTCTACAGTCTTCTGTACCAGGGCCAGATCCAAATGCCCTTGCTCTATGGAGACAGACTGTCACCTCAGATCTAGGCCAGACAAGTCCTTTTGCCTCATTTTTACATTTGACACAGAGGAACCCAAAAGCAGTTACTCCTCCTGCTTTCCTCTTGGAAAGTTACTTGGAAAGAGAATGACTATAATACTGCTTAAACAGCTCAACTTCACCATGCCAAGTTGGATCAGATACCGCTTTCAATAATTGCCACAAATATGAATATGAAGCCCCAACGGGCCAGCAAGGTGGAAAAAAAGCATGAAGTTGTTCAATGCCTTTCACTTACTTTCCCCCTTGATGGGTCAGCATCAAAGGGTAACTGCATCATTGCATGTACCACCCAAGTGAATGTGGATTATGCCAGGACTTCATTTTATAAGCCAAGAATGAATAGCAACCAGACAGCAAGCAGATACTACAACTCATTCTACAAAGAGAGTTGCATATTACAACGATTAGGCACACACATAAAATATAAATATTAATCAAAAAACAAAAACAAAAGAATCAGAACCTGAATAAGTCCAGCTGCTGTCTGTCTTCCATTACCTCCGTTAGGAAGACATCTCAGTTTGGATGATGAAAGCATCTGGACAGCCCACACATTATACAACTGGGTCCCCCGACCACCACCACAGAGGGGGGGGATGTGGGAACAGGCTGAAACTAGGTTCACCTGCCAGATGGCTTCAAATCATGTCCTACAAAAGGTCTTGCTTGCCAAAAACAATTAGGTCTGACTCCTAGACTAAGTCTACATTTGGCTCGGTTATGGCTCTTACTTGCTCGGTTGCTAGGTGAAAAGCTGACTTCTTCTGACATTCCATCACTCCCACTGGTAAATCCCAAACTGAAACAAAATGGGCATAAAAATAGCAACATGCTCTGTCTGCCTTATACTGGCCCCCAAAAGCCTGCGTACAAAGTATTGGCAACGTTTGGCCTCGGAGCTGAAAGATGTTCCCCCCCCCCACTGTTTCCTCCAGGGCTGCATTCCACAATCTTCTGCTATGTTTTCATGTTGTCTTTTAATGCACCGAGAAGGCTTGCTTTAATTGCACTGTGACAGGAAACAAAGCAGAGGGACTTTTCTTTTAAAATTACCTACAGGTTATACCACATGCTACGACAGATGTGAAAAAGCCTAACAGTGCAAATACCCAATTCACTTTCAGTGGAAGGATGATAATAAACAGCCACCATGGGGAATTACATTTGTTATGACAGTCAGAAGGGGATTTGTTTGTGAAAAAAAATGTGAGCAATTGTGCACTCTTGTAAACTGCCCCAGTTCAAAGAAACTGTTGATCAATTTTGCTTTTTAAAAAATGCTAGGTTTTAGTTTATTTTTGACCCTTTCAGTCAATGACTATTGGCTTCACTCATTGTTTTACTGTGTTGTTCTGTGAGAAGAAACTTCAGAAAGAATGTAAGTTCTGTGGCTTCCTCACCACAGAAATGCTTTTGAAGAATCTGTCCATCCTGCCCTTTCTTTGTTCAGAAACAGTTACAGTTCACAACCATGTATCACAGTAGGGGTGAGAGGGAGTGCATTTTTTTAAAAAATGCAAATCATTGTCATTATTCTGTCCCCCCACCCCACCCCAGCAAGCACTGGGACTCTTTTTTTGCTTGAGACCCTGAGCACCCAACACACGGTGGTTACTGGCAGTGCAAAGCCGGTCACTGTTATTATGGCAAATCTTCGCTTTTTTAAAAAATCTAGTTTCCAAACCTTGTATCTAGAGTATTTACTTATGATAGTTTAAAATAAATAAATAAACCGATCTAACAGTGACTGCAAAGGATGGATAAAAACAAAAATCTCAGCCTGCTGGTCTTGGTGTTCCAGATGGGGAGAGAAAAGGGGAATCCCCGTATGTAGGTAGGGTTCAATATTTACTTAGGCATTAGATCCGCTCAGGCTGCTGTTGTTGTTTGGAAAGAGTACAACGTACTCGTATTAATAAGGGACTAGTAGGAACACACATATACGCACACACAAAATGTGCTGTAGCTTTTCCTAGAACACAATGGGCAAAAGAAACAAGCACAGCGGATCCATCGTCATCACCATCATGAGGATGAGGATGATGCATTTCTTCCCTGGCATAGGATTCCGCCTCCCCAAACCCAGCCTCAGCCACCCAGGGCGAGGAGGAGGAGGCGGCGGCGGGGGCAGCCCGGCTTCCTCCCCCGAGCAGGTTTGGAGGAAAGGCTCCCTCCTCCAGGGCTACTCCGCGCCCCCGGGTGGGTCAGTCAGCGAGTGAGTGAGGAAGGCAGGGCCAGGGGCGCGGTCTCCTTACCTCTTGAGCGCGCAGGCAGCCCCAGCAGCCCGAGATGCCCTGGGCCCCAATCCCGGCCGGCGGTCAGAACAGCGCCTTCGCCATGGGGCTGAGTGGCCCCTCACCATAGTCAGAAGCCCCCCGGCCAGCATCGCCTGGGCGCCGGGCGCATCATCGTGAGAGGGAGGAGGAGGAGGAGGACCACCTCGGGTCGCCTCGGTGCGTGTGAGAGAGCGAAAGAGGGAGCCTCGCCTCCTCCCTCTGAGGCGCGAAGCGTCCCCTCAGCCCAAGCGCTGCCTCCTCGCTGCCCGCGCAGGCGGTGGCTCCCTTGGCCCGGCCTCGCCGTCTCCCGGAGGGTCCCTTCTTGGAAGCCAGGCGGCCCAAAGACCCCCTCTCGGCCGGCCTCAGAAGCTGCCCTCCCGCCGGGCTCCTCTTTCCGGGCCAAGCCACGGAGCCCCAGACTGTGTCGACGGTGGGTGGCGGGGTGGCTCCCTTTTTTTGACACTGCCGGCCAGCCGAGGCAGCTGTTGCGCGGAGTCTCCGCAGCAGGAAATGCCACCAGACTCCGAGCCAGCCCCCCCGGGGGGAGAGGAGAGGAGAGGAGAGAGGGGTGGGGGCGGTGCAGAAAAGCTGGGCGGGATCATGGCAACGCCGGATTGGATTTACTGTATGTCTCGGTGGCTTCCTTTCATGGGTTTACCGGTTGCACGGGGGAGAGGTAAAGCCAAGGGGCTCGAAAGGCAGCTGCTCAACCGGGCCGAGCGGAGCCGGGAGGGGGGCATCGATTTCGCTGGGCTGCCGCCCGCCTCGCCTTTTCCTTCGGCCGGGGGAAGGGGCACCGCCGCCCACGGAGGGGAAGCCCTTCGCTTTCGGTTCTCCTCCTCCACCACCACCCCGCCCCGAATTTGGGACTCGCTTCCTTCTCTTTCAGATGCTTTTTCATGCCGGTACAATGGGAAAAGGAGAGCCAGCTTCAGATAAGGACTTGCTACCCTCTACTGGACAAGCTCTCCTCCCAAAGCTGGGCTCAGTTAAAATCGCCACGAATGGACCAGTTGGTGGGAAAGGGAGGGAGCCCAAAGTACAAACGGGTCGAGAGCAAGGTTGGATTAAGGAATTTGGGCCCCCCTTGCAATGCTTTATTTTGGGGGGCCCATATGTTTATCTCAGGTCAATGTAACTTAACCTATTCACAGTACATGTTCAGATTACAGGAGGAGCCCCGTATCCACGGATTCATTATCCATGGAACACAAAACAGCACACCTACCATAGAGTCTTCCTAGAAAATGTGTCTTCCCTAGCCCTTTTCTAGGCCCTCCAAGGCAACTCTATGTTATTTTAAACCACAAGTCCCATTATTTTCAATGGCGTTCACTATTATCCACGGTTTTCAGTATTCACACTCCCTCAGAATCGATCCCCAGTGGATAAGGGGGCCTACTGTATTACACAATTTGACACCAATAATTTAGCTTAGCAATTAACATAATGGTGTAGATTTCCTCAAAGAAAAGAAAGAGTGGACTACAAGCTGAAAATGAGTTAGTGTGATACAGCAGGAAAAAAACCCAAAGCGGTTTCTATTTTTTAAATTTTTTTATTTATTTATTTATTTATTTCCTGCTCTTCAGCCACAAGGCTATCAGAGCGGCTTACAAAATGTTTTAAGCAATAGCTATTTACACATCTACACTGCATTAAACAGTTTCCAATGTGTGTTAGCTAATTGCCCCACAAGCTGGGTACTCAGTTTACCGGCCTACAAAAGGATGGAAGGCTGAGTGAACCTTGGAGCCCGCTGGAATCAAACTTGCAACATGGCGACTTGCAGTACTGGCATTTAACCACTGTGCCACCAGGGCTCCTGTTTCTAGGCTGTATTAATAGGATTTCTAGGCTGTATTAATAGGAGTATAGTGTCTAGATCAAGGGAAGTAATAGTACCACTCCATTCTGCTTTGGTCAGACCTCACCCGGAATACTGTGTCCAGTTCTGGGCACAACAATTGAAGAAGGATATTGAGAAGCTGGAACATGTCCAGAGGAGGGCAACCAGGATGGTGGGTGGTCTGGAAGCCATTATGCCCTATGAAGAGCGGCTTAGGGAGCTGGATATGTTTAGCCTGGAAAAGTGAAGGTTGAGAGGTGACATGATAGCCATGTTTAAATGTTTGAAGGGATGTCATACTGAGGATGGAACAAGCTTGTTTTCTGCTGCTCCAGAGACTAGGACACGGAGCAATGGGTTCAAACTACAGGAAAAGAGATTCCACCTAAACATGAGGAAGAACTTCCTGACAGTAAGAGCTGTTCAGTAGTGGAATGTGCTGCTTCTTTGGAGTGTGGTGGAGTCTCCTTCTTTGGAAGTTTTTAAGCAGAGGCTGGATGGCCATCTGTCATGAGGGCTTTGATTGTGTGTTCCTGCAGGCAGAAGCTGATTGGATGGGGTGGCTGTTGGGGTCCCTTCCAGCCCTATGATTCTATGATTCTAGGCTGCATTCAGAGCCTGGGAAAGCTACTTTTGGATTACACCTCCCAGAATCCCCCTGCCAGCACCTTCTCAAGGTCTGGTTGCATTGTTCATTTTCCAGCATTCTCTAGCCCAGTGGTTCTTAACCTGGGGTCCACAATGTCCTCACAGGGGGTTCTCAAAGGCTTGAAGGCTGTTTGGCCCACCTCCGCCCAGTAGTGGAGCAGCCACGTGACAGAAACCAAGGCAAAGGCCGGCTGGCTGGCTGGCTTGGCCTGCACATTGCCATTCAATCCACTCCAGCCACAAACTTGCAGGAAGAAGCAAGAATGCTTCTGAGGGAAAGTTTAATGGGTGGTGTAATCGTGTTGTTGTTGTTGTTAGCTATTATTATTAGCTATTATTATTATTAGGGTTTTAAATCTTGAGTTAAGTCTTGGGGCAACAAAAGATATTTAAAGTGGGTCCCTGGTAAAGAAAAGGTTAAGAACCACTGCTCTAGGCCAATGCCTCTCACATAACACTAATGCGATACTGGTGTTTTAGTGACAACAATAAAACCATTGTTCCCAGTAACATTACTCCAATTTTTTCTTTATATTCTTTATATTCTTCTGTTAAAAGAGCTAGAGTGTTGTAGAAGTTTCAGCATTGCACTATGACTGTGGAGACTAGGGTTTGAATCCTTACTCAGCCATGAATACCCACTGGGTGACCTTGGGCAAGTCACACTCTCTCAGCCTCAAAGGAAGTCAAAGGCACACTCCCTTTGAACAAACCTTGCGCCTAGAAAACCCCATGGTAGGTTGGCTTTAGTCAGAAATGACTTGAAGGCACATAGGCAAACACACACAAATTCCTTTCGCAGGTTGAACTCAGTTGGCAGCAAGGGGAGGAAGCTGAGGAGAAAGGGGGAAAGGGAGGGAGGGGAGAGAAACCAAGACATGTTAAGAGCAGCAGGAAGGATGGGCTGGAGGGGATTTATGTGGAAGGAAGGAAGGAGCAAGCCCTTTCTGAAGAGAGAGCAGGGGAGAAAGAGATGACCCTTGCTTCCCTCCCCCCCCTATCTCACACATGCACTTACTCCTCTCCGGCACACGCCTGGCTGGCTTGCCTTTTGACGAACCTGGGAGGAGGGGCGAGAGAGCAGCAAAGTCTCTCCTCCAGCTTCGTTCTCTTTCTAGTTTGGGAGATGCTTTGTTTTTTGTTTTTTTTAAGGAAGAGGGCTGGGCCCTCTGGCTGTGTGAGCCCTCCCGCAGATGCTGATTTGGCGGTATGGTTAAGCTGGCCCTGGTCGAGAGATCTAGATTTCCGACATAAATATTCACCTACTGTTTAGCAGTACCTGAATAGTAAAGGTTGGGCCTCTCCATTGACGCCCCCTTGTCGTGGGAGAGAGGCTTGCATACCCTAATGATGTTTTGAGCTATGCTAGCAGTGGCATAATAGCCACTGGTAGGGTCTCCCATGCCAGACAGGTCAAAACCGAAGGGTCTGACAAAGAGCGTCAAAGGGCAGGATGGGCTCTCTAGCCTTGTGGCAACCGTCCTAGGAGAAGGAAAACTCTAATCCCAAACCCGGGCAGATGGTGCTCGTCCAACCCTGTAAGGTCAACCATCTAAGAGAAGGAAACTCTAATCAAACCTACGACTTGAGGACCTCGCTGCTACCGTCCATGCATCAAGGCCAGCAGATAAACCTTTGGTTTAAAGGGTGAGGCCAGTTCTGTGCACGCTGCGCTCCACCAGAAAAATCCATTGCACAGGCTCGAAGGACAAATCCAAAGGCTTGGGCAATATCTATCTATCTATCTATCTAGCCATATATATAGCCATAGTAAAGGCTTTGGCAATATATAGATAGATAGATATTGGGCAATATAGTAAAGGCTTGGGCAATATATATAGATAGATAGATATTGGACAATAGATATATATTGCCCAATATCTATCTATATATATATTGCCCAAGCTTTTCCTATTCAGGTATTGCTAAACAGTAGGTGAATATTTATGTTGGAAATCTAGATGTCTCAGCCCATTTGTACTTTGGGCTCCCTCCCTTATATATATATATATATATATATATATATATATATATATGTAATGTTATATTCCATCAAGCTGGCTTCAACTTACAGTGACCCCATCATCCTACCTGTCTAATTTATATGCAGAACAGAGCATAGGGAAAGTAGGATTAAATTCAGGGCTTGTCTACACGGGGAATTTACCCCATCTTAGAGCCCTGCAGTCCTGACCATACAGTAAAACACTACACCAGGAGGGTTTCACAAACAATTGTCAAAACCAAAAGGGAGAGAATAACAAAGTATCCAAACACTACAGGACTTATTCAAATGGTTGAAAAAAACCATGAGGAGGTCGGGAGAAGAATGGAGCTGTCGCGCTTACACAGCCCTGTTTCAGACGACACAGTCCTCCTCTGTCCTCTTCCTGACCTTCCCCTGTGCTGCTTGCTCCACTTTTTACTGACGGAAAACGTCCGTCAGGTAGAAAAGATCATCTTCACAATTAGTACATGCAATTCTGTAGACTCTTCATCATGAAGTTATTATTACTATGATGAAATGCTAGACAGTGGCAGGCAATAATATTGCCTTGTATTGCAATTTAGTCCTACAAGGCCTGAGGGGGTAGAAGGGAATGAATCTGGGGAAGGCTGAACCTGACACAAAAGGAGACTGGCTTTTGTCTTGTAAAAAGAGATCTGCTGGGCGACTGAAGAGGAAGGGTTTGTTTGCTTGTTTATGCATAGATAAGATGGGGTGGGGTGAAAGACTTTCTGGGGGAAATTGCCTGGAGGGTGGAAAAAACAGAATTGTTGTTGAATTCCACCCACCACTGCAGCCTGGGCTCCTGAAGACCTGCCCTGTGGCAGAAGCAGTAGTTTTTTTCTACTATTGCTACCAGAAAAATTGGAGTGAAGATTTTTTTTTTCTGGTGCCCCTGAAACACCACCTAGAATCTAGAAAGATTCCATAGCCACCAACACTCAAATGTTCACTGTGCTGCTGTTCAAGTCATGGCTGCTGTTGAAGGTGGTGTAAATGTTCATGTCATTTGCTCAGAAGGAAAATAAAAGCAAATGCAAGAAGCTAGAAAGGCACGGCTGAAAATTTTATCCTCTGTAAAATATTTTGCCTGTCAAGGCCTTGCAGTTCATGGCCACATTGAGGAAGGCTCAAACCTTTGTCAACTCTTGCTGCTTCATGCTGATGATGTTCTCCAGCTGAGATCATGGCTGGATCATACAAATTACAAATCGATTTCACCAGCTATTGTGAATTAGTTTCTTAAGATCACGGCTCACAATGTTCTACGTACATTAGTGAGAGAGATTGAAGCAGCTATTTACTACAATATAATTGTGAATGAGACTACAGATATTACCACAAAGGAGCAGGTTTCATTTTCCTTTCGCATGGCACAAAGGAACTGTCTGTGGAGGAATTCTTTTTTGGTTTTTCTGAGACTGATGCTATAAATTCTAAAAGCCTTTTTTGCTATTTTGAAAGACATAGTCTGCTGGTTTAATCTTCCTCTTGATAGGTGCCATGGCCAGTGCTATGATGGAACATCAAATATAGCTGGACACATTCGTGGGCTGCAGGCAGGGACGGTTTATGGGTCCCACAGCTCCTGCAGCTGAAGGGGCGCCGTCGTAAGCTTTTCTAGGTACTGGTGCAGGCCTGTGAGTGGGCGTGGCCTGGCTAGGGAGGGGTGTGTGTGGCCACAGTGGTGGAGGAACCTGCAGGACGCTCTGCACATGCCCAGAGGCCTGCAACACATGCCACTGGGTCAATGGTGGGGAAAAAACAACCAGAGGCTGGTCTTGCAAGCAAGCTCCATAGCAGAGAAGGGAGCCTTTGGTGATGGTGCCTATTACGTCCTGGGATGTTTTTTTCTGGGGGGGGGGTTGTAGGAACTAGAGCCATGACACATAAGAGCCTTTTCCCCTCCATGCATTTTCAAGGAGGGTCTGGGCCACATGGGGCGGGTGTAGGAGCTCTGCTATTTTCTGCCTAAGCAGGAGCTGTGGGTTCTATGCCCTGCCAGGGGGTTAGACTAGATGTCCTTTGGGTACACTGGAATCCCAGAAAATAGGGGGAAAGAGCATCAACAATTTAAAATATGTAGATTATACATGTTGTTGTTGTGTGCCTTCAGGTCATTTCTGACTTATGGAGACCCTAAGAGAAACCTATCATGGGGTTTTCTTGGCAAGATTTGTTTAGAGGGGGTTTCTTTTTGCCTTCTTCTGAGACTGAGAGAGCGTGACTTACCCTAGGCCACCCATTTCTCAATGGGCAATCGAACCCTGGTCTCCAGAGTCAAAGACCAATGCCCAAACCACTACACCATGTTGGCTCTGACATCATATTACTTGCAGATAAAGGAAAAGATTTGGAATGACTACTGAGGAAAGTTAAGGAAGAAAGTGCAAATGCAGGGTTACAGCTGAATATTAAGAAAACAAAAATAATGACCACAGATGAATTACATAACTTTAAAGTGAGCAACAATGACATTTGAATAGTTAAAGTTATATTTTGGCTTGATTGTTAATCAAAATGGAGACTGTAGTCATGAAATCAGAAGAAGACTAAGGCCTTGTCTTGATGGGCAATCAACTCTGTCTTGCCCCCATCTTAGAGCACTGCAGTCCAGATAATACAGTGCTTTTGCCCTGTTTTGCCCCAGGTAGTCCTCATGACCTCCAGGGCGGTGGGGGGAGATGGGGTAGCGCTTATTACACCATTAAAAAAATACCTAGTAAAATCTTCTCTAGCTGGGGAAAAACAGATCAGGCCCCACATGATCACAGGATCCTATCTGGCATGCCGGCCTCTCACTGCAGCTGCCATCAGACTCACTCTTCCATAGCCAGGAAGGAGTCCCATAGCCAGGCAGGGGGCCTTACTCACATGCTGCTGGGTGGCTTCCTGGCTTCAAGAGAGTGGGACACATCTACAGGTAGCTAAGAAATAGAGTAATCAACTGTCCCCAGATTGGCCCCGCTTGCTCCTGCGCCAGTAGGTTGGGATGTAGAAATTGTCTAAAGAAGTTTTGCACCAAGAAGATAAGCATGAGTTTTCTGGGTCTACACATAGTAATGCATGTCCTGCTCCCCAAGCTTTGAATGCTTTCTTCTCTGTTCAAATATCATGCAACTGACAGTTGCAGTTTCTTTAGGTATCTTCCTTTCAGCTCCTTAATTTCCAGCTGTACAATTTGTACTTTCAGCCAGACATATCAGTATGCCCTATCTTGGTTTGAGTAATACTTCCTTTTCCCACAATCTCATGTCAATTATTTTATGCAGTCTAAAGATCACCAGGCCCAGCTCAGATGTTTACAATCTGGAAATCTCAGTTGAAACACTGACAGTCCCTCTCCCTGGGATCCCAGTATACCATCTCCAGGGAAAGGTGGTATACAAATAAAATAATTAAATTATTATTACAACGCTTCTTCCTCCCTCCTACTGCTAGTCAGATGCCACTCACAAAGCCTGGAATCATAGAATCATAGAATTTCAGAGTTGGAAGAGACCACGAGGGCCATCCAGTCCAACCCCCTGCCATGCAGGAAATCACGATCAAAGCATCCCCAACAGATGGCCATCCAGCCTCTGTTTAAAGACCTCCAAGGAAGGAGACCCCACCACGCTCCGAGGGAGTGCGTTCCACTGCTGAATAGCTCTTACTGTCAAAAAGTTCCTCCTCATGTTGAGGTGGAATCTCTGTTCCTGGAGCTTGCATCCATTGCTCTGTGTTCCAATCTCTGGAGCAGCAGAAAACAAGCTTGCTCCATCCTCAACGTGACACCCCTTCAAATACTTAAACAGGGCTATCATATCGCCTCTTAACCGTCTTTTTTCCAGGCTAAACATACCCAGCTCCCTAAGTCTCTCCTCATAAGGCATGGTTTCCAGACCTTTCACCACTTTAGTCGCCCTCCTCTGGACACGTTCCAATTTGACAATATCCTTTTTGAATTGTGGTGCCCAGAACTGGACACAGTATTCTAGGTGAGGTCTGACCAAGGCAGAATAGAGCGGCAGAATAGAGCGGCACTATTGCTATTACGGAAATGTAACTCTATTGAAATAAATCAGTAGGCATACCCGCCTTGAATCTGATCTTGGGAGAAAGGCGGGATATAAACCCAATAAATAAATAAAACTCCCAGAACCCTGCAGTTGCCATGGCCAGTTGTCATTCTGTTTGGCAGTTCTGGGAAGTATGGTCAGGCAAAATCAGGCCACTAAAGTTATTATCAGATGGGGCTGTAATCACAGAATTATGGTGCAACAGAACCATAAATGGATTCCCATTATTGCACAATGTTGTCATCCTCCTATGGTCCACCTGTTAATGTGTGTTCCACCTGTTAATTGATCATCACTTTTCACTGATGGAAAAATCCATGAATATCCCTCTTTTTGCAGTATTGATAAACATGTGAGATCACGTCCCGCTGTAATCACACGATTACCCCCCCCCATTCCCTTTCCCAACGAGAACACAGGACACATAGGGTGCTCTTTTAATGAACTGTCACCTTTTTTTGGTATGTTTTTATGTTTGTTTAAGTGTTCATTTGTTAATTTCTTTCATTATTTATGTGTTTTTCCTGTATTTAAACAAAATCATGTCTTCTCATGAGAACAGCCAAAATCTCACCCATACAAAATCACAGAAGTATTATCCCATTCTTAAACTGCTGGTCGTAGTCATGCAACGATTCCGCAGCAGTAGTATCATGCGATTATGGCATAATATTGCACAATTACAGCAACATATCATAATCACTGTAATCATGCATTATGTTCCTGCTTTCCTCCATAATGGAATTACAGCTTTTTTAGATGCTAGTCTGATAAAGTCCCAAGTCTCCTGTGTAGTTGAGCCCACTCAAGAATCATGAGAAGTGCACTTGCATGATCAATCACAGAAAAATTATGAGGACAACTATTTTAATTGATCCCTCCCATGAATACCAAAGTGTGCATGTAAGCTGTCCTGTGTGTGCTTACTTGGGAGAAAACTACACTGAATACATGGGGCTGGAGACTTCTAAGAGATATCAACCATGACCCTCAGATCTTATGGTCAGTTGCTTCCAACTAATATTCTCTCAATGGATACGTGAAATTGGGATAGTTTATAGGGTTTTTGTTGTTTGTTTTTTTTTTTGCTTATTCATCATTTTCCATTTTAAAGCTCATTCCCCCAGTTTAGAGAGAACCTTGTGGAAATCTTCCCAACTATTTCTCTGAGCAGGGTTGCTGACATTATCAGCTGGTCCTGCTGCTGCCCAGTGAACAGTTCTCTATTCAGTAGGCATCAGCAGAGAATAAATGCTTAGCTTCTTTTGGAGAACAACATATATTTTATTATATCTGCAAATTAAATTGCTGTTAATGATATCAGAGTGGGGATTAGTTTAAAAAGGGAGTGGATTGACTGCCTTATTCACAAAGTGATTAGAATTAGAACTGTGGTTTAAAAGTGCAGCTTTATTTAAAATGACTTCCTATTAATTTTTATGTTAAAAATAATTCACGTTCCAGTTCTGAAATCTAAGCAATGGGCAACTGTAGGTACATTTGAAGGAATCAACTCTGGTTACTTAGTTTAACCTCTTCATGGATAAATAACAATCGTATACATTAATCAGCCTTTCTCAAATTTTTTACCCTGGTGAAATCCTTGAAACAATTTTCAAGTCTCAGGGAACCCCTGCCTAAAAATTATTATATCTACAGCTCCAAAAAATATATGTATGTTTATTTTTTTCAATCTCAATATCTCGTGGAACCCCTTGCAACCTCTTGTGGAATCCTAGGATTCCAGGGAATCCTGGTTGAGAAACACTGCATTATATGAAGGTCTGGAAACCATGCCCTATGAGCAACTTAGGGAGCTGGGTATTGTTTACCCTGGAGAAAAGAAGGTTAAGAGGTGATATGATAGCCATGTTTAAATATTTGAAAGGATGCCATATTGAAGAAGGAGCAAGCTTGTTTTCTGCTGCTCCAGAAACTAGGACATGGAGCAATGGATTCAAACTACAGGAAAAGAGATTCCACCTAAGCATTAGGAAGAACTTCCTGACCATAAGAGCTGTTTGACAGTGGAATGCACTGCCTCGGAGTGTGGTGGAGTCTCTTTCTTTGGAGGTTTTTAAACAGAGGCTGGATGGCCATCTGTCAGGACTGCTTTGATTTTGTGTTCCTGCATGGCAGGGGGTTGGACTGGCGGGCCCTCGTGGTTTCTTCCAAGTCTATGATTCTATGAAAGAATGAACAGCAAACTCAAACAATGATGAGACATTGTAAAGGTAAATTAAATAATGTTTCTTTTGATAAAGAATCAAAGACCTTAATACTATACTTTTGTCAACTGACATAATGAGACTTTGGTAACCACAGCAATATTGATTAAGCAATAAATTGGCACTCTCTAGTAACGAAAATAATTTGCAGTTGGTTACACAACTTAAAAGACTAATAGTTTAATCATGCAAACAATTTATGAATATGAGAGCCACTACACCCACACCCACACCCACATGCAATACAGTCCTTAATGAAATGGGAACCTTGTATTTCTACCTGTAAGTGTTTTCAGATGAACATACCCTCCTGCTTGGTCCAGAAACTTCAGTTAGTACAGAACATGGCAGCCAGACTGGTCTCAGGTACATCCAGAAGAGACCATATAACACTGATCTTAAGATCACTTCACTGGCTGCCCATCAGTTTCCAGCCCAGTACAAGGTGTTGGTTATCACCTTTAAAGCCCTAAATGGCTTGGGTCCAACTATCTTCAGGACTGCCTCATTCCATATAATCCTCCCCATATAGTCAGGTCCTCTGGGAGGAATTTACTACAACCTTTAACAACTAGGCTTTCTTCAACCACCCGGAGGACCTTTTTGGCTATTGCTCCCAGATTATGGAACAACCTGCCGGATGAGATCCATCATATCACCGCTCTAAATAGCTTTTTAAAAGATCTGAAGATGGATCTCTTCTGGCAGGCCTTTCCTGAACAGATGCCTGCCCATCAAAAAGAAAATTTAACTTGTCCCGACTTCACTACAGCCACTGTCTATTGTTTATTTTTTATATTTTTAAAATATATTTTAATTTTTGAACTATTTAATTGTATTTTAAGGGGGTGGGTGGCACTGAGGATGGGATTTATATTTTAAATGTTGTAAGCCACCCTGATTGCGTTTTGTAGAAGAGCAGGACATAAATATCATCATCATCATCATTAACTTATTGACTAAAATGCTTAAAGGCATCATTCAGTAATATGAATGCTTTAAGAAAGGTGTATCTTCATGCTTCTTATGATCCCACAAACAACAAGAACTCTTAGCTATGTTGTTGGTTTAGTTCACAAATAGAAAACTAATAGTGAAACCATAGTGACAGTGATAATTAAGTTGGTCTCTTAATTGCAAGGTTGCCACAGGTCTCTACGGTAGTCAAGGGAAGGAAGAAAAAGCCACAAACAACTTTCTCTATCCCCATAGAGATCATTTATACTTTAAGACTATAGGAACCAGTTCATTTTTAATGTGTGGTATCCAGGGCTGGTTTAAGGAATTTTGGGGGCCCCTGCAATGCTTTATTTGGGGGGGGGGGCATATGTTTATCTCAGGTCAGTGTGACCTAATCTAACCTATTCACAGTACAGGATATTCAGATTATTACTAATAATGTTTCTGAAGGATGAGGGTTACAACGGGTGCTGCAGGCCCTTAAACTGCCCCTGGTGGTATCAGTTTTTATCTTCTTACAACACAAGGAAACAGTCAGAAATACAAACTAAAATAGATCTTGTTAAATTAATGCAGAATTTAACACATATGTAGAAACTGCTGCCTAATTTATCTGACATCGTACAATATCAAAGATCAACACAACTGCCCATCTCTAATCTTGAAAATAAATGGAATAGCACACTGTTACTGGTTGCAGCATAGCTTGGAAAAGGTAGTTTGTACAGTGGGCATAAAGAGCCAGCATGGTGTAGTGGTTTGGGTGTTGGACTAGGACCCTGGAGACCAGGGTTCAAATCCCTGCTTGGTCATGGAAATCCACCAGATGACCTTGGGCAGATCGCACTATCTCAGCCTCAGAGGAAGGCAAAGGCAACCACCTTCTGAACAAAGCTTGCCAAGAAAACCCAGGTTTGCCTTAGGGTTGCCATGAGTCAGAAATGACTTGAAGGCACACAATAACAATAACAACAAGAGTTACAGTCCAAAGAAGCAGTTTGTCAAGGACTGGGAGGAATAGGTGGCCAGCCTTCAACTCCCTCACTGTAGCTGAATGTATCTTCTGTTTTTCTTCATCAAGCAATGCTGTGACTTATACCTCTAACAACCCTGTATTAATATATAACAACTGGAACAGTGCTGGTAAGGTAGGAAGAATATTTATGGCAAGCTTAGAAAGAAAGTAGACAATACTGCCTTCTCCCATAACCTGCCCCAAATCTGAACCTGCCCCAAATTTTAGTTCTTCAGTGGAGCCCCGATTATGTGTCCCAGAACCCTAAGAGGTTAGATTGGTGGGTTCCTATGACAGTGCTGTCTTGTGTAACAGCACTCTGGCTGTGGAACTTCCTCCCAAGGGAAGTTAGGCTGGCTCTATTCCATCTGAGTTTGGGATTCACCTTCAGGCCATGCTAGATTTTTTGAATGCTTTGGTCAGATTGCACTTTGTCAGGCAGAACTGAGCAGTGCCTAACACCTTGGTTTAGACCCTGCTGTGCCTGAGACTCCTGTTTTATGAATGTATGGTGGCAGAGGGTGGGCATCTGTGTAATTTTCTAAACTCATATAAAAAGCTACTGTGTGTCTGGCATTCTAGTGTAGTTAGACATTCGTAACCTGTGCTCTGTATTCAGTAAGACTATATCATCTTACCGTAGGACAACATAAATATCTTTCCATTTCATCTTAATGGCCAGCAGCCACATCAGAAGAAAGAGGTCTCTTCAGCTACTGATTGGGGAACAGCAAGGAGGTATTGTTACACATGGCCTTCTGCTCAAAACCACACTTGACTGCTTTGGCTGTTTTAACTATGTGTGGAATCTAAACTATATTAAGAAGGGGGTTATCTCTTGTACATCTGATAATGGTTTTTATCTGTTGTTCATCACCTCAGACATCCTAGTGGGCCACAGATACTGACTCTGCCTTACCTGTGTCAAGCCTAGAAAACTGGAGGTAACAGCCAAGAACTTTCCCATGGTCTCAAGAACTGTTCCCTCCATGATGGAGAAAGTTAATGAACCTTTTGCTTGTGAATTAAGTGAAAATAAACTAGTTAAGACATTTACTACCAAAGGAATAGATGGAGTTTTGGAACTAGGGGCTTGCTGAAGGCCAAAAGCACAATCCATGGGGAATAAATTAGGCTCCTGGTCATCCATCTGCTTATCCTTACTCTGACGTGCCCACTCCAAATAAGATATAGTTTGGAGTGATTGTCAGAATACAACCATATCTCCAGATCCTAGGGAGCCTTCTCAGGGAAAGAGATGTGGGACTCAGTGGAGAATCCCAGTATAACCGAGGGCTTGGAAGAAACCTCTACAGTCCAAAATGTCCATTTTCATAGGTACCTAACCTGGAACCTTCTCATTGCCTCTCTAATCATATCCACATCCCCTCCTCAGCCTCCAGTTTTCCTTCTTAGGACCTCAAGGGGAAAGGTAGTAACAAACCTAATGGGAAGTCCAGATTCAACAGACAAGTTCCTGTTGGGCTTCCAGGAGGCTCTGTCACCAGGGTTCTCTTGGGGAGGAAGGGTTTAATTGGGAAGAAGAGGAAGATTCACCCGTAAACCCAAAAGATAGTTAAGAAGAGAAAGAACCTCTACTGAGCCCACACCTTCCAACTGCCCCAATTTGGCAGGACCGTCTGGATTAATCCTCTGTTCTTCCACTTTTTCAGCTGTTTTTAAAAAGACCCCGTTTCTTTCTCCTTTTCCCACTTTCCCTTCAGCTTACTTCAGATGCTGCAAACAGTCGTCTATACGAGCCTGGGGGGGGGGAAAAACCACCAGATTGCTTCACAGTACAGTAATAGCAATTTGCAGCAGCTGTGACTTGTCTTAACAGTTTTATAAACTTTGCATGCCCTCTAGCCAAGATGGTGGCCACAAGTGAATAACTTACATTTTAAAATCTGCAGCCATCAAATTAAAAACAACAACAACAACAACACCTATTTCCATTGTGCACACAAGCGATATTTTGCCTTTACACAGAAAAAAAAATAGCACCCCGTTTTATAATAATACTAATAATAATAATAATTTTTTATTTTTAACCCGCCCCTCTGCTCAGCAACCGGGGCGGCATACAACAAGATTAAAACATCAAGTTAAAACAAGTTTTATCGCCTTAGCAACTGCTTCCTAAGGCAAAAATCCAACATAGCAGTAGTGGGCGCTTGGCTTGTTAGCAAGCCCTGCCCCCTGCACTCATCCAACCAATCAGGTTTGTGCTTCCTCTCATATGGGGAAGCAATTCAAAGAGAATTGCTTGTCCCAACAAGCGGGAATGTGCATTTCCCACTGAGCTTTTAAAAAACTTTGGGAAAAGCCACAAAGGCTTTCCTGGCATTGTTTTTGGAGTTTTTTGCTGCCCCTTTCTGAGTACGGTGCATTGATGTGGGTTCCCATTAAGACTAATCATCTTCCCAGCAAATTCCATTAGGATTATTTTGACCATTGAGATGGCCCTGAGTTCAAAGTGCAAAAACAGTTTGCACTCAGTTAACTCTGCAAGATGGAGAAGAGAGGAGAGGGCAGAATCTTGCCCTTCCTAGTAGGCTCAGGCAAAAGGAAACTGCGGCAGTCTCTCCTAGCTTGTGGGTTCTTCCTCATTAATAACATTTGCCATCTTGACCACACTCTAATTTTTCTTGGCCACATATGTCTTGGTTTCATCTGTGAACTGTTGGAGGATACATGAGCCTTCTGTGAACCCTTGGTAGGAATTAATAGTTTCCAAAGAGCTCCACTTTAGCTCTAGATCCCACATGAGGAGCTGGTTAGGGTTAGGGCTGTAATATACGCTTGCCAATGTTTTGCATAATTTTATCTTGTAAGTAAGATGATTCTTAAAATTAATTAATCTAATTATACCCTTGCCTCCCTCATCTTTCTCAATCTCCCGACCCAAATAGACCTATCAATTCTTATGGATCTAATAATTTTATAACTCTTTGATTGAAATTATTACACAGGAGAGGTGACTGATTATATATAGCTGGCAAGAGAAGGATCTAGTAGCTATCCCAGTATCACTGTAATAATAACTACAAACCATGTAATCTCAGCTGACAGTGCTTCTAGTCATTATTAGATATAGTATATTTATTCATATATTTTATAATTTTTTTATGTCGCACCAGATCATCTGCCCTAAACTGTGGCACACTCCACACATTTGATTATCAATCCATCAATCCAACCTATCTAGAGATCTTTTGGCTCTTTCTGGGATCATTAAGCATCTGCTTGACAATTTATAATTAATTTTCTGGCCACTGTGTTACAGCTGTCCCTCTTCATGGGCACAAGAGTTTAGAACTATTAGGTGGAAATTGGAAGCTCTGAAGAAGACAAAATTTTAAATATCCATCACCACTGCCTAGGCCAAAGGGTAATTATAGTCTATCTGTGAAGCATCACATGGTATTTTTGTATTTCTGTTCAGCTGGATTTTTGCCGTAACCATCTGCGTATATCACGAAGCAAAGATTCTGCCATAGTTTTTGTGAAGAAATGTAAAATGCTAATCTTTTACTCTTCTTGCTCATTGCCACCAACAAAGCAGGAGCTGTCATCCTGGGATGAATATATTTCTGTTCTCCCTCTTTTGGGGAAAAGATTCAATTCTCAATTTTTTCAAGAGCTGGTGAAGCAAAACAGTAAAGGTTGTAAGCTTGAACCGCAAAATCCTCAAGCCCTGTGTCCCATCAGCCATGAAATCCCTGTCTCTCAGTTTCAGCCATCCTTTTCTTGTATAGAAAAATAAAAACTGACATAATTTATTATCATAAAAGAAGTAATACTAATAATACAGTTACAGGGATTACTGAGATAACATACATGAACACTTCTAAGTTTTATACGAAAGTCCAGTGTTACTATTTAATGTTGTATAGGCCATATGCCTGTTCACTGAAGCCTGAATGGAAGTTTTATTGACCAAGAAAAGTTGCAAGGGATTCCACAAGATTAGCTTTATTTTGACATTAAAGATGAGAGCGGCCTAAACCAGAGATATTAGTGGGGAAAGTGCCATTACATTATGTTTGCACTAAAATAAATAAATAAATAAATAAATAATTTTTTAAAAAAAACACCTTAGGTTGATGACATTTATGTTGAAAAGCAGACATTTATTTAATCATGATCATTCTAGCTTGGTGTTTAAATATACATTACATTACTGCACTGTAGAGAGCTACTGTGGTATAGTTGCTTTAGCACTGAACTAGGACTGTGGGAAACCAGGGACCCCACTCACTCCTGGAAATGCACTGGGTGACTATGGACAAGTCACACTCTCAGCCTCAGAGGAAAGCAATGACAATCCCAACTCTGAATAGCGCTTGCCAAGAAAACCCAAGGATAGGGCTATCTATCTTATATCAGAGTTGACTTGAAAGCACATAACAACAACTGCACCGTAAATCTTTCTGGAACGCAGGTGAAAAATCTCTTCCATTATTTCACTGCTCAACCAATTTCCATGTGAAAGAAAAGATAAACTTTTATCTATACATATAAGTCACAATCCAGACCAACCATCCTCAGGACCTTTCACCTTGTACAGTTATAGTGCTACATTCCACTTTAACTGTCATGGCAGCATCCTATGTGTACCTTTCTGTATTACTGCTCTGTTTGTTCTTTTCCTTCTTCAGAAGTTACCTTGTCAACTACCTTGTTGACCCAGAATTCTTATGCTGCCTAGGAGGTTCTGCAAGAGGTAGTCCAAAAAAGTGATGTTTCTATGCCCTGTTTTTGCTTCTAGCTTCCACCTCTGTGATATAATGAGTGGGAGTGGTCGGGCATGTGTAATTTTAACTTTTTACTTTAGAAAAGCAGGTGTTATTGAATAGCAATAGTAATAGCAATAGCATTGATATTTCTATACTGCTTATCCATGCCAAAGCACTCCCTAAGCAGTTTTACAATGTGTTAGCTATTTGCCCCCAACAAACTGGGTCTCATGTTACTGACCTATGGAAGGATGGAAGGCTGAGTCAATCTTAGAGCCCTGTAGGATGGAACTTACAATGTTATGGCTGCAGTACAGTTGTCCCTCCGTATTCACGGATTTGGTATTCACGGATTTAAGTATTCACAGCTTGAAAATATTCTTTAAAAAATAATAATCCAAAAAGCAAACCTTGATTTTGCCATCTTATATAAGGGACACCATTTTGCTATGCCATTGCATATAATGGGATTTGAGTATTCACGGATTTTGGTATCCATGGGGGCGGGGGGAGGTCCTGGAACCAAACCCCAGCAAATATGAAGGGACAACCGTACTGGCATTTAACCACCTAGTCCTAAAATATATTTAGGACTAGGGGTATTAATGTGAGTTAGAGGCTGCAAGTAAGCAATATAGAATGGTAACTACTTAGCAAAAAGAAAGCAAGAAGTGAGAATAAAGGTTGCCTCCCATATCTGCAGGGTATGGACTTATCATTTATAAGTGAAACCGCAGATAATAGCAAATCCTATTAAAATAAAGGACTTTTAGTATAAACATGCCATAGAATTGCATCGGAGGACCTAGAGATTCCTAGAGAGAACCGCTCTCTACGCATTTTCCAGGGCGACTCTATGATATGTGGTCCCCTCTTTTTTTCAGCCTTGGATAACTGAAACTGCAAATATTGGTTCTGCAGATACAGCGGGGGGGGGGTAACTTCTAAATAAACGAGTTCTCTCAGTTGAGGGGTTCCCTAAGGATCAGTATTGGGATTGGGTGTTTTTTCACTCTTTTATAAATGGTCTGAGCTCAGGGTAAGCCATGTGGTTGAGCTTCATCCCAAAGTATTTAAGTGGGTTAAAACAAAAAGGGATCGTGAAGGCCTCTAAAATGATAGACAGTACATGTGTGCAGAAGCTAGCTACGATGATTAAGGAGCATAGACACCAAATGGGTAGAGGAAATAAACCAAACTTTTATTGTAACAACTCCATTGGAGATAGGAAGTCTCTCTAAGGGTACATGGCTAAACTAAGCTAGAACAGGAAATGGATTAAGTTAGTTTTACTTTCACAGCAGTGAAAGGGCAAAGAGGAGGCAGAGAGAAGAGGTGGAGTGATTCCTAAAAATATCTGTCTGAAGGCTTGTCTACACCAGCAAAACAATGCAGACTCACCCTGAATCCGGTGCTTGCAGTCCAGGAGATGTATGGCTATTTCTAGGGAGGAACCACATTTTTTGCCCTTCATCTGACTTGGCTCTGAATTAAGCAAAACTGGGGAAAACTCTGGGGTTTCCCAGAAAGTCCAATGTGACCTTGGGTTCTTTTGCTGTCTGGACAGCTGGATCGGGTCCAGTTCTGCCCAATCCAGTTGTCCACACACAAACGCAATGCCATCTCCCTTACCCTGCACTGAGCAGCACAGGGAAGTGGATGGATCTTGGTTGGAGAAGCCAACAAATGACCTCTTTCTCCTGATGTGACTGCTGGCTGTTAAGGTGAGTTGGAGAGATATTTATATAGTCCTACAGTAAGATGATGTAGGAGATTATCAGATGCGTCAAAAATGGCGTTGTAACAATGCCATGAGATCGCAAAAGGGCTTCCTTATCACATGACGTCATCCCACAGCATTATGCAAGTGTTTTGCTGCCGTTACGAGGGAGTACCTTTTTTATTGTCAGGGAGAAGTTGAAAATTGATCTCCCATAGCATTTGTATTCCAGATTTTCATGTGTGTGAAAAGGTACCCCATTCTGCTCGAGTGATTCCAGCATCAATGGACAGTCCCGCCAGATCACTTCCATGTGTGAATGGGAAAACTAGGTACCATACGCTCTTTTTATGAATCTTCCTGACTTGCTTGAAAGTTTCTAAACATGTATCTGCACTTTTCTGAATATTTTCTTTTTTTAATTTGGGTGTTCTGGGTGCCAGTTACACGGCAATTTTTGTTGCGGGGCGTACCGGGACTTCCTAATCCCGTATTCGTACCGTGCTGTTTAAACGATTTTTGTCCCTCTTAAGGAAATTCCGGAAGATCCCGTGATTCATATTTACACGGCACCAGTCCTGTATTTTTTCATTTATCCCGCACTCTTATATCCCGTGCTTTTGCTGTTTACACATGTTTAGCGTACCGGGATATATATATATATATATTGGCTGTCAATCAAGGATGCGATTACTCGTGTTTTCACAACCTCAGTGATGTACTTCCTTTAGAGTTCTGCACCACGAGCGATGCTATTGGCTGACTCAAATGTTTGTTCAGGCTTCTGGTTGGGAATGAGGGGTTAATAGGTGTTGCTTTTGGGATGAGGTGCTGAGGGGATCAGGGAAGGAATCCGGGGGAGGCAGGAACGATCAGTGGCTAAACCCTGTGCTTTCCTTTAGAAATGAAAGAACACCATGTAAAGCCAGCTAAACTGGGGCGGGGGGGGGGAAATGAGTGATCAGATGTTGCTGGGGAGTGTGTGAGAGATCAAAAGCCGAGCAGACTGGAGCCCATGCAGCCCAAGCCAGTACAAGCCGAGTGCAGGGGGGCAGAGGCTTGTGATTGCCCTGTCTCTTTAAAATGTTAACCCTTTAAGCAGAGGCAGCTGTGGAGTGAAGGTTTCAAGCCAGTGACACACAAGGCATTTTGAAAGACCCAGACGCTGGCATTTTATACTGTGCCTTGTGGGGTGTGTGTGAATAAATGTGTGATCATCCGCTCAGATGCTGGCATTTTTACTGTGCCTTGGGGGTGTGTGATGAATGTTTGATTATCCGTTCAGACTCAGGGAGGTGATCAAGGCGAGGGGATGAATGGGCGACCCTCTGCCCACGATCTCTTTGTAACATGCAGTTGAGGAACAGGTTAAAGCTGAAGGGTTTGCAGTGTAGAAATCCACTGAACAGGGTGATTTAGTACACGCACACCCACACAAACCTTCATGCAGCTGGAAGGGATGCCTTTGTTTTCAGCTGATGAGGCTGAATCTGTTGAACGGGTGACTGACCCCCTCCTTTTCTGGTCGCTGATCTCTGAGCCCGCCCCCGGTCACCATTTCCGGCCATCACCTAGTACCGAGATAGCTTGTCCCGGGCTGTTTACATTTCCGATTTTCCGAATCCTCCTGTGACTTTTTTAAAAACCGGCACAAACCACGGGACTGGAAGTCCTGCAGGTTGTGGGATAAAAGGTGGCCCCCCCCCTTCCAAAAATCACGTGCGTGACCCAATGTACGTGTAAACAACCGGGGTTCGACATGAATTCTTCCAACTACATTTTCATCGTGTAAATGGCACCCTGGAGCTTTTTAGTGCTCTCATGTTTTCTCGTGAGACATGCCGAAATTTTGTTCACAGAGAAATGCGGAAGCGGCATGAGCACTTGTATTGCTGGACTCTTGGGGCGATTTTGTATCATTATCACAGTAACGTGCAAAACCATGTGTCATTCTGCCAGAACACAAACACTATAAAATCTAGTGCCATAATAATGTTTTTAGGCACTTGTCTGATCCTTACTGAAGAGAGTATAGGTTATGAATGCGTAAGTACACTAGAATGCCAGATGTTGCTTTTTATATGAGTTTAGAAAATTATACAGATGCCCATCCCTCTGTCACCAAACATTTATAGAACAGGAGTCTCCCAGGCACAGCAGAGTCTAAACCATAGCGTTAGGCACTGCTCAGCTCTGCCTGACAAAGTGCAATCTGACCAAAGCATTCAAGAAATCAAACATGGCCTGAAGGTGCATCCCGAATGTCCCAATAGGCTGGAACATGGCTACACCTTATCCTCTATATGAACATCCTGATCTTCATGAGTTGGGGTCAGTGATGCTCCAAGCTCATTGAAATCAATGTGATTTCACATAGCACATGTTTTTCCATTAATTCCAGTGGGACACAATCAGGGTCAGGGGCCAGTTTGTATTTATACTGTCTGTCTGTCTATCTGTCTGTCTCTGTGTGTGTGTGTGTGTGTGTGCGTGCGTGTGTGTATAAATATAGCTACATTTATAATTTATATATGATTTATGTATGTATAGCTTATATCTCTATATGTTATATTTTCAGCCAAAGGAAAAAATCATTCAAACTGGCTAGGAGCCAGTTTTCTGCCCCTAGCATACTCTGAGACTGGACAGATGTCCTAAAATGCCACCCCAAAAGGCAAGAGGAAAAGAAACAAAACTGTAAGTAATCCATTTAGTTTTAAAAGTAATTTTTAAAAGGGGGAAATGTTTAATAGTGCACACACCCCAACTATTTCAAAGGTGAACTGTCACTCATGGAGGGATGTCTGGGGATGTCTGGAGCAATCCAGGCCCACAAAAATAGCCATCAACCCAGCTACACACCCTGGGCTAAACCATGACCGAATTGCTCTAGTCTAGATGGAGCCCCTGAGCAGATTCATATGCTGAGCATATGTTCGAAAGCAGTAGCAGGAAGCACAAGGTCATATGCTTCCGTTACTCATGGAGATTAATATTTGGAATTTGAATCTGGGTTTATATCCCTTTGCCATATGTTCATATAACATTAGATAGCAAAGACATGTGAACTCTTGACCAGTCTTTGACCTTAAACCAGACCTTCTTAATCTTGATTGGTGAAATCAAGGCTGCTGCAGAGTTTTGGTGAAGTGCAGACACAAGTCCATTTATCTATTATAAGCAACATTTAATTAAGTTCAAGGGCATGTCAAGCAAATGATGTTTTACTGCCTGCCAAAGAGAGATTGTTTTAGCTATTTGCAGAAGCTAATAACCTATCTAGAGATGTGGAACTACTAATGGGAAGTGTTGAGATTTTACTGGAAAAGGAGGAAATGAAGCTGGTAGTGACAGGACTCCTAGAACTTTTTTTTTAACTGTTAGCTTAAAAACAACTTGGCCGACATAAAACATGTGTGTTTCTTGTTCAGCAAAGAATGCTAACAAATATTTGTTAGCAATAGTTTTCTGAACTGCTTCTTGCATGCTCCAGTGCTGTAATGGAAGCAGGGCTTCCAAGGTTGAAAAATGGTCCTTCTTCACACACATGGTATATGTGGTGTACAGTGCCTCCCACCACCCACATGATCTCCACATATTGGAGAGGATGCCTGCACAGGACAAGCTTGTGTGGACTTCGCACACACAACCCCTATCCTTGAAAATGCAATGGTACGGGATTGCAAATTTGTAGCCCTGTGTGTTGACATATAAACACATGACTCTCCTACATCAGTGTCAACTTCAGCACTTCCATGCTTGTTAAATCACCCAACATAACCTTGTACAAGTCATATCATTAATCTGCACAGGGCTAGTGTGAACACTGGGGGGAAAAATTGGGAGGTGTGAGTGGGAACCTATTTTCCCAGTCCCTTCAGCTCCTCCCATTTTTCAAATTAATCTTTTCAGAAAAATGGCTCAAATTGTAATGTTGATGTCTTTATTAATATATTTTTTAAATACTGAATTTTTAAAAAACATTAATAATTTTTTTAGAAACGTATTTTGAAAGTATGTTTTAATCTTCATCCTAGAATAGCATGGTGGTATACCAGATGTGCATCAGAACCAGAGCATCCCATAGTATAATACAGTAAAATAATAAAACAACATTATACAAATAAATTGAATGCAACCTCCCCCCCCCAAAAAAAAACCCAAAATAAGCAGAGCAAACTAAATACAACAGCACAGCAGGTAAAATAATTAAGTTTAACCTGGCACAAAAATGATAGGCCCATTGGCTGCAGATGAGCTTCAGTCTGGAGGACACTGAAGAAATGAGGGTCCACCGTGGAGAAAGCTCTTTGCCTAGTCCCTGTATAACAGGCTTTCCCTGGGAACTGAATCCAGAGAAGAACCTCCTCTGAAGACCTTAAGAAATGGGCAGGTTCATATAGTGTAGAGTTGAGCAACATCAATAGATCAGGGGGTCTGTAACAACACCCACTCCGTACCTGCTAATTTCTCTCATCTCCCCTACTCTTCCCTCAGCAAAAACTGGCCAGTTCCACCCCAGAAGCCTTCACATGTGTCCCCACTTTACCAACCCCATTATGGTTAGACTTACTCCTTCAGATGTTTCTGTATGTTGAAGACTTATTAGCACCTTGAATTCTGTTGAGAAGTGTCTAGAGGCAAAGAAACTCTTTAGGAATTTATGTAATACAGGTTGACCCCCATATCCATGGGACCGGTATCTGCAGTTTCACTTAAACACGTCCAAAAACATGTCTTCTCTAGGCATTTTCTAGATGTTCCAGTGTGATTCTATGGTATGCTTCCACCAGAAACTGGGCTGGAAGTCGTTCATTTCAATAGGGCTCACTATTATCCACAGTTTCACATAGCCACAGTCCAAGTCATGGATATTGGGGGTGAGGGGGCACCTGTATAGACTTTACCCATATAAATCCTGGCAGTCACCTTCAGCCCCATTTGGAGTTTTTGAATCATCTCCAAATTCTGTCCAACATACAAAATATTGCAATAATCTAACTAGGAAGTTACCAGAGCCAGGATCACCTCATAGCCATAGCTGGTTAACCATTTGAAGCCAATCAGATGTTATTTGTTGAGGTCATTAGAATTCTCCTCTTGAGAGCTCCAGTCCACTCCCCTGAATGACAAGTCCCAAGATTCCATGGTGTGGACCCATGGCAATACAAATGGTATTGTCCTCCTATATCTATGTAGTGTAGATCAGAATTTAGTGTTACTTTATGCCTGGTTGTGTGAAGACAGATGGGGAGAGATTCTTCAGCCAGGCAAAATTCACCTATAAAGCAGGGACTGTGAAACAGAAGAAAGTTATCATCGGAGGGAATCAGTGAATCATGCAGTCAAAAGACATGTACCTTTCTTTTCTTCTGGGATGCTAAGAAAGCCACTTGTGGAATAAATTGAAACGCATGAGCTGAATCCTGACAAGATGGAGGCAGTATAATTTGTGCTTCACAGGAACAGTTCTACCAGGAGGCAGACTGAGGCAACTCTACTTTTTGCATGTCATGAAAACTCTACTTTTCCCATGTTATGTTTGTGTCACTGAGGGCACCTGGACTTCAGGTGAGAATGCTAAATCTGAGAGTACCCAGTTGCATACCTTCCTTTTCAAGGGCACTGTAAGATTCCATAACTGGACACACTGGACAGTTTTCAGGATCACATTGGCTTAGGCAGACTGGAGGTCAGTTGAAGATCATGTTGACTAGAAATATAATGGTGGGAAAACCCAAGTTAGAATTATGCAGGAAGCCCCCATAATGGGTTTATGCTAACAACCCAATTGTTAAGGGGTATGTGCTAATCCTTTCTTCCAACCCTGGGCATTTCAAGCAACAATTCAGTCAAGCAATCAAGTAATCATTCCTCATTCCATACCCTACAGAAATCTCTCCTCACATTCTCTCCTGTCCAATCTTACGAGGTTGTCACAAGCCTATCAATGTTCTGTGTGCAATTAAAGCAATCAGTTGAGTTCCAGTTTCTTTTGTCTGTTCCTTAGGAAAGCAACCCAGGCTTTGTTATAACTAATTTCCCCCTCCAAGGCATCAGTATAAATATTAAAGCCCCAACAATAGCAAGGTGTGCCACAGCCAAGGTGTGATACACCTGTACCTCGCAATTCTTTTCTTGCTATGCCACCCTCAGACACCAGTCTGAGTATCTTCACTGGATGAAATTCTCTTCTCCTTGGGACTGGTAACTATCACCCTATCTTCCCAGACCTCTCTGTCTATCCAGCCTTTCTGCTTTACTCTGCTATAGCCTTGTATGGTCCATAAGAACCTATGTTGTGTATGTTACTTTACTGTCTGTGTTATTTCCATAAAACACTTTATTTTACTTTATCTGGCACCCCCTCCGCAGTTAGTACTGGTATACATAGGTGAAAAGATCCCTGAAGTTATCCTCATCTTGCAGGCCTTCTGTCTGAGCTAATAATTCCCCCAAATATTAAAGGAGATTTTGGCATCATGGGTGGGCTCTAACACCCACCCCGCCTTTTAGGGTAACATCCTCATCACTATACCCACATGTTTTGCATTTCCATTACTATTCACATGCTCATTTATGGGTATAAATGCCTGACCATGCATATATTTTCACTCCATGCATCTGATAAAGTAGACTCAGTCTATGAAAGCTTATGCTACAAATTTCTTTCTCTTGAGGCTTGTCTAGACAAGAAGATATGGTGAATGCTGCACATTAACACAAAATCGCAACAGCATTTTTTTTTTTTTGTCTCCACGATCCTTTGGCAAAATCGCTAGTATGCGAAGCTATCTGTTGTTTGAAGTTCACATGCAGCCATGTCTGAGAATCAAGATGGTGACTTGGAGTGAATTACTCACATTATTATTCTCCAGACGTTGTTGCTAAATAGTTTTTTTTAAAAGTATATCTAAGATGCACATGTGTGACCTTCCACTTTAAAAAGCTGCTTGGTCGCCTCAGTGCAGCAAAAAAGTACACTATCGCTAACATGAAACCCCAAAATTGTGCTTCTGGCCACTTCATTGCCCACAAGCTTCACTTCCACCCTGCACAACAATGCAAATTGGTTGTCCTAACAAGTGGTAATGTGCTTTCCCAAGTATTTTTTTTTAAAAAAACTCTGGAAACCCAAAATTGTTTTTGGTGGTTTTTGGTGGTTTTGCCAACCCCTCCTTCCAAATACTGTGAATCGCTGTGGGTTGTCATTGGGACAAAAGGTATTTTTATAGATTTTCCTTGTTTTTTTCCTGGGCTGTGAGGCCATGTTCTGGAATAGTTTCTTTCTGACGTTTCGCCTGCATCCATGGCTGGCATCTTCAGAAAATGGTTGGGTAGGTGTGTGTCTGTGGAGTTTATATGCTGTGAACCCCTGTTGGGGAGTGAATGGTTAGTTTCTGAGTATAGAAATGCAAAGCTCGTTAGTGTCTGTTTGGCTGATGATTGGTTGATGGGCCATTATCTGCTGGGAATACTCCTGTCCCTGGGTGGAATTCCTTTGTAAGTGTTGGGTTTTGATTCTATTGTTTTTCAAAACTGGGGGCCAGATTTGGTTTACTTTTAAGGTTTCTTCTTTCCTGTTGAAGTTGTCCAGGTGTTTGTGGATTTCAATAGCTTCTCTGTGCATTCTGTCATGATAGTTGTTGACCTGGTCCAGAATTTCTGTGTTTTTAAATAGCATTTTGTGTCCAGGTTGGTTTATAACATGTTCTGCTACTGCTGATTTTTCTGGCTGGCCCAGTCTGCAGTGTCTCTCATGTTCCATATAAACTCCACACACACACTTACCCAACTATTCTTTGAAGATGCCATCCACAGATGCAGGCGAAATTTCAGTAAGAAACTATTCCAGAACACAGCCTGGAAAAAACCCAAGGAAAATCTATGGATGCCAGCCGTGAAAGCCTTCGACTTCACAAAAGGTATTTTCCTTTAATTCTATGAGGAGCTTTTTCACCATCTAGACAACCCCTCAGTCTCAAAGGTGCAATAATATCCCTTTGCATTGTCAATCAAGTGAATAACTTCAAATTTTCTTCCTTTTCATGACATGCAAAAAGTAGAGTTGTCTCAGTCTGCCTCCTGGTAGAACTGTTCCTGTGAAGCACAAATTATACTGCCTCCATCTTGTCAGGATTCAGCTCATGCGTTTCAATTTATTCCACAAGTGGCTTTCTTTGCATCCCAGAAGAAAAGAAAGGTACATGTCTTTTGACTGCATGATTCACTGATTCCCTCCGATGATAACTTTCTTCTATTTCACAGTCCCTGCTTTATAGGTGAATTTTGTCTGGCTGAAGAATCTCTCCCCATCTATCTTCACACAACCAGGCATAAAAAAAGTAACACTAAATTCTGATCTACACTACATAGATATAGGAGGACAATACCATTTGTATTGCCATGGGTCCACACCATGGAATCTTGGGACTTGTCATTCAGGGGAGTGGACTGGAGCTCTCAAGAGGAGAATTCTAATGACCCCAACAAATAGCAACTCCTAGGATTCCATAGGGAAAAGCCACAACAGTTAAAAGTGGCCTGAAACTGCCACTTTACTATGCTATACTATATACCGTATCTATAACTGTGCGTTATAGATGCTTCATAAGAATGCTACCAAACATATATTCTCTGCAAAGGTATATGGCATGTGCTCAGAAAAAGAGAGATAAATATGCACCAGACCCTTGATCTTCCAGAAAACAATGAGATACCATTTCGCCTCCCATAGATGGTAGTCTGGGATATACAAAGGGCCTTTTCCCTTCTAGTCAGAGAATGAAATGGGAAGACATCCAAATCTTTGTAAACATTAATCTATTATCTATTTATTTTTACATCTTATCTTCTCTCTAGAAGTTTGTGTGGCCTTCACATTATGATGATTTGTGTGGCAATCACCCATTTCCTCCAGCAGTCAACTGCACCAATAATCTGCTTCCAGGCTTTTACAAAAATAAACATAGATAGTACTCCTAACAACACTTTTTTAGAAAGTTTTTTTCCCCTGTTGGTTGTCACAAGGAAATATCCCACAAAAAACATATTATGCAAAAGAACAATATTTACACACAAAAAGATGAACATGTTTGTTTGTTACCTGCATAAAAATTATTTTTTAAAATCTCCTTTGAAAATGAATAGCTGATACAGTTGATTAATTCCAAGGTATCTATACCACAGTTGCTGGACAGTTAATTGCACACTATTAAGACACAATAAAAGCAAGGATTGCCAAAGAATGATTCCAGCTGCATGGTAACACAATCAGCTATGGTGGACAGAAACATTTCCTCTTGATTTGAATTCTGAATTCTGTTCAGCATGTTCTTCAGAATCATATTTCCTTGCCTGTAACTGAACATGGAGAAGACAGGTACTTCAGCCCTTAACAATGTAGCTCTTTGCATATTCGTATCAAATCTATATGCTCCTCTTATACGCTTGAAAATGTATCAGAAAGATACAAAGTATCAGAAAGATACAGAGACTCAGTATTCCAACACCAGAAAACTGACCAATCCAAGAGTTGTTGGACCACCAATTTTCTAATCTTCTAAAGCATCTCCAGCCTATTCAAGTTTTCTAATCAATACCCAGTGTATATTCATCTGTGGTTCATTCCTACTTATCCTTCCTCCTTATTTTAGAAGCATATCGTGTGGCTTGTCTATGCCCTCCCTTGTTGTCAGACAGCAGTAAGAAGTTGAAGACCTGCCAAGATGAGCACTTGAAAATGGAAGCAAAGGCAAGTATACACTGGCGGGAAACCCCACACCTACCTCCTAGCTACTGTGGATTTGTTAGATCCTTGGTGGCCCCTTAATTCCAAATGCAGCGGGCTTGCCTGATTGTAGATTGGAGTATCCTGCCACAATGTAATCCACATCAGAGTAAAAGGGTGGTCCTACGCTGATCACGTGTCCTGTACGTTGTACTATTTCTGGCCACATGGCTAGGGTTGCTCCGGGGTTTTCCCACCCTGTTCATTAGTGCATGAGAATAAGCAAATATATGTGGTCCCAGAGTAGTGTATAATTGGATAAGTGGAGATACACTCATCCAGATGTGCTCACAATTGGAAAATGTAAACAATAAAAGTTTAAAAAGTGCCAGAATGGAGTCCTGTCCACTGGAAATCCTACCCCAGCTTTGCTTCTAAGACAATCCTCAGCTGCTACATGGCTCCAAATTTATGTTTTCCCCTCATATGTGTAGCAAACCATGAATCTTACAGATCTGGAGTTTCCTGCAGGAGTTTCCTGCAGAAACCCTGGCAAAAATTTGCAAACACCATGTGTCAACTGTGCCGTGAATACAGGGTGAGTATGGGTTTTATTGCCCATTTAGATCTCCCCAAGATGGTAAAAATGGGAGTTACAGAGCAGAAAAGAAGTTAAACTAGGGCCCTTCCTGTCTTTATTTGTGAGTTGTTTTGGAAAGCCTTTGCCACATGCTAAAATGCAGCACTTTAAACAAAAATTAACTAAACAAGCTGTTTGAAAGAGTAGCACAGGATGTGCTACAGGACACAAAAAGAGCCAGAGATAGGAACTGCCTTTTCCCAAGACTAATCTAAACAGAGTAGATTTGTTCATTTGTTTGCTCTAAAAGGCTGACACAAACTGTGGCTCACAGCACTGCATATCATCACCTTAAAGTGCCGAAAAAGGAAAGGATCTCTTTCCAATGGAAAAATGTCACAGTCTGTAAGCCAGGGGATCAGCAGCAAAATCCACCACAACCCTCAGCCAGCTCCCATTTGGATGGAGCTCTGAAGGATGTTTATCTCACAACTGCTCAGAATAAAATGTGCATTCAAAAGCTTTCCCCCCCTCCTCCCCTTCCTTTCCATTTCACACTCCATTTATAATGATTAATGCTTGGATTCTTGAGGGATGAAAGCTGAAACAGATGTTCACCAGTTACAATGCCATCTCACTCACCCAGAGCCAAAGGCTGAAGTCTCTAGCAGATCAGTGGCTGAAGTCAAAATGTGGATGAATAAAATTGAGTAGACAAACTCCCAGGGTCTTCATTTCAGTGGATAACAAGGTGGTGGATTAAAATGATTGTCCCGTGGTATGGAGGACACCTTACAAGGATACTAATATTTAAAAATCAATCACAAGTTCTGTTGTTTTTAATGGTGCAAGTGGTAGAGTCCCTCAGTGTGTTGTGAACATGGATGTGGGATCCTTGTGTCTTCACAGGCCATGAGCTAAGGGCAAAACTGCCATATAGGGCGGTCAGATTTCATGTGAAGAAGAGTAAAGACTCATTGTTTGTTGTTATGCTCTCTAAGAATTTTTCCAAGTTTCAGTGTTTTGATGAGTTATATTTAACTTCCTTTCCCCTGTTATGGAATCACCTTTTGGAAAACCAGATCTGATGTGTATTTTCCTTGAAAATATAGTCAATGTGACCCACCTTTGTGTGTGTGTGGGGGGCTCATCTGTTCAAGGCAATAAAATGTGGATTGGTACACAGTAATGCCAATTCACAGCAGCTTTCATTTGTCTCCATGTTTTTCCCGCCAAGATTGCAGGCATGTGAAGCCATACACATTTATTGTGCAAATGGGCATGCCTAAGAATCAAGATGGCGGGTGCAAATGAATTACTTGTGTTTTTATTGCCACCAGTTGCCACCGCAGAACAGTATTTTTTTAAAAAAAAGTAAATTCAAGGTGCAGAAGTACAATCTTCCACTTAAACAGAAAAAAAGAAGAAAAAGCCTATTTCATTGCCTCAGCACACAATCACTACAGTAAAAATCCAACATGGTGGTTTCAGGCGCTTGCCTTGCCAGTAAGCTCCACCCCCTGTGCATATCCGACCAATCAGCTTTCTACTTCCACTCTTATTGGGAATGCACAGCAAAGCAAATTGTTTGTCCCAATGAGCAGGAATGTGCATTTCCTTTGTAGTTTTTTAAAAATACAGGAAAAGCCACAAAGGCTTTTCCCGTGTGGTATTTTTGCCCCCTCCTTCCAAATATGGCAAATTGATGCAGGATCCCATTGAGACAAAACTAATTCTCCTTGAATTTTATGAGGAGTATTTTCACCATTTAGACAAGCCCACGTGTGTGCGTTGTATCTACAGAACTCTCTTCCACCACCACATTTCAAACAATCTAATTCTCTTCCTGTCAGCTTTCTTCACTGTCTAGCTTTCACAACCATACATAAAAATCAGAAATATTGTGGAATGGATAATTCTAACATCTATCCATCTGGATTCTTACCAGACACTTATCCTATACTGTTGTCTATCCATAAAATAGCTGTCCCTTTGGAAAGATGGGGACTAGACACCATATTCAACAGTCAACTTGCAAACAGCTTGGTTGGGAGTAGACTGTTTAAAAGACTGCTTTTTCTCATGTGAACCTGTCCAGGTTTTAAGATCTTTGGGGAAAGATCATCTCAAAATCTGCTGCCCTCAGAGTGACTTTTGTGGGGACATAATATTTCAGTGGCTGCTCTCAGATTCTGGAATTCCCTGCAATGGGAGGCTAGATTCATTTTGTGTATGTGTGCGTGTGTGCGTTTTGTGTGTAACTGACTGGATGCTGACTGTGTCTTTGTTTTTAATGTTGTTTCTAATTTATAATTTTGTTTGTAATCATTTTGTTAACATTTTGGTTTTTGGAAATGTATTTATCAAGATTTTGTGTTTAATCAGTATTTTCTTTTTATTAGCTGCCTTAAGTGCCCTTTTTGGGTGGAAAGGCAGGTAATAAAATAAATTACACACACACACCATAAATGAAACTGAGAAAGCGTTCATTTCTTCTCCATTTAGGAAAATCTATTGGACAAGTCCAGAGAACTACAGTGACACCTGGTGGGAATCAATAAGACATATCCTCAGATCTATCCATAGAAAATGATGAAGTTTGCCTACTTTCTTTTGGAGGACTTAAAAGAAAGCCTGCAACTGAATGCATGTAAAATCCAACTTTGTAAACTGAGTTTACAAAGCAGTCTCACTTAAAAGATTTTATAAAAACATAAATATAAAGATATACACTGTTCATATACAACAGGGGCTTGAATATTGTACTCCATCAATGTCTTTGAGGAAGTAAATTACAATCCATTAACGCTCAAGCAAAAACGAATCTGTTAGGCTTTTATAGAATACTTATTAATTATACCATCAGAAGAAAATCTCAATATGCTATGAAATAGTTTGTCTTCATAATGAAGAGGGAGAATAAAAGATACCATAAACTGTATTCTTTTACAAATGTAGTTTACAGTTTTAAAAATAAGCCTTTCCACATAAATTGCAGACATGTTGAACAACTGTCCTTTAACTAAATAGAACAGCACAGAGGTTGCCACCCCCTGGTTACTTCTATGACTTTGAGGGATGTAAATCTTCAGCCATTTTGTCCTTGCATGTGGAGATGAATATTTCTCATGAGCTGTCTTTTTAAAACTCAACAAGCAACAGCCTCAAATTTAAAATAGTATGCTTTATTGCTAGATAAAGTTTCTACAGAGTTACTAGCTCAATGTTGTTGCTTAGAATGAGGAACAAAAGGAAAGGCAGTGATATAAAAGCATTTAAAAAACAGGCAAACCTGGTATGTCTTTCATTACTTGGTTATTTCAAACCTTTTACAATTCTCTTCTCACCCATTCACTCCCCCCACCTTTGTTATTCTGAATTCTCACCACTTGGGTCTCCACATAGTATCACCTATTTCCACAAAACAGCACACCTACCATAGAGTCTTCCTAGAAAATGCCCAGAGAGGCATCTCTATACATTTTCTAGGTCCTCCAAGGCAACTCTATGGTATTTTAAACCAGAAGTGCCATTATTTTCAATGGTGTTCACTGTTATCTGTGGTTTTCGATATCCACAGGCACCCCCAGAATCAATCCCCCATGGATATGGGGGTCCTACTGTACTCTTTACTATTCCAAAGGGAGACAAAGTAAGCCTGAACCACACGTAGCAAATGGTAGCAAAAGCTCGTGTTGTGAGCTGTTCCTGACAATATTTATGGTAGTTTTTTTCCTGCTGTGGGAGAAAACATATTCCTCCACAGTATTCTCCCATGTATTTGAACATCCTGAAGTGTTCTGGAATAATTGTTCTGTGTAGAAAAGGATTTTTGTGTGTGTGTGCAAAAAAACTGTTTTCTGTATAGGAAAAAAATGGTTTCCTGCACCGGAAACAGTGTTTTCCTTGCAGAAAACTGAATATTTGCACACACTTTTTTTTGGTGTTTTTCTACACAGAATAATTATTTCACAACACTTTGGGATGTTTGAATAGTGGGAGAACATCGTGCAAGGTTCTTGTTGGTTTAGTAATCTTGAGGGGAATTCCAACTGTTGGGAGTTTCATTTTTCGACCTGAGAATGAATAATAATGAACATTCTTTCCATCCTAAGTGGCTACACACCCTTCCTGCTGCTCCATGGCTGCATTTGGTGGTGCAATAGTGATGGTAACAGTGATGTGTAAGATGTGTGGCCATCCCAGCAAAAAGATAAAAATACTTAATAAAACAAAGAATCAAACAAGCAGCTGGTCATCAATAGTAACTTGACTCTGTCGAGGCATCCCACCAAGCAATCATTTAGAGATTCAAAAAAGGAACTCTATGATTCTGTCATTGTACAGTAGGACCCACATATCCAGTGATTCATTATCCACTGATTCAATTTTCTACAGGACACAAAACAGCACACCTACCATAGAGTCTTCCTAGAAAATGTGTCCTCTAGCCATTTTCTAGGTCCTCCAAGGCAACTCTATGGTATTTTAAACTGGAATTCCAATTATTTTCAATGGTGTTTGATATTATTCATGGTTTTAGGTATCCACACAAACCCCAGAACCAATCCCCAGCGGATACGGGGGTCCTACTGTACAATGCTAATCCATCCCTCTGTCTCCCTTAAAATGATCTCAGAATGCATTTAAGTAACATATTTTTGTCCAGTTATTGTTTCATTTCTATAAGCTTCTTTCCTGCTGTTCTTTCCAAGAATAATAAGAGTAGTTAACAAAGTTAAAACATTAACAAAAGCAACTGGTAAAACAGCAATCAATAGTGTGGCATGGCAAATTAAAACACACAAATAACAGCAGCTACAGACCCTTTGGAATATAACTGTCCTCAAAGCCCACCTGAACGCCAGTAATAGCTAAGGTGAACTTTAGGAGGGTTTCCCAGAATTGTGCCATGACAACATCAAAGTCTTGTTCTTTATGCTAACTTGTTGCATGTATGGCAGTGGATGAAAACACAGCAGGACAGCAGGCTCCAATCCTGCTCTTAGGCCAGAATCATACTAGTGGGTTATGCTGGAGCAACCCCTGGTTATGCTTCTGTCAATACTTTTCATGACATTGTAGAAGATGGTATTCTGTACCTCCCTGTGCAGTATCTTTGCATTGAGTGTGCACGGGCAACCTAAGATTCCCAGGGATACCTCCCCCAGCTCCTCATTGGCTGCAGCATGTACCTGGGAACCATCTTGTCTTTACACACCCCAAAATAAAGAAACAGCTTCAACTCTTGTCTAGAGAATTGTGGCTGCTCCATCTCTGGTCCCATGTGCTCAAATAGCCTGAGCACACTCTCAGTGGTGGGGGCTCCAGCTGTTCTTCTTTACTTGGGCAAGAAGAGTCATGCCCTGCCTCTCCCTATCAGCAGCAGTGTAAATACAGTGGTGGAGATTTTAGGACTTTGTCAAACGGGGGAACCCCCCCCCCAGGATGTTGGGAGAAGAATGGTGCTGTCCCGCTTACAGCGCTCTGTTTCGGACAACACTGTCTTCCTCCTAACCTTCCCCCGTGCTTCCTCCATGCTGCAGTCATGAGAAACGTGATGCTTTTATTGATGGAAAATCCCCATCAATAAAAAGTGGCACCTGCAGCACGGAGGAAGCCCGGGGAAGGGCGGGAGGAGGACAGCGCCATCTGAAACAGAGCACTGTAAGTGCGACAGTGCCGTTCTTCTCCTGACCTCTTGGGGGGGGGGGTTTCCACCCATTTGAAAAAGTCCTTAGAGCCAAGACTATTATCACATCAAAACTTAGAAAGGAGGAGTCTGTTCATAAGGTATCCTGTGCCCAGACTATTTACCTCAGAACTGGTGTGGGGGTGGGAGATGTGTTTGTGTGTGTGTGTATGTAACAGAGAGTAGGGCAACCTGGTGCTTCCATATGGTTTCAACTACAACCCTCATCAACTTTAGCATTAACAATGGTTAAAGAATATGGGAATTGCAATCCAAAATATTTGGAGAGCACCTGGTTGCCTGTCCCTGGTGTGTGTGTGTGTGCATGTGCATGTGTGATCAGGATTTGTGGAAATTACAGCTCACTTCAAGCCACCTACAGGTGCTGTAGGTTGCACTTCAGAGGAAGGAACTGGCAAAACCATCTTTGAGTATTCCTTGCCTAAGAAAACTATGAAATTCAGGGGGTCACCATAAGTTGACAGGAGACTTGAAGTCACAGACATACACTTACATCTAGGAACTTCATGGGCTGCTGTTCCATTTGAAGCATTGCCTGAAAATGTGCTGACTTCTTTTCAGAATTGTTTTCTTATCCTGTCCAACATTAAGAAACGTGACAAAAATTGTGTATGGGGATTTGTTCCCAAATGCATGTTTCACACTCGATATCTGCAGCGTCAAGTGTTGATCATTATGAACCAGCCATTTAAAAAATTATTCATGACACCTCAGCTTGGCATGCCCTCAATATAAAGACACTGAAAGTACTTTTCAGTGGCAGGCAGTAGCTTATATGTTCAGGTGCAAGTCAATGAGTGAGTGAAATGTTATCTAATGAGACATTCCTGAGTGGTGTATATGTATGTGCAAATCAGCTCTTAAACTTGCTTAGCGTGGGAGAGGTGCCTTTCATTTCTTGCTGCTTTCCTTTCTGCCCTTTTCACAAGCCTACCTTGCAACTTCCAAAATTAGATTTTGTGTTTCTAAGAACAGGTCAGAGTCAGAACCCAAATGAATCTCCAGTGAGATCATCCAGACTGTCTGCTCCAAAGAAGATACTTTAACTTATGCACAATGTGTAGAGCATATTAATTTCCCAGTAACATTCTCTTAGGCCTAATGATTAGGGTGAAGAGAAGATGACTGTGAACACAGACATCACTGTATAACTACTACTACTACTTATTTCTTACCTGCCTCTCCCTATAGATCGAGGTGGGGAACAACAAATTAACATATAACATTGGTTAAAAACACATATCAGTTAAAAATATGTATCATTTTAAAAGAACAAGTAAAACCAAGGCATTTTAAAACTATCAATGCACCATCTAAAATTCACAATTCAAAATCATCCAAACAGGCCAGCCGGAAGAGACTCATATTTAATGCTGCTTTAAATTCAGACAGTGTATTCAGCTTTCATACCTCTTCTGGCAGGCCATTCCACAGTCTAGGGGAATAACAGGTATCTGTTGGAGCTGGAAGAAACTCCATTGGTTACAACTGAGTTGGGGAACCTTTGGACTGCCAACTGTTTTGGTCTACGACTCTCATCAGCACCATCCAGCACCATGGCAAAAGATAGCATTATGTGGGAGTTGTAATTCAAAAGATCTAGTGGGCCAAAAGTTCCCCACACCTGCTCTAAGCAACTGGGTTTCCAGAGCCCATAGAAATGTATGTGTAATAATGCCTGTGCCAGTGTGGATCCATGGGAAGAGGTAGGTAAGAAATAAATATTATCATTATCATTATCATTGGTTTGCGCATTGCATTGTGACTCTGGAGACCAGAGTTTGAATCACCACGCAGCCTGCAAAAGCAGAAAGAACCTGAGGAAGAATAAAATATAAAGCAGGTACCATTAGACACCTCTATAAATGTTCACAGCTGAGCATGCAAAAAATCATAGGAGAACTAAATCAATTGTATACATATCTGACGAATCTCTGAAAATGCAGATCAGCCCACACTGTAAAAGCAGAAAAGTAACCAGTATTCATTCTCTGTGTTCCCTCATGTAAAATGCATCACTATGGACATTCACTTAATTCATACAGAATTAATAACATCCCTTTGCAATTCCTGACACTGCATTTTGGACATTCATTGTACTATTGTACAAGCAAATTAATAGCTATATTAACATCTGATTCTAACTGAAATTGAAGCATAAGCTTTCGTAGGCTTGATCTACTTCTTCAGATGCATGGAGTGAACTGGTGCCTAGGAACAGACTTTATAACCGGGATGTTGAATAGCCATAGAAATGCAAATCTTGTGGGTGTGGTGCTGAGGTGACAAGTTCAGTGTAACAATGGTCATTGAGGGACAAAGCCAGGAGGAAATATGGTGGATGACCATATGAGTGGTGAGGGAATTTTGGAATGTGGTGTGATATTTTGGAATGTGGTGTGATAAACTGGCCAAGAACACCTTCATGAGACTAATTAGTGTTATAATACATGTACCTGTAGTATGCCTGGAAACTATTGCCTTTGTTCAACCCACTGTTGATGAACTAGAATGTTATGGCTATATTCCAATTCGGCTGTTTCTCTTTCCAATCTTCCTTTGTAGTTTTTTTGTTCCAGTACAGCTGTCCTGAGGTCAGAGATGGAATGTCCAGGAAGACAGAATGCACACTAGGTTTGCTAGCTAAAAGTAATTCACGTGGTCTTAATCACAAAAGAGTGTTGGGGTTTTGTTGTGATCTCACAGGTTCTTGAGACGTTTAGTAAATCTTATTCATCTATTTTACTAATGTATTTCTTTGCAACAAGTATAATGATGAGAAATCTTCCTTGATCAGTGTTTTGAACCCCTAGAAGAACTGCAACAAGTCTTATCAATGTCCCTTTAGAATACAGATAAACTGGGAGATTAGATCTTGAATTGCTACAAGACTCCCCCTTTCCCCAATGCAAAAGATGCTATCTAAATCTTTCAGGATGAATTGTCAAGTATGTTGATATTCAGATATCTTCCCTGACATAGAATGTTCTGGTTCATGAGCAACATAGTTAAATCCACCATGCTATCACATGCTGGGTTCTGAAAAACATCTTTAACCACACCTTCCCAAGATATGCTTGCATTCATGCCCAAATGGAAGAGTGGGAGCTGGCTCCTGCACATTGATCACTGATCCAGGTACAGGTATATATCCTATACTATTTTCAAAATGGTAATGAAATGTTAACAATTAATGAAATGTTAATTAAGATTGCAAATTCAGTAAGGATTTAGCAACATACCTTTAGGAACAAATACAGCAAACCCCTGCTTCAGTATAATAGGGACAAACATACACCAGCAATGTGAGTTCCCCCATATTCAAAGGCAACTGGTAGCTTCCATCACAGTAGGGCAGTGAATCTGCTCCAGGTTTTAGTCTGGACTTTAAAGGCAATATCCGAGGTGCTGAATCTATTGGGGAGAAGCCACAATCTGACCATATCCTACACTCATTCAGCCCAGAACAGGAATAGGCATGCTAGAAGAGAGTGGACTTTACTGCTGTTTTAAATTTTTTGTGGGTTTTTTTTCCTGGGCTGTAAGGCTGTGTTCTGAAAGAGTTTATTCCTGATGTTTCGCCTCCATCTGTGGCTGGCATCTTCAGAGAATGATGGTGTAGGGGTGTGTGGGGTTTATATACTGTAAGTCCCTGTTGGAGAGGATATGTAAATTTGTGTATTTGAATGGCTAGTTCCTAGGGTGGGAGGATATGCAAGGAGGATTAGTGCCTGTTTGCCTAATGGTCCATTGTCTGCTGGAAAACCCCGTCTCTGGGTGAAGTTCATTTGCACGTGTTGAGTTTTGATTTTGGTGTTTTTCAGGACTGGCAGCCAAACTTTGTTTACTTTAATGGTTTCTTCTTTCCTGTTGAAGTTGTCCAGCTGTTTGTGGATTTGTTTGTGTTTGTGGATTTCAAACCATGAAAAATCTATGGATGCCGGTCGTAAAAGCCTTCAACTTCACTTTTCAGTTAGATAGAAAGGCACAGTCTGGTAGACATAGGTGCCATCATATTCCATTATTTTAATGAATGAATTGATTGAGTGAGTGATTGACTGATATCCCACCTTTCTTCCAACACAGAAGTCAAGGTGGCTTGCAATAATTTAGAAAGACAGTACAACAACAACAATAAAAAACACCTACTAATACATTAGTCAAAACATAATTAAATCACAGTTCTGTTATTTAAAAACAAGCTAAAAACACAATTTAAAACAGTTTAAAAACACAATTAAAACAATAAAATAAGAACACATCCACACAGACCCATTGAAACCTCTATCTGCTACAACAAGTTAAAAAGGAGGAACTGGCAAAGTTGATACACAAGGTACAGATATAAAGGTTTTCTTGAGCTTCCTTTTTTTTTTTTAATGTACAGATGCATTATTTTGGCCTGATATAGCACAGCACACACATACAAACCTTGAATAAAACATCACAGAGCCAGGAAATGTAACTCTCTCTTTTTTTTTTTTTTACAATTCCCAGTAACTCACAGCATGGTAACTTTCAAGCTCTGATCATTATAAACACTTCTGTTTTATCAGTGCAGCACTGGTGCACTACACTGCAGCACAGCAAACAGGTACAGTAAAAACTGAGACAGCTGTGCACTGTCCCAGAGCTCCAAGGTTTCAGTGGTTGGGCCTTGATCAATATATCATTTTACTAAAATCAGTGCTGGTGGCTTCCGTTTTAGAAATTGGACATCCGTGGGGCAAAATCATTTTTAAATACTAAGACTTCTGAGCCTCTTGTTCCGTCTGTTAGAAGCACACTGATAGTCTTTCAGCAGCGCTTAAGAAAGTATTCTCCACCTTTGTGGAATTGCCTTAACAGAGAATATAGCTGGCTGTCAGTTGATGTTATAATAGTCTAGATCCAAAGAATGAATGTAAGAGCTTTAAAAAAATCCCAAAGCATTTCAAAGTCTGTCTGTTTCAACACTATTATAAAATGTTTTATTTAAATCATCTTAGCAGGAGTTAAATCACATGAAAATGACAGACTTGCCACTGTGAAAGAGAGTTATTGCTGCACAGTTTGCAAATTTATCGGCCAGAACCTTGGCAAAGAAATAACTGCTTTGTATCGTAAGGAATGCAAATCACCATGGGATAATCTCCTACAGAAACAAAAGCAAAAGGAGCCAATTTTGTATCCCACAGCTAATGATTTGGTCTTTGCAGCTCATGAGCAATGCACTGATATTGAAATGAAGGGTAGTAGTGATCTGTACAGAATCACAACAATTCTGCTCCAGGTAAGCCAGGACAGTCCTGGAGGTATGAAACTACACAGCAGCACATTACTGTGACAGAATCCCTGTCCAGGTTGGTCCCACAGTTCCAGCCTTTGAGCTCCTGTCACTTATCTTGCCTTCTTACCCCCAGGATCTATCCCTATCTTTTCTCCCTACGATATTTTCTCTGCCTTTTTGTAAGCCACCTTGAGTCCCAGCCTGGGTGAAAGGCAGGATATAAATAAAGGAATGGATGGATGCTGCCCTTGCACATGCAGCCATTTTACCACTGCTCATGCTACATCGCTGGCACCACCATTGCTGGTATAGTAACTGGCTAACAAGATCTCAGCCAATGTCACAACACCAACAGACATTTCTACTGTATCCCTGACAACTTGGCTGCCAGTCACAATGATATTTGTAAACACTGGTCCCATCTACATGATGAAAAAAATCCGTACGGCATTCGAAAGATCGATAGTGTGTATATACAGCTGTTCGGATACATTCGTGTCTTTCGGAAGGGGGGCCAGCAAATCCCCCATAAAGGCTGTGAATTCGGAGTTTGGGAAGAATAGCGGATCTCAGCAAAAAATCTGTACATGTGTTCGAATTTGTGATCATTTGTACACCCTGTTCACACACATATGAACAGGCAGTGTAATCTGATTGGCTGGCCGAGCAGAGGGGGTGGGGCTAGCAAAGAGGGGAATTGGGAGCGACTGCCATGTTGGATTCCCGGCTAAGCGAGTGTCCAGTAAGTTCATGAAATGAAAATTTTTAAATTTATTCATTTTTATTTCATGTTGTAAATACGGGAAAATGACTGCCCACTTCATAGGCACCATTTAATTAAAAAAAAAACACCAAAAAAACAGCAGGAGATTTAAAACCGCCGCTTGGATCGCTCACTCCAGCCAACTGGGCAAGGGGGGGTCATACGGAGTTTAGGAGGGGTAAAAATCATGTAGGCAGACCGTACACATTCAAATGGCTGCCTTTTTGAATTTTTTACCCCCCAAATAGATTTTTTTCCTGTCATATAGACAGGGCCACTGTCTCCAAATTAACCATGCAGGGAGGTCATCAATCGATGATGGCAAAGATCCTGTGTCAGAGGCTACAATGTGTGGTCTTATGATCATAGAATCACAAAATCATAGAATCACAGAGTTGGAAGAGACCTCAAGGGCCATCCAGTCCAACCCAACAGATGGCCATCTAGCCTCTGTTTAAAAACCTCCAAAGAAGGAGACTTCACCACACTACAAGGCAGTGCATTCCACTTCCGAACAGCTCTTACTGTCAGGAAATTCTTCCTAATGTGTAGGTGGAATCTCTTTTCCTGTAATTTGAACCCGTGCTAGTCTCTGGAGTAGCAGAAAACAAGCTTGCCCCATCCTCAGTATGACATCCCTTCAAATATTTAAACATCACTATCATGTCCCCTCTCAACCTTCTCTTCTCCAGACTAAACATGCCCAGCTCCCTAAGCCGCTCCTCATAGGGCATAATGGCTTCCAGACCACCCACCATCCTGGTTGCCCTCCTCTGGACACATTCCAGCTACTCAGTATCCTGTTAAGGAAAATGCAACATGGGACATACAGTGAAAGAAATAAAATATGTATGTGAAAGTCACAATGACTAAGCAAGAGCAATTATGAAGCTACACAGGTGAAACTGCTAATGTAATCTAGAAGTCCTGAGAGCCAAGGACAGAGGTACTGAATGCAGAATGGAAACACCTGAGAATCATTAAGTGTACAAGGTGAAATGTTGAAATACATGGGTTGGTCTTAAGTATGGGTGGAACTACGTGGACCAATCAGAATGGAAGTACACACCCACTGGGTGGAAACTAACTAGTGGGTGGTGATAAACAATGGCTATAAAATTGCAATGTTTGCCAATGTATTGTTGTTGAGTAGAGGTGGAGTAGTTTGGAGATATTGTGGAATAGTGTGTAGAGATTGTGATTTGTTGACCATATAGTATATTTATATAGAAGAATAAAGTAGGTTTTATATGAAACTACTGAGTTGCCTGAGTGAATCCTGGAGACGTTTTGGAGACACCTGGAGAAGAGTGAGAAGGCTTGGAGAGTTTGTCAGGATCTTCAGCCTATTCTTTGAAACTCTGCTGCTTTGAAGGAAAGCATTAACCACTGATCTAAGCTGGTCGGCTCTGCTGCATAACAAGGTGGTGAGTTTGAGCCAGAGGTGAAGAGCTACAACTCCCATCATCCCTGACATATCCTTCCTGAATTGTGGTGCCCAGAACTGGACACAGTATTCCAGGTGAGGTCTGACCAAAGCAGAATACAGTGGCACTATTACTTCCCTTGATCTAGATAGTATATTCCTATTAATGCAGCCTAGAATCGCATTGGCTTTTTTAGCTGCTGCATCACACTGCTGACTCATGTGGTCCACTAAGACTCCTAGATCCTTTTCGCATATACTGCCCTCAAGCCATGTGTCACCCATCCTATATCTGTGCCTTTCATTTTTACTGCCCAAGTGTAGTATCCTACATTTCTCCCTGTTGAAATTCATTTTGTTAACATTGGCCCAGCTTTCTAATCTGTTGAGGTCATTTTGATTTCTGATCCTGTCCTCTAGGGTATTAGCTACCCCTCCTAATTTGCTGTCATCTGCAAACTTGATAAGCATGCCCTCTATTCCATCATCCAAGTCATAGCCCTGGGCCTAGGCAGAACCCTGTGGCACCCCACTGGTTACTTCGCTCCAGGATGAAGAGGAGCCATTGGTGACTACCCTTTGATGATGGAGCGACATTGCTGACATGATACATGAGCATCCTAGTGAATTGTGATAATGTACAATGGAACACCACGCAAGATGTTCCATTGATCAATGGGTGCTCCAATTGCACTGTGAGACTTGACAATGATCCTGACAGTGTAGCTGTCAGCCTTATCACACTACAGTTATAGCACTATTATCCCACTTGCTAGGGCTGCCTCCTATGGAATCCTGGGATTTGTAGTTTAGGGAGGGGCGTTTAGCATTCTCAGCCAGGAAGCTCTTAGGCCTCACTAAACTATAAACCCCAGAATTCCACAGGAGGCAGCCATAGCCATTAAAGTGAAACAATAGTGCTATAACAGTGAAGTGTGATAAGGTACAGTCGTCCCTTCACATTCGCGGGGGTTCCGTTCCACGGACCCCCGCAAATGTGAAAAATCCGTGAATAACGACTGCCCTCCCCCTCCCCCACCATAGCGACCATGGGGCCTCTGGAGGCCCCATAGTCGCTTCCTCCAGCCTCCCGACTCCCTTCCTAGGCCTTCCCGGGGCCTCCGGAGACCCTCCCCCCTCCCTCCCTGGGCCTTCGTGGGGCCTAGCAAGGCCCCGCAGAGGCCTCTCCCAGCCTCCCCCTCCCTCCCCGGGCCTTCGTGGGGCCTAGCAAGGCCCCACGGAGGCCTCTCCCGGCCCTCCCCGCTCCCTCCCCAGGCCTTCATGGGGCCTAGCAAGGCCCCGCGGAGGCCTCTCCCAGCCTCCCCCCTCCCTCCCCGGGCCTTCGTGGGGCCTAGCAAGGCCCCACGGAGGCCTCCCCGGCCCTCCCCACCCCCTCCCCGGGCCTTCATGGGGCCTCTGGAGCATCTCCGGAGGCCCCATGGAGGCCTCTCCCGGCCCTCCCCCTCCCTCCCTGGGCCTTCGTGGGGCCCTCCCCCAGGCCTTCATGGGGCCTCCAGAGCGTCTCCGGAGGCCCCATGGAGGCCTCTCCCGGCCCTCCCCCCTCCCTCCCCGGCCTCCGTGGGGCCTCCGGAGCTCTCCGGAGGCCCCATGGAGGCCTCCCCAGCCCTCCCCCCTCCCTCCCTGGGCCTCCGTGGGGCCTCCGTAGCGTCTCCGGAGGCCCCATGGAGCCCTCCCCACCCCTCCCCCAGGCCTTCATGGGGCCTCCGGAGCGTCTCCGGAGGCCCCACGGAGGCCTCTCCCGGCCCTCCCCCCTCCCTCCCCGGGCCTCCGTGGGGCCTCCGGAGCGTCTCCGGAGGCCCCATGGAGGCCTCCCCAGCCCTCCCCCAGGCCTTCGCGGGGCCTCCGGAGGGTCTCCGAAGGCCCCGCGGAGGCCTCCCCAGCCCTCCCCCTCCCTTCCAAGGCCTTCGCGGGGCCTCCGGAGGGTCTCCGAAGGCCCCGCGGAGGCCTCCCCAGCCCTCCCCCCTCCCTTCCAAGGCCTTCGCGGGGCCTCCGGAGGGTCTCCGAAGGCCCCGTGGAGGTCTCCCCGGCCCTCCCCGCTCCCTCCCAGGGCTTTCACGGGGCCTCTGGAGGCCCCGTGTTGCGGTTTTGGGGGGGCCCGGGGGGGGCCTCGCAAAACCGCGAATAATCGAAACCGCGAATGTCAAGTTCGCGAATGTGGAGGGGCGACTGTAGTAAGTCTCCCCTCTCGCTTCAGGATACAAATTTTTTACAATGGCACAATTCAACTTTAAGCAATCAGTGATGTAACTTCCCAACAGGATGTCTCAGTATTATTCATGCAAGGAAGCACATTCAGCTTTTGGAATGTCCCTTCAGGTGTTCCTTCCATATCCAATGGCAAGACCATGGGTGAGAAAGAGAATTTTAGCTTTCAAGCTAAAGCTAGTGGTGGTGAATCTCCTTTTCACTGTGTCCTCATCATGCTTAGGGTGACTTGTTAACTGTAACAACAACAACAAAGTCATGGCTGAAACTGCCACAGTTCTTACTGAACAGTATCTGTAGTGGAGTGAATTTGGACAATGCCATAGGGGAACAGTGAATGCTACTCTTGTGTTCTTGTAGGGTTCCTTTGTCATTAATGGCATGATAGTCATAAGGGTAAGGCACCAAACTTTTCCAGTATTTGCTCCCCTGTGCTAGGAAGAAATGGCACCTATTGCAACAATTCTGTCTGTTAAACAGAATCCAGAAAGTCGTAGGGGACTTGCAAGAACCTCCAAGTAGCTAAATTGTGCTAAACTGCATAGGAGTGGCTGCCTGGTCTCTGGTATTGTTGAGGCCCAGTTTCTGCTCTGCATGGCACTGGGTGGGGAACATCCTTGATTCTATCCCTGCTGGATATCTGTCTGTGGAAAGGCTAGACAAGCAGGAGAATGTCCACTCAGTATAGGCTCACTGAGAGGCACCTGGCACAGCCTGGGGACGAACTAACCCAGGAGTAGCCAAACAGCAGAAATGCACAGCAGAATGGCACAAAAACAAAGGCAGAAGCCATTTGTTTGTTGAACAAAGCTAGCAGCAGTTTCACTGCTCTGACCCACTTTCATACACAAAAGACTTACAGGTAGCGAGGTTCATCCAAAGATATCTGGAGATCTTTATCTTCAGTTGCAGTATAAACAAACATAGTATATACACAGCAAACCTCATTAACGAACTCAACAGCAATTTCTCCAATACTCCTCTTTCTTCAATACCAACCCCCACACAATGCATCTTGTGCTTTGACTATATAGGAGTGTTTGCTAGTCATCCCTCTGCCTAGCCACAGCTGTGAACAAACCCACTTCGGCTATGCTAGTCTGTGGTATGTTGCACCAAAATTTTTCCTTTTGCATTTAAAGCAATATTACCCTGACAGAGAAGGGGGGGGATAACAATTACTGGGGAGCAGACAATAACATTTACAAGAGAATAGGGAGACATGTCTCAAGATGTTGTTTATTCACTAAAAAGCCCAATGCATTTCAGGCTGTGGGTAGACTAGGGCCTTCTATGTGCATGTCTGAACAAGAAAGTTTTTGCCCCAAAGCAAAATCACATGAAAGGGAGGGATACCTGAAGCTCCTGGCATGCAGGGCACCACCATTTAGCCATTTGCTAGCATATAATTTGTCCCACCAGCATGAAAAGATTTAGTAAGAATTATGTGATGCCCAGCATACAGAACTCAGTTTGGACTGCCTTGTAAATCAGGAACATAATAAGTTCCTCTTCCACAATGTTTAAGCATTCTTTAGTTCTTCAAAAGGACCTTAGCCAGAGAAAAGACTTAAAAACCAGGAGCACAACCAATTTTGGTTAACGTCTGCTGTCCTGGTCACCCTACAGTGATGCTTTAATTAAAAAATGCTGAATATAGGAGGTTGGGTTAAGTACAAGATGTTATGGGGACTGCAGCCTGTACGTTTTGCATGTGTGCACATGTGCATGAATGCATATGTGTACAAGTGCTGATTTGGCATGAAGCAGAAGGTGGCTACATTCACTGTTCATCCTCCATTAGGCACTGTCTTTCATGAGCAATCCTTGTACAAGCCACCAATCAATATTACAAAACCAGTTCAGGGCCAGAGCCTGCACACAGCATGGCTTTTCAAAGCCCAGACATACCCTACATCCAATAGGGAGGTGGGGGCTCCCAAGCAGCATCCAGCTACAGCTTTGCAGCCAGGTAAAAGGTGGAACTGTTGCCCTCTTGGATCTCTAGCCAGAGGTTCAGAAGGGTGGTGGCTCTTCATTTTTCCTGGCAGCAAAACTGCAGCCAGATGGTAATTGGAAAGCCGCTATCCCCCAGCCATGGATTAGATATGTGGAGCACCCCAGTACCATAAAGCAAACTGTTTTATAGGTGGGGCATTGCGGGAGATTGTGTGGGAGAGACATTGTACAAAGATGTGCTAAGGACTTCCTTCTGCAATGATGAAAAAAGTACATACCGAGGTATAACAGAAGGTTATGCCAGCATATGCCACCAACTGGATCCCGGCCAATAACTTCCCTTTTTTAGTCTTAACATGGCCTAATGTATTCCTAGCACGAGGCTAGAACAGAATATTGACAGCCCATGCCACACACTGTAGCCCAATAATTGCTCATACATATTCACTGCATACTATCTATGTCCTCCTTGCATGTGTATGAATGAGATGACATTTTTTCTCCAGACCAGATCAGTATACCGGTAACTACCGTATGTGCAAAATCAAAATTGCAATTACACAAGGCTAACTCATAATTATCAGTTTTATGGTTATATATCTTTCTTATTGCTTTAGAGTTTTTTTTTTAAAGTGGTATAATATGATGTTCAGTATTCTGAACAGCCAAATGTTACAAAAACTAATTTGATTAAAGAGAAAAGCTGTTTCATGGTAATCTTCATCTGTCAATCCACCTCCTATCTCCAATCTAATCACAAGAAAAGACTTAACTTTAAAAAAAAGCTGCTTGGATTTTTAAAACTCAGGAAGAGGGAAGAACTCAAAATCCGGTCTTTATTAAAGTTTGCTGTCTCAATTCAGCTAGGGAAACTGGAATGTGGAAGCAGGCTTCTGTGCATGCAGATGCAAATGTATATTTGTGGCTAATCTATACGAGGCTGCAAAATGTGGGTTGATGTGCACTAATGCCAATTTGCAGCAGCTTTCATTTGTCTCCACAGGGTTTTTTTTTCAAGACTTCAGGCATGAGAAGTCATATGCGTTTGTTGAATCAAGATGGTGGGTGCGAGTGAATCACTTTTGGTTCTATTGTCACCAGTTGCTGCTGCCAAACAGTATTTTTTTTAAAAGCATATCCAAGGTGCAGAAGTGCAATATTCCGCTTAAATAAATAGAAAGAAGGCTGTTTCATCGACTCAGCACACAATCGCTATGGCAAAAATCCAATATTGCAGTTCCAGGCACTTGCCTTGCCAGCAACCTCCAACCCCTGCCCACATCCAACCAATCAGCTTTCCACTTCCTCTCTTATCGGGAATGTGCAGCAAAGTGAATCGGTTGTCCCAACGTGCGGGAATGCACATTCCTTGCAGAGCATTTTATAAATACAGGGAAAGCCACAAAATATTGCTGACTGATGCAGGATCTCATGAAGACAAATTGTATTCTCCTCGAATACTATGAGGAGTATTTTCACCATATGTACAAGCTCTTGGATACACGACGGCATCGGCATCAAAAGACTTCCTGCCAGTAAGAGCTGTTTGAAAGTGAAACACACTGCTTTCGAGTGTGGTGGAGTCTCCTTCTTGGGAGGTTTTTAAAACAGAGGCTGGATGGCCATCTTTTGGGAGTGCTTTGATTGTGTATTCCTTCATGACAGGGATTGGACTAGATGGCCCTTGTGATCTCTTCCAACTCTATGATTCTACGACTTATTAGATCCCTTGTAGTGCATATTGCCCAGGGATATAACTACTGGGGTGGGCAAAATGAGGGTATTGTGCTCCCAAATAAGAATTCTGCCTTCCCCAATGAATTTTTTCTTCAATCCCCAAAATTTTCAGTATTGTAGCAATTTAAAACTTCAGTTGAACAATTAGAAATACCGTTTAGGCATCCAAAGAAAAGGGGGCAGGCAAAGGTACCAAGGGAATGCAATCACAGCAGAAACAAGTTATAGGTGTAAACAATGTTCAATGTCTCACTCTCTGCAAAGATAGAAATTTGGGGACTGAAGGAGAATTTAATGGGAAGAATTCTTATTTGGAAGGCAATGTCCTTATTTTGCCTACTCTGTATCAAATTCTTGCATAAGTCAGTTTGTTTGGGTTGTTTGTTTTTTTACATGGATGTACATTCATTTGTGGTGCCACAAGATGCACAACACAAGAGCTGGTTGGGTGTTCCTCCATGTTAATAGCCAGATATTCTGGCCTTGGAATAATGGAAGAAACTAATCATCTGGTTCTGACACCTGTACAATTGTTTGTCATGTTTATCAATTGCAGTGCTGGCCCTAAGACAAATTCCAAAACCAATATTGTGGTCATACCTATATTTGTCCAGTCAAAACAGCACAAAAATCTGTGAAAGCTTTCAAAGTGTAGGGTTCTTCTTCACATATGAAATTGCCCCCCAAAACTAGGTAGGCAAATAATGAAATACATATATAAATAAGTTCATGTCAAACTCTGCATATTGTCTTAAGATGTTGGGGAAGAAAAGATATGCCAAACTGGTCTCATCAGGTATTAGACCCAATCCTCAATGACACTGGTTAGTATAATAACCAGAAGGAGGAGTGGGAAACCTGTCCAAATTGAAAAGTTAACAACAAAATGGCCCAAGTATGAAGACATTATGCATCATGCCATTCATCACTCTCCTAGCTCAGCACCTTCTGACTCTAGTTCAGGGGTGGGCAACTGTAAAAGGGTGGGGGTCATCTCTGACTCTCTAAAGCCACATTGTTGTGTTTAGATGTGCTGGACATGGCATGATGTCACTTCTGCCCACTATTTTGTCCAATTTTCAGCCAGTTTGTGTTGTTGTTGCTATTGTTGTTGTTGTTGTTACTATTATTTCTTCACCTCATCCCATGGATCGAGGTAGGGAACAACATCAGACCAACATACAACATCAGTTAAAAGCACACAGCAATAGCTAAAATGCATAACATCAGTTTAAAAGAACAAATGACAAATACCTATTAAAACAATCAATCCATGTTTAAAATACATAGTTCTAAATTCACAAATTAAAAACCAACTGGCTAAGCCAGTTTTGGAGGGGATTGAAGGGATTGGGGCATTCTGACAGGGTGGGGGAATTAAGCTGCTGCATTTGCAGCCATTGGAATGGATTTTGCTTGTTTTCAGGCAAAAAAAAATATGTCCACATAGGTATGATTTTTAAAAAGAAATATTCAGAGGGGTGGGGGGCTTCAAGGGCTGCACTTTAGGTCTCAAGGGCCACAATTGCTCCCCAGGCTGGACTCCGCCCACCCTCGCTGCAGCTGGAGCAACTTCCCTGCTCTTGCAAAAAATACTCTCGAATTGCTGGACAGTTCCTAAACTGACCTTGACCCTGTGATAGGTTAGGGCAAAGGTGATTTATGGTGGTCTAGAAACTTTTGTCTTCTTAGCCCATGGATTTCTTCATAAGGAGAGCAGTGTCACATGCAGAAAAGGCAGGGAAGTCTAGAAGCAAGACTCTTTCCGTGAATGCGTTCTTCCCCTTACCCCCAAGTTAGACATACAGTATGTGGCTGAGATCTAGTATCACACTTGTACAGTGAATTTGTGTGTGTGTGCGCGCGTGCATACCTTCATGTTGCCTGTTGACTTATGATGACCCCATGAATTTCATAGGGTTTTCTTGGGCAAGAAATACTCAGAGGTGGTTTTGCCAGTTCCTTCCTCTGAAATATAGCCTGCAGCAGCTGGTATTGGTTGATGGTCTCCCATCCAAGTACTAACCAGGGCTGACCCTGCTTGGCTTCCAAGATCAGATAGGATCTGGTACCTTTAGGGTATTTAGGCCACTGTAGGGAATCTACATTCACATAATTATGTAATGGTTGTGCTACACCACCTTTCTGCTGAATACCAACATTTTGTAGCCCGCCTACCAATGTGTCTGCTTATGAAATTACCCCTTTATGAAACAGTGGGTGTTTTTGCAATCCCAGTAAATAAAGTGGTCCATTGAAAGCATTGACAAATGCACAATCCAGAAATGCACAATTTCATGTTTTGAATCCTGTTAGTCAGTCCCAGCTAGAATAGGTCCATTCAATCAATTGCTTGGGAACTGATTACAGTGGGCCCTTGGTATCCGCTGGCGTTTGGTTCTAGGACCCCCCCCCCCCGGATACCAAAATCTATGGGTGCTCAAGTCCCATTATATACAATGGCATAGTAAATTGGCATCCCTTCTATAAAATGGGAAACAGCAAGGTATGCTTTTTGGATTTTTTTTTCTGAATATTTTTGAGCCATGATTGGTTGAATCCTTGGGGGCAGAACCCGTGGATACAGAGGTGTGACTGCATTTTACAAGTAAAGGGCTTTTTAGCATGGTGTACTGCTTTTATCTTTTCTTTTAAATTAACATTTTAAATGGCTTTAATTTTATTGATAGTTTAATCACAACTTTTTGTATCTTTTAACCATATGTGTTTATAATTTTATATTTGTAATTTCTTCTATTTTTAAAATCTCTTTGAGCCCCAGTTTGGGGGAAAGGTGGGCACAAATGGATAGATGGATGGAATTGTTGAATGGGTAGTCAACATGTAGAAAATCCAATTGCACTTGGGACTAGCAATAGGATTTAGGGCCATGTGAAATCGTTACACGTGTGGAACTTTGTTTGCACAAAAATGAATTAAATATATCCGTTGCACAGTGGCCCCAAAACGTAGAACTGCATGTGTAAGGGAATTTAAATACATATACAATGCCAACAGGATTCCGGTCTTATGACATGCCTACACTTGGTTTAACAAGGAAAAGGGTTGAATGCCATTGCTACCTGATAGCCTGCTGGATGCTGTGGACCTTGGACTGGGGAAAGTTGGTCAGGGAAAAGCATAGAGCTGCAAGGGACCACAAGAGCCATCTGGTCCAACTCCCTCTCCTTCAATGTGCAGGAATCCACTACTAAAGCACCCTGAGAGGCAGCCATTATAACATTACACTGCTATAGTGCTATTATTCAGCCTTAACTGCTATGGCTGCCTCCTGTGGAATTCTGGGGTTTGTAGTCCAGGGAGGCCTGAGCTCTCTGGCTGAGAGTTCTAAAAGCCCCTCCCTAAACTTCAAATTCCAGGATTATACAAGAGGCAGCCATAGCGGCTAAAGTGGCATAATAGCGCTACAGCAGTGTTGTGTGATAGGCCAGGTAATCTCTGTTTAAAGACCGCCAATGAAAGAGAATCCACCATCTTCCAAGGGGGGAATATTCCACTGTTGAACACCTCCTGCCATCAGGAAGTTTTTCCTAATGTTTAGTCAGATTCTCTTTTTTTGTAATGCAAATCCATTTCTTCACTGGAGTTCATTGTGATGCCTTGGGATGCACAGCCTAAATCCAATTGTTAGTTCCTAACTAGAGAAGACTCAATGCCATAAATGCACTTACAAAAGTGTTAAAATATCAAATTCCCATTGATTCAGTGGGTCTACTCTATTCCCAATTGGTCATAACAGGACCAATGCATTTCCCCTCAAGTCCTCATACCTCTTCAGAATATGGAGTAGAAATGAATCTCCAAATAAATGCAGTTGTTACCAACTGTCCCATCCACCTGCTTCCTAACTGCTAAAGGACAGTTCACCTAGGGTCAGTCCTGCCATTATGCAGAATGAAACAAACACCTTCAGTGGCAGATGTTGGAGCAGCAGCAGAGATAGTCCTTTGGCTGTTCCTCTTGAACCCTTTTGTGGAAGACAGAATTGTGTGTACCACGCTGCTGTCCTTGCCCCTAAACTACCCTGTTATCCACAAGTGTGGTAGAATATGCTGTTTCATTATGAGTACTGAAGAAAGATCCACTAGGAGTCCATTCAACCTTTGTGTGTGTCCGTGTCCATGTCCGTGTGTGTGTGTAGGGATTCATCTTGTCCTTTTTTGCCTTGGGTGCAAAATATCTTGGGCTGGCCCTGGATTTACACATTTCTCCAACATGCACTGTCTAGATGAAGTGTGATTTGAGGCTTTCATATTCCTCTCCTGGACACAATTAAATGATTACATGATGTGATGATATGCATATATGTCTATGGACACCCCATTAACAAACACATGAAATGTCTGCCTCGTTTTCATGTGTATTGCTAATTCATCCAGTATATTTACCTGTACAGATATACTGTAGGTAAGCTTGTATATTTGAGAGAAATACTTTGTTTGTTTTCACAGAGCTGATATTTTGAACAGTGTTCATACAGCCACTTTAAAAAATTTCACAATAAGATAATATGGAAGAGGCATGTAAACAATGGGTTGGATCCAAAGACTGAACAGAATTCTGCTTTTGTGGTTTCTGGCTCCTCCCCTGCAACAATTCCCACCCGCTCCCAGAAGGCACCACTTGTAAACATCCATCCAGGATAGATGTTTTTCCTTCCCATAATGCCTCATCTTGTCTCTGTCAAGTCTTATGTTAGTCACCCTCATTCATCCCAAAATTATTTCCATATTCAAGATTCAAGAGTCCCACAGCTTCTCTGGGAACAAGCAGATAGAAATGAGAGGTAGAGATGAGTACCAGTTACATAGTGATCATGCTTCAGTTCAGAATTCTGCATCACTTCCCCCATTACATGTAGATGTTAAAAAGGATGGGGAACAACATAGAACACTGAGCACCTTATAGACTAATGGGCACTGGCATGGAACATTCTCCCAACAGGGTCTTCTGAAACCTTCTGAGGCCGTTCCTCCAAGAAGGGGCAGATTTACCAAAACATGCCTCCTAAGCCTAACAGGGTGAGTGAGATCAAAAGCCTCTGAGAGGTCCAGAATAACTAACAGTTATGTTTTATTTATTTATTTATTTTAATTAGGTATTTATATCCCGCTCTTCAGCCACAAAGGCTATCAGAGCAGCTTACAATTTGTTTTAAGCAATAGCAATTTACACATCTACACTGCATTAAGCAGTTTCCAATGTGTGCTAGCTAATTGCCCCCACAAGCCAGGTACTCATTTTACCACCCTACGAAAGGATGGAAGGCTGAGTGAACCTTCGAGCCCTTGGGATCAAACTTGCAACGTGGTGACTTGCAGTACTGACATTTAACCACTGTGCCACCAGGGCTCCCTTCTGTCCCTTCTGCAATGTGTACCATCCACTAGGGCCATGGAGGCTGTTTCTGTACCATAACCAGATCAGAAAGCAGATGAAAATGGATCTTATTAATCAGTATCATGCAACGCAGACAAATAATCTAATAAAATCCTAAACATCCAGCAGACACAAAATAGGATTGTAGTGATGTACAGCTCAGAACTACTAAAATCCCCAGTGAAAAGCTGAAGAAGGGTTTGTCCATTCTTCCATCACATCCCCATTATTCATGGACAGGTGCTTCTCCTGTCTCACTCCATTTCCAATTACTGTATAGGCTAGAATCCCCTAGTTCACTACCAGCTGTATGGGATTGTCCAATCATTCCCCAGCCAGTATGGCTAGGGGGAAAATGGAGATATAGACCAACTCACCTGGAGGATGCCAGGCTGGGAAGTTCTGATAACACCTTTGAAAATGACCCCCCACCTTACTGGGTGATAAAAGTATGCTTTTTAAAAGCTTCCCCAAAGTCACACAACCTGGTTCAACCACCAAACCTTCTTCCAAACTTAAAATATTCAACAGCACTTCCACAAGCAGGTAGGGTCCTCAGGTACAACTGCAGCTTTCATTATACAGCTACTGCAGTCTGAGAAAGCTGCATTCCTGCCTGCTTTCCAGAGCTTTGGGCTGGGGTGGAACTCACCCATTTCTTAGGCAGCAATGCTTTTTGATGTCACTTTGTGGAGAGAACTATTTGCAAGTAATTTAGGTGCAATGCAGTATCCTGTCCCTTTAAGCACAGCATGCTTTCTGGCTGCTAAAAGTGAATGTTCTCTCTCTCTCTCTCTTCCTCCCACCCCTTTTACACTGCCCTATTTTTACTCATCTAGAAATCTAGTCCTTGCCATTCAACCCCCACCCCCCACCCCCATCAAAAAACGAGCACACACAGACACACCAACTTCAAAAGAAGTTATCCCCAAATGAAACCAAATTAATCAGCTGGCTTAATTGTATTTTCTATAGTGTGAGAGTTTAAGTGACTGATGAGGGTGGAGATCAGCAAAAGGCAAACAGCAAGATAATATTTGAACACTGAGATCTTGCAGATAAGGTTTTGAGACACCAGGAAAAATCTTGCACCAAAGGAGTTAAATCAGCTGAAGACCCAAATGCAGTTGTTCAAACTCACTCTGTTGCAATAGTAATTGAAATCACTTTGACAAGCAGGCACATTTCCACACAGTTAAGCTGCCACTGCTGAAGCTGCATGTTTAATTGGGGGTGGGGGAGAGAGTTTTAATAAATCATCCACCAACAGCATGACATGCATAGAGGGAGTCTCTGAATATACTCACTGTGCAGCAAGGCATGAGTGTTGCGTTGGTCTCCAAGCAATCCTTTCACAGCCTTAGGCAGGGTGCAACCTGCTTCTCCTTCCCATCTCAAGCAATCCAGCGTTACTGGAGGGTGGCCAGAAGTGAACAGATTCATCAGCCAATAAAATTGTCTAAAACTGCCATTCCACAGGAGACCCGTTCCTCACTCCTGCTTTGGCTGCGGATGCAAGGCATCAGCCAATTGGGGGGTGGGGGGGGGAAACCAGCATCTGAAAGTGCAGGAAGGTACATGGCATGCCAGCTGCAGCAGGCGGTGCAAGTGGGGTGAGTTTGTACCTTCTACCCCCACCCACTTGCACAGCTGGCTTAGGTGGGAAAACAGAGTAAGTTCTGAGTGGCTTACAAACAGAGTGAGCAATCAGGTTTCTGGGGAGGTGGAAAGTGAAAACAGAAGGTGTGGGCTCATCAGGAAACCAGTGTGAAGATAAAAAAGAAGGATATCAGTCCTGTTGATGTATGGTGCATGAAAATGCAAGTCTCCCCAGACTGATAGACCTCCATATTCTGGTAAAAGGAACCACATAGACACAAGAAATACCACCCTTCTCCCTCCACATAGGGGCTATGATGTCCATTTTGCAAAGGCAGCCTTGCACTACCACATTCACTCATGCTGCCAAAAAGGTCTCTACGTATCATTCTGAAAAGGCATTGGGTGACTACTGGCATGTCAGCAGGAAATGGGTTCAGGGTGAGTGTGGCCTTGTGAGATGGCAGTTTCCTATCAGGAAAGTGGAGAATGTCTCTCAGCTCATCCAAATACTCCTCAAAGGCAGCCCAGTACATAGAGCCATTCTATGTACTCTACTAGAATCTGTGGCTGTAATCCAAATGGGATATAATTGAGGTTTGTGTGACTATGGTCAGGTCAGACATCTCCAGCAACTGGTGTAGCAGCAACTTTAATTAGGAAAATATGTTCCTGATTAGTGTTGAAACCTAGGAATCAGGTTCAAGATTAAATCTAGGGGTACATGCAAGTTGAACTTGTTTCTTCAGCAGTAGTATAAGCCTATTGACCTAAGGTTAAATCCCAATGACATCCTCCAAATAAAAAAAAATGTGATTTTCTACCCAAAATAATTGTTCGACAGGCTACTCCAGCAGGAGGTGGACTCTCCTTCTTTGGAAATCTTAAAACAGAGGTTGGGTGGCTAACTCTCAAGAGTGCTTTAGCAATGGCAGGGAGTTGTACAAGTTGGTCATTAGGGTTTCTTCCATTGCCGTCATTCTATGATTCTCTGGTCTGCCTCTTTTAAGAATGATAGCACCTTTCCTTGTTGCAAATATCCATTCACCATTCCCTTTATTCAGACAGTCAGTCCCTCCCTAGCTCTTTTATAAGCCAGAAAGGGAAAATATCCAGGCACAGGTGTTTGATTTCACTTCTCTAAAGATCCTGTCTTCATAAATCAGGAGGCTAGTTTGGCTCCACACTGTGGAAGGTGATGGTCAGGAGCAATCAAGTCCACCATGCTAGCTATTTCCCCATTCTAGCATGTCAACCAGAGTTTTGACAAAATTGCCTGCCAAGCTAAGAGGAAACTGCCTAAAAGCTATCAGGAAACCAATCCATATCCATCAGCCTTCTGAGGCTGACAATATTAACCAGCCCCAACTCTCTACAGAGAGTCTGAGATCCAAGAAATCCAAGCCCCACTGGGTAGTGATCTGTACGTGATAATGGCATTATTGAGAGACATTGATCATCCCCTCCAGTATAGAATATGAGGTCCAGAGTATGTCAACAACATGAATGGGGTGAAATATTACTTGGGGCAGCCTATGCTTATCATGATGTCCTGAACTGCTTCTGATAGAGCAATCACAGCATGGATGTTGAAATCTCCCAGCACCACAAGCCAAGAAGACTTCAACACCACCCCTGAGACATTTAGCTCAGGAAGAGAGGCTGTTGAACAGCAGGGTGAACATTAGATCAACAAAATCCATATTTCATTCTGGCCACCTGCCTTCAGGTATATGCACTTAAGCGCAGAAGACTGTGGGACAGGTCACCTGGTGAGGAGAAAGGAGTCACAGTAGACCATCTCTTGTTTCCCTGCCTCCCCAGATCCTGTTTGCTAACGTGGAGAGAAGACTGCTGGGTAAAGCTTTCTTTTCTTTTTTTAAAATCTTATTTTTTTTAAAAAAAAAAGGGGGGGGGTAAAAACCTACCTACAATTAGGCTTTTCTGTGCAATGTGCTGGAGCAGAAATATGACATTTAAAAGGAGTGTTTTTGTGGTTTATGTGTCAGACCAACCTTAACTCTTTGCTTTACACTCATGATCCTGAAGTTACTTGTCTCTCATAGTTCTCTTGCCTCCCATTGGGTTTGCCTGCCAATATAGTTAGCTAGCCTTTCCTCTCCTATACCAACCACAATGGACACCAGCTGCCTCTGGGGCCCCATGCATATGGGTGGGGCAACCAATCACACTGTCCCATGTGAAGTTGAAGGCTTTCATGGTCGGCATCCATAGGTTTTCCGTGATTTTTTTCCAGGCTGTGAGGCTGTGTTCTGGAAGAGTTTATTCCTGATGCTTTGCCTGCATCTGTGGCTGGCATCTTCAGATAATGGTTGGGTAGGGGTATGTGGTAGGGGTATGTTGGGTTTATATACTGTGAGTCCCCTGTCCTTGAGTGAAGTTCATTTGCATGTGTTGAGTTTTGATTTTGGTGTTTTACAGAACTGGTAGCCAAACTTTGTTTACTTTAAGGGTTTCTTCTTTCCTGTTGAAGTTGTCCAGGTGTTTGTGGATTTCAATAGCTTCTCTGTGCATTCTGACATGATAGTTGTTGGCCTGGTCCAGAATTTCGGTGTTTTTAAATAGCATTTTGTATCCAGGTTGGTTTATAATGTGTTCTGCTACTGCTGGTTTTTCTGGCTGGCCCAGTCTGCAGTGTCTCTCATGTTCCTTGATTTGTGTTTGCACACTGCATTTAGTGGTCCTTATGTAAACTTGTCCACTGCCCCATGGTTGGATGCTCTCTAGTATATAGGCCAGCATTGTTTCCTGTCGAGTGCCTAAGAATGTCCTAAGCTAAGATCGATCCTAAGCTTTAGTTTGATGAAGACATCGAAGCAGTTAAAGATTTGGTTCACCTTGGCTCATTCATCAGTCCAAATGGAGACTGTAGTCGAGAATGCAGAAGACGACAAGGACTTGGAAAGGCAGCTATGAGGGAATTATTTATTTTTTTATTTTAGGTATTTATGCCCTGCTCTTCAGCCACAAAGGCTCCCAGAGCCCCTTACAAATTGTTTAAGCAATAACTATTTACACATCTACACTGCATTAAGCAGTTTCCAATGTGTGTTAGCTAATTGCCCCCACAAGCTGGGTACTAGTTTTACTGGCCTACAAAAGGATGGAAGGCTGAATGAACCTTGGAGCCCTCTGGGATTGAACTTGTAACGTGGTAGCTTACAGTACCGGCATTTAACCACTGCGCCACCATTAGACTTGAGAATTAGACAAGATTTTCAAGTGTAAATATATATCATTAAATACCAAAGTCAGGATAGTCTGCTGATTTCTCTGTACGATTGTGAAAGCTGGGCAGTGAGGAAAGCTGACAGGAAGAGAATCAACTCATTTGAAATGGTGTGTGTGTGTGTGTGTGTGTGTGTGTAGGAAAGTTCTATGGATACCCTGGATTGCCAAAATGACTAATGAATGCATCCTAGAGCAAATGAAATCTTAACTGTCACTAGAAGCCAAAATGACCAAACGGAGGCTATTATATTTTGGCCATAAAGTGGAAGGCTGCAGGAAAAGAGGAAGACTGCTTTGGAGGTGGATAGACTTTTCTATTATTATATTTTTTATTAGAATATAAAATCACAAGAAAAACACAATTAGCAACATACATCTATACAAAATGAAAGAATGAAAGGAAATACATAATAATGAAATCTTAAACAGAGACTTAATCCAATGTGAAGTTGAAGGCTTTCATGGCTGGCATACATAGATATTCTGTGGGTTTTTTCCGGGCTGTAAGGCCGTGTTCTACAAGACTTATTCCATCATATAAAGTGTCATTGCTTGTTACTTCCTAATGTTTAATTTAAAGCATCTGGTGAGAATTATACTGTACATAAATTAACCTCTTCATTATCATATAGTATATTAATACTTCATCTACTGATTATTTTCATAATTTGATTAAAATTAAATCAACCATGATATAATATAAAGATAGATGATAAAAAGAAATGTCAAACATCTTATAGTATGACTCCTACTATACTTCAAAAGCTTATTACCACTAATTTCCCTCATTCCCCCATGCCATAGAGGTAATTTACAACTATCCAAAGGTGGACAGACTTAATCAAGGAAGCCACAGTCCTGAGTTTGCAAGACCTGAGCAGGGGTGTTAATAACAGGGTATCTTTTAAGGGTTTATATATTTTATTGTTTTTTCATTACCATTAAAACAATAACGACAACAAAAAATTACAAACAATCTTGCTTTCTTATACTTACACTCCTTATCTCGTTTTCCATTCAACACCTATACAACTCAGCGCAAAATGTAACTTCCTCTTTTCCTTCTGTCTTGTTGGTTCATTACACAATCCTTCTCCTTCCTCTTTCTATACTTCTCCTTTTAGTTCTGTTGTGGTTATCTTTCTTATTTTATATTAATCTATTTCCTTATCTCTCTATATTTATTATTGCCTCATCCCCCCACTTTTCTTTCCATAATGGAATTAATATTTTCCATTCATCACAATTTTTTTGAGACTTTTCCACATCCAACAGAATCATTAGTTTGTCCATCTCATGCATATCATATAATTTTATTATCCATTCTTCTATTGATGGTCCTTGTTGACTCTTCCAATTCTTTGCGTACATGATTCTTGCCACCGTCGATAACAGAGTATCTTAAAGGTCTCTTTGGAGATTATCAGACAGGAACGCAAAAAGCGTTCCTGCCCCACAATCTCCAATCCCGTCCCTGTCCCAGCACAATAACCCTCCCTATCAGACTTACCTTCTCTTATGTCACCTGGCAACCCAGGAATGAACAGCGCTCTAATGGAGTTCCATTTACTTCCTGGACTTAAATCCTGCCTGTTCTCATGAGATGACATGAGTGTGGGAAATTAAAAAATAAAATTAAAATAACAAGAAAAGTTTTTAAAACCATGTAAACACACTAAAAAAAAAACGAAGTACCCTGGGGAAGGTCATAAAAAGAGGGTAGCCTACCTTGTTTTTATGATCCCACCCAAAAATGTTCTGGCAGGACCGCCTGTTGACGCTGTATTCATGGCAGGACAATGGTGCAAGGTTTCAGATGCTGGCAATGCCGGCACCAAAACAGGACATCCTCAGCCCGGCAATAAAAAGAAACATCAGAATAACAACAGCAGAATGCAAAAGGATGACGTTGTGTGATATTGGCATCCTTTTGCATTCTGGTGTCATTATTCTGGCGCCACATTAGCTGCGTCTGATAATCTCCTTATTCATAGGTTTGCCATAAGTTGAAGCTGACTTGATGGCAATTAACAAGATCACAAGGGGTATTCATAAATTGTTCTATACTTTAGAGCAGGGCCTGGGAACATCTTCCCACAGCAGACAGTAGTATCTTATCTGCAGTAATGCAGTTATCTGTAGACAGTAGATAGAGCAATCCCCCCGCCCCCACAGTGGTGGCTAGTGGCTTCCAGGTCAGTGGGATGGTAAATCTATTCTGGGTTCTAGTTCAAACTTTAAAGCAGCTATCCAAGCTCCTGCATCATATCTTGCAAATAGGTTGAGCACCTCAAATGAATGTCATTAAAGTTTGGCCTAAAACATGAAGTACATTCATCACCCCGCTGACATGGAGCCACTAACCGCCACTGCATGCTGCCCACATCACCACCCTTCCACCCCCTTTCTCTCTGAAAAGAATCCGGGGGGGGGGCGGGGGGGAGAGAGACAGATGCGAAGAACTGATGATCCTGAGGTAACAAAAGAGAAGGGCTGTGAGGTGTTGGTGATCTTACTTTAAGGACATTGCCATCGTACATTCTTTTCTTCTTTCCCAAACAGAATCAGAGCCAGTCTCAGTCTCTCTCTTTCTCTCTCTCTCCTCATTCACATCCATCCATTTCTCACATGATGTCATCCCAACAAGTGGGGGCACCGTAAGAATGGGGAAAGGAGTCCATGGGCCAAAGTGAGGGGAATTAGTTGCTGGCCCAGAAAGTTCCCCATCCCTGCTTTATAATAGACTAGAGCAGATAGATTGTTTGGGCCCACTGTAGCAAGTGTGCCTTCAAGTCACCTGTCAACTTATGGCAGTCCTATGAATTTCGTAAGGTTTTCTTAGGCAAGGAATACTCAGAGACAGTTTGTCATTGCCTTCCTCTGAAATAGAGCCTATAGCTCCTCCTTTTCCTTGGCAATCTTCTTTCCAAGTACTAACCATGCCTTTTGGAGCTTAGCTTCCAAGATCAGATAGGATCTGGTGAATTCCTGATATTTAGGCAGCTTGTTTGGGGCCTGAATTCAAATCCCCACACATTTACAAAGCTAATTGGGTAATTTTTGGTTCAGCCAAACTACCTCATAGGGTTGTTGTGTGGGTAGAAGAGGAGGAAGAACCCATCCATACTTTCTTCAGAGGATGAGTGTGATAAAAACATACTAGTTTATAGTATGTAAAAAATATTTTTTCCTATCAAAGTGGTGCAGTTATCCCTACTAGTGATGTGTATCTTATCATGGTTCCCCAGCACATGTGTGCTTAATACTTTAATAACATGTAGTTCTATTTATCAGAGGTACGGAAGTTGCTTGTCTTTTCTTCTCAAGTTAGCCAACTTAGATAATCAACTTATAATTAAGTAAGTGTTTGCACATAGATCAAAGTGGGCTTTCCCCCCTGGCCTAGCTGGGATGGAAAAAGGACATTCAACAGGCTGCGCCAACCAGTGTTGTCACAAAGGATTCTGGGTACAGTCTTAGTGTGCATGTAGAAATGTCCATCATGGGAGGATGGGAAAGCCCAACTGCTTCTCACGAGGCATCCAGATGTTTACCCTAGAATATTTAGTTATTTAAGGCATTTGTTTAGTTCCTCTCAACCTACCAGGGCCTCCAAGATTAAAAGAGTAGTAAAACACCATATTAAATTGACTGTTTGTGTCTAGGCTTTGTAATTTGCACATCAAAATTGCAGTTTGAAACAGATGTCACACCTGCCACTTGTAAAGTTGCTCTGTGCATCTTTCCTGCTGTTGGTTTGCATGGGTGAAAGGCAGGGAGGTTGTTTTAAATGTTCTTGCATCCACTCCTACCTGGGAAGCATCATCTCCTCAGATGCCAAGATTGACAAAGAGATCGATCACAGATTAGCAAAGGCATATAGTGCATTTGGAAGACTTCACAAAAGAGTCTGGAGCAATAAACACCTGAGACAAAGCACAAAAATCAGTGTGTATAGAGCCATTGTACTGTCTATCCTCCTTTATGGATCTGAAACATGGGTCACCTATCACCACCACCTACGACTCCTCGAGCGCTTTCATCAGCGCTGTCTACGCACAATCCTAAATATACACTGGACTGACTATGTGACGAATGTTGCTGTCCTTGAGCAAGCAGGGATCACCAGTATTGAGGCCATGATATTGAGAACGAAGCTGCGCTGGGCAGGGCACGTTTCTAGGATGGAGGACCGTCGCCTCCCAAAAATACTACTCTACGGTGAACTCGCCATGGGTCAGCGTAAGAGGGGCACTCCAAAAAAGCGATACAAAGACTCTCTGAAACAACATCTCAGGCTTGGCCAAATTGATCACCAACAGTGGTCCGCCCTGGCCTCACATCGGGAGGCATGGAGACGCACTATCCACAATGCTGCAGCCTTATTTGAGAACTCACGACGAACAAGTCTTGAAGAGAAACGACAACGCAGAAAGAATCACAACCCAAAAACATTACCCAAAGAGACCTTCTGCTGTGCTTTTTGCAACCGGACTTGTTTATCTCGGATTGGCCTTTTTAGTCATCAGCGCGCTTGCAGAAAGCGCGGGATGTGTCCTTCCTGAATCTTCGTTTGTGAAGAAAAGCCAGAGAGAGAGAGGTGGGGGGGGGGAGAGCATCCACTTGTATTAAATCAATGGAAGGTCTTGCAAGGAGTGCATATTTAGATCTTCCCCCGCCAATGCACAATTAGAAAGGGCCACACACACACATTTTTAAACACTTGTATGGGAAGGAGGGAGGGATGAGAAGAGGAAGAAACCTTCACAGATGTAACTTTCCTTTACCATCCCCTGTGCAGGTGACAAAATCAAAAGGAAGGGAAAGACCTGCCCCCACCCCATTTCACAAAGAATGGGAGCTATTTCCCCTTCTCTGTGTTCGGATCAAACTGGGGTGGTGTGATAAATATTTAATCCATTTCATCCATGAGAATTCCAGCTGTCCAATTCTTCTCCCTGCCTCTGAAGCTGCTGAAATTCTTGAATGGGAATAAAGCCCAGTACAGACAGTGTCTCCTCTGAGCACAGCTAATAATGCCCTTCTTGTCTTGGGAAGTTGGGCAGCCTTTGCTTTATCCAGACCAACATGACCGCACATTATCAGAAATACTTAAGTCAGCATGGCAGAGCTCATTTTGACCTATTCTAGCAGAAGTGTCTTTGCAGCCACTTAATTAATAAAAAAGCTGGCAAGTCATCAAGCCCATTTTAAACCCCCTTCTCTCCCTACCTATGTGATGTACTTAAATGTTTAGAGAAGGTATACACAGAAAGGTGCAGCCTAATGGAATCAGAAAGCTGACCGGGCACTTCTACACTTTGTGTGTGTACTTTAGTTATATACATTTAGAGGCAAAGCTTTGTTTCCTAGCTATAGTAGACCATTTAGCTCAGCATTACTAAATGTGGTGGTCCTTGGGCTGTTGTTGGTCTGTGAGCCATTGGCTGCTAATCTGCAGAGAGTTTCCAGGAAAGAACGAAAACAGTTGTAGCCAACAACTACAAATATGATACAGATCCCTGGCACATTTTTAAAGAAAATTGCCACTCCTCCACATCAGATAGCCTGGGAAGCACTTATTTAGATGAAGGGGCAATGTAACAATGAGTGTTGGATTGGGACTTGGGAGACTGAGGTTCAAGTCAGAGTGATCCATGAAACCCAGGGTTACTGTGGGCCTTTCTCACCCTGGCCTCCTCTGGGTATGTCATGATGGAGTTTCCATCATCCTGCCTCAAGGTTGATTGCAACTCCCATCATCCTGCCAGAGAACTACATCATCAATGACATCACACCACCAAACCAGAAATGGCCAATTACAACTCTTGAACCAGGAATCCCAACTAAGGTATAACTGCTTTTGTGTGAGGACTTTGTTGAGAGAGACCACGCAACTTGGAGAAGACAACGGGGCTCTATATAGTCCAGCATGTTAGAGCCAAACACCGGGAATGGCTGTTAGAGCAAGCCACCTGGCTTAGCTTACAGCTTTCCCTGATACCATCTGAAGAGACTGCAACATAGTGAGTAGAACCTTTAGGGTCTGTTTAGGATCGCGTTAGGGAATTACATTAATTTCTTCCACTTTGGTTGGATGTAGTTGAGTTAGTTAAATGAATGTAGCTTAAAGTAACTGAATGCTTTCACCTTAATATCTTGCTGTTTCTGTAACTTAAAAGTGTGCCTGGGGCATGGAAGAAACCTGCCTCATGGGAGATTTATATAACTTGAACTTGCTTGAACAAAATAAGTCTTCTTAATCTTCCTATACATTGATGCTGTACATGTCTATATCTCTTGGTTTCGCTACCTTTCTCTGTCTCTCTGGGGATAGGAGGGAAGAGTTGGTTGGTTCAGTGGTGAGTAGTCCCACTGGTTACCCAGTCTCCCATTGGGCTAGTTATAAATACTGCAGTGAGTGGTGGTCGCTTTTGCTCTGTAGGGGGCACCCTGGAGTGAGGCTACTTGGGGTTACCCCTACAGGGGAGCTAATCTGGGAGTTCCAAGGCGAGAGCTCGTTTAGCCTTAACATGGTAGCAGTGGTGCTTTACTGGACTTCATCAGTGTGGGAAGTTAGGAAAACTGCTTCTCTCTGCCTCTGTCCTGCCTGTCCCTTTCAGAGAAGGGGGGTGAGCGGGGGGGCAGTGAGGAGTGACTTTACATTGTTCAAGCATTCTGTGCCTGTGAGATTGAAGAGCTTTGCTCTGCTCTGCTCTTTGAGAATAACACAGTGCACCTCCCTGTTGAGGGGGACTGGGGTGTGTTTGTGTGTGTGTTGGAGGGGCAAGACCTTAACAGGGTAGTTATGAGGATAAAGTGCAGAGGAGGAGAGCCATGTATTGGCTTACTGAAGGAAAGACAAGATAAAAATGTAACCAACAGATAAAGCAATAAGAGCTTGCTTACTTGGATGATAATCCATTTCTATTTCCACCAGAGGGCAGAAGCTAATTATCACCTACTGTCTTTCCTAGGCAAAATCAGACATTTTCACTTAATGAGGCTTAAATTGGCTCCTATTGTAAATATAAAATTTACCTTGGCCAGAATGTCCATTTGATTTTAACTCCAAATTCCATCCTGCATTAATAGCATTCACGTATCAGAGAGGTTCATAAGGCACTCATAACTTTTCCCTAACTGCCTACATGACAAAGCAGAAGAACCTAGCTACAGGCACAGAAGAGTTCAGATGAAATAAACTTTGCTGTGCTTCCATTTAGATTTGGCACTGATGTTTGGCATGGATGCAGAGGCATCATCAGTGGTGTTAACTCTTAAGTTAGATGCACAATTCAGTTAAACCCAACAGGAACTCTTAGCAGATGAAACTGGGATATTTTAGTATTTATTTGCAGTTGGTATTTCAGGTCTGACATCTTTTGTATGGGGTGTAGCAGAAAATGATACCTTTCCTCACATTACAGGGATGAGCACTCAAGGCCATCCAAGTTATAAAAAAATGAAATGAAATAAAATGAAAGTCTTAATTTGTTGCCCTTTCATGACACTCAAAATTATTGCCTGAGGTAACTGCCCCGCTCTGCTTACTGGCAAGGCCAGCTCTGGGTAGTTACATTGTATGGCTTGCATAATGTTGGATGAAACCCATTTTCTACTACAGCCCATAAAGAAGTTTCATTACACACACAGTCAAAATACTTAGTGCTACTGTACTCACTCTTCCTGGGAAAGGTGTATCTATAACTACTAACTTTGGTTATGCTTGGTGACAAACTTAAATAATATCAGGTGGCATTTTAAGCTTAGTACCCAATGGGATATTTCCTTCAGAAGACTTGGGCGTATCCGTCCTTTCTTCAGCCACAAAAGCTGCTTCAAAAAGCTGGAAACACCCCCCCCTGCTGATTTTTGGGTAGCATGGGGGTCGTTTACACGGGCAAATATTCCTCTAAATATACTGCTAAGATAGCTCATTGTTCCCACAGATTGCACCACAGCATCGCCTCATTCAGAAGGGGGGAAGGTAAAACACCCAAATATAGCGTGGCAAGGGATGTTGCTACTTTTGCTGGTATATTTACAAAGTAGCGCATTATTGGTAGTGTAAGTAACCATTCTGCTGAGGGCTGCAGCAGAGCTGCACTTTGATTGGTTGCTATGATGCAGGGGTGGGCTTAAAAGCGGGAGTGAGGGAGGGAGAGTCAGTAGCGATTAGAGGAAACTTTGAAAAATCCTCTCTGCTATTTTGCAAGCCAGTTTGCAAACAAAAAGGATTCCCAACAATTTTCAGTCAGGGAGCATTCCTTCTCTTCCTCTCTGCTGTTTTGCAAGTATGTAAAGTTCCGTTCATCAGCTGTGATCCTGTGCTTGGGGGAGGAAAAGAAACCATTTCACTAAGGGCTGTAGCAGAGCTGCACTGCTATTTTGACAGTTTCTGTTTATTTGGCTAGAAAATGCTGTTAAGCAAGGAGAAAAAAAACCTTCCGTTTGATTTGTGGGCAGGGAGCTGGGGGGGGGGGAAGAGGCAAAGAGTGACTGCCTCTAAGCTGTTGAGCACACGGAGTTGGGGCAAGGGCAGACATTCCTATGGCATTCCTTTGTTTCCTCTCCAGTGCTTGGCCATGCCCCCAGCACATTTGGCTGTGTGACTCTCAAAGCAGAAAAAAAATCAAAGAGCCACAAAATATAGCTGTGTAAACATATACCGTGTAAACTACCCACTACTGATGCGGGAAAGCGCTAAAGCGCAACTTAACGCAATAAAACCTGCCGTGTAAACGAGCCCATGGAGAGCTGCCAGGAGGAGGGGAGGGAAAGAAAGTACCACTGTGCTAGTAGAGGCAATGTAATGTTGTTTTAGTACTTTGAAGTAGACACATATATTGGAATGTAGGGCCAAAGATTCCACCTCTGTACAGTTGTCCCTTCACATTCGCTGGGATTTGGTTCTAGGAGCCCCTGTGAATGCCCAAATCCATGAATACTCAAGTCCCATTATATGCAATGGCAAAGCAAAATGGTGTCCCTGATATAAGATGGCAAAATCAAGGTTTGCTTTTTGGGTTATTATTTTTTAAAGAATATTTTCAAACCGTGAATACTTAAAACCATGAATGCCAAATCCGTGAATGTGGAGGGACAACTGTACTTTGTTTCTAAAATGTCACAGAATTACAAAGGATCTAAAGCTACAGAGTGCACTTTAAGCTACAGCAAATAAAATCATTTAGCATGACACCTATTGTGTGATGCAAAACACATGGGGATGTCCTCACAATAAGAAATCTCCCCCACCCATGAAATTTCCTTCAGTCCCCCAGTTGCTTGTGTTGCAGTAACTCAGGCATTCTGTTGAGCATTTAGAAGTCCAGTATAGGCACCCCAAGAAAAGGGGAAGCCAAGGGAATGCAAATACAGCAAATAAGAGTTCTGGGAGTAAATGACTGTCTTTGTTTTTGTTAATGCAAGATGTTTTATTTTCTTTTTAACACTGAATTTAAAACATATATACACATTATAATACAAATAATCAGCAATTTCCCCTCATACCCACCCCTCACAAAAAATAAAAATAAAATCATATACTAAACAAATGCTAAAATTGACTTCCCACCACCCAAACCCAAGACTATTAATACAAAACATAGTAAACCTCTCGAATGACTTCATCTCTGCAAAGATAGAAATTTGGGGACTGAATTTGGGGAATACTTACTGATGGGGCAGAATTCTTATTGGGAGGGAAGTGTCCTCATCTTGCCTTCCCCTCATAGCTACACCCTTAGGTCACAGTATGACTAAACAATGAAACTAAAGCCATAAAGCTGCATGATTCATGCAGCTACACAAAATGGAAATGAGCTCCCCCTCTCCCTTCCTTGTTAGACAGGTTTATAGTATTTCCAAGTACATTTTAAATAATCAATAGCCTATCCTCTGTTGGCAAGATTGGTGTAGAATTGTGTATTAGATGCTGAATCCCAAGATAACAAGCATCTCTTTGGTGAAAGCCATTCTTCCACCCACCCCACCACCCCCACCATCAGTGGAAGCACAAAAAACACACACATGCAAATAGTTTGCTTTCTGAAAGAGGGGTAAACACTTGAGGCGAACTTCGTTTGCGAAGAAAAGTCAGAGAGAGAAAGAGGGGAGAAACCAAGTATAGACAACAGGGGTGGGGTGGCATTCTATGTAAGTTTCAATGTTACTCAAAGCAGTTTAAAGCAAAACAGAAGTAAAGTGGTAAGTTGCCTAGCTGTCTATATGTCCCTGTCCTTTTGCTATTTTCTTTTTACCCAAGTAGATTTGGATGGCTGTAAAATGTGCTTTCAATATTTTTCCTTCCACGGCTGTGGCATGGAAACTGACCCCGCCTTTTTAAATGACAGCTCTGACTTCTTCAAAGAAGTGTACCTTTTAATACAATAGCTATCCCTTTCTATTGTTCTATGAATAAACAATTTTGATCCCGTTCCCAGTACCCTCTTGGACTTATTTTGTTGTCTTCATTAGTAAAGCACACTTTCCCAACATTTGAAAAAGAGAAACAAATACCCTTGTGAAGAGCTGGAAAGAAAGCAATTATCTCCTAGACCTGATCGTCTTGCTTTGCGTGTCCAAGTGAGATGCCCATCTCCCCCCCAAGAAAAAGTCCAGACACAAACATTGACAGTATTGGCAATAAATGGCCACAACTCTATTGATGACAGCTGCAATGTGTTGGCTCAAACACATGGGTCTGGATCTAGGCATCGACCAACCCGCCTGTTGATTGATGAACTTGTTGTTGGCCCGCTTGCCAAGTGAAAACCCACGAAGGGAGGAGTCCCCGAGGCTCAAGTGCCTGTTGACCAACCTCCTCCCCCTCCCCCCCAAATGAGGGGGGCATCCTTGAGGTGCATGCTCCGAGCTGGCATGTCCTCTTGGCCAATACCTCCCTTACCCTGGAGGGAATCTCCGTGACCTGCCAGTGACAGAGACCCCAATACTGATGACCTTGGATCCAGGACCCATGCTAACCATCCCCAAAGTTGTGACAAAACGAATTCTAAAAACCTGTGAATCCCTACCTAGAGGGTTGAGAGAGGGACTGAGCAAGCCGGCATGGCAACTGGGAATTTACTCCCAGCCACCAGACCAGAAGGAAGCCTATCTCAAGAGGCGGTTCCCTCCTTCTCCCCTAACCAATCAGATTTGAGCCCAGAAGCTCACCTCTGATTGGCTGTCAGCAAATGCTCCAGCCAATCGGAGCAAGCCAAGCTTTGCTCCAATTGGGTGCCACTCTGTCACCCTCCAAGCCAGTGCAGAGGCTGTTGGGAAGGATATGGAGGCATGGCAGCAGCCATGCTCACGCTGTGGATCCACGTGGGCACCTACTGGGCCCGCAGGTACTGACAGCCGCCAGGTAAGTCCGGAAGCCTGATTCTTCTTTCCCTCTTAGTTCTGAAATATTAGTTGCTAAATCTGACTTAGAATCTTTTATTTCCCAGGCTGATAGCCAGAGGTTTTGAGCTGGGGTGGACTAATGAGAGTTGCCAGAACAGCTAAATGGAAAGCAGGGTGAGCGGTGCTATTTGTAAAGATATTATTAAAGGTGCTCTAAATCCACCCTCAAGAAATACATAGGTGTGAAGGTAGGGATAGCCCAGGTGAGAGAGATCAATGGTGAGTGTAACCCTGTTCTGGGATGGAGTGACCTCCATCTCTCCTTCCCCTATTACCATGGGCATGTGTGTGTATGCACCTGCAACTTATGGTGACCCCACAAATTTATCATAGAGTTTTCTTAAGTAAAGAATACTCAGAAGTGTGTTTGCCAGTTCCTTCTTCTTAAATATAGCCTACAGCACCTGGCATTCATTGGCAGTCTCCCATCCAAGTACTAACCAGGGGTGGCCATGCTCAGCTTCCAAGATCAGATGGGATCTTGTGCCTTCAGGGTATTTAGGCCCTTAACTCCTAATACTGACTAATGAGATCATCATCATCACCACCACCTACTCCTCTAGGAAGCTGCCTTATACTAAATGAGACTTTTGGTGCATTTACCCTAATACTGCTGACTGGCAGTGGCAGTAGCTTTCCCGCATCCCAGGCAGGATTCTTTCCAATCCCTACCTGGAGAGCCATGGGGGGGGGGTGTCGCTTCCACTTGCGAGGCCTGGTCAGTCTTGGCCCTGATTCTGAAATCAGATGAGACTGGGAGTGTTCTGAGTGGTTTGGTAGTATTTACTATCTACATTATTATTCTCTCTTTCCACTGAAAGAACAGTGCTGAAAGAACAGTGGCAAGCTTTATCTCTAAGAACAAACTGAAAAACAGAACCAACTTCAAAACAATTTAAACAATAAAACTGTTACATCTATTCAATAAACATTAAAACAGTTCAAAGGTCCAGTTTGAAATCTGCTATAATGCATCCATGTTGTAAAAATTATTCTATATGCATAGTTTTATATTGCAATGTCATTTCAGTGCAATTTTAAGCTTCCAACTTACCCTTTTGTTCTTAGGGTGGAGACCAAAGTCTAGAAATGCAAGCACAGGAGTTCTTTCTATACATAATGGCCTAAATCCTAATGGCTAAACCTGGCTAGAGGAGTCACCATGATGTAGTGGCTTGAATGTTGAACTACGACTTTGGAGGCCAGGGTTTGAATACCTACTTGGCCATGACAACCCACTGAGTGACCTTGGGCAAGTCACACACTCTCAGCCTCAGAAAACCCTGATATGGTTGCCTTAGGGTCACCATAAGTCAGAAATGACTTGAAGACACACAACAATAACAAACCCAGCTAGAGTGGACTCGTTAACTCAACTGTCAAATAGTTAGTCAACACATAGGTAAATCTTATGAGTCTACTCTATTTATGACTAACAATAGGATTCAGGGCAAATTATGTATAAACAAGTTATTTCTATATTTGAACTAAAGAGCAAATGCTTCAGAATACTATTTTTTCTGAAACTCTGTTATTTAAGTCCAATCTTCAAATGATGGTTCATTAGAAATAATTTAAAGGCTTGTGAATACATTCCTAGTGTGAAAATGGAACCTTTGGATGCAAGCCAGTAGGTTGTTCGAATAGTCAATTTTAAGTTGCCTTTAAACTAGCACATTTAGTGCTCTGCATTGTTTTAAAATGCTGCCAATGTTTTAAACCTTCTAACGTTTTAGTACAGACTGTGAAGTTAAGTGTGATATTAGGATGAATCTTATAGTTTTCTGTACGTTTTAGTATGAAATGAGCCATCTTGTGATGGTTCCAGCCTGAAAGCTGGCATACAATCACTGAGATAAATATGCAAACTTACTGGGAAGCAAAGGCTAATAATTCTTAGCATTGTTCTGGCATCTCTGAATCATTTACTCATCTGCACATGCATCTCAATTATATTTACAACTTCATAGGGTATGCAGATATTATAATCTCCTTAATCCAGACAGTAGCTAAGAGAATGGGTTGCCTAAGGCAAGAGTAGGTGGAAGGTTTTGGGAGATCTTTCTGGTAGATTTTTGGGTGATATCAAGTAGATCTCAAGGTTTTCTGAATCCCCAAAGCAACAAATCAAAAAAAGATTCCATGCCCCCCATATTAAGCTGTTGAAATGCATGTTTTTTTGCTGAGGGGGAATGAGTCTTGGGGAGGAGGGAGACAAGGAATGGGCCTGTGGGTAAAAATGTGAGCTCAGTTATGGTACTGAAAACATATTCCTGGCTTGAGTATAGCCCTTTTCTCTGACTTTTCTTCGCAAACGAAGATTCAAGAAGGACACATCCTGTGCTTTCTGCAAGCGCGCTGATGACTAAAAAGGCCAATCCGAGATAAACAAGTCCGGTTGCAGAAAGCACAGCAGAAGGTCTCCTTGGGTGATGTTTCCAGGTTGTGATTCTTTCTGCGTTGTCGTTTCTCTTCAAGACTTGTTCGGCGTGAGTTCTCAAATAAGGCTGCAGCATTGTGGATAGTGCGACTCCACACCTCCCGATGTGAGGCCAGGGCGGACCATTGTTGATCAATTTGGCCGAGCCTGAGATGTTGTTTCAGGGAGTCTTTGTATCGCTTTTTTGGAGCGCCCCTCTTACACTGACCCGTGGCGAGTTCACCGTAGAGTAGTATTTTTGGGAGGCGATGGTCCTCCATCCGAGAAACGTGTCCTGCCCAGCGCAGTTGCGTTCTCAATATCATGGCCTCAATACTGGTGATCCCTGCTTGCTCAAGGACAGCAACATTCGTCACATAGTCAGTCCAGTGTATATTTAGGATTGTGCGTAGACAGCGCTGATGAAAGCGCTTGAGGAGTCGTAGGTGGTGGCGATAGGTGACCCATGTTTCAGATCCATAAAGGAGGATAGACAGTACAATGGCTCTATACACACTGGTTTTTGTGCTTTGCCTCAGGTGCTTATTGCTCCAGACTCTTTTGTGAAGTCTTCCAAATGCACTATATGCCTTTGCTAATCTGTGATCGATCTCTTTGTCAATCTTGGCATCTGAGGAGATGATGCTTCCCAGGTAGGTGAACTGCTGAACAGACTTGAGCACAGATTTGCCGACGACAATGTGGGGATGGGTGTTCGTCCTGTGGTGCAGGCTGGTAAAGAACTTCTGTTTTCTTCAGGTTGACTTCCAGCCCAAACAGCTCTGCAGCTGTTGCAAAGCAGGATGTTAGGCACTGCAGAGCTGCTTCTGTGTGGGCAACAAGGGCAGCATCATCAGCGAAGAGCAGCTCACGGACTAGATAGTTTAGAGTCTTAGTGTGAGCCGTCAGACGGCTTAAGTTAAACAAGCTACCATCAGTACGGTAATGTATATAGATGCCGTCGTCTTCTTCAAGCTCTGCCATAGCCCTTTGGAGCATCATGCTAAAGAAGATTGTAAATAAAGTTGGTGCAAGAACACAACCTTGCTTTACTCCATTAGTTATTAGAAAGGGCTCTGAAAGAGCATCACCATATCTGACTTGACCGTGCTGGCCCTCATGTAGCAAGATAATCATTTTAAGGAATTTGGGGGGACATCCTAGTCTTTCCAGGATCTGCCACAGACCTTTTCTCCTTCGAGCCTGTGCAATGGATTTTTCTGGTGCAGTGCAGCGTACACAGAACTGGCCTCACCCTTTAAACCAAAGGTTCATCTGCCGTGGCCTTGCAAACATGGGCGTAGCAGCGAAGTCCTCGGGTCGTGGGTTTGATTAGAGTTTTCTTCTCTTAGATGGTTGACCTTACAGGGTTGGACGAGCACCATCTGCCCAGGTTTGGGATTAGTTTTCCTTCTCCTAGGACGGTTGCCACAAGGCTAGAGAGCCCATCCTGCCCTTTGACGCTCTTTGTCAGACCCTTCGGTTTTGACCTGTCTGGCATGGGAGACCCTACCGGTGGCTTTATGCCACCGCCAGCATAGCTCAAAACATCATTAGGGTACGCAAGCCTCTCTCCCACGACAATAGCCCTTTACAGGGGTTACATATATAGCAATAAGTACACATAGGCGAAGGAGCACAATTGCCCTGCCCACATCCATTGTTGGTTAGTTACCTCTCTGCACAGAGCATGATAATTGGTGGAGGACCTAGAAGGTGCCTAGAGAGGATGCATTTTCCAACATAACTCTATGGTATGTATCCCTATTTTTTCAGCTGAGGATAACTGAAACCAAGGATATTGGCTCTGCAGATACAGGGGTCCAACTGTATTTTGGTTAAAGACAGGGTAGCTACTAAGGTAATGGAATATGAACCAGGAGGCCACTGTCCTCAGTTTCACCTCAGCCTTTAATCTGCTAGGTAGGCTTATGCTAGGCTTCAGACTTATAGGTTCTACTTTGCATTTTTTGCCAAAACCCCAAGATCCACCAAAATGAAAAAAAAAGTAGTGGGTTTGGAACTGATGTATATTTAGAATGAACAGGTTATCTCTAAGCACATACACCTGGCTCAGGCATTATCTGGACATAGTAAACTCATCAGGAACATGCATTACTCTGGAGAGGTCAACCTCTATCTGTGTTTGTTGCAGTGGGGGGTATCTCTGAGATTTGGAACCCTGATTTTTGAGCCTTCTGGATTGTGTGGAAAGCTTCCAAGGGTAGAAGCGGCATCTTCTTGGTGGTCTCTGTGAATCTACACAGTGGGTTACTCATGTGCTTGCGCAGAGCACTCAGAACCATCTAGAATCGCTAGGCAGAATAGACTTTGCAACATTTTGGTGGTAACTCCGCCCATCCCAATGGTCCCTTTAAAGGCGCTCCTGCCTAAATCCCTCAGTTCCTTAAAGGATGCCGCAATGAGTAGCACCAGGAACATTAAAGCATATATGCCATAGCAGGACATAGATGGGAGGATGGGTGGGTCTGTGTGAATTCACAGAAGACCACTTGAAGATCTATTGTTACAGTTAAGCAACCTGTCCATCTTCTTCATGGTCTCTGTGAATCCACACAGTGGGTAGATTAGCAAGCTTCACCTGCAGGAGGAGGGTGTTACGCTCAAGGATTAGAAGAGGACATTAAAGTAGCAAGTGACAAGTCCTCAGAGCATAACAATGAAGTCAATCAATAGAACCCCCAGGAGCAACAAGCTACACAGGCACATTACCTAAACATGTCATCAATGGTAAATAATCCATTCACTGAATGGAGGACAGTAACACTGCCCTTCCAAAGGCTGCCTTGTTACAGTGTCCAATCTATAACGTGAAATAAAAGTCAATGGTGTTGACCATGTAGCTTCTCGACAAACATCCTCTAGAGGTACTCCAGAGAGGAAGGCAGCTGAAGTTGAAACAGCCTTGGTGGAGTGTCCTTGAACCTGAGAAGGCAAGGGCTTCGGGCCAGTTCGTAACAGAGGGAGATAGCTGAGACCACTCATTTGGATAAACGCTGTGGAGAGATGGGAGAGCCCAGTCTAGAATCAGCGTAGGACACAAACAGTCTTGGAGACTTCCGAAATGGAGCTGTCCATTGCACATAGGAAGCCAGAGTTCTCCAAGCATCCAGGGAGAGGAGAGTCTGTTACAAGTCATCCTTAGGATCCTGCACCAGAGCAGGAAGAACGATAGACTGGTTCAAATGGAAGTTTGATACCACCTTTGGAAGAAAAGACATGTCTAGTTTCAGAACCACCTTGTGTTTGTGGAACACCAGCTATGGAGCGTCAGACTTGAGGGCACACAGTTCTCCGGCCCGACGGGCAGACGTGATGGCCACCAGGAAGGCAGTCTTCCATGAGAGGAGTCTTAGGTCCGAGGTAGCCATGGGCTCAAAGAGCCTTGTAGTAAGCTGAAACAGTACAAGTTCAAGACTCCAAGCCGGAGTGGGCTCAACCTCAGGCGGATGAAGACTGTTGTAGCCCCTGAGAAATTTCTTGACCACTGGGACTTTGAATGGTGACGGTTAATCTCGTGCTTGAAACTCAACTAAGAAGGCGGCCAGGTAGCATCTTATAGACGAAACAGAGTGCCGAGCTGGACAGGTGCAACAGAAACCGGAGAACCGTCAATGTTGAGGAGGAGTCTACAGTAAGGCCACAGTATGACAAGCAGGACTCGAAATGCTTCCACTTGTAGGCATAGGAGTGATGGGTGGAAGGTCAAAGGGAGGCGTTGAGAACAGCCTGCACCTCAGCTACTAGCAGTGAAGTAACAGTCCACATCGAGATGGAGGGCAGATTCAAGGTTGTATCCTCCAGGCCATCATGCAAAGTGTCTTGAGATCCAGATGCCTGACCTTGCCGTTCTGGACAGTCAATAGGTCTGGACGGTACGGAAGATGCAGGAACCGTTGTTGAGCCAGTCGAAGAAGAGGGGCAAACCATGGTTGTCGAGGCCACCATGATGTGAGGAGGATCGCATCCAATCGGTCCCAACGTAACTTGGCCACCACTTGCGTCAACAGCGGAAACGGTGGGAACAGGTACAGAATAATAATAATATAATAATAATTTTTTATTTTTAACCCACTCCTTTGCTCGGCAACCGGGGCAGCGTACAACAGGATTAAAACAGCAGCAAGTTAAAACAATCCTTCCCAATCCTAACTCTCCCATCCTTAAAACTAAACTAGTAGAAAATTAAAACAAAGATAAAATACAGAAGTGGTCCGGTCCATCGGAACAGGAACACATCCCCTTTCGATCCCCGGGCCTGGGACCTGGTGCAGAAATGGCGACATTGCTTGTTGGATGGAGTTGCAAAGAGGTTGATCAGCGGAGTGCCCCAACGCTGGAACAGCTGGCGCGCAACTGAACAATGGAGCATCCACTCGTGCACGTATGAATTCGAACAGCTAAGTCCGGCGGCAAGAGTATTCTCCTCCCCTGGAAGATGGATGGAATGGAGGAGAATATCTTTCCGATGCACCAGTCCCAGATCTCTATGGGGACCTTGTATCACCTTGTTTGTTCAGGTAATACATTACTGAAGTGTTGTCCGTCACGATCAATACCGTCTTGCTATTCACCAACTCCTCGAAGGCTCGGAGCGCCTTCTGAACTGCAAGGAGCTCGAAGACATTGTTATGGAGCTCCCGTTCTCTGGCAGTCCACATTCCCTGGACCACATACATGCTGAGGTGAGTTCCCTACTTGAGCCTGGAAACATCTGTGGTGAGGGAGACTTGTAGCTGTGGAGGCTCGAACAGCATGCCCACTGGATTCAACCACCAGTCCAGAGAGCGTTGGACCATTCGTGGGATAGTCAAGAGCTTCTGAGGGGAGTCCCGAAGCGGATTGAAGACTTGCAAGAACCATGACTGGAGAGGATGAAACCAAAACCTTGCAAATTGGGTAACGGAAGTAGTGGCTGACATGTGCCCCTGGAGAATCTATACAGAGCGGGCCGAGACCCTTCAGGATCAGCTGCATTGGCGAATGATGTTGCAGAGAGTAGTGAAACGGTCTGGAGACAGGCAGGCGGTTGTGGTCATCGAATCCAAGCACATCCCGATGAACTGAAGGGAGCAAGTAGGTTTGAGATGAGATTTCTAGAGGTTGACAATAAGGCCAAGAGCACCCAGCAAGTCCAGTATCAGGCCAATGTCGTGGAGAAGTTGCTGTCGAGACCCTGCCACCAAGAACCAGTTGTTGATGTATGGGGAAATGACCACCCCTTTTGCTGCAGGTAGGCTGCCACAGGTGCCATGCATTTCGTAAACACCCTTGGAGCCATGGAGAGTCCGAAAGGCAGAACGTGGAACTGGAAGGTATTGTGCCCGATCTGGAAGGCCAGGAAGCATTTGTGAGACTGGTGAATCCCGATGTTAAAATATGCATCCTTGAGATCGATGGACGCGAACCAGTCGTCCTGCTGCAGAAGAGGCAAGATCGTTCCCAGGGTGACCATCCTGAACTTCCTTGGAGCGATAAATTCGTTCACCCCTCGAAGGTCGAGAATTGGTCAAAGTCCACCTCCCCTCTTGGTGACTAGGAAGTACCTCGAAAAGAAGCAGAGGTGTCGATGGTCTGGGAGCACCGGCTCGATGGCGCCTTTTTGAAGTAATGTCTGAACCACCTCGAGGAGGGGAGGGGAAGGCGGTGTTGTCTGGATGCGGCCTGTTGGTGGTAGCGTATCTAATTTGATCCAGTAACCATCCTGGATGATGCGGAGCACCCAGCGGCCCAATGTTATCATGAACCAAGTGTTCTGGAATGCTGACAGGTGGCTTCCAAAGTGATGGGTCTGGGAAGAGAACAAAAAGGGTTAAGTGGAGGCAGATCAGAACCTTCGTCTGCCCTGGTCCTTAGCTCTTTGCTTTGACGGGGGACGGTAGCGAGTGGCAGAGGCTTGGCTCCTCACTGAAGAGGTAGCCGAAGAAGGCTGCTGGTACCAGGATTGGTGCGATGCCTGTTGGACATATTCCCTCTGGGATGATTGAGAGTAAGAGGACTGCCACCCAGACCGACCCTTCGAGCGATATGTAGAGGGTGAGGTCAGATGGTTGCTCATCCACCTCCAGCCTCCATGCCAATGTCACCACCAGGGTGGATGTTGAGCGCTCCTTGTGCTTAGGAGAAGCCTGCCTGGTCTTCTTTTTCTTGGGCCTGCCTCTGGAGGCTGCAGACTAATCTCGCTCACAGCTGGACCCTGACAGCTTCAAAGAGCCATGGTCCCGATTCGAGGAATCATGATCCCAACTCGGTTGAAGTTTTTGAAGGACCACGATCCTTCCTCGCACTTGAAGCGGTAATGTGCTTGTGTGACCGGTAAACTGCTTTGGGATCCGACACCACTGATTTGCAGCGTGACGGCCTCGACTGTCGCTGCCGCTTCTTGGTTGGGCTAACCAAAGGGGACCAAGCCCTCTTCAGAGGCGATGGTGCTGGAGCCGTCAATGTTGAGGCGGAGGGAAACAGCGTTTTTTTCATAAAGAAAGGACTTCACCCTTGACGAACGCTGTTTGCGGTCTTGCGGCGTGAAATTATGGCAGTGCATGCATGCATCCAGATTATGGGCCTCACCAAGGCAAATGAGGCATTTGGAATGCCCGTGTGAGGCAGGGAGCTTCGCCTGGCAAATGGAACACCATTTGAAGGTGGCAGATTTTGAAGCCATCATTACTATAGGGGCAGACGAAAGAAAGGTCAGACCAGTCCAAAGCCATGGCCAAATCAGAGTCCGAAGCCAAATCCAAATGCAAGATGAGAGAAAAGCTGAGAGACAGGACTTTTTCAGACACCCCTTACCGTGCAAGAAGCCTCCGTAACAGCAGCGAAGCTGGTGCGTGGCAGGGGGTCCGTTTAGGATGACGTCGTCCCTTTCTCGGCGTTGTCCGTGACTGTTCCGGGTAGGATTGAGGGCGGCTGCGCCATTTTTTACTCATGGAAGTTGTCCATGAATAAAAAGTGGCACAGCCACCCTCAATCCTACCCGGAACAGTCACGGACGACACCGAGAAAGAGACAGCGGCATCCAAAATGGACCCCCTGCCATGCAGCAGCTTCGTTGCTGTTACGGAGGCTTCTTGCATGGTAAGGGGTGTCTGAAAAAGTCCAGAGTCCAAGGTTGAAATAAGCCAAATTCAGAAAAAGAACAAGAACCAAGGGAAGTCCAAAATCAAAGTCAAGAAGAAACAGTCTGAGTCAATCCGTAAAACCAAAAATGAAAGAAGTACTAGCAACTAGTGGTTCCTACGTGCTGCAGATGATAGGAACTGAGGGGATTTAGGTGGGAGCACCTTTAAAAGGACCATTGGGATGGGCGGAGTTACCACAAAATATTGCAAAGTCTATTCTGCCTAGCGATTCTAGATGGTTTTGAGTGCTCTGTGCAGGCACAGGAGTAACCACTGTGTGGATTCACAGAGACCACCAAGAAGATGCTGCTTCTACCCTTGGAAGCTTTCCACACAATCCAGAAGGCTCAAAAATCAGGGTTCCAAATCTCAGAGATATCCCCCACTGCAACAAACACAGATAGAGGTTGACCTCTCCAGAGTAATGCATTTCTGTTCCTGATGGATTTACTATGTCCAGATAATGCCTGAGCCGGGTGTATGTGCTTAGAGATAACCTGTTCATTCTAAATATACATCAGTTCCAAACCCACTACTTTTTTTTTCATTTTGGTGGATCTTGGGGTTTTGGCAAAAAAGAAAAGTAGAACCTATAAGTCTGAAGCCTAGCATAAGCCTACCTAGCAGATTAAAGGCTGAGGTGAAACTGAGGACAGTGGCCTCCTGGTTCATATTCCATTACCTTAGTAGCTACTCTGTCTTTAACCAAAATACAGTTGGACCCCTGTATCTGCAGAGCCAATATCCTTGGTTTCAGTTATCCTCAGCTGAAAAAATAGGGATACATACCATAGAGTTATGTTGGAAAATGCATCCTCTCTAGGCATCTTCTAGGTCCTCCAATGCAACTCTATGGTATATTTGTACTGGAGGTCCTTTATCTTAATTGGTGTCACTGGTATCCACAGTAAGTCCATGAACAAAACTCCCATGGATATTCTTCACTCCTAATCTATTCTATGGAGCTCTTATAAAAAAAACCCTGAAGCGCTTGCAAAGCGGAAACAGCTATGTGGATGCATTCCCCAGCCCTCAGCTTCTGTTTAAGAATTTGAAATTGTTTTATGATGAGATGAAATGGTGGCAGGTGTTGGATAAATTACTCTGAATCTCAAAAGAACACACACTGAAAGCAATGATGTCAATGTTTTATTTAGTTACTGTTGGGTCACCGAAAGACGATCAAACCATTAAAATTAAGAATGGTATACTCCAAACATTTATACAACAGATGAAACACTGGAAATTGTACATAATTTGAAAACACAATCATAACATCAACATCTGATGCACAAATAAGAATCCCTTTTTAAAATTAGACCTTGTGAAATAAAAAAATAAAAATCCAGTTACAGATATTGGCAAGCACCGAAAGAAGGAAGAGGCATGAGGTTTTTGCTTGACACTGGCCATACTGTAATTCCCACTGCTTAACAGTAAAACCTTACGCATGTCTACTTAAAAGCAGGTCCAACTGATCTGAGCATGACTTATGTTCCTGTAGGAATGTATAGAACTGAAGTCTAAGAGACTCGCTGCTTTTTAAACCTTCTCTCACTGGTAATGAGAACGCTGTGGCAAAAACAGCAAGCAAGATTCTTCCCTGCATCTACAATTCTGTCTTTTCATTGAATCCTAACCCTTACACTGATTTAGAATGGATGATCCGAACACTCCCAGCAATGTTAAAGATGTGCTCAGAGGTGGGGGGTGGTGGTTTATAACTTCAAAGCCTATATTAAAAGGAAATTATATAACAAGCAGACCAGTGTCAAATTATTTCCATTCAAACCACTCTAATATCTAGCTCAGCTGCCTCAGCACCAGCAAACTCGGACAGACCAAGGCATCTTGGTGCCAGAGAAAAACCAGCAATGCCCTCATAGTGGTCAGAATAATAATCCAAATAGTAGACAGGTAGCGGCCCTTAATTTCTGCCTCAGAATCTCCTGTGTAAAGTAAGCTACTCCTCCCTAACAATTGGGCCAGGCCTGCCAGTACAACAAGGGCTTAGGTTGCAGCCAAGTGAAATATCCCAGTCAGCTATGTTATCTTCCCATTAAGGGTGTGTAACTTTAGAATGGGGTTGCTACAGCATCAGTTAAAGCACATATTCCCCCATGGTCAGATTGACTATACAAGTGATTTGCAACAGGTGATGAAGATTAGTGGTATTTGCTACATAGCTTCCTCCCAATTAATCCCTGTTCAATCCTGGCCTAACCCCACATGCTTCCAGCTGGGCAGAATTGCCTCCCACTGAACATACCTTCAAGGGTTGCAATCTAGGAGCGTTCATCAACATCATGAAGTCAGTGAGATTGATGCCAAAGAATTAATAGGGAGGCACAGAGGGAGGGAAGAGTCTAAGCAAAGAGAATACAGTCCCAGCTTTCTTATCTGCTTCTTACTAAGTTTGCCCAATTCCTTCATCCCACAGTGATTTGAACCTATGTGAAATTTAATTGCTTACCTCTGACTCCTGTCCTTCACAGCTTTTATAGCAACAATTTCTTCCATGTTTCTACCATTGCAAACATTAGACATATTGGTTTTAAGAGTGTTTGCTTTGTTTAGAAAATATGCCATTTGTTTAAATTGGAAACAGGCATCACTTCTGGTAACTTTTATGGTACAGGCAGCTATCTACGCAGCAGTGGGCAGGCATTTTATTTTTAAAATTGTAATATGGAAATGTTTGATCTAAGTACTTATTTCACAAGGCAAGCTCATAAGTTAACTAATTTACACATCAATGTATTTATTTCAGAATGTGTGAAGCCTGCTGGCACCAGCTATTGTGTCAGAATTTGGTTACAACAAATCTTTGCTTCTTATCTTAGTTATAAGCATCTTTGTGCAAAGCTTCTTCCTGCATGAATGCCTTTGGAGCCAAGAATCCAACTTTATAAAACATTTCTGTGTTTTTACCAACCTGTGAACCTTATATAAGGTGTGGCTTGCTTTCTATCTGACCTCCGTGTATTGTGTGCTCCTTCTGCCCTAGCCCAACTGCATTCCCACCGGGGAGCATAACTTGTAACTTCAAAATGACTTCTGATTTAAGTTTTTTGAAGTCTTTCTTAATTATAGGGAGAAAATGCTTATATTAGAACGTGGGATGTATGAAGCTGATAGATTCCTTCTTTTTATTAAAAAAAGTAAAACTCAGAATGTATTTGGACCTATATACCAAAATCCAATGCCATTCCACCTAATACCAGAGATACACAAAGCAACAAATGGTAGAATTTCTATAGCAGCAGAACAGGCTAGAAAAACATTTTTGTACTTGAAAGCAATCTGTTTCCAAAAGACACCACAGATTTTGCCACACAAACAGGCTGGAAGTACCTTAAAACCATTATGTATTCCTATACCTGTCAGCATTAACATTTTGGCTATACAAAGTCATTGTAATTCAAAGGGGTTTGGCACTGAAGAAAGCCAAAGAGTAAAGTCATCAATACTAAAATACTTTATAGATTAAGCTCTACAATACACTCAAAGATCATAGCAATTTTTAATGCTGCCAGCGCATTGACTAAAACAAAACAAAACAAAACCCCAACCTCCATTTCCCAAACCACAATTCCTTCATTAGCAACACCTTCATAATTTTAACATCAGTGTACCAACAATATTAATTTAATGGAGAACCCTTCATTTTTCATTAATTGTATCCATTACAACTACAGCAGCATAATGCAAACAAACAAACAAAAATGATGCAATTACATTTCTTTGATATACAAGAACATTAAAAATATACATCTCAGTTTTAACTGGCTAAAATATTCTGCAGTTGGCAGAACCAGTAGTTCTTTGTACATTTACTTCTTGTAAGAATTAGAATAAAGTCAATGAACCTTCCTGGGATCTGCCATAGGAGTTCTTCTTCATTTAACAAAATAAACCACAGAACAAGTAAGAAGAGACACTGAACCTGAGTAAAACTCTATGGAAATAGAGGCAACCATTCATTCAGTAAATCAAATATTGCACTTTTAAATAAGTCCTTATCACACATAAGAACACAAAATATGAATCAGAACAGCGAAGTCACTCACTCACACACAATTAAAGCTTAGATTGATAAATGGCCTTCCTGTTCCTCTTAGTGATAATTGCTAAAATCAGTGGAGGTGAAAGCTATCAAGTGACAAGTTTATCAAATTCCGATTAAATGCCAATTACAAAATGGGCATTCAAAGTTGCCAATGGGATGGCTATTATTTTCATGCAACGAAACTAACATTATGCTCCTGTAACTGCTCTGAAACCTGAGGATGTAGAGGCAGTTTGTGGTAAAGCTAGACTTACTAGAGGCTATAGATGACTGCCTCTCTGCATAGTTTGATTCACCATAACATGTTATAGTCAGTACACATTTAGCAGTCCTGCTTTCATAGGTACTGAGACATCATTTACCTGATATGGCCTGGCCCAAACATTCTCTAATTTCAACATTTGCTTTGAAATTAGCTTATTATACAAGGCAAAATTATTGAAAACAATACTCAAACATTCACATTTTTTAATGCGTTTGACACTCTGCCACTTCACCACCATTTTTGCCACCACTGACTTCAGAGTCACCTTTCCTCAACTGCTACTTAACCTTATTAGCTGTAGTGATTCTCATGATTATGTTTACAGGCATCTTAGAAGTATGGTTATGATAGCAGACTAAAATTTCATAGGTCACTACAGTCAATAAGATTAAATGGCAGCAAGAGCAAATGAGGCTGAGGTCAAAGGAAGAGAAAAATGGAGCTGAGAATGGGAATCAACCAGAGGTATAAAATAGTACTGAAAGTATCTGAATATGCTTGGAGCACATGTCAACAAGAAAAGAAAAGAAAAAGAAAAGAGGAAGTGTTTTTCAATAAATATGAAACCTGGTGATGTAAAACATCTCTGTCCTTCATAGATAACACAATTGGATACAACCAAGGTATCACATAATTGTTATTGGCCTCATGTGATCCAGTGAATTTACTCTGTAATAGTCTTTGCAGATGAAAGGGAAATACAAGGAATGATTCACCACCTCCACTAGGGAAGAATCAGAAAAGCTATTCCACATAAGACCCTGGTATTAGCCTCATTTAAACGATCTATTTCAACTGAAAATTTCAGTACAAAAATATAGCACTCTGATCATGTTGTCTTTAGCAAAATAGCTAGAAAAAAAGGCACAATTTCATAATAAAATATCCTATTTGCAAAAGGTTTCTGTGTCCTGCTTTTAGAGACAAAGACCTAACAGTCACTGTTATGTATATATTCCTTGGTTAAAGAAACCAATACATGCAAACTAACATCTCTGGAACACTTAGAATAGAACCAGTGTCTAACAAATCTGACCGTGAGCCTGAATGATTTTTTTTTTAAACCAAGTAATTTAAAAATTGCTCAAGTAATTCTTTTTAAACATATCTCACTGTTTCATTGGTATGAGTTCGTTTCACCAATAACATGAGGCTTCTTTAACTTCTTCAAAGCAGAACTCCTTTGTAAAATACAGTATATTTTCCCTTTAACACTATACAGAAATCACAGTTCCTACTGGGATTTTTAACATGTGCATATTCAAATCCATTATTTAAAAAATGGAAAAGAAGTCTTTCTATTTAAAGATGCATAAAAACAGTGCATATTCCCTCTCCCATGTAATGGGCAGGAGGCAAGTCACTCCTTTGCAGTTATACATGATAGCCGTTTGCCTTCCCAGTGTGAGGTGATGGTGTAAAGTTCTCATAGATTGCCATGGCATTTGTATTTTGATATATAAGATCTGTTTTCTCCTCTTTCTTAGATTTAATGATGTCCAAAACACACTGGTTTAGGAAGACATACTGGTCCTACAAGGGAAGGTGGGGGGAGAGAACAAAGTATTACCATAATGTTCACATGATACATCATTTTGGAGATAGATTATATGCATGACCGATCAAAAATTATTTTAATTTTATTTGTTATTAGTTTATTTTTATTTATTCAATTAATACCCTTTGCCATTCTCCCATCATGGAATCCAAGGTGGCTTACAACATTTAAAATAAAAGTTTAGCTAAAAACATATTTTGTAATATTACAAAAGTTTAAAAAATTAAACATCAGTTCTATTAAAAGTGCATAGTTAAAACAGTTTAAAATACATTTAAAACACACACAAGATAAAAACAGCACACCGCTTCCAAACACTGTTCTGTCATGTGATTAAAAATCAAAGGCCTGCCTAAACAAAAATGTTTTAAACTGCTGGTGAAAAGAAAACAGGGAGGGTTCTAACCCGACCTCCCAGGACAGGGAGTTCCACAGCCTGGGAGCAGCTACTGAGGAGGCTCCCTGCAGCATCCTCATCAAACATGCCTGTAGGACTGAGAGAAAGCCTTCCCCTGACAATCTTAAAACTCTGGCTGGCTCTTTTAGACAGTCTGGACCCAAGCCATATAGGACTTTAAAGAATTTTGAATTCTGTCCAGAAACACTACTAACCAACGAAGCTATTCCAACAGGCCCTGCTCAGCAGCCTGGCCACAGCATTTTGGACCTGCTGAAGTTACAAAGAGTTCCCAAATGCAGCCCCCGTGTAGAGTAAATTACAGTAATCCAAACTGGATGTAATTGAGGCCTGTGTCACCATAGCCAGATCTGACATCTCCAAGAACAGACACAGCTGGGACATGTTTTAACTGCACAAACATACTGGCCATTGCTGAAACCTGGGCATCCAGGTTCTGATCTGAGTCCAGGAGGAAGCCCAAGCTACAAACCTGAGATTTTACAGGGAGCATAACTCCATCCAGCTCAGGCTGAATCCCTTTTCCCTGATCTGATTTATGACTGACCAGGAGCCCCTCTATCTTGTTTGGAATGAGTTTAAATGTGTTCACCCTCATCCAGTACATTAATGACAGAAGAATTTGATTTAATACAGAAACAGTTTCCATGGAGTTAGGTGAGAAGGAGTGTGAGAGTTGAGTGTCATCTGCATACTGGTGACACTGAAACCAAATCACCAAATGGCCAGGGTGTCAAACAGGCATACCACAGCACCACTTTCTGAGTCCAGCCCGCCCTCCAAGGACTGGAACCACCATACAACAGCGCCCTCAAGTCCCATCCCAGACTGTCAGTCCAAAAGGATACCATGGTTGATGGTACTGAAAACTGCTGAGCCAACAGGGACACAATTCCCATTTCTAGTTCCTGATGTAGGTTATCTACTAAGATGACCAAAACTGTCTCAGTCCCACATCCAAGCCTGAAGCCAGATTACAATGTATCCACATGTCTTCTTTTAGTTTTCTCCAAGGAATTTCATTATGTGAAAAAAAATCATTTTCAATTTAATAGCATCTTTCTCTTCTGGTATACACAGGGGAGGGCTCGAGTAACAGCACAATGGAGCTCTTTAAGCCTTGCCTGGGACAGGCCTAGTGTGCCTGAAGGAGCAACTTCTCCCCTGCTTTTCTGCCCAGTTCTTAAGATCATCCCTAAAGATCATTCTTTTGGTGCTGCCACCCACAATGGTGTGACAGGTGGCTCTTAAGAGCCTTTTTATTGAGTGGCCGCCCTTCTGTGGGAAGACCTTGCCAGATGAGATCCACCTGGCTTCCTCATTATAAATATTTTAAAAAGCCCTTCTCTTCTGACAGGCATTTGAACTTTAATTTGCTATGACAGTTTTATTGCTGGTTTTTAAATATCCAAATATTCTCATATCATAGTAAGACAGCTACATTCAATATTAGAATGTCTAAATATGCCCTAGTTGTTCTAATTGTTATTTTGTTTGGGGTTTTCATGACTGAAAGCTGGCCCAAGGACATCTGACATAACTAAAGTCAAGACAAATCATTTTAATTTGCTCCCTTCTCTCTTTGCTAGGCTTTCACTGGACTAGAAGAAGGTTAATCCAAAGGACTGTTAGTGCAAACAGAAGATGTCTGCCATGGATTCCCCCCTCATCCCCCCCATACATTATCTGTCATCTGCATTGTATTCCACTCTATTCTCACACATGCCAGTTTCCCCATGGCATGACATAGCTGGCCCTTTCCTGTTCAGTTCCCTGGAGTATGATTAGGAAGAAAGAGGGAAACTAACAACTGCAATTTTACCTGACACTGAGCTCCTCCTACATGCATATAGCCCTGCACATGTCTTATAACTTTCTAGCCCCGAAAGATTCAGAAGTGGAGAAAATAATTTAAAACACAGAGATGCAAAATACTGAACAAGAAAGGATTTCCAACTAATTCTATAAGAAAATAGTCCTTTCTCTTTGAAATAAGCTCAAAATTTGCCATGAAACCAATATAGAAATTGGTCAAACATTACATAACACTTGTAGGTTTTGATGCTGATGCAATCTAAAAGACATGAAAAGATCAATTAGGCTAAACAAAACATATCCTTTTGAGCTTCTGTGAAGTTAAAAAGAATTGTAACACAAGTTGAAATAATAGTTCAGAGCAGACTGTTCAGAAGTTTAGACTGAGGCCTGCAGTGGAATCTACATTGTGTGTGTGGGGTCATTCTGCCAGCTTTTTACATAACTATGGATTTTAAGGAAAGGTTCTCAGAGTTTAATAAAATTGAAACAATGGTGAAAGTTGTGGGAAACATGTTATTTGCTTTCCCTCATGTCAGTCATTCTTTCACATTTGGAAGAGAGCACTCTGCCCTACCTCTGTTTGTACCATTAAGGACCGATGCATTCGAAGATCATATACAACTCCATACACATCAACTGTATTCTCCATCTCCATTTGATGGATCAAACGGTCAATTGCAATAAAAGTTCCTGTCCTCCCAACACCAGCACTATGAGAAAAAAAAAAATTAGGCACAGACTGAACGGTTTCATGTTTGTCTTCAGTTACCTTTTAAAAATACCCCACATTAAACCCTCACTTATAACCCTATTTCAAGATTACAACACAACATAATTTGACTTCTTTGGTGTAGGAAAAGGCACATCATCTTTTTTGCTACTTGTACAATTAGCATAAAAAACATTTCTTCCCCATCCTGGGTTCAGGAGGGTGAAAAGAAGAAGGCTGTGGGTTGAGTTGGGAGGCAGAGGATGGAGAAGGAGCAGGGAGGAAAGAACCACAATGGCAATGTGGGCTTCACTTTTATACAATATTTTTATTTGTTGCATATATTAACTTGCCTTTCTTCCAACGTGTTTGAGAGAATGTACTTGGTTCTCCTCTTCATGTTTATCCTCACAACCACCCTGTGAGGTATATTAGGCTGACAGTGACTGGCCAAAGATCATCCAGTGAGTTTCATGTCTGCATGGGGATTTGAACCTGGATCTCCCCAATCCTAGGGCTTGTCTACACGTGGGACCAAAAATCTGAAACCTGCACAAAATTTATTCTTCACAGGGATGTCAAGTTACTTGTCTTCACTGTTCCTGCAGAGTTTAGTTTGCCACTCACCACCATTGCCTCTGCAAGTGAACTGATCCTGACAGGCACAGCCATTTTAAAGCTCAGGAGGCAAGTTCCTGGTTCAGCAGGGCTGCCTCCACCCCACTCTCCTGCTCAACCGTTGCAGGAAGAGGTGCTTGAAGGAACTTGACTCCTGAGCTTTAAAATGGTTGTGGTTGTGGTGGTGGCAGACGAAAATCTGAAAATAAACACTGAAATCCTAAAAACTCTGCATCAAGATAAAATACCTCAAATGCCCTGAATCTGGACTGTGCATCATATGGCCTGATTGTCCCAGATTTGCGGGAATTCAGGGGAAGATTAAAGATTTTTAATAGTGTAGACAAATCCCTAGTCTTTCATTCATGTGAACTCTCACACATTCATATCAGTGGTTCTACTAGATAATTGCCCTGGTTTTTATAGTGGTGCCTCCAAAAATATTCCCACCTCTCCCAACAGAATGGTAAAGAACTACATTTTAAAATTGCTTAAAAAAAAGAGAAAGAAGTGAAAATGATTTTTATACCTGCAGTGCACTAGAGTAGGAGACGTTGGTGAATTCTGCTTCATGTATTCTTGAACTAAGTGCCTGAAGCTAATGAGAAGATCAGTTGTTTCTGGAACACCATGATCTGGCCAGGCAGTGAAGTGAAACTGTCTCACAGGGTGACTTTCGGATGAATCACTCTTACAAATGAAAATAAGGAGGAGAATGATAATACCAAGCATTTATAGTAAAACAGTTCCTGTAGTTGCTTCCTGATAATTCTTCTTGTGTGGGTGACTTTCATAGCAAAGGCTCTGTTAGACATTCCAAGAAATCCAACATAAGGGAACTGTGATTTTTCTTATTATGAGTGGATTGGACCAGCTGGGTCTAATGGTACTATCAGAATCAGTCTCTGGTGTGACCTATTCCTACCATTTTCAATGTTCTTTTGTAACCTTGCTGTTAATTGTGTTTTCATTTCTTTGTGCTTGTTAATGAATGTTCTGTGGCAACAGTGAAGGTTTCAATTTTGAGCAACAACTTTGTATGATATGCTTTCTGGATTTCTGTGCCAATAAAGTTTTCTCATTAACTCTGAAACTGCTGGTCACTGTGTTAGGGAAATGCAAATACATGACAGATACTAGGCACAGGCAATGTGAACTAGAAGGATGTCACGCCAGAATGGAAAAGGCAGTCACCTGGAAGCTAAAAGTGGTTCAGGAAACAGGAACAGTAGGAGTGGAATTGGGACCCCCAGGGCACTGTGACACAGTTCACAGTGAACACAGCCAGGAGAGGAGGAAACAAATGATTAAAATTCAGAAAACTCATTCCAGTTATTAACTTATTGGATAACCTCCTTTTTTGTCTTCTGGGTGCCTCTGGACATGCAGTATATTTTTCAGTATCTTTATCTGGGATGCTTCTTAACAGTTAGAACTAAGTAGACAAGAAGAAATTCATAACCGATCTTCTCATTTTGGGGCTCGTGGATTGTGAGAGAGAGACAAGAGGGCCCCAAAAGTCTCTAGGCTACTTCTGCTTCTCTTGGCACAGTCTGAGCTCACTCCATCATGTCCACCTTCCCTCATGATTCAGTGGGAAATGGCAGTAACTATAGAGCCCCTCATCCACACCAGAGAGATGCATCTTGTTCAGAAATTTCTAGGCAGAGCTTGAAAACATTTTGTTTTGGGGACATGCTTACTGTGGCTGTACTAGCTAGGGGTTCTGGAAGTTGGAGGAAAAAAATAACTTTTCCAAGCTCTGCTTCTAGGTACTATCTTCCTTCCATCAGGAGCATGAGCGGGCCTAGCAGCCTTTTTAAACTTCGAAGTGGCTGGTTGTTTTTTAAAAAGATTAATTTCATGCATCCAGGAAATACCCTTCTTAGCTAATTGTAATGGTAGTTTCAAACAGAGTTCAGGAAGCATGATTTTACCCAGCTCAAGTTTTCAGAGTTTTAACACATATAGATTGTTTCCCCCCGCCCCAGGTCTTGAGAGAAGTCAAAGTATAAATTGACTTAAAAGATTAAGTAAAATAAATAAGCAATAGTAGATGTAACACTAGAAAAAAATAAAGAAAGTTCAATTACAGGTGTGATCAAGGGCCTGTCTACACTGCAAAAATACAGCAGTTTGACACCACTTTCTCCATCATAGTTCTATCCTATGGAATCCTGGTATTTTATCTGGTGAGGCACCAGAGTTCTCTGACAGAGAAGGCTGACAAAACTACAATTACCAGGATTCCATAGGATAGAACTAGGTGGATAAAGTGGTGTCAAACTACTGTTTTTCGGCAATGTAGACAGCTCCCAAGACTCAGCTTGGAAAATTTACTTTTTTAGACTACAGTATAATCCCCAAAACTCACCAGCCACCACAGTTACTACAGAGTAAAAAATAACTCATCAAAGCACTGTCCCGGCTGCTAGTATCTGTGAGAAATCCCTACTGCCAAGATCCAGAATTCCAAAACAGAATATTAAGGCAAAGAAGAATTTCCAAGAGGAATCATATGCAGGCACTTTAGCATTTCCAAGAAGAAATCAGAATGGAGTACATGGAATCATCCCATTTTATCCTCATGACAATCCTGTGAGATCTCTTGGGTTTAAAGAGGGTAGCTCAAAACCATCTAGAAAGGTCAATGGCTAACCAGAGATTTGAATCTCAGTCTACCCAATCCAATGACGATGTTTCAACCACTACGCTAGAGTGGTTCTTAATGAAGCAAATGTGGTGGCATATATTGTCTCAGAATGGACAGTTTCACCCTCCTCCACCCCTATGGATTTATACCTATTTCTTCCAATTCAACTGAATTATAACACTGATCCTAAAGACTTTATTTATGGATCATTAAGAACATAAGAGCAGCTAGGCTGGATCAGACAAAAGGCCTTTCTAATCCAGTGGCCGATCAAGTGTACAAGGGAAGTAGAATTGCCCCCTCAGTCTCATTTTCCCTGCACACTGCGCCTCTGATACTAGGTGTGATAGGCAGCCATTCTGATTACAGCTGGCCCTCCCTATCCACAGATTCAGCCAACCACAGTTCAAACATATTCTTAAAGAAGAAATTCCCAAAAATGAACCTTGATTTTTTCCATTTTATATAAGGAACACCATTCCATTGTGTATAATGGGACTTGAGCATCGACAGATTTTGGTCTCTATATGGGGTTCCTGGAACCAAACCCCAGTGGATACCAAGGGCCCACTGCAATAGCAATTGATGACCCTTAAATGTCCATGAATTTACCCTTTATTTAATCCCCTTTTAAAGCCATCCAAGTTGGCAACCACATCTACATCTTCTGATAGTGAATCCCAGAGCTTAACTATGTGTTCTGTGAAAAAATTGCTTCCTTTTAGATGCCCCGTATACACTATGCATAATTTTATATAACCTTCATGTGCATATCATATCTCCCATTGTTCTGCTCTACAATCTTCTTTTTTAAGCCCAATGACCAGAACTGCACACAGTATTCCATAGCAGAGCAACACATACACACACACACGTGTGCACACCCACTCTAAAAAACTCACTTTTTCCATGGAGAAATCTCTTATTGTCCACTCTGGAAGGACGATTTCTGAGGTCATGGCTACTGTTATGTCTCCGTAGCTCTTGGATTGTTTGTTTGGCCAATACTCCTCACATTTTGTCTAGAAATGCACATTTAAAACTTACCATAAGAATCAAGAAAAATACGGAACAGCTTCAGGATAATCAGTGCAATATTCCCAAATATTTAACAAGATTAACAACATTACTAATATCTTTAAAGAAAAACACCTGAAAAACATTTCTGAATTGTCAAATTGGCACAGGACCTTTCAGTTTCTATTTGTGTGTGTGTGCTTGTGTGTGAAAGAGAGAGAGAGAGGGAGAGAAACAAAGAGGGAGGGAAGGAGGGAGGTTGGTTGGAATTCAGTTAGGGCCATTCACACATGTCCCTTACGCATATGGACGTGCTTTTCCAGCTGCTATGGAGGTTGGTATTTGCTCACTATCTGTGTAGCACCCAAAGCCCACCCCCCCTCAAACTTACTGTAAGGCCCTGAAGCCACCTTGCATGGCCATTTTGTGTTTCATAGTGAAGCAGGATCAGAGAGGCAACCCCCCTTCCGCCACATAGCCAGACACACAATGATTACAGAAGGACTGAGACTCCCCAGATGACCCCCCACAGGCAATGAGGAGGTAGCCAGACCTTCTTTGATCCTGCCTACTTGCCGTGAAACATGGAATGGCCATGTGAGGTGGCTTTGGGTCTTTACAGTAAGTCAGGGTGATGCTGATGGTATATGACTTAGTGTAGGTCTGCATGCAGATATTTATGCTACATTGAGGGGATGTTGGATTGCGGTCCATAAGTGAGAGCATGTATGTACAATGAGCTAATCCAAGAAGAGCTTTGGAGGGTTTGGAAAGTGGCTGAAAGGAGGATCAGAGCTTGCAAGACTCACAGGAAGATTTCTTTAAGCACCTTTGGCACCAGAGTGTATAGAATGTATAAGCTGGAACCAGGGTGGACTCTGCCCTCTCAGGCCAACTGGAAATGGACCAGACAGAGGTCAAAGGACTAGGACATAGCCAGATAGTTTTCCTCCTCTACCTGCTCTCTCCGTTTTTCCTTATATGGCTCACCTTTTAATCTGAAACTCTAACTTGTCTTTTAAAAAGCTTAAGGGTGAAAGCTTAACCGCAGGGCCTATATCTTGATTTTCATTTATGCACAGCTTTTTCATTTACCTCCAAATTCACTATGGATTGAATTTCAATTATTATCAATCTGGGAGCCTTTTTTCTTCAAGAAAAGAGATAAAAATAAATATATACTTATATACCTATATTCTAATAACACCATGTGCACAGTCTATGCCAGAACTGTGCCCCCGCATGACAATGTTCTGTACTATTATTCTGGCACCAGATTAAAACACAGATTTATTAATTTTTAAAATTAAAGCTTTTGTAGACAAATCTAGACAAGTTTTAAAAGGTTGTAAATTGTTTTAATTGTCAAATTGTTTAATATGCGTTTACACTGTTGGAAATCATTCCTCATTTTTTTTAAATTAAATTTTTAAATAATTTAAAATTGATTTTATCTATATGCTGCTCTGAGATTTTATGATATAGGGCTGGATGTAAATATTTTAAATGAAATGAATAAATGAATAAATATATAAATAAATATTCATTGACAAAAAACTTACCCTGCCTTGTTCAACACATTTAGTCAACATAACAACTGTATAAATATTCTTCTCCCAGATCATGCGCCAGAAATCTTGCACAGTGGTAGGTAGAGGACCTTGAGCAGCTATGAACTCTTTCTTTGAGTTGTACCCCTGCAATTAAAAAAAGGAGGCTGTCTTTATGCCACTTTTCTATTTTATAGATCTTATTTATTTATTTATTTATTTTTATTTATACCCCGCTCTTCAGCCACAAGGCTATCAGAGCAGCTTACAAATTGTTTTTAAGCAATAGCTATTTACACATCTACACTGCATTAAACAGTTTCCAATGTGTGTTAGCTAATTGCCCCCCACAAGCTGGGTACTCAATTTACCAATCTACGAAAGGATGGAAGGCTGAGTGAACCTTGGAGCTTGCTGGAATCGAACTTGCGACATGGTGGCTTGCAGTACAGTCACCCCTCCACATTCGTGAACTTGACATTCGCGGTTTCGATTATTCGCGGTTTTGCGAGGGCTCCCCCCCCCAAAACCACGACACGGGGCCTCAGCCCTGGGAGGGAGCGGGGAGGGCCGGGGAGACCTCCACGGGGCCTTCGGAGACCCTCCGGAGGCCCCACGAAGGCCTGGGGGAGGGCTGGGGAGGCCTCCATGGGGCCTCCGGAGACGCTCCGGAGGCCCCACGAAGCCCCGGGGAGGGAGGGGGGAGGGCCGGGAGAGGCCTCCATGGGGCCTCCGGAGACGCTCCGGAGGCCCCATGAAGGCCTGGGGGAGGGCTGGGGAGGGCTCCATGGGGCCTCCGGAGACGCTCTGGAGGCCCCACGAAGGCCCAGGGAGGGAGGGCCGGGAGAGGCCTCCATGGGGCCTCCGGAGACGCTCCGGAGGCCCCATGAAGGCCTGGGGGAGGGCTGGGGAGGCCTCCATGGGGCTTCCGGAGACGCTCCGGAGGCCCCATGGAGGCCTGGGAGGGAGCGGGGAGGGCCGTGAGAGGCCCCCGCAGGGTCTCCGGAGACTCTCCGGAGGCCCCGTTGAGGGCTTGGGTGGGAGGGGGGAGGGCTGGGGAGGCATCCGCGGGGCCTCGGGAGGGTCTCCAGAGGCCCCGGGAAGGCCTAGGAAGGGAGTGGGGAGGCTGGAGGAAGCGACTATGGGGCCTCCAGAGGCCCCATGGTCGCTATGGTGGGGGAGGGGGAGGGCAGTCGTTATTCGCGGATTTTTCACATTCGCGGGGGTCCGTGGAACGGAACCCCCGCGAATGTGAAGGGACGACTGTACTGGCATTTAACCACTGCGCCACCAGGGCTTTTAATCTTTATCTTAAAATCATCATCATCGTCGTAGCAGGTCAAGTCAACTTACTGGCATATAGTTTGCATTGATGTAATCACTGGCTGGATGAGTCTGAATGGAAAGTTTAACACGAGAAATATCATCTGTAAATGTAAAAAAATAGTAGCATAATCGTCTTCTTTTTAAAAAGCAGCATAGAGCACATGAAATAAGAAAAGACATTGGAAAATAAATCCACTTATTTGAATGACCAAATACAGGATAAAGGAATATGAAGAAGTACTGTAATTAGAACTAAAATTAATCTTAATTATTTAAGCTTAACAGCAGTGCAGGTAATTTTCCTTCCCAATAAATGGGCCACAATCCAGAGAAAATTAGTCATACTTGAGTTCAGTTGAAATTAATAAATGTTTCATTAATTTTACTACTGGATGGTGATACAGGAGTCTTGGAGCAGGTTTTTCAAACGATTTTCTTTTGGAGGAAATGATATGTATGTGGCCACTAGTATACATTCAGTTCAGTTCCATCCACTGCTAGAGTAGCGGCTTGTCTGTGGAATATCTTCCTCAGGTAGCTTTAAGAAGCACCAGTCCTGCTATCTATTAGATGGCAGGGTAACACCAACTTTTTGTTCTCCACTGCTATTAATGGGTGATCTACTACTCTCCTGATTTTCTCTAATTTTGTTCTGCTTCTTAAAAAAATACTGACTCTTCTATTGTCTTTGCTTATTTTAATTTTCACTGTTTTAATTTGACAAATACAGGTTGCTCCCATATCCATGGGGAATATGTTCTTGGACTTACCATTTATAATAGAAACCGTGGATAGTAGCAAACCTTATAAAAATAAAGGACTTCCTGTACAAATATGCTACAAAGTTGCATTGGAGGATCTAGTGATTCCTAGAGAGGATGCCTATCTAGGCACTTTCTAGTGCAGCTCTATGGTATGTCTTCCCTATTTCGTGTCCCTTGGTTCCACAAATACAGGGGGCGACCCATATTTTATTACAGAATATTAACAGAAAAATAGATAGAAATACTTCCAGTTAATACAGTATTTATTCACTTCACTTAAGGCAATGAGAAGTCAAACAAAAATTGCACTCTCTCTCAGATCTAAGTACCACTTTGTAATAGCAAAGTCAAGATATAAATATACAATGTGGAAATGTGTGTAGGAATTAACATCATTCACAGCCATGCATACCCCCATTATTTCAACAAGTGCCCTTAAGATGGTGTACAAAACAATTCCATATGAAAAACAAGGCTTGGCTCCAAAGCTGCTCTTAGCCCTTTCTGCTCATGTCAGGTGTCCTGCCATATCAGCCATGCCCCCTCCCCCACAACCTTTGCATCCTGTCCATTATTGTTCTGGGGGCACAGGAGGCTGCAGTGAGGAACTGAAGTCTGGAAAACCATTTGCCACAGTGGAATTCCACTCACATTTCTTGGGATCCATGTCTTAATGAATAACTATGAAAGATTAAACAGCAAATGGAGCAGAAAGATAAGATGCCCACCTTGCAAAATGCTGTACAAGAAAGGTTTTTTGGGATAGGCAATGGCCAGAGTTGTGATTCATCAAAATCTTCGTTTAGGTCTAGCGCACTGTTAATGCTAAATGGCTTTTAATAGTAATAGACTGAATATAAAAAAAGTTGAAGAACTCACATGGCAAGACATTATTATATCTATTTTTTCCTTTGTTATCAGGCAGTTCAGCTGCAAATTTGGGCTGATTCACACCAACTAGCCTGAGATCCTAGAGCAAAAAGAAATATAATTTAGTATAAATTGTCTAAATAAATAAATAGTATAAATAATTTAGTATTAAATTTTAAATTGTCTCAAGGCATACAACAGTTCCTGAACATTTGGTCTTACAGTATGCAACAGCACAACACTCAGAATAAGGTGATCCATTTAATGGTGGGGGGGGGGGCTGTCTTTTTTTGGCACCCAGTTCACATAGCCATTTTGTGACTACATGGTGAAGGCTGAATGATCTTTGAATGTTATTTGTCTGGGGGGCAGTCTGAGTATTAGGGGCTTACTGCACTCCAAAGAAAAGCGGCAAAGCAGCAGGAACGTTCCAGCTTTCTTGCTGCCTTACTGTATGGCACTGGCATTCTTCTGGTGTTCTTTTGTTCTGGTCCCGTGGCGGACCATGGTAAAATCATGTTTTGTTGCTAACAGCTTTTTCTGGTTAGAAAAAAGATGTGGTTTTACCTTGGTTCCCCACAGGACTGGAACAAAAGAATGGCAACATCATGCGGTAAGGCAGCAGGAAAGTTCCTGCTGCTTTGCCGCTTTTCTTTGTGGTGCTGTAAGGCCTTAAGATAGCTTGTCTATGTGGAAGCACTAAAACAAACAAATAAATATCCCTGAGTCCATATTATGGTAATACCTTTATTAGGCCAACTATAAAAGCACAAACATTTCAGTGCATAACTTTCTTAAACCAAACCTTCTTTGTTTGGCAAATATGTTTTTTAAAAAAACCTGCAGGGATGAGGCGTGACACTGTTAGAGTCACATACACTTAGTCCACATTTTGTCTTCCAGATGAGGAAGAGTACACAGACTGATCAGCTGGGCTGACTAGGCTCCAGCCCCAATAGCCCTGCCTGCTAAGAAGAAAAACAATAAAAATAGAGCAATAAAATTATATTCTCCATTTGAGAGTACAAATGACTCTCTTGAAATCTTAAATATATCTCTAATCTAACAGAAAAGGCTAGAAACATTAAAAATGCATACCTCGTACTCTTCTGCAAAGCCACAGTTAGAGTCAGCCTTTTGTTTCTTAAAATAAGACTCAAAGTTTTCAACTTTAATTAATTTTGATCTGCAATTAAACAAAAACATCTGGCTTGTAGCATCCAGTCATGGTTAGTCATATTCTTCTTTTCCTTGAAACTCTAAGGCCTACATACAAACCTACAAACTCTAAGGCCTACATCAACTGCCCACACAACATACCGTAATTTCCTTCTATTCCTGCTGTAACCCTCTACACTCCCTAAAACTGTTTTCCACACAAAATCAGTTTTCTAGACCCACAACTGAGGGGGAATCACTCCCCTTCCAATTCTGCTGGTGGAAGCACATCTGTTAATAGAAGTCTCTGCTTGGATCTTGACCAAAAAGTCCTGCAGCATTTTGGAGACTGTTTAATTATATATTTAAATTTCACATACAGAAGCTAGGCATGAATACTGACATATATAAGGAGTGTAACAATCGTAGAACTGGAGTGTAACTATATGCAACTATATAGTAGTATATTATAATATCAAAGATTACAGTAATTCAGATTTTTTTTTTTAAAAAAATCAAATTATATTTACTAAACATGTAAAATAGATAACATGAAATATTTGGTCAAAAATCAAGCATTTTCTGGAAAACTATATAGAAATATAACACATAACTGATTTTATTATTTTTCTAAGGTTAGTGAATTCTTTACTTACTTTTTAGGTCTGGAGAAAAAGAAGAAAAGAGGGAAAAACAGTACACATATTAGTTATAATCTTTATTGACTGAACGTAACTTATGCAGCTCTGAGTTCCATTTTTTTGTGGGGGGAAGTGGGATATAAATACAGGTTGCCTACCATATCCATGGGGGATACATTCCCAGACTTACTGTGAATACTTGAAACCGCAGGTGTAAGTGAACCCAATAGAATTGTGCTGGAGGACCTAGGAAATGCCTAGAGAGGCCACCTATCTAAGCATCTCCAGTGGGACTCTATGGTAACTTCTGCCATAAGTTACCATAGAGTTATGCTGGAGAATCTAAGAAATGCCTAGAGAGATCATATTTTTCAGACACTGGATAACTGAAACCACAGGTACTGGTTCTGCACATATGGGGGGGGGTGACCTGTAAATATAATACTAAAACTAATGATGATGATGATGATGATGATGCACATAATATTTGGGATTTAGAGAAGCCGAGCAGTACATAAAACACCAATTCCCTTTGTGATACGAGTCTGCCCAAATAAGTTTTAAAGCAAAAGCAGTTTTAAAAATTGATCTGATCCATAGTTATGCTATGTTGCTACTATTTCCAATATTTTTCTTGTGTCATTTTCTCCCTGTTCTTCAGAAAAACTTCACCCTGGAAGATTTTTTTTAAAACAAACAAACAACACTTTCCATGAAGTCCAAAATAGATGGGATGCCATTCTCAAATTAGCAATTGTGGGAATGACATTTTTAAAGAGCCATATCTTTATTACGACTTTAATAGTCTAACATCAATTCTAAATACCCTGAAGGCACCAGATCCCATCTGATCTTACAAGCTAAGTATGATCAGCCCTGGTTAGTATTTGGTTGAGAGACCACCAACAAATACCAGGTGCTGTAGACTACATTTCAGAGGAAGCCAATGGCAAGACACCTCTGGAATATTCCTTGTCTAGGAAAACCCTATGAAATTCATGGGGTTGTTTTAAGTCGACAGGTCACTTGAAGGTGTGTACCATTCCATATTCTAACATGCTTTTAAAGCACTGGAAGTGTTATGGAATTCACATGAATTCTCCCACTAGATCAATAGAGAAAACAGTTCCTTACTACTGATTCCTTACAACTTGCTAAAGAGAGAGAGACACACATAGACAACTTACTCAATTGGAGAGATTGGTACTTCATTTTTGTTTTTTCCACCATACCTATAAAATTTGAGAATTTAAAAAATTATTGGTTATATTCTGATTCTTTAAAATGTTTATGCCAAACCAACCCCAAAACACAGTTTTGGCCTATAAACAGCCAACTCATACACAAAACGAGATTCCAAAAAAGAAAAGAAAAGAAAGCAGCAGGTGTGTAACTTTTAGCAACTCTAGAGGACTGGAAAGTATCAATGTCTGTGTACTCCAACTCCTTGCCATGAGGCAGAAGTGTCTATCCAGCAGCCCTCACCCACTCTTTTCAAACTACAAAACATGTATAATGAGCATATAATGAGCAGTGTCTGCACACAATCTAAAAGCCTTTCAAGGAAGGCAGCCAAGCAGCTAGTCAAGCCACACAGGAAAAAGAAAGCACATGCACAGAGTTGTTAGACCAATGTAACCTGGGAGCAATTTCTGCCAGACAAATGTTCTAACAGCCATTTGACATGGGCAAGATCCATCACCAGGGCCTTTCTAAGGGAGGGGGAAATATGCTGGGACATGATTTGCCATTAAATGAAAACTGAAGTCACTTTGTGGACACTGCAACAAATTGCTTCAAAGGTAGTAATTGTAAGCAGTACTGAATTTGCAATAGGTGGTATGATAAATTTTATTCATATCCCACCTCTTTCCCAGAACAGGGTCTCAAGGTGGCTTATATTGCAAAGAGGGGAAAATAGGGTAGGAGCTGAGCAAAAGGCGAGCACAGAAATTGGGTGTAACGGAATGGCATTACAAGCTGCCACCCAATAAATCATAAACAATAGGTTACTAAAGCTACAATTAACTGATGTTACTTTAGGTTGATGGAACATGGATGGACAGAAATAATTGGCCATTCTCATAAGTATAATTCAAATGTCTATCCCTGCTTCTCATATCCTCACCTTCTGGAAGAGAAGAACAAGCTTTATAGCCTAAATTTGGATACCACGTACAGCTAATAGCACAGTAACGGCAGCTATGTCTGCCATGATCCTAGACAATAACGTCTGACAAAATTGACAATATGATAGTAGTTTTTAAAGACAAGCACCTGCTCGCCTACTAGGTCAATTATGTATAGTTTATTTGAACTATTTAAAAAGTATCCATTATCTAAATTCAAGTATTCTCTCTCTGGCTTTTCTTCGCAAACGAAGATTCAGGAAGGACTCATCCCGCGCCTTCTGCAAGCGCGCTGATGACTAAAAAGGCCAATCCGAGATAAACAAGTCCGGTTGCAAAAAGCGCAGCAGAAGGACTCCTTGGGTGATGTTTTTGGGTTGTGATTCTTTCTGCGTTGTCGTTTCTCTTCAAGACTTGTTCGTCGTGAGTTCTCAAATAAGGCTGCAGCATTGTGGATATTGCGTCTCCATGCCTCCCGATGTGAGGCCAGGGCGGACCACTGTTGGTGATCAATTTGGCCAAGCCTGAGATGTTGTTTCAGGGAGTCTTTGTATCGCTTTTTTGGAGCGCCCCTCTTACGCTGACCCGTGGCGAGTTCACCGTAGAGTAGTATTTTTGGGAGGCGATGGTCCTCCATCCTAGAAACGTGACCTGCCCAGCGCAGCTGTGTTCTCAATATCATGGCCTCAATGCTGGTGATCCCTGCTTGTTCAAGGACAGCAACATTCGTCACATAGTCAGTCCAGTGTATATTTAGGATTGTGCGTAGACAGCACTGATGAAAGCGCTCGAGGAGTCGTAGGTGGTGGCGATAGGTGACCCATGTTTCAGATCCATAAAGTGAACTATTTAAAAAGTATCCATTATCTAAATTCAAGTATTACACAATGATGATTAAAAAGTAAGGCCTTGTAACTTTCCAAAGCTAGCCATTCCTCAGCTGGCCTTATCACTATCATGGCAATGGGGTTTGGAAGACTTCAGTGAGCCTTTCAAATCCAGCAAATATATTTAGAAGCACATATCCACTACATATTTTAAGCAGGCTAAAGCTCTCTTGATTGTCTTTGTGTCTTTCTTAAAAAAATGTGGACATTCTAGTTTTGTGGAGTTGAGGGCTGATAATTCTATATTAGAAATCCCAAGCCTTTATGTAGAATGGGGTGGACAACTATGGAAGTGTAGGCGGCTACAGGAGACCTTGGAAAGCTGCACTCTCCTGCCATACAACATAACTTTTTTTGGCCCCAAATGCCCACTATGTTTGTAGAACTTCCTGGGCCATTTTAGATGAGGAGAGGCTTTTTTAACAACAAGGAGTGAGTGGAAGTCACTTCCTGTTTCAAAAAAGGCCTCTCTTGGGCCTAAATGGGCACAGAGTGGACCAGTGGGCCCAAAATGTGGTGAAAATGCCTCTACATCCCTAGATGGCATTTTGGGGCAAAACTTTTTTTTTTTAAATGTTGTAAAATATTTGTTTGATTCCTGAGGCCCCAGGGTGCTTCCAAATATGGTAGAAATACTCTCCACACCCCCTGGAAGGGTTTAGGAGCATCCTGGAGAGAAGAAAAAAAGGCCACCCAGATGTATAAAAATAAAAATAATTCCTAGCCAGGCTTCCAAGTTTTCCAAACATGCAAAATAGAAACCATAGATATTTCCATTATGAAACATTCCACACAGGTGCCTCTTGGTAAAGGATCATGAAGTAACCAATATACCTTCTCTTTTTCCAGAAGATGAATCCCACTACTGCAGCAATAACAATAGCAGCCAGAAGACATCCAACAACAGCTCCTATGATGACATCTTTAAAAGATGAAAAAACAACAGTAACTTTTCTGCAGCAACTCATACCTCTAAAAATGTAGGTATCAAGAATAACTCTCAGGAATGTCATAAACACTTAGTTTTGTTTCTCTAGCTAGCAAGAGTCTAACAGTTAATTTGGAGCTGAGATTTTATTTAAGTGTCCATGTTAAATATAGAGTCTAACTGGGATAGGGAACTTCTTGCCCTTCAGATGTTTTTTGGACTTCACTGCCTGGAAGCGTCAGCAAGCACGGCCAGTGGTAAAGGGTTTGTGGGAACTGGAGGCCAGAAGATTTGTCCAAAGACTTCTCGCCCTTGGAATAAACATCCAGTAGAACTTTTGAACCTTGTATTAATCCCAAAAGTAAAAATAAAAAAAAAATTAACATATACTTCTAATTCTCAAATTCTCAAATATAAAAGGAGAAAGATTAATCATTTTGGTCAAGTGGAATTTGGATTTGCTTTCATAGCACAGTAGACTTTCCTTGTGTCTACTTTGCTGACGCTTCAGCACCAAGTGAACACATTTTACTTCCCGAGGCTTTCTTAACTCCAGCAAATTGCTTTCATATCACTCTGAATTTATTTCCTTTTTGTGGGTTGCTCTTTTATATTGTGGTATTTAATTTGTTTTAATCTAATCTAGTTCTGATTAATGTATACTTCAATCAGCTGGTCAAAAAGATAACAGAACTGGCCTCACAACAACAGCTTCAATAACAACTACTTAGTAATTGTACCTGGATTCTGAGGTAACACAACAGGCCCTGATACAGGTGAAAATGAGACGTAACTCTCTTCTCCGCTGATGAGTTGAGCAGTCTTATTCAAAAACTCTATTTGAGTGAAACCAGCAACACATGCCCTGATGAAAGGTAGGGGAGAAATAAAATGGTAGCTACATTGTATAGGGCTAGACAAGAGATGTATATTACTCATTTATCACATTTTGCTCATATGCAAGATTTATGAAAACAAAGTAAGAAATGTAAGAAAACTACCTGTATGAGCCAAGGGGAGCTAACTTCCCATTGACATAACCATATGCTGTAGATCCATTTCCTATACGAATATCATAATGTTGACTGCTAGGGGATGAGGATGAACGCTTTTGCTTGACATTGATGACAGATGCAACATAAGTGTTTGTTTTCTTCTGGATGAAATCATCATAGGTATATTGTAAGGATTCATTAGAGACTACATCTATATGAAAAAAAATCTGATTATATTAATCTGTAAGGCAAAAGCTGAAACATAGTAGCTATGGCCTCAGAACACATTGTTGGTAAAATATTCTCAATTAACTTTTCAACAAAAGGAAGCTATACCTTTCAAAATCAATTTACCAATTTTACTTTGGTAAAATAACTACTATTTTTAATACTTCATTTTTTTCATGAAGCTGTGCAGTAAAGTCTGCTGATGGTTGTAATAAGCATTATTCAATATACATCTAAGATTTTATGTTGAAATATTTCTTGACAACAGAAGCTAATGGTTTTGCTCATCAAATCTTAGATGCATAAAAATATTCACAAAAGTGAACTAACCCCAACAGTAACATTCCTCAGTATTCAGAACTACTTGGCTGGGGCGGGGAGGGGGGATCCCAGAACACACAGTTGCACAGCATACTCTGTCTTTTAGTTGTCCAAGTCCTTGTAAGGACCAAGATAATGTTAGAACAGGATATGGAGAGGCAAACATGACCTGGCATGCAGCCTAGGGCATATCCAAGGTTTAAAAGAGAAGGGGAAAGTATCCAGTACTCTTTCTCTCCTTCAGTCATATTTATTTATTTAACATTAATAACATAAAAAAATAAAGCTTATACAGAGAAAAATTATATGGTCTATACAATAATTACTTAACCTCAATGTATGTTTACTTGGTAATACCATACATCTTTTATCACTTAAATGAAAAAGTAATAATAGCAGACTGTCTTCCTTTCTCTGCTGTGTTGAATTTGCTTTATCCATCTTAATTTGTCATTCCAAACCACCATCTATTTTAAGTAACTACGCATCCATTATATTTCACATTTATCAGAAAAATCTCATTAAAATAGATCCTTCAGTTACATCTTTCTTATTTTTAATTGATAAACCATATTACCGCCTATTAAGAGTGATCCCCCCCCAGAAGATTCCTTGAATATGCATGGTGCTTTCTTAGCTCTGATTTGGAGGGTTCCTATAAGCTCTGTTGCCTCTTACAGAGGGAGGAAATGAGCAGTAGCTTCTGCTAATTGGAATACATCCCCTCATGAGACCTACTGGCGGGTAGCAACTGCTTCCCAACTCCTCCTTTCTAACTCAACAGTGCAACCAGGGAGAAAATGAAATAAATGTTGAAGCACCTGGCTAGTCCCCTATATAGGAGTCTGGACCCCTTTAGGAGTTTACTCCATCACTATGAAATAACCAAGTTTCTCTTAGCTTCTCATTCAATCTTTACATTTACTTTGTCCTGTTTCTTCCTCTATTTAAATCTTTTTGCAAATCCATATACAATGTTGTGCACATTTCTCTTAATATATGTGTTAATGTATGCAATATGCCCAATACACACATTTTCTGCAATATTATTTTCCACATTAAGTATATTTTTGTATTTAGCTTTCACAACACTTTGCCGTAGTATTTGTAGTTGTTGTGTTCCTTCAGGTCATTTCTGACTTACGGCAACCCTAAGGCAACTCTACCATGGGGTTTTCTTGGCAAGATTTGTTCAGATGTGATTTTTGCCATTGTCCTCCTCTGAGGCTGAGAGAGTGTGACCTGCCCAAGGTCACCCAGTGGGTTTCCATGGCCGAGCTGGGATTTGAACCATGGTCTCCAGGGTCCTAGTCCAACATCCAAAACACTACACCACACTGGCTCTACTTGCCCTAGTATACACATCTTTATGTGCATTCTTAATTTAGAAACAGCATTATGAAATTTAAAGAAGTGCAGATATCAACTTATCAGCACATATTTTAGTATTTGTTTGGGAAGTGCAAATTAGGGTAATGTACATTAAGATACAATAACTCCCATCCCTACCCTTGGTGTGCGTGTGTGCGCACATGCACGTGCGTGCACATGCAAGTTACCTGTTGACTAGTGGTGACCCCATGAATTTCATAGAGTTTTCTTAGGCAAGGAATACTCAGAGGTGGTTTTGCCAGTTCCTTCCTCTGAAATATATCTTACAGCACCTGGTATCCATTGGCAGTCTCCCGTTCAAGTAGTAATGAGGGATGACCCTGCTTAGCTTCCAAGATCAGACAGGATCTGATGCCTTCAGGGTATTTAGGTGGTTCACCCATGCTGTCCCACTCCAGTTTTAAGGCAAAACTCTCTTCATATTAAGGGCCTTCTTCCAAGATGAAAGTCAACACACATTCAATAAATTATATTTGAAAGATAAGCAGAAAATGCCCCATGCTTTGACCAGCAGCACAATATTCTGCCCCTCCCCCACAGATGGCATGAGGAGCAGTAAGACATGCAGTAAGATATACTGCATGTCAAAAGAAACATTGCCTTGGGAATGGAAACTAGGGAACCATTCAGAACTTTGGAAAGTTCCTCAGGGTTGGAGCAAAGGAATTTTTAAACAGTCAAAAAAAGGAGGGGGGAGGATGGAGGCCCACTTTTCTATGTAGACTGAATGATAACTGTATTAGTTTCATGCTAACAAGAAACAAAAATGGGAAACAAGTTTAATACAAAGTCTGGTTGCTATTAAAAAAATAATTTCTGTGGTATATCTCTACCAAGGAAATGATACAATGTTAAGTTGACCTTTGGGCAGGCAGGTGATACAGAGAATCATAGAATCATAGAATCATAGAACTGTAGAGTTGGAAGAGACCACGAGGGCCATCCAGTCCAACCCCCTGCCACGCAGGAAATCACGATCAAATCATCCCTGACAGATGAACATCCAACCTCTGTTTGAAGCCCTCCAAGGAAGGAGACCCCACCATGCTCCGAGGGACACTGCCTAACAGCTCTTGCTGTCAAAAAGTTCCTCCTAATGTTGAGGTGGAATCTCTGTTCCTGGAGCTTGCATCCATTGTTCAATGTTCCAGTCTCTGGAGCAGCAGAAAACAAGCCTGCTCCATCCTCAACGTGACACCCCTTCAAATACTTGAACAGGGCTATCATATTGCCTCTAAACCGTCTTTTTTCCAGGCTAAACATACCCAGCTCCCTAAGTCTCTCCTCATAAGGCATTGTTTCCAGACCTTTCACCATTTTAGTTGCCCTTCTCTGGACACGCTCCAATTTGTCAAGATCCTTTTTGAACTGGGCACCACAATTCTGGAAACCATGCCTTATGAGGAGAGACTTAGGGAGCTGGGTATGTTTAGCCTGGAAAAAAGACGGTTAAGAGGCAATATGATAGCCCTGTTCAAGTATTTGAAGGGGTGTCACGTTGAGGATGGAACAGGCTTGTTTTCTGCTGCTCCAGAGACTGGAACATTGAACAATGGATGCAAGCTCCAGGAACAGAGATTCCACCTCAAAGTTAGGAGGAACTTTTTGACAGCAAGAGCTGTTAGGCAGTGTCCCTCGGAGCATGGTGGGGTCTCCTTCCTTGGAGGGCTTCAAACAGAGGTTGGATGTTCATCTGTCAGGGATGATTTGATCGTGATTTCCTGCGTGGCAGGGGGTTGGACTGGATGGCCCTCGTGGTCTCTTCCAACTCTACAGTTCTATGATTCTATGATTCTATGATTCTCTGTATCACCTGCCTGCCCAAAGGTCAACTTAACATTGTATCATTTCCTTGGTAGAGATATACCACAGAAATTATTTTTTTAATAGCAACCAGACTTTGTATTAAACTTGTTTCCCATTTTTGTTTCTTGTTAGCATGAAACTAATACAGTTATCATTCAGTCTACATAGAAAAGTGGGCCTCCATCCTCCCCCCTCCTTTTTTTTTAAGCTGCTGCTCCTCTAATGGTGATCAAAAGCAAGCAGGAATAATCTTTGCACCCTGTTGATATTGAAACTAAACACAGGTTAATTATCTGACTTTTCATTCTCTACTTTTTTTTAAAGAAAAGGTATAGAATGTTCAGTTCCTTGCATTTCAAGACAGGTGGTCAAACTATGGTATGCAATATTTTTACCTGCAGTTGTGACAATTATGGCATAAGCTGTTACAGGCCCGTGACTTGAATCAAAGCTATCAAACTGAACTTTCAAAGATGAGTGGCTTGTTGCTACAATGGTAGGGGGGTCTGATGGAGTTGGGGGATCTGGAAAAGAAAGTAGCAGTCATGAGCTTAAAGGGATATGGGAAAAGTGAGAGGAAAGCACTACTGTATTTGAAAAGAAAAAACTCTTTTTGACAGTGCTACAATTACCTGTTTGCTTCTCCATTACTTGAACAGACCAGTTCATTGACCACTCTTTATATATTGCAGCATTCCTGTACCTTTTGCCAAATCATATGGGCCACAATCCCACATCATCTGGAGCAGTGGTTCTTAACCTTTTGTTTACCAGGGACCCCTTTAAATATCTTTTGTTGCTCCGGATCCTCAAGATTTAAAACAACAACAACAATACCTGAACACTGAACCATTAAAAATTACACCATCTGTTAAACCTTCCCTCAGAGGCACTTCTCCCACTTCTAGCTAGTTTACAGCTAGAGTGGATTGAACAGCAACACACAGGCCTAGCTAGCTAGCTAGCGCTCTGCTGTGGCCGCTCTGCTGTGGGAAGGAGGACTGAGCAGCTTTTAAGCCATCAAGCCTTCACGGATCCACTGTGAGGACATTGTGGACCCCTGGGGTTCCATGGACCACAGGTTAAGATTCTGCTACCCCAGAATCTGTGGCAGTAACATGATGTGGATGAGTCTCATACATAGTAACTGGGATTCCACATTATAGGTGCCGGGAAGAAAAGTTACCAAATGGATGCTGATTGTAGTGATGTTATTGTTGTTGTTTTTAAACATTTATTGCTGTACTATACGGTCCACTAACCAAAGCTACATGTACAACAAACAACAGCAAAGGAAATCATTTGCAAATACAGCAGTTAGCAGTATCCTGTGAAAGCTTTAAGGCTCCATGTTTAAAGCCAAGCTGTACAGGCACACAGAGAGGCTTTCTTGGTGGTTGCTCTACATCCGTGCAACTCCTTTCCAAGTGAGGCGCACTGAATTCCAAGTTTAATATTTTCTGGAAGAGCTGTAAGATTTTTCCAATGTGGATTGACAACCACCTACATTGGGTTAATTTAACTTTTATGCAATATGTATGTTTTAATCAGTTGCTCTGTTTTTACTATAACAATTCCAAAAGGGCTAGCCATGTTAGTCTGTTGCTTCACAAACAGTGAAGACTCCTGCGAGGCACTAAGACATTGCTATAATAAAATAATTAGCCTTTAATGTGAGAAAGGATGCTGTTTTTATTGCATTTTTCTTAGACTGTTGTTACTTACCTAGACTTGGAAAGGGCTGGGGACTGAGGAAATAAATTTCCACAACACACAATTGCCTCTTGCAATTTTTTAAATAATAGATTTTCCTTGGTTTTTTTCTGGGCTGTGAGGCAGTGTTCTGGAATAGTTTCTTTCTGACGTTTCGCCTGCATCTGTGGCTGGCATTCCAGAACACGGCCTCACAGCCCGGAAAAAAACCAAGGAAAATCTACGGATGCTGGCTGTGAAAGCCTTCGACTTCACTTTTTAAATAATGTTTTTACTGACCAAATGTACCACACATCCTCTTTTATTTCTGTTAGGCTTTTATGTGATATGTGTGCCACATATGTATGGCTTTTATGTGGCATGTATTTCTGAGGTAATATGCATATACAGATATAATGCCAATAGCAATGTAATTCACAAATTGATATCTTTTATCCATGCCATACACAGTTTTTTGCTTACCAGTAATACTTGTAAGGCATCTAATTTCTTTAGGTGAGCTCTCCTTTCCACATGAATGGGTTATAATTATAACAGTATAGTTGGTAAAGTAATTCAAACTTTTTATTGAAGTTTGGTATTCATTCTTAGATATTTCAATTGGATTGTTATTTAAGACTTCAATTCTGAAACCTTCAAATGTCCCATCTGGATGAGTCCAGTTTAAAATCAATTCTGGCTGCTTGGCCACAGACTTGCAGCAAAATTTATCCACTGAAGCTGGATCTATAAGCAAACAGGAAGAAATGGAGTGATCACACTGACTGTTCAATTAACACACAACATTGGGATGAAAAGTGCAGCACAATGGAATAAAATGAAAATTTTGACACTATGCATATTTCTTACTTTATCTCCTTATACTGTATTTACGTATTTATTTTTAGCAACAGCAATAGCATTTATATTTCTATACTGCTTATCAGTGCAAAACACTCCCTAAGCGGTTTACAATGTGTTAGCTAATTGCCCTCAATAAGCTGGATACTCATTTTACAGATCTACAGAAGGATGGAAGGCTGTGTCAACCTTGGAGTTTGAACCTAGGATCAAAGTCACGTTGTGGCTGCAGTACTGGCATTTCACCACTGTGCCACCATTTTTTTTTGCATTTATATCCTGCTTTTCCTCTAAAGAGCTCAAGCTGGTATATATGGCTCTCCTCCTTTTCATGCTCAGCTCAAAACAAGCACTCTGTGAGGGAAGATCAGACTGATAGAGAAAATGATTGTCCCGAAATGTTAGGAGCTAGAGACTGAACTCCAGAGAAAACGGCCAAACAACTGCAGGTATTAGCAGAAAATACATCAATATCAACTTCATTTAAGACCATTAAATTCAGAGTTTATAGAAAATGGCTCCATGAACAGTTGTGCAAAAAATAAAATTAAATGTAGCATTCATCAAGAGACTGTAACCATGTTTACAAAGTGTTTTGAACCAATTCAAGAATAGCGGAGATGGCTAGCCTCCCATTCTCTGGCCTAAATTCTGTTTTAGTCCTGACTACAGTAGTTCCACTGAAACCATTGCATTTATCTATGTGTTGACTCACCATTCAATAATTGATTGAATGGCTCAGCACTATTTGGGCCTAACTAATAAAAGGCCAGTCTATATCTTTATTTCTCATGTTGTCCTCCCATGGAGAGTGATGACTTGGAACAAGAAAGCTGCTGCTATAAGTGAATGCTCTCAATGAGATTGTTGCTGTTATGTGCTATCAAAAAGGCATTCACTTATGGGGAACCTATGAAAAAAAGAGTCCTCCAAGAGACCCTGTTATTAATGGCCCTGCTGCATGAGATTGGTGTCATGATGGAGTTCCCATCATCCTGCCTGCAGGGTCATAAACTCCCATCATTCTGCAATTACTACATTTTCCAATATCTGTAAACAGTGATTGTTTGATCAGCATGACCAGGTAAACTAAGGGTTATGGGTTAAGACCAAGGTGGGAGGTGGAGGTCATCTCCTGAGATGGCATCATCATGACATCACATCAACAGACACTGGACTGGTCAATGAAAATTTGGGAATGGTAATTTGAAAGTTTTTATACTTTGCCTTGGCCACAAGGCAAGGGAGAGACAAAGAAAGCACTTTGAGAGATGGATGTACCTCAGAAAACAATGCTGTGAGTGAGCACATGGCTGGGGCCTGGCTTAGGACAAGCATGTGGTCCAGCCAAACCTGGACATCAGATTTAACCTTCATAGACTTCTGTAATGTAAGTAGTTTTTCTTTTGTATAGGGAACAGTTTAGTTAGCTTGCGTCAGGGTTATTTTTATTTGTTTTCCTTGACTGAATGTATGAATGCTTTGTATCTCTGTAACTTTAAGCTTTAACCTGGAGAAAAAAGAGTTTTCTTCATGAAGTGATTTACCTTTTGAACTTGTCTTAAACTTGCTTGAATAAACATAAGCTTTTCTATTTTTCCTATTAAGCCACGCCTTACATGTGCCTCATTTTGGTCCTAGCTATCTTGGCTCTTCTCTGGGAATACAGAAGGGGGGGCTGGTAATATTTTTCCACTGGTTAACCATAGAACTTAATTCAGTATCCCGGCAGACTGATAAAAGACTGCGTCTGGGAGGTGGCAGCCTATCAAAAGAGAGACATAGTTCTGGGATTTCCCGGCTAGAGGAATCCTTAGAGTGTGTCTCAGAGGGATCAGGGTAGGAATTCTCAGCAGGAGCACTCATGAACTGGTTGTAAACACACACAAGCCTTTCCTCTCCATGCTGTGCTGGTATGTATGCACAGAGAGAGAGGAGGGGCAGCGTGACAATTGGGAAGCCTAAAAAACTGGGGTTCCCAACTGGGTGGAAACCTTCCAAGCATAGTAGAAGCTCTCCTTGTTTTCCACATAAGAGGACTTGGAAATGGAGATAGAGTGGGTGGGATGATTGCATTCCCTTTAACAAGTTGATTCAACGTCAACACTCATTTTAAGTGAATAAAGGATATCTTGTCAATACATAGCATAAATGGAAGCAAACGTCTGGATTCCAATTCTCTTTTCTCATGCAACACACCTCTAGATCCAGCCCCTTATTTAGTGACAAGCACAAAATCGTAGAATTCTACTTCCATATAATCCAAGCTTCTGTTCAATGCAGGAATATTGTACCTAGAGCATACCCAACAACTGAACAGCCTCTATTTAAAAGGCTGTAAAGGCTGAACAGCAAAGGATTACTCACCACCACCCAAAGTAGTCTGTTCCACTGTGAAAAACCTCTTCCTACTAAGAAGTACTCTTCTTCCTTACAATTTACACCCATTAGTTCTAATTCTGCCCATGGAGCAAAAATAAATGTGTCTTACCCCAAAGAAAGTAAAGTTAATTACTTTGTAAAGGAAAAAGCTATGTCTGTGAATGGTGTCTTCTAATCTGTTTTACAAATTGATGTATTTTCTCTCTGTGTGTGTTATCCTACAGCTCCAGGTGAATGTTGCAGGCATTCCTAAATTATGATGAAAATCACCTTGCTTTAGTTTTTCATCGTATACATAGCCGGGACACAGAAAAGTAAAATAAATAAGTTCCAAATATTAAACACAAAATATTCTTCCCAAAAAAGAAACGTTGGTTGCCTTCCTAATTTTCAGTATGTTTTCTCTTCTGGGCCACTTCTGTTTGCCATTGTTGTGTGCCTTCAAGTCATTTCTGACCTACAGCAACCCTAAGACTTGGCAGAATACCCATCATTTATTTGTTTGAGTAGTCGCATTTCTGTCAATGCTTTCTTGTTTTATTATTTTATTATTATTTTAATGTGATTTTATATCAGTTGTTTTAATGTATTTGGTTTAATGTCTTTTTATGGGGGAGGGTGGGGGTGGGTGGAGTTTGGGGATTTTAATTTGTATTGGTATTTTAATTTTTGTAAGCCGCCCCGATTGTTTTTAACAGAGGGGCGAGATAAAAATAAATTTTAAAATAATAATAATAATTATTGTTGTTGTTGTTGGGTGGCTACATACTTACTATTTAACATACTTACTTGTACAATGATTTATGCTGCTTGGACTTCCTTCAGTCTTGTGATCTCCTGCTACTGAATATATGCTGAATGTATAATTAGTACCAGGACTCAGCTTCGAAATTTCAGCATTAGTAGTTGGGGAAGTCCTGTTGTCATTGGCTGCACCACTGATGTATATGTTATAGGAATACTGAGGAGAAGCTATGTCAGGATTTTTCCATGTTAAGTTGACTACTGTTGTATTGACATCTGTAATGTTGATGTTGGACACTGAGCTAGGTTCTGTTAAGAAAACAAAATATATATTTATTTATAAATATATAATTTTGTACCATGTTTCATTTCAAAAAATCCAAAAGCAGTTTTAAAATGCTACAAATGTTAAAAACCACAAACTACAATAAATTAAAATAAAGAAAGCAAGGAAACATTAAAATCACTAAGAGTAACAAAGTTACTGATTAGGAAAATGCCAGGGCACACAAGTAAATGCTCAAGAAACTCTCCACATTGGAGTGTGCCTGATTTAATTGGGAAAACAACTCAACAATAAATAAGGCCCTCCTCTGCACCATGAGCAATGAATATCACTAGGTTAAAAATATGTAACACTGAACAATGCTTCAAGCTGGCAATATTATCCCTAGGATCGATAGTCTCTTAACTTGTTATCTTTCTCCTGATTTATTTCACCATTTTAAAATGAATTATTCTTTATCATTATCCATGTATATCCTTATGAATTGTACAACTCCTAGATAAATCCATAGTCATAGGAGATTTAAAACACAATCTTAGCTCTAATTTTGCATTTTTAAAAATTCCCATTCATTTAAATAGTGTGCTAGTACTGAAAAGGGGAGGGAATGGGGAATTCTAGTATGAGAAGGGAGGCAAGCGTATATAAGCCATGGGATACCCCCAGGATCCTCGTATTACTGTATTGAGCAACAATGAAACAGCCACCAGAAATCACTGAAGTTGAATTCAACAGTCTACTAGATCATATGAACAATCCACACATGCATAAGCCCCATGGTATCTACGCAAGAACATGTACACCTACTAAAAAATAAGTTAAAATCAGAGTGCATGTTTTCAGGATACAGAGCCACCAGAGGTATCAGAAGAGGTCAAAAGCAAGAATGCATTAAAAACTGACAGAAGAAAAACAAAGACAACAATAAAATAATTTGAGAAGTCTATTCTTTTTGATATTGATGACCATTTGTGGGAAGAAGAACAAGAGGCATGAGAGACCCCTAAACCATGCATGCCTGAACACTGTTGGGAAAAGGAAGGGTATCTGGAGCACTTCATGTCTGGACTTTCCTCGGCAACTTTAGGGATAGGTTTTGCATATCTGTGGAGAATATACTTTATTTATTTATTTATTTATTTATTTAATATCCTATCCTTTTCCCCATTATGGGGCCCAAAGCAGTTTACTGCATACATTAAAAAAAACCAAACACACACACGCAGGTAAAACAATTTAAAATACGAAAGTTAAAAGCAATTAAACAAACATCTAATGTGTAAAGAGTTAACTGTAAAGTAAGAAATAATTGTTTCTCTTAACCTTCACTGGGGCCTGAGAACAGACAAGAGGCTGACATATTCTGGCAGTGCCCAGTGGCAGCTAAACAGTTAAGAAGGGGGCTAGGTGAAGCAAGCTCCTTGCCTTAATATACAGGTGTTACTGAATGAATATAATGTCATTTACAAATGGTGGGCATGTGGACACTCAATTTAAAAGATGGAAGAATCAGTTCTCTGACTGAAGTCACTCAAGGAAAGATCAGGAGAAGATCTGCAAATGTGAAGAAAACAGAAATGGGAGTGGGGTTGTGGTGGCATGAAGACACACTGGCTACTGGACTGAATTAAAGACGAAAAGCAAAGTCTTCCTGAAAGCCTTGCAGCCAACCCAAATCAAGGATTCAATACCAGCCTGGAAATTAATGGAGGAGAAGCCTGATAAGGATACCTGATAAGGAATGGAAATTAGCAGGGAACTAGAGTTATTGCCTAGCCAGCCTCTCTAAGCAATCATGACATGTTTCTTGTTTATGAGATTTTTTTTAGAAAAAAAGTAACCCACAGTAACCAATATTCCAATTAAGCTTTATAGTACACCTTATATTTAACCACACTCTGCAAAAGTTATGTTGTTTTTAAATAAATGTACTATATCTTTGCTTCACTTATATGAACTTCTGGTACATTTTGTCCTATATACCTACAATCAGCTATTGTAGGGCATGATATATGATAGCTGCAGAACTGAATAAAAGAAAAGCTGGTGTGCGCTTCTTCTTAGCTCTAGCTACTGATCCCCAATGAGATGGTAGCTATAGATGTGAGGTAGTAACAGAGCATATGGTGGCACCTCATCTAGATCCATTTATCTGGCTTGAGGCCTGGTTAGGGGACAGAGACAGCTTTGGTCACCTTGGTGGACTATGCTAGGGATTAAACAGGGGGATTGTGTCCCTATTGGTTCTGTTGGACCTATTGACAGCTTGCTGGAATGGAGCTTGGAGGAACTGTTTTACAGTGCCTTCAGCCCTTCATGGAAGGGCACTTTCACAGAGTGGTTTTTTTGGGGGGGGGATTCCTATTCAACTCCTTGACCATTGGACTGTGGAGTCCCTCAGGGTTCTGTCTTGCCCCTATGATATTTAGCATATGCATGAAACTTCTGGAAGAGGCTGTCCAGAGTTTTGGGGTCAGGTGTCACCCATATGTTGATGGTGCCAATAGTTTCCATACTAAACTGGTGCCTGGCATCAGTAATGGATGGGATGAAAGTGAGCAGGCTGAAGCGTAAGCCAGACAAGAGATAGGTGCTCCTGGTCAGCCAAAAGACAGATCTGAGAATAGAGACTGAGCCTTTGGTAGACAGGGTTATACTCCCTTGAAAGACAGACTTGCTATTTGGGTGCACTCCTGAATTCAGCCCAGAACCTGGAGGCTCAGGTTTTAATGGTAACCAAGAGTTCATATGCACAGTTAAAACTAGTGCAGCAAATGCACTCATTCCTGGAGAAGTCTGATCTGGCCATGGTAACACATGCCTTGGTTACATCCCATTTGGATTACTATACAGTGTTCTACGTGGGGTGGCCTTTGAAAAGTGCTCTAAAACTTCAATTGACCCAAAGAGCTGAAACATGTCAAGGAAAGTGGGCATTGGAGTCATATTATGTCCATGATGATTTTTCAGCTAGGTAAAAGACTACTGTCTCATTAGGCCTGTAACTTTTCCAGGCCAAGGCTTGTCTGTATTTTGCTAGAGGTTAAACAACAGTGAGGTCATTCCTTGTCTGGGAAGACGTCCAGGTGCTGTTGTGCTATGCTCTGAACCTTATCTCTCTCATTCCCACACTATAGGCTGTGAAAGTCTGAGACTGTTATTGTTTTGGTTTTACACTGAATTTGCTGTGTTCTTCAGTCTGTCACACACAGAGAGAGACTGTGAGACAGAGAGGGAGAGAGTTAGAATGATTTTTCTTAAGCTCTGTAGCTTGGCTTGCCAAAACTAGCCATGATATACTCTGCTTTAGTAGCTTGCTTTAGATATTACAAATAAAGTCTTCAAAGGACTGAAATTTTATCTGTCTCCATGTTTTACACCAAGTATACAAATTGGGGCCCACTTTCCTCATTTTTCCACTGCAACTCTGCTAATTGTCCTTTCTATTCGCGAATGATTAGGAAGGCTGCATTCCACGACACCAGATTGTTACCTGGGGCTAGCTATACAGAGCACACAACCCTCTTGTTGCAACTGCTCCACTGGCTGCCAGTCTGTTTCCCGGCACAATTCAAAATACTAGTGATGACCTATAAAACTCAATCTGGCTTGGATCCAGGCTATTTGAAAGACTGTATCTCCCTATACGAACCTGTTAAGCCCTAAGATCTCTGGGAACTTCTCTCTATCCCACTTCCTTCTCAGGTTCGTTAGGTGGGAACAAAGGAGAGGAAAGGGCCTTCTTGGTGGCTGCTCCCAAACTTTGGAACTCTCTCCCTAAGGAGGCTAGGATGGCTCCTTCCTTGCTCTCCTTCTGCCACCAAGTAAAAACATTCCTATTCTATCAGGCTTTTTGAAATTGACTGTGATGAGCTTTCAAAAGTATGCTGTACAATGCTGTTTTGTCCATTTTTATATGGTCTTTTAATAAATTTTAAATGTTTTTAACTCTACATATTGTTTGTTTATAAAATAATTTTTATATTAGTACTTTTAACCAATGTTTTTCTATAGTTTTCAATCTATACTGTTTTTAATAGACTCTTAGCTGTTTTGAGTCCCACTATTAGGGAAAAGGAGGCATATAAATTAATTAACAACAATAATAATAGCAACTTGAAGGTGTTTTCTTCACATGTTTAGCAGTGGTGGAACAAACACAAAGCCACATCTCCACAGTTTGTCTAGACATAAACTTTCATGTGCTAGTGCTTTTTCCCCCTTGTAAACCAGGAGAAAAGGTCAAGAATCCTATAGTACAGCCACACTGAGCTCTCCAAGATATTTGAGATGCTGCAGGAATAAAATCCAGAACAGGAAATTCAGGGCATTGCTAAGATTTATGCCTCCAAGAAACAGCCACTGCTACATTATGACAGCAGCCACAGAACAGCATAATAAAGAAGGCACTGAAGGAAAAAGTTCTTCATTGTATCTTTGACTACTTGGTTATTCCATTAGCCATAAGCAGGCCCAGGTTTGTGGCAAATGAAGATTCTAAGCCCAAATATAGTTGTCCCTCCACATTCGTGGGGGCTAGGGGCGCAAGACCCCTGTGAATGTGAATAAAACACAAATAAAAATAGGCCTCACCGCCGATCCACCCAACCCTTTTCAAAGAGGCGACAGGGCTCTGCGAGCCTCATCACTGCTTTTCGCCCACCTTTATTTGTTTAGGAAGGGCAAGGGTGGATGGCGGAAAAGCAGTGATGAAGCTCCCAGAGCCCCATCGTCACTTTGGGAAGGGTGGGTGGTGGGTGGGAGAAAAGTGGCGACGAGGCTCCCAGAACCCCATCATCGTTTTGGGAAGGGAGGAGGGGGTGATAAAAAAGCCCTTCCCCTGCCCATCCACCCCCCACCCCCCTGGAGCCAAGCCCAGGAGAGTGGGGAGTTGGGCACGCAGTTTGCTTTGGGAGCGCTCCGTTTAAATTGGCTCTCTTCTCTTATGTGTGAAGGAGAGAAGCTTATTTAAATGGGGTGCTTGCTGAGCAAACCACGAATAGGTGGAGCCACGAAAGTGGAAACAGCGAATGTGGAGGGATAACTGTACACTGTATGCATCATGGTACTTCCGATAAGTTTTAAGAAAGAAGTGTGCCTGGAAACCTTGTTCAAGCCTACACAGAAAATTAGTTGACTAAAGCCTTAGTAGCAAATTAACAGACGCAAGGCAACTAAAATCAATAAGGACACATTTTCGTTGGTGAGACTGAAGATCAGCAGTGCAGTTTGAAAAATATATATATATTGCTTCTGGGGTACTACTCTAAGAGCAAATTAAAAGGGGAAAAGTGACAATTTTCTATGAATGTAATTTGTTATACTCACAAATTAGTATAAACAGTTACAAATCTAGATCTACATAGAGGCTTAAAATTAAGAAGATTTGCTACCAATTAGAAGATTTTTTTTTAAAAAAAAACAAAAGATAAAGATTGGTTTATTGCATAAATCTCTAACTTGGTTAATTTTAAACTGGTTTTTAGTCCCACTCTGTGGCGACCATATAATTCCAGAATCTGCCAGACTCAATAACAAGTTGTTAGGTTCTTTCTTTCCTCTCACTCTGTCTTCCAATTAATCTATATTCCTCTCAACAATATTCCCACTACACATACATTCCCTCAACTGCCCTCACAACCATACACACATTCCAGTCCTCTCCCCACCAATTAGCAGATTTATATTGATTGTATCAGAATGCATTCTGGGAGACTTGGCTTCATGTCCCTTTGGCTTCTGGCAAGCACTTACTTTCAGACTCATCATAGACAAAAGATGAATTCAACACCACAATAAGCCAGAATTCATTGGTATTGGCTCCTGCTGCTAGCATAAGCAGCCAAACAAGCCAGAATCTCTTGGCACAAGGAGCAGAGTGGAAATAATTGAGCAGCCTGCACCAACATGCTTCTGCTGATATCCAAATGCAACTATAAATTCTTGGAGGCAAATGGAAAATTATTACTCTTTTATTTATTGAAGCTATACCGCACTGTTCTTCAATCATGGAATTCAACCTGATGGGTACAGGGTTCCCACGTCATCTTCAAACCAGCTCCAAACTTGTACTTTGATAGGTAGGTTTATGTGCTTTTAAACCATGCCAAATTACTTTGGATAGGGCCATTTATTTTAAAGACAACAATTGTTTTGATAGTTATTTGTATAGGCACCTGTGCTTATTATGTCCCATTTAAGTGTGACTGTCTTATGTTTGCACAAATACATTGAAAATGCTTGACGCCCCCCCCACCCCATCTCCGAAACAAATCTTGGAAAGTGCGGAAAGCACATAGGGTCGAAGGTGCTAGCTATCTGTCTCATATTGTGCTCACTGGTTCCAACTTAATTTTCCCATGTGGATCAGAAAAGTGTGAGGAATCCTTTGACTGAACATACTTATAATCCTCCCTGTGATCAAGAACCATGATGCATGAAGTACTCTATGTGTTCAGCTGAATGTGAAAAGAAACTCTCTTCAATCTTGCCACTCACTGTGGGAAGCTGGAGGTGGTTTTGCAGAAGTTGTAAGCAGGGCTGGAATACAGGGACTCAAATCCTACTGTTGCACTATGCAGTGTGTGCACAGGTGGTACAATGGGAGAAAAATGACTGTAAGTTCAGCAGCCATTAAGAAAGCAAGGCATTGGAGAAGTGAACTGCTTAGAGCCAAAACAATTTGTCTACCTTCTCTCACCACCACTATGTGACTCTGGAAGAAATACAAGCACTAGAGTAGCTCACTAATAGGATTCCATCATTGTCCTGGATTATGGAAATTCTATGCCACTGTAACACTTGAATCCTACATGTATCCTCTGAATGCCTACAATCTGAGACACTAGTATTACCCGTTTATTGTTTGTGAGCAAACAACTGTTTGTGACAAAGAAATTTAAAATAGTAACATTTTGCTTGTTCATTTTATTATGGTTTTACCTTAAAACTTCTGATTCTTTTTAAATGTATGCTATCCAAAAATTTCAGTTATTGGGTAGCACTAAATGTAAAAACGAAGCAAAGCAAAACAAAAACCTGAGCTCAGAAACCTCCTCTTTAGAGGAAAAATAGTAGAATGAATAAAACAATGGAGTGTACAATAATGATAAATCTATTATATTAAAAGGATATGGGCATTACATTAAATGGGTACATTAAAATATGTTCTATATCTCCAGCACATTACAGAGATCATGCTATAAATCCTCTGTTTAACTCCATAGTGTGAATGTATGAAATACATGTTTGTGATACATGTTGCAATCAGAAACCACCACACTTCTCTATTTAATTTACTCACTTGTATAGACAGTTGTATCATTTGGGTTTCCTTCAGTTTCATTATCAGCTGCTACTGGATAGATGTTGAATGTATATGATGTTCCAGGCTCCAGGCTGTTAATTACTGCACTGTTGGTATTAAAAGATTCATTCCCAACAGAATAATTTCCTTCTATTTGTATTCGATAAGTGTAGTTAGGAGCACGTAGGTCACCATTTTTCCATGTTAAATTCACTGTTGTGGTGGTGATGCTTTCAGTGCGAATGTCAGAAACTGGACTGGGTCCTGTTCAAGAAAGAAAAAATGAATTCAAACATTATTGGGCTGCTACGTGGTAGTGATAAAGAGATCAGTCAGCTGGGAGTGCTCATTCTGCCTGGCATCTCTATCTTTTTTCTTTACTTTGGTGGTAATTAACACTGCTGGTATTAACAAAGGACAGACAACTTATTAGAGAACCAATTAAAAATAATTAAACTTACTGGGTAAGTAGCATAGCATAAATTCAGGAAATATTTTTAATACCTGCAATCAATTCTATATCAACTGCCTTAAGCATATTTTACTCAAGTTATAACAAAGATTTTGATAGATGTTCCTTCCTATATGCAGCAAGGCAGTAAGTATGTTTAATAGACATAATTATACAGGTGAACAAGGTACACAAACCATGAACAGTGTATACCATATCTGCTCTATTCATTTACAGCACATACCTTAAATAGGCTTTTAAATAATTTCAAACTCTTCCTTTACAGCCTCAAATATCTTACCACCAAGTGATAGCAATTATAATACAGTAGCAGCCCTGTATCCGCTGATTCATTTATCCAGAAGGGGGAAGGGAAAGGGGAGAAGAGATCTCGCCTCCCTCCTCCCATCCCCCAGAAGCGCTCCGGTGGTGACAGCAGGGGCAAAGGAGGAAGAGAGGGGGGAGGAGAGATCTTGCTTCCATCCTCCCTTCCCCCAGGAGTGTTTCGGTGGTGACAGTGGGGGTGAAGGGAGTGGGAAGAGAGATCTCGCCTCCTTCCTCCCTTCCCTTGGGAGCACTCCGGTGGCGATGGCGGGGACAAAGGAGAAAGGTGGGGGAGAGATTTTGCCTACCCCCTTCCTTCCCCCGGGAGCGTTCCAGTGGCGATGGCAGGGGCAAAGGGGGAAGGGAGGGGGAGGAGAGATCTCGCCTCCTTCCTCCCTTCCCCTGGGAGTGCTCCAGTGGCGACGGCAAAGAGAGGAGAGATCTGGCCTCTCTCCTCCCTTCGCCCGGGAGCGCTCTGGTGGTGGTGAAGGGGCAATGGAGGGGGGAGATTTCACCTCCGCCTCCCTTCCCCTGGGAGAGCTCTGGTGGTGAAGGGAGGGGGGAGGAGAGATCTCATCTCCTTCCTCCCTTCTCCTGGGAGCACTCGGGTGGCAATGGAGGGGGGGAAGGGGGAAGGGAGGGGGAGGAGAGATCTTGTTTCCCTCCTCTCTTCCCTTGGGAGCACTCCGGTGGTGATGTTGGGGGCAAAAGGGAAAGGGAGGGGAAGGAGAGATCTTGCCTCCCTCCTCCCTTCCCCCAGGGTGGGGGCTCCCATGGTGGCGGCAGCGTGGTGGGTGGGATCCGATGTTCGATGTTATATGCGGATTTCAGTATCCGCGAGTACCCTGGAATCAATCCCCCATGGATATGGTGGTGCTACTTGTTATGGACAGCTAAGTGAACTAATGGAAACAATGTGCTTCAGGAGAGGAAGCACACTAGGAGAGGAAGCCAGAAGTGGAGGGCCTTCTGGAGGATTAAGAGAGAGTGTGAACAGGAAAGTAGCAGGTTTTAGTGGAGCAGTTGAGAATGTGAGGTCAGAGAGAGAGGCTTGAAGCAGGGGAATGAGAGGACAGCTTGGGTGATAGCTAAGAGGCTTGGAGTAAGACATTTGATATGAGAGGCTCAAAAGGAACTGATGTGCAGGAGAAATGAATTATTAACTCAGTTATATTTCTGTTATTCACCAATAAATCATTCTTTATGTTAATTTGTACATGCCGTCTGGTTATGAGTGACTTCTCTGACAATTAGTTGACAACCATTACGGAACATCCACACCTAACTACATGTGTTATCCATCTGTGGGAGACATAGTTCGGCCGTGATGTGGTTGGCTGTCCCAGATTTGGTGGCAGCAGAAGGATAGACAGGCCCTGCATCCCAAACTGAGGGAGAGGAAGGGCCTGGCGTCACACTACTGTATACATTTTTTAATCCAAACATTGCATTAAGTGTCCAGAAATATGCTTAGTTAGTTTAGTTAGTTAGTTAGTTATACCCCGCTCTTCAGCCACAAGGCTATCAGAGCAGCTTACAAATTGTGTGTGTGTGGTTTTTTTTATCTACTGTTTTTATCTTCTGCTCAAGTATACTGTACATCTCCACATTGTGAATTTATGGGCTGTATCTTTGTGGTGCAGAAATATAGTACGGTTGTCCCTCCACATTCGCGGGGGTTAGGTTCTTGAGACCCCCGCGAATGTGGAAAAACCGCGAATAACAGATGCTGGTCCCGCGGCCCCCCCCAGAGGGAGGGAGGCAGCAGGAGGGTGTCTGGCCAGCCTGGCTGGCCTCTCCGCGGCCTTTCTGAGGGGACTCCAGGCCTTAGAAGGCCCGGAGCCCACCGAGGAAGGCCGGGGAAGGCAACGTGTGGAGGAGGCTGCGCTGCCTCTCTCCAGCTTTCCGAAGCGGGCGCCGGGGGAGCCCCGGCGCCCGCTTCGGAACGCTGGGGACAGCAGCGGGCGGATGGGTGGGTGGGTAGGAGGCTGCGCTGCCTCTCCCCAGCATGTCACAGCGGGCTCCGGGGCTCCAAAGCCCCGGACCCCACTGAGAAAGGCCGGGGAAGGCAGCGTGTGGGCAGGGAGGAGGCTGCGCTGCCTCTCTCTGGCCTTCCGAAGCAGGCGCCGGGGCTTTGGAGCCCTGGCGCCCGCTTCGGAAGGCCGGGGAAAGCAGCGGGCGGGCGGGCGAGCGGGCTGGGGGGAGAAGGCTGCGCTGCCTCTCTCCGGCTGTTCTCACCCCACTGCCCTTCCCAAAGTGGCTGCGGGGGCTTCTGAAGCCCCCGCCACCACGCTCCCTCACCCCCCGCCCTTCCCAGAGTGGCTGCGGGGTTTCTGAAGCCCCCGCCACCACGCTCCCTCACCCCCCCGCCCTTCCCAGAGTGGCTCTGGGGGCTTCTGAAGCCCCCACCGCCACTCTCCCTCACCCCTCGCCCTTCCCAGAGTGGCTGCGGGGGCTTCAGAAGCCCCCGCCGCCACTCTCCCTCACCCCCCCGCCCTTCCCAGAGTGGCTGCGGGGGCTTCTGAAGCCCCCATCACCACTCTCCCTCACCCCCCCACCCTTCCCAAAGTGGCTGCGGGGGGCTTCTGAAGCCCCCGCCGCCACTCTCCCTCACCCCCCGCCCTTCCCAGAGTTGCTGCAGGGGCTTCAGAAGCCCCCGTCGTCACTCTCCCTCACCACACGCCCTTCCCAAAGTGGTGTAGGGGGCTTCAGAAGCCCCCGTCACCACTCTCCCTCACCCCCCGCCCTTCCCAGAGTGGCTACGGGGGCTTCAGAAGCCCCCGCCGCCACTCTCCCTCACCACACGCCCTTCCCAGAGTGGCTACGGGGGCTTCAGAAGCCCCCGCCGCCACTCTCCCTCACCCCCGGCCTTCCCAGAGTGGCTGTGGGGGCTTCTGAAGCCCCCGTCGCCACTCTCCCTCACCCCCCCACCCTTCCCAGAGTGGCTGCGGGGGCTTCTGAAGCCCCCGCCGCCACTCTCCCTCACCCCCCCGCCCTTCCCAAAGTGGCTGCGGGGGGCTTCAGAAGCCCCCGCCGCCACTCTCCCTCACCCCCTCCACCATTCCCAAAGTGGCTGCAGGGGCTTCAGAAGCCCCCACCGCCACTCTCCCTCACCCCCCCGCCCTTCCCAGAGTGGCTGCGGGGGCTTCAGAAGCCCCTGTCGCCACTCTCCCTCACCCCCCGCCCTTCCCAAAGTGGTGTAGGGGGCCCCTCACTGCCTTGGGAAGGGACTGGGGTGGAATGAGGGAGGCTTTCCACCCCCCCTTTCCCAAGGCAGCGAAGGGATTCCCGAGAACCCCTTCGCTGCCTTGGGAAGGGACGGAGTGGAGGGGGGGTAGGCGGCTTCCTGCGAATAATCAAAACCACGAATGTGAAAGTCGCGAATGTGGAGGGGCAACTGTAAACTCAAATCAAGAAGTACTTTAACTTACTTACTTGTATAAATAGTTGCACTGTTTAAGTCCCCTAAAGTGCTTTTATCAGCTGCTACTGGGTAGATGTTGAATGTGTATGATGTTCCAGGTTCTAGATTGCTAATTTCTTTATTGGTGGTATCAGAAGATTCATTCCTGGAAGTACCATTTCCTTTTATTTGTATTAGGTAAGTGTAGTTAGGAGCATGTAGATCATCATTTTTCCAGGTTAAATTAACGGTTGTACTGAAGCTTTCAATAAAGATGTCAGAAACTGGATCAGGTTCTGTAGATGAAAAAAAATTTATCACAACAATAAGAATTCAGGTGACTGTTCTCATGCAACAGACGAACTAACATCTTCAAGGAAATTGACCCTCTTAAAAACAGCACACATACACTACACTTGTACCATTCATTTACTCAAGATAAGGGGATTTCAGCTGAAGTCACTTACATTAAAGATATGACAAGAAAATCTAAACATGACTAAATATGGCAAAAGGAACATGAGAGCAATGACAATATCAAAATCCCCCAGGGAATGTGGTTAGTCCAACTCCTTTTAATATTATGATCAATGATCTTCCATCAGTTGTTTCATTTGGCATTTCAGTCAGTTTATTTGTGGAGGACTGTGCTCTGTGGATCTGTAGTACATCTCTTGGTTTAGTTGAAGCTCAACTTAATGAAGCTCTACATAAATTCGAAGGATGGGGTGATTCCTGGTTTTTTTTAGCTTTCTTTAAGTAAAACAATGGGTATGATCTTTACTAGACAACAGGGATCCCATATGATTGCCTTGACTCTGTATGGGGAAAGAATTCAAATAGTACCCAGCTTTAAGTTTCTGGGGATGTATTTTGACTCGTAAGTTAACTTGGGAAGTGTACATTCTTTCTTTGATTCAGAAATGTAAGATCAGATTGAATTTGTTGAAAGGAGTGTCTGGAATAAACAAGGGGCAGGTAAGCAAGTTCTAGTGATGTTTTATTGTACCTGTATTCAGCCTTTGATGGATTATGATTGTTAGGCCTTTTCATCAGTCTCTCCTACTTTATTGCATCAGTTTGATAAAATTCAACCTAAAGCCTTACAGATAATTACTGGAGCTTTGATAACTACTGCTTGTTCTGTTTTGCTAGGACCTTGTAGGGAATACCCATGTGATCTTAGGGTGAACTAAAGGATCTCTCATTATAGGATAAATTGAGGAATATTCAAGATAGCCTCTATTGTGTTCTACAGACTTTTTATCTGGACTGCTGGCTATTCAAATTGGTGGGGTGGTCTGCAGGAAAACTGTTATTAATGAAATATGGATAGTGAATGCATTTGTTAATGGGAATTTATTTAGAGCTGTGTTGGATACTTGGATATGTAGAGGTATTGCAAAAATTGCTTTGCAACACCGGAATGTAGATATATTTTTGCCTTTGATTTCAAATGAATTGAAATGTAACATCCAAAGGGAGGTGTTGAGTGAATGGCAGAGACAGTGAGAATTGGGGACAACAGGTCATAGAGAGTTTTTTTTCCCCTTTTGTCCTTCTTTGAGGGACTTTTGGATTTTTGAAGAATGGGATCAAGTAAGGCAGATCTGCCTCTTTTGGGTGCTCAGAGGACATTGTGCAGCACATAGTAATTTTTTTTGTAATTGGACAGGCTGAAAAGGATCTTTATGATTTATGTGGGGTTCGGGATACTATAGATTATGTTATCTGGGACTGCCTTGGTTGTAGGGAATGGAGAGAGGAGTTTCTCTGTTTCCTGTCTGAGAAAGGAGATTCTGTGGGTGATTTAAGCAACTGCGATTGTAATTTGTGCTCTGATGCATTATCTACTCTTTGCCATTTTTTACAAATTTGTAATTTAGTGGGATTATTGTGATTTTGTTCGGTTTTCTCTCCACTTTTGTAAGCCTTTTCCATAGATACCAGTAGGTGGTAGTAATAGCACTGTTAATGCCTGCTTTGACCAAAACAAAAAACAAAACAAAACAAAACAAAACAAAACCTCCACCAGAGGAGAAGGAGGAGGAAAAAGAAGAGGCAGAAGAAAATATCAAAGGAGACAAACTAGAATCAAACTAGACTCTTATTTTTTTGGCAGAAATGTTACCGTTATTTCAAAGCTTGGAAAATATACATTTTTGGTTAATAAATCTCCGAATTCTACAGGCAATATGGGCAGTGGGCATGCTAGCTAGGGAATTCTAGGACCTTTAGTCTAAAAGAGTAATTTTTCCCAAGCTTTGCCCTATCTGTTCCACATAGGATACTGGGAATAGTAGTCTAATAAAAGGAAATGTTATAACACTAGTCAAACAAGTGGGACCATTGCTGAATGATAAAGGGACTGTAGAAAAGCTGAAGAAGGAACAACAGGGAAGGGCTGTTACCTATAAACCCTGCTTATAGGCTTTGTGGAAACATATGGCTAGCTAATGTGATAGACAGAATACTGGATGAGACAAAGTTTGACCTAATCAGCATGGTTATTATTCTTGTGTTCCTATGCCATAACTTAAAACATGTTTCTAAATCAAGAATAGGCAACCTCTGGCCTTCCAGATGTTGTTGGACTGCAATTACCACAATTCCTCACCCTCAGCTATGCTGGCAAGGGTACATGGGAGCTGCAGTTCAACAGTACTAGGGAGGGCCAAAATTTGTCCAGCCTTATCTAAACAGATCCAAACTCATTATTCTTTAAATATGCAAAATACTTTACCAGTACACAAGATATGGAAGTAACATATTCGACTTCAAATATCTATTATTTTCAATATGAATTAATAGGAAGGGTATAGAAATATAGTGAATGCTAATTCCCATTATCTTTATTTACTCACTTGTATAAACAGCTGTATCATTCGGATCTCCAACAATGCTATCAGCTACTACTGGATAGATGATGAACATATACAATGTTCCAGGTTCCAGGCTTCTAATTTCAAAACTGTTGGTAGTAGAAGTTTCATTCTTGGAAGTGCCATTTCCTTCTATTGTTATCAGGTAAGTGTAGCTAGAAGCATCTGGATCACTGCTATTCCACTTTAATGTTACCGTATCATTTCTGACATTTTCAGTATAGATGTCAAAAACTGGACTGGGTTCTGTTTAGTAAAGAGAAATAAAGAGTTCTGTCCAAAGTATAAAAAAGTTATCACAATAATAAATTTCTATAGCACCAAGACTCTAAACAAATACAGTGTTATTGCCATTTAATTAGCTAATATTTTATTCTAATATATTTTTATGACAAAAAAAGCTATTTTTAAGTTGTGCGCCTTCAAGTCATTTCCAACTTATGCAGGCAACCCTAGGACAAATCTATCACAGTGTCTTCTTGGCAAGATTTGTTGAAAGGAAGTTTGCCATTGCCTTCTTCTGAGACTGAGGGAATGTAACTTGTCTAAGAGTGGTGTGTATACGTGTGTGTGTGTGTGTGTGTGTGAATATGGGAAAAAGGAAACAAAATCCAAGAAAATATGAAGGAAAACAAACTGGAACCAGATTTTCCAACTCCCAGTTTCACTTCTTTTTGCTAGATTAATTTCAATTAATTAATTTCAAAGAATTAATTTCAATTAAACAATTAATTTCAATTGTGTTTTAGGCCTGGCTTAGATACTGAGATTTCTTGAGAACAGAAGAGGGGAATTAAGACTGTGTTGATTGGCTTGGACTCTTAGATGCTACTGATATAATCAAACCAGTTTGGATTTTTAGAAGTTATTGATGCAATCAGATTGGCTTGGACTCGTAGAAGCTTTTGATACAATCAACCATAGTATTCTTCTGAATAGGCTGTGGTGGATGACTGAGGTAATGCTTTGCTGTGGTTCTAACTTTTAGTTCAATAGTTGATTCCAGTTGTAATTACTGTATTGTTCTAGCCCTTCGTATTCATACTTTTGGGATGCTAAAGGGATCTGTTGTCTCCTCTGTGCTCTTTAGCATTTACATTAGGGTGGGAAACATGTGGCCCTCCAGACATTCTTGGACTGCAGCTCCCATTTGCCCTAGCCAGCATAGTTAATGATGAGGAATACTGGTAGCTGCAGTCCAACATGATTCCAACATGGAGGGCTGCATGATCCCCATCCCTGATTTACATGAAACCATTGGGTGAGGTGATCTGGAGATAACAGTTGTGGTTTTCAAACTATTCTCAGTCACTTTCTCATTGAATCCAGGTGAGGTTTTTGTGTTCCAAACCAGCCTGGATGGGGTAATGAGCTAGATGGGGGCTAAGAAACTGAATCTCAAACCAAGTAAGATAGAGATAACAGTTTGTGGATGGCTTTTTCTGACCACTTAAGTGGACATTCTGTTTATCTTGGAAGGGGCTTCATTCCTCAAAATAAGGCTTTTGGTTTGATAGTGCTTCCGTATCCAGCAGTGTCACTAAAGGCACAAGGGGTCTATATAAGTGCTTTTAATCAGTTAGGGAGAGATACCAATTACTGCCCCTATCTGTATAGACAGCCTTGCTACAGCTATCTTTACTTTTGGCTAGACTAGTGCAGTCCATTGTAAATGGAGATCTTTTGAAAACAACCTGGAAACTTCAGTTAATCCTAAACAGGACAAGCAAATGTCCAAAAGGAAATGGATGGTATGATCATATTGAGCCTGTCCTTTGTCATCTGCACTGGCTTCCAGTCCATTTCTAGTCCCAATTAAAAATATTAATTTGGCTTTAGTGCTTGGAGCACAGTAACCTAAAGGACTAACGCGTACAGTATATACCTATCAAGAAGCTCAAATCTTATTTTAGAAGTCCTTTTACTGGTATCCCCACCATACATGGGATGAGGAAACTGATTTTGGAGGTCTGAATGGCACTAATACAGCGTTTCATTCTGAACACTTTTTATTAAAGCCTTTGGGGCCCGAGTCATTTCTTCCCCCAAATGTACATGAAATGGTTTTAAACTGTTTGAAACTTTTAAGCTGTTTTAGCTTGTTACAAAGTTTAATATGCTTCAACCTATTTAAATTAATTTTTTCTTGTTTAAAATTCAGAATAATTTTAGAATCTTTAAACTGACTTTACTTGTACACCACCCTGAGATCTGTGATATAGAATGGGATAAAAATTATGAAAGAGGGTCTTTTCAGTACTGGTGCACCAGTTGTGTAATGCTTTCTTGAGAGATTTGGCGATTCCTACAATCTGCTCTATTTTGGCACCAGATGTTCGTTTTCCCAAGTGTTTTAACTTTTCATCTTTAAAATTATTTTTTGTGTCTGTGATATCCATAGAACTTCTCACATTATCAGTACTTAGTTTCTGGTGGGACTATGAGTTATTTGATTCTATGAGTTGTTTGGTGTCCCGTGGTACTATAAGTCATTTGGTTATTTCCTGCTTATATTTACGTGGCATTTAGGCCTTACAGTTTTACTTTTTAGCTATTTGTTCTTTTTTAATTGTAATCCATACAAGAATGCCTGCTATCAGGTAGCACTAACTGCTGTAAAATATGAAGTCGAAGGCTTTCACGGCTGGCATCCATACATTTTCCTTGGTTTCCCCCCCTCCCCCCAGGCTATCCAAGAAATGCTATGCTCAGCGATGGACAAAAGAGACCCTCTCACAGCTGCAGGCGTTTACTGCATACCATGCAGCTGTGGACAAGTTTACATAGGTACCACTAAACGTAGTGTGCAAACTTGGATCAAGGAGCATGAGAGACACTGCAGACTGGGCCAGCCAGAAAAATCAGCAGTAGCAGAACATGTTATAAACCAACCTGGACACAAAATGTTATTTAAAAACACCAAAATTCTGGACCAGGCCAACAACTATCATGTCAGAATGCACAGAGAAGCTATTGAAATCCACAAACACCTGGACAACTTCAACAGGAAAGAAGAAATCCTAAAAGTAAACAAAATCTGGCTTCCAGTTTTGAAAAACAATAGAATCAAAACTCAACACTTACAAAGGAATTCCACCCAGGGACAAGAGGATTTCCAGCTGATAGTGGCCCATCAACCAACCATTAGGCAAACAGACACTAATCCTCCTTGCATTTCTATACCCAGAAACTAACCATTCAAATATACACATTTACATATCCTCCCCAACAGGGGTTCACAGTATATAAACTCCACACACACACCCAACCATTCTCTGAAGATGCCAGCCACAGATGCAGGCAAAATGTCAAAAGTAAAGTCTTCCAGAACATGACCTCACAGCCCGGGGGGGGGGGGGACAACAAGAAAAATCTATGCTGTAAAATAAATAAACTAATAAAAATAAATCTGAAGATAGGTTTGAGAAGGAAAAAAACAGAATAAATATAATAACAGAATGTGCAGTAATGGTAATTCTGTTTCATTAAAATCACATGCAAATTATATTATTTAAGTACAACAAAGTATGCAGAAAATGTGTAGTTCTCTAGCAAATTACAAACTTGTGTACAGAAGGACTACATTGTGAATTTATTAAAATACTTTTGTGGTAAATATAAAAATTTGACCCCAGCACATCTCTTAATTTGATTTACTTACTTGTATAAACAGTTATACTGCTTGGCTCTCCTACGGTATTTTTATCACCTGCTACTGGATAGATGCTAAATGTATGCTGTATTCCAGGTTCCAAGTTACGAATTACTGCACTGGTGGTATCAGAAGATTTATTCCTGAGAAGACTATTTCCTTTTATTTCTACTAGGTAAGTGTAGTTAGGAGCATGTAGGTCACCATTTTTCCATGTTAAATTCACTGTTGTGGTGCTGATGTCTTCAATGTGGATGTCAGAAACTGGATTAGGCCCTGATCAAGAAAGAGATTGTAAATTAAAGTATTATCTTCCTGTGATGTGATACCAACAGAGATTGATTAGCCAACAATGTGATTAGCTAATATTTTCTTGATGTATAAAATATTTTCATCATGGTACATGTTATTATTATTATTATTTAGTTATTTATACCCCGCTCTTCAGCCACAAGGCTATCAGAGTGGCTTACAAATTGTTTTTAAGCAATAGCAATTTACACATCTACACTGCATTAAACAGTTTCCAATGTGTGTTAGCTAATTGCCCCCCACAAGCTGGGTACTCAATTTACCGACCTACGAAAGGATGGAAGGCTGAGTGAACCTTGGAGCCCGCTGGAATCGAACTTGCAACGTGGTGGCTTGCAGTACTGGCATTTAACCACTGCGCCACCAGGGCTCCCTAGTCACCATTTTCACTTACATTGCACATACAGTAGGCCCTTGGTATCCTCTGGAGCTTGGTTCTACGATCCTCATGGATACCAAAATCCGTGGATGCTCATGTCCCATTATTTACAATGGCATAGTAAAATGGCATCCCTTACATACAATGGCAAACAGCAAGGTTTGATTTTCGGAATTTCCCTGAATATTTTTGAGCCATGTTTGGTTGACTGTGCACCTGAAGGCTGACTGTACTTCTACTTTACTTACCAAAGGGCAAACAACTTCTTACACAATTGATAATTAAAGTTATTGGGTAAGTAGACTGGAATAGATGCAGAGACACTTGAAAGAAAATGGAAACCATTTTTTACTCTCCATTTTAAATATAAAGCATTCTCCTTTGTCAGGTGCTCTCCTCCAAACGTAGCGAGGGAAGATGTTAACACACACTGGAAACTGCATAATGCAGTGTAGATGTGTAAATTCCTATTGCTTAAAACAATTTGTAAGCCACTCTGATAATCTTGTGGCTGAAGAGCGGGGAATAAATAAATAAATAATTTAAAATGGTTTAAATTGATAGTCCTGTCCACCAACTTGATACCTTTTGATACGGAGCTTTGCTAAACTATTTGAACTAACACAGTGACCAAGATCCTAGATTAGCTACTCAGTTAAGCATACTTAACTAAGTAGTGTCTCCTGGCCTGAGCTTCCCAATCCTGTTTTACCAGGCAGCAGCCGCTGCAAGCCAACAGAGATATGTTCTCTGGTCAATTGGGACACAGAAGATTGACATTTCCATCTCCTCCCTCCAGTGATCTCCAGTGTGGCAATCAGAAGCAGGATCTCTGTTGCAATTCCTCTTTGCACTGGAGATCGCTGGCAGCAGGAGGGTTGGAAATGTCAGTATGCTGCACCCTGAACAACTATTGGATCTATTGGATTGGGGGACTTTTGCAGTTGTGGCAATAGTGCCACAAACATGAATACATAGGGACCATAAATATGAATCAGTTACAGATGCATAGCTTTAGGTTACGTGATAGTGAAATCCACCCAGTATCTTTCATAAATATGAAGGCAAGCATGACCAGTGTAAACAGTAAAAGAACAATTACAGGAAGACCCAGCTTATCCAACAGGTTAGGGACTGTAGCAGCGTCAACAACCAGAATTGGTTGAAAAGCAGAAGCCATGTAGAGAGAACATGAGGGAATTGTGGCAGCTTGCTTGGGACTGCCTGTGCCCGCCCATGGGCACCTGTGCCCACCTGTGCACTGCTTGCAAAGTCTCTCAGTCAGCTTGGTGACTTCCCCCACTCTCAGTTCGCTTTGAAAGCAGCATGCACATGCATGGGTCAGTCCCAAGCAAGCCTCTGTTGGCAAGAACTGTCAAAAGAATGGATTCCTCATTGAATGAATGGAACTTGTCCTTAATTTGCAAGCATCAAAAGTGCATTGTCAGGTAATGAGCCATCAAAAGGTGGGGGCTTCCTGTATGCCACATTCCTGCTCTGCTGGTTTCATCTGTATACAAACAGCAGTAGAACCACTTATGTTAACTGGAGAAGCAGCACAAGTAAAGTGGGGTAGGGTGAGACAGTTTAAAAATAGTGACAGGAAGGTTTTAGGCAAAACTGAAATTATTAAAGTATGAAATGATTGTTTATTATTGTTACCATTGTTCAGAGTACAATCTTCAGGGAATCTTCTGATTATCTTTAGAGTGTACAGTACTGTACTTACATTTAACCTCAGATCTACATTCACAATAGTAATGGCAGCCTACATGAAATTTCATGTGGGGGAATGTGCTACCAGAGCAAGAATTTAGGCAGCCCACTCCACTCAAAAATGACAGGGGCTGAAAAAATATGGAAACTAGGCTAGAGGAAACTTAGTTTGATTTAGAACTCAGACTGGTATGCATGGTTCTGAACTCACTAGAGTAAAGGCAGGACATTTAAATGTAAAAAACTAACAAAAGTTAGAGTTCGAGTAGGGGTGGGGAGGGTGGGGGAAAAAAAACCTTAATATTAAAAGGTGCTGGCACAGGTGGTCAATAACAAGGCTTCCTGGGAGTAAGGAACCTCCTGAGGAATAAGAAGCTCCTCAGGAGTAGAGAATCATTTTCATCTGGCACAGTTTAGCAACTTAGGCTATACAAGCTTTTCAGCTGAACTCTTAGTTGCTAGAACAACCCAGTTCTTTCAATGTGAAGTCAAAGGCTTTCATGGCTGGCATCCATAGATTTTCCTTGGTTTTTTTCCAGGCTGTGAGGCCGTGTTCTGGAATAGTTTCTTTCTGACGTTTCACCTGCATCTGTGGCTGGCATCTCCAGAGAATGGTTGGGTAGGTGTGTGTGTGTGGAGTTTATATGCTGTGAACCCCTGTTGGGGAGTACTGTATATGTAAATTTGTGTAATTGAATGGTTAGTTTCTGGGTATAGAAATGCAAGGCTTGTTAGTGTCTGTTTGGCTAATGGTTGGTTGATCGGCCATTCAATTACACAAATTTACATATACTCCCCAGCACGGGTTCACAGCATATAAACTCCACACACACACCTACCCAACCATTTTCTGAAGATGCCAGCCACAGATGCAGGCGAAACGTCAGAAAGAAACTATTCCAGAACACGGCCTCACAGCCTGGAAAAAAACCAAGGAAAATCCAGTTCTTTCATTTTTCTTCTTGATATGAACTCCTGTACTACTGGCCTCTAGATACCAGCTAATACCTTGCTCCTGTGCCCTCTTTGCCATTGGATTGTTCCATTGTGCTCTTGCATCATGTCCATTTTTGGATATGAACCCTGTGTTTCTGGGCTGTCTTAATACTAAATGGGTTCCATGACTCTCAGGGCCCTGCCCTGCCATTGACCCAGTGCAATAATTTCCCCTTTGCTTTCTAATCACACGGTGATTAGAAATCACATCTGTGAATATATTTACTTGTATAAATGGCTGTCTCCTCCAGATCGCCCACACTGTTATTATTTGATGCTAATGGATAGATTTTGAATGTGTATGGTGTTCCAAGTTCCAAACGACTATATTGGTAGTATCAGAAGATTTACTCTGGATGTACAATTCCCTTCTTTTTGTAAGTATAGATAGAAGCAATTGGATCATTGTTGTTCCACTTTAAAGTTACTGTAGTAGTGCTGATATTTTCAACATGGAGGTGAGAAGCTGGACTGGGCTATGTTTAGGAAAGGAGGGAAAGGGATATGCCTTCTTCAATGGAAGTAAATTTCTGCTGCTCCAGAGACTAGAACACGGAACAATGGATGCAAGCTCCAGGAACAGAGATTCCTCCTCAACATTAGGAGGAACTTTTGGACAGTAAGAGCTGTTCAGCAGTGGAACACGCTCCCTCGGAGCGTGGTGGGGTCTCCTTCCTTGGAGGTCTTTAAACAGAAGCTGGATGGCCATCTGTCAGGGATGCTCTGATCGTGATTTCCTGCATGGCAGGAGGTTGGACTGGATGGCCCTTGTAGTCTCTTCCAACTCCATAATTCTATGATTCAATTTTAGATGGTACTACCAAAACAGATATAAAGGGCATTGCAACTTGGTTTACAAAAACAAACAAACAAAAAACCCTTTTATTCAGAGTTGCAGGTATCATTAAAATAAAAATTACTGGAAAATATTTACATTTCACTGAAGATCCACGTCTAATTGTACAGTAAATGCAGCACAACAAGTGACTGTACTGCTGTCATGCGAGGTTTCATCCCTTGGAAGGTATATCCCTTGGTCTTAAAGAATATTCCATAAATGTGCCTAGAAGCATGTGATTGTTATTGCTGCATATAGTTTCATATGGATTTGAGTGTCAAAACATCAGTGGCCTTCAGTTTCACAAAGCGAAGAGTTCTAACTGAATATCATAAGGGGAGTTTATTTTATGTCATGTATATTTTGTTGGACTACTCTTCCTCTTAGTTAAGTGATCAGACTGGTGTAAATTTGAATACAGATTGAGTCTCCCTCCTCTAGAATTCAAAATACAAAATATTCCAAAATCTGTAACTTTTTTGAGCATCAACATGATACAGCATTATATGCTTTATGTGTTTTCTGGTGCTTCAATGTACACAAACTTTGTTTCATGCACAAAACTATTAAAATATTGTGTATAAAATTACCTTCAGGCTATGTACATAAGGTGCATATGAAACATAAATAAATTTTGTGTTTAGACTTGAGTCCCATCTCCAAGATACCTCATTATGTACATGCAAGTATTCCAAAATCTGAAATATCACAAAATCCAAAATACCTCTGGTCCCAAGCAGTTTGGATAAGGGAGACTTAACTTGTATAGATAAAGAATATACAGAGAACCAAACTTTGTCCTTAGAAGACTTGATCTGACTTTGTATGTTTGCGTATTGTTATAAATGGCACTCATTTTGTCCTCTTTGTTTTGTTACATTATTTTCTAAGGTAGCTTCTAGTAGTTTGACTTTCCTACTATATTTGTTATACTACTTTTGGCATTGTTCTATGTATATTTTCATATTGGTTGTAAGTTGTGACATTCTGGCATTCTATTTGGTTCTGTATATATTCTTTTTCATTTGTTATCCATATTGACTATAAACATTATCTTCATTTATTTTGGAATTCTTTAATATTTTTTTGTCTATGGTTTTGTGATAGTCTTTTGTGGTTTAAGATATAGTAATAGTATCAGCAGAAAGTAGCACACATTTTGAATGACTATTGAAGAAAGTCAAAGAAAGAAGTGCAAAAGAAAGTTACATTTGAAAAACAAAAATAATGACCACAGATGATGTACATAACTTTAAAATGAATTATGAAGACATCAAAATACTGTAGTCAAAGACTCTCTATACCTTGGCTTGGTCATAAATCAATATGGAGACTGTAGTCAAGATGTCAGAAGAAGACTAGGATTTGGAAAGGAAGCTAGGAAGGAAATAGATAAGATCTTCAAGTGTAAAGATATAATTCTGAATACCAAAGTCAGGATTGTCCATGCATAGCATTTCCAATTTCTAAGTATGGTTGTGAAAGCTGGGGAGTAAAGAAAGCTGAAAGGAAGAGAATCAACTCATTTGAAATGGGGTGCTGGAGAAGAGTTCCACTGATTCCATGGACTACCAGAAAGACAAATATAAATGGGACCTGGAGCAAATCAAGCCTGAACTCTCTCTAAGTAGAAGCCAGAATGACCAAACCAAAGCCATTGTACTTTGGATATATCATGAGATGACATGACTCATTAGAAAAAACAACACTGTTTGGTAAAGTGAGAGGCAACAGGAAAAGAAGAAGACACAATTATAGGTGGATTGACTCAATCAAGGAAGCCACAGCCCTGAGTTTGCAGGCCCTGAGCAGGGCTGGTGATGACAGGGTGCCCTGCAGGTCTCTCAGCAACAGTTTCATGTAGAACTACCTGTCAGCTGAAAAGACGTTGTGTCTTTGTGTTGGGTGGAGAGTCTGCTCGTAAGTCCATTATCTGGTCACTAAAGTAAGTGGGCCTGAAGGAACAAGAGGTCCCATCAGGGATAGATGGTTGGTCCCCATAATAGTGGACTCACCACTGAGACTTGGACAGATTTCACAACAGCACTTGTTTTACCACCTGGAGCAAAGCCAACAAAGAATCCTGTGGTTCCTTAGCTTTAGCATATTTATGGAGGCATTTACTTTCATACAAGAAGCATTTGCTTACAAAGACTGTGGCAACTGATTTCATAGACAGCTGTCTTTTTTGAGGTTAGCTGCCCACAGGGTAACCAGCCTGCCTGCTTGGTACAAGGGTTACAAACACAATCAGGCACTTGAGTACTGTGTGCCAGGAATGCTTCAGAGGTTACCAATAGCACCGAGAAACCATATGGTCACTAGTAACTTTAGGTAACACAATAGGGAGATAGAGGAAGTCAAATGTTAGCTACTAGGTACAAGGACAAATTGAGAATTTCCACAGAACAGTTTTAGAAACACATCTCTGTTCTTGGGAACATGCAGAAATGTGTATCCTTGATACACACGCAAGACGAATGACTTATGAAGAAAGGTTAAATTTTGTTCAGCACTGGCAAACATTTGGTGGCAAGGAAAAAAATATCTAAGCATTGGATTAAAGTACTTTGGACCAGATCTTACAAGTTTATTTTTTTACATTTAATCCTTAACACTGTTAAGAACTGTTATTCTTAAAAGCAACTGTTAAGAACTGTTATTCTTAAAAGCAACTCTCTTAAAAGTTATCCTTAAAAGCAAGTTGCTTAAAAGCAACTCTCCTTTCAATAAAACATTAATTTAAATACATTATTTTAAAGAATATTAAAATAATATTAAATAATACCTGTCTTGCTTCATTTCTAAAGTAGTAAAACTCACTCACAGCATTTCAAAATGTGGACCAAATGAAAAACAGGTTTTTGCATTCTTAGTTTACCTGTGGTTTTGCTCTTTTTAAACTTTTTACCAAGAGCTTTGAGAATCTGATGAAAGCTATGCACTCTTTCCCAAGAAAAATATACTTAAACACAATTTCCAAAGTAACAGGACAGAAAATGAGGAAAATAACTGTACACATTTCACAGATACTCTTAAGCCTATCCATGGACTCCTAGGAGTCTCTAGATTTAAAAAAACATGGTTTAGACTTATTTGCTTGCTGGAACCAACACATGTGTGTGCGTTAACTGCTTTCAAGTCGACCTCAACTTATGGCAGCCCCATGAATGAGACATCTCCAAGACACCTTATCATCAACAATCCTGTTCATGTCTTCCAGACTCATGTCCATGGCTTCCACTTGGAATGCAGGGTTTTCCTCTTTTCCTGCTGCCTTCTATCTTACCTAGGATTATTGTCTTTTCTCGTGAGTCATGCCTTCTTATGCCCCCATGGACATCCCAGATCCAAGGATATCTAAGTCGTGAGTGAATAGGGAAAATGTGTACCTTAGTGTGTTAGGGAATTTATGTTTCTTTTAAAACTTGCCTGGAATGACTCAGACTGTATAACTTTGTAACTTCTAAGAAGTACCTGGAGGAAGGTACCTTAATCTAAAGAGATACCCTTTTGCTATGTAGAATCCTGCTTAGAATAAAACTTCCTTTGAAGTTCTCCTTTCTTCCACACTCTTTTCACATGCCTGGCTCAGTTTGAATGCTCATCTCCCAAGGGGGGGTGGGTTCTGCAGTGACAGAGTTGAAAGAGCAAGTCAGTCCCCAGTAATTTCCCACTGAATTACTGGTATTGGGGATTTAAATCAGTGGGGGATGGCAGCTCAGATATATGATCTTCTACTCAGAAGCAGGAGGAAATCATCAGTTGATTTCAGACTAGAAGATAGAATCCACCAAGCATCAGCCCATATTTATAACAGAAACAAACCAAAACTGAAAAGATAGAAAGCGTCTTATCACAGAATTACCAGAAATTGCTGATTTATTTACATCCTACATGTCTATGTCAGGATTCAAGGTAATATCCAGAACTTTTTTCCCTGTCCAGACCTAGACTAGCTTTGCTTCACCAAGCATTAAGAGTGCTTAGACTTTGCCGTTACACACAGGTTACTTCATTGGCTGTGAAAGCTCAACAACACAGTTCATTATTCTAGTTCAGTAATTCCCAAACTCTAGTCCTCCAGGTATTCAACTCCCAGAAGCCTCAGACACCTTGGCCAATGATCAGAGATTCTGGGACCAAAACACCTGGAAGACCAGAGTTTGGAAAACACTGCTCTAGTTCATTTTTGTGCTTTTATAATAATTAAAGAAAGGAATGTTTTCATTCATATTGAGGGAGAAACAAGTTGCATCTAAGACAGAGGTATGGGAGTTTCCTGAGATAGTCGCTGTTCTGTGTAAGAAGCCATGGCAATACTGCGTTCAGCCTGCTGCCTATAATTGTTAGAATGACAGAATCATAATTTGGAAGACATATATATTAGCAAAGAGAGAACACATAGTTAAACCACTGCTTTTAACTGTGGAGCTCATAACTGCTTTTTTTAAAAAAAAAGAATACCAAATTGACCTAGTTGCTTAGAAAAGCTTTTAATACATCTGAATACTACCACCTCTTTTTTCCTGAACCCCAAGAGAGTTTATTTTGCAAACTTGTCATTACTGACACTTTCCTAGAAGACTGTTTTAAAAGATATAATTTGGTTTTCTTATAACACACAAATGATATAATTCTGTAATTCAGAATTCCCCTTAAAACTGAAAGGACATAAATTGAGCTCAGTTTCCTATGGATACATCTGTTGGTGCACTTGGTAGCTGAAAAGTTGTATTCCACAGAATTTCATGTGCAGCAGGGAAGGTTGCAGGGCATAATGTCATCCCAAATACAAGGAAAGTATTGATTCAATAAGGAGGACCACAAAAACTGCCCTGGAAGCAGTGTGTGTATATGTATACATATGTGTGCTTGCTCAAAGAGCACCCTTCTGGATGTGTGAGGTCCAATACAACAGGGGACATGAAGCCTACTTTGGCTTATAGGTCAACCTGTATGAAACATGGTGACTACATAAACCAAGAATGGAAGACCTGTGGCTCTCTAGAATGGAGGGCCTATGGCCCACTCATCAGATCGTGCCAGCATGGCCAACAATGAGGCATGGTGGGAGCAGTGGTTTATCACTTTCTGGAGAGCTCAGTCCTCAATATATGCACTGTTGGGTCTGTAAGGTGAAACTGATTGAGCAGGAAGGAGATCTTGGCATTAGAGCAGTCAGTATAATGAACACTAATTCATTGTGCAGCAGCTGTGGAAAAGGCAAATTCTGTTTCTTTATTAGGAATGAGCTCAAAAATAAACTGTCAAAGTTGTAATGCCTTTGTATAAAACTCTTGTGCAATAACATGTCCAGTTTTAACCACTACACCTCAAAAAAAAAGGTATCCAGTTCTAACCACTGCACCTTTTAAAAAAGTAGCTGAAAAGAGCACAGAATACACAAATAATAAAGGACATGGGGCAGGTACCCTATGAGGACAGGAGCTATTTTGAAAAACAAAGCAATGAGAAATGTACAAAATTATTCATGATGTGAAAAAAGTCAGAAACCTCCCTTCCCACCCACCCTTGATAAAATCAGATGTTATCAAAAGAAGCTGGAGTAGTCAGAGATTCAGGACAGATAAAAGGAAGTACTCAACACAGCACATATTTAAACTATGGGATTCGCTAAAACAAGATGCAGCGATGGTTGCAAACTTGAATTTAAAAGGTGATTTTAAAAATGAATGGATGCTAAAGGCTATCAATGACTACTAGTCATGAGAGCTGCATACTACCTCCAGTATTAGAGGCAGTATACCTCAGAATACGAGTTGATAGGAAATCTTTATATTATATTTAAAAAAACACTACAGTTAATACCTATCACCATATAATTTAATATACTCACTTGTAAAAATGGTTATGTCCTCTGGCTCTCCAACAGTTTTCTTATCAGCTGCCACTGGATAGATTTTGAATGTGTATGATGTTCCAGGTTCCAGGTTCTTAATCAGCATACTGGTGGTATCAGAAGATTCATTCCTGGTAGGAATGCTTCCTTCAATTTGTATTTGGTATGTGTAACTAGAAGCATTTGAATCATTATTGTTCCACTTCAAAGCTACTGTGGTATTAGTGATATTTTCAAAATGGAGATCAGACACAGGGCTGGGTACTGTTTTGGAAAGAAAAAAGGGTGAATGAAAAAGTTGTCACAATATTAAATTAGTGCTGTGCTCTTGAAACAGGCACAGGGTAACTGACATTTGGTTAGCTAACACTTTCCTTCAATATAAACATTTTCTTCACAACAACAAAAATACACGTGATGTTATTAATATTCAAAATAATTTTCCCCATCACCTGTCTTTAACGCCTTCTCCTTACGTGTACTTCACCCAAGTCAACTCATATGTGAGAGTAAACTAGAACAGAGGTGGCTGACAAAGTTTTATCAGACAACACACTGCCAATTTTGGCTGGACACAGAGTCATCGGGATCACATCGGAGTCTGGATCCAGTTCTGTCAGTACTATGCCAATGCCATATGACCTGAGGGCAGAGAGTGCTGACAGGGATTGGTAAACTGTACTGAATGTATCTCCATGAGGTGTCAGAAGGCTGCTCCCCTGTCATTCCCCCATTTTGCCACCACCACCCTCATTTAACTTAGTTTGAAACTTTTTTGCTGTAAATATTTTTTTCTCAAAAATTTGCCCTATCGGCACGGCGGGGAGGGGAAGAATTTCACTATATTTTTGCCCTTGTCAGGCTGTTTTAGGCCCATGGGAGATGTTTTTCTAACCAGACGTTCTTCTCTAGCCAACTTTCTAGTTTACTCCCTGATTAGAAAAAGGCTTTCCTGGGCCTAAAACATCTGCAGGGGGCATTCCCATGATCCCTAGGCACGGGGGACATTCTGAGCAAAAGAAAGAAAGAAAGAAAGAAAGAAAGAAAGAAATCCACACTTTTTTGGGGGCGAGGGCTGTAGGGGGTTGCATGCATCCCATCACCACTATATGGTAACTCATCCATGAGTTACCTGTTATGTGTGGAAACAGGGTCTCTAAAAGTAAGTCTGTCAGGCTAAGAGGATAAAAACAAATACACTGAGCCATTAAATAATTTAATAAATAATTGGGTGCAGAAAAGCCACAGTGCTCTCACGTTATAGACTTCATACCATAAGTCTTTTGTTTGTTTCCGTATTATGAAAGTGTAGAATATACCTTTTGGTGGACATGGTAATCCGAACCCAGTACATCTCTTAATTTGATTTACTTACTTGTATAAGCAGTTATACTGCTTGGCTCTCCTACATTTTTATCAGCTGCTACTGGATAGATGCTGAATGTGTACAATGTGCCAGGCTCCAGGTTGCTAATCATGGCACTGGTGATATCAGAGGATTGATTCCGGGGAGTCCCATTTCCCTCTATTTCTATTAAATATGTGTAGTTAGATGCATGCAGGTCTTCATTTTTCCAAGTTAAATTCACGGTTGTGGTATTAATGTTTTCAATACGGATGCCAGAAACTGGACTTGGTTCTGTTCAAGAAATGGGGAAAAGGGGTTGTATCTGTATTATTGAAGGAAATTTTCTGATCTTTAGATGGTGGTACCAGAAGTGAATTGTGACCCAAAAAAGAGTACAAGTTGTGTTTCCCTTATCCAGAAATGTGAAATGCTCCAAAATCCAAAACTGTCCACATGGGTGGCTAAGATAGTGACACCTTTTGCTTTCTGATGGCTTAATTTATACAAACTTTGTTTCATGCACAAAATTATTAAAAATATTGTGTATAAAATTACCTTCAGGCTTTGTTTAGAAGCTGTTTATGAAGCATAAATTAATTTTGTGTTTATTTTGACTTGGATCCTATTTCCAAGATATCTTATTATGTATAAGCAAATATTAAAATAAAATAAAATAAATAAATAAATAAATAAATCTAAAATCCAAAACACTTCTGGTCCCATGCATTTCAGATAAAGGATATTTATTCATTTTATTTATTTGGGTATTTATACCCCACTCTTCAGCCACAAAGGCTCTCAGAGTGGCTTACAAATTGTTAAGCAACAGCATTTTACACATCTACACTGCTTTATAACATGTTAGGCACCAAGTAGTTTCCAATGCGTGTTAGCTAATTAGGATACAGGATACTCAAACTGTATTCCATTTGTGTTCCAGTTCTATACATTTTCATTGTTAACATAAACATTTAAAAGTATCTAAATTACACTAAATTATTTTACATGTTCTGGTAAAGAAAGAAAGTGTATTATAATGTATGGATGAAATCCTAAGTTGTATAATTGTTATTCAACTCAACAATATTTTTCCTTCTTTGTACTATGAATTAATAGTACTAAAAATGGTAATACACATTACAGATTTTTTTTTAAATGTCAAAATAAAATAAAGGGCAATCATGAGAACAATTCATTACCAGAATTACAATTTTAGAAGCAGAATGAAAAAATAAATAAACCAGGGAGAACGATTAAGAAACCACCTGAGGGACAGGGACTCTTAATATAGAAGGAGCAAATATCAAGAACTGGTGGTACTTCTTATCGTCCCACTTTTAAACAGATCAATATAATGTTTTGCTAGTGATGCAATGTTTTGGGCTATTGTCCCTCTGTTCCCACAGTTTTCCTAAGTATATTGTTCCTAACCTAAAGGCGAGATTTTTTTTACTCAAAGCAACAACATTTGGCATCATCATTTGAATTTTCAGAATCAAAGTAGATTTGTCCAAACCCTCACACACATCCTCTCTATTGTCAGGATGTTTCCACCTTTCCCATTATTCCCCTTCTCTCCTCATGTTTCTTTTTTAATGCTTTTAACTTTTTAAACTCTCTCTAGAAACTCATAGATAAAGCAGTAGGCTCCCATACATGTAAAGACCTCCCCCCACTCACCCCGCTGTTCAATTTCACAATAAACTACATATCCCAGGATCCCACAGTACTGAGCCATGACAGATAAAAGTAGTGTTGAATGTGAGGAATACGGTAAACCTAAAGGTACCCATGCATATGGTACCAGCACATTGCATGGGGTACCTTTAGATTTGTCATCCTATGGATAAGTGTTACATTGCAATTACAGGATATCTATCATATATGCCATTGTATGTTATACAGTTGTCCCTTCATATTCGCTGGGGTTTGGTTCCAGGACCCCGCATGGGTACCAAAATCAGTGAACACTCTAGTCCCATTATATGCAATGCAATAGCAAAATGGTGCCCCTTATATAAGATGGCAAAATCAAAGTTTGCTTTTTGGATTATTATTTTTTAAAGAATAGTTTCAAACCATGAATACTTAAACCCGCGGATATGGAGCTGTATTTATTTTATATATTTATTCATTTACATTCATTATATTCATTTTTTGTTACATCAGTCAGTTTTTGTAGTACATATTCTTCACTTTCATTATAGTTTCTTTAGGTAGGACACTTTCCTGTGCTGTTGTGACTTAAGCTAAAGCAGTGTCAAACTGGATTATTTCTACACTGCAGACACAGCCTTAGTCTCCCAGCAGATATCAGGAAAACCAAAGTCCCCCATAACTACTTCTTGCATCTTGGAGATTTTTGAGATTTGTTCCACCTTGTCTTGGTTTGGTAGCCTACAGTAAACACTTACCACAATGTTGTTTGTATCCCCTTTTCCATTTATTTTTATCCAAACGTTCTCTACTGCTCCAGTCTGATCACTTGCATGGATTTCTGTACAGGTGAATTTGTCTTTGCCATATAATGCTATCCACCCCAACATCTCTTCTTCTCTACCTATTCTTTTTGAACAGACTGTATCTTTCAATTGTCATCCCACCAAGTCTCTGTGGCTGAGTATCCCTTATCAAAAATGCCTGGGACCAGAAGTGTTTTGGATTTCTTTTTTTTTTTTCCTGATTTTGAAATATTTGTATATACGTAATGAGATATCTTGAAGACGAGACCTAAGTCTAAACATGAAATTAATTTATGTTCCATATACACCTTTTATACAAAGCCTAAAGGTATACACAATATTTTTAAATAATTTTGTGCATGAAACAAAGTTTGTATACACTGAACCATCAGAAAGCAAAGATGTTACTATCAGCCACCCATGTGGATAATTTTTTATTTTGGAGTATTTTGGATTTCCGGATAAGGGATACTCAACCTGCATTTACCTTCCTGCATTAGTACTTCAAGCTCGTCTCATTTCAAAAAGGATATTGACAAATTGGAGCATGTCCAGAGGAGGGCGACTAAAATGGTGAAAGGTCTGGAAACCATGCATTATGAGGAAAGACTTAAGCAGCTGGGTATGTTTAGCCTGGAAAAAAGACAGTTAAGGGCGATATGATAGCCCTGTTTAAGTATTTGAAAGGGTGTCACATTGAGGATGGAGCAAGCTTGTTTTCTGCTGCTCCAGAGACTGGAACATGGAGCAATGGATGCAAGCTCCAGGAACAGAGATTCCACCTCAACATTAGGAGGAATTTTCTGACAGTAAGAGCTGTTCAGCAGTGGAACACACTCCCTCGGAGCGTGGTGGGATCTCCTTTCTTGGAGGTCTTTAAACAGAAGCTGGATGGCCATCTGTCAGGGATTCTTTAATCGTGATTCCTGCATGGCAGGGGGTTGGACTGGATGGCCCTTGTGGTCTCTTCCAACTCTACAATTCTATGATTCTATGATTTATTTGTTTCCCAAACTGTGTGCTTTGGTTTATAGACATTTAAAGCCTTGTTTGTTCTCATCTTTTATTTTATTGCAAGTTTTACTGTGGCTCCCATCCTTTCCCTCAGCTTCTCTAGAATTCACATCCTTGTGTTTAGAGCTGGTTTTTGGACAGGTGTTTGAGCTATCATTTCCAAACACCCTCCCAAGATTTGTTTAAAGGCCTCTTGATCCTACTTGCCATATTTTTGCCAAAGACATTATTCCCGGTCTTCATGAGGTGCAGCCCATCTGTAGCCAATCGTCCTTCATCTAAGAAGTGAAGATCACGGTCCCAGAAACCAAAATTCTCTCATCAACACCATCTGCGTAGCCAATCATTCATCTGCAGTATCTTCCTGTCACTGTTCAGTTCTCTATCTGTCTCTGGTAGAACTGGCAAGAATATCACCTGTGCAACGAAACCCTTCACATTCCTTCGCAGGGCTTCATAGTTCAAAATGATCTACTCAAAGTATTCTTCACAGTGTCACTGGTACCCACATGAATAAGGAGAAAGGGATACTGATCTGTGTTTTTGATGAACTTCATCAAATTGTCACTGACATCCCAAATGTGTGCGTCAGGGAAGATGTAGGAAGTGATTGCTTAGCTGGAGTGGTTCTGAATCTCTTATGTATGGTCTGCTCCTGACAGTGACTGTCCTCCAGGGTGCTTCCTCAATGTTACAATCCTCTCAGTTTTCCTTGGCAGTTTCTTCCTGTTGATTCTGAAGGATCAATCTCCCCTCTATTCTATCCAGGAAGTCCTCATGTTCTTTGTTGCACTGAAGAGTTTCAGTACATTGCTGAAGAGAGCCACCAGTTTGCACTTGTTGCAAGTGTAGTCAGAGAGGTTTTCTGGCAAGAAGACAATTATTGTACACACACACACTGAAGCAGATGACTTCTTTCTCCATCCCTGCAGATAACTGTTCTCTACTTTTAGAGGATAGTGACTCTTTGAAATATAAATGTGTGCACCACAAGGCACATGCCACTGGCTCAAAAGCTTGCTACCTCAACCAATCCAGCTTCCTTTCTGCTCATGGCGAATTCAGAAAAGGCTGCTGGGAAAAAGATGCAGATGAGCAGTTCTCCTTCCTAGAGCTCTGCTGAGGCACTGGAGGAGACTATCTATGGAGGAAGTAGATGAGGGGAGGTGATCTTGCTCCAAACAAACATAGCAATACCACCACTTACAGTTTACCACTTTAGCAGTATACCTCTAGATAATTTGTTTTAAAAAATTACAGGGGTACTGGAGGAACAACAGAAAGTGATCTTGTGAGGATCTAGAAACACATCTGGGGGATGGATGCGCCCACATCTGGTTTCACAATCTACACTGCAAGCAAAGCACTCACATTGCAAGGTGTCACCTTCCCTTTTAAAAGTCTGGAGAGCATTTTGCTGGGAAAGTGTCAAGAAGCACTGAAAAGCAACACTGAATGGTGATGATATCTGTAGATTGGCACCAATCTGGGGTAAGCCCAGAAAATTCCTTCCTCATCTGGTAGGTCAAAATTATCATCCTATGGTCCCTTTCAGGGGCCATATTAGACTGCATCATTCCCTCTAACATCCTAGTTAACATGTAGAATTAAAGTAAGAAGAAGAATATGGAAAGAAAGTGATTTTGATAAAATTTGGAAAGTATTTGTTAAAAAAGTATTACAGGCAAAAGATGGGAGGTTACCACCACGAGAAGAAATGAGATTCTGGAAAGATTAGGTAAGGGATAATGGCTCCAGTGAAGGGGAGCACTGTGGTGGGAGGGGGGTAGGGGAATTTATTTTCTTGAAAAGAATCATGGTAAAGAACTTATGTTAACTTTTGAAATTACTGTAGTTAATAGAACTATTGTGGTGTTTATGGCAATATTATGTGTTTTAGTAAATAAGTATTGATTGGATATTATAATGTATGATTATAAAATTAATAATTTTTTTTTTTAAAATAACATCCATATGGAGGAAAAGGTCTGCCCTTGGAATGAGCAATCTTTCTTCAAATCCTCTCTATTCAGCTTCCATGGAAAGTTCTGCAGCTTTTTTCTCCCTGACAACTGAGGTGGGGGGAGGGGGAGATGTGCAAAAGATGTGTCAGGGTAATCTGGGAGAGGCTTATTGAGCTTTCCTGGGCCCAAGATACACCCTGAAACTGTCTGGGCATTTATACTAGCCTTAGAGCCAGCACAGATTAATCGTATTAGGATATCCTGGAAACTTTGATTCTGGAGCTCTCTGAGATAAAGGTCAGAATTTATTATGCCTGACTGCAATCCTATATATACCAACCTGGGAATAAATGTCATCAAACCAAATGGGTCTTGCCATTAAGCAGACAAGCCCAGAACTGCAATTTTATATTTTACACAGTAGAGAAAGGGAATGGAACATAACTTACATAATAAAGCTATCAGGCTACATAGCAGTTAGGCTAATCTGTTATAATCTGCTTGGCAAAATGGGTTTTAATGCTGCAACAATTAAACAGATTAATTAGGAAGACTTTTTTAATCATCTGAAGGGATGTTCCCAAATAGGAAATACATTGTTAAAAAAGTTTTAAAACAGAAAAGCTGAAATCTTGTTCAACAGCTGATTATGTACACCTTCCAGGTACAGAGAACATCCTGGCAGACTTCCTCAGTTGTGCTCATGTTCTTCAGCACAAATGGTTCCTTTCCAACAAGGCTTATCGCTTTATTCCCACCAGATGGAGGACTTTACAAGTTGATCTGTTTGCCACTGCCACCAATGTGAAGTGCACTCGCTTTTGCTCCAGAGCAAAAACGTTCCTCCATGTATGGTCAGGTGCCCTACTATACATATTTCCATCCTTTCCCCTACTGGCAAAGGTAAAACTGGACAGAGACAGATTGAATGCAATTGTGGTCACTCCATATTAGCTCAGACAGCCATGGTTCACTCCACTTTTTCACATGTCCAGGGGATATCATATTACTCTTCCCCGGACACCAGACCTGCTCTAACAGGCAAGTTCTCCATCCCAATGTCAAAATGTCAGGACTCACGGCCTGGAGGATAATTCCGTAACTTTGCTTTGTCTCATAGTGGTCATATCTACTCTGAGGAAGGATTCCACCAGAAGATCCTATCAGCGTAAGTGGAATTCATTCTGTACCTGTGCATCTTCTAAGTCTGAAACTGCGACTCCCGCAGCAGTGTCCACAGTCCTGCACTTCTTGTTGAATCTTTGTGAAAATGGCCAAGCTTTCACCTCCATGAAACTGTATTTGACTGTGATTGTGGCACATCAACCACCATCACCATCTTCTGCTACTCTTTTTCCAAACCCCAGTTTTCTTAGAGATCTGGCATGTATGTACCCTCCCGTGGCTCCTCCAATTCTGCCTTTGTCACGGTCTTTGGTCCTCCTGTAGCTCATGCACAAGCCGTTTGAGCCTCTCATATCCATTGATGCGCATCTCCTGACTATGAAAGTGGTTTTCCTTGTTGCCATCACTTCTGCAAGATGGGCAAGTAAACTCACAGCTCTTTGCTCTTATGAGCCGTTCCCCGCCTCTCACTGGGACAAGGTCATTCTATGTCCAGACATTGTTTTTCTCCCTAAGATGATTTTACACTTTCATATGAACCAGGATATTGTCCTTCCTATCTTCTTCCCACAGCCATTGTCTTCCTTAGAACAAACAGCTTCATTGTTTGGATGTCTGTCAGGCACTGGTGTTCTACATCCAACAAACACCTGCTTTCTGGCACTCACACAGGTCATTCATCTGCTCTAGTGGACCCAAGAAGGGACAGCAAGTATCGTCTCAAAGGCTGTTGAAGTGGGCAGTAAAGACTATACAGTACACCTTTGTTATGAGCTGGCTAAACAACCTGTTCTGGCAGGCCTTAGAGTCCACTTTACAAGAGAAGTGGTTTCCTATATGGCTTTACTTTGGGGTGTTCCTACACTAGATGTGTGTAAAGACACAACATGGTCACGACCACCCACAGTCATTCAACATTAAAGACTAGACTGTAGGGCCAGGGAGGGTGCCTGCTTTGGACATGCTGTTCTCCCTTCTATTCTCCAGTGACCAGACCCACCATCCTATGGTAAGCTTCACAGTTACCCATTTGTGTGAGACACAGAGAGCACAAAGAAGAACAGGTTGCTTATCTGTAACTATGGTTCTTTGAGTGGTCGTCTGTGCCCTCACCCAATCCACCCTGCCTGCCCTCTTTCAGGTCCCTGTATTTCACAGCAGACTTTGAAACTGAGGGGACAGTAGCTTGGTGGGCTAGGATATGTATGGTAGATAGTGAGGGGGCAGGGTTCACACCATGCTACTCAGCTCTAGAACATTCTGAATGGGGTCTCTGCACAGGTGCGAAACCCATTTGCACAGATGATCACTTGAATAACCACAGTTACAGGTAAGCAACCTGATCTTTCCTTAACACAGGAAGGTGCTTTTTCTGTGATGTTGCCTGCTACAATGCATGTTTGCATCACCCTGAAACAAAGGCTAGCAGCCTGATTGTTAATTATGCTGGTGTAAGTCAGATTTATACCATTGCAACTCACATTGCAGAGGTTGGAATTCTGTTCCAACCACACAAAGATCAAAATCTCCCTCAAACCCACCTTGTAAGCAGTGCAGCCACAACACAGTCATTTCTATGTTGTCAGAGAGTGGAGGGATCGGTGGGACATATCCAGCCAACTTCCTGTAGCTATATGCACTGCAAGGATGTCATCTGCAGGGACCTTCCAAGGACCCCCCGAGTGAAGGATGATTTTGACATCCTAATTAGACTGCTTGTGTGAGTAGCTGTCTGTGCAAGTCAGATATTGACCTCACTGCTGAAACTGAATTTCAGTTATACGAGAAGCCCAAGTGACATTCTCTTGACTTAAAATGTTTTTTTTTAAGTACTCCTATTAGAATTACTTTATAAATCATACAGGATTCACATATGTCTCTTGGAACAACATCTAGCTTATCACTTACTTGTTATAATGGAGCTGCAGCATGTTTCAGTAGAATTTGTAAAATAAATAATATACTCTGTGCCAGGATCAAGTCCAGATACTGAATTATTCCCTGGAGTCTTCACTTCTGTTCCATTTGCAAAAGTTACATTACTTATACTAAAGTTGGCAGGCAATTGGATATGAATTTCTGTTGTTGATATTTTTATATCATTTATAGAAGTGCATTCGTTGGAACCTATAAAGGGGAAAAAAGAGATTTTTAAAAAAGGGAACAATAGCTATATACCTGGTATGTATCTAGACTTCCCCCTACTAAGTAAGTTTTATAATATAACATTCTTTTTTATTGTTATTATTAAGCATGGGAAAACTAGTTTGTCTCTTACATGAGCTCTGGACAAGAAGCAAGTTTTCTGCATAGTACAGAAGTGGCAGTGCTGATGAATGTGTTCTGTTCGGGCTCTGGGACCCAGAGATGACAAGAGACTAGACTTAGGTTACAATGGATGCCATGCACGAATATTGTGACAGAGCATTTTCATGGCAGTGGCAGAGAAAAAGGGCAGGGTACTGGGTGAACAGAGGTGAGCCACATCCTCACTGACCTTCTTTTGTTTGGAAGAGGGAAAGGTTAGATTTTCTAAAAGTACTGAGCATGTATGGAGATTATACTATAAACAGAGTAGTTTATGTGGCAGTCACAACATGCACATTACATCTTTGTAGATCTACAGAAGTTAAGCATTTGATACTAAAGGAAACATGCCTTCCAATACTGGGAAACTATTTAACACTGCTTGTTGCTGAGTGCCTTCAAGTTGCACAAACCTATCATGAAATTTTCTCGGCAGGATTTGTTCAGAAGGGCTTGCCTTTGCCTTCCTCTGAAGCTGTGAGAGTGTGACTTGTCTAAGGTCACTCAGTGGGTGTCCAGGACTGAGCAGGGATTCAAACTCTGGTCTCCTGGGTTCTAGTCCAGTGTTCAAACCACTCACTACATGATGCTGGCTCTCTTAACACTACTTAACCTCACGTAAAAAGTTAACTGCACTAGTAGTGTTGGTGGGACTGGGTTGGAGACTGGATATGGGGGACAGGGCATAGGTACAAAGGTGCTGGCTTTTAAAAGCATTTGTATAGGTTCGTTAAGAGTAATTTTTATTTGTTCGTAATTAACTATCAGACATGACAGTGAAATGTGGACAACATGGTAGAATGGTACTTACAGACAGCAGCCACTCTTATCTGTAAAAAAGAAAAGGAAAGGAAAAACATAAATAAACATCTGCAATGCTTTATCTGTATAGTGGCATATATTTGTACTGTTAATGTATACCGAGATACACAGCTATGTTAACACAAAGTAACTTGATTAAGAGCAAGAGCTTAGTTCTGTCAGCAAAGATTCTAGTATCTTGAAGGAAGAGTAACCAATATTATTATTATTTGGATCCAGGGGCAGCCTAGATTTCAAGGAAAGTTACTTTTCTGTTGCTAATGGAGTTGAAATTTTATTACCTATCTTTTATTGCCCTTTGTCCCTAGTTCCCACATGGCTGAGAAGAGGAGTGACCTCTGCCTGCACTGATATCCCTCTAGGCTATCTTAAATGACAACAGAAATATATCTGAGACAAACATCTTTGCCTGATGAAGCCAATGAAGCTTAGAAAGTTTTTATGATGCATTTTCTGCTTTTTGATTGGCCAATAAAGGTATTCTTCTTTTGTGGATTTTGGATTATGTTGCAAATATCATTATTGCAGTCTGACAAAATGCTTCGTGATTAGCTCTATTGTGATGACAACTTCAGCATAGTACCATCATGGTGGCCAGCACCAGGCAAATAAATCTATCCCTTCCCCTTGATCCAGAAATCCAACAAGAAATGCGGGGGAAAGTACATGAAATCTCAGCTTAGGAAAATAAGATTTATGCAGAAAAGGTAACTTACTCAAATAAAGACCCCGAAGATGTACAAACAAAAGAGGGAAATAAATAAATATATAATGGGAGAAAAGAAATGCAGGAGAAAGTTATGCATACATTACCACTTTCCCTACTGGGAGGGCTAGAAATGTTTATAAAAGTCCAGGTCATGTGTATTTTAACATGACTCCCTGCTGTTTGTTATTCTTTGTGGTTGACTCAATTTGTTTGGGCAGTTTCTGTATGTAGTACTTATGTTCTACAATTCACTTAATGACAACATTTACAATCATCTACTTATCATTAGCTATATTTCTGAAAATCTCTGGACAGTTGTATTCACATAGTCCTTCCTCCACTCCTTCCTCCATGCTGCTAGCTCTGGAGAATGTTTAGAATAATACTGCTGCTTGTAACAGGAAGAAAATGGAAGTAAACAGAGTGGTCCTTCCCTTAGAGTACTTTGTCTCTATAGGAGTATACTGCTTATGCTGTTTCATTATCCCAGCAAGCACTATATCACCAGGATAATATAAAAAGTGGTGCTTAGCAAAGAATAGCCATTATCATCAAACATTTAATGATGTGACAACAATTTATAACTGTTGCTTTTTTTATCCTTAAAAACCGTATTTCCAAACAAGTTTCACAGACTTGTTCTAAGATAAAAAAACCATAGAAAAATAATAGAAGTCTAGAACAGTGGATCTTAACCTGGGGTCCATGGACCCCCAGGGGTCTGTGATGTCATCACAGGGGGTCTGCGAAGGCTTGAAAGCTGCTTGGCCCACCTCCTCCCTGCAGTGGAGTGGCCACGTGACAGGAGCCAAAGCAAAGGCCTGTACATCATCATCATCAACGTTAATTGTTATTGTTTTAAATCTTGAGTTAAGTCTTGGGAGTCCATGACAACAAAAGATATTTAAAGGGGGTACCCAGTAAAGAAAAGGTTAAGAACCACCAGTGAAGAATAAATCAAGCCTAAGTTTTTACTAAAAGCAAAACTGAGGTGATCATACTTTAGACACATCATGGGATGGCATGACTGGAAAAGATGATAATGCTGGGAAGAGTGGTGGACAGTAGAAAAAGAAGAAAACCACACTACACATTACAGATTGATTCCTCAATAAAAAAAATTCAGAATACTGTGTTTGTAAGACCAGAGCTGGGCTGTTGATAATCAGGGCTCTTAAGAAGTCCATCATTCATTGGGCTGACTTATGTCAGCAAATAATAACAAATTGTAAAGATACAATTAGTCCACTTTTGTAAAGACATCTTGCATTTACATTGTTAAATTCAAACAGATTAATGGTATATTGTTCATACTTCCAAGCCACATGTATGGAATTATGACACTTCAAAGTAGAAGACCAACATACAGTTTACCCAGAACTTTTTGCAATACTGATGGCAAACCACTAGAGGCCACAACGAAACTACAAAAGTTATGTAACGATACTAAAGTAAATTTAAATACCTAATATTTACAACAAAGTTAAATACCTAATATTTACAACAGGGCTTTCTTTTGTCAACCAACTGATACATTTTGTTGGGCTGTGTTCAGGATCTGACAGGAGTAAACGATCCAGTATGGAAATTTATTGTACAAATGTCACAGGATTCAGTCTGAACTCCCCCATCTACATGCATTTGCTGGGATTGATAATTTGGAGCAGGTCATTACAAATTTGTGAAGTCGAAGGCTTTCACGGCCGGCATCCATAGATTTTCCTTGTTTTTTCCCCCTGGGCTGTGAGGCCGTGTTCTGGAAGAGTTTACTTCTGACGTTTCACCTGCAGGTGAAACGTCAGAAGTAAACTCTTCCAGAACACGGCCTCACAGCCCAGGGGGAAAAAACAAGGAAAATCATTATAATTTTTTTATTTTGACAGTTATACCCTGCCCTGTTTCAAAGATCTCAAGTCAGCTAACACAATGCAGTGAAAATAAATTCAAATAAAACAACTGAAAACTGAAATCCATAGGTAAAAAAGCCTACAACACGAAGATGGAGACATATTCAAATCCTCAATGTGGGGCTGTTTTTAAATACTTTTTTTGGAAACCAGCTGGTACAAAAAGCAGCTGCTCAAGTACTAGTAGGTGGTATCAAGAACTCTGACTGTGCAACTCCTATCAGCTACTTTCTGAGCCCATCTTAAAGTGCTGTCATTGGCCTTCAAAGCCCGGAAGAGTCTGGGTTCACCTTACATGAAGCACTACCATCATCTATACTTGTCTGCACTCTGAGATAACACATAATACAATTATCAATGTATTTCTTCCATTTTAATGTTTACAACAAGACAGTGAGTGGTTCCACATGCTAAAGAGGCAGTTGTAATACCTCAATTGAAAAAGCCCTCCCTGAATCCCACTATACTCGATAATTACTGACTTGCTTCCAGTTTTTTATTTCTAAGTGAGTTACTGGAGCGTGTGGTGGCACCCCAAATCCAACGATTTCTAGATCCATTTTAATCTGGCTTAAGGTCCAATTATGAGACAGAGAAAGCTCTGATCATCTTAGGGGATGACCTATCATCATCATTGTGGCCATTGTCATCATTTACCTATGCCTCTGTTGGTCCTCTTGGACATCATAGTGGTTTTTGATGCCATTGGCCACAGCATCCTTCTGGACTGCCTCACTGGGATGGAACCTGGAGACACTGCTTTACAGTGGCTCCATTTCATCCTGGAGGGGTGAATCCAGGTGGTACTGGGGAATTCCTGTTATACTCCTTGGCCATTGGTCTGTGGGGTCCCTCAAAGTTCCAAATGGATATGCCAGTGGTGGGGAGGGGGAAGGTTTGTCTTTGAGACTCTTAGTTTTTGCTCTAGCAGTCTAGCATAGTTACGCTGCTAGAAACAGTTATTTCACATTTTCTCATTGTGACACAGATTTTTATTTATTTATTTATTTAGTTTTATTTTTTTATCCTGTCTTTCTTCTAAAAGCCCAGAAGATGATATATTTTTTTTAAAAAAAACCATTCAAAACAGTAAGCTGAAATAATACTACAGCATGGTTAAATTAAAATCACAGTTTAAAACACACAAATATGTGGAAAGTGCATCACTCACATAGTAGAACACCTTTTATTTAACAATGGTTCAGTTGTGAAAAGACTGCATGCTTAACAAGGTCTCTCCATGCTAGCAAAATGAAAACAGGGAAAGGTTCGGCCTTGCCTGCCATAGTTGGGTGTTCATTTGTAGCCTAAGTTGTGTTGATTTGTACTGCTTGGGATCACATGAGGATGAAATTGTTTGCAGAGAAACTGTAAACAGATATGATAGCTGTACAACCTAACTTGGACAGAATATTTTCTATGAATGCCACCTCCTGACCTCTTGGGATATGCTGGTGGAGAGTTGCATAGGACCCAAGACAACACTAGTAACTTCATGAGATTCAACAGCTGCAGTCTTATCTGGACAGCTAGAATCCACCTTGTCAGGGAAGTCAAAGGAACAACGGCCCTGCAAAAAAGTTACTTTTTGGATTACAGCTCCCAAAATCCAGTAGCCATGCTGACTGGGGGATTCTCAGAGATATAGTATGAATAGTAACATTTCCAAGCTCTGACTAGTCCTAATACCCTAGTTAGATTTTAAAAAAAATAAAAATAGTTTATTTAATTCACTACTTTGTAATGTGATTGGTTATTTTTCATTTAAATGTATTTAAACATACTATGCGATAGAGCAGAGTTTTTATTAAACGTGTACTAACAGGACAATTTTTCATTTAAACATTTAAATAATTGTGATTTAAAATAAATAAAAGATAAGCGCACCAATTTTAGAATCATTATCACAGAACACACTGATAAAAGGCATATATGAAATTTGAAAATATGAAAAGGTTCTCTGCACCCCAAATAAATGTAGAATAGCAAAGTGAAGCAAAAAAACCCTGTAATAATAACTAACCATACATTAGCGAAACCCTGACCTCACCAAATCTACAAGATTAGAGTTATGCTACAGACTAGCTATACCAAACAATACTAAATAGTATAGTCATGATACACAGATTATTTACTTCATACATACTGGATTTTTGTACAACAGCCTACATCCAAGTCTTAACCTCACCTTGAGCAGACCCACTGAATGGACTACTAAATAGTAGATCAACACTTTCATAAATCCCACTGATTTAATTGCTCTGCTCTAGCTGGAACTGGCAGTTGGACGTAGACCACTATTTCCCTAAACAAGCATGTTACCAGAATGAGTGTATGTGTATATGTGTATGTGTGTGTGATATAAGAAAATATATCTAGCAAGGCTCCCATAGCACCATTCAACAATGTGTGCTTGTCCAGCTCTCTTTTGTTACCGTATCTATACAGACTCTTGAATCTGTATGTAGTGCCCTATAATTCTTCTCTCCAAAACAATCTATCTATCTATCTATCTATCTATCTATCTTTCTTTCTTTATCTTGAGTATGTTGCTGTTTCCAGTGTGTTGACTGGCCGCTTAGGAAACTGACCAACCAATCAAAACTCTGTTGGGCAGCCAATCAGCACACTGGGGACAGACCATTTTTAGTCCTTTCTAAAAATGGCTGTAGCAGAGGGGGGTGAGTAGCATGGGGGGATGTGACATGTGTGTAGCATGTGCCTGAGCATGGGAGGGCTGCACGGGGACACGCCTGGTGGCGGGGGTTGCGAGCCTGGCAGGGGATGGGAGCGCCTGGCAGCAGGGGTGCAGGCCTGGCAGTGGAGTGTGTGCTTGGTGGTGGGGGGGGGCATGAGCCTGGCAGCAGGGGGGTCAAGTTTGAAGGTATAAGTTACACCAGGTATAGCTAGTTTCTTACAATCTGACATACGGAGGGAAGAAGGTAGAATAGAGGTTTTATGGTATAGCATCTCTTAGGCCTCATTATGCCATACACACTATATCAGTGTTTTTCGGGCATCTATAATAAAGGCCTGACAGGCTTCTCCACCCCTAACATGCCAGGGATTGGTACCATGTTCATGCCCACTGGCTACAACTGTTTACAGTATGACCCCCATATCCACAGGACCCACACCTGTGGATTCACTTATCCGTGTCCAAAAAATATGTGTGCTCTAGGAATTTGCTATGTCCTCCAGCATGATTCTATGGTATGCTTCTGCTGGAAGTGGGGCAGGAAATAATTCAGTTCAATAGGGTTCACCACAATCCGTGGTTTCAATTTTCCGTGGTAAGTCCAGGAAGTATCCCCTGTGGATATGGGGGCCGCATTGTATTTCTTTCCTGGAAGCTCACTATGGACTGGCAGCTAATGGCTCACAGACCTACGCAGTCCACGGGCCACCAATTTAAGTTGTACGCTACTAGATCACAGTTTAAGAGGGTTGCCAGGTCAGACCTATCCCAGGCCCTGAATTTCAGAGTCCAGACTTCAGACCTATGGATGACCCCTTATGAAATCACAGGGGTTGGGCCCTGGTGGTATTACAAAGGGGATGATACAGGGGCAGCAGCTGCTGATGATAAGTTAAGCATCAAGAGCACATGGTATACTAATCAAATTTTTAAAAGTCTAACAATTAAGGAAAAAATACACACACACTTTAGACAGCAGTGCTTTCACCCCAAAATTGTTCCTCCTTTTTCTGAGGGCTACAGAAGAGGGGCCAGGCCCTGATACCTGGGGATCCTACTGTTCAAGCAGTCTCCAAGTTTGGTCAGTAGCAACATTTTACTAATTCCCAAAGTCTTAAAATGAGGGAAACCAGCCTTCTCATAAATCTGTCTTTAAAAACATGGAGAAAACATAAAAACTCACCCAGAGAGGAAACTTGGCTTATACAGTTTAGATAAGTGGCTGGGTTCACACACAAAAATGGAACGCATTTAGAAAACACAGATAGTCAAGCCACATACATTTAGCAGGGAGCAGAACATGGCAAGACTCCCACCCTGGAGAGATTTGTCCTATGTGGACTTTACCAGCGTACATGAAGAACTCACTGCCTAATCATATACAAGACTTCACTTATTGCAAAAGACATGCATCCACTCCTCTTCCTAGAAAAGGAGGAAGTTCCACATTGAAAAAAGAACTTATGAAGTGTTCCTAATTATGTTTTTGAAAAAGCAGTGGAAAGGTCAAGTAAACATTTGCCTGTATCATCTGCTTCCAAATAGTGAGCCTGGACCCACCAGTGTGAAGCGGGTCTCTGGGATACCAGTATTTTGGTGCTAGAAGACCAACTTCAAAGCAAGGAGTCAGCAGTCTCACTTGTGTCAGAATTTGGAAAACATAAATACAGAAAAATATCAGTGTCCTTTAATGAAGAGAGTCCAGGAACCATAACATTACTCTCTCTCTCTCTCTCTCTCTCTCATGCAATCCTCCTCTCCAGTCCAGAATATGCAGAAGAAATGCACGTTACACGTTCAAAGGCTGGTGCTGGAAATTTCCACAAGAAAGCTATCTAGCCTTGCCTGGAAAAGTGAAGGTTCAAGAAGCAGATGATTCTTCTCCACTATCCTACTCAGCTAGCAGTCTTTATTTCTATAGCACAGCACATAAGATTTTACCTTTTGCCATTTGACTAGTTGATAGTCTTCCCATGGTAATGAATCTGTGGACATTACACAAGGAATATGGTAGGTTTATCACTTACTGTATTGCTTGTTTTGGTGCCTGAAGCCATGTTTAAGAATAACCTTTTTTTGTACCAAGAAAGCATGAAAAGCGCAACTGAAACCCAATAAGAAAATTTTATTAGGGTGCTCTTGGACACTGGGTGATCAAACAAATTTCACCAATGACTATTGACGTTTTGCTAGATAGCAAAACATCTAGCTAGTAAAATGTGGGATAGACAATACTACTGTTAGGTAGATTTGTAACCAGTTGACCGACCAAAACCAAAGGGTGCTCACTAATGACTCCTCTTCATCCTGGAGAGAAATGACTAGTGGGGTGCCACAGGGTTCTGTCCTCAGCCCAGTGCTATTCAACATCTTTATCAATGACTTGGATGAGGGAATAGAGGGCATGCTTATCAAGTTTGCAGATGCCACCAAATTAGGAGGGGTAGCTAATACCCCAGAGGACAGGATCAGAATTAAAATGACCTTAACAGATTATAAGGCTGGGCTAAAACTAATAAAATGAATTTTAACAGGGAGAAATGTAGGATACTACACTTGGGCACTAAAAATGAAATGCACAGATATAGGACACATGGCTTGACAACAGAGCATGTGAAAGGGATCTAGGAGTCTTAGTGGACCACAAGCTGAACATGAGTCAGCAGTGTGGTGTGGCATTTAAAAATCCAATGCAATTGCAGGCTGCATCAATAGTATAGTGCCTAGATCAAGGGAGGTACTAGTACCACTTTATTCTGCTTTTATCAGACCTTACCTAGAATACTGTGGCCAGTTCTGGGCACCACAATTCAAGAAGGATATTGACAAACTGGAACATGTCCAGAGTATGTCGACCAAAATTGTAAAAAGTCTGGAAGCCATGTCCTATTAGGAGTGGCTAAGGAAGCTGGGTATGTTTAGCATGGAAAAGAGAAAGTTAAGAGGGGACATGATAGCCATGTTTAAATATTTCAAAGGATGCCATACTGAAGGTGGAACAAGCTTGTTTTCTGTTGCTCAAGAGACTAGGCCACAGAGCAATGGATTCAAAGTACAGGAAAAGAGATTCAACCTAAATATTAGGAAGAACTTCCTAATGGTAAGAGCTGTTCAACAGTGATATATGCTGCCTTGGAGTCTGGTGGTGTCTCCTTCTTTGGTGTTTTTTAAACAGAGGCTGGATGACCATCTGTCGGAGTGCTTTGTGTATTTCTGCATGGGGGTTGGACATGATGGCCCTTGTGGTCTCTTCCAAATCTATGATTCTATGATCTAGCTCATGGATTTTGGATGGACAGTTATACAGCCTTATTATGGAATAACGTGCATTTTTTCTGTATTTATGTATGTCCTGCTCAACCAAGTGGTTCCCAGCAAATGTACTCAGGTTTATGTGAATGAACAAAGATAGACAACTCAGAAGAAGGCACCAGAAACATACACAAAGAATTCAAGCTTTCCTGCTTGGGTCAAGCATTTCTAAGATAGATATTTGCTATCTGTTCTAGCCACCATAGAAGTTGACATGAGTGACCACTCACCTTTTTACACATGCATCTCAGGTGCCAGTTGAGCTGAATTTTTGCAATGATATGTGTAGGTGGCATCTGGAACATGATCTGCACACATTCTGATGTAAGTGCCTTCACAGGCACACAGTCAACATCCCCACTCTCACTCCCCACAAGTACATGATGGAATATATCAGGGAGATATTTAATGCTGTTTTGTGTGACATTGTTACAGACAAAAGACAGTAATCTCTTCACTTTCCAAGGAGAGCCTGAGTTTAGAGTTATCACAGTACAGTACAACCCCCGTATCTGTGGGGTATATGTTCCCAGACGTACCGTGGATACTAGAAACTGCAGATAATAGCGAACCCTATTAAAATGAATGACTTCTGGCCCAAGCATACCATAGAGTATCGCTGGAGGATCTAGAAGATGCCTAGAAAGACCACCTCTCTAGGCATCTTCTCAGTCCTTCAGTGAGACTCTATGGTCAGCTTCCAGTGGAAACATACCATAGAATTGCACTGGGGGACCTAGAAGATGCCTTGAGAGACCATATTTTTGTCAGGGGATGATAGGACACACAATCCCCAGCAGAAACAACAACAAAAAACACCCTGTCTCAGTAGACTCAGTAGCAACCCATTCCCAAGAATACTCACACACAGAGTGTTTGATGTCCAAATAAGCAGGAGACACTTTTATCTTCAAACTCAAACAGTTGCAATATATATAAATATTTACAATTCAAGGAGAAACTGCTTCACCAAGCCTTAGCATTCACAGGAAGAAGGAAGTGAGATCTCTCTCTCTCTCTCTCTCTCTCTCTCTCACACACACACACACACTCACACACACATATATATCTATATACAGTATATGACATTGCCCCCTAGTGGCCTGACTAGGCATGACTTGGTAGTTCATACAGCATGGTTCTGCAGTTGTTCAGCCATTTTATAATGGAGTTCAGTCTCTTAACTCCTGACAATTTTTTCAGGCACGGGTAAATGAATCCACAGATATGGGTCCCATGGACACAAGGGTCATACTGTATTAATTTGCATGGGTGTATTTTAGTGAAATAGAAACCTCCTGGTTGCTTTCCTCAAATTAGAGCTTCAAAACATATCCAAGAAGAGGCAGTTTTACAGCAATGAGGAAATAAAGGCTAACAGCATCAGTTATACAGTAAGCCCCTACTTATCCAACAGGTTAGGGACTGCAGCAGTGTCAGAAACCAGAACTGATCGAAAAACAGCATTCTGTTCGTAAGACCCGTGAAGCCTTTTGTGGGTGGCTCACTCGTATATGGGCAACAAACTGACTATGGCCTATTTCCAGTTTTTTAAATGGAATTCTTAAGTCTACCATAAATGCTCATTTAATTCTTAGCATAAAACCCCATCCCATGTTTTGTTGTGCTCCTCTTTTTCTGTGCTTCCTCTATTTCTGTCTTTAAAAAGCAACCAGCCAACATAGTTAGGTAACGATAAAAAAATAGATTAAAAAAACCCAGCACAGGATAACCCAAGCAAAGCAAAAAAGAATGCTATCCAACTTTCCACAACCAAGCGCACCACAGTTGTCATGTCCCAGTGACAACTGTACATCTCTTAGGCAATACTGTACTGTTTTATTAGTAATACCAGGTGTATGGTTCCCATTATCTCCCCTATTCTGATTGGTGAAATTTCACTGCCTTATTAGGCAACCAAGCCTCAGAATCATAACTGTAGCTAGTTGCCACCATTGCTTTAGTTCTTTCAACAGCATAAACCTAGTTATTACAGGCAGGCAGCTATACTGTATGTGTTGTAAATCAGGATTAGGCCTGGCACTGAATGAGTGAAGTTACATGTCAAGGCTGAGACCTCAATGAGGGCAGTGATCAGATTTTTCACTGCTTTCAGCTAGCTTTTGGGCTTCAGCCAAAGCAATTAATAAATCTAAGGGGGGCATTCAGTACAGCAACACTCAGCAGAGTTAACCAAGAAGTAACAACAGTAAAGAGTTTATTGCTTCTACATTCAATCATGTCCTCTCTAATTGGAGGGCGGGAGGCTATGTATCACTTCAGGGTGGACTACCACTCCTGAACTAGAAACATTACTTAGCAGAGAAGAACCAATAAGTGGAACCATATGTCTTTAAATTTATTTCAGGAGAGGAGAAAAATGACACAGCTGGCAGATAATATTGTGGGAAAATGTTTTATTACAAAGTGTGACTCGTATGTGCTGGAACTTTGGAATGAATATTCTAGGAACCGGACTATTATTTGATTCCTAAGCTTATGGATATCCTTTTAAGCTTAACAATGACTGGGGATTGAGGAGAATGGAGAGAGGAAAGGCAATACAATTTTAGATGACCAACCTCAACAAGATAGGTGAGTATCTTGAAGAAAGGCAAGCTTCACAATCAATGGTCTAAAATAAGAGTCACTGTCAGGGGAATCACATGGTGAAGCTTTTAATGGACCAAACCTAAAAATACAAGGATCAGTTTGGTGTTCTTTACCATTGGCAGGAGGAATACTGTACAAGGATAAGCTTTCTTCCATTTTTTCCCCTGAGCCTACACATCTCTCCCCATGACATTTCAGACTATAGGGAAGAATTGGTATAATACTCCTCTAATACATGAAATCTCCCTGTATATAGAAAACTAGCAAGTCAGATTCTCTAATCTAACCTACCCTTCTTCCTGATGGCACTTAGAAATGCAACATGTCTGCTGACAAAGACTAATATGAATAACAGCATATTAGGATCCATTGTTCATACAACCAATTATAAGTAATTCAGACACATTGGATAACCCACAATTAAGTGTGAATGGTAGCCACAATTTAACCCTAACAAAAACACAATAGATGCCACTTACAAATACGTAATGCTTCCACGTTTGTATAATCCCATGTAAATTAACCACAAAATTTCATTCCTGGAGGGTATAGTGGTGGACACTAGCATAAAACAGAATTAGATATTTCTTTAGGGAATGAATATCAGCAGCTGTTGGCTACAAGACCAGTGAAGAGTACTTTGTTGTTGTGTGCCTTCAAGACATTTTTTTTAAACTTATGATGACCCTAAGGGAACCCTATCACAGAGTTTTCTTGGCAAGATTTGTTGAGGGGGGTTGCCATAGCCTTCCTCTGAGGTTAAGAGACTGTGATTTGCTTATGGCCACCCAGTGGGTTTCCATGGCTGAGCAGGGATACTCAGCCATGGGATACTCAGCCTGGTCTCCAGAGTCCCAGTCGAACACGGAAACAACTACACCACAGTAGCTCTGGAGTATCTTCCATTCAAGAGCTGTTTCCCCTAACAACTAAGAAAGCAAATGGTGAGCCAACATTTCATTTCCAAATAGCTGAACAGCAGCAGTTGATTTTGGGGCCGCTTAGATGACCCCCCCCCAAAAAAATCCAAAGAATGTGGGCAGAATACCTTTTGTTTAGATGAGTGCCTGCTGGGATTGACCATATTGGGAAGGAGGGGGCTGAAAACTCCCAATAGATCGTGATAACAGCATTCACTGTTTCTTGCAATCATTTTTAGACATTGCATGAAAATGTGCATAACAGGTCATCTGAACAACCAATTCGAATAGGGGCACATAGAAGAACTCAAACATGACTGGTTGGACCTCGGCAGGGGCGGGCTTACGAGGGACAAAGCTGCTGGAGCTGCCATTGATTTTTGTTTTTTTGTTTTGTTCGTTTTGTTTGTTTGTTTGTTTGTTTTTGCCGGATGAACGATCATGTGCACGATCATTCAAGCGGCAGAGCAAAAAAAGAAAAGAAAAGGTTTTTTAAAAGCGGAAAATATCTCTTCCGCATCTGTCATCTTAGGAAAAAAAGGGGGAGGAGAATGGTGGGAGATTTTCGACAGGCAATTCACTCACAGCCACCATCTTTTTTCAGGGGCACGCTCCATGTAAACTGCAAACTTGGCCAAGTTTCCATGCCAGAGATCTTGCGAATGAATTGTGGGCACAAATGAACTCTGCTGCAATAGGGAGTTACGGCGCTATTTTGTGCTATTAATTCTCCCATCTACCTGCACTCTTTGATTCTCTGCTCTTTATATGCAGAGTGAAGGGAGGCCAGTGACTTTTAGAGAGAATTGTCCTTTTATGCAGTGGCAACCCAGTTACAGATAGCCCTTCTCAGAAACCCACTTGGCATTATGAGAGCCACATCTTTTTATTCCTCCAGGCTTTTTAGTCTTTCAGATTCAAAAACTGTTAGTGCTTTTTTTAGATCGTGACATTGTTGCTGTTGTATTTGATTTCATTTTGTGGCTATTTAAATTTCACACTGTACCTTGTTCTAGAATATTTATGTATTTTATAGGTTTTTTTTAAAAACAACAACAACTATGTTTTGTGACCCACCCACAGACTTTCTGCATTTCAGCATTAGCAGGGGCTGGCAAGTGAAGCCCTATCCCTCACATTGTCTCTACTTTGACTAAGGCTGATGGGAGCTGAAATCCAGTAATATCTTGAGGTCCACATTTTGATCACTCTGCTCTAAAGAAATACAAGAAAAATAAAAAAAAAACAAGCAAGCAAGCAGTTATAGTGCTTTATTGAGGAAAAACTGAAAATAGCCATCCATCTTATAGAAAAGTCACTTGCAAAACTGTAATTATACTAAAGAAATATTTGAGCTTTAAGAAATAACTTTTACCTCAAGAGTTTTTAAAATTTAAAATACAGGCAGAATGTCTTAACTTTTTGGAGAGGAATATCAAAGCATTTCCACAGCATTATCTATATTTGTCCTAAAGCTGGCCAGAAGACTGTTAATTTTTTTACAATTGGAAATTATTTTGCTTACAACTTCAAGATTCCCCTGGATTGCCTGGGTGGTTTTCAGGGACTGTTTAAGGAAGAGAGATCCATGAGGACTGCAGCCTTGAGAAGCCCATACAGTTCTCCTATTTCATTTGGCTAAAGAAGACATTATCAATGCAATTTGAAGCTGGTTTCCAGAGGCATTCCCCAGCTGAAGCATATCTGTTAAGCTTCAACAACATCACTGCTGTTGAGATAAACTGATCTTAAATTACTATCAGGTCATGGTGCAGAATTTATAGGCTGTGCCACTGTGATCTTGGAAGCTCTTCCAATCTTTATTCAAGGGGTACATGGCAAGGCTGCACTGGGCACTTGACAGTGTGGCTGATAACCACCTGAACAGTACTGTTGTCCCTCCACATTCATGGATTTGACATTCACGGATTTAAGTATTCACGGCTTGAAAATATTCTTTAAAAAATAATAATCCAAAAGCAAACCTTGATTTTACCATCTTATATAAGGGACACCATTTTGCTATGCCATTGCATATAATGGGACTTGAGTATTCACGGATTTGGGTATTCACAGGGGGTCCTGGAACCAAACCCCAATGAATGTGAAGGGACAACTGTATTAATCTGGGAGCTTTTGAACAACTTATGCATGAATATCTGTGTGCATGATGGGTTTTTGCACCTATATTTAAGAGACTCTGCTTTGAAGAAAATTGTGTCATAAAACACTAACTCACAAATTCTTGGTGGAACTTTGTCTCATTCTTACAAGCTTTTATCTCTGCCTTCTGAACTACGGTAATAAGGTTGACTCCATTTATAACATTAAGCCAAGCTGCAAGCACATTTTGGGGCCCAGTTTAATCATCCCACCAGAAGCATCAATCAGCCATTCAGGAGAGCTTTTGGGCACAAGCAGTCCATAGGTTCCACATTCCTCATCCCTCAGCTAAAAGCTGCTATATTATCTCGAGAGGAAGATATCTAGTCTTATGCCCATATCACACGTACAGATCCTATCCACGGAGTATTACATAGAAGGTCAAATTGAATGTCACTCGAAACGTCTTCTTTATAGGTAAATATGATTCCCATATGCTGAGGGTGCTATTCCAACAAGATGACTATGTTAATAGCACCCTCAGCAAATAAAAATCTCTATATAGTTTCAGAAGAACCACCAGGGATTCTCATCAGCCCTTCTTATGCTAAAACTAAAGAGTCACTGCAAGCTTGGTTCAACTCATCTTCAGGAGTCACATCAAGTACAACAATGGCCAGGTTGGATGCACAGAACTATTTGGCACCATGTTCAGGATAATATTAAAAAACCATGCAGAATTTATTTATTTATTTATTTATTTATGATATCTTTTCTGACTTGAAAAGCATCAGGACCAGGAAGAGACAGTACTATAAAGTGCCACACAGTTTGGCAGAACATATCGTGCCAGGGGAAGAATATATACATCATTTGTGATATGTTACCCACCCACCAGGAAATATGGGTTACAAGACTTGGCTGAGGCCCAACTATGTAAGTATGAAATAGATTACTGCCATGAAACCTAATGGAGCATGCAATCTCTCCTGTTGTTAGGCCTTGGTAAAGGCTTGGGCAACTGATAAAGAGAACTACACAAGAAGACAGCTATGAGGGTGGGTGGTTCTCAGGGCAAGGAGGCTGGTATCTGGATAGGATTGCACTGCCTGGAGATCCTCCTTGATTCATTTTGCCTCAGAGATCTGTGTTCTCACCCTGGTTTATGGTGATCTTCAAAGAGATATATTGCTGAAACTGAACTCCCTGAATTGTGGACTTCCTCTGCTGAGAGCTGCAATTCAACAACACCTGGCCTACATAATGGAGTAAAGGAAGCTAAGTCCTAAAATCATAGAATCATAGAGTTGGAAGAGACCACAAGGGCCATCCACTCCAATCCCCTGCCATGCAGGAATATATAATAAAAGAATTCCTGACAGATGGCCATACAGCCTGTGTTTATAAACCTCGAAAGAAGGAGATTCCACCATACTCCAAGGCAGAGTATTTCACTGTTGAACAGCTCTTACCCTCAAGAAGAAGTTTTTCCTAATGTTTAGGCAGAATAGTTTTTCCTGTAGTTTGAATCCATTGCTCCGCGTCCTCATATATATGAACAACAACTATGGCACTGTTGCTGACATCATATTTTGTTGGCTTGTAAGTAAACATTTGCTTAGCCATCTCAGGTAAGCAAGAAAATCCTCCAGGGCCCCAGGCAACAAAGCTTTACCAAAGCTGGGCGATGAATTGTTTTCACAGATATGTGTGGTCAATTAAACGATTAAAACCTTTTGGTAGGCTACTAAGTCTGTTAACTTGTTTGAGGGTTGGACTAGTTCTGGTGCATATTTTTCTTCATCCTCTCCATCTCCCATAGATGCCTGCTTTCTCTCTGCATGGATATTTCAGAGACATGTACCACCCAACATGTCCCTAGATTTATCTGGGGCACCAGTCACAGAAGCATTTTTAAACACTTCAGAATGGTATGAAGGACTACAAAAAATATAACTTGCCAAGTTCCTCTAGAGAGGCTATTTTGTCCGCTGATTACTCAGCTTAAGCACTCCAGGCACAATGGTAAACAGAACGACTCATTATTTCCCTTCAGTCAAGATTGGGAAGCCACTCCCAAACAAGTCAGACTGGCTGGAGTATCTCTTGATGACAAGTTTTAGAATGGTTTGATGCTTAACTTCTAATTGGCATTTGAATATGCAGTCCATTTAACAACAATGAAGTAAGACAATATCTGCCATCCAAGGAGGGAAGGAACAACTCTTGGCATCTGTACAGCAAGATTTCAGCATTCAACTGCAATTGCGCCACTACCAGCTCTATGTTTTTAGCTAGCAGTTACCAAAAAACCCCTCTTTCTCTAGCTTTTCTTTGCAAACGAAGATTCAGGAAGGACTCATCCCGCGCTTTCTGCAAGCGTGCTGATGACTAAAAAGGCCAAAAGATAAACGAGTCCGGTTGCAGAAAGCACAGCAGAGGTCTCCTTAGGTGATGTTTCCGGGTTGTGATTCTTTCTGCGTTGTCGTTTCTCTTCAAGGCTTGTCCAGCGTGAGTTCTCAAATAAGGCTGCAGCATTGTGGATAGTGCATCTCCATGCCTCCCGATGTGAGGCCAGGGCAGACCTTTGTTGGTGATCAATTTGGCCGAGCCTGAGATGTTGTTTCAGGGAGTCCTTGTATCGCTTTTTTGGAGCGCCCCTCTTACACTGACCTGTGGCGAATTCACCATAGAGTACTATTTTTGGGAGGCAATGGTCCTCTATCCTAGAAACGTGCCCTGCCCAGCGCAGCTGTGTTCTCAGTATATTGGCCTCAATGCTGGTGATCCCTGCTTGCTCACGGACAGCAACATTCGTCACACAGTCAGTCTAGTGTGTATTTAGGATTGTGCGTAGACAGCGCTGATGAAAGTGTTCGAGGAGTCGTAAGCGGTGGCGATAGGTGATCCATGTTTCAGACCCATAAAGGAGAATAGACAGTACAATGGCTCTATACACACTGATTTTTGTGCTTCGCCTCAGATGTTTATTACTCCAGACTCATTTGTAAAGTCTTCCAAATGCACTATATGCCTTTGCTAATCTGTGATTGAACTCTTTGTCAATCTTGGCATCTGAAGAGATGATGCTTCCCAGGTAGGTGAACTGCTGAACAGACTTAAGCACAGAGTTGCCGACGGCAATGTGGGGATGGTGGTGTTCGTCCTGTGGTGCAGGCTGGTAAAGAACTTCTGTTTTCTTCAGGTTGACTTCCAGCCCAAACAGCTCTGCAGCTGTTGCAAAGCAGGATGTTAGGCGCTGAAGAGCTGCTTCTGTGTGGGCAACAAGGGCAACATCATCAGCGAAGAGCAGCTCACGGACTAGATAGTTTAGAGTCTTAGTGTGAGCCCCCAGATGGCTTAAGTTAAACAAGCTACCATCAATACGGTAACGTATATAGAAGAAGACAACCAAAAAAACACCCACATTAGAGCCAAATAGAGAAGTTACCTTAAGATTAGAGGTGTGTAATCATGTTACTCTCCCACCTACATTTTCTTAAAATATCTCTGTTTTGCATTTAATGACATTGTATGCTCCAATATGGAAAAATATGTGGAACAGGAAGTGCAAAGCACATGCCCCTCCTGTCCCACCTCCTACTCTGCAACAAAACCACGATCAAGAAGAAGATACAGGTTCAGTGAATCAGTAAATACAGGAGCATAGCCCAAACTGATACTTCCATAAATTCATCATCTTTGAGAAACAGATAAAGAATTCACTAACCCTGAATTTAAACCCACTTTTTCCATTTTAAAGGTGTAGAAGATTAAATTAATTAATAAGGTTAATAGAAGCTGAGAAGGGAATTAAATCTGTGTCTCCCCAGACAAGTCCAACACTGTAGCCATATCACACAGACTCCCATATTGTCTTTATGGTTGTAAGGTCTTTCACAGTTTATAGTGAATGCATGCAGGAAGTTGGAGAAAGCATAATGGGCATGATTCCATGCTATGCACATTCATCATAATGTGTTAAGGTTATACAGAAGCACTTAATTTCAGCTGTATCAAGCAAATACAGGCAACACTTATACAAAAGAGAGCCTACTTAATCTAATGGGACTTGGGCACTAAATAAGACAGGCATACTGAAGTGGCATAGACCTATAGAATGTAAATCTTATACAGCCAATTTAAAATGACAGAATAAGAAAACACCAAAGAGGTACAATGAGACACCATATTTCAATCAAGTCCTAGATTACTGATTTTCATGCCATTTCATTCAAGCATTTGCCATTTTTTAAGGTAGATAATTCTTCTGTCTCATTTTTTGGCTCTGTCCTCTTGGATTTTGGATATTAACTTGTATATAATCTTCCTTTTCTTCCACACTCGGTTATACTAAGAGAACTCAATGTGTTTCTGTTAAAAAGTTTACTTAAGAAACAGATTCCTATCGGTGCCCTTATAAAAGAGTGGCTCTATTTGCTACAAAGTCCTTTCCAAAACTCAGCCCTGTTTTGCTGATGAATAACTTAACATTTACTCCAATAAACACCAAATAACTTTTTACAAGCAGTATTAAGAGTGAAGACAGGCATACATTTTAAATTATGGTGGAAGTAGTTTTGACACACAGCTGTTGTGTTTTGTGGCACATATATTCAGAGCAGCTAGTGAATGTCAAAAGCATTTCCACCATATTTCATAATTTGTGGTGGTTAATCTGTGTTCTGCTTCCCCTACATTCAGCTGCAAAGAATGCTGAAAGCAGTTGTATTAACCCTCTTAGACACTGTAGCCTGGCTACAAATGATTCTAGCTCAAGCTTGGTTTTGGCCTGGGCATCACCCAGATTCTAACCGGCTTTTTAGAACAGTCTAGTCCCTGTATTTCCCCCATTTTATTGTCTATCACCTGCCTTCCCAATCCTGACCTGCGCTAGAACTGTCCAGCATCCTTTATTCCAGAACATCCTCAGGTCCCATTTCACTCAAGAGTAGTACCTCTATCACAGTGGCTGGAATCCTATTGATTAGTCCCAAATACAGTAACCTATTCAATCAATTGTTGACTGATGAGTCAACACACAGGTAAATCCCACTGATTGAATAGGCCTACTCTGGTCAGGACTAACAACAGGATTTAGGCCTCTGTGTTCTTGTTTGTCCAAGCTGAAGCACCAACACAGACAGTAATTTAATAGTTCCAGAGTGTGTTTGTTCTAACAAATGTAGGTCGCTTCAAATTGTGACTTGTGACTAGCACTTAAAAAAAAAAAAGAGAGAGAGAGATTGAGAGAGAGAGAGAGACCAAACGCAGGAAGAAAAAATAAGTTGCATTCATATCTTGTCCTTTCTCAAAGAACTCAGCATACCTATGTAGTTCCTCTCCTATTTATCCTCAAAAATCATGTGAAGAAGACTAGGGTGAGTAATCCTGGATCATCTTTTTGAAAGGGTTTCAAACATCAGTCTCTCTGTTCAAGATTCTATTTGCTATATCAGTCTTTCCCAAACTAGCACCCTCCACATATTTGACTGCATCTATAGAAAACTGTATGTGAAGAGAACTCTATGCATGCAATAAAGGAAACATGAAAAAGCAAATGTTGAAAGAAAAAGAAAAAAAGCAAAGGAAACCATGACACTCCACAGAAAGTGGTGTCTAAAGTACTGGTACTCTCAAATCCATAACTGGTCAATAAGTTTGTTAGACCAAGGTGGAAAATGTCACAAAATAGTAATTAAATGGCCTCTGACCACATGGAGAACCCAACATGCATACAATCATATATGTGTCAGCACTATGAAGACAATCAAATGGTTGTGTATAGGGCTTCTTCTTCTCTATGCATTCTTTGAACACTGAAAGAGGCTACAGATAGTCACCAATAAACCTCATCAGCTTTCCAACCCATAAGTTCCACAGCAGACAAAATACAATATTTCCTTTTTTATGTTTGGATAAAACACTTTATCAATAATTATCAGAAAGCAATGTGTCCCTTTAACAGAAGGTTATCATTACAAGAGACTTTGCAAATCATAAGCAACATGGAAAAAGAAAATCCCAAATGAAAACTGGATGAAGGGGGGGGGGATTCTCTTCCGGCAGCAGAATTCTATGTTCTGACCTTTCTGTGAACTCTAAATAACAAGCTCATAATTTCACAAAGCTTTTGGAATGGAAAGCATGTTGTATGATGCTAAAGAATCCAAGCCTCTGACTACTTTTGTTATGTAGCCAAATAATGTTAAAACAGACTTGTGTTTAATAAAGTGTTTCCTGTGAATTGAGCAACTTGTCTACTATACAAAACTATATAACATTGCATTTTTACCACTTGTGTATACAGAAGAGTATACATTTATACAGAATTGTATATAAATTTTATATAGTTTATTATATTATATTATGCCAGCTATATATATATATGTAGCCAAAGCTAGCTGTGTACTTTGGTATCAAATGTCAGTAGAACCGGGTCTAGTGAGTGAGGAAAAGGAAAATGTACTGCAATAACACCAAGGTAAAAGCCCAAACAAAATGGTGCTGGAGGACCCCAAAACAAATAAAACTTTGGTGATATTCAATGAAAAATATTTAAGGCAAGATAGTAATCCAGAAACTTCAGCCCAGTATTATTATTTTTTAGAGACCTGGGGACAGCAAACTCTGTCTCTTGTTCAGCTGTAAGTATAGCTTATAATTTGTAAGTATAAGGAAGAGCTCAGAATCTGAGCAGAGGTAAGGAAAAGTTAAATCCTCACCATAAAACTGGCCATCACAATAGGTGCTCACTAATGGACTTAAAAGATCAGCAAATACATACATACATCCTAAATAAGCACGTACAAAGTATGTTCTCTAATTTTCACAACAGCCTAGGGCACACACATTATTTTGTTAAGAAGTAGCACTGGCAAAACAAAAGTTAATCCATGTTCTGACAACCCTTAAACATAGCAGAAGGGTTCCCATCTTAGTTTAAATTCTCTTCAGATCTTTTAAGCCCCAGTGATCCCAGTGACAAATAATTAAGCATATTCACTCCTCTCTCTCTCTCTCTCTCTCTCTCTCTCTCTCTCACACACACACACACACACACACACACATCACAAAAAGAAATGGGACTTCAAAGTGGCTTATTTGCGGGGGGGGGGGTGGGGGGGAGGAAACCCAGCCCATGAGAAGTAGGAAAGAATGTGAGCAGAAGAAAAAATAATAATAAATCCAGAACAGAAATATGACTGTGAGATAAGAGAAAGCAAGATAGTTCAGAGAATTTTGAAAAAGACTGCAAGTGTGTGTGTGTGTGTGTGTGTGTCTCCATCCCTCCAAATGCTGTTGAACTACAATGTCCATCATTTCTTGCCCTCTCTATGCTGGCTAGGGCTAATAGGAGCTGCAACCCAACAACTTCTGGAGGATCACATGTTGCCTAATCCTCTTGCAGATAAATATCCACAGAACAGATTTCAGTTTGAAGTTTGCCATCACAATTTCTGCTGAACCATCATTAACACAAGCACCTTCTTGGCAAGGTATTAGACTGTACTGTACTTTTTTTGGCAACTTAAAATGAAAAATGCCACATGCAGTCAAATACAAAATATTTACAATAACTAAGAATATTTGAGAGACAGCATGGTGTAGCGGTTTGAACACTGGTCTATGACTTTGGAGACCAGGATTCAAATTCCCACTCAGCCATGGAAATCCACTGCATGACCTTGAGCAAGTCACACCTCAGTCTCAGAGGAAGGCAAAGGAAAATTGCCTCTGAACAAATGTTGCCAAGAAAACTCCATGATAGGTTCACCTTAGGGACCACATAAATCAAAAACAATTTGAAGGCACACAACAACAGCAGCAGCAACAGCAGCAACAACAACAACAACAGCATTTATTCCATGGTGGTATATTGCAAGCAGATTTGTAGACACAGAAAACACTCCAATAACTTCAGTACTGTACTCTGACTTCAGGGAAAACCAATCAATAAAACCACAATCCAAGTTTATGCTTCAAGTACAGAGGCAGAAGATGTCATGCCCCCTGCCTTGAGAGATTATCTTTCTTGGAAGAAAAAGCAGACATATCAGTGGAGTCCGAGTGGATACCAGATAGCCAGCTGAGTCCTCGTTTGGTTCAGGGGAACTAGAGGAGAGCTTCCCAGTCCCTGAGAAGGGCAGAGACTCTGGCATCTGGCTCAGACCATCCCCCACATATGGAGTGAAAGGCTGTATTCAAGGCATCAGGGAGAACACAGCTGCAAAACGTGCTCCCTAAATACTACCTGGAATCAGGGCATGGCTAAGCTTGCCGCCTTTATAATCAGGGAATTTTCTCAAGCCAAATTGATGAATATAACTTCAGTTCACCTCTTAAGGACTCAGCTCTTGTAAGTACTGGATTTATGGCTCTAAGACTGTTGAATGATTCTGCTACCCAACTCTTGAGCTCTGTTCTGATTTACACCTTTTTTGACTCTCCATTGTTTGCTACCAGATACTTCTTGCTTCCATGGCTTTTGACTTTGGCAGTTGGAATTCTTGTTCAGAGCTGAGAGCAGGATAAGAAGAAATTGAAGGCTTCTGTGCTGGAATCTAGGAGGAAATTGACCACAAACCCAAACAGGACATCTTGATAATCATAGGCAATTAGAATACAAAATTAGGAAACAAAGTAGAATTGAAGATAGTAGGAAAATTTGGCCTAAGATCAAGAAATGAAGCAGAAGAGCAACTGACAGAATGCAGCCCAAGAAGCAATTGGATACATGGACATTACCTGATGGCCAATACAGAAATCAAAGAGACTATATACTCAGAATCAAAAGATGGAGAGCCTCCATTCTCTCTGCAAAAACAAGGCTAACAGCAAATTGTGGCATAGACCACAAACAGCTGCTATTAAAAAAAAAAACAACTAAAGAAGAACATTAAATCAACCACTGTGCCAAAATGCAACCTTAAAAAACATCCCCACAGAATTGAAAGATGATATAAAAACTAGATTTACACAATTAAGCCTAATTGACCAGGAGCCAGAAGAACTCTGGACTGAAGCAAGGGACATTATCAGGGAGGTATTCAAAAAGACACTATCTGCAGTCAAAAAGAAAATGAAGCCTCAATGGATGACAGAGGAAATTCTTCAAGCATTTTAAGCTGAACCTACAAGTTTAGAAAGTGAAGTGGAAGCTGCACTCAGGGCACTTGGGAGAAATAAATTACCAGGAAGGAATAGATATCATACGGATAGAGCTGCTTCAAGCTACAGAGACAGAATCTACTATAGTTCTAACTAAAATCTGTCAGCAAATATGGAAAACAAAACCATGGCGCACAGCTTGGAAACACTCAAGATACATTCTAATCTCCAAGCAAGGAGACACCAGGGATTTTAGTAACTAAAGGGCCATTGCATTAATCTCCCATGCGAAAAAGAAAAAGAAAAAGAAAAGAAAAAAAGAAAAAAAGTGTTACTCAAAATCCTATAACAAAGACTTTTACCATACTGTATATGGAGTGGGAAATACTAGATGTCCAAACTGGGTTCAGAAAAGGAAGAGGGACTAGGGATTATATTGCAAATACTGTATATGTTGGCTAATGGCATGCACCAAAGAATTTCAAGAAGAAAATTGGCCTGTGCTTTATAGATTATAGCAAAGTCTTTGATTGTGTAGATCATGAAAAACTTTGGATTACTCTTAAAGAAATGGGTATGCCACATCCTCTTCGTCTTGGAAAGATGTGACCAGTGGGGTGCCACAGGGTTCTGTCCTGGGCCCAGTGCTATTCAACATCTTTATCAATGACTTAGATGAGGGAATTAGAGGCATACTTATCAAATTTGCAGATGACACCAAATTGGGAGGAGTAGCTAATACCCTAGAGGACAGGATCAAAATTCAGAATGACCTGGATAGACTGGAGAGCTGGGCCAAAGCTAACAAAATGAAATTCAATACGGAGAAATGTAAAGTACTGCATTTAGGGCGGAAAAATGAAATGCATAAATATAGGATGGGAGAGACCTGGCTGAATGAGACTATGTGCGAAAGGGATCTAGGAGTCCTAGTAGACCACAAGTTGAACATGAGCCAACAGTGTGATGCGGCAGCTAAAAAGGCCAATGCAATTTTGGGCTGTATCAATAGAAGTATAGTGTCTAGATCAAGGGAAGTAATAGTGCCACTCTATTCTGCCTTGGTCAGACCTCACTTAGAATACTGTGTCCAGTTCTGGGCACCACAATTCAGAAAGGATATTGACAAATTGGAGCGTGTCCAGAGAAGGGCAACTAAAATGGTGAAAGGTCTGGAAACAATGCCTTATGAGGAGAGACTTAGGGAGCTGGGTATGTTTAGCCTGGAAAAAAGACGGTTTAGAGGCGATATGATAGCCCTGTTTAAGTATTTGAAGGGATGTCACGCTGAGGATGGAGCAGGCTTGTTTTCTGCTGCTCCAGAGACTGGAACACGGAGCAATGGGTGCAAGCTCCAGGAACAGAGATTCCACCTCAACATGAGGAGGAACTTTTTGACAGTAAGAGCTGTTCGGCAGTGGAACACACTCCCTCGGAGCGTGGTGGGGTCTCCTTCCTTGGAGGTCTTTAAACAGAGGCTGGATGGCCATCTGTCGGGGATGCTTTGATTGTGATTTCCTGCGTGGCAGGGGGTTGGACTGGATGGCCCTCGTGGTCTCTTCCAACTCTGCAATTCTATGATTCTATGATTCTATGATTGTCCTGATGCATAACCTGTACGCAGGACAAGAGGCTACCACCAGGACAGAATTCAGAGAAAAGGAATGGTTTCTAATAGGCAAGGGGGGTTGGGCAAGGCTACATTTTATCACCCTATCTGTTTAATTTGTATGCTGAACATATCATACATAAACTCAGAGGAAGAAGGCATGAAAATTGGAGGAAGGAACATTAACAATTTAAAATATACAGGTGACCTCAGACTACTAGCAGAAAATAGCAAAGACTTGGAACAATTACTGAAGAAAGTCAAGGAAGAAAGTGCAAAAACAGGTTTACAGTTGAAAATTACAAAAACAACAGTAATGACCACAGCTGATTTATATAACCTTAAAGAAGATGATGAAGACACTGAAATAGTGGAAGATTTTCCATACCTTGGCTTAATCATTGATCAAAATGAAAACTGCAGTCAAAAAAATCTAAAGAAGACTAGGACTTGGAAGGGCACTAGACAAGATCCTCAAGTGTCAAGATATATCATTGAATACTAAAGTTAGAATTGTCTATGCCACCATATTTCCAATTTGTATGTATCGTTGTGGAAGCTGGACAGTGAAGAAAGCTGATAGGAAGGAAATCAACTCAATTGAAATATGGTACGGGGGAGGAATTCTATACATATCATGGAAGGCTAAAAAGACCAATCAATGGGTCCTAGACAAATCAAGCCTGAACTCTCCCTAGAAGCCAAGATGACTAAACTGAGACTGTTATACTTTGGCCATATTATAGAAGACATGACACCCTAGAAAAGATAATAATGCTTGGTAAGGTAGCAGGCAGTAGGAAGAGGAAGACTGTATTCCATATGGATAGACTCAATCAAGGAAGCCAGAGCCCTGAGTTTGCAAGAGCTGAGTAGGGCTGTTGATGATAGGGTGACTTGGAAGGCTCTCATTCATATGGCTGCCATAAACTGAAGACAGCAGTTAACAGCAGCAAATTTGTTGGAAATAGTACAATATCTGAACAGTCACGACAGTGCAAGATGCTAAAAATTCCATCTCCTTCTTAATGAGAATACACAGTTAATTGGCAGGAGCATCCAAAAGCTGCATATCTGAAAATCTGCTAGAGCAGCAAAAAACAAAACAAAATAAAAACTTAGGAGAAGGGGGAAGTTTGAATGCAGAACTATAGAACAGCTGCTTCACCAATTTTCATTTCCTTTACTCTGCTGGCAAGAACTCCCAGGAAGGAGGAAAAAACATGTATTTAGGCTATATCTGGGTTTAACTGTATTTGAGGTTAACACAGAGGTTTATTCTACTGGGTGGGATACCTCACAGCCATGTTGAACATAATCCCATTGGTTGTCATGAGGGAAAAACAATACCGTACATACATGTATGTTAGGGCAGCTTTGAAGTTAGAGTTCTGTTTCACTGTTCTTGGGAAGGAAAATAAGAGTGCATTGGTGAAACTGGTACTTTGCATATGGATTTCAGTTTGGGAGGCACTATGCACAAAGACACACACTTCTCTTTAAAGATTATCGGATTAGCTAGGTGAATTATAAGTAACAGAAATGAAGTGAGCTCAATAGTACAACCAACAAATACTAAAAAAACGTAATACACCCAGCTCTAATCAAATGACTGAGGTCTTGTCAGCCGTAAACAGAGACAGAAAATCTCAGTTAACTAAAAGATCATTACAGATCACTGATGCACAGCAACAAAAACAAAGACACTCACTATTCTTTGCGGCATTAACCCCAGTAACAAGAAATTTCAATTGCCTTGTATTTCTGAAGCCTCATCTTAAATATTCAGCGCTTATAACATCACTTTATAAAAGTAAATTGCCCTTGGTATCCATGGGCTAGGTACCCACGGATTTGCACAACCATGGATTTAAAATGAGGATTTTTAAAAAATTATCTGTAATCAACTGCAGCCAGGTGGAGAAGCGGTTCCAGGGTAGTAGCAGAGGCACCATGCACCAGGTAAAACCTGGGCACCAGACACACATTCTTCCTGCTTCAGCTGTGGCAATTCTGCTCCCACAGCAAAAAGCAGGAAGAATGTGCGCCTGATGCTCAGGGTTTGCCACTGCCACCATCCCCTCCCTTTGCTGATTGAAGTCAATCCCAGGATGATTCTACCATGGGAGACAGAAGCAGCAAGTGGCAATTAGGAAAATCAACCAGGCAAATCAGTACTTGTATTGGATGCAAATGTTCCATTCTTGCATGTGCATAGATACAGAAGGGGATGGGAGACAACATGTCCAGGAAAAGTCACATGCATTAGCTCCATTCCCCTCTCCGGGCTAGATTGGGGTAGGTGGACAACTTATGTGGACAACTATATTGAGCAGTGTGACAGTAGCAGCTGGAAACAGCAGTGCTGTGGTTGTGAATATCTCTTCTGGATGTACCCAAACCTTTGACCCAGCAGATACTGGCCAGCATCATCCTGGGATTGACTTCAATCAGCAAAAGGGGGAGGGGAAGCAGTGACTACAAGCCTTGAGCATCAGGTGCTTGCTGCTTCTGTCTCCCCCGCCAGAATCATCCTGAGATTAACTTCAATCAGCAAAGGGGAGAGGCAGCGGTGACAAGACCTGAATGCCAGGCACACATTCTTCCTGCTGGGAGCAGAATCAGAGCCAAAGCAGGAAGAATGCATGCTTGGTGCCCAGGCCTTGCAGCCCTAGCCTCAACTACTGTCCTGGGACCACTTCTTGGCCTGGTTGCAGATGATCTCAGGTAAAGTTAAATAGTAACTTGAGCATCCATGCATTCTGTGGTATCCGCAGGGAACCCTGCAACTAAACCTCTGTGGATACCAAGGGCCCACTGCACAATGATAGAAAGCGTAACCTGTTCTGTTACTTTTTTGCATTGCTTGTTATCTTTCTGTTACAGTATTTTCTTCTACTTTTTCAAGACAAACAGCTTGGGGCTGATAAAAATATTGTGAGGACACATTTTAAAAAATTGTTTCCAATTATTGTAAAAACACCCTTTAAAAGTAACCTTTGGAAGTAATTCAAAACTGTTCCTTGTTATAGCAGTAACATAATTTTGCTCTTATGTGTTTTGTTATTTTTTACACCTTCAGTCTGTGCTCCATCCCAATATTAATAGTAGTAGGTAACAGCATTACTTGTAGTGCTTTACTCCTATGTTCCGGGAATATACCATCTAATATTTGACAAAGGAAGACCTACTTCAACATGACAGTCATAGATGGCTGTAGGTGCTCCTCTACACCTCTCATCAGTAGGCTTTCAACTTTGCAAACAGTGGAGCAAACAATTTTTTGGGGGGGGCGTCCTTTTTTATTATGGATCCTCGGGTTTTGCCCTCAATGGTGAAAAAGTAAAACTTTCTTCCCTTTCCTCTCCCCAGAACGTAATGTTCTGCCCACATGCTTCTATTACCCTGAGCACTAGCTATACATTTAGCAATTCTTCCCTCTGCAACTCCTTCCTCATATACTCCCAGTGGTGTCTAGTAGCTCCCAAGTCATTGCAGAGGTGAACTTGCTCCAGGTTTTTGTTCAATCTTTACAGAAGCAATGAAAGGTTCTGAACCTATTTGAAGGATAGGGTACAGCACCTTGGACTGATACATCAAAGTTCTGACTAGCGCCCAGAGCCGATTTACCATGTCGCCTCCAGCTGCCACTGTATAGTCCACAGAGTTACACAGCATTTATGGTAAACTGAGTAGTTCACTTTAAGATTCCTATTGTAACAGTGCCTTATCAATTGATCCTAAATCTGCATTGCTTGAATTGTTTGAGTGCTAGGAGTTGACGGCTGATGGGAAATGTTAAGAAAATGCTTGGCTCATGCCCTTCCATCAGATTTTGTTCCAGCATTCACAAACTGGAAGCTTAAAGGGCATCTATGGTTTACTAACATATGATAAAATTTGGAAGCTATGTTCATTCTCTACAATTGGATTTTTTAAAGGGTGGCCATGAAATTCTTTACTGGTTGGGACAATTTATACCCAAGTAGCTATAAAATAATAATCACTGACTTTGAAATATCCAGATATAAGGATTGCTTGCGTTCCATCCCACTCTTCTTTTTTTCAACTTTGCTAAAGTGAATTATGATCATATTAACCTGTAGGATCTTCAATATAACACAGACACATAGGCTGCTGCCACACTACAGAAATAATGCAGTTTGACACCACTTTAACTGCCATGGCTCAATGTTATGGGATTCTGTCATTTGCAGTTTTGTGAGATACTAGCCTTCTCTATCAGAGAGCTCTGGTGCCACAACAAACCACAAATCTCAGGATTCCATAGGATGGAGCCATGATAGTTAAAACAGTGTCAAACTGCATTATTTCTGCAGTGTGGCAGCAGCCATAGACACCATGCCTTATTGTGTTTTTTTGAAGATCTAGACCACAGATTTTTAAAAAAGAAAAGAAAAGAAAGCAAACTTAAATATTGCTTCTTTACAGTTCCATTTTCCTTGTATCAAATTACTGTATATTTAAAAAGTGGTTGTTAACTTGATTTTTAGCTATGGTCACAGGTGAATTCACCAGGCCCAAATAGTTGCAAATCCCCTATGACCCCTCAAGGAACATTTCAGCTGCGAGAAATAGATGTTGTTACACTTGAAGAAAAAAAAAGAGAATGGTCTAGCTCAGGGGTGGGGAACCTTTGGCCTTCTAGATGTTTTGCACTTCAACTCCCACAAGTCATAGCTAGCACGGCCAGTGGTGTGGAATTATGGGAACTGTAGTCCAAAAAATCTAGAAGGCCAAAGGTTCTCCACCCTTGGCTCTAGCTAATCATTACATTATTACTGAACTATAATGACACTGTTAACACCATTACCTTCCTTTAAAAAAAAAAAAAGGCCAGGAGGGATTGGCAACCATTATGGGTTTGGCGGGCAGTTTTCTATCCCCCAGGACCCTTCAGGAGCTGCACAGACTGCGAAAAATGCCTAAATAAGGGGAGGAAAGGAAAACAAAAGTCAAACTGAAGTCAACTAATTTTGAAAACTGTTAAATGTTAAGTAGTGCAAGGCGGTTGCAGTGGATTCAGAAGATGATGCAATTCAGTCCCTTTTATTGGGCAGGAAAAGGGGTGCGTGAGGAGTCTGAAGGGCTCAAGAGATACCAAAACAGCTGCGCGGGGGGGGGGGAAACGACACTTTTGTCTACCTCTGTTACATGTAACATATCACTCCCAAGCTCTTAGAGTCACATTAACAGATTACTGGAACAAACTAGTGCTTTAGTGGACAAGGCCAAAGCCTCTGATAACCGTCTCTGAGAAACTCTAACATAAGGGGCTATGACAGAGCAGGTGCACAATTTGGGAGCACTTGTACATGCAGCTCAATTTCCAGAGGCCCAGATGAACTTTGTGGCTTGGAGTGCCTTCGGCCAGCGTCGAAAGATCCTGCAGCTACTGCCCTTCCTGGACAGATATAAACTGCCCTTAGTAGTTCATGCATGGGTAACTTTCCAACCAGATCGCTGCAATGTACTCTTATGTAATACGAATGTGATGTGAAAGCTGCAACAAGTGAAAAATGCAGCACACAGATGGCTAACCAGAACATCACATAGAAACCTTATAATACTGGTTTTAAAGGAATTGTAAAAGCTGACAATATACTTCAGGCCTGAACTCAAGATGCTAGTGGTGACACATAAAGCCCTAAACGGTTTGGGACATGGATACATGAAGGAGTGCCCTTCTATACATATGTCTGCCTAAGGATTAAGGACTGTGAGAAGGGTCCTGTATTACTAAAAGAAGCAATACATTCTATGAGGCCTCTTCTGCTATGGCACCCTGGTTGTGCAATTCTATCCCGTTGGAGGCCTGATTAGCTGGCTTCATTCCAGCACGAAGTTCCATTCCAGCACCTCTTCACTGACGCCCCCTAATGATGTTTTGAGCTATGCTGGCGGTGGCACAATAGCCACCGGCAGGGTCTCCCATGCCAGACAGGTCAAAACTGAAGGATCTGACAAAGAGCATCAAAGGGCAGGATGGGCTCTCTAGCCTTATGGCAACTGTCCTAGGAGAAGGAAAACTCTAATCCCAAACCCGGGCAGATGGTGCTCGTCCAACCCTATAAGGTCAACCATCTAAGAGAAGGAAACTCTAATCAAACCTATGGCCCGAGGACCTCATTGCTACCGTCCATGCTTGCAAGGCCAACAGATGAACCTTTGGTTTAAGGGTGAGGCCAGTTCTGTGCACGCTGCGCTCCACCAGACAAATCCATTGCACAGGCTCAAAGGACAAATCCAATTCCAAAAAAGCCCTGTAGCAACAGGCGAGGGACAAAACGGCAGGTGTAAAGATGCACTGGAAGCCGCAGACCCAACCCTGCATGCAGACAGTTCAGGACTTTGGTCGCTCGAGCCTGACCCGGGAGATGACAGTCTTGTTCGGCAGCATCCTGAATGACCAAGCAGCCTTTTTTAAGGAGAGCACTGCTTGCTCCATATGGAGAGGGGCCTAGAAAAGGTGGCCTAACGAAAGCTCATCCCCAACTACCTGGTTGGCTAGCCGTGGCCAACGGCCATCTTCTGATGCGGTCAAACCAAGGTAAAGAAACAAAGGCGCACACCGGCCTCCAAAGGTGTAAACAAACTGACGCTTGCATGCTGGAACATCAGAACCATGCAAGACTCTGAAGATAGTGGATGGCCTGAGCATCGTTCTGCTCTAATAGCCCATGAACTATCACGACTTAATATTGACATCGCTGCTCTTAGTGAACTTCGTCTCCATGAGGAAGGCAGCCTTAAAGAACACGGCACCGGCTACACTCATTACTGGTCTTCAAACCCAAAACCAAAAACATCTTTCAGGAGTAGGCTTCATGATTAAAAACTCCATTGCCTCCAAACTCGAAACCTTGCCAACAGGACACTGTGATCGCATTATTTCCTTACATCTCCCACATGTTGTTCTCTTTAGTATACAGTTGCCCCTCCACATTCGCGAACTCAGCATTCGCGGTTTTAATTATTCGCGGTTTTGGGAGGGCCCCCCGGGCCCCCCCAAAACCACGAAAAGGGGCCTCCGGAGGCCCCTTGAAAGCCCTCGGAAGGAGCGGGGAGGGCCGGGGAGGCGTTCACGGGGCCTTTGGAGACCCTCCAGAGGCCCCATGAAGGCCTGGGGCGGGTAGGGGGAGGCCGCGGAGGCCTTCACAGAGCCTTCAAAGGCTCCGTGAAGGCCACGGGGAGGGAGGGGGGAGGATGGGGGGAGGCCTTCACGGAGCCTTAGAAGGCTCCGTGAAGGCCTGGGGAGGGTGGGGGGAGGCTGCGGAGGCCTTCACGGAGCCTTGAAAGGCTCCGTGAAGGCCTCGGAGAGGGAGAGGGGAGGATGGGGGGAGGATGGGGGGAGGATGGGGGGAGGATGGGGGGAGGCCTTCACGGAGCCTTGGAAGGCTCCGTGAAGGCCTGGGGAGGGTGGGGGGAGGCCGCGGAGGCCTTCACAGAACCTTGGAAGGCTCCGTGAAGGCCCCGGGGAGGGAGGGGGGAGGGTTGCAGAGGCCTTCACGGAGCCTTGGAAGGCTCCGTGAAGGCCTGGGGAGGGTGGGGGGGAGGGCAATCAATATTCGTGGTTTTTTGACATTCGCGGGGGTCCGTGGAACCTAACCCCCGTGAATGTCAAGGGACAACTGTATATGCCCCGACTATGCAAGCCGACCCTGTAGAGAAAGAAAAATTCTACATAGACCTACACCAACTCATACAAAAAGTCCCTGTAGAAGATAAAATTATTATCCTTGGTGACTTCAATGCCAGAGTAGGAAAGAACTCCGAAGCCTGGAAAGGTGTCTTCGGCAAGCATGGTGTTGGAAATTGCAATGATAACGGACGCCTCTTGCTAGAGTTCTGTGCAGAACAACAGCTGACTATTACAAACACTATCTTTCAGCAGAAAGATAGCTTGAAGACAACCTGGATGCATCCCCAATCCAAACATTGGCACCTCACTGACTATGTTCTAGTCCGCCAGAAAAACATTCGCGATGTCCGCCATACCTTAGTGATGCCCAGTGCAGAAAGCCAGACAGATCATCGCCTCATCAGATGTAAACTAAATCTTCATCTTAACTTCAAACCTAAGAGGGGTGGCATGTTAAAGAAGAGACTCCAAGTCAACAATGTTCAACAAGCTACCATGAGAGACAACTTCCAGGCAAATCTGCAAACAAAACTTGAAAACCATCCTACAGATCCTTCTCCTACAGTGCTTTGGCAACATATCAAAAACAGTATCCTGCAGTCTGCGGAAGAATCCCTCGGTTTCTCCCACAAGAAAAATCAAGACTGGTTTGATGAAAACAACCAAGAGATCCAGGAGCTGTTGGCAAAGAAGAGAACTGCTCACCAGGCATATCTCACCCAGCCAACTTTCCATGTAAGAAAAGCAGCTTTCCGTCTCACATGTAGTAAACTTCAAGAAAAACTCCGAGACATGCAGAACAAGTGGTGGATCAATATAGCAGAAAAGACACAATGCTGTGCAGATCTGGGGGATTCTAGAGGATTTTATGAAGCTCTTAAGGCAGTGTTTGGACCTACTTACCAGGTCCAAAGCTCCTTATACAGTACAGATGGTCAAACATTAATTACTGATAAAGCCTCCATCCTGAATCGATGGGCTAAACACTTTCAAAGTCTCTTTAGTGCCAACCGAGTAGTCCAAGGCTCAGCTATCCAACATATGATACAAAAACCAAAGAAAAATGAATTGGACATAGCTCCCACTTTGGAAGAGACCCTTAAGGCCATACAGCAGATGAAAAACGGCAAGGCAGCTGGGATTGATGGAATCCCACCTGACGTTTGGAAACACAGAAGTCATGTACTCCATGATAAATTCCACGAATTTCTTGTGAATTGCTGGGAAAAGGGGGAACTGCCATCAGATCTCTGAGATGCAGTCATCATCACCCTGTACAAGAAAAAAGGAGCAAAATCCGATTGCTCAAACTATCGATGCATAACACTGCTCTCTATTGCTGGAAAAATCCTTGCAAGGATACTCCTGAACAGATTAGTTCCTGCCATTGCAGAAGAACTTCTTCCTGAAAGCCAATGTGGCTTCACAGCCAATAGGAGTACTACAGACATGGTATTTGCCCTTAGACAACTGCAAGAGAAATGTAGAGAGCAGAACAAGGGTCTCTGTGTAACATTTGTCGACCTCACCAAAGCCTTCGACACTGTGAGTAGGAAAGGTCTGTGGCAGATCCTGGAAAGACTAGGATGTCCCCCCAAATTCCTTAAAATGATTATCTTTCTACACGAGGGCCAGCGCGGTCAAGTCAGATATGGCGATGCTCTTTCAGAGCCCTTTCTAATAACTAATGGAGTGAAGCAAGGTTGTGTTCTTGCGCCAACTTTATTTACAATCTTCTTCAGCATGATGCTCCAAAGGACTATGGCAGAGCTCGAAGAAGACGACAGTATCTATATACGTTACCGTACTGATGGTAGCTTGTTTAACTTAAGCCGTCAGAGGGCTCACACTAAGACTCTAAACTATCTAGTCCGTGAGCTGCTCTTCGCTGATGCTGATGCCCTTGTTGCCCACACAGAAGCAGCTCTGCAGTGCCTAACATCCTGCTTTGCAACAGCTGCAGAGCTGTTTGGGCTGGAAGTCAACCTGAAGAAAACGGAAGTTCTTTACCAGCCTGCACCACAAGTCGAACACCACCATCCCCACATTGCCGTCAGCAACTCTGTGCTTAAGTCCGTTCAGCAGTTCACCTGCCTGCAAAGCATCATCTCCTCAGCTGCCAAGGTTGACAAAGAGATCGATCACAGATTAGGAAAGGCACATAGCACATTTGGAAGACTTTACAAATGAGTCTGGAGTAATAAACACCTGAGGCGAAAGACAAAAATCAGTGTGTAAAGAGCCATTGTACTGTCTATTCTCCTTTATGGGTCTGAAACATGGGTCACCTATCGCCACCACTTACAACTCCTCGAACGCTTCCATCAGCGTTGTTTACGCACAATCCTAAATATACACTGGACTGACTATGTGACGAATGTTGCTGTCCTTGAGCAAGCAGGGATCATCAGCATTGAGGCCATGATATTGAGAACACAGCTGTGCTGGGCAAGGCATGTTTCTAGGATGGAGGACCATCACCTCCCCAAAATAATATTCTACGGTGAACTCGCCACAGGTCAGCGTAAGAGGGGCGCTCCAAAAAAGTGATACAAAGACTCCCTGAAACAACACCTCAGGCTCAGCCAAATTGATCACCAACAATGGTCCGCCCTGGCCTCACATCGGGAGGCATGGAGACGCACTATCCACAATGCTGCAGCCTTATTTGAGAACTCACGCCAAACAAGTCTTGGATTGGCCTTTTTAGTCGTCAGCGCGCTTGCAGAAAGCGTGGGGTGAGTCCTTCCTGAATCTTCGTTTGCGAAGAGAAGCCAGAGAGAGATATACATGAGCATAGAATCATAGCTGGGCTATCAGTCCAACCCCCTTCTAAATGCAGGATATCCAGCTAGAATAACCCTAGTAGATAGCTGTCTAGCCTCTTGAAGACATCCATAGAAGGAGACACCATCACCACTCTAGGCAATTGGTTCCATTGCTGAACCACTCTCACTGTCAAGATGTTCCTTCTAATGTTCAATTGAAATCTACCTTCCTGTAACTTAAAATCATTAGACCAAGTACTACCCTCTGGGGCAGCAGAGAGCAAGCCTGCACCCTCCTCTCTGTGGCAGCCCTTGAGGTATTTAAACAGTGTGATCATGTCACCCCTCAATCTTCTCTTCACCAAGCTGAACATGCCGTGTTCTTTCAACCTCCACTCATATGTTTTGTATTACACACCTCTTATCATCCTTGTTACCCTTCTCAGAACTTGCTACAACTTGTATGGTTTTAAATTGTTTTAATGTGGTTTAATATTGTTTAATCTGCTTAAATTATTCTCTACTGTTTAAACTTCAAATCATCTAAAAAAATTAAATGGATTTTATTTGTACTGTATACTCCCTGAGATCCCATGATATAGAGCAGGATATAAATATTTTAATGAATGAATAGTTCATAGCAGTTTTCATAGGTGGTGGGGAAGCAAACAATCCTTATGACTAGATAGCAAAAGAAGAAAATGTCCCATCCATTGCCCACCACTTTATTTATATCCTGTCTTTCTTCCAGACTGAGACTCAGGGCAGTTTAACAAAAGGCAGAAAATTACAATAAAACCCCACATATAATCAAAACATAGGAAATTAAGATTAAAACTGTATTAAACAATACAGCTGTTGTCTTAGACAGAGGCGCCCAATACTAGTAGCAGGAAGAATTATGCCCCATACTGAATGTATTTACAAGAAAAAGCGCCTACCTTCATGATAAGGTACACTGGATAATCAATCTCATAGCCCTCATTTATGCTGGGAGTTTTTTTCCCCTGCCTATGTGACAGGGTTGCATTCATAGTTAATAATTACTTATGTTACCACCTGACCTCAGCCATCTCAAAAAGTAAGGGATACCGTAAATAAATCTTTCCAACCTGAACCTGCATATCACAAGAGTTAAATTAAAAGCATATAGTAACACTGTGTCGTCAGTATTGGGGGGAAGGGCATCTTCCTATGTTTAAACATGAATTTCAAATAGCAAAAGTGAAAGCAAGTAAAAGAGCAACCAAGAATAGCACTTATAGTTATTTATTAACAATACAGTTTTTGTGAATATTTACTAAACATGTTGAAAGAATGTAGCCAAGCATCTACCAGTAAGAACCTCTTGGAAGATCTCAAAATCTCTATAGATATTCAAGGAATGTTCCTCATTAAACTTAAAAATTCACCATTCGTACAGTATATAGAACTAGGCCTGCATTACCTGTGAAACTGTCCTGATTATGTGCTTTCTATTTATCTTGCATAGCACAGAATAAATCTTGAGTTGTCTACTCCAGTGGTTCTGAACTTGTAGTCCGGGGACTCCCAGGGGTCTGCAATGTCCTCACAGAGGGTCTGCAAAGGCTTGGCCCACCTCCTCCCTGCAGCCGAGTGGCCAAGTGACAGGAGCCAAGGCAAAAGCTGGCTGGCTGGCTTGGACTGCACATTGCCATTCAATCCACTCCAGCCACAAACTTGCAGCAAGAAGCAGAAGAAAAGCCTTCCCTCCCCCAACCCAGTGCCTCTGAGGGAAGACTTAATAGATGGTGCAGTTGTATCATCATCATTATCATCATCATGTATTATGATGATTATGATTATGTTTTTAAATCTTGAGTTAAGTCTTGTGGGGCCACGGCAACAAAAGATATTTAAAGGGGGTCCCTGGCAAAGAAAAGGTTAAGAGCCACTGGTCTACTCTGTTCCATGCTCTGGTATTTACAGTTGCCCCTTCATATTCTCTGGGGTTTGGTTTTAGGACACCCCCCCTCGTAGATACCAAAATCCATGAATACTCAAGTCCCATTATATGCAATGATATAGCAAAATGGTATCCCTTATATAAGATGGCAAAATCAAGGTTTGCTTTTTGGATTTTTTTTTAAGAATACAGTATTTTCAAGTCGTGAATACTTAAATCCATGGATACCAAATCCGTGGATACGGAGGGACAACTGTATATTCTTCCCTACACTTGATTCATGGGCCATACCTTTTCCATAAAATATCTATTTGCTTCCTGGCAATTCCTAAGATAATTCCTTATTACTAGCTGGACCCAGTGTAACATACTGGTACGCCATTAAAAAACTCTGCCCCCTGCCACCCCTCCTCCGATTGTTCTGTCCACCTCCTCAGCTTGTTCTGCCCCCCTGCCACCCCTTCCGCTTGTTCTGCCCCACTGCCCATTCTGCCCCCCCTCTGCTCGTACTGCCCCCTGCCACGCCCTCCACTCGTTCTGCCCCCTGCCATCCCCTCTACTTGTTCTGCCCCCTGCCACCCCCTCCACTTGTTCTGCCCCCTCCACTCTTTCTGCCCCTTGGCCCCCACCGCCTGCACTCCTGCACACCCCGCTCACACCCCCATGGTACTCCCTGTCCCTCTCCAGTAGCCATGTTTGGAATCCAAATGGTCCTGCCCGCAGTGTGCTGATTGGCTGCCCAACAGACCTGTGATTGGTTGGTCAGGTCCCTAAGCAGCCAATCAGCACAATGGAAATGGCAACATACCCAAGAGAACTTTATATATAGATGATTGCCTGCCGTGCCTTCAAGTGCTACTGAAATGCTGAGGGAGAGAAAGAAAAGGCCAAAGGGACTGTTCAAGGACAGAAAGCAGACCCCTTGCACCACAGTTCATAGTCACCAAGGTATTACACACTACAACTTTTAAGTGTGGAAGCTCCCCTCTTTTCACATTAGCAACAAAAAAAGGGGGGGGACAAAACAGAGTCACACATGTTTTTGGTGTACTGGGTCATATCTAAAACACAGGTGTTAAATGTACTGCAAAACACAACAGAACTTGTGTGCTCAGAGGTATACCTAAAAATAATGTTCAGGTGAGGGTGTTTCTCCCATTTGTTTTTACTGAAAGGGGTGGTGGTGGAAATCTTTTGGTCTTCTCTCTCTCTTTCTCCACCTGTTCATAAGCCCTAAATCCAAAAAGGAGAGTTTTCTCCACATTTGGCAAGAGGCCCATGCAATGAGCTCTAGGTAGCCAAATGATTTTGATTTATAATTTAGCAATGTAGACTTGAAACTTAATGTGAGTTGATCCACCTTGGCACACGAAATGGGTTGGATCCAGGACCTGCCTTCTGCTTATGGAAGGCTTCCAGTCACCAAAGCTGCTTCCAGTTCCGTGTGTGTGTGTGTATGTGTGTGTGTGTGTGAATCTATCTGCCTCATTACACCATAGCTAATGCAGGGTCTATGAAATTCTGCACAGCATTTTCAGGATGCAGAAGGGGCTGCTAGACAGAGGTGGTAAAAAGAAAGTCCCCTTTCATAAGTCTTATATCTGGCTCCAACACCTAAATCCGTATCCAGACTATTGAATCAGTCTGAGCTTATTTTCAACTGTCTCTGCATTTATTTATTGCCTCTCAGCTAGCCAGGGGCCCTGGAGTGATGTACAGCAGATATAACATTATTTAAAATAGTGAATATAAACAGATTAAACTGAGGTGGGGGGGGAGGAATAAACGAAACTAACTTATTTGAAAATAGTTTAAATACCACAGACACTTAAAACAGCTGGAGCAGCCACCCCTGGTTTTAAAGACCAAAGGGCACACGAAGTCTTACCTGCTTGCCAGAAGCTCAAAAGGGATTGAACCAGCCTGGCTTCCCTTGGGAGGGAGTTCCAGAGTGAGGGTGCCTCTACAGAGAATGCCCTGCCACATGTATTCACCAACCTAGCCACTCGTTATACAGTGAGGAATGCAAAAGGCCTCTGCTCAAGCTTTCAAATTTCAGGCAGGCTCAAATTGGAGAAGACAATTTTTCAAATGTCCTAGCACAAGCTAATTAACGGTTTGAATGCAAAAGCAGTATATTTATCTCAAAAGCAACTGTAGAGGGCTTACCACACTCCAAAGAAAAGCAGCAAGGCAGCAGGAATGTTCCGTCTTTCCTTCTGCCTTACGGCATGGTGTTGGTTTTTCATTTCAGCCCAGTGAGGGACCGAGGTAAAACCATATCATTTTGCTAACCAGAAAAAAACCATTAGTGAAAAGACATGGTTTTAGCTCTATTCCCCATGGGACTAGAACAAAAGCATGCTGGAGGAATGGCAATACCATGCAGTAAAGCAGCAGGGAAGACAGAGCATCCCTGCTGCCTTGCTGCTGCTTTTTTTTTTGAGTGGGGGAGAGAGTGTGGTAAGCCCCCAAGTCATTGCAGTAGGCAGTGGCATATGGTCTTCCTCACCTTTTGTCAAGACCAGGAAACTCATTGTGCAATCCATGAAGGCTCATGGAATCCATTGTTTCAACCCATGAAGCAACCAATCCCCTCAGGTGTATTTGGAGGTATAAAAGACCCTCCAAAATATGCCCCTTGGCGCACATCCAGTAACAGGGGGACACTCTGTTGCTATGTGTTGCCACATGCAGTTTCCTCCATCCACTCTGCCAGATTGACTACAGGACAGGTCTGTATCACCTCAAGATCCTCTTGCTACCCCCTGTCCAAGTTTTCCTACTGTTTCTTTCTATAGCTTTGAGTGAATGCTTCTTCTGGGTGAATGTGTGTGTGTTTGGTGTTATTTTTGAACTCCTTAATAATAATAATAATAAAAACATACTTAATTTTAAATGTGTACTAAGTATTCCATCCAGACTAGTACTGGTATATTTGGTTTTCAGATTCTGTTGTTACCCCCTATTTGCATAACTAAAGTCGAGTTGCTGCTAATTTCCCCAACATATTAGAAACTCGATATTTGCTTGGAAACTTCCAAGGAGCATTTTGGGTAACAGAGAGGCTGTAATTCTATGGTAGCTTCTGGCAGAAGTTACCATAGAGTTGCACTGGAGGAAATGCCTAGAGAGACCATATTTTTGGACACCTCTCTCTCTCTCTCTCTCTCTGGCTTTTCTTCGCAAACGAAGATTCAGGAAGGACTCATCCCGCGCCTTCTGCAAGCGCGCTGATGACTAAAAAGGCCAATCCGAGATAAACAAGTCCGGTTGCAAAAAGTGCAGCAGAAGGTCTCCTTGGGTGATGTTTTTGGGTTGTGATTCTTTCTGCGTTGTCGTTTCTCTTCAAGACTTGTTCGTCGTGAGTTCTCAAATAAGGCTGCAGCATTGTGGATAGTGCGTCTCCATGCCTCCCGATGTGAGGCCAGGGCGGACCACCGTTGGTGATCAATCTGGCCAAGCCTGAGATGTTGTTTCAGGGAGTCCTTGTATCGCTTTTTTGGAGCGCCCCTCCCACGCTGACCCGTGGCGAGTTCACCGTAGAGTAGTATTTTTGGGAGGCAATGGTCCTCCATCCTAGAAACGTGCCCTGCCCAGCGCAGCTGTGTTCTCAATATCATGGCCTCAATGCTGGTGATCCCTGCTTGTTCAAGGACAGCAACATTCGTCACATAGTCAGTCCAGTGTATATTTAGGATTGTGCGTAGACAGCGCTGATGAAAGCGCTCGAGGAGTCGTAGGTGGTGGCGATAGGTAACCCATGTTTCAGATCCATAAAGGAGGATAGACAGTACGATGGCTCTATACACACTGATTTTTGTGCTTTGCCTCAGGTGTTTATTGCTCCAGACTCTTTTGTGAAGTCTTCCAAATGCACTATATGCCTTTGCTAATCTGTGATCGATCTCTTTGTCAATCTTGGCATCTGAGGAGATGATGCTTCCCAGGTAGGTGAACTGCTGAACGGACTTGAGCACTGATTTGCCGACGGCAATGTGGGGATGGTGGTGTTCGTCCTGTGGTGCAGGCTGGTAAAGAACTTCTGTTTTCTTCAGGTTGACTTCTAGCCCAAACAGCTCTGCAGCTGTTGCAAAGCAGGACGTTAGGCGCTGCAGAGCTGCTTCTGTGTGGGCAACAAGGGCAGCATCATCGGCGAAGAGCAGCTCACGGACTAGATAGTTTAGAGTCTTAGTGTGAGCCCTCAGACGGCTTAAGTTAAACAAGCTACCATCAGTACGGTAGCGTATATAGATGCCGTCGTCTTCTTCAAGCTCTGCCATAGCCCTTTGGAGCATCGTGCTAAAGAAGATTGTAAATAAAGTTGGTGCAAGAACACAACCTTGCTTCACTCCATTAGTTATTAGAAAGGGCTCTGAAAGAGCATCGCCATATCTGACTTGACCACGCTGGCCCTCGTGTAGCAAGATAATCATTTTAAGGAATTTGGGGGGACATCCTAGTTTTTCCAGGATCTGCCACAGACCTTTTCTACTTACAGTGTCAAAGGCTTTGGTGAGGTCGACAAATGTTACATAGAGACCCTTGTTCTGCTCCCTACATTTTTCTTGCAGTTGCCTAAGGGCAAATACCATGTCTGTAGTACTCCTATTGGCTCTGAAGCCACATTGGCTTTCAGGGAGAAGTTCTTCTGCAATAGCAGGAACTAATCTGTTCAGGAGTATCCTTGCAAGGATTTTTCCAGCAATAGAGAGCAGTGTTATGCCTCGATAGTTTGAGCAGTCGGATTTTGCTCCTTTTTTCTTGTACAGGGTGATGATGACTGCATCTCGGAGGTCTGATGGCAGTTCCCCTTTTTCCCAGCAATTCACAAGGAATTCGTGGAATTTTTCGTGGAGTGCATGACCTCCGTGTTTCCAAACTTCAGGTGGGATTCCATCAATCCCAGCTGCCTTGCCGTTTTTCATCTGCTGTATGGCCATAAGGGTCTCTTCCAAAGTGGGAGCTATGTCCAATTCATTTTTCATTGGTTTTTGTATCATATATTGGATAGCTGAGGCTTGGACTACTCGGTTGGCGCTAAAGAGACTTTGAAAATGTTCAGCCCAACGACTTAGGATGGAGGCTTTATCAGTAATTAATGTTTGACCATCTGTACTGTATAAGGAGCTTTGGACCTGATAAGTAGGTCCAAACACTGCTTTAAGAGCTTCATAAAATCCTCTATGATCACCCAGATCTGCACAGCGTTGTGTCTTTTCTGCTAAATTGATCCACCACTTGTTCTGCATGTCTCGGAGTTTTTGTTGTAGTTTGCTACATGTGAGGCGGAAAGCTGCTTTTCTTACATGACAGGTTGGCTGGGCGAGGTATGCCTGGTGAGCAGCTCTCTTCCTTGCCAACAGCTCCTGGATCTCTTGGTTGTTTTCATCAAACCAGTCTTGATTTTTCTTGTGGGAGAAGCCGAGGGATTCTTCTGCAGACTGGAGGATACTGTTTTTGATATGTTGCCAAAGCACTGTAGGAGAAGGATCTGTAGGATGGTCTTCAAGTTTCGTTTGTAGGTTTGCCTGGAAGTTGTCTCTCATGGTAGCTTGTTGAAGATTGTTGACTTGGAGCCTCTTCTTTAAGATGCCACCCCTCTTAGGTTTGAACTTAAGATGAAGATTTAGTTTACATCTGACGAGGCGATGATCTGTTTGGCATTCTGCACTGGGCATCACTCGGGTATGACGGACATCACGAATGTCTCTCTGACGGACTAGAACGTAGTCAATGAGGTGCCAATGTTTGGATCGGGGATGCATCCAGGTTGTCTTCAAGCTATCTTTCTGCTGAAAGATTGTGTTTGTAATAGTCAGCTGTTGTTCTGCACAGAACTCTAGCAGGAGCCGTCCGTTATCATTGCAATTTCCAACACCATGCTTGCCTAAGACACCTTTCCAGGCTTCGGAATTCTTTCCTACTCTGGCATTGAAGTCACCAAGTATAATAATTTTATCTTCTACAGGGACTTTTTGTATGAGTTGGCGTAGGTCTGTGTAGAATTTGTCTTTCTCTACAGGGTCGGCTTGCATAGTTGGGGCATATACACTAAAGAGAACAACATGTGGGAGGCGTTTGGACAACAGCAAACTGAAACCATGGGTACTATATTAGTCCTGCACATGGGGGGCAAGGGGTTGACCTGTATTTTAATTGGGAGATAATGAAGGTGTGAAGCACTGTGGCCAGATATGCCCTGACTAGGAAAAGGCACATTTAGGATAACAACCAAGACTGAGCAAAGGCATTCCTGATCACAGCGACCACCTGGCCTTCCAGGAGCAATGCTGAGTCTAAGAGCACTCCTAAACTATGAACCTGATCTTTCAGAGGGTGTGCAACCCCATCCATTGTAATCTCAATCCCAGTTTAGGTTTCCTACTGACCAACAGAACATCTGTCTTGTCTAAATTGAGCCTCATATTATTCACCCACACCCAATCCTTCACTGTGTCCAAACAACAGTTCAGGATTTCTGAAGCCTCCTTGGCATCTGTTGCAAAAGAGAGATAGCATTCTGATGACACCTGACACCACAACTCCAAATGACCTCCCATAGCAGCTTCATGTAGATATTAAAAATGGGGGAGCAACAGTTGTGTTAAAGACTAATAGCTAGGAGGCTGAACAACAGTCCTAAGCACCACCGTGAGAACCACTGGAGAACAGGGCCTCTAAGTCCCATATCCTCTAACCTTCCCAGAAGGACACCGTAGTCAATAGTATCAAATACCTCTGAGAGGTCCACAGGAACCAACAGAGACATACTCCTTCTGTCCAGTTCCCAGAAGAGGTCATCCACCATTCATGTATTACAAATATTACATTCAGATACTACAATCATCAGCAGATATAAGCTGGAGCCAGGAGATACAATAAGGACCACAAAGGATGGCAACTTTCCTGTTTAATTTTCCTGTGCAGAAATAGCTCCTGGGGTGTGAGGTAGCAGGTTGTCATGAATCTGTCTGCAGACTCGGAAGGAGGAGGAGGAAGCAGAGAACACAGATGAGCCAGAGGGGGAAAGTACAGCTGAGTCTGAAGAAGCAGAGACTGTTCCAGTTCCCTCCGAGAAACCAGCCAAACCAGAGAAAGAAAACAAACCTCCCTCTGAAGAACCACCTGCCAGCTGGTAATAGATGATACAGACAACATGCTGCCTCCCTTCTCTGTATACCGAAGAGACAAACGCCACACCCAGCTGCATTTAAATATCAAATGCTGACCGATTTCTTCCTGAATCAGCTCCACCTGACCTTGGAACTCTAGCTATAAATCTGAAGGTAGTTTTTCCTTCAAGCCAGTGCTGACAACTGCTTATTTGGAGCTGTTGCACTCCTCCTGAATTCTTGCTTGCCTTGACATTGAATGGACTTCTGGACTCCTGCTTTAACCATTTGCTGACCACAGACTTGGACCAAGGACCTTCCTCTACTGAACGCTGGACTGGCTACTGGTTTTCTGGCATCTGGTATGGACAATTGGTAATTGAACTCTGGACTGGCTTTTGACTATGCTTACATACTGTATGAACTGACTTTTGGACTGGCCCTTGACTTTTCCTGCTCCTATTGTGGACAATTGACAACAGGCTAGAACTACACCCCTTACCCTGTTGTTCCTGCATTCCTCCCCTGTTGCTCCTCAGGCACTTGCCACTGTGAGTTCACAGTGAGTTCACACAGACATAAACTGAAGTCTTATTTGCATAGAAGAGCTAGGAACATAATCTGTAAGTAAAGAAACCCAACAAAAATGATTATTCCAGTGGCCATAATTTATGAACATGCCCCAATGTTTGGCTTTTGAAAAACAAAGGGCAAACAAGGTGTTATTAGAAAATATAGTGGGTTGGGATGAGAAGATTATTACTATCAGTAAATAGGTGAGGCTCATGGAGCTTTTGATAGGGTCACCAAAAGTCAAAGCTGACTTAACGGCAAATAACAAGTAGGTAGTACTCCATAAGAAATGAAATGAATGATCTGAGGAGAGGATAATAGAACTGGAGCAACAGTATGAGGACAGAGAAACATCTCCACACAACTTTGACTTCAAGGGCATACCAATTTTGCTTCAACAACTCCCTTGAAGAAAATGTATGAATTGATGAACCAAACAAACAAAAAAAAAATCAGACATTTTTTAAGAAGGTAGACAATATAAAGTTTATCCCCATGATACCTTGTCATGATACCTTGTCTACTGCTGCTGGCTCTTCCCCATTCTTTTAGAACCACTGAGGTTTTTGGATAGTGTTCTAAAGGTACCTAGGGACCTCTTAAGCCGAAAAAGTATACAAATTTCTGACGCAGATCAACAATGGTGGACAAGCTTTCCTGAAAGATAGCTTACTAGGCCAGTGATGGCGAACCTATGACACGCGTGTCAGCACTGACACGCGTAGCCATTTCTGATGACACGTGGCCACATGTTGAGAAGGATGTTTCACACACCCCACCCTCCCTAAAGTGGTGATCGGGGCTTCAAAGCCCTGGTCGCCACTTTCCTCCCCCCTCCCACCCTCCCTAAAGTGGCGATCAGGGCTTCAAAGCCCCGGTCACCACTTTCATCCACCCACCCACCCCCGCCTCCCTAAAGTCTTTTACTCAAAGTGACACACCACCCGAGTTATGCTCAGTTTTTTGGCAAAGTTTGACACACCAAGCTCCAAAGTTTGCCCATCACTGTACTAGGCACTATCAGTCTTCCTCTGCATTGCACAGCTACAGTCAGGTGCATTCTCAGTTCATATAGAAGAAGGAACTATAAGCTGGCTAGTGCTCCCAACCAATATGTGTGTATTGTGAAACATGTCAAGAATCTCTGCAATGCACAGTTCTACAATAGATGTGAAGGACTACACAGCAGACAAATCAATACAGAGAGACTGCAAGGTTACAAATCACAGAATTGTCACAGTAGTAGAATAAAGTCATTGAAAAACTTCCATTGTGTGGGATTAAATTCTGTGTATGTGCCTTCAAGTCACCTGTTGACTTATGGTGGCCACATGAATTTCATAGGGTTTTCTTCAGCAAGGAATACTTAGAGGTGGTGTTGCCAATTCCTTCCTCTGAAATATAGCCTATAGCACCTGGTATTTGTTGGCAGTCTCCCATCCGAGTAAATTAGCCCTACCAAAACTGAAAGACACAATGTGTTAACAGGAGGACTGGGAGGAAAAGTGAAAAGCATCCACAGTGCACTGCTAAACCACAGTGGACTAAATATAAAAAAATAAGTGTCTTCCTTCTCTCCTATAGAGAAGGAATCTGTGTGAAAAGGGGCCTGATAGCCAACTCCTATTTAACATTATCAATAAACCTTATATATGCACATAGACTTATATAGGCTGTTTGATGTATGTGTTTTAAGCAGAATAATAAACCGGACTTAATTTTGTAGAAATATAGGGTATGTTCATAATGTAAACCAAACATACACAGAATAGGACCAGTGGATGCAGTTGCAACCATCTTTCCTGGCCAATATTCACTATATAACCCGAGATTAACTAACAAGGGCACTGAAACCCGCAATAAAAGATTAACTAGTGGAACCCAGTCTAGAGTAAGTGGAACCCAGTAGGACCCAGCAGTCAGGTTAGAGGAGTCAAAATAAGAGAAGAAGCCTCTATTTGGCTTCTTCTTGAGCTGTGTTTTGTTCTAACTGGTGTTAAAACTATAGTAGGTACCACAGTAAATTTACTCTACAATGGTACTTCATTGAAACCAGCAATAAAAGATTAACTGAACTATATAGACAACGGGGTTACTGTTACAAACCCTAAAGTGAACCACTGTGCCAGAGACAGACACAATGGACAGAGCAGTGGATCTTTTACTCCTCTTAACTAAATTCCATGTCTGAATTCAAAGCAGTGTCATTATCCCAGGCAAAAAAGAGAATGTGTCCAACACTGACATTTTTCAGCCCGTTGGTTAAAATCATTTAGTAGCTACCCATCTCTAATAATAGCCATATTAAAGACATACACATACAATGGGTTCTCTATTGAGGGTTTTCATCAGGACAGACAGTCATTTACATAGAACTTTTTTCTTTCACTCAAATAAAACCTTACAAAGACTCAATTCATTCACCATTCTGATTCCTATGAGAAAAAAAATCTAAATTAAAATAAAAAGCTCAACAGGAAAAGTACTGATGATCCACCATCAAGAAAGCCTGTTAACAGGAACACTCATAAAATGGTTGGTGCTGAAACCTTTTGATGATTAAAAAAACCCTGCACGTGACTCTCAAATGAAGGAACAGGAAAATGGGCAAAAGTGTTCCCACACACAAAACAGGCAGAAGTGGTAGCCTACTACTTATGGGTCCAAACCTTCAAACATAGTTCTTTTAACATTTACTGCAATGCTTGCTCCACCAAGGTCTTCTGCATGGGCTCCTAAGTCCCAAATGGACATAGCTAAGGAAACTGCCCATCAATTTTCCCCATGTGCTTAACAAGAAACCACCCTTGCCAGGTTATGATTTTGGTTATAGTAAAATAAACAACATAATTATGGATACAGACTTTGGTTATGGGTGAGTAGATGCAAAAGCAGATCTGGATTTTACTACTGAAGGTAATACCATGCCTATCTTCCCAAGGAGCACAGGATATAAATACAAAAGCTAAAAAATACTTTTTAAATAGCAAAAACAAAACCCCCAAACAAAAACAAAAATCTGTATTACAAAGCCTGTCTTCCCAAACTCCCCAGAAGGAGCACAGGATATAAATACAACAGCTAAAAATACAGTAGGACCCCCATATCCACTAGGATTAGTTGGGGGAGGGCGTGTATACTGAAAACTGTGGATAATAGCGAACACCACTGAAAATGATGAGACTTCCAGTTTAAAATACTATAGAGTTGCCTTGGAGGACCTAGAAAATGGCTAGAGAGGACACATTTTCTAAGAAGACTCTGTGGTAGGTATGTTGTTTTGTGTCCTGTGGATAATTGAATCAGTGGATACGGGGGTCCTACTGTACTTTTTAAATACCAAAAACAAAAAACAAAAATAAAAAACTCCAAACAAAAACAAAAACCCTGTATAACAAAGAAAAATACAATACTCTGTGGTAATATCTTGTTATAACAACTTTAGGATAAATATTCTAAAATCATATTTCTAAAGGATAATGTTTCATTCTACCACAGACCAGGATATATTATGTTTACAGTACTTTTTTTGGCTAATACGGTTTGTGTTGCCAACAAAGTTTCTTATTGTTTTGGTTTGCTGCTTTGAAATGACAAAGGTCTTATGTTTTACATGTAAATCAGAGATTACATAAACCTTTCACTCATCAGATTACTATAACTTTCTTATTTTCTCCATTTTATAAATACTAGTTTCCTCAGTAATGCCATGAATTAACTGCACATTTCATGCCAGCAGTCCTGTTCTAACACTTCCCCACATCCAAACTCTGAACCTGGTGATTCTTTGTGGCTGTTGGAGCTTCAATGCTCCAATGGTGCATTTCTACATAGGAGCCTCCCCATTCACTTCAATGAAAGGGCCAGTTTACACATGCAAAAGCACTGTGCAGAATGTCCCCCATCCATTAAAACTATTTGGTATACAGTTGTCCCTCCGTATCCATGATTTGGTATCCACGGATTTAAGTATTCATGGCTTGAAAATATTTTTTTAAAAATAATAATCCAAAAAGCAAACCTTGATTTTTGCCATCTTATATAAGGGACACCATTTTGCTATGCCACTGTATATAATGGGACTTGAGTATTCACGGATTTGGATATTCACGGGGGGTCCTGGAACCAAACCCCAGCGAATATGAAGGGACAACTGTATTGTTTATGTGCAGTGCAACTGTATCAAAGTGTGCAGGGAGCTCTGAATGGCATGACTTTTCCCATCAAACAAGTGACTAATATAAGGCCCAATGAACCAATAGCTTCAGAGTCTCAAACTGAAAATACTTCACCCATATGCTTAATAAAAGCTCCTGTAGTAATTCTTGTCCTGACATGCATTGCTGGTAGGGGAGTGAGGAGTGCTGAGGAAACAGGCTCTGAAACAAATGTCAAATACAGTATATTCTCTCATTCTGCTGATTCGTTCTCCAATTCATCCTTTAATGTTTTATACATAGTGGATTTTTAAAAGAAATTTGCAGAAGAAATAAGCTAGACTATTACTCACAGAAGATAGTGAGATAACAAGTAGAGAGGAAAGACCCCAACAGAACACCATAACATGAGCACAACTAGATAAGTAAAATCTGGACTAAGAACTATCTGGAAGACAGATATGGTCAGACCACTCAAGATCAACAGGAGGAATGTAAAGCTGGATTATGATATAAAATAACAGTAAACATTGGTATCAGGATAGTGCCAATCCCCAGTCATTCTCCTTTCCCCTCCGGCATGCCTTTTGCTCCTGCCAAGTGATGAGAATAAAAAGTAGAGGTGTAGATGAAGCAGGTCTGTTGACAGAAGCAGAGTACCTGACTGCTATGACAGCAAACCTAATCTGATTGTTTTTATTTGGTATCCAGAGTACATCATTTGATCTGTCCTGGCCTTTCCAATCTTGCTCTCTCTTTTGGCCAGAAATGGGTGGTAGTGACCAGGCTGAAATCGTAGTTACTCCAAGTGCTTTTCCAACCATGGAAATGGTTGCACAGTATACATATTTCCCACTATTTCTTAGGACACTTTCTCCCAAGTGTCCAAAGGTGCTGTGCTCTATCAGGACAATCACATAGAGAAATTACTATGAGAACTACCATAAATATTTTGCAATTTGGGTTTCCTTCCCTCTTGTTTTAAAAAAGGCACAAGCCTAACACTCAAGAGCCAAACTGTATTGGGCAATACGGTTGGCCATTCCAGCTCCAGAGGAGTCTGTGCTGGTGTGTGCTGCTGCAGCTGTCCTGGAAGTTCAGAAACAGCTTATCTAAGCAGAGAATGCAAGCTTCATCTACTTGTTATACAAAGGGGTTGTCTAAACAGCAAAAATATCTCTCTGGCTTTTCTTTGCAAATGAAGATTCAGGAAGGACACATCCCACACTTTCTCCAAGCGCACTGATGACTAAAAAGGCCAATCCAAGATAAACAAGTCCGGTTGCAGAAAGCACAGCAGAAGGTCTCCTTGGGTGATGTTTCCGGGTTGTGATTTTTTCTGCGTTGTCGTTTCTCTTCAATCTTGTTCGGCGTGAGTTCTCAAATAAGGCTGCAGCATTGTGGATACTGTGTCTCCATGCCTCCCAATGAAACGGCGAAAATACTCCTCATAGAATTGGAGGAGAATGTGATTTGTCTAAATGGCATCCTGCATCAATCCACTGTATTAGGAAGAAGTGGGGCCAAATCCACCAAAAACTGTGGAGGAAAAGCCTTTACAGCTTTTCCTGAAGTTTTAAAAAAGCTCCGTAAGGAATGCACATTCCCACTCATTGGGACAACCAATTTGCATTCATTTGTATTCCCATAAGAGAGGAAGAGGAAAGTTGATTGGTCAGATGGGTGCAAGGGACGGAGCTTGTTAACAAGGCAAGCACCCCAAACTGCCATGTTGGATTTTTGCCGTAGCAATCATGTATGTACTGAGCTGACAAAACAGCCTTTTAAAATTTATTTAGGCAGAATATCGCACTTTTGCACCTTAGATATGCTTTTAAAAATAATATTGTTCAGCGGCGGCAACTGGTGACAATAAAAACACAAGTAATTCACTCGTGCCTCCCCCAACTTGATTTGCAGGTATGCCCATTGGAACAGTGAAAGTGAGTAGCTTCGCATGCCTGCGATCTTGCCAAAAAAGGTTAAGACAAATTGCTACTGCTGCAAATTAGCATTAGTGCGCATCAATCCACATTTTTCCTCCTCATATAGACAAGCCCAAAATGATGCTTTACATGAATGGTAGGCTAAGGATAGGGACAATCTTGGAGTACAAGTCCCAGGATCCCACAGTGTGGAGCCCACATGGTATTGAAATTGTATCAGCCATTTTTTATGGGGAAAAAATTGACAAAGAAAAACAAGGTCAGGAGAAAGGGAGCCTGGCAAAGATCAACGGAGGTGTCTGTGGGCATCATGGTGCTGATGGGCATCATGTTAAAGATCCTGGTGTTTTTGTAAGGGGTATCCCTCTGTTTAGCACAGAAGTGGCCAAAGTGTTGCCCCCCACATTGTTGGGCTGCAGTTCCCAGCACTTATCTCACTGGCTATGCTGGCTAAGCTGAAGCTGAAGTCCAGAAACATCTGTGGGCCACAAAATTCCCAACCCTGACTACTATGAGTAATGAGTTGCATCATTATTGTCCATCTCTCTAAAGTATGTCATATGGTTTCTCCTTCTGTTGCAACAACCATACCATCTTTGGCACCAACAACAGCATAACAGATTTGGATTGGAAAATACAACAAAAGGGTTGTTTGGGTTGGGTTTTTTTTAATTTAAAAAAAGAAAATGCTAGCTTCCTGGTCCTAAACCACTTTCAGACTCCTTTGGAACTGTAAGTAAATTGACTTATGTAGTTGCTTAAAGTAACCACTGTCAGGGTTCATTTTGTGTCTTCCAGAGTATCGTATTGGGACACACTGACTTTCTCTTTCTTAAGAGATTAGGAAAAGCTTAGAAATTAATTTTTTGGACTACAGCTCCTATATCCTCCCAGCCAACAGGACCACTGGCCAGGCTAGCTGGGAAATCTCAGGAGCTGTAATCCCCCAAAAGGCATTAGTCTTTTAAGCTATGAGGTATCAGAAATTCACTCTGTTGAAGCTAAAGGCTTCTGCCCAAAGGTGGGCAACATGTTTTAAACAAAGGGTGATAAGCCTATTGTTCTTCAACCAGAAAGTGGAAACCACTGTTTAAGATTATACCAACCATTATTCCTAAAGCTGCAAAAGAACTAGCAAGAAGGTATGAAACAACAGAAACTGAATCCTTTGATACGACTTCCTAGTATGGCATTGAGCGTCTAGCTCCAGCCTTTGTCCAGAAGATAAGTGTACGTGTACTGTGTGTGTGTGTGTGTCATTCAGCAATATCCTTCACTTTGTTTCCTCCTGCAATTTTATGTCAAAGACTTGGTGGCTTTAGGCTCATCTGCATCCCACTCCTCCCCTCAGTTTATAAATAGAATAGTTCTGTTTGCATACCAAGGCTTTCCGGAATCTAGCAACAGTACATTACACTGATGAACTTTATTTTGTTTAAAGGAACATTTTATTAAGAAAAAGAAGATTCCTCTTCTTAATAAGATGTTCACATTGCAGCCTGTTTTGTGCATTCCCGTCCTGACAATCATTGACAACCAGAAATTACATGTATGGTAGGTACTTCAGGTAACAATCTATTTTTTCAAGTGGTTAAGAGTTGTAACATACATTCTTGCATGCTTTGGGGAATGTGGTGGTGAATGGGAAAAGAGAGAAGAGATTGTGATGATAACACAAACATTCCCATTCACCCCCTACATTGTTCTCTGGCATCTGTTCTTCATCACACTATAGAACTTTTGATTGTATCTGCGTTTCTAACACTAGAAGACTAGGCCTTCCATAGCTATCTGCAAAATGTTTGACTCATGTTTATCAATTAAGGTACTCTTTCATTTCTCCTTTGAGAAACCTACCAAAATACTGGCTTAAATACCCCAAAGGCACCAGATTCTGTCTGATCTTAGAAGCTAAGCAGGGTCAGCCTTGGTTAGTACTTGGATGGGAGACTACCAACAAATACCAGGTGCTGCAGGCTGTATTTCAGAGGAAAAAACTGCCAAACCACCTGCCTAAGTACTTCCTGCCTAAGAAAACCCTATGAAATTCATGGAGTTGTCATATGTCAACAGGCGACTTGAAGGCGTGCGCACAAACGCACACCAGAATGCACTAAAAGTAGGGCTTTACTAATTTCATTGAAGTGATGCTTCTCAAGTGCATAAAAACTATCCAAGCTTTCTCAAAGTAAACACACATCACATCACTGATCAGTATTTGATCTTTAGGTATTCACTTCTAGAATCCTTACTTTGGTAGGCACTATACATAAAAGACACAAGCTTTCCCCAGGCCAACAAACTAAAGAGGGAAAAAGAGGGAGAGCATGTGCAATTTGACAATGTCACAATAAAAAGTTGAGTTTTTATTAGTGTCAGGTTGACCCCTCCTTACCAATGTTCTCTAAGATGAAGGTTGTATCAGAACTGAGCAGTCCTTGCTAATATTTCACTATCAACTATTGTATGATTGTTGGACACTTGCTCCCCTCCCCCTTTTAAGGTGGGTGCTTCTTGGTCCCCCAGCTTTTTTTATCCTAACACATATGTTTTGAGGCAGCAAAAGTGAAACTAGATGATCTTACTGAAATCACAACATACACAATAAGGAACTTGGCTAAGCTGGCACTCTGCACAAAACTGAATATGAAGCATAGCACCATTTGAAGTACAGTAGCACCCCCATATCCGCTGATTCGCCAACCAAAGATTCAATTATCCGCGGATCTCACCTCCCCCGTCCCTTCCCCTGGGAGGGCTCCTGTCGCTGCAGCGGTGATCGCAGGGGCGAAGGGGGAAGAGGAGCAATCTTGCCTCCTCCCCTCTCCCCCCAATCACCACCACAATAGGACCATGACAGGGGTGAAGGAAGCATAGGAGCAATCTTGCCTCCTCCCCTCCCCCCCCCAGATCACTGCCACAGTAGGGCCATGGTGGGGGCAAAGGGAAAGGAGGAGCAATCTCACATCCTCCCCTTTTCCCATCTCCCCTGCGATCACCACCATGGTAAGGCCATGATGGGGGCAAAGAGGGGAGGAAAACAGGTGAGATTACTCCCCCCTTCCCCCTTCATCGCCATGGCAAGAGTGAAGCAGGAAGGAGCAAAGGAGAGATCTCGCCTCCTCCCCTGCCCCTTTTGCCACCACGACGAGGCCATGGCGGGGGCAAAGGAGTGATCTCACCTCCTCCCCTTCCCCCTCATGATCACCACTATGGTAGGGCCATGGCAGGGGCAAAGGGGGAAGCGATCTCATCTCCCCCCCTTTCCCCCGGGATGGTGTTCACTATCATCCGTAGAGGGGGGGGAACCAATCCCCCACAGATACGGGGGTGCTACTGTACCAGCATAAGTTATAGCTGTGGGGAGCAGTGTCACAGCTTTGTTTCTTCTATCACCTACAGCCCTTAGTCACAACCTGTTCCCATTTGTCTTCCAACAACTATTTGCCAGTATTGAATGAGGTACTACTGCTGGTAGGAGTTGCTTCCACCAGTGGAACATGATGGGGGAAGATCCCCCATGCACCCTATAAACCTGCTCTGGAGGGAAAGAGAACCCTCCAGAGCAGGTTTTCAGCACCACAAGGGCTGCAGAGGTGAGGAAGAAAGTGCCAGTACCACTGCAAGTGTCCCATTAGATATAGCCTTTTGCATGTCCTCACAGAATTCTCAAGATTTCAACTGTAAATTTAGAACTTAGGATTTGGGTAGGGACATCCTGTATCCCAATACATAGATGTTCATATGGCAGGGCATACTGAGCTCCCCAGTTTGCAAAGTGTCCAAGCCCAGACATAATATGTAGGCCAAAGCACTTAACTGCTACACGTGCATGCTAAATGAAGCATCATTAAATAGAGAAATGTTCTGCCCTGTAAAAGCTTTCTAGTTTGAATATTTCAGCTTTCCCTGGGAGCTTTATAAAGGAATGTGCATAAAACTGTTTGCACAGCATCTAAAAAAAACAAACAAACCTAGGCTTGCAAGCGTTAAGCATTCAAGAATGAGAGACATCAACTGGGCCTTCCACACAAGGAGTTGCAAGGGCAAAGAACATGAGCAGCAGGAAAGGACAGAGATGGGAGCTTTTACTGCTAGAGCAGCCACTCTATTAGGAAGGAAAGCCTCATTTCTGAGATCTGGACACTTTAAAGTAGCTTTGCAGTTAGCCAGCTGCCCAGTAACAATTATTTCAGAGTGACTAACCTTATGGACTAGTGTTATCTATCAATCAGATTGACTTAACACTACAGGTGCAGGGGATGAGTGGGCTGGTGAAACCTGACAGTTTATATGCTGCTTAGAAACAACATTTGTTTACAGAAACTGCTTCAGTGGTGCAATACAATCTAGTCATAAACTAATTTACAACTGAGATATTTTGATTTTGTGCACCAGAATAGCATGTGTAAGATATAAATGTATAAAAATATGAAAGTAAAACTCTGATTAGAACCATTATTTAACTTAAACCAGGCATCAGGTGAGCTTGTCTACAAGGTGAGAAATGATTTTTAATTCAGATATAAACTGTCACCTCTGAACAAAACCTCAAGCAGCTGTTCCTTGCTATGCTAGACTAGCACATTCAAATAATTTCCCCTTCCACCTTTGCATGTGTTAGAGCACACACAACTCTCAACATGATGAAGCATGCAAATATCAGTGCCACATAACTTAATGCATATGTCACAAATATCATACATTGAACTTGTGTCTTTTCAAGGTTTTTGTGGCAGTCCTTTGGTTTTTAACCAAGTCATCATGAAATAACAGGGAATTACACAAACTGGATTCAAATACAGTAAATTTAGAAGAACACGCAAGATCCTTCAGCTTGCAAAGCATTTTCTTGTGGCCCTAAATTCAATGTTAAAATCCCAGAGTGGAAACCTTTTAATATTTCAGCTCAGAATCTGATATAGTTTTTTTAAAAATAATAACCATACCAAGTTTCACATCAGCCTTCCAGGCCACTAAGATCTTCAGGTAAGGCACTGTTATCTGTGTTGTACCCTACAACATTGCATTTGGCAGTGACGCATAGGTGGGCTTTCTCTGCTGTGGTGCCCACCCTAGGGAATGATCTCATCAATGCAGTACGCCAGAGGCATGATCCTACATGAGCACAAGCAGAACAAAACGTTGCTTGCACAGTTCTGTTCAGCTGCCATTTTCATCTCATGCAGAAGGTAGCTTCCCCCCCCCCCAAAAAAAGCCATTTTAATTACTGTGGAGAGGGCATAGAGAGGCCAGGAAACATTTCTGTGCATTACTGCAGGTGGAAGGAAAATTGCTGTCCCCTGGTGTACACTGCAAATCCAGGAGGACAAGGGATGTCTTCTCTCCAGCTGCAACTGGACACTGCCTGGATGCCCCATGCCCTTCTGCAGCCACAAAATGGCTGATAGAGCACAACTGACCTTTGAAGCAGGCTGAAGAAAATGTTGCACAACAGCCAAGCAGATTGTCACCCAGATGTCAACACTAGTATGTTTTTAGGAATTTACTGTAACTAAATTAAACTAAAACTAAAAACCTTATTTTGCACCTTGACTTTAGTCAGCCATGAGCTGTTTTGAACTGTCTCACATATTCTCTTCTTGTGTATTACACCTTTTCCTCTCCATTGACGCCCCCTTGTCGTGGGAGAGAGGCTTCTGTACCCTAATGATGTTTTGAGCTATGCTGGCGGTGGCATAAAGCCACCAGTAGGGTCTCCCATGCCAGATAGGTCAAAACCGAAGGGTATGACAAAGAATGTCAAAGGGCAGGATGGGCTCTCTAGCCTTGTGGCAACTGTCCTAGGAGAAGGAAAACTCTAATCCCAAACCCGGGCAGATGGTGCTCGTCCAACCCTGTAAGGTCAACCATCTAAGAGAAGGAAACTCTAATCAAACCTATGACCCGAGGACCTCGCTGTTATGCCCATGCTTGCAAGGCCACGGCAGATGAACCTTTGGTTTAAAGGGTGAGGCCAGTTTTGTGCACACTGCACTCCACCAGAAAAATCCATTGCACAGGCTCAAAGAACAAATCCAGTTCCAAAAAAGCCCTGTAGCGATAGGCGAAGGACAAAATGGCAGGTGTAAAGATGCACTGGAAGCCGCAGACCCAACCCTGCATGCAGGCGGTTCAGGACATTGGTTGCTCAAGGCTGACCCGGGAGATGGTACAGTCTTGTTCAGCAGCATCCTGAACAACCAAGCAGCCTTTTTTAAGGAGAGCATTGCTTGCTCCATATGGAGAGGAGCCTAGAAAAGGTGGCCTAACGAAAGCTCATCCCCAACTAACTGGTTGGCTAGCCGCGGCCAACGGGCATCTTCTGATGCGGTCAAACCAAGGCAAAAAAACAAAGGCACACACCGGCCTCCAAAGGTGTAAATAAACTGACACTTGCATGCTGGAACATCAGAACCATGCGAGACTCTAAAGATAGTGGACGGCCTGAGAGTCGTTGGTGACTTCAATGCCAGAGTAGGAAAGAACTCCGAAGCCTGGAAAGGTGTCTTAGGCAAGCATGGTGCTGGAAATTGCAATGATAACGGACGCCTCCGGCTAGAGTTCTGTGCAGAACAGCTGACTATTACAAACACAATCTTTCAGCAGAAAGATAGCTTGAAGACAACCTGGATGCATCCCCGATCCAAACATTGGCACCTCACTGACTATGTTCTAGTCCGTCAGAGAGACATTCATGATGTCCGTCATACCTGAGTGATGCCCAGTGCAGAATGCCAAACAGATCATCGCCTCGTCAGATGTAAACTAAATTTTCATCTTAAGTTCAAACCTAAGAGGGGTGGCATCTTAAAGAAGAGACTCCAAGTCAACAATCTTCAACAAGCTACCATGAGAGACAACTTCCAGGCAAATCTGCAAACAAAACTTGAAGACCATCCTACAGATCCTTCTCCTACAGTGCTTTGGCAACATATCAAAAACCATATCCTCCAGTCTGCAGAAGAATCCCTCGGGTTCTCCCACAAGAAAAATCAAGACTGGTTTGATGAAAACAACCAAGAGATCCAGGAGCTGTTGGCAAAGAAGAGAACTGCTCACCAGGCATACCTCGCCCAGCGAACCTACCATGTAAGAAAAGCAGCTTTCCGCCTCACATGTAGTAAACTTCAACAAAAACTCCGAGACATGAAGAACAAGTGGTGGATCACTATAGCAGAAAAAACACAACGCTGTGCAGATCTGGATGATCCTAGAGGATTTTATGAAGCTCTTAAAGCAGTGTTTGGACCTACTTATCAGGTCCAAAGCTCCTTATAAAGTATAGATGGTCAAACATTAATTACTGATAAAGCCTCCATCCTGAATCGATGGGCTGAACATTTTCAAAATCTCTCTAGTGCCAACCGAGTAGTCCAAGGCTCAGCTATCCAACATATGATACAAAAACGAATGAAAAATGAATTGGACATAGCTCCCACTTTGGAAGAGACCCTTAAGGCCATACAGCAGATGAAAGACGGCAAGGCAGCTGGGGTTGATGGAATCCCACCTGAAGTTTGCAAACACGGAGGTCATGCACTCCACGATAAATTCCACGAATTCCTTGTGAATTGCTGGGAAAAAGGCGAACTGCCATCAGATCTCCAAGATGCAGTCATCACCACCCTGTACAAGAAAAAAGGAGCAAAATCCGATTGCTCAAACTATCGATGCATAACACTGCTCTCTATTGCTGGAAAAATCCTTGCAAGGATACTCCTGAACAGATTAGTTCCTGCTATTGCAGAAGAACTTCTCCCTGAAAGCCAATGTGGCTTCACAGCCAATAGGAGTACTACAGACATGGTATTTGCCCTTAGACAACTGCAAGAAAAATGTAGGAAGCAGAACAAGGGTCTCTATGTAACAACTGTCGACCTCACCAAAGCCTTCGACACTGTGAGTAGAAAAGGTCTGTGGCTGATCCTGGAAAGACTAGGATGTCCCCCCAAATTCCTTAAAATGATTATCTTGCTACACGAAGCCCAGCGTGGTCAAGTCAGATATGGCGATGCTCTTTCAGAGCCCTTTCTAATAACTAATGGAGTGAAGCAAGGTTGTGTTCTTGCACCAATTTTATTTACAATCTTCTTCAGCATGATGCTCCAAAGGGCTATGGCAGAGCTCGAAGAAGATGATGCTGCCCTTGTTGCCCACACAGAAGCAGCTCTGCAGCACCTAACATCCTGCTTTGCAACAGCTGCAGAGCTGTTTGGGCTGGAAGTCAACCTGAAGAAAACAGAAGCTCTTTACCAGCCTGTACCACTGGAAGAACACCACCATCCCCACATTGCCGTCGGCAACTCTGTGCTTAAGTCCGTTCAGCAGTTCACCTACCTGGGAAGCATCATCTCTCAGATGCCAAGATTCACAAAGAGATCGATCACAGATTAGCAAAGGCATATAGTGCATTTGGAAGACTTCACAAAAGAGTCTGGAGCAATAAACACCTGAGGCAAAGCACAAAAATCAATGTGTATAGAGCCATTGTACTGTCTATCCTCCTTTATGGATCTGAAAGATGAGTCATCTATCGCCACCACCTACGACTCCTCAAACGCTTTCATTAGCACTGTCTACGCACAATCCTAAATATACACTGGACTGACTATGTGACGAATGTTGCTGTCCTTGAGCAAGCAGGGATCACCAGCATTGAGGCCATGATATTGAGAACACAGCTGTGCTGGGCAGGACACATTTCTAGGATGGAGGACCATCGCCTCCCCAAAATACTACTCTACGGTGAACTTGCCACGGGTCACCGTAAGAGGGGCGCTCCAAAAAAGCGATACAAAGACTCCCTGAAACAACATCTCAGGCTCGGCCAAATTGATCACCAACAGTGGTCCGCCCTGGCCTCACATCGGGAGGCATGGAGATGCACAATCCACAATGCTGCAGCCTTATTTGAGAACTCACACCGAACAAGTCTTGAAGAGAAACAACAACGCAGAAAGAATCACAACCCAAAAACATCACCCAAGGAGACCTTCTGCTGTGCTTTCTGCAACCGGACTTGTTTATCTCGGATTGGCCTTTTTAGTCATCAGCGTGCTTGCAGAAAGTGCGGAATGAGTCCTTCTTGAATCTTCGTTTGCGAAGAAAAGCCAGAGAGTGTTGTTGTTGTGTGCCTTCAAGTCATTTCTGACTTATGGCAACCCTAAGGTAAACCTATCACAGGGTTTTCTTAGCAGAATTTATTCAGAGGGGGATTGCTCTTGCCTTTCTCTGAAACTAAGGCCCTGTCTACACAACGGAAAAAAAATCCGTTGGGGGGGGTAAAAATTCGAAAAGGCAGCCATTCAAATATGTACAATCTGCCTACATGATTTCCCACCCCCCAAGCTCCATATGCCCCCCCCCTTGCCCAGCTGGCTGGAGCGAGTGATCCAAGTGGCAGTTTTAAATCTCCCACCACTTTTTTTTTTAATTTAAAAAGCTCCCTGCAATGCAGACAGTTGTTTTTCCGTATTTACAACATGAAATAAAAAAGAAGAAATGTAAAAATGTTAGTTTCATGGACTTACCAGACTCTCGCTTAGCCAGGAATCCAACATGGCGGCCACTCCCAATTCCCCTCTTTGCTAGCCCTGCCCCTTCTGCTCAGCCAGCCAGCCTGCCAGATTACACTGCCTGTTCGTATCTGTGCAAACGGGGGTGTACAAACAATCAACATTCAAATGATTGTACGTATTTTTTGCTGAGATCTGCTACTTCTCCAAAACTCCAAATTCACGGACTTTACAGGGGATTTGCTAGCCCCCCCTTCCAAAAGACACGAATGTATCCGAATGGCCATATGTATACATTATCGACCTTTCAAATGCTGTATGGATTTTTTTTCATCATGTAGATGGGCCCTGAGAGTGTAACTTGCTCACAGTTGCCCAGTGGGTTTCCACAGCCGAGCAGGGATCCAAACCCTGGCCTCCCACTTTCCTAGCCCAATGTTCAAACCACCACACCACGCTGGCTCATGGACAAGTACTGGGGGCCAATTTTCTGCACAGTGCAGACTACACCACACCCCATTCAAAAATGCCTCTGAAAACCTGGAAAATATGAAACAGAAACTGGTCAGATACCCACTTCTAGTTTCAATTTTGGGCAGCTGGGAGGTATTGGGGAATCCAGAGGCTTCTGGGACAGGAACACAAACTTTTTGGGCCAAACATTTTCTTTTTATCAGGAAGCTGATCATCAGCTTCTGGACCAAAGTCTGCCCACCGCTGCATGTTTACCTGGATGTTTTGTGTTTAGAATAGCATTTAGTTTGATTCAAAATAAGACTCACTGGATTCAACCGTTGCAGTCCTGTCCTGTTTGTGGGTTTCCCAAAGGTATCTGCTTTGGTACTTTGGGAGCATAATGTTTGTCTAGAGGACATTTATGTCTGTCTTATGGATGGAACAATGCTTATTCTCTTGTGTTCCACTTTATAAGTATGTCTAGGCTTACAGGCTTAGTCTTTGCTTCCAAGAAGAAGCCTAGATCCTTCCAATTCAATCTGCCATATCACAATGAGTCAGTAAGGAAATGTTTCCATCTCTGACCATGTGTCAGCAGCTTGAAGCTTCACCACAATGTCATTCCAAGGTAGTTCCGGTTTTGGCGTGGTGGGGGGATGGAAGCTTGTCCTCTCCAGTAGTGGAGACAGTAGTGCTAAAAGCCTGTTGCTGAAACAGAGTTAACCCTGCTTTATGCTGAGTCTTAACAAACAGCAGCACCTTAGGCCAACAGAGGAAAAGAAGAGACTAGAATTAGCAAAGACAGAATGTGGGAATTTGCCTCACAGAGGAAATAAAAGTTGGATTTTTAAAAAAGCCTACAATATCACTGTCTTTATCAAAGCATTACTCTCTTATCCAAATATTCCCTAAAACAGACCAGGGGATTCCAAGACAGTTCACATGAGGAATATCTTCACCAAGATACTCAGCTCCATATGTAAATGAAGTATACCCTGTAGTAGTGTGTCTGTATGTGTGCCTCTCTCTCTCTCTGTGTGTGTGTGTGTGTGTATAAGAAAAATGCTCCTGTTACCATCTTCTGTGATAAGAAACAGCAAACATATCATATTTTTAACTAGCTGCTAGAGATAAATTAATTTCCTCCTTGCTTCTGGTGATTAACTCATGCTTTTAATGCACATTGACTAATATTTCCAGATGCTTAAACCACTATTAACTATACAGTTGTCCTTTCATATTTGCTGGGGTCTGGTTCCAGGACCCCCTGTGAATACCAAAATCTGTGAATACTCAAGTCCCATTATATGCAATGGCATAGCAAAATGGTGTCCCTTATATAAGATGGCAAGAGGAAAGGTGTTTTTTTTTTAAGGCCGGAAATTCAAAAGGCGAAGATAGAGGCTCTAGCACTGATCAGTGTCTAGAGAATGAGGAAAGGCAGGAAAAAAAGAAAAAGGTAAAATAAGACAAAATAAGGATAGAAAGGATGGAGGAGATTTCTCAGCTACCTACTGGGCAAAGCAGGAAGTTAGAACTGGCCTCGTTGCTCCAGGATGGAGGAGATGAAGACAAAGAAATTTGAATATCAAGAGGCTTGATGTAACTTCCTGCTACATCTGGGCGGTGACTGACAAAACCCAGACCTGAAGGACCCATATCACCCCTCCCTCAGAGAATACTTAAATCTGTGGATACCAAATTCGTGGATACAGAGGGATAACTATAATCTTTATCTACCTATAGCTCGCAATTTTAAGAGGCAAACAATCCTACTCCAAAGGCTTATCATTTTAGAAATCATATAACTGTCTCATATCTATTTTTAAAGTCTGTCTTTGCTTTCATGCAGAAGTGGCTTCCATCTGCTCACTGTGAACTGAGCTTGATTCCTACTTAATTATACTGGATCTTAAAACTTGCATCATAGGGAATCCAATGTTCCTATTTATAATGTCCAAGAAATTTCAATAACCCTAAAACAGCAATCTCATCAGGCAGCAGCAAGGGAGAAAAATCCGCCAACCCTGCTGAGAAGTTCCATCAGGCCTCCTCTTTCCCTCAACCATTAATTGGCTACAGCTATTCCCTCTGACTGCAGCTGAAGGAAAGATGGGAAGCAGGGTAGGCAGCCAGAAGACCTGCAACCAATGGGAAAGGTGAGCAGAGTGAAGTATTAGTCTGGATAGAATCCCTGGTCCAAGACTGAGATGGCAATAAGTTTTGCCCTGCCACACCCATGTTCCACATTCAGAAGTCATGTGTGGGGGAGAGGGATCCTGCTGTTACCTCTCATCTCTTCTTGGGGGTTGGATGGTATGGCCCTTGTGGTCTCTTCCAACTCTATGATTCTATGATCTCAGACCACAAGTAGCAATAACTTTTCCCTGCTTGCAGTTTGCCTTCCCAATTCGAAAAACAGCTACACATGTGAAAGTCTCTCCAACATGTGGATGACACTTTGAAAGAGGCACAATTGGGGGGCAAGAGGGACATCCCCAGCTCCCTGAATAAGAAAGGAAGGTTTGGGGGGGGGAAAAACTTCAACAGGCCCACCCAATCTCTTTTCCTTCTGTGCCATGTCCTCTATGCTGCAAGCCTAGGACAGGAGCTATCTCTTTTTTTCTTTTTTAATAATTTTATTAATTTTAACAAATGTTCCTAAATAATGCTGAGTTGGACCAACTCATTTACTGGTCTCTAAAAACTATTTTGAAAGTTTTTGAGGAAAGCATGAAAAACAAATTAAAAATGTTTTAAATAAATATACAGTTGCCCCTCCACATTTGCTACTTTCACATTCACGGTTTTGATTATTCACAGAAAGCTACCTGCCCCCCCCCGCCACCCCGTCCCTTCCCAAGTCAACGAAGGGTTTCTCACGAAGTCTGGCGCTGCCTTGGGAAGGGAGGATGGAAAGCCTCCCTCCCTCCCTCCCCCCCCTCTTTTCACCCCAGTCCCTTCCCAAGGCAGCGAGGGGCCACTTTGCCACCTTGGAACAGGCGGGGGGTGGGAGTGAGTGGCGATGGGGGCTCCTGAAGCCCCTGTCGCCACTTTGGGAAGGGCAGGGGTGAGAATGAGTGGTGACGGGGGCTCCTGAAGCCCCCGTCGCCACTTTAGGAAGGGCAGGGAGGGTGGGAGTGAGTGGCAACGGGGACTTCAGAAGCCCCGTCGCCACTTTAGGAAGGGCGGAGAGGGTGGGAGTGAGTGGCGACAGGGTGGGTTGTTGCAGGCGGGTGGGGGGAGGACTATTATTATTCATGGTTTTTTCAAATTTGCAGAGGTCTTCCATCCCTAACCCCCGGGAATGGGAAGGAACGACTGTATAACATAAAATGTATTTTTATCTAGCAAGTTTATAGGTGCTTATGTAAACTTCAACTCTTAGCAGAGGAACCATGAAGTTTCGCTATACTCCAGCTAATTTTGTATGATGCAGTGTTTACTAAGCCTGTAGGCATCTTGTTCTATTCAATATTTTACATGTCTTGCTAGCTTCTAGCATCCTTCTTATTTCTGGAAATTTCCAGTCATACCATGATTCCTTAAACATTAATTGCTCAACAGGGACAGTATTATCCAAACACATTTAAAAAAAAAAAACTAGCTAAAAAAAGAATTCATACACATTATATCAGCAAAACCATGCAACTCTCCTCTAAAGTAGACCACTTTTATTTACATGTAATTGAGGTGAGGCTGATGGGCAATAGGTTGCTTAAGGCAACCTAGTGAGCAAATGGGCTGAGGTGAGTTTTAAACTAGGGACTTCACAGCATATTCTTGTATCCACTGTGCTACAAGAATTATTGTCACAAGCCTCTCTCCTCCTCCTCTAAAACTAATACACATGAACTAGAAACTGAACCTGCCTCCGTTTATATCACTGAACACAGGTTTAGTCCTTTAGTTTTTGCGTGTGTTTATAATACATGTAAATTGTCTCTTTAAGAAACCTGCCTGCCCTGTAAAAACAACAGCTCCCCTTCCATATTAGCTAGACGTGGTTTCCTCCCTGAGCCAGCTAGAATTAATTACAGCAGGGGTGGAGAATGTGTGCCCCCTCCTAGATGCTGTTGCAGCCAGTATGCCCAGTGCTGGAGGTTGCAATCCAACAGCACCTGGAGGGCCACCGCACCTACTTCTGATGTTTCTCTGGCTGTACTGCAATCCCAAACTACAGTAGCACCCCCGTATCCGCTGATTCGCCAACCACTGATTCAATTATCTACGGCTGACGATGGCAGGGAAAGGGAGGGGGAGGATGGATCTCACCTCCCCCGTCCCTTCCCCTCTGAGGGTTTCTGTTGCTGCAGCTGCGATCATGGGGCCAAAGGGAGAGGGGAGGAACAACCTGGCCTCATCCCCTTCCCCCTCGCGATCACCGCTGCAGCAAAGCCATGGGCAAAAGGAGAAGGGGGAGGAGAAGCAACCTGGTCTTGTCCCCTTCCCCCTTGTGATCACCGCTTCCGCGGGGCCATGACAGGGACAAAGGGGGAAGGGGGCAGAGGAGCGAACCCACCTCCCGTTCCCCTGGATGACCCCCCAGGATGCCATTCGCTATTATCTGTGGATTTTGTCATCTGCAGGGGGGGCAGAACCAATCCCCAGTGGATGTGGGAGTGCTACTGTAGTATATAGTGAGCTCTTGGTACTACCTGCTGGGGTTTAGTTCCAGGAACCCCTGTGGATACCAAAATCCATGGATGCTCAAGACCCAGTATATACAACAGTGTAGTAAAAATGGTGTTCCTTATAAAAAAAATGGCAAAATCAAAGTTTGCCTTTTGGATTTATTTATTTATTGGAATATTTTCAAGCCATGTATGGTAGAATCCATGGATGCAGAATCCATGGATACAGAGGGCCGACTGTACTGTGCTGTTGGCCTCTGTTACTCTAGAACAAAGAAGGATCTTGAAGTTGCCCTGCCTCTTGCTGCTTCTTGCCAGCAGTTGAAGACCTCTCTGTTTAAACAGGTCTTCACCCTTAACTGACCAGGGTAAAGGAACATGTAGACGGGTATGCTGTTTTTTATATGTACTTCATGCCTTTCAAAGCATTTTTACGTTAATGTCTTGAAAGTACTGTTTTAATTTGTTTGATGGTTTAATTTTTTTTAACTTTTATACTTCATATTGTTTTAGCTGTTCTGTTTTAAACTTGCATTGTAAACTGCTTTGAGTTCCATTTGGGAGAAAGGCAGGATATAATTAAAATAAAGATATAAATAATATTGGCCTTAGGCCAAGGGAGTTTACACACAATAGTACAGTGTTTATGCACATGTGTGTGCACGTACACAATACGTCCCACTGCAAACTATCTGCATATTCTTTAACATATAGCACAACTTCTAAGCAGCCCTGCATTTAAAATAATAAACTCACATGAAGATTGTACTGTAGCATTCAAGTGCTGTGTTCTTTCTGTTTGTAACAGGAAATTAATTACAGTATTTAGCATCTCACTCCATGTTTCTATGCAGTGGCATCCTAATGAACCATCCCAGAAGCAGCTTCCTATCCCCATCCTCCTTGGCATTATAAATCACCTGCTTGTACATAAAATGACAAAAAATTAAATACATGTGCATTTTTTCATAAAGGTATCATAAGCAGCACTGGGTGTGGAGAACACATTTAATAATCTATGACTTTGTCATAAGTGGAACTATGAGTCAATGATTGGTAGAAGCCCCTGAGTTGCTATTCTGTATGCTTTTAGATTTCATCATTACCATGTGGCAAAAGTGTTCTGTTAGTGGTTCCTCAGCCTTTCAATCTGATGACTATTTTGCAACATATATAGTCCAATCTATTAAAAATTGGGGGCTGATGTCAAACATGTTACGAAAAAGATGTGTCTTATTAAATTCACATAAGTAATGTATAGAACATATCTAGAAAATTCTCTATAGAAGAACAATTCCAAGTTATAGTACTTCAAATAAGGCTATCAAATATAAACTAGACTAAATTTTAATATATATCTATAAAAACACCATGTGTGTCTGTTTTCTACATCTGACATATAACTATAAATATAGCAGAGTCCTGTAGCACTTTAAAAACTTCAGAAATGTATTAGTTTTTCAGGCAGCTATGATACACAGACTGCTGGTGTTGCACCTATGGGAACTTCTCTAAAGGGCAACATCCAATATCACCTTCCTCTACTTACCTCCCTACCATGCAAGTCCCAAAATTTAGAGCTGCTTTATCCTTCCAGTGACATTATATGTACATTAACAACCAGATCAAAGCTTAACAGGTCACTTCTTAGTAGATGCTATAATTGCAGAAACAAAACAGCAGGTCTTAGAAATACACAGGTGTGCTACAGGTAACGTGTCCATGTCAATAATGAATGCATGGACTGTGGCTGGAATCCTCTTGTAGGGTCACACCTCTGTAAGTACATTTTTCGGGCATTGTATAAGAAGGTATTTAGTACCTCCTTGTAGAATGCCTTTTTTGCTGGCTATACAACAGCAAGTGGACACCACTGTGTCATACACGCCATGGCCAATCAGTGCAGCTGGGTAAAAAAGATGCCCTGCAGGTTGAGGGGGGGGCTGTTCCTTCTCCCCTGGCTGTACAATGGTAGATGGATGGTACTGGAGCACAGCTAGTCCCTGACACTGATTGGCTGTAAGAGTATGTCTCAGTTGCCTCCAAATGCAGCTAGGGAAGAAGACACCACTGTTACTCTCTGAGTCAAGTATACTGGTGAAGATTTACACTCTACCAGTGTTGAAGAGGATCTTGGCCAGAGCTTTCTGCAAACAATCAACCAAAACAATTGAAGATGACTACTTCACTGAAGTTGCTTTAAGCTAAAGTAACAGCAGGTGAAATAATCACAGAGGAGCTTTCCTTTACAGATGCACTACTGAGATGTTAGCAAAGAACTGGCACTGTAAAGGAATCTATGAATAATTATTGTACTGCTTGCCTCTGGCTAAAGTACATGGAAATGGTTGCCATCTTACAGAAATTCCGTACAGGTGAACAAACAGGAAATTAGAATCTTGACTTGCAATTCATATTAGAGACAGCCCTACAGTCTGCAGCAGCTGGTCATAACCAACATAAGGCAGCATCCAGATATATACAAACTATTTTCATCTGGACATCATCATCTTTACACAACATATCAATTCTGGGCAGAATTCTTTTCAGACCTTACCACTGAAAATGTACTGATAAATGTCTCCGTAAGTAAGGAATTGGAGAAACAAATGGATATACACCAGCCTACATAGAAATTAACAGAAATTTTCAGGAATTAAAAGAACTATAAGTTTCAGTGTCTATGTTATGCAGGAAAAAGACAATAAAGACACAGTATCTCCAGGACAAAAAAAAAAAAAATCTTTCAGTAATGATCCAGTTCTACAGAACATTATATATGTGACATTCAGGGAGTGACATTCAAGTCAAGATGTCAATATTGATGTTGCAAAGTCATTTGTGGATAATATTCTGAAGTCAATAGTTGGAGAAGGAAATATTCACAATACATACTCAAAGGAGCAGAACAAACTGTTAAGCGTTACTATAAACATTATTGTAAAGGCAGGATCTAAGCTCATACATATTGATTCACAGCTATATTTCCAACAAAGCATATAAATCATGATCCCTCTCACATTGTCAAATGTGAACCCATTATAATTTTTTAACAGCCCGGAGAGAAAACAAACCAGCCGTTGCTGAAACACTGTGCACAAAACTGAGGCAATCATGAGATGTTACTTGATGTGCCTGCAAATTACATAGCAGACATTCAAACAAAAAACGTGCATTTCCTCACAAACAAATTTAATGTTGTCCCTAAGTTGTGGAATTCCCCCACTTCTAGAAATATATTTAGCCTCTCCATACTTTCACAAAGGTCTAGAAATGTCTACTGCCAACTGCCCTTATTAAATGTACAAGCTTGAATTTTAGTGGTAATGGTCTTAGTCCTTTGTTTTTATATTACAGGAGCCTGGCCTATCCACAGGCTCAGGATCTGCAGCTTTAACCCACCGCAGACTGAAAATAAATAAATAAATGTGCAGTCCCTAAGATCTAGTCCAACCAGGGCTAGAAGTGGTTCCAGGGCAGAAGCGGAGGCGGCAGCAAGGCCCGGCCACCACCCACGCATTTTTGGGGGTTGCAAACCAGCCAGCTGGCAGGCTCTCCAGAAAAGGAGAAGAGAGATGTGAACAAACCATGAGGCTTCAGACATGAGTCCTTATTACAGTACTGTAATAATATGGCTTACAGCAGTGTTGGCGGCAAGGCCTGGCTGCCAGGCGCACATTCTTCATGTTCCCACCTCCAGGGAGTCCAACAGTCGCCGGCTTCTACTTTTGGAATGAATGAGCAGAAGTGCCAACTAAAATCACTACAATATAGTCAAACAATAACAACAATAAGATCACTGGTGGCTCATTTATTATATTGGTATGCTTTTCAGTAGTGCTTTCTAATCTTCAGAGACAGCCAACTTGGTGTAGTGGTTTGAGTGTTGGATTACAACTATGGAGACCACCATTTCACAGAATCATAGAGTTGGAAGAAACCACAAGGGCCATCCAGTCCAACCCCCTGCCATGCAGGAATATACAATCAAAGCATTCCCAACAGATGGCCATCCAGCCTCTCCTTAAAAACCTTCAAAGAAGGAGACTCCACCACACTCTGAGGCAAGTGCTTTCCACTGTCAAACAGCTCTTACGGTCAGGAAGTTCTTCCTAATGCTTAGGTGGAATCTCTTTTCATGTGTCCTTGTCTCTAGAGTAACAGAAATCAAGCTTGCTCCATCCTCAATATGACATCCCTTCAAATATTTAAACATGGTTATCATGTCCCCTCTTAATCTTCTCTTCCCCAAGATAAACATACTCAGCTCCCTAAGCTGCTCCTCATAAGGCAGGGCATCCAGACTGCCCACCATTTTGGTCGTCCTCCTGTGGACACATTCCAGCTTCTCAATATCCTTCTGGAACTGTGGTGCCTGGAACTGGACACAGTATTCCAGGTGAGGTCTGACCAAACCAGAATAGAGTGGCACTATTACTTCCCTTGATCTAGACACTATACTCCTATTAATGCAGCCTAGACTCATGTTCAGCTTGTGGTCCACTAAGACTCCTAGATCCCTTTCGCATGTACTGCCATTAAGCCAGGTGTCACCCATCCTATATCTATGCATTTCATTTTTACTGCCCAAGTGTAGTATCCTACATTTCTCCCTGTTGAAATTCATTTAGTTAGTTTTGGCCCAGCTTTCTAATCTGTTAAGGTCATTTTGGATTCTGATTGTGTCCTGTGGGGTATTAGCTACCCCTCCTAATTTGGTATCATCTGCAGACTTGATAAACACGCCCTCTATTCCCTCATCCAAATGATTGATAAAGATGTTGAATAGGTCTGGGCCCAGGACAGAACCCTGTGGCACCCCACTTGTCATTTCTCTCCAGGATGAAGAGGAGCCTTTGATGACTACCATTTGGGTTCAATCAATCAACCAATTACAAATCCACCCAACAGTTGCATTGTCTACCCTGCATGTTAGTAACTTTTTTTGCAAGAATATCATGGAGGACATTGTCAAAGGCCTTATTAAATCAAGATACACTACCCCCACAGCATTCCCTTCATCTACCAAGTGGGTAACTCTATCAAAAAAAGAAATAAAATTAGTCTGGTATGACTTGTTTGTCAAAAACCCATGTTGACCTTTAGTGATCACAGCATTCCTTTCTAAGTTTTTTTTTTTTTTTACAGTTTTTAATTAGGTATTTATATCCTGCTTTTCAGCCACAAAGGCTATCAGGGCAGCTTACAATTTGTTTTAAGCAATAGCAATTTACACATCTACACTGCATTAAGCAGTTTCCAATGTGTGCTAGCTAATTGCCCCCACAAGCCAGGTACTCATTTTACCGACCTACAAAAGGATGGAAGGTTGAGTGAACCTTGGAGTCCTCTGGAATTGAACCTGCAATGTGGTGACTTTCAGTACTGGCATTTAACCACTGTGCCACCAGTGCTTACAAACTTTCTGTTTAATGATCTGCTGTAAAATATTTACTAGTATTGATGTCACACTTACTGGGCGATAATTACTGGGGTCTTCTCCCCCCCCCCTTTTAAAGATGGGGACAACATTTGCCCTCCTCCAGTCTGCTGGGACATCTCCTGTTCTCCAGGAGTTCTCAAAGATTATTGACAGTGGTTCTAAGATTACTTCTGCCAGTTCTTTTAGTAACCTTGGATGTAGTTCATCTGGACCTGGAGACTTGAACTCATTTATACTGGCCAGGTAAACAACCTCTTTACCTATTCTACACTGCATTTCCCCTACTGCATCATCTGCTCCATTTTCTCCAGGTTGAGCACTGTTGTCCTTTTGGGAGAAAACCACGGCAAAGAAGGTGTTGAGTAGCTCTGCCTTTTCTCTGTCCCCTATTAGCATTTCATCACCTTCTCCCTGCTGTGGTCCTACCGCTTCCTTGTTCTTTCTTTTGCTGCGGACATATCCAAAAAGCCCTTTTTATTGCTTTTAACCTCTCTAGCAAGCCTGAGCTCCAGCTGTGCTTTTGCTTTTCTGACTTTCCCCCTACATGAGCTGGCCATTTGTTTGAATTCTTCTTTGGTGATTTATCCCGTTTTCCATTTCTTGTACATGTTCCTTTAAGTCTTAGCTCAGTTGAAAGTTCTTTAGACATCCATTCTGGTTTCTTCAGACACCTTCATTTTTTCCTCCTCATTAAAACTGTTTGAAGTTGTGCCTTCAATATCTCACTTTTTAGAAACTCCCATCCATCATGTACTCCCTTCTCTTTTAGTATTCCTGACCATGGCATCACCCCCAGTAATTCCCCTCATTTTCTGAAATCAGCTTTCTTAAAGTCTAGAAGGTATGTCTGACTACGCTTGGCTTCCCCTTTCCTCTATATAACAGACTCCAGGAGAGCACGGTCACTCTCCTCTAAGGATCCCACCACTTCCACCTCATTCACCAGATCATCTCTGTTGGTTAAAACCAGATCTAAAATAACTGATCCCCTTGTTGACTCTTCCACTTTCTGGACAATAAAATTGTCTGCAAGGCAAGTGAGGAATTTGTTGGACTTTAAATTGTTGGCAGAGTTGGACTTCCAATAAATATCAGGATAGTTAAAATTCCTCATTATTACTACAACTCTCCTGTCTGAATGTGCAGTCATCTCTTCATCATCCAAGTTCTCAGTTTGGTTTGGAGATCTGTAGTAGACCCCCCCCTCCCCAATGACATCCCTGCTGTTTCCCTCCCCCTTGATTTTTACCCAGATGCTCTCAACCTGGCTCCCAGGATTCAAGTCATGGATCTGTTCACAGATGTACACATCCTTAACGTATGATGCTACTCCACCACCCTTCCTGTTTGGTCTATTTCGCTGAAATAGGTTATACCTCTTTATTACTACATTCCAATCACGAGATTCATCCTACCAGGTTTCAGTGATGCCTATTAAATCATATTTGCTTTGCTGTGCTAAAAGTTTAAGTTCATCCTGTCTATTTCCCATACTCTGTGCATTCGTATAGAGACATCTAAGACCATGGGCCATTTACCCTATCTGCCTTTTAAAGGTTTTATTCCTCCCAGTGTTGGGCTCTTGTACTATTTGCCCTGCTCTCCCTATAACATTTGGGCTATTTTCTCTAGCACTTGATGAATTCCTTTCCTCATGAATACTGTCTCCCTCCCCCACACAACTCAGTTTAAAGTCCTCCAAATCAGATATTTCGACTCTTAGCAAAAATATTCCTGTCAACTGCTGTGAGGTGCAAGTCATCCCTTGCCAGTAGTCCACCTCCATGAAACTGTACCCCATGGTCCAGGAAGCCAAACCGTTCCCGGTGGCACCATCTGCGCAGCCAGATCCTGGGCCATGCCCTTCCACTGGAAAGACAGACAAAATGACTACCTGTGCATCCAAGTCCTTCAGCTTCCTACCCAGAGTCTCATAATCCCTTTTGATATTCTGAAGGCTATGCCTTGCAGTATCATTGGTTCCCATGTGGACCAGACAGAAAGGATAACGATCAGTGAGCTTCAAGAGTCTCATCAACCTCTCCATTACATCGTGGATTTTTGCACCTGGGAGACAGCACCCTTCTTGAGACATGTTATCAGGCCCGCAAACTACTGATTCTATAACCCTCAGCAAAGAGTCTCCTACCACCATTACACACCTCCTCTGAGGATTGGCAGAGCCCAATCTGTGTACTGAACCATCCAAGGTCTCGTGCACATTCTCTGAAGCCTGGCTCTGCTACTTTTCTTCCCATTCCTTGTCATCACTGACAAGGAAGAGAGCTTCAAACCAGTTCTGCAGTGCCAAACTTATAGAATGGCCCTTTCTCCTTCTCCTTCTATGAGTCACCATTCTTCCAAACATCGACCTCCTGTGTATAAGAACTAACCTCCTCCAGAGAGACATTCCCTGCGTGTTCCTAAACCAAGACCTTCTGCTCTGCTCTGTCTAAGAAAACCTCCTGCTCTCTCATATGGTGTATAGTGGCTAATCAGGCCTCAAGTTGCTGGACCTTCTCTTCCAGAAACACCACAAACTTGTACTTGCTGCAGGCATAGCTCTGCACATCCACAGTCAAGAAGACAAACATCCCACAGCTGTTGCAGGTGACTGCAGCAGTTCCCTCACTGTCCATATTGAATACTCTGAAGTAGGTGCTAGAACAGAATTCTGGGCCTCCCCCTCAAACACCCACAGCAAACACCTCTGTTGGCCTCTCTTCTGTATGCTGAGCTCCAGAGACTGTGACTTCAGCTATGGAGAGAGCTACTGGCTGGTAGCTCCTCCCTCTGCCTCTCACTTACTTCCTCTCAGCAGTCCCTGACTCACTTCCTCTCAACACAAGAAGCTCACCAAACAAATGCTAATGAGTCCCCCCAGGCAAGCCTACACTTATAGACCACACAAGCAAACAGCCTTGACCCAAGCAAGCACACTAGCGTTACCCAACAAACTCTCCCAAGAACTCTCTGGGGCTGGAGAAGTCTAATTGAACCGCCACAAGCTCACCTAATGCTGTCTCTTCCACATACCAATGCCCTGCTGGCCATTCTCTTGTTCGCCTTGCTCCTATATGCCGAGCTCCAGAGACTGGGACTTCAGCTGTATACTGAGCTACTGGTTGCTAGTTCCTCCATTTAAATCTCCATAGAAACCCACTGGGTGACCTTGGGCAAGTCACACTCTCTCAGCATCAGAACAAGGCAAAGGCACACACACACACACCCGTGAACAAATCTTGCCAAGAAAAGTCTGTGATAGGTTCATCTTAGGGTTGCCATAAGTCAGAAACAACTTGTAGGCAAACAACAACAAGCTTCAGAGCCAGCTCACTGTTCAAATTAATCAGTCTAGGAAATTGCCCTTATATGACAATTTTGCCCAGCACTGACAACTGGATTGGCCTTTTCCCTTCTTTTTGAACATGGAAAATTTGACCATGTGCAATTTTCTAGCACATCATTCATTTTCCAAAAATTCTCAAGAAGAGTACATACAGTGGCTCTCACAACCCTGCAGGTTCCTTCAATAATTCATCTGGTGCTGGAGACTCAAATTCACTGAAAGTAGCTAGTTACTCTTTTTAACTATTTCCTTCTCTATCCGGAACTGCATGTCCCTCATATTCTTTTTCCAGGTCAAAAAAATCCCTTCTAGGAAATAAGCCTGAAGCAAAATAGTAACAGACCAGCATAATTTCACCTTTAGTCACCTGAAATCTTCCCTTGCTCCAAAATATAACTAGGTAAGCCTTTTTATCATCTTAGAATCCCTCACAAACCTCAACCCATTCTAGCTTTTAGCTTTCCTGGCATCAATGTTGACTCCCCTCCCTGTGCACACTCACTCACAAACATAAACCTGTGCTCATCCCTACAGCTCTCAGCCTATTCTCCTTTAAAAGGGGTGTCAGGGACCTCACAGGAGGAAGTTATTCAATAGGTGGCATATTTGATAATTAACTGTACAAGGATAAATCCGTCTCATGTACAGGTGATTATTCTCAAAGAAAAATCCCTGAATAATTAATTCTCCAAGAGCCGATGCTACTTTCACAGAACATTCTTTTTCTTCCCTGAGATTCTTTAGGGCCATGTTGATGATGACAAACAAATATTTACCAAGATAATGTGTCATTATTAATGTTTACTTCCTCAAACCAAGTCAAGTGGGATTATATTGTCCCTGAAAAAAGCTCCATCAAGTCTTATTGTGCAGCACATTAGAAGCAATGAAGAAATCAGAGTTCTTGTCAAAACAGTTTTAGGATCTGTGTCCAATTAAACACCTTGACCTCTACCTTCCCACTGCTGTCATGCTAGCCTTCATCCATCACCAGTCCTGCAGTATCTCTGCATTCCTACTACTGCTGTCATGCTCCAAGACAAGATGTGTTTCAATTTAGGCCCAAATACCCTTGAAAACTAGAAAGACACCTTACACCTGTGGCATCACTAAGGCTGATGTCACCACACACCCCGACATTGTCACCTGGTACAGTTTGGCTTCTTCGCATCCCCCTAGTGCTGCCACTGCCTTACACTCTTATTCTGAAGTGTTTTAATGTAAACTAAGGCAGGGGTGGGCAATTGTGACTTTGCAGGACCCACTAGCTATAGCTAGAATAGCTAATGGTGAGACATTATGGGAGTGGCAGTTCAGGAAGATCTGGAAGGCTACAACTGCCCACCCCTGGCTAGCTCTTCATTTTAAAAAAAGACACCAGAAGTTGACTTGATACTTCCCAGGAGCAGGACCAAAACAAAGAAGCAATCAACACAAGAAATACTCTGAGTGAGTACTAGCTTGGGATGGAATTAACACTACTGTCCCAGGAAGGATAATGCAGCCTATAAGAAGGTAGTGTCTTCTTCACACAGATGAATGTGCTAGCCTCCCATGTAGTTTTTGCTTCCATATTTGTAATGATTCAGAAATGTTTGATGCAGAAAAATATCCAGACCTGTAGCTCACCTCACCGTTATTTTGAAGGGCTAATTGCATTTTATTTCTCAATCAAGTCATCGTGGTGTAGTTGTATCATAATACTTAAAAGCATGACTCATTACTGCCCAGTCCTTACACAGAAGCTGCAGCCATTACAGCTTTCTTCTGTACTCCTTCCTGCCTTCCACAACAGGGTGGCTGCCAGATTTTAGGCCATAACTTCCATAAATTTCAGCAGCATGGCCAATGGTAAGACAGTAAGAGAGATGTTGCCCCAAACATCTAGAGGGCACCAGGTTGGAAAGTGCTGCTGTACTATAATAATAATAATAATGAGGAGGAGGAGGAGGTTTTTGTTTATATCCCGCCTCTCCCATGAGGATCGGGGCGGCAAACATCATTTAAAACATTAACCCATCATCTACAAACATTAAAATAACATCATTAAAACCACTATACAATGGCAATTAATTCAATTTTTACCTATAAAAACACTATTAAAATAACTTAAAATAAGAAAAGGCGTAAAACAATTTTTAAAATGACAGAGTAGTAAACCGGAAAGTGACAGCCAAGTATCCAATCTAATCTGGAAAGGCCTACCGGAAGAGATCTGTCTTAATAGCCCTCTTAAACATCCCCAGATTTTCAATGTGTCGGATCTCCTCTGGCAGGCCCTTCCACAGTCTGGGAGTGTTAGCGGAAAAGGTCCTCTGAGTGACTGTGGTCAGCCTAGTTTTAGTCATTTGAAGTAAGTTTTTCCCAGAGGACCTAAGGACACGGGGCAGATTGTACAGGAGAAGGCGATCCTGTAGATAGCCTGGCCAATAAGCCATGAAGGGCTTTAAAAGTAATGACCAACACTTTATACCTTGCCCAGAAACTAATTGGCAGCTAGTGAGGAGATTTTAATATTGGTGTGATATGGTCACCCCTTGTTGTTCCTGTGACCAGCCTGGCTGCCACATTTTGAACCAGTTGGAGTTTCTGGAGCAGGCATAAAGGTAGCCCCACGTAAAGCGCATTACAGAAGTCAAGCCTTGAAGTTACCAGTGCATGTACTACCTACTACCATCTTTAAGTCTTCCAACTCCAAGAAGAAGCACAGCTGGTCTATCAGCCAAAGCTGATAATAAGCACTCCTAGCCATAAGCACTCCCCCAAAAGACTGCATTCGCATCTTGGGAGTGCTCTTGGATCCATCGCTGTCATCTGGAGCGATGGATCCAGGAGCACTCCCAAGATGCGAATGCAGTCTTTTGGGGGAGTGCAACCCCATCCAGAACTGATTGACACACCTCCAGACCCAGTTTGGGAGACTTAATGGTAAGTACCTCTGTCTTGTCTGGATTCAACTTCAGTTTGTTTTTCTTCGTCCAGCCCATTACCCGCTCCGAAGCATGCATCCATTGGAGATGCACCATCCTTAGTTGCAGCTGTTGCCAGAGGCATAGAGAAATATATTTGGGTGTCATCAGCATACTGGTAACACCCTGCCCCATGTCTCTGGATTATCTCTCCCAGCAGTTTCATGTAAATATTAAATAGAATTGGGGACAGCATGGCGCCTTGTGGGATGTTGTATGTAAGCTCCTTCCTCAAGGAGTAGTTATCCCCAGGCATCACTATGTGGTCTCTACCTGAGAGATAGGACCAGAACCACTGAAGCACAGTGCCCCTGATACGCAACTCCCTCAGGCATTTCAGAAGGAAACCATGGTTGATGGTATCAAAAGCCGCTGAGAGGTCCAAGAGTACTAACAGGGACTCTTGGAATTGTAATCCTAATTATGCTTGCTGGTTTAGAAGCAAGTTCTGCTGAAATCAATAAAACTTAGTTCCATTAAACTGAAGCTTTACTTAGGGTATGAGAGCATCTTCCCAGCTGCACTGCAGGACAGATATCCCACAATCCCCATGGAACACAAGGAGAAGAGGCTGGCATGAACTGTTGAAATCCAGTACATTTTCTATACAATGGCCATATCCAGGAACAGTATTGCTTATCAGCAATGACCCAAAAACTTTGCTCTTTACTTTATTTTAAACCAGAAAACTGTTCCTCAAATGAGTGCAAAGAATATGAATTAACTGAGTAATGAAGGAAAACACCAACCAGTTAAACTACATACTGCGGTGCATTATAAGTGATGTGTGTGGGGGGGGAGGGGAGAATAGCACTGCATAGGGTTGTTCCAGTAAGAAGATTAATCTGCAAATATGTGCCGTGACTGATCATCAAAATATTTATACCAGCAATAATACTGTGCAGATAAACATTCAATAGCCTTTCAGGTACCGGTACTTCTTATAGTATTTCCCCTGTCCCTCTTCCTGAATTTACACACATATACCATACACAAGAACATCAGCATGCACACAGAACCATGTATCATCTAGATTTTAAGAATGTCTCTTTGCAATGATTTTCATTTGTAGTCAACTGATTTGGGAGACAATTATGGTAGAAAAGCAGGATCCAAGTACTTTACAATATTTACAGTGCTTTCATGTGTGTTCAAAGGACCTCAAACTATTACCCCAGTAATCCCTACAACAATTCTGCAAGGACTGGTCAGTACTATTGCCCCCACAATGCAGAGGTTGGGTGCTGTGGGAATTAGTGGTTTGTCTACAACCTTGTGAGTTAATGAATGAGTTGAAATTTGAACCAGAGAATTCTTGGCTGGGAATTCAGACTATACCAGCTGACTGGTACTGTAAAGCTCACTTTGCCACACATGTTTTAACTGTCTGTAGCTATGAGGAAATACAAACAAACAACATATTGAGTAATAGGGACTTTTACTACATGCTTACTTGACCAGCCTTATTACTACAACTATGACATAAATCTTTCCTGTATTTGACCTATTCTCACATGTCATATTACATCTACAGTATTACGTATTGTTCTTCTATGTCATAGGATGATCGAACAACCCGTATAGCACATGCAAATTATAAAGGAAATTGGCTGTTTCTTAAATGAACAGAACTTCAGAAATACAGACAGCTATGGCTAATAGTCACAGTGTTCCATGGTCGCTTCAGTCTGTCCCTAGTTGCTGACTCATCTTAGTTCCACCTATCCCTTCATGCATTGCTGAGGCTTTTTTATTATTACTTCCTGGTTCTTTGTTTGTGGAAATAGATGGTTTATTCTTTTCCCACAGCCTTAAAAAAGTTAACTCATTCACATAATGGTAACTGCATTCATTTCCAAATATGCATGTCATATTTTAAAAAATGCATTCCCCATTTGTTTTTCTTAACAGTTAAGCCACTGTACATAAGGAAATAACAACCTCAATGAAGTACAGTTGTCCCTCCGTATCCACGGATTTGGTATCTGTGGAATTGCGTATTCACAGCTTGAAAATATTTTAGAATAATAATATTCCAAAAAGCAAATCTTGATTTTGCCATCATATATAAGGGACACCATTTTGGTATGCCATTGCATATAATGAGACTTGAGTATTCACGGATTTTGGTGCCCACCGGGGGTCCTGGAACCAAACCCCAGTGAATATGAAGGGACAACTGTAAATATATGTAGCTAGCTAAAAAAATCCTCCCTCACAATTCACTTTACCAATTTAAATCAAAATTAGACGCACATGGCATCCACCATTTCTTCATATGTGTATAAAAACCATGATTCAAAAGACCCCCCAGTCCTTTTTCTTTTTGTTTTCCAGCCAAATCATTATAGCATCAGATACAGGATGCCTGCTGTATCTGTGGAGAATATGTTCCCAGACTTATCACGAATCCTTGAAACCATGGGTAATAGTGAACCCCATAGAATCACGTTGGAGGACCTAGGTAATTGGTAACCTCCAATCATAGAGTTACCATAGTGTTGCACTGGAGACCTAGACAATGCCTAGAGAGACCATATTTTTCATATGATAGATACTGGTCCTGCACTTGCAGGGGATGAGTTGTACTGTATATCAAATTATAATTTTGAAAAAGATGTATTTAATTTTGGAATACAAGCACAGAACCTCAAACTGTGAGATACAAAATTCTTGAGGAAAAAGCTGGGGAGACAAGTTATTCCAAAAAAAAAAAAAAACCCCCTCTAGCCATTAAGTCTCTAGTATGGGGGGACTGCCTTCTCTGCTCAATTTAATGGGACACAAATTACTAATATCAAAGAATATCCAAGTATGCGGGAAATGGGGAGAAGTCATGCCAATCAGTAAAGACTCCAACCTTTCCCACATGGCAGCAAGACAAACATATCAGGTAACAGACAACAAAGCAACTATGTTGATTATCCCATTCTACCTTAGGCCTTAGAGTAAGCTGCAGTGCAGCATAACATCAAGTTACTTCCTTGTGCCAAAGGCTCACACCCCAAAACTGGACAGAAACAGAGCTGTCAGTTCCTGAAAGACAACATTCTGACCCCTGAAGAGTGCCCCAGGTTAAAGATTAGTGGGCTCCAGGCAGACACCTTTCAGCCTCACAAAGCAAAAAGATGGAAAACACTTATTCTCTGTTGCTCCAGAGGACAAGACTAGAACCTATAGATGGAAATGATGGGAAGTCTATATAGGAGAAACTTACTAACAGTTAGGGCAACAGCTGAACAGCCTGGTGAACAATTCTTCACTTAAGATAATTAAGCTGGGGATAGATAGCCATCTCTGAGGATGTTAACACAGTTGCATCCTTCATTGAAAAGGGAGTAGAATGTGTTGACCTTTGAGATTCTTCTAACTATGATTCTAAGATCTAACTGGGAAGCCAAGCTACATGTTAAATATCAAGTCACATGTACACCACACAAAGAGAATGCCATTAAGAAATTAAAGAGGTTAAAGACAGATGTTAACTATGTTTTAAAAAGTCATTTATGTTATTAGCTTCATGAAAACCACACCATCCACTTAACAAGTGCTCACAGCAACATATAAAACATTAGAACTTCACACAGCCAGTAACAAAACCATAAAATAAAATGTAAGTACAGCCATTAAAATTAAAGAGCACCAAAATATTCCATAGCAAAAGCCCGAGGGAACAGGATAGTCTTTGTGTGTGTGTATGTGCCTTCAAGTCACCTGTCGACTTATGGAGACTCCATGAATTTCACAGGGTTTTCTTAGGCAAGGAATACTTAGAAATGGTTTTGCCAGCCCCTTCCTCTAAAATATAGCCTATAGCAGCTGGTATTCATTGTTAGTACTTGGATGGGAGACTGCCAAAGGCTAACCCAGCTTAGCTTCCAAGTTCAAATAGGACCTGGTACCTTTAGGGTATTTAGGTCTTTACAGCTCATCTGAAGGGGAACAAGAAAGAAGACAATTTCATCTCGCTTGGTGGAGTTTTGTAATCAGGGCACTGCTATCAGAAAGGTCTTGGTTTGAGTACTCCACAAGTAGCCTCTCTAAGTGGTGAGATATACAACACAACCTGATTAAGACAACAACATATGGAAAGTTTCACATGGAAGAGTTCTCCGTATTTTATAGATAAGCAACCTGAGACTGGGAATTTTTACCACAAAAGATAATCAGAAAACAACAGAGAACTCAAACCCACACACAGCAAGTCAGTTAACTAAGTAAGCCAAGTTAGTATTAAGCTACCTTTCATCACAATAGACTAATGGAACTAAGCATTTAGAAAATATTTACTCCTCCCATGCATACAATGAGTGCATTCAGATGTCACAATAAGCCATGGTTTGTGTTAACCTTGGGTTACTGCTTCAGTCACAAATTACATGGCAGACAACCAAATAAGTCTGTTCTTTCCCAATGCTAGTTGGTTTCAGCTTTTCTTCTTTCCCATCTCCTTTGATAGCTTCTGTGTCAGAGTGGTTAGCTGGGAAAACAAGTCAGGGATAGGTTACAGTTGTGTGTTCTGGTATCATAATAAGCCATGACTTTTAAAAACAAAGTTTTTACTCAACATCAAACCATGTGTTCAGACTGTGGTTTGTGGCTGCTTAATAAACGATTGCTTGTTAGCACAACAAACCAGCTTAAAAAAAACATATCATGGCTTGTCATGCCATGAAAACACAATCTCTGGACTTTTTCAAACGGGGAATAAAAACCCTGCTGAGGTCAGGAGGAGGACAGTGCTGTCTCGCTCACAGCGTTCCATTTCAGACGACTCTGTCCTCCTCCCGACCTTCCCCCGTGCTTCCTCCATGCTAGGGGAGTGAGAAACGTGCCGCTTTTTATTGATGGGGGTTCTCCGTTAATAAAAGCAGCGTGTTTCTCATGCCCTTGGCATGGGAGGACGATATCGTCTAAAATGGAGCGAGACAGTGCCGTCCTCCTCCCGACCTCAGTGGGGGGGTTTATTCCCCATTTGAAAAAGCCCCCCCTCTCTCTCTCCCTTCCTCCCTCTCTCTCTTACACACACACACACCATAAGCTCCTCCCCAGGGACTGGCAGCTACTGCTTGTTGATCCAGTCTCATCTGCTTGCCCACACTGGTTGCATCAGACAGGGGAGGAGCTGAAGCTAGGCCACTGGTAGTGGTAGGCTCAAGCAGATAGACTGCCACCACCAGAACACAATATAACACTGTCTCCTCACCATCCTCTCTGACCATGCTCCTGCTTCTCCTCAATCACTGTCGAACACGAAGTGAACAGTGTACCCCTCAATCATGCATAACAGGCTCCTCTGCACTAGGCATAACAGGAAGGAAGATTCAGGACAGCCACAAATGTTCCACCATGGCAGCAAACTTATTTTTCCCTGATGTCTAGTACCTCAGGTTATAGGGGGGGCCCTAAATATAAAGAAAAATGTGTTTAAGATAATGCTATGGACCCTATTAATCTTGATGTAGTTTAGGGCCTCAGTATCTCTCGGTTGGACCTGCTTTTAGCTACATGTTGAAATGTAAGATTTATTTAAAGGGGAAAGCAGAAGGAAAATGGAAGGAGTGTCTTTTTATTGCAAAACTAAGGAAGTACCTTTTAGCTCAATGGTTAATTACTTTGATTCCATTACAATTATGAATGTTGGTAAATAAAACAGGGTTGTATTCATGAAGCTACACTTTCCAGACTAAACCACAGTTATGTTATCTCAGTTTACTGCAACATTCTGTCTCTGTGGCTCTTGTTATTCTTAACTGCCATTAAGTTGATTTCAACTTATGGTAACTCTATGAATGAAAGATCTCCAAGACACCTTATCCTCAACAGCTCTGCTTAGGTCTTGCAGGCTCAGGGCCATGTCTTCCTTGACTGACTCTATCCATCTTGAATGGGGTCTTCCTCTTTTCTTACAGCCTTCTACCTCACCAAGCATTATTGTTTTCAAACACAACATTTCAAATTAAGTTGGTTTTCTTCCTATCAGCTTTCTTCACTGTCCAGCTTTCACAACCATACATAGAAATGGGAAATACGATAGAATGGACTATTCTAAATTTAGTATTCAGTGGTGTATCTTGACATATCAGGAACTTGTCTAGTTCCTTCATAGCTGCCCTTCCAAGTCCTAGTATTCAGATTTCTTGACTGCAGTCTCCATTCTGATTAATGACTGAGCCAAGTCATGAAATAAAGAAAAATCTTTATTTCAATGCCTTTATTGTCTACTTTAAAGTTATGTAAACCATTTATGGTCATAATTTTTGTTTTCGTAATTTTCAACTGTAAGCCTGCCTCTGCACCTTCTTCCTTGGTTTTCTTCAGTAATCCTTCCAAGTTTTTGCTATTTTCTGCTAGTTGTCTGAGGTCATCTGCATATCTTAAATTGTTGATGTTCCTTCTTCGAATCTGCACATCTCCCTCCTCTGAGTCTAATCCTGCTTTACGTATATGTTCAGCATACAAGTTAAACAGATAGAGTGATAAAATGCAGCTTTGCCTGACCCCCTTGCCTACTGGAAACCATTCCGTTTCTCTGTATTCTGTCCTGACAGTAGCCTCTTGTCCTGAGTACAGACTACACATCAGGACAATTAAAGGTTGTGGCACATCTATTTCTTTAAGAGCAATCCAAAGTTTTTCATATCTATATTGTACAATCAATACTGCTTTGCTATAATCTATAAAGAACAGGCTGATTCGCTCTTGAAATTCTTTGGTGCACTCCATTATCCAATGTATGTTTGCAATATGATCCCTAGTGCCTCTTTCTTTTTAGTATTCTTCTTTAGCTCAGTAGTTCATGACCTGTGCCACAATCTGCTCCTGGTCTTGTTTTTGCGGACAGAATGAAACTTTTCCATCTTCTGCTTCCAATTATGTAGTCTATTTGATTTCTATATTGGCCATCCAGTAATGTCTATGTATACAATAACCTTTCCAGTTGCTTGAAGAATGTGTTTGCAATGAAAAACTGTTGACCTCACAAAATTTAGTCTCCTCCTTCAGTTCTTGATTCTAGGCCAAATTTTCCTACAACCTTTGATTCTGCTCTGTTTCCTACTTTTGCATTTCAATTGCCTATGATGAATAAGAAGTCCTGTTTTAGTGCATTAACAATTTCCTCTTGGACTCCAGCATAGAAGCTTTCAATTTCTTCTTCTTCTGGCTCTGTAGTTGGACAATAAATTTTATGGGTTTGCCCTCAAGTCATATTGATATCATTCGGTCAGACTTTGCATTATATCCTTTCACTGCTTTTGTTCAATCTCTTCTAAATATGTCACACCATTTCTTCTTAGATTTTCATTTCCTGAGTAAATCAGTGTTTAATTATCTGACTCAAAATGTCTCAATCCTGTCCACTTTAGCTTGCTCACCCCAAGTTTTGCAATGTTCATACATTCCATTTTTTTGTTTTACTATGTCTAGCTCCCCTTGATTCATGCTTCTTACATTCCATATTTCTATAATATGTGTTGTGTAGCTTCAGACTTTCCTTTCGCCTCTGAGCATGTCAACAGCTGAACGTCTTTTTGGCTTGAGTCCAGTTGCGTCATTAGTCACAGCACTACTCGTTGTTGTCCTCTGCTTACCCCAGTACTCACTGAGTGCCATCTGACCAGGGAGTTTCATCTTCTGGCACTGTCTCTTGTTTCATTTTGGATTGTCTCATCATAGGGTTTTCATGGTTGAAGATTTTCAAAATGAGTTTTACAATGCCTCCTTTTGTGCATCACTAACAAGTGTTAGCTATGGTGCCATTGCCATTGCCTCTGAGAGATCTACCACCAGTGTCATCCCCCACTACTGCTGCTGCTGCTGCTGCCTAGTAGCTATTAGGCACATTTAGCCTGGCTCTTCAACAAAAGCTGTCTGACACAGGAGGCCCTACAAGCAGCACTGCTGCCATCAGCATAGCGTCTTGCTTCAGAGGAATACTACCACTACTCTTTGGCTCTACTACAAGACATTTCAGGCAGTCCTTCCATTCTAATCTTCTTTACCCTTCTCCATCAATGCATCTTATAAAACAAGAAAGGGCAGGAAAATAGATCAGGAACTTCTGGTAGATTTCTGGAATGGAAATTACTGAGTAGCTTGGGGCGAGATGCTTGGTCTGTAGAGCTAACACTTGTTCTGAATACAAAACCCATTATTACGTGCCTGCATTCTGCTTCTTTGTTTGCTTATCTGTTTAGGGAGGAGGCAATTATAAATGTTAGCTTTCTTCAAACTGAAGGGGCACCAATTAGACAATGTTGACTCAGCAGCAGAAGGAGAGGAATATAGATCTTTTTGTTGTCTGGAGGAGAGATGACTTTTAAGTTTTGCATATGCATGAAACACTGTTTTTAGAAGAAGGAAGCTTTTTGTTACTAGATTTTGAAGCTGGGTAACTTTCACATTCTCTAGCAATGAACCTGGAATTATCCATAGTAATTAGTAGAGGTAGAATATCCCTTATCTGAAATACTTGGGACCAGAAGTGTTTTGGATTTCAGATTTTTTTGTTTCAGTTCTGAAGTACCGTATATGCATATATATAATGAGATATCTTGGAGATGGGGCCCAAGTGTCAACACAACATTCATTTATGTTTCATATACACATTATACACATAGTCTGAAGGTAAATTTATACAGTATTTTAATTTTTTTAATTTTAATATTTCAGATTTCCAGATAAGGAATATTCCACCTGTTAATAGCCATGCCCACTGTGTAAGCAGCAAATCATAGTCCAACAAACTCATACACATAAAAGCTTACATTTCTTTAATAAAAGAGAATGTATATGCACATGCATGTGCATGCACACATACCCCAAACTGCAGCCTTGTAGAACATAGTTAATACATTCCAGGTAATCAAATTACTTGTTATCCAGTTAGTTCTCCATTTGATCTATCTGTTTTTACTGTTATATGCCTTCAGGTCAACTCCAACTTATGATGACCCTATTTTAGGAGTGGGGGCAGATGGCAAGGTTTAGTCAGAGGAAGTTTACCATTCCTGTCAGCTGACAGAGTGTGACTTGCCCAAGGTCACATAGTTGGTTTCCCTGGCTGAGAGAGGATTTGGACCCTGGTCTCCCAGAGTCCCAGTCCAACATTCTAACCACTATAACCTGCTGCCAGCTCTCACACTGACCTATCTACTCTGACCATTAAAAAAAAATCCTACCTGAAATTAATTTAACTTATGCTTTTCCAATGGTAACTGCAGAACTGTTACAAAGATCCATACAGAGGAAGCTGCTTTATACCGAGTCAGATTGTTGGCCCATCTTGCTCAGGTATAAAATGGCACCAGTTCTCCGGGTTTACAGAAGGACACTTTCCTCAGTCCTACATGAAGACTAAGACTGGAATCTTCTGCTTACAAAGCACATACCTTACCACTAGGTTATGGTTCCTCCTCATCAACTGATGTAACAGCGTCAAGATCTTTTCCACAATATTCTTGCTTGCCCTTTCCCTTTAAAACTTCTGTATTTTTAAATGCTTGTTTTATTTCTTCTTATTGTTGTATGTTGCATAAAACGTTCTGCAAAACTATTTGGATATTTCAATTTGGGGCCTTATGAAATGCTTTCAACTCTAAATTGAGCCATCAGAGAACATGCTGTTCGAGAGATTTGGCCACATCTTCCTACTTAACTTTATTTCCTATATTTGTACAACAGCTTTTTGCCCACGGACTCTAGGTAGTTTATAGTTTAATATGCTAAAGAAAACAAAGAAAGATGCAGAAGACAAAACAATAAACCAGAAGTTCTCCAGCCATTGGCAGTCCCCCCAGGTGTAATGACATCACAAATTCTATGACCTGGGTTCCCTTCTTCTAAAGAGAAAAATCCAGTCTGGGCTCTATTATAGGACTGACCTTTAAGGAAGTGTTCAGAAACATTAGCTGGTCCAGATCAGAGCAACACAAGTCTGGGAGTGGCTCCCAGCCTCTGGGACTCCATGCCAAGAGAAGCCAAGCCTGCTGCTTCTTTGTCGTCACTCCACTGGCAGAAAGATACAGGCTTTTGGCTTTGAAGGACTTTGGCGGTATCTAGAAGAGGCTTTTATTGCCCAGTTGCCTGGGCGCATTCATGGAATTTTATGGCTGTCCAGAGATCATCATCTTCCATTTGTAACACTCTTCGTGTTTCCCCACCACTTCTTTTTCTTACCACTTGCCATTTTCTCTTATCACACACCAAAAAAAGCTGCTGAGGTTGGGGGAGGGAGGGCAGATGGAGGAGTTGAACAAATAACTTGTGTTTGGTAGTGCTAAGATGTGTCCTTTGTTGTTCAAGTAAGTTTTGACTGCTGGTGGGTGCTGTTTGTTTTCTGTTTTTAAAAGAGATTCATTAACACGTCTGCTTTTATATTTAATGTAGATTTCTAAATTTTATATTGCATCTTATTGGTGTTAGCCACTTTGAGCTTTTCCATTTGTCGTGGGAAAGTGAATGTAAATTTACTTAATTTGTCAAACATAATATATAGCTTGTGCTCTATGTTAATACAGCACACCTACTTTCATAAAGGAGAGTGCCTACTAGGCCTAAATTCTATTGTTAGTTCCACCTAGAATAGACCACTGAATCAATGGTGATTTGGTAAAGCAACATTTGTGCAAGTTCTGCTGATTCAAGGGATCTCCTCTAGCAGTGACTAAATAGGATTCAGGTCCCAGTGTTTCAGTAGTGACAACATGAAAAGAAATTCATGTAATAGCAAGTGAAGTAGACAGCAACAAATATGAAATAAAGATAATATAGATCTCTTTCAGTGGACTCCAGAAAAGGCACTAACAGATCACAACTATAATACACAGAGATTACATTGAAGTGCTTCATATACTTTTAGGGAGTCCTGGTGGTGCAGTGGTTAAATGCCAGTACTGCAAGTCGCCACCTTGCAAGTTCAATTCCAGAGGGCTCCAAGGTTCACTCAGCCTTCCATCCTTTTGTAGGTCAGTAAAATGAGTACCCAGCTTGTGGGGGCAATCAGCTAATACACATTGGAAACTGCTTAATGCAGCGTAGATGTGTAAATTGCTATCGCTTAACAATTTGTAAGCTGTTCTGATAGCTTTTGTGGCTGAAGAGCGTGGTATAAGTACCAATTTAAATTAAATTAAAAATTAAATTTTCCTCAATCATCCTTACAACAATTCCTGTATTATTTGAACCAGGGACCACTCAATTAGCAGCTCACACTCTTAGACACTATAGTATAGTACCTCTCAAATCATCTACTGTTACTCACATTGTGATTAAGAATATTTCCAGATGGACGGCTCCTAGTATTACAAACCGAAAGGCATTGTGGGGATATTCCATCTTTCCCTTATTAGCAGAGATTTTGTGGAAAGAAGAAAAATGTAAGTAGTGGTAGGAAACCACGAAAAGGTACAAATAGAAGAATATGACATCTAGAAATTCATGAAACTCCACAGGGAATCAGGGTGACTGTCTAATAAAAGCTTTGTTTGAAAACTCCATTAATTAAGGAAACCCTTAATTAATAACAGAAAACAGAATTAACAAAATGGTTTCCTGGATAGTAAGAAAAACAAAGCTGTCTTCCAGGAATTTGAAATATTTCTCAGTCCAACAGGAGCTGGTGGTGCTTATAAATATGATGTTCATGTGTAGGAATCTGCAATATTTTCTCAGTCCTGCCTACCTCTTTTAAAACAAAAATGTCTATGTACATATTTTAAAGTGCTCGCATCATGAAGTATAGTCTTGACATATGAAACAGAAAAATAAATTTAAGATAAAAAAATTAGAATAAAAATATAAACATATCAACTAAAGACAAATGCTACACTGATAGCAGTGTTATCATAAGCAAGAGTTAGAAAAAGGTACCAGTAATACAGACTCTCAGCAGATTAATACTTACTGTAACACAACTACAACTGGTCAAATCTTCTGGCTATTCACTACTGAGTCAGATTCAAGTAGTAAAAGGTAAAGGGGCTGGTGGACCAAATCTCTGTAGGAGATCCCAGTACCATATTAACCTGGTAGTGCATTAAAATTATCAGCGATAGCCAATCTTTGGGTCCCATATTGGGAAAAAGTGAGAAATCAACTAAAAAGATAAATAAACAAACAAATTCACATTCCATCTTCAGAAGCACATTATGACTGTTGCAAGATTGAACCTTCTCCCCGCTGATCTGCTGAATTTGGAATGACCTTCTACACCTGTACAGTTGGACCCCATATCTGCAGGGGTTTGGTTCCCAGACTTACCATGGATACCAGAAACCACAGATCACAGTGAACCCTATTAAAATGAAGGACTTCCGGTACAAAAATACCATAGAGTTGCATTGGAGGACCTACAAGATGCCTAGAGAGGCTGCCTCTCTAGGCATAGCACAATTCTATGGTGCATGTCCCCTATTTTGTGTCCCATGGATAACTGAAACTGCGGATATTGGTTCCATGGATAAGGGGGTACAACTGTATTTCTTTCAACATCAGATTAAGCCCTCTCCAAACCCCTTCCATTAAGCTTCTCTCCTAGGTATCATCTGGCTCATTTTCCCTTTCTCAATGCAAAGTCGCTCTCTGGCCAAATTGCAAGCTGGCTTTGGCTGCTACTCATTTTCCTGGTTGGAACTGTGAGCAGTAGGCAAGAGTATGAACTGTGCAGCCCTTAGGCTGCATGCTACTCCAAGGAGCCTTTGTGCAGCACTCAGGCCTCATTGGAGCACTGCAAAAAATCTGGTTTTGGCCCAAATCTAAAAAAAATCACATCTCCAGAAATGGTGAGCCTCCATTAAAGCACTGTGCCTAACCCTGTGCCACAAACAGCAAAAAAGAAAAGAAAAGAAAAGAAAAGAAAAAAAGACCAGAATGTGACTTTTGGTTTGGCAAAATTGGGGAGGTCCAGGAGGCATAATAATAGGGCAGGTGAGGCCTCCAAGCCTCTGCCTACAAATATAGTAGGCAACAGGACTCGACCAGGACCTGGAAGAGCTGCTCTCCAGGTGTCAGCTGGATTTGCTTGACCTGCATTTTCCTCAGTCGAAGAAGGTGGAGGAAAAAGCAAATTTGACTGAAGTTCTATGAGACTGAGGCTTTGAGAAGTTTTCCAATTTTTGCTTTGTATGATCCAGTTTGGGGAGAAAATCTGACTTTTGTACATGTGTGTTTTAGAAAATTATCTTATAATGTGATTGAAATATTTCACAGGCAGGAGGGTGTTCTCCTTTCAGCCCCATCCACAAGCTTGTTGCTTGCCACTCCTTTCCTCTCCTCTCCTCTGTGTCTCCATTACTCTGTGAAAAGTAGATAAAAGTACTGTGATATGCTCCTCCTAGGATTAGGGAAGTAAGTGGGGATTTAAAACCTTAACTGCAATAAGAGCATTTGTTACTAATTAACCAGTAGCAACACAGCTTAAGCACATTACATGGGAACTGTGACTGTCTTCCTCAAACCTTAGTCATAATACAAGTATAAATAGCTTCTTGGAAAGGAATGCAAATTCATCAAAAAATGAAGAACTATACAACATTTTTATTGGTGCTCTTAGGAGCTCAGAATGACTTTCAAAGTTATGTCTCCAACTGCTTCATCCTCCCAAGAACCCTGTAAGGTACTTTAGGCTGAGAAAAAGTGCCTGTTTCAAGGCCATCTACAGAGCACCAAGGCTAAGTAGGAATTTGAATGTGGATGCCTCAGGTCTTAGTCCAATGTTTTAACCACAGCACCATATATCTTATCTTATGGCTTTAGGTTGCCATGAACTTGAGACCACATTGGTAGTCTGATGGACCGTGATTTCTGCTCCACAAAAGCTTCTTCCCCAATAAACACAGTGAGCTCTTGTTATCTGCTAGGGTTTGGTTCTGTACAAGTCCCATTATATACTAATAGCATAGTAAAATAACATCCCTTATATAAAATGGCAAAATCAAGGTTTGCTTTTTTGGATTTTTTTTTCAGGAATATTTTCAAGACGTGGATATAAAATCCATGGATACGGAGGGTCAACTGTATGTACATCTTCCAGATGCCCCAAGATACAACAACTCCTCTGGAATCTGCCAACCAAGGATAATACAAAAGTGAAGCAATGGATTCAACCAGTCTCTTCCAGGAGGCCTATCCCAATTATTTTTAAATTATGAGTTTTAAAGTTTGTATTAATGGATTTTAATATGTATTGGTTTTATATACTCTTTTAAATGATGTTATGGGTTATATTATTTGTTGTTCTCCACCTTAATTCATAGGGAGAGGCAGGTAATAAATAAATAGGATGGTGGTGATAACAATGGCACACACTGCTTAAATGAGTGCTCATTACATTGTCAAGCAGATGAGCTCTAGGACCGCTGCTCCCTGCCCAACTCACTTCTTGATGAGCACCAGTCTCCTATCTGCATAATTAAAAAAAGACAAGCCAGTGCTGTCTAGTGGTTTGGGCGCTGGACTACGATTCTGGAGACCAGGGTTCGAATCCCTGCTCAGTCATGGAAACCCACTGAGTGACCATGGACAAGTCACAAACTCTGCCTCAGTGGAAAGCAATGGCAAACCTTTTCTGAACAAATGTTGCCAAGAAAACCCTGTGATAGGTTTATAGAATCATAGAATAGAATCATAGAATCAGAGTTGGAAGAGACCTCAAGGGCCATCCAGTCCACCCTCCTGCCATGCAGGAATACACAATCAAATCATTCCCAACAGATGGCCATCCAGCCTCTGTTTAAAAACCTCCAAAGAAGGAGACTCCACCACACGCAGGCAGCAGTGGATTCAACTGCAAAACAGCTCTTACTGTCAGGAAGTTCCTCCTAATGATTAGGTGGAATCTCTTTTCTTGTAGTTTGAACCCACAGCACCGTGTCCTAGTCTCTGGAACAGCAGAAAAACAAGCTTGCTCCATCCTCAGTATGACATCCCTTCAAATATTTAAACATGGCTATCATGTCCCCTCTCAACCTTCTCTTCTCCAGACTAAACATGCCCAGCTCCCTAAGCCGCTCCTCATAAGGCATGGCTTCCAGACCTCCCACCATCCTGGTTGCCCTCCTCTGGACACATTCAAGCTTCTCAGTATCCTTCCTGAATTGTGGTGCCCTACCATTCACCTTCGGGTAAGTCAGAAATAACTTGAAGGCATATAACAACCAAAGCTAGATCAATGGCAACAGCTCTCCAAATGTATTGTAGGGTGATAAGAGCAAAAGGAAAACTGAAGGGCTGGAAGGCCTGAAGATTATTTATTGAGAGCTGTACTTTATTCTATTATTTCAGTGTTGTGGTAGGAGCTATTCAATTCTTAACTCACTGTAGTGTCCCAGATGACACTAAGGTTTATGCATTGGAAGTGCCACTTACTAGCTAATACAGTATGAAAAAAAGTTCAAAATGGCTCATTATCCCAAGGGCTGAACATTCTTCAACTGCTTCTGAGAAAGCACAAAGCCACATACTTAATTACTGAGGAAGTGGTGAAAGACAAGTGGTGAACCCTCCCTAAATTCTATATATATGTGTGTGTGTATTTTAGAACATAGATGCATACACCCATGATTTTAGAAGGTGACATTAGAGGAGGCCCTAATGGCCTGTGTGTGAGCCTTCAAGTCGCCTGTTGACTGAAGGTGACCCCTTGAATTTCATAATTCATAGGCAAGAAATACTCGGATGGGTTTGCCAGTTCCTTCCTCTGAAATATAGCCTACAGCGCCTAGTATTCGTTGGCAGTCTCCCAACCAAGTGCTAATCAAGGCGGACCCTGCTTAGATTCCAAGATCAGATGTGATCTGGTGCCTTTAGGGCCAACTGACACAGAATCTGCAGTTCATTATTCCTAGCTACTTTCTATTACTTTATTGCCTACTTTGGGATAAGACAATTGCTGTAATTTTTTTTCAAGTATCAAAAGGCTAAAAAGTTCTTAGGCCTGTCTGAGAATATCGTCAAACCATAAATGTTCTGAAAAGACCCCCAAAAGTATAACCTTACCTAGTATGTCTGAAAGATTTATTGTTCTAAGCTATGGTGGTCTTCTGTAATTTATGTGGTCATTCAGTACCATAAAACAATTCATAATGTATTTCATATTTTTTGAACTCAGATGTCTATTTGCTATTGGGTTAACAAGAACCACCACACACACCATCATACTGTAGGAAACGTTTATTCTTTTATCATACTAGAGTCCCAGACATAGCAATGTTCAGGCCATGGTGCAAGTTAGATCAGAAGGTACTGCCTCTTGATCCACATTAAAATAAAATTTGACCCAATAATCTCTTTTGCTGTAAAGGTACCTTAATTATTAGACACAGGAAGGGCATGTGCAACAGAGGGTAATACAATGGCTCTTGTTTCCACTGCCAGGAGAAAAGAAGTTATTTTCTATCGAGCAGCACATTCAGAGTTTTTAAAGAATAATGAACAATGCAACAGCAATGACAACAGACCAAATTGTGTCTCTGCGGCCTGGTGCCAATGTTACTAATCTACATATCCAATCTACCATGTCACAGAAAATAGAGCCATTAAATGCAAGTATTTTTAAGACTGAGCCAGCATGGTGTATCAGTTTAAGTGTTGGACTAGGACTCTGGAGACCAGGGTTTGAATCCCTGTTCAGCCATGGAAACCCATGGGGTGACCCTGCGCAAGTTACATGCTCTCAGCCTCAGAGGAAGGCAAAGGCAAACCCTCGCTGAACAAATTTTGCCAAGAAATCACATGATAGGTTTGCCTTAGAGTCACCATAAGTCTGAAATGACTTGAAGATGCACAACAATAATGATTAAGCAGAACCGACCCCACACAGCACTTCAAGCAACTTTTAATTATTTGAGTGCTCCTTAGTTCAGACCGCCTCATATCCACAATAAGGCAAGGAGAGCTACATGTCATGATTGCTACACTGACAAGAGTGTTACACCATCAGCAAATGCTCCAGTACAGAAGTCATAGAGGTGGATATGCACATTGCTAAACATGGCCCAGTCTGGTTTTCCACTGCTTCTGATGTTATTAGTCTAGGACAAGTGCTTTTAAAAAAAACACTGGAAGGAACATACACTACTGTATATTCAAGATTACAGCATACTGCAGATTAATGGATTAATCATTCCTGTTCCAGATTGCTTAATTAATTCTAACCAAACAGGGCTTCCCATACATATAGCCAAAAACACAAATTAAAATTACCACCCTATACCATCAATGAGTTAGTCTTAAAGATGTCCTTTAAGGCTCCTTTTCCCTCCTGTCCCTAGGGCTCATCTACACTCATAGTAATGGCATCTCACAACAGCAGTGACATGTCTTAACGGTTTGTGGGTTTTTTGCCACAAGTGATTTACTTGCGTTACTTCTTCACCGCCACCAATTTTTTTATGTTATCCAAGGTGTGCTGGGGTGATTTTCCAATTTTACAAGAAAGCAAAACAAAAAAAACCCCATCCTGTTTTATCACCTTAGTGAGCGATTGCTAAGGTGAAAATCCAACATGGCAGCAGCAGGCATTTGCCCTGTTAGCAAGCCCCACCCCCACTGTTGTCCGGCCAATCAGCTTTGTGTTTCCCTTCAAATTGCTTGTCGTTCGATTGTCCTAACGAGCAGGAATGCGTACCCCTTGGAGGTTGTTTAGAAAGTATGGGGAAAGCCGCAAAGGCTTTTCCTGCATTGTTTTTGCTGTTTTGGACTCCCCTCCTTCCAAATAGCATGGATTGGTGCAGGAACCCATTTAGACAGATAGGATTCCCAGCGAATTCCATGAGGGTTTTTTTTTTAATTGTTTAGATCACCCCCTGGTTTTAATATTAAGCTATTATACTCCAATATCACTTCATTATACTTCTAAATAGCTATCATTCACTCATTTTGTAATCATAGATTAGCATTTTGGTCCTAAATACAAACGTTAGTCCCAACTACAGTAGACCCACTGAATCAATGGAAGTTATACTTAATATGCTTTATAACTTGAAGCTTTAATAACACTCTTACTATAAGCACAGCACAGCGGTTTTGAGTGTTAGAATACAACTCTAGTGACCAGGGTTTGAATCACTGCTCAGCCATGAAAACCCATTGGGTGACCTTGGTCAAGTCACCCATTCTCAGCCCTCAGAAAACCTCATGATAGGTTCTCCTTAGGGTAACCATAAATCAGAAACTATTTGAATTCATACAACTGCAACTGAAGAAGTGGGTTTATATACACAAATGGTCATGTTAAAATAAAAACCTTAAAGGTGTTGCTATATTCCTTTCCTCCCCCTCCTTCTCCCTTCCTCCTTTTTATAATGGAATTTATGTAAGTGTTGATTTACCAAGTTACTATTAATTCATAAAGTCTATGCCAATTGGGACTAACACTGAAATTCAGGCCCTTGCTTCTCCCGTAATCTTAAATTGAAAGGATAGTTACTGAAGAGAGGAAGGGGGGAATCTTTTCTTTTTATCATTGTTTAGTGTGCTAATTTGTAAGTACAGCAAGAAGATTAAAGGGAAACTAGTACAAAACTAGTGATTTTGAGTAAATGCTCCAACATGCAGGGAGGGTGGTGAGAAAAAAGCTGAAGTGAAGAAGAGCGGGAAAAAGGCTAACTCTTCTAGCACTTGTAGCTAGCTACTGAGTGTCAGCAGACCTGTCTAGAGATCACTTCCACCTATAAGAGTAAGATCCTACAAAATATTTGATGTTGCTCCTAAATTCAATAAGAATTGACCCACCCACCGACCCAACACCAGCACTGCAGCCTAAATCCAAATGCTCACATCAGGCTGAATCCACACTACACAATCCAGTTTGAAACTGGATTATTTGCCATGGCCCCTTCCTATGGAATCCTGGAGTCTGTAGTTTGACAAGGTCTTTAGCCTTCTCTGCCAAAGCATGCTGGTGCCTCACCAAATTATAAATCCCAGGATTCCATAGGAAGGAGTCATAGCAAATAATCCCGTTTCAAACTGGATTATTTGTGTAGTGCAGTTCGAAGACAGTACAAGAAAATAACCAGGGCTAGAACTGAGATAGCCCTGGTTTTCTTCCGTTACTCCTTAAAATGAATTTATTCCTGATCCATGTTGTTTTTTTCAACAGGTTTCCAGACCTACCTAACTCAGCTCTGGATCTGCTTGTAAGAATGGCCAAAGGAAAGGGTCATGGCAAAATACAGACAAGTCAGAAACATGGTGGACAGACACACAAACACACGTTCAGTTGTTGCTTTTGCCTCCTTTAAAAGAAAAAAAAAGGAAATGAAAGGAGGCAGTCTATGACAACTTTTTCTTAAACCAAGGAAGGAGGGGAGGGGAGGCAGGTAGGAAGAAAGGTGGACCTACTCTATTTTCATCGGGGAAAGCCGGTCTAGTGACATGGGACAAAGGCTACATCCACGGCATAGGCAAACACGGCAGAAAGAAAGCCCACACTACAGACACATCCACACGGTACAAATAATGCAGTTTGAAACAGGATGATTTGCCATGGCCCCTTCCTATGGAATCCCGGGGTCTGTAGTTTGACAACGTCTTTAGTCTCCTCTGCCAAAGCATGCTGGTGCCTCACCAAACTACAAATCCCAGGATTCCATAGGAAGAAGTCATGGCAAATAATCCAGTGTCAAATTGGATTATTTGTGTAGTCTGGATGCACCCACAACACACACTCCAGGCGAGAGAACCGGACCGTTTACTGACTGAAGAGAATCGCCAACAACATTTTGCAGCCTCGGCCCCTGATCTCCCCCCACTCTTCTCATCCACACACACGCACGCGCACACACACACACACACACACAGCACAGGAGCCTTACCTTGCCGAAGCACAGCAAGAAAAGAAAGAAAAGCCGCGCCAGTCTCCTCATGGTCTTTGCAGCAGCCGGAGAAGGAGAGGGGAAAGGCGGCGGCGGCGGCGGCGGCTGGGGAAGGCGGTCTAACCCCAACCCGTTGCTCTTCGGCTTCACTCCGGTCCACGCCTCGGGGTCATAGCAGAGGAATCCCAGCCCGCCAAAAAGGAAAAGTGGGGGTGCGTGTGTGTGTGTGCAGAGCCAGCAGCCTGGGCTGCCTGGGTGCAGCAGACCCACTGAACCCTAATGGGTTTTATGCTTTACAACCTGAAGCTTTACTAAGCTCCCTCTGTAAAAGCCTGCGGGTTCTGGGTGGCAGCCCCGGCTCTCCGCCTGCCTTCTTCCTGAGGCGCGGTGGGGCTTTGCCTAACGCGTCTTCCTCCTTCTTTCTTTTTTGCCTTGCCGCCAGCGGGGCCCCCTCTTTTTCTGCCGCTCAAGGGGAAAGTGTGGGGCTGAGATGCACAGGCTGGGCAGCAGCAGCAGCAACAGCGGCGGCGAAGCAGCGCGGAGAGTCAGCCGCCTCCCCTTTGGGGCCATTCATCGCTTCCTCCACGCTGCCAAGGGGGCAGGAATCGGCCCACGTTGGCAGGAGTTGAAAAGGTCGCGGCCCCCCCCCCCCCGTTTTCTCTTTTCTCTCTCTTCTCCTTCCAAACCACTGGGAGCCTGGTAGGAAGTTGTTCAGGCTGACGTTCTCCTCCCACCCCGGCCGGGCTGGGGTTAGGCGGGGAAGCGGCTCCTCTGTTTCCCCTTCTCTTCCCCTCCCTTTTTCCCTCACGCCTCCTGCTTCTTCTTCTTCTCCTCCTCAGGGGTGGATCTCGAAATGCCTCTGGGAGGGAAAATGGGGGCCTTCCGGTGGGTTTGGGAGGCTCTCGGCTTCCTCGTCACCGCTGGGAAGCTGAAGGCTCGAAGCCCTGTTGCAAAAGCAACGAGGTTTTTCCCACCCTCCTTCTTCCTTTTTTTTTTTTTTTTTTTTTTACTTCGGAGTAAACGCCTCCATCGACTCAGGATCCACATGAGGGAAGGCGCCGCCTTATAATTATTAAATCCAAATCCACACTACACAAATAATCCACTTTGACACTGGATTATTTGCCGCCGCTCCTTCCTGTGGGATCCTGGGGTTTGTAGTTTGGTGAGGCACCAGCACTCTTTGGCAGAGAAGTGTCAAACTGGATTATTTGTGGTGTGGATTCAGCCTGAAACTACAACTCCCAGGATTCAATAGGATGGAGACATGGCCAATAAACCGGTTTCAAAGTGGATCATTTATCTCGTGTGGATTTGACTACAGATCCCAGGATTCCATAGGAAGGAGCCATGGCAAATAATCCAGTGTCAAACTGGAATATTTGTGTAGTGTGGATTCAGCCTGAAACTACAAATCCCAGGATTCAATAGGATGGAGACATGGCCAATAATCCAGTTTTAAAGTGGATTATTTATCTAGTGTGGATTTGGCTTTAGACCTCCTTCAACATGCTTCTGGGCATTACTTGTGAAATTTATGGGATTATTATTATTATTATATTCATTTCTAGCCCACCTTTCTCCCACCAATGGGACTCAAGGCGGCTCACAACATTACAGTATTATAAAAATATATACAGTACAGTACAAAGCTAAAAACAGTACAAAGCTAAAATCACATGATAAATATACAATTTTAAAAAGAGTTAAACAATTCAAAAGTTAAAAACATTACAGTAAAAAGTAAAATACCTTTAAAAAAAACTTTTAAAACTACACCACACAGCCTCACTAGCCCAGTCCTTCTTGGTACATAAAAACCTGGCGGCATAAAAATATCTTAACCTGCAGCAGGAAGGAGAGCAAAGATGGGGCCATCCTGGCCTTTCTAGGGAGGGAGTTCCAAAGTCTGGGAGCAGCCACTGAGAAGGCCCTCTCCCTTGTTCCCACCAAAAGAGTCTGAGAAGATGGTGGGACAGAGAGAAGGGCTTCTCCAGGTGATCTTAAAACTCTGCTGGGCTCATACAGGGAGATGCGGTCTTGAGATGTTGTCTTCCTTTTGCTATTTCTTCCAATTTTAAGGGAGTGGAGTATTCCCAAGGGATGGTTCCTACCTCTATCAATCAAAAGATGTTGTGGCCCTTGCAGCTTCGAAAAGAGTGCTTTGTGAACTATAAAGCCCAGAATTCCCTCCTAGCCTTATCAGTCAAAAAACATTGTGGTTCTTGGAGATTGAAAAGGGGAGGGGGGTGTTGAACTTCAGCTCCCCAAATCCCCAAGCTAACCATGTGGGTTGGGGATTCTGGGAGTTGTACTCTAAAATTCAAAATTTCCCAAGCTCGCTGTACCTATTGTGCCTTTCCCTCCTCAGCTGACTTTTTTGTTGCTATTGTTCTGGTCTGGTGTAAAATTCCATTTCTATGAATGCTACAGGTCAGTTAGGCAATACATTTAAAAAAACTAACCCTTGTCTAAACATTCCTAAGACGCATTATGCTGAGTGGGATTTAACACACACACACACACCATAGATGTTCAAAATATGGAAGCTTCAAGTATACTCTTAGCAACAGCTCTGCTGTACTTAAATCTCAAGGTTGACATTACATGCACACTTATCTGAGGGCGTTTATAAGAGGCAATATAATGTGGATTGATTCACAGTAATGCCAGTTTGCAGCAGCTTTCATTTGTCTCCACGGTTTCTTTTTCAAGATCACAGGTATGCAAAGCTATCTGGTTCGGTGTTCAAACAGGCATGCCGGCAAATCAAGATGGCGGGCACAAGTGAAGTAATCACATTTTTATTCTTACTAGTTACAGTACTAGTTACTAGTTACAGTACAGTTACAGTACTAGAACAGTATTTTTTTAAAAAGCAAATCCAAGATGTGGAAGTGCGACCATGCACTTAAATAAACAGAAGGGGGGAAAGGCTGTTTTGTCACCTCAGTGCACAATCGCGGTGGCAAAAATCCAACATGGCAGTTCTGGGCACTGCCTTCCTGGCAAGCTCCACCACCTCGCACATCTGACCAATCAGCTTTTTACTTCCGTTCTTATCGGGAAAGCACAGCAAAGCAAATCAGTTGTTCCAACGAGCAGGAATGCAAATTTCCATCATAGTTTTTAAAAAACATCAGGAAAAGCCGCAAAGACTTTTCCCATGGAGTATATTGTGTTTTTGCTCCCTGCCCTTCTGAATACAGTGAAATGATACGTGATCCCATTGGGACAAAAGATATTCTCGAATTCTATGAGGAGTATTTTCATCGTATAGACGAATGTGCCTCACTGAGGTCAGTGGGATTTCTGTTGAATAAATATTAATAGGATAAGACTGCAAAATGGACAAAGAGAGAGGTAAGCAGGCTATATAAAGTCAGAAGGATGGGTCATAAAGCCTTTACAAACTATTTTTAGCAGGGTGATAGTGGTGCAGAATAGTAACACTAGGAAATTCTGATGAGGGCTCATCCACCATACATGCACCTTTAGATTTCACTTCTGCTTTGAGGGATGAAAGAAAGGGAAGCAGGCCCCAGTGGTCAATTAAAGAAGAAGTTGGCCGGTTTTCTATACCCAACTATCTTGATTCAACTATCTCACAAAGAGTACAGAATAAGCATACTCTGGCTTTTACCATCCTGCTATTTTTCATGTTTAATAAGAGTGCTTTGTGAAACGTCAGCCAAATTAATTTGTTCAACATGAAGGATTTATTTGTACAGTAATCCATTCCACTCAGAGAAGATGCACGGAACGTGGATAAACCAGTCAGTGATTCTTGCACAGTTTTCTAATTTCACAGCAAGACCCAAAATGTGAACAGTACTTTAATTGCTTTAAGTGCTTTAATTTTGTGAAGATCTTTCCTTACTTTAGATAGCACATATTACTATTATTCACCTAGTTTCAATACAGATTGATCCCTGTACCTGTAGAGGATATGTTCCAAAAAAAAAAAAAAACCCATGGAGACCTGAAATTGTTGATAATAGGGAACCCTATTATTTTCGATGAGACAAACATTAGAAGTTGATCATAGAATTGCATTGGAGGACCTAGAAATGCCTAGAGAGAACATATTTTTTCAGACATGGATAAGTGAAACTGTGGATACCAAAACCATGGATATGGGGGTTGACCTGTATCTTCACATGCACCTGCTTACCCACGATCCTAGCCCTCATTGTCCTTTTTCCACACTCAAAATTAATCAGGTATATGATTAGCTCAGAGGTGAGGAATGCTTTGCCCTCCCAATGTTGTTGGACTGCATCTCCCATCATCCCTCACCTAGGGCTGAGGGGTTTAAAGCCGAACATCTAGGGACCACAAGTTTCCTACCCTTGATCTATATTGATTGCTTTTGCTAATGTCATATCAACTTTTACATTTAAATATTGCCACGCCCACAAGTGCTGGTATGCATCCATGCCCTTCTGGAGGAAATGGCACAACCTCATTTGCCCACTGCATAGCAGCAGGAAAAAGAAGTGGCCATTCCCAAAAGCATCCAACTCTACCAGGAAAAGTTACTGAAGAGCTGAAAATACGCTACCTAGTGAATACATGTCTCTAGGTGACATAGGAGATTTTCAGACAGGCAAAAATCGCTCTTTGCCGCGCGAGCAGCCTCCCGAAACTGCTGCGCGGCAAGGGTCTTCTTCGGACGACGCTGTGCCTCTGGCGAAACCGTCCGTGTCACTTCCGTGAAGCTTGGGACGGCTCCGCGTCATATTTCAAGCACGGAGGCTGCCCGTGCTTGAAATATGACGCGGAGCCGTCCCAAGCTTCACGGAAGTGACACGGACGGTTTCGCCAGAGGCACAGCGTCGTCCGAAGAAGACCCTTGCCGCGCAGCAGTTTCGGGAGGCTGCTCGCGCGGCAAAGAGCGATTTTTGCCTGTCTGAAAATCTCCCTCGAGAAGCTGAAATATTTTTATAAACCCACTGTCCTACTTAGCCATTAACAATGTTTAACAGTTGATCCAAGTTCACATAAAGCTGTCTTTTGTGTGTGTGTGTGAATGTGTGCTATCAGCAGGGAAGAGAATCAGAAGTTTCAGGCAGAAACTAGACTGACATTAAACACATTATTCTTTGGTTAAATAGCAGCCATGGGAGAGTCTGGATTGGGGCCATGGCGGGATGGGGCTTGTTTCTTTCTATTTATTTATTTAAAATATTTATATCCCACCCGCTATCACAAGATAGCAGAGTGGCATGCAATAAAATCAGTTTAAGCCAAATTAAAGACTTTAGAACAATAAAGAATAATTTCAATACTGTAATAGTATATTAAATAATTCTACCACGTTAAAACAGTTTAAAATAATGTGCATGCACAGATGTGGACTAAACCAGTAGCTCTTAACCTTTTCTTTTTGAAGGACCTTCTTTAAATATCTTTTGTTGCCGCTGATCTCCAAGACTTAACTCATAATAATACAATTACACCATCCATTAAACCTTCCCCAAAGGAACTGCAGGGGGAGGAAAGACTTTATCCTGCTGCTTCTTCCTGCAAGTTTGTGGCTGGAGCGGATTGAATGACAATGCACAGGCCCAGCCAGCCAGCCAGCTCGCCTTTGCCTTGGCTCCTGTCACATGGCCACTCCACTGCAAGCAGGAGATGGGCCAAGTAGCCTTCAAGACTTCGCAGATCCCTTGTGAGAACGTTATGGCACCCCAGGGGTCCCCGGACTCCAAGTTAAGAACAACCGGACTAAACAATTAGATCCCAAAAGCTTTGATTTTTTTTTAAAAAGCCAAGTTTTAAGGGGGGTAAATTGTTTTAAGTTATTACTATTGTTATGTATTTGTTTTTATATCCAATTGTTGTGAGCCGCCTTGATTGCCTAATAGGCAAAAGGCGTGGTACAAAAATAAAGTTGTTGTTGTTATTATTATTATTATTATTAAAGTGGCACTGGAATTAAGGCAATGCCAGTCCCACTTGGGCTTCCAGTGGAGGAGGGCATTCCACATCAGGGTGCCACGCAGGGAAAGCCCTCTTCAGTGTCCCTATGCAACATATTGTTCAAACCGATGGGATTCAGAAGAGGTCCCGCCACATGCCTCACTCCTCAGGCAGGCATAGACAGGGAGAGGGTCTCTCCAGCACACCTCAGAGCTCAACCAGGTGTATAGAAGCTCCTTCAATTATTCAGGTCCCATGCTGTTTACCGTTTTAAATTGCATACTGCCAATTCCTCATAGGCTTTCTATAAACCATTTCCATCAGTTGTCCAGCTATTCCATATTACACTAGCTGCAGCTTCCAAGTCATACTGAAGGGTACTGCATTAGTTTAATTTGGAAATTACCAGTGCATGATCTACTATTGCCAGGTTACTCATCTCCAGGAAAGGTGGCAGTTGATGTATTTGTCAAAGCTGGCCCTAGTCATTCTGAGCCATAGGATCCATAGGACAGGGGAGGACATTTGCCATTTCCTCATCACCACCCTTTGGACCACTCATTTACTTGTCACCACGAATAAAACTATTCCTGCAAAAAAAAAAAAAAAAAAATGGGGGGCAGGGGAGTAAAAGCACCATTTTTTGTTGTAGTTTGAGTGTTAAGTTTTTGGCTGGTCTTTTTCTGTTTTGGGAGGTCTCCCAGCCTCTAGAGACTCACTTTGGGTGCTATGCATAGAGAGAATTAGGAAATAAAATGGCTTCCTTTTAGAAATCCAGCAGACCTAACTATCCAGCAGACCTAACTATCCAGCAGACCTAACTAGATGGCCTGACTATCATGTCAGGGCAGATATTCATGCCTACAAGTTAATCATTCATAATTTCTGTCTACAAGGAAAAGGAGAAAATCACATCTCCATCCACCCCTCTTTAACATTTCTTAAGCACTGGGTTAAGTGTGAAGAGCTCATTTGCACAAGGTAATTTGCCTAGTGCTGGCTTGTATTCTCCCAAGTGCATATAAAAATTATCCAGCCTACCAGATTATCCCGATTGGAAGATTCTCCTCCTGGTAAATATGCAGGAATAAAAAGATTAAGTTTATGCTTGCAAAATTTTGTCACCCATTAGTCATCCATGTCAGACTTTTGTCATTTCAAAATATGGTTTGCGTGATTCATACATCTTACATACAGGTTTGGAATAGCACTGTCTTATACAGGATATTTTGAGAATATATGTGTATGTTCTCTTTTCAGTATTACCTTGCTTTCTCCTTCACCCCATATCTTTAATCTTAATTAAGCTTCTCAATTGGAGTTTGAGATTCTGCTCCTTATATTAATAGGCACAGGATCACTCCAGTGTGCTAGACTGTTTTTTCATAGTTTTACTCAACATAATATATAGGGAAAATAAGCGAGTTCTTTCAGTGGTGACTGGAAGCTTAGTTGAAACTGCATCCCCCGCCCCAATAAAACCTGCAGAACTGAGGGTCTCCCTAAACCTTATTTCTTTTGTTGAAGAAAGGGGTGGTAGCCACAACAAATACAGTTGGCTCTCCTTATCCATGGATTTGGTATCCATGGATTCCACCATCCACGGCTTGAAAATATTTCTTTTTAAAAATCCAAAAAGCAAAACTTACTTTATTTATAAGGGACACCATTTTACTATGGCATTGTATGTAATGGGACTTGAGCATCCATGGATTTTGCTATCCATGGGGGTGTGGTGGTCCTGGAACCAAACTTCAGCAAATACCAAGGGTCCACTGTAAATGGAAGAAATGTTGCAGAGTCAACCACCATGAGGATCAGTTGTGCACACCTATTTTCTATCTGGTAAAAGAACATATCTGAAAACCCAAATTTGTTAAGAAAATGAGGTATGTTATGCAGCCATATTTTGACTCTTGAAAGGACAGGCGTCATTTGTCCATTATAGCAGAGTTTAGCAAGCCGATTTTCAGAGATATCTTTCCGTCTTAACCAAAAATTAAATATAGATGAACAAATGGTTGAGGATCAGGGTTGGGAGCTCGTCTCCAACCACAGAAATTGTATTGGGAGTAGACCTCGGAAACCCTGGGATAGTTCTTAAAATGTTGTTCTGTAAACATTATAGGTCATAGGACTTCTGGAATCCCCAAAACTCTGCTCCAAATAGTACCTGCGGTTATAGTTTATTCTTAATAAAATGTAAAATTGCTGAGACCCATCTTCCAGCTGAGGTATACAAAAATTTAAGAATGGCTGTAATAAGCTGTTCTGCCTTAATTTTAGAAACATTGATATAGGGGTGCCAAGACCCAGCAGTGGCAAACAATATTCCTAAATAGCAATAGAGTTTGACTTGTTCAATTTTATTTTCCCCAATATGCCAGATATGTTTCTTGGCTCGTTCTCTGAAAACTACTACTACAGTATTGTCTAAGGAGGGAATTCATACTAGCCAGATTTCAACTAATACCATCAGCCGTAATAGAGGGCAGATTTGCCAAAATCACATATCAGTTGTGTCCCTGCCATTGTAGCTGAAATGAAGTTGAAGATCTTTTGCACTATTTATTTAGTTGTCCCTTATCATATGAAATTAGGAACAAATTCCTTTCAGGACCCTTACAAATCAAAGATTCCTGGACAGCAAGTCAATAGATCAAATTCTTATTTTATAATAAAGATTCCACTATATTTAAAAGAGCGGCAACCTTCCTATCGGCCTTAATCAAGGCATGGACTAGCCTCCTTGGTCAATCAACCAAGAAGACAGAATAAAAAGGCTACAGAACCAGATATGAAGTAGACTCAAATGAAACAGAATGAACTGTATACTGTACTGTCATAATGACTGGTTCACATGGGACACTTAAAATCAAGAAGGTTTTAACAATAAATATGTTTTTAATGTGACACCTAATGTGATATTTTAATTTTATATTTATTTATTTTGTTTTTATCATACCAATTCTTTTCTATGACAACCTATGGCCATATATAATAAATTATACTACTACTCTACCTATTCTCTATGTCATGGGCTGTACCAGAGCTTGGAAAAATGACTGCCAAGAGTTTCTAGAAATTGTAGAAAATTGTAGACTTCATTGTTCTTGCAACTGATTGGGACTATCTGAAAGGACTGCTGAGAGGTCTTCAAGTCCATAACCAACATAAGAAAATTTTGCAACTAACCAATAACCAATATTATTTTTAATGTGTTTTCTGTTCTCTAGATGTTTTTCTCCTACAGGATTTCTGTGCTACTTTTCTTGTTTTTAATAGTAGTGTACCAGGAAGAAATCCAGACGGTATAGTTTTCCCAGCATAGAGATGTAGTGCAAAGGGAGAAGGCAATGCTGTTAAATTTCTACCTGTCACCCAGTTGTTAAAAAGGCAGAGAGGTATGGGGCCAGAGGATGGGGGCTGGTAACCGTATCTGCTGCTGAACACCACACAGCCCTTTTGTGTGCAATGACATCTGGAATTAATTTGCAGTTTTCACAGAACTTCCCGTTTTTCCTTTTTCCATGTTACTTCTGGTTAGCCTGCAACAGGAGCATAGTTGGGCCTATCAGCCTTAGACCTAGTCACTCTTTCTTTGGCCCTCCAGGCTGTAACTTCGGATCTAGGAGAACAGCTTGGAGTGTATACATTACAGCACTCTCTCTCTCTCTCTCTCTGGTCAGCCTGATAAAGAGTTGATGTGTGCAACACACCTTTTCAGCCCCACTGCTAGTTCTTTCTTTATGTGAATACCCCACTCAGTCCTCCTGCAATTCATTGTGGAAACACTGGGTGTGGCATGGTTAAGTTCGGTAGCAAGTTTCCAGCACCAGAAAGAGAAGCACTAGTCTCAGCACTTTCGTGGAGTAAACTGAGGTGTTGCTTTGGCATCCTGTTTAAAGTAATATGGAGTCTGAGGTTGCTCCCTTCCCCACCCGCCTCTTATCTATAACCATGGCTATAGTCTTCCTTTTTTAGACAACATGTCTGTTTAGATAGATCAGACTGTTGTGTGCTCCTATTCACGGCACCATGGGATATAAGAGAGCTTGGAGAAATTATTTTTTTGAACTACAGCTCCCAGGAGATTCTGGGAGCTGCAGTCTTGAAAAATAACTCTTCCACACACTGTTTTATGTAGGCCACATTGTTCCTGCAACTGATTAGAACTGTCCAAAAGGACCACCAAAAGGTGTTAAGAGTCTCCCATTATGTCCCCTTTTTTGATCCACCACATTGTACATGGCATAAATATAATCTGATTAAAACCTATATTTGTGGCATTAATTCCCATGCACCTTGCATTCTTGAGAGCTGCCAGGGCCTGAGTACTCTGGTAGGTCTCAGAACTACTGCCTGGAAATTTCTTCATCATCATCGTCATCATCATTTGGACTACAAGTCATGCTGGGTGGAGAACTGTGTGGTCCAAAATGTAAGCTTCCCCAGGCTCTGCCCACTGCAGTTGCCTGCACTGGTTCTCCCTAAACATTTTTGTTCTTTTCCCATCACTCAAAGCAACACCAGGCCAATAGGCCTGGAGCTGGCCCTATTAATACAAATCAGAGATTTAGGCTACAAACCTATGCACACTTATTTTGGAATAGATCTAATTGAACTGAATAGGACTTATTTCTGAATAAGAACAGGATTGCACTACTGATGAACTGTTTGACAGCACCCTTTTAAAGCATGAATTTACATCATAATACTTTATAGCAAATTATCTGCCTTCTTATCTGCCTTGTAAAGTGAATTTACTGTGTTCTAATGCCACGTAAAAGAATCCAACTGAACTAATGTCTGTGCATTCATGGATGTAGTTAATGCGGCTGCCAGATTTTTAGAAGGGTTTGAAGGAGTTCTTCTGTTCTTGACAAGCAGAGATTCAGCAGGTGCTGTTTTTCCTTTCTGGTGGGGGGGGTAATTACACAGGGGCTGCACCCAGCCACCCACCCAGGCCCTAAAATACCTCTTTTTCTTGCTGTATACTCTAAAGACACCCAATCCCATCTGATAATCTGATCTTGGAAGCTAAGCAGGGTCAGCCCTGCTTAGTACTGTACTTGGAGGAGAGACTGCCAGTGTGGTAGGCTATATTCCAGAGGAAGGAACTGGCAAAACCACCTCTGAGTACTTCTTGCCTAAGAAAACCCTATGCAATTAATGGGGGTGTCATAAGTCAACAGGTGACTTGAAGGCACACACACACACCCCAAGCAAAATGGCAACCAGAAGTGAGGCGTTACTTCTGATCACCATTCTGGCTGATACTATTTGCTGCTGTGTCTCAGACAGCAAAACCAGGTCAGCCCTGGTTAATACTTGGATGAGAGACTGCCAATGCACACCAGGTGTGGTAGGCTATATTCCAGAGGAAGGAACTGGCAAAACCACCTCTGAGTAGATTTTCCTTAGATTTTTTCCGGGCTGTGAGGCCGTGTCCTGGAATAGTTTCTTTCTGACATTTCACCTTCATCTGTGGTTGGCATCTTCAGAGGCTGTGAAGTGGCATCTTCTGTGAAGATGCCAGCCATAGATGCAGGCGAAATGTCAGAAAGAAACTATTCCAGAACACGGCCTCACAGCCTGGAAAAACCCCAAGGAAAATCTATGGATGCCAGTCGTGAAAGCCTTCAACTTCACACCTCTGAGTACTCCTTGCCAAAGAAAACCCTATGAAATTGATGGGGGTGCCATAAGTTGACAGGTGACTTGAAGGCACACACACACCCTAAGAAAAATGGCAACCAGAAGTGAGGTGTTACTTCTGATCACTATTCTGGCTGATGCCATTTGCTGCTGTGTCTCAGACAGCAAAACGTCTTGCATCACCCAGTATTTGCAAAGTAGGTCCCACTTATTTCAAGATCATGTACCTCACCATAAGTGACATAGGCTGCAATCCTATGTCTGTGCTAATTATGGAGCAAGCCAAATTGAACTCAATGGAACAGTCTTTACAGTAAGCCTGCACATAGTTGGACTGTTAGGATAAATTATTTAAGTTACAATCCTATACAAATTTCCCATTGAACTCAATGGTGCTTACCTGTGGGTAGGCAAATATAGAATTCATATATTTATGTCCTATTTGGACCAGAATAGGACACACAGTTACATTAAATGTGCCCATGCTAGTTTATTTTATAGAGGCAAACAGATTTAGGAGATTATCAGATGAGCCTCTAAAAATGTTTTTGTCCCGCTATATTTTAAAGCATAAGTGTCCTGGTACAATAACCCTTTTTATCACACAACGCTATAATAACAAGAAAGAGCAGCCCCAGAATTATCGGAGCATGATCACCAGCACTGTTTACTTCCATGTTTGCTGGGGAGCGTGATCTTGGCGGTTCTCATGAGAAGACGTAAACACGCTTAAAAGTCTAAAAACAGCTAAATTAAAAAACAAAATGAACACACAAGCACTGAAACACACTTTAAAAACTTGCCCACAAAATGGGCAGGTTCATAAAAAGAGCGTCCCATACCTAGTTTTCGCATTCTCACCTGGAAGCGTTCTGGTGGGAACCACCCATTGACACTGTATTCACACCAGCGGAATGGTCCACGGTTTCAGACTCTTGCAATTCCATGACAAAAACGCCATGGCAGATCAATTGATGGCTTTGGACCATCCATAAAAAAGAATGCCTTATTAACAACTGTATAACGCCATAGCATGACATCGTGCGATATGGACGCCCCTTCAGGTTCTTTTGGTGTCATTATCACACCATATTTGTCGCATCTGATAATCTTCTTAGAAAGAATTACTGTACTTTATATATTTTTATTTTAATAAATAAAATAAAACCTCTTCACCACAGTGGGGAAGACCACGACCAAAAGATCGGAGTACCTGCTCAGTCTGCTGCCTGGATGCTGTTGACAAAGAACCAAGCCATGCTCTTTCCTTTGATGTTCTTTATCTTAAGCCTTAGATTGGACAGTCCTACAAGAACAGGATACAGTATGCCTTCAAACAGAGGCTGTCCTGAAGATTGCACTTAGTAGGCTACCATCTTTCATTTGCTCAATCAACTTTATTCCAGTAAGTTTTACTTAAAACATAGGTGGGCAAATTGGGAAAAACATGGGTATATTCAAACAAATTTACAGTGTGTCAAGACTTATAAAATCATAGAATCATAGAACTGTAGAGTTGGAAGAGACCACGAGGGCCATCCAGTCCAACTCCCTGCCATGCAGGAAATCACAATCAAAGCATCCCCGACAGATGGCCATCCAGCCTCTGCTTAAAAACCTTCAAAGAAGGAGACTCCACCACCCTCCAAGGCAAGTGCATTCCACTGTCAAACAGCTCATATGGTCAGGAAGTTCTTCCTAATGCTTAGGTGGAATCTCTTTTCCTGTAATCTGAGTCCATTGCTCCATGTTCCAGTCTCTGGAGCAGAAGAAAACAAGCCTGCTCCATCCTCAACGTGACACCCCTTCAAATACTTAAACAGGGCTATCATATCGCCTCTTAACCATCTTTTTTCCAGGCTAAGCATACCCAGCTCCCTAAGTCTCTCCTCATAAGGCATCGTTTCCAGACCTTTCACCATTTTAGTTGCCCTTCTCTGGACACACTCCAATTTGTCAATATCCTTTTTGAATTGTGGTGCCCAGAACTGGACACAGTATTCTAGGTGAGGTCTGACCAAGGCAGAATAGAGCGGCACTATCACTTCCCTTGATCTAGACACTATACTTCTATTGATGCAGCCCAAAATTGCATTGGCCTTTTTAGCTGCCGCATCACACTGTTGACCCATGTTCTACTTGTGGTCTACTAGGACTCCTAGATCCCTTTCGCACGTAGTCTTGTTCAGCCAGGTCTCCCTGATCCTATATCTATGCATTTCATTTTTCCACCCTAAGTGCAGTACCTTACATTTCTCCGTATTGAATTTCATTTTGTTAGCTTTGGCCCAGCTCTCCAGTCTATCCAGGTCATTTTGAATTTTGATCCTGTCCTCTAGGGTATTAGCTACTCCTCTTAATTTGGTGTCATCTGCAAATTTGATAAGTATGCCCCTAATTCCATGTTCTTAAAATAATTCTTTTTTAAGATGCAACATAGGTGGAACCTGACCCTTGTAAAAATTAGCAAAATATATAAAACCTCAAGTAATAAGTGCTAGAAATGCTAAAGTACTACAGGCAGTTATTACCATATGTGGTAGCAATGGCCAGTTATTAAAAAGTTCTGGGGGGGAAATACATAAAACAATTTTGGCGATTTTAAAGAAAAACTTTATCATGACCCCAGAACTGTGTCTTCTGAATATGATTTCTATGATAGATAAGGAAAATGAGAGAAAATACAGAAAACGTTTACTCTGTTTAATTCCAGCTGCTAGACTGATTATAGCTAAGGGTTGGAAAAGATAAGAAGAGCCAAAAATCAATGATTGGAAATCAAAGGTCATCAATATGATTGAACTGGATAAATTAACAGCTTGGATAAATCTTAAATCAACAACGCAAGTAGAAAAGAAATAGATTCCAATTGTGTCTTTTCAGAATTTAGGCCAGAAGAGAATTAGTTAAAGTTACAATAGTAAGATATGAAGTACAGGTACAGAAATATTGTAATGGGGTTTTCTTTTTCATACATATTTTCAAACTGGTAGATGGATCTTATAAGATACTTGGGAATATGTACAAAGCCCTTATGAATGTTAGTTTATAAATCTGAGGACTTTATTACACTACACTGTTATAGTGCTATTATGCCACTTTAATTGTTATGGCTGCCTCCTGTGGAATTCTGGACTTTGTAGTTTAGTGAGGCCTAAGAGCTCTCTGGCTGAATGCCCCTCCCTCAATTTCAAATCCCTGGATTCTACAGGAGGCAGACAGAGCAGCTAAAGTGAAATACTGTAATAGCATCGCAGTACAGACAAGGAAGTACTAAAGCAACATATTGATAAATAAATGAACCTAAAAGTAACAATACAATCATATTTATTTCTTGTTTAATTAAGAAAATGCTTAATGTTGTATCCAGTTTTTGAAATATACATTATGTTTCTATTGTAACTTGTGTGTGCGTGTGTGTGTATTCACATAGAAGGTTGGAAGTCATAATGTTAACTTGTTTAAAAAGACTTTTTTATAATTAAAATTAATTTTTTTTAAAAAAACCCATAGGTGGACAAAATATGCCCCTATGCCCTTTTTGCAGCTCACCAGAGATTTTTTAAAGAATTAATATTGAGGGTTTGCTGCTGAAATTTGGTGGCTGAATGTGCTATAGTCAGAAGGAAATTGAACCAAATGGAACTACAGTGGGCCCTTCACATTCATAGGGGTTAGGGGCACAGGACCCCCACAAAAGTGGAAAAAAATAAATATCTCTAGCCCCACTAAACTTTACTTATTTGCACTTTATTGCACTTCAAAGATGCAAAAAGTTGTGAAACATGCGAGATACACTGCACACTTAGAAACAAAACATATGAGTGAGGCGGGCTAGCAGCGATACAAACAAAGTATGTACTCTGCAGAACTGCAAAAAAATAATAATAATTATCACCTTTAATTATTGATGGCAAACTCACAAATAATAAAATCCATGAAAGTTAAACCCACAAAAGTTGAAGTTCGACTATAGTCAGTGGGAAAGTCCATATTACAATCAATTTAGTTATTTTTACTTCAGTATATAAAGTCAATATCATATAAAATTAAACACGATCTAATTACATTTAAGGTTCTCTCTTGCTTTCTGTCTGTCTCTGTGTGTGCAATTAATCAAGTATAAGTGGAGGACTTTATTTGCTAATAATAAGTGGGAGATCCAAATGAATTTAGTAATAGCTAATGAATAAATTTAATATCAGCTAATTTTTTAATGCACTTCACATATATGTAGCTAATTTTTATGTATTTTCATAACCTTGGAAACCTTCAGCAACAACATCCTTCCCTAGTTTAAAATGGTGTAAAACAACACAAAACCACTCTCTCTCACTTCATGTAAAACTGGTAATTTTAAACTAATGTTCTTTTCAACCAAGCCCACTGTTAAGAAAGAGAGAAATTTCCCTAACCTTATTACTGAGTTCTGGTTATTCGCTGTACTTAGTTTTGCATATTCTGTATGAGATGAGAGAAATTCAGGAAGTTAAACCAATGTATTGGTGGGAATGAAGCAAGGTTGGAGTGGGGAAAGTGATGAGAAACAAACAAGAAGTAAACCGAAATAAGCCAGAGTCCTGGGTCTGTAGTGGTGCTTTAAAATCACTGAAATATTAGATGCACTATTGTGACAGAAGGCACATAATTACAAATAGGAAGGAATAACTCTAATTCTGGAGAGCAGGTTCCTTGTAATATTTTTATTGTGTTTACTTTGGAAAACTAGTTATCTTTGCATAACTCAGCATGCCATAAATGTTTAGCCTGGAATGGCATTTCAGCATTAATTGCAATTTCCTGGTTTAGGCAATGTGAAACTGGCTCATAAGATTCCATTAGGCCTCCTCTAATATATTTTGAATGATATCCACAGCAACAAACCCATTCTTTCAGAACTGAGACCAGGGGAGAGGGTTGCCTGTAGCAATACTATAGAATTTTCACTGATGTATTCAAATCTTTTATCCCAAGGGCTCAGCTAGATGAGAGAATTAATTGTGGGAAATAGCGCGTTAACTCACCATCACAGCAACGTTCATTTTTCTCCACAATACATTCGCAAGACCGCTGTCATGGGAAGCTATCTGTATTTGAAGTTCAAACAGAGCACACCTGTGAGTGAAGATGGTGGCCACAAGTTAATTACTCACCTTATTATTCTCCGAAAGCTCCCTCCATTTCTCCGTCCCTGCCCTGTTAAATCAGAGACACGGAAGAGCAATCTTCTGATACATATACTGTACAGTACATACATACACACACACACACTTCTGCACTCAAAAATAACAGACACTCGCTTTCCTGATTGGTTGCGGGAGGGCCCATGGATACTGAAGACCGTGGATAATAGTGAACACCATTAAAAATAATGGGAGTTACAGTTTAAAATACCATAGAGTTGCCTTGGAGGACCTAGAAAATGGCTAGAGAGGACACATTTTCTAGGAAGATTCTATGGTAGGTATGCTGTTTTGTGTCCCATGGATAACTGAATCAGTGGATAATGAATCAGCGAATATGGGGGCCCTATTGTACTTGGAGTTTTTGGGCCCCCTCCTTTCGAATATAGTGAATTGCTGCGGGAGCTCATGTAGATAAAAGTTATTTCCTTCACATTCCATGAAGATTTTTTTTCATCATCTAATCAACCCCTAACTCTCAAGTCTCTACCTTCAAGTCTCAAGTCCTTGCAAGATAATGTCAAGTCTCAAGTCATGGAGCCAACTATAACGGGGGGGGGGAGGGGGAAGGAGGTGGTAGTGGGCTGTATGTGGCGGGGTGGAGTTTCAATAGCTAGAAAATCAAGAAGACATGCACAAAGTTAGGTTTTAAAAAATCAGCAAACACGTTAGGCAATGGGCTTGAGCCAGGGGCTGAAGTCTGCTCAGCATCCTGTCCCCGCTACATATCAGAGGAGCCTTCTAAAACCTTTGAAAAGCTTTAGCAGAATCCTTCTACCCCAGGCCTGTTCGCCTAATGCATTTGCTATTACCACTTCCATCACATGACGGGTAGGCAAAAAGCAGTGAGATCATGGAAGCGTTGTTCAACGGAGGAAAACCGTTTTATATTCTGTAACGTTTCTGTATTAGTGTGTTATATTAGTGAACCAAGGCCAACAAGTCAGTTGCTAAAAATATACAAGTTGTGAGTTGAGTCCGTGTGTCATTTTTTGTTGTGTTGAGCGACTTGAGTCTGACTTGCAGTCTGACTGGAGTCTGAGTCAATCGACTCAAGTCTACATCACTGGCATTTTTTTGAGACTAGACTACTGCTCTTCAAAACTACAAACAAAACTACTACTACTAAGTAGTGTTCAGGAAACCGCATATGTTGGATAGCATAAGAGAACAGAAGGACATAAATGAAAAGGGAAGTTTTCTCTCCCTTGTTTGTGACCTCAAAAAAGAAATCCAGAACAGCAGGATAGAAATAAAATTATTTGGGGGAGGGGAATTAATACTCCACTCTTCAGCCACGAAGGCTCTCAGAACAGCTTAAAAATTGTTAAGCAATAGCACCTCCACATCTATACTGCTTTCACAGCAGGCTATGCATTCTATAAGCAGTCTCCAATGTGTGTTAGCTAACTGTCCCCCACAAGCTGGGTACTCATTTTACCAACCTACGAAAGGATGGAAGGCTGAGTGAACCTTGGAGCCCTTGGGATTGAACTTTCAACGTTGTGGCTGCAGTATTGGCATTTAACCACTGCTCCACCATTTATTTTAAATAAATAAATTTGGAAGAGTCTCTTGAACAAAGTAGGATGAGACACAAGGGGCTGTTGAGGAAGATGGTATTCTCCCAATATTCGGGATACATTGTTGAGCCCCTGTCTGATTTGGGATGATACCTTCCTCACTCAGTCTATGCTGGTCTTTTTCACAATAAAGTGTGCATTACACTCAGACAGCAGCCCCTTCGTACCCCAGTCTGCATTATTCAAGCGCCCCCCCCCAAAAAAAAAATTCAAGGGGATTTGGGAGAATACAAGCCACTGAGTAGGTCTTCAGTAAGTTTTCTTCCATTAATTTCCTTCTTTTCATTTATCTTTCGTTCTGAGTATAGGGTTTAGTCTACAGAAAATAGTAAAACAACAGGGAATCAACAGGTGTTTGGCATCCTGATAAGGTGGCAAATTTTTAGCTTTTTTTTATTGTATTGTATTTAATGCCAAAGGAAAGTGGTGTGTAGGGTTTCCTGCTTCAGTTGCCAAATTAACTTGGTTTGCCTTGTGTACAGTTGTCCCTTCACATTCGCTGGGGTTTGGTTCCAGGACCCCCCATAAATATCCAAATCCGTGAATACTCAAGTCCCATTATATGCAATGGCATAGCAAAATGGTGTCCCTTATCTAAGATGGCAAAATCAAGGTTTGCTTTTTGGATTATTATTTTTTTAAGAATATTTTCAAGCTGTGAATACTTAAATCCGTGAATGTCAAATCCGTGAATGTGGAGGGACAACTGTACTATGTATCATGGTTGTGGGGAGGAGGAGGGGGCATTTACTGATTGGCCTCAGGTAGCAAAATATTTTAGTCCGATGCAAGCAATAAAGGAATGCTACATATCACTTTGGTAACACCGAGCGGTTCATTTAGACTGTAGTACTTCCACCCAAATTATCTTCTATTCCATGTCTTCTTCAACTTGACACCTCCTATAGGCTGCCTGCTACTGCAAGACTCTTTTTATAAAGTTAAACTGCTTCCTTTTTCCTGTTATTCTAATAAACCCAAGGCACAAGGCAGCTGATTTATTTGAAGCACTGGACCTGCAAAGAGAAATATACTGTACATCCAAACTTACTAGACCAGTTCTATCTGCTGTGATTATTATTCAGTCAGTGATTTTGGTTGCAACCTTATGCACGTATGTTTGTGAGCACTCTTGCTTGAACTCATCAAATCTTATTTCTGAGTAAACAAAGGTGTCCACTGTACCTCTGTAAAATATTTATAATTTATTTATGCATTTAAATATTTTTTGCCTCATTCATCTGCAACAAGAAGGCAATCAGAGCAGCTTATAAAATCCACTACAGGCACAGCTCAGTTAACAAAGCTTCTGACAAAGAAGCTTCTTTCCACAGTCTTTTTATATCCCTCCCTCCACCCTTTTCCTCTTTCTCCTCTTTTTTGTTGTGTCAAGATGTTTTTAGTAGCATTGGAAGATGATGAAGGAAGACTGGAGAAACATAGTGAAAATACTCTTCACAGAATGCAAGGAGAATCCTACCTATCTTAGTGGGATCCCACTTTGTTAAGCTATATTTGTAGAGAGGGTCCAAAAACATCACAAACTCTGCAGGAAACGCTTTCGCGGCTTTTCCCAGGGTTTAAAAAAAAAAACAATAAGGGGAATGTGCATTCCTGCTCGTTGGGACAAGCAGTTTGATATGAATCACTTTCCCATAAGACAGGAAACACAAAGCTGATTGGCCAAGTGAGCGTGGGGGCGGGGCTTGCTAACAAGGCAAGTGTCCACTTTTGCCATGTTGGATTTTTTCCCTTAGTGAACAAGTGCTAAGGCAAAAAAACAGCGTGGTGGTGTTTTTTGTTTTTACTTCTCTGTTAAATCAAGAAATCCCTCTATCACACCTTGGACATCTTTTTTTAAAAATCAGCAAAACTGAGGTAAAGTACAAATGCAAGTAAATCACTGGTGACTGCCATCTTGCATGCAAAGCTTATGGGGGCAAAAACATCATTAAGACAAGTTGCAGCTGCTGCGAAATGCCATTACTCCAAGGCACTCCATTGGGGGTGGGGGAGCTGCCTCGTATAGACAAGCCTTGCAGCAGCATATCTTCAGTAAAGAAAGCTCGATCTGGGAAAGAATGGGATTCTAACCAATCCTGTATCTTTGTGTGCCAGCATCCAACAAACAAGGTAAATAGCAGCTGCCTCCACAAACCCTGAATGAGCATGAGAGAATAGCAAAGCAGAGAGAAAAGAGGAAAGTAGGGAAACCTGTCTCACCCACCACGCCCAGCATGTTCAGCACAGATCTAGAAGTCTGGCCCTGGGTGTATTTTGAAATAAGCCTTCAAGTGGTCTCTAGAAGATTAAAACATTTCTGTGTACTTATGCAAGGCTTACCTGACTTAGTTGTTTAATTTCACAGGTGCATATTGTTTAGCTTTGAATAAAAAGTTTGCCGAAACATATTAAACTGCTTTTCTGTTTTGCAGGAACCTATCCATATTCTTTCCTTGTCATTTTGGCCTTGGTTAAAGAAGTAATGAACAGGAACACTTTTGCTTCATTAGCTGACATATGCCTGTATTTAGTTTCTGCCCACAACTTACAGTCTAAAACAGCCTATCTCAATCGTTTTATCCTGGAGGCAACTTAGAAATAATTTTCAGGTCTTAGGGATCTCCTTGTATAATAATTACTATATCTGCAACTCAAAAAATGTTTGCAGTACGACCTCCGTATACACGGAACTGATACATGTAGTTTCACTTACCCATGTCTGGAAAAAATATGTTCTCTAGGCATTTCTAGGTCCTCCAGCACAATTCTATGGTATGCTTGGGCCAGAAGTCATTCATTTCTATAAGGTTCGCTATTATCTGCTGTTTTGCATTTCCACAGTAAGTCCAGGACTGTATCCACCACAGATACAGGGATTGTACTGTATTATTTTTCGATTGCAATTGCTCACAGAGTCCCCTAGCAACCTCTCACAGAACCCTAGGGTTCCACAGAACCTTGTTGAGAAACCCTGATATAAAAGACCCAAGGGATGGGATGGACTAGATTGGGATAAAGGAAGAAACATCCATGAAGCTGGTGGCTGAATCGTGTTGCCAAGATGAATTAGTGTACTGTTGATGTGTGCCTTCAAGTCATTTTCAACTTGATTTTAACCCTAAGGTGAACCTATCACTGTGTTTTCTTGGCAAGATTAGTCCAGAGGGGGTTTACCTCTGAGGCTGAGAGAGTGTGACTTTCCCAGTGGGTTTCCATGGCTGAACAGCAATTTGAACCCTGGTCTCTAGAGTCATAATCCAACACTCAAACCACTACACCACATTGGCCCTCAAATGGGAGTGTACCTGTTCTGAAATTCATTGTACAGTAGGACCCCCACATCCACAGGGGATTGGTTCTGGGCCCCACCACTGATGGTGAAATCCGCAGATAATAGCAAACACCACTGCCACCAAGCCAGAACTCTCCTCCTGCCCACCCACCATGCTGGAGCACCCCCCCATGCAAGGTAACCTCCCCCCTCCTCTACCATGCCAGAATCCTCCTCCTGCCCACCTGAACCCCTCCACCTTCCCACCTGCCATGCCAGAACCCTCCGCACGAAGGGAGGGGGAGGCAAGCTTGCCTCCTCCGCCTGCCAGCTCCACTGCGCCACCACACTGGAATCCCCCCGGCAAGGTCGCCTCCTCCCTTCACCTGCCTGACCACTTGCTGCAACCCCCCTGCGATGGCACCTCCTTTCCCACCCGCCCGCTGCCCTGGAACCCCCCTGGCAAGGTTCCCTCCTCCCTCCCTCCCCCGCCCACCAGCTCCACCATGCCAGAATCTGCCCTGGCAAGGTCACCTCCTCCCTCCATCCCCCCCACCTGCCACACTGCAACCTCCCTGTGAACTCACCTCTTCCCTCCCGCCCAACCACCCCCACATCACTATCCACGGATAACTGAATCTGCAGATGGTGAATCAGCGGATGCAGGGGTGCTACTGTATTCAAGTTTACATTCTATTCTTCTTTGTGGACTGGCATATTCTTTGCTCGCTTGTTCCCCTTCTCTTTGTTCTCCTCTGTTCATTTCTTTTCTACTTTTTCTTTCTGATCAGAATATGTGTTCCATGCTCTCATGGCAAGAAAGATGGTTCCTCATCTTCCTGGTGGGTCCTTCTGGTGGGTGTTGGTGGGCAGGCAGGACAGGTTGCCACTGTTGAATGATAGCAGTTCATCACCTTGTTTCTACTTCCCCCATATAAGCTGCCAAGGAAATCTGCTATCCTATGCATAGTTAGCAACACCAGAGTGATAGGTTGTGTGCTTAAAATGAAATTGCAAATTCCTTGAGGAGGATTACTGTCTTCAGTAATGTGCAAAAGCTACTTGCCCCCAAGGATGCGTGTAATGTCAATATACATTTAGATGCAGAGCCCTAGGGTGAAATCCAGAAGTGAGCTCTTAAACCCTATTGATTTACATGGGCTTGTAGGCATCCCTAAAATTGTGGCCACTGATGACAGCATATATGACATGTAAGGAGGAAGGGTTTCAAAAGCTTAATGTCATTTAGCCCAGGAAGTGGTAGTTGATGACAATTTGCACAAGCTGGTGCTCTGTTATATAACTTAGTCTCCACTCCTAGCTCTACTAACTTGGAAGGAAAAGTCACTGGATACAGAGACAGTTGTTTATGAAGAGAATCTAATATGAATTCAATCCCAGAATAATGGGTAGTCAAGAGTATTTTAAATGTCCTCTACCATCATTTTTGTGACAGTGATGGCTCTGATTAATCATATTCATCCTTCTCTTCTCCTTTTCCCTTTTCAAAATTTCAAACATTAATTTAAAAAGTGATTTATGCTATTAGATGTTCTCCAGCAATTTCAAGAGGAAGCCTTTATTTGTAAAGCAAGCTAAAAATGAACCTGAAATTTAAGTTATGGAATAACTTCCCCAGCAGGTTTGATTGGCACCAGGTTTTCTTTTTTTGGTCAGATGATAGATAATGACCCCATTTAGTAACGTTTTAGGTCAATGATTCTGGCAACTGCTTCACTAATTCTGCTTCACTACTGCTTTCCTTTTAACGTGATTTGGGGTTGTTTGTTTTGTGGTTTTCTTCCTGGGTTTCAGAGTATTGTGTTTCTTCTCCTGACAGCACTGCAAACTGCAGTGAATACAGACCCATGGAACATGCCCATATGAGTTATCATTTTCCCCATGGGATTCAGAGCTTGGAAAAGTTGCTATTTGGAATACAATTCCCAGAACAACCTCAATCACTAGCTATGCTGGCTGGGGGAATTCTGGCCGTTATAGACCAAACAAAGTAACTTCCTCAAGCTTTACTTCAGTTTATATACTTATGATAGTATGCTATGATACCCTGTGCTCTCTCCTGACAACATGGAGCCCTTTAACACTACACAATTATAGAACTGTGATTCCAATAGGATCCAGCCAATGGAATACTGGGATTTGCAGTTTAGGGAGGAGTATTTAGACTTTTCAGGAGAGCTTTAGTGACTCACCAAATTACAAAAACCAGTATTCTATAGGAGGGAGATGTTGCAAGTTAAAGTGGAATTCTAGTACCATAATTGTATAATGTGGAAGGGCCCATGGGCAGGTTAGTTGTCATCATGGGACTGCCTTTAAAAAAAAAAATCCCCTTCCCCCAATTGAAGTAAATGGAAGGGGAATATATCATGCCAGACCCAGAGCTGGTTTACAGTTCTACTACTGATAGGGATATAGCTGTGAACTGAAGGGTAGAGTGTACAAGTATAGAATAAGGGTAACCTCCTCTGCACTTTTCACATCTTGCCCACAATTCCAGCCCATCTCAGCATGCTTCTGACACCAGGACAGAGCAAGAGAATATCACAACATACCATCGTAACTATATGAACTTCAGCAAAGCTTGGAGAAGTTACTTTTTGATCTACAGTGGCCAGAATTACCCAGCCAGCATGGTTAGTAAGTGCTGGGTGATGGCATTCTACCGGCATAACAGGTCTTCCACCAAATTGTATAGACCTTGGGTGCATCTACACTATAGAAATAATGCAGTTTGACACCACTTTAAGTGCTGAGGCTCCATCCTATGGAATCCTGGGATTTGTAGTTTTACAAGGTCTTTAGACTTCTCTGCCAAAGAGTGCTGGTGCCTCACAAAACTACAAATCCCAGGATTCTGTAGGATGAAGCCATTGCAGATCAAGTAGTCTTAAACTGCATTATTTCTACAGTGTAGATGCATCCCTTGACTTAGTAGATCTTCAGTATACCACTGTACCTGAAATTCAAAAAAGGGAATGCAGGCAAGAAAGTGTGACTCTTGACATGTGCCCATGTTCTAAAATTGGTTCAAAGAAAATTGCTTGCAATTTTTTACCTTCCTCATTCCAAAGTTCTCTCTCCCTCCCTTCCTCTCTCTGTCATTGGGCAGTCTTGTTCCCAGCTTTAAAACGTAATATGTTATAAAATAGTACAGTTAAAAAAAACTTCCTCCTTCTTGTCACTCAGTGATAGTTTAGAAGAGATTGTGGATTATCAAAGTCAAGCAAGCTACACTGACAATGGGCTTTCGAGTTTCCCTTTCCATTCTGTGTACTTTGCCCTGCCAAACATAACTGGCCTGCCTATCATGAACTTGATATACCTATGAAGTGAAAGCATTTCCCAAACTGCTCCACCCCCATGCCATTAGACTTAAAAAAAACAAAAACAAAAAAACTTTCCCTCTCACTCCTTTCTGAAAGTTGTTGAGGACTTTTACTGCACAAAAGGCTGAAAGAACCTTTTTATTATTAACAACAGTAGAAGCTAGTAGGTCAAAGCACATATAAACAAAAGTTTTTTTCCCCTCTTAACATCAGCATCCCGAAACAAAGAGTCATATTGAGCATCTAAATTTTAAAAAGGGGGGATTCGGTGTTCTATATTTTGTCTACAAAAGCAGCTGTAACTTTCCAGCAAAAGTGCAGGTAACAGATTTCCTTATATCAAACTGCTAAGAATATTAGGTTCCTTTTATGGTTAGTCCTCAAGAATCCAATAGTACTTTGTGATAAAAACAGAAAATAACGCTATTTATGTAATTTTACTAATCTATTAATGTTTGGATTTTAAGAACTATTTAATCTTATTTGATGGCCCATCAGACATGAAAATCAGCCTGGATATCGAAATAACAGCAGAACTTAGCAGAACTGAAAGGGCCAAATACAGGCTGAGTATCCCCTATCCGGAATTCTAAAATACCCCAAATCCAAAATTGTCCACATGGGTGGCTGAGATAGTGACGGCTTTCTTTTTGTTAGTTCAGTGTACACAAACTTTGTTTCATACACAAAATTATTAAAAATATTGTGCATAAAATTCAGGCTTATGTGTATAAGGGCTATATGAAACATAAATAAATTTTGTGTTTAGATTTGGGTCCCATCTCCACAATAGTTCATTATGTATATGTAAGTATTTAAAAAAATAATTAAAAAATACAGAACACTTCTAGTCCCAAGCATTTCAGATAAGGGATACTCTGTTTGCAGGTGCCTTATTTGTGAATCTTCGTTTGCGAAGAAAAGCGAGAGAGGTTTACATGGAGGACATTTTTCCTGTCCAAATTTCATTGTGTAAAAGTTTGGCTCCATCAGCATTGAGAACTTTGATTGCAATGGCCTGTTTACTGACTGCCATGAAATTTAAAACACCGTACTAACTGCCTCTGATTCAGGTATCCCGGAAGGCTTTTCAATGGGGGCTACTCAAGGTGGTGTAATATTAAATTAAAATTTGAATCCAGAAGTGTATTGAGAACATATATTTCATGAATATTATAGAATGGTAGAAGAACTAGAAGCTCACTCGTTTTGGGCTCTTCACCTTTAACCTCTACTCGCCGTCGTTGCTTTTATTTATTTATTTATTTATTTATTGTATTTTATCTTTGTTTTAACTCTCCATTAGTTTAATTTAGTTTTAAGGGGTGGGAGGGTAGGATGGGGAAGGATTGTTTTAACTTGATGTTGTTTTAATCTTGCTGTAAGCCGCCCCGGTTGCCGAGCAGAGGGGCAGGTTAAAAATAAAAATTTATTATTATTATTATTACTCTCCTTCTCCTCCCCCTTCATCTTTCTACCCCCATCCTTTAGCACTCACGTCAGTCACTCATGTCATGTCATGTCATTCCAAGGATTAAGGTCCGCTGAGGGAGTCCTCCTCCGTGTTCCACCAGTGAGATCAATACACTGTGTTAGGACATGGGAAAGGGAGTTCTCAGCTGTGGCATTCCAACTGTGGACCACCTCCTTGAGGCCCAACTGGCATCTACACTCCTGTCATTTAGGCGCCAAGTTAAAACTTGGCTGTTTATCAAAGCTTTTGAGCCTCATTGATTCAACCCAAATTCAGATGCACCTCGTTTTAAATGCTTTAAAATCTGTTTAACTTATTGTTCCTGTTTAATATATTTTTAGCTTATTAGTCTATTGTTTTAAACTTTGTAACTTGTTTTAATGCTTTTTGTAAGCTGCCCTGAGATCTTTGATATAGGGTATCATCATCATCATCATCATCATCATTGTAATTGTTGTTGTTGTTTTTGTTGCTGTTTGAGGTATATTTAGAGCCTTATCACATGACAATGTTTTAGCATTATTATTCCATTTTAACTGCTATGGCTGCCTCCTGTGGAATTCTGGGGTCTGTAGCTGAGAATGCTAAAAGCTGTGATAGCCCTGTTTAAATATTTGGAAGGATGTCATACTGAGGATGGAGCAAGCTTGTTTTCTGCTGCTCCAGAGAATAGCAATGGACTCAAACTACAGGAAAAGAGATTCCATCTAAACATTAGGAGGAATTTCCTGACAGTAAGAGCTGTTTGACAGTGGAATGTATTACCTCAGAGTGTGGTGGAGTCTCCTTCTTAGGAGGTTTTTAAACGGAGGCTGGATGGCCATCTGTCAGGGATGCTTTGATTGGGTATTCCTGCATGGCAAGAGGTTGGACTGGATGGCCCTTGTGGCCTCTTCCAGCTCTATGATTCTATTCTATGATATTACCCATGCTGTTGAAGGAGGACAAGAACCAGTGAAGGAAGTCGTGCATCTATGTATTTGAGAATCTACCACCTGGATCGCACTGTTCCATCACATTTCATGATAAAGCCAGCACTTTTAGGCACCATTTAGTGAGAAAGTGAGTAAAAAATAGCGCGGCCGCCTCCAATGCTGGCCGCAACAGTCACGGACGACACCAAGAGAGAAACGGCGTCATCCAAAATGGACCCTTGCCGCGCAGCAGCCTCGATACTGTTCCAGAGGCTGCTTGCGCAGCAAGAAGCTGATTTTACGCGTCTGAAAATGTCCAGAGAGAGGAGACAAAGAGCACTTGCTCGTTCTCCAGAGTCTAAATCTAATTGCTAGTCCCAACCAGAGCAGTCTCATTAAATCAATAGGAACTTAGGTCTGTACTTATATAAGTCCCATTGATTCAGTGGATCTACTCTAGTTAGGCCTACGCAATTTGATTTTGGTCAGAGAATATAAAAGAGAGGCAGAGGGTGAGCTGGCCGGAGTAAAGAATTCAAGATCTCATTGAACGTTGGATAGTGGATTTCTTCCTTGTCAGGCATGCCTGTTTACTTTTATTTGTACTCTGTTTATATATTTGCAAATAAAGCAGACATTACAATGTCTCCAGTGCTCCCCCAGCCAAAGGAAAGCAGATTATTGCTGCCTCTGAAATATTTATTTTCAGTTGGAAGCAGAGAGCCCATGACAGTATTATAGCTTTGCATTTCAGACCAAAAATTAAATGTTTAGAGCATCTTTGTGTACTTGATTTAAATATGGAAAAGAATCAAAGAAATCTTCTGAAAAGTAACTTCCATACTGCTTCAGCTCATGGATGACTCCTATCATCCCCAGCGTTGGGTGATGAAAGTTGTAGTCTGATGCATTTGGAGAGCACTGGAATTAGGAGAGGTAAATCTAAAAGAACTTGCTGAACCCAGAGTACCCCTGGAATCATTGAGGGTGACTCACTCTTTTGCCCTGCCACTACCATGGCGGCCACTGCTGCCAGTTGACTGCCTGGATCCTGTCACAACAGTAGCAGCAGCAGCAGCAGCAGCAGCAGCAGCAGCAGCATCCCACCGCTGCCAGTTTACTGCCTGGGTGCTGTCATAGTTTTTTTTTAGACAGTCCCTTTTAGACTTTTTTTTTTAAAAAACAACACCCAGATTTTATCATTCAAGCTATGTAAGAAAGATTGATATGGTGATAGGTCTTGGGGAGGTTTTCAGATGTGCAGTGAAGTGCCATCAGTAAATGAATGTCAGCTCTAGGCCTTCTTGTTATGTGTGTCAGGTGAGGCTGGGAAGATGATGAACCAGTGTTTGAATATGGCAAGAGAATGGATAAGGGCTAATGAACTCCAGTTGAATCTTGACAAGATGGAGGCACCATGGGACATTGTTTCTTGGGTCTGAGAAATTCATGCTGTGTGGATCTGTACTTCCCCTGAAAGTGCAAGTGTGTAGTCTAGGTGTACTCTTACATCCCATCTTGTCACTAGAGGCCCAGGTGGCCTCAGGCACACATAGCACCTTTGACTTTTTGACCAGGTCAGCATCTATGGCTGTTTTAACGCTGCCATGTGCCCTACATTTTCATTTCTCATTTATTAGAACCCCTTATTCCATCTGCAACTGCTCTGTAACCAAAAATAGTGCATACTTACTAAATGCTACTGCACCAGTAATGTGCTCTATACTTTAGACTTTGTTGACAAAAGAAGAAAAAAGAATAAGAGGAAGAGCACAATATGTATAGCATAATACCTACGTGCCTAACTAATTTTAATAACATGTTTCATCTGTTTCCAATAGGATAAATTAGTTGTGTATATTTTGTGAAATTAACTGCAGCTGATCTGAAGTCATTCTCTCTCCCCCGACTAAAGTTACTAACATTCTGACCTTGGTTTACAGATGTTTTAGAGGAAACTCTGGAGTCTATTAATCATGTTTTTGGCTACTCGAGTGGCAAGAATATTCAATAAGATGATTTGTCAATTATTTTGAAGTATAGCATGACCCCCCATATCTGCAGGGGATTTGTTCTTGGACTTACCATGGAAACACAAAACTGTGGATAATAGCAAACTCTATTGAAATAAATGTCTTCTGGCCTAAGCATACCATAGAGTCAAGCTGGAGGACCTAGAGATTCCTAGAGAGAATACCTCTCTAGGCATTTTCTAGGTCCTCCAGTGTGACTCTGTGGTCAACGTCTGGTGGAAGCATACCATAGAATTGTGCTGGAGGACCTAGAATATGTCTAGAAAGAACGTATTTTCTAGACATACAGGTAGAAAATTTCTTATTACACATACAGGTAAGTGATACCGGTCTCCTATATATGGGGGTTGTACTGTACTTCATTTTATTTAGTTATTTCATTCATTCATTCATTCCCTGCGTTTTCCCCAACACTGGGATAAAAGGGAACTTAAAAATATGAAAACAAATACAGGTTAAAACACAATAACTCCCCCCCTCCTTTCATTTTAAAATGCAGTTAGATCACCAACAATGGTCTACCCTGGCCTCACATCGGGAGGCATGGAGACGCACTGTCCACAATGCTGCAGCCTTATTTGAGAACTCACGCCGAACAAGTCTTGAAGAGAAATGACAACGCAGAAAGAATCACAACCCGGAAGCATCACCCAAGGAGACCTTCTGCTGTGCTTTCTGCAACCGGACTTGTCTATCTCGGATTGGCCTTTTTAGTCATCAGCGCGCTTGCAGAAAGCACGGGATGAATCCTTCCTGAATCTTCATTTGCGAAGAAAAGCCAGAGAGAGAGAGAGAAATCAACTATAGAGTGAACACTATTGAAATATCCATTAAAAACAAGAAGTCAACAAGACAGCACAATATTAGGTCTTTAAGAAATTTTTAAAGAAATATTTTTTAGGAGAAGAAACAATCTTATTTCCATGTCAGCCATTTTGAAGTGGATTAGAGAAGAATTCCTCCTTCAAGGTTTTAGTCTCATACAGGATTTGACATAGGAGATTTTCACACTGCGCTGTTATAGTGTTACTATTCCACTTTATTTGCTATAGTTGCCTCCTGTGGAATCCTGGGATTTGCAGTTTAGGGGGGGCATTTACAACTCTCAGCCAGAGAGCTCTTAGGCCTCCATAAACTACAAACCTCAGAATTCCACAGGAGGAAGCCAGAGCAGTTAAAGTGGAATAGTAACATTATAACAGTGTAGTGTGAAAATCTCCACAGACTGTTCTGTTGAAACAGATTTGGATCAGCATTTATTGTCCTTATATATTTATAAACACACCAGGTGTTTTGCATGTTATATACTCTTGCTGCTTTGCATATTATAGTGTATTTATTATAATGGAAAATAGTTTGGGATCTTTTTCCTTTTCTTGATTAGTGTCATCAAAATTATTAATTATGTATCACCAATGTTAATTGCATGCATTAGTGATGGGATGTTCGGAAAGGTTTAGAAAATCGTAGCTTTCTCTAAAACCAATTACTAGTTTAAATTAACCAGCTGTTGTTGTTACATGGATACTTAGATGCAGTCAGATATTCTTGGATTTTTTTTAAAAAAATTTTTTTTAGCATGAACAATCTAATTTACAATCAAAGTAATATGCAATCAAAAATAAATAAAGAGAAAGAAGAAAAAGAGGGAAGAAAGACCTGCAACTAATATATAGTAGGGCTCTGACCCCCCCACCTCATCCTGACTGTAATGAAAAGAAAAAGAAAAAGAAATTCTACCATTGCAGATCCAAATAATTAATCCTACTAAAATTACTAATAACCATAGCCACATGTTACATCATTAGATTTCTTATTGTTCAAAAAAAAACATAAACAGTTTCCAATCTTTCAAAAAGTATTCGGTTAGCTTACCCTTTAGAATGCATGTTTATTTGGCCATTTGAGCTAACTGCAATATTAACACTCCATTCTTCCATTGTCTCTGCTTCAATCCAATTCCAAGTTTGAGCAATCAATATTCTTGCTGCTGTTGTCATATATCGAAGAAGTAATCCCTATTTACTATTCAGTTCTTTATCCATAATGCCCAATAAAAACATTTCTGGTAACGTTACAAAATCTATCTTTAATTTTTTTTCTTGGATTAACATAAAAATCTTAGACTAGTAAGTTTTTGCCTTCTTACAAGCCCATCACACAGGAAAAAAGGAGCCCTCCTTATCTTGACATCCCCAACATTGGTTTGAAACATTCTGGGGACGTTTTTGACAGCTTACCTGGAATAAGATAGCATCTATACATAATCTTATACAGTTACTGCGATAAGTAAATTTTATATCTTTGGACCACATTTCCCCCCATACATCCATGTGGACATTGTGCCCAACATTTTGGGCCCACCCTATTAATGTACTCTTTTACAGGCTCATTGTCTTTCTCTAGTTTCAAAAGCCATTTATGGACTTTTAAAATTACATGGTCATCATCTTTACACAACTCTAAATAAAACCCATTTTCTCTAACCTCTATGGCTACATTTCTCATATCTTGATTAAATCTGTCTCTAAGTTGCATATAAGTAAACTCTTTAAGATCTTTGCCTTCCTTAAAAATCATCTCTCTTCATTTAAACTTCCTGCTATCTTGTTCAAAGTACAAAAGATCATCATAGAGCAACCATCACCAGTTTTTAACCCATTCTTTCCTTTATTAAAAAAAGGCTTCCTGCAGTGACGTAGCTAATATTATCTTAGGGAAAAGGCCTCTGTTTATACTTATACCAAACTCCTAGGACAGCCTTGCTAATACAATGATTTTTTAATTCAGCAGCATGAGCCTTAACTTTATCATACCAAAGATAACCGTGCCAACCAAATCTTAAATTATGGCCTTCAAGTTTCAAGAGTCTCACATCTCTAAGCCATATCCATTTCTTCAACCGAACAAAACAACAGGCCTCATAATACCATTTGACATTTGGGACTTCCAAGCCCCATCTTTCCTTAGCATTGTGCAGTGTTTTACATTTTATTCTGAGTTTCTTTACCTGCCAGACAAATCTAGAAATCTGTTTCTGCCATTGTACAAAAGGTATTCCATTTCATTGTTCTCTTCTGGATCTTATTTTTAGTCAGCAATTTTGTTTGGTGACAATTCACTTTAAATCTGGAGCATGTCCGAAATGCCTTAAAGGGCATTAATGAATTTGCAGTTCATTGAGCCTTCATTGAGTCCAATGGGTTTTGTGTCATTATCACAAGATTGATTCAATCAGATATTCTTTCTCTGATAAAGCAGAAGGAGCTGACAGCCAAGGAGAGAGGCAGCATGAGATTTCTGCCAAGATTAATCATGAAAAAATCTTGTAAGGACACAAAAGCTTTTCTGAAATAAATTAAATAAAAACAGCCACAAAATGGAGTATAGCAATGGATCACAGGACATACCATGAGCTGCATACCCTCTTGAGTAAATATCAGTAGCAGAACATGCAAGAAACTATCTGCACATAGTTCTAACGCCCCCCCCCCCCAGCATGTTTGTTCCCAGAAAAAAACTAGTTGGATTTGGGGCTTACTTGCATTCAGACAAAGTGTGATGATGAAGAGAGTAGGACTGTGCACTCTGTCTTTGGCCCTGGCCCAACCTATTCGCTGCTGATCTTTGCTTTCCTGTTGTGAAGGTCTGAAGAGATATTCTAATGCATCTGTAGCTGAATGTACTGTATTTAGTATCCTTCTGGCCATTTGGAACCCAGATAGTGCAGAATTCTCAGTTGTTGAAAGGATTCTAAGCACATGCAGCCAAACTGCTTTGATGCCCCACTCTCCACACATCCTTGTACTAAACATAAAGGGGGGGCAGGGAAAGGAATTGTGGGGGCAGCTCCACTGTCTTCTTCAGGTGTTTGCAACCAAGATTTTGTGAAACCTAAAGAAGTGTGTTAAGTTTCCTTTGATTAACAAATCAAACCAGGGATGCACAACTTTTTTTTGGTGCCCATGGTAGCATGTGACGTTGTCTCAGTGCTGGAGCTACAGACATGCCCACTTTCTTAACCAGGAGGGAGCAAAGAGCTATCTCTCCACCAAACCTCCAAAGATCTGGATACAGGTCACTCTTTCCCAGGCCAGTCCAAATGAAAGCTGGGTGTCAGTAGTGGAAGGAACATCCATTGGGCAGCACATTCAAGTCCACAGGTTGCACACCCCTTATTAAACCATTTTAATAGGACTAGACTAAGAACTTTAGCATACATTTATGTCTTTTGATGTATGCTATTTTCACTGTCTTTCTGTATTATATGTAGGTCAAAGATTAGCCAATAGCTATGCAGGACAATAAATGGACCAAATCTAACCCCAGAAATGGCACTATTCCTAAATCTTCAGATGAACATTTTGACCTCCCAGGACACTCTGACACTGACCCTGAATTAGCCATTCATTAGGAGTTTTCAGTCTAGCACCATAGACTTTGAACTGGCATAATATATTTGTATCACACTACATGTGCTAATTGGCTTTCCTAGTGCCAGTACTCTCAGTACTTCATGAAGTTAATTTCCCTCTGTCTTCACTCTCTACAGCAGTGGCTCTTAACCTTTTCTTTGCCAGGGACCCCCTTTAAATTTCTTTTGTTGCCATGGCCCCCCAAGACTTTAATCAAGATTTAAAACCCTAACAACAACAACAACAACAATACCTGATAATAATAATACAATTACACCATCCGCTATAGTTTCCCTCAGAGGCACTGGAGGGGGAGGGAAGACTTTTCTTCTGCTTCTTCCTGCAAGTTTGTGAGTGGAGCAGATTGAATGGCAATGCACAGGCCAAGCCAGACAACCAGGCTTTGTCTTGGCTGCTGTCACTCCATTACAGGGAAGAGGTGAGCCAAGCAGCCTTCAAGCCTTCACAGACCCACTGTGAGGACATCACAGACCCCTGGGGGTCCCCCAACCACAGGTTAAGAACCACTGCTTTACAGTCTACCCCCAATTAGGTGTGTGGAGGGAAGAGGAAATCTGAGTAACTGTTGCTATTATAATAGTAGAGAGCCAATGTCATGTAGTGGATCAAGTGCTGACCTAGGACTCTGGGAGACAAAGGTTCAAGTCCCTGCTCAGCCATGGAAACCTACTGAATGACCATGGGCAAATCACACTCAGCCTCAGAGGAAGGCAAAGGCAAACCCCCTTTGAACAAATTTTTTTGTCAAAAAAACCCCCTGTAATAGGTTCTCCTCAGGGTTGCCATAGGTCAGAAACAATTTGAAGGCACACCAATGCCTTCAAGTGCTGCTGTTGCTGTTGTTAATGAACATTATGCCCCACCTTCTCCCAGGATTCAAGGGACCGTACCAGGACTCAGGGAAGCTTACAAATTAAAACAGATAAAATATAATTAAAACATACAAAAAAGCAATACTAACATGGAACTGAACTTTTACAACACAGAAAAAAATAGTTAAAGTATTACTGTTAAAAACATTAAAAAGCAGTCTAAAAATCAGCACAACTTACTCTTTAAAACTCCATGCATCTAATGAAGTGGGCTACACGCCTCAAAAACCCATGTGTGTGCCCCTTCATGAATGTGTTATTAAGGTACCATAGGTCTCTTTGCTGTTTTTGCTGCAGCTGCCTAGCATAGTTTTCTCTTTAGAAACAGGGGAACTGGCTTTCTTTTGTTCTTACACAAGCTTGTTCTTGTGTGTCATTGTTATAAGAGGCTCTGCCCTAAAGAATTAATTACCTTGTGTTCTGGAGGGGCCTCTATAGACAGGAATAGAATTCTGCTCGAGATTTCCCCATTTTGATCACAGGCTTTAGTTAACGATAAACCCACTTATTGATCTTCCAGGACTTTTGAAGGGGCTGTAGGAGGAAGTGAAGGCATTTGAGGTACAAAGCATGGAAGGGGGGAACCAAAATGGCCACATGCAATTAAGCATCCATCAGTTTTAAGAATCTGTAATTACTGGTTGATATTGTCTATGAACCCTTGAATGCTTCTAGCTGCAAACTATTTTTACCCGCTTCTATATGCAAGCCAAAAGTAAGTCAATGCATCTCTGTTTCATGAGACTGTAGTCAGCATTTCTCTTGCACAACATGCATAAAAGGGTATCAGATGTATAGAGGGATGGGTCCAAAATGCAAAGTGACCTGTGGAGATTAGAATAGGGGAGGCTACAGGAAACAAAGTAAGATTTGGCCTTTAATGAATGTTATGTGCTACGCCCACTCAAAGGAAATGAACTGACTGGTATAAAGCATAGCAAACACAGCTAGGCATCTTCCACCCCTCCCCCGCTATTCCATTAAACCAGGACGTTTCATTTCAGCCTTTATAGTGATCCTTCTGGGGTCAGACTCTAGTCTCGTCACATACTTTGTACAGAAAGCCAATCTCTTCTCAGAAGAGCATTTGTTTTAAAATAATAAAGTGTATCAGTGACCGCATACAGTTGGCCACAGAAATAATGTCAGAGGATCAGACTAGTGAACAATTTGCTACTATCCACGTTTTGAAAAAGGATTTTGATCAGGACTGATTTGCTCAAGCACTTAATGAAAGATGTCAAAATCTGTGCACCTGCGGGTCTTTTCTGTATGAATTGAAAGGGTACATGACTATATAGTGCACTGGTTATTTTAACTATTTTACCAATTGTAATTCATTTTTTAAAAATGAAGTTCTACCTTTTTTGTTGTATTGCTACATTTTCTAATCTTACTGATTATTTTATTTTATTGAAAATGGCCTTGAGCTATTGGGAAAGCAAATTTATAAGTCTGGCATTAAAAATCAATGAATTTGAACACTGACTTAGGCACTCTGTGCTCTGTAGATAGTTCATGGTGCCCACTCTGGTGATTTGTGCCTGGCAGTCAGTGTACATGGCTACTATGTCATGCATTAAAAAAAAAAACCTATAGTGAATGGAGGTACCAAGTGTTCTCTTCATTCATATTTTCTTGATGGTTCTCTGGATAGCATTTTGATGAATTTTGCATCTTCTGGAGAATTTGTATGTGCTACTGTACAGTAAGAAGTAGAGGGGGGAGGAGCATAAATGGGACCATCAATGGGATCATTGCAGCACTTTTCATGATACAGGTTAGGTTATTAAACAAAGTTCAGATGCAAAAGCTGTCATATACCAGCTTTCCCAAACTCATAGAGCACAAGCTTCAAGTTTCATCAGAAAACTTTATTGCCTGAAATCCAGGAAGCATACAATACAAAGTCATTGCTGAGGCTGAAGGCCTAATGGTTACACTCTAAGTTAAAAGCATTTTACAATCAACAAAATCAGGCTGACGGCATAGCTATCGGTTCTCCATCATCCACTAACACAGGCACTCATTAAAACAAAACTTAACATGTCCCCAGAGTCTCTAACCTTGAGGCTAGAATGGTTAATTGCAGGTGCCTGGTTATCTGTTTCACCAAGCACAACCCAGACAGTTACACATATCTCATTTCGCCTCTACACAAACTGCTACGCACATTCTACATCAAAGCCCCAGGGAAACTAATTATCATGGCAGGAGCAGGAGCAAAGGGACCGATCCTGACACAAGCACAGCATTGGTCATACTTACACAGTGGCTTTGAGGGATTTGAATCCTTTTTACAGAGGTGATTTCTGAACCTGTTAAAATAATAAATAAATGAATAAATAAATAAAAGCCACAATGTTTTAGAAATCAGCATGGCACAGCAATTTGAGTGTTGGACAAGGACTTTGGGAGGCCTGGGTTTAAATCCCCACTCAGCAATGGAAACCCACTGGGAGACTTTAGGGAAGTCACACCCTATCAGAGGAAGGCAATGGCAAGCCTTCTCTCAATAAATCTTGTCAAGAAAAACCTAGATTGCCATAAGTCAGAGTCAACTTGAATGTGCATAACACCAACGACAAAAGAAATAGCAGTGGGAAAAGCAGCAAGTATTTCCATAGGCCCCTTTCAGCAATATGAGGCAATTTGTATTGAGAAATAGGGAAGTAATTCTTCACTAAGTTTCTTCTCAAAAGAAGCAATAAATAATTTTAGCAATATTCTTCCTACTGTGAGAAGGTTTTCAAAACCTATTTGCAATTTGGGACTAATTCTGTGCAAAATTTGCCCATGGTTGTTTTGCACAAAAAACACTAATTTTTGTGCATGTAACTACATTTTCTACACAGGAAATAATATTACTGCATAGAAATGTTATTTCCTGTGCAGAAAATGCTGCTTTCTATGCAGAACAGACACCTGCACATTTTGTCCAGAATGTCCCCAGTTACAGCATTTTATGCACATGAATCAGCTTTTCTCTGCAGGGAATAGTATTTCCCCATAAAAATAGTCTTTTCTGTGCAAAAAATGCTGCTTCCTATTTAGAAAATGCTGTTTTCTATGCAAAACAACCATGTGCACCTGCCCAGACAAGCTCAAACTACAAAGCCAAGGATTATTCTTATCAGGATTTCTCAGTGTTAAAAAAAAAATGTTTTCCAGCAATTTTTAAAATATTTTTGAATATTCTTTCTATCTCTGGTAAGAAGAAAAGTGGATAAAGTTACTGATTTTTTAATGGCATACAATATTGATGTGTAAAAATCAAGCATAGTAGCCATAAATTACCTTGGGTAATGGCATCAAAAGCCAGACCCCAATTTTCAAAAAGGGCACTGTGTTCCTTTTCTTTGTCCTGGGTGTTGTCCCTCGTGGGAGAAATTCCATACTGAGAGAACTGTGCACCTGGAATTATTATATGTGAGTCGATGCCTTTGTCCCCCCCCCACCTCCTGATTTAGAACAGGAATCAAGAACTATACCAAATATTTTATGCAAACATAAACCCCATCTGGATCATCAAAGATGAAGGGCACTTTCATAGGGGATATGATATAAATGCTAAGGTATCTCTTGATTAATGTAAATGATTTCACTGCAGAAGAAAGAGCCTATAATTGGGATTGAAACTTGGAAAAGATGAGAGAACATGATTTAGTGGTTTGTATCCTGCCTTTCCTGCCCTAAATGCACCATTGTGGACTGCTGAATGGGATGTTAATCACTGACATTTTCCATGAGGTCTGCTTCTGTGATCAGGTATGTAAACACACTACATATAAAACTGCTTGCAAGGGGTTGTAATGGAGGTGACCTGACAGCACCACCAACAACAACACCCGGGTGCCATTTACACGATGAAAAAGTCGTGGGATGAATTCGTGTCGAACACTGGCTGTTTAGACGTACATCATGTTGGGCACGGGATATTGTGAAGTGGGGGCCACGTTTTATCTTGGATCTTCCGGTTTTTAAAAAATGTCTCAGGGGGATTTGGAAAATCGTACGTCTAAACAACCCGGGACAATATATCTCGCTTACTGAAGATGACCGGAAATTGCAGTGGGCATGGGCGGGCACTGCCCATCAAGGGGATGGGCTACCTGCACGTTTTGTTTGTTTTACAGCATTCAGAGAGGATCATCCATTGTTGCCCCCTGCTCTTCACCTGTGTGTTGTCTGAGATGGAAGCCGAAACCACTGCCCGCCCCAGGAAAGGCAGCTGTGACATCTCCAGGTCCTACCCAGAGACCAGAGACCTTTTGGCAATATGGGGTGAAGAGAAGGTGCAGGAGCAGCTGAAGGGATCGCACAGAAATATTGACTTGTTTGAAAAAATAGTGGCTGAAATGAAAAGGAAAGGGCATGATAGGACCGCAGAGGAATGCAGGACGAAGACAAAACTGATGCATAAGAATTACCGCCAGATTAATGAGCACAACACCAAAAGTGGCAACAATCCCACCATGATGCCCTTCTATAAAGAACTCCATGCTATCCTCGGTGGCGATGCCAGCTACCACCCGAAGAGTCTGGGCTCCACCACTGAAACTGCCCGTGTGATCCGTGGGTCAGTGACCCCACATCATGCTCCACTACCCGAGGATGAGGTGGAAAATGCCCCTCCATCCCAAGACATCATGCAGGGATACTCAGAGGAACTGTTCTCCACTCCTCCAGGTAAGGGCTTTTTTAAAAGAAAAAATCAGATTGCAGTTTATGATTAATCGAATAATTAAGGGAACGTATTTCAGTATTTGATCAATGTAAATGGCTATGTAAGGATTCATGAAAAATCAAATAATTACTGTTCCAGTTTCCAAAAAGCCTCTTTTTCAAATTGATAAACTTGTTTCCCTTTTTCTGTGGCACATTAACAATGGTTATATGATCCCAGGGGAGTCCATAAACTCCATGCCTACCGAATGTTTTATGGTTCTCTCACAACCCCCCCTTTGGAATGCTAATGATGGCAGTTTAGACCAAATGGCACTTGTCTTTGTGTTTGGGAAGATTTAAATTGTATGTGACTGTTGGCACCATAGAAATGGCAGTTATTTAAACTAAAAAATATTGAAAATGGTGAAATTATTTTACAAGCCAGTGGGCCACCCAATTGTGCTACTTTTTGGTGGCATGTATATTTTTATTACTAAGGTCCCGTCTACATGATTTAAATAATACGTACGGTGTGCGGAAGTTCGTGCTTTGGTACACACAGCCATTCAGATTCACATGCATCCAAAAGAGCCCTCCCCCCCAGTTTTCCACCCTGAAATACGCACACGCGGCGTTCGGGAGAGAAAGCGGATCGCGAAAAGAAATCTGTACGCCATTCGGATGGCTGATGGGTCTGTACGGTCCGTTCGCACACATGTGTAATCTGATTGGCTGGCCGAGTAGAGGGGACGGGGCTAGCATGGAGGGGAATTGGGAGCGGCCGCCATGTTGGATTCCCGGCCAGCGAGAGTCCGGTAAGTCCATGAATTATACATTTATTTATTTTTATTTTATATTGTAAATAGGGAAAACCGACTGTCTGCAAAGCAGGAACCTTTAAAAAAAAAAGCGGCGGGAGATTTTAAACCGCCGCTTGGCTTGCTCGCTCCGGCCAGCTTGGAGAAGAGGGAGTCATACGGAGTTTAGGGGGGTAAAAAATTGTGTGGGCAGTTCGTATGCATACGAACGACAGTCTATTCGTATTTTTTTACCCCCCAAATGGATTTTTTTATGATCGTATAGACGCACCCTAAGTTGCATTATACTGCTACTGATTTTTTATTTTATTTTACAGCACCTACGGGGACAATCAGGATTCTGATGATCCTTGCATAACTTTAACTCTTACAGAGGTTCCCACTGGAAGCTTGGTAATCACTGATGATGAAGAGATCACACAGGATATGGTTGCTGAGATTGATACTATTTGGTCATCAACGCTTGCTCGTAATGGTGACGATTGCCTCCTTTCATGCTCATTTCAAATGACACTCCTCATCCCTACTAATTAAAGCAACGTGTGTAATTTTTTCATTTTCAAGTCTCGCTTCTCCTTTTTATTTCAGCGGCGGGACTCAGCAATCCAATGGCGACACTCTCCCCAGCTGAAAGATTAGCCATGTATAGGAGGAAGACGAGATCTGCTGAAACTTCTGAACTTATGGCTAACTCCAGATCCATTGCAGAATTATTTGTAGATAACATGAGGAAAAATGCAGATAGAATGGAGCAAAGGGCAATTTCTTTGCAGGGATATATAGAAAATTCTTAGAACTTGAGGCATCCGAATCAGAAAAAATGTTTAGGGAAGTATAAAGGCAGAATTATTTATTTGCGGAGCTGCTGACACACATTAAGTCTTTGGATAATAATCAAAAACCTGTATTAGTTAGAAGGGTTGCAAAATCTAAAGTGTCTGTTGAAGAAGACAAGGAGAACTCACAGAAATCACAGCATAATGAACCTTCAACTAGTTCTGCACCTCTTAAAGTTGTCTAAGTAGGCCAAGCAGAACCATGAAAAAGCGAGTCCCCCTAACTTTATAAGGTATTCATAGTGATACAACTTAATTTTTTGGTTGTGAAATGGATAATGAAAACAACCTTGAAACCATAATTAGAAGTATTACCAAAGTAACATTTGTACACCAATTATTTTTCTCTGTAGTGTACACCAAGCTCATTATATTCCATTTACAGTTATTTACATAAATTGTTAATTAAAAATGAGACTGTTTCTTCAACAAATGCAAGAATTTATTACAATAAAAATTTTCTATATACACATTTTACATAGACATATTCACATATAAACAGTGTGTACACATATACACACTATACACACATTATATACATTAAATACAGTATTAACATATATGCACACATTATAAATACATACAAATTATATACACATTATACACACACATGTACACAGGCAAACAAATATTTACATAGATACATATTTACACATTGAGGACATCTAACTCTCCCCCACAATTGTTCCTCAATCGGCCTAACCCTCCCTGCAAGCTCTTCAATGGAGGCTTGGAGTGTTCTTCCTGGAAAATAATAATAAAGAAAATGACCTTCGATTGCAATTTACTTTTGTTCACCTATATATTTTTCATTCCACCATAAAAATTATAAAAGAGATTTACCAGGCTCCTCTATTCGGGCTATTATGTTTAGCCTGGCCAGCTGAGCAGCAGCTTCTTGAGCTGCTGCTGGAGCAGCCGCTGGAGCAGCAGCAGGACCTTTAAAGTAAATAAATAAGAAAAGTGATCCACCTGCGCCCATACCAACAACGGAATGTACAACTAGGGTCAGGATGCAAGACATTACATAAAATAAAAAAAAGTTACCTGGCTGCTGCTCCATGGGTGCAGGACCAGGCTGATCCCCTCTGTCCTCATCCGAGGACTCAGAGACGGGCTGCCCAGCCTTACACAATGGAAATTTACACAATGGTCAACCATGCATGCACACACACATAATCCCACACACACTCCCTTGCCCGCTGGTGGATATACCAGCAGCATCACTCACCTCTAGGGAGCCTGTCTCTCCAGCTTGGCCACCCTGCATGGACCCACAGGTCATGCAGGATGGCATAGAAAGGTGTCCGCCTTCGGGGGGGAGGGCTGCCATTACTGGCCTCCAATGCTGCAAAGGACCTTCCTTTCAGGTTCTTAAATTTTGAGCAGCATTGGAGACCAGTCTGCATGAATCCCCTTGACTAGAGGAACCACACGGTCTCAATAAAAAAAAATTGCAGCTCCTCAGGTTGGAGGATTGCATCAGCCGGTCCGGCGCACCCTCCTGCTGGGCCAGGGATTCCAACATGAGGTTGGTCTCCCTGGTGCCGCAAGGTGCCGGGCTGGACACCTCTCTTCCCCCTTCGGCCATTGTAATGCCATGTGGTGGCATTTGGAAACACGGTTTATAAGTATTCGTGTTGACTTTTGTTTTGAAATTAGCCTATGGTGTGTACATTAGGCATGATATTCAAACTTTTCTATTGGTAATGTAGGTCCATTGGATGACAAGCATAGTTGACCTCTTTAGGAGAAATTTGCTTAGTCTGCAACCTTTTCCAAGAAGCATAATCCCTTGGAAAAGACCGCCAATTTTACCAACCACCAAATTCTGAAACATTGTATCTGATGTTGCCCAATTTTAAAACTAGCTTTGTAAACAGTTTCACCTCTTCCATTTGCTACAGTCAATATCACCCAGGGATTTAAGATACAGTAATATTATTTTGGCATTGAAGTAATGGCTTACAGCTATTTTATAAGCACTGTATAAACATACAACCAAGAACATGTGTTATTGGATATAACATTGGTGGATTTTATTTGAACACAAATGCATCATTATATCAATAATTTAATGAGTACACATATGTAAGCATTACCCTTGATTTGCCCCCCCCCGATGTATCCTCCAGAAATATTCCTTTGAAGTGTCCCAAACCTTTCCCCCCTTTTTTCCCCTCATCTGAATCATTATTCACCATAGGTGCTCCCAACGTGTCCAATACAAATCTCTGTACCCACTGATTTGGATCATCAAGAATCCGACCTTTTGTTTCACATATATTATGGAGAACAATACATGAACATATCACTGAACACACATTTTCCTCAGCAACCTCTAAACAGTATCTTAATGCCCTCCAATGCGATTTGAGATGACTGAAACTCCTCTCCACCATTGATCTAATTTTGTTATGGTACCTATTGTACAGTCTCGGCTTTGCATCATTTGTCCCTCTGTAAGGTATAAGTAACCAATTCCTAATGGGATATGCTCCATCAACCAGGGTGAGTGGTACAATTTGCTGACCCATAAATGTAATGGTTGGATTGCCTGACACAAAAATCCCAGCCTCCATCGCCTCAAAAAAACCTGAGTTCCTTAGCATTCTGGCGTCGTGATTCTTGCCGCTCCAGCCAATTTCCACATTAATGAATACACCTCTGTGATCACAGGTACCTTGAAGAAGGACACTGTACCTATTCTTCCTATTAATAAATTCATCTCCTTGCCTCACTGGGGGAATAATGTTTACATGACAGCCGTCAAGGCATGCTATCACTTTTGGGAAACCAAGGGCAGAGAAGCTGTCCATCACCTGTAGATTAAAAATGGAAAAGTAAGGGAACTGTATGCAGCACAAAAAATGAGAGCAGTTTTCCAATTATACACTTCTGTATGTACATAAATATTAACAGACATAGCAGTTGTGCGTTAACTAATCTAAAAGTCCCCTCATGTCTTATGAGGGGAGGTTTAAAGAAATAACTTAACAACAAGGCAAGAAGCAGTATTAGTAGACAGAGATATGCAATTACATGCATTTTCATAAAACAATAAAAAATATTTTTAAAAAATACCTTTCTGTGGTCCCCAAGGAAAACAGTACACTTCAATAATAGCTTCTCCATTGCAACGACAACCTCCACAAAGATCTTACACACCATGGCTCTTCCAATACCAAACATCTGGGATACAGGGCCATAGGAGCATCAGTGGGTGAGGAGGAAAACGGCAATGGCAAACCTCTTCTTGACAGGAATGGCTTTCCTCATATTCGTGTCAACCTTGGCTATCTCTGGACGGAGGATTTCCACAAGCCTCATGAAAAGGAAGCACAGCATTCAAAAGAACATTATCCATTGCTCATCTGACCAGATATTCATCACAAACCTTTCCCACCAGTCCTCCGTTGTAGGGAAAACCCACCACCTCTGAAGCCTGGGATATGGGTGGAGTTGCACTAGCATTTCGGGAGACTCGATTGCTGAAAAGCCCATACACTCTGGGCTTAAATTCGGAGTGGAAATCAATTCATAATGAAAAAGAATATGAAATAAAAACATTTCTCTTCTTCTGTGCCTCTGACGAAGCCATCTCTTCAAAGAGGCAAGAGATAGCCTCAAGCAGGCAGTGGTCACCAAAACGCTGGCAGTAGCTTTTTCCATGCTCAGAAAAACGGAGTATTGGATAGGCTTAGAATTTAAGCAATACTAACTAACAATATGCCCTTCTTTGTCCCTTAAGCAGCTAATCGCAGCGCCCATGGTGGGAACCTGCACCGGAAGCGCATAGAACAGAATGTGAAAGAACGAGTAATCGCATCTTGACTGACAGCCAAAAAAAATAAAAATAAAAATCTTGGTACGCTAAATGTGTAAACAGTTAAAACCCGGGATATAAGGTTGTGGGATATGGGGAAAATCACGGGACATATACCTGTGTAAATATCGATCTCGGGATCAACTGGGATTTCATAAAATGTGACAAAAATTGTATAAACAGTGCAGGACAAATACGGGATCAAGAAGTCCTGGGACAACCCGGGACAAAAACTACTGTCTAACTGGCACCCCAGAGTCTGAGTCTGACACTCAGATCTCTACACCATGCTGGCTCCCAGGCTTCCTTATATGTGTATGTGCCTTCAAGCCAAGATAATTAAATACTAAAGTTAGCATTGTCCAGGCCATTTCTATGTATGGTTGTGAAAGCTGGACAGTGAAGAAAGCTGATAGGAAGGGAATCAACTCAATTGAAATGTGGTGCTGGAGAAGAGTTCTATAGATACTGTGGACTGCTAAAAAGACCAATCAATGGGTCCTAGAGCAAATCAAGCTGGAACTCTCCCTAGTAGCCAAGATGACTAAACTGAGGCTGTTGTACTTTGACTATATCATGAGAAGATATAACTCACCAGAAAAGACAATAATGCTTGGAAATGTAGAAGGCAATAGGAAAAGTGAAGGGCCGCATTGCAGATCGATAGACTCAGCCAATGAAGCCACCGTCCTGAGTCTGCTAGAGCTGAGCAGGGCTGTTGATGATAGGGTGACTTGGAGGTCTCTCATTCATGGGGTTGCCATAGGTTGAAGCTGATTTGGCAGCAGTAAACAACAAATTGTTCTGCAAAAAGTATGTTATTTGTACCCTCGTAACCTCGGACTAATAACCAGTCATGTTGTTTTTGGCACCCCCACTCTTCCAAACTCTAGTAACAACTTAAGAGAATAGCCTAGTAGGAAGGAAGATTAAACCCAAGACATTTCAGGGTACACTAGGACGAGGTGGCACTCCGTGCTTAGCACTGTCAATCTGGGACTGAGTGGGAGGGTGAACAAGTAGCAGGCAGTTCATGTCAGGAAATAATAACACTAATACTACACTAATTATTCTTTTCCTCTGGGCTCCTTGTAGACTTCAGGAGTGTGGGCTGGGCTGGGGGAAGCCCATAATTTATGTTAGGAAGAAGAGGATGCATCTGTTTCCGGAGTTGGATTGATCAACTCAAGCCTGTTGTGTTGTCACGGGTCTTCTGTTTTGAAACATGACTTACTTTACATGGGAGTTTCCCCATATATATATATAGAGGGGGGGGAGATGAAACTTGTGTGCAAATAAGAGCACTTATTACATCATTTGGTGACAACACAAGGAAGGTTTCTGAGCATGCACACTTGGTTTGTTATTGAAACAAATGTTTGGAGCACAAGTGACTGAATGAGAGTCTGTAGGGAGAATGTGGATTGAATTACCCTCATGTTCCATTTAAGCAAGGCTCAAAAGCTAAAAAGTACATGTGCCTTGTGTATGAAAACGACTTCATGTTACCAAGAGGCAGAAGGAAAGGAAATGCAAGTCCTTCCTCTTTTTTTATCCCTTTTGGTGCTTGTTATGGTTGATTTTGCACAACATTTAAAAGCCCCTCTGAGCCTCTTTCCTGCTCTTTGGGACACTGGCAATTTTCAAAAGGCAGAAGAGGAAAAGAATGTTCATTCTAGCCAGTGAAGGTAGTGCATTCTCAGTTTAAACAGATGTAAGCATTAACCTCACATAAACAAAAAGAAAACCCTAAACACCACCCTAATTCTAGATCAAAATTCCTCAATCTGGTATTATCCATATCTATTTTATTACAATATACAAGTATGTTTTATTATAAGATGCACCAAAAAAAGATTACATGTCCCATCATTCTCAGCCAAGATGGCCATTGAGGCTGTATGGCATGGCAGTTGCAGTCTGACACATCTAGAAAGTGCAATGTTTGGGAAGACTGCTTTAGAACAGAGCTTGGAAATATTCTTTTGGACTAAAAGTCCCAGAATCCCCCAGCCAGCATGGACACTGGAGATTGGCTAGGCATTCTGGGAGCTGTCTTCCAAAGAAGTCCATTTTTCCAAGCTCTGTTTACAAAATCCCAATCTGACAGTACCATCTTTGGCATCGTGATTCAAAAGTTATTCCCCACAATGTGGGCAACTCCAAAGTAAATGCAGTATAATAAAGAAGAAGAGGTCAGGTTTGTTCTCTGGTCTTTGCTCTCTCTATGTTGCAGAGCTATTTAGGCTGCTCAGAAAACTGTCAAAGAATTTGATGCAACCTGCTGGTGGCTTGCAGTTTGCACATTCTTAGGAAGCCCTTACTTAAGGCATCTGCTCAGCCATCATTTTTCTTCTTGTTCCTTACCTGTCTGGCTAACTGATAGGAGATGGAAGGAGCTGCAGTCTTGCAGATGGAGTGTGAGGTCCTGCTGGTTTCACTTGCATCCTTCTAGCTTAGTTGTCTCTTTGAGCTGATGAGATTGATCACTAGACTTCACAAGCATTCATTCATTAACAATCGCTTGATTTTGTTGTGGTGGTTCCATTCTAAAGTCTCAGGGTAGGTAACAGTGGACTACATCAGGGTGGGAATCATGTGGCCCTCCAGATGTTGTCAAACTGCATGTCCCAGCCACCCCAGCCAATATAGCCAATGATAAGCAGTGCTGGGAGTTGCAGTCCAGCAGCTCCTGGAGGGCCACACAATTCCTGCCTTGGGCTGTATCTCATTGTTAGTCCTGATAAAGTAGATCCACTGAATCAATCGGAATTTGGTAAGTCAGCACTTAGGTCAGTTGCATTGATTCAATGGGTCCAGTCAGTTGGGAGTCACCATAGGATTTTCCTCAATATACATAATCATTAAAGTTTCTGCACAAAGGTTTCCTCCCAGTAGAGCTCCAGCTTATGTGGAGAATATCTCTATTGTCAGCAATAAGATACTGTACTGTACATCTAATACAAGATTCAAGAACTATTTCTCAACCACGTCAGTCGGTCTGTGTCACATTTCCTTGTCTCTTCATTTTGTAATGACAGGCCAGCTCTTTCATGATTTTCAAACGATACCACCTCCAATATTGCCAAAGTGGAAATATGAACACCTGTGACAGAGTATGAATATTTTCATCCCACACTTTTGTAATGCAAAACTCAACAGACATGCACTTTAACATGTGCCTACAGATGCCAAGTACTTTTTTCATGTAGGCTTGGCAATGGATAAAAAGCCATCCAGAGCCTGGAAAAGTTACTTTTTTAGACTATAAATTCTAGAATCCCACAGGGGGATTCTGGGAGGTATAGTCCAAAAAGTGACTTGCCTGAACTCTGAATTATCTGGCCAAAAAAGTACCTTCCAGGAAGGAAGGGAAAGCTTTAGAATATAATGTCTAAGTTGTACAAATACTGGTTATTTTTGATTGACACAATTTTTCTGACAGACCAGGGGTGGGAAGCTGTCAAGGATTCAGGGGTCACACCCACTCCATTTTCACACACACTCAGACATCCGCACACACCCATTCTTTTTTCAAAACTGGAAGTGACCAATCACATCCCTAGAGACTGGACATGGGGGGCACATTTTCAGTGGTGGGGGAGAGCTGGGCAGGGGGTCTGAAAGACTGGGGCTGCCCTATGGGTGGCACAATTCCCACACCTGGAATAGATGAACAAAAGGAGCCCAGCTCAAAGATTAACAGGGAGCCTAAACTTTAGCAAATGAAGTGTTGTACCTTAAACAAACATTTTAAACATTGATTTATTTATTTTTTTAGTTTGTTTTACAGGGTGCCCAAATTCCAGCTATTAAATTAGGTGTTAATACTGCCATTGATAAAGCTACTGTTTGGCCTCCAATGAACTCTAGATTACAGTATTGTTAAAATTAAAGGAATTCCTGTCCCACACTGTTATTCTTGGTGGGTGGAGTATTATGGGCTTTCACTGCAAGCAATGAATTTTCTTCAGAGCAAATTTCCTTCAATTCATCAGCAGTGATTTGGGCTGTACCATTTAGACTTTGTGACTGGTTTCTTTTTTTTTTTGGATGGAACTGTGAACATGCCAGTGATGAATTAGAGGCCTGTTCGGGACATTATCTTAGACATTCTGTGCTATTTTTGCTCTGTGCCCTTCCTTTTCCAAGGCTTCTCCACAGCTTAAACAGTTTGGGATTGTTTTCTTCACTCCAGCCTTCCTTTCTTAGAATTTTCTTCACTTCAGGCTTCCTTTCTTGGAAGACAGATTCATATCATTGTAGGCCAAAGTGGACCCAAACTCTCCACTTATGCAATAAAGAGAAAGTCAGAGGAACTAACTGTCTACCATCTGGAGATGACCGGAGTGGCAGGAAGGGTGTGTGTGTGAACTAATGAATCTGTGTTTAATTACATTGAAAATCCATTCCTGCTCAGTGATGGACCTGCTTTGTGATCCTAGGAAAATCACATATCTCTTGTATATCAGAATTCATATCTCTAACATTGCTGATGGGCACTTTCTATTCATATTGCCACTGCAGTAGTCAGTGAGTTGGATGTTTTCTGCCAGAGATCAGAACAGGTATGTTGCTACTTAGTAGAACAGTGGCATAGCCACAGATCAATGCTGGCCTTACCATTAGGCAGAGTGATGTATCTTCCATAGTTAGCAGATGTTGGGTGAGGTGAGTAGCAACTTGTTATGTGTTTAATTTGCTAATATTGTAATCTTAAAAACCCAAGATGGGGAGAGAGATATTTATGGAATGTTTTCTCTCATGTGCCAAAATAACACATTGACTGGGTGGCTGGGAAGAGGATGCCATTTGCTGCTCTGCTTCAGTAAAGCAAAACGTGTTGGGGTGGTCCTGTCAATGACATTTTTGTCTTTCCTCTTTGGGGTTTTCTAGTTTTTCCCCTCTCTTCCCCGCCTAGCCTTTCTTCTCTAGTTACTTCTTTCTTTCTTCTCCCCTATTTCATCCTGCATAACAGTGTGATGTGGTGGCCAAAAAAGCCAAAGGAGTATTGTGTCCAGATTGAGGGAAGTCATAGTACCACTCTATTCTGCTTTGGCCAAATTTCACCTGGAATACATGTGACTGACAGCTGAGAGAACCAATGACAGCAGTGTGCTTCAGGAGCCAATCCTAGGAGAGAAGGCAGAAGGCGAGGGGCTTCTGAAGGGTTAAGTGGGTGTGTGAAGATGATGGTCATCAGAGCCAGTTTTGAAGAACAATAGAATAAAAACTCAACACTTACAAAAGAATTCTACCCAGGGACAGGGGGATTCCCTGCAGATAATGGCCCATCAACCAACCATTAGCCAAACAGACACTAAGGAGCCTTGTACTTCTATACCCAGAAACTAACCATGCATCTCACGCCAGTAAGCAGAAACATTTTTTGCCAACAGTCTCAAGAATTTGATCAGGAGGGCTTCAAATTGAGTCATATAGCGGAGGGAGACAGTATTCTGGAAGGCAAAAGGGCTTGAGAAAATAGTCAAACTGTCATAGAGGGAACAAAGCAAACAGCGCAAGGACCCAACAGTGGGAGGCAAAAAAACTTGCACAGGCAGCAAGTAAAGGGAACACATGGTCTTAGATGTCTCTACACTAATGCACAGAGCATGGGAAATAAGCAAGATGAACTTGAACTCCTAGCACTACAAAGCAAGTATGATATAATTGGCATTACTGAAACCTGGTGGGATGAGTCACATGATTGGAATGTAGGAATATAGGGGTATAACGTTTATAGAGAAACAGGCCAAACAGGAAAGGAGGAGGAATAGCATTATATTTCAGGGATATTTACACCAGTGAAGAGATCCATGACATCAATACTGGAAGCCAGGTAGAGCATCTGGATAAAAATTAAAGGGGAGGGAAACAATAGGGATGTTATTGTGGGACTCTACTACAGACCCCCAAGTCAGACGGAGGAATTGGATGATGCCTTTCTAGAACAGATGAACACACGTGCAGAAAGGAGAGATGGTAGTAGTGATGGGTGACTTTAACTATCCTAATATTTGCTGGCAATCTAACTCAACCAAAACTTCAAGGTCTAGCAAATTCCTTACTTGCCTGGAAGACAATTTCATGGTCCAAAAGGTGGAAGAGGCAACAAGGGGGTCAGCTATTTTAGATCTGATCCTAACCAACAGGGATGACCTGGTTAATGGGGTGCAAGTGGTGGGATCCTTAGGTGAGAGTGATCATGTTCTCCTGGAGTTTGTTATACAATGGAAAGGAGAAGCCAGGCATAGTCAGACACGCATTCTTGACTTTAGGAGAGCTGATTTCAATAAACTCAGGGAAATACTGGGGGTGATCCCATGGGCAGGAATACTAAAAGAGAAGAGACCTCAAGACGGATGGGACTTTCTCAAAAGGGAGATACTGAAGGCACAATTTCAAACAGTACCATTGAGGAAGAAAAATGGGAGGTGTCTCAAGAAACCAGGATGGATGACTAAAGAAATTTCAACGGAGCTAAGTTTTAAACGGAACATGTATAGGAAATGGAAAAAGGGGGAAATCACCAAAGAAGTAGTAGTAAAGTCAGAAAAGCTAAAGCGGAGAATGAGCTCAGGCCTGCTAGGGAGGTTAAGAACAATAAAAAAGGGTTTTTTGGGGTATGTCTGCAGCAAAAGGAGGAAGAAGGAAATGATAGGGCCACTACGTGGAGAAGATGGCAAAACGCTAACAGGGGACAGAGAAAAGGCAGAATTACTCAACACCTTCTTTGCCTCAGTGTTTTCAGAAAAGGAAAAGGGGGACCAACCTGAGGATAATGGAACAGAGGACACAATAGGGGAAATCCAGCTCAGAATAAGCAAAGAGGTAGTACAGGAATACCTTCTTAATCTAAATGGATTTAAATCTCCAGGACCAGATGAACTACACCCAAGAGTGTTAAAAGAGCTGGCAAATGTAATCTCAGAGCCATTGGCAATAATCTATGAGAACTCTTGGAGAACAGGAGAAGTCCCAGCAGACTGGAGGAGGGCAAACGTTGCTCCCATGTTCAAAAAGGGGAAAAAAGAGGATCCCAACAATTATCGTCCAGTTAGTCTGACATCAATACCAGGGAAGGTTCTAGAGCAGATCATTAAACAGAGAGTCTGTGAACATTTAGAAGGCAATGCCATAATCACAAAAAGTCAACATGGGTTTCAGAGAAACAAGTCATGCCAGACTAATCTGATCTCTTTTTTTGATAAAGTTACCAGCTTGGTAGATGAAGGGAACGCTGTGGACATCACATACCTTGATTTCAGTAAGGCCTTTGACAAGGTTCCCCATGACATTCTTGCAAGCAAGCTTGTAAAATGTGGGCTAGACAAGTTAACTGTGCAATGGATTAGTAATTGGTTGACCGGCCGAACCCAAAGGGTGCTCAGAAGTGGCTCCTCTTCGTCTTGGAAAGATGTGACCAGTGGGGTGCCACAGGGTTCTGTCCTGGGCCCAGTGCTATTCAACATCTTTATCAATGACTTGGATGAGGGAATTAGGGGCATACTTATCAAATTTGCAGATGACACCAAATTAGGAGGAGTATCTAATACCCTAGAGGACAGGATCAAAATTCAGAATGACCTGGATAGACTGGAGAGCTGGGCCAAAGCTAACAAAATGAAATTCAATACGGAGAAATGTAAGGTACTGGATTTAGGGCGGAAAAATGAAAAGCATAGATATAGGATGGGAGAGACCTGGATGAACGAGACTACGTGCGAAAGGGATCTAGGAGTCCTAGTAGACCACAAGTTGAACATGAGTCAACAATGTGATGTGGCAGCTAAAAAGGCCAATGCGATTTTGGGCTGTATCAATAGAAGGATAGTGTCTAGATCAAGGGAAGTAATAGTGCCACTCTATTCTGCCTTGGTCAGACCTCACTTAGAATACTGTGTCCAGTTCTGGGCACCACAATTCAAAAAGGATATGGACAAATTGGAGCGTGTCCAGAGAAGGGCAACTAAAATGGTGAAAGGTCTGGAAACGATGCCTTATGAGGAGAGACTTAGGGAGCTGGGTATGTTTAGCCTGGAAAAAAGACGGTTAAGAGGCGATATGATAGCCCTGTTTAAGTATTTGAAGGGATGTCACGCTGAGGATAGATCAGGCTTGTTTTCGGCTGCTCCAGAGACTGGAACACGGAGCAATGGATGAAAGCTCCAGAAAAAAAGATTCCACCTCAACATTAGGAGGAACTTTTTGACAGTAAGAGCTGTTCGGCAGTGGAACGCACTCCCTCGGAGCGTGGTGGGTTTTCCTTCCTGGTGGTCTTTAAACAGAGGCTGGATTGCCATCTGTCAGGGATCCTTTGATCAAGATTTCCTGCGTGGCAGGGGGTTGGACTGGATGGCCCTCATGGTCTCTTCCAACTCTACAATTCTATGATTCTATGAGTTACACAAATTTACATAGATTCCCCAACAGGGGTTCACAGCATATCAACTCCAGATACACTCCTAACCAACCATTCTCTGAAGATGCCAGCCACAGATGGAGGTGGAACGTCAGAAAGAAACTATTCCAGAACACTGTCTCACAGCCCGAAAAAAACCAAAGGAAAATCTATGACAGAGTCAGTTAGTGGAGGAGTTGTGAAGGAGAAGTCAGAGAGGCTTGAAGTGTCACAGTTGATGAGAGAGGCTTAGAGGGAATTGAGGTGCAGGGAAATGAAGTATTAATCCATTGTATTGGTATCAGTCAACAAGAAATAGTTCTTTATGTTAATTCTTATGTGCCGTCTGGTTATGAGTGACTACTCTAACAAACAGTTCACATCCACTAAGGAACATCCACACCTAACTGCATGCGTTATCCATCTGTGGGAGATGTAGCTCAGCTGTGATGTGGCTGGCTATCCCAAATTTGGTGGTAGCGGTGAGATAGAAAGGCCCCTACATCACAAATTTAGGGAGGGGAAAGGCCTGGTGTTACACTACAGTTCTCAAGAAGGCTATTGACAAGCTGGAACATGTCCAGAGAGGGGCATCCAAGATGATCAAAGGTCTAGAAACCCAACCTTATGAGGAATGGCATAGAGTATTGGGTGTACAGTCTCTCTCTCTCTCTCTCTCTCTCTCTCTCTCTGGCTTTTCTTTGCAAACGAAGATTCAGGAAGGACTCATCCCGCGATTTCTGCAAGCGCACTGATGACTAAAAAGGCCAATCCGAGATAGACAAGTCCGGTTGCAGAAAGCACAGCAGAAGGTTTCCTTGGGTGATGTTTCTGGGTTGTGATTCTTTCTGTGTTGACGGCGTTAGTTCTCAAATAAGGCTGCAGCATTGTGGATAGTGCGTCTCCATGCCTCCCGATGTGAGGCCAGGGCGGACCACTGTTGGTGATCAATTTGGCTGAGCCTGAGATGTTGTTTCAGGGAGTCCTTGTATCGCTTTTTTTGGAGCGCCCCTCTTATGCTGACCGGTGGCGAGTTCACCATAGAGTACTATTTTTGGGAGGCGATGGTCCTCAATCCTAGAAATGTGCCCTGCCCAGCGCAGCTGTGTTCTCAATATCATGGCCTCAATGCTGGTGATCCCTGCTTGCTCAAGGACAGCAACATTCGTCACATAGTCAGTCCAGTGTGTATTTAGGATTGTGCGTAGACAGCGCTGATGAAAGCGTTCGAAGAGTCGTAAGTGGTGGCAATATGTGACCCATGTTTCAGACCCATAAAGGAGAATAAACAATGGCTCTATCCACACTGATTTTTGTCTTTCGCCTCAGGTGCTTATTACTCCAGACTCTTTTGTGAAGTCTTCCAAATGCGCTATGTGCCTTTCCTAATCTGTGATTGAACTCTTTGTCAGTCTTGGCATCTGAGGAGATGATGCTTCCCAGGTAGGTGAACTGCTGAACGGACTTAAGCACAGAGTTGCCGACGGCAATGTGGGGATGATGGTGTTCGTCCTGTGGTGCAGGCTGGTAAAGAACTTCTGTTTTGTTCAGGTTGACTTCTAGCTCAAACAGCTCTGCAGCTGTTTCGAAGCAGGACGTTAGGCGCTGCAGAGCTGCTTCTGTGTGGGCAACAAGGGCAGCCTCATCAGCGAAGAGCAGCTCACGGACTAGATAGTTTAGAGTCTTAGTTCGAGCCCTCAGACGGCTTAAGTTAAACGAGTTACCATCAGTACGGTAACATATATAGATGCCGTCATCTTCTTCGAGCTCTGCCGTAGCCCTTTGGAGCATCATGCTGAAGAAGATTGTAAATAAAGTTGGTGCAAGAACACAACCTTGCTTCACTCCATTAGTTATTAGAAAGGGCTCTGAAAGAGCATCGCCATATCTGATTTGACCGTGCTGGCCCTCGTGTAGCAAGATAATCATTTTAAGGAATTTGGGGGGACATCCTAGTCTTTCCAGGATCTGCCACAGACCTTTCCTACTCACGGTGTCGAAGGCTTTGGTGAGGTCAACAAATGTTACATAGAGACCCTTGCTCTGCTCTCTACATTTCTCTTGCAGTTGTCTAAGGGCAAATACCATATCTGTAGTACTCCTATTGGCTCTGAAGCTACATTGGCTTTCAGGAAGAAGTTCTTCTGCAATGGCAGGAACTAATCTGTTCAGGAGTATCCTTGCAAGGATTTTTCCAGCAATAGAGAGCAGTGTTATGCCTCGATAGTTTGAGCAATCGGATTTTGCTTCTTTTTTCTTGTACAGGGTGATGACTGTATCTCGGAGATCTGATGGCAGTTCCCCCTTTTCCCAGCAATTCACAAGGAGTTTGTGGAATTTATCATGGAGTACATGACCTCCGTGTTTCCTGCTTTTCTTACATGGCAAGTTGGCTGGGCGAGGTATGCCTGGTGAGCAGTTCTCTTCTCTGCCAACAGCTCCTGGATCTCTTGGTTGTTTTCATCAAACCAGTCTTGGTTTTTCTTGTGGGAGAACCCGAGGGATTCTTCTGCAGACTGGAGGATATGGTTTTTGATATGTTGCCAAAGCACTGTAGGAGAAGGATCTGTAGGATGGTCTTAAAGTTTTGTTTGCAGATTTGCCTGGAAGTTGTCTCTCGTGGTAGCTTGTTGAAGATGGTTGACTTGTAGTTTCTTCTTTAAGATGCCATCCCTCTTAGATTTGAACTTAAAATGAAGATTTAGTTTACATCTGACGAGGCGATGATCTGTCTGGCATTCTGCACTGGGCATCACTCGAGTATGACGGACATCATGAATGTTTCTCTGGCGAACTAGAACATAGTCAATGAGGTGCCAATGTTTGGATCGGGGATGCATCCCTGTTGTCTTCAAGCTATCTTTCTGCTGAAAGATTGTGTTTGTAATAGTCAGCTGTTGTTCTGCACAGAACTCTAGCAGGAGGCGTCCGTTATCATTGCAATTTTGAACACCATGCTTGCCTAAGACACCTTTCCAGGCTTTGGAGTTCTTTCCTACCCTGGCATTGAAGTCACCAAGGATAATAATTTTATCTTCTACGGGGACTTTTTGTATGAGGTGGTGTTGGTCTGTGTAGAATTTTTCTTTCTCTACAGGGTCGGCTTGCATGGTTGGGGCATATATACTAAAGAGAACAACATGTGGGAGGCGTAAGGAAATAATGCGATCAGAGTGTCCTGTTGGCAAGGTTTCGAGTTTGGAGGCAATGGCGTTTTTAATCATAAAGCCTACACCTGAAAGATGTTTTTCAGTTTGGGGTTTGCCAGACCAGTAAAATGTGTAGCCGGCGCCATGTTCTTTAAGGCTGCCTTCCTCATGGAAGCGAACTTCACTAAGAGCAGCGATGTCAATATTAAGCCATGATAGTTCATGGGCTATTAGGGCAGAACGATGCTCAGGCCGTCCACTATCTTCAGAGTCTCGCACGGTTCTGATGTTCCAGCATGCAAGTGTCAGTTTATTTACACCTTTGGAGGCCGGTGTGCGCCTTTGTTTCTTTGCCTTGGTTTGACCGCATCAGAAGATTCCCGTTGGCCACGGCTAGCCAACCAGGTAGTTGGGAATGAGCTTTCATTAGGCCACCTTTTCTAGGCCCCTCTCCATATGGAGCAAGCAGTGCTCTCCTTAAAAAAGGTTGCTTGGTCGTTCAGGATGCTGCCGAACAAGACTGTCATCTCCCGGGTCAGCCTCAAGCAACCAAAGTCCTGAACCGCCTGCATGCAGGTTTGGGTCTGCGGCTTCAGTGCATCTTTACACCTGCTGTTTCGTCCCTCGCCTATCGCTACAGGGCTTTTTTTGGAATTGGATTTGTCCTTCGAGCCTGTGCAATGGATTTTTCTGGTGGAGTGCAGCGTGCACAGAACTGGCCTCACCCTTTAAACCAAAGGTTCATCTGCTGGCCTTGCAAGCATGGACGGTAGCAGCGAGGTCCTCGGGCCATAGGTTTGATTAGAGTTTCCTTCTCTTAGATGGTTGACCTTACAGGGTTGGACGAGCACCATCTGCCCCGGTTTGGGATTAGAGTTTTCCTTCTCCTAGAATGGTTGCCATAAGGCTAGAGAGCCCATCCTGCCCTTTGATGCTCTTTGTCAGACCCTTTGGTTTTGACCTGTCTGGCATGGGAGACCCTACTGGTGGCTATTATGCCACCGCCAGCATAGCTCAAAACATCATTAGGGTTCACAAGCCTCTCTCCTACGACAAGGGGGCATCAATGGAGAGGGGGTGTACAGTACAACCCCCATCTCTGTGGAGGATACGTGAAACCACAGATAATAGTGAACCCTATTGAAATGAATGACTTCTGACCAGGCATACTATAGAGTCGTGCTGGAGGGCAATTCCTAGGGAAAATACCTCTCTAGGCACTTTCTAGGTCCTCTATGGAAGTATACCATAGAATCATGCTGGAGAACCTGGAAAATGCCTAGAGAGAGCTTTTTTTTTTTTTTTTTGGACATAGGTAAGTGAGACCATAGGTACCAATCCCACGGATACAGGGGGTCCTATGTATTTGGCTTAGAGAAAAGATGATTGAGAGGTGGTAAAAATGCCATCTCTAAATATCTGAAGGGATGTCCCGTGGATGATGGGTGAGTAACCACATAGTTCATAATCCATGACTTCCCAGGTCTGATCTGAAATCTCGATTTTGTCCCCTGGAAAGGCAAGGAGTTTGGATCAGTCTGGACAGGAGAGTTACTCTTTGATCTCTAACTCAATTAACTTCACCAAAAACAGCTCCCTCGTATATTAGATAGGGGTGGGCAATTGTGGAAGGCTAGGGGGCCACGTTATCCTCAGGAGATCTTGGAGGGCTGCACCGGCTCCTGCAATCAATCAATCAATCAGTCTGCCTCCAAACACCTCTAGGGCTTATGGGGCATTTTCACCATGTTTTGGGGTTCAAAAAAATCCTCTCCTGGGCCTAAATTGGCCTAGGGACCCCTCAAAATGCACTCAACGCCCCCTAGTGGACATTTTAGAGCATTTCAGGGCAAACAAGTGTTTATTTGTTTGGTCGCATCAGTGCACCAATAAAGTGCACAATCGCTAATGCAAAACTCCAAAATGGCACTTCTGGCCACTTCATTGCTGGAAAGCCTGATCCCCTGCACATGTCCAACCAATCAACTTTCCACTTCTGTCCTCGTTGAGAATGCACAGCAATGCTAATCAATTGTCCAAATGAGTGGCAATGCGCATTACCATGCCTTATTTAAAGAACTTCAGGAAAAGCTGTGAAGGTTTTTCCTCTGCAGTTTTTGGGCCCCCTTCTTCTGAATAAGGCAAATCATCGCAGGATCTCATTGGGACAAAAGGTGTTCTCGGCAAATTCTTTTCTTTTCAACATCTAGACAACCCCTAAGATGTAAAACCGGTTTTTTCTCAAGGCTGTATTCCAGTTAGGAGCTGGATCTGGTTACTCAGCCTTCTCCTTGCCATTGATTTCCTTCTAGTCTCCTTCTCTGCATCTGCACTCTGTTATTAGTTTATGATTCACAATGGGTTGAAACAAAAAAGCCTTTTGACCTTGCAAAAACTAAAGGGACCCACACTTACCCCCATCCCAGATATGAGAATTGTGAAGTATGGGAGCTGTATGCACTCCCAAAGTGTTTTGTGGAATTCCAGACCCCTTCTTGACTTCCCCATATTTAAAAAAATGTGGGTGGGGGAAAACAAAAATGGAGAATTGTGCCTACAGAGGTGTTTCAGGGGGTGTGATTCTCCATTTAAATTCTATTTCCATAGGACACCTTTTTAAAAGTTCCAGACAGTAATTTTAGACAAATAGATGTAGTGTTCCCAGGTCGTCAGATCTCCAGTCCTCAGGGTGACTGAGCTACCTTGAAAAGTGTAACGTCACCACTGTGACATCGCAAGGGATTTTCCCTAGGTCTCAGGTTTTGGTCCCCAAATGGTCAGGATAGTCCTGACCTGGTAACCCTAAGTAGGTGTGATGATATAATTACTTTCTGGTTTTGTTTTTGTGGCGGCGGGGGGGGGGAGATGGAGGGAAATTGTCTTCAGGGGTTCAGGAATTGGTGGGAAATGGAGCAGAGGTAGCATGGATCCTGCACAATTACCCACTCCTGCCAAGAAAGAATCAAGGAAAGTCAACTCCTGAAGTAGGAACTGAAATCTACAGTACCTTAAGCCTCTTTATGTACCTCCTCCTCATTATGTCAATATTAACACTTCAATCTTTCTTGTCCTTCCCCATTTTTCTTCTATTATTTCTTTACCCATCCCCTCTTGTTGTCCAATCCTGTGCACCCTCCTCCTGCATGTCCTTGCTGTGTTGAGGCTTCCAGATTTTTCTGCCAAACCTCTAGCACCAGAACCTCTCCATATCTGACTTCCTCCTCTCTACTGTCTTCTACTGGCAGGACTAGTCCCACCATGGAAGGTGCTTCCACTGGGTTTTGTAGAAAACCTCTCATGCCAGACAACTATCCCAATTAGTAGAATATTCTGGCTTTCTTTGTAGCATTTTGGGGGGTGAAAGAGGAGGGTGAAAGAGGAGGGTATCCCTACAGGAGAAGTCTGCCATCTGAATTGCACACATGGTGAATAAAACTGGTTATGACAAATGGAGTATATTTATTACCCCCTAGAAGGGGGGCTACCAGGCTCGCCCCGGGGGGGCCATTTGTGTCCCGCCCAGAGCCCCGTTTCAGGTTGGGCAGCTCCCACAGCCATGTGGCAGGCAGCCAGGGGGCTACCATGTCTTCTCCCTTCTTCCCAGCATTCTCTGGGGCCAGGATAGAGGGCGCAAAGCCTGGGCCAATTGGAACGGGCCTCCCCCACTCTAACAGGCTGAAGCTGGGGCAGGGGTGGGACTTCTGGCTGCGACTTCTGGCATGGCCGAATGATGCTGTCTCTGTGCCAAGGGCTGGTATAAAAGCTGGCCCCTGACATCAGAGACTGCAGTTGGCTCTGAGGAGCCAAAGGCCGCCCTCCCTCCCTCCCTCCCTCCCTCCCTCCCTCCCTCCCTCCCTCGTTATCTGTCTATGTTTGTAGTGTTGTTAGGATGTTGTATTATCTTGCACGTCACAACTGGTGTGGCGGATAGCATGGGCCCCGATCCGGGGTAAGCAAGGGGGTATCTGTCAAGTTCAAGTTCAACTTCAAGTTTACGGTAACCCCCCTCTTTACAACTTGTTTCACAGGGGAGGGAAGAGTGTTGAGCGGAGTTTGGCCAGGTCTCTTCCCTCCATGCGTTGGTGTTGGTTACAACCGACAACAGTGCATTGGCCAACACAGGGTTGGGCAATGAAGGGATCTGGACCCATGCAATTGGTGCCAACCATTTACAGCCATTACCAAGTTGTGGCCTTTTATTGCCAATACTAATCTCATATACATAATCTTCATATGTTACTCATATGTACTCAATATATTTTCTGAAGATATCATGTGCTGTGTATTCTTTCATGGGAAGAGGACGGGTGTGTCTGGGATGGGCCCGCTGGGCCTTCAATCAAAATCTTCTGCTAATGATGCTAGCCTGTAAACTGTGGCAAGTTGTTTGACCAAGACAGGGTAACACTGCTGGGTTTAGCTTCAAGGAATATTAAACCTAAATACAGTCGTCCCTCCCCATTCACGGCTTTGAGGTTTGCGGTTTTAAGTATTCGTGGTTTGTCCTCCTTCTCCTCCCCCTCCCCAGGGCCCGCAGCAAATGCGCTGAACTCCCCGCTCTCCTAGGGCTTGCCTCTGTTTGGGGTGGTGAACCAAGCCCTGAGAGAGCAGGGAATGGGCGCTTTTGCCCCAAACTCCCCGTTCTCTTGGGACTTGGCTCTCCACCCCAAACAGAGGCAAGCCCCAGGAGAAGGGGGAGTAGGGCACTTTTGCCCTGAAGACTCCCCTCTCTTGAGGCTTGGCTCTGTTTGGAGTGGAGAGCCAAGCCTCAAGAGAGCAGGGAGTTTGTGGCAAAAGCTCCCACCCCTCCCATTCTCTCGGGGCTTGGCTCTCCACCGCAAACAGAGTCAAGCCCCAGGAGAGGGAGAGTGGGTGCTTTTGCCCCGAAGATTCCCCCTCTCTTGAGGCTTGGCTCTGTTTGGAGTGGAGAGCCAAGCCCCGAGACAGCAGGGAGGTCATGGCAAAAGCTCCCACCTCCCCACTCTCTCGGGGCTTAGCTCTCCACTGCAAATGGAGGAAGTCCCAGGAGAGGGGGGAGTGGGCACTTTTGCTCTTTCATGGGAAGACCCTCCTCTCTTGAGGCTTGGCTCTGTTTGGAGTGGAGGGCCAAGCCCAGAGAGAGCAGAGAGTTTCTACCAAAAGCTCCCACCTCCCCACTCTCTAGGGCTTTTTGAGCCCTGTCAGCTTTGGGAGGGTGGGGGATGGTGGCTGAGAAGTGGCTACGAGGTTTCAAAAGCCCTGTCACCACTTTGGAATGGTGGGAGGGGGGTTGTGGGCAGGCGGTGGGGAGGTGTATGTTTATTTGCAGTTTTTTCACATTGCGGGGGTCTTGCACCCCTAACTCCTGCGAATGTGAAGGGACGACTGTAATATATTTTCATTTATTTCACTGAATCTGATTTGTTTGGATATGCCATTTGTTTTGTAAAAACCAAAAAAGAATATCAGCTGCTTTGATACAGAAATGTAGGATACAAACTATAGGAAGAATGTAGTAATAGTAGACACAATACCACTGTGCCACAATTCCAGTTATCCCTTAGAAGGAAGTTATGCTCACTGAGAAAATAATAAAAACTATTATCACGGCACACACAAGGTCATTTCCTTGTCCTTTGTGTGAAATAATACCATATAACTCCCTTTTCCTGGTTCTGTATTCAGAGGAACATGTTCAGATTAAAATCCCAACTTGATATTGATCTGGAGAGGAAAAATCCACCCCTTAACCACCCAGATTGCAAGTATGACAAAAGCGGGTGCACTATGTATATATGCAAGTATTATATAAGGCAGGTGCACCAAATTAAGAGGGGTAGATAATACCCCAGAGGACAGGATCAGAATCCAAAATTACCTCAACAGACTAGAAAACTGGGCCAAAACTCACAAAATTAATTCCAACAGGGAGAAATGAAGGATACTACATTTGGGCAGTAAAAATGAAATGCACAGATATAGGATGGGTGACACCTGGCTTAATGGCAGTACATGTGAAAGGGATCTAGGAGTCTTAATAGACCACAAGCTGAATACAAGTCAGCAGTGTGATGCGGCAGCTAAAAAAGCCAATGTGATTCTAGGCTACATCAATAGGAGTATAGTGTCTAGATAAAGGGAAATAATAGCTCCACTCTATTCTGCTTTGGTTAGACCTCACCTGGAATACTGTGTCCAGTTCTGGGCACCACAATTCAAGAAGGCTATTGACAAGCTGAAATGTGTCCAGAGGAGGGCGACCAAAATGGTGGGAGGTCTGGAAGCCATGCCCTATGAGGAGCGGCTTAGGGAGGTGGGTATGTTTAGTCTGGAGAATAGAAGGTTGAGAGGTGAGATGATAGCCATGTTGAAATATTTGAAGGGATGTCATACTGACGATGGAGTAAACCTGTTTTCTGCTGTTTTAGGACACAGAGCAATGGGTTCAAATTACAGGAAAAGAGATTCCACCTAAACATTAGGAAGAACTTCCTGACAGTAAGAGCTCTTTGGAAGTGGAATACACTGCCTTGTAGTGTGGTGGAGTTTCCTTCTTTGGAGGTTTTTAAACAGAGGCTAGATGGCCATCTGTCGGGAATGATTTGATTGTGTATTCCTGTATGGCAGGGGGTTGGACTAGATGGCCCTTATTATCTCTTCCAACTCTATAATTTTATGCAATCTGTATACAGTCCCTTCCAACACGCGGTTTTGAGAATTTGTGGGTTTGGAAGGCTGCGGGGGGGGGTGAGCAGTTTTCGGCTCCCCCCCCCCCACAGGGAATGAAGGCTGACCAAACCTGCTGCGAGCTTGGTTGGCTTTCCTTCCCGGTTGGATGAAAAGCCGATTTTTTAGAATGAGGGGGAGCAGGCGGGGGGTGGATTGCCTAGCCTCCCGCTGCTTTGGAAGGGGTTGGGGGAATCAGGCGAACAGTGGGCAGGCTTGCCTAGCCTCCCCGCCACTTTGGAAGGGATGGGGGGATCGGGCAAGCGGCAGGGAGGTTTTGCAGCCTCCCCCGTTATTTGTGGTTTTTTCAAATTCGTGGGAGTGCTCCACCCATAACCCCTGTGAATTTGAAGGGAAGATTGTATAAGAAACCTGAGTATATGCCCTAGAGAACATTGTAAGCAAAAAGCAGAAAGGCAACAATGAACCATAAAGAAATTTCAGTTCGGAGGAGGCAGCACAGAGATGCAAGGATCTGTGAAATGGCAGGAATCCAAGTGTAGTGCTTGGTGTGAATCCACACCTCCCACCATTTAACAAATCCTTGCATCTCTCTGCAGCCTTGTCTGTGCCAATGGCTAGAGTGACAGAATAATGCCATGGGGTATGCAAGCATGGACAGCACTGCACTCATGACTCTGCAAATCTGAGCCAGGACCCTCCAGACTGAGGCTGTACTCATTGTCAGAGACTCAGGCCTGGCATTAGCTGTGAGCCTTCTTGCTCTTCACCAGGAAGGACTGGGACATGGTGCCATTGAGTGTGGGAGGGGGTGGCTGGTGGGGACACAGCAGTGAGGGAAGCTCTTCACACTTCTTGTGGCCTCCTGTGGCAGTGAGTCCTGGCTGCCTTGGTCAGAGGAGTGTTCCCCGTGAGTGAATCTCTTTAAACCCCCTGTTCCCCTTACAGTATTTGCAGTCTCATGTTTGCATCTCTCTGCAGCATCATATTTATGTCTCTCTGTAACCTCTCCAGCCTCGCAAATGTGTTGTGTAAAGTACAGGTAGTTTGTATTGTGTTGTGTACAGTACTGTTGTTTGAATTTGTGGTGGGTTTAATCTGCAGATTTTGAGACTAAAGGCCTAACCCACACTACACAAACAATCCAGTTCGAAACTGGATTATTTGTCAGGGCTCGTTCCTATGGAATCCTGGGTTTTGTAGATTGGTGATACACCAGCATTCTTTGGCAGAGAAGGCCAAAGAACTTGTCAAACTACAAATCCCAGGATTCCATAGGAAGGAGCCATGGCAAATAATCCAGTTTCAAAACTGGATTATGTTTGTAGTGTGGATTTGGCCTTTGCCTATGCTACTTTCTGCAACCTCACCAAGCATCCCAGTGTGTCTACTAGTCCTGTACCTCAGTGGTTTGTAGGCTATCTGATGTGAAGGATCAGCAGAGTTTTTGTTTTTCCAGGGACCAACACAAAGTTTGTGCCCATTGGCTACAACTATTTCTTAGCAATAACATTTATATGTCTATACCGCTTATCAGTGCAAAGCACTTCCTAAGCAGTTTATAATGTGTTAGCTAATTGCCCCTAACAAGCTGGGTACTCATTTTACCAACCTACAAAAGGATGGAAGGTTGAGTCAGTCTTGGAGCACTGTAGGATAGAAATCACACCATTGTGGCTGTAGTACCAGCACTTAACCACTGTGCCACCAGGCCTACTTTCTTTCTTGCAAACCCACCACAAACCAACATGTTGAGTAGCACTGTTCTATTTTACATAAGGGCCTGTTCCTTAACTTCAGTCAGGTGCTTTAGCTCTCATCTTCTTGCCCCACATACACTTATGTGTATGCATTTATATTAGCCAACAACACAGATAGGAGGGGCCTTTTTCTCCAATGGCTGCTGCACAGAGCCAGCTGAAACCTTTGATGTCAGTGGTATGGTGATTCCCATTTGAATTTTATTTCACACTTTAAGGAGCTATACAAGATGTGGTGTGCACAGAGGATTTATGCACATTTTACGAATGAGGAAGAGCTACTTCACAAAGGGAAGAATTAGCTCAGGCATTTGTTGAAGGTCCAAAATCCACAGGTTTTATTTTTACAGAAGTTCCCCCCCCCCCCAAAAAAAAACAGACACGCAAGCATGGTCATTAAAGAAGAGGGGTGGAGTGGGGAATAGCTTGGTGGTTGTTTTTATTCATTTGTTTGCATATGGGGCATTTTTTACACTAATGCATATGGGGGTACCAGACTAGCTTTATGAAGCCTAACTAACATGGAGATTGGGAGGAAAGAGTGACAGAGGGGTGGGGAGGTTGTGTGACTAAGGGAGCTAGATTGCTGGGGAGAATGCTTGGTTACAGGCACAGAAACAGATCTGAGAGAAACAGAAAGGAAATAGAGAAAAAGCAGCTGACTTCAGAGAAAAGGGAACCCAAAAGATTTCATTTCCCACTTGATTGGCATAAGTCAGAAAAGTGGGCACAGATTAACTTCGGGTTTCTCAGCTGTTAGTTCTAAAGTTGCGGAGGGGGGAGGAAGAGAAACACTTAATGTGGCCTTCATCCTCTTGAGTGCTATGTTATCCAAAAAGAACCAAAGGATGATATAGAGCCAGCAATGACTTTGAGACAACTACCGGTAGTACTTGAGGTGATGATGACAATATCAAACAGAGGTTAGGACATTATTAGGAACTCCAGACCTACTACAAGTGAATTGCAGATATATTTAGATAGAGTTAGACCCCATTTCCAAAAAGATTCAGGGGCCCTTTCACCCTACACAATTATAGCAATGTGATTCCACTTTAGCTGCTATGGAATCCTGGGATTTGCAGTTGACGGAGGGGCCTTTAGAACTCTCAACCAGTGAGTGCCTCAGCAAACTACAAATCCAAGGATTCCATAGTGTGCAGTCATGACAGTTTAAGTGGAATCATAATGCTGTAATTGTGTGGTGTGAAAAGCCCCCAGATAAGGTGGATAAAAGGAGATGCCAGGGCTTGGAGTGTCCTGGAGTTGCCTAGCAACTGTGGAGCTTGCCTTCCCTTTCCCTGTAGCCAGCATAATGGCTGATTAGGCCAGAAGCGCTAATTGCCTACTTAAGAACTAACACAAGGGACAAATGTCTCCTCTACCCAGTTAATGGACTTTCCCAGAACAGAGTCCAGAGTCTGACAGCAAAACAAAGGGGCAATTACAACAACACACAGAATCAAAGTTAAACCAATGCAGTTCACAAGTGGACTCCTTCAATCACTTACAAGGAACCAAGGGCAAAAAAATAACCATATCATAATCTTTTATAGCTGATATAAAACAAACCCACACTAACGTGACATCTACTGGAAAACAACAGGATACCAACCCTTATATTGTTCCCTTTATATGTTTAACCTCTGACAGAAAAGATTAAATGCCTTTGGGTAACAGTTTCCCCTTACGTAAGGAAATACAGGAACTACAATAAACTAGGAATAACATATTCAAGTGCTGTTGGGCAGACTTGAAATTGAAGGCTATGTTTGAAAAGGGAGGTGATCAAGCAGTGTTACAGCAGCTGCGGGAAGTGAAATGAGGTCACTTTCTCATAGATCCAAGAGAGCAACCTTAAATGTTTCTCTTTCCTGGCTGAAATTGCAACCAGGACAGGCACTGCCTGGTAGGGATGTAAAAGAATGTTAGTTTGCTATTGGTTTCTGGAGAGGGGCAGAAGGAGAAAGAGGATGAGAGAGAGGACATTATTAGATGGGGGCAAAATGCCCCATTCCTGCCCCGCACACTTACCTCCATTCCGCTGCAGGAACGGGCTCCCTTCCTCCTTGCCGGCCGGCTGTAAATGCAGCACTGCAAGAGAACGAGTGGGAGGGAAATTCAAAAATACCCCCACAGCTGTCAAAGAAAGAAATTAAATGAAAAAATAAAAATTTAAAAATAAGTAACCCGGGGAAGGGGGGAAAGGGTGCCACTTACCTTGATGTTCCGTTCGTGGCTGGAAGTGCTCAGCACGGAGCTCCTCCCACATGCCTGTCATCTCAGAACAGGGACGGGGGTCCTTTTCCCACGTCCCTGATTCCGTGACAGACACGGAAGAAAATGGAAGAGATGTTCTATTCACGATGTTTCATCATGAATAGAATACCCTGGAAGCAGCATGGGGGAAGGATGGAAGCAGGACGGAGGGGGTCGACATCGTTCAAACCGGAGCCCTTTTCTCGCCCCTGTTCTGTTCCTGCCCCGGAATATTTGCCCCATCTGATAATCTCCAGAGAGAGAGAGATGAAATCAAAAGTTAAAGGAAAAAGGAATGAAATGCCTGAGGAGAGCTGATTGAGATTGACGTTCATACTAGGATTTTTGCTACCTGCAGTGAAACCACGTGTACCTCAGACCAATGACTGGAAATTGTATTGTGCTTACTACCACTTGGGGTGGGGTGATGAAAGTGGCAACAGAATGGGGGAAGTTAACAATAAGACAGGAAAAGCCACAAAGCAGCAATCTTGTACTACCATAGTCAGCAACCCCTGTAGCACTGAAGATTTAGGGAGCTCATTGTTTCCTCACACTGACCTCCCTCCCACTGAGCAGTTGGGATGGCCATGATGTGAGAAAATTTGAGAGGGTGAGGAGAGAAGAGAGGGTATGGCCAGGTGGACATCTCTCTCTCTCTCTGGCTTTTCTTCGCAAACGAAGATTCAGGAAGGACTCATCCCGCGCTTTCTGCAAGCGCGCTGATGACTAAAAAGGCCAATCCGAGATAAACAAGTCCGGTTGCAAAAAGCACAGCAGAAGGTCTCCTTGGGTGATTTTTTTGGGTTGTGATTCTTTCTGTGTTGTCGTTTCTCTTCAAGACTTGTTTGTCATGAGTTCTCAAATAAGGCTGCAGCATTGTGGATAGTGCGTCTCCATGCCTCCCGATGTGAGGCCAGGGCGGACCACTGTTGGTGATCAATTTGGCCCAGCCTGAGATGTTGTTTCAGGGAGTCTTTGTATCGCTTTTTTGGAGCGCCCCTCTTACGCTGACCCGTGGCGAGTTCACCGTAGAGTACTATTTTTGGGAGGCGATGGTCCTCCATCCTAGAAACGTGCCCTGCCCAGCGCAGCTGTGTTCTCAATATCATGGCCTCAATGCTGGTGATCCCTGTTTGCTCAAGGACAGCAACATTCGTCACATAGTCAGTCCAGTGTATATTTAGGATTGTGCGTAGACAGCGCTGATGAAAGCGCTCGAGGAGTCGTAGGTGGTGGCGATAGGTGACCCATGTTTCAGATCCATAAAGGAGGATAGACAGTACGATGGCTCTATACACACTGATTTTTGTGCTTTGCCTCAGGTGTTTATTGCTCCAGACTCTTTTGTGAAGTCTTCCAAATGCACTATATGCCTTTGCTAATCTGTGATCAATCTCTTTGTCAATCTTGGCATCTGAGGAGATGATGCTTCCCAGGTAGGTGAACTGCTGAACAGACTTGAGCACAGATTTGCCGACGGCAATGTGGGGATGGTGGTGTTCGTCCTGGTGGACATATGGAGAGTCAATAATAGCCACTCTGAAGCAGGTTGTAGCAGGAAAGGCACACAGTTAAAAAACAATAACTTTTCCACATCAGCTCAGCACTTTCACCCTGAGATTCCTCCCATTGATTCAAGTATATCCTGATCATCTTCCAAAGAGCTTCTAAAAGCTGTTTAAAAAAAAAAAAAAAAAAAGCCCAGCTGATATTTTGTAAAACAGGAACAATGCCACAGCGCTGCTAGCCATACTCTTGTCAAATGAAATTTCATGGATTTATTTCAAAATGCAAATGATGTTAACTTAATTTTGTAAAATGTAAAGTAGCAGAAGGCCTCAGGCTTATCCTGTGAAATTAAACAATGACCATATTCAAGAGTATGAGGACATGCTGTAGAATCTCTTCTTCAGGAATTCATGAATGACAAAATGAGTGAGAAGAGCTGTGGAGATTCTGACAAAAAACATCATTCATGGGCCCCATCGATTTAGCTTGTGCTGCAAGTTGTGTTTGGCACAGTTGGGCTGTGTTCTAGGAGAAGACTGGAATGGTGCTTTTGTAAGCAGTCTTCTTGGTCTTTTGTACTCAAACAACACAGGCAGGATTCAGGCTTCATTTAGCCAGGGCACGTGGGGTGAACTGAGATATTGTAATACCCCTTGTACCGATAACTTTAAGCTGTTTCTGATTCTTTATGCTGTCACTAAAATGACCCAAAAAGAGCCAGCTAAAACACAACCCATCCTTCACTAATATTTTACTGAAATGCTCAGTCCACAGTTTGACAGTTACTTGTAAAAAGCAATTGGTTATAGATATCACTTTAAGAATCCCTCAAAGTAGTTAACTGCCATTATAGTTACAATTTTGAAAAGTAATTTTTCTGGTTTCTCAAGAGTAATTAAAACAGTTACTTTCAGTTACTTTTTCAAAAAATGACATTCAAAATGCTACAAGTACACACTCCTTACATCCAGCTTGTTGTTACTTCAACACCTACAACAAAGCACAAAGCAGCAAAGCAAGCCACCACTTGAACTATGTGACATTACTGCTACAATCAGGCCACATCCACACAACTAAAAATATAGATACAGTGTCAAAGGAGTAATGTTTTTGTTCATTAAGCTACAGTTGGAAGGTAGCATAGTTATACTGTACTTCCATTATAGGAGAAAATGAATTAATTACAAGTAATGAGTTATTTGCAACTCATTCTTACTATTTATCCATCTGCAAAAACTCTTCAGCGACATGTAAAGATTGCCTTTTTCAGGGAGTGACTTTCTATATTTGTGCTGTACCACACAGACAGTATCTTTGTGGGTCTTCACAGAGACCACATCACAATGAAATAAATTCTACACAACAGGGCCTTACTGCTAGAATTCCACGGGCCTGTAACTACCTAAGGGAGAAAGTACTCTGAAAAGTTACTTTGGGCTCCAATGTCATTTTACAGGAGGGGTTGGTCTCCTCTGGAGACACATCACACATTTTTAATAATTAAAACAAATTGTCACTGCATAAAACAATTCAGGTTTTCTGTTTCAGGATTTCTAGCCAACTTGATTTGGTGGGTACCCATTCCTATTTCTAAATTATCTCAAAGTTTCCCAAACCAATCTCTGGTTTTCTTTGGTTATTTATAGTATAAACAATAGTATGCCAATTATACCTTGCTCCACATGAGGCAACAGCCTCAAAGCAGCTGACATTTCAATTCTTAGAGAAGACATTCCCTCCTCTCATAATCTAAGGGAGAATCAGCACTGCATAATTGTAGCACTGTGGATACCATTTTAACTGTCATGGCTTAGTCTTATGGAATCCTGGGACTTGTAGTTTAGTGAGGAGGTGCTTAGAATTCTGCTATCCTTATCCTGTCTGAATACACCCTAAAATTCATGAAACAAAACATTTCGAAAGGAAGGCAGAAGGGAAAGGAAAACAAAGGTAGACAAGTCAGAAATTGTTTGATAATCTAGGCTGCATTGCAGAAATAATCCAGTTTGAGTCCACATTAACTGCTATGGCTCGATGCTATGGAATCCTGGGATTTGTAGTTTATTGTAGCATCAGAGCTCTCTGACAGAGAAAGTCTAAATATCTCACAAAACTACAAATCCCACGATTCCATAGCATTGAGCAATGGCAGTTAAAGCGGTGTCAAACTGGAATATTTCTGCAGTACAAATGCAGCCCAAGACAGCCATTCCACCAAGCTGAGTAGCCCCATAATATTATGAAGTTCTTTGATGGCTTGACTTTGCTCATCCCACACTTCCTCAAGCTGGTAGGGAGAGCTACTGGATGAACCACTCACAGGTAAATTAATTTTTCCAGTTGTTGGTTGCATCTTGCTGGTGATGTTTTGTTTGGTCATCCAGTTAATTTCTGTAAGAAAATAGCCCATCTTCACTGAACTGAAAATAAAGTTATGTATATAAAAACTCTTTAATTCAGCACTCAAAACAGGAGGTGTCACCATCTCCTTTAAAGACCATAGGAAGCCAGAGATCCTAACTCTTCCATATTATCTAGGATCCATCATTACTAATTCATCACAGTTTACTCCTTGGCAATGGATTGCAGTAGAACTGAGGAGTCTAGAACTTCAGTTTGATGTGTGATGATTTACAAGCAAGCAAGGGTGCCACCTGTTGATCCAAGGACAGAACTGTTGGGAGTTGTACTTGCTTAAAAACCAACCAAAGGTTATATTTTAAAATGTCATGGCTGCAAGACTCTTGTCCTTCTTACTTTCTGAGCTTGATCTGCCATTTGGCAGAGCAAGAGAGTTGCCTTAGGTGGGACATACTGGGAGAGAGCAACAGATGGTTAGAGGAGAGAGCTATGTGCCACACTGTTGTTTGTTTCCTCTAAACTAGGCTTAAAGGCTGCTGACACACTGCAGAAATAACCCAGTTTGACACTGCTTTAACTGCCATGACTCAATGCTATGGAATTCTGGGATTTGTAGTTTTGTGTGATATTTAGCTTCTCTCTGTCAGAGAGCTCTGATGTCACTACAAACTACAAATTCCAGGATTCCATAGGATGGAGCCATGATAGTTAAAGCAGTGTCAAACTGGATTATTTCTGCAGTATGTCAGCAGCGTTTTCTGTAATAGAGGATGTTCTCCCATAGCCACTGTTGAAGAAAGGTTCAACTAATTCAGTTGAGTCAGCTTATACAGGTGGAATTGGGGACAGGATATCATCTTGTTCCTTATCTGAGGTGAACAAAATTTCTTGGGCCAGTCTTGGTCACTGTGCAGGCAATAATGTAATAAATATGCCAGAATGCTGTGGAGCAAGTTTAGTGAGGAAAACACTGTTCAGTAATCAAAATTAGCCTCCAGATGAAGTTGTATGCAACATGCAAAGGCTACTTTTTAAGCACAGATATACACCCCAGCTTCTTGGGAACCATTTCTCTGGGGTACTAACCAGCATTTTTAAAATGTATTCAGGAATAGTGCAATCATGTTGTTGGGAGCCAGTGGCATTCCCTTCTCACTCCCCAGCCATGGGTGATAGGTAGGCTCAACAAGTCAAATAAAATAGATTTAAAACCATTAAAAACTTCACAATATAAAAATCTAAAAAGACATAAAACACATAAAAGATAAAAAATAAGCCAAATAAAAACACCCCCCAATAAAAGCCTCCAGCTATGTATTAAAAGCCTACTTGCATAAAAATGTTTTTGCCTGCTGTGGAAGGGAGTTCCAGAGGGTGGGAGCAGCCACCAATCTAATTGGTTGTAGAATTTACCATATGACCTTGTCATCACTACCTATCAGCAAATCTACCTTACATGGTTGTTGTGCAAATTTTTAATGGCAGAAAGCATGCAAAATAGCCATGTACATTTCTGGGGTGGGAACAACAGCAACCACTACCACCACATTTTGTCATGCACAGGTATTTTTAATGCTTTGTATTCTAATGCCTCAGATCAGTATAGTCTTTTTGGTATTTTTACTGATGGCAAAACAGTGTAGACAGGTCCAGGAAAATATTACCCTCTGATTCACAAAGGAAAATACAGAGGAAAATAAGGACAAACTTAAAAACCACTCTTGATGAAATGGATCAATAATTTTGGTAAAATATCTGCTATTCAATTAATTGGTAAAATTCTGAAATAATGCCAGTTGGAGATAAGAGAGCACAGCACTTAAAAAAAAAGCAGTTTCAATACTGGTCAAATTCTATTACTTACTTGGGTATCATTATTTCCAGGGATATATCTCATATTATTAAAATGAATATAATCAAGTTAATCAAATATATTATATAAGATCTAGATAGGTGGGCAGGTTTAAAGCTGAGTTTATGGCGTAAGGTTAGTACAGTAAAAAGGAACACTATACCTATTGTTTACATTATTCATGGAAATCCTCTATCCTGCAAGTATTTTCAAAAATGTAATGCATTGTTTAGGAAATTTTGAGGGGTGCTTCTCCTCCCAGAATATCAATGAAAAGGCTGAAACTTCCAATTAAAGAAGGTGGGTTTGGTTTTCCAGACACTCACCATCAGGCGTATTTGTTATCCTGCACTAAATATTAGACTGCTTTACCCAGAATAAATAACCTATCATGGTCACTTATGGAATCTTCTTTTTTGTGGGCATCTTTATCTAAATGGATGGCATTAGGTTCTCGATTTGTTAAAACAGATAGAGTATTGCCTGCAGTTCCCGCAATTGGAACTGCATGGCAAATATCACACCAATTACATTTTGATCCATATGCCCACACTGAGCTGACTATGAGCTTGTCTACACAAGCCAAATACCCCAGCTTGTCCTCGTTCCAGAGCCCTGTAGTCCAAACAATGCAGGGCATTTACCATGAGCTGTCCCTAGGCAGTCCAAAAGACCTCCAGGGAAGATACTGGGCTGGAATGGGTGTAAGTTATGATAGGGTCTTTTACCATGTTTTAAGCAAATAGCCAGTTTAATCTGTTTCCGCTGAATTTCCTTTCCTTGCTGCTGCTGTCAGCTCCCTGGCTCTCCCCGAAGCCAGGCAGGAGTCCTGAAGCATGAGACCAAGGCTGGTCACGTGCAGGGGGCCTTGGTCACATGTTGCGGGACCCCTGTTTGGCTCCCGCATTGGTGAAAAAATGTTGGCGATGGCAGCTTCAGTGGTGTCCTGTTTTGACTCTGGACTTTTTTTGCAGGTAACAGGTGGGGTGTGTGGGGAGGGGAGGAGGACAGGCCAGCTCTGGAGGCAGGATACGCTGGCAGGGAGCCAGCATATCCTGCCTAGAGTAGATGAACCCTATGGGGTAATCCTGATTTAAAGAGTGGGAAAAAAACATTTATATGGAAGGCATGGGCAAAACTTGAGATTTCTCCTTTAAACCATTTATTAGATGTTGATGTGTTTCTTCCTTTTCAATTTTGCAAGATCAATTTAATCTACCTTCAGCAGTCAAATGGCAATATTTACGATTACAACCCATACTACAATCTAGGTTTGGTCCTGCAGCTCTTAGTGCTTCTGAGGCACCTTTAATTTTAGAAATACTTATTGAGGCTGATCAAGTACCCAAGCAAATGGGTATATATATAATTTTTTATTATCCACAAAAAATAGCAATAGCATTTATATTTCTATACCGCTTATCAGTGCAAAGCACTCCTTAAGTGGTTTACAATGCGTTTGCTAATTGCCCCCAACAAGCTGGGTATGCAAGATTTACAACAGGAACGGAACAGGGAATTGGAATGCCCAGTCTTGACCAATCAACAGCCAGCACTTTTAACATCTATAACAAATATGGCTATAGAGCTCCAATTATGTCTTATACAACAAAAACTACTATTCTGAGTATACTGGTCTCCGTAAGATCTTTTCAAGAAAAGCATATTTAAATCAGCTAATTGTTGGAGGTGTAATACTATAAACTCTTCTTTAACCCATGGTGTTTTGGAAATGCCCCATAGTTTGCCTCATTGTGGGGTGGCGGAGAGGAATAATAATACAGTACAAATAAATTTGGTACTAGAAAATTATCTGATATTTAATGATGTACATATTCTTTTAAACTATTTACCTGTGTCTTGGAACTTTAACACGTGGTCAGCAGAAATGGAGCTTTTGTACCCTCTTCACTAGTAAAAGACTGATTCTCCAGTACTGGAAAGAAATCACAGCCCCACCTGTGATGTAATGGATAGAAGATTTAACACTGCTTGCAAAATTTGAAAGAGGGATATATTGATTCAATTTACAAATAGACATATTTAGATACTAGCTGTATCTGGTGTAACATATGCTGTTATCTTATCCCGCTCCTCCAAGAAACTTCATGGTGGGGGGGGGAAGACCAAATTCTGCCACTTCCTCAGGAAATGAAGCCCAGTCGGGCTTTACTCCCAAGTAAACCCACCTGGGATTGCATCGTGGGCTCCCGAGGCAGCTGCGAGAAACTTGGTCAGGCAGTGCATGCATGGTTTGGATGAACAGGCCAGAGGAACGTAACCCTTTACTCATGAATAAACCCCTGTGGAACTGCCCGGCGGTGCACTCAGGGCCTGTAGCTAGTAGACGCATTCCACATGTTAATGCTCACAGTGTGCTGATCGGCCAGCCAATGGAGAGCTTTGATTGGTTGGGAAGTTTCCTAAGCAGCCAACACTGGGACCAGCAACATACCCAAGAGAATTATATATGTAGATTTGGTCTGATTTTACTGAAATGTATGAGTAATGATTTCTTTTTTAAAAATTTCCTTATTCATTATTGCTATAAAGACAGAACATCATAATCTGTAACTGAGGACAAATCCACACTACACAAATAATCCAGTTTGAAACTGGGTTATTTGCCATGGCTCCTTCCTATGGAATCCTGGGTTTTGTAGTTTGGCGAGGCTCCAGCCCTCTTTGGCAGAGAAGGTAAAAGACCCCATCAAACTACAAATCCCAGGATTCCACAGGAAGGAGCCATGGCAAATAATCCAGTTTCAAGCTGGATTATTTGAGCAGTGCGAATTTGCCCTGAGAGAGCCTTATACAGTATAATGTAATTTTACTCTGCATAATAAAAAAAATTTCTGTTAAAACAACAAACATAAAACCCATGTTTCCTTTCCTTGCAGCTTTCCTCACCTTGCCCCTCCTTCTCTTGCTCCATGCACCTTCCCACTCCCCTTCCACCTCTCACCTTTTCTCCCCTCTTTTCACCTCTCTTGCCTCACCTTACGCCTTTGCAGTGCCTCCTTCCTTTACTCCACAGCTGTACCACTCTCCTCTCCCTGCCACATCTTTGCCATTCTCCTCTCTTGCTTCTTCCACTCCACCACTTTCCTCTTCCACCCTCTCTTCCCTCCTTGTCTCCTTCACCTCCTTTTTGTACTTTCCATGGCCTTATGCCTACTTCTCTTGCTCCTTGCACCCTGCCACTGCATCTCTCTCTCTGACCCTTCTCACACTTTTGCCATGCCCCCCCCCGTCTTTAGATTCTTGCACTTCACCCCTTGCACATCTCACCCTCCCTTCTCTTTTTAATAGGAGCTGCAAGAGCTGTTTCTACAATCCTTGTTCTGATTGGAATGCGCTGGAGTGTGGTGGAGTCTCCTTCTTTGGAGGTTTTTAAACAGAGGATGTATGGCCATCTGTTTTGACTGGGTATTCCTGCATGGCAGTGGGTTGGACTAGATGGCCCTTGTAGTCTCTTCCAACTCTACAATGCCATGATTCTGTAATCCTTGTCTTGTGTTACAAAGGCCTCGTTCTTTCTGAATCCAACAACAGCACATCCAGGATTGACTGTTACTCTGCCTAGTCCAAAAAGCAAAACGACTTTTCATTCAAAGACATGCAAACACTTCATACACCACATATGCAGATTTCACCTTTGCCTATGTTCACGTTGATGTTTTACACTGGTTTACACCAGAACCAGCACTTGAGCCCTGTGAGACTTGCACTTCACAACAAGGTTGGCATCTCTGTGCTTCCCTGATGGTTAACAGGTGCAGCCTGACAGAAATTAATCAAGGGCAGGCTTTCTCCTATCTCTGCTTCCTAGTCTTGAGGAAAGCTATCTGCTGTGCAAGCTATTAAAGGCCTTTGCAAAGGCAATAGGTGACCATGGTAATCTTATTTGCAGAGGGGCGGGATATAAATAAATGTTATTATTATTATTATTATTTACTTTAAAAAAAAACAAATATTTTTAATAACATATAAATTTAGTAATATAAAACAACATACAAAGTAACTACATAACACAACTAACGGGGTAAAAGGAAAAAAAAGACAAAGACAAAAAATGTATATACAACTCTCAACTTGTCAGCCTGTGGTTATAATCATCCAGTAAATCTACTTCCTCTAACACCTTCAACACACCTTGAAAACATATATGAATCTTCTACTTAACCTTTTATAATACACTTCTACTTGTTATTCTTTTCAGCTATTCTTCATATCTTGTAACTGCTAATCTCCCGCACTTTTTCCTCATCTATTCAATTACTAATTCCCATTCTCTTTTAAAACTGTCTAAAGAGCTTTCTCTAATTAAGTTTGTTAATTTATCCAATTCAACAAGATCATGTAATTTTAGTAGCCAATCTTCCTGCAATGTAGTTGCCAGCTGTTTTCACTTCTGTGCATATAACATTCTAGCAGTTATAATCATGTACTTCATAATTTCCCCTAACTTCTTCCAACTGTTCTTCTGTCAGTCTCAAGAGGAAAAACTCTACTTTTGCTTGAAGTCTGAGTTTCAGCGCCTCTTCCATCATACCATGTGTCACAGTCCAATATTTTTTCACCTTATCACAAGTCTACTACATAAGGTAAAACATTCCTTCTTTTTGATCATACTTCCAACACTCTTGGAAAATCAGCAGAAGGTGGGCTGTGTGTGAGGGGTCAGCCTTTATTTTTCAGCTGTCTTTTTAAAGGCTTGCTGGGGGACTTGAGTTTGGTTTTGGCCATTTGCTCTCCCTGAGCACATGGGCTGAGGGGTTGGGGTTTCTGCTGAGCCACTGACCTGCCTTGGGGAGGATTTAGCAGCCACTAACTCTATATAACTGCTGCTGCAGTCTTCCAGGTTAATCTAACATAACCAGCAGTTCTAACATAAAAGAGGTATAGGAGCTCTTCTGATAAACAAGGCCAACAGGCATTGGGTGGAGGGGAGATACCAGAAGAGTTTTGACAGGAAGCCTAAAGTTCTCTTTCAGCGACTGCTAAAGAAGACTGAACATGGGCAGTGAGGGAGCTGCTGCAGTCACCTGCAACACCTGTGGGATGTTTGTCTTCTTGCCAGAGGATGTGGGGAGCTATATCTGCAGCAAGTGCAAGTTGGTGGACTTGCTGGAAGAGAAGGTCAGGCATCTTGAGGACGGGGTATCTACTCTTCTGAATATTAGGGAGTGAGAGATTTTCTTGGACAGAGTGGAGAAGACTATCTTGGATGTGGAACACACCGGGGGAGGTGTCTGCGGAGGAGGACATCTCCCATACACAGGAAATGAACACTTGGAGGAATGTGACACAGAGAAGTAGAAGGGCCAGTGCTCCTTCAGCCAGCTTGAAGCTGCAAAATCGATTTGAAGCACTCTCTTTCCAGAGAAGAGGAAGAGCAGCAGTGCCAGGCCTTAGGGAACATACAGGAAACCTTGGTAGATCCAGCACATGAAGTGGTCTCTGCCAAAACTTGAAGGAGGAGGGTGGTGGTGGTAGGAGATTCCCTGCTGCAAGAAACAGAAGCAGTAGTTTGCAGGCCTGACAAAATATCTTGGGAGGTATGCTGTCTCCCTGGGGCAAAAATTCAAGATGTAACGGAGAGGCTGACAAGACTCATCAAACCCTCTGACCATTATCCCTTCCTTTTGGTCCACATGGGAACCAATGAAACTGCAAGGCATAGCCTTCAGAATATCACAAGCGATTATGAGGCTTTGGATAGGAAGCTGGAGAACCTGGATGCACAGATAGTCATTTCATGTGTCATTCCAGTTGGAAGGGCATGGCCCAGGAAGGGAGAGAAGAATAGTGGAGGTGAACAACTGGCTATGCAAATGGTGCCACTGGGAACAATTTGGCTTCCTGGACCATGGGGTGTAGTTTCAGGGAGGTGGACTTCTGGCAAGGGATGGGTTGCACCTCATAGCACCTGGCAGGAATGTTTTTGCGAAGAGTCTAAAAGATCGTATCAGGAGGGCTTTAAACTGAGTTGTATGGGGGAGGGAGACAGTACTCTAGAAGGCAGGAGTTCACTGAGTGCTACAGATAATAGCCCAAATGTTATACAGAGAACAAGGCAAATAGCATAACAACCCAACAATGGTACGAATAAACCCTTTAAAAGGCAGATAGGGGAAATGGCCCATGGTCTTAGATGTCTCTGTACTAATGCACAGAGCATGGGTAATAAACAGGATGAACTTGAACTCTTAGCACAGCAAAAAATATGATATAATAGGCATCACTGAAACCTTGTGGGATCAGTCTCATGACTGGAATGTACAAATAGAGGGGTATAGCCTATTCCAGAAAAATAGACCAAACAGAAAGGGAATAGCATTATATGTTAAGGATGTGTACACTTGTGACCATATCCATGACTTAAATTGTGGGAGCCAGATTGAGAGCACCTGGGTAAAAATCAAGGGGGAGAGAAACAGCAGGGATATCATTGTGGGGGTGTACTATAGAGCTCCAAGCCAAACCGAGGACTTGGATGATGCCTTCCTGGAACAGATGAGCACACATGCAGAAAGGAGAGGTATAATAATAATGGGGGATTTCAGCTATCCTGAAATTTGTTGGAAGTCCAACTCTGCCAAGAATTTAAGGTTCAACAAATTCCTCTTTTGCCTTGCAGACAATTTCATTGTCCAGAAGGTGGAAGAGGCAACAAGGAGATTGGCTATTTTAGATCTGGTCTTAACCAATGGGGGTGACCTGGTTAATGTTGTGTAAGTGGCAGGATCCTTAGGGGGGAGTAACCATGTTCTCCTGGATTTTGTTATACAGAGGGAAGGGGAAGTCAAGCATAGTCAGACATGCATTCTAGACTTTAAAGAAGCTGATTTTAGAAAACGTAGGGAATTACTGGGGGTGATCCCATGGTCAGGAATACTAAAATTAAAGGATTTCATGATGGATGGGAGTTTCTAAAAAGTGAGATATTGAAGGCACAACTTCAAACCATTCCAACAAGGAGGGAAAAGGGGAGGTGTCTAAAGAAACCAGGATGGATGTCGAAAGAACTCTCAACTGAGCTAAAACTTTAAAAGGACATGTATAAGAAATGGAAAAAGGGGGAAATTACCAAAAATGAGTTCAAACAAATAGCCAGATCACGTAGAGGGAAAGTCAGAAAAGCTAAATCACAGATGGAGCTCAGGGTTGCTAGAGAGGTTAAAAACAATAAAAAGGAGGTGGTGGTTATGTCTGTAGCAAAAGGAAGAACAAGAAAATGATAGGGCCGCAGTGTGGAGAATACAGCAAAAGGCTAATAGGGGACAAAGAAAAGGCAGAACTACTTAACACCTTCTTTGCTTCAGTCTTCTCCCAAAGGGGGAACAGTGCTCAGTTTGGGGGAAATGGAGCAGATGATGCAGTATGGTAAATACAGCACAGAATTGGTAAAGGAGAAGTTCAGGAATACCTGGCCAGTATAAATGAGTTCAAGTCTCCAGGGCCACATGAAATTCATCCAAGGGTATTAAAAGAACTGGCAGAAGTAATCTCAGAACCCTTGTCAATAATCTTTGAGAACTCCTGGAGAATAGGAGAGGTCCCAGCAGACTGTAAGAGGGCCAATGTTGTCCCCATCTTTAAAAAGGGGAGGGGAAGAGAAGACCCAAATAACTACTGCCCAGTCAGCCTGACATCAATACTACAAAAGATTCTAGAGCAGATCATTAAACAGACATTCTGTAAGCACTTTGAAAGGAATGTCATGATCACTAAAAGTCAACAGGGATTTCTCAAAAACAAGTTGTGCCAGACTAATCTTATCTCTTTTTTGATAGCGTTACAAACTTGGTTAATGAAGGGAATGCTGTAGATGTAATGTATTTTGATTCCAGTAAGACTTTTGACAAGGTCCTCCATGATATCCTTGCAAAAAAGTTAGTAACCTGTGAGCTAGACAATGGGACTGTTAGGTGGATTTGTAATTTGTTGACTGACTAAACTGAAAGGGTAGTCACCAACGGCTACTCTTCATCCTGGAGAGAAGTGACTAGTGGGGTGCCACAGGGTTCTGTTCTGGGCCCAGTGCTATTCAACATCTTTATTAATGACTTGGATGAGGGAACAGAGGGCATGCTTATCAAGTTTGCAGATGACACCAAATTAGGAGGGGTAGATAATACACCAGAGGACAGGATCTGAATTCAAATGACCTGAACAGATTAGAAAGATGGGTCAACACTAACAAAATGAATTTCGACAGGGAGAAATGTAAGATACTACACTTGGGCAATAAAAATGAAATGCATAGATATAGGATGGGTGATACCTTTCTTGATGGTAGTACAAGCGAAAAAGATTTAGGAGTCTTAGTGGACCACAAGCTAAACATGAGTCGGCAGTGTGATGCAGCAGCTAAAAAAGCCAATGCAATTCTAGGCTGTATTAATAGGACTACAGTGTCTAGCTGAAGGGAAGTAATAGTGCCACTGTATTCTGTTTTGGTCAGACCTCACCTGGAATACTGTGTCCAGTTCTGGGCACCACAATTCCAGAAGGATAAGGATAAGGACAAGCTGGAAAAACTGGAATGTGTCCAGAGGAGGGCGACCAAAATGGTGGGAGGTCTGAAAGCCATGCCCTATGAGGAGTGGCTTAGGGTGCTGGGTAGATTTAGCCTAGAGAAGAAAAGGTTAAGAGGTGATAGATAGCCATGTTTAAATATTTGAAGAGATGTCATACTGACGATGGAACAAGCTTGTTTTTTGCTGCTCCAAAGACTAGGAAACGGAGCAATGGACTCAAAACTACAGGAAAAGAGATTTCACCTAAACATTAGGAGGAACTTCCTGACAGTTAAGAGCTGTTTGACAGTGGAATACACTGCCTCGGAGTGTTGAGGAGTCTCCTTCTTTGGAGGTTTCTAAACAGAGATTGGATGGCCATCTGTCAGGAATGCTTTGATTTTGTATTCCTGCATGGCTGGGGGTTGGACTGTATGGCCCTTGCGGTCTCTTCCAACTCTATGATTCTACAACTTGTTTGTGGAGGCTTTATAAATCTTGGAGGTCATTTCTGGTGTCCAATATCAATGATACATCATTTTATTAAAAAAAATCTTTAAGGTCATAACTTAAGGTAAACCTTAATCCTTTTCCCTGGATCCTGTACCATTCTTCTAATTGTATATTATGACCTAAATTCTCAGCCCATTTAATCATACAATCTTTAACCTGTTCCTTTTCCATTTCTATTTTCAATAGAAATTTACACATCTTAGCAATTAAATGTTCATCATTTGTACACACTTGTATTTCAAAATCTGACTTTGTTATTTCTATACCATATACTGTAGTTTCTTATCCATTTTAAATCTCTCAGATAATTGTCTATAGAAATACCATTGAAGATTATATCCCTCTATAATTCCAGTTTTTCTGCCATTTTCATTCTGGCCTGTCCTTCATCCCACCTCAGAAGGTTTCCATAAGTACTGTTGTCCCTCTGTATCCACAGATTTGGTATCCACAGATTTAAGTATTCATGGCTTGAAAATATTCTAAAAAAAAATTAATAATCCAAAAAGCAAACTTTGATTTTGCCATCTTATATAAGGGACTCCATTTTGCTATGCCATTGCATATAATGGGACTTGAGTATTCATGGATTTTCGTATCCATCGGGGGTCCTAGAACCAAATCCCAGTGAATATGAAGGGACAATTGTAATCCATTTTTCTTTTGACACCTTTTCTCTAACATGTAAAGCTTCATGAGGCAAGACCAATGAAAGTATTTTAGAGCACAATCTTGATTTATATTTATTCCATATTCTCAGCAATGACTTTTGAATATAATTATTATTAAAATCAGCATTCACTTTGATTTTGAACTTCATCAGATAAGTGTCTAAAAACGCTATAATTCTGCTATTGAGAAGGGCAGAAACATAATGGCATGATCACAATTATTATTGCACGTTGTTGTAATCGTGTGATACTACTGCCATGGAATTATTACATGACCACCATTAGCGGTTTAAGAATGGGATTTCAGCTCATGCGATAGTAACATTTCTCTTTGCATTACCTTCTAATGACAGACTATTAATGCTTTGTGCCAGCCTGCACATGTGCCTTTAAGAAAAAAAAAATTCTCTTATTTCTGTGATTTTGCATGGGCAAGATTTTGGCTGTTTTCACAAGAAAACGTGACTTCTGTTAAAAACACCGGAAACAAAGAGATAACTAAAGAACTTCACAAATAAACACTTAAAACAAACATAAACGTAACAAGTAACAAGTAAAGGTTCATTAAAACAATGTCCTGTTGGTCCTCTTCACGTTCTCCCCCAGAAGTTTAATTATGTGTTCTCATTGGGAAAGGTGAGGGGGGAAAGAGGCCCACCCAGTTACATTTTAATTGCACAATTACAGTGGAACATGATTTCACACACTCATCAATACTGCAGGAAGAGCAATATTGAGGGCTATTCACGGGTTTTGCCAGTCAGTGAAAAGTTAGGCACACAGGGATCACCAGCATTGAGGCCATGATATTGAGAACACAGCTGCGCTGGGTTGGGCATGGCATGTTTCTAGGATGGAGGACCATCGCCAACAATAGTCCGCCATGGCCTCACATCGGGAGGCATGGAGATGCACTATCCACAATGCTGCAGCCTTATTTGAGAACTCACGACGAACAAGTCTTGAAGAGAAATGGCAATGCAGAAAGAATCACAACCCATAAACATCACCCAAGGAGACCTTCTGCTGTGCTTTCTGCGACTGGACTTGTTTATCTCGGATTGGCCTTTTTAGTCATCAGCACGCTTGCAGAAAGCATGGGATGAGTCCTTCCTGAATCTTCGTTTGTGAAGAAAAGCCAGAGAGAGAAATATAGGATTACAACCATACCAATACAACAGAGATGAAGCATGTACATCCCTCTAGGTATTGTCAGACTGTAGTTCCCATAGTCCCCCACCATTGGCTATGCTAGCCAAACATGATTGTGTTTCAGTTGAACAATATCTAAATGTCCCTATCCCTGCATTAAAAGATTCATCAGTAACATACAGTATCTGAGCAACCACCATGCAAAAAACCATACAGGAAACTCTGAAACAGTTGGGTAACTTACTCTTTTCTTCTTCTGGAACCTTACAGACACAACATTTAAAAAAAGTTTGAAAGGGAAAATTTAATTTATTTTAGAATACCCATTGTTTATTTTCGTGGGAACATTTCCTTCTAGTTGTCTGTTTCAAACATTAGCAACTCCATTCCATCAGGATAAGACAAGGTATAACTGGACATATAGAAATAAAACAGCTAGTGAAGGAGCAACAGGAGCAGTTAAATCCCATGGAACTACATTTGTGTTGATGTGTTGAAATGGAATAGCTACAAATTAGAGCTGAAGAATTATAATCAAAACATTAACTCAAGTAGACATTCTTAGTGTTACTGGCACAGTAAAAGAAGCAAGAAGAGGAAAATAGCTCAGCCACAATGAACTTACAAAATGTTGATAAAATTAAGAGAGAACAAAAGAAGAAGGGGAATGAAAAGAGGAAGACCAGAATAATGAATGAGGCAAAAGTAACAAGTGGTAAAGATGACCTATCAGTCTATGAGTAATTTTAATGTGGCTTTTTGACAAGAGTGTTTTTGAAGAAAATCTGCTACCTGCCACTAGATGGCAATGGCAATACAAGAACATTACAAGTAAAAATTTCAACAGTACGCTCACAAAAAGGAATGGTTACTTCAATTCATTGTTGTACTGTTGTTTTTACAGTCTCATTGATTTTTTTTTTAAGACAGCAATTGCACCAGGCCTAGCCCTTCCACAGTAGTGTAAGCTTTGTGTGGCTAATAGCATTCTTATGCATTATTTCCAAACCAGAACTCCATGCCACACTGCAGAAATAATGCAGCCTGGTATTGCCATGCCCCAGGAGCCTGATGAGAGCGTAGAGTCAGAGGAGGAGGACATGGGAGGGAACAGCCCTAGGGACCCTGGCACAGGTTTATCTACACCTGTGCCAGCAGGGCACACTGCCAACCTAGAGGCTCGGGCAGAGAAAGAGCTTGGTCCAAGTGGGTTGGCATTAGTCCTAGCAGAGAGTCCTGCCCACTCGGATAGGGACAAAGGAGAGAGACTTACCTCCACCGTCATATACACAGCACCAAGCGCAAAAGGAGGCTCAAAGGAAATGAATTCTGAGAATTTATGAGAGGAACTTGCTCATTAAGAAACACCTGGCAAAGCCTCAATTGCTTTATTTAGGCTGGGAGAGGCAATGGAGGCTTTGTCAGAGATCAACTGATCTCCTTGGAGAAAGCTTCCTGCTGCCTTCGGTGCCTGAATTCTTGCTGCCTTGCCGTGTGCCTTGACCCTGGACTGTTCCTGACAACCCTGTTGCCTGATCCTACTGACCTACAGACCGACTTCTGGACTACGCTGCCTTCTGTAAGCCTTGACCTTTGGACTGTATTCTGGACTCTTCTCTGTGTGCCTTTTGCTTGTATTGCTGCCTTTCCAAGAAATGGAACTTTGCTTGCTCTTCCTAATTAATTATCACTGGAGCTTGGCTGCTTTCCCAGCTCTTGTTTAACTTGCTGGCAGTTTGGAGTTGCTTTCGGACAGATACCACTTTAACTGCCATGGCTCAATGCTATGAAATTCTGGGATTTTTAGTTTTGTGAGATATTTAGTCTTTCTCTGTGAGAGAGCTCTAGTGCCACAAAAAACTACAAGATTCCATAGGATGGTATCAAAATGGATTATTTCTGCACTGTGGCAGTAGCCAGAGTGTCCTTATTTTAAACATATCCTGTTGCCCTAAACAGAGTATGGTTCTCGGGTCCACCTAACCTAATATTGTTTCCTCCAGGGATGGGGAACATGTAGCCCTCCAGATGTTGTTGGATTGCGATTTCCATCAGTCCAGTCCAGCATAGCCAAAGAGGAGGGATAATGGCTGGAGTTTCAGTTCAGCAACATCTGGAGGGCTACATGGGCCCCAACCATCCCTCTTCTAGCAGCATCTCTCTGGCAGAATTTCCCCCTAGCTTTGCTACCTGGAAAGCAGAGACACCATGGTGTGAACCAGACCCCTTGTACCTGCAGCGGAGGTGCTATACTGCTTGGCCACAGTCCTTATACCTCTTTCAAGCTGTTGTCTTGGGAAACTAGTTCATCAAGGAAAAAAATATTTTTTTTTAGTCTGCTGCTGGTTTACAAAGTCTTGAAGGTGCATGGAAATGTGTATGTTGGGTTTGAATGGGTGGTCACCTCACTATGAGCCACAGTATGTCCTGTTTCTTTGAAGAAGATTGGTAAGCTACGGTATATCTTACCATGAAGCAAAAAGTGATGGTGGGGAAACAAGCCTCATGTTGGCACTGAAAAAAATGTAGATAAAGTTGATAAATTAGAAAATGAGCAAATGCATTTGGGTAGAAACCTTCTCTAAAGGCACACTCAATGGACTTACTGAATTATTCTAGTAAATTAACACAGAAGAATAATTAGAATATTTGAGAATAACTAAAACGTCTTTGGGATTTACTAGAATAATTCAACAAACTGTTTTTTTTTGTTGTTGTTGTTGTTTTTTTGGTGAGCCTCTGATAGTAGTGTCCACCAAAATACATTTGCCAATTTACTATTTTATTAAAGTCTCCTGTGTTTTCAGTTCCATTTTGAAAATTCTCTCTCTTTTAATTCCATTGGTGTTGCCCTCTTCTTTTCCTTGATATCCTGTCATGTCACCACAAAAGCTTCTAAGAGTTGATCAGCAGCACAGCAGTGGGGCGTCTACATTTTTCAAGATGTTTCTTATATAGTGATGAAAATCAGAGTTCTGTCAGATTTCTGATTATAAGCTGTGGTGCCTTGAGATGAGCATGCTGAGTGCATAAGAACTGCAATGCAATGAACACAGTCCAAGTTCATTCTTGCACCCATTGGCAATGACAATGGTTGAAAGTAGGTATTGAAAGAAAACTCTCTGGCCTAAATCCTATTATTAATCCCAATTAAAGTATTATCATTGCAACAGTTGGATTTACCTATGGGTTGATTCACTATTCAACAACTGGTGGAATGGGTCTTCTTTACTTGGGACTAACAAACAGGATTCCAGACTTCTGAGTGTATATATATATGGCTTTTTTCCGCAAACGAAGATTCAGGAAGGACTCATCCCACGCTTACTGCAAGTGCGCTAATGACTGAAAAGGCCAATCTGAGATAAACAAGTCCGGTTGCAGAAAGCACAGCAGAAGGTCTCCTTGGGTGATGTTTCTGGGTTGTGATTCTTTCTGCATTGTCGTTTCTCTTCAAGACTTGTTCAGCATGAGTTCTCAAATAAGGCTGCAGTATTATGGATAGTGCGTCTCCATGCCTCCCGATGTGAGGCCAGGGCGGACCACTGTTGGTGATCAATTTGGCCGAACCTGAGATGTTGATTCAGGGAGTCCTTGTATCGCTTTTTTGGAGTGCCCCTCTTACGCTGACCAGTGGCGAGTTCACCATAGAGTACTATTTTTGGGAGGCAATGGCCCTCCATTCTAGAAATGTGCCCAGCGCAGCTGTGTTCTCAATATCATGGCCTCAATGCTGGTGATCCCTGTTTGCTCAAGGACAGCAACATTCGTCACATAGTCAGTCCAGTGTGTATTTAGGATTGTATACACACCATATCTGTTTCTCAGGATTGGAACTCAATTAGAGTAAATTTGCACTACACAATCCAGTTTGGACTTGGATTATTTGCCATGTCTCCTTCATATGGAATCCTGGGATTTGTAGTTTGGTGAGGTATCAGCACTCTTTGGCAGTTAAGGCTAAAGACCTTGTCAAACTACAGACCCAAGGACTGAATAGGAAGGATCCATGGCAAATAATCCAATTTCAAACTGATTCATTTGTGTAGTGTGGATTTGGCCTTGTCAATTTTCTGCCTGAAGGTATTCAAAATGAAGTATAGCATCCAATCAGAGATGTGCCAGAACAGCCAGCTGATACACACAAGCTACACTTTACATGTAGGTGTGTGAAAGGATTTTCCGCCTTTCAAATTTTAAAAGAAAAGGGGAAAGTATGCACAGGAAGGTGAGATCTTGAGAGAAGGGCTAGTAGTGAAGGGACAGCTTCACCCCTTCCCTGACGATGGTTTGTTCAAAATCCTTTTCCTGGAACTATTTTAATCCTGCTGGGGGAAAGGTACAAAGAACCTATATCCCCTATTAACTGATGTTTTCTGTGTCAGTGGGCAGTAAATCTATTCTGGTTGTTAGACTGAATTTTAAAGGAGCTACCTAAAGGTCTAAACTCTATCCCTCCATCCCCTCTCTCCAAAGTCTCAGAGCTTTGGATAACAAGCTTAAAGGGTGGACTACCACCCGGAGTGGATTCATCATCTCTCTGACATGGATGCCACCCATTGCTAGGGCTCACGTCTTTCCCCTGATGTTAGGAAGCATATGGGAGGGGTTGTTCTGTTGTTATTGTTATGTTATGTTTATGTTTGGTTATATTCCATTTTTTTTTCTCATCTGGAACTCAAAACAGATAGAGCTAAACAAAATTCACCATACCAAAATGAAAAAAAAAATACCGAAATTAAACTTTCAGTAAAATTAAAAGCAGTTAAAAATGAGCAACTAAAAAGAAGAACAATAAGGATAAACAACACAACACCTGAAAGGCCATTGCACCTGAGCAGTTAGCTCTCAAAAGTCTGCTGAAATATAAAGATCTCAGCCTGACTATGAAAGGATGGCATGGATGGAACCAGTCTAACCTCTCTAGGGAGACTCTGGGAGCAGCCACTGAGAAAGACCTCTCTCATGTTCCTACCAGACAGACCTGTGAGGCTGATGGGATAAAGAGAAGGGCCTCCTCAGAAGATCTGGGTTATAAAGCCTTGATGTTATTAGGCTGTGCTAGCTTTTCCTTCTCTGTGTTCCAGAAGATTTTCACAAATATATGTGGATTATATATTATTTGAAGACATGTGCATGTACTGCTTTTTGCCATATTTTTTTTAAAAAATGATCTTGGATTGTATTGGTTGTGTGGCACTCCTGAACAAAGACAGGGAGAAAGTGCTCAGCGTTCTCCTTGCATCTTCAAAGCATAGAACTGTGAGGATTCTCCTGCTCTTACATCCCAGTATCCCTTACTATGCTGGGATTAACTTTCTTTGTTCTTCCTACCTGGACTCTGTTGACTACCTATTCCCAAGAAGCATTGAGGCTACTCTGTTGTAACTTTGCCTGATTTTGTCTTTGGGCCTTTTCAAGTGATCACACAAATGTTCTCAGATGACATTTCTTGACTTGTCAGAAAATTATACCTATCAGTTGACAAGGGAGTGAACTTCCCACCCCTGGGCCCACCCTTGGAGTCCACACTAGCATAAGAAAGTCACATAAGCATTGCCTTGAGGTTCTCTAGTTTTTCAGGTCAGGTCATTCTAATTCTCTCAAGAATATCACTGAAACTGTGGCTCCCAAACAGTGGCATTTTCTTTGTAGTGTTTCTATTTGCATTTCACCGAGAATTCATTATACTGAAACTTATCCCCATGAAGCGATTTAATATTCATGCAGAGTTTCTCCCTCTGCACTTAATTAAAACAGGGTATAATTCAGAATTGGTGTGACTAATTGAAACAATGATGCCTTGTTCAATCATGTACTGTGTACATTAGAGAGAATCTAATGGCCTTTCTGTTTGGTTGTTAATAAATTGCAGAAGGCTTTACCGTTGAAGGGCTTCGCCTTTTCTCTTGAAATAGTAAGAGGTGAAGAGCTCCTTTCTCTTCTTATTTTATGAACACTGTGAACAGTTTGGGTATACCTCTTCTGGTTGAAAGGTCTCATCTCCAAATATCACTGTGCCTTAAAAAAACAAAACAAAACAGAATTTCATCCATTAACGGTTTGCCTAGCACTGTTGCTCCTTTCTTGAACATGTCAAGGTGACACTCCCAGGACTGAGGATGGGGAAGAAACATGTTCACTTCATGCTTTGCTTCCAGCCATTGGTTAAAGACTGGGTGTATCCACTCTGCATAATTATAGCAGTTTCACACACATTTTTTTACTATAGTTATTTAATTTGATTAATCTTGATACAAAATATAGCTTAAACAAAGCAAAGTTAATTACAAACAAAACAGAGTTAATTACAAACAAAGCAAAGTTATTTACAGGTTCTTGAAACATTAAGTTCCAATACACCAATAACTTCCACAACACAAATTGTCACAAGAACAAAGCCTTACAACATTGTAATTACTTTACTTTTCATTTCTTTTTCCTTCTTTTCCCTTCTTCTTGACCTCCTCAGACTAACTTATCCAAAGAGTTTCTATTGATATTATAAACTCCATACCATCTTTTGCTTCTTAATATCTTATTTCTGTTCTCTAAACCTGTTATTTCCTATTACCAACACTTATTATACCAACGCAATTTGCCCTTTCCCTCTATATTGCACCCTCTAAATTACTTCACTCTAGAAACCGGCCTATTTATCTTTCCTGCCAAGAATCAACTTTAAATACCCAATGTTTGTTCAAATAATCTGTTATTAACTTCCATTCTTTATTCAACTTCTCTATATTCCCTTTATTTATTATCCGAATCAACTTGTCATTGTTTTTCATCTCTAACAACTTGTTTAACCACTGTTCAATTTCTGGTGCTTCTTTCATTTTTCACTTCGCAGATATCTTAAGTCTTGCTGCTGAAACTAGATATAGCATCACCTTCCAACGTACCTTTTCCACTTGTTTCTCTAACACCGATGTTATATTTAATAAATTTAATTTTGGGTCCATACTGAAGCTTATTCCCAGCATCTTTTGCATTAATTTATGTATCTTTCCCCAGAATTTCTTTATGACTGGGCAGCCCCACCACATATGATGCATTGACCCGACCTCCTGCTTGCATCTCCAACACTTCTTATTTTCTAATTTGTAAATCATACTTAATCTTGCTGGTATAAGATACCATCTATTGGCAATTTTCAGGTAATTCTCTTTCAGATCTTGATTTGACATAAAGTCGTTTGTATACCAAGCATTCTCCCACTCATCCAGTCACACAGTTTTAATTGTCATGATCTCTTCCTAGGGAATCCTGGAATTTGCAGTTTGGTGAGGTACTTAAACTTTTCTGCTAGAAAGCTCTAGTCTACTCCCCTGTACTACAAATCTCTAGCAGAGAACTCTAAATTTCTCCCCAAACTACAAAATTCAGGATTCCATGGAATTGGGTCATGGCAATTAAAATGGAGTTCAACTGCTATCATTGTACAGCACTTACAATTGTACAGACATAATTGTACAATTGTAATTTCCTAGGTGGAAAATTACCTTTTTAGATTATCGCCCCTATAATTCCCTAGCTGCCCATGTTGTTTAGGGGATTCTGAAAGGTACAGTTGGTCCTCCACATTTGCAGATTTAACTTTTGCAGATTTGATTATTCGTGGATTATTTGCTGCCACTTCTGCTGCTGCCTTATGCCATTTTTAATAGGAACTGCAAGCCTTGCAAGAATGAGAGAGATGGTGAACATGGGGCAAAGCTTTTAAATTCCTAATAAAAATGGCCTAGGACAGCAGCAGAGGTGGCTGCAAGCCCTGCCAACTGCCTGCTTCTGCCTTGTGAAGGAACCCCACTACCTTGAAGGCATCCATGGTGGTTTGAATACACGGATCATACTTTTTATGTGTGTTAAATATGGTTGGGGGGTAGAGATATTCATGTTGGTGGTGGAGTAGTTGGGGGTGTTTGTTTCTACTCCCACAACCTTTTCCCTTATTCCTCATTTCTGTTTTCACCTCCCGTTTTGGAAGCTGATTAAAATACAACAAAGTGAGGAGATGAGCAAAACTGATGAAAGGAGAGACAATGCCATCAATTTAAAGCAGTAAAAAAACTTTTGCAGGGGTCCTGCAACCCTAACCTCAGTGAATGTGGAGGACCAACTGTATTGTCCAAAGAAAATATCAACTCTCCCAGGCTTTTGGTGCAGGTAGGACTGCTGCCTTGCTATATATGCATTGTGGATCATGAGGCTATGCTGACCAGGGTATTAGCATTTATTAGGGTCACCCAACATAGACAGATCAAAAGGAATCAGACTAAAGGTATGTTAGCATGCCCTACTACCCTTCCCCATGAGATTCCATAACTTGAACATATTAGACACTTTTTGGGGTCACTTTGGCTGGGAGGTTGGGCAGACTGGAGATCAGCCAAAGATCATGATGAGCTGGGATGTGTCTAGAAATATAATGGTGGGAAAGCCCAAGTTAAAATAATGGTGAGAAAGCCCCTTCAATAATGGGTTTATGCTAACAACCCAGTCATTAAGGGGTATGTGCTAATCCTTTCTTCCCGCTTTGGGCATTTCAAGCAATAATTCAATCATGCAAACAAGTGACCATTCCTCATTCCATAACTTACAGAAATCACTCCTCACACCCCCTCCTGTCCAACCTTAAGAGTTTGTTGCAAGACCATCTATGTTTTAATTAAAGCAATCAGTTGAGTTTTGGTTCCTCTTGTCTATTTGGTGGGAAAGCCAGCCAGGCTTTGTCATAACCAGAGTATCCCTTCAGTATATGAAATAGGGTATAAATATTAGGGTCCAGACCCCAGCAAAGTGTGCACAAACGGACCCTGTCACTCTACCGGATTCTCTGTGTCACCCTCAAATACCAGTCTGAGTATCTTCACTGCAGGGAACTCTACTCCTTGAGCGTATCTTCCTGGACCTCTCTCTATCCACCCTTTCTGCCTTACTCTGCTATACACTGTATGGTTCTTAACAGTGTACGTGTTGTATATTAGTGTGTCCTCTGTATTTTTTTTCCAATAAAAATACTTTGTTTGACTTCAACTGGAGTGCTCTCTACAGTTAGTACTGGTATACATAGGTAAAAAGATCCCTGAAGTTACCCTTCTCTCATAGGCCTACTGTTTGATCTAATAATTTCCCCTAACTAGATTTTTAGCATCATGGGTGGGACTATAACATACCCCTCACCTCTTAGGTAGTCCTATTCATCTGTCCTGTCCTTACTAGAGTCTTTACTATGGGCCTACAGAGAAGTAAGGCTAGAGAAAACAGGTTCACCCTGGGTGGAAAAGTTCAGGAGCCAGCCTACGGGAAGTTATACATGACCAAGGTCAGTAAAATAAAGGTTAGGTATTGCTTCAGCTAAGTGTCAAATGCACAGCAAGCCTTTAAGTCTATACTGTAAAATAAAAGAAAAAAACATAATGGATCAGAGCACATTTCAAAGTCTGAATCCTCATGACTTTTACTTTAAAAGCCAAATAATCATCAAACCGTAGTTTGTCTGTGTATCCACAAATTGTCAGGAGTTGGTGACTGAATCCCAGTTTTAAAATGGCCAAACAACTGCAGAAATCATGCTGGGTCATGATGACTGACTCCATGACTCTGATTAGGGTACACAATTAGGGTGTCATTAGGGTACACAAGGAGCATAGCAGACACCTGTGTGTACACCAAGGGGGCAGGTGACAGTGCTGTCATGCTAGTCATCTATGTGGATGACCTCTGTGTGGCAGCAAAGAGTGTCAAAGATGTCAAGAAAGTGCAGGTGGAGTTAGAAAGCCAGTTCAAGTTAAAGGACTTAGGCAACCTGAGGTGTTATTTAGGCATAACGGTAGAAAGAACCAATAATGGAGAATTTTTCCTCACTCAGAAGAAGAAGATTGACAGTTTAGTGGCCAAGTGTGGGTTAAGGACACCAGTGACCACTGATTTTGTAAACCTAGAGGCAGAACAGGAGTTTGAGAGGCTGGACCTGTACCACTCAGTGGTAGGCAGTCTGTTGTTTATTGCAAACAACACAAGACCTGACATCAGTTTTGTAGTTAAGGTGCTCAGTAGAAGAGTCTCCAAGCCAAGAAGGGTGGATTGGGAAGCCCTGAAGAGAGTAGTTAGATTTCTCAACGAGACCAGGGACATGAGCTTGAAGCTGACAGGAAGTCAGGTGATCAACAAAGCAGAACTGTGTAGCCATTAGTACCACTGAAACGGAATTTGCAGCCTTGTCTGAGATGGCAAGCGAGGTACAATGGATAAAGCAGATGCTTGCAGATCTTGGGGAGCCATGCCAAATACCTGTTGAGGTGCACGAGGACTCACAAGCCTGCATAGCTATGGCAGAAGCAAAAAATCTGAAATGTAGGACAAAATACATTGCTGTACGCTACCAAAATGTGAGGCAGTTAATACAGGAAGTTGTCTTGTGTCTGAGGTACTGTCCATCTGAGGACAATGTTGCAGACCTGCTCACAAAAGTCCTTCCAGCAGGAAGCCATGAGGAGATGGCAAAGAAGCTGGGCCTTGTCACTAGTGTGTAAAGTGAAAAGGTAAAAAAAGGGAAAAGTCAACAGATAGACGATTAATGTCTAACAATGTATGTGAATAATGTTATGTTGCAATGATAACATGTGTCCTGCGCAGTCGTTTGACCATTTTGGAGGGGATTGTCAGGAGCTGGTGTCTGAACCCCAGTTTTAAAATGGCCAAACAACTGCAGAAATCATGCTGAATCATGATGACTGACTCCATGACTCCGTGAACTGCCAGTCATGCCTAATCATGCCACAGCTGCATGAGAAGAAGGGTTACTAGAGGGCAAAGCCATGTAATAGGAAAATCTGATGCAATGTAACCATGTGGTTGAATAAGCCAATGCTGTACTGATGTGTATATATGTGAGCCAGAACAGAGATCATTCTCTTCCTGTGACTCTGTGATGCCTGGAGTAGCACTTTGATTGTAGATATTGTGAATAGCTGAAATTACTTTGAAGATTAAAGCACCTCCTGTTTTCTGGAGGCCAAACACTCTGTGTGTGAATATTCTTGGGAAAGGGTTGCTACCAAGTCTGCTGAGACAGTTTTTGGCTTCTGCCAGGGATTGAATGTCCTATCATCCTCTGATACAAATGTATGTTCTATGATTTGATGGTAGTTTTGTTCACATCCTACATAAATAACACAAGAATCTATATGTTTGTTCTGTGATGGTGTTGGCTTGCGTTAAATCTGTGATTTATATTGAGAAGTTGTTAGACACCAATTGGATGGTGGCCGAAGGGGCTGCCTTTGGGATTCTGGGAGTTGTAGTCCAAATGTATCCCCCCCCCAAAGCTCTGGACTGAAGTGCTGCTATAGTTCCCAGTGCCACTTCTGAATACAACCCCCCATACACACGCAAGCCACAGAGCAAGTAATCATTCATATAAGTACAGGGCTCCTGTGTTCAGGAACGTCCACTTCTTTGACAGGACCATTCCATGATTGCCCATTATAGGAATTACACAATAGCTTCAGGTGGGTGTTGGAACACTTGTAGCTGGAGATGACTGATTTTAGAGCTATGCAGTCTGTGTAATCAGAATATTTTTAAAATGTTTTTTTCAGCCCACACAGGACAACTGGATTGCTCCCTACTCCCACTGTGCATTGTACTACTGCAGTCTGAATTGTTAAATCTTTAGCAATAGTTTGTATAACAGCTTTACTAAGGTATCCTAAGTTAGAAGTCAGAAATGAGTAATAAAGCAATAAATTGCCATTTTTGTGCATTACGCTTGCCTGTCCATTGTCTTAGTAATGTGTGTAACTATTTGGAATAAGAGGATAATAAATTACTTGACTATTAAGTTGCTTCAATGAATTGCAAACCTTGTCCACCTGTTATCATGAGTATTTATGCCACTAGGTTGGATTTGTGTACTTTTTGTTTGGCAGTAGATTATCGTTTACCTTTAAATATTTGGATGGTTATTTGAAATCATGTCTTCCTTGTCTGTGCTTCTTGCTTACACATGACTTTCTTTCTCTTCCTCCATCCAATCCCCTGAGCCTTTTCGTCTTTATTTGACTCCCTGCACTAGGAGTGGGCAATATGTAGCCACCTGCCTGTTTCTGAGGTCCATAGTCCACTCCCCCATCTGCACCAATTTCAGCAGCTCATCACTGAAGTTCAGGAGTGCAGTGGCACAACTATCTCATTTCCACCTTAAAACAAAGGCCTATGGGTAGTGTGCACCTTGTTATAAAAGAGAATTGCATTCCTGAAAGTCTCGTAGAAGTATGATTCTACTTTAATAGAAGGTGCCTGCTCCTTGCATACCTTGTTTAGGGGAGGTGGACTGTGCCACTGAATTTCAGTCTAGCCTGGACTGAATTCTGGGTGTTGGAACTGAATCCAAGATCCTTTGTTCTGTATCATACCACCATCCAAGCATTCTTTTCTGAAGTCACTTCAAGTTATGCTCTGCTTAGATAGCGGTCTTCTTTTTTTTCACTTTCTAAATCTGTCTCTTCTCTTCCTCTAGATTGGATCTCACCTCTCTAAGGTTACCCAGTTACCCATCTAATGATAGCTAAAGACTCTTAGGAAAAGAGCTGTGCAGACAAAGCAGTGAGTGACTCTTCTGCCTGCCCTGTCCTTCTGTGACATCAGAGCAACTCAGTGAATTATTGGCAGAAACTTGGACACCACAAAACCCACTCCCTGCTTTACAACATTAATGCTTACCAAAAGCTATTTTCAAATCAACTTTGCTTCATCAGTCAGTCAGGAGATTTTCACATGGAGCCAAAATGCTCTGTTACTGCCCCACCTCCTCTCCCATTCCTGCCACGGAATAAGGTAAATCTTTCACACACTTACCGTACCTTAATTCTGCTGCAGGAACAGGCTCCCTCTCCCCTTGCTGGCCAGCTGTAAATGCAACCATCGTAAAGCTGCTTTTATGACCGGTCATCTGAAATCCTGGCTGCTATCGCGTGATAACGGCTGGGCGGTAAATTTAAAAAATAAAACTCCCCCAAACATAAAATCAGTTCACCAAGCACAAAAACACACTTTAAATCATACAATCAAAGCAAGGAGGATAAAATAAAGGGTGCCACTTACTTGGATGTCCAAATTGTACCAGGAAGTGCTCGGAATGGACCTCCCCTCTGCGGCTGTCATTTCAGAACAGGAATGGGGCTCCTGTTCGCACACCCATGATTGCGTGATAGTGACGGAATGGGGTGTCTATTCATGATAAAAAATCATGATTACATTGTTCCAGAACAGTCACGGGAGCAGGATGGATGCAGGATGGAATGGGGTCAATGTCATCCGAAAGGGAAAACCTTTCCCAACCCTGTTCTGTTCCTGCCACAGGATATATAGCCCATGTGAAAATCTCCTCAGACAGTTGTAATTTTTAGTAACTAGCCATTTTATTTTATTTACATTTTATTGTAACAGCCATTAGACAAATATACTACAAACATCACCTTTGCACTCAAGCATAAGGCCAAAGATAAGAATTTAGCTGTTCTATTACATATTTGTTACAATCACTCAATAAAAAGCACAGTTTTTCCAGGGGTGACCACCCTGTCACCCTAGTCAACAATGGGGAAGATATATATATCTTTCCCTAATATCAGAATAATCACTACACTCTAAAACAAAATGGGCAATATCATCCACAATTAAGGAGTCACAAAAGCAGACTCTCCTTTCCTTAGGGGTAACCTGGATGTGTCCTGTCAAATCTGCCTTGCCCATGCCAAAGCCAATCTCATTTTAGTGGAGGTTAGATCAAAGAGATAATTTGGAAAAATTAAAGCAGGAGTGGTCCAAATATACATAAAATGTATTTGATAAACAGCTTGATATATCAGACATTCAGGACTGCATTCTGAGTATGTGTATAGTAACAAGGAAAATGGAGTTCAACAGAACTACAAAATGTAGAAACATTTCCAGAGATTGCTTTGCATTTGCTAGGAAAAGGGACAAGATTATTATACTTAGTTTTGTCACTGCATGTGGAAGAGACTAAGGTCTTTATCAGACCTAACCCCCCATTAATGTGCGTGTGCCACTAAAGCTAATAGTGAACTTCTCCCGGCAAAAGCACCCCCTCCCATCAGACCTACCTTTAGCAGTGTGACAAGGCAGCTCTGGCAGTAACGGAGCACGAACGGAGCTCCGTTTACTTCTGGGTTCCTGATCTCGGCAGTTCTTGTGAGAAGATGCTAGTGTGGCAAATTTGAAAACAACAAAGACACAAAAAACCACACAAGCACAGAAACACACTTTAAAAGTCCTACACCGGATTCTGCCCCCCCCCAAAAAAGAGTGCCCCCTACCTGGCTGCCGCAATCTCTCCCGGAAGTATTCTTTTATTGATGCTGCATTCATGTGAGCACAATGCTGCAAGGATTCAAACTCTGGCAGTGCTGGCAACAAAGCACCATGGGACATCTGTTCACAGCTTAGGCCATCAATAAAAAGGAGTGGGTTTTAGACTTTATATGATCATGAAAGGATGATGTCATCTGGCATGCTCACCCTTTTGTGATCCTTAGGTGTCGTTATGACACCATATTTGTCTCATCTGATAAAGTCCTAAATGATTATAAATCTACATTTCAGATAGTGATTTACTATGTATTCAGTTTAACAAGTGGCCGGGGCCAAGAAGTACCTGCAAATCAAAGCTACACATCCTAGAAAGTTTAGTAGTTTTGAAACCAGCTTTGAATGGCCTGCCTTGGAAACAGGAGACAATTAAGATGTGATGGTTGTGAAAACATTTATTTCAGCAGTTGTTTCTTACGGAGCCCTGGTAGCACAGTAGTTAAATGCCAGTACTGCAGCCACAACATTGTGAGTTTGATCCTACAGGACTCCAAGGTTGACTCAGCCTTCCATCCCTCTGTAGGTCAGTAAAATGAGTACCCAGCTTGTTGGGGGCAATTAGCTAACACATTGTAAACCGCTTAGGGAGTACTTTGCACTATACTATAAGCGATATAAAAAAATAAATGCTATTGCTATTGATAATGAAATGTTTTCATTCATTTTAAAATACTCACATGTAGTGCAATTGTTACCACTAAGACAGGTGTGGAATTACTACATGAATATTGGACTACAACTCTAGAGACCATGGTTCAATTCCCCGCTCGGCCATGAAAACCCACTGGGTGATCTTGGACAAGTCGCACACTCTCAACCTCATCATAGGTTTGCTTTAGGGTCACTATAAGTTGTAAATGACTTGAAGGCACACAACAACAACAACAACCACAACCAACAACACCTTGTTTTCACACAACATTACAACAACAACTAATAAAGAAGGCCTGAAAATGCATTAACACTAATAGCCTCCAAAGGGAAAGTCATATTGTATCTCATCCATGGCTGAGAACCTACATTGCATTCATAGCTACATAAACATAGTTACAAATGACCTAAGGAATTGACTCCCAGAACCCACCTTAAACCTGAGGGAGCCACTCCAAGTGACAGAGTTATGTGGTGTGGGCAATTGGGATGCTTCAGGATGATGTGGCTAACTCCCTCCTACCCCCAAGCTGCCTTGAGATGAGGAAAGGCTCCCCTACCCAGCATGGCAGATCTCCATACATCAAAGCATGTCTGTCAAGTTTTAGGTGGGCTCTGGGAATATTTATGATCATAGCAATGGTGCCATGATCATGAATATGTAGGATATCTGAACACAAAGCAGCTATAGATCTGTAACTCTAAATTACAAATCCATAACTGCAATTTAGGAGGCCAGCCCATATCTCTAGATATATCAACATAGACATACACAGGTGTGTAACCGCACATGAGTGGCAGCTAGTGCTTTCTATTCTCCATATTCTGGACTTTAAAGGAGCTACCCCAAATAGGTTCAGCGCGTTGGAAAGTTCTTAATGGTTCAGACTCAACCCAGAGCAAATTCATTACCTGATTGGCTTGGATGCCACCAGCTGCCACTGGCACAAATACTGTACAATTTTTGACATTGATATGGCAAGTATTGAAATGAGCACTTAAAAGGGCCTTTCTGTGTGAGATTCATTTCTGGTGCGTCAACAAATGCACAATGGTTTCTCATTAGTTGTGCATGTCTTAATTGAAAACTCAAACTTTAATATAAAGTTTGTACTGTACTGTATTGTACCTGGCTGTGGTAAAAATGGATCTCAGTTTACTGGTACCTCTGCTTAAGTTTAGCAAACTCTCTTTCTCTCTCTGCTCTTTCACACTACATAATTGTAGCATGCTTATCCCACTACAACTGCCATGACTGCCTCCTATGGAATCCTAAGGTTTGTAGTTTTGGATTGCACTAGAGGAGCTCTCTCACTGAGAATCCTAAATAATGCTGCCTAACTGGCCAATCCCAGGATTTTTTGCTATGACAGTTAAACTGGAATCATAGCACTGTAATTCTGTGGAATGAAATGGCCTTCTCTCCCTCTCTCTCTCTTTAACCTGCATTCAATTCATTCTTTTGCTCTGTTTCAGCCAAGAGGCAAGCTGTCATCCTGACAGTTTTGGTAATCTCTCATTTTATCTGAGATGTATCATTCAGTGAATCATAGTGCATGATAAATATGTTATACCTCCCTTTTTAGTACTTTGGACTGAGTCCTTTTCACTAAATAAAATTGCAATCTATCCACGCCTACTCAGAAATGAGTTCCATTGAGTTTAATAGGATTTACTCCTAGGTAAATAAGTATAGGGCTGTAATCTTAATTGTGGTGTGTAGTACCCCCACCTCATCCCCATTTGCAATCAATGGCATTTTGATTATACTTTATATTTGAGAGTAGATGGTATATTTAGCATCCCTAATGTATACAGCTTTAAAAGAATGAAAGAATGTTGTATCTCAGAAGAGTAAGGCAGGATAACTAGTCTATTCAGTCCAATAAGTCATGAGTAACTTCCTTTGTACAAATGAATTACAAACCACAGAATAGCAGTGGGGCTCTGGTGTGTGCGTGTTTCAAATCTAAAAGAATACAGCATCAAATTTTGGAAAAAGCCCCCTCCTCATTTCCTCTAATGTTTGAAATAAATGAAGCTCCTGGTAACCATGGTATTTGGATGACATCACAGTAACCACGACAACAAAACTGGAATGGTGTCATTGGAGCCCCTCTCTCCAGCACAGGCATACAATATTTAATAGATATTTCCAACATGTGGAGGAGTGTCGCTTCTCATTTTATGAATTGTCTAAAATTGCACTTTGTAGCCTTTAAAGTTAGGTTATCTTCTGTAACTTGGATGCTGTGGCCCTACCGCTTAGAACATCATGGTGGAAGACTAAGAGCATCGGTGTGACATTGTCCTGTACACATTTGGTGAAACCAGAGCTGTGAGCATAATTCAAATGTAGAAATTCATATGAATATAATTCAAATGACAAAGTATATCAGAAGTATGCAATCCAAGAAGCCATCAGAGGAACAGCTAGGAAAAACATAAAGCAGTATAAATAGTACAGACATACCTCAGTTAACAAAACCGCTGACAAAGAAGATTCTTTTAACAAAGGACTGATCTAAATGAGACAAAAAAAAAGTGGATTGCTCTGCAGTAATGGCAATTTGCAGTAGCTGCTATTTGTCTTAATGGGATTTCTTGGCAGAATGCAGGCATGCAAAGCTATCTGAGTTTGCTGTGCAAACAAACATGCCTGTGAATGAAGATGGCGGCCGCAAGTGAATTACTCACATTTTTATTTATCTCAATTTGCTGCCGCTGGACAGTATTTTTAAAAAAAATATATATCCAAGGTGCAAAAGAGCGACCTTTCACTTTAACAAAAAAGCAAACCTCCCTGTTTTATTGCCTTAGTGCTCGCTTGCTATGGTGAAAATCCAACATTGTGGCTGCAGGCGCTTGCCTTGTTAGCAAGCTCTGCCCTGTGCACGTCTGACCAATCAACTTGCAACTTCCACTGTATAGAGAAAGCAAAGCAAATTGAATCGTTTGTTCCAATGAGCAGGAATGAGCATTCCCTCTGCTGTTTTTTAAAAAACTTTGGGGAAAGCTGCGAAGGCTTTTCCCATGCAGTATATAGCAGTTTTGGCCCCCCTCCTTCCCAAAATGTCAAAATTATGTGGAATCCCATTGAGACGTTTTGTATTCTCACATTCTGCCATCTTGATTCACAGCTTTGCAGATAGCTTTGCATGCCTGCATTCTGCCAAGAAACCCCATTAAGACAAATAACAGATACTGCAAATTTCCATTACTGCGGAGCAATCCACATTTTTTTGCCTCGTTTAGATCAAGCCCTTTGATCTCACATTCTGTGAGGAGTATTTTCACCATTTAGACAACCCCAAAGTCTTTTTGTGCCTCCCCAGCCTCCCCTTTATTCTCTGTCTAGCTTGAAATTTTTCAGCAGCATTGGAATTGGAAGGACGGTGAAGGAGGGCTGGTGCCAGGTTCCAACAGTATGTCTGCAGTAAACAGAGCAATAAAACTTGAGTCAGGAAAGAATGGGATTCTACTCTAGTTGATCATTCTGCCTCTGTGTGTGCCTGCTTGCAACAGACAAGGTAAACAGCAGCTGCTTCCAGAATCCATTACTGAACATGCATGCACAGCAAACAAAAAACAAAGGGAACAAAAGGGAGAGCAGATAAGTGTGCCTCGCCAGCTACCTCCAGCATGTTAAACACACACACACAAACACACACACCAGCATAGATCTAGAAGTTTGGCCACCAAAATGGAAATCACAAGAACAGTAGAGGCCGGTGAAAGAAAAAGTAATCCCTGGATACATTTTGGAAGAAGTCTTCAGGCAGTCTCCAGAAGGTTCAACATGTTTTTGTTTTTTATGCAAGGCTTACCTGCCTGATAGTTTCATTACATGTATGCATCATGTAAGATGTTGGATAAAAAGGCTGCTGAAACATGTTGAACTGCTCCTCTTTTTTATGGTGCAGGAACTTATCCTTATACTTCCCATGTGGTACCAAATTTTCTGTTAAAGAAGTAATGTTCAGGAACACATCTACTTTGTTAATGGAGATACAGGTTGACCCCCGTATCCACAGATCTGGTATCTAGAGTTTCACTTATCCACGTCAAAAAAAATTATGTTCTCTCTAGGTATTTTTAGGTCCTCCAATGCAATTTTCTTGTCAACTTCTGGTGTTCATCTTATTGAAAATAATAAGGTTTCCTATTATCCACAGTTTCAGGTATCCATGGTGTGTGTGTGTGTCTTGGAAAATGTCCTCAGCAGATACGGAGGTCAACCTGTACTTTGTTAACCTTCATAATAAAGCCAATGCAACACACACATACATACACAAATATATATATACACACACAATGTTTGCACCAGCTTTTCAGATCAGAAAAAGTTTGGGCACTATTCTTTTCAGATCACAATTCCTAAACTGAAAAGATTTCAGGAAAATTGGTAAACTGCAAAATAAATAAATACCATGAGAACAGAAGATGTTATTTAAGTGAAACTGCTAAACTGGTTCATATATAACCTTCTGAATGGCTCATTCTAACACAGAAACCCTATAATTTACCTGGCTTGCACCCGGCTTCTGGAGGCAATTAGCTAGCACACATTGGAAAGCGCTTAATGCGGTATAGATGTGTAAAATGCTATTGCTTAATAATTTGTAAGCTGCTCTGAGAGCCTTTGTGGCTGAAGAGTGGGGTATAAATACCTAAATAAATAAATAACAAGCTGCTCCTGCCATCAGTCAAAATAAGGACCCCCCCCCACGATAGTCTAGAATTTAAATCTAGTGATGACCCTAATTTCAGCACTAGGAATAGTGGCTGAAAGTTAGCAAGCCATGTCACTAGGAGGTATCATACAGAGCATAGAGCTATTCCCCACCCCCAAACCCTGCAGTTAGCTCTCTACTACCACCATCCTGCCTTCACTGCAGTTTATTTTGGCAGGCAACCAATATGACAGCAGTAGAGGCTTCTAGCCTGAACAAGAAGGGCACCTTATCCCTAAAATTTTGGGGTGGGACCCCCTTCCTGGTCTTGTCACAGTCTATGAATGGCAGAGATTATTTAATGGTCGCAGGAGCAATGCAAACCAAGAGGGGTACAGCAGCTACCCTAAAGTAGTGAGCCATCAAACCACAGGTTGTACCATCAAATTAAAGTAGGCTCTGGTCCTGGACTGACTCTGACCACATAGGCTTGTCATCAAGTCTTCCTGAATTGTCCTGTAAGAGGGCTTCCTGTTTCAATGCAGCTCTGCCTCAACAAGACAGTTTCTTTGATCTGTATCATTTAAATGTTCTCCAATCTTGCCTGGTTTTTGTTTTGTCCTTCAGTCCTGATTTTAATCTGGATTTCTGGTTTGCTTTTTGACTCCCCACAGAAGCCAAAATGACCAATGCAAGGTTGGTCATATCATGAGATGGACATATCATGAGATGACAGGACTCATTGGAAAATATGATAATGTTGGGAAAAGTAGAAGATAGGAAGAAAAGAAGAAGACCACATCACAGATAGATTGACTAAATCAAGGAAGCCACAATTTTGAGTTCGCAAGATCTGCGCTCGCAAGACCTGAGTAGCTGATGACTGGGATTCTTGGAGGTCATAGGGTTGCCATAATTTAAAGCTGACTTGATGGCAAATCACAACAACAATTTTTCATACCTGGTTCATCTCAGGAGGGTATGGGGCACAGCTAGACAGGAGAATTAATAGTGAAAAATAGCGCCTTACCTCCTTATCTCAGCAGTGTTCATTTGTGCCCATGACTCATTCCCAAGATCGCTGGCATGAACACTTGGCCGAGTTTGCAGTTTACATGGAGCATGGCCCCGAAAAAAGATGGTGGCCGTGAAGGAATTGCCGGCCAAAAATCTCCCTCCATTCTCCCTCCTTTCCCCACTTAAATGACAGATGCAGAAGAGCAGTTTTCTGCTTTTAAAAAACTTTTTTTCTCTGCTGTTTGAACAATTGTGCAAATGATTGTTCACCTACAAAAAACAACAACAATGGTGGCTCCAGCTGCTTCATCCCTTGCAAGCCTGTCCCTGCCAAGGTCTGACCAATCATGTTTGAGTTCTTTTATGTGCCCCTATTCGAATTGGGTGTTCAGACAACCTGTTATACACATTTTCACACATTTTTTTAAAAAAAGATAGCGAGAAACAGTGAATGCTGTTATCACAATCTATTTGGAGTTTTCAGGCCCCGTCCTTCCCAATATGGCGAATCCTGGCAGGAGCTCATCTGAACAAAAGGTATTCTGCCCGCATTCTTTGTGGACTTTTTTTGTCCTCTAAACAACCCCATGGTGTTTCTTTCTATACCTTTTGCTAAGCAGTGTTTCACCTGAATAGACTTTGTAGTGTTGTTGTGTTCCTTTAGACATTTCTTTGCTCCTTTGGGAACACTTGAGATGTTATTGTGACAAATAACAAAGGTTGAAGTATAGATTTTTTGCATTCCACTATCAATGTTGTGTCCCATTCAGGAATGAGAGTGACATTTTGGAAGCAATTCGCTTTGAGTAATGAAACCGTCTTCCTTCCCTCCTCATGTGCAAATCTGTTTTTACCTGCTGTGTTGAGCTCTGACTCAGAGCATGCCAAAAGCTACTAACGATGTGTGCCCCACTGGGAAAATCACTGGGATTGGGCTCACCAGAATTTTCTGTCACCAAGTTACTTTCTGACTCAGAACAAGGTCTGTAACAGCACTGGCAGTAACATGCACTGTAGATGAGTCATGCCGACACATTAATTTGAACATAAAAAATCTAAAATGTGGGCAGATGATCCCTCCCAATAGCCATGTGGCTCTGAAATATTCCCCATTCCCTAAAGCCATGCATAAAGATAAATCAGTTTTTACTATCATCACAATTCCACTCCTTATACAGCAGTCATGAAATCAATTACTGTATGTCTAATATACCTCTGCCCTATGCAATCCATGCTCTTGGCCACCACAAAAACCTCCAGTTGACGCTTACTGGAGCCCCACCTTTTCAGGCAGCTGAAGAATGAGAGAGCAGCACATTAAATTGAAGGTTTGGCAGATTCCAGGAAACTTTGCTGAGGTTTGGTGATAAGGAAGCTTAATTGGAAGGAAGATGATTAACACCAGTGAAACCCTTTTTATTTACAGAATCATAGAGTTGGAAGAGACCACAAGGGCCATCCAGTCCAACTCCCTGCCATACAGGAATATATAATCAAATCATTCCCAACAGATGCCCATCCAGCCTCTGTAAAAAAAAACAACCTCCAAAGAAGGAGACTCCACCACACTACGAGGCAAGTGCATTCCTCTGTCGAACATCTCTTACTGTCAGAAAGTTCTTCCTAATGCTTAGGTGGAATCTCTTTTCATGTAGTCTGAGTCCATTGCTCTGTGTCCTTGTCTCTGGAGCAACAGAAAGCAAGCTTTCTGCATTCTCAATATGACATCCCTTCAAATATTTAAATATGGCTATCATGTCCCCTCTTAATCTTCTCTTCCCCAGGATAAACATACCCAGCTCCAAGACTCAGTTGAAAACGCAACATCCCCAATTCACATCTGACTTTTCCATGAACTTAACTGTTCGCCTTAGGTAAGCTGCTCATCTCTCAACCTTTTACCCCATCCTTCTGCTGGAAGTGTGTGTGTGGGATAATATACAGGCTTATCTTTGCTGGTGTGTTACTGAGATGATGCAAGTGAAACACTGCATGATCTCAAGCACTATAGGGGCAGGGAATCTTTTTCTTATGAAGAGCCCCTGATGCATGGAAACTCATCTGGGGATGCAGCCTGCGGTGGGCAAAGCCAAAGCTGATAGTGGTATAAGATAGAGTGGGCAGTTTTGCAGCACTGCACAATTGTGTAGTGATTCTTCTGTGCAGCACAATGCTTCTTCACACACCCCATGCATATGCACCCACACACAAGGCAGAATTGAAAGTGGTTCCCAGAGTGGTAACCCAAGAAGCAAAAGTACAGCATCTGGGCAGTTGAACAACACTGATAGCCACTGATGACTACATGAAGACAGCAGTATGCAGCTCTTCGCCTATAGGTTCCCCACACCAGCACTATACAAACGCTGATTGTTGCATTACTGTTGTTGCTGTTTATTAAAGACATCTGGCCTTTGTTTATTGAAAGCTTGTCAAGACCTTTTGGTCATTTGCTTTCCTCCAGCTACATAAATAAATAACAAGCTGCTCCTGCCATCAGTCAAAATAAGGAACCCCTCCCCCCCACGATAGTGCCTGATGTCTGATGGGCCTTCACCCATACTGCTATTATTTATTTATTTATTTATTTACAACCTGACTTTCTCCCAGTACAGGATTTGGGGCAATTTCTTAGCTTGGAAATGCATACTTTATATAGGGACAGTTGATTATTTCATTTATTTATTATGTACATACACACATACATGTATGTATTTATCTTTGATTTGATTGTGTATTCCTGCATGGAAGGGAGTTGGACTGGATGGCCCTTGTGGTCTCTTCCAACTCTATGATTCTATGATCTCTTGATTCAGTTTGTTTTCTGCTGTGTTACCCAAATTGCTAGTCAGGTTATTAATAGGTTGGGGAAATTAGCAGCAACTTGACTTTAGCAATGCAATAGGGGGCAACCAGGTGATCTTGAACCTATGTATACCAGTACTAACCTGGATAGAACACACACAAATGTGAAATTAATTATGGCTTTTATTAAGATTTCAAAAATAACACCAATCACGTACATAGTCATGCAAGAAACATTCACACAAGCCTATAGAAAGCAGTGGGAAGGACTTGGATAGAGGAATAGCAAGAGAGTTTGTTGTAGTTTATATGACCTGTCCTGTAGTCCAAAGTCTCAAGGCAGAATGGCAGCGTGGATGGATGAACAAGAAGTGGCTAACACAGAGGAATGTAGTTTCCCCAGGAATGAAATCTGTGTGCAATGAGGCATGATTTGGGGCCAGTATTTATATCCAAAAATGTGCCTTCAGGTGATTGGATTTTGTGTGTTGAAACAATGGATTCCAGGTGTCTCTCAGAGATTGAACAATGGGTTTCAAGAAACTCCTGGTTTTGAACAATGAGTTTCTGATTATGTTAATGTGTTGCAACTGCTCTTAATGTTCTGGTGATTAGTTTCTCAAAGCATGAGCTGCCTCCTTAATGGCTGGGTTTGGGGGCTAAGGGAAGGGGATACCTTCAGACAAAGGATTACTCCAACCCCCGATGATGGGATCCATTATCTATCACTAGGGTGTGTGCAGGCAATATCCTATTGACCTCATTATGTTTCCTCACAGTTTGAAATTTGTTAATAGTCCTTCCTTTGGGTGATACATGGCTTAGCATGTGCCTTTGGGATCCTTACAGTGAGTCCCTGCTATTTTACTGCTCTTCCCAGTGGAAGTCTATATTAATATGCCAAATTATTAATAAGCCAATTTTGGGGGTTCCTGAGGGTGGGGCTTATTAGGGGCACTAACAGCTGTTTATTAAATACCTCATCTCTGTCTCATCTGGGATCTAAAAATGCAACAGACTAATTATTTCTTTAGGGCAGTTTCACACATAAGGCTTAAATTGCTTTTCAGGCTCTCTTACCATGGTCTCCTGGGAAGATAACAAAGAACACTACTGGAGTAGCCATGTAGGCTATAAAACAAATGAATAAGCAAAAATCCACAATCCATCTTGTGGTGATACCTTTATTGGGCCAACCAAAAGGCACAAAATACATTGCGGTAGCTTTTGAAGCTTCACAGGGTTCTTCAATCAGCTAGATGTGGTAAAATAGCATGCAAGAAGAAAACCTGACAATCTTGTGGTCACGGCATCTACATTTTGCTATGAGATGTTTCATGAAGTATGTGTAGACAAAAAGTGAGCACCACCATGGCTGTAAGGTGAGTGAGAACAAAGGATAAAACAGAGGAAATAAAACCTGGATTCTCCCCTTGAAGGTACAAACATCTCTCCTCCAAAGGAAGAATGATGCTTACTTTTATCCAGTATGAGGCCCAAGGCTGCTGTGATGGAAGAGTGTTGCTAGTCTTTTGGCAATGTCTCTGCATTCTCAGGCATGGAAACAGGTTTGGTCACTAGAACAAGGAAAGCATATCATTTGAAGCCAAATCAGGTTGCTTGACTTGATGCACTCTCCTGTCTTATGGCATATAGGGTTTTATAGGCCAAAACCAGCAGTTTGAACTGTGCTCAGGAAGGAAGCAGTAGCCAGAGAAACTGTTGTAACAAGGGACTTATACATCTTGGAGGAGGGCATAATGGAGCCTTGAACAGACAGTGAGGATGCATTATAATTTTTGCCGCAGCTCCACATCCTTGGGATTGGCGACAACTGGACTGGAGTCAAAATGGGGACAACAAAAATGAGAAGGAGGTATTGGTATTCTTGGTTGATTTCACATTATGCAGAAGTTCAAGACTTTTTTTTTAAAAAAAACCCACACAACTCGAATTGGTTTCACCTTCACCACAAGAAAGATATATCCAGAGTAGATGGTCATGCAACAAAATATAACAAAATCCAAAAGAACACAGTGCAGTAATACTTTTATTAGACCAACTAAAAGGTGCAAAATACATTACATAAATTTTCATGAGCTTTGAAAGCTTGTCTAATGTATTTTGCACCTTTTGGTTGGCCTAATAAATGTATCGCAGTAATGTGTTTTTTGGTTTTTGTTATACATTCCATTACAACAAAAGACTTCAATAGGGACTTAGCATGGTTGACATTCCAAAAACCATAGACTGTTGAATATTAGTTTAAAAAATGGGGTGAGGGGTTCCCTTATCTAGTGATTAAAGTTACTGTATTCTGCTTTTCATTGCCTTATTTTTCAGATTTAAAATATTCAAAACTGCTTTAAATCTGCATATATTCAATAACTCCAATATCCATTAGGATATCTTTAGCAGTGTTTCATGTGTAGGAATAGGAGTCTAAGGTTCTAAATATGGATGTTAGCCTAGAGATTACAAAATGAAGGTTATGGTTGCCAAATAGCTATATGGAACGTAAAAATACTAAAAATAAAGCTATTACTTTTAAGTGATCTAAATTCATTCCTTTAATATGAGATGGGAGCGATGAATAAGAAAGTGGTTAGACAATGAATAAGAAATGGATAAGAATACACAAAATTATTGGTTAAAATTAACTGAGAATAAAAATTTCAGAAACCATGTGTTGTGGTGAAACAGTTGTATTGGATTGTGGGAGCAAGAACCATTTGATTTCTGATATTTATTGCTGTTATGTGTCTTCTAGTAGAGTCCCAACTTCCTGGAATTTTCTTGGCAAGGTTTATTCAAAGTCATATTGTGTTTGCCATTGCGTTCCTCTTAGGCTGACAGGGGACTCAGTTAGATGGGAGAATTAATTGTGGAAAATAGTGCATTACCTCACTATCGCAGCAGTGTTCATTTGTCCCCACAATTTATTCGGAAGATCACTGGCATGGAAAGCTATCCGAGTTTGAGGTTCATATGGACCATGCCCACGAAAAAAGATAGTGGCCACAAGTGAATTACCTACCTTATTATTTCCCCCAAAGTCCCTCCATTTCCCCCTATTTTTTGCCTTGTTAAATGAGTGATGAAGAAGAGTGATCTTCTGCTTTAAAAATTGCTTTTTTGTTCTGCCGCTTGAAAATAGTGCTCAACTGTGTCCGTGAAAAACAACAATGGCAGCTTTGGCCGCTTCGTTGCCAGCAAGCCCCCCTCCCACATCTGACCAATCATGTTTTGACTTCCTGGATGTGCCCCAATTTGAATTGGTTGTTCAAATGCGCTGTTATGTGCATTTTTGCCTATTTTTATAAAAAGATTGCAAGAAACAGCAAAAGCTGTAATCGTGAACTACTTGGAGTTTTCAGCCCCCCTCCTTCCAAATATGGTGAATCACAGCAGGAGCTCATCTAGACAAAAGGTATTCTGCCCACATTCCTTGAGGACTTTTTTCATCGTCTAAACAACCTCAGGGTGTGACTTGACCAAAGTCTCCCAGTGGGTTTCCATCTCCAAGAGGGGATTCAAACCATGATCTCCTGGAGTCCTAGTCCAACACTCAAACCCCCACACCATGCTGGCTCTCATGCTTTTGGGTATTTAAAATGTCAATGCCTTAAATCTTAACTGCACCAACAAAGATATCTGTCTAAAGATACACTGTTCAATTAAATAAATGCTTTGATATTAATACAGAATTGATTTTAACATTATTTTGGTTTCTTTTCAAATAAAATTATTTATTACAGTACAAATTATACCAATACAAGAAAATATATAAAGAAAAAAGAAGGACAAAAGAGATCATATTGGATGAGAGGAAAACAATGAAGGACCTTGAGGACTGGCTGATTATTGCTCCCCTTTGGGAAAAATTAGGGGATAATTAGCAATCCTAAATGTTTAACTTACACTGTTAGAGGTAGTTAGAGGAGTAGTTAAGGGAAGAATTAAGGAAGAATAGGTAGGAAACAATAAAGGTGGAGATATAAATGCCTGATAGAAAAGGAGAGAAAGGAACTTAGTCTAGTTTAATGTAAAATAATGTAAAATAAAGAGCTGTTCGGCAGTGAAACACACTCCCTTGGAGCATGGTGGGGTCTCCTTCCTTGGAGGTCTTTAAACAGAGGCTGGATGGCCATCTGTCAGGGATGCTTTGATTGCGATTTCCTGCATGGCAGGGGGTTGGACTGGATGGCCCTTGTGGTCTCTTCCAACTCTACAATTCTATGATTCTATGAAATAGCTTTTAGTACATGTAGAATGTTGAAATGTGGAATATTTCCTTTTTTCCTTCTATGTGTGTGTTTTGTTTATCTCTTTTTTTGTAATGTTTTAATAACTATAATAATAAAAAAGAGGAAAGAAATTATTATTTGAGATGTTAATACTGTACTGCAACGTCAATGAAAGAGGATTGGTTGTTGAAATTGTCTGGTATAGTTGAAATGGATAAGTTATCTATGTTGATTAGAGAAAAATCATTGGTGATACTTTTAAAGGACTGGGAATCTTTGACTGTCTTTTTGGAGAAAAATGAGAATAATATGTTAACTATAGATAATTAGTAGGTTTGGTTAAGTAGAAGAAGTGTTGAATAATGTTTTAGCTTGAGAAGTAAGATTTAGCATACCACAATGTAAATTTTTCTTTCTGCTTTTTTTTTTGGTTGTGTTTTTTCTTTTCTTCCTGTTTTTTTTTTCTTTCTCTCATCTTCTTTTCTTTGTTTGTATATTTTCTTTCTTTTAATGTAGTGGAAAGTTTCTAATGACAACATTTACAACCCCCCTGCCACAAACGTTTCGTTAGAAGCACATACTGTAACAAGGGATACAGTAATTGCTTATGATGAGACAGATACCTTTTAGTACTAATATAACAATCAAAGAAGAGAGAGACTATTAACTAAATCTGAAATTATTATAAATCAGTGAAATTGTACAGCAAAAGAAGATACCGTCAAGCTAACAGGAGAAAGTATAGAGGGTCTAGATAGACTTACGCAAAAACTTTGAAATAAAATCATACAATGCAATATGGAGAAAGAAATATAAATATACTCCAGTTAATAGAGTCTCTGATCAAGAAGCTGCTTTTAACAGAGCTTTTTTACACCTCAGCCCCTTCCTCCTTTTCCTCTGTCTAGGTGGAAGATTTTTAACAGCATCAGCATTGGCAGAGTGATGAAGGAGGGCTGGAGAGACAGAGACCTTTGGTGGCAGGTTGTTGCTACATCTCTACAGTAAACAATGCAATAAAACTTGAGCTAGGAAAGATTGGGGTTTTACCTCAGTCAGTTCTACTGTAGTTTAGTTGATGCCAAATATGGCTAAAAAAATGATGGGAGATATATGCACAACCAGCCTTGTTATTTACTTTTTATAAGAAAGCAAAGAATGGGAGCTATTGCTTTTTCTGATACAAGTAGCTAGATTAGGAATATCAAATAAATTGAAAGATGCAAAGGATTTGTATAATATATAATGGTACACCCACTAACTACAACAAAACTAACTGCAACAAGTTCCCCCCTCCCGCCCCAAAGCATGTTGACGACTATACTGAGACCTAGTATTCTTTTTTTTTTTTTTAATATACAAACAGAAACAAAGATAAAAGACCATTGACATTTGGCTCAATTTCAAAATGTATTTTACAATAACATTAGATATTTTTACATAAATCCTGAAGAAGGAAATCTATGTAACGGAGAAGTTTATGGAATGAGGAACAAATCTGGACAAATGCAATTTTGATTTCCAGACATTTCTATGTTCTGTCTTTTACTAATGTGATGATGATGATAATGGTAATGATGATGCCAGTGACAATGATGATGATGACAACTACAGTTATATCAGTTTACATAGTCTTGGAATTATGGCTCTTTATAACAACAACTAAAGAAAGTACTTGGCTTTGCATGGGTTAGAATGGTCCTTAAGTTTGTGAAGTCGAAGGCTTTCACGGCCTGCATCAATAGATTTTCCTTGGGTTTTTTTCCAGGCTGGGAGGCCGTGTTCTGGAATAGTTTCTTTCTGACTTTTGACTGCATCTGTGGCTGGCATCTTCAGAGAATGGTTGGGGAGGAGTGTGTGTGGAGTTTATATGCTGTGAACCCCTGTTGGGGAGAATATTTAAATTTGGGGAATTGAATGGTTAGTTTCTGGGTATAGTAATGCAAGGCTCTTTAGTGTCTGTTTGGCTAATTGTTAGTTGATTGCCAGCAGATAATAGGCCATCAACCAACCATTAGCCAAACAGACACTAATCAGCCTTGCATTTCTATACCCAGAAACTAACCATTCAATTACACAAATTTACATATACAGTACTCATCATCATCATCATCATTATCATCATCATATTTTATTTCTATAGTGCCATCCATGTACATGGCGCTTTACAAGAAAAAGAACAGCAAAACAGTTCCCTGCCCTCAAGCTTACAATCTATTGAAGACATGATACAAAAGGAAAGGGGATGGCAGTAGGAGAAAGGATTAAGTCTAGGGGCTCGGTTACATGGTGAAAAAAACCTTGAAGAATTCGCCAAGATTCCTAATTGTTTACATGCATTGCACCACAAAGTCACCTCTTTCAGAAGGAGGGGGGCACAAAAACCCATTAGTAATGCAAGAAAGGATTTCGGGACTTTTCCCGACTTTTTTGAAAAGTAGCGCATTTTCGATAGTCTGAACAACCATTACACTATGTGCTGTGTGAATTACCAGCAATCTTTCGATACATTCACAGCAGAGTTTTGCCATGATTGGTTGAACTCACCAGGGAGGGGTTTGGACAAGGAGGGGATGGAGGAAAGATCCATGTTGTTTCCAGCCACGAAAAAGACTGTGAGTGCTAGCCGTCTGTGTGTGTGTGTGTGTCTTTCCTTCTCTCCCTCCCACCTTGCTATCTTGTTCTTAGCTGCTGCGATCTGAAGAATTGCTAGCCTTTCAGTCTCTCTGTGTGTGAATGATCTTTGTCTCCCCTCCTGAGATCGCGTCCCTTCCCTTCTCCCTGCCTTGTGCTTAGCCATGAAAAAGACTGGAGTGCTAGCCTTGTGTGTGTGTGTCTTTCCCTCTCTCCCTCCCTCTTTGCTATCTTGTGCCCAGCTGCTGCAATCTGAAGAATTAAGCCAGCCTTTTCCAGTCTCTCTTGTGTGTGTGTGAATGCTCATCTCAGGCATTCCTGTGGTAATCAAAGGATGTGCTTGGGAGGCCATGCCCCCACCTCAGTCTGTGTGTGAATATCAAAGCGGAAAACAGCTGAAAACTAAACTGATAGACCAATTAAGTAATATATCATCTGAACGATGCAGTACAGTTGCAAAACAGCTATAAAGTGCAAATTACCGCAATAAAAGCTGTAAATAAAAACATAACTGAAGCCTAGCATTCTCTTCTCTCCCTCCTTGGCCAGGGCAATGGCAGTTGGCATAGAGGGAGGGCCGCTCTGCTTCCAGGCTGATGCAAGACGGAGCTCTGCCTGACTTTACTTCTCTCTCTCCTTGGCCAGGGCAATGGCACTAAATCAATTAACAATAATGTAACAAATTAAACAATGCCAATCATTGGGTGTTTATGCTAGTGAATTAATTTTTCAATTTCTAACATTCAACCTTATCAAATTAATTTCCAAACCTAGCACTCTAAGCACTGGTTGACACAAAATTCTGATTCCTTGCTGTGTAGATCAGAATTGAAGCTTACTCCCCAACAGGGGTTCACAGCATATAAACGCCACACATATTCCTACCCAACCATTCTCTGAAGATGCCCGCCACAGATGCAGGCAAAACGTTGGAAAGAAACTATTCCAGTACATGGCCTCACGGCCCAGAAAAACCCCAAGGTCCTTAGTTTGATTCTGCTGAAGGACTGAAGCGAAATTATGCAGCTGTGCCCATCTTGTCTGAGTGAAGCCATGGTGGCTAGCATCCCTAGGCATGGTCCTTGCCTATGGTGCACGCTTATAGGCCACTGTGGGAGGGATGCCAATGAAGAGGGTCTGCCTCCCATGGTGGGAGGAGGCAGCCCTCTAACACTGTCCCTTGAACTATTCCCTTCTGGCTTCAGACTAATTGGATGGCAAACCTATGCACTGATTAGGAAAGTCTCCTAGCTAGTGACTGAAGGTGCAGGTTTCAAACAGGTGGGTAAATTGACATTAATTAAAATTTTGCAAAAAAGGTTTAAATTATTAAATTAAATTAAAATTATGCAAAAGCTTTAAAACTTATGTGCACCTGGAGTGCACAGGCCTATGGGCCCTCCTTTTAGTATGCATGCCAAATGCTAGTTGTCTAAGTTGTGACAAATGATATCTTTGTGCAAGCTTACTCTGTGTTTTATTTGCCAGCTCTAAGCTGGTCATATCTCCATCTCCCACCACCAAATATCACTCCTGAACATGTATTAGAATACTACCAGACTACTCACACACAGTAAATTCATTTTAAATCAAAAAGACTTTTAAGATCAACCTGGTTATATTTTTTATTATAAAATCTCTTGCAATATAAAGCAACGTTCCAAAGAGTTTAAAAGTCAGAGATTCAATCATAGCACAACAAGAATATGAAAAGATACAAATTTAACAAGGATTTACTTTCATGTAACAGCTCCTCTTACCAAATCTAATAAAATAGACCCAGGCACTGATTTCCAGCTATGAAAACCGTGACTCTGTCTCTCTTCTCAAGCCTTTATACAGGATTTTGTTATCACAAAAATGGCTCCATGAAAACTTCTGAAGCTAAAGCTCCCATACTTCTTCAGTGTCCTCTTAAAAATATTAATGAAAATGTAATCTTATAATTATTCTATTTACTTGTGTCACACATGACAAGGCTGGACTATTGAGTTTACAGTGTATGTTCCCTTGAACCCCATTTTGTAGGATCCTATTTTCATGCTCTGTCTGGCAGTTTCCTGTTCAGCTGACATTGTAAGACAATTTTGCCTAGTCCTGACTTTTGACTTCTTCGGGTGCCTTTGGCCAAGATTGCCCTGGAGCGCTTGCAGAACATAAGACTTTGTCAGTGTATTTATGCTAGATGGTGAAAATGGCCCTCTTCCCTGGATGTGCAACACAAATCAGATAGGCACTGGACACAGTGCTGTGACCAATCAGTTGTGGGGTGGGGGGGGAAGCAGTTCTGTGCCAAATATACCAGGGGGTCCAGGAGGGCAGCCTCTTTTCTCCAGCTGTGTAACACAACCCAGCTAATTTTGGGGTGTATCCCCATCCCCACCAATCAGTGACTTATTGAATGGAACTACACCATATGTAGCCAGGGAAAGGCACTGTGTAAGGCATTGGATACCTCATTGTACAACATCTTTGAAAGTGCTTACATTGGCATAACACCAGTACAAATATAACCCCAGCACACACAAGTGAAGAAATGGGTTCTGGCCTCTGTGTTTTGACCCTGTTCTATGACTTTCATCTCTGAACCTCTGTCCAAGGGTCAACTCAGAACCTCTTGTTTCTCATCTAATAAATTTTGATTGAACGATATCCAGCCTTTGTACCATTTGCCAACCTCCTGATTCAGCATTTCTTTGGAGGTTAACTTGAGGGCTCTCACCCCAGACTTTGTCTGAAGAACTTGTAGGATAAATTCAGCTTTCTCAGCATTTAATTCCTATTAAATCATTTGTGACATTTTGTTAATGATACTGCTCCATTGAGAATGATAATGATCACAACCACAACCACAATAATCATATTGAACCAGAGGTGCAGATTGGACAATTAAAGGTCATGCAAGCTCCCAAGAGAGTAAGATTCCCAGTTAGACTTATCCAAGTTCAGGGTATTCAAAAGTTTCCTGCAAATGGGAAAGAGCTTCCATTTGGTTTCCATGACTGATAGTTGGCAAGTCAAACTAGAAGTTCTTGAGGTGGGAGGAGGAATTCAACTGAGAGTTTGTGTTTCCAGTGGCAGCCCCATGCCATTTTAAATTCCAGACAAGATGGAGGGGATACGGCTAAGGCAATTAATACAATCTACACAGCACAAGCTATGTCTCATGGCCTCTGCTTCATAGCCAGGCCCACTACTTAAACATAGTCAAATCTTAATGTGGGATTAATGTGCATTTAGCTGATTAATCATATTGATGCTTGCAGCCCTAATTAAAATTAATCAGAATTTTGCCATTTATTTTAGGGAAATGTTGATTACAGCCTATGGGGTACAAATTATACTCTACATAACAGCAGAAGAATAAAAATAATGACAGTTCAGGATAAAATACTGCTGCTACTCAAAATATTTAAACATTAAGTTTTACTTCAGGAATGCATATAACATTTCATAGGCCTAGTCTGCAGCTAGGTTTAAATCACCCTGCCTTGAGTTACTTCAGGTTTATTCTATTGTAATTGGGTAGGGGGGATTTAGCCCTATTATGACCATTATCTCTCTCCCCACCCCAAATTCCCTCTATGAAGCATAGTATGCAATTTAATAAAACCCATTGTAATCTAGGTTTAGTAAGAGAAAACATGTCAAGACACTGCTTATTTGAGACTGTCAGATTCTGTCTATGACTGAAGCCCTGTGTAGGCATTTGCTTGTTCCTATGTAGAGCAAATTGTTTTTGAGATCTGCATGCAGACATAAACCCCATTCACTAACATCACATGCACCAGGCCAACATCATAGATTTCTGTGTTTTAAGCACAAAGGTCTGGTAGGATTCAGTTGAATGCAGTTCCAGGGCTTTCCTGATGGGGGATCCCAATAAAGCCTGGTTAATCATTGCAGGAATTCTATAATTGCATTTAGCTGCACTGCCAACAAACTTGCTTCTTTTGCTGTTTCTACCTGAAGGGGCAGCAAGGAAAGAAAGAAAGTATATCACTGCCACCACTAGTGGTGAGCCTTACCCCTGGGAAACTCTTAGAGAACAACTCTTCCTCCCGGAGGAACTGTCCAGCAATTTCCCCACCCCCCATAAATCAGAGTTGGGTAACTGACAGGGGCCCATTTTCACTCCTTTGTAATAGAGGCAGGCTAGACTATCCTCTATTCACTTAAAAGGGGGCACCATTTTACTATGGCATAATGGGCATCGATGGATTTTGGTATCCACAGGGGGCCCTGGAACCAAACCACTACAGATACCAAGGCCCACTGTACTACTTTGTCTTCACCCTACAATTTTTTTTCAGATTTGTGGGAAAGACTTTGCACTTCAGGTTCACAAAATTTTAGAGCAGGAAGAGACTGCAAGGGGCATCTAGTCCAATCCCTGCCACACAAGAATCCACAACAAAAATGGCCATCCAACCTCTGTATAAAGGAGAGTCCATCACCCTCTGAGGCAGCCCTTTCAACTATCAAACAGCTCTTATTGTCAAGATCTTCCTAATGTTTAGATGGGATACCTTTTCTTGTAATTTGAATTCATTGGTTCATGTTTTAGTCTCTACAGCAACAGAAAAAAATACTGTCCACTCTTCTACATGACATCCCTTCAGATATTTAAAGATACTAACAGAACACCTCTCAATCCTCTCTTCTCCAGGCTAAAAATACCTGGCTCCCTAAGCCATTCCTCACAGGGCTTTTTTCAGACCTTTTAGCATCTTGATTGCTCTCCTCTGAACTTATTCCAGTTTGTCCATATCCTTCTTGAACTGTTTTGGTCAGGAGTGAGGTTTCACGATATGTGGGTGAGGAGGCCAGTGATGGTTCCATTATCATGGGTAGGTAATGACCTAATCACACTAGATCAGCCTTCCCCCATGTAGTGTCCTCCAGATGTTTTGGCCTACAATTCCTATCACTCCTGTTTGTCATGCTGGCTGGCTGGTGTTGATGGGAATTGTAGTACAAAATATCTGTAAACCCATCAGGTTGCTGAGTGCTGGATTGGGCCTTAACACTATTTCACTTTTTGCAGGGGTGGGGACCAATTTTCTTGGTCTGCCTCCAGACACTGATGACTCCTTATGAATTTCTGAAGTCCCTGGGATACTTGTCTGTTGTCCTTTTGAAATGGTTGCTTCCACCAGAAACACACAGTGGAAAAGTTTAACACAATTGTTTCCTGGATGCCCTAACTGAGAATTGCATTGGCTTTTTAGGGCTGTTGGGATAATGACTAGAAAACTATTGGAAATTCCTTTGAGCACAAGCAAGTTCAAATGGAAGATAATTTCATTTCTATTTAAAAGAATAAAATGGAAAAAATGTCTGCATTCGGAAGCCAGGAGAATATTTTGATCTCCTAAGACACTCCAATTCTGATTTAAATGTAGTCATTTTCTTACAAAAGAATTCTCAAAGGGAGGCTTCAGAGTGAAAATGCTGAATTAGAACTTATCAAGAAGTTTACATCAATCCATATAGACTTAAATAAAGATAATGGTTGTTTGTTCCATTACAAATGTTAATTAACTTGCCAAAGCTAAAATGGTTGTGACAATACCAATTAATGTTATTGTGAATATTCACTTCACTTAAGTTTTATGGATCTGTCATAAACTAGTTGCATTTCACCACAATCTGACTGCACTGTTCATTTTTTTCTTTGTAAATTTGGGTGTAGATAACTGTATGTATTTTGTTATGCATACATACAACTTCCAACTAAGGATAACACTACTAACATCTGATGAGGCAGGCTCTAATGAAAGCTTGTGCCATAATAAATGTTATGTTAGGCTTTAAGGTTCCACAATATTTATTGCTGAAGAATACTACTAGCACTCAAGAAGTTACACAGAAAGAACCTTTCACGTTTCCCTATCAGTGCACTTACCAAAATCAGTGTCCTGGTTGAATCTGCCAAGCTTGGTCTATGTTTTAGCATTCCTACCCACCCACTCCCTACCAAAATCCAGAAGATCTCATAAAACCATGTCTAGGGTACACATATTCATTCCCCACCCCCACCCCAGTCCTTCCTCTGGTCAAACTACTTTTGGTGTGTGTGTGCTTTGTGTTTTAAACAACTTCCAGCAGTAATGAGGAAAAACTAAAATGAACACCCAGTAGTTGACTGGGATTGTTGTAGCAGATGTGTATTCTGTCTCAACTGTTTTAGGCACTGGATATTAATTATGCATAGAAACACATTTCTCTTCCACTGTACACAAAACATTGCCTTATAGCATGTGAGGCTATTAACGATCTAGCAGTGCGATACTATGCACATATCAACTTAGAAGTAACCCATCCACCCCCTGACTTCAATAGGACTTATTCTTACCTAAGTCTGTATAGAACTGCTATTACTGTTATTTGCTTTATTATGACTTGGCAGGAGTTCTCCAAGGTGTCAGGAGGATACTTTCCCCAATACTTATTACCTGATATTTTAAACTGGAAATGTCCAGTTTCAACTTAGGCCATTCTGCTTTTGCTTTACTCATATGCCTGGAGCTATCCAAGGTGCTGAAATGTATCACTAAAATAGATTCAGAACCCTGGAGAGTTCAAAGAAACCCCAGAACAAACTCATCTTTCTGCTGACATGGAAGCTATCAGCGGCCTCAACAGTAAGGCTAGTTTTGGAACTGTTTAACATTATGGTAGCTTATCCCCATATCTACACATGTAGCCCCTTTCAAAGAAAATAAAGTGCAAGGTAATGTCTTTCTCAGCAATGCTTTTTCCATGGGTGGCCATTCATGTGTCTGTACCACCACCATCGTCATTAGTCCATTTTCGGCATGCCCGTGAAGTGGATGGCATGTGGTGTCTCTTTTGGGTCACGTGAAAAAGACTGAAGGCTACCCATAGTTATATGTTGATACACATAGCCAAGTATCAGAACCCGAGCATGAAATACTTTTATGGTGGCTGCCACCATTCACCCAGGAATTGTGTGAACAAGACTTGGAACTGACTTTTCTGTGAGCATTTGTCTCCCATTTGCCTACATGTAACATTAAAACTGGGTGCTGTCTACATGTTTCTCTTCAGTGAAAAACAATTTGAAAAATTAGAAATAAAACAGACTACCATGGAGGCTGCTGTTTCCTAAAAGGGGTGGTGGTGCTCCAGATGCTGTTGTTCTCTGGGGAGATGGCCTGTCTCTTCTTCTTCTGCTTCCATCCTCCTCCTGTCCACCCCAGACCAAATCTCCCTGCCCCTCTTTTGCTCCCGGCTACTTCTGCAGCTTCAGTCTTTCATTCATGTTTCCCCATCAAACCCCTGCGCTCTCCTCCCGATTTCCCTGGCTCTTTCAGAGAACCATGGTTGTCTCTCTCAGTGTGTGCGTGTCTATGTGCTGAGCCCGTGCGTGGGCGGCCTTTGAAAGGCTTGCTGTCGATCAAATCACTGAGCTGAAAAGAGACAGAGATTTGGGGGAGAGCGGTTTTAACGGGGAATGTGGGTGGTTGTTGTCGCTGACGCCGCCAGCCAACAAGCCAGCCCTTCCCTGGGGTCATCAGCACCAACAGGGAGCATGAGGCTTTCCCCCCCTTTATAAAATGACCGCTCACCCATCTCTTTTCCTGCCACAGTACCTGGAACAATACAAAGGATGCTAGGTGGGGGGGGGGGGAGTGACCAGGAGCAGATATTTGGCATCTAATGTGCTAGATTCCTACATAACCCATTCATTTGGGTTGCATCTTGATAAACAAAATAAATTGACTTTGGAATGTGTAACTGGGGGAGGATTTTTTAAAAAGAGTTTTACTTGCAGGGGATTTTGTCTTGGGGGTAGCCTATTTAAATAATGGCGCCTTCTGTACAGTTGTAAGGGATCTTTGGATTAAAAGTCAGGGGCAGCAATGTCAGCGTTTGGGGTCATATAGTGATGGGGGGGCAGGAGCTTAGCACGACAGGAGGGAGGGAGCGTCACAACTTTGGCTCTCTGCAGGGTTCAACGGAGGAAGGGGAGCCCGTGCGGTAAAAGGGGAACTTTCTGCAAATAAGGTCCCGTAGAAGGTTGGGCTCGTGTGGCTCCAGAGCTTAGCTCCCCCATCTCCCCCCAGTGCCCCCCCACCCTTCAGCGCCGAACGACGCGATGTAATCAAGAAGCGTCCCTGGGCATGTGCAGAGTGCCTTCCTTCCCCGCGGCGCCGAAGAACAGCAGCCCGGCCCCGCTCCAGCCGCTTCGGAGTCCGGGGGCGGCTTTCGCTTGGGTGAGTCACCCTCCGAGCCCCGCGGGGGCCAGTGCCGAGCCATGGGGCGGCCGAGCGGTTGCGCACTGGCGCCGGCAACGCTTCGGGAAGGCTTTCCTCCCGCCCCTTCGCGCCTCTGTGTGGGGTGTGTGTGTGTGTGCGCGCGTATGTGCGTAGAAATGGCATTTCCCGTGCTTCCCCCCTCTGCTTGGCGTCGGGGGCCTTTGCAATGGGCCGCGGGGCGGTGGTGTCTGTGTGTGGTGGTGGGGGGGAGAAAGAGGCAGGGGAGCTCTGCAGAGCCGGGCGGCTGCGGTGGCGGCTCTGCAGCAGGGAGCGGAGAACCGGGGGAGCCGGGAGGGGGGCTTTGCGGACTAGACCGCCGGAGTGAGAGCAGCAGCAGGAGGAGGAGGAGGAGGCGGAGAGCAGCGAGGCGCGAACCGGCGGCGGCGGCAGCGGGGGGGGGGGCTTTGCAGTGGGTCAGACTACGAGGAGGGCGCAGCGCAGCTCCTTCCCTTCGCTCCCGGCCTCGGTGCTCTCCGTCTCTTCCGCAGCGGCGCCAGTCCCGCTCTCCTCGCCTTCCCTCCCCGCCGCCGCCGTCCTTTCCGTACCTGAGACTCAGCGGGACTGAGCAGGTGGGGGCGGCGCCGGCGGCTGAGGGGACGGGGGGGTGTTTGTGTGGCGGGGCGCCGAGAAAAAGGTAGCCGGGCAGCAGCAGCAGGAGGAGAAGGAAGGCGCCGCAGCAGGGGCAGGAGCAGGGCGCGCAGCAGCCCCTCCAGAGCGGTGGGCGGGAAGCCCCTCAAGGCGGAGGCAGGAGGAGGCACGGAGCGAGGGAGGCCGAGGCGCCCGGCCCGCGCGGGGCTCCACAGGCACGGCCAGGCGATGCTTCTTCTTCCTCTTCTTCTCCCTTTGGCTCCTTCCGCGCGGGTTGCTTTGGGGCCGGGTGGAGGCGCGGCTGCCGCGCGGGCTTCCCCCGTGGCCTCTCGCCCCTCGGGAGGAAGGGGGGCTTGGCTTCGGGGGAGAGGCGCCGCTCGCAAGGGAGAAGGCAGGGGGAGAGGCGAGGTCGGGATTGAGGGAGGGGGCGGGTGTGTGTGTGGGGGGGGCGCCCAGTTTGGCGCGCGTCCTTTCCTCCCTCCACCGGAACGCCAAGCCAGGCGGGAGGCGGTGGGGCCGCCAAGCCCTCCTCGCCCACCCCCTCCGGGCAGCCCGGCGCCCGCGGTGTGGCAGTGAAATCAATAAGAGGCAGCCCGGAGCCGTCCCCAAGCCGCCGATAGAGGCATTCTCTCCCCCCCCCCCGCTCCCATTGGTATTTATTTACGTCCCCCTCAGCGCCCTCACAAATACACACCCAGCCCGACCTGTCTGCTTCCCGCGTCTTTCCGGACTGTGTGAATGCGTGCGGGGAACCTCTTATGGACGCGGAGCTCTTAACAAATGGGGCGGGTGGAGGGGGAGGAGAGGAGTATCGTGTGTATGAAAGCTTCCTCACGCATTTGTTGGACAGAAGAGGGGCAGAAAGAGCCTTAATTTGAAAAGGCGAGATCCTGAGGTGGGTGGTTTTTTTGTTTTTTTAAAGTTGCGTCGAAGTGGCCTGTGGCAGCTTCACCTGACCTCCCCCCCCCCACCTTCCTGACTGCATAGAAGATTAAGGATGGGCAACAGCTTTACCCCCGGCCCCCCTCTACGGTCCCCTAGAAGAACAGGGTCTGAGTAAACCCCAGCTGGCGAGGAGAGACCATCCCGAGTCGCCATGGTAGCCCATCACTTGCTAGTGCTAGATGGCACCACTGAGACCAGGGATGGGCAGGTAACGGAAGCGCCGCCGGCGGTGGGGCTGCAAGCCTTGTGAGAGCGAGCCTGGCAACCTCTCCGCAAAGACGGGCTTTATGGAGGTGAGAGGAGGCAGCTACCGACAGCTGCAGTTGGTGCAAAGTGAAGAAGACTCGTGCTCCTCCAAGGGCTGGCTTCCGATTAGCCCGTGGGGCTGTGTGGGAGGTCGAAATGCCTGGCTCTCACCTTGTACCTGCGACTCGGTGTTACCTTACCTGTCTGCAAGGCCATCTTGGCATATTTGCAATCCTGTTTCTGGTGAAATAGTAGGCTATTTTTCATTTCATTTGGAAAAGAGCAACAGCATGATCTTAAATTCCACTCCTTCCTTTTATGTTTGCCTTTCTAATTAAAACGGTTTAAGTTCTGGCACATCAGTTGATTTACAGACCCGGCTTCTTGTTACATGTTTAAAAGACCTGGCAGTGTTGTTCCTGTTTGTTGTTTATCCCCTGAGGCAAGAATTTTCTCCTTTCGATTTTTAAGATTTGTTATTCAGGTCAAGCGTGTTTTATTGTATGTAACATTTCAGAGGCAAATCTTGGCGCAGGGCTTGCACTTGAGGGATGCATTTCTGAATTCTGCTCTATTACAAATCAGTGGTTCAGAAAATATCGGCTTCTTAATGAGAATTTTGTCCCTTTTTGGTTGGCGTAATGAAGGTGTACCACAGTATGGGCTTTGGAGTGTGTTGCTCATTTATAAGTGTTACAACATGAGGGAGATTAGGTTTTTTTAAATTGAGAACACCATACTTCCAACAAAAGCCATAGAAGGTCTCAGAGGTAAGGACAAAAGAGCAATCTTTTTTGTAACATCTCTTACATGCTCCTCATAGAATTTTGGTCAACAGGTGGAGCCACTTGCTCAGCCAACTCCTTGTTGTGAGACATCAATAGGAATGGGACAGAGTTTCCTTTCCTTTCCTTTTTTTGTAAGAATGTACCACATTTTGTAGACCTCTTTATATTTGGGATGGAACAAACTTGAGATTTTTTAAAAAATTCAAGTGTGGGAACATTATGGTACAGATCCATCCATTTGTGCTTTGGGTGCTTAACTCTTAAAAGTCAGGAACTGAATCACAGCGTTTTCAACCATGTTAGTGGTACCAGATCCCGTTTGGTCTTGGAAGCTAAGTTGGACAGAGTCAATCTTGGTTAGTACTTGGATGGGAAACCACTAACAAATACCAGGTGCTGTAGGCTATATTTCAGAAGAAGGAACTGGCAAAACCACCTCTGCATATTTTTTGCTTAAAAAAACCCTATGAAATTCATGAGGTCACCACAACTTGAAGGCATACACATACACAGGGCTGAATCAAGGTTGCCACTTGCTTGTTTGTTTGTTTTTTCCCCTGAGAGTCTCCTCATTTTTCACATCTACACAGTAGGCAGGTATAACATGATCCTCTCCATAGCTCTACCTTTTGAGTTAGGTCTGGTTCGTTTTTGAAGATTTGCTCAAAATTTGCAAATTTCTTTATATTCTGGTTGGAAAGGTTTACAAAATTCAAAAGTAGAAGAAAGTGGAACCGGCAGATATCCTCTCTCCTAAAGACCAAGAATTGCAGTTAGTCTAATACTAAGTCTTTTGAGGTCTAATATTGAAACAAATGAGACTTTGCTAATAGGAGCAAAATTTAATCCATTATTTTTGTCCATATGCAGCACAGCTTTGGGCATAGTGTGCTTTGGTGGCATTACTTCTTAGCTGCATGGCTGAAGATAGGCATTCCACCTGCATGAATTATATCCACTGTTTATGCGGTTTGGTTCCACTCTAGACCCTCCTCAAAATGGTTGCAAGGAAAAGCTATCTTGTGATGAAATGGATGGAAACCAAAAGTAAAAGTTTGATTATCTGAATGTTGTCATTCTTGAGTTTTTTGTTATATGATTATGCTTTATTTTCTTCCGTTTCATTGATCTGTTGTAGGTTCTGATGTATTACACACATTTCTATATTTTCAAGATGGCAGTCTTCAAATCTTGAGATAGCTATTTTAATGGGAAAGCGAGAAGGCAGTCAGAAGGGAAGGACATGAAGTTTATGTTGATTGCTGGTATTAAAAATAATGGTGGAATTGTTGCTGGTAATTAAGACTTTAAGCCCCATCCGTTATGTTTTTGCAACAGGAGCTGCAATCTGGACATAGTACTTGATGGAGCATGAAAGTCTGGTAGCCTTTTTTTTGTGCAGCAATCACATATGTTCTTGTGATAGATGAAAAATTAGGACATTCTTTTTAAAAACCAATTTAGACAGAGCCACATTCTCTATTCTCCATGGCAAGGATATCATGTTTCCAGAGCCCTGTTGATTTCTGTGAGACAAGATCTTGTTTTATAAGGAGTGGGTCTTTATAAAATCTGTCCTTGAAGTGAAACTACCTCTTAGCTGTGTACAGTTTCTACTCCATCATAACTTTCAGATTTCATTCAAGCATTACTGGTATCCTGTTAAAGTTGTCTGAAATACCCTTTCTGTGGTGATTTGTTCCTGCCTCTTATATTATGTAGCATTACCATGTTCTCTGTTATCATTCCACCTAGTGTGAAGAATTTCTGTGGCAGTGTGGCTTGTTGTGGCAAGAGATGAAAAATCAAGGGAATGGTGCCGAGATAATGCACCTTGTCTGTTTAAGTATATGAAAGTGCCTTATATTGAATCAGTCTATGGTCTGTATCAATGGACCTTTTTTGGTTTATGGACCTCTTTGAGAATCTGGTGAAAGTATGTTGAAGCATTTGCACACAATTTTGCATACAATTTATTTGATTGCATTGGAAATGTCATAAGAGGATGACGATGATTGTCTGTTACATGAATATATACAATACTATCCCATAACACCCTGTACTTGTTTGGAATGAAACAGTTCCCTAATAACATAACAGCTGAGATTCTGGATCTATATGGGCAGAAGCATAATGCTCTGCCTACACAGTTGTGCTGGGTTGCTGCTGCCACCCATGTCAAAGCTAGCTTCCTGGTGTGGATTGCCCACCCACAACCAGGGCGGACATGGGATACCATGGGAGCATTTGGTGTGCATGTACAAGCTGGGCAGAAACAGCAGTTGCTGTACCTCTCAGATCTCCAGTTTGATGAAGACCTGGAGTGGGGGTAAAGGCTGCTGATTCCTCTCAGCTGCAGTCGGACATTGCCTGGGTGCACGTCTTCCTTCCCAGCCACTAAGTGGCTGAAGCATTTGTAGTAGGCATGCATGTGAGGAGGGGGGAGCATTGTGCAAGGTGGTAATGGGATACTTCCTTGCACATTTTTATTAAAAAGACATATGCTTGAGTAACTCCAGACTGTACGAGCATATGCTACTAAAAGGATTCTGGCCAATATGACATTTTTTCCCCTCTCACACAAGAACAATTTCCCAAGTAACAGAAAGGAGTTCAAATTCAGTTATAATTTTTGTACTCTGGGGCATGTGGTCCTAAGTTTAAGAATCTCTGGTCTAAATCTGTGTCAATATTGGATAGAATCATAGAGTTGGAAGAGCCATCCAGCCCAGCCCCTTGCCATGCAGGAATACACAAGCAAAGCATTCCTGACAGATGGCCATCCAGCCACTGTTTAAAAACCTCTAAAGAAGGAGACTACCACACTACAAGGCAATGTACTCTACTGTAAAACAGCTCTTACCATCGGGAAGTTCTTCCGAATGTTTTAAATGGAATCTCTTTTCCTGTAGTTTGAACCCATTGCTCCGTGTCCTAGTCTCTGGAACAGCAAAAAACAAGCTTGCTCAATCTTCAGTATGACATCCCTTCAAATGTTTAAACATGGCTATCATGTCCCCTCTCAACCTTCTCTTCTCCAGGCTAAACATACCCACCTCCCTAAGCCACTCCTCATAGGGCATGGCTTCTAGACCGTCCACTATTTTGGTCACCATCTTCTGGACATGTTTCAGCTTATCCATATCCTTCTTAAATCGTGGTGCCCAGAACTGGATGCAGGATTCCAGGTGAGGTCTGACCAAAGCAGAATAGACTTTGGATCTTTGGACAGAAAGAGTCTTTTAGTTAAATGTTACTTTGGTCTCTTGGCATCAACATGATCATTTCAAAATGTCTTCTACCTTAACGCACTGTGGTTTATTATTCTCTACTATTGTGTTTTCTCTCTCAGTAATTCTTGAAGGAGAAAACCACAGAATTTGATGGCCAGGAGTATGAACAAAAAGTCAATTTTGGGTACCAGAGAAGTATACTAGGATCATAGGAGGGGCTCACCTGAGGGGTGCTTGTTGCCTCCTGTAGGCTTGGGATAAAACAGCTTGAATTATTGAAGACCCATTGTCACCAGTTGCTGATTTTATGCATACTTGGATGCCACTGTTTTCAGAGTTGGAGAGAGATATGACTTGAATGTTAACTTTCCATAGGGATGTAGATAGCAGCCTAAATACTCTAAAGGCACCAGATCCCATCTGATCTTGGAAGCTAAGCAGGGTGGGCCCTGGTTAATACTTGGATGTGACACCATCAACGAACACTAGGTGCAGTAGGCTACATTTCAGAGAAAGGCCATGGCAAACCACTTCTGAGTATTTCTTGCCTGAGAATATCCTATGAAATCCATGGGGTTGCTATAAGTCAACAGGCGACTTAAAGGTGCGCACACACACACACACACACAGAGGGGTGTAGATATTTTTCTACAGCCTGAGGGCACAACCAAATTGTCTGGAGACCTGAGGCCTGCCACATATTCTGTTACTCATGCTGGCTTCTGAAATATGCCAGGGCTGGACTTCAGACTTGGATGCTGGAGGCTCTCACTGCCCTGAAGGGAAGCAGTGCTGAATTCAGTTTTACTTGTTTGGAACAACTACTATTAATGCCAAATTTACCATTTTGGGGCAAAGTGTTTCAGCAGACACCATTATCAACTCCAGGCAATGTTGGATGATGCTGATTATTTAGATTCTTCTTATTTCTGGCTGGGATTTGTCACATTAAACAGGCTTGGTTACCCTGCTGGGATTATGACTTTGACTTTGCTTTGATTCTCTTGGACCTCTCGGCATCTTTTGATATTGGTATTCTTGTGGACTATCCATGTGTTCCCAGTCCATTCTGGAGGAGCAATCTTGGAAAATTATGCTGGGGGACTTTTGTTCCACTCTGTGGGCCATTGGCTCATAATGTGCCAGAGGTTCTATCATGAGTTTCATGATCAATAACATCTATATGAAACTACTGGGGGAAGATGTCTGAAGGAATGGATGGAACAGTTATTGCTACATGGATGAAACTCAGTTCTGCTTCTTGTTTTCATGGGGATCTCTTGAAATGGTGCCTGGAGACAGTTTTGGTGTGGATGAAGGCAAAGAAGTTGAGGCTTAATCCAGACAAGACAAGATGAAGGTACAATGTATAGGGAGTGAACTACTGCATGTTGTGTGGAGGTTTTCAGCTGATCCTAGCCAGAGTTGCATTCATCTTGAAGTACCATGTGCACAGTCCAGGAGGTCTTCTGGGCTCATCCCTAACTGGGGATGCTCATGTGGTGGTAGTGTCCAAGAGTGCTTTTTACTCACTTAGGTAGCAGCTGCTGCTCTGCAGACGTTACATGTTGCCTCACTGGTTCATATGCAAGAGATAGCCAGGCTGGACTACCTGTACATGGGGCTGTTTTTAAGTAGGGTTTGGTAATTTCAGCTGGTGCAAAATACTTAAATATTTTTGGGGTTAAATAGTATGACCATATGACACCTATATTGTCCTAATTGCAGTGGTTGTCTCATTTAAAGTTAAGGCTCATTTAAAGTTCTGACTTTTAAAACCTTAAATGGCTTGAGACTGAGTAATCTGGCGGTCAGGCTGTCTAAGATCAGACACAGAAAACCTCCTCTTTGGCCCACTTTTGAGAGAAGTTAATTTGTAGGTACAACGGAGCAGGGCATCCACAGGGGGCCCCATCATTGTGGGGGCCCCATAGTAACCCTCCTCCTGCAAAAACATTATTAGTAATAATCTGACTATCCTGTACTGTGAATAGCTTAGGTTGAGTTAGGGTTACATTGACCTGAGATAAACATATGGGGCCCCCAAAATTCCTTAAACTGGTCCTGCAAGGGAGAACCCTTTTCTACAGTGACTCTAAATTTTGCAATACTGTGCCAAAAATGGAGGAACATGAGACCCTCATCACTGCAGGTCTTTAAACTCCCTCCACCACCCCGCAAATACTTGTTGGTTTTCCATTTCTTTCTCCTAAAAGGGTTTTATGGGTTTGCTGGATATATGCTGTGATTTTAGGTATAACTGGACTTCAGTTTTTTACTGGGCTAGATGTTTTTATGTTACTGTTAGTCCTAGTTCTTAATTAATGTTAGTATTACTGGTTTTTAAATAGCTCATTATACAGTATTGTAAATATTCTATGTTTGAAGCTGTCTTGGGAACACTTTTACTCTATCATACAAGTAGGAATCATGAGGATTTCCAGATCCCAAATCCCAGAAGCCCTAGGCACAATAGTCCATAGTAAGGAATTTTGGAACCTGCAGTGCAGCAGCATCTGGAAGGCTCCATGATTCCCTCCTTTATTTTATTTATTCCCACCTTTTTCCATTCTGTTATTAAAGTGGTTTATAAAATATTAAAACAAATACATACAAAAATCTCATGTGTATATATATATACACACACACACACACATATTCTGGCTGGCGTCCTGTTGGTGAATTATGAAGTCAGATGGGAATGGGATGGGATGAATGGGACAAAAAAAACCACAGCTATGCCCCATATCTATGTCTCCTAATGCAGGATTGTGGCCATCATTTTAAAATGTAATGTGTAGAATTAAAACAGTTTAAAAAACTATTAAAAACAGAAGATAAAATAAAGAATATATAACACTTGAATCATACAGCTATGTGCTAGAGTACCAACTAAAACCATTATTTTAACTAAGAGCCATATCGTGCTCAATATAGAATCATAGACTTGTAAGGGGTCCCAAGGGTCATCTAGTCCAACCCTCTGCCATGCAGGAATACATATCTAAAGCACTCCTAGATATGGCCATCCAACCTCTGTTTAAAAACCACCAAATAAGGAGAGTCCATCACTCTCCAAGACAATCTTTTCCACTATTGAACAGATCTTGCAATAAAGAAGTTCGTCCTAATGTTTGAGTGGAATCTCAGTTCTTGTAATTTAAATCAATTGGTTCGTGTTCTAGTCTTTGGAGCAGCAGAACGTAAGCTCACTCCATTTTCTACATGGCATCATTATGTCATGCCTATGTATGTCAAGCATCATGGTAGTTTTTCGTAGAGTGAAGCAGGTGCATCTTATGGCATGGTCACACAGACTGTCCTCTTTAGCGCGATCAGAGTAGCCCTGGTTTACTAGTTTTTTTCTCTTTTATAGTGTTTAGAAAACTTTAAAAAATACTTTCCAACCCATCAGTGTTCTAATTGGAAATCCGTTAGAAAAAAAAGACTTGTGTTTACCACCATCTCCCATGGGACTAGAACAGAAGAACAGCTGTTGAACGCTGATGTCGTGCAATAAGGCAAGATGGGAGGTGCTATTATCAGGCTGCACTGCTGCTTCCCTTCCTTCGTGCGATCAGCTAAGCCTACAGCTCCAGCAAGGAATAGTTAGCCCTTGATAGGATTCCTCATGAAAGATTGCTGTTTCGTGGTGGCTGTTGCTGTTTGAGATGGCCATAAGAACAGGCTCTCACCTGCGCAACCACATGTTGTAGGGACATAGCTCATGTGTACCATTACATTCTGTACCCTGAGTAAGGAATTGCAGGAACTTCACAGCCAGTTTCCAAGATTAGGAATTGCTGATATAAACTGTCTTGAATATAGCTGTTAATCATAAAACAGCCAGTTTAAGACCAGAGCTAAGGCTATGTGCCCTGTTAAACTCCACCAAGCCAGGAACAGACACGGTCTGTGATGTGCATCAGTGTTCATAGAATCATAGAATTGCAGAGTTGGAAGAGACCACGAGGGCCATCCAGTCCAACCCCCCTGCCACACAGGAAATCCTGATCAAAGCATCCCCGACAGATGGCCATCCAGCCTCCGTTTAAAGACCTCCAAGGAAGGAGACCCCACCACACTCCGAGGGAGTGTGTTCCACTGCTGAACAGCTCTTACTGTCAAAAAGTTCCTCCTCATGTTGAGGTGGAATCTCTGTTCCTGGAGCTTGCACCCATTGCTCCGTGTTCCAGTCTGAGTTTCCAAGAAAATTAAACTATTTTTTGCTCCAGAATTTTAGAACATTTGGTTTGAGCATTGTATTCAGACAGATTCTAAGCTTTATGTGGAAATTATTTTATTGGAATATTTGTAATAATGCAAAGTAAATAGCATAAACATCCCTTATAGTTAATAAAAAATGACTACTGTACATTTGAAAGAATGCTATTCTTAAAAGGCTGCGTACCTAAAGAGAGCTGTACTTGATATATCAACAGTTCTTTTGCTGAGGTATAACTGTAGTATCTTACACTTTACTCACTCACTGTCAGTTCCATTTCAAGTTGAGTAAAAACTTACTTGTATCCATTGCCTTTGTGGAATGAGCCCACGTATTTTTCTGCCTTGGGTCTTCAATAAAGTTGCAGCAGAATAAAATGCATGCCCTTATTCAATGAGACAAAGTTGCCTTTGAGACCATGTTGGCCAAGGAGCGTGGATTGTATGAAGCAAATAATGACTCTATTTGTCTCAAACCCTTGGTAGGCTTAATATAGATTTTTAATGCACCATGGACATCCAAAGCATGCTGCTTCTTTCCAGATGGGTGAAACAGATTAAGGCACAACAGAAGTAGTGAGACCACTGGAAACATTTGGTAGAAAAGATGGACCAAATTGTAGAGTCACTTGATTCTTAGTGAACTGACTTAAGTGCTGATTGACAGAAAGTGCTAACAGTCCAAAGTCTCTTCTTGCTCATGTTACAGACCAGACAGACTACCTTCATAGTAAGCAAATGCAAGGACACCTCTTGCAGTGGTTCAAATGATGAGTTCAATAGCAGCTTTAAATGCACACTTAGGAATCCATGAACTGGAGGCAGATTCATAAAATTGTTCCCTTTAAGTAACACTTTATGTGTGACTTGTTATTGACATGCTACTTGATTTCAGCACCATGAGCACTATCACTTGCCTGCTTAACATGTTTGGCCAGAAACACATGTCTAAGCCCAATTGAAGAGAAGAAAGCAGGTGTTTCCCCATTTTCTTGTCTTCAACTAAATTCTGCTCTGCACCATTTCAGGAACAGTTTCCAAGTTGCCTCATACATTGTAACAGTGGAAAGGCGCTAGGAAGCCAAACAAGTGTTTATCACTTTATCCAGATTCTGGCTCTAAAGTCTTCAGTTCATGCCCCAGACATTTAAATGTAGCCATGATGGATTTGGATGATGTAGCAGCCCCCGAACCAGCAGATCTGCATGAATCAGAAGAAATGTTGGTGGAGCAGCAGCTATTTGCTTCAGCACAGAAGAACATAATATTGGGCTTGTCTGCATTGCAGAAATACAGCAGTTGGATGCCACTTTATCCACCATAGTTCTATCCTATGGAATCCTGGTATTTTCTTCTTTTTAAAAATTATTTTATTTTTGACCTAAAATACATAATAAATAAAACATACAAAAACATACATATAAAATATCTTCCTTCTCTGGCTGCTTGACTTGATTAATACATTGTTACAGACTTTTCCAATTAAATAGATGTTATGTTACTACACAATAATAACATGTTTTCGACTGAAGACTTGTCAAATTCATAATTTAACAGATTTACCCTTTAGTCTGTGAACCATATTGCTGCCATATCCCCCCAATCAATCTTCAAGAAATCAAATCCTTGTATTTGTAGTTTGGTGAGGCACCAGAGTTCTCTGACAGAAAAGGCTAAATACCTCACACACCAGGATTCCTTATTTCTGCAGTGTAGACAGGTGTTAATAGTACCTGAAAAATGTTATCAGTATTTTCTATCAGTTGCCCAAACTCAGTCCTGAAATGATGCTTTCTTTGAGTGCCTAACTGCTGTTTCACTCATTTGTGAATTCAGGTTCACCACTTAAAAAGAGCTGCAGTCATTCTTCATTCTCTAATGTGTCTACCTGGATGATGGTTATGTTTTACTACATTTAGATTTGAGGTGTATGCATTAAAAAAAATCATAGCGATATGCCTAAAAGTGTAGTACATGGAGGAACCCTTATGAAGCCTGAGGAGGAGCTTCCAGGCCCAGAAGCACCAGGTTCCATAGCAGAACGAGACACTAAAACTAGATTTTGCTTCTTAATCCAAAATACCTGAAGATGATTCGGATAGCAAATTATATAAAATTCAATCATTGGATAGAGCTCCTGGTTAGAAGGGTTTATAGTCAATTCAGTAAAGAGACTTTAAGAAGTTGGCCAAAAAAAGAGTTAAAACAAACTTTTTATTTTGTGTCTCACTAAATTAGCATTTCATCGAGCCACAACGTAGTGAAACAAAGATCAAAGCACTGCATCAGAACAATTGTGCAAAGATTTTTTTTAAAAAATCCTAACTGTAATGTAACAAGGGCTAATGCACAAGATGGATCATGTGTTTCAAGGGACTCTTTCTTTACCCGACGTACCTCACAGGGTTCTTGTGAGCATAAAATGGAGAACAAGAGACTTATGTATGCTACTTTGAGGAAAGGCAGCATATAACTATAACAAATAAATAAACTAATTGTCACTTTCCAAGTTGGTAATACAGTGAGCCCTAAGTAACCACAGGGTTTGGTTCCAGGACCCCTGTCCCCAGATATCAAAATTTGTGGATGCTCAAGTCCCATTATATACAGTGGCGCAATAAAAAGGGGTCGCTTCTATAAAATGGCAAAATCAAGGTTTATTTCTGATTTGTTTTTTGTTTTTTTGAATATTTTCAAACCATGGTTGGTTGAATCCATAGATACAGAATCCATGAATACAGAAGGCCGACTGTAAGAGCAAGCTGTGCAAGAAGGAAGTTGTTCCATGTACTCCCATGTTCTAACAAAGCTTGATTCTGATGTGTGGTAATCAATGTTAATATTTTTTTCCCCAGGTGTAATTCCAGGAGAGTAATCCACCTGCTGAGTAGTGTTCATTTCTAATTCAGCTTGCATGATAAGATAGAGAATAAATTTCCAGTGCTTTTTTAATAAGTGGATTCTCTGTTATCATTGATTAAAAAGATACTGTGGATCTTTCAGAATTTAGGGCTTGTTTGCACTGGCCGCTTAATCCGGGGCCAGTCTGGAGCATTATGCTTAGGACTGGCCCCGGATCTACCATGATGGTGGCCAAACATGCCAGGCTGAACTGGACCGCCAGCACCAGATTGAGGGTGAGTATAGCATTTTTGGTGCATGTGGACAAGGCCAAATAATTATTTAGTTAAAAGTGGACATTTTAGCCAGTGAGTGCTTCAGCATTGTGCCTCCTCAGGTGGAAACAGAGTGTCACTATGGGGCAGTGCAGGGTGGGGTGGGGTGGGGTGGGGTGGGGAGGCAGACAGGCAGTGGAAAGGGAGGCAAGAAAATGAGAGATCAAACAACATCTGCACTTGTGTCTGCCTGCTAGAATTATAGCCAAGTCCTCTAAATCACATTAGCCTTTTTAATCCATATTGACTTCTTGTAACCTCCGCAGACTTTGCATAAAGGGTGCAAGCATGAGCAATCATTCTTCTTAACACAAGGGGAATCCCAGGCAATAGGAAATCTTGATTCATAGATTTAAACAGCTGCAGTCTGCATACTTGGCAGTTCTTAATGGCACAGAATATACTCTGCATACTGCCAGCACCGTTAATAGAACAGAAACCTAGAACTATCATACTGTGATTACCTGACCTCACAATACTCAGGATAGTGGGTAATATATTACATAGTTGCATTGTTAAACACAGATTGCAGAATAATGTTTGATATTTATTTCTTAATTGCACACTATTCTACGCCAATATATAGGACCTACTATACTGAAGAAAACTCCGTGTAGATGCATTATGGTGGGTTAAGACAATCCCTATCTCCATGTCTAAAAATGATTTTTAGTTGTTGACTTGGAACCATATTTGTTTCAAGTTAGTCCACAAAGAATACATACCCATTTTTACTGTCTTTCCTGTCCAGACATGCCTCTCTTGTCAAAGCTTGGAAAAGTTACTTTTTAAGACTACAATTCCAATGTGGCTATACGATTTAGAATCTGAAAGGAAAGCGAAGACACCAACTCCCTTCCAGGTTACAAAAGGACTTTCATCTGGTGGCCTGGAGGCAATTATAGTTATCACAGACAACTAGGTCATGTATTTACAAGCCTGTCTTTGTGTGTTGGCTGAAGATGACTATGGAAATAATATTTCAGTAGAAGAAAGGAGGCATGTTGAACCCAGCCTTCAGTCTTCCGTGCAAACATTTTGCTCTTGTTAAACAGAGCTGCTTGCCTTGGCAAGCTGATATGAATTTTAAAATGTAAATATTTGAATGTTCAGATGGGAGGCCCAGTAACCTAATTCATAACTGTTGTTGTCTTCTGCTCCAAAGCACTTATATTTCTACTTTGAAAAGGGCCTGGATCTTTACTTGTGCCATGCTGTTAATTGCTCCTGGAGGTGAACTAAATAATTATTTGGCTTTGTCTAGTATAGTTACAACATGCACCACCTTTGTGGCCAAGCAACATTATACCTCCTGTTTCATATTAACTTTAAGAATCAATGGCATTTCTTTGACTTTTCTTCTTCCTTGCTTCCTCCAGAAACTTGCCTTCTTCAGTCATACATCTTCAGTTATAAAGTCAAAATTATTCACTCTGTTCACTTCCTTCCCTTTCTGTCTTCTTCCTTCTGCAGACTCAACTGTTTTTTCTTCTCATCAATCCTCACTTAAAGAACTGACTAACATGTTGTCTTGCCTCACTCCTGTACAAGGCTCCTTGATTCTGTCTCCTCCTGGTTCCTGGTAACCGTTGCCTTGGCCATTCTTCATTCTGACTACCTCATAATAAGCTTATCACTCTCTTCTGTTTCTTTCCTACAGTAGACACATTTATGAGGACAAGTACACCCATTTCTTTGCATTTACCAATCATCCTCATCGTTGTGGTTGTGACTGTCACCATTATCGTCCTTTGACCCAATCTGCTCATACTTTCCAATTCTCCTCCTTTCTGCCCCCCAATCTCCAGCGCAAATGTTATTATTGTTGCTGTTGTTGTCGTTGTTGTCCTCTTCCCCTCTCCAGCTTGACTTCCCATGGTCTGGCTCTTTCACTGTTTGCACAACCCTTTCCCATCCTCACTTACTTTTCTGTTGTTCTGTAGCACAAACTATGTCAATGGAATTTTACAAATAACAGATTTGACAGGTCCCAATGCCAGGGAGCTTACAATCTAAAATGAGACACAAGAAAACAGGAAGGAGAGAGATATGGAGGTATGGATGAATCGAGGAAAAATGTGTAATGATTTCAAAAACACCTATTTTAGCTTAATTACAGATATGCGTCAGGCTGCTGACACACTATAGAAATAATGCAGTTTGACACTGCTTTAATTATCATGGCTCCATCCTATGGACTCCTGGGATTTGAAGTTTTTTGTGGCACTCGAGCCCTCTGACAGAGAAGGCAAAATATCCCACAAAACTACAAATCCCAGAATTCCATAGCATTGAGCCATGGCAACTAAAGCAGTGTCAAACTGCATTATTTCTGCAGTGTGTCAGCAGTCTCAGTTAACAAAGTGAATGTAATGAATGGACATTACTTCTTTAACAGAAAATTTCATACCAGAGGCACATGGAAAGAATAGGGATTGTTTCCTGTACCACAAAAATAAGAGCAGTTTAACACATTTCAGCAAACCTTTTATTAAGAAGTAACAATGTGCACAATGTGCACTAACAATGTGAAATGAAATAAACAGTTTAGGGAAGTGTTGATTAAGTAAACAAAAAGATTTTGAACCATCTAGAGACCATTTGAAATCTTCCAAGATGTAACCAAGGCTTGCCCCCCCCCTTTGTCACCAGTCTTCATTTTTCTTATGCTTACCATTTTAGTGGCCAAGCTTACAGATCTTTGGTTCTTTCTTATGCTGGAGACAGGAAGCTGTTTACATTGCCAGTTGTAGGCAAGTACACAGACAGCTACAGTAGGATTGGCTAGAGTAGAATCCAGCTCTTCCCCAGCTCAAGTTTTATTGCACTGCTTACTGCTGACACACTTTTGCAAGCATACACCAAACAGTCTGTGCCTTTACAGCTATCCTCCACCATCCTCCCAATGCCAATGTTGCTAAAAAAAATCCCTCCAGATTAGATAGAGGAGAAGGAGGGATTGGGTGAGCCAAAAAGAATTTGTAAAAAGAAGCTTCTTTGTCAGAGTCTTTGTTAATTGAAGTAGGCCTGTACTGGAATATGCAGGTTGCTCCAAGGATAAGTTTTGAGGAAAGACTTGAAAGAAACATCTTCTGGGAAGAAATTCTAGGCATTGATGTAAAACCAGTTGCTAGTCTCAGATAGAGTAGGCCCATAGTGTTAATGGAACTTATACAAGTATTGACTTTGTCATCACAATTGATCTAGTGTATCTAGTCTAGTTGGCACTAACAATGGGATTTAGGCCATAGAGAACAGCAGGATAGAAAAGACGAATAAGAGCAGGGAGCAGGATCACACTGGGTATCTTGAGAATGGATGGTGGAGTAGGATGTGCCAAAAGGAGTTCATAGGGAGTGAAGTGTGGAGAAGACCATGAAGGGCTTGGAAGGAAGAAATTAGATGGTTATGCAGGGAGCCTGGGATATCTATTTCTTGTGCTTCCTTCCTTTCTATCCTTCAAGGACTTATTCTCAGCCCTCTGATCTACTATCCCTGCTAAACATCAAATCCCTTGGACTAATGCTGATAACATCAAGAACTTTTGTTGTACCCTAGAATTTCTGTTTTTCATCCAAGCTTGTATGTACTCCTGCCTCCCTGTGATTACAAGCTGCATGTTTTACAGCCATCTCCAGTTCAGTATGTCCAAAACCAAATGTTTCATCTTTCCTCTCAATCTTTCCATTGTTCAAATGCTTCTACATGTATTGCCAGTGTTACCTTCTTCTCTGTTGAGGAGATGCTGCATGAAGTAAATTCTTGGTTTTATTTTTAACCCTTTTCCTTATTCAGCAATCACCAAGTCACCTGTATATTATGAATTGTAGCCCTTCCTCTCTGATACGTCGTCCAGCTGCAGTGCTTCTGCTCTTTCATTTCAATGACAGGAGTGAATGGCTTGTGTGCTGGGGAGGGAGAGGCACAAAGAATGTGTGTCTGGCGGCCATGTGAAGGCACTGCAGCTGGGCAGCCACACAAAGGCACTCCTGCTCTTTTGTTTCAAAGGCCCTATGCCATATTAGTGCTGTACAGTCTTGAACCATCCATGTCTCTCTCCTCTGATCCTGAGAGTGCTCGGCCAGGCTGTGGAGGTAAGCAGATGATATATAAAATGGTAAGCGAGCTCAAGTCCTCTTCTATAAAATGGCAGAGAGACATATAAAATGGCAGAGGGCTTGGGCACCCACGTTTTTTGGTATCTGCAGGGGGTCATGGAACCAAACCCCTGAGGATGAGGTGGGCCCACTGCATTGTCAATATTACACTTTATCCAATTGTCCAAAAGAAAATCATGGGGGTCGGGACCTTGTCAAATGTCTTCTAGAAGATTCTATCCTGCATGTCTGCAGTCATGTAACACATAGAATATGGCTGTGGATAAAGAATCCGTTCCTGAAACTATTCTAGATCAGTTATTCTGAAGTAGAGAGGCACAACCTTGGGCATGCGCTCTTCAAGCTGAGAGCACAAAATGAAGAAAAGAGACAGATCAAGAACTAATACAGTGGGCCCTTGGTATCTGCTGGCATTTGGTTCCAGGAACCCCCCCCCCATGGATACCAAAATCCATGGATGCTCAAGTCCCTTTATATACAATGGTGTAGTAAAATGATGTCCCTTATATAAAATGGCAAAATCAAGGCTCACTGTTTAGATTAAAAAAAAAAAAAACTTTTGAGCCATGGTTGGTTGAATCTGTGGAAGCAGAATCCATGCAGTCATCTCATGTGGAGAAAGTTCTTCAAGGTCAAAATTGTGTACTGTATTTTCATAGCAATGTACTTAACAGTTGACATTTTAAAAAATTAAGTACACATGAGCAGGAAAATTTTCCAGGAAAGTGAGCTCTGATGGCAACGTCAACAAATTCAAATGGAGGTGTGTGCAGAGATTCCAGGTGCATAAATTCAGGGATACAGAGAGGGTCAACTAGGTATTTATTTCTGTTTGTTCTGTAGCAGTTTGAGTTATTCTTAAGTAAAGGGGTACAGCTATTTAAAAAGTTACTGACTGTTTAAGTGATATTAAACTGGCAAAGAATGATTAACATTTGTATTTGAATTTTGAAGAGTAATTAATCATGTTAAAAATCTACATTTTTTAAAAGTTTGTGTGATCTGCAAAATTCTGTAAATCTTTGGTTGACCCATTCCATCTACTGCATGATAGAAATCTAGCATTTCCAGCAAATTAACACTTAGAAAGCTTTTTAGCTGTAAAACACTCCAGGCAGTGCATTGCTAGACTATTATAGTGTGCTACCATTGATGTTTAAAAGCTACAAGGCTGCAGCCCAAATGGCTTTTATCACCGGCGAAACACTGTAATTGCTTTAAAATACAGTGCCTGGAGTACCTAATGTCCATTATAAGGCAGATTTCATACATTTTATATATGCACACATGGACATGCACAACTCAGTGGGTGGGAGCACCCTAATGGAAATTGTTCTCTGTGTGTGTGTCTCTCTGTGTGTTGAGTGTAAACATATAGTTAGTGCTATAAATAAATGACATTGATAAACCAGCACAAAGTTTAAATTTTAAACTTTAAAATGGATTGTTGCAATTTGCATATGCACTTTGCAAAGCTTCCCTCCCTCCCCTTGCATCAGCCTCTGAAAATTTTTGCAACAAGGTAAAGTATTGAGAGAGTGCAGTGTGGCGTAGTGCTTTAAGCTTTGGATTGCAACTCTGGAGCCCAGGATTCAAATCCCCACTTGGCCATGAAAACCCACTGAGCTGTGGCTCTCTTCCTGGCTACAGAAGAGTGAGGCAGAGGGCGGCTACAGCAATGTGTTTGTTGGTGTGCTGGAATGGGCTCCTGTAGTCATGGGGGGTGGGTGGGCTGGAACACATTTAAACAGATATTATAAAATGTCTTCCACCACCACCACCCTTCAGTGATTTAACAGATGGTGTATTGTTGTTGTTGTTTTAAATCTTGAGTTGATCTTGGGGGTCCACAGCAAGAACATATATTTAAAGGGGGTCCCTGGTAAAGAAAAGGTTAAGAGCCACTGAGACAAACCATTGAGAAGATAGTATTTTCATATTTTTCCCAAACACAAATTATTAGACAATTAATTATCGGTTGAGCTAATTCTTGTGGCTAAAGTATCCTGTATCTTCTTGCCTGCATATAACTATATAGGATGGGACGGGCTTGTTTTCTGCTGCTCCAGAGACTGGAACATGGAGCAATGGATGCAAGCTCCAGGAACAGAGATTCCACCTCAACATGAGAAGGAACTTTTTGACAGTAAGAGCTGTTCGGCAGTGGAACGCACTCCCTCGGAGCGTGGTGGGGTCTCTTTCCTTGGAGGTCTTTAAACAGAGGCTGGATTGCCATCTGTCGGGGATGCTTTGATCAAGATTTCCTGCGTGGCAGGGGGTTGGACTGGATGGCCCTCGTGGTCTCTTCCAACTCTACAATTCTATGATTCTATATAGCAGCTTCTCGCCTACCAGTTACAAAAACACATAACTCCAAGGGTGACAAAAGAAAGTGATTGTTCACACAGTGAATAGTAAAATTATAGCATCTGCTGCCACGAGATGGCTGCCAACTTGGCTGATATTAAAAGGGGATTAGTCAGATTCATCATGGAGAGCGTTATTGTTGTCAACTAGTCATGATATAGTGGGTCCTTGTAATCCTCTGAGGTTCAGTTCCAGGGCCCTCCATGAATACCAAAATCCGTGGATGCTCAAGTCCCACGATGTAAATGGTGTAGTAAAATAGTGTCCCTTATATAAAATGGCAAAATCAAGGTTTGCCTTTTGGAATATTTTTTTTAAATATTTTCAAGCTGTAGATTGTTGAATCTGTGGATAAACATTAGGAGGAACTTTTTGACAGTAAGTAAGAGCTGTTCGGCAGTGGGACACACTCCCTCGGAGCGTGGTGGGGTCTTCTTCTTTGGAGGTCTTTAAACAGAGGCTGGATGGCCATCTGTCAGGGATGCTTTGATCAAGATTTCCTGCATGGCAGAGGGTTGGACTGGATGGCCCTCGTGGTCTCTTCCAACTCTACAGTTCTATGATTCTAAAGGCACCAGATCCCATCTGATCTTGAAAGCTAAGCAGAGTCAGCCCTGGCTAGTACTGGGATGGGTGACTGCCGATAAATATCAGGTGCTGTAGATTATATTTCAGAGGAAGGAACTGGCAAAACCACCTCTGAGTATTCCTTGCCTAAGAAGACTATGACATTCATGGGATCACCATAAGTTGGCAGCTGACTTGAAGGGACATGAATACAGTCGTCCCTTCACATTCGCGGGGGTTGGGTTCCCCAGACCCCCACGAATGTGAAAATTCTGCGAATAATGATTGCCCTCCCCTGCCAAAGCAACCACGGGGCCTCCGGAGGCCCCATAGTTGTTTTCCCCTGCCTCCCCCTCCCTCCCAAGGCCTTCATGGGGCCTCCGGAGACCCTCCTAAGGCCCCGTGGAGGCCTCGCTGGCCCTCCCCCCTCCCTCCCAGGGCCTTCACGGGGCCTCCAGAGGCCCTGTGTTACGGTTTTGGGAGGGGGGGAGATTCCATACCCATCACAAGATCATCCTGCTTAATGTACTTGATATATCTACAACATTTTAAGATAGATCAGACTAAAGAGGAGTAACTTATTGAGAGCAGAAATTAATGACATTTAGCTGACAGAACTGGGGTTAAATGAGACAGTATTCATGGAATTTGCGATTGCATGAGTAGCTGCTAAAAAGCAAATGGAAGGCATACAAGGAAGTGAAATGTATTGTGGCTTTAGCCAGGGACAATAAGGCCCCGTCTACATGATTTTTAAAAAATCCGTTTGGGGGGGGGTAAAAAACCCAAAAAGGCAGCCGTTCATATGCGTACAATCCGCATACATGATTTTTTACCCCTCCTAAACTCCATATGACCCCCCTTGCCCAGCTGGCTGGAGTGAGTGATCCAAGCGGTGGTTTTAAATCTCCCACCGCTTTTTTTTATTATTTTAAAAGGTGCCTGTTTTGCAGACAGTCAGTTTTCCATATTTACAATATAAAATAAAAAGAAATAAATGTAAAATTCATGGACTTACCAGACTCTCGCTTAGCCAGGAATTCAACATGGCGGCCGCTCCCCAATTTCCCTCTTTGCTAGCCCGCCCCCTGTGCTCGGCCAGCCTATCAGATTACACTGCCTGTTTGTATGTGTGCAAACGGGGTGTACAGACCATTGACAATATGAAAGGCTGAACAGATTTTAGGTTGAGATTCACTAATCCTCCCAAACGCCAAATCCATGGAGTCTATGGGGGATTTGCTAGCCCCCCTTCTAAATAACACGTATGCATCCAAATGGCTGTGTGTACGGATGATTGATCTTCTGAATGCCGTATGTATTTTTTTACCGTGTAGACGGGCCCTAGGTTAACAGCTCCCTGTCTTCCACCCTAAATTTCCAGTTGAAATCAGGCCTTCTATAGCTATGATTTGCTTTTGAAAACCTACTCACACAATTGCTATTTACACAAATGACATAATATCTGTTAGTCACTGAAACCTTAATAAGGTTTGAATTGCAATGACCTTGCTAAATTCCCTTAATAGACAGCATCTTGACATTTTTAAAATGTATGGTTTTTAGAGTATTTGAAGAATATCAATAATATTATATTTATTTCCTGTGTGAGGACAGTTTTAATCACTAGAGCATCCAGTTCAGTTTTGTTAAATTCTGTGATCGTCTCTTTCTCTTTACCCTGCTGATTAGAACTTTTTAAAATTAGTAAACTGCCACAGTGTTCTGCATTAATTTCAATTTTAATTTAATCTGTTTTGAGTCCCATTTGGGGAGGAAAGATGGGACATAAATCGAATAAATAATTTTTACTCATTCCTTTAAATTCTTCTACCTCTTTCTGCCAAATCTTACATAGGATCTCAAAATTTTCCTTTCTCTTATTGAAAGCCCCATATTTCACTTTAGGGAATTTTTAAAAAATCACACATTCTTATGAACGATAAAATGCCCATGTAGGGTATATATAACCCATACCCCCTTTATTGATCGGATCTGTTGCTATGGCAGCAGCAGACATTTTCATTGAATTTTTTTTTTCATCAGTGGGGAAATAACATTGAGCTGCCTGTTTGTTTTGAGATGGAACTGGCCATAATTACAGGCCTTCCCAAGACTTAGTTGGTACCAAAAACTGACACACTCCACTGTTATAAGACAAGGTTTATAGGTGGTAAATGGTGCAACAGGTTGTCTACAGTACCGGAAGTGTAACAGCTTTTTAGTGGATGGGTCCCTGCTTGCAGTATATGGCAGAATTGGGCCTCTAAGCAACTAATTCTACCCAGTCCATCCCATGGCCAACACTCTACACTCCCCATGACTGTTTAATGGAGTACCTGGCAGTGGGGCCTACCTCCAAGTGTGAGGCCAATGGGAGATAGATTCCCAAGATTTATATTGTGCAGAAGCAAACAAAGGAAATCAAAGTTCTTAGGCATGAATCCATCTTGCATCCTAACAGATTTGAGAACTGTATAAGCAGATCAGGAGCCAGCGTGTGTAGTGGTTTGAGTGTTGGACTATGACTCTGGAGACCTTGAATCCCCGCTCAGCCATGAAAACCCACTGGGTGACCTTGGGCAAATCACACACTCTCAGCCTCAGAAAACCCTGCGATAGGTTCACCTTAGGTTTGTCATAAGTTGTAAATGTCTTGAAGGCACACAACAACAACATAAGGAGATTGCTAACAGCAAGGTTTACTTCCCTGTCTGTTCCCAGCCTTGAAGTGCCAAGCTAAAGTTAAACTACAGTTGGACCCTTGTATCTGTGGGGGTTCAGCTCTTATACTTATTGCGGATACTAGAAACCCTGGATAACAGCAAAACCCTATTGAAATAAAGGACTTGCATTGGAGGACCTAAAATATGTCTAGAGAGGATACTTCTCTAGGCATTTTATAGGATGACTCTATGGTATGTATCCCTGTTTTGTGTCCTGTGGATAACTAAAACCGTGGATATTGGTTCCATGGATACAGGGGTCCAACTGTACATATCTAGCACTGCCTACTCCGATAAAAATCTAACCCTTTCTGTTTCATTCAACAGGTGTTAATGTTTGGCTGTGATGCTAATAAGGACTCTAAAGCCCATCTGCCCAATGAGCATGGCAGAGTCCATGTTCATTACAATGCTGTAAGGCTATATTTATGGGTACTGGAAGATCAGTAATCAATTAAATAACTATCAATGGCTAACCTAAGCATGGACAATAAGTGCAGCACTGATTTGTGTCAAATGAATAGGTGCATGGAAAAATGTGGACAATTAAAATTGGTTGAGATCATGAAGCAGACTTAGGGGCCCTACAGATTAGTGAAAAGCTTTGGGGTTTGATGGGAGTTGTAGCTGAACTCACGGGACAGGAGGTTCTGACATCAATAAAACATTCTTCCTGGCCCAGTGTTTTTCTTGTGAATTTCTGCTTCTAATCACAATTTTTTATTCCCACTGCAGGCTGGTTCCCCCTCCCCCTCTCCTAGGCTGTTTCCAATACAGACTGGGGTAAATGTCACACATCTGCATCCATTTTTTTGGTTCCTCCTATTGTACCTCTGGGAACTTCCACTGATGGCATTTCGAGTGGTTTGCAACCTTTGCTGTGAAGGTTTTCTACTGACTTTTATTCCTTCGTTTCCAGTTTCTTAATTCCCGTCCCATCCTTGCAGTTATAGTGTTAAAGTGGTATAGGCTTATATTGCTTTAGTGCAATGACCATGAATAAAATTGGGGGAGAAACAGAATATTAAAATAGAAGACAGGTATAATGTGCAAGACAGAATGTGGATACATTCCCCATACTGGGTTGAAGGGTTGTCCCCCTTCTTTTTAGAGCAATAGCACTAAAGTAGTATAGCCTTATGTCACTTTAGCACTTGTGACTACCAATTTTTTTTTAAAGATGGGGAACATAGCTACTTAGGGAGGAATATACAGGGGAAGGTGTTGGTTTCATGGATAAGATGGTGGGGATGGCAGAAAACCACACCTGTGCCACAACAAAACCATACTGTAAAAGAAAGAAAACAGTGGTTGAAAAGAGACAAGTAGATCAGGGGTAGGGTAGGGCTACAATCAGTAACAAACCTGGTCCAAACCACTAGTAGATGACTGGATGCAGGAGCAGAAATAACTGTTACAGACCATGAAATCCTAAAAGAGAATGTCCACATATTTTGTAGAGTTATTGGGCAGTTTGGAGGAGGCCTTAATCTATTGCTATCAAACTGAATGGTTATATTGTCAGACATAGCAACATGTCTGACTCAGTACTTAGAAACTGGAGACCGAGTTCATATTAGTTCTGATTTAAGGTAAATATTGCTAAAAACTGTTTTAAATTGTTTTTAATCCCCACCTCAGTCCTCAGGCAAATTAGTGTGTATGTGTGTGTGTGTAGTTTAGGGCCTGACTTTAATGGTCAGCAACCAATCCCAAACATTGACTGAAAGTAAGTTCCAATATTTTGGATTTTTAAAAATATGTATTTCAGGCACTATGCAGTAAAAATTAAGTCCTGCAGAAATCACTAAGACTCAAGTTGTGAAGTCCCATTATGTTGTTTTCAACAGAAACTGTGAATGCCTTCATTTTTCCAGATTGTGCTTTTTGTCTACAGCTGTTCTGCTTGTTAATGGATTTGTTTTTCAGATGAAGCGATCAGTCTTCATCTGAAAGATTCTAGAACAGATCATTAAACAGTCAGTGTGTAAGCACTTAGAAAGGAATGCCATGATCACTAAAAGTTAACCTGAGTTTCTCAAAAACAAGTCATGCCAGACTAAATTTATCTTTTTTTGATAGAGTTACAAACTTGGTAGATGAAGGGAATGCTGTGGATGTAGTGTATCTTGATTTCAGTACATCCTTTGACAATGTCCCCCATGATATCCTTGCAAAAAAGTTAGTAACATGTGGGCTAGACAATGCAACTGTTAGGTGGATTTGTAATTGGTTGACCAACTGAACCCAAAGGATCCTCACCAATGGCTCCTCTTCATCCTGGAGAGAAGTGACTAGTGGGGTGCCACAGGGTTCTGTCCTAGGCCTAGTGCTATTCAACATCTTTATCCATGACTTTGAAGGGATGTCATACTGAGGATGGAGCAAGCTTGTTTTATGGTGCTCCAAAGATGGACGCGGAGCAATGGACTCAAATTACAGGAAAAGAGATTCCACCTGAACATTAGGAGGAACTTTCTGACCGTAAGAGCTGTTCAACAGTGGAATGCACTGCCTCAGAGTCTGGTGGAGTCTCCTTCTTTGGAGGTTTTTAAGTAGAGGCTGGATGGCCATCTGTCTGGAATGCTTTGATTGTTTTTTCCTGCATGGCAGGGGGTTGGACTAGATGGCCCTTGTGGTCTCTTCCAACTATATGATTCTAGTCTCACCTTTATGTTTTTGTGTTACTATGTCCAGGAGATAAGTCTTGCATCTGGTTTAGATGGGATTGCATTCTCCTTGAAAAAATTAGTTTTGGGATACTCGTAGACTGTCTACATGACTGGAGAACTAAGTGACCTCAGTAGCTCAAGGTGACCCTTTCCAGATTCTTCTGGTCTCCAGCTGGAGACACACCAAGATACAGGTAGCTTAGCCATATTGATTCAGATATTGGGCTGTCAAGACTGCGATGCATTCTACGTGGGGCTTCCTGTGAGGCTGATCTGGAAGCTGCAGCTAAGCAGCTGCCATCTTGGTATCAGATGCTTCTTCATATCAGCATGCAGCACCTTTGCTGATGGCTCTGCACTGGCTGTTCATACAACTGGGCCAGATTCAGGGTTTTGGTAGTAGTGTACAAAAGGCCTAAATAAACTATGATGAGATTCCCTCAAAACATGTTTTCTCCTACACCTGCCCAATCACTGAAGTCATCTCCACTGAAGGATCCTGGTTCTAGGTTATTTAAGGCTTTGTACACTGGTACCAAAACCCTGAATCTGTCCTAGTAGTATTGTGATTCTGCATAGATTCCTGAGATCCACTTGGAATTCACTGGGAATAGGACCTTCAGTGTGTCATCGTTGTCTGGTGGCAGCCCTTATAATGGTGGTTAGGTATACACCTATGCTTCTCTGATTGAAATCTCTATTGGAGCTGGTTCTTTCAGATAAGCATTTCCGGGATAATAAATATCAGTTTGTTTTTTAAAATGTTCATGTTTTTACAGTACATTTTGTGTTCATTTGTTTAAGTACATTGCAAACCATCTGAAATTTTCAAAATGGAGTGGTTTATAGATTCAGCATTTTATTTTATTTACTTGATTTATACCCTGCTTCTCTTTAATTTATATCCCGCTTTCTCCCAAATAGGACTCAAAGATTTATTGAGTAAATAAACTCAGTAAATCTTAGATAGGTGCAAATCTACTCTAGTATAACATGGGTGTACCTTAATGAATATCTAAAAACAAGAGGTAACTTTAACAGGAAGCATTTTCTTCCCCTACCCTCAATGATTAGTCATAACCAATCTGGTAAAAACACCACTATTAAATAGCAAATTATTTCTGGTGTGAATCACATCCTTTGCATTAAGGTTGTTTTTTAAGTGACAAAGACATACATAATCTGTTGATCAGCATTTCAGTTACCTAAATGAAATGTCTAGGCTACTCCAATAGCCTCTTTCTCCTTGCTGTCCTGTGTAAATGCAGGAACGTATGAATATCAACATTCTTTAAGCAAGCAGGCATTCTGTACACTGTATCAGCCTTCTCAAATAGCTCATCAGAGCAATCCTGTATGAACTCTGATAGAAGGGATGAGGCAAGGGGGATCATTGGCAGGGTGGTATCCCCACCCTTTTCCCTACTTCCCTTCCTGTTGCTCAGGCTACCAAAAGCAAGTGGCCTGGATTTGAGCCTCCTTTGGGGAGATGAAGCAACTAAGAGAAACACAGATCATTATTGAATTTCCACGGTATCATTTGAAATGCATTGTGGAAAATAAACAAGGGTATGAAGTTAAATAATTCTTTCTCCCCCTTCCTACCCCCATCACATTTATGCCTCTGAATGTTGGAATTCTGTATGTCAAAATGAGCTAAAGAAGAAAATAAATATAAAATCATCTAAACATCCATTGTAATCTGTCAAAGCAATTCAGCCATAGATGAAATTAACAGCGCAAGATTGAAAATAAAAAATTATCATTTCCTGGGTGCCATTTACATGATGAAAATGTAGTGGGAAGAATTAGTGTCCAAACCTGGTTGTTTACACGTACATCGGGTTGGGCACGTGATTTTCGGAAGGGGGGGCACCTTTTATCCCACAACCTGCGGGACTTCCAGTCCCGCAGTTTGTGACGGTTTTTAAAAAAGTCACTGGAGGATTCGGAAAATCAGAAATCTAAACAACCAGGGACAAGATATCTCGGTACTAGGTGATGACTGGAAATGGTGACCAGGGGCGGGCTCAGAGATCAGCGACCAGAAAAGGAGGGGTCAGTCACCCGTTCAACAGATTCAGCCTCACCAGCTGAAAACAAAGGCATCCCTTCCAGCTGCACGAAGGTTTGTGTGTGTGTGTGTGCGTGTACTAAATCACCCTTTTAATGGATTTCTGCACTGCAAACCCTTCAGCTTTAACCTGTTCCTCTACTGCATGCTGGATTTAAATTTTAAAGAGAGAGTAAATTATAAAGAGATCGTGGGCAGAGGATCACCCATTCATCCCCTGCCTGCATCCCCTCCCTGGGTCTGAACGGATAATCAAACATTCATCCACGCACACACCCCAAGGCACAGTGAAAAATGCCAGCATCTGAGCGGATGATCACACATTCATTCATCCCCCCCACAAGGCACAGTAAAAAATGCCAGCATCTGGGTCTTTCAAAATGCCTTGTGTGTCCTCCCCTTATGATCCCATGCACTGGCTTGAAACCTTCACTCCACAGCTGCCTCTGCTTAAAGGGTTAACATTTTAAAGAGACAGGACAACCGCAAGCCTCTGGCCCCCTTCACTCGGCTTCCTGGCTGAAAGCATACTGGCTTGGGCTTGTGTGTGTGCATGCATGCCGGGGCTCCAGTCCGCTCTGCTTTTGATCTCTCTCACACTCCCCAGCACCAAATGATCACTCCTTCATCCCCAGTTTAGCTGACTTAAATGGTATTCTTTCATTTCTAAAGGAAAGTACAGGGTTTAGCCACTGATCGCTCCTTCCTCCCCGGATTCCTCCCCTCATCCCCTCAGCGCCTCATCCCCAATGCGACACTCATTCATCCCCTCATCCCCAACCAGAAGCCTGAACAAACATTTGAGCCAGCCAATAGCATTGCTCGTGGCGCAGAACTCTAAAGGAAGTACATCACTGAGGTTGTGAAAAAATGAGTAATCACATCCTTGATTGACAGCTAAAAAAAATCCCGGGACCGTAAACTCGTGTAAACAAAAAAACCCAGGGGTAGTATATAGTGGGAGAAGGTACATATCACAGGACGGGATGCCATGTAAACAATGATCCCGGGATCTCCAGTTCAGAGACAAAAATCGTGTAGACAGGGAGGAACGAATACGGGATCAAGAAGTCCCAGGACGCCCCGCAACAAAAACTACCATCTAACTGGCACCCTGGTTCTGACAAATTCAAAAGTGTTAGATTTGTTGGTCCTTATATCTGAGGTATTGTATTCAAAAGTCAGAGCTACTTAAGTTCTTCATAGATTTATGGTAGTTGATGATTAAGGTTACATTCTTCATTGTGTCACCAAAATTTTGCCAACTTTGAACTAAGTAGTACAACAGAGAGCCAGTGTGGTGTAGTGAACTATGACTCTGGAGATCGGGGTTTGAATCCCTGGTCAGTCATGGAAACTCACTGTGTGACCTTGGACAAGTCACACACTCTCAGCCTCAGAGGACACCTCTGAACAAATCTTGCCAAGAAAACCCAGTGATAGGTTTGCCTTAGGGTTGCCATACATTCGTAGGTTGGAAATGACTTGAAAGCACACAGTGAACAAATCCAACATAACATGAACAGAAATATCAATTTTAGGATGGTTGAATATATTATAGAACTGATAGCATACGGCTAGTCTGCTGTTATCATCTTTAGATTGCAATATTCAAAAGATATGAAACTATGGGGTTGTCTAAATGGCAAAAATACTCATCATGGAATGCTAGGAGAATATGACCTGTCTTAATGGCATCCTGAATGATATCGCCTTATTCAGAAATATGCTATATATTCCGCAGGAAAAGCCTTTGCAGATTTCCCCAGAGTTTAAAAAAACACACACAGGGGGAATGCACATTCCTGCTCGTTGGGACAGGTTTGGCTTGGGGGAGAGGGAGGGCTCGTTACGTGGGGGCTGCAACAGAAGGGGAGGCTGGGGAAGGTATGGAGGCTGGGAGGGAAGCAGAGGCTGGAGGCGGGGAGGTGCAAGGTACGAGCGTGTGAACAACAAATCTGACACTTTACTACCCACAACAAATCGTGGGTACAGTGGGTGACAGAAAGGATTTCTTGATTTCTTGCATCTTCTCAGGGTAGAAATTGCCATGTAGCTGAGCCCTGAGAAGATGGTAAACTTTCCATTGGAGGTCTTTAAAAAGAAGTTGTACGGCCATTTTTAGGAGTGCTTTAGCTGCAGTTTCCTGCATAGCAGGGGATTGGACCAGATGGCCCTTGCAGTTCCTTCCAACTCTGTGATTGTAAAAAAACTGGGCTTTTCTAGGTTGTGGCTGCTGCATCACTAATTTTGTATCTGTACACTTGAGATGAGTTTTTAGGAAGTTGTCAGTTGTTTGGCCAAATCATAATGAGGGATTCAGGATAGAAATATTGGCTGAGATACATCACATTATGTATGTCATGCTATTAAGAGATTTCTGGGTTACAGGCTTCCCATTTATAAATTCTTTTAGAAGTTCACTAACAATTTTGCAAATGGGCTACTCTTTTGTTTTTCGTCCTTTCTGTGGTTCCCACACTTCTCCCATATTACTGTACAAAAGCATTTTGATACAGCTAAATGTAAGGTTCTATTTAATTTCTAAAATGCATTTCTCATTCATACCCACTGAAGAGCACTCTGCTTTTCTTTCTTTCATGCTTTAGGAGACAGCGATAGTAACTGATGAGTCAGTTCAAGAAATCCTGCAACTGTAATATATAGAATGATTGACTGCTTGGTAAGTTCATAGTATCTGTCAACACTGCATGTAGAATTGAGGCAAGGAATTCGTTTTTTGAATACCTGACAGGAGGTGAACTTCGATTTTATGTAAATCACAAACAAATCCAAGAGATTTACTTAAATGTTTTACTTGTTAGAGTGTAAGGAGATTTTCAGATGGGCTCAATATTCCGTGGCAAGCATGGAACAGGGTCAAGAAAGGATTTTCCTTTCGGACGACGTTGACCCTATTCCGTCCTGCATCTGTGATCCCACTGTGCTGCTCCCAGAATAAAGTATTTACGATGAAACATCGTGAATACATCACCCGTTCCATGTCTTTCATGGAATCACGGGTGTGGGAAAAGGAGCCCTGTTCCTGTTGCAAGATGACAGCCACGGGGGGGGGGGGAGGTCCGTTCCCAGTACTTCCGGGCACAATCGGGACATCCAGGTAAGTGGCACCCCCCCCCCCGGTTACTTGTATTTTTTGTTATGTGTTTTTGTGCTTTGTTTTTAGTTTTGACATTTGGGGTTTTTTTTAATTTTTAAATCTCCCATGAGAATGGGCAGGATTTCATTTGCCGGTTGTAAATGCAGCCTTAAGACAGCTACATTTACAACCAGCCAGCAAGGGGAGGGGGAGGACGTTCCTGCCACAGAATGAAAGCAAGTGTGCGAACATTTTTCTTCTATTCTGTGGCAGGAATGGGAATGGAAGTGGCGGGGCAGGAATGGGGTATTTGGCCCCATCTGAAAATGTCCTAAGATTTCACTTAAACCAACATATTATGTTGCTGCAGATCATGTGTAAATGTCTACACATGTATAGGATCATCCACATTATGATCTCTGCACAGGATTTATGTGATTTCTTAGACAAAGTAGCACTTAGATCAAAATGTTGTAATGTGTAAAAAAACTTTTAGGGGGTCCTGAAAAGAGTGGTGTCTATCTGCTCACCAAAGGTTGGAAATGTGTTTTCTTTTGAGCTGCAACTCCAAGAATCCCTCAGTCATTGTACCATGCTAGTTGGGGGTTCTGGGAGCTATTTTTTTTTAAAAAGCAACATTTCCATGCTCTGCTGCTCACATTGTCTGTGCATTTCTAAAGGAGGTCTTGCTTTTTACCCATCCGTATAGTGCGACAGCCACCTTTATAATGAAGAATGCTGAGAAGATTGCTGTTTTGACTTTTGTGTAGAGGAAGAGTAAAAATAAAATCATTGATAATCTTCTATGGCATAGAATATAGTAAGGGCATGGTGCCAATAAACTAAGCACATTGGATGACTAACAAGGCTCCCACACTATCCGTGTAGGCAGGGATTGTTGCCATGTAGGGTGCCATAGGTACTTACTAAATGCTTTCAGTCCATTAATGTCTTGCCTTTGTGTGTGTGGGGGGGGGAGATTTTTGATGAGGATGGTTTCATTCATTTATGATGATGAATGTTCTTTAACCATTAGCCTAGGATGTAGTTTGAATTGAATTATATCTGAAGTTACAGGGCTAATTTGACTTACTCCATGTATGCTAGTTTGAATGAAGATAGAGAATAGTTCACTATTTTATTCCTTTTTAATTAAATCGCTGTTTTAAGAGGTTTTCAAAGAGACAGGCATGTTTCAACATAAACAAGGAAAAGTGGGGTTGTGGTGGGAAGAAGGAATCCCAACAGCACAAGACTAACTGGTTTATTTCAGCATGAGTTAAATGGATTTTAGTCCATTTCTTCAGATGAACAGTGCATCTGAAGGACTGGAACCCCCCAAAATTCATGTGAAAATAAATCATTTGATCTCAAAAGTGCTGTTGGGTTTTTTCCTCCTTCCCCACTTTTCTTTTTTATTCTGTTTAATAAAAATCACCAAGAAGGTTAGGACTTTATCAGATGAGGCCAATAGCAGGAAAAAACATCATTTAGGATGTGACGATAGCACCAAAGGCAAAATTATCAGACGTTCTCATTGCTTACCTGTTCCCACTGTCTCGTGCTGGCGTGAATGAGGCGTCACTTTTTATTGATGGGCTAAGCCATCAATAAAAAGTGACTCCTCATTTACGCCAGCACGACAAGCAAGAACAGATAACCAATGTCGTCATCTGATAATTTGAGTCATTTCTGCTATTGTCCCATCCTAATGATGCGGTTTTTGCCGCATCTGATAAAGTCCTTGGTCTATGCTCAGTTTTTTTTCCCATCAATAAAATATATAGTGTATATTTTCCAAAACGAGGACAATGTTACCAACTACAGTTTTCTATAACACTTCTCCCTGATAAGCCAATTTTTGTAATACTGTTAGCATTTAGAGACACATTATAAGCATGGCAGAAACATCAGTAAAATGTTTCCAGTTTATACTAGCATGGAGCTTCTTGTCTCTTTTCTAAGGAAGATATTTTGTTGTGCCAAATGTGTAATAAGTGCTTTGTTTGGGAAAATACATTTACAAAGACAGATCCATGTTAGCCTGCGTTATGAAGATGTGATGCAAATCAAACCTTTAAGTCGGAAGCATGGCACAGTTTCCAGCCACCGTGACACAGATATATGAGATGTTAGCATGAGGCTCCTGTATATAGTACTGTGTTCAGCCACCAACGAAGAGAACAGTTAAGGATGGTCTTTCAGGACAGAAAAATAAAAGAGAAGTTTAAATAGAAAATCCTGAATTTTCCAGATTCACACTTTTCGTTTTGAAATGGATTTCATAGATAGGCAGACTTCTGCCAAAGCACTGTAAAAATGACTGATTGTTTTTGTGTAGTCTGTTACTGTCACAGAGCTTAATTAGATCTGATTTCCTGTTCTTATTCATTCAATTTTAAATCCTAAAAGCCAAGCCTCATTCCCCATAAATGTTTAAAAACACAACATCCTCCCTTTACTTAACTGGTAATACATATAGTGCTGCACCTTTGCCTCCACACTTTTATGTGTGAAAAGCAAAGTGAAATAATAGTTGTCCTGTAACAACAACTATATCTATATTTATATCTATATCGAGATAGAGAGAAGGCGTACAGATACATGTGATCAAATTATTAAAGAACTGAAAATTTTAAAATAAACAGGCTACAGACATTCATATGAATGTTTATTTGAGGGGTTACAACTGGGGGGATGTAGATTGCATTGCTGATCTTAAAATGTCTACTTCTATACAAATGCAGAAAGGAAAAGGGATATAAATGAGGAAAACAAATGAAAATGTGGCCTGAAAAAACAGGTGTGGCAGGGGGTGGGGGGCAAGGAAAGCAACCTGCCTCCATTAGGGACCCAGACAAGAAGCAGAAGTAAGAAGCCCATCTTGGCATGGCAGGGCATTGAAGCAGTGCTCCCACCCCATTACCCATCCTTTGCTCAAACTGGAGAAAGAAAGGCAGTCCTCCCTCCTTCTTTTTCAGCCTGAACGGCATTCAACAGCAACATAGGGGAGCCTGAAGAATGCAGCACACCCACCATTTTGGGCACTTGAGCTGGAATGGAGTAGTGGCAGCCATTTTTTAATAAGGGTTTACTATATAAGCCTCAGCTTGCATTCTCAACAGCCATTTAAAATAAGAGTTTACTGTATATAAACCCCACCTTGCAAGGCTTGCAGAGAGACTGCCAAACCTCATGAGACTTATACAGTAAGCCCCTATTTAAAATAGCCACTGCTGCGTTGCTCCACCTCAAGTGCCCAAAATGGTGGGGACCACAGAGCTCATCCAGCTGGCCTCATCATCATCTGTTCAGCACTGACCCATGGATAAGTCAACCCATTTTTTTTTATTTCTTTATCAATTTTTTTTAAAAAACTTATACAGGAGTATATACTGTACTTTGTTTTAACTCATGTGTGAACTGCCTTGGGTCACAGTCAGCAGAAAGGTCGGCTATAAATTAGTTAAATAAGTAAATAATTGGATTCAAGCCATTAATAGCATTCCACAGTAAAAAAATAAATGTGTCTAGGGTGCTTCTAGTACTAAATGTTTACCCTATTTTTTTTATTCTTTTAAATCTTTGTTTCTAGGTTTTTTAAAGCATAAAACATTTGAAGATAACAAAGCTTTGTTCCATAAAGTATCATTCCTATCAGAAGAGTACTGGAAGAGACATCAGCAGACTTAACCATGTGACTGAAAATAATAGTTTGTTAGATGGTGAGTACAGTAGTGTGAATCCTAACTAAAAACAAACAAACCCCTTCTTTCTCATGAAGAAAATATTCTAGTATTCTTTAGAAAATATTGCAGTATATAGTATACTTTAGAAAATATCCCAGTATACAGCCTCTTGGAACATTAAAATGTGTAAGTAATACAGCCTCTTGGAACATTAACATGTTTAAGTTGTAAGCATTTTTACAGTATTTAGAAAGGGGTACTCTGAGAGAAAATATATTATTCCACATCCCTGCAGCAAGTTTCACCAACCTTTCTCCCAACCATTTACATATACCCCTTCCCATAAAAGATAAATATTTATACTGGTAATGCTATCTCACTTTAAAGCTCTTGGTTTATAAGTACGGTAGTAGAGCTTTCAGAACTTAATTTAAAGCTTTTAAGTAAAGAGGAGAGACAGCAAAATAGTTTAGAGGCAGCAAAATAAAACAAAAATTATTAAACAGTCTATTTTGGGTTCAGTATGTGAGGCTGTGCATCAGTTTATCCCAATAGTCTTAGAGACAGTCCATAAGTCATCACAGTAACTAGTAGAGCCTAAGTTGAACATTTTCTTCCTCCACCCACATTTCATGTTCAGTGTACACTCTTTGGAATTAGCACCAGACCATTTTTGTTGTTATGTGCCTTCAGGTTGACAATGACTTGTACTGACCCTATCTTAGGGGTTTCTTGGCAAGCCCCTAAGCTCCTTCATTCAGAGGAGGTTTGCCATTGCCGGCCTTTGAAGTGGAGAGAGTGTGACCTGCCCAAGGTCACCCAGTGCGTTTCCATGGCTGAGCGGGGATTCAAACTGTGGTCTCCCAGAGTCCTAGTCCAACACACAAAGCACTACACCATGCTGACTCTGTGCCAGCACACTATTTTGTGACATTTTAGTTGGTCTAGTATTGCCTTAATGCAGATTTTGATTCTGTAGCAGAGAAAGAGGGGGAGAAATGTTTGGGGAGACAGAAACAACCACAGGGGTGCTCAGGCTCTTCTGCCACCCGAAGCAGGAAAAAAAAACACCTGCCACTATCTCTATTATTGCTGCCTTCACCCTGCCCATTGCATCTTGCCTCCCTGTCTTGCCACTGCCTCTCCTGCCCCCTGTTTTGCTTTCTTTCACTTATTTTTGCAGCTGATGCCACTTTGCAAAGGATTGTCATGAGCTGGCTCAAAGAGAAGACAGAACAGGATGTGAAGGAAGGAAGAGAAAATGGGAAGTTGGTGGGAGGTGCAGTGCCATGAGGTAAGGCAAGGGAGACGTGAGAAGGAAGGATGTGTTATAGTTATAGTCTGACAAGAAAGAAATAAGAGAGTGAGGTAGGCCAGTGGCAGTGGATATCCACCAGGAGAGGGAGAAGTGACATATGGTGCTCCAGTTTCTGAGGCAGCAAATTCACTCTGTGCACTCCCCACACATAGGGCAACTCTGATCAGGGGGAGGCAAGGTGGGGCAGCCAGGCAAGGTGGCAAGAATCCTCCACCCCTCAGGAAACAGGACAACCCAGGCCACCCCTCAAGATGAGGATTTAAAAAGAAGATAGGCTTCCTGCTCACTCCCCAATATTTTCTGTGGATAAATGTTGCTCAGCAGAAAAAAGTCTGATAAAGAGGGGAAGACACATCAGAAGTCTCCTGTGGGGGAGATTAGGGCCATTTCACATTAGAAATTATAGCCCTATATTCCACTTTATCTGCCATGGCTGCATTCTGTGGTATTATGGGATTTGTAGTTTGGTGAAAACAATAGAGCTCTCTGGCTGAGAGATCTCAATGACCCTCTACTGCTAATCCCAAGATTCCATAGGAAGTTGCCATGGCAGTTTGACATGGGCTGGATGCTAATTTGGATTACAATTTGCTGAGTGTAAGCCCTGCTATTGCAGGATCTGTACCATTCATAGGAAAAGGTACATCAAATGTTCCCACCTGCATAACTTCTCAAACACACCTAGAGCCTCTCATGTAGGAAGAAAGGATTTTATTTAAGTTCAGCAAGTCCTCTGCTGGTAAGACCTGTCCCAGTAGCAGGGCAAGGACCTGCTAAGTGGTTGCAGGATGAAAAGCCTAAACTGGGATCATTGGGTCTTGGTAGATTCTCAGGGCGCCAACAAAAGCAACAGCAATTCAATGCCAGGAATGCATTTGTGCAAAGGGTGCTTCACTTTGGCTACCCTCAGTCCACTATTTACCTGGCTTCTTTGGTATGTCCTTCTCATTGGTAGCAGGGCTTGTCCTCAGTTCTTTCTCAGTTTCTCTCTGGACTCGCAACTTGCTCTTGTAGGACCAGACAACTAAGAAAAGCCTCAGTCCAATGGATACACACACCTTTTTAAGGCTCTTCATACCCCCAGTGCTCAGGGCTAAAGGAGCCTCTTGCAGGTCCTCTCCTGATGAGCAGCTTCTACCTTCCTTCCTTCCTCCTTCCAGTGTTTGCTAGTGTTCTTGTATTGGCCCCTTTGCCACACACCCCTGCACAGGCTTTAACTGAGGTCAGCAGTTGATTCTCCTTTCCTCCTGAGACCAGAGAGCTGGGAACAGCAGAGGCACTCGTACTGGTAAGTCCTCCTCTTCCACTCCTGCAAGTATTAATAATGGGTTTAGGAGATATATAAAATATAAGGTTCAAAATAGAAAGCCAAAAACCTTTTGTGTTAGAGAATGTATGTGTTATAAAGAGTCAGCAACAGGCTTATTCAGTCAAGCATAAATGAGATAAGAGCATCCACTAGACATGACCAAGCATAAACCCATGGCAGGTGCTGTGATGATTGAAGCATGACAGCCAAAAGTTAAGACTTAACTATGGAGGGCCTGCTCTCATTGTTTATCCTGTCCTGCCAGCTACTCCTCTATTGGTACAGTAAGGCTCATATGTTTCATAAGGCAGTACAGAGCTAGAACAAGGTTGGCTCTGGAGGCTGAGTTTTAAGCAAGAACAATCTATGACCTAGTAGACCATTGTTGCTGATAACAGGGCACAGCTATTAAAGCATTACCCTTAACTTCCAGTTTCCTAGCTTTGTGAAGCTTGAGTTGTCATGAGATAGCATTAACTTTGGTCTTAAACTGGTAGGGTTCTTTTTAAACAAACAAACAAACAAGAATTCATAAATCAGTGAGGAGTGTAATGCAGTGCACACAGCTTGCTTTGCTTGTCATTAACTCTTTTGGAGAATTTGATCTTCAGTCTAACTAGTGCCAAGCTGAAGTTAGGAGTATTTCCTCTCTTATACTGTATGTGAAGTACTGTATGTATCTGTGAGTAACTGCAGGCCTTTAGTGTGGTACTACACACAGAGCTGCTGTTTTAAGATCAGGTTCTCAGAAAACACCAGACTTGAGCATGCTTGCTCTTCCTTGATGGGCAGTGTTGGATCAGGTTTTCAGTGGAAAGCTAGGAGTCTCACCAGATCGGCTGACTGTGCTCAGTTTCAGTTTGCATTAATGACCAGTTGGAAGAAAATCCATCAAATGAACTTGTTTTGAAGCAGGCCTTTTCTGCTTGACTCATTTCAGGGATACATTGATAACACAGAGGAACTGAACTGATCAATGTCCATATGGATGCTGTACTCCATAGAGAGAGATATGGCTTCCATGAAGGCAAAATGAGTTCAAAATATAATTAGCACATTCATTGAGATGTTCCCCCTGGTACTGCATACCCATGAGCTTTAGGACTGGCTCATGCAACAAAAGCAACAAAGAATATGGTCACTTCCTAAAAGTGAAGGAAATAAAATTATGCCTTTTATTGACCACCTGGACTGTGTATACTGATTTTACTTCAGATTACATTCAATGTATTGCTATGAGGTTTAAATCCTGTGTCCTCAAACAGGAACTCCATCAGTTTCTGATCAAATACTCTTAGCTTAGCTTTATGTTAGTTACATCCAAAGTTTCTTCAATTTGTTGAGTCAATTTTTGATCCACTTTGGATTCTTATAAAGTGTATCCCTTTATAAGAATATATTGGGTGTTTGTTTTTTCAGAAAGCAGGAAGGGAAATAATTGTACAGTATACCACCAGTTAACAAAGTAAATGTGTTCCCGGGCTTTACTTTAACATAAACTTTGGTGCCAGAGGTAGAAATGTCATGGAAAGAATAGGGATAGGTTCCTGCACCACAAAAAAAGAAGAGCACTTCAACATATTTCAGCAGACTTTTTATCTAGAACTAACATTATGCAGATGTGAAATGAAGTAACCAGGTCATCTAAGCCTTGCAGTAGTAAACAAAAACATTTTGAATCTTTTAGAGACCACTTGAAAGTTTCTTCCAAAATGAATCTGGGGATGATTTTTTCTTTATCAACAGCCTCCACTTTTCTTACAATTTCCATTTTGGTGGTGAAACTTATTGAACTATGCTTTTTCAACATGCCAGGGTAGCTGGTGAGACAGGTTAAACTGATTTCCTCTTTTTTTTTTCTGTTTGCTTTTCACACATGCTCAGTAAGTGATTCTGGAGGCAGCTGTTTACCTTGCCTGTTGTACATAAGCAGATACAGTGGCAGTAGGATCACCTAGAGTAAAATCCCATTCTTTCTAAGGTCAAGCTTTATAGCTTTTTGTCTTGCAGACATACTGCTGCAACCCAGCACTGAAAAAATGACTGTTTTCTAATTATAATTTTTCCCTGTATAGGCTTAGGACTAAATAATAGCTTCATTTGCCTGTGTTTATTCAAATGTATGTGTAGTGGGTAACTGGCAGTTTTACATGTGAGGAGTTCCTTTTGACAGAGTAAAGAAGGTTTTGAGATTATTAGTCTAAATTGGGAATCTGTAAAATGAAAGTATAGGAATTAAATCCAGTTTAATTATGTTGAAATCAATGATATATGATCATTTAAACTTATTGAGGATAGTTGCTTTGGTCCAGCTCAGACATCACGAGAGCAGCCTGACCCAGAAAAAACCACAGGAATGAAGAAGAAAAACAGCCACCAAAAGGGAAGGTGTTTTTACCATACATCAAAGGAGTCATAGACAGAATAGGGAAACTGATGAAGAAACACAACCTCCAGACAATCTATAGATCAACCAAGAAAATTCAAGAAACGCTACGCTCAGCGAAGGACAAAAGAGACCCTCTCACAGCTGCAGGAGTTTACCACATACCATGCAGCTGTGGACAGGTTTACATAGGGACCACTAAACGCAGTGTGCAAACAGGAATCAAGGAACATGAGAGACACTGCAGATTGGGCCAGCCAGAAAAATCAGCAATAGCAGAACATGTTATAAACCAACTTGGACACAAAGTGTTATTTAAAAACACAGAAATTCTGGACCAGGCCAACAACTATCATGTCAGAATGCACAGAGAAGCTATTGAAATCCACAAACACCTGGATAACTTCAACAGGAAAGAAGAAGCCCTAAAATTATCTAACACACATTGGAAACTGCTTAATGCAGTATAGATGTGTAAATTGCTGTTGCTTAACATAGTTTGTAAGCTGCTCTGATAGCCTTGTGGCTAAAGAGCAGGGTATAAATAACTAATAAAAAAATAAAAAAATAAAAGTAAACAAAGTCTAGCTGCCAGTCCTGAAAAACACTAAAATCAAAACTCAACACTTGCAAATAAACTCCACCCAGGGATGGGGATCTCCAGCAGACAATGGAGCATTAGCCAACCATTAGGCAAACAGACACTAATCCTCCTTGCATATCTCCACCCAGAAACTAGCCATTCAAATACACAAATTTGCATATCCTCTCCAACAGGGGTTCACAGTATGTAACACCACCCCCCACATGCCTACCCAACCATTCTCTGAAGATGCCAGCCACAGATGCAGGAGAAATGTCAGAAACAAACTCTTCCAGAACACTGCCTCACAGCCTGGAAAAAAACCCAAGGAAAAACTATAGTTTACTGGAGTGAGATTGGACAATAAATTTGAATGCTCTACCTCCCCTTCCCTCCATGTCTTGTGTGTCCTACTGTGGAGAAGACATCTTAAGTTAAACCATAGTTTCTCCATGGTGTCCAAACCAAGAAAATGGAGTTTAAGCATTCTGTATAAATCAGGATGACATTTCAGGGCTTGTCTACACTGGCGGGGGAACCCCACACCTACCTCATAGCTGCAGTGGATTTCTTAGTTCTGAATGGCCCCGTAAATGCCACATGCACTGGGCTTGGCTGATTGTAGCTTGGAGAATCCCGCCACATTGTAATCTGCATTGGAGTAAAAAAGTGGTCCTATGCTGACCAAGTTTCCTATATATAATACTATTCTCAGTCACACAGCCGGGGCTGCTCTGTCCTCCCCCCACCACTGTTTGTTCATGTATGCAAATAAGCAAATATATGTGGTCCCAGAGTACTGTATTACTGGATAAGCAGAGATACACTTATCTAGATATGTGCACAAAAAAATAAAATAAAGGTGCCAGAACGGAGTCCCATCCACTGGAAGTCCCACCTCGGCTTTGCTCTGAAGCCAATCCTTGGTTGCCACATGGCCAGACATCCAGGTTTCCCCCTCAAATGCAGAGCAAACCATGAATCTTAGAGATCTGGAGTTTTCTGCAGAAACCCTGGCAAAAATGTACATTGTCAACAATAACAACAACAACAATAATAATAACATTTATTTATACCCCGCCCCTCTGTTAAAAACAATCAGGGCGGCTTACAAAAATTAAAATACAAATACAGATTAAAATCCCTAAACACCACCCACCCCACCCTCCCCCATAAAAAGATATTAAAAACAACTAATCTAAAATCACATTAAAAAAATAATAAATAGCCAGCAGACTAAAAGAGGCCAGGAGCTCCTGAGGCCGGGATCTAATTAGGAAAGGCCTGCCAAAAGAGATCAGTCTTTAGTGCTTTTTAAAAGCTACTCAGACTCGTCATCTGACAGATCTCGTTCGGCAGGCCATTCCATAATTTGGGGGCGATTACCGAAAAGGCCCTCTGGGAGGTTGCAGACAGCCTAGGTTTTTGTGGCTGAAGCAAATTCCTCCCAGAGGACCGGAGTGTGTGGGGAGGATTGTATGGGAGGAGGCGGTTCCGGAGATAAGTTGGACCCAAGCCATTTAGGGCTTTAACATTGTGTGTCAACTGTGCCATGAATACCAGGTGAGTATGGGGTTTATTGCTTATGTAGACAATCCCCTAATAGGTAGTCTTGTTTTTAGGGACTTTTTATACCAGACTTTCCTGGTTCAAACAGATAAAACAAACTAGGAAGTGCTTGCAAAAGCTGAGAATATAAGAAAATAAGAAGAGCCATGCTGAATCAAACCAAAGGCCTCTTGCATCCACATAGTAGCCAACCAGTTGCCTGTGGGAAGCCTACCAGCAGGACATGAGTGCAGCTGCCCTCTCCATCTTGTGATCCCTAAAAACTGATATAAAGAAGCATATTGCCTTTGATACTACAGGTGACATATAGCCAATCCTAAAGAGTAGCTCTTGATGGTACCACCCCACCTCCTTTTAAAGCCATCCTTGTTGGCAGTCGTAAGTACATCATGCAGCAGTGAATTCAATAATTTAACTGTGAAAAAATACTTTTGTTGTAGTAGTGTGCCTTCAAGTTGTTTCCAACATATGGCAACCTTAAGGTGAACATATCACAGGGGTTTCTTGGCAATATTTGCTCAGAGGGGGGTTGCCATTGCCTTCCTCTAATGCTGAGAGTATGACTTACCCAAGGCCACCCAGTGGGTTTTTATACCCATGCAGGGATTTGAACTCTAGTATCGCAGAGTCCTAGTCCAACACTCAAGCCATGACACCAAGCTGGCTCTCCTTTTTTCTGTCCTGAATAGCTTTGGTGAATGACATCATGATCTACTATTACGAGCAGAGGTGGCTGTTGGAGAGTAAATCCACACTAGATTGTATTGCTGCTTTCCCCACAGCTTCTCAGAACTGGAGCTCTACCAGCACTAGACTCTATCTTTTCAGAGGTTTGACACTGACAGAGGTCCTGTGCCATTAGGGAAGAGCAATGGTAAAATCAACAGTGGATTTGCTGCTGCCATTATGGCAGATCCACCAGCTGCCCTTGATTATGAGAGAGGGAGAAAAGTGTCTCCCTATCTACATTTGCCATACTTTGCATAAATTTATATACCTATATCATGTCTCCCATTATTTTGTTTCTGTTTTAAGCTAAACAGCCTCAAACATTATAAACTTTCCCCATAGGGCCATTGTTCCTTTTTGGAACTTTTCCCAGCTTTAAAATATCCCCTCCCCGTTTCTAGGTGCCACAACCAGAACAATACAAAGTACTCTAGTGGTTGTGCTGTGGATTTGTATAAGAGCAGGATGATATTGGCAGTTTTATCTTCAGCTCCCTTTTTAATTATGCCCCAAATGAAATTTATCTCTTTTACAGCACACTGGGTGAACATTTTTTTAAGCTGTCTACCACAACCACAGGACCCCTTAGTTCATCACTGCCAGCTCACATATGTGAAGTTGGGTTTTGTTTTGTTTTTAGGTTGGAGGGTTGTTGTTGTTTTTGCCCCAATATGCATAACTTTACAGAGAGACGGGAAAGGACTTGTGAATCATTCCTTCTCCAACACGCTGTAGATTTTCTAAGGGCTGACACTGCATCTAAACCAGGCTATTTTAGAATACCGTGACATACAATTAGATTGAATGCAGGCCTTGTAAACTTTTGTTGAAGTTAGTTATTTCTGTGTTGTTCATCAGTACTGCAAACATACTATAACTTGAGTGAAATATAAAAAGAAAGAAGAGAGAGGGAGGAAGAAAAAAGGAATGTAGAGCACTTTTAAGACTAATTGGTTTTATTTTAGTATGAGCTTTTGTGAATATATGCCTACTTCTTCAGATGCAGTACAGAGTGACATTAAAGCCTCAGGCTAACAAACATATTTATACAGTTTTGGGAGTGGGATGGAATGTAGTAGGATCCCGAAAGATGCATTATCATGCCCCTTGCCCTAAATTTTCAAAGGGCTAGGCGAGGTGAGACAGGTCTTTACAGTGGTCAGTTAGTGTTGATGAAGCGATACAAAGACTCCCTGAAACAACATCTCAGGCTCGGCCAAATTGATCACCAACAATGGTCCGCCCTGGCCTCACATCGGGAGGCATGGAGATGCACTATCCACAATGCTGCAGCCTTATTTGAGAACTCACGCCGAACAAGTCTTGAAGAGAAACGACAACGCAGAAAGAATCACAACCCAAAAACATCACCCAAGGAGACCTTCTTCTGTGCTTTCTGCAACCGGACTTGTTTATCTCAGATTGGCTTTTTTAGTCATCAGCGCGCTTGCAGAAAGCGCGGGATGTGTCCTTCCTGAATCTTCGTTTGCGAAGAAAAGCCAGAGAGAGAGTAAAAGCAATAAATGTTGGTTCAAAACTCTCTCTGAGAAGATTCCTTTAGTTATATGTGCCTTAGCGAGGACTCTTGTATTAAAATATGTAGTGTGTCATAAAGCCATTGTCTCTGTTCATATCTCTGCTAACGAACTGGAATTTGTGAATATAATTCAATTCAGTAGTTTCTCTTTCTAGTCTTCATTTGTCCTTTCCTTGTTCAAGGACTGTGATCTGTAAATCCCTTATTGTATGTCTAGGAAGGTTGAAATGTTCTGCAACTGGTTTTTGGAACAGAAATGCTCTGACATTTCTAATGTCAGATTTGTGTCCTCCTATCCTCTTGTGTAAAGACAGTTCTTTTTGTCCAATGTAGAGTGTAGAGGGGCATTGCTAGCATAGGATGGCATATATCACATTGGAGGAAGAACAAGTGAACGTACCTCTGATGTTGTGGGTGATGTTATAATATCTCTCCCAGGGTAGATGTGGTGACAGAGTTGGCATCTAGGTTTGTGGTAGCTTTTTGTCCCTGTTTTGCCATCCATGTTATGTATCCTGTTGTAAGTGAGTACTTGTTTACAATTTGGAGGCTGTTTGCAGGCCATTAAAGGCCTGCCTCCCTGACTTTGTGAAAGGGCTCCGTAATTGGTTGTAGTTCATTGATTATGCATTTGAGCGGTCTCAGCTGGGGACTTCTTTAAAATCTGGGTGAACTATGGGGTTGTTAGGTTCCATGCGGGTTAGTTTCCTGTGAATGAAATAATTCTCAAGTGTCATAGTGTTGTAGAAATAAGAGAAGCTGCACCTGCCATAATTTTACTGCCTAGTGCATTGAGGCCTGTGTTGTATAGAATCTAGCGCCCCCCCCTCATATTCTTTAATATACATGAATATATCCTATGCACTTGTGCTGCTTATAGCAAGTCAATATTTTGGTTGAGTTCATATTCATTTTATTCAGTTTTTATGCTATAATTGCATAGTTAATTCTTTAATACTGTGAAGATAAGGTGTAACCATATGAATTGGTAACCATATATTTCAGGCACTAAAAAGTTTCAGAACCAGAAATATTTGGTTTCACCATATTAACTGTCTTTGGAAAATATTTTAAAATAGGGAAAATTCCAGCACTTTTGAACTTTATGATGGAAGGTAAATTGGAAAAAAAAAATAGGTCATTTTTATTCTCTCTTGTCTCCACTTTCATTTCCTTGTATGTTCTCATACAAAGAAAGGAGGAGGAATAGCATTATATGTCAGGGATATTTACACCAATGAAGAGATCCATGACATCAATACTGGAAGCCAGGTGGAGAGCATCTGGATAAAAATTAAAGGGGAGGGAAACAACAGGGATGTTATTGTGGGACTCTACTACTGACCCCTAAGTCAGACGGAGGAATTGGATGATGCCTTTCTAGAACAGATGAACACACATGCAGAAAGGAGAGATGTAGTAGTGATGGGTGACTTCAACTATCCTGATATTTGCTGGCAATCTAACTCAGCCGAAACTTCAAGGTCTAGCAAATTCCTTACTTGCCTGGAAGACAATTTTATGGTCCAAAAGGTGGAAGAGGCAACAAGGGGGTCAGCTATTTTAGGTCTGATCCTAACCAACAGAGATGACTTGGTTAATGGGGTGCAAGTGGTGGGATCCTTAGGTGAGAGTGATCATGGAGTTTGTTATACAATGGATCTCCTGGAGTTTGTTATACAATGGAAAGGAGAAGCTAGGCATAGTCAGACACGCATTCTTGACTTTAGGAGAGCTGATTTCAATAAACTCAGGGAAATACTGGGGGTGATCCCATGGTCAGGAATACTAAAAGAGAAGAGACCTCAAGACGGATGGGACTTTCTCAAAAGGGAGATACTGAAGGCACAATTTCAAACAGTACCATTGAGGAAGAAAAATGGGAGGTGTCTCAAGAAACCAGGATGGATGACTAATGAACTTTCAATGGAGCTAAGTTTTATACAGAACATGTATAGGAAATGGAAAAGGGGGAAATTACAAAAGAAGAATTCAAACAGATAGCGAACACGTGTAGGAGTAAAGTCAGAAAAGTTAAAGTGCAGAATGAGCTCAGGCTTGCTAGAGTGGTTAAGAACAATAAAAAGGGTTTTTTGGGGGGTATGTCCGCAGCAAAAGGAGGAAGAAGGAAATGGTAGGGCCACTACGCGGAGAAGTTGACAAAATGCTAACAGGGGACAGAGAAAAGGCAGAATTACTCAACACCTTCTTTGCCTCAGTGTTTTCAGAAAAGGAAAAGGAGGACCAACCTGAGGAGAATGGAACAGAGGACACAATAGGGGAAATCCAGCTCAGAATAAGCAAAGAGGTAATACAGGAATTCCTTCTTAAACTAAATGAATTTAAATCTCCAGGACCAGATGAACTACATCCAAGAGTATTAAAAGAGCTGGCAAATATAATCTCAGAGCCATTGGCAATAATCTTTGAGAACTCCTGGAGAACAGGAGAAGTCCCAGCAGACTGGAGGAGGGCAAACGTTGTCCCCATCTTCAAAAAGGGGAAAAAAGAGGATCCCAACAATTATCGTCCAGTTAGTCTGACATCAATACCAGGGAAGGTTCTAGAGCAGATCATTAAACAGAGAGTCTGTGAACATTTAGAAGGCAATGCCATAATCACAAAAAGTCAACATGGGTTTCCGAGAAACAAGTCATGCCAGACTAATCTGATCTCTTTTTTTGATAAAATTACCAGCTTGGTAGATGAAGGGAACGCTGTGGATATCATATACCTTGATTTCAGTAAGGCCTTTGACAAGGTTCCCCATGACATTCTTGCAAAATGACCTGGATAGACTGGAGAGCTGGGCCAAAGCTAACAAAATGAAATTCAATACGGAGAAATGTAAGGTACTGCACTTAGGGCGGAAAAATGAAATGCATAGATACAGGATGGGAGAGACCTGGCTGAATGAGACTACATGCGAAAGGGATCTAGGAGTCCTAGTAGACCACAAGTTGAACATGAGTCAACAGTGTAATGCGGCAGCTAAAAAGGCCAATGCGATTTTGGGCTGCATCAATAGAAGTATAGTGTCCAGATCAAGGGAAGTAATAGTGCCACTCTGTTCTGCCTTGGTCAGACCTCACCTAGAATACTGTGTCCAGTTCTGGGCACCACAATTCAAAAAGGATATGGACAATTTGGAGCATGTCCAAAGAAGGGTGACTAAAATGGTGAAAGGTCTGGAAAGGATGCCTTATGAGGAGAGACTTAGGTAGCTGGGTATGTTTAGCCTGGAAAAAAGACGGTTGAGAGGCGATATGATAGCCCTGTTTAAGTATTTGAAGGGGTGTCACATTGAGGATGGAGCAGGCTTGTTTGCTGCTGCTCCAGAGACTGGAACACAGAGCAATGGATGCAAGCTCCAGGAACAGAGATTCCACCTCAACATTAGAAGGAACCTTTTGACAGTAAGAGCTATTCGGCAGTGGAACACACTCCCTCGGAGCGTGGTGGGGTCTCCTTCCTTGGAGGTCTTTAAACAGAGGCTGGATGGCCATCTGTCGGGGATGCTTTGATCGTGATTTCCTGCATGGCAGGGGGTTGGACTGGATGGCCCTTGTGTTCTCTTCCAACTCTGCAATTCTATGATTCTATGATTCTCAAACTTTTAGCTTTTTCTTTTCTTTCCGGTGCATCCCCTGATTAAGGACCACTGGCATTTGGGATTTAATAAACACAACGTCCCTGGTTGTGTGCAATATTAGAAAAGGAGATGTTGGCAACCTGACAGCCCAAATGAGAGGATTACTCATAATGAGGAATCTGGAGAAATAGCAGGTTGTCCCTGAAATCCGTTTCACCAACAGTGCTCTCCATTTGTAACTGATGGATGCCAGGGTATCCCTGAGGGCCCCCTGCAGGATCATGTGCTGAGACGGGCGGCACCACAGGACTGGAGTTACTTTACCTTTTCCTTCTTTGGCCAGCCCAGAAAAATCTCCTGACATCTTGAATTCGGAAGCACAGGCATCCTGCCCCCCCCCCCCATATGGCATTGGTATTTGCATGTAATGACTTAAGGTCTGACATACCAGTTCATGCATCCTGAATTCCTAATGCTATGCATTCACAGTCTCACTGATTATAAGATGGTGGCACCACTTGCAAATGCAGGTGAATTTGCTCATGTGTATAAAAGAACAATGTTTCCTAATGTTGGTGCATGTGTGTGGAAGAATCACCATGGCAATAATATGCTGCATTAATAGGAGTATAGTGTCTAAATCAAGGGAAGTAATAGTGCCACTCTATTATGCTTTGGTCAGACTACACCTGGAATACTCTGTCCAGTTCTTGGCATGACAATTCAGGAAGGACATTGACAAGCTGGAACGTGTCCAGAGGAGGGCAACCAGGACGGTGGGTGGTCTGGAAGCCATGCCCTATGAGGAGTGGCTTAGGGAGCCGGGGATGTTTAGTCTGGAGAAGAGAAGGTTGAGAGGGGACATGATAGCCATGTTTAAATATTTGAAGGGATGTCATACTGAGGATGGAGCAAGCTTGAGAGACTAGGACATGGAGCAATGGGCTCAAACTACAGGAAAAGAGATTCCACCTAATCATTAGGAGGAACTTCCTGACAGTAAGAGCCGTTTTGCAGTTGAATCCACTGCTGCCCGCGTGTGGTGGAGTCTCCTTCTTTGGAGCTTTTTAAACAGAGGCTGGATGGCCATCTGTTGGGAATGATTTGATTGTGTATTCCTGCATGGCAGGGGGTTGGACTGGATGGCCCTTGAGGTCTCTTCCAACTCTATGATTCTATGATTAATTAGCTCTTTGTGTCTCCATGAATTGGTAAGTCACACCCATATAGTTAATAGGATTTTTGATCCAGCCCATTATGGGCATGAATGGTATTTACCATAAAGACAAAACACTTTCAAAATATTTTTCTTTTTACTTTACTTGCAGATCTTGGACCATATGGTGGTTAATGTTCATTTGACTTGTGAAAAACATTTGAACTGTGCGAGGGTAATGAAGAACATGCAGTGAGATAATACATTAATTACAAGAAAAAAGTAATGGAGAATGGAGATGCATCTTAGGTAGTTGAAGAATTTAGTGATGAGACCTCCGTATTTGTTACCGAGACAAATCTGGACATTATTTTCTGTGGAGCTCCTTAATTCCTCTCCCAGGAGGCTGTAATTGTTATTAATCAGAAGCTTCTTTTTATATAACCCATTTAGTAAGGAAGTGATCAAGATTAATTCTAGTGCGGCTGCTGAACTGGAGCCAAAAGGAGCCCTGGTGGCGCAGTGGTTAAATGCCAGTACTGCAAGCCACCACGTTGCAAGTTCGATTCCAGCGGGCTCCGAGGTTCACTCAGCCTTCCATCCTTTCGTAGGTCGGTAAATTGAGTACCCTGCTTGTGGGGGCAATTGGCTAATACACACTAGAAACTGTTTAATGCAGTGTAGATGTGTAAATAGTTATTGCTTAAAACAATTTGTAAGCCGCTCTGATAGCCTTGTGGCTGAAGAGCGGGGTATAAATAAATAAATAAATAAATAAATAAATAATACACATGGCTGGTTTAGTATGACTTCAGTGGGTAGCAGCAAGTGAGATTTGTTTCTCAGCTGTTGGCTAGCACTGTACCTGTTGGACTTTATATTCCTTCCCTGGTGTCCTGTTTTGTTCTATTTCCTGCCATGTTTCCTGTTTTGTTTTATATATTGCCATGTCCCTTTTACTGTTGATTTGTATCCCACCTCTCTTTCATTAACAGAGGCCTGCAATAACAACAAAAAAATTCTCTGTCTCTCAAGTATTCTCCTCTTCCTCTTCCTCCTCCTCTCAAAGGCTGGTCATCACCATGGCTGAACTGTATTTGGCTGTGGTTGCTCTAAACAAAGAGATTGTGTTGCATCCCTCCATTCTCTAAGTTTTTCTACCAAGATGTGTTCTTCCCACAAATCTTCCCATTTATTTTACTTTGAATAATCAGCTATAGCTTTCTGTATTTAGCATTTTTCATTGTCAGGAATATTTGAATTGTTCACATTTTATGTGATTTCTTGGTTTTTATAACTCTAACAATTCTTCTTGGCTATCCTCTTAGTTCTTAACATCCTTGGTTCTTAACATCTTCATTTTAGATGCTTCTGTCTTTTTTTTTTAATGGTGATGTGTATAGTCCACAATTCCATACCATGAAGTAGAATTAGAAGCTACTCTCTCCTAATTTCCATAGTCTGTCACTACTTTCTTATGCATAAATATCTCAGTTTAACATTTTGGCTTTCAGACTTATGAAAATTTATAGGAGAGTTGTTTTTCGGTAACTGCACCCTACATTACACTTGATCTTCAAGGCTACGCAATTTTATTTAGCCCTGCAGGATTCATAATAACTATTGGGATCACCAAGTTGCGTCTGCTAAGCAGAGGTTCTGTCTTAGGGACTTGGATGTTTTCTATAATAAGTCTGAACAATAGAACAAAATTGACACACTAAGTGCCCACCCACCCCACTGCCTAGACAGAGAAGAGTACTGGGAGGAATCTATAAAAGTAAATCTGAAATTGGCAAGATATTGGCTTGAAACCAGCAGTGCTCCTACCAACTATTGTTTGTTGCCCACTGTTGCACCCCATGGTATTTATCAAACAAAGAAGATGAAAACCCATGGTTATACCTTAGCTATCCTTTTTGCTTTGTCAATTCTTAAACCTTGATGTTCTACCCCTTCCTATCTCAGCATGATATCTGTTTTTCTCAAGAACTTAAACAGCAGTGTATTGTGTTTTATTGTATTTATTTATTAAAATATTTTTATCTAGTCCTTTATTGTGAAATTTCAGGGTGGTGTACAAGTAAAACAATGGGAACAATTTAAACACGTAACCAGAGTTAAAGCAACAGAATAATTTGAAGAGCATAAAAACATAATCAACACTTGAGTTAAAATAGGTTAAAAGATTAAAACAATTAAAACCATGTACATTTAAAAAGTAAATTAGGCCGCATAGACTTTAATAAAAAAGGCAAGTTTTGATTTGGTACCAGAAAGAAACCAATGTTGGCTCCAGTCAGATCTCCAAAGGGGTTACTGATCTGCTGTATGGTCCCATTTTGTCTGACCTTAGGAATAAAATCTTGGATGGCAAGCTGGAGGCTATGGGGGGTTATCAACAAGTTGCAGATCTCCTAAAACCACATCTAATCCAGTCAGATCCTGCCAAAATTCCTAAATCGCATAATGCAAGTTGGTTTGATGCTGAATGCAGGAATATTAAAAAGGAATTAACCAAGCTCATTAAGAGTATTAAAAACAAATTGGCCTGAAATCTTATAGAAGCCTGATTAAAAACCGATCTCAATATGAAGCCCTGTTGAAAAGAAAAAAAAATTGCATTTATAAAACAAAGATGGATGGATTTGGGCTTGGCCATCAGACAAAGGGGTGAAGGAAAATTCTGGAATATGGTTCATTCAAGTTTAAATCTCTCTAGGCTCCACCTAGAATCTCAAATCTCAGTTTCCACATGGCAAAAAAATAAAAAAAGACGGTATTTTTCATGGTCCTGAGCCAGATGTGGAAGGATCAGTCATGAAAGATCTCTCTGACTGGCCCCCAGTGTCATCTCAAGAGACTGCCTACTCAAAAATCTAATAACAGATAAAGCTCCAGGGGAAGACATGCTTCCCCCTGAATTATTTAAATGTAATTCTTCATGGTGGGCTCCTATCCTGGCCAAGTTGTTTTTGTATATCAGTCAGACAGGAATTATCCCTATTGGATAACATTATTGTTGTTCCCTGGTATAAAAAGGGTGAGAGACCTGACCCTAAAAACTATAACAGATCAATAAGTCTTGTGGACATAGTATATGGCAGGTGTCTACTGAATAAGCTCCAAACCCGGGCACAAGAAAATAATATCATAACAGAAGAACAGGCTGGATTTCAGCATGATAGGAGCACAGATGACCAATGTTGTGTGCTCACTCATCTGATTAAAAAAAAAAAAAAAAGCCTGATGAAACTAAAAGGAAGCCTGTATGTGGCCCTTGTGGATTTTACTTCAGTGTTTGACCTAATAGATAGACAGCATCTTTGAGGGAAATTGTCACACTTGAACATAGATAAATGCCTGTTTTTGTTGTGGCAGCTCTATTCCCACACTGATTTAAGAGTGCGGATAGGTCTAACAGGTACTCTCTCTGGCAAAGTTAAAACCAGAAGGGGTGTCAGGCGGGGTTGCCTATTGGCCCATTTTCTGTTTAATTTCTATGTGAACAATCTGATTTGAGTTCTGCAGATTGTTTTCCACCTTGTGTTGGAAACAAAGATCCAGATGCTGTTATATGCTGATATATGGCCCTCTTATCTACCACATAGATAAGTTTGAGGAAACTTCTAAGAAAACTAGGCAGGATTTTCAGTTGAGAGAATTTGGTTACTTACTGTTCCAAAATAAATGTAATGTTTTTCTCTGAGAGGAAGCACCTTCATAAATGGCACTTAGATGGTAATTTGATTGAGTAATGCCACCGTTTTAAATATCTGAGGGTACATATTTCTTATAATGGAAATGAGAAACTTCATTTAGAGGCAGCAAAACATCTAGCCTGAAGGACAGCAAAACCAATACTAACCTTTAGAGGGATCAGTGGAGGTTCCCTGGTAGGCCCCATCTTAAAAATCTTTATAGTCAAAGCTTTGCCACAGCTGCTATATGAGGTAGAGATATGGGGACAAGGTCATGCTGCAATGGTTGAGACCATTCAGAATACATTTATGAAAGAACTGCTGGCACTCCTTCTGGGGTATCTTCGTTGCTAAGACTAGAAGCTGATCTCCCTTTTATTAAGGCTAAAATCCATAAAGTGTCTATACTTTATAGGAAAAGGTTAACTTGGATGATTGTAATTTAGCAAAACCATGTTTCACTGAGCAACACACTCAGGGTGGATGGGCCCATTATTGGGTTTCATTGTCCCAAGCTTATTTTGAGGATGTTCAGATGTCTATACTCCATAAGGACAAATATTTTATTAGAGATAGAATTTTGAGTTGGATTCTTATGAAAATGTACTAGCTAGCCAGCAGCAAGTGTTCCCCCCATGGTACAGCCTTCTAAAGAGAAAACAATATTTGCAACAGTATTTCCAAGACTTAACCTTTGTTGATCTTAGAAAAGCCTTTACTGCTCTCTGTACAATGCCATCAGTTCATCTAGAGGGAAGATATAAAGGGATCCTCTATACACAACGGCTGTGTATATGTGGTTTTGAGGAGGTGGAAGACCTAGTTCACTATTTATTACAGTGCCCATTATATAGTGATCCCAGAATGTATTTCTTGGGAGACCTCTTGAGAGCGAGGGTGGGTTGGATGTTGCCTGATATTATTTGTGGCCTTTTGGCAGATCATTCTAAATCCATTACACTCAAGGTTGCCACCTTCACAGTAGCAGTCCAAAAGATCTGCTGCAAATTCCCAAAAATATCAGCAGTGGATTGTGTAGCTGCCAATATTATTGTTGGTTCAACATTCTATCCAGCAACTTCTTGTTTTATTCTTTAATTTCTGACTTTGTGATTACTTTGTCTAATGTAAGTATATCAGTAGTATATAACTTGTTGTAATGGATGCACTGTATTTATCAGAATGTTTTTAATGTATGTTGTGCCACAGACAAACGGATTACATACAGACCTCCAAAGGGAGGACATTCCATAAGTTGAGCAACACAGCATTGTACTACTTGAACTTGTAGAAGTGCAACTCTACACATGTCTATCCTGTGGTTCAAAATGCCAAAGAACCTGGAATTTGGAATGAAAAGATTCTGAGTCATGCAAAGCAGAACAGCCTGGATACTTCCAATCTTGTAAATGCCATGACAATGAATACGTTCAAACGAATGCAGAAGGGGCAAACAAGAAAGCAGAAGAGTAAAGCAGTGAGAGAGCAAACAGATTGAGGAAAGAACAGTGGGATCATGGTATAGGAATGGGCATTTCGGGCAGCATGTCATCCCCTGCAACACATTGGTCATTGTTTTGCATTAGAATGACATAATATTTTCCATGACTGGGACGTTTTGCCCAGTTTTCCTTCCTTTGTCATGTGTAGGCCATGAGCAGGTGATGGAAATCTTAAAATATTACTACTTGGTTTCCTAAATTAGGCTTTATTCTCAGCAACTACAAAACTTCTACAAGTTAGGTTGAATGAGTTGTACAGTTAAACCATTTAATATCTGTCAATTAACAACTACCTGAAGAGTGAAGATGGTTGCGTGTTCAGGCACATCAAAAGACACTGGAGGAGGTGATGCAGGAAGGCATGATCTCATCCATCTATCTGATGTTCTTGTGCAGTTTTAATTGGGACAAATAGCAGCAGTTCCCCAAAGTTAGTGGTTGAAAGAGACTTCTGGAAATCCCTATGTCTCATGTACCCCTTTCTCCTTGTTCATATGGGTACCACTGACATGGCCATTGAACAGATCACCTATGAATATGAAGCTTAGGGTAGGAAGTTGAAGGGGTCTGAGGCATAGGTTGTATTCTTCTCTGCCAGTAAAGGATAAAGGACTACCAAGGGACAGAAAGATACTAAAAGTGAATGACTGGCTTTGTAGATTTCTCTCCTTAGATAGAGGAGTATTGGCTACAGGTGAGCTGCACATCATGAAGACTGGGAGGAGTGTCTTTGGCAGTAACATAGCAAGTCTGATTCAGAGGGCTTAAAACTAAAAAAAAAGGGGGGGGTTTGGCAGTCATCAAGCCAAAGGCAAGCTCTAAACCCAAGGATGTGAATTCTAGAGGAGAAGCTGAGGGAGAGATTGGATCCACATAAAAACTGACAGTAAATTAATAGGTGAGAACAAACAAAACTTCAAATATCTCTACACCAGCATCTAGAGTTTGGGAAACAAACAAGATGACCTTGAAGTCCTAGTGGAGGAAAGTAAATGACTTTATAGGCATAACAGAGAACTGGCAGATTATGTCAAAAGAGTGGACCATATGTCAAACATATTGGTTCTGGTTATAATTGAAAAAGTTCGAAAGAGTAAAGTAGACCTTAGAAAAACAGGGGATATATATATATATGGAATAGAAGGAAAGACAAATCACCAAGGAAGATTACACATGTGTAGCCCAAGCTTGAAGGAATAACACAAGGAAAGCTAAAGCTCAAAATGAGCTGAGATTGGCTAGCCGAGCAAGGAACAACAAAAAGGGGTTGGGTTTTGGTTTTTTTCATATACATTCAAGGCAAGATAATGACCAAAGAGACAGTGGGCCCACTATTCAGTAAGGATGGCAAAATGCTAAGGGATCACAATGAAAAGGCAGAACTACTCAATACCTATTTTGCTTCAGTTTCCCCCCAAAAGAGAACTGTGTTCTTCCATGCAGCAGCAGAGACTTTGGCAAGGGATCTAGATTGCAAATCAAGATTGAGAGTTAGTCAGGAATCACCTAGCTAACCTAAATAAGTCCAGACCTGCAGGGCCAGATGAACTATATCCCAAAGTACTGAAGGGACTTGCTGATGTACTCTCTGAACACCTTGCCATCATTTTTGAGAAATCTTGGAGAACTGGTGACGTGCCAAAGAACTGGAGAAGGACAAACATTGCCCCTCTCTTCAAAAATGGCAAAAAAGAAGATCCAGGCAACTACAGAACAGTCATCCTGACCTTAATATCAAAGAGGGGAAATAGAACAGGCTATACAGGAGTTTGGCTGCAAGAGCCATTGTGGTGTAGTGGTTTGAGCAGTGGGCTACAACTCTGGAGAAAAGGGTTCAGACCCCCACTCGTCCATGGAAACCTACAGTATTACCTTGAGCAAGTCACATTCTCTCAGCCTCAGCGGAATGCAAAGGCAAATCCCTTCTGAACAAATCTTGCCAAGAAAACCCTGTGATAGGTTCGTCAAAAGTTATAAATAACTTGAAGGCACAAAACAACTATCTGCAAGTATCTTGATGACAATGCAGTGGTCAGTAGGAGACAGCATGGGTTTGTTAAGAAGAAATCCTGCCAAACTAATCTTATATCTTTTTTTATCTGTTTAGTAGGTGGCAGGAATGCTGTGGATGTCATTTATCTGGATTCCAGTGAAATATTTGATAAGGTCCCCCATATTTAGATTAGCAAATTGATCAAATGTGGAATAGATGGGAAGACTGTCAGTTGGATCCATAACTGGTTGGAAAACCATTCTCAAAGAGTTGTCATCAGTGGCTGCACTTCAAACTGAAAGAGTTCTCAAGTGAAGTGCCTTGGGGTTCTATCCTAGAGCCATTACTCTTCAATAGTTTTTTCAATGACTGAGATGACGGATTGGAGGGAATCCTTACCAAGTTTGCAGATGACACAAAACTGGGAGGAGTTGCTAACATGTTGGAAATTGGGAACAGAATTCAAAAGGATCTAGATAAACTAGAAAATTGGGTATAAATTAATAAAATGAAATTCAGTAGAGACAAATACTTTTAAGCCACAAAACAAACAAACAAACAAACAAACCAACCAAATACAGTTGTCCCTCCGTATTTACAGGTTTGGTATCCACGGATTTAAGTATTCATGTCTTGAAAATATTCTTAAAAAAATAATAATCCAAAAAGCAAACCTTGATTTTGCCATCTTATATAAGGGACACCATTTTGCTATGCCATTGCATATAATTCTTCACAGATTTTGGTATCCACGGCGGTGAGGGGGAGTCCTGGAACCAAACCCCAGTGAATATGAAGGGACAACTGTACACAGGTATGGGGTGGTGGATACATGGTTCAGCAGTACTACATGGAAAAGGACCTTAGGATTATTGTTGATCATATGTGGAACATTAACCAGCAGTGTGATGTTGTAGCAAAGAAAGTGAATGCTCTTTTAACCTGCATTAATAGAAGTATAGTTTCCACGTCAAGGAAAGTGATAGTCCCCCTATATTCTGCACTGGTCAGGCCTCATCTGGAGTACTGCATTCAGTTCTGGGTGCCTCATTTTAAGAAGGATGTAGACAAGGTGGAACAGTTTCAGAGAAGAACAATGAGGATGATAAGAAATATGGAGAACAAAACATAGGGTGAAAGGTTGAAGGAGCTGGGCATGTTCAGCTTGGTGAAGAGAGGACTAAGGAGTGACATGATTGTACTCTTTAAATATCTCAAGGGCTGCCACATAGAGGAGGGAGCAGGCCTGTTCTCTGTTGCCCCAAAGAGTAGGACCAGGTCTAATGGTTTTAAGCTACAGAAGGGTAGATTGTGATTGAACATTAGAAGGAACTTCTTGACACTGAAAACGGGGGGGATTTACTTTCCAGGTTGTAAAGCTGCATTTACAACCTGGAAAGTAAATCCCCCCCCCGTTTTCGTGACAGAATGATCGCACAGGGAATTTAAAAATAAAAACTAAACAAAACATCAAAAAGAAAAACCAAGCCCCAAAACAAATTATAAAAAAGCCCCAAGTAACCCAGGGAGGGGGGGAAAAGGGGTGTCATTTACCTTCTCATCCTAATCTCGACCGGAAGTCTTCAGCACGGAACTTCTCCCGCAGCTGGCATTGTGCCAGCATAACGGGAGAAGAACAGGGGGGCTTTCAGACTACCCGTGATTCCATGACAGAAACAGAACGGGTGGTCTGTTCATGATGTTTCCCCGTTATTACAATAAATCGGAAGCAGCATGGGGCAGCACAGGACGGGAATATCATCATCTGAAAGGTAAGACCTTTCTCGACCTGTGCCTGCCATGGATTTTAAAGCCCATCTGAAAAAGTCCTGAGAATGATTCTGCAATTGAGCCAATTGCTTAGAGAGGTGGTGGGGTCTCTTTCTTTGGATGTCTTCAAAAAGAGGCTGGACAGCTACCGACTGGGGATGCTTTAGCTGGAGATCCTGCACTGAGCAGGGGGTTGGGCTAGATTGCCCATGAGCCCCCTTCCAACTCTACGATTCTATGAGTCCATGTCTGTTTCGCTTCCAATGTCATGAAAAGCTTTAGGCTGAGTTAGCTGTATCCTTGGGGTGTAGTCACTCTTTTGCAAATTCTGATGTATGATCAGCAATTTTGTTGCCTCTCATAGGAGTCTGTGTCCCAATTGATTCTACTTGTATATTGTATATGCATGTAAAACATGGAGGCCTAAATCCACTTGGCCGTCCCAATGAAAATAGGTCTACTGGTCGGTCCTTCTGACCTCAGAGCAGGTGATTGTGTGCCAAGAAAGCAGAGCTCTGGTGCTAGTCGCTCTGAGGTCAGAATGATAGGCCAGCCTTATGATGGCAGGACTGGCTGCTCCTTCTGACCTTGGAGCAAGTGATTGTGTGCCGGGAAAGCAGGGCCCTGGTGCATAGTTGCTCTCTCTGAAGTCAAAACAAGTAATCAACCTCGCGATTGTGGGGCTGTCCACTCATTCTGACCTCAGAGAGACTGACTAGCACCAGAGCTATGTCTTTGGAATGAGGAAGTGGCACTGAGGAGAGGGAAAAACAGACACCCCCCCGGATCCTGAAGAATGGTGGATCCGGGGGAGGTGTTTTAATGATGAGCAGGGAGGCGAACCCATCGGCAGGCCTGGGCGTGGACACGCCCCGGCCGGGAGGAGTCAGGGGAGGCGCCAAAGCAGGGCCTATTTCACCCACGGCCTCCCCTGGTCTCCTCCTCTTTTCCACTGGGGCTAGGAATTGGATGTAAGCTGAAGACTCCATTCATTTCTAGTATATTATCTACCACCAGCAGCAGCACCCCCAAACACTGTAGAACTGCCATTGGGAAGCACTTCATTATTTAAAGAAGTGAAGATATTAATTTAATACTAAATGTGATGGAAAATGCCAAGGACAATTGAACAAAATTATTATACACATTACAGAAAACCTGGCTGGGGAGGTCATGCTTTTTGTCTAATTGAAGTCGGTGGCATTTTCAATTTTGCAAGTTGTTTCACAACTGCAGCAAACACACTGTACAATCACAATATGGTTTATTTTGCTCAGACAATAGAAACTATGAGTCCCTGAGAAATTCATACTATGGAAGCCTCCAGTGGGATTTCAAAAAGGAAAAAATGCAATATCTTAGCCTGTGGCTGATGTACCAAACAATACAATGCAATAATACATTCATATATAATGCAATAATATAGTGAAATTACATGAAATTACTCAAACCACTACGTTTGTCTCTGGTAAATTATGTGGTGAATTTCTTCTCACTCCCACCCATTTGGACAGCATGGAAAAAAATGCAAGTCCTAGGCTAATTCTAGACACTTCATAAACAAGCTGTTAACATATGACTCATTGTGAGAGAACATGGGTGGTAATGTCCATCTGAATTTAACTGGAATATATATTACATTCAGAAAAATACAGTACAAATAATGTGTCCTCTTTATGATATATTTTGTAGACCAGCAAGTGATATATGATTCTCTCTATAAGATCTCTCCCCTCCCCCGGGCCGCCCCACCTCTTGGATTGTGGTAATCTATCCATGCTGGAAAACATATTTATAAAAAGGGAAAATGGACTACAGTAATACAGCAGTAGGGAGCAAAGCTTATTTGGGATTAGGAGGGATCTGAATAAGAGAAATGGTGCTACATATTTGTGTTCTTCAACATTCATTTCCAAAGACCAAAGCTATTTTCATGTAAAAAAAACAAAAAACATACACACCAACTTTTCCTTTTAAATACAAAGGAATGCTGTTATGCTACAGAAGGGGTGGAAATTAACTAAATTAAATAAATTATCCACACACTCTTCCCTTTTAGGTGTTGTTGCTTCAACAATACAAATACAGCATGACCTCCAAGCTTTAGTCCAGTGAACTTAACAATTTAGTCAGTGGTTTTCTCTGAATCTCTCTCTCTCTCTCTCTGGCTTTTCTTCGCAAATGAAGATTCAGGAAGGACTCATCCTGTGCTTTCTGCAAGTGTGCTGATGACTAAAAAGGCCAATCCAAGATAAACAAGTCAGTTGCAGAAAGCCAACCCAGTTTTTTCTGAATACTGTTGCAACAATAAGGCCTTCCATCTGCATGAGCTGGAGGGCTGGTTAGGAGAAAATCCAGCTGTTTAAGAGTCAGCAGGTAGTTTAGTTGGCACATGCAGTTCACCTGTTTCTTTTCACTGAGTGCACAATTCACACATTCTAACAGACCGAATCTACAAATCACTGTTAAAGCAGTGTGTACAAGGACTCCGCAGAGAAGAAAGAGAACAAGGGCAGGCCACTGTGAGGGGCATAATTCCTTCTTTATTTGATATTTGTTGTGAGCCGCTTTGGGCATAGTCCACTGTGGGAAAACAGCATATAAGTAAATGAAACACAGTCCAGTCCTTTTACTTGAGAAGTGTAGTGTGCAGTTCTGACAGAGTTCTTTTTGCCAATCTTTAGGAGGCCTGTTCGGGGAGCAGCACAGGGACAGACAGAGATGGGCAAGTAGTGGCCTTTTGTGTCCAGCAACCAGGATGTGGTTACAAGAAAATGAAAGCTCTGTGCAGTCAACTTAACAGATTCCTTCCAGCTCTTTCCAAGTTGCCAGGATGTGGGCTGGAAAACTGGTGACCTTAACAAGGGTTGCCACATATATAAATCCCCAGCATGACTTGAATCTGTGTCCACACTGGCTTCCAGCTGCAACTTAGATTGGACATTGCAGAGATACTGAGGAGGACCAACCTTCATGTGAAGGATGCTCTGGTTTCTGGGGTGAGGCCTGACAATCCTGTGCTTTTGGTCTGCTATGAAGATACATTTCTACCGTGATAGTAGCATAGTAGGAGATCAAGTCTACATAATATTGCCCTTACAATTGAATACCGACTATTGTTGTGTGCTTTCAAGTTGTTTCTGACTTATGGAGACCCTAAGGTGAACCTATCATAGCCTTGTTGGTTTGTTTTTTTTAAAAAGATTAGTTCAGAGATAGTTTGCCATTGCCTTCCTCTGAGGCTGAGAATGTGTTACTTGCCCAAGGTCACCCAGTGAGTTTCTTTATCTGAACAAGGATTTGAACACTGGTCTCCCAGAGTCCTAGTCCAGCACTCAAACCACTACACCAATAATTAAAAACAAAAAACCACTACACCATAGTGGCTCCACAGGCCATTTGTATATGTGTATGTCTCCACCAGCCACTTTCAGACAAAGGGGCCTCTGTATCCTGGTGGCCATAAGAATGGGAGAAGAGCTATGCTGGATCAGACCTCTCTGGTCTAGCATTCTGTTCCCAACATCACTGGTCAGCTTCCTGTCAGCTTCTTAACAGTACTATAGGCCTACAGGCAAAGCAGTGCACTGGACCCTGCCTATACAACCACTCACAGGAATAAAAATGTAAATTATCAATAATATAAACTTATATTTATTGGCATCTCCAACAAAATCAGTGTTTTGACCCTTTCCTCAGTAGTACAGCTTCATTGGGAGCAAAGTCCCTTCCCGTCCAGACTTCAGAATGCCTGAAGTAAAAACAGCAGAGATAAGAATGAAAAAGAAGAGAGGAGAGAAGCACCTTTTAATGTGGGAAAGGATGGAGGGGGGACCAAAAGCAATGTCTCTGAGGTGCGTCTCCCCAGCAAGCTGGTGTCTCCACCTTGGGTTAATGGGAATGGCAGGAAGGGGAAGAGAGGCGGGGCATGGGCGGGAAGCCTCTGCCTCTGGGAGAGGGAGAGAATGCAGACTGGAGGTCTAGAAGGAGGCACCCTCTTGGTGGAGCTGTTGGAGAATATATATGTGTGACAGAGGGAAGAGTTGCTTGGTGGCTTGTGGCTGTGTGGGCAGCCGCTTCAGGCAGAGCTGAGGAGGCAGGTCATCCTCCCTTTCTCGGCCGCCACTTGGCTTTTCTGCCTCTTCTGGCAGAGTTTCCCCAGTACCTCCCTTACTTTGCTCCTTAGTCAGGACTCCCCCTCCAACTGCCTGACCTTCCTCCTCCTTGCTCGTTCTCCCCTCCTCTCTTTTCTCTTTATTTTCCCCATTCTCGTGAATGCAGGCATGTCTACTCTCCACTACAAGTCGTAATTTTTCTCCTACCAAGTTGGCAGGAGATTTGCACGTTGAGATGGATGATTGGAAAATTAGTATTAAATTCTGGTCTGTGCATAGATTAGCATGGGGGCCCTATATCGTGTCCCCTCTGGGCAACTGCCCAGCATGCCCTTGCATTAAGATGGCACTGGGAAGCCCACCAAGATGGGAAGAGCTGCATTTTTCACCTTGTGATGTGTGGTAACATTTACAGAGGCTTACTGCATCTGATATTGCAAGTGATATTTAGTTATCTTGATGCATGACCATTGATGACTCTAATCTCCTTGAATGTATCTAATCCCTTTTAAAAGATGTCTTAACTTGCCAACTATCACTGCCTCTTGGTAGCAGTGGATTTTAGGGTTTAACTTTGTACTGTGTGAAGAATTCCTTTGACTTATCTAAACCATTCATTTTTCAGTAGATGACCCTGGATTCTAGTACTATGTAAGAGAAAATCTTCCCTCCCCTATCCACTTTCTTCTAAAATTTTTGGCATAATTCCATATACTTGTATCATGTCTTCCTTTACTCACTTGTATAGCTTAGCAGCCCCATATTATACCTTTTCCTCTTAAGAGGGTTGTTTCAATCCTCTGATCCTTTTGCTTGCCTTTTCTGCATCTTTTCGTGTTCTACAATATGATTTTTCAGTTATGCTGACCAGAACTCTACACAGTACTCCAGATGTATTTCCCCATTGATTTCTGTTAGGGTAATATTTTACGTTTTATTTTTAAATTTTATTTAGTTTTATTTTTATCTTTACTAATTGCATAGAAAAGGCAATATATACTTGCCTCAGGGCTTGTCTAGATGGGCAATTTACCCCAGCTTGCACCAGTGTTGGAACACTGCAGTCCAAACGACACAGGGCGCGCCCCCCGATTTTCCTCTGGACAGTCCTGACAACTAGGGAAGCTGGGCTAAATCCTTTAAAAACATTTCAAAATGACCCCCAGGAAAACCTGTGTCGTGTGGGAAAACATGGATAGGTCCGGCATGGGAATGCAGGAGTCCATACCTGCACACCCAGCTGTATTACCAGCTGCCACTGCTGCCTCTGGTGTCTCTCTGAAGCTGGGAAGGAGGCCCCCAGCACATGATCAAGACCCCCTGCAGGTGACCAGCCTTGATAATATGTTGAGGGCCTCCTTCCTTATTTCAACAGCGGAGGTGCCTGCCGATACAGGCCAACATGTGCGTGCGGACTTCTCCCTGTTCCATTGCAGTAACCGGGGGCGGGGATTTCCAGCCCAGTTCTGGGGTCAGAATACTCCAGCCGGAAGGTGGAGTATTCTGGCCAGGGTAGACAAGCCCTCATTTTTCAGCTGGTAAGCCTTTTTAAAGAATACCGAGTGTGCATATGCGAAAACAATTTTAGCCCCTACTCAGTTGTCAGCTCGCTTTGCTAAAAATCAAACCCTTTTTCATTTGGTAAGTTTGGACATGTTATTGTCCCTCAGCTTAACCTGCCCAACAGGGTTGTTGTTGTTGTTCAACTTTCTCAAAAGGACTGATTGGTAAGCTGTTTTTAATGCTTGTTAATAAAGTACCGTTTGAGTTGAATAAACTTGCAGTTACTGTATTTTGAATCAGTTCAGCATTAGGTGTGCCCTCCCCAGCTATTAACTTTAAATGCCATTTACTGTTAATACTGGAAGGGGATTCTAGATAAAGATCAGTGACTGAGAATGGTTTTAAGTACAAAATGTTCTGGTTTTTGATAATATGTTATTTTATTCCACGCTACTGACTCCAAATTAACTGTGTCCCAATTCGGTGTTTAAGACTGAAGCTACAAGTACCTTTACATGTTGAAACATAAAATCAAGTTTTAAATCAATGCATATTTTAGATAGAATGAGCTAAATGACTTTAATATGGGAGCACTGCGTTGAGGGAGACATGTACGCATTAAAAGAAGTATGCTGCTCATTTGAAGTGAGCTACAGGTAGGAATGGTATAATTGGAACTGTGTTAAAAAAAAGGTTCATTAATATAGCCTTGCAAAACTAATAATATTAAACAGTAGCTATCATGCAGTACTTTCTTTTAGGTTCTCCCAGGACAGACTAAGCTCTTGCCTTTCACCACTCTTGGGGGAAGCGGATGGGACAGGGGAACAGGAGAATGGAGGGCTAGTTGTGTGTGTGTTTCTGGGTGGATGGAGGGAGTGGAACTGGGGGAAGGGGAGGAAAAGAGAGCGGAAGCAGGCAGGTGGAATGGTGGCAAGACCTGCAGTGCATGGGAGGGGGAAAGACTACAAACATGCACACAGCCACGTACCCACAAGAGACACACAGAGAGGCTTCAGGTGCGGGGAAACTGCCCTGAAAGGAAGTGGAGGCAACAGGGCTGGACAGCTCCATTGTGGAGACCTATTTGGCCATTGCAGCCTTGTCTCCCTAAAATAAAGAGAGTGGAGCAGTGGTGGCGGGGGGGGGGGTATTCTAGAGATGTGAAAAAAGAGGCAGAATAAGGAAGACCGGTGGGTTTGGCAGGCTTTTGAAATGGGAATGGGGTGGCAAGTGCAAAGGGAGCATTTGTGATGATTTATCAAATTAAAGCACAGTGTGGAGAAAATAGGAAGACGTTTTTTCTCCCCCCCCCAAGCCACACATTCATAATGCCAGAATTCAGGGTCACTGAAGAAATGAATTGAGGGGAGACCCCTAAAAAGCCCTTCACCCTGTGCTCGTGCAAATAGGGGCAGAGATAGAGATAAGAAGGAAAAGACTTGCAGTCCCTATTAAGCCCAGACCCACTGAGGCCACTCACTTGAGCAGGAGGGGGAAAGCGGATGGGACAGTGGGAATGGGAGGAGGCAGGGCAGTGGTGTGTGAGTCTTTGGGGTAGATGGAGGGAACAGGACTGCGGAGGAGGGGAGGAGAGAACCAGGGTGGGCGGGTGGGAGTAAAGTAGAGGGGGTTGGTGCTTCTTTTAGCTCCTCCGGTACAGATTAAGGTGAGAGCTTAGTCCATCTGGGGAGAACCTACTATAAAAGAAGCACTGACCCCCTCTACTCTCTCTGTCATGGAAGGAAGCACCAAAGAGCCACTGCTGCTACCATTTTTTCACACAGGCACTACAAAAGGCCAGAAGGAATGCCATGGCAGACAGAGGAACCGCATTGACCCATGTATAGGTCAACCCAGATTTTTTGGGTTGATTCTTTGGCATAAATTATTCGACTTACACACGGGTGTATACTGTAGGACCTCCATTGTCTATTGATGATATATTCTGAGTATCAAAATAATTTTCCTATTTTTAAGATGCCTGAATGCTTGGCTTCTGTGATACATTATTCTGTCCTGTAGAACTGGCCCTGCATCCTCTGTTGCCAGTGATGTGTGTGTGCAGGAATTCTTGATTTTCAGGACATCAGGGTTCATTGTTAGAGATGACAGCTTTGCTGTTGGTCTGGAGCCAAAAAGATGATAACCACCATTTCACATACCACTTTTAACAACATTTTGTATAAAAATATATTGCGCGCATCCTCTCACACCCACACCCACACATTATATAATATATACGTGTAAATGTGTATATGTGTTATAGCCTTCACATAGCCTTTTGTACAGATTAATAATTTCCTCCCTTCTATACCCCTCATATAGTCTTGCATCAGGGAGGAAAAAACCCCCTGCCAAGACAGTACTATTTAGGATGGCACCATGTTCGGCTCAGAAACATGCCAAAGTCTTTCCATTGGCTCTTGTGTGCTTCTTTCTTGAGTGTATGTGGCCCTATCCCAAAAATTACTCTAATGCAATGCTGTTCAAAGTTGTGGTTTCTGGATTGGTGCTGGTCCCTGAGCCATTGGCTGCCAGTGAGTTTCCAGAAAAGGAAGAAGTGAGAATAGCCAATGAGCACAAATATGGTAGCAGTCCATGGCACCCTGGGGGGGGGAAATTACCAGTTCCTCTCCCTCATCAGAAAACTTGAGATGCATTGCTCTAATGCTTTTGAAGCATCATGCCTCTGGCCAGTGACTGCTCTGCATAGAGGCAGAACATCTTATTTTCCATTAAGACCCTCATTCCATAAGGGTGTAGTATGTTGGGGTGGGTAAGTGGAGGGAACAAACTGGTGCTAGGTGATGCCACAGCCATAAGTAGGTGGGCCCACCCATGTTCTCTCTATTTGCATCCTTTTAGTTCTCATTCTCTGCCACACCCTTCTTTCTGTGTTTCTCCTCACTGGATAGGCTGTTGAAGGAGGGGTGGTTTGTTGTCACCAGAGCTCTGAACTGATCATTTACAGCAGCCTTTTGAAATCAAGCTATGGGCAACATGTGGCCCCAAGTCCACAGGTTGCTGCCCCACTCCTAAAGAAAGGTCCAAAACCCCAACTGTGAGATTTATCCCAGTTTGTTAACAGCTGGCAATTATTACTATTTTTTTTAAGACCCTATTTTTTTATGGTTGCCAAAATGGAACAGGGAGAGAATTTGGCCCCAAGTGTAAGGGCTGTTCTTAACTCTGACTTTATGACTTGTTTCAAGTTTATTCTCACTCTGCTGCATGAAGTAGGTACTTGACTGTTCGCAGTTCTTCATTTTAGCTGTGGAAGTTCAGAGCCTTTGAGTGGCTTTCCATTTCCAGGGTCAAAAAGTTACCTAATTGGTGGAAAAGCAGCTGCACTGAGGTTCATTTATTGCTTTAAAGAAGTTCAGATGATGGTCCCCAGCTTTTCTAAGTATTAAAAAATGACAAAGTTGGCTGCTTTAAAACAAGCAAATACATTTATTTTAACCTTTAAACAAAGCACTAATTGTTAGGCAATAATCACCATTGTTAACTGTTCAAAAGAAAAGAGGGAGGGCCTCTTAAGGAAAGACAAAAGGGCATTCTTGAACAAGATCTCAACTGAAGGAAGTCAAATACTAATTACATGTGGGTGTAATGAAAACAAATATGCTTTGTTGTGTTCTCACTAAGGATTCAGATTCTTTTTTAACAGTAATTGTTTGACATTGTGTTTAGCTGTTTTTAGAGAAAGTTAAGGAATTTTTTTAAAAAAGAAGTTCTACTTGGGCTTCAAAATGCTATCTCTGTGCTGAAATATTCCCCAAGAGTAAAAAAGACTATGCCTATACAAGTCGACCCCCCATATCCACAGATTCAGTATCCCCAGTTCCACTTATCCACATCCGAAAAAATATGTTCTGTCTAGGCATTTCTAGATTCCCCCAATGTGATTCTATGGTCAACTTTAAGCATTCTTCTCCTTGAAAATAATAGGTTTCTCTATTATCCATGGTTTCAGGTACCCACGGTGTGTGTGTCTTGGAATGTATCTCCTATGGATATGGGTGGTTGGCCTGTACTCTAAAGCTCTATTAATTTGCATCTCTTCCCATGTTTACCTGTCTTGAGCCCAAGTTGATCATATAAGGCAGTGCTTTTCAGGCTGTCTGGTGTGATGAGGCTGGCAATATTATGTGCCAGGGACAGATAGCCAATGGCTCAGGGACTAGCATGAGTCTGGACCACTGAACCAAGGGTGTCTTTGCCAAATGAGTTGAGGCAGGTGGCTACAACACAGAGATCAGTGGTATCTTTGTCAAACGGGCTTGCCTGGTAATTACATTAGAATCACTTCCTGGCTTTATCCGGGAAGATTCTTAAGGAATAATATTAGAACAGCTTTGAATGTGTTAGAATACTATGAGAATAGTGATAAAAGGTGATAAAAAGGTGGCCTTAATCTTCGCAGACACGGAAAAGGCCTTTGGTAACCTGAGGTGGCCATTTATGAAAACTGTGCTGTAAGAAATAGAAGTGGGCTCAGATTTTTTAGGATACATAAGAGGCATATATCAAAATCAAAATGCAAATATATTAGTTAACGGGGAAAGGTCAGGAGTCAACATTCAGAAAGGGATGAGACAAGGGTGCCCATTGTCACCGCTCTTATTTATACTATCCATGGCAGTTCTAAATCAAGAGATTAGGGAAAGCCAACTGATAACTGGTCTGAAGGTGAAAGGACAAGAACACAAATTATTAGCTTACGTGGATGATTTATTGCTTATATTGCAAGACCCCTTGGATAATATAGATAAATTAATGGAAATAATGAGGATTTTGGGGGCTTTTCAGGGTTCAAAATAAACAAAGAAAAAACAGTGATATTGCCTAAAAACCTCACAAAGGAAGAAGAAGGGAAATTGAAAAATAAGAGCGGGTGCAAGATAGAGAAGAAGACTAAATATTTGGGCATATGGATAACTAAAAGGAATAGAAATTTATATGAAGCCAATTATAATCAAACATGGAATCAAATAAGATTAGACCTTAAGAACTGGCAGAAATTGAATCTTTCATTATTAGGTAAGATTGCCATAATTAAAATGAACATCCTCCCGAGAATGTTATATTTATTTCAGAATCTTCCAAACATAGTAAATGAAAGACCCTTCTTGGAGTGGACCAAAGACCTGAAAAACTTCATATGGAATGGGCGCAAACCTAGGATAAAATGGTCTACGTTAATAGATGTCAAAGATAGAGGGGAGGGGAACTCTTCCAAACTTTATATTATATTATAAAGCAAGTGGAGTAATCTGGATGGAAGACTGGATAAAACTACGAAATCACAAACTTACAAATTTAGAATTAGAAGATGTAAGATACAGTATTCTTGGATATTTGTGGTATGGGAAATCAGCTATTGATAAAGAATTTGAAAATCATACCATTAGGAAGGCCTTAATGAGAATCTGGAAGTCAGTCAAACAAAAATGTTATAGTAACCTCCCATGGTGGTTATCACCCTTAGAAGCATGCCAAAGGAGGTGGACAAAACAAGATATATGGATTACATATAGAGACTTGATAATATGGCAGGATGGAACACCCCTTGGCTTTAAAACAAGGGATGAACTTAAAGAACAGGGATATGACATACAGTGGTTTACATACCACCAAGTAAACGCCAAATTTAAGGAGGATAGATGAAAATACAATTTTGATTAGGAAAACAATGAATTTGATAAAATTATTTGGAGTGTAAATAGGAAGAAAATCACCAAAATTTATAGATTACTATGAGACAGAGATTTAGAGTCAGAGATGATTAAGCACTCTACGATTAAGCGGGAGAAGGATTTAGGGGAACCTATAACTATGGACCAATGGGAAAGTGCTTAGAGGAAAACAAATTCATTCACGGCCAGCCAAGATTTGAAAGAGAATCACCTAAAGATTGCTAACAGTTGGTAACACCAGCAAGAATAAGCAAAATTTATAAAGTAGAAAATAAAAATTGCTGGAGGTGTGAGAAGGAGGTAGGATCGCTATGTGGTGGCGGTATAAGATTATAAAGAAATTTTGGGAGATAATACATATAGTAATTCAGAAAATATTGAAGATATCAATTCCATTAGATCCCAAAGTATATCTTCTGAACATAACAGCGGTACTTGAGGAACGAGATGAGAAACTTTATTGGAAGATACTTTTATACTGTATCACAGTGGCAAGACTATTAATAGCTGCAAATTGGAAAAATAAAGAAGCTCCTGATGTGGAAACTTGGCTACACAAATTGTTAGAGATGAAAAATAATGACAAATTAACTCAAATAGCAATAAAGGTAATATTGAGAAAATTAATTCAGTCTGGACCCCAATAGTAGAATATTTAAACAAACAATGGAATACTCAAATGATGAATGCTTAGATTAGTGAGATAACTTGGTGTATCAGGAAACTTTAAGAAACTAAAAACGATAATACCAGAAAGTGGCAAAATACAAGTTTAGGTAAACGGAAATGGTTAAAAATAACGGACATGTGAGTTAAAGTTATTTTGATAAGAATGGAGTAAAATCGGAATGATGTGTAAATAATAAAATGTTGGAATAGAAGGATAAGGATTAGTTTAATAGGTATTACAACCAGATTGGGCATATGTAACGGTGGAAGTCAATGGAGATAAAGTTTTGAAACTGTTTATAATAATACTTTTGTAACAATATTTCAATTATATGTAAGATTATATGTGAAACCTAAAATAAATATATTTTTTTTAAAAAAAAGAATCACTTCAGTGCCAGGCAAGATCTTATTCTCAAAAACAACGAAACCAAGGCTAATATGTTATCAACCACCTGATATTTATGTAACACTTTTAGTACAATAAGTATGCATATACTGAGCTTGTACACTGTAATTATAATTGATATACTGCCATATAATTGATGTACAGTCAAAAATTAATCCAAATACAAGCAGTCTCAAACCGATATCCAAATTAAAGATCCATGATGCATCATAAATTCATGAAAAATATGTATGGACTAGAACTTGTTACTGAAATTCCTTATACTAGCTATACTTGGTATAACATACACCTTCAAACTCAGCCCCTCCCGCCCCCTTCCCAATGCCAGGTGTGTGCCCCCACCCCGATGCCAGGCGCACCCCCCACCCCCAATGCAGGGTGTGCGCCCCCACCCCCTGACACCAGATGCACCCCTACCCCCGCACCAGGCGCATGCTCCCCCACCAGGCATGCTCTCCCACTCCACCCACCACCACCAGGTCCACCCCCACCCCCCCGACACCAGGCACACCCGCCCCCACGCCCCCCAATGCACTCAGGCACATGCTACACACACCACATCCCCCCATGCTACTCACACCCCCTCTGCGCTTCCTTGTTTAGAAAGTACTGAAACTTCCGCATGTTCCTGCCCCCAGTGTGCTGATTGGCTGCCCAACAGAGCTTTTATTGGTTGGTCAGTTTCCTAAGAGGCCAATCAACACACTGGAAATGGCAACATACCTAAGGGCGATATAGAGAGAGAGATTGGGCCACTGTGATTACATTGAAGGGTCTCATGAAGAATTGTGAAGAATCCACATGATTCAAGATGACCATCTCTGGGACATTTTATGGGCGCTTCAACACAAATCTTCAGTTAGTGATCTCTTAAATACCAATTTAACTGCCTGAGTATATTGATAATACAAACATATAAACATCCTTTATTTTAAACATCTCCCATCAAATAAGCCATGAACTTAATGGCCTCTCTAATGTTACATCTAGCCCTAATGAGGTGGTTTGGCAGAGCTAAGATAACTTACTCAAATAGTTTATAAGACCTGGCTGTAATATCAATACTTGGGAAGATCTTATTCTGCCAGACACTTTAAGAACTGTTTTCCATTATTTTCTAACTTAGCATTCTTCTGTCTTGCTGCTTGCCTTATTTTCGTTTCACATGACGTAATGGTGTTAGACTTGCTGCAAGTTTTATTGGATGTATTTACATATTTTATATTTTTAGTATATTCTATACCACCCAAGGAACTCCAGTTTTTGGGCAGCTTAGAAGTAAAATAAATTCATAATATTTCTGTATAGGTTTATTGTAAGGACCAACAAAAAAATTTGTATAGCACATTCAGTTCTTAAAATCTTTCTTAGAAATTTATTCCATGGGAATCCTTACAATTATATTAATGTATGTGAAGTGCTTTGGGCATTCAAAAGTATTGTATAAATTGGGGTGAACAACTATTGAGGATAGGGGGCTGCATTAGCCTACCAAGGAGAACTTGGGGGGCTACACCGCCTAGCAAAAAACCCTTTTTGACCCCCAAACGCCCCCCTAGAAGGTAGGGGGCATTTTTGCTATGGGTTTGGCTTCTTAGGTCACTTAAGGCTTAGGAGGAGCCAGAAGTCACTTCCTGTTAACTTCCTGGTGTGTGTGTGTTTTTTTTTTAATATAAAAAAGCTTTTTAGGCTCGAAACATGGTGACAGTGCCCCTCAGCCCCCTTACAGGGCCTCTGTGGGCATGGTGGGGGGAAAGCTTTTGCCTCCAACTCTATCATTCTATGATTCTATGATTCTGGGTGACTCTGGAGGCCACAAAACCAGTGTGGGTTGCATGTGACCCATGGGCTGCACTTCGCCCACTGTTGGTATAAATATTTGTTTTATTTAATTTAGATGGGAACCTCTTGGTTTGGACAGGATTTGACTTTTTTTCTAGAAGGACATTGCCACCGCCCTTGCCCCCTGTCCCCGGGATGGCAATAGAAGATGGATTCCCAAAGGTTGCATAGTGCAGAGCCAGACAAAGGAAATTGAAGTGCACTGGTGTGATTCCAAAAAGCTATGAGAACTGTGCTAACAGGAAGGTTTACTTTCCCACCTGTTCCCAACCTTGAATTGCCAAGCTAAAGTGAAACGATCTAGAAGGTCTTACTGACTATAAATGAACCCTTTCTATGAGCCGGCATGGTGTAGTGGCTTGAACACTGGACTATGACTCTGGAGACCAGGCTTCAAATCCTCACTTAGTCATGGAAACCAGCTGGGTGACTTTGGGCAAATCACATTCTCTCAGCCTTAGGTGCAGACAAAGGAAAAACCCCTCTGAACAAATCTTGTCAAGAAAACCCCATGATAGGTTTGCCATAGTCTCACCTTAAGTTGGAAATTATTTAAAAGCACACAATAACAACAACAATGCTACTGGACAGCTACATATCAGCATCTGGTCAGGATGTGAATAAAGACTCTAAATCCTATCTGCCATATGGCAGAGGCCATGCTTGTTGGAGTAGCCAACCCTAAGATCCTTATGACAGGACAGGACATAAATATTTATAAATAGATACATGCATGCACACACACACACACAGCTAGGTGTCCAATAATCTGTGACAAAGACATGGAGCCTTTCTAGCTTTGGAATTTGATCTCTGTCTCCTAAATAGTATTAGGACATTATCGCACCAGCCTCATGTCTTGTGGCAATCACATTATTAAAAGAAATGGAAACATACTGGTTGTAAAACATTTATTATCATACCTCTCTTCATTTGCGTGACTCTACTCCTTCTGCAATTCCCTGGTGCAATGGGTTCCTTCACTTCAGTTCTGGGATGACTGCAGTCACATGGCATGAGGGGGCCTGATTCTTCTCCTCTCCCTCTCCCACCCCTCACTATTCCAAAGCAGGCTAACTCTGTGCCACTTTGGAATTCTGAGGGAAAGGGGGAGAGGAGGAGAATCAGGCCCCCTCATGCCATGTGATTGCAGTCGTTCTGGAACCGAAGCAAAGGGACCTATTGCACCAGGGGCAGCAGTGGAACAATAGCAATTTTGGCAGGTATTGATGGGATTTTCCTGTCAATTGAAAGGGGCGCAACAGTAATGACTAGAATGTGAAGCAGCAACAGGATGGCCACAACATTGTCTGATAAGTAGTAGCCAAATTCATTACCATCACACTGAAATTCTTCTTTAGCAGTCTTGTGTGATTGTGAGAGTGAAAAGAACAGAGTCCTTTTTCTGTGAGAAAATATCTATTTCATTCTTCTAATGCTTGAATTAAAATTTCCTTGCAGAAATTTTGTAAGAGGAACCCAAGCTTTGTTTGGTTCATTTGCTTTAAGTGGTAAATACAAGCAAACAACCATACTGGTAATTTACACCATGAACAGGTTGCATAACATTGATTTACAAGCTGATACATAGTGCATTTATGAATTCATTAATAGCAAATTACAATTTAACAAATAAATGCACCACTACCTCTCTAAGCTTTCAGCCATGGAGGTCACAAGCATAAGATATTTGACACCCCCCCACCCCCATGTTGTGAATGCTCCAGCTTCGAATGACAATGAAAAAGAAAACGCTGGCTTTATATGGGTATGAACCAGTATATAAGGTCCGTATGCAGAATGGGGTATTTTGCTCACCAAGGAATCTCTCTCAGGATATTTTTTTTTGCATCCATCATATGTAGCTCAGTTTTTTCCTTTTTACTTTTTGTAACATGCTTACCTGCTTTGTTCACTCAAGGGACTATAATTCAACACCCCTGCTGCACAATATACATTCCATTGAGGCGTATCAACAGAGACATAGTTTAAAGATCTTTAAGTGTCCTTTTCCCCAGTAATTTTGTACTGACCAAAAGGATAATTGATTTTTCTTTTAATAGAACCTTTTTGGTTAGTTCTAGTTATGTTTTCCTCTTTTTTTCTGTTGTTTGGAAATAATGAAAAAAATCATAATAAATTACTGATATGTACTTTAAAAAGAAAATGGGGGGGAAAGACTATAAAATAGTAGCAGGGGCTTGAAACAAGGCACAGCTTTCCTTCAGTGTTTGCCAATAGATGCTTGAGCAATGGAATGCCTAGCTGAATTCTGCAGCAGTTCAGTGCTTCAGAAGATGCGATTCTGCTGTTCAGAGGTGTGGACCATCTCACTGGGAGCTTGTGGCCCTTCAGCAACACCAGCCAGCATGGTCAGTAGTCAGGAATGACAGTGGCTGCAGTCTAAAGATATTTTGAAGAGTCCCAGTTCCTACAATATGAACCTTGAAACAAAATCACAGTGCTTTGAACTGTGGTGCTCTTGATGTCTTTGTGATAGAATGTTTTCCTTCTTTCCATGTTGATAATGTATGTTCATAGTGAACCACTCAAAAGATCCCATCACCGAAAGCGCAGTTTGCTTGTGGAAAAGTTATTCTGTGCATTCAGCCTCTTGAAAGAGAAGCACGTCAATCAGAGTTACAAGAAAGAAGGAACAAGAACCTATGAAAGTGAGAAGAGCTATGCTTGGTCAGACCAAAGGCCCTGCTTCTCCAGCTTTCTGTTCTCATATTGGCCCATCAAATGTGTATGGGAAGCCCATAACCAAGACAAGAAAACCAATAGTGCCTTTCCACTAGTGTTTAGCAGCAACTGGTATTCAGAGACATTGTGCTTCTCTACACTGGCAAAAAAATGCAGACTCACCCCAAATCCAGTGCTTGGCAGTCCACACAACACACAGCCACTTCTGGGGAGAAGCCACATTTTTTTGCCCTTAACCCAATTTTGCTCCAAACTAACCAAACTCAAATGACCTTGGGTTCTTTTGACGTCTGTACAACTGGATCTGGTCTGATTTGGCACATGCAAACACAGCACCATCTCCCTTACCTTTTCCTGAGCAGAGCAGGAAAGGGGGTGGATCTCCATTGCCTTGCCAGCCAAGCAACTTCCTGCAAGAGCCTGGCTGGCATTGCCACCTCCACTGAGGTCAGAACAGGGTGCCCATGCAACCAACAAGGAGGGGATAGAGCAACCTCCTCCTTGTTGATCACATGTCTGGGTGCACCATTCTGATCTCAGCTGAAGCAACACCACCAGACAGGCTCTTGCCGGGAGCTGCTTGGATGGTGAGGCAACGGGAGCTCCAAAAACAGGAAACAGGCCAGCAGGCCTGATGTGGTGTTGGCCTGGCTGCCCATGTGGACAGTAACCACCATCACTCCAGATTCAGCTTGGTGCATGTGGCTACTGTTGTGGTCAATCTGGGGCTATTTGGATTTAAGCAGCCAGTGTAGCTGCATGCATTGCCTCTGGTAATGGTGCTAATATGTAGCCTTCATGATTAGTTAGTAGCTATCAATAGTTTTATCCAGCCTTATCCAGATTCTAGAGCTTGTGATTTTATTGATGCTTGATTGATCTGTGGAATAGGAAGATCACCTGAGTAATTAGCACAGTGGATCCCATGCTTCCTTTACTTGGGTGAAGAGCAACAAAACACTTGGGTAGACAACTGTAATAACAATAGAGAAAGGCTCAGGATGAATCCAACTGGGGACATGTTAGGGTTCATTTTAAAGCCTACTATGCAGGAATGAGGAAAGTGAAGAAGAGATGCTTTGCTGCCTCAGTTTCTTCAGTGCTTCCTCTCATCCAGTGCAATTGTTCTGTATAGTTAAGGGCTATTATAATCTACAACTCAGACTGCTGTAGATGAGCCACCAGAGGTGCACTGTGAGGAATTTGCAAAAGATTTCATGGAGAAAATTGCTCAGATCTGTTCTGACTTTGACTCCCCATTGAAGGTAGAACCCAGGGAGATAACTGAGGCAAACACTAGTCCAAATTTGACAGACGAGTCTCAGTTTGTTCAACAGGACAATGCAAACAAATTGCATGGAGAGGTGAGGCCACTGTTAGATCCATGCCCATCCTGGCTGATTAGAGCTGCAAGAGGAGGGCTAGCCAGTTGAGTGGTCAAGATTGTAAATGTCTGTTTCAAAGAGGTCTGCATTTGAACCCCTCTAAAAGAAGCAGTTATAAGAGTAGAGAAGTAAATTTTCTAGAATTATAGAGCCATGGGTGTGTGTGTGTGTGGGGGGGGTGATTTCCCTTTTTTTAAAAAATGGAAATAAATTGAAATTTCAGGGGGGAAAATTAATCTCCTTCATGAGAGCCAGTGTGGTATAGTGGTTTAAGTATTGAACTAGGACTCTGGAGACAAGAGTTCAGATCCCCGCTTGGCCATGGAAACCTGCTGGGTGACCTTAGGCAAGTCACACTCTCTCAGGCCAAAACCACACTACAGAAATAATCCTGTTTGAAATGGGTTTATTTGCCATGACTCCTTCCTATGCAATCCTTTGTAGTTTGGTGAAGCACCAACATTCTTTGGCAGTGAGGGCTAAAGACCTTGTAAACTGCAAATTCCGGGATTCAATAGGAAGGAGCCATGGCAAATAATCCAGTTTCAAACTGGATTATTTGTGTAGTGTGGATTTGGCTTCAGTCTCAGGGGAACAAAATGGCAAACCCCCTCTGAACCAATCTTGCCAAGAAAACTCCATGATAGGTTCACCTTAGGATCATCATAAACCAGGACTTGAAGGCATTAAACAAAAACCTCCTTTATAGATTAAAAACCCCTTTTGTTACTTTAGGAACATAAAAATGTATTATATGTAACTTGGTTTAGCATGAAATTATGTTTGTTATATTAAAAGTACAGTTTATTCAGAATATAATTACAAATTGAACATTAAAAAATGGTTACAGATGCAGCTACAAAGGTAAACGTTTCTGTAGTTTTCTAAATTTTTCCAGTTTTTTAGTGGGTCTTCAGATCTCTATGTAGGACCGCTATTGAAAAGATCTTCATTGGACCCCACCATCCTAGACAATTATCCAACCAGTGTCTAATCCAGCCTTTCTCAACCTTTTTACCCTGAAGGAACCCTTCAAGTGAGTCAACAGTGTGATGCGGCAGCTAAAAAGGCCAATGCGATTTTGGGCTGCATCAATAGAAGTATAGTGTCTATATCAAGGGAAGTGATAGTGCCATTCTATTCTGCCTTGGTCAGGCCTTACCTGGAATACTGTGTCCAGTTCTGGGCACCACAATTCAAAAAGGATATTGACAAATTGGAGCATGTCCAGAGAAGGGCGACTAAAATGGTGAAAGGTCTGGAAACCATGCCTTATGAGGAGAGACTTAGGAAGCTGGGGATGTTTAGCCTGGAAAAAAAGACGGTTAAGGGGCGACATGATAGCCCTGTTTAAGTATTTGAAGGGGTCTCACATTGAGGATGGAGCAAGCTTGTTTTCTGCTGCTCCAGAGACTAGAACATGGAGCAATGGATGCAAGCTCCAGGAACAGAGATTCCACCTCAACATTCGGAGGAACTTTCGGACAGTAAGAGCTGTTTGGCAGTGGAACATGCTCCCTCGGAGCGTGGTGGGGTCTCCTTCCTTGGAGGTCTTTAAACAGAGGCCAGATGGCCAACTCTACAATTCTATGATTTTTCAGGTCTCAGGGAACCCCTGTATTGAAAATATTATATCTATATTTTAAAAAAAATGTTTATTTTTTTATTTAGTTATTTATACCCCGCTCTTCAGCCACAAGGCTATCAGAGCAGCTTACAAATTGTTTTTAAGTAATAGCAATTTACACATCTACACTGCATTAAACATATTCCAATGTGTGTTAGCTAATTGCCCCCACAAGCTGGGTACTCAATTTACCGGCCTTCGAAAGGATGGAAGGCTGAGTGAACCTTGGAGCCCTCTGGAATCGAACTTGCAACATTGTGGCTTGCAGTACTGGCATTTAACTCTCATGGAAACCTGGCGTTCCAGGGAAGCCTTGTTGAGAAACCCTGCTGTAGAAACCTCAACAGAAACACTATGTGTCTGCTGAGACTGCTGAATTTCTGTCTGGAAATACAGGTTGCCCTCCGTATCCACAGGGGATATGTTCCCAGATTTACTGTGGATATGCAAAACCGTGGATAATAGCAAACTCTATTTAAAAAGAATGGTTTCCAGGCACTGTAGGCTGCATTTCAGAAGGAAAGCATCTCTGAACACTCCTTGCTTAAGAAAGCACTGTTTCTTAACAGTGCTTTATCTCCCTTGTTTTCCTTGTGGAACAGGAGGGGCTCTGATAAGAATGGCCTTGATGCCACTTATTAGACCAAAAGAGTCCACAAAATGATCCAAGCATTCCATTCAACAGTGACCAGCCAAATCTTGCAGGGAAAGTCAGGTGATAGAATTAATTGCATCCTGCTCTTCAACACCCCTACACACAAACACACACACACACTGCTTCTAGCACTGGAGGCTCCATATAACCGTGTCCTAAAAGGCCGGAAGGCTCCACACACAACTCCACAGATTTAACTCACTTTAAACACGTGTGCAGTTAAATCCCGATTCTGTGGGGTGAGGTTGCAGGCTGCGCAACTTTATGCAACCCCCCCTCCTTCCCCAATGTGTCCCCAATGTTTCTCCGAAACCCACACTTTTCAGTCTGCATCTCCTTTCCTCCCTCTTGCTGTCTCCCATCTTCTGCCCCTTTGACAGGGGGGGAGAGGAGGGGAAAAGCCAAGTTGAGTCGAAGCTGTGATGAGAGGCTGGAGCGGAAAGGAGCTGGGTCCTAAAGCCCAACAGGTCTCATTAATATTTTGAGAAATGCTGGTCTAATCTGTAAAGTCGGGTTGCCTTCATCACTTAAGTTTCCAGTGGGCAACTGAAACTGTTTTTATTTCACATGGCCTTATTGCTTAAAACCAGAAGTGAGTGCTCTCATTGTTTAAACTGACTCTGGTTTTTAAACTATTTTTCAGGAAGTTTTAAAAACTTTTTTTTATTGTGTATTAAATGTATTAAATCATTTTACCTGTTGTAAATCAGCAGATAGTCCAAGAGCCAATAAATTAATGCTTCATCTAAAGAAATGGCTAATCCTTTGCAAATTTGTCAATTAGCCTTTTAAAGCCATTCAGTTTTTGTCTATCACTATCATCAATTCCAAGGTTTAACTATGTCCTTTATGAAGATGCATATCATTTTTTTCCTGTCCTGAATGCCCCACCATTCTGATTGACTGGTTGACCATCAATCTTCTCAACCTTGCAGCTTTGCATCCTCCTATCCTTGACTTTCTTTTTCTTCCTCAAGAGGGAGCTGTGGTGAGAAGAAAGCTGTACAACCCATGCACGAACACAGAAGGCCATATGCATCCCTTTGAATTCTGCCCTGTTTTAATTGAATTATTTGACTAACCCCTTCAAGCAACTGCCAGAGATATGCAAAGCTCTGAGAAAAGAGAACTTGGAAATAATTACTTTCTATAGCATTTTCTGGAATATTCTAGAACATGGCTGACACACTGTTTAAATATACAGGCTCCTAAAGTTGCTAATAGATTAGTGAAAATGTCAACTGATGGCTCAGTGGTCTTATGATTTATTCCTTTTCTTTCACCTTGGGCATGTGTTCCAAATAAAGTCTAAATCAAAGGCTACTGAGAATTTCTGGTTCTTATGGGTCTATATAGTTTTTCTTTCCTTAGAGAGAATGTTTACCTCAGAAGAAGATTCTGTTGCCCTGTAGCTAGAAGGGACTTGAATCTCAGAAACTTATTTCATAATCTTTTCACCTTTAGAATTAAGGGTTCATAGTTTTGCCTTTTCTTGAAGGAAAATTTTGCATCAGAAGAGCACCTCCAACTGTTTGATTCTGGGAAATATCTTCAGAAGAGTTGCTCCACTTTAGAGGTCTACTTTTACCAGTAAAATTATGGGAAGGGGAGGGGGGAATTGTAGCCCCCACCAAGGTTACCACCATCATTCTCTTTCATAAAATTCATGTAATGAGAAAGAGGCTCTGAATGCTAAAGAGACCAGTGGTAGATACTTGGTTCTGTCAAGGGAACAAACCCAAAGAGGAGGCATGTTGTGCATACATGGGTCAATCAGCCTGACCTTCAGGGAATTTTGTAGTGGTTGATGGCGCTTTGCCTATTTCCTACCTACTAATGGGATACCCTAAAGACACCAGATCCTGACTGATCTTAGAAGCTAAGCAGGGTCAGCTCTGGTTACTACTTGGATGGGAGACCACCAATGAATACCAGGTGCTATAGGCTATATTTCAGAGCAACCAACTCTGGCAAAATTACCTCCGAGTATTCCTTGCCTAAGAAAACCCTTTGAAATTAATGCAGTCAACATACATTGACAGGCAACTTGAAGGCACATACACACAATGGGAAAAAAATCAGCTCTCAGGCTTTTTCTTCTTGCATGTGTATGTGTATTGCATGTAGCTAAGGGCTTTGATGAGATTTCATTTGTCACATCCTAAGAATCAGAACAGAATCCACAGATGAAATCTGTCCACCATGGGGGAATGGGAAAACATTGCTTCCCTCCCTCCCATCTCTCATTCCATATAAAATGACAGGTGGACTGAGTGGGAGCAATGTGAAGACTAATGTGGAGAGGACTGGTGACTCAGCAGTGACTGTTAAAGTCAAGCAATCTCCTGAAACATTTTGGCACACGGCCCCTCTTCAGTTTGCCCAGAGATTGAAATAGGCCATTTGTGGGAGGGATGGGGAAAGGGAGAGGGGGAAGGAGGAAGACATTGCTAACCATCACAGCAGAGGATTGTTAAACAGGTTAATTGGTCTTTGTGTTGGAAGCATATATGGTTCGTTTTATTTATTTTGATAGCAAAGCATAATTTACCAGTTATAACTCAGTCCTGCACCGAATTTACACAATCAGTGGAAGATTGATTTAATTAGAATGGTAAGCACCAGACAGGTCCGGTCCCATTGCAAAATACAGATCTCTGATTATTAGGGGAAAGTGAACAATTGTTTTCCTAAACTGCATACATGGTGCATGATCTTTGGCTTTTTAAAACAAAAACATTTGGGGGGGCATTTGGATTTCACTACAACATTTACAGTGATATCCTATTTATAGTTTTACTCAGAAATAGGTCCTGCTAAATCCAGAATAGGTGTGCTTGGGATTGCAGTGCTACCTGCATTGCTGTGCCCACTTACCTAGGAGTCAATTCCCATACTTGGATTTCCTTCCAAATAAAGATTAAATGTCTCCTTCCTTTGAACCTAACGTCTGAATGTACTGTATCTCTGGTAAGTATTTTTCTGAAGAGGTGGTATTAAGAGCCATAAGACCCTTTAAATGAATACTGTTAACTCTAATACTACAAGATCACAGTTGGGCTAGATATCCTTTCATTGCTGCTAAGCACCTTGAAGTGATTAGCTCAGTTTACCATTGTAACAAGTGCTGTATATTTTAAAGGTTTAAAGCAAGGCACATGATCTCACCCTGAATAATGTAGCTGAAGGGAGAATATTGAAAACTGAAGTAGATGCTGTGAATTAATCTAAATTACCAAACAAGGCAAGAGTACACAACGCTTATTAATGAACAACAAAACCATGATTCTATTGCTACAGGGCAAAAAGAGTGGTTATGTATCCACCCACACTTCATTTCCCCAATGAAGGTAGAAAAGACTACTGCTATAATACAATCTGTTGCATTTCCAAACTGTAGTTACTGATAGGTAGCTTTGTTAGTCTGGAATATCAGTATGCAAAGGGATCTTGTAGCACCTTACATCAGAGGAAGTAGATTAAACCTACTAAAGCTTATGCTCCAATTTCTTTCTCAAAGTCTTTCTCTTACTCTTAAAGGTACTACAAGATCTCTTTGCATACTGTTAGGTAGCTGAGAACTTTTCCTGTCCTGTGTTGTTCCTGTAATCAGAGGAAGAGTTGAAAGGTATGCACTGTGCATTGCTGGTTGTTTCTTGATCACTTCATTTGCCTACCTGAAGGTCTTTCAAAGCCAGTGGTGATGGAACCATTGGATGGACATGATGGACAGCAGGATCAAGACAGCAAGACAGAAGAACCTCAGAAAGTCACTGATGGGACTCCACAGCATAGCTGGGTGGCCTGGTGGAATGGAATGACCACAGGAGGAATCATATATCTGTTTGCCTTATCACAAATATTGGTAAGATTTCAGTCTTAGCTCAGATGGACTTGGTGCACTCCCTCCATCTCTCTCTCTCTCTCTCTCTCTCTCTCTCTCTCTCTCTCTCTCTCTCTGTCAGGACAACATTGCTTTTGGGATTTGTAAAGACTGATATATTTTAGGGGCCAGATTTTCCATGTCATATATTACTGATATAGCTGAAATTAAGTCAAAAGTTGTACCATGTTGCAACCAGGTAACAATCTGTTTGTCTTTTTAGTCTAACTGATGTGGGTGGTTTGCAAAATGCCAACTCATTAGAATACAAATAATAAAACATTAAAAAAAAAAACCTACCCTTACCAATTGGCAGTGTGGGCTAAAAATGAAAATAAAAAGTATCTTTCTTCATGATGAAAGCTTATTATCAATTATCTGACTCACAGGTTTTCTTCTTTATGTTTTGGTATGGTGGCTCTGAGACAATCTCAGCAGTTGTAAATGCTTTGGATGAGTTGCCCGACCTGCTCACTCCACTTGGACAGTTGGTTGCAGTTTCTAGCAAGGTACGTTCAGTGATTTCTATGTGTTTTAATTTAGCACATGGAGTCATTATTTTACGTAAATATGATAATGCCTTGAATGAAATATAATGAATATAATTTAACAGAGAGCATATTTCCTGTATTCTGGATCATAATAAATTAAGGAGCAATTTATAGAGCACTGTTTTGGTAGCAATAGCATTGATATTTATATACTGCTTATCAGTGCCGAAGCACTCCCTAAGTGGTTTACAGTGTTTTTTTTAGCTAATTGCTTCCAACAAGCTGGGTACTCATTTTACTGACCTACGGAAGGATGGAAAGCTGAGTCAGCCTTGGAGCCCTCTGGGCTCAAACTCGTAACCTTGTGGCTTGCAGTACTAGCATTTAACCACTGTGCCACCAGGGCTCCATCCACATTGGTGCTCTACAAACCCTACTGAAATATCTAGAGATTTGGAGTATTTCCAATTAAGGGACCTATGAGGGACTTAAATGTCTTTAGGATCTATGCCACAGCATTATAAAAAGCAGGTAAACAAAGCATCTATTTTGTGCCAGTGTCTTATTTTCCCTTCCTTATTTCCCAATATTTCAGGATTCTTAGAATCACAGAGTTGGAAGGGGCTGCAAGGGCTATCTAGTCCAACCCCCTGCCATACAAGAGTATACAACTAAAGCACTTGTGAGAGATGGCCATCCAGCCTCTGTTTAAAGATCCCCAAGAAGGAGAGTCCACCCCCTCTGAGGCAATGTATTCCATTGTCAAACAGCTTTTGTAGTAAAGAGGTTTTTACTAATGTTAAGATAGGATCTCTTTTCTTGTCTTTGTGGTACAGAAACAGTACTCTAGAAGCACTGCTTAATTTCTTGGCATCTTTCACACTCCTCAGATTAGACCTGGATTGCACCAGTTATGAGGCTTCATAAAGCTCACCTCCTCCCTGCCCACCCACCCCCACCAACTCTGCCATGCCACCACAACCTGCGTCACCAGAACCGTCCTGGGGAAGGGAGGGGGGAGGCAAGCTCACCTCCTCCCTCCCTCCCCCACCCCCACACCGTCGTCATCCATGGATAATTGAATCAGCAGATGTGGGGGTGCTACTGTAGAGTGGGTCCTCCATATCTGTGGGTTTGTTATCTGTGGATTCCAGCATCCGCTGATCATTGCCACATACTTAAAATGGTGGCACCCATGGATTTATATAGGGCTTAAACATTTGCTGTTTTTGTTGTCTGTGGGGAGAAGAAACCCCTGTGGCTTTGGAGGGCCCACAATAGTTTCTCTCTGCTCATGTTCCTTAGCAGCTGGTATTCAGAGCCATACTGCCTCTTGTAGTGAATGCAATATATGTATATAGAAATCATGACTAGTAGCCATTGATCCACCTATCCTCTATGAATTTGTCCAGTCCTCATTTAAACCTGTCCAAGTTGGTGGTTTACATGAATGAGCTCCACAAATCTAGGCCACAATTCTAGGTCCTAAAAGAAGTACTTTCTTTTATCTGTCCTTAATCTGCTGCCATTCACCTCTGAGAACCCAGAATCTTAATGGGAATCTAAATGTGGTGGAAGCTTAGACTGAATCACAAAACTAAGTGTGAAGCTGAAGGATGCATCTTTGGATTACAGCTCTGGTTCAGGGTGAATGCTACAAGGATTCAGCTATTTCAACATATATACTATTATTATAGTTAAACTGGTTGGAATTTCAAAGCCGTTCTGACCGTTCTTTCAACCTCTCAGTTTTAGAGACCTTCAGAGTTAATTGTGGATTTGTATTATTCCTCAGGATCTGATCAGAGATGGAGGCCTCACAATGTCTTACTTCCTGCTATCTTTGGTTTCCCTTGGTTTGCTACTCATAGGAACACTGGTAAGCTAATATCCTAGATGCATTAAATTCCAATTAAATAATTGCTTTAGTACTTTATCACCTGCAAGTACCCTCAGAATGTTCTAGTGATGTATTTGGTGAATCATGGTAACCAAAACCAATTGAAGGCATACTTCAATTAACAAAGCCTCTGACAAATTTATTTATGGCCACCAATCCTGCCCTTTTCCTCCTTGTCCTCTATCTAGCTTTTTAGCAGCATTAGCATTGGGAGGATAATGAAGGCGGACTGGAGAAACACAGATTTTCAATGCTGTTTAGCAGCAGTGTTTCTGCAGTAAACAATGCAAGGAAGCTTCAGCTGGGAAAGAACAGGATTGTAGTTTAGCTGATCCTAGTGTAGCTGTGTGTATCTGCCTACAACAGGCAAGGCAAGCAGCAGCTAACTCCAAGATCCCTTACTGAACATGTGTGAACAACAAGACAGAGAGAAGAGAAGAGAGCCAGTAAGCCTGCCTTACCAGCTCCCCTGAGCATGTTTTTAAAGAGTGTAGATCTGTGAGTTTGGCCACTAAAATGGAAATCATAAGGAAAATGGTGGCTGATGAAAGAAAGAAAATATTACCCATGGAGGCCTTTTTGAAGAAGCTTTAAAGTAGTCTCTGGAAGGTTCAAAAGGTTTTTCTTTATTATTAGTTTTGAATAAAAAGTGTGCTGAAACATGTTGAATTGCTCTTTTGTATGTCTTTAAGAAACCTGTCCCTGTTCTGTCCATGTTATTTCTTCCTCTGGTACCAAAGTTTCTGTTAAAGAAGTCAAGTCCAGGAGCACATCTACTTCATTAACTGAGGTACACCTGTACTCTAATAAACATTATCAATTTTGGTATACATGGCTTGAGCGAGTAAACATTGTTAGGTATAGTTGTGGTTAGGTTCATTCTGGATCATTGGACAATTGCAGGATTTTCTTTAGCAGAAAGTGTATTTAAAAGCCATTCACCAAGGATGGTAATTAACATTAATACCTCTGTCAACAAGAATACTGGTGTGGGTAGCGAGATTAGCTTTGCTATGTGATTGCCTTTGCTTGTTGTTTAGGCTTTTGTTAGCCAGATACATTGTGTGGTCAAATAATAAGCTTTTAGAGGGTGGTGGAGCAGTGCACATTAAAGTGCAAAGGATAGACTGCTAAATTGACAATGAGCTATATAAAATCCAAATTGTTTGTACAATAAACCAGCTGAAGCTTATAGAGCAAGGCTAATCAGAATAAGCACACTGTGATGTTCCCCTAGTGATTAGGCCCAATGAATTTTCAGCAGGGTTCCCCAGCTTGTGTGCCCCCCCACCCCACAATTCTATTTGAATAAATGCAAAGAAACAAAATAATCAAGGAGAATATTTCCCCCTTTTCCCCAGTGTGATTATAGATGTACTGCAGTGTTAACACATTGTTGTGAACTCATTCATTTTATGTAAATTCACTTGGTCAGCCAGGTTATCAAAATACTTAGCTAGAAAAAGCTACAGGAGACTGGATCATTAGAAGTGTTCCTGTGGTAAAACAATTCTAACTGAGATTTATACTCCTCCATAGTCATGGATTTGTTTCTGAATGCCTGTACTATGGTTAAAAAAAAACAGCTTTGGCATCCCCTGTGTACACAGAAGTATATTAGCTTGTGTTTTGAAAGAAAGGAAAATAGGGAGGAATGCTCATATTCAGTGACTTTCAGGAGCTATAGAATATTGAGGGCAGCTGATGTTGAAGGTATGTTAACTTAAAAATAGGGAGTGAATAAGGTAGGGCAAATGAATACATGGCATTAATTTTTTTAAAATAAACTTTATGACAATGTGCCAATTTTTCTTTCTGTGTTCAGGAACCTCTTTCCACTATATAACTATACAACATTAAAGCATTCAGGGTTTAGGCAGATAGCCAGCCCCTTTAGTACTATATGTACAGTCAGATTTGGGCAGGACTGGTTTAAGGAATTTGGGGGGGGGCTGCAACGCTTTATTTTGGGGGCCTCATATGTTTATCTCAGAACCTAACCTAACCTATTCACAGTACAGTTGTCCCTTCATATTCGCTGGGGTTTGGTTTGAGGACCCCGCTGTGGATACCAAAATCCGTGAATATGCAAGTCCCATTATATGCAATGGTATAGCAAAATTGTGTCCCTTATATAAGATGGCAAATCAAGGTTTGCTTTTTGGATTATTATTTTTTTAAGAATATTTTCAAGCTGTGACTACTTAAATCCATGGATACCAAATCCGTGGATACGGAGGGACAACTGTACAGGATATTCAGATTATTACTAATAATGTTTTTGCAAGAGGAAGTTTGCTATGCCCCCCCCCCACACACACACACAATGACAGGGCCCTTAAACCAGCCCTGGATTTGGGGGATGATACAAAGGAAAAAGGTATCCCTTTGTCTTTCTCTCTACCCAAACCATGCACCTAGACTCCAAACAGTGCTTCAAGGCTCCTGATCTAGGCAGGTTGGAGCAGTGGTCAGGCAAATAGGGTCTGAGGATACACATCACAATTTTTATAGTCCCCAGGTAAACTATTATTCATGATTTTCAAATTGTAAATCTCTCTTACATTTCTAATTAATGAATTGCATTTGTATAGCATTCAGAAAAAAAGCATAAGAGAATATAAGAATCCAATAAACTTAACACGAATTCCTTAACAAGTTTAAAAGTTGGTGTGTCAGAGCCCTCCTATCAGGTTAACTTACAACAGAATCTAACTTCTCACTCACCTAGCTCCTTTTCCTTAAACTATTCCTTGGGCTTAGTATTTAAGACCACTCCCAACTAGGTATGGAAAAACATTCTAAAGGCTTCAGAAAATGCTCAAAAAACATATTTTTCAAGGGTTGAGAAATTTTGATGAGAAGAATCTTGGACTAGCAAAATTCTTTACTGTTATTCTACAGGAAATTTGCACATCATTTCCCCCCCCACACACACACAAAATAGCATTTTCTGTGCAAAAAAATATAAAATAATAACATTTCTTACATGGAAATATTAGTTTCTGCTCAGAAAATGTTGTTTCCTATGTAAAAATTCTATAATTGGGGGTTTATTTAGCAAAAAAATTGCATGAGTTTTTTTTCTATAGAAAATTACATTTCAGCACAGAAAAGACTGTTTTCTGTGCAAATCAATCTTGTATGAATTTTGCATACAATAAGTCCCAAATTGTGAACAGGCTTCAAAAAAATGTTTGGTTTTTGAATACTTTCTCACAGTGGGAAGAGAATTCTTAAATTTACTCATTGCTTCATTCAAGAGGAAACTTAGGGCTCATCTACACAGGCCAGAATATGCTGGCTTCTTGCCAGTATATTCTGCCCGCAGACCTGGCCTGTTGCTCCCCCATTACCGGCATGGAACAGGATGGAGTCCGGACCACCATGCCAGCCGGTCTCTGCAGCCACTGCCACCGCTGTCTGCATCACTCTCTCTGAAGCCAGGAAGTGGGCCCACTGCATGTGAGCAAGGCACCTTGCAGGTGACCAGCTTCCTGGCTATGGAAGAGTGAGAGAGACGGCAGCTGCAGTGATGGGCCAGTGTGCCGGAATGGGCTCCTGTGGTCTCTTGGGGCCAAATCCATTTTTTGCTGGCTAAGGTGGATTTTACCAGGTTTTTTTTTTAAAACAGTGTAACGGGCCTTACCCTGTCTTTCCCTGTCTTGGCCCCAGGGTTCATGAGGACTGCCTGGGGGCAAAACAGGGCAAATGCCCTGCATTGTCTTGACTGTAGGGCTCCAATTTGGGGGCAAGACAAGGCCTTAGTGAATATTTGCACCCTTGCTCCCAACTCTATCCTGACTCACTTTCCAAAATCAAGCAAGACTCCAAAAACTGATGCAAAACCTGCTATGCGTTGTGATTGAACATTGTGATTGTTTGAGGACACATGTTGGACATGCCCCCTGCTGTGCTGTCCACCACACCTGGGTTGTATGCAGAGTAGCTTTCCTGTTGCATTTGATTTCAGTTCACTTATGGCTGTGTATTAATTATGGTTTGCAGCACACATGTGGAAAATCAGAGTTAACCTACTGCTGAAAATAAAAACCAGCAATCAAAATTAACAGTATGCCTAGGTGTGCTGTCACAAATTCACCCCTGACAAAGTTGGGGGGGGGCTAGTTTTCAGAAGTATAAAAGGAAGGGCAGTAGCCAAGAAATGAGATAGCTGAGACTTCTCTTAGACCAAGTGCACTAAAGTGTGTCCCTCTTTTATACAGTTATCCTTGCACATCTGCAGAGTAAGCATTCATGGATTTGATTATCTGCAGATTGGATTAATATGTTCTGTCAAGGCATTTGTAGGTCCTCCAGTGTGACTATGGACCATAAGATCACACTGGAGGACCTAGAGGTTCCTAGAGAAATGTTCTCTCAGGTAAAAAAAAAGAAAAAAAAAGTGTTTGTGTTTTTTATTTATATTTGCGGTTTGTCCACTTCTGTCAGGGTGTGAAAGGGAAGAGCCAACTGTATATCTTCAATACTTGAAGGAGACCCTCTTCCAGTATACACTTGTCTGAGGTTTGAGGTCTGCTGGAGGAGCCCTCCTCAGTGTTTCAACGATTGGGGCAAAACTCTGGTGAATGAAGTGAGAATGAGATTTCTCCAGTGTGGTGCCCTGGTTGTGTAATACCCTCTGCTTGTAGGCTCTGTTAGCACCGATGCTGGTCTCATTTTGTTTAATATGCTTTTGGCATGTTTAAATTATAGGTATACATCAGTTAACATGTGTTCCTGGGCTTGACTTCTTTAACAGAAACTTTGGTACCAGAGGTAGAAATGACATGGAAAGTCTAGGGAAAGGTTCCTACACCACATAAAAAGAAGAGCAATTCAATATGTTTCAGAAAACTTTTTATTTAAAACTAACATTTTGCACATGTGAAATGGAACAACCAGATCAGGTAAGCCTTGCATGAGAAAACAAAAACATTTTAAATCTTCTAGAGACCACTTGAAAACTTGCTCCAAAATGCACCCGGGGATGATTCCCCACCCCACAAGAGTCTCCACTTTTCTTATGATTTCCATTTTGGTGGTGAAATGTATAGCTCTATGCTTTTTCAACATGCCAGGGTAGCTGGTGATGTAGGCTAATCTATTTCCCCTCTTTCTTTCAGTTTTGTTCTTCACACATGCTCAGTAATTGATTCTGGTGGCAGCTGTTTACCTTGCCTGTTGAATGTAAGCACACACAGCTACAGTAAGATCACTTGCAGTGGAACCCTATTCTTTGCCAGGTCAAGCTTTATTGCCTTGTTTACTGCAGATACACTGCTGCAACCCAACACTGAGAATCTGTGTCTCTCAGCCTTCCTTCACCAACCTCCCAATGCCAATGCTGGCGGGCAGGGCACACCTTCCAGCTAGATAGAAAAGAGGAGGCCCGGGCTTATGTAAAAGGACTTTGTAAAAAGGAGCTTGTCAGAGACTTTGTTAACTGAAGTATGCCTGTCTGCGTTGTTATTGTTTTAAATTGGTTCAAACTATCTTATTGTATGCTGCTATGAGTTCTTCAGATTTTTTTAGAGAGGGTAAAATCCAGTTGTTAGTTCCAGCAATAGCATACATGTCGAATCAATTGTACATATGTAGCTATTGACTTATCCAGTCCCATTTATTTAACCAGTCTTCTCTAGTTGAGACCAGCAATAGGTTTTTAGTCTATAAAGAATAGGAAGTAGAGTTCAAACAGTGAGAGATCATGGAACTGAAAATGACTTGTGTAATTCTCTGTAGTAAATCATGTGGAAAAACTGCTGGTTGGATACCCCCTTGGAGGACATGGGAAAGCTGAAGCTCTGGCACTCTGCCAGGGAGTAGAGAGTAGCATGCTGCTTTATAAAGAAGAACCCCTTTAGCAAGCATTTAAATCGTGCACTTTCTGCACTGAATCAAAACAGGCTTGAGCTTTATCCCTAAAGGATATTAAATTAAGTTGATGCATGCATTTAGAAGCTTAAATCTGAATAATAATATTTAATTATTCCAGTTTTCTGGAAGTCCTACTTTCTGTGCAGTTTTGGAATCAGCAGGTTGTTGGTGAACAGACCAACTACCCTAGCACCTTGCCCACTCTCATTTCTCAGCTCTTTTTGGATGCCTTCAAGAGAACAGGTTGTGTTTGCTGCCCTAAGCAGTATATTTAATTGCTGAATCCTCCAATGGTTAGGTAATTTAATTGTAATCTCCGCCTACTGCTTTGCGTCTTGTTCTTTCTTTTGTGGACAAAGTAAACCCTTCCTATGCTCCTCTTTTCTGAGAGGTTGAAATGTTTGAAAACTACAAGTAAAATAACTTGTTTTTCAAACTTACTGTTAAAAAAAAAGAGGGGTTGATTTCTCTTATCAGTAGCAAGAGCATGGAAAGGCCAAGCTAATGACAAGTTTTTTACTGCACTCTGAAGAAAAGTGGCAAGGGAACAAAAGGTACATTCTGTCTTTCCTTACTGCATGGCATCATTGTTTTTCATTGTGGTTGCATAGGGGAATGAGGTAAAACCGTGTCTTTCTGGTAACCAGAAAAAAAGTTAGCAAAAAGATGTGGTTTTACCTCAGTCCCCCATGGGACTGGAATGAAAAAAATGCCAACAGATGGCAATCCAGCCTCTGTTTAAAGACCTCCAAGGAAGGAGACCCCACCACACTCCGAGGGAGTGTGTTCCATTGCCGAACTGCTCTTACTGTCAAAAAGTTCCTCCTAATGTTGAGGTGGAATCTCTGTTCCTGGGGCTTGCATCAATTGCTCCGTGCTCCAGTCTCTGGAGCAGCAGAAAACAAGCCTGCTCCATCCTCAGCGTGACATCCCTTCAAATACTTAAACAGGCCTATCATATTGCCTCTTAACCGTCTTTTTTCCAGGCTAAACATACCCAGCTCCCTAAGTCTCTCCTCATAAGGCATGGTTTCCAGGCCTTTCACCATTTTAGTTGCCCTTCTCTGGACATGCTCCAATTTGTCAATATCCTTTTTGAATTGTGGTGCCCAGAACTGGACACAGTATTCTAGGTGAAGTGAAGGAAGGTGAAGGAAGGAAAGTGAAGGAAGGAAGTTGTTGTGGCTCAGTTAAAAATTGGGAACAGAGTCCTTTCCAGCAATATTTATTGAGGGAGGAAACTCCTCATATTTGGTGCTATTTCTCCTCACTCATAAACACTCTTCCTGGAGTGTCCATGATTCCCAAGCGTGCAACAAGGTTTTTCTGCAAATGTACTTTCCTGTTCTCAATTTAACCTTAGTTCCCAGCTGGTAGTATTTTTCAGAAACTTTGTTTTAAAAGATGGAAACTTAGCCACCTTTCTGTGCATTGTCTTTTTTTTCTCCCTTTGCCTTATTAGATTGAAAAAGGAACAAACAAAGGAAATACAGGGTGGGGAAATGTTATAGCATCCTACAAGGAAACAGCCAAATGAGGATGTGGGGTGGGAAATGTAGGAGGAAGGTATTGGGGGGGAAATCCCAAACAACCCTCAGTCAGAAAAGCTAAAGTACAGTCTCTGAACAGCTAAGGTAGGGACTAGACCCTACAGTCAAACACTGAAAGTGTGAAAGATAACATTACAATGCTGGGAGCATTGATGGTATAAAATCCTCTTCTTTAGCAGAACAAGAGACAAGTATGAAATTGGCATAATTCCTGATGGAGAGCATCTTTGGCTGGAGTCAGACAGTAGTTCTTAAGAGAGTTGAAAGTGTTGTCAATATAGTTTCTTTGCATGGTGTGCCTGCATTCTTGTTGTATTATTGCCTCTCAGCAAGAACATTTGTGTAATCAGTATTTTTTTAAAAAAACTATCAGAGATGGAAAAAAGAGTAAGCCTGGCCACTGTAAGCATGCAGTGATGCTCTTTCAGATGTCCACAAACCCTCTGGTGTGAAAAGCTATCAATTGTATCCAGGACCAAAAAGTAGTTACAGTTTGTGACTTTTTGTGATTTTGTGATCGCAGCTTGTAATATTTGAGAGCTTAGTGACAGTCGATCTCTCTACAAAGGAAAAAGTGATCTCACCTTTGGCATCTACACAGATTTTCCAAGCATGGGACGGTTTGCCTGTGTTCAGTGGCTATGCCTAGTAGGTTCCATAAAGCCCTCTGCCTCAGTGCAAAAATATAATAGGCATTTCTCTTGTGATACTCAGAAGAAAGAATTGTATGACATTTTTCTGTTCCCTTTAGTTCAGTTTTATTATGCAGAGGTATAATGAACCCATTGATCACCAAAAAGGGCAAATCCGCTTTCAAAAAAACTGCACAGTTGCCTTCAGCTTTCTATCTGGAAAGCTTCAAATGCTGCATATATTTTCCCCCATAGGTCTGGTATCTTGTGAAGCCACCTCCAGATCTCCCATTTCCCCTCCAAGAGGACAGGCGGCAATCGGTAAGCCGCCAGCCTTCATTCACCTACTCTGAATGGACAGAGGACAAAAACGATGATGATTTCCTTGATCTGGACCCAGTGCCAGAGACACCTGTTTTTGACTGTGTGATGGACATGAAAGCAGAGACAGATCCAGCAACCCTAACTGTTAAATCTGTGGGACTGCAAGAAAGGTAGGATATTACATGAAGCAGTGTAAAGAACTTGGACATTTCAGAAGGTGGAAATTTTAAGACTTCCGAGTAGACTAACCCAATAAGAACTTAATTAAACTGACTGAATCTATAAAAGAACTCAGATGCAATAGCTATTTTATCTCTCATTTCATCCTCCCCTGAAGTCTTTTAGACTCTCCCTTGTGAGAAGCCTGAGAAGAAGGAAAGCCCCTTGTGTTCATCTTTTTATAAAGTTGAAATGTAAACAATTTGAACAAAAAATAACTCTCCTCTGGAAATGAAAGTGACCAGTCTTTTCTAGCATTGTCACTAATGCATAGGACCTAATTAGCAAACTACCAAAAAGTTTTTTTTTTTTACTACAAGTCCCCAAATCCCCAAGCAGCCTGAGATTCTGGGAGCTACAGTCTAAGAAAGGTAAAATTTCCAAGCTCTTCTAACCAAACATTAAAAGTTAGGGTCTTTCTGTTTTGATAGTTAATAAACCCTGAGGGCTGGTGTGAAGATGTGTTCAGGAGATATGTTTATCCCTTTCCTCATATGCCCTTTTTTCACCTGGTGCCAATTCTTTTCCTCTCCCCACATCCACCAAGTTCCTATTATCTCCAGAGAAGTGGTAGATCAGAGGCTTTCCTGCCTCCCCCCACACCTGCTGAAAAGGACTGATTTACACCTGGGGATGGGGAACATTAAAAGACCCCCTTCCAAAACACCATGTCCCTGATATTCACAGTGCTGTCCATTAAAAAAGCAAAAACTGTGGGAAATCCAATTCTTGGGTTTGGTTATGCTTCTAGCCAAGGTTTTGAAGTGCATAATTTTGAATGCAGTGGTGTTGATGCCCGATGGGGCTGTAGAAAAGATGATGCAACTGAGATGAGTAAATCATGTTATGCTTTTTATACTAATCATTTTTGTACTTCCATTTTTGTGAATGTACTTCACTGTCACAATAACTTAAACTACCTGTTATTTCAGAATTCTCAGATTGGGGGGAAAGTATAATGGATCTTAAATTTTCCATTTTACATAAACTTTAAGTAAAATGGATTCCAGGCACAACCTCTGGACAACGGCTTGTTTTTAAGTTTTGCGTAAAGTAAACAAGAAAAGTGGGCAACTAATGTTGGCTTGTTTCCAGTGCAGGGTAGATTTTTTTTAAGTCAGTGATTTAAAAAAAAAAGTTTAATTTAAATTGGATTTTTAGAATTTAAATCAAATTTCAAAATTTTCTTTTAAAATAATTTTTATTCCACTATTAAAAAAGAGGAAACAAATACACATACTGAGATATACATATAAGCAGACAAACCAATATATACACTATATTTCTAAAAAATCAAACTTCCCATTATCAAATTTCAAAATTTTCTTAAAACAATTGGTTAAATACAGAGATTGGGGCAAAAATATCATCCTGAAAACTAATAATACAACTTGAGTATTTAAACAACAGCTTATGGAGATGAGAGACAACCTGGTCGGTCCTGTTCTGTAGGTGGTGTATGTGAAATTCACTCTCACAATCTCACTCCTTTGGCCTTGCCTCTAAGTGCAAAAATAAAGAAGATCAATGAACAGAGAATTTGAGGAGGCAGAATACTCTGAATATAAGAGCAAGGCATCCCATTTTTTATGAATCAAAAGCTGATCTGCAGACAGTGCAGAATAATTGCCTGATGCATACATACCTTCTAATGAAAAGCACATCTCTGAAAATGTATCAGAGTTATATTAAATAATAATGTGCTTCTACTAAAAAAAATGCTTAAATAGAATCTTCCTCACTAGTGATTTAAACTGTGACTTAAATTATTAAAACTGAGTCATTCAGAGAATCAAATCAGTCCTGTTCCAGAGGTTAGAAAAGGACTGCTGCTCCCAGAATTTCCCAGTCAGCATGGCCAAACTTTCCAAGCACTACTGGTATGACAGTCATTAACAAATGCCTGTACATCTTGCTGTTTTGTGCAGGAGAGGTTCCAATGTTTCACTCACACTGGACATGTGCACTCCAGGGTGTTCTGAGCAAGGCTTTGGCTATATCATGTCTCCAAGAGAGCAATCAGCTCGAGAATACCTCCAGACAGCATCAAATGTTCTCACTGAGGAGGAATTACACGAGAAAGCATTAGATTCTTTTGTACTCCAGACAGAATTTTTTGTGAGTATTTTTGACCATCCCATTTTCAAAAAAAGAGTTTATACCCTTACTTATTTTTCTGATCATGCCCCCAATTTCCATGCATCACATAGATGTGAAGCCATTACTGGAAGTTCCTTCCTGCTCATGAAATGTATTTTTCAAGCTGATGTGTCAGTGGGCTTGTCTAGATGAGCTATTTACCCCATCTTGCCCCTGTTTGAAGCCTTGCAGTCCATATTATCCATGGCTTTTGCCCCATTTCACCCCTGGGCAAATGCCCAGGGCAAAGACATGGGGGGCGGAGACGATGCCTGGGACAAAGACGTGGGGGTGGAGAATATGGGGTAAAGCCCACTAATCTATTTTATTAAAATACCCAGGAAAACCCACCTTGTGCGGGGAAGTCCAGATTAGGCTCCATAGGAATACAGGAGTCCATAGCTGCACATTGGCCCATATCTGCAGCCACCACTGCTGCTGGTGTCTCCCTGAAGTCAGGAAGCAGGCCCTCAGCATATGATCAAGGCTGGTCACATGCAGGGCGCCTTGATCACATGCTGAGGGCCTCCTTCCTGGTTTAAGGGAGATACCAGTGGTGGCAGCGGTTGCAGATAGGGGCTGGTATGCAGGTATGGACTCCTGTGTTCCTGTGGAGCCTAATCTGGACTTCTGGGGAAGTCCAGATTAGGCTCCACAGGAACACAAGGTGGGTTTTCATGTAGGTAATGGGGGGAAACAGACCTGGTCTGGGGCCAGGATTTGCCAGTGGGAAGCTGGAATATTTTGGCAGGTCTCGACAAGGCCAATGAGTAGATCCTGCTAATTATAACAACAAACACAGGGTAATAAAGGCACTCATGATGACACACAAAACTCAAGAACCTCTGTTTGTGATCACTGAATTGTATGAAGAACCACCTTCCTCCACATAAGCCTGTATACCTATTGGGATATTCTTGGAAGCTCTTTTGTAAGTCCCAACAACATTGAAGATACGTCTATCCAGGATGGGGGAGAGGCCCTTTTGAGAGGCTGTGCCTAGGCTCTGGTACTCCTTTCTGAAGGAGACTAGTTATTCTGTCTATTTCGTGACTTTCTTGAAGTTGGTAAAGGCCATCTTTCTCAGGAGGGTGGTCAGATGATAATTGGCTCTTTTAGTAGAGCTTTTAAAATATTTTGATTAAAAAGATTTATGTCATTTTGAGGGGCTTATGTTATGTTGTTAATTAGAAAGGATAGAAAAGTTTCCAAATAAATGAATGATATTCTGAATAGGAACATAGCTGTCTTAGATCATATCAGACTCTTTGTCCAAGTAACTCAATATTGTTCCAGTGTAGGAGCAATATTTTGAGCTCAAAGGTTGAATTTCAACTTGGGAGAGGTCTTGGGGGCCATATTACAGTAGCAGATGAAACTAAGGCCACAGAAGAGAAGCAAAGATAGAGTAAGCAAGGCTAAAGCAAAATGGACAGAGTTAGATATAGGTCTTTTAACCATTAGAACATTGTCCTACCAAGCTTACAAAGGATAACTCAAATACAAGTATGCCTGCCAGGAGCACATTTAAGAGTGAGTGAAGAACTGGACCTGTCATCTTACAGTCTTTCCAACAGAGCGGGCTTGTCTTACAGGACTTGACATTAAGCAGTGAGAGAAGAGGCAGCAAGAGTGGAAAGATAATTTTCCTCTGCCTGGAAGACTATAGGAGGAGGGGTGGGGGTCAAAGCTTTACAACAAGTAGGGCTTAAAATTTACCATTAGTGTCAGTGAATGTGACCATAACACAAAAATATCTTCCTCTAAAGTGAAAGGTAAGAGTGGATCTATTGCAGCAAATAGCAGCTGCTCAGGGGCATGAGCCAGTTTTCCTCCTGTGCCCCCCACTGGCTGCACTGGTGCATTGTGGCACACTGAAAGTGATGTCATGTCACTTCCTGTCACCATTTTCAGCTGGCTTTCAGCCAAAGAAGGCTTAGGGGGCTGGAAGGTTTGGAGAGGGGAGTTGGGGAATCAAAACTACCACATCTCCAAATAGGTATCTTACATTTCAGATCATTTCTTGCAGAAAAAACTGCATGAAAATCAACCTGGGATTTATTTATTTATTTTTACAATTGTTGGTGTTCGAAGGGCTTTGAGGGCTACCACAGTGCGGTATGGGGACTGTATGTGCCCTTTAGGCCACACTTTGCCCAACCATGCTCTACAGTATGTACTTTGTAGCCATCACACCACTTTGAACACACCCAATCTCATCTAACTTCCAAAGCGAAGCACACCCACAAAAAAGAAAAACAATGATTTGATTTTGGAGGTTAAAATATGACCAGAAATTTCCTTTGTCTTGGAGCTTTTTTCATTGCCATCACCACTTTCCATAATCCAAGATATGATGGGATTAAGAAAGTTCTAATGGTTTCATAGGAATTCCCTTGAGAGTCCATTAGGAATGTATTAATTGTTTCTGTTATGCGTCTTTCAACAGGAAATTCCAATGAATTTTGTTGATCCAAAGGAATATGATATTCCTGGTTTGGTCCGAAAGAATCGCTACAAAACAATTCTCCCAAGTAAGTGCCATATTGGTTTTTCATGTTTGTTTTTTTTTCCTGGGATGTGAGGCTGTGTTCTGGAAGAGTTTATTCCTGATGTTTTGCCTGCATCTGTGGCTGGCATCTTCAGAGCATGGTTGGGTAGGGGTTTGTGTGGTTTATATACTGTAAGTCCCTGATGGAGAGGATATGTAAATTTGTGTATTTGAATGGCTAATTCCTAGGGTGGAGGATAAGCAAGGAGGATTAGTGTCTGTTTGGCTAATGGTCCATTTTCTGCCACATCCTTATTAAAGCCATTCAGGAAACGAGATTCCACCTAAACATTAGGAAGGACTTCCTGATAGTAAGAGCTGTTCATAAGTGGAATACACTGCCTTGTAGTGTGGTGGAGTCTCCTTCTTTGGAGGTTTTTAAACAGAGGCTGGATGGCCATCTGTCGGGAATGATTTGATTGTGTATTCCTGCATGGCAGGGGGTTGTACTGGATGGCCCTTGTGGTCTCTTCCAACACTATGATTCAAGCTGAGATTTCTTACAGGGTTTTGAAATCATGCTTATGTTACATTTTTTTGTTTATTTATTGAATTTATATTCCTTCTCTGTGGCTGCAATTCCTTTTTAACTTTTGTATCTTGTAATATTTTAGTTGTATTTTTTAATTATTGTAAGCTGCCTTGAATCCCAGCTTGGGAGAAAGGCAGGATATAAATCCTATAAATAAATAATATTCCATATTTCTCCGCAAAATGGGACTCAACATGGGCTCTTGCTTGAGAACTTGTACAAAATGCTATAAATATGAAGAAGTCAATTTCATGTTGACTTCATGTTCGCTAAAGGTTTGTTTTTTAAAAAAAAAAAGATGCTGGGAAAATCGTGCATGGAAATATGGTTTAGTGCTCTAGCAAATCCCATTCCCACTGAACTGTAATATTATCATAGTATCCAGGTGACAGGGCTGTGAATTTCTTTAAAAGAGTCATCTTTGAGTGAGAAAATCCAGACTTGCTAAGCAGCCAGAACTGTGCATGCTACTTTACTACGTATAAGAAAGAAGAAAGGTTGCTCTACTCCAAGGAACATATTTGGAAAGTATGTGTTTTGTGGGGGTGAAGATGAAAGGGAAAGGAGAGATGTGGGCAGGAAATATTGATGGTTACCAAGTCGTGTTCATTTTGTTAGTCCTTATACGCAATCTTAAAGATTCTTGTAGAAAAAAGGAATTCTGTATAGCCCAGACCACTACCTGCTCCACATTTCAATAAATCAGTGTGGTGTGTATAATGGAGAGGCCGCAAGGTATAACACTCAAGTCATGTTTGTTATTCATGTGGTTTTAAAGACATGGGCTGCATCTGCATCCAGTTTGACACCACTTTAACTGCTATGGCTCAATGCTTTGGAATTCTGGAATTGGTAGTTTTGTGTGGTATTTAGCTTTCTCTGTCAGAGCTTTCTCTGCTTTGGTGCCACAACAAACTGCATATCCCAGGATTCTATAGCATTGAGCCATGGCAGTTAAAGCAGTATCAAACTGGATTATTTCTACAGTGCAGATACAGACTTCATCTGTTTTACCTGTATCACTTACCCAAAATTATTTTATTGTTGGACCTTCATAATTTAGAACAGCAAATACTGAATTACAAAAGCTGCCTGAAAAGCTGAGTGAGTTCCTTTGCAGGCTTGGGGGCATTAAAATATTTAAGGTTGTTTAAAACAGATTATTCACCCCAGTTATAGCTGAAAGGTAAACAGATACTTAACTTAATGATCAGTTGCACGCATCTCTGCAGTTAATTGCAATTAGCGCAGAAAAAAATTATAATAGCTTTTAATTCAGCTAATTTGTATTTCTTTTGTAGGAAATGTCTCTTTCAAATTTGCTGTGGGTAATTTTTTAAAGGAGTGAGGTATTTGGAACAAATGTTTTGCTTTTTATTTGTTTCCAACAAATTAAAAAATAGCAGCCTAAACAGATGAAGATGGCTGATATTAGAGTGTCCATATCTAGTATCAGCACCAAAATCTAGTATCCATAGAAATAGCTATGTTCTTGCAGCATAAAAAGGAGGAAGGAAGCGGGGGGGGGGGAAGGAATGTGTCAGCACCTTTAAGACTTACTGGTTTTTATTTTCACATGAGCTTTCATGGATATAAATCCACTTCTTCAGATGCAGTACTGAATGGTATAAAGGCCTCAGGCATAAAAGCATATTTATACAGTTGTGAGAGTGGGATAGAATGCAATAGGGTCCAGGAAGATACAAATCATGACCCTTGTCCTAAATTTTCAAAGGGTTATGTAAGGTGATACAGGTCTTTCAGATCTTTACTGTGGTCAGTTAGTGTTGATATGTGAAGGCAATAAATCTGCTTACCAAAGGTCATTTTCCCAGGGTTCAAAATGTCTCTGAGAAGATTCCTCGTTATATGTACTGTAGTGGGGACCTTTGTATATATAATATGCCATGAAGCCATTGTCTTTGTTCATACCTCTGCAAATGCATTGGAATTTGTGAATATAAATTATATTCACTGAATATAATTCAGTGCAGCAGTTTCTCTTTCTAGTCTTCATTTGTCATTTCCTTGTTCAAGGACTGTGACTTGTAAATCCCTTACTGTATGCCCAGGAAGGTTGAAATGTTCTGCAATTGGTTTTTGAGTATAGTCATTTCTAAGGTCAGATTTGTATCCATTTATCTTCTTGCATAGAGACTGTCCTGTTTGTCCAGTGTAGAGTATAGAGGGCCTTTGCTGGCATCTTTCTGGATCCTATTAAATTCTGTCCAAGTTCCACAACTGTATGAATATGCTTTATTCATACAGTTTTTTAATGCCTGAGGCTTTAATACCACTCAATACTGCATCTGAAGAAGTGAGTTTATATCCATGAAAATTCGTGTGAAAATAAAAACCAGTTAGTCTTAAAGGTGCGACCACATTTCTTTTCCCCCTCCCCCTTCCTTCCTTCTTTTTAAAATCTAGTACGCTATCTTACAGCCCTTCTTAAACTGTCTGATATGTGGTGATCAGCAGGGTTTTCCCCCAAAGTGTCAGTGACCTGCACCATATTTGTGCCCATTGGTTACAACTGTTTCTTTCTTTCCTAGAAACATGGCTTGGACCATCAACCAATATATCGTTTTTCTTTTTAATGGCAATGTTTTAACTGCTTTTAGTTGTATTTATAGTTTAATTATATTTTTAGTCTTTGTACAATGTGAGCTTTTTAAAAGCTGTATCTTTTTTAACTTTGATAAGCCACCTTATCAAAGTGTCAAGACCTTGTCAAGACGGATCTCTTCAGGCAGGCTTTTCTGGAATAGCTAATTCCGGCCTCAGGAACTATCTTTGGAAGTTGATTCTGGAGCTCCTAACTGTTGCTGCTTGCTAGGAAGGGTTTTTAATAACAATTGTATTATATGTTGATTTTAATTTGTATTGATTTAATAATGTTTTAAGGGGGGAAGGGATTTTGAGTTGTTTTATATTATGTATTATTTTACTGTTGTAAGCCGCCCCAATGGTTTTTTTATTTATTTTATTTTATATTTATTTATACCCCGTTCTTCAGCCACAAGGCTATCAGAGCGGCTTACAAATTGTTTTTTTTAAGCAATAGCAATTTACACATCTACACTGCATTAAGCAGCTAACCATGTGTGTTAGCTAATTGCGATTGTTCACAGAGGGGCGGGATATAAATAAATTTTATTATTATTATTACTACCTTCAGTCCCACAATGAGGAAAAAGCATCGTATGGATAAATAATATAAATATAATAGTAGTAGTAGTAACAACAATAATTTGCAGACTGGCAGTGGTCCATTGACCACCGCTTTGTATATTACTACTATAGTAGGTACCGGATTGAGTGCAAAGGAACACCTCTGCCTTTGCATTGATGCTTGTCAGTCTGCCTCTGCTAGAGTAGTAAACAGACCCTGGTTTTCGCTGTGTTTCCTTTTGCAACCTCCCCAAGTCGAATGGGATGTCTGCCAGTGCTGAAGAAGCTGAGGAAGAGCAATGATAAAGTCCATCATGCCTTCAGTGCCCCTGTGGTGGCAAGTCCCCAGCCACCCCTGTTGTCTGCTGCATTAACTAGTTCTCGCTCAGTAAAAGCCTCTATATGGGGCAGCAGTGAAAAGGGTAAGAAAAACTGGAAATATAGTCAGTGCCCTGAAGGTGTTGTAATGAGTACTGGAGAGCCTGCTTCCCCAGTACTGGTGCAGGGTTTTCCACATGGTACATTCACTGAGGCTATCTAAATGGCAAAAATATTCCTCACAGAATGCGAGGAGAATACGGGCTGTCTTAATGGCATCCCACATTGTTTCGCCATATTCAGAAAGAGGGAGGCCAAAAACGTCATAAATTGCGAAGGGAGAGCCTTTGCAGTTTTTCCTGAAGTTTTAAAAAAGCTCAGTGGTGAATGTGCATTCCCGCTCGTTGGGACAAGCGATTTGAGTTGAATCACTTTCCCATAGGAAAGGAAGTGCAAGCTGATTGGCTTAATGAGCATGGGGGGGGACTTGCTAACAGGGCAAGAGCCCGCTGTACCATGTTGGATTTTCGCCTTAGCGAGCGAAATGCAATAAAAAGGGGTGTTGTTCGTTCTCTCTCTCTCTCTCTCTCTCTCTCTGTGTGTGTGTGTGTGTGTGTTTGTAATGGCAAAATATTGCTTATGCACACCGTAGAAACAGTTTTTTTAAAAAAAGTTTGGTGGCAGCAGATTTAAAAATTCAAGTAATTCACTCATGGCTGTCATCTTGAAGAGAGAGCATGTGAAGTTAATGGGGGCTGTAAGACTATTAAGACAAGTCGCAGCTGCTGCGAATTGTCTTTACTGTGGATCACGCCATTTTTAGGAGGCTTGTATAGATGACCTCACAGTTGCAGGATGTGGTGATCACCATTGGCTAAGGTGGCTTTGAAAAGAGATTAGACAAATCCATGGATGGCAGACCTCTCATAGCTCCTAGATGTGATATTTTAATGTAAGCTCTGAGCACTGAGGCAGCATGCTGCATAGCAGGTTTGGGGTTTTAACCATGAAGATTACATTTACACTCTTACACAAGTCCAAACCTCTGGATGCCTTATTGGTACTATCACAGCTTCGTATTAAAGCTTTTTTTCTCTACCCCATTACTGTTTTGCTATTCTGGACATCTGTCCAGTTGTAAGCAAAGACCAAGACTATGTTTCCTTAAGCACATAACTTCTTACTGTTGATTTTCCTTGGGCTTTTTCCGGCCTGTGAGGCCATGTTCTGGAATAGTTTCTTTCTGATGTTTCGCCTGCATCTGTGGCTGGCATCCTCAGAGAATGGTTGGGTAGGAGTGTGTGTGGAGTTTATATGCTGTGAACCCCTGTTGGGGAGTATATGTAAATTTGTGTAATTGAATGGTTAGTTTCTGGGTATAGAAATGCAAGGCTCTTTAGTGTCTGTTTGGCTAATGGTTGGTTGATGGGCCATTATCCGCTGGAAATCCTCCTGTCCCTGGGTAGAATTCCTTTGTAAGTTTTGAGTTTTTATTCTATTGTTTCTCAAAACTGGGAGCCAGATTTTGTTTACTTTTAGGGCTTCTTCTTTCCTGTTGAAGTTGTCCAGGTGTTTGTGGATTTCAATAGCTTCTCTGTGCAGTCTGACATGATAGTTGTTGGCCTGGTCCAGAATTTCAGTGCAAACACAAATCAAGGAAAATGAGGGACACTGCAGACTTGGTGAGCCAGAAAAATCAGCGGTAAATACAACCTGGACACAAAATGTTATTTAAAAACATAGAAATTCTGAATACTCAATTCAATACCCATGAATACTCAAATCCATGAATGCTCAAGTCCCATTACATGCAATGGCATAGCAAAATGGTGTCCCTTATATAAGATGGCAAAATCAACATTTGCATTTTGGATTATTATTTTTTAAAGAATATTTTCAATCCATGAATACTTAAAACTGTGAATGCCAAATCCGTGAATGTGGAGGGACAACTGTACTCCCCCACAGGGGTTCACAATATATAAACTCCACACACACTCCTGTCCACCCATTCTCTGAAGATGCCAGCCACAGATGCAGGCAAAACGTCAGAAAGAAACTATTCCAGAATATGGCCTCACAGCCCGGAAAAAAAAACAAGGAAAATCTATGGATGCTGACTGTGAAAGCCTTCAACTTTCACATTCTTACTGTTGGCTTGTGCTTCCCAGATCCTCACAGCAGAGTGTGCCTTACCTCAGATGATCAAGATGATCCCCTGAGCTCTTACATCAATGCCAACTACATCAGGGTAAGAACTAAGCAATTTTTTGGTGTGGCTCTTTGCTGGGCTTTTATCTACGCATACTTACAAAATTCTGTAGGTCACCATTCTCACCCTTCCAACACACATCCACACCCAAATCTTAAAATTAAGAGCCTTAAAAGACATTTTCAATTATTTTGAATGCCAGCAAGACCCCAGAAGGTCTTATGCCTAGAAATTTGAAGTCTTGTGGGAGCACAGCAAAAGGGAGACTTTCCATTCCTCTGCTACTTCTCCACTAAAAATGGAGGATTCTGAATTTTTCCAGATTATTTTTAATAGTCCTTCATAAAACCAAAGATTAAGCCCAGTAGAATCAAGCTTGGCTTAACCATATGTCTTGCATAGCATAAATTGTTCCCATTGCCATAGGAACCATTGCTTCCTGTATACGTTGAATTTGTGCCTGCTGTCCTTGACCTACATGCATCTTGGTATATGAGTGAGAAAGAGAACATGTACATTTATTTATTTTATTTATGAGTGAGAAAGAGAACATGTGCATTTATTTCTGAAATGCTATCGGTTTCTGTAAAGAATGAAGGACTGAGGTATATGTGTAATCCAGCACTAATTAACCCTTATTTTCTTTATTGGCAGGGCTATAGAGGAGAAGAGAAGGTGTACATTGCTACTCAGGGACCCATAGTTAATACTGTCAGTGATTTCTGGAGGATGGTATGGCAGGAGCATTCTCCAATTATTGTCATGATTACCAATATAGAAGAGATGAATGAGGTAATTGTGAGTCTCATTCTTTATCCTGTTTAGTAACTGGTGTTCCACAGTGGGTGTCTGATCCATGAGAAATGATTGGATAAAATATGGTTCCATATATGGAGCCAGTCTGCTTTGCACATAACTTCAGTAGTGAGTGTATTAGAAAGTCTTAGCAAGGAAAATGTCAACATATATGTAATCTACATTTCTCATTCAACTGTTATGGAAATTAAACAATGTTCCTAAAGGCAATGCTTTTGTTGCACTAAGGATATTGCATTGCATGTCCAAGGGTGAGAGCACTGACAAAATATACATGCACAAAAAGATTAATTGGAAAAAATAGGCCATAACTTTATTGGTTACAGCTGTAGATAGGGTTGGCGCACACAGGGGTCCAGATCCAGCATCGAACAACCTGCCTGTTGATTGATGAGCCCACACTTCTGGCCTGGAACCAATGGGATGACAGGAGAGGATCCACCTGGGCTGTTGTCCCAGCATGGTCCTCCTGCCACCAGGGGATGGAGGGACAGAATCTGCCAGCCAATAAGTTCAAACTGTGGTTTAAATTCATTGGCTGGTGTTCCCGCCTTCCTCAGGGCCGCACAAGCCACAGCGGACCCTGGGAGGAAGAAGATGCAGGCTGCACCATACCCCAGATACCCAGCTCCGCTCCCTGCTTCAGACTGCAAATCGGCCACCTGGTAAGTTGGGCACCCCTATTGTCTTGGCACTTAATTTGGTGATAATGAGGCCGTTTACACAGGCAAATATTCCTCTAAATATACCGCTAAGATAGCTCATAGTTCACACGGATCGCAGCACAGCATCGCCTCATTCAGAAGGGGGAAAGGTAAACCACCCAAATATAGTGTGGCAAGGGATGGCGCTACTTTTGCAGGTATATTTGCAATGTAGCACTTTATTGGCAGTGTAAACTACCATTCTGTTAAGGGTTGCAGCAGATCTGCATTGTGATTGGTTGCTCTGATGCAATGGGCGGGCTTAAAAGAGAGGTACTGAGTTCAGTAGTGTTCAGGAAACTTTGAAAAATTCTCTCTGCTATTTTGCAAGTCTGCCAAGAAAAAGGATTCCCAAGACCTTTCAGTCATAAAGTTCCCATCTGTCAGCTCTGCTTGGGGGAGGGAGAGAGAGCGAGAGAAAGAGAGGGAGAGGGAGAGAGAGAGGGGGGGGGGAGGGAGGGAGGGGAGGGAGGAGGACCAGGGAGGAAGAGTCAAAAATCCTCTGCTATTTTGCAAGTCTGTGAACCCTGACTAAACAAATCGTGCTGAAAAAAATTGTGATATGTTCATCTTAGGATCCACGGCATGGCAGCAAGGTCTTTTAGCAGAGAGATTGCTGACCCTCTGCTTCGGGGACTGACTGAGTTCATTTACAGGCAGATTTAGAGAGAGAGAGAGACATAGCCACTTCTTTGATCTCCCCCCCTGCTATTTTGGCAGTCTGTGAGTCTTTCTTTAGCTTGAAAATGCAGGGCTTCAAAGGAAGGTCTATGCCCTTCCCCATAAAGCCTGCCTGTGCTTGGGAGGCCATCCCCCCCCCCCACTTTTTCAAGTCTGAATGAAAAAGCGGCATAATTTGAAAAAAAACCTGACTGGCACAGATGCGGAAAAGAATTAAAGCGCAAGTTGCCGCAATAAATCTGCTGTGTAAACCAGCCCTAGGAGAGTGTGATTCCCAGCCTGTGTTCCAGCTGCAAGGATGAATGCCAATGAGAACAAGGCTGTACTAGAGCCCTGGTCAACAAAGAGAAGACAACTTTGACAAGTACACAGAGGATGACCATCCAGTGTCACCTTCAGTCTCCACTCAACATTTTCTCCACTCCTGTTTTGCTTGTCAGTTAGCGACTGAGGACCAGTTGGTATTCTTTAGTGCAGTGCTACTCAAACTGGTGGTCCATTGCACCAGTACCAGTCTGTAAGCCACCAGTTGCCAGTCCATGGTGAGTTTCCATGAAATAAAGGAACAACTGTATTCAATAGGCACAAATATGGTACCAGTCCATAACACATGTGGGGAAGGGAGCCTGCTGGTCCACTACACCAGGTGCCTTCACTTTCTGACCTTCCCACTCAAAAGCCATGGGTATTTTGCACTAAGGTTTTTGAAGAGGCTTTTGCGGGATTGCCTTACAAAAGCTGAAACATAGTTGTAAAGTTGTTTGATTAACAATTTGAGTGAACCCTAGTGTAAATTCTTTCTTATCCTGCTAAGGGAACTGAATGCATCGTGGTCAGCTACCTTTGTTCTTCCAGCCTATCCATCACAGCTTGTATCTGCAGCACTTCTTATGTTACCAAGGAGACTAGGATGCTGCATGCTGCACACTTAGAGAGACATGTTCCTGCACCCGTTTTCTCTGAAACACATGTCTGGTTACAAGTCATTCACAAATGCACAAAAGTCTAGTACATTCCATCAGTTTCTATATTAACAAAAGAATCAGTTAAGCCCAGTTTTTCATTGATACCACCTATTTTCAAAATGAAAATGTGCCATGAAACTCAGGTACAAATATAGACTACAGACTCTTCCTTCTCGCTATCATTCATACACTGACATTCCTCTTTTTTCACTCTGCCTCAAATTAATATATGAAATAATATGTCTTTAAAATATACCAATGCAGACTGAAACCTTTGTTCGGCTGTTATGCTAGAAAAGGAGGCTTTGTGTTCCTGCTATATACATTAACTTTAATAATGCAAAGATTAGTGGCTCAGTATTCCCATATTCATGTCAAGTCTAATCTGAACTGACAGACAGCCCACGGAAATGTGTGGGTGTTCTTCATTTTCAGCTGCTCAAAGTCTGAGCTATAGTTAGCACATTTGGCAGCGTTTTTTTCCCCAATGGATAGATACTGTTGTAGTAAAGAGGGGCTGCTGGAGGTGCAGGGAGGCAAAGAATTATAAATGTTTGACACTGGAAATGGTAGTGACCCATTTTCCAGATTGTGTAAATTGGTAGTGTAACATTGATTTGAAGAGGCAACAAAGGTTGGGTCTAGGGAAAATCTGGATGTTTCAAATGCAAGCTTTTCCAGCGGAATTTTGTTTGGCCTCTGTTCCTTCAGTGTTTGCTGGAGGCCAAGATTTATTTTCTCTCTCTCTTTTCTCTCTCACACATGCACACCACCTCAGTATAGGACAGAAGGCATCTTACAATACAGGTTAGAACCTTTGAAAAATCATGCAGCAGCCATCACATTCAGTTTCTCTGTCCCCACTTGCAAATATCACTTGAAGTGGACCACAGGCAGGGAGAGTATGAGATGATCTTCATGGTTCATCAGGTAAGGGGTACTTAGTAAAGTCTATAGAAGGTGGAAAACATGTTTTAGATGAGTCAATTCTTGTGGTGCATGTGATGTAGAGAATGGTGCTGTACCTTCTGTATCAAGGATAGAAAACATTAAGGGCTGTTTCTGATTGTTAGCTCCAATTAGATTAGAGCTAACCTCCCCCCACCGGTTTTTAATTTAAAAACCATGCTTATTTATCCAAGGAAAAACACCATTAGTCCCAAAGGAGGCTGTATGTTTAACATACCATAGAGTTAACCCAGATTAATTAAACGCTCACTTTGAGCTGAAGAAGTTATAGGCTGCACCATGCCACAGCAAACCCAAATACCTTAGTTCTCCTCTGGTGTGCCTCTCAAAATGGTGATAGGAAGTGACATCATGGCACTCCTTGTGACATCATGGCACTCCATTTTGAGAGGCACTGCAGAGGAAAACAAAGGTATTTGGTGGTAATATGTGCTCTGGGGAGCTAGTAGGGATGGGGTAAGGTATTTTTATGTGTTCTCACATGAATGGGATGCTTTCTGCGTGGTTTGGGGGCAAAATTGTCTGAAAATTGCACCATCTTTTAAAAACAAAATTGGGAGGGTTGGGAAGCACTGGTGGGGGGCTTCAGGGCCCTCAAAAGTAGAACCCATGGGCTTCACTATGCCCATCTGTGAGATAAACAGAGTTGTGTATGCTCTTGTTCACAGCTTATAAAAAGGCCCCTTTAAAATGACCTCAAAATAACCTGCAAGTTTGTATAACTAAATTGCTTTGGATCCCTGCTGAACTATTTCAGAGTAGTCATCTTTGAAATAACCTTGATTGTGCAAACAAAAGGCTTGCAATGATATTTCATTTATTGAATTAATTATTTCTAATACTTGTACCCCTGTTTTCATATAGTGATAATCAAGCTGCTTTCTGAGTAATTAAAAACAACCGTCAGACAACAATAAAATAACAATTAGGTAATGTAAAAATTAGATTTGCAGCAAAGTCCAAAAGTAGCAGCAGTGAACCCTTTATTAAAAGCAGTATTCTGGGGAAAAAACATCAGAACAAAACAAGTAGTGATAAAGCCAGGCTTATCATCCTTGGGAGGCTGTTCTAGACTGTTGAGTGCCATAGTTAGAAAGGCTATTTCTTCTAAAAGAGCCAATATGGTGTAGTGGTTTGAGTTTTGGACTAGGAGCTGAGAGATCAGGATTTGACTTCCTGCCCAGCCATGGAAACCTACTGGGTGACCTTGAGCAAGCCACACTCTCTCGGCCTCAAAGAAAGGCAGTGGCAAACCTCCTCTGAATAAATCTTCTCAAGAAAACCCTATTGTAAAGTTGTTATAAGTTGGACTTGACTTGAAGTCATATAGAAACAACAACAACTTTCTCCTGGTACTCACCTACTAAACAACCAGTAGGAGGAAGACCTGGAGAAAAGCTTCAGAGTTGAGGTTAGGTTCTAGGACTGGGTCATATTCCCTTGGATGTACAGAACTTCAGGAGTCATAAGAAGGACCTTGAACTGAACCTTAAAGCAAACTGGTAAGCAGTGTTATCAGTAAAGGTAACAAGTAAAGGATCAGTATAGAAAGATCTATCATGTGTCTCTAGGAACATGGAAGTGATTAGAATAGAGAAGGGGAACACGTGTCCCTTGTTGGACACCAGCTCCTCTCAGTCCTTGCTAGCATTACCAATGGTTTTTCCACTCGTGGAGTAGAGGATGGATGATTAAAAACACATCCAGTTTCTCCAAGAAAGCACACAACTGTGTTATAAACCAAATCTGCCAGAAGGCCACCACTAACACCTAAGCATCCAGAAGTAAAGCAAAATCCAGAAGTACCATCAAGTTGGAAGCATACTGTTTTAAATGAAGCACAACTCTCTCCAGAAAAGACAGATATCTTATTTTCCTGGCCAAACAGTGCCTCTGTCTGAGTTAAGCTTTGCTTTGTTCACTCATTGTCCCACCCAAAACGTCTACTGGTTCAGAACCAGTGTTACCCTGATCCTATATGCTTTTTGCTTCTCTTAATTCCAGGGAAGGGAGATTGCTATTGAATTGCAGTGCCCATCAGCCCTAGCCAGCATAGCCAATGGTGAGAAATATCAGGAGTTAAAGGCCAGTGACATCTGGAGAGCCTCATGTTCTCCATCTCTGCATCATTTGGATGCTGCAGACTGTATTTATTGTTATATAGATTTATCTCAGGATGCTTTGGAGTGATAAAGTGGCAAAATGACCCCTGTATCCACTGATTCATTATCCACTGATTCACTTATCCACAGGACACAAAATAGCACACCTACAGTACCATAGAGTCTTCCTAGAAAATGTGTCCTCTATAGCCATTTTCTAGGCCCTCCAAGGCAACTCTATGGTATTTTAAACCAGAAGTCCCATTATTTTCAATTGTGTTCGCTATTATCCACGGTTTTTGGTATCCATGCGGCCCTTAGAACCTATCCCCAGTGGATATGGGGGTCCTACTGTATTCTGTATGTGTGTGTGCCTTCAGTGAGCCAGCATGACGTAGTGGTTTGAATGTTGGACTATGACTCTGGAGACCTGAGTTCAAATCCCCACTCAGCCATGGAAACCCACTAGGTGAGCTTGAGCAAGTCATATGCTGTCAGCCTCAGAGGAAGGCAACGGCAAACCTCCTCTGAACAAATCTTGCCAAGAAAACTCCGTGATATTCCAAGGGAGAACTTCTAAACAGTCTGTAATGAAAGTGTAACAGCATTTGAAGATTAAATTTGTCTGAATGTTTTCTATATGTTTAAGCACTGGCAGGGGTGTAGTGAAGGGGGTGGGGGAAGGAATGAGTGCATTGTACCCCAAATAAGAATCCCCCCCCCATGACATTTTCCTTCAGGACTCAAGCTTTTAACATTGCAGTCATTTAAAACCTCAGCTGAACATTTAGAGAGCTTAGGCATCCCAAGAAAAGGGGCAGACAAACTTACCAAGAAAATGAGAAGACAGCAAATAGAAAAAAATATAGGTGTGAATGATGTTCAGTGTCTCACTCCCTGGAATGTTAGAAATTTGGGTACTGAAGGAAAATTTCATGGGAGGGGGAGAATTCTTATTTGGAGTGGTATGCTCCCATTTTGCCTCCATTCACCCACCCACCACTGTAGCTACGCCCCTGAGCTTTGGCTTGGTGCCAGGTGGAGTTTAGAAGAGGGTCTCATATACTCTGAAGAGAGTTGCATTGAAGGGAAAATTTCTGATGTGTAACTTCTTCAGTCCTTGCAATACTGGTATGGAAAAAAACCTACAGCATGTAGAATTATCCGTTCTATGCCATTGTTAAAGTACAGGAGACCTTTCTAAATCCAATAGTCAGAGAATTTCAAAAACAGTTTTTGACATATCACCAAGGGATTGCTGTTCAAAGCCAATAATTCTGGTGGGTCCTTGAGCACACTCAAACCAGCTTTTTTTGGACCTGTGTTTATTCTAGTACATAACTTAATCAGAAACAATCTGCATCCATAATTCACTTAAGTGTGTACTTTTTTCAGTTTCAGCACAGCAAAGTCATTTTTGCCAGATGGCTACTTTTATATCTATGGTTTTTCTTTTGCTCAGAAATGTACTGAATACTGGCCAGAAGAGCAGGTTACTTATGAAGGAATTGAAATCACAGTTAACCGAGTCATACAAGCAGATGATTACCGGTTAAGGCTTATTACCCTCAAGGTAAGATCACTCAGCTGGTATGTGGAACAGCATGAAAAATCCTATCCAGGGTTGTTCATGGACAGTCAAGTTGCTCTTTTGTATCCATTCTATGCAGCACAGCTGAAACAATCATCTTTTATGACTGCATTGATAATACCTCTGTCTAGTTTCCTGTCAGGTAAGCAATAAAGAAATATAAGGAATCAAACACTTTTGATAGAGTATGCACAAGTAGAAGACTTTCCAGCTATTTGTAAAACGAATGTGCTCACCCACTGGAAGTGCCCTGTGAGTCATTCCCCACAAGTGCTTACTGGTCATTTGTTACAGTGTATTTGCTCAGTAAACATTTTTATTTTATTTTATTTGGCCTGGCCTTAAAAATCATCCTAAAGTATTAGTTTTTGGTTCATATTGGTATTTGCATCAAGCTATCCCAGTGTCTACAGTATTTCCACGCTCTTTCAGGTTGGACATGCCAGGTCATATGTGTTTCAGTTTGATACTAATCTGTCACAAATGGGTGATGTTGCTGAGCCTGTTAAGCTAATTATTGATGTAGCACAGCAACCAATACACAGAAGATAACACAGCTGTTATGTTGGGGGAAGCACATGAATATTACAGTAACATCAAACACATACATGCTAAAGTTCTTTTTCCATAAACATGTTCACTAAAATGCCCCATCTTAATGTACTGATTCAGATAGATAGCATTAGTTCTTTTAACCAACAGTCGATCAGCTGTTCCAAAAAGAAGAGTCAATGGTTAAACTTTATGCCTTTGACTAAAACTGATCCTCTAAACAGAGTACAAAAACCAAAGAAATCCATCACTATAGTCTTAGTGTGTGGCTGTTCCTTCTCTTGTGCAGAAAGAGAACATTTCAAGTGCTTAGGCATATCAGAAGCTTCATGTGGTTCATTAGCTGCAATATTTAAAAGATTATGGGTCTGAGGATAGAAATGCAGACTCAAAACATTTGAGGGAAGGTGAAAGTGAGATATTTAATATTTTCCATTTCAACGATCTCTGTGAGGATCTCTCTGATTCAGAAGCTTAGTTCAGAAAGCTCATTGAAATGTCAGACTACAACCCATTAACCTTTATTTCCTTCTGCACTTACCCAATGTCTGCTAAGCCATTTATCAATAAAGATTTGGAATTTAAGAATTTCTTAATGTGATGTAGCGGCCTTGAATCCCATCTTGGAAGAACTATACAGGACTATAAATCTAATAAATAAATAAGATGTTGATTAGTGTTACATAGTTGGGAGGTTGAAAGTATATCTCTGTAACTCACTTTCCGTGTTCTGTAACTCCTAAAAAATAAAAATAAAAAGCTGTAGTAGTTCTTCATAATTTCACCTGAAAGCTAGTACCATATGTTGTATAAATCTAAGTGTTAAATGGTTTCTCAGATTATTCCATAGAAGCAACTTTTGAAGGTAACTGTTGAGCACAGTGTAAATTTCCCCAGTCAGAGATGGCGGGGGGGGGGGAGGTTGAAGCAAATATTCCAGTGACCTATAGCTCCAATCAGGCACAAGATGAGGCAGCCATAAAGTGAAGCACGCAGAAATAATCAGCTTGCCTGAAAACTGAGCAACATATTTGTTGATTCAGGAGAGATTTCTTTTTAAAAAGTAAGCCTTCTGCCTTCTGCTTTCACAGAGGGTGACATGTGGTATATGCAATTAGAAATAGCTATCTGTCTATCAGGATATAAATACAATTTCTGTCACTGTGTGTAGCCAATGTTATTAAGAATACAGTTTTATCTTGAACACAGTTCTCCAGCTAGCCAAACATCAGCATGAGACATGATAGTCAAAATGTTTAAAAGGCTGCTATGACAGTGTAGTAATGTGGGCTGTGATTTTGACTTTTAAAAAGAGCACCTTTAGAAATTCTGATTGTAATGGGAAGAGGCATAATTTCCCCCAATTTTTCTGGGGTAAATTAGCATTTTTCTACCCAGCAGTGATGTCCCTAAACATGATCTTCCTGGCCTTTCAGTAAGGTTTTTAAAATTTGATTTGGTTTTTCTTTCACACTACAGAATTATAGCACTTTGATATCACATCTTCTATCATGGCACTTCTCCCCTCAGGTTAAAAAGGGTTTCCCAGAAGTTTGAAAGTGAAGTAAGAAAGCACAAAGGAAGGTTTACAGTTGAACATTATGAAAACAGTAGTGACCACAGTTGATTTACATAACTTTAAAGTAGCTGATGAAGACATTGAAATAGTGAAAGATTTTCCATATCTTGGCTCAATCATTAATCATAATTAGAGACTGCAGTCAAGAAATCAGAAGAAGACTAGGACTTGGAAGGGCAGCTGTGAAGGAACTAGAACTAAAATGCAGTTGTACGTCCCATTTCTATGTATGGTTGTGAAAGCTGGACAGGGAAGAAAGCTGATAGGAAGGAAATCAACTCAACTGAAACGTGGTGCTGGAGAAGAGTTCTGTGGATACCGTGGATGACTAAAAAGACCAGTCATAGAATCATAGGATTGTAGAGTTGGAAGAGACCACAAGGGCCATCCAGTCCAACCCCTGCCACGCAGGAATCATGATCAAAGCATCCCTGACAGATGGCCATCCAGCCTCTGTTTAAAGACCTCCAAGGAAGGAGACCCCACCATGCTCCGAGGGAGTGTGTTCCACTGCCGAACAGCTCTTACTGTCAGAAAGTTCCTCCTAATGTTGAGGTGGAATCTCTGTTCCTGGAGCTTGCATCCATTGTTCCGTGTTCTAGTCTCTGGAGCAACAGAAAACAAGCTTGCTCCATCCTCAATGTGACACCCCTTCAAATACTTAAACAAAGCTATCATATCGCCCCTTAACCGTCTTTTTTTCCAGGTCCTAGAGCAAATCAAGCCTAAACTCTCCCTTTAAGCCAAGATGACTAAACCGAGACTGGCCTACTTTAGCCACATCATGAGAAGACATGACTCACTAGAAAAGACAATAATGCTTGGTAAGGTAGAAGACAGTAGGAAAAGAGGAAGTCCACATTCCAGATGGATGGACACAATCAAGGAAGCCATGAGCCTAAGTCTGCAAGACCTGAGCAGGGTTGTCGATGATAGGGTGACTTGGAGGTCTCTCATTCATAGGGTCATCATAAGTCAAAGTTGACTTGATGGTAGTTAACAACAAAGCAGTTTAACATCAAAGCAATTTATAATCATAGTGCAACAGATATGCTCCACAGCAAGGTTGTTTGTTTGTTTGTTTATGTATAGCCTGCCTTTCTCCTAATATGGGACCCTGAGTGGCTTAAAATATAAGTATAAAATGAAATGGCTAAAACAATATATAGTTCAGAAGTTTAAAATGCATTATACAACCATCCTAATTAAAACATGAATTTGAAACAAAACCACATTCAATATATATAGGTATGGCATATACAAATGCAGCACACCCATTGAACATCCTTCTGCCCCACCCAATTAAAGGCTTAAGTCCTGTTTAAATAGAAAGGCCTTTGCCTGTTAGCAAAAATGAGAGCAGGGAGAAGCAACCAAGTCTCCCTTGGGAGGGAATGCCATAGCCTAGGAGCATTAAGATGAATGGCTCAGCCATGCTTCTTTTAGGCAAGGTGGAACCCTGCCTTGCTTCAGGGAGGCATTCACCACTGTCTTTACCCACTTGGATAATCCTCTTCTGGCTGCTCTAATGAGCCAAGAAGGGTATGGATCCAATAGATATGTGCTGTTCTCATCCCTCCGAGGATACTGCCCACATCCTCAAGTTGCACAAATTAGCCAGCTGTTGTAGCTGTCTTAGCACAGAAGTCTCACTTTGGGGAAATACCTTTTGCAACAACCCAGATAAGACCAAAGTACCAAGCTAGGGTTGACCTACAGGACCTGTCTCAAGAGAGATTCTAAATAGCAGAGTTGAATTAAATTGAATAGCTCCCCTTTGTCTCAGCTTCTTTTTCTAAATGTTTTAACAGAAAGGCGAAGAAATAAGAAACCTGAAGCACTACTGGTATACGTCTTGGCCAGACCAGAAGACGCCTGATCAAGCACCTCCCCTATTGCAGCTGGTTCAGGAAGTGGAAGAGGCCATGCAGTGCACAGAAGCAAAGAGTGGTCCTTTCATAGTTCACTGCAGGTAGATACATTTTATGCATCTTTGAAACAACCCTGGGGAAAGGAAAATAGATATTTAGGTAGTTTCCATTCTCCACTAACATTCCCTTCAAGGAGCCTTCTTTCACTGCTGACACAAAATGCACAGGGTTTTGTTTTTGTTTTGGGTTTTTTGCATATGACCCCCCCCCCTCTATGTTGTCTATTGTAGGCTGCTTTTTAATATTTTATAAATCAGGATGGACAACTTTTGCAGGTCTAGAGACCAGTTTTCTGCCTGGGGGATCTTTGAGGGGCTACATGTACTGCCAAGAATGCCATCCCAAATCGAAAAAAGCCCAAAACCAAATGTGACCCACAAGTCCACTTCCAGTTTTAAAAAATGAGGATTTTTAAAAAATGTTAAACAGTGCATGAGAGTCCTGGGGCCCACTCATACTACACAGTTACAGTGCTTTGATTCCACTTCAGTTGCCATGGCAACATCTTAAAGAATTGTGGTACTGGCAGTTTAGGGAGGGCCATTTAGAATTCTCAGCCAGAGAGGTCAAATGGCTCACCAAACTATACATTTCAGGTTTCCATAGGAAGGAGCCGTGGCAGTTGAAACGGAAACATAGTGCTGTATTTCTGTTGTGTGAAAGGGCCACTAGTGACTCTCAAGAAAGACAGTTCATCCTATTTTGCCATTAAAAGGGTGGTCAGGGAGCATCAGAAGTGCAAAACCAGCCTTGCAGGATGCACTTTAACCATCCCTGTAGGTTTATAAGGAACATTTCCTGCATCTAGTCTGGTGCTACAGCGACTGAATAGAATTTCATGGGGAAGCCTGATATGGCAACTTTTACCTAAAAGGGGAAAGAAAGTTGTAAGAATCCAGTTTAAATATATGCAAACTTTGTATCTGTACCACTATTTGCATATGGGCTTTCCTGATATTTGAGTATAACCAGATTCTCTTATTCCCGTCCGTTGTGCAGAAGGAATGGGAACCCAAGTAGGCTCCTTAATAAGACACATAGTGTGTTGAGCACTCATTTTTAATATTTGCAATAGGCCCATTTCGTATATTTGCTGGACCAGCAAACAATGATCCAGTTTCCAAGGAGAAGCTGTAGCCATTTCCTCCATGTATGAACAAGTTTTCATGTATATAAACTGGATTCGTGCAACTTACTTTCCCCTTTTAGGTAAAAGCTATGCAAATTGGGCTGTCATGTATACTGTCCCAATGCTAATGTGAATCAACTTCTCCACTATGAGATTAGGCTCACTGCATAGTAAATGTATGAACTGGGCCACAGGGCCTAGGAAAATAGCTATTCTTATTGAGTGAACAAGCCCCCTCCCCCAATTCTTGAATATAAAAAGAAAGCCTTCTAAAAGCCTCCTTGAAAGTTCCCATTATTGGGTCACTGACACTTTTATCATAGGAGATTATCAGGTGTGCTAAATATCCCACCACAGAGACGACAGAACATCACCAAAGGGCTTGAATATCAGACAATGTCATCCCTGTGGTGTTATGCCCCCATGTGTCTTCTGTCCCCCCTGCGCTCCTCTTTATTCACGGCTTAAGCCGTGAATTGACCCGTTGTTCTGTTTCTGTAATGGAACAACAGGTGTGTGAGAAGTTGCCCTGTTATGCTGGCGTGATGCCAGCTGCGGTGGGAGATCCCTGCCGAACACTTCTGGGTGCGATCGGGACATTGAGGTAAGTTACACCCTTTCTTGTATCCTCCCTGGGTTACTCGGGGTTTCTTAAGTCTGTTTTTGTGCTTGCTGTTATTTAACAAGCTTTCTTTCTCTTTTTATTTTTGAATTTCCCACGCGCTCATTCTCTCACGAGAACGGCCCAGGATTTCAAATAAGGAAGTGGAGACAGCTCTGCACGAGCTGTATTCATTCTGTGGCTGCCAAGGGGAGAGGATAGGTCTGAAAACTTTTTGTTCTCATGCCGGGAGGAGGACAGGAGGGAAGCAGTAGAGGAGACAGTGAGACGGGGATGCTATTTTGTCCCTGTCCGATAATCTCCATAGTGTAGTTTTTTGCACCAAGGTTTTCTTCTATAAAATGGCAGAAACTGTATTTTTTAAAGAATGTTTTGTCTATGGCACAGTGTCCATTAAGAAACACAATGTTAATATAATAATACCTTCTAAAGCAAATGGATGGTGAACAGAGCACTTACTTGTGTAAACAAAGAAATGACATGAAAGGAAAAAAAATTTAAAACTCTCAAAAGTTAATATTGATAATTAATTCTTGTTGAAGACAGTGCACATTGACAGTGGCAACTGTTCCCCTCTGCATATCACTGCCAACATCTTTAGAAATCTATAGCAGACCTTTGAGGCTGCTGCTATGAGGGTGGTGACCTTGATAGTAAAGGATTTATCTGCCAACAGGCCACAAATAATATCAAGCAGTATCCAAACATCAGTTTCTTTCAAAAGTTCTCCTAAGGAGGGAGTCCTGGGATCACTGTATAGTGCTCTTATTTTAATATTTATGAGTATGGTAAGAACAGTCAAGCATACATGAAGAAGGAACAGAGAGCAGTTGCAACGAAATTACAGGCATTACTTATAAATCCAAATCAAATATGAGTCAAAGGGCTTGTCTACACAAGCCCCCAAAAACATAGTGCCCCACAGAAAAAGCAAGTTGCAGCAGCTGCAACTTGTCTTAATGGTGGATTTTTGCTCGGCAGCCCCCTTAAACTTCACATGGATAACAGCTCTGGTGCATGGGCAGCAGGACAGCGATGGTGTGGGGGGGAGAGAAATGAGGAAGGGAGAGGAGGGTGAGCAATCCCTCCTCCCTTCCTTCACTCTCCTTGGCAGCGGGACAAGAGTAGCTGTGGCACGGGGGGGGGGGACACGGGAAAGGGGGGAGAGGATGGCAGCCGCCCTCCTACCTTCCCCGATCGTCCTGGTAAAAAACATGTTGACAGCAGGCACTTGCCCTGTAACCCAACCCCTCCCCCTGCGCTCATCCAGCGAATCAGGTTTGTGCTTCCTCTTATATGAGGAAGCGAGACATGTCGAATAGCTTGTCTTAACAAGCATAAATGCACACCCGTGCGTTGTTGTTGTTGTTTTTTTAAGTCAGGGAATGCTGCAAAGGCTTTTCTCACATACATTTTGCTCTTTTTGCCCCCCTCCTCCACAATATGACAAGACAATGCGGGATCCCATTAAGACAGCTCATTTTCTGAATGAATTCTGTGAGGGGTATTTTCACTGTGAGGACAACCTCAAAGTGTACTTATACAAAATCAGTTCATCCACTTAAGAATCAATAAGAGTCTTTAGCTTTGAAGAAATGTGGTCTGAGGGTTGCAAATATCTACATAATCTATAAAAGGGCCCGTATTATAAAAATTGAACAAAACTGGCTTTTAATTTGATGCAAAAAAGTTCCCTGCTTTTCCCTCATGCCACTGGACTTTGGTAGGCTGGAAGAAAAACCTCAATTTTCAAGCTGAAGTCATTTTGGGTAAGACAACAAAAAGAGTCCACAGTTGATTATGCGTAATGAACATTCAAGACTAAGGACTTTTTAAAACCTGATGTCATTTGCACAAGAAGCCTATGGGCCAAGTGGAAAGAAGGAAAGGTACAATGAGATTCTTTCTGGTGCACTTTCCCATAAATATAAAACCACAAATGAGAATGTAATGTGCTGCATGAATACACTAAGTAGTGTTAGCATGCAAGATTTCTCATAATTAATTTCAAAACATATTCGTCTAGTATAAGACAGCCAGTTTTCTAAAACATGTTGTTCAGACCTGAATTCACTATTTCTCCTGCATCATCACAGTGTCAGTTTAAATTTACATTAACAGAATGCTGTTTATCCAGATCTCTAAATGTCTGAACAGTTTTGTAATTGTCTTGTTTCTCTCTCCCAGCATCTCCATTCCAGCCAGTTAAATAAGATTCTGTAACATACTGTTTACATGAGGAAAATATTTCTGGAGGAATTGTCTTTAAAATAACTACTCCATTGTGCAGCATGCAATAAATTTGTCTATTTTGTTTTTCATTTTTCATTAAAAGGTTTAATAAAACTCGTAACTTGTTCCCACCTTTAAATACAATACAAAACTAACTCTGATGAGTCACCAAATCTTAAAAATGAAGAATGTTTGTTTATACAGTGTTACTGGCCAATGAATTTTTGAAAAGAAGAATCAAACCTTGTATCTTGTAAACATCATTAGATCTGACTGAAATGACTACACATTTATTTCTCCTGGGGGAACAGCCACTGGTAAAAGATAAATAAATAAATAAAAATTAAGTGGTGATGAATGGAAACTCATCCAAGAAGCTACCAGCATCGCTTGAGACCCGTAGAACAAGGACAGTTCTTGAACCAAGGAATAATTATTATTCCCTGTTTCTGTTATTCAAAATGACATGTTGACATATCAGGCCTGACAGAAGCCAGATGGCTCACCTAACATCTGCCTGACATTGTACCCTGTAACATTTTCCTCCAATCTAAGTGTTAATCTTTCATTGAAAAGTAATATTGGGTTGTTGCTTAGAACACTTTATCCATACAATTTTTGTTCCCCCCCCTACATAAATGAGGACTGTATATTCTGGACTGGAAAAACCAGTTTATTAAACTGCCTTTCAAATTACCATAGTTTCAGTATATGGGATGCATAGAACTATATCCGCTGAGGAACAATGCAACTGTGGAGGATCATTGTTTTCCAGTTTCCCACATATTCTGGAATGAACACCCAATGCACACTCCTTGTTTGATGGCTTAGGGCCAAATCATAAATACATGAGAAGCTAGAAGAAGCAAGAAGATGAGAACATCAGTGTTCATGGACAACAGGATCATCATGATCATGATATGCAAGAACTTTCTGACTAAGGGAGTCTGGCAGCCTGTTGAGATGACTAAGGGCTTTATCATACCAGCCTGTTGTCTTGCAGCAATCATGTTGTTTAAGCAAACAGAAACATATTGGTATGGAAACAATCACGGTCACATCTTCTCCCCAATGGTGCTATGGTGCCGCTTTGGTGATGCATGTTCCTGCAATCAGTCTTCCACACTGCCTCACTTGATCCCACCCTCTCGCCCATGTCTACCCTACATAGCACATGTGCACTGTTTATTTTTTTTTATTTTTTTATGCTGAAGTTACACAATTCTTGAAAATGGAGGGTGCTGTCATAATTGTGTATCGTGGCATGATGATGACCCGCCATGGCAGCACAACTGTACAATTATGGCAAAACAAATGAAACATAAAAATAAAATAAAACCCAGGGAATGGAGTAAAAGTAATGTGACTTCATCCTGCTTGGGGATACAGAGGGGGAGAAGAGACGGACCATGCCCACTCATGCCACATGACTGCCAGAATATTGGAACTGCAGTGAAATAAAACAATCACACTAGAAACAATAGCTGAACATTAGCAATATTGGAGTCATTAACATGTTTTTCCCATCAGTGAAAAGATGCAATCCAATAACAGTGGAAATGCAATACAACAATAGGAGAGTCATGATGTTGTATGATAAGGAAAGATCAAACATGGAACTAAGCCAGTGCAGTTAGGCAACAAATCTATTACATGATAAAATCCTAAGAGATCTGTTACTGCTTCCCTCAACTTAGAATATATAGTACATGGCTGGACTAAAGAGTTACAATGATACTCTGTAGTTTTTTAGTTTGCCTAGAAGAAATCACTTTCTTTGGCATACATCTGTCATCCCTTATCACAGAGCTGAACATCATTTTTTTTTTATTACTGAAAGCCACGCTGAAAACATAATCTTGAGACAGAGCTAATCTTGCTTTGCATCTTTTTGCTATATATACAGAAGTGCATTTCTTTTCTCTTTCAGAAAGTTAGGTTGTTTTGTTGGCTCTGTGTCTTTGGCAAGGGTTTGTTTGAATTATTAATGGAACATTGCTGCACTTTCTGGAGATCCCTGCTCACTTTCTGTTATTCTCTCTGGCCAGTGCAGGGATTGGGAGGACTGGTTGTTTCATTGCCACCAGCATTTGCTGCAAACAGTGGAAAAATGAGGGTGTGGTTGACATACTCAGAACAACCTGCCAACTACGGCTAGACAGGTAAGAGAACCTTTTCCCATAAGACAACACCAACTGCAAATCTGGGGACCAAAAGGCTATAGGGTTTTCCTTCTTTTTAGCCTATGAAGAGGTTTGAACTCCACAGGACAGATGTGGGTTACTATAATACAAATCATTTTCATGGAGAGTGTTAGGGAGTTGGTGGATGATAGGTGCACAAGAACAGGACTCCCTTGTTAGCTTCACTTTTAAGACAAGTGCCCTTACCTTTAGAAATTATATTCTTGGTAACACTAATCTTATTTTCCATTTTATTTTACTTCATTGTTGTTTTTGTTCCACTTGTATTTAACCAATGGTAATAAACATCGGTTATAAGGTACCAGATCTTGTCTGATCTCGGAAGCTAATAAGGGTCAGTCCTGGTTAGTAATTGGATGGGAGACCACCAACAAATACTAGGTGCTGTAGGCTATATTTCAGAGGAAGGAACTGGCAAAACCACATCTGACTATTCCTTGCCTAAGAAAACCCCATAATTTCATTGGGTCATCATAAATCAGCAGGTGACTTGAAGGCATATAATGTGTATAGATATTAGAATGAGAATTTGTTATATTTCTAAGGAAAATTCTAGAAACAGTAACAGAAGATAAAAGCAAAAGGACAGGCTTTTAAAGAGCTTATTGATTCAATTACTTAAGGTCAGAATTTTTTAAATTTGTAATTTTTTTACTTAATGAGTTCACAAGTGATATTTTCATAATTTCAAAAATACTGATTTGCAGAGTCAAATCATGGATTCATTTATATTAAATGTCACGGAATTCATTGGAATGTACTTCATTCAGCTCGCTCTTAGCTTATAAAAAGGAGAAAGAGGGGAGGAATGTAAGGCTAACTGATTTTTATTTTTGAATTACCTTTTGCAGATATAAACCCATTTCTTTGGATGCAGTATACTCTGTACTGCATGTGAAGAAGTGAGTTTATATCCACGAAACCTCATGCAAAAATAAAAAACAGTTAGTCTTAAAGGTGCTGCTACATTCCTTCTTTCCCCCTCCTTTCCCTCTTTTTGTGCTACAAAAGAGTAACAGGGCTACATTGAAAATTACTGTTAGCTTGGGGCACATGGGCAGGGCTAAAGAAACAGAATGGCAAATATGACTTTAGATAACTATATAATTAAAAATATCTTCAAAAAATACATTTTTACTGATATGTAAAATGATGTACTGATACGTTTTAGAAGCATGAGCATAGATCCAGAAAAGGCATTTATATCTTCCATCTGAAACAATTAGAATGTGGCCCCAAGCTTCGGATTTTGGGGAAAGGGAACACCTGTAATTGCAGTACTGTCTAACAGCACTAGCTGGACTGCCATCTAGTGGTCGTGTTTAGAATTTTCACCTGTAGCGGGAACTCTAGAAATTCTGTTAAAACTATTGCATTCCTGCATTTTCAGAGGAGATACGAGATAAAAGGAACGCCTGTGAAGTAAGGGCAAAGGAAGTACAGCACAAGAGGTCTGGCTCCTATGCCACCTCTAAGGAGTTTGGATCCTGCAGTGATAATCCTTTCAACCACTAGGCAGTGTATACTTCACAGAGTTATAGTACTGGATTGCTGTTCAGTCCATGCAGTTTATCCCATGTGAGATCACTTCTTATGATGGCTTCAAAGGTATGATAATCACAAAATGAGCATTGCACATATGGAGTCAAAGTAGTGTTGGGTCTCTGTATCCACGGGTTTGGCATCCACAGATGCCACCATTCACGGCATGAAAATATTAAAAAAAAAATCCAATAAGCAAACCTTGATTTTGCCATTTTATATAAGGGACACCATTTTACTACACCATTGTATATACTGGGACTTGAGCATCCATGGATTTTGGTATCTACGGGGGGTCCTGGAACCAAACGCCAGTGGAAACCAAGGGGCCACTGTAATGCTGAATAATGATATTAAAGGCTTATGTACAAATCAGTTACAATATAGATGTTTATTGTTGAATTTATTGTTGGATTATTATGTTGGATTTAGGACTTTATCACACTATACTGTTATAGTGCTAATTATTCTACTTTAACTGCTATGGCTGCCTCCTGTGGAATTCTGGGGTTTATAGTTTAGTGAGGCCTCAAGAGCTCTCTGGCTAAGAGTTGTAAATGCCCCTCCCTAAACTGCAAATCCCAGGATTCCACAAGAGGCAGCCATAGCAGTTAAAGCGAAATAATAGTACTATAACAGGGTAGTGTGATAATCTTCTTCATTTTACAGCATATAGTGACTTTAGTATCCTTAACATCTCACTTCCAATGTACTGGAGCTATGGGACTGCTGTACTGACAATTGACAATATATTGTGTTTGGTAGATGCTATTTCATATCACCAATTAGAGCTGGTTGGTATATTGTAACTGAGCTGTACATAAACCTTTTATATCATTATACAGCATTACTTTGACTCCGTATGCTCAACGCTCATTCTGTGATTATCACACCTTTTTGTACTTAGTTCCACCCACTTGGTTCTGTTGTTTTTAGGAGGCTTCAAGCCTATGTATACTTACTAGAAAGTAAGCCTCACTGAACATAGTGGATCTTCTTTTGAGTAGACATGCAAGGGAATGCATAGTATAATATCTTTTAGGATTTCAAGATGAAATTTGGATTGTCATGGGCAAATAGGCAACAGAATTTTTGAATTCATGAAATAAAGTAAAGCAGACTTATGTTCACTAATTATGGGTACATAGACACACAAATGCAGAAAGTTGCTTGTTTTTAATATGTCATGTTACAGTCTTACTTCACACTTTGAAAATGATGTAGTAGAATATGGAAGAGCTGCAAAGCATGCAAGATAAACTATCAGGGTGGACCGTGCCCTACATGCAGAAAACCAAAGAAGAATTACAGTACAGTATGATCAAAATGTGTTTACTCAGAATCGAGTTCAGTGGGGTCTATTTAGGTTTATGGTTTAGGTCTGTTGCATAGAAAATGTGGCTAGGAAGCATTTGTATGTGCAGTCCTCCTCACTCTGAAGGAAAAAAAAATACTCCTCTTTTAAAACACTTGCTTTTTTACTAGGCAACGCACATTTCTGCTACAAGTGTGTGTTGTCTTAAGAGAGAGACAGAAGCAGGAGGCATATGTAAGGATTACAGTAGGACCCCATATCCACTGATTCATTATCCACTGATTCAGTTATCTGTGGAATACAAAACAACACACCTAACATAGCTAACATAGAGTCTTCCTAGAAAATGCCTAGAGAGGCATCCTCTCTAGACATTTTCTAGGTCCTCCAAGGCAAACACTATGGTATTTTAAACCGGAAGTCCCATTATTTTCAATGGCATTCACTGTTATTGGGGGTCCCCAGAACTAATCCCCTGTGGATACGGGGGTCTTACTGTACTTTTTAATTAGAGATGTGCTCAGTGGATCAAGAGGGCAAGAAATACTCTCTGACTTGGGGCTTGTCTGCACGGGCTAAATACCCCATCTTGCTCTGGTTTCAGAGCCCTGCAATACATATGATGCAGGGCATTTACCCTGTTCTGCCCCTGGGCAGTCCTCACAACCCCCAGGGCAGAAACAGGCTGAGACTGGGGGAAAGACGGGATAAGGCCCGAAAAAGAGAGAGAGCCTTCTCAGTGGCTGCTCCCACCCTCTGGAATGTCCTTCCATGGGAGGCTAGGCTGGCCCCCTCCCTGATTTCTTTTCCTGGGCAGGCAAAGAATGTTCTTTTCAAGCAGGCTTTTTAATGTGTAATCAGCAGGGCTTGTTTTATTTGATATGTTTTAGATTTTCATTTTATCTGATTTTTAAAATATTTTAATTATATTGTATTTTTGATCTCTTGTTTTATGGAAGCTGCCTTCGGTTCCATCTGGGAAGAAAGGCAGCATACAAATGAAATAAATAAAGAAGAAGACGATAGTGATGGTGATGATGATGTGTTACAGGAAAATACCCAGTTTACTCTGTTACTGCCAGCAAAAACAAAATTGGGCCCCACATGTCTGCATGAGCCCATCCGGCAAGCCAGCCCTCACTGCTGCTGCCTCCTCCCTGGCTCTCCTGGAAGCCAGGAAGGAGTCCAGCAGGATGTGACCAAGGCTGGTCACATGTAGGGGGCCTTCAGTCACGTTATGGGGCCCCTTCCTGCTTTCTGCAAAGAAAAAGGCATTGGTGGTGGCTGCAGGGATGGGACAATGTGCCTGTTTCAACTCCATCCCGTTCTCTACAGGTAACGGGGGAAGAATGGGCCAGATCCTCAGTCAGGATACACTGACTCATGTAGATGAGCCATTTGATGCTTAGCTTCCTAATCCCACAGGTGTAAAGTCTGGGTAGAAATGGGCAGGAATGAGTAGGAAGCACTGCTAGAAAATGGTGTCACATTAATCAGGGTTGAGCCTCATGAAAGGAAAGGAGTTAACAGGAAGAAAGTTCTCTGCCCGACCCCCCTCCCTCCTGCAGTTCCAAAATCTTGCTGGAGTGTTCACCCCCTCCTAGCAAAGTGGAGTGGAGTGGAGTGTTATGGACTGCTGGGGAGGAAAGAATTGCCCCGGATCAGGTGCTCTGCTTTCACACAGTCCAGGCTCTATTCCTATTCTTCAGGAAGGCCTCATGTGACCTTCCAGAAAGGCTTTTCAGATGGGGAGTTGATTGGAGAGGAAAGGATTATGATATGAGAGACCTGTCTGCTTATCTTTGAATCCAAGCCATTAAAACTAGGATGCTCCTTCTTGCCTTAGATTAAGCCCTGAAACATCACTCTTCGTACCTGAATGGTAGGCTGAATTCATTCATTTATTAAGTATATAACCTGCCATTCCTCCAAGATGAGCGTCAAGGGTAGGGATCATGTAGCCCTCCAGATGTTGTCGAACTGCAAGTCCCAGCAGTCAGAGTAAGAATTGACAATGTTGAGGGATGCTGCAAGTTCTGGTCCAGTGACACATGGAGGGCCAGAAGTTTCCCACTGCTGACATACATAGTTCTCTTCCCACCCAAATTTTATCCTTACCACAATCTGATATCCCTAGTATACCAGACAGATCTCACTGTTATAATTAGGGGGGTGTTTTCCCAGTTTCTCAGTTATACAGAGAGTCTCTGTCCTCAACTATCCTACATGAAAATAATATTTTTATTTCCTTCTCCTTTCTTATCTTTCATTCTTGTGAGACTCTTAGGAGTCATTTACACGGCAGATTTATTGCGGCAACTTGCACTTTAATTCTTTTCCGCAGCTGTGCCAGTCAGGTTTTTTTTTCTAATTATGCCGCTTTTTCGTTCAGACTTGAAAAAGTGTGGGGGGTGTGGCCTCTCAAGCAGACAAAGGCTTTATGAGGAAGAGGCTAGATCTTGAGTGAAAGAATTTGAAGCCCTGCATTTTCTAGCTAAAGAAAGACTCACAGACTGCCAAAATAGCAGGGTGGAAGATCAAAGAAGTGGCTCTGTCTCTCTCTCTCTCTAAATCTGCTTGTAAATGAACTCAGTCACTCCCCGAAGCAATCTCTGCTGAAAGACTTTGCTGCCATGCTGTGGATCCTAAGGTGAACCTATCACAAGTTTTTTCAGCACGATTTGTTTAGTCAGGGTTCACAGACTTGCAAAATAGCAGAGGATTTTTGACTCTCCCTCCCTCTCTCTCTCCCTCCCCCAATCGCAATGCAGCCCTTAGTGAAATGGTTTCTCTCTCTCTCTCTCTCTCTCTCGCTCTCTCCCTCCCCCAAGCAGAGCTGACCAGATGGGAATTTTATGACTGAAAGGTCTTGGGAATCCTTTTTCTTGGCAGACTTGCAAAATAGCAGAGAGGATTTTTCAAAGTTTCCTGAACGCTACTGAACTCAGTTCCCCTCTTTTAAGCCCACCCATTGCATCAGAGCAACCAATCGCAATGCAGATCTGCTGCAGCCCTTAACGGAATGGTAGTTTACACTGCCAATAATGCGCTACATTGCAAATATACCAGCAAAAGTAGCGACATCCCTTGCCACACTATATTTGGGTGTTTTACCTTCCCCCCTTCTGAATGAAGCAATGCTGTGGTGTGATCCATGGGAACTATGAGCTATCTTAGCGGTATATTTAGAGGAATATTTGCCCATGTAAACTACCCCTTAATTTCTTGATCCATCCTGATTTTCCTTACTCTCTTACAGTTTTCCTCTCTCTCTTTTTTGCCATTGGAAAAAAATTGGAAGTATTCACAGGATTGGGAATCATGTGCTAGTGCTGAGGGTTGATTGGAGGATCCTGTTTCACTTTCAGCTGGCCCCATTCTTGATCTCTGATGGCTGTGCACAACACTGCCATGCTATAGCCTTGCATGCCACAAGAAGATGAAATCAGAGCTTTTCTGGCTGTAACAGATGGGGGTGTGACCACCAGAATCATTTCTTTATACATGCTACTGGTGCTAAGTGATTGCAATGAACCCCCTATATGGTCTACAGCTGGAAAAGCCACCATTTCCCCAGCTTCTGAGGAGAGCTACAGCATGGTGGTGTTGGCCAGATCAAGGAGAATTGTCTCCTAGTTTACTAGCCCTCTGGTTTCTTGTGCAGGAGGGTGGGAAAAGGCTTAGGATAAACCCTGCTCAACAGGGAAGCCCAAGGTAACAGGGTACCCTTTGCTTAGCACAGAAGGCATAGCAGAGATGGTATCAGACAATGTGTTTGAGGGCAGAGTATCATAATTTGCTATAGAACGTTTGCATTCTCCCTTGGTAGCCAGTGGCCAGAAGGATGCAAGTTTCAGGATGCAAAATTCTGGACCTGATACCTTGTTACATATTTGAACTGCACAACCAGGAAAAACACACACCAGAACTGCTGATCCTGCTCTGCCATGGATGGCTCATATACATCAGAGAGTAGCCATTCAGAGAGGAGCATAGGCTCTTTTGTTTAGCTTCTCAAAGTGACAAACTGCTGGAGCCTTCTAGGAGGATTAGCCAGCAGACGTGAGCAGTATTTATTCCAGGGTATTGCACACCATTAGGAAAGTGCTGTTGATTCCATTTGGGGGTTTGTGTGCCTTCATCACGGTAAGGTTGCAGTCTATTTCTGGTTTCTTTTTGCAAAGGGTATGCTGGCATCAGCTATTATAACTACATTATGAAATGGATATAGCTTCTAATTATTTTTTTCTTTGTAAGCCATATTGGTAACAAATGTATTTGAAAGACATGTGCAGATGGAGCTGTGTTCAAGAACTGGAAACACTCCCTGCCTTTTTACTCTGGAACTAGGCGAGGATCATTTTAGCCCACACTGGTCCTTTCTGAGACTAACATGAAATGTAGCATCAGTGGTGCTGGTCTACTGAAATGAGCATGCAGGGTGCCCAAGGGGAAAGCATCTGCTTTCCCTAGGAGAATTCCTCCACCCTTCCAGAAACTGGGGAGGCCTACAGATGAAAAATCCCTAGAAACCAGTTTACATATTGAGAATAATTATTCATTTACAGTTCTACTTGGACTGTACCATCACAGACCACAGGTAGGCTATTCTGTGGGTTCTCCCACACTAAAAAACAAAAACAAAAAAAGTTCCAAAATCAAGTTATATGTACTATAAGAGGTTTGAAGAAGACTTTAACCTTTCTTCCATATGTGCTTGCTTTCTAAGTACAGGGTGGTTTTAAAAATAAAAATGGAGAATTACAGACCCATACACATACACATGAAGGCACATAGAGAGACTCTAAATCTGCTCCAAATCTGGCTGTTTCAAAGCTGTGATTATTCTGAATGTGTAGGGAAGTCTAAAACAGATTTGAGGACCCTCATTCAAAATCATTTTTGTTTATGTCTATGTTTGCAGAATTAAACTTACATTTTCCAAACCAACTCTACAGCCTAGATGCATTTTTCTGATGATTTTAGTTTGCTCTTGATCTATTCACAGTCTGATTTTAGCAAACAGACACTATGAAAAATATTTTCCTATTTAGATTATTTTATAAGAAGCACCTAGAACAGACCCATGAGCTTAAGGACAAGCATGGTACTAAATGGGTCTTGGTTGCTCCAAAGTGCCTTTTGACAGAAAAAAAAGTTACTATTAAAACCACAAGGTTTTTATGTTCAGTCTCACTGTATTTAATTATCTTTCTATTTACATGTATGACTTCTGTGAGTACCTGAGACATGCATAAGGAGTATCAGCTTCCAATCTTTTTCTACTACTTCTCTTTCCAGGGGTGGAATGATCCAGACTTGTGAACAGTATCAGTTTGTTCACCATGTCATGAGCTTGTATGAAAAGCAGTTTTCTAGAGCAGCAGCAGAAGAATAAGGATTCTGGATCATTTGTTATAACAAATACCAACAGAACTCTGACCAGAATCGTATGTATTCCAGAGCTGACAAGAAACACATGGGAATTTCAGAGTAGAAGATATTTATTTATACATATATAAATATATATAGTTTTACTTTCATATTGCTTTATTTTGCATTTAAGAGCTAAGATACTGCTTTTCTTTGACATGTGACAGGACATTGTTGTCTTCACCTCAAAAAGGCCTATTTATACTGTAAATAAGATCAGTAGCTCCATTTGTTACAAAATTTTAAAACATCATTGTCAGATTTGCTATTTAAAAACAGCAAAATTGCTACTAGATCCAAGTACAGTGTGAAACTCTTTGATAAATGTCTTGCTGAAGTCTGTAATGTATGTTTACTAAGCTTGAAAAGTAACTTTTTTGCCTTTTTTCCTGATGGATTGTTTTTACATTTTAAACTACCGGATACTGTGTATATCATAAGACCGTCTGAGCCTCTGCATTAAAGGATTCATACTGAAATAATGTTTTTAATGCCTTATATGTTTGCTCCATTAAAAAAAATCAGTCCATACAATGTAGCTATGGTATCAAAATAAGGAACAAAGAAACTATTTGGAGTGAGCTGCTTTTCATGTCATTGTGGCCAGGTCCCCAGTTCAACGAGGGGTTCATTTGTGCCCTGTGGGACATGGAGAATGAGGGAAAGGCTTTCAGCTATCTCTTCTAAACGCTGCAAGCATTTTGGTAGGCATTTTTGGTAGCCATGCTGCCTATCTGGGACCAGTTCTGTCTCTTGTCTGCCTATTTAAATAAACCTAACCCCACACTTGGTCTCACTGCCAGACCAGACTTCCTGTCACTATAGCATTTCTTAGTATTTTCATAGAATCAGAGTTGGGAGAGACCACAAGGGCCATCTAGTCTAACCTATCCAGCCTCTGTTTTAAAACTTCCAAAGAAGGAGACTCCACCACCCTCAGAGGCAGTGCATTCCACACTCTGAGGCAGTGTTTTGCTGGCAATTGGGAATAGATGACTTGTGGATTTTGGTTGGAGAGAATTGATGGATAGAAATTGCTTTATGGTCCCAGAGCCAGTTCCCATGAGCAATAAGAGCAGTTGGGATGATCCTGTGTATAGTTCTGGGCTCCATTCATTATGTAATGAGTTGTTTTGTCATGTTCCCTAGCTCACCTGCTTATTTACCATGTAGCAGCCTGGCCCAGGTGTTTGTGAAGGCACAGTAAAAGAAGGTGGACTTGCAAGAGGAGAGATAGGCTTATCACATGAGGAAGTAAAGTGGAAGGGCAGCCAGGTTATTTCACCTTCCACTCTGCCTTACTACATGACATTGTAGTTCTTCAGTAGTTCTTTTCTTCTGGTCCTGTGGGAGACAATTGTAAAAGCAAGTCTTTTTCCTAATGGATTTTTCCAGTTTGAAAAAAGACTTGCTTTTACAATTGTCTTCCACAGGACCAGATCTGAAGAACTACAACATCATGTAGTAAGGCAGAACGGAAGGCAAAATGATCCATTTGCACTTCCACTTTACTTTCTCATGTGATAAGCCTCAGTGTAATCAAGTGCTTGCACATGACTGTTTTGCCCTGGCCTCTGCTTTGTAGACACACAAACCACATACCCCATGAAGTTGCCTGTGCAAGCTGCTTCTCCAACCCATCAACACGTTTCTGCTAAAAAGTTTTTGGCTAGTTCGCTCACCGAGAGCTCCTGACTAAACTTAGCAATCATGGGATAAGAAGATGGATCCTCTTATGGATCAATAACGGTTGAAGAACTGGAAGCAGAGAGTAGAAAATGAAAATTCTCACAATGGAAAAGTGTGAGGTTATCCATAGAGCTGTACTGAGAATGGTGCAGTTTTCACCTTCTTGTAAATGATGTAGAGTTGGGGGAAGCAACCATGTGACTGTGTGTCAGTGACACCAGATTGTTCAAACCAATCTTTTGTATTCAGTGAATGGACAATAAAATGGCAAGTATGGTTCACTGTAGGCGAATTATACATTAATATGGACTGTGGCAGAAGATCCTAATTTCTCAAATAGAGTAATGGGGTGTGAGCTGGCAGTGATGGAGCAAGAAAAAGATCTTGGGACCATGCTGGAGAGTTTAATAAAAACATTTGTCCAGTGTGCAACATCAGTGAAAAAAGCGCATTCCATTGTTAGGGATTTTAAGGGAAAGGACTTATAATGTCTTTATATAAATCTGTGATGCAACTCCACTTAGAATACTGTATGTTACAGTGGCCTCATCTTAAAACAATATGGGTTTGGTTTGGTTTGTTATATAGCATTGTAAGATAAGGCTAAATACTTTTTATAATTTCTTAGCTATCATAATTATATTCAAAATGATCCTAGTACTATTCATAATTGCAATACAATGAAATATTTTATCTATTTTATTACTATTTTTTCCACTTAACTAAGGGTACATCTACACTGTAGAAATAATGCAGTTTGACACCACTTTAACTGCCATGGCTCCATCCTACAGAATCCTGGGATTTGTAGTTTTGTGAGGCACCTGCAGTCTTTGGCAGAGATGTCTAAAGACCTTGTAAAACTACAAATACCATGATTCCATAGGATGGAGCTACATCACTTAAAGTGGTGTCAAACTGCATTATTTCTACAGTGTAGATTCACCCTAAATAATAAAAATAGCAGCAGCAGCAGTGCTGCTGGTGGCAAAATCCCAATGAATTCCAATTTCAAGCTATTCTGTCTCAAAAGTAGCAAAAGAGCTATTGTAGAGCTGGAAAATTAGAAGAAATGAAAAGTAAATGTGGTTGTACCAATTCCCTATCAGGACTGCTTATGTCATTTGGAGCTATTTGATTTATATAAATGATGTGTAAGGTAGGATTTTCTGAGGGTTTATAAAGTTCTGCAAGACATGGAGAAAGTTATAATCTGTTGTAAGCCGGCTTCAGTCCTGTACTGTTAAAAAAACAGAATAATAATGTGCTCCATCTCCATCTTCCTTCCCTGGGGAGGAAGCTGAAAGAAATGGACGCACAGGTTGTCATCTCGTTCCTTCTGCCAGTTGAAGGGCATGGTCCAGGAAGGGAGAGGAAAATAGCCGGCGTAAACAACTGGCTCCGTAGATGGTGTCACCGAGAACAATTTGGATTCTTGGATCATGGACTGCGCTTCCATGAGGGGGGACTTCTGGCAAGAGATGGGGTGCATCTTACAACAGTTGGAAGAAACATTTTTGCCAACAGTCTCAAGAATTTGATCAGGAGGGCTTTAAACTGAGTGAAATGGGGGAGGGAGACAGTATTCTGGAAGGCAAAAGGGCTGGAGAAAATAGTCAAACTGTCATAGAGGGAACAAGGCAAACAGCACAAGGACACAACAGTGGGAGGCAAAAAAAACTTGCACAGGCAGCAAGTAAAGGGAACACATGGTCTTAGATGTCTCTACATTAATACACAGAGCATGGGAAATAAGCAAGATGAACTTGAACTCCTAGCACTGCAAAACAAATATGATATAATAGCCATTACTGAAACCTGGTGGGATGAGTCACATGATTGGAATGTAGGAATAGAGGGGTATAACCTTTATAAGAGAAACAGGCCAAACACGAAAGGAGGAGGAATAGCATTATATGTCAGGGATATTTACACCAGTGAAGAGATCCATGACATCAATAGTGGAAGCCAGGTGGAGAGCATCTGGATAAAAATTAAAGGGGAGGGAAACAACAGGGATGTTATTGTGGGACTCTACTACAGACCCCCAAATCAGACGGAGGAATTGGATGATGCCTTTCTAGAACAACAGATGAACACACATGCAGAAAGGAGAGATGTAGTAGTGATGGGTGACTTCAACTATCCTGATATTTGCTGGCAATATAATTCAGCCAAAACTTCAAGGTCTAGCAAATTCCTTACTTGCCTGGAAGACAATTTCATGGTCCAAAAGGTGGAAGAGGCAACAAAGGAGTCAGCTATTTTAGATCTGATCCTAACCAACAGAGATGACCTGGTTAATGGGGTGCAAGTGGTGGGATCCTTAGGTGAGAGTGATCATGTTCTCCTGGAGTTTGTTATAGAATGGAAAGGAGAAGCCAGGCATAGTCAGACACGCATTCTTGACTTTAGGAGAGCTGATTTCAATAAACTCAGGGAAATACTGGGGGTGATCCCATGGTCAGGAATACTAAAAGAGAAGAGACCTCAAGACGGATGGGACTTTCTCAAAAGGGAGATACTGAAGGCACAATTTCAAACAGTACCATTGAGGAAGAAAAATGGGAGGTGTCTCAAGAAACCAGGATGGATGACTAAAGAACTTTCAACGGAGCTAAGTTTTAAACGGAACATGTATAGGAAATGGAAAAAGGGAGAAATTACCAAAGAAGAATTCAAACAGATAGCGAACACATGAAGGAGTAAAGTCAGAAAAGCTAAAGTGCAGAATGAGCTCAGGCTTGCTAGGGAGGTTAAGAACAATAAAAAGGGTTTTTGGGGATATGTCCACAGCAAAAGGAGGAAGAAGGAAATGATAGGGCCACTACATGGAGAAGATGGCAAAATGCTAACAGGGGACAGAGAAAAGGCAGAATTACTCAATACCTTCTTTGCCTCAGTGTTTTCAGAAAAGGAAAAGGAGGACCAACCTGAGGATAATGGAACAGAGGACACAATAGGGAAAATCCAGCTCAGAATAAGCAAAGAGGTAGTACAGGAATACCTTCTTAATCTAAATGAATTTAAATCTCCAGGACCAGATGAACTACATCCAAGAGTATTAAAAGAGTTGGCAAATGTGATCTCAGAGCCATTGGCAATAATCTTTGAGAACTCTTGGAGAACAGGAGAAGTCCCAGCAGACTGGAGGAGGGCAAACGTTGTCCCCATCTTCAAAAAGGGGAAAAAAGAGGATCCCAACAATTATCATCCAGTTAGTCTGACATCAATGCCAGGGAAGATTCTAGAGCAGATCATTAAACAGAGAGTCTGTGAACATTTAGAAGGCAATGGCATAATCACAAAAAGTCAACATGGGTTTCCGAGAAACAAGTCATGCCAGACTAATCTGATCTCTTTTTTTGATAAAGTTACCAGCTTGGTAGATGAAGGGAACGCTGTGGACATCACATACCTTGATTTCAGTAAGGCCTTTGACAAGGTTCCCCATGACACTCTTGCAAACAAGCTTGTAAAATGTGGGCTAGACAAGTTAACTGTTCAAGGGATTTGTAATTGGTTGACCGGCCGAACCCAAAGGCTGCTCAGCAGTGGCTCCTCTTCATCTTGGAAAGATGTGACCAGTGGGGTGCCACAGGGTTTTGTCCTGGGCCCAGTGCTATTCAACATCTTTATCGATGACTTGGATGAGGGAATTAGGGGCATACTTATCAAATTTGCAGATGACACCAAATTAGGAGGAGTAGCTAATACCCTAGAGGACAGGATCAAAATTCAGAATGACCTGGATAGACTGGAGAGCTGGGCCAAAGCTAACAAAATGAAATTCAATACGGAGAAATGTAAGGTACTGCATTTAGGGTGGAAAAATGAAATGCATAGATGTAGGATGGGAGAGACCTGGCTGAACGAGACTACGTGCGAAAGGGATCTAGGAGTCCTAGTAGACCACAAGTTGAACATGAGTCAACAGTGTGATGCGGCAGCTAAAAAGGCCAATGCAATTTTGGGCTGTATCAATAGAAGTATAGTGTCTAGATCAAGGGAAGTCATAGTGCCACTCTATTCTGCCTTGGTCAGACCACACCTAGAATACTGTGTCCATTTCTGGACACCACAATTCAAAAAGGACATTGACAAATTGGAGCGTGTTCTGATGAGGGTGACTAAAAAGGTGAAAGGTCTGGAAACCATACCTTATGAGGAGAGACTTAGGGAGCTGGGTATGTTTAGTCTGGAAAAAAGACAGTTAAGAGGCGATATGATAGCCCTGTTTAAGTATCTGAAGGGATGTCATGCTGAGGATGGAGCAGGCTTGTTTTCTGCTGCTCCAGAGACTGGAACACAGAGCAATGGATGCAAGCTCCAGGAACAGAGATTCCATCTCAACATTAGGAGGAACTTTTTGACAGTAAGAGCTGTTCAGCAGTGGAACACACTCCCTTGGAGTGTGGAGGGGTCTCCTTCCTTGGAGGTCTTTAAACAGAGGCTGGATTGCCATCTGTCGGGGATGCTTTGATCAAGATTTCCTGCATGGCAGGGGGTTGGACTGGGTGGCCCTCGTGGTCTCTTCCAACTCTACAAGATTTTCCTTGGGGTTTTTTCCCAGCAGAGATTGAATTTTTTAAAAACTGTTGGGAGCAGCTGCTTGTTGCTGAGGGGGTGGAGCTTCTGTGAATCACACCTGTGAGTCACACCTGTGAGTCACTAGGGGGTGGAGCTGGGAGCCTAGCTCTATATAACTCCTTGCAGAGGCTTTCCAGGCCAGTTTCCTGCCAGATAGAAGGAGAGCAGCCAGAGAGAAGGAGAGCAGCCAGTTTCCTGCCAGTTTCCAGGCCAGTTTCCTGCCAGGGAGAGGAAGGAGAGCAGCTTCTTGACAGCCATTCTGACTGGGGAGATTGAATGGCGCACGAATTTCAGTGACCAAACAAAAATACAGCATACCTAAAAGTACAGCTTAAGATTCTCAGCATTAACTAAGAGTTCTTAGATAACCTAAAAGCTCTCACCATGGACACTGAGGGGACTGCGGCAGTCACTTGCAACACTTGTGCGAGGTTTGTCTTCTTGTCTACAGACGTGGAGAAATTCAAATGCACCAAGTGCAAGCTGGTAACCCTCTTGGAGGAGAAAGTCCAGCAGCTGGAGACATGGGTAGCTACACTTCAACAGATTCAGGAGCAAGAGGTTTTCCTGGACAGAACAGAATGAACAGTCTTGGACGGGGACCGTACAGAGGAAGTGGCTGGGGAGGAGATGGTCACTTCACACACACAGGAAGTAGACAGCTGGAGGAATGTCACACACAGAACAAGAAAATCCAGGGATTCTTTGAGCAGCTTGCAGCTACAGAATCGATTCGAAGCCCTTTCCCTTATCAAGGACAACAGGGAAGAACAGCATGGACAGACTTCAGGGGTAGAGCAGGGGACCTTGAGAATATCACTGCAAGGGACAGCAGCTGCGAAGCCTCGGCGGAGGCATGTGATGGTGGTGGGGGACTCCTTGCTGCGGGGTACAGAAGCAGTGGTTTGTGGGCCTGACAAGATGTCTCGGGAGGTGTGTTGTCTCCCTGGGGCAAAGATCCGTGATGTGACCCAGAGGCTGACAAGACTTGTCAAGCCTATGGATCATTACCCCTTCCTTTTGGTCCATGTGGGAACCAATGATACTGCAAGGCACAGCTTTCCCAAGGTCAGAAGAGATTATGAGGCCCTGGGGAGGAAGCTGAAAGAAATGGACGCACAGGTTGTCATCTCGTTTCTTCTGCCAGTTGAAGGGCATGGTCCAAGAAGGGAGAGGAAAATAACCGACGTAAACAACTGGCTCCGTAGATGGTGTCACCGAGAACAATTTGGATTCTTGGATCATGGACTGCGCTTCCATGAAGGGGGACTTCTGGCAAGAGATGGGGTGCATCTTACAACAGTTGGAAGAAACATTTTTGCCAACAGTCTCAAGAATTTGATCAGGAGGGCTTTAAACTGAGTGAAATGGGGGAGGGAGACAGTATTCTGGAAGGCAAAAGGGCTGGAGAAAATAGTCAAACTGTCATAGAGGGAACAAGGCAAACAGCGCAAGGACACAACAGTGGGAGGCAAAAAAACTTGCACAGGCAGCAAGTAAAGGAAACACATGGTCTTAGATGTCTCTACACTAATGCACAGAGCATGAGAAATAAGCAAGATGAACCTGAACTCCTAGCACTACAAAACAAATATGATATAATAGGCATTACTGAAACCTGGTGGGACGAGTCACATGATTGGAATGTAGGAATAGAGGGGTATAACCTTTATAGGAGAAACAGGCCAAACAGGAAAGGAGGAGGAATAGCATTATATGTCAGGGATATTTACACCAGTGAAGAGCTGTTCGGCAGTGGAACGCACTCCCTCGGAGCGTGGAGGGGTCTCCTTCTTTGGAGGTCTTTAAACAGAGGCTGGATGGCCATCTGTTGGGGATGCTTTGATCGTGATTTCCTGCGTGGCAGGGGGTTGGACTGGATGGCTCTCATGGTATATTATATATTATATAATATATAATATATTATATTATATAATATATTATATAATATATAAACTCCACACGCACTCCTACCCAACCATTCTCTGAAGATGCCAGCCGCAGATGCAGGCGAAACATCAGAAAGAAACTTCCAGAACACAGCCTCACAGCCTGGAAAAAAACCCAAGGAAAATCTATGGATGCCGGTCGTGAAAGTCTTCGACTTCACATTGAATATCCCTTCAATGGTTGCCCTGTGTTTTTGCTCCTTTAGTACTATTTTACATGACCAGAAAAAATAAATTAAATAGCTTTTCTTAACTGAAACACTTCTGGTCACATGTTGGACTACTTTCCTATAAAAGGAAACAAAAATCCCTGTACATAAAAACATTATGCATGAGATTCAACTTAGCCTTCTCCATGGCACCATTTTTCTGCTCCCTGTATAGAATTGTCTGGATCCAGGTTGTGTTGAAGAATGCAACAGATTTGAGATTGAGATATACCGTAGTCTCTTCCATGAGTGACTGCAGCCCAGGATTGTAGGCATGGAGTGGGTGGGTGTGGGTGGGTGTGGGAGTGCACCTATGTGCAAAATGAGGGCATTGCCCCTCAATAAAAATTCTCTCCCACCCAATGAATTTTTTCTTCAGTCTTCAAATTTCTAACATTGCAGTAACTCATTCCCACTCTCACTCTCGGGAATGCTAGAAATTTGGGAACTGAAGGGAAACTTAATGGGGGGGAGGGCAGAACTCATATTGGGAAGGCAATGCCCTCATTTTGCCTTCTCTGTAGCTACACCCCTGACCGTCTCACTTTCTCCCTGTGTGTGTGTTTCATGCAATCTGCTTGAAGGAGCAAACTTGAGGGAGGGCAGTTCCTGTAACAGCATATCCCTTATAAAAAGACATGTCCTCTGAGAAGTTATACTGCTTATCTGAGGCAAGGTTTTATTTATTATATCTGACCTGAGTTCAAGTCCCAGTGGCACCTCTAAGATGTTTTCTTTACTCTTATAAGGTAAAGCCGTTCTATGATAATCCGTCTGCAGGGACCTGACAGGAAAAAAATCCTGAGGAGCTCTTCCTACTGTGCATAGTCATCTGATCATCGTGCTAAAAGGAGCACACAGCAGAATATGCCATAGAGGCTTTTAAAAGGCTCCTACATGAAGGAGGTTTATTAAATGCCCACTGAAGAAAGGAAGGGATGGCAGGTCACTTACTTCTTTATCATGACATTTAGGAAAGGAAGTCTGAGCTGCAAAGACTGAATGTGAGCTAGTGGGATTCCCTTGTGGGTGTGTTTCTAGAAGAGCAGAGCTACACTGTATAACACAGGGCTCCACCAAAAACAAAATTCCTGTGTTTTCAGCACCACTACTATCCCAATAAATTGAATCAACTTGCTATGCATTGTGTTGTCACAACATATATTTTTCTGTTTTCATCATTTCTGTGACATTGTGGAAGTGCACGATGTCATGATTATATGATACTGGGTAAGTAAAGCTTTGTAATATTGTGGGAGGAGGAAGGGGAACAGAATAAGTGATACGTTATGGATGAAATTGTACATTAAAAGGGAAACTTGGCTGAGAGATTCCCTTTTCAGCTTATTTGTCAAGTTAGAAGTTCTGCCCTATGATGGCCATTAAAAAATCCTAGCCCTTCATAGCTGCTTAGAAGAGCATATATGACTGCAATATGGCTCTCGTACTATCAAGAAACATTTTGGTCAACCTTGTATCAGAATTTGACTTTGAAATGATAGACATATCGGCCTGAATCTTATTGGTAGTTGCAACCAGAATAGATCCATTGAATCAACTGCTGAATGTTGAGTTAATGTTTATGTAAATTCCATTGGTTCAGTGAGTCTACTCTTATTAGGACTACCAATAGAATTCAAAATATTCGTTAATAAGAGTTACATGTTTTAATTGAACAAGTAATGGGTGTGTGTTGAAGCTAGAGCTTTTCAGCTGAAGTTTTCAATTGTTTTAGTAGTGAATGTAAGAGTAGTAGAGACAATGAACTGAACAAAGTTCACTGTGGGACAAATGTCTCAGGGTTTTTTTCACACTACACATTTATAGCACTATGATTTCACTTTAACTGCCATAGCTACATCTTAGGGAATCCTGAGGTTTATAGTTTTGGGAAGCAGTAGAGAAGCTCCATGGCTGAGAATTCTGAAAACCTGTCTCAAAGCTGCAAATCCCAGGCTTCTCCAGGATGTTGCCTTGGCAGTTGAAGTGGCATATCGTGCCTTGGCAGGTCATCCTATTGAAGCCCTGGCTGATCTCTGGACCAGGGAAACCAGGGAAACAGCCAGGGCAGTGGACACAATTGCCCCTAGTGTGCCCTCCCACAAAGTGAAGCCAAATGAACCTCCTGATTCACTAGGGAGCTGGCAGTGTTGAAACAAGTGAGATGAGACTAAAGCATCAATGGCAGAAGACTCAGAGCGGGTCCAATTGAACACAAGTGGAAGGCCTACACTGTAGTGGAAGGCCTACACTGTAGTGATGGTGGCTGCAAAGAAATTGCAGTATACTTCTCTGCTACTATTGCATCTACATTGTGTTGTCCAGTGGAGCTATCTCAAGTGGTCAGGGACCTTTTACATTCTGACACACAAGAAGTAAACAAAGACCACTCAACAGTCCACTGTGAAGAATTTGCAAGGCACCTTGCAGACAAAATCGTTCTGATTCATTCTGACTTCAGTGCTGTGGTTGAGACAGATCCAATGGATGTAATCATGGCACCTGCTTGTCCTGTGTTATTGGATAAGTTTCAATTTGTGCAGCCTAAGGATGTGGACAGGATTCTTGGAGAAGTGAGAGCCACCACATGTATACTGGATCCTTGCCCTTCCTGGCTTCTGAAAGCAGCTAGAGAGGGACTGGTCGAGTGGATAAGGGGAGTGGTGAATGCCTCACTGCAGCAAGGGAAGTTGTCATCCTGCCTAAAAGTGGCTATAGTGAGACCATAACTAAAAAAAGGCCTCCCTGGATCCCACCTTTCTGAATAATTATCGGCCAGTCTCTAACACCCCATTTTTAGACAAGGTTCCAGAGCATGTGGTGGCCTCCTAGCTGCAGGGGTTTCTGGATGAAACAGGATCTAGATCCATTTCAATCTGCCTTCAGGCCTGGTGGAGTCTCCTTCTTTGGAGGTTTTTAAACAAAAGCTGGATGTCTATTTGTCAGGAATGATTTGATTGTGTATTCCTGTGTGGCAGGGGGTAGGACTGGATGGCCCTTGTGGTCTTTTCCAACTCTATGATTCTATGATTCTACCTGTATGAGCCAGGATATGCCAGCTCCCCGCTGATGTATCCTTCCCACAGATCAGGCCTGTTCTTTCTCTGTTACCTGGATGGAAATGGCCGGAATCCAGATGGGCACACCAATCTGTCACTGCAGCTGCCGCCATCTCCCAAAAGTGAGGAAGCCGGCCTGCAACATGTGACCAAGGCCCCCTGCATGTGACCAGCCTTGGTCACATGCTGTGGGACCTCTTCCTGCTTTGGAAGAGCCAATTTGCCAGGACAGGCTCCTGCAGACACACAGGGTCCAATCCATTCCTTCCCAGCAGGAATGCATTAAAGCAGGCATTTTTTAAAAACTCAGTAAAGGGGTCTACCCCATCTTCCCCCTGTCTGAGCCGCATATATGCCCCGGGGCGGTGAGGGCTGCCTGAGGGTCAAAAGCACTGTCATCAGGACTTCAGGGCCCTAGGACAGGACTATATTGCCCATGTAGAAAAGCCCCTAAAGAAACAAAAAATAATAACCACAAATAATTTATATAACTTTAAAGTAGACAATGAAAACATTGAAATAGTTCTAGATTTCCCATACCTTGGCTCAGAATGGAGACTGCAGTCAAGAAATCAGAAGAAGACTTGGAAGGGCAGCTATGAAGAAACTAGACAAGAAATTAGATATATCATTGAATACTGAAGTTAGGATTGTCCATGCCATCATACTTCCCATTTCTATGTATGGTTGTGAAAACTGGAGAGTGAAGAAAGCTGATAGGAACAAAATCAACTCATTTGAAATGTGGTGATGGAGAAGTGGACTGATGGAGAAGTGGACTGCTAAAAAGACAAATTAATGGGTCCTAGAACAAATCAAGGCTGAACTCTCTCTTGAAGCCAAGATGACTAAACTGAGACTGTTGTACTTTGTGGATATATCATGAGAAGACATGACTCACTAGAAAAGACAATAATGCTTGGTAAGGTAGAAGGCAGTAGGCTAAGAGGAAGACTGCAGTATAGGCTGATAGGCTCCATCAAGGGAGCCATGGCCCTGAGCCTGCAAGTCCTGAGCAGGGCTGTTGAGGATAGAGTGACTTGGAGGTCTCTCATTCATGAGGTCACCATAATTTGAAGTTGACTTGTCAACAGTTAACAACCCAGGCAGCAGAGTGAAAATATGGCCACAGTGCTTTTAAAACCTTACACTTCTGTAGAGATAACTTGTATATGCTCATGTGCTGTAAGACACATTGGGCCCCATATTGGGAGAGAGGTGGGCTTTAAATTAAATAAAATCAACCTAGAATGTGTCATTGTCATGTCCTTTACAGATATCTCAAGCATAAGCCTCTTGGCATTCATATTTTTCAGCGTGGGTGAATATTGTTAATACAGAGCAGAAAGTAGATGATCACCATTTGGAAAAGAAGAAAAAAATATCCTGGTAAATGTTTACATTTATAATCACACTGCAGACTTACATGTGAGTTGAGTGAGACAAAGTCATTTTACACGATGCAGTAGGGCACTGTCTGTGTGAACATCCTGCGTTTAACTTTTAGTAACTGTTAGTTTTGTCCTGGAGGGTTAATCTTTGTAATACTCCAAGTACACGAAACTGTTGAACCTGCAGAAATGGATGTAACCACATAGCCCACAAGGGACCAGTGTGTATTTAAAGTCTGTACTACACAGAGCCATATTTTGAGCTATGCTGTGGGACCCAGCTGTCTTCCAGAGTCTGCCAAGACTCTTTAGCCACTTTACATCTGCTACAAGACCCAGAAGAACTCACTGATGCTCCAGAAACACCTCTTTCATAATAGAGATCACAAACAGTCTTCACTGCCAGAAAAAGAAAAGGTACTATTTACAAATTGTTTACTGTGCCTATTATATTTTTGGGGAATGTATATGCCTTCAAATTATTGTGTTTTGATTTTTTTGCAGGCAGAGAAGTGGGGAGGGGGTTGTGGGGGGGAGGTGTGTTTTCTATAAGCATAGAGCTCAGCTTCATTTGCCAGGTCACACATACTTAATATTTAGAAAATTGGTATTTTGAAACAATGAGGTTCTTATAGTGTTTTGGACCATCAATAAGGTAGAGTTAAATGGGTTGGCTGGGTGCTGGGAGGTCAACATTTATTTTTCTTTTGTAACCTGGATCACCTTTTCAGGCAAGAGTCAGTTGTACTGTATATAAATTACATAGACAGTAATTAATGGATAGAAGCCACACAGAGGCTAATGGGGTGACAGTTCTTACACCCATGAAGTGATAAGATAACAAGGACATGCACTGAACTAGGAGAGGGATGAACTCTGAATGAATCAAGGCCAGTGGAAAACACATTTATGGGGTAGAGGACAGGTTTTAGGCAGAACCCACAATGTACAGGCATCAGTTGTGTCAAATGCCCTGCCACGTAGATAGCATTCACACACCATTGGTAGCCCCCGCCAGTACTGCGCACAGCAGTGTTGTCATGGAAACTTTCCATGATCTTCATGACAGATACACTTGGTGGGTGGCTCTCAGTAGAAGTGTGATTTTGGAAATTTGAAATGAAATAAATAAGCACACCTATGATCAGGACAGCATGCAACAGGAAGTTTCATGGTTGCTGTCTATTCCACTCACCCTGACCACCATCCAGGAGTCCTGCCAGGGAGGACCAGCCTGTCAGATGTCTTCTTTATACCAGACAGATTGGCTGGTGGAATCATATCTCAGCACCATTAAAACAATTTCCTTCTTCCCTGGTTTGTTTCTGAGCTCGGCTCATCATGTGCACATAATTGTTTGCCCCCAAGTGCCTCATCAGGCTTCACTGGTTGGTGGAGGGCTGTGTGTGGAAGTGATAGCCCTTCCTACCCTGCACTGAGCCCCTGGTTTTCCCACTGCTGCTAGTGGCAGGAAACCCTCTGTCTTGCAATCCAGAGAACACTATTCCCTGCACATCCCCTCCAATCCAGCTGATCCACTGAGGCAGAGGCAAAGTGTGTGTGATGGGGGGGGTCTCCACCAGCTTTATGGGCCTGAGGGGGAGGGGATCAAGGGTCACAACCACTTTAGGGGTCCCAAGAGCCCATCAACCCTCCCAATTTGATTTTTTAAATATTTGGTTTACTTTATAGAAGCCCCCTACCCCCCACTCAGGGGAGTGCAGCCCCCATAGTTTCACAGGGAGCCAATGCAACCCCCTCCTAATCCCAAGCAGTTTCCTACCCATCTTTCCTCTCCCTACTCCACCAAATCACATGGGGGCAAAATAAGGGGATTGCTTCCTACATAAGATGTCTGGGGGCCCCACAGATAATTTTCTTTTAGTCCCTAAATTTCTACCATCTCAGAGAGTGAGACATCAAATATAATTCACACCTAGAACTCTTCCATTTGCTGTGTTCACATTCCCTCAGAAACTTTGCCCACCTCTTTTCTTGGGATGTCTAAACTGTAGGTCTAAATGCCCAAGTAAAGTTTTAAGTTACTGCAAGGTTAGAAATTTGGGGACTGAAGGAAAATGTCATGGAGGCCAGAATTCTTACTGGAGGCAGTACCCTCATTTTGCCCTCTCTTGTAGCTAACACCCCTGGGCTTTCTTCTTGGTGACTCCACTCTCACATGATTGCTTCAGTGACTGAGTGGAATAGTGTAAGTAAAGGCAAGACCCAGTTTAGAAGCTACAGAGGGTGGCAACCAAAGACATGCCTTTTTGGGTTGTGGTGCCCTGCCTTTGGAACGCCTTGCCCAGGGAGCCTTGCTTGATGCCTACATTGTTATATTTAAGGTAGCAAGCAAAGATCTTTGTATTCTCTCTGACTTAAATCTTTTTACAGCCTTGAGAAGCTGAACAAAAATGTAGCTCTCCCCAGTTTGTACATTTGTTGATTTATTGTGTTTTACTTGCTGATTTACTCACTTTTTGGTATTGTTTGGTTTCTCTTGTGAGAGTATTCATGTTAAAGATGTAGGATACAAATTTAAAAATAAAGGAAAGGGTAAAATAATACCAGTGTCTCCAAGGGGAGTCTGTTACTGTTCTGATCAGTGAGTAGATTTCCTTCTCTTACAAGAGAGGGTACTCTCTCAGTTTTGGCAGAGCTTGGGTAGGATACTTTTTTGGACAGCCACGCCTAGAATACCTGATGATTCTGGGAGTTGTAGTCCCAAAAAGCAGCTTTCCAAAGCTCTTATTTCTGGTAATCCCATGCATTGTGATCAGGACTTCTCCTGTCTGCTTAGTTTCTTCTTTACACAAATCCATCACTCTTTCTTGGTCACAGGCTGAGGGAATGGAGAGTTCATTTGCTTTGACTGTATATAAAGTTTAACATTTGTTTTTAATTCCACAGTTCAGAAAATCACTGTAGCCTGTAGAACGCCCCAACGGTTTACATTATGGCAACTGCAGTCATGCATATGCATAGATCCATAGAGGTCTCCAGCTCCAGCTCCAGCTCCAGTTCAGTGCATCACATGTCTCAGACTACCAAAATTATGGGAGGCAAGTATCACGATGAACTTCCAGAAGGCCAGATTCTGGCCTGTCAATGAGAAACAAAATCCATTGTTCCCACTCCAGCTAAAGTTGGTTGTGACAGCATCCCATAGAAAGAAGCAGGACTTCTTCGTTACTGTTGTCCTCCTCCATCTCCATGATCGTCATCTGTATTTACTGTTTAACTAAAGGTTAGCATGTTGTACTTAACATGAGTCATAACCAACTTTAGCTGCTTTGTGGCTTGTGTGTTGATGCTGACATTTTGTTACATGTATTCATTTACATTTGCTTACATTTCCACAGGATTTGATTGATCTTCTCTCAGTGTATGAAGTTAAATAACCAGATTCCATATGTTCAAACAAAACAGTATGCCCTTCCAAGGATCCAGCTTGATTTGCACTTGCTCCCACCCTGTCACCCACATGAGTGAATGTAACATAAACTCTTGAGTTGTGGTGACCTTCTGAGACTGGCCCAGGGCCTGAGAAGGTAGCAATGTATGCCCCCCCCCGCATCACATTGCGTAGTAATTCTCAAGTCAGCCAAGTTACCTTGGCACCTGAGGCAAAAAATACCACCAGCCCTTCTCCCTGCCACTGGCACTAAAAGCTTCAGTATTCATAAATTAAATAGCCAACATTGTTCTGCCCTTTCATGACAAGCAAATAACCCTTCTGATTTTGAGGTGGCTACCTCACTCTGCCTATGGGTAGGGCTGACCTCGTGATGTTCTCTATGCATGCTTTCATGCAAGAGGTGTGATCTTTTTAAGGCTCGCAGTAGCAGTAAGATTCTCAAATAGGTGTTCTGATGCCTTAAATATTATCATCATTTATTACCATCATTTATGAAGAGCCTGTTGTGATTCCTTCTTTATATTTTTTCCTTATTGAGATATTTCTATACCATTTTCAATTCCCCAAATCCCGAAGCTGTTTCTAATACTGCATATTAAGAACCCCAAAATGGATGACTGTTGGGTACTACCTGTCTCTCTTCTTTTAGATCCCAGTCCCATGTTTATCTTCTCCATATAGACGTCTGATTAATGTCACTGCTATTGTGTATCCCTTTAGAGCTTATCATACACTGAAGTACAGTGGCAGGGCAGCCAGAAAATTCTGCTTTCCATGCTGCCTTACTGCATGATGTTGTCATTCCTCCAGTGTTCTGCCATTCCAGTCCTGTGGGAGACTTCAGTAAAACCATGTCTTTTTACTAACTGGAAAAAATCCATTCGTAAAAAGACACAGTTTTACCTCAGTCTCCCACAGGACCAGAATGGCAGAACACTGGAAGAACAACGATGTTATGTGGTAAGGCAGCACAGAAAGTGGAACCTTCTGGCTGCCCTGCTGTTTTACTTCAGTGGGCAATAAGCCTCTTTGTCTTTATTCCCTTTTCATTTATATTGTAATCTCCTTGGGGCAGAGAACTGTCTTTGCTCTGCCGACCATCACTGATGAAGACAAAGTCTGAATAGTCTATTGGGTTAGATGTCATTAAGCTGATTATAATATAACCTATCAAATTTAGTTTGCAGGTGTATCAGTTATCTTGAAATATATGCAAAAGTCCTGGGCTTGGACACATAGCAGAGACAGGAGAGACACCTGTCATAAACATGCTGTTCTGTTATAGCAATGATTCTTAGGAGATTTTCAGACTACACTGTTATAGTGTTACTATTCCACTTTAACTGCTTTGGCTTCCTCCTGTGGAATTCTGGGGTTTGTAGTTAATGAGGCCTAAGATCTCTCTGGCTGAGAGTTGTAAATGCCCTTCCTAAACCGCAAATCCCAGGGTTCAAGAGGAGGCAGCCATAGCAAATAAAGTGGAATAGTAACACTATAACAGTGTTGTCTGAAAATCTCCTTAGTCTGGGGTCCCCAAAATTGTTAGACTACAACTCCCTGACCCCAGATGTGAATTCTAGGAGATGATGTCCAACGACATTGTGGGACCCAATTTTGAGAACAACCCTGTTAGAGGAAGCCACTAAAAAGCCATTAATTGCTATTTCCACTTATTATTACAGTGGGCCCTCAGTATCCATTGAGATTTGTTTCCAGGACCCCGACCCCCCGTGGATACCTAAATCTATGGATGCTGAAGTCCCATTATATACAATGGCATAGTAAAATGGTGTCCCTTATATAAAATGGCAAAATTAAGGTTTGTGTCTTGGAATTTTGTGTGTGTGTGTGGGGACATTTTCAAGCCATGGATGGTGGAATCCATGGATGCCAAATCTATGGATACAGAGGGCTAACTGTACTTGATCAGTACTTTTTATTGTATTTGTCTATAGCCACTTTGGGACCTATATTGGGAGAAAGGTGGGATATAGATCAAAATAATACATAAAATAATAAATATTTGACTGAAATCCATTACAAACCAATAAAACTTTTTTTAATATAATAATATCATATGGACAGACAGGCTGGTATGGTTGAAACAGTTGATCATGTTCTGCTATACTGACTGGGTAATAAGGATATTTGTTCCCATTTTATAGATCTGATTTTGGAAAAGTTTCCAGGCAGATCTAATAGCTTTTATGCATCCTTTCTTCCTTCAGATTCCTCTAAAAAACTATATTAAGGTTACAGTTTTCTATGTTAGCATGTTCCACTAAGAGCAAGTTGGTCAAATCCCATCATGGCTCACCCTAATTCCAGTGACTGCTATCTGGTACTGATTTAGAAGCTGGTTGTTAAACAACCATTTATGTATACATACAGGAATTCTTGTACTTGAGAAATGTTTTTAAACATGATTTTCTGATATGTTCTGCTTTTATCCTTTTTATGACTGATCTGTGATCATAATAAACTTGATTGAAAATACAAAAAAAATTGGGTTCGTGAATCCTTAGAAAGTTCGCTACAATAACATTCAGAATGGTTGCACAAGTACTTTTTGAAGCCTTAGCATATACAGCTGTTTTATATGTAATATATAGATCACAATCTGACAGTAACCACCATATCTGCGGGACTCCCACCCTATAGGGATAACAGGACCCCTATGGTCATAAAACCCAGTTATTGTTTTATATTGAGCACTCATTGGGGAAGGGAGAGAACACTCAGGATTTAATTCTCAAATAAAATAATGAACTATTCAGCTGCACAAAATATCCTCTTGAATATTTTTTCTGAAATCTGGACATTCATTTGATATGACAAATGTATGCTTTTCCCTGACAGATGAGGTGGTTTCTCAGAAATCCTCTTCCGTTGTGGAGTCCTTCAGCATGATATCTCGCTCTCTTGAAATACCTGCAGGAGAGAGCATCCCAGAATTCGTGGAGAAACCCCACCCGCTAACAATCACTGAAGGTAAGCAGCGGTTGTCCCTATACAAATGGCAGACTCAGTGGTTCAAGGTCCAGGCTGCATGTAGCCAAAACTGCACCATGGCTCATTGGCAACTGACCTCAGTTGCTGCTGGACAAGCATTTTACCTGATGGATGCTGTGACTGGTGATAGGAGACCAAAAATGAGGAAGGATGGCCAATGAAATGGAGTAACCTAAGCAGGAACATTCATTTTCTTCCAAATTCCATTTGTGCATCCTAACTAAAATTACCCCATCTTACAGGTAGCACAACAGTCTCTTAAGAGTCAAACAAAAATGCTGAATTAAGCTAAATGAAAGATATGAACCAAGAACCAACGGTATACCTTGGCAACCTCTGTTAGCAGAATTAGGCCTCTCTTCCCCTCTTCCTTAGCTGCAGCCATCTGTGGTGCAACCCCCCAGTGGGTTTCCTAGCCCTCCATAACAGGTTTTGAGGGTGTTCAGGGGGCTGCAGATGGAACATCCATTTCAGCAGAAGCAGCTGTACACAGGTCAACACACATGTAGCTACTCTTTAGCATTCATGTGCCAAGTCGAGTTGGGTTCAGGAGACTTAAACATTAATTCTGGCACACGGACAGTCAGCATTTCATTCAGTGTTACTTCATGTTTATCAACAGGGGACAAAGCTGTCTTTCGAGCCAAAGTGAAGGGCAACCCAAAACCTTCTGTAACATGGAAAAGAGAAAGTGGAATACCAATCAAGGAAGGCTCAAAGATGTTTTTTGACAGCATCAATAAGGAGTACATCCTTAAGGTAATGGCTTTTAAATGTGTGGCTTTTAAAATCCCTTTTCTTAGCACATTTTACTTATCTGCTTCCTAGTACAATGTAGGTAACATTTTTAAGAGTAGGCTTCACCATTTGCGGTGGTCAGCCCCTAGTCATGCCAGCAACAGATATAGTCAGGACCACATTTCTTTGCTTGGTGTCCTTGTATAAAGGCACCTTTGAAGTAGGGATGGGTGAGAATTTAATTACAGTTTGTTTGTTTTTAAAAGAACTTACCCAAATTTGCAAATTTCATCATATTCAGGGTAGATGGAACTAAAAAAAAAATTAATGTGGGAGAAACCAAAATTGAAAGAATCAACTATTCAGGTCAATGGTTTTGAATACAGTACTTAATTTTTAAAAGCCTGAGCTTGAATTCCTGTATATTCAAGCATGTTAGTGCTGAATTAGAGTTGCTATCTGCATTTTTTTCCTTCTCATTCTGAACACCCATGTGGTCTGGCCATACAGAATGATTCCCTTCATGCACCATTTGGTGGTTGCAAGTGGGGAACAATTTATTTTCCATCCATTTTATGAGAATGTATCAACCAATATTATGTTTTCTGCATTCCAAGATTCTCTGGATCTTTCTTTATACAGTAGGACCCCCGTATCCACTGATTCAATTATCCATGGGACACAAAACAGCACATCTGCCATAGGGTTTTGCTAGAAAATGTGTCCTCTCTAGCCATTTTCTATGTCCTCCAAGGCAACTCTATGGAATTTTAAACCAGAAGTCCCATTATTTTCAATGGTGTTTGCTATTATCCATTGTTTTCTGTATCCACGCCTCCCTAGAACCAATCCCCAGGGGATATGGGGGTCCTACTATACTCCTTTTCTTTCAAAGTCCATTTTTACTACCCATCCCTTATCTGTAGTGCAGAAGAAAGCTACATATAAGTGTGTGCACACCTCTCTCTCTCTCTCTCTCTCTCTCTCTGTATACATTCACATGTGGCCCACTGACATCCCCAACCCAGCAAGTGTCACACGTGGCTCTTGAGGCCTAAAAGTTTTTGTACTCCTCTTGGCTATTTGCTTCCTTTGTTTTACTAGTTTCGAACAACACAGAGAATTGGTTTGGGTTGAATTTATTTTGTCTGTTTTTGTTACCTGAATTGTGTGGAAGTCTATGGGGACCCTCTAATGCCTGAATATTAATTTGGGGAATATTTAATTAGCTCAAAATGGCAGCAAGAGGCCAAGTAATGGCAGGATCTTTTGACCTATGTATTACAGTAATCGCTGAGGAGACTACAAGCCATAATGTATAATTAAATTATTTTTACTGGAAATTAATCTTAACAACATTCACACAGACACTCAGGCTTCAAGCAATCACCCAAGACTAACAAAGAAAGTAGGAAGCATTTGGATAGAGGAATATAGTAAGGGGACAGTGTGTTATATGATACTGATCCTGGAGAGCTGAGATCACAAAATAAACCAGCAGAGGGGAGGTCCAGAAGGCAGAATAGTGACACAAACTGACATGGAGTCAGAAAGCAGGAGGTCCATGCACACTTGGGTGGAGTTTTAGGTTGATATTTATATCTGATAATTCTCCTGAAGGGATGGGGTTTAGAGTGGAATACAATACAACATATTTCTGAGTTCCCAGGACTAAACAAAACGTACTCTGGAAGAGTTAACGACAGTTAATGGGCAATGTATTTAGAATTGAATAGGAGCAGGCAAGGTCTTTTGTTGGGGAGGAAGGGAAGAGGAAAAACCCATTTTGCAAACATCGAGGATTCTGCTATTGTTGAGTGGGTTCGTGGATGATTCATCTCCAGCTATTAACTCTGACCTGAGTATTACTTTGGGGAATTTCCAAAGGCCCCTTCCCTCAGTTATACATGACTCCAGCCTTGATATCTGGTGGGGGAGGGTGTCTCTGGTTTAGCTGCTAACCACATGGAAGGCCACATCAAGCCAAATTATTGTAAATATTGCCAATTAGGCAATATTCCAAGATGGGGGCTATCAGAGTAGGTAACATTTTCTTTTCAAAAAATGGTAAATCCCAAATGCCTTCTACTGCAGCCCTGAAAATTGGCTCCAATAATGTGTGAAGGAGCTGACGAAATCTATACTTATCCAGAAGTTAACATTTTTAATCTACTTAAATTTGACACAAGTTGGCTGAGTATTTCATGGGCCAGTTACTGTGGTTGTATCGATTCTGCAAGTGTCTCTCATGACAACTTTTGCTTTGCTTTGTCTGTGGCTTCTTCTTTGCAGGTGGAAAACCTGGCGTCAGATGATGCAGACAATTACAAGTGCATTGTATCCAATGAGCATGCTGACATTATCTACACTGTGTCTTTGATTGTGGCTGAAAGTAAGTACTAATACAACTAAACAAGAGTATGGCAGGAGCAGGGGAAGAACCCCATTAGGGAAACTGAAAGATGCCTGGAACGTTAATGTGAAGCTTTTCCTTGGACTAAAGCACATGGAAACCCTATACCAAATGCACAGTAAGGACCATAGCTCTCTGTTTCATAAGCCACAGATATTCTCTTGAACCTACAGGAGCTCTTTTTTTGTCCATTAGACAGGGTTGCCAGGTCTCGGGACACCAGCTGAAGTCTGAGGAAACTGCTGTGTTTCTTTGGGTCTCCAAGTGGGGAGGCAAATCTTAGGACAAGTAGTACTGGAAAAAGAGGAAGGAAGCTGCTTTTTTGTACATGAGGTGGCTTTAAATCCTGGGTGCCCATTTCTATCCATTCTAAGTCAGCTCCAAAGGTTCCCTAGCTCAGCATTAAGGCATTTGTATGTGAGTTGTGTTTGTGCAACATCATTGAACTAAAAAGTCAGAAGTGAGGGAAGAGATGGCAGATCTTATGCCTTTTGCCTCATTGTGCCATTTGGAGCAAAGCAGGGAGTGGAGGGCCAGTGTGGTGACTTGTGAGCATTCTAGTTGTACAAGCCCCAACAACAAGGTCACAATTAAAAATTAAATTAAAAAATTAAAAAATAAATTAAAATTTAAAATTTAAAAATTACCCAGGGGCTGGCTGTCAGAGATGCTGTCTAACAGCAGCACAGGGCCTGGAAGAACTCTTTGTGTCATGTCAGTCCACAAGAGCTGCAAGCCCTAGTGAGAATGGAAGCAAGGTTTAAATGCTTTGTTGGTGGTGTTTTTCCTGGCTCTGGTTTGCCATATTAACTGATTAGATGGGTTTTAGGCCAATTCTGTGCCTCTTTAGCCAGGTTGCCCTTAGGTCTACTTCTGCAATCAGCTGTCCCAGAAGTAGTTCAGGCCTGCCTCCTGTCTCTTGCCTCTGTGACATCACAAAGGCTCACTGCTGTGATGTCACAAGGACACATCCCCTGGGCTTAGACTTTGGCCCTGAAAACTCAGGGAATGAGATGCTGACAATCTGGAAAGCCTGATTTAGGGAACGTGTGGCCCTTCAGATGTTATTTGACATCAGTTACCATCATTTCACACCACTGTTTAGGTTGGCTAGGGATGATGGGGGATGTAGTCCAGAAACATCCGGAGGGCCAGACATTCCCGTACTTGCCTTAGAATGTTGACTATCCCTATTTGTTTTCTGATTTTATGTTATTTTATTTTAAAGGCCAAGAAAAGCTGGATTTCAAAAAAATGTTGAAAAAAAGGTGAGATACTCCCCTCCACACACACCCCACCACTACCACCAAAGTACTTGCAACATTAACACAGTTTCTCGAGAAGGCATACTTTCCAGCCCGTTACCCAAAGCGAGCTTGCAAGATAGTTGTGGCTAAGATGCTGGATATAGTGGCAGGTTGATAGGCAGTGAGCGCTTTTCTTACAGGAGACTATGTTGCAGGAAAGAGATTGTTACAGTGAGGAGGCCAAAGTTTGACTTTCCATGCGGAGGGAGGAAGGAATTACTCAAATTTATTTATTTATTTAGACTGTCCTATTTAATCAGCACAGATTCTAGAGTAGTTTACAGTGGTAGAACTGAAGCACAATAATAAGCAAAAATAGAACAGCATATCACTCCCTTCATATAGCAAAAATCTGAGAAGCAATGAAACTGTAGAACTGGAGATTCTATAGAATTGTTTCCTAGACTCTCTAAAAAAATAAATTAAAATGCCTGGGTACAAGTGAGTCTTGAGCTGAAACCAAAGTATCATAATGTTGGCACCAGCCAGACTTCCTTAGTAGGAAGTGGTAGTACTTAGCAGTACTTCAAAGTGAACATTCCGACACCAAAAAGTTCTTTTGTATAAAGACACACAACCCATTTCACTGGCAAAGGCTGTGGGAATCAATTTACCTGTTTATTAATTTAAAATACCTCTCCAAATCTTTGAGGTAGCTGACAGAATGGTATTAAACTCCCAATAAAACCCAACGTATTCATTGAAAGAACACAATTCAACCAAAGAAGAGTCAGAGAAAACAGCAGCACAAATGATGGCTCCTTCTGCCTTTTCTGTTTCAACTGCCAAATCTCTGTTTATGAAAAGGGAGCAGCAATGATCAATCTAATCATGGAGATCATAGAATCATAGAGTTGGAAGAGACCAGGAGGGCCATCCAGTCCAACCCTCTCCCATGCAGGAACACACAATCACAGCACTATAGGCTTTCCGTGTTTTTTCCCCCGGACTGTGAGGCCATGTTCTGGAAGAGTTTATTCCTGACGTTTCACCTGCATCTGTGGCTGGCAAGATGCTAGCCACAGATGAAGGCAAAATGTCAGGAATAAACTGTTCCAGAACACGGCTTCACAGCCTGGGGAAAAACCACGGAAAACCTATGGGTGCTGGCTGTGAAAGCCTTCGACTTCACAATCACAGCACTCCCGACAGATGGCCATTCAGCCTCTGTTTAAAAACCTCCAAAGCAGGAGACTCCACCACACTCTGAGGCAGTGTATTCCACTGTTGAACAGCTCTTACCAGGGCCAGTTTAAGGAATTTTGGGGGGCCCTGCAATGCTTTATTTTGGGGCCCCCATATGTTTATTTCAGGTCAATGTAACCTAACCTATTCATAGTACAGGATATTCAGATTACAGTAGGACCCCCATATCCACAGATTCATTATCCATGGGACACAAAACAGCACACCTACCATAGAGTCTTCCTAGAAAATGTGCCCTCCCTAGTCATTTTCTAGGTCCTCCAAGGCAACTCTATGGTATTTTAAACCAGAAGTCCCATTATTTTCACTATTAATAATGAATATTATTATGTTCCCTATTATCCACAGTTTTCAGACTCCATGCCCGCACAGAACCAATCCCCAGTGGATAAGAGGGGCCTACTGTATTACATAATTTGCCACCAATAATTTAGTTTAAAAAATATATTATAGGCACTAACAAAATATTTTTTGTTAATTAGCAATTAACGTAATGGTGTAGATTTCCTTTAAAAAAAAAAGTAGACTACAAGCTAAACATGAGTTAGCAGTGTGATGCAGCAGCAAAAAATGCCAATGTGATTCTAGGCTGCATTAATAGGAGTATAGTGTCTAGATCAAGGGAAGTAATAGTTCTGGGCACCACAATTCAGGAAGAGTATTGAGAAGCTGGAATGTGTTCAGAGGAGGGAAACCAAAATGGTGGGAGGTCTGGAAGCCATTATGCCCTATGAGGAGCAACTTAGGGAACTGGGTATGTTTAGCTGGAGAAGAGAAGGTTGAGAGGTGACATGAGAGCCATGTTTAAATATTTGAAGGGATATCATACTGAGGATGGAGCAAGCTTGTTTTCTGCTGCTCCAGAGACTAGGACATGGAGCAAAGGGTTCAAACTCCAGGCAAAGAGATTCCACCTAAACATTAGGAAGAAGTTCCTGATGGTAAGAGCTGTTTCTATAGTGGGATATGCTGCCTGGGAGTGTGGTGGAGTCTCCTTCTTCGGAGGTTTTTAAGAGAGGCTGGATGGCCATCTGTCCTGAGGGCTTTGATTGTGTGTTCCTGCAGGGCAGAAGCTGATTGGATGGGGTGGCTGTTGGGGTTCCTTCCAGCCCTATGATTCTATGATTCTAGGCTGCATTCAGAGCCTGGGAAAGTTACTTTTGGATTACACCTCTCAGAATAACCCTGCCAGCACCCTTCTCAAGGTCTGGTTGCATTGTTCCTTTTCCAGCATTCTCTAGCCCAGTGGTCTTTAAACAGAGGCTGGATGGCCATCTGTCAGGGATGCTTTGATCATGATTTCCTGCATGGCAGAATGGGGTTGGACTGGATGGCCCTTGTGGTCTCTTCCAACTCTACAATTCTATGATTCTATGATATCCTCACAGGGGGACCACAAAGGTTTGAAGACTGTTTGGCCCACCTCCTCCCTGTAGTGGAACAGTCATGTGACATGAACCAAGGCAAAGGCTGGCTGGCTTGGCCTGCACATTGCCATTCAATCCACTCCAGCCACAAACATGCAGGAAGAAGCAAGAGTGCCTCTAAGGGAAAAGGTTAATGGATGGTGTAATGGTATTGTTTTTGTTGTTAGCTATTATTATTAGGGCTTTAAATCTTGAGTTAAGTCTTGGGGCAACAAAAGATATTTAAAGGGTGTCCCTGGTAAAGAAAAAGTTAAGAACCACTGCTTAGCCCAATGGCTCTCACACAGCACTAATGGGATGCTGGTGTTTTAGTGACAACAATAAAACAATTTTTCCTAGTAATATTACTCCAAATTTTTCTTTATATTCTTTATATTCTTCTGTTAAAAGAACCAGTGTTGTAGAAGCTTCAGCATTGCCCTATGACTGTGGAGACCAGGGTTTGAATCCTTACTCAGCCATGAATACCCACTGGCTGACCTTGGGCAAGTCACACTCTCAGCCTCAAATGAAGTCAAAGTCAGACCCCCTTTGAACAAACCTTCCCTAGAAAACCCCATGGTATGTTGGCCTTAGTCAGAAATTACCTTGGAGGCACATGGGCAAACACACACAAATTCCTTTTGCAGGTTGAACTCAGTTGTCAGCAAGAGGAGGAAGCTGAAGAAGACCAAGGGGTGAAGGGAGGGAGGAAGGGGAGAGAAGGACAAGTTAAGAGCAACTGGAAAGATGGGCTGGAGGGAATCTGTGTGGAAGTTAGGAAAGGGAAGAAAGAAAGAAGGAAGGAAGGAAGAGAGGGAGGGAGGGAGAGGGGGGAAGAAAGAAAGAAAGAAAGAAAGAAAGAAAGAAGCCTTTTCTGCAGATAGAGCAGGGGAGAACAAGAGAGGACCCCCCTTCCCTCCCCCCTCTCTCTCACTCACACACATACATACACTCACCCCTCTCCGACTTGCCTTTGACGATGAACCTGGAAGGAGGGGGGAAGGGAGCAACAAACTCCCTCCAGGATCAGCCACCCAAAGAAAGCCCCGTTTTTCTCTTTCACTTTTGCTTTGGCTTTCTAGTTGAGAGACATCGTTGTTGTTTTTTTAAAGCAGGCGGGGGGGGGGTTTCCAGGAAGAGGGTTAGGTCCAGATGGGGCCCCCTGCTGGTGTGCCCCCCCCCGCAGATGCTGATTTGGCGGAATGGTTAAGCTGGCCCTGGCTCTTACAGTCAGGAAGTTATTCCTAATGTCAAGTTAAGGAGCCTAGTAACTTGACCAGCCTTAGGCACAACGCACTTTGACATGTGGTTATGGTGGGTGTCATTTACTGCTTTACTCCAGGAAACAAAATGGCTTGGGCTTCTAAGAATACTAGGAACTGTAATTTTGTGAGGAAGCTGGAGTGTCCCTGTTCTTCTCTGACTAAAACATGCAGAATGATAACCCTGTGACCTTATTTGCTGTGCACATAGAGGGCCTCCAGCTCCAAAGAAAAAAGAGAAGAAGGTGATTGGTGAAAAAGAAATGCTGGAGATTCTCTCCAAGGTACCCAAGAAAGACTTTGAGAGGGTCTGCATGGAATATGGCTTCACAGATTTCCGAGGACTTCTTAGAAAGCTAAAGGAAATGAAGAAAAAAGTAGAAGTTGAGGTTAGTGATGCTTTCAACCTTTGGAGGGCTGAGCTGATGTATCTTTCTACTTCTGCATGTATCACAAACCTGCATATATTTTAAATGTATTGCAGTAATTTTCTTCAGATGTCTTTTATCTTATCTGGATTTTAAGGAGAAAAGGGCTAGATCATAAGCTAGAGTAAAATATGTCAGTTATAAAGCCTAGAATGTAGATTTTTATCTTTAGATTTTTATCTTTAGAAGTGAAAAGCAGTAAGAGCTTCTTTTTAATAATAATAATAATAATAATAATAATTAACGAAGTAACAAAATTAAAAATAACAAAGTAAATGAACACACAAACACTGAAACAAAGCTAAGAATATGCAAATTAAACAGGACAATTCATAAAAAGAGCATCCTGTGCTTCATTTTCACATTCTCACCCGGACGTTTTCTCACTTGAGGACCACCCATTCATGCTGTAAAGTTGCAATAACAATGGGACGTGGTTTCACAGGCCATCAATACAGCAAAAAAAGTGATATTGAAGATCTGTTGATGACTTGTTCCATCAGTTAGAGGCAACACCTTTTTTGCGGCTGGAGCACATGGTAACCATGCAAAGAAGACAATGTCATGCGATAGCAGAGCCTGTTTGCACTACTGTGATGTCGTAATCATGCGATATTTGCTGCGTCTGATAATGTCTTAAGCATCACACATTTTCTCTCTCTTTCAGGCACATACACTCCCCACCCACCCCAAAAACATTGTTCCTTTTGGCTAGCATAACAATATAATGGTAACAAAACATATATAACACAACAATATGGCATCATAATAAATGACAATAAAAACTGGGGAAAGGGGAGTTTTTTTGTGAGACTCTAAGTACACAGTATCAGTAATCAGATTTACAAATCAAAAATAGAATGCTAATGATGACAAGAATAAAGTTAAAATTTAGGGAATGGTCCAGCATTTTGATTTATTCTCCATTTATATTACAGGCTGTAAAGGTTCTGAAACCCTTGGAGGACGTTTCTGCTAAAGTGGACACAACAGCAACATTTGACTGCATTTTAGAACTCAGGGATGCTAATACAAAGATGACATGGATAAAGGTAGCCATATTTATTTATTTGATTTAAATGAGGGATGTTGGCCTGGAAGACTTTAGAAAAAGGAGCAGAAGAATATCTGCCACAGTTTTTCCTGCAAAGCCACCTCACTGGCTAACTACATCTGAAGCCGCTTGAATCCAGGTCACAACGTCTGGTATTCAACAAGGGAAAAGATGGGAGAGTGGCACTGAAAACTGGTGTATGTTGAAACAATTATTTCTTTGGATATTTCTTAGGCTGCTGACACACTGCACAAGTAATGCAGTTTGACACTGCTTTAATTATCATGGCTCCATCCTATGGAATCCAAGGACTTGTAGTTTGTTGTGGCAGCAGAGCTCTCTGACAGAGAAAGCTAAATATCTCATAGAATCATAGAATTGTAGAGTTGGAAGAGAGCACAAGGGCAGGAAATCATGATCAAAGCATCCCTGACAGATGGCCATCCAGCCTGTTTAAAGACCTCCAAGGAAGGAGACCCCACCACACTCCGAGGGAGTGCGTTCCACTGCCGAACAGCTCTTACTGTGAGAAAGTTCCTCCTAATGTTGAGGTAGAATCTCTGTTCCTGGAGCTTGCATAAAACTACAAATCCCAGAATTCCATAGTCACAAAGTTACACTAGGACCAGTTCATAGTTGTCACGTGATGACTAGCATATCCAAAGGAACCATCATAGATCTAACACAAGAGAATATTCATGTTGGCTTATGTGAGCTCCATGGCAATAATATAGTTTATGCATTTGGCTGTCAGTCATCACATGATAAATAAAGGGCTAATGTGTCAGGTATCCAGGTGTGTCAGGTTACGGTATTTGTTCCTGTAATTCTCAGGGTTTTTTTGTTTTTGTTTTTAAAAAGCATCCAACTGATGTTCTGCTGTCCTGGATTTTTTAAAACATTTTTTGGCAGTTCCCTAGTACCAGCTGCAACAGTTTATTCCCACCCTCAACAGGGTTTCTTTGTAATTGTAAAATATATCATTTTTACAATTTTTTAAAAATAATTATTTTACTTACAATAAAACAAACCACAAGATATATAAAACCCACACAGCAAGAAATACACAAAACATACAACTCTGCAAAACATATCAGAACAAAAAACTCTCCTCCATTCTCTTTTTTCTTCTAGACTTATAGTGCTAGAGAACACCAGTGAAGCACTATAGCACTATAACTCTAAGAAAAAATAAAAGAAGTAATGATAAAAATAGACCTTCAGACTATCAGATCACCTTAGCGAACTGTGCTCCAGTTTTTAAAAAACCTTTGGAAGCAGATGCAAGAAAACACAGCAAGTAGAACCCAAAAAGAATGGAACAAGTGGACACGGAGGCAACAACAAACCTGCGAAATGCAGGCAAACTTTATTTTGCAAGGACTTATCCTTCTTTAAACCAATCTGGAAGAGGCCAAAGTCTTATGCATCGCTGTGTCAATTATCTTAAATATCCTTTCCTTCCAGTTTGAATGCCATGTGTATCTAACTATACTGTTTACTTTCAAAAATGTCAACATTTTCTTTTTCCAGGATGATGAACCTTTGCGTCTCCAGTATTCTTTAGGAAAGTATGAAACAAAACAGATGGGCACTAAATTTATGCTCTACATTACCAACGTGACTGAAAAGGACATGGGCGTATACACTCTGCATGTAGGCGATAAGCAACTCTCTGCAAGATTGCGTGTAATAGGTAAGACAATTTTTATAATGCATATGAAAAAGAAAAATGAGTCATATCATCAGCTTGTACAAGTCACAACCATGTTTATTTCTGTAGAGCTGCTCTGATATATACAATCTGAGGTTGTGGCTCATATTTCAGAAACATCTCCACTCTTGCAGCCAAATATACACAGTGAAGGTTACTGTATGTCTCCACTTGTTCTCTTTAACAGATGAGCCTCTGACGTTTTTGGCAGACCTGAAACCTCTGAAAATAACGGAGAGGCAGACTGCTGTCTTTGAGATACGTCTCTCCAAAAAGGTGCCCAATTTTGCCTGGAAGTTCAATGGGAAAGAGCTGAAGCGAGATGACAAGTATGAAATCATCACATCGGAAGATGGCTTAACTCATACCCTGAAAATTAAAGATGTTCGCCCAAGTGACGTGGGTGAAGTCAGTTTTGAAACTGGAGATCTGGTAACCAAGGCCGAACTTTTAATTCAGAGTAAGAGTAACCCAATCTTTAAAACAAAGAATTTGAACCAGTGCTTTCATGCTTCCTGTTTAGTGGCTAGGGAAAAATGTGGGAAATTATTATTCTGTCATGATATGATCTTACTTACTGATTAGGGCTGCTGACACACTGCAGAAATAATGCAGCTCGACACTGCTTTAACTATCATGGCTCCATCCTATGGAATCCTGGGATTTGTAATTTGTTGTGGCACCAGAGCTCTCTGACAGAGAAAGCTAAGGGGGCATCTATACGAGCCCCCAAAACCCAGGGTGCCCTGAAGCAATGACAATTTGCACCAGCTGCGACTTGTCTTAATTTTTTTTTGTTCCCATAAGCTTCAAATTGAAGATGGCAACCACAAGTGATTTAATCATGTTTGTATTTACCTCAATCCTGTTCTATGAGTGCTTAAATATACATGGTTGTTATTTTTTGTGGTTCTTTGCCACAAGTCAACTGCAATGTATGGCAACCCTATGAATAAGCAACCTTTCAAAACCCCAGTTATTAACAGTTGTGCAAACTTAGGGCCAGTCTAGCCAATGGAATAAAATGTGAATTGGTGCACAGAAACACCCATTTGCAGCAGTTATCATCTGTCTCAATGACTTTTTCTCAAGATCGCTGGTGTGTGGAGCTATCTGTGTTTCTTGTTCACATGGAAGCATGTCAGCAAATTAAGATGGAGGCCGTGAGTGAATTACTTGTGGTTTTGTACTCCCCAACTTGCCCCTGCCAAACAGTATTTTTTTAAAAGAAAATTATCCAAGGTGCAGAAGAGCGATCTTCCACTTAAATAACAAAAAAACAAGTAAAAAAGAAAGCCTGTTTCCTCGTGTCAGTGCATGATTGCAACAGCGAAAATCCAACATGGCAGTTCTGGGTGCTGCCTTGTTAGCAAGCTCTGCCTCCTGCTCACATCCAACCAATCAGCAATCAGCTTTGGTAATGTGAGCCAATGCTATTCAGTTGTCCTAACAGGTGAGGGTGCACATTTCTGTCGGGGTTTTTTAAAAACTCAGGAAAACCCCAGAGGTCTTGCAGCATAAAGATTTCATGTATTTTGCTCTCCCTCCCTCCGAAAAGGACAGACCGTTGCGGGATCCCATTTGGACACATGGGATTCCCCACAGATTCTAAGAGGGTGTTTTTTTTCACCATCTGGACTACCCCTTAGGGCTTTGGCTTCCTTTATTGTATCAAACCATCTGCAATGCTGTCTTCTTTTCCTACGGCTTTCCACTTTTCCCAGCAATATCATCTTTCCAATGTGTTATCTTTTTCATTATGTGTCCAAAGTGCAATGATCTCAGTTGAGTCATTTTGGCTTCTATTGAGAATTCAGGCCTGTTTTTTCCCCCTAGTTTTCTTTTTTTCTAGGACACATTTATTTGTATTTTTGGCTCTCCATAGTATTCACTGAACTCTCCTCCAGCACATTTCAAAAGGACTGACATTCCCCTCATCATCTTTCTTCACTGTCCACCTTTGATATCCATACATAGAATCAGAAATACCATGGCATGACAGTTCCTTCAATGCTGTATCTTTATACTAAAGGATCTGATATAGTTCCTTTTTAGCTGTCCTTCCAAGTCTTAGCCTTTTTCTGATTTCTTGACTACAGTCTCCATTTTGATTAATGATTGAGCCAAAGTATATAGAAGATTTTTAAAGTATTTTGATGGATTTGTAATTGGTTGACCGGCTGAACCCAAAGGGTGCTCAGCAGTGGATCCTCTTCCTCTTGGAAAGATGTGACCAGTGGAGTGCCACAGGGTTCTGTCCTGTTCTTTATCAATGACTTGGATGACGGAATTAGGGGCATACTTATCAAATTTGCAGATGACACCAAATTAGGAGGAGTAGCTAATACCCTAGAGGACAGGATCAAAAGTCAAAATGACCTGGATAGACTGGAGAGCTGGGCCAAAGCTAACAAAATGAAATTCAATACGGAGAAATGTAAGGTACTGCACTTAGGGCGGAAAAATGAAATGCATAAATATAGGATGGGAGAGACCTGGCTGAATGAGACTATGTGTGAAAGGGATCTAGGAGTCCTAGTAGACCACAAGTTGAACATGAGTCAACAGTGTGATGCGGCAGCTCAAAAGGCCAATGCGATTTTGGGCTGCATCAATAGAAATTTAGTGTCTAGATCAAGGGAAGTAATAGTGCCACTCTATTCTGCCTTGGTCAGGCCTCACCTAGAATACTGTGTCCATTTCTGGGCACCACAATTCAAAAAGGATATTGACAAATTGGAGGGTGTCTAGAAGAGGGTGACTAAAATGGTGAAAGATCTGGAAACCATGCCTTATGAGGAAAGACTTAGGGAGCTGGGTATGTTTAGCCTGGAAAAAAGACGGTTAAGAGGCGATATGATAGCCCTGTTTAAGTATTTGAAGCGGTGTCACGCTGAGGATGGAGCAGGCTTGTTTTCTGCTGCTGCAGAGACTGGAACACGGAGCAATGGATGCAAGCTCCAGGAACAGAGATTCCACCTCAACATTAGGAGGAACTTTTTGACAGTAAGAGCTGTTCAGCAGTGGAACACACTCCCTTGGAGAGTGGTGGGGTCTCCTTCCTTGGAGGTCTTTAAACAGAGGCTGGATGGCCATCTGTCAGGAATGCTTTGATTGTGTATTCCTGCATGACAGGGGGTTGGACTGGGTGGCCCTCGTGGTCTCTTCCAACTCAACAATTCTATGATTCTATGATGTCATCATCATCTTTTCTTAATTTATCTAAGATGATTATCAGATGTGGCAAATATGGCATTATAATGACGTTAGGAAACCACAAAAGGGCTTCCTTACTGCATGATGTCGTCCTTTCATGTTCTGTGGCTGTGAAGAAGGCGTTCTTTATTATAGGTGGGCCAAAGCCACTAATTGATCTCCCATGGTTTTTTTTCCATGGAATTGCTTGTGTACAAAACCACGCCCATTTTGCTGGCACAATTACAGCGTCAGCGGGGCAGTCCCTGCTAGAACACTTCCAGGTGGGAATGTGAAAACTAGATATGGGACACTTTTTATGAACCTCCCTGTTTTGCTGGTAAGTTTTAAAGTGTGTTTCAGTGCTGAAGGACATTATCAGATGGGGCCAAAATGCCCCATTACTGCCTCGCCACCTCCTATCCCATTCCTGCTGCGGAATGGAGGTAAATGTTCTCACACTTACCTCTATTCCACTGCAGGAATGGGCTCCCTTCCTCCTTGCCGGCCAGCTGTAAATGCAGCCGTCGTAAAGGCTGCCTTTACAACTGGCTGGCTGAAATCTCCCTTGTTCTCGCGAGAGAACAAGCAGGAGGGAAATTCAAAAATAACTCTCCCAGCTGTCAAAGAAAGAAATAAAATGCAAAAATAAAATTTAAAAAAAAACGACTAACCCAGGGAGTGGGGGAGGAAGGGTGCCATTTAGCTTGATGTCCCATTTGTGGCTGGAAGTGCTCAGCACGGAGCTTGCCCCCCCCCCCGTGCCTGTCATATCGGAACAGGGACAGGGCTCCTTTTCCCACGTCCCTGATTCTGTGACAGACACAGAACAAAATGGAAGAGGTTTCATCATGAATAGAATACCCCGGGAGCAGTATGGGGGCAGGACGGGAGCAGGACGGAGGGGGACGACGTCGTCCAAAAGGGAGACCCTTTCGCTCTCCTGTTCCATTCCTGCCCCAGAATATTTGCCCCATCTGATAATCTCCTATGTGTTCATTTTGTTTGTTTATTTATGTGTTTTTAGACTGTTAAGCGTGCTCATGTCTTCTCACAAGAACCACCGAGATCACACTCCCCCACAAACCTGGAAGTAAACAGCGCTAGCGATTGTGCTCTGATAATGCTGGGCAACTCTTTCTCATGATTAGAGCAACGTATGTTAAGAAGTGTTCTTATGCCAGGAAACTTACACTTTAAAATAGTCAGAAAAGAACATTTTAAGAAGCTCATCTGATAATCTCCTAAGTCTTCAATGGCCATTATTTTTGTTTTCTTAATCTTCAGCTGTAACTCTGCTTTTGTACTTTCTTCCATCACTTTCATGAGTTGTTGTTCAAAGTCTTTCCTATTTTTTGCTAGTACAAGGTCTATTAAATAATGAGACTGATACAATAACCCACCTTTATTTATCTGTATTACAATTCTAATACTTGTCCCCTTCAATATTCTCCCCATTCACACTCACACAATAATGCAGTCTTGTTTTACATTGGTCGAAGGCGTGGAGCAGATCAGTTTCTGTCAGCTGTTTCAACATATCTGCTGTTTTCTTCTTTACTGCATCAATTGACTCAAAATGTGTTCTTTTAAGGCCTTATCACTGGCCTTGATTTTGACTGGTTCTTTATTCATTGTTAAAATCTGTGGAGCCAGTGTCTGTTTGGTATAAAGGAGAATTGCATAATTTTTTTGTTCATTTTTTGATGACATCTTTCCAAAACTTCTTCCTCAATTCAATGGGAGGAATGAGATTTTTACAAAATGTAGAAGAAATGGAAATGAAATTATTTGTTCATCCAGACCCACACCTTTGAATTCCTAGGTTTTAAAAGTCTGCTTGTGAATCCCCATGTATCCAACCATATTAGTTGTCTTACTCAGAGTTGCCACCTCTGTTTTTCTGATGGCTTCCTCACTTTTAACAGCTGTGTTGCAGGGAGGTACAACATACTCTCTCCTTATTGGGAATAGCCTCACCTGTTGAATTTAGCTAGTGCAGATAGTGGAGAATTTGTCCAATTTGTTTCTGAGAAGTGCATCCCCCCCACGCACATACACACACATTCTGGCCAGCTTGCTGTTAGTGACATACACATGTTTGAAGTCTACTTTATGCCTGTGTATGTCTTTTTAGGTCATTGAGGAGGTTGGTATTCTCTTCCACATCCGACAATGCTCAACCGATCAACCAACAGCACCCAGGACTCACAATGTTGCTATGATAACCTCCCTGAACAGTCATTCTGTGGCATGTGGAGAGTGTAGGGGTTGGAGAAGCTCTGGCTATGCCCCACAGCCAGATGCAGAGCAATGTTTTAATTTGCCAAGACCTGAATGGATCTTGGTGGAAGATGTTATCAATTTACGTTTGGCTATGAGGCACAGCCAGATACTTCTCTGATTCCGCACACTCTCTACCAGCCACAAAATGGCCATTCATGGGATTATTGCAGCAAAACTTTTAGTCCTGGTGGGGGTGAGTGGGGATCCATAGCAGAGTTCCACCTGAGGAACTCTTACGCTATGCTGGGTAATATAAGACCTCAGCCATTGTGTGTGTGTTTATTTTACATGCACGTACACACACACACACACACACACACACACCAAGCAAACTAGTTGGCTATCTATCCACCTATACACACATATATACATGCTTAACCAATAAAAATGAGATGGAAAGAACTTGACAATAAATGAAGCAGTAAAATGAAATGAATGGATTTGTGATTTCCCCCCACTTGTGTTTGCCTCCTCTTCTCTCTCAAGGAACACCCATTAAGTTTGTCAGAACTCTGAAGAATGTCCGAGTCAAAGAAAAGAGTAAAGCATGCCTGGAGTGTGAGCTGACAACTAAAGATGTCACCTTGAAGTGGATGAAGAATGGAAAAGTGATTGAGAGGTCTAAAAAATTTATCACAATCCATGAAGGGAAGATGGCTGAACTGATCATAGATGACACTGAGCTGAGTGACACAGGGGAATATATGGTAATTGCCATGCAAGAGAATGACCCCACAGAGTATTACAGCAATTGTAATGTGACTGTAGAAGGTAAGAGTTACTAGGCAAAGAAAGCATTTTGAAATATGAAGTGCGACTAGGTGTTTAATTTCCTTTCAATGCCATGACATTGACAGACGTTCTGTGTTTATGAGTTGTACATGTGTGTATGTTGGGAGAAGGAGGAAGAGGAGGAGGAGGAGGAGAACATGGCATCATATGGCTTTTATTCTCAAGCCACAAACGGTCTCCATTTGCTCAGAAGTGCACACTTGCGTATCTCCTTTTTTTTCTATTTGTGGAGCTGAATTGAAAATGTACCTATTAGTTGCTAAGGGAGAAGACAGAGATAATATGGAAAACTGTAACATGCTGCTCTCCTTTCTCAAACAAGCAGTGGGATTTTGCCTTGCATTTTCTTTGAACAAGTACAGTACCGGGCAGGCTAGGACTGTGGACATAAGACCACAGTTCACAGAATCTGGCAGGTGCTCTGAGTAATTCTGAGTCTTCAGGCCCACACATACCAAAAGAGGTCACTTGGGCCAAATTAGAAGGTTGAAAGCAAAAACAAACAAATAAAAAGATACATTTTCTTTGTGTCTACGTTTTCATGTACCAACACCTAGAGCACATTCCCATAGGTGAGTAGGCAGGGTAACATAGATGGTTCTCTGTCCCCCTCCCAAACACATTTTGTCTTTATCACAATCCTGTGAGGTTAGCTTGGCAGAGAGCTAATCAACCCAACTTCACCCAATGCACTTCATAGCTGAATTGAGATTTGAATCTGGGGTCTTGTCTACACGGGCCAAATGAAATAGCCTCCCTCCATTCCCATGCCCAGCAGTTTGGATGATGCAGGGTTTTTGCCCTGATCCTAGTCTAAACTCTCCAGATGATATCTGATGGGTTCTGGGAGAATCTGGGGGAAATACCTCTTAAAATGGAGTGGATACATGGTTTTTTTCTTAGAAAAACCCCACCTCACTGTTTCCTGTTTTTTTTGTTTGTTTGTTTTGTTTTGAGAAAATTGTGAGTTTTGTTGCACCACTGGAGGTGTCCATATATGTGGCCCTTGTAGTGCCTGGTGCAGCCATTTCCTGGCTGGGCCATAGATGTCATGTCTGCTGAGGTCACCACGAGGCACCCACCCATGTGACTACAGCCAGGCGCCTTGTTCCTGGCCTCGGAATACATGACTGGTTCAGGGAAGAGAAGCATCAGTTCATGCACAGGCTGAGGGTATGTGGCCACCCCTCTATTGCTGCAATGGAAGGGCAGGTGAAACGCCGTGGGCCTCGGTCTGGAATACTCCAGCCAGAATGTGGCGTATTCAGGCCAGTGTAGACTAACCCAAGGTCTTCCCAGGTCCCGTCCATTATTTTAACCACTATGCCACACTGACTTTCTGCAAACTGCTACATCAGTCACTCCTTCAGCAGTCGTGTCCTTTGTTTTTTCTACTGCAAAGCATGCAGATTTATATGAATTAGGGAGGATTGCTAATTAGGTGGCAGTATACTTGAGAGCAGTTACATGCCTGTGTTGATTGACAGTCTCTGTTTGGCCAAGAAAGTTACAGGAATGCAACAGTTTTTCTTGTGCTTTCACTGAGATGCCTCTGGAGAAGACTCTGTGAAAGCACAACTTGGCTGTATTCTGTGGGAGATTATGAGCAATCTGATGCATTTCTGCATAAGGTCATAGTCAGTGACAGGGAGGGCCTTGAATCTAATGGATCTAGGTCATCTCTTACTTCTCCAACTGCCAAACACCCCCTTTCCCCCCTCTCTAAAGTTGGAGTTCACCCTGGGAGGACTTTGCTGTGGCTGGGAGGACTCAGGAGATGGGGCTCAACACTTGTTCTGTACTTGTCATAGAATCATAAAGTTTGAAGGCATTGAAAAGTTCATCTAGTCCAACCCTCAGGCATGGAGAAATACGCAACTAAAGCATTCCTGAAAGATGCTCATTCAGCCTCTGTTTAAAGTCCTGCAAAGGGGAGTCTAACACCTTCCAGGACAGTCTATTCCACTGTTTTATTCATTCATTTATTTAAAGCATTTCTGTATTGTCTCCCAGCCCACAAGGGCTCCTGAGGTAATGAACAAATAAAAACCAATTAAAACAACAGAGATAGAAACATTTTAAAAATAAGTTAAAACACTCTTTTAAAATGCCTAAAAGCAGTCTAAAAAACAATCCTAGAATCCAGTTTTTAAACAGTTAAAATGGCATTTTCAAACATTGAAGGCCAGGTGGAATAGCACTGTTTTGGTTGCCCACTGAAGCTTAAAGGACTCGGGAACAGCCTAACTTCCTTGAGTAGGGAGTTCCACAGTTGAGCTATTGAACAGCTCTTACTGTCAGGAAATTCTTACTAACATTTAGGTGGAATCTCTTTACTTGCAGTTTGACTCCATTGCTTCTTGTAGTCTCTGGAACAGCAGAAATCAAGCTTATTCCATCTTCTACATGACATCCCTTCAAGTATTTAAACATGGCTATCATATCACTTCTCCATTTCCTCCAAAATAAACATCTCCAGGTCCCTAAACCATTCCTCATAAGGCTTGGTTTCCAGACCTTTAACTGTCTTGCTCACTCTCCTCTGGACACATCCCAGCTTGTCAAGATCCTTCTTAAGTTGTGGTGCCCAGAACTGGGCACAGCATTCCAGGTGAGGTCTGACCAAAGAGACCAGAGCATTCACAAGTGTCATTTAGAATCTCAAAGTGGGAAATCTGCTCTGTCCAATGATCTCTGGGACCTATTCCTGGACCCAGAGGACCATAGCCCAGTCCTAGTAAAAGACACTAAAATGTATTAGTGTTTTCATACATACACACACACACATGCACACACACATTTTCAACTTGAAATATGGTATACATATTATATATCTGATTAACTAGTGCTCCTTTGACACTGGATCTAACTGCAGGTATTAATCTCCTTTTCTTCCAGAGAGATTAGCTACAGTCAAGAGTGGCTTGTCAGATGTCCAAGCGTCAACAGGGGACCCAGCAGAGCTCTGTGTGGTCCTGAATGATGAGAAGGTGGAAGGTGTTTGGCTGAAGGATGGTAAAGAGGTATGTGTAAATCTGGGGTGGGCAACAGTGGCTATCCAGATGTTTTATTGTCTATTGATTGATTGAGTGATTGATTGATTGATCTCCAATTCCCATTATCTTTACCCAGCCAAACAAGGGATTATGAGAGTTGCAATCCAAAAACAACTGAAAGTCGGCAGTTATCCACTTCTGTTGCAAACAGAGGAACTTGCACATGACTGTGTGTGAACGGGGGCAGCTGGCAGCTTCCGTGTCAGTACTGTGATGAATCCACTTTGGGGGCCTTTCACAGTACACAATCATAGCACTATTTTTATTTATTTTATTTATAGCCTGCCTTTCTCCCAGCACAGGATCCAAGGCAGCGTCACAGGATCCAATTTATTTACTGAAGTAATATCCCGCTATTCTCCCTGGATGGATGAGATTCAAGGTGGCTTTAACTGCCGTGGCTCCATCCTATGGAATCCTGGGGCTTGTAGTCTGGTGAGGCCCCCATAGGATGCTCTGGAGAGAATTCTAAATGCCCCTCCCTAAGGTGCAAATCCCAGCATTCCTAGGAGTAGCCATGGTGATTCAAGTGAAATCATGGTGCTATAATTCTGTAGTGTGAAAGGGCCCTGGTTCGTAGTCCAAATGTCAGATAAGCAACCCAAGAGACTGAAGCCTATTCCCAAAATAGCTTGGCACCTTAGCTCCTTTAAAGTCCAAACTAAAACTGAGAGCAGATTCAGCACCCCACCAACATGGAGGCCACCAGCTGCCACTGCTATTCCTGCATGTACACCTGTTTGATATGCCTTTGTGTGTGTGTGTGTATTGTTGTTGTGTGCCTTCAAGTCATTTCTGACTTATGGCAAGCCTAAGAGGAACCTATCATGGGGCTTTCTTGGCAAGATTTGTTCAGGGGGGGTTGCCTTTGCCTTCTTCTGAGCCTGAGAGTGTGTGACTCGCCCAAGGTCATCCAGTGAGTTTCCTTGGCTGAACAGGGGTTTGAACTCTAGTCTCCAGAGTCATAGACCTACACCTACACATAGACCTACACTTCCTCCTTGCCTGTATGTGTTAACTGATAACCTTTATCTGAGAATCACAAACCCCTTTGAAAGCTGTGACCCAGCCAGAAACTGATGCCATCTCTAATATTGTGATGTGAGAATTTTTTGTAAGGTTTTTAAAATTTTTCCTTTAGATTACAGATATGAGAGGAATCCAGATCATCAAGCAGGGGGCTGTCCATAAACTCATAATTGACAAGATGGGAGAGGAATTTGAAGGGAAGTACACTTTTAGAGCAAAAGGGGCTGAGAGTGAGGCCACAGTCAGCATTGCAGGTACAGTATGGGGTTTCCCCCCTGACTGTTGAATTCACTTTGCCCTTTTCCTTGACTCCTTCTTTCTCTATCTCTTATCCAGGCTTCCATTTCAAAAGCATATTGAGCAAGCCAGGCATTAATCTGATGCCATAACCAAAGTTTACAAGAATTCCTCAGGAGTACAGAAAAAACACATGTCATATTTTGCCATCAGCTTGCTGAAAATGTCAGCTTTCCTTTTTAAAAGAGCAGGTTTCTAGTCCTTATGATGGCAAAGATGAGCTTGAGAGGGAGTGGGCAATGCCTGGTGTATTTTCAGCAGCCAAAAGGGTGGCAGAATAGAAGTTACTAGGAAAAGAAGGGTGAGGATATCAATCTAGCAAGATCAGAATTAATTATGCAAGAGAGGAAATATTGCAGAATAAATAATTCAAAATTAACAGGGATAGTGCAATTTCGTGATTTCCTCTAATTTATAGAGGTTCCAGAAATTGCTGTTTTTCTTGGTGTTCAATTTTTCATTCTGGAAGACACACAATAGTAGCCCCATCACATTTATTTCTAAGACTTCTTGCAGGTCACCCTTAAAGAAATGCAACCAGCTTGCAACCCAAAAGAGATCTGTCTTTTTCATCTCCTCTGTGCCAGGCCTGCCTTTTGTCCACTCATCCACTCCCCATTAGCCACTTCGACAGAGACAAAAGCAAGCTTTCTTGTATTCTGCAGTAAAACAGCAAAATCCTGAGATCAGGGAATCCAAATTCCAAACAAAGAAAAGCAGAAATCGAATAAAATGATTTATGAAAATGGCAAGAATCTATATATATTTATTTTTGTTAGTATATTCTCCTTCTCTTAGCTGTAAAGACCAAATGGGATAAGATGGTATGTTGAACCACAAAGCAGCATTCAGTGATCATTGGAAACCCTGAACACATTTGGCTGGGCATCTTGTTAGTAAGTTATGATGTCATAAGTCTGCCTTATGACATCACAACTCACTCTTTTGGTCACTTAGGTCAGAAATCTCTTCCAACCACACAATGACCAAAAGCCCCTCCGAGCCCACCTTGTAATCCATGGCAGCTTCTTTCCCCAGCATGGTCATGCCTGTGTTGTCAAAGAGCAAAAGAATCAGTGGCAACATGTCCAGCTATTTTCCTGTAGAGGGATACACTGCAAGAACTTCACCTGCAGAGATGTCTCAAGTGCCTATCACAGCACATCCAGCTAAAGGAAAATAGCTAGATGCATCACCACTGATCTCCTCACTCTCCAACAACCTGGGAATGGCAATGTTGTGACAGGGAGGAGGTGTGGCTTTCAAGGTGGATTGGGGTGGGGGAGACATAGTTACATCAAGAGACATAGCTACAGAGGCATAGCTACACAAGGCACATACATCTCTCAGTGTAGGGCCTTGGACAATCTGCTCTGGTTTATGATTTATCAGACTTTGCTATTCTTCTGTCTTAAGAGTTAGAATCTTGCTTTAAAACGAACAACAGAAACTGAGATGCTATGTTCAGTGTCAGTTTCTATATTTCTTCTGTTTGATCATGATATGTGCAGAGCCCTTGGTAAGTGAGCAAAGTATTGTCAGATGTGCCACATTCCTATGTATTTATCTTGCCCTGAGAAAAGCATCTGAAATAATCCAAAAGCATCTTGTCATTACAATTCAACTGCTAATGGTATACAGGAATGAAGATATATGTTTAACTAAGTACTGTATATGACTTAAACTGCCATTGTCAGGACTAGACAATGAGACGTATGAACATATGAATACTCCCAAAATATGTTGGTGCCTGTAGTTTTCAGACATATTTTCCTCATTTCTTCCCCTGCTCCTGCCAGATCCACCTTATATTGACCCATCTGTGCTGGAAGCTTTAGCTGCTCACCCAGTGACTGTGAAAGCAGGGCAGACAGCTTACATCAAGGTACCCTTCAAGGCTAAGCCCTTGCCCAAAGTCACTTGGTTTAAGGATGGCATTGAGGTGACTGAAGAGAACAGGGTAATGATGGAAAGAACCAACGACCAAGCATTGCTCACCATCAAGAACTCTGTGAGAGAAGACAGTGGAGCTATCATGCTGAAGCTGAAAAGTGACTGTGGAACAGCCATTGCTCATTTGCACCTCAACGTTATTGGTAGGCTCTGGATTGGTCTTTAAGGCACAGTGCAAATATGTCAAATGTGTTGACTTGGGAGTAAGTTCCCACTCTGTCTGAGGGGGCTTGCTCAGAAGTGTATGTCTATAGCATTGCAGACTCTGTGCATCTTGACAGTAATGAAGACAGATTGGAACCAGACTTAGTCCTGCTTTTCGAAAAACAGGAATGGGAATTGTGTGGCCCTCCAACTGTTTTGGAACTGCAATTCCCAACAGCCCCAGCCAACATAGCCCATAGTAAAGAATCACTTTATGTATATCTCTTTCCCCCCATGAGGCAGTTTACATAATACATAATACATTCGTATGTACATGTAAGTTATGATTCCCGCATGACTCCCGCTCCCATTGGCAGCCAGTGGCTCCATTGCTTTGGGGTGGTGGTGGATCCATGCTGGATTTTACAGGAGCTATTCCATGGTTTTCAGGAGCACTTTACCGAAGTACCCCAAAGTGCTGAACCCTGTTCCCAATAGAGATTCAGCAGCTTGGAGAACTGCCATTAAACCACTCCTTGGTTTAAAACATAGCTTTTGTAAAATCCAGCAGGCATTCACCATTGGCTGCTGCTCCTGCTGGTGCCACATCCCTGAAATATCAACTTTAGTCTGTGGTGAGTAAGTGAGTCATTACTGACTCAAGCACCATTTATTTCAATGGGTCTCACTACAAGTATGATTACATCTGGATCCAACCTAGTTTACCCTACTCACATTCCTTACACTAACAGAAAAGAATATCACCTGCCAAAGCCTGGTCCTGTGCACTTCTACTAGGCAGGAAGTGCCACTGTGTGCAGTGAGGCTTATTTCCAAATAAACATGTACATAATTACAGCTTTAATCTGTGTCTGCAGCAATACACAAGTCAAGTTTCATTTCATTTTGGTCCATTGTTCTATACAGTAGATGACAAAAATCATGTTCATTATCAAAAAGGTCTTTCCATACCTACAGAAGGGTGGGGATCTATTTTGAGACCCAAAAGGAATCTCTCTACCCTTAACCCCCCCCCCTTACCCACTCCCAGCAACAAGTTCTTAATCCAGAGAGAAGGGAGTCATTGGGAGCACCTTTCTTCAGCTCCCAGCAAGGAGGTATTCTGTTTAGGGAAACAAAATACATTAGAAGGACAGCTTGCCAAAAGAAGGAATTTCCACATAAAGTTGAATTTAGACAATGTATCGGAGCTGAGTGAATGTTTGTGGAGTAGAGGGGAAAGCAGGGTTGTACCAACAGGCCCCTCAGCCTATACCCCTTGATTATGCTGTCTGTATGCTTCCAGAGGCTACTCAAGTTGTCCACATGCAGAGTTGCCTATGAGATGACTTGCTCATGAGATGGAGGTGCTTCTTTTTTCAGGTTTCTCAGTTAATGCAGAGAGTCTTATACAGTTGGTACCTGTAAGGTCTGTACACCTGGTTGCAATCCACTGAATAGGGGATAGAGGCAGGGGAAGAGCCCGTCACTGCAATCCCATTCCTCTTCATGCTATTTTGCATTCACTTACACCAGAAACGCTGTCCAAATAGAGGCAAAAGACAGGAGAAATTGATTCTATTTCAAAATTCAGAAACTTGAATTTAGGAATGAATACAATCACCTGCTTAAGCCACCCACAATTGAGCAGTGGTAGAATGATACTCTGGGACATAGATCATCATCCTACCACTGCCCAGTTATAGTTAAATTCAACATGTCATTATACTGATTCTTCTCAAAAGTAGCATTCCATACTATTACCCTGTAATCCTGTAATCCAGTAGGAGAATCCTATGCTTCTACTGTGTGTTGAGACAGCAGCCTTGTCCAACCTGGTATACAGTGGTTGTAAGACACCTTGAATCATATGCAGGGAGAAAGGCGGGATATAAATTAATTAAATAAATACCCTCCAGCCGTTCTGGACTGCAATTACCAACAGCTCCAGCCAACATGCTCTTGGTCAGGGATCATGAGAGTTGTAGTCCAAATCATCTGGAGGTTGGTGAAGGTTAGTCTAAAGACTAAATTGTGATGCAAATGAGGAGCTGGAGATCTTGTTTAGAGTTTCCACTCTTCTCATTCCTCTTCTTCTCTTTCAGACAAACCAAAGCCACCACAAGGGAAAGTAGAATTCTTAGAGAAGACAGGGAAGTCTGTCAAAATGAAATGGAAAGCACCCAAAGACAATGGAGGCAAGCAGGTGACACACTTCGTTATTGAGCGGAGGATGGTTGGGAAGAAGTCCTGGATCAAAGTTGGTGAAGTGGACAGCAAGCAGACCACATTTGCCACAGATAAGGTGGAAGAAGGAAAAGCCTACCAGTTCCGAATCCTGGCTGTGAACTCTGAGGGTGCCAGTGAGCCACTAGAGACAGAAGAAATCTTTGCCGGAGAACCTATTGGTAAGCACTTGGGCAGGCTAGATCAGATTGCCACGTGGCTTGAATATGTATGAAATGGGCAAATCCATTAGCTTTTGCCTTGAGATGAGATAGCACACAAGAAGAATTACTTAAATGTTCTCTGAGGAAAACAGATTTTAATATGATAGTCAATCTCATCACCATACTTCTCAGAAAGAACTATTTACCTGGGATGTGTTGGCTGAAGGAGGTGAAGGATAAAGATTTGTAGCATGCTATCCAATTAATGTTTGGCTGTGCTCAACTAATTTAAATTTAATCACAGTGCCTCTTGTACTATTTAGATCATTATATCTGATGACTTCACACACACACACACAGAGAGAGAGAGAGAGAGAGAGAGAGAAGCTAATTTATTGGAACTTCTTGAATAGTGGACCTGCCTAATTACAGTCTGCTAAGATTTCTAGAATTCCCTGTGATATACAATCCCCAAAATGTAATTGTTAGGCCCTTGGATGTATGAAGGTGCATATATGTTTAAAAATGACAGCAATGGTCACTTTGTGATCAACACCTATTTTTCATTTAGTTCCATATTTGCATCATGTTTGTTCTCCTACTCAAAAAATATTAGTTATATGCTTCAAAGAAAGCCAAAATTCAAGGAGAAGACATCACTAAGAGTTCATATACTCTAGGATGAAATTTTCACCATTTTCATTCTCCCACTCAAGAATGAAACATTTAAAAAATCCTGCTGGATGAGATTATAAGAAATTTTGTACATTATTTGATGATTTTTCATATTTCGGAAGGTTTTGGGAAGGGGTGGGGAGTGGTGCCAGAACACTGGGCTTTCCCATGCACGCACACACACAAAAATGTATTTTTCGCAAAACATTTTTGCAAAGCATACAAAAAAGAAATCCCTTCATGAAACTTTAAGTCTCGAAATGTGAAAAATCTCACAGCAGTTGACAGTTTTTAAAATAAGACATGAAGACACCCTTTCTCTTTGAGGGCAAGAAAACCTAAAAATATTCTTTACCTCCCTAATCTACCCTGCACAATTACAGTAGTGTAAACAAACAGTAATAACGATACCATTTTAACTCTAATGGCTGCATCCTATAGAGTCCTGTGATCTGTAGTTTGCTGAGATCCTTAGAACTTTCTGCTAGAGAGCTTTAGTTCATTCCCCTGAACTACAGTGAGGGATGCTAACTACCTCAACAAACCACAGCTCCCAGGATTCCACGGGATGGAGTTATGATCTAATTGCTATAACTATGTCGTATAGATACCCTCTGAGAGTGGCTTTGGGGACACTGAGGAAGTAGGAAGTACTAGTGATTAATGCCTCTTATGCTCATGTATCTTTGTAATATCTTAAGTAGAATTTGGGCTTCTCTTCCCCTACCCAGTCCAGGTGGAGTATGAAAGTCGTCTTGCATCTGGAGCATATTCATCTCACTATAACAAGGGATGTGTGAATGTTCTACTTTGGCTCTCCTGAGGGAAGGACAGAAACAGAAAGAATGGGTTACTTCTGTTTCATCTCCCTTCCCCAAAATTCAGTGCTGCTGTGGCTGATGGCAGCAGCAGTGGTCATTTTTATCCCTTGAAATAATGACCACCTTATGAGACACTTGGGCCCCTTTCACACTATACAGTTATAGTGCTATGATTCCTCTTTAAACTGCCATGGCTCCATCTTATGGAATCCTGGGATTTGCAGTTTAGGGAGGGGCCTTTAGACTTCTTGTGCCTCCACAAATGGCAAATCCTATGATTCCTTCAGATACAATCATGGCAGTTACAATGGAATTGCAGTACTATAATTGCACAGTTGTGAAAGAGCCCTTGTACTGGGTTTCACTAGTAAAATACGAAGGGCCTTCCGATCACCACCACTGTTTTTTTGCTTTGTTTTGTTTTATGTTGCCAGAGGTGTTGCTCAGAGTTTTTTATCTGTTGTATCAGAATGCTTGCGTTGCTTTATTCCTTTGTGTAAATCCTCAACTCTGTCATCCTCACTTGTAAAGATGAGCAGTTACCATAGTTTTCTCCTTAGTGCAGTAGAAAAATCAATAGTCCCCTGCAGTATTCTCCCTATATCCAAACATCCTCTAGTGTTGCAGAGGAATTATTCTGCAGAGGAAAAACATGTGGAGGTTGAGGGGGTGGGGTGTGTGCACAAAACACATGTTTTTTGCACAGGAAGATAGTTTCTATGCTGGAAAAAAGTGTCTTACACACACAAAACTATATGTTTTTCTCCTCAAAATAATCCTTCCACAGCACTTTGGGAAATTTGAATGCCAGAAGAAAATTGTGTAAAATTCTTATTCTTCTATTATTCTTCTTGATGGCATCTCCCAGCTGTCCAGAAACCCATTTTCCAACCTAGGAATGAATAATTAGGAATATTCTTTCCATCCATAGTGTGTATACTATGGATAATAGATAAGCAACTAAGAAAGAAAGCAAAACTACTTCTGTGCTTGCTCTAATTGACCTGTGCTAAAACTCTTTACAGATCCTCCAGGACAGGCTTCTCAACCTCAAGTTACTGATGTTAGCAAAGAAGCTGTTACCATTACCTGGAATCCTCCAGCCAAAGATGGTGGCTCCCCAGTAATGGGGTACATTGTAGAAAGAAGGAAGAAAGGCAGCAGCCTTTGGGTCCCTGTGTCCAAAGAACTAATACAAGGTCAGCAGTTTGTTCCAAATACCACAACTCCACCACCACCACACAGATATTATATACACCCTTCCACTAGGCAGGGCAAAGTGCCTGCCTCAGGCAGCAGATGCTAGAAGGTGGCAACAACAAGGTGACAGAGCAGGGAGTTCCTGAGCTCCCCAAGATAGCTTGGTGTCTTCAGGGGTGGTGGAGGAGACTTTCACCACCAGTGTCAATGCAAGACTTATCTAACAGTCCAGTCAGCTTTTGTTCATGGGAACATCATCTCATTCTTCAAAATATTCTCAACCTTGATTATATATGAACAAAATGGCAAGGATTGAGAAGATAAGATTAGAAAGCATTAAGATAAGAAATGGACACAGGAACAGAAAAAGGATCTCTTTTTTGCACATACAGAATGTTTGAAAAAAAGTCTGAAATGTGAAAAATCTCACTACAGTTGGTAGTTTTTCCCTGTATCATAAAAGCCACCTTAAAGAGATCAATCAGACTCTAGAGTACTACACATGAGTTCAGATTTCCCATTTGCTACATTTTGAAACACTAATCTGTACACTATCTTAATCAATTAAATAAAAATGGAACTGGCCAATCTATTTATTTTTATTTATTTCTGACCTACTTTTCTCTCAGTTACAACATGATTACAAAAAGATAAACCCTCAGCTACAATAGGTTATATGGTTAAAAACTGTTATACAAATTATAATATATTTATTTAATAAAACAGATGAGTTAAAAGCATTTTTAAAATAATTTAAGAGCACATTGCTGGTGGAGAAAAAGTACAGCAACTGTACTTTGTTTTCCCTTGCTATAAGCTGCCTTGGGTGCTGTGCCAAGAGAAACATGGGAAATAAATTTGATTTTAAAAAAGCCCTTCCTTAGCAGTCTGGTGGCCAAATGTCCACCTGAATAAAAAGATCATTGTGTTGGTAGAAGGACAACAGGGAGAGGTAGCCTAGCCTTTCATGAAAGGGAGCTCCACAGCCTGGGAGCCATCACCTAGAAATCTCTGTCTTGTGTCTTCTCTACATGTGCCTCTGAAGGCAGTGAGGCGGAGGGAAGGGCTTCCTTCAATGATCTTAAAACTTGGGCAGGCTCATATGCCTCCTTCTTGTGCACACACCACAGAGCTAACCATCTTGTCCTCACTTTTATTTTATTTTATTTGTATGCTGCCTTTCTCCCAAGATGGGATCCAATGAGGCTTCCATAAAACAACAGATTAAAAATACAATATATACAATTAAAATATTATAAAATCAAATTAAAATGTATAAAATCTAAAACATACAAGATAAAACAGCCCCGATGCTTATACATTAAAAACCTGCTTGAAAAGAAAAGTCTTTGCCTGCCAGCAAAAAGAGATCAGGGAGGGGCCAGCCATGTGTCTAGGCTAGAGAACAGAGCTTAGAAAAGTGACTGTTTTGAATTAGAATTCTCATTGCCATGCTGGCTGGAGGACTCGGAGTTGCAGTCCAAAAACAGTTACTTTTCCAAGCTGTGAAGACACACACAAAAAGCTACATAAAGACATTAGAAATATTTATTGAAGAAAGTGCGAGAGCTGATGGTATTATTCTGCTTAATAAGTTGTGTTGGAGGGCTCCTTGGAACTGAACAGCAGCACAGAAATATTATTGTTGTTGTGTGCCTTCAAGTTGTTTCCAACATGGTGAACCTAAGGCAAACCTACCATGTAAATTTTTTGACAAGATTTGTTCAGGGAGGAGGTTGCCTTTGCCTTGCTCTGAGAGAGGGTGACTTGTCCAAGGTCACCCAGTGAGTTTCCATGGCCAAGCAGCAATTCAACCCCTGGTCTCCAGAGTCATAGAGCCTTACCACACTCTGAAGAAAAGTAGCAAAGCATCAGGAATGTTCCATCTTTCTGCTGACTTACCGCATGGTGCCGGTGTTCTTCCAGTGTTCTTTTGTGGGGGACCAAGGTAAAACAGAGTCTTTTTGCAAACGGATTTCTCTGGTTAGCAAAAAGACGTGGTTTTACCCTGGTCCCCCCATGGGACCGGAACGAAAGAATACTGATATCATGTAATAAGGCAGCAGGAAAGACAGAACACTGCTGCTGCTTTGCCCCTTTTCTTCAGAGTGCAGTAAGGCTCATAGTCCAATGCTCAAACCAATACACCACACTGGATCATAGAAATAGTACATAATGAATAAATAAAATGCATTAAAACTGTATAATTGTATTAATGAATTTGCTCCTAACTTTTCTGGGCTGTGGCCACTGGGACATAATTGCTCCACGTTTACTGCGTTTACAGGCATTACATTTCTGCCATGTCAGGCTGCAAATCAATTTAATGGCATGGAAGGAAAGTGGAGTTTGAAAGTACTGCAGAGCTCTGTCACCATGAAGCTGCATTTGCGGCCACAAGGGGGCAGCAAGAAGCCACAATCTGCCACTATTTTGTTTTTTAAACACCTCATTCTTAAATGAGGATGATTGCTTCAACATGTAGTTCTGTTTGCAGAAACATCCTTACTTGCTCATTTTGAATTTTGTATAATTTTTAAACCTTCTTTGTGTGTCTAGATACTAAATGCAAAGTGGACGGCTTATTGGAAGATACAGAATATGAGTTCCGCGTCATACCTGTGAACCGAGCAGGCCCTGGAATTCCCAGCAGTGCTTCTAACTCAGTTGTGGCCAGAGATCCCATCAGTATGTCTCTCCTCTTAACTGATTCCTAGCACATATCATGTGCTGAGTCCATAATCTTTTTTTTACAATGTTACTCCATAAAGGTACAAATCCTAGGAAATTACACTGGTAGCCAGGCCTCTGGGGGAAAAACACTGCTGAAAGCATTTTTACATAGGGCTTATCCACATGGGCAATATACCCCATCTTGCCCCCATCTTTGAGCCCTGCAATCCTGACAACACATAGCTTTTGCCCCATTCTGCCCCCAAGGAGTCCTCATGACAGCTGCAGCAAAGATGGGGCTAAGACATGAGGAAGATGGCGTTGGGCCTGTTACAGTGTTTTAAAATAATACATGCTTTAATCTGTTCTTGCTGGCAAAAATAGGATCAGGCCCTGCATGACCACAGGCACCCGTTCTGACAGGCTTGCCTATTGCTGCAGCTAATGGTTTGCCGTCACTCTGCCGCAACAGGATGGAGTCCGGCAGTGTGTGACTAAGGCTAGTCACATGCAGGAGGCATTGGTCACATGTTGTGGGCTGGCTTCCTAGCTTCCGGGAGGGCGAGGGAGATGGTGGTGGTGGCAGCAGCTGCAGCAATTGGCCAGAGTGCCCTTATGGACTTCCTCCCATTTGGAGATGGTAACGGGGAAGGAAGGGGCCTGATCAGTGGGCAGGATACTGGCCTATGTAGATGAGCACTTAGACTTGGACAGACCTACCAAAGTGTGCTATAGTGTCTGGCCACTCACTTTATATCAATAATGAGGGGAAACATTTTTTTGGTTGTGAAAAAAGAGAAATTCCCCATGTTATATCCCTGGGTTTGCACAATGCTCTGGGTGGGCTTGAATACTTTTACCTCATAACTGTGACGTCTTTGCTGGTGTCTCACTATGTCAGCCAACATGGGAACTTGCAGGCTTGAAGTTGGAGAGATGCCAAGGTAGCAGGGAGGAAGTTTACTGCTAGAGCTAGAATCTAAGATGAGATTATTGAAATGACAGGGGAGCTGCCACCGAGGTAGCATAAACAAGGCAGAAGGAGCTGAGTAGGATAAATGTCCAACCAGCATCAGACAGCTAGGAACTGAGGGTTTTCACAGTACTTGCAGGACCACCCTTCCCTGGTCATCAGCAGAAATCCTCATCCTGGAATCAATTAAGTAAAGTTTTTGTACTCAGGAAGAGAACATGGTAAAGGAAGACCATTAGCTGCCAAATTATCACTCCACTTGTCACATTCTCAGGTCCAGGGCAAGGCTGAGGAACGTGTGGCCCTCCAGGTGTTGCTGGACTTCAATACCCATCATTCTTCATCATTGCCTATGTTGGTGTTGCAGTCCAACAACATCTGGAGGGGCACACATTCCTCAGCCTTGGCTATCAATGCAAACAGAGTAGGAGTCCTGGCCTCCGGGATTAGCAGTGCCCAAGGACAGTGTGTCTCACATAGAGGCTGCCACAGAGTCTGGAGCCTTGCAAGGGAGTCAGCCATAGTGGCAGATGGTGCTTTGGGTTTATTACTTGAACCCACCAGTGAGTGCAGAAGATGGACCGGCCCTGGTTTAAGCAAAAGTGGTGCCCACTTTGTGGGTGTGTTTATTGTCCACTGTGTTTTTCTGAATGCTGGGGTTGGCTTGCAAATTCATGAAGAATGTGGGGTAGATCTTGGGAAAATTCATTTTGAGGGGCTATAGTTTGCAGAATCTGCAATTGGGGGTTCTGGAAATTATGGTCCAAAAAAAAGGTAACTATTGGCTCAGGGAAATGTGAAAGGGCGGGGAAGTTCTGTTCTGGTTTGTCTCATTCACACATGTATGCCATCTGCTTGGCATTTAGTTAGCAAACAATAATTGTACACACGTGAGCCACCTGTGAGGCTGCATGTAGAAGTATGCCACAGTGAGCATTGTAGGAGAAATCTCTGTGCAAACATGCATCAAATCAGCTGCAAATGTTCCAACAGGGGATGTCTTTCAGGCTGCAGAACTCTTTCCTGCCCCCACAAAACTGGAGCATTGATAGCACCGCTGGTCGTATTTGAAAGCATTGACCTGAGTCAGTTCAGTTCATCCTTTCAGTACAAATATATTCCCAATAATATACACTGGTGTCATACAGGCTTTTTATTGAAGCCTTCGGGCGAAAGTGATTTTACCCAGGCTGCACGTTTTATGGTTATATTATTCAAGATTGTTTTAACCAGTTTTAAATTATATGTTTTTAATTGAGAAACTACAATATTTAATACAGGTCATTCCCCCCACCTCCATATCCATGGGGATACCTTCCTGGACGTACCATTCATAAGTAAAACTAGGATAATAGCAAACCCTATTAAAATAAAGGACTTATATATATATATATAGTCTCTTGGGTATGTTGCCTTTCCCAGTGTGCTGATTGGCTGCTTAGGAAACACACCCAACCAATCACCCCCCACATGCAAATTCCCTCTCCACCTCACAATCCACTCCTGCCACTCAATCTGTGGCCAAAATTGGGACCCAGACAGTCAACTAGCAGCAGTGGCAACAGGCCACCTGCAATGGGACCCAGGCTGTCGACTGATGGCAGCAGGGCAACAGAGTGAATCACCCTCAGCAATTCTGGGGAAAGTGTGGAGCGCTGAGAAGGGGGAGGAGGAATTTTAAAATCCACCAGCCTACTTACAGGGTTGTTGTGAGCATTTTGGGGGGAGTTTTTTAAATGGCGTATGTTACACCGGGTACAGCTAGTACCATAGATTTGCATTGGAGGACCTGGTGATTCCTGGAGAGGACACCCTACTAGGCATTTTCCAGTATGACTCAATGGTATGTGTCCCTATTTTTTTCAGCCATGGATAACTGAAACCATGGATATTGGTTCCACGGATACGGGGGTGGGGGGGTGAGATGACCTGCAAGTTTTTAATCTTTTAAAACTTTTTAAATTATTTATTGTTTTAAATTGACTTTATTGTAATCTGCCCTGAGAGCTTTGGATATAGGGCGGGATATAAATATTCATATATATATATATATATATATATATACACTGTATATATTGTGGGTGTTTTCCAGAGCCTCCTGGACTAGTGAAGGGCTTGCATGTAGCTGATTCTTCCAACTCCAGCATTTCCTTGGCATGGCAGCAACCAGATGAAGGTGATCCACCATCAGGCTACATACTGGAGATACGAGCTGAAGATACCAAGGAATGGTCCAAGTGCACCAAGATCCCAATTACTGGAACCAACTACACAGTGGGAGGACTGCAGGAGAGGCAGAAATATTTCTTCCGGATTCGTGCAGTGAATGAAGCTGGAGTAGGAGAACCAATTGAGTTAAAGGAAGGAGTCCTGGCCATGCCTCCACCAGGTACCTCTTGAGGGTTCAGCATGCAAAGACGCCAGTGTCCTTCTGTGTCCTACCATTAACTGGCCTTGCTAAAGCTGCTGGCAGTTTGCAGTCCAACAGGATCTTAAAGCCCGCGGGATTCCCAGTATGAAAATGTATCATTCTTGCTAGCGCTAAACAAGTCAAGGTGTATGCCATTCCATGTCAAGACAGAGGACCACCTTGGAGCCTCACATAGTTTATCTTGAGTTCCATAGATCCATGGATCAATGGATAAGGCTCACTTAGAACCAATGTGGATATGATCTCCCAACTTTTTAAAAAGCTCATTTCCTCTGTGTGAGATTATGAACTTGGCTGGAACAAAGATGCAAGAGGGAAGGAAAGCTTGGAAAAGGTGGCTGGGTTCCCACCCAGGAGCTGTAGTCCGATAAAGTAACTTTCCCAAGCTCTGGAGAGAAAGGTGTAGGGAGTCATTCTTTCTCCATGTGTCCTTTGTTTTCTAAAAATCTCTCTTCCTAATTCCCCAGCTGCTTTTTTACTTTCACAAGGGAAAAGAAACATAGACCAAGTATCATTTTCTGAGGAGGGGGGGGGGGAAGCAACTGGACCGAAAGCACAATTTCCCTTGGGAAAATGACTCCTAAATAAAAGTTTATGTTCCTCTTCCCTATCGAATGTGTGCTGTTCAAATCCGGAGCGTGCCATGGCTGGAATTAAAATAAAGAGAGAGAAAATACTGGGGGAAAGTTCCATCTGTCTCCTGTGTCACCTCTAGGTGAAACTACAGGGCTATCATGTCAGCATTTCCAGAATATATGGAACCATCCAGACTTTTGAAAGACACAAGAGGTACCTGAGGAGAAATGACAGCTTTCTGAAAAATGGGTCCAATTATTTATTTCCATCTCTCTTTATTGTGACATGTTGGTGTGTCTTCTAGCTGCTCCGAAGTTCGACCTGAGTGCCAGGCTGAAGAGCCACATGGTTGTTCGGGCTGGGACGGCTCTCTGTATCCATGCCAGTTTTACAGTAAGTCATCTCTTTGCACTATATGGTTAGTTCCTTCTTCATCAGGCAAATTGTGCCTGGTACTATCTAGAGTTCCCTGGCATTCTTCCATCCAGCTACTAACCAGGCCTGGCTTTGCTTAGCTTCCAAAATCAGGCATGAGCTGGTTTGGTCAGGATGGTACAGTGGCATACAACTTCTGAGACACCCTCCCAAAGTCCATAGGGTTACACCATAAATTAACCACAGTACGTGTTCTGATTAGGATTTTTTTAAAAAAAACAGGAAGACTCACCCTTTTGTGGATTAAAGAACTGCTTTGCAAGGAAACACTGGGTGGAAGAAATAGAAAGAATTAAGGCAGTTAATGTAGGTGACTCCTTGATGGAAAAGATAGTAGATTTGGTCTCCCACTCAAGCTGGGGATTTTATTGTATTGTGTAAAAAGAACATCTCTAATCAGAACTGTTGAGTCAGAAAGTTACTGCACAGTAGATTTTATAATAGGTATATTGTTCCTCTTAATTGTCAAGTCCAGTGGCTAGTACAATAAAGGTGATAACAAAGAGACTGCTTTCTGTTGTCCTTCTCATTTACTCATCCTCACTATTCCCATATGTGATGCTAGGTTGGGGTGCATGCAGACATCCTCCCCATGAACACATATACTATGTGTGTGTATGTGACTTTCAAGTTGCCTGTCAACCTATTGTCAACCCCGTGAATTTCATAGGGCTTTCTTAGGCAATGAGTACTCAGAGGTGGTTTTGCCAGTTCCTTCCTTTGAAATACAGCCTACAGCATCTGGTATTTGTTGGTGGTCTCCCATCCAAGTACTAACTAGGGTCGACCCTGTTTAGTTTCCAAGATCAAATGGGATTTGGTGCCTTTAGGGTACACCATACCCTCCAACATTTCACATATGAAGAAAACCAGGTCATGTGTGGCCAAGCAACACCAGAGGGTGATCAAGATCACAGACGTTATTAACACACAAGCTAAGAAAGGCTGCAGCAGTTTGCTTTTGCCTGAGTCTAAGGGAAGGGCAAGATTCCTTCCTCTCTTCTCCTCCTTGCTGAATTAATGGAAAGCAAACTACTTTTGTAGCAACTGAAGTAAGCCGAGAACAAAGGAGGAAAGTGGGAGAAAGAGAGAGAAGCTGGTACATTTTAAAAGCAGCTGGGAAAGTGGGATGGCAGAGGATTAATCAGGGTTGCCCCTACCAAATTGGGACAGTTGGATAGTATGATACACACAGGTACCCATAGCCAGGGATCCTGGTATAGCTCAGTTTTTCTTCCTGCATGCAGTGGTGGGATAAGAGCATTTTGTATGAGGATCTCTAGGAAGGAGGCATTAGATAGTTTGTGTCAAAAGTTGGTAAAGCTCTTTGGATGCAGCTTAGGGATATGCCCCCCCCCCCCGATTTTTCCCCCACGTCCTGATTCTCTAGGATCAACACAGGAGGAAAGCCACTATTGGTTCCAGGGAATTGGGGCAGGGGAGAGAGAGAGAGAGAGAGAGAGAGAGAGAGAGAGAGATTTGTATGGACCATGGCACTGGGGGAAAGAGTTAAAAAGAACCCTTCTCCATGCATTGAGATCCAAATCTCACTCTTGTGGCTGTTACTTAAACACACCAATATCCGAGATGCATGAAACTCAGCCAGTAAATCAATGCAATGTCTAGTCTGGCTTTAAGAGCTCATACATGTGACCCACCCAAACTAGAAATAATTACCAGGGCAGAGGTAGCATTTCGAACATGGGTGATTTGTTGCTAAAATAATCAAAGTAATGCAGAATAATGCTGGTTTGGGATGCCAAACTAATCAAGGCTTTAGGAACCCTGTAATCTCCTCCTCTCCTTTCAAATCCATGCCACAAAGCTTTGTCAAAGGGGATCTGGCAGAACTGTTCCTCATGATTTACTTGCAGGGGGTTCATAAAGATTGTCAAGTTTTACCTGGGTTGGTTTGGATGACTGTGAAGTTAGGCAGGATTCATCTTGCCTCTCTGTAGGTTTGATTCTTTTGTCTCTGGTCTGCAGGTTTATAGGACTAGAAAGAATAACTTAACAAAAGACACCAAAGCCTTGCCTTTCTTCCCTGGCTATACTATTGCAGGGGTCCCAGAGGTCTGCTAGCTTTTAGGGTTGGCAGAGGCCACAAGGTACATTCTCTCTGTCTCTTTAAGAGAACCTATAGTTCTTGGACTCATTTCAAAAGCCCTGTGCAAACAACCACTTTAGACTTCTGGGAAGAACCACCTGTTCCTCCCAGGCAGCCTTATAGGTAAGGGTGGGGAGAGAACATGGTTTATCAGGAAAAGAAAGGGGAAGGTATGAAAGAAAGTGGTCAGAAGAGAGAGTGTGGGCCTTTTCACACTAGATCAGGGGAGGCCCTAGAGCTCTTGGGCAGAGGATTCTAAATACTCCTCTGTGAACTGCCAATCCCAGGATTCCACAGGATATTGCCAGGGCAGTTAAAGTGGAATCTTAGCACATTAATTGTGTGGTGTGAAGGGTCCCAGCACCACAAGTAAAAAGGGGGGTGGAGTGGGGGAACTAGGGGTGTATCTAGCAGCAGGGGCCCAAATGAGGGCAATTCTGTTCCCCCATGAAACTTTCCTTCAGTCCCCAAATTTCTGGCATTGTAGTAACTTCAGTTGATCATTTAGAAATACATTTTAGGGACCCAAAGAACAGGGGCACACAAAGTTACCAAAGGAATGTGAATGCAGCAAATATACAGTGGGTCCTTGGTATCCATTGGGGTTTGGTTCCAGGACCCCCTGTGGATACCAAAATCCATGGATGCTCAAGTCCCATTATGTACAATGCTGCAGTAAAATGATGTCCTGTATATAAAATGGCAAAGACAAGGTTTGCTGTGGGGGGGGGGTTTGCAGGGATACTTCCAAGCTGTGGATGGTGGAATCCATCGATGCAGAATCCATGGATAGAGAGGGCCCACTATAAGAGTTTTAGGGGCAAATGATTTTCCATATCTCATTCTACAATGCTAGACATTTGGGGACTGAAAGAAAATTTCACTGAAGGGGTAGAATTCTTATTTTGGGGAGCAATGTCCTCATTTCCCCCCCCCCCCGCCATAAATGCAGTCTGTGGAGGGAACAAGTGATCGGAAGAGAGAGAGAAGTAGTGGAGAGCCCACTTTGGTTTTGACCCCATCTACCATTGCCATTGGCCCCGCCCTCCACTGGCATGCAGCCCCTGACAGACCGTCCTTTAAAGGATTGCTGTCCACAACAGAGGAGTAATTCCCCATCCTTACTTTAAGGCATCTGTTCTATCACTGTAATTGTCATGGTTGTCTCCTATTGGATCCTGAAATTTGTATTTCAGTGAAATACTTAGAAGGTACCAAGGTACCCCGAGAAGAGAGATGAGGATTAAATCGGTTTAATGGTGTAGTTCAGATACACCTTTACTCAAGGGTAGGAATTCCAGATGCAAATCCCAGTGTTCCTCACCACTGGGGATGGCAGTCTAACAACACCTGAAGGGCCACAATAAATATGCCACCCTGACCTTAAGTGGGAGTATTAGCATCCATGTTTTCTCCTGTGCATTTCTTCCCATTTCCTTTTACCTGCTCCCTCCCCTACCTGCTGTACTATTATTGAGTATGTCAAATAGCAGATGAAGATGAGTCAGGTGGGAAGGAGTGAGTGAAAAACAAGTGGGAGAACTTACATCTTTTGCATCATTTTGATTCTGGCAGGGGTCTCCTCCCCCCAATGTAGTCTGGCAAAAGGATGGAGTTCCCACAAGAGGGAGAGAGAGCATCACTAAAGGCAAGAACCACTCTCAGTTCCTCATCCACAGCACCAAACGCATGGATTCTGGACTCTACCGTATTGTGCTCAGTAATGACTACGGGGAAGCCCACTACGACATCCATGTCCAAGTGACAGGTACAAGAGTGCATCTGGACGGTTCCAAGGGATATTGGAGCAAGGGATAGTGTACTCCACCCCATCCATCTGTTCAGCAGAAGGTAACACTGACCAATTCCACTCCTTATCAGGCTGTGGTGTGCATTTCTGCTCTATAGCAATCTCCATGGCTCATTAGTAAAAATGCTTCCCACAGTATTTGTTATAGAGTGTCATAAAAATTGCATGACCACAGAGCAATAGCTAGAGGTAGAAAATGCTCATTAAAGCAAACACCCAGTTCACCAATCAACGGTCAGATTACTTCCTTTTATTAGGACATAATAGTGATCTGATCAAGAGTATTTAGGTTTCCTAAGGCATTGCTGTTTTTGTCATCTCTATTTATACCCTGCCTTTTCCCAAAAACCAGGTCTCACATTAGCTTTCAAATTAAAATGATTACAATATAGATGAAAATATACAAAGGGTCAATATTAATATGGAATGAAACTATTAACAATATTAAACCAATTGAAAACATATACTTAAGGGGGATAAAAAGCAGTTTTAAAACACTATAATTTAAAGCAATTCAGCACCCTGTTGAAAGCTCTTTCTTTTAAAACCTTCCATTCTAAAAGCCTATGAGAATAAAACAAGTTTTGCCCGCTGACAGAAGGGATAGAAAGGAAGGGCCATTCTAACTTCCCTGGGGAAGGAGTTTCAGAGCCTAAGAGCAGCCACTGAGAAGACCCTATTTCATGTCCTTACCAACCATACCTGTGACAGTGGTGAAACTGAAAGAAGGGCCTCTCCTGTGGCTCTCAGGGCCTCGGCAGGCTCATATGGGAAGACAGATCTATCAGATAGCCTGGACATATGTTGTCATTAAAGCATAATGCATCTAATGCTTCTCCTGTTCTGAGATGACTCTCCTATTATGCTATCTGTCGGCATCATCTAAAAACAACATAGGTAAGCCTAAGAGATTGCACCAGGATGGCTCTGCCTGTGCCAGAATAACTCTGCTTATTTGGGGGAATTCCTGCTGAACTTCTGAGATGACCATGAAACTTCAAATTGGGAGTAGCAGATGCAGAAATGTTCTTACTCCAAGGACTCAAAGGAGACTGCCATATTCCTTTACATTGGGCCACACATCAGAGCTCCTCTTCCATGCAAAACTTCCCATGCTGCAAAGCAGAGTTCCTGTTCTATGCAAAATCATTCCATGCTTTAAATACACTCTTATCTCCAGTCTTCAAACAGTGGTTTGACCCATAAAATGTTATCTCCATCAAGAGTTTTAATCCACAAGATTCATCACTAATTAATTGGTCACTTTATTCAAATAATTATTGGTTTAAATTGAATTGATTAAATCGACATAAGTCTCAAAAGAATGCCATGTAACAAAATAATGTGTGTCTAAAAAGAATAGTTATGAAGGAAAATGCTTCTTTAAATGATATGCACACATTAGAAATAATAGCAGGAGTACTATCATAGGTCCTGTCCAAACGGTGAAAATAATCCTAATAGAATTTGAATGGAAGGCGATCTGTCTAAATGGACATTCACATCAATACATCTCATTCAGAAGAGGGGCAGCCAAATTCACCATAAAACTCTGAAGGGAAGCTTTGGGAGCTTTTCTCTGAGTTTTTTAAAAGTTCCGTAGTGCATGCGAATGTGTGATCATTAGGACAGTCGCATTCACATTGTTGTGACCAGGAAGCGTAAGCTGATTGGCTGGATGAGCATAGGGGATGGGGCTAGCAAACAGGGAAAGCGCCTGCTGCCGCCATGTTGGATTTTCGTGTATGTCGATAAAATGGTGATCTTTTACTCTCTCTTTTTCTTTTTGTAAATATGAAATATTGTATGTGCGCACCATGGTAAACTTAAAAAAAAAACAAATCAGCGGTGGCAGATTTAGAAGCATAATTCACTCATGGCCGTCATCTTGGCTAGTGGGCATGCAAAGCTTAGGGTAGGCTGTACTGACCATTAAGACAGGTCTCAGCACTACAAATTGCTGTTTCTTCAGAGGAGATTGTATTCCCCCCCCCCACTAGACGGGGCCATAGAAGAGGAGAAGCATTCAGCTGGTGCATCATATTTTAGGTCTTAGGAAATCTAAATGTTCCTGGCTAAATCATTGTTATGTACTAATGAAAGGAAGTAATCCAACCGCTGATTGGTAAGTTGGGTACTTGCTTTAATGAGTATTCTCTGCCTCTAGCTATTGCTCTGTGCGCTTGTTGTTTTTATGACACTATGTAGCAAATATTAAGGGCAGCATTTCTGCTAATGAGCCATGGAGATTGCTGTAGAGGAGATAGGAATGCTAGAGTCTGATAATGAGTTGAACTGGTCAATCCAATGTTTTCATAAGATGTTCCAATTCAGAAAAGTAGATTGCAGGATCATATAATGTAAGCAGTGTTACTTTTCTTGTGGGGAAAAATAATACAGTGGGCCCTTGGTATCTGCTGGGGTTTGGTTCCAGGACCACCCGTGGATACCAAAATCCATGGGTGCTCAAGTCCCATTATATACAATGGCAGAGTAAAATGGTGTCTCTTATTTAAATGGCAAAATCAAGCTTTGCTTCTTGGAATTTATTTTTTAAAAAATATTTTCAAGCCATGGATGGTGCAATCTGTACATGTCAAATCCGTGGATACAGAGGGCCAACTGCACATGGACAGCATGGACCTGTCTGTCCATCTGGTGAGACAGACTGCTGTTAAAATAAAGAATGGATACCAAAAGAGAGAAAGAGAAAGGGAAAGAGAGAGAGAGAGAGAGAGAAATGAAACTTTGTCTCACACTCCATATTTCTGCCTTAGATTTCCCAAGGCCACCTACCAACCTAAAAGTGTTTGAGGAGGTGCCAAATACCGTAACACTAAAATGGGATCACTCTCCAGATGTGCAGGAGGATGGTGGTGCCCATTACGTCATCCTGAAGCGTGACACTAGCACTGCCACGTGGTTCACAGCAGCAGAGAAAGTCTACAGCAACAAGTACACAGTCACAGGCCTGCTTCCTGGCAGGAAATATTTCTTCCGAGTCATTGCCCGGAATGATATCGGTGATAGTGACCCTCTAGATTCAAAGGATTCCTGGCATATCAACAAAGACAAAGGTAAGGAAGGATGCATGTCTGAATGACCCTACATGTAGTGATATACAGTTTTGGTGACTCTAAGCTAGTATTGGCTCAGTTTGCAATTTTGCAATAGGCTATTCACACCTGAGATGGACAGTTAACTTTTAAGACAGCTGAAAGCAGAGAAAATCCTCAAGATCATAATTACCTCAAATTTGGAATAAGAATGTGCTCCCCTTCTAATGCATGGATATGAGTTACATTCTCATTTTGCCAAGGAAATTTGCTCAGAAAGCAAAACAAAGTTCTGCACATGCACAGTTCAAACAGGCTTGTTTGTTGTGTAAGTTGTAGGTTGTAGCCCCTTACTCTCAGTGAAACTACTAGGAACTTCCATTAATTACTAAAATTATAGGGACTGCTAAGACAACTGTTTTGTAGACAAACACCACTAAGTTTCTTTGAATTTATGGCTTTTCACCAGATAGAACTCTTTGTGGTTGCTTTAGTTCATCAGGATTTGCTTTGATTTTGGAACAGAGGAGTATGGGTGGATCAGGGGAAAAGCTGCTTCACAATATAAAAACAATAGGAAACCCTACAAATCACTCAGGAAGGGATTGTCAGCAGTAATCCCACCTTCAGCTATCTTAGAAACAAACAAACAAACAAAAAGATCATTTGTCTCTAGACTTCCTGCCCTTTTGGAACTTTTCTCAGTGTGCTTCAGTTATGTACCACTATAAGGTGGAAATAATATTTGTCCTGCATGCAGTTTTGTTTTGATGACCTTAAGTTCCTCAGAGGAGGTGGTTTGGAAACATAGGGCTAGACACAACACTACACTCTCAGTCATGTTGGAATTTTTTTTGTCCTCTCCTCCTGTAGCCTTCTCCAGTGTCACAAAACCTAGTATGAAGGGCTTCCTGCTTCTTCAGAGTAGGATTTTAAAATGACCAGGGGCTGCAGAAGGGAAGATTGTCATAGAAGCACTCCGTTGGCTTCTGGCCATGATTCAATGAAGTAGGAAGCCCTTACGTTTGACTCTGTCATAGCCGAAACAAACCAAGGGTTTGTCTAGTTCAGCCTTCTGTTTCTTACAGTAGCCAGACAAGAAGCCAACGAGCAGGGCTTGGAAGGCCATGTCTATCCCATCCACTGATGTTCTTAAGTTAACCTGTCCCTGAATCTGAAGGTTCTGTACAGTCTTTATGGCTTCTCCTCATGGATTTGTCTCATTCCTATTTAAAACCATCTGAGCTGGTGAATCATAGAATTGCAGAGTTGGAAGAGACCACAAGGGCTGTCCAGTCCAACCCCCTGCCACGCAGGAAATCATGATCAAAGCATCCCCGACAGATGGCCATCCAGCCTCTGTTTGAAGACCTCTGTTAAACAACATTTTGTGGAAGCTAATTTCTTAATTATGTCCTGTGCAGAGTACAGCACAACCCCTGTATCCGTGGTTTCACTTACCTGAGTCTGAAAAAAATATGTCCTCTTTAGGCATTCTCTAGATCTTCCAGCACAATTCTATGGTATGCTTCTGCCAGTATCCATGGTAAGTCCAAGAATGTATCCCCTTCGGATATGGGGGTCATACTGTACTTGCTTGATCCACAGTTTAGGAAAGTTTTTTGGGGGGAGGGAGGTTACAGCTCCCTGAACTCCCCAGTAAACCTGGAAGATTCAGACAGCTCTCGTCAAAGAAAGGATGTTTCCGAGCGCTGCTTCCTTCTGTCCTGATTCCACAGGGGCAAAAGACACTGAAGCAGGTGGCATTTTTCCCCCAATGGGGTTTCTTAATGTATCAATACTCTCTTTCTAATTGAGGGTAATACATTTGCAAATATACTTTATCATACCAGATAATAAAACTAGAGCTGTGTCAGGCACTCAGGGACTAAACTGATGCGTACCCCAGCATAGATGGATGGATGGATTCAATTACTACCCTTCTTTTCCTCCAGTGAGTTCAAAGCAACGTACACAGCTCTCCTGCTCTCAGGTATATCTCACAACAAGCTTGTGAAATATGTCAGTTTGAAAGAGAGTGACTAGCCCAATGAGTAGTGTGGCTCAATGGGACCACCCAAATCCCAGTCCATTGTCTAAGCTTTGCGGCACACAGGCTCTGGATATCCAAATTGGACTAAACATCTTTTGGAATTAGAATTAATCACTTTGTTTTGTCAACAGAACTTTTCCATGCCAAGATGAAAGAATATCAAGAACGAGACTGGCGCCATGCCCCCCATTTCATCACCCCATTGAAGAATCATGCAGTGCGCCGGGGCCATGACTGTACCATGAGCTGTGCATTCTTGGGCAACCCCCGCCCTGTGGTTACATTGTACAAGGGGAATATCAATATCACAGCCAATTCTAAATTCTGGTACAATTCGACCAGTGGTGTCTGCACACTGATGATCCCTACCTGCACTGCCAAGGACAGCGGAGAGTACTCCATATTAATTGAGAATGAGCTTGGGCATGAAAAATGTAGCTGCACATTGACAGTGTATGGTATGTTGAGTCCCTTCCTTGGCAAGAGTTGAAGTTGCCAGTTTATTAGCATAACTATGTTGAGAATGAACCAGTTATTCATTCATATTGACAATGAGAAGTCAAACTAGATAGGTGTGATTAGTATAAAGCTGGTACTTTCATATTCTAGCCCAAAGAAAAATGTGGATTAGCATTCTGTGTGTTTACTGATAGGAAGAAAGGGCTTCAGTTACACCAGAGTGTGACCTGTGCAACCTCGAGACGTTGTTGAACTGCATCTCCCAGAAGCCTAAGCAAGCATAGCCAATGGTGAGGAAAGGGGCAAGTTGCAGTCCAACAACATCTGGTAGGCCACATCACACCAAGAAATTCATCTTCTATCATGTTAGGAACTGTTTAGACTATAACAAGCTTAAACAGGTTTGAAACTGACCTTCTTATACATTTTTCTAAAATGTATTCAATAGCAACAGTATGCCCAGCACTGTACAGGAGTGGTGACAGAGTAACCTTCCCCATTCTGAGGTCCTCCAGATATGTTAGACTACAGTACCATCATAGATAGTCAGCACAGCTGTTGAATGTATTGGCTTTGGTATTGCAGTCCAGCACCTTGACAGGGCTCCAGATTGGGGGAGACTGGAATAGATACTGAAATGGAAGAAGATCTAAGACACCTTGTGAGATGATCTTCTAAGCAGAGCAAGGCTGAGCAATTGTGAAGGGGCTGGGGACTGTCCATAGCACCTTTCCATCCCCCTGGAGCTCTGTGGGCCACATCCATCCCTTCCCCCAAAAAAATTAGAATAACAAGGCAGTCACTTGGGTTTTGAGAAGAAGCTATTCTGGGTCCCTCAAAGGTCTGGAACCTCTTAGTTGCAATGTGCTTCCAAGCTGACTACAGTTTATGGTAACTCTGTCATAGGGTTTTCTGGCAGGATTTATTCAGAGGATGATTACCATTGCTTCCTCTGAAGTTGAGAGAGTACGACTTACCTAGGATCACCCAGTGGGTTTCCATGACCAAGCAGTGATTAAAACCATGGTCTCCCAGAATCATAGTCCAGCATTCAAATCACTACACCACAAAACCCTTAAAACAAAGAATTGTGGCCCATGGAGGCTTTGCAGGAGGCAGTTCTCCATCTGAGCAATATTTTTTCAGCAATGAAGGGCTTGGATGGATGTGGGGAGACTCACTGAATGTCTTGGCAGACTGCATGCAACCCACAGACTAGGGGCCCATCTACACAAGGCGAAAAAATCCAAAGTACCTCGTAATATTGGCATTTTGTAGCAGCAACATGTCTAAATGGTTCTTCTGGCCTCAGGAGCCCCTATAAGTCTTGCATTCCTGATGGCGGCCAAGAGTGATTTACTCGCGTTAGTTCTTCGCCACCACTGTTGTGTTTTTTTTAAAGTCCAAGGTGTGCTGGTGTGATAGAACAATTTCCCAGTTTTTAGGTCAGCAAAACAGAAAATATTCATCTTGTTTTATTGCCTTAGTAAGCGATAGCTAAGACAAAAATCCAACATGGTGGTAGCAGGTGCTTGCCCTGCTAGCAAGCCCCACCCCTGCTCTCCCCCGGCCAATCAGCTTTGTGCTTCTCTTCAAATTTTTTGTTGTTCCAAATGGATCCAAATGTTGTTCCAAAATAATCCAAATGGGCAGAAATGTGGACCTCCCTCATGGTTTTTGAAAAAGTATGGGAAAATTTGCAAAGGCTTTTACTGTGTTGTTTTTACCGTTTTGGGCCCCCCTCCTTCCGAATAGTGTGGATTGGGACTGGGTCCCATTTAGACAGGTAGGATTCCTGGCAAATTCCATGAGGAGTATTTTCCCCATTTAGACGGGCCCTAGAACATCCTCACCCCTGCGCAGAATATGTAAAGGAGACAGAGCGCTTCAAGATGCAGCTTTGATTCTGAAATCATCCTGTCCCTTTTGCAGAATTCTATAGTGTTCAGGGAATGTCAGCTTCCATTTGTGATCTTGGTGCGTTTTCCCATTTCTATTTTGTAATTTTTAAATTACCATTTCTGTTAAGGAAGAAAGGACAGAAAAGCTACACAGTGCATACCTTTGAGCCTACCTTTGAGCTGGGAATGATGAGAGCCATCGGGTTTGGGCCAGTTAGTTGGGTTTTTTTGACAAGACTATAATGCTCTTAACAGAAAAATTGCAACTCCTTCTCATAACACTTTCCAAGGTTAACTCCAAAGGGAACATTTCTTCCATTGGCAAATAGCCTGGGGAGGGGTGGTTGAACTGGGTTGGGACTGTGGCAGGAGCAAAGGATTTTAAAAAGCCCTTCCCTAATACCATGCTGCTGAATTAGCTCAGCACACCATGTCAGATATTTATGAAAGGAATAATAAACACCAGGGCTGAAGGTGCGAATGATGTCACAGCTAATTTGACGCTCTGATATTAAACGATTTGTAGAGGACTTGGAGTTTGGGGAGTGATCTGAATGACGAGGGGAAGGTGGTCCAGTGCGAGGCTGCAATTCTGCATTAGGCTAGAAGGGCATTGCGCTCTTCTAGCATCCCTTTATCCACCTTCCCCTTCAACCCCAGTGCAACTGATCTTTTCAATACGAGAGTGCACTCCTATGGCATCAAAAAGCATCAAAGGGAGGGTGCGAGGGGCCAACAGCTACACTTCTGCAGCTGGGAAAAGAAGGAAGGCATCATTCTGCAGCATTCTTACATCTTGTCACTGGGGACCTAAGAGGAGGATGTCCTCTCCTGGCTGCAGACCTGCAGCCTGATGTTATCAGGTGCCCCCCAACCTCCCCCTTGCCACTAAATTTCAGTGACTGAAAAGGGCAATTACATTGGGACGATCATTGTTGAAGGAGGTACTGAATAACCTCCTTGCACAACAAACATGAAAGTACAAATGCCAGCCCAATTGCCATGATAAGGAAGCCCCACGAAAGGTAAGAGGCAGCAGAAATATGGCTATCCCCTACTCATTTTTCTCTTGACTGACTTGCACTGCATATCCTCACGTGCAAGCTATGATTTTTTTTAATGGAACATGGCCATTGGGATTCCAAACTGTGGGGCCTCAAGCCCTCCCAAGCCTCCCCAATTTTAAAAACAATCACATTGATTTTTAAGCGATGGTGTGGACCATTAGCCAATCATCAAGAAGAATGGGCCTCACCCCTTCTACAGCTGCACACCTCTGCTTTAGATGGATCATCTTTTTAAAATATCTGCTATTTTGAACCTGCTTTATAGCTGCTTTACATCTTTGTGCTGCAGTAATCCAAACTGTCCCCACAAGTTTGCCCCTGCCCTAGTCAGACCCATTCCCCAAACATAGCCCAAAAAACATGATGGAAGAAGAATGATAAAGAACCAATGACTTAATTGCATTGGTCATTCACTTGTGTTTACATGGCTAAGGTCCTTTTTGCATAGCTCTGATGTCCCTACCAGATGCTGCCTCTTCAATTGGTGCTGCAGTACTAACACAGGAAAAGCCAGAGGGCTGGATTTGTGGTTTCCATGCAGATCTTAACTGATCCTTGAATGACAGAGGAGCAAGCGGGAACCTGGCCTGATCCCCTTGTCTTTGTGAGCCTCTGTGCTTAGAAGGTTGTGAGTCTTTGGTCTAAAACTGAAGAGAGCCAGGGACTGCATGCCTGCCCCTAGATCCTGACCTAGCAAGCGGCAATATAATTTTCCATGAGCTGAATAATGAACCACGTACTGTGTGTTAATTTTTTTTTATCACTTTTCCTTTTTAGATAAAGACGATAAAAGCCTTCTGGATTCAGTGACCGATAGCCTGCAGAAGTCAAAACACCTCATGTGAACAACATGAACAGAAAACACATTTTAAATTCAGCTTAGCCTTTAGAATAATTCAGATGTTTTTGTTTGACTGTGCATGGCTTAAGCAGCATATGACTGTACTATTACTTGTAGCCATTAACTGACATGCTGGTGCATAGTCCCATTGCTTTGAGTCTTTCATGGGAACAGTAGCTTTGCTTCCAAAGTTTTCAGATGTCAAAGGTAATAATAAATAACAATATTGCCAATACTTAAAGAGACCTTATGCTGGAATTTTTTTTTAAAAAAAAAATAGCCATTTCTTTGTCTTTTCCCCTTCCCTTGCTTTTTGTTCTACCTAAATCCTATCTGATCATTCAAAGTGAGTGAAAGACAAATGGGATCCAATGCCTATCCTTCCATTTTTATTAGCAGCAACCAATAGTAATATTTTATTGTAGGGCACCATGCAGGACCGGTTTAAGGGATTTTGGGGGGCCCTGCAATGCTTTTATTTTGGGGGGCCCATATGTTTATCTCAGGTCAGTGTAACCTAACCTAATCTATTCACAGTACAGTACAGGATATTCAGATTATTACTAATAATGTTTTTGCAGGAGGAGGAGGGTTACAACGGGGCCCCCACAATGATGCCCCCCCCCACGGATGCTGATGCCACCGGTGCCTTAAACCGGCCCTGGCACCATGGTACCACAGCCACCTTAAGCACATAGTTAAAATATTGTTTTGCTAAGGAGCAAACTACATTCTCTTAAGTACGCACACACCACTCCCGGAGTGGTGGAAGACTAACCATTTCAGTTGCACCTCAATAAGAATGTTTGGATAACTTTCCAAAACCAAAGAGCCAACATCAGTGGATTGTAGGATGCCAATATCTGAACCAGTATTTTATAAAATTGTAATCTGAGTATCAGCTTCCTATGGATATTCCTCTTAAGTGCTTCCAGATTAATGGTCATCCATATTTTAAAAATACTTTGGTATATTATGCTGGTATACAGCTGAATTGAATGTTTGTATTTATGACACTTTTATTGCATCTCGCCTCACTCTTCAAGGTGGTTTACAACAGTAACATAATCTCTCATTGTAAAATAAGACAGCTTTTATCAAAGCCTGGCACAATACAGCCAGAACATAGTTATAAAAATCCTATTCAGATCAGTAACTATCACACAACAGCAGCAAAATTCAATGAGTGAATGCTCAGTAACCATCACTGAGTCTCCATGTATTTCATAGAATCATACAATTGTAGAGTTGGAAGAGACCACAAGGGCCATCCAGTCCAATCCCCTGCCATGCAGGAAATCACAATCAAAGCATCCCTGACAGATGGCCATTCAGCCTCTGTTTAAAGACCTCCAAGGAAGGAGACCCCACCACGCTCCAAGGGAGTGTGTTCCACTACCCAACAGCTCTTATCGTCAGAAAGTTCCTCCTAATGTTGAAGTGGAATCTCTGTTCCTGGAGCTTGCATCCCCTGTCCCTAGTAGCCACTTCAGAAGGTAGGGACACTCCCACCAGAGCCTATGATGAAGATGTTAAAAGTTCCCACCACTGCTCTGATTTTTGTTCTAAATGGGCAGTTGTTCAGGCTCAACTAATCCATAGAAATCCTTGGCCTCCAGTCCTTGGACTACCAGGGTCACTTGTGACCTTGTTCCTAATCCTTCCTTTCTTTAGCTCCCCTGACATAAAGATTTTAAACTGTTCTTTATACAAAAGGTTTTCTTGGCTTAGTTTTGCTCATCATAAATCAATGAAACAATTAATTAGCTGCTGCTATGTTTATGGCTTATTTGATCAGAACGCTAGTGTTGCCCTATTCCCCGACTTTGGCTCTACACAAACTTTGCAGGCCTCACCTCAAGGAGAAAAAATATTACACTATCAGTCTGACCTGCAAAAAAATTAAATGTAGAGCTAACTTATCATCAGCTTCATCCCAGTACCAAATGGTCCAATTAATCTGAGGCCCTTTTACACTACACAGTTAAAGCATTATGATTCCACCTTAACTGCCCTGGCTGCATCCTATGGCAACCTGGGATATGTAGTTTGGGGTGGTGCCAGAGGAGCTCTCTGGCTGAGAATTCCAAATACCCCTTCCATAAACTGTAACTCCAAAGATTCCATAGAACATAGAAATTCAGCAGTTAAAATGGAATCATTGTACTATAACTGTGTAGTGTGAAAGCTTTCCTAGTTTACCGGCTCAACAAAATAAAATTCTTGGCATCATTTACTCAGTAGGGTTTGGGCATTTTGGTTTCATGTACATTGTATTGCAGCCATGGCTTTTAAGCATGTACAGCTGCAAAGATAAACCTCTTTTAGTACATAGCTATCCAAGTGAATCCATACTGAAGACTAGAGGCTGAGATCCTGCATCAACAAGATTTAGCATAACTTTGCACTCACAGAAGTATGGATTGGTTGTGCTATGCCACATTGTCACAGTATTGCAATGTTGCACAACCAAATGTGCACTGATCTGCAAAGTGCAACCATGCAATCAAAGTGAAACAATGCACAATGTGAAACTATATGCAATGGCACCATGTGCATAATTCCACTTTCATAACCCTCAGCTGAATATGGATATTGCACATTACTAAAAAAGTACAACTACATGGAGATTAGCAGGCATAGCAGGGAGCGTAGGCAAACATAATATGCCAAGAGGATGCCAACCCAGTAAGCGTTATCCACCAGTAAACTAATTTAGTGATGGCGAGCACTGGTCTGGTACTGGAAGTCTGAGAATTCAACTTGTATCCCTGAGTTCCATTCATTATATCATGCATTAACACCATGAAAAGAATATTCATCCAACATTGTGTTGCCATAGCAATATATGAGCTGTAGAATGAAAGCCAATTGGCATATCTTGTTCATACTGTATATATCTCACATACTTATCATAAAATCACAATGGACACCAGGCCATAGCTAATTGACACTTATACTACTGTTACTAGTATACATGAAAGTCTTACAGCTTCTTCATACAGCCACACTCTCCCATCTACTGATATACAGCAGAAGTAGAGTGCATGTGGTCTTTAAGACACTGTTCAACTGTAACATCCATCAGCCCTAACCAACACAACCAAGAGTAAGACTTGATGGGAGTTGTAGTTCCACAACAATTAGAGGGCCATACATTTCCAATTTCTGATGTAAAGTACACAGATGTAAATGGTATAAATCATCCACCACTGACTGTGCATATGCAGGGACAGCTGTTGGCATCCATGCAAGTGGAGTGAATCCACTCAGAGTTTTAATCCAAACATTAAAAGAACTATCCAAGGTGCTGAATCCCAATTGCCAAATAGATTCAGCACCTTGGATAGCTCTTTTCAAGTTCAGATTAAAACCCAGGGTGGAGTCACTGCCCCACTCACATGAAAGCCAACAGCCACCACTGTGTACGTGGCAAATCAATGTAACTGTGAGTCAGTCATTATGCCTTTGCATTCTACAGGAGGCTGCTTGGATTCCCCAGCCTTTGGCAATGGGTGAGATTAGTTTTTAAGAAGGTTCTAGAAAAAGATTCTGATGGACAATAGCTTTCTTGTGGCTCCCACTGTTACACTTCAAAAGGAATTACTGTACACACCACACTCTTACACCCTGAAGTTTCCCTGAACTAGCTGAAAAAGAACTATCATAATACTGTGAGCTATTTTACACAGAATGATAGAGATTGGAGAGATGTCATCAAGTCCCGAGTCCAGTCATGGATTCAGGTATGATGCAGAACCGCTATGACCAATTTCCTAATACAGAGGAGTCCAACTTGTGTTTAAATGCCTCCAGTAAAGGTAAATCTACTTCCCTGCAAGTTATGTCCTCTGCAGCAATAGAGAGCAGGGGCACTTTCAGATTATGTAGTTATAGCACTATAATACCACTTTAACTGCCATGGCTATATTATAGTGGGGGGCCCTGATCTGCAGGCACTGGATCCACAGTTTCAGGTAACAACAGACCATCATGTCCTGGGCTCTGCAGCTTAGGGAGAGCTATTTAGAATCCTCTGCCAGAGCGCTCTAGTGCTGACCCAAACTACAAACCCTGGGATTCCATAGGATGTACTCATTGTAGTTAAAGTGGAATCATAGCGCTATAACTGAAGTGTGAAAGGGGCCCATGTCCTCTGCATCATTTGCATAACAGCCTATTAGGTATTTAAAGGCTGCTGTCATGGCTTCCTTTAATATTATCTTGTCCAGGCAAAACATACCAACTATTCCTAGGATTTAATTTCCACATGAAAGCTGAACAGTAATAGCTGTTTGGAAGTGAAAGGCATTGCCTCGGAGTGTGGAGTCTCCTTCTTTGGAAGTTTTTAAACAGAGGGTGGATGGCCATCTGTCGGGAATGCTTTGATTGTCTATTCCTGCATGGCAGGGGGTTGGACTAGATGGCCCTTGTGGTCTCTTCCAACTCTATGATTCTATGGACTTCTCCCATCTCTTGTTTTAACACAAGCAAGCACAACAACAAGAAAAATCCATCAAACATGCTTTGCCTTTTGGCCAGAGAATTTTATTTTGTAGTACATATACCTATATGCATGTAGTGTGTTTTATGTTTAAAAGAAAAACCAACATAGCATTCTTTAAACTAAAAATAAAAGGAAAACAATCTCAGCATGAAAGATTGTAACATCTGCATTGCATTTGCATCTGAATGCAAACTAATTTAGTTTTAACTGCAGGTCTATGATATCTATGGCCCACATACCAATATTTAGTTTTTATGGGACTAGTACAATTGTTGAGACTTGCTCCATGTATGTACAGTACTGTTACTGGTTAGTGGGTGGGGGGATTTGCAGCTCACTAGATTAACTCTGAGGGTCAGAAAGTTTGTCTCTTATAGGACTGGCAGGGACACCCTATTTGAGAACTGGAAAGCTTTCTCTTCTTTATATAGTATCTGAATTAGATGCAAAAAAACCTGCTGTATTTTGGGGTGTGGGCCTTTCATAAAGACAGAAGTGTATCTTGTAATTTATGCACGGGGACAATATGTTAATTTTACAGAGAAAAACATGGCTAAATTAACTGAAATCAATACCTTCATTTGGTATTTAGGTACAACACAAAACTTATTAATAGCTACTTCTTGATCAACAACCCTGCATGTCAGGAATGTTGACTGCCCCTTATTGCTAGTTTGAAAAACTGGCAATGCTATGGTGGCTTCAACCTTAAACTTCCAATGCTGTGCGAAGGTGCCTCTGATTCAGCCTTCTGAAGATCTGTGCCCTCTGTGGAAGTGCAATCCCCTTCTGGTATCCTTTAGGCTAGGTAGAGACAGGGGAGAGAGCTATGCCACAGTTGGTGAACTATGATCATGAATTGTGTTAATAAGTGTAATAGAGAAGCAGAATCTGTTGCTACTTCAGTTCTAAAAATCAGGGGTCCATTCACACTACACAGGAGATTTTCACACGGGCTATATATATATCCCATGTCTGGAAGGAAACAGGGTCGGGAAAGGTTTTCCGTTTTGGACGATGTCCACCCTGTTCCATTCCTACATTATGCCTGTTCTGTTTTCTCCCCGTGATGTAGTAATCATGGGGAGAAGTCGTTAATAGGCACCCAGTTCCGCTTCTGTTACAGAATCACGGGTGTGCGAATCAGATCCGTCCTTGTTCTGGAATGACAGTGACAGTCACTTCCTGCCACGTTCTGGACAGCCAGGTAAGTGCCACCCTTCCCACCCCCCTTCCCGGGTTACTTGTATTTTTTTATTTTTTTTATTTTTATTCTTTCTTTTGACAGCTGGGGGGGGGTAATTTGAATTTCCCTCCCGTTCATTCTCTCGCGAGAACGAGCAAAAGTTCCCCCGGCCGGTCATAAAAGCAGCTTTACAACACTGCATTTACAGCCAGCCGGGCAAGGAGGGAGGAGGACTGTTCCTGTTCCGGAATGGAGGTAAGTGTGCAAACATTTACCTCCATTCCATTGCAGGAACGGGAGAGGAGGTGGCGGGACAGAATCAGGGCTTTTAGCCTCCGTGTGAAAATCTCCACAGTTAGAGCTATGATTCCACTTTAACTGCCCTGGCTACATCCTATGGAATCCTGGGCTTTTTGTTTTGATGAGGCACTCTGGCTGAGAATTCCAGATACCCCTCTCTAAATGCAATATCACTTCCGCCACCATTTTGGCCGATTTTTGGTATGCGTGGTTAGGAAAAGCAAACTGCCATATTGTCAGAGGGTTTGGGCAGCTTTGAGGTGGTTTAGGGGCCAAAAAAAAAAAAAAAGCCACCTGGTTGGTGTTCTAGCCCAGAGCTTGGAAAAGTTATATTTCGAGACAACGGGGCTATCTAAATGATGAAAATTCTCCTCACAGAATGCAAGGAGAATCCTACCTGCCTTAATGGGATCCTGCATCATTACACAATATTCAAGGGGCGGGGCAAACACCTCAAAAACTTGAAAGGAAAAGCCTTTGTGCTTTTCTCAAGAGTTTTTTAAAAACAGTGAGGGGAATGCGCATTCCTGCTGGTTGGGACGAGCAATTCCCCCCCACCAAAGAAGGTTGGGCCTTGAAGCACTGAAGTGTGCTCTCCCCACAGGTTATGGACTGAGGAAAGGTGGGAAACACCTAGGCAGCACCTGGCAATGGCAGGTAGGAGAGTGGGGGAAATGGTGCCATCATCTTCCCAGATGTCCTGAAGTCCCAGAGCTCCAGGGAGTAAATGTCTTGGACAGCAAGCTCCAGTACTTCAAAGGTGCCTTCCCAACGGGGTGCAGAATTCAACAGGTGAACCACTGCATTCTGCTGGGTAATGTAGAATACCAGTCCTCAAATCCCATATGTAGGATGCTGGTTTCTTCCTCACAACATCCTTTTGCCCAAAGAGGAACAACACCAGGATGGCGGTGTGCACATAGAAAAAAGATGTGAAATGTTACTTTTTTGTTTGCCAAGTTATGTGACATTTTCCCCCTCAGTCAATATATGGAATACTTTTACCTATTTTTCCATAAATCCCTAATCCCAGATTATCCATGATTAGTAACACTGGAGTGGGGTGTTAAACTCCACTAACTAAATTGGGTTAGGGAAACATTTGACTTGTGGATCCCCCCCAACATACATTTCTTTTAGCCCTGCAAGAGATGACAATGGATAGTAGTACTGTATGCAGTTCAGAAATAATTGCCCACTCAGTATTAAACTATTAGCTTCAGAGTACTAATATTTAAATTATTATATTTATTTCAAATAACTAAAGCAAGAAAATGACCTTCCTCCAGTGAGTTATATGAAACAACATATCTTAGAGGTGCAGGAAGTTAAATTCCCTGTAAGGAGAGTGGACACCATGAAGAGGAATTGAGTAAGATGCAAAAATAAACCATTTATTTAGAATATTCTTCCAAAAGCCAAAAAAATTGAATGGTAATTGAAACTTTTGCCCATCAAGACTACATATGCTTTAAGAAAGCTAGGATTGCACTCTTACTTCAGCCAAGGCAGAATTACTGTAAACTTCCCCAAGTCAAAAATGTATTTGGCTTGTCACTATCTTGGTTCTTCCCCAATGACTGGAGCAAAAACTATCTTATTGAGCTTCTTACAACTAACCCCCTACAATACAAAGAAAGCAACAACACAAGTGTGTAAAATCATCTAGGAAATGTCTGTGCACGCACATGAGCACATGGACATGCATACTTGCTTTAAAAAGAAAATGCCATTTAATAATACATTGCCCAAGGACTGTGATAGCACATTTGAACTCACCATCTGCTACTGGCAAATTGATTTTTAAGTCCTGTTCTGAGCAAAGAACTCTTTTCCAAGGAATTTTTAAATACAACTTTGTAGTGATCTTCATACTCATTTAAGCCCTTGCTACTCACCCATCTACCTGGAGAAAGCACACTGTATGAATATTACTTCTGCACTAGTTTTTCCAGAATAGGAGCCAGTCTGCAAAAATGAGGCACAGGATTAGCTGGGACACCCTACAATTCTACAGGGGGCAGAGGTCATAGTGGGGCCTACAGTTAAACCGGCAGGATGAATGATGATGCCAAAATTGCTAAATCCTCTTATGTCCATTTCGCACAAACTAGACATGATTTCTCACATGAATGAAATACTGACCATATTATGCAACAGCATTAAAACCCATGAGATTATATATATCCTTGTGTTATTTTAAGCCAGGCCTTTCATTCAAGCCCATCAAATCTTCCCATAATACTGAGAAAGTTCCTTCATATGTTTAAGGATGTTCCCTAGTCTTGCTGCCAATTGCTCCTTATCTGACCTCCTGATGCCCTGAAATAGCAACACAACAGGCGGATACTGGACAAATAGCAAAGCCACAGGAGCCATGACAAGAACATAAATTTCTAATAACCACCACTTCTTTTCTTCTCAAACTCATTCTATTATTTATCTGTGTGTAAAGCGATACAAAGACTCCCTGAAACAACATCTCAGGCTTGGCCAAATTGATCACCAACAGTGGTCCGCCCTGGCCTCACATCGGGAGGCATGGAGACGCACTATCCACAATGCTGCAGCCTTATTTGAGAACTCACGACGAACAAGTCTTGGAAGAGAAACGACAACGCAGAAAGAATCACAACCCAAAAACATCACCCAAGGAGACCTTCTGCTGTGCTTTTTGCAACCGGACTTGTTTATCTCGGATTGGCCTTTTTAGTCATCAGCGCGCTTGCAGAAAGCGCGGGATGAGTCCTTCCTGAATCTTCGTTTGCGAAGAAACGCCAGAGAGAGAGACTTGCAGATATAGGCCGGCATCCTCTTGATGACTAGTGTGCAGCTAGGTTTCTTTTCGGACAAAGGCCCAGTGGGCTATTCTCTTGCCTTGCACTCCATCCAAAAAAAACCCCCACAGCCTGGCAGATGTGAAGCCCCAGGAAGGACCCATGCTACTGTCACCAATGGAAGGGGAAGGAAGGGAGGGGCAAGGCAATTCAGTCCATCAAGCTCTGGTTGCTCTAAGCTTTTGGGGGAAGGAAAAGGCGGGTGCACACCCTCATTTCTCACATCCCCCTCAATAACCCAACTGAGGCTAGCTGATTCTCTGTGGTTTCAATCTGCTCCTCCCTTCTCCACTGGTCATAGCAACAGTGGCCTTTCCCAGCGCATGCCAGGCAATGGAAGGATGCTGAATTGTGCAGATAGAACTATGGGCACAAGTAGGCTCTTAGTCATTTAAACCATGTTTTTTAAAAGGATACATCTTAAAACGGAATAGAACAAATACCTTTTTAGAGTTTAAAGGCCACTGCTTTTTGTAACAAGGCATTTTACTCTCCTGATTATACTGTTCTGGATCTCATTTTTAAGTAGGGCAGCAGCCGTGCTTCCTTGTCAGTGGGAACGTGAATCCACTCTGAACTTTAGTCCAGACTCTAAAAGGAACTATCTAAAGTTCTGAACCCTAATCCCCACCCAAACAGGTTTGGCACCTTAGCTAACTCCTTTCAAGTTGGAATTAAAACCTGAAGCAGATTCCACCTCCATTGGCATGGAGGCCACCAGCCACCGCTGGTGTAGGGAGCTTTCAGATGAAGTCTTTACAATGGTATTGCCTTATTCATGCAAGTTCAAAGGAGGCACAGATGACATTTTCAATTGGCAACCCTCCTGCATTTTCTGACTTTTTCTTCCATCTTTTTCTCTCACCAGGAATCAATTGAGAAAAAGATAGAGTAGTGGTACAATGCCTGTTAATAGCATACACAGTAAGAGAGCCTCCATTCTGTAGTGGTTGGAGTATTTAGCTAGGACTTCAGGAGGCCAGGGTTTGAGTCCCCGCTCATCCATGGGAATCTACTGGGTGAGCTTGGGCAAGTCACACTCTCTCAGCCTCAAAGGAAGGGAATGACAACCCTCCTCTGAACAAATCTTGCCAAGAAAACCCAATTATATGGTCACCATAAATCAGAGTTGACTTAAAAGCAAATAGCAACAAAGATTTCTGTCTGGATGCACCATAGTGCATACCCATTATGTGCAAATAAAATCTTGCTCAAATTTTCTGGTTTTAACAATGTTTTCCTCCAAATCTCCATTTTTTACCTATAACCCTTTTTGTTTTTACAATCCCATCATGAATGCAAAAAATATTGAATTTAATTCTTAATTCAGTTCCTTCTCATTAAGTGTATTCCTAAGAGCCATTTTATTCAAGCACTTCCTGTGCTCTTTAAAAAAAATAGATGCAAGGGTAAACCATTCTTGGAACCAGGGCTGTCACATCAAATGCTGAAGCAGAGAGGAGGAAGCGGAGTTACCCTATAGACAATTTCAGAGACTTGCGTAATTGTGGTGGCCTAAATTGGGGAAAAGGAGGTCAACATTTCTATTATGTGGAGCTGGTATTCACTTAAAGAAAAGACACACATTAAAGGAAAGGGCCTCTGGCATCTCTTCTAAGAGAGGAAATGCCTATTCAGCAATGACCCTGGGGAAAGCAATGGGTATGAAATCTGCTTGGCATCTGGATAAAGAAATGAGTGCTACAAGCCAGCAAACTAAGGAGCAGCTCACAGTGCCTTTAAGCCCATTTGTGGTATATTACATGGCACTTAAGAGTGGAGTGAGTGGGCAAGCTGAAAAGACCTCAAACTAAATAGAACCAAGAACAACATTAGGGCTTAATTGTTTTCCCCAGCAAGCCCTAATCCAAAGGGCCATTTGCTCAACTTTTACTTCCTTTGCTCTGTAATTTTAGCACCAGTTGGAAACAAGTGATTGTCTTGAGAAAAATTAAGACTGGATGCAAACTGGACCATTTCCATAGAAGCTCATCAAAGATGGTGAAGGTGCTGGAAAGCAAATTGGGTGTGAAAATGTTGGAAAAGATGGAAAGTTACATTGAAATATAGGAAGCTGTCTCATAGAGCACCATTAACACTCAAGGGGGCAACTTGTAGCCCTCCTGATGTCATTCGACACAGCAATTGCCAGAATCTCTCACCATTAGCTGTGCTGGCTGGGGAGGCTGGGCATTGCAGTCCAGCATCTTCTGGAGGGTCCCTAGTTGCCTAATCCTGGTTTATAGTAAGGTCTGATTGGCAGTGGTGTGGGGCAGGAGTTGTTTCTGAATTTCCACCCTCAAAATGCCAGGGCTTAGACCTGAAACTTTCTGCATGCAAAACAGAGTGTCCCCCTGAGCAGCCTCATACCAAGTCATACCACCAACCCATCTACTTCAATATTGTTGACAATGCCTGGAAGGGGCTCTTTAGAACTTCAAGAAGAAGTATTTTCCATCCCTACCTGGAAAAGCCAGGAACTGAACTTTGAACATTCTATACACAATCTGCAGAACATATGTTCTTCCTTTTGTGCTATGGTCCTTCCCAAAAACTGGTTATGTTTCTCCTGCAGAAAAGGCAGTTCGGAAGTTCTATGAGTATGATCTTCATTACTGGAAACGGCTATCTCATAGCTGGTAGAGCAAATTTGTTTTCTGTTGCTCCAGAGCACAAGACCCAGACCAATCGGTTTCTATTACCCGAAAGTGGATTTCACCTAAATAGTAAGAAGGATTTTATGACACTGTGAGCAACAGTAAAACAGGCTGCCAAGAAGAGTGGCAGGGTCTCCTTTGTTGGGAATTTTTTTAGCAGAAGATGGAAGTCCACCTATAAAGAACACCAAAGAAGTGGTCTGCTTAGAGACTGTAGACTTAAGTAGTTACTTCTAATTTATTTCTTTTCCCATCAATAAAGGTATAACTGCATTACAATTATGATTTAATGGGGGGAAAATTTACTACTTCTGTAGTACATGTAACTTTTTAGTAATTTTTCTAGTAGCTGCACTGGGCAGGGCACATTTCTAGGATGGAGGACCATCGCCTCCCCAAAATACTACTCTACGATGAACTCGCCACGGGTCAGCGTAAGAGGGGCGCTCCAAAAAAGTGATACAAAGACTCCCTGAAACAACATCTCAGGCTCGGCCAAATTGATCACCAACAGTGGTCCGCCCTGGCCTCACATCGGGAGGCATGGAGATGCACTATCCACAATGCTGCAGCCTTATTTGAGAACTCATGCCGAACAAGTCTTGAAGAGAAACGACACCACAGAAAGAATCACAACCCAAAAACATCACCCAAGGAGACCTTCTGCTGTGCTTTTTGCAACCGGACTTGTTTATCTCGGATTGGCCTTTTTAGTCATCAGCGCGCTTGCAGAAAGCGTGGGATGTGTCCTTCCTGAATCTTCGTTTGCAAAGAAAGCCAGAGAGAGAGACCTTGGATTGGCTATGATTTACAACTCTGGTTTTCTTCTTGCTGGCTTTGTTTATCTGGACTACTGACTTGCTGCACAACTTCTGGACCGGCTGATGACCACCCTCATGCTTCTGCCTTCATCCTGCTGAATACTCTGTAACTGATTTGGACTGGATTAAGGGCTTGACAGCTCTTGCATTCTAACGAACCACCTGATTCTCTGGATACTCGCTGACTGGGGCATAGGATAGTTTTGTCCCTCCTGCCATCCACACGTAGCAATCAGATGTGTCATGTGTGTGGTTCTTCTAACCCCCAAAGGAAGTAAAAGTAATCAATTCTTTTACTTTTGAGAAATGTGAAAACAATTAGCTTTATTTTTTAAAATGTAGCTGTAACAGTGATTACTTACTGCTCCCTTTTTGCTTTTGAGACCCAACTTTATGAGTTCTTCCAACTTTATATCCCCCAATGGTTATAACAAGAACTCTCTACATTATACTTTTTTTTTCTCTTTCACAAACTGTAGACTTACAGAAGAGGATTCCAGAAGAACAGATACAGCAGTTAGTATCAAAACAATGGTCTAAAGCCTATTGTTAGTCCAAATTAGAGTAGAATCATTGTATCATTGCCATTCACTTATGAGTTGGCTCAACAGCCAATAATTAATTCAATGGTTCTACTCAACTAACCAATAGGATTCAGGCTTTCTTATATCTTATTGTGGAGAATCTATGTGGCTCAGATTTAGAAGGGCTTGTACACAGGCAGGTCACACAAAGGCTGCTCAGGTGTTTTATTCACACATAAGGTGTTACTTGCTTCTCGCTCCTGTGGAGAAACCAAAACCTAAATTTGGCCAAAATGCCCATTTGCATTTCAAATGTCTCTCTTTCCTTTTCTCTTTTACATTAACAACAGTCATTTTCACACATTTCATTTTTACACAATGAAAGACCCTCACAGATAATTTAAATTTACACATAAAAAAATGTTCTTGGTTCAGAGTATATGCGTAACCAGGCCCAGACAGTTTTGAACAGAACATAATTAGTCAGTCATGAAATCTTCCCATTATCAAGGGTTTTTTTAAGTCCAGTCTTCCCTTTAAACTTCATAAGATTTATATGACTCATCACATAATGAGAAATCCAGACAAAAGCATACTTCCACCCCAATTCTGTTCAGCATACTACCCTAAAACAAGATCTTCTATCAGTTAAATTGCATCGATGTGACACACAACACAAATTGTAACCAACTCAGTCCTGGATTCTAGCACTCTTATAGGTTGTCTAAATGGCAAAAATACTCCTTATGGAATGCAAGAAGATTAACTATTCTAATGGCAATCTGTGTTGTTTCACTGTATTGTGAAGGAGGGGGCCAAAAAAAACAGCAAAAACTCTGCAGGAAAAGCCTTCATGGCTTTTCATAGAGTTTTTTTAAAAAACAGCAAGGGGAATGCACATTCTTGCTCATTGGGTCAAGCAATTCTATATGAATCACTTTCCCATATGGGAGGAAGTACAAACCTGACTGGCTGGATGTGGGGGGCAGGGCTTGCTAACTGGGCAAGCGCCAGCTGCTGTCATGTTGGATTTTCGCCTTAGCGAGCAACTGCTAAGGCGATAAAACGGGGTTTTGTTTTATCTTTTTTTCTCTCTTTTTTGTAAAGGTGAAATATCACTTATGCACACCGTAGAAATAGTTTTTTTTAAACAAAGTTCAATGGCAGCAGATTTAAAAATGCAAGTAATTCACTCGCGGCCACCATCTTGGCTAGAGGGCATGCAAAGTTTATGGGGGCTGAAAACCATTAAGACAAGTGGCAGCTGCTGCGACTCGCTATTACTGGAGAGCAATCTGTTTCTTTTGGCCTCATATAGACAACTCCTAACAATGTTGCATCTGATGAAATGGGACTGTATCCATGAAAGCTTATCATGCTAGAAATGTCTTCTTCCCAGTTAGTCTCAAAGGTGTTACTGGATTTTTTAAATGTCTCCTTCTCCTGAAACAGACTAATAGTAATATGGTTATCTCTGTGAATAAGTTTAAAAGGGTTGCTTTGTTCATTGCCAAATATTCCATAGTAGATTTTCCTTGTGTTTTTTTCCGGGCTGTGAGGCCATGTTTTGAAAGAGTTTATTTCTGGTGTTTTGCCTGCATCTGTGGCTGGCATCTTCAGATGCCAGCCACAGATGCAGGAAAATCTATGGATGCTGGCCATGAAAGCCTTCGACTTCACATTCCATAGTAGGACTGCTGAGCTGCTGCTGTTATTGCTGCTTTAGACTGGGTTCTGGATTAGAAAGTAACCCTAATTAGATTCTACTGACACAGTGTAGTAAACATTCATGGATTTAGGTGTGCCTGTGTGTAAAGGAAAACCTATCAGAATACAAAAGCATCAATTAGAGTAGTCGTTTCCAAACTTTGGTTCTCCAGATGTTTTAGACTTCAGCTCCCAGAATTCCTAACTGTTGGCCAAGTCAACTAGGGCTTCTGGGAGTTGAAGTCCAAAACACCTGGAGGATGAAAGTTTGGGAATAACTGAATTAGAGCCTGACAGACCAAATAGGCACAAGCTTCCCTCAACCATATTGTCTTTCCTAGTGTTTCTGGGACAATTATTTGTGCAGTTTATGGGCTCAGTATTTTCAGAGTCAGAATGAGAGAGAGAGAGAGAGAGAGAAGTCTAGTCTAGACTGAAACACCATTGCAGTCCTTATTGGCACTCCTAGCCTAAAACTGAATCAGTTTTCTACCTGACTTCCAGTAGAAAGTACAGTATATAATGTTTTCATCGTACAGATGACAGCACCCTTGAATCCATGGAGCAATGGTAGAAATCCTCCAGATGTGGTTAAGCTGCAGCTCCCAACATTAATCACTGTTGGCTATGCTGCCTAGAGCTGATGGGACTTACAGTTCAACAATAACTTGTGGGCTGCACATGTCATATCCCTTGCAGCTTTTAATTTTTACCTTAAGTGCAGGTGTATATCGCTCTAATCTGTTTTCAATCTCTGTGCTTTCAAAGGGGTTTGACTGAGAATTACTCTGGGTATAGTTATCCCAGAGATTAAATGTAATAGCCACTCAAGGTATATTGGCAGGGGGAAGGGGCTAGAATTCTGGCAAGTGGACAGGCAAGGGATCTACCATGGAGAATTTTCAGCACAATCACCAACATAAATATTTCCTTAGGAAATGCCATGGCAATTGAAGTGGTATAAGAGCAATGTAAGTTTGTAGCATAAACAGTATCTCTCGAGAGTTTTCACAACTGATTTCCTGTGCATGCTGGAAATATTAGGGTGAATCACTGAAGCACCTTCCATGTTCATAATCTGAACAGGTAGAGATCCTTCTATGGTGTTGGACACACTCTTGGTCAATGTAAGTTCATCTGGACTCTAGGGAGCAATGTCTGGTAGCTAGATCCTGAGGACCAGAGTATGTTGTAAGTCATTTCTAATACAAGTAAGTGGCCATGTGCAAATTTTATCTAGAAATAATTATGGTGTTGGGGGGAAACAACCTGGAATATGTTGAGCACTGTTTCAGAGATGTCTTTACCTAATAATTACCTTTTAAAATGGTGGGGGCTCATTTTATAATGTTCATGCTCTCTGAGTTTTAACAAATAATCGAAATCATAATCGTAATCATAATCATAATCATAATCATAATAGGTTGCCTGTCTGCACAGTGCAAGCAAAGGCAGAATTCTATTGACAGAACACAGTCGGGGAGGAATCTAGAGGTAAGTGGCATATCATGACTATTCAGACTAAAAAAAGAAATACAGTAAATGCTTCAGCACTCTCCACTTACTAGACTGTAAAGAAGTTAATCAAGTCAAATACACTGTGGTTAATAAGGAAGATGCATTCTCCCACTGACCCCCAAAGTCCCATGAGTAACCAAGAGGGCATGCACATAGGAGTCTCCACACAGACTGCTGCATGGCAGGGCAGCTGAAACCTGTTTTGCCATCTGATATCTAAAACCCACCCAGGGAAACTGCAAACATGCAGCTTCCTCAAACCATAAGTCTCTCCCAGACTGATCAACAGCAGCTAGTGCCGCTCAATGAAAAATGGATGAATGGCTTAGGAAAGTGGTACATTGAGTGACCCTCTCAGCACTTTAATGATAAGGCTGCTGTACCTGCTGACATGACCGACATTGCAGCTGTAGATATGAAGGCACCTGCAGACTCTAGAGTTCCAGTGGAAGGGGATGGGGAATCAGCTCAACATTGATGTGCATGTGTCCATAGAAATGGTACATGCGCATTCCACATGCACAGATACATGGAAGCCCATTGGCTTCACTTTGAGTAAATATGGTTCCCTGATAGTTCATCGAGCTCATAGTAGAAACAACAAATTGCTAATACTTGTCAGCAATCCATAATGCGGCCTTAATTCACCGTGACCAGAGTACCACTAAGTAATCATGTCTGCATCATTGCCATTGCATCCTTTTTCCATCCACTGGTTTTGTTTGGAATTTTGGAAATGGGTGGAGCAGGGCAGAGAAGTTGGCTCCCAGTTCTCCCCAGAGCTCCCTACAGCGATGACAGCAAATCTGACAAGCAGGTGGCTTCCTCAGCCAGTCTGTTCAATTGCAAAGCATCTGGTGACAGAGACTTTTGAGAATATTTGAATCGTTCTTCGGTCCCACATTTGGGTGCTCTAAGCAGAAATTACACATTTCTGTTAGAAAAAGCCGATTAATGGTATTTCATTGCCTGCTTTTCAAAGAAAAGAATGAGAACCCATTTCCTGTCTCCACACCCTACCCCATGCCTGAGAATAGTGTTGCATTTTGTTGTTGCTTTTAAGTCTGCAGAATGCCAGAGGCTCCACAGAATTCACATTCAGAAGAAAGGCTTTCAAAGGCCAATAAATAAATGGTTGTATGAATCTGGAATTCAGACTGATTTCTCCCAGGGACAGCACAAGCTGTACTGCCCATACAAACTCCCATTAAATGCTCCTGCATCCTGCCATGCAATTCAGACCCTGGGGGTTTCTTGTGTAGAAACACAATCATTTCACATTTGTACTGCAATACACAGAAAAAACAGGGCCTTGGCGGAACAGCACTAAGGCTCCTTTTCACATGACTTTGCACATTCAATCGTGAAGGTAAGGCTCTTAATCCCTAACATAGTGTCTATTCTCCCTTGCTCACTCGCTTCCTTCTTTTAAAAAACACAGTTCTGAAATGAGCATTCTCTTTCTGGAATGTTCAGCACCAGCTTCAGTACTATACAAATACCATGAATTATTTGAGAAGCCTCCCACAGCTTCCAAGGTGGTGGTGGGAAGGCCAGATAGTAGGTTCTTCAGGAGCAATCTAAACCTCCATTGTGGGATCTACTCTCCAGCAAACCAGTCTGGAGAAGAGCCAGCTAAATGCTAAAGAAAAACACTTTGAGGAAGCAAAGGTCTGCGATCACTGATTCACCTAAAAAGTCAGAATTGTCTTCAGAGATGGATGAATGCAGCTACAGTGCCCCTCAGCGGAGTCTGTGAGTTTGTGATGGACGTCATCATCTACTTCTGTTTTTTGAAGACCTCCTCATCCCGGCTCTCCACGGCAGAAAGTGCAATGAGCATCTGAGCTGCATAGTAAGTAGCCATGATGATGACCCGTGAGTAGGGCACAGGAAAACAGAACTTGTTGACAGCAATGGTCAGATCTGACACCATGAAGAGCACTGAGCCAATGCAGGCTGAGAGCTTGGTCCAAGTCCACAGGTCATTGCACAGCTGAACACCGGCCATGGCCCGCCAGCCCATGAAGCCAATCAAGGCAACATAGACAGCCACTAGGTAGGTGAATGGGCCTGAGAGGTAGCTATACAGGAAAGTGTAGCAGAAGCTGGACATGAGGGCCATCACCAGGCCAGCTTTTGGATCTAAAGGCTTTATCCCAAATGCTGACGAATACAGGATGTGGGTAATGGCGAACATCAACAAACCTGGGGAAAGGGAAAATCAACAACATTTGAATAACTGGGGATTAACTTACATAACAATGGCAATGTTACAACAATGCAAAGCAAAAAGGTCTGAGAATTTTATATTCTATATCTGACTTAATTCTGAGTGCTGTCACGGATGTAGCAAAAACAACATGTATAAGTAGATTGAGAGTAGCCCTGAAGTTTGCAAAAGTACACAAATGAAAAAGCCTAAGTCTGTCTGAGGTCGACGGAAAGAGCCCTCATTTGTTTCCCACAAGTGGGAACAATACATTGTGGGGGGAAGATATGGCAGAGAGCCTTCTCTCTTGTGGCACCCATTATGGAATTGCCTCCCCTTAGAAGCCCAATTGGCACTGGTATCACTGTGGCACCAAGCCCAAACATGGCTTTTTAATTAAAGCTTTTGGGGCCAATTTGATCTTGTCAAAATCTGCACATGCATATTATAGTTTTAAACAACTTTAACTGATTTTAACTGTCCCATTTTAACTGTTTAATATACTTTTAGTCTAAATTATTTCCTATTGTTTTATATTGTTCATTAAACTGTTTTCAATGTATGCTGCCTTACCATCATATGATACAGGGCCGGGTATAAGCCTTTTAATAAATGAATAAAAATATGTGGGTGTGGTGATTCTAAAACAGTCCAATCAGGATTGAGTATGGAATGCTGACAGACATTTGAGAGTGGGGGGGGGAATGAAGACTAGGTGGGAAGGGCAATGAAAAGGAAGGGAATATCTGTAATAGGAAGATGGAAGAAAGGACACCTAGGGGGCCGGTTACACGGCAAAATAAATCCGCTAAGAATTCGCCAAGACTCCTAATAGTTCCCACATGTTTCAGTTCAAAGTCGCCTTATTCAGAAGGAGGGGCTAGATTTAAATGGTGTACAGAACGTTCTCATTGTGCCCTTCCACACTACACAATAATAGCACTGTGATTCCATTTTATACGGCTGCATCCTATGTACTCCTGGGCTTTGCAGCTTAATGAGGCACTGGAACTCTCTAGCTGAGAATTATAAATGCCTCTCTCTAAACTACAAAGCCCAGGATTCCATAGGATGGATCATGGCAATCAACGTGGAATCATACATCTATAATTATGTAGTGTGAAAGGGCCCACTGTCTGGACAGGTTCTTTCCCAGCCCACACTGAGATGCTATTTTTAAATACCTCCAGGAACACAACCTACAGAAACCAGCACAGGAAGAGAAGGGCTGTCATTCTGTTAGTGAGTTATGCTCTTCTTCAGTCCCGTTTGCACAATCATAACCCACTTTTTTTGTTGTTATGGAGGTGAGAATTCTTTACTCACTGCACAATGACCATAATCACCCACACTCACCTTTTAAGCAACCCTCCCCGCCCCTCCCAGCCATTACCACATCATTGGAGAATAGGGGAATCAGCAGACACATGTTCAGCTATTTTCTTGCAGCTGGACATGCTGGAACAAGCATCCACAGGGTCTTCTGGCAGTCCTTGAGAGGTCCCTGCAGATGATTTCCTTACAGCACATTCAGCTGCAAGAAAATAGCTGGATGTGTCTCTGTTTATCCTCTGCTCTCCAATGACATGGAAATGGCCACGTTGAGAGGGCTGTGTTCCTTAAACGGTGGATTTTAGGGGTACCACTAAGAGATGTAGCTAAACAGTTACATGCCAGATGTACATTTCCCAATACAGGATCACAGCCAGGACCTTAATGTTTGCTTGGACTGGGCACCAGGGGGTCCACCTCAAATAACCCGCAAAACCAACAAGAAGTGAGTGCATTCACAGGGCATGGAACAGAGACAGCTGTTGGAAGGAACATAAAAGTGGGATGGGGGGGGGGAGAGAATGGAGGGTAGCTAGAGCAGAAGCTCTCCACACTTCAACACTGTATTGCAGAGACCCACCTGTGCTGTTATACTAACAAGTCTGGGATGGACAGAAATAGTTTCCTCTCAAGTGTGTGTGTGTGTGCATGCCTTCAAGTTGCCTGTCAACTTAGGACAACCCCATGAATTTCATAGGTTTTTCTTAGGCAAGGAATACTCAGAGGTGGTTTTGCCAGTTCCTTCCTCTGAAATCTCAGATCCTCTCAAATACTAAGGTAAACACTCAGAAATACAGGTGCTTGGTCTCTTTTTGTTTTACACGAGGTACAGGCAGATAAGGAGCCAGCATGGTGTAGTGGTTAGAGCACTGAACTATGACTCTGGACACCAGGGTCTGCTTGGCCATGAAAACTCACGGGTGATCTTGGGCAAGTCACACACTCTCAGCCTCAGAAAATCTTGTGCCTTAGGGTCACCATAAGTCAGAAACAACTTGAAGGCACACAGCCAACAACAAACAGGCAGATAGTAAGACTTAATAATTTATTTAATGGTGTCTTAATTGTGCCAAAATGCTTGCCAAGAACTATAATTGTAGCAAGCAGTATCACCATTCCTGCTCCAAGGATACTAGAGTAGCTACACCATTAAGACCCAAGTTTTAAAATGCTTCTGCTAGACTGCTGTACTTAAACTGTATTTCTGAAAGTATTTGGAGGCCCTGAAAAAAGTGCGACTTGAATGTGTGAATTATTGCTTCAAATTTCAGAGATGAAGAACCCCAGCCTAGATATCCCAGAACTGGTAAGACTTTTAAGGCTTTACAGTATTTCAGTGCTTGCTTCAAAACATGCCAGGTGCACTGTCAAAGTCATTGGAAGATTCTAATCAACTTTCAGGCCCCTACTTCCATTTTAAGACACAATTAACATAGGGAAAGAACAACTGAGAAGCTTTTGAAGCTTCTGAAAAGAAAATACAAGGGCAAATACAAAGCCATTGTTAAAATACAAAGTCCATCTAATGCTTGTAAGTCTGGTCTAGCTCAAGTTCTTTTACTGGAATCACAAGCACTGTTTAGCTAGCCTAACTTTCATACGTGATCAGCTTTAGTCTTATCATTTAAAACAAATTGAAGTATACAGCATTAACTTAGGTTATCCAATATTTTTTCCCCCTCTCCATTTCATTCTGTGAAGGCATTATGACAGAAAGCATTACTTATCATCCATAAGACTAATTACCCTTCTCATCTTTGAGGGAATAGGGTATTTCTCAGGAGCCAACTATACTGTGCACTTCTTCACTTTACTCATGAGTAAAAAAACCTTGGCTTTTTTTAGATGTTTTGAACTACAACTTCCATCAGTCTCATCTAGCATGGTCAATGAAGAAGCACCATGGGAACTGCAGTCTAAAATATCTGGTGGGCCAGAGGATTCCCCACCTAATTTATAGACATTACACACGCGCGCACGCGCGCAGCATTGTTGAGGGAGTGTTATTATTGCTAATAGTACTACTACTACTGCTACCATTAGTACACATGTGCCCTGACATGAAAATGTACAATAAAGCCCTAACAGGAAAAGCATCTTTGGTTGGTAATTTATGGAGGGAAAGTAGCAGGGGGAGGGAGAGGAGACTTAACCCCTCTCCTCATCTCCACCTTATCACATTCCAAAGATCTTTGCCTCTTAGCCGCATTCATGGGAGTTATGTAACACAGGGGCCAAACCTTAGGATTTTAGACATGGCAACTTTTGCAATACATTTATGCATTTCCAGATTTCAATACTATTTGAAAAGCCTACATGTGTGATAGAATGTGCCACATTAGTTCAGACATTTCTAGCAGGTTTTTTTTCTTTACTCGTTATCATTTTGGCCAGTCTAACTGGTGTTAAGTACCACCTGTAATACATCTTATAATAGTTTTCTTTTAAATCATTGCTCACTGAAAATTTAACATTTACATTCCAGGATTTTTTCCAATCTGCCATGAAAGGTAAAGATTTGAATGTACAGTAGCACCCCCACATCCGCTGATTCACCACCCACGGATTCAATTATCCTCAGATAGTGACAGGGGGGGGACGGAGAGGAGGAGAGATCTCACCTCCCTCCTCCCTTTGCCCCTGGGATCGCTGTGCGGGATCGCTCCCAGGGTGGAAATGGTGACACGGGGGCGTTCATTATGATCCATGGATTTTGTTATTCACAGGGGAGCCTGGAACCAATCCTCCACAGATACAGTGGTCCTACTGAATATTTCAAGATAAGAGGTATATGGTAAATATTTAGTGCAGAAACATAGAATGGTACAAGATAATTAAAGGGAAGGAAGGAAGTATTGGATGTTATAATGTTTAATTTTTTCTTTGTTTTATTTTTATAATTGATATGTATGTAAAGAGGAATATTGAACATGGTGTAAATAACAAATATGTGTATGAAGCAGATGGAGTGAATAAAAATTAATAAAAAATAAAATTTAAAAAACTATTTGAAAAGCCTAGCTAAAATAAAAATTCTATTGATCTAAGATCAGGCTGACACAAGAGGAATATTTGCAAAGGAATTATTTAGGGAGGAAAGTAGGGCAATCCACCCACGACTGTTTCACACACATGATTATACCCAAGGAGTATTTTATCTCCAGCCTGCTCACAAATTTTATATGATGATTCACTATTGTTATGCATAACTGCATGCCCTAACTATACATATCTAAGACATCAACCGCTCTCCTTCAAAAACCACTGTGCCTATCAATCTGTGCTGATAACATTGCTGTAGTTGTTATTATCACTATGAGCTTGGTTTCACAGTCTGCCAGATGTTACTGACTGGAGTTCTGGGCCATCCATGATTCAAATTTTATCCAAGAATCTAGGAATCAGTGAGGCATCATTAGATATTCTGGCATGTTCCAAGTGATGTCACTTTTTGTAATTTCTACTGTAGTAATCCTATCTATGGTGATGTCATTCCGATGTTTTCTCAATCCATGTAGGATAGCTCCCAGAGAACCTATGGCCACCGATACCACAGTTATTGTTGGTTTTTTCCCCCATACTGTTGCCTCCGGGAATCTCTTTTAGCACCTTCCCATGCTGAACTCTAAAATGATGCCTCTGGTTCACCACCTCTCACACCTCACATACAGGGGGACAATAGACTAGACGATCTTCTATGGCTAGGAATGGGGAATTTAAAAAATATTATAAAAAGTATTCCTTTGGAGATAATAACATCAGAGGCAACTTCTTGGCTGTGGGTGTCACTAAAGCCAGTAGAACACAGGGCCAGACCCCTACATGGGCAGGGCCACCATGTACACACTTTGGTTGCTGTTATGCGCCTTCAAGTCAACTCTAACTTTTGGAGATCTGCTTCTAGGGTTTACTTGGCAAGATTTCTTCAGCGGACATTTGCCAATCCCTTCATTTAAGATTTAAAAAGTGTGAATTGACTAAAGCCACCCAGCAGGTTTCTGTGGCTGAGTAAGGATTTGAACCCTGGATCTCCCAGGGTCCTGAGTAAACAGAAAGAGTTAGGATGTGAATGTAAAATGTGTATGTGTGTGTAAAAGTATATAATAAATAACTTTAATAATCAGTTATTCAAATTAACACTGCACAGTCCACACTATAAACAGCAGTATGGGAGAAGGTCCATAGGACACAAATCATTTGTTGAAGGGAAGGGGGATTGCCGATTGCCGGCAGGCCTTTTTGCGGCCCGACCGGCACCCCCTGAGAGCCCTCCAGCACTCCCCTCCCATCGCCAGATGGGGGGAGGTATGGGGACCGCATGGTCTCCCCTGGTGGCTGCCATCTTGGCCGTCCCCTTCCCAGCCAGCCTTGCAGTGGAAGGGGCAGGGAAGGAGCAGTAGCCAATCAGGGTGGGTACATCCGGCCTGGGAAAATGCTGCCAATGGGGCTGGGCACCCCTGAGGGCCTGTAGGGCTGCCTGTTGAAGAGGGGGATGGTTGGCGGAAGGCATTTTCCCATGGGGGAAAGCCTTGGTGGTGGATGTCATGGGTCGTGATAGAGCACGAGGTCAAGGGGTCTCCACCAAGTGCAAGTTCAAGCACTAGTTCAAGGTCAAGTTTAAGTTCAAGTTTAAGTGCAGGTTCAAGGGAGACCCCGCCTCCTGTGGTTAATCATTTGTTTTCAGGGGAGGAGAGAGAGTCGAGTGGACGGCTTGGCCAGCATCTCTCTCCTCCAGGGAGTCGGAATGGACCGACTCATGAACTTGACCCACATGGTGGGCTCAAGGAGCAGATCACGACCCATGCATTGCCGCCAGCCATCTAGCTTGCAAGTTGCGGCCATTTATTGCCAAAAAACATGTATCTTACTAACCTGTATTTAACCCATGTTTTCTGAAGATGTAACCAAATATATTCAAAGTTATCGTATACAATGTGTATGTGTATTATTCAGGAGGGCGGAGGGGCTGTACGGTCTGGGTTCGCAAAATGATGGCCCAAGGTCGCATCTGATTCTTCATTAAAACAGAAGCCAGATGTGTTTTAACTAGCAGCCTTCGTCATGTATGATCATGTAGTGAAGTCTTATATGGACAAGTGCTCCTTGGAGATAGACCCATAGCAATGTCTGTGATTGTAATGGCAAAATGGGGAAGCCTTTGGCCAAGGCAAACCAGCCCTCAGACAGCTGGTGTAGGTGAAGTTGTAGCTAAACCTGTCACCACAAGGTTATTCTGGCCCTATTTGTTAAACTTATTTATTTGTTCCATTTGTATCTTGCATAGCCTCCAACATTTCACAGATAAAAACTGGTACATTTGTGGCCAAAAAACATCAGAGTGTGGTCAAGTTGACAAAAGGTATTAAGGAGGAATTACACACAAGCAATGAGAAACTGAAGCAGATTGCTTTTGCCTGAGTCTACGGGAAAAGGCAAGGTTCTGCCCCCTTCCATCCTCTCCCCCCACTGAGCTGAGTATAAACTACTTTTGCACTTTCAGCTCCATTTGCAGCAGTTGAAGTAAGCTGAGCACAATGGGGGAAAGTAGGAAAAAGAGTGAAACTGGGACATTTTCAAAGCAGATAAGAAACTGGGAAGTCAGAGGATTAACCAGGCTGTCCCTGTCAAACTGGAAGGTATAGAACAATTTAGCTAGAATACAATATGACTGTTGTGGCCTATCCTTTATGCTAGTAGTACTCTAAGGAGTGTACACGGATTGATGCTGGTCCACAAGCTATCAGCTGCTGGTCCATGGCAATTCTCCAAGGGAGGGAGGACAGCTGCAGCCAACGGGCACAAATATGGTGTTGGTCCTTGGAATGTAGGGTAAAAAAAACCCAAACCCAAATCTACCAGTCCCCTGCATCAGATAGCTTAAGAATCAGTGCTTTATGCATTTATTTCACTATTGTCTGAACAGAATTAGTATTACAGGAAAATGAAGGCTTCCTACATGGCAGGGGGTTGAACTGGATGGCCCTCGTGGTCTCTTCCAACTCTACAATTCTATGATTCTACATAAATGGCTTAGCTTAACTTATACACCCTACAAATCCTAGCAAAACATACACTGTGGTATCATGATAAGAATATTTTTACTTCATCCAATTTTCAGCATCTGCCTTATATTTTCTGCAGTTAGACCTTTTGTTCAAAGGGTTTGTAGATTTTAGTAGTTCATCCAACACCTGCAAAACCTGTTTGCAAAAAAAAAAAAAAAATGATAGTAAGAGTAAAGAACAAGTAAAGTGTTGTGTGTAGTGGCAGCTCTGCCAGACTATCTTCAGTTCCTGTTAAAATATGGCCTGTCACCAGTCCAGAGCATGGGAGAGTTACTTTTTCTGGCCACCAGACCCACAACCCTCCAGCCACCCTGACCAGTCCCTATGCTGGCTGGAGGATTCTGAGGCCTATAGTCCAAAGCATAACTTTCCCAAGTTCACTTCAGCCAAAAACCGGGCTCTGGTGCAAACATCTGTGTTGTGTGCTTAATCGTTAACAGTACCCGGTATGTGCCCCAAAGGCTTCATTGCCAAGGCATGTGCCCTTCACAACTGGAAGACCGTACTGACCGTGAACAAAGTAGCCTTGCTCCTGCCAGATGAGGAAAGCGTCTCCAATCGCTGAGAATATCAATCCGGCAAAGATTCTGCAGGCACTCCGGTGGGCCACCAGGAAGTTGATCCCATGAGCCAGCAGGAAAACCCATAAGCAGAAGATAGGGAGACACTTGATAAGGGCACTGAACCAGGAAGGGCTGGAGGTTGGCAGCCAGAGGACAAAGTAGACACAGGTGGCTTTGAAAAAGGGCACCAGTTTAGGACCTTCACTCTTCACCTAGAAGAAATAAGAAGGCGGCTTTTAAGTTCCTCTCCCCCTCCTCACATGCATCAAAATAAATGAGTATTGGCTGCACAGAAGCTGTAAAACAAAACAGGACCAAATCGTTCCCCTTGGCTTTCCCCCTTGGTTCAAGAATCCCTCTGATCAGAAGCAATGACAAAAACAAAAGTCTTCTTGAACTTTAACATACTTCTGTTCTCTCCACCCCCCTTTTAAGCAGCTGGACAAACCTCCCCAGACTTTTTCCATGCCAAAAATAAGGGCTTAAGAGATTTGGGTTTATCCCCTTTACAGTACAAAAGCCTTGGAAATCAATCTGATTCATTATGCGGACTTTAAGGAGTCACACTGCCTAGCGGCCATTTCACACATGGGATGTTTCCCCCTCCCTTACATGAGTGTAGGAAGAAAGACCTGGTTATGCATCTGCAGAGTTTAATTTCTGAAGATGGCATGCAGCCATGCCTGTTCCACCATGTACATAGCTTGGGATCCCTGCGACCAATTGCAGCTTGTCCAGATGTGATTTTTGTTTTAGAAAAACACCAGAGCTTGTGTGAGGCGATCTCTTTTGGGTAAAATTTCTGCTCAAAAAGTAAGATTATAAAGATGGCAGATATGCTAAGAGCTTTCTTTCAGCCTCATCACCATCACAGGCATGTTTGGTACCTGCATGGCAGGGGGTTGGACTGGATGGCCCTCATGGTCTCTTCCAACTCTGCAATTCTATGATTCTATGGTAAGGACATGTGACAATGGCTGTTCCATGTCTCTTCAACTGCCTTCCCAAGGAGCCTATGCTGAGCCCATCTCTGCTCCTGTTTCACCAGCAGGCAAATACCTTTTTATTTAGACAGGCTTCTCTAGCCATTACCTAGTTTCTATGGAAGGTTGGGAGGGGGAGTGAAATGGGAAGTGCTGTACTTTTATCATTGAAAAGCTTTAAATATGGTACTTTTTAAAATTGTTTTAATTTTTAAAAAAATATTAAATAATTTTTTAAAAAGAAATGATAACTTATTTGTTTTTAAACCCTTTTTTAATATTAATGTTTGGTTTTTAGCTGTATTTTGAGTTAATCTTATACTGTGAACTCCCTTGGATCCCATACTGGAAGGGGAGAAGTATCTAAATTAAATAAATAAGATCCATACTGGCAAAACATGAGTGGTACATGGAGAAAGTCATAGGTCATTCATTTCATGGTACATTTAATTGTGGGTAGAGTTAGTGGGCTTTGACTTAGTGGGGTTCAGAAGTTCTCTGCTTAACATCTTGGAGAGCTGCAGATATCACCTACTGTACCCAGTGGAGAGCCAGCAGGTGATTGTGGTTAGACTATTGGATTAGGATTTGTGAGATCCATGTTTTAGTCCCTGTAGAGCCACTAAAGTCACAGGTAAGTGACCTTGAGTCAGTCACTCTTGCTCAATTTGATTTACCTCACAGACTTGTTGTAAAGATGAACCAGGGAGAGGAGAACCAGAGATGCTGCTTGGAGCTCAGTGGGGAAACGGTGAGATCACACCCTCTAACTGTCCCAAAAATGACAGGGACAGGCCCGAGTAATCCTCTGTCATCCCATTTTCTCATCTGCTTTTAAAATGTCCCAGTTTCACTCTCTTCTTCCTACTTTCCCCCTTTGTGCTCAGCTTACTTCAACTGCTGCAAACGGAGCTAAAAGTGCAAAAGTAGTTTACACTCAGTTCAGTGGGGGGAGAGGATGGAAGGGGGCAGAACTTTGCTTCTTCCTGTAGACTCAGGCAAAAGCAAACTGCTTCAGTCTCTCTTTGCTTGTGTGTACTTCTTCATTAATACCTTTTGTCAACTTGACCACACTCAGATGTTGCTTGGCCATAAATGTACCAGTTTTCATCTGTGAAATGTTGGAGGCTATGCAAGATGCAAATGGAACAAATAAATAAATTCAGTAAATAGGACTAGAATAACTTTGTGGTGACAGGTTTATCTACAACTGTACCTACCCCATTTTTCATCACAGCTGTCTGAGGGCTGGTTTGCTTTGGCCAAAGGCTTCCCCATTTTGCCATTAATTGGAAACCATTTGTATTTGCAGACTTTAAAATCCTTTCCCCGCCCCCTCACTTTAAAAATAAACAGGGTGACTTGGAGGTCTCTCATTCATAGGGCTACCAGAAATCAAAGCTGACATGATAGCAATTAACAACAACAACACCTGGTACATAGTAAGTGGACAGTGCACAGTAGGTCATATCCTCCAGCATTTCAGAGATGAAAACAGCGATACACGTGGCCAAGCAACATCGGAGCGTGGTCAAAAGGGTGAGGCTGGGCAACAAGAGTGCAAAATTATTAATGGGGACTATGCACAAAACTACTATTTTAAGCTCAGACAAGCTGGAATGTATGCACTGAGTTTAGGAAAGCTTGAAAAAAAGGGGGGAGGGGATAAATGAGCCAACTGGGAAGGGCAAGAATCTGTTCCCTCCTCTCCCTCTGGCTGAGTTAACTGGGTGCAAACTACTTTTTAAATCTGAACTCAGTTTGCAGCAATTGAATTAAGCTGAGGACAAAGGAGGAAAGTGTGAGGAGGCAGGAGAGACCAGGACATTTTTAAAGCAGCTAAGAAAGTGGGACAGCAGATGATTAACTGGGACTGTTCCTAATCAATGCTTGGAGGGTATGGTGGGATGATTCTCCTAAGAACCAGGAGAAGGAGCAATCACACCACCTTCCTGAAGCCCAAGGGAAGTTGGGCTTCAGGAAGGTGGTGTGATTGCCCCTTCTCCTGGTTCTTAGGAGAATCATCCCACCATACCCTCCAAGCATTGATCCAAGCTTCAGAAACCAACCAGAGCCCTCTTTTCCAATGGTGCAGAGGTCTGCATGGGGGAGGGCAAGGGGGAGGGAACAAACTATGTTGGTGTCTCTTAGGGTTTGACTACACAGGGAGTAAAAATCCAGATGGGATTCAGACTACTTTGGCCCAGAGCTGTGGCACATGACATTTGGACTATTCTGGCCCTGATTTCAGTGCCACACCTGCCAAAGTCCGAATCTGCATTGAGTTTTTACTTGGCTTCTTGTTACACGTTTGACTCTGAGCTCCTGGAAAATCAAAGCCCCAGCAGTGGTTGCCTTCTCTGAATCCAGAATGGGCAGTTCACTCACAATGGTAAGGCAGGGCTCATTCTGCCATCAGACTGAGCAACTCCTGCTGACGCTTTGCTTTTCCTGGGCAATTGTGCACCAGAAAATCAAAGCCCCAACAGTAGTCACCTTCTCTGAACCCACAATGGGCAGTTTACTTGCGATGGTGGGGCAGGTGCTCATTCTGTCTTCAGACTGGGCAGCTTATGTTGGTGGTTTGGTTACAATCGCCCTCTGAGCTCCAGGAAAAGCAAAGTACCAGTGTTAGTAGCCTCTCTGAAGCCAGATCGGATGGCTAGCCTTGTGATGGTGGGGTGGGCACCTGATCTAGCTTCAGAGAAGGTGACTACCGCTGGCTGTTTGCTTAGAATTGGCCCTCTGAGCTCCAGGAAAAGCACAGTGCCAGTGTTAGTAGCCTCTTTGAAGCCAGACTGGGTGGCTACCGCTGGTGGTTTGCTTACGTTTGCCCATCTGAGCTTTGGGAAAAGCACAGCGCCAGTGGTAGCAGCCTCTCTGAAGCCAGAACAGGTGGCTAGCTTCACGATGATGGGATTCGTTGGGGTCCTGACCTCAGAAACAGCGACTACCGCTGGGGTTCTGCCTTTGAACTGAGAAGTGGTACCCGGGAAAGGGAAAATGGCAGCCCCAGACAGCGCTTGTCCTTCCTCTCCTCCCCACCCCACCAAATCTGGTGCAGATGGCTTGTTGACACAGCAGTTTTCTCTGGAGTTTCCACCCAACTCCGGAGAAAACTGCGAGTTTTCTAAAACCCGAATTAAGGGGGTATTCCCTGAGTCTGGTGCGAATAGGGCCCTACAGCGTGCGTCACTATCACATCAGATTCGGGGGGAAAGGCCACACATTGTGTGGCATTATCAGGCTGGATTAGGGGTTTTGTGACTGGTGTAGTCAAGCCTTTAGTGAGGCACTGAATATACAATGTTTCTGCTCCTCATGTGGTGCCATTGTCCAGAAATAACAGCCAAGATCCTACCCCCTTCAGTGTAGCAGAAATATCTGCTAGGAGCTCTATGCTGAATACCAACATACTGCAATGTACGTGGATTAATGGTCAATGCATATGGCTGACAGGCACAACTTGTGCCTATGCAGTACAAAATCATTAACAAGATACTGGCCAGTAACCCTGGATAAGTCTGGTAATGGTACTATTACTTCTAATATTTACAGAATCAGGAAGCTCACCGTGTGAAGTCAATGTTTCAGAATCTCACATAGGTCCTGGAATTATCCTTGCCATCTGTGTAGACAGATGGGACCAAAGGTGTACCCACTTGTGCCCACTAAGGGTGAAGATGGAAAAAAATCCACACATCCAGTTGCAAAATGAACTATTTATACATGTGGTTTTCTAGAGGATTTAGAAGACATGTAGGGCTTATTTCATCTTCCCATAAGGAAGCCTCCTGGATACTTTCCTCCACCTTTCTTTTCTTAAATCCCTGCAGATTTCAGTTTTTAGCTCAGTCTTAATCAAAAGCAGGCAGGGAAAGAATATTTGCAAATGTTCTCATTTTCAGCAAGAAAGGGTTTCTTGACATATCAAGACACCATGCTGGCCCACCACTGCAAAGGTTTTTGCACTGTGACACAATTTTTGAAAAACAAGGTATGGGTCCTCCCCCCAAAAAAATAATATTGTGCGATAAAAAATAATAATTCTGAAATGAAAAAAAATCATCAAAAATCTGCAATCTTGCTCAATGGAAAGAATATGCATGTGAATTAAATAAGCAAAGATTTGTAATCTAATCATCAGAGAGATCTGAGTCTGCATATATTTCAACGACCCAATATATTTCCATTAATCTTCAGCTTTGGAGATAGTATTCATATGGCCATGACATGCTAGTCCAGTTCTGGGATGTATCTGGGCAGACGCCACATGATGGTTGCAGTGCTCAGGTACTTGGCAAATTGTGTCCCAAAGCTTCTAAACAGGGAATGGGGAATATGGAGCACATGGACTACAGGTAGATCACCAAGAATATTTTTGCAGCTCCCCAAGACACACATACCCCAAAATTGCACCACCAAAATTTTGTTATAGACAATATTGTTGAACTTTTTCAACAGACTGGGGAAATACATTCAAACAAGTAAAAAATGCTTGCTTTAAGTGGTTCTTCATGGAAAGCAAAAACCAGGAAAACTCATGCTTTGATCAAGATTTCCTGCATGGCAGGGAGTTGGACTGGATGGCCCTTGTGGTCTCTTCCAACTCTATAATTCTATGATTCTATGATTCAAAGACAGCTTTTTGTGGTTTCTCACCAAAACAAAGAAGTGCAATTTACCACTGACTTTTGGCAAATGTGGGGGTGGCCCATACCAGGTTTAGGGTGCAAAATTGGTCCAGGGACCTATTGAGGTTGCCCAACTCTGTAACATTGAACATGTTGGCCAATATCACATTAATCTCACATTGTATTAGCCCATAATATTTTATTTACTAGCTGTCCATCTCGTTAATGCATTTTAAAAAAAATATTTAAAGCATCAGTGCTGTGCATATTGAATGGAATTAATTTTTTTAAACTAAGCACTCACAGGATCAGGCTTAATATATTTACACCATAGTCAACCCACAGAATGGTTTTACATCATCTGCACACTGGGAGCCAATTAAATGTTCTAGAAAAAAAAGCATGTGGTGCAGTTTTCATGATTTGAAAATGATTGCCCTTGTGGGAAAGCTGTCATGAATATAATGACACCAAGGAAAGAGTTGAAAATGGGCAGATTGAGCAAAGCAACAGAATCTTGGAGATTTCCCCAATGTCTCCATGCAATTGCTCAATGCAACTAAGTGTCGAATTTTGTGTTGACTTCTTTGTGTTGACTTTTCAAAAGCAAAATGTTTGTACTAGGAAGTTTAAATGAACCCAGTAAATATTCTATCCTGACCTCCCTAACAGTGGTAACTGCTATTATTATTTGTTGTTAATTGCTGTCAAATTGGCTTAGACTTATGGGTGAGCCTATGAATGAGAGCTCTCCAAGACACCCTATCATTAACAGCCCTATTAAGAGCTTGCAAACTCAAGGTCAAGGTTTCCTTTATAAAGTCTATCCACCTGTAGTGAGGACTTCCTCTTTTTTTTTTTCTGTCTTCCATTTTGCTGAGCATTATCACCTTTTCCACTGAGTCACATCATCTCATATGTCTACAGTAATTCCAAAGTCTTCTAGGGAGAGTTTGGGCTTGATTTGCTCTTGGACCTATTAATTTATCTTTCTGGCAGTCCATGGTGTTTGGACAACTCTCCTCTGGCATCCCCCTTTCAAATGAGTAGTTTTCAAAGAAGTAGATGTGTTAGTCTCCTGCAGCATAAAAATGTGGAGGTGGGGGAAGGAATGTGGCACACCATTAAGACTAACTGGTTTTTATTTTAACATGAGCTGTCATGGATATAAACATTCTTCAGATGCAGTACAGAGTGATATTAAGGCCTCAAGTATAAAGCATATTTATACAGTTGTGAGAGTGGGATAGAATGTAATAGGATCCAGAAAGATGCAAGTCATGTCCCTTGCCCTAACTTTTCAAAGGCATATTGGCAAAAGGCATAATCAGACAACGCTTGTAGTATGGACACCATTTGTTGGTCTCCCAAAAGTCACGTTGGCTATATTACACTGAGTGGTTTGTCTTAAAGATGGGTGTCTGATGCACCCAAAGTCCAGTTCATCGACATGAAAGTTTATTTTATAGAAATGGTCTGTGGAAAATTAAACTCCTTCAGTTCAAGTCATGCACCAATAAACTAGTCTGCTCACTTAAAGGAATTGGACTGGCATGGGACAACAACACATGCAAATAACTTGGTGGAGATTGTATATATGTGTGACTCTTTTCTCTCCTCCTGGCTAGTTGCATTTTCAGTGAAGTCATCTGAAGATACTGCAGAATTTGCTAGTTCTCCTCCCCAGAATTACTCTTGCTCTCACTATTCATTGACAACAATAAAGCACTTAAACATAAGAAACTTATTGTTTTTTTGCTTGCCATTTCCTGTATTGTTATCTCTAGCAACTGGAAAACAGGAGCACCACCCTTGGCAGCAGGCGGGAAAAGCTCTGGGAAATGTGGTTAACGGAAACATTATCAGACAATATCAGACATTTGACCTACATGTGCAGTTCTATCTCATTTACTGAAAAAATGGTTTCCCTTAATCATGTATTTTAACTGGACTGACAACAACTAACTTCCTCCATCACATCATGGACAGCTCTGGAAAAACATCCTCCCTGATATCCCTCATCCAGCACCCTGAGGTCACCCCAAAACTGAAAATTGTTGCTTGTTGATTTCATTTTCTGATGGAGGACCATCGCCTCCCAAAAATAGTACTCTATGGTGAACTCGCCATGGGTCAGTGTAAGAGGGGCATTCCAAAAAATGATACAAGGACTCCCTGAGACAACATCTCAGGCTCGGCCAAATTGATCACCAACAATGGTCCGCCCTGGCCTCACATCAGGAGGCATGGAGATGCACTATCCACAACGCTGCAGCCTTATTTGAAAATTCATGCTGAACAAGTCTTGAAGAGAAACGACAATGCAGAAAGAATCACAACTGGGAAACATCACTCAAGGAGACCTTCGGCTGTGCTCTCTGCAACTGGACTTGTTTATCTCGGATTGGCCTTTTTAGTCATCAGCGCATTTGCAGAAAGCGTGGGATGAGTCTTTCCTGAATCTTCGTTTGTGAAGAAAAGCCAGAGAGAGAGAGACAGCATTAGCAGCATCCCCTTCTTGATAACTTCATATAGTTCCGTATTTTTCTTGGTTTTTGTTTATTGTTTCACCTTTGTTTTTGCCCAGGTACATTGTATCTCAATTAATCCAAAGTCTAAGCTTAGGTTTTGTATAATATAATGAAATGATGACCGTACAACTTTAATTGTTCATACCAATAAAATCTTTATTAAAAATAGAAAATAAAAAGAATTTGCTAGTTCTTTCTAGAGATGAAAAAGTGACTCCATGGCAAACAGGAAATGTCTTTGATAAAACTCACATGGGAGAACCTATCACAGAAACATACATACAAGTGGGATGTTCTACAAAATGCTCCAGTGTGTCTTTTCTCTTAAAACGAGAACTCCTCTTCATGTTTCTAGCCAGCCATTCTTGCCAAATAGGGTACTCTGTTCCCTCCCTGCCCATTATCTTTTTTTTTTTTCCCAAATGATCCCACTACATTTCATTTCTACTGAGCACAATCATTCCTCATTGGGCTAGGTTTTTTGGGGGGCGGGGGTTAGTTGCTCCTTCTTTAAAAAAAAAAAGCGCTTTAGTACTTCTGCAAACTTTGGGTTTTCCTCAAGTATGCAGATTCTTTTGTCTTGTTTCTCACCAACCCTGTTTTCAATCCAGTTCAGGTGGCACTCACCACCAGAATGCCACCTGAATGCCCTTCTTTCCAAAGATTTGCTAGTACTGTACATCCACCCTCCTCACTTTTAACTCTGCTGTCAGTAGGAATAGTCTCTCTCTCTCTCTCTCTGGCTTTTCTTCGCAAACGAAGATTCAGGAAGGACTCATCCCGCGCTTTCTGCAAGTGCGCTGATGACTAAAAAGGCCAATCCGAGATAAACAAGTCCGGTTGCAAAAAGCACAGCAGAAGGTCTCCTGTAGGAATAGTAGGCACAGTAAAACGTGAAAGATTTGGTAAGCTGAGGTAATTGTTTCCCTGTATCAACAGTATCTGAGAGAGTTCATTTACCCTACTGGTCTGCGAGCAAATTTCTATCATTTGAAATTTTCCAGCTGGTTAGGTCACAAGGCAACTGTCCCTTCAGCTGGGATCTGTGCATGTCCTCAGCCCACAACAGGCTCTGTGGCATTACTGCTCCCCAGTTCAGCACAAATAAAAGTCTTTTGCAAGACTCCAAAGTCTCCCTCCTCAGCTGTGCAAAACAGTAGAGTTGGCAGCCAGTAACACTTGACTTTTTAAAGCACAAACCATGACCATTTGCCAGAAGAATATAATTAAACTCTTGGCAATGCATTCCTATTTTACTTTATCTGGCATCCAAAAAGAAAACCTGGCACAGCAGTGGAGGTGCAGAGAGAGTGAAAGAGTCAAAGAGAATTAATCAAATTGGAATTAAAAAGGGCCTGGCATTAAAATAGGGCCTATCAGGGGAGAGGGGAAGGCGAATTCCTTTATAGCTGCCCGCGGGGATAGGTCCTCATACCCAAATACTTAAAAGAAAGGTGTATTTGGGAATTAGGAAGAAAGGCATTATTTAAATAGCTGGGTTGAATTCTTTGGGGATTCTGGATTTTTTGTTTTAAGGGTGTTCTTGTTACTGAAAGGCGAACGATTTTATTTTTCTTAATTCCTCCACAGGGACTACTGCATTGCAGCAACCTTGCTAAAGCTACGCAGCTACTTCATGTCTTGATTCATGAGACATGAAGTAAAAATACAAAGCCTGGAAAAGTTGTTTTTTTGGACTACATTTTTTGGAACCGTGCTGGCTGAGGAATTTGGGGAAATTTATTTCCCAAAAGGGGAGCCAGCGTGATGCAGAGGTTTGAGCACTGGACTGGGACAATGGGAGACCAGGGCTCAAATCCCTGCTTGGCCATGGAAACCACTGGGTGACCTTGGGCAAGTCACACTCTCTCAACCTCAGAGGAAGGAAAGGGCAATCCATGTCTGGACAAATTCTGCCAAGAAAACCTTGTGATTGTTTCACCTTAAGGTCGCCATGAGTTAAAAATGACTTGAAGGCACACAACAACAATTGGAGGAACTTTTTTCATATTGTATATAAGTATAATAAATCCAGATTCATGTGGCAGCTTCCACAAACAAATGAGCTGTCTTATGTTATTGTGTGGACAGTGAAGAAGAGCTACACAGCAGGAGAGAGTCAGTAATTTCTCTCTGAACTTAAGGCTCTGTTGTTGTTATCTGCCTCCTATCATAGGATTTTCTTGGCCACATTTACTCAGAGGGGGTTTGCCATTGTCATCCTCTAAGGCTGAGACAGTGTGACGGACCCAAGGTCAGCCAGTGGGTTTCCATGGCTGAGCCAGAATTTGAACCCTGGTCTCCCTGAGTCCTAGTCCAACACTCAAAACACTTCACTGCGGCAGCACTAATTTAAAGCAGGAAAGAGTAAACCAGAAATTCCCTCAGTCACCAAAGAGTGGGAAGAGCATTCTAAAACTGGAAGAGAGGTTGAGCCATCAGTTCCTTTATGAGGGAAAAGGCTATGTTCTCATTTAAGGGACCAGGCACAAGGAACTGTTACAACTACTCTTAATATTACTGCACCCCTTAGGAAACGCAGGGTTCCAGGCATTGCCTAAAAGTTCAGTCCTCAACAGATCCACTCAGATCTGAGTTCAAAGAGACTTAACTTCCACTATAGTCGTTTAGACTACAGGGAACAAGGAGTTTTGCAACCTCAAGATACAGACATAAAAATATTGCAAATGTGACTATTCAAAAACATCAGTGTTTTCTTATCCCCCACAAAAGCCATTTCCTGTCTTAAGGAGGAAGAGAAAATGTATAGCACTGCAACTTAGCACTCTATAGCACTGCAACTTAGCACTCAATATGCCTTATTCTTTCTCAAGTTCGGTTGCCCTGAACACACAAATATAAGAGAATGAAAGTGCCATCAGCGTATGTGTGTGCGACGGAGACTTTTAAATCTTATATAAAGATTTTGATACTGCTGGGTGGCACACAGAGGAAAAACTCTAAACATACACCTGTCTCTATCCCAGTTCTTAAAAAAAATGATTCTCAGCAGCTAAAGACAATGATATGTTTTCAGTTAATATATAACATTATAATAATATATTATATTTTATATTATATAATATATAATAATATAATATAATAATTATATGAATTCAGTTAATGATATGTTAACAGTTAAAAAAACAGAGTAAACCTCATAACTCTGCTTGTTAGAATCTTACGCAATAATAAAAAGATGATTGCCATTAATCATTCTATCTAGATATAATTGCAAAGCATTTTTCCATTCTCTGTCACTGATTTAAGCTGTAATCCTACAAACATTTACCTGGGAGTAAGTTCCATTGAACTAAGTGATGACTTCAGAGTAGACATGGACAGATTGGGAGCTAAAATGGTCTAGTGACAACTCTGAAGAACAGGGTTCAGATCCCTACATGGCCATGGAAACCCACAGGGTGACATCAGGCAAGTCATGCTCTCACAGCCTTGGGGGGGGGTGTTGTTGTTGTTGTTGTTGATGATGATGATGAACACATGGCAACCCTAAAGTAAACCTATCCGGGAGAGGGTGGGGTTCTTAGCAAGATTTCTTCAGAGTGGGGTTTGCCTTTGCCTTCCTCTGAGTCTGAGAGAGTGAGACTTGCCTAAGGTCACCCAGTGGGGTTCCATGGCTGAGCGGGGGATTCAAAACCTGGTGTCCAGAGTTGTAGTCCAATGCTCAAACCACTACACCACGCTGGCTCCCTAGGTTTGCCTTAGGATCACCATAAGTCAGAAACTACAGTACATGAAGACACAGAACAACAACAACGACAACAACGTACAGATTGTACTGTCAGTCACTTTGTTACAAATGAAGCTAAAGACAGCTAGCAAATGTAGCCTAACATGAATCTGCTTTAAAACCTTAATTTGATGGCTGCTGCTGATTTATAGGAGGCAAAAATGCATCTTACTCTCTTTCTAAGATCCCATTTCCCTGCACTAGGTGTGGCCATTTTCTAGTTATTAAATGAACAGGCTATTAGGAGAACAAAGGCATTTCATACAGGACGATTCACATGCAACAGAAAATAGAGTGGAATGAGGATTAAAGGCCCTCGCTCCAGATCCCTACCATTCTTTGGCCATCATCAGGACAGAAAATGTAATGACACAAACACAACTCTGTGTGAATTCGAAGGCTTTCACGGCCAGGATCCATAGGTTTTTCGTGGGTTTTTTTCCGGGTTGTGAGGCTATATTGTGGAACAGTTTATTCCTGATGTTTCGCCTGCATCTGTGGCTGACATCTTCAGAGAATGGTGGCATACAGATGTGTGGGGTTTATATACTGTGAGTCCCTATTGGAGAGGCCATTCAAATATACAAATTTACATATCCTCTCCAACAGGGACTCACAGTATATAAACCCCACACAACCCTACACCACCATTCTCTGAAGATGCCAGCCACAGATGGAGACGAAATGTCAGAAGTACCTACACTCTTCCAGAACACAGCCTCACAGCCAGGAAAAAAAAACATGAAAAACCTATATAACCCTGTGTGTGGCAAACTTAGCAGTGCCTTCTAAAATTATTCATTGATATTAAAAGAGGAGAGAAGCAAACTGGCAATGATTTAATTGACAACTATATTTGTTAAAATCAGCTTTGTTTTTTCTGCTTCAGGAACACACACACAAACATCTGATAGCATCTGTGATACTCTTAGCCACAACCACTGGTCTTTGCTGGCTGGAGGGTTATGGGAGTCCAAGAAGTAACTTTTCCAGGCCCTGTTCTTAGTTTAATGATCCAAACTGGCAGGCACACACAGAGTTCTATAGCTGAAAGAAAAACTCAGTGACTGATCTTAATGAAGATTTTCAAGCTTCAAAGCACACATTCTCCAGAGACACTTCATTATTTATATCACAATCTTCTGTGAAAAGAACACAGATTGTACATTACCAAGGGAAAAGAAAAAGGCACTGTTTTCTCAGGTTTCATGACATTCTGAATTCTGCCTCACAGGGACTAGCAGGCTAAAGGAATGGGTAACAGATACAGAGATTCTAGGTCACCACTTCAATTAGTCTGATATTGAACTTTGCAGGGTGTCTGTGTAATGAAATGAAGGACAGTGATGAGACCTTGAAGAGTACAGGGTCATGAATATCCCATAATAAAACCAAGGCTATGTATATTTTATATGCTGATTGTTCCTCAGACCAAAACAGAATATGATACATAGTAAAACAACAGCTTTTGTATTTTTAAGAATGGAGGAATCAGCCATGACATGTTTGCCTCAGCAGTTGTGTGTGGATGTTTGTAGATGTGTGCAGATGTGCCTTCAAGTTGTCATTTGACTTATGGTGACCCCATTAATTTCAGAGTTTTTTAGGTCAGGAATACTCAGAAATGGTTTTGCCAGCTCCATCCTCTGAAATATAGCCTATAACACCTGGTATTCATTGGTGGTCTCCCATCCAAGTTCTAACCAGGGCTGGTCCTGCTTAGCTTCCAAGATCAGACAGGATCTGGTGCCTTTAGGATATTTAGGGGCTTACTGCATGCCCAAGAAAAGTGGCAGTACAGCAGGAACAGTCCACCTTCCATGCCGCCTTACCGCATGACGTTGTCGTTGTTTCCATCCGGTCCCATGGGAAACAGAGGTAAAACTGCATCTTTTTGCTAACCCAAAAAACCCGTTAGCAAAAAGACATGGTTTTACCTTGGTCCCCCCCAGAAGTGGAATGAAAGAACAACGGAAGAACAACATCATGAAGTAAGGCAGCACAGAAGACAGAACCTTCCTGCTGCACTGCCACTTTTCTTTGGAGTGTAGTAAGTCCCTTAGACTTAAGTGTCACCAAAACCCTGCATGACATTGAAAAGACCCTAATCCATCCAAGTCTGCACCATTTGATAGGGTCCCAAGATCTCAAGGCCTGGTGCTTCTCTGCTCCTCAGGGCAGGAGAAAAGAATCTCAGATCAACAACACTGCCGAAAAAGGTGTCTGTATGTACACATATAATCTTTTCTGTCAGACTTTTTAAAAACAAAATTAAATTACATACTCCAAGCCTCTATGTCTGATGCTATAAATGTATCATGCTTATCACATCAGCAGGATAAACCACGGTAACCTCACTGGGGGCCACCACCTGTGACATCATCAGGGTTTTTCACTGTACTTCAGATTTGGGTCCTGAAATCTCAGGGCCTGAGATATTACTGTGTCAGGTACCCCCTACACCTCTAACTTTAGATAGGGAAGATATCAAGAAGAGAGACAGGCATGGACAGTAAGAGCTGTTCAACAGTGGAACACACTGCCTTGCATTGTGGAGTCTCCATCTTTGGAGGTTTTTAAACAAAGGCTGGATGGCCATCTGTTGGGAATACTTTGATTGTGTGTCCCTGCATGGCAGGGGGGTTGGACTGGATGGCCCTTGTGGTCTCTTCCAACTCTATGATTCTAAGGACAAGGGGTGGAAGCAAGCAAATGTGGTTACATTTATGTAGACATTGTTTCTGGAAGGAATAAGGTTTGAATGCACCAAGCCAGCTTAGGTTGTGGACAATTTAGAGCTCTGCTTAAGAATGAGTCGCAAAGAACATTTATGCTGCCCCAGTTGGAATACAGATGATGAAGCAGCTGCTGTTCTTCTATATTCACCCCAGGACTAATGGTTTAATACCAGAATCAATGGGGGCTTCCCAAGGAGGAAGGCAGACCTACTTCTCACTGATTTCTTTTGCTCCTGGTGGTTCACATGTGAATACTGCATACGACTGTGAAAATTAAAAATAGCAGCTGTGCAGTATTACTAGGAGGAAATTGTGGCTCCATTTTAAAATTCCAACAAGATTCTTTTCCCTGGGTGAAGACCTAGCTTTCTGATCCCTGTGAATTGTCTGCAGAAGTGTAACAATTCTGCTTAAGGGTCTGTTTTAGAGCCCCACTTCTTAGCTCATGTGTGCACTAAACAACGTAATGAGAGAAGCACTGGTCTCAAAAGATTCATAAAAGAGACTAGGAGGGCTATGTCAGACTGACATTTTCTATAATACATTTCAGACACTGACAGTATTCAACAGATGTGGGAAGCCTGCACGTTGCTGTAGAAACATGTGTCATTCAAACTTCATTGTTCCAAATTTCAATCCCAAATCAAGTGGGATGAACCTCCACTCAGATTTAATTTCGAGAGACAGGCATTCTATCCAACTGAACAACTAGCCTGGGTATCAGCCTTGCCCTTCTGCCCATACTTAAGAAAAGCAGAGTTTGGAAACATTACTTTTAAGACTACAATGCCCAGGGTCTCCCTTGCCACAATGGCCAAAAAAGTAACTTTCCCAAACACTGAAGGCAAGTCACCCCACTTCATTCTATATCCTCTCTTAACAGTTGCATCACAAGGTCATCCTTTGTCTCATTTAAAACATTTGAGGAATAGTTGCAAAACTGATCTGGGGACTGAGGACATGGGATTCTTGAAGTCACTGGTGCTAGCCACCAATGAGTACCATCCACAGTTTTTGCTATGAACATGCAGAACTGTTCTCCCTTGATGTCCCCCTCCCCGGCAAGCCTGAGTTTGAAGAGAAATGCACACTTCTACCGTTGGCCCTCCATATCCATGGATTCTGCAGCCACAGATTCTAGCATCTACAGCTTGAAAATATTCCATACAAAAAATTCTAAAAAAGCAAACCTTGAATTTGCCATTTTCTATAAGGGACACCATTTTACTGAACCATTGTATGTAATGGAACTTGAGCATCCACGGATTTTGGTTTCCATGGTGGGTCCTGGAACCAAATCCCAGCAGATACCAAGGGCCCACTGTATATCAAACTACTGAATGTAGTGTAGGAACTTCCAAACCATCCCTCTGTTTTGCAAATGCAGTATTACTTCTGGCTTTGCTCATGGAGAAGAGTCAAAGATGAACTGAGGTACTTGGCTGCATCTCATACATTTCACATTACATTCCTGCAACAAAGTCAAGTGCAAAAAAAAAAAGAGTCACTTAGATAAAGTTATAAAGGTTGATGTTGACCTACTGTTTAAATGAGCATGACAAATGTCCCAAGTATACAAATGAGCAAAATCAAAAGGAAAGCTGGTTGTGGTCCTGAGGCTAAAACAATGACATCCAAAACTACCCGTCTCTGCCCTATTTATAGCTACTAATGAAGCACCCAGTCACTCAGAGGCCTATATTATGGTTTCAATGGCCTGTATTGTGGTTTATTCAACACAGCCTTGTCATTTGTCATCATAAATTGTCCTACTGGGCACCCAGAAGGCTACATTCTGTCAAAAGAAGGGGGCATCCTCCAGATAGGTCCCCTGTACAGACAGGTTCATTCCTTTACCTCCAGCTTGCTCAACATGAAGGGAGAATGAGACTGATGTAAGAGGCATTCCCTTTTCCTCTCCATCCCAGACCTAGAAAGTAACTCATTTTTCTAACAAGTTACTTTGGTGGCAAGTTGTTTTTGGCAGGAATTGGCAGGAAAGGTGCTACTTTTTGCCTGCATCAGCCACGGCTGTAATTGACTGCTTTTCAGTGTGATGAGAATGGTTTGTCTACCTGTTTCTTAATACAGGGAAGAGGTGCTGACTAGTCTGAGCAATGGTAAAAGGAGGAAGAAGGGTGGCTGAAACTCCCCCAAGCATCATTTTGGGGTATCATACAATGCCCCCCCACACTTCACATACTGACAGAGTCACTCATCCCACACATACAATCTCACAAACTATGGGGAAAATTTGTTCTAATTCTGACAATTACTCTATGTTCTGCAGTTCTGAACACTGCCTGCCTCTTGTTTCATAACAACACCCAGCCTGAGAGCCTGGCAAGTTTGCCAATTATTTTGTAACTCTTTGGTAATTAATTAAGGATTATCCTCATCCCATCAAAGTCTTGATTTTTTTTCTTCATCTTCTAATGGCTGCAAACAATAGGCCAATTAACTTTAAAGCTTTATTCCTATGGCCTTTTTGACTGCAAAATCAGGAATTAGCCCCAGAGTCAATTTCACACTCAAGAGATAAGATGGTTAGATGGTTTAACTGTTCTTTCCCCACTGCTGAATGCCTGAGGTGTTGGATGAGGGCTGCTAGCCTGCTGTCAACCTCCACCATAGTCACTAGAAGTGTACAAAAAAAAATCCATAGGGTTATACACACTTCACTCAAGTAGTTTCTTGCAAATCTCACTAAATAATGCAAGTGTGGATAATTCACATTCTTTACTAGAAGCAGACAAAGGTATTTTTCCCTGGATGCAACGGTTCATAAGGAAAATTCTCAAAACCCTGTGGGATACTTGTGAATTAGACATTAAGAAGCTTCTTCTAGTTCACCAGGCTCTAGTGTTATTTCAGGATGGGATGGGATGGGATATAAAATAATTATTGGTAGCTTTGAATTTTTACTGTAACACACATCTGACACTGGCCAAATTGCATGGAAACTATGACTATGAATGAATTAAACACTTACTCAGTGGCCTGAAAATAGAAAAAGTAGCAGCACCTGCTCCCACTGTCTTATGGTACTTTGCTCTTTATTTCCTGTTAGTTGTCCCTTGTTCTTTTTTTTTTTTTAAATAGGTATTTATACCCTGCCCTTCAGCCACAAAGGCTATCAGAATGGCTTACAAATTGTTTTAAGCTATCGCAATTTACACATCTACACTGCATTGTTCTTGCCTATGCACAAGGAACTCTGGGTCCTATAGCTCTGTTTGATGTGTTGTTAACTGCCCACAAGTTGACCTTGACTCATGGCCACCCAGTGAATGAGACATCTCCAAGACACCCTATTTTCAACAGCTCTGCTCAGGTCCTACAGACTCGGGGCCATGGCCTCCTTGATTGAGTCTATCCATCTGGAATGTAGTCATCCTCTCTTCCTACGGCCTTCTACCTTTGCAAGCATTATTGTCTTTGTGAAGTCGAAGGCTTTCACGGCCGGCATCCATAGATTTTCCTTGGTTTTTTTTCCAGGCTGTGAGGCCATATTCTGGAATAGTTTCTTTCTGACGTTTCGCCTGCATCTGTGACTGGCATCCTCAGAGAATGGTTAGGTAGTTCTGTACATGTGGAGTTTATATGCTGTGAACCCCTGTTGAGGAGGATATGTAAATTTGTGTAATTGAATGGTTAGTTTCTGGATATAGAAATGCAAGGCTCGTTAGTGTCTGTTTGGCTAATGGTTGGTTGATGGGCCATTATCTGCTGGGAATCCCCCTGTCCCTGGGTGGAATTCTTTTGTAAGTGTTGAGTTTTGATTCTATTGTATTTCAAAACTGAGAGCCAGATTTTGTTTACTTTTAAGGTTTCTTCTTTCCTGTTGAAGTTGTCCAGGTGTTTGTGGATTTCAGTAGCTTCTCTGTGCATTCTGACATGATAGTTGTTGGCCTGGTCCAGAATTTCTGTGTTTATAAATAACATTTTGTGTCCAGGTTGGTTTATAACATGTTCTGCTACTGCTGATTTTTCTGGCTGGCCCAGTCTGCAGTGTCTCTCATGTTCCTTGAATCGTGTTTGCACACTGCGTTTAGTGGTCCCTATGTAAACTTGTCCACAGCTGCAAGGTATGCGGTAAACTCCTGTAGCTGTGAGAGGGTCTCTTTTTGTCCTTCGCTGAGCGTAGCATTTCTTGGACTTTTTAGAAACACAATAAAAACATTGGTAGACCATGCAAAAAGGATCTGTGAACCGCACTACCTGGAGGACGAACTGAGGCACCTAAACTGGGCCCTACAGGCTAATGGTTACTCCAGATCAGACATCACAAGAGCAGCCAGACCCGGAACAAACCACAGGAATGGAGAAGAAAAACAGCCACCCAAAGGGAAGGTATTTTTACCATACATCAAAGGAGTCACAGACAGAATAGGGAAACTGATGAGGAAACACAATCTCCAAACAATCTACAGACCAACCAAAAAAATTCTGTGAAAAAACAGAAATTCTAGACCAGGCCAACAACTATCATGTCAGAATGCACAGAGAAGCTATTGAAATCCACAAACACCTGGACAACTTCAACAGGAAAGAAGAAACCTTAAAGGTAAACAAAATCTGGCTCCCTGTTTTGAAATACAATAGAATCAAAACTCAACACTTACAAAAGAATTCCACCCAGGGACAGGGGGATTCCCAGCAGATAATGGCCCATCAACCAACCATTAGCCAAACAGACACTAACGAGCCTTGCATTTCTATATCCAGAAACTAACCATTTAATTACACAAATTTACATATCCTCCTCAACAGGGGTTCACAGCTTATAAACTCCACACACACACCTACCCAACCATTCGCTGAGGATGCCAGCCACAGATGCAGGCGAAACGTCAGGAAAGAAACTATTCCAGAACACAGCCTCACAGCCCAGAAAAAAACCAAGGAAAATCTATTATTGTCTTTTCTAGTGAGTCATGTCTTCTCATGATGTGGCCAAAGCATAACTACCTCAGTTTAGTTATCTTGGCTTCTAGGGAGAGTTCAGGCTTGATTTGTTCTAGGAGCCTCCTCCTTCCTGAACCCAGCTGGCACCTCTGGAATTTCTCTCTCCATATATGTCTGCAGGAGAGTGAATCCACTGCGGGGCATTCCATTTTTTGTGGGACTAGTATAAACAAGCCCTCTTATTCAAGTCACTTGCTAGTATAGAAGGAACTTGGTATACACTGGGGTTTGGTTCCAGGACCCTCCGTGGATACCAAATAGATGGATGCTCAAGTCCCATTATATACAATGGCATAATAAAATGGTGAACAGCAAGCTTTGCATTTTGGAGTTCCTCCCCTCACCCCCAAATATTTTTAAGCTGTGATTGGCTGAATCTGTGGATACAGAGGGCCAACTACCGGTATATATAATTTATTGCTGGCTTCACTGTAATCACACCTATTATCATGTTTGCTGTATGATCCTCAATATGCTATGGTCTGTGAACTTACAGGACAGTAATGCTCCTGAGACCAAACTCCTTGTGGTGGCAGCATAACTGAGCATTTAAACATGGATCTGCAGCAGCAACATAGAAACTGGAGGTAAGACCTCAATTTTAACAACAAATGGGATCCTGCTGGAGCAGGTTCTCCTCCATTAAGTGTTGGTACTTTAAGCCTAGCTGTTGGGGAGAGGGGGACTATAGGAAGGGTAAGCCTCAGGCACATAGCCTCCAACATCTCACAAATGAAAACTAGGAGATGTGTGTGGTCAAGGTGACAAACATTAGTACTGAAAAAGCACACATAAGCTAGTAGAGGCTGAAGCAGTTTGCTTTTGTGTGAATCCACAGGGAAGGGCAAGATTCTGCCCTCTTCTCTCCTCTCGTGCCATGAGTTTATGGGACATAAACTGCTTTTGCACTTTGAACTCAGTTTGCAGTAATTGAAGTAAACCAAGGACGCAGCAGGAAAGTGGAAAAGCAGCTGAAAAAGTGGGGCAGCGGAGAACGACTTGGGACTGTCCCTGGCATGCTGGAGAATGTACAGGCAGCAGAAGCATTTGGCCAAAAACAAACAAACAAACAAACAAACAAGCCTGGGCATGATTTGGAGCACAGCATGGGGAAATTACTTTTTTTGGACTAAAGTTCCCAGACCACAACAATAGTTCAGAGCAGAACTTGGCAAAGAGACTGTTTGAAACTACAGATCCTGGAATCCCACAGCCAACATGAGCACTGGTCATGCTGCCTGGACAATTTGGGAGTTATAGTCCAAAAAAGTCACTTTCCAAGCTCTGGTGCAGAGTGCTACATGGAGGCTGTGCATGCACTCCTTTGTACCACTATACCACTCTGCACAGCAAACACACCCAGTCTCATCTGATTTCAGAAGCTAAGCAAGTTCAGGCCTGGTTAGTATTTAGATGAGAGGAACCAAACACGAAATTTTCGGGATCTCCAAGTAAAGCTACAAAAGAATCCTGCCTAAAACTCTGACAGAGCTACTGCCAGTCACAGTTGATAGTACTGTCCTAGATGGACCAAAAGTCAGTAGAAGGCAGCTTGCTTTGTTCCTATACCACTTTTCATGAACACTGACATCATAATAAGCCAGTCAGTCTTTTAAGCTATGAAGTTGACCTGTTTTGCAACATTATTGGGAAGCTCAATTACGGTATATACATAAGTGCTTAATTCTTGCAACTGATGAAGTGGACTGGAGTCCATGAAAGCTTCTGCTAGAAATTTCTTTTTCTCCATTAGTCTCATTGGTGTAACTGGATTCCTTTAAAATATCTTTCTTTGCTGACACAGACTAACATGGCTATGTCTTCAAATAAACCAGTGCTGCTATTCTTAAAGATGGGCTACTAACCTGAATCAGTGTCTGGTTAAATGCTTCAATGGCTAAATGTTAATTTAGACCAGATTTGGCTCTGTCTCTCTGAATTTTAAAGAGAAGGGGAGAGCCTCAGATAACAGGTAGTGTACCAATAGGGTTGAAAGGAATAATCCCTGACCATGGGCTTATAATATACAAGGAGTGGAGGCAGCTGTGTTCATTTTTCTAAAGGGAAAGTTACAGGTCCACTTGAGGATCATGCATTCCAAAAATCAGTCACCCAGTATGTCACCACAGTTATCAGGGAGGCACCAATCTGACCTACATTGTTTCTGGAATGCTTTTACATCTGGACGAATTGAGTTGATCTGTACATGGAAAATCCATCAGCCAGCCTACTTTGTACAAGTTGCTTTTCTTGCTAAGAAAAGCTGCCTTCTCTCTTAAGTCTCCCCACCTGCATGTTTGCTCATGAAAGATACCCATTCAGTCTGTTCAGGTGCTGATATATGGAGCTGGGAAAAGGAGGGAAGAAAACCAACCCTGATGAAAGCAAACCCAGGCACATCTGTAATTTCAAACCAGTTGTCAATTCAAGGTTTCTGTATAATTGGGAGCATGGGGCCCTCTTTTTTTGGTTGGACCACAGTTCCTGTCACACTTGGATGGCCTAGCCAACCCTAAGGGCTGATGGGAATTGCAATCCAGCAAGATCTGGAGAATGGCATGGTTTCTGTCCTTGCTCCCGCGTGAGCTTAAGCAAACCTTTTGTTTTTAATTCAATTATAGGCAATTTAGCCACATGCAATGACATGGGGGAAGGGAAAGAAGTCAGAAGGTAAAGTGCCTTTTCACCAAACAAAACCTAGTGTAATTTGGGGACATTTTCTGCTAGAAATTGGGGAACAATTGGTGAGGCATCTTTATTTGGTACTTCTCCCACCCCGTCCCTTGCTGGTTCCACAGGGTGAAAATGAATGAACAGGAGTGTTAAGATCACAGTCTGCCCAGTCAGTTCTGACTAAGGATGCTTTCCAAAACATTGTGGAAGTGTGGTAGGCATCTGGGTGATGGCAAGATTCTCACAATGCTTCCATAGGAAACAGCCGAGCTGGGGGGGGGGGGAGGGAGAATCTCTTTTGTGGCATCAACTCTATTGTTACTGGGCTTTAAAAACAACTCTACACATAAGCCAAGCTCCTGACTGTTAAATAAGATGCATTAGCACCCAACTCTATTACATGTCATATCCTTTGACCTGGGAGTCCCTACCACTAATCCACATTAATTAATTTAGCATAAATAACTCTTCCTCTCTCTGTTTCTCCACACAAATGCTAGTACATGTGAGGTACAAAACTAAATTCATTCTTACTTGTATTCATGTTTATAATCTAAACAATTCAACTAGATTTAAAAATAACATTTGATCTACTGTAGACATCAGCTTTCCTGCACCTATAGATATTGTTAGCATAAATGCATTGTCCTTGGTTTCATGTAAGTCTTGCAGAAAGCTAACATCAGAATTTTTATCACAGGTTGAGTCTCCCTTATCTGGAATTCTAAAATATTCAAAAACTGTCCACATGGGTGACTGAAATAGTGACACCTGTGCTTTCTGATGGTTCAATGTGCACAAACTTTGTTTTATGCACATACGTATTAAAAATATTGTATATAAAATTACCTTCAGGTTATGTGTATAAGAAACATAAACGAATTTTGTGTTTAGACTTGGATCCCTTCTCTAAGGTATCTCATTATGTATATGGATATCCTCTATTCCAAAATCCAAAAAAACTCTGGTCCCAAGCATTTTGGATAAGGGAGACTCAACCTGTATCTCTCATGGTTTTACAAACCACTTGCCATTAGCTGGGACTAGATGTGGTTTCCAGCATGTGACAAACACTGGACACAGTTGCATGATGCAATAAGCCAGGGATCCATGGGAACCCTGGTTCTGTGGATGAGTAGCATGCTGACATATGTTGTCCATATGCTCCTAATTGCACATAGTCAAACCCCCCCCCCTTTTTTTTTGTTGGAAGAAAAAAGCCCCAGAGTAGAGCTGAACTTAGGTTTGAATAATCCAGTGAACAAAACATGGAGTGAAGTTCTGTGGTTTGCTTAGCTGTCCCACTGCAACTGGAACCCTATATATATCTATATATCTATATCTACACACACACACATCTTTATACTTATATTTACTTAGAGACAAAGTATTTCTATTTTTATTTTTACCTTCAAATCTCTGGTAAAAGCCAAGCCCCTATCCTGGCCATTGGTGGGATCTTCCTTAGCACTGATGAGTCAGGGAACAGATATTGAGATTGTGGTAGATACCTCAGTGAAAGCATCAGTTCGTTGCACAATAGCTGCCCCAAAAGTAAATTCCGTGCTAAAGATTATTACGAATAGGACAAAAGGTAAGGATTCCAGTACAGTAATGATCTTATGTATAATTCTGGTTGCTCAGCTTCAAAAATGGTATCACACAGCCTGGAAAGGCTGCTGAAAAATGCAACCAAGAGGATCAAGGACTTGGAGTATATTACAAAGATGACATGATAGAATTATATGGTGCAATTCTCTCAGCTGTCATTTTATTCCATTCTAAATGTGTGACTTGAAGGCACATATACACACACAAGTGTGTTGAAGATTGCAGTCTTTATAAAACTTTATTCTAAGTGGAGAGATCTATTTTTTTCTGTCCCCAGCAGCAGCAGTTGCTGTAGCAGCACAGAGGTGGGGAAACACACATTGTAATGATGTCACAACACAAGCATATTTATGTGTATTTTCTAAAAATTTTAGAACTGCCTTTATTTTTTCCAAGAAAAAATCCAAGAGGTCCACATCAGTGTAAGTACAAATGACAACTGAGAGAGAAACATATCCCACAAATAAACATAAAACATAATCTAGAGCAAGCTCATGTTCTAGAATCATCCTCCCCCAAGGAAAAAAAGAACACCCAACTTTCCAATTATAGCCACAACATCCATTGCATCTCTATCTTTGGGGTCACAGTTCTCTAAAGAGATTAAATGCTACTGCTGCAGCCATTGTTGCCTTGCAGCTTTTCACATTCTCCCATAAGTGGCTTTGTACCTCCTGGACAAGGAAGAGGTCCTGACTATACCATCTTAGGTAAGTTACTTTTTTGACCTAGCTGGTGATTTCTACAATTAGGAGTCCAGGAAAATAACTTCCCCAAGCTCTGTCCTAGACATTAGAGGCAGGATGGGGAACTTTCCAATAGTCACCAGCTGTTCCTTTATCTCATTTAGCTACACACTTAGTTGCAAGGAAAAAAACACTACCCAGCCTGACAAGCATTCTTGGATTTTTATTTTAATGTGCTAAGGCTGGGCCCAGGTTTCAGGATAGGTCCTTTGGTGCTTGTAGAGGAGGGTTTTAATGTGTAATCACACGTCAGCCTCATTTATGGAGTTTTACAGGGTTCCATTTCTAACCCTACATATGTCATTAAATATCAAGATCACAATCATCCCTGCAGTAGCATTTTGAATATTTACATATGGTTGTGAAAGCTGCACAGTGAAGAAAGCTGACAAGATCTACTCATTAGAATTATAGTGCTGGACAAGAGTTCTGCAGATAGTATGGACTGCCTAAATAAATAAATAAATAGATCCAAGATAAAACCAAGCCTAACTCTCACTAGAAACCAAGATGACTAAAACTGAGGCTATCATAATTTGGACATATCATGAGATGAAGTGACTCAGTGGAAAAGATGATCATGAAAGGGAAGGCAGTAGGAAAAGAGGAAGACCACAGTACAGATGGATTGACTCAATTACAGAAGCCCCAGCCTGAGTTTCCAAGATCTGAGCAGGGCTGTTGATGACTGGAGTTCATGGAGCTCCTTTTTTCATGGGGTCATCTAATAGGTTAAGGCCTACTAACAGCCAATTACATCAACCTATTTTCTCACTGCTTCTTCTGTCTTTCAGTAGATTCAATGTCTTTCAAAAGATTCAGTAGCTGCACAATTTCTATGAATAGTAGCACTAAGAACTTTCCATTCAGAAGTTCCCCCTCCTCCATCCATTCAGTCTCCATGTTCAAGGCAGTCAGCAAATAGGGTAGACCACATCCTTTCAGACACACCACTGTGATATTCTATGATCTTCCAGTCATATGTCCTTGATATTCCACGTTCTTTCAGACATATATCCTTCACATTTTCCAGATGTGGGACTAAAGTGATGTGGTAAAGGCTGTACCCCAAAACAAGGAAGGAATATGTGAAGATGAAGGCTTTTACGGCTGGCATCCATAGATTTTCCTTGGTTTTTTTCTGGGCTGTGAGGCCGTGTTCTGGAATAGTTTCTTTCTGATGTTTTGCCTGCATCTGTGGCTGGCATCTTCAGAGAATGGTTGGGTAGGAGTGCGTCTGGGTTTTATATGTTGTATATGATAATTGGACCAGGCTAACTATCATGTCAGAATGCACAGAGAAGCTATTGAAATCCACAAACACCTGGACAACTTCAACAGGAAAGAAGAAACCTTAAAAGTAAACAAAATCTTGCTCCCTGTTTTGAAATACAATAGAATCAAAACTCAACACTTAGAAAAGAATTCCACCCAGGGACAGGGGGATTCCCAGAATATAATGGTCCATCAACCAACCATCATCCAAACAGACACTAACGAGCCTCGCATTTCTATACCCAGAAACTAACCATTCAATTACACAAATTTACATATACTCCCCAACAGGAGTTCACAGCATATAAACCCCAGACACACTCCTACCCAACCATTCTCTGAGCATGCCAGCCACAGATGCAGGTGAAACGTCAGAAAGAAACTATTCCAGAACATGGCCTCACAGCCTGGGGAAAAAAAACAAGGAAAATCTAAGGAATGAATAGCTTCCTGTTTGACCTTAAGCAGTTAAATCCCAGCTGAGAAGGGATTGGAACACAAGTTTCCTGATAAGCTAAATAGGGGAGATGCTCCTTTTCAGTCATACAGGAGCAAACAAGGGAGTTCCATTACACACTCTGATAAATTCTTCCAAGAAAATGCCAGTTTCATATGGACAGGTGAGTGAAAAGACTACAGGGCATGGCATCTAACAGAATTAAATTGTTTTTCAGTCCAGGTTGGGGGACCATGGCCACCCTCTCCCTGCCTTGTGTTATACTATTCTTTCCCCTGCCTTCTTTCCTTCCACCATGCTCAAAAAAGTGCAACAAAAGTAAACAAAATGTTTCAGCTGGAAGGCTACATCTCTCACTACAATCCAGCAATGAAGTCTCCATTAAAGATTTACAAGGCACTTCCCAAGGATACTTCTTGATTGCTTAACTGCCTCAAGGAAAGGGGAGCTCAAGACTCAGGAGCAGGAAGCTGAACAGCTATTGATGCTGATCCAAAATCAGTCACTTAAAAAGCTTTCTTTTTTTATCACTGAGAAAATGCTTATGATTATACACATGAAGAGACGGAAAGGGTGAGTAATAACACTGTGTTCAGGTAAAAGCTGGATTCCAAAAAGATACTATAACATTTGAAGTTGATTTAATAAATGTAATAAAATTATTGAAAATGAGTGCTTATATGTCTGTGTGTGTGTGTGTATTAGCATCAAACATTTCTGTTTCTGCTTTGCTCAGTGATGCTGGTGGTAGAGATAAACAGCATTCCATGGCAGTCAGAATTCCCAGAGTCATGCATGGAATCCAAAGGACAATGTTGGAAACAAGAGTGGCATTCTTCTCTAAATTAAGGCCATATAGTATCAAGACGCTAAGTCTGTACACCCAGAAGTTTTCCCTCTTCTCAAGCATGGTTGGATCAAGGGGTTGCTCTGTTGGAAATACAGCAATGTGGGAAAGGCGGTGTGTCTCAGAATTAAAATGTTTAGTAATAGGTTGCTCCAGCTTTTTGGTAGAAATTGCTGACTTGGGATAATCTTAACTTCTGCACAAGGTGTTTTGTTGGTCCAGTGGAATATTAGAAATTAAGGAAATGTCTGAATGTCATCATCATTAAGAGGGATGTTGACATAAAGTGATATAACATCAGATGTCAGGAGCTGTCATTATTAAATGTATTTTCTTCATCCAAGCCTTCCACTTTTATTTAAAAATCATTAGTATCTTTAATAATATCATGGGAGTGTTTGTATCAGAGACTGTAGCAGTACCTCAGTATACAGTGAGATGCTCTATGTGACTGTATTGTTGGGTAACATGTAATACACACACACACATCTCCAAACGTAAGCTAGAAGCTTTGTGCAACCACTGATTTATAAGGAGGCTTGGAGCAAGACAGGCAGGCAAATCTATTTATCGTTATGTTTACCTGTGACTCATCTGGCCAGTTCCTCCTAGGGATGTGAAATATGTCGGCTGATTCTCACTCAGAATCCCTTCTCAGAATCCAATAAGCATTCCCATTCCATGAGAGTTCTAAATCACGTTTCTCCCCTTCCACAAGGATATTTGGGTATATTTGTGTTTCAAGTACAGATTGTCCCACGATCCTCACAGGGATGTCTGCTGGGAATAGAAGGGAGAGCCTTCTTGGTGGTTGCCCCTAGGCTCTGGACCTTCCTTCCTTGGAAGACTACAGTGGCTCCCTCCTTGTCGTCCAGCAGCAAGAACATTTCTATCCCGATAGTGTTTTGCAAATGGACTGTTTTTAAGAATAGGGGTTTAATAGGGTGCTGTACTGTTTCCTGAACTGCTTTTAATTTTCTTATAATGTTTACTGTTTGAAATTGTTTTTAATGTGGATTAGTAGTTTAATTGAATTTTACTGATGACCTTTTGTATGTTTTTAGCTATATTGTATATGGTTTCATTTGTAAGCTGCGTTGAGTCCCAATTCTGAGAGAAAAGGTGGGATATAAATAAAGTGGATAGAGGACGTGGTGGCGGTGGAAGTGGTGAAGATGATATACATTTCTAAAATATAAGCATGGCTTTGTGCACATTTTTTTCTCTAAAATATACAGTCAGCTCTCTGCATCCAAGGATTTGGCATCCACAGATTCCACCATCCATGGTTTCAAAATATTTTTCAAAAAATCCAAAAAGCAAAAAGCAAACCTTCATTTTTCCATTTTATATAAGGGACACCATTTTACTGTGCCATTGTACATAATGGGACTTGAGCATCCATGGATTTTGGTATCCATGGGAGATCCTGGAACCAAACCTCAGCAGATACCAAGGGCCCACTGTATCACAAGCCGTAAACATTTACAGATTCCTGACGCAAAGGGCACTTTGTTGATTCTGCTGCCAGTTTTGGGAGGGCAAAATAGCCCAGTCTGGCAACGAAGGTGGATAAAGCCTGCTTTAATAGCCAACAGCAAACCAGAGAAGGAATGGCCCCATTCAAATCCATTCATCGCAGCTCCTCTACCACCACAAACTGTTAGAAAATCCAACAGCTGGCATGTTGTGGCACTCCTGACAGTCAATGCAGGTGTGTCATCCCCTAGATATATCTGTCACAGCCAGAGAAAATAGCTGCAGGCTTTTCCCTCTCCCTTGCCACTCTCCAGAGCCCAAACTGGGTCTTGAGTGCGTCAGGAACCAATCTTTCCTATGAAAATGCAAACCCAACACATTTCCATCTCTAGGCCTATTCACAGTACACAATTATAGAACTACTGTTCCATTTCAGTTGCCATCCTATGGAATCCTGGGATTTGTCATTTCCCCTTGTGAGTCTGGGGGTATAAATAAATACTGAGTGGCAGGAGTGGATTGTAAGGTGGAGAGGGAATTTGCATGTGGGTGGTGATTGGCTGAGGGAGTGAGGGGAGAGAGGGAATTGGTTGGGTAAGTGGCCAATCAGTACACTGGGAAAGAAAACATACCTAACAGTTTTATATATAGATAGATCATTCTTGTTGTTATTGTTTTCAATCTTAAGTCTAGGGGATTCGTGGCAACAAAATATATTTAAAGTGGGTCCCTAGTAAAGAAATGGTTAAGAACCACTGATCTACATCATTAAAACATACCAAAGTTAAGATATAACTAAATTAGAAATAAAATTAAAAGCAATTTAAAACATACCCATTTAAAAAACAACAAAAACACAGAAAATACAGCACTTTATTAATAAACTTCTTTTTTTAGTTCCCTAAAGTCTTTTGAAGGAACCCCCCCCCAAAAAAAAAACTGGCATTCTACTACATTCCAGTGTTTTCTATGTTGTCCTCCATGTATGTTTCTCAGGCCTTATTTATAAACACACACACTCTTAACATGCAACTGCATCAGCAACCTTTCCTATATGCATTGGTAAACTGCCACTTAAATTCTACCTACAACAGGGTCTTTAAAATGGCGGCTTACAATATTCTTTCTATCTGTCCTGTCCCCTTTCACACTGCACAATTATAGCACTTTCATACCACTACAACTGCCATGGCTCCATCCTACAGAATCCTGGGATCTGTAGTTTTGTGAGGTATTTAGAATATTGTGCCCAAGAATTCTAGTACCTAACCAAATTACAAATCCCAGGATTTCATAGGATGCATCCATAGACATTAAACTGGTATCGAGGTGCTGTAATTCTGCAGTATGAAAGGGGGCACAGTCAGTTTAATCAGTTCAACCCCCTCCAATGGTAGGCTTTAATTATTGGTTTCCTTTTTGCAACTAGTTGAGGTAGGAGTGGGTTGGGATATTTAACATCATGCAAGCAGATTCCACTTGCACACAATGGGACTTTCCCTTCTCTAACTATATCCTGCAGTCACCTCTAAAACAATTTCAGAAGGTCCCTCAGATTGCTTAGACAAATGGGAAAGAAGGGACTACAGGAAGAGGAAGGGAGAGAGGATTCTTTCTGAAAATGAATGCTATACCATTGCATTACTCTCTGAGCAATTCCTCACACATTTATTTTAATATTTCAGATCAATATTTCATTATTTCAAACACACCATAAGGTTCAGCACCATTTTCAGACTTTTAATCTGATTCCTGCTTCTGTGTTATTCATACTCTTTGAAGCGGCTTTTCTTTATATTAAAGAAGAAAGTGTTGGGACTGTGGAACCCACATGGGCACAATACAGCCGGGATGCTGTTAGTGACTTACACATGCATAAGTGCAGCTTATGTGCATTTAAATCCCTTTTTGGACAGGATACAGAGGATTTTTCTCTTGTCCTTCCACTCTGCTCCAAAACCTCCCACCCTCTGGCAGCTGTCAAGCCCTAGGAGGGGCCCCTGCTGCTGTTGCTCCCTGGTGAGGAGGGAGGGAGGGAGGGAGGGATCCTGGTGATCCAGTTGCTCTGGGCTCCCAAGGGAAGGAAAAGGCAGGTGCACTCCATTAGAGAGCCCACCTTCCTTTCATCTCCCGCCGTGACTGAGATGAGACCAGCTGCTTCTCTATGGTTCAAATCATCTCCTCCCACTTCCCCACCAGTAAGTGTCAGCCGCAGAGCCCCCTCCTGGTGCTTGACAGCTGCTAGGCAGTGGAAGGACATGAATCTGTGCATTCAGAGCTACTCACAGATGTAGGATCTCAGCCAACCTACAGTTAGCATGTGACACCTGAATGTAGCCAAAGGCCCTCAAAATGTCACCTGACTTTTCTACTAGCATTGTATCTCATTATAATGATACAAAAGTAATACTTATATCAACTAACCAATATGATTTCTACTTTCATCAATTCACTGGGGATGAGGGAGAGAGTTCTGCAATTCTGGCAATGCTTGATCACCTGCAGAGGTAATACTGAAAGTATCCTCTATGGGTTTGGTCTGCTGTTTCTAGTATTTTAGTATTATTTATAGTTTATAGTATTTTAGTATAGTGTTCATAGTATTTTTTTATTTTTTATTTTTACTAGATAGCAGTCACAGGTAAGGATCAAGAACACAGCACAGTTTGAGAAAGGAAGTCCATATCTACTTATGGCTTTTCTTTCCTTACCCTTTCTCAGCTCTCAATTACTCCTTGAAGCTGCATTGCTTCCTGCAGAAGAAGAGCAAGAAGAATGAATCTGCATCTATCTTCCCTTATATTCATAAAGACCACAGGAGTTTGGAAGAGAAATGGGTTAAATCCAAGCACATCACAACAGCTAGGCAGAGCTGCTCATTAGTATGAAATCTGTCACCACAGATCTCCTATGCCACATCTTGTTTGGCCTTTAGATGGTATCCTAAGTAAGCAAAATGGCATGGCACAAGTTTTCCATATATAAGGTCAGCCTTGAGATGTCTAGCTGAGAGGGCTCAGGGTGTGTCCCCTGCCTGACACCCTGGAGAGCCACTATCAGAGTGAAAAACTTGACTGGCTTAAGTGAATCAAAGTTCTGTTGCAGCTTCTCTAAGCTAGGGACACCATGTACACATACATTTTTTATACTATTCCTTGTGATTTTTCAGATAAGAAGAACAGAAGGTTATCATCAATTGACTTGAGCAAGAATAACTCCGGATGAAATTCTATTCATACTTCCTCTAGGAAGCCAACACTCTACCCCAGCTTTCCTCAACCTGGAGCTCTTTAGATGTGTTAGAATAGATATCATTCCCAGCAACCCTGACCATGGGCTAGAGATAATGAATCCACTACTGCTGAAAGGCACTTAGCCAATCTCATCTCTGATAACAGATGCATCAGCTATTACTTTAACCAAAGCATAACTCAGGGATAAGACACATGTGGTCTTCCAGATGTTGTTTGACCACATCTTCCACCATCTCTCACCATTGGCTATGCTGGCAAGAACAGATAGGAGATGCAGTCTAACAACATACGGAGAGCCATGTGTTCTTTACCCTTGGAATAACTGGTGTGAATGCTGGTTTTTTTAAATCTCAAACTATTACAGGATAAGCAGAGAATGCAAGGTTGATACTCTCCATGCAGTTATTCCATTTAATGAAAAGATTTGTCCTAATCATGAGGAGTTAAAGCCTTGTCTCCAGAAATACCAGTGAGGGAGTACGAAGAGACAATGGTTTTCAGCAATGGTGCCTTTCAAAATGCTGAGCTATGCTGGGTTATTTCTCTTCAGTGCCATCCAGTTGGCACTTGCAATGAAACCTCAAGGCAATGGCTACTAAGGAAGGGCAGAATTAGGCATCAAGCCTTTACTAAAAAGATACTAACTCTCTAGTTCTTTGTACAGTGGTGCATTGTTTCCTATTTAGCAGCAGAGAGGCCTTCAGGCTGTCCTATTCCAGTCTCTACTTTTAACAGTTTTTAAAGCTCTCTCAGAGGAAATCTACTTTCTTTCCATTTTTGTTATTAAAAGGATAACCATCCAAAGAGCAAACAGCAGACTCTGCAGAAAGCAGAAATGGATGTCATGCCAGCACCAATAAAGGCTTGTTTGCAGCTCTGAAATTGCTGTGCAATAATCAATGCTTGATATGTGCAGGGTGTGCTGACACCACTGCTCCAGTCACATTTCATCTTAGGTTTGCCACTCACTGCCCTAGAACTAATCTTTGCATGTTTCCTGTAAGTAAGCTGGAAGCTCGCTTTTAAAATCTTCTGTGAAAGTATACTTTCTAGAGCAGGAAAGGAGGGGGTTACCAAAATGGAGGGTTGCCCCAGTGACTGCCATGGCAGATGGAGGATGTTTATCCCTGTATGCCTTTTAAGATAACAGTAACTTTAAGACTAGCAACAGTAAGTAGTTTACACTGGAAACTGTGCTCTACATCATAGGAAGAGAGTCATTGTCCCATCTGCTATCAAAAACTTGGTGAAGCCTAAAAGCTTGCATGACTTTCCCACACCAAAAACTGCACAGTAAGCGTATTAGTATTCTCCTGCAAGATCCAAGGAAACATCCTATAGTTGTTTTTTAAATATATATATATTAATGTATTTATTTACTTGGCAAATAAGTAAATAAATACATAAATAAATATTTTAATTTTATTACTTACTATTACTAAATCCTCCACTAAGTACCTTGTAGGAAAGAGATACTATAGGAAGGTGACATTAAACATACATATAAAATGAATATCTATAGATCTACGTCTCTATGGGGTGGGGGAGAAAGAAAGGCACACACACACACAGAGGATGAATAAAACTGAACTGGCAGCCAGTTTACTTCTGAGCCCAGTTCAAAGGTGCTGTTGCTGACCTTGGCTCTACCTGCAGTGGTGAATGGTGGCTCCCATGTCAATGGATGATGAATGCACTCTGGGTTTAGTCTTTATAGGAGCTGTCCAATGTGCTACACCTTTTGGACTCAGCACTTTGGATAGCTCCTTTGTTATAAACCACCTTGAGTCCCAGTTTTGAGGAAAAGGTGGAATATAAGTGAACTAAAAGAGGAGGAGGAGGAGGGTGGAAGATTTGGACTAAAATCTGGAGTGGATTCAAACACAATCCCACCATGGGAGCCACCAACTGCCACCGTCAATGCGACTTGGCTGCCAGGTATCCAAAGGAATGTTTGTCTCCACAGTAATCTGCAAGGTTATTAAGGTTTGATGAGTGGAAAACCAAAAAAAAAAAAAAGAGAGAGAGAGAGAGAGAGAGAGAGAGAGACTGATAGAGAGAGAGAGAGTATTTTTTTGGTTGTGGGTTCTTGTCTTGTGAAATTTGTGAATTTCATGGTTTTATTAAACTGTTTTTTGTCAACTGCCCTGGAACCCACCTCTCTTTTGTCATCGCAGGAAAGCCCCATCAGCCATAAATCCCATTCTTTGGGGAGAAAGATGAAATTCAAAAGAAAGAAAGAGATTCCCCCTACAGATTTCTAGATGTGTGTCCACACTAAGTAAGACACATCTGGAACTTCATTGAAGGAAAAGCCGTAGGTAGTGAGTCTTTTCAAGAAAACTATGGTCTGAGGAAAGGGTAGATCTCTGCTTTGTCAGTGAAAACTATCTCATTCTGAAACAACTTTATCCAAAAAGGTGCGGGGGAATAGAGCAATTAGAGCTTGGATAAAAGTAAACATTTTAGTTAACCTAAAAGTAAACAAAATCTGGCTTCCAGTTTTAAAAAACAATAGAATCAAAACTCAGCACTTGCAAATGAATTCCACTCAGGGATAGGGGGATTTCCAGCAGATAATGGGCCATCAACCAACCATTCACCAAACAGACACTAATCCTCCTTGCATATCTACACCCAGAAACTAACCATTCAAATACACAAATTTACATAAGGTATACTCCCAACAGTATATAAACTCCACACACACTCCTACCCAACCATTCAGAAGTAAACTCTTCCAAAACACAGCCTCACAGCCTGGGAAAAACCCAAGGAAAATCTATAGAAAATCTATACACACATTTCCATGTAATGTTTCTAAAATGTATTGTGTAGAATGGCTCTTTCTTGTTTTGTATTCAATGGAGACAATTTCTGTTCTAGAATATGTGTATATATAACATACGTATCACCTCACAATAAGTATCTTTGTATTGCAGTCCTATATGTCCTTACTGGGTGCTATCCAAGGTGCCCAACTTGTTTTGGGATAGGATGTGGCACCTTGTACAGTTCATTTAAAGTTCAGGTTGAAAAAGAGCACCACTGAGAGAAGCATCACTCCAGTATTCACTCTTTCTGGGACCATTCAAATCAAGAACTCCAAGTTGTTCTCAGACCACCTTTCTTTCTAGGAACTCTTCATGTGCTCCAAAACCCAAGCAAGCAATAGATATCTGAGTTAAATGGATTTTACTGATTTTTATTTGCAATTCTGCATGTAAGTTCTGCACTCCTTCCCTTCTCCCTATCCCATTCCTAAATAAAATGTTATTGCAATTTGACATTTGGGTTCATTGGTTTACAAAGATATGCCTCTGAAATTGAACTCTTCACCATGTTTGAAGCTACCTTGGTCCAAACAATAGAATCATAGAATCATAGAATTGTAGAGTTGGAAGAGACCACGAGGGCCATCCAGTCCAACCCCCTGCCACGCAGGAAATCTTGATCAAAGCATCCCCGACAGATGGCCATCCAGCCTCTCTCTAAAGACCTCCAAGGAAGGAGACCCCACCACGCTCCGAGGGAGTGTGTTCCACTGCCGAACAGCTCTTACCTCACAAAGATTATGTAAAAAGATTTCAATGAGTAAATTGAAAATTTCTTACTCTAATATTTTTAGTCTGTGTGTGTATGTGTGTGTGTATATGCCTTCAAAGTTGCCTGTTGATTTATGGCAACCCCATGAATTTCATATGGTTTTCTTAGGTAAGAAATACTCAGAGGTGGTGTGCTATGGCCTTCCTCCAGTATAGCATGCACCTGGTATTCCTTGGTGGTCCCCCAATCATGGACTAACCAACCCTGACCTTGCTTAGCTTCCAAGATCAGATGGGATCTAGTATCTTTCTAGAGATGGATTTAAACAGAGGGTTTGCTGTCAGTTTGAATTGGAAATCCTCTCAAATAGCAGACAGCTTACTGGTTTTCAAGTATCACTCTGTTGTTGCAACCCATTCCCATTCTTTTCTGGAGAATCCTTACAAAAAGGAATCTACCACCATCTAGATTAATCACACCAACATCCTTTAACAAAGTGCAGCACTGAACTAATTAGACTACACAATTAAGTCCTCCCTTATCTATGTCTTCCTAACATGTGCATGCACTCAGACCTCCCCCACTGAAATTAATGGGATTTAAAATTGTTTCATTTTCTAATATTTTGCCAAAATAAAGGATAACAATTTGCATTATCAAATGATTCCAAAGAGAATGTGATTCTTCTAATAGCAGCATTTGGAATTTTCCATAATTCTGCATTAATGAATCCATTCTAAACTGCACAATTTACAAACTTTATAACCTTGGGTGTGTGGATAGATAAATTATTTTTCAATGTGACATTAATCTTCATGGCAAATACATTAAGAACAAAGGCGCAGTGATCTTCTAACTGTGGCTTGAAACACTGCAGTGCTGAATGGCCCTGCTGTCTTTTTTGGCCTCTGAAGTAAGCAGACACTTTGAGTTACAAGAGTCCCTCTAAGATATGACTGCAGCATTTAGCATATAAAGAACCCACACTAGTTCCTGCTGGTGACGCAAGGTACTGTCAACTCAGTGAAATCAGATCATCTTGGCAAACTAAAATCTGTAGACTCAAAAGGGGGGGAAGAACAGATATGAATGGAAAAATCTATAGAATGAAAATATATAAAAGGGTCCAAACTCTCCATGTTGGCTTGTGAAAACAGCATCTTGGGGGCTAAACTAGATGGGACATTGGATGAAATGCATTGCTTGAAGTACTGTGTTTAGTTACTGCTAAGTTGCTCATAGACACTGGAAGGGTGGAGGCAGGAGAAGAGCTGGCCATGCTGGATAGAGGATTCTGGGAGGGTGGAGGTGTGTGTGCGCGTGCGCACGTCCCTTTCCAGTTGCCTGTTGAATTATGAATTTCATAGGGTTTTCTTAAGCAAAAAAAACAAACAAACAACTCCCCCCCCCCCGCGTAGTAATTTCCAAACTGTGGTTAGGCGTTAATAAGGATGGCTCATCCTTTCTTCCCCTATGGTTGTTCTAATGAAAATCGCAATACTGTCCTACCTTCCAGTGATAAAAGCCGCCACCCAAAGGGAGTCATCAGGACGTCAGGAAAGATTTACCCTCCACTCCCAGTGGCTCTGCCACATGTGCGTGCACACATATACACAGACACACAGGAGTGGCTATTAACAATTAAGAAGGTAAGTGTGATGTTTCAAGTGGTTTATTTTGTATTCCACCTAGATTAGTCCTTGGACAAGAGGAAGTCTTAGAAAGATCCTGAAAAAGTGGACAACTTGGTCAAACAAGTCTAAGAAATATCTTTCTTTAAAGATAATAAGGTCAATGCTTTTAAAGGGACTTTGGAGATTTCTTGTTTCCTCAAACATCCCCAAGGGAACTGAGATCAGCTAAACTGTTTCTGACATTCCTGCAGTAGAGCTAAGGTTTCAATTAAATTTTTATTGTGGGGTGGTGGTGTTGATACCAATCATTTTCTATGACCTTTCTCTTATCTTTTCCTGAGACAGCCCAATATCACTTCTGCATTACCTTCCCCACCCCCACTCCACAATGAACAACATCACTCTGCTTTGTGCAGAGATTGTAATCACATTGCTGAAAAACTATTTTGTCCTGTCGTTTTCCATGTTGTTTTCCTATATATTTTGCAGACCAATCTGTGTGGCTTAAAATACAACTGCGAATTCTAATGTGGTCAGGCTTTAAGCAGGTGTTACTGTCCCATTAATATGAAGTTTCCTCTTCATTCGTTTCTCATACAGCAGCTTCTGCTCTCCTAATTTAGTATATTCCTGTGTGCTAGGTGGCATTTCTGAATTGTCCCTTAATGAGTCAGCCCTCTATATGTGTCTATGCATGTGTGACTTCAAGTCACCTGTCACCTGTTGTCTTAGGCAAGGAATGCTCCAAGGTGTTTTTGTCAGTCCCTTCTTCTGAAATTAGGCTACAGCACCTGGTATTCATTCATTGGCAATCTCCCATCTGAGTTCTAACCAGGGCTGACCCTGATTAGCTGCCAAGATCAGACAGAATCTGGTGCGTTTAAGGTATTTAGGCCCCTACAGGGCTTATTAATTTGTCCATTTGTACTCTTTGAAAACAGAGCAGTTGGTCGCTATTTTATTTTATTCTGTGTTTTATCATTGAATTTACAAACTGACAGGCATTAACTTCAGAAGCAAGAGATTCTTTTATTATAAGAGGCAAAAGGGAAAGGAAGGGACAATGGCAGAGAGAGTGTAAGGACACTTACATATGGGTAAATTAATGGCCAGGTCTTGCCCAAGAGGATGGGTATTGCCAGAGTTCTAGGGAAAGAAACTAATATATTAAGTGCTGCATGAAACCGTCTTTTAACTCTATTATCTGACTGAGCCCAGAAGTGCAATGCCTCAATGCCTAATCTTGTAGTGGAAGCAACCCTGTTTTTTATGGAATTGTAGATGTGCCCTGAAAAATGTCAAATAATGCCCAAATAACATTGACAGCAACTGTCATTGTTGCTATTATCATTTTAACACGATCTAATGTTCAGTTTATTTCTTTGGCTAGATTATCCCTGTGGGATTTTTTTAATGTTATGTTAACTATTTACTGACTCAAGATTTATTTGGGATATTGAACACGGTTTCAGATACTTCCAGGAACCAACTGCAGCAAAAACAACAAAAAAACATTGTAGCATCTTAAAAGACTAACCAGTTTTATTTGTCCTAAGCTTTTGTGGATAGCAACCTGTTTAGTTAGTGGCATAGAGAGGATCACACCATGCATCTGATAAAGGAAGATGCTGTTCCGAGAAGCTTGTACTAAATAAAATGTAGCCTTTAAGTTGCCACAACCCTCCTTGTTGATTTTCATAGACTTTTGTTTTAAAGTTTAATTTCTGGGATTTATCGACAATATGACCCAAAGCTATTTTGACATAACCTACGCAGCATAATCCAGTGGCTGGAATTCAGTTGGGGTACTACTCTAGTATAAAAGTAGTTGTGAAAGCACTGGGATTGTCTAAATGGTAAAAATACCCCTCATGGAATTCACTGGGAATACAACCTGTCTAAATGAGATCCCACATCAATCCACTGTATTCAGAAGGAAGGGCCCCCAAAATGGCAAAAACACAGAAGGAAATGCCTTTGCAGCTTTTCCCATAGTTTTTTTAAAAAAACAAAGAGTGGGTGCGCATTCCTCCTCATTGGGACAAGTGATTCGATATAAATTGCTTTCCCAAATGCGAGGAAGTGGAAAGCCGATTGGCCAGGTGAGGTGGGGGGAGCTTGCTAACAGGACAAGCGCCAGTTGCCGCCATGTTGGATTTTCATCTTAGCAAACGATCGCTACGGTGATAAAACAGGGTGGGGTTTTTTTGTCAGGTTAAATCGAAAAATTGCTGTATTGCTCTAGTGTACGTTAGATATAGTGTGTGGGGGGTAAAATTTGGCAGTGGCTTAAGTATTAATGCAAGTAAATCACTTGCAGCCACCATCTTGCATGAGAAGCTTATGGGGGCAAAAACACCATTAAGACAAGTTGCTGCTGCTGTGAAATGACATTACTGTGAGGACTCTGGGGGTTTCCCCTCATATAGATGGGGCCAATGCTTCTGATGTTATGTACAAGCAGTCCCTAGTGCAACCAATCATTTCACAAGCACAACACACACTCAGGCCTTCTCTCTCACCTTTGACTTGGTGGGTAGGGAGCTGAGTGACCACTGTGCAGTGGGTGAGCTCACAGCTAGGGCACCCACTGCTCAATCAGTAGCACAAGTGTGGGATCCAACATCACGAGGCTGACATATATATATGGGATGTAACTAGGCCTATGTATGTTTACTCTGAAATAAGTGGCACTCTGTTCAGACAGGCTTACTCTCCATTACATTCGTTTAGAATTGTAGCTTAAAGGTTAGATGGAATCACTATGTCATACTCAGGAAAAGGTTATAAAGCAAGCGATCCATTAGCAGATAAAATAATCAGCAGGGATAGAAATCAAAGTACAGTGAAGACAGCCCTAAAAGCAAATGAGGCAAAATATCTGATTCCAACCCAAATATGTCCAGAGGACAGAGTGTTTTATCATCTGACATTTAGTGTCCAAAGGCAAAGAAGAAAAAAATCTCTAGTTTGCTTCCAGCTAGTGTGCAAGTGAAAGTTCGAAACAGAGATATCTGTCTCAGTACCTTTCCTTTAACAAGAGAGAATAAAGAGACAAAAGCCACAAGGCAGTATTTTCTTAGTACTATCTTCTATTGGTAATAAAAGCTGACAGGCAATATATAGGTACACCTGAATGACAAAGGCTTAGTGTGATTAACACGGGTCCACTTTTGCACAAGCCCTGAGCTTTTTATCATTCTAATAGGTTAGGTTCTCCTTTATTTTCATGTTTTTAAAAACTCAGTCATGTATTTGGTTACAAAAAGAGTATCTCCTCCTTCGAATACATAGGGAGAATGGCAGCAAGTTCAGTTGCAAGAGTGAGCAGGCTACAAGTCAAAGGGCCATCATATATACCCGGCTTGTGGGGGCAATTAGCTAACACATATTGGAAGCTGCTTAATGCAGTGTAGATGTGTAAATAGCTATTGTTTAAAACAATTTGTAAGCCGCTCTGATAGCCTTGTGGCTGAAGAGCGGGGTATAAATAAATAAATAAATAAATAAATTGCTAATGGTGGAGATGGGGGCCTTGCAGCTGGGATCCTATGCATGTATACTTAGAAGTAAACAATGAGTTCAGTGACCCTTGCTTCCAAGATTTCAACCCAAAGATGCTAGCTAAAAATGGAACCACACTAAAGAGGTCTATATAAGGAAGGTCTGATCTTACACTCTCTCTCACTCAGAGTAACAAAGCCTCTAACAGAGGAGTTCCTTTTTACAAAGTCTTTTTATGCCCACCCACCCTTTTCCTTCTTATCTTCTGTCTTGCTAGCGGCAGCAATGCAAGGATGGTGGAGGAGGGCTGGAGAAACACAGACTTTCAGGTATATTGCTGCACCATGTCTACAATAACCAAAACTTCAGGTGGGGAAGAGTAGCATTCTGCTCTATACGATCTTGCTGTAGCTGCATGTATCTCTGCCTACAAACAGGGAAGGTAAACAGTAGTTTCCAAAATCCCTTATGGAGCATGGATGAACAGTAAAATAGAGAGAAAAGGGGAAAAGTGGATAAGCCTGCCTCACTACCTTCTCCTACCAGGTTTTTAAAAAGCATAGTTCTGTAAGTTTGGCCACCAAACTGTAAATCATAAGAAAAGTGTAAAGTCATTTCTCCATGCATTTTGGAAGAAGCCATCTCAGGGTCTCTAGAAAGCTCAAAATGTTTTTGTTTTTTGTTTTTTTACTTATAAAGGTTCACCTGATCTGATTGTTTCATTTCACATGTGCATACTGTTGGTTTTGAATTAAAAGTTTGCTGAAACATGTTAAAGTGCTTTTCTTTTCTGTGTTGCAGGAACCTCTCTCTGTTCTTCCCATGTTTCTTCTATCTCTGCTACCAAATTTTCTGTTGAAGAACTATGGTAACATCCAGGAACACATCTGCTTTGTTAACTGAGGTACATCTCATCTGTGTGCCTTCTCAATTCATATGTTGAATAGAGGGTATGCTGAATAAGGAGGTAAGGCTGTCTTATAGTGATCTTCCACTATAATAAACTGAGAAGAGATAGGTCATATATATGGATCACAGACTTATAGCACTGAGGTGTGGCTAATTGTGTAAGATGGAAATACCTTGTTAGATGGGCATCTGATAACTGCAGATAGAAGACTGGATCTTTTAACAGAACAGAACAGTGGTGCTTTGAGAAAGGGTACAGACTCCCTGCCTGATACTCAGGAGAGATTATACCAGTCACCGTAGACAGAACTTCATAGACCACAGGCAGGCAAAGGGTAGTCAACCAGATACCAGTGGATTGTAGTTCTCAACATTCCTTGCCACTGGTTGTACTGCTAGGGCTGATGGGAACTGCAGTCCAGCAACATCTGAAGGGCCTAATTTTGCTTGGCCCTGATATATCCAATAGTGCAGTACTGAACTAAGCTTCCTACACTTCATATCTCTTCATACTCAACTGCAGTATTCTGTGATCTTTGTGCACCATGCATAGCTGTCCTAATAATTATTGAGATAATATTTGTGATATGGTTTGAACACTAAAGAGCTGTGTTAGTATTAAGAATTATTGTTGGTCTACTATTGGAATAGATCTCCCAGGGTCAATGGCGGTAGATTTTATGAACCACTATCATCATCCAATCACCTCACTCTTATATGACATACAACATATATGTAACCTATCTAGAAAATGCTTTCCTTCGATACACTTGGTAAGAAAATGCCAGATTGTATTAAGAAAATGTATTTCTCCACACAACACATAGATGGGAAATATGTTGCCCACCAGATGTAGCTAGACTGCAGATGCTATCCTCCTCCCTTACTGTGCTGATTAAGGCTAATGGGAGTTGCAGTTCAACAAGATCTGATGGGCCCCAAGTCACCCACTCCTGACCTAACTGTTCTGCTCATCAGATCATTTTCCTCAGTTTCAAAACCTCTTGTCCTGAATTTCAGACCTACTGCTTCTGTCCTCCCAATGCTGATCATCACTATACAACTTTATCTCTTTGGGGAAAAGAAAAATAACATCATGGGTGGACAATGCCACTCTGCTAATGGAATGGCTTCCATCAGCTGGACCAGGAGGGAGGGTGATTCCCACTCTTCCCTCTAGACCGCCACTCATCATCCAAACCTGCTCGAGGGATCTGGGGAATGGGCAGCATGCAGGGCTGCATAGCGAAAGGAGGGGGGAAAGATCTAGGGAAGGTTCAGTAGTGCAATTTTGAATTTACACCAGGAATGGAAATCACAGGTGCTCCAGATATTGTTGGACTGCAACTCCCATCGGCCCCCCAAGCAAGGTGAAAATGCTGGGAATTGCAGTTCAACAACATCTGGAGAAGCCTGTACAATTCCCACTCCTGATTTACAGAAAAATCTACAAGATAACTTGGAGCAGGTTTACAAGATCTCAGCCTCTCAACCTGGGTTTGTTTGTTTGTTTGTTTGTTGAGCCAAGGATTGGACCCTGAACACATGAAGTAAAAGAGAGTTTGTTTTCTTGAGGAGACAGCCTTTCCCTGCTTACATCCACTTCCCTCATCTGGAATTAGTATCCAGATCAGATGGTAAGGTAGGGAGCTTTGAAAAGGGATTAGCCCCGAATTGCTTAAATTGCCTGTTCCTGTTGTTACTACCGTAAATTACAGTAATGCTTACAGTTTTAACTTCAACTGGATTTCACCACCTACCTTTCTGTTGTACAGATGAACAAGATATTGAGTTAAATACACAAATCTGATGGAAGGGTTGAATTTTGATTGCTCCCTTCCTCCAGAGAGCTTGGACAGTCTAGTTAACCCATTTTATCTTCACAATACCTTATTTAGTATGCAAAAGGATCTTGTAGCACTTTTGAGACTGAGAGAAAGAAGCGGTAGCATGTGCACTAGCCTACTTCCCCAGTCTACGAAAGCTCATGCTACAGTTTCTTCCTTTCAGTTTGGTGATTATCACACTACACTACTACATTGTTATAGTGCTATTATGCCACTTTAACTGCTACGGCTGCCTCCTCTGGAATCCTGGGATTTGCAATTTAGGGAGGGGCATTTAGCCTTCTCGGCCAGAGAGCTGTTAGGCCTTACTAGACTATAAACCCCAAAATTCCATAAGAGGCAGCCATAGCAGTTAAAGTGGAATAATAGCACTATAAGAATGTAGGGCCTTACTGAACTCTGAAGAATAGCAACAAGGAAGCAAGAACCTTCCATCTTTCCTGCTGCCTTACTGCATGGTGTCATCATTTTTTCGTTCCAGTTCTATGAGGGACTGAGACAAAACTGTGTCTTTTTGCTAACCAGAAAAACCTGTTAGCAAAAAGTAGCAGTTTTACCTTGGTCCCCCATGAGACCGGAAAGAAAAAACGCTGGAAGAATGATGACATCATGTAGTAAGGCAGCATGGAAAATGGAACATTCCTGCTCCCTTGCCGCTTTTCTTTGGAGTGTAGTAATGCTCGTAGTGTGATAAAGTCAATATTTATTAGTCTCAAAGATGCTACAAGCTTCTTTCACTTACTGATATTCCAGACTAACATGGCTATGTCCTTGAATACCTTATTTATTTATTCCATTTCATTCTATTTTTGTATCCTGCTTTCCTCCCAATATGAGGCCCAAGGAAGCTGTTCCATCAAGCAGAAGCCAACTGGCTCCATAACTAACCATGGGTTTGAACCCAGGCCTCCTCTGTCCCTCTAGTATTCTATCCACTCTAGTACACTGGTTGATTGTTATTGTTCTCTGGCTTGTTTTTCTAATACAACTAGGTTCATGTATGACTTTCTGTTCTTTATTTATTATTTTAAAGAGCTGTCCAAGTATGCTAGCTACAGATGGAAATTACTCTCTCAGAGGGAGACTTCCTCTAATCTTCTCTGATTTTTTTAAAAAAAATATTTTTGATAATCTAATGGTGTTTATCATCTGCAGGGTTGAGGAAGGAGGGAGGCAGAAGTGAGAGTAAAAAAAAAAATCAACCTTGCTGATTTTTCTGCCCTTGATGGCAGCAAAAGGGCAGTCACCTGAGAATCAGATATCTGGAAATGGAGATGGCATATGCTTTACACATCTGTGAGCCGCTCAATGCATAGAGATGTCTATTGGCAGTGTTGCCAAAACATTCCTGCAGTTCCTCAGAAATCCTTCATCAAGCAATGCAAGTATTGGGGTGGGGGTTGGGGGAAGGTGCTAGAGCAGAGGGTCTTAACCTGGGGTCAATGGTCTCCCAAGGGATCTATGGACTGATTTCAGGGGGTTCATGAATTTGGACAGAAGGATGGGGAATTACATCTTATTTTCACTACCTTCTCTACCTGAAATTCAACATACCTTCAATTATGAATACAGCCAGCAATGTAGCAGTCCTTGTGCCTTTGTCATCATATCACAGAGGGGGGGAGGAGCGGTTGCATTATTTAAAGCACACACAGATCACAGGGTTGGGTTTTTAAAAATGTTTTGATAACTAGATTGCCATATAATTGATTTCCTTTGTAAACCTGTGTATTTTATTTCATGCCTTGAAAAACATTATTCTCAGAGGAGGTCCTGCAGGCTAGGCCAGACTGTCAAAGGGGTCCAAGGCACAAAAAGATTAAGACCCCCTGCCCCAAAGAAAGGGGAGAGGATGGCTTGATTGAGGAATGCATAGCCTTCCTCCCCACCCACCCACCCACCCACCCGGCTCCCTTTCATTCCAGATGTTGCTGGACTCCAGTTCCCATCGATGAAGGGGAAGGGATCATGGGAATTGTGGCAGTAGACCCAGACGAGCTTGGAGAAGAGTTGGAACCCTCTCGCTTTCCACCACCGCCTCCTTTTCCTGCCTTCATCTATCACTCAGGCGAAGGTGCCCCAAGGAGGGGGGAGGAAATCAACCAAGTCACGCTTGCCAGTCACATGCCCAATGTTTTCATCCGATCGACTTTTCCCAGGCTTTCCACCATCATCACCACCACCCCCTCTCATCCGGCCCACGCGGGGGAGGCACATCGTCGAGCAACTCCCCCGCCCCGAGGGGTGAAGATGGTTCTCCTCTCCCCACTCGTGAACATCCCCACCCACCGTCGCCACATTTTCCTTCCTAGCAAAAGCTCAGAGCGGGAGCTGGGAGGCGGGGAAGAGAAAAACGACATCCACGAGAAAAAGGTGGAGGTGGAAGGACAGAGAGGAACGGCTTGCGGGGGGGGGCGAGTTATTCTAGCAATTCCCGAAGACGAAGCCTTCCATCCCGCGTGGGGCTCCTCGTCCTGGGTGACTTCGTCTTCGGGTCACTAGAATAACCCGCCACCCCCCCCCGCGAAATCTCTGGGCAGGGATAGCGGGAGGAAAAAACCCCACCACCCAGCCAGCCCCCAAACTCACCACGGTCACCGGCGACACCATGTTTGCCCTCCCCTCTGCAGCCCCTGGCTCGCCTTCCGTGGATCGCGTGGGCTCCGAGCGCCCAGCCTTCCCCCCCCCGCCTCCAACGAGGCTCCGCGAGTGTATCTTTTTTTCTCAATGCCGATTGTTTTCTCGGTTCTTTTTTAGAACGCCGTGACGTCACGGCCGCCGGAGCGAATGGGCGGAGGGGAGAGGATTCGGAGGCGTGGCTTCAACCGCTGGGTTCCCTGCCCCTTTCGTCCTCCTCGGAAAGGGAGATCCCTCGCTGGCCGCCTGCGGAGCCCGCCTCTCGCTTTGGGGAGGGGGGAGAGAGAAGCCGCCCACCGTTCACCGAGATGGGGGTAGAAAGCTCGCTCTGCATCCCTATAGACGTCTCCCCTCCGTGGATGAGTCAACCATATTCTGTATTCTTTTCTCCAGATCTGGCCGTGAGTCCACACTACACACATCATTCAGTTTGGAACTGGATTATTTGTCATGGGTCCTTCCTATTCAATCCTGGGATTTGTAGTTTTACAAGGTCTTTAGCCTGCGCTGCCAAAGAGTGCTATTGGTGCCTCAGCAAACTACAAATCCCAGGAATCCATAGGAAGAAGTTGGGGCAAATAATCCAGTTTCAACCTGGATTATTTGTGTAGTGTGGATTCAGCCCTTGTCTTTAGCCTTCCCTGTCATAGGCTTCTCTGAGGCCTTACCAAACTACTAATCCCAGGATTCCATAGGAAGGAGCCATTGCAAATAATCCAGTTTCAACCTGGATTATTTGTGTAGTGTGGATTCAGCCCTTGTCTTTAGCCTTCCCTGTCATAGGCTTTTCTGAGGCCTTACCAAACTACTAATCCCAGGATTCCATAGGAAGGAGCCATTGCAGATAATCCAGTTTCAACCTGGATTATTTGTGTAGTGTGGATTCAGTCTTTAGCCTTCCCTGTCATAGGCTTCTCTGAGGCCTTACCAAACTACTAATCCCAGGATTCCATAGGAAGGAGCCTTTGCAAATAATCCAGTTTCAAACTGGATTGTATGTGTAGTGTGGATTCAGCCACAAACAGTGTTTTGTTTCCTATGGTTCCCCCCCGCCCATTTGCAAACAAGTTGTGCAGTACCAGCATCCCACCAACATGAAATCAACAGCAAAAGAAAGCAGTGTCAAAAAGGCAGACATTCAATAGTCACCCCCAGTCACATTCACCCTGGAGTTGGGTCCATCTCCATTCCTGTTTCCAAACAAAGCAAAATTGTCCCCCACCCCCGATATTTGGCCAGGAGAAGGAAAGAGGAGAGAACAATACCTTGGCCTAGCTTTTTAATATCCTAATTCAGGGATGGGAATCATGCTGCCCAGGAGAGGCTGTTGGACTGTAATTCCCAGCAGCTCTGGCCAGCATAGCCAGTGCTGAGGAATGCTGGCACCTGCAGTCCAACACCATCTGAAGGGCCAAAGAGCTACCATGTTGTATGCATGTTTACTGAGGACAGTGATCTTTCTCCCAAGAAACAGGTGTTAAATGGCATTCCGGGTACATATATGTATGTATGTGCCTTCAAGTGACCTGTTAATTTAGAGCAACCTCCTGAATTTTATAGAGTTTTCTTAGGCATGCTAAGGAATACTCAGAGATGGTTTTGCCAGTTCCTTTCTCTGAAATAGACCCTACAGCACCTGCCATTTGCTGATGGTCTCCCATCCAAGTACTAACCAGGGTGGACCCTGCTTAGCTCCCAAGATCAGATGGCATTTAGGCCTCCTCCCATAATCTAATGCTACTCAAAGTGGTGCTCCCTGGACTGGTGCCAATCCCTGGCATGTTTTCAGGAAAGCAAAAAATGATTGTAGCCAATGGGCAAAAATATAGTGCCAACCTCTGGCACATTGGAAAAAAATATAATTGCTGGTTCCAACACATCAGACCCTGAGAAGTACTGCCCTAACACTGTCCATAGGCAGTTTTCATTATCCTTTCTCTTTGCCTAAAAACTGGACTCATGTTTAGAAATGCCACAAAATATGTCACATAGTTATTATTTATGTATGAAAGCTGCAATTCTAGGCACGCTTTCTGTGGAAGACCTCTTTCAAAAGAAGATCTCCTTCTGAGTAATCGTATGGAATGCTTTCACTGAAATATTGTGATGGTTTGGGTTTGCTTGTTTTTACCCTGAAACATATCTGATATGATGTGTTGTGTTATTTGTTGTTCCCTGCCTCAATCCACAGTGGAAGGCAGGTAAGAAATTATCATCATCACCATTACTATTATCTTCTTCTTCATCATCTCACTTTGAAGACCTTCAAAATAAATTTCTGCTATATATACAGGACCGGGTTAAGAAATTTGGGGGGGGGCCTACAACGCTGTATTTGGGGGGGGGCATATGTTTATCTCAGGACAATGTAACCTAACTCAACCTAAGCTATTCATAGTACAGGATATTCAGATGATTATCAATAATGTTTTTGCAGGAGGAGGGTTACTACAGGGCCCCCACAATGATGGGCCCCCCTGCAGATGCTGACACCGCCGGTGCCTTAAACCGGCCCTGTATATATAGAAAGATTAGAAAAAGCTACTATTTAGCACCAGCACCCATAATGTACGGTACATAAGAAACACTCTGATGTGTAACACTGCCTCTGCAGTCACAGTTCTCATCCCATAACATATTTTTATATTGACAGTACCAAATTGTATCACAATAAATTTACATCCTTGGCTATAGGAAAAGGAAGAAATCAATTCATGATTTGTCATATTTAAGAGGGCCTGAGAGGAGGTTAGAAGAAGAAGGAACAGGAAAAGATTTTGCTAGGTACAAATGACTTCATCTCAGCCATGAAATCAAAATACTGTGCCTACGTCTGCTGCTTGAGTTCTCATCTTAAGCCAGGGATGGGCAAATTTGCAGCCCTCCAGATGTTACTGATGAACTGCAACTCTGAGCTATGGCTATGCTGGCTCAGACTGCTAGGAACTGCAGTCCAATAACATCCGGCAAAAAGAAGTGAGGGTTTTTGTTTTACAAATTGACAGTTATTGTTAATATAAAAAGTTCCTGAATAATTGAGAATACACACACACACATATAGTGTATGTGTTATTTAGCTTAACAAGATACAGCTTCAAGCTCTCCTCTACATTAGTTTTATTAAATATATGCAACACAAATCATCAGAGGCAATTTGATTTGGGCTTTAGGGGAGCAGTCAATGCCAAGGCATTATAGGAGGCAAAACTGCATGAAGGATAAGATAATGGTGGTGGTAGTGGTTGTGATGGTGAAGATGATAGTAACAACATGGGAAGGAGTGATAGGCCTACTAATAGCAAATGAGGGATTGGAAGGCTAGGTAGTGGGGTTGGTTATAGTGCCTATTGAAAAAAATGTAATGAAAGAGAACACATATGCAGAGTTTGAAGTAACTAGCTAGATTCATAGAATTGTAGAGTTGGAAGAGACCACGAGGGCCATCCAGTCCAACCCCCTGCCACGCAGGAATCATGATCAAAGCATCCCTGACAGATGGCCATCCAGCCTCTGTTTGAAGACCTCCAAGGAAGGAGACCCCACCACGCTCCGAGGGAGTGTGTTCCACTGCCGAACAGCTCTTACTGTCAGAAAGTTCCTCCTAATGTTGAAATAACAAGCAATAGCTATTTAGAAATAACTAGTAAACATTGGTTAGAAATAACTTGTTACTTATAAATAATCCTCTTTTCCAATAATGATGGTATAATTAAGTTAGAGTACAGTTGTGCTTTAGGAAGGACAAGCACATTCTTTTTCTGAGGTGACTCTTTAATTACTTTTATACCTATGGGAGTGTGGCCTCAGGTAATGGTGAAGGAGAAATCTTACATGGTTTATGGTTCAAGTGCTGGCTCATGCGGTACCAGCCTTGTGTTCTGATATGTTGAGGGAAATGGAAAGACAGAACATTTTGTTATCATAGAACAGTGGCTTGCAACATTCAGGTTTTTAAAAAGTAACTAAAACTATTCATAGAATCATAGAATTGTAGAGTTGGAAGAGACCACGAGGGCCATCCAGTCCAACCCCCTGCCACGCAGGAAATCACGATCAAAGCATCTCCAACAGATGGCCATCCAGCCTCTGTTTAAAGACCTCCAAGGAAGGAGACCCCACCACGTTCTGAGGGAGTGTGTTCCACTGCCGAACAGCTCTTACTGTCAGAAAGTTCCTCTGAATGTTGAGGTGGAATCTCTGTTCCTGGAGCTTGCATCCATTGCTCCATGTTCTAGTCTCTGGAGCAGCAGAAAACAAGCTTGCTCCATCCTCAATGTGACACCCCTTCAAATACTTAAACAGGGCTATCATATTGCCTCTTAACCATCTTTTTTCCAGGCTAAACATATCCAGCTCCCTAAGCCTCTCCTCATAAGACATGGTTTACAGACCTTTCACCATTTTAGTCGCCTTTCTCTGGACACACTCCAATTTGTCAATATCCTTTTTGAATTGTGGTGCCCAGAACTGGACACAGTATTCTAGGTGAGGCCTGACCAAGGCAAAATAGAGCAGCACTATTACTTCCCTTGATCTAGATACTATACTTCTATTGATGCAGCCCAAAATCGCATTGGCCTTTTGAGCTGCCACATCACACTGTTGACTAGTTAGTTCTGAGAAACTGGAATGCAAAGAACTTTTTTAAAACCTGTAACTATAATGGGAACTGATGGACATGAAAGGACATGGTGTGGAACTATACTTGCAACTAATTGCTTTTAAAAAGTAACTTTCTGATCTTTGGTAACTTTAGCATTCCCATTTCTTATATCTGTCCCATTCTGCATAAACTCTACAAGCCTCCTGGTCTTGACTCAGTTTTAATAAATCCCTAGTCAACATCTTAGTCATGTAAGAACATTAAGCGCCAAATGAGTCACATTCCATCATAAAGCTAATGAGACTATTGCAACTGAATCCTGTTCCACCAAATTCCAGAAAAGCCCCTTAAGTCAAATACTGAAACTGGATTCACATTTAGTATATGATTACATGAGTTTCTGTGCAATTGACATCTCAGCTCAGCCACACTTTGGCATCCTGTTCATCTCCCATCACTTGCCTCAGTTTCCTTGTTTCTTCATCTGATGTTCAGTTCCATATTCTGGAAATGCTCATGCTTCCCTTCATCTGATGTGGCAGTTTACCCTATATCTAACCTATCAGTCCCATCACCTCGGTGCCTCAGAAATTAGAACCTTTTCTTCTGCATGAATTAAATAATAATTGTGATGAATATAATCCAATAATGTTATACACACACACACAATCACAAAACTTTGTGTATATTATATTTATTATAATTTGTAAGGAACTCATGGTAGAGCTGAGACATTTAATTATTGATGATGATGATGATGATGATGATACAGCTGGTGTTCTTGATTATACTAATTATGATTGTTGACATCCTGCTTTTCTTCTATGCTAGTAGTCCAGGTACTGTACAAAGGACTCCTACACATTGCCCATATAGCAAAAGTGGGTGAAATCTATCCCATGGACCAAATGTAGCCCCAGAAGCTGTTTTTGAGTCCCCTGAAGAGTCCTAGTTCCTTTTTATCTTTAAAAATATATAGCTACCAAAAATGCTCTAAAAAGTGTGTGGGGCAATTTTGCTATTTCCCCTGGGCTGTTTTAGCCAGGAGAGGGCTTTTTTCAAACTGGGACTAAACTGAAAGTCAAATTCGTTATAGCATATAGACTCTGACCATACCTAGACTTGGTTAGCTTTAACAAGTTGCTGTTTTATGGGCCTTAGACCAACACTCACTCTTTAATCCATGGCAGTGTCTTTCCTCTGAAGACCTTCAAAATACTGCAGTGACAGCTGTTTGTAAGAGAGGTGGAGACACCGAGACAGATGATGTCACACTGGATATCTTCTTTCACTGTATATGATCAAGGAAGGGTCTAAATGGCAGCAAGCCAAGTTCCCTCTTTCTAATTAGCCATTTTAATCCTTCGTTTTATACCTAATCCTTTGGTCATTTGTGATCTGTAATTACCTGCCTCTGGAACCTATGATCACCGTGCTATGAAGCCTTACAATATCACCTTCAAGTCATGAAAACTACACCTGTACACAGCTTTCCTCAAAAATTACACAAGCTACAGATATAAGCATCTTTTGAAAGCATCACAAACCTTAAATCTGAGTGGATGTTTGCAAGGTAAACACTTTCATCAGCGCTGTATACGCACAATCCTAAATATATACTGGACTGACTATGTGACAAATGTTGCTGTCCTTGAACAAGCAGGGATCACCAACATTGAGGCCATGATATTGAGAACACAGCTGCGCTGGGCAGGGCACAGTTCTAGGATGGAGGACCATCGCCTCCCCAAAATAGTACTCTACGGTGAACTCGCTACGGGTCAGCGTAAGAGGGGCGCTCCAAAAAAGCGATACAAGGACTCCCTGAAACAACATCTCAGGCTCGGCCAAACTGATCACCAACAGTGGTCTGCCCTGGCCTCACACTGGGAGGCATGGAGACACATTATCCACAATGCTGCAGCCTTATTTGAGAACTCACACCGAACAAGTCTTGAAGAGAAACGACAACGCAGAAAGAATCACAACCCGGAAATATCACCCAAGGAGACCTTCTGCTGTGCTTTCTGCAACCGGACTTGTTTATCTCGGATTGGACTTTTTAGTTATCAGCGCGCTTGCAGAAAGCGTGGGATGAGTCCTTCCTGAATCTTCGTTTGCGAAGAAAAGCCAGAGAGAGAGAGAGAGAGAGAGAGAGAGAGAGAGAGAGAGAGAATTTGAATTGGTTGTATTATACATCTTCTAATCTGTTTTACTGTTCTGTAGATAAAGCCATCCAGCATTCCTTTTGCTGACATGACATTAAAAGTCTATGCATTCTTCCACCACAGGCAATATTTAGATACGCTTGCAAGGTAACTCTGCCCTATCTAGTAAGTAAAGTACTTTCTGGCTTTGTTCCATCTCCCACATTCCTTGGCACATTTTCACCTCATAGGCAATCTTGTGTAAAGCTTGTACAAAGTCCCCCCCCCACTTTGTTGTTTATTTCTCACACATCTTCCTGTTATCTAAAATATCTAGCATATATCCACACTAAATCAGATGGGCTTTTGCATTTAACATACAGGTTTGAAGAACAAGAAAACAGAAGCCACAAGAGTCAGAGTGGTATCATGGTTTGAGTGTTGGATTAAGTCTCTGGGAAGCTACAGGCAAGGATTAAAATCCCTGCTCAGCCATGGAAATCCACTGGGTGACATTGGGCAATTTATACTCTTACAGCCTTAAATTACAATGGCAAACCTTCTCTGAATAGGTTTTTCATGGTTTTTTTCTGGGCTGTGAGGCCATGTTCTGGAAGAGTTTATTCCTGACATTTCTCCTGAATCTGTGGCTGGCATCTTCAGAGGATGCTGGCCCTGAAAGCCTTTGACTTCACACTCCTCTGAATACATATTGCTAAGAAAAACTTTAGACCACCATAACCCACTTGAAGGCACACATGTCAACTTGAAGGCACACATCATAACAACAATAACAACAACAATAGGGAGGGTTTGTAATCAAGGGGATCACAGCAAAGCTGATAAAGAGAATTTAACCCTTCCTTCCCCTATTTCAGTCCTAAGGAAATACCCTGTTCTGTAACTGGTATTTACTGAGTGGGGCAATGCTTCTTAGATATGTCAATGGGGATTTTAAAAATAGCTTTATGAAAATTACTTTGCTGGATAATCAAAATGATAGAAAACGGAATGAATTTGCTGAACGTGTACAACGGAATATAGAACAATGCGGTCACATCTTCAACCAACTGCCACTCAGCCTGTACCTTTACTATAGTCAACATACCAGGTTCCACTGTCCAGAATATTTACAATCAAGTGTTTTATTGCATTGAATTAAAAATTAATGGGGGAACTGGAATGCCCAATAATTGCTCCCTCCCCCGACGTACACACCCTCCAGGCTCAGTGGTCCATATAAAAGAGGGAGAAGTGCCAACCCGCTTGGACAAAAAGGTGCCCTCTGTTGAGACTCCAGCTTGTCCCACCATTGTTACCACTCATGATAAGCCTCTTTTGATGATCTAAGCTGCTGCAATCACAGCTACTGCCGTGCCTGATCTTATCAATAACTTAATCTCAGAGAAGCGACCTTCAAAGGCATATGTATATAAATAAAACAATTTAATTAACAGAAGATCTTGGACTTTATTAGACTAGCCTCTAAAAATGTTCTTTTGGCCGCATAATTAAAGCCATTTTTATGCCGGCAAAAGAACGTCCCACCACCACACTTACCTTCTCCCCCGGCAAAGACTTTCCCGGCAACGAAGAGGAACTGAACGAAGCTCCGTTCACTCCCTCATTCAAAATCCTGCAGATTCTCGCGAGAAGACATGGGAAATTTTTTAAAAAAGAAAGAAACAAAAGCCACACACAGAAAGTTACACAAAGCACGTACACACACTTAAAAACTTCCAAGTAACTCAGGGAGGGTCATAAAAGGTGCGTCACTTACCTGGATGTCACAATCTCACCCAGAAGTGTTCTGGCCAGACTGGCCATTGATGCTGCATTCACGTGAGTTACATGGTGCAAGGTTTCATACTCCGGCAATGCTGGCACTAAAGTGCCATAGGAGATCTATTGACAGCTTAAGCAATCAATCCAATATGATGGGGTTTGGCCAGGACATAAATGCAAAATAAATGCAGGGGGCAGGCTTGCTGTCAATGAAGTGGCTGGAAACACCATTTTGGAGTTGTGCACTTTTTTCCTGCATTGAGGCAACCAAACAGCTTTTTTAAAGCCAAAGGTCGCACTTGCGCACCTTTGATTTGCACTTTTTAAAAAAAATACTGTGCAGCAGCAACAACCTATTAAGAATAGTAACACGAATAATTCACTCTTGGCCACCATCTTGGTGTACACTTCAAACACGCATAGCTTTACATACCAGTACAAAGAACCGTGGAGACAAATGAACACTGCTGTGAATTTTCATTAATGCACAGCAATCCACATTTTATCTTCTTGTCTAGACACCCCCAAGTCCTACTCAAAGCACTTGTACATAAATATAGGTCTCCAGCATCAGTCCACCTAATCTTAAGAAAGCAGCTCCTACTACTATTAGTGCAGCAGCTAGAACAACAACAATCTATTTTAATTAATTGTAATTAATTTGGTTCTTTGTGTCTGTCACTTGACATTCACTGATGGTAACACAGTGTGAGCACAATCTGTAGTACAGATAGTATGACTTTTTTGCATTTCATTAAATTTATTCTTTTCAGAATAACCTAGTAACCAAGCATAAATCTACTAGGACTACCATTTTCTGCCAAGTCAGATAATTGATGCAGGAACAAACTGCACTATGTTCCTTCTGCATTATGGTGAACTAGGTTAATTAAGTATCCAAACTACAGTATCTGTATTAGTACTGTTTTTGGCGTGCAAGAGCTTCCCCAGCTAACTTAATGACTTTTGTGACACATTTTTCTTCATTGTCATCAAAGAATACTGTCAATTGTTTAGCTGTGGGTAACTGACAAAAAGATCCTAGACTTTATATTATATATATATATATATATATATATATATAATGGAGTCCTTCTAGACTTTTCTCATGGTTCTATCTATAAGCCTTTCAACTGTCTCCATGGGAACATTACCTAAAAGAAAGAAAGAAAGAAAGAAAGAAAGAAAGAAAGAAAGAAAGAAAGAAAGAAAGAAAGAGAGAGACTGGTGTTCTCCATTTAAATTTTTATTTTATTTTTTATCAGTCTTCTCACAGATTAATTTCCATAGTAACAGAGAACTGTGGCACAATTCTAGAGTTTCAGTACAGTCTTGCTCCAGCCATATTACACATTCATTTAGCAGACTTGCCAGCTCAGATACCTACGTCCTGTCAGTACTTGGACAGAAACTCAATTCTAGACTTTTGCAACACCATAGCAAATGAAGACATGATTCTGCTTTTATCACAGCAAGTCAAGACATTTGGTTACCAAAACAAATGAGAACACAGATAGGGCTTTTATTTCCACAAGGCCAAAACAAATGCTTTATCTGCTTCAAACCTTTACCTAACTACTTCATAATTTGCATTACCAGATCCTTGTGTCAGGAACAGTATAAAACATGTTGTACACTGAGGCAGTTGCATGTCCTGCTAGGTTAAGAGGCACAGACTTTTCTCAGATCATATTTGATAAAAGACCTGGGAGGAAGATTGTCATGATTTGCAACTCCTAAAGTACTGTCGCAGTAGTAAACAAAAAGCTCTAACCTAGTTGTGGTTCAAAGCTTAGAAACAATGCTGACGTTACTCCAGAAGTGCCACAGTGATTATCTAGGTGTGGCAATGGGATTACATCTGTAATTACATCTTGGACATTCGTTATGCATGATGGATTGCAAGGGAAATGCCAATGCACACAATGCATACATTTTTCAATTCAAGAAGTTGCACTGTCTGTTGCTATATTGCACCCAAGGATAAAAGGTAGGGGGACCTGAATGAAATGGTAAACACTTAATAATGTTGGATGTCCTGGTTTGTCAAGTCTGCAGATTTCAGCTTGCTGGGTGGATGCAGATCGAAGGAAATTGGTATGAATTCAGTGTGTGCCTCATTTGCACAAATACAATTTTATAGGTATTTGGGTAATCAAGTTTTTCATTCTATGAGAGCAAAAACATAGTACAGTACAGGCATACTTCACTTAACAAACCTCTGACAAAGAAGCTGCTGTTTACAACTCGTGGTCTCTTCTAACTCTATGATTCTATTGACATTATCAGATGGGGCCAAAATGCCCCGTTACTGCCCTGCCACCTCCTCTCCTGTTCCTGCAAAGGAATGGAGGTAAATGGTCGCACACTTGCCTCCATTCTGCTCCAGGAACGGGCTCCCTTCTTCCTTTGCTGGCTGGCTGTAAATGCAGCCATCATAAGGCTGCATTTACGACCGGCCAACTGAAACCCCGCTCGTTCTCGTGAGAGAACAAGCGGGAGGGAAATTCAAAATATCTCCCAGCTGTCAAATAAAAAAATAAAAGGCAAAAATAGTTTTTAAAAAAGCAACCGGGGAGGGGGAGGGTGCCACTTACTTTGATGTCCAGATCCTGGCAGGAAGTGATTGCCATGGAGCTCCTCCCCCGTGCCTGTCATTGCGGAACAGGGAGGGGATCCGTTTCCCATGTCCCTGATTCTGTGACAGGCATGGAAGAAAACAGAAAAGGGGTTCTATTCATGATGTTTCATCGTGAATAGAATACCCTGGGGGCAGGATGGGAACATCATGGAGGGGCTCGACATCGTCCGAAAGGGAGCCCCTTTCTCGCCCCTGTTCCGTTCCTGCCCCAGGATATTTGTCTCGCCCGATCATCTCCCACGATTCTACAAAGTCTTTTTATATCTGCCCAGCCCCCACCTTCTCCTCCTCATCCTCTATTTAGCTGGAGTTTTTTTTAGCAGTATTGTCACTGGGAGGAGGATGAAGGAGGGCTGGAGTAACAGACTTTCAGTATTTGGTTACAGCAGAGTGTCTGCAGTAAGCCATGCAATTGTGTTTGAGCTGAGAAAGAATGGGATTCTACTGTAGCTGGTCCTGCTCTGACTACAACAGGCAAGGTAAACAGCAGCTGCTTCCAGAATCCCTAACTCAGCATGCATGGACAGCAAAACTGAGAGAAAGGGGGAATGTGGATAAGCCTGCCTTACCAGATCCCCACAGCATGTTAAAAAAGAACAGGTCTATAAGTATGGCCACCGAAACAGAAACCATTAGAAAACTGGAGACTGGTCAGGGGGCATTATTCTTGGACACATTTTGGAAAAAACTTTCAAGTGGCCTCTAGAAGGTTCAAAATGTTTCCATTTACTTATGCAAGGCTTACCTGACTGGATTGTTTAATTTCACACAAGCGTGTTTGAATTAAAATGTTTGCTGAAACATGTTGAATGGCTCTGTTTTTTTCTTTTTCTTTTTGTGTTGCAGAAACCTATGCCTATTCTTTCCACGTTATTTCTGCCTCTGGTATCAAATGTTCTTTTAAAGACGTAATGTCCAGTACAGTAACACCTTTACTTCATTAACGGAGGTATTTGTTGTTAACTGCCATCAAGTCAACCTCAACTTACAGTGATGCTATGAATGAGAAACCTCCTAGTCACCCCATCATCACAGCCCTGTTCAGGTCTTGCAGATTCAGGACTGTGGCTTCCTTGGTTGAATCTAGCTATAACACAGTCTTCGTCTGTTCCTACTGTCTTCAAGTATTATTGTCTTTTCTAGTGAATCATGTCTTCTCACGATACAACCAAAGTACAACAGCCTCAGTTTAGTCATCTTGGCTTTTAGGGAGAGCTTAGGCTTGATTTGCTCTAGGACCCATTGATTGGTCTTTTTAGCCATCCACAGTATCTACAGAACTCTTCTCTAGCACCACATTTCAATTGAGTTGATTTCCTTCCTATCAGCTTTCTTCACTGTTCAGCTTTCACAACCATACATAGAAACTGAAAATACAATGGCACCAATCCCCAGCAGATACAGGGGTCCTACTGTATATCTTAACCCTTCAGGATCTTGTCTAGTTCCTTCATAGCTGCCCTTCCAAGTCACAGTCTTCTTCTGATTTCTTGAATGCAGTCTCCATTCTGTCTAACGATTGAACCAAGGTATGGAGAAAGTTTAACTATTCAATATCTTCATTGAATACTTCAAAGTTATATCATTCATCTCTGGTCATTATTTTTGTTTTCTTCTGCTGTACTTTCTGCAACCGGACTTGTTTATCTCGGATTGGCCTTTTTAGTCATCAGCGCACTTGCAGAAAGCGCGGGATGAGTCCTTCCTGAATCTTCGCTTGTGAAGAAAAGCCAGAGAGACTGCCATCAAGCCTTTGCAATTTCTTCCTTGACTTTCGTCAGTAATTGTTTCAAGTATTTTCTGCTAGTAGTATGGTGTCATCTGCATATCTTAAATTGTTTATGTTCCTTCCTCCAATTTTCATGACTCCTTCCTCAGAGTCTAATCCTGCTTTACATACAGTATGATATATTCAGTATACAAGTTTAAACTGATAGGGTGAGAAAATGCAGCCTTGCCTGACCTCCTTGATAATGGGAAGCCATTCCATTTCTTCATATTCTGTCCTGATAGTAGCCTCTTGTCCTGAGCACAGGTTACACATCATGACAATCAAATGTTGTGGCACACCCATTTTTTTAAAGAGGAATTGAAAGTTTTTGATGAGCTACACAAAGACTTTTCTATAATCTAAAGCACAGACTGATTTCTTCTTAAATTCTTTGGTGCTCACCATTATCTAACATATGTTTGCAATATGATCCCTAGTGCCTCTTCCTCTCCTCAAATCAGCTTGGACATCTGGCATTTCTCCCTCCATATATATCGTATTCTAGTGTATAAGATGACTGGGAGTATAAGATGACCCCCCCAATTTTCAAGTAAAAATATAGAGTTTGGCATATATTCGCTGTATAAGACCACCCCCCAATTTAGCTGGCTGGCTGGCTGGCCGGGGGAGCCTTGCCAGCTGATCCTTTTTGTTTCCCAACTCATGAGGATCTCCTGGTGAGTTGGAAAAGCGAACAGGATCAGGTGGCAGGGCTCCCCCAGCCAGCCAGCCAGCCACCACATTTGCCCCTCTCTTCCACCTTCGGTTGCTCCCCAAAGGGGGTGAAGGCAGAGGAGGGGGCCGAATGAACCCGGTTTGCCTCGGCCACCACCCATTCCCTCTATCTTCATTCTCTTTGCGAAGGGAATGAAGACGGAGGGGATGGGCGGTGTCCGTGGCAAACCGCGGCATTCGTCCCTCTCTTTCACTTTCCAGTCACCCTTGACTCGAAGGTGGACAACAGGGGTGAAGGTACCCGGTTTGCCTCGTCCACCCCCCCCCTGTCTTCATTCTCTTTGAAAGGGAATGAAGATGGAGGGGATGAGCAGTGGCCATGGCAAACAACGGGATTCACCCCTCTCTTCCACCTTCCAGTCACCCTTGACTCGAAGGTGGCCGACAGGGGCAAAAGTACTCGGTTTGCCTCGTCCACCCCCCCTCCATCTTCATTCTCTTTGGAAGGGAATGAAGATGGAGGGGATGGGCAGCGGCTGTGGCAAACCGCGGGATTCGCCCCTCTCTTCCACCTTCCAGTCCCACCACCACAGAAAGGTAGCACCATAGTCAGTAACTGAGGTATGCCTGTAAATGACTTTTGCTCGCTAAAATGACCTCTTTCCTGTATTTCCTCTGTATTTCCTCTTTGCTCCCCTGGTTCTCCCTCCAGTGAACATAACATGGAGGTCCTAAGTGGTGAACCTTTGAAACCTGAAATAAGATGATATACTGCAAACATATTGAATTAATTGGACAGAAAGTTATAAGCTAGATCCAATGTGAAGGTCAGCTGAACATTAATTTGGCTTAGGTGGGATTGTTTAACCTTAAAACCCAAATTTTGCTTTATAGCAATTTTTAATTGCCTGGGAAATACAATTGTTTCATGTGCTGATAAAGAAATGATTCTAGTAGATTTGCTCACTTACCAGAAGATTCAGTTAAGGCCCTGGAAAACAGGCAGGCAATCAAAGAACTCTTATAGAGTTTTTTGTGTTTATCAGAATACAATGACATTTGTAGGCATAGTGATTTCTCAAAATCATAGAATCATAGAGTTGGAAGAGACCACAAGGGCCATCCAGTCCAGCCATGCAGGAATACCCAATCAAAGCACTCCCAACAGATGGCCATCCAGCCTCTAAAAACCTCCAAAGGAGGAGACTCCACCACACTCAGAGGCAGCACATTCCAGTGCCAAATAGCTCTTGCTGTCAGAAAATTCTTCCTAATGCGTAGGTGGAATCTTTTTTTCATGTAGTTTGGGTCCATTGTTCCATGTCCTAATCTCTTGAGCCACAGAAAACAAGCTTGCTCCATCATCAGTATCACATCCCTTCAAATGTTTAAACATGGCTATCATGCCTCCTCTCAAACTTCTCTTCTCCAGGCTAAACATGCCCAGCTCCCTAAGCTGCTCCTCATAGGACATGGCTTCCAGACCTCCCACAATTTTGGTCACCCTCCTCTGGACACATTCCAGCTTGTCAATATACTTCTTGAATTGCTGTGCCCAGAACTGGACACAGTATTCAAGGTGAGGTCTGACCAAAGCAGAATAGAGTGGCACTATTATTTCCTTCGACACTATATAGTGGCACTATACTCCTATTGATGCAGCCTAGAATTGCATTGGCTTTTTTAGCTATTGCATCACACTACTGACTCATGTTCAGCTTGTGGTCCACTAAGACTCCTAGATCCCTTTTGCTTGTACTGCCATCAAGCCATGTGTCACCCATCCTATATCTGTGCATTTCATTTTTAGTGCCAAAGTGTAGTATCCTACTTTTCTCCCTGCTGAAATTCATTTTGTTAGTTTTGGCCCAGCTTTATAATCTGTTAAGGTCATTTTGAATTCTGATCCTATTCTCTGGGGAATTAGCTACCCCTCCTAAGATGTAAATAAGTATTGTGTGTTCACTCCAAGACCCCAGTCCTCTCAAGCAAACAATAGTTATCTAAGTTAGATTGTTTTACTGATTTTTATTTGCAATTCTGCATGTAAATTGTAAACTATCTCCTTCTTACCCCATTACACAATAATTTTTTCTTGCAATTTAACATTTGGCTTCCTTGGTTTACAAAGATTGCTGTTCGTTGTTGTGTGCCTTCAAGTTGCTTTCCAACTTATGCCTACCCTAAGGCAAACCTATCATTGTGTTCTCTGAGGCTGAGAGTATATGACTGTGGTCTCTTCCAACTCTAAGATTCTATGACTTGCCCAAGATCATCCATTTGGTTTTCATGGCTGAGTGGGGATTCAAACCCTGGTCTCTTGAGTCATAGCCCTATGCTCAAACCACTACGCCACTCTGGCTCCAAGGATACTTCTCTGGAATTGCTCACTGAACTCATCATCATGTCTTAAGCTACCTTGTGTCCAAACAAAACAAGAGCTTGCAATGGTTATGTAAAAAGCTTTAAAGAAGGTAAATTGACAGCTTCTAACTCTTTAATATTTCTCGTGTCTGTCTTTGTGTGTGTGTGTGGTTTTCAAGTCATCTGTCAACTTATGGCAAATGGAATTTTATAAGATTTCCATAAGTAAGGAATACTCAGAAGTAATTTGTCATTGCCTTCCTCTGAAACACAGCCTACAGTATCTAGTATTCCTTGCAGTCCCCCATCCAAGTACTAACTAGGTCTCACCCTGCTTAGCTTCCAAGATCAGACAGGATCTGGTGTCTTCAGGATACTTACGCCTCTGTTTGTAATTACATCTGTGAAATCTCACACAGGTAGCTATAGTGCTTGGACAGCCCCTGGTAAAATGTACCCTAGGATTAGAAAGTATACCTGTCAGTCACAACCACAATCACCCCCACTCCTCTACTTTCAGGGTTTTCACAGAAACAAAACCTAAAAGGACACTGTTTCTGGAAGAAAATGGCTGCCCTTCCAGAGCATGAAGTGCCAATAAGGCTTTGTGTGGGATACAGCTTTGGTTCCGGTCATTTTGGAGGAAAGTAAGTTTCTCTATGGGAAGCACCAAAACCAGTGTTATATGGCCCAGTTCATCTTGGGTTTGGGTTTCATCCAAAGCTAACACACACCCTTAACATCTACTCTTGTTCTCACTGTGGCGGTATACCTGTTTGAGGGCTGTATCTCTTCTCACTGATGATGAAGAATCATATGACTTAATGTTCCTCCATAAAAAAAATCTCTACATTAAAAAAAAGTTCCTAGCCTTTTCACTAACATATACTTTCCTATGCAGAGTTCATCTGTAGAAGTATTGAGTCACTGGAGTACCTTACTGTTTGTTTAAGCACAGGCACACCATTCCAGTAAGATATGTAGATGGCAGCTGACTTTATCCTGATATCCTGATGAATAAGCAGTTTAAATCAACATCAGAACTGTTTATCAAGAACATGGAACATAAGCTCTGTGCTAATAACCTTATTTCAGAGGTATAATCCAAAACATCAATTACAGAAGCTTAACCCTCAGCCTATTATCATGCTTCTTGAGTTACAAAATTACAGTTCTCCCTCTGTATCCACAGATTTGGTATCCACAGATTTAAGTATTCACGGCTTGAAAATATTCTTAAAAAAATAATAAGTCAAAAACCAAAGTTGATTTTGCCATCTTATATAAGGGACACCATTTTGCTATGCCATTGCACATAATGGGACTTGAGTCTTCATGGATTTTGGTATCCGGGGGTGGGATGGGGTTCCTGGAACCAAAACCCCAGCAAATATGAAGGGACAACTGTATTGCTGCAGATGTGATTTATTATTTGGAGAGTGTTGCCTCCTCCTTATATTCAGCATTCTGGTCTGGTTTGGGGCCACATGACTCCGCTTGAAGAGCTATAAAAAAAAGTGTACACAAATCTCACTGCAGTTCCTTGAAAAAACATGGGGGTGGTTGTAGGGCCATGTGGAGTAGCCTCATTTTCAACTGCCATTGCTCTGAGAAGAAGCACTTTACTACAATCTGCACACTAAAATGGTGTGGGAAAGGGCTTTCCCCATCTACTGATGTATGCATATAGAACACCTGTTACCTTAAGAGGTGGGGTGCTTTAGAGACCCATCAGTGATGCCAAAATCTATCTGAGGAAATTATTAGTTCAAATGAAAGCCTACGAGAGGCGGGTAACTTGGGGATCTTTTCACTTATGTATACCAGTACTAACTGTAGAGAGCACTCCAGCTTAGAGTGAAATAAAGTATTTTTATTGGAAATAACACAACTTGAACTCACACATGCAACACACGTTCCTAAGAACCATACAAGGCTATAGAGGAGTACGGCAGAAAGACTGGATAGAGGGAGAGACTCAGGGATACATAGCGATAGTTATCAGTCTTGAAGAGTAGAGTTCCATGCAGTGAAGAAACTCAGACAGGTGTCTGAGGGTGGCACAGGATGTTCCGATCCAGGAGCATGCTGAGAAAGAGAGTGACTGGGTTCACCCACCAGGGCACACACTCTATTGTCAGGGAACTAATATTTACACTGTAATTTCATATCCTGAAAGGGAACTCTGGTTATGACAAAGCCTGTATGGCTTTCCCACGGGATAGACAAAGGAAACTGAAATGCAACTATTGCATTAATAGCTGGGAGACAGGAATTGACGGGTTTACAACAGCCTCACAAGGTTGGACAGGAGGGGTGACTTCCATAGGAATGGTTACATAATTGTTTGTTTGATTGAATGAATCATCGCTGAGGTGCCCAGAGCTTGAAGAGAGGATTAGCACATGCCTTCTTAATGACTGTGTTTACTAAGGCGTTTCTGCACAATCCTAATATGGGCTTTCTTGCCATAATATCTCTAAGACATATCCCAGGTCATTATGACCTCCAACTGACCTCTTTGGTCTGCCCCAGCCAACAAAAGTGTCCAATATTTCCAATTATGAGATATCATGGGGGGTATTAGGGCATGCTAACACACCTACCTGCAAAGTGCAATCCTAATAGGCCAGAGCCCCTCCTGATATGGAGGAGTTTTATATATCTATATCCACTCCTGAGAACAACACTCTTCCACACTGGCTGAACTGCATGATGAATATACCAAGTAACAAGCACCACCAGCTGAAATCCCCCCTTGTACAGAATCATTAAAGGTACTAAAGCTATCTCAAGTTTTCAATCTGGCAACTCTAAGTGTAGATGACCCACACAAACACCATGGATGCCATGGTACAAGAGTTATAGAGACATTCTTGTCTCCTGTTGCTTCCCTGTTAGAGACTTCCCGCTTATATGGCATCCACCTGGTTACAATAAGCTTTGTAGGTTTGGTCTACTAAGTAACTTCAACCTGGTTAGGCCTGCTTTTACTCATGATATTTAAGTAGAAGCAGTAGATGTAGAATGCAGAACTGGTCTCTTTAAGAGGAGGCTTAGACTGTAATAGCACATCCCTGTGCTTTGTAAGTGGATATGGCTTCCTTGTAAATGCAGCTGGAACTGGCTATGAGAAGCTAGTCTTTTTGTACAGCATGTCTGTAATGTTGTCTTCCTGTTGACAGTCTGCATTATTGTACTGTACGATAAAGAACGTTTTGAAGGCATCTCATTTATTGTTTGTCTCCAGCAGTAGAGTATACCTGCTATAACCTATATCACACAGTGAGTATCTTCCTTCGTGCCCAAAAGAAGGGCAAAGATCATTTCCATAGGAAGGCTGGGGAATGATTAACCTCCATGGGGGCTTTAGGGGGTAGTGCCATCATAGATTTGGGAATGGAAAGCTAACTTACTGAATTTATTTAGGACATTTTAGTTTTATTTTACTAGAATAACGTTTTCATTTTAAACAATCACAAAGTGGGATTTTAAAACCTTGAAGTCCAGTAAAATCAAGTGATAAAGCAATACAATATTCTATTAAAATCATTAAGATGGCTGGGTAAACAAGTCATTAATTGTGAGGTAAATACCAATGCTGGGAGTCCACTGGATCTCAATGTAGAATGATTCTACATGGTGGGTGACGCAACAGAGAAGTCTCTTCTCTGCAATGCAATTAAATGAACTTCACTAGTCATGCTACAGTAAGCAGAGCCTCCTCCACAGAGAGTAGAATTTCAGAAGATAGATTTCCAGATAACCTTGTCCTGGGCTCTTTGGAGCCTTATAAATGAACAATAACACCTTTAACGTGGCTTGCTGTGTTAAATGGCTGAATTGCATCCAGCTGTAAATCCATTCCTTTCTTACTTTTAAATAAACAGAGACCCAATCTAGGCCAGGCCTAAAACACACAGGGAGGGAAAGATAGAACCTCCTCTGACATCAAATCTAAATTTGCTTCCTATCCCCTGTAATTAGAGTTCAAAAAGGGAGGAACTTTTATTGGTGCCAACAGAGTCTGCGCCCCTAACATACATGTTACCAGCGCATGGAAAACAGTGGCCAGTCTGCACATGTCTGGGAGTAGTTGCAGATGGTTCACCACCTGTATTGCTGAAAGGTGCTATTATCTGATGGAAGTCACCAAGCAGATAATATGTTTGTTAAAATAATATTGACAACCCTGTAAAATATGGATTATATTATACCCAGGTTTTAACTAGACACCTGTACACACACAAAACCCTGAGCTGGTCCTTTCAGAAAGCCTGTGTTCAGATGTTTTGAATAATAGGATATAAAGAAAAGACAGAAGGATATAAACTATCTTTGTATGGTGGTGGGATTGCATGCTCCTGTGAAGCAAAAGGCTATGCTGACTGTAGCAGTGCTGCTGGTAGGGTCTCCCGCTTTAGACAGGCTTTTGCTGAGGAGCCAGACTAAATATGCCAAACATCTACCAGGCAGGAGCAGTAGTGGAGGGTGACACTGGCAGAAGATTTCTCAGAGACAATTGCAGTAGCACCATAGCTAAGACTTGTTAGTATTACACAAAGGGAAGGATGGTAAACCCCCTTTTGAAGATCTTTTACCAGGGAAACTCTGTAATGAGACAGTACAAAATGAAACAAGAAATAGTGCCAAAAGATGAAATTCCCAGGTTAGATGGCACTCAATGAGCTACTGGGGCACAGCAGAGGACAACTATGAGTAACTGTGGCTAATTACACAACTGGACTCAAACCAAAAGGATGTTCAGCTGTTGGCATGCTCAGAGGTGAAAGGAAAGTCCGAAGCTCCATGATACATATGATAAAAGATTGACAAAGAGATCAATCACAGATTAGCAAAGGCATATAGCACATTTGAAAGACTTTACAAAACAGTCTGGAGTAATAAACACCTGAGGCGAAGAACAGAAATCAATGTGTATAAAGCCATTGTACTGTCTATTCTTCTTTGTGGGTCTGAAACATGGGTCACCTATCGCCACCACTTATGACTCCTCAAACGCTTTCATCAGCGCTGTATATGCACAATCCTAAACACAGCTGCACTGGGCAGGGCACATTTCTAGGATGGAGAAGCATCACCTCCCAAAAATAGTACTCTATGGTGAACTCGCCATGGGTAAGCGTAAGAGGGGTGCTCCAAAAAAGCAATACAAGGGCTGAAACAACATCTCAGGCTGGGCCAAATTGATCACCTAGAATGATCCACCCAGGCCTCACATTGGGAGGCATGGAGACACATTATCCACAATGCTGCAGCCTTATTTGAGAACTCACACCGAACAAGTCTTGAAGAGAAACGACAACACAGAAAGAATCACAACCTGGAAACATCACTCAAGGAGACCTTCTGCTGTGCTTTCTGCAACCGGACTTGTTTATCTCAGATTGGCCTTTTTAGTCATCAGCGCGCTTGCAGAAAGCGCAGGATGAGTCCTTCCTGAATCTTCATTTGTGGAGAAAAGCCAGAGAGAGAGGGAATGTGAGAAGCATGAATCAGAGGAAGCTAGACATAGTGAAACAAGAAATGGAATGTATAAACATTGCAATACTTGGGGTGAGCGAATTAAAGTGGACAGGAACAGGACATTTTGAGTCAGATAATTACACAGTGTTTTACTCAGGAAATGAAAATCTAAGAAGAAATGGCGTGGCATCAGTAGTGAGGAGAGAGGTAGCCAAAGCAGTCAAAGCATATAATGCAAAGCCTGACCAAATCATATCAATAAGACTTCAGGAAGAACCCATCAATATAACCATAATCCACATTTATGCTCCAACTACTAAGACAAAAGAAGAAACTACTTCTACTAGTTTCTACTAGTAGAGCTACTAGTTCTACTACTAAGACCAAAACAGGACTACTTGTTAATCATAGGCGACTGGAATGCAAAAGCATGAAACAGAGCAGAATCAAAGATTGTAGGAAAATTTGGCCTAGGTTCAAGAAATGAAGCAAGAGAATGACTGACTGAATTCTGCGAAGCCAACAATTTGTTCATCGCAAACACATTCTTCAAGCAACACAAGAACTGACTGTTTACATGGACATCACCTTACAGCCAATATAGAAGTAAAATAGACTACATAATCTGAGGCACAGAAGAATCTCCAATCTCTCTGCAAAAACAAGATAAGGAGCAGATTGTGGCACAGACCATGAACTATTAATATCCAAAATTAGAGTAAAGCTAAAAAAGAACACTAAACCAACTTTCATACTGAAATGCAATCAGAAGAACATCCCTATAGAATTTAAAGATAAGGTGAAAAATAGATTTACACTATTAAGCCTAATTGACCAGGAGCCAGAACTCTAAATTTAAGACAGGGACATTGGAAGGACAGCTATGAAGGAACTATGGTTGTGACAGCTGGACAGTGAAGAAAACTGATAGGAAGAAAATCAACTCATTTGAAATGTGGTGCTGGAGAAGAGTTCTATGGATACCACGGATTGCTAAAAAGAAAAATAAATGGGTCCTAGAGCAAATCAAGCCTGAACTCTCCCTAGAAGCCAAGATGACTAAACTGAGATTGTTGTACTTTGGCCATATCATGAGAAGACATCCCTCACTAGAAAAAACAACATTGGTTGGAAAGTAGAAGGCAGTAGGAACAGAGGAAGGCTGCATTCCAGATGGATAGATTCAATCAAAGAAACCACGACCCTGAGTGTGCAAGACCAGAGCAGGGATGTGGATGAAAGGTTGAATTGGAGGTCGCTCATTCATAGGGTTGCCATCACTTGATGTTGACTTGAGAGCCGATAACAACAAATAAAATGAACAAATCATGGCCTTAATTCAATATGCCCAGCATAACAAAGGGAAAGAAACAGCAGCAAGTGACCAGGTTTCAGAATGCTTCTAGTATAATGCTTTATCAAGATCTGATGAAGAAAACTAGAACATAGCAGCCATTTTTAATCCATCTTGAATGAAGTTCTCATTGAACTTTTACTCAAAGCTTGCCAGCCACCAAGATCAGCTGTTGAATTGTCTCTTTGGCTTTTCTTCACAAACGAAGATTCAGGAAGGACTCATCCCAAGCTTTCTGCAAGCCCACTGATGACTGAAAAGGCCAATCCGAGATAAACAAGTCCGGTTGCAGAAAGCACAGCAGAAGGTCTCCTTGGGTGATGTTTCCAGGTTGTGATTCTTTCTGCATTGTCATTTCTCTTCAAGACTTCTTCAGCGTGAGTTCTCAAATGAGGCTGCAGCATTGTGGATAGTGCGTCTCCATGCCTCCTGATGTGAGGCCAGGGCGGATCATTGTTGGTGATCAATTTGGCCGAGCCTGAGATGTTGTTTCAAGGAATCCTTGTATCACTTTTTTGGAGCACCTCTCTTACATTGACCCATGGCGAGTTCACTGTAGAGTACTATTTTTGGGAGGCGATGGTCCTCCATCCTAGAAACGTGCCCTGCCCAGCGAAGCTGTGTTTTCAATATCATGGCTTCAATGCTGGTGATCCCTGCTTGCTCAAGGACAGCAACATTCGTCACATAGTCAGTCCAGTGTATATTTAGGATTGTACGTATACAGCACTGATGAAAGCGTTCGAGGAGTCGTAGGTGGTGGGTGATAGGTGACCCATGTTTCAGACCCGTAAAGGAGGATAGACAGTACAATGGCTCTATACACACTGATTTTTGTGCTTCTCCTCAGCTGTTTGTTACTCCAGACTCTTTTGTAAAGTCTCCAAAATGTGCTATATGCCTTTGCTAATCTGTGATCAATCTCTTTGTCAATCTTGGCACCTGAGGAGATTATGCTTCCCAGGTAGGTGAACTGCTGAACGGACTTAAGTACAGATTTGCCGACGGCAATGTGGGGATGGTGGTGTTCATCCTGTGGTGCAGGCTGGCAGAGAACTTCCATTTTCTCCAGCACAAACAGCTCTGCAGCTGTTGCAAAGCAGGATGTTAGGCGCTGCAGAGCTGCTTCTGTGTGGGCAACAAGGGCAGCATCATCAGCGAAGAGCAGCTCATGGACTAGATAGTTTAGAGTCAGTGGAAGCCTTCAGATGGCTTAAGTTAAACAAGCTACCATCAGTACGGTAATGTATATAGATGCCGTTGTCTTCTTCAAGCTCTGCCATAGCCCTTTGGAGCATCAGGCTGAAGAAGATTGTAAATAAAGATGGAGCAAGAACACAACCTTGCTTCACTCCATTAGTTATTAGAAACGGCTCTGAAAGAGCATCACCATATCTGGCTTGACCATGCTGGCCCTCATGTAGCAAGATAATCATTTTAAGGAATTTGGGTGGACATCCTAGTCCTTCCAGGATCTGCCACAGACCTTTTCTACTCACAGTGTCGAAGGCTTTGGTGAGGTCAACTAATGTTACATAGCAACCCTTGTTCTGCTCTCTACATTTCTTTGCAGTTGTCTAAGGGCATATACTGTATCTGTAGTACTCCTATTGGCTCTGAAGCCACATTGGTTTCAGGGAGAAGTTCTTCTGAAATAGCAGGAACTAATCTGTTCAGGGGTATCCTTGCAAGGATTTTTCCAGCAATAGAGAGCAGTGTTATGCCTCGATAGTTTGAGCAATCGGATTTTGCTCCTTTTTTCTTGTACAAGGTAATGATGACTACATCTTGGAGATCTGATGGCAGTTCCCCTTTTTCCCAGCAATTCACAAGGAGTTCGTAGAATTTATCGTGGAGTGCATGACCTCCGTGTTTCCAAACTTCAGGTGGGATTCCATCAATCCTAGCTGCCTTGCCGTTTTTCATCCGCAGTATGGCTTTAAGGGTCTCTTCCAAAGTGGGAGCTATGTCCAGTTCATTTTTCATAAGTTTTTGTATCATATGTTGGATAGCTGAGCCTTGGACTACTCGGTTGGCACTGAAGAAATTTTGAAAATGTTCAGCCCATCGATTCAGGATGGAGGCTTTATCAGTAATTAAAGTTTGACTATCTGTACTGTATAAGGAGCTTTGGACCTGATAAATAGGTCCAAACACTACTTTAAGAGCTTCGTAAAATCCTCTAAGATCACCCAGATCTGCACAGTGTTGTGTCTTTTTTGCTATATTGATCCACCACTTGTTCTGAATGTCTCGGAGTTTTTGTTGAAGTTTACTGCATGTGAGACGGAAAGCTGCTTTTCTTACATGGCAAGTTGGCTGGGCGAGGTGTGCCTGGTGAGCAGTTCTCTTCTTTGCCAACAGCTCCTGGATCTCTTGGTTGTTTTCATCAAACAAGTCTTGATTTTTCTTGTGGGAGAACCCGAGGGATTCTTCCGCAGACTGGAGGATACTGTTTTTGATATGTTGCCAAAGCACTGTAGGAGAAGGATCTGTAGGGTGGTCTTCAAGTTTTGTTTGCAGATTTGTCTGGAAGTTGTCCCTCATGATAGCTCGTTGATGATTGTTGACTTGGAGTCTCCTCTTTAATATGCCACCCCTCTTAGGTTTGAGCTGAAGATGAAGATTTAGTTTACATCTGATGAGGCAATGCTCTGTTTGGCATTCTGCACTGGGCATCACTCGAGTATGATGGACATCGCGGATGTTTCTCTGGCGGACTACAACATAGTCAATGAGGTGCCAGTGTTTGGATCGGGGATGCATCCAGGTTGTCTTCAAGCTATCTTTCTGCTGAAAGATTGTGTTTGTAATAGTCAGCTGTTGTTCTGCACAGAACTCTAGCAGGAGGCATCCGTTATCATTGCAATTTCCAACATCATGCTTGCCTAAGACACCTTTCCAGGCTTCGAAGTTCTTTCCTACTCTGGCATTGAAGTCACCAAGGATAATAATTTTATATTCTATAGGGACTTTTTGTATGAGTTGGCGTAGGTCTGTGTAGAATTTCTCTACAGGGTCGACTTGCATAGTTGGGGCATATATACTGAAGAGAACAACATGTGGGAGGCGTAAGGAAATAATGCGATCAGAGTGTCCTGTTGGCAAGATTTCGAGTTTGGAGGCAATGGAGTTTTTAATCATAAAGCCTACTCCTGCAAGATGTTTTTTGTTTTTGGGTTTACCAGACCAGTAAAGTGTGTAGCCAGTGCCATGTTCTTTAAGGCTGCCTTCCTCATGGAGACGAACTTCACTAAGAGCAGCGATGTCAATATTAAGTCATGATAGTTCATGGGCTATTAGAGCAGAGCAATGCTCAGGCTGTCCATTATCTGCAGAGTCTTGCATGGTTCCAGCATGCATGCGTCAGTTTATTTACACCTTGGGAGGCCGGTGTGTGCCTTTGTTTCTTTGCCTTTGGACTTTTTCAGACCGCTATTTGTAGCGCAAGCAGGTTCATCCCTGTTGCAAGGCTGCTGTGCAGCAGGGGGGCCGTTTCAGATGACGCTGTCCCCCTGCCGATACTGTTCTGGAAGAGTTGGGAGGCTGCAGCACCATATTTGGCCATATTCTAATCATGGTCAACTTCCATGATTAGGAAATGGCCAAATATAGCACTGCAGCTTCCCAGGTCTTCTGGAACAGTATCGGCAGAGGGACAGCGTCATTCAAAATGCCCCCCCCCTGCTGTGCAGCAGCCTCGCAACAGGGACGAGCCTGCTTGAGCTACAAATAGCGGTCCGAAAAAGTCCTCTGTTTGACCACATCAGAAGATGCCTGTGGGCCGTGGCTAGCCAACCAGGTAGATAGGGATGAGCTTTCGTTAGGCCACCTTTTCTAGGCCCCTCTCCATATGGAGCAAGCAGTGCTCTCCTTAAAAAGGGCTGCTTAGTCATTCAGGATGCTGCCGAACAAGACTGTCATCTCCCGGGTCAGCCTCAAGCGACCAAAGTCCTGAGCTGCCTGCATGCAGGGTTGGGTCTGCGGCTTCCAGGGCATGTTTACACCTGGGGGCCGTTTACACGATGAAAATGTCCTGGGAAGAATTCGTGTCGATCCCTGGCAGTTTACACGTACATCGGGTCGGGTACGTGATTTTTGGAAGGGGGGCCACCTTTTATCCCTCAACCTGCGGGACTTCCAGTCCCGCAGGTTGTGCCGGTTTTTAAAAAAGTCACTGGAGGATTCGGAAAATCGGAAATGTAAACAGCGTGGGACAAAAAGTCTCGGTACTGGGATGACCGGAAATGGTGACTGGGGGCGGGCTTAGAGCTCAGGGACCAGAAAAGGAGGGGTCAGTCACCCGTTCAACAGATCCAGCCTCACCAGCTGAAAACAAAGGCATCCCTTCCAGCTGGATGAAGGTTGATGTGTGTGTGTGTGTGCGCGCGTGCGAATGTACTCAATCACCTTTTTAAATGGATTTCTACACTGCATGCTACAGAGAGATCATGGTGGGCAGATCCTCCCTGGTTCTGAACAGAGAGATCGTGGTGGACGGGCACAGTAAAATATTCCAGCCTCTGAGCGAATGAAAATCCCTTAAATTTCCCCTCTATGTCTGTGTGTTTCAAAACAGCCTGTTTGTAGCTGGTTTGAAGCATGAACTCTGCAGCTAATCTGTGTTGTAAGGGTTAACATTTTACAGAGGCAAGGGGAATACGATGCCTCCCCTCCCATCCCATCCCCCTCACTCGGCTTGATTTCAAATGGAAAGCATTCTTTCGTTCCTGCTTCTGAGCGAAAGATCTCAGTCTGGATCTTTAAAAATGCTTTCTGCCTCTTCTGAAGGGGTTAAAATGTTCAAGAAGCAAAGGGGGAATAACAAACCTCTGCCCCCCCTCTCTCTCCCCCCCCCCCCGCCAGCCAATAGCATCGCTCGTGGCACGGAACTCTAAAGGAAGTGCGTCACCGAGGTTGTGAAAACACGAGTAATCGCATCTTTGATTGACAGCCCAAAAAAAAAAAATTTAAAACCTAAACAAAACCGGAACTATGGACGTGTAAATATCAGTCACGGAACCACACGGGATATCCATATCAGAGACATAAATCGTATAAACAGCGAGGGGCGGATTCATGATCACTTTGTCCCGGTAGGCAACGCGACAATTTCTGTCGTGTGACTGGCACCCTGCTGTTTCGTCCCTCGCCTATCGCTACAGGGCTTTTTTGGAACTGGATTTGTCCTTCTGGCCTGTGCAATGGATTTTTCTGGTGGAGCACAGTGTGCCCAAAACTGGCCTCTCCCTTTAAACCAAAGGTTCATCTGCTGTGGCCTTGCAAGCATGGACAGTAGCAACAAAGTCCTCGGGTCGTAGGTTTGATTAGAGTTTCCTTCTCTTAGATGGTTGACCTTGCAGGGTTAGATGAACACCATCTGCCCGGGTTTGGGATTAGAGTTTTCCTTCTCCTAGGATGGTTCCCATAAGACTAGACAGCCCATCCTGCCTTTTGACGCTCTTTGTCAGACCCTTCGGTTTTGACCTGTCTGGCATGGGAGGCCCTACCGGTGGCTATTATGCCACCGCCAGCATAGCTCAAAACTTCATTAAGGTACGCAAGACTCTCCCCCATGACAAGTTCCAATAAAATAGAATAAATAAAGTATAAATAAATAAACAATAAAGTACAGTTCCAATAAAACAGAAACTTTTATTTTAGGAAACTCATACAAGTCTTATTTATCACTAGAGCTCATCTAAGGCTGCATTACTATGCATGCTTACCTGGGAGTATATCCCAGCAAAATGAAAGTCAGGAAAACTTGCTTCTAAGGAGCTTACCACACTCCGAAGAAAAATGGCAGTGCAGCAGGAAGGTTCCATCTTCTGCGCTGCCTTACCACATGACATTGTCATTCTTCCAGTGTTCTTTTGTTCTAGTCCTGTGGAAGACCAAGGTAAAACCACGTCTGTGTGGTAACAGGTTTTTCCAGTTAGCAAAAAGACACTGTTTTAACTCGGTCTCCCACAGGACAGGAATGAAAGAACGACAATGTCGTGCAGTAAGGCAGCACTACTGCAACTTTTCCCATGTACCTCATCAGATCCAATACATGGATCCCCATCCCATTCCATACACAACACAAATTTCATGTTCTTGTCTTTACATCTCTCCAGAGCCTTCTTGGCCCTAGTTTTGTTTTGTTGTTTAATCCCCTCACCTATTACCTTTCCTCCTTCCACTCTTCACTGATGAAAGGTTCCTTTCTCCCTTTAACAATGCTGGCTATTTTCTTGTGCTACCCCTTTTTCCAAGGTACATTGAGAAAGAAATGTTGACACTGTTCAGCTGAGTGACATTAAAGTATTGCGCTTCTGAAAATATTAGGCCAGTTCTCAGGGACCTGAATGCATCAGAAAGAAATGCATTATTTCATGCGCATGTATCAGTTTCTGATAAAGATGGACTTCCATGCAATCTTCTCCTGGTTTGGAGCAGAATAATGTACGGTTCCTTGGAGGCGGAGGGGGGAGTTTGGCCAGCTTGAAGCAGATTCATCACAAGTCTAGAGGCTGCTTTTCAAAAGAGGAAGTGATGTAACTCCTCATCATACAGAAACCTCCTTTGTCAGCTTTGTTCTCTGATGTCTATAAATCTAGGGGCTCTTTGTATGTATGTATGGGTGCCTTTGATGTATTGTTGTTTCCTGTTCCCATTTCAGATTGTCTTTGCTTTAGTTAGTGTTGTTATAAATGTTTCCCATAAACTTTCTGTGACTGGTTCAACTGCAAGAGACAAATGCTTCATTGTAAGCAGTGAATGAACTTTCTCAAAGATTTAGCTGAATGGAGTATGCTTTTGACCTTGGAATCTCCCGCACTGGGGGCTGTTTGATATAATTATGTTACACTATAGCTAGAAGCCTGAGGAAAATTTGCATGTGGGTCCTTTATTTGATTAAAGGTTGTTAAAATCCTCTTTAACTTAACTTCCAACTGGTTTTTAAAAATTAGAAAGGAACTTTTTTACATGAAGGAAGGTGCAATGAAACCCTATACAGTGTACATGGTTACTGTGAAATTAACCTCATTGAGTTAAACAGAACCTATTCCCAACTGAATAAAGCACTTCAGCAAAAGCGAGAATCCTGTACGCACTTACTTATGAGCAACCCCACTGAACTCAGAAGGGATTACTTATGACTGGGGTTTATGTCAGGAAATGTTGCCATTTTGAGAATCTATATTAAGAACATTGTTGTGGGTCTTCAAGTAATTTCCTATTTATGCAACCCTAAGGCAAACCTGTCACTGAGTTTTCTTGGCAAAATTTGTTCAGAAGGAGCTTGCCTTTGCCTTCCTCTGAGGCTGAGAGAATGATTGCCCAAGGTCAACCAGTGGATTTCCCTGGCCAAGAGGAGATTCAAACCCTGGTCTCCAGAGTCATAATCCAATGCTCAAACCACTACACCACTATATTAACCACTAGTGAGTAACAAAATAAATTATAACCAAATTATAGATTAATAAATTACAGAAATATATCCCATTCATTTGCAGAGAACATTTGGGGGGGAAACCCTTATTTATAATTAAATCTTACTTAAAACTTATTCAGAACTAAATCTAACAAAATCTTTTTAATGGAACCTCTGGCACCAGGAAGTGCCAACAACTGAAACAGAAGGCACATCTAAGTGACTGGTTTTCTTTTAGCACTTCTGGATCAAACTGGAAGATCTTGGTAGTTGCTAATGTTTTCTCCTCCAAATAGAACAGAATTCACGTTAACTGTGGAACTGGCCTTGAGGATGAGCAGATGCAGCAACACCTAGTTAAATGGTACACCCAAGAAGAAAACAAGAGTGGGAATCCTGCAGCCCTCCAGATGTTAAACTGCTACTCCAGCATTCCTCACCTTTGGATATGCTGGCTAGGGAGATTTTCAGACTACACTGTTATAGTGTTACTATTCCACTTTAACTGCTCTGGCTTCCTCCTGTGGAATTCTGGGGTTTGTAGTTTAGTGAGGCCTAAAATCTCTCTGGCTGAGAGTTGTAAATGCCCCTCCCTAAACTGCAAATTCCAGGATTCAGGAGGAGGCAGCCATAGCAAATAAAGTGGAATAGTAACACTATAACTGTGTTGTCTGAAAATCTCCTAAGATTGCTGGCAGTTGCAGTTCAGCATCTAAAGGACCACACAGTTCCCAGCCCTGGAATAATAGAGGAGTATCCCCATGCTGATTGAGTGAGAATTAAGTAAGAGATTGGCAGCAAGCCACAGTATGAAAAGGAGATACATGTTGACTTTCAAGGACTTCTGAAAATTGATAGGAAATTGTGTTTTTTCCAACTGTACCACTTTAAAGGTTTCCATTCCCTTTAATTCTTAAGAGGAGGCAAAGATGAGTATGATTATGAGATTATGGTCACGCCTGCTGGCATAAACTGAGTTGTATCCAAAGGAGACTCAAGCAGATAATTGCTTCTTCAACCCATTTTCTTTATACGCTTATAACCCCCTCAAAAGGCTGGTGGGTGGGCAGGAGACTCCTGGAGGGCATGAGATGTGTCATGGGGGCAGCTCTGGAACATGGGAGTAGCCCAAAGGCAGCCAGAGACAGTTTAAATTAAAGGACCCACATGGTTTGTGTCAAGTAGGGATGCCCCCTTCCCCATAGCCCTGGATCTGTCTTGAGAAGAAGGAGGGTTATTATTTGTGGTTGCTGAGCTATTTAGTGTCAGTTACAATAGATCAATTTCCCCACTGCTACACCATAATCTTCAACACTTTATTCTCCACAGCATCAAATGACAGATAGCAATAGCAACATAACATTCATATTTCTATACCGCTTATCAGTGCCAAAACACTCCCTAAGCAGTTTACAATGTGTGTTAGCTACTCATTTTACCAACCTATGGAAGGATGGAAGGCTGAGTCAACCTTGGAGCCCTGTAGGATGGAACTCACAACCTTTGTGGCTGCAGTACTAGCATTTAACCACTGCACCACCAGATATGGGAGATTTTCAGACTACACTGTTATAGTGTTACTATTCCACTTTAGCTGCTCTGGCTGCCTCCTGTGGAATTCTGGAGTTTGTAGTTTAGTGAGGCCTAAGAGCTCTCTGGCTGAGAGTTATAAATGCCCCTCCCTAAACTGCAAATCCCAGGTTTCAAGAGGAGGCAGCCATAGCAAATAAAGTGGAATAGTAACACTATAACAGTGTTGTCTGAAAATCTCCATACTCCAACATATGAAAAACTGAAGAGACTTGGTGTTCGTGCTGAAATTGTTCTAGGTCCATGATGACTGCATAATCCTTTACCTGGAGTTTGTTTCTCGGCCATTCTGGTGCGAGACACTGTAAGGTGGGGTGTGGATCAAGTGGCCCTGTACAGGAACTGCAAATCTTAGCAGTCTTAGGCAGCATAGCCAATGGTGAGCCCTGTTCATTTCTTCCCCTCCTGTGTTAGGTGATCAATGGAACTGCTCCTGTGCATTCACTGAACAGGAAAAGGAGCACCTTGTGGTCATGACCTCACATGTCAAAGTGCCTGCTAGTTGCCTCTGCCATTTGCTGCCTATTTGGCATCTATACAGATCATTCACCTTAGACACTGAGTGCAAAGGCACTACCAGCCAAATATATTTTGCTGCCTGTGGCAGAGCAACAAATGGTGAACCAACAGTCAAAATGGCATGATACCAATGCCTGGTCAAGTTATTTCTCCTCCTCACGGTCCAGAAAATCTCATAATCATCTATCCTGTTCCCTGCTGCATTAAATGACTTACAAATTACAGCCCTTTCATGACATGCAAAATCTTCTACTTGAGGTGGCAGGATCACATATCTAATAATAGGGCCAGCCCTGTTTAAGAATCAGAGGAGAGCCCTGCTGGATCAGACAAGGGCCTCTCTAGTTCAGCATTCTGTTCCTACAGCGGCCAATCAGACGCCTCTAGCAAGCCCACAGGGTCAGCCTGGACACAACAGCACTCTCCTGCTCATGTTTCCCAGCAACTCACATTCATGGGCACACTTCATCTGACATAAGAGGGAATATATAGCCAGAGTAAGTAGTAACCATTGACTGCCTTACTGTCTAATCCCATTTTAAAATCCAAGCTGATGGCCCTTACTGCTTCTCGTAGAAGCAAATGTCACAGCTTAACTTAACCTATGTGAAGAAGTACTTCCTTTTTATCATTCCTGAATCTTCTACCATTCAGCTTCAGTTGACCACCCTGCCCTTTTTACCCAGCTGCACACTGGATTGATATTTTTATCGATCCACAATCCCAGATCTCTCTTTTGGGCAACTACTGCTTGCTTGGATCACCTAACTGTGGAGATTTTCACATGGGGCCAAAATGCCCTCCCTCCTTGCTGGCCGGCTGTAAATGCAGCCATTATAAGGCTGCCTTTATGACTGGCCAGCTGAAATCCTGCTTGTTCTCCTGAGAGAACAGGCAGGAGGGAAATTTAAAACACACACACACAAAACAGCTGTCAAAGGAAGAAAGAAAATGCAAAAATAAATTTGAAAAAAAAAGTAACGGGGGGGGGGAGGATGCCACTTACCTGGATGTCCTGTTCTGGCCAGAAATGCTTGGCATGGAGCTCCTCCCCCATGCCTGTCATCGTGGAACAGGGGCGGGGCTCCTTTCCCCACATCCCTGATTCTGTGACAAACACAGAGGTGGTGTTCTATTCACGATATTTCATCGTGAATAGAATACCCTGGGAGCAGGACGGGAGTAGGATGGGAGCAGGACGGAAGCGGTTGACGTCATCAGAAAGGGAGCTCCTTTTTCGACCCTGTTTTGTGCCTGCCCCACAATATTGGCCCCATTTGAAAATCTCCTGTTAGTTGCTTCTACAGTTACAAATTTTTCACTTCAGCTTCAGCTTTGTGGACACTGAACTGCATATGCTGTTTTAAAGCCCATAGATTCAGTTTGAACAGATCATTTGGGAACTCTTTGCTACTTGTTTTAACTATGGTAAGTAATTTGGTGCCTTCTACACAATTTACTGCCCTGCTACTCACTCCAGATGATTTACAAACAAGTTTAAAAAGCAATAGTCCCCATAGGGGACTCAACTATTTACTGCAATTTTACATGGAAGCCCCCTATACCATGTTTTGTCTCCAATACCCCCAAAACTAAAATAAAGTGGAAATCCAGTCCCTTCCAGCTTTGCCTCCCCCTCCACATTTTTACAGCTGGTGTGGCCTATAGTGGATCCTGAGGTTGGAAAATTGCTACCTCCCTTCTCCCACTTTATATCCCTCCAGTGTGAGAACTGTCCATTTATTTCTGTTCTCTGTTTCCTGTTCTTTAATTGGTTACCAGAGGACCTGTCTCTTACCCCATGGCTGCTAGAGATCTTCTGATAGTCCAGGTAAAGAATGTGTACTAGATCATCCCCAATCTAAGTGCTGATTGATACTCTTGAAACTAAGCAATGTAGCCACAATGCATGTCTATTCAGAAGTAAGCTTCAACAAGCATAGGACTGCAGCCATAAGATTAAAATTTATCATTGCAGATACACCGATTCTCTTTCAGTATAATTTGTCTCTGTATATATTTATTATCTTCAATAATTTCCCATGTACACCAATTTAACTAGCACGGTCACATCTAATTCTGTGTTCCCCTAAGCACCAACCTTTAGCAGTGTTTGTGTGTGTATGTGCCTTTAAGTCTCCTGTCGACTTATAGCAACCCCATGAATTTCATACAGTCAAGGAATACTCAGAGGTGGTTTTGCCATTTCCTTCCTCTGAAATCTAGCCTACAGTACCTGTCATTCATTGGTAGTCTCCCATCCAAATACTAACCAAAGCTGACCCTGCATAACTTCCAAGAGCAGATGGGATCTTGTGCCTTTAGGGTACATCACTAAAACCATGTAGATTCCCACCAGAGGTCAGCAGCAAATAGAAGAAATATAAGCAGAAGTAATTTTACAGTTTTAACATACTGTACTTTAAAGGATTGTCTAGCTGTAGTTAGAACTTTACAGAATTCCAACTTTAAAAGATAATATTTGCAAAATGGGTATGAGTGTGTGCCTTTCACTTCACCTGTGGACTCTATACTATGGAATGACAGTTGTTCCTCTGTATCCACGAATTTGGTATCCATGGATTTAAGTATTCACGGTTGAAAATATTCTTTAAAAAATAATAATCCAAAAAGCAAACCTTGATTTTGCCATCTTATATAAGGGACACCATTTTGCTATGCCATTGCATATAATGGGACTTGAGTATTCACGGATTTTGGTGGCGGGGAGGGGGGATCCTGGAACCAAACCCCAGCAAATTTGAAGGGACAACTGTAATAGCTGCAGTTTTCCTGGTCTATTTATTCTGTTATCACACTTCCCTCTAGTGTCCTGTGTGGGTATGTGCAGTCTGAATCAAGTGATTTTCATCTCATTTTCTCAGCTATCAGGGAAGCCATCTCCATCGCCAGCACTCATAGCTGTAGCAGTGGAAGGAAAATGGAGGAAAAGCCACATTCTATTATGAATACTGTGGTGTGGCAACAATCCTACTCCACTGATGGCATAACCACTGACGTACCCATCCTAACTTGTCTACAGGGCAGATTTATTGTAGGTCTTTTCCTTTAGTCCCCCTCCTTTTCTTCTGTCTCATGTTCCTGTAGAGCAGTGATTCCCAAACTCCAGTTCTCTATGTTTTGGACTTCAACTCTAAGAAGTCCCAGCTGCCTTGGCCAATGATCAGGGGTTCTGGGAGCTGAAATCCAAAACGCCTGGAAGGAAAACCAGAGTTTGGGAAATACTGCTATAGATGATAAGCTTACAGTGAGGCTTTTCCATTTGCTTTTATTACTATAGTGCTATAGTGCCAAGGATAAGGAATGATGGGAGTTGCAGTCCAATATGTGAAGCACCCCATGCTCCTCATCAGTGGAATAGAACCTCTGCCTTCCTTCTAATATCTCTGCAATTATCTCTTGCTTGTTATGCTAGTGGTGGCAGAGTTAACCTATCAAGTGTCAGCAATAGAGGTGCGGCAGCAGCTGCTCCACCTATATCACCACCACCACCTCTTCAAAACTGGTAAGGTAAGCACCAGAGAGTGCTATGGCCCACCCAATCTGGCTGTGTTCCTGCTACCATGACATTTGAAAATACCATATACTGACCTATATTATGAGTCTACCTAACTCTGTAATGGCTGGCATCTGTTAGTGACATCAGAAGGCATGAAGTCCAATGTACACCCATGTATACCTTTGTCTTTTTCTGGTGATTGTAGAGGGCAAAATTCCTCCCTTATACAAAGACTAAAACCTCCTGATAACCCATCCTCCTCCTGTACCCCCCACAGTACCCCCCACAATAGTATCTGGTGGAGAAGGGAGCATAACCGAGAAGCACCAGGCTATATGACCCTCAGAGGTCCTGAAAGATTATGTTTCATTGTGTACCTGCCTATAGTCACATAGCTAGACGTTTTTCAGCCACCCACAGCAATTTACTGTCTACTAGATGGGGGGGGGGCAGGAGAAAGGTGAGTCCTGCTAGAAATGAGGGAATTTTGTAGTGCTGCCATGGTGGAACTTAATGATTTGTTTCTCAGTGCAGGATCTTGGCTAATTTCTTCTCCCAGGTCTTCCTAGCCTTGAGAAAAAGACCTGAGAACTGGACCTGAAGCCTTTGACATATAAACCACGTACTTTCCTCCTGAACTAAGGCTTCCAACCTCTCTCCATGCCAAATGCAGAGAAGGTACTGCATAAAAACATGGATATGAATAGGTAGCTTAGATGTTTAAACATGCTGTCCATTTTTCAAGACAGATTTGTTTCCTGTTAGTATCCTGATGCGGTTAATCACAAATGTTAAAATGCATGTGAATCATTCTCCATGACACTATGCTACTTGATTCCACAAGTGGCCCTCCAGAAGCTTGGGACTTCAATTCTGAGAAGACCCACCGGCATGGTCAATGGTAAAAGACTGTGGGAGTTGTTGTCCAAAAGAGCAGAGGGCTAAATGTTCCAACACCTAGTTTATACAATCTCAGTCTTCACAAGAATTTGTTTTTGTGCAAAACTGCAGTTATCTATGCCAGAAGAAAAAGGTGGAGCTAGTGCCGTCTATTACAGTATATGTAGAGTTAACACTAATCTACAGAAGTGATTTGGTGGCTACCTGACCACCGACAACAGAAACACATTGAAGTGTACTGACATATAGTGTCTTGCATTGGGACGGGAACGAGTAATCCTTCAGATGTTGCAGGACTGTAACACACATCATACATCATCACTGGTTATTCTGGCTCAGGCTCATGGGATCTGGAGTCCCAGAACATTTGGAGAGCCTAAGGTTCTATACCTCTGGGTCTTGCAGATTGTTACATTCACTGAGGCTTAGGAGCTATTTGGTGCTGGGTCACAGTACATCACACAGTTCTTAACTTTTGTATAAGGAATCTTGTATGAAACCAGGGCTGTGGAGTTGGTACACCTTTGACTCTGACTCCTCCATTTTTCTACTGTCCAACTTCAACTCTTTCATAAATGAAAAACATATATTAATTAGTTATAACCAATTTCCTGTAGTAAAATGGTAGCATAAGGCATTTTATCACCACCCCATGAATCATCAGGATATTTACATTGATAGAACTTAAACTATATTTATTCAATAAAGTATAAACAATAAATATTAAATGATCCAGTTCCATATATTGTTATAATAAGTTTTTTAAAAAACCAAAATAAAACCAAAGTCAGTACATTTCTACCAACTCTAACTCCATAGCCCCGTGTGAGACCTGCTCCCATTTCCTCTGATGAAGACAAGATTTTCTTCTCTCCAAACCCTCATTTAACAGGCACTTTTAATGTCACTAGAAATAGCCAGAGACAATCTTTGCTGATGTGTCCAAAAGATGCAGATTCAGCTAGCCGGTTCAGCAGCACATGACTGACTCATGGAGAGACGCAAAGGGCATTCTGGGGTATCTACACTTACATTTGAAAGCAGAGAGCAACTGAATACATCTATAATTTTCCAGGGCATTACCTGCTGCAGCAGTAATATAATTGTCATTCCCATAAAAACTAGACATCTCAACTTCTATACACTTAACAGGTTTTGCCTGAAGCTGGTTGTCAGTTTAACTAGTCCATTTTCACAGCAACTATCTGCTCATACATACAAAGTCCTACCCAACTGAAACCTTTTGCTTCTCCAAACAGATTGTTACATCTGGCACTAGGGTAGATTCAGCAACAGGGGGAAGTCCTATGTAGATAAATACTCTCACACACCTAAGAAACCACACAGAAGCAGATTTTCACAGCACCCATTCACTCCTATCCTATTTTTACAGCCCTGTGTTGTACAGGTAAAACTTTTGTCCTACATGATAGCCAGACTACTATAATAACATTCCTTGCTATCAGAAGGAAAGTTATACCTCACATTTTGTGACGGGGAAGTAGGAACTGTACAAAACATAGCCATACAAAAGAGAACTTTATCTGAGAGCCTACAAAGAGATCAACCCCCTGACCCCCATTTGGTTAGGAATCTATTTTTAGCTTATTGACAGTGCATGCCAACTAGCAGGACTTCACTCAGTCTGGTAAAATAAATTGCACAAGGAAATGCACAAGGTTTAGACTGTACTCTTCAAACTCTTGAGCATCAGAAAAATCTTTATGTACTGTTACATGGCTTCAAGTCATTTCTGACCTAAGGCCCTATCACAGGATTTCTTGGCAAGATTTTTTCAGAGAGGGTTTATCTTTGTCTTCTCCTGAGGCTGAGAGAGAGAGAGAGAGTGACTTGCCCAAGGTCACTCAGTAGGTTTCCATGGCTGAGCAAGGATTCAAAACCTGGTCTCCAGAGTCATAGGACTCTATCAGACTGGCATCTAAAAACACTGTAATTCCACTATTGAGGAAAGCAGAAACATAGTGGCATGATTACAGCAATGATTACATGTTGCTGTAACTGTGTGATACTATGCAGTAATTGTGTGATACTACTGCCACAGAATCATCACAGAACCGCAACTACCAATTTAAGAATGGGATTTTACTTCCATGATTTTGTATGGGTGAGGTTTCGGCTGTTCTTGTGAGAAGACGTAACTTTGTTTAAACACACAAAAAACACATAAATAACAAAAGAAATGAACAAATAAACATTTTAAAAACATACCAATAAAGAGTGACAGTTAATTAAAAAAGCATCCTGTGTGTCCTGTGTTCTCCTTGGGAAAGGGGAGGTAGAATAAAAGACCACCCACTTGTGCTGTAATCGCATGATTACAGTGGGATGTCGCACACTCATTAGTACTGCAAAGAGCAATATAGTCATGGATTTTCCTGTCAATAAAAAGTAATTAGTCATTAATGGGTGGAGCACACATTGATCATGGGAGAATGATGTCATGTGATAATGGGAACCCATTTGCGGTACGGTCACACTGTAATTCTGCAATTACAGCCCCATTTGATAAAGTCCATAGTCTACTGCTCAAACCACATCACAATAACTTTGTTTATTTATAGCCTGCTTTTCCTCCAAAACTTGGATGCAATGCAACTTATAAATGGAAACAAATAAAACATATTTTTTTAAAAACCCAAAAGATTTAGGGCTCCATATTTAGCCTTCTTCCACGAAATCCAGTTAAATCTCGCACTTGTCCAGATTAGTCATCTTTCTGTGACTAATCTGAACAAGCATCATCATGCTGCTCTGCTTCATGAACACTCTCCTACCCTTCATTATCAGAGCCCTTTGGACTTTTTCTTCTTTCTAACAGTAAATTTTAACCATTACATCTAAATGGACCTATACACCTTACTGATTTTTTTTAAAAAAAACTAGATCAACCTGGCTGCTCATCACCTTCAAATCCTGCTACCTCTCAATCCCAACCATGATTCACTCACCGCCTTCTTTTTATAGCACTTCAACCATTTTATCAGGGAATACATGGGACCTATTCAGGCTTAGATGAAGTACACTTATGTCTGGACTGTGCCACTTAAGATACCAGGTATGTGTGTGTAGTGTAATTAGCTATTCCTCTATATAAAATAATGTGAATATGAGTGTCGAAGTCAACCTGAAGAAAACGGAAGTTCTCTACCAGCCTGCACCACAGGATGAACACCACCATCCCCACATTGCCGGTGGCAAATCTGTGCTTAAGTCCGTTCAGCAGTTCACCTACTTGGAAGCATCATCTCCTCAGATGCCAAGACTGACAAATAGATCGATCACAGATTAGCAAAGGCATATAGCGCATTTGGAAGACTTTACAAAAGAGTCTGGAATAATAAACACGTGAGGCGAAGCACAAAAATCAGTGTGTATAGAGCCATTGTACTGTCTATTCTCCTTTACGGGTCTGAAACATGGGTCACCTATCGCCATCACTTGTGACTCCTCGAATGCTTTCATCAGTGCTGTATACGCACAATCCTAAATATACACTGGACTATGTGACAAATGTTGCTGTCCTTGAGCAAGCAGGGATCACCAGCATTCAGCACTGAGGCCATGATATTGAGAACACAGCTGTGCTGGGCAGGGCACATTTCTAGGATGAAGGACCATCGCCTCCCAAAAATAGTACTCTACGGTGAACTTGCCACAGGTCAGTGTAAGAGGGGCGCTCCAAAAAAGTGATACAAGGACTCCCTGAAACAACATCGCAGGCTCGGCCAAATTGATCAAATAGTCCACCCTGGCCTCACATCGGGAGGCATGGAGACGCACTTTCCACAATGCTGCAGCCTTATTTGAGAACTCATGCTGAACAAGTCTTGAAGAGAAATGACAATGCAGAAAGAATCACAACCCAGAAACATCCCCCAAGGAGACCTTCTGTTGTGCTTTCTGCAACCGGACTTGTTTATCTTGGATTGGCCTTTATAAGTCATCAGCACGCTTGCAGAAAGTGCAGGATGAGTCCTTCCTGAATCTTCATTTGCAAAGAAAAGCCAGAGAGAGATATATCATTTAGTCAGGAGCTGGCACTGAGTGAAATGTCTTCTTCTCCTCTCCTCCTCCATAAAAGAGTGTAAAGTTCTTGTCTAGGTTTCTGACTACAGTTGTCCCTTCATATTCACTGGGGTTTGGTTCCAGGACCCCCCATGGATACCAAAATCTGTGAATACTCAAGTCCCATTATATGCAATGGCACAGCTAAATGGTGTCCCTTATCAAGGTTTGCTTCTTGGATTATTATTTTTTTAATATTTTCAAGCTGTGAATACTTAAATCTGTGGATATGGAGGGACAACTGTAGTGTGTCCACTAAACATCCCATAACACACACCAATAGGAAACTACTATAGGAGGGAGAGGGCCAAGCTAAACTCTTTCAGGTTGACATGACACTGTTTTGTACAAAAAAGCATTCATGTCATGTCAACGCCCAGTTGCACCCTGAAACATACAGCCCAGACACAGGTTTGTCCCCTCACCTTCTGTTTGTGAGAACTAGGGGTTCATTTACACAGGCAAATATTCCTCTAAATATACCGCAAAGATAGCTCATTGTTCCCACGGATCGCACCACAGCATCGCCTCATTCAGAAGGGGGGAAGGTAAAACACCCAAATATAGCATGGCAAGGAATGTCGCTACTTTTGCTGGTATATTTGCAAAGTAGTGCATTATTGCTAGTGTAAACAACCATTCCACTAAGGGCTGCAGCAGAGCTGCACCGTGATTGGTTGCTATAATGAAGGGGTGGGCTTAAAAGAGGGGGAGTGAGGAAGGGAGATTCAGTAGCGATTAGGAAACTTATGAAAAATCCTCTCTGCTATTTTGCAAGCCAGTTTGCAAACAAAAAGGATTCCCAACAATTTTCAGTCAGGGAACATCTGTTCCCCACATAAAAGAATTCCTTCTCCTCCTCTCTGCTATTTTGCAAGTCTGTAAAGCTCTGTCTTGTCAGCTCTGCTTGGGGGAGGGGGAGAGAGAGAGAGAGAGAGAAACCATTTCACTAAGGGCTGCAGCAGAGCTGCACTGTGATTGGGGGAGGGAGGGGGAGAGAGAGAGAGAGAGACTTTTGTCTTTCTCCCTGCTATTCTGACAGTGTTTATTTGGCAAGAAAATGCTGTTAAGCAAGGAGAAAAAAACCTTCTCTTTGGAGTTTGATTTGTGGGCAGGGAGCTGGGGGCAGGAAGAGGCAAAGGGTGACATTCTTCGTCTTTCAGTTGTTAAGCACACAGAGTTGGGGCCAGGGCAGACATTCCTATGGCATTCCTTTGTCTCCTCTCCAATGCTTGGCCGTACCCCCACCACATTTGGCTGTGTGAATCTCAAAGCGGAAAAAATAAAAGAGCCACAAAATATAGCTGTGTAAACATACACCGTGTAAACTACCCACCACTGATGCGGGAAAGCACTAAAGTGCAACTTAACGTAATAAAACCAGCCGTGTAAATGAGCCCTAGGTTTCTGACTTAGTGTTGACAGAATTGTTTTCTGTTTGTTTTTAAAGCAGCACTTACCATTTCAGGAAAAACACATAGAAAACAGTAAAGTTAGTTAGTTAGTTATGGTTTATTTGATTAGTCAATTGACCATATCAAAACAACATCAATTAAAACAATTAACATTTAACATCAAACATTATATAAGAAGAAAGATAGATAAAAGATATATTAAAATATACTATAATATAAAGTTAATTAATTGAACCTGACCTGACTTAAGTAAAATATAACAAAATTCGATGAAACAAAATATGTTAAAATTAGAATTAAAATTACGAAAATTGCCAGTTAGTAATGATAATAAAATAATTTTCTGAATTAAGTAATACCAAATACATATAGTGATATGTTATCATCTTGCAGTTATATAAAATGATAAAATACAGAAGACAATAAAAGATTTAAATAAGTTCGTTATCTTTGCATGCTACCCCAATTTGTTCAATAAAATGAGTTCTTAATTGTATAGCTTTAGTTATAAACTTAGCCAGTCTAGTGACTACAAAAATATTTGTACTCTGAAGGAAGTAATTTAACCGTTTATTACAGTCCCAATGTGTATTTCTATCCAATAATGTCTGCAGGTACTGGGCCCTTACTGGAGCATATAATTGGCAATTGAATAGTACACGTGCAATGTCTTCTGTTTCAGGTGCTCCACAAACACATGTTCTCTCAGTGTATGGCACTTGATGATAGCGGCCGTATTTGACCATGGATTCAAGCAGTTCAAATCTCGCTCTGGTTACAGCTATTCTATGGTATTGAATCAGGCCCATTTCCAAGTATTTTTCTGTTTGGTAGGACAATTTATTTTGGGCCAACCATTTCAGTGACTTGATATTTACAAGTGTCTCGATGTCCATTTGGGCATTCACATCCAAGACTCTTTGTCTGAATATTGTTGTAACTGAATTGCCGACTGAAAATAGGTATTGCATTGAGAATCCAAGTTGTGGAATAATTTGTAAAAGCTGTTTAATCCATGAGGTGTGTTGAGATTGTAGTGTGCCCATTTGTTCTTCCAAACACATTTTTGGCAATCTATCAGCTTCCATATGAAGGATCTTCAACCAGTAATTAAAGACTTTAATTACTGCTATATTGTAAATAGAATGTATTCCTGTTTCAGCTCTTACTGCTGCTGCAGGAGTATTTCTGTCTGTCCCCAATATGGTCCTTAAAAAGCGTGCTTGATTTTGTTCGAATAGCAGAGCCTTTGTTAGGCCCCACAGTTCAGCACCATATGTAAGAGCTGGTACTATTTTTGCCTTGTAGACCTTTAAGATAGGGAGCAGAGAAGTTGGATGATTATAACTGAGTAGTTTGGTTAACATTTTAGAGTGTACTGTGGCCTTTGTAGTACCTTGTTTGAAATGATTGGTCCAAATTCCTGTGTCCGAGAAGACAACCCCTAGATATGAGAAGAAATCTATTTGTTTTATAGGTTTCCCGTCCAAATACCAATTGTATTTGGTCCGTTTTCCCCCAAAACCACCACTTTAGATTTGGACTTGTTGATATTCAAACTGTTTGAATCGCAGTATGTACCAAATTTCCTTAGTAATCTTCTCAGGCCTACTTGTGAATATGCCATTAAAACCATGTCATCAGCATACAGGAGAATGTTAATATGTCTATTAAGGATCTTTGGCATGTGAACATCCGTAGAATGGAGAAATCCTGGGATGTCATTAACATAGAGACTGAATAGTATTGGGGCCAGGATGCATCCTTGCCTAACACCTCTATGGGTGGGTATATTCTGTGTAAGAGAGCCGTTGACTCCAGTGCGAACTTTCAAGCATGTATTTGTATAAAGGGCCTTTATCAGATGTAAAAGTCTAGGCTCTATATTTAACATAGTCAGTTTCCTGCATAGAATGTCTCTATTTATGGAGTCAAATGCTGTACTGAGATCAATAAAAGATGTAAACAAATACTTGCCATGTGTTACATATTTAGTAATAAGGTGGTGTAAAATGAAGCAGTTGTCAGTTGTGGAATACCCAGAATATCCTGCCTGTTCTTCTATTAGTATATTTTCCTCAGTTGCCCAGTCCTCTATTTTACTCAGTAGATGTTTTGCATACATCTTAGCTGTTATATCAATGAGACTTATGGGTCTGTAATTTCTGGGGTCTTCCTTATCTCCTTTTTTGTATATGGGGACTATGATGGAAAGTTCCCATCCTGCAGGAATGTATCCAGTACTGTCTATGTATGTGAACAGTCCTGCTAGCAGTGGAGCCCACCAATCAGTATAAGCCTTAAATAGTTCCAGAGGCAGGAAATCTTCTCTAGGTGCCTTATTAGATTTTAAGGACTGAATAATGTGTTTGATTTCTAACACTGACACTGGTTGCCAAGAAGGAAAGTTAGCAAAAGATGTATTTGCTGATGTCTTCTTTACTGTAGGATCCTGGTTAGGATTGGCAAACAAAGTAATGTAAAAATCCTCCCAAACTGAAGCTGAGATGGGGATATCAATTAATAGTTTACGCTCTTTCAGCATGCCAGATACAGTATTCCAAAAAAAGGCTGAGTTTGACTGTTTTGCTGACTTTTCTAGCTCGGACCAAACTGTAGCTGTGTACTGAGCCTTCTTGGTAACTGTTAACTTCTTATAATTGCGTCTCAGCTCTAGCATCTTAGCATGATTGGATGGTGTAGGATTTCTTTGGGTTAAGCGCATAGCTGCTTTTAAGGTCTTTTTTGAGCGAGAGCAATCAAGATTGAACCAATTGGATCGTGTGCGCTGATAGTTATTGGCTGGAAGTTTGCCTATTAAGAAGTTTTTTAACATGCAACACAGGTTGCCATACCCAGTAAGGATACCATTTGGATCTTGTGTGGATATATCAACCATTTTCATCCAGGACTGGGCTCTTTCAGAGGTCATAAAGCTATGAATTGCCTTAATGTCCACTTTGGACCATTTGATCCTCCTGTTTTGCCTTACTTCAAGATTAGCTAGTAGCCTCTTATCTTGTGATGTAGATGGTCTTAAATCCGAGCTACTATAAAAGTTGGTTGCTACTGGTTGATGGTCACTGTCTTCTCTCACATAGACTTGAATATCTGAAAATAGATTGATGTTATCTATTGAGACACATATAAAATCCAGAACACTGCTGGCATTCCCTGCATGAAATGTGAAAGGATATATGAAGCCATTGTCTTTGCCACCTAAAACATGGAGATTACATGTATATAACAGGGTGATCAATTTGGTGCCTGCCATATTCCTTTTGGAGTCTCTGGAGTGCCAGTGTGGATAATTTTGAAGATATTCCATAGGTATGATACCCAAATGTACATAATCATACAAAGAGGCCCCCACCCTAGCATTAAAGTCCCCTAGTAAAATCATAATTGCTTTAGGATGTTTTATCTTTATCTCTAGGATTGTCTTTTCTAATTGTATCCAAATATCTGGTGAGAATCAGGGAGAGGAATGAGGGAGTAAATATACATTTAGCAGCATAACTTCAGTTGATTTATATTTAAATTGAGTAGCTAAAAGATAGAAAATATCTTCCCCCAAAACCAATTGATTCCCCTGCCAGCCCAAATCAGCCCTGGCGAACACACACAATCCTCCTGAAGCCCGCCCTTTTGAGTTGAATTTACGTGCTGGGGTGGACCAGGATATAAATCCTGGTAAGTAAGTTTCTTCATCATCAATCGTTAGCCAAGTCTCTTGGAGTGCTATGATGTCAAATTTAAGAAGAAATTCCAGCAAATCTCCGACATTCTGTTTTTCCATCCAGCTATATTCCATGTCAAAAACCAAGTGGAACTTGCCTGTTTGTTATTAGAGGGGATAGCTGACAATACACTGAGATCTGTTGTTAGATGGTGTGTTCCATGCAGTCATTCTGTGTTGGAAATAGGATCCAAAGTTCCTTCAATGTCCAGGAAATCATATTGATAGAGTTTTGGCTTACCTTTACCACTCTTTTGCTGCTCCATAAAGTCAGGGGGATTTTGTGGTGATTCACACATTGAGTGAGGACCATTGTCAGATTGCTGTATTATATCAATATCAAAAGCTAGTAAATTTGGAATTCTTCTTTCTGACTCTGTGGTTACCTTTATCATTATTTCCTTTGATTCCTGGGGTTGGATTATGCCTAGGGGGCTGGAGGGAGTATCTGTTGTTTGATTGTTAGAACTACAGTTGTTCATCTTGTATTCCTGATTTATCTCATCATCTGGCTCTATTTGTTGTACTGTAGGTTTTAGCCAATCATAGCCTTTAAGGCAGTTAAATAACCCTGCTTGTTTAACATCAATATCTGTCTTATTGTTCTTTAGAGTTGCTGAGTTCTGTACTGTTTTTACTGGCACCAGTGTGGGATGGATTAAAACTGGTTCAAGGGACTCCATGTTGGAATTATTCAGATCTGGGTTCCACACAGCTGAAAGGGTATCATAAATTCCAGCTGGGTCTTTCTCAAGATGGTTGCTGTTTGGTTGAGTGCCTGGTAAAGTCAAGTCAATTAATGGTTTAGCTACTTTGTGGGTTGCTACTAAAGTTTCTCTCAAATCATTCAGTCTTTTAATAATATCAACCTGTTCCAAATCTGACAGAATACTGAAGGAGTTAATCAGATTTTCTTCCAAGGGATTATTTACACTCTGTCTTGATGTGCAGTGCACAGATTGTTTGCCTAAGCCAACATCACTATGTGGCAAATCTGTTGGAATATCCTTAAAGTTGTCTAAAATCAGGTTGTCACATTTGTTCTTCGGGGTGATGATACTCTGTGATCCAGAGTTGGTTAAAAGTGGGCCAAGTTCCTTTGAACAAAACACCCGTTTAGGGAAAATTGAAAAAAGATGTAGAAATGACCTCATTTTAAACAGCATGCTGGAGATTATAGGTCGCCTAAAAATCAGTAAAATCCTCTCATAACCTCTGCTAGGTGGGAGACACTCAGCCTTCTGCAAGTCAATCAGCTGCCTTTCACAGTGTAGTAACTGACTTAGGAGATTTTCAGACTACACTCTTATAGTTTTACTATTCCACTTTAATTGATCTGGCTTCCTGCTGTGGAATTCCAGGGTTTGTAGTTTAGTGAGGCCTAAGAGCTCTCTGGCTGAGAGTTGCAAATGCCCCTCCCTAAACTGCAAATTCCAGGATTCAACAGGAGGCAGCCATAGCAAATATAGTGGAACAGTAACACTATAACAGTGTTGTCTGAAAATCTAGTTAGAGACAAAATAATTGCTTTTTTTGAAGCCCATCATCCTTTATTAACTCTATTGTTTGATATTTGTAGAGTGATTTGATTAGGTTGCAAATAGTAATTGTAATTGAAGTGCCTTGGTCTCTTGGGTGTGTGTTCACAAAGTATTTGTTTCTCCCCTCTCTCCATGTCAGTGGTCAGCTGTCTCTGATCACCACCCTCTCTCCTCTTTGAAGCCCAAGTAGAAGTAAGGTTACCAGAATCTTCCTTGTTAGCTGCTTTTGTAGTACACGGTATACATTTCATGCAAAAGTTCTGTGCTTTGGCAGCAGTATCTTTTGGCTGATTTTCTATGAACTTTGTGAAATCCTACTTTAAGGAATCTACTTTGCTTTTAACTGTGGACAGCTGCTCAAAAATAGAAATAACCGTTTGTGCTGTCAACAAACACTGTCTTGTTAGTAGGTCATTTGTATTGTTGTTCTTTAACTTTGTTGGGTTTGTATTTACACTCCTATTCTGTAAGAGCTGTGCAGCTGCTGAGAAAAATGCTGCTGTCTGGGTCTGTTCAAGTGGGGAGGCAACCTCTTCTAAAGAGGAGGACAGATTTATAGTTTGCTGGCATTCTGCCTTTGCTTGAAAATCACACTCTAAGGTGTCACATCCACCAGAAAGTTTAGGAGGATTTAAGTTACTTACATGAGGTGGTTGTCTATTTGTTAGAAAGCAGTCAACTTTCAACTGTTTCTTGGGCTTAGGTACGACTTGTGAAGCAGAGGGAGTTTGTTGTCTCTTCTTTCTTTTTCCCATAATGATGATAATGTCCCAAAGTTGTTTAATTTAATGCCTTTAGGCCAGATTTTCTCTGATGTTTCTGCTCTTTCTGGGCTTTGAAGTTAATAAAAACAAACTTTGGAATAGTAGCTCTTCACAGCGGCTGTTGCCTCAGCGCCATCTTGCCTCTGTCTGGATGAAAACAGTAAAGAGAATAACACATATGCATGCAAAAAACAGGTTTTCAGAACAGGAAAGGACAAGAGGGAAATCAAAGATGACAAAGGTGCTGGCATAGATACAGTTTCAGCTTGATGGTTAATCTAGCTCTGGGAAGAATAAAAGGCCTTCTGCTCCTTGTACCCTTTGAAATGCAAAAAAGGAACAACCATTTCCTCATCAGGGGAAGAAAAAAACAGCTGATTCCCAAGAGGGAAAATACACGCAGTTTCCTGTCCCCTGCCCGCAGTTCTGCATTGTCCTATCTCTCTCTGGCTTTTCTTCGCAAATGAAGATTCAGGAAGGACTCATCCCGCGCTTTCTGCAAGCGTGCTGATGACTAAAAAGGCCAATCCGAGATAAACAAGTCCGGTTGCAGAAAGCACAACAGAAGGTCTCCTTGGGTGATGTTTCCAGGTTGTGATTCTTTCTGCACTGTCATTCCTCTTCAAGACTTGTTTGGCATGAGTTCTCAAATAAGGCTGCAGCATTGTGGATAGTGCATTTCCTATTCTCTCTCTCTCTCTCTCTGGCTTTTCTTCGCAAACGAAGATTCAGGAAGGACTCATCCCGCGCCTTCTGCAAGCGCGCTGATGACTAAAAAGGCCAATCCGAGACAAACAAGTCCGGTTGCAAAAAGTGCAGCAGAAGGTCTCCTTGGGTGATGTTTTTGGGTTGTGATTCTTTCTGCGTTGTCGTTTCTCTTCAAGACTTGTTCGTCGTGAGTTCTCAAATAAGGCTGCAGCATTGTGGATATTGCGTCTCCATGCCTCCCGATGTGAGGCCAGGGCGGACCACCGTTGGTGATCAATCTGGCCAAGCCTGAGATGTTGTTTCAGGGAGTCCTTGTATCGCTTTTTTGGAGCGCCCCTCCCACGCTGACCCGTGGCGAGTTCACCGTAGAGTAGTATTTTTGGGAGGCGATGGTCCTCCATCCTAGAAACGTGCCCTGCCCAGCGCAGCTGTGTTCTCAATATCATGGCCTCAATGCTGGTGATCCCTGCTTGTTCAAGGACAGCAACATTCGTCACATAGTCAGTCCAGTGTATATTTAGGATTGTGCGTAGACAGCGCTGATGAAAGCGCTCGAGGAGTCGTAGGTGGTGGCGATAGGTAACCCATGTTTCAGATCCATAAAGGAGGATAGACAGTACAATGGCTCTATACACACTGATTTTTGTGCTTTGCCTCAGGTGTTTATTGCTCCAGACTCTTTTGTGAAGTCTTCCAAATGCACTATATGCCTTTGCTAATCTGTGATCGATCTCTTTGTCAATCTTGGCATCTGAGGAGATGATGCTTCCCAGGTAGGTGAACTGCTGAACGGACTTGAGCACTGATTTGCCGACGGCAATGTGGGGATGGTGGTGTTCGTCCTGTGGTGCAGGCTGGTAAAGAACTTCTGTTTTCTTCAGGTTGACTTCTAGCCCAAACAGCTCTGCAGCTGTTGCAAAGCAGGACGTTAGGCGCTGCAGAGCTGCTTCTGTGTGGGCAACAAGGGCAGCATCATCGGCGAAGAGCAGCTCGCGGACTAGATAGTTTAGAGTCTTAGTGTGAGCCCTCAGACGGCTTAAGTTAAACAAGCTACCATCAGTACGGTAGCGTATATAGATGCCGTCGTCTTCTTCAAGCTCTGCCATAGCCCTTTGGAGCATCGTGCTAAAGAAGATTGTAAATAAAGTTGGTGCAAGAACACAACCTTGCTTCACTCCATTAGTTATTAGAAAGGGCTCTGAAAGAGCATCGCCATATCTGACTTGACCACGCTGGCCCTCGTGTAGCAAGATAATCATTTTAAGGAATTTGGGGGGACATCCTAGTTTTTCCAGGATCTGCCACAGACCTTTTCTACTTACAGTGTCAAAGGCTTTGGTGAGGTCGACAAATGTTACATAGAGACCCTTGTTCTGCTCCCTACATTTTTCTTGCAGTTGCCTAAGGGCAAATACCATGTCTGTAGTACTCCTATTGGCTCTGAAGCCACATTGGCTTTCAGGGAGAAGTTCTTCTGCAATAGCAGGAACTAATCTGTTCAGGAGTATCCTTGCAAGGATTTTTCCAGCAATAGAGAGCAGTGTTATGCCTCGATAGTTTGAGCAGTCGGATTTTGCTCCTTTTTTCTTGTACAGGGTGATGATGACTGCATCTCGGAGGTCTGATGGCAGTTCCCCTTTTTCCCAGCAATTCACAAGGAATTCGTGGAATTTTTCGTGGAGTGCATGACCTCCGTGTTTCCAAACTTCAGGTGGGATTCCATCAATCCCAGCTGCCTTGCCGTTTTTCATCTGCTGTATGGCCATAAGGGTCTCTTCCAAAGTGGGAGCTATGTCCAATTCATTTTTCATTGGTTTTTGTGTCATATGTTGGATAGCTGAGGCTTGGACTACTCGGTTGGCGCTAAAGAGACTTTGAAAATGTTCAGCCCAACGATTTAGGATGGAGGCTTTATCAGTAATTAATGTTTGACCATCTGTACTGTATAAGGAGCTTTGGACCTGATAAGTAGGTCCAAACACTGCTTTAAGAGCTTCATAAAATCCTCTATGATCACCCAGATCTGCACAGCGTTGTGTCTTTTCTGCTAAATTGATCCACCACTTGTTCTGCATGTCTCGGAGTTTTTGTTGTAGTTTGCTACATGTGAGGCGGAAAGCTGCTTTTCTTACATGACAGGTTGGCTGGGCGAGGTATGCCTGGTGAGCAGCTCTCTTCCTTGCCAACAGCTCCTGGATCTCTTGGTTGTTTTCATCAAACCAGTCTTGATTTTTCTTGTGGGAGAACCCGAGGGATTCTTCTGCAGACTGGAGGATACTGTTTTTGATATGTTGCCAAAGCACTGTAGGAGAAGGATCTGTAGGATGGTCTTCAAGTTTCGTTTGTAGGTTTGCCTGGAAGTTGTCTCTCATGGTAGCTTGTTGAAGATTGTTGACTTGGAGCCTCTTCTTTAAGATGCCACCCCTCTTAGGTTTGAACTTAAGATGAAGATTTAGTTTACATCTGACGAGGCGATGATCTGTTTGGCATTCTGCACTGGGCATCACTCGGGTATGACGGACATCACGAATGTCTCTCTGACGGACTAGAACGTAGTCAATGAGGTGCCAATGTTTGGATCGGGGATGCATCCAGGTTGTCTTCAAGCTATCTTTCTGCTGAAAGATTGTGTTTGTAATAGTCAGCTGTTGTTCTGCACAGAACTCTAGCAGGAGGCGTCCGTTATCATTGCAATTTCCAACACCATGCTTGCCTAAGACACCTTTCCAGGCTTCGGAATTCTTTCCTACTCTGGCATTGAAATCACCAAGTATAATAATTTTATCTTCTACGGGGACTTTTTGTATGAGTTGGCGTAGGTCTGTGTAGAATTTGTCTTTCTCTACAGGGTCGGCTTGCATAGTTGGGGCATATACACTAAAGAGAACAACATGTGCGAGGCGTAAGGAAATAATGCGATCAGAGTGTCCTGTTGGCAAGGTTTCGAGTTTGGAGGCAATGGAGTTTTTAATCATGAAGCCTACTCCTGAAAGATGTTTTTCGGTTTTGGGTTTGCCAGACCAGTAGAGTGTGTAGCCGGCGCCATGTTCTTTAAGGCTGCCTTCCTCATGGAAGCGAACTTCACTAAGAGCAGCGATGTCAATATTAAGCCGTGATAGTTCAAGGGCTATTAGGGCAGAACGACGCTCAGGCCGTCCACTATCTTTAGAGTCTTGCATGGTTCTGATGTTCCAGCATGCAAGTGTCAGTTTATTTACACCTTTGGAGGCCGGTGTGTGCCTTTGTTTCTTTGCCTTGGTTTGACCGCATCAGAAGATTCCCGTTGGCCGCGGCTAGCCAACCAGGTAGTTGGGGATGAGCTTTCTTTAGGCCACCTTTTCTAGGCCCCTCTCCATATGGAGCAAGCAGTGCTCTCCTTAAAAAAGGCTGCTTGGTCGTTCAGAATGCTGCCGAACAAGACTGTCATCTCCCGGGTCAGGCTTGAGCGACCAATGTCCTGAACCGCCTGCATGCAGGGTTGGGGCTGCGGCTTCCAGTGCATCTTTACACCTGCCGGTTTCGTCCCTCGCCAGTCGCTACAGGGCTTTTTTGGAAATGGATTTGTCCTTCGAGCCTGTGCAATGGATTTTTCTGGTGGAGCGCAGCGTGCACAGAACTGGCCTCACCCTTTAAACCAGAGATTCATCTGCCGTGGCCTTGCAAGCATGGACGTGGCAGCGAGGTCCTCGGGCCGTAGGTTTGATTAGAGTTTCCTTCTCTTAGATGGTTGACCTTACAGGGTTGGACGAGCACCATCTGCCCGGGTTTGGGATTAGAGTTTTCCTTCTCCTAGGACGGTTGCCATAAGGCTAGAGAGCCCATCCTGCCCTTTGACGCTCTTTGTCAGACCCTTCGGTTTTGACCTGTCTGGCATGGGAGACCCTACCGGTGGCTATTATGCCACCGCCAGCATAGCTCAAAACGTCATTAGGGTACGCAAGCCTCTCTCCCACGACAAGGGGGCGTCAATGGAGAGGGCATTTCCTATAATAATGCGCTAAATGCCATAATATTGTAAGATGGCCCGGACAGCTAGTCACTCAGAATTCTTCAGTATATGGGGGTAAATTTTGTCTAGGTTCATGTAATCAGTATCTAGGGTTTGCTAAAGAGAATGAATTACAGATTTCTCCTACCCCCTTTGAATTCAGGCTTAGTATCATATTGGTCATTGATTCTATTTCCCAGGGTTGTCAAATAAAGTTGCCAAAAATTGTTTTAGCAGAAGTAAAAAAAAAAAAAATACCCCCAAACCAACAGATAAAATGCAGAGAACATTTTTGGCAGACAGATCTGTTACCATGGTAATTAATCCAGGTTCTCAGCTGTCATGTTCATTAGATGTATCTAGCTTTCAAATTTTTCTGAGTTCTATTGGCAGAGACTTAATCCAAATTTCTTGAAAATGGACGGTCTTTCAAAAGGCTGAAATAACACAGACAGTACAGTAGCCAAATTAGCAATTTTACATACAACAATAAAGCCAAAAAAAGCTCTCTTTTTTGTTCATGGTGATAAACCATAGACTTCTCGTTTTCATTTCTCATTTTCATTTCCCATTTTCCTACAGCACACAGATGCAAGAAACAAATACACAGAGAAAGATACCCTCACTCACACTACAGACAGTACATGGACTAACTCAGACTTAACAGCCAAACAAGGCAGGCAGGCAAAAACAGGCCAAAGACATTTTCTAACTGAGACTACACTCCTAATAGATTAGCAAATGTCAACCCATCCCCACATTCCTCACTTGATCATTCTGGCCAGTCACTAACCCCTAAATTCACCTGTCTGGCAGGATTGTTATGGGGTCAAAAATAGAGAGATCTTTAGTTCTTGGAGAAAAGGCAAAAAGTATATATAACAGAAGTCAGTAACAAAGTAGACATACTCGAACGATGTTACTGCTATACTTTATTATTAACAGCTGAAAATAGCACCTCCACCCCCCCACACACACACATAAAATTGTCAACTGTGCATCATATATGGTAGTACTTTACTGGTTTGCGGTAGAGATAAGATGCAGTCTATTTGTACATTTTATCTGGTTAGAGACTCGGAGTGGGGAGGAGCTAAGTCCTGAAGATTGCCACCATAATTATTTTCAGAAATGGAAGGAACTATGATAATCATCAGTCAACCCCAATGGGCCTGGCACACACATGCTGGCCCAGGTATTGACTCTAGATGTTTGCCACTGACCTCAGCACCTGTCACTCTCTGGGTCGTTGTTGGGGGCTGGAGTTTCTGCTCTACTGACTATGGAAAGGTTATGTGAATGGTGACAAAAGGCATAGTAGTTTATCTTTAGGAGAGAGAAAAAACAAACAAACATAGCCTGCACCTTTATCCTGAGTGAGTGAGTGTGCTCATAGGGAGCTAGGGAAACACTTCCCAGCAAATAACAGAAACATTCACTGTAGGCACCAACCAGGAGTGCTGAGAAATCAGTAGACAGAATTGGCTGGTATGAAATATAGACCATTACCACTATACTCAATAGTTTTACACTAGATACAAAGCATGGGATATCAATAGAGGACAATTTTTATTGTCTAAAGAATTCACAGAAGATTAATACAGTAAATATAGAATCATAGAGTTGGAAGAGACCTCAAGGGCCATCCAGTCCAACCCTGTGCCATGCAGGAATACACAATCACATCATTCCAGACAGATGGCCATCAAGCCTCTGTTCAAAATCCTCTAAAGGAGACTCCACCACACTAAGAAGCAGTGCATTCCACTTCCAAACAGCTCTTACTGTCAGGAAGTTCTTCCTAATGTTTAGGTGGAATCTCTTTTCCTGTAGTTTGAACCCATTGCTCCGTGTCCTAGTCTCTGGAGCAGCATAAAACAAGCTTGCCCCATCCTCAGTATGACATCCCTTCAAATATTTAAACATGGCTATCATGTCCCCTCTCAACCTTCTCTTCTCCAGACTAAACATGCCCAGCTCCCTAAGCCACTCCTCATACGGCATGGCTTCCAGACATCCCACCATCCTGGTCGCCCTCCTGTGGACATGTTCCAGCTTCTCAGTATTCTTCCTGAATTGTGGTGCCCAAAACTGGACACAGTATTCCAGGTGAGGTCTGACCAAAGAAGAATAGAGTGGCACTGTTATTTCCCTTGATCTAGACACTATACTCCTATTAATGCAGCCTAGAACCACATTGGCTTTTTTAGCTGCTGCATCATACTGCTGACTCATGTTCACCTTTTGGTGCACTAAGACTTCTAGATCCTTTTCACATGTACTGTCCTCAAGCCATGTGTCATCCATCCTATATCTGTGCATTTCATTTTTACTGCCCAAGTGTAGTATCCTAGATTGCTCCCTGTTGAAATTCATTTTGTTAGTACATTCGCAGGGGTTAGGGCTGCAAGACAACCGCAAATGTGAAAAAACCATGAATAAAAAATAGGTCATGCCACGCCCTCCTGGAAACCCCCCCCCCGCCCTCCCAGAAGCAGCAATTGGGACTTCTACACTGCATTAAGTAGTTTCCAATATGTGTTAGCTAATTGCCCCCACAAGCTGGGTACTCATTTTACCGACCTACGAAAGGATGGAAGGCTGAGTGAACCTTGGAGCCCACTGGAATTGAACTTGCAATGTGGTGACTTGCGGTACTCGCATTTAACCACTGCACCACCAGGGCTATCAAAAAAACGAGAGATAAGATTAGTCTGACATGACTTGTTTTTGAGAAATTCATGTTGGTTTTGAGAAATCCATTGTTTTCCTGTACTGCTGAAGTGAGGCAGGAGAAATACTTGGACTTAATTCTTATCTATCTATCTATCTATCTATCTACCTATCTATATACCTCCAGTGGCAAACTAGGTCTAACAATATTGGTTGCCAGGACACAAAGGGTGCCCATGCACAACTATAAGACTACTTCCCTCCATAGCAATCAATCAGGGTGAGGGTGGCACGCCCTGATTGGCACTTACTTTCGCCAGGTGGGGAAGGGGAAAATAACAATGGCGGCCCCCATGCTGGCCGCCACATAGGCCACGGGGGCCAACCAGGCAAGGGGAGCCAACCGGGTTGCAAACGGAGCTGCTGGGCAAGGTGTGTTCAACAGCTCTATAACAGGAGAACAGTTTGTTTTGGTTTTATAACCTTAGCCTCTGTCCCTGATCAAGATAAATTCATTTTTTAAAAATTCAGGTGGCAGATACTAAGGACATGACTAGACAAAAGTAAATTATTTTTATGGATAGAAATGGGGGGGAGGAGAGAACAGTTGCTCTCTGTGTTCTGAGTACTGAGGAGATAGGAGTCGCTACCACAACAAATCCAGGAGATGCTCTGTATTGTCTCTATGCAGCACCACTGCTTTTCCATTGATCTGGAATATTTGAATCAATCAGCCAGTCCATCTGTTAACAGTGATCATAGAAAAATGTAAAAAAAAAAAAAAAGCATGTCGTTCTTGTTGGGGGTGGTGGGCCAGTGGTGTAGCTAGAGCTTTTGCTGCCTGGGGTGGTCCCTGAGTTTGCCGCCCATCTCAATACACTTGTCAATACCCGACACCCCCTAGCTACTCCACTGGAGCAAGCTTGTTTTCTGCTGCTCCAGAGACTAGGATATGGACCAATGAATTCAAACTGCAGGAAAAGAGATTCCACCTAAACATTAGGAAGAACTTCCTGGCAGCAAGAGCTGTTCTGTTATCCAAAATGCTCCTTGGAAAATTCCAAGAAAATATCGAGTTTCTAATATGTTAGGGAAATTAGCAGCAACTCGACTAGCTATGCAAGAGGGGGTAACAATGGAATCTTTTAAACCTTTGTCTACCAGTAATAGTCTGGATGGAATACGTACACATTTAAAATTAAGTATGGTTTTTTTTTTTATTAAGGAGTTCAAAAATAACACCACACACACACACATATTCACCCAAAGAAAGCATTCACACAAGGCTATAGAAAAACAGTAGGAGAACTTGGATAGAGGGTAGCAAGAGGATTTTGAAGTGATATAGACCTGTCCTGTAGTCAATCTGGCAGAGTGGATGGAGGAACCTGGGTTGGCTAACACAAGAGTAAGAGAGTTTCCCCCCATTACAACTGTGCGCTGGATTGGCTAACACAGAGCAACAGAGCTTCCCCCTGTTATTGACTGTGCGCAATGAGGCATATTTTGGGGGGGTCTTTTATACCTCCAAATACACCTGAGGGGATTGGTCGCTTCATGGGTTGAAACAATGAATTCCATGAGCCTTTTTTGGATTGCACAATGAGTTTCCTGGTCTTGACAAAAGGTGGGAAAGATGCTAAATGTGTTTTTTAATGTCCAGTGATTGGATTTTAACAGCTTTGAGCAACGCCTTTAAGGTAGGGGGCTGAGGAAAGGAAATTTCACAATCAGCAAATACAAAAGGGTTTCTCCATCCATTAACCTCCCATTTATGTGGAATATGTCTTCTTTTGGCCCTTCAGCCCCAGGCCTTCCTTTCCAGGGAAAAACAAAAATGACCTTTTTCTGAGACCATCCTGTCTTTTACCCTTGTAAAAGGCCACATTAATGAAGCAAGCTTGGCTAGTCTCTGAGGCCTGTGAAAATGTGGTGTAGGGCAATGGTAACATTCCAAAAGTGGGGTGCCTTGGAAGTAGGGTTACAGTTCGGTAATTGAATGCACTGCCTCAGAGTGTGGTGGAGTCTCCTTCTTTGGAGGTTTTTAAGCAGAGGCTGGATGGCCATCTGTCATGAGGGCTTTGATTGTGTGTTCCTGCAGGGCAGAAGCAGATTGGATGGGATGGCCCTTGGAGTCTCTTCTTTGGGCCCTTGGGCTCTCTTATATGATCCTAGGCTGCATTCAGAGCCTGGAAAAGTTACTTTTGGATTACACCTCCCAGAATCCCCCTGCCAGCACTCTCCCAAGGTCTGGTTGCATTGTTCCTTTTTCAGCATTCTCTAGTCCAGTGGTTCTTAACCTGGGGTCTGTGATGTCCTCACAGGGGGTCCACAAAGGCTTGAAGGCTGTTTGCCCCACTTCCTCACAGCAGTGGAGCAGCCACGTGACAGGAACCAAGGCAAAGGCTGGCTGGCTGGCTTGGCCTGTGCATTGCCCTTTGATCTACTCCAGCTACAAAACTGCAGGAAGAAGCAAGAGTGCCTCTGAGGGAAAGTTTAATGGCTGGTGTAATTGTGTTGTTGTTGTTAGCTATTAAGGGTTTTAAATCTTGAGTTAAGTCTTGGGGCAACAAAGGATATTTAAAGGGGGTCCCTGGTAAAGAAAAGGTTAAGAACCACTGCTCTAGCCCAGTGGCTCTCCCATAACACTAATGGGATACTGGTGTTTTAGTGACAACAATAAAATCATTGTTCCCAGTAATGTTACTCCAATTTTTAATTTACAGTATATTCTTTATTTTTTCCATTAAAAGAGCCAGGGTGGTGTAGTAGTTTCAGCATTGCACTATGACTTGGATAGCAGGGTTTGAATCCTTACTCAGCCATGAAAACCCACTGGGTGACCTTCAGCAAGTCACTCTCTCTCAGCCTCAAATGAAGGCACACACCCTTTGAACAAATCTTACCGAGAACACCCAATGATAGGTTTGCCTTACTCAGAAATTACTTGAAGGCACACAATAACAATAACAAGAAAAGTGGATGCAAATGTATAAATGTTCTTCTCATAAGAAGTAGATTTTTGTTTCTATCATGGTATGATCCAGGTTGTTAGAATGATTGGTGGGTCTTATGGTATGAAAGATTGAGAACCACTGCTCTAGGCCAACTTGCATGATTAAACATAAAAGAAAGCATGACAAATGGGGCAATCCTACCAGCTTCTCAGTCAGCCCCTGTAGCTATATTTTTAAACACAGTATGATATGGGAGACCACCAATGAATACCAGATGCTATAGGCTCTATTTCAGAGGAAGGAACTGGCCAAAGCACCTCTGAGTCTTCCTTGCCTAAGAAAACCCTGTGAAATTAATGGGGCCGTCAAAAGGCAACTTGAAGGCACATAGGCAAATACAAATTCATTTTGCAGGCTGAACTCAGTTGCAGCAAGGGGAGTAAGCTGAGGACAAAAGGGGAAAGGGAGGGAGGGGAGAGAAACCAGGACATGTTAAGAGCAGCTGGAAAGATGGGATAGAAGGAACTGATCTGGGGTGTGGCTGCCCAATGGGAACCTTGGAAGGCAGAAGAGGAGGGCACCCTTCTTCCCAGTACAGGCAGGAGAAGGAAAGAAGAGAGATCACAGGAAGGAAGGAAGGAAGGAAGGAAGGAAGGAAGGAAGGAAGGAAGGAAGGAAGGATCCCTTTCTGAAGGGGGAAGGGACCACCCTTTCTCTGAGAGAGCAGGGGAGAAAGAAGGAAAGTAGGTGACCCTCTGCTGAAAGAGAAATGGAGGGAGGGAACGAGCCCCATCCAGAAGAGAGGGCGGGAAGGGGAGAAAGAGAGACTATGCCAAGGAGGGAAGAAAAGAGCTGACAGAGATAGAGCAGGAGGGAAAATGAGAAAGAGAGAGGACCCTCTTTTGAGAGAGGGAGGGGAGGAAGAAAGGGGTATCCATACCCTTCCAGAGAGAAGGAGGGGAGGGAGGGAGGGAGACCCCCTTCCTTCCCATCTCCTTTGCTGGGGGAGGGAGGGGGAGAGAGGGAGGGAAACCCCCCTTCCTTCCCTTCCCCTTAGCTGCAAGGGGGTCTCCCTCCCTCCCTCTCTCTCTCCCACTTCCCTTCTTTCCTTCTCTTCCACTCCCTGCTCCCTGACGCCCCCTTCCTCTCCCCTCCTCCCCAAGTGGACATGCTTTCAGGTGGGACCATCCTGCCACAGTGCTGCTTTCACCTCCCCTCCCCTCCCCTCCCCTCCTGGGCTGGCTTCCCCTGCCTGGGATGGCCAGGAGGGGGTTCAATGGCCACAGGCATGGCTCGGAGCCACCCCAGGTGGAAATTGAGCACCGACTCTCCTCTTTCCTCTTCTGACCCCCTCCCTGTTTTTTCCTGCTGCTTCTGGTGCAGTAGAGGCAGGGGAGGTGAGCAGACCAACAGGCAAGTGAGGCAGGAGGGAGGAGCCCGCAGCTGCTGCCTGGCTGGCCAGGAGTGCCACCCCCTAAAAAGTGATGCCCGGGGCAACCACCCTCCCCTGCCCTGTTCCTACGCCACTGGTGGGAGGCTGTAGGACCTAGGAAGGAATGTGTGTGCTGGACGGGAAAGGGGGTGCGCAGGGGGGGCACTTCATCAGGGGCCCACAGGGCCCACTTGCCATGGGGCAAGCTGGCACCCTGGCCAATCCACCACTGTATATTTCCTAAGGGCAGCATTCATTTTAGAAGCTATTTTAGAAGTATTGGATCATGCTGACTCACAATTGTCAATAAACACTGGAGGACAGAATGGTTTTCAGTATAAAAAGCTTCCGTATCTAGGGGTATACTTATGCAACATATTCACACACGGAGGCAAACACCAGAATTCCATTAGTAGAACTGTTTGTCCAAGCACAGAAAGGATGACAACCCATTTAATAAGCAATTCTATCAAGTAAACAGTGCAGCAAACACATTAAACTGAGACTTCTGTGAGAAACTGAGGGATCAACTCAGTATTCGTACAGTTTCATTCAATTAGAGCTATTCAGGTTGCTTGAGACATGGGGTCAACCTATTCTATTGAAGACAGGTTGATGTACCCATCTGGACAACCTGTGTTTCCCAGTTGCCATCAATGCAGGCACTAAATTTTCCTCCTGGCTACAGAAAACCACCTCTATGAAAACCACACTCTCCATATGATGTAAGGAGGACACAATTTTCATGGGGAGGATGGTATCTAGGAAGGATTGTCTTGGTATGCCAGCCTTCCAGTAAACATCATCCTCTGTGTCAACCAGCTGTTTTGATGGGCCTGGGAAATGCAAATGTGATGGGGAGACTCCCACTCTTTTTATGTATAAATTACAGAGAATGTCTGAAATCTGCTATACATCAACATTCATACATGAATGCTAATAATCCTGTATGAACACTGAATATTGGTCAATGTTGACAGTTATCTAATTTGGTTATATCCAGAAAGCAGAGAAACATATAGCCAAAGACATCAAAGATATACCAACATCACTTGGCACAGAGGTAGCCCAATGTACAGTGCATTGCAAAAGTCCAGCCTTGAGGTTACCAGCATGTGCACTACCATCTTTAGATCTTCCAATTCTAGGAAGGGGTGCAGCTGACGTAACAACCAAAGCTGGTAGTAAGCACTCCTGGCCATCCCGTTGACTGTTTCCGAGCTATCATTTGGAGCGATGGATCCAGAAGTACTCCCAGGCTGTGAACTGTCTTTCAGGGGGAGTGTAACCCCATCCAGGACTGGTTGACACATCTCCAACCACTGGTTAGGACTCTTGACAGCAAGCACCTCTGTCTTGTCTGGATTCAGCTTCAGTTTGTTTTTCCTCATCCAGCCCATTACCTCCTCCAGGCATTCATTTAGAGGAGACACACTGTCCTTAGCTGGGGCTGTTTTTGAAGGCATGGAGAAATATATTCAGGTGTTATTAGCATACTGATAGCACCCCACCCCATGCCTCTGGATGATCTCTCTCAGCAGTTTCATGTAGATATTGAAGAGCATTGGTGATACAATGGCACCCTGTGGTATACCATATAATAGCTCCAGCATTCTGCATAAATGTAAGGATCTACCATGCCATTTGTGAACCAATTTTTTCCTGAGTCAGTTCTTGTCCACTGGAGATAATTAGTCCTTAGGTCTCAACCAGATTTTTCTTTCTTACAACACTCCAAAGCATAAAATGGATGCAGTTACATTCATGTTCTTTCAGGGGCTTCTCATAATCCACTCACTGACCATAGTGTAAACTGATTAGATTGCAGAGGCTTTTAATTTGATCCAGCATTGTTCTTCATATGTAATTCTTCTTTTTGTTGTTTAAAAATGAGTCAAAAGCAACACAAGTTAAATAAAAGTGTCACATAACTATAAAACTAGGAAGGTTGTGATCAAGCAGTCTAATCTGTCCCACCACCTGAGGCAGGAAGCAAATCAGAGATGTAACATTTCTAGACATTTTGATGCCATGGGGTGAGTGAGAATTGGGATTTTCCCCTGAAATCTTCTTTCCTCCCACCCCCAGGCCTTCACATCTCTGCTCCTTACACACCATACCAGGAGACATGATATACAAACCCAGCCACCACAGGAGGAGGTTCATGAGCACTGGTCAAATAATGATGATGTTTCCAAGCTCTGTTAGAATACCCTGCACTGAACAAGATAAAATGAGATCATGTGACAGATTCCTCAGCTTTCTATTCTAGCAGAGGTCCCTGAATGTCAAGAGACATTACAGGTTATGCAAAAATGAAGTGATAATAGAGTTCTGAAATTACACAGAGATACTGCAAATGGTGAGGAGGGTTCATATTTTTCAGTGCTTTATCCTGGTCCAGCCCAAGCAAAAAGCTCGCCGCATGTAAGAAAGTAGCACATAAGCTAATACAACACACTCTCTTACTTCACATTTCTGTTTATGTATAGTGATGTTCCTTTTAATTCTGACAGACCAGCAGAAAGTGCACTCCCTAGCAGAAAACTATAGGAGTACAGTCTAGAATTCTACCATTCCATTCTTGTCCTCTTGGGATGAGACCTGACACTGAATCAAAGGAGCCACTGCATCCAGTTGGTATGGCAATTACTAGACTTAGCATTACTCAAACCAAAGTTTGGCAGGACATTGAGTCAAAATATCCTATGATTAACTGGTGACTGTTCTTCTTTAATGCATGTGTCATCCTGCTCACTGCCACCTTTGATGCACTTATCCTAGACTTGTTTTGTTTTGACTGAGAGGAAAGGGTGCCACCTACTGATTCACCAGTTATTAGAGGTACCTTTTAAAGTTTCTGAAAATAAAACAAAAACAATGATAAAATGTTACACCGGTGAAGTAAGTTTGACACCACTGATTCTGTTGCTTTTGAAATGTAGCCTCACTATTTCTGCATTACCAACTCCCCTATTCTCATTACAGTTAACTGCATTACTTGTAATTCGTTACTCCCAAATTCCGGACAAATGGGCATATTTTAGAACAGGATATAGGGTAGTGGTGAGATATTAGAAGTAGTATAACTGATATACAACTTGAACTATCTCCTCCCAATCCTAATAAAGCAAAGTAAAAAATCTTAACACGTATCTACATGGGATTCACTGATTATTCCTTAAAACAACACATGGTCTTGAATTTGGAAGCATGGATGAAATTCTACTTTCTCCAGATTGTCACAGAATTTGGCTCACAAATACTTCAAACTTCTGGCAGATAGAGATCTTATTTTTTGCAGGAGGCACACTGGGTTTCGTCTTCCTCATCAATATCTAGTTTTAGGTCACTCGTATCATTAAATGTTTTTAGTAAATTCATTTCTGTAGGACTTGGCTAAAAAGGCTGGGCCAGTCTACACAAGATGTGTGTTTCACTGTGCTTTAAAAATAGTTGCCTTTTTTGCACACAATAGATCTTTAGTAAGACTTGAAATATCAGGGCAAAAGAGACAAAATGTATCATACACCCAAAATCTAAAAATAAGATTTGTGTCATATGTATATCCTCTTCAAAAGAAAGAACTTTAATACAGTTAAAAGTATAAAACTGACAATGTTTCATAAGGTAAACTTTGAAATTCAAAACAACTGAAAATGCAAACATTTGCTCTTTGAGCTACTGAAGATTCATTTTTAAGTCTCTGCCTCTCTTTTTAGTAATCTAAAGATTATGTCTGTAGTCTCAAATCCAAGGAAATCATATTTCATACTGACAAGTACAGTGGTCCCTCTGGATCTGCACGGGTTCGGTTCCAGGACCCCCCCAAAGATGACAAAATGCAGATGATCATGTCCCATATTAGTAAATTGTGATAAAGTGCTTCAGTGTATCCACATTCATGTTGCTGGCATTTTAAGTATAGGACATGATGATCCATGGTTGCTTGAGTGTAAGGATCAAGAGGGTCCATTGTGTGTGTGTGTGTGTGTGTGTGTGTATAATGAATTCCAAAATCCACCACCAGAGTTAGCAGAGCTACAGACTAATATTTTAAAGTGGTTTGCATTTAATGTTTTAAAAAATTTTGTATTTCAGAATATTTTTAGCTATAGTGTTCTAATGTAGGGTGTGAACTAGGTCCCTTCTGGGGGGAAAGCAGGATATAAATAAAATAAACAAAGCATAAGATCAAGGTTACTCACTATAGCCCAAAGGTACATCTTAAGCAACAGACAACTACCCAATACAGGAGGAAAATGAACAGTAGCAGTTTTATGCTGATAATATGATCCTGTGGGGTCTCAAAGACGTTTGCCAGAGTAGCATGAACTTTAGATGTCAGCCTATGTAGTACTGGTGACCGAAGGCCACATACAGCAGTTGAGATTAACAGGTTCCAGGCAGTCAACAAGGTCAGTCTGACCCAAACCAAAGTTTAAAAATGCTGATTTCAATACATCCTTGCCAATTTCACTACGCTTATTGCCAAATTTTACTGCTTCATCCATTTCTGCATTTTATAGTGCTGTAGAAGAATTAAGCCATTGTAAACATGCAAATAATTTTTGTACTTTAATATCAGACCCAAGGTTTATTTGTAAAAGGCTGAAAGAATGATCAGCTTCACATAGTTTTACAAGCAGCTCTCTGGGAATTTCACAACTGCAGTTGGTACAAGGGTGAAGGATGAGAAGCACACACACAAATAATGGACCAGAGCTGTAGTTGCACCATTTCAAGTAATGAAAATCCATTAAAATAAAGGTGGTTGTGCACTGCCAGTTGCCAGATGGAAGGACCGTGAATACAAGGGCTAAGGACTTCTGCATTTGGAATAAGATGTTTTACAAGAACATAAAAAAACATGAGAAATCAGGGTCCTCAGTCCAGCATTTAGGGAGTAGCATTAACTGAGACAGAATAGTAGCCATCCCTAATGTGGCTGGTGAATCACAAGTAAAAGGATATAGGGGAGAATGTGCAGAGGCTGTTGCCCTGATCAAGGAGCTTGTTTTCTAAGCAGAGAAAATTCCCAGCAACATAAACCCTTCTCTACTGAGTAACTGACAGAGTATGAGAAAGAGGCTTCCACTGCAGCCTCTCTCTCTCCTAAGGCTTCGTTATTATAGGCAGTCACTTTACCAGGTATCATTTCAGGGCACATGCATGAAGTGATATACAGTTATAAGAGATCTTGTGACCATGGCAGTAATATGTCTTAGGCAAACTGAAATCAATAACCCACATAAAACTGTATAAAAGAAGAATTGGATTGAACACACCAGAATCAAAATATACATACCCTGTATATTCCGGCATATAAGACAACCGGGCATATAAGACGTATAACCGGGCGTATAACCCCATTTTTAAGTTAAAATATAGAGTTTGCCCCCACCTCCCGCCAGCTAGCTCAGTGGCTGTAGATGATGGAATAGTCTGTGAAATTAAAGGACTGAGAACAGCTAAAAAAGCGTGGGATACTTTGAAAAATCTCTGTGGTGTTCAATCTTTGGAAAGTAAGGTTGCATTAATAATTAAGTTGGTTAATATGAAGCTATCAAATCCCAAATTTTTGAATGAGCGCATTAATGATTTTAGAGCCACTTGCAAACTCCTGGAGAGGAAATCCCCCAAAGCTATGCAAATGGGAATCTTCCTGGCAAGTTTACCAAAATACAATCCCATAATAAATACCTTGCAATTAAAGAATGAGTTAACTCTGCCAGAAGCTTTTATTCAGATAAGAGAATTTCACCATAGACAAAACGTGATGCAAAATGATAAGTTTGAATCCAGACATTCTAATTTTAGGCTAACATCATTTTAATGGACTGTGTTTCTTATCTCCTGAGCTAAATGGAGGGCATTTAACACTTCAATGGCAAAGCAGTCATTCTCACGGGGGGGGGGGAGAATCTGCTGGGAAAACTGCCCAGGGAATTTTTACACTTCAAAGACAAAGTCATTCTCAAAGCAGGGGAAAAGATCTGCTGGGCCTATAAGACGATCCCCCACTTTTGAGGAGATTTTCAAGTGTTAAAAAGCAGTCTTATATGCCAGAATATATAGTAATTGCAATGGAGAACAGGAAATATTGTGGTAGATCTTCATAAGTGGCAAAGATTACAGTACATACAAAACACAAATAACTACCTAATAGAGCATAATGGCTTTAGGATGGGGGGATACTAACTGAAGTGAGCAAACCTCCAAGGCAGATAAGTTTTGGGGCTAAGCAATCTAAAATTTGTGGATTGCATGAGCAATATAATATTTTGTATCTCCCCATCTGCCCTCTTCTTTCTCATATGTGTGTGGAGTAGGCAATGTGCAGGAAAAAATACTCCCTTTTAGTGGTCTCTCCTTGGCCCTGATGGACCTTTCAAGGGAGAAACAGAAGAGCGTTCTGCTCTAGGCTGGACTATGCCAAGAAGAGAACAAGCTAATCAAGATCATCTAAGCCAGTTCAAGACTTTCAGGAACAGAATAAGGTAAGAATCTCTTACCATTTTGGGAAGAGGCCTAATTTCAGCTGGAAAAGGAGTGAGGACAAAAACGAGGCAGTGATTTCAGCAGGAAGCCTCCAGAAGCACTTTCTCAGAGCTCTAGATTGAAGATGAAAGCCTCAAGTAGACCCTTTCCCTCAAAATGATCTAATTTTGGAATCCCAGGTCTTTCAGGGATTTGAGGCAGGAAAAGACTGTTATGGTCAGGAAGTTCCTCCAGACTAGTAGAGTCTAGAGCAAAGGAACCTGTAAAACAAAGCATTTCTGGACTTCCTGAAAGACAGTATTTTGCTCAACAAAAATACAGCCTCAGATAAACAGCCACTTGAGAGACATCACAGAGTATTTGTCCTGACACACCTGGCTGAGAAGACTACTGGCGTATTTTGACTAACAGAGAGGTGTTGAGTACCTTGCACAAAAGGTGATTTTCAGTGCTATTCCTGACCATAGTGCATTATTATGCCAACTGCAGGCTGTCATACTGGTAAGGTAGAATCTTGCCTGGGGTATTAATTTATACCCAATAACTGACCTGGAGGTGGTTGATATAAGGCTGGTGGCCTTATTCTTTCAAAAATGGATGCAGGCTATAGGAATAGTCTAGAGGGCTTTTTAGCTGTTAATCCTTCACTGATTTTCAGCCAAACTGTAAAACATACATATTTAAACATACATATGATCAGAATACATATCATCATCATCATCATCATCATCACCATCATCTCTATTAATATCCTGCCATCATCATCTATACTTCACCTTTCCCCCAAAACTGAGATTCAAGGCAGCTTACAAATTAAATCAAGTACAATTTAACTAAAACATAATAAATAAATAAATACAAAGCCTGTCAGAATGGGAAAAAACTTTGCATACTGATGGAAGGATAAACAAGAGGGGGCCATTCTGCCTTTTCTGGAGAATTCCAGAGAATAGGGGGGCAGCCACCATAAAGGTTATATTCTCATGTCCTCACTAGCTGCTTGTGAAGGAGGTGGGATTGAGAAAAGCATCTTTCCTGAGAATTTCAGGGTCTGGACAGGCTCATAAAGGGAGCAACGGTCTGTCAGCCTATATCTCAGTTATATAGGCTTTTATAGGTCATAAGGACAGGTTGCTTACCTGTAACCATAGATCTTCGAGTGGTCTTCTGTGAATTCACACAGTTGGGGTTACTCCTGCGCCTGCGCAGAGCTTCGGAAACTTCTAGAATCGCTAGGCAGAACATGCTTTGATACATTTTTGGCGGTAACTCTGCCCACCCTAACGGTCCCTTATAAGGGCTTCCCGCCTAAAATCCCCTCAGTTCCTTGAATGACGCCACAATTTGCAGCATCAGGAACATTAAGCATGTTTATATGATGTGATAGGACATAGAGGGGAGGATGGGCGGGTCTGTGTGAATTCACAGAAGACCACTCGAAGATCTATGGTTACAGGTAAGCAACCTGTCCATCTTCTTCGTGGTCTCTGTGAATCACACAGTTGGGTGTAGACTGGCAAGCTTCACTCCTGGAGGCGGGTATGTCCTACACCAAATACACCATATGTGCATACACTTGAAATTGAAACATTAACCACATGTCTAATAAAGGTATCAAAGCACTTATACAAACAGTAATACCTGAACAACAGTAACTTGGCACATGTACACTCATTCACTGAATAGAAGATAACAGTACAGCCTTTCCAAAGGCTGCCTCGCTTCTAGAGCGAGAGTCCAGTCTGTAGTGAGAAATAAAAGTCAGAGGAGATGACCAGGGTGCAGCTCTGCAAATGTCCTCTAGAGGCACTCCAGAGAGGAAAGCTGTCGAAGTGGAGACAGCCCTTGTTGAGTGTCCCCGAATCCGTGATGGCAGAGGTTTCTTCGCCAGTTCGTAGCAGAGGGCAATGGTCGATGTCACCCATTTCGACAGTCTCTGTGAAGAAATGGGTTCACCCAACTTCGAGGCAGCATAGGATACAAACAGTCTAGGTGACTTTCTGTGTGGCTCAGTCCTTTGAATGTAGAAGGCCAGAGCCCTCCTAACGTCCATGAGATGGAGGGTGCGTTCAAAGTCGTCCTTCGGGTCCTGCATCAAAGCAGGGAGAGTGATGGACTGGTTGAGATGAAAACTGGATACTACCTTCGGGAGGAAGGAGATGTCGGGACGGAGGACCACCTTGTGTTTGTGAAAGGCCGTGTAGGGCGGATCGGACCTCAGGGCGCAGAGCTCACCGGCCCGACGCGCCAAAGTGATTGCCACAAGGAACGCAGTCTTCCAGGATAGCAGTCGGAGGTCCGTGGAAGCCATGGGTTCGAAGGGCCGTCGTACAAGTTGGGAGAGCACCAGTTCGAGGCTCCAAGCCGGAGTTGGCTCCGTCACTGGAGGATGGAGGTTTGCAAACCCCTTCAAGAATTTATTCACCATCGTGTCTATGAAGGGGGAAGGAAGGCCTTTTTCCTGGAATTCGACGGAGATGGCAGCCAAGTAGCATCGAATGGAAGAGAGCGAAAGGCCCGTCGAGGATAGATGAAGGAGAAACTCCAAAACTGTAGAGATGGAGAACTTGTCAGGGATCGGATGCTGAGAAGTCAGAAACGCCTCATACCTTTTCCACTTGCAGTGATAAGATTTTCGAGTTGAAGGTCTGCGTGCGGCTTCAATGACTGCCAACACGTCAGGATGGAGAGGCGTGAGGAGTCTCAATGCAGACGTCGAACCCGAGAGTGTCGAGCCCGAAGGGAGAGCTACGGGATCAACCTCCAGGCTGTCAGATGGAGAGTGTCCAAGTCGGGATGTCTGACCTTGCCACCTTGAATAGTCAGTAGATCCGGACGGGATGGAAGGCGGATGAAACGTCGCTCTGACATCCAAAGCAGGGTTGCAAACCACAGTTGTCGAGGCCACCATGGTGCGATGAGAATGGCGTTCAATCTGTCTCGGCGGAGCTTGGTGATCACTCTTGTTAATAGTGGGAATGGGGGGAACAGGTAAAGCAGTGGACCTGACCAGTGGAATAGGAACGCATCCCCCCTCGATCCCGCGGCTCGGTGCCTCGAGCAGAACTGACGGCACTGAGCGTTCTCTGGAGATGCGAAAAAATCCACCTGCGGAAACCCCCAGACTCGAAACAGGGTCAGAGTGACCGATCTGTGCAGATGCCACTTGTGGATGGATAGACTGGAACGGCTGAGTCCATCGGCAAGAGTGTTCTCCTCTCCCGGAAGATGTATAGATTGGAGAAGTATCCCCCTCTCGACGCACCATTCCCATATATCCAGCGTGAGCTGTAGGAGTTGAGGAGACCTCGTGCCTCCCTGCTTGTTTAGATAGTACATGACAGAAGTGTTGTCTGTCAGTACTAGCACAGTCCTGTCTCTCACTAAGGACTTGAAGGCTTTTAATGCCTTTCGCACAGCTAGGAGCTCGAGGACATTGATGTGCAGTGTCTGCTCCTCGTCGTTCCATGATCCTTGGATCTTGTAGGAATCGAGGTGCGCTCCCCATCCCAGCATCGAAGCATCCGTTGTCAGAGAGACGTCCGGTTGAGGGAGGTCGAAGGGCATCCCCGACAATACGTTGTCTGGTACCAGCCACCAGTCCAGGGACCTTAGTACCGCCCTCGGCATCGTGAGCATCTTTCGTGGGGAATCGTGGAGAGGGTTGAACACCTGCAAGAACTAGTGTTGAAGCGGACGAAATCGGAGTCTGGCAAGTTGAGTGAAGTAAGTCGTCGCTGCCATGTGTCCCAGAAGCACTTGGATCGAATGAGCTGCTACTCTTCAGGATCGGCGGCAGGTATGAATTAGGGATCGCAGGTTGTCGAAGCGGTCCCGTGGTAAATATGTCGCTGCAGTTGGAGAGTCGAGACGTGCCCTGTTGAACTGGATGGCCTGTGTCGGTTGGAGTTGGGACTTCTCGATGTTGACAAGTCCCAGGTAGTCTAATACATCTAAGGTGAGGCCAATGTCGAGTTCGAGCTGACTGTAAGATTGTGCTACGATCAACCAGTCATCTATGTAAGGGAAGACCTACACTCCCTGCTGACGAAGAAAGGCCGCCACTACCGCCATACATTTCGTGAAAACACAAGGAGCGGTGGAAAGACCGAACGGGAGAACTCTGAATTGGAACACTTCTGTCCCAATCTGGAACGCGAGAAAACGCCTGTGGGCTCGGTGAATCCCAATGTGGAAATATGCATCTTTCAAGTCTATGGAGGCAAACCAGTCGTACTGCCTCAGGAGAGGAAGGATCGAAGCCAAAGTGACCATTCTGAACTTCTTTGGTGTTATGTACTCGTTCACCCCACAGAGGTCGAGAATCGGACGTAGACCGCCATCTTTCTTGGTGACCAGAAAGTACCTCGAGAAGAAGCAGAGGTGATGGAGGTCGGGGTCGACAGGTTCGATCGCCCCTTTCTGAAGTAAAGTCTCCACCTCCTCGAGGAGGGGAGGGGAAGGGGGCGTTGGGCGAGCCTTTCCCGTCGGGGGCAAAGTGTCGAACTCTATCCAATAGCCCGTCCCGATGATCTGGAGCACCCAGCGATCTGAAGTCACCGAAGACCAGGCGTCTTGAAAGTTGGACAGTCGATCCCCGAAGAGAGGCGTCTAAGGAGAAACAGAAAAGAGATGAACATAGGGAATGGAGGCTCAGAATTTCTTGCGGCCCTGATCCCGAGACCTTTGCCTAGGTTGTTGCCGGTGCCTGGAACCCGAGCCCTGGCTCCTCACTGAAGAGGCCGGAGAAGTGGAGGGGGTGAAACGGGATCGACGGTAACTCTGGCCAGAGTAACCTCGTCGGAATGGCTGGCCATAAGAGGGAGCTTGCCAGGAGTACCTCCCCCTAGGACAGTACTGGCTGCTGGATGTAGGCCCCATGCCATATTTCCTGGCAGTGGTCCTCATCTTCTGTGTGAATTCGAGCTTGTCGTCGGTAGAACCGTTGAACAAGCCCGATTCATCAAACGGCAAGTCTTCAATGGTGGCAGATGCCTGGGGTGTGAGGCCTGAGGAGCGCAGCCACGCATGACGGCGGAGGGCTATCGAACCCGCAATTGTTTTAGCCGCACAATCTGCCATGTGACGAGCCGAATTCATATGAAGCCCCGCGAGGGATTGTGCTTCAGACTGAATGGCCTCCGCCATCCAGCGCCGCTCTTCTGGAAGGTCCTTAATGAGATGGTTCATCTGTTCCCAGAGGACCTGTTGGTAGGCCCCCATGCACGCCGCGTAGTTTGCGACACGGAAACTGAGACCAGCCGCGGTGTACATCTTTTTTCCCACAATATCAAGTTTCCTGCCTTCGGGATCCGGTGGGGAGGACAGAGGCCGACGTTGTTTCCTGTTCTGGGCCACCTCAACAATCACAGAATTTGGCTTGGGATGTGATTGCAACCAGTCAACATGGTCTCCTGCAACTCGGTACAACCTGTCGATCTTTTTCGATGTCGATTGGATCGACGACGGGTTCTCCCAGGACCCTTGTGCTAATTTCAGCAAAGAAGGCAGAACTGGGATGACGTCTGAAGGTGGCGCTTTAGACTGGATCCTTTGGAAGATCGGATCCACGGGGTCGGCTGGGCAGTCCTCTACCTTCAGGTCCAGGGCATGGGACATCCTGATCATCTGTACTCCGAAGGCCCGAACATCGTCCGTTGGAGAGGTGGAATCACCATCCATGAGTTCAGACCTCGGAGAAGGCAGGTAGGGTCGATAAAGATCCCAGGATTCCCCCGACGAAGAGGATGAAGCAGCCGGTGAAGGGCTCCTGGGCCTCATGGGTGTAGGGGAGTGCGGTTGTGGTGTCGGAGGCGTACGTGGCAAGGGTCGTAGCTGGGGGGTTGAGACCTGGACAGTAGCATCTCTCCGTGAAGCAACATCCAGGATTATAGGAGACGAAGATCTAGGTCTCGAGTGACTTGAGCGGCCGGTTTCAACAGGTTCTCCTCTCGGGTTCAATACTTGCGATCCCGACGGGGATCCCATGTCCACCCGACAAATAGACCGAGCCAAGTCGTACGCCGTCTAAGAGGGGACATCATCTCTGATGGAGAGGGAGCGGTCCCGAGGCAACACTTCCCTTTCGACCACTTCCACATCGACGTCCGAGTGGCCTTCCAGTAATTGGTGTCGAGAAACTACTAGAGCCGGTGAAGACTCGACCCGCTTAGCAACATCCATCCTTGGGGATAACTCAACCGTAACCACTTCAAGTGGCGGGGTCTGAGGAGGACGGCTCCCAGCGTCAGCAGTGGATACCGGTAAAGGGCGTAGAAACTTTCCATCGGCATCGGAAGAGAGGCGAGGAGGAACCTCAGGGGCAATATGCTCCGTGGGTTTGGACTTTTTAGGCTTGTCCTTTTTTCCCTCAGTATGTTTGGAGAGGTGCTTCTCCTTCCTCTTCTTTTTCGCCGGTTCGTCCGATGCAGTAACATCTGCAGGCTTTGGTAATGCTTGCGTCGAGGTCGAGGGGGTAGACTCGACAACACGCTCGGGGCAGCCCCGGGTCGAATCCGATGGTGGATGCCTGCGCTCGGAACGGAGGGCCTCAGGATCAGACGCTGTCGAGCGCCTTCGGGATGGACTCCGGGACCAACGTCACTTCTTCCCAGAGGATGGCGGAGAACGGGAGCGTGCACGGCCTCTAGACTCAGATGGAGGGGCGGAAGCAGAGGTTGGTGGAGCAGCCGAGCCTGGGATCAGAGCCCTCTCATACAAAAAGGACCGCAGGCGCGAGAGCCTCTGCTTACGGGCCTGCGGGGTAAACGCTCTGCAGTGGACGCAAGCATCGATATTGTGGGACTCCCCGAGACATATTAAGCAGCGGGAATGGCCATCAGCACTCGGCAGCTTGGCCTGGCATATCACGCACCACTTGAACGCTCCTTTTCCAGACATTGAAGTTATCAATCTCACCACACACAGTCGAAGTCAAGCCGGTCCAAGGTCAGTAACACGAGTCAGATATGTCATCAAGCCAAAACGAGAAGCAAAGCCGCATCCAAAGACAAAGTCCGTAGGTCAAAGCCAGAAATCAGAGTCCAGATGCCAAGTCAGAAGGGGAAAGCCAAAATCATAGTCGAGAAACCAAAAGCAAGTCGTAGCCAGTAGACAGAGAAAAATAACCTAGTGCACAGAAGTTCCTTAGCTGCTAAACGTGGCGGAAAGAAAGGAACTGAGGGGATTTTAGGCGGGAAGCCCTTATAAGGGACCATTAGGGTGGGCGGAGTTACCACCAAAAATGTATCAAAGCATGTTCTGCCTAGCGATTCTAGAAGTTTCCGAAGCTCTGCGCAGGCACAGGAGTAACCCCAACTGTGTGATTCACAGAGACCATGAAGAAGATCCAGCACTCTAAATTGTGCACAGCATAGACCTGTAGCAGTGGAGCTGGGGAGTTGTATAGTCCCTATAACTTACATGATTTAACCATCTGGCTGTAGATTTTCCTTGGGTTTTTTCCGGGCTGTGAGGCTGTGTTCTGGAATAGTTTCTTTCTGACATTCTGCCTGCATCTGTGGCTGCCATCTTCAGAGAATGGTTGGGTGTTTGTGTGGAGTTTATATGCTGTGAACCCCTGTTGGGGAGTATATGTAAATTTGTGTAATTGAATGGTTAGTTTCTGGATATAGAAATGCAAGGCTCGTTAGTGTCTGTTTGGCTAATGGTTGGTTGATGGGCCATTATCTGCTGGGAATCCTCCTGTCCCTGGGTGGAATTCTTTTGTAAATGATGAGTTTTGAGTCTATTGTATTTCAAAACTGGGAGCTAGATTTTGTTTACTTGTAGGGCTTCTTCTTTCCTGTTGAAGTTGTCCAGCTGTTTGTGGATTTCAATAGCTTCTCTGTGCATTCTGACATGATAGTTATTGGCCTAGTCCAGAATTTCTGTGTTTTCAAATAGCATTTTGTGTCCAGGTTGGTTTATCACATGTTCTGCTACTGCTGACTTTTCTGGTTGGCCCAGTCTGCAGTGTCTCTCATGTTCCTTGATTTATGTTTGCACACTGCATTTAGTGGTCCCTATGTAAACTTGTCCACAGCTGCATGGTATGTGGTAAACTTCTGCAGCTGCGAGAGGGTCTCTTTTGTCCTTTGCTGAGCGTAGCTGGCCATGAAAGCCTTTGACTTCACATCTGGCTGTAGTTTTTTGTACTAACTGAAGTTTCTTAATACGCTTTCAACAGTGCATTACAGTAATTGAAACAGGAGTAACTAAGGGATATATCACTGTGGCAAGATCAGGCACCTCAGGGAATGGGTACAGTTGGAGCACTAGCTTTAACTGTGCAAAAGTTAATGAATGCATACATACAGACACATACAAATGTGTAGTGTCAGAGGTGTTGTACAAGTCCTGACAGCCTGAGACAAATGTCACTGAAAGGAAGGCTACATTGTAACAGTTCTGGAACAGTTCCAGCAATGGGGCAGTTCCAATCACAGAGATCCCTCCAATAAATACACTATTTTTTTTATTTATAAAAAAAATAGAGTGATAATATGTCCAATACAGCTCTTTACCTTGGAAAGGAGCATTCCTCACCTTCACTGCTGCAATTACTGATTAGATGCTGAACTAAGACAAATTGATCCTGCACTTGTCAGTAGTTGTGGGTAGACCATACTTGCTTTTAGAAATTTGTAAAAGCAACAAGGATAATTTCACTTGACAGCCAAGTAAAATTACTAAAGAATCCAAGCTTGCCCAATGTAGTTCTGTAGGTACTAAGAAGTGAACTTTTGATTTATCTACAATTGCATTAGACAAGTTGTACATTCTACACTTGCATCTGAAGAAGGGGACTGGAGTTCACAAAACATATACTGAAATATATTAGGTAAGCTTAAAGGAGTCATGGGACTCCTTCCTTATTTTTGTATTGAAAAAGACTAATATGGCTATCTTGCCGAAAATTAGCTACATTTGGATAAGAGGCTTCTACTCCAGAGCACCTTTCAAGACAACTTTGTGTTTCACAAGATTTTATTTTTTGGCTTTTGAAGACTCTTTTGACTATCACCAAAGCAAAATGCTTGGTGCACTTTAAAGGGAGCAGTAGCTGCAAAACTACAAAGTGTTTCTTCTTGTAGCTTGATATTTTTCTTACCACCTTTTTTCAAGTACAGTGGCCCACAGTTATCTAAACTTTCCACTACCATTATTTCATGCTGTATGATATTCCATTATATCTTCCATAATGTTTTCAAGTCATACACAGATACCTGCTATCTCTGTGGTGCAGAAGAGGCTCTGGCTCTGCCTGCCTACCACATATCATCCCATTTCTTAAAAGTGACAGGCTTCTTGCTAAACATTAAGCCTTAGTACACTTTCCCCATCTTTTAGAAGACAATGTACAAAAATCGCACACTGGCTGGACAAAACTCAAAAGACCAATGCCGATCTGCTAATTTAACTGGATTCACATCAACCAAGATCAGAGGTGATGCTGCACATGGTATATAGCCTATGCTTCTATCTGTTGTGCTCACGGGAGTTTGAAGCCCTTTGTATTTACATTCTGATAGTATTGTCATAAGTTTGTCCTTGAGCTTTTTCAAAACCTGAGCCTTAATACTTGAGAACTTGGATAACAGCAGACAATCTAGTGTGATCATTAAGTTCTTCAGAGACTACAATTTTTGTACAACAACAACCATTTCCTGTTTCTGCAGTATGCCCATGTAATGAAAGTAACTCACTTTTGTAATAATAGTGTGTACTTGAAAATTACTACGTACTTGGAGCCGCAAAAAATGATTTTTGGTTTGGAGCTGTATTTCTTCCTACCCCAAAATTTCACATGTAGGAGCCGATGACAATGGCAGCAAGCTACCAGACTCCTCCTCACAATCATTCTCTCTGAAAGAAATCAAATTATTAAGTTCACCATCAGCATTTTTTGTCTTTTTCAGTTTCAACACATGCAGTTTTAGTCCACATGTGGACTATTTTTCTGTAGCTTCTGGAACAAGAAATGAAAAATATTTTTTTGTGCTCGTTCCACCAGTCTTCCCTTTGTCTGCTCTTTTTATGCAAAAATCACTCCATGCTTCTTCCACCTTTATCCATGAGACAGGTTCTTCAAACAAAAATCCAAAAGCTCAGTGCGACTAAAGGGGTTTTTGCTTTTCCTGCTAAATTCTCACAGTAGTTCCAGAGAGAAAGAGCTACATCATGTGCTATGGTATCCCAAAGGGTTGGGAGAGGAAGCCAAGAGGGGTTAAGTCAAAGAAGGGGAAAATACACAGGAAGATTCACAAGTGAAACAAGTACAAAACCCAGCAGCAAAGCATGAAATCATTTCTAAAATTACAGTCCTTTGTGCAAGTCATTTCCCCAGCATTCTGGAGAAGTGGCCTAATCAGATATAAGTCCAATGGATGAGCAGTGCTTACTCCCAGATATCACCAAAATGACAGCACTACTGTTTAGATTCCCCTGTTGCACTACATAGAATCATAGAATCATAGAATTGTAGAGTTGGAAGAGACCACAAGGGCCATCCAGTCCAACCCCCTGCCATGCAGGAAATCACAATCAAAGCATCCCCGACAGATGACCATCCAGCCTCTGTTTACATATTTGTGTTAAACTTATATCCCACTTTTCTCTTCAATGTGGCTAACATGGATTTCATCCTCCTCATTTTATCTGCACAACCACCCTGTCAAACAGTGACTAGCATAAGACCATCCACTGAGTTTCATGGCAAGCAGAGATTTGAACCTGAGGAGACTATCAGACATAGCTAATGTGGCACCAGAATAATGACAGCAGAACACAAAAGGACGTCAATATCACACAGTGTTGTCCTTTTGAGTTCTGCTGTCATTCTTGTGGCATTGCTTTCTACTTATGGGCTGAGCCATCTATTGACAGGCAAAGCTGCGATGAAGTCTTGCGAAATTTCAAACAAGGAAGTGAACAGGGTTCTGTTCACTTCCTCTTCATTGCCAGGGAAGCCTTCTGCCAAGAGAGAAGGTAAGTGAGGGGGGGGGTCTTTTGCCGGCATAAAAATTGATTATTATTTTTTTATGCCAGCTAAAGAATGTTTACAAGGGATCGTCTGATAAAGTCCTGGGTCTCTTCAATCTCAAGTCTGATGCTCTTACTACTGTGCCACACTGGCTCATACATACACTGGTTGCATGTGTGAATGCATGAATGCATTTTAATCCTCTTGCACTCAACAATAAAATTAATATCACTGAGAACAATTCTGTATTCCGATTTAGTATTCTGATGTATGCCATAACTAAAAACCCACAATGAATCAGTTTTGGTTTTGTGAGTTTACCCAACAGCCTCTCAAGCAATAGCATTAATTTTCCTGCAGGGCATTTTACAACCTGTGTGCATATGTGGACTTTCAAACATTATAATGAACCCATGTGTAAACTGCCTTTATCTGTGTTCAGCTAGTCACTAGGTTACATGTGTAGAATCCTGTGTTCACCTAGGTATACACAGGCTGAATGGAAGTCTTTCTTTCACAAAGGAACTAAGGTATTTCACTCCTTTCCCCTCATGTGAGTTCCTTCTTTGTTGCAATGGTGGGTAAGGTAAGCTACATTAATAATGATCGGCTGGAGAAGAGGGGAATCAACCCCACTGTCAAGGAGTTTGTTGCCCTAAGAGTCCATGGTAGTGGAGAATTTTTAAAAAAAGTTTCTCTCTCCTTCCTCCATTCAGGTCAAAGCAAACATTTCACTTCTTGCTGTTTTCTTAAGTAAACCTTCCTATGTATCCCTCCCAAGTATACATACTTGAGGTTTGAACTGATGCTACTAAATGACATCCATTCCCATTTGGGATAGAACAAGGGAAATGGGAGGGCTAGGAAGGTCTTTCCCCATGTATAAAATGTGCACACAAACAATTCCCACACAAAGAGACGAGGCAGATAGATATACCCATGAAAGGAACAGCAAAAAAGCCCGGGATTTAATCAAGCCCTGAAAGCTATGGGTGGGGGTGTTTTCTTTTCATAATGTCTGACAACAAGAAGCAGATGGGGTCTAGTTAGCGGGCTAGCCTGGCTAGGACTGCTTCTATTCAGAAAGGAAACAAAGTTCCTTTCTGCAGGGATTTAGGATCAAAAACATATATCCTGAGGCTCCCAAATGAGGATTCAAAATTAACAGTATAACGGCAGTGGGGCTAGAATCCTGTTGGTTAGTCCCAACTAGAGTAAATCCACTCACACAGTTTTTCCAACTGTTGGTCAACCCGTAGGCAAATCCAACTGATTCAATGAGTCTACTCTAGTAAGGACTAACAATAAGACTGAGACCCAAGCTTTTTGAGTCAGTGCAAATGGGAAGGAAGAATTAGTGAGTTTATTGCTGTTAAGTGGGTAGAGGAATTTTTTTTTAGAGAAACCTAGCAATAAAGTGAGGCGTTATTGTGATAAGCACAATACAGAAAAAAATTACAGAAAGAAATATTATCCACAAAATTCCCAACTAAAAAGCAAGACTTCTGAGATATTGGGATTAGAGATGTGAAGGTCGGATGGGGGGAATCAGAAATTAAGGGAAAAACAGTTTTCTTCCATAGACTTTAAAAAATGAAAAAGTATTATACAGTACAGGTCACGTGCACACCCCTATCCACGAGGGATACATTCCTGAACTTACCATGTATAAGTGAAATTGCAGATAATAGCAAAATCTCTTGAAATAAACAACTTTGGGTACAAACGTACCATAGAGTTGCATTGGAGGATTCTTAGGGGCATCTCTCTAGGCATTTTCCAGTGCAACTCTATGGTATGTGCCCCCTATTTTGTGTCCCACACATAACTGAAACTAGATGTTGATTCCATGGATACAAGGGGCAACCTATACTTTCTTTTAGAATGATGAATAAAATGTTTAGGAAAAGATATTCATATAATTACTCCCTTTAAGTCATTTCTAAAAACGATGTAAGGAGAAGAGTTTTATGTAAAACTATGAACCTAAGGTCTCTCTCTGGCTTTTCTTCACAAACGAAGATTCAGGAAGGACTCATCCCACGCTTTCTGCAAGCGCACTGATGACTAAAAAGGCCAATCCGATAAACAAGTCCGGTTGCAGAAAGCACAGCAGAAGGTCTCCTTGGGTGATGTTTCTGGGTTGTGATTCTTTCTGCATTATCGTTTCTCTTCAAGACTTGTTGGGTGTGAGTTCTCAAATAAGGCTGCAGCATTGTGGATAGTGTGTCTCCATGCCTCCGGATGTAAGGCCATGGTGGACTATTGTTGGTGATCAATTTGGCGAAGCCTGAGATGTTGATTCAGGGAGTCCTTGTATCGCTTTTTTGGAGCGCCTCTCTTACGCTGACCTGTGGCGAGTTCACCATAGAGTATTATTTTTGGGAGGCGATGGTCCTCCATCCTAGAAATGTGCCATGCCCGGTGCAGCTGTGTTCTCAATAACATGGCCTCAATGCTGCCACAGACCTTTTCTACTCACATATATATATATTTTACTCACATATATGAGCATCGTTCTGCCGTAATAGCCCATGAACTATCACGGCATAACATTGACATTGCTGCTCTTAGTGAAGTTCGCTTCCATGAGGAAGGCAGCCTTAAAGAACATGGCGCCAGCTACACACTTTACTGGTCTGGCCAAAAATAAAAAACATCTTTCAGGAGTAGGCTTTCTGATTAAAAACTCCATTGCCTCCAAACTCAAAACCTTGCCAACAGGACACTCTGATCGCATTATTTCCTTACGCCTCCCACATGTTGTTCTCTTTAGTATATATGCCCCAACTATGCAAGCCGACCCTGTAGAGAAAGACAAATTCTACACAGACCTACGCCAACTCATACAAAAAGTCCCTATAGAAGATAAAATTATTATCCTTGGTGACTTCAATGCCAGAGTAGGAAAGAACTTCGAAGCCTGGAAAGGTGTCTTAGGCAAGCATGGTGTTGGAAATTGCAATGATAACGGATGCCTCCTGCTAGAGTTCTGTGCAGAACAACAGCTGACTATTACAAACACTATCTTTCAGCAGAAAGATAGCTTGAAGACAACCTGGATGCATGCCCGATCCAAACATTGGCACCTCATTGACTATGTTCTAGTCCGTCAGAGAGACATTCGTGATGTCCATCATATCTGAGTGATGCCCAGTGCAGAATGCCAAACAGATCATCGCCTCGTCAGATGTAAACTAAATCTTCATCTTCAGCTCAAACCTAAGAGGGGTGGTATCTTAAAGAAGAAACTCCAAGTCAACAATCTTCAACAAGCTACCATGAGAGACAACTTCCAGGCAAATCTACAAACAAAACTTGAAGACCATCCTACAGATCCTTCTCCTACAGTGCTTTGGCAACATATCAAAAACAGTATCCTCCAGTCTGCAAAAGAATCCCTCGGGTTCTCCCACAAGAAAAATTAAGACTGGTTTGATGAAAAGAACCAAGAGATCCAGGAGCTGTTGGCAAAGAAGAGAACTGCTCACCAGGCATACCTCGCCCAGCCAACCTGCCATGTAAGAAAAGCAGCTTTCCGCGTCACATGTAGTAAACTTCAACAAAAACTCTGAGACATTCAGAACAAGCGGTGGATCAATATAGCAGAAAAGACACAACGCTGTGCAGACCTGGGTGATCCTAGAGGATTTTATGAAGCTCTTAAAGCAGTGTTTGGACCTACTTATCAGGTCCAAAGCTCCTTATACAGTACAGATGGTCAAACATTAATTACTGATAAAACCTCCATCCTGAATCGATGGGCTGAACATTTTCAAAATCTCTTTAGTGCCAACCGAGTAGTCCAAGGCTCAGCTATCCAACATATGATACAAAAACCGATGAAAAATAAATTAGACATAGCTCCTATGTAACCAGCTTGCACACCACTTCCAAGGCACCCCACTTCTGGAATGTTAGCATTGGCTGTAGGCCTCAGAAACTGGCCAACTTGTTTCATTATTGTGGCCTTTTACAAGGGAAAAAGACAGAATGGTCTCAGAAAAGGTCATTTTTGGCTTTTTCCTGGAAAGTAAGGCCTTGGGATGAGAAGGCCAAAAGTAGACACATTCCACATAAATGGGAGGTTAATGGATGGGAGAAACCCTTTTGTACTTGCTGATTGTGAAATTTCCTCTCCTCAGCTCCCAACCTAAAAGAAGTTGCTCAAAGCTGTCAAAATTCAATCATTGAGCATTAAGAAACACGTTTAACATCTTCCTCACCTTTTGTCAAGACCAGGAAACTCATTGTGCAATCCATGAAGGCTCATGGAATCCATTGTTTCAACCCATGAAGCAACCAATCCCCTCAGGTGTATTTGGAGGTATAAAAGACCCCCCCCCCCAAAATATGCCTCTTGGTGCACAGCCAGTAACAGGGGGACACTCTGTTGCGCTGTGTTAGCCACACCCAGTTTCCTCCATCCACTCTGCCAGACTGACTACAGGACAGATCTGTATTACCTCAAGATTCTCTTGCTACCCCCTATCCAAGTTTTCCTACTGTTTCTTTCTATAGACTTGAGTGAATGCTTCTTCTGGGTGAATGGGTGTGTGTTTGGTGATATTTTTGAACTCCTTAATAAAAAGCCCATACTTAATTTTAAATGTGTACTAAGTATACCATCCAGACTAGTACTGGTATAATTGGTTTTCAGATTCTGTTGTTACCCCCTCTTTGCATAGCTAAGTCAAGTTGCTGCTAATTTCCCCAACATATTAGAAACTCGATATTTTCTTGGAATTTTCCAAGGAGCATTTTGGGTAACACCCACTTTGGAAGAGACCCTTAAGGCCATACAGCAGATGAAAAACGGCAAGGCAGCTGGGATTGATGGAATCCCACCTGAAGTTTGGAAACACGGAGGTCATGCACTCCACGATAAATTCCACGAATTCCTTGTGAATTGCTGGGAAAAAGGGGAACTGCCATCAGACCTCCGAGATGCAGTCATCATCACACTGTACAAGTAAAAAGGGGCAAAATCCGATTGCTCAAACTATCAAGGCATAACACTGCTCTCTATTGCTGGAAAAATCCTTGCAAGGATACTCCTGAACAGATTAGTTCCTGCTATTGCAGAAGAACTTCTCCCTAAAACCAATGTGGCTTCAGAGCCAATAGGAGTACTACAGATATGGTATTTGCCCTTAGACAACTGCAAGAAAAATGTAGGGAGCAGAACAAGGGTCCTATGTAACATTTGTTGACCTCACCAAAGCCTTCGACACTGTGAGTAGTAAAGGTCTGTGGCAGATCCTGGAAAGACTAGGATGTCCCCCCAAATTCCTTAAAATGATTATCCTGCTACACGAGGGCCAGTGTGGTCAAGTCAGATATGGCGATGCTCTTTCAGAGCCTTTTCTAATAACTAATGGAGTGAAGCAAGGTTGTGTTCTTGCACCAACTATTTACAATCTTCTTTAGCATGATGCTCCAAAGGGCTATGGCAGAGCTTGAAGAAGACGACGGCATCTATATACATTACCGTACTGATGGTAGCTTGTTTAACTTAAGCCGTCTGAGGGCTCACACTAAGACTCTAAACTATCTAGTCCGTGTTCTTCACTGATGATGATGCCCTTGTTGCCCACACAGAAGCAGCTCTGCTGCATCTAACATCCTGCTTTGCAACAGCTGCAAAGCTGTTTGGGCTGGAAGTCAACCTGAAGAAAACAGAAGTTCTTTACCAGCCTGCACCACAGGACAAACATCACCACAGGATGAACACCACCCACATTGCCGTCGGCAAATCTGTGCTCAAGTCCGTTCAGCAGTTCACCTACCTGGGATGCATCATCTCCTCAGATGCCAAGATTGACAAAGAGATCGATCACAGATTAGCAAAGGCATATAGTGCATTTGGAAGACTTCACAAAAGAGTCTGGAGCAATAAACACCTGAGGCAAAGCACAAAAATCAGTGTGTATAGAGCCATTGTACTGTCTATCCTTTATGGATCTGAAACATGGGTCACCTATCGCCACCACCTACGACTCCTCGAACGCTTTCATCAGCGCTGTCTACGCACAATCCTAAATATACACTGGACTGACTATGTGACGAACGTTGCTGTCCTTGAGCAAGCAGGGATCCCCAGCATTGAGGCCATGATATTGAGAACACAGCTGCGCTGGGCAGGGCACGTTTCTAGGATGGAGGACCATCGCCTCCCCAAAATACTACTCTACGGTGAACTCGCCACCGGTCAGCATAAGAGGGGCACTCCAAAAAAGCGATACAAAGACTCCCTGAAACAACATCTTAGGCTCGGCCAAATTGATCACCAACAGTGGTCCGCCCTGGCCTCACATTGGGAGGCATGGAGATGTGCTATCCACAATGCTGCAGCCTTATTTGAGAATTCATGCCGAACAAGTCTGGAAGAGAAATGACAACGTAGAAAGAATCACAACCCAAAAACATCAGCCAAGGAGACCTTCTGCTGTGCTTTCTGCAACCGGACTTGTTTATCTCAGATTGGCCTTTTTAGTCATCAGCGTGCTTGCAGAAAGTGTGAGATGAGTCCTTCCTGAATCTTCGTTTGCGAAGAAAAGCCAGAGAGGAGAGAGAGATGTGTGTGTGTGTGTATACACACACACACACACACACACACACACACAGAGTCATCCCCTCATGGATATAAAAATCCATGATTCCTCAAGTCCCATTATATACAATGGTATTGCAATATGGTGCCCCTTATATAAAATAGCAAAATCAAGGTTTGAATATTTTCAAGCTGTGAATGCTTAAATCCGTGGATATGGAGGGACAATTGTGTGTGTGTATATACATATATATATATATATATGTATGCGTGTGTGTGTGTGTGTGTGTGTAGTTAAAATATTTAAAACAGAATCGCTAAAATCAGATTAAAGCATAATATAAAACAGATTAAAAACTAAAACATACAAAACAAATACAAAGCCCTGCTGCTTATACAGTAAAGGCCTGCTGGAAAAAGAGAAGTCTTAGTCTGGGGGAAGGGAGGGGAACCCAGGGAAGCCAAGGGCGGTTGCAGGAGAGCAGCTGCCCGCTGGCTTTTCGAACCATTCCTGCCACGTGAGGGGACACGTCAGTCCCCGGAAGAAGTGCGGTACATCCTCTCTTCCGTTGAGTGGGAGTGACGGAAGTGACGTTTACTTTAAAAAACAGCATCGGTTTGACGAATACGAAGTAGTGACATAGAGGAGGAGAGACGAGGGGAGGATACTCTCTGTGTGTGTGTGTGCGTGTATATATATAAATATATATAGCTTTGGGACCGGAAGTGAGCCTGCTGTGAGGAGGGGCGTCGGTGAGGCACTTTCTTTCGTCGGCTGGGCCCGGAGAAGGGGGCGAGCGAGGGAGGAGGGCTGGCGAGCCCAGCATGGAGTTCCGCGAGATCCTCATGGTGGCCTCGGAACAGCAGGGGCTCAGCGCCGTGCCGGTGAGCGAGGGGAGAAGGTTTGACCCAGGAGGGAGGGGAGGGGAGACGAGGGGAGGGGAGAGATGGCGGGGTGTGTGTGAAAATTTAGGGGGGGGGGGCGCCCGCCAGGCAGCTGCCTCTCCAAAGCGGCTCTTTGACGCCTCTTCCATTCCTTCCTACCCCCCCAAACCCTCGTAGAGTCTCTTTCTATGAGTCTCATAAAAACCTCATAGAGTCTCCCTCCCCCCCCCCTCTCTCCCCAACCTCAGCCTTTCTCAACCTTTTCACCCTGGTGGAGCCCTTGGAAACATTTTTCGGGTCCCCCCATTCTCCTAGCAACCTCTTGTGGAACCCTGTCATAGAGTCTCTCTCTCTCAAATTTACGTTCCTCCCAAGGGAAGGTTGAAAGGTTAACGCAGTGGCACACACACACACACACACACACCTACCTACCTACCTCTCTACACCTCGGTTTGCTCTGGCACGGATTTCCCGAGTCCCACTTGCTTTGAGTTCAGGTTCAGCCTGCTGAAAGCTAGAGAGGAGGAGGATTTTTAGGGCAATGAAGAAGTGTTTTAACATACTTTTCCTCCTTGAGTCTCAGGGACCTTGAGTGGTTTCTGCAATACTGTGATGGCTTCGAGCTCAAAAAGCTTTCTTTGTGGAGGGAAGAGGGAGGCTCGCGAGTGAAAGCTAATCTTCATTCTCCAGCAGATACACAGCGTTATCTTCCAAGTTTCATCCTCTCTTGTTTCCCCAACACCACCACCTTTGTTTTACAGATACAATTCTTTAAATAAGGAAATTCATTCTCCTTTTTCTTTATTTTATTTCTGTCTTCCTTTGTAACAATGTTTTTAAAATGCCTTTAAGAAAATAAAACAAAATGGCCAGCCTAACCAAGGGTTTTGGTTACTGGTATATTATAGATGTTAACATAAACATTGTTCACTAATTGAACTAAAACTTCTTGTCATGTAAACGACTAGTAGTAGGTGTCTAGAGTTAGAAGGAAATGCATGCATATCATCTCGGGTGTTTGCTTGGATATTTTTTTTAATTGAAGGGATTCATCAATATCTATGGTTCTTAACATTTTTGGGTCATAGGTTCCTTTGAGAATCTCATTAAAGATATAGACCTATTTCCCAGAAAATGCATTTGAACACATTTTTCATATTTAAAGGAAGAAAACCAGAGAAAAATAATCAACTTTTGCACCTAATTAATGGGCCCTAGAGGCCTGTCTGTGACCTCAGGCTAGGAATCCCTGTATTGTGGCAGCTTAGACTGAACAACTTTAGCCTTCTGCAGGTATACATGCAGCAAAGGTGCTGGATTGTAGCATTTCATCCTATTGTCCATTTTTTGCTAGCTAAACAGGAAATTCAGTCATCTTTCTCTTCAGAAATATGCTTGCAAGCAGGTGGTGAAAGTTAGAGCAAAAAAAGGCAGTTAAAGGCTCAGTCATAAGAGAAATGAAGCCTTAATTCCATTTTTGCTGTGAATATTCATTGAAGATTTGCTCTCTTCTCAGTTTCCTTCATGTGTGTTGCTTTTGTTAAATGTGTTCAGGTATATTGTTTATATGTAGGTGTGTATTCCTACAGCTGCTTGTCTTTCCATCTAAAAGTTAATTAAGCAATGTAAATATGCCTACTTGTGCTTCAAACACACAATAGTTCTAACATCTTTGACTCAGACATGTATTGCAATATATAGTAATTAAGTTGTGAGTTTTATAATCAGCTGACTTATCCAAATTTAACTTACAGGCATTTGAGTGTATCTTAAAGAAACAGAACAGGAGCAGTGTTAGAGATTTGTTGTATTTTTGGGTGGCTGTTGTATTTCTTGGTGGCTGTTTCAAGACTGCCATTACCACGCAAGTTCTACTGAAAAGAAATCTATTCCTTTTGCTCAACATCCTTAATGGGAAAACTAAGTACATCTGCTCATATTCTTTCTTTACTGCCCTTACCTTGCACATCTCATCTCATCTTCTTTGTAACTCTTGCACTTCCTCTCTTTGTTCACTATATTGTCCACATTGAAATTATGAACTCATTGGGCCTGTTCTATTGTTTTCCTCTGTAAAGTAGCATGATTATTGATGGCATTATATAAATAGAATTAGCTAAAAGACGAATTATTCGCAAATGGACATAAGGTATACTGATGAGGGCTCAGGTGAAAAGCTAGATTTTCTAAACTTACATTTGATTATTCAAATCAGTTTTTAAGTTTTGCATCTCAGTATTTTAAATTGTATTGAAGTAAGGCATTGCTTCAGTGATCAAGTGAAGGTAAAGGAGAATCTATTCTAGAAGCCTTGAACAGGTTCCCCCCCCCACCCATTTATGTAGGAGAATACATTCCCACACTTCCTGCAGATATGTGAAATTGCGTATAATCTCTCTCTCTGGCTTTTCTTCGCAAACGAAGATTCAGGAAGGACTCATCCCGCGCTTTCTGCAAGCGCGCTGATGACTAAAAAGGCCAATCCGAGATAAACAAGTCCGGTTGCAAAAAGCACAGCAGAAGGTCTCCTTGGGTGATGTTTTTGGGTTGTGATTCTTTCTGCGTTGTTGTTTCTCTTCAAGACTTGTTCGTCGTGAGTTCTCAAATAAGGCTGCAGCATTGTGGATAGTGCGTCTCCATGCCTCCCGATGTGAGGCCAGGGCGGACCACTGTTGGTGATCAATTTGGCCAAGCCTGAGATGTTGTTTCAGGGAGTCTTTGTATCGCTTTTTTGGAGCGCCCCTCTTACGCTGACCCGTGGCGAGTTCACCGTAGAGTAGTATTTTGGGGAGGCGATGGTCCTCCATCCTAGAAACGTGCCCTGCCCAGCGCAGCTGTGTTCTCAATATCATGGCCTCAATGCTGGTGATCCCTGCTTGCTCAAGGACAGCAACATTCGTCACATAGTCAGTCCAGTGTATATTTAGGATTGTGCGTAGACAGCGCTGATGAAAGCGCTCGAGGAGTCGTAGGTGGTGGCGATAGGTGACCCATGTTTCAGATCCATAAAGGAGGATAGACAGTACGATGGCTCTATACACACTGATTTTTGTGCTTTGCCTCAGGTGTTTATTGCTCCAGACTCTTTTGTGAAGTCTTCCAAATGCACTATATGCCTTTGCTAATCTGTGATCGATCTCTTTGTCAATCTTGGCATCTGAGGAGATGATGCTTCCCAGGTAGGTGAACTGCTGAACGGACTTGAGCACTGATTTGCCGACGGCAATGTGGGGATGGTGGTGTTCGTCCTGTGGTGCAGGCTGGTAAAGAACTTCTGTTTTCTTCAGGTTGACTTCTAGCCCAAACAGCTCTGCAGCTGTTGCAAAGCAGGATGTTAGGCGCTGCAGAGCTCCTTCTGTGTGGGCAACAAGGGCAGCATCATCGGCGAAGAGCAGCTCACGGACTAGATAGTTTAGAGTCTTAGTGTGAGCCCTCAGACGGCTTAAGTTAAACAAGCTACCATCAGTACGGTAGCGTATATAGATGCCGTCGTCTTCTTCAAGCTCTGCCATAGCCCTTTGGAGCATCATGCAAAAGAAGATTGTAAATAAAGTTGGTGCAAGAACACAACCTTGCTTAACTCCATTAGTTATTAGAAAGGGCTCTGAAAGAGCATCGCCATATCTGACTTGACCACGCTGTCCCTCGTGTAGCAAGATAATCATTTTAAGGAATTTGGGGGGGCATCCTAGTCTTTCCAGGATCTGCCACAGACCTTTTCTACTTACAGCGTATAATACTGAATCAACATATTAGATCATAGAATCACACAGGAGAACCTAGAAAATGCCTAGTGAGGACCTCTCTGGTGCAATTCTTATGGTCAATGTCTGATGGAAGCTGCCCATAGAGTCATGTTGGAGGACCTCCTAATGGCTAGCGAGACAGCTTCAAGCATGACTCTGTGGCCCTCCAGATGCCTAAAGAGACCTTTTCCCCTGATCATGGGTAAGTGAAACTGTGGGTACAGATCCTGGGCGGCGGCGGGTGGGGGGGGGGCAACCAGTATTTCTTAGAAATTTAATGTACAAATCATTAGAGCAAATTTGTTCCCTCTTTTCATTCTTTGGACCATTCTAAAGTGTGTTACAGTGATGGAAGCAGTTCTGTCAGTAGTACAAAGCGGAGCAATTCCCCTTTAGCAGTGTCCCCCACCCCACCCCAACCAGTCTCTCAAAATCTGTTCCAGATAGTGGGGATATCCCTTGGAGCAGAGACCAATCAGAGAGGAAGCCACAGGGAATGTTGTTTTATGCCAAGGAGGTCTGCTAGCGCAGTGTTGGGTCCTGATCTTTGAAGCATAGGTGCATCCGCCTTCAAGTTTCCCGTTGACGTAGTGTGACCCCATGAATATCATAGGATTTTCTAGGCAACAAATACTCAGGTGGTTTGCATTGCCTTCTCTGAAATGTAGCCTACAGTACCTGGGCAGCACAACATTATTTTAGAAGAGGTAGTGTGCTGCCTGTTCGGAAATAATATTACAGTGGATTATTTAGTAGTACTCAAGTAGGATGTCTATTGTGCTTTTTGTGGTATTGCAAAATTTAGTATCCATATTTTCAAAATTCAAGGTTTGTGACCATTTCATAGTTGTAAAGTTCTGATAAGAGATTTCTTTAATTTTCTCAAGATTTTCCTAAATAAACATCAGTCCAATCAGTCATAGCTTTTAAAAAATATGCTGTGCTTGATTCACTGCCCATGGAGGTATCCACCCAGGATAGTAGTTGGCCAGTCTTTCTTATGTTGTAGGCTGAGTTCCACTAGGATAATCTGTCAGGACTACATGCTAGTGGTGGGCCGAGCCAGACCTGAAAATACCTTTTCTCTTTGTCTCTCTGACTCCCTTCTGTTTTTCTTTAACCCCTCCCTGCCCCAGGGGTTGCTGAAAACAGGACAGACCTCTCTCTCTGGCTTCTCTTCGCAAACAAAGATTCAGGAAGGACTCACCCCGTGCTTTCTGCAAGCGCGCTGATGACTAAAAAGGCCAATCCGAGATAGACAAGTCCAGTTGCAGAAAGCACAGTAGAAGGTTTCCTTGGGTGATGTTTCCGGGTTGTGATTCTTTCTGCGTTGTCGTTTCTCTTCAAGACTTGTTGGGTGTGAGTTCTCAAATAAGGCTGCAGCATTGTGGATAGTGTGTCTCCATGCCTCCCGATGTGAGGCCAGGGCGGACCATTGCTGGTGATCAATTTGGCTGAGCCTGAGGTGTTGTTTCAGGGAGTCCTTGTATCGCTTTTTTGGAGCACCCCTCTTACGCTGACCCATGGTGAGTTCACTGTAGAATAGTAATTTGGGGAGGCGATGGTCCTCCATCCTAGAAACATGCCCTACCCAGCGCAGCTGTGTTCTCAATATCATGGCCTCAATGCTGGGGATCCCTGCTTGCTCAAGGACAGCAACATTCATCATATATTCAGTCCAGTGTAAATTTAGGATTGTGCGTAAACAGCGATGATGGAAGCGTTCGAGGAGTCATAAGTGGTGGCGATAGGTGACCCATGTTTCAGACCCATAAAGAAGAATAGACAGTACAATGACTCTATACACACTGAGTTTTGTGTTTCGCCTCAGGTGTTTATTACTCCAGACTCTTTTGTAAAGTCTTCCAAATGTGCTATGTACCTTTGCTAATCTGTGATCGATCTCTTTATCAATCTTGCCATCTGAAGAGATTATGCTTCCCAGGTAGGTGAACTACTGAACGGACTTAAGCACAGAGTTGCCGACGGCAATGTGGGGATGGTGGTGTTCATCCTATGGTGCAGGTTGGTAAAGAACTTCCGTTTTCTTCAGGTTGACTTCCAGCCCAAACAGCTCTGCAGCTGTTGCGAAGCAGGATGTTAGGCGCTGCAGAGCTGCTTCTGTGTGGGCAACAAGGGCAGCAGCATCGGCGAAAGGCAGCTCATGGACTAGATAGTTTAGAGTCTTAGTGTGAGCCCTCAGACGGCTTAAGTTAAACACGCTAGTTAAACAAGTTAAACAAATCAATTCCAATCAGTGGAATTGATCTAGCCTGAAGTATGTTTATTTTCTATGAGCAGAAAGCAGTTTAATCAGAATACTATGAAATCGCCCTGTATCCTGATTTAATCCAGAAGAAAATTATAATTATTTCCATCTAGTGAAAAAGATCTTATTAGCATTCAGCTGAAATATTATCGTAATTGTGTGAAGATTCACTAATTTTAGTGAAAGGGCTCTGTAATTTCTGACATTATGCAACTGTAACAAACAACATAATAAAAGTGATGAGCTAGCACTGTTTATTTAATAAATTTATAAAACAACATTTATAAGGAGTCTATAAAATAAAACATTTCTTAAAACACTATAAAACAATAATATATAAATTTGGGGCAGGAGAACAATTGCATAGCTAAAATCATAATTATATGTAGGCTTGTATGAATTAAAATGGTTTTCAACTTGTGCCAAAAATCATAGTCAGTGAATGCCTTATTTCCCCAGGAAGAAAATTCTATAAAGCAGGTACTGCTACACTGAAAAGGAGCCAGCATGGTGTAGTGGTTTGAGTGTTGGACTACGACTCTGGAGACCAGAGTTCGAATCCCCACTCAGCCATGAAAACCCATTGGGCAAGTCACACAGCTTCTCTCAGCCTCAGAAAACTCCATGATAGGTTTGCCTTAGTGTCACCATAAGTTGGAAATGACTTAAAAGGCACACAGCAACAACTATACTGAAAAACTGGCACTGAGTAGTCACAAAGTGAATATTAGAAGCAGTTTCACTACCAGAAGTGCATCTATAGATAACCACAGTAAGCAGGCAGGGATATAAGAAGATATATGCTCTATTCAAAGATAGCTGTTTGTGTGTATGAGTGTGTATATCCTGGCAGCCTTAGCACAATTGTCCTAAAGATCAGTTCAGTAGACAGGGCCACTGCATGTTTAAAAAGATCTCCTTTTATCTGCTGCAATGCCACTCCAGCAAAATCCATTCAATTTGATCTATGTGATCTTCACTTTACATAGTCAGTATGTTGTACAAGATCACATTTTTTTAACCCATAGCCTTTTATATACTTGTAGATTAGTTTAAATCTTCCATTGGCCATTGTGGTTGGGGGAATTCTTGAAACTGAAATGCAAAAAAGTTAGGTTTCCAAGCTCTGGCTATTTGATTGAATAGTTAATTTTCAGCTTTGTACAGTAAAGCTTATGTCTATTGGTAGTATTGACAGTTTGGGCCATCTTGCTAGTTCAGTATATACTAAAGAGTATAGGCATCCTCCTGTCTTTTGAGTCTTCTTGGGCATAAGACAGATTTCAGCATATGTTGCATAAAGGACAGCTGCAAGACTTGTGTGTGTGTGAAAGAGAATGTGTGCAGCTATGTGTGTAGGAAAACATTATTTGTCTTTTACAGAAGCTATCAATATGTAATTTATATAACAGATACTCCCATTGTATATTCTGCATGATCTCTTCAAGGGGATGTAAAGAGAAACACAATATAGATACAGTTGCCCCTCCACATTCGCGAACTTAGCATTCGCGGTTTTGATTATTTGCGGTTTTGGGAGGGGCCCCCCGCCCTCCCAAAACCGCGACAAGGGGCCTCTGGAGGTGCCTTGAAGGCCCGGGGGGGGGAGGGCCGGGGAGGCCTTCACGGAGCCTTGGAAGGCTCTATGAAGGCCCAGGGGGAAGGCCTTCACGGAGCCTTGGAAGGCTGCGTGAAGGCCCGGGGGGAGGGGGAGGGCTGGGGAGGCATCCACGGGGCCTCGGGAGGGTTTCCGGAGGCCCAGTGAAGGCCTTGGAAGGGGGGGGAAGTGACTATGGGGCCTCCGGAGGCCCCATGGTCACTTTGGCGGGGGAGGGGGAGGGCAGTCATTATTCGTGGAATTTTCACATTCGTGGTGGCCTGGGGAACCTAACCCCCGCGAATGTGAAGGGACGACTGTATATAGTTCTTTAAAACTCTCTTTTAAAGTACTTGTGGTAAAGCTCATAAAAAGATGTTTAGATAGACATCCACTAGAATTTTATCCAAACTTTTTACTTTTGAATGTTGGACATTTTCTGTGAGGTAGTAAATTGAGCCTAAGGCTGCAGTCCTTAGCAACGTAAGTCTGGATCCAAAAGTTCACTTCTTCCACAGGGGGTATGTTCCTGGATTTACGGTACTGTTTATAAGTGAAACTGCTGATAATAGTGTGAGTGCATTGGGATCCAGGGTTTCTTGAAAAACAATATAGGTATGTATTAAAAAGCAGGTAGATTCATATTAGCAGGTGTTTAAGAAGATAGTTAAAACATAAATCATTTCAAACAATAATATACTGATATGGTAGTTTTGAACATATGCATGTTCAAAAGTTCATTCTTACATTTGCTAGCAGTGAGGAGATTAAGGCAGGAGAAGCAATTAGGGGGAAATTGATGTTGCCAGAAGGGAAATAGATTAAGCAAAGAGATATCAGAAGACCATCTGCAGTAAAAATAGGAAAGTGATTGTCCAAAGTAAGAGAAAATAGAATTTGGATTAGACAATAATGAACTCCCATTGGTCTGGAAAAGATGACATACTGTAGAACCAGTTTTTGACCAGACTGATGGGCGGGGGAAACTATAAGGCTAAACTTGAAGATAATTTTTGCTCCATTAACCTTCTGAAGCATGCACAATACTTAAAGGATGACATAATGTATGTATGACATAATTTCTTATTGTAACCAATCAGAAAGGAAACTGGACTAGCCAATAAGCAGCATTCTCACTTCTGTAAACCACACCTTGCAGGGTATATACCTGCTTGTACACAGGAGATACCTTTGAGTAGCTCATTTTGTCTGTGCCTTGACACAGGAGCTGCTCCCACTTGTGCAACTGACAATAAAAGAAATCTTTTTCCTTATGATCCAGGACTCCTTGCTATTGATTTCTAAATAAGAAAAAATTGTGTGTTAACAAAACCGCAGATATTAGTTCTGTGGATACGGGGGCCAACCTGTAATTGTCTTGCAATGGAATAAGTACTTTGCTTTAGATTCCTTCTGTTGGAAGGAGGTGCCACTGGAGCCCCCCACCCCACCGTTTAATTTGAAATAAGTCCTGCTTCTTTAATGGAATGTACTTGTGAGTAAACATGAATACGAGTGTACAATGAAATGCATGTATTATAGTAACCTCAAGATAATTTCTAATTTGAGATTCGTTTGATCAGTTACTAAGGAATAAGGTTTTTTACTAATTGTTAAGAAGGATTTTGGAACTAAAAGCATCCTTTGCTATATGACAGAAATCATGCTTGATAATTTATATCAGCTTTATTGCAATACAATAATAGTATTGCATCATGTCTCACTAAAATTATAGACTATCAGTTCATCTCCCTTGGGAAAACCATAGTAAGAAATAATTAGCTGTTTTTGATATGATGGGGCTAGTAATGTGTTTGGTGGAAGTTCATGAATTACTAGAGATCTTCAAGATCTGATCTGAACAAGTGCCTCTGTTAACTGTAGTATCTTGTTCCTCTTCCCCTAACATGTGGCTTGTCTAACACAAGAATTGAAACTGGCCAAACATATTAACACAAGAGTTGAAACTTGACAGGATTTTTCAGCTACATTGTTGCTTCCTGCTATGGGTCATTTTGAACTCGAAGCAGGTTCAGTCAGGGTTGAGAGATTTCTTCATTGTATTTTAGACAGTGAATAACTGTTCCCAAAGTGAAAAGCAGGTGCTGTTTTCACTGTTGGTTTTCTGGGGGGGAGGGTGGTATATCTGCTGCAAGAGGGGATAAATAAGTTTGAAACTAACATTGCTAGAGGGAGTAATTTTTACTGTTAGAAGATAAGTATAATCCTTTTTTAAAAAATGTTTTAAGATACTTTGTAATTTTCAGTTCACACTTAGCACTGAAAGGTCATGTGCTTTGGAAGAACAGCAATGTGGAGTGTTCACATTGCTGCAGCTTTCAGCCATTACAGTTGCCATCTGGACCTGCTGAGAGATAATCAATATTTACAGTTTTTAAAAACCACACTAAGAGAGCCTGACCTGTACTTTTTTCCCTGAGGGGGGCACCTTTTGGGATAAATCTATGTAAAGCTGATGTTTTAGGAAATGGAATATCAATGCTGTTCTGTTTTGTTCACTTAGTGATCAAAATATATAATTTAACAAATTAATTGTAAAAGTTTCATGCCTCATACAAGCTGTATATTCTATTAAGGCTAAATGTAATTTCATGGAGTAAGGCTGTACATTTAAAATTAGTATACTCAAATAGTGACTCACAACATAAAATAAATCTGATACAGCTCGAAACATAATTTTAGCTCAGTTTCTGGGAATGACGACCCTTCTCCCATAAATTATAGTAGGCCCTTGGTATCTGCTGGGGTTTGGTTCCAGGACCCCCCATGGATACCAAAATCTGTGGATGCTAAAGTCCCATTATATACAATAGCATAGTAAACTAGTGTCCCTTATATAAAATAGAAAAATCAAGGTTTTCTTCTTGGAATATTTTTTGGGGGGAATATTTTCAAGCTGTGGGTGGTTGAATTTGTGGGTGCCAAATCCTTGAATACAGAGGGCCAACTGTACAGGTATAGTGTGAAATTTCTACTTCCATAAGCACTGCTATAGATGCTGTTGAACATATTTCCCATGTTGAGTTCACACCCATCTGTCATATAGAATATAGTATTGTACATATTCTAATTTATCATCCCTAACATGTTCAATTTGCAGAAGCTAGGTCTAGCTGAAGTCCCTTTCAGGTGTAATCCCGAATCATCCCACTTGTTGAGGGCAAACTAGTTTGCTGTGTTCTGACAAAACAGCAAAGCATAATTTGCTACAAACCAGGACCAGAAGTTTCTAATCTCTTCCCACATACACACACACAGGAAGGTGAGAGGAGAACATGTGCTCTCAAGATTCATGTCTGCTCCCTGTGCTAAGCCATAGTTTGACTCTACCTTTAAATGTTACCATTGTGTTCAGTGGGAATTATTGGTAGGTAAAAATCCATAGCATGTCATCCTAAACCCACCACCTTTGCATGGTGGTGGGATTGCGTACTCTGTGAGGCAAGTAACTATGTTAGGAGCAAAGTTTGTAACTTTTCACTTACAAAAGTTATACCAGAGAAATGTTCTGTTGTTTAAAAATATACTTTTTTTCTTGTTTGACTCTTCTTCCTGTTATTTTCAATTTCCTTACGTTCCAGTGTTGATTCAGACATTCAAAATAAGCTGTGAATTGGGAAATGCAAGTGACTGATTCTGCTTCTTGTAATGCTTTTGAGTCTTTCTAGAAGCTATAAGAGACATACATGGTTAGTCCCCTCAAAGGAAATGCAAACCTCCCTTTCCACAAAATGCTGCAACATGGGGAGAGGAAGTTGACTGCAAGCAGTTCATTGCATGACAAGGAGAATTGAACATCACTGCCTTTTTGTAGTGACATTTCTTTTTGGTTTGGTTTACCTAAATCCTCTCAGTCTTCCTGCAGAGAAATGTGAGAAAAGTATACAAGTTGAGTCTCCCTTATCCAAAATGCTTGGAACTAGCAATATTTCAGATTTTGGAATACTTTCATATACATGATGAGATATCTTGGAGACGGGACCCATGTCTTAACATGAAATTCATTCATGTTTCTTATACACATATGAGCCTGAAGGTAATTTTGTACACAATATTTTAATAATTTTGTGCACAAAACAATTTTGTACATTACACACTGAACCATCAGAAAACAAAGGTGTGACTGTTTCAGCCACCCATGTGAACAATTGTGGATTTTGGAATACAGTATTTCAGATTTTGACATTCTAGATAAGAGAGACTCACCCTGTAGTTGGATATGATTTACTCCTCAATCAGTCTATATGTGTATGAATGGACAGAGCACCAGGTTGTACTGTAGGTTTTGTAAGGTAGCTCTTAACATGAGACATGAGGGAACCTCCCTCACAACGGGAGTGTTTAAAGTTTTGAAAAAACCTTAGATTTGCTATGAATTTACCTTATTTTTTTTTCTTTACAGAAGAGATACAGCTTGGCAGTAGGTCCTCCTAAAAAGGATCCCAAAGTTAAGGGTGTTCATTCAGCAGCTGTGCAAGCTTTCCTCAAGCGGCAAGAAGCAGAACAGAAGAAAAAGGGTATTGCTTAAAATTACTTTTACCCTCTTCAGATACCACTGTCTTACTCACTTTTTGTGTATGTTCCAATTTGAATAACATTTTATGCATTTTAAAATTACTGTTATCATGATTTATTTTGTTTTGTGTGTTCAGTGGCTCCAGAATCATATGAAAGCAGTGCCCCGATCTGCCAACAATCTATAATTTTTTTTGTAGTTCCAATTCTGTTTTTATTGCAAAAATAGTTAGAAAATTTACCCGTACACTGATGAGTTGATTTGATAATTACACCGTTAAAAGCAGGGAAAGCTGGTTTTTTAAATAAATAAATAAATAAATAAATCCTAAACTGCTATTTTTTCCATACATAAAAAGAACAGTGACTCCCTGTGCTGCCATATCACAGCATGGCTTTTGAAAGACCCCTCAGTTTCAGAGTAATTTGCCATGTAGAATGAGTGGCTGCTTCTTGTAGAAACTGATGCCCAAACCTCTTGGGTGTGCTGAATTAATTGTGCAGTTATTTGGATCCCAGCCCTAGTGTTTAAAGAGAGGCTGTTAATTAAAATTCTGCTGTGTTGTTCCCAAGTGTAATGATTAAGTTTAATCTGCATTTTGATTAGTTAGGTAACGTTGATGCTGTAAGCCACCTGATTGCATTTTGTGGAGGGGTGGGATACAAATTGTTGTTGTTGTTGTTATAGTATAGTCAGAATGTAAATGCTAAGCATTGTCTTTATGGCATTCACTAGTCACTACAAAATTTATATACTGAAAATATGCAAGATTTCAAAAGCATAGAAAGAGACATTTTTTTAATGCAGAAACTTTCCTTCTTTCTAGCTCTTGAGGAAAAAAGAAGAAAAGAAGAACTTCTAGCTAAGCGTATTGAACTGAAACATGACCGAAAAGCAAGAGCAATGGCTTCACGGACAAAGGACAATTTCCGTGGCTATAATGGAATTCCTGTTGAAGAGAAGCCTAAAAAGAGACACCGCCGTGGAAGCAGCTCTGATGGAAACACAGAAGGAGCTGAACACATAAGGGGTGATGAAATGGAGCAGTATGTGTATAGTCAGACAGAATCTGAGCATGAATTAGAAGAGCATGAAGAGAAGCCAGCCAAAGCATCAGTGAAACCAAAGACACCTCTCAAAAGTGCACCTCCAGTAATGAATTTTAGAGATCTTCTGAAATTGGCTGAAAAAAAACAGTATGAACCAGTTGAAATAAAAGTAGTGAAAAAGACAGAAGAAAGGCCAATGACAGCAGAAGAACTGAGAGAACGGGAATACTTAGAACGGAAAAATCGAAAAGGGCTTGTAGTGAAAGAGAAGAAAATAGAAAAAGAAATGAAAAATATAAGTGTATCAAGTTCTTCCAAAAAAGAAATTTTACAAAAGGAGTTAATAAATGCTAAACCTAGCAAACATTCAGCAGACAAACATGCCTTCTCTAAAGAAAGTCTTTCCTCACTCAGCGGTGTTGATAAGAAATCCAAAGGACCATCATTAATTGAAAAGCAGCCTAAGTTGTCATCTTCCTCTAAACCTAACCACAGTGAAAAAGCAAAGCCTGCAGCACCCAAGGGACCTTTAAAAGACCCAGCAAGCAGCACTCACAGTAAACCTGTATCCAATGAGGGGGGGAAATCAGCACTCAATTCTCATATTCAGGTCTTGAAAAGAACTGCAAATGGAGCTCTCAAACAACCTTCTGCTAAAGAATCTAGTGTGAAAAGAACAGCTAACCATATGAAACCAGCTAATGTGGCTGCTGCCCAACATGAAAGTGTTAAAAATTCCATCTCCAAGCAAGTATGCAGCAGTTCAGCCACAGGAGGACCTCCTTCACGAGCAAAGAGCAGCTCAAGTACAGGGCCAGGGCAGCCAAACAACAGTTTGGTTACAGGACATAGGTCACAAAGCATGGGTCCTGGACAAACAGGAAACAGCTCAGGATTAGGGCAGCGAAGCAGCAGTTCAAATATTGGGTCTGGCCGGCCAGGCAGCACACTAAGCATGGGGTCTGGCCGGCAAGGCAGCACACTAAGCACGGGGTCTGGGCGGCCAGGCAGCACATTAGGCACAGGGTCTGGCCGGCAAGGCAACACGTTAGGCATGGGGTCTGGCCGGCCAGGCAGCAGTTCAGGGCCAGTGTGTTCTGCCAGTAGTCAAAGTGTAGCACCTGGCCGGCCAGGTAGTAGTCTAAACACTGGACTGGGGAGAAGTAGCACCTTAGGATCAGGGCCAGGCCGGCCAAGCAGCGCTTCTGTTGGAACTCTAAAACCAAAGTGCACTGTTGTATCAGAAACTATCTCTTCTAAAAATCTGGTCCCAAGGCACAGTAGTGCCCAGTCGAATGGAATGAGACCATTTCCCCATCAAAGACCTGGGATCCCCCCACAAGGTATTTCAAAAGTGTGATTATTTTAAATTGACTGATACATATTTCTTGTTTCTGTCATATGTATATTGTTTCATTTAAACTATGAAGTTAGTCTCAAATGCACTGAGAAATAATCATAATCTGAAACACAAATTTCTTTTATTCCTCAAATAAGTAATGAACCACCTAATCCAGTAAATATTTACTTTGATTTAAGGGTCCTTTCACACTATAGAATTATAGTGCTGTGATTCCACTTTAACTGCCATGGCAACATCCTGTGGAAGCCTGCATTTCATAGTTTAATGAGTCTAATAACCACATAGTTCTAAGTATCCTTACCTAAACTGCAATTCTCAGGATTCTTTATGATGTTGCCACAGCAGCTAAAGTGGAACTATAGTACTATAATTCTCTAGTGTGAACAGGCCCTGAGTCCTGCTTAATTCAGTGTACTCAAAGAAAATTTGCAATGAATTTTGCTTTGCAATGAGTTCTGCTAAAGGAAAGAGGCAAGAGAAAATTTGAGTTCTGTAAAAACTGATTTGTACTAAAGATTTGATTGATTTTCAAAGTATATATAAGGTCTAACATGGGAAACCATTAACCTCAAACTTGGGCACATCATGATTGTGTATTTATAAAATTGCAGGTATGCATACATATGTGACTCTTGATTTCTGCAAGTTCATGTAAATGTATGTATATGAAGAGCCCTAAGAGTGTTTCATGAATTGATTATTCTTTATGTGACAGACAATTTCAGGGGGCAAGGAAAATTTCCTTATACGAAGTCTGTCTATTAAATAATATGACTGATACAATAACCCGTCTTTATTTAAATGTATTACAATTCTTCAATATACCAGTACTCCCTGTCCACACTTACACACTGATGCAGTCTTGTTTTCAACTGGCCAAAGGCGTGGAGCAGGTCAGTTTCTGCCAGTTGTTTCAACACATCTGCTGTTTTCTTCTTTACTGCATCAGTTGACACAAAACGTGTTCTTTTAAGCACCTATTTTACTTTAGGGAAAAGAAAAAAGTTGCATGGTGCCAAATCTGGTGAATATGGAGGATGTTCAAGTGTAGTAATGTATTTATTGGTCAAAAACTGCTTCACAGAAAGTGCTGTATGAGCAGGCGCATTGTCTTGATGAAGAATGAAACCATTTTCCCACAGTTCTGGCCTTATTTTTCCTGACTCTTTCTCTCAGCTTTGTCAAAACTTCCTTATAATAATGCTGGTTCACTGTTCTGCCTTCTGGAACCCATTCTGCCAAAATTACACCCCAGTGTCAAAAAACCCAATGAGCATGGCTTTGAATGTGGATTTGCTGTGACGTGCTTTTTTCATTCTTGGTGATGATGGTGTTTTCCAGTGCATTGACTGTCTTTTTGTCTCAGGATCATGCTGGAAGGTCCAGGTTTCATCACAAGCGATGATTTTTTTGAAAAAGGTTTGGGTCTGCCTCAAGTTGCTGCAGAATATCAATGCAAATTTCCTTGTGGCAATCTTTTTGCTCTGGTGTGAGAACCCTAGGGACCATCTTGGCACAAACTTTTCTCATGTTGAGATCCTTGTGCAAAATTTTCCATGCAGTGTCTTTGACAGTGTTCACCGCTTCAGCTATCATTTGGACACTGAGTCGGTGGTCTCCTCGAACAATCTGGCTGATTTTTTCCACAGTTTATTTGGTTCTTGAAGTGCAAGGTCTTCCAGGGCATTCATAGTCTTCCACATTCTCACGTCCTTCTCTGAATCTTTTGTGCCACTCAAACATATGCACACGAGACATGCAGTCTTCCCCGTAAGCCTCAGTAACCATTTGAAAAGATTCCATTGGTGTTTTGTTCAGTTTTACTAAAAATTTCAAATTGACATGTTCCTCGACTTTTAAACTTAGCATTTTTCCCACACACAGCAGACAACACAGCTGCTTTAAATGACAACTGACAATTAACTGAATGGCTGAGAGTGCATTTGGAAGATTTCACAAAAGTGTCTGGAGTAATAAACACCTGAGGCGAAGCACAAAAATCCATGTGTGTAGAGCCATTGTACTGTCTATTCTCCTTTATAGATCTGAAACATGGGTCACCTATCGCCACCACCTACGACTCCTCGAACGCTTTCATCAGCGCTGTCTACACACAATCCTAAATATACACTGGACTGACTATGTGATGAATGTTGCTGTCCTTGAGCAAGCAGGAATCACCAGCATTGAGGCCATGATATTGAGAACACAGCTGCGCTGGGCAGGGCACATTTCTAGGATGGAGGACCATCGCCTCCCAAAAATAGTATTCTACGGTGAACTCTCCACGGGTCAGTGTAAGAGGGGTGCTCCAAAAAAGCGATAAAAGGACTCCCTGAAACAACATCTCAGGCTCGGCCAAATTGATCACCAACGATGGTCTGCCCTGGCCTCACATCAGGAGGCATGGAGACGCACTATCCACAATGCTGCAGCCTTATTTGAGAACTCATGCCGAACAAGTCTTGAAGAGAAACAACAATGCAGAAAGAATCACAACCCAAAAACATCAGCCAAGGAGACCTTCTGCTGTGCTTTCTGCAACCGGACTTGTTTATCTCGGATTGGCCTTTTTAGTCATCAGCGCGCTTGCAGAAAGCGCGGGATGAGTCCTTACTGAATCTCCATTTGCAACGAAAAGCCAGAGAGAGAGAGTGAGAGTTGATGTTTGCCATTCAGGTTCAGATGTGTTCAAGGTCACCACTCAAACATTCACAATCAGTGTGAAGTCGAAGGCTTTCACGGCCGGGATCCATAAGTTTCTGTGGTTCCCCCCACCCCAGGCTGTGAGGCTGTGTTCTGGAAGAGTTTATTTCTGACGTTTTGCCTGCATCTGTGACTGGCATCTTCAGGGAATGGTTGAATAGGAGTTTGTGTGGGATTTCCTTCTTGCATATCTCCACCCAGAAACTAGCCATTCAAATACACAAATTTACATATCCTCTCCAACAGGGGCTCACAGTATATAAACCCTACACACACCTACTCAACCATGCTCTGAAGATGCCAGCCACAGATGCAGGTGAAACGTCAGAAATAAATTCTTCCAGAACATGGGCTCAAAGCCCCCCCCAAAAAAACTTGGAAGACCTATTCACAATCCGTTCTCTCTGAGTTGTCTGAAATGTAGAAACACAGTCTCGTTATTAAATAGGCAAACCTCGTACTAGCTATACTCAGCATAACATATGCTGTTATAGTAGATTTGAAAGGTTCACACAATTCAGCTATATGCTATTGTTTTAGGAAAAAATACTGCATTGTTTTACATGTGGGTGGTGAGTGCTGAGAGAGTGAGAGGAGGGACGGGGCCTTGTGAGGCTGGTAGTGTAGATGCAGATTGAGCGGCAGGAGTGGATTGTGAGGTGGAGAGGGAATTTGCATGTGGGTGGTGATTGACTGGGTATGTTTCCTAAGCGGCCAATCAGCACACTGGGAAAGGAAACCTACCCAAGCATTTTATATAGATAAAGCATAGCAGTTGTTCCAGTTAGGGGGGAAATGACCTTTTCATTGCAGGCCACCTTAATATTTGTAGCAAACAGTAGGGACAGGATCAAACGATTGTGATCCCATAGTAAACTTTTCCTGCTCGCTGTATTTCTATGCTGTACCATTTCCACAAGAAAGAGGGCTTCTCAGCCATTGTGGAAAGGGGGGTGGATTCTGGAACCCATTAAGTATGCAAAAATTTTTTATCTAGAACATTGCTTTAACACTGCATTACTTTTTGAGATCTCATATAATATGTCAAGTAGAACAAGCGAAGAAGAATGCACTGCATTTGTACATAATCATTCTAGTAGTATTGGTAAAATACTGCCATTTTTGCCTTTGACTGCAGCATTTCTTCTAAGACCTTTATGGTGACCAATTAATTTGTTGTTTTAGATGCTCTATATCTGAAACTGCAGCTTAGCCTATGTGAAGCCTCATGAAAATACAGTAAACATTTTGGCCAAGACAAAAAAATATATCAATGCCACAGAAAATCTGACTTGTACTATTTATACTTCTGAATCTTTCTCTCTAGGCTTTCCAAGGCCTTCTCTTCCACCTATTACTTACAGAAGGCAATATGAAGATGAAGATGAAGATGATTCTGAAATGGAAGATTTCATTGATGATGAAGGGGAGCCCCAAGAAGAAATTTCTAAGCATATTAGAGAGATATTTGGCTATGATCGGACTAAGTGAGTAAAGAATCCTTTATGTGTTTTTACTGTTGTGTGTGTGCCTTCAAGTTGCCTATCGACATATGGTGGCCCCATGAATTTCATCTAGGATAAATCTGGAACAATGTACATATAATACAGATCTATAACATTTATGTAAATTGCATAAAATGTAACTGACATTCACATGGACATGCTTTAAAATCAAGACAAAATAGTGCAGGATTTTTTAAACCTGGTAATGTTTTTCATACATGATTGCCTTTGAAGGAGTTGCTCAAGAGTACAGAAAGCAGAAATTCTTTATGGTCCATTGTCATTAACAGTAAAATATACATGGGTATGTGTCTCACAAAATATGGGTCAGGCTCTTGAGTCTGTGAATGTTCCAAGATTTGTACTACATTTTGCAGGGCTGGGGGAGTTGATATATATATCATCACATGCTTTCACAGGTTTTAGCAAATAAATGTGTGTTTGCATGCACACAGAATATGCTTATTTGATAAAATGTGTGAGAGCATAAGATGAGTGAAGTTAAAATCCCTGCTCCAAATGAATTAAATTGGTTTGGTATAGCTGTACAGTTGTCCCTCCACATTCGCGAACTTGACATTCGCGGTTTCGGTTATTCGCGGTTTTGGGAGGGCCCCCCGGGCCCCCCCAAAACCGTGACACGGGGCCTCCAGAGGCCCCGTGAAAGACCTGGGGAGGGGTGGGGAGGCCTTCGCGGGACGCCCGGAGGCCCTCCGGAGGCCCCGTGAAAGACCTGGGGAGGGGTGGGGAGGCCTTCGCGGGACCCCCGGAGGCCCTCCGGAGGCCCCGCGAAGGCCTGGGGAGGGGTGGGGAGGCCTTCGCGGGACGCCCGGAGGCCCTCTGGAGGCCCCGCGAAGGCCTGGGGAGGGGTGGGGAGGCCTTCGCGGGACCCCCGGAGGCCCTCCGGAGGCCCCGCGAAGGCCTGGGGAGCGGTGCGGAGGCCTTCGCGGGACCCCCGGAGGCCCTCCGGAGGCCCCGCGAAGGCCTGGGGAGGGGTGGGGAGGCCTTCGCGGGACCCCCGGAGGCCCTCTGGAGGCCCCGCGAAGGCCTGGGGAGCGGTGCGGAGGCCTTCGCGGGACCCCCGGAGGCCCTCCGGAGGCCCCGCGAAGGCCTGGGGAGCAGTGCGGAGGCCTTCGCGGGACCCCCGGAGGCCCTCCGGAGGCCCCGCGAAGGCCTGGGGAGCGGTGCGGAGGCCTTCGCGGGACCCCCGGAGGCCCCGCGAAGGCCTGGGGAGGGGTGGGGAGGTCTTCGCGGGACCCCCGGAGGCCCTCCGGAGGCCCCGCGAAGGCCTGGGGAGGGGTGGGGAGGTCTTCGCGGGACCCCCGGAGACCCTCCGGAGGCCCCGCGAAGGCCTGGGGAGGGGTGGGGAGGTCTTCGCGGGACCCCCGGAGGCCCTCCGGAGGCCCCGCGAAGGCCTGGGGAGCGGTGGGGAGGCCTTCGCGGGACCCCCGGAGGCCCCCCGGAGGCCCCACGAAGGCCTGGGGAGCGGTGGGGAGGCCATCGCGGGACCCCCGGAGGCCCCGCGAAGGCCTGGGCAGGGAGGGAGGGAGGGCCGGGGAGGCCTCCGCGGGGCCTAGCAAGGCCCCGCGAAGGCCTGGGCAGGGAGGGAGGAAGGGCCGGGGAAACCTCCGTGGGGCCTAGCAAGGCCCCGCGAAGGCCTGGGGAGGGAGGGAGGGAGGGCCGGGGAAACCTCCGCGGGGCCTAGCAAGGCCCCGCGAAGGCCTGGGGAGGGAGGGGGAGGGGTGTTTATTATTCGCGGATTTTTCACATTCGCGGGGGTCCGCGGAACGGAACCCCCGCGAATGTGAAGGGACGACTGTATAAGTATCATATTACTGGGGGAAATCTATTTTATTTAAGTATGCTTGCAGTTTGAGGTTTGAAATATGTGCATTTATACTCTTGCAACACTGAGTATACTCCATACCACTTCCAGGTATAAAGATGAAAGTGATTATGCCTTACGTTACATGGAAAGCAGCTGGAAAGAGCAGCAAAAAGAGGAAGCAAAGAGGTAAGTATTAGAATTAGATTTGTCCAATTCATTAATGCACTTGATTTGTCCTGAAATCAAAAGAATATTCAGATAATTCTAAATAGTGATCAGCTTGCAAACTGCCAGCACTTCTCTTGTCATTTAGTAAATTCATTTCATTCTTTATGTAACATTTCTGTAGTGTCTTACCAATTATGTCCTCAGTCAACAGCAAGTATTTGAGATACTTATTCTCCATTATACAAATGAATAACAAAATGTTTTCCAAAGCATGAGCTAGAATTAGATTCTGAATCTTCCACTCTTGGAGAATGCCAAAATATCACAGATACAGAGAAAACTGTGGTTCATGTATTGTATTTATCATACCTGGAATGGGGCACAATATTCCTTTAATAAATATCTGGTAATGTGGCATACAGTCTGATTCCATGGGACTTAGGGGCTGTTTACACGGTAAAATAAATCCGCTAAGAATTTGCCAAGACTCCTAATAGTTCCCACATGTTTCGGTTCAAAGCCGCCTTATTCAGAAGGAGGGGGCCAAAAAACCCACAAGTCACGTGGTAAAAGCTTTCGCAGTTTTCCCCGACTTTTTAAAAAACTTTTGGAAGGTTGCGCAGTATTGACTGTGTGAATTAGCAGCAACAATTGCGAAGTAGGGGATCAGAGCAGAGCTGAGATGCCATTGGTCGTTGGTCAGAGGGGGCGGGCTTGAAAGGGATGGCTTGCAAAACTTTGCCACCATTTTTTCACCCCAGCACTTTCCCCTTCCCTGTTCTGCTGCTGTTGCTGTCGTTGGGTCTCAGCCTTGGTGTAGGAGGGGGCGGCCGGAGGCCCAAGGACAGCAACGGCGCTGTACCGTTGCTGTCGTTGGGTCTTGGCCTGTGCAGCAGTTTAAACCGCAAGCCGCTCCCAAGGCTTCCCTAAGACCAGTGCCTTCGATGTGGGGGGGGAAGGGTGACCAGAGGCCCAACGACAGCAATGGCGGCATGTCTTTGTTATCATTGTGTCCTGTCCGATCCCCCACCCCACGCCGCCCCAGAGGCCTCCAAGGTCAGCGCCTTCAATGGGGGGGGGCAGCCGGAGGTCCAATGAGAGCAACAGCGCTGTGCTGTTGCTGTCGTTGGCGCTCAGCCATGCCCCCACCCCACGCCCCAGAGGCCCCGGGATGATGATGCAGGAGGACAGGTGGGCAGTGGGACTGTCAGTCCCATCATCACCCACCCTTCCCCCACTGGTGCCCCTCCCTCTTTACTTTACTTGCCCTTCTCTTCCCATTTGCATACAGCAGACAGGAAAGAGAATGGGGGGGGTGGAAATGGAGGAAGAGACAGCAGTGGAGGACAGGCGGTCGATGAGACTCAGAGTCCCATCGCCCACCTTTCTCCCGCTGCTGCCTCTTCCTCCTGTCTTGCCTTTTTTTTCCCGGTTTGCAAGCAGTGAACGGGGAAGAGGGGAGGGGATGGAGGAAGAGGCTGCAGCAGAGGAGAGTCGGTCAATGGGTCTCCACGTCCCATCACCTGCCTTTCCCAGCTGTTACCTCTCCCTCCAGCCCTCCCTTCTCTTCCTTGTTCGCAAGCAGCGAACGGGGAAGAGAGAGGGGGGAAATTGAGGAAGAGGCAACAGCTAGGGAAAGGCGGGCAGTGGGACTCTGAGTCCCATTAACCACCTCTCCTCCACTACACCCCCTCCCTCTCCTTCCCTCCCTCTCTCTCTTCCCTGTTTGCTGCTAGTGAATGAGGAAGAGAAGGGAGAGGCAGCAGCTGGGGAAAGGCAGACAGTGGGACTCTGAGTCCCATCAACCACCTCTTCTCCGCTGCAGCCCCTTCCTCTCCTTCCCTCCCCCCCTCTCTTCCCCGTTTGCTGCTTGCGAATGAGGAAGAGAAGGGAGAGACAGCAGCTGGGGAAAGGCAGACAGTGGGACTCTGAGTCCCATCAACCACCTCTTCTCTGCTGCAGCCTCTTCCTCTCCTTCCCTCCCCCTCTCCCTTCCCCGTTTGCTGCTTGCGAATGAGGAAGAGAAGGGAGAGGCAGCAGCTCGGGAAAGGTGGGCAGTGGGACTCTGAGTCTTATTGCCCGCCTGTCCTCCGCTGCAGCCTCTTCCTCCATTCCCCCCTCTCTCTTCCCCATTTGCTGTTTGTGAATGAGAAGAGAAGGGCAAGTAAGGAGGGAGGGGTACCAGTGGGGGAAAGGGCAGGTGATGATGGGACTGACAGTCCCTCTGCCCACCTGTCGTCCTGCAGCATCTTCCTGGGGCCTCTGGGATGCGGGGTGGGGGCACGGCCGATAGCCAACAATAGCAATGGCACAGCACCATTGCTGTCGTTGGGCCTCCGGCTGCCCCTCACCTCACAGAAGGCGCTGGCCTTGGAGGCCTCTGGGGCGGTGTGGGTTGGGGCTCGGACAAGACCCAATGTTAGCAATGGCAGGGCACCGTTGCAGTCATTGGGGCTCTGGCGCCCCCCCCCCACCTGAGGCTCTGGCCTCGGAGGCTTCGGAGCTGCGTGGTGGTTTAAATCGCTGTGCCACTTCCCGAGGCCTCTGGGGCGGTGTAGGGTGGGGGCGTGTCCAAGACCCAACCATAGCAACAGTGCAGCGCCATTGCTGTTGTTGGGCCTCCGTTCACACACACACACACACACACACACACACGCCCCGAAGGCTCTGGCCTTGGAGGACTCTGTCGCAGCGTGACTGTTTGAACCAGGGCCTCTGGTCGATGTCAGCGGCGGGGGCGTGGCCAAGACCTAATGACAGCAATGCTGCTGTGCCGTGCCCGGGGCTGTCGTTCGGCCTCCGGCTGCTCCCCCCACACCACAGTCGTCCTTTCCGCCCTGGCAAGAGATAGGCCTCCATGACTGTCAGTCACAGAGACCATGCCTTCCCATGTGAACTGCAAATTCAGAAAGCTTTCGGATGTTATCAGAGAAATGACTTTCTGGAGAATATCATGTAAACTAGTAGGCACTGGTTCGAAAGAGGAGTAAGCCGGCATTTTTTGAATTAAAAACTCGTGTAACTGACCCCTTAGTCATGTCAGCATGAAACACGAATGTTGGTCCCATGTTAACATATTATGTTATTGAGGCAAGAAGCACTTTGTGGCAGCAAGTTCCCAATCAATTTTCAAATTAATGAGGAATCACTAATCATCTTAATGAAAGTATGTTTATTAAGTATGGATCAAATGAAAACTGGAAAATAAGGATAATTAACTTCTAGAAATGTAATACATTCAGTCTCTACCAGAAGGATCTGCTGTAAAGTCCAGAGTAGTATTATAGTCATCCCTTCACATTAGTGGGGGTTAGGGGAAGACAACCCCTGCAAATGTGAAAAAAACGCGAATAAGAAATGAGCCTGCCGGCGAGCGGTTTTCCACCCCAGTCCCATCCCAAGGCAGCGAAGAGCTTCCTGAGAAGCCCCTCGCCGCCTTGAGAAGGGAGTGGGGTGTAGCGTGAGCGCGCCAGCTGGTTCCTACCCCCCCTTCCCAAGGCAGCAAGGAGCTTTCTAAGAAGCCCCTCGCCGCCTTGAGAAGGGAGTGAGGTGTAGCGTGAGCGCGCCAGCTGGTTCCTACCCCGCCTTCCCAAGGCAGCGACAGGCTTCCTAAGAATCCCCTCGCTGCCTTAGAAAGGGAGTGGGGTGAAGCGGGAGGGTGCCAGCTGCTTCCCACCCTGCCTTCCCAGGGCAGCAACGGGCTGACTGCCTTGGGAAGAGAGTGGGGTGTTGAACAGCGGGGTGGGGGGGGTAAGCAGCTTTCTGCAAATAGTCAAAACCGCGAATGTGGAGGGGCAACTGTAAATGGCAAATGCAGAAGAGATGTGATGTGTATCAGTGTACAAGGCTGAGACTTTGACAATAAGCTATTTTCTGTTCTAGATTAATATAAATTTGATATTCACTGTTCTGTCACAAATTACACATCTTGACTTTTTAGACCTAAATGATTGGTTTCCTGAATTAACTAACAGTATTTTGTCTTTGGCATCTGGTCATGATGACTAATATCAAATAAGGGATGACTCATGCATGCATTTTTTTAAATTGATGGTTAGCCTTAAGCAACAATATAGATCAAACACCATGGGCAGAGCTTTAATATCAAACAGTCAGTGATTTTCAGTCGATCCGTTTCTTACATTCAAATACGAAACACTGAGTGAGGGTATAAAACTTAAGGAATATAGCATGTGTAAATAACCCCCAAGGAATGTTGTCCTGACTATTCTTTTTGCATACTAAGTATAGGGATGCTGTCAAATGAGATTGCAGTGTGTTAAGTGTACTTCTAAAAATGTATTAGTTTTGAATATATAGTTAAAATTAAATGTAGAGATGCATGCATTGGAAAGTGTGGGTTGGCTGAAGCTTCCTATTGAATATATGCTTTGTGGCAAACATGGGTCTACGCCTTGGCATACTGTTTAGGATGGAATTAAGAGGTCCACTTAATATTTGATACCCGGTTATAAGATTCCCTGGCCTCAGTTAAAAAAAAAATCATGGTACTAATTTTGTTTAAATAAAGTGTATATTTGGTTTGTTTATCTCCAACATTAACCTCACATTCTGCATAGCAATTTGCTTTGTGAAGCAGAGGGGAGTTTTACAATCACTTGGTGATATCTCATGTAAAAACTTTGACTGGTCTGGAACACATTCCATGCATATGTCTGAGCAGTTCTCTATTCATGCTGTTGTTTTTAGACAGTGCTACATCTTAAACCTCTTATTTTTGGGAAAGATATTCTCATAACTTGTAGTTTGTGTTTGGTGATTTGCCACAAGCCTTCATTTCATGTTGTAGAAATCTTCTATTTATCACAGATTAGAAATAGCATAAATGTAGTCTGTTCCAGTGCTTTTCCATTCCTTGAAATATCAGGGTGTTGTTAACACACATCCCTTCATAAAATGTCCAAAGCCTCCCTTAAGCAGTCTGACACTAGGTAACGGGGAGAGTTATTTTAACTTGGATTTCGGTCTGTTTAGGATTTTCTGGTGCATTCTCATCTGTTTGAGTTGCAATTATCTTGTAATTTTTGTATGAATAAATATTTATTTTTTAGCTTGAGACTTGGAATGCAAGAAGATCTAGAAGAGCTGAGACGTGAAGAGGAAGAACTGAAACGGAAGAAGCAGACAAAGAAGCTAAGAACACGTTAACCAATTTGCCATAGCTGATTTTTCGTTTATTCTTCCTTTTCCCCACATTCTTCTACTCATTCCAGGTTTCATCTACAGTTTTATTTTTGCACATGAACAAGAAACAAACTGTGTAGAATATGGAAATCTATACATACAGAGTTGGGTTCATACTATTGCTCAGCTGGGTTCTGCAGTGGCTAGAGGATGAGTGACTTGGAGTGGTGGTTGTTGCTCCAATGCTCCTTCCCTCCCACCAGCAGTCCCCATAACTACTGCCCACTCCTGTTCTGAAACAGGCTGAGGAGGTGATGGAGAGGGCTGCAGGGAGAAGGAAGAATTGGGAAAAACTGGTACCTCCACTCCTTTCCTCCATCGGGAAAGTCTCCACTGAATCCCAGTTCTCTCACTTTTCATTTGTGGAGAGGAAGTCAGGATCTGACTGGTGATTTTTTAGTTTTGCCTGGCTCCCAAACACCTGTTTTTAATAACCTGCCAAGAGTTCCTTTTTGCAAAATAAATAATGCACTAATGGAGGATATTAGTTGGAATAATGGAAATAAATGTTACTACTGCCTAAAGTAGTTCAAGGATGCCAGCAGACTACTGATGGACTATGCACTGGCTTGCAGCAAGTGGGCCCACACAACAATATACCAGTCTGCTTTCTTAATTTTAGTTTAAAATTGAAGGATATCCATAGTCTTTTATTCTTTAAACAGGCATTTTGTCCCAGGTCAAGACTCTGAAGTCATTTTTTTCTGTTCAGTAAAGCACAGATTTAAAACGTGTAGCTGCTATTATTTTGAAAGCAATATTAACCTGTCCTGTGATTTCTGTTTGGAGAAGAATACCTGAAAAAGTAAAAGTACACTGAAAAATCAAGAGCTTTGGCTGTACAGAAGTATGTGGTTCCTATTCCCCCGCAAGTAGCTGTTGTGAAATAAACAGTAGCACTGAGCAGGAGGAACGAGGCAGCAGCAACATATTTGCACATATAAATCCCCTCTTGCCACCTTGCTAAGCCCATTTGCTGCCACTAGATTTGGATTATTTTTTCTGGCCAGTTGCATCTGTTCTCTTGAGACATTGGGAAAACCTGTCTATTCACATGTGCGTTGGATTGCAGTCTCCCTTCAACAGGCACTGAGAGTTCACTGTCTGATACTTTCCTCTGCTGCCATGCAGAGAACTGAATTGGCTGTTTGAATCATTCAGAAATTATTTCAGTAAGAAATGGGACCACATGACTACTTTGCCTTTTAGGCTGAAATTTCATTGCCAAAAATAATAAAAAACTGTCCTGAAAAATGCAAACTTTCTATGTTTTATATATAATTTCTATGATTTTGGATTAACTACATTTTAAGGATATCTCTTGATATATTTAGCCCATTTTTGGTCTCTAGTTCCAGATTACGTTCTTACTATGTAACAGCTCCAAAGCCTGCCACTGTATATTGCATATAGTACTGGGTTTTTCCAGCATAAATACTGATGAGATTGACATTCCTCTATTCATCTGATTAAGGGCATACTTATAGTAATTCTATACAACTGCTTGATACAGCTAGAAGAGAAATAAATCTTTAACTGGTTAAGAGTTCATTTTTATCTCTTTTTGAACCTTTGGTTACACACTGATTTTGAACTATGCACTGCAAATTAAATGTGTCTATAGTAAATATATGTATGTAGCAAGAGGTACAAATTTGTTCAGTTCTACAGAATTGTACTCTGGAATTTCAGCCCCATGTTTATGACTTTTATTCCTAAAGTATATACGATACACAATCGCAACAAAAATCACAATTTCAGTTCTTTATAATTGCATCAAGTAGCTCTTTTCATGAAGAACTTTATATTGTTCTAAAAATTAAAACTGGGGAAGACTTGGGCACAATAGCCAAACAACAGGTTATTTCGGCAAAGTGTGGCTAAGGTTTAGATAACTGCTTGTAAAGACAGAGTTGTAATATCTGGAAAGCAGGAATTCTGTATTCTAATTCTGTGTCAACACAAGAAGAACAGTTCAGTCAACAGAGTTAATTTATAAATAATTCAGCCTTTTTAGTTTAACAGTTGTATATGTGGAAATGAAATAGCTGGACAGTTGCTGCTGTTAGTGCGCTGCTTAGCAGAAACTCTGCAAGTTTACAAGTTTACTGTTTTCCCTAGTGCTGTTTTTTCAGAGCTATGTACTTTTCTATATATGCACAAACTACTCTGTTTTGATATACTTATTATATATACAAACAAACGTTCTGCACACACAACCATTTATCATTTCATTCATTCAAAATGATGACTGTTGGAAACATGACTAAAAATTGTTGTTCATTTTATAATTCTAATGCAAAAGGGTATAGCATCGGTCCAGATATTGTTTTTAATAAGCCTTAAATTAAGAATTTGTAAAGAATTTATAATAGAATTCTATTCTATATAATAGAATTCTAAAGCCTCTCTATAATCCATGTGCGGATTTTAACAGTTTCTTTCAAAATTAATTCAATACTGTATTCTAAAACACTTCAGTGTTGCTTGTCTTGCCAATGATAGCGAAAAAATATTCTGTATTCTCAATATTGACATTTCACTCTACTAATAACCTGTCATTTATTAATTGTATTCTCTTTTCAGATGATATGCTCCTTAACATTTGCTTTCTTTAGAAAAACATTTTCCTTTCATCTTTTTCATTTCTTCATCTTACATATTAAAAATTGGCCACTGAATGCTTTCCTTATTAAAACAGAATATTCAAGGTTTCTCCTAAGGTACATAAAACATTAAAGCAAAAGAAGAAATTGGAATATATCCCTTGCTGGGGTATCAAACATTGTTAACAACTTCATAGATTATATTACAAAAACTAGCTTGGGTTGCAGATCTGTTCAATGATGAGATGATGTGCCTTTTAAAACATAAATATTTTTATGAATGTAGAAATAAAGACACAGGGGTAATTCTGCTGTCAAGTATGTTGTGTTGAATCTTGATAATGTGAAAAAGGTGGTTTTTCATAAACCCCTTCTGGATCTTGCTTTGCATAGCTACAATTCTTAGTATTTATTGATATTATTAAACAAAAATTAAGGGCACTTTATATTTAACTGTTTCATTTTACAATTGACTTCTATATATTTTATTAAGGCTGTACTTATACTTTTGTACAGGAGTATCTGTCAGAGACCAGGGCAGACTATCCGTTATCAGTGAAGAACTCTGGTATTAAAAACAGAGCTCTTTCAAAATCTGTAAAACTGTATTTTTATATAAAATCCCATTTTTGAGCTAGCATAATTAACTTTTTGTTTGGCTTTTGCTTTCTGTAATCGTAATTACCCCTGTAACTAAATTGTACTTCTACATATATAGCAGGAGACCAAAACACATTGGAAAGAAAATACAGTCTTGAAGAGACTAATGAATAAATTGTGATGACTATGTTGGATTTTTATTTATTTTGTTAAGCCAGAGTGATACAATCACGTGTTAGCCTATAACAAAAGATGCTTCTAGAGTCCATGTTATGTTTTTTGTTAACCTCATTGTGTTCAACACAATGTGACAAATCAGGTAAAAACTGTTAAGCGTAACCTTTTTTCTGGTGCTTTTGTATGCTCTTGCATATGCACAGAAAAGGCTAAAGCAAATTATGTATATAATAAATTTCAGACATTAAACATCTTATTGATATTTTCATGGGTTTGATTTGCAGGAGGTGCAAATTTGAAGGAGATGCTAAGGTTCCATTGTATCCCTTTGTATGAGACTCCTTGCAGAATATTATCCTTAGGGAGAAATACCTGAACTTTATTCTGTTAAGAAGTTAGCTATACAGAAAATGTAGTACTTTAGTAGAGTTTATTATGAATAGATGGTCTAAAATTGCAAACTCCTAAAATAGATCTAATGTAAAAAGTGGACTACAAAACTATACATCAGTAGTGTGTAAGTTTCTGTAACATATCCATGTGGGCTGTTTTTGAAACTAAGGGGAGTTTCAAAAGAAGTTCATGATAATAGCATGAGATCAACTGTTAGTTTGGACAGCAAAAGTTGTGCCAGACTTGCTAAAACGCCTCTATATATCCCTAAGCTGTTCTTTGGTTCTTGGCTTTTGGTTTTGGTTCTTGCATGTTGTAAATTGGTGTGCCAGCTAAATCTGTAAAGGAGTAAGAACAGCACATTCAAGAGATCTTTTGCGTACTCATCAGCATCGCAAGGTGCTATGTGCAATCAAAAGGTGATGGGATCTCCACAGCATGTGATGCTGGAGGACTTCAGCATCCATACTGAGGCTGTCCTGTCAGGAGTACTCAGGGCTTCATGTCCTCCGTGACAACCATGAATCTGACCCAAATGGAATCTGGCCCCACTCATGCTGCTGGACACACTCTAGCCCTTGTTTTCAGTAGAGGTGGGGATGGATGATGGTGATCTGGGAATGGAGGAGCTTTCTATTGTTCCATTGTCATGGACAGATCACTTCTTGGTCAGAATTCAAAGACATAACTGTATTAGGGGTTATCTAAACAGTGAAAATACTCCTCATAAAATGCAAGGAGAATGCAAATTTTCTAAATGCCATCCCATATCAATCTGCTGTATGTGGAAGGAGGGGGGTCTAATCCACCAAAAACTCACCAGGAAAAGCCTTTGCAGCTTTTCCCAAAGTTTTTTAAAAGCTCCAAAGGGAATGTGCATTCCCACTTATTGGGACAACCGATTTGCATTCCCCATAAGAGTGGAAATGGAAAGCTGATTGGTTGGACGTGCACAGGGGGCAGAGCTTACTAACAAGGCAAGCACCCAGGACCACCATGTTGGATTGTTGCCATAGCAATCGTGTGCTGAACTGACAAAACAGCCCCTCCTTTTTTAAAAAAATGATTTAGGCGGAATATCACACTTTTGCACCTTATATACTTTTTAAAAAAAATACTGCACAGTGGCAGCAACTGGTGACAATAAAAACGTGAGTGCTGTATTTTCCGGCAATATGACGACACCCCCCCCCATTTTTAAGTTAAAATATAGAGTTTGGCATATACTTGCCATATAAGACTGCCCTTCCGTATCTCTCAGATCTCCTGCCCCCCCGTCCAGCCAGCCACCCCTCCACCCTTCCCGAAGCCGCGATGGGGTGCCCGATCACGGCTTCGGGAAGGGTGGGTGGTGGCTGGAAAGCCTGCCCCCCACCAGCCAGCCAACTCAGAGGTTTGGCTGGCAGGGCTCTCCCCAGCCAGCCAAACCTCTGTGTTTCCCCTGGCCAGCCCCATTGCGAGTTGGGAAAGCGCAGAGGTTTGGCTGGCAAGGGTCTGCCCAGCCAGCCAAAGCTCCGCGTTTCGTCTTGGCTTTCATAACTTTGGCTGTAGATGATGGAATAGTCTATGAAATTAAAGGACTAAGAACAGCTAAAGAAGCATGGGATACTTTGAAAGATCTCTGTGGTGTTCAATATTTGGGAAGTAAGGTTGCATTAATAATGAAGTTATTATGAAGCTATCAAATCCCAGATTTTTGAATGAGGACATGAATGATTTTAGAGCCACATTGGCAGACTTGCAAACTCCTGGAGAGGAAATCCCAAAAGCTATGCAAATGGAAATCTTCCTTGCAAGTTTACCAAAATTCTACAATCCCATAATAAATAACTTGCAATTAAAGAATGATTTAACTCTACCAAGCTTTTATTCAGATAAAAGAAGTTCATCATAGACAGACTTGATGCAAAATTATAAGTTTGAATCCAGAAATTCTAATTTTAAGCAACAGGCTAACTTGGCTGAAAAGAAACCTCATTTTAAACCCCCTCCTTTTCTTCCTTTCCTGAGCTGAATGGAGAGCAATTTAACACTTCAAAGGCAAGGCAGTCATTCTCACAGCAGGGAAAAGGATCTGCTGGGGAAACTGCCTGGAGTATAAGATGACACCCCCCCGACTTTTGAGGAGATTTTCAAGGGTTAAAAAGTAGTCTTATACGCCGGAACATACAGTAATTCACTTGTACCTACCATCTTGATTCACAGGCATGCCTGTTGGAACAATGAAAGCGAATAGCTTTGCATGCCTGTGATCTTGCCAAAAAACTAAGACAAATTGAAACTGCTTCAAAGTGGCATTAGTGTACATCAGTCCACATTTTTTTACCCTCATATAGACAAGCCCTTAGTCTGAAATATCAGTATGCAGAAGGATCTTGTAGCACCTTTGAGACTGAAGAAAAAGAAGCTATAGCATGAGCTTTTTTAGACTTAGTCTACTTCCTCAGATGGAAAAGATTGCGACTAAGTCTTAGAAAGCTCATGCTACAGCTTCTTTCTTGGTCAAGTTTAGACTTGCTGGGACTCACAGCCTCTTCAGGGGTGGGAGGCTCATTAAAATGGTCTGCCCCAGGAGGCTTATGAATCCTGATGGATTCCTGATGGCTCATTGGAAGTTTGTTGCTGCCTTAGCCGGGGATCCTATCAAAGCCCTGGTTGATCTCTGGAATGGGGAAATTACCAGGGTGGTAGACACAATAACTCCTAAGCATCCCTTTTCACGAAGTAGAGCTAAACCAGCCCCCTGGTTTTCTAAGGAGCTGGGCCAATTTGTTGTTGTGTGCCTGCAAGTTCTTTTCAACTTATGGAAACCCTAAGGTGAACTAATCATGGGGGTTTCTTGGCAAGATTTGTTCAGAGTGGCGTTGCCTTTGCCTTCTTCAGGCTGAGAGAGAGAGTGATGCCCAGGGTCACCTAGTGGGTTTCCATGGTCTAGGAGGGATTGAACCCTGGTCTCCCAGTGTCCTAGTCCAACACTCAAATCACTACACCACACTGGCTCTCTATGGTGGGGCAATAAACTAGCAAAAAAGGCATTTCTGGCTAACACATTGCATTTTTGGCTAACGCATCTACACAGAACCAATCAGCACAACTGCTTCAAGCAGTCAGATTACCTGTTACGATCTGACCCAAAGGAGAATGTATGCCACTCAACAGCCCACTGAAATGAATTTGTTCACCATTTCACAGATAAAATTGTTTGGATTCACTTATTTAGACATTAGATGCAGTTCTGGTGGGTGTAACCTTGGCCCTTGCTTGTCCAGGATTAATAGATACTTTTCAATTTGTGTGACCTGAGGATGTTTACGGGATCCTTGGAGTGGTGAGAGCTACCACGTGTACTAGACCTTTGCCCTTCCTGGCTAATTAAACAGGTCAGAGGAGGACTGGCTGAGTGGGTAAGGGAAGTGTATAATGCCTCTTTACAACAAAGCTGTGTCCTAACATGCTTGAAAGAGGCGGTGGAGTGACCTCTTGAAAAATCTTTCCCTGGATTCTACTGTACTAGATGATTATAGGCCAGTCTCCAACCTTCCATTTCTGGGCAAAATACTAGAGCATGTAGTGTCTTCTCAACTCCATAAGTTCCTGGATGAGGCAGATTATCTAGATCTTCGTGGTCTCTGTGAATCACACAGTTGGGTTACTCCTGCGCCTGCGCAGAGCTTCGGAAACTTCTAGAATCGCTAGGCAGAATGTGCTTTGATACATTTTTGGCAGTAACTCCGCCCATCCCAACGGTCCCTTATAAGGGCTTCCCGCCTAAAATCCCCTCAGTTCCTTTCTTTCCGCCGCGTTAGCAGCTTAAGGAACTTCGGTGCGCTAGGTGTTTTTGAGATTTTACTGGTTTTGACTTGGCTTTCTCTTTCGATGACGGTTTTTACTATTCCCTACGGTTTTGGTGTCTGACTCTGGTATTTGGGCTTTTGATCACTTCTTCTGGCTTTTGACTACGATTTCTGCTTGCTCCCTCGGCTTGTCGCTACCTCTGCTCTTTGTTACTGACCTTGGACTGGCTTGACGATGATTCTATCCTTGACGGCTTCTGTGGTATTGCTATTTATGATGTCGACTAAAGGGGCATTTAAGCGGTGCATGATCTGCCAAGCGAAACTCCCAAGCACGGATGGGCATTCCTGTTGTTTGATCTGTTTGGGAGAATCCCACAATGTAGACGCTTGCGTCCATTGTAAAGCCTTCACCCCGCAGGCCAGGAAACATAGGCTCTCACGCCTTAAATCTTTCCTATATGAAAAGGCCTTGCTCCCGACCGCACCACCAACCTCTGTTTCTGCTCCTCCATCGGAGTCACGAGGCTGAGAACGCTCTCGGTCCCCACCGTCTTCTAGTCAGAAACGCCGTCGATCTCGAAGCCCTTCGAGGCGTCGCTCCACTGCATCGGATCCCGACGCCCTACACTCTGCTCATCGACGTGTATCCTTGAATTCGACTCGAGACTGGTCGGAGACGGCTAAAGAACCAACCCCATCGACCTCTAAACAGGCTATGGGGGAAAAGGAGCCCTCTTCCACTGTTGCTGCTTCGTCCTCAGAGCCAGCTAAGAAAAAGAAAAAGGAGAAACATCTCTCCAAACATTCAGAGGGCAAAAAAGATAAAGATAGAGGTCAAGCCGGCAGAACGTGATGTTCCACACGTCCCTCCTCGAGATCCGAAGGGCTCTGATGATAAGTTCCTCCGCCCTCTACCACCGTCCACTCCAGATGTGGCAGCCCGCGCTCTACGGACCCCACCTCAATCTTTGGATGTTGTGACTGTTGAGTTTTCCCCTGCCGTGGATGTTACGAAGCGTGTAGAATCATCACCAGCTCTAGTTGTGTCACGGGGCCAACTCCTCCGACGCCACTCTTCGGATGTCGAAATGGAAATTGTCAAATCTGAGGACCTGTCTCGGCCTCTCATTTCCTCCATCAGAGAAGATGTGCCAGCTTATTCAGCTTATGATTTGGCCCGCTCCATTTGCAGAACCCATCTGGGCTCCCCGTCGGGGTCGCAGATCTTCAACCCCAGAGGAGATCTTATTGACGTATCACAACCTTCACTTCCGAGACCACATTCTCGCTCACCTGTGATTTTGGATGTTGCTTCACAACGGGATGCTACCGTTCAGGTCTCACCGCTTGAACACCGACCTCTGCCACGAACTCCACCAACCCCACAGCCCCGTTCTCCCACACCAACCCGGCCTAGAAGTCGTTCGCCTGACGCATCTTCATCTGAGTCAGTTGCTTCTTCGGACTTCTGCAGGCCCTATCTGCCGTCTCCAAAGTCAGAGCTCATGAATGACGATTCCACTTCCCCGACTGACGACATCCGAGCCTTCGGGGAGCAGATGGTGAGGATGTCACACGCTCTGGACTTGAAAGTTGAGGATCGGCCTGTTGACCCTGTAGATCCCATCTTTCAGATGATACAATCCAAAGCACCATCTGCTACCATCCCGGTACTACCTTCATTATTGAAACTGGCGCAAGGGTCTTGGGAGAACCCTTCTTCGATACAATCCACGTCCAAAAAGATTAACAGGCTGTACAGAGATGGCGGAGATCATGTCGACTGGTTGCAAAACCATCCGAAGCCGAACTCAGTAGTTGTGGAAGTAGCCCAGAACAGAAAACAACGCCGGCCCTTGTACATCGTGGGCAAGAAGATATATTTGGTAGCTGGGTTGAGCTTCCGTGTCGCTAATTACTCGGTGTGCATGGGAGCATACCAGCAAGTGTTATGGGAAAGAATGAACCTCCTGATCAAAGATCTTCCTGAAGAACGGCGCAGAATGGCAGAGGCTATCCAAGCTGAGGCACAAGCTCTTGCAGGTCTTCAAATGAATTCGGCCAGACATGTAGCAGATTGCACGGCGAAAGCCATCGCTGGCTCTGTAGCCCTGAGGCAATATGCTTGGCTACGTTCCTTTGGCCTCACGCCCCAAGCATCAGCCACAATTGAAGACCTTCCTTTTGACGAGTCAGGCTTGTTTAATGGTTCTACCAACAAGCTTGAATTCGCTCAAAAGATGAGGAATACGGCCAGAAAGTATGGTATGGGCTCCACCTCCACCTACCAATACCGGCCTAGAGGGAGGTATCCATGGCAGGCTCCACCTTATGGCCAACAATCCCGGCGGGGGTACTCCGGTCAGACCTACTGGCGTTCCCGTTATGCTCCTTCCACATCTCCGGCCTCTTCAGTGAGGAGCCAGGGCTCGGGCTCCAGACACCGACAGCAGCCCAGGCAACGACCCAGGGACCAGGGTCGAAAGAAGTTCTAACCCTCCTGTTTGATGATCTCTTTGTTTCTCCCTAGACTCCTCTCTTCGGGGATCGACTGTCCAACTACCAAGATGCCTGGTTTTCAGTGACTTCAGATCGATGGGTGCTCCAAATCGTCCGAACAGGCTATTGGATAGAGTTCGACACTCTGCCTCCGACAGGACGGGTTCGTTCAACACCGCCCTCCCCTCCCCTCCTCGAGGAGGTGGAAACTTTGCTGCAGACGGGGGCCATCGAACCCGTCGACCCTGATCTCCATCACCTCTGCTTCTTCTCAAGGTACTTTCTGGTCAACAAGAAAGATGGCGGGCTGCATCCGATTCTCGACCTTCGCGGGGTGAACAAGTACATAACTCCAAAAAAGTTCAGGATGGTCACCTTGGCTTCGATCCTTCCACTTCTGAGGCAGGATGACTGGTTTGCATCCATAGACCTGAAGGACACCTATTTTCACATCGGAATCCACCCGGCTAACAGGCATTTCCTGGCATTTCAGGTCGGGACCGATGTCTTCCAGTTCAGAGTTCTCCCATTCGGCCTCTCCACCTCTCCTTGTGTCTTTACAAAGTGCATGGCTGTGGTGGTGGCTTTTCTTCGGCAGCAGGGTGTAGAAATCTTCCCTTGCATCGACGACTGGCTGATTGTTGCGCAGACTCATCATCAGCTCGAACTCGATATTGGTCTCTCCTTAGATGTCTTAGGCTACCTGGGACTTGTTGTCAACATCGAAAAATCCCAACTCCTGTCGACGCAGGTGATTTATTTCATTGGTGCACGTTTGAACTCTTTAACCGCGACAGCTTATCTACCTCGGGACCGCTTCGACAACCTCCGTTCCCTGATCTATGCCTGCCGTCGGTCCAGAAGGCTCCCGGCACATTCTGTCCAAGTGCTCCTGGGCCATATGGCAGCTATGACTTATGTGACCCGGCTCGCCAGACTTCGGTTCCGTCCTCTCCAGCATTGGTTTCTGCAAGTATTCAATCCTCTTCACGATTCTCCAAACAAGATGCTCACTATGCCGAGAGCGGTTCAGAGGTCACTGGACTGGTGGCTGGTACCAGACAATGTCTTGTCGGGCATGCCCTTCTACCTCCCCCAACCGGACGTCTCTCTGACAACGGACGCTTCGATGCAAGGATGGGGAGCGCATCTCGACTCCTACGAGATCCGAGGCTCCTGGAGCACAGAGGAGCAAGCTCTCCATATCAACGTCGTGGAGCTCCTTGCGGTTCAGAAAGCGTTGAGGGCCTTCGAGACCCTGGTGAGGGACAAAACTATACTGGCACTGACGGACAACACGTCGGTCATGTACTACATAAACAAGCAGGGAGGCACGAGATCCCCGCAACTTCTCCAACTCACGCTGGACATATGGGAATGGTGTGTGACAAAGAACGTGTTTCTCCAATCCATCCACCTACCAGGGGAAGAAAACACTCTTGCCGACGAACTCAGCCGTTCGAGTCTCTCCATCCATGAGTGGCAGCTTCACAGATCGGTCACTCTGGACCTGTTTCGAACCTGGGGATTTCCTCAAGTGGACCTTTTTGCGTCGCCCGAAAATGCCTAGTGTCCCCAGTTCTGCTCGAGGCGTCCAGCTCTGAGCTCGAGGAGACGTGTTCCTGTTTCGATGGTTGGGCCCGTTGCTATACCTGTTCCCTCCATTCCCGTTGCTGACAAGAGTGATCACCAAGCTTCGTCGGGACAGAGCAAACGCCATCCTCATCACACCATGGTGGCCTCGACAACCGTGGTTTGCAACTTTGCTTCGGTTGTCGAACCGCCGCTTCATCCGTCTTCCATCCCATCCAGATCTACTCACCATTCAGGAGGGCAAGGTCAGACATCCCGACCTGGACACTCTAAACCTGACTGCTTGGAGGTTGACCCTGTGACTCTCCCTTCGGGTTCGACCCCCTCGGGTTCGTCCTCGGTACCAAGGCAACCTGCATCTCTACACCCAGACGTCCAAGCCGTCATCGATGCAGCAAGGAGGCCTTCCACCAGGAGATCCTACCACTATAAGTGGAAGAAGTATGAAAACTTCCTGGCATCCCGGGATCCAACCCTTGACCAATTCTCCATCCCGACAGTCCTGGAATTTCTTCTCCACCTGTCCTCCGCTGGTTTGTTGCTATCTTCAATCCGGTGCTACTTGGCAGCCATCTCCACTGAGTTCCAGGCAAGGGGTCTCCCTTCCCCCTTCGTAGATGCCACAGTGAAGAAGTTCTTGAAGGGCTTTGCGAACCTCCATCCTCCGGTGATTGAACCGACACCGTCTTGGAGCCTCGAACTGGTCCTCTCACAGCTGGTCCACCGACCGTTTGAGCCGATGGCTTCCACTGACCTCCGACTGCTTTCCTGGAAAACGGCGTTCCTTGTGGCCATCACTTCGGCGCGCAGGGCTAGTGAGCTCTGTGCCTTAAGATCGGATCCTCCCTACACGGCTTTCCACAAGCACAAAGTGGTCCTCCGTCCCGACATCTCCTTCTTACCGAAGGTGGTCTCCAGCTTTCACCTCAATCAAACCATCACTCTCCCCGCTTTGATGCAGGATCCAAAAGACGACTTTGAACGCACCCTTCATCTGATGGACGTCAGAAGGGCTCTGGCTTTCTACATTCAACGGACTGCGTCCCACAGGAAGTCACCCAAACTGTTTGTGTCTTATGCTGAATTGAAGCTGGGAGAGCCCATTTCTTTGCAGAGACTGTCGAAGTGGGTGACCTCGACGATCGCTCTTTGTTACGAACTGGCCAAGAAACCTCTGCCGTCTCGGATTCGAGGACACTCTACGAGAGCTGTCTCCACCTCGACGGCTTTTCTCTCTGGGGTGCCTCTAGAGGACATTTGCAGAGCTGTGACCTGGTCGTCACCTTTGACTTTTATATCTCATTATAGACTTGATTCTTGTTCTAGGAACAAGGTGGCCTTTGGGAAGGCTGTGTTGTTATCTTCTATACAATGAGTGTCTGTTTATGTTGCCAAGTCATTGCTATGATATGTTTGATCAGTTACTTCCTAATGTGCCTTTAGTACTTTAATCTCAAATGGTTGATGTGTATGGTACATAGGTGTAGGATATACCCACCTCCTGAATGGAAGCTTCCCAGTCTACACCCAACTGTGTGATTCACAGAGACCACGAAGAAGATGGACAGGTTGCTTACCTGTAACCATAGATCTTTGAGTGGTCTTCTGTGAATTCACACAGACCCGCCCATCCTCCCCTCTATGTCCTACTACATCATATAAACATGCTTAATGTTCCTGATACTGCACATTGCGGCGTCATTCAAGGAACTGAGGGGATTTTAGGCGGGAAGCCCTTATAAGGGACCGTTAGGATGGGCGGAGTTACCGCCAAAAATGTATCAAAGCACATTCTGCCTAGCGATTCTAGAAGTTTCCGAAGCTCTGCGCAGGCGCAGGAGTAACCCAACTGTGTGAATTCACAGAAGACCACTCGAAGATCTATGGTTACAGGTAAGCAACCTGTCCATCCATTTCAGTCTGCTTTCAGACCTGGTTGAGTCAGAGGTAACCCTGGTCTCCTTGCTGGATGACATGTACAGGGAACTGCATAGGGGAAGTGTGTTCCTGTTGGTTTGCTTGACCTGCAAACACAGGTCTGCATTTTGTGGTTACTCCTGGATTCAGCTCTGAGCCTGAAGGCCCAGGTTTCAGCAATAACCATGAGTGCTTTCACACAGTTATAGCTAGTGAGCCAATTCCAACTGTTCCTGAAGAAACTGAATCTGGCCATGGTGGAGCATGTCTTGGTTACATCCCGTTTGGATTACTGTAATGCACTCTGTGGGACTGCCTTTGAAAAGTGCTCAGAAATTTCAGTTAGCTTAAAGAGCTGCAACCAGGTTTTTAATTTTGGCTGACTACAGTGAGCACACAATTCCCCTGTTGCAACAGCTCCATTTCCAACTGGTCCATTTCCAGGCACAATTCAAAATGCTGGTTTTGACCTATAAAGGCCTATACAACTAGGGTCCAGGTTATTTGAAGGATCATATCTCCCTATATGAGCTCATTAGAACTCTTAAGATTACCTGGAGAGGCCATTTGCTCTGTCTCACCACCTTCTCAGGCTCATTTGGTGGGGAGAGGGCCTTCTCAGTGGCTGCTTCCAGACTGTGGAACTCCCTCCCCAGAGAGGCTAGGATGGCCCTGTCCTTGCTTCTGTCAGCAGGTCAAAACATTTTTGTGCCATCAAGCTTTTACAAACTGACTAGGGTGGGGCTTTTAATGCTGTGTAGTGCTGTTTTTAAGGTTTTTGAGGGTTTGTATATAGTCTTTTAATTCATTTTAATATTTTTAATGTTTAATGTTTTAACTTATTGTTTAATTGTTTTAAAATTGCATATTTATACTTTAATTTTGGCTTTTGTATTGTTTTTAATTTGTATTGTTTTAAATATGATGTTAGCTGCCTTGAGTCCCATTATTGGAAGAAAGGTAGGGTATAAATTATTATTAGTAACATCAAGATCAATGGAAAGAGATTGCTTCTGTTGCATACGTTTCAGCACATCTCAGCATAACCTTATTGGGATGTGGCAACAGTTGAAAAGTGCAACACTGCCTGGAGATTGTTAGAACATGATGTAGGTGGTAATGAATCTTCATATACCATTGGAGCAACAAAACCAAACAGTGCAATAAATTCATTAAGTACTTTGTCTTGTTTTAGTATCAGAAGACACAGACATGCATCCAAAGGTTCATGAGGTGAGGGGGAATGAAGTTGGGTCCAGCTGGGGCCTTGAGGGACTCCACCATGCTCCCTGCCTGGTTCATGGGGTAGAATCCCATTCCCAAACAGTTGCCCACCTGTCACACGTAGCATTATTCAGTAGCTAGTTACCCTGCTCTTTGTACACAGTAAAAAAGATTTATTGTCTTCATATTTATTAGCTTGGACACCCATTGTTAAAATATCCAGTATTTGAAAATTGTTGGAATGCTGCCTTTTCCCAATGACTTGTAATATTGGGGGTTTCTAACAGATAGTATCAAATAATATTACACTGTGAGAGACAGCTGCAACCCAACATATGACTGGGAGCTATGGGTGTTGTTTAGAAGGAACATACTGATGCACACAAGTGGAAAATAAGTATTTGGCTGTACATGTAAATGTACAAATACAGGGTGAGATCCTTCATCAGGAGATGTACATGTGTCACATAGCTTCGTCTCCCAATGCTACCCCACAAAAACTCCCTTTGTAAAAAACACAGCACCCCCTGCCAACATGGCTATTTCCACATTGTCAAAGACGGAGGGGTACATCAAGCTATTTTCCTGTAGCTGGACATGCATCTGCAGAGACCTCCAGGTATCAATGGGAGGCCTCTGCAAATTATTTCCTGGCAGAACTGAAGAGTCTTCAGAGCTTTTCTAAAGGTCTCTGCAGGCTGGCTCTCCCTAGCAGAACACGGGTAATCTCCATGAGCGTGTCCAGCAATGGAGAAGGTGTGCCATCACTTGGGCACAAAAGAAAGGCAGTTCATTTTCATGTCTTCCCAGATGTAAGAATTTATTGCCTATCTGTGCTTAAGCAAGGTGGTAAATTAACTGACACAAATCATAGATAAGCCACAAAGGTAATTTTAAAGAAGTTGGAACCTATCACTTATGAGAACCCTGCATCATCGTAAGATACATTTTGTTGCCTTCACTACTGCATTAATTCACTCCTGAGCACTCCTAAAATCTCCCTTCTCACTGGTGTTTTAAGCTGTTCTTCAGAACTGGAACATCTTCATTGCTCTTCAGATAGTCAGGAACTCTGCCCTGGACTGCATCCATCTAGCATACGATGCCAATTAATGCTTATCGCCTTCATTTTTTGCTGGTTCAGCCTATAAATCAAACATGCAAGATATTACCAAATAGTTTGGAGAGAAGGATTTTAGTTTAAGCAGTGTTCATTCAGGTCAGGTCACATTGGTGAGAAATAAAGCTTTTTCTCAAGGCACTAAGCTCCAACTTAGTGTCTATTTTTTCTCTCCTTGCCTCCTAAGTAAGAACTTAGAATCAGGAATATTTGTATTCTCTCCTACTAAAAATGAAATTTTAGTCTTAGGCTGTTCAAATTCTGTACAACCCGTTCTTGTTTACATCACATATGCTACTATTTTACATCATCTATTTTTGCCAGTCATGGGGAATAGCATAAAGTTCAGGGCAGTGAAACCTAGATCTTGGTAACTGGAAACATCTGAAATTCTACTAGGCACTGAACATACAAGAGAGCAAACATGGTCTAGTGGTTTGAGTGTTAGACTAGACTTTGAAAGACCAGGGTTCAAATGCTCACAGAAACCCATGGGTGACTCCCTGCCATAGAGGAAGACAATGGCAAATCACCTCTGAATATATCTTTCTAACAAAACTTTATTACAGGGTTGCCATAAATTGGAGTGAACTTGAATGCATATAACAACATCAGACATACTTTTGTAGATAACATTGCAACTATAAGGGCTAGAAAAATTTGATAGATAGATAGACTCCTAGCTGAAGTTCCAGTTGCTATCCTGCTTCTACTATCAAAATTCTGTTCACAATACTCCCACAAAGATGTAGAATTTGTGCAACTCTGACTGCATCCCTGGTTCAGGTGTAAGGGAAATAATTTTCTTTTTGGGGAAATCCAGATGGATATCATAGTTCATTCTGTGGAACTGTTCATGGGACTGTGCATTTCACTTTGAAGTGATATAAATTTGCACATGTTGTTCCATAGTGTCCTACTGTATTTCCTGTTCTTGCCCAGGTTATTTTATTTTGAAAATAATCTGTCCTGTGGATTTGTAACTGGACAGTGAGATCCCCCTTTTGGGGCAAATATTTCCTGACCAGTATGTTTTGTTAAGCTGTGTGTGTGTGTGTGTGTGTGTGTGTGTGTGTGTGTGTGTTTGGTAATGAGTGACAATCATATGGCTATAGGCAGATCCCTTTCCTTGATTCTCTCTCTTTTCTTAATTGCTTATAAATATTCCACCTAAACATGAGGAAGAACATCCTGATGGTAAGAGCTGACAGTGGAATGGACTGCCTCTGTGGGTGGTGGACTTTTTTCTCTCCCTATCTCACGGTTCTAAAAAGCACTTTCTCCCTCTGCCTTTTCTTTTAGTCAGATGCTCCTCAATTTTGGAATTACAGCAAATGTTGCCAACCCAAATTTACCTTGGGCTGCTCTCTGATAATTTTGATAGTACAGTACTCACAATCCTGTTTTAAATTTCTTGATTCATAAGAGCATGGACAAGCAATTATCAATGATGGCATTACTGTCAAAGTGTTGACTAAATGTGCCAGATACCTTAATGTGGTGAGATGAAGCTACTGGGCAGCAGTAGTATTAGAGGGTGATAAGACTGGCAAGGGATCCCTCAGAGGCAATGTCAGTGGTACTTTAACAAGTATGAATAGCACTGGGTCTAAGGATGTAACTGTACTCAAGCTGAAAGGATATTCAGCTGCTCACATGCTCAGATGTGAAATAAAGGTCAGAAGCTGTACAGTACATATAATAGGAATGTGCAATGTGAGAAATATGAATCAGGGGAAGCTAGAAATTGAAAGACAGAACCATGAAATATATAAACATAGCAGTACTTGGTGTGACCACTGCATCACTACATTAATCTCCCATGTAAAGAAAGAAAGTAATGCTTAAAATTTATGACAAAGACTTCCATAGCAGACATTCAAGCTAAATTCAGAAAAAGAAGAGGCACCAAAGATCATATTGCAAAGATTCATTGGCTAAAGGAATGCACCAAATAATTTCAGAAGAAAATCAATCATAGCCAAGCCTTTGATTGTGTAGATCATGAAAACCTGGAGTGCTTCTAAAAAAATAGCTATACCATCACATTTTATTGTCCTGATGTGAGTAACTTGTACTTTAGATAAAGGCTGCATTTTATCACCCCATCTGTTTAACTTATATGCAGAATATATCACACAGAAAGTAGGATTAGCTTCAGAGGGAAGAAATGTAAAATTGGGGAAGAAATATAACAATTTAAGATATGCAGACAACATCATATTACAAGCACAAAATAGTAAAGACTTGAAGCAGCTGCTGAAAGTTAAAGAGCAAAGTGCAAAAAAAAAAAGGTTTACAGTTGAATATTAAGAAAACAAAAATAATGACCACAGATGATTTACATAAGTTAAAAGTGGATAATGAAGACATCGAAACAGTTGAATATTTTCCATATTTTGGCTGAGTTATCAGTCAAGAAATCAGAATCATACAATTTGAAGGGGTCCTGTGGGCCATCAAGTCCAACCCTACTGCTCAATGCAGCATCTCCAGCTAGAGCATCCCCAGTTGGTAACTGTCCAGCCTCTTTTTGAAGATGTTCAGAAAAAGGGACCCAACCACCTCTCTAGGCAAATGGTTCCATTACCAAACCACACTTATTGTCAAGAAATTCCTTCTAATGTTTAATCAAAATCTACCCTCCTGAAACTTAAAACCATTAGATCTGGTTCTACTTTCTGGGGCAGCAGAGAACAAGCCTGCACCCTGCTCTCAGTGAGCCCTTGAGGCATTTAAAGAGTGCAATCATATCACTCAGTCTTCTCTTCACCAAGCTGAACATGCCCAGTTCCTTCAGCCTTTCCTCATGTGTTTTGTTCTCCATACCCTCTTATCATCCTTGTTGACCTTCTCTGAACCTGCTCCAACTTGTCTATATCCTTCTTAAAATGAGGCACCCAGAACTGAACTCAGTACTCCAGATGAGATCTGACTAGCACAGAATGTATTAGCAGTGTTACTTCCCTCAGCTTGGAAGCTGCTTCTGTTAATGCAGGCTAAGATAGTATTTGCCTGCTTTCTGCAGCATCATGCTGTTATGTCATATTCAATTTATGATCAACAATAGTTCTAAGGACCTTTTCACATGTAGTACTGCCAAGCCAAGTATCCCCCATCCTATACCTGTGCATTTGTTTTTTATGACCTAAATGTAGAATTTTACATTTTTCTCTGTTGAATCTCATTTTATTATCAAGATACTTTTGAATTCTGTTCCTTTCTTCCAATGTGTTACCTATCCTTCCCAGTTTTGTGTCATCTGCAAACTTGATAATGATGCCCTCCACCCCATCAGATGAAACGACTTAGATTAATAAAAAGGTATAATGCCCCAAGGACAGAACCCTGTGGCACTCTACTCAAGACCTCTTTCCAGTTTGAAGTATAACCATTGATGGTTACTCTTTGAGCACAGTTTTCCAACCAACACTGTCAGATGTTTCCATCTATTCCATATATAATTAGTTTGTTAATCAAAATGTTATGGGAAATGCTTTGCTTTCCTGAAATCCAGATAAATAACATCCACAGCTTTTCCTTGTTTTTTTTTTTGTTTTGTTTTTTTGGGGGGGCTGTGAGGCCGTGTTCTGAAATAGTTTCTTTGTGACATTTCGCCTGCATCTGTGGCTGGCATCCTCAGAGAATGGTTGGGTAGATGTGTGTGTGGAGTTTATATGCTGCGAACCCCTCTTGGGGAGTATATTTGTGTAAATGAATGGTTACTTTCTGGGTATAGAAATGCAAGGCTTGTTAATGTCTGTTTGGCTAATGGTTGGTTGATGGCCCATTATCTCCTGGGAAGAAGAAAGATGAGCTCTCGCTTACCTACAAACACCTCTTTTTTTTTACTCCCCAACAGGGGTACACAGTATATAAACTCCACACACCCACCCCTACACAACCATTCTCTGAGGATGCCAGCCACAGATGCAGGTGAAACATCAGAAAGAAACTATTCCAGAACACGGCCTCACAGCCCGAAAAAACCCAAGGAAAATCTATGAATGCCAGCCGTGAAAGCCTTCGACTTCACATTGGACATCCGCAGCATTCCCACCATCTACTATTCTAGTGACTCAATTAAAAAAAAAATACAAGATTAATTTGGCAGGATTTGCTGACTCCTAATCACTGCATTGTCATCAAGATACTTGCAAGCAGACTTCTGTATAATTTGTTCTAATTTTTTTTCCTGGTATTAAGGTCTGACCTATAGTTCCATGGATCTTCTTTTTTGCCCTTTATGAAGAGAGGGACAATATTTGCTTGTCTCCACTCCTCTGGCAGTTCACCTATTCACTAAGATTTCTAAAAAATGGTGAGATGCGGTTCAGAGAGTATGTTAGCAAGTTTCTTCAATACTCTAGGATGCAGCTCATCTGGCCTTGAAGATTTGAACTCATTTAACCATGTGATTCCAAACTTTTTATTGGCCTTGATTTACAATCTGGATCCCCTGCCAAGGTCTCTGCTGCTGCACAGGAGAAAAAAAAACTGAAGTAAAATAGGCATTAGTAGTTCTGCCTTTTCATTGTGATCTGTTAACATTTTACCATCCTCGTTGAACAGCAGTCCTACCATTTCCTTAGTCCTTCTCTTACTTCAGACATATTTGAAAAATCCCTTTTTGTTGTTTCCAGTCTTTGCTGAGCTTTAGCTTTCCTTACGCTATCCCTGTAAGCTTGGGCTACACATCTGTACTCTCCTTGATTATTTGTTCTTGTTTCTATTCTTTATACATGCTTTTTTCTTTTCATTTCCCCCTCAGTTTGCTATGCAGACACATTGGCTTTTTCAGAGGTTTCCTATTTTTTCCTTCCAAGAAATTGTTTTTAATTGTGCTTTTAGCAGTTCCTTTTTCATGAAATCCCACACATGCTAGATGTCTTTTTCCTTAGCATCTCTATGCATAGGATTCTACCCAGTATTTCCATGAGCTTGATAAAATCAGCTTTCCTGGAATCCAGAGTTTTTGTTTAACTATACTCTTCTTTGGCCTCTCCCACAATTATGAATTCTAGCATTACATAGTCACTTCTAAAGTACCAACTGCTTTGATTCCAGTGACCAATTCCTCCCTGTTGATTAGGATCGGGTCCAGGATTGCCCAATCCCTTGTTTCATCCTCTGCCTTTTGAAAGAGGAAACTACCTGCAAGGCACATCAGAAATTTGTTGGAGAGCCTGTGCTTAGCACAGGTAGTCTCTCAGCAAATATCAAAATAACTGAACTCCTGTAACTACTACTTTTTGCATCTTGGAGATTTCTGAGATTTTTTAGAAAACCATCATCCAACACCTCTTCTTGGTTTGGTGGCCTGTAGTAAACTCCTACCACAATGTTGGATTTAGAGTAAGAAGGGTAAGATTTGGAAAGGCAGCTATGAGGGAAGTAGTAAAGATATAGTATTGAATAAGTCAGAATCATCTATGCCATGTTTTTATGGTTTTTCTGTATGGTTATGAAAGCGAGACAGGGGAAGGGAGAAAACCTCTCCCTTCAGGTAGAAACTCCCTCCTGAGCTTTAAATTATGGTGGTGGTGGCGGCGGTGGCAGTGGACAACACTCCAAAGGGACAGTGAACACAAGGTACCCCAAGTCCCTGCTGAGAATAATAATGCGCACAGCCTTGGAGCGAATGCCGGGGCATGTGGGCAGAACTCCATTTGGAGTTTTTGTCCCCCATGTATACATGTGGTGTAAGCTTGGATAAACTAAAAAAAATGTACAAATTTTAACAATAATCACAATTCAGCCTTGGCATTGTATGGAACTCTGTTTCCAGCCAAAAAAAACTCTCCATAGATTCACACAGTTATTAACAAAGATGTACTAAAGTACTCTTCCAGTAAGGCATGCCAGCCTTCTAGCATGCATTGTGCAACAGGTATGATAGAGGTGAAAGGTACAAACAGAGAATTGTACATTGTTTGGTCCACCGATGGCTCCAATAATTTATCTGAAGCTATTAGTGCTTGAGCAAAATATAGTGCTATACTTCAGGGCAAAGTGGTGTTGCTCCTGTACCTTAAGAATAAGAGAAGGGCTGCCTGACCTTTGTCCTAAATTTCTGAAAATATAGAAAGAGGGGCAGTTTAGGAAATAATGTATTTGGGAGACTTCTGCTATAAGATTTCATCAAATTACATAATTTCAGAAATGCAGAATAGGACTTTTGAATAGATCCTAACAACTCCCATACCATCTGCTTTATCAAAATAAGTAGTGGCAGCTATATAACACATCTGGTCATAGAAAGACATAAAAGAAATCCAGTAGTACATTTGAGACTAATTGGCTTGTGGACCCAATCCACTTCATCAGATGCAACTTCCCATCCAACCCCCTTTCTGGAAACCCTTCCAAAGCATCTCTGGTCACATAAGATCCCTTAACTTGGTCTAGCAAAATTCCCTTTCCTAGCAGGCCCTGCTCCATGCTGTTTGGTAAGCTTTCTGGAGAGGGTCAAGGGGAGATGAGAGTAGCAAAGTCCCTTTCTACAATGTTCCAATCATGGTTCTAAGAATACAGATACATTCTAATGTCATTTTCTATAAAAAGGCAGCACAAAGCATTGTGGATTGAGGTTTAAAGTACTAGATTTCTCCCCCTCCCTCCAATTTGGCACCTTGTGTTTTGTTTTTTTAATTGAAAAGCAATTTCAAAGTGAGAAAATTTCCCCTTATCTTCCCTTATCATAATAATTTAATTTTTAACAAAGAACAGTTGTTTCCTGATGCTTTCCCTCACTGCAGTGTTAAGTACACTGAGGCCATCACACTGTCCTCCCCGCTCCCTTTTTTCTACACAGGCATGTTAACTCAAAGAATTTCTGAACTTGATTGATTTCCTGGAACCCCTTGAAGATTTCATACATTGCATCTAATGAAGGCTTCTTCTTTGGGGTCTCTATGACTCACACAAATGGGATTACCTGTGCTTATGCGGTGTATCGTTCGGAACCTTCTAGAGCTATTATGTAAAGTGTTTTGGCAGTAGCCCCTTCTCCACTGATACATGTGACTGGCACAGTTGCCACTCAAAGCCTCAGTTTCTTTTCATCTGCTGCAACAGCAGCATTGAAGGAATTGTTGGTGAGCTTGTGAGTAAAATTTTGATTTGGATTTCTTGGACTTCTCTTGGACTGCATTTTTGGCTTGGACTCTGGTTTACGGCTTGACTTACGGACCCCCTTGTACTTCAGTAAAGGACTTTGATTTGCCATTGACGGTTTGGTTAGCTGTGTTCTCTCAGAATGCCTTCATCAGCTTCTTTTGAAAAGTGTACCTCTTGTGGAGCCAGGATCCCCGAGAAAGAAATTCACTTGCAATGCCTCTTATGCCTGGGTGAAGATCATAAGGTGATGGCTTGCTCTCATTGTCAGGCATTCACCCCACAGGCATGCTGGAATCACTCTTCAAGACTCAAAGCTCTCTTATGGGAGATTGCTTTGAAGTCTGTTGATTAAGTGGTGGAAAATAGGCCTCTTTGGGGGTTGAATCAGGCCATTCATCGGTACCATCCTTGGCCCTGATTGCTTCCAGCTCTTCCATACAGGTGGCAATGAAGAGGTATCTTCCAGAGTCTGCAACCCACTCTGAGAAGGCCAAGTACACCACTCAATCTAGGGAACTCTCCATACCAGGTAGATGAATTGACATGGAGGCTTTCGTGTCAGTTTTGAAGCAATGAGCAGTGAAGAAGTGTCATAAGAAAAAGAAGAGGGCAAAGTATACTGAGGGAACTCAACCCTGGGTTCAGGCTTCTCCATCCCAAAGACCTGAGTGGTCTCAACAGCCTCTTCTAGTGGAAACAGTTCAAGACTGAGAGCCTTCAGTACCAACATCAATAGAATCCAGGCACTCATCTCTATGTGGAGAGGCACCAGCTCATGAGCCAGTGTGAAAAGACTCTCCACAGGTTGTTCACGTTGAGATTGTGTCTGAGGGTGACACTATTACTTCCCTCAGAGAGCACTGCCTTCAGATTGCTCAAGACAGTTTCTTCCATCACCTCCACCAGCAAAGATCTCCCTGATCCTTGGGCACCTTGTCTACCCATCATTCGATGTCCAGATTAGACTCAGGTAGCTCCCAATAGCTAGGGTCTTCTCCACTGAGATCCTGTAGTCCATGGTCAAGGTTTCCACCACACTGTCAGTACCGTTATGAGTCCAAGTGTCATTGGTATGGATGTGATTTTGGCCGATACAGCGGTAGGGATCCAGAGTGGTACAGAACCTATCAGATGTGGTCTCCATACTATAGGTATGCACACTCTCCATCCCTAGAGTTTGTATACGAGGAGTTCAAGAAGGACTGGTACCGTTCCAGGGAATTTATATCCTTGCTACAATCATCAAAGATGGCTACCATCCACCTCAGTACCGAGCAGGCCACAGTCTCCAACTCACACAACACCCACCCTTCCTCCCCTCTGTGTCCCGCTCTCCCTAGCTCCTTGGCTGCTGCTTCGGCATCCAGGGAACTGTGGGTTTGCATGGGAACCATGCTGGTCACCAGTGGAGGAGGGGCTACTGCCAAAACACTTATGTAATAGCTCTAGAAGGTTCCGAACAATGCACTATGTAGGTGCAGATAATTCAATTTGTGTGAGTTCATAGATGGGCATTCAAAGAACTACAGTTATAGGTAAGCAATCTGTCTTAAAGGGGGGGGGGATAACATGCTGATAAAGTATCATAAAGAATTAATCTGTATCTTGCTCCAATAAAATGGATCTTAAAAGATGATGGGATGCCTTACTCCTATTCTGAAATGGTGCAGTTTTTCATTATGAATTAAAGCATACAAATTAGCACTCACTTTTATCTCCTTACAAGTGGGACTTGCTTCTAAGTAATCATATTTAGGATAATGGTATGCCCCTGATTTATTTAGGGTTGTTAGTCATGTATTCATTAGCCCTTTCAATCTGTCCGCTCCAGATGATTTGGCCTTCAGTTCTTATCAACACCAGCCAGGAAGTCCAATAGTAAGGGATTATGGGAGCTGTAGTCCAAAATATCAGCAAAACAAGATAGAAGTGCTGCTGCTCAGTAGGAAAACCAACCTGGGATTGGAATCACAGCCTGTTCTGAATGGGTTTGCTGTCCTTCTGAAAGATCAGGTTCATAGCTTGGGGGTGCTTTAGACCCAGCACTGCTTCTGGAAAGCCAGGTTGCTGCAGCAGACAGGTGCGCCTTTGCCCAATTTTAGCTAGCACACCAGCTGCACCCTATCTTGAGGAAGGCAGATCTGGCCACAGTGGTTCATGCACTAGTTACCTCTCAATTAGACTACTGTAATGTGCTCTACGTGAGGCTGCCCTTGAAAAGTGTTCAGATGCTGCAGCTAGTGCAAAATGCAGCAGCCAGACTAATGTCAGGTGTGTATTTTAGAAACCCTATAACACCAGTCTTGCAAGAACTACACTGACTTCCAATTTGCTTCCAAGTTCAATTCAAAGTGTTGATCTACAAAGCCCTAAACAACTTGAGGCCATGATATCTGAAAAACCACCTGTCAGAAATTTGTGATCTTCAGGAGAGGCCCTGCTGAGTGTCCCAACACCTCATGAAGTTAGGTTGGTGGGTACACATAACAAGGCTTTCTCCGTAGCAGCGCCTCGACTGTGAAACTCCCTACCGAAGAAAGTTAGTCTGGCCCCATCTCTTTTAAGCTTCCAGTGGGCAGCCAAAACAGTGCTGTTTCACATGGCATTCAGTGTTTGAAACTGCTGTTTTAACAGTTTCAAAAACTAGATTATAAGATTGTTTTTAGACTGCTTTTAGTTTTTAAAAAGTATTTTAATGTGTTTTAAGATGTTTTATCTCTGTATTGTTTTAATTGGCTTTTATTTATTCATCACCTTGGAAGCCTTTGTGGGCTGGGAGGCAATACAGAAATACTTTAAATAAATAAATAAATAATATAATATATCTGATATATTTCCATCAACCTAACTTTTATTTTTTGTATGCACCCTCAAATCCTCAGTTGTGGGGCAATTTATAAATGTGGTGGGAGAATATAATATTTCAGACTGCTAAGTGCAGGTAAATGTGGTTTAGAATGGCTTTCACACATGCTGAAAATACACCATTTTTCACTGGATATGGACCTGAGGAAAAAAGAGTCTGTCTGAACAGCTACCGTAGGTTGTGTTTTAAAGGTGAAATAATTTGCCTCATTGATTAGAGTGTCCTTGGCATATTGTGGACTCATTCCTAGCTTTTCTATGAAACTTCACACAGAATAGTGGTCTTAACCCATCCCAGATTTGTGGGAGTCCAATTCTTTGATTTTGCATCAAATTACAAACTAGGGTGAAACTTTATGACACCCTCAACTTATATTTCAAAATGTACTCACCTTAGTTTTTGGTATTCTGTGCATCAATTCTATAGCGAGAAGGTAGATGAGCCATGTAACAACAATCATAGCACAATTTCTCACAGGGGTTTCTCACTTAAGGAGTATGACTTGATATGACCAGTTTTTGACCAAAATATTGACGCGGGAAATCAGATCAGATCAGATTTTAAGCAGATCAGTACTTTGGCTATATTGGTGGCTATCTATGATGAACCAGACTGCACAATGAACTTGATTGTGACATCATTTTCTATGTAACAATTGCTCCAAACAGAATGACATCAGTAAATAGTTCTCTGATAGATGCAAAGGTATTAGGTGATAACCTAAGAGTTATATTTGAAACCTTTGGGTTCTGAGATTTCATAGTTTATAAAAGAGAAAAAAGAAAAGCAGTTGCAAAATTGTTATAGAAGTGACTAGCAGTCATTGATAGCTTTATCCTCTGTGAATCTGTGTAATCCCCCTTTAAAGCCATCCACATTGGTGGTCACTACGACAGCTTGTGATAGCAAATTCCATAGTTTATATGCTATGTAAAGCAATGCTTCTATGTCCAACAGTTCCATTTTGGTGGATGACTTCAGTTCTTGTATTATGAGGAAGAGATTAAAATGTTTCCAGTCTTCTTCCATTGCTTCATCCATAATTGTATTCACTTCTGTAATGGTCCTCCTTTAGTCATGTTTTTTCTAAGCTAAAAAAAGTGGCAATATTTTCTTATAGAGGAATTGCTCCAGTCCTCTGATTTTGGTTGCCCTTTACTGCCCCTTTTCCAGATATACAGTATTGTTTGGGTTTACTAGAACTGTAAGCAAGTATGGACACATCACTGTGTTATCTAGCTCCCATGTGAAACTGAACTGCACTAAACTGAATGCAGGTTTTCCCTCAAATAAATGTGAATGATTACAGCCTCAAGTAGACACTACCTGAGTATCTTGAGTACTGTATTATTTTTAATATTTTATTATTTAAAAAAATAATAAAAATTATTATTTTTAATTATTGGTTTTTTACTCTGTATTAAATATAATCATTAAAAAAACCTCTTATTCAGGTGCGCATGTATAGATAAATTGTAACTATCCAGAAAGATAGGTCCCAACACCAGCAGTTGTCCTAGGTTATTATAACTCATTTACAGGAAGCAAGTCACTTACTGGTCCTTTCTAAATAGGTGTCTTGACTCTTTGCTATTTCAGCAGACTCATATTCTGCATGTCTGGATAGCAAATACTGTACAGGGGAAACCTTTCATAACCACCAGAGATACTATATCTGAAGCCTAGGAATAGGCAAAGGCTTATTATTTGTTAAATCCACATGGTGTTTCTCACTCACTGAAAAAAGGGTATGGTGCACCTTTTGGGTCCCAGCAAGCATAGCTGTTTGGTCAAGGGTGATGGGAGTTGTAGTTGAGGGCTACAGGTTCATTCACTGGTTGCTAAAGCCATCTGCAAATCTACCAACCATCCAAATTCTCTCGCTGTTCTCATCCTTTGGAATACCCTTCCACGGGAGGCTAGGCTGCTCCCCTCCCTGCTTTCCTTTTGCCAGCAGGCAAAGACGTTATTATGCAAGCAAACTTTTAATATGTAGCTGGGCTTTGGAAGCTTTTATTGGGGTGTGTTTTTGTTTTTATCTTGTTTATTTCTAATCTTTTAACTTCATAGAATCATAGAATTTTAGATTTTCTATATTGTGATGCTTTTAAATGGTTTTTAAACTGTATTTTATATGGTATTTTGTGAGCCACCTTGGGTCCTTTCTGGAAGAAAGACGGCATAAAAGTTAAATAAATAAATAAAAATTAATAACATTCTTCTGTGAAATGCCAGGACTCTTATCCAGAGTCGCTTTGGGCAAAGCCACAGAATGAAAAGACTGCTCCATCCCACCAGCCCATGTTATCAAATTTGTACCAGAACTATCGCCTTGTGGAGCTGCTCCAGATCTTTGCTTGTCTGCCTTGAGATTTGAGAAACACTGCCTCTCATGTCCACTCCTTTACAGACAGCGCTGCCAAGCCAGTGGCACCTTTTTGCTATAGGCCCTAAATGCACCATACCTTCTTGCAGCCACACCACACTGTTATAGCACTATTATTCCACTTTAACTGCTATGGCTACCTCCTGTGGAATTCTGGAGTTTGTAGTTTAGTGAGGTCTAAGAGCTCTCTGGCTGAGAATGCTAAATGTCCCCTTCCATAAACTGCAAATCCCAGGATTCCACAGGAGGCAGCCATAGCAGTTAAAGTGGAATAATAGCCCTATAACAGTGTAGCATGATAAGGTAATCACAGCAAAGGGTTCTCTGAGCTCTATATTCTACAAGTGCCTGCAGAACTTGAATGGAGAGGGTGCTGTGCTTCCTCATCCATCCACACTACACAAATAATCCGCTTCGAAACGGGATTATTTGCCATGGTTTCTTCCTATGGAATCCTGGGATCTGTAGTTTGGTGAGGTAGCAACACTTTTGGGCAGAAAAGACTAAGGACTTTGTAAAAGTACAAACCCCAGGATTCCATAGGAAGAAACCACGGCAAATAATCCCATTTCAAAGTGGCCCGCAAGCCGAAGCTAAGTAAGCATCAGCAGCACCTCAGTGGCGGAGCCCGACTTTCCGGCTCTCCTGCGGCAGTCAGTTCTACCTTCGCGAGGGTGGGGACGGAGAGGAGGAGGAGGAGGAGGCGAGAGGTCGCAAGGCCGGCCGGGGCGCCTTCCCTTCCCTTCGCCCTGCCCTATAAAAGGGCCCGGCTCGCCTTTGTCGCTGGCGGTGCCGTCTCTTCTCCGCGTTCAGCCGCCCGGCCCAATAAGGAAGTGCCGGCGCGGTTTGGGACTCCCGCCGCCATGGAGTTCTCGGAGGAGAAGCTGAGGAAATGGCTGAGCAAGGCAAGCGGAGGCGGGCGGGCGAGCAGGAAGGCTCTTCTCTCCGCCGGCCAAGCTAGAATTGAACCCCCCCCCACCGCTTTGTAGGGGTGAGGCCGAACTTGGAGGGGGGGCTCTCAGTCCCCCACCACCTTTTACTGCTTAAGGTTGCCCCACTGAAGAGTGGAGAGGGCTCCTGTCCATTATTATTATTATTAGTAGTAGTAGTAGTTATTTATACCCCGCTCTTCAGCCACAAGGCTATCAGAGCGGCTTACAAACTGTTTTATAGCAATAGCAATTTACCCATCTGCACTGCATTATGCAGTTTCCAATGTGCGTCAGCTGTTCTGTACCTTTGATGGCTGTGCAGAAGAAGTGGGGGTCCTTGATTGCTACCTATAGGGGCCCCTCCACACGGTGCAATCATAGCGTCATTATTCCACTTCTAAAAGCTATGGGTTGGGCCTAAGGAATCCTGGCATTTGCAGTTGAGGGAGGGGTGCATAGGATTCTCAGCCAAAGCCCCCCAGGGGACACCAGACTACAAATTCCACCAGGATTCTACAGGGGTTTATTTATCCATCCTTCATCATAAAAACTCATTTTATTATAGCCTTGTTCTTGGTGTACATCCTATATCAAGCAATGAGATTCTGCATTCAATCCAAAAGTTGGCTTGTGGGTTCCAGGCCAGGGGAGGGGGTGCAAGGACTGTGGGAATGATAATCAAAAGAGACAGAAATTATACATTTTATGGTGACCAATTAATTTTATGGTGACCCATTATATTAAGAATGTAAATGAATTATATCCATTATAGCACTATAACTGTACTGTATACTGTGGACAGCCCCCTGATTGTGATTTGTTGTTATGTGTCTTCAGGTCTTTGCCAACTTATGATGAGCCTAAGGTGAACCTATCACTGGGGTTTCTTGGTAAGATTTGTTTAGGGGAGGTTTGCCTTTGCTTTCATCTGAAGCTGAGAGAGTGTGACTTGGCCAAGGCCACCCAGTGGGTTTCCATGACCAAGTAGGGATTCAAACCCAGGTCTCCAGAGTCGTACTCCAATACTCAAACCACTACACTGCCTCTTTTCTCTCTGGCTTTTCTTCGCAAACGAAGATTCAGGAAGGACTCATCCCGCGCTTTCTGCAAGCGCGCTGATGACTAAAAAGGCCAATCCGAGATAAATAAGTCCGGTTGCAGAAAGCACAGCAGAAGGTCTCCTTGGGTAATATTTCTGGGTTGTGATTCTTTCTGCGTTGTCGTTTCTCTTCAAGACTTGTTCGGCGTGAGTTCTTAAATAAAGCTGCAGCATTGTGGATAGTGTGTCTCCATGCCTCCTGATGTGAGGCCAGGGCGGACCATTGTTGGTGATCAATTTGGCCGAGCCTGAGATGTTGTTTCAGGGAGTCTTTGTATCACTTTTTTTGGAGCGCCCCTCTTACGCTGACCCATGGCGAGCTCACCGTAGAGTAGTATTTTTGGGAGGCGATGGTCCTCCATCCTAGAAACGTGCCCTGCCCAGCGCAGCAGTGTTCTCAATATCATGGCCTCAATGTTGGTGATCCCTGCTTGCTCAAGGACAACAACATTCCTCTTTTCTACACAACCAATTCAGGAGCTGTCTCCAGTTTCATTCTGGCAACCTCATACTTGGCTTGCTTTTTTTCTTTCTGTGAACCAGTTGTTCCCTGTCAACAGTAGCAAAGTTGATAATGCTTCATTCCCTCCCCACAGATCCAAGGCAGACTCACCTGAGTACCCCCATTGTTATTCATTACAGTAATTTGTTTTTGTCAAAGGGGGTCAACACTGTTGTAGGAATCTGGAATTATGCAGCCATTTGTGACTGCTCCCACAAGCTGAAGATGATTGAAATGCCAGCCTTTAATGCTTATACCTGTTAGAAGATAGTTAATGCAACCTCAGCCTAAGTAAGATACACGTAAAATAAAAGCCAAGCTACACGTAATAAGACCCCTCAGAGATATGCAAGCTCTCTAGTTCACTAGAGGTATAATTTACAGACAGTTAAGGATGGGGGAAGAAGCAGAGCTTGCACATTCTTGTAATTGTTAAACTTTAGCAATAATTAAAGAAACTGCTCCATTGGTGGATCTGAGTGTGGTTTTTTTCCTTGTAGGCCAGCAGAGCTGTTTTGCTCCTACTTAAAAAAGAATAAAATGTCTTCATCAGTAGGGAAATTGGTCATTACAATTTTCTTTATCGCACTAAGCCTACTGTAGAAACAGTATGATGTCTAGTATTCCTCCATGCTTTCTTAAAACTCTCTTTATGAAGAGTTTGTAAATTTAGCATCAGCCCCCCCTTAGCCCTTTTGTGTAAGATCTTGCACAATGTAAAGAAGAGATGTCACAATTTTGTGAACTTTGGATTGGTCACCATAAAATGTATATTTTCTGTCTCTTTTGGTCATCATTCCCACAGTTGTTGTGCCCTTGCCCCCGGCCTGGACCCACAAGCCAGCTATTTGGCTTGAATGCAGAATCTCATTGCTTGATATAGGATGTACACCAAGAACAAGGCTATAATAAAATGAGTTCTTATGATGGACTGATAAGTAAATAATAGCTAATGAACTTCAATTCAGTCCTATGTATGGTTAAGAAGTGAGACCATCTGTGTACCATGAAGCTCCTTTATAGATTAACTGTGCACATGATTGCAGTATCCTGCCTGTGTATACTCAAAAGTAAACCAACCCTGCTATGTTTACTCATAAAAAAGTGGGAATAGGATTGCAGCCTAGGTATGCGAGCAATTTGTATTAAATCATAGATACAATAGATTATGAGAGCCAGCATGGTGTATATTGAATATTGGTTTGAATATTGGACTATGACTCTGGAGAACAGGGTTCAAATCCCTGCTTGGCTGTGGATAACCCCTGGATGACCTTGAGCAAGTCACACTCTCTCAGCCGTAGAGGAAGTCAAAGAGAAACCCCCTGTGAACAAAGCTTGCCAAGAGAACCCCATGACAGTTCACTTTAGGGGTGCCATAAGTCAGAAATACTTGAAGGCACACAACAACAATAAACAATAGATTACAAGAATATCAGGCCTTTATATGTTGAATACATGAAGCTTTAAAATGATAAAAATTGCTTAAATGTATGCTTAAATATGGTGTATGTTTTTAAAGAGCAAAAGTGTTTTTTTAAGTTAATTGTCAAGTGAGAAGTTTTCCTTCATTAATGAAACAAATATCAGTTCTAAACGGTACAGGTTGGCTCTCCCTTATCCAAAATGCTTGGGACCAGAGGTATTTTGGATTATGGAATATTTCGGTTTTTGAAATACTTGCATATATATGGCGATGGGACCCAAGTGTAAACAGGAAATTTATGTATGTTTCATATACATCTTGTACACATAACCCGAAGGTAAATTTATACACAATATTTTTATTAATATTGTGCATGAAACAAAGTCTGTGTACATTGAACCATCAGAAAGGAAAGATATCACTATCTCAGCCACTCATGTGGACAATTTTGGATTTTGGAATATTTTTGATTTTGGAATTCCAGATAAGGGAGACTCGACCTGTAATACCATCCTTATACATAACATATGCAGTATAAGACCCAAATCGTGTAGGCTGTGTGATACTGAAATGAATTAGGCTCACCCTAGACTAGTAATTCAAAAGAGGCAGAGACCTGCATTTCTACGTATTTAGAATTTTGGCTGTAATGATTAATTTCTTTTTTTTTTTTAATTTTATATTTTTCACCTTCAATATAACACAAACCAAGCACATCCAAACACATACAAATACCTTTTCTAATATAACATAATCCATACTTAAAATCTCTCACAACCTTCTACCCTCTAACACCTCTCCCTCTTCCACTCTACTCTCTCTTCTTCTTCCTCTTTCTCACACCATCATTCACATACTATCTCTTCTTTCTTCAGTTTTTCTCTCACTCATTGTAATGATTAATTTCTTAAAAATAATGTGTGTTAAAAGCAAGGGATACATAAAAATGAAGTTGTTTAAAATAACAGAATTATATTTGTTTTGTCTCCAGTATAAATTTCGTGATCTGACCATAGAAGAACTGAAGAGTGTAAATGAATTGTATCCAAACGTCAGATTTACCATGAGCACCTATAGTAAGAATAACATATGTATCTTAGTTGATAATGTGTTAGAGTACAAGGTCTTCCAGCATGGACTGTTTCTACCGTCAGCTTAAAACATGTGTGTTTGCTTGGGCGTTTTCCTCAGAACTACCAGCTACCCTGATTATTGTGAATGAGATACGTTTATTGTTTATTTTTAGTGATTGTTTTTATTTGTCTTGATTTTATTGTCCCTTGTCATAATTTTATCTTTGTGAACCAATTGTCTGTGAAAATGAAAAATGCATATATACATTTTTCCTAATAATTAAAAAGAGGGATTCATATGTAGATTTGATGTGTAGCCAGAGCAAATAAATTCAAATAAGGAATTTATTTCCACCCAGTATTGTTTAGACTAGGTGATAGTACATATCTGTATTGAACTGCTAATCTTAACAATGGAAGACCTTTTGAATCAGTAAGAACTTGGTGTTTCAATACTTGCGTGAATCCCATTGTTTCAGTGAGTCTCCTCCAGCTAGGGCCTAATGATTGGATTTAGGGCATAATGTCAAGTGTAGTCCTGTGCATGTTTACTAAGTAGGATACCTACTGTGTTCAGTCAAAACTGAAAAGAAGTAAGAAAAATAAATAAAATTTACACGTGTATACACATTAGTGTTTTGAATTTCAGCTTTCAAGGATGGATCCCAGAAAGACCTTCTGAATTTTAGTGGCACTGTTCCAGTGAAATATCAAGGTAAGTACAACATAATATTTTTATACTTACTGATAACTGGTTGTTGGAGTCCTTTTAACAAAATGGTGTCTTTACTTCTAGTCCTGATAGCTTCCTGTTCATGGTTTCTCTTCTGTGTTACTCTATTTTATGCACACACGTGTGCACACACATGGTTTTTCTGTTTTTCTTTTCCAACTGAAGCTCAACTTTCTGTTGCCCGCAGAAGTGACTAATTGTATTCAATGCTCATGGGCTATTTTAGGGGACAGGGATGTCCTCTTATTATGTTTAATGTACTTCTGTGAGCTGCTCTTCGCCGATGATGCTGCCCTTGTTGCCCACACAGAAGCAGCTCTGCAGCACCTAACATCCTGCTTTGCAACATCTGCAGAGCTGTTTGGGCTGGAAGTCAACCTGAAGAAAACAGAAGTTCTTTACCAGCCTGCACCACAGGACGAACACCACCATCCCCACATTGCCATTGGCAAATGTGTGCTCAGGTCCGTTCAGCAGTTCACATACCTGGGAAGCATCATCTCCTCAGATGCCAAGATTGACAAAGAGATCGATCATAGATTAGCAAAGGCATATAGTGCATTTGGAAGACTTCACAAAAGAGTCTGGAGCAATAAACACCTGAGGCAAAGCACAAAAATCAGTGTGTATAGAGCCATTGTACTGTCTATCCTCCTTTATGGATCTGAAACATGGGTCACCTATCGCCACCACCTATGACTCCTCGAGCGCTTTCATCAGCGCTGTCTACGCACAATCCTAAATATACACTGGACTGACTATGTGATGAATGTTGCTGTCCTTGAGCAAGCAGGGATCACCAGCATTGAGGCCATGATATTGAGAATGCAGCTGCGCTGTGCAGGGCACGTTTCTAGGATGGAGGACCATCGCCTCCCAAAAATACTACTCTACGGTGAACTCGCTGTGAGTCAGCGTAAGAGGGGTGCTCCAAAAAAGCGATACAAAGACTCCCTGAAACAACATCTCAGGCTCGGTCAAATTGATCACCAACAGTGGTCCGCCCTGGCCTCACATCGGGAGGCATGGAGACGTGCTATCCACAATGCTGCAGCTTTATTTGAGAACTCACGCCGAACAAGTCTTGAAGAGAAACAACAACGCAGAAAGAATCACAACCCAAAAACATCACCCAAGGAGACCTTCTGCTGTGCTTTTTGCAACCGGACTTGTTTATCTCGGATTGGCCTTTTTAGTCATCAGCGCGCTTGCAGAAAGCGCGGGATGAGTCCTTCCTGAATCTTCGTTTGCGAAGAAAATCCAGAAGGAACTTCTGAAAAACTTGTACAGTAGTTCTCCCGAGCAGCCTGATGCATCCAACTTGTTTCTTATGGTGCATCAACACTGTAGAAATAATACAGTTTGACACCACTACTCTAAGTACTGTAGCACAATCCTATGGAATCCTGGGATTGGTAGTTTTACAAGGCCTTTAGCCTTCTCTGCCAAAGAGTGGTGGTGCCTCACAAAACTACAAATCCCAAGATTCTGTAGGATGGAGCCATGGCAGTTAAAGTGGTCTCAAACTGCATTATTTCTACAGTGTAGATGCACCCTTAGTGGTCCTATTTTGGCTGCGTAGGCATTGGCACTCACTGTCTGAATTTGCTGTTACAGGGAGTGATTCTTAGTCTGAGGACACTGAGATAGTCTTCAGCAGCCCTTGTCTGGGTGACCCCAACATCTGAAGCAAGTTGGTGGTGGGAGAAAAGGTCTTTTTACTTGTTATACCCCATTGCCCTGGAACACTCTCCCTAGGGAGTTTATCTGATGGCTTTCCTGTCCTCTCAAAGACATTTTTGTTTTGTTAGTCCTTTTACCTTTCATTATGCTTCTTTTGGTCATTTTGTTATTGATTTTAAATGGATTGTAGTGTTTTTATTTTTAATCTGTTTGGAAAATATTTATTGGGCTGCTTATATGGTATACTCTTTCAGTAAGTAAAATGTCTTTGCAATAGTAGAGCCAGAGTGTAAGATAGCAACTTTTTTCAGTAGCAACGACAAAAAACTTCGCCGCTCTAGGAAATGAGGTTGTTGAAATGATGGAAATTTGAGGACAGGGGAGGGTACTTCTGTAAGCATAAACTATGAACTCAGTTGAAGTATTGAAAAAAAATCTGGGATATGAAGGAGGCCTTTGGTTCCTTAAAACTATGTGTAGGGCTGACCTTCTATGGTGCTAGCTTGCACTTAATTCCAGTTGGAAAACCATGAGATTCTTGTAGGAAATAAAATAGATCCAGCATATCAGAAGGCTGCCAACCCTCAGGCTAAAAATAAAAATGTTCATTTTAAAACATTTGCATAATGAATCAAGCAGATATTATAGAATCTTATGTGTTATATCTTGACAGGAAATTCATACAACATTCCAATTTGCCTATGGATTTTAGATTCTCATCCTTTTACTCCTCCAATTTGCTTCTTGAAGCCCACAGCAAACATGGGAATTTCTGTAGGAAAACATGTGGATGGCCGGGGAAGAATCTACTTGCCATATCTTCAAAACTGGAGCCATGTAAGGATGCATGTGCATTCTATGAAATGCTACTAAAATCAATTCACAGTTTTTGTATAATTATGCTTCTTAAATGCTTGATGTCATGGATATAATATACGGTACTTAAATTGTATAAACCTGCTCCTTTTAACATGAGATGTTTGTGTTAAATTACAGAGAGAGTGTGTGAGAATTAGAGACAATGTTTAAAAAAAGAAAATGTGTTGTCTTTTTTCCCTTTAGGATTTTTATCTATTTGTTATTTAAAATCTAGTTCTAATTATTTCTGAACATATTTCAGCCACAGTCAACGATCGTAGGGTTGATAAAGGAAATGATCATGAAATTTGAAGAGGAGCTTCCACTGTACTCGTTATCATCTGCTGATGCAGCCAGACAGTTGGAGTTGCTGTCTTATATTGCAAAAATCACTGAAGGTTTGTATCTTTTCAGGAAATCCTTATCTGGTATTCATCAATACTCCATGTAGCCCACTATTGTCAATGGTAACTGGTAGTGGTTCTTCAAGTGAGAGAGTTCCCTACCCTACCTGGAGGTGCTAAGGACCAAAACTGGGACATTTGGCATGCGAAGTATGTGTTCTGCTATTGAAACACAGCCCAACCGCTCATGATCAAGGCTTCTTTTTGGGGTTTTACTTTAATTGCCCAGTTCAGTGCTCTGTTCAACTATTGGAGGAAAGCATCCAAAGGAGGGCTAGTGCAACAGGGTGCCTTGTTTTGTTGGCACATCCCTGCAGATCTTTTCCCTTTCTTGTGCTATGCCTCTGCAGAACTCATATTGTTGAATGCATTGCAAAGTGTATTTTAGAAGCTGGGAAGGAGTGTAGAGATAGGATTTAGGGCTGGGTAATCTACTTATTCATAAAATACTTTGAGGATCTTTTGAGTGGTTCCAACCATCTAGCACCTCTGAATATGTAGTGTTAGGAGGTATTAGGAGACTAAACCTGCTAGTGTTAAGTGGAAGCTATAAGTAGACTGCTGAAATTATTTATATGAGGGTTGCCATCTCTTTTCTGATAAGCTGCTTCTGTGCCTATCAACTGATTGAGAGGCACCCAGTGAGCAAACAAAGACTGTCTTCTGCACAAAGATGCAAAGCTTGTAAGTGCTATACCTTTTGAAATCTGCTACCTGTTCCATTTAATGCCTTTCTGCTTTGAGGCCAAACTAGGCATGGCTTCTCCCACATGTTGTGGTACTGTTTTTTGTTTAATAAATAACTATCTCAAGGTGACCTGACCTGGATTTGGACCTTCAGGCAGGGGGATTTTAGCCCTTTGCTGCCAGCCCTTATGCCAGCTATTCAGAAAAGAAAGAGAGCTCCCATTTGCCCCGTGTCAGCAATGTTGTTCTTCTCACTTGAGAAAATGCTCCAATCCTATGCACACTTACCAGGGAGCAAGACCCACTGAACACAGAGGGACGTGCTTCCACATACCGTATACATGTACGGATAATGTTTGCTTGTTCTGTACAGACAACCACAATTTATTGTTAGTTTATTTATTATATTTTTATGTATTGCTTTTTCTTGAATGAGAAAATGAGCTTCAGTGAGCTCAGGACAATGTACTCTTCCCCCCAATTTTATGCTTACAGCCAGAGCTTGGAAGTTTACTTTTAAAGATAAATAGTTAACATTTATGTCTCCAAGCATTGCTCAGAACTAACTGGCAACAAAGAATCACTGCCATTCCTCCCCCCTTTTCCTGTGAACTAATGTATACTTAAATTACTACAATCATAACTGATTATTTTTTCAAATTAGCTTCCAAACAATGCTCATAACTCCTCTGTGAGTTGTTATTTTACAGTGAGCTTTGTGACTCAGTAACTTGAACCCAGGTCTCCCAGTTCCTTGCCCAATGGTTTTAATTCTAACCATTATACCATAATAATCTCAATAGTTAAAATTTGTTTCATTAGACCCAATCAATGTTTTTCAAGCAATTATGGTATTTACAGCTCTGTAGATTAATGTATATAAATTATCACATATGATTTTAGGTGAAAACAACCTGCTATCAAAGGAAAATGGGAAGAAAAATGACAGAGAATTTAACAAAGTTACAGTAGTTGGAGCAGGAGATCTGGGCCTTGCTTGTGCACTGGCTATTTCAGCAAAGGTATATAATTCATATGAAATGAGTACATTGCTTCTGCAGTATAGTGAGACAGAATAATTCAACAAAACATACAGTGTGCTTCAGATAGAATTTAAATTTTATGTACAATTGGGGCGGGGTAAAGAATGAATGCTTTTCTCCACAAAATAGATCTAAATTAGGTCACAATTAACTGATCATAATTTATAAGTGCAGTCTTACAAATGTTTACTAAGTCTTGCTGTCTTCAAAGGGGCTTACTCCCAGTAGGTCCCATACATATGTCTCTGGAAGGATCGTCCATTGAACATTTCTGAATAAAACTGCATATGATTATGCTGCAAGGGCCAGTCTGTACAGCCTCTCTGCACTTGACAATCCATGCTGATGTCCAACTGTAATAATGTCAATTATGTAAGGGGTGTTTTGTCAATGTTTCCCATTGAAACTGGCTAGATTTTAGCATGCTGCCCACAAGTACCTGAAAAGCTGTCTGAGTAGAAATGTATAGGGAGTCACTGTTAATTTGCTTTTCATTTAATACTTGGAATTAGAAGTAAATTGATCACAGACGCTACTTAACATTCTGATAGTGTTGCCGAATAAAGTAAGGGATAGGGTTCCTATACTTTTATTTATTTTTTAATTTCATTTTTAAAAATAAAAATAAAACTGCAGGAAATTCATTGTTACAAATTATATACAGCAGATTGAAGCACAGTCTTCCATTTTATAGACAATTCCAATAGTCAGTTACTCCAATCCTAATATTTGGTTTGATTAGTACTTCCTTAAAAGCTCTATATACGACTCTTCCATAACAGTTTATATCTTTTCTTTCTATCAACTTCCTTCCATCCAGTTCCTAGTACTCAATGTATGCATTTCAGTTCCTATCAAACATCTTGAAACATCACATTTTTATCAATGATAAGGGAGAAAATTACACAATCTCTTTTAAATATATTTAAGTTTTGTACCCTACCTCTTACCATAACATACTATAACATACTTTTAAAGTATGTTGCATGATAAGGAACACCTGCTGACACTCCCTTTTCTGCACAACTAATACAGTTTATAGAAGCCCTTATTTTACCTGGCAACCGTGCTTTTTGGTAGCTTTGTGAGTTGAATCCCATGGACTTCCCTTCTTTTAAAATCCTTACAGGATGTTGCTGACAAGGTGGTGGTTTTGGACTGCTCTGAAGGTACTGTAAAAGGGGGCACAATGGACCTGGAAATCTTTGCCTTGCCAAAGGTGGAAATCAGCAAAGGTAATCTCACACATTGATTTCTGATGTATGTGCTTTTCCCTGCATGTTTTAAGTGATTTTTCCAAGTAATTCTCAGCATTATTGGTGAGAGTATTTCAGTTAGCAATAATGGTTTAAAGCATGACAGTACTGAGGTACAGTGCACCACCTTGAATCCCATCTTAAGCGAAAGGCGGGGATATAAATCCAATAAATAAATTAGCACTCCTTCATTAGTACTCCTTCATAACTAAACTTGAACCCTATTAATTAAGCATCTCCTAGGTTCTGGGGGTTACATGTGACTCTAGATCTTGTTGTATTGCAGTACCAGTCTGTCCAAAATAACATAAATGATGAGGGATTATGAGTTGTAGTCAGCATCTGGAGAGCCACAGTTTTGTTCACCTCATTCTAGCTGTGTTGCAAACTAAAACATTAGTTTTAAAGACAGATCTGCACATGATAAAGTTAATGCATGGAAGCCACAAATTCAAATTTGTTGGTGTAGGCTGAAATGTATAGATGATCCTACATATGTTTAAATGGTTACGATAGGACCCCCATATCCACTGATTCATTATCCACTGATTCAGTTAACCATGGGACACAAAACAGCACACCTAACATAGAATCTTCCTAGAAAATGTGTCCTCTCTAGCCATTTTCTAGGTCCTGCAAGGCAACTCTATGGTATTTTAAACCAGATGTCTCATTCTTTTCAATTGCGTTCACTATTATTCACAGTTTTCAGTATCCATGGGGGCTCCCAGAACCAATCCCCAGTGGATATGGCAGTCCTACTGTATATGCGTTCATGTTAAAGCGAAGCATGCAAAGACATTGCCTGGAGCCTTTTCGGTGCATTGTACTGGTGTAATTACACCAACATAGCTGGTGATGGTAGGATCTGAAAGACTGCAGGCACTGTGGCTGTGAAGGAGGGAAAGCACTAGAGAAATACACTACTCGGAGCTGGTAGACTTGAGTGCATCTAACTGTAGAAATATTGCAGTTTGACACCACTTTAAGCACTGTAGCACCATCCAATGGAATCCTGGGATTGGTAGTTTTACAAAGTCTTTAGCCTTCTTTGCCAAAGAGTGCTGGTGCCTCACAAAACTACAAATCCCAGGATTCTGTAGGGAGGAGCCATGGCAGTTAAAGTGGTCTCAAACTGCATTATTTCTACAGTGTAGATGCACCGTTTGTCTGCCTTCCCTTGTACCACAGCCGAACCTTGGAAAAGTGCAGCTGCTGGCCGACAACATTCAGGCCATTGTATACACATTTTTTTCAAATGTGTAGTATGTTGTTATTTTACATATGTGCACTTTTCCTGAGGGTTTCACACAAATTGCTACATGCAAAAGTGTGAAATGGATGCTTATTGTCATTGTACATGTTTTCACTTTAAAAGTGCAGTGCATGTAAGGATGAAATCTAACAGCATCCATCCATCACCTGAACAGACAGAGTGGGCAGAATGGATTAACCTATCTTCCCAGAGCCTGCTGTGTAGCCCCAAAATCTGTTCAAGAGAGCTGAAGGATATTCTATATCATACGGGAGGGGAAAGGGGTGTTAGGAAGGGGGTTCTGCTGTACTACAGGAAGCAAGCTCACACATCATTAGATGTTTCTCTTGTTTCTCTGAATCCCAACCATTATCTTTGCCATATTACTGGCCATAATTCTTCTGTTAAGGAAAAAATATAAATGGAGAAGCAAATTCTGTGTCCAGTTCATTGACTTTTTTAAAAGCAAACTGAGTCTTAACAATTAACCCATTTTTGCAAGTGTTGCAATTTAATATTATTTCTTTGTATTTCTTAGACTTTTCAGCCTCTGCACACTCAAAATTGGTGATTCTTACAGTAAATTCTTTAGGCAATGCTCACTCCTATTTGGATGTTGTACAGAGCAATGTGGAATTATTCAGAGGCATTATTCCATCAGTAGCGCATTACAGTCAAAACAGCGTACTGCTTGTGGCTTCTCAACCAGGTAAGGCAGTGCTTAACTTTTTGATTTACTGGTATCTGGCTTGTAACATGATATGTAATTAATATTCCTCTAACAGACATGCTTGTTAATAAGATCTGCTCTGTTTTCCATAATATTTACCCACAAGATAGACCAGGTTGTACTACGTTGAAATGGCCATGGTACCCCTAGTCCATCAGTGAATGATACAGCCTTGTTCTGCCTTTGTCTATGCAGAGTTCCTTGCAGTCTACTTTTGGTGTTACCTGAGCTTCCATGGATGTAGACCATAGTATAGTCTTGGCAGGCAGGTCAGTTAAAATAAACCCTGCTATTCACAACTGATATGAGTTCTATGATTCAGGAAAATAGCAGGAGTTATTTCTATAACAATGGTTAACATCAACAGTAGACTGGTGAGGCTTCGTCAGCTCTCCTCAGTTTCCCTGTTAATTAAATTGTTTATCGCAAATACATTTTATCAATAGATTTCAGTGGAACTCTTATAGGCACCTGAATGTAGCTGCTGTTGCTTTGACATTCCCAGTAACATATCTATCTAGATATTATATTCAGATTCCCTTCATGGTTTTTCTTTATCCCAAACATCTCTTCATAGTTTCTCTCTATCCTAAGCTTTTTGAGCTATTGTGAACACCTGTTTCACTTTGTGTCTTTCCTGGACTTCATTATCTCCTCAGAGTTAGCTGGTTGGCTAAATGTCAAGACTCCTATCTAACTATAAACAGTGTCAAGCTATAAATTAGCAAGCATTAATAGGAAATCCTCAGTTGTCTGCCTCAGGTCCCAGCCTGCTGCAATGTCACTGTGGCCCTTACTTTGAATCTTGGTATGTTATGTATGTCTTGGCCAAGCCTAAATACACTAAAGGCACCAGATCCTGTCTGATCTTGGAAGCTAAGCAGTGTCAGCCCTAGTAAGTACTTGGATGAGAGACTGCCAGCAAATACCAGGTGCTGTAGGCTGTATTTCAGAGGAAGGAATTGGCAAAACCACCTCTGAGTATTCCTTGCCTAAGAAAACCATATGAAATTCATGAGGTCACCATAAGTTGAGAGCCAACTAGAATACACATACACTCATGTATGTGTGTTGACATATGTATGAACAAGTACAATTTTGACATTCTTCTTTAGACAGATGTTAAGACAGAAAATGTACTTCCTTGATTCAAAAGGGTTGCTTAAAACTATGTTTAATATCCAGTCTACTAAATACCTTTGCTTATTTCCTCAAAGAACCAATAAACACCAAGACTGTGATCCTAAATAACTTACTGATAGGTCTAATTGAAAATCAGTGGGTGGTATCTAATTAGTGTCCCAACACTGGCAGAAGTTAAGTGAACAGGCAGAGAGTTTGGGGGGAAGGCAAAATCACTTAAAATTGCTGTCCTCTGTTCCATTATAGATGCATTGGAGATACACTGGAGAGAGACCAATTAGATACCAATCATAAAGATTTACTTTTGAGCAAACATGCTTAGTTTTTGGATGTACATTCAGAAAAAAATAATGGTTATCCCCATGGATAATAGTCCATCTAGAAGGCATTAGTTCAGCCAAAGATAAATGCTGTAGTCACTGTGCAGTTGTAGAGGCCATCCAATCAAACCATCAAACAAAATAAAAACAACAAAATAATAGCAATGTACAAAGAATGTGCTTTTGTTTACCAGGTTGCATGAGATATTTGAATGTAGGAGTACTTTTGGAATTTAAAAAGATGCAAAAGGATTTTAAAGAATCTTACTTAAAACTCTTGTGATATTTGTAGATTTTATTAATATTACTGAAATAAGTAGAATTGTTAATTTCCAACTTCATGTACTTGTGAAAAGATTTATAGAAACAAGGTTTTTCACTTGATTGTGGGCCTCTGTGTAGCCTTGAACAAACAGTGTAGTGTTTATGGCATTTCATATGTATGTGTTTAATGTACAGTGGAAATAATGACATATATATCCTGGAAGATGAGTGGATTTCCTCAAAGCAGAGTTATTGGCATTGGTTGTAATCTGGACTCAGCAAGATTTCAGCATATTATTACAAACTTGTTGAAAGCCCAGACTGGAGGCAAAGATAATTGGATTATTGGTGAACAAGGAGAAAACAAAGGTAAATGTATTACTATGTATGTGAATTAGGACTCTGTAATTTTAGATCTGCTCTGGATTTTGTATTAGAACACAATTGGATTTTTGCAGTTTACTTTGAGAAAACGTAATTGTTTATACAGTTGAAGACAGAGAATCAGTGTAACTGGAAACCAGGGGTTGGGCAACTGTGGTTCTCCAGATATTTTTGAGTAACAGCTTCTATTATCCCTGACCACTGACATTGCTGTCTAGGGAAGATGGAAGTTAACAGTCTGATAACACTGGCAAGGCCACAGTTGCCTTACCCTGCCTTACATGATTATGATTTCTTTAACTGATAGCTAACCAGAGAAACTGAAGGGAATAGTGTGGTTCTACCCATAGTAGCCAGATTTCCTAGTTACAAATGTTATAGTTCTGCTTTACATTGCCCAGTGTCCATTTAGGTTGTTTTGTGAGCATATCATCTACACAGCACACAGATGTATGCATGTTGTATTGCTGTAATGTCAACAAGATACAACATTCTGGTTTTCCCTAGCTCTCTAATTTATTTGCAGAAGAGGTAAAACTTTGAATGGCATTCAGGAAGAGGGAAGACACTGATCTCTGAAAGTTTTATTGTAAAATGCAGATCACGTATGCAGTTTTAAGAGGTGGAAAAATACAAACCTTTATGCATAGAGTCCTACAACTCTTCAGTTTTAGAGCTGTATAATTTAAAAATCAGAAAATTAAAGAGGAATCCTTGTTAAGATAAAAAAGCAAATATCTGAAAACAACAAGAATGATCATTATTATCTTATTCAGTGACAGCATGGAGTGCTACTAATGTAGTGACAAATCATCAGGGTGGAGATGGAATAAACCCTAATGCTGAGCAACTTTTGACTAACAGGTAAAACTTCTACAGTACAATACTGTACGCGGATACACAGAAATTAATCCCTCTAAGTTTAATGGTACTTGCTGTCAGGGAAGTGATGACAGAGTCGTATCTGTGCATTTTTATCTGAACCGAACTAATGTAGCAAGTTTTATTTATTCAATTATTTATTTCATTTATATGCTGCCTTTCTTCCACAGTGGGACCAAAGGTAGCTCACAAAAAGAATCAATTAAAACCTAACTAATTAAAAAAAAAACCAATTAAAAATCATCAGATTAGAAAAGTATAAAATCATTTAAGAGGCATACAAAAGTTAAAAATAAAACATACAAGAGTTAAAAATTACATATTGAAAAGCTACTTAAACAAAGAGGTATTTACCTGCAGGCAAAAGAAAAGCATTGAGGGGGCTAGCCTAGCTTCCAGCAGAAGCGAGTTCCAGAGGACAGGAGCAGCCACTCAGAAGGCTCTCTCCTATGTCCTCGCCAACCGAGCCTGTGATGGTGGCAGGACCAAGAGAAAGTCCTTTCCCAAGGATCTTAAAACTCAGACAGGTTCATATAAGTAGATGCAGTCTTTCACGTACTCTGTACCTAACCTCTATTGGGCTTTATAGATCATGGGCGGCACTTTGAATTGTGCCCAGAAACAAACTGAAGCTATTTTAACAAGTGAGTTACATATTCCCTGTAACTGGCCCCAGTCAGCATTTTGGACCTGCTGAAGTTTCCAAACAGTTTCCAAAGGCAACCCCACATAGAGTGTGTTGTTGCAATAGTCCAAACAGGAATAGCCAGATTTGGCTTCTCAAGGAACAGGTGCAGTTGGCACACTAGACTTAATTGCAAATGCATCTAGGCTCAGGGTTGAGTCCAGGAGAATAGCCAAACTATGAGTCTGAGATTTCAGGGGGAGTGTAACCCCATCCAGCACGTGCGAAGTCCCTCTTCCCTGATCTGCCCTTTGATTGACCAGGAGCACCTCTGTTTTATCTAAATTAACTTTGCATTTGTTTGTCCTCATTCAGTCCATTACCCATTAATTTTTCCCTTTCATGTACAGACCATTTTACTACTCATTTTAAGTACCACTATGTGGTGTTGTTTTATTTAAAGGGGCCATTTTACTGGCTGGGAAAGGGCATTTTAAATGCTAGATGTATTTGTTTTAGGTATTTCTTTGTTTGCTTTTCTGTAGAGCCATGGAAGTTTTGAAAGGCAAAGGCCAAAGATCCTGGTCTGTTGGCCTGTCAATAGCTGATCTGTCTGACAGTATACTGAATGATAAAAGGAAAGTACATTCCATATCAACTATGGTGAAGGTAAGCATGAGTCTAGCCTGACTTTTATTTTTTAAAACAGAGGAAGTATTCATGTGCATTCATTTGAAAACTATAAGGAGTTGCCTCAAAATAAAACATTGTGCAAGACGTAATTAAACATTAGGCAAGTCTATAATATGCAGTAAATCCTCTGTATTTTGCATGAAACAGGAAATACTACTCTCTTAGGGCCAACTAGGCTTACTTTGATTGGCCCTTGACCTTTTCAAATAGCAGCCTGAAACAATAGCAGGTGGAAGGAAACTCTCTTTCTTCCCAGTTGGTCCTAAAAAAATTGATTTATTTATCACCTTCCCTTCCACTGTATCGCCCAAGGCAATGTACAACAGATAATTTTTTTAAAGCATTAAATACATGGTAGGTGAAGGCTTAGCTAGCGAAGAAGAAGGGGGAAACACCATAAGCTGCTGAAAGGTAAGAGGTATACTCCGATGTTGTGGGTGGAAAGAAAAGTTGGTTAAGCCAAGTTTTCATTAAAAAAACAACAACTTGTTTTATTGAGCTGACGCGTTTCGGGTGTCAGCCCTTCTTCACAAGCTGGTTTTCTCTTTTTCCTGTAGCAAAACCAGGTTACTAAATGCAAAATGATAAGAGATTATAGCAGACCCTATATATGGAGCCAATGACTGTTTTTACAGTCACTAATGAAGTTCAATGAAGCTTAGCCAACTTTTCTTTCCACCCACAACACTGGAGCATACCTCTTATCTTTCAGAAGGCTTAGCTAGATCAGATGCAGTGACAGCAGCGAAGATGAGGAAGAAGGCGGTGATTCAGCCCTTAACAAGGGCAACATCTTACCAGATGGAGGAACCAGCAGCAAAGACAAGGAGGTCAGTGACTCAGTCCTCATTAACATGTTGTTAATGGTGTATAGCAGCGACCAGGGCAATGGAGGCCACCACTTCTTCCTCCTCCTCCTCCTCTTCTGGAGTGTGAGGCAAAATGGGAGCAGCCTGGGACCTGCTGCTAGCAGCACAGCTGCACAGCTACAGTGTGTTGCTGGGGGATTAATTGTTGCCCTCTTCCTTGTCTTTGCTGCTCCCCCTTCTTCCACCAGGCCAGGTAGCTAAGTTGCCTCCCTCCTCCTTTTCCTTGCTTCTGCTTCCTCCACCCAGCCTAGCTGAAACTTCGCTGTCCGTGCCAAATGGTAGTGCCTCACTTTCACATCAGGAGGAGCCACCTGAGCTGGTGGTACTGTAGAGATTTGTGTGCTTTAGGTTGCTGTGTGAAGTTCAAAATCAGAACCTCTCACAGAACTGGGGAACACAAGTTAAGAAACCTTGGTATAAAGAAACAGCACTATATCTGAATTACTATACATCAGAGATACTAAAACAAAATTCTCATATTGTCTAACAGAACTACACAATCACCTAATCAAGGGCAACCTGTTAATACTCATACCTTATAGGGAAGGAACAGAAAGCCTAAAATGTGATGAGCATTAGGCCAGCCATGGCAGAGATTTTACTTACTATTGTTAAATTATTGAGAGTCAGAAACTTTTTGGGAATTCTGTGCAAATCACTTGAGAGATCTACCAGTATATCCTGACCTGTTTTCTCTTGCTTGTTACCTTAAATGTGCTGCTAGGAATCTGGAGGTAACCCTGTCTTTGTTGATGAAGTTGTTGTTTGACATGCAGTATTAGTATAAAGGAAGAGCACAGCAGTGCTAAAGGCCGCTGAGTTTCAGGAGTGTTTAATGCTCTCATTTTAGTGCTTGAACCCAAGCATCTGGGCTGCAGTGCTTGCAATATGGGTCATAGCACTGAGTTTCAAGGTATATTATTTCATACATTGTCAAGTAAAAGAGAAGTTCCTAAAATGATCTCAGTTCAAAAGTGGTGCTTTGAAACTAGAGCAATAGAAGTATTTAAAATTCAAAATACAAAAGGGGAGGAAGATCCTAAACATCTTAAATAACATCATTTTATAGATTATCTTCTAAAATACATTGAGGCTTCAGTTTCTTTTCTCTCTGGCTTTTCTTTGAAAACGAAGATTCAGGAAGGACTCATCCCACACTTTCTGCAAACGCGCTGATGACTAAAAAGGCCAATCCGAGATAAACAAGTCTGGTTGCAGAAAGCACAGCAGAAGGTCTCCTTGGCTGATGTTTCCAGATTGTGATTCTTTCTGCGTTGTCGTTTGTCTTCAAGACTTGTTTGGTGTGAGTTCTCAAATAAGGCTGCAGCATTGTGGATAGTGTGTCTCCATGCCTCCCGATGTGAGGCCATGGCGGACCATTGTTGGTGATCAATTTGGCCGAGCCTGAGATGTTGTTTCAGGAAGTCCTTGTATCGCTTTTTTGAAGCGCCCCTCTTACGCTGACCCATGGCGAGTTCACCGTAGAGTACTGTTTTTGGGAGGCGATGAAAGGGGGGAAAGGGAGAGTACATGGAATATGAGTTTAAACCAGAGATACACATTATTGTAAGCCAGCCATATTTCCAAAAACACATTTTCTGGTAGGTGACATTTATAAAATAAATGTTCATAAGTTCATATGTAGCTAAAGCAGTAAGATTTGATAGATGTTGAATGTTTATTTTTCCAACCTTTTAGTGACAGTTCGTGCATACAAGGTTCAAATGCACTGACCATCAATTAAATTCCATGTTACAGGAATATAATTTAAAATAACATGTGTGTTTAGAAAAGCCAGAGATTTTTCCAGTACAAAATTGATACGTTGTACAATACATCCAACTCAAAAGGAGTAACCACTGAACATGCACACATCTTATGACCCAAGGGAGCATTATTTGTATTATGTATTTGTATTATTATCTGGATATGAAGAACTATAGGCCAGTCTCTTTACTAACTTTTTTGAGCAAGGTGATCGAGAGAAGCTGTCTCTTTGAGCAAGGTGATCGAGAGAAGCTGTCTTAGAAGATACCGATTATCTAGATCCATTTCAAACTGGCTTTAGGGCGGGATTCGGAGTTGAGACTACCATGGTTGCCTTGACTGATGACCTTCGCCTGAGCATCGACAGGGGTAGTGTGACCCTGTTGGTGCTACTGGATCTCTCAGCGGCTTTTGACACAATAGATCATGACATCCTATTGGACTGCCTGAGAAGTCTAGAAATTTGAGGCACTGCGCTGCAGTGGTTCCGTTCCTTCCTCTCAGGCAGATTCTAGAGGATGATGCTCGGGGACAGTTGCTCTGCAAGGAAAGAGCTTAATTGTGGCGTCCCACAAGGCGCCATCCTGTCCCCGATGCTATTCAATATATACATGAAGCCGCTGGGAGAGATTATCCGGAGGAATGGGGTGGGATGTTATCAGTACGCTGATGACACCCAGATATATTTCTCCATGCCTCGGTCTTCAGCTCTGACTTGAGATGGTATCTCTTCTCTTAATGATTGTCTTAAGGCAGTAATGGACTGGATGAGGGAAAACAAATTGAAGCTGAATCCAGATAAAATGGAGGTACTCACAGTAGCAGCCCTGAACCCAGGCATTGGGATACAATCCCCAGTCCTGGATGGGGTCACACTCTCCTCCAAGGACTATGTTCACAGTCTGGGGATGCTCCTGGACCTGTCGCTCCAGATGATGAATCAGGTAAATGCGACGGTCAGGAGTGCCTGTTATCGGCTTTGGCTGATATGCCAGCTGTGCCCTTCCCTGGACGTCAGAGATCTTGAGACTGTGGTACATGCTCTGGTAACCTCCCATCTTGATTTCTGTAATGCACTCTACATTGGACTACCCTCGTGTTTGGTCCGGAAACTTCAACTAGTATGGCAGCCAGACTGGTCTCAGGTACATCTAGAAGAGACCATATAACACTGATCTTAAGATCACTCCACTGGCTGCCCATTAGTTTCCGGGTCCAGTACAAGGTGTTGGTTATCACCTTTAAGGCCCTAAATGGCTTGGGTCCAATCTATCTTCGGGACCGCCTCCTTCCATATAATCCTCCCTGTGCACTCAGGTCCTCTGGGAGGAATTTGTTACAAGCTTTAAAAGCTAGGCTTTCTTTGACCTCCCGGAGGGCCTTTTTGGCTATTGCTCCCAGATTATGGAACGGCCTGCCGGATGAGACCCGTCATATTACCACCCTAAATAGCTTTTAAAAAGCTCTTAAGATGGATCTCTTCCGGCAGGTCTTTCCTGAATAGATACCCAGCCATCAAAAAAGGAACTCTAGCTTGTCCTGGTCTCGCCACGGCCACTGTCCATTGTCTATTTTTATCTTTATTTTTTGTATTTCTAAGTATGTTTTAATTCTTAAATTATTTAATTGTATTTTAAGGGGTGGGGTGGGATTGAGGGTTTGGATGTATATTTTAATTGTTGTAAGCTGCCGTGATTGTGCTTCGTAGAAGGGCGGGATATAAATAAAGTTTTATTATTATCAGTTTTATTATTATATTGCCAACATTTAGTTGAAGTAGACAATTTGTTTTTAATTAGATGTACTTATGTTGGACTATGATTCTGGAGAGCAGGTTTTGAATCCCTGCTCAGCCATGAAAACCTACTGGTGATGTTGGGCAACTCACACACTCTCAGCCCTCAGAAAACCCTGTGATAGTTTGCCTTAAGGTCATCTTAAGTCGGAAATGAAGACACACAACAACAACAATTGTGTCCAATATACCTTGAAAATCAACATTTGCTGAACCAAACATTATTTTAAAGAAATTTTACAAACAGAAGCTAGGGCCATTTTCCACTGTTTGATTTGTACACAACAGTCCAACTCTACATTCCATTCCATTTTAATTTTGTTAATATCAAATTCAGTACTTTCCAACACAGTTGACAAAGAAGACTTGGTTTCATTTTCTCTGAGGCTATAATTAATGCTTTCCCACATAGCAGTAGTGGCTGAAGCACTCGTAATCCACCTATAGATCCTGAAAAGTTTTGCAGGTGTAAATATGGTCACAATACATCCTGAGTAAACAAAAAAACAGATTGCAATATTGAAAGTGCCATGAATTCTTCATTTGGAACTATCATTTGATCCAAAGTATAAATTTCACAGTCAATCCATTTCTTCCCTAAGAAAGACTGTCTTGCAATCTTTAATTTGGGACTATCCCATAGCATGACCACATAGGAAAAATTGCAATTGACAAGAAATTGTTTGCATAGCCAACCTGACAGCAGAGATTACATCATTTCTTTCTTCCATTAAATGAACAGAAGCAGAAGCAGACCATCTGTGATGCGAACCCTCCCTCCTCTCTGTGCATTCACACTAACACAGAGTGGGGAAGGAAGGCTCGTGCGTTCGTACAATCTGAGACACACTCTCAGGGGTCCCTCTAGCCTAGAAATCCCTTGGAACTATGTCTCACTTCAGTATCCTCTGCCACCACCCACGTTTCTCCCCTTTCCACACAGTGCAACAGGAAGCTGTGCAAGGTTCTGATTAATCCATGGAACTACCCATCCCTCTAAAGTCTCACGGACCCCCCCTTCTCTATCCCAGGGAGGATCAAAGTAGCTGCCCAAACCAGGCACATGTACATGGTTTAGTAGGAAAACAGAAAAAGCTTTATTTCTAGGTCAAACAATTAAACAGTTAGCATGGAGAGAAAGCCTTCTCTCCAGGTCCCCAACTTAAAAGTTACATAGAATAACATTCAGTCAGAGGATTAAAATAAATCACAAAAACTAACACACTTCTAGCTATACACATTTTCCCTATGCTAAAAGAAAATGCTAAGTTACATTTATGAAGTCCATAGTATCAAACTGTGTCCCAAATGGGATGGGCTAGACTCATGCTTATCAAAGCCAGCCTAGCTGAATTTCTGATGATAGAATTCAGAGTTATTTGAGAAGTCTGCTTCCCCAGACATCATGATTTATTATTATTTAATTTACTGTATGTTTTTAATCTTTTATAGTTTAATATTATTTTAAGGGGGGGTGGGCTAGGGTACTGGGACTATGGAGTTTTTATATTGTAAGCCGCCCCGATTGCGTTGCAGAGGGGCAGGATAGAAATAAAATTTTATTATTATTATTATTATGATACCACATAGCTCTTTGATGACCCTATAGCCCTGTGTCTGGTCTGCTTCCTCAGACTGTCTCAAGACCATGTGTCGAAGACAAAGGAATCCAGAAACTCAAAAATCCCATTAGCCAAATCTGATTGGCTCTGCATTGCCAAATCTTCTTGGCTCTCCAGTCAGGTGATGTGATGTCGTGTTTAGGAAATGAGGCTCCACTCTTTGTATTACCTTTTGCCAGGAAAGCAGAGAATGGAAATTTACAGATGATGGGAAATGTAGTTCTTGCAGATATGTGGGAAATGTAGTTCTTGCAGATGTGATGTGGCTTCATGATGGGAGTTGCAGTCAATCCATCATGACACCATCCAAAAAGAAGTTCCAAATAAATTGTTTCCAAGATTTCCCAAGGAGGGATAGCTGAACGGAGCCATGTATACAAATTATTTACACAAATCAGAAGATATGCCTTAAAATACCAACTGAAATCTGGAAAATTAAATCTACCTTCTGAAAATGACAATTGGACCCTTTTGAGTGAAAAAGGGAGCAGTGACGACCCTCATATACATTTCATAAATACAGTAGTAATTGTCTGAAAATAAACCTTGAGAATATACTTTGAAGGACATACAATATCTGTGGTAAAACACTTATCTTACATATTTTAACTTTACCTCAAATACTTTAGTTAAGTGATGTCCATCTGTCCAAATAAAAAGATCTCTCTTCATTTGGACAGCTGGACATCACTTAACTAAAGTATTTGAGGTAAAGTTAAAATATGTAAGATATTTATATATTTTGATAACTGCAAACAGATTTAATTTGATAATTTAAGTAACATCTTTAGAAACCAATATGCCTTAAATATCTAATACTTTGGACAACAGCAAAATTGCCAGTTAGTACACAATTTAGCTGGAGCCCCAACAAACATAACCTCAGATTTAGACTAGATTAACAGCGTTGCTAGAAAGGGTCCTTAATGGGAGCCTTTTTGGCTCAAGAATAGAGTATACTGAATAAATAAATAAACTGATACAGAATATTCTGATCTAGAAACGAACATCAGAAGACCATCAGCATATAACATTGCTTTAAGCCATGTGTTCCATATATTAGCCTGAGATTTCTAGATTTTGCCTAATTTTGCATGACAAAGGCTCCAAACATAAGTCACAAAATGGGAAAAAGAAGAAATCCTGTTGTGTACCCCTCTTTAGATGAAAAAAGTTGGAAAGTATCCCGGTAGTGATCACTTTTCAATTTAGAAAAGTGAATTTTAAAATCTGAATTCATTGCATTAAGGCTTTTTGGATAGATGTTTGACTAAAGTTGAATTATTTCCAAAAATTGTATTCCAAAGGCTATTTTTGTAGCACAAGTAATTTTATATCATAGGGACAGATGTTAAAAAAATGAAATGTTTTTGTTTGGTATGGGCTCAATCATGCCTCTTGATACATACTAATTTTTAAAACACCAATCTGACTTGAAAGTCAGTTACTTTAACTCCTGCCCTCATACGGCCTGCAGAGTGTAGTAATGTCATTAGCACTGAGATTGTGTGCCCACAAATAAGTCCCAGTCTGCGCAGTGGAGCTCACTCCCAAATAATGTGCCTAATACTACAGCGTCAAGTACCTTAACATGTTTAACCCTTTATGAATGACATTCAAATAATGTGTTGTATATATTATTTGATATATTATATATCATTTGATACATGTATATGTTCTCTGTACATGAATGTTTTTAATTTCCCTCCCCCAGGGCTGTTATAATATCAACTGTGAAGTATTTTTAAGTATGCCTTGTGCCCTTGGAATCAATGGAGTGATTGAAATGGTCAGACTATCAGATGAGGATGCTGTAGCAGAGAAACTACAATCCAGTGCAGCATCAATTCATGATCTTCAACAGCAGCTGAAACTTTGAATAGTGTGGAGGATCGTTTTTGTTCCTAAAAATACTTGAGATTTTCAAAGAAGATGACAGCACCTTACCTGCCCAAATTACCTCACAACATTGAAGCTTTACTACACTCCAGCATATTTAATAATAGATAAAGTCAAAAATCTCTCTACAGATGTTTTCTTGACAATCAAAATAATTAGGCAGACTCATATACAAATTTACAAATATTTTATCACAATGTACGGTGTTGACGGTACCAAATTTTGTTGAAACTTAGTTCTGTCTTCACATTTTGTATCAGATAGTGTCATTTTACTGTTTTTTTTTTGTTTTGTTCCTAGGTCATATAATTTTGCCTATACAGAGACTTTTTCTAGTAATATTAATATACAGTGTTTTTCATTCTCTCCTCACTGCATCAATCTTACTATAGAGAACTACAGTGGACTTTTAACCACTGCCAATCCACTCCCTTCTCAGAGTGTCCATCCAGGAAAATGAGTTATGGCCATAGGTCTTATTTCAAGCTGTTGTTACACATCTGTAATAGAAGCTGATATGCTCTTACCACCTTGAATTTACTGGAGAGAACTGGCAAATATGTATAGTTTTCCCTTCATATTCACTGGGGTTTGGTTCCAGGACCCCCATAGATACCAAAATCCATGAATACTCAAGTCCCATTATATGCAATGGCATAGCAAAATAGTGTCCCTTATATAAGATGGCAAAATCAAGGTTTGCTTTTGGATTATTTATTTTTTAAGAATATTTTCAAACCATGAATACTTAAATCCGTGGATACAGAATCCGTGGATATGGAGGGACAACCGTATTATACTCTGCTAAAGTCTCGATACAGAAAGGACTAACAAGAAATTGTCCAAAATCCAAGTTCATGATTCAGTTAATACTTTTTCTTTTTAAAAAAAATATACTAAAGTCTTAGAAAGATAAAAAAACATAACTGCAATAAATCACCTAAAGTCAAGATGGCATTCCACAAACAAGATAAACGTAACTGCAATATATCACCTAAAGTTCGAGTTTAGGGTGGTGTGCCACAAACATTTTGTTCAGACTTAACATGTATGAAAATGTTTCTCAGGGCATTCTGTGGGAATCATGCAAAGATTTAGAGCAGGGAGATGGATAGATAGATGGGTATCACTATATCTATATAGCTCTCTCTCTCTCTCTCTCTGTAGATATATATATATATATATATATTTCCAAATGAAATATATTTCCAAATGAAATCAAATAAAGTTATTAACTGCTGCACTTTGAGGGTTGTTATATCACATGGATGTATTTGGGGTGATTACCTTCTTAGGAAAAAAGTGGCCAAGAACAAGTTCCACTCTTCTGTGTATGCACTGCTGCTTTATGCCTCCTCCTTGCTGCAATCCCTCCTGCTCCCTAAAAAGCCACTCTCCCAGAAACCTGGAGGATTCCCCAGAGCCAACTGAACCCAAGAGAAGTGAGGGAGCCGGAGATTGTGTGACTTCTCCAGGTATATAGTGCTTTTAGTTCACAGATGGATTGCAAGATTCTGGTCAATACTTGTAAATGCAATTATTAGATGGGCATTTTATGTGCAAGCATATTAAGACACACAACTAGCCACTTTGGAATAACTGCCCCTTTATTTGTAATGTGAGCTTTCTTTTAGATATGTTTTCTTATGGTTTAAAACAGAATGATAATAACATACTTACTGGATAGCTAACCAAAATCCAATCGATTAAAAAATTAAATGGTGATTCAGCAACCTAGACTACAGTAAGTGTGGAGTATCTTTAGTTCTATATACCTGGTTAATCTTTTTTAAAAAAATTATATATACTAGGCCCGAATATACTGCTCAATATTTTGCACTCATAGGTTTTAGCATTTTTGATTCACCAAGTGTAATGTTGCAGTAAACGTTGACACTGTTAAATATTTGCCAGCCTGAATGTGTGTGTGTGTGTGTGTGTAGTACTTCCACATGACTGGATGAAATTTTGCCTTTCCACTATACAGTACAGTACATGTAAGCAAATGCCATATGGGAAAAAATAGGAATGACAGTTAACTTCAATAAAAATCTAAGGAACTGGGTAATGTTATCTGACCTATCTATGTTCCTTCTTGTTTTTTTATTTTCAATTTCATAGGTGAATTTATTGCAAGGTGTGTGGAAATTCATTGATGCAAACTAGTATTTTGGCTTACTGCAGCACAAGCATCATTTACACTGCAGTGCTGCTGTCTATGAGAGGGCATCCAAAGTCCTGTTGCATACTGGGTACATCCCATCTGTTGGCAGAGAAGGGAAATGCAACAATATGTGACCTTGTTTAGTGGTGGTAAACCTATCTGCCACTGCCCACTGACAGTTGCAGTCAAAATCTGGAGCTTCTAGGCCTTTTCCAATCCCCTAAAGTGGCCAAGCAGCGCTGTAATCTATGCCAGCTCAGCAACTGATGTAGTAAATCTCATTGAAGACAACAGGAAGGGAAGACAGGGAAGAGATCACTTTAATTGCCATGGAAACATCCTGTGGAGTTCTGGGGTTTCTCATTTGGTAAGGTACTACAGCTCTGTACTATAGTTGAAAATGTTGGTCCCTTGGAGTACTCAAATGGAAATGCAGGTTTTTATCTGCTTCCAAAGCCTTGGGCTAAGGCAGAAAGGTTAGCCTGACATTTGCACTGTGTAAAAAAGAAACCTGCTTATTGGGGAATTATTCTTCATCTCTAGGAACAGAAACTACCCAGAGAAAGCAACAGGAAAACCAGTTATTAAAGTAGCTTTAGGTTAGGTTTCATCACCCAGGACAATCATCACGCAGGATCATCACCAAATAGCAAATTCTATGAACAGATAGATGGAGTAACCATGGGCATCCCTCTGAGCCCTGTGACAGCAAACTTTTACATGGAACATTTTGAAAAGCAAGCCCTGGAAACAGCACCAAAAAAGCCCAAAACATGGTTCCCATATGTGGATGACACTTTCACCATTTGGTGCCATGAAGAAGATTTGGTCTCATTTCTGAACCACACGAACAGCATCCACCCAAATAGCCATCCTCCCTTCCCTGGTTCCTCCTCTTCCGCCTCCGTGGCTGTCCTCTGCCCTGTCAAAAAAAGGGTAAACATCAGGAACAGCCTCCGCACCACCAACCCGTCAATAGGTCCATTCTTCCCCCTCCAGACTGCGCAACAATTTGCATGACAGTCTTAATGGTCGGGGGTAGGCATTTCCCTTGGAGTTTTTAAAAAACAGAGAAAAGCCACAAAGGCTTTTTCTGAGAAGTTTTTGCCATTTGGGCACCCCCCTCCTTCACAATATGGAAAAACAACACAGCCTGCCATTAGGACATGTCTTTTCTTGAGCAAGTAGCAGCAGATCCGGGTGCTTCATGCCACTGAGCACAGGAGAACCATGGAACTCTCTGCCACAAGATGACTTTTCTGCTTGAGGTGAATTCAGAAGGGGACTGGGAAAATTTGTGGGGAGTGAAGAACAAGAAACAGGGAAGGCTGTCAAGGGCTATTAGCCTCCATGGTCAAGAACCCCTCTCTCCCACAACACAGACACACTGCAGAGACCAGATCCTGCCTGTGGGAAACAGGCAGCTACAGGCCAGGAGTGGCCCTCCATCCTCCTTTCTACTGCAGCTTTGGGGGTCCTCCAGATGCCTTGGAAGGGGTGGGTGGGCTAGGGTATTGTGATTATGGAGTTTTTATATTGTAAGCCGCCCCAATTGCGTTGCAGAGGGGCGGGATATAAATAAAATTTTATTATTATTATTATTATTATTATTATTATTATAGTGGGGGGAACACTGGGGCCCTGAGTGTCGAATCCCTGAGGAGTACTTTTGCCCAAGTCTAGGAAAGCTTATGCTCCAAGGCCTTTCTCTCGGTTAGTCTCACAGGTGCTGCCAGAGCCTCTCGCTTACTAGAGAACAACAAAATGCCGCCCTTCCCTTCCTCTCCTCGGAGTAGGAGGAGATCAAAGTCTCTCTGGCCTTATCTGCGTGAGGCAATAGAGGGCGGACGCCGGAAGTGACGTCACTCCGCGGCACCGACGAGAAAGGGGCGGAGGCCAAACTCTCTCGGAAGCGGAGCGGAAGCCGTTTCCTTGTTCGCTGGGGAGCTGGGCGAACGGAGGGCTCCCGAACTGTCGCCACCATGACCGTGTCGGAGAGCCAGCTGAAGAAGATGCTTGGCAAGGTAACCCGAGGCCTTGAGGCCGGCCAGCCCCTCCTCAGTCAGCTGGCTTGGAGCGAGGCGGCTCTCCTTGGGTCGCCGCCTTACCGGCCCAGTGGTTCAGCCCCCCTTGGACCCCATTGCAGGAGCAGAACTGTTGCCCCAGAAACCATTGCCGTCCTCCCCTGGGGCACGGGCAAGAGGGGGTTAAGGATTTTTTTTTTGGGGGGGGTAGGAATTTTTTAATTGGAATAAGACCATTCAGTTGTCCCTTCACATTCGCTGGGGTTTGGTTCCAGGACCCCCCGTGAATACCCAAATCTGTGAATACTCAAGTCCCATTATATGCAGTGGCATAGCAAAATGGTGTCCCTTATCTAAGATGGCAAAATCAAAGTTTGCTTTTGGGATTATTATTTTTTAAAGAATATTTTCAAGCCCTGAATACTTAAATCTATGGATACCAAATCCGTGGATACGGAAGGACAACTGTATTTCTCAGTTGTTATTGTTTGTTGCTATATTTTTCTTTCTACCGTTGTCCCTTGTTTGTGCTATTTCCCTTGGCTATTACTGTCATGGCAATGGCTGCTCCCTTTTACTGCTGTGTTTGGGGGCTTAATTGACTTAATAGTATATCTCAGAGCTTTAGCTATTCTACAATGGCACAGGGTGTTCTCTTTCCCTTTCTGCCCTTGTATGCTGTTCAACTGCTGCCATTGGCAGTATACAGTTGTCCCTTCATATTCACTGGGGTTTGGTTCCAGGACCACCACCACTACCACCACCACCCCGATACCAAAATCCGTGAATACTCAAGTCCCATTATATGCAGTGGCATAGCAATATAAGGTGTTCCTTATATAAGATGGCAAAATCAAGGTTTGCTTTTTGGATTATTATTTTTTATGAATATTTTCAAACTGTGAATACTTAAATCCATGAATGCCAAATCCGTGAATGTGGAGGGACAACTTGTACACCTGACCGCAAAAGGCTGTAACAATAACGCAAAAAATTTGCTTTCCTCTTTTCTTACTAATACAAAAATAAAACTATCTATCCTAACACTAATACATTTTTCCTCTTAATCTAAACACACTATACATTAATCACTCTTTTTTCTTTTCCAATGAACATTATATTTACACCTTTATACTAAAATTAGAAGCCATACATTACTACTATATGCATTTGGAAAAGAAAAAAATGGAGGCTGAATTTCTGCTCATCATAATGAGTCGTGGCAAAACCGTTTGGGCCAAAATGGCCCCGTAAGCCACCTGCAAATGTGTGTGGGGGTCAGGTGGCCGACAGAATTAGCCCATCTCCCAGCCGTCAGGCACAAGTCCCTCAGGGTTTCTCTCGCCTTATCAACTTCTTTTTTGGTTTTTTAACCTGGTGGAATTTCTTCTGTTACTTTTCTTTATTGAAATGTAAAAATTTATGCACTTACAAAAGGGAAAAGCAAAAAAACAACAACTCAAGAAACCAATAAGGAATAGAAAGCCACACAAAACAAAACAGGACAGTGAAAGATTTAAACCAAGGCACTTACAAACCAACAAACGATACCATAGAAATTTTCTTCCCCTGAACCAACATCAACCCCCTCCCTACCAATTTTTTAAGACATTTGCAGTGATGTGCTGTTGTGTAGTTCGTGTGTTGCAATGTCTCCAAACGCTTAATTGGGTGTTTCCTTTTTGTCCTTGTGCTTTTTCCCAAAAAAAACCCATTCTGTTTTCTTTATGGCCTGCTTTAAATGAAATATTTCTGTCCTTAAATGAGCTGTAATCAAGTTGAAACAAGGTTAGTCATAGGAAATCAAGAAACTTAAGAAGGAAATGATTTTGAAAATGTGAACAGAGATATGATCTTCATTTTTTCTTGTATTATTTATAAGACAACAGCTGAGCAGTGATCATGTAGGCTGGTATAGAAATTGATTTGTTTTTGTAGCACAAAGTAGCAAATGTGATAGAGAAGCTATTCCTAAGAATTCAATTTCTTGTCTTAATTACTGGGCTAGATGTAGTAGATAGATTAATTTATGAATGTCTTGTAGAAACAGCAATTTTATTCTCAGGCCACGTTCAGGAGCATGACCCAGTCAAATCTAACAACTACTATATCATATACATTTATTTTAATGGAACAAGGCTTTGATTGTGCTTGTTTTTCCTTCTGAAATCAGTAGAACATAAAAGGTTTTATTTTTGGATAGACAGTAACAGTTACTAGAGTGAATATAAAATGTATATGCAAATGAGAAATCAGTATTGGTGTCTAAATACTTTAAGTAAATAATATTAAATTCAAATTTTGTTTAATTCGCATTTAGGTGATGATAAGAGTATCATGAAGTACTGTTAGATGAAAGTGGATATGTATATATTCTGTCTTGTCTAATTTAGTTGATTAGTAAATGCAGAGTACTCATTTTCAGAATAATCTAAATAGTTATTATAATTTGTCATGAGACATGTTAGAATTAAACCTTGTGATTTTTAAGGATGAACACAAACTTCATCCAGTTGTCTGGCACTTGCAGTCATTTTACTACATAACTAGGTACTGTACTCATTTATAAATAACATAGAAGCATCTTTATGTGCTTAATTGGGAGCAAACACTGTTGAATGTAGTAGAATGTAGGTTCAGACTGTAAGTGTGTGTAGAGTTGCAGCAGGCAGGAGCCACTGGAGGATTGCCTAGAAGGTGACAGAAGTGCTTCAGGAAAAAGAAAGTCTACTGGCATGCATGCCACCCCAGAAGTTCTTCAGGTGTGACAGGGGAAAGCTTCACTTTTGTCACAGTCCTGCCTATGTCATTCCACTGGTGGACAATACTAAATATGAACGTTTCAATGGTGTATTGGGGAAGGTTGTAAATCTGCAGCCTCTCCCTAGCTCAGCTGACATGTCATCTCCAGAAGCCTCCAAGTTACACCAGCCCTAGAATTGGTATAATAATGATCTCAATACACAGCCAGGGGAGGTGGATAGGAAAAACTAGGGGGGAAATAACCTCCCATCCTGGCCATATTAAGCCAGTAGAGCTTTGGATGTACATTTCTCTAATGAAGTCCCACCCTCCAACTTGCTGTAAGATTCTTCTTACGGCAAGAGGGTGGGGAGGGGGAGGACTTCATCAGCCTAGCTGGTTTCTCATTTGGATGTAGATATTTAAGGTCAGCTTAAATGTCTTCAAGGCACCAGATCTCATCTACTCTTGGAATCGAATTAGGGTCAGCTTGGATTGGAGACCACTAAGAAATAGCAGGTGCTATATACTAAATTTCAGAGGAAAGCAATAGCAAACCACATGTGAGTATTCCTTGTCCTAGAAAACCCTGTGAAATTCATGGGGTCACCATAAGTCAATAGACAACTTGAAAGCACATATATTTACAGCTTAAGTTCAGAATTTTAAGTGGATTTAATGTTTGTATTCTTATCTGAATCATTTTCTGATCCAGTATATGTTTGGTTGGCAGGAACACTGGAAAATCTGCTTAGTTACTTTGCTACTTGTTGAATGAACAGGAGCAGAAAGAATATAGAAATGCAGCATTGTGCAATTAGAGACTTAAGAATTTCATTCTTTGGCAGATAATTCTAATTAATGGCAGTAACCATTTTTATTCATTTTTTTGTGATTATTAATAAAAGTTTGTATGCCATATTTTTCTTTCTTTTTTTTTGAAAGTGCTTGTTTTTAAACAGTAGTGATAAAGGAAGGAAGGAGTATTTTTCTGGCATTTGGATGCCATTCACAGTTATTTTACTGTATTCAACCATGACCAAGATGCTGCTCAACATAGGTGGAACATTCTGGACAACATTCTGTTGGCTGTCCTGGACAGCTCTGGGTACTGAGCATGGGCTATGCCCACACTCAACAGCCTTTAACCATCTCCATTGCTCTGTGGTTGAATGGGGAACTGCTTGTATAAGAAGAAAGTGGCACATGTTTTTTTGGCCTTGTCTCTTAAATTTTGTTTAACATCTCTTAGTTATCATCCCTTCTGTCAGTGAAGAAAGGGCTTGTTGAATATGTTTCCGGCAAGCAGGAAAAGAATGTACATCAGCCTTTGGCCTTAATGTGGAACCCTATATGACCCAGCATCCTCCATCTGCCTTTAGCTGTTACTGTTCTCCTCCAGTTTTGGGTAGTCTCAATAGGAAATGCTGTCTTTTGCTTCAAAGAAAGAAGAAGAGCTCACAGACTTTTTGATCCATGTCATGTTTGTTTGTTTTGTTTTTTTGTTAAAATATTTTAATGCCTTTTATCATGGGATTTCGAGGTGACACACAAAAGACAATAAATTCAAACAGTTCCACATTGAAATAATAGATAGCTTCATCTTATCTTCACCACAGCAGATTCTTCAAAGGTCCTGTCAGAACCTACTCTGGAAGCAAACAGCAGGAGAAGCAATCATAAATGTTCTACAAGTCTGAGGACAATTAACAGTACTGCTAGAAGTCTTAGAAAGTCCCCAGCTTGGACAGATAAGTTCTTAAGACTCTCAAATTTTGGCTTGTCCCTAAGAACAAGTAGGGAATCATGAACCTAAAATTTATGAACACGTTCATGTGTCCCCAGAATTTCCACATGGAGATATTGTTATTGATGGCTCTGATTCAGGTAGGGGATTACCTAATCTCTACTAATCTTTCTGGGGCTTATCTTCCTCTTTGGGCATCACACAGAAGGACCCTCTCTTTCTTCCTCTGGAAGAAGCATTATCATTTGGCCTGTTCTTGTCTTGTGGGGTTTCCATGAAGATCTTGTCAGCCCTGGTTGGTAATCTTGGACAAAGGGAAAATAAAGGGAGTAGATATCCATGGATGACCTTATTCAGGCACCATTGTCTTCCTGTCTCACCATGGCTTCATTGTCAACATGGAGAGAAGTTCTTACACTCCCATCCAGAGATTACAGTCTGGGCTCAGTTTGACGATCAAGATACTGTTTCCCTTACCCCCACAATAAACAGGCTTGCTGGACAGTATTCATCAGGTCTTGAACATTAGTAGCCACTGTCAATAGTTGATCCATATGGTCCTAGAGCAATTATAGTGGTTACTGCTGTCAGTTCAGTCTCTTGGGTACCTTTTCATTTGTGACCACCTCAGTAAGATACAGAAAGTACATTAGATCTTGCTTCTGCTGGTTGATGTTACAGAATCTTTAGCAGTAGAAGTAAACACCTGTCCAAAGTGGTTTGCCTGAGAGAACCCAGCCAAGTTCATATCACCAACCCCAACCTTTCAGAATGGAATCCCATTGCTAAGGAGAAGTTGTCTGGGAGCTTTGGGGAAAGATTGAGAGTTTCTGTCTAATCCTATCCTAGCTTTTTCATCAACCATTACAGACAAAGATGTTCTCAGGATGGGAAATGATGGTGAAAACCACATCAAGCAGTAGGCAAGGGGATGGAGTCTGTATCAATAATCTTCAACTGGAGGTAACCTGACCTCTTCAGAGGAGGCCAGGCAAGTATGTGAAGAGCAATATGAACAGACAAGTAGACTAGCTGAGTTGGACCACAATGTAGCTGAAAAACTGGGTGTTAACGTTCTTAGCTGGTTTTGAAGGTTGTGAATAAAGGGGACAATGTTTCTATCTTTCTGTGTTTACAATAACAACAGGTTATTGTACACGTTTTTAGTGTATCACAACCCAAAGGGACAAGCTACTATAGCATGCCCTGCTACATGGTCTTGGGATTTTAAGTGTGTTCTCCCTCTGTACCCATTCCTCACTAGTGCTCTGCATTGAGTGATAGTATTGAGGACTTCTGTTCTGTTCATGTATCACACCAGCCTGCAAAGTCTTGATTTTTGTATTTCAAGACGTGTAGCACTTACCCTCTGTAGAATATCCCAGTACATCTAGATCTGCTGTCACAGGGCTTTCCAGTTCATCCAGACCTGGAGTGACAGCTCTTAACCAGAATGATGACAAGCACTAGCTGCTAAACTAGGGTGGGAATCATGTTTTTCAGATGTTGTTGTGCTGAAGTTCCCAGTATTTGTCACCATTGGCTATGTTGGCTAGAGTTGCTGGTAGTTGCAGTTCAACTGGAGGGCCATTTGACTCCCATGCCTGTCCAAAATGGTGATTTGTTGGACCGTGTAGTTTGCACATTGTCATTCTGGCCTAAAGAAGATCAACCATGTGTATAGAAGATACAGATTTGTTTTGCTTTGCTTTGCATTTTGTTGTTGTTTCGTTTTGTTTTTGTTTTGCCAGAATATCAAAATTACCCAAATACCCCAAATTCTTTGGGTAAAGGTTCTATAGCTGCTGAGGTTCCTGCAGTCCAATCTGAAACAAGGCCTAGCACCAAATATATTGAAGTGTTGGGTTGCAACATAAGGCCTATAGCACATCATGTCTCACATATTTCTTAGAGGGAGAGCTCTTTTCCTTTGTGGGGCATGGTCACTACTTGACCATAACTAATTCTCACAAAAACTTGATTTGAGCCTATATGTTCCATACTGTTGACAGAACTAACCTAGAGAGTACAGTTCCTGGTTTCACTCACCTGATTTAGGAAGACTGAGGAACTCAGAATTGGGAAGGAGTTAAGTATGTTTGTTCTACTTATATAGATCCAACTTTCTTCCTAAAGTATAAGACATATCTTTCATTGTAACACTGCCAACTTTTTGCCCCAAGCTATCACATGTTTTATAAAACCCTCTGTGGCATAAGCTAGATGGCAAACCTTTAAAGTCCATGTGTACTGGTTCCAGGTGGCAAGTGTCTTTCAAGTGGCGGTAGAGAAACCTCGCACAAAGTAGAAAGAGCAGATAAGGAGTTTCTGTAGTGGAAGGTAGCAGGAACAATCCATTAGTATTGGGAAACTAGGACCGCCTAGCACAAGCAGGAAGTTGATCTGAATCTCTGGAATTTGAATCTTTGTTCTCCACTCCTCCATTCCACGAGGCCAGTTCAACTTCCTGCTTCGCCCAGAAAGGACAGGTTTGCACTCCTCCGGAATCCAACTTCTTTCTTCTTCTCCTATAATTAGATTTTGAATCTCCCGCCCTCCCAACCTCCCTCTAATACCTTCCTCTTCAATAAAAAAAAAAAAAACACTTTTCCTTATCGCCGCACTCGGCGATCTTGCCCCCCCTCCGCTTACTTCCCCGCCTCTCCGGCTGCCCCCCGCCTCCTCCAGTGCTCTCCCCCCCACCTTCTCTCCTCCGCTGACCTTCTCCTTGCTTTGGGACCTGTGATGGCAGCGCGCGCAGCTGAGCTAGATAGCACCGAATCGCCAGCATGGTGGCTGTGGAGACTCCGAATCGGAGGACACAGCCCTTGCCCTGTCTGGACACCAGGCATCCCTGGTACCCCAGAGAATAGCAGCCATGCGGGCTGAGTAGGCCCTGGCTGGCAGCCGCTCGAAAAGCACGCCAAAGACCGAACGGCTTCAACCACAGCACAGGGAGCCGGCAGTGGGCAAGAGGAGGCAGGGCATGGGAACCACAGGGGCTGAGGTGTCCTCCCTGCCCCCCCCCGGACTCCCAAGGCAAGCGAGGCACTGGTGAACCAGCGAAAGCTCCGAGGACCAAGGTATGGGGGGCCCTTAGGGGAGAGGAGTTGAGCCAGATAATAAGGGAAGGATTCCCCAAGCGCAATCTGGCAGAAGCCTCAGCAGCCGCAGCTGCGATAGCCAGGAGACTCAGAGGGTCTCCAGTCCCCTCCAGTGAGCAGGATGAGGGAGAGGAGGAAAGGGAGGACAAGGATGAGGTGAACTCCTCACTGGAGATCGTGGACCCAGCCACCCAGGAGCCAATGGAGAATGATGTGTTGCAGGCCCAGGGGGAGGGGGTCACCGGGAACACAAAGAAAAGAGGGAGGGAGGACCAAGGGGCCAAGAAATATACCATTAAGTTGGCCCTCAAAATGGTATCAGAAGCCCTCCTCTCGTACCAGAAGGACATCCTAGATTGCATCCCCAGTACATCTGGGACTTCGGGGGGGGGAAGGGCCAAGTTAGCCCCAAGAAGCACAAAACCCCTACTGCGCCAAAGGGGATGTAGGCTCTGGCCACAAAAGTCGCCCAAACCAAAGAGGACAGAGCCAAGTCGGTCTCACCCTCAAGGCAAGAAAAGAAAGGACCCTCCCTTGAGACACTCTTCCGAGGAGTCAGATGGGCACTCAGAGGGGGAGGAACTGATAAGGAAAACAACACAGGGCACCCCAGATATGGGGAGAGACGACGCAGATGCCCCCACAGACAAAGAGGCTGGGGAGCTCACGGATTCCGACTCCGGCCATTCGGAACCTGAAACTGCTGACAGGATTTTCCAAGAGGAGAAGTTCTACCTCTTAAACAAGGTGCTAGAGGTGCTAGATATCACGCCACCTACTCCCCAACACGAGGGCGAAGGGGACCCACACGCCCCAAAGAGTGAGAAAGCAGCGGCATTGATGCCATCAACCAAACCAAAGAGATCCCTGTTCCCCTTCCCCAGATCCTTCTGGAACCTGGTGGCCGAGGAATGGGAAAAGCCGGCACTGGGCAGAAGAGGGATCTCTGCTGCCCAGAAGTTCTACAACTTCCCACAGGAGATCCTGGACCGGCTGAAGACCCCAGTGGTCGACCGGCCGGTGGTCTCCATGGTTTCCAATTCGCTGGCGCCCAAGGAGGGGGAAGCGTCCCTCAAGGATACAGACAAGAAGAGAGCAAACGGAGCCCTCAAGAAATCATATGAGGCCCCAGCCCTTGGAATTTGGGCTTCATTGGCCACAGCTCTGATATCTCGCGCAGCCATCATTTGGCTGCGAGAGGTAATGGAATCAGATGACTTGGACACTAACTCCCTCCACAGAACCTTCAACCGCATCCGACACGCACCACACTTCATCACGGACGCATCTAGAGACTTGCTAACATACGCAGCCGGGGCATCTAATCTGGCTAGAAGATACCTATGGGTTAAACAATGGGACGCGGACGTGCAGTCCAGAAACACACTGGCTACGGCGGTTTTCAAGGGAACCAAATTGTTCGGCGAAGACGCCCTTAAGGACATCCTGGTAGAAACGAAGGATAAGAAGCAAGCTATGCCTTCAACAAGCAAGAAACAAGACAAAAGGACACAGAGACGCACCTCATACTCACATAATTCCTTTTGTAACTCAAAGGGAAATACAGTTGTCCCTCCACATTCACGGATTTGGCATTCACGGTTTTACGTATTCACGGCTTGAAAATATTCTTTAAAAAATAATAATCTAAAAAGCAAACCTTGATTTTGCCATCTTATATAAGGGACACCATTTTGCTATGCCATTGCATATAATGGGACTTGAGTATTCACGGATTTGGGTATTCACGGTGGGTCCTGGAACCGAACCCCAGCGAATGTGAAGGGATGACTGTACTAGAAGATCGGACTACCACTCAACCAGACCAGCATGGGCAAGAACCAACTACGTCATACACCACACGCCTTTCGCCAGATCCGCCAACAACCGCAGAGGGGGAACTCAGACGCAGAGGGATCCCTCTCAACAACAGTCTTGACTCGGGGTCGATCCCAGTAGGTGCAAGGCTGTCCAGGTTCCTCGGCTCATGGCTAACCTCCACCAACGACAAGTGGGTCCTGCAAACCATAACACATGGGTACAAGGTGGAGTTCAACTCAAGACCAAGGGACCAGTTTCTACCTGCCCCAGTACCATCAAACCACCAAAAGGCAAGAAACCTCAGGACAGCCATCGACCACCTGCTGGAGATCGAAGCCATAGAAGAAGTACCAAGCTCCCAACGTTTCTTGGGGGTATACTCTTCTTCACGGTACCAAAGAAAGATGGAAGCCTCAGATCCCTGCTAGATCTAAAATTCACGAATTCCTTTGTTACATACAAGCGCTTCCGGATGGAAACGCGATCATCAATAAGGGAGGCAATACAGGAGGGCGACTTCCTGGTCTCACTGGATTTATCCGAAGCCTACTTACACATCGGGATGCACCCGGACAGCAGGCAGTTCCTAAGATTTGCCTACGGGGACGAACACTACCAGTTCAGAGCCTTCCATTTGGCCTATCGACGGCCCTGCGGGTCTTCACCAAGGTGATGGTGGTGCTAATAGCACACCTGAGATCCAAGGAGATACACCTGTACCCATATCTAGACGACATCCTGTTGAGGGCCCCATTGAAGGTCAAACCTCATGATCTCGGCCACTCACATGGTACCATGGGCCAGGTTCCACTCCAGGACTCTTTAGGCATTCCTGCTCCCACATCAGGAGCGAATTACAAGATGGGAGAACCTGACCCTGGAAGCCCCACACCCACTGCAGGAGTCTTTGACATGGTGGACAAACAGCCAGAACCTCGCCAGGGGCTCCCCACTGACAATCAGCCAGCAAATAGTAGTCACGTCAGACGCAAGTCTCAGAGGATGGGGAGCCCACTGCTCAGACCAGGTGGTACAAGGCCTGTGGTCATCGAAAGAGCAACAGCACAGCATAAACTGGTTAGAACTCAGGGTGGCGCGTCTAGCCCTTGAACACTTCTTGAATACCCTGCACGTGCTACTACTGACGGACAACACCACGACGCACTCCTACATAGTGAGACAAGGGGGATCAAAATCCAAGTCGCTGCACAAAGAAGCAGAGAGACTCCTAAAATGGGCAGAGTCGACAGTACGCTCTCTAACAGCTCCACACCTACAAGGGCAAGCGAACCTGCAGGCCAACTTCCTGAGCAGACACACAATGGAACCGGGGGAATGGGAACTACACCAGGAAACCTTCCTCCTCATCCAGGAGACTTTCGGGGAGATGACAGTGGACCTCTTCACCTCCCCACAGAACACCAAGCTACCACGCTTCTTCTCGCGGTTCCCACAATGCGGAGCAGAAGGGACAGACGCCCTACGATCACCATGGCCCAAGGGCCTTCTGTACCTCTTCCCGCCTCTTCCACTAATAGGAAAGCTATGCAGGAAGATCCGGCAAGAGAAGGCACAAGTTGTGCTGATAGCACCCCATTGGCCGAGACGCCCCTGGTTCTCGGACCTGATGAACCTATCAGTGGATCGCCCGCTGAGACTCGCCCCACGCACAGATCTCCTACACCAGGGACCAGTCAAGCATCCAGGCGTAGCATGGCTACAGCTGACAGCCTGGAGGCTGAGCGGCAGGCGCTAAGAGAGTGTGGGTACGGAGAGAAGGTAATCGCCACCCTCCTTGCATCTAGACGCCCGTCGACCAAAAGAATATACCAGGTGACTTGGAGAGTATTCTCGCAATGGTGTAAAAAAGAAGAGGTGAATCCCATCCGGCCTTCAACGTCTCATGTCCTGGCCTTCTTGCAGAAAGGCCTCGAGAGCGGCCTACGGCCAAACACATTGAAGAGACAGGTAGCAGCACTGGCGGCATTCATCCAATGCCCACAAGGGGGCTGAATCTCGACGCACCCTCACATACGAAGATTCCTGAGAGGAGCAACCCTCCTCTCACCCCCGGTACACCACAGGTTCCCGTCATAGAACCTGCCCCTGGTTCTACGCCAACTAATGAGGAATCCGTTTGAACCACTAAGAAAGATTCCCCTACGAGTCCTTTCTTTCAAGGTAGCCTTCCTAGTGGCAATTACATCAGCAAGAAGGGTCTCGGAACTCAACGCCCTCTTGATCAGGGAGCACCTGTGTTCTTTCGAGGTGGATGCGGTGAGTCTCCGACCGGACCCTTCATTCCTACCCAAGGTACTCTTGGCGTTCCACGTCTCCCAGCAGATAGTGCTCCCCTCCTTCTGTCCCAAGCCATCACATCCTACAGAGAAGCTATGGCACAAACTGGATGTAAGGAGGGCGCTGAGAATCTACATTAAACGCACAGCCGACATCAGGCGATGCGATTCACTATTCGTTTCCTACAATCCAGCATCTTTGGGAAACCGGGTGTCTAGACAGACACTGGCAACCTGGATTAAAGTCTGCATCTTCATGGCGTATGATGCGGCGAAAGTCCCAAGACCGTCAGGAGTGGTGGCCCACTCAACACAGTCCACGGCTACATCAACCGTATTCTCGACTAACGCGCCCATAAAGGAAATCTGCAGGGCAGCAACTTGGAGCACCCCGTCCACCTTCATCAGGCACTGCAAGGTAGACAAGTTCAGGTCCAGTGAAGCTGCCTTCGGAAGAAGGGTGCTTCACGAGGTCATCCGCGCATGACACACTAGCGCACGCAGTCACCCCACCCGGAATGGGGGTAGGCTTGGGTATGTCCCAATACTAATGGATTGGTCCTGCCACTTTCCACTACAGAATGTTACATTGGGTACTCACCGTGAAGGTACTTTCTGTAGGAAGGTGGCAGGAACAATCCAGCCCACCCTGGGACTGCGACCACACAATAAGACCGGACCATGCGACGGTTTGTCAATGCGCACTAACATAAGAATTTTTTCCATAGGTCGGAGTCCAATCTGTTTTTTACAGGGCTTTGCTAGTCAGAGAACTGGCCTTGTGGAATGGAGGAGTGGAGAACAAAGACTCAAATTCCAGAGACTCAGATCAACTTCCTGCTTGTGCTGGGCGGTCCTAGTTTCCCAATACTAATGGATTGTTCCTGCCACCTTCCTACAGAAAGTAGCTTCACGGTGAGTACCCAGTGTAACATTCTGAAAGCAGAGTCTGAAGCCAATCTAGGACCCCAGCAGATAAAGGTCCCATGAGGCCAATCATCATGTCCAATGAAGGAGTACCAGAGTCTGTTGTTAAGCAAAGGTCAGATGCTAGCAGAGTGAAAGGTATATCAGGAAAGGAAGGAGCTGAGACAGGCCAAATATAAGTGTGTGCCTTGTTCCCACCCATGACACAGCTGTAGCAAATCAACAGCTACTAGTAGGAGGTTCCACGTGTGAATTTCCCTACACTCAAGGAGTTCCCCTGCAATAGCCTTGCACTCCTCCTGGTGTAGCCATTCTGCCCTGCCTCTTTAAGTGTTGTTGGTCTTGGGGAATATGCTGTGCAGTAGAAATGGTCATCTATGTGCCTGTCTATCTATTGACTTTATGCTCTGTCTTTCCCCTGAGATGGGATCCAAGGCGGCTTTTCATGTGAAAAGTAAGTGTAAACCTGGTCACAGATGTTACGGGTTTGGAAAGATTGTAGTACAGCATGTATAATAGTCAGAAGCTGAACTGAGTTCTGTACTCTGCATCCAAACATTCCATGGATCACAGATTTCTCTCTGGGAACATAATTAGCCTCCTGTCTCCAAACTGTAGGGAAAGGGAAGATCTTGTATTTGTTTACCTAATCTGACAGCTAGAAGGTAGAGAGAGGCTTAAAAGCTCCAGCCTTGCCACATCACCCCTGGGTCTCACTCAGTGTCATGTTCTCAGACAGTTTGGATAATGAGGCATATTTTACTGTGGATTAGGAGCCTCCCAACAGATGGGACATCACCGTAACCTTCCTCTGCTAATGTTATTTACATACACCAGTTACCCAGTATACCTGATGAAACTTTTTTTTTTTTTTTTTTTTTTTGGTTACTCTAGCAGTTTGTTCTGGTCCTGGCTGTCTCCAAATCTGTTTAATGCCTCAGTTAATTAGGCCTCAGATTAAGACACTTTGCTTCTGGTTTGGCTGCAGGACACACACACGCACGTCTCAGGTTAGGGAGTGGTTCCTTAGCTGGTCCCCCAAGAGCCCAGGGTGTTTCAGAACCATGGCTTCCACTATGTCTTGTGTGAGCTTGCTTTCCAAGGCTCTGGGTCCAGAAAGTACTCTTCTGATGGAGTCATGACATTGTGTAGATACATGCAAGAGATAAGTCTTTCAGACAACCTATTCATTTAAGCTTGGAGTTAGACTCATCAGATGTCCAGCTGCATCAGCAGCTATTGAGTATTGGAGTTTAGCCACATTAGTCACCAGCACATTTCTAGAGCACATTTTTAGGAGAATTGGTTGGGGTGGTTCCTCTGCCTTCATCAAGCATTTCCTAATAAGTAAATACCCTAAAGGCACCAAATCCTGTCTGGTCTTTGAAGCTAAGCAGGGTCAGCTCTGGTTAGTACTTAGATGGAAGACCACCAAAGAATGTCAGATGCTGTTGGCTATATTTCAGAGGAAGAAATTGGCAAAACCGCCTCTGAGTATTCTTACCTAAGAAAATCCTATGAAATTCATGGGGTTGTCATATGTTGTCAGGCAACTTGAAGGTGCACGCGCGCACACACACGTTGGCTGGTGTGTCTTTTTGTTTTTAGATGTTAAAATGGGGGTTGTCCATCACCTTTCCACCCATAGGAGATGCTGTTTTGAACATCCCTTTCTAGGATCCCCACTTTTTTGCTGACCAGGAATGCAAAGTCACAGTGGAGAGTGGATCCAGCAATCTCTCTTATTCTGCTTGTAGTTCTTATGCGTTACGGACTGCAGCAAGGTTTTAGTACTGACATTTACACACTATGCCTAGGTAGATGGGGCCCCCTCAGCCTCTAACCTCTCCTTTTCAATTGCCTTTATGTTTGGGGGATAGTTAAAGCACTTTATATTTGAAAACGTTCTTGAGCTACAGTTTTTGGCTATAGTCATATTCTGTGATTGTAGAATAATATTCTTCATCTGAGGTTGGAAGTAGTACCTCCCCCCTGCCATTTCTTAGGACATTTCATGATAAGCTCACTTTTCCATTTTCTTTGGTTTAGGCATGTAAATTGGATGACTATATACACATTGTTTTAAATTCAATGGATGTTCTTGTTGACTTGCAAGTTTTTCATTGTATGTGTGGGCATGCACATATGTTATTTTTAAGGCAAATTTAAAAAGGATGGTAAGAGCTCAGAGTTCTTTCAGCACCTTATCCATTTTCATTTACAAAGCAAATGTTTAATGAAGTTGAGAAGGTAAATTGGATGTACTGTATTACTAGATAATTGTCTATATGACTAGTTCTTTGTCTCCAATGTCTGCTTGATCTGATTGACCAATAAATACTGTTAAGATATATTAAACAAAGCATGTGACTGAGAAGATGATGAAAAACTATGGATTGGTCTCAAAGAAATAGGCATACCGCAACATTTGATTGTCCTGATGCATAGCCTATATTTTGGACAAGAGTCCGCTGTCAGGTTACAATATGGAGAAACCAAATGGTTTTCAGTTGATAAAGGGATCAGATAAGTCATCGTTTTATCACCTTGTCCATTTAATTTATATGCAGAACATGTCAAATAGAATGCAGGATTGGATTGGAGGAAGGAGGTATGAAAACTGGGATAAAGAACACAAACAGTTTCCAATAGGTAGATGACACCATACTTCTAACAGAATAGTAAAAACTTGGAAGTACTATGGATGAAAGTTAAGGGAAGAAAATGTAAAAGCAGGATGCAAAAGAAAATGTGCAAAAGAAAAAATATTGACCACAGAAAATTTACATAACTTTTTTTATGATTTAAGCCACCCCGATTGCGTTGCAGAGGGGCGGGATAGAAATAAATTTTATTATTATTATTATTATTATTATTATTATTTTAGAATGGGTGATAAAGACATTGAAGTTGTTTCAGATTTTGTTTACCTTGTCTCAGTTGTCAGTCAAAGTGGAGACTATATTCAAGAAATCAAATTAAGACTTGGAAGGGCAGCTATGAAGGAAGTAGATATAATCTTCAGTGTAAAGATATGTCATTGAATACCAAAGTCAGAATGATCTATGCCATAGTATTACCAGTTTTTTATGTCTGGTAGTTGGACTATGACTGGAGACCAGGATTTGTGGTCTCTTCCAACTCTACAATTCTATGATTCTATGTATCCCTGCTCAGCCATGGAAACCCATTGGGTGGCCTTGGGCAAAACACTTTCTGAGCCTCAGAGGAAGGCAAAGGCAACACCCCCTCTTAACAAATCTTGCCAAGAAAATTCTGTGACCTTAGGGTCACTAAAAGTCAGAAACAACTTGAAGGCACACTACAACAAGTGAAAGCTAGACAATGAAGACTGTTGAAAGGAAGAAAACCAACTCATTTGAAACATGATGCTCAAGGAGAGTTCTGTGGGTACCATGGACTGCTGAAAAGACACCAAAAAGGGGGGGAGGGTCCAAGAGCAAATCAATCCTGAACTCTCATTAGAAGCCAGAATTATGGAACTTGGGTTATCGTGCTTAGGACATATCATGAGCTGACATAATTCATTTGAAAAGACACTAATGTTCAGTAAAATGGAAGGCACAGGGAAAGACTGCTTTACAAGTGGATTGAGCTCAAGGAAGCCACAGCCTTGAGCTTGCCAAACCTGATCTCTTAATAACATGATCTCCTGGAGGTTTCTCATTCATAGGGCTCCATAGGTCAGAGCTGACTTGACAGAATATAATTAACATTTTAAAAAAAAGTTTTGGGGATATCTGCTGGGCCAAATTGCTGTCCTTTTTGCCCACATTTCCCACCTCTTTCTTTTACTCTTCAGTTGCCATCACTAGTATAGATTAGGTAATCACAAAACCTGTGCAAGTCTGTATTCATAATTGTTCATTGTTTTATTGTGGTTTGGGATTGTTGTCGTACACTGCATTGGGAAGGCTTGTCCTAAAAGGATGACTTTATACATAATGGGGCTATAATTTTGTTTGGGAACCTGTATTTTCTCACCTCAACATATAAGACATAAAATAATTTATTGTGGACATTCTCATTTTCCATAAGCATTGCGCTGTGGTTGAGTTGTATTATGGTATACAGTTTCTAACTCAACGTGACTGATCACATTTTCTCTACAGTCCTTGGTTTTAATCCAAGAAAGCAGCTCAGTGTGCAAAAATGGTTCTTGCCCTTTGCTGAGTAAAGAAAGGGACAACAGCTATACATGTAATAAAATCCCACCTGTCATAGCCCATAGAGGGAGATAATGCAGACAGGGCTTTAATCCTATTACTTTTATTGAGGTAGGTCCAAATTTTGTCAGCAGGGCTTGCTTTTAGTGGGATCTTAAGCATTACAATTTTTTTTCTCCCCATAGTACAAGTACAGAGACCTGACTGTTCAAGAAACTATCAGTGTTATTGCTCAGTACAAAGATCTCAAACCTGTAATGGATGGCTATGGTAAGTTCCTGTGTTATGTCTTCTCCATTGTGTTATGCTTGTAATTAATCAATATATTGTACTCCTTATTATGTTGTCTGTTTTGTAAAATAATTTGACTGGCATTTAGCCAGTCGATGTTAGTTTCTTATCATTAGTTCATCCTGTTTTTCTCAAATAATTTTATTGATGAGAAGGCTTGAGTCAAGTTATTAGACTAATTACTTGGATTTGAAATATGTTCTTCAATAAATTGGTGGTAGAAACCTGAGAAAAAAAGTGATGAGAAAAAAGTATCCATGTACAGTACTATAATATAGAACAGGGAACTGAATCTTCACTTAGCTGGGGTAGACAAAATGCACCGCACCAGATGTTATCAGCTTACAACTCCCATCAGTCCTAGCAAGCATAGTCAGTAGTGAGGAATGCTGGGAGTTAAAGTCCAACAATACTTGGAGTGTTGCACCTTACTGACCCTAACTTGTAGCTTTGAGTTACAATTTTGTTTTTGAGGTTTTCATAACAACTATTATAGTTATTAAGAGAATCCATTTTCTTGGGTATTTGTTGGCATATTTAACAGCTGTTTTTGCCATAGATTCTTGGTGATATGGAAACAGCTGCCTTCTTATCAGAAGGTACCAAATGATGTGCTAAGCATGTTGCATTGTGTAAGCATGTTGCATTTTTTAGCACGTGCTTACTTATATGTGGAAAAATGCATGACAAAGAAACATCTCTGATACATTTTTGTGCATGTACAGATGATTTCTGACTGTAAAATCTTTCTTTTCAGTTTTTAATGATGGTTCATCAAGAGAGTTGATGAGCCTCACTGGAACCATTCCTGTAAGTTACAGAGGTATGTATGTGTCTTGAGTTGTTTGAGTTGAAAACATATACAGTTGTCCCTTCATATTCACTGGGGTTTGGTTCCAGGACACCCCTCCCCCCGGATACCAAAATCCATGAATACTCAAATCCCATTATATGCAATGGCATCGCAAAATGGTGTCCCTTATATAAGATGGCAAAATCAAGGTTTGCTTTCTGGATTATTATTTTTTAAAGAATATTTTCAAGCCATGAATACATAAATCTGTGGATACCAAATCCGTGGATATGGAGGGACAAGTGTATATTTATCACTGTTGTTGCCAGTCTTTCAACTTTCAAATACCATGTTTTTAATTTCATAACTTTGCATGATGGTTGTACAGCTGTGTTCTGTACAGATTCCTGTACTTTGCTGTAATTTTATCCCTTAAATCAACAAATGTAATGAAAGAGGAACTCAACCACAACCCTGATATTCTTTGTGACCTTAAAATCTGTGTTTTGTATGTTTAGTTCCCAGTCTCTTTTTCAGAGGTTTTACGGTAGTATTCTGGAGTAAAGTTGATTTAGAGTAGATGGCATCTTGCATCAATCTCCCTGTTGCTCTAGTTCTACTGATAAGAAGAAATTTAGTGTACTGTAATCTCAAAAGGACTTTTAAGTGTTTTGTGGAAGCATTTGGCTCATCAGGAGTACTGACTTACACAGGCAGTTAACACAGGGTTCCCTTTTCAGTAGAGTAGGGAGCTCCAGTAGCACATCAAGTGTCTGCCTCAGTTATACTCATAGAAAGTTCTGCAGATGGAAAGCTACTATTAGAAATGTTCCTGCCAGCTGTAACCAGTGGTCTCCAAAAGACGGCATCCCACTGGCGAGGTACCACATAGTGGGGACAGTTTTGAAACGGCTGCTGCTTCTTTGTGGTCTCTGTACCTCACACAAATGGGTTTTGAGCCTGTGCAGACTCCATTTGGAATATTCTAGTAGCTTGACAGGAAATGCTATCTCTTTCCATCCACTGCATCTATACGACCTCACCAAGCTACCATCCCCTCAGTTTCTTTCCGTCCGGTGTAAAACAGCTTTACTTCGAATGATCTCCTGCTGGGTAGCTTTGTTTCAAACTTTCACATCTTATCTCTCTCTCCTTCTTTTTTCTCTGTTTTTATAGCTTCTTGTTTACTAAAATTAAAAAAAACAACCTGTCTTTCCCTCACACTCAGTTCCCTCCTTCCCTTTCCCCCTTCTCAGTTAGCACTCAGTTTCTCCTTATGTGACCCCTGCCTCTCTCTTTAAACTGTATTCTATTTGTGGCCAGAAAGTTTCATTTTCCAACGCTCATTCTGGGTGCCTCTTTTGCTTGGGGGAAGGATATGTAGGGGAGCCTTGTTCTATTTGCCATGGTTTTACATCTTAAGCCCTAAGAACCAGGCCCAACAACTCAAGGTTTTTTGGTGGGGGGTAAATCTCTAAAGGTCGCTGATAAAGCCACACTGGACAATCCTTTCTTCTTGGCATCTGTTCCCCTTTCGCATCTGCCTAAGTCTTCAGCGTCTTCAATACCGATGACAGTCCCAGCATCAATATCATCATTGGTACTGATGCACCCCATCTGTTCAGTGGAGGCTCCTTCTTCTTCAGCCTTTGCCATGGATGTTCCACTACCTACTACATTGCCATCTGGTACAGTCGAGAAGCCTAAGAAAATGGCACACTCTAAATCCAGTAAGAAGAGGCCTGCCGCTCCTGGGGACCAGTCTCTCTCCAAAGACTCTATGGAGGTCGCTACACCTAAGGAGAAAAAATTACCAAAGCTACTGAAACATCAGGCCACATCCAAGCCCTCTGTTTTGGTTATTGTACTGTTGACACTTTCAGTTCCTGCTTCTGAGGCTGCTGGGTCATGTCTCGGTCTCAACAACTATGCCTTTGAGGTCAATCACTCCTCCTCTGGCTCTGATACTTACCTCTACTCATCTTCAAGTGCCGATTCCTGCTCATTATGTCTCTCCAAGAATTTGACAACTGTTGCCATCACCTAAGCGGGACAGTTCTCTCTTTATTCAGGAACATTCCTATCCCCCCCCCCGAACCAAGACCTTTGATACCAAGAGGACTCACCTTACACTTCTGTATTGTATATGGAACAGTAGCAATACAAAGATCTGTGGAGGGAGCAGCCTTCCTCCTGCCTATCCTATTCTCCAGCATACAGAGATTGGTACCACTGTCATGATCGGTCTGCCTTTCACTCACTGCATTGGTACTGAAGCAGCTCCCATTCTCTGCATGCTAGATATCTACAGCCATCTCCTTAATGTCAGTTTCTTCTGTCGCCATGCTACCAACCTCATATCATGCAATCTTCTTCCCTTCAGCGGCCCATGACCTACCAGCCACCGTGGCCACGGTTTCTAGGCCCCTGCCTCCTCCACCAGTCTCCAGATCCATGTTGGTATCACCAAGGCTTACATCTTCAGTGGTGGTCCCAATACCGAGCGTCCTCCCTTGCCACCCTTTGGCTGCCTCTCAGACCGTCCTGATACCAGTTGTTCCTCCTGTGACCTCTTCATCTTCTCACTCTGATCCAGTACTGTCAGCAGTTCCTTTAATATCGACTGCTCAAGTAGTAGCTGCCATTCCCTTGGACTCCTGTCACAAGCAATCACCTATTGACTCTGATGGTTTTGACTTTGATCCTCAGTCCTCTCACTCCACTTTGCTGCTTCATTCATCCCCATATGGTGTGGTAGAAGATACTGGCCCAAGATTGCCCCCTGAGGAAGTGACATTATTTGTATTGAAGTCAAGATGCCTCCTGTGCCAGTTAGTGATCCAGTATGCCACATTGTTGACACTCATGCCTCCTCACCAGCTCTCATATCTCTGCTGCCGGCCCTGGGAGAGGTTGTTAAGCAATCCTGGCTCAAGCTTTTGTCTTTACCACCTGCATCAAAATGACTGGAGAATCTACTGAAGGCACAACTTATGCTTTTAACCATCCTACATCTAACTCGATTGTAGTTGAGGCCTCACATGCAAAGTCCAGTAATAAACTGCATTCTACTCCATCCATAAGGATGGTCGCAGGTTAGATCTCTTTGGCTGGAGGTTTTATTCCTCTGCTTTGTTGGCTATAAATGTAGGCAACATGCAGGCTTGCATATCAGCACATCAGAAGTTACTCCGGGACAAAATGCTCTCTTTTATTTTGAACTTACCGGAAGAACAGAGGAATGCAGCACTAGCTTTCTATCAAGAGGTACAGGCCTTGGTGATGCAGCAGATCCACTCTTTGTGGCATGCCATGGACTGTGCATCTAAGATCATAGCCAGTGCCATGGGCCTTCACTGCTACACTTGGCTTCTCTTCATTCACCTTTCTGATGACACTGGCCGGAGGGTGGAGGATTTTTATTTATTTATTTATTTATTTCTCCCCTTCAAAGGCAAAGGCTTGTTCAACAATAAAACATATTATTCCATTGACCATATTTGCAACACTTACTTGGCTGCTAAAAAGATTGGAGTGTAATCACAGAAGAAGCAGCAGCGCCCTTATAGATCTTCTTCGTGCTACCAACCATCTATCTCTGTCTCTTGCTCAAAGTCACCTTGGTGATCCTCTCTCTCTACATCTCATCACTTTTCTACCGTTCCAGTACATTCTTTCCAACAGAAGAGGTACCAGCCCTCCATTTCAAAAAAGTCCTCGTCCACTTCAAAGTCATGTTTTTGACTCCCTACTCCAGATGTCACCTCTGCCAGTCTTAACATCATCCAGCCCTTGCCCTCTTTCATCCTGGGCACCCAATTTATTCTGCCATTATTTCACCTGGCAGACCATCACTACGGTCTCTTGGGTTCTTACTACCATCAATATAGCTATGCTATAGAGTTCTTAAGTATAGCTCCCATTGGTGTTTTTTGTTGTATTCCCCCCTCATAAGTTTTCTTAGAAGAGGTTGCAACCCTACACCAGAAGGATGCCATAGAGGAAGTTCTAAGTCATTGCAAGCGGACCGTTTTCTTTTCAAGGTAGTTTGCGGTTCTGAAAAGGGACAGTGGCCTTCTACTCATTTTGGACCTTTGCTGTGTCAACCACAACATCTGACCCTGGGGGTTCGAGGTGATTACACTCTATTCTACCATTCCTTCAGAGAGAAAGCTGGTTTGCCTCCATAGACCTCAAAGAGACATACTTCCATATCATAGTCCAGCCACTTCCTCAGATTCATGACATGTGACAGCCTTTATCAGTACAAGGTACTTCCTTTTGACCTGTCAGCTACTCTGATATGTATGGCAGTTGTGAACTCCTATCTGAGAACTTGAGGGGTGCAGATCTTCCCGTACTTCGACGACTGGCTGATGTCATCCTCTTGGACATGCCTGTTCCAAGATATTTGCCTAACCTTACATCTTCTTCAAGATCTGGGATTGAATGTGAACACAAAGAAATCTGTCCTGGAACCAACCAGGCATATAGACTTCATAGATGCAGCCTTGGACTCCCTATCTGGTCAGGCTTACCTGCCTCTTGCACTAGCAGAGGCTGTCCGATACAGGATACAGTCCCTTTTCTTCATCCTTGCCGCTCCACCCACGATATTCAACAGCTGCTCAGCCTACTGCTGTCACTTATCTGTCTCGAATGATTTTTTGCATTCCTCAGTGTTGGTTTCTTTCTTGCTTCAACCCCCTTTGTGATCATCAATCTATGAGACTGACAGTTCCATGGCCCATGCACATTTTGTTGCTGTGGTGGGTGAGGCCCCACCATCTACTTTTGGGAATGTCCTTCTGTATGCTAGATCCCTCCTGTCTGGTGACAGCAGATGCCTCCAGGACATGATGGAGGGAGTCCACTGTGATGGCACAATAGTCCAGGGTTGGTGAGTGCACTGAGAGAGGTACCTCCACATCAGTGCTTTGGAACTACTGGTGGTCCTGAAGGCTTTCCAAGCCTTTGAGACGAGGATCTGAGACAGGGTGGTACAGGTTGTGACAAAAAATTCAACAGTGGACTGTTATATAAATAGACAAGGAGGGACCCATTCCTTGACTCTACTCAACCTATCTCTGAGTCTGTGGAGGTGGGACGTAGTATGTCAAGAACACCCAGTTGCTATCCACCTTGCAGGTAAAGAAAATGTATTAGCTGACGCTCTGAGCAGGGCAAGAATTCTTCAGCACAAATGGACTCTCGACAATGATGCCTTTCACCTTCTCACATCCATATGGGGCACACATCTTCTGGACCTATTCGCCTCCCCAAACAGTCCTCAATTTTACTCCAGAGCCGGGAAGGGTGCTGGCTTTCTGGGAGATGTGTTCCTCCGCACATGGTCACATCAGTTTCTATACGTGTTCCTTCTGATTCTGCTCTTGAGCAGGGCTGTAGTGAAACTGGCTAGGGATCATGCAGACGCGATCCTGATTGCTCTGTACTGGCCAAGACAACCTTGGCTTGCTCTGCTGTTGCATCTGTCCAATTAATATTATCTCCACCTTGTCTTCAGGCTGGACCTTCTGTCCCACTCCGAAGGTCAAGTCCTACATCTGGACCACAAGATGCTCTGCCTGACAGCGTGGAGAATTCTTCCATAACTTCACCTAGACTACTCTCGGTCCTCTCCTCTTCACATAAAGTCTCCACTAAGAAATCCTACGGTTACAAATGGCGCTGCTTCTGTTCATTTGCAGCATCTCATGTGGAGGCTTTTTCACCAGTTAACATCTGTACCATGCTTCACTTCCTCCTCTATCTGAGGAAGCAAGATTCCACCTTCAACTCCTTGAAGATATACAATCATCCCTTCACATTCACGGGGGTTAGGGGCAGCCAACCCCCGCGAATATGAAAAAACCGCGAATAAGAAATGAACTGGGAGAGGGAGGTTTTTCACACACGCCCTTCCCAAGACAGCGATCTGCCTTGGGAAGGGAAGGGAGGGGTGGGAGGGAGGCTCTTCAGCTCCCCCTTCCCAAGACAGCAATCTGCCTTGGGAAGGGAAGGGAGGGGTGGGAGGGAGGTTTTTCAGGCCCCCCTTCCCAAGACAACGATCTCCCTTGGGAAGGGAAGGGAGGGGTGGGAGGGAGGTTTTTCAGCCCCCCCCCCTTCCCAAGACAGCAATCTGCCTTGGGAAGGGAAGGGTGGGGTGGGAGAGAGGCTCTTCAGCCCCCCCTTCCCAAGACAGCAATCTGCCTTGGGAAGGGAAGGGAGGGGTGGGAGGGAGGGAGGGAGGTTTTTCAGCCCCCCCTTCCCAAGACAGCAATCTGCCTTGGGAAAGGAAGGGAGGGGTGGGTGGGAGGGAGGTTTTTCAGCCCCCCTTCCCAAGACAGCAATCTGCCAAGGGAAGGGAGGGGTGGGAGGGAGGTTTTTCAGCCCCCCCCCTTCCCAAGACAACGATCTGCCTTGGGAAGGGAAGGGAGGGGTGGGAGGGAGGTTTTTCAGCCCCCCCTTCCCAAGACAACGATCTGCCAAGGGAAGGGAAGGGAGGGGTGGGAGGGAGGTTTTTCAGCCCCCCCCCCTTCCCAAGACAGCGATCTGCCAAGGGAAGGGAAGGGAAGGGAGGGGAGGGGAGGAGAGGGGTGGGAGGGAGGCTCTTCAGACACACCCTTCCCAAGGCAGGATGGGCTTCAGGAGAAGCCCATCGCTGCTTTGGGAAGGGCAGTGTGTGTGTGTGTGTGTGTGTGAAAATCGCCTCTGCCCCGAACTCCCCGCTCTCCCGGGACTTGGCTCTCCACCCCAAATGGAGCCAAGCCCAGGAGAGCGGGGGGGTTAGGCAGCACGGTTTGGTCAAGGAGCAGTCCGTTTAAATCGGCTGCTCTCCCTTCTGTGCAAGGGAGTGAAGCTGGTTTAAACTAGGTGCTTCCTGAGCAAACCGCGAATAGTCAAAACAGCGAATGTGAAAGCCACGAAAGTGGGGGGGCAACTGTACTTGGCTGCCATAGTAGCACACCAACCACTCTCTACTACTGCCACACCATTGTTCTTTAAGCTGGTGATCAAGAAGTTCCTAAAAGGTCTTGTTCACCTTTACCTGCCTATTGCACCTCCTACTCCACCATGGTCTTTGTCTTTGTTTCTCTTACAGTTAACTTGTAAACCCTTTGAGCCTTTGGCAACTATTGACAAACACTTGCTTGTCATTAAAGTGGCTTTTCTTGTTGCCATTACTTCGGCTTGGCATGCTAGTGAGCTCACGGTTTTATGTTCTGATGAGCTGTTCCTTGTTTTTCATTGTGACAAGATTGTCTTACACCCAGATGTCTCGTTCCTGCTGAAGGTGGTGAACGACTTTCATATAAATCCATACATTGTACTGCCTACCTTCTACCCTTAGCCTTCCACTCCTTTGGGAAAAATGTTGCACTGTTTGGATGTTCTTGATGCTTTAGCATTCTTTGTTCAGTGCACAGCTTCCTTCCGTCGTTTGCCAATCTCTAGGTACGCTCCACCAGGACAGTTGCTTTTTCATCAGCCTTGTTAGGTGGCTCTTCTCTTCTGAATTTGTGTAAGGCTGCTACTTAGACACAACCGTCAACATTCATTCAAACACTACCAACTGGACTGTAGGGCCAGGGTGGATGCCAGCTTCGAATATGCTGTTTTGTCTTCTGTTCTTCAGTAACCTGACCCGCCTGCCTATGGTAAACTTTGCAGTCACCCATTTGTGTGAGGCACAGAGACCACCAAGAAGAATAATTATAAAGTCCCAAGATAAATTGTTCAACACTTATTTAAAACTGAATTTCACATGTTAATCTACTGACTATTCCTCAATTCAGAAAACACTGTGTGTGTGGTGGGGTGTCTTCATGTTCTGTTTGGAATGTTACTGTCCTAAATAATTTTAGGGAAATTTACAAAGGAGCAATCAAATAGTTCACTTCAGTTTCAAGATCACAGTGCACTGAATTAGCTGAAGCTGGCTAGAGAAGCGATCATGAATAGTGAATCAAACCCCAACAATCTGTGCACTATGGAAGTAAAGAAGGCATATCCAGTGGCTGTTGTGAAAAAAATGCTGAGTATGATGTGCCCTACGTGAAGGCTTTTAATACCTTCCAAACAGCTGCTCCTAGAAGTGGGGTGACCAGCGTTCTGTGAGACATGAGAAATTGCTGCTAAAAGGGGAGACCACAGTATCTCACATGAAACCAATGGTGCAAAAGGTTGATCCTAACATTTTAAAGAATTATTTTTAAAAATAAACCTGCAAGCATTTGTCCCTATATAAATTGTGGTATACCCACATTTTTAATATGCTGAGCAGGCTGAGTGTCCCATCTGATTGTCAAGCTAGAATTAAATTTACAGATAAAAGCAACTAAAAGGACTTCTTCACTATAGACAATTAAGAAGGTGAAAGGGGAGTATACAGTTACAATTTAGACAAGTCACAAAATTGACAAGCACTGTAAAGCAATTAATGTGGAACAGCAACAATATAAAATCCATTTTAAAACTTGTATCTAAAAATACTATCATAGAAAATACAGCTCCTAGTTGCCTTCTGAAAGGTGAGCAGAAATGGAAGTAGATAAGCTGTTTCATTGTCCATGAAGCCCACTTACCATATGCCTTATTGTGGAAAACATGTAGGAAGACCTGAGTAGTTTGCCTAAGAATTTGGACAGTTTCATTCATATGTTTTTGTGTATTTTAATAGCTGTTTTATTTACTACACTGTGTTCTACTCTTAAAGTGTGGCAGCTCTTGGTCCTCTCATCCAGGAGAGATCAGGTTTGCAGCATCTTATCTTCAGCAGTACCTCAGTGTCATGTTCTGTAGAACCTGTGTTGAGGAAGTTACCGTGCTGTAGTCCTAAAATTTGAAGATCAAATCCAGTAATTTTAATTAGTCTCTGAAACAAACTGGAACCAGAACAGGAGAGAGAGTAGTTTTGAGTGGGAAGGTAGCCCCATTCAGATGGTTTGGGCGCCTACTCCTACATAGCTGAAACCCTCAACTGAAACTCTCCATTTTATCTGCACTCTTTATCTAATCCTCAAAATAATTCTAGAACTTTCGTATAGCCCAAGGATCAGAAAATAGATATGTGTAGAAATAGAAATGTTAGTGTCATCCTCATACTGACATCTGATCAACAGTAGTTTGAAGGCAAAGAGAAATTGTGAGCCACTAGAAATTCATAGCTATGATATTTACTAAAATCCACTAGCCTGGATAGGGTTAAATATACTGGAGAAATGAATGGAAAATATGAATGTCAATGGCAATAAGTATAGTATGCTTCACTGTTTTACAACATTATCAAGAAACAAATCCATGATTAATTCACTAATCTTTTCTAAACCTCTTCAGGCAACACTTACAATATCCCAATATGTCTCTGGCTGTTGGATACATATCCATTCAATCCCCCAATCTGCTTTGTTAAACCAACTAGTACAATGACAATTAAAACTGGGAAACACGTTGATGCAAATGGCAAGATATATCTTCCATATCTCCATGAATGGAAACATGTAAGTATAATTTTAAAATCCTTACATTGGGGCTGAATTATTTCACCCTTTAAGTAATGTGATGATTTCTCATTTTACCATTTAATGTAAAATAAAACATAGACAATCTACATTTCAGACAACACTGTTATAGTGTTACTTTTCCACTTTAACTGCTCTGGCTTCCTGCCGTGGAATTCTGGGGTTTGTAGTTTTGTGAGGCCTAAGAGCTCTCTGGCTGAGAGTTGCAAATGCCCCTCCCTAAACTGCAAATCCCAGGATTCAACAGGAGGCAGCCATAGCAAATATAGTGGAGTAGTAACACTATAACAGTGTTGTCTGAAAATCTAGTTGGAATATGAAGCCTCTATTGAATAAAATACTAGTACTCTTGCTTTAGTGCAAATAGCACTTGTGCATTTATTGTGTTTGTTCTGTTATCATAAAGTTTATAACTGAAAAACTCAGCCACAAAATTCCTTTTAATTCATTGCCACTATCTATAACCAATATAGGTCACTGATGAGAATGTTTATTCTTAACAGAACTTTCCCAGTGATATGTTACCCTTTCATTTTTTTTTTTTAGTTAGTTCTTGCTAGCAAAATTGGAATGAACTAGACTGAAACCTCTAAGTAGGAGACAGTAACCTGCTGTCCTTAATGAAGTGATGAATCTGTTGTTATTGCTAGTGGACAACTAAACTACTGTTGTGAGAGGGGAAAAAAAACTTCTTCTCTGATCTAACCCCTAGCCACAGTCAGATTTGATAGGATTGATTCAAGTTATGATCGTGGTGTTTGGAGAGGAGCCTCCGGTGTTTTCTCGGCCTACCATTTCAGCAGCCTATTCGCCTTATCAGGCAATAGGACCACCAAACAGTAAGAAACCTATGCTTCTTTTGCATGTAAATAACTAGCACTATAAATTTAACATGTAGATAATACTGTATTTATTTTAAATGCTCTAGTTATTGTGGCAGATTCCTATTTCTAAAATATAGTGTGGTTGTTAATGATACTATTTTTTGTGGAACATAGGAAAATGCTTAAAATCTAAAGCCTGAGAGAACTTAACAGTATGAGATATATATCTGGTGTATAGTTTACATATACAGCTGTCCCGCCGTATGCATGGATTTGGTATCCACAGATTTAAGTATTCACGGCTTGAAAATATTCTTAAAAAAATAATAATCCCAAAAGCAAACCTTGATTTTGCCATCTTATATAAGGGATACCATTTTGCTATGCCATTGCATATAATCGGACTTGAGTATTCATGGATTTTGGTATCCACAGGGGGTCCTGGAACCAACCCCCAGTGAATATGAAGGGACAACTGTAGTCTGTTATATAGCTTATTCCAGCTACCAACAGATTTGTTGTCTTGAAGTTTTAATCCAAAGTTCCTATGAAGAAAACTCATCCTTTTAGATGACGAATAGTGTGTGTAGAGGGAACTTTTCACCAATTCCTCTTTAGTCTTGCAGTCCCATGTCTCAAAAGTCACTCTAGATGGGGTTGTGGATGCACTGGAAGGCTACAGTAGGAAAGGTGGAATCAGTGTAAATGGTTCTTCCCCAGGAGGAGCCTCTGCTGCATTTCAGCTTCTTTGAATAGTAAGAGTGTTTCTAGCTAAAATTCATTCATCTTTTGTTCCACCATTTCTGAACCATTTTTATGATACCCGTATCCTATTATTTTGCTATTATCAATGGCTTTCTATACAACAGTTTTTACAATTTTGCTTATTACGCTCAACTGTAGCAGCATCCTTCATTTTAATTTTAAATCAAATTTAAACTGTCCTGTTTTCTTGCCTCTTTAATGGCACTTCTGTGTTCTTTTGCTTTCCTAAGAGATTATTACTTGTAAGTTTGATTTCTTTAAGAATAGTTTATATAGTTAGATGGGAATGCAGTTAATCAAAACAATCCTACTTGGATTAAAATGTGCTGTGGAAAGTGACCAGCGAAAGGAAAGCATACCAAAGGAAGAAATGAGAATATTGACTGTGAATGTTGTGCCAGCGGTTCAGGTCTCTCTTAATTTCTGCATTCCTTCATGTGGAGTTTGGAAATAAGCACATTTATAGTAATGAACCCTTTGGTTCAAGTAGTCCCCTCTCCTTTTCTGTCATGATCATAAGACACTGGAAGCATCTCCATCCAGATATAAGCTAATTCCAATTGTTTACATCTCCAACAGTCCAAAATGTGGTTACTTTGAAGCATGGCAGGACTAGAAAACATAGTTTGTTCATGGGCACATTTAATAAATCATAGTTTTAAATTTTGAACTAACCACAGTTTAGTCCTGCCTATATATAGTGGCAAAGGCCTAAATAATCTAAAGGCACCAGATCCCATCTGATCTTGAAAGGTAAGCAAGGTCACCCCTGCTTAGTACTTGGATGGGAGACTGCCAATGAATACCAGATGCTGGTATTTCAGAAAAAGAAAATGGCAAAACTACCTTGGAATATTCCTTGCCTAAGAAAACTATTACATTCATGGGGTCACCGTAAGTCGACAGGTGACTTGAAGACACACACACACGTGTTGTGACATCTTGAAGTTAAATGCTTCCCGTCTCTTTAAACAGCCTTACCATAGGAGGAGAAAATAGAGTGGGCAAGACCAATGCTCAAGCAGGTTCATTCCTGTGGTTTAGCTGAACTGGGCTGAAGTGTATGCTAAATATCTGTTTGGCCCTTTATCTTTGCCATGAAAAACCATCACTCCATCATCTGTTTCTAATGTCAAGAAGGAAAGTGAATTCCTGAGATCCAGATGTGCTTCGAAAAAGTATATTGCAATCCTTAGTACAAGTGGAGGGTGAAAACTAAATGTTCTTCATGTGGATAGTGAATGAGTTAGAACTATTTCAGGTTCTCCACTTGTTTTCATAAATGTAATATGTCTTAAGGCCTTGTCAATGTGAAAAGTAAAGTCTGCATGAAAAAAATCTGAATGCTATGTTTTTCACAAGATTACAAGAAAATGTATAGTAGCATGTAAACATTGCAAAGAAGGACTTAGTTATACAGTTGTCCCCCCATATTCACGGCTTTGATTTTCATGGTTCAGTTTATTCGTGGAAGTTCCCCCACCCCCGGGAAGGCGCGGGTTTCATCGACCTTTGTTCCCTGGGGGAGGGGGAATCAGAGGACCAGGCAAGGCCCGGGCGTCGCTGCTGGGAAGCCTTGTTTTAAACACACTTGCCTCACTATCCCCAAGGTTGGGGGGGGCACCCGAGGGCCATGCCAGCCACCCCTACTGCTGACGAAAATCCAGGGACTGGGTGGCGAGGCAAGTGTGTTTAAAATGAGGCTTCTCGGCAGCTATGCTCGGGCTTTGCCTGGCCCTCCAATTCCCCCCCTCTGTGGGGGATTAAACCAAAGCTATCTAGAAGGCGGCGGCAAAGCCCAGGCATTGCCACCAAGGAGCCTAGTTTTAAAGGCACTCACCTAGCCGCCCCTGCTGCCGCCAAAAATCCAGGAACAGGGTGGTGAGGTGAGTGTGTTTAAAATGAGGCTTCTCACCCATGGACCCACAGCACCATGGATTGGGTCAGCAGAGAGGAAAGAGGGTGAAGGCACTTGGCTTCTCCGCCCCTTTTTCTCTTCGCCCATTGAGTTAAATACAGTTGAGGAGGAACGAGGCTTGCCTTTCCCTTCTCAACTGGACTGAACCCCTAGGGTGCCCACAAAGCTGCTGAACATGGGCATTCTGGGGATTGAGGAAGGAAAGCAAGCCTCGTTCCTCCTCAACCAGATTGAACTCCGAGGGACGCCTGCGTTCAGCAGCTTTGTGGGCGCCCTGGGGGTTCAGTCTGGTTGAGAAGGAAAAGGCAGGCCTCATTCTGCCTCAACCGGATTGAACTCAATGGTCAAAGAGGAAAGGAGGCAGAGAAGCAAAGTGCCTATGGTGCTGCGGGTCCATGGGCAAGAAGACTCGTTTTAAATGCACTCACCTCACCCCCTCATGCCTAGATTTTCGGCAGTGGCATGGGCGGTGAGGCGAGTGCGTTTAAAATGAGGTTTCTTGGCAGTGACAGTGGTGGCTTCCGTGGGCTTCGTCTCCCCCCCTTCCCCCAGGGAAGGAAGGCCAAGCAAACCCTGAGGAGAAGGGGGAGAGTTTATTTGTGGTTTTTTCAAAATCGTGGGGGCTTGCGCCTCTAACCCCTGCAAATATGGAGGGACAACTGTATGTAGTTAATGATGTAACAGTTACTCTCCTGTACACATTTTTGTACAGCTGTTAACAGATGTCTTATGAGAGACAGAGCAAAATCTTCCCATTATTTCAGCAAACTTTTGTGCCAAGACAGTTAGTTCATTTTCATTGTATTGAGATGACCATGTGCAGAAAGAATTCCTATCTAGGACTATTACCCTGTTACTTCTAACCAAGTGATTCACAATTTATAGTCTGGAACCTTCTTTCTTTATAGGCCTGGGTTTTTACCTACAAAGCTATAAACAGCCAGGGAATCAGGATATCTGTCATATTGCCTGTTTCTGTATGTGTACAGCTCATGATCTTTTTCCAAAGGTATTGTTATATGTCCAGTAAGAGAGGTTAGGATGATGGGGAAATGATATGGCCTTTTCAGCAGTATAAAAAGAAGGAAGGGGGTGGTGGGGGGAAGGAAATGTAGCACCTTTAAGATTAACTGGTTTTTATTTTAGCATGTGCTTTTGTGGCTAGAAACCCACTTCTTCAGATGCAGTACAGAGTGCTACAGTAGTAGAATCCTAATTTTCAGCAGTGGCATCCTAATTGTGGAATTCTCTCCTTGGGGCAGATTACATCAACCACATATTTAGTAAAATTTAGACAGGCTGTAACTGCTTTTCTTTTCTGTTTGATATTGAGCAGGTTGTAAAATTAGATTGCTTCTGTTCTTTAATATGATTTAAATGTAGTGCTGAAGTGCTCTTGATTTTTTTGTTAATGTATCTTTCATACAAGACTATATGTCATCTTGGAAGCTGGAAGGCAGTTCATAAATATGTGATGAAATAACTAAACCTTACTGAGCAAATATTCCTGAAAATTTGTATTATGTAACTTTTAGGTAGGGACAGTTAGATAGATCTGTTTTTCTTTCTGTAGCAGTTGCATTTCTTTCTGTTCCATTTCTTTATAAATTGAAAGGCTTTTTTAAAAATTCCACAGAAATTTTTAATGCATTTTCATAACATGTTTCTAGCAGTTTGTAGACATTTTGCAAGCACTTTCCCCAATGTATAAATTTTCCTGCAATGTACACTCTTGGCTGTGAGCATTAATTGATCCAGGAAAAAGATGTCTTGATCGCTGTTAATGTTTTCACTAGAGTTCCCCGTAGTACTATATTGCTGGATTTGTATGGCTTTAGTTCAGATTGTACAATTGCACCTGTTTAATAAAAATAAACTACTATGTGAATCTATTCTATAGAACAAAAATCATTGTTGTCATATATGTGAATGCTGAAAATTTAAAGATAATTTTAAGTCCCTTGCTCTGTCATTGTGTTTTATTTTCCACTGTAACTTTCCTATAAGGGGACTTACCAGGCAACTTCAAAATGAGAATCTTAGCTTGGCCAGTAGATGTCAGTCAAATATAAACGAACCTCTCCTAGTTAACACATTCAGGGGTAGCCGTGTTGGCCATGTAGCAAAACAAAATCCAGAATCCACAAAAAAGTGATACCTTTATTGGCCAACCAAACTGCAAAACAGATGATGCAAGCTTTCAAAGCTCTACTGGTTTCTTCATCGGGCAAAACGTGTTAAAAAAATAAAGAAACAAAAGTGATGGTGTTGAAGTCACAGGCCTACATGTTGTCTCAGATGTTGCTTGTGTTGTTCAGATGAGAGATCTCATGCAGGTATAGGCCACTCCTACTTCTTGGTCATGTGGTGTGCTGAGACACAGGACAGTAAAATTTAACTCCTTCTGAAACAGCAAGGCAACCTCTGACCCTTGCAAGCTTGAAATGCTTTAACCGCATAGCTTTAGAAGTCATAGGGATCAATGGGGGGTGGGGTTATGAGACAAAAATCCAAATACCACAATAGGCTAATACTTTCAGTACAGCCAACTAAAATATCAGAAGGTTTTCAGAATTTTCTTCATGCAGGATATTAAGCAAATAAGGATGGTTACAATGAGAGAAAATTTGCCAGAGTGGAGAATATCTGTTTTTAAATTCTTAAGATGGAGTAGAGGCAGTGTTATATAAAAATTAATGTAAGGAGCATTCATCCAACAATCATTGCTATCTCACACACACCACACCACCACCACCAGAAAAACATACAGCCTCTTCCATACTTTTAGGTAGCTTTTAGATGGCTGCAGGAAACTGCAGTGGAGAAGGAAAGCACACTCCTGTTTGTACAGCTCTGGATCCAGCCTCACAGAGACTGTTGTGGGCATTTAAGCCTTGGTTTGGTAGATTAGCACCAGAAAGAAAGTTATTCAAATATTTCAGTAATTTAGATTGCTTTATTTTTTTACAATGGCTTGTTCATAAGGACTGCCTAGTTACTTGGGTTTGAATGTATGTAACATCCTGAATCGTCCCATTATGCTGTTATGAGGAAAAACAGATTGAGACTGAATCCTGACAAGACGGAGGTGCTCACGGTAGCGGCCCTGAAACCAAGAATCGAGTTGCAATCTCCAGTCCTGGATGGGGTCACACTCTCCTCCAGTGACTGTGTTCGCAGTCTAGGGGTGCTCCTTGACTCGTCGCTCCTGATGACAAATCAGGTAAATGCGACAGTCAGGAGCGCTTGTTATCAGCTTCGGCTGATACGCCAGCTGCGCCCTTTTCTGGAAGTAAGGGATCTTGAGACCATTGTGCACGCGCTGGTAACCTCACGTCTGGATTTCTGTAATGCTCTCTACATGGGGCTACCCTTGTGCCTAGTTCGGAAATTACAGCTGGTACAAAATATGGCAGCCAGGCTAGTTTCTGGAACATCTAGGAGGGACCACATTACTCCAGTTCTGAGGTCCCTCCACTGGCTGCCTATCAGCTTCCGGGCCCAGTACAAGGTGTTGGTTATCACCTTTAAAGCCCTAAATGGCTTGGGCCCAAGCTATCTCAGGGACCGCCTTCTCCCTTATAATCCTCCCCGCGCTCTCCGGTCCTCTGGGAGGAATTTGTTGCAGTCACAAAGACCTAGGCTGGCGACTACCTCCCAGAGGGCTTTCTCGGCTGTCGCCCCCAAATTGTGGAACGGCCTGCCCGACGAGATCCGCCTATTGACATCATTAGACAGCTTTAAAAAGGCTGTCAAGACGGTTCTCTTCGGGCAGGCTTTTCCGGCTTTTCCGGAATAGCTAACCCCGGCCTCAGGAACCCCCTCTGGAGGTTGCTTTTGGATCTCCTAACAGATGCTGCCTGCTTAAAAGGATATTTAACATATTGTACTACATATTGATTTTAACTTGTATTGATTTTAACTTGCATCAATTTAATAATGTTTTAAGGGGAGGGAGGGATTTTGGGTTGTTTTATACTGTCTACCATTTTATCATTGTAAGCCGCCCCGATTGTTTGCAGAGGGGCGGGATATAAATAAACTTTATTATTATTATTATTATGTTGTAGACCAGATGGTTCTGAGAACTTGATTTTGTTCCTTCAGTACTGATTGCCTATCCTGAAGATGGGCATCATGAAGACTTTCTTGCATTCCCTTAACGTGTGGGCTAAAAATAAATCTAATTTAACACTCTTGAAATTATTAGTATTAACAGTACTTCATTATAAAAGTAGAATTTTGATAAAACTGAACAACAGAATTATTATGAATTATTGAGATGACTAAAAATTGTTACTATTCTTAGCTTCCTACATGCCAGGTATGCCAAGTGGAATGTCACCTTTTCCTCCTGGGCTGCCTCCTAACCCAAGGTAAACTATGATTTGTTTAATCAACTTGTGCAGTAGGAAATACTGGCAGTGATTAGACTGTGCTTCACTTTCCAGTTCCTGTGATTGAGGCCACTGTATTGTAAAAGAATAATATTGTGTTTGCATTCTAGTCATTTTAAGTTCAGTTTTATCTGCTAAGTAAAACTGGGACTTAATTGTTTTTATTTTAGTACAGTCGTTTAAAATTCTGGTTGCATTTAAAAACTTGGTTTTGAATCAAGTAATGATTAAGCATGTGGGGAAGCACAACTTAAAACTCTAAGGTGTCAGTGTAAGTCTGTACTTTTGAAGTTACTCTTGTCCCTACCAGACTGGTCTTGTGCTGTACATAATGTTTTATTTGTTGACTTCTGTTTGGACAAGTCTTCAAAAATTAAATACTACATGTTCAAAGAACACATGGAAGATTGCTGTATGCAGTAGCACTGACCACAACATCACTGCCTCTGTTGGCTTCAATCCCAGAACTCCATATTTTGGGAAGAAAACACTAAGGGGGAACCTATGTGCGTTCAGTGTAAAAACATGTTGTGCCTCTGTGTTATCATTTATGCTCTCCCTTCAGACCTTCTACCCAATATGTGGAGGTCTCAGGAAAGAACGAGCAGTGGACAACAGGAATGGTGATATTTGCCACCAGATATATGCCTTTTTTAATGTATGGATACTAAATTCTGAAGAGGCTGAGAAATGTTTCCTTTTTATTGGTTTACTTCTTTTCTACCTTTTATCTAGTGGTGACAGTACAGTCTGCCCTCAACTTTTGTGGGGGTTAGGGGCACAGCAGCTCCACGAAAGCAGAAAACCATGACTATAGGCCCACTAATATTTTTTTATCCAAGAGAATGCTTCTCTAGGTATTTGTACAACCTCCAGCGCAATTCTGTGGTCAGCCTCCAGCGGAGGTTGATCATAGAATTGTGCTGGAGGGCCTACAAATGCCTAGAGAGAACGTATTAATCAAATCAGCAAATACAGTCATCCCTTCACATTCGCAGGGGTTAGGTTCCCCAGACCCCCGCGAATGCGAAAAATCCGCGAATAACAACTACCCTCCCCCGCAAAAGCGACCACGGGGCCTCCGGAGGCCCTGTAGTCGCTTTCCCCCGTCTCCCGCCTCCCTCCTAAGGCCTTCATGGGGCCTCCAGAGCGTCTCCGGGGGCTCCGTGAAGGCCTCCCCGGCCCTCCCCCTCCTTCCCAAGGCCTTCATGGGGCCTCCAGAGCGTCTCCGGGGGCTCCGTGAAGGCCTCCCCAGCCCTCCCCCCTCCCACCCAAGGCCTTAACAGGGCCTCCAAAGGCCCCGTGTTGCTGCTTTTGGGAGGGCAGGGGTTAGGGTTAGGGTTAGGGTTAAAACCGCAAATGCTAAGTTTGTGAATGTGGAGGGGCAACTGTAATAATATCCACGAATGCATAACCTGCAAATGTGGAGGGATGACTTGTATGTGGAAATGAACACATACACTTGTAGGAGATGAACATAGCCACAGCTTACAAACATGTACTCTGTTATATTTCTGTTTTCAGCACTCTATAATGTAGTTGTTTGTGCTTTTGTACTGTTGAGGTGCTTGTAGTTTGTGTATGCCATTACAATATACCTTGTAGTCTTTGTGTGCAGAAAAGGACAGTGAATGCACTGCAACAGGAGAGTCAGAACTGTGGAAAGAAATCTAGTGTACTGAAAAATTGTATTAGCTCAGTTGAGTAGGAGTAGAGAAAAAGAGCGATCTTTGAGTGATGGTAATAACATGTTTTGTGAAAGGACCTATGAGTCTCCCCAGTATATTTGAAATCATCAGAGAGTGAATGTGTGCCTCTTTCTATATGAAAACAGTGTAGTGGTGTGCAAAGGTATTGCTGACTGATGTAGAATTAACTAAGAATTGTTAGGATGACTTAATATCAGTTGTATCATTAAGTATATGAATAACACGATGCATTCTTAAACATGAATGAGAGTTGATCATCTTTAAAAGACAGTTACTATTAACCAGTACAGCTGAAACTTCTGAAAACCAACAAATTTTTCACTGGTTGAAATTTACTCTATCATTTCTGCCTCAGTGGCCATTTTTTAAAAAAAATTCTACTTCAGTATTTCAAATTGTTGAAAGGTAGCAGATTGCTTCTGTCTCAAATGATATATAAAAAAACTGGTATGTTTCCTTTTTCTCCCCTTCAAGTGGTTATCCCAGCTATCCTTATCCTCCCCCTAGTGGACCATTTCCAGCAACAACTAGCACTCAACACTACCCATCTCAACCTGCTGTAACCACTGTGGGTGAGTAGCTTTGAAATGCATTTATTTCAAATGTAGCAAATAAAATTGTAGCTACAAACAGCATAGAAGAACATATTTCTGAGACAGCCATTAATTTTATTCTAAGAAGGGAAGAGTGCAATATTGTTGTTTTAAAAAAGATCATTTTATTGCTTGTAAAGATGTCACAGGTGTTATTTTTTTTTCCATTGTTTGATTTAAAGAACAATCATTAACTGCATTTGCTCTTTCATCCACAAAAAAACCCTGTTTGTTATTTGTTTAACAGCTCTATGTAGTGGAGTTGTATTTGCTGGAAATTATGATGCTAGCAAATCCAAAATGAATTAAAGCTGGAAGGCAAATAAAATTGTATATTTATTGTGTTCTCTAATGTCATTACTTCGGAGGATGATTCTATAGTTAATGAGTTTTTAGATGATGAGAGAGGAATTCATTACTGAATGTGCCAGAAACCTGAAAAGAACAACTACTTGGGCACAAGAAGAATGAAGAGGTATAGTTCAGGTGAATTAACTGGAATCCAGATGATGATTTTACAGCCATTTGTGAGCCTTCTGCCATGTCTGTTGAGAATGGGAAAGTTACCACAGATGAAGCAAGTTGAAGAAACAGTGATTACAGTGGATTCAGTACTCCTGAAAAACTTTTTTTTTATTATCATGCCTAACTGGAATTGGACTCATTACACCTTCATCTTGTCTCCAGTATGTGAACTACAGATTGAGTATCCCTTATTCGAAGTGTTTGGGACCAGAAGTGTTTCGTATTTTGCATTTTTTCAGATTTTGGAATACCTGTATTTGCATGTGCATATACTGTGCTTATACACTTCCCGCCATTTCACAATCCTCACACCTCTCTCCAAGTCTTGTGTCTTGTTCATTTGCTACTCATGGTGTGTATGAGACGTGAGGCTGGGGAGAGACTGATAATCTGAGCGACAAGCAAGCAGAAGATGGCAGAAGATGGTGGGCAGCAAAAAGTTTCAGTTTTTGGAGGTTTTTGGATTTCGATTGTCAGAGTAAGGATGCTCAGCCTGTACTAGTAATGCATCTGCACAGTTATGCAAGAGTTGAAGTCGTTACAGAAGAAACATGAAATGCCCCACAGCCCATGTTAGTAGAGCTATATTATGTTGATGTTAGTGTATATATACCATAAGCAAAAGGTGCAGATTAGCAACTGTTTTCCATTTCACATTGATTTTCAGTGTGGATGTTGGGTATTTACATGTATTGCTTGGATGTGTTTGGGCAAAGTATCGTAAAGTATTAACAATTAGTTCTGTTTAGAAAGGGTGTCCTAATAAACTTTAAAGCAGTGACCAGACCTTGGTCTTCATGTGTTGTAGTTCTAATTATGGCTGCCTTTGCTCTCTAGCAAAGATAGTTAATAATTAAAACTTGAAAACCTCAACATTTATTTAGAAGTTCCACTGTTATTTAGCACCCTTAGAAGCTTTCTCTCCAGTCGTTTTGCAGTACCACAATGTGTCTGAACTACAAACCTCTTCACTTTTATTTATACCAGAAAATGTTCTTTTTGGTTCAGGTTAGGAAATTTGCAGTGTTTGGAAGGGCCCAGATTATTATTCCTCCAAAGTAGTACTAGGCAGTCTATATCTTTATTGTACTGCAGGCTTTTCAACATTTCAGAAACGAATTTAAAATATAGGGTGGAATGTAGCAACAAAAATCAGGGCCTTTCAGAAAAAATGAAGAAACAAATGCATCCATTTCTACACTGGATTTTTTTTAAAAAAAGCAGCTTGTAAAAAGAATGTAAAAGTGAGGTATAATGTGCCAACAAAAAAGAAGGAAATTGCTACATACATACATTTTTTTTTACTCTTAATTTAATAAAGGAACTTCTTTCTATTTGCAGTGTTTTTTCAGTCATTATCTGCCATCCTTGATAATCTGTATCATTACTGGGACTTAATAGTCTCAACTTGCAGCATTGTTTGGTCTTATTTGGAACACATAGACTTCCTTATACCTTTTGCTCCTTACCTTTTGTTAGTTTTTGAAAAAATTGAAGAGAATGTAGCAGTGTGCCACTTCTCTCACAAATGTCATTCTGAACAAATAAAGTTTACCAGTCGTGAATGCACTAGCAAGCTGCAAATGTGCCAATATTTATCTTGTAAAGGGTATTACAGATACTCTCATAAAGTCAAGCAAAAGCAAAAGTCAAGCAAAAGCAGAAAGTGAACATGGATTCCTTTTCATTGATATTATTACTCAGACACAGATACTTTAACCTATTAACTTCATACACCACTCTGTTGCAGAGTTTTTTGAACTGATATTCAAATCAAAGGTTTACTTTATGGATAGCAAAGGCATGTATTTTAGGGTAGAGGCAACCATCTCATGTTCTGATTTTGTTGTTACATCAAATATTACAGTATAAAACTATACTGGGTAAAGTTTTCAGAAAGTGCTTGGGCCTCAGAGTTTATGAAGAATTAATGCATGTTTATTCTCTTAATAGCAGATGGCAGAAGAAAGCAGAAACAGGTATGGATTTGTGGTCATTCTTATGTTTTTTGGGCAGAAAAACGAGCACTCGACAGAAGCTTTGGCCCACAGTTGGGTATTCGACTGGAGGATGCCAAATTACATTGGCTAGGAAAGAGTGGCATGACTTGGGATCAGTTAATGCCTACTCTGTTGCATACGCGACGTCGCCTAAAAGAGCCTGATATTCTGGTGATCCATTTAGGGGGAAATGACTTGGGGACAGACAGAAATGTGGATATCATCAACCAAATGAAGAAAGATTTGGGACATCTTAAGCAAACATTCAAGAATAGCATTCTGGTGTGGTCTAATATTGTGCCCCGTAAAGTATGGAACCAAGAGGTACAGCATAGAGTGATGGAGAAAAGCCGGAGAGAAGTAAATCAAGCAATTGGCCGTTTTATTGAGTCTATTGGAGGGACAGTGATTCGACATGATACACTTGTGCCAGAATCTCCTGGATTGTTCCATCTCGATGGTGTTCTCTTGTCAGAAAGTGGCACAGATATCTTCAACCTGGATTTATTGAGTGTCTTAGAGACTTTGGTTTGATTTTTACTTTGGAGGAAGAATTACTAATATGGTACAATTTAAACTGGCATGGAAATTCTACAGATAAAGTTTATTAAAAGTTTGTGAACAGTATGGGAAAATAAATTTACAAATAGGGAAATTGCCCAGTTGTTCATGTCTTGGGCATTGGTTGGTAATACAATAGCCTCTTGTGCTTCCTGGCAGCCAGTGCAACTGCGCATCTGCCCATATTTTTAACTGTGTTCTAATTTGTTTAAATTTTTTTGCATTAAATTAAATTCACTTCTGATATTTCCTTAGAGACAGTGCCAAACAGTTTAATTCTCCATTTTTGTACCCTTAAATACTCAGGAAGCAGCATTAAGATATCAGCTCAAAGTATGAGTATGGGTTGGTAAAGGTGTTTCATATGGGTAGAATGGGAATTATCAGCTGATGTCATCAGTGTTGGTCTTTTATATTACAGTTTATTTTTAAGAAATATATCATCTTGAAAGAGGTGATATGAGTAGACAATTCAGCTGAAGCTGTAAGATTCTTTTAGCACACAATTTTGAAAATACAATGCTAGTTAATCATTTAAGATATATTTTCATGAATGTTCACTAACATACCTTACAGGCATTGATTTGTATTTAATTAAGATGTAATGTTCCTGGTGTAATAAACCATAGTTTATTAAGCCAGGAACAAAGGTTGGATCCACACATTCCACCCTTGCTCTTCACCTGCTCTTAAGAGTGTACCACCTTTAATTCCACTTACATTAAACCAGAGTTTCTTGTTATACTAGAGGTGGGGAGCTGTGGGTTAATGTCAGTTTCTTAACTAAAAACTGAAACAGGGATCGATAGTAGCTTCAGATGCTGATTAATAAACTGAGGTTAAACCACAGTCCCCATTTCAAATATAATGGGAAATGGTAGTTTTAAAGGTAAGAAAGAAAGATAAGAGAGGAAGGTATGAGCCTGATGCTTGTTTGCATCTTTAGTGAACTATGGTTACTGTAACATCTGAACTGACCCAGAAGCTATGTTACTGTAGCACATTATATACATATCTTTATGAGACAGTTATGAGTTTTAACTTATGTCAGTTTGTCAATGGAAAACTAGCTTGATAATAATTTAGCCCTGAAAGGTTTAATGGTTCCATTGAGAAATTTTCCAGACAGCATTTTCATATATGTACTTTCCCATTCATTTTCATGGAGAGAATAGATCCATGCTAATAAAGGAAAGAAATGTAATTTCTTTTTGCCATTGAAATTTATGGAAAAATTGTTACAGGTGGCAGTGTTCTTAATTTTGGAGTAGCATGCTTTGTTGTGAGAGACACTAAAACATTTAATTTTTCCTACTGACTGTAATACATCATTTGCAAAAGATCATCATGATCTTGTGAGGGCTATTAATGGCATTTTAAAGGATTTTAAATGCCAGGCAATGTGCTGTTGCTATGATTACTATATATCACCCTGGGCTAAAAATTAGAAGGTCTATATCAGAATTTTTACAAAGTGTGCTAGGACTACAGTTCTATTAAAACTATATATTTTTGCAATCTATGTTAGTAGTTATTCGGGGGCAGGGGATAAAATACAGGGAACTGTTTGCACAACAAAACTTTGTCATAGAATTAACAGGTCATAAGGTCATCTGTTATTTAAAATAAAGTTTCAGAAGAAGTCTTGGTGTTTTGATACAGAATCTCATGTAAATAACTTTCATATGGTATTGTGCCTTTAAGTTCTTCCACAAGTGTTTGTGCACACACGTGCACATGAAAGAGAGGGAGGTTTTATCTATTTATCTTCTCTGAAGCCAAGTCACTACAGAAAAAATTTAGTTGATTCTTCACTTCCATGGCTTTAATGACCAAAGTTCCAAACCTGCTATGCTTATTGAAGGTAGATTTTGGGAGCTACAGTTCAGCACAAGTCCAACTGTGGAATTTACGACTACAGAAACAAAATATAGAAGACATATATATGGATATTGCATGTCCTGAAAATGAACTTAGTACAACATCAGATGAAGACAGTGGACATTTCTGTCTTCATGCAACTTCTCTTTGAATACCTCTGAGATTTTCCACTGAGATGAGTAATACAACCTTTAAGAAAAAGAAGACTGAGTTCTTCATATCTATGGAGTGACACAGCTCTTTCCAGTGCGCACATAGCTGCACTTAAAAACACTTGGAACAGACTATGTTTTGTATACTTGCAAGTAGTAGGGGTTTGAATTCCAATATTCTGTCAAGGCCTATTATCTTTTCTATCTTATTGATGTTGGAAAGAGTTGTTGATCCAATTTGTATCACTTGGATTTTCTGTTTTTAAAATAAAACAGCAGTCTTTCTTGTCATTATGTCTTACATTAGCAAGCACTGAATATTGAATTACGTGAATGATTTTTCTCCAAACATATCTTGAAATGTTCAAGTTGCTAAGTGTGCTGTGTTAAGCTGGCATTCAATCCAGTAGGAATTATAAAACACACTCCCCCAAAAATAATTTATTAGGTTATATAAAAGGAATGTAGACATATTTAATAATATTAAAATAAAAATGGAAATATGTGTTAATATGGTTATTTGTTGACCACTGTTTTAATAAATTAATGGATTTAGACTTTCTGTTACATGAATGGAAATGTCTTCCACTTGCACAAGGAAATAACCCTCTTGCCTCTTGGTTCCCATTCTACACAGTTCCCCTGTTAGAAAGGGGCTTTTAGAAGGAGATACAGCAAGGAGAGGACTAGGAAACTTGTTATGCAAATTGAGTTTAGATTGCACTTCTTTGGATCTAAGCTTTTCATTTTGTTTTTGAATGCAATCATTATGCTGTTGAATGTTCTATACAATTTTTAGTCTATATGTATTATTTGGAGTCAGTGAAACAAATTGCAATGTGTATTTCCTAGTAGATAGGCTTCAGAACATCCTGTAGCATTGGGTAGCTCCTCCCACTCACTCCTGATAGGCAGGAATAAGAAACTGCCTGTGAGGTCACATGGGAGGAGGTGACACCCCCCCGCAAGGCCAGTTCTTTTCTGCCTACCACTTCTGGAGGACACAAGTCACCGAGCTCCTGCTTACCTTACCCACATGGATTACTTCAGAGCCTTCGCTCATTTCCTCCTTGTTGTTCTATTTCACTGTCTCTCCGAAGCTGAGGAGAGAAGGACGTGCCAAAGAAGGGGCACAAACCGTATTCTGTGGCCAATGGCATTACTGCCTTTCAGGCTATGCTCCCTGCCCCCAATCTGGAGTGGGAGCCAGCCACCCAGCTCCTCTGGAGACCAACCCCATGGAGGGGGAAATCCAGATGCAGCCAGAAGAAGGGAAACCCCTTTGAGTTGCTGTGGCTGCACAGATCCACCAACCAGTCTGTTCAGGGCCTGGGGAGGAGTGGGATCCAAGAGCTGATACCCAAGGAGCCATGAGTGATGTTGTTCTGCTCGGGGAGGGGAGTCAGCCAAGCCAAGCTGCCCAGCGAAGAAGAGGAGGGCAAAGGGTGAGAGGAACAGTGGACAGTATTCTTTAAAGGGGCAACTTTTCAGGCCAACTGGTAACCAGGCATCTCCTGTAAGACCGAGCGGACGCTTAATGCACCGACCACGTTGTCTCTGCTTTAAAAGAGCCTGACACCACCTCCTCTGGGACCACCATCTTCCACATGGCCCAACCTTTGGGAATACCAGCAGGAGGAGAAGAGGACTGGGTCTCTGAATTGGAGGCTGATTGGCGCATCGGGTTCTGTCGCCAAAGCACAAGCAAGTGGGTGAAGCCCAGGAGGGTGAGGGAAACCTTGCCTGCTCCTCTAAGGAGGAGGAGGGAGAGGCATTGTCTGAGGTTGCCCTTTTGGAGGGGGAAGAGGGTGAGCTCTCAGAGGAAGAAAGGAAGGGGTCAGCGAACCCTCCAGGCTTCTGCTAGGCTATTCAAGACTGAAGATTTTGAGGAAGATGGCTGTCATTGAGAAAGATGGCCTCTCTCTTCCTGTTAGCTAGGACCATCTTTTGGATGCTAATTTACCTAAGGTGATGGAGGGTTTGTTCCCTGTGGCAACACCCAATTTAGAGATGCCTTTTTGTGCTAATCTCATGCAAGTTGTAGAGATTAGTGGAATAGGTTGGCGGCTAAGAGGCCACACAGCCTAGTGAGGCAAAGAAACTTTACAACCTGCCTCAGAATGTTATGGCTAAACTACAGGTCCTTCTGGTGGATGCTTCTGTTTCTGCACTACTTTCTTCTGCTGTCTTTTGTCTCAATGTCGAGGACACTAAAAATTCCAGAGAATAGGAGATCAGACTCTACCCTTAAGAGAGCACTCAAGGCCCTCTCCCTAGCCATTTGGGCTGCTGTCTCAGCATCCATTGTAATCAGGGCTTCTCTTCAGTGGACCAGGGACCTGTTGCTTGAGGTTCCAGCGGGCGAGACTAAGGTTAGACAAGGTCTCAATAAACTGTTAAGGGCCACTGCTTACATAGCTGATGGCACCTTAGATGTCCACTTCTATGCAAGGGTCAGCCCACGGCTGTCATGGTCAGGCGACAGCTGTAGTTCAAGAACTGGAGTTCAGATGTGATGTCAAAGCAAAACCTGGTGTTCATCCCTTTTTAGGTGGAAAGCTGTTTGGTGAAACTGTAAAATCTGTCTTGGTGGATGATAAGGACAAGAACAAGACTTTGCCTCAACAAAGAGAAAAGAGGATAGGAGGTTCTTTAGGCAAGGGTGCTCCTTTTGTGTTCCTAGATTCCATTTTACCCCAGCCTTGAGTTTCCAGGCCAGAGACTCTAGGGCCTATAGACAGCAGTCGGGAGACCATAAATTCCAACACAGGGCTCAACCTAATGGCTCCACAGGCAGACCCCAGCATAGCTGTAACAAGTCACACCACAAGAACCACCAGGCATGACTTGGATCTTGCAGTAGCAGGAAGACTTTGGAAGTTAATAAGGGCATGAGAAAATTCTTCTTCCGATCGGTGGGCATTGGGCATTATTCACCAAGGCTATCAAATAGAGTTCTCCTGCAAGTTCCACAAGTGGTTTGTGCCCACTCTGAAATCCAGAAATCCAACAAAATACTGCATCCTGCTGGAAGCCATTTCATAGCTCCATCGTAGTGAAACCATAGAAAAGGTCCCACCTTTGCAAAAGGGGAAGAGATGCTACTCCAGTCCAACCTCTTTCTGGATCCCAAGAAGAATGGCACACAGAGAGCCATTCTGAACCTGAGAGGCATCAACCACTTACTTCATAAGGAAAACATTTCACATGGAAACCTTGAAGCACATCTTGGAGGTCCTACAGCCAGGGGATTTCCTGTCATCTCTCGATTTGCAGGATACCTGTCTTCATGTGCTAATCTTGCCATGTCATCAGTGCTTTCTTCGGTTCATGTACAACGGGAAGCATTTTCAATACAGAGCTCTTCCCTTCGGACTGTTGTTGGCACTCAGCGTATTCTCCAAGATCATGATGGCCCCTGGTTGCCCACTGGAAGAGGGCATGCCTACACGTCTACCCTTATTTGGATGACCTGCTGATCTGATCCAATTCCAGACAGCAGGACCTGAAAGATGTGCAGTAAGTCCTGACATCCTTAGAGGAGCATGGGTTTATCATGAACCATGAGATAATTTGTCTTGAGCCTTTTCAGCAGATTCAGCATCTGGGAGCCAAAACAAATATCCAGAGAGGGCTAGTCTCTCTTCTTCAAGACAGGATCAGGGCCATCAAGAAAACGGTCCAAAGGGCTCAAAGTGCACCATCCTCTAATCGCATATACCTTGCACATCTGCAGGGATTGATGATAGCCTCGATAGAATGCCTGCCTTAGGTGTAATTTCACACCATATCCCTCCAATGTCCTTCTACCATTTCAGGAGGAAATTGCAGTCAGGTGACACATCAGATCAGGATCTTAGAGGAGGTGATAAACTCCCTGACATGGTGGACTTCCCCAGCGGTCAACGGGGGTCACCTAATTTGGAGTCCAGAAAGGATCCAAATTATGACGGATGCAAGCCTAAGAGGTTGGGCAGCTCACCTGGCTCAGGGCAGGGGGAGTCAGGGGGAGCTTGTCCACAGTATCAACTGCCTTGAGCTCAGAGCTGTCAGGCTAGCCCTTCTGTCATTCAAGGACCTGGTTTGGGGCAGGGCAGTCCTGGTCAGAACCAACAGTACCACGATGAAGGCCCACATAAATCATGAAGGTGGCACAAGGTCTTGGTCCCTCATGCAGGAGGTTTGCCTACTACTGTCCTGGGCAAAAGGAAACCTGATCTTCTTAGAGGCAGAACACCTTCAGGGCACCCTGAACACCAGGGCAGATTTGCTCAGCAGGTCCAACATCACTCAAAGGGAGCGAAGCCTCCATCCAAACACATTCAAGTTTCTCTCATTGGTCCTAGGCCAAGCTGAGGTGGATCTGTTCACCTTCCCCTTGAATGGCAAGCTACAGAAATTCTTCTCCTGGTTCCCGGCAGAGGGGCCCAAGGGCATGGACACCCTCAACAGTCCTTGGCCACCGGGGCTGCTGTATGCCTTTCCACTAGTCCCTAAGGTAGTGGGGAAGATGCGCAGGGAAAGAGCCAGAGTGATTCTAGTGTCTGTCTTCTGGCCAAGGAGAGCCTGATTCTCGGAGATCATTAGCATGGCAATGGATTGTCTCCCCCTCCCTCTGCATCCAGATCTCCTAGCTCAGGGCCAGATATGGCATCCAGACCCAGCTTGGCTGCAGCTTTATGCTTGAAGGTTGAATGGCGCATGCTAAGCTCCACAGGCTACTCCGAGTAGGTGATGACCACCATCCTGGCATCTAGAAGGGCATTGATGAACAGGATTTACAAATACACAATCAGAATCTTCTGTAGATGGTGCAGACGGAAAGGAATGGGCGTTCTGGAAGTCAGTGTTCCACAACCTTTGAAGTTCCTCCTAGAGGGAATTGATCAAGGACCCTGACCATATACAGTCAGGAGACAGGTGGCAGCAGTATTGTCAATTCTGCCTCCTGAGAGAGCATCCATTTTGTCGTCTCACCCATGTTTCCACAGGTTCCTGAATCGTTTGTCCAGTATGGCCCCTCCTACGGTGCATTTTCCATTGTGGGATTTGCACACAGCCCTCAAGGCCCAGACCATCCCGCCCTTCAGTTCATTGAGGGAAGCAATCCCTGAGGCATCTTTTTTGGAAAGTCATATTTCTCATTGTGATCACCTCAGCACATAGTGTCAGAATTAGGAGCACTTTTGGTCCGCAAGGATTTATGCATCATCAGACCAGACTCTGTAGTCCTATGCCTGAATCCACCCTTCTTGCCAGAGGTTAACTCAATTTTTCACAGATCTCAGGAGGTTATCCTTCCCTCCTTCTGCCTGAGTCTAGCTCTCCCTCCAGAGAGCTAGAAAGAATTTGGCATACACTGGATATCTGTAGGGCTGTTTGGATTTACATCAAAAGGACAAACACTTTCCATGCATCGGAGGCATTTTTTGTCTCCTTCCAGATCCGATCTAAGGGAGTGAAAGTGCTTTCATCTACCTTGGCCAGATGGATCAGGGATTGCATTTCAGCCTGCTATGAGTCACTGAAACTACCACCAACAGCAGACATGACAGCTCATTCTACTGGAAGTGTGGCAACAACAGTGGCCTGGGCCACTAATGCCTCTTTGGCAGTGATCTGCAGAACATCGATGTGGAAATCATTCTCTACCTTTGTCAGGCACTGCAAGTTGGACATCTTCCAGTCTGCAGAGGCAGCCTTTGGGAGAAGATGCCTTCAACAAGTAGTCAAACCTTAGATCTTTTATGGGTAACACACTGACCCATTTGTAGGGAAGCTCTGGTAAGTCCCAATGCTGCAGGATGTTCTGAAGCCTGTCTACTGGGAAAAGGAACATTGGTCTTACATGTGATACATTCATTTCCGGTAGATAGATGAAGAAAATCCTTCCCACCCTGACGTGCTGGTGGAATAGTACTTATTTGTTCTTGCTTGACCGTCAGGGAGAGGTATATTTACAGGCTTTTTGGGTTCCTTGCCTTGAGGAAGCACCATGGAGTTACCTTTTTATCTCAACAGGCCTAGAGTCACCCCTCCTTTCCTCTTTTTGTTGGTGTTCTAGGATTTTGAGTCTACACTTTACTATTGGACTCTGCAGTTAGTCACTTTTTAATTAACATGCCTCTGAGGGTCATCTCTTCCCACATTTTTTATTTAATGATTTTTTGAAGTTCTTTACCAGCCTGCTCCACAGGACAAACACCACCATCCCCACATTGTCATCGGCAAATCTGTGCTTAAGTCCATTCAGCAGTTTACCTACCTGGGAAGCATCTTCTCCTCAGATTCCAAGATTAACAAAGTGATCGATCACAGATTAGCAAAGGCATATAGCACATTTGGAAGACTTTACAAAAGAGTGGAGTAATAAACACCTGAGGCGAAGCACAAAAATCAATGTATATAGAGCCATTGTACTGTCTATTCTGCTTTATGGGTCTGAAACATGGGTCACCTATCGCCACCACTTACGACTCCTCAAATGCTTTCATCAGCGCTGTCTACACACAATCCTAAATATACACTAGACTGACTATGTGACGAATGTTGGTGTCCTTGAGCATGCAGGGATCACCAGCATTGAGGCCATGATATTGAGAACACAGCTGTGCTGGGCAGGGAACGTTTCTAGGATGGAGGACCATTGCCTCCCCAAAATAGTACTCTACGGTGAACTTGCCACGGGTCAGCAAAAGAGGGGCGCTCCAAAAAAGTGATACAAGGACTCCCTGAAACAACATCTCAGACTCGACCAAATTGATCACCAACAATTGATCACCGCCCTAGCTTCATATCGGGAGGCGTGGAGACGCACTATCCACAATTCTGCAGCCTTATTTGAGAACTCAGGCCAAACAAGTCTTGAAGAGAAATGACAATGCAGAAAGAATCACAACCCAGAAACATCACCCAAGGAGACCTTCTGCTGTGCTTTCTGCAACCGGACTTGTTTATCTTGGATTGGCCTTTTTAGTCATCAGCGCGTTTGCAGAAAGCACGGGATGAGTCCTTCCTGAATCTTTGTTTGCGAAGAAAAGCCAGAGAGAGAGAGAGAGAGAGAATAAATCTATTCACTTAAAATTACATTTCATCTGAGTCAAAGCTAATACGGCTATAATTTAACCTTATTCGGATTAAACATACATCTACCATTGTTAATATTTTGAGCTATGTCTAACATTTATCCTAACTAGATTTAGGACTTGTTAGTGACCATTGATGTAAATCCTATTGGATTCAATTAATTTCCTATAGTTGGAATTGACTTTGATTTAACCCTGTTCTTTGGGATCAGATAATAAAAATTCCCTGTTCAGTTAAAATTTAGGACTACAAAACTGGTCTGCTATGGTGTTGGAAGTTTATACTGTATATTATATTAAGAAGTAGGTCTGCTTGGTGATACAGAGTTTTTAAAGCATCTATCTTTTTAAAAAGCCTATAACTTGAGTTTTTCAGCTGCCAAGTTGACCCTTGGCTTCTGCTTTTCTTTCTAATTCAGCTGCAGTACTGTAAGGTCAGCACCATAAGGTCATTTCTGAAATCAGACTCTGTATGGCAAAGGTTAAATGTCTTGAGTGTTCTCTGAAATAAATGGATGTATGCCATAACATCTCCTCAAGGAGTGGCTAATTATGGAAGTGACAGAAGCTGTTAAGGACTCATGTACTTGCATGAGGTCTGTAAACTATTATAATTTTCTTCGTATGAGTACATGGTGGCAATTTTGCACTGTAAAAATTGCACATGCAAATTGGGGGGTGGCCCTTATATTCCTACTTTATTTAAGTTATGGGCAAGGATGTCATAAGTAAACATCTTTAATTACGAGCTTTTTCTAAGTTTTGTGTATACAGAATACACAGTACTTATATCACACCTGTATGCAAGGGACAGAAATGTATAGAGAAGAGGGTACTCAGTTGTTAGCCCATTATTCACACAGTTTTGTTTTGTGTTTGGCTTTTCAGAAACATCTACAGTACTTAGTTAATGTGTTGTGTATATACGTTAAGCTGCCTTGCCAACAGGTTTGGCATGGCAGAATCACATGCTGACAGCAGGAGACACATATCAATCTACCCTAAGGGCATTGGAATATTAGTTTCATTTGCCCATTTATTCTGTCACGCTCTTACCAAACAAACTAGTCCATTATATGCAACTGTTGAGCCTAAATTCAGGCTTATGCTAGCATTGCTACACCAGAGTAGTTGAAATTCCTTTCCCTCCTGCTGCAGCTCTTTGAGCTACCAGAAAACTAGCTGGGGGGGGGGGGCTTCTAGGGTGTGGATGGGGCTGCAATGGAAAGGTGAAATAATCTCCCATCCCATGTCCACTAAATTCTGCTGTTCATCCAGCCAAAGCCATGTTCCTTAGTCTGTAAAGTCAGTTAAGTGGAAGTCATACTTTATCATTGTCGATGTACTTAAACAGTTTTTTTTAGGTCACTAGTCACTCTTATTTTGTTTTTGCTAGTTAAACCAAACATCTCAGTGTTATTAAATAGCCACACTTTACCCAGACTGTGCAGTTTGCACAAATCATCTGAGATTATATCTCTCCTATATAGTGTTACAAAGTGTTGGCTTCCTATCATATTCACTGACAAAAAGCCAGATATGTTTGATAAGAAAATGAGTACTACATACTGTTTTGCACCTAGTGTTTGCAGTATTGAGCAGCTGGTGGGATAATAGTTGATGATACAGTACACGCATAAAACAACATTTTAAACCTCAAAGAAAATAAAATTGGATATCCTGGCTTCCACCTCTATTTTAGCCTGAATTATATTCCTAGTTTTCTAGTTTCACTAGCCCTTGAATAGATGTAACTCCCAAATATGTGTTTATATTTAATGGGGGAAATTGTGGTTTGTTTAAAAACACACACAGACATACAAACAAGCTATATTTGTTCTACTATAGATATTCAGTCTTGCCCTTGCTTGTTTGTTGCTCTGACCCTTGTTTGTTTCATTTTGGAGTTTAAAGGAATTTGTTTTTAAAAACTGATGTGTTTTGTTTGGTCTGGAATTACAGATTGTATGCACATAGCAGCACATGTCAGCCTAAATTTCCTCTCTACTTGTTTTATTTTTCAGAAATATTCATGTACTTTTTATCTCAAAAGGGTTGTATGAAAAATAAATATCAATAATAGGAATATGTTGGTCATACTTGCTTTGAGAGGTTTTTTTAGCATGTTTCTAGGGAGAATGGTACCTAGAACTATCTATCCCATGGGATTATCTTATTAAAAATACTGCCTTCCAATATAAAGGAAAAGGTAATATTGTCAATGTTTGAAGGGTTTTTTAAAAAACAAAATATTATTACCAAAAAGAGTTGGAATGAAACTTGCCAGTGTTTAAAATCTGCAGGATACAGAATTGAGGTATACTAATGTTTCCTGTTAAAAAAATTATTTTTGTTTAATTGAAGCTTGTTATGCAAAAGGATTCCATTGTTTGACACCAGTTTTCAGTGTTCCATATACATAGCCAGCTGATATATTTTCAAGAACAAAGCAGAAAGACTAGGGAGCAGTGATTCACATAGTGGATGCTGATTTAGGACTATGAACTGTAACCAAACATGAGTCCAAGACTGAAGATGGAATAAATAGAATGAAATCAGATGTATGCTGGAATTGGTAACTAGATCTTAAATGCGTTGTCAGAATCTAGAAAATAAACTAAGCGATTCAGCCATCATTAATTTTATTTCAACTTTGAAGCTGAGAAGCCTAAACTCATTTTCATTCTGTGTCATTGAAACTAACTTGAAAGAAAATGAAAGGATGAAGAAAGAAATGCTGAAAATGAATACTACTATGTCCTTCATTTTTCAACGTAAAAATACCAAGTCTTCAGTAAGAAATACAGATCAAAGACTATGGTTTCCAAAATCATTTTGGCATGAAGAATGAATCTACAAGCAGCACAAAGTAGACCCAAAAACTATGGGATGAATATACATTTTCAGTAGTTTATTTTTTCTGGGTAGACACTTTAAAGAGTTAACATTGAACATCAGTGAATGGGTCAAGACATAGCTGAAATCGACCATATGATGATGATCTTTAGGAACTGGATGCTGTTTGTAGCAGTCGGAAACATCTTAAAAGGACAAAGAATGGACTGATAATTGTGAAAAAGACAGTACCGTAATTAAGAAGAGGAATTTTAATATTGAGCACATATGGATGACAGCAAGCTCAGACTACATGTGAAACCTGTGGGGCACTTTGAATTGGTGTGTTAAGGTAAAATACAATTTTTTATACTAGAATTATGTTCTTGATTTCTGTTAGAGTTGATATCCACTGTGTGTTAACTTCTGCAGTATAATTAACACTTACTGAAAATGTATTCGCAAGAGCTAACAATAGTAATTAAGATGGGATATTAATGTTTATAAAAACTTAAATCCTAAATATAAAAATCTCCTAAGATAATATTGTCTGCCAGTAAACAATGGGAAAACTATAGATTAGGATGCATGCTGTGAATTTGTAGATTGACAGTTTGGAAGGAAAGAAGAAGGAATACCAATTGTCCATGACAGATACATGGAATTATATGTCAAATGGCATTTGTTGTATAGTATTTTATATGACATATTAATGTAGAAGGAAATAAATATTTGGTATAAAAATAAAATAGCATTTCATTGCACATGTCCTGTAGCACTGTTACAATTCATTCTTTTGGAAAGAGGTTCCTCAAACAAAAACTAGGACTAGGAATCTGACAAAGATATTCTTATGTCATCATAACACAGTTGAGAATTTGGAAATATATCCATCTACATCTGAAAAGTTCAAATACAACTTGACGACTGTGAGATTTGTATGTCTAAGGGGAAAATATCTGTGTTAGGACCTGTTTTTTCTTCTTATTGTAATAATTAAAAGTAATGAACAGATAAAAGCCCATTAGTAGTTGTTGCTCTAAATGCAGAATTTTATGTGGAAATCTTTGATTTTTATAGCTGTATTCTGTGATAAGATGATCAGAACCTTATTAAGTCAGGAACACAGAAACAGATTCTTAAACAACTTTGAAATGTACAGATATACCTTTGAAAGTATTAGTTCTGCAAATTAAAGTGGTGTAATATTCTGTGCTTTTACTCTTTAAAAAAAAATAATGAACAGTTGTACCCTACAAATCTTTGTTACTGTGATTTTTATTCCACAGGCCCCAGCAGAGATGGCACAATTAGCGAAGATACTATTCGAGCTTCTCTTATTTCGGCAGTCAGTGATAAGTTAAGATGGCGAATGAAAGAAGAAATGGACCGTGCCCAGGCAGAGCTCAATGCCTTGAAGCGCACAGAGGAAGATCTGAAGAAGGGTCACCAAAAGCTTGAAGAGATGGTAACTCGCCTAGACCAGGAAGTGGTAAGCAAACTGAGAATCTTTCCATGCATGCTTATTTTTCCTTTTAAGCTATTAAATGTTTGGTTTCCTGATCATTTCTTTCTTGCTGGGAAATAGTACAGACAGCTTCGGCTATTCAAAGTGGTTGGGATTCCCCTTCATTGCCATTGCTTCCACTAGTTGCAGCATTTGGCACTCAACTAAGAGACATCCATTATATGGAGGCAAAGGTACCTGCAAAAGATGAGTTGGGTCTCTGCCACAAGGCAGATGGGGTTTAGAGTCCTTGTTAGCATCATATTAACAGCTGGTTTAATGGTTAAATTGCATTAGTGACTTTGATACCTTTTTTACATTAACTGGGCAGTTTGAGGTTGGGAAAATAGGGGCATACTTATCAAATTTGCAGATGACACCAAGTTGGGAGGAGTAGCTAATACCCTAGAGGACAGGATCAAAATTCAGAATGACCTGGATAGACTGGAGAGCTGGGCCAAAGCTAACAAAATGAAATTCAATACGGAGAAATGTAAAGTACTGCATTTAGGGCGGAAAAATGAAATGCATAAATATAGGATGGGAGAGACCTGGCTGAATGAGACTACGTGCGAAAGGGATCTAGGAGTCCTAGTAGACCACAAGTTGAACATGAGCCAACAGTGTGATGCGGCAGCTAAAAAGGCCAATGCAATTTTGGGCTGTATCAATAGAAGTATAGTGTCTAGATCAAGGGAAGTAATAGTGCCACTCTATTCTGCCTTGGTCAGACCTCACTTAGAATACTGTGTCCAGTTCTGGGCACCACAATTCAGAAAGGATATTGACAAATTGGAGCGTGTCCAGAGAAAGGCAACTAAAATGGTGAAAGGTCTGGAAACAATGCCTTATGAGGAGAGACTTAGGGAGCTGGGTATGTTTAGCCTGGAAAAAAGACGGTTTAGAGGCGATATGATAGCCCTGTTTAAGTATTTGAAGGGATGTCACGCTGAGGATGGAGCAGGCTTGTTTTCTGCTGCTCCAGAGACTGGAACACGGAGCAATGGGTGCAAGCTCCAGGAACAGAGATTCCACCTCAACATGAGGAGGAACTTTTTGACAGTCAGAGCTGTTCGGCAGTGGAACACACTCCCTCGGAGCGTGGTGGGGTCTCCTTCCTTGGAGGTCTTTAAACAGAGGCTGGATGGCCATCTGTCGGGGATGCTTTGATTGTGATTTCCTGCGTGGCAGGGGGGTTGGACTGGATGGCCCTCGTGGTCTCTTCCAACTCTGCAATTCTATGATTCTATGAAAAGATATGAAGGCTGAGCATGGACTGGAGGAATGAAGTTTCCTCTGTTACTAATATATTTGCACACTTTTCTTAGCTGTGGGAGAAGTAAATGGGTCACGCTTGCATACTTTGATTTTCTGTTTGCACCTGCACTGTGTAACCCTTGGGAGTCAATCTTCCATCGGCCTCACCCACATTGGATGCATTCCAGCCCACAGGACCAACAGCCAACCATGGAGAATTGGATTGCTGGTCAGGGGTAGTCTAGCTAGAATCAGTTGTTTAGGGGCCCAATTCTACCATTGGTTATGAGGGAATGGTGGAGCCCATCGGTGAAAGGTTTGCATGGCTTCTTTGCTTTATATTAGCCACTGTACCATTTACTCCCAAGAAGCTTATCATATAACAGTAACATGTCTCTGCATTTGGTATCAAATGAGATCTTGGGGAGGCCTGGAAATACAGCTGTTCCAGAACAAAACAACCCTTCCCTTGTAGTCCTTCTGTCTTACACCACAACTAGTTCCTGCTACTCTTTGGCTGGCTAAAATTGACATCTTTTTTATCCCTCACCTCAAATTGCAGATACACACATGTTGCCACTGCAGACATCTCAAAATTTTATGAACTTAATAAACCACAAAGAAGGCTTGCTTTGTGATGCAGAGAGGCATGAGGCAGTTTGGACGAGAACAGGGAAAGACATGCTGTGAAGGAAGTTCTCCCACAGTGCTAACATGTTTGCATTGTTTTGCATTCTACCGTGTAACTCTGTGTTGTCACTGTGTTTGGAAAATGCTGTATCTCTTTGACCCAAAGAGTAGAGGTGGATACTTTCAAAAGGGCTTGGGGCCAATATCCCTGCTGCTTCCTTGGTGGCAAAACAGAAAACACCAAACATGCAGGAAAATCTTGTCTTAATTGGAGCTTTCTGGTGATTTGGCAGCACAATTTCAGTGGTCCCTGAGGGAGGCACATGTGACCAATCCCCATAGTAGACATTAAAAAAATGCAAAAAAAGAACCAAAGAGCAGGTGAAAATCATTGCCTTTTGTGCTCTGTTCTTCTGCATGGAAATAGTAGATTAAACTAGGTGGATTGAGAATATCCCTGCCTGCAAATCAGATTCATGTACACATGTTGACAAAACACATTGGGTCAGGTAGTTTATTCATGGAAGGATGTTAAATGATGAGGGGGAATGATCATGATCATTTATTTATATAGCGCCATCGGTGCACATGGCACTCTACAAGTAAAATAACCCAAAACAGTGGGTCCTGCCAAGGATGTACAATCTAAAATATATGTATATATACAGACAGGCCGGGCGGGGGGGAGGAATAATAAAAACATAAAACTGCAATACGATTGTAGAACAAATTATCCAGATAAAATACAAAAAATACAGTGCAACGTAAAGCAAACTGACAAATATATATAATCAAAATATGCTGGATTATAAAACAGTTAAACTAAAATTCCAAAAGCTTTGGAAAACATGGAAGTTTTTGTTATTTAAAAATAACAAAGGAAGGAGCAGTCTACAAATGTTCAGGGAGGCAATTCCAAGATTATGGAGCAGTGAGTGAAAAAGGACCGAAGCCTAGAGTTCCTAGAATGCAGATCTCTAGCAGGCTGGTAAAAAAAAGGGGGGGTGCTGAAAGATAGTGGGGAGCTACATTGTATAGGGCTTTGAAAATTAAAATAAGGAGCTTGTACTGAATCCTAGAAGGAATGGGTAACCAATGAAGAGATATCAAAAGGGAGGTAACATGATCAAAATGATGGGCCCAAAAGATAATCGTACCAGCCTTCCAGCCTTCCATAGGTCGATAAAATGAGTACCTGGCTTGTAGGGGCAATTAGCTAACACACTCTGGAAACTACTTAATGCAGTGTAGATGTGTAAATTACTATTGCTTAAAACAATTTGTAAGCCGCTTTGATAGCCTTGTGGCTGAAAAGCGAGGTATAAATAACTAATAAATAAATAAAAATGTTGAGTGGAAACCAGAGGACTAAGGTTAACAATGTGATGCGGCAGCTAAAAAGGCCAATGCGATTTTGGGCTGTATCAATAGAAGTATAGTGTCTAGATCAAGGAGAGTAATAGTGCCACTCTATTCTGCCTTGGTCAGACCTCACCTAGAATACTGTGTCCAGTTCTGAGCACCACAATTCAAAAAGGATATTGACAAATTGGAGCGTGTCCAGAGAAGGGCAACTAAAATGGTGAAAGGTCTGGAAACCATGCCTTATGAGGAGAGACTTAGGGAGCTGGGTATGTTTAGCCTGGAAAAAAGACGGTTAAGAGGCGATATGATAGCCCTGTTTAAGTATTTGAAGGGATGTCACGCTGAGGATGGAGCAGGCTTGTTTTCTGCTGCTCCAGAGACTGGAACACGGAGCAATGAATGCAAGCTCTAGGAACAGAGATTCCACCTCAACATTAGGAGGAACTTTTTGACAATAAGAGCTGTTCGGCAGTGGAACGCACTTCCTCGGAGCATGGTGGGGTCTCCTTCCTTGGAGGTCTTTAAACAGAGGCTGGATTGCCATCTGTCGGGGATGCTTTGATCAAGATTTCCTGCGTGGCAGGGGGTTGGACTGGATGGCCCTCGTGGTCTCTTCCAACTCTATGATTCTATTCTGCAATTCTATGATTCTAAGGTGAGACAATGGAAAGCCAATCAAAAGAAGATAACAGTAATCAAGGTGGGAAATAACCAAAGCATGAACTAAGGTCTTCGCAGAATAAGCAGAAAGAAAGGGTCTGATTTTGACAAGTATATAATGAAAAAAATCAATGTTACTTTGCTACAGCCTCAATTTGAGAAACAAAAGGCAAAGAAGAGTAAAAAATAACACCAAGACTATGCAGTTCTTTTACAGGATAAATGTGAACATTGTTGACAGTGACAGAGAATGTATGTTGTAAAGATTTGGGAAGAAAAATAAGTACTACTGTCTTTGCCATGTTAGTTGTATGGAAGAAAAGTTCACAGGTATTTTCGCACAGGCTTTGAAGGTGAAATTTATGAACATCTAAGCAGTGGATATTTGTGCCAGCATAGCTAACAAGCAGAGTCAGCAAAGCCTATTAGTGGCTAGAAGACACTTCCTTCATAAAATGGAAGTCTTAGCCAAATGAGAACAAAAAACAACATGAGCTAACTGTTGATAACAAATGCACGTACATGCACACACAATTGAAGAGTTTGTTGCTGAAAACTGCAAGCTGATTTTTTTTTTAATCCTTAAATATGGTGGACATAGGAGACAAGCCAGGGATATTGGTAGATCATTGGATGACAAAGGAACTAGAAGTGGGCTGGAAAAGAGCAGGGAGATTACACAGAAGCAAAATTAATTCTTTCACCTTTACTTAATGAAGAAAATCTAAGGCAGATACTTATACTTGAGATAGCATTTTCAGGAAGTGAATCTGAAGAGCTGAAGCAAACCGGGCTACTAGAGAAAGTTCCAGCCCTTTCTGACCAGTCTTGCCAAAGAAGAATAAGCATGAGTTCTGCAAATAGAAGTCCTGCCTCACTAACCTTTTAGAATTTTCTGCAAATGTTAAGAAGCATGTGGATGACATAATCCACACACATTGGGCAAGTCTCACAGTGGAGATGAGAAATGGGGTCCCCAAGTTCAGTGTAAAGAGCAATGCTTTTTTCACTCATGCATCTCTCTCTCTCTCTCTCTGGCTTTTCTTTGCAAACGAAGATTCAGGAAGGACTCATCCCGCGCTTTCTGCAAGCGCGCTGATGACTAAAAAGGCCTTTCCGAGATAAACAAGTCCGGTTGCAGAAAGCACAGCAGAAGGTCTCCTTGGGTGATGTTTCCGGGTTGTGATTCTTTCTGCATTTCTCTTCAAGACTTGTTCCGGCGTGAGTTCTCAAATAAGGCTGCAGCATTGTGGATAGTGCGTAGGATTGATCGATGGGCTGAACATTTTCAAAGTCTCTTTAGTGCCAACCGAGTAGTCCAAGGCTCAGCTATCCAACATATGATACAAAAACCAATGAAAAATGAATTGGACATAGCTCCCACTTTGGAAGAGACCCTTAAGGCCATACAGCAGATGAAGAACGGCAAGGCAGCTGGGTTTGATGGAATCCCACCTGAAGTTTGGAAACACAGAGGTCATGTACTCCACAACAAATTCCACGAACTCCTTGTGAATTGGAAGGGAAAAGGGGAACTGCCATCAGATCTCCGATCACCCTGTACAAGAAAAAAGGAGCAAAATCCAATTGCTCAAACTATCGAGGCATAACACTGCTCTCTATTGCTGGAAAAATCCTTGCAAGGATACTCCTGAACAGATTAGTTCCTGCTATTGCAGAAGAACTTCTTCCTGAAAGCCAATGTGGCTTCAGAGCCAACAGGAGTACTACAGATATGGTACTTGCCCTTAGACAACTGCAAGAAAAATGTAGAGAACTCATGTATACATGGCATAGAATTAGGAGTGAGTTGTGACATAGCAAAGGTTACAGATGATTAAAACTTGTTCAGAGTGTTTACAAAGGAGGATTGGAAAGAACTCCCAAAGGATTTCTGCAAGTTGGGTTAACCAGCATTAAAATGGCAAATGCAGTTTATTGAAGGTAACTGTAGAGTCGTATGCATACAGGCAAAATTTTAAGTCTTGAGTGGTGGTGGTGAGTGACCAGGAGAAGGAATCTTGGGGTCATAAAAGGGAGCTCAAGGAAAACATTCATATGTGGGAGCTTTTCTTTTTAGGTATAATGTCATGCCTGTGTACAGATCTATGGTGCGATAGGTCTTGGAGTACTTTGTAGGGTTCTGGTTGAAGCACCTCAAAAAGAACACTGAAGAACTGGAAAAGGTGCAGAAAGGGGAAATAACATTATCAAGATTTGGAGGTCTAATGAGGAAAAGTTACAATATTTAAGGCTGTTTAGCTTAGGAAGAAAGGCAAGTAAGGGAGGGCATTGAAAAGGTATATACAATAGTTATGCATGATATGGAGGAATTTGGTAGGAGAAACATTTTCTCATAATGCAGCAAACTAGGGCTTGACTACACAGGGGTTAAAATCTGGTTGAAATTCAGATTACTTTGGCCTGGAGCTTCAGCACATGAAATTCAGACTACTCTGACCCTGATTTAAGTACCACACCTGCCAAAGCCCGAATCTGCATTCGGGTTTTCACACCCAGGAAAGTACCTGGCTTCCATTAAAAGCTGATGCTCACACTTAGGGCTTGACTCCGTGAAAGCAAAGCCTCAGTGCTAGTCACTCTCTCTGAACTCAGAAAGGGCAGCTAGCCTTGCAGTGGTGGGGCAGGCTGGTCTTTCTGACTTTAGAGAGAGCAACTAGCGCTGGGGCTGTGCACAGTCACCCACAAACTCTGGAGAAAACTGTGAGTTTTCTAAAACCTGGATTAAGGGGGTATTCTTCTCTTCGAGTCTGTTGTGGATAGGGCTGTACATCGTGTGGCATTATCGGGTCAGATTTGGGGGTTGGGGGGCTCGGAGTTTTTCACTAGTGTAGACAGGCCCCAAGAATCATTAAATGAAGCAGGTGACAGCTTTAAGGGGTAGAAGGAAGTACAGTAGGACCCCTGTATCCACTGATTCATTATCCACTGATTAAATTATCCATGGGACACAAAACAGCACACCTATCATAGAGTCTTCCTAGAAAATGTGTCCTCTAGCCATTTTCTAGGTTCTTCAAGGCAACTCTGTGATATTTTAAACCAGAAGTCCCATTATTTTCAATGGTGTTTGCTATTATCCAGGGTTTTTGGTATCCACAGGGCCCCCCAGAACCAATCCCCAGTGGATACAGGGGTCCTACTATACCTCTTCCACAGTGCATAGTTAAAATTAAGAAATTTGCTTCCAAAAGATTTGGAGACAGCCACCAATATCAATGTTTTTGAAAGGGATAACATAAATTGATATGAGAGTAAAGATATTAATGGCAAATGTGTGCATTAACATCATTGGCCTTAGAAGTTGTGGTCTTAATTAGGATTAGTGTATGCTTTTCCAGCATCAGAGAGGCTATATCTTGGAACTCTCATTTCTGGGGAGCATTCTCATGTCCTTCTTGTGGGCTTTGCCGAGGCATCAGGTTGGCTACTAGCAAACAGGATACTGAACTAGATAGGTCTTAGGCCTAATGCCTTTTTTAATCTATAATATTTTCAAAATACTATGTAATGAGATTTAGTGGCATTACATTGAAATTTAGGAAACTGTTTGAAAATGCCTTCATATTCATTAATCAAACATATTGACTTACATGTTTTAGGCTGAAGTTGACAAGAACATTGACCTCCTGAAAAAGAAAGATGAAGAACTGAGTTCTGCCTTGGAAAAAATGGAAAGTCAGTCAGAAAATAATGATATAGATGAAGTCATTGTTCCTACAGCACCACTTTATAAACAGATTCTGAACTTGTATGCTGAAGAAAATGCCATTGAAGATACCATCTTTTATCTGGGGGAAGCATTGAGACGTGGAGTTATAGATCTTGATATCTTTCTAAAGGTAAGATTGATGAAGTGATTTTAATACCATTTGGAATACATTGTCATAAAGAGAGGAAGTATATATTTCCTTTTTATCCTCTCTCCCACTTTATAAGTAAACTGTAGTTTAAAACAGTGTTACTCAAAGTGGTGTTTCCTGGATTGGTGCTTGTCCCTGAGCCATTGGCTGCTGATCCCTGGCAAGTTTCCAGGAAAGAAAGAAACAGTTGTATCCAATGGGCACAAATTTAGTGCTGCTCCCTGGCATAATGCAAAACAATAATTGCCAGTAGATTTTCCTTGTTTTTTTTCTGAGTTGTGAGCCCTTGTTCTGGAATTGTTTCTTTCTGACATTTCGCCTGCATCTGTGACTGGCATCACCAGCCACAGTTGCAGGCGAAACGTCAGAAAGAAACTATTCCAGAATACGTCCTCACAGCCCAGAAAAAAACCAAGGAAAATCTATGGATGCCAGCTGTGAAAGCCTTCGACTTCACAATAATTGCCAGTCCCCCACATAAGGGAACCTGGAAAGCATTGGTTTAGACAACCAGGATAGTACAGGTCTGTGCAGTGGAGGAACTTGCTCTCATTTTCTGTGCCACTATTTGTTCTGTGCCCCTTTCTGTCTCTGTATATTCTCTCTGTTCTCCATGCTTTTCTGTTTAGCTCTTGATCCCTTGTACCTGAATGGAAGAATATGTGCTTTGAGCATACACATATATTGTATGCACAATGTGTTTTAGCAAGATCATTAGTATGAGAGTCCCAACCCTCAAAAAAAAGTTGTGAATAACTTGCAAACTTCAGTAAGATAATGGCTGGTATCCTGTTTGTGAGTTATGATGGCATAGCTTACAACGTCATAGCCCACCTTTTTGGTTGATGCAGAGTTTGGAATTCTGATCTGAATGTGTAAAAACCAAAACCAGCCCCTAAACCATCTTTTAGGTGTGGCAGATCCCCTCCTCAACATAACAGCCATTTCTGTTTGTGCTGGATTCACAGCAATAATATGATCCTCGGGGACCTCCTGAGGTTCTACAGGAGCACTCTGAGGATGCATATTGCAGTGTGTCCAGCTAAAGTAAAACAGCTGGGCACGTGTCTGCAGTTCTCCCTAATTTCCACCAACACAGACATGGTCATCTTGTGGGAAGGAGGGAGCTGCCACATTGTAACGTTGTTTAGGGTGGAAGTTGCACCAGGAGAAATATTCCAGCTGTGTGCCAGAGATACATCTCCGGATGCAGGATCTCAGCCCTTGTTTGATCTTAGATTTATTAGGGACAAGATAATGAGGGATGGATAGCTATATAAAGCATTTTTTTAAAATTCTTGGGATGACACAAAGGAGCAGTCCATTCCAACGGAAGAGACAAGAGTTCCATTGAGTTTCCTGGATTGGTGCTCCATTGTGACCATTGAGACTAGGTCCCTTCCTAGCCAGCTTTTATTCTTCTGCCCTGTCAACCAGACATAAATTCCCTTCCTTAGTCTTAGTTGTGAGAATTTAGAAGAGAAATTAGAGAGGAAAGGGAGGAAAAAGGGGAAAATGAGGAAAGATACTGAAGAAAAGAGAAAAAATACTGGGCCAGTTTTGCCTTAAGAGCTTAAAGAAGCAGACTGCAACAATATCAAAAGATGATCCTCCCAATGGCTTACCACAGCAGATATGGGGACGAGATAAAAACAAGCTCTCCAGTACTCAAGTGATTTCTGCCCACTGGGTCTCTGAGGAGGAAATGAGATTGGTATTAAGGAAAGTTTTCCAGACCTCGTGCAAAGGTGACTCAAGATTTAACTCTGCGTCATGATTCGAATGTAGGAGAGAAAAGCGAGCTAAGACAAGGAAATAAGGCAGAGGAGTCAGTACACCTAACTCTAAAGCCAAAAAAAGATCAAGGTGGTAAAAATCCTTTGCCTTGCCGTTCAAAGCCAAAGAAGGAAGCTACGTCAGCAGTTAAATCTTGAAATTCACTTTTGGTTGCCATACTGAATTCAGAGATTCCAAGGCAGACGGCAGAGTGAACGCACAGAATAACTCAGATAAGTCAGGATCATCTACACAAGTGCTAAGGTTAGGTGATGCTCATGGGAAAGACACAAAATTACAGTAACAGGGGAAAATATCTATCTTTCTAAACATGGCGCAGGTGAATCCAAACGTTATGAATTACTTAAAAACAATGTTCCCAGCATGAGTCATAGACTGCCTAGAGAACAAATGCATGATCCCACTGAACAGTATGCTCAGTCATCTAATCCAACAGCAGGCCTGCCTGCCTGTCTGCTGGCTTCCACATCACAATTAAGGAAGCAGTAAGCAGTGAATTAAGCTCCATGTTAACGGGGCAGAGCAATCAATTTTTAAGGAGTCACAATGATTTAATGGAATTTAATGCAACAAATTGGCAGTCACAAATGAATTCAGTAACTTTAATGAGTTTGATGAATTTAATGGACTTTAAAGGAATTGATTGCCAATCACAGATGAATTCACAGTACTGAAATTGACGACAGACACTTTTTGATGGAGGATGAGACAAGGCAGAAAGAAAATAAAGTGAAAGAGAAAACCAGAAACAGATGCAGACCTCGATGACAGAGAAATGGAAGGCAAATTTAAACACAGCCCGGAAAAAAACCACAAAAAACCTATGGATGCTGGCCGTGAAAGACTTCGACTTTATATCAAACTTAAAAAGTGTTTTTAAAACTCCAAATATTCTCAATTAGCCGCTAATTTATGTATACAAGAGGAAGAAGATTGGCATGATGAGATAATGGAGAAGGATAACTTGGGGCGGGTGGGGGGAGGACATGGTTTCTACTGCTGTTGCAAATGCCAGTGAGACCTCCATGGAACCTACCAACACATCTGGATCTACTCAGTCAGGGGCCAGTACTTCATCCCAACTGAGACTACATCTGACTACATGGATTTTGGGCAGAGATATTTAGAATTTCAGGGTTACATGAAGGAGATGAAGGAGATAGTGAACACTGTTTTAGCTTCTAGAAGAAAATCAGTGCAAAGAATATATTATTTAACTTGGAGAGTATTTAGTAATTGGTGTAGGACTCATTCAGTGGAGATAGAAGGGGTACAGGTGAGGCATGTTCTGCAGTTTTTGTAGGATGGTCTTCATATGGGTCTTAGACTAAATACAATGAAACGGCAGGTATCTGTGTGGGTGGCAGCCTAGTTTGATGATAAAGCATTGTCAGTACACCCTCATATTAAAAGATTTTTAAGGAGTGTTACAATAAAATCACATCCAACAGGCTTGGGACTTGAATTTGGTGTTGCATACACTCACCAAACCTCCTTGGGAGCCATTAAAGGATGCCTCTCTAAGGTCACTCTCCTTTAAAGTACTGTAGCTTTCTTTGTAGCAATTACTTCAGCCAGTAGCATTTTGGAGTTGGCAGCTCTATCCATAAACCCAAATTTATGTACATTTGAACAGGATTGACTTACCCTTAATACTGGATCCATCTTTTTTGCCAAAATGCCTTTCTTAAGAGGGGGTATGTGAAGCAATTTACTTGTTTTCCTTTTGTCCACATCCAAGCCATCCTTTAGAGCATAAGTGGCATACATTACATGTGAGAAGAGCAGTCCTGAAGAGAACATTACAGATTAGGCACACTGAAGCTTTGTTTGTCTCTTTCAACCCACAGACATTAGGCCAGAAGGCTTCGAAGGTAGTAATTGCAAGGTAGATAAAGGCCTGCATTTACCATTTTTATGATTATGCTAAGAAACCAAGGCCACAAAACATTTGGCTGCATTCTACTTGATCAATGACCAACAAATGCAGCATATGCAGTTTCAGCATCTTTGGAATATATCTGTAATGCAGCAGCAAGTTGGAGGGATCCAAACACATATATAAAGTGTTATAAAGTGGATAGATACAGGCCTGCACAGGCACCGTTTATTCAAACTATGCTGCAGGCAGTAGAGACGTAGGTAATTACTTGTTTCCATCCAAGCAGGAGTCTTAAGTCCTTTCCATTGTGACCATTGAGACTCTATCCCTTCCTATTCAGTTTAATTATAAAGTCCTGACCTCAAGGGACAAGGGACTCAAGGGACAAGGGATTACTCCTCTGTGCCATCCCGAGAATAAGAAGTTAGTTCTTGATGTGAATGGTCACTTTGGGATGGCAGGAGTAATCCACCCCCTCCCCCACAAAAGTCTGGATATTTGGTGGGTTATGTAAGTCAGAAAGGTCAGCATTTTATAATTAAACTGGATAGGAAGGGATAGAGTCTCAGTGGTCACAATGGAAAGGAGTTAGACTCCTGCCTTGTCCGTTGGCATGCAGGGAATAATCCATGAGTGAGTAGGTTGCTCCTCCTGCCATCTCAGAATGACCATACACAGTAAGCACCAGCCTCTCATTTACCATCACACTCTCTAGTTTAACTGAGCAGCAAAACTAAACCCCAGATGGAGCTGACTTGATTTAGAATGTCTCTTGCTGAGTGCTGTGCAGTAAAATAAAAGTGGGAGTTGAGAGCGATCACCAGATCCAGTTCAACAAAAATCCCTGATGTGTACAGTATCTCCCTTCACACTTATCCCATCCTTCATAAAGGGTAGCATTATGCTTGCAGACATACTTGGGGTGGCTGTGTTGGCCAGGCAGCAAAATACAACAAAATTCAAAATCCACAAAACAGTGATACTTTTTTGTGGGCCAAATAAAAAGCACAAAATACATCATGCAAGCTTTCAAAGCTCTAATGGTTTTTCATCAGGCAAAAGATGTTAAAATCATCTTCTATCACTGTTTTGTAGATTTTGAATTTTGTTGTATTATGCCTGGAAGTTTTTTATTTGTCTTCTTGTATAAGTGTTCATTTATATAGTCTTATGACCTATAAGGGAGCCCTGGTGGCGCAGTGGTTAAATGCCAGTACTGCAAGTCACCACGTTGCAAGTTCGATTCCAGCGGGCTCCAAGGTTCACTCAGCCTTCCATCCTTTCGTAGGTCGGTAAAATGAGGACCCAGCTTGTGGGGGCAATTAGCTAACACACATTGGAAACTGTTTAATGTAGTATAGATGTGTAAATAGCTGTTGCTTAAAACAATTTGTAAGCCGCTCTGATAGCCTTGTGGCTGAAGAGCAGGGTATAAATAAATAAATAAATACCTGAAATAAAAATGGTAAAAGTTGGAAGCAAGCTTGTAAACACCAGTCATGTACTGCAGCAATGTATTCTGATTTCTGTTTCAGTGAATGAATAAATTCCAGGCAAAATTGGTTGCTTGTTTCATGAATAAATGCTTTGTATTTATTTTTCTGGTTGATATAGTGCATTCCTAACAGCATGTCCCACTGATTCTTATTTTTTATTATTATTATTATTTCGGCAATTGAATCATACAATAAAGTTTTGAGACAACAGAATTACATTTCCACAATCCTTTTTCTACATAGTGTCTCACATAGTGTACATGGTGTACATTCCTCTTTGCCTTATTTTGATAAAATAAATATACAATATACCATCATCCTATATAATATCCAGCACATATTAAATAAATGTCTTATTAGCTTCCTTTTTGTTCTTGTTTTTGTTTTGTTTTTTGAAAGCCTCCAAACTTTCCCCTTATTTACCACCTATTGTTTAACATCCGTAACTTCCCTCAACTTGAGAGGGTTTCATCTTATTATATATTGACTTCTATATTACAATTTCACCACTTATTGATATTCATTTTGCTCTAAGTTTCTGAAGCTTTGTTTATTGCGGAGTTGTTTCTTTTTTCTGTTAAGATCATTGTTTTATCTTTGTTTACCTTCAACCCTGTTAGGTCCTCAAACTCCTTTAATATATTCATCATGGCTGGTATCTCTTCTTGGGGATCACTTAGAGAGATTATTAAATCATCCGCAAACATTCTTATCTTATAGTTTGACTTTTATATTCTGACACCTTTTATGTCTTCCCCTTTATTCTTCTGCTCAGAATCTCCATAACGATTATAAATAAGAAGGGGGAAAGGGGACATCCTTGTCGTGTCCCTTTCTGTATTTGAAACCTTTCTGTTTTCTTCCCATTTATTAGCAAATTTGCTGACTGATTTCGATATATAGTTTTAATCCATTTCATAAACCTCTCTCCTATATTTATCTTTTCTAATATCTCTGTCATTGCTGTCCAATCCACGTTGTCGAATGCTTTCTCTATGTCCAGAAAGATTAACGCCAATTTCTCCATTTTGTGCATTTCATGATATTCTATTAAATTTATAACGTGCCTGATGTTATCTTTCAAAAATCTGTCTGGGAGAAAGCCCCACTGATCTTCACTTATCCAATCACTTAATACTTTTTTCAATCTGTCAGCCAGGATTGAAGCAAATATTTTATAATCCACATTTAAGAGGGATATTGGGCGGTAATTTTTTGGGTCAAGTGGGTCTCTGTCTTCTTTGTGAATCAAGGTAATGTTCGCTTCTCCCCACGTTGGTGGATAAGAGCCGTTTATTATTGCATCCATAGTCTTTTTAAGTGGTTTTACTAATTGGTCACCCATTGTTTTATAAAATTGAGGTGTAAAGCCGTCTGGGCCAGGAGCTTTCCCTAGTTTTAGATTCTGGATCTTTTCTAGTATCTCCACAACTTTTATTGGTTGATTCAATGTTTCTTTCTGTTGTTCCGAGAGTTCTGGGATTGGGTAGTCTTTCAATTTGTCTTTGAGAGGGATTTCCAAATTTATTTTGCTGTTCCCCTGCTTCTGGTATAACATCTCATAGTAATTCTTAAAGATTTGTTTTATTTTTGTTTGTTCTGTATATATACACTTTCCTTGTTTGACTTTACTTATAAAATTTCTTTCTCTGTTTTTCCTTAATTGGTAGGCTAACCATTTTCCAGGTTTGTTTGAGAATTCAAAGTTCCTTTGTTTTAAATATTGAAGATTTATCCTTACTTCTTCCATCACATCTTGTGCTGCTTGCTCTCTGAGGATTTTCAGTTCCTTAATCATTGTCTCCTCGTATGGGTTAGATAGCAGTTTCTTCTCTTTCTCTCTAATTTCATTTTGCAGTTTTTCTGCTCTTTCCATCTTTTTCTTTCTCAATATACTATTTTGCTGAATGAAGAAGCCTCTCATAACTGCCTTAAAAGAATCCCAGACTATTGCAATGTCCGTTTCAGTGTTAAGATTTTCATCAAAAAACCAATTGATCTTCTTCGTGGTCTCTGTGAATCACACAGTTGGGTTACTCCTGCGCCTGCGCAGAGCTTCGAAACCTTCTAGAAACGCTAGGCAGAACATGCTTTGATACATTTTTGGCGGTAACTCCGCCCACCCCAACGGTCCCTTAAAAGGGCTTCCTGCTCAAATTCCCCTCAGTTCCTTTCTTTCCGCCGCGTTAGCAGCTAAGGAACCTCTGTACGCTAGTGCTTTAGTGAATTTAACGGTTTTTGACTTGGCTTTCGACTCTGACAACGGCTTCTCTACCCCCCTGATTTGGCATTTGACTCTGATTTCTGGCTCTCGACTCACTCCTTTGGCTCTTTGACTACGATTTTGGCTCGCTCCCTTGGTTTGTCGCCGCTCTGACCTTCGTGTTTTGACCTCGGACTGTGCTGACAATTCTGATTTATAATGTCCACCAAAGGGGCCTTTAAGCATTGTGTGGTATGTCAGGCCAAGCTCCCAGGTGCTGATGGCCACTCCAGTTGTTTAATTTGCTTGGGGGAATCCCATAATGTGGATTCGTGTATCCACTGCCGGGCCTTTACACCACAGGCTAGGAAGCAAAGACTTTCACGCCTTAAGTCCTTCCTCTACGAAAAGGCCCTGGTTCCGACTATGCAGCCAACTTCTGTGTCTGCTCCTCCATCCGAACCTCGAAGCCGAGGCCGGTCTCGATCTCCGCCTTCCGCAGATCGCAAACGCCGTCGGTCCCGTAGCCCTTCTCGACGTCGTTCGACCGCGTCAGATCCTGAGGCTGTGCACTCTGCCCATCGACATCAACCCTCGGATTCGGCTAGGGACCGGTCGGCCAAAGCTAAAGAGCCTATTCCCTCAACACCCAAGGAGCCTGAACCTGCTCCATCCACTTCTGCTGCTGTTTCTTCGGAGCCAGCGAAGAAGAAGAAGGAAAAGCACACCTCCAAGCACGCTGGGGATAAAAAGGAGAAGGAGAAAAAGGCCAAGACGGCAGAGCGTCCTGCTCCATGCGTCCCCCCTCAAGATCAGAAGGAGCAGGGTGAGGAGTTTCTCCGTCTTCCACCACCATCTGCACTGGATGCTGAATCCCGTCGCCTACTACCTCCGCAGACGGATCTGGAGGTGGTGACTGTGGAGCTCTCTCCAGCTGTCGAGGTCGTGCCACCGGTTGGCTGACTGCACTCCTCTCCAGCCCTAGTTGTCTCTCGGGACCAGCTCTTGAGACACCGTTCCCCTGATGTGGAGGTGTCCGTAATCGAGCCACGGGATACATCGACGAGCCCTGTCCGTTCCATCACCGGTGATATCCCGGCGTATTCTGCCTACGAATTCGCCCGCTCCGTATGCAGAGCCGAGCTGGGTTCCCCGTCGGGGTCGCAAGTCTTCACCCCAAGGGGGGAATTGGTCAGATCCTCCAGGCCTCTACCTCCGAGGGGTTGGCCGTGCTCCCCTATATTTCGGAGAGCATCTTCACACCGAGATGCCACGGTACAAGTCTCTCCCTTCGAGCATCGACCACTCCCGCGTACGCCTCCGACTCCGGAGCCTCGCTCCCCTACGCCGGAACGGCCTAGAGATCGATCACCCAGCGAATCCTCTTCCTCGTCAACGGGTTCGTGGGATATGTACCGACCATATCTCCCATCCCCGAGGGCAGAGCTCATAGATGATGACTCCAGCTCCCCCACTGACGATGTCAGAGCCTTTGCGGAGCAGATGTTGAGGATGTCGCATGCTCTGGACCTGAAGACGGAGGATAAGCCAGCCGAGCCTCTTGATCCCATCTTTCAGAGGATCCAATCCAAGGCGCCCCCGTCGACCACTATTCCAGTGTTGCCCTCATTGTTAAGGTGGCACAGGGGTCATGGGAGAACCCCTCCTCGATACAGCCCACGTCTAAAAAGATCGACCGGCTGTACCGTGTGGGTGGCGAGCACGTTGCCTGGTTACAGACCCACCCGAAACCGAACTCGGTGGTTGTCGAGGTGGCCCAAAATAAGAAGCAGCGCCGACCTCTGTCTTCCCCTCCTGATCCTGAGGGCAGGAAACTAGACATAGTGGGTAAGAAGATCTACACTGCTGTGGGCTTGATTTTCAGGGTAGCCAACTACTCGGCGTGCATGGGCGCCTATCAACAGGTCCTATGGGACAGGATGGTCCCGTTGATTAAAGACCTCCCCGACGAACGACGCCGGATGGCGGAGGCCATCCTGTCTGAGGCGCAGGCGCTAGCAGGGCTTCAGATGAATTCGGCTCGACATGTAGCGGACTGCGTGGCTAAGACCATCGCCGGATCCGTAGCCCTACGTTGACATGCATGGCTGCGTTCATCGGGCCTTACCCCGCAGGCATCGGCCACCATCGAGGATCTCCCATTTGATGAGTCGGGTCTGTTTAACGGCGGAACCGACGACAAGTTGGAGTTCACCCAAAAGATGCAGACCACTGCCAGGAAATACGGTATGGGCTCTGCCTCCACCAGCCAGTACCGACCTAGAGGGAGGTATTCCTGGCAAGTCCCATCTTATGGCCAACAGTTCCGACGAGGGTACTCGGGCCAAGGTTATCGACGATCCCGGTTCACTCCTTCGGCCTCTCCAGCCCCTTCGGTGAGGAGCCAAGGTTCAGGATCCAGGCACCGACAGCAGCCCAGACAACGGTCCCGGGATCAGGGCCGCAAGAAGTTCTAATCCTCTCCTTCCACTTTCATGATTTTTCTGTTTCTTCCTAGACACCTCTCTTCGGGGATCAACTGTCCAACTTTCATCATGCCTGGGCCTCCATCACGTCCGATCGATGGGTGCTTCAAATCATCCAAACAGGCTATTGGATAGAGTTCGACACTTTGCCCCCGACGGGACGGATTCGATCAACACCGCCCTCCCCTCCCCTCCTCGAGGAGGTGGAATCTCTGTTGCAGAAGGGGGCTATCGAACCTGTCGACCCCGACCTTCATCACCTCTGCTTCTTTTCGAGGTACTTCCTGGTGACCAAGAAGGATGGCGGTCTGCGCCCGATCCTCGACCTCCGGGGAGTGAACGAGTACATATCTCCACAGAAATTCCGGATGGTCACCCTGGCATCGATCCTCCCCCTCCTCAGGCGGGACGACTGGTTTGCATCTATAGATCTGAAGGACGCTTATTTCCATATCGGGATTCATCAGGATCACAGGCGCTTTCTCGCCTTCCAAGTCGGGACCGAAGCGTTCCAGTTCAGAGTTCTTCTGTTCAGTCTTTCCACCGCTCCGCGCGTTTTCACGAAATGCATGGCGGTAGTGGCAGCCTTTCTACAACAGCAGGGAGTGGAGGTCTTCCCGTACATCGACGACTGGCTGATCGTAGCCCACTCTCGACGTCAGCTAGAACTCGATGTTGGCCTCACCCTAGATGTCTTAGACTACCTGGGACTTGTTGTCAACATCGAAAAGTCTCAGCTCCTGCCGACTCAAGCTATCCAATTCATTGGAGCACGCCTCGACTCTCCTACTGCAGCAGCATACTTGCCCAAGAACCGCTTTGACACCCTGCGCTCCCTAATTCATGCTTGTCGTCGATCCCGAAGGCTTCCAACCCACTCAATCCAAGTACTTCTGGGACACATGGCAGCTACAACATATGTAACTCAACTTGCCAGACTACGGTTTTGGCCACTCCAGCACTGGTTCTTGCAGGTGTTCGATCCTCTCCACGATTCTCCACACAAGATGCTCACGATGCCGAGGGCAATTCAACTGTCTCTGGACTGGTGGCTGGTACCAGACAACGTCTTGTCGGGCATGCCCTTCGACCTTCCACAGCCAGACGTCTCTTTGACAACAGACGCTTCGATGCTGGGATGGGGGGCGCACCTCGACTCTTACGAGATCCGAGGATCCTGGACCGCCGAGGAGCGAGCCCTTCACATCAATGTCCTTGGACTCCTCGCTGTGCAGAAAGCGCTGAGGGCTTTCGAATCCATAGTGCAAGGGAAGACGGTACTGGTACTGACAGACAACACTTCTGTCATGTACTGTCTGAACAAACAGGGAGGCACGAGGTCCCCGCAACTCCTTCAACTTACACTGGACACATGGGACTGGTGTGTCGAGAGGAAGATTCTTCTTCAATCCATCCATCTTCCTGGCGAGGAGAACACCCTAGCAGATGGACTCAGCCGTTCCAGCCTTTCCATTCACGAATGGCACCTACACAGGTCGGTTGCCCTGGACCTTTTCCGGACCTGGGGGTTTCCTCAGGTGGATCTCTTCGCATCTCCAGAGAACGCCCAGTGCCGTCAGTTCTGCTCGAGACACCGAGCTCCGGGCTCGAGAGGGGACGCATTCCTGTTCCATTGGTCGGGACCGCTACTGTACCTCTTCCCTCCGTTCCCACTACTGACGAGCGTAATCACCAAGCTTCGCCGGGACAGGGCAAACGCTATCCTCATTGCTCCATGGTGGCCTCGACAATCATGGTTTGTGACCCTTCTTCGGATGTCGGATCGTCGTTTCATCCACCTTCCGCCTCGCCCAGACCTACTGACCATCCAAGGCGGCAAGGTCAGACATCCCGACTTGAACACTCTGAACCTGACAGCTTGGAGGTTGACTCCATAGCTCTTCCTTCGGGCTCGATGCCTTCGGGCTCGTTGTCGACACCGAGATGTCCCACACCTCTTCATCCTGATGTCCAGACAATTATCGACGCTGCGCACCGGCCTTCAACTCGAAAGTCTTACCAGTACAAGTGGAAAAGGTATGAAACATTTCTGGCTTCTCGAGATACGATCCCGGAGAAGTTCTCCACTTCAACAGTTTTGGAATTTCTTCTCCATTTATCTTCGGAGGGCCTGTCACTCTCCTCCATCCGGGGCTACTTGGCAGCCATCTCGGTCGAGTTCCAAGACAAGGGACTTACCTCTCCTTTTGTGGATAAAACGGTGAAGAAGTTTCTGAAGGGCTTTGCAAATCTTCACCCTCCGGTGATGGAACCGACCCCGGCTTGGAGCCTCGAATTGGTGCTCTCTCAACTAGTCCGTCGACCCTTCGAGCCCATGGCTTCCACTGAACTCCGACTGCTCTCCTGGAAGACAGCCTTCTTGGTAGCGATCACGTCAGCGCGTCGGGCTGGTGAGATCTGCGCCCTACGGTCCGACCCTCCCTACACAATCTTTCATAAACACAAGGTGGTCCTCCGTCCCGACATTCCTTCCTTCTGAAGGTGGTCTCCAGCTTCCATCTCAACCAATCCATCGCTCTCCCTGCTCTGATGCAGGACCCGAAGGATGAATTCGAGCGCACCCTTCATCTCATGGATGTCAGACGGGCTCTGGCCTTCTATATCCAACGAACTGAGTCTCATAGAAAGTCATCCAAGTTATTTGTGTCTTACGCTGACTCTAAGCTCGGCGAGCCCATCTCACCGCAAAGGTTGTCGAAATGGGTGACTTCGACCATCGCGCTCTGCTATGAACTTGCAAGGAAGCCCTTGCCTTCACGGATTCGAGGACACTCTACGAAAGCTGTCTCCACCTCGACAGCTTTTCTCTCTGGAGTGCCTCTAGAGGACGTTTGCAGAGCCACAACTTGGTCATCGCCTCTGACTTTCATCTGTCATTATAAACTGGACTCTCGTTCTAGGAACGAGGCGGCCTTTGGGAAGGCTGTGCTGTTATCTTCTATACAATGAGTGAGTTTTCATGTTGCCAAGTTACTGTTGTTATATATGCTTTGATCATTTTTACTAGTATTGTGCTTTTACTGTGTTATTCTCAATTGGTTGATGTGTATGGTACATGGGTGTAGGACATACCCACCTCCTGAAGTGAAGCTTGCCAGTCTACACCCAACTGTGTGATTCACAGAGACCACGAAGAAGATGGACAGGTTGCTTACCTGTAACCATAGATCTTCGAGTGGTCTTCTGTGAATTCACACAGACCCGCCCATCCTCCCCTCTATGTCCTGTGGTATTACACACACATGTTTAATCTTCCTGGTGCTGCATGTTGCGGTGTCATTCAAGGAACTGAGGGGAATTTGAGCGGGAAGCCCTTTTAAGGGACCGTTGGGGTGGGCGGAGTTACCGCCAAAAATGTATCAAAGCATGTTCTGCCTAGCGTTTCTAGAAGGTTCCGAAGCTCTGCGCAGGCGCAGGAGTAACCCAACTGTGTGAATTCACAGAAGACCACTCGAAGATCTATGGTTACAGGTAAGCAACCTGTCCATTTCTTGCTTTGCTTTTCGCAAGATATCTTCTTTCTGAAGCAAGTTGTCATTTAGTCTCCAATTAAATTCAGTCTTTTTTCCATACTTCAGTTCCAGTAGCACTGGATTATGATCTGAACAAAATCTTGGCAATATATGAATTTTGTGAATTGATTTGCAAATATTCCTAGTAATCATGAAAAAGTCTATTCTGGAGAAAGAATGGTGCCTTTCCGAGTAGTAGGTGTAGTCCTTCGCTTCGCCATATTTGAACCGCCACGCGTCCTCCAATGAAAAGCTCTCCACTAATTTCTCAAAACTTTTGGGTAGTTTACCCCGATTCTCCTGAATTTTCTTTGTCGATTGTCTATCCAATGCAGGTGTAACCACTCCGTTCCAGTCTCCGCAAAGAATAACTTTTTCATGGTCATATTGCAATAGGCAATCCAACAATCTTTGATAAAAGGCACTTTTCCCCTCCAACGGGGCATATAGCCCCAAGATTAATGTTCTCACATTTTGTATAAAAGCTTCCACGATCACAAAATAGCACTCTGGGTCACTATATAATTTTTTAGTTCGAATTTTATGGCTTGTGTAGATCACTACACCCTTTTTCTTATTACATGCAGCAGAGACATGTTCGACCCCAAGTTTCTTATTTTTAAGCAAATATTCATCTCCAGCTTTGATAAGTGTTTCTTGGAGGCAGATTATATCATATTTTTCCCTATTCAGGATGTGGGAGACTTTTTTCCTTTTCGCAGGGGAGTTAAGCCCTTTAACATTCCAAGTCAATATTTTTGTGTTCATTTTAATGACTTTTGATCTCTTGTATTAAATTGTCTGTTTTCCAACCTTATCTCTCAGACTTAACTTCCTCTTCCAGCCCTTCTTCGTCCTCTTTCTCTGTCTCCACTTCTATTTCCTCGTCCACTGCTTCTCCTTCTTCTTCTTCTTCTTCTTCCTCTTCTGCCTCCACCTCCTTCTCTCCTCCTTCCACACCTTCCACAAGGGGCTTCCCTCCTTGAGCTCCTTTGTCTTCAATTCTTAATTCCATCCCGTATTTTCTTACAAATTCCTCTATTTTCTGAAGAGATGTTACTTTAAAGTTTTTTTGTTTAAATCTGAAAGAGACCCCTTCTACTCTTCCCCATTTATATCTGATTCCGTTCTGTCTCAGCAGATTTGTTATCTCTCTATAGTTTTTTCTTTTTTTCAGGATTCTCAAGGGAATGTCTTTAAAAATCAGGATATCATTCCCCTCAATTGCAAACCTTTGTTCAAAGTTTTTTTGTAGGAATAGGTCTCTAATTCTCTTTCGTACAAAGTATACCACAATGTCTCTTGGTAAATTCCTCTGTTTAGCAATTCTGGATGGGAGCCTATATATTTTATCTATTTCCCCATCAAATTGGGATCTGGATTTTCCCATGAATTTAGCCAACTTGGGAACAAGGTATTTATACAAATCCTCATCCTGCTGCTCTCTCAAGCCTCTGATTTTCACACAATTATCCCTCCATTTCAGTTCCTGAATCGCCAAATCATCCTGCTCCTTTTCTCTACTTTCTTCCAGGTTCATTGTCCTTTTCTCTAATGTGTCTACCTTCTTTTCAATTACACTTACTTTTTCTTTCACTTTTTTTGACTCATCAGATACCTTATCATAGAATCATAGAATCATAGAATTGCAGAGTTGGAAGAGACCACGAGGGCCATCCAGTCCAACCCCCCTGCCACGCAGGAAATCACAATCAAAGCATCCCCGACAGATGGCCATCCAGCCTCTGTTTAAAGACCTCCAAGGAAGGAGACCCCACCACGCTCCGAGGGAGTGCGTTCCACTGCCGAACAGCTCTTACTGTCAAAAAGTTCCTCCTAATGTTGAGGTGGAATCTCTGTTCCTGGAGCTTGCACCCATTGCTCCGTGTTCCAGTCTCTGGAGCAGCAGAAAACAAGCCTGCTCCATCCTCAGCGTGACATCCCTTCAAATACTTAAACAGGGCTATCATATCGCCTCTAAACCGTCTTTTTTCCAGGCTAAACATACCCAGCTCCCTAAGTCTCTCCTCATAAGGCATTGTTTCCAGACCTTTCACCATTTTAGTTGCCCTTCTCTGGACACGCTCCAATTTGTCAATATCCTTTCTGAATTGTGGTGCCCAGAACTGGACACAGTATTCTAAGTGAGGTCTGACCAAGGCAGAATAGAGTGGCACTATTACTTCCCTTGATCTAGACACTATACTTCTATTGATACAGCCCAAAATTGCATTGGCCTTTTTAGCTGCCGCATCACACTGTTGGCTCATGTTCAACTTGTGGTCTACTAGGACTCCTAGATCCCTTTCGCACGTAGTCTCATTCAGCCAGGTCTCTCCCATCCTATATTTATGCATTTCATTTTTCCGCCCTAAATGCAGTACTTTACATTTCTCCGTATTGAATTTCATTTTGTTAGCTTTGGCCCAGCTCTCCAGTCTATCCAGGTCATTCTGAATTTTGATCCTGTCCTCTAGGGTATTAGCTACTCCTCCCAATTTGGTGTCATCTGCAAATTTGATAAGTATGCCCCTAATTCCCTCATCTAAGTCATTGATAAAGATGTTGAATAGCACTGGGCCCAGGACAGAACCCTGTGGCACCCCACTGGTCACATCTTTCCAAGACGAAGAGGAGCCACTGCTGAGCACCCTTTGGGTTCGGCCGGTCAACCAATTACAAATCCATTGAACAGTTAACTTGTCTAGCCCACATTCTACAAGCTTGTTTGCAAGAATGTCATGGGGAACCTTGTCAAAGGCCTTACTGAACTCAAGGTATGCAATGTCCACAGCATTCCCTTCATCTACCAAGCTGGTAACTTTATCAAAAAAAGAGATCAGATTAGTCTGGCATGACTTGTTTCTCTGAAACCCATGCTGACTTTTTGTGATTATGGCATTGCCTTCTAAATGTTCACAGACTCTCTGTTTAATGATCTGTTCTAGAATCTTCCCTGGTATTGATGTCAGACTAACTGGACGATAGTTGTTGGGATCCTCTTTTTTCCCCTTTTTGAAGATGGGAACAACGTTTGCCCTCCTCCAGTCTGCTGGGACTTCTCCTGTTCTCCAGGAGTTCTCAAATATTATTGCCAATGGCTCTGAGATTATATTTGCCAGCTCTTTTAATACTCTTGGATGTAGTTCATCTGGTCCTGGAGATTTAAATTCATTTAGATTAAGAAGGTATTCCTGTACTACCTCTTTACTTATTTTGAGCTGGATTTCCCCTATTGTGTCCTCTGTTCCATTCTCCTCAGGTTGGTCCTCCTTTTCCTTTTCTGAAAACACTGAGGCAAAGAAAGTGTTGAGTAATTCTGCCTTTTCTCTGTCCCCTGTTAGCATTTTGCCATCTTCTCCACGTAGTGGCCCTATCATTTCCTTCTTCCTCCTTTTGCTGCGGACATACCCAAAAAAACCCTTTTTATTGTTCTTAACCTCCCTAGCAAGCCTGAGCTCATTCTGCGCTTTAGCTTTTCTGACTTTACTCCTACACGTGTTCGCTATCTGTTTGAATTCTTCTTTGGTGATTTCCCCCCCTTTCCATTTCCTATACATGTTCCGTTTAAAACTTAGCTCCATTGAAAGTTCTTTAGTCATCCATCCTGGTTTCTTGAGACACCTCCCATTTTTCTTCCTCAATGGTACTGTTTGAAATTGTGCCTTCAGTATCTCCCATTTGAGAAAGTCCCATCCGTCTTGAGGTCCCTTCTCTTTTAGTATTCTTGACCATGGGATCATCCCCAGTATTTCCCTGAGTTTATTGAAATCAGCTCTCCTAAAGTCAAGAATGCGTGTCTGACTATGCCTGGCTTCTCCTTTCCATTGTATAACAAACTCCAGGAGAACATGATCACTCTCACCTAAGGATCCCACCACTTGCACCCCATTAACAAGGTCGTCTCTGTTGGTTAGGATCAGATCTAAAATAGCTGACCCCCTTGTTGCCTCTTCCACCTTTTGGACCATGAAATTGTCTTCCAGGCATGTAAGGAATTTGCTAGACCTTGTAGTTTTGGCTGAGTTAGATTGCCAGCAAATATCAGGATAGTTGAAGTCACCCATCACTACTACATCTCTCCTTTCTGCATGTATGTTCATCTGTTCTAGAAAGGCAACATCCAATTCCTCCGTCTGATTTGGGGGTCTGTAGTAGAGTCCCACAATAACATCCCTGTTGTTTCCCTCCCCTTTAATTTTTATCCAGATGCTCTCCACCTGGCTTCCAGTATTGATGTCATGGATCACTTCACTGGTGTAAATATCCCTGACATATAATGCTATTCCTCCTCCTTTCCTGTTTGGCCTGTTTCTCCTATAAAGGTTATACCCCTCTATAGCCTCTTTAATGTTTTTCAGCTCCCTTTTCATTTCCTGTTTTAAATCTATCTTCATTTCTTTTAATTCTTCCCTCATTCATTTTATTTCCTCCAGAATCGAGTTTTGATTTGCCTGATTGGCATCAAATGAGGGTCTCCTAGTTGTTTGTAGCACTGTCTGTGTAGTCTTCCGCATTTTCCTATTCCTTTTTCCTTCAGCTGGAGTTAAATAAATAAATCCTCCCAGATATACTGTATCTCTCCAAATAAGTTTAATCCCAAGCAGCCAACAACTGATCCTTCATGAAATTCTTTCCTACACACAGTTATCCTTATACATTACAAGGTCCTTCTCAATTCATAATGGAGCCTCCTCATCAGTCTTTATGTATTCTAACTCCTTTCTTGAGTTCGGTGGTGGTGTCCTCTCAACGTCTGTTCTAATCGTCTGCGTTAATGTCCTCCTCTTCACTTATTTGCCTCTTTCCCCTCTTTCCTTTCGCCTCTATGTCTCTTTCCTTCTTAGTGTTATTCCACCTCGTCTCGTCTCTTGCCTCGTCCCTCTTGTATCCTTTATATTGTTGCAACGTCAGCGCCCCACCTCTTCCGATTAGTGTCCGTGTTCCAGTTTGTCCTGCAACTACCATTAAATAACGGGGAAGAAGAGATACCAAACAAAACAAACCAACAAAATAAGCTAAAATAACCAATCAAAATAATAAATAAACGTCACACCGAACATACACACACCACAACAGATGAGCCAAAACAAAACACCACAAACAATAGGGGAAAGGTAGGACGCGACCAGACTAACAAGGCAAGGCAGGGCGAGAAGCAATGAGGCGCGATGATCACCCTCTTGATCGTGGCTGGTATTATATCTTCCCACGTGGTTGTATTAATGGCCGCAGTGTTCTTTCCTGATAGACTCCACTGGGGATCCTTTCATAGGATCCTAAGAACTTCCTTTATGAAGTAAGTCCTGCCATATGGCTGAGCTAACGGACAGAGTGCTTTCCAACTGAAAGTCTACCCTCGTTATAACAGTCTTATAGTGAGTCACTCCACGTGGGTATGATTAATGGCCGCTGCGTCTTCCCCGTCCTTCTCTCAGACTCCACCGTCCCCCTGGTCCCGTGGGTCACTCCCCTTCTGCTCCACTCCGCTTCTCGCCAATCTCCTGGGTAGTTGTTTTCTATGTATTCTGTGTTCTATTCTCTGTATTCAACTACTTTCATTTTTTACTTTGTTGCTAACAGCTTGTTACTTGTCAGCACACTCTCTAGTAAATCACCAGCAGTTCAAAGTTCCGCAAACAGCTCTGTTGCTGATGCTTCTTATACAGCGTCAGATATTAGATCGCAACTATTTCCAAACATAGATCCCTCAATTTTCCGGGATCTTTAATCTCATACACAGCTATCTTCTATCCCTCCACCATATCCCACGGGGCTGTTTCCCCTTAAGCAGCTGTATTAGAATAGAAGCCTTACCGCAGATGCCTCATCCCTTTGAAGGCTTACAATTCTGTCGTTTAAAGTCTCTCTCCGTTCTTGTTAAAATTGGCGGCGCCTCTTGCTGAGATATCTCAGCTGCTGAAGTGCGGTGGTGGTCTAACAGCTCTCAACCCCTCCACAGCTATCTTGCTGAGTATCGCCTTTCGGTTTAAACTCCCTCAGATAGCCAAGAGCTGGATCGACGTGAGCCCCTCCGATCCCCTCGTGACCCGAAGAGGAATTCAATCGAATCGGACAAGTCAGACTCGATTTTACAGCCCCACTCAGCCAGACTTCACAGCGCTTCCCCCGCTGCTCGTCCTAGTTTGGCGCCATTGCCAACCGGAAGTCCCTCTGATTCTTATTAAATCTGTGTATATTTTAATAAGTGGCTCACAATACAATCCAAACTGGCCAGAATGGCCAAGATCTCTTTGAATGAACACTAGGCCAGCTAAAGCTATGTTGAGTCTGAACTCCTATCAGCCTATGGAAGCTAGAAATTGCCAAGTACTAGTACTGGCCTTACTTTTTGCTGGCACTGCCATTGTGTGCCTGGCCTGGAAAAGTCTTGGATCTGGTATAATTTGCTCCTCTCTCATTCCACCCATTCTCCACTCTGTTTTTTGCTCTTCTGCTAGCAGATCTTAGCTAGCAGAGCAGTTCAGCCAACAGATTTCTCTGCTGGCATGTTGCTGAGATCGGCTGGCAAAAAGCCATTTCTACAGGCTGAAGATGCTTGTCTTTAATCCTAACCACCTACACACTGCATATCTTTGAGTTATGATTGCACAGCCCACATATGATTTATCAGAATTGTAATATGTTAATAGGCAAATAAATCTCATTGAAATTGATGGTTAAACTAAAATCCATTTTGATAGGTATGGGTGCACTTTTTCAAACAAGTTCCATTCCTTTATAAGTTCTTTTCAAAACCAGCTCTAAATACAGTAGGACCCCGGTATCCATTGATTCATTATCCACTGATTCGATTATTCACGGGACACAAAACAGCAGTTACCAGTCTTCCTAGAAAATGTGTTCTCTAGCCATTTTCAAGGTCCTCCAAGCAACTCTATGGTATTTTAAATCCAGAAGTCCCATTATTTTCAATGGCATTCACTATTATCCACAGTTTTCGGTATCCACGCCCCCCCCAGAACCAATCCCCAGCAGATATGGGGGTCCTACTGTAGTAGTTTCACAAAAGAAATTATACGTTTATTTGACCAAAAAGAGAGTGGGGAGATAATTTTTGTGTACTGCTAGGGTGACTTACCATGGTCTGTTTTATCTCTTCTCAGCATGTCCGTCTCTTGTCTCGCAAGCAGTTCCAGCTGAGAGCACTTATGCAGAAAGCAAGAAAAACTGCAGGACTCAGTGATCTCTACTGACCCACAGAATGCAGCAGTGGTATATACAAAGTGATCATATTCCCATTCATTTTTTCCTTTTAATCAGTAGACAGCCAGAATAACTTATTACATAATTCATCTGTAAAATATTTTAAATGGATGATATATTTTCTTTTCTTCTGTTTGGGGGAAAGGGTAAGGACTAGATTTTATTAATGCACTTTCTATTTTCTGTAAACCATTTGCATTTGTGGGCTAATGACTGAATAAAAGTTGTTGCATAACACCTTTTTCTTGTGCTATAGACATTTGTGCAGTAAATATCATTTCTGTACTTTAATATAACGCCTGTACAGCTAGATATTGCATCTGTGTACTTCTAAGATTAATTTGTAATAAAAGCGTAGAAGTTTGTAGGAGGCTGGGATAAAATGTGTCTTTTATTCAAAAACCTGTTTTACAACCTAAATCTATGCATACTTACCCACCTTGTTCATTGGGATTTAATGCCAAATAAATCAAATTAAAATTTTAGTCTTTGATCCAATACCCATGGTGAGGATTTAATACTTGATTGTTATACATCAGATCATTCTTCCCCTCCACCCAGATTATTTTGCTCAGGAGTTAAGTCACTTTTGGACACATTGTCTCTGGGACATTTCCAGCAATACATTCTTAATTTACAGAAATCACAAGTCTAAGATGTGGTAATAGCCAGATTTAAACATCATTAAAAATAAGTAGGATTAAACAAACTTAATGGAGGATAAGGGTACATGTATTACCCATGATAGCTATAAGAAACCTGTAGGTTCACAAACTGACTACAAATTGGTGGAAAGCAATTTTTAGGTGTTCCCTTCTACTTAACCTTGGAATACAGTTAACACTTTTTAAAAGCAGACACTTAAGTCAAAAGCAGGAATGGGCAACCTCCTTCAAGATGGTTATTAAATGAATGTTATTTCATTTCATAAGTATTGCCCTCAGCATTTATGAGTTGATGAAATACAAAACCATTACTTTGGCTTTAGCATTTGTTTTGAATAGTTGCAATTCCATGTTGATTGTTGGATTTTGGTGAACACCAGCTTTCGTGGAGTCTGCTGCCCTGTTTTACCCATGCAGTCCCGGTAGCCAGTGCTGGCTGCATTGTTTTTCCACAAAATAATTCCATAGGATTGGTTGGGATGTTGATAAATAGGGAAAGTACTTTGCAATGTTGCTAAACGGCAACTCATTATCCCTCACAATTGACTGATGGTGAGAGTCATAGTCCAACGACTGGAGGACCTTAAGTTGCTTATCCCTGATATTAAAATAGGAAACAGTAGAAGACAGACATTGGGATATTGATTAATTAGCAATTAAGACATTTCAACATCTGAGACTTAGGACACAGTTCTGAAACTGGGAAGCGGTTTGGGAAGGATGGGTGAAGAAATCAGTCCACCAGGAGCCTTAAGCACATCACGGTTGATACCCCTTGAATATGAGGGGGCAGGGCTGTGGTGTCACTAAGGCTGGTGTCACCTTTTCCCCTGACAGTGCCATTTCTGGTGCAGTTAGGCCTCTCCACACACCTTGTGTGGCCTCTGGGGCATGGCATTCCAAAGAGTGTTGAAGGTGATCTGGCAGGTACCCTAGCTCCAAGTTCTGTGAGCCTACATATACTTGATGGAGCATATCGCTCTTCCAATGTAACTCTGCCTTCATGCATGCCAAATTAGTAACCTGGGTAAAAGGGGGGGGGGGGCTGGCTGCATTCTGTAGCTGGAAGTACAGTCCCAGGATGACATCTTCATACTGTTTCCAGGTACAAAAACAGACAGGACACCCTCCCCAGCCATTAACTGATTGTGCTTGCATACTAACAGTGATAAGGGCAGTTGTACATATGGAGGTGGTTGTTAAATAAGGAGATACTGAACACTCCTTGCACAATTACTTTACCCACACAGGCACGGGCTAACAGGAGTTTATGGCTGCAAGTATCACCAACACAATTCAAGTTAATGTTTAAATATAGGGCATGTGCCAAACCACAGACACAAAACAGAAGTAGCTGTTAATTCTTTATTTCATAACTTGGGCTGGTACTACAGTTGGACAATTGCATCAGTTGTAATCATTTCATACAGAGGGTGGTTTTTTTTCCTCTCTCTTTTACATTTAAGACAACTATTCAGTAGACTACACAAGGGTCTCTGGAAAAGTATGCACAAAGATTTGATAAGCAGCAGTGTTGGGAAAAATACATTTGGAGCTGCTCAGTAGTGGAGACTCAAGCTACCTTTTAACAGAATATTTGTCTGTATTCGTCAGTCCTTTTGATCATAAGATATTCTTTGGGTTTTTTCCCTCTAGAGTTTTTGGAAGACTGATTGAGCAGTGACATTAACTTCAGATAGGGAAAGGCCAGGAGGTTCTTATTCAGCAGTGTTGGTTCAGTGCACATTGGAATTACTTTATACTGCATAGTAAGACTAAGTACAATTCAGTTCTGGCCACACAGGAGCTGCAAGTTTCCTACTGTATAGGAAACTGTGTGTGTAGTTTTAGCTCTGCATGTGTTTGTAGCTGAGACATACCATAAAGGCTGACCTATTTGAAAAGTGCAACAAAACAATCCACTAAGACCCATTCAACACTATTAAGTGGTGACATGACAGGACACCAGGCTTAAAATTGAAGCTCTTTCTGGATTCCCCAGAGTGTATCTGCACTCTTCCTCAATTTATCTTCCTCTTCGCTCTTCAGAGTCATTTTCACAACATCTGTAATTCCTGAGTAGCCCAGGACACAAGGAACACTTAGGAAGACATCATCATTAATTCCATGCATGCCCTGAGAAAGATAAAAAAATTTAAAAGTCAATAAAATTAACAACTGGTGTTCTGTATTGCTCCATATTCAGAAAGACTGTAGTCTTACTGTAAGACTTACATAAATGCCATCTCTGGTCCGCCTTAAGAGTCAGCAGCCGCATCAGGCAAAGCAGGTCTATTTAGCTGCCAGTCAGGGTGCAAGGAGGATAACGTTTCCAAAACCCCACACACACTAGGGAGTAAAGCTGTTGACAATCAGAAGCAGGACCCCTCTCTTCCAGCCTCACTTGTAGGTGGGAGGGAGATGAACACATCGTCCTCCTTGTACTCCAGGCAGCTAAACAAACCTCCTTTGATGTGGCTGCTGGCTATTAATGTGGGCTGGGAGGGTCAGGCCAGAATTTGTTACTTAATTAAACATATTAAACCAATTTGCCAATGTAAGAAATGTTTTTTCCCATTAGTGGAAGGCAAGAACCAGCCCTTGCAGAGAAATAGTATGGAAAGTATCCTGTTAGAGCAGGTTTGTTGGCTATAAGAAGTGCCTGCCTGTGATGGGCATGCATCAAGACCCCACTCACCTGTACATTCCTTGGTTCAATCAGCCTCATTAATTTGCTACTTGTTCTGCTCAAAGCTGGATTGTTCATTCAGAACAATAATACTCAGATTTGTCATGACTACCATGTTTTGAAAATAGTCCAGATATTGGCCAGGATCCAAAAGTGTACGTCTGCTGTTGGAAGCATTTCTGGCAGTAGAACCAGGAAGTGGGGATTCATTTCCCTGGCAGCTCCTCTCCACCCTCAACAGCTCTCCGTTGCTCCTTGCTGCAGCCCTTTGTTTAAGATCAGGAGGGCAGGGAATCCTGCTAACAGAACTGCTTCCAGCAGTGGAACTATATATACCTTTTGGAGGATGGAGAAAGCTTGTTTTCAACGGCTCCAGAGATTAGGACATGGAGCAGTGGGTTCAAACTACAGGAAAAGAGATTCCATCTAAACTCTAAGAAGAATTTCTTGACAGTAAGAACTGTTTGGCAGTAGAATGCACTGCCTCAGAGTATGGCGAAGTCTCTTTCTTTTGAGGTTTTTAAAGAGAGGCTGGATCGCCATCTTTCAGGAATGCTTTGATTGGGTATTCCTGCATAGCAGGGGGTTGGACTGGATGGCCCTTGTGGTCTCTTCCAACTCCATGAGTCTATGATTGTAGTGGATGCTGGTCCCTGATTAATAAAGTTACATCCAGGTTTCTTTGTCTCTTAAAACTGACCTGGATATCAAATACAGTTGTCCCTCCCTATCCACAGATTTGGTATCCACAGATTTAAGTATTCACGGCTTGAAAATATTCTTAAAAAAATAATAATCCCAAAAGCAAACCTTGATTTTGCCACCTTATATACGGGGCACCATTTTGCTATGCCATTGCATATATAGTCATCCCTCCACATTCACGGGGGCTAGGGGTGCAAGAACCCCGCCAAAGTGAAAAAACTGTGAATAAAATACACCTCCCCCCCACCCGCAAACCCTCCCGCCCTTCCAAAGTGGAGATGAGGCAGCCTCATAGCCACTTCTCAGCCACCACCCCTGCCCTCCCAAAGCTGATCTCCACTCCAAAAAGCCAAGCCCAGGGAGAACAGGGAGATTGGGTCTAAATTGCCCTCTCCTTGCTCTCTCAGGGCTTGGCTCGCCATTTCAAACGGAGGCAAGCCCCAGGAAAGTGGGGACAGGGGTGCCTTAGATCCCATCTCCCCACTCTCCCTGGGCTTGGCTCTGTTTGGAGTGGGGAGCCAACCTCCGATGGAGCAGGGAGATTGGGTCTAAATCGCTCCCCCTCCTTGCTCAGGGCTTGGCTTTCCATTTCAAATGGAAGCAAGCCCCAGGAAAGTGGGGAGGGGTGCTTTAGACCCCATCTCCCCACTGTCCCTGGGCTTGGCTCTGTTTGGAGTGGGGAAACAACCCCCAAGGGAGCAGGGAGATAGGATTTAAAGCACCCCCTCGGGGCTTGGCTTTCCATTTCAAAAGGAGGCAAGCCCCAGGAGAGCAGGGAAGGGGGCGCCTTGGCTCCCCACTCCAAACAAGAGTGAAGCCCCTGAGGTAGATGGAGTTCCCTCCCAAGGAGGAGGAGGAGAAACCGTGAATACTCAAAACCACGAACATCAAAGCCGCGAATGTGGAGGGGCGGCTGTAATGGGACTTGAGTATGCACAGGTTTTGGTATCCAGGGGGGTCCTTGAACCAAACCCCAGCAAATATGAAGGAACAACTGTATTTGTATAATGTGTCCTAAAAAGGAGTCATAAGAGAGATGACATATCTGTATCTATATACTTGAAGTGGGTGCTGACTTGTTATTCCATCGCACCTCAGTGTAATAGAAATCGATTCCAAATTAGACAACAAATAACTGTTGCAACAGCCAAGAAGATGTGCAGCAAACTCTCTTAGGAAGAAGGCAGCAATTCTGACTTGAGAGTGCGATAAGGGGAAGGTTGCTGCATTTTGGGGAAGCATCACAATCGATCAGTGAGTGCTAAAAATAGTAACACAAAATTACAAAATTCTGTTTTCAAAGAGTCCAAAACACAGGTACCTTATCAATCTGGTTCCAGAAAGGAACAAAACATGTGAAATCCTGTCAGGGAAAGGGGTCAACAAATGCAACTGAAAATAACTTTGGACTCCTGTCTCAGTACTCGCACAAGGGAATAACTCACAAGTAAGTGGATTGCTTCTCCAGCCAGCCAATAAAGAATATTCACAGTGAGAATCAACACCATTTTATTTTATTTTTAAAAGCCCAACTACTATTGCATGAACAAAAATGTGTTCTATTGGGGGGAGGGGGCAATCAATGGGGCTGGAGCAGCTATGGGCAGCTCTTCTGTACTGGCTAAACACTTAAGACTTCAAGACATAATGCCTTACCTTCACCATTGTAGAAACTGGATGCACTCTTCGTAAATTCTTCATGATGGTTTCAGCTAGATCAGCCACGGAGAGACCAATTGCCCAAGATGTGTATCCCTTCAGTTTGATGACCTCATAAGCACTGCATGGATAATATTAATATTTTAAAAAGAAATCTGTCAGGATCTTTCAGAAATCATGTCTGCTAAGCAACCATCTGAGCTGTGCTATGCTTGGGGTTCTGCAATTCTATATGCCATGGGTGGGAAACCTCAGAAGGTAAAGGACTGTTTCTAAGGCAAGGGTCTCCTCCACACTGCTTTAGGGAGAATTTTGCCCACTAAAGTGATCCTTCGATTTTTGCAACAACAACAACAAAAAGGATGGGCTTTGGAGGTCACCCTGAAATGACCTTGGGGTCCAGCCTGTGGCCCAAGTAATTCCCTCTCATGCCATATTGTTGTTATTGTATTTATTTATATCCTGTGTTTCTCCCTGTTTGAAATGTCTCTTGGCATCTGTTCTCAGAACATGGGTTCTAGGGCCTTTTGTCTTTTACAAGACAAAATACTAGTTTTCCTGGTCATAGAAATATTACAAAAAGGGACTGTTGGTTAATGGGTACATTCATCAGGCAGCTGAACATCAGTATACAGTATCTATTTTTCAAATGCAGAAGTAAGTTTCTCATGTCAGAATTTTACTTCATTGTCAATATCAATATAGGAATACAAAAATGCAGCTACTGATCCATGGGCTTTAACACTGGCGAAGTACCTTGACTAACCTCGTCTATGTTAGCTGACTTACATAACATGGTAATTGTGATAGCTGCATAGTTGGATATTTTGGCAAAAAGACTGAAAATACAGGGCTGAAACAGAAACACCCAGATTAGTTTAAAATGTTACCTGTCTACCACCTGCTTGTGGACCTCTTTCCAGTGCTCCTTGTCACCATCAGTCCCCATGTCAGGATGCAAGCCTTTCAGAGAGACACCAGCAACATTCACACCACTCCAGACGGGCACTAAATAAAATGACACAAAATTTTCAGTGCAAGTTAGAAAATTATACTGTCCTTCAGAATACAGATTTCATGTATTCACATTCAACCGAGATTTGCAATCATCAACAAGGGCCCCATGGCAGGAGAGAGACACAGAGAGAGATTTAAGTACTACAGCTTAACAATCACTGAGACAATGGCTATGCACATTTGACACTCCAATATCCAATTATCTCTTGACTACCAATTGCTGTGTAATGTTTACTTTGTGGATTTTGCATAGGTATATATGACTAACTACTGTGGGATGAGAATGCTGGGTAAGACCTTGATCTAATCCAGCAGGGCTCCTATATTGTTGAGAGTCTAAAGTTCTGAAGAGCAGTAGACCTAGACTGCTGGTCATCATTTAGCACTCCATGTTCATTCTCCCTCTACCATAATCCTTGGAGGGGGAAAGGAGGGGCTACAAGCCAATAGTAGGTTTCTCCTAAAAGCTCTTTCCCATCATTGCATTTTGTGCCTATCAGTTCCTACTAGCTACTCTGAGCAAGATTTGACTTTGCACATTAGCTCCTAAATATAGAATGACAGAGGGCCAAGACAGAAACGTTTTTTTAAAAAAGCACTTTACAGGGCAGCAACATTCATAAATGAGAGAGTTTATTCTGAACTCCCCTGTTAAGAGTAAAGGGTAGAATTCAGCTCGGTAGGGTTTGGCCTACTTGGATTACAGGGCTGACCTTTTCTGAACAGACCTACCCAAGTCAAATATAGATCATCTAGTGTTACCTTCATGCAGCAGGAAAGGCTAAGCTGACTTTTAAAATGACAGAGCAGCACAGAAAACATTCTCCTACTTTGCCCAGCACATGTAAGCCTGATGTTCAGGACTGGAGTCTCCTAAAGGAAATGTCCCATTCTGCCTTCCCTTTTACCAGGCAGCTAGTTATGTCAGCACAGTCAATATAAACACTACACTTTGTTCTACATTTTCAAATGCTCCTCTCCACCTCCCACAAATACATAAGGAGCTTGCGACTTATGTGGGTTGCAATCCAACATACTTACAGGGTGTCAGAGACTGGTGGCACATACCTAACTGGTTTTCCTTATTACCTTAGCACATACCTAAGTGGTTTTCACCATCTGACAAAAAAAGGTTCCCATACAAGAAAGAGGTTTCCATGCTTACCACTGGAGTCTCCATGCTCCCCAACAATCCAGCCATGGCAGCTGAGAGGGTGGATCCCCAGCCTTTCACCCATCAGGTGGCGGAAACGGGCAGAGTCTAGATTGCAACCACTTCCAATAACACGGTGCTTCGGGAAGCCACTGATCTTCCATGCCACGTAGGTCAGAATATCCACTGTTAAAAGAGGAGGGGGGAACTACTTGGTGAGAAATTAGTAGTCTCAATGGGTTGGATACAGAGTGTGCTATACTTAAAGGAGACCCGCTGAATTCAAATGGGACTTCTGTCGTGACTTATTTTAGGAACCTTCAGAAAAATTGTTGGAGGGAAAAATGAAGGCCATTTAAGATTAGTTATGGAATGTAGGCTATTAAAGGAAGGAGGCAAAGAGGGAGGGGAAAAGTACAGTTGGACCCCTGTATCCATGGAACCAATAGGAACACATACCATAGAGCTGAGCTGGAAAATGCCTAGAGAAGTGCCCTCTCTAGGCGTCTTTTAGGTTCTCCAACACAATTCTATGGTATGTTTGTACCAGAAGGCCTTTATGGTTTCCAGTATCTGCAGTAAGTCCAGGAACTAAACCCCAATGGAAACAGGAGTCCAACTATCAATAAACTCAGGAAGACGGAATACCTGAACTGGAATCCCAAAGCACTCTAGACTGCAATGGGTTTATTGGAGATCCAATTGATTTAACCAGTCATCTAAATCCAACATTAAACTATGATGTGAGGTGCTGGTAAACTCTATAATTAATGTTTCAGTGCTGATATTTCTCTTAAATATGGTTATTTTCCAGAGGGGAAAAGGGATGGAAGCCCATGTGACCTGCAATGTACAGAGAGCAAGACATTGGCCCCTCCCACCCTCCCTGTCAGGGGGCTGAAACGGCATTTCAGTAAGTAGACCACTTATGAAAAGAATTCCCTAGTTTCCTTCACAGGAGCAGGTTCTCCTTGCTTTCAAAGCATTGGGAGGACCAACCGCAGTCTATAAGCAGCCCAATGAGGAAATGACGAACCTGGGTTGGAAACAACAAGCAGCTTGCAGTCAGGGCTGTATTTGACAACATTGGGAATGATGAATTTGAAGATGTTCACATTGCGCTGAACCAGGTTGAGGCGAGACTCGCCTTCTTGCTGGCGCGCCCCAGCAGTGATGATAACCAGCTTGGAGTGTGCAGTTACAGCATAGTCTGTCAACAGAGCAAAGGGGGAAAGGAAGAAAATTGCATTTAGTCAAAATGATATTTTACAATGCAGTTGTAGTCTAGATGAACAGAATTCATAAAGCACCATGAAAGAAGACAGGAACAGGCCTATAGGGAAAGAGACTACAGATTCTGGGAATCTGTGTCCTAGAAAAGTGCTTGAGGTGAACTGAAGGGATTTCCCCTAGAGCATGCACATTTCCAAGTTTCCTCTAGGGGGCATAGAAACTGGTTGTCAAACCATGCATACAAATTTTCATGGTTCATTGTATGTTTCCACCCTAAAACACTGGAAGAGGAAAATTACCACTTGCACTGAAACACTCTTTCTCTACTGGTTTGCTCAGTTCAGAAGAGTGGACTGTGTTCTCTCAAAGTCCCTAACCAAACTACAAATCCCAGATTCCACAGGATGGAACTCATGATAGTTAAAGTGATAGCAAACTTCTGTGATTGTGTAACATAGGTATAGTCTAACATGCTAAAAACTCACACTAGGCAAGCAAAACCAAGCAACACCATCCTCAGAGGACTTCAAGTAAGAAAAGAATTGTGTTGGTTTCCACAAATAGAGGGGGTGCTGCTTTGGTGACTGCGAGTATAGTGTCTGAATTAAGACAGCCAGGACAGTGAGAAGAAATGCTAACCTTTGCCAGAGACAATCTTTGGTGTCCTGAGAAAGAGGCTGCCATGCTGGAGGTCCAACATCTCTCCCTTCAGCTTGTCTTCCACGACATCAACAAGGGCAAGTTCGTCAGCCAAATCCTACAAAATGCCAGGAGTAATAAGATAATGTTAGTGGCACAAATGTCTGCTGACTTGAATCCTGTGGCCCTAGCACATGGTTGTGCAACCCAAGAGCCTCCAAGCCAAATGCAGGCAACTATCCTTCTTACAACCTGCCAATGGGTTTGATAAGTCTTCTGTTTTTGTTTTTGCAGTTCTAGACAGGCAGCAATTCAAGGAGGCATGGTGCCACATAGTGTTACTGCAGAGGGGGGCTCATCTCACTGAGTGGTGGCATGAGCCCTCCCCCACTGAGAGTCGGAGGCTGTTGGTACTAGGAGGCTTACTGACAAGTTACCATACCAAGCTGGTCAACTGCATTTGGCGTGGTGGATCAGACCTGCTTTACAAGTTACTGCAGTACAAACACTGGTGTTGAGGAAGTTCTGACTCCCAACACGGTCAATTTTAGTGACCCAGCACTTATATTTATTTACAATAGAATTGTAGTTCAGAATTTGTATCCATAGATGGATTTATCTAGACAAACACATTTGCCTATGAAAAGGCCTCTAACTGAGCTTCATAGAGCATCTCATCAAAGCAAAAGGTAACAGTGTGTATGTTAATATATATGGATACAAAACTTCATAACACAAGCATGTCAGTGCTTAGATCCCCTTGGAAATAAAGCTTGTTCATCTATCTTACCAGAACTAATTGCAAAACATCTCCTTAGTGTTATATTGCACTGATTGCTACCCTTCTTAAAATCCAGCTATAATCATGGTCTTAAGACATATTCTTCTAGGACAAAACTGCATTCCTGGAGATGATGGAATCTGGAGTCCAACACATCTGGTGACTGTCGGGTTGTAGAACAATTAAACTATAGGTTGTGTGAAAGAGCTAGACATATCATGAGCTGCCCCAGATGGGTCCTGACACATCTGATAACAACGGGCTAACATAGATGGCAGATGAAGTGCCAGATTGAAACAGACTGCAACAGACAACAACGCAAAGTGTGGCCATTGGGCCTGGCAATACATGATGCAAAATCTACCTACCTTCATCAAAATGCTTATGGCACAAGCCATGCCAACTGCACCAACCCCAACCACAGTGATCTTGTTGTGGGCATGAGGATGCTCTTCTTTGTGAACATTTGTGATCAGCTTCTCCTTGAGAGACATCTTGTTGCACTAGGAGAAGAAAAATATTTATTTAATACAAATAAATAATATCTCACCTTTCTCCCAAATATAAATTCAACTCGCTTTGATCACTTGATGTATTGTACCGTTTTGGTATGTTTCCATTGCCAATTTCTAGTATGCATGCCATCACTCAGATAATTCATCTAATGCCCCCTGGCCAAGAGTTTAATGAGCAAATTTGCTAGAATTTTGATTTTGCCCAGTTTTGTTTTTATCCCAATATTGTGGCTTAGATTCTTCAATGTTTTTGCAAGGAATGTGAATGTAAGTAAAGAAAGGCATACAAGCTTAAGGTTAGGGGTGTGAGCCCACCAAAGGTCAATGAAAGTTGCATCCAGTTGTCCTACTCTTCTTCTCAAATTTCAACAGATAGATTGAGATTAAACTGGCTGAGTCTGTCTCATTTAAATCAATAGGACAAGCTATGTCAACTAGCTCTTCATCAGTTTCTGCAGGAATTGAGTTATTAGTAGCTTGTTGCTACCATTTCAATAGGGGTGATAACTCAACCAATTTAATCTTGACTACAGCCTGCACATCTTTATTTTTCTGTGAACATAAAGACACTAGAAATTAGAAACACTAGTGAAGATTTCAAGATGAAAGCTGAGGTTTCCAGGAAGTGGAGAGATAATGTGTGCTGTTAAGACACCTTTAAGACTAATTGGCTTTTATTTTAGCGTGAGCTTTTGTGGATATAAGCCCACCTCTTCAGATGCAGTACAGAGTGATATTAAGATAAACAACATAAAATAATTATTAAAATAAAATAATAAATATAAAATAATAATTGTTAAAATAAACAACAGTGAGTCTTAAAGGTGCTGCCACATTCCTTTTTTCTCTCTCCCTCCTGTCTCCTTTTTATGCTTCAAGAGACTAACATGGCTATTTCTTTGAAAACTGTTAACACATCATATCTTATCAGAGGATCTGGCAAGAACAGCATATGTTGGGGTGGCATAGCGTAACATAGCCTCTTGCTAGTTTGGTTCAGTCCACAATCAAGCACAAAGTCTAATTTGTGATTAAGAAATTAAGGGACACAGACTGATACAAATCTAAATAGTGAATGTAAACTATGGTTCAACTCTGATAAAGTACACTGTCCAAGTACAGATCACAGAATTGGCACAATGCAACAGGCTGCCTGGAGTTAAAGTCCATAGTTCTGCAGTTATAAAGTCAGTCCTATTTCATGGCATGACCCAGACAACCCTGACCAGGATATTAACTCCACTACACTAGCAGCCTGGATATTAATTAAGCCATTGAAGCCGTCCCATGTTTTTATACACCCCTGAACAAAACAAGTGGTGGTTCTTCTTTTATAACATTGTTTTGACGCATCATTTAAAAAAAACAGCCAAGCCTAAAAAATACAAGGCAGAAAGGGCTAAGACATAGAGAGAACAAAGTAGCATGCTGGAGGACAGGGGGCCTACAACATTCAGTATTAGTAGGACTGGAGTAGAGGTGGCCCCTGAAGATCCAAGGGGCAGTTTGCTTCCATTCCTTGTACGACCATAAATCCTTTGTGAAGCTCCTTCTCAGCCTCCATCTTGTTTTGCTGATGGAAATGAGGCTGTAGCTGCTCTCCCCAATCACTGCAGTAGTAAAGATATCCTGAGCACTATTCACTTGCACATGCTATGCCTGGCTGAGGAAGCTCAGGACAACATACATGGATCTTGCTCCTCACAAGCCTAGCAAGAGAATCGCACACAAAGTCTAGAGTAGCTAGCTGATTAGGTGAGCAGATTTGAATCTGGTTATTCCACACCTAGCGTGACACTATATCCACTGCGTGATCCTGACTTTGTATCGAGATACCCCTCCCCAATATACAATTTCTTTCTTCTAGACATGATTTATATCCACCCCTGTACAATATTATGTCCCTCTGCCACCAGGTTGTATGTAGGGCACCCCATCCATGCCATGTTCACTGTTTTCTGAAGTAAGCTTATGGCCACCCTTGCCCAAAGACAACTGCAGCCCAAGCCATCATCCAGCTGAACCAACTGACTCTCCAGCATCCTGACAAAAGATGTACTTCTGTGTATGTGTCCATTGGTGGCTGGTGGCTCCCCTATCAGTGGAATGGTGAATTCACTCTAGGTTTTAATACAGCCTTTAATGGAGTTCTGTAAGGTGCTGAGCCCTGTTTCTATCTTTGTTCAGCACCTTGGATAGCACCTTTAAAACTAGTCAAAACCTGGAATGGATTCACTGCCCCGCTGGCATGGGATCCACCAGCTGCCACTGGTATATGGCTCCACAGAACCTAGTGCAATAGGACCGTCTGTTCTTTAAAAAGGGCTTCCTCATGCTTTTTTTTATAAAAAGCAAGCAAACTTTAGTGTTTGTCATTGACGCAAGGTGTTTCATTTCAAGTACAGAAACCAAAACATTTTACTGTTCATCACCCAGACAACTGTGAACAGTATACCAATGATTTCATTTTTGTCCTCCAAAAAAGCAGGATCCATGCCTGATCTGCCTAATGGACTACTGTTTCATTTGTTTTGTATACACCATCTTGTGATGCCTTGGTCCTAAACAACTACTTGTTGAGTGTTTGGAGTAAATATACAGAAAAGGTAGCATTTCCCTCTAACATTTCAGTGTCAATTTTGTCAGCCTATCTAGCCTTGGTTGGATAAATTCAACAAGACAAAGGGCACACCTGCAACAGAGAACAAACAAGAACCTGGTCCAAATCTGAGCTAAGTCTCTTGAACACAGAAGTGTATTTTCTTTCTTCTACCAAAGGTATATGCCACTCAACACTGGAAATAAAATGCTGCCTTGTTGTGCCTTGATCATCTCTGCTCTTTTCAATGTGACATGTGCTAGATAGGATTATTGTTATGTCTGCATAGTCCCTAGCTTCAGCACTGTGGGGTAATGAAACAGTTGGAATTCCATCGTATGCCTTGTGTTCCTTGCATGGTCATGCAAATACTTAATGGCAGTATCCTTCAGCTATTAAAGTGCATGTTTTGGAATAATTGGTATGTACACTATTCTGTCCAACTTCAATACCTGAAACTACAGTAGCTGCAACAACAGGAACAGAAGCTGGAGCCACAAGGCTTGGTTTGAAAACTGGCAGTGTGACAGATGGAAATCCCATGGCATGTCCCAGGCTGAAACAGGATGTTGTGTTGAGTCAAGAGGTCAGGACTAGCCAGAAAGGAAACAGTTACTGGCCATCAGGAAAACAGAAGGTTGGGTGGTGCCAATGGGGGCAGGGGTGCATGCCTGCTAATGCAGGAGCACAAGGGGCTAAAATTAAGGGTATAAAATTAAGACAAGGAGGTATAATGGCAGGCTAAGGATAAAAGAACTGAAAACATATTGAGATGACACTGGAATTAAGCAGGGCTTTTGCAACATGAAAGTGGAAGCAATGTGCCAGCTTGTTCTAAATCCAAATCCAAATAGCAAACCATAACACACTCAACCAAAAATTAGTGCAACCAGCAAGGGTCCTATTGCATTACACAATTATAGCACTATAATTCCTTCTTAACTGGGATTTGCAGGTTGGTGAAACACTAGAGCTCTCTGGCTGACAATTACATCCCTGGATTCCATAGAAAATCATGTAGTGTGCAAAGGCCCCGGCCCATACCAAATACCTATATAAGGGGCAATGCTTGTTGCAGTGGTGGAGAGACAAGTTTACTAACTAATAGGAAGAGATACTGGCAGAAGGGGAAGATCCTATATACCCAACATGACAGGGCCCAGAGTCTAGGGAAGAAACTCTGAAACACCAACAGAGAGATGATCAGATGGCACCTCTCATGTCATTCAAGTCATCCTTTCATTCAAGATGGGCATTTAGAAGTTCATAAGATGACAAACCATTCACTGATCTATCAAAGACTGCAGGTCCAGATTATGGTAGTCCTCATGGTCAAAGTTCTCATGCACATAGCAGTCCCCATAACTGCAGGAAGAAGCATGGGATGTTCTACAATGCCCACATATACAATAAATGCATCTACATTGCACAGTCACAGCAATGTGATACCTTGTTAACTGTCATGGCTCTATCCTACACAATTTTGGGATTTGTAGTTTGGAGCAGTGCTTAGCATTTTCTCCTGAAGAGTTCTAATTCTCAGGATAATGGAGCCCTCCAACAGAGAATTCTAAGCACCTCACCAAAACTACAAATCCCAAAATTCTGTAGATAAAGCCACAACAGTTAATGTACTGTGCAATGTAAATACACTCATTGTCTCTTTTTAAAAAACAAAGCAGTGAGAAATCACACTGGTTTGACTTTAACATAACTGGTTAGTCAGTTAAAATACATATTATGTATTTTAACTACATATTATGAATTTCATAGGGTTTTCTTAGGTAAGGAATACTTGGTGGGGGGGAGGGGGTGCCAGTGCCTTCTTCTGAAATATAGCCTTCATCACCTAGTATTCATTTGCGGTCTCCCATCCAAGTACTAACCAGGGCAAGCCCTGCTGAGGTTCCAAGAGCAATCAGGATCTGGCACCTTTAGGGTACTTTAGCAGGTTTGGTTAGTCATACATAGTGCACAAATCAACATACTTCCCTCATACTGCCATGACTGTGGATATAGTAATTGGGATTGGGATCTTATTTGCCAACCACTCCTAGTTTTGTCATTAATAAGTATTTGGAAAATCTTTGGCACTGGGTGAGTCTTGCAAAAATCCCTTATGACTAAAACACAGACTGAAGTCTAGCCACTTAGAAGACAGTCAAACTTAGATTTTCTCTTTTTAGGCCATTTGGTTACTCAAATACAGTCACTAAAGGGCATGCAAGAAAGGTGTACAATGTATTTTAAAGCAAGTGGCATGTGAATTATTTAGGAACTTTGCTGTAAAATTTAAAGATTGAAACAAAAATACTTCATAATGGAGAAGCAGCTATTTAATTGTACAATGTGACTCATTCCATCTGTACTAAAAGCCACTTTACAATCTCTTCCAGTAAGAGGCATTTCAGAACTAGGTAGTAGAGACAAATACATGACTCACCATTTAGGCTCCACATAATTTTATTGCATTATACATTCTTCATCTGATTCACTTTTTTTAACAAGATCAAATATCTGGTCTTCTGAGAGAGATCAATTTCCAACCCTCCTGCAATTTGTGGCCTAAATCCAAATGTTAGGCCCCATTAGGCCCTAACATTGGCAAATGTTGATTTGCCAATGGCAACTTGGCAAATCAACATTTATGTAAGATCTGTTGATTCAATGGGCCAACACTAGTTTGGACTAACAACTGACTTAGGTCTGAGAATGCATTTCCTCTATGCCTTGGTGAATTGAACAAAGCAGGATTTCCCCCATTTAATTTAATATAAATGTGACACTCTCTTAAAAACCCAGAAAACTTGGAATGTACTGCACATTTACTATAGGCAAGGATCTGTGCTAGCTCCCCCTCCCAATTCCATCATAGCTAGATTAATGTGAATAAGACTAAGACACCCCCAGTTGTATTTCAAGTGAAAGATGCTGATGATTGCGGACTTCTGGAACTCTTGCTCCAATGACATGAAACAGGAGTAGGCAACATGCATAAATATATTTTATTATTATAATTTGATACAGTAGAACCACCATATCCACTGGGGATTGGTTTGGGGGGGTGAATACCAAAAACCGTGGATAATAGTGAACATCATTGAAAATAATGGGACTTCCGGTTTAAAATACCAGAGTTGCCTTGGAGGACCTAAAAAATGGCTAAAGAGGACACGTTTTCTAGGAAGACTTTGATAGATGTGCTGCTTTGTGTCCTGTGGATTGAATCAGTGGATAAGGATCAGTGGGTATGGGGGTCCTACTGTATTGTGCTGCTCATTTTTTATGCCTGATCATGTGGTGTAGCAGCCAGATTTGTGCTAGGAGCACAAAACCCCAGTGTAAATCCTTAATTTAACCAACAGAGCTCACTGGCTGACCTTGGGCTAGTTGCCCTCTCTCCACACCATCTCAGGATGAAACAGGGTGGGTGAGAGGTCAGAATGATGCACCCTGCCCTGAGCTCCAAGAGGCAGAAAAGGGAAAGTTCTAGGATGCTGAGGGCCAATTCCCACCCTCAAAGATTCACCCTGAGCAGCACCATCCCCCAAAACTGGATGTGGCTGGGTGGGGGGGGAGGCTGCAAAAATAGGATAGGAACCACATATGGCCCAATATTGCACTACCTTGTGAGGAAGGGTAGGGTAAAAATAAAATGAACAAAGATTAAATAATTGAATCCCTCCTCCATCTATTTTTCTGAGGTGTGTATAATTTGTCACTGGTGGGTGATAAGAAGACCTGGACGTAAAATCCAACTATGTACTTCATTTCTGCAATCACAGGAAACCCACATGTGGTGCAATTTTATGACTTTTTTTTTTAATGTAAGTGATTGCAACAACTTCTCTAAAGCCACACCCTTACTACAGACTTCCTTTGTATCAAAGTGGTCCCTTCCCTAACTGAAAATTCAGGGTGACATCAGCAGACTCTGGGTGTCAGATTTTAAAGTAATAATCTTCCACTGACATCTCAAGACAAAGTCACATGGACTTGTTCAGACACACAACTCTTGGCAAATCAGGCAAAGAACTGGATTGTAAAATATTTTGTTTTGCTGCATGGCCAGCATGGCTACCCCTGAATGTGTTTCCTGGATTGTAAAGGCTGTTGCTCACTTGCCCTGTCCACAGAAATCCATCTGAGCTGGAATCCAACATTTGTACATTGAAAAGAAAGCACAATCCACATTTGCAGGGCCTCCTTAACCACAAGGATTCCAGAAGTGGATTTCAGCAATAGCATGGCAAATGGCAAGCTGGAGCCACTGCATTATCACTTCCCTACAGATATGAATCCACCCACAGCTTCAAGGTTGATTCAGCCAGAAACTGCATCTGTACTGGCAACTGTCTGTGTCTGTTTCTATATCCAGCTAACTGCATCTACATGATGACATGAATATGAATCCTATTTGTGGCATTAGTCCTTAGGCCACAACAGACGATGCAATGCAATGAGTAGCACTGACATCCAGCCCACTTCAGATTTCTAATTTTCCAAGTCACCCTTTCTCAGCTTACCTCACAGGATAACAGAATTCACAGGGTGATCTTGGAACAATCTCTTCCCCTGCCTGACCTACCTTACAGGGCTGTTGCAAAGAGAAAGTCACTGAGTTCATTGGATAAAAGGTGGGACATGCCTGTCAATCATTACATTACCTTGTAATGAATAAGTAGTGGGTTGTGAGAGGAGCAGCAGTACTTTCCTAAATTCTTTTCAGGCAGATCGAGATGAACAGAACTAAAATGGCCTCTTTGGAGGCACCATGTTAGTCCCTAACTAGAGTTATACCCATTGAATCAACTGGGATCTTTAACAAACATTGATTTGTCAACTTCCCATGGATTCCATGGGTCTACTCTAGCCAGGGGACTAACTGTTGCACAAAGAATGCTTGCCCTTTGTGCAAAGTATCTTTGTGCATGTAATTAGAAGATTTGGGGCCATTTCTTTTTTACATTACACAATTATAGCACTATGATTCCACTTTAGCTGCCGTGACTGCATCCTATGGAATCCTGGGATTTGTAATTTAGGGAGGGGTATTAAGAATTCTGTGCCAGAGAGTTCTAGTGCTTCACCAAACTACAAACCCCAGGATTCCACAGGATACAGCCATGACAAATCCTTGGATTCTGCAGGATATTGTCAGTGAACTCCTAGTGCTACAATCATGCAGCATGAAAATGATGGCATTGAAGGGTTAACTAGAAAGGAATTAGAAAAATAAGTAGAAAAATTGTAGTTAGAGGCAAGGAGACAGCTGGTCTAAAGCTAAAGATAGGAGATGCCTCTACCTAACACTGGAATGTATACAGGATAATATAAGAATGTAAGGAGTACAGTATATGTACCAGGAACCTGGTCAGGTTAAAGGTGATAGGCAATGCCTGATGAATGACCAGATGGGCAAGTGACGAATTTTAGCTGTAGATCACTGGAGGAAGAAAAGTATAAATGGACTGTGTTTTAGCATGTAAGATACACAAGGTTGGTAATCTGAACACCCCTTGTGCCTTTTTGCTGATCAGCATTAATAAACTGTACAGTTATCCCTCCTTATCCTGGGATTTGGCATTCACAGATTTAAGTATTCACAGCTTGAAAATATTCTTTAAAAAATAATAATCCCAAAAGCAAACCTTGATTTTGCCATCTTATATAAGGGACACCATTTTGCTATGTGATTGCATATAATGGGACTTGAGTATTCACGGATTTTAGTATCCGCAGGGGTCCTGGAACCAAACCCCAGCGAATATGAAGGAACAACTGTACTTTGAAATTGGAGTTTACTGCCCCATTGGCTGAATGCTTATGCATTGAAGCAGGCTTGCATAATAGAAATGGTCCCAGAAATTTGGGTGACAAAAGCACCGCAGATTAAAAAAATGCATCGCGATGATTGTCCTCATTCGTTCGGTGATTAGGAAGAAGAATGGCCCCCGGGGGTGACTGGATTCCTCTGGAAAGGCGCCCTCAAAGGGGGCATGCACAAACCTGTAGCGAGCAAGGCTGGCTCGCCTTCTCCTGGGAGCCTTGAGGAATTGATTTCTTGCTTGCTTGCTGGTGGCTCCTTTTTCCGAGAGGCCGCCGCCCTTGAAAGCAGCCTCCCGTGGCCCCCTCGCGGTCCTCGCCAGCAGCACCAAGAGCCACGTGGGCCACCGGGACTTGGCCCACGCGCGCCGGAGCCAAGCAAAAGGACCCCCACCCCCACCGACTCCCGCGGGGTTTCCACCCACCCTGGATACCCGGCGATAGGGGGGTCACCCCACTCAGGCTTCCTCCTCGGCGTAAGGGGGGGGGGGCTATCAGGTCGCTTCATCCAAGGAGGAAGAGTAGCTCCTTATTCGGTCGCATGACCCCCGAAACCCGTCCCCCTCCCTCCACTGATGTCCCCCGATCCCAGCCAGTCCCCCTCTGGAAGACTGGGGCCCCCGGAGAGGCGGCGAAAGTAGCCCACGATCACGCGCGGGGGGGGGGAGGCGGCCCAGCCACCAGTGCCACAACCAACTTTTCCCCAGGCGCTCCGGGTTTCCGAAACCCCCGGGCCCTCTCCCTCCCTCCCTCCGCAGCCTCGACAGACCTGAGTCCCCCCCCCTTCCAGGTGCCTTGGACTGCGGCTCCCATCATCCCCAGTTGAGGATGAGCAGTGTCGTAACCCGAGGCATGTAGGGATGGTGGGAACCGGGATGCAAGGGTGCCGTCCCATCCCCAGCCGGTCAACTGGTGGAGGATGATGGGAGCCGTAGTACAAGGTATTGAGAGGGCTGGGGTGGTCATGATGCAAAGCTGGGAAGGACTGTAGCGACCCTGCCAGTCTTCCCCGCTTAAGAATTCACTCGATGAGGAATAATCCTTTCTGCCACCGGCATACTCGGGCCGTCACACAATCCGCCCTCCCCTCCCGATGAGCAGCCACAGGCCCGCGCTCAGTAAGACCCCCAAAGGGGCGGTGTGTTTGGGGGCTTCTCTCTCCCCGCCCCGCCCCAGGTCGCTCCGGGCCCAGGGTGGTCCGACCCACGCCCTCGCGGTGCCCCCGCTGAGCTCGCCGGCAGAGAGCGCCCTCCAGGCCGCCACTCCCCCCCCCGCCCTCTCGGGGGTTACATAACCAGTGGGTCAAAAAAAGGGGGGGAGGAAAGGAAAAGTGTCCTGGCTGCTCCTGCCCCCCTCCCTCCTCAGGAACACCAGCAATGGTAAGGGAAAGAGCGCCTCTCCACCCACCCTGAGGCCTCCTGATCACCCCTGCAAGTAGAGGCCAGGACACGGAGCAATGGGTTCAAACTCCAGGAAAAAGAGGTTCCCCCTAAACCTCAGGAAGAACTTCCTCGTGATAAGAGCTGTCCGGCAGTGGAATACATATCTGTGGTGGAGTCTCCTTCTTTGGAGGTTTTTAAGCAGAGGCTGGATGGCCATCTGTCGGGAAGGGGTTATGCATTCCTGCGTGGCAGGGGGTTGGACTAGATGGCCCTTGTGTTCCCTTCCAACTCTGTGATTCTAAAGGACGGCCAAACGCTAGCGCTGGTCCCCCTTAGAGTAGACCCGTTGCTCCAGCGGATTTGCCTAGGGGTTGACTAGCCATCCCTCAACAGGTGAGCCAATCGCCTTTACTCCGGTTGGGCTTGGCCGATTGATTAAGACGGGGCTCTGGCCAAACCCACACTATTGGCCACGGCTCCCTCCTGTGGAAACCTGGGAGGGGGAGTTCGTTGGCCAAGGGCTGCAGCCTCCTCTGCCCAAGAGTGTGGGCAAAGTGGACTCTTTGTGGCCGTGGCCCCGGTGGCTTGGCCGCTCTCAGCCGTGCCCGCGTGCGCCCTTGCCTGGATCCGTCCGTGCGCTCCCCTCCCTCCCTCCCTCCCAAAAGTGGGGCTTGCTTTCCCCAGCCCTTCACCAAGCTGGGGCCCCCTTCTGGGACGGCGGGCGGGCGGGCTTTCTTCCGAGCGCGCCTCCCTACCTGCTCGCCCCCTTCTCGGCCCGAGAGACGCCGCCTCCTCCTCCTCCGCTTGCCGCTGCAGTACCGCGAGAGGTGGGGCGGAGGGCGGGCCCTTAAATAGGGAGCCCTCCCGTGACGTCAGAGGGGGCCGTCGCCGGGGCTGGTCCGGCTCCGCTGGCCACCGTGGGACGTGCCAGCCAACACGTCCGGGAGAGCGACGGGCGGCTGGCAACCGAGGGCAACGGACGCGCGCTCCGGCATCCTCACATTCGCTGCTTTCCTCATCGGGCCTCTAGGGGGCGGCAGCCGAGGCCTGGGGATGGCGAAGCAATTTGGGGGGTGAAAAGCCTGGCAGCGAGAGGGTCAAAAAGTCCAGGCACTGAACATTTACAAAGCACCTATGCTTTGTGGCAAAGGAAGGGATTTTTGTTGGGGGGTGGAGTGAGGGGAAAGGTCGGCCTCATGCATCATCTAGTTAGTACATGATGGAGTAATCTTGGGTACAACTCTACATAAAGCACGCCTTAAAATCTAAACAGGTCTAGACCCATAAGGAGACTCATAGGCTCATATAAAAGCCAACAAGGGAAACTTGGGAACCGGCACATGATTGTGGAACTATTGTTGGTTTTAATAAAGATACTGCCCACTTGTGGATTTTTGAATGCCATGCTTCTTTTTAAAATGTATTATTTCACCTCGCCTTACTCCTGATATAGGACTCAAGGTGACTCACCACATAGAATAAAATATCTGAAGCAACCAGAGACAATGTGTTGTAGTGGTTTGAGTGTTGGACTAGGAGACAAGGGTTTAAATTCACACTCAACCATGGATAACCTTGGGCAAGTCACATTCTCTCAGCCATAGAAGACAGCAGTGGCAAACCTCTCAATAAATCTTGCCCCATGATAGGTTCACCATAAGTTGGAGCCAACTTGAAAGCATCTAATAACCTAAAACCTAAGGATAAAAGGTTTTTTAAAATAAATAAATTGACATACTACAGGTTGAGATTCCCTTATCCAAAATGCTTGGGACCAGAGGTATTTGGGATTTTGGAATATTTCAGATTTTGGAATACATAATGATCTACCTTAGAGATTGGGCCCAAGTCTAAACATTAAATTCATTTATATTTCATATACACCTTATACACATAGCCTGAAGGTAATACTTTTTAAAAATAATTCTGTGCATGAAACAAAGTTTGTGTACATTGAGCCACCAGAAAGCACAGGTGCCAGTATCAGCCACCCATGTGGACAATATTGGATTTTGGAATATTTCATATTTTGGAATTCCTGATAAGGATCTCAACCTGTACTTTAGAATCTGGCTCAACCCTGCCACTTTAACTCTGAAGGAAAGTTGCTGCTGGTGAGGGGACAGAATCAAAGAATAAACAGCAAGGAGTGGTCCTCTGTACCCTCTCTGGGCTCCTGGCCAGGGTAGGACTTAGTCTGTGGAACCTCCTAAGGAGAAGTAATCAGTTCATCCTCTCTTCTGTTCACTGGAGTCTTCCCACTGGGTAGAGCACTGGTGACAATTCCATCCAGCAAGCAAGATCCCTGCAGCGCCATCCAGAGAGAAGAGGTAGTAGTTGGTTGCCTCTGTTACTGTTATTGTGTGTCTTCAAGTCATTTCCAACTTATAGCAACCCAAAGGCAAACCTGTTACGGGATTTTCTTGGCAAGATTTGTTCAGAGGGGCTTTGCCATTGCCCTTCTCTGAGGCTGAAAGAATGTGACTTGTCCAAGGTCACCCAGTAGGTTTCCATGGCTGAGTGGGAATTCGAACCCTGGTCATAGTCCAACACTCAAACCACTACACCATGCTGACTCTCTGGTTGCCTCTATACCACTGTGTACAGCTGTCCCTTCACATTCTCTGGGGTTAGGTTCCAGGAACGCCCCCCCCCCCCCATGAATACCCAAATCCGTGAATACTCAAGTCCCATTATATGCAATGGCATAGCAAAATGGTGTCCCTTATATAAAATGGCAAAATCAAGGTTTGCTTTTTGGATTAGTATTTTTTAAAGAATATTTTCAAGCCATGAATACTTAAAACCGTGAATGTGGAGGGACAACTGTATCCTCACTTCTCTCTCTCTTGCAAAGATCTGGGAATGGTGGTTACCACCAGAATCTCTGGCTACTTACCTGCCTTCTCCCCCTGCAAATACTGACCTGTTTGTGTGCCCTCTGAGTTGGCTCAACAGGACAGTCTGGGTTTGGACATACAGAGGGAGCAGGGTTGCCCGTATCATTAGGCACAATGATGGGGTTGCCTCAGGCAGCAAGTGCTGGGTCAGCCTGCACCTTTTCCTTCTGGATTCCACAGCTCTTCTCTTCTGCCCCACAGCATATCTTGGGATCCCTAAAAGATGGTGATGCATTGGAAGTGCTGAAAACTCAAGCGTTGTCCCACTCAGCTTCTGTAGATGGAACAGGGAGAGAGCGCTGTCCTGTGTCCTGGGTCATCAAATATCTTCAGCCAACCCTGAGAGGAAGAAAAAGGAGTCAGGAGTTGATTCTTGTGAGGGATGTGCCTCCCACCTGTCTGTTTGCACTTACTCTCTAAAGGCAGCAGTTGGTGACTCTCATGTCAGTGGTGTGGTGAATCTGTTTTGGGTTTTAGTCCAAACTTCAAATGTGCTGCTCCAGCTTTTGGAACAGCGTAGTGGGAGGAGGTGGACTTTCTTAGCCCAAACCATGCACACCCACACAAGCTTCCATGGCCAGTGCTCTGGTTCTGGGCACATGGCAGCCATTTGTGGTTTGTGTTCATGAGCCCTTTCTAGCAAGTGGCAGATCTCAGAGGAGAAGGTGCTGTAATTTCCAAGATCTCTTCAGTGCATCCCTGGGGGGAAAGGAGTCCTCTCCTCTCCCCCTTCCCAGCTTCTGCTGAAGGGGAAAGAAGAAAACTTGCCTTTAATTGCTTGCTGTTTGAACTGCATTTCCTTCAAAATAAAAATGCTTGTGTTAAGCAAACCTCTTTTTTAAAAAGTGGTGTTAACACAATGTGTCATGTATTCCTTAGATTGCACTCCCATGGATGCTTGCTTGGGTGTAAGTCGCACTGAACAGGAAGGCTTCATCTTTTTGTCACATTTTGCCTGATGAAGTGACCTAGATATCCAGAAAGCTTGCACATTTTTGTGACCTTTGTGTTGACCTAGTAAAGTTATTATACAGTACTAATATAGGGCTTTTGGAATTTGTTCTTATGGTGACCTTTGCTTTCTCTAACTATATATTGTATCTGATAGAATATATGTACAATATTCTATCACTTTGTTTTGTTTTTAAAACTGTAATTAAACACACACACACACACACACAACTTGGCATATTACTGTCCAAATAGGAATGGAGATGGATAAAATGGATTTTACACATTTAGTATTTCTTATCCTCTGGAGCCAATAAGTGTGTAATTATCCTTCCCAAAGCAGTATCTGTTGAATGCCTCAGCTGAAAGCTACTTATGTTGCTGTGCAGCCGAGGAAAAGTGTGTCAAATTGTGCTCTTGGCGGTAGCAACAGATGGTCTCTGCTTTATTGAAACCAAGCAATGCACACGCATTTGCTTATTTTTACTGCAACAGATCCACTACACTACATTATGATACACTACATTTGTTTGTCATTTTCCCTGACACTCACAATTGGTTGGCTTTACTTTGGACTAAGGCTACATATTCGTAGTAGCACTTAATGGACTGATTTCTTCCTTCCACTGAGTGTCTGATGATGAATCTGCAATAAATAAACAGCTCACTCAAGAGAGGGCTGCAGATGGATTGCTGCTCAACACAGGAATGGGAATAGTACAGCCCTCCAGATGCTCTTGTATTGCAGCTCTCATCAGCCATAGCCAGCATAGATAATAGTAAGGAATGCTAGGAATTGCAGTTCAGTGACATCTGGGGGGGGCCACTTGATTCCCATCACTGGCATAGTATGTGGTTTGAGTGTTTGAGTGTTTGCTTGAATGAATGATGTGGCATGAACCAGGGCTATGTGTGGAAAAAGTAAGCATGCATTTCTCTCCTTCATTATGAAGGATGTATAGGAAATGTTTGAAATTTCATATTACAACACACAGAAACCTGAAAAGTTCTTAGCTATCTGAACACCCCTTTCTCTCATATGAATAGATTATGCTTATTCCCTTATGTCACAGAAGTGTTAAGTACTAATGCAATTTGACTGGGGAAACTACAGGCCTTCCAGGTTCTCTTGGACTCCAGTTCCCATCAGCTTACCCAGTGGCAAGAGAGTAGTTCACCAACATCTAGCAGGCCACATGGTCCCCACCCTTAAACAAAGAAAAACTTCAACAAAATTGCTTACTTACAAAATTACATCTTTGAAGCTTTCCCCTTACTTCATAGTCTTGTGTCTTTTATTCCTGTTATGCAAGGGAATTCTTTCAAGGACAGTTGGCTTGCTTGGCCACCTGTCTTTAAATGCTGTAAGTGGCAAAGACATTGTCACGACTGTCTTTGTCACAATAAATTGACATTTATTTGGCAGCATTGTGTAGAAGGCAATAATGAAAGTAATAGTTACAGATAAATAGAACATCTTGATTTTGCAGAGTAGATCAGTGTATATTAAAGAAGGAAGTCACATATTAAAAGAATTATTGGTATGCCACTAATGGATAGCATGCTGTCTCCTTTATTTGCAAGTGCTTGGGGTATTTGTTTGAATAAACTTCAGGATAGAGTATCTGTTCTGCTACTATCTCTATGAACTTTGACCATGAGCCACAGCAAGCAATGTAAATAAATGAAATGGTCTTTTAAAACTTCCTCTTCTACAGGAACTACAAAGGACCAGCCTTACTGTTAGGCTGAGGGACGTGGCTACTTCAGGGGCATCATGACAGGGCAGTTGTAATTTATTTTATCATTGTATTTTACTTGCAGAAAAGTGGGGAGGAGTGTGTTGGATTTCTGCTTCAGGTACCAAAATAGCTTAGCTGCCCATGGGTATTATTCACCTTCATTGGGGGGAGGGCTGAATTCCCACTCTGCTTTAGGCAGCAAAATGTTTTGGGTCAGCATGTAGAGGTTGCATCTATGGGCCTGTGGGTGCTTCTTCAAATCCCACCGCTGCCACCAAATGCGAGGGCTTCCATTTATGTCACCCACGTGTGGACTTCCTCCTGTCCCACTGCTGTGGCAGCAACTGTGGGGACCTCCTAGATGCCCTTGTGGTTCCTCCATTGGTTGGGTGGTAATACAGACATCCTTGCATTGATGAACTGCTGAATAGATCGTATGGTTCTTATTTTTTAAACACCTTTGTCCCTGTTCAAGCCAAAGAAGACAGTCCCCCAAGCTTTTTTTTTTTTTTGATCCTGCATTTTCCTCCTGCAGTCTGTCTTTGAAATGCCTCCTGAAGAGGCCATGTGAACACCTCAGATTGACCTTCCACTGAATGTGTTGTCAAAGAGTGTGGATGACTAGTGTGATGCTGTTCCTCTTCCACTCTTTAGCCGAGAAGGTAATTTGAACAAGGCTCAAGAGAGCAGCGAGTAAGCTTCCCCTGCAGATGGACCTGTCTCTGCTGCCATTCAACACACTCTCCCATATCCCATTTTACTTGAGAGTCAGTGCATTTCACACTACAACACTTTGATTCCACCTTAATTGCCATGGCTGCATTTATTAAATCCTAAGGTTTGTAGTGTGGTCAGAGGCACTCAAGCTCTCTAGCTGAGAATTCTAAATACCTCTCCCACAAATACACAGCCCAGGATTCTGTAGGATATTGCCATGGCAGTTAAAGCGGAATCATAGAGGTGCACTTGAATAGTGGCCACACCAGCCACTGCCAACATATTCCCCTTCCAAAATCAATTTGGCTCCCCAAGGAGTGGAAATTGAATTCTGGACATTCTTATTGGTTCATGCAATATAAATAATAAAACCCACTTTAGGAACGTGCTCCACTTGTTCGGCCCCCTAATTGTAATGTATGTTTTCCCACATCAGTGAAAGAGCAAAAGAGGTTAGACAGCACTGCCCTACAGCCTGCATCCTTGGGTTCTCTATGAATACAGCCAAACAGTGGACTTGTGGTGACACAAGTTGGATTCTGACAGAAACTGGGAAGCTTTCACTTTTGTGCCATATCTTTGTGGGGTTGTTTTGTGATGATGATGATTGGTATCTTAATTTGAAAACGTTCTGCTGCTGCTTACACCTCAGAGGTGTGTGTATGGGGGGGAGATGACAGCTACCAAAATGGGTTCCCAAGCTTACTTGAGTGGGAGGGAGTTAGAATGGAGGAAAAATAATTTCAGGGCATTTGTTCTTGTTCCTGAGTAAGTACATATGTATGAGACTTTGGCTGACACTGATTGGATTCAGTCAGAAAGCAGAAGTGACCATCAGAATCAGACTGAACTTACAAATCGGGCTCTACCAGCCAGGAAAGGGTTCACTTTCTTTTTCTGTAATTCAATTTCAGTATCAAATTTTTCAGTATTATGTTCAAAATGAAAAGGTATAGAAGTATCTTTATTATAGACTGACAGCCCATTTTGTATATTAATTTTTTTCCTAGGGGTTGTCTAAATGAGAAGATATAATGTGGATTGGCATGCATTATTGCAAATTCGCAGCAGCGCTCATTTGATTCCACGGTCTTTTGGCAAAATCTATTATATGCAAAGCTATTATATGTGAAGCTATCCACATTTGAAGTGCACATGCAGCCACGCCTGCAAATCAAGATGGTGACCAAGAGTACAGCATGTTATTATTCTCCACACGTATTATCGCCACTGCACCGTATTTTTTTTAAACTTGTAAATCAAAGGTGCGCAAGTGTGACCTTCTGCTTATAAAAAGCTCTTTGGATGCCTCAGCGCAGCAGAAAAGCACACACTTGATAACACAAAACTCAAAAAATGGCGCTTCCGGCTACTTCCTTGTCAGCAAGCCCATTCACCGCCTGTATGGCAGACCAATCCACTCACCACTTCTACCCTCACCAAGAATGCGCAGTGACCCAAATTGGATGTCCAGATGTGTGATGATGTGTGATGATTATTCAAAAAATGTTGGGGATAGCCACAAAGGCTTTTTCCACAAAACAGATGGAGTGATTGGGCCCCACTTCTGAATACCGCAAATCGCAAATCTCATTAACACTGTGTTAGGACAAGAAGTTTTCTAGTCGAATTCTGTGAGGAGTACTGTATTTTCATTCCCCCTAGATTTATGCTACAACCACAAAGCTGGGTTTCCGAATGCACATACTTATATTTCTCCCTCCACTTCTTTCCTTGAAACTAGTGTATCAATGAAAAAAGCTCAGTCTAACCTTTTCCCTGGAAGGCTATTTTTCAATGTACACTCAGGGAGGTCACCATCTCCCTCCTGCATGACTTACCTATGATCTCATCTATACTGTTAAAGTCCAAGAAAAAGAATTGATCATTTGTGCTTTTGGGATCATTCATTCATTTATGTTTATAACCCAGGCCTTAACTACTCTTTCCACTGTAGGGATGGAACCATCAAAATAACTGTCTGATGTTTTGTCTAGCTGGTGATGCTGCTCAGTCTGGTCCTTGTCATCCTCCCATGGTCATCTTAGCCTGTCATATTCACACATATTCAGAAAATGCTGAGAAGGCAGGCAAGCTGCAATATCCCCGACGTCTAGTCCTACACCTTCATCTTTTCTTGACCGTGGCACCCTGCTTCTTCACTGTGAGAATTCCTTTTCAGCAAAGGTTGTTCAAGGACATTGTATCTGGCTTGTAATCTGTAAGAGATATCAGGCATATATGACTTCCCAAAAATAGATTATTGGAAGGTCAAGAAAAGTTCTTTCCCATCCCCATCCATATGAAAAGCTTGGCAGTTTTAATTTACACTTGAGGTACATGTAGGCTCCTTCTCTGACTTCTAACCTTGGCATAGCAATAATCCTACATATGTGAAGTCGAAGGCTTTCACGGCCAGCATCCATAGATTTTCCTTGTTTTTTTTCTGGGCTGTGAGGCCGTGTTCTGGAATACTGTAGTTTTTTTCTGACGTTTCACCTGCATCTGTGGCTGGCATCTTCAAAGAATGGTTGGGTAGGAGTGTGTCTGGAGTTTATATACTGTGAGCCCCTGTTGGGGAGGATATGTAAATTTGTGTAATTGAATGGTTAGTTTCTGGGTATAGAAATGCAAGGCTGATTAGTGTCTGTTTGGCTAATGGCTGGTTGGTGGTCTATTATCTGCTGGGAATCCTCCTGTCCCTGGGCGGAATTCCTTTGTAAGTGTTGAGTTTTGATTCTATTGTTCTTCAAAACTGGGAGCCAGATTTTGTTTACTTTTAGGATTTCTTCTTTCCTGTTGAAGCTGTCCAGGTGTTTGTGGATTTCAATAGCTTCTCTGTGCATTCTGACATGATAGTTGTTGGTCTGGTCCAAAATGTCTGTGTTTTTAAATAGCATTTTGTGTCCAGGTTGGTTTATAACATGTTCTGCTACTGCTGATTTTTCTGGTTGGCCCAGTCTGCAGTGTCTCTCATGTTCCTTGATCCGTGTTTGCACACTGCATTTAGAAATTCTGGACCAGGCCAACAACTATCACATATACTCCCCAACAGGGGCTCACATATATAAACTCCACACACACACACTCCTACCCAACCATTCTCTGAAGATGCCAGCCACAGATGATGGCAAGATGTCAGAAAGAAATTCTTCTAGAACACAGCCTCACAGCCCGGGGAAAAACCAAGGAAAATCCTACATATATTTCATTTATAAATCCCATTGAAATCCAGATTTATCCAGAGTGAGTCTTGCATATCAGACTGAGCTATAAATGTCAAAACTACAATTTTTAAATAAGTGTGTTTTTAAAACATTCACAGAAATAGCTTTCTGTGCTCTGTCCCACTTTCTAATCTGCCCAGCAAACCCACCATCTGTTTTGCTGGCTTCTTTAGTACAGTGAGAGAAAATGAGATGGGAAGGTTATTACGGACTCTTGGCTAGATACTCAACTCAGAGGCTTTATGGTTATAACAGGCCCAGAATCTCACTGACAATTGGCACACAGGTTATCCAAGGTTGCCGCTGAGCCCTTGGGAGCAACTACATTTCTGCTTTGCATGATGCCATCTCTTTTTCAATATTGATGGAAGCTGGAGAAATCGTTTTCAGAGCCCTTCTATGCCTAAACATGTCTATATCTCATCTAGTCCCTATCTAGATGTCCTCTATCTGTATTTATATGTATCTATCTATAGTCATATATCTGCCTTTCATGTTTAACACTTTGAAGGGCAGATTTGTTGCTGAAGCACTTGTGAAGCATTTCCCCCCCAGTACCATGTTCAGTTAAATGCACATTTCAGCATTTGTGGACCAACAACAACATCCTTTACCTCACTTGGCTAATCAGGTTATGTATGCTCTATTTCACAAAAGAAGCTCTGTGTTGACAGAGGCAGCAGACCAGTTAAGACAGAGAAGGAAAAAGAAAGGAAAGGTGAAACCTGTGTGAAAAGAGCAGTCACTTCCAAACCAAATAAAGGAGGGGAAAATACTACAAAGGCAGTTTAATACACATGGCTCAGACGGTTGAGAGGAGGATTTCAGCTACAAAGAAAAATTCTCTACATGGCAACCTGACACTTTCCTATAGAATTCTACCAAGCAAGCCAGAACTCAGTCTGCCCCCAAACTGTGGACATTAATATGGTTGCCTCAGAATAGATTGCTCTGGATATCTTAGGCTGCATCTGCACTGCAGAAATAACACCCCTTTAACTGCCATGGCTTAGTGCTATGGAATCTTGGGATTTGTCATTTGTTGTGGCACCAGAGACCTCTGGCAGAGAAAGCTAAATATCTTATAAAACTACAAATCCCAGAATTCCATAGAATTTAGCCACAGCAGTTGAAGCTGTGTCAAACTGGATTCTTTCTGCAGTACAGATGCAACCTTAGAGACATGAACTACACCTTTCTGCAGGAAAAAAAAATCCAACAACCAGCTCTGACGGTGACCAGTCAGTCTAAACTGAGAGAAAATAACAAGTGGCAAAACAATTTTAAAATGTATCATAGCACACTCTACAGTAGCCCCCCCCCCTCCTTTACACTTTGGAATTGAAAAGGCATACATGAATATGAGCACTATTAACTTCATAAATATGGTATCAGATCAGGGTACTGAAAAAACACATGTTCCAGTTTCTCTTGGACATTGCTTATGGATATTTTATTTCTCTTTATTAATACATTAAAATATTTGTATCTCACCCCATATCAAAAGATCTCAGGATGGGATCTTTGCAATCTAATTCTATGTATGTTTACTCAGAAGTAGGTCTCAATTCTGATTACAACCCTATAAGTGTACATACGACTGCAGCCTTAGACAAAATACAGTTTTCTTCTACCAAGCTTCCAGATACAAGTTCATGCAGAGTTGAAAGTGCTTTCTGGTTTTGACTGCATAGCGGAAGATACAAATTTGGCTTGTTTTTGTACTGCATGACAAATATAGTTACATCAATGATGCAATTGCAACACATGCATTATTTAGTAACTATTTGCAAAGCATTGCCAGCTCTTTCAGATTTGCCTGTTGTCTTATTTTCTGCTAAAACAAAAAAAACATAGCAGAAAAAGAAAAAAAAAGGAGAGAGAAAAAGATTTACTGTAGTGCAAACAAACAAAATCCAAGACAAAATCAGAGCAATAAATTCAAGAAGCACAATACATATTAGACTAAATCTTAGCCTAATTCTTAACATGACAGTCTATGCCAAATGTTTCCCTTGACAAAACACAGTAACAGATTTGACATATGCCTCTTGTTGTTTGCATATAAAATGACACGGATGCTCTCTCTCTCTCTCTCTCTGGCTTTTCTTCGCAAACGAAGATTCAGGAAGGACTCATCCCGCGCCTTCTGCAAGCGCGCTGATGACTAAAAAGGCCAATCCGAGATAAACAAGTCCGGTTGCAAAAAGCGCAGCAGAAGGTCTCCTTGGGTGATGTTTTTGGGTTGTGATTCTTTCTGCGTTGTCGTTTCTCTTCAAGACTTGTTCGTCGTGAGTTCTCAAATAAGGCTGCAGCATTGTGGATATTGCGTCTCCATGCCTCCCGATGTGCGGCCAGGGCGGACCACTGTTGGTGATCAATTTGGCCAAGCCTGAGATGTTGTTTCAGGGAGTCTTTGTATCGCTTTTTTGGAGCGCCCCTCTTACGCTGACCCGTGGCGAGTTCACCGTAGAGTAGTATTTTTGGGAGGCGATGGTCCTCCATCCTAGAAACGTGCCCTGCCCAGCGCAGCTGTGTTCTCAATATCATGGCCTCAATGCTGGTGATCCCTGCTTGTTCAAGGACAGCAACATTCGTCACATAGTCAGTCCAGTGTATATTTAGGATTGTGCGTAGACAGCGCTGATGAAAGCGCTCGAGGAGTCGTAGGTGGTGGCGATAGGTAACCCATGTTTCAGATCCATAAAGGAGGATAGACAGTACGATGGCTCTATACACACTGATTTTTGTGCTTTGCCTCAGGTGTTTATTGCTCCAGACTCTTTTGTGAAGTCTTCCAAATGCACTATATGCCTTTGCTAATCTGTGATCGATCTCTTTGTCAATCTTGGCATCTGAGGAGATGATGCTTCCCAGGTAGGTGAACTGCTGAACGGACTTGAGCACTGATTTGCCGACGGCAATGTGGGGGTGGTGGTGTTCGTCCTGTGGTGCAGGCTGGTAAAGAACTTCTGTTTTCTTCAGGTTGACTTCTAGCCCAAACAGCTCTGCAGCTGTTGCAAAGCAGGACGTTAGGCGCTGCAGAGCTGCTTCTGTGTGGGCAACAAGGGCAGCATCATCGGCGAAGAGCAGCTCACGGACTAGATAGTTTAGAGTCTTAGTGTGAGCCCTCAGACGGCTTAAGTTAAACAAGCTACCATCAGTACGGTAGCGTATATAGATGCCGTCGTCTTCTTCAAGCTCAGCCATAACCCTTTGGAGCATCGTGCTAAAGAAGATTGTAAATAAAGTTGGTGCAAGAACACAACCTTGCTTCACTCCATTAGTTATTAGAAAGGGCTCTGAAAGAGCATCGCCATATCTGACTTGACCACGCTGGCCCTCGTGTAGCAAGATAATCATTTTAAGGAATTTGGGGGGACATCCTAGTTTTTCCAGGATCTGCCACAGACCTTTTCTACTTACAGTGTCAAAGGCTTTGGTGAGGTCGACAAATGTTACATAGAGACCCTTGTTCTGCTCCCTACATTTTTCTTGTAGTTGCCTAAGGGCAAATACCATGTCTGTAGTACTCCTATTGGCTCTGAAGCCACATTGGCTTTCAGGGAGAAGTTCTTCTGCAATAGCAGGAACTAATCTGTTCAGGAGTATCCTTGCAAGGATTTTTCCAGCAATAGAGAGCAGTGTTATGCCTCGATAGTTTGAGCAGTCGGATTTTGCTCCTTTTTTCTTGTACAGGGTGATGATGACTGCATCTCGGAGGTCTGATGGCAGTTCCCCTTTTTCCCAGCAATTCACAAGGAATTCGTGGAATTTTTCGTGGAGTGCATGACCTCCGTGTTTCCAAACTTCAGGTGGGATTCCATCAATCCCAGCTGCCTTGCCGTTTTTCATCTGCTGTATGGCCATAAGGGTCTCTTCCAAAATGGGAGCTATGTCCAATTCATTTTTCATTGGTTTTTGTATCATATATTGGATAGCTGAGGCTTGGACTACTCGGTTGGCGCTAAAGAGACTTTGAAAATGTTCAGCCCAACGATTTAGGATGGAGGCTTTATCAGTAATTAATGTTTGACCATCTGTACTGTATAAGGAGCTTTGGACCTGGTAAGTAGGTCCAAACACTGCTTTAAGAGCTTCATAAAATCCTCTATGATCACCCAGATCTGCACAGCGTTGTGTCTTTTCTGCTAAGTTGATCCACCACTTGTTCTGCATGTCTCGGAGTTTTTGTTGTAGTTTGCTACATGTGAGGCGGAAAGCTGCTTTTCTTACATGACAGGTTGGCTGGGCGAGGTATGCCTGGTGAGCAGCTCTCTTCCTTGCCAACAGCTCCTGGATCTCTTGGTTGTTTTCATCAAACCAGTCTTGATTTTTCTTGTGGGAGAACCCGAGGGATTCTTCTGCAGACTGGAGGATACTGTTTTTGATATGTTGCCAAAGCACTGTAGGAGAAGGATCTGTAGGATGGTCTTCAAGTTTCGTTTGTAGGTTTGCCTGGAAGTTGTCTCTCATGGTAGCTTGTTGAAGATTGTTGACTTGGAGCCTCTTCTTTAAGATGCCACCCCTCTTAGGTTTGAACTTAAGATGAAGATTTAGTTTACATCTGACGAGGCGATGATCTGTTTGGCATTCTGCACTGGGCATCACTCGGGTATGACGGACATCACGAATGTCTCTCTGACGGACTAGAACGTAGTCAATGAGGTGCCAATGTTTGGATCGGGGATGCATCCAGGTTGTCTTCAAGCTATCTTTCTGCTGAAAGATTGTGTTTGTAATAGTCAGCTGTTGTTCTGCACAGAACTCTAGCAGGAGGCGTCCGTTATCATTGCAATTTCCAACACCATGCTTGCCTAAGACACCTTTCCAGGCTTCGGAATTCTTTCCTACTCTGGCATTGAAGTCACCAAGTATAATAATTTTATCTTCTACAGGGACTTTTTGTATGAGTTGGCGTAGGTCTGTGTAGAATTTGTCTTTCTCTACAGGGTCGGCTTGCATAGTTGGGGCATATACACTAAAGAGAACAACATGTGGGAGGCGTAAGGAAATAATGCGATCAGAGTGTCCTGTTGGCAAGGTTTCGAGTTTAGAGGCAATGGAGTTTTTAATCATGAAGCCTACTCCTGAAAGATGTTTTTCGGTTTTGGGTTTGCCAGACCAGTAAAGTGTGTAGCCGGCGCCATGTTCTTTAAGGCTGCCTTCCTCATGGAAGCGAACTTCACTAAGAGCAGCGATGTCAATATTAAGCCGTGATAGTTCAAGGGCTATTAGGGCAGAACGACGCTCAGGCCGTCCACTATCTTTAGAGTCTTGCATGGTTCTGATGTTCCAGCATGCAAGTGTCAGTTTATTTACACCTTTGGAGGCCGGTGTGTGCCTTTGTTTCTTTGCCTTGGTTTGACCGCATCAGAAGATTCCCGTTGGCCGCGGCTAGCCAACCAGGTAGTTGGGGATGAGCTTTCTTTAGGCCACCTTTTCTAGGCCCCTCTCCATATGGAGCAAGCAGTGCTCTCCTTAAAAAAGGCTGCTTGGTCGTTCAGAATGCTGCCGAACAAGACTGTCATCTCCCGGGTCAGGCTTGAGCGACCAATGTCCTGAACCGCCTGCATGCAGGGTTGGGGCTGCGGCTTCCAGTGCATCTTTACACCTGCCGGTTTCGTCCCTCGCCAGTCGCTACAGGGCTTTTTTGGAAATGGATTTGTCCTTCGAGCCTGTGCAATGGATTTTTCTGGTGAAGCGCAGCGTGCACAGGACTGGCCTCACCCTTTAAACCAGAGATTCATCTGCCGTGGCCTTGCAAGCATGGACGTGGCAGCGAGGTCCTCGGGCCGTAGGTTTGATTAGAGTTTCCTTCTCTTAGATGGTTGACCTTACAGGGTTGGACGAGCACCATCTGCCCGGGTTTGGGATTAGAGTTTTCCTTCTCCTAGGACGGTTGCCACAAGGCTAGAGAGCCCATCCTGCCCTTTGACGCTCTTTGTCAGACCCTTCGGTTTTGACCTGTCTGGCATGGGAGACCCTACCGGTGGCTATTATGCCACCGCCAGCATAGCTCAAAACGTCATTAGGGTACGCAAGCCTCTCTCCCACGACAAGGGGGCGTCACTGGAGAGGATGACATATTTATCAAAATCAGGCAACAGATAACTCGTCAGAAACCATCCCACAAACAGATTTAAATCTTAAAGAATCTTGTAGGTTATACAAAAGATATTAATCAACAGCCTTTCACATAATTTTAACCCCACTGATTTGCTAGAAAACCGAAGTATATACAGTACAATTGTCCCTCCATATCCATGGAGTTGGTATCTACTGATTTAAGCAACCACTGCTTGAAAATATTCTTTAAAAAATAATAATCCAAAAAGCAAACCTTGATTTTGCCATCTTATATAATATAAGGGAGACCATTTTGCTATGTCATTGCATATAATGGGACTTGAGTATTCATGGATTTGGGTATCCATGGGGGGTCCTGGAACCAAACCTCTGCGGATACCAAGGGCCCACTGTACTATGTAAATATTCCAGTATCACTTGGAAATGCAATTTTGTAAACATCTGAACAAGAAAAAAAATGAATGGATGGAGGCAAGCTGATATTCTTCAAATAACTGATGCGCTGCCACATAGAACAGGATAAACACGAAGCTGTACAGTGCATATAATAGGAACAGGGAATGTGAGAAGCATGAATTGAGGAAGCTAGTAACTGTAAAACAAGAAATGGGCCATATAAGCATTGCAAAATTTGGTGTGAGTGAGCTAAGGTGTGTGGGAATGAGATATTTTCAGTCATATAATTACACGGTGTTTTTCTCTGGAAATGACAATCTAGAAGAGAGATGGCATTAATAGTGATATAAGATGTAGCAAAAGCAATCAGGGTATATAATGCAATGTCTGACCAAATAATTTCAGTAAGGCTGCATTGAAAACCTATCGATGTAAATACAGTCCAAGTTTATGTTTCAACTGCAGAGGCAGAAAAGGCGGGGAGGAAGGAAAGCTAGCCAAAAATGCTCAGAAAAGTGAATGGCGGATGAAAAGGAGAACAACCATATTCCAGATGAATTGACTCAGTCAAGGCAGCCATGACTTTGAACTTGCAAGACCAGAGTGAGGCTGTTGATGAGGAGAGTTCCTGTAGACCTCTCACACACAGGGTCACCATAAGTCAAAGCCAACTTGGTGGCAAACAAAAATATAGCCTACAGACCCCATCCATGGCATTGCCACCCATCCCCCCCACTGGCAACAAAGCCTTAAAATTATTTTAAACTGTTTAACACTGTAACTCTGCCAATAAGTGAATTGTTCTGATTGTGTCTTCATTTTAGCTTGGCTATTTGTATGAAGGACATTTTTAATTGCTTCTAACAAGCAATTATGGTAGGGTTAGCGACTTTACTAATTGTATAATAAGCCCACATTTCACTTTTGATTAGGAGTAAGAAAGTTTTAAAAAGCAGAGGTACATGCAATTTTGAATAGCGCTGGATTAAAAGAACATTAACCATCTGCACAGAAACAAATTTGCAACCGTAAGAAAAAAACAGGCTGAAACATGCCAGAAACAGACAAACAAAAAAGAAGATTCCAGGAGGGCGGGAAAAAACAGGAAAGTGCATACATAGATCTCTCTCTCTGGCTTTTCTTCGCAAATGAAGATTCAGGAAGGACTCATCCCGCACTTTCTGCAAGCGCGCTGATGACTAAAAAGGCCAATCCGAGATAAACAAGTCCGGTTGCAGAAAGCACAGCAGAAGGTCTCCTTGGGTGATGTTTCTGGGTTGTGATTCTTTCTGCATTGTTGTTTCTCTTCAAGACTTGTTCGGCTGAGTTCTCAAATAAGGCTGCAGCATTGTGGATAGTGCGTCTCCATGCCTCCTGATGTGAGGCCAGGGCGGACCATTGTTGGTGATCAATTTGGCCGAGCCTGAGGTGTTGTTTCAGGGAGTCCTTGTATTGCTTTTTTGGAGCACCCCTCTTACTCTGACCTGTGGCGAGTTCACCATAGAGTACAATTTTGGGGAGGCGATGGTCCTCCATCCTAGAAACGTGCCCTGCCCAGCCGCAGCTGTGTTCTCAATATCATGGCCTCAATGCTGGTAATCCCTGCTTGCTCAAGGACAGCAACATTCATCACATAGTCAGTCCAGTGTATATTTAGGATTGTGCATAGACAGCGCTGATGAAAGCATTCGAGGAGTCGTAGATAGCTCGTTTATAAAATGAATATGGTTTTTGAAGCCCCTTTTAAAAAAATACTCAATTTAAAGTCTTCATTATATTTGCATGAGAGTAAGATCTTTTATTTATTTAAGCTTTTGCAATGATTGACTCTATCAGCAATGTCTGTTACCCTATAACTTCACATCACTGCAGATCTATGATCCCATGAATATATGGAAAATAAGGACATTGGCAATTACCTTGTAGCAGGTCAGAGTGTATTTCCATCATCTTCTAACCCAATACTCTGGCTAGCAGAGGTTCAGCCAGAAGTCTTTTTTTTATCACCTGGGACTCTTTCACACTACATAATTATAATGCTATGATTCCACTTTAACTGCCATGGCTGCATCTTATCGCATCTTGGGCTTTGAAGTTTAGAGGCACTAGAAGAGCTCTCTGAGAATTCTAAGTATATTATCAGACAGGAACACAAACAGCGTTCCTGTCCTACAATTTCCAATCCTACCCGTCCTGAAACAATAACTCTCCCCACTGCCCTTACCTTCTCTCCTGTTGTTCAGGCAGCACAGGAGTGAACAGAGCTCTAACGATATCTTAAAATTGTCGGTGTCCCTTCCTCCAATTTTCATACCTTCTTCATAGAATCATAGAATCATTGAGTTGGAAGAGACCACAAGAGCCATCCAGTCCAATCCCCTGCCATGCAGGATAAACAATCAAAGCATTCCTGACAGATGGCCATCCAGCCTCTGCTTAAAAACCTCCAAAGGAGACTTCACCACACTACGTGGCAGTACATTCCACTGCCAAACAGCTCTTAGTGTCAGGAAGTTCTTCCTAATGTTTAGATGGAATCTCTTTTCCTGTAGTTTGAGTCCATTGCTATGTGTCCTAGTTTCTGGAGCAGCAGAAAACAAGCTTGCTCCATCATCAGTATGACATCCCTTCAAGTATTAAACATGGTTATCATGCACCTCTCAACCTTCTCTTCCCCAGGCTAAACATACCCAGCTCCCTAATCTGTTCCTCATAGGACATGGCTTCCAGACCTACTACCATCCTGGTTGCCCTACTCTTCGAGTCTAATCCTGCTTTTCCATATAAGCTGTTTTATGTATATATTGAACAGATGGAGTGATAGAATGTAGCCTTTGTCTGACTCCTTTGCCAACTGGGCAACATCTTCTTTCTCCATATTCTCTACTGAAGGAAACACATGGGTCTCCAGATGTTGTTGGAGGGCAACTCTCATCATCCCTAACCAGCATAGTAAAGGACTATGGGCCTTGCAATTCAACATCATTAGAAGGACCACACATTTCCCACCACTAGTGCAAATTGTTTGTGGGCCTGTATTATTGGAGCTCTCTTATGATGGTATGATTTTAGGCATTTCATAAAGGAAGATGTAGCAAGGAATGAGGTATTCATCACTAGAGAGGCAAAAAGCCTTGATATGCTATATATCAGAAACCCACTACAGTCTGTTGACTGTTAAATGACTTATTAACAATGTTTGCTTATGGTGAAGTGGCCTCCAGTAGAGGAAGACACTGATCATGACATTAATGGGTGGGAAAGCATCAAAGGAGAAAATTAAATAGTTACCCAGACTGTTTTGGAAGAGCCAGCAATTGACTTGTGTTTATCACCATCTGGGATGGCAGCAGAAGCAGCATGATAGAATAACAGAGTCTGCCAGCCATGAACAAGGGGGCACTAGGCCGAGTAGATCGCATACTGATTTGCAAGTGTGAATGTGAAGTCGAAGGCTTTCATGGTTGCATCCATAGATTTTCCTTGGGTTTTTTTCCAGGCTGTGAGGCCGTATTCTGGAAAAGTTTCTTTCTGACATTTCACCTGCATCTGTGGCTGGCATCTTCAAAGAATGGTTGGGTAGGAGTGTGTGTGGAGTTTATATACTGTGAGCCCCTGTTGGGGAGTATATGTACATTTGTGTAATTGAATGGTTAGTTTCTGGGTATAGAAATGCAAGGCTCATTAGTGTCTGTTTGGCTAATGGTTGGTTGATGAGCCATTATCTGCTGGGAATACCCCTGTCCCTGGGTGGAATTCTTTTGTAAGTATTGAGTTTTGATTCTATTGTTCTTCAAAACTGAGAGTCAGATTTTGTTTACTTTTAAGGTTTATTCTTTCCTGTTGAAGTTGTCCAGGTGTTTGTGTATTTCAGTAGTTTCTCTGTGCATTCTGACAGGATAGTTGTTGGCCTGGCCTAGAATTTCTGTGTTTTCACATAATTTTTTTGGTTGGTCTATAGATTGTTTGGAGGTTGTGTTTCCTCATCAGTTTCCCTATTCTGTCTGTGACTCCTTTGATGTATGGTAAAAATTCTTTCCCTTTGGGTGGCTGTTTTTCTTTTTCATTCCTGTGTTTTTTTCTGGGTCTGGCGCTCTTGTGATGTCTGATCTGGAGTAACCATTAGCCTGTAGGGCCCAGGTTAGGTGCCTCAGTTCGTCCTCCAGGTAGTGGGGTTCACAGATCCTTTTTGCACGGTCTACCAATGTTTTTATTGTGTTTCTAAAAAATCCAAGAAATGCTATGCTCAGCGAAGGACAAAAGAGACGCTCTCACAGCTGCAGGAGTTTACCGCATACCATGCAGCTGTGGACAAGTTTACAAAGGGACCACTAAACGCAGTGTGCAAACACGAATCAAGGAACATGAGAGACATTGCAGACTGGGCCAGCCAGAAAAATCAGCAGTAGCAGAACAAGTTATAAACCAACCTGGACACAAAATGCTATTTAAAAACACTGAAATTCTGGACCAGGCCAACAACTATCATGTCAGAATGCACAGAGAAGCTATTGAAATCCACAAACACCTGGACAACTTCAACAGGAAAGAAGAGACCCTAAAAGTAAACAAAATCTGGCTCCCAGTTTTGAAGAACAATAGAATCAAAACTCAACACTTACAAAGGAATTCCACCCAGGGAAAGGGGGAGTTCCAGCAGATAATAGCCCATCAACCAACCATTAGCCAGACACTAACAAGCCTTGCATTTCTATACCCAGAAACTAACCATTCAATTGCACAAATTTACATATACTCCCCAACAGGGGTTCACAGCATATAAACTCCACATAGGCTCCTAACCAACCATTCTCTGAAGATGCCAGCCACAGATGCAGGCGAAATGTCAGAAAGAAACTATTCCAAAACACGGCCTCACAGCCCGGAAAAAAAAAACAAGGAAAAGTGTGAATGTTACTCCTTTGGCTTTTTATCTATTGAGCTTCACTGGACTGTAGAAGGAAGGGTGGGAAGCCAGAAAAGAATAAAATTAGTCCCAACAAGCCAGTGACCAGACTGTGTATGCATGTAAATGCCATAATTACAGTGTGATAGTCAGAACTTTGAACACTACCATATATATATATATATATATATATATATATATATTTAAATCAAAGGTTACTGTAATAATTGCTGACATATCAGGCATGCTTGATGTCACCAATATGCATTTGAAGGAACCAAACTGTTCAGACCAATTCCAGCGCAAATTGATTGCAAGGTGTTAAGAATCTGTATCTAGCACAGAAAGGTATATCCAGACAGCTGCACTTTTGTGTAGGTATATTTTTACAAAAACGTCTTCTAAAAATGTACCTACAAGTACTTTTAAAATTAAAATACCTTATTGGGAGGGCCACATCTCCCTGAATGAGCCTACCTGTGTCTTGAGATCTTCTGGATAGGCCTTTCTCTCTGTCCCACCACCTTCACAGAGATATCTACTAGAATGGGAGAAGGCCTTCTTGGTGGCTGCTCCCAGGCTCTCGCACCCTCCCTAGAGAGGTTAGATGTACAGCCTCCTTGCTATCCTTGCATAGGCAGCAAGTAAAGACGGTTTTGTTTCTGGCAGGACTGAGGGTTGGCTGCTTGGGGGAAGAGGCCTTTCATGTGTGCTGTGTTCTTTGTATTTGCTGTTCTTTTTAATGGTTATGTTTTAATTTAATTGATAGTTTAATTATATTTTTATCTTTTGTATGATGTTTTAACTTTTGTAAGCTGCTTTAACAACAACAACGGTCCTCTACACACCTACCTTAAAAACAGTTCATTATTAACATCCTCTGGCTTTTCTTCACAAACAAAGATTCAGGAAGGACTCATCCCGCGCTTTCTGCAAGCACGCTGATGACTAAAAAGGCCAATCCGAGATAAACAAGTCCAGCTGCAGAAAGCACAGCAGAAGGTCTCCTTGGGTGATGTTTCTGGGTTGTGATTCTTTCTCCGTTGTCGTTTCTCTTCAAGATTTGTTCGTCGTGAGTTCTCAAATAAGGCTGCAGCATTGTGGATAGTGCGTCTCCATGCCTCCCGATGTGAGGCCAGGGCGGACCATTGTTGGTGATCAATTTGGCCGAGCCTGAGGTGTTGTTTCAGGGAGTCTTTGTATCGCTTTTTTGGAGCGCCCCTCTTACGCTGACCCGTGGCGAGTTCACCGTAGAGTAGTATTTTGGGGAGGCGATGGTCCTCCATCCTAGAAATGTGCCCTGCCCAGCGCAGCTGTGTTCTCAATATCATGGCCTCAATGCTGGTGATCCCTGCTTGCTCAAGGACAGCAACATTCGTCACATAGTCAGTCGAGTGTATATTTAGGATTGTGCATATACAGTGCTGATGAAAGCATTTGAGGAGTTGTAAGTGGTGGTGATACATACTGTGGTCAATAAATGGTCACCAAGTGCTATAAAAAGCTGTCTGTTATGTTCATGCCCTGTGTTGATCTCAGATTATAAGTCAATTTCTCCATGAGAGCCAACTTCCACATGTGTGCTTTCAAAACATCAGCAGTCCTCCAAGATCTTAAGGTAGTATATTAGCCTTGGATCATCCTCAAGAAATAAAGGCTCCTTTGTTAAGAATGGATGGAAGAATGCTCACTTTATGACCAAAGCATCAACAGGTACTTAACATTGTTAGCATTGTTATAGCATGACTGGCGCCATAAAGGATTTAATGATTAGGTGGCCTTTTTTTGTTTGGAGGTTTTGTTTTGTGGTTTTGGCTTTCAAATGGTGCCTGCTATAGCTGAAGCTTTGATTCAAGAGTTGCAGTGTTTTTTAATCACTATAGATGTCACCTTAATGGGCAATTTACCTTCACAGTTGAGGCCTACAGACTACTTGGGAGGTTCTGCAAACACACAAAAAAACAGGCAAATAAAAAGTAAGGAAACATATTAATATCATGTAATTTTAAAAAAATTAGAAAAAATTAGTTATAATAAATCTCAAACAATCAATAGTTCATATATAAAAAAATATAATCCAAACAGTTCAGTAATAATAGGTGTGATGGTCTGCTGTGTGTCAATCTTTAACCGGAGAAATATTGATGACCATGGATCTTTATATTCAATAAAACAAGTGCTAGATGGGATTTGACATTGTTGTCTTCTTCACTGGCCAATATTCAGTGGGCAGTACTCAGAGGCTGTGGGTACTAAAGGCAAGAGGCATGTCTCTGAGGAATTCCACACTAATGTGCTTCTCTGCTGGGACACACTGGAAGATCTAAGAACGTCAATATTTATATAGGATCTATTGATTATTTGGCTGATTTATTGTAACTTTCTAAAATTAGCTAATTACAGTATTTCCTTATTTTGCCTGTTTGTCTGCTTTTGACTGGCTTTGTGAGTCAGGTCTTATACCTCTCTTTTTCTTTTGTTGTGTTTTATCAGATTCTGCAAGAGATTAACATAAGAAACTATCTTAAACCAAGTCATGGTATCTTTCCCCTTATTGACAAACAGCAGCTTCCCAGCCACTAAGGCAAGTGAATGGGGGGGGAAAAAGGAGCCACCAGTTTGCTATAAGTGAGGCTTCTTAGGGTACAACCCCCCCCCCATGTGATGCAGGTTAACAAATCTGTTGCCAGGAAGGAAGCCTTTTTAATCCTCTGCAGCATGAAGAGAGTTTTGCGCACCTTACACACTAACAAATTTATTATGGCATGATATTTTTATTGGCACTATCCACTTCCACCAGATGCATGCTGTATAATTTGTATTTTGCATATTAAGTTCACAAACTAATATGCAAAATACAAATTATATACTCCCTGAAATATAGAAAGTGCAGTACTTTAACAGTGGCCGTTTGCAAAACACTGTTGGGTGATAAGATAGGCAGACCCAGAGGCCAACCCTGTCCCCATGTCCAATTCTGGTGACACTATCGCATGACCTAATTGTGTCATCTAAAATACCTGGAATCCATATAGCTGATCATCTTACAACTTGATACGGGCCATCTATATAGCGCGATCCGAACACAAATTAACTTCTGAAGTTTGAACCCCATGCTAGGAGAAAGGCAGGATATTAAATAAATAAATACAGTACATACATAAATAAATAAAATATGTATTCCAAAATCAGAATCCCAGAATCTAGAAGCAGGGGGTAAAATTTCCAACCTCCCCCCACCCCCAAGACTGTTTATGACCATAAAGTATCCATACTAGAACAAAGGAACTGGAAAGACAAATGCAGAATTGCTGACCAGTTCATGAAGAGATTTCAATTTATTTCCTCTGGCTTCAACAGAAACAAAAGAACTGTATCACCCAACATATGATCAGTTCACCAGTACAATGCAGTCCCTATGTTATTATCAAACAGTGCATTGTAAAACATCTATTATTAGGCTCTGTCAAAGTGTTGCCAGAGTGGGCATGGGAGCATAGCTTGTATCAGGGTCTGCCTGTGTTATTAACTGTTTTCTTAGTGACCATGGTTACAGTATTTCTCATTCCTGCATTTTCTGTATTTCAGTTTCCCATGAGCTGCTTTTCCCCTTGGCATGTGTATACAGTATTCATTTGTCAAATTGGTTACTACTTCCTGCGCTTGATAAAATGGACAAAATGTCTACAGAAGTTGACACCCTAACAAATTTGGCTAGTCTTTAAGATGCTGTCCAACTGTTCCTTTTGCCTTGCAGAAGTATCTCATTGCCTTATGTTCTGCTTGAATATTAGTAGAGAACATGTATGTTATCAGAAAGAAACCAGACTCAGCTAGTGCTGGCACTGGAATTCTTCATGTAACAGCACAGTGAACTTCTTTTATTTAGGATGCCTGCCTTCATGTAAATGGCTGGCAAGCAGTGGCCATAAATAAGGCATCACCCAGTTCAGTGCACGCATCCTGTTGCACTGAACAGCGAAACTTAGGAAACTTGATTATTTTCACCCATTTCTTGGTAAAGAAGGGAAACAGTGAAAAAAAGTCAGGAGGGGTTCAATTAATTGGTGGACCATGTCCCGCACATGGAGATACATCCAAAAATATTGAGACCATCATATTTATTTGTACCTTTATGGATCTGAAACATGGGTCACCTATCGCCACCACCTATGACTCCTCGAGCGCTTTCATCAGCGCTGTCTACGCACAATCCTAAATATACACTGGACTGACTATGTGATGAATGTTGCTGTCCTTGAGCAAGCAGGGATCACCAGCATTGAGGCCATGATATTGAGAACGCAGCTGCGCTGGGCAAGGCACGTTTCTAGGATGGAGGACCATCGCCTCCCAAAAATACTACTCTACGGTGAACTCGCCGTGGGTCAGCGTAAGAGGGGCGCTCCAAAAAAGCGATACAAAGACTCTCTGAAACAACATCTCAGGCTTGGCCAAATTGATCACCAACAGTGGTCCGCCCTGGCCTCACATCGGGAGGCATGGAGACGCACTATCCACAATGCTGCAGCCTTATTTGAGAACTCACGACGAACAAATCTTGAAGAGAAACGACAACGCAGAAAGAATCACAACCCAAAAACATCACCCAAGGAGACCTTCTGCTGTGCTTTTTGCAACCGGACTTGTTTATCTTGGATTGGCCTTTTTAGTCATCAGCGCGCTTGCAGAAAGCGCGGGATGAGTCCTTCCTGAATCTTTGTTTGCGAAGAAAAGCCAGAGAGAGAGAGAGAGAGAGAGAGAGAGAAGCACATGCTTGATACTATTGTATCAGAACTTCCCCCAGTGCAAAACTGCAACTTTTGGCAGGACAGATTCCAAAATAGCATTACAAAGAAAGGATATTCTGAACAGCTTCTGAATGGAGTTCCTAATCAGCATGTGAATAGTCTTAATCTTTTCTTTTCTGTTCCCTACAAAACCCAGGGTCATGAGATTGTGGGCACCATAGATTCAGTATATATCTCAGCATCATGGGAATATGCAACAGCTTTGCATCTCAGAGAAGGGGTTGTGTTAGTCTGCTGGAAGAGTGAAGAAAAAGACAAAAATATCTGGAGCTTTTTTTGAGGGAGCAGGGAATAGAAGTATCTATAGATTAAAGGAGAAGTATAAATTAAAGAAGTCAATACTGTATTTGTTACTGATTGATAAAATTTGTATCCTGCCTTTCTCCTGACATAGGACACAAGACGGTTTATAGCAAGGTTAAAGAAGATAGATCTAAAAACCTGAAGATGATAAAAGTGGAAGTTAAGTTAAAAATTAAATAAGCTATCATATTAAAACACAATTTAAAACATATAAAAACATTTAGAAACATTACAATAACATAAAAAATGCAGCATAAAATTCTTCTCTATTGCAGGCCCATAGGATTTCTATCATATCCTAATGATAATTGATCAATGCTTACTATTGTTGTGTGCCTTCAAGTTTTTCCAGCTTATAGTGACCCTCAGGCAAACCTATCAGGGCCTTTTCTGAGGCGCAGAGTGTAAGACTTGCCTAAAGTTACCCAGTGGGATTTCATGGCTAAGTGGGGATTTGAATCCTAGTCTCCAGCGTCGCAGTCCAATGCTCAAACCACTATGCCACACTGATTTACTAGGACCAAAAATGATCCTGAAGGATGTGAGCTTTTGCCTTCTACAGAACTGTTCCTCAGGTTAGATGGTACAAAAAACAGGAGGGGAGAAAATGTGTAAGGCCATAAATTAGGGAAGATGTTACAGCCAGGAGGACTGATCCTTAGCCTAAAGATGGAGATAGCAAACTGAAGGAATCACTGACAGGTGTACAAGTACAAGGTTATACTGAGCTATGTGCATTTTAACTAAGAACCATTAGTTGGTCCTCATTACTGAAAACACAAATGTTGGCTACGCTTCAAGAGATCCATTGCCTTGGATGAAACAACACAAGTTCATGAGTCAGCACAGAGCAGAAATGCAACATGAGAACCTTTACAGGAGCAAAGCTGGAGATTTCAGTTTTAGGTGGTTTAACCTCTGTTCTGTTTATTCATTCTACAATGTCTACTCATGCATCAGCCATGGCTATATTGACCCACTTCAAGGATTCGCAGCATAAAAGGGAGAGGAACGATAAAAGCAGCCTTGTGGCACCTTTAAGATTAACCAGTTTATTTCAGCATAAGCTTTTGTGGGCTACAGCACACTTCTTCAGACTATCAAAGCTTATGCTGAAATTAATTGGTGAGTCTTAAAAGGTACCACAAGACTACTTTATTCTTTCCTCCCCATTTTAATTATTGAATCAGCCTAACATGAGCATCTCTGAAAATTCACACTGAAGGGTTTGGTTTGGAAGAAGACACCAGTTTAATTATGGAAGTGGCAACATGACTGACTTCGTTGTTCATCTGTGACAAATAATAAAATGTTTTATTATTTGCCATAGATAATAAAATCTTCATTCTCTGGAGATGCCAGCCACAGATGCAGGTGAAATGTCAGAAAGAAACTATTCCAGAACACAGCCTCACAGCCCAGAAAAAACTCAAGGAAAATCTAATAAAATGTTTTTATTTAATATTCAGTCATATGCCACTCGACAATGCAATGGCCTCCCAGCTGCAGGGGTTCCTGGATGAGACATATTATCTAGATCTGTTTCAGTCTGGCATCAGGCCCAGTTGAGCAACAGAAACTGCTTTGGTGGATGATCTTTTCTGGGAGCAGGACAAGCAGAGTGTTGGTTCTGCTGGACCTCTTAGTGGCTTTCCATACTGTCAACTATAGTATCCTTCTGGGTCACCTAGTTACAGAGGCTCCAAACTCACTTGGAGGGCAAATACTACACAAAACAGCTGGGAAAGGATGTTCAAGAGTGTTGGTGTCCAGTGCCATCAGTATGCTGATGACTGACATCTCTGATCTTCTATCTCAATCCAAGGAAGCTGATTCAGTTCTAAACAGGTGCCTGTTGACAGCAATGGACTGGAGGAGGGTGAACAAACTGAAGCACTAAAATGTCAAAATTAATTACAGATTAGTGTGTCTGAGAATATCATGAATACAGACACATTGTTATCTGTGTCTTGAATTGTGGTGTTGCTCTAAGTTTGAGAAAAGTCACAAAACAGACACCCTTAAATATCAGAAAAGACATAGCTAACATAATTCAGGTTTATTCTACAGCTTTTGCTCAATGCCAGTGATACAGTTTATGAGAGTTTCCACTAAATACAAGTTCATCTTCAGATTCCAATGACTGTATGGTTAGTGAAAGACAATTCACAGTTAATAAATTAAGTCAGTCGGCAGTTTTGGACCATGCGTAGGAGGAAGGAATCAGCAACAGTCAGACAGCAAAAACAGGGAAGAACTGTCTTAAGGAAAATGTCTATGACAGTTGCTATTGCCATCTTCTGGCAGGAGAGTCTCCTAGTTCATTTTTATCAAATAAAAAGAAAACAGAAAATATTTTGCCAAATGAATGTCTAATCTAGTTATCTAATCTAACATGAATAGCAGTTCTGATTCAATCCACCTTTGTACGTTCAGATAAGCTATTTATTGCTTAAAGAAATGTCAGTGCAAATGTGTTCTTTATCATGTTTTCACACTTACAGGATCAACTGGAATGTGTGTTGCAATCCATCATTCAAGCCTGACCAAAGCATTTCTGGATCTGAAAAGATGTTATAATCTCAGGCTTTGTTCCAGAGATGATGCTCAAAGATAGGTATGGGTCAGAACTATAATTAATAAAAAGCCAACATGGCCATCAGAAGCAATTACTTTTGTGGCTTAACCAAATATACAAGGTATACAAATATATGTATTACCAGAACCATAATTCAGAAAGATTATATTCCTATAGCAGCATCAGTTTTTATTATTCATGGTTAATTCCAGCTTTTCACCATCTATTTTAATTTGCTAGATCCAATAGAAGAAAAATACATTTGTCTGGTTTGCAGCAGGATCACTTTATAGCACATAACATGCAGCCTCTATGAAAAGGCAAGCAGTGGCAAGTTTAAAAATAGTGCCTTAAACGTACTTCATAGTATTTCAGTATAGATACATAAGGAGAAACTCTTGTGGCTCAGAAAACTAGCCAGTGCTAAGTGCATAATCATTCAAGATGGGTAGCCATTTCCCATGGTAATACACTGTAAATCTGTAATATAATTCCAGTTCTCCTTTGTGGGCATGAACTCTTTTGAATATAATAAATTTCCTATTTTACAAGAAGAACTCACATGGCTTATGGGAGCAAAAACTATTGGTTCATGAAATATCTTAATCCACTGCATTACACATTTTATGTAAGCCATTTGCTTGGTCCTAGAATAAACTGTTAATGAGGAAGACATTAAGACAATGAAATATAAGGAGTCTGACTCCAAGGACTATATAAAACAAATTTGCTCTGTTTTAATAAGTCAAGTATTAATACATGGCAGGTACAACTTACGTAAAAGAGTGAATTGCCTCATGTTTAGACCAGAGTTAGTACAGATTCCAAGTACCTGTATCTCGTATATTCACTCTGCAATGATTATCTAGTCGCCAGATATAGCGCTAACAGTCATAAGGAGAGAACTGAGTAAAGCACATTTAAGATAGTTTTTTCTTAAAGTTATAAAAAGTTATTACTTCTGTAAGCTTCTTAAACTTACTTATAAATGATTTTTTTCACCTCCAAACAAGTATCAGACTTTAAAAAATTGCAGTAGCACACACTCACACTCAAAGAAAGCATGCAAACAATGGCTGGTAAAAAATCCTGCATAAAATTGTGCACTCTTTCTACTAAGTGCCACCTTTGAACACCAAGCTTTTCTTAGTGCATTGGCTGCTGATCTGTAGGGGAAAACAGCAAAAATGCATCTTCTAGTATCTAAGCTCCTTGGGAATTTGAGGCAAAAGTCTCAGTTATAATTAAAATTTTAAACCTGCTTCTAGAAGTACAAACAGAATTCAATAAAATACCAGGATACAGTGAAGAAAGAAATGATAAGCTCTACCCTGTGCCACACACTTAAAAAAACTAGACAAACAATCTTGGATTTTATTAATACATCCTTTTTTAAAGTTTTTATTTCCGAAAGCAGCTCTTTATGAAAATCAAAAGCAGTTCCTGAGTAACTGCAGTAAACAGTGTCTTTTAAAAATATATATATGTATATATTTGCCACTTAACTCTTCTCTGGTTTGGTTCCTTTTAATTCCCTAGTTTTCAAGTTTGATGTCTGTTCCTTTCCCCAAAGTGTGCAAGTACAGTTAGCATCATTTCAAAAGTCCACATGATGCTGTCTTTCCCTGCAATGTCTGTAAGTTGTACACACTGTGTTCATACAGCTATTGCAAACTTTTTCCCACTCAGAAAGTTTGTCATCACTGGATCTTCACGTTTTCTTCAGCATACGGCGGGATTGCCACGTGTGGAATTTATTATAAGCTGTTTGCAGCATCTCTTCTATATGACTTATCAGCTGAAAGAGACAACAACTGTTAAAATTATCAGGAAAAATATTGTTCATGAATATTGAAGGCAAGCATTCAAACTGTGCTGATAGTAAAAAAGTAGAAACAGCAAGAGTTCAATGGTATTAGAGATGCTAAACCTAGACAGCTAGGATCAAAGGTTCCATTTTAAGATCACTTTTTTAAAAAAATGTGTGAATGATATAACTATTATTACTGGTCAAAAACTTGGCAGCAGTAGTAAATACAACCAATACACAGCAGCAAATTAAAGGAGAAGTCATTGTAAAGAACTTACACAAAAAGAGACCAATCTTATTCTTAGGATGGACTAGCAAATCTCCCTGATTCAGAGGCAATAGACAGACATGATGGTACAGCTTAGAGACATAACAAACATGACAGTGACCCCTAAAGTTAACACTATATTAACCAAGGCAGACAGGATATTTTGATCCCCTTCACCCTGGGTCCCATTTTGTTGCAGAATCCACCCATAAACAGATCTACAAAGTAGGCATTTTAGGACATTGTCACCACAGGAGATAAGGCTGACATTAAACAATGCCCCTGAGTTTCAGCCATCTCCCATGTACATTTAAACACCCCCCCCCCCCGACAAATATAGTATTTAAGACAGTTTTTCCTGCAAATAAAGGAAGGAAACAGGTACTTGAAACAAATGTTTCATCTCATGAGAATATGCTTTTTCTGACTCTGGGGGTTTGGGTACTGTGGAATATCTTCAATTTCTACACTCACAAGCACTTTTGTGGATGTGGAGGAATTTATATCCTGTATTGGAATACATGGGAATTCTCACTGGGGTCAGAAAGTGGTCCAGATTAAATAATGCTATACAATTTTTCATCAGCCTGGATGAGAGTTAGGTCCCCACTTTTAAAAAGTTCAGTGATGCTGTCCAATCTACAAGGCCCCTTGTTATAATGAGATAAACTGGTGAATATAGTTGCTCACATAGCAATTGGTCATTTGAAAAGCGAGGTGGCTGGTTCCAGGAACTATAAAAGGAAGTGTTTTTTACTACTGCAATTAATCACTGAGGAAGAAAGTTACTAAAATGTTGGGCTTTCACAAAAATAAACAGTCTCTTTTTAATTTTCTGTTACTGGTCTTTTCCTGCATTTCCTAGACCTCTCTTGTTGTTGGTAGGACTTCAGCCTCTAAAAAGCTCATTAATTTTACGAATGTTCTTTGTTATTTTTTAACAATGCCATTTGAATTATAGGGACAATAAATTGTGCAACCCTACTACCATGTATGTAAAAGAAAAGAGTGGCATTTCTTTACTTACATTTGTGCTTAAATACTGTCTTCGAATTTTGTCTTGGAATGGACTGAGTTTTGTAACTTGAAATCTTTCCAAATTACTCCTCATTTTCACAACCTGAAAAGGAGAAAACATCAAATGATTAAATGACATTTGCTTTATGTAAATTGTTTCTTCAAGCTTGTAAGTGATTTAGGTATCCATTATTGCAAATACTACATATTTTGCAAAAATGTAGGCATGTACTATTTTCTCGTTAAGATTGTTTTGAAGTGTTACTCTTTAAAACTGAATGACACATTTAAGCATAGTGACTGTCTACAGCAACACACACGCTGAAATAATTCTGATAATGTATTACATGCTCATCTTCATTTTCGAAGCACCTTTTAAAACCAAGAAGGCAGTATCACTATTTGAAATCCAAAAAAGACACAAAAACCCTGCTGGAATAGAAGGCTACGTCATGTAGTACAGTTGTCCCTCCACATTCGCGAACTTGGCATTCGCGGTTTTGATTATTCGCGGTTTTGGGAGGGCCCCCCCAAAACCGCGACATGGGGCCCCCGGAGGCCCCGTGAAAGCCTTGGGAGGGAGGGGAGAGGGCTGGGAAGGCCTCCGCGGGGCCTTCGGAGACCCTCCGGAGGCCCCGCGAAGGCCTTGGGAGGGAGGGAAGGGGAAGGACCGGGGAAGGACCGGGGAGGCCTCCGCGGGGCCTTGCGAGGCCCCACGAAGGCCTTGGGGAGGACCGGGGAGGCCTCCGCGGGGCCCTGCGAAAGCCTTGGGGGGAGGGCTAGGAAGGCCTCCACGGGGCCTTTGGAGACCCTCCGGAGGCCCTGCGAAGGCCTTGGGAGGGAGGGGGAAGGACCGGGAAGGCCCCGCAAAGGCCTTGGGGTGCACCGGGGAGGCCTCTGCGGGGCCTGGCGAGGCCCTGCGAAGGCCTTGGGGGTGAGGGGTGAGGGCCGGGAAGGCCTCCACGGGGCCTTGGGGTGCACAGGGGAGGCCTCCGCGGGGCCGGGCGAGGCCCTGAGAAGGCCTTGGGGGTGAGGGGGGAGGGCCGGGAAGGCCTCCACGGGGCCTTGGGGTTCACCGGGGAGGCCTCCATGGGGCCTGGCGAGGCCCCGCAAAGGCCTTGGGGGGAACGGGGAGGGCCGGGAGGGCCTCCGCGGGGCCTTGCGAGGCCCCGCAAAGGCCTTGGGGTGCATCGGGGAGGCCTCTGCAGGGCCCCGCATAGGCCTTGGGGGGGAGTGGGGAGGGCCGGGAAGTCCTCCGCGGGGCCTTTGCAGACCCTCCGGAGGCCCCGCAAAGGCCTTGGAGGGGAGGGGGGAGGGCCGGGAAGGCCTCCCTGGGGCCTCCGGAGACTCTCCGGAGGCCCCGTTGAGGGCTTGGGTGGGAGGGGGGAGGGCTGGGGAGGCATCCACGGGGCCTTGGGAGGGTCTCCAGAGGCCCCGGGAAGGCCTAGGAAGGGAGTGGGGAGGCAGGGGAAAGCGACTATGGGGCCTCCGGAGGCCCCATGGTCGCTATGGCGGGGAGGGGGGGGGCAAGCAATATTCGCGGATTTTTCACATTCGCGGGGGTCCGTGGAACGTAACCCCCGCAAATGTGAAGGGACGACTGTACTAACTTTACTCCGACTGTGAAGTTCTCAGTCTATTCTATAAACATCCATACACTCTATTCACCAACATAATTTTTGTATGTGATATGCCATTCATTATAGGGGGCAGATTTATTGTTAAGCAGCTTCTTAGCATATAATGCTGTAATGTCCATTATTGGGTGTGCATGTGTCATCAAGCCACCTATCGACCTATGGCAACCCCATGAATTTAATAGCATTTTCTTAGGCAATGAATACTCAGAGGTGGTTTTGCCATATCCTTATGCTGACAAATAAAGTCTTACTGCAGATCCTGCCTACCTTCTCTTCTAGGAATGGTGTGTTAACAGGAAAGCAGGACCAGAAGTGTCGTAACAGTTCTCCAACTGCCACATACAAGTGCTTCAGTTCAGACTGAACATCATTTGGCACCATCTCTGCAGTTAGAAAAAAAACATTATGGCACGTTACATTTATAATGAAATGTGTGCAATCTCAGCTCACTTTAAATAATAGCATTGGGTAGTGTATGTATAACTCTGCCATAACTCTGAAGTGAGAGCATGTGTCAGCAAACCAATTCTAGTGTTTTAACTGAGCTGGACAGGAAACAAATTCTGTCAAAGTTTGGTCTGTTCAGTCAACAGGACATCTTATCCATCTCTTCACCTCAATTAAAAGTATGGTTCATGTACAATGTTTACACAGATAATTGAAACCATTTTGCATATTTGATAAAGAATAAGCAAGCAAAGCATCAAATACATACGATTTATGGCTTGCTGTGTTCCACCCTGCATAAGTGCTCCTCCAGGTGACAGGGCTGTGATAGTACTACTTGCAGCACCACTTGAAAGAACCTTGAAAAACAGATGAATTTCTTTTTCATTCACTTTAATATCAGAAACAAAACAAAACAACACAATGCAGACTAAGCTGAAGGACTTGAGCATGTACACCAGCTATAATGCCGTGTTGTTTTTGTGATACAGCTATTACTTAGTTATATATATTTTAAAGTTGCAGTTTATGTTAGAAAGCCAAGTGTCCATTTGTTATATGGACAGACCCATTTCAAGTTAAATGAACCAGTGATCTGAACTGATAAAAAAGCATAGAATCATAGAGTTGGAAGAGACCACAAAGGCCATCCAGTCCGAAACCCTGCCCTGCAGGAATACACTATCAAAGAATTCCCGACTGATGGCCATCCAGCCTGTTTAAAAACCTCCAAAGAAGGAGACTCCCCCACACTATGAGGCAGTGTATTCCACTGTCGAACATCTCTTGCTGTCAGGGAGTTCTTCCTAATGTTTAGGTGGAATCTCTTTTCCTGTGGTTTGAGTCTATTGTTCTGGGTCCTAGTCTCTGGAGCAGCAGAAAACAAGCTTGCTCCATCCTCGGTACAACATCCCTTCAAATATTTAAACATGGCTATCATGTCACCTCTTAACCTTCTCTTATCCAGACTAAACATGCCCAGCTCCCTATGCTGCTCTTCATAGGGCATGGCTTCCAGACCTCCCACCATCCTGGTCACCCTCCTCTGGACATATTCATCGTTTCAATATCCTCACTGAATTATGATGCCCAGAACTGTGCACAGTATTCCAGGTGAGTTCTGACCAAAGCAGAATAGAGTGGTGCTATTACTTCCCTTGACCTAGACACTGTAGTTCTATTGATGCAGCCTAGAATCCCATTGGCTTTTTTAGCTGCCACATTACTCTGCTGACTCATGTTCAGCTTGTAGTTCATTAAGACTCCTAGATCCCTTTCGCATGTATTGCCATCAAGCCAGGTGTCTTCCATCCTATATCAGTGCATTTCATTTTTACTGCTCAAATGTAGTCTCCTACATTTCTTTCTGCTGAAATTCATCTAGTTAGTTTTGGATGAGCTTGCTAATCTGTTAGGGTCATTTTGAATTCTGATCCTATCCTGTGGGGTATTAGCTACTCCTCCTTATTTGGTGTAATCTGCAAACTGGATAAACATGCCCTCTATTCCCTCATTCAAGTCATTGATAAAGATGTTGAATAGCACTGGGCCCAGGACAGAACCCTGTGGCATCCCACTAGTCCCTACCCTCCAGAATGAAGAGGAGCTATTGGTGAGCGCCATTTCGGTTAGGTTGGTCAACTAATTACAGATCCACCTAACAGTCACATTGGTTAGCTCACATTTACTAGCTTAATTGGAAGAGTATTGTGGGGGACCTTGTCAAAGGCCTTACTGAAATCAAGATATGCTACATCCACAGCACTCCCTTCATCTACCAAATTTGTAACTCTATCAAAAAAAGATAAGTTTAGTCTGGCATGACTTGTTTTTGAGAAACCCATGTTGACTTTTAGTGATCACAGCATTCCTTGCTAAATGTTTACAGACTGACTGTTTAATGATCTGCTCTAGAATCTTTCCTGGTATTGATAGGCTGACTGGGTGGTAATTATTCCTCCCCCCCCCCCAGTTTCTGAAGATAGGAACAGCATTTGCCCTCCCCCAGTCCAGTCAACAAATGCTGTTGAGATTATGCAAAACATGACATCAAAAGTTATTTTCTAAAGTTAATATAGAAGTGAAATTTTCTATGCTTTCAATAATTCTATAACAACTTCTCAGTGAGTAATGAGAAGAAATATAAGATTCTTCCCACAAGAACATGAAAGCAAACTGCATATCATATATTTAAACCATAATGAAACAGAGATTATGTTGGCCAGTGATAACTACACAGCTGCAAGAGGAGGAGTAGGAGTAAAATGGGGGCAAGTGAGCTTGTGAGTGCATGTGTGGGGGATAGGGGACAAACAGCTTGGGAGCTATGAGGCAGTCTTTTAATGATGGTAATAGTTTTCTCTGATTTCCCATCACTACTAGTGTGTATCCTGGCAAAAAGTACACTATGCTAATGTAATACACAGTTAAGCATCAGGAGGATTTCAGAATCAGACTACAGTTTTAAATGAAGCAAACTTACATATCCTACCTGAGTTAATTTGGGTACATAGTTTTCCATCTCTTCTCTAATACTATACAAAGAATTAATAATATCTTGGCTAGTTGCATATTGCTGTGATTGAATTAGTGTTGGACCATGATAATACCTGTTGATAAGAGAAGAGTTCATAATAAAACATTGGGAATAAAACCTCAGTTCTTGTACTGAAATAATACTTTTCAGGCTTTTGCACCCTGTTGTTGTCTTTCATTATAAAGCATCAGTGAGTTAAATGTTGAAATCATACCAACTATTTTCCTTTCAAAAAGGAGTGATGGCTCTTAAGTATGCCTCAATGTAGAGATTACATCCATTTTCACAGACCTGATGTCAATTGTGAATACTATGACACTGTTTTTGAAAACAGTGTATGTAAACCCTGATTGCCTAGAAAGGGGGTGTTTGGGAAAGAACTGTTTATCTCCACCTGCATTTCTGTTTTCATGGACTTTCTGGCCCACCTTTTCATGTTTACCTCTCCCCAATTCCCTAGTATGTATGTTCCCTCTCATCAACTCTTTCTTCTCTGCATACATTTCTTTCCTTTCTACTTTGCCTCCTCTCTCTATATGTTGCAGTCTTTCTTGTGTGTGTGTGTGTGGGGGACTCCTATATTTAATGATGCCACACCTTTTTCTGGTTCTGCCACAGCACTTTTACAGAAACAAACAGGCCCATGGGCCCAAGAAGCTGGGGATTCCTAGACTCTTTGAACTGTTTTCATCCCAGCTGGTTGTTCTAAGAATTGTACCATTCTGGTTCCTCTTTCCTCATCCTCTTCTTCTTTTGGGATGTGCCTCTTAGATTGTAATGCCTGAGGGCAGGAACTCTCTCATTTTTTAATTGATCTGTAATCTGGGTTGCTTAAATACCCTAAGGCACCAAATTCTGTCTGATCTTGGAAACTAATCAGGGTCAGCTCTGGTTAGTACTTGGATGGGAGACCACCAACAAATACCAGGTGCTGTAGGCTATATTTCAGAGGAAGGAACTGGAAGAACTGCCCCATAGTATTACCTGCCCAAGAAAACCTTATGAAATTCACAGTGTCACCATTAGTTGACAGGCAACTTGAAGGTGCGTGTGTGTGTGTGTGTGCACGCGTGCGCGCGCGCGCACACACACACACACACAATGTGTTCTGGGCAAGGGGTTCAACTGGAAATTGGGTAAAAATAGTTTAAATAAAGAAAGCACTTGTAAGGTGATCTCATGTGGCTCTCAATTCCAGCCAAAACAATTAGTGTTCAGAAAACCCTATTTTAAAAAAAGAAACATGGGGAAAAAACTAGTTACCTGCAATTCTTCCATTTATTTTAAAAATAAAGAAGGATTCACCCCAAGACTGTTGTGGAAGGAAAACACCTACAAGTACTATTCTACTAATATCGGTAAAAGGACATGCAGAATAGTTTGAGCAGAAGTATATTAGTTCTATAGCCTTCTCATGGTTTTAACTGCACAAGCAAAAGTATCTCTGAGTTCAGTATTTTCTCTCAGTGTTTTAAAGTGCCATGTTTTCCACATGCAGACCTAACTAAAAGATACTACAGCCTTATTTTCCCCCCTTCCTGTGTTTTAAATTGTGCATTTTAACACATAGGTTTCTCATTATAAAATGCATAACTGAAGGCACTATATAAAAGAATGATAATTATGTTTAAAAAATTACTTCATCTGAGGTAAACAGGATAGGCCAGTAGGGGCAATAAATAACTACATTTTGGAACTGTTGTGATTAAAACAACCAAAAAATTTCATTTTGCTTGCAGAACATACCTATCTGATTTCTTTAGGTTTAGTGCAATAGTTTTAATGCTGTTGTTGTTTTCTAAATCTTCATATTCAATGGACTCTTGCAGCTTTACCTGAAAGACAAGATACTGTCATTGCTCTACAAAACTTTGCAGCAAAGCAGGAGATGCATCATGTGAGCCTTCTTTTAGAAAGTGAACTGATAACCTTACCTTTTTTACTGGTGGCTGAAAGAAATCTGAATCCCTGGAGTTTCCGTCTATACTACTAGTCTCACTGTAATGGTCACCTTGTGCTTCTCTGAAAATCATAGTTAAGCATTTTATTAGTTTCTCTCAATTTATTCAACCAAGGTCCACAAAGATTTACACATAGGATGGGTGTCACTACCTGGCATAATGAGAAAGCACATTTACATGAACATTGGCCTGGGGCAGACGTAAGGGAAACACCTATTTTTGATATCAGCTCTTGAATGCATGGGATCCCATTCTAGAAGATAAACTGACCTCCATCACTACTTGAAGAACCCATCTGTCTGTTGTTATTTCACTCCACAGAACTGTGGATTGCTACTCTGTACCACCCAGAGAATAAGATGGCAGAAAGGAACAAAACAGTAAAGGTGACAACATGTAGCAAGGAGAGGGACTGTGACCCATTCCCCACCACTATTACATTAATTTCATGGTTTCCTTCCCACCACCAATCCTTTACTGCATTTCCCTTAAGAACAAAGATGTGCCATGTGCATTTGAACTACATCAGGCTTTTATATAGTTCTTTAAACAGCTATACCCCTCCTCTGTCATTACTCTAGTTTTTAACATGCCACAGGCTGCCTGCAGCAAAGTGAACCAAGTTACAGTTTCCTTTCAGGCCCCTTCTCAGCAAAGCCAACCCTGAATTGTGTACAGAAACTTTGCAAATCTGTATGCAGAAGCTGCAGAAATATACTCCATTGACCTATACTTTTCCTCATCAGGAAAGTGTAAAATCAAAATTCCAAGTGAGCCAGAAGCTGTGTCAAGGTTTAAACAATGAGGACACATGAAGCAAGCACTTTGCTGAAACCAAGGAAGTTTAGGTAATATCAATGCTTGGAAGGTAGACCATCTGAGAACCAATTAGCCTGTCTTGAATTACTTGATGGAAGAAAGGTGGGGGAAATGTACTAACAACCAAATATTCTAGTAAGATAACATTGGTCCTTGACTCTACTGTTTCAAAATGGAGGTGGGGACTGCATGTTTGGATGTTCTCACATCTAGAAAGCTTGGTGTCACTGAGATGAAGCCAGTTTAGCATTCTTTCAGGCATTTTCTATGCAGTGGATTTTTTTTTTTTTTGCAGCAAGCCATGTGACATCACCACAAAAATTAATTTGCAAACCATGATTTAGAGGAAAGACACCAAATATAGTTTGACAATTATGATACCACAGCAAACCATGGATAAGAAAAACCAAGAAGTGCTGAAGAAAAACCATGCATGAAAAGGAACAAAATACTTCAGAACCCTATTGAGCATTCCCCAATTGCCAAACTATGGGTTGGCATTATGTCTTAATTAAATAATTGTCTGAGACATCTCATGACAATACTAAAGCCTGGAACTTTCCTCAACTTCCCAGTGGCTAACATATGCCATGCCAGTATGGTATCATGTGAATTTGCAGTTCTTCAGGCATCTGGATATTCCCTAAACCCCCTTTTCATTCACTTAATGGCTGGGTTTCCTTTACTCTTTGCTTTCAATATGTTATAAACTTGATCAAATGATTAGAAGCGTTTCAACAAGATGGACCCCACACACTTCATTTCATGAATGCTTTAGGAATTGGCTGACTAGGAGGTTTCTTCCAGCACTGTAGTTCTTGTGTTCAGTCTAAGATCTGCTCTGTGGCTAGAACTTACTGTTTTCGGAGCCCAGCTGCAAGAACCATGGCACTGTGATGGTTAAAGCGTTTTATAATGGCAGCATTGCTGCTCTCCTTTATTGATTTAGCAGAGCTGGATGTGGAAGGTGCCAAGGAAACACCATAACCCTGCAAAGAAAGCAATTATGAGATGTTTGAACAAGATGTTCTGTATCATGGAATATGAAGTAAGATTTAAAGCCAGCATTACTGAACTGATTGTTTTACAATGTTGTCTAGAGTAGAGGTCATAAAAAAAAGTTATTAAGAGGATTCACTTTTCTGTATCTAACTGACCAGACTGAAGCTATTTAAACAGCAGTTTTCTTTAATATAAAAGAATTATGCAAAGGATCACTACTGGGGAATCAGATCCCAAATGTTCAATATTGTAGTACTTATCAGAGTGTGTATAATTAGCCATGCTTTCAAAATATCATGCTACTAGTGCCAAAATTGTAATTGTTCAGTGACAAGCACTATTTCTGAATGAGGAAATTGGTGTTTAGGCAAGATACTTCCCCAACATTCAATAAAGTTAATGAAAAAGGTGCACCCAAGTTTTTCCTGAAAAATGTAAAAGGCTCATCTACTATTTTTCAGAAAAGGGTTAGTTTTGTAATACTGTGAGCTTGTCTTACACATAGAGGTACTATATTTTCCTTAGAAAACCATGTTTTACAAGGCAAAAACATATACTCAGGATCTCTTAGCAGTTAACTGAACTGAGAAGTGAATCAGATATGCACTCTTGCTTAAGAACATGAGCTTTGCAAGATCAGATCAACACAAGCTTATTGCAGTATTTTTGCAAGAAATGCAGCACTAAGAATTCATCCCCAATTGGTTAATGGTCTACCAGCAGATTGCAATCCAGGGAGGTCCACACACTGACAGGCTTTGACAGACACACTAAAATCCTGTAGTCACAAGGCCTCTGCACCTTCCCTAATGTGATACACAGGAACAGAGTTTGCTCTTTGGGGCCAAGCCAATAAAATTAAATGAAATGTTGTGAGGAATTTGACCAAAGAGATTCAATGGAATGGTGTGAAGGGAGGTTGCTGTGAAGCAGGTGGAGAAGGGAAACAGCTCTGACAATTAGAAGCTGGGATCGAGCCAGCTGATAGGAGGATGGAAACAAAGTGATAGGGATAGCCAGTTGGGAGGAGGTTGGTTGGAAAGAGAGGTTCAGGAACAGAATCCTACAAATGTTATCTAGCTGAACTGTGTGTCTGAAAGCTAGTCTAAAAAAAACAACACTTTTCAGTTTTTTTGTTGAACCTCTGCCTGGATCTGCTTGTATGAGAGACCTACGGGGTCCTAGCCACACACCTGCAAAGACAGAGGTACACGCAGGCCTGAATCACCTTAGTTCCCTTGAAACAGTCTGGTAATGGATTCTGTGGATGGGTTAAGGAAGGACAGGTGCTTCAGTGTAAATAAAATGTAACCTAGGGCTCTCTCACATAATTTGGAGCCAAATGTTTGAGACTGTTGAGACACATCTCAACAATTGGATTGTTGAGACACATCTCACTAGAGAATGCAAGAAAGAAGATCTTTGTTTAAACAATTAGCTGAAGTGTTAAGGCAGTGTATCTGTGTTATAAGAGGGTTAGAAAATGCAGAAGGTAGATACCATATGGAAGGGGTCTGTGGGAAAAAAAAGTAAAACGAGTGAGTGTGTTATCAGTAACTCCAGAGGTAAAAATCAGAGAAAATAGTGAGGAATTATTAAGCAATACAGCTAATTGTGAATTGCCAGTGCAGCCTCAACAGAAAGTATAATTCCTGAGGTAAGTAGCTGGCAGAAGGGGGAGAATTACTTAAAGCACATGGTGTGAAGGTAAGAGTCTGAGAGCAGCCCTAAATAAACAGTAATTCCTGAGGTAAAGGGTACAAGTAAAGTAAGGAAACACTGATGAAACTGGACTGGAAAAAAAGTCAATGGATTTTTATAATCAAATAGCATTCTTTGAGGTAAAGTATGAGGGGAAAAATAAGGAAATACTGGAAGCTGTAGCTTTTAAGAAAACAATAGTACCTACAGGGGAAGACCCTGGGGCTCCAGGTGAAAGATTTAGGGGTCCATTGATGGATTTGAAAGATAACTGAAACAATATAAATAAAACAGAATCTGGGGCTCTGCACAGTTGGTTTCTGTGCTGTGTTCACATTAGAGGGACAATTTTGCATTACTCTTCCCCATCTCCAAGTTCAGAGCTCAAAAGGTGGTTCTGTATCTGTCCTTCTTTGGTTCTGTGCTGCTGAGGTGCTCTGGGCACCTTGGCCAAATAGAGGCTGAATAACCTTCCTTCCACCATGGAGCTGGAGAAAGGATGACGATCATCATAGAACTGCAAGGCTGATCCCATCCCACCTCTCCTAAGCTAAAAGCTGGGGCTTGGCATACCTGTCAGAATGCAGCACATTTGCCATTGCATGAATTCTGCAATACCCTTCCCCTTTACTCTTGATATATTAAGCACTTTACAGTTTCAAATCAGTTGTACTTACTTCATCCAATGATTTATCTTCCAAGGCTGTTAAATCCAGTAAAGGATTTTTCACTCCTTGAGACACCATGGTTTTTAAACCTAGAAAAAGAAAACATGTTTATATTTGTAAGACTATGGTCTGAGTCTTCTTGGTTCACTACACTAATGCAATGGTCTGTTATGCTGGCATAGTGCACTTTTTTCTGGGTTGTGCAGAGATGGCAGGTATAAGACAGAGAAGGTAGTCACCATCTGGAGAGAAACCTGCCAGTTCCCAAGAAACCAATTTCTACAATGCTGAGCTTCTGGGTGGGTTGACAGAGATAACTTAGTAAACTGCTTGTGCCTCTGGAGGTAACTACTGCAATCACTTTGCCCAGCCTTTCTCAATCATAGCCGAGTATGATTTGCCATCCCTGCTACTTCTTCTACCTCCAGTAAATTTATATTACAAAGTACAGAGCCTGTAAAACCTGATGAAACCCCTGAATGCTGTAACTGGGATTGGACAGAGTCCTAGCTCAGCTCAAGGGCACAAATCTTTAAGCCGTATCTGCCAGCACATTCAGAAAATCACCTGCAAGTCTGCCAGTTCAGTAAAATCAGAAGAAAACAATATTATATTACACAAAACTATTTATGGTTACAGGATTCTGATTGTTTCATACTGACTTACAATACTAAAACATGCCCAAACTGATAAAATTTAAATTTCAAATCAGATTAGATATAACCTTATTTTTAAAAACTCAAGGTTTACTTGGTGCCTATGTCCAAATTCAATATTTTTAAATACCAAGAACAGGTTTGTGTGTGGGTGCGAGCGCACATACTGAAAGAGAAATTAGAAATTAAATAATTTTGCTAAAAAATATTTTAGTAATCTCATCAGCAGTTCATCACAGGCATAAGATTTAACTGATGTTATCTCTGTTTTAAAATTAATGAAGCTGGCAAATTTGTCTAGAAACCTCCAACTTCTCCTGTTTTGAAAATAAGTATTAACAACGTACCCTTTTCATCCATTTTGGCACATTCTGCAAAAAGGTCTTTTGATCCTGCATTCAACCTATCCCTATGGAAATAGTGAGACTGAAAGAATCGTGTCCAGAATTCTTTTTCCGTCATATTGTGAGGAACATTTTCTGCATATTTCAGTTTTACTGTAAATGTGACAGATATAAAAATTAGAAGCTACAGAATAATGTGAAATAATTATTGAAAACATTTATATACAGATCATTTCAGATTTTAGGGTGAAGTACAGATCCAGTCTGATCTTCAAAGCTAAGCACAGCTGGCCCTGGTTAGTACCTGGATGAGAGACTGCCAAAGAATACTAGGTGCTGTAGGCTATTATTTCAAAGGAAGGAACTGGCAAAACCACTTCTAAGTATTCCTTGCCTATGAAAACACTATGAAATCCATGGGTTTGGCACAAGTCAACAGGTTGACCTGAAGGCACATACTCACACACATTAGGAAAGAAGAAACAAAACTATGCACCTGTCTATGAAAAACCTAGAGACTGAAAGGTTTGACAGTTTACACCCTAAATTTTTGAGAAATAATCTACCATATAGTCAGTTTTTGAGAATTAAAATAAACTGGACAAGTGAGGAAAACTTTTCAGATGAATCAAGGTCACTCAGCTGCCAGCTACAGCACAAAACATCCAGAGTCTGACATGAACAAGAGTTTCAACAGGGCTGCACAGATAACATGCACTAATCTTTAAAAAAAAAAAGAACAGGAAAGAAAAACTAATTCCAGAATAAACTGCATACAAGGAACACATGTCTATGTGGGATAAAAAAAATCAATACTCAATAGGAATAAACTAATGCTGGCCTTAGTTTGTTGACTGAGGTGAAAGATAATATGCCACCCCATTCCACATACAAAAGGTGCACAGTCTAGCAACTAGTCCAACATCAGTACTGGTGACTGGACAGAATCGTTCATCATAAATAAATACCATTTAAGGTGTGCAGGGCAAGCTGTATGGCACACAAAACTCTTGTCCTCCAACACCTTAATGTTGCTTATTCGCTGCTCTGCCTGGTACCTACTTTTTACCCCACTTAAAGTGCAATGCAATGATGTTCTCAGCACATATCACATCCATAAAGCAATGTAACTCCATAGAGCATCTAATGTATGTGTAGAGTGGCCACATGTGTGCCTGCTTGTTTAGTCAAAGGTCTTTCCAACATTCGTATTTCTAACATGTTTAAAGATGGCAACTAATCAGGCCAGCAACGGCTCTGTTAGGACACTGGCTGAGGAGGATGGCAATGGTGAGACTGGAGCTGCTGTCAAAGAAGATGCTTAGCATCTGCTATCTGAGAGGACTGCCTCACTGTATCTAATGGTAGAGTTAGTCCTGGAACAAACACAGGAAGAATCATTCAACAAGTTAACAGGACATACCTACTAGACTTTTGTTCATAACTTGCTTAATCCTTGACCAGTAAAAGAAAGAACTTTAGATTAATTTGTTGGACTGCCCTGCATCCATGGTGACCTAACCATACGGTTCTACAGCCCAAATGGTGGATGCCATTCACCACTCAGAAACCACTGGATTGAACTGCTTACATGGGTAGCTTGAGTGGTTTAATTTGTTCTTTCATAAGATATCAGATCTAAGGATCCATGTATTCCTGGATACTAGGTACACATTTTTAAATTAGTACAGAAGCTGACAAGTTGGTATTGGGCAAAAAAGGCAATTCCATCTAGTAATATTAACAGGATTAGTTGAAAAACTGCCTGTTATTTAACTGCTTTTAATGGGGTAGAGGGCTCAAACTGTTCCTCCCAGTGACCTGAGGCCAAGACTATAACCCTCAAAGTCAGACGAAATGCAAAAGGTAGAAGAGACAGTAGCATACAATAGAGGAAATACTTTTGTGACAACTTCTCTCTGTCCTCCTTTAGAAGGGAAGAATAAAGGAATGTAATGGAGAGACACAAGCTCCACTTTTCAAGTACAAGAAAACTGCAACCATCAACTCAGGCATTTTACTTCTAAAACAATGCAACAATATTTTCTCTGTCCTCACATTGGTTAATCCTGGATTAATGACATTAAAAAAGCATTGGAAGGGAAACTATCTTCCAGCAAACATCTGAAGTGCAGAGGAATGTATGGTATATAACTTTGTATTAAATAAATTATGTACCAGCAGGATAAGTCCTAAATATAGATTCAATTATATCCGATGTCAAATTATATCTTAGGCCATTGCATCCATCTGTTTGAGGTCGAACATCAGCCTGCAAAATTCAAATGCAGAGAATGTTAGAAAAAAAGTTTGTTGTGTCATTGTTATATGGAACGAACAAACTATGCCAATACTATGTGCCAAAGTGGAGTGTAGTTTTGGACATAACTGTACTCCTCTCCCTATAGACAACTGTACTGAAAAACATGGGTTACAAATGCCAGTGCCTACATGCATGAGTGCTGTTCCTCATTACAGAATGTACACATTGTGAGGGAGGGTACCAGAAGTCTACAATTGTCTAATTCCAACATGTGGACAACCAAAGCACACGGACTGGGTAACAGAGGAACCAAGATTTATTACTGACACAACACAACATTTAAGTTATGTATGTTTAAGTTAGGTTAAGGTCTGTTGATGTATTAGTGTTTCCTGCAAAGAAATTGTGAAGTCGAAGGCTTTCACGACCGACATCCATAAGTTTTCTATGGTTTTTTTCCGGGCTGTGAGGACATGTTCTGGAAAAGTTTATTCCTGACGTTTCACCTGCATCTGTGGCTGGCATCTTCTCTGAAAATGCCAGTCACAGATGCAGGTGAAACATCAGGAATAAACTCTTCCAGAACATGGGCTCACAGCCAGGAAAAAAACCATAGAAAACCAATCAAAGAATTTAATGATTTAGGATTATTAGGGGTCAGAGCAGAAGCTCAGCTCATGGGCCACCCAGTTCTTTCAAACTTGCATGCCTAAGTAAATGGTGTGACTATATTAACTATTATTCTTTTATTATAAATGTTAATTATACAATTATGTTCAATCCTATGAATGACAAAATGCACTGAAGCAGCAGAAGAAATGAACACCTTACAGGGAAACAATGACATCCAATGTCATATCTATATGAGTAACTGTTTACATATGTATTCACATTTTTTATATATGTCTCTCTTGCCTTATATAATTTTTTTTTCTATATTCCTTTGTACTTTCAAGGCTAAGGTGTATACAGAGCTTGGAAATAAAGGAGCTGGAGAAAGACACAATTTGTATTCCTTATGCTCAAACTCAGTCTTCTGAATGCTGCATTCTTAATCTCATGATGCCCTTTAAAGGAAAGCCTCAACCTACACATCCAGTAACCTAATCAGGCCATTGTCAGGGCACAGGTAATTGTGGCTAGGCTCTCTTCTACAGCAGTCAAATCTGGCAAAGACCACTGCAAAGTAATAATACCATTTGAGAATATATGACAATGGGGCATATCTATCAAGAATCTGTGATCATTTTAATTTGTAAATTGCAATTAATCCCAATTTGGGGGAAAGGTGTAGTATAAAATAGTTAGTTATCATAATGATCATCATGACCATAACTACCATGAACACCACCTCAGAAACAATGAGAGTGATTTATTAGATTATGACATACCACATTAGAAAAGTTAGTCTTGAATATGTTCTCAAAATGGAGTTGGCTATTTCACATTGATGAACCATCTAGCACAATAGGTGCAGGTTCATAGAACAGCTTCTATGTGCTGCAATTATATTATTAAACACATGTTTGACAATAGACAAATGTTAGAAATAAGAGTTGGGGAACTATACAGAGTTGGGGTGGGGGGAGGCTGGAAAGCTGCAGATGAAGCTTCTCTGTGTGCCAATGAAATGTTTTTTTCACACCCTGCAGACCTCCACAGAACCAAGTAACTATATTAAAGGTTTTTCTAGTCCTCCAAGGAACCCAACAGGCACCAACAGTTGAATAACACTGTTAGCCATTAAACATCTATTTAAATATAGATATCTATTAGAACATGGAAGAATTTGTATTTTAGTTCACTTTAGAAGAGAAACTAATTACTATAGTAGACATGTTTCAGAATATTGACAACTGTGGCCTACATTCCATCACAACCAGAGACTACACTAAATCCTAAATGAAAGTTGTTTCCACTGTTAAATAGCATATACAGAACTCAGCGAACATACCAGAAAAGCAGCAGAAATGCCCACATCCTGCTTATTAGATGCTACAGAATTATCCATGGCATTCATGTTTAAACGGTTGGCCCAGAATTCTTCAGCACTGATCACCTGACTTACAACAAGGTCTTTATAAAGCTGAAACAAAACAGGATCTTCTTGCAGCATTCTGGTAAGAGAACATTTTTAAATGATTTGAAATGTTATGTTTCTTCAAGTCCAGGAAGTAGATTTTCTATGCATGTTACACATGGTTATTTAAAGCAACAATACTTTGCAAGTAAGAACTGCAAAGTGATTACCTTTGAAAAACATGGTAAAAGTGGGTGTCACAGAGTAGTTTAATAATGAAAGAAATCACTCACTGTTCCCTCATCCTTCCACATATATGCTATCAACAATTTCAAACCAAACTATAATTTCACAATAAATTGCATTCTATTAAAGCAACAATTATGTTTTTTCCACAACTTTGCATTTTCTAAAGAAACATTTGAGAAACTGTAAAGGGGGGGGATAATTGCTACATTGTGCCCCCCAAAAAGCTTTACCTTTGTTACATTGTGCCCCCCAAAGAGCTTTACCAAAGAGCCCTGGTGGCGCGGTGGTTAAATGCCAGTCCCGCAAGTCACCACGTTGCAAGTTCGATTGCAGCGGGCTCCAAGGTTCACTCAGCCTTCCATCCTTTCGTAGGTTGGTAAATTGAGTACCCAGCTTGTGGGGGCAATTAGCTAACACACACTGGAAACTGTAGATGTGTAAATAACTATTGCTTAAAACAATTTGTAAGCTGCTCTGATAGCCTTGTGGCTGAAGAGCGGGGTATAAATAAATAAATAATAATAAAAAAATACCTATCCAGAAAAGGAATTGGAAGTCTACTAGTGTGTGTTTTTTTTCAGTAAAAAAGTTTTGGGGAAGAAATGGAGGTAAGAGCCTGCACTTTCCCCAGTCATGGACACAAGCTCCATTTTTGGCAAGTCAGAGAAAAAAAAATGTCCTACTCTACTAAAGCAGCATATGTGACCCCAAGCAAGCAAATGTTTCACAAATCAGCTTGGGAGCCCCCAACATCTTAGCTGCACAGGTCTAACAAATTACAAGGAATGGCTGGTATCATACTGAAAGCACAGTGGGTTCTCTTGTTACAGAGCCATTGTCACCTGTTTTTTTCTTCAAGTTCTTTATTTGCTTTCCTCTTGAACTTGGGTAACAGCTGCTGAAGAAGATCCTTTACTGCATCTCTCTCTTTTACTGCCGTACTTTCATTAGAAAAATGGAAGTTGGTTGTGTCTCCTGCATGGAGTACCAACTGAAGCTGAATCTTAGCTTTTCCCTCAGGACTGATTTTCTGACCTATAATTAAAGAATATAAATTACACAACAAATCCACCAAATCATTTATATATAACAACAAAGGAACTGCCCTATAATAAGCACTAGATTCAGCTGAAACCCAAATTGAATCAAGCTTCTTTGATTTCACCAGTAATGCTGGTGAAATGGGTTCTTTTCAGATATACGTATCTAAAGCAGACCTCACACAATTTGTAGGGCATTCAGAAAAACAGAAATCTGCCTTTAAAATTAGTGTTTAAGGTTTTTATTCTTTGAAAACACTGAAGATGGGGAAGAGGTAGTGAGCGGACTGAATGAGTGACAGATTTACTTTCTAATTATAAGGAACATTCTCCCAGAAGTTTTTGATAAAAATGTATCAGCTCACTGCCTTCTTGGACTTTTTGTTAGTTGGTGTTTAGAGTGCTTAGAAGGCCATATATTGGAAGGACAAAGAGTGCTTAGGAGGACATATATCAATTGTAGCTTACATTAACTGGATCCAATAATTTCTCCTTCATAGTCCCTTATTCAATTCAAATCCTTTTCTTACTCTCTGTTCCAGAAGGAGAGGTTGCTTACCTGTAATTGCAGTTCTTCTTCATGGTCTCTGTGAAGCCACCAATTGGGTATTTCTGTGCCTGTGCAGAGCACTTTGGAACCCAGCCCCCCTCTCTACAGTGTACAGATTATTGTTACAACTATTTGTTGTTGTTTGTTTGGCTTCTTATATTTGTCTTTCTTTCTTAATATTAGAGTTAATTTACCATTACCCCTGGACTGAGAAATTTTTAAAATTCAGTTCTGTTTCTTCTTCTCAGGTTCTTTAGGAAAAGGATGTTCTATTGTGTGAGAAGCTGCATATTGCCTAATGTAAGCACAACTGATTTAAGGAACAGTGATATATTTAATAGGGCTTGAATGTTCTATAAACAAAAGCTGCATGCACAAACAAGTGTTAGATATTTAATAGAGCTGTTACTTACATTTTATATCTGCATACATATGGCTGATTGTGAATCGGTCTTTTCCCTCAGGTGCCCAGGCTATTCTTTCAGCCATAAGGTAAAGAGCCCCATCCTGTTTCTTTTGACGCACCTTCTTTACTATTAGTAACACTTCTTCAGATGATGTTGCCATGATGGCTACAGAGAACTGCATTAAAAAAAAAGGTTATTGTTGTATTTTTTTCTCATTGCTACTATCCAAATTTGCTTCAGTTTTAAAACATCTAACATATGATTTAGCACACAGACCAAGATCAAAATCAGTACCAAATATGCTGAATCATCATGAATGGGACTTTCTGCAAAATATAGACCTTAGCTGTTGGGAAATAGGCGGTAACCTTGCAGCTATCGCTGGCTTATGAATTTTTTTATGATACTGAATTTGGTGTCCAGGTCTTGTCAACAAATTGCTGTATGAATACCTTAGATAGCTAGTTTGCCCCTAAACTACAAAATATGAGTTAGAATACCCAATATCATACATCTTCAACAGGAACTCTCCCTTTGGAAATGCATCATTATTCTAAAAGGTGTTGCCTTCGTTAAAAGTACTTCAGTGCAAAATGACTGCATTCAGGCTCACCTCAAATGAAACTTCCACATTGCTAGGATAGTTAGGGAACACCATCGAGTTGAGTTTGGCTCACTACTTTCTTATTATTAAATGTTTATTCAAGTTTTTCAAATATAACCATAACCAAAACACAACGTAAACATCAATATGCACTGCATCAATGTGACATCAGTTCTACAGTATCATTTCACGAGAGTGTACAGAGATAGCACTTTACATTTCAAGGATATTGCTTTGATTGCGTATATCACCCCACAGGTTTAGATGCGAGGGTGGTGAGAAATTCTGAACATGATTCTCATTAACAAATGTAATAAAGCGATACCAATCTGCATAATAGGTGTCATCTGTTTGATCTGTCGATGACCTCTTCAATTTATAGAACAGTTTTTCCATCAGCCACTGGTCCCAGATTCTCCTCCACATTCCCCCAATTGTTACCATAACTGTCTTCCATGCCTGGGCTATTTCCATGCATGCAGCAGTAAGGAGGAAATTTATTAACCTTCTGTGTGTTAATTGTTTATTCTCCTTAATAAAAATTGATAAAAGAAGAAGAGCTGGGCATGGCGAGATCTGCTGGTGTGTGATATGGGCAATTTGGCCTAGTACTTGTTGCCAAAACCTAGGAACTCAGGGGCATGTAAGCCACATATGCGTATGTATGTGCCAATCATACCACATCCCCTCCAACATATTGGTAACAGCGTCTTTACCATTTTATAGAGGTGGATATGTACCATTTATTCAAAATTTTGAGAAAGTTCTCTCTCGTTTTGGTTGATCTAGATTTTAAGAAGGGGATGCCCAGATATTATTCCATTCTGATTCAGAGAACTTCATATCCAGATCTCCCTCCCAACTCTCCTTTAAGCCATCCATAATCTGATACACCTCATTTGTGATGAGTTGGTATAGAATGTCAATCCCTTGAGATGATTGTTCAAATTAAAACACACAGTTTCATAATTGTTCAGTGGGTGTGGTGTACCCTCGATTCTTTGTTTGAAGGAGGTGAAGGATTGGATTTGTGTCAAGTGGTACCAAGAGGTCCTCAATGGCGTTAACTCAGAATTCAATACTATTGAGGATTTGGGTTTGTTCCCTATAAAGAAATCCTTTACTAAGTATAAGCCCCTTTCCCTCCAACCTTTAAAATGGGGTATTTTGTTCTTATTGTACAATTTTAGGTGTGATAGAAGAGGACAGAGGAGGGGAGGGTGGGAATAGCATGTCTCCAGGTGTGATAGACTTCCATTGAGGTTCTGAGCCAAGGGTTCTCTAGTTCCTGCCTTTCCTTTTTTGATGTTATTCTGAAGAACATGCCTAACATGTATGGGGAATTGCTAAGTTCTATGGTAACCCAAGGCATCTTGAAACCTGCTCTCACTAATTGTGTAGCCTGTGCCAGCTGGAATGCTGCAAAATATTTCAAGATCTGGTACAGCTAGCCCACCCTGTTTACTTGAGAGATGCTTGGCGGCCTTACGGAATCTGGGTTGTTTAGATCCAAATATATATGTATTCAATAGTCTGTCCCATTTTTTAAAGTAAGATTCAGGAGGACTTAATGGAATAGTTTGGAAAAGATAAGCTAGCTTTGGCACCCGAAACATTTTAGTAAGAGCGATTGGACCCATCATGCTAGCCTTAAGGTTTTTCCAATGAGATAGTAATTTAAGAGCCATCCGCTTTGTTATTGTGTTGTAGTTTTGATATAGGAGTTGTTTCGGGTCTGTGGTGAGGCAGGTCCCAAGGTAAGTGAACCCAGAAGGGTATGACATGAGAGTGGTTATCTTTTGAAGGTTGTGCTTTTGTGTAGGGGGATGTTCAGGTACTTAATGGCAGATTTCTTACAGTTAACCCTTAAACCCACATAGATCAAAAAGATCCAGTATCTTCATTAATTCTAGGAATAAGGTTTGAGGCTGTTCCAAAAAGAGCAGCACATCATCTGCAAAAAAAGGTTCATTTTATGGATTCTTCTAATCATTTCCCCCCCCCCAAACTGCATCTGCTTTAGCATCCCCAGAAGATACTGCCAATCTAATCTATCAAATGCTTTTAGAATATCCAGGGATACCAGCGCAGTTGGAATCTTTGTAAAGTTTGCATGGGGGATAATGTTTAGTGCCTGGCATATAGCATCAGGCAATTTGCGAGTGGGCATAAACCCAGTTTGATCAATTTCAACATATTCAGTTATAAACCGGTTGCGCCTCCTAGCTAGTATGGAGGTGAAAATCTTGGCATCCTGGTTGATTAAAGAAATAGGGAGGAATGTGGTAACTGGGGGGACTGTTTCTTTGGTTTTAGCATTTGGAATTATTGTGGAGTTTAACTATGTTTTGGGACAGGAACCATGTGTGAGGTTCTCATTAAACAATGACAATAGGTGTGGTGACAAATCCATACTTAATAATTGGTAAAATTCCCCCGTAAATCCATCGTCCCCTGGAGCTTTTTTTTTTTTTTAAATTCCTTGATCGTCTGTGCCAATTCCAGTTCAGTGATAGGTTTATTTAGGTCATTTAAGTGGGCATCAGATAACTTTTTCACTGGGATGATTTGAAAAAGTGATTTTAATTCTGTCTCTGAAGTAGTGTCTGCAGTATATAGGGAAGCACAGTTTCGGAATTCACTCAAAATATCCGGGGGTAATGTTTTGACCTTTCCAATATGCAATTTAAGGGCTGAGATTATTTTTAAAATCTGATTTCTTTTTCACTATGTTAGATAGTTTGGCGTGAAGAGGCTGTAGTGCCTGGGTTACTTCTTGCTGTAAATCCACTACCTGATTTTCTTTGTTTATCGGCGAAATCCTGTAGTGTAAGATCTGCCACCAATAACTGTCCCAGCTTCGTGCCTTTGCTGGCCTTGTTCTGGCCTTTCGCCATGTCGTTAGACCGCAGCTCCTCAGCCCTGTCAGCGTTCGTTTTCATTTCTTGAGAGGGTGGATAAAAATCCGTAATGGATTGCTCTGTGAGGCACTTAGTTGTGGACATCCAGATTGAATTTCTGGTGGTCAAGGATAGGTATTTGCCTATTTTAATGTTTGATAGCCACCTGGTCTCTCAGAGCTAGAGCATTATGCGTCCACCATTGCTGACGGCTAGCTCCCCCCCCCTCACTGCTTTCTGGAAAAAGCACTGTCAATTATAAATATAAAACTGAAAAGTTTCTTTAGTTTCTCCTGTGTGTATGATCTAAGGAACTCAATTTCAAATTAGGCACCATAATGACACTCATCTCATCTTTAAATAGATGTTCACTATCCTTTGTCCTCAAGTCTTGGTTACCACAGTTGGGCAATTTGTGTGTATCAGTGCACATTTTAGCACACACCTATTTTGGTAGCTCACACTTTGCACAAATGCAGGGTAGTAGGCTTGAAATGCCGACAGACCTTCCACACAGTGTACAACTAGTTACTTATTCTCATCTCTGGCTTCCAGTCCCTGTCAGCAGGATTTTGTTTTTGGGTCCTGATGTAGATACTTTGTCCATACAAAAGACCGACAGCTTGCATGTAGAGCATGTTTAATCGAGCAATCCCTGCATGATGACAGATGATAGCTTTCTACCTCTTTTCTTCACACAAAACAGTTGGTACCTTAGATTACTGACATTCCCTATAGAAAGTCTGGCAGCATAAATATGACTCATCTCTAATTTTTGCATTATTTCTGTAGAGAGATTCTATTCTTCTTCAACTCATATTTTTTCCCCTTTGCATTTTGACTGTTTTCCAAGACTTATAGGGCAACTTATTTTCCTCTGCTGGCAAAATGCACCTACATCGTAACTAGTGAATGCATACAATCAATGTTAGTCGGAAATTCAAAATAAGATTAGGAAATACCACTGATCTGTATATAAAAACTTTACATTTTACAGTTACAGTCCTGTTTTCTTAAGCACATATATTTTACAGCTATTATGCTGAGCTGTTATAGTTGACAATTATTACTGTTCGATTTTATTGCATTATGGTTCTTATGCAGCATTTCTTATGTGCTGGAAGCTGCTTTCTGAGTGCCCTAAAAAGCAATTTTAAAATGCCAAACCATGATGCCCATTACGATATTGGATAAACATCTAAAGCAGCTGTGGCAATCATGCACCACTCCAGATGTTGCTGGACTGAAACTCGCAACATTCATCACAACAGGGAATGTTTGTTAAGACAGCTGGTAACTGCAGTCTGAAAACATCTGGAGGGTCACACAATTCCTAACCCAGTCTAGGAGCATAACCATTCAGTTGCTTTAAACTACCTCAAAATACTTTCTTGCTCCAGTTTTCTTGTCACAAAGTGGCCAACCTGCTAGCTATGGAAAGTCAGTGAGCAAAACATGAGTGCAACTGCACCTTCCAATCTAGCATTCTCCAACAATATAAATAGAGGTATACTGCCTCTAACATAGGAGAAAGTATATAGCCATCTCAACTATCAATGACAGATGGTTTTACACTTCCTGAATTTATTCACGCGCACACACACAGCTGTCCAAGTTAGTAGCGATCACTCCGTCCTATGATAATGAATTCTACAGTTCGACAATGAATGGTGTTAAGTGTAGAAATTCCCTTTGTCTTGAATCCTCACCATTTAGCTTTAGTAAATGACCTTGGGTTCTGGTAGTATGAGAGAATGAGAAAAGCTTATTCCCTATGCACTTTCTCCACACCATGCAAAATCGACACTTCTCTATCATGTCTTATCTTATTCACCTTAAACATCAGAAGAGCATGGCTGAGTTTGGATACTACTGTAAGCCGCAGTTCATGACACCCACAATCAGTAATTAGTTCATTTTCAGCAATTTCCCTTGTTGTTCTGTTTCCAATTTATAGCAACCCTAAGGTGAACCTATCAAAGGGTTTTCTTGGCAAGATTTTTCAGAGGGGATTTGTCTTTGCCTTCCTCTGAGGATGAGAGAATGTGATTTGCCCAAGGTTTCCATGGCAGAGCAGGAATCTGAATCCTGGTCTCCAGAATTGCAATGCAACACTCAAATCACTATACCAAGCTGGCTCTCCTTTTCAAGGATTTCTCCAAGAATATCTTAATCATAGCTTTGACCTATCACTGAGACAGTTTAAAACAGAGGTGGAAGTTATGTGGCATTCAAGGTGTCCTGTGACCTTCACAGCCCTAGCTAGAACAGCTAATGTGATGAATGGTGGGAGTTCTAGCTGAAAAACTTCATGATTCCCACTCCCGGTTTTTAAAAAAATAGAACTTAAAGATATTTTAAGGCAGTCAAAAATGTTTTGTTATTAAGTGCTTACATTCCTGCATGAATTAGAATGTTATCTGTTGGACTTATGCAAACAATTATTGTGTAACTTTAGTAGATGCATTCTGTAACTTTAGAGAATAGCTACTACAATTCTGGATGGCTGTTTTAGGCAGATATTGTAAGAGATGGAGATACATGGGATTGTGAAAATCTTCCACAATATTTGTTGCAATGCTTGATATATAAGGATTTTCTGCCAACTTTATTCTGGAAGGGATCAGTGATCAAATCAAGAAAAAAACCCACAATATTAACTCATAAGAGATAAGGATGTTGTAGGGGAAAGGACTGCATTTCTGGGCACAACAAGAATTTTGATCAGGGTGGGCAGTGTTAAGGGGGTGGAAGGCAGCAATGGAGAGCTGGACCCCTCACTATTCCCACCTGAAAAATTTAAGCATGTGTGAGAAAAAAACCTGTTCCATTCTGTGGTCCTCTATGCTTGCATTCTAAAGCAATGAAAGTGCAATGGTAGCTTAACTCTTTGAATCATCACTTGAAGCTTTCTAAGATTCATTAGTTAACAACTGATTAAAATTTAAGAAATCAATGGGATTGGGGCTACAATGACAAGGTTGCTGGTGGAAATGGTAATGCCATGCCAAGTTTCCCAGGTTATTCTGGGACATTCAGTAAAATTTACCCATATCCAGCCATAATAACACTTCGCATTTCTGTATTTCTCCTTTATATTATTCACTGCTTACGTTGTAGTGGAGAGTGGGGAAAAAACAGGCATGCAGAACCTCTGGCCCATGGACTAGTTACAGCCTGTAGGGGTTGCCCATCTGTCTGGCCATCTTCTTTCTCAGGCCTTGCTCCCTCTCCTCAAGCAGAGAAAAACTCTGATGACCTGTTGATCAGAGATCGATGTTTTTTCCGGCTCAGAGCTGACAAAACATCCCTGTCTCAATGCTCACAAGAGAAATATGGTAATTGGTGGTGATCTGTTCCTGGGGCCAAAAGACACCCCCCCAACAAAAAAAATCTCCACCTTTTCTTTAAAGCAGGAACGGGAACTGTGAAGCCCTCCAAATATTGGTGGACTGCAACTCCATCATCGACTATGCTGGCTGGAGGGCTGCATAATTACCACCCATATTTTAAATAAAGTTTGACATAGAGACCACTGCAGATATTCATACTGCAGTCTTTAGCCAAATATTCTCTAACCAAATTCTGACATAATAATAAAGAATTCTAAAAGCAGATGTAAATTGGTAGTGCAGAAGGCTGCACTAGTTACTTATTGTGAAGGTGCATTCTGGGGGTGGAGAGAGGAGAAATCCATAACATTTGGGTTAGCTCCTTTAACTGCCCAATGAGAGGCAGAAAGCAAGATACGAGGTCTTGCGATAGCTGAAGATTTTCCCTGGGACCTCCACTTCAGCTTTCCAGGACGCCAGTTTGCTGACTAGCAAAGCTCCACCAGAGAGAGAGAGAGAGAGAGAGAGAGAGAGAAGATTATAGGCACAGATCTTTCCCTTACAGTGTGGATTAGAGTAGTCACTAAGGGTGGGGTGAATTCCTCCTCTCTCCAACCCCAGAATGCACATTCATGGTAAATAACCAATGTGGCATTCTCTGGGTTGGTGAGAGGAGGACTCCATAACATTTGGGACGTGCCCAAGCTTTCCTACTCACTTAGGGTGGGTGTGATGGCGTTTTGGGTATCCTAGCTTATGACCTCCTGCAGCACCCTTTTTCCGAAGGTGGCATCTGCCGAGCTGAACTTATCCACCTTGTAGTAACATAAAGGATGAGGGGGTGCTCCAGGTTGCCACCCTACATATCTCTGTTATGGAGGCATTGGATGAAAAAGCCGCCACTGCCGCTCTGATGGAGTGGGCTGTGACTCCAGAGGGTCTGGAAGTCTTATCCTCCTGGCGTATGATGTGGCTAACACTTTTAACCATGTGGCTATGGTCTGTCTATGCCTTGGTTCCCAAGGACGTTGGGTTGAATGACACGAAAAGTGAGTTGCAGTGCCTAAAGGGTTTTGTCCTCTTGATGTAGATCTTGCGTGCTCTGCAGACGTCTAGTTTGTGCCACAACTTCTCCGTTGGGTGAGACAGATTTGGACAGGAGGATAGTATCAGCTCCTGGGAGAGGTGGAAGCTGGACAATAGATTAGGGATGAAGGATGGGTCTGGGTGCAGAGCCACGTAGTCATCATTGAATGAGCACAGGTGGTCCCTAATGAACAGTGCCACCAGCTCCAACACCCTCCTCACTGATGGCAACCAAGAAGTCCACCTTCAACGAAAGGGTCCATAGTGGGGCTGTCCTCAATGGTTTGAAGGGTGGTCGCATTAGTTGTTTCAGAACCAGTGGGAGGCTCCAGGATGGGAAGCGGTGGCTGACTGGCAGGGCTATGATGGTAGCCCCTCTAAGGAATCTCCTCACGTGGGGGTGAGAGGAAAGCGTTCCACACTGGGGCAATGGGAAGATCAAGGATAAGGCTGCTTCTTGCCTTTTTAGCATGTTGGGCCTAAGCCCAAGGCCCAGACCATTCTGCATGAATGCCAACACATGTTTCACAGTCACTTCCCCTTGGAAAATGGAGTTGGCTGTGCACCATCATGTGAATGCTTGCCATGTGGCTTCATATATCCTTGTGGTGGACTGGCTCCGAAATGAGAGTAGCATGGATGTTACTGCATCTTCATAGCTGCAATCTCGGAGGGCTCTCTGTTCAATCTCCAGGCTAGTTGGAGCCATGCTACTCTGGGATGATTGAGAGGTCCCTGAATCAGAAGGTCTTCTCACTGTGGGAAACGCCAAGTTTCCACTTTGATAGATCCATGAGGTTGGAGAACCACGGTCTCCGTGCCCAGTAGAGGACCACAAAGACTACCTAAGCTCTCTCCTCCCTCACCTTTCTACAAACCTTCCCGGGCAGAGGAGGGGGAAGAGGTAGAGGAGTCCTTTTGGCCAGGGGCTCCGTAATGCATCCACGCCCTCTGCTCCTGGGCAGTGGAACCTGGCGAAGAATCTGGGTAGTTTGCTGGTGGAATACTTCTGGATGGAGCTCCCATTCCCCTGGAGGTATCTTGTGCCTGCTCAGGAAGTCTTCCTGACTGTTGTCCAAACCCTGCAGGTATTGAGCTGTGATGGAGCTGACCATCCTCTCTGCCCAGAAGAACAAGAGGTCAACTTCTCTCTGCAAGGACTGGGACTTTGAATCTCCTTGTTTTGGAATGTAGGACTGGGCTGTGGTGTTGTCAGTCAGGACCAACACGTGTTGTTCCTTCAGTAAAGTGGAGCAGGGCCAGGCAAGCTGCTCTTAGCTATAGCTAATTTATGCTGTGGTACTTCTCCTGGGGCCCCCAGAGTCCCTGCACCATCTCCCCTTGGCAGCGTGCTCCTCATCCTTGAAAACTCATGTCCAAGGTGATGGTGATGGGGTACCTCGGAATGAAAGGGGAGCCCCTCATGATGTTGGCCTTGTGCGTCCACCATGCCAGTGAAGACCTGATTGGAGGGGGAAGCTGTAGTAGTAGACATTTGCGTAGGGCTATCTGCTGCTAGTACCTCTTCAGGAACCCCTGCAGTGGTCTGGAGTGGAATCTGGCCCATGGAACCCCCCGAAAAGCTGAGATCATGAGTCTGAGGAGTCTGGATAGAGCAAACAAGGGAACTAAGGGTTAGGCACATATCCTTCATGCTTCTGCCCTGATGTTGTGCTGCCTCTCTTCTGAGAGGAAGATCATGCCCTTCCCTGTGTCCATCTAGGTGCCCAGATGTGGAATGGTTTGGGATGGGACTAGATGGCTTTTCTTTAAGTTTATGAGGAAGCTGTGTCTCTGAAGGCAAGATATAGTTACCTCTAAGTCCTCTTGGGTCTTCCAGAAAGATAAGGCTCTTAACAACACATTGTCCAGGTAGGGGTACAGGTGAATCCCCTGGGCCCTCAAGTAAGCTACCAAGGCTACCAGAACTTTGGTAAAGATCCTGGGTGCTGAGGCCAGGTCGAAGGGGAGGGCTCTGAACTGGAAATGCTGCTCTCCGAAGGCAAACCTGAGGAATTTCCTGGTTTCCTTGTCAACCATCACATGTAGATATGCTAGGTCCAGAGATACCAGGAAATCCCCTTCCTGTAGTGCTTCTCGAATGGAGAAGAGAGTCTCTATGCAAAAACATTTGTAGGTAACACAGGAGTTCGTGTATTTCATATCTAGGGTCGATCTGGAGTCCCCTCCCTTATTTGTGATTGTGAAGAAGAAGGAGTATATCCCTGAAAAGTGCTGCTGGAATGGGACCTTCTCTATCGCTCTGATGTTCCAGAGGTGCTCTATGGATGATATGTGATAGTTTCTTCTGTGAATTCTTGGAGATAGGTGAGGGCAGAAACCTATTTCCCGATTTTCTGTTGAACTCTATGTGGTATTCCTGTGCGATGGTGGACAGGACCCACTTATCTGTGGTGGAGTTCGACCATACTTCCTGGAATAGGGTGAATCTGCCCCCTACTGGTGGAGTTTTGGCATCAGAACTTTTGTCTGACTCCCTTCTTCTGAGCCTGGTGTTCTCCCCTGCGACTTCCTGAGGATTGGGTGATCAGGGGCTGTCTGATGGAGAAGTTCAGTCTTGCCCAGGTGGGTTGAAAGGAATGGAAGTCCCTCTGTCTGCTGAACCCCCTGGGGGAATGAAAGGATGTAGAGGGTTGAAAGGGCCTCTTGCTCCCTTTTCTACCACCTCTTCTGATCACGGTGGGCATTGCTTGCTTCTTATCCCTGGTTTCCACCAGGAGCCTGGAGAAGAGCCTGGAACCCTTGAATGAGGTCATGGATAAGTTGGCTCTGGAGTGTGCATCCACCTCTCAGTGTTTGAGCCAGATGGAGCGTCTAGCCACTGCTGTGGCTCTGGTGAATCTTGCCACGAATGTCATGGAGTCCTGTGATGCGTCCTCAATGAACTGCAGGGTTCTATAGATCTTAGATAGGGTCCTGTGAAGAGTCCTAGAGTTCAGTTGGCCTCCTTGGAGGATGTCCTCTACCCAAAGAAGTGCCACCTTTGTGAAGAGGGAGTCTGCCGTTGAGGCTCTGATGGCCAGTGCCGATGCCTCATGTACCATCTTTAGGGCTCCTTCCATTCTTCTCTCTTCTGGATCCTTGAGGAACCCTTCACCCTCCTTGGGAGTGAGAGAATTGGAGACCAGGAAGGCCACCAGTGGGTCGACCGTAGGATCCTTCAAGCTGTCTAGCACCTGCTTGTTGGGGGAGTAGAATTTTTGTGCTATCATGGTCCCCCTCTTTCCCTGTAGAATCTTCTCCCATTCTTCCTTGATCAGATTGCTAAAGATTGAGGGGAATGACAGTTCTTTCCCTTGGGCTCTTGGGGGCCTTAACACGGAGGCCCCTCCTTTATTTTGCTCCTGTGTTGTCTGGTCTGTTAAGTCCTGTCGGCTTGGCTTGGAGGGCAGGCCTAGGGTGGCTGCCACTTTTGTCAGCAGGGGTGCAAAATCTTCACAATGGAACAGCCTGTCTGAGGGTTCAGTCTCGTTGGCGCCTGAGTCTGACCGTTCTCCCTCTTCCTTTTTGGTGGAATGCTCTTCAGTCTCCTAATCAAGATTATACATGCTCATAATGACTTCGTCCATCTGTGTCTCTTCAATAGAGTCACAGTTGTACCCTTGTGAAGAGGGTGGGGAGGAGATTGCCTTTCTTTTCCCTGGTTGACCTGCAGGAAGTGCTAGGGGTCCTTTTGAGCTGCCCTGTGCATGTGACCTGGTGGCCTTAATACCCTTCTTTGGTTTGACTCTGTGGAGGCTATGAGCTGCCTGGTGGTCTTACAGCATGTGGTTGACATTCCATGCTAGCTCTTGCTTCCCCTCCCCTGCTGCTGGGGCTTCAGTAGCTAGATATCTCTCTCCTAGCTCTTGCCAGATAATCTTTGTGCCTTCTGGCTCCACTGGGGTGGAGTCCTGAACAAGTGAAGATTTTTGAGGGGCCAGCTGCCATGTGGAGCCTGGCCCTGTTGGCCTTGGTTTGGATGGGACTGGGAGGAGGGCCTTTGAGAGGAGCTCCAGTGCCGCCCTTATGGCCTGTTTCCCCACTAGGCAGTCTGTTCTGTGCAAGCCCCTGTGAGTAAATAGTGAACATTGTATGGCGGTTTGCATTGTCTGCAGCATCCGCCTGTTTTTCCTCCCCCTCCCATCCCCGCCTGGAGGAGTCTGCCATGGCGGGGGAGGCCAACTATTGGGGGCATGGCCGATTGCGCTACCATGTGGTGTGGCATGCCATCAGAGTAGGCTGGGGACCTTGGGGTTCCAAGTGGGGCTTGGGCCTTCCCTTCCTTTTGGGATCCCCTTTCCCGCGCCCCTCACACATTACTTCCCTTTCAATTGTTCGGAGTTGTTCTGCGCCCTCTGTCAGTTTGCTGGCTGGACTGTCATGGCATGCGCCTCAGTACTCTTGCTCCTAGTGCATCTGCTAGAGCAGCTTCAGTGGTGGCGGAGCTGGTGCGGCTGCCACCACGTCCTCTGGAGTCTGCTGAAGCATTCTTGCCTCTGTGGCCCTTGGTGCACTCCCGGAGCAGCTCTGGGTGGCTGGCTCTCCTGCTGCGCAGTCATTCTCCCACACAGCCATCTTCCTGGGCTTTCCGGCCACATCCCTCTTCTCGCCCAGGGCCATAGCAAAAGACAGTGAGGGTAAAGGGAAAAAAAGTGAGGGCAAAGGGGTGGGTGCAGAAGAGGCACGTGTAAGGCAGGGAAGGACTCGGAGAGGGAGAGGAAAAAGGAGAAAATAGAAGTTAGGCTTTTTTTCCCCCCTTGTGGAGAGCTGAAGGGGAGGAGCCAGGGAAAATCTTCAGCTATTGCGAGACCTAGTTTCTGCTTCCTGCCATTCTCTGGACGGTGAAAGGAACTACTGTATATTCCAGCGTATAAGACGACTTTTGAACCCTGGAAAATATCCCCAAAAGTCAGGGGTCATCTTATACGCTGGGTATACAGCTTGCCTCACCCGCCACCTGATCTCCTGCCTCTTCGCTCCCTTCGCAAAGGGAGCGAAAACGCAGGAGATCGAGCGGGGGTGGTGGTGAGGCAAAGCGTGTACTGGTACATTCGCCTCTCTGCCTTCGCCCCCTTTGGGGAGGAACTGAAGGCGGAGGAGAGGGGCGAATGTAGTGGTTTGCCTCGCCCGCCGCCCATCTTCGCTCCCTTCGCAAAGGGAGCGAAGACGCAAGAGACCCGGTGGCGGGTGAGGCAAACCGGGTACATTAGCCCCTCTCCTTTGCCCCCTTTGGAGAGGAATCGAAGGCAGAGGAGAGGGGTGAATGTAGCATTTTGCCTTGCAAGGAGCCCTTCTAAAAGCGCAGAAGTTTGGCTGGCACACTCTCCCCAGTCAGCTACCCAAACAAACCTCCAAGTCCCCACGGGCAAAGCAGGAGGAACTCAGAGGTTTGTTTGGCTGGCTGGTTGGGGAAAGCGTGCCAGCCAAACTTCTGTGCTTTTACAAGGACTCCTTGTGAGGAGCCCTTGTAAAAGCGCAGAGGTTTGGCTGGGAATGCAACCCCAACCCACCCAGCCAAACAAACCTCTGAGTTCCTCCTTCTTTGCCAGCATTGTCAGCCAAACTTCTGCACTTTTACAAGGGCTTCTCACTAAGGGGTCGTTTACACGGGCAAATATTCCCCTAAATATACCGCTAAGATAGCTCATAGTTCCCACGGATCGCAGCACAGCATCACCTCATTCAGAAGGGGGGAAGGTAAAACACCCAAATATAGCGTGGCAGGGCATGTCGCTATTTTTGCAGGAATATTTGCAATGTAGTGCTTTATTGGCAGTGTAAACTAGCATTCCGCTAAGGGTTAAAGCACAGCTGCATTGTGATTGGTTGATGATGCAGGGGTGGGCTTAAAAGGGGGGCAGGGAGGAGGCAAAGACAGTAGCCATTAGAGAAGAAACTTGCAAAAATCCTGTCTGCTATTTTGCGAGCCAGTTTGAAAAAGAAAAAAAGAAAAAAAGAAAAAAAAAAGAAAGAAAGAAAGATTGATTCCCAACAACTTCAAAAAAGGATTCCCAACAACTTTCAGGGAGCATTCCTTCTCATTCTCTGCTGTTTTGAAAGTATGTAAAGCTCGTTCGTCACTTTTATCCTGTGCACGGGGGAGGGAGAGAAACCATTTCACAAAGGGCTGTAGCAAGCTGAACTGCTATTTCCCCCCCCTCTCTCTCTCTGCTTGGGGGAGGGAGGGGGAAAGAGAGAGAGAGAGAGAGAGAGAGGGCAGCTGGAAAAACTTGCGATCCACGGCATGGCACAAGGTCTTTTAGCAGAGAGATTACTCTCCCTCTGCTTTATGGAGTGAGTTCATTTACAGGCAGATTTACAGAGACACACAAAGCCACACCCCCCACACTTATTCAAGTCTGAACTTCAAAGCGACATAATTAGAAAAAAAACCTGACTGGCACAGCTGCGGAAAATAATTAAACCGCAAGTTGCCGCAATAAATCTGCTGTGTAAACCGGCCCTAAGAGTCCTTGTAAAAGCGCAGACGTTTGGCTGCCACGCTCTCCCCAGCCAGCCAGCCAAACAAACCTCCAAGTTCCCCCTGGCAAAGCAGGAGGAACTCGGAGGTTTGTTTGGCTTTCTGGGTGGGGGAGCGTTCCCAGCCAAACCTCTGCACTTTCACAAGGGCTCCTCATGAGGAGCCCTTGTGAAAACACAGAGGTTTGGTTGGCAATGGTCCCCCCCTCAGCCAGCCAAACCTCCAAGGTGGCTAGGAAGCTTCCTAGCCAGCTCCCATCCTTCCCAAATCCGAGATGGGGCTGGATGGGAGCTGGCTAGGAAGCTTCCCCCCCACCAGCCAGCTCCCGTCCTTTCTGAGTCCAAGATGGGGTTTCGGGGAGGGCAAGTGGTGGTGGTGGGGGTATTCTTATATGGCGAGTATATCCCAAACCCTATATTTTAACTTAAAAATGGGGGGGGGATTGTCTTAATCGCCCAGTTGTCTTATACACCGGAATGTACCGTAACTCAAATGTTATGGATTCCTCCTCTCACTAACCCAGAGAATATAAAGAGTATTCTAATAGCTATGCTTTAAACATTTTTTACTTAAAGCAACTCATTAACAAAACAGGTCTCATGTTTGCTTTGCCCCAGCTGAATAACCTACAACAGATATCACTTTTGTATGGGACTGGCAGTTCTTTAAGGTATTAAAAAGGCATTAACACTTCTTTCAAAATGTTGTAAACATTTAGACCACATTAATATATTTGTTCAATTTTAGTACGTATCCAAAATGTCACTCATAAGAATATAAGAATTTAGTGACTTTATGGCATTTTAAGATGCTGACATGAATGCTAATACAGTTTCATACATTTACATAACTCTACACGCTCAGCAAACAGTAGTTCAGCTAATAGGCATTTTGCAGGGGTGTTTAGTGAGAGAGTTTTGAGGGGGAGGCTCAGAGTTCTGTTTCAGTGCCTACTTAAGACTACTCAATATGGATGGTGGGGAACTGCTGCAGTCACCTGCAATAGCTGTGGTATGTTTTGTGTTCATGCTGGAGGATATGGGTAGATACACCTGCAGCAAGTGCAAGTTGGTTGCTTTGGTGGAAAAAAAGATCTAGTAACTTTGCATCCATGTATTTACTCTTCAGTATATTAGGAAGCATGAGGGTTTCTTGGACAGAGGAACATACAGAGGAAGTCTCCGAGGAGAAGGTCAGTTCCCAAACACAGGAGGTAGACATCTGGAGGAATGTGGCACATATAAGGACCAGGGATCATTCTGTGAGTTAGGAGATACAGAACTGATGTGAAGCTATCTCTCTTATCAGAGATGTCAAGGAACTGGAACAAGAGCAATAGTGATAGTCCTCAGAGAACATCCAAGTCACCTTGGAAGATTCAGCACATGGAACGCCCTCTGCAAATCCCTAGAGACATGTAGTGGTAGGGGACTCCCTGCCGAGGGGAACTTTGCAGGATTGACAGGATGCCTCCAGAGGTGTGCTGTGTTCCTAGGGCAAAAATCTGTGATCTAACAGAAATTATAAGACTCTTCAGCCTAACTGACCATTATCCCTTCCTTTTGGTCCACGTGGGAATCAATGACATTGCAAAGCATATCCTTCTGGCTATTAGAAGGGATTACAAGGCTCTTGGTAGGAAGAAGAACCTTTATGTATAAGTTATCATTTTGTTTCTTCTCCCAGTTGAAGGTCATGGCCCAGGAAGGGAGAGAACAGTGGAGGTGAACAACTGGCTCCACAGATGGTGCTGCCAGGAATGATTTGGCTTCTTGGACTGTGAAGATGGACTTTTGGCAAGTGATGGGTTGCACCTCACAGCAGTTGGCAGGAATGTTTTTGCGAATAGTCTAACAAACCTAATCAGAAGGGTTTTAAACTGAGTGCTATCAGGGAGGGAGACAGTATCCTTGAGGACAAGAGTTCATCAAATGCTGGAGGAAATAGTCTGACTGTTATAGAGAGAACTGGGAGAACCCAACAGTGGGAGAGGAAAAACCCTTAAATAAGCAGTTAGGGGGAATAGCTAATGGTCTTAGATGTCTCTACATGAATGCACAGAGCATGTGAAATAAACCACATAAACCTGAACTCTAAACACAGAAAAGCAAAAAAGGCATCATCATATACTAGGCATCACTGAAACCTGGTGGAATGAGTCTCATGGTTGGAATGTAGTAATAGAGGAGCATAATCTATTTCAAAGAAATAGACCAAACAGGAAAGGAGAAAGAGTAATATTATATGTCAAGGATGTTTATATGTCTGTGAAGAGATCCGTAACTTAAATCCTGGAAGCCAGGTTGAGAAATCTGGGTATAAATTACCCCAAGAAACAACAGTGGTATCCTTGTAGGGGTCTATTACAGACCCCCAAGCTAAACTGAGGATCTGGGTGATGTCTTCTTGGTACAGATGACCAAACATTCAGAAAGGAGAGATGTAGTAGTACTGGTAGATTTCAGCTACCCTGATATTTGTGGGAAGCCTAACTCTGCCAAGAACACAAGATCCCAAAAATTACTAACTTGCCTTGCAGACAATCTCATTGTCCAGAAGGTAGAAGAGGAAACAAGGGGATCAGTTATTTTAGATCCGATCCTAACCAACAGTGATGACCTCGTTAATGGGGTGGGAGTGGCAGGATCCTTAGGTGGGAGTGACCATATTCTCCTGGAGTTAGTTATACAGTTGTCCCTCCACATTTGCGTCTTTTACATTCGCGGCTCCACCTACTTGTAGTTTGCTCAGCTTCTCTCTCGCGTGCACAAGGGGGGGGAGGAGAGCTGATTTAAACAGAGTGCTCCCCAATCAAACCATGCACCCAACTCCCCACTCTCCTGGGAGAGTAGGGAGTTTGGGGCAAAGGTGGCGAACTCCCCTCTCTCCTGGGGCTTGGCTCTGGGGTGGTGGCTGAAAAGCCCCATCGCCACTTTGGAAAGGGTGGGGGGGATTGCTGAAAAGCGGCGATGAAGCTTCAAAAGCCTCGTCGCTGCTTTGGGAAGGGTTGGGCAGGGGGTGGCCGAAAAGCAGTGACAAGGCTTCAAAAGCCCCGTTGCTGCTTTGGGAAGGATGGGGGTGGTGGCTGAAAAGCAGCGACAAGGTTTCAAAAGCCCTATTGCTGCTTTGGGAAGGGCAAGGGGGTTGCAGGAGGGGGGGCGGTGGCGAGGCCTATTTTTATTCACAGTTTTTTCACATTTGCAGGGGTCTTGCGCCCCTAATCCCTGCAAATGTGGAGGGACTACTGTATAGTGAAAAGGGGATGCCAAGTGTAGTCAGATTTGCATTCTAGACTTTAAGAAAACTGATTTCAGTAAACTTAGGGAAATACTAGGTATGATCCAGCGGTCAGGAATACTAAAAGAGAAGGGAGGTCATGATGGATGGGAGTTTCTTAAAAGTGAGATATTGAAGGCACAATTTCAAACCGTTCCAATGAGGGGGAAAAATGGAAATCAGGATGGATATTAAAGAACTTTCAACTGAGCTAAGATTTAAAAGGTACATGTACAAGAAATGGAAAAAGGGGGAAAGCAACAAAAAGGAATTCAAACAAATAGCTTCAGAACAGCTAAAGCGTAGAATGAGCTCAGGCTTGCTAGAAGTTAAAAACAATAAAAAGGGCTTTTTTGTTTATGTCCATGGCAAAAAGAAAAACAAGGAAATGGTAGGGGCTTTGCATGGGGAGGATGGCGAAATGCTAACAGAGGACAGAGAAAAGGCAGAATTACTCAACACCTTTTTTGCCTCAGTCTTCTCTCAAAAGGAAAACACTGCTCAACCTGGGGAAAATGAAGCAGATGATGCAGTAGGAAAAACAGCACAGAATAAGTAAAGGGGTAGTACAGGAATACCTGGCTACTCTAAATGAATTCAAGCCTCCAGAGACAGATGAACTACATGCAAGGCTTTTAAAGGAACTGCCAGAAACAATCTCATTCTAATAACTGGCAATAATTCCTGGAGAACAGAAGAAGTCCCAGCAGAGTGGATGAGGGCAAATGTTGCCCCCATCTTCAAAAAGGGAAAAAAGATGACCCAAACAACTATCACCCAATCAGCCTGACATCACTACCAGGAAGGTTTCTAGAGCAGATCATTCAACAGATAGTCTGGAAGCACTTAGAAATGAATGCCATGATCACTAAAAAAGTCAACATGGGTTTCTCAAAAACAAGTCACGCTAGACGAATTTTTTTAAATACAGTTACTAGCTTAGCAGATGAAGGGAATGCTGTGTGATGTAGTATATCCTGATTTCAGTATGAACTTTGACAAGGTCCCCCATGATATTCTTGCAAAAAAGTAAGTAACCTGTGGGCTAGACAATGCAACTGTTTGGTGGATTTGTAACTGGTTGACTGACCAAGCCCAAAGGGTAGTCACCAATGGCTCCTCTTCACCCTGGAGAGAAGTGACCAGCGGGGTGCCACAGGGTTCTGTCCTGGGCCCAGTGCTATTCAACATCTTTATCAATGACTTGGATGAGGGAACAGAGGTCATTCTTATCAAGTTTACAGATGACACCAAATTAGGAGGGATAGCTAATACCCTGGAAGACAGGATTAGAATTCAAAATGACTTTAACAGATTAGAAAGCTGGGCCAAAACTATTAAAATGAATTTCAACAGGGAGAAATGTAGAGTACTACAGTTAGGCATAAAAAAAATGAAATGCACAGATATAGGATGGGTGACATCTGGCTGACAATAGTCTATGTGAAATGGATCTAGGAGTCTAGTCAGATTATCACGCTACACTGTTACAGCACTATCATTCCACTTTAATGGCTATGGCTGCTTCCTGTGGAATCCTGGAATTTGCAGTTTAGGGAGGGGCATTTAGAACTCTCAGCCGGAGAGCTCTTAGGCCTCACTAAACTACAAACTGCAGAATTCCATAGGAGGCATCCATAGCAGTTAAAGTGGAATAATAGTCCTATAAGTGTAGTGTGATAAGGTCCTTAGTTGACTAGAACTGAACATGTGTCAACAGCAGCAGTTAAAAAAGCCAATGCAATTCCTAGGCTGCATCAGTAGGAATACAGCATTGTAGATGAAGGGAAGTAATAGTATCATTCTATTCTGCTTTGGTCAGACCTCACCTGAAATAGTGTGTCAAGTGCTGGGCACTACAGTTCAAGAAAAATATTGACAAGCTGGAACGTGTCGAGAGGAGGGTGACCAAAATGGCTTATGAGGAGTGGCTTAGGGAGCTGGGTACATTTAGCCTGGAGAAGAGAAGGTTAAGAGGTAACATGATAGTAGCCATGTCTAAATATTTGAAAGCATGTCAAATTGAAGAGGGAGCAAGCTTTTTTCTGCTGCTTCAGAGACTAGAATATGGAGCAATGGGTTCAACCTACAGTACAAGAAAAGAGATTCCATGTAAACATTAGGAAGAACTTCCTGACAGTAAGAGCTGTTTGACAGTGGAATGTGCTGCCTTGGAGCATGGTGGTGTCTCTTTCCTTTGAGGTTTTTAAACAGGCTGGATGGTCATCTGTCAGGAGGGCTTTGACTGCGTCTTCCTGCATGGTAGGGGTTTGTACTGGATGGCACTCATGGTTTTTTCCAACTCTATGATTATACCTTTTGGGGATTTTTAGTTATAAAATGGACTGCCTTGTGGGAACAAAATGTTGCTAAAGTCCATAGGGAAAGGCAGTTAAGAAATAATATAATAAAATTTGAATTAGCTTGACAAGATAACATAATTTGTACTGTTACCTTCAGTCTGGGCTTATTCACTTGTCTGTTGACCCTGGAATTCTAGAAGAGGTGATTTCAATCCCCATGTTTTGGGAAACCATAACTGGCATTATTTTAATATCATAGCAAAGTACAGCTTCTTCAAACAGAGAAGGAAGGAACTGAAATATGTGGAGGGGGAAACACATTCCCAACTTTGCACAGCTACTGTTCTGAAGGAGCAAAAACATTACATATGAATAGACCCATATAAGAAACGGTATGTAGTCAATTACACTATCAAGTGATATTCAAACATTTAATTTGACACGTGTAGATTCCACCAATGAACGTTATCAATTAAGTAGACACACATGTTGGATACTATTTTGTGGAAAGAACTGATATGTCTGTAGAAAATTTATTCTTAGGTGGCATAAATCCACATAAGCTATTTATAAGTTAAGATTTTACTGAAAAATTACAGAAAGTCACTAACTACATCTGTGAAGAAAACTGGGCAAACATCAGCATTTTAGACCACAAATATCTAGACACAGATGGGTGGGCTACAAGTCATTTTGGGCATATTTGAAAAACTACTTTATAGTTTACTTGCAAACACCACTAGGTCTCTATACGCTAAGGATGGGACTTTTATTAGCGACAGCCATAGCCTATCCAGCCAATGGTGAATGCAAAGTACTGCAGTCCAATAACGTTTAAAGATCCACTTCCAAAATGAAATGTCAAAATAGAATGAACACTGTAGTTTGTGAGAACAAAACAGATTTATTCCTGTGTCAAAATACATAAAAACCTGTTATTTCTATTTCTTGAAAGAATGTTTTAAAAACTCAAAAATAAAAAGGACAAAATCAAGCCCTACATATAACGGAGGCAGCAGTTTTTTTTTCATTCATTCAGGTACTATGCTGCAGAACACCTCACAACGTAATCACCAATATATTTCAAACCTCCACAAGTATCTCTCATAGCACCTTCTCAAGTCACTAGAAAACCCTTTCCTTGTATTTATGTCACAAAGTTTTTCAACTCTCTGCCAAAGACCAGAAAGAGAAGGGGAACCATTAATAGAACGGGCAAAAAGCTTTCATTCTAGAGAATGAAAAAAGGGCCCAAGAGACGAAAAAAAGCGCCGAAAAATAAAAGAGGCAGAAGACAGAAAAAGGGGAGAGAAGCAGCCATGGAAAGGCATAATAAAAGGAAGCCCTCACCGTGCCAACTACAGTCATGGAGCATCACCGTCCAGCTCCGCTTCTGAAACTGAGAGGGTCTGAAGCGGGAGCCAAGAGAAAGGAAAAGCCCCGCTGGGTTAAAGCCCCGCCCGCCCGCCGGTTCAGCCGCTGGCTCAGCCCCACTCCCTACCGTGCGCTCTCAGCTGCCGAGGGTCGGGGCTGTCACCGGCGGCGGCTCCTCCTGCTCTGCCAGCCCACAGAAGGGCGCGGACATCCAAAGAGGAGCGGCGCTAAACCCCAACGCTGCCGCCTCCCTCCCAGGCTGAGGAGCTCCCCGCCGCCGCTGCTGCCGCCGCCTCCTGAGCCATGGGGCGGCCGGGGAGCTCGGCGGAGACGGGCCACGTGACCGGAAGCAGCGGCGTCACGTGACAGGGGGCGCTGGTGCCGCCGCCGCCATGATGCTTACCCGCTCACGTGACGAAACCTCTTCGCTGCCCGAGCGCTTTTCTGGTCACGTGACGCCTCGTCCGCATCGCCGCTGCCGCCATGACAGTGCCTGAGGGGAAAGGGGAAAAAAAAGGGGGGGTGGAGAAGAAAGGTTACTAAACAGTAATAAACGCGGTTTCTCTTGCCTCGTTCCTTCCGGGTGGCGAATGTGTTTCTTTACCCCTTGTTCTTTTTACCGTATCTCAACCGGATCCAGATCCGTTCCAGGTGGCCGGCGCGGCGCTGAGGGGAGGGGGGAGGGGGATCTTCTCTGAGCAACGGTCCGAAGGGGAGGGGGGAGGGGGCGCGCGCGCGCCTTCGTCACGTGACGGAGAGGGCGAGGAAGGGGGCGGCTGCCGGGTGACGTCACGGCGCGTCGGCCTGGCGCGCGGGGCCGGGTGAAGCCGCCGGAGTCACGCGGCGGGGGTGAGGGGCGGGGCCGGCTGGCAGGCAGCGGTGAGCGGCGGAGAGCGGGAGGAGGCGCGCAGAGGCCTGAGGCGGCCCCGGACGGCGGAGGTGCGGTGGCAGAGGTGCCGCGTCTGTCCCTGGGTTGGCAGCCGTGGGTTGGGAGGGAGAGGGGACCGGCTGAGGAGGGAGGGCCCCGCGTTGCTTTGGCTGTCAGCCGCCCCCTGAGCGCTGGCAGCAGCAGCAGCAGCGGCGGCGGCCTCGTGGCCTCTGGGGGGAGCGGCTGGGAGGCGCCCAGGGGTCGCAGGCGGGCATGGTTTCGGTCTCTGCATGAGATCCTCCTTCTCCTCATCCTCATTTCTATTCCGCTCTTCTGATTGTTAAAACCAGCAAAATGCGAAAGTCAAGAAAGAATTAAACAACAATAAGCTAAACATAACCTCAACAGTTATGTTTTCCCCATCTATTACTTTTTGTTTAACTTAGAGCGGATTAAGCGACTTTCCTGAAATAGTCAAAGCGATGACAGAGGAAGAATGTAGTTTATAATCTTAATAATGGCTTGCCTGTGCTTTTAGCTGTTCCCTCAATTATGCTGTTGGCAGATGGCTAAGATGCTAAGATGATCCTTATAGCGCTAACCTGTCCTAACGGTGGGCCAGTTTTGGGAGTGTAGAGGCCACTTACTTATTGATAGGTTGCTTCTGGGATGGTCCTTTTGGGAGTGCTTTGCGCCAAATGTGCTGGTACTGAGTTCTGTCTGAGCTGGGTCAGATGTATCATTTGTGTTGTCGCTGTACTCACAACCCGGCTGCTTCAAAGCTTCATCATCTTGGCTTCATCATGCCTTGGAGTAGAATAGGGAAGTAGCAACTAACTGGGAGGAACTAGGAGCCAAGTTTCTTTTGTCTGTGAATGGCATTTGGTGACAACAGCAAAATTTCTCAAATGTGCCGCAGTTTTTTTTAATAGGATCTGAGCCCTCTTTCCCTAGCTTGGAAAAGAGCAAGGCAAGTCTGTGATGACTACAAAAACAATAGGAGGTTTAGCATGTTTCAGACATGGGCTGCTTAGAGCTTGTGACAAATCTTTATCAAACATATGCTGTGTGTTTTGATATGGTAAGTGGTAGCTAAAGAGAGGAAAAAGAAATACTGTACACAAAAAAGGTACAGTTTCACACTTGCAGTTTTGCTGAGCTTTGGAGGTGCGGCATCATTGTCTTCCCTTTGAAGCAGGGACCAGTTTGGTGGCAGGCCAAGGATTCTGCTAAGGCTTTATCAATTCGTAGATTTATCACATGCAGTTGATTCTGAGTCTGGGTTCTAAATTCCTTATTAAGCATGAAATGTAGAAATGAGTTGAATGAAGGACCTAATTCACATATCTTTATTCTGTATTCCCAACTTGAACTTTGTATGGGTGTATTTCTACGAAAAAAATATATAGCAATGACGGCTGGTGAGTCCAGTGTCAGTAGACAGGTGAGTCTACTTCAAGCTGTAGTCCATACATCAAAGGAGTTGTCAAAATTACTGAACCCTTTAAAGTTCAGACAGAATCTTAGGATTTTATCAGACGTGGGGGAACACGGCACAAAACCGCATCCCAAACTGCGATAGAAGAATGCTACAAGAACAGAAAGGGCAACATTACCAGACTCTCGTATCCTTCAGCTTTTCCAGGGGCATAGCACAGGCGTGAATAAAGTGGCTGTCCCTTTTTTAATGACGGGCTAAGCCGTCAATAAAAAGGGATGCGTTATTCATGCCCACGCTATGCGCCTGGAATGGCTGAAGGACGTCGTTGTCTGGTAATGTTGCCTGTTTTTGTTCTTGTAGCATTCTTCTGATGCAGTTTGGGATGTATCTAATAAAGTCCTTAGAATAGACTCACTTTCCCACTGATAAATCAGAGTGACGAGCTGTCACTAACATTAAAATAGCAGAAGAGGATCATTTGCAAATGCTTTGTGTAAAACAGCTTTGGGTCTATCAGTACTTCATAGGACACACAATTTTTTATTCAGGAAGCAGAGGTATGCAGTCTTTAGGTCCTTATTTAGTCTGCCTCTGCACTTCTCTGTGAAATAAGGTCTTTGGTTCCCAGTTCCAATTGGAGCCTTGTGATAGAACAGAGAATAGCTTGTTTTAGATTATTTTCCACATGATAGCTTGGGAAGCTTCCACATGACAGTTATCATTAACAAATCATAGCCTTATGAAAATAAACTGTAGGCTCCTTGCTCTCACTCCTCTTCTGTCCCTCTGTGTTGTGGCTGTACTTTCACTACAGTTCAACTGGTTTGCAGTTTAACAGTGTTGTGTAAGAGCAAATAATTAGGGCTGTCTGAAATAGCAGTGCTCTTGGGTGGGCCAGTTGCTGAGATAAGCCTTCTTCTGTGAAGTCAAAGGCTTTCACAGCCGGCATCCATAGATTTTCCTTGGGTTTGTTACCCGGGCTCTGAGGCTATGTTCTGGAAGAGTTTATTTCTGACGTTTCACCTGCATCTGTGGCTGGCATCTTCAGAGGCAACACATCCCGGGAAAAAACCCAAGGAAAATCTAAGCCTTCTTCTGTTAGAGAGACAAATTATAGGTTGCTACTATGCCTGAGTGCTGAAGGAGTGTTAGAGGCTACAAGTGTCTTATAGTCCAGAGAGAAGGGAAGCAGGATGTTGACTAGAGAAGAGATAAGAAGGAAAAAATAGGTTGCTTGCTTTGACTGGTCAGTTGATGTTCAAAAGCACAAAAAAGCCTTTAAATATAGTTCAGTCACTACCCTCATATGAGCTTGTGAGGAGCATTTTTAGACTAATCAACTGAATGACACCTTGAATCCCATCTTGAGAGAAAGGTGAGATATAAATTCAATAAATAAAGAAAAACTCAAATCAATTTCACTCTTAGAAATTATATCCTGAGTTATATGGAGGAGTCTTTTAAAAAGTTATCTCCTGAAAAGATCACATAATCTTGTACCTTTCTGCACATGCAGCCCAATCATATCTTTCTACTTTGAAGTATGTGTGTACTTGGAAGTATGTGTGTGCAAGAACTTGCAATCATTAGAAGGTTAAGAACTGCAGATGTTTTAGATGCAGTATTTTATTAGCTGTTGCATAATTGATACTTGATAAATTCTTACCCAGTCTTAAGATTCTAATTTGTCAGAATGAGCTGCTCTTCTCAAATGTCTTTTTGCACTCAATAAGTATTGTAGCAGAAGTTCAGAATGTGAAGTCCAGTATAATGTTTGACAGTGTGTGGAAACACAAATTCTACAGGATTTCAGAATCATATGACTGGTAAACTTTTTGCTTTTTATATTGTACACAGCAGTAGACCACCTTACATTATCCTGAGTATATTGTGCCTCATTCCTGCTTAGGTTTTGTCATTAGGTTTATGCCTTTTTAACAGTATCTGTAATTTCTACTGACAAGAAATGTATTTCTCCTTTTAGAAAACTAGCTTCTTGGACATATTAGGTAGCCTGTTCAACCTTACAAATACTGTATTTCTGTGGACCAGTAAGACTTGTATTAAAAGCTCACTGTAACCAATATTTCATTTATGCATCAAATCAGAAACAAACTTATCTGTTTATTTAGAATATTTATACAGTGGTCTCAAAATGGTTTGCATAATACCAGAGAGCTTACAAACATTAGAGTGTTTACCATTTTGACAAGGGTGAGCTTTCACATTTTGATCTTTCATCTTGAACAAAGGAACTGTCATATCTAAACAGATTCTGCCTGTCTTGGAGAGCCTGGAAATTTTCTTCTGTCTGGATTAGATAGTGTCCAGGTCAAGAAAACAGAACTGCACATATTCTTTTACAATTCTGATAGGCAGTTCCACTTTTAATTATCACACAAATGAGCTCAGTGGAGTTGTCCCCCTATCTTGGTGATGTCAGTTCTTTCTGTATGTGGCTTAGCAAAAAAAGCAACCCTTTCCCAAAAAATACCTGACCCCCTCCCCAGATGGATGGGGGTCCTGTAGTTAGGTTCTGCGGTCACACTGTTCTTCCATCAGATTGCTGATAGAAGAACAGGGGGGGGGGCTTCTCAGGGTGGGCATAGGTAAGTGTATCATTTGAGCATAAGTAAAAGAAACAGGCTTTTTATGATGTGTTAGGAATGTTAGATCCAGAGGCTGAAAGGGAGAAATACATGTTTAAAGAGCCAAATGTTAAGTAAACAGTGCAGAAATTGTATTATACATTTTGTTCTTACAGATAGAGCTGGAAAATGGAGTGGTGACACATGTGCTTCATTGTCTCTTATGTGCCAGTGATGTCTGTGCCAATGATACCGGAATCGTACAGTCATGTATTGGCAGAGCTTGAATGCCTTGGTCCACTGCTTTCTGCTCTCAGACTGGATTCTAGTCGTCTGAAGGTGTGTTCGAGTCACTGTCCAGGACTCCTGCAGCATTTAGAAATCTCATATACTTGTATTTCATGGAAATTAATGTGGGGCACATTGATTTGGGATATGTTGCTTTCTGAATATATTCCAGAGGCAGAAGATATTGGTGTAAAATTAATGGGCAGCCGTGGCCTTCCAGTTGATGTTGGACTACTGTGAGAGATCATAGCAGGACCAGTCTAGCAACATCTGGAGATCCACTGGTTGTCCACCTTTTGTATAAAACCTTACAGCCTTTTTTACTTGAGTAAACAAAAGAGTAAAAAGAAGTGATGGAGAAAAATGCTTTTGAAGAAATGGGCAGAAATTCTGATGGCAAATTGTTTTTCTGAATATCTTATTTTTAAAGAAAAGATATTGTCTGTATCATGTAGTTTACAAATTACTTAATCAAGTGGAAAGAAAAATGTGGCAGTTGGTAATACTGGTTTCAGGAAGTAGTTGGGCACAGTGTACCAGCAGTCATCATTCAAAGGAGATAAATAAGTTTGAAAGCATTCACGGCCGGCATCCCTGGGAAGACCACATTACACATTCGGTGAAAACATCGAAATTCTGGACCAGGCCAAAAACTATCATGTCGGAATGCAGAGGGAAGCTACTGAAATCCACAAACACTTGGGCAACTTCAACAGGAAGGAGGAAACCCTAAAAATAAACAAAATTTGGCTACCGGTCCTGAAAAACACCAAAATCAAAACTCAACACATGCAAATGAACTCCACCCAGGGTTAGGGAGATTTCCAGCAGACAATGGACCATTAGCTAAATAGACACTAATCCTCCTTGCATATCTTCCCCCAGGAACTAGCCATCCAAATACACAAAGGCACATATCTTCTCCAACAGGGACTCACAGTATATAAACCCCACATACGTCCTATGCCACCATTCTCTGAAAATGCCAGCCACAGATGCTGGCAAAACATCAGGTATAAACTCTTCCAGAACATGGCCTCACAGCCTGGAAAAAAACCACGAAAAATCTAGAGATAAATCTTAATCAGGCTGGTTTTGAGTGTAAAGCTGAGAAGAGTTCACTAGTTACCTCCTTGATGGAGAAGTCAGGTTTTTTAGATCGTTTCCAGATAAATGATACCTTTGATTATAATGTGGGAAACAATTACTCCTTGTATTACAAAAATTGAAAATGAAATAAAATAGGGGATAATATTTTTAGAAAGGAAAAAGGATTATATTGGGGAAATGGTTAGTAAAATACAAACCTATAACCCCCCACACACATATGTGCAAGTATATACAGAGAGTGAATGTGTGAATGTGATGAATGTTGCTGCCCTTGAGCAAACAGGGATCACCAGCATTGAGGCCATGATATTGAGAACACAGCTGCGCTGGGCAGGGCACGTTTCTAGGATGAAGGACCATTGCCTCCCAAAAATAGTACTCTACTGTGAACTCGCCATGGGTCAGCATAAGAGGGGTGCTCCAAAAAAAGGATACAAGGACTCCCTGAAACAACATCTCAGGCTTGGCCAAATTGATCACCAACAAAGGTCCGCCCTGGCCTCACATCGGGAGGCATGGAGATGCACTATCCACAATGCTGCAGCCTTATTTGAGAACTCATGCCACACAAGTCTTGAAGAGAAACGACAACGCAGAAAGAATCACAACCCAGAAACATCACCTAATGAAACCTTCTGCTGTGCTTTCTGCAATCAGACTTATTTATCTCGGATTGGCCTTTTTAGTCATCAGCGCGCTTGCGAAAGCGCAGGATGAGTCTTTCCTGAATCTTCATTTGCGAAGAAAAGCCAGAGTGAGAGAGAGAGAGAGAGAGAGAATGTGTGTATAATAATGTTCGTGTAGAAATGGAAAGAGAACAAAATCAGAAATTACAAAAAATTTTAGAGAGGGGAATAGAAAAGCTCAGCAATTTCACCAGAAAGATTAGCCAAAGGCACAATCCAAATGTATCAGGTATTGGAGAATTTTGTCTGGAAAGTTGAAAAAGACAGCTGTTTTGTCCTGCAAATACATTTTACATTTTTTAGTCACCTCCTACAAAAAACTGAAAAAATTCCTTTCAGTTGATTTTTCATTACCTGAACATTGTTAGTCCTTAATGCAGGAAGCAGATGCTTCTGATGTCACAACCATACTGGAAACAGACATAAGTCTTAAGGGATCAGTCTGGTTAGTCTTTATTATGTTAAAATATAGTTGAACATTAAACCTTAACTGAGTCATTCCTTTAAACTGAGAGACAGTGTCTTGTTGCTATTGTACTAAATAGCCAGGAGCAAGACACTTTCTGTCCATGATCTATTATAATAGCTCAGTAGTAGGACTAAACAGATTGTAATTGCCTTCTAGCTTTACTTCATTCTTAAAAGTGCAAAGGAAACCAGTTTTAATAATTTCCATGTTCTCACGCACAATACTGACTAATAACCATATCTCTCTTTTAGTGCACGTGTATAGGAATTTCTCGAAAATGGTTGGCACTAGGTAGTTCAGGTGGAGGTCTGAACCTTATCCAGAGGGAGAGCTGGAAACAGAGGCTTTTTCTCACTCATAAGGTAAGACTGAATGAAAACTTCCAGGAATCTCAGACTGAGAATAAAATATAACTTGAAAAAGCTGAGAGGTCTACTTCATTAAAACCTCCAAAATGAAATACTGTGTGTGTTAACTGCCTTCAAGTCAACCTTGACTTATGGTGACCCCATGAATGAGACATCTCCAAGACACCCTATCATCAGCAGCCCTGTTCAGGTCTTGTAGACTCATGTCTGTGGCTTCCTTGATTGAGTCTGTCCACCTGTAATGTGGTCTTCTTCTTTTCCTGGTACCTTCTACCTTACCAAGCGTTATTGTATTTTCTAGTGATTCATGCCTTCTCGCTATATGATCAAAGTACAACAGCCTCAGTTTAGCTGTTTTGGCTTCTAGGGAGAGTTCAGGCTTGATTTGTTTTAGGAACCACTCATTTGTCTTTTTAACAGTTCATGGTATCCACAGAACTTTTCTCCAGCACCACATCTCAGTTGAATTGATTTTCTCCCTATCAGCTTTCTTCACCGTCCAGCTCTCACATCCACACATAGTGATGCGAAATATAATGGCATGGACAATTCTAACTTTATTAATCAGTGAAATATCTTCGCACTTCAAGATCTTGTCTAGTTCTTTCATAACTGCCCTTCTAAGTCCTAGTCTTCTCCTGACTGTATTTTCCATTCTGATTAATGACTGATCCAAGGTATGGAAATCTTTAACTATTTCATTTTCCTTATCGTCTACTTTAACATTATGAAAATAATCTCTGGTTATTATTTTTATTTTCTTGTAACACTGAAAATCCTATAAATTCTTAATGTTCAGCATTAAACCTGCCTAAGCACTGTCCTTCCTGACTTTTTTGAGTAATGGTTCCAGGTCTTCATTGTTTTCTGCTAATCATAGAATCATGGAATTGTAGAGTTGGAAGAGACCACAAGGGCCATCCAGTCCAACCCCTTGCCATGCAGGAAATCACGATCAAAGCATCCCTGACAGATGGCCATCCAGCCTCTGTTGAAAGACCTCCAAGGAAGGAGACCCCACCACGCTCCGAGGGAGTGTGTTCCACTGCCAAACAGCTCTTACTGTCAGAAAGGTCCTCCTAATGTCGAGGTGGAATCACTGTTCTTGGAGCTTGCACCCATTGCTCTGTGTTCTAGTCTTTGGAGCAGCAGAAAACGAGCCTGCTCCATCCTCAATATGACACGTCATCTGCATATCTTAAATTGTTGATGTTCCTTCCTCCAGTTTTCACACCTCCTTCCTCCAAGTCTATAATCTTGCTTTGCATATGATATGTTCAGCATACAACTTGAGATATGGTGATAGAATGCAGCATTGCCTGACTCCCTTTCTGATTGGAAACCATTCTGTTTCTCTGTACAGTTGTCCCTCCACATTCGCAAACTCGACATTCGCGGTTTTGATTATTCGCGGTTTTGGAAGGCCCCCCCCGGCCCCCCCCAAAACCGTAGCATGGGGCCTCTGGAGGCCCCGTGAAAGCCCTGGGACAGAGTGGAGAGGGCCGGGGAGGCCTCCACGGGGCCTTCGGAGACCCTCTGGAGGCCCCCTGAAGGCCTTGGGAGGGAGGGGGAAGGACCGGGGAGGCCTCTGCGGGGCCTTGCGAAGGCCTTTGGGGGGAGGGCTAGGAAGCCCTCCGCGGGGCCTTCGGAGACCCTCCGGAGGCCCTGCAAAGGCCTTGGGGTGGACCAGGGAGGCCTCCGCGAAGGCCTTGGGGGCGAGGGGGGAGGGCTGGGAAGGCCTCCGTGGGGCCCTGCGAAGGCCTTGGGGTGGACCGGGGAGGGTGAGGGCCGAGAAGGCCTCCTTGGGGGCGATGGGGGAGGGCTGGGAAGGTCTCCGCGGGGCCTTGTGAGGCCCCGCGAAGGCCTTGAGGTGCACCGGGGTGGCCTCTGCGGGGCCTGGTGAGGCCCTGTGAAGGCCTTGGGGGTGAGTGGGGAGGGCCGGGAAGGCCTCCGCGGGGCCTTCAGAGACCCTCCGGAGGCCCTGCGAAGGCTCTGGGGGGGTAGTGGGGAGGGCCGGGAAGGCCTCCGCGGGGCCTTCGGAGACCCTCCGGAGGCCCCGCAAAGGCCCTGGGGGGGAGTGGGGAGGTCAGGGAAGGCCTCCGCGGGGCCTTCGGAGACCCTCCGGAGGCCCTGCAAAGGCCCTGGGTGGGAGGGCCGGGAAGGCATCTGCAGGGCCTCCGGTGACTCTCCGGAGGCCCCGTTGAGGGCTTGGGTGGGAGGGGGGAGGGCTGGGGAGGCATCCACGGAGCCTCGGGAGGGTCTCTGGAGGCCCCGGGAAGGCCTAGGAAGGGAGTGGGGAGGCGGGGGAAAGCGAGTATGGGGCCTCCTGTGGCCACATGCTCGCTATGGCGGGGGAGGGGGGCAAACAATATTCGTGGATTTTTCACATTCGCGGGGGTCCATGGAAAGAAGTGACCAGTGGGGTGCCACAGGGTTCTGTCCAGGGCCCAGTGCTATTCGACATCTTTATCAATGAGTTGGATGAGGGAATTAGGGGCATACTTATCAAATTTGCAGATGACACCAAATTAGGAGGAGTAGCTAATACCCTGGAGGACAGGATCAAAATTCAAGATGACCTGGATAAACTGGAGAGCTGGGCCAAAGCTTACAAAATGAAATTCAATATGGAGAAATGTAAGGTACTGCACTTAGGGCGAAAAAATGAAATGCATAGATATAGGATGGGGGAGACCTGGCTGATTGAGACTATGTGCGAAAGGGATCTAGGAGTCCTAGTAGACCACAAGTTGAACATGAGTCAACAGTGTGATGCGGCAGCTAAAAAGGCCAATGCGATTTTGGGCTGCATCAATAGAAGTATAGTATCTAGATCAAGGGAAGTAATAGTGCCGCTCTCTTCTGCCTTGGTCAGACCTCACCAAGAATACTGTGTCCAGTTCTGGGCACCACAATTCAAAAAGGATATGGACAAATTGGAGCGTGTCCAGAGAAGGGCGACTAAAATGGTGAAAGGTATGGAAACCATGCCTTATGAGGAGAGTCTTAGGGAGCTGGGTATGTTTAGCCTGGAAAAAAGACGGTTAAGAGGCAATATGATAGCCCTCTTTAAGTATTTGAAGGGGTGTCACGTTGAGGATGGAGCAGGCTTGTTTTCTGCTGCTCCAGAGACTGGAACACGGAGCAATGGATGCAAGCTCCAGGAACAGAGATTCCACCTCAACATGAGGAGGAACTTTTTGACAGTAAGAGCTGTTCGGCAGTGGAACGCACTCCCTCAGAGCGTGGTGGGGTCTCCTTCCTTGGAGGTCTTTAAACAGAGGCTGGATGGCCATCTGTCGGGGATGCTTTGATCGTGATTTCCTGCGTGGCAGGGGATTGGACTGGATGGCCCTCATGGTCTCTTCCAATTCTGCAATTCTATGATTCTATGACTATTATAGTAGTTCTCCTTATCTCTGTGCACAAGGCATCAAACAGTTATATTCAGGGTTCTGGCTCTATTTTTTTCACCTTTCGCTTTTGCTTTTCATCTGTCCTTTACTGCTTGAAGTGTTTTGTCTGTCATCCATTGAGGTTTCTCTTTCTTTTTGGAAACAGATAGTGTCTTGACTATATTCCTGGCTTCAGCCCTATTAATTTTTTAAAAAACGGCTAAGCTTTTCATTTTGAAAATGTTAATACTATTTTATTACATACAGTTGTTCCTTCATATTCGCTGGGGTTTGATTCCAGGACTCCCCGTGGATACCAAAATCCGTGAATACTCAAGTCCCATTATATGCAGTGGCTTAGCAAAATTGTGTCCCTTATATAAGATGGCAAAATCACGGTTTGCTTTTTGGATTATTTTTTAAGAATATTTTCAAGCCGTGAATACTTAAATCTGTGGATACCAGATCCGTGCATACGGAGGGACAACTGTCCTGTTCCAGTGGTAAGGCTCAAATTTTGCAATTGTTTTTTATTCTTTTCATTTCGTTGGGAAATACTTTCAAATGATGAAGAGTGGCTAGTGCAGTAATGGGGACTAGAATTTTGAAGCCAGTGTATCATCAAAAGTATATTAAAGGATTAAGGGTGGATAATTAATACGGAAAACTTGTATTGCAGCTGGGAGCCATGGTTGAGGCAGTGAATCTTAACAGGAGAAATCTGACTTTTATTTCTCAACAGGAAGGTGCCATTTCCCGCATTGCCTTTTGCTTGCATGATGAGGACTATGTTGCTGTAGCTACAAGGTGGGAACATTTTGAAAAGTCAGTTTGTTGTTCTTAGGTTATAGTAGCCATTTTATTTTTGTACAGCACTGTGTAAATTGAAGGTGCTATATAATTAATTATTTAATTAAATAATACTATGCTATAGAAGGAGAAGCTTCTATTTCTAGTTTTCCCTTATTTCCAAAATTGACAAGCTGTGATTGATGCTAACTGCTCCTTTGGGGTTTGATTTGAGAATAAACTGGTTTTCATAGGCCAACATTTGCCACATTTAAGCACAATGACAACTGTGGTTTGCAGCAAACTAATAGCGAAGGTGTGCCATCTTCTGTTCTTGCACACAACAGAGGGAGAAGAGGAGGAAAGAATTCACAAACCCATTGTGTGTCTCCTCCTTTTAGCAACAAGTCATGATTTGTCACTATAGCTGAAATGTGCCAGTGTCTGTTTTTCTCTAAGCCAGAAGTGTGGAACCTTTGGTCCTCTCCATGTGTTTATTTATTTAGGTATTTATACCCCGCTCTTCAGCCACAAAAGCTCTCAGAGCGGCTTACAAATTGTTAAGCAATAGCACTTCACATCTACACCACATTAAACGGTTTCCAATGTGTGTTAGCTAATTGCCCCCACAAGCTGGGTACTCATTTTACTGACCTACAAAAGGATGGAAGGCTGAGTGGACCTTGAAGCTCTTGGGATCAAACTTGCAACATTGTGGCTGCAGTGCTGGTATTTAACCACTGTGCCACCTGGTTCTCCTACATCTCCTATATCTCCCTGGTTCTCGTACATGTTCTCCAACATCTCCCACAAATATATAGCATTGGCCATGCTATGTCAGTCTGATGGGAGTTATAGACTAAAATTTGAGGGCCAGAGGTTTCTCAGTCTTTGTTGCTGGTTAACAATTAGAGAGAGACAAAATGGAGGTGATGCAAAGGAGATGTGGAATGTGATGAAAGAGATGTGAAATAAATCTGTTCTTCAGAATTACCCATTGTTTGTTTTTCAAGCATACAGTAATATTTGTAAACTAGCTGGACCTGGCGTACCATATGCTGTTAAAAAGCTTACCAAAAAACGCCCGGTAGACCTCATGCCCAGTTGCCTGGGTTCCATCGCAGCAATGGCAGCAGCATCCTGCTGCCACCAGCTGACTGCCTGGGTCCTGTTGCAATGGCAGTGGCAGTGGCCTGCCACTACCAGTTGACTGCCTGGGTCCCGTTGCAGCAGCAAATCATAAGTGGGAATTGTGCAGCCCTGAGACATAGTGAACTATAAAGGCCTGCAGCCTTAGTAACTATAAGACTAGCATATTGTTTGGTTGCTCCCAGTATGCAGATTGGCCATGAGTGGCAGGAGTGGATTGTGAGGCAGAGAAGGAATTTGCATGTTGGTGGTGATTTGCATGTGGGTGGTGATTGGCTGTTCTTGTCACTCCCTCAGCCAATCAGCACACTGGAAGAGGCAGCATGCCTAAACCAATTGTACATACCCAGGAGGCAACGTAACCTACATACCTAAGGCCATTGTGCATACCCAAGAGTTTTATATATATAGACAGGGATTTAAACATTGTTAAACGCTTAGAGTTGCTTTCTTTTTTCCACTGAAGGACTTATATTAATATCTATTAGGCACTCTTACTGGAGAAAGTTGGGGGAAATAATTTTTGCTGATTCACATTATACCTCTCAGCATCAGCTCACACCCTGTTTCTAGAGGTTCTATCAACTATTCTCCATTCTGAAAGCAGGAGTATTCCATAACCAGAATTCTGTTCCTGGGAATTTAAGATTGAAGACATTAATACAGGTAGTATGATAGTTGCTTTGTCCTTTCTTAGATGAGTGTCTCTTAAAAGTCAAAGCTTAAACCTTTGGGATTATCTTATTTTATGCTTAGTGTTTTATTAAATGTTACTTGTTCACCATTGTAGAATCTGTTGATTGAAGAGTGATATCAAATGTTTAAAATGAACAGTTATGTGTACCTTATTTTTGTAGTCAAGGCCTTATTGTTGTCTGGGAACTGAATCAAGAACGTCGTGGGAAGCCAGAGAGAATTTATATTTCCTCTGAGCACAAAGGCAGAAAAGTGACAGCTCTATGTTGGGATACTAATGCACTCCGTGTTTTTGCTGGTGATCATGTGGGGAAAGTATCTGCTATCAAGATTAATACATCTAAGCAAGGAAAGGTACACTTTCTGAGAAGGAGATCTGGTTCAAATGAGTAGGCCAAGTAATCAGTTTTACTTGTCTTGCTGATATAACACAGTGTGTGCATTTCTTCTGTTCTTTTCCTATAGGCTACCACCACGTTTGTGATGTTTCCTGTTCAGATCATAACCACTGTTGACTCTCGTGTGGTTCAGCTTGATTATTTGGATGGCAGGTTGCTTATCTCTTCTCTTACTCGCTGTTACTTATGTGACACAGAGAGGTAATGCATAATTATTATAGTATTTAGTTAATTAATTAATTTAAAGTAATCATCATCATAGTAGTGTCTGGGGTATAACTTCAATATCCTATAGGTTGGTAACCCATATCCAATATGACTTTTGTTTTTGTTTTTTAAAATATCAATATTTTTATTGCAAAAAGTCTCTTCCCTGGGCTTTAGGGGTCAATTTGGCCAGGTCTGGCAGCTGTCCCCAGGCAGCTTTTGGCTGGTGAAGTACGCTTTTCCCAAAACTGGAATTAATTTTTGGTCACTTCTAGTTTGGGAGTGGCGTGTACCTTTCCTGGGAATTAAACCAAGTCAGTTACTCTTCAAACCTGGTGAAACTGCCTGCTACTACTCCTTGGAGCCTGGGAACTTTTTAGAAAAAAAATGTTTAAAAACATTTTTTTAAAAACTTGGTGTATGGGTGGGGTGTAGGAAAGGTTTATCGTTGAGTGTGTATGCCCCACAGATCTGGAGACATTACATAGACTATCTGCAAGACTGCTTTATCATTCTTTGCATCTTAAGTAAGTAGTACAACCTCTGTCACATTGTTCTTTGAAGGTAATCATTGTTTCTTCATTAGATTGTATCTTGTTTTTTTAGTGGTTAGGTCATCCAAAATTCCTTATAGTATTTTAAAATACAGTTTTTACTTCAGTTTCCCCCTCTAGTTCCTGAGATGTCAAAAAGTGGTTTTCCTGAGCATTTCCTCATATCTTGTAACTGTTCCTCTATGTCACTTTTAATAGCTAAAGGAAAGCCATACTGTTGTTTTCTCCATTCCAAAGTACTGATGCCAAAAATAGTTGCTTTTCCCCAATTTGTTGATTCCATCATCATCAACTTTTGGAGAACAATAGCTCTTGAATAAATGTTGATTCACTTTGAGCCTGTCATTCTTCTGTTGCCAATATTAATTTGAATGTAAAAATGTGTTTGTAATCTTGGAGAGAGTTGAGAATGCCAAGTTATAGATGCATAAAAGCCTGCCAATGTATATTTTTTTTTTACAAACAGTGTTTAGGCTCAGATCTGTAGAAATCTGGCAGAAGTAGAAATGTACTTCTGCTCATGTTAGGCAGCTCTGCCAAATTCTTCTGATTTCCATGTTCTGCTGTAGATGCTTCATTGTATGCTGCTCAGTGGGTTCCTTGATCCACATGAATGGTTCCTGAGGGTACAGAGCTTTGTTGGAGGGAGTCAAGAAAAACTCATTTTGGTAGCAGAATTCTGTTTATCTGTCTCTCCATCCTATTCTTGGTATTATATTTCTTGTTTTTTGTTAAATAGGGAAAAGTTTTGGAAAATTGGAAATAAGGAGAGAGATGGTGAATATGGAGCATGTTTTTTCCCTGTTGGAAGGACTTGTGGGAACCAGCAATCACTGATATATTGTGCACGTCCTGGTTCACGAATGTGGGAGGTGAACTTTGAAGGGGAAGTGTTAAGTACACATCAGTTCAAGCAGCTTCTTTCCTCACCACCTCTCCCTATCGTTACTCTAAGGTATTTGGTCATACCCATTGTCGCTGCTGGCTAGGGAACTGGTTATTGTTAACATTGATCATTAGATGTTAATGTTCATTTCATTTGTAAGTTGTTTTATGGGGGAGGCGGCTTTTCCTGCTGTACATATATGTGCATGAAGGGGACTTGGGCCAAATGCTTATGAAAGCCTGGAGTCTGGTTAATGTGTTCTGATTTGTATATTTTGCAAGTAGCATAGCTATCACACATAACTGTTCATTCTTTCACATTCTGTCCCTGAAGGATAGCATGTGTGGTTTGAGTCAGTTTTATCTGCATTGGCATTCTTTTACACAACTGATTGCGCTAATACAGATTTGTTTGCAAAGGGATCTTGTAGCATCTTTGAGACTAACAGAGAGAAAGAATTTTGTAGTATAAGCTTTTGTATCATCCATCTGATGAAATAGACCCAGTGTACAAAAGCTTATGCTACAGACTTCTTTCTCTGTTAGTCTCAAAAGGTGCTACAGGATCCCTTTGCATACTCATATAGACTAACACAGCTATGTCTTTGAAGACATAGGTGGGATTTCTCTGCCAGCCAAAGTGCAAAAACGTTGTATGGAGTGGGTTTATAGCTACCTTATTCTAATGCTGAGATCCTCAGATTCTTACAAACATACATGCATACACTTTCTCTCATATATAAAATCTTTGTATCTGAGGTTTTATGGAAAATTGCAGTTCTTGCACAGATGAAATAATAAAGATCTTGTTATAATCACTGTGTTTAACTAGAAAACCCTATTTTAACTGTTCTTGAGTGGGGAAGAACGATTTTTCCCCTATGCTTTGAAAACAAAATAAGTTTTTAGAAAACCATTGGGTTCTGATATAGAACAGTGCTACTCAAATTAGTAGTCCTTGGATTGGTGCACCCATATGAGCCATTAGCTGCCCATCCTCAGTGCCTTTCCAAGGTGGAAAGAAACAGTTGTAGACATCTGGCATGTAAGAAAATCCTCCACATCAGATAAAGTGGAGCTGTGCTTCACAGAGGCCACAAGTGGGGAACCTGTGAAGTGCAGCACTCAACACCACTGTTTGTGCTGGCTAGGACTGATGAGAGTTGCTGTTCAACAACTGGAGTACTACATGTTCTCCATTCCCTCAGGGAATTTGACAATGAAGCCATAGAAAGCATTAAGCACTATCAAGTACTCAAACTATCTTATAAGTTTAATAATTAATGCTGTAGTAGTTTGATTCAATAAATAAAACAGAATCAGCCTAAAATACACCCATAACATAATTCTTTTTTAAAGGGAGGATTTGGAGTATACTGTTTCTGCGTGTTCTCCTCAGTCTTTGGCTTTCCCCAGGCTGCTTTATTTGAGGTAAATATGAAACAATTGTTTTAGTTGCGACAATATGAATATAGGTTAGGAGTGAAATATTATTGACAGGTTATCAATTCATGTTTAATTATCTCTTTCACAACTTAGTAAATAATAATGCTTATATTCCACTTTCCTTCTAAGCAGTTTAAGGTGGTATACATATTTCTCTCATCCTCGGTTTTTATTTTCACTACAATTCTGTGGGTGGTTAGGCTAAGTGGCAACAACTAGCCCAAAGTTACTTAGTAAGCTTCCATGGTTAGGTTGTGATTTGAATGCAGGTGTCCCTGCCCTGTGTTTGACTTTCTGATAATGTCATGATACTGGTGCTAATTACAAACAATTCCTGTTAATTTTATAAGAATCTCAGGAAATTGTTGTCTGCTGATTGTAAATAAACATGTTTTCTTGCCTGAGCAATGATTCATATAAGAGGGTAAACCAACAGATAGCATGGCTAGTCCTTTGCTGTCTTGGCTGCAGACATAGGGTTGGTTCTCATATTACACACCTGTAGTCCAATTCTATGAATGCTTACTTGGAAATAAGTTCCACTAATTTTAGTGGGACTTACTCTGAAGTAAGTGCTCACAGGATACCAGTTCTAATGGTCAACATATGTATAAACCATCTTCACTTTACTTGTATGGAATGCTGAAGGAAGGAGGAAGCTCCTGTTCATTAACTTTTATTAGGGTAAGCTGTGGCTTCTTCAGCATGAAGTGTGTTCCCATTTTGTGTTAGCATTCAGAATCAAGGGCCATGTTTGTCCATGACAGATCTTTAAAAAGCAGAAAGAAAAAAATAGAAGACCTGACTCAAGGAACTACCAACCAACAGAATCAGGAAATAAGTAAAGATAGTGTGTGTTTTGTAAATAAATTAAGTTAAAAGATTTTTTTAACAAATCCTCTTAAATTCAACCAACCAAAAAAATCTATAATTTTGGCTGTTGATTTGCATTCGACTTTTGATTTGGTTGGTTGAATTTATGTGGATTTGTTAAAAAAAATATCCTTTAAATGAATTTACAATCTATCTCTCTTTGGTTTACTTATTAATTTCCTGTTGGTTGGTTGAGAAATCCAAAACCATTCTGGATACTCACATTGTTTTTTTAATAATCTTTTTCTTTAACAGTGATCACTGTGTAATGACATGGACAGAAAGAGGCATTTATATTTTCCTTCCCCAGAATGTCCAGGTTTTGCTCTGGAGTGAAATTAAAGGTAAAGCATATATTGCCTAGAGAATTTAGCTCTTATGTGTACCATCTCAAGGCAGTGCATTGTCAGTTATCTCAGAAGAAGATAGTACTAGATAAATTACTATAAATAAGTTAGGGTAGCTTTCTCCAATGTGTTTTGGGTGGCAGCTTGCAGCAGCCCTTGTTAATGTGACCATTGATGAAGGGCCATAGGAGTAGAAATCCAGTAATCTGGAGTGCACCAGATTAGGAGAGGCAGCACTAACATATGGGAGAGTGAGGTAGGTACATTTTTCCATGTGTGGATATGTTAGAGACTGCTACTTTTAGCAGTTTCCAAACATCTACATCAGGTAGAAGAGATGATAGCATTCCAATTTAAATTTGGCTTTATTTTTTGTGAAGCACTTCTCAGATGCTTTTGATACAGAAGAGGACGAGGATTAAGACTGAAGATAAATGAAATATGCATTGTTTACAGACTCACACTTGGCACATAACTGGGATAACTTATGCTTACCATCTTAAGATGGTGCATTGTCAGTTATCTCTGAAGAAGAATCTTAGCATTCATATATTCATTAGCAGAAAATCTTAATGGGAGAATAAGGCTTGGTGAAACATTATACAGCAAGGCTCGGTGAAACGTTACACATTATCTGCTCTGTTGGGAATCTGTATCTAGACTGATGTCTCTGATCATCTGTTTTATCTAGATATCCAAGATGTTGCAATACATAAAAATGAGCTCTTCTGTTTACACACCAGTGGAAAAGTCTCCCACCTTTCTCTTCTGCCAGTTGAAAAATGCATAGAACGTTTACTTAGACGAAGCTTGTGGAGTCTTGCAGCCAGAATCTGCTGTCTTTTCCAGAATTCTGTTGTCTTATGTCGGGTAACCAAAACTAATATTTCATATGATTCCCCACCCACCCACAACACTTTTATATAGATGTCTTGGAAGCATGTTCTAAGAACTAATCTTGTAATATAAATATTACCTGTTTGTATCCTAACTTAATTTGCCTGAAGGAAATTCACAGAACTAAGTTCCCCTCCAGGTCCCGAGAACCTCTCCAGTGGGTCAGGGAGCCTTTCTAAAATAATACAGGGTGGGTTCAGGGTGCTATGAAGTAGGGTTGCAGTACCTTATATGTTGCCATTTTCCTTTTCCCAGCAGTCCTTGACATCCTTTCCTACATAGTTCAGCAAGGCTGCAGGTAAAAGAAAGAAAGTGAGACTTTCCTTGTATGTGCCTCCTTAAATTAATTTTATCTTTGTATCTAAGTCATTGTGGCACATGGTTTCAGAACTAACAGCTTTCGTATGACTTAATTTTCCTGTATGGCTTTAACACACTAGGAGCCTAGTAATTCTTTTATGTGTAATCAAACTTCCATTTTGTGTATTAATAGGCAAGAAAAGCTCTTCCTGTAGATAAGTTAGAACACTTGAAATCACAGTTGGACCTTTCAACACAAAGTGATATCATTGCTCAACTTGAAGAACTGATCTCAAAACTTGAGCCACTAGATTCTGCATGCAGTAGTAGGAGGAGCAGTATTTCTTCACACGTAAGCATATTCCTATAAGTGCCCTTAAATACAAGATAATGAATTGGCTAGATTTTCATTATTCATCTGTTTGGTAAAGTATTCTGCCTCTGCTTCATTAGTTCATTTCCTTGAGGTATTGTTAGATTATTTCTTTGACGTATTGTTAAATGCAGATGCATTAGATTTGTTTCTAATGGAAGTCATTAACTTGAACTGTAATATCTATTCCAATATGCTTTTATTGCAGTCCAGATTGGATGGCACAGTAATTGGTGCACAGAGAGGACAGAATACAATAAATGTTTTGTCTGTAGTAAAAATAGTCAGCAAATCTGAGATTTCTCTCTACAAATTGAATTTTATCTGCTTAGATATACAGCTAAACAGACATGCTCTTAAATGTTTACATTTATCTGCATACACATGTCCACTCCTGTTTTCCCATTACATATTTACTGGAGTATTACCATACTTCTGTGTTGTGGAAATAGCTAGGGCTAGAACATACCCTTCATTATGTTCATTGTTGTTGTGTGCCTTCAAGTCAGTTCTGACTTATAGCAACCCTAAAGCAAACCTATCGTGGTTTTTTTTTTTTTTAGCAAGATTTGTTCATAGGAGGTTTGCCCTTGCTTTCCTCTGAGGCTGAGAGAGTGTGACTTGCCCAAGGTCACCCAGTGGGTTTCCATGGCTGAACAGGGATTCCAGCTCTTGTCTCCAGGATATGTGCACAGTTTCTCATGTTTAATATTCTCATTCATTCTTCTGTGTTGAAAGCAGCGAACCTTGAAAGTGCTTGGGTTTGGTTAAATAACAACAATAAGGCCTAAAGCCAGTAGCTTTACCCATTGAATCAGTTTGCTCAATGATAAACCACATTTAAGTAAATCTCATTGATTCAGTGGGGTCTGTTCTTGTTGGGTCTAACAACTGGAGTTAGGCTTTCAGTTACCCTACATTTTAAACATTAGTTTAAAATGAAAGGCTTTTAAAGCTTTCATTCTGATTTCTTAATAGGAAAGTTTCAGCATATTAGATTCTGGAATTTATCGTGTTATTAGTCGAAGAGGCAGTCAATCTGATGAGGATACTTGCTCCTTACATAGCCAAACCCTATCAGAAGAAGATAGATTGAAAGAATTTCACATACACCAGGAAGAAGAGCACTTGGAACTAGGTAATGTAAATGTTTCTCTGTGGTCTTAGTAAAGAACTGGCATGTCTGATCTTTTGTATGTATGACATGACTATTCCATGTTGTCTGTTGTCAATATTACTTTTTTGTCATGCAAGTGATATTCCTAACAATATATATGTTTTCTTCCTTTTTTTAAATTTAACTTCAGTGTAGACCAGCATTCAGCCTCTAGTACTAGCCAACCAGATTCTCTCAGGGTACTTAAAGGCAAGCAAGCAGTGATTAGAAATAGATCTTTTTTTATGGTTATGAGAAGTAAGCAATAGGATTTCTCAAGGATGTGTTTTGGAATATCTACCAGCACTTTTTAATGGGTGGCCAGCTGGTGTGCAGTTTAATATATGTATGTAACTAGAAGAATCACTATCCTGACTAAGTGATTGATAAAAAAGAAGAAGAAGTAATTGCTCTTGCTGAAGTTCACAAGTTTAATTTCACTGTAACATCAGCACTTGGTTAACTAGAGCTGTTAGACTTCTTGGTGAACTGCTGAACGGACTTCAGATGCCAAGATTGATAAAGAGATCGATCACAGATTGGCAAAGGCATATAGTGCATTTGGAAGACTTCACAAAAGAGTCTGGAGCAATAAACACCTGAGGCAAAGCACAAAAATCAGTGTGTATAGAGCCATCGTACTGTCTATCCTCCTTTATGGATCTGAAACATGGGTCACCTATCGCCACCACCTACGACTCCTCGAGTGCTTTCATCAGCGCTGTCTACGCACAATCCTAAATATACACTGGACTGACTATGTGACGGATGTTGCTGTCCTTGAGCAAGCAGGGATCACCAGCATTGAGGCCATGATATTGAGAACGCAGCTGCGCTGGGCAGGGCACGTTTCTAGGATGGAGGACCATCGCCTCCCAAAAATACTACTCTACGGTGAACTCGCCGTGGGTCAGCGTAAGAGGGGCGCTCCAAAAAAGCGATACAAAGACTCCCTGGAACAACATCTCAGGCTTGGCCAAATTGATCACCAACAAAGGTCCGCCCTGGCCTCACATCGGGAGGCATGGAGATGCACTATCCACAATGCTGCAGCCTTATTTGAGAACTCATGCCACACAAGTCTTGAAGAGAAACGACAACGCAGAAAGAATCACAACCCAGAAACATCACCTAATGAAACCTTCTGCTGTGCTTTCTGCAACCAGACTTGTTTATCTCGGATTGTCCTTTTTAGTCATCAGCGTGCTCGCAGAAAGCGCGGGATGAGTCCTTCCTGAATCTTCGTTTGCGAAGAAAAGCCAGAGAGAGAGACTTCTTGGGCAGTGCTGTGCGTCTTCTGAAGCATGGTAGTGGTGCTTTGTAATGGCAGCTTATTCTTGTACATAAAGATAATTCTTGAATTATTGCCACACTGCTGACTCGTGGGTATTGACTGAAGAAGAGAGATACTTTCTTTTATCTACTGTGCTTTGAGAGGAAAATGGCCTATTGATGACATATAAACCAAGGATGTGAAGGAATAACTCAGCTTTCTTGTAGCAGACATATGACTAGAATTTAAAATCTAGAGCTCAGAATTACTCCTAATAGAGCAAGGGATTTTGTTAAGGGAGCAGTGGACTTTTTTCAAAGTGTTCATTACAAAGTAGTGGAAACATTGAAGTATAAGCTGATACTCTGTAGCTTTGCTTATATTTTACAATGTGTGTGCGTGTATCCACATGCCTATGCACTGGTATAATAAATGCAGGCTTCCCTATAATAATAATTTAACATATTCCATATAGTGTCTTTAACATGTTGTCTTTTTTTGTATGTACTTAATTAAATGATTTGAAAGAGAGTTCTTACCTGAGGGTTAGCAAGCTCTCTGGTATTCCAGGCATCATGATTTACAGGTTTCTGTATAAGACTCAACATGTACACTTCATTTTGTCCTGCTTTCTGTTATCATTTGTAATGTATAGTCATTCTCTTCTTCTTTAATATTATTATTATTATTATTATTATTATTATTTATTCTTCTTCTTTGAATTGGCCTCTTTGTTTTTGTTAACATGCATAGCAAAGATTTTTGAATCGTCGTCATTTTCCTCTTCAACAAAGTGTAAAGAGTGTTTTTAAAAACCTGATCTTTTTTCTTGAGGCTTCCAGTTTGAATAAATTGTAGGCCTCCAGAGTTGTTTGGTGGAGAGAATACAATTTTGTGTTTATGCCCAAGAATAAATTTAGAACACTTTACATTATTTTTGCAACAATGAAGCAATAGCGTAAAGACACACGTGTTTTCTGTGTATGTTTTCCATGTTTTTTTCTTATTCTGCCAACACTCTGATATTATCCTTGTACATTTTGAGTACATCGCTTTCACTTTTGGCTTATTATTTCACTTAACTCATCAATGAAATGGTCTGTTGCTCAGTCTAAACTGTCAGTGATACTGAGGATGAAGGCCACAATTGCATCTTGTTGTGCAACATGGATTCTAGCAGGCAGTACTATATTTTCATATTTGAAAAGCTCACAGATTCTGCAGTTTACCTAATTGCTGCCTAAGCCTCAAATGCAGGCATGCATTCAATTTATGGGCAGTGTGTTCTGGATCTATATTGTATTTTTTAAAGTGCTTTGAAACTAAGCTAAAAGGTTACCCAGTTTTCCTGGAAAGTTAGTTTTCCTAAGCTGCTAAGTCACCTGAGCAATGGGGTGCAGAATGCATGACCTTTTCTTATGTGGTTTGGGAAAGGTGGCAATTAGGACTGAACAGTTTTTGGCAATTACAGTTGGGTGGTTTTCAGCCTGCAGGAGGTAAGGAATTATATGGTGGGGAGCATGGCATCTGATCATTTCTGAACATGTGTTGTCAGACCATTCATTCCATTTTATGACTTTTTTAAATTTTAATTTTGTTTGTTAGACAATGTATCTCATGCTTCTGTGGTGGTCGACACAGATCGGAATGAGACTTTTCTTCCATTCAGTATTCCATTGTCATTCCGTTCCCCATCTCCTCTCGTCTCTCTTCAGGCTGTTAAGGACAGGTAAAATCGTGTGAATTCCTTATCCATTACATCCTCCTCCTCCTTTTGTCCAGTCATTACACATAATGTGTTAATCCATTCCCAGTTTTTCCAAGCCAGCCATGATCCTTCGAAGCTAGCTAACGAGCAGGGGGCTGAAACCTTTTCACGAGAACAGCATGAGAGAATGGTGGGAGAAGTGGTCTTCTCCAGGATAAGATTCGGCTACTTGACACTAATGGTAAAATCTGGATAGTGCACCTTCAAAGAATGTATATATTCATTTAACCTTCTCTCTAATGCTACACGTTATCAGCATAACACCATATAATCCCAGATGCTGCCAATTTAGGAAGACTGAATGAATAAAGAAAGCAAGAAAGTATAAGGAACTATCTAGTCAGGATGCATTTCCTGGTCAAGAGCGTATCCCCAAAGATGAATTTTAGATGTGATAGAACCACATTGTTGAGTCAAAAACTGAGCAATTCCTCTCATGATCAAGCCATTTGAGGGACATTCTTAGATTCAGGATCCAAAGTTTGAAATGAGGATTGAGTCATGCTTAGGCAACCAAGATAGGTTAAGGGATCCAAATAACATTTTTGAGAGCTCCAGCACCCCCCCCCCCATTTTTTTATCTTCCATGTCTTCCTTCAGTGTGTGGGGGCAATTTTACTATGGTTTTAGGCCTCCCTGGGCTGTTTTATGCCCAAGAGATGCCTTTTAAAATACAGGAAGTGACCCAGATGAACCTAGATGTAGATTTTGCACACAAGATTTACTTGCTTTTGAGGCCACTAGGAATGCTGCTTTTCTGGCAGCGGGGGGGGGCATCCTTATCCTGGGTTTGGCTCTGCCTCCAACCTAGACAGGTAGGGCAACCTATGAAAAAAATTTGAATAGCACACCAGGAGGTGGAGCCAAACCCCAGCCTTACCGTTCTGTCCTGCCTCGCAAGGTAACAGGTCAGGGCGAACGTTGCTCTGGCTTTTTGAAAACAAAGGCAAGATCACATGGTGAAGATTGCCAATGTCCTCCTCCTCCAAGGCGGAGGCAGCTTCTGAGCTCGCTGGGTCAGATGCCAAGCGAGCGGACCACAAGCTGTCCCTCTCAGGAGGGTTACCGTTGAGCGGAGCCAGCACTGCGGAAGTGGACCGTGAACGCGATGGGGTCCCCGTTGTTGGGATGGACCACGTTGTGGCCCACAGGAGTCCACCACTCGGCGAGCAGGGAGCAACAACTGAGCCTGGTGTGGCTGCAGAGGAGCCCAGGGACGGTGAGGATGACCTTCCCCCCTTGGTCCCGGATGGTGAGGCCTTGCCACCGCAGTTTGCTGAGTGGATCGCAGTGATCACTCGGCATGCTGTGGTGGCGAGTGGCAGTGGCAGGGTCCCTGGAGAGGAGGGGGCACAGACTGGTGGCCGTCTCAGGGCGACACTCCCAGAACATCTGGGGGCGTGGGGCCAAGCAGGAAGCAGGGAAAAACGCAGGCAAGCCTCAAACCTCTCACACCTGGTCAGGTGGATGCTCTTGGCCAGGCCGACGCAGACATGAACTCCTTCGGGGATGAGCCGCCTCCCCGGAAGAGATCCAAGAAAGTTAAGCACTCCCATTACCTCCTGGGAGGAAGATCTGGAAGGGGACATCGTACCAACTGGCAAGAAGGAGGGGGAATTATCCTCTGAGGAAGATGAGGGCTCCCCATCTAATCAGGCTTCCCCCAGGCTGTTTGAAGCTGCCGCTTTTGCGATTCTGCTATGTAAAGCAGAAAAGGCCTTGGGCCTTTCCATCAGCAGCCAGGACACAAGGGATCCCAGTCCAATGAGGCTGTGGAATTGTTGAAGCTGCCAGCCATCGATGCGCAGGTGGCTGGTTTGGTCTTGGGCTCACTCTTTCCATGCGATGGTGATGAGAACCTGAAGAGTCCAGAGGACAAGAGAATAGAGCCTTTCTTACGCAGATCCCACGAGGCATCGGCTTTAGCTATACAAGCTGCAGCAGCTATGTCCTATGTCATCAGGTGGTCAGAGGACCTCCTTGCAGTTTTACCTGAGGAGGAGGTAAAGTTTTGTAAGGGGAACAACAAGGTGTCAAAGGTTTTAGTGTTTATGGCTGACGTCAGTCTGGATTCTTTACATTTTGCATCACTGTCATTGGCAGCGAATGTCGTGGCCAGACGACAATTATGGTTAAAAAATTGGCATGCTGACAACAAAGTGAAAGCAAACCTGTTGATTTGTGCATTCAAAGGGGGCAAGCTTTTTGGCAAAACTCTGGAGGAGCTTCTTGTCAAAACAAAAGACAAGAAAAAGGTGCTTCCATCATTGCCCAAGAAGGAGGATCGCAAGCTTTCACATCCCCCGATGCAGAATTTTAAGGGATTCAGGTCTGCTCCACAGGGGGATTTTTGAAGTTCCAAAGGTTCTTGGGGGAATCAAAGTTTTCCTCAAAGGGTCAATCTATGTCCTTCTCCAAGGCATCTAATTCGCAGACTACCAAGCTGGGTAGTAAGCCCGGGCAGTTGCTTCGTGCAGGTTTGGGAGGCTACATCCTCAGATGCTTGGGTGATCTGGACAGTCAGTCAAGGTTACACCATAGATTTTCTGTCAAAGCCTCCCCCTATTTTCTTTCGGTCCTGTCGGACAAGATCAGTGCAAAAACACCTCCTTATGTGGAAAGCCATAGATCATCTGTTACACATCTGGGCAATAGAATCAATCCTGACGTCCAAAAGGTTCTCTTCTATTTTTGGTATCTTCTATTCCCTTCTATTTTTGGTACCCAGAAAGACTGGAGAGCCATTCTGAACCTTCAAGGGGTCAACTGGTGGATCGCCAGACGCAAGTTCTGGATGGAGACTTTGCGATCAATCCTGGAAAGCCTGCAGGGTGGGAAGTTTCTATCCTCCCTGGATTTACAGGAAGCCTATCTCCACATAATGATTCACCCTGTGCACAGATGGTTCCTGCGGTTCATGTACAGGGAAAGTGATTATCAATATTGGGCTCTTCCGTTTGGCTTGTGTAGCACAGTATATATTACTTCACTTATAGCCGGTATAATTAGTTCTTCACCAATAGTATGAGGTTTTTCCGATTTGGCAATCATTAACGAAATATTGTAAGAAGCAAGCAAGCCATCGCCATCTTGTGTGGTTGCAGTTGAAAAGAGTTTTGCCAATGTCGGTTGTTTGATAAATTTTTCTTGTAGTGTTCAAAAATAAGATAAATCCTTATCTTTTTTATCACCATGAATTTTAGTCAAATGTTCTTGTAGTCTGGAAGGCTTCATAGCTTCGTTTGATAAAACTTTCTGGCAAATCAGGCACATTGGTAATGTATTGTTTACAGGCAACTCAATAAAGCCATAATTCAAATATTCAATATTATATTGTCTACATTTTTCTTTGGTTGAGCCATTATTATCTGTAGAAAAAATAAAATTTTTACGGAGGTATTCTCCTCTCTTCCCAGGGTGTTCACCAAAGTCTTGGTGGCGCTAGTATCACACCTCAGGCTGCAAGGGATTCATCTTCATCCGTATTTGGATGATATTCTGATCAGAGCACTGTCTCGTGCCAAGACACCTCAGGATGTAGAAACAACCATTCGCTATTTGGAGTCTCATGGGTTTGTGATAAATTGGGAGAAGAGTCATTTGGAACCATTTCAACATCTGCAGCATCTAGGGAATATTCTAGACACCAAGGAGTATAGGGTGTTTCTCCCAGAGGAGAGGAGAGTGAAGCTACAGGACCTAGCACACTTGATTAAAGATCAGAACAAGACATCCTTGACAGCCCTGGCAAGGCTGTTGGGTTTGATGGTGGCGTGTATAGACTTGGTTCCATGGGCCAGATTCCACCTCAGGGAATTACAATGGTTTCTTCTCCCTTTTCAGCACCTTCTAGCTCAGAGAGCTCGTCTGCTTGTAGAAGTACCACAAGAAGTGAAGGCCTCCCTACTTTGGTGGCTGACGGAGGTGCTCCAAGAGGGTGTGCCGATTCAGGAACCAAGGAGGGTCATCATGACTACGGATGCTTCTCTCACTGGATGGGAAGCTCATTGTGGGGATCAGATGGCTCAGGACGTGTGGTCTCCTCTTGAGGCACAGTGCAGTATCAACCTCTTGGAGCTCTGAGCAGTAGGTCTAGCTTTGAGAGTTTTGCTCTTTGGTGAAGAACAGTCATGTGTTGGTCTGGACGGACAACATATCTTGCAGAGCCCACATAAACAGACAAGGGGGGAACTCGTTCACACACACTTATGCAGGAGACAACTTTGTTGTTTCACTGGGCAGAAGAGCATCTTCATTCCCTCGGGGGAATATCTCCAAGGAGTGCTGAATTCTCAGGCGGACTGGTTGAGCAGGCAAACCCTGAAACACAGCGAATGGGGCCTCAACTCCATGGTGTTTCAGATGGTTGTTAAACAGTTCAGGACCCCTTGGATGGATCTGTTTGCATCTCAGGAAAATCACAAGTTGCCTCGATATGTGTCCAGGTTTTGGACCAGAGGGGCGTTAGCTTTCAATACTCACACAATAGCTTGGCCTCAGGTCCTTTTCTATGCCTTTCTTCCCACGGCGCTACTGGAGTGTGTTCTGAGAAAGTTCAAACAAGAGCGAGCGGAGGTGATCTTGATTGCACCCAGGTGGCCTCGGAGACCTTGGTTCCCTGATCTAGTGCAATTAGATATTCAGGAGTCATGGCCTCTACCTCTCTGGCCAGATCTTCTGGTACAGGGAGGTCTGCTGCGTCCAGATCCAGGCTGGTTATGACTTCACGCTTGGAGGTTGAGAGGGAAAGGTTGCTAAAAGTCGGATATGACAAGGAAGTGGTAGAGACCATTTTGGCAGCACGTTGGCCTTCTGCTATTTGGTTATATGAGTCTACATGATGGGCTTTTTGTAGAAGGAGTAGGTCAAAAGGAGTCCAGCCCTTGCAGGCATCTGTGGGCATGGTCCTAGCCTTCCTACAATCAAGTTTGAGGAAGGGGTTTGCTCCAAATACGTTACGTCATTACATTTCTGCTTTAGGTTCCATCTTAAAGGATACATGTAGGAAATCATTAGCTTTGCAGCCTCATTTCTGTGGTTTTCTCAAGGGGTAGCTTTGCTTAAACCTTCAGTGGTTCATCGGTTCCCTTTGTGGAAGCTGAATGTGGTTCTTAGGTGGCTCATGCAGAAACTCTTGAGCCTCTTTGTACAGTGGAATTGAGGTTGCTGATGCTTAAGGTGGCTTTTTTAAATTGCGATTACTTCTGCTCAAAGGGTATCTGAGTTGGGAGCTCTTTCAGTGAGGGAAGAATTGTGTGTTTTTCATAAGGATTTGGTTACGTTGCGAATTGACCTTCCTTTGTGCCGAAGGTCAGTTAGGTTTTCCATAGAGCTCAGGAGTTGGTGTTACCATCTTTTTGTCCTAATCCGTCCGCTGAACAGGAGAGGAATTGGCATAAGTTGGATGTGAGAAGAGCTCTGAAGTTTTATTTAGAGTGTACTGCAGAATTGCATAAATCAGACGCCTTGTTCGTTGCCTTTTCAGGTCTTTCCAAAGGAAAGAAGGTCTCTTCGTCCACTATCGCACGTTGGTTGCATCAGTGTATTGAGTTAGCTCATGTACACAGTTCTTTGCCAGTTCCTGGGAATATTCAAGCTGAGTCGTAGTGCTGCTACCTCAGCAGTTTTGTCCACTATGGCCTCCATAGGAGAGATGCAAGGCGGCCACATGGGCTTCACCTTCGTCATTCATCAGGCATTACTGTATTGATACATATGCTTCTGCTGAGGTGACCTTTGGACACCGAGTCCTTCAAGCAGATGATTCGTTAGAGTAGCTGTGGGTAAGATGTCCTGCCCTAGTTGGACTTCTTGTTTAGGTTCCAGGATACGGATGCCCTCCCCACGCTGCCAGAAAACAGAACATTGGTACTTACCATGAAGGTTCCTTTTCAGCAGCTGTGGGGAGAGAATCCTTGCCCTCCCTTATTGATTTTCTATGTTTTTTCTTTCTGTTGTTTTATTGTTGTTTGTATACTGGAGCTGTGTTGGCCATACCTGGGAAAGGCTGGGGCTTTGGCTCCACCTCCTGGTGTGCGGTTCAAATTGTATTCATAGGTTGCCCTGCCTGTCTAGGTTGGAGGCAGCGCCAAACCCAGGATAAGGATTCCTTCCCCACAGCTGCCAAAAAGGAACCTTCACAGTAGGTACCAATGTTCCGATTTCAAAACTGAAGAATGGGTATTATCACAATGGAGGTTGCAGTAGTTATTTTCAGATTTGCTGTGAGGGCTGGAACACTTTGTGCTCGTTGATAGAAATAACTGCTTTCCATATGGAAGGAGTGGCTTTATCTAACCTTATTCAGAAGTCTGTATTGGAGTGGGCATATGCTAGGGTTCAGAGGGCCACACCATACCATTTTAGGCTCCTTCTTAGGTCTGTGTCACTGTGGTCTCCATTTTGGGCAACTGGAATTGATGTTGCATCACTCCTGGTGGCTTTTGCGAGTTGTTTTTTGGGATGCCCTTGAAACAGCAGCATTTAGCAATAGTTTGCCTTGGGTGAATTGGCTGGGATGTGCTGAACATTTTAGGGGGATGCAAAGTGATATAGGAAATGGTTGGGGGTCCCAAGGGCTGTGGTGGGTCCTGCAAAGAGCCACATGCAGCCCAAGGCCCCACAACTCCCACCCTAATATATGTATATTAGCAGCTACCTATGTAAAATCAGTGATTGGCTATTTTTGCTTGTATATATACTGTCTGTCGCGTTCAGTCAGGGAGTTCAGTCTAACACATTCATGCTGCATTTTAATTCCTTTTCTGTTCCTGTTTGATAAAAAGCCAGAACAGCTGCTGTGATGAAAAGTAATTGCTGCCTCTTCTTTGAAAAAAACAGTCTGCAGTTATTTGGATTTTCAAACTGAATACTGATCTAAATAATTGTTGGCCAGCATGGTGTAATAATAATAATAATAATAATATTTATTTATACCCCGCCCCTCTGTTAAAACAATCGGGGTGGCTTACAAAAATTAAAATACAATACAGATAAAAATCCCTAAACACCCCCCACCCCACCCTCCCCCCCCCAAAATATTAAACAAATGTAAATTAAAAGCAACGGTCTAAAATCACCTTTAAAAACAATAAATACAATAAATAGCCAGCGGACTAAAAGAGGCCAGGATCCCCTGAGGCGGGGATCTAATTAGGAAAGGCCTGCTGAAAGAGATCCGTCTTTAGTGCTTTTTTAAAGCTACTCAGGCTTGTCATCTGACGGATCTCGTTCGGCAGGTCATTCCACAATTTGGGGGCGATTACCGAAAAGGCCCTCTGGGAGGTTGCAGACAACCTAGATTTTTGTGGCTGAAGCAAATTCCTCCCAGAGGACCAGAGTGCGCGGGGAGGATTGTATGGGAGGAGGCGGTTCCAGAGATAAGTTGGACCCAAGCCATTTAGGGCTTTAAAGGTAATAACCAACACCTTATACTGGGCCCGGATACTGATAGGCAGCCAGTGGAGAGATCTTAATACTGGAGTTATATGGTCTCTCCGAGATGTTCCCGAGACCACTCTGGCTGCCATATTTTGTACCAACTGAAGTTTCCGGACCAAGCATGAGGGCAGCCCCATGTAGAGCGCATTGCAGAAATCTAGATGAGAGGTTACCAGCACGTGCACCACAGTCTCAAGATCCTTTACTTCCAGGAAAGGGCGCCGTTGGTGTATCAGCCTCAGCTGATAACAGGCGCTCCTGACTGTTGCATTCACCTGACTCGTCATCTGAAGCGATGAATCAAGGAGCACCCCCAGACTGCGAACACAGTCCTTAACGGAGAGCGTGACCCCGTCCAGGACTGGAGGTTGCAACCCAACTCCTGGTTTTAGGGCCGCTACCATGAGCACCTCCGTTTTGTCTGGATTTAATCTCAATCTGTTTTTCCTCATCCAGCCCATTACTGCTTTAAGATGATCATTAAGAGGAGAGACGCTATCAGAATTTAAGACAGACGATCGGGACAAGGAGAAATAGATCTGGGTGTCATCAGCGTACTGATAACACCCAGCCCCATAACTCTGAATAATCTCATCCAGCGGTGTACTGGTTTGAGCATTGGACTATGACTCTGGAGACCATGGTCTGAATCTCTGCTTGGCCACAGAAACCCATTGGGTGACCTTGGTCAAGTTACGCTCTCTCAGCCTCAGAGGAAGGCAAAGGAAAACCCTCCAAATAAATCTTGCCAAGAAAACCTCATGACAGGCTAGCCTTAGGGTTGCCACGAGTTGGAAACAACTTGAAGGCAAACAACAAAAACATTTTAAATAGGGGTACAGCCATTCCCTTTTTGTTCCTGTAGTCCTTCACACAACTGGAATTATGCTTTGCATTCAGCACAGTCTCACGTAGTGAAGTATTCCTTATGTCTACAACATGTCATTATAAAAGTGTTACAAAGTCCAGGCTTTGCGATGTTCCATTCCTTTTTTCCTCTTCTCCTTTAAGTGCTGATTGGCAAACCCAAAGTAGACTTCTGAGAACCTGAAAGCTCACACTATCTTGTGACTTTTCAGTTGGTCTTCATAAAAGTGTTATAGTATACTTGATTTTTCTATAGTGAATCAACATTTGTAGCAAGAGTAGGTATTAGGCCACGTGGTCTGCCAAAACAAAAAACCCAGAAGTGGACAGAAGTCAGTTCACTTCTTCATTGGAAAAAAACCTAACATTTTATTATATTTAGTGTAGGGTGTGTGTGTGTGTGCTACCTACTTCAAAGGTGACTGCTGTTCCTGGAGGCTTCTGGGACAAATAATTGACTTTTTTGCTAGAAAATGAGCAATCTGAAGGAACTGAGGGCCCTTCAGTCTTTGAGAGGCAGCGTGTCATGCTTTGCCCACTGCAATCTCTTTGTCTCTTTCTATTTCTCTCTGTATGTGGTTGCCTGTTGACGTATGGCAACCCCATGAATTTTTCCTTGGGTTTTCTTAGGCAAGGAATACTCAGAGGTGTTTTTGCCAGTTTTTTCCTCTGAAATATAGCCTACAGCACCTGGTATTCACTGGCAGTCTCCGCTCCAACTACTAACCAGTGCTGACACTGCTTAGCTTCCAAGTTCAGACAGAATTTGATCCCTTTGGGGTATTTAGACCGTAACTGCAATCTATAGCTACTGCATATTTGAGGTAATTTGAATATTATACTGTACTTAACTACCGTATATTCCGGCGTATAAGACGACTGGGCGTATAAGACCCCCCCCAATTTCTAGCCAAAAATCTAGGCCTAGGCATATATTCGCCAGATAAGACCACCCCCCCCAATTTGGCTGGCTGGGGGAGCCTTGCCAGCTGATCCTCTTTGTTTCCCAACTCATGAGGATCTCCTCGTGAGTTGGGAAAGCGAACAGGATCAGCTGGCAGGGCAACATTCGCCCCTCTCTTCAACCTTCCAGTCAAACTGGACTCGAAGGTGGAGGAAAGGGGCGAAAATGCCCAGTTTGCCTCAGCAGCCCCCTTCCCTCCGTCTTGGCTCTTCTGAAGGGGACCAAGGCGGGGGAAGCGGGGGTGGCCGCGGCAAACCCCTAGATTCGCCCCCTCTCCCCACCTTCAAGGAAGGTGGGGAGAAGGGGCGAACATGCCCCGTTTGGCTCCATAGGGAGGATGCGGGGCCGTGGAGCCAAACCCCGGGATTCGCCCCCTCTCCCCATCGTCAAGGGAGAGGGGGCGAATCTAGGGATTTAACTCCACAGCCCCGATCCCTCCTTCTGGGCTCCCTCCTCTCGCGATTCCCCACCCCACAGGAGGCTGCACAGTCTCCTGGTGGGTTGGGGAATGCGGGATGGCCAGCTGGCTGGGGGGTGGAGGGAGGGGGCTTCACAGCCACCACCCTCTCCAAAGCGCGGCTTTGGGGAAGGGGGGTGGCTGGGGGGAGGGTGGCTGGGTGGCTGGGGGGAGGGGGCTTTGCAGCCACCACCCCCTCTCCAAAGCGAGGCTTTGGGGAAGGGGGGAGCAGGGCCGGTTTAAGGAATTTTGGGGCCCCCTGCAGTGCTTTATTTTGGGGCCCCCATATGTTTATCTCAGGTCAATGTAACCTAACCTATTCACCGTACAGGATGTTCAGATCACAGTAGGGCCCCCGTATCCATGGATTCATTATCCATGGGACACAGAACAGCACACCTACCCTAGAGTCTTCCTAGTAAATGTGTCCTCCCTAGTGGTTTTCTAGGCCCTCCAAGGCAACTCTATGGTATTTTAAACCAGAAGTACCATTTTTTTCAATGGTGTTCACTATTATTCATGGTTTTCAGAATCCACCCCCCCGAACCAATCCCCAGTGGATAAGAGGGGCCTACTGTATTGCATAATTTGACACCAATAATTTAGTTTAAAAACTATATTATAGGCACTAACGTAATATTTTTAGTTTATTAGCAATTAACGTAATGATGTAGATTTCCTCAAAGAAAGAGTGGACTACAAGCTAAACATGAGTTAGCAGTGTGATGCAGCAGCAAAAAATGCCAATGCAATTCTAGGCTGCATTAATAGTGTCTAGATCAAGGGAAGTAATAGTATCACTCCATTCTGCTTTGGTCAGACCTCACCTGGAATATTGTTTCCAGTTCTGGGCACAACAATTCAAGAAAGATACCGAGAAGGATGTTGGGAGGTCTGGAAGCCATTATGCCCTATGAGGAACGGCTTAGGGAGCTGGGCATGTTTAGCCCAGAGAAGAGAAAGTTAGGAGGGGACATGATAGCCATGTTTAAATATTTGAAGGGGTGTCATACTGAGGAAGGAGCAAGCTTGTTTACTGCTGCTCCAGAGACTAGGACACGGAGCAATGGACTCAAACTATAGGAAAAGGGATTCTACCTAAACATTAGGAAGAAGTTCCTGACAGTAAGAGCTGTAAGGCAGTGGAATACTCTGCTGCCTGGGAGTGTGGTGCACTCACCTTCTTTGGAGGTTTTTAAGGAGAGGCTGGATGGGCATTTGTCAGGAATGCTTGGATTGTGTGTTCCTGCAGGGCAGAAACCAATCGGATGGGATGGCTGTTGGGGTCCCTTCCAGCCCTATGATTCTAGGCTGCATTCAGAGCCTGGGAAAGTTACTCTTGGATTACACCTCCCAGAATCCCCCTGCCAGCACCCTTCTCAAGATCTGGTTGCATTGTTCCTTTTCCAGCATTCTCTAGCCCAGTGGTTCTTAACTTGGGGTCCGCAATGTCCTCACAGGGGGTCCACAAAGGCTTGAAGACTGCTTGGCCCACCTCCTCCCTGTAGTGGAGTAGCCATGTGACAGGAACCAAGGCAAAGGCTGGCTAGCTTGGCCTGCACATTGCCATTCAATCCACTCCAGCCACAAACTTGCAGCAAGAAGCAAGAGTGTCTCTGAGGGAAAGTTTAATGGATGGTGTAATTGTATTGTTGTTGTTGTTAGCTATTATTATTAGGGTTTTAAATCTTGAGTTAAGTCTTGGGGCAACAAAAGATATTTAAAGGGGGTCCCTGGTAAAGAAAAGGTTAAGATCCACTGCTCTAGGCCAATGCCTCTCACATAACACTACTGGATATTGGTGTTTTAGTGTCAACAATAAAACCATTGTTCCCAGTAATATTACTCCAAATTTTAATTTATATTCTTTATACAGTATTCTTCTGTTAAAAGAGTTAAGAGTGTTGTAAAAGTTTCAGCATTGCACTATGACTATGGAGACCAGGGTTTGAATCCTTACTCAGCCATGAATACCCCACTGGCTGACCTTGGGCAAGTCACACACTCTCAGCCTCAAAGGAAGGCAAAGGCACACACCCTTTGAACAAACCTTGCCTAGAAAACCCCATGGTAGGTTTGCCTTAGTCAGAAATGACTTGAAGGCACATAGGCAAACACACACAAATGCAGGCTGAACTCAGTTGGCAAGGGAAGGGAAGGGAAGGGAAAGAAAGAAAGAAAGAAAGAAGCCCTTTCCGAGACAACGCTCAAATTCCCTGTCTCTCACATAAACAGACACTCACCGTCTCCGCGGTAGCAGCAAACTCCCTCCAGCTTCTGCCACGGAGGGCTGCTGTTTCTTTCGCTTTCTCTTTAGTTTTGGAGACATTTAAAAAAAAAAGCTAGCAGGTTTTTGGAGGAGGGCGGGAATGTGGTGGAGTCTCCTTCTTTAGAGGTTTTTAAACAGAGGCTGGATAGCCATCTGTCTTGACTCCAGCAACAAGTTAAAAAGTAAAATAACCACCCCATTGTGCATGGCAGCCCCCCCCCCAAGATCCCCGTGGCCCCCTGAAGACAGTCACTCACTCACACGACCAGCTGCTCTGCCTTTCCTCCTTCACAGCAAATGCAGCCAGGGACTGTCTCCAAATTACAACTTCCCAAGAGCAAACCCTTTATCTCCCGCAGTAGCTCAGGGAAGGGAGGAGGGGGCTTCTCCGCCACCCCCCCTCCCTGAAAGCCGCGGTTCCGCTGCTTTCAGGGAGGGGGGTGGAGGCACGGGGAGTGGGCGGGGGGAAGGGAGGAGGGGGCTTCTCCGCCACCCCCCCTCCCTGAAAGCCGCGGTTCCGCTGCTTTCAGGGAGGGGGGTGGATGCAAGGGGGGTGGGCGGGGGGAAGGGAGGAGGGGGCTTCCTAGCCACCCCCCCAAAGCCGCGGTTCCGCGACTTTCGGGAGGCGGGGTGGAAGCGTGGGGGGTGGGCGGGTGGCAGGGAGGAGCACTTTGCTTCACCCCCTGCCCGATCTCCTGCCTCTTCGCTCCGTTTGCGAAGAGGCAGGAGATAGGCAGGCAGGTGAAGCAAAGTGTATCCGGCGTATAAGACGACTGTTGATTTTGGAGGGCACTTTTGAGTGCTCAAAATTCGTCTTATACGCCGGAATATACGGTATTTTTTAGGAGTCTGACATATTCATAGCAAAAATTAAAAGTGTACAAGCAATGCATCTAATTTTGAATGACTGGTTTCTTATTGATTCCATTTACTTTCATTGATACAACCTCAAGACCTGATATATGAAAGACATTGCACTGGAGTTGATAGGATATACTCGCAAGTAATGCATTCAGGATTGAAGCTTTGTTTCAGCAGCAATGATAGTGGGTAACAGGTCATAAATATGGGCTAATATTTGAGTTTTCAAATTTATGCTGTAGGTGTTTTGTTAAACATATACCATATATTCCGGCGTATAAGACAACCTCTGAACCCCCCCCCCAAAAATCCTCCAAAATCGGGGGTCGTCTTATACGCTGGATACACTTTGCTTCACCCACCGTCCAATCTCCTGTCTCTTCGATCCCTTTGCAAACGGAGCGAAGAGGCAGGAGATCGCGCAGGGAGTGAGGCAAAGTGTTTACCAGTTCATTCTTCCCCCTCCTCTGCCTTCTCCCCCTTTGGGGAGCAACCGAAGACAAAGGAGGGGGCGAACGTTGTGGTTTGCTGCGGCTGCTGCTCGATCTCCTGTGTGTTCGTTCCCCAAAGGGAACGAACACACAGGAGATCAAGCGGCAGCCGAGGCAAACCGGGTACGTTCGCTCCTTTCTTCCACCTTCCTGGAAGGTGGAAGAAAGGGACAAATCTTGCGGTTTTCAACGGCCGCCCACGCTTCCCCATGTCTTCATTCCCTTCCAAAGAGAATGAAGATGCAGGGAAGGGGGCGGACGAGGCAAAGTGGGTACTTTTGCCCCTTTCTTCCACCTTCCTGGAGGAGGGAAGAAAGGGACAAATCTTGCGGTTTGCAACGGCCGCCCACGCTTCCCCATGTCTTCATTCCCTTCCAAAGAGAATGAAGACGGAGGGAAAGTGGGGCGGATGAGGCAAACCGGGTACGTTCAGTTCCTGGAAGGTGGAACAAAGGGGCAAATCTTTTGGTTTGCAACGGCCGCCCCCACTTCCCTCCGTCTTCATTCCCTTCCAAAGAGAATGAAGATGGAGGGAAGGGGGGGCGGATGAGGCAAACCGGGTATGTTCACTCCTTTCTTCCACCTTCGAGTCAAGGGTGACTGGAAGGTGGAAGAGAGGTGCGAATGCCGCAGTTTGCCACAGACGCCACCCATCCCCTCCGTCTTCATTCCCTTCGCAAAGGGAACGAAGACGGAGGGAATGGGTGGTGGCCAAGGCAAACCGGGTTCATTCGGCTCCCTCCTCTGCCTTCACCCCCTTTGAGGAGCAACTGAAGGTGGAAGAGAGGGGCGAATGTAGCAGCTGGCTGGCTGGGAGAGCCCTGCCAGTTGATCCTGTTCACTTTCCCAACTCACGAGGAGATCCTCGTGAGTTGGGAAACAAAGAGGATCAGCTGGCAAGGCTCCCCCAGCCAGCCAGCCAGCCAAATTGGGGGGTGGTCTTGTATGGTGAATATATGCCAAACTCTATATTTTTACTTGAAAATTGGGGGGTCATCTTATATGCCCAGTCGTCTTATATGATGGAATGTACAGTAGCTTAAACCTAGCAGTCAGATCATGAGGAGTACAAAACCTTTTAACCATATAACTTTTATATATTCTTCAGTCTTGCTATGAGTTCAGAAATTACAATTGATACAGTACTGCTCTTACTCTAAAATACCTTCTTGTGCTTACCAAAATAATAATGGCTTAAATTCTTCTGCATTTTGTGCTTGTCTATCAATTTGTTATTCTGTTGTATGTACCCAGATTCTATGTGTGAAAGTTCATGCCATAATAAAATTGCTAAAGTGCCACACAGTGCCCCTTGTCTGCCTCAATGTGGTATTCGGTTCTTACTGGTGATTATACACTTGTTACATTTGACTTTTAGTGTTTCTAGTTTTGTTCGTAAGACAACAGAGAAGATTGAGAAGATTGGTACCCATGTGAATCCTGATAGAATCAGACAGGAGATTAAGGATGAAGAACAACTACCAGAAGTGACTGCTAATATACTAGCACAGCCACAAGAAGAAGAGTGAGTATAAACTCATTTTAGCTTGTGCCAAGACCCTCATTTATTTATTTTAAAGTATTTATACCCTGCTCTTCAGCCCCAATGCTCTCAGAGTGTCTTATAAATAGTTAGCAATAGCACTTACATTTCTATACAGCTTTACAGTGCAGGCACTCCCTAAGCGGTTTACAATGTGTGTTAGCTAATTGCCCCCAACAAGTTGGGTACTCATTTTACTGACCTGCGAAAAGATGGAAGGCTGAGTCAATCTTGGGGCCCTGAAGAATCGAACTCACAACATTGTGGCTGCAGTACTGGCATTTAACTACTGTGCCACCAGGGCTCCTTTCCTTACAGTAGGAATGTGAAGTAGGAAATACTTCCTGTGTTTTCTTGGGTGTGAGGCATCAAACATCACTAACCAGAAGGCATCTAGCATACACTCCAGAAAGAAGACGATGTGTCCCAAAATCATGAATACTGCAAACTCAACATGTTTCAACCTACTGAAATTTGTCAGGGGATATTTTTTTTAAAAGAGAACAACAAAGACATAGTGTGTCTTTGTCTTAGAAAAATATAATAGTAAACAAAAGAACAGCTACAAACCTTAGAATACTACCTGTTAAGAAATTTTACAAATACAGTTGGCCCTCTACATTCACGGCAGTTAGGGGCTCAGGACCCCTGCAAAAGTGAAAAAAACATGAATACTTGTTTTATACATGAATACTAGTATAGTGGGGGGCAGAGCTCCCCAGAAGGGCTCCTCAGGCTTGTGAAACGGGGGTCTGGAGGCAGGTGAGTATGGAGAATATGGGCCTGGCAGGCAGGTCCCTTAGCCACCAACCTGCTTCTGGAAGTCCCAGGATGCTGTGCTAAGTGCTGGTGGAAGGCAGAGAGCAGAAATCTTTGCAAAGAGTCTCCCAAACCCAGCAAAGAGGCAGACTTCAGGGGCTCTTTGCAACAGGGGTTTCTGCTGCTCCGTCTTCTCCCAGTGCCACACTGAAGTGCTTAGTGCTGGGGAAAGGCAGAGAGCAGAAATCTCCTTTGCAAAGTCTTCCAAACACCGCAAAGAGGCAGCCTTCAGGGGCTCTTTGCAACAGAGATTTCTGCTGCTCTGCCTTCTCCCAGCGCCACACTGAAGTGCTAAGTGCCAGGGGAAGGTAGAGAGCAGAAATCTCCTTTGCAAAGAGTCTCCCAAACCCTGGAAAGAGGAAGGCTTCAGGGGCTCTTTGTAACTGAGGTGTCTGCTGCTCTGCCTTCTCCCAGCTTCAGGGGGGCAGAGGCAAGCTCATGAATAACCAAACCCGCAAATGTCAAACCTGCGACGGTAGAGGGTCAACTGTATATCAAACTTCTAAAAACAGGTTTTCCAGACCTAGGTATATTAAAACCAGTATGCATGCATATATGTCTTAAATATTGTTCAGAAATAGCAACAAGACTAACTTAAGGATTGGAAGACAGTTGAACTAGCTGGAAATGGTATTGGAATACAGGATGCACAAAAATACATTGTGTGTAGCACCAAATGTACAAAACAAAAAGAGAGACAGACTGACTGGCCCATTTACCCAAAGTGCAATGAAACATAATTGCACAGAATTCTCCTGAGATTGCAGTGTCATTATCTTTTTAATGGCACTGCAAAAGTCTTCATTTGTAGTGCTGAAAATTCAGTGAGCAAAGCCAACAAAATGAGAGAGGATAGAAAGAGTTTGCTGGTTGTAATGTGTAGAATCTTTTAGATTCTATTGACGTTTCTGGAAAAAATCAGAAAAAGGTCCCTTCCCCAAAATTCCCCATTGTTTACTAAAATTAACATTGTACCTTTTAAGGGTTGAACTACAGAGCCAGACACCAGAAGAAGAAGTGCTTAAAGATTTGAGGGCAATAACTGCCGAGACTCTGTAAGTAAGATTTCACATTTTTTGAAGGTAAAATGGACAGCTGAGGGAGGGTAAAAGCATGTGGACTGGAGAGCTTTCAAGGAAGAACAAGGTTTATGTCATAAAATAAGTTTGCAGATATATTGAGGTATATATTGAGCCTTCCATTTGCAGAAAGGACCTTAATCCAGCAGAGCCTGTTGCTGGAGGAATATTTGGGAAGGGTATGGTTTTCACTGGTCCACCCAAAGCAAGCTCCCCCCAGTATCCAGAGTTCCACAGTCCTATGGAGTAGCTCTTTTTTGTGGTGTACAGAAGGCTGTGGTAGAAGGAAGACTCAGCAACCTTTGTATTCTGTCCACCACCACCTGCTATGTTACTTGGATTGAAATAATGGTTGCCCTTTTTAATACATTTTCTACTGGGTAATATTACGCAGATATTTCCAGATATCATGCTACTAGATTTTTAGAATAGTGTTCGCTCAGAAAGTTAAAGAAGCCATAATTGTGAACTGTGAGGCACTATTGTACTTTGGCATGGTGGGGCTGTGAGAGTTCACATAGATTACAGGTGAGCCAAGTGTGGCTGGAGAGCCATACGCAGCACTCCAGCTTGTTCTATGTAGCTCATGTTTCCCATTACTTAAAACATTTTTCTGAAAAGTCCCCTCCCCCAATAGGGTTGTGCACTGTTTCACAACAAAAATACCCCTTCTTCAAAACAGGAAGCAAACTTCCAGCCACTTCAACTTTTGTTTTTAGGGGGCCTTTTTGATGTCTATGTCTCTAGAGGGTTCCAGGGCCATAAAATTGTTCCCCAGACCTGTTGCAGTTGCCCACCCACTGTAGAGGCTCTGGTGGCTATTTACTGGGATGTTTATCCACAAAAGCTTTTTGAGGCCCGAGGGTGCTTTCTTCCATACCAGAAGTGACTTCTGATGCTCAGGAAAAAGAGGTTATCTCCTGGGCCTAAAACAGGTTGGAGGAGGTCACATACCTTGCAGAATTCCCCCCCACTCCACAGCCCATAGAGGGGGGATTTTTCAGTAGATAAATCTTTTAAACCAAATTGAGGATGGGGGGGGGAGTTGCAGCACTCCACTAGGAGTAACGTATAGCCCCAGGCCTGCAAAGGCTGCCCACCCTGATGTATTATGTCCTTTATTGCAAACAATATTCCTTGCGTTTGTTTAGAAAATGAGGAAAACATGTTTGTATATGTACAGAGTCTATTGCAGTGTTTTTCAGCCAGGGTTCCCTGGAATCCTAGGGTTCCCTGAGGGGTCACTAGGGGTTCCCTGAGAGATGTGATTTTTAAACATTTCTCTAGGTATAGATATAATAATTTTTAGGCAGGGGTTCCCAGAGACCTAAAAATTATTTCAAGGGTTCCTCCAGGGTAAAAGGGTTGAGAAAGGCTGGTCTATAGGAATCCTCCATGGCCATGTGCCACTGGTAGACAGGATTCTGCCTGGAATAAAAGCAATTTATTATGCCGGAATAAAAGCAATTATGGGTTATGGTCCTAGAAGCATGTGTACTGAAGTTCTACATCAGTGAGTTGCGTAACATTGTATGACTATCCAGAAGGCCTGCACAAGAAGGAATATTGTTTCCTGAATGACAGTTGTCCTAGTTGAGCTGAATGTTTGTACAGAACTGTAGTATTAACTCAGTCTCATGCTCATGCATTGTTGGTACTTGAACTTGTTTTTTTAAAAACAGATTCAGACTCCAGGATCCACTGGTCTTGTTACAACCACATTTCTTGAGGACAGTTCTGCTGGACTGGATTCCATTTTTAGAAGAAACGTTTAGATTCAACACAGCTACCATTTTAGATAATGGCTCATCTAAAATACACAGAGAGATGCCTTTACAAGCTGAAGAAAAGCAAACTTTTGAAGAAGATAAGGAAACAAATAACTGTAATGAATGTCTAGATAAGGAACATGAACATCTCTCAAGAACAAACTATGAAAGCAATGATGTACCAAAAGAACAGGGAGCGACTTCCGAAGAAAATACCAAGCCAAGTAGTAGCTGTCAGACTGATGAAATACTATGGAAAGAAACTGCTAGGTCAGAGATGGCTTTTAACCAGTCTTTTAAGATTTATCCCCCATGTTTTATTGCACAAAACATTCGAAAGGATCTGGTAGAACTTACAACCCTATGTTTTGAATTAAATCTATATGAGTGTTCACAAATAAATGATGAACAGTGTGTGCAGCCAGAAGCTTCCTGTGAATTGGCTTGTAGGTTCATAAAGGATTATTTTTTTCTTCTGGATTTGGAAAGGCTGAAGAACTGTATTTTAACCTGTCATAGCAATCATCCCAAAGTTTGGGAAACATACATGGAAGGGCTAAAAGGCAAGTAATTCAGTGTTCATCTTGAAACTTAGTGAAGTGTTATGGAGATTTTTAAAGAAAAAATTCATTGAGAATATTAGAAGATTGTATCATTGTGGAATGTAGAGCATGCTTTAAAAAACATACAAAAATGCAAAGTAAATGTTTGTTTTCTAGTAATATTCCTAGAGAGAAACATCTCTAGATGTAGACTGGTTTTAACGTTCAGTATGCAGGGAGTTCTGTAGCAATGATAGTTTCCAGTGGTGGCTTGCAGCTTTTTATATAGAATTCTTACTCTTTAACTGAACTATAAGATTCACATTTTTGGGGGGAACATTATGACTGTTCAAGTGGTATAATGTGCATAGAGACATATTGGATTTCTGGATGTTTTCATATGCTTTCTACAAAATAGATGATGACAAAACAAATCCCTAACACTGTATCAAAAACTATCCCTGTTAGTCTATGCAAACAGTCTCCCATGTAAACAAATACATGGTTGTATGCATTGGAATTCTGGTTCCTACTTCCCATTATAACATTTGTGCAGCTAAAACAGTTGATCTTATTCCAGTGCATAAAAATAAGTAAAACAAATAATAATTAAATCAAATGTATTTAAAATATTAACTTACTGAAACATGTTGACTAACTTTCCTTTGTTGATTAGTATCATCTGGTTCTGAAATGAATTTCTCAGTTTACCTCTTGTTTTAAAAATTGGTGTAACAATTTCATTATTTGCTTAATACTACTTCTAAAGACAGCGGTTTATAACTTGCAGTTATTGGTTTCAGAACTGATTCTGACTAGCCCAGTCATTATGTCACTGGAAAATGGAGATCTGTTTAAAACACTGAAATTGCTAGTTGATCTGGGTCCCTGGGATGCTCCTGTGTTGCTGGCACATGCCCAAAGGTACCGTATATATCTTCTGACCCTATTGAATGCATCATCTTTCTTTTTAGCCAACTGAGCTAGGAAAAAAATCCTGTCCCACTATATCACCTTCACCTTGCACATGCATAGCTGTGTCTATAAGGGAATCCCTTATTTGTTTTCTAGGTTTATGTCCACAGAGCTGCAAGTGTGTTATCTTTGTATGTGTTATATACATAGGAATGAATGTCCTCACTGGCACACCAGTTTTCAATTTTCATAGTATCATTTAGATTCAGACAAGCCTCACCACTGTTGTAATAAACTTTGCTATTAGCACTAGTAATTTCATTTCAAGGTATAGGTTGATAGTATATTTGCAAATGAATTAGGTGTGAGAAGAATTGTGTTTTAAATATTTGTCTTTTCTATGTCATTTGCTATTCTATATAGGCTTTATGAAAAATTTGGAGAAACTGCTCTGAGGCCTCTGACCAAGTTCTATCCTTCTATTCTGCCTTCAGACATCAAGCAAATTTGTAAAAACAATCCTGAGCATTTTCTAGCTTATTTAGATAGTCTAATCAAATCAAAGCCTGAAGATGAACGGTACGTATTTTCTGGGGAAGGGAGGTAAAGAGAGGGATGCAGAATAAGGATATTTATCTGCCCCTTCCTAATTAAATGTTGTGTTACATTTTACGCTTTGGAGGAAGACACAAGAAGCTTTGAATTGGATAGTAGCTATTAGCAGGGAAGCTTCCTACATCAGGCTTACGACCTAGCTATTTGGCAACTCGATAATAAAAGTATGTATATAGGAAGGCATCCAACGTTTGTCTGTTTTGTCTCCTCATTGTTTTGATTAGAATTACATTAGATAAAAGGCAGCACTGCTTAGGTTATATTCAAATATGCTATATTTTAAGATGTAAACCAAAACTAAACTCAGCTATATGTTGCATATCTGTCTTTTTTCAGTTATACATACATTTCAAATTTGTAACAACCAGAAATAATCCCTTTCTAGGTTGTCTTTCCTTAGATCTCTTCTACATCCTGAATCATTACAACTGGAATGGTTATGTTTGGCAGTTTCTCATGATGCTCCACAGAAAGCAAGTACAATGGATGCCCAAGGAAATCCACGGTACGAGTTACAATTACCCAGGCTTCTTTCTAACTGTATTCCTACTCCTGTTGAATTTCCACTAGGGATTTCTTAATTAGACAGCTAGGATATGCACAAGCTTCTTGCAGCCCCTTTGTTGCTGCTTCATTCTCCCCTTTCAATGAATGGGAAAACCCACCGGAAGCTGCAGTTATCCATTGCTTTATTTTACCTGCAAATTGGGAGCTGTGCTGAATGGCTTCTATAAAGTCCCGATTTGGAAGCATGCTTTAAAAAACTTTTATTTATTTGAAATATTTCTATACCACTATTCACCATAGTTCCATAGTGCTTTCCAACAATTAAAATGGCAATAATAATGATAATTATAATATGGTGCAGCAATCATATCAGAATAGTCTGGTGTTAATTTTCAAAGGACAATTGAAACATTTTTTAAAATGTTCGAGGAAACAGGCTGTTTGATTTTTCTTGCTATTGGAGCTCCTCTAGAAAGGGAGGCTATTAGCGCCACCCCCAGTTGTTAAGCATGTCTTACACCCCACTTCCAGAGACTTACCCCTCACTTCTAGAGACCTCAGAAATTGTGTATTAATTTGGTTCATCATTGTGACCTTCCACAATGCAAAAAGCACAATGGTCTCAGAGAAGAGGACAGCTGAATGCTTTGCACCTAAGGCTAAAAGCCAAAAAGGACACATTTCCCAGGAAAAGGGAGACAATGGATGAAATGAAACCTTTGTATTTGCTGATTTTGAAGCTTTCGTTCCTTAATCCCCAAAACATTAAGACAGGTTGCTCAAACTTTTAAAATCTACTCACTGGACATTAAGAAACACATTAGCATATTTCCCACCTTTTGTCAGGACGAGGACACTCATTGTGCAGTCCATGAAGGCTCAGGAAATCTATTGTTTCAACCCATGAAACATCCAATCCCCTCAGGTGTATTTGGAGGTGTAAATGACTCTCAAAAATATCCCTCATTGCGCGCAGACTTCAGTTCCAGGGGACACTCTGTCTCTCTGTGTGGCCACCCCAGATTCCTCCATCCACTCTGCCAGATTGACTACAGGACACGTATCACCCCCAACAAATCCTCTTGCTATTCTCTATCCGAGTTTTTCCTACTGCCTTTCTGTAGCCTCGTGTGAATGCTTTTTCTGTGTAAATATGTGTGTGTGTGTGTGTGGTGTTATTTTTGAACTCTTTAATAAAAACCATACTTAATTTTACATGTGTGTGTATTCCATCCAGATTAGTACTGGTAGACAAAGGTTTGCAAGATTCCCTTGTTACCCCCTTTCACATAGCTAAAGTCGAGTTTCTGCTAATTTCCCCAACGTATTAGAAACGCGATATTTTCTTGGAATTTTCCAAGGAGCATTTTGGGTAACACAATGATGGGATCTGGTGCAGATTTCATAAGCACATTTTAGCTGGTGCCTTCCTTTTATCTTATGAAGTTTGATTGCCAGTGAAAATCTTGCTGCCCCAATAGAGCAGAGTATCTCTGCCTACTGGGACTCTGCACTATTGATGGCTTGAGACTGCATTCTTGGCAGCGAGATATGGTCCTGCAGTTCCTGTTCTAGTGACTGACTTTTTTCTAAAGCACTTCTAGGAGCTGCAAGACCTTGAGGCCTACTTTCTGTCCTGATTATAGCTCCCTTTCCATTTTTGCCATTTTTTGTTATTTTTGTTTGTTTCTAATCTACTTCTTTCCTTCCTATCTTGGCGTAAAACTGTTGCACAGTGGTCAGAACTGCATGAGGTGCAAGGTGGTTAACACTTTTAACAGCAGTTGATGGTGATCCTGACTAAGAACAGAAAGCATGAGCATGTGCAGTTCTTTTCTTGGTTTGCTAATGGCAACTTTTAAAGTTGACTTCCATGTTTTGATTTGGGTTGGATCGAGATTTTTTTTCCTACTGGAGGAGGATTTTGCTAAGCAGGGTTCTTTTCAGAATACCCCTGTTTGTGAGAAGGGGGATAATTTTCACTGATTCCTACCTCCTCTACAATGCTTAGCACCACAGTGCCCCAACTGTTCTGGAGGATACCTAAACCCTCTAGAGCAAGATTTAGTGGGGAGCTACAGGAGAATGAATGAAGATTGCTACCTCTTCTGTTCTGCTAGTGGAGTTCCTCCATTGGGCCAGAATCCTCCTCAGGATGCAAACAGCTCTTTCACCTATAGGAGGTACATTCTGAATCTTGCCCATTAACCATTGTTTCCAGTTTGGACGTCAGAAGTGATTGCTTGTTGCTTGGTAACTGAGGTAGCTTAGTCTCAGAGAATAATCCTACTGGAACTGATCCTGCAATTGATTAGGATAGCTCTGGTGGATAATTCATTAATTTGCTTTTTTAAAAAATCTCAGTGGTTTGCTTTTTCAAGTTTCCTTTCTGTCCCTCTCAGCCTAAGTGGTTTTGCCCCATACCCCACTTCATTATATTATGGTTGTTTAATTGGGATATTATTGTATGAACTTTCATTAATATTTTCAGTGATGGATTAAAATTGAAATAGACCTGCATTATTGATCAAACCTTCTTGAGGCAAGGCTTAAAAAATTAATTTCTCTGACTCTTGACTTTAATATTTTCAGGCCACGTTCACATTTATTTACTTGGGGATATAACCAACTGATTTTACTGTTACTTGAACTTCCAGCTGATGTTATAACAAAAGAGAAGATATCTGACATATGCAAAAGTTATGGGTAATGTAAAAGTTCTTAGTAAAAGAGCTGGTTTTCCTAAAACTTCATTCTTGCAAAGGCACATGTCTACTTGTTTGTTTGTTCCACTTTGCAGTAGTCTAGTCTGCTCATACAGTTCAGCTACAGAAAATATGTGTTATGTATGTACTGAGCTATGCTCTGTGTGTATGTTTCAGCTGCCAGTGGGTTGCTCAATGGAGTACATATGTAACATGCCCCAGAGATTTTGGTTTTTCTGTCTTACAAGCCAGAACCTATAATTAGATTTAGCAGCAATAATGAATAGTGTTGAAGCTACAGGTATTGTTGCTGTTGTTTTAAAGCTTACGCACCTCCTTTTTCTCCACCCCAGCTCCATAGTCAGTGTCTTTATCACCAATATAATGTTAAGATAGTCATTGCTAGAGTTGCAACCTTGACCCACTTGGGGGTAGTATGAAGGGCATAATTCCTGATTGCTGCTAGGATATCCTATCATAAAAAATATTCCTAAAACCTAGCTGGTGGTTGAGTAGCTTACTAACTTAGAGTAATGACTTAAACATTCTGGATGTGTATATAAGTATCTAAGAGAAAGTTTGTTCTTTTCTCACTGAAATTCATGGTACCCTGAAATGTGTGTAAGGGTGTAATTACTCAAAATATGTTTACGTGTTCATTTTGATTTGTGGAAATCTTTATAATCTTGTTATAGCTTCTGGTCTGGATATCTCTCTCTCTGTTTGGAACTGAATAGAAGAACTGAAGCACTTACTAATATTGTTCATTTGAATGATATGAACCTGTTGGACAGAGAACATGGTTAGTATAGCTTGACTTGATTCTTGAGTGAAATTCCACATTTTTTGAAATAACTAGCTCTGGTTATTTTTATATCAGCACAAAATAACAGTAATGGTAAATATAATCTAGAGAAATATAATCTAGATATTCATGTGTGATAAAAGCACAGTATCCACAGGTTCTGCATTCAACCAACCATAGCTCAAAAATATTCAGGAAAAAAAATTCCAAAAAGCAAACCTTGCTGTTCACCATTTTATGTAAGGGACACCATTTAACTATGCCATTGTATATAATGGGACTTGAGCATCCACAGATTTTGTATCCATGATGGGTCTCCAAACGCCAGTGGATACCAAGGGTCCACTAATCACATAAAGTGCATTTCTGGTGGTAGATACATTTATAAAAAATAAACAGCTTATAATTTACTGGTAGTCATTTTCTGTAACACCACCTAAATGTATTGCTGTACTTAAATACTGTATACAATAAAATATACTATTTCTGCTATGATTTAAACATCTGTGGCAGAAGTGGGCAACAGTGGGAGGCTAGGGGAGCACATTATCCCCTAAGAGACCTTGGAGGGCTGCATCCCTCACCACACACCCCACTGAAAAAAAAAACAATTTGTTATCTCCAAATGTCCTCCAGCACCCTAGAGGCTGTGGGGTGCATTTTTGCCATGTTTTTAGGCCCAGCAAATGTTTTGCCATGTTTTTAGGCCCAGTCACTTTCAAAACAGAAAGTGACTGGAAGTCACTGTTGGTTTACTTCCGGTTTTTAAAAAGCCTTTTCTGGGTTTAAAGTGCCTCCAAAACATGGTGAAAATGTCCTCCATGGTCTCTATAGGGCATTTTTATTGAGTCTGGGATTTTTAACAAAAAACTTCTGACCTTTAGGGGACCCACAAAAATGGCCCTGGGAGGCTTCATGCAGCCTATGGGTCACACTTTGCCCACCCCTGATCTATGGGGATTTATGAATTTGAAAAACCTGATATTCTTGTTTTTAGCTTAGTTACAGGGATAGAAGAGTCCTAAAGTTGGAGCAGGGAAGTTCTATGGTGGAGGAATCACTACAACCCAAGGCCTACTGGCTTGAGCCAGACAGGGCAAAAGAGGGGAAGCAGTTGCGGTTGTTTTTTCCCCAACACCCCTTACCTTTAATGGGAGATATTTACTACACTAGTTTTTAGGGTGTTAAATTTTGGATTCTGGTTGGGATATGCCACTGAAATGAGACCCTGCTATTGGCAGCAGCAGAAGTGTCCATAGCTACCCAAGGAGGGCCTCCCTGTGGAGACTTCTGTGGCAGGAACAGAGGTCAACAACAGCCTGTGACCCCTTAGCAGCCCTCCCACAAAAGAGAAGATTTCTCCCTTAATTGGGAAAAATATGCAGGAGTACCTATGTTGACTGTGCAACAAAATCCAGAATCCACAAGCAGTGATACCATTATTGGTCTAACTCCAATGCATAAAGTACATTTTGCAAGCTTTTGAAGCTTACTGGCTGCTTCATCAGGCAAAGATGTTAAAAATCATACAGGAGAAAAATGGTGATGTTAGAGTCACAGGCCCACATTTTGTCTGACATGTTGTCAGTTAAGATGGTATTGAGCAATTTCAGTCCAAGCAGAGGCCACTCCCCTTATTGACCTTGTGAGGACTAGGGACAAAGAGCAATAAAAGTCAGGTTCAGGTAATAAAATTTCAACTCCATTATTAACAGAAAAGTAGCTTCTCTTGAGATCCAGATGTCCATGGATCTCCCTTAATCAAACATTATCTGTTTTCTCAAAGATACGTTATTGTTGTGTGTTCCAGTATATCTTGGAGACAATTTTGCTGCGAGTCAGACCAAAGAGTCAGCATGGGATAGTGGTTTGAATGTTGGACTAGGACTCTGGGAGACCGTAGTTTGAATCCTTGTTCAGCCATAGAAACCCACTGGGTGACCTTGGGCAAGTCACATTCTCTCAGAGACCATTTTAATGCATGCTACTGATGTAAGCTGTTTCTCTCCTCCCCAGTATCTCACGTGTGCACACCTCCACTGTATTTCTGTCTTACTTACTGTTCTCCTTCCAGCCGTCTCTGCCTAAACACTGCCTGCTTTCCATCTCACCCTTTCCCATATGTGATTTGTGTTCTCTCAGACGGATACACATTACTTATGTATATCAAACACAATGTAATATAAGCACATACAATGTAAGGTGTCTCAATTTTGAAAGAGAGGCAAGTATTGAAAAGGGATTAATGTGAGCAGAACGCCTGATCTATAGTAATGAAAGAGAAATGACGTGTCTGTAGCAGCCATAGTTCATTGGGACATTGTGGCTGATACCTCAAAGTTTTTGTTACTTGCCCATGTGTTTTTGTTTCTTGCCCATGTTGTTCTGGCCAGTTTCAAATCAAAATACCAAAAATGGAGCTCCCTTGAAGCGAAAAAGAGGGGCTGTTATGATTCATGAGGAAATATTTTTAAAAGAGTGAGAAAACAGGAGAGGTCTCTTGGAGGCACTGCTCCTGAGATTCTTGAGTCATGAAAAAAGATAAGGCAACAGGAGAAGGCTAAGGTGCTCCTCCTAAGATGCATGATGTTAATGAAAGTGGAGAAACTGGAGAGGTTTCTGAAGTAATCTTCAGTAATTCTGAAGGAATCTTCTGGTAAGATTCCCGAGGTTTATATTAAAAAAAAGGTGAGAGAAGGAAGCAACAAAACTTAGGTATGAATTGGGCAGTAGTGGGAACATTTCAGCTAGTTTTAAATATAAGCAGTGAGTATTTCTTTTGCCTTAGTTATTGTGGTGGTGTTTGCTTGTCTATGTTAACCAAAATATATTTAATAATTTTCATTAGGCCTTACTGTGCACTCCTATACAGTAGATCTGTTCAGAAGTAAGTTCTATTGAGTTAGTGAGCTCTATTTTCTTGAATTAAACCTTATTGAACTCAGTATTTATAGTACTGCATCCTTAATTGCTTAATTTCCCTGGGCCAAGAGATGTCATATCACAAGTATCTTAAGAAAGTAACCCAGAATGAGCAACAAAGACTCCTCTAGTGTCAACTGTGTTTGTCTGTCTGTACAAGCTCAAAACCACATATACAATCTATTTATTTATTTCATTTTTATGCCACCTTTCTTCCTAGATGGCACCCATCTAGGGAGTCTTAACATCCCAGCATAGGTTTTTACAGTGTGGTCCATAGACTGAAGCCAACCCACAAGCTGTACCGGTATATTGTGATATGCTTGTGGCTAGACAATTTGCCTTAGGTTTTTGATTTGTTTTTTTGTAACCCCTGATGTGCAACAAAAGTACATGGTTAGCTACTGTACATAGATGTAGAACCATGTTCAGTATGGTCATTGCAAATTGTGCAGGTTCTGCCTTAGAAACATACGGCTTTTACTAAAATGAACAGGGTTTCACAAAATCTGTGTAATTTGCAAGTGGGTCAGAACATAGAAAGAGAGAAACATGGTAATTCAGGTATTTCATAGAATCATAGAGTTGGAAGAGACCACAAGGGCCATTCTGTCCAACCCCCTGCCATGCAGGAATGCACAATCAAATCATTCCCGACAGATAACCATCCAGCCTCTGTTTAAAAACCTCCAAAGAAGAAGACTGCACCACACTCCTAGGCAATGTATTCCACTTCCGAACAGCTCTTACTGTCAGGAAGTTCTTCCTAATGTTTAGGTGGAATCTCTTTTCTTGTAGTTTGAACCCATTGCTCTATGTCCTAGTCTCTGGAGCAGCAGAAAACAAGCTTGTCCCATCCTATGTTTAGGTGGAATCTCTTTTCCTGTACTTTGAACCCATTGCTCCGAGTCCTGATCTCTGGAGCAGCAGAAAACAAGCTTGCCCCATCCTTAGTATTACATCCCTTCAAATATTTAAACATGGCTATCATGTCATCCCTCAACCTTCTCTTCTCTAGACTAAACATACCCACCTCCCTAAGCCGCTCCTCATAGGGCATGGCTTCCAGACCTTTAACCCTTTTGGTTGCCCTCCTCTGGACATGTTCCAGCTTCTCAATATCCTTCTGGAACTGTGGTGCCTGGAACTGGACACAGTATTCCAGGTGAGGTCTGGCCAAAGCAGAATAGGGTGGCACTATTACAGTTGTCCCTCCACATTCGCGAACTTGACATTCGCGGTTTCGGTTATTCGCGGTTTTGGGAGGGCCCCCCCGGGCCCCCCCAAAACCGCGACACGGGGCCTCCAGAGGCCCCGTGAAAGACCTGGGGAGGGGTGGGGAGGCCTTCGCGGGACGCCCGGAGGCCCTCCGGAGGCCCCGCGAAGGCCTGGGGAGGGGTGGGGAGGCTTTTCGCGGGACCCCCGGAGGCCCTCCGGAGGCCCCGCGAAGGCCTGGGGAGGGGTGGGGAGGCCTTCGCGGGACCCCCGGAGGCCCTCCGGAGGCCCCGCGAAGGCCTGGGGAGGGGTGGGGAGGCTTTTCGCGGGACCCCCGGAGGCCCTCCGGAGGCCCCGCGAAGGCCTGGGGAGCGGTGCGAAGGCCTTCGCGGGACCCCCGGAGGCCCTCCGGAGGCCCCGCGAAGGCCTGGGGAGGGGTGGGGAGGCCTTCACGGGACCCCCGGAGGCCCCGCGAAGGCCTGGGGAGCGGTGCGAAGGCCTTCGCGGGACCCCCGGAGGCCCTCCGGAGGCCCCGCGAAGGCCTGGGGAGGGGTGGGGAGGCCTTCGCGGGACCCCCGGAGGCCCTCCGGAGGCCCCGCGAAGGCCTGGGGAGGGGTGGGGAGGCCTTCGCGGGACCCCCGGAGGCCCTCCGGAGGCCCCGCGAAGGCCTGGGGAGGGAGGGAGGGAGGGCCGGGGAGGCCTCCGCGGGGCCTAGGAAGGCCCCGCGAAGGCCTGGGGAGGGAGGGAGGAAGGGCCGGGGAGACCTCCGCGGGGCCTAGGAAGGCCCCGCGAAGGCCTGGGGAGGGAGGGAGGGAGGGCCGGGGAGACCTCCGTGGGGCCTAGGAAGGCCCCGCGAAGGCCTGGGGAGGGAGGGAGGGCGGGCCGGGGAGACCTCCGTGGGGCCTAGGAAGGCCCCGCGAAGGCCTGGGGAGGGAGGGAGGGCCGGGGAGGCCTCCGCGGGGCCTAGGAAGGCCCCGCGAAGGCCTGGGGAGGGAGGGAGGAAGGGCCGGGGAGACCTCCGCGGGGCCTAGGAAGGCCCCGCGAAGGCCTGGGGAGGGAGGGACGGAGGGCCGGGGAGACCTCCGCGGGGCTTAGGAAGGCCCCGCGAAGGCCTGGGGAGGGAGGGCCGGAGGGCCGGGGAGACCTCCGTGGGGCCTAGGAAGGCCCCGCGAAGGCCTGGGGAGGGAGGGAGGGAGGGCCGGGGAGACCTCCGCGGGGCCTAGCAAGGCCCCGCGAAGGCTTGAGGAGGGAGGGGGAGGGGTGTTTGTTATTCGCGGATTTTTCACATTCGCGGGGATCCGCGGAACGGAACCCCCGCGAATGTGAAGGGACGACTGTACTTCCCTTGATCTAGACGCTATACTCCTATTAATGTAGCCTAGAATCACATTGGCTTTTTTAGCTGCTGCATCACACTGCTGACTCAAGGCCAGCTTGTGGTCTACTAAGACTCCTAGATCCCTTTCGCATGTACTGCCATCAAGCCAGGTATCACCTATCCTATATCTGTACTTTTCATTTTTACTGACCAAGTGTAGTATCCTACATTTCTCCCTGTTGAAATTCATTTTGTTAGTTTTTATTTCCATTAAGAACTTCAATGGAACCTAGAAATGTGCTAATCAAGTTACTTGAGCATTCATAGCATCAAGACTTCTCAATAATTTATAAACTGATGTTTTCAAACTGTAAACGGTTTTCTTTATCTTTTACTCCTATATTTAGGGGCAATTCCAGAGACAACAGAAGAATGGAAGTTCCTTCTTTGCCTTATAAAGAGTCATCAGAGTAGTGTCTTTCAGCCTGTTATGCAAAATGGTGGCACTTTTAACAACAGTACTCCAGACTGGTCAAATTCTGTTACTATTGAAAATGTGGCTCTCCTGTTGGCCAGACTAATTGGCCCAGATTGTGCTTTGCAGCTGTTGCAAGAATGTGGCCTAATGGATGAATTATCTGAAAGATTTGCCAAGATTTGTGAGATACTAAGAATTGCTGAAAAAAGGCAAAGGTAAGTGTTGTGAGAAGGATTTCTCCTCAGCTGTCTCTAGATACTAAGCCAGGAGTGGGACTCATGTGCCCTTACAGATGTTGTTTGACTGCAAGTCCCAGCAGCCCTAGTCAGCATAACTAAAGGAAGCATGCTTTGTGTTGCACCCAAGCACCTTGAGGACTGCATAATTCCCACTTTAGTACTAAGCCATGATTTAACATGCACAAGCAGGAATGAGTCTCAGACTTGCACACTCCTCCCCTAGTGATTAAGCTTCTAATTGTAGTTGATGGTAACTCATATATCTCCATTTCATTTGAATTTGGTAAACTGATTTGTACAAGTCATAGTTCACTGTAAAAATCGGGATGAAGTACAGATCCTTGGGAGCAGCTGAGGGAGACAATTACTTCCCCTCAGTGGGTTGGAATAGCTCATACTGTATAGGGCAACTGTTCCTTCTAACTCACTGCACTAAAGGAGCGGGCAGGTACAAATCTAATAAACTGACAAAATGATCCAGCTGTGATAATCTGGATTATAGACATGAGTACAAGTCAATCAGCTTCATGAAATGATGTGCTGTTAAAGTTTAACTTATGTATGTTTACAGTATTTATTTCTTTACCTGTCTTTTCCTTCACTTTTGTTGCAGAGCCCTGATTCAGTCCATGCTGGAAAGATGTGACCGATTTTTATGGTCTCAACAAGCATAGCAAACAGTTCTGGAATACACTGACACTAATGAAAAATCACAGTCTTCCTGTACTGTTCCATTCCCAAGAAAGGCCCTTCCTGTCTAGGAAAAGGTGGATTGTGTCAGACTTACACAAAGTGAAGGCAATAAGGACCTTTTTCTACTGGATATCTGTTGTTAGGGCATATGCCACTGAATGAGGAAGCCGTTGGCATCCAGTGCTGTACTCCCACGAATAAAAGCAGTACTGTCAAGGAACCCTGAAGGGGAAACTCCGCCCACCCTCAATGTACCCTCTAAATCAGTTGTGTAGGGCTGGGAAACCCTCTGAAGCAGATTTTTGGGCAGTGCTGAAGTCTGCAAAACAACACCATTGAATTCTGACATATATTATTAAAAGTGCTAGGTGCTGCTACTGTCAGCTTAATAGGGATACTAGTATATGGTAAGCAGTTTGGGCTATCATTGCCAACTTTATTCATGAAACTGGGATTTTTTAGGTAGGAAGAGAGGTTGATTATTTTCAAAATGTATGTTTTAAATTGTGATGATCAAAAGGATGAAACCTGTCAAGTTTCTAGCAAATCACCATTTATTACATATAAAATGAATGTATGTAACTGCATAAGCCTTACCATTTACATAGACTGAAAAGGACTGTGTATTGTTGAATTAAATTGAAGACTCCGGTAATAATAGCTGTTTATTTGATGCACTATTCTTTGATTAAGCATGAAAGGATGTTAAATATCTAATCTTCCACATCCAGATACACTCACAGATGGACAGATGTACACACAGTACTCCGAAGACACACAACACTTCAGAATTTGAAGTGATTATAAAGAGGTGTCAGTAGTTCAAATATAGATACAAGCAGCACTTGCATATATTAGAAATGAACCTATTAGCATTTTAGAGGATTGATACAATTTTTGTCTGTTACGGCAGATTACTTCCCTGCTTCATTACATAAACAATCTACTAGAAAACATCCTAAAGCATTTGGGTGGGTGGTATCGCTTGCACTATGTCTTTATGTCCTGCTAAAATGACAGTGTTACTGTATGGATGCTTACTCAAGAGTGAGTTCCACTGTTCAGTGGTGCTGATGTCCAAATTTTGCATGCAAAAGATTGCACTCTCAAACTGCATAGGGATTACTTGCAGGCATAACATTGCAGTCTCAAACTGGAATAGTGAATACATTTGCTTTCATACTGGTGCTCACCTCTTGTTTTACAGTTGCATTACAGTTTTATTTCCTTTAACAATTATGTATTTTGAACCCCCCTTAACATTGTTGCTAAGGCTAGCTTTGGCCATTTGATCAGAAAAATTGTTGAGTCCATTTGTATGATTATTTAATTTCTGAGATGTTATTTTCAATGATGTCTTGGTTGTGAATAAGGTACAGATTATTTCTGTTTGCAAGGGGCCTTTCCTGTTCCCTCTTCTGGCAGCAGACCCCCGTGTCTTTTGTACAAAGCTCCTCTTAAAAGGTTGGAGGGGACCCTCCAGGTTGACATTTTGGGGATTGTAAAGAGTGAAAATGCAAAACATTTCTCCTACTGAAATGTACATTCCCAAACTGTTGCATTTTTGAATTTGTTTTAAGGACTACACTGAAAACAGAAAGTCTCAGGATGTTGGTGGATTCTCTTCTTCTTCTTCTTCTATTATCATCATCATCATCACCATGTATTTGTATAACACCATCATTGTACATGGCATTTTACAAGTAAAAGGACAACAAAACAGTTCCCTGTCATCAGGCTTACAATCTAATTAAGACATGACACAAAAGGAAAAGGGGATGGCAATGAGAGAGGGGATTAAGTCTAGCAGATACTGCCTTTTCTCTCCCTCCAAGGCCAGGGCAGTGGCGGTTGGGATGGATGGAGGGCCTTTCATCTACTTCAGGAACTAGGGCATGACAGAGCTGTGCCTTCTTCTTCTTCTCTCCCTCTGAGGCCAGGGCAGTGGTGGTTGGGATTGAGGAAGACCTTTCATCTGCTTCTGGGCCTAGGGCATGGGGGAGTTATTCCTGGCTCTTCTTTTTCTTGCTCAGTACTATAGTATAGGTGAATTACCATTCTGTGACATGTAGAAAATTACCTAACGACCACCACACTTTGCAAAGTAATTCCATTAAGTATTGTTATGATAACATACTACTATCCTTCATCTTCCTTGCATAAAATGACCAGAAGTGACTACTTGATCATTGCTATTCCTCAGGATTTTAGTATCTAAGCTAAATAGATAGTGCCTAGTTCTTTATTTCCCAGTTGATTACCAGTGTGTGACTGAGAAGTAACTGCTGGGAAACTGATCCCATACTTGAAGCTGCCCTGAATCAGACCTTTATTGAAAAATTAATAACTGCTTTGCGAGTTGAGGATAAGAAGCAAATGAAGCCTGGGAATTTTAATATAAATCTGTATGTTCTATAGGGGAAGAAATAAATTAATGAATGGAAGCTTTTTGGATTAACAATGCAGATTGGAAGAAATATAGCTTCGTACTAAACTTGGAGAAAGGTGGGTTTTTTTAAATGTAATTACCTATTTTTGCATACTCGCAGTAGGTCCCAATGATACTGAAAACAAAAGTGATTGCTGAAAGTACCCCAAAATTTCTCTCAAAAATAGCAACACCAATAATGCATTGTTTAATCTATGAACACAACCAACTTCTGAAAAGTCCACTATATAAAACTTGTGGAAGTTTTTTTCTCACAGTTATGTGTAAATAAAGTCCTCCTTCATAGAAGAAAAAGGGTGGCATGTGTGTTCCTTCCTCCTTTTACTTACTCTTTTCTACAGCTAGCTGTACATTTTGGGGGGGTATATCAAAACAGTTTTCACTGGGGGGCAGAAGGGTTTAGGTACTGATTGCTATAAAAGGGGTTTCCATGGAAAAATATTTTCAAAGATATTGACAGCCCCCCCCCACCATTTTAATTGCAAAGTATCTTGTGAAGATTTTAAAAAATCAAATTAAAATACAGTATTTTCCACAAGCAAAATTTGTGTATACTGAATAACAGTGACTAGGAGATAAATGCATATTGCGAAAGTCCTCTTACTATAATGATTTGAACTGTTAATAAATTATAAAGCACTGTTTTCTGTGGAAATGTATGGAAAAATTTTCTCTGATGAAGCATTGAATACCTTATGTGTCTTAGTTGAGAATAAATTTTCACACACAGATGTAGATGCACAAAAGGGGCATCCTGTAGAATACATAGTGTACATGCTTCCTTGTACATGTACAGTGCTTCTGTAAATTAATGAGGTGTTAGTGCTGGAGTTTTGCAGGATTCTACCATATTCTCTGCTTTGAATGTTTCAACTGTATTTCTAAAGGCTTAATTGCAATGCTAGAAAATTGAGGGCAAAATAATTGAGAAATACTGAGAAAAATGCTAAAAACAAGTGTGGGGACAGAAGTACAAACACAGCAGAGCAATCTTAATAACATAATGGGTATTGTATATTATCAGTGTATATTGACAAATTTACATTCTTGGACAACAAGGGAACCTTGTGCAAAATATTTCCTTCCACTTGAATCAGTAATATTGGGATCTGACAGAGTGGGTCTTGTCATATTTTGATTTCTAGAAGAGGTAAGCCTTTTTTTTAAAAGATGGGAATCTGAGGTTATAGACCATGGGCAGGCGGATGCCTGTGAGGGACAAAAAGAATTTAATTCTTCCAAACCTGCTGTTAAACTGTAATAATCATGATCCCCTTCTTTGCCAATGCTACTTGCATTGCTGCTCATTAGATGCAGAGAAGCATTCAACATGACACCTAGTTTGGGTCTCAGTGTCTCTGGATGAGGGCACAAGATTGCTGTGTGTTGACCCAGCTTTGCATTTCATTTGTTTACTTCATTTGCATGTCACTTTTCTCCAGAGTGGGACCCAAGTTGGCTCCCAAGAAAATTAAAAAAAAGTTAATAATATTTTAAAAACAATTAAAAATCCCCACATTAAACAGTATAAAATCATTTAAAAGATATACAAAAGTTTAAAAATGAAATAAAACACACATCCCAATAAGAAGCTTCCCTGCTTACACATTAAAAGCCTGCTTAAACAAAAAGAGGTCTTTGGTTGTTGAAGAAGGGAAAGCAGGGAGGGGATCAGTCTAGTCTCCTATGGAAGGGAGTTCCAGCAGGTGAGTAGCCACTGACAAGGCACTCTCGTGTGTCCTCACCAAGTGAGCCTGGGATGGTGGTGGGACTGAGAGAAAACCTTAGCCTGTAGATCTTAAAAATCTGGCAGGTTTGCAGGGTAGATACAGGCTTTCAGATAGTCTGGACCTGAACTGTATAGGGCTTTATAGGTCATGACCAGCACTTTGAACTGTGCCCGGCAACAAACTGGTAGCAAGTGAGAACATATAAAAAGAGAGTTATATGTTCCATATAATTGGCTCCAGTCAGCATTCTGGCTGCAGCATTCTGGGCCTGCTGAAGTTTCCTAACAGTTTCCAAAGGCAACCCCAGTTAAGAGTGTGTTACAGTAGTCCAAATGGGACGTTATCAAGGCAGTGTCACCGTACCCAGATCTGATGTTTTGAGGAACAGACACAGCACACTAGTTTTTAGCTGTGCAAATGCACTCCTGACCACTGCTGAAACCTGGCCATCCAGGCTCAAGAGTTGAGACCAGGAAAACACCCAAGCTGAGAGCCTGAGATTTCAGAGGGAGTTTGAAGCACAGGCGGAGTCTCTGTTCCCTGATCTGCCTTTTGACTGACCGGGAGCACCTCTGTCTTGTCTGGATTAAGCTTCAATTTGTTTGCCCTTATCTAGTCTATTATTGACCACAGATAATGGTTCAGTACTAAGACAGCTTCCTTGGAATGAGATGGAAAGGAGAGGTAGAGTTGAATGTCGTCAGCATATTGGTGACATCAAACCCCAAAACTCAAATAGCCTCTCCCTGTGGTTTCATGTAGGTGTTAAACAGCCTAGGGGACAAAACAGAACCCTAAGAGATCCTACAGGCCAATGGCCAGGGTTTCAAACAGGAGTTCCCCAGCACCACCTTTGCCCCTCCAAAAAGGACTGGAACCACTGCAGAACAGTGCCCCAAAGTTCTATCTCAGAGAGACAGCCCAGAAGGATATAATGGCTGATGGTATCAAAAGCTGCTGAGAGGTCCAGCAGAACCAACAGGGGCACACTCCTCTTGTCCAGTTCCTTCCATAGGTCATCCACTAAGGCAATCAAAGCTGGCTCCATACCATAACCAGGCCTGAAGCCAGATTGAAATGGATCTAGATAATCCATCTCATCCAGAAACCCCTGGAGTTGGGAGGCCACCACACACTCGAGAACCTTGTCAAAAAATGGAACTTTAGAGACCAGCCAATAATTATTCAGAATGGTGGGCAGCCTCTTTTAGGCAGGATGCTGCAGTGAGGCATTCACCACCACCCTTACCCACTTTGGCCAGGATTCTGGGATGTGTAATCACTGTGAATTTTATATTGTAAAGAGCTGCTGCCAGCAGGGGCCAGTAGTGAGGGCCAGCAAGACACTTGTTTACATTATCCTGTGAGAAGCAAAGGGTGAGATATAGATACAGCCACTATCACCCTGGGAAAGACTGGATAAATCATGTGTGTGAGAATGGGCAACTACACCACCCATTAATGTGATGTAAACATGTACTGGTATACCCATTTGCTCTGCCTTCACTGCACTCTGTCTGTATCACTCTTCCATCCTGGACAGTAGTGCTGTGACTGCTGTGCTATGTAGTCTATGTATTCAGAGTTTCAGACTCATTGTATGTATTTCTTTAGTATGCTCAAGTAAAAGTCGGTAGTTTAGACACAATTTCTGTGTCTGTGTGCTCATTTCACCAGCCTGGTGTCTGCTTTATCTGCTACAAGATTTATTCGCTGCCTGGTCCTCTTCACATGTTCAGAGGAACCAGTGAGCACCCTGACAAGTCCCTCTCTGGCTGCTTTCAGAAGCCAAGAGGGGCAAGGATCCAGTATACATTGGGCTGCTGGCACCTCTCCAAGGATCTTGTCCACAGCCTCAGGCTGCACAAATTGAACCATAGCTAATAATACAGGACAAGCAGGCACAAAGATTACATCCACTGGACCTTTCTCAACCAGACATCCAACTCAGAGTGGACCCAAGTGATTTTGTCTGCAAAATGAGCTGTTGAGTAGTCTTTGTTTTCATCTTGTGGACTAGAGCGGAAAAGGTCCATGGCCACTCAAGGCAGCTCCACTGCCACTGGATATGCAGATGCAGTGATGGGAGAGAAGTATAGACCTTCTAGTGTGCTCTAGCCCATGTTTGGTCAAACTCACTCTGAATCTTCTGTCATCGTTGCTCTAGTCTCCATCCTGTTTGTTTCATCACTGCCAGCTCTCTAGCGAACCAGGGGGCTTGCTTGGCTTCACTAAGGGAACACTTAGGGGCAATCATGACCATCACCGTAGCCATTTGCCTGTTCTGGAGATCAGCCAGGGCTTCAACAAAGTCAACTCCCAAGGCAACAGGGGACTCTCCAGGTCAGGAATCCATCTGGATCCATAAATCTCCTGGGGCGGACCATTTTAATCAGCCCCACCCCTGAAGAGTTTCTAAGTCCCAATCATTCTAAACCTCACCAGGAAATGAACATTCTATGACAATGGAACTACAGGAAGTTCCTCCCCACCCAAATCACCATCATCTCGCCCAGCACAAAAAAACAGGTCCAGAGTTGTGTCCTGCAGCATGGGTGGCACCAGATACTACTTGAAACAGACCCATGGATCTTCTTCATGGTCTCTGCGAAAACATACAGTTGGGTAATTCCTGCGCCTGCGCAGAGCCTTCGGAACTTTCTAGAATTCCTAGGCAGACTTTTGGCGGTAGCCCCGCCCACCCTAACAGTTGCTCTGAGGCAGTTGCCACACCTTCCCCTCAGTTCCTTTTCGTCCGCCGCGCTAGCAGCACACACTGGAACTTCGCTCTGAGAGATCGCTTACTTTCAGTTTTGACAAGGATTTTGGCTAACGGATTACGATTTTTCTTTGCGAATTGGATTTGGTGTATGGTTAGGACTGATATTTTGGCTGACAGCATGGAGAATCATTCCGTAGATTGCCCTGGTATCGTGTCTGAGACCACAGGCAAGGGGGCCAATCCTGTAAGTTTGCTTGATACCATGAGAGAAGCCAACGGTACAGAGAGGCGTACAAATCCCCCTGGTATCATGTCTGATAACGACGATAAAAGAATCAGACAACAAGCCCCCTCGGTACCATAACAAACCCGATGGGGGACCAAATTGTTTTATCAGCTGGAGTTCAGAGAATAATTTCAGCTTCTCTCCGTAAGTCTACTAAGAAGTCATATGCATATAAATGGAAGAAATTTCAAAGCTTTTTGGAGGAGAAAGGGCTGTCATTGACTTCTGTGGATGTATCATCTGTGTTAGAGTTTTTGTTGTGTTTGTCTGATGCTAGACTTTCATTTTCTTCATTGAAAAATTATCTGTCAGCCATTTCTACGGACATAAGGTGGTACTTAAACCTGATATATCATTTTTACCTAAAGTGATTTCTGCTTTATATCTTAATGAACCAATAGTCCTGCCAACCTTGATGCAGAATCCCTCCGACAATTTTGAAAGGACACTTCATAGCTTGGATGTTAGAAGAGCCCTTGCGTTCTACATAAAAACAACATCTTCATTTAGGAAGACTCTCAAACTGTTTGTTGCGTATGGACTTAGCAAGAAAGGAGAATCTATCACGCCACAAACATTGTCTAAGTGGGTGGTAGCCACTATTTAGTTATGCTACGAACTGGCAAGAAAACCTTTGCCTGTAACACTTAGAGGGCATTCAACAAGATCAGTTTCCACCTCTTCTGCGTTCATGGCAGGGGTCCCCCTAGAGACTGTTTGCAGGGCTACAACATGGTCTTCTCTAACCTTTATTTCTCACTATAGGTTAGACACAAGATCTAGAAATGAAGCTGCGTTTGGGAAGGCTGTACTTCTTTCAGCAATTCAATGAGGGTATGGGGAAACTGTATTAATCCTTGTGGTATTGAGGTGTAACTTCTAAACAAGGAGTGTTATTATAGTTTAAAGTTTAAAGTTTGAAGTTAATGCATTTGAACTTGATATAACTTGGTCTGCTCATGTTTAACGGGCGTTAAAAAAAAGTAATAACATTAATATCCTCCTACTTAATTGCTAATACATTTGCCAATGCTTGACTATTTCTTGTCTGTTTGTCTTATTTATGTTGGGAATGAATAGCAAATATGACATAGCCACCTCCGGGTCTAAGCTAGCTAATCTACCCAACTGTGTGTATTCACAGAGACCACAAAGAAGATGGTCAGGTTGCTTACCTGTAACCATAGATCTTCGAGTGGTCTTCTGTGAATTCACACAGATCCGCCCATCCTCCCCTCTGTCATGGTTGTTTCATAAGTTATTAGGGTGCTGCTGCTTGCGGTGTCCGTATTGGAACTGAGGGGAATGTGTGGCAACCGCCTCAGAGTGACCGTTAGGGTGGGTGGGGATACCGCCAAAAGTCTGCCTAGCGATTCTAGAAAGTTCTGAATGCTCTGCGCAGGAATTACCCAACTATGTGAATTCACAGAAGACCACTCGAAGATCTATGGTTACAGGTAAGCAACCTGACCTTATCATGGCGGAGTGAGCTGCTCCTGACAACACTGCATGGATGTTGAAGTCCCCTATACAACAGGCTGAGGGGACTCCAACACTGCCACCAAGACTAGCTCAGCCAGCTTAGGAAGGGAGACTGTTGAGCAGTGGGGTAGACTGTACACTCACCTAATCCCTATTCTGTCCTGGTCACCAGCCTGCAAAAACACACACGTGAACCCATCAGACTGTGGGATAGGGCACCTGGTGAGGGAGGTGGAATCCCAATGACTATTGCAACTCCACCTCCCTGCCTCCCATGTTTTGCCTGCTGCTGTACAGAGAACTCAGGTGGACAAAGTTGGGAGAGGTTAACTGTCTCCCCAGCTTTATCCAGCTAATACAAGACCAGTCAGTCAGTATATTCATCTAGGATCAAGCCCTGAATCAAATATGATTTTACATTCACCAACCTTTAAGGGGTTTCTGTACTTGACAAGGGTACCGCTAGAGTCATTCACAGAAAAAGTGAGAGAAAGAGCGAGGCAATGGAGTAGATCATAAAGTCCAGTTTTTAACCCAAATCTATGTGCCAATGGAAGCTCACTAGAGTGGGTCCTATTGCATATGTACAGTATATACAGAGAGACAGATGAGCACATCTGCATCTAAAAGCTGTCATTAGCTTTATAAATTATGTGCCCTCAAGTTTTTCCCAACATATGGCAACCCCAAGGCAAACCTATCACAGGGTTCTTGGCAAGATTTGTTCAGAGGGGGTTTGCCACTGGCCTCCTCTGAGGCTGAGAAGGTGTGACTTGCACAAGGTCACCCAGTGGGTTTTCATGGCTAAGCAGGGAGTTGAACCCTGGTCTCCAGAGTCATAGTCCAACACTCAAACCAGTATACCAATCTGGCTGGCTTTATAAGTAGAAGGCTGTTTTTTTTTTTAATGACCATTTTATTTAATGATTTTACAGTACAGGTACATGTACAAACAATTCCTCATTCTCTACCTCGGTTGATCTGTTGGGTAAATCTGAAAGGTCAGATTACTGCACCCCTGGGGAGTACCTCTCCAAATTCTGTCAGAGAGAATAGAAAACTTACAACCACTGCTTTGATCAAAGGGCTGCTGCCCTTCCTTTCAAGCTGCTTGCACAGCAAGGAGGTGAGGGAGAGAACAAGTTTATTGAAAACTAGGCAAGTTTTGTAGAGAAGCAGAAAGTTACAATGCACTAACTACACAGTGGGCTTCACAATTCTCTTACCACTACGTAGGTGCCTACACACTTCAGCTTACATAGGCATACTATTCAGCTTGTATCATGTCTTTTGTGCAATTTTGGTTGGCCCAATAAAGGTATAGCTGTTTTATGGATTTTGGATGTTATTGTATTATACAGCAACATGACAGGAAAGAAAATGATGTTCTGAGTTTATCAACAGTGTTCCCGCCACAGGATTTAGCAACCTCAGCAGTTAGCATATTCCCCCAAAGCAGTGGTTCTTAACTTGGGGCCCAGGGACCCTCAGGGGGTCAGTGATATCATTACAGGGGGTCCACGAAGGCTTGAAGGCTGCTCAGCCCACATTACAGGAGCCAAGGCAAAGGCTGGGTGGCTTGGCCTGTGCATTGCCATCCAATACACTCCAGCCACTAATTTGCAGGAAGAAGCAGGAGAAAAGTCTTTTCTCCCCCTCCAGTGCCTCTGAGGGAAGGTTTCCTGGATGGTGTAACTGGATTATTATTATCATCAGGTATTTTCACCATGTATTTTTAAATGTTTGTGTTTGCAGTTATTGCTGGTTCTTGTTCGCTGGTCTTTGACTGTAATAAATATTTACTTACTTACTTATCATGTATTATTGTTGTTTTAAATCTTGAGTTAAATCTGCAGGGTCTGCAGCAACAACAACAAAAAAATATTTAAAGGGAGTCCCTGGTAAAGAAAAGGTTAAGAGCCACTGACCCAAACCATGTGAACTACAGAAGTGGGTCAGATATGATAGCCCTGTTTAAGTATTTGAAGGGGTGTCACATTGAGGATGGAGCAGGCTTGTTTTCTGCTGCTCCAGAGACTGGAACACAGAGCAATGGGTGCAAGCTCCAGGAACAGAGATTCCACCTCAACATTAGGAGGAACTTTTTGACAGTAAGAGCTGTTCGGCAGTGGAACACACTCCCTCGGAGCGTGGAGGGGTCTCCTTCCTTGGAGGTTTTTAAACAGAGGCTGGATTGCCATCTGTCGGGGATGCTTTGATCGTGATTTCCTGCATGGCAGGGGGTTGGACTGGATGGCCCTCGTGGTCTCTTCCAACTCGGCAATTCTATGATTCTATGATTCACACTACACACATAATCCAGTTGGAAAGTGGATTACATTTGCCGTGGCACCTTCCTATGGAATCCTGGGATTTGTAGTTTGGTAAGGCACTAGCCTTCTTTGGCAGAGAAGGCTAAAGACTTTGTAAAACTACTAATCCCAGGATTCCACAGGAAGGCGCCATGGGCAAAGGTAATCCACTTTCCAACTGGATTATTTGTGTAGTGTGGATTTGGCCGTGGTTTTCTAAATGCTGACATGGTGTCGCTTAAACTAAATATTGTAGGCAGCAGAATGCAAGATTTAAGGCTCACTTACCCTCTTATTACGTACTAACTGCCACAGGCACCAACACCACCATCCCCGAGACGTTCATATATGTACAAGTGTGAGACGCGCGTTTTAAAAACATAAAACATGAAAATACAGTAAATACAACTAAGGCCTGAGCATGTGAAGGAAGGTGCCTTTATTTGCGCGTGTGTGAGGGAGATTTTGCGAGAGAGCGGAGGAGGAGACGGCCTTATTGTGGCGGGCGGCCGCTGGAGGTGCTGCGCAGCTTGGTTTCCATTGCCCGCCTCCGGCTCGCTCTCGTTTCTGGGCGGAGGAAAGGCGGCCTCCCGCTTGGAAGAGGAAAGGCCTGGGGCGCCTCATGGGCCGCGACGGAGCCCCTGCGACTTCTGTGAGGCGGTGAAGAAGGTTTGTCCTCCCTCACAGCCCCCCTGCGTCCGCACCCGCGCTTCTTAGCCCGCTTCTGAGCCGGGAGGGGAGGGGAGGGGAAGGAATTGGGAGGGGGAAAATCCCCAGAAACATTGAGGCATTCTTCCCGGGCTTCCACTCTCTACCTCGGGAAGGGCGGGAGGAGATTAAATCGGGGTGGTGGAAGAAGCCGAAAGGCGACGGAGACTCGGGATTGTGACCACTCGGTTTTGGCTACGAAGTGGGCGCTTTGTGCGTGTGGAGATCGTGTGGGGTGAATAGAAAGAGGGGCTGGTGGCGGACGGAGGAGCCTGCCGAGTGTTACGCAGGACCCGGGGGGGCTTTTGCTGGGGTTTTACTTTCGTGCAGAGTTAACCCCATAACCGATGTTGGGTGCCACAGAACCACACGTGCGTGTGTTTAAAGGCGAGAAGTCTTTCCTTTGTGCGTGCAGGTGTCCCTTCATATTCGCTGGGATTTGGTTCCAGGACCCCCCGTGGATACCAACATACGTGAATACTCAAGTCCCATTAGATGCAATGGCATAGCAAAATAGTGTCCCATTATTTTTTAAAGAAGATTTTCAAGCCGTGAATATTTAAATCCGTGAATACAAAATGTACGTGCGAAAGGGATCTAGGAGTCCTAGTAGACCACAAGTTGAACATGAGTCAATAGTGTGATGCGGCAGCTAAAAAGGCCAATGCGATTTTGGGCTGCATCAATAGAAGTATAGTGTCTAGATCAAGGGAAGTAATAGTGCTGCTCTATTCTGCCTTGGTTAGACCTCACCTAAAATACTGTGTCCAGTTCTGGGCACCACAATTCAAAAAGGATATTGACAAATTGGAGCATGTCCAGAGAAGGGCGACTAAAATGGTGAAAGGTTTGGAAACGATGCCTTATGAGGAGAGACTTAGGGAGCTGGGTATGTTTAGCCTGGAAAAAAGACAGTTAAGGGGTGATATGATAGCCCTGTTTAAGTATTTGAAGGGGTGTCACATTGAGGATGGACCAAGCTTGTTTTTCTGCTGCTCCAGAGACTAGGACACTGTGCTATGGGTTCAAACTACAGGAAAAGAGATTCCACCTAAACATTAGGAAGAACTTCCTGCCACTAAGAGCTGTTTTGCAGTTGAATCCGCTGCTGCCTGCGTGTGGTGGAGTCTCCTTCTTTGGAGGTCTTTAAACGGAGGCTGGATGGCCATCTGTGAGGGATGCTTTGATCAAGATTTCCTATGTGGCAGAAGGTTGGACTGGATGGGCCTTGTGGTCTCTTCCAACTCTACAATTCTATGATTCTATGAAAATCCGTGGATATGGAGGGACAACTGGTACTGTTAATTTCCCCATAGTTCTGAGCTGCTCCTAGGCAGGGAGGGAGAGTTTGACCCCTACCGAAGTTTGAGTCCCAGAGCAGTAGCTCTTAACCTTTTCTTTACCAGGAACCCCCTTTAAACATCTCATGGAACCCCAAGATTTAACTCAAGGTTTAAAACCATAATACTGTACTAATAAAACCTGATGATGATGATACAATTACAGTAGGACCACCGTATCCACTGATTCAATTATCCATGGGACACAAAACAGCACACCTATCATAGAATCTTCCTAGAAAATGTGTCCTCTCTAGCCATTTTCTAGGTCCTCCAAGGCAACTCTTATGGTATTTTAAACTGGAAGTCCCATCATTTTCAATGGCATTCACTATTATCCACAGTTTTTGGTATCCACGCCCCTGCCAACTAATCCCCAGCAGATGGGGGGGGGGTCCTACTGTACATCATCCATTAAACCATCCCTCAGAGGCACTGGAAGGGATGGGAAGACTTTTATCTGCTTCTTCCTTGTGGATGGAGTGGGTTGAATGGCAATGTGCAGGCCAAGCCAGCCAGCCTTGGCTGCTGTCATGTGGCCACTCCACTGTAGGGAGGAGGTGGGCAAAGCAGCCTTCAAAGCCTTTGCAGACCACATGTGAGGACATCGCGGACCCCTGGGGGTCCCCAGACTATAGGTTAAGAACCACAGTCCTAGAGGGTTTTGTGTCTGTTTTATAAATTAAGCATTTCGAGCCCCCCTCTTCTTCAGCTATCTTTCATTACCCTTGTTGTGTACCTCCTTCATATCTACAGTTGAACATCAACAATCATTTGTAGCAGGGCCTTTAACGTGGTGGCACCCAATGTGTGGCATGCTCTCCCTTCTGATTTTAGACATGCTCCAACAATGCTTATTTTTAAGCTCAGGTTGAAGACATGAATAATAGAGACACTGTGTATTTAGTTTACATGTTTGCTTGTCACACCACAGAAATTCTTCAGTGTAGCTGGTTTATAAATTATTGTAAATAAAGTAAATAAATAAATACCATAACTGAGCTCCTGTCTGCTTTTTAGAGAACAGAGGGTTGTTTGAAAATGTTTCTTTTTTAGGAGACTCCTTTTAGTAAAGTAGATGTTGTTAGCTCTAAATCCAGTGGGACACACACCAGTTTTTATGAACTTCCAGTTGTTTAAAACATTGGGCTTAGATATGCCCTGAGCTCAGGAAAGGAGAAATCAAATAGCACATGTATGGATATGTGTGTTCAGGTTGGTTTGCATGTTGCATGTGAAGTGATGAGTATCTTCTGAAGCCTACAACATGTAAGCTTTTAGCAGGCTTATCAACATCTGAAACATCTGTGATTTCAGTTTTTAAACTCAGGGCTTTAAATGTTTGGATAAATGGTAGGAATTCTTTCTGTTTGAAAGGGTACTACAAGGCTATGTATGCTCTTATAAATGAAACACATGTTGCTATACATATGTATCTGTTGGCAACTAAACTGAAGGCATCTTATTTTATTAACAGTTCTTAAGGAAGAAGCAGTGATGGGATGTGCCTTTACTAATCTAAATTAGCATGCTCTTGTTTTTTTTTCTTCTGGTTTTTAGGAATCCAGTGGTCTGACAGTTGGGTAACTCCACTATGGACAGGAATCCATCACCACCTTCCAGTGATTCAGAGGAGGAGGCAGCAGTTGCTGGAGATTCCATTGGAAATACAGTCTATAGCAAGCACTGGTTATTTAGTGTCCTAACAAAACTGATTGAAGTATGCTAAATGCACTGGTTGTCTGTCTGTGTTGAAGCAGCTGAGAATTTTGTGACATGAAAGTCTGCAGTGCCAAAGTAGACATGAGGATGGCTAACAATATATTGCCAAACAGTATAGTATTGTGATTCCTTTTGGTTATTTTAGATGCTGTTTAAATAACTTTGTGTGTATGTGCATAATATATTAAATGTAAATGAAAGGCAAGGAAAAAAAATCATTTTTGGAAGATAAATTTTTCCTTTTATGCCTTCGTGGTGTTGAATTTGTATTATTATGACGCTGAAGGCTACATTTTCAAATATGTACTATGACTGTACATGTCACTAATTTCTTGCTGTGGTTTGTATTTATGAAATGTTGCAGGCCTAGGTATATTACTTTGGGAATAAGTCTGTAAGTGGGATTCTCAAGCTGTATAGGTGTTTTTTTAATTTTGCCATGCAATTTCTTTTTAAATTTTGCCATGAAAATGCAGATGAAAATGTATAAATACCCTGTACGCTATAATGTTTTATGTAAGCTGTAATGAAGGATGGGCAACTGCTACATGGACTAGTTTTTCACTGTGTGATTCTCCTGGTGGGTTTCAAGGATGCATTTCAGTTGACTTGGGAGTGATGTGATATTACTCCTTATTTTGCTTCTGCTTAAAACCAGCTGGTTTTGGCAGTTTGTTTTCGTGAGGAGCAAAATCTTGGTATTTGGGGAGGTGATTTTTCACCTGATTTTTAAAAAATGGGTGGCTGAGCCTTTGAGGGGTCTCCTCAGAAGGTTAGGGTTAGAAACAATAGGGTTTGGGCTTGCAGAGAGCCCAGAGGTCCATCCCTGTTACAATGTGTGGTTGGCTTGTTTAAGACTAGTCATGACCTGATTGTGGGCTATACAGTAATTGCAATAAAACAGTGGGGCATTTTGCCAGTACTAGTTCATACTGGGGTGGAAATTGTACTTTAGATCCCATTGGATATATAAGTTCTGTATGTGTTATTTTGAGTGGGCTGGCTAGAACAAGTTTAAGCGACCCCTTCATTTCCCCAATCCAAAGCTGTTGTTGCTATTGCTGTTGCAATAAGTCTGAATTTAGTAGGATTTGCTTCCTTGTAAATGTACATAGCATCACAACTTTGATGTCTCTATTGTTACTTTGGTTCCTTTATCGATTTGTGTTTTTAATTCTCTTTGTAAGATTATTACTCCCAAAAAGGATGATGATTCTGAGATAAACAATGTGGAAGAAGGGATGGAGTTAGATGAAGATATGGAAAATGACATTTGTAAAGTATGGGATATGTCAATGGATAAGGTATTCACCATTCTACTGTTTTTGTAAAGTGTTGAAATTATCAAGGAATAAGTTTGCCAAAGAGAAGAATTATACATACCGGTAGTTATATGGTACCTAGAAAGAGAGTTCAGTTGCCAAAATTTGTCACCTGTATCATTGTGTTCTTGGTAGCACTTTCTTGTTAGTCTCATTAGTGCTGTTACACTAAAGTGACTTGAATTTTTGCTGCTTGTTTTTAAAAAAGGCCAGGTGAAGAATTTTGGATATTAACTATAGTATACTGAATTTGATATACTTCAGTTTGATAAGTTAGAAGAGTTATTGCAATTATTTAAGCAGTGGAGAGTGCATATCACAAGTTTATGTGTGATAAAACATGTTATTGTCATAAATCACCTGTGAATTATGGAACCATTTCACAGCAGGTGGGTTTTTAATGAGAATGGCTAGAGCCTTATTACACCTTCGTAATGTGTGTGTATGTGCCCTCAGCAAGCTAAATACCTTAAAGGCACCAGATCTTTTGTGATCTTGGGAGCAAACAGGGGCAGCCCTTGTATGGGAGACTACCAATGAATGCCAGGTGCTGTAGGCTATATTTCAGAGGAAGGAACTGGCAAAACCACCCCTGAATATTCCTTGACTAAGAAGATCCTATGAAATTCATAGCGTTGCCTTAAGTCGACAGGCGACTTGAAGGCGCACGCACATGCACACACATACTTCAGATGGCATGTTGACATGAATGTATACGTAGGGTTTTCTTAGGCAAGGAATGCTCAGAGGTGGTTTTGCCAGTTCCCTTCTTTGAAATATAGCCTACACCACTTGGTATTCATTGGTGATCTTCCATCCAAGTACTAACCAAGCTGACCCTGCTTAGCTTCCAAGACGATCTGGTATCTTTAGGATATTTAGGCCCTTACACCTTCATAATACCTATCAACAATTTACATGAAGACTGAGGCCAAATCCACACTACACAAATAATCTAGTTTGAAACTGGATTATTTGCCATGGCACCTTCCTGTTGAATGCTGGGATTTGTAGTTTTACAAGATCTTTAGCCTTCTCTGTCAAAGAGTGCTGCTGCCTCACCAAACTACATATCCCAGGTTTCCACAGGAAGAAGCCATGGCAAATAATCCAATTTCAAACTGGATTATTTGTGTAGTGTGGATTTGGCCTGTATCAAATGTTTTTGTATCATGGAGACGTGTACTGTACTTAGTTGTCACCAATCATACACATGAAAAGTAAAGACATGACAAAAAATGCAAGCAAACAAATCCTAGAATGACAGGTTTTCAACTGTACTAGATAAGTAAGAATGGACAAAATACGTACTTATATAAAGTACAGAAGTCACTTGAATCTGAATGAAGGAAGGGGCTATTTAAAACAACAACAACAACAACAACTTATTTCCCCTTTCTTATGTAACGATCTCTAACACTTTCTTGTTTTCAGGATGTGGCCTTATTTCTACAAGAGTTTAATGCCCCTGATATATTTATTGGTGTATTTGCCAAGTCTAGGTGTCCTCGACTTACTGTAAGTACTGTTATGAATCTGTGCCCTATTTATTAATAATGCTTAGTGCTTTGATCTTTTAGGTACAGCTCAACGTGATAAAGATTTGATAATTAAGATCCTGGGGGCTTGCTATGCCAGGGCAACTCCCCCCCCCCAAAAACGGAATTAATATAAAGTATATCATCAAGATCTAATATAACTCTTGTTATTGGAACTAGTGAAGCTACTCAAGGATGAGGCATGGTAGGCCATTTACAGTTGCTGCTGACTGCTTTCTTCAGCACTGTGTAGCTCAGGTGCTCCCTCCTTAGCCCAGGGCAGTGCTCCAGAACATTAAGGAACCCAAGGGATTTGATATATCACTGTGGATGATATTTTGTTGTTATTGGCCATTCCTTTTCATCCTACACAATTTTACTCTGATTTCAAGTAGGTTTGTTGTGTATTTAATAATCATACAATTTTTGGCATTTCAGGAAATCTGTGTGGGAATATTGGGTAACATGGCCTGTTGTCAAGAAGTATGCATGTCTATTAGTAAAGATGAGAACCTTGGGTAAGTAGCATGTTCTTTTCTCTGTTTATCATTATTTATCAAATAATGAAATAATTATAGAATCATAGAGTTGAAAGAGACTGCAAAGGCCATCCAGTCCAACTTCCCGCCATGCAGGAATAAGCAATCAAATCATTCCCGACAGATGGTCATCTAGCCTCTGTTTATAAACCTCCAGAGAACCAGACCCCACCACACTCTGATACAGTACATTCCACTTCCAGATAGCTCTTACTGTCAGGAAGTTCTTCCTAATGTTTAGATGGAACCTCTTTTAAATGTGGATTAAACATCACAGCTCTTCCAGATTCCAGCTTCAACTCTTCCCCCCCCCCTTAAAGTGCTACGGATGCATGTGGGCCCTGTGTTAGGATAAAACGAGAACATATTCCTTGTGTTAACAGTTACAAAACTAGACAAGAGGAGACATGGTAACAAGGGGAAGTTTATGTAAGATGAGTGAAGAAGGACTTGGCTTTGGTAAGTAGTAAGATATAGTGAGAGCAATTTCATTGTAGTGGCTGAGGTCAGTGACAGAATGTAATCAGCTGTGAGTAATTAAGAAAAAGAAAAGATAAATCTAGATCTTGTATTATAACCTTTTGGGGTGGGGACAGATGAAAGGAGGAAGAGCTAAGAGAGATACTGAGAGGATTTCTTAAGGAATGGAGAAATAATGGAGTATTTAAAAAGAGCCTGCCTGAAGGAGGTCAAGGGAGCAATGAGGAAGTGGGGAAAATAGGATTCAAGTTGAAAAAGGATAGAAGAGAAGAATAATATGGTAAGATGGAGAGAGGAGGTGGGGCAAGACTGGGATAAAAGATTCAGGTAGCTTATGTAAACTTAATATTTGAAGGATTACCAGTAGGTTATACAGAAGGCGAAAAAAGAGTATGACAGAGAAGAGAAGAAATGGCACAATTTTGAGGTTGCCATATGAGTGGAAAACTCACGTTGTGGTACAAGATTAAGGTGGATATTATTAACCCAAAGTTGATATTTTTCAGTGATGAGGTACTGAAATGTTGATTCTCTTTTCTATGTTTTAATATATAGAAGTTAAGGTAGAATCATAGACTTGGAAAGGATCCCAGTGGACATCTAATCCAATCCTGCCCATGCAGGAATGAATAGCTAAAACACTCTTTAGAGACAGCCATCAAACCTGTCTTTAAAGGAAGAGTGTCAACCAACCTCCAAGGCAGTCTATTCCACTACTGAACAGCTCTTACCATGGGAGGTTCTGCCTAATGTTTAGATGAAATCTCTTTTTCTTGCAATTTGAACCCATTTGTTCATGTCCTATTCTCTGAAGCAGCAGAAAACAAGTTTGCTTCATTTTCTACATGGCATGACATTTTAATATATTTTAGACATGATAAGATGGCTTATTATGTTACCTTTGAGTCTTCTCCAGGCTAAACATACTCAATGCCTTAAGCCATTCCTCATAGGGCTTGGTTTCAAGATCTTGGTCACCCTCCTCTAGATATGTTCCAGGTTATCAGTATTCTTCTTAACCTGTGGTACCCAAAACTGTACACAGTATTCCAGATGATGTCAGACTAAAACAGGATAAGAGTGGTACTGTTACTTCCCTTAATCTGGATGATATAATTTCTGTTGATGCAATTTAGAATTACATTGGCTTTTTGGGCACTGCATCACACTATTGACTCATGCTTAGCTTATAATCTACTAAGATCCTTAGATCTTTTTCACCTGTACTTATTGTCAAGTCATGTATCACCTGTCTTATATTTGTACATTTCATTTTTCCTGCCTAGATGTAGTATGCTATATTTATCCCTTTTGAATTTCATCTTGTTATTTCTGATGCAGCTCTCCAAACTATTAAGGTTATTTTGAATTCTGATTCTGTCCTCTGGAGTATTAGATTCCCCCTTCTAATTTGATGTCACCTGCAAATTTGATAAGCATGTCCTCTCTTCCATTATCCAAGTCATTTCTATGGATATTAAACATCACAGAGCCCTGAGATACCCCACTGATTATTTATCTCCAGGATGAGGAGGAGCCATTGGTAACCACTGTTTGGGCTTGATCCATCAATCAGTTAAAAATTAACCATACAGTAGAATTGTCACATTTTACCAGCTTCAAGAATATCATGGGGGACTTTGTCAGAAGCCTTATTGAAATTAAGGTGTACTACATCCACAGCATTCTCTTGATCTACCAGTTTTGTAACTCTATCAAAAAAAAAAAAAAGAAAGAAAGAAAAAGAAAGAAGATTAGTCTGGCATAACTTGCTTTTGATTAACCTGTGCTGGCTCTCAGTAATCACAGCATACCTTTCTGGAGGTTCACAAGCTGATTGTGTTATGATCTGTTCCAGTACTTTTCCTGGTATTTATGTCAAGCTGACAGGCCGGCAGTTGGCTAGCTCTTGTTTTTTCCCCCCTTTTTTTGGAGATTGGGGCAACATTTGCCCTCCTCCAGTCTGCTGTCCTGTTCTCCAAGAATCTTCAAAGATTATTGGCAGAGGCTCTAAGACCACATCTACAGTCCTTTTAGTACCTTTGAATGCAGTTTATCTGGGTCTGGATACTTGGACTCATTTAGAGTAGCTAGGTATTCCTGTGCTACCTTCTTTACCTATTGTGGATCGCAGTACCTTTACTGCATCATTTGTTCTATTTGCATTGGGATGTACGCTGTTTTCCTTTTTGGAGAAGATTGAGCCAAAGAAGGTGTTGATCAGTTTTGCCTTCTTTCTGTCCCTTCATGCACCATCATGCAGTGACCATACAGTTTCCTTCTTCATCTTGCTCTGAACATAGTCCCAAATCTATTTTTATTATTAACCTTTTTAACAAGTCCGAGCTCATTCGAAGCTTTAGTTTTTCTGACTTTTCTCCTACAAGTACCGGCACTTTGTTTGCATTCTTTTGTGATTTCTCTCTTCTTTCATTTCTTGTACATGTCCTTTTAAAATTTCACCTTATGTGAAAGTTCATTATACATCCATTCTGGTGACTTTAGACATCTCCCATTTTTCTTTCTCATTGGAATTGTTTCCAGTTATATCTCTGTGTAATAGCTCATCTTTAACAACCTCCCTTCCATCATGAACAGTCCCAGGTTCAGTCCTCAGCATCGTTATATAGGGCTGCAAAAGACTCCTATCTGGAGAGCTACCACCAGACAGCATTGAAAGTATTGTGAAGTCGAAGGCTTTCACGGCTGGCATCCATAGATTTTCCTTGTTTTTTTTTCCAGGCTGTGAGGTCATGTTCTGGAAGAGTTTCTGTCTGACGTTTCGCCTGCATCTGTGGCTGGCATCTTCAGAGAAAGATTGGGTTTTTTTCCGGGCTGTGAGGCCGTGTTCTTTCTCTGAAGATGCCAGCCACAGATGCAGGCGAAACGTCAGAAAGAAACTCTTCCAGAACACAGCCTCACAGCCCAGAAAAAAACCAAAGAAAATCTGTTGAAAGTATTGTTCTAGATTGGGATGGGCAATGTGTGGCCCTCCCTGGGCTGTCCTTTTTCTGTTTAAAAAAAAGTTGAATTACCTCTCAATACATCCAAGAGTACCAACCATTCTGTTACAATGACATACTGAGGGGTCATCTAAACGGTCAAAATAATTTTAATGGAATTTGCTGGGAAGACTATCAGTCTTAATGGGAACCCATATCAGTGCACCATATTTGGAAGGGGGGCAGCAAAAAACTCCAAAAACAGTGCCGGGAAAGCCTTCGCATCTTTCATGGAGTTTTTAAAAAGCTCCATGGGAAAAATGCATTCCCGCTTGTTGGGACAAGTGATTTGATTTGAATCATTTTCCCATATGAGAGGAAGTGCAAACCTGATTGGCTGGATGAGTGCAGGTGGAGGGGCTTGCTAACAGAGCAAGTGCCCACTGCCGCCATGTTGGATTTCTGCCTTAGTGAGTGATTGCTAAAATGATAAAATGGTCTTTCTTTCTTTCTTTCTTTCTTTCTTTCTTTCTTTCTTTCTTTCTTTTTGGTAAAGGCAAAAAAGGCAAAATAATATGTGCGCACCATGGAAATTGTGTTTTTTTTTTAAATTGGGTGGCGGCAGATTTAAAATTCACTTGTGGCTGCCATCTTGATAGACTTGCTATTACTGCGGAGCAATCTGGTTTTTTTTTCAGGCTTGTATAGACAAGACCTGCATTGCTTAACATTAAAAAAAAAAACAAAAAACACCCCCACCCCCACCAGTTTTTAAAAACAAAGAGAGGATGTTTTTCATTTGCAGGGGGGCTTATTTGGGTTTTTTGACTGTTTGTGTGGTTCCCAGAGGGGCCCTGGAGCAGAATATTGGCCCCCAGACATGCCACAGTTGCCCACCCCTGCTCTAGATGGACAAGTGGTCTAACACTGTGTAAGGCACCTTCCTTTGTAGACTCATCTGTCCAGTGCAGCCTGGAAACTGTCTGGCATCAAACTTGTAACTGCTGTTCGGCGAGCTAGTTGGTGCTATGGAACTGTTACGTAGTGGCAAAAATCTATTCGCATAACAGGTTCTTCTTACAAATGGATTTAGGGATTCTATACTAAGTGCTGTTGGGAAAAGTTAAATAGCAAATCTGTGCACAACCAAGAATTCAGAACCAGGTAGGTTAGCATGCCTTATCTCTGAATCACACTTGATTTTACAAGTTGTAGTAACACATGGACCAACACTATACCTGCTTGATACAGTATTTTTGCATTGCAAAAGTCATATAATTCAGGAGATGGTAGTGTGTGTTTGGACAGAAATTTAGAAAACATGATGGGAACTTAATCCATGGTCACTCCATGTTCATAAGTTTGTGCTAACCTCTATAATGTACTGTTGCTTTTCCAGACAGATGGTGCTGCAGCGCTTATGTGATTCTGATTCCCCAACCCTGCTTGAAACAAGCAGGTAAGCTTTTTTTGCCAGCAGCTAAAATGTCTGTGCATAAAATGCAGCTGTGTGTGGTTTGCTAATGCATATGAAGACAAGGTTAGGGCATTATGTAACTATATATTTGGAAAAAAATATTATTAAACTCAGTATGATATACTTCTGAAGGTTCCCTTAGTTCCTTGCTGTTTCCTTACCTAAATTTCATATTTGAGATAATTTGATTCTCTATATGTCAGATTTTTATATTTATTGTATTTCTGGTATACTTATTCCTCATTAATACCGGTGTAGAGAAAATAATAATAGTACAGTCTTGTATATGGCTATCCAGACATAAGATCTGTTTAGTTCAGTAGTTTTTATTATTACTTGTATACAATTGGAAGTCTAATTTGCTTTTATCTTAAATTCTGTATATGAAGGGAGGAGCCTGGTTGAGGGCAGCCAATCACAGCTCAGGGAATGATGTGAAGTGGGGCTTGCAGGGGAAGAAATGTTACAACACTGAGGCTTGTCTCTGTCAGCGGAGCTAGGGAAAAGATTAGAGAGAGGCAGGGAAGAGCTGCAATACAGATAGGACAGTCAGTAAGAGAGGAAAACTGACTATGATTTTGAGGAGCTATGAATGATTAAGAAGTTCAGGGGTTAATGTGTTAACTTTCTATGTCTTAATAAACTTCCATTTGTTATTCATTTTTAAACTGTCTCTGGCTGCCTCTGTAAAGCCTGATAAAGAGTCAGGTCACACATATCACAAGTCCACAAACAACACAGCCACTGGTCCACAATAGGGGGTCACCTTCAGGTTCAAGTATCCAATCGAGGAAGGGATTAGGGCCTTGTGTACACTGGCCAGAATACTCCATGTTCTGGCGGGAGTATTCTGGCCTCAGAGCTGCCCCAGATTCCCCCAGTACCTTCCATTCCATGGTGGGAACAGGCAGCTGTCCACATGCATGCGCTTTGCAGTATTGGGACACCATCACCGCTGCTATAACATGTCGTGCTCTCAGAGGTCGGAAACACGGTGCCCAGCCTTGCTTACATGCTAGGAGCTCTATTGTGACCTCAGAGAGCACAACGTGTGACACCGGTGGTGGCGCCCACCAATACAGCAGAGTGTACGTGTGCAGACAGCTGCCTGTTCCTGCCATGGAATGCTCTGGTTTTTCCAACAGGAACTGGGTTTCCCCAGGTATTTTAAAAAGATGTTTTAAGGGGCTTTTGTCCCAGTTTCAATTCAGAACTGCCCAGAAGTTGTCTGGACAGTTCGGACTAGAATCAGGGCCAAATCACTGCATCATCTGTACATCTGGGCTCAGGAACTGGGGGCAGGCCGTTTCACTTGGCCCATGCGGACAAGGCCTAAGAGGGGAAAAAGGACTGGAGTCCAATGGCGTGTGGAGATCCATCACACTGTATTAACTTCCATTTTCTTTTTAGGTTACTACTGACTTGCCTCTGTCAATCTGAAGTGGCTGATATTTGGGTGGAAAGAATCAGAGGAAGTCCATCAGTTTATGATTGCATCTGCTTTATTATGTCTAGCTCTACAAATGGTAGGCTATCAAACAGTTTTGAGTTACATAAATTGACATAGTATATGCAAAGGGGTACAGTTGTTTCTCAAACACAGATTTTCATGATTCCCAGTCTCCTTGAAGAACTCTGTATCAGAGGACTTTTGAAAATATTTTGTAATTTTGTACCAAGCATTTTTTATAAAGAGTATACAGTTGTCCCTTCACATGTGCTGGGGTTTGGTTCCAGGACCCCCCGTGAATATCCAAATCCGTGGATACTCAAGTCCCATTTTATGCAGTGGCATAGCAAAATGGTGTCCCTTATATAAGATGGCAAAATCAAGGTTTGTTTTTTAGATTATTATTTTTTAAAGAATATTTTCAAGCCGTGAATACTTAAAACCGTGAATGCCAAATCCGTGAATGTGGAGTGACAACTGTATAAAAGTTTCTCTTGATAAAGAGTTCTTCAGAACACATCGGAAACATCCCAACAATTGCAACTGTAGATTTTCCTTTGTTTTTTTCCCCCCTGGGCTGTGAGGCCATGTTCTGGAATAGTTTCTTTCTGACGTTTCGCCTGCATCTGTGGCTGGCATCCTCAGAGATTGGTTGGATAGATGTGTGTGTGGAGTTTATATGCTGTGAACCACTGTTGTGGAGTATATGTAAATTTATGTAATTGAATGGTTAGCTTCTGGGTATATAAATGCAAGGCTTGTTAGTGTCTGTTTGGCTAATGGTTGGTTGATGGGCCATTATCTGCTAGGAAATTGCAATTGTCATTACGTTTAGTGTCATCCCCCACCCGTGGCTATAATTGATCCTTTTTTTTTGTATGTACTATATTTTACTACAAAGATATACAACCTGCATATGGAGGGATGTCGATAAAGCTCAACCAGCCTTTGTTTATTTCCTCATACTATATGGCAGCTAAAGGTGTGGGAGAGTCGAGACAGGCCACTGTTAAACCTATGGGGATCCCTCTGTGCTGTGCACATAGAATCACATTCTGAGTAAGCCTAATGGGTATCACAAGCCTGGATTTGTGGGTTTACCTTGTCAGGAAATGACATGGATGTGACCACAAAATGGAGCTGTAAGCTTAGTAATGAAAGTAGTTAAGCTCCAGTGGCAGGTGTGTGTGTGAGCCAGCACTTGAGAGTGTGCACACTTGAGATGCCTGATGTAACAGGCATTGTTTAACTGCCTATAAAAAGGAGATGGGAATTATCTCCAGTGTGGGTTTGTTGTGGATGGTGGTTGGTGAAGCAGTTTGTTGGTTTGAGAGAGATTTATGAGTATTAGAGACAGCTGTCCTATACTCTGTATATATATTGTAAATATACTGCAAACAAAGATTAAAGCCCTCAAGTTGAGTGAAGGCTGGCCTTGTTGCTGTCTTTATTTGGCAAGCCAGAGCTCAAGGCAGTGTGCTGGGGTGAAGGAATTTTTCCTTCTCAGCCTGAAGTCTTTTGCAGAAGTCTCTCCAGAAACTTCTCCAGAAACCCTTGGCGTCCTGTCAACGTGGAACAACTCTGCAGGTGGTTGTGGTGGACACAGCGCGTCTTTCTACGCCCCAACATACCTTAGATTTACATTTGAAGGATGTACATGTATTATAGCCAAATGATGCAACCAGCCCAAAATAAAGATAATACACTAGTGCTTTGCAATCCAGAACCTCTCTCTCTTACCCCTTCCTGTTTGTTTTAAAGACTCCATGTAATATGTATGATAGTTTAAAACAAATTTTCCAATGAGATCTAAATATCTGTATCTTAACAGTGTTCATTAATGCTTAAGTTACAGGCTTCAGCATTCAAAATAGAAGTTAAGGGAAAATCACCAGAATTGTATTGTGCTTACCATAATTTGATCTAGCTCACCCTATTGCAGTGCTTCCCAAATGTGGATCCTCAGATGTTGAGACTGCACCTCCCAGCATTCCTAACTATTGGGATGGTTTAAGTCTCACAGCAACTGGGGACCCAATGTTGGGAGCTGCTGTCCTTTTACATTTAGGATTGTAGTGCAAGGGTGCTATTCAGGAATCCATAAAATGGATTGGATTTGCTGCTGAATAACTTGTTTAGGAATTGTGGCCACAGACTCTTCAGTACAGTCCTAAGGTTTATATTGTTTAATTTTTAAGAAGTTAAAAGGAATGCATTTTCTGTAAATTCATAAATGTTTAAATTAAGGTTAATCTTTGTTGCAGTGGAGTTGCTGGTGAAAGTAGGTGAGGTGGTCGATAAGTTGTTTGACTTGGATGAAGAACTAATGTTAGACTGGATTAAAAAAGGTTCTCAGTGGTCAGTGACACAGCCCGTGGAGGATTCGACCAGCGAGCTTCCAGTTCTTAAGATTGTACCTTGTTTGCTTGAAGCTACAAAACAAATTTGGTATGTATAGATGTGTATATGTATGTGTATATGTATCTCGGATTGGCCTTTTTAGTCATCAGCGCGCTTGCAGAAAGCGCGGGATGAGTCCTTCCTGAATCTTCGTTTGCGAAGAAAAGCCAGAGAGGTGTATGTGTACACACAGTATTGTATTATGGCTTCTAATTTTTGTATTGTAGCTCCTCATCTTAATGTATTTGAATAAAATCAAACAGAACATGGGCACAACAATGTGCCCTGGTTTCACATCCCTCGTTTGTGCTACTTTTAACATTTTGATTCTATCTCCTACCCCCCACACCAGCATTTCAGAGCAGTGTACATGGGCTCTCCTTCTTTCCATTTTATCCTACCATCAATCCTATGAAGTAGGGTAGGTTGACTGCCCCAGAATCAACTGATAAGTCTCATAGCTGGTTGGGGATTTGAACCTTTTTCTCTCTGATTATAGTTTCTGATTCAAGGACATCATACTGGGTTTTTTTTCCTTTTGAGAAGGTGGTTGTGAGAAGCTGATCTTTGAAGCTACCACCGTACCAGTTTCTAGGAAAGGAAATAAAGTCTATTAAATATAGTAAGGAAATTTTATTAGCAGACTTTAGGTTCTCTTGTACTTGCAGGTATTTACAGTGTTTTTGAAGAGTCAGTCTTTGGAAACAGCTGCACCACAAACCTTGCTGCAGAAAGAAGCCCATCTTTTGACTTCCATTGCTTTGTTACTGGTTCTGCAGCTTCTTTCTATTCCAGGAAACTTGAGCTGCTTATCCACGTTGGGTACCAATCTCTGTTGAACCTTATGCTTGAAGGCAATTGAACTGTTCTTGCTTTGCTTTTTCTGCTCACAATAAGGTCACTAAAGTATCAAGCAGTGTGGGGAAGACAATAATGCTCAGGATACACTGCTCATTTCCCTGCCATAGGGGCTACCTGAATTGACATTTGGGATATAATACAATAGAGACTTGATCAGTGCTTCTTAAACTAAAACACCAATATTAACATCACTCCACTAGCTGCCAGTTAGTTTCTGGGCAAAGTACAAAGTGTTGGTTATTACCTTTAAAGCCCTACATGGTTTAGGTCCAGGTTGCCTTCAGGATTGCCTCCTCCCCTACAATCGACACCGTACACTTAGGTCCTCTGGGGGACATTTACTTCAACTAGTCAGGACTAGACTGGGAACTGTCATCCAGAGGACATTTTCATCAGCCACCCTCAGACTGTGGAATGACCTGCTGGAAGAGATTTGACAGCTAAACATGCTATTGGAATTTAAAACGGCACTAAGGGCTATTTTACATGGCTGAAGGAGTAAATCCTTTTCTTCTGTATTAACGAAGTGAGCAAGGAACATTAGAGAATTAGGTTAAAAATCAGTTCCTTCACATTCTTCTGCCTGAGTTACAGATTGATAAGGAGTTATGTTATAAACTAATATATTGAGTTATATTTGGAATTGCAGCAAGTTGTAAGATTTTGGTTCTCAACTTGAGCCTGTACTATCAATGTAAACTGTATAGAAACTTGATATTGTGTTTAAGAAAGACTATTTTGCTTTGTTAAGCCGACTCAGTGCTGATGAGTAAGAAGTCGTTGTTAAATATGGTGGAAAATGATGATGTAAATGTAAATGGAGTGGTAATAATAATAATAATAATAATAATAAAAATAAAGCACTAAGGGCCTATCTCTTCTAGCAGGCCTACCCAGTTGATTTTAATCTATGAATTTTAAATTGGTATTTGAAGTCTATGAATGATTTTAATGTTTGTTTTAATCCTGTGTGTTTTTATCTGTTTTTAAATTATGTTATGTCATATATTGTATTTTAATTTATATTGTACTCCACCTCAGGCCTTGGGGAGAGGTGCGTAAGAAATAACAACAACAATTATTGTTGTTGTTGTTTGATGGGTCCCCCCGTCCCAGTGTGCCAGGGGACAGTACCATATTTGTGCCCATTGGTTATAATACTTTCCTTCCTTCCTGGAAGCTTGCCACAGACCAGCAGCCAATAGCTGTGGCACCTGTCCAAGGACCACCACTGGCCTAGATGGTACTGTATCATAAGTTCTTACTCCCTCTTCAAAAATAGGAACACCGTGTACAATGGATATTTGTATTAATATCAGCAATATGCTTCTGTGTGTAGGCTTGTGCTTAATATGGCAGATGTGATTTGTTCAGGTAAGGGGAAAATAAATGAGCTCCAGCAAAGCTATCTTGCTTAATTTAAATATTACTGGATGTGGAAGCTTTAAGAACCATTTTTGGGTTTAGTCTATCTTGGGAATCATTGAGTCATGGGATAGAAATATTTTAATAAATACTTTAAAAATATTCTTACAGTAATATTTCTAAACAGAATTTATAATTCTGTACTGCAGCTCAGAGAATAATTCCGAAGGACTTGATGTTTACATGCATATCCTACAGCTCCTCACAACTGTGGATGAAGGCATTCAAGCAATTGGTAAGATTTTTGAAATATAGTTTATTGTGAGAATATTGGCAGCATCCAATGGTGGACTTTTGCTGGTGGAACAGGAGAATCCAGCAGAACTGTAGTCCCTGGTGTGCTCGCAGACATATTTATGAAGGGTTAGAACAAGAGCGAGAACACTCTCTGCAAGGCAGTGTGCTGTAATTGTTTGAGTGTTGAATTAGGACTCTGGCAGACCGTGGCTCAATTCTCCACTGGCTGACCTTGAGCAAGTCACATTCTCAGCCTCAGAGGAAGGCAATGGCAAACTCCTTCTGAATCAATCTTGCCAAGAGAACCCCATGATTGGTTTACCTTAGGGGTGGGTGCCATAAGTCGGAAACGACATGAAGGCATAGAACAAAAGCAAAGAATGCTCTCTAGAGTCAATTTTCTGATGGTACAGGGAGCTGCAGGAATGATGGGAAGGAAGTTTTAAGAGTTTGTCCAGCAGAACATTGGATTTATCTTTACAGTTCTAAAGAATCCCTTTGTAAAGGCTCTTCCACATATTGGCTGACCTTTTTTTCCCATTCTCAAGTACAGTCTCCTGACAGTGGAAAAGAAACTTGGAGTTTGCTGTATAATTTGTTTTGTTGTGAACTCTGCCAGCCAGATGATCCACCAATTATTGTTCAAGAACAGAAGACTATGTTGGCTTCCATATTGTCTGTTCTATCAGCCATCTTTTCTTCACAAACTGAACAAGAATTTGTCAAGAGAGGGAAAAGCAAGTATTGTTTTTCTTATCATAAGAATTAAGCTTTTAGCAAGATAACCTAAAGTTTTTAGAGAGAAAATAGCTTTTTAATTGTAGTATATAGAGATCACAATAGTAATGTGTGAGAAAAAAAATTCAGGAGTATACTAGAGATGGAAAGAATATTCAAAAATATTTGAAAAATGATGGGAAAACATGTTTCTCAAGTGATGGGAAACCCTGGTGAGAAGAATCCTGGACTGATGAGAATCTTTGCAGTTTGGGAAATTTTTGTGCAAAATTTGTGCATAGTTATTTTGTGCAGAAATATTATTTTCTGCACAGAAAATGCTGGTATCTGCAGAAAAACCTGCTTTATGTGCAACCCCCCCACACATGTGAATAAGTAGTCAGATACAACATTTGCTATACAGAAAATACTATTTGTCAAGATACTATTTTTTGAGCAGAAAATGATGTTTCTTGCACAGATGTTTCCTGTGTAAAAATACCACGTGCAAATGTGCAGAGTTAGTCTTAAACTGTGAATAATGTTTGGAAACTGTTCAGTAATTGCTAAAATTACTCATTGCTTCCTTTGAGAACAAAATTATTGAAAAATTACATCCCTAGAATGTGCTCATCTACCTATAGTCAGGTTTCTGTGTGGATCGTAACTATGACTTTCTAATATTTGTAAACTCTCCATGTTGGCTGGACTCCTCCTTCTCTTTTGCTGATTTTGTTCCTTTGTTGAGGGATGCCTTTCAAGCCTTGATCATTTACTGCAAATGATTGGTTGGGTTGGCTGTAAGGAGTGGAAACATGCATTTTAATTCTCTTATTAAATCCTCCACATGTCAAAACCTCTTACTTTGTTATTAGGGGAAACCATCCAAAATATGTTCATTGATAACTTTTTAAAAATATTGTTTTATATGTCAGATATGCCTCTGATCGATAGCTTGATAAGAGTCTTACAAAACATGGATGAATGTGTAAAGAGATCTGCAGATAGCTTGAACAAATCAAAGTCAGAAGAGCCTGAAAAGTTGGGAATAGCTGAGGAAGATTTCCATTTAAAAATCGTGAAGGACATTTGTTGTGAGTTACTCTCCAGTATGCTTCAGGAAATGTCAAAGGTAAAAACCTGATGAGCCTGTACATGCAGAAAAGATTTTGTTTCAGTGCTGGTTTTCTGTGGAGTGCAGAGACTGCTGTGATCAAAATATTTAAAGAATAAAATATACTTAAAAGTATTAAAAACATTTAAAAGAAGATAAAAAGCTTTTAAAAACAGCCTAACCAAAACCACAAAACCCCAGCCTGTTCTTTAAAAACCCTGCCTGAGTAAAAAGGTTTTGGCCTGCTGCTGGAAGGACAACAGGGAGTGGGCCAGTCTGGCCTCCGTGGGGAGGGAGTTCCAGAGTCTAGGGCCAGCCGCTGAAAAGGCCCTGTCTTGTGTCCCTATTAACTGTACTTGAAATTGAGATGGTGGTGGGACTGAGAGAAGGGCCTCTCCTGATGATCTCAGGGCCCGGGCCAGTTCATACAGGGAGATATAGTCTGCCAGATAGCCTGCACCTGAGCCATATAGGGCTTTATAGGTCATAACCAGCACTTTGAATTGTGCGTGGAAACAGACTGGCAGCCAGTGGAGCTGTTGCAATAGGGGCATGGTATGATCTCTGTAGCCTGCCACAGTTAACAGTCTGGCTGCAGCTCTTTGGACCAACTGAAGTTTCTGAACACTCTTCAAAGGCAGCCCCATGTAGAGCGTTACGGTAGTCCAAGTGGGATGTAACTAAAGCATGTACCACTGTGACCAAGTCAGGCGTGTCAAGGAACGGGATCAGTTTGTCTTTAGCGGAAGTGTAACCCTATCTAACACAGGCTGAATCCCTATGGTTGAAATGGTTTCCAGGATGTGGGAAACAGACTTCATCAGATGTGCATAATTCACAAGATTGCTTTGCCACACAAAAAATGATGGGCAAAGTACTCTCTGTGTGTGGCCAGCTTGCACTTAAAGTATGGCTCTACATTGAGCTACGCAAGAGTCTGATTAGCAGATTATCTTACAGTAGATAGTAGAGAACAGAGTGTGCCAGACAAGTTAATACCTTTGTGGACAAATTCTTTTCATGAAATACTTGAATTTATTTTGTGTGAAAGATAATGTATATTTATCATATTTTAAATGTTAATTTCTCCATCTGGTCTAAGATATCCTGCAGCCCAGATAGGGCAATCATTTACCACTCCTGAACTCAACCTGATCAAAGTTTCTAATGCATTCAGGAGGAAGTTGAGTTACACATGAACCTTATGCAGAAATAGGGCTTTCTCCATTCATTTGAATATTGGGTATCGAGCTCCAGATACAGAGTTGTTGCTAACGTTAACCTTAACGTTAAAGTCCCAAGGAGTTTGTCACTGGAGCATATGGGTTTGCATTTGTTCTCTACCACTTGAGCTCCCTTGTCAGTATTTTATTATCTGTGTAGTCCCACATAGACATAGGACTTGATTCACTTGGGTATCAAGTAAACTAATAAGGGTATTATTATTTTTAAAACTTGTTATATATGTTTATTAGACTAATAATTGTTGAATGATTGGTTTGGTGATGTTTTCAGGAAAATGTACTGGAGGGGCTCAAGCAGGGTCATTTCAACGAAGAGAAATGTTCCTGTGCATTTCAAAACCTCCTCCCTTTGCATTTATCTTCGGTATGTATTGTCTTTTCTCTGAAATAAGTTCCTAACTGTTTTGACTTTACTGTAAGATAGGTTGAGAAGAATTGCTGTGGTGTAGAAATGATACATTGCTATTTGGCAGGTCAGAAGTCTGTGGCTGAAAATCTGGCTAGAAAATTAACGACAACATGTGCAATCCAGCCCCATCTTTTGAAAGCTGTCCACACTCTGACTCTTTGTTCACTGTTTCCCAAATTCTTTTTTATGTGCTGGAGCTTTGGAATATTGCTACCAAAGCTTGATTGCAAGGACTACAGGAACCAAGGGTCATTCCTACACTGACTGCTACAGTCAGCACCCTGATCCTATGAACATACACCAGGTAGTCAATTCCACTAAGTTTAGTAGAACTGAATGCCAAATTAAGGTACAGTCCTACATAAGTTAACTGTAACCTGGGTACATAGAATAGGTTGTATGGATTTGAAAAGAAAGTTCAGGCAGCCTAGCAAGGTGCTTGTATGGTGTTTGAAGCTCAGTTGCAATGCTTTTGGAGCATGTACAAGCCAAGTACATTTAGTGTTCAGGAGGCAAGTTTTGGTGAAGCAGCAAGAGTCAAAGCAGTCCTTCTCTGTTCAGTTGTTCTGCTGTACTTGTAGGGATGTACCAAATACCCATTCTTTAGCCATCCCAATGCTTGTGGTAAAGTTTCATTGCCATAATAAAAATACAATATTGCTAGATAACTTAGGTTCAAATTACACAAAGAGATGGATGGTTTTACACTTCACTGCACATAATGTACATGTTGGTTGAAGAGCATTTTCAGCCATGTATATTGTATTTGGTGGATCCAGGTGAGCATGATCATGCGGCAACTCTGTGATAAATGATATGTCTCTCTGGCTTTTCTTCGCAAACGAAGATTCAGGAAGGACTCATCCCACGCTTTCTGCAAGCGTGCTGATGACTAAAAATGCCAATCCAAGATTAAACAAGTCCAGTTGCAGAAAACACAGCAGAAGTAGGGTTATAAGAATTCACCATAGTGAATTAATGCTGCCATACATTAAATAATTATCTGAATCCACATTGAAAAAACTTACCTTTTTAAAAATACATTGTTTTAAAGACATTCATTGTTTTTTAAGTCATGCAAATGTTTATTATTTCTTTACATAATTTAAATAGTATACGTTTGCATTTCCAGGGCAGCCACAAAAACAATGAATGCATTAGGAAGAATGTCTTTGTATTTCATGGCCATTGCGCTCAAATTGTATTTACTGATGCTGGTGAAGTTAGGAACCTGGAAGGTATTGAAAGCAACTGGACACTTCATAGGCAATAAAAAAAGTGATAGGCAGTAAATGTAATCATAACATGAATAGCATTACAGTTGTCCCTCCGTATCCACGGATTTGGTATCCACAGATTTAAGTAGTCATGGCTTGAAAGTATTCTTAAAAAAAAAATCCAAAAAGCAAACCTTGATTTTGCCATTTTATATAAGGGACACCATTTTGCTATGCCATTGCATATAATGGGACTTGAGTATTCATGGATTTTGGTATCCACGGGGGGTCCTGGAACCAAACCACAGCGAATATGAAGGGACAACTGTACTTAGTGCAGTCAGCTACACTTTTTGAAGTGGTATAAATCAGTTTCAGTTCATTAATCTGTTCAAGATGCTGGATTAATTAGTCTGATTCAATCCTGTGTTTTACCTGACTCAGCTTGCTGACATTAATATCTTTTTCCCCAGGTGAAGAGTTTTCTTGAAGTGTTGCATGAAGCTGATCAGGCCCTTGCTGACAGCTTAGAAAAAAACTTCCCAAGCTTGAAACAGCAGACATAGAAGCATATATACCATATTTTCTTGCTGAAAGATTTTAAAATTTTCACTACTGTTTAAGAAAATAGGAAAACAATTTTAAAAAAGTTTAAATCCTCTGTTTCTTAAACTTACTTGCACGGAAAGTAAGATGAGAATCCTCATTAAACAAGAATGGAATTGATGGAGAATGGCATAGAAGACAACCTGATAGGCGCCTGAAATGTTTATTTTGGGCTTGAAATGAAAGGAAAACACAAACATAGTTTTATATGTTACTAGTCATTGATGTTATGAATCTCAGTGTTCTTGATGAAACAATGGAATAGCTTCACATATTTTTAAAGAGTTTGTTGACTTAGCTATTAATAGTAATATTGGTTAAGAAATCTAACAGTTTTTGTTTTCTGTCATAGAAAGGAAAAGACAGAACATGAAAAATGGGTGGGAACCAATCACTCCCTATTTGGTGGACCAAGTGCAGCCCTCTGTAGGTTGTTGGATTGTAACTCCCAGCATTCCTCAGCAGTGGCTATGCACAATAGTATCCTAATCTTTAAGTTTCTGAAGGGCTAGAACTGTAACTGGTCAAAGGGCTGCTGTTTGCAATCCTTATTAGTCATCAAATATTATTCAAGGAATAAATTTGAATTAAACAGTCTCAGAACAATGTTACTATGACCAGGATCCAGATGGGAACAAGTTGCACATGGGAGCTGTTAATGCTACTTCCCCCAAAGCTCCCTTTCAAGATAAAAGGGTCCTCCAGAAAGGCAACACATATGATAAAATAGGTTACTGTTAGAAGGATTTTTCTTGCCCATCCCATGTGTGTGAATGGATACAAATTTGGATTTCATACAGGCATTTTTGTACTAAAAGTTGTTGATATCTTGTTTTGTATGTATATTGGAAATATATTGAAACTAAAGTTTTAACAATACTTTTATTAAACACAGTAAAAGAATTTTGTATAACTACATTTTGTATTCATGTGAGTATTCTTGTTTGTACTCTTGTTGATACATTTCTGAAAGCCTCTTGTTGAAAAAAAATATTTGTCAGTCACTCCATCTGAATGTAGGATGGCTATTTGGCAGTAGCTATAGGAAGTAAGATGGATGTTGGATTGTTTGGTAGAACTGCACTGACTCTTTGGTGTAGAGAAGGAGCTTTCTGGGTGCCAAAGATGCACTGCTACCACTGTTTGTTTCAGGACATTTGTCCCTGCCCCTTCCTGACAGCTGATCTATATTTTTTTCCATTGAAAATAATAGTAGCAGCAGCAGCAGCAGTAGTTTCTTACCTGCCTCTCCCTAGAGATCGAGGCAGGGAACAACAAATTAACACAGAAATTGGTTAAAAACACATATCCATTAAAAACATATATCATTTTAAAAGAACAAGTAAAACCAAGACATTTTAAAACAACACACAATTTAAAATTCGCACTTTAAAATCATCTGGATAGGTCTGCAAGAAGAGGCTGGTCTTTAATGCTGATTTGAAATCAGACAGCATATTCAACTGTTGTATCTCTTCTGGCAGGCTGGTTCCACAGTCTAGGGGTGGCTGAAGAAAAAGTTCTCTGGGTGACAGTTGCCAACCTAGTCCTGGCTGACTGGAGCAAATATCCCCCAGAGGACCTAAGTGTACAGGGTGGATTATATGGAAGAAGGAGATCCCGTAGGTAACTTGGACCCAAACCATTTAGAGCTTTAAAGATAATAACCAACACTTTGTAGCTTGCCCAGAAACTAATTGGCGTAATAACTAATTTATTCTGTAGAATTCATTATGACAACAATTGTATCACATATTCAATCTAATTTGGCTATGATGTCACCAAGGGTAAACGATCCCCTTTTATTGGCCTTGAGCTGAACAGAAGAGGCCAAAGGAAGTATCCTGATCCATTACCAAAGTTACCAGGACAGTGCGCTTAGATATGCTACATGGCCCTTGTAGACACTGAAATTGCCAAAACAGCATAGTATGCAAGACATTCCACACCAAGGAGAAGGAAGCTTCCATGCATTCAAGTGCAGATCTTTTCTATCTGTGCTACATTGTTTTAGCACATTAGCGCCATGTTGGATCAGACCAAAGGTCTATCTTGTCCAACATTCTCTTGAAACAGGAGCTAATCAGTTGCCTATGGGAAGCCTGTGAACAGGACATGAGAGTAACTGCATTCTTCACTTTATACTCCACAGCAATTGATATACAGAGGCATATTGCTAATACTGGAAGTGTGTTTTAAATGAGCAGCACATCCTTACAGGAATGAAGCATGCAAGTACACATCCCACTGAAAACAACATGGTGTGAATAGAAGGGTTTTGCAGTTCAATGGGCATCTGAATGTACATCTTATTTAACACGTGATTCAAGATTTAGTAAATCCTTCGTTGAATGGCAAGAGCATGTTTTTCACTGCTTTCCCTGTAGCTGATTGGGGATCTGCCTTGGCACTCCACACTAGTGTCTGACTGCACAATGTGGCAAGTCAGAGATGGTTGTCATGGTGGCCTCGGCAATAGAAAGGTGCACTTTCTCTCCTGTACTTTCAAAAGCTTCCCAGAAAAATAAAGAAGTTGGTGCGGGGGAAGGAACGTTGGTCTTACCTGTGATACGTTCATTTTCCGTGGATTGGCAAAGAACATCCTGAGCCCTTGGGCTGGCTCCTCCTATCACTCTAGAAAGGCAGGAAATGGAACTGAAGAATGGACTTTGGCCAGCCCCAAAGGGGGAAGGAGCCAGCCCACCTCTTCAGTTAATTGTAAAGCCGACTTCGCTACATGTGCTCCAGACTAGGTGAGAAAGGAAGAATGCATAGATGAAAAACAATAGGAAAACAAAAGGAATAACAACAATAGTAACAATGATAACAGTAACCTGAAAAAGAACTATGCTAGCGCACTCTGGGAGGGGACGATATTCTTCACCAATCCACAGAAAATGAACATATCATGGGTAAGACCAAGGTTCCTTTTTCCCATGGATGTGGCTCAGAACATCCTGAACTCTTGGGATATACCAAAGCCTCCCTATTCTGGGTGGGAGCGCTGGCAAAAAATCTGGCTCAAGTGGTAACTACACGTAGGACCCGTCTGCCAAAGGCAGCCTCAGCCGATTGAAATTTATCCAGTCTATAATGCGTTATAAAGGTGGAGGCTGGCCACCATGTGACCACCCTACAAATTGCAACACTCCTAGTGGAGTATGCTGTGACGTGGCCTGGTAGCTGCAGCTCTAAGAGTCTATAGCAGAGAATGATACAAGCCTTAATCCACCTGCTCAAGGTGGAAGAAGATACCTTCCTCCCCAGGTATCAGGTGGAATGATACAAAGAAAGCCTCCGAGGCACTGAAAGTTCTGGTTCCCTTCAGGTAAATCCAGACTGCTCGCCTTACATCTAGCGTATGCCAGATTCTCAGATCAGATGAAGGTCTTGGACAGAAAGAAGGCAGAATGATCTCTTGCGACCTGTGGAAAGCTGAATTGACCTTAGGAATGAAGGTTGGGTCCAGCCTCATGACTATAGAATCAGGCCTGATGATACAGAAGTTTTCTCTTACGCAAAGGGCCCACCAGTTCCAAGACTGCATGCTGAGGTGATGGCCACAGGGAATAACACCTTCCAGGAGAGGTGCTTATGAGATGCCTCCTTCAGAGGTTCAAAAGGAGGAATAGTCAGTGCCTTTAGAACCATGTGTAGATTCCAAGATGGTAACCAATACGATGTTGGTGGGGCCAGGTTGGCTAATCTCTTCAGGAATCTGTGGAGTTGGGGATGTGAAGTTACTGCCAATGCCCTTGCTGGTGGCAGCAGGGAAGTGATAGTGGCCACCTGCCCCTTCAGGGTGTTGGAGCGAAGTCTGAGGTCCGCACTCTCTTGGAGGTAGTCCAGTAGGTGAGGAACCTCTATGGCCGCGTAGTCAAAGATCATACGCCTACACCACCTGCAGAAAACCCTGAAGGTGTATTTGTAAATGTGCAGTGTAGGTGGCCTCCAGGCAGCCAGCATAGTCTTGACTACTTTGGGTGAGTAGCCCCTCATCCTCAGCGAAGCCTGCTTGATTTCCAGGCATGAATTTGTAGCCATGCAGGGTCTGGGTGGCAGATCTGACCCTGACTCAGAAGAGCTGGTTGAACTGGTAGGGGAATATTCTCTTGCACCATGCTGAGAAGTTTGGAGTATCAGGCTCTCTTTGGCCAGGCTGGGGCCACCAGGATTATGGTTGTGCCTTTGTACCTTGGAAAGCAGATGCGCTATCAGGGGAATTGGTGGAAATGTGTAGAGCAGTACTGGTGGTCATCTGGCTGTGAGTGTGTCTATGTCTTCTGTGAACCTTGAGAAGAACCGCTGGAGTTTGGTGTTTACTGGAGAGGTCCACTACTGGATGTCCCAGGGTGCTTGAGATCAGGGTGAATATCTCTGGGTGGAGGCTCCATTCTCCTGGGTCTATGTCCGTCCGTCTTAGCCAGTCGGCAGTGGTGTTCAACTCTCCTTGTGAGTATTCAGCCTCCAGAGAGAGGAGATTCTCCTCTGCTCAGGTGAATAGGCGGGGGGCCTCTGTCATGAGGGAGCAAAACCTCAACCCCCTCACGATTTATATGTGCCTTCGTTGAGGTGTTGTCGGTCCTTATCAGTACCATGCAGCCCTGTGCTGTTGGGAGGAAGGACTGAAGGGCCATCCTGACTGCTCTCAGTTCAAGCCAATTGATACACTGAGAGGCATCCTGCTGGTTCCAGCAACCTTGGGCTATAGCAGTGGGCTGCCCACCCCCTCAGGCTAGAGTCCGTGGATATCAGGATCCATTCTAACTTCCATATAGGTCTTTCCCTCTTGATTGCTGGAGAATCCACCAATTGAGAGATCTGACCACCCTGGAGGGGATCTGGATTTGGGAGTGATGCTTGGTCATCATGTCCACCTGGAAGGGGAGAAGAAGCCACTGAAGAGGTCTGGAGTGGAAATGTGCCCATGGAACGCATTCCATCACTGCAATCATCAAGCCCTGGAGATGCGCTAGCTTCATCAGGTCCATGTTCTCACATTTGCAAACCTCCTGCATTGCCTTGTGGATGGCCTTGATTCTCTGGGAGGGGAGTGACACCATGCTCATGACCATGTCCAGTTGAGCTCCCAGATGCTGAATCTGTTGAGCTGGATTCGGGGATCTGTTCTCATCGCTCACCAGGAAACTGTGCCTTTCTAGTGAAGACCAGATGTGGTTCATGTCGACTAGTCCCTGGTTCCTTGACCTTGAGCAAGTCATCCAGGTAGGGATAGACATGCAGACCCTCTCTTGTCCAGCGAGCCACCAAGGCCACCATGATTTTTGTGAACACCCTGGGGGCTGATGGCAGGCTGAAAGGCAGTTTCCTGTATTGAAAATGCTCTGAGCCGTAGGAAAATCTGAGAAAGGATCGATGGTCCTGATGGATAGGAACTTGAAGATATACATCCTGTAAATCGAGGGATGCTAAGAAGTCTCCTGGACGAACTGCCTCCAGGATGTGTTTCAGAGTCTCCATCCACAAATGCCTCTTCTTGACAAAGCGGTTTAGACCTCTTAGATTGAGAATGGCCCTCAATGACCCATTCTTTTGGGGGATGAGAACAAGGTTGGAATAAACCCCCTTTCCCCTCTGTGATATGGGGACCTCTTCTATGGCACCCAGTAGGCGCAGTTTGTGAAAGGCTTCTAATATGAGGCAGTGTTTTAAGGGATTCCTTGACCTTGGCATAGGAATGAAGCAGGTGGGGGGGGATCTGTGTGTGAACTCTATTCGATAGCCCCAGCAAATAGTGTCCAACACCCACTTGTCTGTGGTACAGTTCTCCCATTCCGTCACAAACTGCTGAAGTCTGCCCCCTACTGGCAGAGCCGAGTCACACTTGGTCTTGCATTGGCTCCTGGTGTCATTGAATTGGGGCTTTCATGAGTTATTACTGACCTGCTGCCTGGACTCTCCCCATCATTGTCTGGAGGGTCTGGAGTCTCTGGACTGGAAGAAGCCGGAAGATGAATTGGAGAAGGTCCTAGAGGGACAAAAGAACCAGCCCTGTTGAAAGTACTTCCTCTCTTCTTTCTTCCTGCCCAAGCCTAGAGCCTTCTTCTTGTCCCTATCCTTGACCAAGACTGGTTTGAGGGAGTTTCTGAATAATTTCCCCCACCAGAAGGGGTTGGATGCCAAATTTTGCTTTGACTTAGAGTCCACTGTCCAGTTCTTTAGCCATAGCTGCCACCTGGCCATCACTGCAACTGCCTGACCCCTGGCTGCAAACTGGACCGTGTCCAGAGTCCCATCAGCAATTAATGTTGTGGCCCTCTGCAGCTTATTCAGGCCCTGTCTTATACTAGTCTCCCTCCCTGGCACCTGGGCCAGGACCTCCTTGGTCCATTGCAGTGCAGCCCTGGCAACTATGGAGGCAGAGGCAGCCACCCTGAGTGAGAGGGATAAGGCCTCATGGGCTCACTTGAGGCCCATGTCTGCCCTTCTGTCATCTGGATTCTTTAGGGAGTCCTCCCCGTCCCTACCAAATACCGTAGAAGAGATGAGCGTGGACACAGAGGCGTCCATGGGAGGGAACTGAAGCTTGTCTAGAAAGGGCTGGTCAAAACCATATAACTTCTTGGTGGAGCTGGGATGGGACTTGTGGGCCCCAGGGCTGTTCCATTTGTTCCTCACTACCTGCATGAAGTTTGCAGGGAAGGGTTTCCCCAGTGGAGGGGAGGGAGGAGGAGGGGGCTGCCCTGGGGCATAGGTCCTCTTTCAGGGCCAGGCTATCCTTATCTAGTGAGGGGTCTTAGACGGAGGGTAGGGGCAGGCCCAGGGTATTAAGAGTCTTTCTGATGAGAGTGGGAAGATCATCTAATTTAAACAGGTGCATGCTTGCCTGCTCCAGGCAATTGCCCTCCTCCTCCCTCTCGTCAGCCAACAGCTCCCCTTCTTCCAATTCGGACTGGTTGTCATCTGAATAGGCTTCAGACACCACCTCCCCGTCTGAGAACCCATCCTCCTTCCCCCCTGACTGTCCCTCGGGGGTGTGGGAAGCCTCAGAAGTAGAGGCTACCTAGTCCTCCACCCTCTGGAAAAGGCCCCATTGCTGGGGGTCCTTGACTGCATGGCCAAGATGGCAGCTGGAAGAGGCTGAGGCTGACTGTGCTTCTTTGGCAGGGCGGGGGAGGGAGGTCGCGGTGGTGGGAGGCCACCACAGGTTGAGTCACGATCGGATTGCCTGCTGGCGTGAGGGGGGATGACTTGCCGTCCTTCTTTCCCACCCATTGTTTTGGGGAGGGGGGAGGCCTCTCCTTAACCCTTCGCCTCTTTCCCTTCCCCTGGAGGGAAACCAAGTTGGCAGTTGCTGCGGCCATAATCACTGCAGTCTCCCTGGCCACCAGCTCTCGGACCCATGGAGAGAGGTGCAAGGCTGCTTCCTCCCCAATCCAACATGCAGGGTCCCTGGAACACTCATGCTTGGAGAAGTTGGGGTCTGCACCTCCTCTGCGCCCCTATGAGCTAGCGGGTCGGGTTAGCGAGGGATTCCCAGGATGCGGTCCGGGAGGGAGTTGGCTTCCACCACCTCGGATTGAGGTGCCCCCTCCACCAGGTGGCCTGTGTTGCTCCAGTGGCCAGGCTTGCTCCTGCACCAGGTGAGGGGAGCGAAGCCGGGGAGAAGAGTTGATCGCCCGATGGCGTCCTTCCAGGGCTGCTTTCTGGACATGACCTTGCATGGAGAGTACACAGTGCAGGTACTCCAAGACCAGAGAGAGAGAGTGGAGAAGAGAAAGCAGGAATCGGAAGCAGGAGAGAGCGCGAGAGAGAAGGATTTATTTATTTATTTATTTATTTATTGGAGCAAAAGGGAGAACAAAGTTGGAAATAGAGAAAGAAAGGTCTGGAGTCACCATGTGGCCAAGGCTGGAGCTCTTGGCTAGATGTACTCCTGGAGCGAAGGCAGGAAATTGAACTGAAGAGGTGGGCTGGCTCCTCCCCTCTTTGGGGCTGGCCAGAAGTCCTTTCTTCAGTTCCATTTCCTGCCTTCCTGGAGTGATAGGAGGAGCCAACCCAAGAGTTCAGGATGTTCTGAGCCACATCCACAGGAAAAACATTTCTTGTGACACTTGCCCAACTAGCTTGGCTCAATGTTGTTAGGGATCTAGGAGAGGAAAATTTAGAAAGCTGCCCAAAAAAGAAAAAGAAAAAAGGACTTTGGAGTTCTAGTAATCTCTGAAATTAAACATGTTCCTAACTGTAAGCACCAAGGGCGTTGACTTGTATGACAAAAGAATGTTCATTGTTTTATTGACTTGTTCATCATTTTATTATACGGTGCCAATGACAACATTTTCCCACAATAATGTGTAGCAGGGAAGGATCTTCCTTTCTGTGGATATCTGATGCAGGAGCTGCTACTGTCATGAGGAGGTTGCACAGGATTAGTTTGATAACGGGCACTGTACATCCCAGAGGTGGCTTGGACAAGTCAGTATACAGAAGCTTTGTAGGCAAGCTCAGAGTTGTAAGTAGCTCTGTTGTAGCTCATTGGAACCTCCAGAAGGCACCTCTTTATCCTAAGTGAGAACAATACTTCCTCCTCGCTTATTCACTGGTACCAGCTCTCTCAGGTATCAAAGCTGTTTTCTGAACCTGAGAGATACTATGGACACTTAGCATGTACTTTGCATTTTGCAAGAAAAGAGGCAGATATATGGGTTTTATTTCTTTACATGTACAGTGCAGGAAATGGGACTAGCCACATCACCCCATAGGGCACATTCAGGATGTACACTGAGTGTGAAAAAGATGTTTCAGCTTTACATGTAGAATTGAGGCTTATGTGAGACAAATCTCTCAGGTGTCTGCTGTTCTTTTTATCATATAAAGCAGCCACCCTTTGTATTATTTAATGCTGGGTATTGAACCTAGAGAGAAATCATACACATTAATGGGTTACAGGCAACACCTACTGTTTATGTTCAGCATGTTTCTCCTAACTGGAAACAAAATATGCTAGCACTGTTTGGTGACAATGTCATCTCTATGTCCTGGTAACTCTCAAGTATGCAATCTACAGAATTCAAAGGCACAATGACTTACTAACTTTAATGGGACATGATTCAAGTTTGGTAATATCTTTGTATACATGGGGATGCTTTACCATAAGCCTTCCTAAGAATTGCATCCTGTGCATTCAACAGATGATGGTTTTAAAATCCTGTGATTTCCATGCAAGACTGAACTGGGAGAGAAGGTTGCTTTCTTTACCTGAAGTCAGAATCATTTCTCCATGATGTGATATACTTCCTCAAATAACAGACCAGAGAAGGAACTGGAAGATTAGGGTTGAAAAACCCTTTGGATCACTGTGCATCCTTGGTCATGTCAGGTAGAATTTTAACTTGTTCTGAACTAACCAGCTATAAGTTAAATAAATCTGACATGGTATAATTTTGTTTAAAATGATATTGGTTTCCTGAGAGGAGGATGCACCCTTAGGGAAATATTTCTTTCCTGTATATGTTGTCAAAAGGCAGCAGAGAAATAATCCCAACTGTAGATTTTCCTTGTTTTTTTCCCCGGGCTGTGAGGCCATGTTCTGGAAGAATTTCTTTCTGATGTTTCGCCTGCATCTGTGTCTGACATCTTCAGAGAATGGTTGGGTAGGCGTGTGTGGAGTTTATGTACTGTGAGCCCCTGTTGGGAAGTATATGTAAATTTGTGTATTTGAATGGTTAGTTTCTGGGTGTAGAAATGCAACACCCAGGTTAGTATCTGTTTGGCTAATGGTTGGTTGATGGCCCATTATCTGCTGAAAATCCCCCTGTCCCTGGGTGGAATTCATTTGCAAGTGTTGAGTTTTGATTCTATTCTTCTTCAAAACTGGAAGCCAGATTGTGTTTACTTTTACGGCTTCTTCTTTCCTGTTGAAGTTGTCCAGGTCTTTGTGGATTTCAATAGCTTCTCTGTGCATTCTGACATGATAGTTGTTGGCCTGGTCCAGAATTTTGGTGTTTTTAAATAACATTTTGTGTCCAGGTTGGTTTATAACATATTCTGCTACTGCTGATTTTTCTGGCTGGCCCAGTCTGCAGTGTCTGTCCTGTTCCTTGATTCATGTTTGCACAGTGCGTTTAGTGGTCCCTATGTAAACTTGTCCACAGCTGCATGGTATGTTACATTGTATGCGGTAAACTCCTGCAGCTGTGCTGTGAGGAACACAACCTCCAAATGATCTACAGACCAACCAAGAAAATCCAAGAAATGCTACGCTCAGCGAAGGACAAGAGACCTTCTCACAGCTGCAGGAGTTTACCGCATACCATGCAGCTGTGGACAAGTTTACATAGGGACCACTGAACACAGAGTGCAAACACAAATCAAAGAACATGAGAGACACTGCAGACTGGGCGAGCCAGAAAAATCAGCAGTAGCAGAACACATTATAAACCAACCTGGACACAAAATGCTATTTAAAAACACCAAAATTCTGGACCAGGCCAACAACTATCATGTCAGAATGCACAGAGGAGCTATTGAAATCCACAAACACCTGGACAACTTCAACAGGGAAAAAAAGAAACCCTAAAAGTAAACAAAATCTGGCTTCTAGTTTTGAAGAACAATAGAATCAAAACTCAACACTTACAAAGGAATTCCACCCAGGGACAGGGGCTTTCCAGCAGATAATGGACCATCAACCAACCATTAGCCAAACAGACACTAATCCTCCTTGCATATCTACACCCAGAAACTAACCATTCAAATACACAAATTTTACATATACTTCCCAACAACAGGAGTTCACAGTATATAAACTCCACACACACTTCTAACCAACCATTCTCTGAAGATGCCAGCCACAGATGCAGGCGAAACACCAGAAGTAAACTCTTCCAGAACACGGCCTCACAGCCCGGAAGAAAAACCCAAGGAAAATCTATGGATGCCGGCCGTGAAAGCCTTCGACTTCACAGTCTTAACTGTGTCTGAGAAAGCATTTATATTAGTAATTTTCTAATTCTAACAGAGTTGACCAAAGGTTTTTTTTAGTGTTTAACTCCAAAGTGTCATTTCAGGCCAGGATAGCTACAGCTATGGGCACAACTCACCATCTTACACCCTATGTTTCTTGTATACAAAACAGAAATAACTGGGCTCTCATTTTCTCAGTCATTGTAAAGTAAAAAGATAATAAAGGTTTCAAACACTTTTCAAACAGTGCTGTATAGAGAATACAGTAGGACCCCTGTATCCACTGATTCATTATCCACTGATTCAATTATCAAAGGGACACAAAACAGCACACCCATCATAGAGTCTTCCTAGAAAATGTGTTCTCTCTAGCCATTTTCTAGGTCCTCCAATGCAACTCTATGGTATTTTAAACTGGAAGTCCCATTGTTTTCAATGGCATTCACTATTATCCACAGTTTTTTGTATCTACAGGGCCCCCGAGAACCGATCCCCAACAGATAAGGGTTTTTTTACTGTGCTTGTCATGCAGGGTAAGGCTAATTTTAAATTGACCAAGTATACTGCACAGAAATATGGATAACAGCAGACTATTCCTCTATGTGTGTGATATAAAGATAATGGAGTAGAGTTACAAGGAGAATTACCAATACCTGCATTCTCAAGTACTGATTTATTTAAACCATTCATATCCTGATTTTGAACTATTCAGTTTAGTATTTTTTAAAATACTGTTCCTTAAAAATCCAGGAATAAACATTAAGATAAAGAGCACTAGCACAAACCCCAACTAGCAGATACCACTCACTCTCCAAAAGTCTGGTAAAGGTTACTTGTTAGTAAACAGGAACTATGAATAGTTTTAATCTGTACTTTTGCTGGCAGTTTTCATCAGTTCACCCTTCCCTTCTGCATTGGACATGATTCTATGGTGTTTCCTAACCTAAAGGACATTCTCCAGGAGGTGTGGGTATATATGTTGGAGTTGTCCAACTGTCACTGTGAACTATTTGTGCCAGGTTTGGAAGTGTAATCTCACATTATAAATCATCAAAATGGACAGAGTAATAAGGACAACTTGGGGTAGCTTGATACTGACCTAGGGATGAAATGACTGCTCATTTACCTCTGGAAATAAAGAACTGGGAACTACCGTAGTCATTAATATCAGTCTCAGTTCATATCTATTCTTAACCGGTAGCAGTTCTAGGGGTTTTTAAACAGATATCTTTTGCAGCCCTGGTACTTAAGGTAATTTTGACTAGAGATGGAAGTGGCTGAACTGGAGACCTTCTGTGTTCAGAGCATGGGGTGTACTATAGCCCTTCTTCATCTCATGGGTATCATGATTTCTGTCAGTGACAGGAACTATTGTATGTCTCAAGTACTATGGACAATGAAAATATGTACACGATCGCTAGTTTTTAGAGAACGGTACTGGGGGGAATGAGATGCTGAAGGCCTATTGGATGCTGGGAACATTCTCCAAGAGAGGCCTCCTTGCTCTGTTGCTCCACCATGGCTTCTTTCCTGCCCCACATGTTTTCATCTAATTTTGGTTGTACAGTATTTAGATCTAACCCCTGTAGCTGGGCCATGTCAAGCTATTTTGAATAAACCCAATAGGGCAGGGCAAAGACTTTTAAAAAATATATAATTCTCCAATCTCTGTGGAGTTATGGGATAGGCTTTGGTGCCCTTCAGTTCATACAGGGGGCAGGTTTGATTCATCCTGTTTTGTCTCATGCAAAAAATAAAAATAAAAATGTAATTTAATGTTGCCACAACAGTAGACTATTTGCATAGCATGTAGATAATACAGACTTATGTTTAGTGTTTTTCCCTTCATCCTGTTGGTCTCTAAAGTGTAGGGTTTTCCTCATATATTGAAATTATTTCATAAGAACCCACAGGTGAGCAAATTGCTTTCTGTTGCAGTCATGATGCAGGCAGCCCTTTAACTACTGAGCTTGTATCAATATTATTTTTGTTGCCATGCAGGGTATTTTTAACAGCCTGTGTAGAGAGGTAGTGGTAGGTTTAACAGGCCATCTGCCATCCCCCCTTGAAGGGGAAATGTTTTTGTCAATTACTTTAATTAATTCACAAAACTATTTCCTGGTCTGCCATCCTCATACAATTTCTCTATCTACTGTCAATAGGATGGGAATGAAATGTACAAGGAAGTCCAGGCTGCTCCACATGGTAGATGCAGCCTTGCATGAAATTTTCAACAGCTCATGACGTCAAATTGTCACCCTCTCTTTACCTTGTTCTATTTTATTTTCCAAGAATTTCCCAGGCTGCATTTCATTTAACGCCATGGAATCTTTCAGAACACAATTACATTGGTTATTATTTCTAAAGAAATCTTTGAGGGAAGGAAGGAGGATATGAGACAGGAACTTTAGGACTATCCATTTCTAAAGGAGGATTTGAACACTCAGACCAGTAGAAGTTTGGCTGTGGATTCTGGAAGCTGGCATCTTCACTATCAAACAGACCCTGACACCATCTGCAATACCTTCTGCCCCATTCCACTGGGGAGAAGAGAACATGAGAAGAGAAGTGCTGGATCAGACCAAAGGCATATCCTTCTGTTCTGACAAGGGCTAACTAGGGCAAAGCCCTCTCCTACTGACATACTGTTCTGACAGGGGCCAGCTAGAAGCTTATGTGAAACCTGCAAGTAGGACATGAGTGCAAGAGCCCTCTTCCACTATCATACTGAAGAAACTATGTAGCCATGACAGCTACTAATGCTTATCCTCCATCCAATGTCAGATCCTCTTTTAAAGCCATTCAAATTGGTGGCCATCACTACAGCACAGTCAATCACTTAGTTTGTGCATTGTGGGAAGACATACTTCTTTTCAGTCTGTCCTGAATCTCCTATCATTCAGCTTTCTTTGCAAGATTCTGAATTCTAAGGCCCATATAAATGGTGAAAATACCCCTTAAGGAATTTGCTGGGACTCCTACCAGTCTAAACAGGATCCAGTGTCCATCCACACTATTTGGAAGGGGTGGGCAAAATGGCAAAAAAAAAAAAAAAAAAAAAAAGGGGGGGGGGTAAAAGCCTGAGCATATTTCCTGGTATTTTTTCACAAACTGTGAGGTGTGTGCGCATTTTTGTTCGTTTGGAATAATAAAAAACTTGAAGGGAAGCACAAAGCTGATTTGCCGGGTGAGAGCAAGGGCGGGACTTGCTAGGAGGGCAAGCAGCTGCTGCCATGTTGGATTTTCGCCTCAGTGATCGCTCGCTAAGGCAATAAAAAGGATAAACATTTTCTGTTTTGCTTTGGAGAATCGCTCTATCGCACCAGCGCACCTTGGGATAACTTTAAAAAAACAACAACGGCAGTGGTGAAGAATCTCTCTCTGGCTTTTCTTCGCAAACAAAGATTCAGAAAGGACTCATCCCGCGCTTTCTGCAAGCACGCTGATGACTGAAAAGGCCAATCCAAGATAAACACGTCCGGTTGCAGAAAGCACAGCAGAAGGTCTCTTTGGGTGATGTGTCCGGGTTGTGATTCTTTCTGCGTTGTCGTTTCTCTTCAAGACTTGTTTGGCGTGAGTTCTCAAATATGGCTGCAGCATTGTGGATAGTGCATCTCCATGCCTCCCAATGTGAGGCCAGGGTGGACCATTGTTGGTGATAAATTTGGCCAAGCCTGAGATGTTGTTTCAGGGAGTCCTTGTATCGCTTTTTTGGAGCGCCCCTCTTACGCTGACCCGTGGCGAGTTCACCGTAGAGTACTATTTTTGGGAGGCGATGGTCCTCCATCCTAGAAATGTGCCCTGCCCAGCGCAGCTGTGTTCTCACTTACAACTCCTCGAACGCTTTCATCAGTGCTGTATACACACAATCCTAAATATATACTGGACTGACTATGTGAGGAATGTTGCTGTCCTTGAGCAAGCAGGGATCACCAGCACTGAGGCCATGATATTGAGAACACAGTGGTGAAGAACTAACACAAATAAATCACTCATGACCGTGAGGAATGCAAGGCTTATGGGGACTTTTGAGACCAGAAAAACCATTTGGACATGTTGCTGCTGCCAATACTATGAGGTATTTGGGATTTTTTTCCTCTCGTGTTGATGGGCCCCTAGATTTATGGGAGAGCTTTTTCCATTTCACTTTCTCCACACTTTTTACACATTTGCCATGTCTCCAGGGGTTGCCCAAACCTCCCACTGCTTGAGGCAGTAAGTGAAGCACTGGTTTGTACATCATGTGAACCCCACCCAACTGTGGGCATGCATGACAGCACAGCCAGCCAAACAACTAGCTGTGGTGGTGTCATCTCTACACCTTTCCCATCCTGAAAGGAAAAGAAAGGGATGACAGAGAACATGTTGATGGTGGCATTGCCAGTTCTAGTATTCATGATATGTGTTCGAAGAGGAGGAGGCTTGAAGTGATCAGCTATTTTTTTTTAAATACCTTGTTCCCAGAAGTCCTGGGAGGAAAGGGACTGTGGGAGGGATGACCTGGAAAATTGCCCAAACAAGAGTTGAGAAGGATGCAAAGTAGCATTGCCAGAGTCAAAACTGGAGAGAGTTCATCTGCCTCTAATGGCTGTGTAGAAGACAAGCAAACAGGGAACAAGTAACACTTGCTGAAATTCCCACTTTTACACAACCAATGTGTAGACATTTTCTATTGTGCAGAAGTAGAACTCCTGTACCTTGCGTAGAAAAATAGTAACCATTAAAGGTACAAGAACCATCTCCAATTTTCAATCTGGCAACCTTACGTCTTTATCTAAAGAAGTCAGCAGTGCAGCAGCATTAATCACAAGAGTGTGGCCCAAACTCACTCATTACCTGAAGAAACAGGAGTGAAGTGCCAGTTCTTCCCATCACACTACCAATTGACATCCCTCATCCCACCCCAATGCGGTGGAAGCTGCAGCTACAGCTGGCTCCCCCTTCCTGCTTGCTTGTATTGAAACTGCCGTTCAGGCTGAAAAAGCCTTCTGCCACCCTCAGTCTTCTCCACACTGCGGAGAAGACTAGCAATGGCAGCAGTTTTTGTACACTGCCCTCCAGAATACTCTGGGCACCTTGTAGTGGCAGTGGCTGTCAGAGCCAGCTTTCACTGCCCTGGGCCTCCTCTGAAGCCCTTCTGGGCACTCTGAGGCCGCAGCACTTGTCAGAGCACAGAAAGCCAGGGTTGCCTGAAGCCTTTGGATGCTGCCATTTCAGGGTGCTTTAAATGCCTTGAAGCAGCAGTGCCCATCAGAGCCAGCTTCCACCTACTTCCTGACATCGCCACCCTTCCAATAATTCATCAATTGGATACATTTCATAAATTGGCTTATTAGTTGATGCTTCACGAGGATTGTGGGAAGCTGCTTGCTTCATGCCCTTCACTATTTCGCAGATGAAAACTGGGGGCCAAGCAACATCAGAATGTGGTCAAGATGTCACAAGCTATTTAATGAGTAAGAACACAAGCTAGGAAAGGCTGCAGCAGTTTGCTTTTGCCTGAGTGTACTGAGAAGGGCAAGATCTTGCCACCTCTTCCTCCTCTCTTCTCCCCCAGTTGAGTTGAGTGTAAACTCCTTTTGCACTTTGATCTCAGTTTGCAGCATTTGAAATAAGGTAAGGACAAAGTGAGAGGAGGAGGGAGAAACAGGGACATTTTAAAAGCAGTTGAAAAGTGAGACAAGGATTAACTGGGACTATCCCTGCCAAATCAAGACAGCTGGAAGGTATGCTGCTTTAGTTGTAAACAGCTTGGTCACTGGATCCTGGTTTGTCTCTGCTTCACAAACGTTGCCATCTCTTTGGGATCATCATAATATACTTGTGAGACATGGGTGTGCTACCATAGAAAGCCAGTGCTAATGACTAAAGTTTAAGATACTTCCTCTCAGAGCTTTCATGTCAAAATACATGGGAAACAATGAAAAGCCTAGCCAATGGACTAGTTAATGAACACTAAGACCTACCTTCTGGAACCCCATCATTCATTCATTCATTCATCCATTCATTCATTTGTATTTTAATGATTTTATGGTATATATTGTATTTTAATTCATGTTGTACCTAGGTTAGAGGTGGGAAATAAATAAATAAATAAATTGATATGCCATTTCCCCCCAGAGTTAGAACCAAAGTGGCTTACAAAAGGCTAAAACAAGATACACTAAAACCTGATAATAAAAAAAGTTAAAACACAAACAGTAAATTTACCCCCCAACCCCATAAAAAGTCTCTCTGTAACCAAATTCATTATTAAAATTATTAAATGCCTGTTGTAAGAAGGTTTTTCCTTCCTGGCGAAAGGACAGCAGAGATCGAGCCAGGCCAGCCTTCCATGGAAGGGAATTCCATAATTTGGGATTAGCCATGAGGAAGGCTCTCTCTGGTGTAAGTAAAAAAAAAAAAAAGGAAGACACAAAACACAGTAGAGAACGCCATCATTAGAAGCCCCTGGAAAATCTAGCAAATGAAGCAAGGTGATGGTGTGATAAAAGCCCTGCCTGAAATTGCCCTCTGAACGTAGGTAGCCACATGTCTGTTGCAGTGTAGCCCAATGTTGATTTCCCTTATGCGTGGAAAAGAAAGCTTTCATAATATTATTAGCTTGGCTGCTCTGGCTCTGGGATTTACTCACATTTGAAAGAAGTGGAGTTAATTAAAATTAAACAAAGCCTGCCTGTCCTTGCATAGCTGAGTCCCTTTCCTGTGTCTCTGAGATGACAAAGAAGCTATGAATAACGGCTGCTCTGCTTTTTGTTGTCCTGTCATGCAAGAATAATGAAGGAAATATGATATCCAGGTGCAGCATGCCCAAAGGACGGGTGATGGAGGATGGCTCGCAGGAATACAGTAAAACCCACTCAGTATCTCAGTATACATGGGCCAGCATTCTGTTAGTGGCATACACAAGTGTAAGCCCAACGTATGCCTGCATCACTTTTTTGGGGGGTGGGGTTCAACAGCCAGTGTTCCTCCCTCTGCAATATTCAAATACTGCAATACCTGCAATACCCAGGACTCACCCTTTCATCTGGCTATGGCAGCATAGCCGGATACATCTCCAATCCTGTCCACTCTCCATTAGCCACCAGGGGGTTGTGTGTATGGGGCTGTGATGGCTAAACAGTGAGGGGTCAAGAGGAAAGAGGCAGTGTAGTTCTGCCTATGGAACTTCTATGCCAAACTGTGCAGTAAAGGATATTGGACAGAATGTAGCAGAAGGTTGCAAAGATCAGGATGGCAATAGTAGTTTTGTACACATAGGCAGACTCCACCCTAACTTTTAATTTCATACTGCTTTGGACATGAAAATGGACACCTGGCTGTGTATACACACAGCACAATTATAGCATGTTGTGGCTCCTTGCTATGGAATGCTAGGAATTGTAGTTTGCTGAGATTCCCCGCTAGAGTACTCTAGCAGACTCCCATGAGTTCCATCAGAGAATTCTAGTTACCCTTCATCAAGCTACAAATCCCAAGATTCCATATGATGGACCCATGGAAGTTAAAGTGCTATCAAAATGCTATAATTGTGAATGTACCCTAGCTGTAACATGACTAGAAGGTGAAGCAAGGGGTCAGTTCCCACATTGCACTAGTTGATGCATATACCTAAAACAGAGTAGGAATCATGCAGAAGTTGTTGGACTACAGTTCCCAGCAGTCTGAGCTGGCATAGCCAATGATAAGAAAAGCTGGGAGTTGCAGTCCAGTAGCATCTGGAAGGCTGCATAATTCCCAACCCCAATCTAAAGCATTGTACGCTAAGAATCCAATTGTTAATTTCAGCTGGAATAGACCCATTGAACAATGGGATTTTAGTAACTCCACATTTGTGCTTATTTTATTCTGGCAACAACTAAAACCATGGATTTTTATTAAAGTGTTTGGGGCCTAATGATTTTTATCCAGTTCAAAGATATGTATGGTTTTATACTCTTATAACTTCTTTTTAAAAATTGCCATGCTGTTTAATACTTTTTATTATTGTTTCTTCTTTTAAAATGTTAAATTACTTTGAATTATTGAAGTAGATTTTATAGTATACTGCCCTGAGCATATTTTAATAAATATAGTAAATCCTTTTGGTTCAGTGGATCTGGTTTACCTGAGATGATACTGTAATTTGGATTTAGGCCATAATGAGAGGTAATATCATGTGTGGTGCTGTTTTTAAGGTTTTCTAGAGTTTGTATCTAGTCTTTAAATTCATTTTAACATTTTTAAGGTTTAATGTTTTAACTTATACATTATTTAATTGTTTTTGAAATCTAATATTTATATTTTTATTTTAGCTTTTGTATTGTTTTTAAATTGTACTGTTTTAAATGTGTTAGTCACCTTGAGTCCCAAGGTGAGGGATAGACAGGGATAGACAGCATGGTCCCCTACAGATGTTTTAAACTATTATTCCCCAAATCCCTCACAATTGATAATGCTGTCTGGAATTGATATACAGTACTTTATAGTCCAAAACCTCTGGAGTACCATTTTGTCTACACCTGCCTTAGATCAAGAGTCGGAAATCTGTGTCTCTCCAGCTGTTGTTGGATTGCAGTTCCCATCTGTCCTAGCCAGTATAGCCAATAGTGAGGAATGCTGGGAGTTGCAGTCCAAACAACACCAGGATGGATACATGGTTCCCCAGGACTGGTTTAAGGAATTTGGGGGGGGGCATGCAATGCTTTATTTTGGAGGGCCCATATGTTTATCTCAGGTCAATGTAACCTAACTCAACCTAAGCTATTCACAGTATAGGATATAAAGATTATTACTAATAATGTTTTTGCAGGAGGAGGGTTACTATGGGGCCCCCCACAATGATGAGGCCCCCTGCAGATGCTGACGCTGCTGGTGCCTTAAACCAGCCCTGTGGTTCCTAATTTTGCCTCAGAGCAATCATTTTATTGTTGAATCCCATGCAACACAACCTCTTCCTACCAATGACTTCACCTTCCTGTTGTGGTGTGCCTTCAAGTTGTTTCTGATTTATGACGACCCTGAAGCAAACCTATCATGGGTTTTTCTGAGGCTGAGAGTGTGTGATTTGCCCAAGGTCACCCAGTGGGTTTTCCTGGCTCAGTGGAGATTTGAGCCCTGATCTCCAGAGCTGTAGTCCAACACTCAAAGCACGACACCATGCTGGCTCCACCTTCTACCCCAGCCCTTTTCTCTCCCCCTGCTGAGCAGGCCAACATTCTCCATGGTCTATTCTTTGAAAACGGCAGGCAACCGTTCACTGACATCAGATTTTTTCCTCCCTGAAAAGAAAAGCAGAATCCCCCTAATTAGTTGCATGGATTATATTATGTGTCACATCTGAGGAAGCTTTGCTTTGAAGCTAACTCTCCCACTACAAAGCTTGTCTAACCCTTATGACAAGTTAAATCAAACAAGAAGAAATAAACATCTATTGCCAAGAAGAGAGCAAGAATGGAACAAAATTAATGAGTTCATATTGAGTCTCTGAGCTTTGTCAATGTCTCACAGGAATCTCTCTTTCTTCTTCTGTCATGGTTATGTTTCACTGATGCTTTCAAAATTTGGGGTTATAGGGCTTTATCAGACAAGCCCCTTTAAATGTTCTTTTGCTGGCATTAAAAATTCATTTTTATGCCAGCAAAGAACGCTCCCCACCACACTTATCTTCTCTCCCAGCAAGGCTTCTCTGGCAATGAAAGAGGAAGTGAATGGAGCTCCATTCACTTCCTCATTCAAAATCCCACGGATTCTCATGAGAAGATGCTTGTGTGGGAAATTCAAAAAACAAAGCAAAAAGAACACTAAAAAGTTACACCAAGCACCTAAACACACTAAAAAAAACTTCCAAGTAACCGAGGGCTGTCGCGATCTCACTAAAGCACCACGGGGGATCAATTGATGGCTTCAGCTGTCAATAAAAAGGTACAGGTTTTGGCCAGGACATAAACATAAAAGGCGACATCGTGTGGTATGCACACCCTATTGCATTTATGTGGCATCGTTATAAAGCTGTATTTAGTGTGTCTGATAAAGTCTGTAGTACCATTTTCAGGTTACCAAATAAATATTTTTTGGTATTACTGGGTACGGGCTAGTGTAAAGTAAGAGTATGTAAAAATTCTTTCTTTTTAAGAAAACAGAGATCAAGAGAGAACAAATCACAAACGTGCAAATAAATCCATTATAATAAATAAAAACACAATACAATAAAACAAACATTTCTATGATCACAATACTTATTACTCCAGGACAATACGACATGAATCAATATTACCACAAATCTGCCTACTCATTTTCTCAAAATGTGATATTAAAAAATAAATTGATTTTGTCATTAATGCTATACCTCAAATGTGTTTAAGCTGTTTAGAGTATTGATTCTCTCCCCCCTTTACTGATTTGTAGAATACTTATTTTTAAAGCAATTTGTAATGCTAATAAAATGTCAATTATATCTACATCATTTTATAAATAACAAAGTCATTTTTCAGATCTATAGCAATACTATTTACCAGTATTTATTAAATGGCTCTTAATCCTTCTCTCTAGCATGTGGAAATAATAGAACTGTTCCTGAGAGTACAAAAGCACATCACATAACAAAACAGAACATCTCCAGCAGATGCCTGATGTTGTGTGATAACATCTGATATAACAACCTGAACAATGTGGAGTGAGGTTCCACTGGTGTAACATCTTAATCCCCACCCCACCCCTTGTTCAACCAACATTAATCGTGATGGAACTATTATGTGCATTAGATTTTCTGTACAGTTTGTCCTGTATTGGCTTCTTCAGATTCAGTAACTAGCAGTTTCAGAGTAAAACAGAAAACTTTATTGGTACAGTAATCTAAAGAACTATCTTTACAATATAGTTGCTCAGAATGAAACTTAATTACAAAGCATTAGGTTCAAAATATTTACAATCTACAAAATCTGGTGGGCTATACAGTCATTGGCTGTCCATCATCCCCACTCCCCGTTCCCATCGAGTGGGCTCATCCCATTTTTCTCAGTGCAAAGACCAAGTGCAAACTTTAATCAAACAGTTACAGACATAAAATATATCCTCCCTTCTTTCAGTTAGACTACAGATTCATTAGCAAGTACAGTTGTCCCTTCACATTCGCTGGGGTTTGGTTCTAGGACCCGCCCATGAATACCCAAATCCTTGAATACTCAAGTCCCATTATATGCAATGGCATAGCAAAATGGTGTCCCTTATATAAGATGGCAAAATCAAGGTTTGCTTTTTGGATTATTATTTTTTTTAAGAATATTTTCAAGTCGTGAATACTTAAATCCATGAATGCCAAATCTGTGAATGTGGAGGGACAACTTTACAAAGGAATGCAAACACAGTCAGCTACAAAGCGATAGAAACAGAACTGAAGTTGGCAGGAGAAGGTCATGTCCAGGACCAATCCTGACACAGGCCCACTCGTCTAATGATGTAAAATATCCATGGTTTCTTTCCCATTTACTCACAAAATACCCACTGGAAATTATCTCCATTTTACAAGAAAGGCTAACATTTACTTAGCAAACCTATTGCTTTGGAAGTTAACTAAGGAGCACATGAAGATTTTAATTTCACCCTCTCCTCTTTGGCTATTACATTTCAAGAGAAGAGCTCATAGTCAATGTCTTAACTGAAGATACTGATATAATGGGTTTTGCACCCACGCATTTCCAAAATTATGTCCTCAAAAATGCAAGATAATTATTTATAGCAAGGTTTTTCTAAGTAAATAAGTCCTTATTCTGCCAGGGAAAAGTGCCTTGCAAGATACTTATAATAAAATCTAGATATATTAAAGGAAAAAGAGGATTAAAAATGTTTCAATGTGTGTCATACTCCCAGTATATTTAAATCACACTCCCAGTATATTTCAATTTGTGCCACACTCCGGTATGTTGTGCCACAGTACTTGCTTCCCCCGTCCCTGAAAAAAATCAAGTAACTTCTATTCTGCCTTAATTAATTTTCCCATTCCCTCCCTGCAAAACTGAACAGAGGTCAATGGTAAACATTTCGTGTTAGGAACTCCCAATCCCCCTTACAACTTTTCTAATACAGAATAGGAATTGCTAGTGTGGTTTTTAAACCATATAATGGTTTGTATCCATTTTATCATATATTGACAATCCCCAAGTTTACAGATTTTGAATCCTTCTACATATTCTTGCTGTTGTAAACTCAATATTTGATTTCCAAGCTCCTCTTCTTGCCTCTGAGGATTTCTTGTTTAATTCTGAAGTTATTAACAAATACCTCCTCATCTTCACAACAAACAAAAAAGCATCATCTGTTCATCTTAACACATGGATAGGTTGATAGGGGAGGAGGGACACATTCAGATATTTGGGTCCCCAAAGAGTTAACACCTTTAAAGTTAAACATTGCCATCTTGATTGGACTTGTCAGGGAAAAGGCAGCCATGTAATTCATTAAAAATTGATGCAAAATGGATTCTTCCTAGAATCTAGATTCTAGATGGAGTCAGAATTCTGAATTGCAGCAATAAAAACTAAGCTGGGGAAAAATGAGATTCTGCTCTGGACAAACCTACTGTAGATGTGTGTGCCTGCCTACAATAAGCAAGGCAAACAGCAGCTGCCCCCAGGATCCTGTACATAAACCTACGCATAAACAGAAAAACAAAAAAGGGGAAATCAGTTTAGCCTGGCTCACCAGCTACTCCTAGTATGTTAAAAAAAGCATAGGTCTATAAGTATGGCCATCAAAATGGAAATCATAAGAAAAGTGGAGACTAGTGAAAGAAAATCTTACTCCTGGATACATTTTGGAGGAAGCTTTCAAGCAGTCTCTAGAAGGTTCAAAATGTGTTTGTCTACTTATGCAAGGCTTAATTGTCCAGGTTGTTTCATTTGACATGTGTATATTGTTAGTTTTGAATAAAAAAAGTTTGCTAAACATGTTGAAACCCTTTTCTTTTTTTATGGTGTAGGAACCTACCCCTATCCTTTCGATGTTATTTCTGCTCTGGCATCAAATTCTCTGTTAAAGAAGTAATATCCAGGAACACATATACAGTACCTCTGTTACCCAAAGCTTTAGAGACTCACCCGTGATGCCAAAATCTATCTGGGGGAATTATTAGCTCAAAGGGAAGCCTGTGAGAGGTGGGTAACTTCGGGATCTTTTCACCTATATATACCAATACTAACTGTACATAGCACTCCAGTTTAAAGTGAAATAGAGCATTTTTGTTGGAAATAACACAAAGCAAACTCACACACACAACACACATTTCTAAAAACCACACAAGGCTATCAAAGAGTAAGGCAGAAACCTGGGACAGAGGAAGAGATTTGAGAATATAGGATGATAGTTACCAGTCTTGAAGAGCAGAGTTTCATTCAGCGAAGATTCTCAGACAAGCATCTGAGGATGGCACAGGAAGTTCCGATCCAGGGGCGCACTGAGAAAGAGAGTGGCCAGGTTCGTCCACCATGGCACATCTTTATTGTTGGGGAACTAATATTTATACCCTGTTTCATATCCTCAAGGGGTACTCTGTCTAGGACAAAGCCTGGTTATGGTCTTCCCACTGGATAGTCAAAGGAAATCAAAATTTAACTGATTGTGTTTATGGCTGAGAGATAGGAATTGATGAGTTTATAATAGCCTCACAAGGCTGGGCAGGAGAGGGTAAGAGGTGAGATTTTCTTAGGAGTAGATTTGGGAATGCTTTGGTTGAATGACTCATTGCTGAGGGTGCCCAGGAAAGGATTAGCACATCCCTCCTTAACAACTATGTTTACTACGAGGCTTCTGCATAATCCCAATATGGGCTTCTTTGCCAAAATATTTCTAAGACACATCCCAGGTCACTGTGACCTCCACCTGACCTTTTTGGGTTGCCTCAGCCAACCTGACCCCAAAAAGTGTCCAATACTTCCAATTACGAGATATCATGGGGAGAGCAGTAGTAGGGCATACTAACGCCTCGTTAACTGAGGTATACCTGCATTAATTCAGAGCAGCTGCATTCTGTATTATCTGATTGTTTGCTCTGTATCTCCAAGATGAGGAAGTGCATCAAAGTAGACAAACAGAGAATGTGAAATAACAGAAATAACATGGAAAGGATAGGCGTAGGTTTCCTACACCATAAAAAAGAAAAGCCAGACTTGCAAATTAAAGCTTACATGTACCTTTCAATGACCAATCACAAAGCAAAGCACACTATGTGCAATATAAGCAGTGGAGGATGATCACATGCTATGATAAAGAGACATCTTTCACTTCCTCAAGTACCTCTTCAAAACACATTTTAAAAGTATTTTCTAGTTAGACCCTGGAATTTGACCAAGGAAAAGGTGAGGACTGAAGGTAATTTTAGTAAACAGATTACCACAAATCTGACACATGGCAAAATTTTTCTGAATGCATAGCAGAATGGATGACAGAGAAGAGCATTCTACAGGTGTGATGGAGGAAGAGCTCATGTTAGGGCTGATTAGTTAACTATATGGCTTTGGAATTGCAGCTGGCTGAATCCAAATGAGCAAGATCATACAAAGAATATAGGTTATAAAAAAAGGCAAGATAAATGGTTCCTGCTTTGTTGGAACTGGTTGAAGAGCTCTCACCTGCATGACAGGCCTTTGAGCTGTGCTTACTCATATCTTAAACTACAAAGCCAGGTTGATTTCACAGCGCTTTAATATATTTTCCTTGATGTGAACATGTTATGTTTTCCACTTGGTTATTATAGTGAAACCATCAGCAGCCCATTATTGACTGTGATTATGAATTTGATTATTTTGAGTCCACAAAAAAGAGACAAAGACGTCATGGAAGTGCTAAGTGGAAATAAAGTACAGTGCTGCTTTATGTGTGGTTATTGGAGACAGGATAGTTAGTGGGAAATGCCACTGTATTATATTTACCCCTTTAAAAAGGTAAAAGCTATGAACTGAAAAGTTTAATGTTGAGAAGGGGACATTTATCGTAATTATGTTGATTCTAACTTGACATTTAAATTAATGTGATATCATTGCACTGAAAATCTTACTGGAATGCAGGTGAAAAATCCCACCCATGATTTTACTCCTTCCTCTTCTCTCCTTGTCTGTTTTGAACTTGGGAAAGAAGGAAACAGCTGCATGAATCTGGGAAAACCCCATTTCTCACCCATCCACTGGGAGGAAATGAATGAGGTTAAAAAGAAATATTGGAAGACAGAAGTATGAAGGAAACAAAAACTTTAATAAATATACACTAATCTGTATCTCAAAATGACAGGACACCATTCCTCATCCCCATAAACAAAGCCTAGACCATTCCACTTCCTACCAACAACTAACTTTTTGTTGTAGTTATATGCATTCAAGTTGACTCTGATTCATGGTGAACTTATCATAGGGTTTTCTTGGCAAGATTTATCCAGAAGAGGCTTGCCATTGCTTTCCTCTTAGGTTGACACGAGTGTGACTTGACCAGGGTCACCCAGTGGCTTTCCATGGCTGAGCAGGGCTTTGAACCTTGGGATCCCAGATTCCTAATCCAACACTGAAACCACTGCACCACATTGGCTCTCATCTTCAACCGTGTTCCACAAAAATAATTATAAGAAGAAACAGAGATTGACCAACAGAGTCCTATTTAATTTTTTCTTCATCTCCACTTACTTTTCTAGTTATCCCTGTTTCTCCTTGTCACTATCCTTTGTTGTTCTGTGTTGCCCTTCTTCTTCTTTCTTCTTCTTCTTCTTCTTCTTCTTCTTCTTCTTCCTCTTCCTCTCTTTCCACTCTCCCTCCCTCTTAAGTTATCACTTCTCCATACAGTATGTTTTTTCCTTCTTCCTTGTGCCCACTCCACAACTCTAGTGTCTCTAGTCTCATGTGATTTCTTGATATCCAGGCCTCAGGATAAAAAGTATATTTACACAGTTGTGGGAGTAGGATGGAATGTAATAGGATCCAAAAAGATGCAAATCATGATCCTTGCCCTAAATCTTCAAAGGGCTACATAAGGTGATACAGGTCTTTCAGATCTTTACAGTGGTCAGTTAGTGTTGATGTGTGAAAGCAATAAATCTGCTTACCAAAAATCAGTTTCCCTGGGTTCAGAATCTTCTCTGAGAAGATTCCTTTTGTTATATGTGCAGTAGTGAGGACTCGTCTATGAATACATATAGTGTGCCGTGAACACAATGGCTTTGTTTGTACCTCTGCTAATGGATTAGAATTTGTGAATACAATTCAATTCAGCTGTTTTGCTTTCTGGTCTTCCTTTGAAATTTCCCTGTTCAAGAACTGCAATCTTTAAATCTCATACTGTATGTCCAGGGAGGTTGAAATGTTCTGCAATTGGTTTTTGGGTATTTGCACTTCTAATGTCTGATTTGTGTCCATTTATCCTCTTGCATAGAGACTGTTTGTCCAATGTAGAGTATAGAAGGGCACTGCTGGCATAGGATGGCATATATCACACTGGAGGAAGAACAAGTGAATGTATTTCTGATTTTGTGGATGATATTATTGGCCCCTATAAAATTGCTCCCAGAGTAGATATGGGGACAGAGTTGGCATCGGGGTCTTGTCCCCGATCCATGTTATGCATCCTGTTGTAAGTGAGTAGTCATTTAAGATTTGGAGGCTGTCTGTAGGTCAATAAAGGCCTGCCTCCCAGAGCTTGTGAGAGGGTTGTGCCATTCTCTAGAATTGGTTGTAGCTCACTGACATTTGTTTGAGTGGTCCCAGCTGGGGACTGAGGGGTGCTGGACAGCTGTACAATGCAAATCTTACAGGCTCTCTTTTGTCATGTTCTCAAGCTAGATTGAGTATGGCAATCTGCTCCCTCCAGTATCTATATGTCAGAGCTGGGAAAAGTTACTTTTTTGGACTACAACTCCACAGACCATCCTGGTTGGGGGATTTTAGAAGTTGTAGTCTCTGCCCACCCCCCAAAAGCTTTCTCAAGTTCTACTTAGTTTCCCTTTTTAATAAAATGTAGCCACAATGGTCTACTAATTGATTTTGGGATGTCATGAAGAGGCAGCAAATGGTTAGTTATGATAATCACAGTGAACTCGCCATGGGTCAGCATAAGAGGGCCGCTCCAAAAAAGCTTTACAAGGACTCCCTGAAATAACATCCCAGGCTCAGCCAAATTGATCACCAACAGTGGTCCGCCCTGGCCTCACATTGGGAGGCTTGGCGGCGCGCTATCCACAATACTGCAGCCTTATTTGAGAGCTCACACTGAACAAGTCTTGAAGAGAAACGACAATGCAGAAAGAATCACAACCTGGAATCATCACCCAAGGAGACCTTCTGCTGTGCTTTCTGCAACCGGATGTGTTTATCTCGGATTGGCCTTTTCAGTCATCAGCGCGCTTGCAGAAAGCGCGGGATGAGTCCTTCCTGAATCTTCATTTGCGAAGAAAAGCCAGAGAGAATTTCTAGATACTATAATTTTAAGAATATTTTGTATTTAACCTAGGAGAGTATAGTGTGTTAGTGCTGTGGATTCATGGCTCTAAAACAGGACCAACTCTATAGATGATTGTAGTAAGATTTTTTTTTTTTTAAAAAAACCTTTTAATGGTTCAGGAAATCTACTCCAAGCTAGAACAGAAACTCCTAAAGTTGAAGTTGATATGTGCAAGCCTGTTCAGGCAGCTATTATGGGGGGTTCCATGTGTTACCTTTGAGAAGAGACATAAAAACTAAGTATAGTAATTTAGTTCAGTTTATTTGCTATAGTATTGGTTGGTTTAATTGCCAACAAAAATAACTGGTCTGGACTGGGGTGGGGAGGCACGAACTTTCACATGCTGGTGGGGATTTACTCCTCCAGTTCAGGTAGCAAAAAATCACGGGCCAGTCTTGGTTCCCTTGCTCGTGAGCTTTTGCAGACAATTAACTGAAACACACAGGTTGAGATTTAGAACTGCTGTGTCACATTTCAAGGAATGTAATTAGACCTTAAGAAGATGGAAGAATTATGCTCCCTTAAACCTGTTTTTGCAAAAGAGATTTAGTACTTCATGTCTTTCCTCCTAACTGCTTCATGCCCTTGTTTTGTCCTCAGCTATGGATGTGCCACTTTGTTAATGTGAAAAAGGTAGAGGGGAGAATCATGGTGACACAAGAGAACTTTTCTGTCCTTACATATGTATTTATTTAAAACATTGATAGATTCCCTTTTAGAGTAAAACTATCAAAGGCAGCGGCTGACACATAAACTTAGAAAGATTTAACAGCAATACCAGGGTTTTGAAAAGTTACTTTTTTGGACTGCAAGTCCCAGAATCCTCCAGCCAGAACAGCCAGTGGACATGATGGCTGTGGAATGGGATTTTGTGTGAATTTATTATATAAAAAAAGTAACTTTACCAAGCTCTGAACAAAAACCATAAAACACCACATTAATCAAATTAGTGATGCTATGAATTTGCTCAGATGTTTTCTATCTGAAATGAAGCAAAGCTTTCTCATCATGAATGATCTTGAGAGGTCTGGAAAAGATTTTACAGCTGCCTGATTAGCTCCCTTCTTTACTGTAGCCCTTAGGTAATTAATCTTGTCTTCCAGTGAAAAGAAGATTAATTTCAAATAAAACAGTGACAGCTGGTGGCTTTCTCCATGTTAGTGAAATGATAAATCTGTTCTGGGCTTTAGTCTGAAGTTTAAAGGAGCTGTACAAAGTGCTAAATCTATTTTGAAATTCAGCCTTAGATCTAGAATACATTCACCATCATACTAAAATGGAAGCACTAGTGACCACTGAAGTAGACCCTGGGGTACTGCATTCAAAGCAATGTAATGATGCACTGCCTGTCTACTTCAGTCCTGGGGGATCCTCAAGAAATGCCCACTGTGCCAGAAAACTTTATGGGTCTTATTTCTAGCCAAATAAACTGTTGTAGTTGTTATGTGAGAGCCAGCATTGTACAGTGGTTTGAACATTGTACTATGACTGGAAACCAGGGTTAATCCCTGCTCATGGATGGAAACCCACTGGGTGACATTGGGCAAGTCACTCTCTCTCAGCCTCAGAGGAAGGCCCAGACAAGTCCCCTCTAAACAAATCTTGGCAAGAAAACCCCATGATAGCTTCGCCTTAGGGTTGCCATAAGTCAGAAACAACTTGAAGGCACACAATAGCATCAAGTTGTTACATGCGTTCAAGTTGACTGCAACTTATGGTGACCCTTTCCTGGGGTTTTCTTGGCAAGATTTGTTCAGATGGGTTTGGCAATGTCTTCCTCTGGGGCTGAGAAAGTGTGACTTGCTGAAAGTCACGCAGTGGGTTTCCATGACTCAATCCCTGGTCCTCCTGAGTCCTAGGACATTTTCAGACAGCGTTTTAGCATGCCTACCGTGGGAGGAGCTCCCGGGAGAGGGACAGCGCTCTTGCGTGGCAGGGGGTCATTTTCGGACGCCGCCGTCCCTCTCCCAAAACCATCAGTGTCACTTCCGTGAAGCTTCAGAAGCCGCAGAGCCATATTTTAATCATGGAAGTTGCCCGTGATTAAAATATGGTTCTGCGGCTTCTGAAGCTTCACGGAAGTGACACTGATGGTTTTGGGAGAGGGACGGCGGCGTCCGAAAATGACCCCCTGCCACGCAAGAGCGCTGTCCCTCTCCCGGGAGCTCCTCCCACGGTAGGCATGCTAAAACGCTGTCTGAAAATGTCCCTAGTCCAACATCAAACCTACCTCATTTTGGCTCTCAATCAAATAAATGTGTACCTACCATAAATGACCCTAGTCACAAGTCAAGAAACCTTGTTTGCTATTCAAGTCAAGCATTCTTAGGCTGCTATCTCATATACACTTACTTGGAGGTAAGTCCCACTGAACTCAATGAGACTTATTTCTGAATTGCAGTGTTATAATATTTACAGTACAATCCTAGTTATGTGCCTTTGTTGTTATGTGCCTTCAAGTCTGACTTATGGTGACTCAAAGGCAAACTTATTACAGGGTTTTCTTGGCAAGATTTGTTCAGAGGAAGTTTATCATTCTGCCTTCCTCTGAGGCTGAGAGAGTGTGATTTGCCCAAAGTCACCCAGTGAGTTTCCATGGCTGAGCCAGTATTTGAACCCTGGTCTCTGGAGTCATAGTGTAATGCTCAAACTACTACATTACACCGGTTAAGGTCTATGTCTACCCCTGAGATAAACCCAGCTAAGTGGGTATGGGACTGTAGTCTTATTGTACTAAATTATTGCCATAACGTACCCCTTGAATGTCTTGAAGATCCATGATTTCATCAGTGCAGGTGGTCCTTCCACTGATGCAGATTATCACTAGTTCATATCCAGTTTCTGTTCAGTGTTGGGACCAATGCATGAACTGATGCCCAACCTTCTGATGATGAGCCTCTCCATCTTTAGCTAAAGCACCAGTTTGCTACTGGTGTTGCAAATGAAGTCTTGTCATCTTAGCCTATGAGAACTCCATGCAACCTCCTCACCATAAGATGTGGCAGAATTGCACTCTATGGAGAATTACATGACATGCAGGATATTAAATATAGTCATTTATTAAGTGCACATAGCTCCAAGCAGTGGTGGCTGATGGCTTTCATGTCCGTGGGACTGTAAACCCACTCCAGGTTTTAGCTGGAGCCTGAAAGGAGCTAGCCAAGGTGCTGGACCCTATCTCCTAAATAGGTCCTACATGTCAGATAACTCCCTTAAAGTTAGAATAAAGCCCAGAATGAATTCATCAACCCATTGATATGGAAGCCATCAGCTGGCAGGCTGTGGTAAGAAAACTGTTGTGCAATATTCTTGAATCTTCCATTCTCCCCAATAAGTGACAGAGGAATGTAGGGGGAGGGATTGTACCAGACCTTGTGTGTGCAGATGGTCCCAGGTTCAGTCCTCATCTGTTTTGATCTCTGTTTAAAAGGATCAAGTAACAGGTGATGCAGGTGAAACGTCAGAAATAAACACTTCCAGAACATGGCCTCACAGCCCTGGAAAAAAAAAACAAGGAGAATCTATGGATGCCGGCCGTGAAAGCCTTCAACTTCCCAATCCACAGAGTGTCTGTTATTGATGTAGACCAAGGTAAGAGTTGTGTGGACCTCTGAATGTTGTTGAACTGCATCTCCCAAAAATCCTCACCATGTGCTATGCCAGGTAAGGATGCTTGGAGTTGCAGCTGAAGAGCATTTGGAGGTCTGCAGAATCCCCACCTTGGTGTAGATAACATTGGGCTAGATGGACAAACAGTCTGAACCAGTCTTAGGCAGCTTGATATGATGCTAAGCTAGCAGCTCATCCCCTGACAGACTCAAAGAAAGTGCAAATGCTATTATTGTGGTGCTACAAAGTACAGAAATCTCAACAATGTCTTTGAAAGTATTGCTAAGTAATTAGTTGCCCACAAGTATGAAAGAGTTTTGCTCCAGGAACCTGCAAGGGCTACCTTGCAGCTGCATTTCTGTAAACCAGAACTCATGAAGACCCTCACTTCTTTGCCTGCAAATTCTGACCCTTTAGCAGCAAGCATGAGGGGGTTGAGAAGGAGGTTTATTTAATGAGGTTTAGGAGGATAATGTAATTAGAAGCTGAGCTGCTAGAGCTTCTCAGAAAGGGTGTCAGCTGTGTGTTACAGCCAAAAAGTACACACCCAAGCTGGCCCACATGGCAAAACTCTCCTCTTCTTCAACCTGAAATTGGTCGGCTGACCTGGTTTCCAGAAGGACCTTGGCTGTCCAGCTTTCCCAAGGCCAAACATCTGCAGTGTGAGGTGGCCTTTTCAGTGATGCAGGCAGTGAAATCCCTTCTTATGGGAAATTAAATTAAAACTTACAATTTAATCATTTCTACAAGTAACATATCCAATTGTGGGAGGCTCAGAGTTTGGAAAGACTACTCTTTCTTTTCTACAGCTCTCAGAATACCCCAGACAACATGGCCTCCGACTTTTCCACAGTCCAGGCATGCTAGTTAGGTAGAGAAATACCCATCATGCCGATCATGAGGTTAAGCATAGCTGTAATAGTATACAACAATGTGTATGTTCCTTCAAGTTGTTGATTTATGGTGACTCCATGAATTTAGGCAAGAAATACTCAGAGGTGGTTTTGCCAGTTCCTTCTTCTGAAATATAGCCTATAGCACCTGGAATTCATTGGTGATCTCCCATTCAAGTATTAATCAGGGCTGACCCTGCTTAGCTTCTAAGGTCAGACACAATCTGGTGCCTTTAGGGTATTTAGGCATCCTAATAGTTTATATAAATGGATGTCTGTGAATATTTCCTCTGCTTTATTTTTGGTATCTTTACCTGCTTTTTATTATCTTCTCTTTCCACTCTGTTTACATTCTTCATACAATTCCAAGAGAGCCCAAACCCTTTCTTAGGTCCCGCCTGTACGGGGGGGGGGGGGATATGATCTCCTCCAAAGAAACAGCAATTTGCAGTACTGTGACCTGTCTTAATGGTCAAAAGAGCCCCCTTAAATTTTGCATGCCTCCTAGCCAAGATGGTGGCTGCGAGTGATTTACTCATTTTAAATCTGCCACTGCTCATTTTTTTTTTAAAAAAAACTGTTTACTATGGTGCACACAAGCAATACTTCATATTTACAAAAGAAAAAATAAGAAAAGAGAGAGAAAGATCACCGTTTTATCTATAGATTTTCCTTAGTTTTTTTCCCCCGGGCTGTGAGGCTGTGTTCTGGAATAGTTTCTTTCTGTTGTTTCGCCTGCATCTGTGGTTGGCATCCTCACAATATCTCCTTACCAATATCTCACTTAACCAAAAAATCAACATGGCGGCAGTAAGCTCTTTCCCTGTTTGTTAGCCCCGCCCCACGCTCATCCAGCCAATCAGCTTATGCTGTCTCATTTCAGCAATGCAAATATGACTGTCCTAAAGATTGCACATTTGCCTGCCCTACGGAGCTTTTTAAAAACTCTGAGAAAAGCTCCAAAGGCTTCCCTTTGGAGCTTTATGGTGGATTTGGCTGCCCGCTTCTGAATGAGATGTATTGATGCAAATGTCCATTTAGACAGTGTACCTTCTATGCGATTGCCATTTAGATTATTTTCACCATTTGGACAGGACCTTAATATGGTGATTACATGGTGAGGTAAGTGTGATTTCTTTTTTAAGCATTGTGGTTACCTACATCTCATGAAGGCACCAACATCTCTTTGACTAGTGTGAATATTCAAACATTTCTAACATTCTCAAGTCAAAGTTTGAAGGGTTTCTGAGAAAACTGGGATGAACTGTGAGGAGATGGGCCACCATGTCTAAAAGAGGCGCGGTCACTTCTCTGCATGACCACTGTGTTAAGAGTGGATGCGTTTGTTATATTGGGACCATAATAGTTGGAAGGTCAAGTCAAGAGAGGCGCTTCTTAAAGATGGTATTATAGATCTTTGCTGGTTTCCTGATTTACAACTTAAGGAGAGCTTTAAGCATATAAAGCATATAATAAGAAAGAGCTGGTTAAAAAGTCTGGAGAAAATGAAATATATTTAGCATTGTGTAGGAATGATGATAATGTAATTTTAAAAGTATACAAATCTCTCTTGAAGTTGGAGAGAGAAGATGAATTGGTAAAAGAATACATGATAAGGTGGGCACAAAATTTTGGTCATAAGGTGCAAATGGATACATGGGAGAAAATGTGGAGCAAAGATACAAAGTTTACTCTGTGTAATAACTTGAGAGAAAATATGTATAAGATGATGCATAGATGGTATGAAACCCCAAATTAGTTGTCAAAACTATCTAATGATGTTTCAAACCACTGTTGAGGATGTCAAGATAAGGAAGGATCATTTTTCACATGTAGTGGACATGTAAGAAAGTGAAAAGTTATTGGTCTAAGATTTATAAGTTAATTCAGAAAATTCTAAAGGTAGAATTTGTAATGTCTCCAGAAATGTTTCTGTTGGGTATTACGGATAAGAAATTGGATAGCAAACATGAACTACTTCTTAGATATGTGATAACAGCGGCAACAATACTATTTGCTCAGACATGGAAACGGACCAAAGCACTGAACATGGAAGATTTCAGGGTTCGCCCAGGGTGCTAAATTGATGTGGGCTCTAAAGGATAAACCAACTGAAGACTTTCTGAAAGACTGGAAACTGTTTTTAGACTTCTTAAGCAATAAAGCAACCAACAATGTAGCAATTTGTGGTTTTGTTTACTAGTAACATTAGCAAGTCAAATAAGTAAGTCTATACTGAAAGAATAAGATAACTATTAGCAATAAGGTTTTATCTTTTTCTCACATTGCAGTTTTGAGGGGAGGTCAGAGTTCTTTTATGTTTTAGTTAGTTTAGTGCTTTAGTTAGTTTAAGTTTGTAATTAGTCACCTAGTTTTGTGTCATTAGTCAAGTTTTAGTTTAAGAGTTATTTAGGTATTATGTATGCATAGGATGCTTTTCTTCTTTCTTTTCTCTTTTGGCCCTTTTTCTTCTTTGTTTTGTACATGCATAGTCAGCCCTCCATATCCATGGATTCTTTATCCATCATTCAACCATCCACAGCTTGAAAATATTTTTTTAAATAATTAATAAATAAAATCTAAAAAGCAAAAGTTTGTACCAGTCTGAGGACTTGATCAGACATGCATAATACGGTGTCATAAGGATGCCACATAATGCAAAAGGGTATGTGGATCAGACGACGTCGCCCTTTCGTGGTTTTAAAAAGGCAAAATCACATACTTCAATTGATGGCTTAAGCTGTCAATAGGTCCCCCTGCTGCTTTTTTGCCAGCATTGCCGGCATGTAGTACCTCTGTCCCTTTAAATCACGTACTTACCTCAATAATGGCTGCTTCAGTGCGAACACTTCTGGGTCAGATTGGGACATCCGGTAAGTTTTGCTCTTTTTATTATCCTCCCTGGATTACTTGTAACTTTTAAAATGTGTGTATGTGCTTTGCTTCACTTTTTAAGGTTTATTTTTGTTTTAAAGTTTGAATTTCCCGCATGATAAAATCACGCGAGATTTCAAACAAGGAAGTGAATGGGGCTCTGTTCACTTCCTCTTCGTTCACAGAGGAGGCTTTGCTGGAAAAGGAGGTGAGTGTGGGGAGAAAAGTTCTTTTGCTGGCATAAAAACTTTTTTTTTTTGTGCCAGCAAAAGAACATTTTAAAGACTGCATCTAATAAAGTCATAAGAGGAAGGCAAGGGCAAAGCCTCTCTGAAAACGTTTTGCCAAGAAAACCCTCTGATAGTTTCACTTAGGATTGCTGTAAGTCTGAAATGACCTGAAGGCACACAACAACAATAACAAATGGTGCTATAGCACACTGTTGATTCCTTACAGCAGACTGACATGGACTATTCTGTAATACATTTTTAAGGGATTTCCTTGGATTGCAGGAAAGCTGATTTTATCAAGCTCAGGGAAATACTGGGTGGCATCCCACGGCTAAAAGTGCTAAAGAAAAAAGACACCCAGCAAGGGTGGAAGTTCATGAAGAAGGAGTTGCAAAACACACAGTCACCATCAATACCATGGAAAATGAAAAATGGGAAGCATCTAAAAAAGCCAATGGCAAATTCAAGGAGGAAGTAGAAATAAAAAAGAGCATGTATAAAAAATGGAAGAAAGGAAGAATCGCCATGGAAGAGTATAGATGTGTAGCCCAAAATGGGTGGAGACTGGCTTGGCAAAGCAGGGAGCAACAAAAAGAGTTTTTTTTTGGATACATTTGAAGTAAGAGACTGGCCAGAGAAATTATGGGGCTGCTGCTCAGTAGGGATGGTTAAATGCTAAAAGATCACAATGAAAAGGCAGGACTGCTCAACATCTATTTTGCAGAAGTTCCCCCTCCCCCAGAAGAGAACTACCAGTATGTGCACCCATGAGCTTGGTACGGGATCCAGATAGCAAATCAAGATTGATAATGAGATAGGAATCATCTAGTTAACCTAAATTAGTTTAAGTTAGCAGGACCAGATGCACTGCATCCCAGAGTACTGAAAGAACTTACTGATATACACTCTGAACCACTTGCCATCATTTTAAAGAAATCTTGGAGAACAGGTGAGATGCCAGAGGACTGGAGAAAGGTAAACACTGTCGCTTTTTTCAAAAAGGACAAAAAAGAACATCTGGGAAACTACTGACCACTCAGCCTGACCTCATTATTAGGAAAAAATGAATTTTATTTATTTATTTATTAGATTTATATCCCTCCTTTCTTCCAATAGATTATAGAAGAATCTGTTTGCAAGAAACTAGATGACAACACAGTGAACAGTAGGAGCCAGCATGGGTTTGTCAAGAACAAATCCTATCAAACTAATCTTCTACATATTTTTTTTTTATCAGATCACTAACTAGTTCAGTAGATGGTGGGAATGCTGGAGATGTTGGATCTTCCTTGGATCCCATCTTGAGGGAAAAGCGGGATATAAATCTAATAAATAAATACATTTATTTGGATTGCAGCAAAGCATTTGATAAAGATCCCCATGATATTTTGATTAGCAAACTGATTAAATATGGAATAGATGGAAACACTGTCAGATGGATCCATAATTGATTGGAAAACACGTTGAGTCATCATCAATGGATGCACTTTATATTGTACATGCTACATCTCTCTCTCTCTCTCTCTCTCTCTCTCTCTCTCTCTCACACACACACACACACTGGGTGTACACTACATATGTTCTGGTGGACAGACTGTTATGTGCTGCTTTGATTGCAGAAGTGAACATTTTTACCTACCCATCCTTGCTTCCATAGTTACATTTTTTTAAAATCCTATTCTATTTTGTATCCATTTTAAAAATCCTATTAACAAATTGAAACAATTCCATTCCTTTGGTTCATCTGCATATGTTCCTGGGGTGAATCTGTAACTACTAAGGACATATAACATTCTTTTCAGAAACAAATACAACTAGTACATTTGTAGGCTATTTAGCTTTGATTCATGCAGCATAATCACTTTTAGGCTCTTTAAAACAGAACAATAAAATAAGCCAGTGTTTTTAATACTGAATGACACTAGGATCTCCAACAATTGGGATCATGATGAAAAGCAGAAGTCATATGAGCTAGAAGGACATTTCCTCTTGTAAAAACAACCTTACACCTTTAGTCATATGATCCTCTTTCTAGCACAAAGCTAGAAATGTTACTTTGACATTAGAGTCAAACTCCTGTTGTCCATAGAGGCAAGAGGAAAGCAATTTGCTCTAAACATGGCTAGTTTTATTTCCCCATGACGTCAGTTCACTATTCAAGCTGCACTTTTTAATAGCTGCCCTGAAAAGTCTCTTCAAAAACGTAAGGGCACGGATTCCACTGAAGGAAGTGAAGAAGAACAAAGTAGACAGCAGTAAGCATCCAATGAATCAAAAATCCAAATTTGAACATAATTTAATTCATTCATGCTTTGTGAGTTTTCTCAAACCATACTACAGGTCACTGGCTGATATCTCTGTCTTTTTTATTATTATTATTATCCTTTGGGATGTTCAGTGACCAGGAACTTCAGGTGATTTAATTTCCCTTTTACTTTTCTTTGTAAACATATTTGTAATGGTATGTGTGTATGTACAACAATTATATGAGAGTATTGAGAAGCTGCTGCAGAGGATGAAGATGGAAAAAAATATTTTTGAACTTCTTTTTCATTGCCCTCTGCTTTTAGAAGATAGTTTACTAGATTGCAAAGCATGAAAAAAATTATACGTAGTTAAAACACACATACTGCTGCTAAAGATTTTAATGGTACCAATGCAAATCAGAATGAATGTGCCTTTATTGTGTTTTTAAAAGGCTTCAGCAAAGATGTCATAGGCTTCTCCTTGGAAAAAGAGTTCCAAAGATGTAGGGTCACATCTGAGAAAGACCTTTGAGTCTGGAAATCTGTTTTCCAGTGCCAGTTGGGTGCTGGCTTCCTGCTGGGGGGCATAGGAGTGACATACAGCCACAAAGTTTCTCCACTCTGCTCTGCACAAACTCTTGTCTCTGGGGGATTGTAATCAGAGAGGCCAGAAGAATAAAGGCGGTGTGATAGAGAGCCAGCATGGTGTAGTGCTTTGAGTGTTGGACCAGGACTCTGGGAGACCAGGTTTCGGCTCAGCCATGGAAACCCACTGGGTGATCTTGGGCAAGTCACATTCTCTCAGCATCAGAGGAAGGCAATAGCAAAATTCCTCTGAAGAAATCTTGCCAGGGAAACCCTATCCATAAGCCAGAGTCAACTTGAAGGCATATTAAAATAACAGCAAATTTCACTATTTTGTCAGCTCAACAATGTTAGGATGTCTGTATTACCATACAACTATTGTTTGTTTAATGACTATTGTCTAGGCAATTTTCACTGCCTGTAAATTGTGTATTTCTATTCCCTTTGGCCCTATTGATTACATTCTCAGCCCATCCACTAGTGTTCATTAGAGGTTAAATTCTGCCTCTTTTATTTGGCCCGAACTTTTCATTGCCATAAATGTGCTTATCCATCATAGGATGTCTTCCTCACCTTCTAACAACTGTTTCTTAAACAGCCACTCTGAAGACAATAATGGAAGTTGGTAACTTTTCAATTTTTATTCTTCCACATTTTCCACCCTCACCTCCCAACATAAAATATCTGCCAAGTAAGGCAACACTCCATGCATCTGATGAAGTGGGCTGCAGTCCATCAAGCTTTCCAAATAACTTTTTTTAGTCTTTAAGATCCCACTAGATGCTTTGTTGTTGATCTTCAGAGATATTTTTATGAGCTTGCTGAGTAATATATGCAGATCAGCTAAGGGTGTTAATGAAGACTATCACTTCAGAACTGATGGGAACGTGCATTTCAGTCTGCTTGCTGTGGCATATGACCTAAGTGTGTGCGTTTGTGTGTGTGCACGCACACACATGAGATGGCTCATTGACAGAGTGCAATGATGTTGAATTGACTCATTATTCTCACTACACTAGGCTTGAAAGCAAATGCCTTCCTTGGAAAATTCTGTGATGGTAACAATAGATGCTCTCAATTAAATGCTGTTAAGAACAATCTTTGGGTTTATAAATATCCCCATTAGGTTATTGTGTTAGTGAAGATTTTATTTATAGTTTGATTGCTGACTTCCTTTTAGTGTGTATGTACATCTACTGTATTAATTGATTAATTTTGTCTACAGTGGGAATAGATAACCATGTCTTAGCAAAGCCATTCTATTCATTAGTGTAAATGACGAAATGATGAGGTACTAAAATGTGCAAGTAAGCCTGACCCTGAAGCCCTAAAGAACTTTACTTGTTTTTCTCCCCTTCTTCCCTTTTTACTAAAACACTGCATGAAAGGAACTATGAACCATTCCAAATCTTTATATAAATATGGAGGAAGGTGGTGGTGGTAATGCAGGTTCTCTTGGCAAGGTGGCCATGAATGTTAATAATAACAAATTACAGTTAAAATAAAATGGTGTTACTTAAATATCTTTCATTCAGTCACTTCAACCCTGGAGACCAGGGTATGGAAAGGCCTGTCTGCTCTTCCATTATTCTGCCCACCTTTTGAGATTTTTGGACAGGATTTTCCTTTGCATCCCACCATTATCTGGGCTTGGTCTGTGGTGACACAGCCCTCTCTGCAAAGGCACCAAGGGTCTCAGATTCTCTCTTTCAAGTGGTATATCTGGCCCCTTACTTCCTTTCTGATGGATGGTCAGCTATTTTTCTCCCATCAAATTCTCTTGTATAATTACTGTAATTTGTCTTTACTCTGCTTTGTAGGTAAAGATCATCCTAGCTTCTTTCACATATTATTCTCAAAACCAGTTTGCTATGTGTCAAGAAGCAGAGCTAGGAAAAAGCATGCCTGGTGAGGATTCTGGGAGTTACAATCCCCAAATTAAGTTCAGAGTAGTAAAGATTGGCCACATGGGATGAGTTATGTGTTTCTAGACACTGTCTGGAACATTGTAAGCAGTAGGTTACAACTTCAGTGGCACTACTGGTTAGAAAAAAGTCTCACTCAGTTCAGTGTGGCTTACTCCCAGGTAAATGGATATAGGATTGTAGGCTTAAGGTAACTACAGAGAATATGCCCCATTGAACTCAATGGAGCTTGCATCTGTGTAGACATATGATTGTACTGTAGGGTGATCTACAAGGTTTCCACAATGATGTACATTCTGCACAAGGAAACAAAGGTCTGGATGTTTCCTGAGTCAGTAACAGTTGCCAGAGAGAATAAGCATTCAGAAAAGGTTTTAGTGAGTGATTCAGAGGTTAGATAATGTCTAGGAAAGCATTTCCTTTGACCTATGTTTCCCCCACCCCAGTCATTTAATGAAATGGAGGTAAAAAGTGTCAAGAGAAAATATCAGTGTCTTGATAGGAAACAAACAACACTCAATGGAAAGAGCCAAGTTTCATCTATACTAAAGAAGCATTCACTGATTCATAGACCTTTCCTCTGGCTTAAAATATGCAGAAAGCACCATCAGTTCCCTCTTTTTGCCTAAAGAGTCAATGTGAATCACCATGACAGAGTTTAGGCAGGCATCTACCTAAACTGAGGCAGTGCATGTACAAAAGGGTAGCTGTTTTGCCCTTGGGAAGGTTTGGTGAGAAATGCCCTCTCCTGCTCCCAAAATCCACACAGCCAAATGTCCAAATATATAAAATGAGTTTAAGGGAGGAAGAAGTAAAAATGACAATCTCTCTTCAATTCACACAAATACACTTAAAAATGAAATCAATAAAGTCAATTGACCTTAGTTACAATGCATCTATTTGAACAGAATCCTGAGTCACTAAAAGTCTATGTTGTTATGTGCTTTCAAGTTGATTTTATCTTATCACAACCCTTTAAATACCCCAAGAGCTGTCACAGACAGGAGGAGGCAGGTCTGTTCTCTTCTGTCCCAGAGGGTAGGATCAGGTCTAATGGTTTAAAGTTACAGGAAGGTAGAGTTTGACTGGACATTAAAATGAACTTCTTGGCAAGAGCAGTTTGACAACTGGAGAGGTGGTGTGGTCTCCTTCTCTAAACATCTTCAAAAAGAGGTGGGACAGCTACCTGCTGGGGATGCTTTAGCTGGAGATCCTGCATTGAGTGGGGGGGTGGGAATCAATAGCCCCGGAGGCCCCTTCCAACTCTATGATTCTACAGGGTTTTGTTGGCAAGATTTAATCAGAGGAAGTTTGCCATTGCTTTTCTCTGAGGCTGAGAGAGTGAGACTTGCCCATGGTCACTTTGTGGGCCTCTATGGCTAAGCTGGTATTCAAACCCTGCTTTTCAAGAGTCCTAGTCCAACACTCAAACCACAACACTGCTCTAGTTCTCCCTTCCAGTGTTTATACAGAAGGCAAATGCTGCTCCAGATGGGGTTTTAAAAAGTGATTTTGGATTATTTTTGTCCTGCCCAAAATTTTAAAAATCCAGAGGCTGACCCAGAGCACCTGAAAGGGGTTTGGAGCTACGTGTAACCCACAAGCACACTTTCCTCACTTACGGCTTAGAATAAAGCATAGGATGGGAAGGGCTGGTGTCATATTACTCTTTCTCCACATAGCCAGTCAAACCTTTATTACAATCAGCTGGAGAGAAATTGGAGGAAGACTCAGCGCAGCAGAATGTGATCATCCACATTACTATTGTTTACTGTAGTGTGTAACTAGTTTGCACTTCATTTTCATATCGGTGAACAAACATTGCATATTGGGGAGCAGTATTTGCTCACTGTTGACAGGAGCATATTTAAAGGAAAGCTAAATTAACAGTTATGAAAAAGTGAGCAGAGTATGCAGAGCGAGAGGAGAACTAGAAGCCATAGTAATGACTTGGATACACATGAGACAACTAGAGATAGCATATCATTGCCCACACATTTATTATCCTGTATTATTAATAGGGTGACCTCTTAGTATATTTAATATATATAAACCAAAGTTTGCTCAGCACCACTGATTGTAACAGCAGCAACAAAGAAGCCAATTCAGAACCAAAAGAAGAACAGCTCCTGACTGACTCTATGTGTCAGTGCCCAGAAGACAAAGCAAGAGCTCGCACACAAGCATCATAACCATATATGCAGTAGTAGAACCGTGGTGTAGTAGATGTGCACTTGATGTGAGGGGACCAGAGTTCAAATCTCTACTCAACCATGGAAACCCACTGGGTGGCCTCAGGCAAGGCACACTCTCCCAATGTAAAAAGAAGGCAATCACAAACCTCCTCTGAATAAATCTTGCCAAGAAAACCCCATGAAAGAATTCCCATAGGTCAGGGTTGACTTGATTGCACCAAACACCACCACCACCAAGAATACATTCTGAAATGGAAAACTCTAATGGGATTGTTGAAAGCTTTTGTCAATAGATTGTGCTACAGTTTCCTTGTAGATTTTTTCTCCAGGCAAACATTAGAGTTCTAGGTTGTATACACACACTGCAACACAGCATTATGAAACATGGGAAAGAATCAATAAGAACTAGAAAATGAGCACAGCAAGGAGTCCAGTACCATGTTTCAGCAAAATACATTTCTCCAGATCTGGTCTTAGTAAGCAGAATAATGACGAGGTTGATCAACGTGGCAGTTCACAAAACAAGAGAACCTCATTGCAGCAAAGAAGACTGCATCTGAATCAGTCTGCAATCTGGCTTCACAGTTGTCTAACTTGTGCAGACTTCTTAGAAACTGCTAGACCCAAGAGTGTACAGCTACAGGAGGCCAGAATGAGACATCCCCCCCCAATAAAATTCACCCCCCCCTCCACTGATTTTTTATTCAGTTTCTACATTTCTAGCATTCTGGTAACTGAAAACTTCAGCTGACCATCTAGAAATAGAGTTTAGGCTTCCAAAGAAAAGTAGCAAAGTTACTAAGGGAATGGCTACACAGCAAATATAATAGGCTCCCAGATGCATGGGGTGACCAGCACTGTGAGGGAGGGACCTACCTTTGATGGCCTCCAGTGGAAGGAGTATAGAAGCCTCTGCATCCAGCATGATGCACCATGACACCATGACATGGGGAGCAGAGTTATAGGTGATATAAGGCCCACCTGCCCATCTACATGTCTCTTCCTGAGCTACACAGTGAGATCCACTCTCCTGCCCTCAGTGCAGTGTGACCACTGCTGGTTGCTTCAGGGCCAGATAGGAATTTCCTCCCCTTTACATGTTTTTTTTTTTTTTTGGCTACTCCACACTGCATCTAGGCCAGGGGACTTGAACAATTGGCTAGGGGTGGTGTCAATAAATAGGATTCCACTTGACAGGTAGCAAGGGGAGATTAGAAGAGTTCTGGCATACACCTTGGCACCCCTTGAGTGTAGGGTAGAGCGCTGGAACTACCTTTCTAAGGTCCTGTAACCTGGGGATGGGGAAGGACTCTGCCCTTGAGCCGTTTCTGGGGTTTGCTCTCACTTATAAAACCCTGTGTCTTGGATGGGAGCATCCTGGGCTTGCTTTCCAGCAGATGGCAGGCTGGGGAGTAACCCAGTTACTGGACTGTCCATGGGGTCAGGTGTTTCACCCAAGGGAAGGCTGAGGAGGAGGTCAAGGGGTAACACTTGGCCTCAGCTGAACCCATGTCAGGCTGCTCCCCCTCTTGCTTCCTCCAAGATTATCATGATGTAAATAGTTTTTAGGTCAATAAAGTAGCCTTCTTTAGCCCATCTTTCCATGTCTGGTCTCATTATTCCATGGTAGGTCATCAAAAATTGTAGGAGTGAATGATATTCAAAGCTTCACTCTCTGAAATGCTAGAAATTTGAGGACTGAAGGAAAATTTCACTTACAGGAGCAGGATTCTTATTTGCAGGGGTTATGCCCTCATATCCCCCTCCCCCTTGGCTAGGTCCCAAACTCTAGGGTATCACTGAACAAAGTTTGGATAAAGTTTATCTAAAGATAATTTATCTTGGAGATTTCATCCTAGTTTTGTTAATATGACATGCTCATAAAAAGCGTATGAGAATTTCTGGGGTTGTACATTAGAATAGCTGTTAAGTAGAGATGATGTAATGGTGCAAGTGTCATGACAAAGGAGTTCCTGTTTTGAATCCAACAAAATGACTTTTAAAAACTAGTCTGATGTCAGAGTTTTATTCAAGGCCACATGAATGTCTTTCATGACCTAAGGAAATGGTTAGATAGTCTTGGCTTTGATCATAGTGATCTCCGCCATCCCATAGTCAGCTGTTCTAATCATTAAGGTATTTAGAGCAGCTATTGTTATGGGGCAGGGTGTGCAATGGATTTGGACCAGGGAGAATTTGGCTCTGGTCTGAGCTCAGAGAGATTATAGAATCATAGAATCATAGAATTGCGGAGTTGGAAGAGACCACAAGGACCATCCAGTCCAACCCCCTGCCAAGCAGGAATACACAATCAAAGCATCCCTGACAGATGGCCATCCAGCCTCTGTTTAAAGACCTCCAAGGAAGGAGATCCCACCACACTCTGAGGGAGTGCGTTCCACTGCCGAACAGCTCTTACTGTCAAAAAGTTCCTCCTAATGGTGAGGTGGAATCTCTGTTCCTGCAGCTTGCACCCATTGCTCCGTGTTCCAGTCTCTGGAGCAGCAGAAAACAAGCCTGCTCCATCCTCAACATGACACCCCTTCATATACTTAAACAGGGCTATCATATCGCCTCTTAACCGTCTTTTTTCCAGGCTAAACATACCCAGCTCCCTAAGTCTCTCCTCATAAGGCATCATTTCCAGACCTTTCACCATTTTAGTCGCCCTTCTTTGGACACGCTCCAGTTTGTCCATATCCTTTTTGAATTGTGGTGCCCAGAACTGGACACAGTATTCTAGGTGAGGTCTGACCAAGGCAGAATAGAGAGGCAGTATTACTTCCCTTGATCTGGACATTATACTTCTATTGATGCAGCCCAAAATCGCATTGGCCTTTTTAGCTGCCGCATCACACTGTTGACTCATGTTCAACTTGTGGTCTACTAGGACTCCTAGATCCCTTTCGCATGTAGTCTTGTTCAGCCAGGTCTCCCCCATCCTATAACTATGCATTTTTTCGCCCTAAGCGCAGTACGTTACATTTCTCCATACTGAATTTCATTTTGTTAGCTTTGGCCCAGCTCTCCAGTCTATCCAGGTCATTCTGAATTTTGATCCTGTCCTCTAGGGTATTAGCTCCTCATCCTAATTTGGTGTCTTCTGCAAATTTGATAAGTATGCCCCTAATTCCCTCATCCAAGTCATTGATAAAGATGTTGAATAGCACTGGGCCCAGGACAGAACCCTGTGGCACCCCACTGGTCACATCTTTCCAAGACGAAGAGAAGCCACTGCTGAGCACCCTTTGGGTTCGACCGGTCAACCAATTACAAATCCATTGAACAGTTAACTTGTCTAGCCCACATTCTACAAGCTTGTTTGCAAGAATGTCATGGGGAACCTTGTCAAAGGCCTTACTGAAATCAAGGTATGCGATGTCCACAGCGTTCCCTTCATCTACCAAGCTGGTAATTTTATCAAAAAAAGAGATCAGATTAGTCTGGCATGACTTGTTTCTCTGAAACCCATGTTGACTTTTTGTGATTATGGCATTGCCTTCTAAATGTTCACAGACTCTCTGTTTAATGATCTGCTCTAGAATCTTCCCTGGTATTGATGCAGAGAGAGGGGAAGCTGGCAACCAACTTACTACTACCTCAAGCCTTGTACTCTCAAGAAGGAAAAATGTGGCACCCTTGGGTTGTAGGGTGAGAATGTGAAAGAATGAGGGACTAATTCTGGAAATCTCCTACCGTCTTGTTGTTGTCATGTGTCTTCAGTTTCTTCCCAACTTATGGTAACTCTATTACCGGGGTTTCTTGGTAAGATTTGTTTGGAGGATTTTTTTTTACCTTTGTCTGCCTCTGAGGCTGAGAGAGTGTGACTTGCCCAAGATCACCCAAGGGGTTTCTATGGCCTATCACGGGGTTTTCTTGGTAAGATTTGTTCTGAGTGGGTTTTACCGTTGCCTGCCTCTGAGGCTGAGAGAGTGTGACTTGCCCAAGGTCCCCAAGGGGTTTCTATGGCCTATCATGGGGTTTTCTTGGTAAGATTTGTTTGGAGCAGATTTTATCTTTGCCTGCCTCTGAGGCTGAGAGAGTGTGACTTGCCCAGGATCACCCAAGGGGTTTCTAGACCTATCACGGAGGTTTCTTGGTAAGATTTGTTTGGAGGATTTTTTTTAACCTTTGCCTTCCTCTGGGGCTGAGAGAGTATGACTTGCCCAAGGTCACCCAAAGGGTTTCTATGGCATATCATGGGGTTTTCTTGGTAAGATTTGTTCGGAGCGGTTTTACCTTTGCCTGCCTCTGGGGCTGAGAGTGTGTGACTTGCCCAAGGTCACCCAAGGGGCTTCTATGGCCGAGCGGAGCTTCGAACCGTCGCCTGCAGAGGCGTAGTCCAACGCTCAAACCAGTAGGCCATTCTGTCTCTCCTCCTTAGATGCTGCAACAGAAGGTACTCCATCGGAGTCGGGGGTCCCCGGGATTCGCTCCAGGGCGCTCCTCCTAAGGCAGAAAGGCAGGATCAGGTGCCCCCCCCCGTCCTCCGCCTCCCCTCTCGCTGCTCAGGAGATTAAGAGGAGAGGCTTTCCTCCAAGACCCCCCCCTCCTTTCTCCTGCCCATAAATAGCCCGGCGGCGGGAGGTTCGCAAGCAGAGCGGCAGTCGAGTCCAGCCCAGCCGCCGCCAGCCTGCGTGTCCCGTCGGCTCCCATCATGTACTCCAGCAGAATTGAGGTTCCTCGAAGGGGGCGATCCTTCGACTCCATGAGCACCAGCTTCGAGGAGAACCAGCTCAACAATGTGGTGGGAAACCTCTCGTCTCTCTCTGTCCTCAACGAGGTAGGGTCCTTGAGTCCCACTGCTAGGGGGAGAAAGGCAAGGTACCAATGAAGAAATGATGATGATGATGATGCAGCTTTCCTTTCCTTAGATTTCTCTTGTCTCTCTCAGGAACCCCTCAACTGAGGAGTTTGCCTTTCATTTCTCTAAATTGTAGTAAGAGCCACACTGCAAAGAAAGTTTTTGTTTTGTTTTTTAAGTGGAACCGCAGCTAAATAAAATACTCTTAATAATTCCCCTTTCCCTTCTAATTTTGGGAAATGGGCATGTTCGATTCCTTGCTGTTGGTTTTGCCTAAAAGAAATTCTCGAGGTATTTTGCGCAAGGTCTGACCGCTTTGCTTGGTGTGCATCCTTTCAAGATAAAACGGAGGTTAGTGAGTTATAGCAGTTTTCAAGGAGAAGACCTGTTCCAGTATAGCCTGTTTCAGTATTTAAATGGGGGAGGAAAAGGAGTCTTACATAACCTTTAAGGCTAGCCAGTTTCTTTCAGCATAATTTTTTTGTCCAGCTACAGGGTGCTTTTGCAGGTGCATCTGAAAAACTGCACTGTAGTCTGCAAAAGTTTCTGCTGAAATAAGATGGTCTTTCTTGAAGATACCACATGATTCCTCTCCCCTCTTTTTGAACAGATGCTTCTTACTTGCACACTATTAATTAACAAGTGAGGCTCCCCTGGCCCTAAGAAGGTGTTCTTTTGTAGCATCACTTGTGAAAACACCGAGATAAAGATTTACCAAACCAGCCCAGGTACTCACCCACAGAGACTCTGTGGGAGAGGAAGATGAGAGCTTCCCTGCAGCTGGGACTGACAAGCATCATGATGATTGAAAACAAAAAAGCGCATGAGTATTCGGTCAGACTCCAAAGTCATTCAGAAGGCTAGAGAAGGACCAATATGGAATAAGTTCTTTGTTTCTCTGCTCCAGAACTCTGTGAAATTGCAAACTGTAAAGCCCACTTAACCTAATTGTTAATATATCTCTGGATAATTTTGGATGCACTTGCCTGTTTCCTAGGCTGGCACACAGCATAGAGTCTGAAGCACGGAGACCTAAGCGATTAGGAACATGGGTGCATGGGGAAAGGGATGTACCCATCCTGATCCTGGATATTGTTGTGGGCAGTTAGCTGTGCGAGCAGCTGTGGGCTTCCACGGAACAATAGTAAGTTGGGGGTTCCCTGGCTCCCCATTGCAATCCAGTGAACTGAGAGAGAGGTGTCTTTGCAAGATGACACAAATGGGTGCGCTCCCCGCAGAGAGACTCAGACAAGTCGGTCTGCAGGCTATTCTTGGTCTTGCCTTTCTATTCTGCCCATGTCTTTGCCAGTTCACCACATCCCCCATTAGTGGCTGCTGACTTCTGCATCCATGGGTCGGTGAGCCCACTCTGGGTTGTAGCCTGAGTTTTTAAAAGAGATAGACAAGGTGCTGGACCATAAACCCCCAAATAGGTCCAGGATCTTGGATAGTTCCTTTAAGATTGAGATTAAAAACCAGAGTGGATTCACCACCCAACTGATATGGAAGCCATTAGCTGCCACTGCTGCTGGTGCTCATTTGTCTAACTATGACCACTTTCTGCAAATTCCTGGCTTGTGCCTCTATTACAGGTTGTATATGATAAGAGGCATTCAGGTTATTAAGAACCAATGGGCTGGTTCACTGAATTATAGCTGAACTACTAAGAAATGGGGAGACTCATGAGCAAAGCATCTGTTGCCTGAGGATCATCTTCAGTACCTGATGATGAAACCTACACTGTTTCATGGGCACTGCACTTGGGGAGGGGGTGCCATCATCATTTATGGCTTGTGATTGATGATGGTGGTCATTATCACATTCCACAGCATCAGGCTCCCTACTTGAACTGTGCGCTTTATGCAGTAACCCTTTCTTCTGTTTGTCTAAAGTCCGCTGCCTACCAAAACCAGAATATTGCTTGGTATTTTTGGATTGCAAGAGGGTACAAAGGATATTTCCCCATTCAGTTTCTCCAGTTACTTACTATATTATGAACTTTGCTTATACAGCTGCAGTATAGGCTTCCCAGTTAAAGTCTCCAGTGCTTTAAACCTTTCTGCATCAATCATCATTTTAGTTTCCCTATATTTCTATTTATCCAGTTTTGTTATATTATTTACTATATTCTTACCATCTTGTGCTGTCCTGCTACCCACCTAGCAGCCCAGTCATCCCATTGGTTCTTCACACCAGATCAAATGAATACATTCTATTATTCAGCAATTAGTTTTCTCAAAATCTAATTTGGAACAGTGAGTGAAAGGTGGAAGACCACCTCCGCACCCAGCCCCTGGAGAGTTCTTTAGGGCAAGGTTAGCAAATGAGGGGCCAAGAAAACACCTTTGGGATGTGTGTGTCCAGACTTACCCAAGGACTTCCAATGAGTGGTTCTCATTTCATATACTTCCCATTCTCCCTGTTATTTAAAATGGTTCACAACCAGAGGCAGCCAGGGAGGGAATCTTGTGCTGGGGTTTAGCCAGCTGTTAGAAGCTATTCAAGGTGCTGAACCCTGTTCCCCAAATAAGTTCAGTGCCTTGGATCACTCCTTTAAAGTTTGAACTAAAACCCAGGGCAGATGACCCATTCCATAACATGGGAGGCACCTGCCACCATTCTTCTCAGTTTAAAACATGGAGAACATACTCAACCGCCATCCAAACTACAGTATTATTTCAAGCAGCCCTTTGAAATTCCCTCCTCACTTGACAGCAAGGCACACTGTTCAGAGCAGTATTTGTAGCTATCATCTGCCAGAAGTGATGGTGGTCCTGGACTCCATAATGAGCTGGGATTGTTAAGGTTTAACAGTGCCTTGGGAACTTGCAGAAGACAGTGCTGGCTGGGAAGCCTGGCTTAGAAGGTAAGAAGGAGATTTACCTTTGCTGAACTTGTTCTTGATGTCAGCAGTTTGAACATCCTCTCCTTGAGATTTCGAGGAGATTAGGGAGATGGGGGGTCCACTGATGAGCAAACTAACCTTCTAACCCTCTACTTGTAAATTGAATTGCCTGCTGGAGGATTTCTTTGGACAATCAAACTCTGTGTTGCTGGGCTGGATCTACCATTAGGCAGAATGAGGAAATAGCCTCAGTCAAGAAATGCAAAAGGGTAGGAAGCAGATAAAATTATGTGGCCAGCTATTTGTATATTGTTCTGCTTAGTTTGTTCTCTTAATACAAATCTAAATTCTACATTAAAATTCAGAGTATTGGGGCACTAGAAGAGTAATCCATTTATTTGGACATAAACTTTCATGGACATATACCACAGAAAAGCATACACTCTTTAAGATGCTCCATAATACCTATTTGTATTTGTTGCAATAGATGAACCACTTCACTATGTTTAATTTTAAAATGGCTCTCTTCTATGTGCTGTTTCCCTATTAACAACATCCTTACTTGACACAGATAACACAGAGGAAACTCAAAGGGTCCTTTTTAGTGACATGCATGAGTCAAGAGTCAGAGTTTTTCAGCAGTGTAGAGAAACTAAAATCTAGAAAATAAGCCTTTCAATAAATGTAAGGGTCTTTAAGATGAGGCAGCATGGTGTAGTAGTTTATACTATATTCATATATGTACACACTATGGCTGGTTAGTGCCTGCTAGAGTAGACCCATTCAATCAAATGTTGAATAGTGATAAAAAAAAAAGATAAATCCCTTTGACTCAATGGGTCTACTCTAGTCAGGACCAACAACATGTTTTAGGTATATATTTATATATGAGGGCATCCCTCCTAAGAATTCTGCAACCCCAAATGAAATTTTCCTTCAGTCACCATTTTTAAAGCATCATAGTGACTTAAAACTTGAGCCAAGTATTTATAAATACAATTTAAGCATCCAAAGAAAAGGGCAAACACAGCAAATAGAAGAGTTCTAGGTGTGAATTATTTTCAATGTCTCACTCTGCAATGCTAGAAATTTGAGGTCTGAAGGAAAATTTCATGGTGGTGGTGGTAGAATTCTTATTTGGCAAGGGCAATGCCCTCCCTGCTCACCCCCCATAGCTACACCCCTGGTTTTAACCTATATTGTGAGCTGCCTTGGATCCCATATTGGAAGAAAGACAGGATATACATAAATACATAACAGATGTTTTGCGAACAGATTAGAATACTTCAAAAATATAGCCAGGTTAGTCCATTTTAGCATAAAAAGACATAAAAGAATCAACCAGCACCTTTGAGAGTAACTGGGAAAAAGTTATACTTAAGCTCTAGTGGACTACAGCCCACTTCATCAGAGGTGTGAAGCCTCTGGACACACATGCGGGTCAGGAGGATGTGATGTAGTTGTATCAGTTTAATAATGGTTGTAAAAAGTAATTAAAAGGACAAAGGTGGGACACAGGTTTTGCATGCAAGCTCAGATAAGCAGATAGTTTTTTTAAAAAATAAAAAAAAGTTTTTGTGTGGGTGGGTGAAGGGTGATTTTGCATTTTGCAGCATACCACAATGTCAAAGTAACAATAGTGCCATCAAGTAGTAAGCAAGCTTTTGAGTTCCTCAGAATTCTTCTTCATGCAGGAGATTAATACAAACTATAAAACTATACAAGCTAGCAGTTATTCCATTTTGTCTCTAGTGCTAAGCAAGAACACACACAGACACACGCGTGCGTGTGTGTATGTAGGGTTGTAAATGGGTGAGCTGGACTGTTATGGGTAACAGCAGCAATGGGGCATATGACTGCAGAAATGACTGTGGGCCATAGCCATGATTGTCTAAATTGTCACTGTTTCTCCTCCTTCTATAAAACCGTTCATGAAGTCTAGAATTGCATGGAAATAATGCCTCAGTGAATCTGGACTGTACGAGGTCTCTCTATTAAATGTCAGCAATGACCCATCTTTATTTATATGTATTACCGTTCTAATGCTTGTCCCCTTCAATATACTCCCTGTTCACACTCACACACTGATGCAGTCTTGTTTTCCACTGGTTGAAGGCATGGAGGAGATCAGTTTATATCAGCTATCTCAGCACAACTGCTGTTTTCTTCGTACTGCATCAGTTGACTCAAAATGTGTTCCTTTAAGCATCGATTTCACTTTAAAGAAAAGAAAAAAGTTACATGATGCCAATTCTGGCAAATATGGAGGACGTTTAAGTGTAGTAATGCATTTATCGACCAAAAACTGCTTCCCAGACAGTGCTGTGTGAGCAGGTGCATTGTCTTGATGAAGAATGAAACCATTTCCCCACAGTTCTGGCCCCTTTTTCCTGACTCTTTCTCTCAGCTTTGTCAAAACTTCCTTATAATAATGCTGGTTCACTGTTCTGCCTTCTGGAACCCATTCTGCCAAAATTACACTCTTGATGTCAAAAAACCCCACCAATAAGCATGGCTTTGAGTGTGGACTTGCTTTGACGTGCTTTTTTCATTCTTGGTGATGATGGTGTTTTCCAGTGCATTGACTGTCGTTTTGTCTCAGGATCATACTGGAAGATCCAGGTTTCATCACAAGTGATGATTTTTTTAAAAAAAGATTTGGGTCCGCCTCAAGTTGCTGCAGAATGTCAGGTGCTTACCACTTCCTAATGCCTGTTAGAGGCAGAGAAGGATGGGCCTTTAAAAGAAATGTAATCATTGTACATTGTTTTTGTACATTGTTTTTTTTCTTATTTCTTGAAAAAGAAACAAAATATATCCATTTTTAAATATAATTAAAAAAAGGAATTGTGCAGTATGTGAGGGAAACGCTATGGCTCAAAGGAATAGGAGTTGAAGTGTACTGTACTTGTATTTTATATTTGCAGATGATTTATAATATATGGTAAAGACTTGCTCCTATTCTAATTAATATCACTCTTTCAGGATAGAGATTTTATAGCACAAATCTATTTACTTAGATGATAATCCCATTCTGTTCATTAGAGCTCACTCTCAGATAAGCGTGCATAGGACTGGAGTCTTAGTTTCCTTTTCAACCTGTGAATAAAATTCGGAACCTGGCAGCAATCCTTTATCCATGCTTTCCTGGGTCTATACTGAATCAGTTGGTGAATGGTAGGCCAACACTTCTGTAAATCTCATTGATTCCATGGGTCTACTCTAGTTGGGATGAGCATTTTGATTTAGGATTCAGATTTTACCTTGAAATATACACAAGCATGAAGAGGAGCAAGCTACAAGGGGGCTTCAGAGATGACAATGGAAAATGTCACATAATTTATAGGGATGGGAGCGTTCATGTGTGTGTGTGTGTGTAGTAACGCTGCCAATGTTGCATAAAATGTAAGGAAAAGCTGTTTTTAAACAGAGTGTATACTTCAGACAATGTCCGTGTATGTTTGGAAATGGGGAGAATTGCAAAAATTGATTCAGGGTTTATTTGTAAAGTGATAAAAAGTCTATCTGAACACTTTCAAAGTCTCTTTAGTGCCATCCAAGTAGTCCAAGGCTCAGGTATCCAACATATGATACAAAAACCGGTGAAATTGGTCATAGCTCCCACTTTGGAAGAGACCCTTAAGGCCATACAGCAGATGAAAAATGGCAAGGCAGCTGGGATTGATGGAATCCCACCTGAAGTTTGGAAACACGGAGGTCATGTACTCCATGATAAATTCCACGAACGCCTTGTGAATTGCTGGGAAAAGGGGGAACTGCCATCAGATTTCCGAGATGAAGTCATCATCACCCTGTACAAGAAAAAAAGGAGCAAAATCTGATTGCTCAAACTATCGAGGCATAACACTGCTCTCTATTGCTGGAAAAATCCTTGCAAGGATACTCCTGGACAGATTAGTTCCTGCTATTGCAGAAGAACTTCTCCCTGAAAGCCAATGTGGCTTCAGAGCCAATAGGAGTACTACAGACATGGTATTTGCCCTTAGGCAACTGCAAGAAAAATGTAGGGAGCAGAACAAGGGTCTCTATGTAACATTTGTCGACCTCACCAAAGCCTTTGACACTGTAAGTAGAAAAGGTCTGTGGCAGATCCTGGAAAGACTAGGATGTCCCCCCAAATTCCTTAAAATGATTATCTTGCTACACGAGGGCCAGCGTGGTCAAGTCAGATACGGCGATGCTCTTTCAGAGCCTTTTCTAATAACTAATGGAGTGAAGCAAGGTTGTGTTCTTGCACCAACTTTATTTACAATCTTCTTTAGCACGATGCTCCAAAGGGCTATGGCAGAGTTTGAAGAAGACGACGGCATCTATATATGTTACCGTACTGATGGTAGCTTGTTTAACTTAAGCCGTCTGAGGGCTCACACTAAGACTCTAAACTATCTAGTCTGTGAGCTGCTCTTCGCTGCTGCTGCTGCCCTTGTTGCCCACACAGAAGCAGCTCTGCAGCGCCTAACATCCTGCTTCGCAACAGCTGCAGATCTGTTTGGGCTGGAAGTCAACCTGAAGAAAACGGAAGTTCTTTACCAGCCTGCACCACAGGACGAACACCACCATCCCCACATTGCCATCGGCAACTCTGTGCTTGAGTCTGTTCAGCAGTTCACCTACCTGGGAAGCATCATCTCCTCAGATGCCAAGATTGACAAAGAGATCGATCACAGATTAGCAAAGGCATATAGTGCATTTGGAAGACTTCACAAAAGAGTCTGGAGCAATAAACACCTGAGGCGAAGCACAAAAATCAGTGTGTATAGAGCCATTGTATTGTCTATTCTTCTTTAAGGGTCTAAAACATGGGTCACCTATTGCCAACACTTACGACTCCTTGAACGCTTCCATCAGCGCTGTTTACGCACATTCCTAAATATACACTGAACTGACTATGTGACGAATGTTGCTGTCCTTGAGCAAGCAGGGATCACCAGCATTGAGGCCATGATATTGAGAACGCAGCTGCGCTGGGCAGGGCACGTTTCTAGGATGGAGGACCATCGCCTCCCCAAAATAGTACTCTACGGTGAACTCGCCATGGGTCAGCGTAAGAGGGGCGCTCCAAAAAAGCGATACAAGGACTCCCTGAAACAACATCTCAGGCTCGGCCAAATTGATCACCAACAATGGTCCGCCCTGGCCTCACATCAGGAGACATGGAGACACACTATCCACAATACTGCAGCCTTATTTGAGAATTCACGCCGAACAAGTCTTTAAGAGAAACGACAATGCAGAAAGAATCACAACCCAAAAACATCACCCAAGGAGACCTTCTGCTGTGCTTTCTGCAACCGGACTTGTTTATCTCGGATTGGCCTTTTTAGTCATCAGCGCGCTTGCAGTAAGCGCGGGATGAGTCCTTCCTGAATCTTTGTTTGCGAAGAAAAGCCAGAGAGATAAAAAGCCCAAATGGTTCAGAACAGGCATGGTTTAGCCAATTCACTCCACAATTCTGTAACATTTACTTTGGAGTAAAATCTATCAGGCATTTACAAACTGATGAGGGTTGGGCTTTTAAGTGCAGTGCAGTTTGGATTTTAAGGTTTGTTATAGTTTTTAATAGATTTTAATATTTTTAAGGTTTAATGTTTTTAACTGCATAAATTGTTTAATCATTTTTAAAATTGTATGTTTTTACTTTTAATGCTTTTGTATTGTTTTTAATTTGTATTGTTTTAAATTAATTGTTAGCTGCCTTGAGTCCCTTGTTATTGTTAAGTGCCTTCAAGTGGTTTCTGACTCAGGTTCTGACCCTAAGGTGAACCTATCACAGGGTCTTCTGAGGCTGAGAGTGTGTGACTTGCTAAAAGTCACCTGATGGATTTCCACGACTGAATGGAGATTTGAACCTTGGTCTCCAGAGTCATATTCCAAAACTCAAACCACTATGTCACGCGGGCTCTCTTAAGTCCCTGTATTGAGAGAAAGACAGGATATAAAACAAACTCCTACTGAGCTCAGTGTAATTTCCTACTTGGTAAATAGGGACAGAAATGGGCCTTAAAGCTGCAATCCTATACTCATTTACAGGAGACTATTCCCACTGAATTCAGTGGGGCTTACTTCTAGATCATGGGTGGGCAAAGTGCAGCCCATGGGCCACATGTGGATCCTAAGGGCCATTTTTGTGGCACCTAGAGCTCTCCAGGAGTATTTTTTTTCCAAACAGTTTTGCTCTTAAATGCCCCAAAATGATCTCTAGGAGGTTTAGAGCACATTTCCACATGTCTGGAGCCCCCCCTCCCCTGAGGTCAAAATGAAATTTTGCAAAATTTTGCAAATTTTTTTTTGCCCCCAATGTCCCAATATGCCTTCCAGCATTCCAAGAAGGCCCCAAAACATGTCCCTATGTCCAACAGAGGGGACAACAAATAAATTATTTTGGTAGGAGAAGGTATGGCCCTCCAAGTTCTTGAAAACTAATGCAGCTGCCTGGCCTAAATAGACATAGGATTACGCTCATTATTTATTTCAGTGGGAGGAATTAAATGTGCTCTTTTCTTGGGCCAATCTATAGATTCTTCTTATGCCTTTCTCATGGAACTGTCTCTTGAATGTTGTGTGGATGAATATCCAATTCAAGTGTTACTTTTTATGTCTTTTGGGGGATTATTTTAAAAAGCCATCATGTCAGACGTAACGAAGAGGCTGCAGTCCAAAGCCTACTGAATGAGATGCATGTTCTCTTGAAATGAAAGTGGACTGCTTGTACAGTACAAGGAAAGGCAGGGGCTTTGGAAATCATATGCCAGAAAGTCCTGATAGCACCCAGTGGGAAGTACAGTACTGCTGTGCAAACCCGTTTGAACTGAACAGGGCTTATACATATAGTTGGTCCTCTGTATCCACGGATTTGGCATCCATGGATTCCAGCATCCATGATTTGAAAATATTCCATTAAATAATAATAAATAAAATAAAATAAAATAAAATATCCAAGAAGCAAACACTGATTTTGCCATTTTATATAAGGCCATTTTACTATGCTATTGTATATCAATGGGACTTGAGCATCCACAGATTTTGGTATCCATGTGGGGTCCTGGAACCAAACCCCATCAGATACCAATAGCCTACTGTATTTGGGGTAGTCATGTTGGCCCCGCAGCAAAACAAAATACAGAATCCACAAAAAACAATATTTTATCGACCACCCAAACTGCAAAACACATGATGCAAGCTTTTGAAGCTCTACTGGCTTCTTCAAAAAAGGTTGCCTTGCTGCTACAGGAGTTAATTTTTACTGTCCTGTGTCTCAGCACACCACATGGCCAGGAAGTAGGAGTGGCCTCTGCCTGCATGAGATCCCTCACCAGAACAACAACACAAGCAACATCTGAGACGATATGTAGGCCTGTGACTTCAAGACCATCACTTTTGTTTCTTTATTTTTTAACATCTTTTGCCTGATAAAGAAACCAGTAGAGCTTCAAAAGCTTGTATCACGTGTTTTGCAGTTTGGTTGGCCAATAAAGGATCACTTTTTTGTGGATTCTGGATTTTGTTTTGCTACATGGTCAACATGGCTACTCCTGAATGTGTTTCCTAGATTTGAAGATACAGTCATCCCTCCACATTCACGGGGCTTACGTTCCTGAGACCCCCGCGAATGTGGAAAAACCACGATTAACAACTGCTCCTGCAACCCCCCCCCAGAGGGAGGGAGGCGGCAGGAGCATGTCTGGCCAGCATGGCTAGCCTCTCCGCAAGACTTCCTGAGGGGACTCCAGGCCTTAGAATATCCGGAGCCTGCTTAGGAAGGCCGGGGACGGCAGCGGGCAGGTGAGCGGGCGGGTGGGGAGGAGGCTGTGCTGCCTCCCCCCGGCCTTCCGAAGCGAGCGCCGGAGGCTTCAGAAGGCCGGGGATGGCAGCGGGCGGGCAGGTGAGCGGGTGGGCAGGTGGGTGGGGAGGAAGCTGCGCTGCCTCTCTCCGGCCTTCCGAAGCAGGCACCGGGGCTTTGGAGCCCTGGCGCCCACTTCAAAAGGCCAGGGACGGCAGCGGGTGGGCAGGTGAGTGGGCAGGCGGGTGGGGAGGAGGCTGTGCTGCCTCTCTCTGGCCTTCCGAAGTGAGTGCTGGGGCTTTGGAGCCCCGGCGCCCGCTTCGGAAGGCCGGGGATGGCAGCGGGCAGGCGGGTGAGCGGGTGGGCGGGTGAGCGGGCGGGCTTTGGAGCCCCAGAGCCCGCTTAAAAAGGCCGGGGAAGGCAGTGGGCGGGTGGCTGTCTTCCTCTCCCTGGCCTTCCTGAGTGGACTCCGGGGCTTAGAAGCCTTGGAGTCCTCTCAGGAAGGCCGGGGAAGGCAGCAGGTGGACGGGAGGAAAGCTGCCCGGCCTCTCCTTGGCCTTCCTGAGGGGACTCTGGGTCTTAGAAGCCTCGGAGCCCCCTTAGGAAGGCTGGAAAAGGCAGAGGGAGGGAGGCTGCTCGCCCCACCCCCCGCCTTCCTGAGCAGACTCCGGGGCTTTAAAGCCCCGGAGCCACCTCTGGAAGGCCGGAGAAGGTGCAGGCAGGAGGTTGCCCCGCCTCTCGGCAGCCTTCCCTAAGGGGCTGGGGCTAAACTGCAAATAATCAAAACCGCGAGTGTGAAAGCCACGAATGTCGAGGGGCAACTGTACTTCATTTTGCCATAACAGGGGAATCCTAAACAAAAGGGAAACATGGTCTGTGACTAAACGTCTGAGTTTTCAACCTCCAACAAAGGTAAAACTTCTGTCTTGGAATATAATTGGCTGAGTTTTACCTGAAAGTTTTTTTCCAGAAGTAGCAGTATAGAGACTTCTTGAAAAATCCAATGATCTCTGACTAACAAAGGAACCCTGGCTTCAGAAAGGGTCAGAATGATGCTGGATACCAAAAGAGGTTGCCTTGCAGCTGCCAAAGGAGGTAAATTTTACTGTCCTTTGTCTCAGCACAGCATAATGCCAGGAAGTAGGAGTGGCCTCTGCATGCATGAGATCCCTCACCTGAACAACAACACAAGCAACATCTGAGACAAAGTGTAGGCCTATGACTCCAACATGGTCAACCCCCTCCCTTTATTTCTTTTTAAACATCTTCCAGTTCTGGTGTCCACTTAGAATCATAGAATCATAGAATTGCAGAGTTGGAAGAGACCACAAGGGCCATCCAGTCCAACCCCCTGCCACGCAGGAAATCTTGATCAAAGCATCCCCGACAGATGGCCATCCAGCCTCTGTTTAAAGACCTCCAAGGAAGGAGACCCCACCACGCTCCGAGGGAGTGTGTTCCACTGCCGAACAGCTCTTACTGTCAAAAAGTTCCTCCTCATGTTGAGGTGGAATCTCTGTTCCTGGAGCTTGCACCCATTGCTCCGTGTTCCAGTCTCTGGAGCAGCAGAAAATAAGCCTGCTCCATCCTCAACGTGACATCCCTTCAAATACTTAAACAGGGCTATCATATCGCCTCTAAACCGTCTTTTTTCCAGGCTAAACATACCCAGCTCCCTAAGTCTCTCCTCATAAGGCATTGTTTCCAGACCTTTCACCATTTTAGTTGCCCTTCTCTGGACACGCTCCAATTTGTCAATATCCTTTCTGAATTGTGGTGCCCAGAACTGGACACAGTATTCTAAGTGAGGTCTGACCAAGGCAGAATAGAGTGGCACTATTACTTCCCTTGATCTAGACACTATACTTCTATTGATACAGCCCAAAATTGCATTGGCCTTTTTAGCTGCCGCATCACACTGTTGGCTCATGTTCAACTTGTGGTCTACTAGGACTCCTAGATCCCTTTCGCACGTAGTCTCATTCAGCCAGGTCTCTCCCATCCTATATTTATGCATTTAATTTTTCCGCCCTAAATGCAGTACTTTACATTTCTCCGTATTGAATTTCATTTTGTTAGCTTTGGCCCAGCTCTCCAGTCTATCCAGGTCATTCTGAATTTTGATCCTGTCCTCTAGGGTATTAGCTACTCCTCCCAATTTGGTGTCATCTGCAAATTTGATAAGTATGCCCCTAATTCCCTCATCTAAGTCATTGATAAAGATGTTGAATAGCACTGGGCCCAGGACAGAACCCTGTGGCACCCCACTGGTCACATCTTTCCAAGACGAAGAGGAGCCACTGCTGAGCACCCTTTGGGTTCGGCCGGTCAACCAATTACAAATCCATTGAACAGTTAACTTGTCTAGCCCACATTCTACAAGCTTGTTTGCAAGAATGTCATGGGGAACCTTGTCAAAGGCCTTACTGAAATCAAGGTATGCAATGTCCACAGCATTCCCTTCATCTACCAAGCTGGTAACTTTATCAAAAAAAGAGATCAGATTAGTCTGGCATGACTTGTTTCTCTGAAACCCATGCTGACTTTTTGTGATTATGGCATTGCCTTCTAAATGTTCACAGACTCTCTGTTTAATGATCTGTTCTAGAATCTTCCCTGGTATTGATGTCAGACTAACTGGACGATAGTTGTTGGGATCCTCTTTTTTCCCCTTTTTGAAGATGGGAACAACGTTTGCCCTCCTCCAGTCTGCTGGGACTTCTGGGCACCACAATTCAAAACGGATATTGACAAATTGGAGCGTGTCCAGAGGAGGGCGACTAAAATGGTGAAACGTCTGGAAACCATGCCTTATGAGGAAAGACTTAGGGAGCTGGGTATGTTTAGTCTGGAAAAAAGATGCTTAAGGGGCGATATGATAGCCCTGTTTAAGTATTAGAAGGGGTGTCACATTGAGGATGGAGCAAGCTTGTTTTCTGCTGCTCCAGAGACTAGAACATGGAGCAATGGATTCAAGCTCCAGGAACAGAGATTCCACCTCAACATTAGGAGGAACTTTCTGACAGTAAGAGCTGTTTGGCAGTGGAAGACATTCCCTCGGAGCGTGGTGGGGTCTCCTTCCTTGGAGGTCTTTAAACAGAGGTGGAGGGCCATCTGTCAGGGATGCTTTGATTGTGTATTTCTGCATGGCAGGGGGTTGGACTGGATGGCACTTGTGGTCTCTTCCAACTCTACAATTCTATGATTCTATGATCTTTTGCGTGATGAAGAAGCCAGAAGAGCTTTGAGGGCTTGTACATGTTTGGCATTTAAGACTTTATCAGATCAATCCCCCCTTTACATTCTTTTGCTGGCATAAATTGTGGCATTTTTATGTTGGCAAAAGAACTCCCCCCCATACTTATCTTGAGCAGCGTCAATGTGGCTTCCCCAGCAATAAAAGAGCACAAACAGAGCTCCATTTACTTCCAGGGTTGAAATCTCACCAATTCTCACGAGAAGATGCTAGCGTGTGAAATTTAAAAAGTACACACATAAAAAGTACAGGAAAGCACTAAAACACACTTTTAAAGTCCGGAGGGTGTCATAAAAAGAGCGTCCTCTAGCTGGCTGTCACGATCTCACCCAGAAGCGTTCTGACATTAACGATGTAATCACGTGAGTACAATGGCACATGGGTTCAAACGCTAGCAGTGCCAGCAACAAATCGCCACTGGAGATCAGCAGCTTGGCTTGTCGATAAAACAGAATGGGTTTTTGCAATATATGATAGTGAAAGGGCAATGTCATTTGGTATGCATGCCCTTTTGCCATCATTAGGTACCCTTATGATGCCGTATTTGCCTGGTCTGATAAAGTCCTTAGTCTATTTGCTTAGAAAAATTCTGTACCACTTCAAATGAATTAACATTGATTGCCTTGCTAATCATTTTTAGATTTACAAGTCAAACTACAGTAGAAATGAAGACAACAAGGAAAACAAAGACAATTCATCTGAAAGGAGTAGAACTGCTGTCATCTTCTCTTTAAATAATGAAGTTGGAGGACTTGTCAAAGCCCTAAAACTCTTTCAGGTAACCAGCCTCTGTTATGTATAACAAACACAGTAACGTAGTAGCGAGTAGCATAATACATTTTGCCCTTCTATAATGCTTTTTGTTTTTTGTCTTAAAGACTTCAGGCAATTTTTGTGATGATAAAATTTGTGTTCCTACCAGTGGTGGATGAGGCACCAGTGTCATCTGAAGGACTGCACTTTTTGTAGCAGAAACTGAAATCAAAACATTGTTTTTATTTCAGATCAGACTTTGGAAACATTTACTTTTTTGACATTTAGCTTCTAAAATCTCTTGGCCAGGATGACTGTCCTGGTGTTTGATTCTGGGAGTTGTAATCCAAGGCCCAAATCAAATTGTTAGTTCAAGAAGAGTAGAGCCACTGAATTTATTGTTGGAATGGTAAGTTAACACTTATGTAAAACCCATTGATTCAATGGATCTACTCTAGCTGAGGACTAAGAATTGGATTTAAATTTCCAGAAAGTAACTTTTCCACACTTTTTTTTCAAATCCATTTGAAGACTGATAAGTCACTACAGCTTTGGACATTATGTGGAAGTCCTGATTCAGTATGGGCACATCAGTTGTACTTATTTCACACTTCCAGGATAATGGACAAAGGGAATGATTTCTTAAGGAAATGCATTCACACTTACAGTTGTCCGACTGTATCCACGGATTTGGTATCCATGGATTTAAGTATTCATGGCTTGAGAATATTCTTTAAAAAACAATAATCCAAAAAGCAAACCTTGATTTTGCCATCTTATATAAGGGACACTGTTTTGTGATGCCATTGCATATAATGGGACTTGAGTATTCACGGATTTTAATATCTGGGGGTGGTGGTGGTGGTCCTGGAACTAAAACCCAGAGAATATGAAGGGACAACTGTACATCTCACCACGCAGAATGCACATAGAAGATATTAGAACAGTAACTATTACTGCCTTTTCTTATTGGATATTTAATTTATTTATTATAATTAATTGTCCTTCAGTGTGATTGGTAATTTAATGTGGAAGTCAGTCATTTCTCTGAAGGGAATCATGCAAATGCACCTTCTAGCTCAGTACTTCTTAAGCTTGAAAGTTGCTGGGGGTAATAAACCTTTTTTTTAAAAAAATCTACAAACTACAGCAGGCAAGTCATATTTTAATTTTAAAAAGCCTTCAACACTGACATCATTGTCAACATTAGTACTGTCTCTTAGTCCCTCGGTCAGGCTGCTGAGAAGGTCCTCTTTAACTGAAACTGTGGTGTTTTTTTTTCTAAAAAAGGTGAAAGATAGTAAGATTACAGCAGCAACGTTTTATGCAAATCATATGGCCTAGGCCAGCACTTTATTAATGTCTTTGATAATCTGGTCCTGGATAAAAGGGAGTTCAGAAAAAAGGGAATGAAGTAAACGGCCAATTACAGATACAATAAATTGTTACAGTCTTCTGAGGAAGATCTGAATGGAGTTTGTAGATGATGGTGGACTGAACAGACCCCAGTATGAGAATCTTTTCTCTACAGGATAGGGAACAATATTAAGCAATGCGGGCAATGGATAGAAGTCAGGAAGTTGAGTTTTGAATAGAATCTTGTATCATTTTGTCTTTGCTATATGTACCTTATATTTTCTAGTCTAGAATGAGCGCAGCTCGTACAAGGGAAGAGGAAATGCAGCCCAATAATATCTCCCCCCCATCCTGCTTTAAAGCATGATATCGGCATTCTTCAGCTGTTCTTCCATTCTGGTACTGTGGAATAATCCATTAGAAAGAAGACTCACATTCACCACCTTCTCCCATGGGACCGGAATGGAAGAACAGCTGTAGAACGCCAATGGATAGGAGGCACTATTAGCGGGTTGCACTGCCGCTCATGTGATAAGCCTTTTAGCCTGCTTAGAAAGAGAAATCATGGGATTCTAACTGCTTTGGCTTAGTCCTGAGAAATGCATACAAGTAAGATTACCTTTCCAGCCCATCATTTTGATCATGTCCCTCCACTTTTGATATCCCTTCATTGGTTGCCTGGTTCTTTGAGGGCCCAGTGCAAGTGTCTTGTTTTGACTTTTAAAGCCCTGAATGATCTAGTCCTCCCCCATGTTTCAGCCCTCATTATTGCCCTATCTGGGATTTCTATTCTGCAAACTCTGTGATCCTGACTGGACCAAGGGTTTCCTTTCGCCTGCCTTCATCCTTTTTCTCTTGCTGTTTCATATTCTTGGAATTCTCTTCCCTAATATTTGAGGACTGTGCTTTCAGTTACTGTTTTTAAATCTCAGTTAAGCAAAAGTCTCAGTTTAAATTTACCTTTACAGTTTTGGATTTTCAAATTGTACATATTTTTGGACAACTTTTTTCTGCTTGTGCTGCATTTTTAAAAAGGTTTATACCAGTCCTTTGCTTTATATTCACATATAAATATAAAACAGACAGTGCTGCCAAAGGTGTACAATCTGATCTGATCTAATCTAATCTAATTTAAAAAAGGAATATATAAAAGTTTGTATAACTTTGGCAAGGGCTGTCTGTTTTATTGTTTGGTTTGATGGCACTGAATAAATGCCATTAATATGTATCTCTTTTTTTCTCCTGTGGATGCTAGGACTAGTTAGATTTAATGAAAAACTGTAGCTTCCTCCTATATGAAAAAAACTATAATGAGGCTTGGATTCCTATGTGTTCTCCACTCTTCTTTCATATCTACAAGGAGTGAATGGGAAGCTCACTCCCTTAATTTTTAATAAGCCACTATTCCCTGCAGCAGTCAGACTTGGTGAATTGTGATTTGTGTGCGCTATGGTTAGTGAGAACAAACCAGAATCAGACTGTGATTTCAGAATCTGGTTTATTCTCAAACCATAGAATAAATCAATCACAATTTCTCATGCATTAACATTTGTGTTTAGCAACTTAGTTTAAAACCAGAAGTGGATGCCTCTAATCTCCTCCTCTGACATATAAGAGGGGAAGAGAAATGGGAGAATACAGAAGCATGAAGCTCACTATGGCCTGTTTAAATGCTAAAACTCTATAGCTTCCCATTGCCTCTGAAACTAGGACCAAGAGAAAATATTGTTTTTACATATATATTAATGATTATGCTGAACAGGAATAATATTATTACAAGCTTATGTTCACTGTGGAAGTGGGTGAACTCAAACTATAGATTATTTTGTACACTGATTAGTAAAGTAACACCTACATAAATATATTTGATTAAAAAAATGTAAGAGAAAGAGTAGAAAAGTACAACATTTGATTCTCAGATGCTGTTGAAAATATAACCATAGTCGTTTCATCCACCAGGAAAAACATGTGAACCTTGTGCATATAGAATCTCGAAAATCCAGAAGACGAAATTCAGAGTTTGAGATCTTCATAGCATGTGACAGTAACAGGGAGCAGCTAGATGAGATCTTCCGACTATTGAAGTCCCATGTCAACGTTGTGTCTGTGAACCCAACAGACAATTTCACTGTGCAGGAAGATGGTAAGATGGAAGATAAGAAAGTCTCTGGCTTTTCTTCGCAGTAGTGTATTAGAAATTAACTTTCTGTTTTGCTCTTCACACATGCTCAATAAGTGAGCCTGAAGGCAGCTGTTTATTTTGCCCATTGTTCATATCATAAGGATACACAGCTACAATAGGATCACGTAGATAACTTGACATTCCCCAATTTAATTGTGTGAGTCTCAGTCAAGACAATTTGAATTACTCCACTTGGCTGCAAGTGGGAGGGGGGGACACACAGTCCACCCTTCCTTGTTAGACACTAAGAACAGAGTTTTATGCTTCACAACACTAATTGCAAGAAGAGTTAGGGAGTGGAAAGACAACTGATTATTTTATAGCTCCCATTCTTTGAGAATTTGTTGGGTTCAGCTTCTCTGTGAGGGGTGACACAGTTGAAAATATCTTACTTTCCACAGAGAGCGAGAAGAAAAGTAAACATTTCCCACCCTCTTCAGGTCCAGGAATAATAATGCAGGATTTTACATCACTAGTTTGCAGTGAGCTGTAAACTTCCCTCCTTTTCTTGACGATCAATCTATGCTCATTCATTTCTGCATTTAGATGTTCATATCTGTCCCTTAGTGTCTTTTTCTTGTCCTTTTAAGCTTTTTTGTTCCATGAGTATTTTAAGTATGTTGTATTTGTTTATAGGGCCATTTTATAGTTAGAGCAATCAGTTTCTCTGATGCTGTGTAGGTAGATATGCTTAGGAATCCACTGCCTACCATTATAGTACTGATGTTTCCTCTCTTGCATATACGTACTACATCTGTGGGAGAAAGAGCTGAAGTGGAGGATTAATGCAAGTTGTAAGAGAAATAACAGGGCTAAGTTATTTTTAAGGCAGTAGGAAGTACTCAGTGCTCTGCACATGTCAGATAGTAATATGTTCTCTCCTCCTTTTCCCGTTAACTCCTTAACAGCAAGATTTCATTTGTGGCTGTCAAAGTTACTCATGAGAACAGTTATTTTTTTCTAATCAACTTTTAAAAATTAATAACAATGTGGGGTTCAACCATTTCCTAGATATGGAAAATACCCCTTGGTTCCCTAAGAAGATTTCAGATCTGGATAAATGTGCAAACCGTGTTCTCATGTATGGATCTGAACTAGATGCGGACCATCCAGTGAGTAAACTTCCATTAACATTTGTCTCTCAATATTTTAAAGATCACCTTGAAACATTTATTGATGGTAAATTAACTTGGCATATCTAATATATTAGTTTTTCACTCTGCTGTCAAACTTCCTTACATGTTAAATAACAGTAAAATATAAAATACTGAAGTTGCATAGGCTTAGCTGGGACTTGGATATAGCAGCATGCTTTGCAGATACATAGATGGCAGAAGCTTGTGGAATATGTATCCCTCAACTCCATGAAATGTCAAACAGACCCCATTTTGCCCAAAACTGTTGTGACATATACATTGGCTTCCATTTACTCAAAGGAGCATTTGTAAGTTCTAGTAAACACCCACTTGAAGAAAATGTGAAGACGGTGGGGAAGGGGGGAAGATGCTGACTGGTGGAAAGTAAATTGATGCTCTTTCCCTGATTCCAGTTTAATCTATGTAATTGAATCGAGAAACAGAGAACAGGAGAACAGGTGCCAGAACAGGAGCCACACTATTCCTTCTGTGGAAAGAGGTGGTTCCAGAGATGGTTCCATGAGCCAAGACCACAGAGCTTCCCCCTTTCTCTTGCAGTTTCCATTCATTCCTCCTTCTTCTCTATGGTCCTTATGCAGTGGGTTTGAGGGCTAGAGTCTGCACCACTGATTTGTTATTCTTTGGAGGAGCATATATATCTAACAATGTTCCAAATCAAACTAGCAAATTTGTGTTGTGTTACCTGTACTGAATGCTTCTGAAAGCTGATCATTGTCCCCCCCGTCCGCTGCAAGCTGATTTGACAGAGTGGAGACTTTTTATATGCTTTTGGCATGCTACGTTACAAAGACTGACCCTGTGATTTTCCTTTTAATTTCACTATTAGGGTTTCAAAGACAATGTTTATCGGAAGAGACGGAAGTATTTTGCAGACCTGGCTATGAATTACAAACAGTACGTGTCAGTGTTTCCTACATGTTCTTGCTAGAGATGGAACAGCAACTTTGAACAGGGTCTGGGTAATTTGGAGGACACAATATTGGGGCCTTAAGAATTTTTAGTAATTGATTGACTTACAAGCATAAAGACTGAAAAGGCATTGTGGATCCCAGAGTATGGAGGCAAGCCAGTTCTTTTTAGCACCAAAAATCCAAGCTAGATTTTAGCACAGGAACAGTGCGCTCTCCCCATCACTGTACCCCATACATTACTGGACCTAGTGAAAACCATTTAAATTCCTATCATTGGCAGGCTGTGTAATTCAGTTCTGTGCAAGATGGTAATCTACATAGACTGAAGAGATTTCTCTCATTGACTGCCCACTAAATAGTACTGTATACTATGGCCCCTGTGTCTGTGGGGGATATGGGGGTGAATCTGTGAATATGGGTCCTGTGGATATGGGAGTCGTATTGTATACCCACTTCCAACAGCTATTAGATTAAGAGTGTATCTACTCTACAAAGTGTAAGCAATTCTATGCCACTTCACTTACCACTAACCTATGGAATTCCAGGTTTTGTAGTTTCCTGAGTGGCTTAAAACCCTTAATACTCAGTGAAGTGTACAGCAGTAGCTAAAGAGGAAGACTGTATTACAGATGGATTGACTCAATGAAGGAAGCCATGGCATAAGGTTTGCAAGACCTGAACAGGGTTGTAGATGACTGGTGCTCATGGAGTTCTCTCATTCATAGGGTCACCATAAATTGAAGCCAATGTAATGGCAAATAACAACAGTAGAGAGCTCTAGTCGTGAGTAGACTAGAGCTCTCCAGCAGAGAATGCTAAGTATTGCACAAAACTTGCAAATCCCAGGTTTTGAAAGAATGGAAGCCACAAAAGGAGCATTAAACTCCTGTAACTGGTTTGTGTAGATACTAAAGTGAACAGAGAGTAGACATCTCTCAACATTTTGTAAATGAACAGCAAGAACTATATCCAGAGATTCTATGAATATATGATGTGGAAGGAAGAAACTGAATTGCACACACCCAACTTCTATGTATATGCAGAATGTCTGAATGCAGCTAAGGTTATTTGTTACACAACTGTCCTCTATGCTTTCCCCTCTTTTCTGTGGGGGAACAGATGCAGTAAGAAATAGAGGAGGGAGAAGTGGTTGCGGGTGTGGTGATGTTGGAGTTTGTGGGGCAGAAGCAAAGAAGATACACAATAGAGAAAATGAGAAGTTTTGCTACCTTCCTTCTCTGTTTGCAGACAACTTATGTCTATAAAAGTGGCTTTCAGAATCTTCTGGGAAACACAATGGCACCTTGGAAATGCTTATTAGGGCTCTTGAGATAGGAAAAGGAAGGGGAAGAGGATCCACTTCCTCCCACAACTACGTAACTGTATGTGTAACTCCCACAGCTTGGATAGTGTAGTCCATCAATTCATCTAAAGACATGAATTGAAATCCACAAATGCTCATGCTTAAAGGTGCCACTAGATTCCCTTTTGTCCTTTTTATACTGAAACTTGTCTAACGTGGCACTCTGTTCAAAAACTGCTACAACTGGTGTGGAAAACCTCCTGATACATTTTGACACACTAGCCATCTCTAAATGAAACCTGACTTCATGGTGTCCGGAGATCAGGCTGACATAATTTGCAAAAAGTGATTTGGAATGCTCTCTTCAAATGCCCTGTGAAGTTCCTCCCAAAGTGACAGCCACCTCTAGGGAGGTGTTAATTAGTTTCTTGCCTTTGGTAATATAAGGCAGAACCCAACTTCAACATGCTTATCTCTTTAAAAACCTTAATTTTTAAAGGAGTGGCAGTGGAGAAATCCATTCAGAGGTTCAACAAATTGAAATAAATACCAGTCCATGCCTAAAGAGTGGGGGAGTACTGTTACCCTAAGAGGGTGGGGCGGGATGTTGGAGTTCCACCCGCAATGCCAGTGTCTCCTTGGAATTCAGGGGAATTATAGCTCAAAAGGAGGCCTGCAAGAGAAGGGTAACTTTGGGGATCTTTTTAACCTATGTTTACCAGTACTAACTGTAAAGAGCACTCCAGTTAAAGTTAAACTAAGTATTTTATTTGAATTAATACAGGGGATATGCTAAAATACAAGAACATGCACTCATAAGAACCATACAAGACTATTGAAAAGTAAGGCAGGAAGGGTTGGATAGAGAGAAGTCAGGGGTGGGGGAAGGTGATAGTTACCAGTCTTGGAGAAAGATGTCCACACAGTGGAGGGACTCAGACAGTGTCTGAAGGTGGCACTGGGGAATCCGGTCCATGATATGCTGAGAAAGAGAATGGCGCGGCCTGTCTGTGGCACACATGGCTAGGGTTGGAGCTAGGATATTTATACCCTATTTCATACCCTGGAGGGTTGCGCTAGTTACAACAAAGCCTGAATGGCTTTTTCATGGAATGGACAAAAGGGTCTGGAACAGGCTGATTGCCTTAGCTCTGGAGTGACAAAACATTGATGGATTTGTGACAATCTCTTAATCGTCGGACAGGTAGGGTGCATAGGAAAGATCTCCATAGGGTAAGGGTAGAGGAATGGTCACTGACTGCATGTTTAAAAGAGCCTAGGGGTGGGAAAAAGGATTAGCATAGACTTGTTAATGACTGGATTTTCCACATAATCCTATCTAAATACAATAAATAAATAAATATTAAATATCTTGGTTTTCCCACCATCATGATCTTGGACATGTCTCAGGTCATCGTAACCCTGACTATCCTCTAGTCAGTTTGACCCCAAATGTCTCCAGCCAGTATGACCCTGAAAAGTGTCCAGTATGTGCAGTTATGAAACCTTGTGGGAGAGGTAGTAGGGTACACTAACATTATCATCACAAATGTATTCTTAAATGTTAAATCTGTGTAAAAAAGGACTAGAGAAGAGAGCATGGCAGTCCAACACAGGACATTGGTTGATACAAATTCACAAACAACAGCCAGCAGGAAATACTAAAAAGGAGTGATATTTGGCAAAGCTGGGTTTTCTTTTTTCACCCAATGTTTTTTTAATGAAAATTAATTCTTTATTCTAATTTTCTGTTATAGTGGTGACCCAATTCCAAAAATTGAATTCACTGAGGAGGAGATCAGGACTTGGGGCACTGTATTCAGAGAGCTCAATAAGCTCTACCCAACCCATGCCTGCAGAGAATATCTTAAAAACCTACCTTTGCTAACCAAACAGTGTGGGTACCGAGAAGATAACATACCCCAGCTGGAAGATGTATCACGTTTTCTCAAAGGTAATGGAGAAAGATGTCTGTTAGATCATTTATTTTCTTGAGGCAAGCTACAATTACAACAAGAGCAGGGAACTTTTTTTCTTTTTAGGGCAGAGCTTGGTAACATTACATTTTGGGATTTCAGCTCCCAGAATCCCCCAGCCAGCATAGTCAATAGTCGGAATGGGAGGAAAATTATGGAGTCATAGTTTTTTTTTTTTTTTTTAAGGAATGTTTTGAAGCTCTAATTGAGAACCACATTTCCTCTAGGGGTAAATTGCTTGGAACTGCCTATGGGGCAGGAACTGATGGTAGGTAGGCCCAGAGTCAAAATAAATTCCACCCAGTTCAATAGACTTACTTCCAGGTAAATTTACATAAGATTGCAATCTATCACTGCCCTCCTAAGCTTGGGGAAGTTACGTTTTCATACTATGACTCTCAGAATCATCTAGCCAGCATGACAGCTATTTCAGGAGTTTCTTTTTCTTTTCATTTTATGTTCACACTTTTATTTTGCAGAGCGCACTGGATTTACAATCCGCCCAGTTGCTGGATACCTGTCTCCTAGAGATTTCTTGGCAGGCTTGGCATTCAGAGTATTTCACTGCACTCAGTATGTTAGGCACAGCTCGGATCCTCTTTATACACCAGAACCGTAAGCGTTTTTTTTTTTTAAAAGAAACCTTATTCCAAATAATAGTCACAGTTATGCTTATTCCCAGTGGAGCAGTGGGATGCAGGGAAGGGCCTAGTACTATTTATTTTCACCCAAAAATATTCCCACCAGTTTGGCTTTTATAATACTAGTTGTTTCCACTAACTTTACTATGGCTGAATAAACAAAATGCATTTAGATTCCCCCCTGCTCACCGCTGGAAATCGGTCTTGTCTATATGAGGGGGGAAAATATGAACACATCCAAAAAAGCAGGCATTTGCAACGATGTGATCTGCCTTCATGGTGAAAAGAGCCCCCTAAACTCCACATGACCACTTAGCCAAAATGGTGGCCGCAAGTGATTTACTTTGTGATTTTAAATCTGCTGCTGTCAATTAAAAACAACAACAACAACAGTTTCCCATGGTGCACACAAGTGATAGTTTGTATTTACAAAAAAGAAAAAAGAAAAAAAAAAGAGTATAAGATCGCCATGTTATTGACTTACCGGACCCACGCTTAGTCAAAAATTTAACATGGCGGCTGCAGGCGCTTTTCCTGTTTGCTAGCCCTGCCCCTCATGCTCATCCAGCCAATCAGATTACACTGTCTGTTCGTATCTGTGCAAATCCGAGTGTTCAAACGATCGCACATTCACATGTTGTACGGAGCTTTTTTAAAAATCCAGACAAAGCCCTGGACTAATTTTGTGGTGGATTTGGCTGCTCCCCTTCTGAATGACGTGTATTTATGTGCATGGCCATGTGAACAGATTGCCATATTTTACATCCCATTCATATTATTTTGACCATATAGACAAGACCTGAGTGTAAGAGAGCGACTTCCCCATCATAGTTCCTCGCAGACATATTGGACTATCACAGAAACCTGCAGTCAGCCATGCTGCCTTAGAATTTCTGGGAGTTGTAGTCCAACACATCTGGAGGTAGCAGGTTAGGGAAGGCTACTATAAATGCTAGATTGTGAAAATCTGGACTGAAAAAAGTTTCATTACCATGAAGGACACTTGAATAAAATAAGGAATTGCCACCAGCCTACAGACCAAATGCATTTATTGACCTTTTGAATTTACCAAGCAGAAATGCCTGTCTTAAGACAATAATAATCTTAAATTTTCTTTGCCTTTTGCCTGTCCTGTGAGCTGGTTCACGTATTTGCCTAGCCTGATGATCTATATGGTGAAGGAGCAGGTTCATAACTTCCTACCCCAGCCCAGTCATTATGCACATATAGTAAGGGTGACCAACTGTAGAAGGCTAGGTAGCATTAGCCACCTAGGCGACATTAATTGGCCTCATCCCCTCACCAAAAAATTAAAATAATCATAATAATTTGCCTCCAAATGCCTTCTTGGGGGCATTTAGTCCCAGGAGAAGCCTTTTTTTTAACAACAGGAAGAGAGCACTTCCTGTTTACTTCCTTTTTGTAAAAAAGGCCTGCCCTGCACCTAAATTGTTGCAGGGGGGCAAAAATGTGGCAAAATGCCTCACATATTCCCTAGAAGGCATTTGGAGGCACTTCTTTGATCCTTGGGGTGTCCTTGAAATAGCCCTGGGGGCTACATGCAGCCTGTGGGTTTCACTTTTCCCACCCTGACATATAAATGTGAAATACATAGGCCCCGACTACACAATGAAAAAAATCCATACAGCGTTTGAAAGATCAATAATGTGTACATACGGCCATTTGGATACATTCATGTCTTTCGGAAGGGGGGGGCAGCAAATCCCCTGTAAAGTCCGTGAATTTGGAGTTTGGGAAAAATAGCGGATCTCAGCAAAAAATCCGTACAACCATTCGAATTTGTGATCACTTGTACACCCCATTCGCACACATACAAATAAGCACTGTAATCTGATTGGCTGGCCAAACAGAGGGGGTGGGGCTAGCAAAGAGGGGATTGGGAGTGGCCCCCATGTTGGATTCCCGCCTAAGTGAGAGTTCAGTAAGTCCATGAAACCGACATTTTTACATTTATTCGTTTTTATTTCATGTTGTAAATACAGAAAAGCAACTCTCCGCATCACAGGGAGCTTTTTAAATTAAAAAAAAAAGTGGTAGGAGATTTAAACCCACTGGGTAGATCACTCTCTATGGCCAGCTGGCTAAGCAATCATATGGAGTTTAGGGGGGATCTAAAAAATCATGTAGGCAGATCATACGCTTGCAAACGTCTACCTTTTCAGATTTTTTACCCCCCCTGTACAGATTTTTTATCCACTGTGTAGACGGGGCCATAGTTTGGGTTCTCCAGTCAGATTCCTCCATTTCTTCTTTTGAGGCTGGAAAAAACTGTGTAAGCAGGATTTATATTTACATAAAACAGAGGCAGCCATGTTGGCCATAAAAGGAAAAAAATAATCTGAAATCTGTATTACTGTAATACTGTACTTTATTAGGACACCAAACAGGCATAAGTATCTGTGCAAACTTCCAAGATCTCCAGAACCCTTCATCAAATAAAGTTATACAAATCAGGTGGCGAGGGGGAGAAGAAAAACTTGACTGGATGTTTAAGTCATGTCTTCAGGATGTCTTGAGATCAGGGGTGTAGTTATTGGGGGGTAGGAGGAAGGCATCACTCCCCCAGAGAAGAATTCTGCTCCCCGCAATGACATTTTCCTTCAATTCCCAAATTTCTAACATTGCAATAACTTAAAACTTCAGTTGAGCATTGAGGCATTCAGAGAAAAAGGTTGGAGAAAAGTACCATCGGGATGCGAACACAGCAAATAGAAGAATTCTAGGTGTGAACAATTTTCAGTGTCCCACTCTCTACAATACTAGAAATTTGGGGACTGAAGGAAAATTTAATTGGAAAGGCAGAATTCTTATTGAGGTAGCAATGCTCTCACCCCCTCCCATAGCTGCACTCTTGTTTGAGATGGATGTTTGCATGCTACCTCATGTCTAAGTGACACCATAGGAGAAATGGCCAGAGTATGTAAACATATAAACTGGCCTTGAGTAAAACTGTTTAATGTTTGCTTTCTTCAGTCTAAACTCTTGTACTTTCATTTATTACCAAACGTACAAAGTGGCATGTGACTCATGTAGTTTTATCCCTCTTTAAATGTATTTGTCTAAATGTCCAAAACATCTGGAGGCTAAAGGTCCCCCATATAGAATCACAGAATCGCAGAGTTGGAAGCTATAAAGCACCATAGCTTGTTTGGAGGATTTTGTTATCCTTATGATGACACTTCTTCCATACAGTGAGCAGTTACTACCACACTGTATTAGATGGCATTACATTCACATAGCAGTTTCAAGAGACTGTCTGCTTGTTTCAATGTTATTTTGTTTTCCTCACTTTCTAGTGATACCTGTCATGAACTTTTGGGCCATGTCCCTCTTTTGGCTGAACCCAGTTTTGCTCAATTTTCTCAGGAAATTGGCTTAGCATCACTTGGAGCATCTGATGAAGCTGTTCAAAAGCTGGCAACTGTAAGTAGAAGAGGCTGCTCAGTGCAATATGTTTCTCTATTCCAGTAATACTGCAGTGTTTCCATGTTATACATCCCTATTAGCAACTCCAACTATTTTTTAAAATGTTAGAGCCTGGACATCATTTAAATAGCAGACGTGAACATTTTGCTGAGGGACTATCTGATACAGGCAAATAGTTGTTAACTCCCGTAAAGGCGACTTAGACTTACGCTAACACCATGAATGAGATACTTCCAAGTCACCCTATCATCCACAGCCCTGCTAAGGTCTTGCAGACTCTGGGCTATAGCTTCCTTGAGTGAGTCTTTCCATCTCGAATGCAGTCTTCTTTTCCTACTGCCTTCTAGCCTTAAGCAAAGTAACTTCCTTTAAGCCCCATTGATTTGAATGGGATTAATTTGTACAGGGGAAACTTGTCCTGTTTATGCTTCAAGGAGGAAAGTGTTTGTGAACTGAAGACAGCAGTTTATTTAATCACATGCCAGTCACAGTCTGTCATAGCTTTCATACTTTTGAACCTGGCTTTTAGGACAATATGCAGTAGCCTCTTAGTATTGCCCAATCTCAAACCAGCAACCCGTTGTGTCCCTAAAAGTGTTTGCAGAGTTAGGAAATGACCAAAACAGTGATGGCTTTCTTTGCATGTCCCTCCCATGGTCTTGGGTGTGCTCCAATTTTCAGGTTGACACCCTACAATGGATCATTGTTTTCCTTCATTTCCACTGTCTTCTTTTTCAGTGCTACTTTTTCACTGTGGAGTTTGGCTTATGCAAACAAGAAGGCCGGCTGAGAGCCTATGGAGCTGGTTTGCTGTCTTCTATCAGTGAACTGAAGGTAAGCACAAAACCCATCTTCAAACCAGGAGAAAGAGGACTTTAATATTTTTTTTAACATTCAGGGAAAACTTTTTGTCTCAACCTGCTTGCCAGGGTGGCCAGATTATTGACTGGAATGGGCCCATGAGAACCCAAATATGTATTATCTTTCTGTCAGACACAATTCAAGGTGGTTAGTAATGGGTCAAAAAGTTGTCCTTTGACCAAAATTCAGTGGTGTCTGGTGGCTTCCATGTCAGAAGTTCATGTAATACACTCGAGGTTTTAGTCTGAGCTTTAAAGGCAGTATCCAAGGTGCTCAATCTCTCTATGAGATGGAGTTTAGCACTTTGCACAGCTCCCTTAAAGTTCTGAGCAAAACCCAGTGTGGATTCACTGTCCCAGTAACATGGGAGCCACCAGCCACCACTGCCAAAATGGATTCAAATCACATCTCTGAGAACAGAACGGAGACTTAAGTAGGTTGCCCAGAAGTCATGTGGGTGACTAAGATGATCGAGCTGCAACATAGACATTCTCAATCATGTGTAGTTGATGATGTGCAACCAACATGATTGGCAAGAAGCTAAAGTATGACCTCAAGTGTAGTCTTTAAGAAGATATGCTGTTGTAACAGTTTCTTTATTGCATGAAACATCATGCTAAGGATGATTCCATCATGCTTTTATTACTTCCCTCATTCATGGAGTTTTACAGGGGATCCAGTGGATGCCATCTTTTAGGGTAACCCTCCCATGTTTTCCTCCTGCATCTTCTGTTATTTTTTCTTCCTTTCCAGAAGCACCTTAAGTTTATTATGAAATTGTAACCAATAGTGATTGTTTAGAGTGGGCATAGATTATGATTGCATGGGGTTGGACTGGATGGCCTTTGTGGTCCAACTCTATGATTCTATGATTTTCTGAGCTCTAGGATGCTGCTTTAGAAGGTACTGCTTGGTTTTTATGCAATGGCAGAAGAAGGCTCTTCAAGCATACAGTTTCTGGAGGATTACACGAATTGGCAGAGTCTGGTCACAATATACAGTAATTTCATTATTTTAAGCCTGTAAAGATTTGTGGATGAGGTCCCCAATATATAAAAAATCTTAACTTTGTTGTTTTGTTTTGTCCGATAACCAGCATGCTTTATCGGGAAATGCTAAAGTCAAGCCTTTTGATCCAAATGTCACCTGCAAGCAAGAATGCATGATTACAACATTCCAGGAAGTTTACTTCATTTCTGAAAGCTTTGAAGATGCAAAAGAAAAGATGAGGTAATTCATTAAAATGAACCTGGGAGACAGAAAGATGATTACATATACCAACAGTTCTTGAAAGTAAATAAATAAATAAGGAAGATAGTCTCCCCACATCCATGGAGATAGAGGATGGCTGAGCAGCCCAGTTCACATTTCAAACCTTCACATGCTAAACTACATTAGGAAAGTAGATTTATCGCTTTCACAAATCAATACTAACTGACCACTGTACAGATCTGAAAGACCTGTCTCACCTTACCCAGTCCTTTGAACATTTAGGGCAAGGAACATGATTTGCACCTTCCTGGATCCTATTACATTCTATTCCACTCACACAATGGTATAAATATAGTCTATACCTCAGGCCTTAATACCACTCAGTAATGCATCTGAAGAAGTAGGTTTATATCCACAAAAACTTATGCTGAAATAAAAACCAGTCAGTTTTAAAGGTGCTGCCCTGTTCCTTTTTATTCTCCTCCTCCTCCTCCTTTAAACAAGCCACTGCCTCTCAACTTCAACATCTCTCTTTTCTAATGGGGGAAAATGTACCTGTCACTTACTTTACAGGGTTATTGTAAGGATTACATGATAAGGACGGAGATCCTGTAATGCACAGTGTACCGTAAAGAATCATAGAATTGCAGAGTTGGAAGAGACCACGAGAGCCATCCAGTCCAACCCCCTGGCATGCAGGAATCACGATCAAAGCATCCCCGACAGATGGCCATCCAGCCTCTGTTTAAAGACCTCCAAGGAAGGAGACCCCACCACGCTCCAAGGGAGTGCATTCCACTGCCGAACAGCTCTTACTGTCAAAAAGTTCCTCCTCATGTTGAGGTGGAATCTCTGTTCCTGGAGCTTGCACCCATTGCTCCGTGTTCCAGTCTCTGGAGCAGCAGAAAACAAGCCTGCTCCATCCTCAGCGTGACGTCCCTTCAAATACTTAAACAGGGCTATCATATCGCCTCTTAACCGTCTTTTTTCCAGGCTAAACATACCCAGCTCCCTAAGTCTCTCCTCATAAGGCATCGTTTCCAGACCTTTCACCATTTTAGTCGCGCTTCTCTGGACACACTCCAATTTGTCAATATCCTTTTTGGATTGTGGTGCCCAGAACTGGACACAGTATTCTAGGTGAGGTCTGACCAAGGCAGAATAGAGCGGCACTATTACTTCCCTTGATCTGGACACTATACTTCTATTGATGCAGCCCAAAATCGCATTGGCCTTTTTAGCTGCCGCATCACACTGTTGACTCATGTTCAACTTGTGGTCTACTAGGACTCCTAGATCCCTTTCGCACGTAGTCTCATTCAGCCAGGTCTCCCCCATCCTATATCTATGCATTTCATTTGTTCGCCCTAAGTGCAGTACCTTACATTTCTCCGTATTGAATTTCATTTTGTTAGCTTTGGCCCAACTCTCCAGTCTATCCAGGTCATTTTGAATTTTGATCCTGTCCTCTAGGGTATTAGCTACTCCTCCTAATTCGGTGTCATCTGCAAGTTTGTTAAGTATGCCCCTAATTCCCTCATCCAAGTCATTGATAAAGATGTTGAATAGCACTGGGCCCAGGACAGAACCCTGTGGCACCCCACTGGTCACATCTTTCCAAGACGAAGAGGAGCCACTGCTGAGCACCCTTTAGGTTCGACCGGTCAACCAATTACAAATCCATTGAACAGTTAACTTGTCTATCCCACATTTTACAAGCTTGTTTGCAAGAATGTCATGGGGAACCTTGTCAAAGGCCTTACTGAAATCAAGGTATGTGATGTCCACAGCGTTCCCTTCATCTACCAAGCTGGTAACTTTATCAAAAAGAGATCAGATTAGTCTGACATGACTTGTTTCTCTGAAACCCATGTTGACTTTTTGTGATTATGGCATTGCCTTCTAAATGTTCACAGACTCTCTGTTTAATGATCTGCTCTAGAATCTTCCCTGGCATTGATGTCAGACTAACTGGATGATAATTGTTGGCATCCTCCTTTTCCCCCTTTTTGAAAATGGGGACGTTTGCCTTCCTCCAGTCTGCTGGGACTTCTCCTGTTCTCTAAGAGTTCTCAAATATTATTGCCAATGGCTCTGAGATTACATTTGCCAGCTCTTTTAATACTCTTGGATGTAGTTCATCTGGTCCTGGAGATTTAAATTCATTTAGATTAAGAAGGTATTATTGTACTACCTCTTTGCTTATTCTGTGCTGGATTTCCCCTATTGTGTCCTCTGTTCCTTTATCCTCAGGTTGGTCACCCTTTTCCTTTTCTGAAAACACTGAGGCAAAGACGGTGTTGAGTAATTCTGCCTTTTCTCTGTCCCCTGTTAGCATTTTGCCATCTTCTCCACGTAGTGGCCCTATTATTTCCTTCTTCCTCCTTTTGTTGCGGACAGGGCCGGTTTAAGGAATTTTGGCCTACCCCGCAACACTTTATTTTAGGGGCCCCATATGTTTATCTCAGGTCAATGTAACCTAACCTAATCTATTCACAGTACAGAATATTCAGATTATTACTAATAATGTTTTTGTAGGAGGAGGGTTATGATGGGGTTCCCCCCCCCATTGATGATCCCATTGATCAATAATTCTATTATTCTTCTTTCTTTTTTTTAGTGGGGGAAAAAACCCTAACAGGAAACTCATTCTTTTTAGATTAATAAACACCCTCACACACAAGATTCAGATGCTGCTGCTGTCGTTATCTTGGTTTCACTTTCTACTTTGTGTTACTGACTGAAGTTTCTGATGTGATTCTGCATTTAGGAAATCAGTGAGAACTGGTGGGATGATGTGGCATGTCCCAAGCAGTGTCACTTTGAGTTAATTGCAGTGGTTCTTAACCTGTGGTCTGGGGACCCCCAGGGGTCTGCAATGTTCTCACAGGGGGTCCACAAAGGCTTGAAGGTTGCTCGGCTCACCTCCTCCCTGCAGTAGAGTGGTCAAGGCAGAGGCTGGCTGGCTTGGCCTGCACATTGCCATTTAATCTGCACCAGCCACAAATTTGGAGGAAGATGCAGCAGAAAAATCTTCCCTCCCCTCCAGTGCCTCTGAGGGAAGATTTAAGGGATGGTGTGGTTATATTGTTGTTGTTGGGGTTTTAAATCTTGAGTTAAGGTTTGGGGGTCAGTGGCAGCAAAAGATGTTTAAAAGGGGTCCCTGGTAAAGAAAAGGTTAAGAGCCACTGTTTTAGATTAATAAACCAAAATCCCACCCCTCCACAAGTTCCAGATGCTGTTGCTGTCATTGTTACCTCTGTTTCACTGTCTACTTTATGTTACTGACTGAAGTTTTGAAGAGCAGCCATTCCAATGCTATCCAAGCATTGTGGAAATCCCTCAGAAGGAGCTGGTGGAGCGGGAGAGAGCTTTGAATGGCTGGAGCCTCCTCCACACAGCGTTGAGGCAGGTGCGGGGAGGAGGAGGAGAGGCTGCCTGGTCTGAGGCACCTTACCCGAGGGAAGGAAAGGAAGGGAGAGGAAAAGGAGCAGAGCCGGCAGATGGGCCAGCCAGGCAAGGCTGCCAGTGAGAATGCGAAAGGAGCCAGAAGCTTTTCACCAGCTCCATTTTTTTTTCTTTTGCTCTCATTCTGCTCTCACTGCTGCTGCAAATCAGCGGCTCCTACCGGCTGTCTCCTGGCTGTCTCCTTCCTCAGATAAGGAGGTCAGCAGGGGGCTGGGGGCCCCTTGAGGTCGGGGTCCCCCGCCAATGCTGATCTGGCAGACTGGTTAAATCGGCCCTGGCTGCGGACATACCCAAAAACCCCCTTTTTATTGTTCTTAACCTCCCTAGCAAGCCTGAGCTCATTCTGCGCTTTAGCTTTTCTGACTTTACTCCTACACGTGTTCGTTATCTGTTTGAATTCTTCTTTGGTGATTTCCCCCTTTTCCCATTTCTTATACATGTTCCGTTTAAAACTTAGCTCCGTTGAAAGTTCTTTAGTCACCCATCCTGGTTTCTTGAGACACCTCCCATTTTTCTTCCTCAATGGTACTGTTTGAAATTGTGCCTTCAGTATCTCCCTTTTGAGAAAGTCCCATCCGTCTTGAGGTCTCTTCTCTTTTAATATTCCTGACCATGGGATCACCCCCAGTATTTCCCTGAATTTGTTGAAATCAGCTCTCCTAAAGTCAAGAATGCGTGTCTGACTATGCCTGGCTTCTCCTTTCCATTGTATAACAAACTCCAGGAGAACATGATCACTCTCACCTAAGGATCCCACCACTTGCACCCCATTAACCAGGTCATCCCTGGTGGTTAGGATCAGATCTAAAATAGTTGCCTCTTCCACCTTTTGGACCATGAACCTCCAGGCAAGTAAGGAATTTGCTAGACCTTGAAGTTTTGGTTGAGTTAGATTTCCAGCAAATATCAGGATAGTTGAAGTCACCCATCACTACTACATCTCTTCTTTCTGCGTGTGTGGTCATGTGTTCTAGAAAGGCATCATCCAATTCCTCTGTCTGACTTGGGGGTCTGTAGTAGAGTCTCACAATAACATCCCTGTTGTTTCCCTCCCCTTTAATTTTTATCCAGATGCTCTCCACCTGGCTTCCAGTATTGATTTCATGGATCTCTTCACTGGTATAAATATCCCTGATATATAATGCTATTCCTCCTCCTTTCCTGGTTGGGCTGTTTCTCTTATAAAGGTTATACCCCTCTATTCCTACATTCCAATCATGTGACTCATCCCACCAGCTTTCAGTAATGCCTATTATATCATATTTGTTTTGTAGTGCTAGGAGTTCGAGTTCATCCTGCTTATTTCCCATGCTCTGTGCATTAGTGTAGAGACATCTAAGACCATGTGTTCCCTTTACTTGCTGCCTGTGCAAGGTTTTTTGCCTCCCACTGTTGGGTCCTTGCACTGTTTGCCTTCTTCCCTCTATGACAGTTTGACTATTTTCTCCAGCCCTTTTGCCTTCCACAGTACTGTCTCCCTCCCCCATATGACTCAGTTTAAAGTCCTCCTGATCAAATTCTTGAGACTGCAGGCAAAAATGTTTCTGCCAACTGTCGTGAGATGCACCCCATCTCTTGCCAGAAGTCCCCCCTCATGGAAGCGCAGCCCATGATCCAAGAATCCAAATCGTTCTTGGCGACACCATCTACGGAGCCAGTTGTTTACGTCGGCTATTTTCCTCTCCCTTCCTGGACCATGCCCTTCAACTGGCAGAAGAGACGAGATGACAACCTGTGCGTCCATTTCTTTCAGCTTCCTTCCCAGAGCCTCATAATCTCTTCTGATTTTCGGAAAGCTGTGCCTTGCAGTATCATTGGTTCTCACATGGACCAAAAGGAAGGGGTAATGATCTGTAGGCTTGATGAGTCTTGTCAGCCTCTCGGTCACATCATGTATCTTTGCCCCAGGGAGACAACACACCTCCTGAGACATCTTGTCAGGCCCACAAACCACTGCTTCTGTACCTCGCAGCAAGGAGTCCCCCCACCACCACCACACACCTCCCCCGAGGCTTCGCAGTTGCTATTTCTTGCGGTGGTCCTCTCAGGGTCCCCTGGTCTGCCCCTGAAGTCTGTCCATGCAGTTCTTCCTCATTGTCCTCGATAAGGGAGAGGGCTTCGAATCGATTCTGTAGCTGCAAGCTGCTCGAAGAATCCCCGGATTTTCTTGTTCTGTGTGTGACATTCCTCCAACTGTCTACCTCCTGTGTCTGTGAAGTGACCCTCTCCTCCCCAACCAATTCCTCTGTGCGGTCCCCGTCCAAGACTGTTTGTTCTGTTCTGTCCAGGAAAATCTCTTGCTCACGAATCTTTTGAAGTGTAGCTACCCGTGTCTCCAGCTGCTGGACTTTCTCCTCCAAGAGAGCTATCAACTTGCACTTGGTGCATGTGAAGTTCCCCACGTCTGTAGACAAGAAGACAAACATCCCACAAGTGTTGCAGGTGACTGCAGCAGTCCCCTCAGTGTCCCTGGTGAGAGCTTTTAGGTACTCTAAGAACTCTTAGTTAATGCTGAGAACTCTATGCTGTACTTTTGTTTGGTCACTCAAATTTGTGCGCTGTTAGGCCTCTCCCAACAGTTTTTAAAAAATTCAGACTCACAGAAGCTCCACACCACTCAGTAACAAGCAGCCTCTCCCAACAGTTTTTTGTGTTCTGCAGGTGGAAGTATACTATGTCTCTTCTCTCAACCCTTAAGCTGTTTAGCAGCTGCACCCCTCCCCACCATTCTGTTGTTGGTGGGGTGAGGCTGGCGAAGAGTGTCTGTGTCCCCATAGCCTGATTCAGACTGGTGACATCATCCACTGAGATCCCCTCCACTCTCCACCCCTCCACTCTCCACCAGCAATGGAATGACTAAGGGAGACAGCTGTTGTAGCACTGCATTGTCTCTAGTTGTTGTGGAGGGTAGAAGATAATACCAGCCTCTGCCAACAACCATAATAAGACATATGCAGGTGTCTCTTTGACTTACACTTGTATATGTCACTAACAGGATGCCAGACAGCACTATATAAATGCCATTACTACTTAAACTACATAGAGTACCAGAGTAATTTAGAGCTTCCTGAAGTCTCCTTCATGTCCTGTGACTCTGATGCCTTACTCCAGCTGGTTAAAAACACAGCAGTGCTCATAGGATGTGGCAACAAGTACCATCAGTTAATTTTGTTTAGATACAGTTTGGAGTTGCTGGTTAACTTAACAGCTGGAAATATTAATGCCTCACAGGCTCTGAACTATGCACCACTGGATTTCCTGGACTTGGTGTGCTCTCACCTTGGGCCCTTTCAAACAACACAATTATAGTTCTGGGCTTCCATTGCCATTTCAGTATCCCATGGAATCTTGGGATTTGCAGTGTAGGGAGGGGATATTTAGAATTCCCTGCCAGGGAATTCTAGTGTCTTGCTAGACAACAAAACCCAGAATTCCACAGGATGCCCTCACGGCAATTAAATTAATATCAGAGTGCTATAATTGTGTGGTGTGAAAGGGTCCCTTGTTTGGCTACCATCTCAGCCTTTCTGGGCTCTAGGGCATAAGCAGTCCCGCTTTGTCTTCCCATGCTACTTGCTAACCACATCTTCCTTTGCACCTTGCCTCTCTTCCTTCAGACCTCACCTTTGCTTCCTAAAACTTGGATTTCTTTCTTTTCTTTCCCTCTCCATGAATTGGTGAACAATTGTGAAGCTTTCATTTTCCTCCTATCAGGAGCATTCACCTATTTACACGTCTGTTTACATGTACAGGTTGCCCCCCCATCGTAACCACAGAACCAATATCTGTGGTATCAGTTATCCACGGCTGAAAAAAAGAGGGACACATACTATAGAGTCATGCTGGGAAATGCCCAGAGAGGTGTCTTCTCTAGGAATCACTAGGTCCTCCAGTGCAACTCTATGGTATTTGTAGAGGAAGTCCTTTATTTTAATAGGGTTTGCTATTATTTGTGGTTTCACTTAATGGTAAGCCCAGGAATGCACTGTTTACCCACAGAAACAGGAGGTTACTTGCATTTCAAATGTTGTTGGACTGCAGCTTCCATGAGCCTTAGCTAATATAGTCAGCAGCAAAGCATGCTGAGATATATAGTTCATCTCTGTCTGGAGAGTCACATTGTCTTCATTGTTTGCTCTATGAATTTGTTGTACTCACCCCAATTAGCTAAGACAGTTCTTGAGAACTGTTGAGTCTGTTTCTGCCTGCAAAGAAAGGTAATTGGTTGAAAGTTACATTAATAAGGTTTAACCGTATTTTTATCAAAATCTATTTCTTTTCTTCCCCATCTAAACAGAGAGTTTGCGAAGACCATCAAACGCCCCTTTGGAGTGAGTTATAACCCATATACCCAAAGTGTTCAGCTCCTGAGGGACACAAGGGGCATTGCAAATGCGGTGAACGAACTACGCCATGAACTTGACATCATTGGTGATGCCCTCAACAAAATGGGCAAGCAGCTGGGAATCTAACGTATCTCATGCCCCCAGCCAGTCTGCACTCAACAGCTATGGATTTTGTTCTACTCTGGGCAAGAAAATACTCTTTCTGCACTTCTCTCAGAGTGCCACTTTTCATAAAAACGAAAGGATGAATGAAGGGGAACATCTCCTAGAAGCATTCATAGCAATGTTTATATATGTCATTTCCCTGTTTTTCTTTTCTGGTTCCCCCCTAGTGATCTGCAGATAAAGCAAACTTAAATTCCTCTAGGAAAGTTGATAAATGATGGATCTTGCAAATTGTAACACTGAAAAGCGAGTGGTCCATGTAGTTTAGTATTCTGTAACTGATGCCTAATATTAGCTGCTATTAAAGAATCAACCCCTAAATCATGTATATGTTGTTTCAAGAAGCCATCCTGCATAATCTTTAATAATTTGTTTTCAGTTGAAGAATTAAATCTCTAATCCTATGTTCAGTTTGTCTAGGAAGAAGTCCTATCTAATACAGTGGGACTTATCACTTCTGTGTAAAAATGCACTGAATTGCTTTGCCCAAGACCAAAATATTGCATTGTCCTTAAATGTGAATATATTTCCATGTAGGGAAATGGAGAATTTAAAATGAAGGAAGCTGTATGAGTACAGAATCATCCTGGCTGTATAGCATGTTTATATTACCATGAAAAAGTCATACTTTATGTGCACTTCTTTACTGGTTTAAAAAATATTATTTATAACTGCTGATTTTGAGATCAAGAGAAGACTTGCATGTGTGAACAGGTAATTGCAGATTAATATGCCTAGGGAAAAAAAATCACTATCTCTCAATGTCCATTGAAATGTAGTTGGACCCCCATATTCGTGGGGGTTCAGTTCCTGGAATTACCACGGACACCGGAAACCATGGACAACAGCGAACACCATTGAAAACATGGGACTTCTGGTTACAAATACAATAGAGTTGCCTTGGAGGACCTAGAAAATATCTAGAGAGGATGCCTCTCTAGGCATTTTCTAGGAAGACTCTATGGTAGGTGTGCTTTTTTGTGTTCCATGGATAACTGAAACCATAGATATTGGTTCGGCAGGTACAGGGGTCCGACTGTACTATATTTGTCCACAGAGACAATTCAAACAAGTTGTTATGCTTTATCAGAAGCTCCATAGACAATTAAAATGTATGTTGTCCTCAACCAGCTTTAGGGACAAAATCATGTAAGAGCCATCCTTCAGTCTCAAAAACCATATGTAATAGGTTCACACATTTCATACAACTGGATCTGAAGTACAGAAACACATCCAGTCCAGATCTAAAATACAGAAAGCATCCAATCCTTACAAGTTAAAGTTATAAATATCTTTAGACTGATGTCTGTTAAATTCATTACTACTGGGGTTCTCGGCCCATCAAGTGGTGAAAAGCTTTCAGACCTCCTCACACATAAGATGATGATATTGGGATGGCAATTCTTAGCTCTTGTTTGGGGTCCCAATCCAGCTCAAGGTTTAAATGGCTAATGGCAAAGCACCAGTTGGTGCCTTCCCTAGATCATGTGGCAGCAGCAACTGAGTAAAGAAGCTTCCACCATTTTTTAATTCCTCACAGTGTCTCAGGGCAATGAACTATGGAGTGCTCTGGAACTGGGAGCAATTTAAAATGGTAGCTGCCTTCCTACCCCTGCTGTCAAAGTAGATGATGGACCAGCTGACCAAAGTGGATAGCACATGGCCTTTTAGTAGCTGTTGAGTGCGCCTCGTCTCTTCTAGGAAACAAATTACTGTATTCTCAAGATGGCAGGAGACAGGTGCCTGTTTTTAATCTTTTGTTAGCTAGCTCCTTGGATTTATATCTGTAATTGATCTGCCTTTTACTTTTTGGCAAACCTTATTTTTGGATATCATACATTTTTGTCTTAAAATATACCTTGAATTAGTTTTTAGGAATCTGACACTTTACAAATAAACATTTCAGTGAAAACAAGAGGAACCGTGGATCTGACTTCCTTTGCATTTACAAAGAATGGCATATGTTTGGAAAGAATAGGATTCTAATGTGAAAATGTATGTTTTCTGGATTCAATTTTTTTTTTAACTGTATTATGCATGCAGTTCAAAAGAAAACATTGTGCTGTTAAATTACTATTTGCACCTTAACCTGTAGTACTTGGACTTAAAAAAAGAAAAGTACTGGTATTTGTAAGCCAGTTGTGAGTTTGTAATTTTCCATGATGGATCCAGGGATTTACTTACAGGATGTGTTGTCAGAATATTTAATCATTTATATTCAGTGTTTTGGCATATGTAAACTCTGTAACCTACACAAAGTTAGAGAGATTTACTGTGGTGCTAGAATTTTTAAGACTCTAGAGTGCTTGGCCAATTTTTCTCATTTTAAAAATTTGACGCAATTTTCAAATATAAAATAGAGAAAATAAAATAATAAATTGAGCTTTGTTATTTGAAGCTATAGGTGGTGGCCAGTACTTTTGGCCTAGAAGTCAACCAAAGGGAACCACATTCTTCTGATCTCATTGCCTATTTCTGCAGCTTTTGAAACAGCTGGACATGAAGTGTTAATGATGTACCTGTGAAACCTTTTGCAAGTTGATGGAGTGTTTACTGCTAGGATGGATTCACTCAAAGGTGGTGGTGCATGCTTATTTTCTTGCTAGGCTCTTCCTAGTGGGTTTATGTGAGTTATCTATAACCCACACTACAGTCTGGTTTCCAGATGCAGCTATCAAAATTTGGTTTCCTGGCTGGTCTAGCCTAAGATGTTCTCACACAGCAGATAATTCCATATTACCAACAACATACAAACACCCCACTGAAAAGCCAGTGCTGATTACATGTTGGATGCAAGGAGCCTGAATTCCTTCCATCCCCAAAACATGATCAGATCAGCACAAGGCTGGTCTTCTAATGTTAGGCCTGAATTAAATATCCTTCCACTTGTGAAAGAGAAAAGGAAATGTATTTGTCCATACTGAATAAAGGATATCTAGAATCTAGATATCTAGAAAGGATATCTAGAATTGTAGTGGAGTCTCTAACTAAGCAAACTGCTTGTAAGAGGATGGATTGCATACACATCAAACAATTTTTTTAGTGCTTAATTCAAATTCTACATTCTACTTCAGTGCAGGCCTGCTTTAAGAGTGCCACTAGGTGTGCAAGAAAAAAAAAACACTTCCCCCATGTTGTTTTCCATGTGTGTGACTTAACCTTTCTCTTTAAACAAGAACTTGAATCTGCTGTTGTTTAATTTTGTTTGACTGGTTCTTTGGGGAGAGGTTGTATTTGTGTGTGTGTTTGCTGCTGCTTTTTGTGTTAAGATCATTTTTGTGTTTTTTATATTTTATTCTTTTGTTAGCTGCTCTGAGCAGCTTTTTATGGGGGTGGGGAAGGCAGCCTAATTTTAATACTGCCAAAAAATTTAATGGAGTCTCAGTTGTGGAATAGGCAGCATTACCATGGATTGCTTATGAGTTTTAACTCATTCTGCATGCATAATTGAGATCATAGGGTTCAAAGGCAAGGCGAGAAACATGAAGCCTTCATAGATTTTTTTATACCTGTATTAATTAAATTTATAACCCATCTTTAGGCTGCCCAGAAGTGTTTTTAAGGTGGGGTCTCAAAATTAGCAGATGGGTTATTACTAATTTTACCCACTTATAGGCTTGCCACATCTCAGTGCCTGGCCCTGAGTAGGTGGGAGACAATGGTACAAATTCTCTAGTTTTGGTGGGCTCAGCTCTGGGGAGGAGGAAAGGGCTGTGTGCAAATCTCCAGTTCAGCTAGTGGAGCATTAGTTTGCTACAATTGCAAGGCTTAATTGATTTGTTGCTGCAACTTGCAAAGACTCTTCAGGAGAATCTATGCATTAACTTAGCTTCCTCCTTTACTGAAAGATGTTGTAATGCCAGGGTTCACCCTCCACTCTGCTCTGCATCCACTGTCTGGCTAGAAACAAATAGACTAGATTAAATGTCCCTTATCCCATGTCCCTAAGCAAGTTAGAAGGAATAATCCCCTCATTTTACCATGATATGGGAATGGCCCCTTTAGGTAAGATTTCTGTGTTAATTTCCAAACAGGAAAATATGTTCTCTCTCTATGTGTGTTTGAATGACAAGCTCTTAGCAGCTGTTGTTGGTACTTAATATGTAATGTTTTGGAGGTAAAAGGCATTCAGGAGAGGTTTATCACAGCCTTCTATACAGTACTAAACTGAAGTACCACTGCCATTGTCTTGAAGAGATCATTCACCAGTGCTGTTACTGCTGCTGCCCAGTAGCTGCTTGGCACATTTAATCTGTTTCCGTAGGAAAAACCTGTCTGACTTGAGAGACCCTAATGCTATGGTCAGCATAGCCTCTTACCATATGGGAATATGCAGTCGCACTGCCAAGGTAGTGCCAAGATGTGACGCCATTCCCCCAATAACAAAAGTAACTTAAAAGGCTTATATTCAAAGACAGCCATGTCAGTCTGTTTTAGCATAAAAAGACATAAAGGAATGCAGCAGCACCTTTCACACTAACTGGGAAAACAACATTTAATATACAGTAATGCTTTGTGGACTACAATGATGAAGTGGGCTGTAATCCTGAGAAAGCGTATGCTAGAAATTTATTTCCCCCAGGTAGTTCCAAAGGTACTAAAGGTTTACAAGTATATCTCAAATGGAGCAAAGTTACCTTAGTTCTGAATAAAGGAATTAACTGTAAATGCAACTACAGTTAACTGCACGCCTTTGTTTTATTCTCTGCCCCTTCTCAGCAGATATCCATGCGTGCAGGGATATCTATAAAAACACACACAGCAGGGCTTGTGTATAATTTATATCAGTGGTTCTTAACTTGTGATCTGTGGACCCCCAGGGGGCTGCAGTGTCCTCACAGGGGGTCCGTAAAGGCTTGAAGGCTGCTTATCCCTGCAGTGGATCAGCCAAGTGACAGGAGCAAAGGCTGACAGCTGGCTTGGCGCGCACATTGCCATTTAATCTGCTCCAGCCACAAAATTGCAGGAAGCAGGAGAAAAGTCTTCTTCCCTCCCTCTACAGTGCCTCAGAGGGAAGGTTTAATGGTTGGTATAATTTTATTATTATTATTATTAGCAGCCCTGGTGGTGCAGTGGTTAAATGCCAGGACTGCAAGTCACTACGTTGCAAGTTCAATTCCAGAGGGCTCCAAGGTTCACTCAGCCTTCCATCCTTTCGTAGGTCAGTAAAATGCATACCTGCCTTGTGGGGGCAATTAGCTAACACACATTGGAAACTGCTTAATGCAGTGTAGATGTGTAAATTGCTATTGCTTAAAACAGTTTGTAAGCCGCTCTGATAGCCTTGTGGCTGAAGAGCGGGGAATAAATAAATAAATAAATAAATAATCAGAGATTATTATAATTATTAGGCTTTTAAATCTTTAGTTAAGTCTAGGGGGGCCATGACAACAAAACATATTTAAAAGGGGTTCCTGGGAAATAAAAGGTTAAGAGCCACTAATTTATATAAACACATATTACTCAAAAGTAGCTCCCACTAACCATGGTGCTGTTTAGCTCCAAGAAAGCATGCTTAGGAGAGCTGAGAATTGATAAATCTAGATACAGTGTAAGATCACATACAACCTCTTGTGACAGATGTGGGAACTGATTGTCTCCCAAGGTTGCCAGTGACAAATGGAGATGGCTCCTTTACCTTCAATGTTTGTGTAGAAGGAATTTTACCTTGTTACCAGGTTGTATGACAAGCAAAATCGCCTTGTCTATACAACTATACAACTATTAAAATTACAGGCACCAGTTCTGGGGACAGATATGAGGACAATTTTAAGAAAATTAATTTTAGGAAAATTACATTTTCAATGAATCCGGAGATGTTCCTGTTAGGTATCCCAAATGAAGATTTAAACGGAATAAACTATAGAATACAGTAGGACCCCTGTATCCACTGATTCATTATCCACTGATTCAATTATCCACGGGACACAAAACAGCACACTTACCATAGAATCTTCCTCGAAAATGTGTCCTCTCTAGTCATTTTCTAGGTCCTCCAAGGCAACTCTATGGTATTTTAAAATGGAAGTCCAATTCAATAGTAGTGTCTACATCAAGGGAAGTAATACTGCCACTCTATTCTGCCTTGGTCAGGCCTCACCTAGAATACTGTGTCCATTTCTGGGCACCACAATTCAAAAAGGATATGGACAAATTGGAGGGTGTCTAGAAGAGGGCGACTAAAATGGTGAAAGATCTGGAAACCATGCCTTATGAGGAAAGACTTAGGGAGCTGGGTATGTTTAGCCTGGAAAAAAGACAGTTAAGGGGCGATATGATAGCCCTGTTTAAGTATTTGAATGGGTGTCATGTTGAGGATGGAGCAGGTTTGTTTTCTGCTGCTCCAGAGACTAGAACACAGAGCAATGGATGCAAGCTCCAGGAACAGAGATTCCACCTCAACATTAGGAGGAACTTTTTGACAGTAAGAGCTGTTCGGCAGTGGAACACACTCCCTCGGAGCGTGGTTGGGTCTCCTTCCTTGGTGGTTTTTAAACAGAGGCTGGATGGCCATCTGTCAGGGATGCTTTGATTGTGTATTCCTGCTTGGCAGGGGGTTGGACTGGATGGCCCTTGTGTCTCTTCCAACTCTACAATTCTATGAATCTATGATTCTATTTTCAATGGTGTTCACTATTATCCACGGTTTTCAGTATCCACCCCCCCGAACCAATCCCCAGCGGATAAGGGCGTCCTACTGTATTGCATTAAATGATTCTTGCAGCCAGAATAATTTATGTGAGAAATTGGAAAAAAATAGAACCACCTGGAATGAATGACTGGGTTCTTAAAATACTTAATTTGGCCAAAATGGACAAATTGACTATAATAATTAAGGAGAATTCTACATTAAAAAAAATAAAAGGACTGGGAACCATTTCTGAGTTATATTGGAAAGAAAGAATGTCTAATATCTTGGGTTCTGAATTCGAAAGATCTTGAATAAGACAAAATAGCTGGAAGGTTAACTGATTTTATGTATGAATAAGGGGAAAATGGTTTATAAAGATAGATGATGTCTCCAATTTGATAAGCTGGAAGTCAGTTGAATGTTCTATGTGATTGTAAGATATTTTGTGTTTGTGTATTTGGGTGAATATATAATATCTATTGTGTGTAATTTGTATAACATATGTGAAATAATCAATAATAAATAAAGGTGCAGGCCCTGTCAAATACCCTAAAGGCATAAGATCTAGGAACCTAAGCATGGTCAGCCCTGGTTAGTACTTGGATGGGAGACTGCCAACAAATATCAGGCGTTGTAGGCTATATTTCAGAGGAACTGGCAAAACCACCTCTGACTATTCCATGCCTCAGAAAACCCTATGAAATTTATGGGTCCACTATTAGTCGACAGGCGACTTGGAGGCGTGTACACACACACAAATGCCTCCAGATGTGCTGGGAGGATAACTCCCACCACCCCTGGCACCAGGGCTTTCCAAACTTTGGTCCTCCAGGTGTTTTAGGCGATAACTCCCAGAAGCCCCACCCAGCTTGGCCAACAGTCAGGAATTCTGGGAATCGAAATCCAGAACATCTGGAGGACCAAAGTCTGGAAACCACTGCTGGCCATTCTCCACCCTGGCTGGAGCAACACTCCGGCATCTCTTGAGAACTCCAGTGCCCCTGTTGGAGGCTCTCTTCTGGCAGTGCCCCGAAGCACCCATCATCTCTTTCCCATTTCTGCCCACGCTACAACACCCACACACCCAGCCAGTCAGGCAGCCGCCGCCGCCGCCCGGCAAAGAAGCGCCGCCCTGGCCGACTTCAGCTCGCAGGGAGGGAGGGAGAGAAGGCGGGCGGCGCTTCGGCAAGGGACGCCTCCCGTCCTGCTACCATGGAGGGCGCACGGAAGGAGCCGGCCCAGGCGCTCTTCGCTTGGGTAGGTCGCTGCCCAGGCAGCCGGGGGGGGGGGGCGGAAGCGGTGGCTGCTGAGGCACGGAGAGGAAGGCAAGGGCGGGACGGGCTCCTTCTCTGGCTTTTGGGCCCCGGGAATTGGGGGGAGGGAGGGCGCGCGGGACTTCCAGAGTTCGCAATGCAAGGCTCGCCTTCTCCAACAGCGCGGCTTGAGTTCCAAGTTGCGACCACGCCGAGCTGGCTTTCATGAACATAACTCACCTAGCCGGTTTTCATAACAAGCTGGACATCCATATCTCCCTACCCCACCTCACCCTAGGAAATACAGTAGGACCCCCATATCCACTGATTCATTAGCCACTGATTCATTTATCCACGGGACACAAAACAGCAGGCCTACCATAGTCTTCCTACAAGATGTGCCCTCTCTAGCCATTTTCTAGGTCCTCCAAGGCAACTCTATGGTATTTTAAACTAGAAGTCCCATTATTTTCAACAGTGTTCGCTATTATCCACTGTTTTTGGTATCCACGCCCCCCCAAACAATCCCCAATGGATATTGGGGTCCTACTGTAAACCCCTTCCTCTGGGCTTCTGGGACAAGGAGAGAGAAGTTACTACTACTGAATCCCAAAAGGATCTGCTTAATTTCCACCACCGCATCACACATCCATCTGCCTCTGGTAATGCCACTTAGGCAGAGAGAAAGAAACTCCTCTTGTGTTTTAACAGTTGCGTGACAGAAAGAACTATCAGGCATTTGGCAAATCAAAACCTGTTGCTTTGTTCGTGTCATGCTGTTCTTAAAGACACAAAACCTCTGCCCGGCAGAGGTACCCATGACGCTGCCACCCACTATTTATGTGACAACTCACAACAAGGTGGTCGAGAGCAAACTCCAAAGTGCCAGCCCCCTTTAGCTCACTGTTCAGCCTGGCCGCCTTCACCCTCTGTTACTACCACCTCAACTTCTGTGGTTCCCTTAGTTCTTTCTACCTGAACCAGGGATGTACCTCTCCCCCCGAAATGTGTGGATTGTGTTTCTGTGGTAGCATGCCTTTTACTATCTATAGGTTGAATGAATGGCCAAGAGTCTGTAGCTGGTCAAACAACATAGGGTAACTCTATTGAAGAGAATAAGATGTACAGTAACTTGGAAATCTTGTGCTTATAATGGTTCACTGTCTGAGCAGACTGTCACTTTTCAGTAGCCACTCTTAATAGTAAACCAACATAAAAGTCCTAGCACAGATTTGTTCTTGGATCTTTATAATATCCTCCCTTAACCCTCAGACTCATTCACTCTTTGTCCAATCAACCTTCTCATTCAGACTTCTAACCCCTTGCACACACTTGTAAAATTCAAACCTCAAACATGCAACACACACACACACAGACACACACACGGAGCTTTATGCTCCTGTCCACTTATGCTCCCAGAACTCAACTGAACTGCCATGCATCCCATTATATCAAGATTATTGAGATGGATTATGTAAATATTGTGATTGTGCAATGATGTATGTATGTATGTATAGAGGAAGATTTGAAATGAGTAAAATATAAAATAAAACACACACACACACACACACACACACAGAAACCCCTCCCATTACAGTCTCCTGATCTGGGACTGGTTCTTTTCATACCCTCATCCCATGCACTCACCTTTTTGTCCTTCACAGTAAGAAGGCAACACTTCTCAAAAATTGTGAACTCTCCATGTCCTTATACTAATTCTGACTCAGAATTCCTTGAGAAGCTTCCAGGAGTTGCATAGGCAGAGAAAACAACTCCTCAGATGACTCTGTTCAAAGAGAGTTGTGTCCACAAGGTTTTGATCTCATTTGGGTAGTAGAAAATGCTTTTTATTCAATACAGTACAGTATTCCCAGCTCTACAGGCTAGATTTGAGAGGCACTTGTAAGCCTCTGGTGCTCCCTACTGGCTAGTAATGAAAGTGGACCTATTTTACCAGCACTGGTTTGATTGTCACTTTTGTTAGTGCCTGACTCTTGTCCGTCATTCAGGTCTCAGCATTAGAATCCGAGATATAACAACAAGGAACAATAGCGCTAAGAGCTAGCACATTTATAACGGCATAAGCTTGTATGAATAAGAGTCCACTGCATAATCTGTTTAGAATTTTTTATCCTAAATTGGTTGGCATATGTATAGCTAGAGAGCCAGCATTGTGTAGTGGTCTGAGTGTTGGACTATTTCTGTGGAGACCAGGGGTTGAATCCCCGCTCAGCCATGGAAACCCACTGGGTGACTTTGGGCAATTCACACTATCTCAGCTTCAGAGGAAGGCTAAGGCAAACTCGGCCTGAACAAATCTTGCCAAGAAAACCAAAATCTGCATTGTAGTATATCATATATACTAGCTGGACCTGGTGTACTGGACCTGGCGTGCCATATGCCGTTGAAAAACTCCCCCCAAAATACCTGGTAGACCTCATGACAACCCTGTAAGGTAGGCTGATGGAGATAAACACACACACACACACACCATTGCAATTCAAAAGTAATGGATATTGTTAAATATGTTGCATTCCACCCTGAATGAAACAACAAAGAGTGTTACAGCACCTTTCAGTCATTCATTGAGACTGAAGTGACTTGCATCCAAATCATAGCCAGAAGCGATATAGATGTGTGTTTGCTGCTGGTTTCATGTGTTTTATATTTGTATTTGGAGATGAGTATGAACTGGATGTGCATATATTCAGACGTGACATCAGCAAGAACTAAGAAGAATAAATTTCTCCAGAGAAAGGAGAGAGAGAGAGAGAGAGAGAGGTCAAATGTTGGTGGCTTCACTGAATCTAGGGAGATTTATGTTACAGTGGTGTGCAATATTCTCTGGTTAAGCCTAGAAGATTGTAAATCCTTGATGGTGAAGGGCAGACATATGCAAGACATCTGAGACAAGAGTACTATAAAAATTGTAATAGTTGCACCACACTTTGGCTGATAATGTCAAAAAATATTTTGCAAGACAGCATGATGGTTTGGATCAGGTTATTTCTCTGTCAGTTTATATTTAAACTGCCTTAGTACTGAAGTTTAAAACAGTTATATAAATCTTTGCTTAATTCATTCTTGCATGTAAGAAAAATTCTTTCTGAAATTTTCTCCCCACAAGGGAGAAATTATATATTTCAGTATATTCAGCATGTTTTTGAATTTTGGAACTTTTCATAAAATATTTGTTTATACAAAAATGTGGTTTTTTTGGTGTACAAAAGCACTTTTATGCAAAGAAAATGCAATATATACAACATATACTTTTTTCTTTGCAAAAATGTTGCTTATTGCAAAAAAAACACCAGTTTCTTGCACAGGTTTTTTTTTTTTTTTTTGGGCAAAGAAGTTCAAAAATGCAAAAGTCTTGAGATAGTTGATACATTTTCTCAATGGGCTGTTGAAACACTCATTTCCATGGTGGAAACCTCAGTATTCCTATTGTTAATAAAATTAAAGATCTGGAGACTCTCTACACAGGGGTAGCAGCATGCAGACTAGGAGGTTTCTAGGTCAAGTTCTGTCTCTCCTTAACATACATATTTGTTAAAAATTGCTCTACAACATTCAACAAGAATTCAGACAGAGACCCAGTGTATTATATAATAGAAGCTTGTTTATAAATTCCTGATCATTGATAAAGGGATGACCTTGAACTAGTTGATCTTAGCCTGATTTACTTCATAGGTTCTTTTGTAAGAGATAAAATTAGATAATTCCTGTGCACACCATGCTGAGTTATTTGGAGGAAGAGTATAACAAAAATATATAATATCATGTTCTAAAATCCAATATTCATTTTGTTTGACTGAAAAATAGAGGTGGAAATCTGGAAACCTTTAAACTATTGAATATAATTACATTCAGACCAATATCTGCAGTTTCAGTTGTGCACAGGACACAAAATAGAGACACATACCATAGAGTCATGCTGGAAAATGCTCAGAGAGGCATATTCTGGGTCCTCCAACTCAACTCTATGATATGTTTTTACTGGAAGTCATTTATTTTAATAGGGTCCACTGTTATCCGCGGTTCCTAGTATCAACCGAACTTCCACGGATACAGGGGTTTGACTCTATACCTCAGTTAATAAAGTAGATGTGTTCCTGGACATTGTTTCTTCAATAGAAAATTTGGTACCAGAAGCAGAAATAACATGGACAGAATAGGGACAGGTTCCCACACCACCACCACCAAAAAAAGAAAAGAAAAAGAAAAAAAGGGGTAAAATATGTTTCGGCAAATTTTAAAGTCAAAATTAACAATATGCACATATACAATGAAACAACCAGGTAGGTAAGCCTGCATAAATAAGAGACACATTTTGAACCTTCTGGAGACTACTTGAAGGCTTCTTCCAAAATACATCCTGGGATGATTTTCTTTCAGCAGCCCCCACTCTTCTTATGATTTCCACTTTGGTAGCCCAACTTCTAGATCTATGCATTTTTAACCTGAGGGGATAGATGGTGAGGCAGGCTTGTCCGATTTCCCTATTTGGCTGTTCCCACCTGCTCAGTGAGGTTCTCTGAAGTTAGCTGCTGTTTACCTTGCCTGTTGTAGGCAGGCACAGCAACAGTAGGATCAGCTAGAGTAGAATCTCCGTGGTCCCCAGCTCAAGCTTTCTTTGCATTGTTCACTGCAGACGCACTGCTGCAGCCTGACACAGAAAGTCTTGTATTTCTCCAGCCATCTTTCACCATCCTCCCAATGTAGATTGTGCTTAAAAAAAAAAAAAAAAAAGATGAGGAGGAAAAGGAGGGGGGCTGGTTGAGTGTAAAAAAGAATTTGTATAAAGGAGCTTCTTTGTTAGAGGCTTTTTAAACTGAAGTATACCTGTATTTAAATAAACAAATCTGCCTCACTTTTCTCTCTCCTAAACAGGGAGCAAACAGTTATGGCCAGCTTGGTCTTGGTCACAAGGAAGATGTTTTCCTGCCTCAGGCCTTGGAAGGATTTCTCTGTAATCAGGAAAACATAAAAAATATTACTGGTGGAGGTGGACATTCTGCGGTTCTTACTGGTAAAAAACAAATCATTAATATTTCATTTCAAAGTTTAGCATTTTTGCAAAGTTTAGTTTTGTTATTGCTCTTCCCAGCTTGCATGTGCTGGGCTGCTGCTGTGATGCCCTGACCTGTTCATTCCAGAGCTTAAACTGGAGCTCTGACAGCCGTCTTAGCAACTTATCAAATGTTGTCCCCATCTTTAAAAAGGGGGAAAAAGAAAACCCAAATAATTTCCGCCCAGTCATCGTGACCTCAATACTGGGAAAGATTCTAGAGCATATATTTAAACAGATAGTCTGTAAGCACTTAGAAAGGAAGGCCGTGATCACTAAAAGTCAACATGGGTTTTTCAAAAACAAGTCATGCCAGACTAATCTTATCTCTTTTTTTAATAGAGTTACCAACTTGATAGATGAAGGGAATGCTGTGGATGTAGTGTATCTTGATTTCAGTAAGGCTTTTGACAAGGTCCCCCATGATATTCTTGTTAGTAACCTGTGGGCTAGACAATGCAACTGTTAGGTGGATTTGTAATTGGTTGACTGACCGAACCCAAAGAGTAGTTACCAATGGCTCCTTTTCATCCTAGAGGGAAGTGACTAGTGGGGTGCCACAGGGTTCTGTCCTGGGTCCAGTACTATTCAACATTTTTATCAATGACTTGGATGAGGGAATAGAGGGTATGCTTATCAAGTTTGCAGATGACACCAAATTAGGAGGGGTACCTAATACCCCAGAGGACAGGATCAGAATCCAAAATGACCTGAACAGATTAGAAAGCTGGGCCAAAACTAACAAAATTAATTTCAGCAGGGAAAAATGTAGGCTATTACACTTGGGCAGTAAAAATGAAATGCACAGATATAGGATGGGTGACACCTGGCTTGATGGCAGTACATGCGAAAGGGATCTAGGAGTCCTAGTGGACCATAAGCTGAACATGATTCAGCAGAGTAATGTGGCAGCTAAAAAAGCCAATGCGATTCTATGCTGCATTAATAGGAGTATAGTGTCTAGATCAAGGGAAGTAATAGTGCCACTCTATTCTGCTTTGGTCAGGCCTCACTTGGAATACTGTGTCCAGTTCTGGGCACTGCAATTCAGGAAGGATATTGAGAAGCTGGAATGTGTCCAGAGGAGGGCAACCAGGATGGTGGGAGGACTGGACGCCATGTCCTATGAGGAGTGGCTTAGGGAGTTGGTCATGTTTAGTCTGGAGAAGAGAAGGTTGAGAGGAGACATGATAGCCATGTTTAAATATTTGAAGGGATATCATATTGAAGATGGAACAAGTTTGTTTTCTGCTGCTCCAGAGACTAGGACATGGAGCAATGGGTTCAAACTCCGTGAAAAGAGATCCCACCTAAACATTAGGAAGGACTTCCTGACAGTAAGTGCTGTTCAGCAGTGGAATAACCTGCCTGGGAGTGTGGTGGAGTCTCCTTCTTTGGAGGTTTTTAAGCAGAGGCTGGATGGTCATCTGTTGGGAATGCTTTGATTGTTTATTCCTGCATGGCAGGGGGTTGGACAGGATGGCCCTTGTGGTCTCTTCCAGCTCTATGAGTCTATGATCACTACAGTTCAGTGATGTGTGAGCTTGATAGGAGGTGCCTATTTTGTCTGTGTGAGTGCCTAGTTGATACATTTTAAGTGCAAGTACTATAGGAAAAGTGGGTTGCCCATTTCCCCACTGAATTTTCTGTATAAGCAAATTGGATCTTAATGTGAAAGTGACTGTTGTGGTGAAATATATATCTATATCTATATCTATATCTATATCTATCTGTATGGCGAGACTTTTGAGTCCCTGGCACTTATGCCTGATAACATTTGTTCATTTTGCAGATACTGGAGAACTCTTTTTGTGTGGCCAAAATAAAGATGGGCAGTTGGGACTTGGCCATACTACAGATGTGACAAATTTTACATTATGCACTTCTCTGTGTGGTTGTCCTGTTATACAAGTTGCCTGTGGTTGGGATTTTACAATCATCCTTGCAGGTAAATCTGTCTTCAGTGTTAAAACAAATCTGTAGTGGTTTGAGTGTTGGACTAGGGCTCCAGGAGACCAGGGTTCAAATCCCTGTTTAGCCATGGAAACCCATTGGGAGAACTTGGGCAAGCCACACCCTCTCAGCCTTAGAGGAAGGCAATGGCAAACATCCTTTGAATAAATCTTACCAAGAAAGTCATATGACAGGGTTGCCATTAGTCAGAATCAACTTGAAGGCATATGACAACACACAATTGTCCAAGAGATTTATGCAAGTTATTGTGTGTTTGGGAATCACAAACACACTCTGTGTTCAGCTTAGTGCTTCTGTGACATAGTGGTCTAGACAGCACTCATCACATTAGTGAATCTTCCATATATTAGTAGTAGTAGTCCCATTTCATTGCTTTCAGTGGGATGTAGATATGACTTTTTTAAATTGGGCCTGGTGTTTCTAATGGGGAACTAGATTACAATACGGTGGCAGATATTGCCTGGTTGGGACTGCCCAAAGTAAAAACATCATTTGGGAAAACTCATAGCCACTTGTATCCACAAAAGCATGAATCCCGGAAGTACCCTTCATCTCAACCAAGCTCAACTGGGCTTGCTGCCAAGAGAATAACAGATAAGATATATGGTCTTTGTCATTAAATGTACCAGTAATGAGGAAGGGGAACTGGGCAGTGGTCCGCAGCTGGTACTGCAAATCCTTAGTAAGCAAACTCATCTGTAGAAATTTAGTCTAGGATCAACAGGTGCATATATGGCTCATAAAAAGGACACTGGGCTAATTAGCCAAGCAGCTGCATGCATGTATTAATCATGCCAACAAATCTATACCTTGTCTTATAAGAAACAGGAACATATATCACACTCTTATTGTTACTAAGTATTGCAAAGTGGGCTTTGGGGACTATCAAAGTTGAGGACACATGGATTTGAAGTTTGTAAAGCCATGCACATATCTGGTGGCAACCTTATATAAATGTCCAACCAGAACATAGAGGGACTGTTGCCAGAAAATTTGTGTCTAGCTCAAGGTACAGATCGGGTTGGTATTACTAAGAAATACAACTTTGCTTCACTAATATTTTGCTGTAGCTTGCACAAAACAGGTAACTTTGCTATACTTGTATTTTGAAATATACTTGGATAACAACTATGTATTGGTACGGATACCTATGCTTAGCGGTGCTATTTATTACTTTGTATCTCACTTTTTACAATTGATTTTATATACCAATGTTTTGATAATAAAGGAACGATATACCTTGGTTGAAAAGTGTCTCTGCTACTTTAAAACTGTGATCTATACCCTGATTATTTATTTATTTATTTATTTATATCCTGCCTTTTCCCCAGTTTGGGATTTGAGGCAGCTCACAACAGATTAAAAAGCAAGGGAATCTTATAGCACCTTTTAGACTAACTGAGAGAAAGAAGTTGTAGCATAATCTTTTGTAGACTTGGTCTACTTCCTCAGATACAGATTAAAACAGATTAAAAAAACACATAGTTAAAATTCACAAAATATAAACATTAAAAGATAGTTAACCTATCAAAAAAAATTAAACGAATTAAAAATATAAGCCATTAAAAACTATCCCCCACCAGCACAACAGACATAACAGAAAGAAACTCCAGCACATTGATTAGGTGGAATGGACCTTGTACATTCAGTCCTTAAAGGCCCACAGAAACAGAAAGGTCTTCACCTGTCTCTGGAATGAAAGTAGAGAGGGTGCCAGTCTAACCTTCTGGTCAACTGCAGCAGTGATGTATTCAAGTATTTTACTCCAAGTCTCAAGTCGAATCTCAAGCTTGGGAGCCAACTTTAACAGAAAAAGAGGTGGTGGTGGTGGGATATGTGTGTGGAAGTGGAGCTCCAATAACTAGAAAATCAAAGAGATGTGCATAAAGTTAGGTAAAAAAAAATTAAAATATCAGCAAACGCATTAGGCAGTGGGCTTGAGATGGGGCTTCAGGTCTGCTCAGCAGCCTCTCCCTGCTGCCCATGAGCCGTCTAAAGTTTTTAAAAGCTTTAGAAGGATCCTTCTGCCTCAAGCCAATCACCTAACTCATTTGCTGCTACTGCTTCTGTCACATGATTGCTAGGCAAAAAGCAGTGAGATCATGGAAGCATTGTAAATCTATTTTAGGATGCTCTGGATGTCCACTTCAGTTATACAGTTAAGGTTGTTGCCATGCAGTGCTGTGTCTTTCAGGCAGTGGGCAGGTATTTTCCTGTGGATCTAATTCTTTTGGACAATTGGGAGTTTCTCTGACTTCTGGAGGATGCACTGTCCCAGAGAGGATTGAGGTAAGGTGCTTGAAAACTTGATGCCCTGCTAGCATTTTCATTTAGAAATACAGAAAACTGTCTTCAACTTTAGGTTGATGTAGCCCAGTATTCTTGGGAATGACGGACAGCTTCTCTCCAGAGTTTCATGTAGGATTTTTTCCTAGCACTATCTGGAGACACGGGAGATTGAACCTCAAACCTTCTATATGCAAAGCAGTTATTCTGTCCCTGAGCTACAAGCCCCACTGATTAATTAGCCATTTTTGAGAAAAGAAATATTTCTGTTGTGCAGTTGTAAAAACTAGATGCTTCCTTCTCCAAGCCACATTATAGCAGATAAGGCTTCCCTAACCTGATACCTTCCAGAGTAGCCATGCTGGCAGCAATGATAGGAGATGTACCCCAACGCATTTGGAGTGAACTGGGTGCAGAAAAAGCTACTGTAGATGCATGATGCGGATGGTTTATATTAGAATCATAGAAGCTTAGGCGGGGATCACAAGAGTCATCTAGTCCAATCCCTGCCAAGCAGGAATACACAACTAAAGCATTCCTGAAAGATGCTCACTCAGCCTCTGTTTAAAGACCTCCAAAGAAAGAAGGTTCACCATCTTCTGAGGCAATTTTGAAAATATTATGCATATACTCCCATTTTTGAAAATTGTAGTGTTGGCTGAATTGACTTATGAGTACAATTGCGTAGGATGTATTCCCTAAGAATGTGTAAATAGTGTGTTATCCCTCTTTGTCTCATAGTCTTTACAGGACAAGGTGGTAAACGTGGCTGCTGGACTGAGGCATGCACTTGCTGTCACTGGTGAGTTCTCCTCCCCCTCCCCTTTTAATGAGGAATTAAAATGTTCAAAACAACATTCTTTGGCCACTAGGAAATTTGATTTTCACTCTTCCACCAGTTTTGGTATTATTAGGATTGTATGTTTCCTAGGTGGAATATAGTTGGATATGACAGGCATGTCTGCATAGTATCTGTGGGTTATCACTTGAGAAAGGCAGCACAATTGTTTCTGCAGCTCTGTAGCCAGAAATTTGAGTTGGGGTGGCTGAAACATAAGGCCAGGAGGTGAATTGTGATACTTTGTAAACACATTACTAAATATAGATTCTATTGTTAGTCCTAACTATAGTAGGTCTGTTGAATCAATGGGATGTACCTATGTGTCTGTTCACCACTCAACAATCGATTCAATGAGTCTACTCTAGTTGGGACCAACTGGTAAGGTGCAGGCTCCACGTCCTCCACTGGGAAATAAATATGCCTACTGGCATGCCAAGTGGAGCTGATGAGATCAATGGCCAGTCAGTCCCTGCTCTGGAAAGGGCAACCCAAGAGCTATGTTCTTGTCTGTCCAAGCTTGCATCATTTTTATGGTTTCTTAAGAGAGTTTTGCATGATATTTAAAATATCTGCTGATGATGGGAATTTTACAGCTGTTCTATTCATGCACCAGTGTGCTCAGCCTTTAAAAATAACAACACACACCAAAAAAACAAGCACATCTTCTGCTCCCTGCAGCACTGTCCCACTGTTCTGTGAACTTTTAGCTTTTAAGAATCATTTTAGAAAAAAAAAATGACAGCTGTGCATTTAGCCACTCTATGCTTGAGTGCACATCTACCCTGACTTCAAAAAATGTTTTTTAGAATAGGGAATTTACCAAGCAACAAGGCTAATTCCCCATTATTGTTTGTTGGACCGGGATAATGTGGAGTTGCCGCCTGGTTAGGATGGGCATATATATGCTGCCAAAGGCAAAAATTGGGATCTTTTGATAGTCTGTTTGATTGAGAAGTCCTTTCTAGGTTTTGTCCTCTCTCTTCCTCTTGAAAAATATGAAACTAGCAATGTATATAAACCTTGCATCGGCTGTGTTATATTTCAGGGCAAGATCTAAAAGAGCAATATAGAACAGCTTCACTAGGCTAGAAGTGTTTGAAAACAATACCTATTAACCTCTGTTACCATTAGTCTATGGCAATGCCTGCTGATTGTGATGGGAATTGTAGTTCAGCGCAACTGGCGGGTGCTGGGTCGGGGAAGGCTATGTTATGCCTTGGGTCCCATACTAAGAGAAAGGTGGGATATATATATATATATATATATATATATATATATAAATAAATAAAAAACACAGGTTGATCCCCTTATCTGCGAACCCCATATTTGCAGTTTCACTTATCTGCAGTTCACACAATTGCTGCAACCTTTGTGGGTGGAAACAGGAAGAATCACCCCTGCTGCCATTGCTTCATTGCCAGGGAGAAGTTGCCCTGACTTCTCCCAGGTGATGAAACACAGCAAGCGTTTTGTCACGGGGAGAATCTGCCCCACTGTCCCACCTTCTCATGGGTGACAAAGCAAAGCAACCAGAGCTCCATTGCCAGGGAGATGGGGGAGAAGCTGCCCCCCTTTTCCTGGGTGACAAAACACAGCAAGCTTTTATTGCTGGGGAGAAGCCATCCTCTCCTAACGTCTTCTGGGCAATGAACCATTGCAAGCATTTTCATCACAGCAAGTAGTGCTCCATTGCCAGGGAGAGGGGGAGAAGCCATTCCCCCTCTCCTGGGCGATGAATCAGAGGAACTTCAGCTACTCTCCCTTCCATGGGGCAGTAGGTGAGGCGGGGGGGGGGAAATAGCAAATATCTAGTCCAACTCCCTGCTATGCAGGTACCCACAAATAAATGACTCCCAAAGGATAGCCATCCAGCCTCTGTTTAAAGATCTTCAAAGGAAAGTCTACCATCCTCTGAGGCAATCTATTCCATTGTTGAACAACTCTTATAGCAACGCTTCTTAACCTGTGGTCTGTGGACCTCCAGGGGGCTGCAATGTCTGGGTCTGCGAAGACTTGAAGACTGATTGGCCCACATCCTCACCACAGTGGAGAAGCCACATGACAGGAGCCAAGGCAAAGGTTGGCTGGCTTGGCCTGTGCATTGCCATTTGTGCTCCAGTCACAAATTTGCAGGAAGAAGCAGGAGAAGCAGGAGAAAAGTCTTTCCTCCCCCTCCAGTGCCTCTGAGAGAAGGGTTAATGGATGGTGTATCATTATTATTATTGTTGTTGTTGTGGATGTTGTATCATCATCATCATCATCATCATCATCATCATCATATCTTAGGGGTTTGCAGCAACAAAAGATATTTAAAGGGGGTCCCTGGTAAAGAAAAGAATAAGAGCTACTGTCTTATAGTAAAGAAGTTCTTCCTAATATTTAGGTGAAATCTTTTTCCTTGTAATTTGAATCTATAGGGTTGTGACTTAGTTTCTAGAGCAGCACAAAACAAGTTTGCTCCATCTTCCACATGACACCCCTTCAGATATTTAAAGATGGCTATCATATCACCTTTCAATCTTCTCTTCTCCAAGATAAACATAGCTGTTCCTCGTAGGCTTGGATTCCTAACTTTTATGGAGCAACCAGTGAAAACCAGGCCCAAAATGAATCTAAATGCTGTGCGATTGGGGCAGGGTTTTTTTGTCATAATTGGCAAATAAGTGCAAGTGGCCTGTTAACAAATTTCACACAGGTTTCTTCTGTGGCACATAAGAGTATTGCCTTGAATCCAGAGCAGCTTGGTGTCCTATTTATTTATTTATTTAGAGTATTTATACCCAGCTCTTGAGCCACTAAGGCTCTCAGAGCTTACAAATCATTCATTTGACAGTTCCCTGTCCTTCGTCTTACAATCTAAATGAGACGAATACACTAAGAAAAGGGAATGGCAGTGGAGGAAGGGATTAAGTCCATCAGATCCTGCTTCTTCTTCTCTCCCTGCAAAGCCACAGCAGTGGCAGTTGGGATGGAGGGAGGGTGTTTTATCTGCTTATGGGACTAGGCATGATGGAGCTGTTGTAACATAACATTTCACACATTACACAGTGGCAAACCCAAGTCTGCTACTAAAAAGGAAGTTCCAGCTAATCAGAGCTCTGTGGCAGACCTCTATAATAGTAATTTGACATAAAATACTTAGGATATTTTAGGGTAGAATACTTGGCATCCTGAAGCGTGTACCTAAAAACCAGGATATGTCAAGTGGCCACAAGACATAGCATATTTGGAGTGTTGAAGATTTTATGCTAAATCTGTTTCACTATTACAACTTATATGTTAAAACATCTTTCATGTTTATATTCTTGTTAAAAATATTAATATATTCCTCATAGTCTATTACCAGGGGAATAGCCTCTTTAACATCAATAATTAACTTTACCTTTGCATGTACATGCTGAAAAGAAAATGGTTCAGTGTTCCAGTGGGGAATTGGTATGGCGTCTCAGGCGAAGCGGGTATGCCAAGGAAAAATGGTTCCATCCTTCCTGAGGGCAAGAGAACCTTGCAAAGTAACAGGTTTGTTTTTCAAAATATATGTTGCATTTGTGCCATAGTATCTTAAGTATTAAAATATTTAAGATACAGACAGGTGTCTTGTACCTTTTTGAATTAAAATAGCCAGAAAGTCCCAGTTTCCATGGTCATTGGGGATTCTGGGTTTTTAGTCCAAAGAAGTAACATTTCCAAGCTCTTTTCTTGTGTATATGCAGAGATTCATAGAGTTTGGCTTTGTCTAGTAACAGTCTTTGAGCCAGTATGGTGTAGTGGTTTGGTTGTTGGACTAGGACACTGGGAGACCAGGGTTTGAATCCCTGCTCAGCCATGGAAACCCTCTGGATGACCTAGGGCAACTCACACTCTCTCAGCCTCAGAGGAAGGCAACGGGAAACCCCCTCTGAACAAATTCTGCCAAGAAAACCCCATGATAACTTTGTCTTAGGGTCACCATAAGTCGGAAATGACTGGAAGGCACACAACAACAACAGAGTAACAGTCTATTGCCCGTGGTTTTCTACCAGTGCCATTGACCCCTCCACTACCATGTTCTCTGCTGCTTTTGACTGTTCCAAAGGGGTGCTTCCTGTTTCATTGTACTATGTGGCCATATGAGATCTGCTGTAGACAAGCAAACACAAAGATTTCTTCCACAAAATCTGAGAAATCAAAGGGAAATTGAAACCAAGAGTAGGAATGCTGAATGTTGTATATTTGTATATCAGGAGAAAATAAGGGGAACACAAAAGCAACACTGGATAGTTGATGAAGACATTGAAATAAAAATATATTTTTAAAATACCTTGGCTCATCAATCAAAATGGAGAGTGTAGTCAAGAAATCAGAAGAAGACTAAAACTTTGAAGGGCAGCTGTGAAGGATCTAGATAAGGTCCTCAAGTGTAAAGATATAGCATTGAGCACCAACATTAGGACTGAGGCTGAAGGAGAGTTCTATGGTTACCAGGGACCACCAAAAAGACAAATAAATATTTCCTATATTCAAGCTTGAACTCTCACTAGAACTCAGAATGATTAAATGAGGATATTATAGTTTGGACACATCATGAGACTACATGACTCATTTGAAAATATGATGATGCTGGGAACAGTTGAAGGAAAAGAGGAAGACTGTATTACAGATGGATGGATTCAATAAAGGGAGCCAGAGCCTCAGTTTGCAAGACCCGAGCCAGGTGATGATTAGCACGATCTCCTCTGGGAGCTTCCTCATTCAGAGGGTTGCCACACGTCAGGGTGAGCAATTGTCTGAAGCTAGGGGGCTTCATCAAGGGCCATCTCCAGGACTTGCAGGGCCATACCCCGCTAGCATTCCTCCATAAACCAATTTTTTGCTCCCAAATGCCCTCTAGGAGCTGTGGAGTGAATTTTCGCTATGTTTTTGGCCCTCTGGGCCATTTTAGGCCCTGGAGAGGCCGTTTCAGTCGCTTCTTGTTTTTAAAAGGCCTCTCTACTTGGCCTAAAATGGCCTAGGACCTCTCAGAAATATGGTGAAAATGCCACCCCACTTCTAGAGGGCATTTGGGAGAATTTAATTTTTTAAAATTTCCCTCTTTTTGGGAAGAGGGAAGCCATTGAAGCCACAAAAACAACCTAGGGTCTGCTTGTGTGGCCTGTAGGTTGCTTACCCCTGCCTTAAAGTCAAAGCCAGCTTAATGGCATATAACCACCACCACTACCAAACAAGTAACTATTGGAAATTTACAAAGGTTACTGGCTTCTGTTCTTTCACATTAGCTCTTTTGTTACAAAACTGGACAACATATCAGTGAAAACAATAATATGAATAGCCACAGAATGAAAGCAATAGAAAATTAATGGTGTTGGAAACACTGTTATTCCTTCAGTACGTATACACACATTAAAAACATGGGTTGGATTTCTGTATTGCAGTTATGGATTTGCACCCTGGGATTACAGATCTATAACTGCTCCATATTCATTAAGACTACATAAATGCCGTCCCAGTTCACCTTGCCAGCCAGCAGCTGCATTGAATGAAGGGGGTCTGTTTAGCAAGGAGGATGATATTTCTAGCTCCTTCCTACCAACAAGCAAGGCTGTGACAATCAGAAGCAGGACCCCTGTCACAATTCCTTCTTATGATCTCCTCTGTTGACTGGAGGGGGCTGGAAACATCCTCCTCCTTCCACCCTGATTGGCAGCTGAAGAGATTTCCTTTGCCTGATGCAGCTTCTGGTTGTTAAGATGGGCTTGGGGCATTTGACCAGGAGATGTAACTTAGTTATGCAGATGTAACTAGGGCTTACCGTACTCTGAAGTAAAGCCGTAAGGGAGCAGGATGTTCCATTTTCCGCGCTGCGTTACTGCACAACATCATCATCCTTCTGGTGTTCTTTCATTCCACTCCTGTGGGGGACCTCTCCATTGACGCCCCCTTGTTGTGGGAGAGAGGCTTGCATACCCTAATGATGTTTTGAGCTATGCTGGCGGTGGCATAATAGCCACTGGTAGGGTCTGCCATGCCAGACAGGTCAAAACCGAAGGGTCTGACAAAGAGCGTCAAAGGGCAGGATGGGCTCTCTAGCCTTGTGGCAACCGTCCTAGGAGAAGGAAAACTCTAATCCCAAACCCGGGCAGATGGTGCTCGTCCAACCCTGTAAGGTCAACCATCTAAGAGAAGGAAACTCTAATCAAACCTACGGCCCGAGGACCTTGCTGCCACGTCCATGCTTGCAAGGCCACGGCAGATGAATCTCTGGTTTAAAGGGTGAGGCCAGTTCTGTGCACGCTGCGCTCCACCAGAAAAATCCATTGCACAGGCTCGAAGGGGGACTGAAGTAAAACCACATCTGTTTGCTCACAGGTTTTTCTGGTTATCAAAAAGACGTGGTTTTACCTCGGTCCCCCACAGGACCAGAATGAAAAACCAATGACGTCATGGGGTAAGGCAGGGCAGAAGATGAAATTTTCTTGTTCCCTTGCCGCTTTTCGTTGGAGTGTGGTTAAGGCCCCTAAGTAGCTGATGTAGAATATCAGCAAATATCCTTCACTCACTGTTTTATGTCCCAAATATGTAGAGAGACACGGGTCTCAGAAGGCTTCAAGAGAATGGCTTCCTGTACTCACAAATTTTCTTCTAAAACTTTTCTCCTGCTTCTTTCTCAGAAATTAGACTACCCAGTTCTTAAGCAAGAAGATTAATTTTTCTGCTCTGGATGAGATTTCTGTTATGACTAGAGTGCTGTCTCTGCTCTTAGGAGCAATCTGGCCATGAAATACCATTGCCTTGCTTTTCACAAACACATTATAAAAGTTTTTAGCACTGTCATCAAGGAATTCTCATGGTTCATCAGGGAGTCGACTTAGGCCAACTTCTGCTTGAATGAATGTGTTTACCAAACATTTTGGCCTAACTCCAGTGTGACAATTGCAATAGCATCTGGATTTTTGGTCCTTCCCCCTGCAGCCTTGTTTGATGAGGAAAACCTGCTTGTGGATTACATAGTCCTCGGGTACAGATTTTTAGGGCATGTGGGAGATTTTAAGGGAGAGTGGTATTGCCCCACCTTCTGCTTCTATGAGCTCAATAATGACAGTGGAATGGGCTTTAAAAAATTAAGTGAGTGTGGTACATGAACTTTTGTGGATTTCAGTCCATTGATGGATTGTGTTGTAAAGAGGGAAGGAATTTTCTTCTCCCCATAGATTTCCCTATTTCTGAACATTTCTATTTCTAACAACTAATGGAGTTCTAATGACTAATGGAGTGAAGCAAGGTTGTGTTCTTGCTCCAACTTTATTTACAATCTTCGTCTTATGTGACGAATGTTGCTGTCCTTGAGCAAGCAGGGATCACCAGCATTGAGGCCATGATATTGAGAACACAGCTGCGCTGGGCAGGGCACATTTCTAGGATGGAGGACCATCGCCTCCTCAAAATAGTACTCTACGGTGAACTTGCCACGGGTCAGCGTAAGAGGGGCGCTCCAAGAAAGCGATACAAGGACTCCCTGAAAAAACATCTCAGGCTCGGCCAAATTGATCACCAACAATGGTCCATCCTGACCTCACATCGGGAGGCATGGAGAAGCACTATCCACAATGCTACAGCCTTATTTGAGAACTCACGCCGAACAAGTCTTGAAGAGAAACGACAATGCAGAAAGAATCACAACCCGGAAACATCACCAAAGGAGACCTTCTGCTGTGCTTTCTGCAACCGGACTTATTTATCTCGGATTGGCCTTTTTAGTCATCAGCGCGCTTGCAGAAAGCGCGGGATGAGTCCTTCCTGAATCTTCATTTGCGAAGAAAAGCCAGAGAGAGAGATAGATAGATTTTTAACAGTGCTATTTTCTTTAGTATTACAGTAATTATGGGATTAGTAGGTTTAAGTGTAGGTTAGGAGCAGACCTTGGAGTTATTACATTTTTAAAAGTGATTTGTTACTTGCCACTTTAAAAGAAAAGAATCATCATGGTGTAGTGGTTTTGAGTGTTGGACCAAGATTCTAGGAGACCAAGGTTCAAATGCCTACTTAGCCATGAAATCCACTGGGTGACCTTGGACAAGTCACAGTCTCTCAGCCTCGGGAGAAGGCAATGGCAAACCTTCTTTGAATGAATCTTGCCAAGAAAACCTTATGATAGGGTTACCATAAGACAGAATTGACTGGGAGGTGCATAACAACAACAACTTTGAAAGAGCCTATTGGCTGGGGAGAGAGTAATCCAACATGATCCAGGCAGCTTCATTTCCTACATACTCTGCATTTTAATCTTTTGTTAGTTCTTTCCCTATAAAGCTGGATGTTGTGTGGTTCTGTATTGTAAGCTTGCTTTGGGGAAGGAAATCCTCCTCTTTGGCTAATGAAATATAATGGATTATTATCTTAGGTCTGGAAGCTACCAGGGTGAAGAGTGTGGCATCCGGTTCATCACATGCCACAGCACTCACAGGTATGTTTCATTGGCTACGGCCAGCTGTTTTTTTGGCTGAGCCATACAAAGCATCAAGGTGTTTTGCCTTCAAGACTTGATTCAGTCTTTTCTATGAAATGTGCATCTTCTGTGTTTCAGTGTTCACGTTTAATTTAGGCCCCCACAAAACACATTCCTTCTCCTGCCTTCTTTAATAGATTGTGTCTGTGCCAAAGGTGTAACAAGTAGGATAATTTTAAAACCTTGTTAGTTTTTTAAAAAAACATCATTGTGTGGTAAGAAATGTATCACATTATCAAGTTGACTTTGGCTGCTGTCACACTGCAGAAATAATGCAGTTTGACACCGCTTTAAATGCTATGGCTCAATTTTATGGAATTCTAGAATTTGTAGTTTTGTGAGCTATATAGCCTTCTCTGCCAGAGAGCTCTGGTGCCACAACAAACTAAGAACCACTGGATTCCATAGGATGGACCTATGATAGGTAAAGTGTGTCAGACTGCATTATTTCTATAGTATTGCAGCAACCTCACTCTTACTAAAACTTAAACCTTTTTGTCAGGTTATGCTGCTGATAGAAAGGGCAAGCCACTTTGGCTGGGGACTGTCTTGGCTTATTGCTAAGCCATTCTGAATCCACACCTTTCCACCCTATTTGATGATTATGATCTCCTGCAAGCCATGTTGCGGTTGTTTCAACAACAACATTAAAATGCCATACAGATATTTTGTAGCATGTAAGAGATACAGTGTACGCTGCAACCTGTAGAATTACTAATGGTTTCAGCTTAACTCTCCTTTGTATCATTTTGTGACTTCTTGCGTGTGCTTTGTTTGGGTTGTGGTTCATTGTGGTATTTGGCCTCTAGGTGTTTTTTTTTTTAATGAGGAGTAGTCAAAATGCTGTTATGTTCTATATTGTGTTGTGTCTTTGTTAGGCTGGAGAGAATATTCAAAAATATATGAAAAATGGTTGAAGAAACAGGTTGCTTAAGTGTTGGGAAACCCCCGATGAGAAGAACTCTAGGTGGGCCGAATCTTTGCAGTCCAGGACTTATTATGTGTAAAAAATGCATGTGATTTTTTTCTGTATAGAAATAAGATTCTTGCACAGAGAAAAAAATTCTACATAGAAGATACCATTTTCTGTACAGTGAACAGTATTCTCTGTGCAGAAAACATATTTTCTGTGCAGAAACTAGCATTTCTACATAGAAAAGGATGTTTTCTGTGCAAGAAACTTGTTTTTCTGTGCAGAAAATTGCATTTTTGTATGAAAATGTGCACTTTTTGCATAGAATAATGCTGAATTTTGAATAGTCTTTGAAAACTGCAGTTTTTGACTACTTTTTCACAGAGAGGACAAAAGTGTTAGAATTATTCATTCTTGTTTGCAAGTGCAAAATTTAAAAAGATTTACATACCTTGTCTTGAGGAGGCATGTGTATTTGTATGATCAGGATGTGTTTCATTTTTTTTTAATATGAGGTAAATTTTGTGTAATGCTGTGCCAGCTTGCATGGATTTGGGGGTGGGAGTGTTAAGTTGCAGTTATGGATTGTTCTATAAATGGCAAGTTGTGCTTCATTCCTTGTGCTGTGTAATCCCTGTGTTGCACCTTATTTTTTTAAAAATTAGTGTGCTTTAAAAAAAGTTTCTTCATCTATGTCAGTTTTCATAAACATGACAAGAAAGAAAATGTGCAATGGAACAATGACATTTAGTCAATATTTCTGTGTCCCAAAGACACCTTCTGTTTCCTTTCTTAACATCTTTCTTTCTGTTCTTTCTTTCTTTCTTTCAGAAGAGGGAGTATTGTATGTTTGGGGAAGCAACAAACACAAACAGTTAGTGAACAAAGATGATTTTCTTTTGAACCCTCAGAAGATAGAAGCTCATTATTTCAGGGATGAAAAAGTCAGAAGAGTATGGAATGGATGGACACATATGGTGGCACAAACAGGTAAGATCAAAGCCAGATGTTACATATGAAAATACTTAAAATGCTGTTTGGATGGCTTATAAATGGATTTTCAGGATGAATTGTTGTGTGGAAAGTGATGCAGAGTTCTGTGATTAAAAATGGTAAGCAGTGAATTGGACTTTAGGATGAGCTATGGTGGTTTCCATTTTGGTAAGATCTCTGCTGCAGGAGCAGAGTCCATGACAGAAAAGAAAGAAGGAAACCCCTTTTATAAACTAGTTTTGACAGTTTTGTGCCCCCAATTTGTGGTGGGAGATAGCCAGTTTCCCACTTGACAGGAAGGAATTGTCACCAGTTATGACCAAATGTTATGGTTTGGTTGTAAAGCTAAATTATAATTATGGGTGGGCAACTATAAATAAGGGTGGGCAACTTCTTGGGGTTGTGGGAGCCACATTGGACTCACCAAAGGGCTGTGCCACCTTTCATGATATTGCTTGTATCGTCAATACTGCCAATGCTTCATGGGAGTTATTGAATTTATTATCACTGCCAAAACTCTGTCAGGGATGATGGGAGTTGTAGCTCTTCACCTCTGGCTCAAACTCACCACCTTGTTATGCAGCAGAGCAAACCAGCTTAGATCAGTGGTTAATGCTTTCCTCCAAAGCAGCAGAGTTTCAGAGAATAGGCTGAAGATCCTGACAAACTCTCCAAGCCTTCTCACTCTTCTCCAGGTGTCTCCAAAACGTCTCCAGGATTCACTCAGGCAACTCAGTAGTTTTATATAAAACCTACTTTATTCTTCTATATAAATATACTATATGGTCAACAAATCACAATCTCTACACACTACTCCACAATATCTCCAAACTACTCCACCTCTACTCAACCACAATACATTGGCAAACATTGCAATTTTATAGCCATTGTTTATCACCACCCACTAGTTAGTTTCCACCCAGTGGGTGTGTACTTCCATTCTGATTGGTCCATGTAGTTCCACCCATACTTAAGACCAACCCATGTATTTCAACATTTCACCTTGTACACTTAATGATTCTTGGGTGTTTCCATTCTGCATTCAGTACCTCTGTCCTTGGCTCTCAGGACTTCTAGATTACATTAGCAGTTTCACCTGTGTAGCTTCATAATTGCTCTTGCTTAGTCATTGTGACTTTCAGAGACATATTTTATTTCTTTCACTGTATGTCCCATGTCGCATTTTCCTTAACAAACTCAACAGCAACTGCAGCAACTTTCTTATGGTGCAGGAGATACTAGAGCATTGAGCTCTGCAAAACTGCAGGGGAGGAAGTCCGCTTCCCTTCTGGAAGCATCAAAAAGGGAAGGATCAGGAGAAAACTGCTGCAGTTTTGGTGGTGTGGATGGTGCAGCAGAGGAAGACAATGCGGACCACAGAATGGTGTGTGGTCTACCTGATGCTTGTATGCCTTTCCTTCATTGGTTTTTGTAGTCTATGAGAAGATTAGAAGTTCTGGCAGATGTGTTCTGCCAGATCTTACCTGTTTGCAGTCACTCCATCATGATAAGCCTGTTTTCAGTAAACTACAGTTTAGCATAGTTCATGTTAACAGTAGTTTGCTGAAATGTGTCAGATTGTTTGAGGTGGTTTTGTTAACCACCGTTTGAGTTCAAATATAACACTAAATTAAGCATTAGTTAAAAATAAAAACAAATTTCCTGATTTTCTCTGCTTACATCTGCACTGAAGGAGAGATTGAATTGATGAGCCCCACTTTGTTCATCTCCCTCTCCCCACACACATTTATACCAGACACTTCCCTTTTAGCTGGGGCTGTGAGGTGTGTGTGACTGATGGTTTTTTGTTGAAAACAGAGAAATTATTGCTCAGTTTCCCAAACATTGGTTGCCTTTAAAGAAACACCTACTAACTAACCTGAACTACCGTATTAACAAGCAACTTGCCTGGTTAAGAAATGGTAGTCTTGCTGTAACTGTACAGCTACAATGATGACCCCATTTAACACTGATGGCCCTGGAATGCTGGAGCAATTACTGTACTGTTACAAAGGTTGACACTTGTCAGTGAGAAGTCGAAGGCTTTCACGGCCGGCATCCATAGATTTTCCTTGGTTTTTTTCCAGCCTGTGAGACTGTGTTCTGGAATAGTTTCTTTCTGACGTTTCGCCTGCATCTGTGGCTGGCATCTTCAGAGTCAGTGAGGTGGAGGAAAAGAATTGCTGTTGTTGTGTGCCTTCAAGTCATTTCTGACATATGGTGACCCTAAAGTGACCCTGTCACAGCGTTTTCTTGGTAGAGTTAGTTCAGCTGGGTTTTGCCCTTGTCTTCCTCTGAGGCTGAAAAAGTGTGACTTGCCCAAGGACACCCAGTGGGTTTTCATGGCTGTGTGGGGATTCGAACTGTGGTCTCCCAGAGTCCTAGTCCAAACGCAAACCATTACACCATGCTGGCTCCCAATGAGAACAGACAAATGGATAAATGAACACCTATGGTATGTCAATATTAGGGTTCTTGAACTAGGTGTTTTAGGGTTAAATGTAAAATAATAGGTGAAATAAGGACACCATAGTCCTTTTCATTCACCAGTTGCCTTTGCAGGGTTTCTTGTCATCTTCATAGAGCCCTCTGTGTACATATCGGTTCATGTAGAGGCCTTGTTCAGATGTTCAGTAGGTATGGGAGGGGACAGCAGCTTTGTTTGTCTGTTCAGTGAATATACAGAGGAGTGGCAGCATGAGGATTTATGTTTGAGTTGTACCATATATAGACTGGCCTTACCATTTGGCCAGTCTGTTGCATGAATTAGTGGCATTCAATGTGAGAATCAATAAATATGACACAGGACTTGGGAAGATTGGATCTCTCTGGCTTTTCTTCGCAAACGAAGATTCAGGAAGGACTCATCCCGCGCCTTCTGCAAGCGCGCTGATGACTAAAAAGGCCAATCCGAGATAAACAAGTCTGGTTGCAAAAAGTGCAGCAGAAGGTCTCCTTGGGTGATGTTTTTGGGTTGTGATTCTTTCTGCGTTGTCGTTTCTCTTCAAGACTTGTTCGTCGTGAGTTCTCAAATAAGGCTGCAGCATTGTGGATAGTGCGTCTCCATGCCTCCCGATGTGAGGCCAGGGCAGACCACCGTTGGTGATCAATCTGGCCAAGCCTGAGATGTTGTTTCAGGGAGTCCTTGTATCGCTTTTTTGGAGTGCCCCTCCCACGCTGACCCGTGGCGAGTTCACCGTAGAGTAGTATTTTTGGGAGGCGATGGTCCTCCATCCTAGAAACGTGCCCTGCCCAGCGCAGCTGCGTTCTCAATATCATGGCCTCAATGCTGGTGATCCCTGCTTGTTCAAGGACAGCAACATTCGTCACATAGTCAGTCCAGTGTATATTTAGGATTGTGCGTAGACAGCGCTGATGAAAGCGCTCGAGGAGTCGTAGGTGGTGGCGATAGGTAACCCATGTTTCAGATCCATAGAGGAGGATAGACAGTACGATGGCTCTATACACACTGATTTTTGTGCTTTGCCTCAGGTGTTTATTGCTCCAGACTCTTTTGTGAAGTCTTCCAAATGCACTATATGCCTTTGCTAATCTGTGATCGATCTCTTTGTCAATCTTGGCATCTGAGGAGATGATGCTTCCCAGGTAGGTGAACTGCTGAACGGACTTGAGCACTGATTTGCCGACGGCAATGTGGGGATGGTGGTGTTCGTCCTGTGGTGCAGGCTGGTAAAGAACTTCTGTTTTCTTCAGGTTGACTTCTAGCCCAAACAGCTCTGCAGCTGTTGCAAAGCAGGACGTTAGGCGCTGCAGAGCTGCTTCTGTGTGGGCAACAAGGGCAGCATCATCGGCGAAGAGCAGCTCACGGACTAGATAGTTTAGAGTCTTGGTGTGAGCCCTCAGACGGCTTAAGTTAAACAAGCTACCATCAGTACGGTAGCGTATATAGATGCCGTCGTCTTCTTCAAGCTCTGCCATAGCCCTTTGGAGCATCGTGCTAAAGAAGATTGTAAATAAAGTTGGTGCAAGAACACAACCTTGCTTCACTCCATTAGTTATTAGAAAGGGCTCTGAAAGAGCATCGCCATATCTGACTTGACCACGCTGGCCCTCGTGTAGCAAGATAATCATTTTAAGGAATTTGGGGGGACATCCTAGTTTTTCCAGGATCTGCCACAGACCTTTTCTACTTACAGTGTCAAAGGCTTTGGTGAGGTCGACAAATGTTACATAGAGACCCTTGTTCTGCTCCCTACATTTTTCTTGCAGTTGCCTAAGGGCAAATACCATGTCTGTAGTACTCCTATTGGCTCTGAAGCCACATTGGCTTTCAGGGAGAAGTTCTTCTGCAATAGCAGGAACTAATCTGTTCAGGAGTATCCTTGCAAGGATTTTTCCAGCAATAGAGAGCAGTGTTATGCCTCGATAGTTTGAGCAGTCGGATTTTGCTCCTTTTTTCTTGTACAGGGTGATGATGACTGCATCTCGGAGGTCTGATGGCAGTTCCCCTTTTTCCCAGCAATTCACAAGGAATTCGTGGAATTTTTCGTGGAGTGCATGACCTCCGTGTTTCCAAACTTCAGGTGGGATTCCATCAATCCCAGCTGCCTTGCCGTTTTTCATCTGCTGTATGGCCATAAGGGTCTCTTCCAAAGTGGGAGCTATGTCCAATTCATTTTTCATTGGTTTTTGTATCATATATTGGATAGCTGAGGCTTGGACTACTTGGTTGGCGCTAAAGAGACTTTGAAAATGTTCAGCCCAACGATTTAGGATGGAGGCTTTATCAGTAATTAATGTTTGACCATCTGTACTGTATAAGGAGCTTTGGACCTGATAAGTAGGTCCAAACACTGCTTTAAGAGCTTCATAAAATCCTCTATGATCACCCAGATCTGCACAGCGTTGTGTCTTTTCTGCTAAATTGATCCACCACTTGTTCTGCATGTCTCGGAGTTTTTGTTGTAGTTTGCTACATGTGAGGCGGAAAGCTGCTTTTCTTACATGACAGGTTGGCTGGGCGAGGTATGCCTGGTGAGCAGCTCTCTTCCTTGCCAACAGCTCCTGGATCTCTTGGTTGTTTTCATCAAACCAGTCTTGATTTTTCTTGTGGGAGAACCCGAGGGATTCTTCTGCAGACTGGAGGATACTGTTTTTGATATGTTGCCAAAGCACTGTAGGAGAAGGATCTGTAGGATGGTCTTCAAGTTTCGTTTGTAGGTTTGCCTGGAAGTTGTCTCTCATGGTAGCTTGTTGAAGATTGTTGACTTGGAGCCTCTTCTTTAAGATGCCACCCCTCTTAGGTTTGAACTTAAGATGAAGATTTAGTTTACATCTGACGAGGCGATGATCTGTTTGGCATTCTGCACTGGGCATCACTCGGGTATGACGGACATCACGAATGTCTCTCTGACGGACTAGAACGTAGTCAATGAGGTGCCAATGTTTGGATCGGGGATGCATCCAGGTTGTCTTCAAGCTATCTTTCTGCTGAAAGATTGTGTTTGTAATAGTCAGCTGTTGTTCTGCACAGAACTCTAGCAGGAGGCGTCCGTTATCATTGCAATTTCCAACACCATGCTTGCCTAAGACACCTTTCCAGGCTTCGGAATTCTTTCCTACTCTGGCATTGAAGTCACCAAGTATAATAATTTTATCTTCTACAGGGACTTTTTGTATGAGTTGGCGTAGGTCTGTGTAGAATTTGTCTTTCTCTACAGGGTCGGCTTGCATAGTTGGGGCATATACACTAAAGAGAACAACATGTGGGAGGCGTAAGGAAATAATGCGATCAGAGTGTCCTGTTGGCAAGGTTTCGAGTTTGGAGGCAATGGAGTTTTTAATCATGAAGCCTACTCCTGAAAGATGTTTTTCGGTTTTGGGTTTGCCAGACCAGTAAAGTGTGTAGCCGGCGCCATGTTCTTTAAGGCTCCCTTCCTCATGGAAGCGAACTTCACTAAGAGCAGCGATGTCAATATTGAGCTGTGATAGTTCAAGGGCTATTAGGGCAGAACGACGCTCAGGCCGTCCACTATCTTTAGAGTCTTGCATGGTTCTGATGTTCCAGCATGCAAGTGTCAGTTTATTTACACCTTTGGAGGCCGGTGTGTGCCTTTGTTTCTTTGCCTTGGTTTGACCGCATCAGAAGATTCCCGTTGGCCGCGGCTAGCCAACCAGGTAGTTGGGGATGAGCTTTCTTTAGGCCACCTTTTCTAGGCCCCTCTCCATATGGAGCAAGCAGTGCTCTCCTTAAAAAAGGCTGCTTGGTCGTTCAGAATGCTGCCGAACAAGACTGTCATCTCCCGGGTCAGGCTTGAGCGACCAATGTCCTGAACCGCCTGCATGCAGGGTTGGGGCTGCGGCTTCCAGTGCATCTTTACACCTGCCGGTTTCGTCCCTCGCCAGTCGCTACAGGGCTTTTTTGGAAATGGATTTGTCCTTCGAGCCTGTGCAATGGATTTTTCTGGTGGAGCGCAGCGTGCACAGAACTGGCCTCACCCTTTAAACCAGAGATTCATCTGCCGTGGCCTTGCAAGCATGGACGTGGCAGCGAGGTCCTCGGGCCGTAGGTTTGATTAGAGTTTCCTTCTCTTAGATGGTTGACCTTACAGGGTTGGACGAGCACCATCTGCCCGGGTTTGGGATTAGAGTTTTCCTTCTCCTAGGACGGTTGCCATAAGGCTAGAGAGCCCATCCTGCCCTTTGACGCTCTTTGTCAGACCCTTCGGTTTTGACCTGTCTGGCATGGGAGACCCTACCGGTGGCTATTATGCCACCGCCAGCATAGCTCAAAACGTCATTAGGGTACACAAGCCTCTCTCCCACGACAAGGGGGCGTCAATGGAGAGGGAAGATTGGATATAGAACTAGGAAACACCCCTGTACGAAACACTGGAGAGCCACATGTAGATAGAGCAATGGTCGAGCTTGATATAGGATGGGTTCCCCTTTTAAATACTTACAGTATTTATCCCAGCAAAGTACAGTGGGCTAGTGCTGTGAACCTTTGGCTAGAAAACCAGAGTAGCTACACTGGATGTTTGTAGTAAGGTAAAAAAAAAAAAGGGGGGGGAAAATCATACTTATTGTTTCACAAAATCCACCCAAAGATACCTAAACTTAGTTATAAAAGCTCCTAAAGCTGGTTTCCATGCATGCAAGTCTGCTTAGGCAACCATTATGGAGCATCCATGTACTGTCTGCCTTTCCCAAGCAGAGAGAAGCACAGTAGCAGTGAGCCTGGAGAAGAAAGGAGGAGGGCAGTAAAGCCTATGCATATCACTGTATACATAGATTTCAAAAATACAAGAGGAAAACACCAGGGGTCTGTTTACCTATTTCCCCCTGCCCCACTGGCTTCTTTTACTTGCCACAATGCTGATGCATTAATTTCTAACACCTATGGTGCTGATTTAAATCCCCAATGTTGCTACAATGGCAGAAATAGACCTCTGTCTTGATTTCTGTGTAGTTCATTAGCATTTTTAAAAAACATAGCCCTGTAGTGCTAAGAATAACACATTTGTTTTATCTTTAAGGTGCCTTGCAAATTTTTGTTAGAGCAAAACCAACAAAGCTGGCTGCCCTGCTGTCCTCTCTATCAAAGTATCTTGCCTCCTTTTGATGTCATCCTTGAGGCTGCACTATCAAAAGAATAGCCAAAATGCAAAATCCAAGTGGAAAGCTCCTGTGTAGAATTGATATTTCTCCTGATGAGGGGACCAAGGTTCTGTAATGCTCCAGATGTAAATTAGGTTATGTAAGGACAGCATAGCAGTTGTTTGACTGAAGGCAGTCCTAAATATAGCAGAAGGGTGGTGAAGAAAAGGAGAGAAAATGAGAGTCTTAAGCCTCATAGAAGGTGAGTCATCTTCCCTTCGGAACAAGTGCCTTCCTCCTGAAACTGGTATGGCCCATAACAAAGGCAGCCTAAATTAAGGAGGTTTATTTGTCGTGGTGTTCTTCAGTGTACATCCACTAATTTTGTTCTTTATCTACCATCAAATCACATTAGCATAAAAATAAGTAAAGAAATTCTTGGTGCAATCAAAGATTTATAAGCTCCTTCTCCTGAAGGTTGACAATTTTAAAAAGTGGGGAGAAACATACTTGCGTTGCCATTTCAGTAAGAGATCTAATTGGTGTAAAAAAATCCCAGCAGAACAGCAACAACAAAAAATCTCACAGAACCATCCAGGCTCCCGTCACATACTTCTATGAAATCTTTCTGACCTTGAACTTGTTTAGATGTCCCTGAGCTGCATTTTAGGGACACATTTTGGCAATCCAGATTTCAAGGACAAGCCCCTCTTGATCTGGATCTGTACTGCAGCAGGGCAAAGGATCAACCCTGTTACATCCTATGTTAAAGTCCTGATATGGTTTAGGCCCCCACACTGACAATTTGTGAAAAACAGTCCAGCACTCCAGGGTGGAACTACAGTACTTGATGAACATCCTATATGGTTTTATCCACAGGGAAGGATTGCATATTATTTGGAAGTGTATGTGTGTGTGTGTATGGGGGTCAGTGAGGACTCTTTCAAATGTTGTGTAGCAGAATTCATTTAGATGCTTAATCTGAACAGATAATGGTGTGCATTTCTGACCATTTTACCTGAAAAAATGATAACGTAAAGCTGGGAAAGGTGAAGAAAAAGAATTATTGAAGGTGCTGAACCTATCTTGGGGCTAGGGTTCCGTGCCTTGGATAGCTCATTTAAAGTTTGGACTAAAACCCAAAGTGAATTCACCACCCCAGTGAAACAGATGCCACCACTGCCACTGTATAGAGGTAATCTATTTGGCCACATAGTATTAAGTGTTCAATGGACCTTATTTGTAGAACTGTATAAATAAAACGAGCCTTAGAATTCAGACTAGAAAATCCCCACTTCAAACTTTACCTGATCCATGAACTCTCTATAAATAGGTGGCTATTACACCAAAGATTGTTCCCCACTTCTTTTGTTCAGGTAATTTAAGAAGACCAAATCCAGGGAAATGTCTGTGAGTAAAACCAACATGGTAATACCACCGGTAGATATTCCTTGTTTTTTTTTTCTGGGCTGTGAGGTTGTGTTCTGGAATAGTTTCTTTCTGACGTTTTGCCTGCATCTGTGGCTGGCATCCTCAGAGAATGCCAGCCACAGATGCAAGCGAAATGTCTGAAAGAAACTATTCCAGAACACGGCCTCACAGCCCGGAAAAAAAAAACAAAAACCCAAGCCAAGGAAAATCTATGGATGCCGGCCTTGAAAACCTTTGACTTCATACAGCTCATAAGTACTTTCTTTTGGAGTGTGGTTCCTGAGCCACCTGAGTATCATTGTTCAGGTATCACAGAATAGCAATATCTTTTAAAGCTTTCTGTCACATAGAGTTGACTGAACAGCCTCCCTGTTAAGCAGGAGAGTCTGGAAGTCTGAAAGGCTAATTGGCACATTACCAGTCTTTCAGTTTGAGTGTGGTTAGTTACTGATTCTACAGTCCACTGTGCTTATGGAGAAATGTTGGTTTTGTGATAACCAGAAGATCAATTGCAGGCCCAAACTGCAACTATGATATCACTAGAGTGGCTCAATACTCAATATTCTGCCATGTGTCTACAAACTGATACTTCAAATAACCTCCTATGGACAGAACTCAAGCTAAATGTGTTGAACTTGCCAGCATTCATTTTGAAGACAGGTACTATATTTTCCCGTTCTTCCTTCTTCTGTCTGGTTTTTTTTTTCATTGATATATTTTAGCAGGGCTAAAATTGCTTCCATTACTTGCTCATTCCTCTGAGATTCTTTTGTTTAAAAAATTGTTTATTACAATTACATAAATCTGAGTAATTACAAGAAGACTAGAGCAAAATGTAAATGTAGGAGAGCACAAAAGAAAGAATGAACAGAGGAACAGGGAGGAGGAAACATACAATGACTGCTGGAGGAAATAATGTAATATCTCTCAATGAGAAGTCTCACAATCTTGTATTCTGCAATGCTGACAGTTCCAAAGAGCTTCTCTCCAGAATCTTGACTGATGGGGCTGGGTGCCCATGCTGAAATTTCACATTATTAGCACATGTAAATTTAAATGATACCAAACATCCCAAGATTTCTGTCACTTACTATGTATGCTCTATGACAACAAGGGAGATTTTCTGGTAAAGTAGCAGACCAAGTTCTGTTCAGCCAGTTATTGATAGGTAGATTGTCAAGAGATTTCCTGTATTTGCTTATTTTTTTGTCTGGCTACCCTTATGGGGGGGAGGGGGAGGGGGAGAAGGGAAAACAATTATTTATGGAGTAAATTCACATTTTTTAAAAACTAAATTGATATAACTGGAACAACATTTGACAAAAATGTATATGTTGACCTTTAATGCTGTTCAAAATGTCTAAAACCCTGTTCCCAAAATTTAAATTTCAGACAGTTAATCAACATGTGCCCACAACCTGTCCAACAAGATGGGGATACCCCATCATATTTACATACTAACTTAGTGGGATAAGATATTAGTGATGAATAAGTTCAAAAATTCACTCCCTTATTAGTTTGTATGTAATTCTAAAATGAGGAAAAACCCAGTCTTACCTCTCTGTGCTTCTAGTATGGACAGTTTTGGACCTGTAGGACATTTAGGACCATATAATTCTTCTATCACACAACCATCAGTCTGTGAGGCTTGGCCCTTGGTATTTACAGGCATTACACATAACTCTGAAAGTTTGTAAGATATCTAGGTGGACCTGTGTATTTCATAAGAAATTAGTTTTAAAAAGGAAACCTGATACAATTGTAATCAAAAGGTATGTATGTAGTAAGCTTCTCACTTAGTTGATCATGACTTAAGGCTCATCTACATGAGCCAGGACATGCCAGCTCTTCATGAGACTGAGGCCTCTGCATGTGACCAGCCTTGGTCACATGCTGTGGGCCTGCTTCCTGCCTTCTGGGACAGCCAGGGAGATTGTAGCAGCAGCAAGGGTAGGCCCGCCAGGATGGGTTCCTGCGGACATGTGGCGCCTGATCCATTGTTTGCTAGCAGTAACAGAGTAAACTGGGTATTTTTTTTTTAAAAAAAATATTGTATCGAGCCCTACCTGGTCTTCCCTTCATCTTAGCCCCATATCTGCCCTGGGGGTGGTGAGGACTGCTCAGGGGCAGAATGGGGCAAATGCCCTGCATTGTCAGGATTGCAGGGCTTTGAGTGGGGGCAAGACAGGGTAAATAGCCTGTGTAGACAAGCCCTTAGAGGCCTGCCTCAATGAATAAGATCCTTAATTTGCAATAGCCTTCTAGCTTTCATTCTTTACACTGTTCTAGTTTATTTGGCCACCAAAATGGAGGGTGATGCAAACATGGAAATAGTGGCAGTGGTGCTGAGACACATTTCTTGGCCTATGGACACCAGATTTGAATCAGCCCCACAAGGAATAGGTTGGTTGATAAAGCTTTTGGTCTCTTGATAGGAGGTGGAAAGAGTGTAGGATATGAGTGTGCAGATACCGAACACTAGTTGTTTGAATTGAAAAGATAGATAATATTCAATATAACTCAAGGTCTGGAACAGGAACTCCTCCACAATTATTAGTCTATATGAAGTGGCCTTGGTAAAGTGCTTCCTTCCCTTACTATGTAGGAGAAGTTCATTTAAGAGTTACTGCCATTTAGCTAAACTGAGTAGTTTGGTTGAATAGGTTTAGATTGAAACAGATTATTTGGGTAAAATAATTATTTGAACTAGTTGGACCCGGTGTACCATACACCATTAAAAAACTCCTCCCAAAATGCCCAGGAGACCCCATGACAACTCTTTGAGGTAGGCTGGTGGGTTTAACTCGCTCACCCGCTGCTCGTTCTGCCCCCTGCTGCCCCCCACCACATGTTCTGCCCCTCCCATCCCACCAACCCCACCTCCTGCACTCCAGAACACACACACTCACACACCACATCCACCCCCATGTTACCCTACAGCTCCAGCCGCCATGTTTGAGATCTACATGGTCTCGCCCCCAGTGTGCTGATTGGCTGCCCAACAGACTGTGATTGGTTGGTCGGGTCCCTAAGCAGCCAATCAGCACACTGGAAACAGCAACATACCCAAGAGAATTATATATATAGATGGTTGCCAATCTGCCTAAAATGGTGTGTGTGGGGGTGTCCACTAAGACAATTTCTCAGTCCATTTACTCAGACGTCTGTGATTTCTAATGCGAAGCGGATGTAAGTTTTGGAAATAGTAATACCTAGGTACTTAATACATGATAATTTTAAGTTAAAATCACATACTTTATGTAATTCATGTAAGATTGGGAGGAACACATAACACCCATGATGCAACAGCTTCATTGTCTACTGTTCCATTTCTGGGCACAGCTCAAAATGCTGCATATGACCTATGAAGACCTTGTGACACAGCCTTGCCTCAGTGCGTGCTCGCACACATGCATCTGAGGACTCTGCTGCCTTGTGAGATGCAATCTCAGGGTTTTTCTGCCCTGGGAACCCCCTTAATTGCACCTTGAATTAGCTGCCACCACTCCTTGAATCTCTATAGATGCTTTACAACACAGTCCAAGAGGAGACTGTGGGTTTTCCTGCTGCCTGCCACTGCAGAGGTTTTACCTCCTCCCTCCCCTCTGTCCCGAGAGAAGAGAAGCAACTAAGCAAAAAGGCAGGTGTATGCATCAGCTGAAAGAAAGATTAGAAAAGCTTCTTTATTCTAAGCAGAGTCCACAACATGCATATATCTCTCATGGAAGGCTCCTCCCTTCCAGGTGCATTCTTAGAAGTTACAGATAGAGTTAAGCATTCAGCCAAGTTAGAAATAAGCATAATCCCTGACGTGACTAACTACACATTCTTCTAGTTTAGTCACTAGTATACAGTCCAGTCTGTTGAATTCAGGGGAGGCTGTGAGCCAGGGCCTTCAGGCCCATCACAAAACAGCCTTCCCGTGGTGACCTGAGGTTCTCACCCCAGGATGCTCCTTTGTTGATTCTCCAAACTCTACCTCCTGGCTCATCAAGGAGTATTTATCACCTCTTCCCTGAAGTATCTTGAAGGTTTGCCTCTCTGGAATCCTTGATTGGTCATTTGTCCTTGCTGACCTATGATATCTGTGATGATGCTGACCCCAATATTTATTTATACCCCGTTCCTCTGCTAAAAACAATCGGGGTGGCTTCCAACAATTAAAACATTATAATAATGACTAAAAACACCACCCTCCCCCACCCTCCCCCATAAAAAAGACATTAAACAATATAAATTTAAAACCATCTAACTAAAATCACATTAAAAACAAATATACACATGATTTTAAAAAGCCAGGAGATGCAGCTCCTGAGGCCGCGATCTAATCAGGAAAGGCCTACCAAAAGAGATCTGTCTTTAGTGCTTTTTTAAAGCTACTCAAGCTCGTCATCTGACAGATCTCATTTGGCAGGCCATTCCATAAATTGGGGGCGATTACCGAAAAGGCCCTCTGGGAGGTTGCAGACAGCCTAGATTTTTGTGGCTGAAGCAAATTCCTCCCAGAGGACCGGAGTGTGTGGGGAGGATTGTATGGGAGGAGGCGATTCTGAAGATAAGTTGGACCCAAGCCATTTAGGGCTTTAAAGGTAATAACCAACACCTTATACTGGGCCCGGAAACTGATAGGCAGCCAGTGGAGAGATTTCAATTCTGGAGTTATATGGTCTCTCCGAGATGTTCCCGAGACCACTCTGGCTGCCATATTTTGTACCAACTGAAGTTTCCGGACCAAGCACAAGGGTAGCCCCATGTAGAACGTATTGTAGAAATCTAGACAAGAGGTTACCAGTGCGTGCACCACAGTCTCGAAATCCCTTACTTCCAGGAAAGGGCGCAGCTGGCATATCAGCCGAAGCTGATAACAAGCGCTCCTGACTGTTGCATTCACCTGACTCGTCATCTGAAGCGATGAATCAAGGAGCACCCCCAGACTGCGAACACAGCCCTTAATTGAGAACATGACCCCGTCCAGGACTGGAGGTTTCAACCCAACTCTTGGTTTCGGGGCTGCTACCATGATCACCTCCATTTTGTCCGGATTTAATCTCAATCTGTTTTTCCTCATCTAGCCCATTACTGCTTTAAGACAGTCATTAAGAGGAGAGATGCCATTGGGATTCGAGGCCGATGATCGGGACAAGGAGAAATAGATCTGGGTGTCATCAGCATACTGATAACACCCAGCCCCATAACTCTGAATAATCTCACCCAGCGGCTTCATATAGATGTTAAACAGCATCGGGGACAGTATGGTGCCCTGCAGAACACCACAAGTAAGCTCCTTTCTGCTGGAGCAGCTGTCCCTGAGCTGCACCCTCTGGAACCTGCCCGAAAGGAAGGAGCGGAACCACTGGAGCACAGTGCCTCCAATTCCTAACCCACTCAGGCGATCCAGGAGGATGCTATGATCTATCATAATGAAAGCCGCTGAGAGGTCCAGAAGCACCAACAGGGACACATTACCCCTGTCGATGCCTAAACGCAGAACATTGGTCAAGGCAACCATGGCAGTCTCAACTCCAAATCCCATCCTGAAGCCAGTTTGAAATGGGTCTAGATAATCAGTTTCATCCAAGACCACTTGGAGTTGAATAGCAAAAGCCCTCTCGATCACTTTGCTCAAGAATGGTAACATAGAAACCAGCCTATAGTTGTTCATGTCCAGGGGGTCCAGGGAAGGTTTTTTCAGGAGCGGCCTAACCACCACTTCCTTTAAACAGGATGGAACACACCCTTCCCTGAGGGATGCATTGATGATGTTCTTAAGGAACACCATAAAGGCACCCCCCCCCCGGATGGCCAGCCATGAAGGGCAAGGATCAAGAGGGCAGGTCATCTTCTTCACTCTACCAAGTAGCTTGTCCATGTCCTCAGTACTCATGGATTGAAATTGATCCAGTAAACTTACATCAATGGAGTTGCTGGACACCTCATCAATTGTTTCTGTCAAAATACTGCCATCTAAGTCGGCTCTTATCTGAGAGATTTTATCTGCAAAGTAGTTGTTAAACGCATCACAGCAGGCCATTGTTGGGTTAAGCAATGGGTTCTGCGCAGGTATAACCTGCATCACCTCCCTTACCACCCTAAACAGCTCTGCTGGACGGGACTCTGCAGACGCAATACGTGCAGAGGAGAAGGATCTCTGCGCTGCACGTATTGCCTCTCGATAGGACTGAAGAAAGTTCTTATGTCGAGTCCTGTCAGATAAGAGTTGAGTTTTCTAGCAGTTGCACTCTAGTCGTTGTCCAACCCACTTCATTTTCCTAAGCTCTGAAGTATACCATGGCTTACGGTTAGGAGCGGGTTGGAAAGGACGCTTGGGAGCGATCGTGTCGATAGCCTTGGTAAGATCGGTGTTCCAAGTATTAACCAAAGCTTCGACATGGTCACCGGCATTACCAACCATTAAACCCTCCAAGGCTTTCTGGAATCCTATTGGTTCCATTAGCCTTCGGGAGCGGACCATTCTAATGGGTCCACCACCCCCGGTGGGGCGGGAAGAGACTCTTAGTTCAGTCTTGACCAGGAAATGATCCGTCCATGACAATGCGGTGGTTTTAATAACCGCTGCCCACCGATATTCCTGTTCTGTTCTGAAGACCGCATCGAGGGTATGACCTGCACAATGTAGCGGGCCTGACAAAACAATGGGGATAGGCCCATGTTTGTCATGGTTTCCATGAACTCCCGAGCCGCACCAGTCAGATTTGTCAAGCTGGTCTCGAGTGGATTGTTGAAGTCACCCAAAACTAAAAGTCTGGGCGACTCCAACAGCAACTCTGAGACCAGCTGTGTCAGCTCAGTTAGGGAGTCTGCTAGACAACGGTGTGGTCAGTATACTAGCAGAATCCCCAAACTATCCCTGGTCCTCAGGCTAAGGTACATACACTCAAAGTGGACTGTGTTTCGGACAGGTATTCTGGTCAAGGTCAGATTGTTCTTACAAACCAGAGCCACTCCGCCCCCCCGCCCACTTCCGCTCACCCGCTCACTGACAGAATATCCGGCTGGGAGGGCCTGGACCCACGTGACAGCACTATCCTCTCCCAGCCAGGTTTCTGTGAAGCAAGCTAGGTCGGCATCTTCATCCAAAAGAAGATCGTAAATAATGTGAGTTTTTTTCTTAACCGACCTGGCATTGCAGAGGAACAAAGTAAGATTCTGTGGAATGGTTTGTACGCTCTCTAATCCATTCTGGGAAACAGGGTGAGCTGAAGGTGGGATAGCTAACAAACAGTGATCCAGCCTTCTTTTATAACATCTCTTCACTCTGTTCTGACCATACCTCCCTTTCCCCAGCACAACTCCAATTTCCGCCCCCACTCCATTCCCAGCCTCAGCTGACTCCAATTGCAGGCTTGGGTCTTCCTGGCTGGCAGGCTGGTGTTCCTGAGGGGTGTGGGAGCGGCTTAAAACGCCAGCCACTCCTGGCCACACCCCTCCTGCTGCTTCTCTGCTGCCAAAAGTCCTCAGGGCCCTCTGCAGCCTTCTAGCCCAGTGGAGTGGGGAGAAGAGGCTGCTGCAGTCTTGGAGATGTTACCTTTCTCTGGACCCTAGTTAACCCTTCGTTACCTGATTGCTGTGCTGGCAGATAATGGGAAAAGGGGTCTTCACATTATCACAGCCCTATACAGCTTGGGTCTAAATTACAGTCATCCCTTCACATTCGCGGGGGTTAGGGGCAGACAACCCCCGCGAATGTGAAAAAACCGCGGATAAGAAATGAGCCTGCCGGCGAGCGGTTTTCCACCCCAGTCCCTTCCCAAGGCAGCGAGGAGCTTCTTGAGAAGCCCCTGGCTGCCTTGGGAAGGGAGTGGGGTGTAGCGCGAGTGCGCCAGCTGGGTCTTACCCCCCTTCCCAAGGCAGCGAGGAGCTTCCTGAGAAGCCTCTCGCTGCCTTGGGAAGGGAGTGGGGTGTTGAGCGGGGGGGGGCGCAGGCAGCTTTCCGCAAATGATCAAAACCGCGAATGTGAAAGTCGCGAATGTGGAGGGGCAACTGTATTTGAAAGACTGCATCTCCCTATTTGAGCTTTTTCCCAGTCCTACGACCTTCACAAGGAAGTGTGATGAGGCCATGGGAGAGAGCCTTCTCAGTGGCTGCTCCCAGGTTTGTGGAATTCCCTCTCTGCTCCCTTTTCACCAGTAATCATATACCTTATTTAGACATGTCTTTGGCTGTTAATTAGTTGTGATTATCTGAATCTGGTGTGCTATACCTTTAGCTCCTTTATTATGTTTTAATGTGCTTTAAACTGCTTTAAATTACTTACTTGAATGAATAACAAACAAACAAACAAACAAACGCTTCACCCTGGGAATGGACCCTCTCAACTCTGTCTATAATTTTAATATTTAAGAAATCTTTATGGTTTTCTTCCAGGTTAGGAAGTTTATGTAAAAGATTATCCAGTCTACAATTTGGGTCCAGCTCTGCTTATATAGTGCTGAAAAGAATTTAATCTCTTTAGAAGATGTACATATAGTTCCTCTTTTTGAAAAAATAAACCCCAACTTTTCCTCCCCTTATAGTCTGTGCAAGCATTTGGGAACTTTTCTTGCTGAATTCACAGTAATGTTTTCTCAAAAATGAAAGGAGCTTGAATTTTGTGTGAGTCAAATGCATCTAGTTCAGCTCTTGCCTTAGCCAACTCTCACAATACCTTTGTAGAACCTGTTCTCTTAAAAACCTCTAAAAGGTGAGCTATTTTCATGCACATTTCATTCCCAATTGCTTCTTTTTCTTTTTTTTACAATTGACCATTTCTTTATAAACTAGGATAGCTGTATCTGGCGTTAACATACACAATTACAGGAGATTGTAAAGGTTATAGATTAATAACTCATTTTATATATTTATTCATATGTTTAATAAATTGTTTTACATGTTTTTTCTTAGAATCCCTTCACATGGTTCAGCTACATACGCTGTTATAGTAGATTTGAAAGACTCACATGGTTCAGCTACATGCTATTATTGTGGGAAAAAATATTGCATTGCTTTACATGTGGGTGGTGAGTGGCTGAGGGAGTGAGAGGAGGGAGGGGCCTTGTGAGGCTGGGGGTGTAGATGCAGATTGAGTGGCAGGAGTGGATTGTGAGGTGGAGAGGTAATTTGCATGTGGGTGGTGATTGGCTGAGGGAGCAAGATGAGGGAGGGGATGTTTCTGTCCAGAAAGCAACTAGGTACCAGCAAAGTATAAATAGCACTAGTCTGGGAAGGGAGCCAACTGTTAATTAGCTCACAGGAATGCAAACACAGTCAAAGATTTAGTCCAGTAACACAGTCCAAAAGGTCAGAGGCTTACAGCAAACAGTCCAAGGGTCAACAAGAGCAGGCAGCAGAGTAGTCAGGGACAGTCCAAGGTCTAAGCATGAGTCAAGTAACAGAAGTCAAGATAACTGGAATCCAGGCACCAAAGTCAGCAGGAAGCTTTCACCAGGAAGATCAGCTGATCTCTGACAAAGCCTCCATCGCCTCTCCCGGCATATATAAAGCAATTAAGGTTTTGTCAGGTGTTTCTTAACAAGCAGGTTTTTCTCATAAAGTCTCAGATACTTTCTCTGAGCTTCCTTTTGAGCTCGCTGCTGGGTATACAATGGTGGAGGTAAGTCCCTCTCTTCTTCTCCATCCTTATCTGAATTGGCAGGACTCTCTGCTGGGACTGATGCCACCGACTCAGACCAGGCTCTTTTTCCTCTCAAGCCTCTAGGTTGGCAGGGTTCCCTGATGGCACAAGTGTAGATAAACCTGTTGCCAGGGTCTCTAGGGCCATTCCCTGCCATGTCCTCCTCCTCTGACTGTATAACCTCATCAGGCTCATGGAGCATGACAGTTTCCTAAGCAGCCAGTCAGCACACTAGGAAAGGAGCACCCAAGCATTTTATATATATAGATAGTCCCCTGTGTAGCATATTTAAAACATTGAAAAACAGGGCTGCTACTATTTTAGATTTTGCATTTTCATCATAAAAGTCAGATTTTATCTAATAGGGTTGGCGTTCTAGTATTTTGGGGGTAAATCTCCAAATCTGAGTCCATTGAACATCAGGATGTAAGTTTAAGATCAGATAGATTGGACCATGATCAGAAGTTTCAGTTGGGGCTGTGTCTATCTTTGCATATAAATTGATAAAGGATTTGAAATTTAAAAGTGGTCTGATTGGGAATATTAATTGTGAGCCAAATACAACGTATATTTGGAAGAAAACCAGTCTCCGTTTCATAGATTATTGCAAAATCTTTGCATAGATCATGAATATCAGTATGCAAAGAGAACTAGTAGCACCATTGAGACTAACTGAGGCTTTGACTACACGGGGGGTAAAAATCCAGATGGAATTCAGACTACTTTGTCCCGAAGTAGGTGCATGAAATTTGGAGTACGCTGGCCCGGATTTTAGCATCACACCTGCTAAAGCCCAAATCTGCATTTGGATTTTTACTTGGTTTTCATTCAAAGCTGTTACTCATGCTTGACCCTGAGCCCCAGGTAAAGCAAAGCCCCAGAGGTAGTTGTTCTCTCTGAAGTCAGAGTGGGCGGCTCGGCCTGCCATCGCGAGGCTAGCTGCCCGTTCTGGCTTCAGAGACAACAACTACTGCTGGGGCTTTGCTTTTCTGGTACACAATTGCCACTCTGAGCTCTGGGAAAAGCAAAGCCCCAGTGGTAGTCTTTCTCTCTGAAGCCAGAATGGATGGCCCGCCCTGCCATCACAAGGCTAGCTACCTGTTCTGGCTTCAGAGAGAGTGACTACCACTGGAGCTCTGCCTTTGGAAAGAGAAGTGGCACCAAGGAAGGAAAAATGGTGGCACCTCAGGCAGCACTGTCCTCCCTCTACTCCCCCCACCCCGAATCCAATGCAACTGGATTGTACACACGGCAGTTTTCTCTGATATTTCAAGCAAACTAGAGAAAACTGCGAGTTTTTTAAAGTCTGGATTAAGGGGCCGTTCCCTGAGTCTGGTGTGAGTAGGGCCATACATTGTGTGGTACTATTCCAAGATTCACGGAACATTGTCTGGCATTATTGGGCCAGGTTCCGGGGTGGTGGTGGAATTCAGGGTTTTTCACAGGTGTAAACAAGCCGTGAGAGAAAGAAGTTGTAGCATAAGCTTTCATAGACTTGGTCTGCTTCCTCAGATGCATTTGAGAAAGTAGACCAAGTCTATGAAAAGTTATGCTACAACTTCTTTCTCTCAGTTAGTCTCAAAGGTGCTAATAGATCCCTTTACATACTAATATTCCAGACTAATACAGCTATGTCTTTGATTTAGATCATGAATAGCTATAGAACACTGTGTAGAATCATAGAATCATAGAATCATAGAATTGTAGAGTTGTAAGAGACCACGAGGGCCATCCAGTCCAACTCCCTGCCACGCAGGAAATCTTGATCAAAGCATCCCCGACAGATGGCAATCCAGCCTCTGTTTAAAGACCTCCAAGGAAGGAGACCCCACCACGCTCCGAGGGAGTGTGTTCCACTGCCAAACAGCTCTTACTGTCAGAAAGGTCCTCCTAATGTTGAGGTGGAATCTCTGTTCCTGGAGCTTGCATCCATTGCTCCGTGTTCCAGTCTCTGGAGCAGCAGAAAACAAGCCCACTCCATCCTCAGCATGACACACCTTCAAATACTTAAACAGGGCTATCATATCGCCTCTTAACCATATTTTTTCCAGGTTAAACATACCCAGCTCCCTAAGTCTCTCCTCATAAGGCATCGTTTCCAGACCTTTCACCATTTTAGTCGCCCTCCTCTGGACACGCTCCAATTTGTCAATATCCTTTCTGAATTGTGGTGCCCAGAACTGGACACAGTATTCTAAGTGAGGTCTGACCAAGGCAGAATAGAGTGGCACTATTACTTCCCTTGATCTAGACACTATACTTCTAATGATACAGCCCAAAATCGCATTGGCCTTTTTAGCTGCCGCATCACACTGTTGGCTCATGTTCAACTTGTGGTCTACTAGGACTCCTAGATCCCTTTCGCATGTAGTCTCATTCAGCCAGGTCTCTCCCATCCTATATTTATGCATTTCATTTTTCCACCCTAAATGCAGTACTTTACATTTCTCCGTATTGAATTTCATTTTGTTAGCTTTGGCCCAGCTCTCCAGTCTATCCAGGTCATTCTGAATTTTGATCCTGTCCTCTAGGGTATTAGCTACTCCTCCCAATTTGGTGTCATCTGCAAATTTGATAACTATGCCCCTCATTCCCTCATCCAAGTCATTGATAAAGATGTTGAATAGCACTGGGCCCAGGACAGAACCCTGTGGCACCCCACTGGTCACATCTTTCCAAGACGAAGAGGAGCCACTGCTGAGCACCCTTTGGGTTCGGCCGGTCAACCAATTACAAATCCATTGAACAGTTAACTTGTCTAGCCCACATTTTACAAGCTTGTTTGCAAGAATGTCATGGGGAACCTTGTCAAAGGCCTTACAGAAATCAAGGAAGGGGAATGCCATTTGATTGTCCTGAGGTGTAACCTGGGGTCCATCTATACGAGGGGGGAAAACCGAGTACCTTGTAGTAATGGCATTTCACAGTGGTGAGGGGGCGTGTGTGTGGTGGCTTGGGGGGTACACGGCGGCGACGTGGGGGTTATGCAGTGGCGGCATGGAGTGTACAGTGGAGGCATGGGGAAGCATCTGTGGCAGTGGGGGGGCACATGTGTGGCGGGGTGCGTGTAGCGTGGTGTGTGTGTAGTGTTGGATGTGTAGTGTGTTTTATATGTATAGATAATGGTGTGTGTTACATTGGGTATAGCAGGTATATCTTTTACTACAAGTTGTTTAGAATTTTAGGTATATAGTTCAGTTTCCTTTTGGTATCAATCACAGTGTGTCCAGCATTTGAAGTGGGGGTATAATTGTGTATGAATTAGTGCTCCTTGAGCTAATGTGCTGTTTTGACCCAGTCCTTCTGGCTCTAAAAATTATCTGGTTTGCCAACTATCTTTGTTTCTGGGGGAGTAAGTACCTTAATAACTGAAGTGATGGGGTATTGTTATCTATACTGTCATTGCCATTGGCTAATCCACCTGATTCTTAGTAAAACTATGTGTTAGGAATGGCAATTTTTTGAGATACTGGGTAGTTAGCTCAATTCTGCCAGTTGTAATTGTGTGTTTCCCAGTGAGTCTAGTCTTTCGCAGATTTTTTTCTTGCTCTTTCCCCCTCTCCCCTGGGGTTTTTAATTCCTCTTGAGTGGGTCTAATCTTCCTTTTAATTAATAATGGTTGAGTCTGGCTACCTTTAAATAATGGTTTGATAAATAATGGTTGAGTCTGGCTATCTTTAGGTAAAATTACTTCCACTGAAAAGAATAATTTACTTTCTCTTGGCACTCTAGACTGGCTGAAGGTTAACAGAAATGTTTTTTGCCCTTTGGCTTCTTGTCTAGTTTTCCAAGAAAGACTAGATGAGTTGTTCTAACTGGAATACACAGAGGGGCATACAACTTAAGTGTTGTCTAATTTTAAGGCCTAAAATTTCTCCTCATAAAAGGGACAAAAAAAGAACTACTTGATCTTTTTCCAACTCCAGATTTCTTATATTGGAAGAATTATTCCACATGTACACACCCATCCATTTCTTTATGTTTGTTGCTGCTTTGTCTCTTCCTATAGATCTTCCACGTAGCACTTTATTTACTCTCAGAAAGGGTATTGAATGATGTTCTAGCATACTTGGTAGATCACTGCTATCAGTATTATTTTCTTTTCTTTTTTTTAGGTTAGGATGTCTGAAGCAAGGATATCTAGCTTGATTGTTTTTTTTTGTTTTGTTTGTTCTGACTATAAATCCCATGTACTGTATTCACCATAAGGAGACACTGATCAGCCATGGATTCCAAGTGATAGTGGGTAGATTACTTTGTGATAGAAAATCTGTTATTTAATCTTTTTGTTAAATTTATATCCCTTCTAAGTGCGAGGTGGCATACATTGTTCTTTTCCCCATTTTTAACCTCACAGTGAGAAAGACTGGCTCAGAGGCACCCAGTGGGTTTGATGGCCAACTGGAGATTTGAACCCAGGTCTTCCCAGTCCGAGCCCAACACTTTAACCACTATTCAGGCTAGGCAGGCTAGGACCTACTTGGAAGTCTCTTTTATAGACAAAGATATTTTCTATCTTCCCAGGCCTTTGGCATTTGACAAGATTTATCATGTGATTCTTTTATTGCTGTCTGCTTGCTTTTTTCTTAAAAAGAAGAGATTTATTTGTGCTATATTTTAGTGTTTAAAAAAAAATATTTTGATGACTACCTTGGACATTTCTAACTGAATAATGGAGTAGAAATTGGATAAATGTAGCCCACAAAGAAACTGTAGGTCAGGGGAGGACCACAACAACCTATAGAGACATTTTGTCTACTGCACACTTCTGTGAAAGGAACTGCAATAATATTTTGTTAGGTGTTGCTGATTTTGCTTAGAAACAAATAGATGGCTTGAGAGATAAAGGGATGGATTTTAGTAATAGAGATAGTAGAAGACCAAGTAGTCTTGCTCTCTTTTCTTTGGAGATGCTACTGCAACAGCTAACAAGACAGATGGTTCTGGATATAAACTGAAATAAAAATGATCACTTCCTATTGTATTAGGGAGAGAACTGAAGAAGCCTTTTATAAAAACCTCACTGGAACTGCTAAGTGTCATGTGTAAAAGCTTCACTCTCAGCTCCTGAGCATCCATTAAGTATGATTCACCCAAAGTGCAGTAGAGAATGGAATGATTTTCTTCCTGCTATATTAACAAGCTCTTCCTTGGTTAGCCCCTTAAGACTTCTTAATACGGCAATTTTTTTTTTTAAAAAGTTTTCCTATTGTGTAGTATCGAAATCCCCTATTTCTAATTATTGCTATCAAGGGAGATTGTAGAATGGGAGTTTAGTTGGAGCTATGCAGACACTTTTTAAAATACATTGGTTTTCTAACTACTGATTATTGGGAAAATATGAGAGATTTAGTGGATCTCTCTAGTAGAGCAACTGATGAGCAGGCAGAAGTTAGTAACCAGCTGCGGTGTTACTAAGGCTGGTGTTACCTCTCTTTCTGACAGTGTCACCTGGTGCAGTTTGGCCTCTCCACACCCCCTTAGTGCCACCAGTGGTAACCATCCCACCTCCCCCCCCCCACAGTATGTAGCAGGGAAAGAAATCAAGATTAGCCTTCTTCATAAAGTATATAAAAGTACAGTGGGACCCCCGTATCCACTGATTCAGTTATCCGCGGGACACAAAACAGCACACCTACCATAGAGTCTTTCTAGAAAATGCCTAGAGAGCCATTCTCTCTAGGTGTTTTCTAGGTCCTCCAAAGCAACTCTATGGTATTTTAAATCGGAAGTCCCATAATTTTCAATGGTGTTTGCTGTTATCTGCAGTTTTCGTTATCTACAGGGCCCCCCAGAATCAATCCCCTGCAGATACTGGGGTCCTACTGTAGTTCTTGAGGAAAGGTGAAGAAAAAAATATAGAGTTCTACATAATATTAGATAGAACATTTCATACAGGGAGAGCCCTTCTCACCATATGCTTCGTGGAGGGAGGCAGGCAGGCAGGCAGGCAGGCAGGCAGGCAGGCAGGCAGAGATAGCAAGTTAGCACATGCAACCCCAGAGAACAAAAGAATGCTTGCATTACCCTGGAAATGAGTGGGTCTGAACAAACAAACAAACAAACAGGAACTTACCATAAACACGCTTTCTGAACCACCTAAACAGCATCCACCCAACTATCCAATTCACAATGGAAAAAGAAAAGGAAGGAACATTGCCATTCTTGGATGTCCTAGTCATCTGCAAACCAAACCAACGGTCAGGCCACAAGGTATACAGAAAACTGCCACACACAGACAGATACCTACACAAGCACTCCAGTCATCACCCAGGACAAAAAAGAAGCACAATAAAAACATTAGTAGACTGTGAAAAAGGTATCTGCAAACCCCACTACTTGGAGGATGAACTGAAGCACCTGAACTGGGCTCTACAGGCTAATCGTTACTCCAGATCACATATCACAAGAGCAGCCAGATGCAGGAAAAAACCCACACAAGAATGAAGAAGAAAAACAGCCACCCACAGGGAAGGTTTACCATACATCAAAGGAGTCATAGACAGAATAGGGAAACTGATGAGGAAACACAACCTCCAAACAATCTACAGACCAACCAAGAAAATCCAAGAAATGCTACGCTCAGTGAAGGACAAAAGAGATCCTCTCACAGCTGCAGGAGTTTACCTCATACCATGCAGCTGTGGACAAGTTTACATAGGGACCACTAAACGCAGTGTGCAAACACGAATCAAGGAACATGAGAGACACTGCAGACTGGGCCAGCCAGAAAAATCAGCAGTAGCAGAAAATGTTATAAAGCAACCTGGACACAAAATGTTATTTAAAAACACAGAAATTCTGGACCAGGACAACAACTATCATGTCAGAATGCACAGAGAAGCTATTGAAATCCACAAACACCTGGACAACTTCAACAGGAAAGAAGCAACCCTAAAAGTAAACAAAATCTGGCTACTAGTCCTGAAAAACATTAAAATCAAAATTCAACACATGCAAATGAACTCTACTCAGGGACAGGGGGATTTCCAGCAGACAATGGACCATTAGCCAAACAGACACTAATCCTCCTTGCATATCTCCACCCAGAAACTAGCCATTCAAATACACAAATTTACATATCCTCTCTAACAGGGGCTCATAGTATATAACACCCCCCAAAAACTCCTACCCAACCATTCTCTGAAGATGCCAGCTAGAGATGCAGCCAAAACGTCAGAAAGAAACTATTTCAGAACACGGCCTCACAGCCTGGAAAAAAACCAAGGAAAATCTATGGATGCCAGCCACGAAAGCCTTCAATTTCACTTTGATTTTACGCTTTCCTTAACTCCTAGAGAGTCTAATTACCAGTGAGAGTCCATGCAAAGGTTGCTAAACTCCAGCGCTAATATAGGTATACCTCAGTTGATGAAGTAGATGTGTTGTTGTTATCATTTATTTTATTTATTTATATCCCACCTTTCTCCCAATATAGGGACTCAAGGCAAATTAAAACAATACACAAACATTGAAAATATAATGTGTTCCTGGGCATTACTACTTTTAACAGAAAATTTTGTATCAGATGCAGAAATAACATAGAATAAGGATAGGTTCCTACAGCACAAAAAAAGCAGAGCACTTCAACTTGTATCAGCAAACCTTTTATCCAAAACTAACAGTATACACAGGCAAAATGAAAGGCCCCGGTCAGGATTTCTTGAGAGACGAGAGATTGTATTGGCATTTTCTCCAACATTTCACAGATGAGATCTGGGACACATGTGGCCAGAGTGGTCAGGGTGGCAAAATTCAAAGACATAGCTGTGTTAGTCTGAAAAATCAGTATGCAAAAAGATCTTGTAGCACCTTTGAGACTGAGAGAAAGAAGCTATAGCATGAGCTTTCATAGAGTAAGTTCATGCTACTGCTTCTTTCTCTCTCAGTTTCAATGATGCTACTAGATTCTTTTTCAAGGTAGCCAAACTTATTAATGAGAAAGAACAGTCAAGCTAGGAGAGGCTGCAGCAGCAGTTTTCTTTGGCCTGAGCCTATTGGGAAGGGCAAGACTTCATTCCCTCCTCTTCTCTCCCTGCTGCTAAGTGAATTGAGTGCAAATTACTTTTGCACTCTGAACTCAGCTTGCAGCAATTGAAGTAAGCCAAGGACAAAGGAGTGAATTGGGAGGAGGAGAGAAAAACTGGGACATTTTGAAAGCAGCTGAAAAAGTGGGCTGATTGAGACTGTCGCTGCCAGATTAAGACACTTGGTCTATATTAGAGTAATTTGAAGTGTTCTTATTGCACTTCAGCAGATGCGTAATTGTTTTGGATGTTGTCTTGTTACATAAATTTATCTGTTTAATCATTTCAGTAGATGCATTCTGGTCTGGAAATTGAAGGCTAACATGTCTCTCCTCACTGGCTGGCTTTGAGGTATACAGCTGAGGATATAAAGAGGAGATTCTTACTCCTCTCTACAAGCCACTAGGTGGCTGAAACTGCTGTTTGACCCGTTAGGCCAGCCTAACTCAGGGTTTGTTTAGACGAGGCAATATAATGTGGATTGGTGCACTGTAACGCTAATTTGCAGCAGCGTTCATTTGTCTCCACATTTTTTTTGGCAAGTTTGCTGGTATGCAAAGCTATCCATATATGGCATTTCACGTGGAGGCATGCTTGTGAATCAAGATGGTGGCCATGAGTGAATTACTTGCATTTTTATTCTCCACAAGTTGCTGCCACCGAAATTTTTAAAAAACATTAAATCTAAGGTGCGGAAGGGTGATTTCCCACTTAAATAATCTTTAAAAAACCTGTTTTGTCGCCTCAGCGCCATGAAAGCACACAATAGCTACTGTGAAAATCCAATGTGGCAGTTCTGGCAACTTCATTGCCAGCAAGCTCAACCCCCCCCCCCACATGTCCGATGAATCAGCTTCCCACTTCCACCCTTATCTGGGAATGCGCTGTCATCCAAATCGATTGTCCCAATGAGCAGGAATGTGCATTACCCTCGCATTACTTAAAAACGTTGGGAAAAGCCATGAAAGCTTTTCCCACATACAGTATATGGTGTTTCTGGGCCTCCCTCCTTCTGAATATGGCGAATCACTACAGGATCCTGTTTGGACAAACGGTATTCTCCTCTAATTCTATGAGGAGTATTTTCACCATTTAGACAAGCCTTTAGTGTTCACTTTCTTCCTCGCAGCAGCCAGCAGTTGGGTTTGATTAGGTAGGCTGGGCAGGCCACTAGATCTGGGGCAGCAAATGGCTAGTGAATTTGCTGTTAATGTAGTTTGTTATGTGGAATAAGGAGAGATGCTCATGGGATTTTCAGCCTCATATGTCATATTAACACGGCTGGCTTTGGCTATGGTTCTTAACTTGAGTAGGTGGGTGAGCAGGGCATAATTTGCTGCTTTGCCTCAGGCAGCAAAATGTCATCTGTGTGTGTACAAGTGTATATGTGTGTGTGTGTGTGAGTGAGAGATGCCACAAAGATTTTGAGCCCCACATAGACTGTAAATTAATAGCTTACATGTTTAATTCCCTGTAGAAACTGTAGTCTGTTCAGGAAATTGCTCACATTTGAGGTGACCCTTAGTCTTCCATGTTGCTACTGCTTCTACGTGACTTTGGTCACAAACAGTCCCAGAATTGCTCTTACAGCTTAGGCCATGCTGAACAGATTGAGTCTGATTTGGACAGGTATCCTCAGAGTACTTTAAAAGGCTTCCATTAAGCATGTTGGAGCTGTCTGTGTGCAGAGCTTTCAGAGGTTGTGTGCTAACAATAGATGCCATGTAATTCAGGTCACTTTTACAGAACTGCTTTTAACTGATTTATTTATTTTTCTGCACCTTTAAGAACAGTATGGTGCCTCTGTTTTAAATGTAGGGCACACAAGTTCAGTCTAAGTATGAAGTCCCTTCATACTTTGGTAATTTTTGCCAAATTCATGTAAAATTTACAGTATTTACATTGCAAATAGTGCCAATAAAATATACATTTTATGGTTGGTGGGAGCTGGGGCTTCCTATCATACTTTTAATCTGAAGTGGGGAGGGAATTAGCATGCTTTCTATTTTGCCAGACAATAAAACCCTGATTTTAAAACAGGTTTCTAATCATAAACTGAAATCATGATGGATAAATATATAGTTTTAGCAATATGTGCATGGCAAGAGATTTTGGTGTATAAGCTTTCCTTTACCAAGTAGTTAAATATAGAGGGGTTCAGTGGTTTCCAGATGGAAATTCAGTTACCAATTAGGTAGTTCACCACCACAGCAAAATAATTTCCTCAGTGAATTGGTTTATTTATTTTCCAGTAGATAGGGCTTGGACATTCTCTGGCATGGGTTATGCTCCACCCATTTGCTCCAGGTAGGAAGGAAAGAAGACAGGCTCCTCTGGGGAGGATCCATGGGAGGAGGTAACCCCCCCCACCCCGAAGATTAGCTTCTTTCTTGCCTACTGCTCCAGGAGGACACTTTTTCTCTTTGCTCAGAAGACCGCATGGAGATACCAGCACCTTTCTTTCTGCCTTCCTTCCTTTCCTTCCTCTTTATTCCACTTAAAAAAAACACCCTTCAGTTATTCTCTCCAACTCCCGGACCTGGCTGGAGATCAGAGTGGTCCGGCTAGCTAGCACTCTTGTTCAAGGACGTTGTTCGGGGCCAGTCTGTACTGGTTAGGATGGACAACACCACAACGAAGGCCCACATAAATCACCAAGGGTGATCGAGATCACAGGTGTTCATGACAGAGGTGCAGCTGCTGCTGTCCTGGGTGGAGAAGAACGTTATCTCAGTAGAGGCAGAACTTCTACAGGGCACTCTGAACACCAGGACAGATTGGCTCAGCAGAGCTGACATCAACCAGGGAGAGTGGCGTCTGCACCCAGAAGTATTCGGCCTCATTGTCAACTCCCTGGGACAAGTAATACTGGGACAAAGTACAAAGTAATACTCAGATTCTGTAAAATATAGCAAACTTTAAAATAATACATTATAGTGCTTCTGATGCAAGTTAAAGCTTGGCAAGTTTTAGTGAGTTTCCAAGAGAGAGCCACATCAGGCTGCAGCAAGACAGCAAGAGGGTTACTATTGAGGAAGAAAACACAAAACTACTGTTTTAAGCAGAGAAACCTGGAATTTACGTATATACTAAGTTTAGGAAGGGGAAGACTCCCCCTCCCCCAGCTCCTCTTCTATTCAATTATTTGGGTGCAAACCGCTTCTGCACTTTGAACTCAGTTTGCAGTAACCAAGGTAAGACAAAGATGAAGGGGGGAAGTGGAAAGAGGACAGAGAAACTGGGACATTTTAAAAGCAGCTGAGGGAGTGGAATGGCAGAGAATTAACTGGGGCTGTCCCACCAAACTGGGACAGTTGAAGCCAAACTAGTTGTCTAAAACTATAGGATTTGCCAAACTAGTTGTCTAAGGACATTATCAGACATGGCAAAAATCGCGGGATTACGACATCAGGTTAACGCGAATGGGTCTCGCTATCTCACATCATTGTCTTCGCATTCTTACACCATTCTCTAGCCACAAAAAAGGCATTATTTACAATTCACGGGACAAGCTGTCAATAGATTGTCAATAGTGCTTTTTTCACACTATTGATGGCATGTGAAACCACATCCCATTGTAATCGTGAGATTACATCATGAATGGGTGGTCCTTAGCAAGAAAACTTCCAGGTGAAAATGTGAAAACAAAGCACGGGATGCTCTTTTTATGAACTGTTTAGGATTGTTTCAGTGCTTGTTTGTTCATTTACTTTGTTAATTAAGGTTTTTTTTTTGAGATTTAAGCATGCTCACATCTTCCTGTGAGAACTGTTGAAATCTCTTCCATGATAAATTGTGGAAGTAAACTCCCATTCTTAAAGCGCTAGTGATTGTCATATGATAATTTGGTGGTGTCTCTTTCATGTGATTACAGCTACGTGCAATAGTAAGTGTTACAGTAGGACCCTCGTATGTGCTGGGGATTGGTTCTTGGAGTGGGGGCATGGATACCGAAAACCATGGATAATAGCGAATGCCATTGAAAATAATGGAACTTGTGATTTAAAATACCATAGAGTTGCCTTCGAGGACTTAGAAAATGGCTAGAGAGGATACATTTTCTAGGAAGCCTCTATGGTAGGTGTGCTATTTTGTGTCCCATGGAAAATTGAATCAGCGGATGGGGGGGGGGGTCCTACTGTATAATGCTGTGATGTTCCCGCTATCTTCATTCGCAGAATTATAGTGTTTTTAGACGCTAGTCTGATAATGTCCTAAGCCTATAGGATTTGCCGATACCCACCTAAAAGTGTAGTTGTCCCTTCATATTCGCTGGGGTTTGGTTCCAGGACCCTCCCCCCCGGATACCAAAATCCATGAATACTCAAGTCCTATTATATGCAATGGTATAACAAAATGGTATCCTTTATATAAGATGGCAAAATCAAGGTTTGCTTTTTGGATTATTATTTTTTAAGTATATTTTCAAGCCGTGAATACTTAAATCCATGGATATGGAGGGACAACTTATCTAACATCTGCCTGAGGCATGTTGCTTCCACAGAGTGCAGCCACAAGGAGAACAAAATGTCTGTGGAAGAATCAGTTGGTTTGACCAGATCTGGCAAATAGTATTTTTCAACTTAGTTTTATATGGAACAGTAAATGTATTGTCTACCAAAATTCACTGAGGGTATTCAGGCTTTGTGTCAGTGACAGTCACTGTAGATCCAATGGGCTTTGTCAAATCTTGTTAAACTGAATAAGGCATTTACAGTCTATTATTAATCTTGATTGTCATTTCACTCCCTCAGGGTAAAACCCACAAATTAAATTGTACATGTTACATTTGATTACATCACATTAAACGTTTGTGCATACTTTAAGTGCCATGAGACTGACGAGCTAAAATTATGGCAGTGGAAATGGGAATAGCATCAGAAATAGGAAAGGAAAGGAATGACTTTAAAGGTTATTTTTTAAGTTTGCAATATTTATAATAACCCATCTTTCCATCAAATGAGCAACAAGCTGGCAAAGTCTGAAATGTTGAGATGATGTTGAATTGTGTACTTCATGGAACAGAGTTCAGACTTTTACCTAGTATACTGCTTGATTGTTCACCTTTAACCTTTCTGGTGAAATTTTTAATCACTGTTCTGGTGATTTAAGTATTTACGGCTTGAAAATATTCTTTAAAAAAAATCCTAAAAGCAAACCTTGATTTTTCCATTTCATATAAGGGACACCATTTTGCTATGCCATTGCATATATTGGGACTTGAGTATTTATGGATTTTGGTATCCATGGGGGGTCCTGGAACTAAACTGCAGTGAATATGATGGGACAACTGTATATGTTATTTGGTTTCAGTTTTTTTAAAAAATAAAAATGTTATTTATTTAATTTATATCCCACCTTTCCCCCACTATGGGATATAAAGTGGCTTATACTGCTATGCAGTATGACCCCTGTATCCACAGGGGATACTTTCCTGGACTTACCATGGATACTGGAAACCACAGATAATAGTGAACCCTATTAAAATGAATGATGTCTGGTCCAAGTATACCATAGAGTCATGTTGGAGGACCTAGAAATTCCTAGAGAGAACACCTCTCTTCTAGGTCCTCCAGTGTGGCTCTGTGGTCAACTTTTGCAGAAACATACCATAGAACTCTGCTGGAGGACTTAGAAGATGCCTGGAAAGACCATCTTTTTGGATGCAGGTAAGTGAATCTGCAGGTACTGGTCCTGCGGCTATGGGGGTCATACTGTATTAAAAACAGCACTGAATTAAAAACTATTTAAGAGCATTTAAACTATAACAGTTGAATAAAGGTGAAAAGTGAAGTATCAGTTTTTTTAAAAAGAAAAGTTGTCCATGGCAACCAGCTAAATGGCCAAAGCCTATCTAAATTTTAAAAAGCCTTTGTTTGCTAATGGAAGGAGAGCAGAGAGGGAGACAACCTAGCTTCCATAGTCAAGTATTGTTGAAGCCAGTTCAGGTGGATACTTAATGCGTGATTTCAGTAGAATATATAGTAAGATTATTTCCACCTTTCATGAGAAATACTGTTTTTGAGGAGGGATTTGCAAGGAGAGAGGGAAGTGGGGTATAAATAAAGATGGTGGTGGTGGTGATGGTGATGATAGAAGAAAAGTCTTAGTGGGTATTAAAGGCTAAATGGTTTGATGAGTTCACCCAGATGCAGTATGTAGAAGAGCAGGGGAAGGGGAAAAAACCCAAATCCCTGAGGGACCTAAATAGAAAGGGAAAAACCAAAAGAAGAACTTCAGCATTTGCACATAGGGAATAAGTAATTAGGAAGAGAATCAACAGAAAACAGAGGCACAGACCTTTAGGACAGAGCTTGGAGAACTTGTGGCCCTCCAGATATTGTTGGATGCTAGCTCCCATCGCTCCTACCCTTTGGCCTTGTTGGTTGTGGCTGATGGAGATTGAAGTCATACAATATCTGAGCAGGGAGAAAAGGATTGTTGGGAAACCAAGGCAAATGAGTTAAGTTGAAGGTGGGAGGTTGGAGAATAAAGAATGGGTTTCCCTGGGCTTTCTGGTCCTGAACAAGTGATTAGGGATGGGTAATTTAATAAATGGTTTAGAAAATGTAGTATAGCTGTATTTGTAACATCAGGCATCTTGCCAGAGGAACTGAGAGAGTTTGGTTGTTGTGGAGGGAAGCTGGAACTAAGGACGCCTGAGTTGCTGAGGCTGTGTTGACTTCCTCCTCCTGCAGGCATTGTTAAGGCAGGCATCTTGCCAGAGCCTCTTGACCTGTGGCTCTTAACCTGGGGTACACTGGAGTCTGCTTGGCCTACTGAATCCGGATGGAGTGGATAGTGAAGCCAGACAAGCTCCTATGCATTGGCCTTGGGAAGCTTTTGCCAGAACAGCATGTTTGCTCCCTAAGTAAGAAAATGGAGCATCTATTGAGTAGAATCCCATGAGACCAGCTTTGGTTAAGTATTGGGAGTTCTTCAGGGTAAACTGACCTGTGCATGTGTTTGTGATAGTTTTCTTGTTCTGTATTTCTGGTCATCCCAATATATATTCAGACAATACAAGAGGTGCAACTGTTTCAATCATAGTAGGTAAGAGGAGGTATGGTGATGGAGGTAGAACAAGCCTATGGAAGAGAAGGTTGGGTGGGGGAGAGACATGTTGTGGGTGTTTCTCCTTCTGGTTCACCATCCAACCAACTGATTTCTGGCTACTCTAGTAGAATCCCATCAGATCACAAAGGACTGCTGCCAGGTCAGTGTCTGGAAAGACTTGTATGATCCATGACTTGATCCTGGACAAGCAAGCTGATCTTGCATATATAACTGAAACCTGGTTAACTGAAGAGTGGGTGTCAACTTGACCCAATTATGCCTACCAGAGATTTTCTTTGTTTTTTTTCTGAGGGGTAAGGCCGTGTTCTGGAATAGTTTCTGACGTTTCGCCTGCATCTGTGGCTGGCATCTTCAGAGAATGGTTGGGTAGGAGTATGTCTGGGGTTTATATGCTGTGAACCCCTGTAGGGGAGTATATGTATATTTGTGTAATTGAATGGTTAGTTTCTGGGTATAGAAATGCAAGGCTCATTAGTGTCTGTTTGGGTAATGGTTGGTTGATGGGCCATTATCTGCTAGGAATCCCCATGTCCCTGGGTGGAATTCCTTTGTAAGTGTTGAGTTTTAATTCTGTTGTATTTCAAAACTGGGAGCCAGATTTTGTTTACTTTTAAGGTTTCTTCTTTCCTGTTGAAATTGTCCAGGTGTTTGTGGATTTCAGTAGCTTCTGTGTGCATTCTGACATGATAGTTGTTGTCCTGGTCCAGAATTTCTGTGTTTTTAAATAACATTTTGTGTCCAGGTTGGTTTATAACATGTTCTGCTACTGCTGATTTTTCTGGCTGGCCCAGTCTGCAGTGTCTCTCATGTTCCTTGATTCGTGTTTGCACACTGCGTTTAGTGGTTCCTATGTAAACTTGTCCACAGCTGCATGGTATGTGGTAAACTCCTGCAGCTGCGAGAGGGTTTCTTTAGTCCTTTGCTGAGCGTAGCATTTCTTGGATTTTTCTGGTTGGTCTATAGATTGTTTGGAGGTTGTGTTTCCTCATAAGTTTCCCTATTCTGTCTGTGGCTCCTTTTATGTATGGTAAAAATACTTTCCCTTTGAGTAGCTGTTTTTCTTCTTCATTCCTGTGTTTTTTTCTGCATCTGGCTGCTCTTGTGATGTCTGATCAGGAGTAACCATTAGCCTGTAGGGCCCCGTTTAGGTGCCTCAGTTCATCCTCCAGGTAGTGGGATTCGCATATCCTTTTTGAATGGTCTACCAATGTTTTTATTGTGCTTCTTTTTTGTCCTGCAGGATGATTGGAGTTCTTGTGTAGGTATCTGTCCATGTGTGTGGGTTTTCTGTATACCTTGTGGCCTAATCGTTGGTTTAGTTTGCGGATGACTAGGACATCCCAGAATGGCAATGTTCCTTCCTTCTCTTTTTCCATTGTGAATTGGATATTTGGGGGGATGCTGTTCAGGTGGTTCAGGAATGAGACCAAATCTTCTTCTCCGTGTTCCAAATGGTGAAAGCGTTCTCCACATATGCCTACCAGTTTTTTTGGTGCAGCAGCAGGCAAGATCTGATGGGTGTGGAGGAGGAGTTGCAGTGACCTATTGTGAGTCCATTCCTCTATTGCGGCACCCTGTCCTATAAACAAAAAGGTTTATGTATACACTGGGCAATAGGACTTGGGTAGATGACTAGAGCGACAGTGGAGAAAGACTCATGATGAATCTGATTAAGCATGGATTAAGGCCCATTTTAGAACCTCCTTTGCATCAGCTCAATCTTGTCCAGTGCAGCTGTTCTGGGTGGTTAAATGGCTATTACATTCTAGACTTCAAAACTGCTGAGGAGGAACCCTCAGAAAAGCACTGTGATGTGTTTCCCAAATACTTTATGGAGAAAATTGCTTGGATTCATTATGACTTGGACTTGACATGGAAGGTAGAGTCTGGGGAGGTAACTGAGGCACATACTTGTCCAATTTTTATTGATGAGTTTCAGGTTGTTCAACATGATGGACGGGCCTGAAGAAGTAGCTTAGAGAGGTGAGGCCAGCCACTTGTCTGTTAGACCCATATCCATCCTTTCTAATTGAAGCTGCCAGAGGAGGACTGGCTAATTGGGTGGTGGAGGTTGTAAATGCTTCTTTGAAAGAGGGCCATGTTCCAACCTCTACAAGAAGCAACTGGTTGAAAAGACTTTCTAGGCTTTCTTGGATTAAATGGATCACCTGGGTTCATTACAATCTGGGATTATGGGCCAAAAACAGCCTTGGCCAAATTGGTGGATGGCCTACACCGGGAATTGAATAAGGGGAGTGAGTCCCTATTGGTCCTCCTGGATCTTTCAGTGGCATATGATACCTTTGACCATGGTATCCTTTTGGGTTGTCTGGCTGATACAGGACTTGGGAACATTGTCTTGCTTGTGTTTCTTGGCTAGAGGGTGGTGTTGGAGAACTGTTGCTCAGCTTTTTGGCCATTAGCCTGTGAGGTTCCACAGGCAGTCAATATGGTCCCCTGTGCTTTTCAGCATGTACGTGAAGTCTCTAGGAGAGGTCATTCAGAACTCTGGAGCTGTATGTCATCAGTATGCTGATGATACCAAGCTCTATCTCACCTTTACATCTGATGCCAAAGATGCTGTGGTAGTATTCAATCATGTGGATGCAGTAAATGACTGGATTCAGGAGAGTAGACTAATGTTTAATTCAGACAAAACAGAAGTGCTGCTGGCCAGTAGGAAAACTAACCTGGGATTGGGATCACAGCCTGTTCTGGATGGGATCGCTCTGCTTCTGAAAGATTAGGTTCATAGTCGGGTAGTGCTCTAGGAAAGAGTGCTGCTCCTAGAAAGCCAGGTTGCTGTGGTGGCCTGGAGCACTTTTGCCCACCTTCAGCTGGTATGTCAGCTGTACCCTTTCTTGTGGAAGGCACATCTGGCCACAGTGGTTTGTGCCTTTGTTACCTCTCGATTGGACTACTGTAATGTGCTCTATGTGAGGCTACCCTTGAAAAGTGCTCAGAAATTGCAGCTAGTGCAAAATGCAGTAGCAAGACTGGTGTCTGTTGTGCATTTTTGAGACCATCTAACACTGGTCCTGCAAGAACTACACTGGCTTCCAGTTTGTTTTCGGGCTCAATTCAAGGTGCTGGTGTTGACCTACAAAGTCCTAAATGACTTAGGGCAAAGATATCTGAAAGACCGCCTTGTTCCATCTGAGCCTGCCAGAAATTTGAGATCTTCAGAGGAAGCCCTGTTCCGTGTCCCTACATTTCAAGAAGTTTGGCTATTGGGTACATGTAACAGGGCTTTCTCTGTAGCAGCACATTGATTCTGGAACTCCCTACCCAAGGAAGTTAGGATGGCCCCATTTCTTTTAAGTTTTTGGCAGGCAGCCAAAACAGTGCTGTTCCTCATGGCATTCAGTGTTTGAAATTGCTGTTTTAACTGTTTCAAAACTGGATTCTAGGATTGTTTTTAGATTACTTTTAGGAATTTTAAAAGGGTATTTTAATGTGTTTTTAAAAATCTTTCCATTGTTTTAATTGTTTTTTATTTGTTTATCACCTCAGGAGTCCTTGTGGGCTGGGAGGTGATACAGAAATGCTTTGAAGATATAAATAAATAAATAATTCATTGTCCACTTGCCAGTAGAATTTAACTAAATTTGGAACCTAAAATCTGGCATGTGATATTGGTAATTATCCTCCAGAGGGCAGCACTGATATCTGTTTTCTGTTTCTACACCAACATTGTAACAATTGTTTAGACTAGATGAGATTTTGTGTGTACACGTGTGCGTGTCCAGGTACACAGTATGTATGCACACACATACACATACTTCACACATGTACACATTCTCCTTCTGGAATTGGTCATGGAATTGGTCTGGAATTTTGTGACACATACAGGGGCAAAGGTGAAACAGGAAGTCTCATACATGTAGAGAAATATAGACTCAGGACAGATGAGAGGTAAAGAGGAAAGCAGTATTGAATCAATTACTTGCATTCATTAACCCTTGAAGTTGGAAGTAGTAAAAATGTGCTGTTTTAAAAATATAGCAGAGGTTCTTGCAATGCTTCCCATACTGTTCAAATTCTGGCATGATTACAGTGATTTAATGTTTGTCTGAAATGAAGAACTGATATTATATCATTTTGTGTTTTGAATTTAGAGACAGGAAAGGTCTTTACATGGGGCAGAGGAGACTATGGTCAGCTTGGAAGAAGCGGGATGCCAAATGAACAGCTGGACCAGGATGGAAAGAGATCAGATGAGCACAGCTTGAAAGAGCCTCTGCATTCTCCTGCTATAGTACCTGCCCTCACTGGAGCAGCTCAGGTAAGAAAAAGCCATGCATATACTTATATTTTTAGTTTGCAAACAAAACTGTAGGTCCGGTGTCAAATTTTGGGACATAGAGTGAAGGACATCTGTGGAACTCAAACTTCTATAAATGTGTCAGGGACAGTTGTACCATTAGAAAAGTTAGGTAAATGCCTCAGGCGGCAGATGTTGGGAGACATCAGGGGCATCTTCCTGGGGTTGTATGTGCAGGCCTGTTGCTTTCCATTATATGGTGAAGACTCTTGTCCCATTCCCCGTGTTAAAGTAAAGTTCAGTTGTCTCCCAAGTCAGTTTCAGTTGGAGAGGTGTGTGTGTATGCATGTATGTGTGTGTGGCACTGTGAGGTACTGGTTATACCTCCACTGCCACCAAATGTGAATACTTTCACTAATCTCACCCACTGCGACCAAATGTGAGGGCTTTCCTTTTTTCTCACCTTTGCTACCAATGTAAGGACCTCCTCCTGTTCCACCACGGTGGCCACCAACTGTGGGGACCTCCTAGATGCCCTCATGGTTCTCATGTGAGATATTATTCCTCTGCTATCCTCACTGGACACCATCTCTCTTAATTAGCTGCTGCCATCACAGACGCTGTGTCTGAACTCAAGCTTTCTGATATTAGCATTCATGGAGATCCAAAAGAATATGATTCAAAAATAATATTTTAGTAACTGTACAAAACAGGGGTAATAAAGTGTTGGAAATGCGAAAAGGGGGTGGAAACCCTAATTCATATATGGTGGAATTGCCCCGTTGCTAAGAAATTTTGGAGAAAGATCCATGTTTTGATTAGAAAGATCCTAGAGGTTGATTATCCATTAAATCTGGAAACATACCTTCTAAATATGGTAGATAATATAAGGGTACCAGACATGAAAAGCAAATGGAGAATTTTGTTATATATGATAACATCAGCTAGAATCTTATATGCACAAAAGTGGAAAAAGAAAGAAACCCCAACAGTTGAAGAATGGATTGTAAAAATGTATGATAGAAAAATTAACAACATTATTGAGGAGAGGTTCAATGGAAAAGACCAAAAAGGAATGGGAGCCGAAGGAGAGATTTTGGACAGAATACAAGGTCAAATTGAGTAAAGGACCCTCAATAGTGTAAAGGGGCCAGGCAAAGAGAGAAAAAGAAGTAGAAAGATAAGAGGATAGATAAGGAATTTAGAAAAATATAGAATAAAATATGAAAGGTTGAAAAAGTACAGAAGGAACAATTAAAGAACAAGAGAAACAGAAATCAAAAGAAAAAAGCAGAAGAAGAAACCCAGCAGAAATAGATAGGATGGAAGGTAGAGAAAGCAAAGACAAGCAAAAAAGATGGACTAGAACTGGATATATGAAAATAACCGGCTCTTTGTTTTTTGTTTTTAAATATAGAAGAAACAGAGTTACAAATAGTTAAAAAAAAGACGATGATATGATACAAAGTTTTGTAAGAAGTAATGTAACAATGTAAGAATGTAATATGTAACAAGTGTAATTCAAAACAAATAACTGTAACTAATAAAAATTACAATTAAAAAAATAATATTTTAGTAACAGAAGAGCCAGCATGGTGTAGTGGTGCGAGAGTTGGACTACAGCTCTGGAGACCAGGGCTTGAATCCCCGTTCAGCCATGGAAACCCACTGGGTGACCTTGGCCAAGTTACACTCTCTCAGCCTCAGAGGAAGACAAAGGCAAACTCCCTTGGAACAAATCTTGCCAAGAAAACCCTATGATAGGTTCAGCTTAGGGTCTCCATAAGTTGGAAACGACTTGAAGGCACACAACAACAACAGTATTTGAACATAGCATAACACAACATAACAAATTAATTATTTAATACATTTAAAACACATTTCTCACTCTTATCTTCTACTTAACTCAGACCCTTTCTAACTCTCTTAACCACTCACACTCATACCACACTCACTAACTAACCCTGACAGACTACCCTCTTCCTCCCTTCCAAGCTCTTCAAACATTAATCAAATATCACTTACTCCCAACATTCCATTCTCTCATCCCTTCCGAACAGACCCATACCTTATTACCTCTAATAAACAGAACACATTTTCATTTGAACCAGGCCATAACATCACAGGCACCTTCTTCTTTGCCTCAACCAGTGAAGTGTCTTTAGTGGCTCTGCAAAGTAGAGATGGTAGCACTGGCCAATAGCCATCTTCAACAGACAGTTGTCTTCCATTGAGAAACTAGAACTGTTTTCTTAGGAAAGGCCATGCAAAGAGGGACTTGTGTATGTTATATGTTAAAGTGACGTCAAGCGTTTCTGCTATGGAGTTTTGTTTGAACTGATCTAGAAATGCCTGCCTTTAATGTTCTTTTTGTTTAGTAAACAGTGCTACCAACATTAATTCAGGTTTTAGTGTGCCTGCACTTTGCTTTTTCTAGGCCCATGTTCTATAGTCATTGATATAATATTGAGAGGTGAAACTAACATTTTTTTGGTGGACTGAAAAGTTTCTAAGGCCTACACGATGATAGGAGAAGATTCAGTGGAGATGAACTGAAATTAAAAGAGCAGATATAGGTTGAGTATCCCTTATTTGGAAATCTGAAATACTCAAAACCTGAAATATTAAAATATTAAAAGAAAAAAATTGAAACATTTAAAAAAGAAAGATAACAATTTAAAAATATTATATAAAATTACCTTCAGACTATGTGTATAAAACACAGTCTTTATTAAACAGAAATGAATTTCATGTTTAGACTTGCGTCCCATCTCCATGATATCTCATTTTGTATATGCAAATATTCTGAAATCCAAACAAACAAAAACCAAAAAAACCAAATCCAAAGCACTTCTGGTCCCAAGAATTTCAGATAGGGGATACCCAACCTGTATCAAGAATCTGGCCAATTAAAAGTAGAAACAATTAATTACTAATGTGTACTTAAACTCGAGGCAGGAGGTGACAGTTTATTTTATTGATATAACAACTTCGTCAACCTGGCAGCATTTCAGCTGTTACAGATATAGATAGAAAGTATACAGGACTGAGTTTGATAGCTAAATCCTAGAGGTGCCAAATATAATCAGATCATGAAGAACTGGAATGGAGCTGATTCTATGATGCGATTGACAACTTGGCTGGCACTGGCTACAGTCCAGGAATGTCACTAAAAGTTGGGCTCTCACCAGTCATGAATGTCAAAAAAAAGTACCTTAATACTTGGATATCTAAATCATCAGCTCCATACCAGCTTGAATGTTGACTTGTGGCATTTCACATCACAGAGATGATTACTGAGGACATCAACTGCACATACAGCTCTGGATTTAGGAAGCAAACCTGTGTCTAGATTGGCTGGTTTTGTTTTGTTTTGTTTTGTTTGGTCTTGATGCACTAAATGAAAAATTTGGAAAGATAACAAATCTGCATTTCCTCTCTGTGGCAGACCTTCCTTCCTTCCCTTCCCTCTGAAATCGAGAGACTTAAATGAATTCTTTTTTATCTTACATTGTGGCAAGTATATTTCAGACTGAATTCTGCATGTGTAGATACAGTAGATCTACACAGTGTGGAGTAGTGGTTTGAGTGCTGCATTAGTGATCTGGGAGACCAGGGTTTGAATCCCCACTTGACCATGGAAACCCACTGGATGACCTTAGGCAGGTCACACACATACAGAATCAGATCTTGCCAATACAACCCCTGCTAGATTTACCTTAGGGCCACTATAGGTCAGAAATGACTTGAAGGCACACAACAACAACAGCTAGAGTAAACACAGACTCTGCTTAAACTTTGCAAGCATAGGTGCTGAAAAGCTGGATCAACCAACTGCATGTGTTATATGCTACATGTACCAGCAAGAGCCCCAGCACAGAGGAACTGCCCTCTGGAACACCCATGGTTCCTCCACCCCATCTCTTTCTGTGAAGGATTTGCAGATCCATTGCTGTTTGTTAGTCTTTATATATTTGGAGCTCCCTTGACTCACCATCTGGGTGACCCAAGCTCCAAATTGTTCAGATAGCCAGACATAACAATAACATTTCCCTTAAATAACCTTAAGCATTGGCATTCCAGAATATTTAACACAGGGAAATAGGTAGGTGGCTTTGTGGTATTTTGGGCTATTATTAATATAATCCAATCCCAGAAAGGAACAGGGCCATACATATGATTGGTCCTTAGGTTGTTACTGTGTGACATGGGAACTGGCAATGGAGAAGGGATTTTGAAGCAACAGTTATACCACATGGGTAACATGCATATCAGGCTTTTACCTACTTCAACTAAAAGGCGGCCACAAACATCAGATGCCTCCTCTTTATACTCTCCTCTGCAGAAGCATTATCATCATTCCCTTGTGTTTCAGTTATTCATGATCTCACAGACAGACAAACAAGATTAGACAGAAGATTCCACAGAAAGATTTCAAAGCTCTTAGGCAGTTGGTAATGTCATCATCATGACCACGATGCAGCATTATGACTTGATCTTTGTTGGTGAAAGTGGGAAAAAAATGTTTGATATTGGGTTTCCCAGTCTCTATGTATTCTTGACTTTATGAAACAGAATGATCTTGCTTCCAGTATTAATCTTAACTTGACTGTGCTGGAACAGTTCTGGTAGCTGAAAAGGTACTTGTTTTGCTTTTCTGTATGAATTATCTTGCTACATGAGGGCCAGCACGGTCAAGTCAGATATGGTGATGCTCTTTCAGAGCCCTTTCTAATAACTAATGGAGTGAAGCAAGGTTGCGTTCTTGCTCCAACTTTATTTACAATCCTCTTCAGCATGATGCTCCAAAGGGCTACGGCAGAGCTCGAAGAAGAAGACGGCATCAATATACATTACTGTATTGATGGTAGCTTGTTTAACTTAAGTCGTCTGAGGGCTCGCACTAAGACTCTAAACTATCTAGTCCATGAGCTGCTCTTCACTGATGCTGCTGCCCTTGTTGCCCACACAGAAGCAGCTCTGCAGCATCTAACATCCTGCTTCACAACAGCTGCAGAGCTGTTTGGGCTGGAAGTCAACCTGAAGAAAACGGAAGTTCTCTACCAGCCTGCACCACAGGACAAACACCACCACCACCACATTACTGTAGGCAAATCTGTGCTTAAGTCCATTCAGCAGTTCACCTGCCCAGGAAGCATCATCTCCTCAGATGCCAAGATTGACAAAGAGATTGATCACAGATTAGCAAAGGCATATAGCGTCTTTGGAAGACTTTACAAAAGAGTCTGGAGTAACAAACACCTGAGGTGAAGCACAAAAATCAGTGTGTATAGAGCCATTGTACTGTCTATTCTCCTTTACGGGTCTGAAACATGGGTCACCTATCGCCACCACTTATTTTTTTTATTTATTTTTATTTATTTCTACACTGCTCTTCAGCCACAAGGCTACCAGAATGGCTTACAAATTGTTTTAAGCAACAGCAATTTACACATCTACACTGCATTAAGCAGCTTCCAATGTGTGTTAGCTAATTGCCCCCACAAGCCAGGTACTCGTTTTACCAACCTACGGAAGGATGGAAGGCTGAGTGAACCTTGGAGCCTGCTGGAATCGAACTTGCAACATGGTGACTTGCAGTACTGGCATTTAACCACTGTGCCACCAGGGCTCCAATGAACGCTTTCATCAGCACTGTATACGTACAATCCTAAATATACACTGGACTGATTATGTGACGAATGTTGCTGTCCTTGAGCAAGCAGGGATCACCAGCATTGAGGCCATGATACTGAGAACACAGCTGGGCTGGGCAGGGCACATTTCTAGGTTGGAGGACCATCACCTCCCCAAAATAGTACTCTACGGTGAACTCGCCACGGGTCAGTGTAAGAGGGGCGCTCCAAAAAAGTGATACAAGGATTCCCTGAAACAACATCTCAAGCTTGGCCAAATTGATCATCAACAATGGTCCTCCCTGGCCTCACATCGGGAGGCATGGAGACGCACTATCCACAATGTTGCAGCCTTATTTGAGAACTCACACCGAACAAGTCTTGGAGAGAAATGACAATGCAGGAAGAATCACAATCCGGAAGCATTACCCAAGGAGACCTTCTGCTGTGTTTTCTGCAACCGGAGTTGTTTATCTCAGATTGGCCTTTTCAGTCATCAGTGCGCTTGCAGAAAGCGCGGGATGAGTCCTTCCTGAATCTTCGTTTGCGGAGAAAAGCCAGAGAGAGATGAATTATGTCACAAAGTAGTTTTGTGATGTGGTGTCTTGAGCTGGGCTGGTTAGAAACATTTCACCTGACTAGAGGCAGTCCAGATGTACTGAAGCAGTATCATCTTCAAACCTGGGTTAAAAATCCTTGTTAAGCAGGAGACCAGGTTAGCTTTTGTTGTAGTTTAGAGTTGGGTGGTCATTCTGAAAAGGAAATACAGAGCTGAGGGATGGGATCCCATGCTTCTTTCCAACAGTGTTAACTATATAGATTTGTTTTGAAAGAAAAGAGATTGCAGTGCTCATTTCAGTGTTTTCTGGTTGTTTTATTCCACAAAAGAGCAATAAAACATACTTTTCGATATCACCTGAAAGAAAACTACTTAAAAAACCTGTTTGGATAGTACAGGTATGTTGGTGTATTACTGTATACACATCTCATTAAAGACATTAAGGGACATTAAAGGTAAGCTTTTCTTCATTTTACTTTATTTTTGCATTTATATATAGTATGTTAATTTGGCTTTTGCACACATTCAAAAATGATATATAGTGTGTTGTTTACATTTTTCAGCAGCCAAAATGCATTTGCATGCTAAAAAAGGTATAGTCCATCTATAGACAATAGTCCCTCATCTAGGAAGTGAAGGTGATGATCCCATAAGCCAAACCTCTCCCATCAAAACCATCTGCATAGTCAGTCATTCACCTGCAGTATCTTCCTGCTCTTGTGTGGTCCTCTAACTTTCATTGGTAGAATGGATGAAAATACCACTTGTGCCTCTAAACTCTTCACTTTCCTGCCCAGGGCTTCATAGTCCAAGGTGATCTGCTCAGAAGTGTTCTTCGCAGTGTTGTTGGTGCCTACATGAATCAGAAGAAAGAGGTATTGTTCTGATGAGCTTCAGCAACTTGTCAGTGACATGCTGGATACACACACCAGAAAGACAACACACATCCCAATTCACCTTCTCTGGCTGGCACACAGTTCCCTCTATACCCCTGAGCAGTGAATCCCCTACTGTTAGGACCTTTCTTTACTTCTTGCTGCAACTGGTGGCTAGTTTGGTTTTTTCTCTGATATGCAGTATCTCTGGCTGCTAGTCTATTGCCTGTGCCTCTTCACCACCATTAACCTCAGAAAGATATAGGAAGTGATTGCTTAGTTGGAGCAGTTCCAAATCTGTTGTGCATGGTTTGATCCTGACAGTGATTGTCCTCCAGGGTGCTCCCTCAGTGTTACAGCCCTCTTGGTTTTCATTATCATTTTCTTCCTGTTGGTTCTGTAAGATCAATTCCCCCTCTGTTCTATCCAGGAAGTCCTTGTGTTCGCTGATGTGTTGAAGAGTCTCAACAGATAGCTGTTGATCTTCTCTTCCAAGAGAGCCACCAGTTTTCACTTGCTGCAACTGTAGTCAAGAAGTTTTTCTGGTAAGAAGAGAAACATTGCACACACATTGCAGCAGACAACGACGATTCTTCTTCCTTGATCCCTTCACCCTTTCCAGACTGTAATAACTCTTATTGATATGACTGTGTGTGCTGCAAGTTGTGTGCTGCTGGCCCTCAGAGACTGAACTCCAAAGACTGAGGCAGCAGTTGAATAGAGCTAGTGGTTGCTAGCTCCATCCCTGAGTAAGTGAGTGACTCAGCAGAAGCTCCACCCCTTATGCCATATGCTCAGGGAGAGCACATGGCCAAAAACAAACAAAAGCCTCCACACAAGCCTTCTACCCCCACCCCCAGTCAAAGAGTCAAGGATGACCCCCAAAACTCATTTTGCCTTCAGAGAACATCATACTGAGTCAGCCTTTAAACTGGGCACTCCATTTCCTCATCCCCATTGTGATTATCTACTTTATTTTTGTCACAGAGTTAGGGATGCAGCTGCTTTGTTGTTGTGTGCCTTCAAGTGGTTTCCAACTTATGGTGACCCTAAGGAGAACCTATCACGGGGTTTTCTGAGGCTGAGACTGTATGACTTACCCAAGGTCCCCCAGTGGGTTTTCATGGCTGAGCAGGGATTCAAACCCTGGTCTCCAGAGTCATAGTCCAACACTCAAACTGCTAGGCCACACTGGCTCCATATGCAGCTGCTTCCCTGCCATGCAGCTGCTTAGAGTCATAGATTTGGAAGGTAACCGAAGGCCTTGTAATCTAACCCCCTGCCATGCACCACCTTCTTGAATTATGATGTCCAACCTCTGTTTAAAGGCCTCCAATGAAGGAGAGTCCACTGTCTTCTGATGCAGTCCATTCCACTGCCAAACAGCTCTTACCATCAGGAAGTACTTGCTAATATTTAGGTAGAATCTCTTTTCTTACCATTTGAATCTATTGGTTTGTGTTGTAGACTCTGGAGCAGCAGAAAGCAAGCTTGCTCCATCTTCCACATGACATCTCTTCAGATATTTAAAGATGGCTATCATCTTAAAATATATGGAATTGTAACTTAGATTTTAGAAACTCAATATAGTTTGCATCGTGTCCCTGGATTTTTGGAATTGGAGTATGACATTCCTCGAGGCAAAGCTCTTGACATCTTAACAGGGTCTTTGTTTGTAATTTTATCAGCCAGCCAACTGCCTCAGTTGTGCCCAAGAGAACAGGGAAGACCTGGCATGATGTACTTGTATTTCAGTCTTCTGCTGACTCAATGGCACAAGGAGTAAAGAGGGGTAAAGTCTAGCTGCAAGGGCTCCATGGCACTTTAAATTTAATCTGCTGTTTAGCAAAAATCAATGTGAGTAGTAGTTTGAGTGTTGGATTAGGACCCTGGAAAACCAGAGTTTGATCACCACTCAACCATGGAAACCCATTGAGTAACATTGGGCAAGTCACACTCTCTCAGCCTCAGAGGAAGGTAATGAAAAACCTCCCTTGAATGAATCTTGCCAAGAAAACACCATGATTGATTTGCCTTAGAAGGAATTTCCTTGTCAGTGGAACAGTGAATCTGGTTTGGATTTTATTCCAGAACTATCCAGTGTTGATAGTTCAGCACCTTGGATAGCTCCTTTAAAGCTAGAACTAAAACCTGAAGCAGATTTGCTTCCTCCTAATGTGGAAACTACCAAACACAGGTGGTGTTAGGCTTATTTTTCTGTGAGTGTAAGCATACATAATGTACCTCTGTCTTAGGTATGTTTATTCCTACATTTGAAGCAACTACACGTACCTGCTAAGTTTCACTGCTGATCCCATATCTATGCAAGTTGACCATGATATAGAGCACAGGAGGTTGCTGGCTACACTTCCACTGAAGGAACTTGGAGGCTAGTCTACCTGAGAATGAGTTTAACCTATCATAGACTCAAAGGAGAAAGTCTAATTGCTTTTATCTTAAGGTAGGAGGAGGTTGTAGCAATTTTTAATTTGCTCAGTTCATGTCTGATAGGAAGCCATTAAAAATTGGTTATTCTCACTTTATATAAAACTGGCTTTGACAGGCTGATTTCTTTCTTCTAATGACAATACATGTTTTTGTGTGTTTAATCCTGGAGTGCTTATCTATTTATCTAAAAGGGACCATCACTAACCACTACTTGTCAGCTGTAACCCTTTGGCAACAGAATACTGACTTCCAGTTTATTTCCTGATTGGAAAAAAAATGGAGGCTTTCCCTGAGCCTAAAATGATGTGGGGTTACCAAAAATAGTAAAATGATCATGTGCCATAGGATAATTTCGTCTGAACAAGCCACCATGGGTCTCATGCCAGGAAAAAGGCAGAATATGAATTAAATAAAAATAATAAATAAATGAACAAACTCATTAACAGCTATTTATAAACCTCATGGTCCTTTCTAGTTTGATCTTCTGCTTTCAAAAATCTCATTACTAACCTACTCACCTGCTTTGTCCCTCCCCTTCCTTGTGGACCCATCCTGAAACTATAATGCAGGAATGGGAAACTTGTGGCCCTCCAAGTGGTATATTACTGCTCCCTTCAGCCCTAGCTCACTTTCCCAGTGAAAAGTGGGAACCACAGGCCAACAATATCTGGAAAGGGACATGTTTCCCTTCCCTAGCATAATGCTCACCATAAATGTTGATGGTCATAGCTAAGCAGTAGCTGGCAATAAAATAAGCCTATTCTGTTCGTTATAAAAAAACAAACATAAATAAGATAGCTTTCATGCTTAAACTTTGTAAATAAAACTAAAAGTCAACACATGATAGCTAGTAAGCCAAATGATGTAGTTTATGCTTGGTCCATTGCTGATCAGTCTCATCATAAATCTTTCATTAGATGTAAAAGCAGGTTTGCAACATGCAGCTGCTTTGTAGGTCTGCAAAGTACACTTGAATGTTGAAAAATAGCTTCTGACTGTGGACTCTGGGCACTTGTGAATTCACTAATATTGGCACCCTAGGATTGATGCTGGAAGCAGACAAGTAAGATGCTGTTAGGGTGGCACAGAGCTTTAGTCTAGAAACATCTAGGAGAAGCAATATTTACCTTTGGCATTTGGACAATCTGTAGGAACCTAGTAGATTATGATCTTGAAGCTGATAGGCTATGTTGGATGATGTAGAGCAGGGGTGGATAAAGTGTGGCCCATGGCCCACTAGCAGCCCCCCAGGGCCCCCTAGGAGGCAAAACAAAAAAATTGCAAAGATGTTTGTTCCAAAATGCTCCCCAAATCACTTGGGGGCTATGGAGGCCATTTCCACCATGTTCTCTCTACCCTGCACCATTTTTTTGCCCCCAAATACCATCTAGGTGATGTGGGAAGCATCTTTACTATGTTCTGCATCCCCCCTGGGTCAATTTATTTTTGCCCCAAAATGTTCTCTTGGTGGTTTGGGGGAGCATCTCCACCATGTTCTGGGTCTACCCTGGGGCAATTTTGGCCCAACAGAGCTCTTTTTCAGAACAGGAAGTGCCTAAAGTGCCCACTTGCTCCCTGGAGGGCATTTTGGAGCAAAAACCCACTGATTTTAGGAAGGACTGACAAGCTAGGGCATGCTGTAGAAATTTGTTTTTGCCTGAGCCTACTGAGAAGGGTGAGATTCTGCCTCATCTCCCACCAAATGAATTGAGTGGAAACTACTTGTGCATTTTGAACTCTGTTTGCAGCAACCAACGTAAACCAGGGACAAAGTAGGAGGAGAATAGAGAAACTGGGGCATTTTAAAAAGCAGCTGAGAAAGTGGGAATTGCAGAGGATTTATCAGGACTGTCCCTGCCAATGGACTACCCGAAGAAATATTTTGCATGAATGGGCATTCAAGCAGCTCAGAACTTTACAGTAGGAAGTTAGAAACATGGTATGCACTTGAGTTTTTTTTTTTAAAGGAAACAGGATACAGAAGTGTATTAGAAAATTCCTGACAAATCAGCAAACTGATTTAAAATGATGGGATACAAAGGTCATCTGCATGCCTGCTTTCTGCATTCCGTTGTGCCATATAAAGTGGTTGCCTTGCAGGGTCTCTCAACATTCAGTGTGGCTTGTAGGTGGATGGAAATGGTTGAGATTGGAGTAGGGTTGCCCCAAAGCTCTGGCATGCATGCAGAAAAGAACCTTGTGAGCTGAGCCACTGTCTGGATCCATATGTTTGTGTGTGTACCTTGTCAGAGTTTGGACTTAGTAATTTGAATGCTGTTATAATTCAAATGTGAATGGGATGAACATCTTATAAAGTCCCACAGTAAGAAACAGTAAATGTATCAGAAATGGGCTGCAGGTATGGGTGGGGCAGAAGGTGGAATAGTCATTGTACAAATTATTAAAAACTCTGCTTTTTGTTTTTGCATGCTCTTGCACTTTTTTGGATGTTAACTCTGCCTCCTTTTAACCATCATCAGTAATTAGATGGCTACGTGGCCAGAAGGTGATGATGGGACTCTGGACAGAATCCAGACTAGCTGACAAGTGGCAAGGACTGTCAGTCCCTCAGTTTGTATTATCTTGTATTACAGTAGGAGCTGTATTTCCTAAAACTTTCAAAATGCTCTTTTTGGGGGGGATGAGCCTGTGAAGGTGCTTTTAAAGAGCATTTAATTATTTAAACAGCCAGCAGTCCTTTGGAATACTGATGTACAGCTCAACCCCCGTATCCATGGTTTCACTTATCAGCGTCCAAAAATATATATCCTCTCTAGGCAATTCTAGAATCCAATGTAATTCTATGGTCAACCTCTGGCGTTCTTCTCATTGAAAACAACAGGTTTCCCTATTATCCATGGCTTCAGATATCCATGGGGGTCTTGGAATGTATCTCCTGTGGATACAGGGATTGATCTGTATCTTGAAAGGAGGACACTGTACAGTTTCAATAATTAACTGATTTTGGGAGAAAAATGTAACTTGTACTAGAGAAATCTTTGTTAATTCTTGATCTGCTCACAAAAAACAACAGTAACAACACAAAATAACCAAGCATCTTGTTCTTGTGTAGGTCTAACTTTTCAGAGCAACACTCTTTCCTCACCTGTAGTAATCAAGACACATTTTTACCATCCCAGAAGCAAAAGTAAAGGGGTAAGGAGCAGGTTTTACTAATGCAGTTAGCTTCAGAGGAAGGGATTCCCCCCCACCCAAAAGTAGGGCCTACACAGAAATAAACAGATATTTCATACCACTTTGGTTTTGTTTTAATTTGTTATACTTCTACATTCTTAGGAGTTTTTCAGACAGGACTTACCGCGCAAGAAGACTCTGGGACAGTTACGGCACTGTCGCGCGGCAGGGGGTCCGTTTCTGATGATGCTATTCCTCTCTCGGTGTCGTCCGTGATTGTTCCGGGTATGATTGAAGGCAGCTGCGCTATTTTTTACTCATGCAAGTTGTCCGTGCGTAAAAAATGGCGTGGCTGCCTTCAATCATACCCGGAACAGTCATGGACGACGCCAAGAGAGGGACAGCGGTGTCCAAAATCGACCCCCTGCTGTGTGACAGCATCGTAACTGTTCCGGAGTCTTCTTGCGCAGTAAGTCCTGTCTGAACAAGTCCTTAGTTTTGTTTAAATAATTAGCCAGTCATTCCTCTAAATGTATTTCTGTGAATCTGTCAAGACCCATCTATCTGGGAATATTATATGTAGCTAGGCATAAAAAGATTGCAGAAAATGGAGGCTGAAAGGAGATGGAAGGAGCAAGAAGCTAAGGAGATGGAAGAGAGAGCTCCATTGATCAAGCAGAAACAGAAGGTCCAGCTGACAGTATTTACATTAGGTCTGGCTTCATATCACCTACAAATTGTAGGGGCTCATGATGATACCTGCTTCTGTTGACTTTGGGTTTGAACTGCTATTTTAGTCATGAACACACACACAAATCAAGGGAGGTTACCAAGGCAGGCTGCATGTAGCCACATGTGGTCTGGAACTGATAATGAAATCTAGGAAAGAAGCACCCCAAAGAAAGAAGAGCAGGAGAGGGTTGTTGCCTTCCAATTCTGCTTGTGGTTTTTCCCGAGGTTCCTGGCAGGCCACTGTGAGAACCAGGGTGTTACAATAGGAGGACTATCAATCTGATCCAAGATGGCTGCTCTTATGTTTTTGTTTTATTGTTGGTGAATAATTAAAACTTTTAAGTGGAAGAGATTTCATGACTTGATTGATAATATTTCTGTGTTTTTGACTGGGAGGGAGATAAACATACTGTATTTCTATCATGATTTAAGAAACTTTTTTCCTGTCCAATGTTTCATTATTATTAATCATGTCTTGGTAGGGCAAGCTGTAGGTATATTTAAGAATCATTGAAGGATGAAGGAAAATCTCTCTAAGCAGGATTTTTTTTTTAAAAAAGAAAAATCCTATAATTTTGATATGTGTAACATCTTTACATCCAAAATTAGTTTTTAATTTCATGTGGTACTGACACATTAGGTCAGCTTGTATTGAAAATATGTTTAATGAAATCACTACCCATATTTACCTCAATTTTTTAAAAAAAAGGATTTCCTTCTTCCCTGAGCCACTCTTTGTTCTTGAGGGCTAAAATAATGTGCACTGAGCACTATTCTGAAGTATCAGCCTGAAAAATTAAGTTCCTTGATTTAAATGCATTTAGTCCCTTATATTTCAAAATGTTGAATTGGCTTTAATTCATGCTTTACAGTTCAGTAAGTACAAAATAAATCTTTAGCAACAGTAGTAGTGATGGTCAGGATTGGGCTGTAAGTTATGTGAAATGTTAACACATGTTGGCCATTGAAACTGTGCTAATGCAATTAGCAAGGTGGCTTTGCTTCTCCAACCTGTGCATTGCTGTCTGTGATGCTGGAAGAAAATGGAAAATGTCATACTCCTTCTAAGTACGGTTTGTTACCATTTTTAATTGTGTGACTCATTTTAACACAGATGCTATTAAGATTTGTTGCTATTAAATATTCCATTTACAAAGAAAAATAATCCTGGAGTTGATGATAAGGAAAGTATGAAGAGAAGAACACCGATGTACTTTCCATGTACAGTATAGGTGGAGGCACACTGGGGAAGTGGAACTAAAGCTGATGTGGAGGAAGTTGTAGCTTGAATTTAAGAAATCATAGTGAAAAGATGGGTGTATGGTTTGAAAAATGAACCATTAAATGGTTATTATGCTGAATGCACTACATGCATCTTCATACAGTCGCGGCACTGGGGGTGCGGACAGGCTGAACCATACCAGGTGACAATATCAGAGGGAGGGGTAACACCAGATTTAGTAACGTCAAGTCTGCATATGGAGTCTTTTCAACCACATTTGTTTATTTATTTATACAGTTAGGTCCGGAAATAATTGGACACTGACACAAGTTTGTTATTTTTGGCTGTTTACCGAAACAAATTCAAGTTACCATTAAATATGAATATGGACTTAAAGTGAAGTCTCTCAGCTTTCATTTGAGGGTATTCACACATAAATTAGAGGAAGGGTTTAGGAATTACAGCTCTTTAATACATCCCTTTTTTTCAAAGGACCAAAAGTAATTGGACAATTGATTCAGAATCTGTTTCATGGTGAGGAGTGGGCTATTCCTTCCTGATTATTTCTTCATCAATTAAGCAGGTAAAAGATCTGGAGTTAATTCCAGTTGTGGTATTCATATTTGGAAGCCTTTGTTATGATCTCATAACATGCGGTCAAAGGACCTCTCAGTGCAAGTGAAACAGGCCATCCTCAGGCTGCCAAAAAAATAAAAATAAAAATAAAAAAATCAATCAGAGAGATAGCAGGAATATTGGGAGTGGCTAAATCAATAGTTTGGTACATTCGGAGGAAAAAAAAAAAGACCATACTGTTGATTTGGCCACTCCTAATGTTCTTGTGGATTTTTTTTTTTTGCCACAACTCTCCATGAAACAGCTTTTGAGTCAATTGTCCAATTACTGTACTTTTGGTTCCTTGAAAAAGAGGAGGCTACATATTAAAGAGCTGTAATACCTAAACTTTTCCTCCAATTTGGATGTGAATACCCTCAAATTAAAGCTAAGAGACTGCACTTTAAGCTCATAGAATCATAGATTTGTAGAGTTGGAAGAGACTGCAAGGGCCATCCAGTCCAACCCCCCTGCCACGCAGGAATCACGATCAAAGCATCCCTGACAGATGGCCATCCAGCCTCTGTTTAAAGACCTCCAAAGAAGGAGACTCCACCACGCTCTGAGGGAGTGTGTTCCACTGCCGAACAGCTCTACTGTCAGAAAATTCCTCCTAACGTTGAGGTGGAATCTCTGTTCCTGGAGCTTGCATCCATTGCTCCATGTTCTAGTCTCTGGAGCAGCAGAAAACAAGCCTGCTCCATCCTCAATGTGACACCCCTTCAAATACCTAAACAGGGCTATCATATCGCCCCTTAACCGACTTTTTTCCAGGCTAAACATACCCAGCTCCCTAAGTCTTTCCGCATAAGGCATGGTTTCCAGACCTTTCACCATTTTAGTTGCCCTCCTCCTCCTCATATTCATTATTTAATGGTAACTTGAATTTATTTTGGTAAGCAGCCAAAATAACAAAACTTGTGTCAGTGTCCAATTATTTCTGGAGCTAACTGTAAATAGTGTCATCAATGTGCATGGCACTCTATAGCGCTTTACAGTAAAAGAACCAAACACATGGATCCTGCCAAAGGTGTATACTCTACAATATATGTGTATACACATGCACGCACGCGTGCACACACACACACACACACAGATATGGAAGGAATAATAAAACATAAATCTATGTAATACAATTGCAACACAAATTATCGAAATAAAATACAAGCGCTACAATATAATATGGACAAATTGACAAATATTTGTAATCAAGATATACAAAAGTATAAAACAATCAAACTAAAATTCGAAAAGCTTTGGAAAACAAAAATGTTTACAGTTGAGATTTGAAAACAGCAAGAGAAGGAGTAAATGTTCTGCAGATGTTCAGGGAGGCAATTCTAAGAGTATGGGGCAGCGAGTTAGAAAGGATAACACTGAGCCAATGAACAGGAAAGGCCTGGTTGAGTGAGAAGCCTAGAGTTCCTAGAATGTAGATCTCGAGCAGGCTGGTAAAAAGAACAAGGACTGAAAGATAGAAGGGAGCTAGGTTGTTGGCCTTAGGCTAGGCTTTGGATGTTAAAACAAGAAGCTTCTAATGAGTCCTAGAACAATTGGTTGTCTTATTCTTATTAAATATTTGATAAGAAATCAATAGGATGTGTCTAGACTAATGATGCAGAGAGCTTGGAAAGTCCCCTTTGAAGGTGAACATAATGGGATTTTGAGCTAAGTATAACTGGGCACTGATGGGATGGTGATTTGGGTCTCAGAACATCATCTTTCCACTGCATAGTCATGAATAGCTTCAGCATGTAATCAGCACTCATTCTAATTAAAAGTAACTTTTCACGCTCTGCTTATCTGGGACTGGTTTGCATTGAATTTAATGGGAGTTACTTTTGAGTGGACAGGCATAGGCTTGCTCTACATTTTTTTTTAAAATGTTCATACCCTCCAACTGTCCCAGTTTGTCAGGGACAGCCCCAGTTAATGGTCTGCCATCCTACTTTCTTAGCTTTTTTGAAAGGTCCTCATTTCTCTCTCCTCCTGCCACTTCCCCTCTTTGTCCTGGTCTTACTTCAGTTGCTGCAAAATGAGTTTAAAGTGAAGAAATAGTTTGCAGCCAGTTTACTCAGCAGGGAATAGAGGCGGGGCAAAGTTTTGCCCTCCCTAAATGAAGTACGTTTTGCTTTTCTTTATTTTTGCCCTTTTGTTGCATTTTGACCAGAGTGTGATTGATGTTCCTTGGCCACATGTGTCCCAGCTTTCATCTGTGAAATGTTAGAGGGTATGGATATTAGATTCCATTGAAATCAATGACACATATTAATTACAATATGTAAAGGTTATTTGGAAATGCTTCCCCCCCCCGCTTCCAGCAACTTTTTTCTGAGGTCAACTATCTGTCACTATTCATTTTATTTATATTAAAACAATCATCCCATCCTATGCTGAGGAAGCTTGGTTGGGTTAACAAAGCCAGATTAAAATCAGCATGATATCAACTAGATGTAAATACTGTACTCTGACATTAAATAATTTCCAGGAAGTTACCGTGTTGATCTGTCACAGCAAAAACAACAGCAGAGGGACTAGTGACACCTTGAAGTGACACGTTTTATTTGGCACAAGCATTTGTGGACTGCAGCCCACTTTATCAGATGCATGGAGTACTGCCTCAGTTGGCAGATATTTATAACATGTTTGTGTGGGAGAAAATTGTGGAGAAAATGAAATGTAAAAGGGGAAAAATGAACGACTATCTAACAGTTGTCATTTTACAAACAGTCATTAATGGCCTTACCACACTCCAAAGAAAAGCAGCAAGGCAGCAGGAATGTCCCATCTTCCATGATGCCTTACCGCATGATGTTGTCCTTCTTTTCATAGAATCATAGAATTGTAGAGTTGGAAGAGACCACAAGAACCATCTAGTCCAACCCCCTGCCACGCAGGAAATCACGATCAAAGCATCCCCAACAGATGGCCATCCAGCCTCGGTTTAAAGACCTCCAAGGAAGGAGACCCCACCATGCTCCGAGGGAGTGTGTTCCACTGCCCAATAGCTCTTACTGTCAGAAAGTTCCTCCTAACGTTGAGGTGGAATCTCTGTTCCTGGAGCTTGCATCCATTGTTCTGTGTTCTAGTCTCTGGAGCAGCAGAAAACAAGCTTGCTCCATCCTCAATGTGACACCCCCTCAAATACTTAAACAGGGCTATCCTATCGCCCTTTAACCATCTTTTTTCCAGGCTAAACATACCCAGCTCCTTAAGTCTTTCCTCATAAGACATGGTTTCCAGACCTTTCACCATTTTAGTCACCCTCCTCTGGACGCGCTCTAATTTGTCAATATCCGTTTTGAATTGTGGTGCCCAGAACTGGACACAGTATTCTAGGTGAGGCCTGACCAAGGCAGAATAAAGTGGCACTAATCCTTCCCTTGATCTAGACACTATACTTCTATTGATGCAGCCCAAAATCGCATTGGCCTTTTTTAGCTGCCGCATCACACTGTTGACTCATGTCCAACTTGTGGTCTACTAGGACTCCTAGATCCCTTTCGCATTTAGTCTCATTCAGCCAGGTCTCCCCCATCCTGTATCTATGCATTTCGTTTTTCCGCCCTAAGTGTAGTACCATACATTTCTCTGTATTGAATTTCATTTTGTTAGCTTTGGCCCAGCTCTCCAGTCTATCTAGGTCATTCTGAATTTTGATCCTGTCCTCTAGGGTATTAGCTAATCCTCCTAATTTGGTGTCATCTGCAAATTTGATAAGTATGCCCCTAATTCCCATTCTTTTGTTCCAGTCCTATGGGGGACAGAGGCAAAACTGCACTTTTTTGCTAATATTTCCCCCCCAGAACAAAAAAAATCTTACGGTACGCCAGGCGGAAGATGGAACATTCCTCCTCCCCTGCCGTTTTTCTTTGGAGTGTGGTAAGGGTATGAGAGATAACACAGACATCCTAGCACAGACAAGCAGATTAACACATGTATGGTGATGTAAAGTCTTCGTCCAATTCAAGTTAAAAGAGATAAAAGTTTTACCTTTATGGTTAGGAATGGGCATAATGATAATTCACATGTTAATAATATTAATGAATGTTAAAATTGTTTTAATTGTATAGGTTATTTAACTGCTTTTAAAGTAATTTTTATATATTTTACTGATATTTTTGTATGTTTTACATTTCTGGGTTTAATATTCTGTTAGCAGCTTTAAGTCCCAACATTGGGAAAAAAGTGGGATATAGATGAATAAAATAACCACCACCACCACAACTACTAATTGTGGCTCTCCAGACGGAGCTAGATTACAATTCTCATAATCCCTCCCCATTGGCTGTGCTGGGCAAGGGTTGACGGAAGCTGTAATTCAACATAATTTGGAAGGCCATATGTTCTTCAGCCCTGCTTTAGATCAGTGTTACTCAAAGTAGTGGCCCCTGGATTGGTGTCAATCTACAATCCATTGGCTGCTGGCCGGTGGAAAGTTTCCAGTAAACAAATATGCTACTGGTACTTGGCACATTAGGGGAAAAAATGAGTTTCCACATCAGAGAAGTACTGCTCTAGATGTACTCTTATGAATAGGATTGTAACCAGGGCTCGAAGGAACAGAAATGACAAAGGTACAGGTAGTAACAGTGGCTATTAAAAAAAATAGTAGTTTGGTGATAATAAAGATACTCCTGCAAAGACAAGCTGATCAATGTGAAACAGGCTTTGTCCCTGTTCCAGCCTCTTCAATGAATTCTTGGAATCTACCTTTGAAGTTAACGTGCCATAGGATGGCTAACTTGAGGTCAGTGTCTCAGAAGAGTGATGTCTTTCACTGTTGGTTTTTGAATACAGTTGTCCCTCCATTATCCTCAGATTTGGTAGTCATGGATTTAAGTATTCACGGCTTGAAAATATTAAAAAAATAATAATCCAAAAAGCAAACCTTGATTTTGGCATCTTATATAAGGGACACCATTTTGCTATGCCATTGCATATAATGGGACTTGAGTATTCAGGGATTTTGGTATCCACGGTGGGTCCTGGAACCAAACCCCAGCGAATATGAAGGGACAAATCTATTGCTGTTTCCAATGTTGATTTATTATTTTGCATAGAGACTGACCTGTTTGTCCTGTGTAAGACACATGTAATATTAGTGAACACACTCACACCTTGACAGGATCTAAAGTCTACAACATCAGGGGCTCATATATCGGCTCCTCTACCAATGAGATATTAGTCATCAAGCAAGGGTATGGCCCCCTGTGTGTGATGTTGTGGATTTTAGGTCCTGTCATAGTGTTTTCAAAGTAAACATAAGGACAGAGTTGGCATCTTGTCTGTCACAGGATCTGACTCCTGTTTCCATTTCTCTGCTATGAGCTCTATTTTACTCGTGAGTATTCTTTCCCTGTTGGGTGGATTTGTGTAAGCAGCTATAGGGCTTGAGGCAGAGCATTGTAATTTTCCTGCATGGACTGGAGATAATTGATGGTATGTTTAAGTGGTTTTAGCTGGGAACCTAAGCTGTAGACAGCAGCATGCTCAGTATTTGTTATTCTTTAAGGTGCCACTAGATTTTGTTGGTTTTCTGACATTACATTTCTTTTTGACACCTCATAATAGCTGGGGTCGTTCTTTATGGAACTGATCTCTTGCTGATAAAAGAGAATTACTTCTTTATATCATGTGGAAAACAACACTGTACATTTTAAACACTGTGTTAACAGCATGTAAAAATGTTTCCTTTGCTCAGCCATAAAGCATGCTGCTCTCAGTGCTACTTTGCCTCTGCAGCCAAGGTTTGCTATTGGGTCAAGTCAGTGAAGAACAATTAAATATTATAATAATGATGCAGCTATTACTTGTGTTGCTACTATAAATGTAAATGTGACTGACAGTCTGAGGTTCGTGTGTGGTGTCTACTTTGAATGATAATTTACTTTACATAAATAAAAGCAAAACTTAGTATTCATTTGGGAAAGCTTTAGTTGTTTGGGTGAATATGGTTGCTACAGCAATGTAACTATAATAATGGTGGTTAACTATTCCCCCTGCCCTCATTTCCAAATTACAGAGGTCTTTTCCCCTACCCAAGCCATATAACCTCTTTGTCTTTAAATTAGGGAATGGGGACCGAGGGTATGTGGGCCACATCCAGTTCCTCTAGCAACTTCATCTGGTCTATGATGGCTCTACTGATTTATAATCAAGGTGTGCTGAAAATGTTCCTTGAGCAGTTTCTCTTGTAAGGGGGAAGGCATTCTGTGTACTCTACATAGTGCTTTCTGGGAGAGCAAGAGACCAATATATGGTCGGAAACTTGTAAGTGGCTTATACAGGTGTAAGTCAACCTTCTCATTGCACATGCCTTTTTTTTTTTGGTTGATGTGGAGGTTGGTATTCCCTTCTTTCCTCCACACTGACCAAAGCCCTCATTGGACCTATTGTAGCCCCCATGCCATGCTAATTCCATGCTGGATGGAGAGTGAGTGAAGGGAAGCACCTGGCTATATCTCCGTAGCCAGACATAAAATGATTATCTCATCTGCTGAGACTTTCAGAGGACTCCAATGGACCTCAGCAGATGATGTGATCATTTTGCATCTGGATTTGGGGACATAGCCAGATGCCTTTCTGATCTCCCTCCACTCTCTGTCAGGCACAAAATAATCATGGAGTTGGGTGGTGTGGGACTGCAGTGGCTCTGTAGTAAGTCTGCAGACTTACCAAATGAGCAGGTGTGGCATAGTTCCTCATGCAGATCTACTATGCTACCCAGAACCATACAGGAAGCCAATTCTAAATACTAGAAGGGATGTTAAGTGGGAAATGTTTAAGTGGAAAAGAGATTCCACTTAAACATTAGGAAGAACTTCCTGACAGTAAGAGCTGTTCGGCAATGGAATGCTCTACCTTGGAGTGTGGTGGAGTCTCCTTCTCTGGAGGTTTTTAAACAGAGGCTGGATGGCCATCTGTTGGGAATGATTTGATTGTGTATTCCTAAATGGCAGGGGGTTGGATTGGATGGTCCTTGTGGTCTCTTCCAACTCTATGATTCAACAACAACAACAACAACAACAACAACCAGTTTATTTGTAAAAGGCACAACAACCATTACAAAATATTACAAAGAACATTTCACTGGAATACATCAGAAGGTTGATGACAAAATGGACTGTCATATCATTCAATCTACAACATCTTGTCCCCTTTTTATAAAACTACAACATGTCTTTTGGGCAGCTACAGCAAAAGTAGCAACCATAAGCGTGATGAATTTGGAACTGTCTGCCAACAGATCACAAATGATGTCATGCTGCAACCAACCTGCCCTTCCTTTCAAAAGCTCATCCAGCTATGATTCTATGATTCTATGAGATCTTAATCCATTGTTTTAGCTTAGTTGAGTGTGGTCAAGTATTAATTATGTTGTAATGCCTGGTGTTATTTTGTGTTAGAGAAATTGTTGCTTCCAATGTATTGTAGTGCTTGATTTTACATGTTCCCATGGGATTAGGGTTCCATTGAGAATAAGAGAAATTGATTGAGGTCTCTCTTGTAGATAGTTACATACCCAATCAACTGGTTAAAAAAACCCCCAGTGTGCTCAGTTACAGATCTGTGAACTTTTCTTCCACAGATCACGAGTAGACAAGATCATTTGGATTTTTTCAGTCTCTCTCTCTCTCCTCCCCTCTACATACTCTCTCTCCTCACATACACACATGCATACACCCCAACAGTAGCATCACAGAACGTTATTAGTAGGCATAAGTATATACATGATCAGCATGCATAAGTGTACTGAATACATTCCAGAAAGTGCCTTCCATTCAATTAGGCTTAGTTGATACAGTATTTTTCCACTGATTTTTTTAAAAGTAGAAACTGTGTATATGCTGTAACAAACTGTACTGCAGCCTGCAGTATCCGATTGGCATGCTAGGAGCATCGCTAGCGTACAGCTAAGCAGAAGCTGTAGAGGAAACTGGGTCAGAAAACATGCTTACTGTACCTGCAGAGACTGCAGAGCACAGCAGAGACAGGCCCTCCACAGCATGGCACTGTCTTACAATGCATTGACTAAGAAAGCTGCTGAGAATATCTCCAACCCGCATCTTACGAAGAGCATATGATGATTTGTTTTATTGCCAGGTAATTCTGGCAGGGTCTGTTCTTCACGTGAACTTGTTTAACAGTTTATGAAACACTGGCATGTAGAATTTGGAACACCAATCTCAGATTAATTATGCCCTTGAAACATCATATACATAAGTACTGTGAGAGGAAGAATATTTTATATAGGTAATTTATTGAGAATGTTAGGACATATATCGCAATTGGGGTGGCCCTAGCTAACACTCCAATAGCTGCAGTAATGTAAGGTGTGGATTATAGTTCATGTGTTCATATAGGAAGATTTGAATTTTGGAGTTTTGAATTTTGGAATTTTGGATGGAATTTCTTTGGAATTCTGGAATTTTTTAATTTTGGATGGAATACAACTTGTGCGTGAAGATTTGAATTTTGCATGAAATCCAACTTGTACATGTAGAGCTGTTTTCTAAGAGATGACAGTGTCTGTCTGCTTCAGTTTAAAAAGGGGAGAAGACTCCGCCCCATAACGTAATCTTAAAGGTACTACACAACTCCTCTTTCCCTTGTTCCCCTTCTTTTTATATGATTTTGAGGCCTATAAACTATTAAATACGTACAGGGCAACCAGGTATGTAATGAATAATTAGAGATGAGTGTGGTTTGAATAGCTGAAGAGAAATGGATATACAGGGAGAGAAGAATAACAAATCCAATATGTTTTCAGCTAGCTCACACAAGGAATCTGTACCCATTTTGGGATGAGTCTCCTCTTCCACTGCAGCCCTTTGTAAAGATAGTATATTCTAGAGGCAGTGATAGCTGGTGGTTTTCACATCAGTGGATCCATGCTGAGTTTTAGTCCAGACTTGAAAGGCACTGTCAAAGGGCCCTTTTGCACTACACAATCATAGTGTTGTGACTGCACTCTAACTGCCATGGTTGCATCCTATGGAATCCTGGGGTTTGTAGTTTGGTGAGGGCTCTGGCTGAGAACGCTAAATAGTCTTCCCTAAACTGCAGATCCTAGCATGCAGGGAAAGATCATTCATAAAAGTCATTGTCCACTCTCACAGTTTTGAGCACACTCCTACTGTTACTTTCCACAAGGAAGTTTACTACCGTACACATGTTTTACAGAGCTTGGAAGTGATCTTCTTTTGTTGTTGTTGGATGGCAGTTACCAGAATCCATCATCATGGTGAATTGCCATGCTGGTCATCATGGTGAGTACCCATGCTGGCTGGGGGATTCTGGGAACTGTTATTACAAAACTAACGTTCCGAAGTTCTATTTTTAAATTTTTAATTTCATGACCAATGAAGGCTAGAGGTAAAATATTATGCCATCCCATATATAATATTTATTTATTTATTTATTTATTTATACCCTGCTCTTCAGCAACAAGGCTATCAGAGCGGCTTGCAAATTGTTTTAAGCAATAGCTATTTACACATCTACACTGCATTAAACAGTTTCCAATGTGTGTTAGCTAATTGCCCCCACAAGCTGGGTCCTCATTTTACCGACCTATGAAAGGATGGAAGGCTGAGTGAACCTTGGAGCCCACTGGAATTGAACTTGCAACGTGGTGACTTGCAGTACTGGCATTTAACCACTGCACCACCAGGGCTTGTAGTTAACCAAAAGTTTAATTGAATGGACAGAACATTAAATGCACGTTGCAGCATTTGGCTGTATTTATTATTCGAATATATTATCACTTCATTATCAGTGTAGCTATTTTCTCTGCAGTGAGCTGTCAATTTTGAAATTGACTAGATTAAATTGAAATTGAAAAATTAGAAGTATATGCATTTTTTCTTTCAAAAGACGCTATATATAGTCAATGCCTTTAGCAGTTAATTTATAAATGGTGAACAGAAACCTGGAAGCTGTTACTTTCCCCACATGATGATGTTGCAGATGATGATAAGTAAACAGTATCTAAGGTGAAAGCAGTGGAGTTTTCACCTCTGATCTGCTGTGTCAATGCTTAGCTTCTTTCCATTAAGTTGCTCCAGTCTCTCTCCTAGAAAAAAATATGTTTATTTCATGCTTTTCAACACTAATTTTTATTGTATTACACCACACTCCTTTCCTGACTCTCCCCAGCCCCTCTCTCTTATGTACATACATAGCATTGTACATTACAAATTGGGGTGAGAGAGGCCTCATGTCTTCTGCCATTTGAAGCGCAAAAGCCAGACATGAAATGGCAGGATTAAAAAGATGAAAGAAAATGTTCCAAATATTGATTTTGTGGGAACAGTGGGCTTTTTTTTGTTATTTCCACCTTGACACGCTGATGTGCTCTGAGTCTATCTCTACTGTGTTCCCTGCTCCGAAATATCTAAATATGGTATTTGTGCCGTGTTATGGTAACAGTGGAACTGGCTTCAGGTTTGCTAGGTTTGAGCCAGTATGGTGTAGTGATTTGAGCACAGGACTGTGACTCTGGAGACCAGGGTTGGAATCCCCGCTTGGCCATGGAAACCTACTGTATGACCTTGGGCAAGTCACATTCTCTGAGCCTCAAGAAGACAAAGGCAACCCCCTTCTGAACAAACCTTGCCAAGAGTAGTCCGTGATAGATTTGCCTTAGGGTTTCACTCTTTCTCAAGGGTCTCATTGATTCAAGTTGTAAAGCATTATTACCTATTCATGTTTTGTTCCACGCATAGGCCTGTTTCCAATTATGTGCCCCAAGTAGAGCAGACTGATTGGGAAGTCAACATTTATTTAAACTCTTAAGGTCCTGATGTCTTCTCGACACTTTACTACAAAAAGTTAACGGAAGAATTAATCACCCCATTACAGCAGGTTATGAGTAATATTTTAAATGGAAAAAGACCAGAAACATAGGGCATGGCAAATGTTACACTGATCCCAAAAGAAGAGAGCGAGCTACTAGAGCCAAAGAATTATTGACCAATTTCACTACTAAACACTCATTATAAATTATACACAATGATTTTAGCAGGAAGACTAAAGAAAATCTTACAGGACTGGATTGAAGAGGATCAGACAGGTTTTCTCCCTCAAAGATCAATAAAGGAAAATACAGTTGTCCCTCCGTATCCACAGATTTGGTATCCATGGATTTAAGTATCCACAGCTTGAAAATACTGTATTCTTTAAAAAATAATAATTCAAAAAAACAAACGTTGATTTTGCCATTTTATATAAGGGACACAATTTTGCTGTGCCATTGCATATAATGGGACTTGAGTATTCACGGATTTTGGTATCTACAGGGGGTCCTGGAACCAAACCCGAGTGAATATGAAGGGACAACTGTATAAGAACGGTTGTGACTCCATTAGAGGATTATGAAAAACATAACGAAAGAAAATTTGCACTAATTTTACTTGACTCTGAGAAAGCCTTTGGTGACATTAGTTGGGATTTTATGATAATGCTATTAGAAGAAATGGAATTCAGTTCAAATTTTATAAAATGGATAAAAGTGATATATGACGAACAAAAAGCCCAAATCAATGTAAACAGTGAATACACAGATTGTATCAAACTTAATAAAGGAATGAGGCATGGTTGCCCATTATCCCCTTTACTATTCATTTTAGTTTTGGAAATCCTACATAGGCAAATTAGAAGTAACCAGGAAATAAAAACACTAAAATTGAAAAACTACATGTACAAAGTGTGAACTTTTGCAGATGACATGGTTATTGCCTTGGAAGGTCCAATTCACAGTATTAATAATTTAATTCAAACGGTAGAAAATTTTGGGAAACAAGTGGGACTAAAAATAAATGAAGTTAAAATGAACATGATTACCAGAAATTTAACAAGGAAAGAAGAATATGAATTAATGGAAACATCAAGATTTAAAATAGTCGCCAAGGGTAAATACTTAGGGATAACAATTTCAAAAACAAAAAACAAACAAACAAAAAACACAGGATGATTTGGAAATAATTATGAGAAAATATGGTCAAAAATAAGAGACGATTTTAAGAACTGGTCAAAATTGCAACTATCCTTATTAGGAAGAATAGTGGCAGTGAAAATGTCAACATTGCCAAAATTGCTGTATGTATTTCAATCTATCCCAGTATTGATTAATGACAAGCCATTTATAGAATGGCAAAAAGAATTATCAAAGTTTTGTTGTCTGGGAAAAAGCCCAGAATCAAATGGAAGGCTTTACAAGACGTGCCAGAGAGAGGGGGTATGGGCCTACCAGACTTTAAACTGTATTACCACGCTAGTTGTCTTTCCTTGTTGATGACCTGGGTAAATCTAGATAATAGAAGGACACTAGAATTGGAAAGAGCTGAATTAAGTATTGCCTTTCATGCCTTTTTATGGCAAGAGAAATATAAAAATTACAAAGAATTTAATAACCATATTATAAGGAAGGCCTTTTCAAGAACATGGACAAGATACAAATTTATTGTAGGTCCAAAGACTTCAATGTGGCTTTCACCACACAAAGCATTTCATAGAAATCAGGAAAGCAGAGGAAATGATTGGATTACATATAAGGATCTGGTAATAAGAAGAATCAAACTACCAATTCAAAGAATTAAAAAACTCCAAGATCAAGGCTACAAATGTACAGTTGTCCCTCCGTATCTACGGATTTGGTATCCATGGATTTAAGTATTCACAGCTTGAAAATATTCTTTTAAAAATAATAATCCAAAAAGCAAACCTTAATTTTGCCATCTTATGTAAGGGACACCATTTTGCTATGCCACCGCATATAATGGGATTTGAGTATTCACGGATTTTGGTATCCACAGGGGGTGGGGTCTTGGAACCAAACCCCAGCAAGTATGAAGGGACAACTTTAATTGGTTCCTCTACAAACAATTATTAGAACAGTTTAAAAAAGATAATAAGACCTACGGGATAGAACAGCAATTTTCAGAATTTGAACAAATCAGGACTTCAGATAAGGAACATTTGATAGCAAAATTATACAAATTATACAAAATTATTGTAACTAGAAACGGAAAAGGAAGTAGTGAAAGAAAATATGATTCAGTGGACAAAAAACACAGGCCACCCTATAATGATGGAACAACAGGAAAGATCATGGAATAAAGGATGAAAATTGATAAGATCTACAGCAATGAAAGAAATTTTTTATAAGATGTTCTATAGGTGGCACCTCACTCTCGAGAGACTGTCAAAAATGTACAAGAACCAAAGCAATTTGTGTTGGAAGTGTGGAGAACCAAAAGGAATATACTTCCATATAGGGTAGATCTGTCAAAAAGCTCAAAAGTTTTGGAAAGAAAAACGTAAACTCATAATAGAAATGTTAGACATAAACATGCAAATGAAACTAGAAGTGTTCCTACTCAACATAATGATGGATCTGATTATGAAGAAACAAGAATGAATTTTGGTCTACATGATTACTGCAACCAGCACATTATATGCAGAGTTTTGGAAGATGAAAGAGACACCAAGCATGAAAGATTGGACTTTAAAAGTTTTAGAGATGATAGACATTGATAAACTCTCTACATTATTAAAAGACAATTCACAATTTTTTTTTACAAGGATTGGGGAAAAGTTTTCATTTTTTAAAAGAAATATCATGGGTCAAATGTGGGGATAAATTTGGAAGAATAGAATATATTAAAATAACAAAACTAATGGGAGAAATATGGAGGTTAACAATAAATGGAAAATAAAGATGCAATAGTTTTATAATAGGAATTTTTAGTATAATCACATTTTACAAAGAGCGCTGATATAGCAAAATTAAGGATGGTGGGAGAAGGAATTATAAAATGTACAATGCAGCCTAGTAACTGGATGGATGGAAGTTAGATTTAGAAATGATGGAAGTTAGATTTAGAAATAGAAATAAGTATAGAATAGAATGAATAAGATATATGGCAATGTAATAATGGATAGATTAAAGGAAAGGATTTAAGAAATAATCAATGGATAAAAAATTGTTCATTAATGAAGATTGTGGAATTAATTGATAATACTGTATAACTAATTTTGCTGTATATAATATTCTATAGACACTAATGTGTAACAAAAGATTTTATATACTGTTTTACTTAATAAAAATATTATATATTCTTTTAATGTATGTACATATTTAAGCTCTAGTTGGGACTAACAAGTGGGTTTAAACCATTACAGATTGAGTCTCCCTTATCCTGAATTCCAAAATCTGAAATATTCCAAAATCCAAAAGTGTTCACATTGGTGGCTGAGATAGTGTCACCTTTGCTTCTGATGGTTCAATGTATGGTGTGCCCTTGGTATCTGTTGGGGTTTGGTTACAGGATCCCTCGTGGATACCAAAATCCATGGATGCTCAAGTCCCATTATATACAATGGCATAGTAAAATAGTGTCCCTTATATAAAATGGTAAAATCAAGGTTTGCTTTTTGGATTTTTTTTCCTAATTTTTTTTCAAGCTGTGGATGGTTGAATCCATGGATACGGAGGTCCAACTGTACACAAACTTTGTTTCATTCACAAAGTTATTAAAAATATTGTGTATAAAATTACCTTCAGGCTATGTGTATAAGGTATATATGAAACATAATTGAATTTCGTGTTTAGGCTTGGAGCCCATCTCCAAGATATCTCGTTATGTATATGCAAGCATTCCAAAATCCAAAATATTCAAAAATCCAAAATACCTCTGGTCCCAAGCACTTTGGATGAGGAAGAGTCAACCTGTATATCTTCCCTATCTGTTATTTCCTCGTCTTGCTAGTGCAGAGAATTCCTCCCCATACTGACCTTTAAGCCCTAACCCATTCTTCCCTGCAGATAAACTCTGATGCTGATGCAGAAGGGAGCAGTGCTGGCTCAGAACTCAGCCATAGCCTTGAGGAGTACTCTTAGCGGCCATGACTGAGTCTACCTCAGTTTCACCTCATCTTTAGTGAATGGTGAAGGTGAAGGAGGAGCAAAGCCATCCTAGGAGTCAGTCAATACAGGACTCAATCAGAGTCTGAACCGTGGCTCCTTCAGGGATCAGTTGCATCCCTTCACTTGTCCCTTGCTGACCTACCTAGGATGAGGATTGGTAAGGGAAACAGATGTACAACTTGGCTGATACCTGAAGAAGTCCTTTTACATATATTTAAGGATGTTTTGGTGGTAATGGGTGGGGAAAGGAATTTGCCCTTCTCTTGAAAGTACCTGCAAGTAGGCAACATTAAGAACAATCTGCCTGCCCATGTTGACCCCTGCTAAAAACAGTCCTGGGGTCCCTGGTGAAATCTTGTTTATGCAGGGGGATGTCAATCCCACTACATTCATTGGAGCTCACTCCCTTTGCAGCCAGAAAGCTGAAGGTGATATCATTTGGTTACATGGGTTATGAGTTGCTATACTTAGCTGCATCTTCTGTTTTCTACACTTGCATTTTGTTTATCTTCTGAAACCATGGAGATTTTCACATTGGGCAAAATGCCCTGTTACTGCCCCACCACCTCCTCTCCCGTTCCTGCCATGGAATAAAGTAAATCTTTCACACACTTACCTTAATTCCATGGCAGGAACGGGCTCCCTCTCCCCTCGCTTGCTGGCCATAAATGCAGCCATCGTGACCGGGAAATGAAGTCTTGGCCGTTCTCGCGAGAGAATGGCCGGACGGTAAAACAAAAAAACAAAAAACCAAAAAAAAACCCCCAAACATAAAATCACAAAAACACACTTTAAATTACACAATCAAAACAGGGAGGGTAAAATAAAGGGTGCCACTTACCTGGATGTCCAGATTGTACCAGGAAGTGCTCAGATCAGACCTCCCCTCCACAGCTGTCATTTCGGAACAGGAACAGGGCTTCTGTTCGCACACCTGTGATTCGGTGACAGACACAGAACGGGTGGTCTATTCACGATGTTTCATCATGAATACATTATTCCAGAACAGGCACGGGAGCAGGACGGATGCAGGACAGAATGTGGTCGACGTAGTCTGAAAGGGAAAACCTTTCCCGACCCTGTTCTGTTCCTGCCATGGGATATATAGCCTGTGTGAAAATCTCCCATAAGCTGCTGGCTTTATCTGTCACACACAAGAAACGATAGCATTTCAGCAAACCTGTACTATTAAAAACATAGTAATCAGTTCAGTACCTGAGATTAAATATTCTGTGGGAGTCCTACTACCTCCATGTAATATTAACCATTTTCCAATCCATCAAATTAATAGAATCAGATGACAATGTGGTGTGTGTGTGTGTGTAAATACTGTGTGTTTAAATACTGCCAGCCTGCCACAGCAGTGTGCTTGGGAAACTGTTTTATGCAGGAATGCTCAGACTAAACACTAGGTGTCAGTTGATCCATACAGTGTTAGTCAATAATTGGTAGAGGGTGAGGAGCTGTCTTGATAATTTCACTGTGGCTTGGTTGCTATGGAAACTGCTTCTTTTGTGCATGTACTGTGTATGTATGGGGTGGGGAGCATCATCTGGGTTCTGCTTCACAGACACGGTGGTTTATAGAAAAGCATTGCCATGGCACAGCACTCGCTCCCGTTTTTGTTGTTGTTGTTGTTTCATGGGAAGCTGGTGGACATAGCTAAAGATGAAGTTATGAAGAAGCTTCTTTTGTGTTGACTGCTGCTGTTGTTTATTTAAGGTTTTTTTTTTAATGGTTTCATTGATACTGTAGAACTGGCTTAATCATCAGCCCTGACCTACCCATGCCTCCTCAACATTGGTCTCCTACACCTTTCCTGGTAAACCTATATACATACCCCTAAGTATGACTGACTCAACATACATGCAGGGGGTGTAGCTATGGGGGAGGGCAAAATGAAACCGTGCCTCTTTAATGTTAATGGACTTTTCCTTCAGTCCCCCCAAATTTCTAGCGTCACAGTAACTTAAAACATCAGTTGAACATTTAGAAATAATGCTTTGCAATCCAGAGAACAGTAGTTGGCAAAGTTACCAAGGATGTGTGAACACAACAAATAGAAGAGTCCTAGGTATGAAAGATGTTCAATGTCTTACTCTCTGCATTGCTGGATATTTAGTGAAGTAAAAACTCATTTAGACAGGCAGAATCCCTTTTTCTCATAACTACACCCATGCCAACACATGTAGACAGACAAGAAAATCATGCGACAGATACAAAACAGGGAAGGGGGCAGGTAAGGCGACATTGGTTTAACATTGGGTATTAAATCAATCTAGATTAACCTACAAACAGTTCTGAGAAAGTGGACTATATGCTTCTCTTTCCCTTGTATTTGGACAAACCACAATTGTTTAAAAGATGGCAGACCCCCCCCCCCCCCCGGTAAGCTTACTGGCAAGCCAAGATTATTGTCCAGATGAGGATGGGTCGTTTAATACATAGGAATGTATACAGGCTTTCCCCGGTTTTTGACACCTCACTTTCTGACAACTCACTCTTTCAACGCTTACAAATTACAGACAAATTTCATTAATTTTACAAGGGTTCCACTCTTTCATCAGTTCTTCTTTCCCATGATGCTAGCTTGGGACCGCTCTCACACACTTGTGTGCGTGCGTGTGTGCGTGTGCGTTTGTGCGCGCGTGCACACACACACACTAGCTGGACCCAGCGTACCATACACTATTAAAAAAAAACTCCCCCAAAATACCCGGTGGACCTCACAACAACCCTGTAAGGTAGTCTGGTGGATTTAAATTCCTCCTGCCCCTTCTCAGCAGCATTCCACACTTTTCCCAGAATTGCTGAGGGTAACTTCCTCTCTGTTACCCTGCCGCAGCAGTGGCTGGCAGTTGACTGCCTGGATCCCGTTGCACTGGCAGCAGTGATGTCCTGCTGCCACCACCAGTTGACTGCCTGGATCCCATTGCAGCCCATCACTGATGAATGGCTGAGGAAGTGAGAAGGGAGGGGCCCTTGTGAGATGGTGATGCAAATTGAGTGGATTGTGAGGTGGAGAGGGAATTTGCATGTGGGTGGTGATTGGTTGGGTGTGTTTCCTGAGCAGCCAATCAGCACACTGGGAAAGGCAGCATACCCAACAGACATATGTGTGTGTGTGTGTTAATTTAGCTTTTGCATGCATTCAAAGGCATATAGTGTGTGTTACTTTTGTGTTTCGGTGGCCAAAATGCATTTGCAAGTGAAAAAAGTCTGGGTTCCACTTTGCAACCGATTCCACTTTCTGACAGTACTCCAGTCCCTAACCTGTCAGATAAGGGAGGGGGGATTTCTGTAGTGTCATTTTCTTTGTAGGGAAGTAATTCCTTGCAATGGGAGATACTAGGAGTGTTTTTGCCATGATGAAAAGGATCTGAGAAACTTCTGTGGCAGCCTGTACCACAGCTTCGCTCTTAGGGCTATAAATTTCTAATTGGTGTTGTTATTTGCATGGTACTTTACAAAGCATAAGAGCTTACAACTAAAATAGACTCTGGGAAACCACAGATGAAAGAAAACAAGGAAAGGGGACATCAGAGAAAGGGGAGGGGAAATCATAACCTTAAAAATCACACATACACACAAACATTTCAGTAGCAGGTGCATTGAAGTGAATTGTCTGTGTGCAATAAAATAAAGTATTTTTTTTTAAATCAGAACATTATGCAATTAGCTATTGGGACATTATTGTCCTCATTTATATTTGTAGAATCCCTAGGATGTTGCTTGGTGCCAATTATGGTATAATAGTTCAGTCTACTTCATACTGAATAGGGATAGTTTGGACAGCTGCTTGGTATCATGGATAGAGGAAGAAGTGAGGTATTCTGGTTATTGTGTTTTCAGGCCTAGTAGAATAGAGACAACAGCCAGGTAAATATATCCACCTGCAACTTCATCATTGTTTTGAATCTACAATGATGGAGAATAGAGAAAACTTTTGAATCTACAGAGATAGGAAATAGAAAGCTATTAAAAGTATAACAAGAGCTTGTAGAGTTGTCAAGGAGTGACACTTGTTTTGGTGTCAATGAACACAATTAGTGTACACCACATTTCATACTTCATATTTAAAAATGAAAGCTTGATCTAAAGACAATATATACATTTTTTCATTGTCTCAAGTACACATGTTTCTTCTAACACAGCTTTGAATGTATTGTTTATATCATGATCTTTATCCCACTGAACAGGGAGGAAGGGTTAGGAGGCTACATCCTTATCTGTTTTACTACACTACTTAAATAATACTGTAAAAAAAAAGAATATAGAAGTGTAGATCTCAGATTGTTTTCTAATGCGGAGTCTGTAACTGGGCAGAGATTAAAATCCATATTTTTGTACAGGTGACTGTCCTATTACATTTTACATGAAAGACTACAGACAAATCAAATGTACTCTTGCTATTAATACATTTTGTATGTATATTTCAAAAAGCCACATCTTCAACTTGCATTTTTTTCTTCCATTTCCCCATCAAGATTTCATAAAGTGTCACTGGCAATGATTAATACTCCACTTAACATTGGTGCATAATGGCTTGCTACTACTTGTCAAGCAGCCTAAACAGGTCCCAGTCGACCTTGGAAGCTAAGCAGGATCAGCCCTGGTTAGAATTTGAATGGGAGACCACCAAGGAATACCAGGTACTGTAGGCTAAATTTAAGAGGAAGGCAGTGGCAAACCATCTCTGCATATTGTTTGCCTACGAAAACCCTACGAATTTCAAGCCTATGAAATTCATGGGGTTACCATAAGTTGGCAGGTGACTTGACAGCACATATGTAGGTACACACTACCTGTGGAAAGTGTGCGGAGAGGAAATGAGTTTTAACAATTTCACCTGGTCCACTGTCACCTGCCCCACTCTTCTAGAATAATCCTCATAGCCCTCTGGTGCAGATTCTCTGTATGTGTGTGTTGGGAATAGACAAAAAAACAAAACAAAAACAAAACACCTTCCCTGTCCTTCCTGTGGGATTCCATCACTGGATCAGAAACTTTCTATGGATGGAAGGAGATTTTCTATATATAAGAGGTAAATTCTGGACCTGAACCATTGTTTTTATAGTATATACTGTATGTCAAATTTTAAAATTAAAATCAAACAAATGCATGCATCATATGCAGTGCTTGGAAGAGTAATTTTTGGGACTTCAACTGCCAGAATCCCCCAGCTGGCATGTTCAGTGGCCACTGAAGTTTTCTGTCTCAGGCCAGAAATACAGGGTGTCTGCGGGAACTTAATTCAGTTGGACTGGCTACCTCTCATTGATTCTCATTTTGTTAGTTTGATATCTCAAAATGCAGGTTGTATTGGTTTTAAATTGTTTAAGGTGCCCCCCACCAGGAACTAAGGTGCATGCAAAGAGAGAGATATTTGTATGTTTCTCATGTATTTCTGCTTGTTGGTATTAGGGATCTATCTGTCTTCCGGAGAATAAAAAAGATGTAGTGTGAGAGATGAAGTGTTAAGAAAAAATAAAGTTTGAACAGAAATGTTTTAGTTCATATTAGGCCAGAGAGTGGACTGTTTTCACATTCCCTTTATCTTCTTTAATGGGGATTTTATACTGAGGAGAGAAGCTTTTGAAGGAGTCCTTTGGATGTGGCTTTCCTCTGCATGTACATCACTTCCCACACAGCCCCAACACATGAAGTGTAAGCAGTTCTTAAATCTGGTATGTGTGTCATTAGCATTTTTCTGTCATGCATAACTAAAAGTAGGATGTAGTCATGCTTTCATCCCTTTATTGTACACTACAGAGATGCCCAATTCTTTATTAGGAACACACACACTGACAAGTAAACATCACTAGGATGTCAAATTTCATCTGCTGTAGCTCAGTGACTTGGTATTGTACTGATAAGCTGGACAATCGCCCTGGAGCATCTAGGGAATAACTTCTGGAATATCAGTTTTTGTTGCATCAAATGAGCAAATATTGTTGGGATCCAGAACTTTTCCTACAGCCAGTTCCCTGTGTGTGGGGGTGTGTGTATGTGTGAGTAGCATTCTACTGGTAATAGCAGTGTTGCTTGGGAAAGGTGAGTAATTGCCATGTGGAAATGTAGTTGCACAAATGGCAGAAGCACCCATTACTTAACAGAACTGGAACCTATAGATGTTACCGAGGTTGCTCTGCTGACTAGAGGACATACTGGACTAGTTTCTGCAGTGGGAAGCAGAGGAGGCTGGGTATCTATATTGTGGGCCTGTTCTCTAGTGAGAATGAATTATGACCCTTAATCTACTGCACAGGGGTAAAGGCATCTCTATTAAAGACTTCAGGCACCAGGGAAAAGAATTAAGGGAAATGAGCAACATGTCCTCACAAGGAGAAGAGTCCAGTGATTTCAAGCAATACAAAAAGCTATTTGTGAATTGGCCCTCTAGGATGGTGGTCCAAATAGAGGCCAGAAGAATGTGTTGATCAACTGAGGTGGCTAAAATCCAGGGCGAACGACTAGAAGGGCTGCAGCCAGGCTAGAAGTCAGGCATTAAACAGCCCCTCATGGGATCCTTACATTGGATGAGAAGGTGAAGGAGTCAGACGTGTCAAAGCTGAAACAAAGACCAACATGAGTGTCAGGAGCTTCTGACTGTACCTGGGGTATAGACAAGTTAGTGAGGATAAATCCAAACAGGCATTATCCTTGCATGTGAGTCCTTCCTGAATCTTTGTGAAGAAACGCCAGAGAGAGAGAGCATTTGAAGGACAGACTGAGGGGTTGTCTAAATGGTGAAAATACTCCTAATAGAATTCAAGGAGAGTACAATTTGTCTAAATGTCATCCCACATCAATCCACCGTATGCAGGAGGTGGGGGCCACATCCACCAAAAACTCTGCAGGAAAAGCCTTCACAGCTTTTCCTTAAGTTTTTAAAAAGCTCTGTGGGGAATGTGCGTTCCTGCTCGTTAGGACAATCTGATATTCATTTGAATGCACATTCAAATGAATGCACATTCATTTGCATTCCTGAAAAGAGCGGAAGTGAAAAGCTGATTGGTTGGATGTGTGCAGGGGTGGAGCTTGCTAACAATGCAAGCGTCTGGAAACATGATCGTGTGCTTAGGCGATGAAACAGCCTCCCCTCCCTTTTCTATTTATTTAAGAGGAACATCGCACTTCCACACCTTAGATGTGCTTTTAATAAAAATACTGTTTGGTGGCAGCAACTGGTGAGAATAAAAATGTGACTAATTCACTCATGCCCACCATCTTGATTCTCAGGCATGCCCATTGGAACAGCAAAAGTGGATAGCTTTGCATGCCTGTGATTTTGCCAAAAAAATGTTAAGACAAATCAAAGCTGCTTCAAATTGGTGTTAGTGTGCATCAATCCACATTTTCCCCCTTTGTATAGACAACACCTTAGGGGTAGTCCAGATGGTGAAATAAATCCTCATGGAATCCCACGTGTCCAAATGAGATCATGCAGCTTTCCGTTGATTTCAGAGGGAGGGGGAGCAAAAATCAGGTAAAGTCCACAGCAAAAGCCACCGGGACTTTCCCTGAGCTTTTTGACAACTGTGGAGGAAATGTGCACTCCCTCATGTTAGGACAACCAAATTGCATCACAGTGCATTGCTGAGCAGGATAGTTGATTGGTCGGACATGTGCAGGCAGCAGAGCTTCCTAAGACTGCCGATCGTGGATCTGCCATGTTGGATTGTCGCCATCGTGATCACGCTGAGGTAATGAAATAGGAAGTTGAAGGCTTTCACGGCCGGCATCCATAGATTTTCCTTGGTTTTTTTCCGGGCTGTGAGGCCATGTTCTGAAATAGTTTCTTTCTGACGTTTTGCCTGCATCTGTGGCTGGCATCTTCAGAGAATGGTTGGGTAGAAGTGCGTGTGGAGTTTATATGCTGTGAACCCCAGTTGGGGAGTATATGTAAATTTGTATAATTGAATGTTTAGTTTCTGGGTATAGAAATGCAAGGCTGATTAGTGTCTGTTTGGCTCATGGTTAGTTGATGGGCCATTATCAGCTGGAAATCCTCTTGTCCCTGGGTGGAATTCCTTTGTAAGTGTTGAGTTTTGATTCTATTGTTTTTCAATACTGGAGCCAGATTTTGTTTACTTTTAGGGTTTCTTCTTTCCTGTTGAAGTTGTCCAGGTGTTTGTGGATTTCAATAGCTTCTCTGTGCATTCTGACGTGATAGTTGTTGGCCTGGTCCAGAATTTCTGTGTTTTTAAATAACATTTTGTGTCCAGGTTGGTATATCACATGTTCTGCTACTGCTGATTTTTCTGACTGGCCCAGTCTTCAGTGTCTCTCATGCTCCTTGATTCGTATTTGCACACTGCATTTAGTGGTCCCTATGTAAACTTGTCCACACTGCATGGTATGTGGTAAACTCCTGCAGCTGTGAGAGGGTCTCTTTTGTCCTTCGCTGAGCATAGCATTTCTTGGATTTTCTTGGTTGGTCTGTAGATTGTTTGGAGGTTGTGTTTCCTCATCAGTTTCCCTATTCTGTCACAGGAGGAAAATCTAATGAAATAGGCTTTCTTTGTTTTTTTAAAAAAAATTATTTAAGCAGAAGCAAGGTATTTAAGCAAGGTTCTTCTGTACCTTGGATTTAGTTTTTTTTAAAAATATTATTTGGCGGGGCAAGTTGGAGAGTACAAAATTTGTGGCTACCATCTTGATTCACTGGCATGCCTCCATGTGAACAGGAAACATGGAGAGCTTTGCACATCACCCATCTTGTGGAAAAGTTGTTGAGACAGATGACAGCTGCTGTGGATTGGCATTTCTGTGCACCATTTCACATTTTATTCCCTCGTCTAGACTGGCCATTAGACAATGGCAGGTAATACATAGTGAGAGGCAAGGCTTAAAACCTGAATATAGGTGAATGCCCACTGGGAAGGAGGTGTCAGGCTTGTAATATTTGGTTTGATTAGAACAGGGTTTCATAACATGATTCAGGGGGTCTAATAACCAAGTACCCCTAAAAGGGTTTTTTTCCCTTAGGGAGGCAAGGGCCTTTTTATTTAAACAGGCTTTGGCTTTTAACTGGCTTAGGCACTTAAAGGTATGCTGTATCTTTTGCTCTGTTTTGAATATGTTTTAAACTGTTTTAATTTAAAATGTTTTAATTGGCTTGTTTGTTTCAGTTATAAAAACTTTTGTATTATCTATTGTTCCAGCTATGTTTTGCTTTAATTTATATGGTAAACCACTTTGCTTCCCCTGTTGGGAGAAAGGCTATTTATCAAATAATTAAATGAAGAAATTTAATTCCTATTATTTTGAACTTCCCCAGTCACAATGAATTTGAAGGTAAAATTTTACGTTTTGTTCATTGCCATTTTTTTTGTTTTCTTTCTAGGCTTATGTGAAGGAACTCCATTTCCAATACATGCAATAAGATATATGGCATGCAAAATGCTATGTGTATTTTGGCAGGCCTTAGTAATGCTTAGACTCAGTGCATCCTGTGGTCACCATCTGCTTTGCACTGTGGAATGACGCAGGGGGATTTCTTCACTGTTTCTGTCACAGAAGCTGAAGCTTGAGTGTCAAAGAGAGTGGCAGGCCTGGTTACAGGTTTCTTTTAGAAACTGCCAATTCGTGAATGCTATGCCATTCTGATTTAACACACACACATACACACACTCACACAGTCTTTCACTGCAGCACAGAACTTGACAACCCCCAGATAATTCTTCCAAGTTTTGTTTCTCAGTCATCCAGGAGGCAGCAAACCAAGCAGATTTGCTCTAGAATTCTGGAAGACCCCCCCTCCCAGTGATTTCTCTTGCAAGTAGTTCATGATTATTCTCACTTCCCTGATGGATTAATGAAACATCCTTGCTAGCTTGTTCACAGCTGGTCACAGCCTGTGTTCATGGGCTGAAGAAGCAACTTGAATCTCTCATTCCTAGGAGCTCTTTAAATCCCTGTAGAAACAGTACATACAATTTGTTGATGGGTTCCTTAAAACATTTGCCACCATTTTGTTTCCTGTTCTGTATACAGTTGACCCTCTCTATCTGTGGATTCTGTATTCAAGAATTCAACCATCCATGGCTTGAAAATATTCTCCCCCCCCCAAAAAAAATAATAATCCAAGATGCAAACCTTGATTTTGCCATTTTATATAAGGGACACCATTTTACTATGCAATTGTATATAATGGGACTTGAGCATCCATGGATTTTGGTATATTTCTGGTGTTATAGTTATTTGGTTCCATGTTTATTGTCTTGTACAGTTGCCCTTCCACATTCGTGAACTCAGCATTCATGGTTTTGAGTATTCGCAATTTTGCGAGGGCCCCCCGCCCTCCCAAAACCGCGACACGGGGCCTCTGGAGGCCCCATGAAGGCCCGGGGAGGGAGGGGGGAGAGCCGGGGAGGCCTCCACAGGGCCTTCGGAGACCCTCCGGAGTCTCTGTGAAGGCCCTGGGTGGGAGGGGGGAGGGCCAGGTAGGCCTTTATGGAGCCTCCAGAGGCTCCATGAAGGCCCTGGGTGGGAGGGGGGAGGGCTGGGTAGGCCTTCACGGAGGCTCCGTAGGCTCCGTGAAGGGCCTGGGTGGGAGGGAGGAGGGCCGGGGAGGCATCCACGGGGCCTCGGGAGGGTCTCCTGAGGCCCCATGAAGGCCTAGGAAGGGACTGGGGAATCCTTAGAAAGCGACTATGGGGCCTCCGGAGGCCCCATGGTCGCTTTGGCGGGGGAGGGGGAGAGGAATCATTATTCGTGGATTTTTCACATTCGCGGGGGTCTGGGGAACCTAACCCCCGCAAATGTGAAGGGACGACTGTACATCTAGTATATTTAGCACCCCACCTTGGCACTAACTTTCCATGCCAGTGTGCTTTCAAGAGGCAAAAGACTATGCTAATGGTGACATTGCTACTGGTAGGGTTTCCTAAGTCAGACAGGCTTGTGCTGGACGCCAAAGTGAACATGCCAAACCGCTACTGGACAATGGCAGTAGTGGATGGTGACATCTCAGAGACAATGGCAGTTGCACTACAGCTAACTCTGTGTAGAAGAAAATAGTAGTAAATTGCTTCTGAATATCTTTTTACCTTGAAAACTTCATGATGAGGCAATCCAACAAATAAATGGGTTCTAGAGAAAATCAAGCCTGAATGTTTACTAGGATACTCAGACTGGCAGGTGAGGGTGGCACAGCAAAGAAGAGAATGATGAGGTCCAGACAATATCACACCTCAGCTGTGACACATCTTGCTATTGTTGGGGCTCTAATATTTATACTCTATTCCATGCCTTGAAGGGGCGAGTTAGTAATAACAAAGCTTGGATGGCTTTCCCATGGAATAGACAAAAGAAACTGAAACTCAACTGATAGCTTTAATTGCAGAGAGATAATAATAATAATAATAATAAATAATAACATTTTATTTCTATCCCGCCCCTCTGCAATGCAATCGGGGCGGCTTACAATATAAAAACTCCATAGTCCCAGTACCCTAGCCCACCCACCCCTTAAAATAATATTAAATTATAAAAGATTAAAATATACAGTAATTAAAAATATATAAATTAGAAAAAAAGATTAAAACATACAATAGTTTTTTAAAAAAACATTGACGGGCTTGCAACAACCTCATAAGGTTGGACAGGGGTGTGTGTGAGGAGAGATTTCCACAGGGTATGGAATGAGGAATGGTCACTTGATTGCTCAATTGAATTACAGTCGTCCCTTCACATTCGCGGGGGTTATGGGAACAAGACCCCTGCGAAAGTGAAAAAACCGCGAATAAAAGCAGCCTTCCTAAACACACACACACACACACACACACACACACGGAAACTGACCCAGCCTCTGAGCATTTAAGGAGGAAAGAAAATCACAGCCCCATGCTGTGAGCACGCAAGCAAAGTCCCCCCCTTGTCACTCCCCTCTGTGTGTTTTAACAAACTGAATGGCTTCTTTAAAACTCACATTTCGCCCCATGTCTCCTCATGGCCCAAAGTAAAGCACAGCGGCAAACTGAATTGCTTCTTTAAAACTCACATTTCGAACCTTTCCTACACACATTCACACACAGGGAAGGTGCGGGTGGGATCTCCCAGCAAGCAACCGGACCCAACCTCTGAGCATTTAAGGAGGAAAGCTTCCTGCTGGCCAAAAGAAAAGCACAGCCCCATACTGTAAGCACGCAAGCTTTCCTCCTTAAATGCTCAGAGGCTGGGTTGCTGGGAGATCCCACCCGCACCTTCCCTGTGTGTGAATGTGTGTAGGAAAGGTTCGAAATGTGAAGCAATTCAGTTTGCTGCTGTGCTTTACTTTGGTCCATGAGGAGACATGGGGCGAAATGTGAGTTTTAAAGAAGCCATTCAGTTTGTTAAAACACACAGAGGGGAGTGGCAAGGGGGGGAATTTGCTTGGCCTTAGACCCTCTGAGGCTGGTGTGGGGGTTGCTTGCTTGCTGGGATCTTCCCTGTGTGTGTATGTGTGCAGGAAGTTTTCTTCCTTAAATGCTCAGAGGCTGTGTTGGGGAGAGCAGGGTGGGGAAGGAATTTCCGCAAATACATAAAACCGCGAAAGTCAAAGCCGCGAATGTAAAGGGACAACTGTATTACTTGAAATGCCCAGGGCTGGAAGAAAATATTAGCACATACTCCTATAATGATCGGGTTGTTAACATAACATTGTTAACATCTCAATGGTTGTGGCTTGCAAACCCATTATGGAGGCTTTTGGCTTAATCCTAGCTTGGGCTTTCCTACCGTTATGTTTCTAAACACATCTCAGATCACCGTGACCTTCGACGGACCTCCAGTCTGCCTAAGCCAATGGCGATCCTGAAAAGTGTCCAATATGTCCAGTTATGGAATCTCACAGGGAGGGGCAGTAGGGCATGCTAACATCTGTTTAAAAACCTACAAAGAAGGAGACTCCACCACACTCCAAGGAAGTGTATTCCACTTCTGAACAGCTCTTACTGTCAGGAAGTTCTTCCTAATGTTTAGGTGGAATTTCTTTTCCTGTAGTTTGAGTCCATTGCTCCATGTCCTAGTCTCTGGAATAGCAGAAAAGAAGCTCGCTCACTCTTTGATATGACATCCTTTCACGTATTTAAACATGGCTGTCATGTCACCTCTTAACCTTATCTTCTGTAGGCTAAACGAACCCAGCTCCCTAAACCACTCCTAATAGGGCATGGCTTCCAGACCTTTCACCATTTTGGTCGCCCTCCTCTGGACACACTCCAACTTAATATTCTTTTTGAATTGCAGTGCCCAGAACTGGACACAGTATTCCAGGTGAGGTCTGACCAAAACAGAATAAAGTGGTACTATTATCTCCCTCAGTCTAGAGACTATGCTCCTATTGATGCAACCTAGAATCACATTGTCTTTTTTAGCTGCCACATCACACTGTTAACTCATGTTCAGCTTGTGGTCTACTGAGACTCCTCGATACCTTTCACATGTACTGTTGTCAAGCCAGGTGTCACCCATCCCATATCTGTACATTTCATTTTTTTTCTGCCTAAATGTAGTACCTTACAGTTCTCTCGGTTGAAATTCATTTGGTTAGTTCTGGCTGAATTCTCCAATCTGTTAGGGTCATTTTGAATTCTGACCCTGTCCTCTGGGGTATTCTCTATCACACCTAATTTGGTGTCATCTACAAATTTGATAAACATGCCCTTTGTTCCATCATCCAAGTCATTTATAAAGATGTTGAATAGCACTGGGCCCAGGACAGAACCCTGTGGTACCCTACTGGTCATTTCTCTCCAGGATGAAGAGGAGCCATTGGTGACTACCCTTTGGGTTTGGTTGGTCAACCAATTACAAATCTACCTAACAGTAACATTGTCTAATCCACATTTTACTAGCTTAATTGCAAGAATATCATGGGGGAACTTTGTCAAAGCCCCCCCCTTCATCTACCAAGCCTGTAACTCTATCAAAAAAAATCTTTCCCATTGTTTTATTTCTCAGTATCTATGCCAATTAAGAAGAGATTGTATGTGTGATTGTTTACTCCATACCTGCAGGATAGGAAACCTTGGTATCTGAAGCTTGGCATATGTGCTGAGAGGACCCTATGGGAATGCAACTGAGATTCCCTTTTTTATTACTGTAATAAATTTTAGTTAATTTAAATTTTTTTTGCAACCTGCTGTATGTTTCCAGTCAATAGGTGTCAGACTTCTTTAGCCATCTAAGACTTCTTTAGCCAGGCCTTGCATATTTAGTTTTCTAGGCTTCTAGAGAGTTGCCTATGAGCCAGAGGCATGATAGGAAACCACATGCCGGACATGACTGCTGCCCTCCCCAGGGCTGTTGGAGTCCTCAAAAAGTTAAAAAAAATAGAGCGTTTTTGGCATTTGGTAGAGTAGGCAGGTAGGTGGTGGAAACAGCTCAATATGTACAATGGCCAAAAGAACAAAAAAGTAGTGAGAAAGTAGAAGTGTGGGAAAGAACAGAGAGAAAGAGAACTCTGGGATGGGAGAAGAGTAACATCACCTGGGTGGGTGGTGAGGCAAGAGATAGAGCACTTGCTTGGGTATGAAGAAAGACTGCCAATGTCTGTAGGAGAGAAAGAGTACAAATGTTTGTGTGCGGGTGAGGGAAAAATAAGAAGGTCTTAGCAGGTGGGAGGGAAAGAGCACAACGATGTGGGGTGGGGGATACTAAGTGGTTTCTAAGTAATTTGAAATTCTTCTTGTTATCATACCCTCCAACATTACACAGATGAAAATGGGGACGTGTGGCCATGCAACATCAGAGTGTGGTCGAGAAGGCAAAATTCTAAACCAGCCATCAAATCACTACACTGCACTGGCTTCCTATTTCTACTGATACTTAATAAATGATATTAGCATTCATATGACTTTGTGCAATGCTTTTACATCTCCCATTGCCTTGAAACATCCAGTCCAGTTTATCCCTTTCGACTTGGGGAAGTATTCTCTTACATCATTAAAAGCATGTTTATGATAAACTGCATTTGGTCCGTTGCTCATTGTTGATGTCGGTGAGTATTTGTAAGGTGCTGTCTCCTTATCAAAGACTGATGTGATCCTTAGATTCTTTGAAGCTGACAGTTTATGTAATTAAATTCTTACTTCTTTTTCTATATCTGTGGAATTTTGCATGCCAAAATGTAGCTGAGATATGTCAAACAGCACAAATCAGTGGTACAATACATTAATCAAGTGCATGAAGAAACAGCAGGAGAAAAAAGTGATTATGCAGTGTTATATAAGCATTGATCTTTACTGGTTTGCAGTCTCTGTTACTACTTATCATTCCCTTTTGACTTCTAAACCCAGAGAGAATAAAATTATACTCTTTTTAGGCCTGTCTGGTTATGTTTCAAAAGAAAAAAAAAGAATTGGCAGTAGGGATTTTAATATTCCTGTGACTAAATGTAAATCTCAAACTTTGATAAAAGATTCTAGTCTAAATAGCTTTTAGATAATCCTCTTTCTCCTTTTTCTTTTATTTGTGTTATAGCCATGCATTAAATTTTACTCTGTGCCACAGCCATGCACCAAAATAGGAGTGGTCATTCACTTACTAATCCGAATTTGTGGTTGTTAAAAAAATGTGCTAGAGCAGTGGTTCTCAAACCTTGGTTCTCCACATGTTTGAGACTTCAGCTTCGTGGTCTTCTGGAAGTTCAAATTCAAGCTGAATTCAGGACTTCTGGAAGCTAAAGTCCAAAACATCTGGAGGACCAAATATTCAAAATCACTGTGCTAAACAACCATGCTTTCCTTTCCAGTCAAAAGTTGTAATTTTGTGTATGAAAGTATGAAGAAATACCTTTATGTATATATAACCTTTTGACTGGATGTATATATATATATATATATACCTTTATGTATATATATATTAGAACAACAACATGGATGCACAGTTCACCCTGTGCACCCTGTAACCTTTATGTATATATATAAGGTTAGTGGGAATTTGTAGCTTAGCATATTTGCAGGACACCTGTTTGGCAAAGGCTGCTCTAGAACAGTCAAGAAAGAAAACTCAGGAAGGGACTATGGAGATAGGCCTCCAAGGGGACCTTTCACAGTACACAGTTATAGCACCTTGATTCCACTTTAGCTGCCATGACTGCATCCTGTTGAATCCTTTTTTTTTTTTTTTTAGTTTGGTGAGATACTAGAACTCTCTCGGTGAGAATTCTAAGCACCCCTCTCTCTAAATTGCAAACCCCAAGATTCCATAAGATGTTTCTGTGACAGCTAAAATGGAATGATAGCATTCGAATTGTGTAGTGTGAAAGGGCCCTAGATACAGGGTGCACAGGGTGAACTGTGCATCCATGTTGTTGTTCTAATAAAATATAAGCCTTCTCTACTGAACACCTCATGCTTGCCATAACAATGCCATCTATTTTGCTCCTTTATAACAATGGCCTCTTCACCAATTCTTTGGGCTGTTCCTACAAAATGGAGCACGTTTTATAAAATGTTGCTCTAGTCAGACATTCTTTCTCTATTGGTAAAGGAGAGGATCCAGCCATCCCTACCAAAGTAAGATTATCACTTTTGTAAACAGAGCTGGGAAAAGTTACTTTATTGGCCATGCTCTCTGAGGGTTGGGTGTGTCTGGGAGTTGTAATTTAACAACATAACTTCTCTAAGCTCTGTTGGATAACTTACAAACCAGACCTTTATTTGCTTGATATTGAAATGGTGACATCCTCCATATAAATTTCTTCTGTTCCTTTTGTTCCTGAACTCACTCCTGACTTTTAATGACATACACAAAATACTATGTCCTTGTTTTTCTTGATTTCTTTTAAAAAATCTACTCAATTCTGTCTCAGTGAAATTTGAGTCTGGGCAGCAGGGTGGTGGTGGTATATTTTAATCGGGAACATGATCATTATCAAATTTCTCTTACTCTGACTGATTATAGCATCAAGAGGGGAAGCTTGATTAGCTGCTCTTGGTAAAGGGCTTTGCTGAGGTTGTAGTCAGACAGCTGCAGTAAAGGTGGAAATGATAAATCTTTAAAATATAAATTTATTCTCACTCTATAATCATCAATTACCAAATGCCATTAAAAAAACTTCTATTTTTTAAAGACAGGATTTTCTATCATCAAATATTTCAGGAAATGTATAAATTGTAGGTATATTCTGCATTTCTATTAGCATTGGTTCAGTGCAGCAAATGCACAGAAATTAATAGTAATTTATATAACAAATAACATACTATGGCTATGCACCCATTTTTAATCAGTTGCTCTTTGCTGGGGATTAAGCTTTCCTGGATACTTTTTTTCAATCCAGCTAAGGAATCATCTGTACCTAAGTGGTACCCCATGTGCTTTTAACTTGCTGGATCAGGAACTTCAGACACAAATCATAAATGTTCGTTGAAACACTCACCAGTCTTCCCAAAATAAAAGGATATTATGAAGCTAATCAGTTGAGATATGTTATAGAAGGAATTGTAGGACAGGGGGATTTAGAATGGTTAGAGATAGAAACAGGGAGAATAGAAAAGAGAATATAGAATATATTTTTTGATAATTTTACAAAAAAGGAAATTAAAGGAATTGAGAACCCATTTCTGCAAAATATATGGGAAATATGGTATAAATATAAGAGAGAATTTTCAGTATTAACACCGGTTATAATGGAAAAAAAATTCCCAAATAATTTGAAGGAAAAAATGGGAAAGGAATTAAAGAAAAGAGGACTAGAAAAAATAGAGGGATGGATAGGATGGATGAATGAGAAAGGGAGTATAAGAGAGAACTTATGTGGAATGAAAAATTCATGGTTTAATTGCATACAGTTAGAACAATGGATTAAAAATTGGAAAAAGAATAATAAAGAAATAAGGGAATTTACAAAATTTGAAAATTTGGTTAAAAAAAGGTGAAAAGAGGGATGATAATGAAAGTATGAAAGGTATTACAAGTGAATTATATAAAATATTGATAAAAAATAAGGGAAAAAAGACAAAGGGGAATATTTAAGGAGAATATGGGAGGAAGATTTGAAACAAAAAATTGGAGATCATGAATGGGATAAGATATGGAAACAAAGACATCTAAAAAATATGTCGATACGGATAAAAGAAAATTATTATAAAATAATATGGAGATGGTATTTGACACCAGCAAGATTGCATAATATAGATAAGAATAACTCTAAATATTGTTGGAGAGGTTGTCAAGAAATAGATACATATATGCATATGTGGTGGAATTGTAAATGTGTACAGCAGTTTTGGGAAATGGTTTTTATAGAAATAGAGAATATTCTGAATAGAAATATAGAAAGGAAGCCGAGCATAGCATTGATGTCAATTTATAATGAAGAGAATGGGAACCAAGCAGAAAAGGATTTAATAACAAATTTATTAACGGCAGCAAGATTAATTATAGCAAGACATTGGAAAATGCAAATAAATGTACAAGTGGAGGAGTGGTATAAAGAAGTATGGAAGATGGCAATAAATGATAAGTTAACATGTAGACTCAAAGTAAGAAGAGGAAGTTGGAAAGAAAGTGACTTTGATAAAATTTGGAATGTATTTGTTAAAAAAGTATTACAGACAAAAGATGGGAGGTTACCTCCACGAGAAGAAATGAGATTCTGGAAAGATTAGGTAAGGGATAATGGCTCCAGTGAAGGGGAGCACTGAGGTGGTGGTGGGGGGTAGGGGAATTAATATTTTTGAATAGAATTATAATAAAGAATCCATGTTAACTTTTGAAACTAGTTAATAGAAAAATTGTGATTTTATAGTAATTTTATGTGTTATAACTAAGTATTGATTAGATAATATAATGTATGATTATAAAATTAATAAAAAGATATTAAAAAAAGGAAACACTCACCAAAGCTATTTATATACACTGTATTGCTTTCAGACAGCTGCACTTTCAAATGGCTATCAACATTTTTATGTGATAAACCTGTGATAGGTTTATCACAGAGAATACACACTCCCCTTAATGTCTAGATTGACCTTCATTCAGGTTACTGATCCATCTAGGACAGCATTGTCTGTACTTGAATGGTATCAGCTGCCTAGAGTTTCAGACAAGGTCTTTTTCACTAAGGGCTTCTTAATGTCAGAATATGGCAATTCTTCTCCAGTCCCCATGCCAAGGGAGAGCAATCTCAGGGTGAGAGGCCACTGCATTGAAAAAATGGATGTGTATTTTTGTTGTTAATCACCTTTGAGTTGGCTTGGCCTTATAGTGACAGTATGAATGAGAGAGTTCCAAGACACTCTGTCATCAACACATCTGCTCATGTCCTGCAAACTCAGAGCCATGGTGCCAGCCACAGATGCAGGCGAAATGTCAGGAATAAACTCTTCCAGAACATGGCTTCACAGCCTGGAAAAAACCCACAAAAAACCTATGGATGCTGGCTGTGAAAGTCTTTGACATTACTCAGAGCCATGGCTTCCTTCATTGAGTCTATCCACCTGTGGTCTTCTTTTTCAACTGCCTCCCACTTTACCAAGCATGCTCAACTTTTCTAATGAGTCCTGTGGTGTCATGATATGATAGCCTCAGTTTGGTGTATATGTGCATATATCGAGAGAGAGAGATTTCTCATTTCTTAGCCTTGGTGCTTTCTCTTTGAGTGGCATACTCTGTGGCCCTGTGGCTGATGCTTAATGTATTATGCTTAATGATATCACCATGGACTGCTACCTCTGACATCACTGGGGAGTGTCCCGTGACATCTCAAGAGATCATCCGTTTATCTCAGGTTTTACCCCTGAAATCTCAGCTGTGAAGGGAGAATTTTTATTTTGCATCTTATGGGATCTTATTAGGTCAGGTGGAGTGGGGCGGGAGGGGGTTGTTTGGTTTGGGAACATGTACCATCCTCATGAAAGCAGTGTTCATGCATAGTGCATGGTCTCTGGGTGATTTAGGGTAGTTTTCACAGCTTCAGATCTTAAACCTGGTAGTTCCATTGACTGAAGTCCAGATTAAAAATGTCCTCAGTTCGGCCATGTAGAATTCTCTCTCATAGTGTGTATTGTCTTGCTGTGTTATATATTTCAAAATCTAAAAAATCAGAGGTATTAAAAAAAATCTAGTGTTTCTTAGGAATTAAAGCAAGTCAATTTTGAATCTTTCTGCTGTAAATTGGCACTGAAGATTGATCACATTTTTGGTGTAGTCTCTTTGAAACTAAGATATTAGCTTGGTCCTTTTCTCTTTTTGGCTTTTGTGCTGAGCACAGAGTTCTTCTGTCTCATTTGAAATGCCAGCATTGCATTAAATACATAGGTTTCATCACCTAGTTCGATCTTTATATTTATCAATAGTCTTGATTGCACCACTTATTGCTTGATTGTCTGGGGGTAATTAATGCTTATCAATATCCTTGATTGTGGCACTTGAGCTTGTTAAAGGGCCCTTTTGTTAGATGGCATAGATTGCAGTTTGATTGCATTTCTTTTTGATTAGCTTAGGTTTTCCATCTCAGTAACTAGAGCAGCTTGCTGGCATTTGGGTGGGTGGGGGTGTCCATCATTTCTTTAGCCATGAAGCATGTTGATGCGTAGCATACAGGTGCATACCTGACCCATGCTGAAATGTGTGAATTTGAAACTTGAATGGGATTTGCACAGGAAGCTTGCAAGAGAAGACAGTTGGAGTTCTGGAAGTGTGAGTGCTTGCACAAATGTTTTCCCTTATTCCTCATGGAAAGATGTGGTTGACATGTGAAAAACAGGTCAAAAAGAAAGAAAGGGGTAAAATATAAAGGGAGTGCTGGAATGCTGTTAAACACTTCTTTGGAGCTTTGTTAACTTCTGTTACCAGGCAACAATTCAGTATTTATTGACATCTCTCCAATATTATATATTAATGATAACATTGCTAAACACTAAGCAGTTTTAGAGAGTTGAATTTTAGGGCTTGGATTAATGCTCAGATGCCATAGTGGGTATGAAATGCCCATCTCCTCCATATATTCCTGTAGTCTTGAGGGTGGGATCAGATATGCAGTGCTGGTACTTCTTGTCTTCAGCTGTTTCCATGTAAAATTTGCATCATTTCTGGACTGTGTTTTTGGCTTTCTCATGGTTTCTGGGCTTTCAAGCCTTAATAGGTAGAACTTTTATTACCAATGCAATGTGTGACAGCTGCAATGGTCTTTTCCAGGGCAGGCTGAAACCTACTTGTTAGGATTCTGAAGAATATAAACTATGTATATGAAATGATAGTACTGTATTGGGTTACTCTTCTCAAAATTGTATTGGGTTGAAATATATTAGGTTGGACCTACACTTTGCTCTGCTCTTGAGTGCAGGAGCATCATGAGCAGAATACAACTTCTGCTCAGAGAAATGGGGTGGAAGGATAGATTTTTGCTGGCTTTCTTTCCCTTCTCAATGTCACCTCCATGCTGTTCCAGAGGACACTCTTGGGGGCGTAGACGGCTGCAGATTGAACAGGAAAATTGACCAAAAAACAAAACAGAAAACTCCTCTTCTCCTGTCCTTCCAGCAGGATTCTTCTGCAGGATCACAAATCTCACTTAGGCTGAAGTGCCTCTTTCATCTTTGGGAGGCAAAGTCTGAACCAAAGATAATAACACATGTTCTTTCAATGGTATTTTATTTTGGATGGGAAGTCAGTGTACATTTAAAATACCACAACTGTTTCTAACATATAGTTACAAATTATATTGATTGTAACTAGCATGATTGCATAACTCATTGCTTTACTATTACAGTATATTCTCTCTGTCTTATTTCCCCTCCTCAGATTGCATGTGGTTCAGAACACAATCTAGCAATAGTTGGTAAGTGAATTAATTTTTATTAAAGATTTTGAATATCTTTTAATTAGAGGCCAAAGGAAGATATACCATGTTCGTACACCAAGCTTATAATTTATGCTACAACCAAGCAACTGGGGAAATTAATGTTGTATATCATATAAATAATATGAAATGTGAAAATGAGAATGGTTAGCAAAATGCTGACTCAAATAGAAGTTTGGGTCAAAAGTCTCACTGACCAGCAGTCAAGGATTTCTTTCTTTTTAACATAAATCTGCAGATTTCAGTTAACTTCACATAGGAATATTGATCTAATCTTTAAAAAGTTGCTTGGCAAACTAGAAATGCACTTTTGGTTGCTTTTTTGAAGTGCAAAGTTTAGAGACAGAGTACTAAAATATGTAATGTAAGCTTTAAAATGTTTTTTTATTTGGATGTGTTTATTTTCCTATCAATAGTTTAAAAGTTAGCAAAACTTTATGAAAGATGAGTCTGTGTTATGTGCATGGAATTTAAATGAAAATGAACATTAGTGCAGAAATGTAGACGTATGTCCATGGTATATTCCTTGCATAGCCTGTAGAGCTAGACACATGTTGCCTACAAATCTGTTCAGAACAGGAATGAGTAGAAATGTAGGCATTGCTCAGAACGATTTCTCTCCAACTCCAAACTGACATTTTTGGCATCTTAGTTTTTTGGCCTCTGGAATGGGTTCTGCATTCCACCCTGGACATGTCTTGGGCCATCCTTGGCTGCCTAATGTGCTCTGAAGCAGAGCTGTGTTTCTTACTAAGGAAGCCTGTTAGCTATATCTTTGTATACCTTTGTTATCTGTACCTTTCCCAATCCTGCCAGTGATAGACAACTTCCAATGGTCTAGGTTCTATTCTGTTCCCCCAGGACATACTATAGGCTGTACACTGCACATTTAAAAAATAAAAATTGGAACTGTCTAGAGGTCCACTTCTGGTTATGTTTTTCAGCTTTGTGTTGTGTGTGCGGATTGAGGGAAGGGAGCCTGAATTATTTTCTGCACTGATCTACAGCTGTTGGAAGCTGCCAGGAGTGGGAAAATCCATTTTCTGTGGGAATCTTTTTCAGTATAGGAGAGCATCCATGGGAGGATGGTAAGCTGCAAGTGTAGCCTTGAGTGTTCCATTTTGTCTATCTAGGGCAGGGGTAGGAAACTGTCTGCGGACCTGGGATCAGTTCTTCCCCCAGATCCCCCCCCCATGAACCACTACTTCCAGAAAGCCAAAATACTGCCATTTTTCTCTGCAGTCCCTCTCAAAATGGCCAGAGAAAGAAATAGATATAGGACCTGACTCACAAAACCAGTCGGGAAATAAATACTGTAAATAAATAAATAAATAAATAACAAATATTAGAAAGTTACAATAAATCTAACAAGCAATCAATAGTCCATATAAAAATACATAGACCAAACAATTTTGTAGCAATAGATGAGAAGACCAAATAATTTTGTAGCAATAGATGAGAAGGTCAGGAAGAAGACTGATGACCATGGATCCAAACAAGCCTTCAATAAAACAAGGGCCAGATGTGTTTTAACATTGTCATCGTCTTCAGTGGCTAGTATGAAAGAAAGTTCTTTATCATCTTCTAGTTCTTCCCACCAAACTAAGCCAAATACATCAGTGTATTCCTTACGGAATAAGAATAAACATAGTACCTTTTGCCTTCACTACCCACAGTTTCAGTTGTGTCACTTCCTATAGCCATTTTGAGAGGGACTGCAGAGAAAAACAGAGGTGTTGAGGGTAGAAAAGGGTTCTGAACTGCTTGTGTGTGATGGGGGTGAAGATATTTTTGCATGCTTTCATGAACGTGGTGAGCTTTTTCATGCTTTCATGAACGTGGTGAGCTGTGAATTTGGGGCACAGATTGCTTGAAAATCACACTTAGAAATTAAAAAAACCTTTTTTTGGGGGGGTGTTGAGGGGCTGTTGGGGGTGAAGATATTTTTGCATGCTTTCATGAACATGGTGAGCTTTCTTTGTGAATTTGGGGCACAGATTGCTTGAAAATCACACTGAGAAATTGAAAAAACCTTTTTTGGGGGGGTGTTGAGGGGCTTAAAGGGATAGTTGGAGACCCCAGGGACCACATAATTGGAGTCTAGACCCTGTAGGCTGCACTTTGTTTGTCTATCTGTGCTCTGGGAGTGAGGCAACTATCCAGAGTGGCTTTATGTGGGACTACAGATGGGAATAATAATTGATGAATCTCCCTCCACACACATAGACAGAAGTGCCTTCCATCTACACAGTTAAATCTCTGTAACCAGTTGTTGCTAATGAAACAGTTCTAAGGTCAAAAGATGCAGCTCTTAACACCTCAGGACTTTTATTTTTCTTTTTTCTTTGAAGGAAGGTAAAAGGGAATCTTGGGCCTGTTTGCTTCACAAGGCCAGCTTCTTCTCAATTAAGTTCTAGAATTCCAACTATATTAGGGTGAAAAGCATTGGCCCAGAAAACATTGCTAAAAGATTATGAAAGGTGTATTTCCATGGCAGAGTGAGCACCAATTGGGAACCGTAGCTGAGGCTGCCTGACAAACAGATCCCTCCACTATGCTGACAGTGTTATTTAGATGTTCGGGGCAGCCTTATAAAGGAGGAGATGTGATCATATGTCTGACTTATGATCCCTGGAGACTCAGTGGGCTGTCACGAGGAGATAATCATAAATTCTCTGCTGCTTTTTCATATGCCTCTCGTAGTTGGGGAGATTCTTTTAGTGCAGCACAGAGCATTAGTGTACAGCAAGAAAGCTCAGCAGGCTGGTCTATTACTTTTATCTATTATACATGATAAATTCTGCTTCGACTAGGTCTGCATTGTAAGAGCTTCCTGAAAGACCAGCATGCAGGCTTGTTAACAGCACTGTGTCCTTTCTTGTGGCAGTCCTAATCACATCCATTGGTTGTCAAAGAGCATCTAGCAGGGATTTTTTTTTCATAACAACTACAGATTCTTTATTAATTTTCACATGGATATGAATGGCTCATGAAAATTTGTCTCTGATTGCTGGTCTGGTTGCCTGTTATTGCTTTGATGGAAAGGGAACCTCTTTATTTTGGAATGGAAGCCTTTTGATAGTTATATAATCTTAACCAGACTATAAGCAAGTACAGTAAATATAAGCGCTTTATGGAACACGTGCAAATGAAAGCTGAGCAACATGTAAGAATAAATACGTGGGAAGTCTAAATACAGAGTCAGTTAATGGAACATAACTAACAAAAAGCAATTGCAGCAGGAATGGTTTGAGCTTATAGAGGTGATATCAAGGGAATCTGGTCAAAGCACAATTTGAACAAATATGACCAGTGTATGTTTACATTTATCTATGTTTATGCTCTTTGCCTCCAATGACATAGGATGAAAGAAATCCCAGTAGAAAGGCATGGATTTTACATATTGTACACAGTGGCAATTTTAAAGTAAATGACGAGTCAGCAAAATCCTCATTTGCAGCCAGGTTTTTCCCTCCTTTGTGATAGATACCATAAATTACTCCATTTGCTCCATCCTCAGCCGAGTTACTAAGGAATCCATTTAATTCTTCCAACTTTTATGTTTAGGGAATCAACATTAAAACATGTATTTGAAACACAACATAATGACTGGCGTAACTCTCATTCTTTTAAGATATGGAGCTGGAAAAATGAAGAATACAGGTTGAGTTTCCCTTATCTGGAATTATGAAATCTGAAATACAGGTTCCAGGACCCTGTGGATACCAAAATCTGTGTCTGCTTAAGTCCCATTATATATAATGGTGCATTAAAATGGCATCCCTTATATAAAATGATGAATAGCAAGGTTTACTTTTTGGAACATATATACTGTGTGTATATATATGTGTGTGTGTGTGTGTGTGTGTGTGTATATATATATATATATATGTAATTCTCAAACTGTGTTTAGTTGAATCCATGGATAAAGAATCCATGAATAAGGAGGGGCAACTGTATTCCAAAATCCAAAATTGTCCTCATGAGTGGCTGAGATAGTGATGCCTTCATTTCTTATGGTTCAATGTACACAAACTTTGTTTAATGTACAAAATTATTACAAATATTGTGTATAAATTACCTTTAGGCTATGTGTATAAGGCATATATGAAACATAAATTAATTTTGTGTTTAGACTTGGGTCCCATCTCCAGGATATTTCATTTTGTATCCAAAATCTGAAATAGTCTAAAGGCCAAAATATTTATGATTCCAAGCATTTTGGATAAGGGAGACTCAACCTGTATACAGATAAGGCCAAAGAGAAAACTTAAAACTAATTGGGACATCAAGTCTAGCATACGCACAGTGAACCAGATACAAGTGGAACAAATTGCACAGTGCAGTACAGTAGAATAAATACATGGTACATGGAAGCTTTTTTAAATGCAGAATTTATTTCCTTAGAAGAAGGTCATTATTGTATTTATGAAGTGTTCATTTATAAGACAGCCACTGGCTCAAGAAAGCACAGTAACAAGATTAAGTATGCTGGTTTCAGCCTTGACAAATGCCTGTAAGTCCTGTACATGTATGGAAGCCACCAGCAGTACAAATTTGTGCATTTTGGTGAATCACACACTACGCCTGGGAGCAGACCATCATTGTAATTTAATCTGAAGTTCTACATAGCTGAAGTAAGAAAAACAGATTCAGTGATTCTTTCATAAGACTTGGAGCATGTTGTCCTGTTCCTATCCCATTGTAGTGTATGCTGGAAAATATATTACCATGGTTACTCCAGGCTTGGGCAGGTAATGTTGTCTCATGCAGATGTGAAGGTGAAAAACAGATACCTCTCCCATGATTTCTGCTTAGAAACTGGATTCTGGCAAGGGACTACAATTGGTCTTCTATCTAGAGCTTCTGAGCTATTGCTTGACCATAACCCTACAGACTCTGTCTATAGGATTTTCCAAGATGGTAGGTGATTGTTGCTACATTTTGTTCAACACAGGAAGGGACCCTATTCACACCTTGTGAAGCTAGGCCCCTATATAACAGGGATGCCAAGATAGCCCCCTGTGTAAGTTCTTTTCCATTTTCATTCACCTGTAGCCAGGTGTGCAGAAAGTGCTTCTGTAGAGTTAAGGGGACCCTCCTGAGCCGTGGGAGTGTGCCCCAAATCAGGGAGAGGCAACTTGCAAAAGTGGAGCTTTTTCCAACACACAATTTTGGGCAGTCTCTCCTTCCCACCATAAGCTACCATGGCTCAATGCACCCTGTTCAGAATCTCTGGTACCCTAATACCTTTTTCTCTGTGTTATGTGTTAAATATTTCATCCCCATTTTTGCAGAGCAATATTTATTTTTTGATGCTGACAGAAATAATTCATGGAATTACGTATCTGTATATTAAATGGAGATATTCAATTTTCTGATGGCAAACTGCATGTAACATATACTTCACAGAGTTCTAGAAAATCTGCTAGATCTAAGTATTTTAAAGGCATTATTGAAATACATCTTTACAAAAATTCATTACATTGGATAAAATTGTTAACATAATAGGTCTATGCTGTAGCAGGAACAGGAGAGAGGAATATACTGTATGTTCCTTCCCTCCACTTCCATTTACAGTACTGTGGAAAGTACGTATTTCTGTTTACTTATGAAAAGAGTTTCATAGAATCATAGAATCATAGAATTGTAGAGTTGGAAGAGACCACGAGGGCCATCCAGTCCAACCCCCTGCCATGCAGGAAATCACGATCAAAGCATCCCTGACAGATGGTCATCCAGCCTCTGTTTAGAGACCTCCAAGGAAGGAGACCCCACCACGCTCTGAGGGAGTGTCCACCTCCGGCTTCAGCCTCCTCAACTCAGCATGCAGTCCCCAAATAGCTTACTCCTATGGGGAAGGGACCCTTAATTTAATGCCTTAGAATGATTCGTTTACAGTTTGCCTGCCACATTTGCTGGGGTTAGGGGTGTGAGACCCCTGGGAGAGTGGAAAAACCACAAATATCTCTAGGCCAGCCCAAACCATAGTTAACACACAGAAAAAAAGTATGGATTCAACCCATCACAGATGCCTTCAAGGCAGTGGGGTTCCTTCACAAGGCAAAAGCAGGCGACTGGCAGGGCTTGCCACCACCTCCAATGTTTACATATTTCATTCTTCCCTGTTCATGTCACCTGCTTCGACTAGTTCCTTTTTGGAACTAAAGCTTCTTTGGGCTTGGTCTCCTTTAGTACTAGTTATAATGCAATCTACCTCTTTAGAATATGAGGAAGACATGAATGAGAGAATTGAAAAAAGATGAGATAGGTGCTGAGCAAGCCAGTGGGGCGTAATGGTTTGGGTGTTGGACTAGGACTCTGGGAGACCAGGGTGTTTCAGTACATGAAGTGCCTTTCCTTGTTTATTGGTATTTTCTGAAACTGTGGCTGCTGCCACACTGCAGAAATAATGCAGCTTGACACCACTTTAACTATCATGGCTCCATCCTATGAAATCCTGGGATTTGTAGTTTGTTGTGGCACCAGAGCTCTCTGACAGAGAAGGCTAAATATCTCACTAAACTACAAATCCCAGTATTCCATAGCATTGAGCCATGACAGTTAAAGCAGCGTCAAACTGGATTATTTCTGCAGTGTGGCAGCAGCCTATTTAGATCTAACACTCCTATGAGTTTTAGTTACATTTATATTGTTCCTTTCTTTCAGGGAGTAAAGTGGTATATAGTCTTCTTCTTTGCATTTTATTCCCACAGCAATGCTGTGAGTTGCCTTTTTAGCTTTGCAGAGATTTGAATCTGGTCCTCCCACCATTTCTTACGTGTTACACACTGTCCACCTTTTAGGAACATGGGAGGAAGTTTTAATCAACACATGTTGTGCCAGTTTTAGAATGTCTGTCATTAGCCTTCACAGACCAGATCACTATACACATAACTTCTAAAGGAGAAATGAAATGAAATTGAAATTGAAATTAAACAGCAAGCACAAATAACAAACTAGCATTGTAAAATACCCAGTGTCTTCAGTCTCCTCATTGCCACACCCTATTGTCAGCATGTTTTTTTGACAGTGACAATACATTGTTAGCAGTTAGTTTTAAGGGCCTAAATACCCTAAAGGCACCAGATCTCAGATCTGATCTTGGAAGCTAAGCAGGGTCAGCCCTGGTTAATACTTGGATGGTAGACTTCCAGTGAATACCAGATACTGTAGGCGATATTTCAGAGAAAGAAATTGGCAAAACCACCTCTGAGTATTCCTTGTCTAAGAAAACCCTATGAAATTCATAGGGTTGCCATAAGTTGACAGGCAGTTTGAAGGCGCTCGCTCACACACACACAGAGTTAGTTTTAAGAGACAGACGTACCAATGCTCCCTTCCATAGCAAAAATTCTGTTATATTTGTCATTTAAGAGTGGTATTATGGTCTTAGTGTCACTCACCTTCAGTTCACATATTCTTCTTTTGATGGCAAATGCTGAGGAGTTGGAACACAATTGATGGAATCTTTTGTACATTAACAGGTGTTATGCAACACTTCTTCCCACTCACCCATCTATGTCTTGAACTGACTGGATTCTATGATTGAAGTAAATATAAAATTATTCATGGTGTAGGAAAAAAGGCTTAGAACTCAAAATCATCCAATGAAGCTGTTGGTTGGAAGAGTCAGGACACATGAAAAAAGGAGTACTTTTTCACATGGCATTGTTGTGTTATTTGCCATCAAGTCAACTTTGATTTATGGTAATCCCATGAATCAAATGACATACATTTAATTTATAGATCTCACTGCCACAAGGCCTGGTAGTGACCTCTAGCACATGATTTTAATTACACAGTTTTGTTCATAATTGTGGCTTCCCATCACATGAATTGTTTGCCTAGGGAAAGGGAATCTAATCTAGATTGTGACTGTAGCATTGTAGTTGGGTGACTCCAGTTTACCCTTCTGCACTCTGCTGAAGTCTCAATCTGGAGTGGAATCCTATCCCTGAAATCTGGCCACAAATTTTGTTTGTAATGCAAGGAACCCCACTTGATGGCACAACTTTGCACTGAAACTGACATGTAGCCTGACCGCCCCCCCCCCACCCATGGCTTTAAAGGACGATTAATAAATTCCTGGAGAATGATACTAGCAATGACTTCTAGTCAAGGTAGTGATATGGAATCTCTAGGTTCAGAGGCAGTAGATTTCTTAACGAAAACAACAGACAGAGAAAAATCTCCAAACAAATTTATCAGCACGGTATTAGTGAAAGAGTAAGTGCTAATATAAAGCACATAACGAAATACAAAATAACAGAAGCCTATTGGCAATACTCAGAGGAAGGCAAATATCCAAATGGTTGTGTACCACAGAATAATTGACCAGGGATACAACATAAATCTCGAAGAATAGGAAAGAACTTGGAAAAAAAGATATACCTTAAGCTACTATTTAAGAGAATTTTTTTTATAAAATGCAGTATAGGTGGTACCTGATGCCCAATAAAATAGCTAAAATTTATAAAACTCCAGACAGTAAGTGCTGGAAATGTTCAGGAAAAACAGGCACTCAAATCTATGTGTGGTGGTCATGCAAGAAAACCACAGACTATTGGAATTGGATACATAAGACAATATCCATGATCTAAAATAGAAAAAAAATCCGAAAATGTACCTCTTAAGCATGGTGAAGGACGAGATGGAAAACAAATATGGTAAAATATTATTTTACATGACAACTGCTGTGAGAATAATCTACGCAAAAAAATGGAAAGAGAAAGAGGTACCAGATGTAACAGACTGGACTTTAAAGCTATATGAATATACGGAAGCAGATAAATTCACTTTTCTAATCAGAGATTGAACAATTAGATTAATTTAAGAAAGATTGGAAGGTAGTAATAGATTATTTAAAAGCTTCTTGGGGTAATATAGTGATCAGAGGGCTAGACTAATTGGAATAAGGGAACCATGGAGAAATAACAACAGAAAACAAACAAACAAATAAAAATAATATAGTAAACTAATGACAAAAATTATTTGAGACAATAAAGCTATACTGATATGGAAAGAAGTGGAAATAAGGGGGTATTCTTAAGTTTGTCTTAATATCCACTATAGAGGGAGAGCAGGAAGTCATTTTAATGTGTAACCTTTTAGGGTTCTGTGATTGTAGATGCTTATGTAAATTGAGGAATTTTTCAGAATGCTGCAGATTACTGAGTTATGTACTGTAGTTATTTGTTACCTTAATTTGTATTTTTGGTAGATTTTGTATTTGTTTTTTAAGTATTGCTTGTTTTTTTCTTGCCCCCCCCCCTTTCCCTGTGGTTGTTTTTTTTTGGTTGATGTACAGGTTTTATATTAATAAACAGAGAATTTAAAAAAGAAAAAAAGAAGAATTGACTGAGGCAACTTTTTGGGAGGTGTCCTTTTTTTCTTTTCTTTTCTTTTTTAATTTGGAGACCTTCCCTTTTTTCTTGTTGCTAGTAGATTTTGAAATGCCAGTAGTTGCATCCTGCTCATAGGCTTTGTAAAGGTTTCTGATGGTACTGTGGCAAGCAGGATGCCACACTAGAGAACCTTTTCTTTTGATCCAGGAAGGTTTTATGTCCTTATGGAGCTCAGTTAAAACTGATCAAATGCTAAATGTCTATTCCTTCACAAGGTGTAACATCAGCTGCCCTAACAAAATAAAATGCTTGCAAAACACATTCAGGCTCATCCTTCTGCAGTAAATACATTTGGTTTACACTTGCATGACACTAGGACAGTGTTAGAATGGCTTGGTAAAAGGCAGGAATGAAACTCTGTCCTCCTGGCACACAATACCTGTATATAAATAAGTAAAATGGGAAACGCATAGGGTGCAAGCCATGGAGAATGCTTGTTCTTGAACTGGGATTAAAACACAACTTTCTCCTTTTGATGTACAACGTTTCATAATGATAGACATGCTAATGCAAGTTGATTTTCAGTTTTTATGAAGTATTTAGTAGTAGACCATTAGACATTAAAAAATAAAGAGGGAAAAATGTAACAAGGTTTGACCAGTAATATAAGGTCAAAATAAAAAACATAATCTTAATACACTGCTGAAATAATTTTCATCTACAATGTAATATTAAAATTTCAGTCAAAGTAGACATTTCTTCAAATGTATGTTACAAAAGAACAGTCCTCAACAAGAGGTTTGAAACTACATGCAAACTACTCATGTTTCCATTCTCTTTTGCTGACTCTAAATATGTACCAAATGTAGGAAATAGCAATCATTCTGTTATGTTTCTCCATTGCTGTGGCTTCCTCTTGTAACTCTGTGTTGAATATGTTATGACAGAATAGAACTATTTGCACTTGCCTGATGGATCTATTCATCCATGTACTACTCAGATCAAGACAGAACGTGTCGTTTCAATAGACAGTGGTCAAATTTTCTGTTACTCCTTTGCAAATAAAGGCAAATAGAATCCAAAGATTGTAGGCCCCTGTGTCTGCATGAGTTATGTACTACAGGACAGGAGAGAACTAGAAAAAAATGATATATTCATTGGTTCTTGTTTATAGAAGTTCCTTAATCTAAAATAGGTGATCACCAGCAACAATAGATTAACTAGAGACCCACCAATTGATTGCACTCTTTCTCCATATCCCTTGTTCCCATCTTCCTCTCTCCCCTGAATTCTCCATATTTCTCCGTATTTCTTGATCCCATCTCCCTCTCCGCGCTGAATTCTAACAAGAAGCCTGAACTGGGGGAAAAAAACAACTGTAATATAGTGAAGAACTCTACTAACTCTGTAACTTGGATTTAAAATAGCATGACAGCAAAGAATCTTGTGGTATGTTAAAGACAAGCAAATGTATAACAACACATGTTTTTGTCTATATAGTTTGCTTTCTCAGATGCCTCAAGTGTCCTCAAGTTCACAGATTTACATGTACATGGTTGCTGGGGGTTGGATCTTAACTAGTGAGATCAGAGCGGAAAGAAATGCAGAAAGTACAAATAGCTATCACTACTTTAGCATAGGTATCATATTGCTGAGCTTACATATGTCCTGAGCGACTAAGATGTTTTTCACTTTGTGGCATGGGTACTGTAGTCTGAGAAATTCCTGGTTTAAAATTCTTGAGTTGTGAATCTCTGTCCAATAAATTTGAACAGATGGGGATATCTCACAAGCCTTGGCTGCAGACAGTGAATTTTGTAATGAGAGTAAGTCAGGAGGTATGTGTACTTTTTTCCTGCTTTTTATAGGTTTCTGCTATAAGATGGTGTTTATATGTCTATGTAGTTGCACAATATTTTTCTGAAAGTGAATCTGTTGTGCAGACATCTGTAAACTCAAACTGATGAGAGTTATTTCAAGTTTCATGGAAGGTACTGAATATTTTATTATCATGAGTCCAGATAATAAAGATTTCAGCAGTGTATCTCTTCTGCCTGGCTCAGTGTGTAGTTGGATACATTTACACTACAGTTGCCCCTTCACATTCGCGGCTTTCACTTTCGAGGTTTTGACTATTCACAGTTTGCTCAGGAAGTACCTCATTTAAATCAGCTTCTCTCCCTCGTACACAGGGGAGAGGAGCCAATTTAAACGAAGTGCTCATTGAGCAAACCATGCCACCTAACTCCCTGCTCTCCTGGGACTTGGCTCCGTTTGGGGTGCAGAGCCAAGCCCCGGGAGAGTGGGGAATTCAGGGGAAAGGGGCTTTTCAGCCACTCCCTCACCCTTCCCAAAGTGGCAATGTGGCTTTTCCAGCCTTGTCACGGCTTTGGGAGGGTGGGGTGAAAAGCCTCTGGGCTGCCCTCCCTCCACCCCCTCCACAGCCTCCCCGAAGTGGCTACAGGGCTTCAAAGCCCCCCAGCCACTTTGGGAAGGACGAGGAGAGGCTCCCCACCCTCCTGTCCGGCCGCTTCCCCCCCCCCTGGCCTCCCCGAAGTGGCTGAGGGGCTTCAAAGCCCCCAGCCACTTCGGGAGGGGCAGGGACAGTCTCCCCACTCACCTGCCTGCCCGGCCGCTTCCCTCCTCGGCCTCCCTGAAGTGGCTGAGGGGCTTCAAAGCCCCCCAGACACATCAGGAGGGGTGGGGAGAGGCTCCCCACCCTCTCGCCCGCCTGGCTGCTTCCCTCCCCGACCTCCCCAAAGTGGCTGAGGGGCTTCAAAGCCCCTAACTCCCAAGAATGTGGAGGGCCAACTGTATTGTTAAATGTGGTAATGGTTTCCTTTTGTGACCTTTGGCGGAATTTGTTAGTTTTAGATGGCTTGGTTTGTCTCTTTTTTTAAAAGAAGCAAATGCTATACACTTAGGCCACTTGCCATGCTTCTTTTAGAGAAATTCTGCAAGGTGTTGAACTATGTTGAACACTGCTTGTTTACATGGTTCCAGAACAGATTTCTTTCTTGATTTTGTTTTTTGCTAAAAGGGATGTTGATCAGATGGTTCAGTGGTAGTAATTTTGGCAAACATGTCCCATGGTCTCTTGCTGTAGTCTGTGCAGTATGCAGTCTTTAATGTATTTTTCATCTTTGGTTCTTTAGGAATGATGCCTAGCCATATACATTAGATCAGTGCTTCTCAGGCTTTCTGATGTGGGGAACTGGAATTATTCCCCCCCCCATGTGTTATGGGCTGACGCTAAATTTGTGCAATTGTTTATTTATTTCCTGGAAACTTTTAGGGAACCAGTAGCCAGTGGTTCTGGGATTAACACTAGTCCAGGGACCACCACTTTGAGTAGCCATGTTAACCAATTGCCATGTTAATTAACAGCACTTCAATTTTCCCATCAGAGAATTTGCTCTTATGGGCTTTCCCACATCCACCCCTTGATTTCTTACTTCTCCAGTAACCATTTGACACAGAAAATTCAGATGGGTCATAACATACTAAAAATAAAGTCATTTTGCTGATTGCACCAGGTTTCTCTTAGAAAACATTTCTTTGTATGAAAATGGAGACACTGTTTTCTTTAACAGACAAAACATTTAAGTCTGTAAAGATATAAAGAAATGGAAATATATCTGGAATGGTATAATATAAAAGAATCAGTGGCCTGTGGATGAGCAAAGTATTTGAACCTAAGGCATGCTTGAATTGCCATAATCATTGCTGAGTCTGTGCTCAACAAAAATAAGTTAAAAATAGAAAGAGTGAAAGGGAAAGCTGTTGCCAAGTCTGGGCTGCAGTTCCATTTTTCTGAAAACAATGCTAGAACAACACTTGGAATATAATATAACTATTTCATATACCTTGAAAAGGCTTTCACAGCTGCATGTGAGGCAAAACAACCTTTGTAATGGTTCATAATCTTATCCAAAGATCTTATTCCAAATAGGGCATTCAATCAAACCTATGAGAGCAGTTCATCTGCCAGTTCATCCTAATGGAAACTTAATTGTCCACTTTGCCACAACCTCAAATGTCCTGGCCCAAGAGAAATCTATAATCAGATAAAAGGTCTAAAATATTTCCTAAACCTAAAGGGCCACAACTGAGACTTCAGAAAGTAACTCAGATAGCTTGGTTTAGGTGTGCTTCAGAAAGGTTGCTAGAAACTAGCTAGGAAAAATATGAAGATCTTATCTGTTCATTTCCTATAGCCATGCCTTCCTAGCAGACACCCTATAAACTATTTTCTTCCATATCTTTAACATTTGTTCCAGTAGCTTTCTTGTTTGTTGTTGTTAATTGCCATCAATTAATTTGCAGAAGTAATCTCAGAACCACTGTCAATAATCTTTGAGAATTCCTAGAGAACAGGAGAGGCCCCAGCAGACTGGAAGAGGGCAAATGTTGTTCCCATCTTTAAAAAGGGAGGACGGCAGGAAGAAGACCCAAATAATTACCACCTAGTCAGCCTGACATCAATACTAGGAAAGATTCTAGAGCAGATCATTAAACAGACTGTCTGTAACCACTTAGAAAGGAATGCAGTGATCACAAAAAGTCAACATGGATTTCTTAAAAACAAGTCATGCCAGACTAATCTTATCTTTTTTTTCCCGATAGAGTTACAAACTTGATAGATGAAGAGATGTGGATGTAGTGTATCTTGATTTCAGTAAGTCTTTTGACAAAGTCTCCCATGATATTCTTGCAAAAATGTTAGTAACCTGTGGGCTAGACAATGAAACTGTTAGGTGGATTTGTAATTGGTTGACTGACCGAACCCAAAGAGTAGTTACCAAGGGCTCCTCTTCGTCCTGGAGAGAAGTGACCAGTGGGGTGCCGCAGGGTTCTGTCCTGGGCCCAGTGCTATTCAACATCTTTATCAATGACTTGGATGAGGGAATAGAGGGTATGCTTATCAAGTTTGCAGATGACACCGAATTAGGAGGGGTAGCTAATACCCCAGAGGACAGGATCAGAATCCAAAATGACCTCAACAGATTAGAAAGCTGGGCCAGAACTAACAAAATGAATTTCAACAGGGAGAAATGTAGTATACTATACTTGGGCAGTAAAAATGAAATGCATAGATAAAGGATGGGTGACACATGGCTTGAGGGCAGTACATGTGAAAAGGATCTAGGAGTCTTAGTGGACCACAAGCTGAACATGCTCAGCAGTGTGATGCAGCAGCTAAAAAAGCCAATGCGATTCTAAGCTGCATTAATATGAATATAGTGTCTAGATCAAGGGAAGTAATAGTGCCACTGTATTCTGCTTTGGTCAGACCTCATCTGGAATACTGTGTCCGGTTCTGGGCACCACAATTCAAGAAGGATATTGAGAAGCTGGAACGTGTCCAGAGGAGGGTGACCAGGATGGTGGGAGGTCTGGAGGCCATGCCCTATGAGGAGCGGCTTAGGGAACTGGACATGTTTAGTCTGTAGAAGAGAAGGTTGAGAGGGGACATGATAGCCATGTTTAAATATTTGAAGGGATGTCATACTGAGGATGGAGGAAGCTTGTTTTCTGTTGCTCCGGAGACTAGGACATGAAGCAATGGGTTCAAATTGCAGGAAAAGTGATTCCACCTAAACATTAGGAAGAACTTCCTGACAGTAAGATCTGCTAGGCAGTGGAATACACTGCCTCGTAGTGTGGTGGAGTCTCCTTCTTCGGAGGTTTTTAAACAGAGGCTGGATGGGCATCTATCGGGAATGATTTGATTGTGTATTCCTGCATGGCAGGGGGTTGGACTGGGTGCTCCTTGAGGTCTCTGCCAACTCTATTATCCTATGATTCTAAGTTGTCAACAACCTTGCTTAGGTTTTTCAAACTCAGAGCCGTGGCTTCCTTGACTGAGTCCATCTCTCTGTAATGCGATCTTTTCCTACTGCTTTCTACCTTGCCAAGCATCATTGTCTTTTCTAATGAGTCATGTCTTCTTGTGATATGTCTAAAGTATGACAGTTTCAGCTTAGTCTTCTTGACTTCCAGGGAGAGTTCAGTCTTGATTTACTCTAGGACCCATTTATTCGTCTTTTTGGCAGTCCATGGTAGCTTCAGAACTCTCTTCCAGTACCGCGTTTCAAATGAGTTGATTCTCTTCCTATCAGCTTTCTTCATTGTCCAGCTTCCACAACCATACATAGAAATAGGAAATATAATGATATGGACAATCCTGATTTTGGTATTCAGTGATATATCTTGACACTTCAGGACTTCAGTTCCTTCATAGTGGTCCTTCTCAGTCCTAGTCTTCTTCTGATTTCTTGACTGCAGTCTCCATTCTGATTAATGACTGAAAATCTTTGACTATTTCAGTGTCTTCGTCATCTACTGTAAAGTTATGTAACTCATCTGTGGTCATTATTTTTTTGTTCTCTTAATGTTCGACTGTAAACCTACCTTTGTACTTTCTTCTTTGACTTTCTTCAGTAGCCATTCCAAGTCTTTGCTGTTTTCTCCTTAATAGTATGGTGTCATCTACATATCTTAAATTGTTGCTATTACTTCCTCCAATTCTCAGTTCTCATACCATCTTCCTCTGAGTCTAATCCGCTTTGTGTATGATATGTTCAGCATACAAGTTAAACAGATAGGGTGATAAAATGCAGCCTTGCTTTACCCCCTTGCCAATTGGAAACCGTTCTGTTTCTCCGTATTCTGTCCTGATGGCGGCCTGTTGTCCTGAGTACAGTTTATACATCAAGATAATCAAATGTTGTGGCACATCCATTTCTTTGAAAGCAATCCATAGTTTTGCCAGGATCTACACAATCAGAAGCTTTGTTATAATCTATAAAGCAATGACTGACTTAAATTCTTTGGTGCACTCCATCGCCCAACATATGTTTGCAATATGATCCTTATTGTCTCTTCCTTTCCTGAACCCAGGTTGGACATCTGGCATTTCTCACTCCATGTATGGTAAAAGTCTTTGTTGTAGAATTTTGAGCATCACTTTGCTTCTGTGGGAGGTTAATGTGGTTACTGCAATCCCTGGTGTTCACTTTGTTGGGGATTAGCACTAGTTTTCTTTTACCATTAAAACCCTATGACAAGATAATCTAGTGGTTTACCTGCCACCAAAGCTCAGCAGTGAACATTTACAGTCATCCCTTCACATTTGCGGGGGTTAGGTTCCTGAGACCCCCGCAAATGTGAAAATTCCGTGAATAATGACAGCCCTCCCCCCGCCCTCCCCAAGCAGCCCCGGGGCCTCTGGAGGCCTTGTGGTCACTCTCCCCGGCCTCCCCCTGCCCACCCAGAGCAATCCTGGGGCCTCTGGAGGCCCCGTCGTCGCTCTCCCCGGCCTCCCCCCACCCTCCCAGAGTGACCCCGGGGCTTTCCTGAATAATTATCCCAGCCCAAGACTCAGCTGTCCTTTCTGGGCTGTGATTGTATGTTTTAATTTTTTCTTCTAACTTATATATATTTAATTATAGTATGTTTTTAATCCTTCATAATTTAATATTATTTTAAGGGGTGGGTGGGCTAGGGTATTGTGATTATGGAGTTTTTATATTGTAAGCCGCCCCGATTGTGTTGCAGAGGGGCGGGATAGAAATAAAATTTTATTATTATTATTATTATTACTTGTGGTCGCTCTCCCCAGCCTCCCCCCACCCACCCAGAGCGACCCCAGGGCCTCTGGAGGCCTTGTGGTTGCTCTCCCCGGCCTTCCCCCGCCCGCCCAGAGCAACCCCCGGGCCTCTGGAAGCCCCATCGTCGCTCCCCTCGCCTCCCTCCCGAAAGCTGCGACGGGGCCTGAGGCCTCTGGAGGCCTTGTGGTCGCTCTCCCCAGCCTCCCCCCACCCACCCAGAGCGACCCCGGGGCCTCTGGAGGCCCCGTCATCGCTCTCCCCAGCCTCAACCCGCCCTGAGGCCCCGTCGCTACTTTCCCTGGCCTCCCCTCGCAGCAAACTGCGAATATGCGGAACCACGAGTGTGGAGTCCGCGAATGTGGAGGGAGGACTGTAGTAACTTCTGATTCCCTTGTATGATGATAGGTGCAACATCCTTTTCTGATTATCAGCTGCTCCTTTCCCAGACCTGCTCCTTTATCTTCCAAGTTTGAGATTGTCCATCCTTGCTTGCTCTGTTTTGTGTATAGGAAGAGCTGTATCTCAGATGGAAAACAAAAGCTTCCAGAATATGATACCAGTCACCTACTTTCTTCTAAGAAATAATATTTAAATGTTTCATCCATCCCAACATGGACTATGAAACCAGAGACTGTTAAAAAAAGAAAAGAAAAGTACACGTGGGTCCTGCAACAAAATGGTATGTTTTCAAGATTGCAGCCAGCTAGCCATGATCTCTCCCAAGTTAGTGTACCCGCCAACTGTCCTGATTTGGCAGGGACTGTCCTGATCAATCTTCTGTCATCTGACTTTTTCAGCTGCTTCTAAAATGTCCCAGTTTCTCTCTTTTCCCCCCACTTCCCTTCTTTGTCCTTGGCTTACTTCAGGGGCTGCAAACTGAGTTCAAAGCGCAAAGCAGTTTGTACTCAGGTAAACTCAATAGGTTCAGGCAAAAGCAAACTGCTGCAGCCTCTATGAACTTCTGTGTTCTTCTTCATTCAAAACCTTTGCCATCTTCACCACGTTCTGATTTTGCTTGGCCACATGTGCCCCAGTTTCCATCTGTGAACTGTTGGGGGTTACTCCATTCCATTCCCCATCTCCAAAGGTTTTCTGACCTATCTCCACTCCATCCACAGCTGGAAAGACCTTGCCCGGGTCAGCACTTCTCATTGGATTCAATATTTCTTATAACCTTTGTCTTTCTTTAATATTTACCTGCTTGCATCCTGATGGCATATTGTACAATCAATTCTATGTTAATGCCATAGCAATTAGTACCAAGATTTCTCACTTGCCCCTTGCACATCTTGCAACCACATCTGTTCTCACCCATTGTTGCATGCACTGCAGACTGACTCCCTGTGGCTTCTATATCACCGTGGGCCAGGAGCTTTTTCTGCCCGCTTTGTTCTTGTTGGCATTGTTCTCATTTTGCAACAGCCTCATGTTCCTCAAATTGAATCATGATGTGTATTAAAAACAATGGGGACTTTGTTGATCAAAAAGAACAAGCTAAGGCAGCAGTCCTGGGCACAACTGATTTTGAATCAAGTTCTTTTAAATCCAGTGGGACTTACCTTGCCCTCCCAAATAAAGAGGAATGGACTACATTTGTGTTGCCACTGGGAGGGGTTTAAATTTCCGCATTGGATGTAAACCACGTAATGTACGCATGAGATGTGACTTTTGTGCATATGTGGAACCTACCATGTGTACCAATTGCCCATCTGCTGTTCCTTGCATCCTTTGCAAAGTACAGTATGTGCCTTTTCAACGTGGGGAATAATCCCCTTGTTTAATAAATTAATAATAATTCACGAAGAATCTGTAATTCTCCCCACCTTGATGCCTCCTTTCCTTACATATATTAATATTTTCAAATTACACCATAGTCTGCTTGCCCTTGTATTTCAATACATCTTTTTAACTTTGTTTCTGACTGACAGAAAACCACAGCATTTGAGAGATTCAAAAAGCTTTTATCTAAATTGGTTTTAAAGGACAATTTAGTTATGGCTTGAAAGACTAGACAGTTCCACAACCCAGATGGTTATTAAATGCTTGCTGCTCTGGATCTGTGCTGTTTAAAAGAACGTGTTTAAATACATGTATGACATAGAGGAATCAGCATACATACCCTGGGAAGTGTGAATGCCTATACACGGCTGACCCATAGGTAGCAATCCTGCTATACCCTTCTGCTTCCATTGTTGAGACATTTCCATTGTTGGCTGAAAATGATGGGAGTTGTATTCCAACACATCTACAGGGCTGCAAATTGGAGAAGATTGGGAATCTCCAAAAGTGCTGCTGTAGCCAATATCAGATGAGTGGGCTTTTCTCATCTTCTCCCTACATCTCCCTGAAATCTGATCCAGGGGGGATCGCATGGCCAAACGCAGATTTGTAGGAGGAAAAATAAGCCCTGAATGCCATGGTGAACACACTTGATCGTATCCAAGTACTGGTTAGTACTTGGTTGGGAAATCAGAGAATATCATTGATCTCCAGGTACAGCTAGGAAAAAATTCTGACTGAAATCCTGGAGAACTATCGTTCCTAGTCAGAGTTAACAATACGGTGCCAGGTGGACCAATAATCTGACTCAGGTTAAGGTGGATGCCACTCCATCAGCAGTTGAACATAACTGCATTTTAGCCTGAGGTCTTCAATCTAAATTTCCTCCCACCCCCACTTAATAATATTTTCCTGTTAAATATTGTCTTGCTAAAGCAATATCTCCTCACCATTGGATCCCTTTCTCTGTAAACTACAGAGCTTAATGCACAAGTTGTGAAGAACACAGCTGACACATGGTGACCAGAGCTACCTTCAGCATGGCATGACACTCCACACTGCTGGCCCGAACTCAAGAAGAGCAGATTTTGCTTGTTTTCCCTTAAGACAGCCACCATGGCGGCATAATAAGCAGCACTGCTGAAGTCTAACTAACCTCATTTGTATAGCAAGCAAATTTTCAACTCCTCCCTCCTCAGTAAATTGACTTTGCAACCCATGCTCAGTGTGAATGATTCAGGGCATGAATCACCTGCTAAGTTCAACTTGGTTAAGGCCAAATGTGTTTGTCCAATATGCTGTGGAGCTGCTAATGGTATTCTGATGCCTCTTCACTGCAGAGCTTGCCTATATATTTGGATATTGCATATTTAACTTGCAATCATATGCACTCTTACCTGGAAGTAGATGCTATAGAATTCAAAGGGAGATACTTCTGAGTGACATTGTTAGGTTGCAGTCTGTATGCTGTGGAAATTCTGGCTTCATGACCTTGTTAGAAGTGCAACAACACTTAGCACTGTAGAGTTAAGAATGCCTCAGAGCAGGCAGGAGTAATAGGGCTAGATAGTTTGAGTAACCCAAACTGACTTCCTTTCTGGTCTACCTACCCTGACGAATCTGTGATGTTAACTGATACTGTTAGGGATGTTTTTCTATCTCTTCTCTTCCCACTAGTTCTCTCTCAGCTCTTTCCTAGAATGAAGTTACAGTTGTCCCTTCACATTCGCTGGGGTTTGGTTCCAGGACCCCCCGTGAATACCCAAATCCGTGAATACTCAAGTCCCATTATATGCAATGGCATAGCAAAGTGGTGTCCCTTATATAAGATGGCAAAATCAAGGTTTGCTTTTTGGATTATTATTTTTTAAAGAATATTTTCAAGTCATGAATACTTAAATCCGTGAATGCCAAATCCGTGAATATGGAGGGACAACTGTAGATTAGATTAGCATCCTGAGTAATTTTTCTAATTTAGAATGGAGTTCCCATAATAAAACCTTCAGTTTGTTTCTCCAAGCTTTTGGTGTCTTTGATCCTTAATCAGGATCTCTAATCACTGTACATACTCTCTATCTGACCTGACAATAGGGTTCAGTGAGTTTTGTCAAATTTGCACACTTACCTTTCCAGCTGTTTTTTGAAATAATGAATATATCACAGCAGTTGTTTTAAGAAAAGAGGTAGAACCAGGTCAGCAAAACTCTCTCTCTCTCTCTCTCTCTCTCTCTCTCTCTCTCTCTCTCTCTCTCTCTCTCTCTCAATCTCTCTCAATCTGTCTCAATCATCTCTCTCTTTCTCTGTGCATGTTTTGGTTTCACTGGCCTGTGCATCTTTGGTTGTCAACAGAAACCAGCAGATCAACTTTAGTTGAGTGCCAGTAAGAATTATTTCTTAGCAGAATTTGGATAAGTTATTTTTTAAGAATACGATTTCCAGAATCTCTTAACCAGCCATGTTAACTGGGGGTTTAGAGAGTTTTTGTCTTATAAGCGAACTGAATTGTCATCATGTAACAGACAAATGAAACTGGACTCCTCTCTCACTGAATGGCATATGTTTATTGACTATGTGAATGATAACAAACAACAGATTTGGCCCCCTGTACACCATGGAAAACTTTGGCAATCAACATTCTTCAATGATTCCCAAGCACCGACCTGAACGGAACCTTGATCCTAAGCGTTGGGTACTCTGAGAATGTACTGTGCCCTCTTCCCTTTTGTTGGATCTCTATGAATCAAAACACACGCATCACCCAAAGACCCTTAAGAGAAACTATTGGTTAACTTCCATCTCTACTGTTGTTTGTTCTTCCCCCTTTTACTTGTTACTCTACGTTGTTTATTGAATAAAATTTAATTTTTAAAAAAATGAAAAGTAACCGGCCATGCTGGTGAGTGGTAGTGGCGGTCTTGGAGTTGTAGTCTAAAAAAGTTGACTTAGAGCCCCTCCAGATGGGAAGAAAATCTCCGAAAGGCCCAGATTTTGTTCCTGTACAAATCATTTTTATTTCAGAGATCCACATGACTTTTCTTCATCCCAAAGTATTTCTTGGAAAACTCATGGCACTGTCAAGGACTTTTCCTTTCCAGGTCAGTTCAAATTAACCCAGTATTGTCAGAAATGAAATGTTTTTCTACCTGGCAGTCTGTATTATTCTGGAGCTCGCTAAAATGATAACTGCTAGTAAAACACAGGTATTATTTCCAAGCACAGATTCAACAGAGATCAAGTGAGAAGAAGGAGAATGTCAGCACCAAACAAAATTGTTCTAATACTTAACTAGTTTAATACTGGTAAAGCACTTTAGCACTTTAACTTGGGAATCATAATAAAGAAGGCTCAATGAAAATGGATGAAAATCAGTTTCTGAAATATTGCATGAGACTGAATATGACGTGATCAATTGGACAGAAAGGAGGAGGAACACAGTGGAGAGGGGTATTTCAAGAAAGAGTCTGGATGCGAACCACGAATGTGCGGTAAAATCAAAACAAAAAGAACTGAAAAGTCTCAATACCTCCATGGACTTCCTTCCTTTCTGGATGAGCCCTAAGTTCTAGTCTTAAGTAGCTGGGGTAGTGGTCTGGGAGTTGTATTCTAGAACGGTGGCTCTTAAACTTTTCTTTACTAGGGACCCCCTTTAAAAATCTTTTTAAAGGTATTTTAATTTTTACTGTAATGTTTTTAACTTGTAAATTGTTTAATTATTTTTTAAATTTTATATTTATAATCTCATTTTAACTTTGTACTGTTTTTAGCTTGCATTGTTTTAACAAAGATGTTAGCCACCTTGAGTCTTATTGGTGGCAGAAAGGCAGGATAGAAAAAGTTATTGTTGTTGTTGTTGTTGTTATTATTATTATTATTATTATTATTATTTTGTTGCCATGGACCCCCAAGACTTAAAACAAGATTTAAAACAACAGCAACACCTAATCATCGTCATCATCATCATCATCTCCAGCTTTTCTTCGCAAACAAAGATTCAGGAAGGACTCATCCCGCACTTTCTGCAAGCGCGCTGATGACTAAAAAGGCCAATCCGAGATAAACAAGTCCGGTTGCAGAAAGCACAGCAGAAGGTCTCCTTGGGTGATGTTTCCGGGCTGTGATTCTTTCTGCATTGTCATTTATCTTCAAGACTCGTTCAGCATGAGTTCTCAAATAAAGCTGCAGCATTGTGGATAGTGCGTCTCCATGCCTCCCGATGTGAGGCCAGAGCAGACCATTATTGGTGATCAATTTGGCTGAGCCTGAGATGTTGTTTCAGGGAGTCCTTGTATCGCTTTTTTGGAGCACCCCTCTTATGCTCACCCGTGGTGAGTTCACCGTAGAGTACTATTTTTGGGAGGCGATGATCCTCCATCCTAGAAACGTGCCCTGCCCAGTGCAGCTGTGTTCTCAATATCATGGCCTCAATGCTGGTGATCCCTGCTTGCTCAAGGACAGCAACATTCGTCACATAGTCAGTCCAGTGTATATTTAGGATTGTGCATATACAGCACTGATAAAAGTGTTCGACGAGTCGTAAGTGGTGGCGATAGGTGACCTATGTTTCAGACCCATAAAGGAGAATAAGACAGTACAGTGGCTCTATACACATTGATTTTTGTGCTTTGCCTCAGATGTTTATTACTCCAGACTCTTTTGTCTTTTGTAAAGTCTTCCAAATCATAGAATCATAGAATTGTAGAGTTGGAAGAGACCATGAGGGCCATCCAGTCCAATTCCCTGCTACGCAGGAAATCTTGATCAAAGCATCCCCGACAGATGGCAATCCAGCCTCTGTTTAAAGACCTCCAAGGAAGGAGACCCCACCACGTTCTGAGGGAGTGTGTTCCACTGCCGAACAGCTGTTACTATCAAAAAGTTCCTCCTAATGTTGAGGTGGAATCTCTGTTCCTGGAGCTTGCATCCATTGCTCTGTGTTCCAGTCTCTGGAGCAGCAGAAAACAAGCCTGCTCCATCCTCAGCGTGACACCCCTTCAAATACTTAAACATGGTATGCCTTTGCTAATCTGTGATCGATCTCTTTGTCAATCTTGGCATCTGAGGAGATGATGCTTCCCAGGTAGGTGAACTGCTGAACGGACTTAAGCACAGATTTGCCGACGGCAATGTGGAGATGATGGTGTTCATCCTGTGGTGCAGGCTGGCAAAGAACTTCCATTTTCTTGAGGCTGACTTCCAGCCCAAACAGCTCTGCAGCTGTTGCGAAGCAGGATGTTAGGCGTTGCAGAGCTGATAATAATAATAATAATATACCATCAATTAAATCTTTCATTAGAGGCACTTGAGGGGCGGGAAGATTTTTCTCCTGCTTCTTCCTGCAAGTTTGTGGCTGGAGTGGATTGAATGGCAATGTGCAGGCCACGCAGCCAGCTTTTGCCTTGGCTCCTGTCACATGACCACTCTACTGCAGGCAGGAAGTGGGTCGAACAACCTTCAAGCCTTCGTGGACCTCCTGTGAGGACACTGCAGCCCCCTGGAGGTCCCTGGGTCACAGGTTAAGAACCACTGGTCTAGAAAAGTAATATTTCTAGCTTTGGAAACAAATGATCCTGCGAGTGATATTTGTGGTTAGTAATCACCTTATATGAGATACCGTATGAGTTTGCTTGTAATCACAATGCACAGAAGCATTCTACACTGAACATCCACTTTCTAAAATGTTCTTCTACAGCTTCTCCTTTACAGTTGCAAATGTGTATTCACTTACGCAGGAGTAAATCCCATTGAAATCAATAGAGCTTACCACTGAGCAGGTGTATGTAGACTTGTTCTGCATGTCTAGTTTGTTTTCCAGATCTTTGACACTAATCATGGCTAAGTGAATACCAAGTGTGGAGTGGGGTGGTGGGAAAAACAGGAACTGTGTTTAAGAGAATATGTTTCATGCCAGTTTCTTTCCTTCTACTAGTGTTCTTACTAAAAGCATGGGGTGTTAATTTAACTGAATCTGGGGGAGTAAAAATGTTGGTTTCTGCATATATTAATCTCTCTGGCTTTTCTTCTCAAACAAAGATTCAGGAAGGATTAGCTACACACCATCCAGATTACAGAGCTCCCTTGACTCCATCCATGGCCCCCACAAGGGGGGCTGACAGGATTCTATTCTGGGGGCCCAGGCTCCAATGATTAAGAGAGGGGCCCATCATTATATTATTGTAAAATTTTATTATGTAAGTTCATTTAGTTTTTTTAAAATAAATATAAATATTACTTTGGTGTCATCATTTAAACTTACTTATTTTAATTTTTATCCTAAATCCTATAGAGCAGCTCACTGCCCTTAACCTTAGCAGTAGGTAGGGGGCCCGCCAAAAATCCTGGCCTGGGGACTCGCTTTAGGATCTGGTGGCCATAACTCCATCAGCCAAGGGTTCTCGTGGTGTTGTACACAGCTCCTAGACAAGGTCATGGAGGATGAGGCTGTTGATGTCTGCTAGTCAAAGTGACTATATATTATATCCAGTATATTGCTGTTGAGCCAACATGGTATAGTAGTTTGAGTGTTGGACTAGGACTCTGGGAAACCAGGACTCAGATCCCCATTCAGCCATAGAAACTCATTGGATTACCTTGGGCATGTCACACTCTCTCAACTTCTGAGGAAGGCTGAGGCAAACCCCTCTGAATGAAAATTTCCAAGAAACCCCTAGGATAAGGTCATCATAAGTTGGAGTTGGCTTGATACAATGGTACAATAATAGTATTCATGTCATATTTTGATACAGACTGCCCATAATCTGACTTTTAAAACCACAGCTAACCCTAGCCAAACTGAGCCTACTAGATCAGGTACTCAGAGGCCTTGAATGTTGGGTCTCTTTGGCAGTGTATGGGTTAGCCGTCTTAATGCTCTCTGTGTAGGCAATTCAGTGAGATGCAGCATGCAATGAAGCAGCAGAATTCAATTTGCAGTAGTGACCCAAGAAAGGCTATTTTTAGTAATAAAATAGGTCAGGGGATGCTCAGTAGTATAGACGATAAAGGAACAGTCTTCCCCCTCCTCTCAGGGGGCCTTTTTTCTCATATAACAGTGCAGCTCTGAGGTGGAGAAACCAAATTAAGTATCATCACATGACCAGTGCTTACATTTTTCATTGTGAAATCTTCATTGGGAAAACACTGTGGTTTCATTCTCAAGCTTGGAGCAAAACAGAAACTAGGTAAATACTTGTTTGAGAGTATCATGGTGTGTGAAAACAATGGAACTGTTGGTGATATTACAACATTTTTTAAAAAATCTATTTTGAACCACCAATTTAAATCCTGCAATAGGCACATACAGGGAAGTCTGAACAACTGCAGCAATGGCTGGTTTACAATGGTTTACTGTGCTCCTTTTACCCTCTCTAGACCACGAAGGCTGGATTCCTATTTGCTGTATGAAAGAAATAAAAGAGGGCCATCTCAGCTTACTTGTTTGGCATCCCCCCTCTTATTATTGATTGTGCTGTTATTAGGTAAATAGCAGCCTCTTCTTTAGAAATACAGCAGTTTCATTGCATTGGTTATAAATTTACCTTCAGCAATATGGAAAGCAGATGGTATAAATGACTGGTTATCATCCTATAAAGACTGTTGTGTGTTAAGGGACTTCTCTGAAAGTGACAAGATCAAGTAGGCTATTTACATTTTCAATGTGGGGGGATTGAAACCAGTTTGGAAAACCATTTTTCTTACTGTTCTACCCTGTAATGGGGTTCCCATTTCCTCTCTTCCTAGAGTGCGGTCTATAGATGTGTCTTCAGTCTGGCTAATTAAGGCAGATAGTCAGTAGGACACCAAGAGCAGCCTTTTGGAACACTGTTTGTTTTGGAATACTGAGGAATGGCATAGCAGAAAGGACAATGAGATGTGATTTGGTTTCATGTCCAGTGCTGCTGAGTTTCTGGTGCTTGGAATAAACTTTCAAATGCAAAAGCACTTGAAAGTGCTTGATTTTTCCCATGTTTTCCGGCACAGTTATTTATGCACTCGTCTCAATATCATCAGCAGGATTTTTAGAAAATGAGTATACTATTACAACCAGCAGTTATCAAAAACAAGGTGTCTCTTCACCTAACACCTTTTAAAATGTCATTTCCCCTTGAAAACCTATTTTAGGAGGGAGGACACTGGATGTACAGAATTGTTTTAACACTGCTTGAATCCTGAGTCAACTTAATTCTGCCAAATGACTTAACACCTAGAACTTTGCTGTGAGCTACTATCAAGCTAGTTTTGTAAGCACACTCAGCTTAAACACATCTGACAGAGCTCTGCTGCCCATTTCAGTGGACTGGTCTGGTTAAAACAAGCCAGCTACTTTAGCTTAGGACAAACAAGAAATTTGGCTAGTATTTGTGGCATCTTTGACTTCCTACCTTTATGTTTCTGATAGGCACGCTTGCTCTGGTAGGCTGTTTGATCAGAGTGATAACAAGTGGAACATGCAACAATGTACTTCTACTACATTGACGCTGTTTTCTGATTACAGCCGTACCTCAGTTAACAAGAAGTACCTCCTGTTTACACAATCTTATTACACCAGGCCAGTTCCCACTCTTCCTCCTTTTCCTCTGTCTGGTTGGATTTTTTAAAGCAGCATTGGAATTAAGAGGACGGTGAAGGTGGGCTGAAGAAACACAGACTTCTGGTGTCAGATTGCAGCAGTGTGTGTGCAATTTAACAAAGTATGAGCTGGGAAAGAATGAGATTCTTCTCCAGACAATCCTACTGTGGCTATTGCTTCCCTTGACTTGGAAACTAGCCTGCATTAATAGAAGCATAATTTCCAAGCTGAGGTAAGTAAAAGTCCCACTATATTCTGAACTGGTCAGGCCTCGTTTGGAGTTCTGAGTGCCTCATTTTAAGGATAGAGACAAGTTGGAGCAGGTTTAGAGACAGGCAACAAGGATGATAAGAGGTATGGAGAACAAAACATATGAGGAAAGGTTGAAGGAGCTGGACATGTTCAACGTGGTGAAGACAAGATTGAGGGGTGGCATGACTCCACTCTTAAATACCTCAAGGGACAACCTCAGAAAGAGGCTGGACAGCTACCTGCAGGAATGCTTTATCTGGAGATCTGCACTGAGCAGGCAGTTGGACTCAATGGTCCATGAGGCCCCTTTCAACTCTAGGATCCTATGATTCTGTCTGTGCTTGCCCACAACAAGCAAGTTAACCAACAGCTGCCTCCAGATTCCCTTACTCAGCAAAACAGAGAGAAATGGGGAGAGGAGATGAGCCTGCCTCATAGAATCATAGAGTTGGAAGAGACCACAAGGACCATCCAGTCCATCCCCTGCCACGCAGGAATCACGATCAAAGCATCCCTGACAGATGGCCATCCAGCCTCCATTTAAAAAACCTCCAAAGAAGGAGATTCCACCACACTACGAGGCTAAGAAAGGAGAGATGTAGAAGTTTGGCCACCAAAATGTAAATCAGAAGAAAAGTGAAGAGTGGTAAGAGAAAGAGTCATCCATGGCTGCATTTTAGAAGAACCCTTCAAGTGTTCTCTAGAAGGTTCAGAATGTTTTTTGTTTACATATGCAAGGACTACCTGACCTGGTTGTTTTATTTCATACGTGCATGTTGTTAGTTTTGAATTAAAAGTTTTCTGAAACATATCAACCTGCTCTTCCTATTTTCCAGTGCAGGAACATACCCCTTTTTTTCTGTGTTATTTCTGCCTCTGGAACCAAACATTCCATTAAGGAAGTAATGTTAAGGAACGTATCTGCTTTGCTAACTGAGGTATACCTGTAATCTCCCACCCCTAATTTTGTCTTGGGACTTTATCAGATGTCCGTCCCCTTTGAAATGTTCTTTTGCCAGCATTAAAAAAAAAAATCATGTTGGCAAAAGAGTGCTTCTCCCACACTTACTTCCTTTCCCAGCAAAGGCTCCTCCGGCTTCCTCTTTTGAAATCCCACGTGATGAAATTGCGTGGGAAATTTAAAAAATACACATCAAAAAGTTAAACAAAGCACACACACACACACACACTAAAAAACCTCCAGGCAACCCAGGGAGGGTCGACAAAAGTTTGTCACTTACCTGGATTCCTGATCTGACCCTGAAGTGTTCTGGCCAGTCCGGCCATTGTCAGGGTAAGTACGAGATTTAAAGGGACAAAGGCTTCGCATGCCGGCAATGTTGACAAAAAATCAGCAGGGAAATCTATTGATGGCTTAAACCGTCAATTAAAAAGTACTGGTTTGGGGCTGTTTTTAACCGCAAAAGGGCGACATCGTCTGATCTGCGCCCCCTTTTGCGGTTATGTGGCATCCTTTTGATGCCGTATTTAGTGTGTCTGATAAAGTCCTTGGTAGTAGCAATGTATCTAAGCATTTAAAGGGATTGCATGGACATTTTTTGAGAACCAGTGGCAGGGATCCCAGAACTATGGGGTTTTTGAGGGGGTGGTCAGGGCCGGTTTAAGGCACCGGTGGCGTCAGCATCCGCAGGGGACCCCATCATTGTGGGGGCCCCCATATTAACTCTCCTCCTGCAAAAACATTATTAGTAATAATTTGAAATATTATGTACTGTGAATAGCTTAGGTTGAGTTAGGTTACATTGACCTGAGATAAACATATAGGGCTCCCAAAATAAAGCATTGCAGGGCCCTCCAAAATTCCTTAAAGCAGCCCTGGGGGGGGGGTCAAGTCAGGTGACATTATGAATTTTGTGTACCTGAGTGTATGTTTTTACAAAACAGTAAAAACAAAAATACAGTTATCATCATCAACAACAAGAATACCACCAACTAAAGCAGTTACCAATATGACTACAGTGAAGACAATTACAAAATAATAAATGAGATATTACAACATTAAAAGTATAAAATTAATATATCAAGGAAAGGGGAAAATGTACAAAACCCCATTAAACAAATGAAAGATAGTTATAAATTAAGATACTTCTGGCTGATAGTTTCTAAGGGGCTCAACCACACAAGAGTCTTCATGGTCATGATCCTTGGTGCCTGAACATTTCAGACAGCTCAGCCCCTCCTGCCAGCCCAGCCTTAGAGGGGCTCAACCTTCCCCCACCCCACCGTTCCAGTGCCAGTGCCAATGGGGAAACATCCATAATCTTGCTGATCCTTCAAGTCAGACTGTTCTCTTTCTTTAAGGGTGTTGTGTCACAATAACTAGTTCTGGGTATGTTTAGCCTGGAGAAGAGAAAGTTAAGAGGTGATATGGTAGCCATGTTTAAATATTTGAAGGGCTTTCATACTGAGGATGGAGCAAGCTTGTTTTCTGCTTCTCCAGAGACTAGGACATGGAGGAATGGACTCAAATTTCAGGAAAAGAGATTCCAGCTAAACATTAGGAAGAGCTTCCTGATGGTAAGAGCTAATCGGCAGTGGAATGCACTGCCTTGGAGTGTGGTGGAATCTCCTTCTTTGGAGGTTTTTAAACAGAGGCTGGAATGCTATCTGTCAGGACTTCTTTGATTGTATATTCCTGCATGGCAGGGGGTTGGACTAGATGGCCCTTGTGGTCTTTTCCAACTCTATGGTTCTTTAAAGTCTCTTTTCACAGCCCGGTTTAATTAGGGCAAAACATAAATTATGATGTTTTCTTCTATCACTCAAAGAGAGTTTATCCTTCCTTGCTCCTACTCTCCCTGAAGAACTTTTAACCCGGTTTGATAAAAGCAAACTGCCAGTTTGGTTCACTGTGAATGTAGTCCTTTTAGACTCTTTCCACCCTCCCGGCCTGTCCCTTCTAACTCATCATATGCACCATGAGTTCATGACAAATCATGATCAGCTCACTGCACCCGTACAGACAGCCACTCTCTCGCTAGCATTGCGTACTCATTGACGTCGTGCCATTCATTATTCATGCAGGGAAGAGCTCCATCAGGAAGGCTCCCCCTCCCCCAGCTTCTTTTGCATAGGGCAGAACTAAAACCAGTGGGTGACATGAGCATCTCTGCTCTCTTCCCTTGCCTTTAGTTGAAGCACATAGAAAGCAGTGGAGTTTTCCATCCACAAAAAGGCCATTTAAAGCTAGAACTGATTGCAAAGTATGTCATTTTCCTCTTGGCCTGGTGTTCTTAGTAACATTCAGTACATATGCCAACACAAGTGATCCACAAAATGGACAAGAAGGATTAAGGGTTATGAATTCATCTAACCAGATGAGGGACTTCTTTTCTAACACCAGCGTGTCAGCTAATTTAATTTTTTTTCTTCAGCGATATGCTTGCCAGATGAATAAAACACACACACATTTCTTAAACTGCTAAGAAAGGAAATGTCCCTCCTATGTGGACCATCTAAAGATTGTTATCCCATTTCCCCAGTAATGATCATTGAGGCTATTACCTTAATGGCCCAAGCCAGTTAAAGCATATGTTTCAGAGAATGATATACAACTATCACCATTATAAAAATATTTTTAAAGTACTTTTTATATCACTTTTCAGGTATACAGTCCCTTGAAGCTGTTTTCAAGAAGGTGGTGGGCATAAACCCCCACAGATGGTAATATACACCAGCACAGTGTAACCAAGTGTGCTAACCATGAACTAAGCAACTTGAAACGCCTGGTTGAATAAAACATATTTCACCTGCTACCCGAAAGAGAGTATAGGAGTTTCTCAATCAAGCTTCTATAGGGTGAAAAATCACAAGTGGGGAGATCCAAGAGGTGACCTCACCATGGCCAATGCAGGGAACTACAGAAGGCTCCCAAATACTTGGGCAGGTTTGTGTGGGGAAAGCGTGGCAATTCTTCAGACCCAGACTAGGGATGGGAAGAATATTCTAAAATATTTCCCCCAAAATGGTTGTAAAACATTTTTTTTTATTTTTTTTTTGGAGTGCTGGGAAATTGTGACGAGAAGAATCCTGGACTGATGAGAATCTTCACAGTTCAGGACTTATTCTGTGCAAAATTTGCATGTGGTTGTTTTGCAGAGAAACGAGCATTTCCTGTATAGGAAACAGCCTTTTCTGCATGGAAAAATAATATTTCAATGTAGAAATATGAATTCTGTGTTTTCTACACAGAAAATGCTATTTTCTGTAAAAAACAAACCACGTGCAAATTTTATGCAGAATAAATCCCTAATTACAGTATTGCATTTTCTGCACAGAAAATAGCATTTTCTGCTCAGGAATTAATATTTCTGCATTAAAATATTATTTTCCACACTGAAATGACTGCTTCCTGCACATTTAAAAAATACTGATTTCTATACAAAACCCCCACATGTTAGTTTTTTTTTTCTCGGAATAAGTCCCAAATTGTAAGTAACCTTTCAAAGACTTTCTCACAGCAGGTAGAAAGTTGCTGAAATTACTCATTGCTACCTTTGAGAAGAAATTTAGTGAAGAATTACATCCCTAACCTAATCTGATTCAATAACGAGTTGCCAAACTGTGCACTAATGGTAGTTTACTGCTGATCTTCAAGAGCATCCTCATGTGTGAAGTACCTCATTATAGTCAAAACTAGCTGGACCCAGCGTTTCATAAGCCATTAAAACACTCCCTCCAAAATACAGTTGTCCCTTCACATTCGCTGGGGTTTGGTTCCAGGACCCCCCACGAATACCCAAATCCGTGAATACTCAAGTCCCATTATATGCAGTGGCATAGCAAAGTGGTGTCTCTTATATAAGATGGTAAAATCAAGGTTTGTTTTTTGGATTATTATTTTTTAAAGAATATTTTCAAGCTGTGAATACTTAAATCCATGAATGCCAAATCTGTGAATGTGGAGGGACAACTGTAGTCATTTTGAACATTTGGAAGCTGGGTAGGAGGGGTGAGTGCTGCATAGTAATCTTAGACTTCTCTTCCCAGTGCAGACATAGTGAGCTACGGTACTCTGTGTGTGAATATGTGTATTCTAGCTTTCTTTCTCCCCTTTCACTTTCAAGTGTGTTACCTCAAAATGAAAACATGAAAAAATTCTTGAAGGATTTACTTATCCATGGCAGAAGCCCCCCCCACACACACAAAGAGGGAGGGAGTTAGGGACTGTTCTAAGCAAACAGTGACAGTTGAAGGGGTTGTCTCTCCCTGTTTTTTCATGAGGAAAATCCCAAGTGTCATCTTATGTAATAAAGTAGAATCATGCTGTATTACTCGGTTATAATTCACTGCAAAAGAAAGAGAAAGATCCATTGTGGCAAAAAATAAGAATGCCCAGAACAAACCTTCCTTCATTGGCATTTCCTGCTTAGGTTTGTTTGTTTGTTTGTTTTGGCCAGAGTAGAAAAAGAGATGGGTACTCACACAGGTCTTTCCTTGGCAGCTGCATTTTCTTTCATGTATGAGCAATAGTTTCTACACAGAGCTTAGAAATAAATACAGCTTGATCCCTGTATCCAGATTCAGTATCCACGGTTTCACTTATCCTCTTTTGGAAAAAAAAAATTGTTCTCTCTAGGCATTTCTAGATCCTCCAGTGTGATTCTGTGGTCAACTCCCAATGTTTGTCTCTTTGAAAATAATAGGTTACCCTATTATCCATGGTTTCATATATCCACATGTGTGTATCTTGGAATGTATCCCCTGTGGATATGGGAGTTGACCTGTAGTTGCAACTAGTTACTTGTAATTAATTCATTTCCCCCATAAGTAAGGTGTAAATACTTGACATAACTTAACAAGGGATAAGTTCAGCACTCCTCTTTTTCTCCTTCCTCTCCTTAATGATACCTCATCCTTCCTCATAATAGCTTAGAGCAGTTAGCAATATTACACAGAAACACAATTGAAATCATAAATCACTATTAATCTGCTAAAATAGTAAAAAAAATACAGTAATAGTAATACAAAATAACCAGCCAAGGCAAATTAAACGTTTGCTTATTCCTCCAAAGCTTGTAGAAATAGATATGTTTTTAACTGGTGCCTGAAAAGGAAAAAAAAAAGTCAAAACTTGCCCAGGTTCTTAAGACAACTGAATTTCTGATAAAAGAGGAGTTCCATAACTGGCAGCCACCACTGAGAAAGCCCTGCAACATATGGTAGCACTGTGGGACACACCATTCTGGGGCAGAACAAACAGAGCGTCCCCAGTGGCTCTGAAATTTTAGGTGGTTCAGCAGTCATTTAGTTACTTTAAGTCAGTCCTTTAGTTACTTTAAGTTGCCAATGCAACTGCAATTCTTTAATTACTTTTATTGTTACGGAGATGTGGCATTAATAAATAACAAAGGGGGGTATTATATGATTCAAATGCTGACTCATACTGTGCTTTATGCTGAAAAACAGTTCAGTTTTTTTTAAGTAACTAAAAGCTATTTTAGTTAATATTGAGAACCAGTAGCTTTTAGTTAATATTGAAAACCAGGTCAAGTGAAGAGTTACTTTTTAAAACCACTCTGTAATGGCAATTAAATATGCTTGAGATCTATAACTGTAACTAATCACTTTTAATAAAGTAACTTATTAGCTGTGGGCCCATTGTACATTGAGATCATTCACCAAGCTATGGGAAGTGGACAACATCAGACTTTTAGGTCCTGTCTATACGAGGGGGGGAAATACAAACATGTCTGAAAGAGCAGACATTTTCTGTGACCTGTCTAAATGGTCACAAGAGTCCCCCTAAACTCTGCATGACCCCCTAGCCAAGATGGCAGCCATGAGGGATTTACTTGCAATTTTAAATCTGCTGCCACCAATTTTTTTTAAAAAAAAGTTTCCCATGGTATGCACATGTGAAAGTTCATATTTATAAAAAAGGAAAAAGAAAAGGAAAGAGAGTATAAGATCGCTGTTTGATTGACTTACCTGTCCAGAAAGCAACTAGGTACCAGCAAAGAATAAACAGCACTAGTCTGGGAAGGGAGCCAACTGTTAATTAGCTCACAGGAATACAAACACAGTCAAAGATTTAGTCCAGTAACATAGTCCAAAAGGTCAGAGGCTTACAGCAATCATGGCCCAAAGCAGTCTGAGGGTCAACAGGAGCAGACAGCAGAGTAGTCAGGGACAGTCGAAGGTCTAAGCATGAGTTAAGGTAACAGAAGTCAAGATAACTGGAATCCAGGCACTGAAATCAGCAGGAAGCTGTCACCAGGAAGATCAATTGATCTCTGACAAGGCCTCCAGCCTCTCCCAGCATATATAAAGCAATTAAGGCTTTGTCAGGCATTTCTTAACGAGCAGGTTTTTCTCATAAGGTCTCAGAGACTTCCTTTGAGCTTCCTTTTGAGCTTGCTGTTGGGTATACAATGGTGGAGGTAAGTCCCTCTCTTCTTCATCATCCTTATCTGAATTGGCAGGACTCTCTGCTGGGACTGATGCCAACCCACTCAGACTAGGCTCTTCCTCTGCTCGAGCCTCTAGGTTGGCAGGGTTTCCTGCTGGCACAGGTGTAGATAAACCTATACCAGGGTCCCTAGAGCTGTTCCCTGCCATGTCCTCCTCCTCCTCCAACTCTATAGACCTCATCAGTCAGGGCATAATGTCAGGGCATGACATTACCGGACCATCGCTTAACCGAAAATCTAACATGGTGGCAGCAGGCGCTTTCCCTCTTTGCTAGCTGAGCCCCCATGCTTGTTCAGCCAATCATATTGCACTGCCTATTTGTATCTGTGTGAATATGATCGCCCAAGCAATCGCACATTCACATTTCATAAGGAGCTTTTTTAAAAATCCAGACAAAGCCCCAGATACTACCCACATGGACTTTGCGGTGGATTTTTGCTGCCCCCCCTTCCTAAGGACACATATTTCTGTGAATGTCTGTATGACTGGATCTCCTTCCACTCATATGCCATTTATATTATTTTTACCCTATAGACAAGCCCTTAATCTCGGGAAACCTGGGAGTAGCCGTAAGAAAACAGCAAGTTTATTGTAGGTGTACTCACCATAGCCACCAACACGCATGTTCACCAAGTTGCTTTCCCTTCCCGACCAGTGCATTGTACCATGACTGGCCCTAGTCTAGCTTGAGCAATCTTCAGCCTTCGCTCAAAGATGCTCAGATAAAATATGCCTTCTAAATGCTGAGAATCAAAATAATCTTTTTTTCTGAGCCAATGTATAGAAGTGTATACATTTCTCACTGCTTTGTAGGCTTTTCCCAAGAATCCTCTTAGGGCCTGCCTGCACCAGACCCAAGTGATAGGCATGCTTTCCTAATAAATTAAGATATAGAAGCTTACTGTGTTTGAAGCTAACCAGCCTGATGCATTTCTCTCATCTCATTTGACTCAGAAAAATTCTGTGCACTCAGAAGATAGAAGTCTAAAATGCTTAATAAGATTTTTCCTTTAGACATGGGAGAAAATTGGTTCTTTGGGGCTTTAAAGACCCTTGATTTCTGGAAAATGAATTTATGTCTTTAGGATTTTTGACTGCCTGTTCGTACATTATGTTTGCCTTAATGAGAGGCTTATAAATATACCCATGTCATGTATCTCCATTGTCTGGGCGCCTTGTAACTTCTTTTGTTTCTTGTAGATAGGCTGATGTTTCCATTTTTGTACTCATTTGACCGCATTATCAAATGGCTATTTCAACCAAGCTGCATCTCCCTGTTCAGGATGATGCTGTATGTCATTAGAGGGGACGAGAACATTCCTGTCACAAACAATGGCTTTAGATTATTCACTGGCTCCCGTGACAGGGCTTGTAAAGTTCACATTGCCCATGGTTCCTTCTGTAGGCTCTGATGCATCTCAGAGTAGAACAATGCCAACAAATTAGCATCTCTTTTGATGAACGTCACTGTGAGGTGCATTGCCTTAAGGTGTTTGTCAGAGAATGAGGACATTTCCCAAGTACACATGATGTGGGGATATAAGCAGTCAAGAGCAACCTGGGCAGAGATTCTTGATTTCCCTCATCTTTATTTCTCCAGCTATTCTTCATATTCAAATCTGAACTCATAATTAGAATGTAAACAGAGATAGCAACCCGTTACTTAATATCAGTTAAGTTGGACTTTTTCGAACAGAAAAGGGCAGTTTAATTAAATTTATTTTTGACTTAACCGATTAACTTAAGTTGGAATTTCAGTATTAACAATTCCAGAATGTATTAATTAAATATTTAGTTAATTAAATGAGAGACTTTGCTAAAGAGCCAACAAAGTTTGCATTTCCCAGCTGTTTCTTTAGCCAAAACTTAGTTCTTGGACTTTTGCAGAATTATTTTGTGCTTTTTAAAGTCCCTTAGTGTTGGCCTCTGGAATCGCTATCATTCTGAGAGTTGGCTTTTAGATAAGTTGTCTGTGGTGGCAGCATTGAAGGTAGAGGATGTCAGGGTGCTGGGATATACAATCACTGGACATTTCTACTGTAAAGAGCTGGCATAGTATGGTATGCTACAGCCTGCAGGGGCCAGCAATGAGCAGGCTCAATGCAGCTGGCGAACATATCTAGATTATGTCTGGGAGATAGGCATGGGAAGGACATGTGAAGAAGGTCTTATCTGTATGGGAAAATGTGTGTGAGAACCACCAGCTGCATAACCCATGACTGTACTGTATCTGTACTGTATAATTGGATCACCCCCCTAACTGTCTCTGCACTTGACTTGGATTTTGCTCTCAGACTGTCTGTGTTCAAGCTGGGTTGTACAGTGACAGGACTGCACTGTACATTGTGCTGTGTTATGTAGTTTGTATGCTAGGAGTCTCAGACTTACTGTAAATATTTCTCCAACATACTTTAGTAAAGAGAAGTAGTTCAGACACATCTGTGTCTAGGTGCTCATTTCTTCGCCTCATGATTGCAACTCGGCTACAACAACTTTTGCTGCCTGGTCCTCTTGATATGCTCAGAGGTACCAGTGTGCTACTGTGACAGAGGAGTCATGTCCTGTTGGAGATAAAAGTAGCATAAATCCTCATAAGAACCTTGAGAGTTGGCGTCACATGCGAGGGAAGTCCTTACCTGTGACAGAGGTGGGAATCAGGGAAAGCCCTCACACTGGGAAGGATTCACATTTGGTGGGTGAAGTGTAAAGACCCCTACATTTGGCCACAGTGGTGGGGTTACCTGAAAGGAATCCTCACAATTGGTGGCACTGGTGTGATTGCCTGAGTGGAAACCCCCCACAATTATTGTATATAGTGGTGGAATAAAGGATGCCTCACATGAAGGGTGGACCTCCCAATTTGATGGTCCCAGTGACGGGACAGAGGGCTGAAAACCCCATATTTAAAGGCAGTGGTGGGATATAAGTGAAAGTCCCCATATTTGGTGTAGGCAGCAGTGGGATAAAAGCAGAGATCCCCACAGTTACATCCAGAGAATCCTCCTTTTTTCCTACACCAGTCATTGGCTAGATGCTCCTCAGCTGACCCACTCATTAAATTCTGAAGGTCTTAACACTAACTTGACAGATTCCTCCCTTCCAATGCAAATGTAGTTGAATTAAATTTTAGAGAACTTGTTTATGATTAACTAAATGCATTCACCTTTTCCTATTAACTTTCCTTTCTCTAAATGCAAGTGATAAATTTAATTGGCTGAGTGAAGTAAGCACTTTGGTTTAACTAGTTGGTTTTTTCAACATTTTGCTTATTATCATGACCATTCACAATTGTATCACAATGATGTTTGATATGCTTGTTCAGGTCAGGGTTCACATCTATGTGTCATATTCCCCCAGAACCCATTTTGGAAGGAACAATGGAGGGAAACGCAAAAAGATTTTGGGATGTGAGAGTAAGTCTTGAAAAGAATATATGAGTCACAAATCCAGACCCCACTCCTATTCATTTTTTCAAGGGGGCCAAGAAACATGTCAAACACACTGTAATTGGATATCTGGAACAGTGAAAGATCACTGTGAAACTTGACATACGTAATAAGGACGTAATTCTTCATCTGAGGCTGATGCATTGGCAATATACAAGGGAAAATAGATTGCAGTATGCTACATCTGAAGTGACATCTCCCAAATACTCTGCTTCAATAGTTATGTTTAACTGTTCCTGAGACTGTGGGCTTGTCTAGACGAGAGGATATAATGTTGATTCCTGCACATTCTTGCAAATTTGAAGCAGCGTTCATTTGTCTCCACAGTAGTATGCAAAGCTATCCACATTCGAAGTGCCCATATCCGCAAATTAAGAGGATGGCTGAGTAAATTAGCAGGTTATTTTTCTCCACACGTCACTGCTGCACAGTATTTTTTAAAAAAACTTTAAAGCAAAGTGTGCAAGTGCGACCTTCTGCTTAAAATGATATTTGATTGCCTCAGAACAGCAAAAAAGAGCAGGATCAGCAATGCAAAAATCCAAAATAGCGCTTCTGGACACTTCCTTGCCAGAAAGCCCACCCCCACACATGCCCAACCAATCTGCTGTCCACTTCTGCTCCTCTCCAAGAATGCACAGCATCCTGTATCAATTGTCTGTATGAGTGGCAATGCACATTCCCATGCATTATTTTAAAAATTTGGAAAAAAGCCATGAATCATAGAATAATAGAATCATAGAGTTGGAAGAGACCACGAGGGCCATCTAGTCCAACCCCGTGTCATTAAGGAATAAACAATCAAGGCATTCCCAACAGATGGCCATCCAGCCTCTGTTTAAAAACCTCCAAAGAAGGAGACTCTACCACACTCTGAGGCAGTGTATTCCACTGCAGAATAGCAATTATCATGAGCAAGTTCTTCCTAATGTTTCGGTGGAACCTCTTTTCCTGCAGTTTGAGTCCATTCCTCTGTGTCCTAGTTTCTGGAGCTGCAGAAAACAAGCCATTCCAAACAACTCAATCTTCTATTACTGCGCTGGGCAGAGAGGTGCAACAAGAGGAAAGCTGTATTATCACAGTAACTGTCTACTTTTCTTGCAAGAATTTTAGAGGCTCTCTAACAGCAAGAGAAATTTAAAGACCACAATTAGCTTTGAAATACCACACTATTTTTTTTTTATTGAAGTATATTGGAAACTGTTCTGGGGACCTTTTTGGCTGAAGAATGGGGTATAAATACTACATACATACATACATACATACAAAGCATCTGGCTATGGACTTTATCCCATGAGTGTGTAAAAACATTGTAATTCTGCAATTGAGGATAGCAAAAGAATGGTGGTATTATTACATTAAGTATCACACTTTGCCACAATCACACAATACTACTGCTAACAGAACATTGCACAACCACCAACTAGCACTTTATGAATGGGATTGAAGCTTGCACTATTGTAACACTTGTTTGGCCTATACATGCTCCTTTAGAAATTATTCTCCTTCCACGATTTCACAAGAATGTGGTTCTGGCCATTTATCGTGAGGACACCACTTAAATTAAACAAACAAACAAAATAACAAATTAACAATCAAACAAAACAAAAAATGTACCAAGAAAAGGCAACAGTTCATTAAAAGGGTGTCATGGAGGTTCTCTTCACGGTCTGCACAGGAAGTTGAATTACGTGTTCTCATTGGGAATGTGGAGGGGAAAAGAGGGAGGACTGCCCACTAACACTGTAATAACAGAACAACAATGGGAAAATAGTGATATGGACAGCTATTCACAGCTTTTGCCCATGAATGCAAAGGTATGCCACAGTAACAGTTGGAGTGCTCACCAACCATTGTGCAATAACAAGAAGCCATTACTGCTACAACCCCAGTGTAATTCTGCTATTTCAGCTTCATGTGATGAAGTCCTGTGTATATGTGCCTTCAAGTTATGGCGACTCCCATGAATTTTGTAGGATTTTCTTAGGCAAGGAAAACTCAGAGGTGGTTTCACCAGTTCTTTCCTATAGCACCAGGTTTTCATTAGTGGTCTCGCATCCAAGTACTAACCAGGGCTGACCATGTTTAGCTTCCAATAACTATATAGTATTTCTATATAGAGCTCTATTTTCTTGCAGTGATATGATGTACCTATTGAAATCCTGGAAAATTAAGGCCTAAATTCAGTTGCTAGTCCCCACTACAGAAAACCTTTTGAATAAATGGGAACTTGTTAAGTCAACACTTATGCAAGTTCCATTGAGTAATTTGGTCTACTCCAACTAGAAGTACAGTAGTACCCCCGCATCCTTTGATTCACCACCCATGGATTCAATTATCTGCAGATGGTGACAGCTGAGGGGTGGATAGGGAGAAGGAGAGAAATGGTGACGTGGGCCAAAATAGCGACATGGGGCGAAAGGAGAGGAGGAGATATCTCCCTCCCTCCTCCCTTTGCCCCCAGGACCGCTTCCCAGGTTTGCTCCCAGGATGGAAATGGCGATGCGGGGGCGAAGGGAGCGATCTCGCCCCCTTTGCCCCAGGATGGCCCCTGGGATGCTCTTTGCTATTATCTGTGGAATTCACCATCCACAGAAGGACCCAGAACCAATCCGCGGTGCTACTATAACAATTAGGGTAGATTTAGCTCTGTGTAAGAGTCTGGTGAAACATGTGTGTTAGAAAATGCTGGTTATGATATAGTTAAAAGTTTATTTACCTGTGAATGGGTTTTTCCCTGGATTTGGGATTAACTGGCTATGAATAACAATTTATTTGTAATGAATTCTCCCCCCCCCCGACAATAACTATAGGATAACTAAGTTTTATTATAACAGAATTAGGGATAACACCATTTCATCTGTAGCATGACTGTAACTGTTTTTAAAATTGCTTTTATGCTTATGATGAAAAGGAAGGGAAGAAGGAATCTAGCAACACCTTTGGGTTCATTTAGAGAAGTGGGTTGAAATTCATGAAAGCTTATTTAAAATACACCAGTTTAGTCTCAAAGGTGGTCCTAAATGCCTCCCCGCTTTCCTCTTTATACTAAAACAAAGTAACAGAGGAATCTCCCTGAAAACATTTTACAGGTATACTTAGGAGTGTAGCCACACTCCTTAGGTATTATTTATAAGCAAACCATCTAGTACAATTCTGATATTTTCTTTTTTTTTTTTTTAAAGCCAACTGAAAAGTAACTATTTTACTACTATTGAAGAAGGAGAAAGTATAGAGTTATTTTAAAAATTATAACTACTTTCTTATCCATGTAACTTCCTTTCCAAATATCTACCTGACTTTTGCTGGCTATTAAATCTTAAAGACATTTTGAATTGATTTTGAATATATGTAACTAAATGTTCATCTTATCTTATTTGTCTCATCTATGTTTTTTTCCTTTTAGCCCATACTGCTATAAAGTTAATCCTATAAATTTTTAAAGCTTAAGTTGTTGGTCTAGATCCCTTGTTCCTGTCTTAGTATATTTCTGTTTTACTGCAGTAGTTTACTCTCCCAGTAAAGAGTAATTGGTGCCAACAACATTTTTTTCTGATTTTGATTTTTCCATTTGAAGAAACCTTGGTTTTATATCTGGATTTTAGAGCTGACATTAATGTTCAAGTCAGGCTACAGAACCTGCTGTGCAAAGAAATGATGCTTTTGATTAATGGGCAAGATCAGGAACCACAGCAGTACTTGGTATAGCTGGATCTCTTTTTTGTAGATCTCTGCAGGAGCTCTTTTCCCTCAACTTGTGTGGAAAGTGAAAATCTGGAGGGAAGGTATTAATGTAACCTCTTACTATTAGTTTGCACTGGGAATTGGCATCCCCCTTTTTGAGAGAGCATAGCGAATCGGTTCAGGTCTTTGCTTCTGCTTGGATTTCCCAGGGACCATAGAGCAGATCATAAAACCTCCCCTGAAGCAACTTTACAAGAGAGATTTAACTTACAAAAGAGATCAAATCTCAGATCATGCCTCCCTGTCCTACCCATGAAATGCACCAGACCTTGCACATTATTTCTCAAAAAATAAAATAAAATTTTCAACACTTATACTTGTTTCTGAGAAAATCTGAGAGGAAAGAACTGGTGAGTTGCACTTTTCTCCCTTCTGTTCTGCTGGGTGGACCCAAGAAGGCTTAGGAGATATCAAAGGTAACTACAGGTGAGCTGCTCTTCGCCAATGATGCTGCCCTTGTTGCCCACACAGAAGCAGCTCTGCAGCGCCTAACATCCTGCTTTGCAACAGCTGCAGAGCTGTTTGGGCTAGAAGTCAACCTGAAGAAAACAGAAGTTCTTTACCAGCCTGCACCACAGGACAAACACCACCATCCCCACATTGCCGTCGGCAAATCTGTGCTCAAGTCCATTCAGCAGTTCACCTACCTGGGAAGCATCATCTCCTCAGATGCCAAGATTGACAAAGAGATTGATCACAGATTAGCAAAGGCATATAGTGCATTTGGAAGACTTCACAAAAGAGTCTGGAGCAATAAACACCTGAGGCAAAACACAAAAATCAGTGTGTATAGAGCCATTGTACTGCCTATCCTCCTTTATGGATCTGAAACATGGGTCACCTATCGCCACCACCTACAACTCCTCGAGCGCTTTCATCAGCACTGTCTATGCACAATCCTAAATATACACTGGACGCACTATCCACAGTGCTGCAGCCTTATTTGAGAACTCACGACGAACAAGTCTTGAAGAGAAATGACAGCGCAGAAAGAATCACAACCTAAAAACATCACCCAAGGAGACCTTCTGCTGTGCTTTTTGCAACCGGACTTGTTTATCTCGGATTGGCCTTTTTAGTCATCAGCGCGCTTGCAGAAAGTGCGGGATGAGTCCTTCCCGAATCTTCGTTTGCGAAGAAAAGCCAGAGAGAGAGACTTGCTCAGCTCAAAACATGTATGAGAAGCACCAGAACAAACAGAACATTGAAATCCCACAAGCCTTTTGCTTTGGTTGCTATTATGTTTCTTCAGTGAGCTTTAAAGCTTCCTGCTTTCCTAACCTTAAGGTTCCAGAGTCCAATATTTTGCCAGATCTTTCCCCTTTTGTTGCCTATAGATGACATTTTAAAAATGTGAATCAAAATTTGGGGAAATATAAGTCAAAAGGTGTATTATAGAGGGAGCCAATTGCAATTCAAGATGTGTGTGTGTGTGTGATTACTCTGTCCATTAAAGAGTTCCAAATGAAGCTATCATTCTTACTTATTGTATGTGCACACCCAAGTTGAATTTTATTAAATTTAATATTCCATGTATTTCCTGTCTAACATGGATGATACTAAACTAAATGCACGGAGAACTGAAATGCATAATTTCATGTACAGTCACATACTGCTCTTTGCTGGGTTGGATCCAGCAATAGCTGCCCATAAGTAGAAGCATGCCCACCTGTCAGCTTTGGTGGTACTTTCATTTTGGTGGGGGAGGTAACATGGGGGCTACAGAGGAAGCAGGAATCAGTAAAAATGGTTGCCCCCTTCTGCAAAAGAGTGAATTCTGAGAGAAGTTCTGCTTGGGGATGCTTCTGCCAGCAGAACAAAACTCTGGATTCAGACCACTAGCTTCTAAAGAAATGTAATGTTTAGCTTTTCAAGTCATCATAGATACCATTTAGGTCCTTTTAAGGGTTCCTCCCAGCCACTCCATGGCCTAGGCCCTGAACCTCCCTATGCCTGTGGTGATGAGATAGCATGTTATCTTTACTTAATTTCATAAAACAATGTGCTAGAACGTGGTAAGGTCTTAAGTTTTAGACTATACTGAGAAATATTTCAGAAAGAATATAGGTAGCAGTAATTTATCCTGTCCACTGAGACTGAGCAATGGAACAATGTTTGAATCATCATCTCGGAATTGCTTTAGCTGTAGGATATGTTGCTTAGGAAAGTGCATTGAATTAGATGTGCATGCTCATGAATCTTTTTTCTGTATGCAATGGGAAATCATTGTGTTGTTAGGCAGCACTGAATAAGGATGAGCTGGATTGTCATCTGCACTGACAAACCCCCCAGTATGTAACTAATTAATTAATTAATGCATATCCTGATTTTCTCCCAATGTGGGATCCAAGGCAGCTTGCAAGTATCAGGTGATGGCATCAAAACGATGTTGAGGACTGCACTGTTGTTGATGTACCTTCAAGTCATTGCTGACTTATGTGGACCCTAACGCAAACCTATCATGGGGTTTTCTGAGGCTGAGAGTACATGGCCCAAGGTGTGTATGCCCAAGGTCACCCAGTGAGTTTTCATGGCAGTGGGGGGATTTGAACCCTGGCCTTCAGAATCGTAGTCCAACACTCCAACCACTACACCACAATGCATTACCAGGCAGTTAAAGCTAAGTATTATGTACCATTTTAAACAGGGAAGTAGATAAAAGGGCAGAATTGCATTTAAAGAAATGGAAGGGGAGAAACATCTACCTGCACTGTCACATATACTGTCTTTGAGAGTCATAATAGTAATACTACTGTTATGGCTCTCTGGCTTTTCTTTGCAAACTAAGATTCAGGATACTGTTATGTCTACTGTCAAGCTAAACCTAGTGGTAGTCCCAAATAGCATAAACCCATAGAAATCAATGGGACTTAAATGATGACTAACAAGTGCTATTTTGTCAATGGGTTGAAAAAATAGTTGGAACTTGTATTGGCTTTTGCATTGTTACTATGTCAGGTATGGTTCCTGATGCTGCCTATTCCTGTCATGTGCAATATTTTTCATGTAACCTTGCTGTCAATTATGTTTTCATTTTTTGGTGCTTGAGAACTAGAGAAGGAAGTATAATGGTCTAGAGAAGGAAGTATAATGGTCTAGAGAAGGAAGTATACTAGAGAACTAGAGAACTAGTTCTCTAGAGAAGGAAGTATAATGGTCTGAGAACTAGAGAAGGAACTAGAGAAGGAAGTATAAGAGAACATCCTATGGAAGCCTGGGATTTATAGTTTGTTGAGGCACCAGAGATATCTGACAGAGAAGGCTAACTATCTCACAAATCTCAACTATCTCAATGCTATGGATCCCAGGAATCCATAGCATTGAGCCATAGTAATTAAAACAGTGTCAAACTGAATCATTTCAAGGTCACCTGCTTCCTACTTTCAACTTTCCCCTCTTTGTCTTCTTTGTATAGTCTTTCCAACGGTTCCTGTTTTGATTGACAGGCACAGGCTTTCTGCTTCCTTTTTGCACTGTGGTACAATGCGGAGGGTATTTTATTGACTCTTTTTTTGGTAAATATACCAAAGCCTTTGACACAGTGAGTAGAAAAGGTCTGTGGCAGATCCTGGAAAGACTAGGATGTCCCCCCAAAATCCTTAAAATGATTATCTTGCTACACGAGGGCCAGCACAGTCAAGTCAAATATGGCAATGCTCTTTCAAACCCTTTCTAATAACTAATGGAGTGAAGCAAGCTTGTGTTCTATTCTTCTTTATGGGTCTGAAACATGGGTCACCTATCACCACCACCTACGACTCCTTGTTTTTGTTTTTTTATTAATTTTTTGCAAACATTTTACACATTAACCGTACCATATTACTTCATAAGAAACTTAAACTCTAGATTAAAAACATTGACTTCCTCTGTTCCGTGACTCAAAGGGGTTTCTCTCTTGTATATTTCATTTTAACTTCCCTTAACTCCCCTAAGTTATGTCTCCCTAATTTTGATGTAAAAGAACGTCATTTCGTCTAATATCCACCTTCCCACCCCACTTTTCCTATATTTCTAGGCTCATACTCATGTTCCATCTTTTTTTACAGTAGTTTGTTAGTGGAGACCACTCCTTTTCCAGATTCTCTGTCGCTTTTTTATTCAATATATGGGTCAGTATATCATTGTCTCTCATTTCCAATGCCTTTTCTAACCATAAGTCTATTTTGGGTGTTTCTTTATCTTTCCATCTTGCAGCCAAAGCCAAACGCGCCGCCGTACTAAGATATAATAGTATTCTCCAGTATCTTCTCATTTGGTCTGCTTCTATCTTTGATGTTATATTCAGCAGATAGAGCTTTGGATTGAAACTAAATTTTATATTAAATATTTTTTGAATTATTTCATGTACTTTTTTCCAGTATTTTTGAATGACCGGGCATTGCCACCATACATGCTTTGAGGTACCTATTGCTTTTTCACATTTCCAGCATGTTTTTCCCCTAGCTCCAAATATTTTATTCAATTTTACTGGTGTTAAATACCATCGGTTGCTAATTTTCAAATAATTCTCTTTGAGTGCTTGACACGCTGTAAACTTTTTTGTCTGTTTCCAAGCCGTTTCCCATTCTTCCATAGTTATCTCTTCTTCCACATCTCTCGCCCATTTAATCATGGTATCTCTAACTGTCTCCTTTTCCAGTTGTCTTGATAAGACTTGGTTATAGAATTTAGTTATCTTTTTTCTTCCTTCCCCCCAAATAATTTTATCCACTTCTGTCTTCTCCTCTAAAAAACCTGCGGTTTCTTTATCTTCTTTGAATCTTTTATTTAACTGGTGGTATGTTAGCCAATTTAACTCCCACCCTTCTTCTCTCAATTCTTCTTTTGTTTTAATTTCATTTGTTCTTTCCCCTCCCTTTTTAGTCAAGTCAGCATACGTGATCCACTTATTTTTTGTTCCAATTTGTCCCCATCTGCCCATGAACGCCTCTACTGGTGACAGCCAACTTGGTAGTTTATTGAAAAATGCCAACTGGACTTTCTTCCAATTTTGAAACAGAGCTTTCCTCACTATGTGGTTTTGAAAATCTTTATGGACCGCTGCTTTATTGTATCCCAGATACGCGTGCCAACCGAATCTTAAATCCGCTCCTTCCAACACCAATAATTTTGTATTCTCCTATTTAATCCAGTCTTCGGTCCAAATCATACAGCAAGCTCTATAATACAGCTTTAAGTCCGGCAGGGCTGTGCCTCCTCTTTCTGGACGTTCTAGCAGTGTCTGCCACTTTATCCTTGGCTTACGTCCAGCCCAAATAAAGTCGCTTAATCCACTTTTCCAAATTCCAAATGGCTTTTCATTAGTCAGAATTGGTAAGTTTTGAAACAAAAACAAGAATTTGGGGAGTATCGACATTTTTATTGTAGCTATACGGCCTAACAGCGAGAGATTTAATCTTCCCCATTTATTCAATTCTTCTTTAACTTTATTCCAAATTTTCTTGTAATTGTTATCAAAAAGATCAAGATTTCTATTAGATATCCAAATCCCTAAATATCTCACTTTTTTTTCTATTTTGTATTGTGATATTTCTTCTAATTTAGCTTGCTCTTTTTTCGTCATGTTTTTTGATAAGATTAGGGTTTTATCTTTGTTTATTTTGAAACCTGCGAAATTCCCAAATTCGGCCATTGTTCTAATTAGTACCTCTGTGTTCTCCAAGGGGTCCTCCAACACAATAGCCAAGTCGTCTGCAAAGGCCATGACTTTACACTCCTGGTTTTTTATTTTTAAGCCTCGAATCCTCTTATCTTTTCTGATTTTATTCATTAGGAACTCCAATGCCGTGATAAACAATAACGGTGACAAAGGGCAGCCTTGTCTACTTCCTTTTTGGATCTCTATCTCCTTTGTTTTTTCTCCATTTATTATGATGTTTGCCTTTTGTTCTGCGTAGATCTTTTCTATATTCATTGTCATAAACTGTCCAAATCCTAGTTCTTTTATCATTTGGATTATACAGTTCCAGTTTATATTGTCAAAAGCTTTTTCCGCGTCAGCGAATATTATCGCTGCCTTCCTTTTGTTGTTTTTCTCCAAGAATTCTAGTATACTTAGTACAGTTCGTATGTTAGTCGATAGGGATCTTCCTGGCAAAAAACCGTTTTGATCAGTGTGGATAACCTCTTTTAATATCTTCTTTAGTCTGCTTGCTATCATAGTAGCGTAGAGTTTGTAGTCTACGTTTAAGAGTGAAATCGGGCGGTAGTTCTTCACGTCTGTTCCGTCTTTCCCTTCCTTCAGAATCATAACAATATTTGCTCTCTTCCATGTCTCCGGCATTCCATCTACATGGATCCGATTTATCACTTCTATCAGGTGAGGTGCGATTTCACTTCCAAATATTTTGTAAAATACTTCAGTGAACCCATCTGGTCCTGGTGCCTTCCCGCTCCTTAAATTCTTAATAGCAAGCATTAACTCTTCCGTTTCAAACTCCTTTGTGAGGTCCGCTCTCTGGGATTCCGTTAAAAATGTGAAAGTATTATCCTTTATATACTGTGCTAATTCTTTATTCCAGTTGTCATCCTGGCTTTTTGCTTCGTATAATGAAGTGTAAAATTTAAGGAATGCCCCTTCAATATCATTTTGAGACATTAATACTTTCCCTCCTTCATTGATTTCTGTAATTCCTTACTTATCTCTTTCTTTTTTCAGTTTATAAGAGAGCCACCTCCCTACCTTGTTCGCCGATTCGAATTGTTTCTGTTTTATTTTTTTTTAATTTGTTTCCAATTTCCACTACCATTTTGGAGTTAATCTTTTTTTATTATGTTTATTTCTTTCTGTATAGTTGAATTCTGGGGTTCTTTCCTTAGTTTATCCTCATAAGTCTTTAATTCTTGTAGAAGCTCCTGGTTCTTCCGCCTTTCCATTCTGGCTATCTTGGCTCCCTTTTGTAACAGCAGGCCCCGAATTGTCGCTTTAAATGCGTCCCAGATAATCGGTCTCTTTATGTCCTCTTTCTTGTTTTCACAAAAGTATAATTTGATATTGTTCTTAATTTTGTCCACAAATTTTATATCTTTTAACAGGTGTTCCTTTAATCTCCAGGTGTATTCCCTCCGGGGTAATACCATGCTCATTTTTATTGGATTGTGATCCGATATTAGTTTGGGTATAATATCCATGTTTTTTATTTTTGGAAGCAAGTTCTTTGATACCCAAAACATGTCTAACCTCGACATTGTATTATGTACTTCTGAGTAAAAAGTATAACCTTTCTCGAGTTGATATTTTCTTGTCCAGAGGTCCTCAAGGTTAAATTCTTCCATTATCTGGAAACATACTTTTGGTAGTCTTCCCTGTCTTTCTTTTTTCGCCCCCAAACGGTCCTGTCTTGCATCTAATACCCCATTAAAATCACCTGTAAGAATTAAAGTTCCTTTTTCTAATTTCCCCATTTCTTCTTGTAGTTTCTTAAAGAATTTTTGTTTTTCCTCTATTGGGGTATAAATAGCCAGCAAACAGATTTTCATGGTAGGGAGGTTAAGCTCTAAACCTAGCATATGTCCTTCGTTATCATTAATTATTTGTTTCGCATCGTATTTTCTATTTACATATATTGCGACTCACTTTTTTTTTATTTTGAGCTAGTGAAAAGAATTCTTGGCCCAATTTTTTATTCTTTAAATATTTACTATCCTTCTGACATATCCTTATTTCTTGCAAACAGATTATCTCAGATTTATTTTTTTCCAAGAGTTGGTATACCTGTCTTCTTTTTTTGTGTGTATTCAGCCCTTTGACATTCCATGAAGTTATGTTTAAGAATGTCATTCCAAATCATCGGCTTCGTCTTCGTCCTCATCCACTTGTTCTTCTCGCTCCTTTCCTTCCCCTTCTTCTTCACTTTCCTTATCGTCTTCTTGTGGCTGCATATCTCCCTCAATTGCCTGCACATTTTCTTCGATTTTTTCCTCTTCATCCTTATTTTTATTACTATTTCTCTCTTTCTTTCCACTGTCATCCCACCGGTCCTCTTGTCTCCTGCGTCGCTTCTGTTGGTATTTTTGTTCTTCATCTTCCAGTTTTCTCCTGAATTCTGTTGCTTTCTCTAAGGTGTTTATTTTATACTTCTTCTGTCTGTATGTGCATGTGACACCTTCAGTTCTTTCCCATCTGTAGTTTATACCCAATCTTATCAACGTTTGTGTAAGTGGTCTGTATTCCTGTCTTTTCTTCAGGACTTCCACCGGGGTATCTTTATAAATCTGAATTTCCTTTCCTTCTAGTATTAACTTGTCAGTGTAATTTCTTTGGATAATAATGTCTCTATATTTAGCTCTTGTAAATACCAACACTATATCTCTTGGTAAGTTCCGTTCTTTTGCAATTGCTGAATTCGCTCTAAATATTTTATCCACCTCCTGTCTCAGATGGTCCTCTGATTCGTTAATATAGTTAGCTAACGGAGGTATTATCCTGTCTTGTAAATTTTCATACATTTTTTCTGGGAGCCCTCTTAGTTTCACGCATTTTTTCTATACCTGATTTCTTGTATAAGGGTGGCTTGTCTTTCCTTTTCCACTTCCTTACTCAGTTTTTCCGTTTGGGACTCTAGGGCTGTTGTCCTACTCTTAACTTTGTCTACATCGTCCTTTGTATCCTTTATGTCTGTTGCCATCTTATCTAATCTCTTTGTAATCTTCTCAAAGTCCTGTCTCATATCTCGTTTCAGTTCTCTTAATTCCTGTTTTATCTCCCTCTTAAAAGATTTTAATTCTTCCAGGATTTGTGCGTTAATGTCAAGCTGTTTAGGCGCCATCTCTGTGGAGCCTCTTCTCGATATTGTTGACGTTGCAGACACTGTGTGAGCCCTAGGTCTAAGCCCGCAAGCCATCAACTGCACTCCACTTCCCTCTACCCAAGTAATTTTCTATGTTTTAATTTGTTTTGTGTACCTTAATTTGTTTGTTAAAGAATATTTGTAAAGGAGCTATAAGCTCCCAAATTCTTACTTTGTACCCAAACTCCTTCTGCTATTTAATACTCTGTTGAACTAATACAGTATACTCAAAAGGGGGAAAGGACAGAAAAGGAACAGAATACAATATGCAATGCACAGTATACTATATGTTATTGAGAGATTTGTGAAACGAAACCTTTCCACCACTTCCCTTCTTCCAATAGAGAACCGTATTGAACATATATTTAATTTAGTCTAGAGTTTTACTCATTCGTTCTTTAAAGTACATAAAATTCAATCTCTAATGTCTGGTTCTCCCCCCAGGGTGAACACTCTCGTGTCTAGGTCTCCACTCAGATGGTCTTTCTCTATCTCTCTGCCCGCTCAATGCAGCTTGAAGCCACTCCGTCCTGTTCCCTCTGTCTCACTCTCCAGCCCGTCTGAATCCTCCTGCCCGTCTATCCGTCTGAATCCATCTACGTCGTCCTGCCCTGTCTGTCTCAGCTATTCCTCCTCCTTTCCGGCCACTCCGCTCCGTTCCTGAATCCTTTGAACCGCTCCTCTCCGTCTGCTCCTTCCCTCTGTCTCCGTCATGCTCTTTCAGCGACTCAAAAATCGCTCCGTATTCCTGTCCGTCTGCCCCTCTCTCCTGCCGTCTGTTATCTCCTGTATCCCCAACCGGTCTCACTGTCCGCCCGACTGGACGCAAACTTCCTGGTGCACATTCCTTTCCAGCTCCACTCTGCTCTTGCACCAAGCGATCGTCTGTCCTTCCTCTTTTTTTTCAGCTCCTGCACCTCCTTCATTTGGCCCCGTCTCTGTCTGACTCCGCCTCCCACCTCTTGAGCCAGATCAGTCCCAGCTGTCCGTTTCTCTCCCCGCTCCCTCTCGAAGCCTGTATCAAACTGCTGCATAGTGAAACTCACCTACGCAGTTACTTTGTATCTTAGTAGTTTATGGCAGTGCTCCAGCAATTCTCCTCCCCCCAGAAAAAGAAAAGCGGCACCTTCTCACAAATCGTGCCTAAGTCTAATTCTGTCTCTTTATAGTCCTGGTCTGCCACCACTTGTAGCCTTAGTTTGCCACAATGGCTAAGTCTTATTTATTTCTCCCTGTTACTTTCGATTTGATAATTGGGTATTTTCCTTTTCACTCCTTTAATAGTTGAATATTTGGATTCAGAGGGAAGGTTTAGTGCTGGAAGTCTACCCGAACCCTTTGGGTTACTTTCTTTCCCAGAATTTTAGTTTCAGCAGTTTTCTGCTCTTTAAAGTAGGGGGAGAAATAAAGACTAAGTGCCTGTGGCTTCAAGAACAGTAAAGGCTGCTCAGAGTGCTGTATGTAACCAGCAGGGGGGAATAACTTCCCCTTATCCCCCAGAACACAAAATAGCACCAATGCAAACCCCTAAACCTCCTCTATCTTCCCAGATATTTGGGTCGTGGTGGTCTTCCAAAAAAGACCCCACTTACCGTCCTTGAATGACTGGCCCCCACGGAGCTCCGTTCAAGCCAGTCCTGCGTCTTTGCTCCCCCTGCTGGAAGCCACCTACGACTCCTTGAACGCTTTCATCAGCACTGTCTACACACAATCCTAAATATACACTGGACTGACTATGTGATGAATGTTGCTGTCCTTGAGCAAGCAGGGATCACCAGCATTGGGCGATGATATTGAGAACGCAGCTGCACTGGGCAGGGCACGTTTCTAGGATGGAGGACCATCGCCTCCCAAAAATAGTACTCTACGGTGAACTTGCCATGGGTCAGCATAAGAGGGGCGCTCCAAAAAAGCGATACAAGGACTCTCTGAAACAACATCTCAGGCTTGGCCAAACTGATCACTAACAATGGTCCGCCCTGGCCTCACATCGGGAGGCATGGAGACACACTATCCACAATGCTGCAGCCTTATTTGAGAACTCACACCAAACATTCTTGAAGAGAAATGACAACGCAGAAAGAATCACAACCCGCAAACATCACCCAAGGAAACCTTCTGCTGTGCTTTCTGCAACCGGACTTATCTCGGATTGGCCTTTTTAGTCATCAGTGCGCTTGCAGAAAGCACGGGATGAGTCCTTCCTGAATCTTCGTTTGTGAAGAAAAGCCAGAGAGAGATTTTGTATTTCATACAAAATAAACTACCACTAGTTGCCCACCCTGGAATATGTTTATCCCCTCCCTCTGCATCTATTAAAATATGGTCAAGGAGCTGAAGGGCTATATCTAATTTTCATAATTTTTAGGTGAGAACTATGATATGGCTCATTTTTATCAGTGAATATGACTAGTAAACTAGTTTATCAGTAAACGGAACTAACTTTGCAAACAGGGCTAGGTACATAGTTCTTTTGGATTTTGGCCTAGGTTTTCTACTTGCATATTCAAAACTGGAAATGTTTTTAGAAATACAGGTTGAGTATCCCTTATCCAGAATTCCAAAATACTCCAAAATTGTCTACATGAGTGGCTGAGATTGTGAAACCTTTGCTTTCTGATGGTTCAATGTACACAAACTTTGTGTCTTGCAAAAAATTATTAAACATATTGTATATAAAACTACCTTCAGGCTACGTCTATAAGGTGTATATGAAAGAAATGATTTTCATGTTTAAACTTGGGGGTTCCATCTCCAAGTTGTCTCATTATGTATATGTAATTATTCCAAAATAAAATAAATAAATAAATTCAAAAATACAGAACACTTCTGGTCTTAAGTATCGGATAAGGGATACTCAACCTATACTGCCTTGGTCACATTTCTGAAGACCCAGGAAGGTCTTATAAGGTAAATCTTTAGGGTTTTTTTTCCCCTCCTGCTAGAGTCTCACTTGACAGATTATTTGCTGTCATTTTTACTTTTCATGTTTCATTTTACTTCCACTGCATGCAGTATTTCCCTTTGGGAAGTAGTCTGACTCACCTTATCAAGTCTAAATATAGAATTGTCTGAGCAACAAGGGCATAGTAGGCATACATTTGTACATGGCATACATTTGTTTGCCAGGTATTCCTCACTGTTTCATGTATTCCTTCTGAAAAGAAGGCTTTTCTTTCCCCCATCTCATCTGTCTGTGCTAAACAGAATTCAAAATAACATTTTTGAATGACAAACTTTAGATTAACCAGATTAAATGAGAGGATTCTCTGGAAAATCAAAGCTCTTTCAGTTGTGTGAATAAGTTTCTGTTGTTTGTAGTTATATTTTATTTTTTGCAACAAAAAAGGTCAGTTGTAAAGGTTGGTTCTTGGCCTGCAATTGGTTATTTGGCAAAGATCAGGTCACACATATGTGTGTGTTAATGTGTGTGTGCATGCTTAACCATCCACAGACCAGGATTATCAGATTTCTGCTGTTGAAAACTGAAAATCCAGGTGCTACTTCTACTGCTCTTGTTACAACAAAGGGGTCCTTCTGATGTTATTTTTGTGATGCTGGAACTGTTGCCATAAGGTTTCTCTCTGTACTATGAAGATAATTTCAGAACTTCTGTGGCTCTGTGCTCTGACTTTTTCCAATGCCAGCATTGTGTCTTCCAGAACCTGGATGAGTCACTAGTCTAGGAATGTGCCACATATCAGACTCCCCCCATGTGAGGTGTGTTCTCACAGATTCATTCCATTGACCAAGGATGTATCTAATAACATATGGTGCAGGAAGGAGCTAGCTGCAAGACTGGCAACATTCATCTTGTGAATCTAAAGCTGAAGGAAACTGTCCTGATTATGTTTTTGATTAGGGACTAAAAGTTCATAGGTATGGTCATTGAAGTTACTCATCTTTGTCACAAGTAACTGGGACATCAGATGGCCCAGAGATTTTAAAGTGCAAGTGATATGAGTATATTGTACAGTTCCATAAATAAGCTGAAAACATAGAATAGCCCAAACAGCTTTGTATTAACATCAATACAAGAAATATTACCAACTTACAAATTACATTATGTCTACTTTAGTTATTATTGCTTCCATAAACTTGAAGATATTCTCCATTTTATTGATCATTTCATTCTTCTCCCTGTGTATTTACAAAATTTGTAATGCTTCCTGAGTATTTTTTCAGTGGGGTTGTTTCCAAATATATGCTTACAAGACTGCCGTATATATATATATATATATATATATATATACACTTTTGTCTGTGACAGCATTATCTTGTGTTTCTATCTAGGAACTAGTGGCTGATGCATTTGTATCCATCCATCCAGAAGTCTTACTTCAGAGCTATGTTTTAGCATGTCTTAACATGGATAAATCACTGAGTGGTGGCCAAATTTTCAGTTAAGCCCACCAGACTGAGCTGATTGACAACAACAGAAATTAAAACAAAATATATTTGTAATAGGGAAGTGAAGCCCAGATTCAACAAAATTGAATAAAAAGAGTCAAGATAAGCCTCTGTGATCTTAATATCTTTGTGTTTTCCAGATTCCTGCAAGAATTAACATGTAGTCTACATACAGATAGCAATTTACAAAAGTAATTTAAATTGTAGGGTTTTTCCTACATGCACAAGGGTTTGGAAACCATAATAAATTGTGGTTTCTCAGACATAGATCAAAAATCCATTCATGGATCTTCATTATCATATCAGAGATTGGAACCATGACATTGATATTAATTGCTTTTATTAATTTTTTAAACTTAAACCAGAACATAAAGCATTTTCTAATGAAATTCAATGCAATTTAAAGGGTGTTTTCTTAGAAATTGCCCTGTGTAAGGGCTGCAAATGCCCATGTGAATACAGCTAATATCCAAGAGAACAGCTAGAGAAAAGGAAAAAAAAAAAACCCAAGCCAGTCCAGGGGTCATAAATTCAAGAAGCGCAATCAGGAAGAGCAGACATGTGGTCGAGGCAGTCCAGACTCTAGGTATAAAAAGAAGTCTGAACACAGTGTAATTCTAGTCAGAGAGCTGACCAAGGAGAATAATCCAAAGAACAGTCCAAAGTCCAGAAATCAAGAGCAAGGAATATGAAACAAAGCATCACAGGAGTTTTGGCACTGTTGATCACAGCAAAAGAATGCCCTTGGTCATACTGATTACAGCTGGCTGTAAATCAGCACTGTTAATAAGCCCAGCTGGCCTGATTACCTGAGTATGTTCTTTTTAAGGCTGGCCAAGGCTTTTCCTGATCTTTTGCAGCTAGCGCCTTAGGACTTTATCAGACTAGCATCTAAAAACACTGTAATTCCACAATTAAGGAAAGTGGAAACATAGTGGTATGATTACAGTAATTATCACACATTGCCATAATCACGCAATACTACCACCATGAAATTATTGCACAATCACCACTAGCAGTTTAAGAACGGGATTTCAGCTTGTGTTTTAGTAACACTTGTCTTTGCATTGCCTTCTAATGTCAGAGTATTGACGCTTCCTGCTGGCGGCACATGCACCTTTAAGAAATTTCTTCTCTTACTTCCACAATTTTGCATGGGCAAGATTTGGCTGCTCTTGTGAGAAGATGTGACTTCACTCTAAAACACCAAAAACAAATAAATAACCAAAGAAATTCACAAATACACACTTAAACAAACATAAAAAGATACCAAGAAAAGATGACAGTTGATTAAAAGAGTGTCCTGTAGGTTCTCTTCATGGTCTCCCCCAGAAGTTTAATTATGCAGAGGGGAGGGGGAGAAGAGGCCCACCCATTCACGCTGTAATTGTGCAATTACAGTGGGATGTGATTATCACATGCTGGTCAACACCACGAAAAGAGTGATATTGATGGTTTTGCCCATCAATTAAAATTTACACTTAATTAACTTGTGGAGCACACACAGACCACAGGAGGATGACGACATTGTGCAATAATGGGAACCTGTTTGTGATACTATTGCATTGTAATTCCACTATTTCAGCCCCATCTGATAAAGTCCTTAGTCTGTGATGCAGAAGGAGTGAAGTGGCTCAGCATCTAGCTCCTACTTTTCAGGAGCTTCAGGAATGACAAGGGTTGGTCTGGGTTTGTCTTGAACCCCCTTGCTGAGGACTCAGAGGATGATGATGAGGAAGCAGAAAATGCAGATGAAGCAGACAGAGAACCTGGTTCATCTTGAAGAGACTGCCCTGACTTTGAGAGGGCAGCTGAAGCAGATAGAGAAAACATACCTCATCCTGAAGAACAAACAGTCTGCCAGCCAGTGATAGATGATCCAGATTACATGCCACCTTCCTTCTCTGAATGCAGGAGGGAGAAACGCCATGCCCAGAGTCATTTAAATACTAAATGCTGACCTGATTACTTGTTAATGTGGCTCACCTGGCCTTAAGAATCCGGCTATAAATCTTCCAGCGGTTTTACTTCAAGACTCAGTGCTGACAACTGCTTATCTTAACTGTTGCACTCTTTGGTGTTCCTGCTTTGCCTTGCCTTTGGACTGACTTCATCCTCTGGACTGCTGCATTAACCCCTTGCTGACCATGGACCTGGACCTCAGACCTGACTCTATTGATCTCTGGACTGGCTATTGACTTCCCTGGCATCTGGTATGGGCAATTGGTGACTGACCTCTGGCCGGGCTAATGACTTCTCTTGCATCTGGTATGAACAACTGGTGACAACCTAGGACTGCACCTGTTGTTTTGTTGATCCTGCACCCCTACCCTGCTACTCCTCAGGCACTTGCTATTGTGAGTTCCGGACAGGGTTCCACTTTCAGTAGTTCCAGGGAAGGGCTGCCAGCCTCCTCTGGTTATATTGGCTCTCTTTTTCCTCTTCCTTTCCCCTTTCCTCTTGTAATGGTATTAGTTCAGGACAAAAGTGACCTTAGTTCATATATCTATTTGTTATTAGGAGTCCACATGAGATTTGGTGAGTAATAAATGTGGAACATACAGGGGCACGGGCGGAAAAAATGTAGACATCTAGCATTTGTTAAGCAAGTACCAAAAGCTAGATTCTCCCAGACCCCATAAACTCCACAAAAACTCCTTTAACATGCATGCTCATATGGAGAGCCAATATAACCAGAGGAGACTGGCAGCGCTTCCCTGAAACTGTTGAAATTTAGTGGAACCCAGACAAACCCCTTATAAATCCAGCAGTTCCTGAAAAGTAAGAGCTAGATGCTTGAGCCATTTCACAAACAGCACTGAACACTGGAATAGTCCTGTGATACTTTAGCATCCCAGCTCCAATGTGCTAGAATTGAAGGATACCAGTAAAACCATTTGCCAGGAATACAAACTAGAGCTTTCAATCATAAGACTATACCCCCTCATCTTCCTTCCCACCTCCATTTCCTCCAGTGTATTTCTTATATAGTGAGAAATGTCTCAGGTTTTGCTGACATGTTCTGTCTGGCTCTCTCTTTCCTTTGAACCTGAATTACTAACACAACTTTAGGACTCAGGTTTGGATTAAGTCCACTTCAGTGAAACCCGGCTGCTGTTTGAATCTCTCCGAATCAGCTGGATTCAGTTTGATATTTGGCTAAATATAAAGCAGACTTGTAGTTAACATGCAGACAAAGAAGAGAGCATCACGAACCAGATTTGTTGGGAAAGCTTGAGCTATCTTGAAAATGCCTGCTTAAAGCTACAAATGTGAGAACCAAAGTCTGATGAAGACATTTGCTGATTGTTTTGAATTCTCTTTTGGTGTGCATAGCATAGGTAATTCATTACAAATAGTTGGATGGTCAGTATTTCTGCATTTGTAGCACAGTCTTCAGATAACCTTCTTGGTTCAGGCTGGAGTGGGTGCCTTTTTTGGCATTTGACTGAGTTAGCAACTTTTACAGACTTGTCAGCCAGTGTATTCCAATAAAGTTTGATGGCGTTATAAATAACAGCACTATATAGGGCTCTCAGTGAGGTATCAGGCTTCGTAACATGTTAGAAGCCATGTAAGTGAATGAATTGGTATAAAAATTTATAGAAGCACCAGAAACCATAAATGATGGCCTCTTTGATGCTCATGGCGACCTTGACATCCACTTGAACTAGAAAATAAACATGAGCCAAGCAAGGTTCCTCACAGATAACACCAACAGGTATGCACACAGAGGGATGATCTGAGTCTGAAGCATCTTTTTGGAATTGGGGCATGCATTTTCAAGGCCTAATAGGCATTTTCGTTTCAGTTACTGTATGATGTTGGAAATCAGAGCCTGTGAGAAGGAAGGGAAGGTTCAACAAGGCCAGACACATGGGAGTCAATCCTTGTTCTCAGTGCCCAGTCAAGGCCCTTTTCACACTACACAATTATATGTAGTATGATTCCACTTTCAATTGCCATGGCAACATCCTATGAAATCCCAAAGTTTGTGGTTTGGTGAGGCACTAGAGCTCTCTGGCTGAGAATTCTGATTACTCTTCCCTAAACTGCAAATCCTAGGATTACATAGGATGTAGCTGTGGCAGTTGAAGTGGCATCATATTATTATAGTTGTATATGTAGTGTGAAAGGGTCCGAGGATGGCTCATGACATTTTTGCTGTTTGAGGTGGAGCAAAAAATGTCCCCTCTCCTAGTCAAGACAAACAGATGTGAAGGCCAAGAAAGCACCGTCTTGCATAGTGAAAATACAATAATAACAAATGCCATTTTCTGTCTTGTCATGACCGCCCCACAGCTGCCTGAGGCAATTCTACATAAAACTAATGGTAGATAGTTGGTCCAGTTCTAGAGGCAGAGGAAAGTAATGTTTGAACCAGTCTTCAGAAAGAGTATGCAAGGCCAAGTCACAAAAGGGCTATAGCAAGGGGAAGAACGCTTTCTGTGGGGAGAGTTAAGGGCAGTATGGCTGGGACATTTGGAGGAGTTTTAGTCCATAAGTCATTGTCCTCCCAAGGGTTATACAGGAGTTTCCTCAGCATGCTATAAGGTATTTTTGTAGCTAAAATTTCATATTGTAAAAAAGAAAGAAAGAACTTATCTCTTCAAAATGGTCATGGAAAAGGATAGGTATATAACTCCCCAGATTCAAATCTCTCTAAACAACAAAAATGCTGTGGCTTATAAACACAGAAGCTAAACTTAAAACATTTTATTTTATTTTTTTAAAAAATCTTGCTATTTGAGAATATTGTTCCCATGGAGAAGATGTGCCTTTAGATTTATCCTGTGGGCTTTGTTAAGGAATGCCTCTTAATTGTCTCATTGTCATTCTTACTCATGGTCATCTGTCATTTCTTGTTCCTGTCATTTCTTCCCCTCCCCTTTAGGATAGCTAGAAATTATCTCATCTTTTGCAAATTGTCCTTTACTGTCTGTGGCCCGCATGGGATAGCAGATTGTCTAAGATGCATTAATGTATTAAGCTGCTATTGCATTTCCTTTAAAAAAAAATGAAGAGTAAATCTTAATAGTGTTCAACGTTAATGGTAATTTTTATTGGAAGATAATATGAGGCAATTAAAGTGCCACTCTCTAGAGAGCCCATGCTATAATTGAACAGAGCTAAGTTTTAAACATTGGAATATCTAGACTTTAGATTGTGAGTTTTCCCAGAAGAAAATTCACGAGAGTAGAGTTCAAGAGTTGTTATATTTGTAGCCTCATGGCCCAACTTCCACATATGTTGGTGGGGATCCTTTCTTTGAGGTTCAGGTGTGTTTACTGCTACTTTTGTCTTTGTAATCCTGAGATGAGACCATAAACATATGTTCATTGCTGAGCATCATTCCTTGAAGGTGTTTTGAAGCTGTGTAAATATGAGATAGGATGCAGAACTTTGGTTGACTTGAGCCATAGGAAAAGAGCAGTGCACTGGGTTAACTGGTTTTGGGGAAAAAGCTCCTCCAGGCACTAACTCTCTGCAGGGCCTTACAGGCTAAAGGTTTTAAAAACAGACAATTAACCAGAGTGACTCCAAGTAAAACTGAGGTAGAATGGAAGAAATCAGGTTGAGGAAAAGCTGATTTTGCAGCAAAAACAATTATTTCTTTATTAAAATGACAGGAAAGGATAGCAGCAGTGTTGGGGCATAGAAAGACACGCTGTGTCCACCACAACCACCTGCAGAGTTGTTCCACGTTGACAGGACGTCAAGGAGAAGGTTTCTGGAGAGACTTCTGCAAAAGACTTCAGGCTGAGAAGGAAAAATTCCTTCACCCCAGCACACTGCCTTGAGCTCTGGCTTGCCAAATAAAGACAGCAACAAGGCCAGCCTTCACTCAACTTGAGGGCTTTAATCTTTTTTTGCAGTATATTTACAATATATATATACATAGTATAGGACAGCCGTCTCTAATACTCATAAATCTCAAACCAACAAACTGCTTCACCAACCACCATCCACAACAAACCCACACTGGAGATAATTCCCATCTCCTTTTTATAGGCAGTTAAACAATGCCTGTTACATCAGGCATCTCAGATGTGCATACTCTCAAGTGCTGACTCACACACACACCTGCCACTGGAGCTTAACTACTTTCATTACTAAGCTTACAGCTCCATCTTGTGGTCACATCCATGTCATTTCCTGACAAGCAGAGACCAACAAAACATATTCACTATAAACTGTTAATAGCAGTTTCTCAGAGGAAAAAGAGGGGAATGATGGCATGAGTGCTAAAATCCCTATTCCTGACAAATCTAAGGGGGCTAGAGGGAAGCTTATGGGACTATAGAGTAGGGAGATTTTCACACTACACTATTATAGTGTTACTATTCCACTTTAACTGCTCTGACTTCCTTCTGTGGAACTCTAGGGTTTGTAGTTTAGTGAGGCCTAAGAGCTCCCTGGCTGAGAGTTGTAAATGCATCTCCCTAAACTGCAAATCCCAGGATTCCACAGGAGGCAGCCATAGCAAATAAACTGAAATAGTAACACTATAACAGTGTAGTGTGAAAATCTCCCAAGACACAAACAGATTTTCTCACCCTCTAACGTGAACAAGAGTATAGGTAAGCTGGGTGCCTGAAGATCAGGGCAGCTGATGAAGGGGAATGTGTGAAGGATTCAAAAGGAAGGAAACCCTCCGGAGAGCAAGCTTCTGAAGAGAGAGTTCTGAAGACAAACTGGAGACAGAGACTCTCTTTCTCTCTGGCCTATGTATAGCCCTTTTCTAACTTGGGGGCTGTCATCTGGAGCGAGGGGACACCTCTAGGTGGGGCAAAGCATGACCTTAATGTTATTCTGTGGATGGGTCAAAAGGCCCCATGTGCTTAGAGTGATGAGTGCAATGCCTATGGCTCATGTGCAAAGATTTTTTGGTCTGTGTGCAAAGGGCAGATGTGAACATGACCTCTTTCACACTCTGGGAACTGGTAGTGACTCTTAGATGTTCTGGGGAGACAAACACAAAGGAATTGCACATCTGAGACAGTGCCAGTTAAGTGCAGACTTTTGCCCTCCTTCAAATCCAAATAGGATTGCCCAACATCTTTGGAAACTGCACAATACTTTACCATTGGGAGTGTATCAGTCTGAGCTATTTTGGCAGGGTTTCCATTCAGTGGAGCTAAACAAAACAGCTAAGCACTGATTACTCTCCTGAAGCACCACTGAGACTTTTCCCTTGTCAGCAGGAGAGGGAGAAATTCCAGTTTATACTTTAAAATGAGGCTTGGCTTCTCCAAGATGGACAGGGATCCAGGTTTTTCACTGCCCTGCCCTTCCAATATATGCCTCTTGCAATGTGTGCAGACTCTGGCAAGAGTCAGCTCCCTGCCTGACACTTCAAAATCTACTTGCAATTCATATTTATCAAGCATAACCTGTAACAGTAGTCCCATGCTCCAGAGAATGAACTTAACATTTTAGAAGTTTTCACGCCACTACCCCCGGTTCAGTTTGACATTAAAAATCTTGAACCTTTTGGATTCTCTGTGCTCCTCTCATCATAATGATGGGGCTTTCTGGGAGTTGCCTCAGCAGTTTTCCAAAATGTTCCACTTCAGGAACTGTACCAAGGGAATTCAAGTACAGGACACTTATAGAAAAGGACTGGAATCCAAAGGGAATACGTGAATTTAATACCATAGATGATGCATGTTACCATTGGCAGTCATGGATGGGAGGTCTGCTGTGCTATACTTCACACTATTCAGATTTATAAGTATAATAAATTTTATTCTTGTTAAGGTATAGGCAACTATCCACGGCAGTTTCCCTGACCTGTAAAATATTCCTGAATTTATTAATAAAGTATGTTGCATTCAAATGTTCAGGATATAATAGTGCAGTCCAATGAGTGTGAACTTGGAAATGCATCCCTGTCCATTGGAGGGACTTCTTCCAAACCTTGGCCTCTTAAAACAGAGATGGAGAACCTGTGGCCACCATTATGTTGTGGGATTGCAACTCACATTACTCCTGACCATTTGCCATTTGCAGGACCACAAATTTCATACCCCTCTTAAAATCATGACTTCAGGTAGGAAACAGAGAGGTTTGAATTGATTATCAGTGGGGTGTTCTTGGTGAGCAGAAAGCAAATAAGTTCTTCAAAGACACACTTTTGTTCTCTACTGCAGTACCAAGCAATTTCTCTGTGAGGAACATTTACAACAGGTGTAGCTCTTTGTTGTTGCTGTGTGCCTTAGGGTTGCTATAAGGCAGAAATGACTTCATAGAATCATAGAGTTGGAAGAGAACACAGGGACCATCTAGTCCAATCCCCTGCCATGCACAAATACCCAATCAAAGCACTTGTGACAGATGGTCATATGGCCTCTGTTGAAAAACCTCCAAAGGAGACTACGTGGCACTCAGAGGCAGCACATTCCACTACTGAACAACTCTTACTGTCAGGAAGGCACACAACAACAAAGAGTCCAGAATTGTAGTCCAACACTCAAACTGCTACGCCACCTCTTTAGCTTCAGCAAAAAGGAGGGTGGAGGAGAGGACATGATGGAAGTGAGTAAAGTCGTGCACACTGTAAAGAAAGGAGAGGAAAAGACTTTTTTCTCCCTCTGTAATAATATTAGAATCTTGGATCAACCAATGAAGCAAATTGCTGGAAGATTGTCTTGTGGCACAGCTTCACTGCCACAAAACATAGTAATGGCCTACAACTTGTATGGTTTTAAAAAGGAGTTAGACAAATTAACGGTATATAAGGCTATTGCTTTTTGCTAGTCAGAATGACTAGTCAGGGTCTGAATCCCTGCTGAGCTGTAGAAACCCACTAGATGATCTCAGCCTTATCAGAAGGCAGTGGCATTTATTTATTTATTTATTTATTTAATATGCTGCCTTCCTCCCAGAGTGGGACCCAAGGCAGCTCACAAAACATAAAATACAACATACAATTAAAAATATTACAATTAGTTAAAAACAATTAAAATAATGAAAAATTAACATTATATAAAACATATAAAAATGAAAAATAAAAACACATCCATAATAAAAAGTCTCTGTGCACACAGCTATGAATTAAAAGCCTGCATGAATAAAAATGTCTTTGCCTGAGGGCGAATGGAAAACAGGGAGTGCGGCAGCCTAGCCTCCTGAGGAGGGAATTCCAGAGGACTGAGAAGGCTTTATCTCATATCCTCACCAAGTGAGTCTATGATGATGGCCAGACAGGAAGAAAGCCATCCCCTCCCTGGTGATCTTAAAATTCTGGCAGGTTCATATTAGGAGATATGGTCTTTCAAACAGTTTGGACCCAAGCCGTATAGGGCTTTATAGGTCATGGCCAGCACTTAGAATTGTGCCTGGAAATGAACTTGTAGCCAGTGACAAACCTCCTCTGAATAAATCTCACCAGGAAGACCCTATGATAGAGTTGTCAGAAGTCAGCTTGAAAGCATACAATAAGAAATATCAGTTGCTGGGGGGTATGAGATGGAGGATGCAGTTTCATTTTTATTCTGCTTGTGGACTTCTCATGATCAACTTCAAGCCACTGTGGGAACCAAATGCTGAGCTAGACAAGCTTTTGGTCTAACCCAGTGTGGCTGTTCTTCATTTTGTTATATATTTATATACTATATGGTTGTCTGGCTTGTCTTCCAAGGAGCTCAGAGGACATTGTCTTCCACGTGCCACCCAATTTATTATGCTCAAAACATCTCCGTGGGACAAGTTAAGGTGAGAGAAAGTGACTGGCCAAAGGTCACCCAGTGCAGTGTCATCTCTGAATAAGGATTTCACTCTGGATCTCCCATTCAACACTCTGTCCAGCCCTCCGCATCTCCATAAAGCTGAGATTGTGTTATCTTTAACAGAATCCCAAGGGCTACTTATCAGCCACCTCCCTGGTGCCTCTCATAATGATTAAAGTGCTTTGTTTGTACTTGTGTCTCACAAGATCTGAAAAACTATTTGGGAGTAAGCCAAGCTGAGGCAAAAGCCATCACTTCAGGGAAGTAATTTATGAAACCATTGGTTAATTTTATTTTGAAACTCATTCAGATTCTTGGTCTGCTGCCATAATTTATTCAAAATGTGTACTTTTTTTTGGTCACTAACAGTTTACAATTTGGGGAGGAGGAGAAGCAAATGGGAAAGGGCCTATTAGCATTCATATTTAAAAATGAAGTTGGTGTTTTATGCTGTGTGAAACAATCTCCTTAAGCAGTCAAACCAGATGTTTCTATAGGTTGACATTTTTTCATTCATATTTTAGATCAGTGGCTTTTTAGCAGGGACTTGCTTTTAATTTATTTTGTTGCTGTGGTCCCTCAAGAATTAACTCAAGATTTAAAACCCTAACAATTATTATTATTATTATTATTAATAATAATAATAATAATAATACAATTACAGCATCCATTAAACCTTCCCTCAGATGCACTGCAGAGGGAGGGAAGACTTTTCTCCTGCTTCTTCCTGCAAGTTTGTGGCTGGAGTAGATTGATGCTTTGGCTCCTGTCACATAGGCTGAGCAACCTTCAATCCTTCATGGACCCCTTGTGAGGACATCGCAGCCCCCCTGGGGTCTGTGAACCACAGGATTAGATCCACTATTTTAGATTGTTGAAGGACATGGTTGGGGTGGCCAACACAGAAAGAATGTGATAATATCTGAACTGCGGGGGGCGGAGTGTCAAATAATACTTTACAATTCGTTTTATTCATGTCATTGATTAATTTTTTATTAGCAGTCTTTAAAGATATTGATGGGCTGGCTCTTCAGGGATTAGCAATCTAAGGACTTGCCTTCTTGTTTCCATAGCAACCCAGCATCTCCATCCTTTCAAAGCAGCTGAGAGTACTGCAGAGGTATTGGATTCAGCAGAATTATGTTAACAATCAAGTGTCTTTCCAGTTCCTAAATGTTTGCTGCATGAAAATGGGCTGCTCTTTTCAGGAAGGGGGAAAAAAGGACAGAGGAAAGCTTTCCTCACAGAAAACCAGGATTTTTAGGCTTAAGATCTTTTTCTTCTTAGATCTGGATTTTTTTTAATTTACAAAGAGAAGCGATTTGCTTTTTCTAGTGCCAGGTATGCTTTAAAAATATATCACAACTAAACAAGACTACTTCTGATTAGTTTACAAAACCAGTGCTTAGTTTCATTGTCTTCAGCATACTATACAGTTCTTACCTAAACAATATAATGCTTAAGATTCAGTGGAATGATATGGCAGCAGGGTAGAATTCTAGTGAGCCCTACATGCATGTACATTACATTTGTGCAAAAAAAAAAAAAAAAATTAATGCACTGATGGTCATGTGTTTACTCTTTCATATTCTGCATCATCCGCATCCCTGAATGGATAGTTTTCTGACCATGAAAATGGCCAATTTATAGTACTGTAAATTAATCTTCTGTGTTAATATTGGTGAAGAAATCTCTTTCTGTAAAATATTATGTTATACTGGCCACAATTTTATCTTGCACCAGTAAATTTTATATTGTGTGCAAAGCCCTTGATTGAGACCATATTGCTCTTCCAGCATAGATACACCAGGCACAGGGATGGAGATAGCAAGAAAAAGGAAAAAAAAACTAGAGCAGGGGTGGGCAACAACAGCAGGGCTGGGTCCTCATTCAGGAATGTGGGACTATTCACAAAGTGCATTTTTTTTAAAAAAAAATCTATTATCTATTCAGGAAGGAGAGGCAGGAGCATTTGAAGGGACAGAGAAGATTACTGTTGATTGGGGTAGAGGATTTAAAGCAGGGATTCAAGCAAGAGAGGATGGAAGGAGGGGTAGGAGTATTTGGATGGATCAACAGAATGGCTGGGGATGGGCAGCAAGGAAGTTCAATTGGTACTACAGCAATGGGGTGGGAAGGGGTGGGAATATCTTGATTGCTATGGCAAGCAAAGGATTGTTTATGCTATGGTGCAGCAAAAATGTAGTGTAGTGAGGGTCTCTCAGCTTTTGCAGTGTGTGTGTCCAGAGGCTTGGGAGTACACTTCTGGGTGTGGTGGGTTGCATACAGTCTGCGGACTGCATTTGCCCACCCCAAAACTAGTGGGTGATGGGAGGATGATGTGTCTGGCTCCAAGCCACTTGTACCATGACTGCTGGGCTTCGGGGTGGTGGTGGTCCTAGTGTTGAGGCACTGTGGGAAGTGCATAAGTTGTTTTGTTCAGTGATTCTCCCAAAGCCAGGCACTTGTGGAATAGGCAGTGCAGAGCCACCTGTGTCCTCTTCCAGCATACCCTCTACCTATCTCAGTTTAGCAGGGGCAATCCCAGTTAGTCCCTGCCATTCCACTCTTGCAACTGTTTTAAAAATGTCCCAGTTTCTTTGTCCTCACACGTTTTGTTGAATAAGTCATGACACAGTGTAATATGTCATGTTTTGCTGTTCATATGAGGCTGTATTTACCTAATTTTAAGACCTGCTAAGGAACAGATTATTGTTATTATATCCTGATAGGTTAAACCATAGAATTCAAAGAGGATGTATTTTCTTTTTCACACGACTCTGTTCCTAGGAACATTGAGTCTAAATCATGTCAAGGAACATTGGCAAGTAGATGAAAGAGCCCCCATAGCCACTAAAGAGTTCAGGAGAAGTCTTCAGCTTTTAACAATAACTTGAAAAATATTAAGGGGGAGGATGAATAGGGGCATGGAAAGAGCTGTTGCTCTCCCACCTCCAATCCAGCATGTGAGGGTCTTTTGTGTCTACTAAACTTCAGGAAGTTGCCCATTCCTCTTGTAGGAAATTGGATTTCTATCAAAGGCAGATTCATAACATAGTCCTAGTTTACAACTTAGAGAGATCATGCACATATTGGCTCAGAGTTTAATTTGTTTAACAGAAAAGCTGCCAAGTATTCAGATACTAATACAGTGCCTCTGCCTGTTTAAATCAGCAGAACAAGGTCAGGAAAGAAGAGTACGTTTCTTACTGGATTTCTATTCTGATTAGCTCTTTTGGATGCGAGCACAAGAACTTTTATTGTTCTATGTCACTATTTCCACCTCTGGTTTCAGATATACAGCCAAAAGGAAATAGGCCTCTGAATCATTCTGTACCAAAAAAGAGAGAGAAGCATAGAAAAAGTGTTCCTTACTAACAATAGCAGCCTTCTCACTGGGTGGTCTTTTTATACCTGAACGGGTTTCTACATTGCTACTCTTGTTCTTCAAATGCCAGCTGAAGAATAAGTCAATTGAAGAAAGTGTCACATAATCTTGAACTTGGAGTGTCTAAATACCCTAAAAGCACCAGATCTTATCTGATCTTGAAAGCTAAGCAGGGGCAGCCCTGGTTAGTACTTGAATGGGAGACCACCTACAAATACCAAGGGCTGTAGGCTGTCTTTCAGAGGAAGGCAATGGTAAAACCACCTCTGAGTACTCTTTGCCTAAGAAACCCCAATGGCATTGATGGGGTTGCCATAAGTTGACAGACAACACACAATCTTGAACTTAGTGTATAATTCCATGTTAAATATTAGGGATGATGTAGATGTGTTGCAGGAGAACCATGATTACTTCTTATTTTTACTAAGGAATATATATATATATATATATATATATATGGCTTTTCTTCACAAACGAAGATTCAGGAAGGACTCATCACGCGCTTTCTGCAAGTGCGCTGATGATTAAAAAGGCCAATCCGAGATAAACAAGTCCGGTTGCAGAAAGCACAGCAGAAGGTCTCCTTGGGTGATGTTTTTGGGTTGTGATTCTTTCTGCGTTGTCATTTCTCTTCAAGACTTGTTCGGCGTGAGTTCTCAAATAAGGCTGCAGCATTGTGGATAGTGCGTCTCCATGCCTCCCAATGTGAGGCCAGGGCGGCAGCAACATTCGTCACATAGTCAGTCCAGTGTATATTTATGATTGTGCATAGACAGCGCTGATGAAAGCGTTTGAGGAGCCGTAGGTGGTGGCGATAGGTGGTCCATGTTTCAGATCCATAAAGGAGGATAGACAGTATAAAGGACTCTGAAAGAGCATCGCCATATCTGACTTGACCATGCTGGCCCTCGTGTAGCAAGATAATCATTTTAAGGAATTTGGGGGGACATCCTAGTCTTTCCAGGATCTGCCACAGACCTTTTCTACTCACAGCGTCGAAGGCTTTGGTGAGGTCGACAAATGTTACATAGAGACCCTTGTCCTGCTCCCTACATTTTTCTTGCAGTTGTCTAAGGGCAAATACCATGTCTGTATTACTCACATATAAAATGACATCACGTCACTATACATTCCATTCTACCCTCCTCCCTTTAACATACATACATACATACATACATATATCATCACATTCCCTCCACCCATTACGCTCAACCATACGACTTTTACATTACTTCCTGTCTGATCTATCCATGATTATACATATTATTCCTCTGTTATCTTTGTATTAACATTTTGTAACAGGTCTGTTCCCACTATATTTCATAGTTTCCCCACAGTATTTCATCTCTTCTCATTCCATCATCTGAATAAAAACACTATGCTAATATATATCTGTTTGCTCTGTCTTCAATTGATTACCATAATTTATATATTTGTATATTTAGAGTATACTGAGGTAGACTTAGTATTCTTTACTTTCTTAATTTCTTCGTTTTGTATTTCTATTTTTATTATTAGCTGTTATTGCTATTTTGGATTTCTTATCTTGATTTGTGTATATTTTTATTTTTAGTTTAATAGTTAATAATTATTTTGTTTTATTGCATTTATTTCTTTTATCTCTCATTTAGGGATTGCAAAACTTCCCTGTGTTTCCCCCCAAAATTCCAATAGTTTGTTCCAACCTTCTCTGTGTTTCTCTATTGACTTACCTTTTATAAGCATCATTAGTCGATCTGTTCCAACCATTTCATATGTTTTGAGTAACCATTGATCCATTATTGGTACTCTTTTGTCTTTCCATTTGGACGCAAAAGTGATATGTGCCGCTGTCACCATATAGAATAGTAATTTCTCTTTATCTTGACTTAATCTTTCTTCGTGCATTCCCAATAAATATAATTCTGGTTGCATCAAGAAATTGCAACTCAATTCTTCATTAATAATCTTCTGTACTTGCTTCCAATATCTTTGAGATTTCTCACAGCTCCACCATAGGTGAAAAAAGGTACCGGTATTATGTCCACACTTCCAACATTCATTTTTCATGTTTTTGTACATTTTGGACAATTTATCAGGTGAAAGATACCACCTAAAAAAATCTTATAACAGTTTTCTCAAACATTTTGACAAAGTGTTAATTTCATATTGGATGTCCAAATTTTTTTCCATTTGTTTAATTGTATTTCATGACCAATATTTTGCACCCCTTTTATCATGCAATCCTTTATTACTTCCTCTTCAGAGTTCCACTCTAATAACTGTTGATATAACCTAGTTATTCAATTCTTATTTCCTGGTTGGATTATTTTCCCCCAAAGTGATTTTGTCAGCAATATTCCTTCTAATTTTTGGTCCATTTTGTATCTTTCTTTTATTTGTCTGTATAAGTACCAATGGATTGGTGTTCCCTCTTTTACCAAGTCTTCCTGTGTCTTAATTAGATGCTGTCCACCCTTTATCATGATTAGATCTTTGTATATAATCCATTTTTTAGCTGTTACTTTTTCTTTCCTAAAAAACACTTCATGTGCAGAAACCCATGGTGGGATTTGGGGGGGGGGATTTTTACTACGGAATTTCTATATCTCTTGCCACGTGATGGATGGCTATGGTTGCATGACCAGGATTGTGCAAAGAACTGCCATACACTGCCCAGTCATTCTCACTTGCAGTGGAAGTAGCTGAAACAATCAGAGAGGTTTGCTCTGTGGTTTGCTTAGCATGTTGTCCAAATGGAGGCACATTTTCCTATTCAATTAGGACATTTCTCTCTTTGTTTTAGGTTTCCTTCCCTGGTTGGTTGGGAGAGAAACCAATCAGACAGGAAACTGCCTCTGTGTTGGGACAACCTGCTAAACAAACCATGAAGTAAAGTGAAGCTGTGTTCTGTACTGCTTGTACAAAACAAGCTAGGATTTCCATCATCTGAACCAAACCATGCAGTATGTATTTTAACAAGGTGGGTGGCAATCATGAGAGCAGAAGCTGTGTACACCTGTTATACCTTTGAGGAAGAAAGAGCATTTGGGACCAATGAGAGCAGGAGATGAGAAAATCCCATACAACCCAAGGGTAAAGGAGGATATACTGCTAGTAGAAAGGGAACTGACAGGTAGGATATTTTTAGAGCAGAGGAGAGCAACTTCAACATGCCTGACAATCTCTCTCACCACTCTGGACCTGCCAAGAGACATACACTTCTACCCATAAATTGCAGGGTAGAATACACCAGAAATAGTCCCACTTAAAGCAAGCATTTTTCATAACCCCAAAATTCAGCAGCCAGTGGCTTTCAAGCAATAAAAATGTTTGTTTTATATTTTTCCCCCTAGAGTCGCTGCCAAAGTTCAGTGTCACGATTTGCTGCTAAATTTCAGCTCCTCAGTTTTCGGAGGTATGGTGGGAGGGAGCTGCAAAATCCCCTTTCAGGGGCTGCATATGGTTTGAATGTTGGACTTGGACTCTGGAGAATAGGGTTTGAATCCCTGCTTGGCCATGGAAACTCAATAGGTGACCTTGGGCAGGTCACACACAATAAAAAAGTAAACAGAAAGTGCCAGAATGGTGTCCCATCCACCAGAAGTCCCTCCCCTGCTTTGCTCCGAAACCAATCCTCAGCAGCCACATGACCAAAAATCCAGGTTTCCCCCTCAAATGCAGAACAAACCGTGCACCATTGAAAATGTGTGTCAACTGTGCCATGAATATGGGGAGGGGGAGGTTGCCCATGTAGACAAGCCCTCTGCCCACTTGTGCTATAAAGGCAGGAAGCTAGCACATTCAATGTCAGAGTTCACTGCCAAAAACTAGAAAAATAACTGGTATGTCCCACAGGTGCAGTCATGAATTCTTAATATTAACTTGACAGTTTCAGGTCAGTGCTTTGCTGAGTGTGATTTTAGATCTCATGATATTTGAACATTTAAGATAATTTTTTTGTGTGTTTGAACCTATGAGAACACTTTAAGATAGAGATTTTCTTTTTTGCTGTAGGGTGTTCTACTTGCTACTGTATTGTTATTACTAAGTGTCATTCAGCTACTCAGGCATAAGTTTAAACAGGGTGGAGGGGGGGGGGAGAGTGTCATTCCATTTGAAAGTGAGACTTTCTTTGATCATTGGCACCAAAAGGAACACAATATACCTGAAATCTGAGCTGCCACTTTCCAGACTAAAACAGTTCCTTTGACATCTGCCCCTTTTATGAGACAGAAAATCCTGTACTGAATTTTAGTGTCCCAAATATGACTAATAAACAAAGTTAGTTTTTGATTTGGAACAGAAAAAAACCAAATGATAGTGACAGGGATAGATAGAAGATAGGAGGATCTTATGTAAACAAAGTTGGATCAGGATATTACATTGTACACCATAGTCTTTTTCAATAATCCATTATGAAAATACCACCACATTTGCAGTCGCATGATTTGTAATATCTTGATTATGTGCTTGTTAAGAAATATGATTCTCTAACAGATTTACAGCCTAATTCTATGCTTGTGTTTTAAGGTTTCTTGAGAAAAGGCTAGATTTCAGTAGTAGAGCATGTGCCTGGCACACACACACACAATCCAAGGTTCAATCCTTAGTATCTCTCTAGGTATCTCCTATTTGAAATCCTGAGCTGAATGGACCAATATTCTGACTCACTCTAAGGCAACTTGTTTTGTTCTCAATGATTGCTTAAAAATATTGACTGAGATAGTGCACCAGGAGAAGTAGCTATTGATAGATAATTAAGATGTCTTCCAATGCCACCCTCCAAAATATTACCCTAACACAACCAGTTCCCAGGCGCTGGAAAGTGGGGTGGTGAGTAATGAGGTGTCTGGCTCTCTCCCAGTCACAGGGCGAGACAGGCAGCTGCAGAGATCCTTGTGGGGTCCAGTTGGGATCATGTTGCCACTGTCTGTCTCAGTGCACCTATGTCTGTGAATTTTACCTCAGCATACCTTGTGACTGGGAGAGGGCTGGACATGCCATTACTTACTGCCCTACCCATCCAGCACCCTACCCAGCTGTGTTGTGGGGGGGGTTGTTTGTGAGCCTTCAAAGCTAGGATTTGGGGGGTACTTTTGGTCATTCTGATTGTACAATGATGATAAAAGTGGATTGGAATAGTTAATGATGTTCCAAGTCAGGCTTATAACATCATAAATACAGATCCCGATGCTGTTACACAAACACACACACAGACAAAACTGTACATCACTCAGTGATGCTGCTGCTGTTTGCTAATTTAATCTCATTTGGGGAGTAGAGAACTGTATTACTTTAATATTCTGAGTACAATATTCCTCCTTTTCTCTTAGGTGGCCGGTGTTTTTCCTGGGGATGGAATGAACACGGGATGTGCGGCAATGGAACTGATGCAAATGTTTCTTCTCCTCAGCCTCTGGACATCCTTAGTTCAGCCAAGTTGCTTTTCATTGGATGTGGAGCTGGACATTCCATGGCCTTTTACCATTTGCCAGACATAAGCCTGTTGCAGTAGAAGTCACAGAATAATCTTAAATTTTATAGTGCTTGTATGCTTAAATATAAACTGCTAAACAGTTATGTGAAAATTAGGGACAAAATGGTTACTCATTTAAAAGCAAACCAAAAGAATGCTCCTTAAAAAGTAAAGCTAGTAGATTAAAATCATTGGGCCCAATCCAGCCCAAGTTGGTCATGGTAAGTCATGGTTTCCATTGAAAACAATGAAATGGGACTTGTATTCAGTTAACTGAGTTCCTAGTTATTTCAGTGGGAGACACATCCCTAACTTTTTGAGAGGTTGGGAAAGTTACTTTTTGGACTAACAGGTGAATTCAGGGAGCTACAGTCCCAAAACTTTTGCTAGATAGTACCGTATATTCCGGCGTATAAGACGACCTTTGAGCCCTGAAAAATAGCCTCCAAAATCAGGGGTCGTCTTATACGCCAGATACAATTTGCTTCACCCGCAGTCCGGTCTCCTGCCTCTTCGCTCCCTTCGCAAATGGAGCAAAGAGGCAGGAGATCGGGTGGGGGTGTGAGGCAAAGTGTTTACCAGTTCATTCGTCCCCCTCCTCTGCCTTCTCACCCTTTGGGGAGCAACCAAAGACAGAGGAGGAAGGCGAACATTGTGGTTTGCCGGTGGCTGCCACTCAATCTCCTGTGTGTTTGTTCCGCAAAGGGAACAAAGACACAGGAAATCGAGCAGCAGCCGAGGCAAACCGGGTATGTTCGCCCTTTTCTTCCACCTTCCTGGAAGGTGGAAGAAAGGGGTGAATCCGGTGGTTTGCAACGAAGGTCGCCCATTCCCTCCGTCTTCATATCTCAGAGCCACCCTTCCACCCTCCCCAACACCGCGACCGGGCTCCCAGTCGCGGCCTCGGGGAGGGGGTGGGTGGCTGGAAAGCCCCCCCTCGAGCCTCCCTTATAGCGGCCGAGGCAACCTGGGTATGTTCGCCCCTTTCTTTTACCTTCCTGGAAGGTGGAAGAAAGGGGCGAATCTTGCGGTTTGCAGCCCCCCCCGCTTCCCCCTGTCTTCATTCCCTTCCAAAGAGAATGAAAACAGAGGGGGGGGACGAGGCAAACCGGGTATTTTTGCCCCTTTCATCCACCTTCGAGTCAAGTTTGACTGGAAGGTGGAAGAGAGGGACCAATGTAGCGGCTGGCTGGCTGGCTGGGAGAGCCCTGCCAGCTGCACCTATTCGCTTTCACAACTCATGAGGAGATCCTCGTGAGTTGGAAAAACAAAGAGGATCAGCTGGCAAGGCTCCCCCAGCCAGCTAGCCAGCCAAATTGGGGGGTGGTCTTGTACAGCGAATATATGACAAATTCTAGATTTTTACTTGAAAATTGGGGGGGGGGTCGTCTGATATGCCCAGTCGTCTTATACACTTCTCTGAATGATTCATTTTAAAAATAAGGAGAGGATGCTCTTTGCTGGTAGGAAAAGCATTTAGGTCTGATAAAATGAAGCATGATGTGGTTTTTCTTTTTACTAATGTAGGGCAGCACAAAGGTAATACAACTTTAGTGGAAGCTGATACATCAGAATAATGGGGATTTTTTTTTATGGGGCTGTACTGATTCAGCACATTTAAGTCAATCATTGTATAGGAATATGTAGGTTCTGTTGTTCTTGGGGCTCTCTAGGTTTTACCTCTTGATCAGCTTTGCATTTTGGTCCACGTTAACTGCCTGCCTGTGTGTATCACTGTGACAGACATTGAAATTATGTTTAAAAGGGTCACTTGAATTATTCCAAAGTCTCATAGAGGCTCCAAATGGGCTCCTGTTAAAAATCAGTAGCATGTTTTCTTAGCTCTCCTTTGAATTTCATCTGGGATTGAATTAAATATAAATTTACTATGCAATAGGAAGGAGACTGAACTTGAAGCCCCTGTTCAATTCAGTACCTGCAAACCAGGATCTGAAATCGAACAAACATCGAGGGACCTTTATTCACCTAGGGCTTCATTCTCACCTGTGCTATTTGCCAAGTACTGGTCGACCCCTCATATCCATGGTTTCACTTATCCATGTCCAAAAAATAAGTTCCCTCTAGGCATTTCTAGATCCCCCAATGTGATTCTATGGTTAACCTCTGGTATTTGTCTCATTGAAAATAATAGGTTCCCTATTATCCACGGTTTCATTTATCCACAGGGAGGGGAGACATGGAAAGTATCCTCCACAGATACAGAGGTTGACTGTATTCTGTGAGGAAAAGGTAATGTCATACACACATGAAGATTTCACTGCACCAGATGGTCTGGATCATGCTGATGGTTTACTTGTTCAGCCACCAGCTTAAGACTAAAACTTGCCTGTCAGTTTGTGTTCATAACAGCTGTGGATGTCATGGACTCTTGTGTTCATGTCAAAGTCCAGTGGTGTGCTAGTGTGCATTTGCTCTGGTTGTGCAGAAGCACAAGCAAAAAGACAGACCTCTGCCACCAAAGAGCTCAGACTCTGAATCTGGGTGTCAGAGAAGGGGACAGTTGTAGTGGGCTGGGATGAAGACTGAAATTTAGGCTATGTTTTTATTCTTCATTGTTTTACTTGTTTAATTTTTTTGAAACTCTAGAAATTGTTCAGAAATGGAGGTATATGAATGTTTTGTAAATAAATATAAAATAAACATTCTCTTCAGTATGGATTCAAGACTACAAGAGTTTTAAGTCAAAGTCTTCATGGAGAGGCTGGATTTCAAGGAGGGATCAAAGGAGGAGGGCAGTTGTATCATACCAAGGGCCCTTTCACACTGCCCAGTTACAGTGTTTGTTCCTTAACTGCCATGGCTGCATCTGGTGGAATCTTGCAGTTTGTAGTTTGGGGAGGCACTAAAGTTCTCTGGCTGAGAATTCTGAATGTCCCTTCCTAAAATGCAAATCCCAGAATTCCATAGAATAGAGCCATGGTAGTTACAAGGTCTGTCTATTAAATAATGAGACTGTCTCTACCTTTCAGACAAATTAGGGAGAACTCATTTTGAATGCTTGAGTGGTGACCTTGAACATGTCCGAACCTGCATGACAAATATCAACACTCTCGGCTGTTCATTTAATTGTCAGCTGTCGTTTAAAGCAGCTGTGTTGTCTGTTGTGTGCTGGAAAAATGCTAAGTTTAAAAGTCGAGCAATGTGTCAATTTGAAATTTTTAGTAAAATTCAAGAAAACACCAACGGAATCTTTTCAAATGCTTACTGAGGCCTAGGGGAAGACTGCATGTCTCGTGTGCGTTTGTTTGAGTGTTACAAAAGATTCAGAGAAGGACGTGAGAATGTGGAAGACGATGAACACCCTGGATGACCTTCCACTTCAAGAAATTGTGGAAAAAATCAGCCAGATTGTCCGAGGAGACCGCTGACTCAGTGTCCAAAGCTGAAGTCATGAACATTGATAAAGACACTGCATGGAAATTTTTTCATGAGGATTTCAACATGAGAAAAGTTTGTGCCAAGATGGTCCCTAGGGTTCTCACACCAGAGCCAAAAGAGCCAAAAGCTCATGTTTCCCAGCTGCTGGTATTGAAAGGTGTATTGGCCTTGATACTGGAGATGCACAAGACCATCATAACTAGTAGCTGTTGATAGTTTTATCCTCCCTGGATTTGTCTAAAATCTTTGAAAGCTATGAAAATCTATTACTGCCTCTTATTGAGATGCCATAATCAGGCTATGTTCTGTATACTGAAGTACAGTTGTCCCTTCACATTCGCTGGGGTTTGGTTCCAGGACCCCCCATGAATACCCAAATCCGTGAATACTCAAGTCCCATTATATGCAATGGCAGAGCAAAATGGTGTCCCTTATATAAGATGGCAAAATCAAGGTTTGCTATTAGGATTGTTAATTTTTAAGAATATTTTTCAAGCCATGAATACTCAAATCCGTGAATGTCAAATCCGTGAATGTGGAGGGACAACTGTACTTCATTTTATGTGTCCCGAATTTCCCTTCATTCAGGTTAACTAGATGACCTTGGATTTTAGAATTACAAGAAAGGGAGAAACATTCTCACTATCCTGGTAATCTGTGTTGTGCATGAGTTCATATACCTGGATCATAACCCCACTCAACTTTTTTTTTCTTTTTAAATTTGTTTATTTTTTTTATTTTTTTATTTTTATTTTTATTGAGTTATTGACACATATTAAAAACACAGAATAACAATATATACAAACAATTTAATAACATATAACATCTACTTACACAATCACATAAAATGTAACTTACTTTATCACCCCAAAAAGTCACTCATACTCTCAATCCTGTTTCTCTCTTATCACTACATGAACAGCTGTTCTACATAACTACCCTACATACAACAAAAACTAAAATGACTTCCAATCTCTATCTGATTTCTTTTTTATATACGTTTTCACTTGTTTCAACTTCCTTTCTATTTTATCCAGTTTTCCAAAGTATTATACAATTTATATTAAATTGACTTTGTTTACAATGATTTAACAGTACATATCATTTCTCATATTATAACCATATATAACATTTTAACAATATGTTTTAACAATACATATCACTTCACCTATTTCAAAATTTATCTTCTAATTTTTATGTATGTTCCTTATTCCTTAGTATTAGTCTTCTCTCATTAGTTCTCATTTGTTGTCTCATGAGGTCACAGTGCTGCACCCTTACAGTTTCTTTATCTATTTTTGTGTTATTCCATTTATCTGTCATCTTCCCTAATTAATTTGGTATGTCTCTTTTCTCCACTTAACTCCATTTTTCTACCTTCTTCACCTTTCCTTTCCTTTCCCTTACTCTAGATCTCTTATCCCATCCTTTCATTTAAACTCCTTAATTCTTTTCTTCCTTTCCCCCCTATTTCTACCTCTCCCCTTTCCCACTCTGTCCTTGCTTTCCTTCTTCTATATCTTTATAGAAGATATATTTATATCTTTATATCTTTATAAAGATATAAAACATTTATATCTTTCTCCTAGACCTTTTTCTTTTACTATTCCCTATCATCTCCTCTTATTCACACTTTCCCCTTCACATTTCACTTTCTCCTTTCTACTTACCATCTTCAAACCTTCTCTTACCTTCTCACATGCTTCAGTCTTCTTTTCTCAATCCTTCTTTCCTCTTGTCTTTATTCCTGTAGTTCCTTTCCTTTCCCTTTTTCTCCTTTTATAAGTACACTTTTCTCCAAACTGTACGAAGAACCCTTTATCCATTAGGGAGCTCCATCAGTTCCCACTTCTTCTTACAATATTCTCTCACTAGTTCCCAATCCGTTCCTTGTGTCTACATTGATTTCTGCTTTAGTTCTAATGTTAGCTTATCCATACAGGCCATGTCTAGAACTCTTTCCAACCATTCATCCACTGTTGGCACCGTTTTCTGCTTCCATTTTTGAGCTAGCATCAGTCTTGCTATTGTCACCACGTATAACATAGTTCTCCAGTTTACTTTCCAAGTCTCTTTATATATATATATATATATATATATATATATATATATGCGTCATATTCAATAAATAGAATTCAGGCTTCAAAGGAAATTGGATTTGAAAAATTTCTTCTATAGTCCTGTGAATTTCTTTCCAGTATTCTTTAACATGTCCACATCTCCACCATATGTGAAACAATGAGCCAGGATCTGCTTGGCATTTCCAGCATTTCTTATTTGTATTTTTAAACATTTTCCCCAGCTTTACAGGAGAGTAGTGCCATTTGTGATCTGTTTTGAAATAATTTTCTTTCAAATTTTGGCAAGCTGTAAATTTGATCGTGTTATTTCTGGCCTTTCCCCAATCTTCCAATTGTAAATTATACCCAAAGTCCAAGGCCCAATTTATCCTCGAGTCCTTGATCTCTTCCATTTCCAATTCCCTTAATAGAAGTAATTTGTATATTTGTATATTCTTGAAATCATAATTTTCTTTGGTCCTTGTATAATTTTGTCCAATTCATTTTCTTTTTCTTCAAATCCAATCCTTTTTATGTCTTCCTTGAATCTTTGTTTCAGTTGTTCATAAGTAAACCAGTGTATATTTAGATCCTCCCTAGATTTGATGTTATATTCCTTTGCCTTTTCTTTGTTAATTAAGTCATTATATTTTAACCATTCCTTTGTATTTTTCCATCTGCCCATAAATGCTTCCTGAGGAGAAATCCAGAGAAGTAATTTGGTATAAAATTTCTTCTTTATGCTTTCCCACACCCTCAGTAATGGTTTCCTGCTTATGTGGTGAGTGAATTCTTTGTCTATCCTTACTTTGTCATAGGCAACATAGGCATGCCAACCAAGTTTCAGATTAAATCCTTCCAAATTCAATGTTTTAGAGTCCTGTAAGTTTAACCAGTCTATGATCCAAGTCATTGTGCAGGCCTGAAAGTATGTCTTGAAGTTCGGAAATTCTGTTCCTCCTCTGCTTTTCACATCTATCATCACCTTTTTCAAAGCTCCAAAGCCCCTAATACTGTATCCTTATCTCATGTTGCCTCAGTTCCTTCATCATTTTGGTTGCCTTCTTCTGCACTTGCAGCTCTAGACTATCTTTTTCCCCGGTTCTGTGGCTTTGACTGCACAGAGTATTCTATGTGTGTGGTACCATGGATTTATATAAAGGAATTATGATAGTTCCAGCTTTAATCCCTTTCCTAATTATCTCCAGCATAGAACGTCTCCCCCACCCACCCTCCACTACATTAGATGCCTGGTAAATCACTGGATTGAATTGTCCCTGGAGCATGCTTTTGAAATATAAATATGGGTAGGGTGAAAAGCTATCACTCAGATCCTCACTGTTTAATGGGAGATGGAGACTGCCACCTTACATAAGAAACCTGAATCCACTAAGCAAATAGCACCAAGTGACAAGCACATAATGTGCCAAAACAAAAAGTTGAGTAAGCAGCAGTGTAATTGAGTCTAATAAATAGATGTTTTTATTATCTCTCTCTAAAGGGAAACCTGGTGATTTGCCCAGCGCTGATGCTGGGAAAAAGGTTGATCTAATAAAGCAAGTTTCAGTAAAAACAACTTCAGAGGTGACCTTTATCTCAGAGGACTTCAGGGTGTTGGGGGAAAATAGAATCTGGCTGAAATAATTTACAATGTTTCAAGATCAGATTTTCTATATTATTAGCCATGTGGACAAAGCACATACACAGAGAAAGAGATGGGATATAATGCATGTATAAGTGAAGAAAAGAGCTTGAACAGGGATTTGAAACTGGGTTTTTCACGTATAAACGGAGCCAACATGGTGTAGTGGTCTGAGCGTTGGACTATGGCTCCAGAGACCAGGGTTCAAATCCCCACTCAGCCATGAAAACCCATCATGTGACCTTGGGCAAGTCACCCTCATCCTGAGAGGAAGGCAAAGGCAACTCCCCCCCCTGAACAAATCTTGCCAAGAAATCCCCATGATAGGTACACCTTAGGATTGCCATAAGTTGGAAATGACTTGAAAGCACATATCAACAACATTTTTGTTCAGAGCCATTTTCTAGATTACAGCAGCTAATAGGGATACCCACAGGTGGCTGCATTAAGGTTATCTGTCCTAAAGCAGGGGGGAACCTATATAGACCTTCAGATGTTTAATTCTGAGTGCCATCATCCATCAGCATTGTCCAGTCTAAGGAGATTTTCAGACTACACTGTTATAGTGTTACTATTCCACTTTAACTGCTCTGGCTTCCTCCTGTGGATTTCTGGAGTTTGTAGTTTAGTGAGGTCTAAGATCTCTCTGGCTGAGAGTTGTAAATGCCCCTCCCTAAACTGCAAGTCCCAGGATTCAACAGGAGGCAGCCATAGCAAATATAGTGGAATAGTAACACTATAACAGTGTTGTCTGAAAATCTAGTAAGACTGATGTAAATAAGAACAGCTGGAAAGCCACAGGTTGCCCATTAATGCCCAAAGTCTATGGCATCTCAAACAAAAATCTATCTACTTCTCCTTGCAAGGAAGAAAATTTCATATTATTGTTTGAGAGTTTGGTTAGGAATCTTTATAAGGTCTTGCTGAATATTTACCTTGAATATTTCTGTTTCTGTCTTTACAAAGATACATGAATGCCCCCCTCACTTATCTGTCTTGAACCTTTCCTCAGTAGGACAGTGCCAAGATCCACATTTCTCAATGGAGGGAAGAAAGAGATTAATGCGGCAAACCTGCACCCATTTACTGTGGAGTAAGTGCTGTCCTAAAGGCATCAGATCCTATCTGATCTTGGAAGCTAAGCAGAGTCAGCCCTGGTTACTACTTGAATGGGAGACTGCCAATGAATACCAGGTGCAGTAGGCTGGTCTGTTTATTAAATAATAAGACTATGTTAAATATATTATATTGTTTATATATTAATATATTAATATTATTTAATATAATATTAAATATGTTACATAATGAAACTCATATATTTCAGAGGAAGGAACTGGCAAATCCACCTCTTTAAGTATTCCTTGCCTAAGAAAACCTATGAAACTCATGGAGTCACCATAAGTTGACAGGCGACTTGAAGGCACATACTCACACAAGTGCTACTGAACTCAATGAGACTTCTGGATATTGTATAATAAGGCTATAGTCCTGAATGCTTTACTAGGGGGTTAGCCTTATTGAAACAAATGGGACTTGTGCCTAAAAATGCTTAGGCTTGCTTTGTAAACCTGGAAGTAAATCCAATTGAGCTCAGTCAGACTTGGGTTCAAATAAATATGAACCCTATTGAGTCCAGCGGCACTTCCAGGCAAGTGTATAGATGATTGCTGACTAAGCGAACTGCTAAATCATATAGGGTCATATATGCTAAGGACAGCTCAGCAAAGTTTCCCCTTTTTATTTTATTTTTGGAATTCTGGGTTGGTAATTTGCTGATAAAAGAATCACAAGACATGTTTGATCAAGGCTGGTATTTTCAGTGAAGAAACCACAGGGAATTAAAATCACACTTCTATGAAAGATTTTGGGAAAATATGCTTTTAAAAGACTTCTGGTTACAACATACAGGCACATATGCAAAACCCATCCACAATGGACAGGTACAAGACCCCTTCTGCACTGTAATCCACATACATTTTTCATCTGTTTCTCCACAAAGATTACCCCTAATAGACAACAGAATAATATTACTATGAGCAAACTGACAGTCTAAAGCACTTATTGTGAGCAAAATTACATAAGTAACATTGCATCCATAGAAACCTTTGGATGGGTTCTGGGAATTATTTTTGCTTACATTCTGTTTTATAGTGCATGTACTGGCAGCCACTTGGAATGTGGTTAATCACACTTATTTTTAGTAGCAGTGGCCTCTTTTTTTTCTTTTTTTTTTGACAGTCTGGTATCTGGGGAGATACTCCTAAAAAGAAAAAAGATGTTCCACTCTTTTGCCTTCGCCCTTTTTTTCATGTTAATACATAGCATGATGTAGCTATGTCTGGGTTTGTTACTGCTGAAAAGAAAGTGCAGGGGACCCAAAATCATAGCAGGGAATAGGGAAGTTTTAAATTTTCATCCCACCCCATGGCCCAAAATGGTTTCCCTACACCTACAATTTGTATGGGGGGGGGGCGGGGGAATGAACATCCATTGAAACAAATCAGACTTCTCCTATGCAAATTTTTAAAATCTGAATTGGGACCACATTGAAAAAAACAAAGGGTTAAAGTTCCTTATCTCCCACACTATGGTCGTGATCCAGATCAGAACCCTCACATTTACTTTTGAACAATAAATTTTTTTACAAAGGTGTGTGCCATAGGTAATATATATATATATATATATATATATATATATATAAGGTCTCAGTGGTAGGGAACCGCATGAAGGCAATATTAACTATAAGTGCACGTGAGAAGCCCCCTGGAAACTGCCAACTATTCCCACCTCTTTGCCTATAGACATTGTATAGGAACCAATGAGGTTTGTATAGGTAGGGCAGGAGTGAGATCTGGTCTATGGAATTCTTCATACCTTCCAACATTTCACAGATGAAAACCAGACATGTAGCGACGCAATATCAGAATGTGGTCAATAACGTGGCAAAAGTTATTAATGAGGAAGAACACACAAGTCAGGAGAGGCTACAGCAGTTTGCTTTTGTCTGATCCTACTGGGAAGGGTGAGACTCTGACTCCCTTGGGTGCGGACTACTTTTGCACTTTGAACTCAGTTTGCAGCAACTGAGGCGGAAGACAAATTTAGGAAATTAGGAAGTGGAGGAGGAGAGAGAGACTGGATCATTTTTAAAAAGCTGAAAAAGAAGAATGTCAGAGGAATAAACAGGACTGTTTCCTGCCAAATTGGGACAGTTGAAAGATATTATTCTTATGGTCATGTTTATTGTATCAAATGATGTGGTACCCCATATCTATCTTGCATTCTGTATAACTCACTAGGAGGAATGTAACTACTGTTTATCTTCCTTCAGTGGGGACAGGCAAGATGGTCATGGTGGGAAGAAAAATGCTTGCAGCTTGGATTGTAGCTGGCAAAAGAGGCAAATAGTTTTGAACTTGAGCTGGCAAAAAATTGGGGAAGATGTTTGCTTTTGGGAAACGAATGTTACTTTGAAGATTAGTACTGTTGGTCTAGCTAACCACTCCCTCTCCAGTTCCAAGCTCAGTTTATTACACTAGATATTATAAGGTCATAATAAATCTCAGGTATTTTATAACAGACCTTTGTCAAAGAACCAGCTGCTGCTGGGTAAGCCTGGATTGTGATACAGCATCAGTGAGACATAATAATGGTTTGCTTGAAATAAAAAAAAAAAGGATTATTTTATTGGGCAATGGGAAGAGAAAAACAAGGGCAGGCATCACACATTGCCTCAAGGCATCTTCATCCTATGTATTTCAGTGCTTGGCTCACTTCTGTATTTTCTTGCTTCATCTTTGCTCTGTTTCCCTGGCGCTCTGGTATGCTCATTTGTCCTAACCACCATTCCTTTCAGAGATTGAATTTTCTTTGTGCCTGTGAAACTTTAAAAAGAGAAAGAAAGACAGCAATTTGTGTGAAAAAATCATTCTCTCCCAGATTAATGGCCATTATGCTTGACTCTTACCACAGTGTCATTAGCTGAAATCTTTTCTGGAGTGAAAGAATAATAGAAACCACTTTTCCTGGCTGCCTCTTGCAGAGTTATCCTGCCATACATCATGTGTCACAGTGTTTCAGGGAAAATACCTCTGGTCTGATTGAAAAAGCAAAGGACATTAATGTGCTATTTGCAGCTACAAAGGTGTGGGAATTGTGTGTTCCTCCAGATATTGTTGACTTGCAGATCCCAGCAGCCCTATATAGCAAGTGGAATATAGCAAGTGAAGAAGAACGCTGGGAGTTGCAGTTCAACTACATCTGTATAGCCACTTACATCCCAATCCTACATTGTCCTTTTTCAAAGACTGTTCACTCTCTCAGTGGTCCTGTGGAGTAGGCCTTGGCTCTCCAGATGTTTTGAACTTCAGTTCCCGGAATCCTCAGACAATTTGTCCAGCCCTCAGAGATTTGGGGATTTTTTGATTATTATTTGTTTAATTTTTTTATTGGAAATATTAACAAGACTTGAAATCCAAAACATCTGAAGGCCCAAAGGTTGAGAAACACTGCTGTAGAGGATTGCCAAGGATATCTACATACTACGATGGAGAGATTCAGACAGTCGTTTGGCAATCGCCTTCTCCTGCCTGACACCTACCAGATGTGTCAGACTACAACTCACTCAGCTGGCAAGGGATGATGGGAGTTATTAGCAACGGATGATGGGAGTTGTTAGCCTGATACATCTGGTGGGCCATGGGTTAAGGATAGAATTCTGCTGGAGAAAGGCAAGTCTCATTTCTAAAATGTGCATTTCCTTAGCCTAACACAACCAGTTGTTCTGCTGTTGACTCAATAGAACCGAGACTGCTGTTGTGACTCTACAGTTTGCTTTGTGGGTATAAAATGAAACCAGATCTTTTGTAGTCTTTATTCAAATAAGAATACGGTAAGTCTCTTCTGCCTTGAAGGCACTAGTGGGCCACATTCTGAGCAAAGGGGGAGCTGAGACTCCCTTGCCACCTACACTCAGCCCATGAGTTGCAAGCACTTAAAAGCATAATTGGGAGATCGCTAGGAACCCTTTGATTAAGAGTCTGTCTAGGTTTCCTTGATCCTTCGGAATAGTTCTGGCATTGATCCACAGAGAATTTGTGGCTTTGGGTTTATTTCCCAAAGAGAGCGCCTCCACTGTTATATCCCATCACAGTCTAATTTTGAAAGTGGCCTCCTGGCTATGCATCTGTTCTCCAGAACCTTACAACACATAGAATGTTCCTCTGTGATTGATCTTAAGAAACTGTCCTCATATTACATAGAAGCCAACAAAGCCAAGTGTAATTTGAGTCATGTTTCTACCCCACCTCCCCCATTCTGTAATCTGGGGGACCCATGGATATCACCCAATATGAATAATCTAGAGAGGAGGAGGCTTAGTTATCTCATGATGGGTAACAGCTCTATTACTCTTTGCTTTGCTTGTTACAGCAGAAATAAGGGAAACAAAGGCATGATGGATGCTGGCCGTGAAAGCCTTCGACTTCACATTTGCCACTGTGACATTTATTACAGCATCACTTCACAGGGACCATGTCCTGTCTTACAGCTCACCACACAGAGTAGGGATGTGAAGTTCTAGGTGGAAAAAAACCCTGAAAAATTCAGAAAACCCCCATATCTCCCCATTTTTTTCTGAAGTCTAAAATAGATTATAGAAAAAAAATTTAGAATGAAGGAGGAAAGACAAAGTATTCATATATTTGCTCCTCCTACATTACAGTACAGTCAGACCCCCATATCCACGGGGGTTCGGTTCCCGGACTTGCCGGGGGTGTTGGAAACTGTGGATAAATGCCATTAAAATAATAGGACTATGTTTACAAATACCATAGAGCTGCCTTGGGGTGTCTGGAGAATGTCTAGAGAAGATGCTTTGATTGTGATTTCCAGCATGGCAATGGATTGGACTGGATGGCCCTTGTGGTCTCTTCCAACTCTACAGCTCTATGATTCTATGATCTGTTATCCCCACCACCATTACAAAATGTTAGAACCATAACTGCTGACAAGAATCTTGGACTCAGATTACTGGAAAAGAGATTTCACCTAAACATTAGGAAGAACTTCCTGACAGTAAGAGCTATTCAATGGTGGAATACACTGCCCGGTATTGTAGTGGAGTCTCCTTCTTTGGAGGTTTTTAAACAGAGGCTGGATGGCCATCTGTCAGGAATGCTTCGATAGCATGCTCCTGCATGGCAGAGGGTTGGACTGGATGGCCCTTCTGGTCTCTTCCAATTCTATGATTCTTTGATTCTATAATCTCTTTAAAGATCAGAATTAGTTTTCAGAGCAGAGTTCAGTGGATACAGGGCAGTATATTTTCTTGATGGAACCTGAGTACCCAGCTTGTGGGGGCAATTAGCTAACACACATTGGAAACTGTTTAATGCAGTGTAGATGTGTAAATAGCTATTGCTTAAAAACAATTTGTAAGCTGCTCTGATAGCCTTGTGGCTGAAGAGCGGGGTATAACTAACTAACTAAACTAAACTAAAATACTTTACTTTGTACACCCTACAGTTATTTTCCATTCAGTTTAATGATTCCATTAACTTGGATATTTTCATGTCTCATTTTAGCAAAAATAATATTTCTCTCCTCCCTTTCCATTTCTGCTGGATAATTCATTCTGACACCTCCCCCCACCACTAATATAATTTAATTCTATGATTTCAATAACTTTTGATGCACCCAGGTCAGCATCTCTAAAGCCCTGGACAGCTGTTCTATACAAATTAGGTCAGCTTGGATCTTACTGAATTCAGATAGGATGTATGCAGCTTAACTATGTGTAGGATTACAGGCCTGTTCCTTGTGGCCCCATCAGCTTTTTTTAAAAGCTGAGTTTGTGTGAATTTCAATTCCAATTTCCAGTTTTTAAAAAAGTACCTTTCTAATTTAAGGAAGTAATACTACGTTTCTTGGATGGGAAGCTGAAGAGTGATGGGATGTTGAGGACCATCCTGTCTGGGCAGGGAAGTCTTTCACCAAAGGTCTTCCCAATGCTGCTCTAGGCTGTATCCACACTGCACAAGTAAAGTGCTTTAATACGACTTTAAATATCATGGTTACAACCTGTGGAATCCTAGGATTTGCCATTTGGTGGCAAGAGACTCAGGAGATTTTCACACGGGGCCAAAATGTCCCGTTACTGCCCCGCTACCTCCTCTCCCGTTCCTGCCACGGAATAACATAAATCTTTCGCACACTCACCTTAATTCCGCAGCAGGAACGGGCTCCCCCTCCCCTTGCTGGCTGGCCGTAAATGCAGCCGTCGTAAGGCTGCTTTTACGACCGGCCATCTGAAACGTTATCACGTTATCACGTGATAACGCCGGACAGTAAATTTAAAAAATAAAACTCCCCCAAACATAAAATCAGTTCACCAAGCACAAAAGCACTCTTTAAATCACATAATCAAAACAGGGAGGGTAAAATAAAGGGTGCCACTTACCTCGATGTCCAGATCGTACCAGGAAGTGCTCGGAACGGACCTCCCCTCCACGGCTGTCATTTCGGAACAGGAACGGGGCTCCTGTTCGCACACCTGTGATTCCGTGATAGTGACGGAACGGGAGGTCTATTCACGATGAAAAATCATGATTACATTGTTCTGGAACAGTCACGGGAGTAGGACAGATGAAGGACAGAACGGGGTCAACGTCGTCCGAAAGGGAAAACCTTTCCCGACCCTGTTCTGTTCCTGCCACGGGATATATAGCCCGTGTGAAAATCTCCTCAGAATTCTCTGGATATAATAAAATTACATTTCAAAACTAATATAAGAAACAGTCTCTAGTTACTTTCCTAGTTACTTTTGAAGGGCACTTCAACACACTTTTAAGAGACATTTTGAGTGGAATTTTCTAATTTCTTTGCCATTCTCTTATTAATTCTACGACCCCCTGGCAAGTAATGAAAAGAAACAAGTAACATAAGAAGTAATGCGAAAAGTTTTTTCTTTAACACTGTAATGAGTGATGACATTACATTTTTAAACACTGTAATAAGAAACAGGAATACAGTAGGACCCCCGTATCAATAGGGGATTGGTTCCGGGGGGGGGGGAGGCAGCATGGATACTGAAAGCTGTGGATAACAGTGAACTCCATTGAAAATAATGGGACCTCCAGTTTAAAATACCATAGAGTTTGCCTTGGCGGATATAGAAAATGTCTAGAGAGGATTCCTCTAGGTATTTTCTAGGAAGATTCTATAGTAGGTGTGGTGTTTCATGTTAGGTGGATAACTGAATTAGTGGATAATGAATCAGCAGATATGGGGGTCCTACTGTAAATTCCTTTTACCAGGTAGGTTTTCCGCGCTCTGGGTAGATGAACAAATGAATAATCTGAACCTCACAGAAGTCCTGTTCATGTGTTACTTGCCTTAAAAGGTGAAAGGGGCAGGGGTAAGCCTATGTTGTCCCTACTACCCCATACATTGTGAAGGGGTGTGTGGGTGCCCTATACTTGTGGAGGCTCCCATGTGATTTAGATGTGTCTGTGTGTGTGTCTTCGAGTCACCTGTCGACTTACGCATTTCATAGGGTTTTCTTAGGCAAGGGATACTCAGGCTCCATCTACACGATGAAAAAAATCATTTTGGGGGTAAAAAATTAAAAAAGGTAGCTGTTCAAATGTGTACAATGTGCCTACATGATTTTTTACCCCCCATAACTTTGTATGACCCCCCCTCCAGATGGCTGGAGCGAGCGAGCCAAGCAGTGGTTTTAAATCTCCCATTGCTTTTTTTTTTTAAAAAAGAAGGTGCCTGTGATGCAGACAGTTGTTTTTCAGTATTTGCAACATGAAATAAAAATGAATAAATGTAAAAATAATCTCCATTTCATGGACTTACCGGACTCTCGCTTAGCCGGGAATCCAACATGGTGGCCACTCCCAATTCCCCTCTTTCCTAGCCCTGCCCCCTCTGCTCAGCCAGCCAATCAGATTACATTGCCTGTTCATATGTGTGCAAACAGGGGTGTACAAACAATCACAAATTTGAACGCTTGTATGGATTTTTGGCTGAAATCCGCTATTCATCCTGAACGCCGAATCCACGTACTTTATGAGGGATATGCTGGCCCTGCCTTCCAAAAGACACAAATGTATCCGAACGGCCATGTGTACACATTATTGATCTTTCGAACACCGAATGGATTTTTTTCATCGTGTAGACATGGTCATAGTGGTGGTTTTGCCAGTTCCTTCCTCTGAATTGTAGCCTACAGCACCTGATATTCACAGAATCACAGAGTTGGAAGGGGCCCTTTGGGCATTCAGGCCCAATCCCCAGACTCTTTTGGAAGATGTTCAAAGGAGGAGACCTCACCACCTCTCTGGGCAATTGATTCCATTTCTGGACCGCTCTCATTGTCAAGAAGTTACATGTTTGTGTGTGTATGTGTGTGTGAGAGAGAAAGAGGTGGGGAATGAGTGAATTGTGTGAAAGATGGGGGAGGGAGAGAGAGTTGCTGTTGCTATGTCCCTTAGCTGCCTCTGACTTATGGGGGCCCTGTCATAGGGTTTTCTGGGCAAGATTTAGTCAGAGAATCTTTGCCTTCCTCTAATGCTGAGAGAGGGTCACTTGCCCAAGGGTTTCATGGCTGAGTGAGAATTCAAACCATGGTCTCCCAGAGTCCTAGCCCAGCACCCAAAACCACTACAGCATGTTGGCTTTCACACACACGCATGTGCATGTATGTATGTATGTGTATAAACACACCAATCATCTGGACAGCAGGCTAGGCCTAGGTGTGAAGAGCTGTTTAAAGGAAAGACCTATCCCAGGCTAGTGAAACTGCAGTGGTGCTGGTGGTGCTGCTGTGTGTGTATAAGTAGGCCGGAGTCAAAACCACCTCAGGGCTCTGGGACGTTCAAGCCATTAATCACAAGCAAGGGATTTCTTGGAACTCAGCAGTGACTAAGGGAAGCACCTTAGATTCCTCAGCTAGGACAATAATAAAAGGTAATTATTTTATGGCAATAGGGGAATATGATCAGACTGCACTGTAGTAGTCAAACTGTAGTAGCTCTGTAGTAGTCAAAAGAAAGAGGTGGGGGAGTCAGGCTTCTTCACCGGGTGAGGCTACTGCTTTTCCATTTTTCCGTTGTTAAAGAAATGAAGGCAAGATAAGTGTCTTTCCCCATCACCAGCAGCAACTTCCAAATACTCCTAAGTGTTTCTGTTTATTTGAGGTAGAATTAGCATGAAATTTGGGAGATCTGTGACTTAATTTCCTGATGTTTTTCATGTTTGACTTTAAAGCACCCTCACATTTGAAGAGGACAGCTAACCCTCTGTGATGTTTTTTTCCACTTAATCGCTCTCTGAAACTACTGTATCTTTCTAATAAACATCACCAAATAAGGTGGGAGCCAAAACATCTTATGCTTTTTATGAACATTTGTTTTCAATCAGTTTATTAAATGAACTACAATTTGATAGCACCTGTCTGGCATCCAGATTCTACCTGAAAAGAGTGCTTTTAAAAGATATGGGTACAGTCAGTGCTGTAGCTATGGCGGGGGGCAGGGGGCAAAAGGAGGGCATTGTCCTCACCAAATAAGAATTCTACCAACCATGAAATTCCCCAAATTTCTAGCATTGCAGAGTGAAACACTGAAAATTATTCACAGCTACAACTTCTATTTGCTGCATTCACATTCCCCCAGTCACTTTGCCTGTTCATCTTCTTGGGATGACTAAACTCTATTTTTAAATGCTCAATTGAAATGTTAAGTTACTGCAGTGTTAGAAATTGGGAAACTGATGGCAAATTGCAATGGGAACAGAATTCTTACTGGGGAAGGGGGAGGAATGCTCTCATTTTACCCATCCCTGTAGCTACACCTCTGTGGGTACTAACAGTGTAATCCTACATGGTGACTCAGAAGCAATTTCCATTGACTTTGGGCTTATCTATCCTGGCAGGAAAACCCCACACTTAGCTTGTAGCCATGGTGGATTTCTTTGATCTGCAGCAGCCCTGTAAACGCCACATGCACTGGGGCTTGTCCAATTGTGTTGGGAGTAAAACGGCGTCCCTACACTGATCACGGTTCCTATACATTATATTATTTTTGACCACACAGCTGGGGCTGCTCCAGGTTTTTTTGCCCTGTTCGCTCGTGCTTGAGAATAAATGACTATACGTGGTCCCAGAGTACTATATTACTAGATCAGCAGAGATATGCTTATCCAGATATGCACACAATCGAAAAATAAGATAAAATAACATAAAAAAATAAAACAAAGTCTGTCCCAGCTTTGCTCTGAAGCAATCCTGCCAAAAATCCAGGTTTTCCCCTCAAATGCAGAGCGAACAGCGAATCTGACAGATCCGGGGTTTCAAAAAAGTGTATTGTTGAAAATGTTGTGTGTCAACCATGCCATGAATATGTGGTGAGTATCGGGTTTTTTGCCCATCTAGACAAGCCCTTTGACTCACTCACTGCAGGAGCAAATTATATGGTTTTGGTGGGGAGAAGATTCTGTGGCAGAGTAACTGCCTCCTCCAAAGCACTGCCAATATTCTGCAGCCTAGATAGGAACATGTATGTATGTGTATGTATGTCTATATGGGGGAAGGGTCCTGTTCCATATCTTCTCTTTTCCTCTCACCTCCAGCCACCCTCCCATTGATAACAGATACACAGGGGGCAATTACAGTAACTCCTTAACTATTGGAATTGTGAGGCTTATTAAAGGGGGAATGTCAAGGAAATAAGAGAGATGGTGGTGGTGTTTGTTGTGCTCATTCAAGCAGTTTCCAACTTATGGTGGCCCTAAGGTGAACCTATCATGTGTGCCAAGATTTGTTCAGAGGGAGTTTGCCTTTGTCTTCCCCTGAGGCTGAGAGACTGTTATTTGCCTAAGGTCACCCAATGGGTTTCCATGGCCAAGCAGGGATTTGTACCCTGGTCTCCAGAGTCACAGTCACAGTCCACAGTCACACCACTATACCACACAAATTTATAGCCTCTGACCCTGCCTTGTTTCAGCTGCCATAGCAACCAGGAAAGTAACAGCAGTCACATTTTGCACTGTTTGTTCACCCCTAAAAGACAACACCCCATCACTGGTTCCCCAGCTTTTAGCAATTCAGGCTTCACAACTTAGCCTTGCCCATCTTCGCATATTTATTATTCAAGTAAAATTTTCCATTCATGTACCTTCTCATGTTCTCCTCAGTAGTTCCAGAAGCCTTACCTTTTTCCTAGGAAGCTGTCAGATCAATTACAATTGTGAATGTGTAATGCTTGAAAGTAATATTTTAATTGTGTTAGCTGCAAGAATGATTCTGATAAGTAATCCATATAATCCAGTAGTGACTGGTAGCTTCCATGCCAGTGTGGCGCTGAATCCACTAAAGTCTTTAGTCTGAACTTTAAAGACACCATCCAAGATGTCCACTTATTGGAGGGAATAGAATATAGCCTAAAGTTCAGACTAAAACCCAGAGTGAATTCACTGCCCCACTGACATGGAAGACACCAGCTTCCACTGCACGTATTTTATTCCTTGAATCTGAAATATAATTGCACCACCACCTCCCTCTTTGAATCTTTCTCATCACCCCTTCTATTTAGCAGTTTGAAACAACTCAGTAAATCTTGAATTTATTCTGCTCTTTTAAAGGAATTGGCTACTTTTTGCCAAGTGGATAATTTAAGAGAACCACATAAGTAAGAAAAAACAGAATTCATTCACATGTTCAACTGAAAAGCCAAACTTTTATTATTAAGGGGAGGGGGAAGAGAGACCCATGAAACTCTTTTTAGTTTTACCTTCCATTTGTTATATTTATTAGTGCTGTGAAGACTGAAGACATGAGTTGTAACCAGGACCAGGGGGGAAGGCTCACTTGATTTTTACATTATCAGAAGCTGGAAACCCACCAATTTTGTCATTTTTGAAGCAAATCAAAACCAAGTCATTTGTCTTTCATATGTCCACTGGGAGTCTTGTATTTATTCACATTATCAGAAGCTGGAAACCTCTGATTGTTTTAGAAAAGAATTCTGATTTACACTATACAGCAGGCATTGAAACCATGATACAAAATTTATTTCATGCTAGAATTATTTTGCATAACATTGTGCATGCATTTTACTCAGAAGTTCTAAATTGCATACAATGCTGTTGCCTTGCTTCTTAAACTCTGAGACAAGTTTGTACTTCAGTTGTCTCCTGATTTGTATACTGTAAGTCCCAGGTTGTTGTTGATGTTGTTTTTAAAAAGCATTATTTTCAATTTTTAAAATTCATTACTGATTACTTAGTATGAACAATTTGTCATGAAGGGTCTTCACATTGGATCTATACACCAATAAAATACAACATAACCAGAGCTGGAAAATTCATCTAGACCAGCTGTTAACTGTCAGGTCTGAGTCCCATGTTTCACAAGCATGCCAACAAAAAACAAATAGGAAAAGAAGATTGTTTGTATATTTTACACAACTCTAGGTCAATGAAAAGTTCTTGGTTTTCATGTCACTGTCATGAATTTATGAAGGAATGGTCAATATGACCACCCAATTGCACTTTTAAAACCATTCACTCTTTTTTTTTCTTTAAAGTTTGTATACAAAAAGAAGCAATCCATAGCAAAGGAATGTACGGTTTTAGACCATTTTTACAGTTTGGCTACAACGATGTATGTAAAAGTAAAGAGCTCTGAAAGAAAATATATCACTTTTTCTTTCCCTCCCCACCCACCCACACTGCTTTAAAGTTACTCATACAATTGCAGAGTTGTTTTTTTTTTTAAATTTTGTTTTCATGCAATTCATGCTATGGAACAACAACAACAAAATTCTACCTTTTGTTACATTTTGGCCATAGAAAAAGCCTGCAAATCTATTTTATATCTCTGAAACCACATAGAACCGTCCTGCAAACTTGCATGGAGTGAGATTACATTGGTCCAAATGAAGAGGTCTTCTAAGCCCGCACAGTTCCACCCAGACGTTTACAAGCCATCATTGTCCATCTTGTTCTCTCCATGTCAAGTCACTTTGACTGCCTCTGTTGGCATATATTTAGCAATGACAGGACTTTCTTTGCAAAGATCTGCATGTAAAGAATATAATCAATACTTGAGCTTCTCTCCTGAGCTTTTCAAACCAAGCTGGGTGTGTTAAAGGAAGGAGGGCTAAGGTAGAAAGAGCTACATGCAGAGGCAGCCAGTTTTCTTCTCCACCAGTATGTTTTTTCCCATGCAGCCAGCCAGCCAGCTAGAGACCTCTCTACAGTGTATCTTATTGCTTTCAACATAGAATAGGCACCCATGCAAAGTTTTCATCCTACTGCGCGTGTTTTGCTCAAACTCCTGCAGGGTTCCTATGGCTCAAAAATATCCTGAGAAAAGCAAATCTTCAGTCGTTGGCAAGTTTCAGCATTGGACTAAAATGCCTAACCTGTTCCATAAGAGCCAGTGGATCCACCATAAGCCAAGAAAAGCACATATCAACATAGTACACCAGTGGGAGGAAACTACATGGTGCATCCACCTTATTGTCTTATGTACCAATATCATGCAGTGTTATGGCCCACCAAAGCTACTAATGCCCACTTTGTGTCATCTCAGCACCAGTGATCAAGAATGTTGTCAATATTAAGTGTTACTAACACCCGTAGTAACACCATCCTCATGAGATGCTACCGAGAGACATGACACCTTCAAACATGACCATCTCTTCATGTGTGGTACCACATAGACTAATGAGAAAGAATCACTTTGCTTTTTTCTTTCTTTTTGATCTCTATTTTTTTAATTTCAAAAAATAGTATTATGAGGTTTATCAAGACCATTCTCTGCTACTGATCCATGCTACAAAATGGATGGGATGGGAGACCAAGAATGACTCATTAGGCTAGGAGAACTGTAGGGTGCAGGCTTTGAGGATAATTCTACTGCTTTTCCACTTATGCCAGCTATGCTGTTAAGGCTCCATGACATTTCACAACCTTTGTCCAAAAGAAAACAAAATGCAAAAATACAGCATTGGATCAACAACAGAATGGTCAACAAAGTAGCCAGATCAGTAGCATCTTCATGCTTTTGACATGCTGAGAGTAGTATCCCTTGCAACATGGCCAGGTTAGAAATAGATGGAAAATAATGCTTTGGAGGGGGAAAAATCATTTCCCTCAGATGGACAGCCCCAGAATAATATATACTATATAGTCTAACATAATTTAACTATGTACTATAATTAAACAGCTAAAATTAACTCCTTGCAATAAATTAGCTGGAAAAAATGAAATAAATAAATATCCATGAATTGATATTTTGTCATAGGGCAGCTGGAATAAATAAATATCCACATGCTGGTATTATGTCTAAAACAGACGGAATGAGTGAATTAATGAATGAACAAATAAATACATAAATAAATACACTGAACTAAGCTTTCCTGCCACATTGTCAGAAGGACAGACCCTTTTGACACTGTCTTTATAACCCAATTCCCACCCGCAAGTCAAAATGTAGTTACTCTGTTGCTATAGAGATACTACTCAGTTTGATAACCAGCATATTTTTTTTTTTGCATGCATTTGTTTTCCTTTCCCTTCTCTGCCAGTTTTCCGGCATGCACTATATAGCTTAGTAAATTAGAGACACAGTTACACCATCTATGAAATGAAATTTTGTGGAAACACTCAAGATGTTCTCAACATATTTTTGTTTTTCTCCAAACAGGCCAACAATATGCTGACATTGATACTTCTATAGCCAGCTGACCTTACTTTCAGTCAATAGATAGAGCCTGGTTCCTGTTGAGGTGCATTGTGAGAACTGCACATTTTTCATCCTGAAAGTGAGGCTACTTTTTGCAGCAGACTCACAGTGCACAGAAGCACGGACCAACAAAAGGCTCATATTGAATGAAATGGCCAGCACCTATCCAATACAGAATCAGATATAAAACACTTTGCTACAAAGGTAAATTTTAGCAGAAATACTTTCACATGAAAGTATAGTGATCCTACTATATCTTATCATTAATACGCTTTGAAACTATGTATGCACTATTTCTACAACTGGCATTTATTCTATATTTCTTTCTTTCTTTTACCAACATGTAATGCATTCATAGCAGTTTCTGGAGAGTGTTATCCTGTGCTACAGGTTATACCTTACAGTCCTTACAGTGTCTTTATATGCAATTGACTTTATCAGACGCAGGAAAATGCAGCAAAAAACAAAAACAAACAAAAAAACGCATCCAAAATCATTTCATAAGGATGGGAGATAGCCCAAAAGGCAAAATTATCAGACGCTCGCATCCTCGCCCGTTCCTGGGGTGTACTGCTGGTGTGGATGAGGTATCACTTTTTTATTGACAGGCTAAGCCATCAATAAAACGTGATGCTTTATTCACACCCACACTATGCACCAGGAATGGCTGAATGACATCATTGTCTGATAATTTCACCCTTTTGTGTTATCGTCACATCCTTATGGTGCATTTTTTCACACATCTGATAAAGTCCTATATTGCAATCTATGGCCACAGTCAAAAACAATTTTTTTGAGGAGGGAGCCATCCCAAGCTCAGCATGAGCAGAGCCTATGCCATTCTCTTTACTTATCTGGAAGCATGCCACAAAGCATTCAGGAACTCCTCACAGAAAGCTCCAGGGAGCCTCTGTGTACATATTGGAATTTCCAGACCAGGAGATAAGTATATTACACTGACATTTGATATGGATTTAAATGATAAGGTTTTACTGGTTGAAATATGCACTTATTCAGGGAGATCACCAAGTGGCCCGAGTAACAAAAGCTAACAGTGGTAAATACAGAGGAACACGGCAGGGGGGAAAAGGGGGAGAGCATATCCTCTTTTCATGGGTGAGGATGGCCACTCCATTGAGTTATGAAGCTGTTGGTACTGGAATTTTAATTTAAATGCTACATAAAGGCAAAGTGGCCAATTTTTTTTTAAAAAAATTAATATGCCTCCACTTTAAAAAAAGGTACTGTTCATCATAGAAGCTGGAATAAATAAAAGATACTGAGGACTACTTTACTGACACTTATTGAAATAAAGAAAGATGGAAGATTTAGCTGCCTGATGTGGTAGTGTGCATAATTTCTCATTTGATCTTGTTTAATGCAGCAGTTCCCAAACTGAGGTACTGGGACCCTTAGGGGCACATGATTACTTTTCATTGGAAATATTTTTAAAAATTACATATTTTAATGATGACCATTGTCACCTGCACTCCACTTGTAAAAGCCAGTTTTTCTCCACAAGTAATCAGATTCCTAGAAACTCTAAAAATCCTATTGAATGTGTTTGTATTGCCCCCTCTCCTCTGTCAACCACAGAGGAAAGAAGAGTGGAAGAGGAACAGGGGGAAGAAGCTGAAGAAGTGCTGAAACATTCTGTAGCACTTATCAAAGACTGGGCACCATTTTGTTCCAGGGACTGCCATCACATGGCGTGGAAAGCAGCAGAGAGGAAACCCTATGGCAGCTCAGGCTGGTTTTCCATGATGGAAAATTGTCTGCAAAAGGGTGTGCAGACTAAAAAGTTTGGGAACCTCTGTTCCTAACCCAAATGAACACTTGCTTAACTTCCTATGCAGGCATCAGGTTGTTACTTTTTAGCGCAAGAAGATAATGTCTAAAACAAGCTATTTGGCAGTAAGAACGCTTAACTCTTAAACTATGCTGCTATCTATGTGATCACAGGACCTCATCTACATACCCTTTCTTATTCCTCCATCAGGCGGGCAGGAATATTCCCCGGTTGATAAGAGGAAGCAAGGTCCATATCTCTCCCGAGTGCCAGAACGGGTAAAAGGCAGGCCTTCCTCGGGTGACATAGCCTGGTCTATGTGGGGACAGTCTTCATTTGCCAGCGCCGCCTTGGCCACCTCCCCATTCAGTTTCGAATCTTCAAACATAAGCAGAAGGCTATTGAAACACTAGGAATGGTTTTATTGGAATGAAAACTGTTGGTAGGGTTCAACAGCTACGTGGTGATACAGGAAAAAGGAAAAAAAAATAAGCAGCAGATTTGTCCTAGGTATGTTAATGGTGTGCAGCACACCAGATTTTTTTTTTTTAAGGAAAAAGAGTAAAAAGGGGAAACAGAATGTTAGCTGGTTAGGATGCTTGCTAGCATTGGCTCCTAGCTCTGTGAGCAGAAGTCTGCAATTAGAAATGTGGTTATGTTTAACATGATGTCAGATGGCACACAAACAATCAGTTTCTCATGAAAATTCAAAGAACTCACTGCACTTGGGGGACTGGCATTGATCGTGATGACAATTCTTTTTTTTAGTGTTTGAGCACATATTGCAGTTTTGATGACTGGTACCTTTTGCAGCACATTTCTCGGGAAATAATCCTTACACAGGTTTGCTTCTGATTTGTTTCCATTTTAGTAAACACAAAATAATGCACACATTTTTGACAGATAGACACAGAGGACACAATGGAAATGTGACAGTGGAACATGGATATATGTAAAATAAAAATCTATTTGCCAAAGTAATGTCTACAATGACGTACCTTTTGTTTGGTTGTTTGTTTTACCTTTTTCAAAATGGCAGCACGGGATGCTATACATTTTAAGATAATCAAGCAGTAGATGGGATTTGAAAACAAATATACACAGAAAAATAGTAAAAATGGCTTGTTTAAATGTGTCCATTTCAATTCGCATGTTTTTATGTGAACAGACAGTTTTTCTCTGTGTGAATCACTTCACAATCTCAAGGCAACTTAAAGTGCTCTTCTAACATTTTAAAGTGCAAATTTGTATATTCAGAATATACTTGAAATATGGCACAGTTCAGTGGGGATCTTTTGGCCAAGGAGCAATTGCCAGGCATAAAAGTAACCTGCTTCTTACAGCTGGTCTATATCTTTTGTGTGACACGTCACAGATAGTTTGCAATATTCAAACCCTTGGTTGCACAATGCTTATTACATAAAGAGAACTGGATAGGAATGGTAGATGCTGCTGCTAAGCTGAAACCAAAGGGGCAGTTGGAAGAGCAATCATATGTTCCATTCTCCTAAAGATCTTATATTCATTTATACATATCCAAGATAGTTACTAGTTTTCACTGACAAGAGTGTGACTAATAAAATCCACCCAATGGGATAAAAGAGACCATATGACCATCAAAGATAATAGATATAAAATCATTATCCAACCATTCTGGCTCTGCTGAGTGTGCAAACTGGGGAGAGAACACATGCTACTCCAGATGTTGGACTGCAACACTCATTGTCCTTAGCATAGCCAGTGGTGAGGTATGATGGGATCGGTAGTTCAACAACATCTGGAAGACCTTGAATTGACCCCAATGTATATAAATAGCATTGAAAGTGTTCTCTTTAGGCCTCTTCCCCCTTCTTACAAATCACCCTTAGAAATACTTTAGAAATGCAGTTCTGAACCCTCCATTTGGTGCTTGTGAAGTGAGATGGGTGGGAAAAGGAGTGGACACTTTGAAGAAGTACCTTTGCTGTCTGCATTCCCATAGTGCAATAGCTGCCATACCAAATTGTACAACCCATGCTAGGCAAGCAATGGCCACATTTTCTCATGGAAGCTGCATGGGGAAGTTGGGGGAACTGACAAAGTATGACCACATGGCAGACATGTTATGATCATCATGAACCTACCATAGCATTCCCACCTTCTTTGTTGTCTGTCCTTCACAGGAAAATGTTTATTTTTCTCAGAAAGTGAATGTGTTTTCAGATGCATTGTTATTTATCTTTCTAAATACATATGGCGAACTAACAAAATGAATGAAAATTAAGTTAATTGTTCTTACAAAATGGCTTTGGCATCTTTCGGTTCCTAGAAAACAAAGACAGCATTGCACTGTGATGGGTATCTTATCCAGTCCTTCTACAGGATAATTTCCAGTCTTTTCAATTGTAGGCTTCTATAGCACAAGTATTTTTACCTATTGGTAGAAAAACACCTAATCCATGTGGCCAGCACGTAATAAATACAGACTCCTACAGTCTTGAAGTTGAGTTGTTTGCATCAGTTATGTCTGTGGTACTAATGACAGCACAGACAATGATGTTCATAATTTTGTTAACATTGTTATCCTCAGATTTAAAAGGGACTCTTTGATCTGAGAACATTTGGGTCTTCATAAGGTTATACCAAGGAAACAACTCTAGTGGCTTATGGCCTTGGCAACTAACATTTAATCAACAGTTTTTGAATTCTCTTTTTAAAAAGATGTCAACCAGAATACTGAAAGGACATATAATCTAGAATTCTATCACAGATTAAGTTTATTGTAGTTAAACACAATGTTAGGAGAGAACTATGTGGTAATTTACTGACCTGGCAAACTAAGAAAGCCTGTGGTCATGTGTTGTTGTTTTGTGTGTGTGTGTGTGTGTGTGTGTGTGTGTAGAGAATGGATTAGCATTCATATTTGTGCTCTTAGTCCAGTGTTCTTCTACCATGTGTTCTTCACTTGAGTGCTCTTCTACCATGTCTACACTGACCCCTGAACACACCTCAAGAAAAGGGGGACCATTATGGCAAACTTGCTGGCACTCTGTGCCAGTCTGAGTGGCTGGCTTGGTGAGGCACCCTGCATACAGGGGAGGAGATCTTGCAATGGCTGCAGTACACAGCCATTGTGAGATCTCATAGAGTGTGTAATCTCACAAGACCAGTTTGTCTTGCAGAATTTGGCAGTCTTTCAAGACAGCCACTTCTCTTGAGCATATTGGCCTGCTCAACTAGATCCAGCCTCTTTTGGCTGCTGGATTTCTAGCAAGAAAGATCTTCATTGGGGTGAGTAAGGGGCCAGGCCCAACTTGTGGCAAAGGCTTTCTCTTTCTCTTCCCCCTTTGCCTGTGTGTCTGTTCCCTTCATCCTTTTTCTGGGAATCATGGCAGTGGTTTAGATCACTGGACTGGGTGGGAGTGGGTCGGGCCTGATCTCCTCTGAACCTTTGGGGGTGGGGTGGGGTGGGAAGGGCCTCTGGAAAGCAAAACTACCACATCACACTGCATGGCCAGACCTTTGCCCCAGGCTCTTCCTTCTACCCATTCTGGCCACGGAACCTCTATCTCATCACCCCTTTAAACCATTTATCCCTGTGCATTCCCCCTTTTCTTCTCTGCTGCATCCATCATCACTTCTCTCCCCTCCCCAAATTTCTCTCCTGGTTACTTGGCCTAATTTTCAGACACCCCTCCTACAGTCCTCCATTTCATCAGTTTTTCCTTCTTGCTGCCCTCTCCCTAGCTTGTCACTGTCTTTCTCATCTCTCTATTTTTCTTCCTTGGTTGTATCTGCCACCATTTCCTTTCCCTCAGCCAAACTTTCACTTTCATCCTTCTACACCCCTCCCCTGCCTGGTTTTCTCCTCCCTCAGGGAACCCCATACTTGCTATACCCGTCTCATGTCCTGCCTCACTTCAGCTACTAGCCCCTGCTATATCTTCCCCAGGTCATCTCTTGGGCCCATGCCCTCCTTCCCACCCTGGTGGACTCTGCATGTTGCTTGTCCTGCCCTCCTTGGCTAGCTCTCATGGCCTCCTCCCTCCAGCTAGCAGATTTCCCCATTCCTCTCCCTATGCCCTTCCCTGAACTCCTGCGCAAGCCTATCAGAGCCCCTTTCCTACTATGGCACCCTAATCAACCCCCCTTTAGCTCTTCCTTTCCTCTGGCCATACTCCTTTTCCCATGCTTCCTTTTCCTCCTCTTGTACTCCCCTTCTTTCCTCTTAATTCCATGCCCCATGGCCCTTCTCTGTCTCTCAGTATGCCCCCCTCTGCCCCAGACCCAAGTGGTTTGGCCCTAGTCAGTCTAAGGCCAACCCTCCCTCTCCCTACATCCAGAGGGTTCGTCTGCTGGGTCTCACCCTCTGGCTGGCAATGCCCATGCCACTGCAGTTGTGGTTGTTATTTTATTATTATTCCTTCCGGTTTGGGCCTTTTCTGCTTTTATTCTCTTTTCCTTTCTACTTCTCATGCTTTCTATGCTCTCACTCATGCTCTTACTCCAGTGTTCTTGTACCATGCCTTCAAACATATATAGCATAGTTATTTAGATGGATGCTTTGCTTAGGCCTCCCTCCACCCCACCACACAAAAAAGGGAGAAAAGAAGCAGGATGATATAAATCACCTTTGCATATATACACACCACATGTTATGTTCTAGATTTTGTGGAAGCATATTAGATTCCATACTTTTCCAGCTATGGCTTACATTTAACAGTTTCATCCTAGCAGCCAACCACCTAATATGCGCAACCCAGAAACATGCTCCCAGCCTTCCAAAACAGATGTTGATGGAGCATGGAGTGGCTTTTTTTGGGGGTGTGTGTGGATTGCCCACTTCACAATTCTGTCAACAGAATCAGCTCTATAAGCAAAACAATGTTGTTGGATCTTGGCTTATATTTAACTGCTTATAGAAGTTATGAACCAGGTCATATGATCAGTCATTCTAGTACTGTGCACCCCATTCACAGTCATTGATTAGGAGTCCCCTGTGTATGTAACATGGCTCTTAACCTCCATAATAACATCTAAAATCTGGACTCATGGTTAGGGGTTAAGTGAAGCACCCTTCATACAGAGATTTTTTTAAAAAAAGAACCAGAACTGCAGACTAACTAGTCTAAAATTCAAATATCTCTTTGAATTAATATCTACATATCCAACATCTCTTTAGATGTGTCAAAACAAGACAAGACAAAATAAAACAAAGAGTTCTTAAACAGGACAAGTGAAGGGTTCCCCTATTCTTCCTTCATAGTGATATAATTATATTATGTATCCATAAAAGACAAACTGTTCAGCTACCATTTTGAAATAGAAATATTAGTCCTGCTATGCAGTTTAACATAGTAAAATACTAATTCAATGCAATGTTTATCTGGCTTTTGTCAAATGTGTGAGAGTGCAATCTTACTATGAGTTAATGACTCTGATTTATAATGCTATCTGGATGAGTTGATGATATGTTTTGGTTCTCCCCCTCCCCGCTTACATGATTAAAAATAATGGGATCTTGAATAAGTCAGCCACACTTTTTGTCTCCCTGAAATCACGGAGACTTAAATTAGTCCTGAGGAGCTTTTCCAATGACTAAAGCACAACTAATTTAATTTTGGGCTTTATGTTATTTATACATCCAAAATAATACTCTAAGCAGTGCTTAAAAATATACAGCACTGGAGATTAAAGCAATTAACCCTAAAACTTTTCTTCTGAGACTCAAATGCAAAACTACCTGTTGATTGTTCTTCCAAGATTTACTCCATTGGAAATAAAAGGTGTTCTTTCAGACAAGCTATAATTCAGCAAAAATATACATTTGGCTTGTGCACTAGATCATACTCAGATACAAACACTGCAAATGTATGTGTACCAGACCTACAGAGGAATTCAAAAAGAATCCCATGCTCATCTTGCTTGCTTTCGAATGGTGGTGCTACCTTCCAGTTCTAAGAATACTTTCTTGGTAGAAAGTATTTCTACTGAAATACTTGGTAGAAAGTATTTCTACTGAAGACAATAGGCTTACTTCCAAGCAAACATATTTGGGGACATGGCTATGTTTATCATAAATTAGAACACAGAAGAATTACAGAGGAACATACACTAAACCACAGACAAACAAGGATGAAATGACAAAGTAACAGTTTGGAAAGAAGATGGATGTAAGTACAGCTTGAAGAGTTAGAGTTTGACAAAAGCTATGGTGTAAGTGATTTTGAAATCAGGAGTGAAATTATCTTTCAGCCAATATGTTTTGGAAAGTTTCTGCTAGAGGGCAATGCAAATTAACATTTGTTGGAGGGCAATGTTTTTCCATGCAGATAGGACTAAAGAGAGCAACTTAGCCAGTTAGTGCCATGTCGCATCAAGTACTTACATTTTCTTTTGGCATTAAGTACCTTTTGCATCAGAGTTTGTGTGTCACAACCTCAAAGGAGTTTACCTACAGTCTGTGACATCCCTTCTTGTTTTGGAATTAAAGAACTAATGTCCTTCTGTTGCCCAATATGTGGAGCTCAGGTTGATGGGAATTGAAGAAATACTTCAGAATATAAAATATGACAGTCTGTAACATATATAAGTTGCAAGCAACGTAGAGTAATAATAAAACAAAACAAATAGTGAGAAAAAGAGAGAGAAAGAGAGAGAGAAACATGAAGAACATGTAAAAGACCATTTGTTCCTACACAGCAAATTAACTGATTCTGTTATTTCAAAGCTTCACAGTTTTACTGTAATACTTTTTTTAAAAAAAAATAGTAGTACCATTTACAAAAAATAAGCCTTATAATTACTTTTTTGTATAATTTAAAGTGTACTTCAATGTCATCTTTATATCAATAGACTTTATGCTGGTAGAATTTAGCTTAGCATGCTAAACCCAGAGGCCCTTTAACCCAACCTACCTGGGAGTATTTACTCACCAATCTGTTGGACCGGATCCCTCCAGGAAGTGTAGGTCCCAATAAAGATAATTCAGGGAATAATCTCTCAGAAACCTGATTGACCAACTCTGTGACCTCCCTCCGAGACAATACCACCATTTAAAAGGCAATGTATCTTGGAGTGAGGTGACATGTTGGTTTACTGACATCTGAAGACAAGGGGTCAGAATGAGAGCATGTGAAGGTCAGGTAGTCTTTCTTTTACAGATGACTCTGAAAAGGTACCATAGTGCAATCCTGAAAAAAATGTTGTTCCTGGAAGCACTTTCTTTCCAAAAATGTACCTCAGAACTAGAAGTGATCTTGCCGTACTTTGAGCCTCACTCACAGTGGTAGTGTACCTATGCAATCAAGCTAAACCAAAGTAGTTTCATAGTAGGATGCTAGAGTAAAAACAAACAAACAGATCAGATATCTGGGGATATTGAGTAAATTGGGAGATAGTGTCTTTCCAGAAGCTACCTCTTCTAACCACAATGTAAGATCTCACCATAATAAACTGAATTTATTTTGTTCTTAGATAATAAATACTACACAATATGATGATCTGTAGATTATGGGATGCATGCTATTCATGGAGCAGGGATGAATGCAAAGGAGAGCAGGAATGGTGTTTTATGAGAGCAACAAGTACAGGAAGATTTAGGCTGAGGTATACATGATGTATAAAAGAGTAAGAAAAAGTACAATGAGATTGTATAAAGCCCTGTTTGCTTCTGCAGCTGTCCAAAGTGTTCATAATTTGCTCTGTGCTAGAGGACTTAAATAGGCTCTCCTACTAGGTCCACGATGAAACCATCAGTGCTTTAGTTTCCCATTCATAAGAGAGAACAAATGCAAAGCTTTTTACAAGATTTGATTTTTTTTTTTAAAGAAAAGCTCTGGAGCATTCAGTGATCAGATCACTATTTTATGTATAATTTTCCTTGCTTGGCCTATAGCTGGAAAGCCCCCCTCCCCCGGCAAAAACAACAACACTAGAGCAATATTGATTTACATTAGTGCAGAAGGTGCCCAGTAAAGTTCAGATGATAATTTGCCATTGTTGTCAATGTAATGTTTGTTTGCACCACTGTCAGTGACACAAAAGGGTTTTTATGTTGTCAAAAGGCAGAGAGATGCTTCTTTCTTACCCTCCTGACCTTACTGGGGTAAATGACATTCATTGTCATTTCTCTCCAAAATCAGTGAATGATATCACTGATATCAAACCATGGATGAACTATTTCCAGTTTAGATATTTTATGAATTATAACACAAAAACCTGAAATTGCTAACTGCTCATGATGTGATCAACCAACTGGACATAAGAGCACAAGGATGATAAATTCCTTTTCATATAAACAAGAGTTTATGTTTCAGCCTTGAAGGCCAGTATTTCAAGTTTAAGTAACAGTAACACTGCCAATGAACTCTTTCTCTGTTCATTGCTAAGACAGGGAATAGACTGAAGGAGCAATTTAAAGTTGAAGGCTATTTGGTTAATTCCAAGGAGTCAGATTAGTTCAAGATGAACTGAAATGTGCAAATGATAAGTAATTTCCATTTCAGTGCTGGGTGTGGAGTTGAGGATTAAGAATAAGAGCCTGGTTGTTAAATGTATATTTAGCTTCCATTTTTGTGTCCCTGATTTCAGACATAACAAAGGCAGGAAACCCAACCAAAATCGAGTCTAAACCGAAAGTTGAACAATTTTTTTTTATTTCCCCCATGTGAGTACAATCTAAATCAATATGGCTCTGTTGTTTATCAATTGTCATTTTAATCTTTTTTTAAATGGATGGAACTCTTGATGGTTCCAAAGGATGCTAAAAATGGGACCAGATATTATATTATACAACCTGCCAGTGTGCCAGTGAAAGCTATATCCCATGGTCATGTTGTCCCCTTACATCTCACATAAGATTCAGGAATTCTCAGCATGTGATGTGGTACAATCACATTGTGAGTTTCCCCAGTCCCACCTATCTTGACATAATGTAATAAAAATGGTGAGATGCAGAATAAGCTTTCCTTAACAGTATCGTCATGGGACAATGAACTTGCTATGGAAGTGCCATTTTCATGGCATCCCTGTTGAGGATGTTACATTTGTTTCCACTCTAAGTATAACTTTCTATGGTTCCATATTGGGAGAGCAGGGACAGGGTTGAGCTGACTCATAACCGGATGGTTGTTTGTCATCTCATTTCAGCTAACAGTGGAAAACTGCCATATTAAGCCATGGATCCATCAACTTTCTTTAACTTATCTCTGGGACCACCTCCTTCCGTACAACCCTCCCCGCGCACTTCGGTCCTCTGGGAGGAATCTGTTACAGCCTATGAAAACAAGGCTGTCGGTGACGTCCCAGAGGGCCTTCTCCGCTGCTGCTCCCAGATTATGGAATGGCCTGCCGGACGAGATCCGTCTTATTAACACCTTAGACAGCTTTAAAAAAGCTGTCAAGACGGATCTTTTCCGGCAGGCCTTTCCTGAATAACTATCCCGGCCCAAGACTCGGCTGTCCTCCCTGAGCTGTAATCAGATTTAAAAAAAAACAACAAAAACTATTGTATGTTTTAATCTTTTTCTAATTAATATATTTTTAATTTACTGTATGTTTTTAATCTTTTATAGTTTAATATTATTTTAAGGGGGGGTGGGCTAGGGTACTGGGACTATGGAGTTTTTATATTGTAAGCCGCCCCGATTGCGTTGCAGAGGGGCGGGATAGAAATAACATTTTATTATTATTATTATTATTACAAGGCAAGTGAAGGGCCTTGAAATGTGTCCACAACTTTTATCTTGTGTGATTCTGCATGCCCAGAAAAAGATTGGAAATACAGTCTCTGCACCCTGGCCTTTACAGAGACATCAAGAAAGGTAAGGGTTCTACTCCTCAGCATGCTAAATTTATTGTGACTAACAAGTCCCCAACTAAAACTTTTCCAAATTTCCAATTAATTATTTCATAAACGTACAACAAACTTGAAAACTGGGAATAGCTTCAATGACTTCTTTGGTGTTAAGTTTGAAGTCAGCATTTTGGTCTAGGGCATAATGACCATACAATAGACAAATTTCTATTTAAAATTTAAAAACAGAAAACTGATACCTGAATTTATGTATCTGTGAGTACATATATGCATCTATAGGAACCTTGCACTAAGTCAGACAACTGGTCCATCTAGTTCAATGCTCTCTTCTTTGACCAGTGGTGGCTCTCAAGGATTTTAGGGGGAATTCTTTCCAATCTCTACCTGGAGATGCTGGAGATGGAACCTGGGATTTACTGCATGTCAAGATTGTTCCCTGCTTCTGAGCTATAGCCCATCCCTAATGTACTATTGCACCCCCTTGACTTCAGTAATTTATATGTATATGCCACCTAGAGTCATGACTGACTTCATGTCATGAGAAAAGTATTTTTTTTTTAAGTAAACCATCCCTCATAAGGTAGTGCATTGCAGTAGGTATGCTGCTTATTTGATTTCTAAAGAGCCACAACAAAGGCAAAAAGATTTAGGCTGTCATTGATGAATCGCTGTGTTTATAGCTTACCTGCTTGTTAAATTCATTAGCTCCCTATAGTAGAAATCAGCAGAAGAAAAACATGGGTATTATTGTACTGGTATTGAGACCTGGTCTAGGGAGACGAATTGATTCCTGCTTGTTTTATAAGCGTTGAACAAGGCAATAGGATGGTGCACCAAGCACAGAGCTGTTTGCTATTGTTGTTGTGTACCTTCAAGTAATTGCCAACTTATGGCAAACCTAAGGTGACCCCATCATAGGGTTTTCTTGGCAAGATTTGATCAGAGATGTGTTGCCTTTGCCTTCCTCTGAGGCTGAGATAATGTTTCTTGCCCAAGGTCACCCAGTGGGTTTCCATGGCCTAGCAGGGATTTGAACCCTGGTCTCCAGAGTTGTAGTCAAACAATCAAACCATTATACCACACTGGCTCCCAGACTGCTGACTTCTAGAGAATGTGGTAGAGACATATTTATCTCTTTAGAATCCTGTGAATTTTAATGATATCACAGCCTTGAGGAATATAATATCTGTTTTATTTGCTTTATTTATGTAGTTATTTATTTTTAAATTCAGGCCGTTTTTAGGGTAAAACCCTTGACCTCATATGATGTCTCTTTTCTTAATAATGGAATACAAATGCTGGATTGAACAGATACCTGTGCAAACACTGGGTTCCCAGAAAAAGCACCCAATGAGCAAGTGTGCAAACACTAAGAACATGTTTTTGCACTGTAATGTAACTGGTATTGGCAGTGAGGGTAGCTGGAGAGGGAGACTGGACTAAAACTCCACATTCTGATAACAATAAGATTTCGTGAATCCACTTTGGATTCCTGGTAGCCTTGAAACGCCATATTGCTGGTCATTATCATACTGAGGCATCAGGCACAGAACATTCATTAAGTCTGTATCTCAACTAACTTGTCATGCTTAGTGATTTGTTTCATATGATATAAAAAACTAAGTATCAGATGATCACTGTAGAAGCAGTTATAAAGAAAGGACACTGTGTTCCTTCAGATCAGAAGGTGGGAGTACCTTGGCTTTGTTTCTGACCATTTAATCCTGTTGTTACCCAGGATCAGCTACTCCCCCTCCCCACCATCACTGAGTGTGAGATGCTATTCCTTCTGGTTTATCTTCTACTCAAATATCTGGAGGAATTCTTTGAATAGCAACTGGAAGCCTGACTGTGATCTAGGGATGCTGGCTATCCCTTGCTACCTACACAGAGGAAACAAGATGTACAATCTCAATTTGGAGATATTTTTCTGTCCACAAATATTACCCATGCATCAACCTGTCACCCCCACTAAAATACAGTTGGACCCCTGTATCCATCGAACCAATATCCACTGTTTCAGTTATTAGTGGGACTCAAAATAGGGATGCATACCATAGTGTTGTGCTGGAAAATGCCTAGATTCTAGGTCCTCCAATACAACTCTATGGTATGTTTTACCAGAAGTCCTTCATTTTAATAGGCTTCACTGTTATCCACAGTTTCCGGTATCCATGGTAAGTCCAGGAACCAAACCCCCACCGATATGGAGGTCCGACTGTGTATAACAGTTGCCTTGTGTATCATTTGCACTGAATGAAAGAGTAGGCACAGTAATCCAACTCTATTAAGCAAAGTACAGATGGGCTCTGGAGCTGATGAAAAGCAGAAACAGATTGCTAGCATTAAAGTTTGCACAAGTAGGCTGTCCACCTGTTTCCCCCACATGATCCTTCTCATGTGTTAGGCCTGAAACTTGAAACCTCAATGGGAATTGGATTGGACAAAGGTCCCGCTCCTGTCACATCAGAATGGCTGCTGGGGTTGTGTTCAGTCCAATCCATGTCCCATGGAGTTCCAGACATAAGGAGAATCAAGCCAGAGATAATGGGTAGCCAGCAGGATCTTTTATACACACAGGTTACATATGAATTGAGAGCATTTGTGAGAACACAGTGGTTCTTTGCCGAACCATGGTAGTCTGCCAGGATGTCATTGGGCAGTTGGGTATATGTGACACACTGCTTCATGAGTGTCCTCTTCCCCTCCCTGCTATACAGTCATAAACATACTTAGTTACTCATGAAGAAGGTGTTTCATTGCTTGGTGATGACATTGTGATAAGCATTTGCAACCAGAGGAGAATGGGCAGATAAAACCACATAAGTGTGCACAAAGGGCAAAATAGTAAAGAGGCAATCATTTGCATGGAGCGTGACCAGCCTGGTGTGATGGAAGTCTTCAAACCAAATGAAAGGCTTTGGGGAAGGTTTTTTTTTTTTTTTTTTTGGAAAAAAATACACAAGGAAGAACAGTGGCAAAACGACAGCTCTTTACCTGAATGGATTGTAAAGAGTGCTACCGAAAATAAACATAAACATAAACTGAACAGAAAAGGTTAATTTTCTACCCTTACTTCCCCATCTCCTAAAAATCAGCATTTGGCACTGGTGAAGCCACACACAAAAAGGAAAGTAACACTTCTTTTGTGTTCTTTCAATAGCGTCTGCATGCATGGCTATGAAATGGAAAGAGGAGATTGTTTTCACCCCCATGGAGCAAATACATTGGATAAATTTCCATTAAAGCAAATAAAGAAAATAAATGATACTGAAAGACCATCATAAGTATAACCTGTTTCTTTAAACATATCCCTAACCACTAAAGTTTATCACAACCACTGTATAAATGACTTTTATCGCAATAGTTACCAATGGGAAATATAAATATATATATTAAATAAACAGGCTGCGGGATTGCACACGATTGCAATTTATGCTCATTCCATCAGCCAGAATAATTTGTGGTTATTTAGTTTAAAATTACTATTTTTTCCACAGAATAGGTCAATGATATTCCATGGGTAGAGGTAGATTATGGGGTTGAACAAATTAGATCAAAGCCCTGTAACTTTGTGTGCTCTTGGAGGAGTCTCATAAAACTGAGATAATCCCATAACAAACCACTAGCCATGGGATACTATAATATATTCCATGTTGACTAGTATTTTCATTCCCCACCCCCAGTGTTGGACTAATACGAAATATAGTTTAGTCTGAATGGGAATATTTTCTTATTGCTGTCATTTATCATTACCATTAAAAAAAAGATAGAGTACCCTGTGAGATTATAACTCATGGCTCTTCAAAACAAGTTTGTCCAAACTGGCCAATATTCTTCCCTTTCCAGTCAGCCTTTAATGGTAGAGGGTTGAAGGAGCTGTAGATCAGGGACTTAAGCTTTTATGACAAGGCATTGGTGCTCTTCTTTTTCCAAATTCTATTTGCTAAACTTCCATGTGACTATGTTGTTATAAAATGAGTTAGGTTGCCTAACTGTGGAATAAATATCCTTATATTTAGCCTCATTCCCATGTGAAACACATTGTGTTTCTTTGTGAAATCGAAGCTATCAGTGGCTAACCATCTGAAAAAGACACAGGTGTCTCATGGACCTGCTTGTGTTGATGTAAGTCATTCTAAGCAGCCACTTTGGTTCCTCCAAACACGTGGTATGCTGCAACATTAAAAGTAGCTAGGAACAAGCTATCTGGGTGGGGCACTGGACAAGGCATAATTGTGTATGTTTGTCTTTTCCTGGGCATGATATGTGCCCTTGGCTCTTGGTATGCTAGGAAGCATACATCTTTCAGGAGCCATCCTGACATTTTCATGCAGTCCAAAAATGTAAGCTATAGAACGCTTAAAAAAAATGATCTTCCACTGGATATATTTCTCTCTGAAAATCTTTCAAATGTCCCATTAAACAGGACCAATATTAAGGCTCCTATAGTGTGCACTCCTAAGTTTCATGTGTCAACTTCTCCTGTACCATTTTGTCCCTGCAACCTGCATGTCCCCACACATTATTCCATGTGTGGTGGTGGGACAGTAATGGGATAATGTGCTACTCATTGCACTAAGAAAGCAGTCTGACTGAACCTTTCAATCTCTACAAAGGATGGAGGTTAAAGGTCAGATGGACATTCCTCTAAGAGGTTTCCTACCTGCTCTGTTAATTTCTAACATTTCTTCTTGGGCGAGTGGGCATGTGTCGCTCTGAGTACTGTGATGTGGAGAGTTTATGACAGATTTACAATAATTGGGGGATCCCAGCTGGGGCGGCCGTGGGATATGCTTCTTTTTTTTCTTTGGTAGCTTCTGCTTAGCCATAGCTAAGGAATAATACATTCCAAAATTGTTCACAATGACGGGTACAGGCATGGCAATGGTCAGCACGCCAGCAAGAGCACAGAGGGCCCCCACCAGCATGCCCGACCAAGTCTGAGGAAACATGTCTCCGTAGCCCAGGGTCGTCATGGTGACAACAGCCCACCAGAAGCCAATGGGGATATTTTTAAAGTGTGTGTGTTCACTGGCACTAGGATCATTGGGTTTAGCACCTATTCTCTCAGCATAGTAGATCATCGTGGCAAAAATCAGGACACCCAATGCCAAGAAGATGATGAGCAGCAAAAATTCATTTGTGCTGGCACGGAGGGTATGACCCAAGACCCGCAGCCCTACAAAGTGGCGGGTCAGCTTGAAAATTCGCAGGATTCGCACAAACCGGACAACCCGCAGGAAGCCCAAGACATCCTTTGCAGCTTTGGAAGACAGGCCACTGAGTCCAACCTCCAGATAGAAAGGCAGAATGGCCACAAAGTCAATGATGTTCAAGGTATTTTTGATAAATTCCACCTTGTTTGGGCAGAAAATGACCCTCATCAGGAACTCAAAAGTAAACCAAACCACACAGACTCCTTCAATGTAGGTCAGAAAGGCCTCAGTCTCTGCTTCCTGGTAGACGCGCACCTGGGTGTCATTCCCAATCGTTTCTGTCTCTGTCTTGTTAACGATGGGATTAAATCTCTCATGGGTTTCGAGGCAGAAGGTAGTGATGGATACCAGAATGAAGAAGAGGGAGGCAAATGCGATATACTGCAGAAAGAAAAACAGGAGAAACTGTTAGAGAGTAAAGTCTATTTGTGAGGGGAGTAGGGAGGTGCGGTGGGGGGGGGGACACACCAAGAGAGTTGATTAGGAGTTCATTAAAGGGTATAATGCTGGTAGAGATATGCCTATGGAATCTAATAGCCACTTGGCAAAGCAACAACTTCCACTGCCAAGTTAATTCATGAGCAACTTAAAGGCTCGCCTACAACCAAGGAGACATCTTGTGCACCTTCTTGACATTCCAATATATGCATTTTGTTTTGCTGGGCACCTTAAATTTCTTTCTCTCTCTTAAAAGGTACCTGCTTAAATGCTTCACTAGAAAGGGAAGGGGTATCCCAATTGAGATAAAAGTATTTCCCTATAATGTGTTTTCTAAATTTTTCTTATCGTCCAAATCCCCCCTTTTAGTTTATATGTAAAAACTCAGAATTTAATAACTTATTACCACAACAACCACAGATTCATATTTGGCACAAATAAAATGTGCCAGAAAGACATACAAATTCTCAGCCAAATTATTGGAACAGATTTTAAGAGACTCTTCAGTTGTGGTTTCTTTGCTTTCTCCCTTCATATTTTTCTTATTTTTTTTAAGGTGGTGGTTGGGGGTGGACAAAATAATTTGGAACCCGGTCTTCCTAAGTTCTTCATCCAAATACAATCTTTTGTTACATGAATATGACAGAGTAAAGTAAATTAATATTTTGTATGCTGTTACACTGTTCTGAAGGTGATAATATTCTCATCAAGGACACCATGCTTTGTAAATATTGATCTTCTTCTTCCTCTGTCTATACCAAGGTAATCATGAGTGACAAAAGCATTACTCATGTGTTATTCCACGACGAGTATAATTTGTATGAGAACTGCCGAATCCTTATCTATTGACCTTTAAAAAATCAAATTCTTCTTCTCATGTACTTTAACATTGGCCAAGACATGTCTACGAAATTCTAGTCTGTAAAATATGAGAAAAGATGATCAGAATATGGGGAACCAGGTAGAGAGGGAGACCTAAAAATGTGAAGGTGTCCTTTTCTATATGAACATAAATATTTTCTAGTTCAAGAACAGTAGTCAATTCAATCCAGTCTCTGCGTGGAAGAGTAGAAAAAATATGAGACATAGAATGGGAAGGCTGCCTACTTATGAACGTCACTCCAGGAAAAGTAACACTTTGGGAGAAATAACCATCTCATTTGACAGATCGGACCAGGTTATTGTGCATAAAAATGGAATAGCTGAGCAGAACTTTAGATTAGAGATTAAAATTTCAAAGGTCCTCACAGTAGGATAGAAATGCAGCCAGAAAAGCAAAGAAATGAAATTTAACAAGGACAACTATGAAGTGCAACTAGGGAAAAGCCGAAAGCAGAGATAATACGATAAAGGATAACTGACCAACCAGCCACACTACTGGGGAACTGCTAGGGGTTACAATGAAGAATAAACATAGACACATACACACACCTCACTTAAGTCACAAATGGAGGGATTGCAGTCCAACAAGATGAATTTCCAAGCACACAAAGCAATAAATATTTCTAATATGTTAATTTTATTATATTATTTTCATATATTCAGTCTCCTCTCAGTATACCTCTCAGCAGGGGTTGGAGATTCAAAAAGGATTGATTCAGCCTCAGTCCTTACATTGTTTCCTTTGCTTGGTTCACCCAAATAACCCATTGCATGCACTTAATATAGCATGATTTTTACATCAAAGACTACAAGCCTCCTCTCCCCAACAACAACAAAAAACAGCCACCAAAAGGGAAGGTTATTTTTACCATACATCAAAGGAGTCACAGACAGAATAGGGAAACTGATGAGGAAACACAACTTCCAAACAATCTACAGACCAACCAGAAAAATCCAAGAAATGCTATGCTCATTGAAGGATAAAAGAGACCCTCTCACAGCTGCAGGAGTTTACCACATACCATGCAGCTGTGGACAAGTTTACATAGGGACCACTAAATGCAGTGTGCAAACACAAATCAAGGAACATGAGAGACACTGCAGACTGGGCCAGCCAGAAAAATCAGCAGTAGCAGAACATGTTATAAACCAACCTGGACACAAAATGCTATTTGAAAACACAGAAATTCTAGACCAGGCCAACAACTATCATGTCAAAATGCACAGAGAAGCTATTGAAATCCACAAACACCTGGACAACTTCAACAGGAAAGAAGAAACCTTAAAAGTAAACAAAATCTGGCTCCCAGTTTTGAAATACAATAGAATCAAAACTCAACACTTACAAAAGAATTCCACCCAGGGACAGGGGGATTCCCAGCAGATAATGGCCCATCAACCAATCATTATCCAAACAGACACTAACGAGCCTTGTATTTCTATACCCAGAAACCAACCATACAGTTACACAAATTTACATATCCTCCCCAACAGGGGTTCACAGTATATAAACTCCACACACACACCTACTCAACCATTCTCTGAGGATGCCAGTCACAGATGCAGGTGAAACGCCAGAAAGAAACTATTCCAGAACACGGCCTCACAGCCCGGGAAAAAACCCAAGGAAAATCTATGGATGCCGGCTGTGAAAGCCTTCGACTTCACAAAATTAAATTTGATTATATAGGTGTATGTAGCTCCAACTTGCCCTCTTTTCCTCCTCCAAAGCTGAATTAATAATTTTTAAAAAAATGAATAATCCTTATTCTCTCCAATATCCCTTCTTCCTCCCAATCCATCCACATTCCCTTCATGATAAATTATTCATTGTACCATTAATCTCTGACATGTGCTCTCTCACTCAGTCTCTCCACTCTTGCAGACACCAGACCATGTAATCTCCACCCATCCCTGCCATAACAAATCTTCCATCATCATTACATGCGCATCCTATCCAGCAGCCTACTACCACTCTTCTCACCTCAACACCAAAACGTCTCTTCACCCAGTACTCCCATTGATTAAATAAACATCCATTTATTTATTTATTTATAAAGAAGATTCATCTCTTTGTGTTTCCTTCTATGATTCCAGTGCTTATTCTGAGGTCTATACTTTTAATAGGAGTATAGTGTCTAGATCAAGGGAAGTAATAGTGCCACTCTATTCTGTTTTGGTCAGACCTCACCCGGAATACTGTGTCCAATTCTGGGCACCACAATTCAGGAAGGATATTGAGAAGCTGGAACGTGTCCAGAGGAGGGTGACCAAAATGGTGGGAGGTCTGGAAGCCATGTCCTACGAGGGGGCAGGGTTTAGGGAGATGGGCATGTTTAGTGTGGAGAAGAGAAGGTTGAGAGGGGACATGATAGCCATGTTTAAATATTTGAAGAGATGTCATACTGAGGATGGAGCAGGCTTGTTTTCTCCTGCTCCAGAGACTAGGACACGGAGCAATGGGTTCAAACTACAGGAAAAAAGATTCCACCTAAATATTAGGAAGAACTTCCTGACAGTAAGAGCTGTTCGGAAGTGGAATACACTGCCTCGTAGTGTAGTGGAGTCTCCTTCTTTGGAGGTTTTTTAAACAGAGGCTGGATGGGCATCTGTCGGGAATGATTTGATTGTGTATTCCTGCATGGCAGGGGGTTGGACTAGATGGCCCTTGTGGTCTCCTCCAACTCTATGATTCTATGATTCTTTCACCTTCTCTCTCTTGAGCTAATAACTGTGACCTTCTGCCTCCCTGAGACTCTCCCCCACCTGCCCTAGATTGAGCCAGCAAGCATAAAGCAGCCAGGGCCAGCACCCATACAAACACATCTTCATCCGCTGACTTGTGCTCACTACTCTACTTGCCTCACACACATGCTGTTTTCCTTTCTTCCTTTGACGCCCATTCCCTCATTGGCTGGTGTGTGCCCATGCACTTAAAATATTTAATCACTTAATAATAATAATAATAAAATTTATTTATATCCCGCCCCTCTGTTAAAAACAATCGGGGCGGCTTGTTGCATGTAGTCTCCTGGCACAGCTCAGCACAGTAATTTCCCCCCACTTTTGAAAGCTTCCCCCTGCTGACCCTTAAAGTGTTCTGCAAAAACAAACTTCTACAGGGCAGGGAGCTTCAATCTATATCAGCTAGGATATGCCGGCTCATCTATATCAGCTAGGATATGCCGGCTCCCCACTGCTGTATCCTGGCTGCGGAGCTTGCCCGTTCTGTCCCAATTACCTCCACAGAATGGGGCTGGAGTCCACACAGCAACGCTGGCCTGTCCCTGCACCCACCACTACTGCCATTTTCTTGCAGACTCGGAAACCAGGAAGGGCCCCACAACATGTGACTGCATGCCCCCTGCATGTGACCAGCTTTGGTCACATGCTGCAGGACTCCTGCCTGATTTCTGGGAGAACCAGGACGCTAGCAGCAGCAGCGAGGGCCAGCATTCTGGACAGGTCCCTGCATACATGCAGGGCCTGGTCCAGGTTTTGGCTGGTGGGACTGGATTTAAACAGCTTTTTTTCTCAGAGTGGTTTATTGGGCCCTCTCTCAGCCCTGTATCTGCCCCAGGCTTGGTGAGGACTGCCCAGGGGCAGAATGAGGCAAATGTTGTGTGTCATATGGACTCCAGGGCTCTGAGACAGGGGCATGCTGGGGTATTTGGCTTGTGGAGACAATCCCTAAGTATCCTTGCTTTGCTCAGGGCAATGGTCATGAACTGGAATTCCTCTGTCTTGCAAAGTGAGACATTGAAAATGGCTCATACCTAACACTCTTATATTTTCTGTGTTAGCATTCCCTTGGTAACTTTGCATGTCTAAACTGTATTTCTAAATGGTCAAGTGAAGTTTTAAGTTGCTGCAATGCTAGAAAGTTGGGGACTGAAGGAAAAATGAATGGGAGGACAGACTTCTTATTGGGGTTGGCAATGCCCTTATTCCTCTCCCACTACATCCCTGGCAGTACCTGCCGGTACTTTTATTGATTATTTATCTGTTACATTTATATCTTTGCTACAGGGAGTTAAGGGGTATGTGCATGGCTTTCTTCCTCCCCACTTTATCTTCACAACAATGCTGTGAGGTAGGTCAGGCTGAGAGAGAGTGACTGGCCTGCAGTCACCCAGTGAGTTCACTAGGGCCCAGTCCAACATTCTAACCATTCTACTGTAATGCCATTTGACACTTATTCACTAACTATTTTTAACTTCCTCTTCATCTTTATGCATCCTATCTTTCTTCTTAAAAGAGGCACTAAAGGCAGCAGACTTTGTAACCAAGGAAACCAGAGTCCCAGACTTGGTAAACAATGGTTCCATTGTTTGAGCCAGCCATCATAACACCTCATCGCAAATACTTCTCATCAACATAATAGATGCTGACAAGAGAAGAGCTCCAGTGATAGGAAATATGCTAGTTATCTCCTCAGAATAGTGCTCTCATTATAAGGAAATAGTATTTTGAAATCTACAGACTACAAAATGTTATTGCTAGGAAACTATTATCCCTCTTCTCCTTACCCCATCCCAACCAGTCTCCCAGACAAACACCTCCATTGGTCCTGTGAGTGCTGTACAGCAGGGTCATTGTCATGTGAACCTACTAAATAATGCTTGGGACATCATTCAGATTAGTGACGCAACTACTTCCTCCACACTCACATCATTGTATCTTTTAAAAAATGTACAGCATTTTTTGGTAGTTCTTAGAGATTGAACTCCTATAATTGTCAAAGGGCCATAGCTCTTTGGTTAAAGCACATGCTTTGCATGCCAGCCATCACAGATTCAATCTTCGGCATCTCCAGGTAGGGATGAAAGAGATGCCTGGTAAACCTCTATGTGATGTTGGGATTATTTTTCCAAACACAAAGGGAGGTAAAGAGTCAAAATCTGCATGATGTAAAAAGCACTGCTTATTATGTTAAGAACATAATTGAAAATTTAGCTTTGAGTGAAACAGAAATTGCCAAACCATCGGTGGAGAAAATTTTGGCCGTGGTTTAATGAGACAACCCCAGCAATAATTTAAGGGATATCTTTAAATAAATATTTTATTATTATTTTTGTATTTTTGTAGATTTTGTATTATTATTTTTATTATTTTTTATTATTTTTTTCTTTTCCAAATATGTATAATTGTAATGTGTAACTTCTAATTTTAGTATAAAGGTGCACATATAATGTCCTTTGGAAAAGAAAAAAGAGTGATTATAGTGTGTTTAGATTAAGAGGAAAAATTTATTAATGTTAGGATAGATAGATTTTTTTTTTGTATTAGTAAGAAAAGAGGAAAACCATTTGTTTGCGTTATTGTTACGGCCTTTTACGGTCGGGTATATTTTTCAGTAGAATGGTCTTATTTCAATAAAAAAATTCCTAATCTCCCGCAAAATTCCTAAATGAACCCCTGGGAAGTCATTGCCAGCCAATGCAGACAATAAGCTAGATAGACCAATAGTCTCACTATGTATAAGTCCATTTCCTATGATTCTAAGGACTTTTTCGGATGAGGGTTTTTAACGTCAGCAGCCTCGTCCCCATTGCGAGACTGCTGTGCTGCAGGGCGTCCCTTTCAGGTGATGCTCTGCCCTGCTGATCCTCTGCCGGTACTGTTGCGTAACCGAGGGGACGCAGCAGCGTTATATTTGGCGGTTTTCTAATCATGATCAACAGCAGCCTCGCAACGGGGACGAGGCTGCTAGTATTATAAACCCTCATCCGTAAAAGTCCTAAGCTTCAGCATAGCTGCCTCTTCTTCCCTCACCAAGACTCCCTTTTTGCTTCCCACTCAGTGCTGCATCTTTTATCTCCCTTTAATGTCAGAGGAGTTCTTTGGTAAGTTCGAAAAACTGAAATACTTTTGGATTTCATAATATTCATAATATTCACAAAGCTTCACAACCAATTCTGGACACCAGCCAGCATTCTTGGCGGTTTCTTTCATGTGTGGATGAGTTGGGAGGAATAAAGCCCTGCCCACCCCCATCCAGTGCCTTACTACACTTACACCAAAACAGCTGATTCTTCACTTCTTTTTATATGTATGCAGCAAGTCAAATTTCCTCCAACTCCATCCCCTCCTGTGGGAACTGGACAGAATACCAAGCAATACTTGTGAGAGTCATGCAAAGGCTGAAAATGCATTTGTAGCATGTGTGGCAGCAGATTTCTCAGGACCAGCTTCTGTTAAGACTGACTGAACTTATAGGTCTTTCAAGCACCACCAGACTCCTCCTCCCCATCCCCCCCCCTTTTGGAATTGCAGATCTGTTTGTGAGTTGGATGTGTGCGCGTGTGTTCTCAACATGTGTTGGAGGCTCACACAATTGCGGTAGTGTCTGAACTAGTCCCAGGTTTCATGTCTGAGGCAATGCTTAGTTTGGAAAGACAGACCCTTGATACCACTTCTAAATGGAATGTGAACACCGTCTTTACCATGGAAGACACAGGAAAAACAACAAGGTGGAAGGAAAGACATGTTTCCTTTTTTTAAAAAAAAAACATGTGTTTTCTAGAAGGCTTTTTTGTGCATAAAGGAAGCTGCTCTCTCTCTCTCTCTCGCTCTCTCTCTCTCTCTCTCTCTCTCTTATTGCATGTACATATTTTCTTTCAGTGTGGGTGAAGAACAGCTCCTGTAGCTGAGGCATCTGGTGCATGGCAGTCTTTAGTACAGCCTCCCAGCATAGTGAAAGCCATTAAATCATGCAATGTTCTATACTGAAAAATAAAGAACTGGTTTTGACAGGGCACACAGAACTGCTGAAGCACTTGCTAGCTATGTTTTGAAATACAGTGTGAAATGTCCTTTACTGCTCATGCTCTTAAAACAATGACATTGCTTTAACTTTGATCTCATCAAGGTTAGGGGGCTAATAAAACTTAAGTCCTCTCTGAACAGTATTTTAAGAATAATAAAGGAATGTTCCAGCCTGTCTTGAGTGCTTCAATCTTCACAAAGGGGAGAAAATCTAAAACACCTCGTAGTATTGGCATCTTGCAGCAGCAGCAGCAGCAGCAACAACATGTCTAAATGGGTTTTCAGGCCTTGGAAGCCCCCACAAGCCTGCGAGTGATTTACTCATGTTAGTTCTTCCCCATCACCATTTTTTTTAAAAAAAAAATCATCCCAAGGTGCACTGGTGCAATAGAGCGATTCTCCAATTTTATAAGAAACCAAAACAGCAAATATTGATCCTTTTAATCACTTTAGTGAGTGATCGCTAAGGTGAAAATCCAACATGGCGGCAGTGGGCACTTGCCCTCCTAGCAAGCCCCGCCCTATTTCCACCTGGCCAATCAGCTTTGTACTTCTCTTTGAGTTTTTTTTATTGTTCTATAATCTAAATGAGCAAAAATGCACACCCAATTTGTGAAAAAGTACAGGGAAATCTGTGAAAGCTTTTACCCCATTGTTTTTGCCATTTTGCCCCCCCCCTCCTTCAGAATAGTGTGGATGGGTGCTGGATCTTGTTTTACAGGTAGGACTCTCCGTGAATTCCATGAGGGGTATTTTCACCATTTAGATGGGCCGCAAGAACCTGTACAGACTAGAAGCCCCTGGCCAGCTACATCTGTACTGATGGGGCAATGTGAGTGAAACTGGGGCACCCCCTTCCTTCCTTTTGCTGACCTACCCCCACCTCCCCTGTATCCAACACATGCTTCTAAGCTGAAACCAATTCATTTTGTACATGCATGAAATCTCTTGATTTCTCTGTGCTTGATTATTCTACAGTTCATGACTCATGCACAGATCAGTGTGCCAAACACATTGTGTTTGAGGTGTCTGTGGCTTTAAATGTGCAATGGCCATTCACACATATAAATGATCCCTTGGTGCTGTGGTCATCAAGAGATAAATGTGTATACTTGAAACAAGCCCTTAGTTAAAACCTGTTCCTCTCTTCTGGGTCTTGACTTTGGAACATAATCCCACACACATCTCAGAGATTGAGGGTCTGTGCCTCCACCACCATTTTGGGATGAAACATCTCTCCACCATCTATTTGGTGCACAAGCCACCAGTGCATGACTCTGAATTTGCACCCACATTATCACCAGGAGAAGGTAGCCAGGTAGCCACTTCATTATCCTAAGGAAACGTTTTGGGTCAATTGAAACATAACAGATTTGTAGGCTGAGCTTTCTTTTCATTGGAGACACTCTCTCCCCTCTGCCTTGTATCTTGCTATTTTTAGATCACCTGCTCTGATTCCCTTGGGCCACCAGTTACTATTCTGCATGCAGTGTAAATGGCGGCAAATTCCTGAATGGCAGCAAGGGGTGTATGCTCTTTTAATGAAGTTTAATGCTTTTAATGTTTAATCTTTTAACTTTATACATTGTTTAATTGCTTTTAAATTCACATTTATCTTTATACATTTATCAAAGTTTTTGTTTATAGGCTGCCCTTTGTATTCATGGGGGATACATTCCCAGACTTACAGTGAATACTTTAAATCACGGGCAATAGTGAACCACATAGAATCATGCTGAAAGACCTAGAAAATGCCTAGAGAGGCTGCCTCTCTAGGCATTTCCAGTGTGACTCTATGGTAACTTATGGTGGAAGTTACCATAGAGTTGCACCAGAGAACCAAGGAAATGCCTAGAGAGACCATATTTTTCAGACTGATAATTGAAACCGTGTGCATACAGGGGATGATCTGTAGTTTTTTAATCTGTATTGCCTTAAAAATGTTATTAGCTTCCTTGAGTTCCATTGTTGGGAGAAAGGTGGGATATAAATGAATAAAATGATGGTGATGATGATGTCTACAGTTAAATCATCTATCTCATCAGAGAGCAAGAAGCAATTAAAGCCTGATTCTCTGAAACAATGTTTGTCACATGCACCAGGGCCACTGAAGCTAGTGATGCTACATGCTGTTCCTTCTCCTACACTTTAAAATCAAATTGGGCATCAGATTCTCAAAAATTCAATAAAAATACTGGCAGTGGAACAGGCAGAGAGAAGTAGGAATTAAAAAAAAAAAACCAGACACAAGTTTGCACCCCCAGATAAATAATGCAAAAAGTGATATTTTCAAAGGAGCGTTGATATGCATGCATAATCTCCCATTACAGCTGGCAGCAAATTGCCATGCAGATTGTCCAATTGTGCTATTTTAGGAGAAGTGGAGAGGAAGGTTCCTGCTTCCCCTGTTAGTGAAGTCTATCACAGACTCTTTAATATCACCTCCTGACTGGAAGAACAAACTATCAAAATACCTCAGCCTCAGCTGAACTTCCTCTTGGAATCTCTCAAAGGTCCTAGTCATTCTTCAGTAAGTACCTCATGTAACTCACTCGTTATAGTGTTTTGAAATGGATAGATAGATAGATAGATAGATAGATAGACAGACAGACAGAGATGAAGTATCTCAGAAGTCTATCTGGGAAGGCCTTCCTCTAGGTGAAATGGGAAGGTCAGAGTGGCTGAGCACAGTGAACAGTACTAAGTGTAGTAAAGTTTCTTCTTTCAGCCAGATTCTCTCTTTTTAGTCCACTTTCAATTTCTTTGGGTTTGTCAAAATATAAAATCCACCAAAGCTGCAGTCCTATACAGACTTATTACGGGACTTACTCTGGACTGGCTCTGCCAGAATAAAGTGGCTGCTCAGGCAATAAAAACTTGGGTATAATGAAAGGACAGTAAATCACTTGCAACTTAACTAGTGGCATATCTGTTTTTACTGTCAGGGATGGGGAAGGGCACTTATGGAATTTTCTGCCTCATGTGACAAAATAATTTGGCTACTAGGTACACTTTGTGGAGGGTATAACAAAACCAGTGTGGAGAAGATGCACCTCCCCCCCCCCAGACTGCAAACTATCTTGCAGTGTCCCAATTGAACAGACTTTATAAAGTACTCATTTATTTGGTTCCTCTATCTCCTCTTTTTCTGACATAATTGTTTTCTATTTTGGTTGTCTTTGTTGTGTGCCTTCAAGTCATTTCTGACTTATGACAACCCTAAAGTGAACCTATCACAGGGTTTTCTTGGCAAGATTTGTTCCAAGGGAGTTTGCCTTTGTCTTCCTCTGAGGCTGACAGGGTGTAACTTGCCCAAAGTCACCCAGTGGGTTTCTATGGCTGAGCAGGGATTTGAACCCTGGTCTCCAGAGTTGTAGTCCAGTGCTCAAAGCACTACACCACACTGGCTCTCTACATCTCTCTATTAGACTTACACATGCAACTGTATCCATCCATCTGTCTGTTTGCCCATCTGTCTATCTGCCTGTCCATCCATTCCTCCTTCTCAGTATCTACTCACCCAGCAAAACCATCCCAAGCCATTAAAATATTCTTAACCAATAGAGCTTCAACTTTCACCTATATTGCAAGTGTTCAATTAGCTATTCAAAACATACATATTCATGGAATTCTGAGGAACTGATGTTTTGTAACAGCTTTTCTGAACCATGGATTCTTTGTTGTACAGTATACTTTAATGTTGTTTCTATTTTATTTCTTTTCTTTTGAAAGCCGCCTTGCCTTTCATGTTTAAACAGTGTTAATGAATAAACACCCATCTCTGCTCTGCTGATAAGTTCCCCTCCCCTTTGGCTCAGCCTTGCAATTCTTAGACTTGACTTCGGTGAATATTCCAGCCAGGGGACAAGTTCCATACTGTAAATGGGAGATAGACAATATTCCCTCCCTTCATTCCGAATGTGTCTTTCTCCTCTATTTGGCCTGACAGCACTTTTTAGGTGGGTGGGAAGATCAGAACAGGGAAATGGAGCACAAGGAAGTAAAGCCATTCACCAGCCTCTTCCTCTAAATCAGCTGTAAGGAGCATCCCCGTGTGCTACAACAGCGTTGAAGTACAGAGCAAAAGGTCAGTCACCAGAGCAAAATCAGTCACAGTGCCTGCTGGCTTCCTTTGATGGTATAGAATAAAGAAATGATTTTCTCAGTCTATTCAGTAGGCATGGGGTCCCTGCATGATTGGGTTATCTAGAGCCCTAGATAAAAGCACCTTATGGATGACTGGTCAATAGGGATGTAAAAAATATTCTAAAATTTTCTTAAATCCACAAAGCAATGATATCTTTATTGAGCCAACTCCAAAGCATAAAATACATCATGCAAGCTTTTGAAGCTTCAGTGGTCTCTTGTGATATGGGCAGACCCCTCCCACCAACAATCCACAGTGCAATGAGTTCTGACAGAACCTCACAGGGGTCCCTGTTTCTGCTTGTTGCATAGCTCACTGGCAGGAGGGGCTGGATACATCACCTTTCAGCGACCTGCTCATCAGCACCATAGAACTTGTTCACTTGGTTTGACTTTCTGGTTTTAAAGTAAGTTTTGGCAGGTTGGACCAAGAGACTACTCTTGTACTCTGCCTCTGATGCAGAATCATGACCAAAGTATTTTGTGCAAACAACAACAACAACACAGGGCTTCATGAATTTTTCACAAGAAGGTGCCAAAGTAACAGAGATCAAAACAATTCATAAAAACTGTTGTCATCTTGTCTAGTGGGGAGAAAACTTTCTATATTTTTGGTTCCTATGTGCAAGAACACAAAAAAGTGAAGATTTAAATTCCTGCTGGTAAAATCCTTTCAAGAACAATAGCAGGAAGACTCAGGCACCCATTAGCACCCATTTTAATCCCCCATCCAAAATAGGCACATGACTTCCACCTGGACTCAGCACCCTTTTTGCACTGAACATGCTTAGCAGGAAAACAAAAGTCTAGGGGCTGGTTTACATGGAAGGTTTTATTGCGTTAAGTTGCGCTGTAGTGCTTTCACGCATCAGTGGTGGGTAGTTTATACGGTAATTGTTTACACAGCTATATTTTGTGGCGTTCCCACAGCCAAATGTGGTGGGGGCATGGCCAAGCATTGGAGAGGGAAAGGAATGCCATAGGAATGCCTGCCCTGGCCCCAACTCCGTGCTGAACAGCTTAGAAAGTTTTCTTCCTTGCTTGAAACAGCATTTTCTTCCAAATACAGGAAAGCCAGAGAGAGGGGGGGTGGGAAGAGCAGTTCAGCTTGCTACAGCCCTTTGTGAAATCGTTTCTCTCCCTCCCCCATGCACAGGAAAAAAGTTGACAACTGAGGTTTTACATACTTTTGAAACAGCAGAGAAGGTGAGAAGGAATGCTCCCTGAATGAAAATTGTTGGGAATCCTTTTTGTTTGAAAACTGGCTTGCAAAATAGCAGACAGGATTTTTGCAAGTTTCCTCTAAACGCTACAGTCTTTCCTCCCTCCCTCCCCCTCTTTTAAGCCCACCCCTGCATCATCAACCAATCACAATGCAGCTCTGCTTTAACCCTTAGCGGAATGCTAGTTTACACTGCAAATAAAGCACTACATTGCAAATATACCAGCAAAAATAGCGACATGCCCTGCCACGCTATATTTGGGTGTTTTACCTTCCCCCCTTCTGAATGAGGCGATGCTGTGCTGCGATCCGTGGGAACTATGAGCTATCTTAGCGGTATATTTAGGGGAATATTTGCCAGTGTAAACCACCCCTTAGTCTATATTCTGTGCACTTTATTCTGATCCCAGGAGGAAAAATCCTCCCCAAAAGCAGTGGTGGTCACCAGTCAGAGATGCTGCGAGCAGGGAAAGGGGCAAACTCCATGACATCTGCTGAAGGACATGGGCCTAAAAGCTTTTTTAAAAATGTGACATTTGCAGCCCACCTTTCCTTCAGTCAGTTCAACACAGTTCAATGCTGTGTGGTCAATTTGGTTGAGAGAGTGTGTCTGGCCCAATGTTACCCATTATGTATTGTGGCTGACTGGAGATTTGAGCCTGGATCTCCCATGCCCCAGTCTATTATTTTAATCTTTGGTCCTCTACATATTTTGAACACCAGCTCCCAGAGACCCTGGTCATTGGCTAAATGATCTGGATCTTGAGAGCTGAAAAACCCAAACACCTAGAGGACCTATGTTTGAGAACGACTGCTCTAATCACTCTACCACATTGGCTTACTGTGTGTTATGCCTCATCCCATAGCACAACAAAGCAAATGCAGAGGGATACTTCTAATGAAATGTGGTTAAAAGCTATGTTAATCCTAAGAGTGTTACTTCTGAGAATGACCAGGTCTTGCCTCAGTCACAGTCAGTCAAAAATCAGAGTGACAAGAATGTCACAGTGCTAAGACAGAAAACCAGAATTTGTAAATCTGAGGCCTGCTTATGTTGGAGGAGGTTTTTTGTTTTTTTTTAAATTCAGACTGATTGGCAAAGAGCTAAACTAGCAAAGGAGTTTCTAGGTAGCAACAGATATAGAATAATAGAATTATAGATTTGGAAGAGACCATGAGGGCCATCTAGTCCAACCCCTGCTATGCAGGAATACACAATCAAAGCCCTCCTGACAGATGGCCCTCCAACCTCTGTTTAAAAACTTCCAAAGAAGGAGACTCCACCACACTCTGACATCATTAGAGCTTCTCATGTCAAATGGATACAAATGAAATTCATGGCTGCGTTGCTTGCATAACAGTTTGTACGAGTCCTTACCAGATGTCCTCCAGGTACTAAGGTTGTAGCTCACATGGCAATGAACAATACAATTATGCAAAGACCCATTGCTCAGGTTTTAATGTAATGATTCTGCCTAGAAACTGTTCATCCCTTGGGTATGTATTCCACACAGAAAATTAAATGACTCCTGTGCATAGGACACTTGGCAGACAAAGGTAAAAATCCTCAGCTAGAGGAGAGGTGTGACATACCCTCTTTGCTGCTGCAGTGTTACTGAGTGGACAAAATGCCCTTCCTCATTGAACCGTGGTATTTGAACATGTGTATAAGGAATGTTCCCTGGTAATGGATCAATAGCCATAATTTGGTTAGACCTTGTTTGGACACAACAGCATCATCTTGTACCATATGCAAGAGAATCCAAAGTTGCATTAATAAGACAGATACACTCAAGCAGAACTCCTTCTTCTTCCTTTTTTAAAAAAATAAATCAAATATTTACCATGCATTTTTAATGCATAGGTGCTTGCATAATTCCCAATAAGGTGAATCCAGGAGAGTCCAAAGCCACTCAGTACTGACTGCCCAGTAATCTGCATTGTTTCATCTAAAAAGTTAAAGAGCAGCATAAATAGACATGTAACTCGATACAGCTACAAACCTCTAAAGCAGGGCAAAGGATGCTGAACTTTAACAAGTCAGAAGAACCACAACTAGTATTCTAGCATTTTGACATAGCCACCTGAGGTCCTCTTCGAAATATTTCCAGCTCAAAAAAATGAACACAGATATGGGTATGTTATGGAAAAGTACACATAAAAATATGGGTGTTGTAAGATAATGTCTGTGCAAAATACATTAAGCAGAGAAAATCCCTTGAAAAATGCACATACTGTACTGTGAAAAGTAAATGTAGCACATGCTATGAAAAATCATGTTTTTATATACTTCTGTTTCTATATGTGCTTCATCTCAGGAATGTTTTAGCTGTATATTCCTGAACTGACAGGGGATTGGATCTCTTTCTCTAGAAGTCTTCAAAAAGAGGCTGGACAGCTATCTGCTGGGGATGCTTTAGCTGGAGTTCTTGCATTGCAATGGGGTTGGGGTTGGACTCAATGGTCCATGAGACCCTTTCCAACTCTATGGTACTATGGTTTGGGGGTGGGTTTTTTTTTTTTTTGGTGAAACCAAAACTCCAGTTATTTCACATTTTAAAAACTGTATGTGTTAAACAATTTACAACACCTCAATATAATGAAGAAATGCATTCTAAGACCAAGATCTTACATCAGCTGGTGGAGCATTATGCTACGCTGTGTACATCCCCCCATCCCCTTCCTCTTCAGAACAATTTTTAACCTTTTAAATGCTGGAATATGCCCTCACAGCCAGTTAGTAGCAGGAGAAGGTGGCACCCAGGCAAAGTCAGGTTATGGTTCTACAGTCAGGACAAGAGAGAAGACATATAATCTTCCCAGATCTCCACTGTACACACATATACTCGCTAGAGATCCAGGAGAATGACAAATTATTTTCTTCCAGCTGCAGAACTTCAGCTAGATACTGCACCCTGCCCTTCCCTGGTTACAAATTGGCTGTGGCAGTATACTCTGGTTTTGTAAAGCTGGTTGGGCTGGGCAGGGGCCTTTGCTCAAGGAGTTACTGAATAACTCCTTGTGCAACAAATGTTTTTAATCACATTAAGGAGATTATCACATGGGTCCCTAAAACTGTGCCTGTCCCACTACCCCCACCCGCCCCACTCCCACTCCCATTCCTGTAAAATAATAATAATAATAAAAAACTTTTTAAACACTTACCTTAAAGTGGGAGAGAAATGGCTCCCCCTCCCCTCGGCTTCCCTGCAGTAAATGCAGCTGTTGTAAAGCTGCTTTTACAATAGTGAAGCCAAATCCTGCATGTTCTCGCGAGAGAACAATCATGTGGGAAATTTAAAAATAAAATCCCAACCAACATGAAAAACAGAACAAAACAAAAACCAAGCCCCAAAACAGAAAAAAAACCCCAATTAACCCGGGGGGGGGGAAGGGTGTCACTTACCTGGATGTCCCGATAGAACCCGGCAGTCTTCAGCACGGATCTCCTGCTGACGTCACATTCCGAAGTCTTCTCGCAAGCAGAGCAGGGCATCTGTTCACTCGTCTGTCATTCCATTATTATAATGGAATGGGCTTTATTGACGGATTCTCCCATGAATAAGAGGAAGTGGGGGGACAGGAACAGAATGGGAGCATCACAGGAGAGGGATGATGTCATTTGAAAAGTAAGCCTTTTAGCGGTCTCCAGTCGTCCCTGTCCTGGGATGTTTTCCTTGTCTGATAATGTCCTAAGTTTTAATCACATATGTCGGCATGACAGGTTATTTCAACAACAGGGTTCATTCTAAAAGACCTCCTTTGCTTACATTCATGGTGCTGCAAGTAGAAAAAAATTGTTTTCTGACACCCTGTTTCTAGACTATGATCTGTCTACAGCTTTGACAAATAATACAGTAGACCCTGAAATAATGAAGAAACTGATGTATAATACAGGTTTTCCACCAGACTTTGAAATTCTAGTGCTCACTGTATAACCCCACAGGGCAAGTTTCTTGTTCAATGGCAGTTTTTTTTTTAAACATTCTCAGAAGATCTGTAGCTAAATTCAATATTTACTTCCAACTAGAACAAATCCACCAATTCAACGGGAACCTGGTAAGTTAACCCTTATGTAAGACCCAGACTCAGTGGGTCTATACTAGTTAGGACTAACTACTGGATTTCACTTGTAGTATTTGCTGTTTGAGTATTACAAGCACATGGCTTTTATGACAATACTGCAGCTGCCACTGAGGAAATCAAGAACATGTTTATGCATTTAGTTGCAGAAGCAATAATCTGGTATAGTTTCTTATTCAAGACATTCAATGCAGTTTTGAATTTTGTTTGATATTATGGTTCTCTATTTCTTCTGCAATTACTCGAGTACTGTAATTATATTCATTTTGTTACTCCATCTGTGTGCACATCACTTTGTTGGATCTGACCAGGTGCACTGTTTTGGGATGATCCTTGATTCAAACAGTACAGTGCAGTGTTCAGAATGCCCATCCCTCCTCCACATTCGCTCAACAGTTCTTCCAGAAACCAGCTAAAGAGACTGGTATATTTAGCTCTGTATTGCAGATGGAAGGCAGTGGTTGGCAAAGAATGACTTCCCTAATGGCACTCGGTGAGTTCATATCTGAGCAACTTCCAGTTCACAGCTCACAGAATTGTGACAGCCACAGTTAGACAACAGCCACTTCCCTCCAAGTTTGAAGAATTTTGGCACATTCGGAAACCTGGATGAGACCCAAAACCATTATACACAAACAAAACATTTTATTCCAACTTGTAAAGCTCTAAAGTGTGCTTACCTCTGTCTAGCAAAGGAAAGAACATTTGAAAACATTCAAAAAAATGGTCAAAGCATGTTTTCCTAATGTTGAGAAACCCTGATGAGAAGAATCCTGGACTGATGGGAATCTTTGCAGTTTGGGACTAATTCTGTGCAAAATTTTGCATGTGGTCATTTTGCAAAGGAAACAGCATTTTCTGCACAGGAAACAGCATTTTTTTCCTGTGAAAAATAATATTCCAACACATAAATATTAATTCCTGCACAGAAAATGCTGTTTTCTTTGCAGAAAATGCTGTACAGTAATTTGGGATTGATTCTGTGTAACATTTGCACATGGTTGATATGCAAAGAAAACAGCATTTTCTGCATAGAAAACCACATTTTCTGTGCAATAATTAATATTTTTGCATTGAAATATTATTTTCTACACATAAAATGCTGCTTCCTGTGCATAAAATGTGATTTTATGTGCAAAAAAGTGTGAATTTTGCACAGAATAAGTCCAGAACTATGAATAGCCTTTAAAAAAACAGTGGTATTAGAAGACTTCTCACAGTGGGGAGAAAATTGCTGAAATTAAAACTTATTGAAGAATTACATCCCTCCCTCTGTTGTATGTGTAAGGTATGAGTTTACCTCAAACATTTCTAAATAAAAAAGTCTCCCCCCGCCCATTTAAACAGGTCTATGGCTCTTAACTCATGTGGCAGAAGTGTGTTTTAATGTGGTGTGCTGGGCTTCTATTTTTTATTATGATTTAAATGTGTTTTAAACTGTTTTAACTTTGTGCTTTTAATAGAATTGTTTATTTGATTGGATTTTTAAAAAAATGTTTGTGTAAGAATTTAGCTGACCTTTCTTTTAATTTGTTGTGAGCCACTTTGGATCCCAGTTTGCAAGGAAGGTGGGATATAGATTAAACAAACCCAACAACAATATGTATTTACTGTCTGTGACTGAGTGAATCATGCAGACTGTAACTGCCAAGGAGATGGCCCTGTCATATCCAAGCTCCTTGTTGCATGCAAAAATGGAGCCAAATATGCTTCCCATGGGGATGGTTATAAGCTTCCACAAATGCTAGATCAAAACATCAAACTTTTTGATGGGGATGTATGTCCAGAAAGAAGGAAGTGAGATACATATAGCAGTGCAAACTCAATCATTCTCTTGTGCCTGTGCAAGGATGCTCCTAACCTTAAACATACAAGAAACACACACACAAGATCTAGTCTGTCTTAGCTGTAATGAACACAGGAAGCTGCTGCTTTATACCAAGACAGACCATCTGCACAGCCCTCCTTGGCAATGGTAGGGACTGGACCTGGGAATGTCTGCATGCCAAGTGAATGCTCTACCACTGAGCAGCTTTTGGCCTGCTTTTTCTGCACCCAAGTGTCTTCCTCATTTTAATCAAGATGCTGTTTGGATAATTATTTTTCCAGATGGTCCTTGTTTATTCAGTCTCTGCATCTAAGTGACCTTTATTAAGAAACAGCACAATAAATGTTGCCAACTCTCAGGAATTCATTGGCTGCTCTTATAATACAGAGCCGTCTTTGTATGCCAATACTGGCTTACTATGGAGAGTTGCGTACTTTGTACAAGAATTGATACCCATTTGCCATGGCAGTGATTGGTACTAGTTCTCTCTCTCTCTCTTTCTCTCATATTTGCCATGATGAAGTCATAGTCATACTTTGCTCTAATATAGTTTCTTAACCCAATGGTTTCAGATAAGAAACAGAATAGCTTAGATGGTGGCTGTCATGTAAGTGAGATGGTGAAGCCACCCTGGGTATTAGTCTGAATTTTAAAGGAGATACCTAAGGTACTGGATGCTTTCCTAAAAACAGGTTCAGTACTTTGGACAGATCTTTTAATGAGTGGAATAAACCTGGAATGGATTCACCATCTCATTCATATGGCAGCCATCAGACACCACGGGCTGAAATCCTGCATCAAACATGTAGCCATGATGTTGTAGCTTCACTTTAACTCCCATCTGACTCCAGAAAACAGTGACCAATGTCTGTGCTGCTGCTCCCTACTGGTGGGAGGAGGCTGGTCATGTCACCCATTCAGCAGCAGCATAGACTTCTGTTATTCCCAATAGCTATCTGGCTTTTAAAGTGGGTTTCAGGGTCATTTACGGCCATGGTGCCATGATCACAAATGGGAATATGAAGCCATTATGAGTTTATATCTAACTTAAGATATTGTAACTGACTAGCAGGATACCAGCCATAGTTTTTAAAAGTCAATTTTATGATTGCTGAAAGCTCATTTCTGAACACTTCAGCTTCATAATACCGTAGATAGCCTTGCCTATATTAATTTAGCTGAAAATCCCATCTCCCTTGCACACAAACTGATTAGTAGTATTTTTTTTCCCAGGAAGTACAAGTTCTTGCTTTATTCTTGAATGTGTGAATTTTCCAGGAATATAATAACCCTTGTCAGTTCGAGCCTCATCCTCTTCTACAAAAAGATTACAAGCAAGTAGCAATCAGTCTTCTAGTTTCTTGTTCCTTGTGTTTCTTGTTGCTGATGCCATGAACTGACATTAAGGCAATCAATAAAATAGTTCCACTCAGTAGACATGGTTATTTCAGTCACAGAGCTGTTCATGTTTATGTCACCCAGCTGGGAGATATAACAGAGTAGTAAGCTTAGAGACAGACAGGACTTGTCTGCTTGCTCTCATAGAAGCTAATAGGCATGGCTATGTACTGTTAAAGGGCAGAAGGGATTGCGCTTCATGCAGTATCTGGCAGTGCCTTTGGGAAAGAGTATTCTGAAGAGAAACTGAGTGAGTGAGTGGATGAATGAATGTAGAGTTAACTGGAGATAATGTTTACAAGTCCCCTGAATTCTTTGCTATGATAGAAAACACTTCATATTTCATGAGCTAACTTTGTGAAGCAGTCAATTGGGAGGTTTTTTGGTTTTTTTAGTAATAACTGCTAAAGAGTTTGCAAAAATTTAATAAGTGGTTTGCAAGTGATATTTAGCCCACAATGGACATTGTTCAGAACTGAAGGGTATTGCCATGGTACTAAGAGATATTGACCTTCAAGTATCTCAGGTCAAATCTGGGAGCTGTTATAAATGGAGGTCAAAGAGCAAAATCACTTGTGTTAGAGATTAAACATTAGTATTTTATTTTATTTTTAAAAAAGAGGAGTGCTCACAAAGCTGTCAAGTTGTAGATAATAAGGCTGATTAACAACCAGTATGGACTGATCAAAGGTAATACTGGCCAGCTGCTCAAAGTATGGATCATCATAGTGTTTCAGTCTCTTACATTGTCCAAAAATTTTTAAGTCACAATTTCTTGGTTACAAGGCATTTCTAGGTTACAAAACATACAATAGAAAGAGGTCTCCAAAACATATACCACAAAGACTATAAAGAAAGAAAATTCTCTGACTGGGATACATAGCCAATTTGAATGTGAAGAAAGAGGCACTGCTTCCTCCTAGCTGCCACATTTTGTGGAGTGTCAGGAGTCTCTGCTGCCCCAATTGTTTGTTCACCATGTGCTGGCGGCATACAGCCATCTAGTTTGCCTCCCCTCTGGAGGGCCCTTATGGCCATAGCAGGTGGTGGCACTGGCAGTACCTGTTCACATGCCCCAGGGAATAGAGGGAAATGAAAAAGAAGAGAAGGAGGCCTGGATGGTGATGATGAAACTAGTGCTAACACCTATGAAGAGATGGTGGTGGTAGGCACAATACTTCCTGGCCAACTTGAGAAGGTGAGATTTCTATACAGCTGCCTATTTCAGTCATTCCTGGCTCTGAGAGGTCTTCAGGCACTGTGGAAGAAGTGATAAACAAATGTGACACAGGCAATTTCATGGCTTACCTCTCCCATAGTGCCTTGATTCCAGGAAGTTAGGTGCTATTGAAATAATGCTTCTATAAGTAAACAGGATGTGTGTGGCCTTGTATTCCACTATTCCCACCACTGTTCCTCTGGATTGCTCTGGTGATGAGTGGGGGTGAAAGTGACAGCTTCTTCTTTGCTGTCATTGTCATCAGAAAAGGCTGCTCTGAAAACCTTTCCATAGTGGCACCTCTCCTGAGCAGCACAGGGCTTCCTGAGGGAGCAATGACAGGGTTCAGTGCATTTGCTGTACTCCTGCCACTCACTGCTTGAAGATACTGCCTCCCTTAGCCCAATGTAGGGTCAGTCTTGTAAAGAAAGCTCCTTCCTGACCTGTAAGAAACCTGGATTAGGAGCATAATTATTCCCACCCACTCATTATTTCATAAAGAAATTTGGAAAGAGGAAATACAGTTCCTTTGCACCAAACATTTTGTCTTTCACTTTGGTAATCCTGATACTTTGGAGGAGGTATCTCTTTGTGGGTCTCTGTGTATGCATGTGTGCATATATGCACATTCCATGCACATTAGCTAACACACATTGGAAACTGTTTAATGCAGTGTAGATGTGTAAATAGCTATTGCTTAAAACAATAGGTAAGCCGCTCTGATAGCCTTCTGGCTGAAGAGCGGGGTATAAATAAATAAATAAATAAATAATTCCATTCCTTGTTTCTGCTTAGCTTTCCAAAGGTAGATGGAGTCAAAAATATTTTCCTCTTGTATTCTCCCCCTTTCCTGCCTTCATGTTCCTTTTCCGTGCTGTATTGACATATATTTTCTTTCATAAGATGGAGCCACAGCACTTGAAGTGGTGCCAAACTGCATTATTTCTACAGTGTAGATGCACCTATAGGACTTTTTCGGACACTGAAAAATAACGCAAGCAGCCTTGTCAGCTTGCGAGGCTGCTGCGCTGCAAAGTATCCCTTTCGTATGACGCTTGCCCCTGCCAGTACTGTTGCAGTACCGCGGGGAGAGTTGAGTGTCATATTTTGTCATTTTTTACTCACGATCAACTTTCGTGAGGAAAAAACGACGAAATATGATGCTCAACTCTCCCCGCAGTACCGCAACAGTAACGGCAGGGGCGAGCATAATACAAAAGGGACGCTTTGCAGCGCAGCAGCCTCGCAAGCTGACGAGGCTGCTTGCGTTATTTTTCAGCGTCCGAAAAAGTCCATAGTCTAGATCTAGCCTACAGGCTAGAGAAGCCAAAGTGAATAGGAGGTCAATGAGGAAATCCCATACAGTACTTGGAACAGGAGTTTATTATACTTTTGTGAAAAAGAAAGCAGACATAGGAAATGTTTCAGAGGCCAGGGACAGTAATAAAAGAAGCCAAAGAACCAAGGGAGGTTAAATAGGGGGTGATAAAGACCTGAATATCATAGACTGATTTCAGCTAATCAGCATCAGTTGCAGGTTGCTAATTTCTATTATAATGCTCTAATTTCTATCTTAATGCTTTCCAAATATTGCTTAAAATAATAGAATAAATATGGGTCTAAATCCTATTAGTAGTAGAACCATTGAATCAATTGGATATGCCTGGGTGTGTTGACTCACTATTCAACAATTGATTCAATGGGTCTACTCTAATTAGGAGTAACTAGCAGGTTTCCAGTCATAATAGGTGAGCCAAGCTGAATAGTATGATACTTTACATAGGCAACAAGGTCTGTCCTAAAATTAAAAACATCTATGAAGATATTAAGAATGACAGACATTTTTGATTTAGAGTGTGAGTCATGATATTTGGTTTGTGTACTGTGTGTGCAGGAAATACTGCTGAGACTGTAATAAATTAAAAGAAACAGTTTGTCACATCTGCAATTATACACACACACACACACACAAATTTCTGGAGTGGAAGATTTGTCAATGTTCCTGCTGTGTGAGAAATTTAACTGTATATTTTATATGTTTTAACTGTTCCTGAAAAGATATGGTATAGCCTAGTGTGTGTGGTCATTAGCCTCCTATTGCAAAAGCCTACAGAAATAATATCCACAACAGGTTGGTTTAGATCTAAAGGTGTGTTAACATGCCCTACTATCTCTCCCCACAAGATTCCAAAACTGGACATATTAAACACCTTTCAGGGTCACATTGGTTTAGGCAGATTGGAGGTCAATCGAAGGTCATGATGACCTGAGACGTGTCTAGAAATATAATGGTGAGAAAAACCCAATTTAGGATTATGCAGAAAGCCCTCATAATGGATTTATGCTAACAACCTAATCATTAAGGGGTATGTGCCAATCCTTTCTTCCAGCCCTGGGTGTTTCAAGCAATAACTCAATCGAGCAATTAAGTGACCATTCCTCATTCCATACAGTATAGAACTCTCTCCTCATACACCCTCTTGTCCAACCTTATAAGGTTGTTGCAAGCCCATAACATTTGATCTCTCAGCAATTAAAGCAATCAATTGAGTTTGGGTTTCTTTTGTCAATTCCGTAGGAAAGCCACCCAGGCCTTGTTATAAATAACTTTCCCCACAAAGGCATAGAATAGAGTATAAATATTAGACCCCCAGCACTATGGCACACCTTAAAATATCAAGGTGTGCCACAGTGCACAGACCCAGCTACTCTCTTTCTCGGTGCACCACAGATCAGAACCTCTTGTGCCACCCTCAGACGCCTGAGTATCTTTGCTGCGTGGAACTTTCTTTTCTTCAAGACTGATAACTATCACCCTATCTTCCTGGACCCTTCTCTTGCTATCCAACCTTTTTGCCTTACTCTGCTATAGCCTTGTATGGTTCATAAGAATGCAAGTTGTGCATGTTAATTACATTCTGTATTATTCCAATAAAATACTTTGTTTTACTTTAACTGGAACCTCCTGTACAGTTAGTACTGGTATATACAGGTGAAAAGATCCCCAAAGTTACCCTCCTCTCATAGGCCTGAGGTAATAATTCCTCCAAATATTAAAGGAGATTAAAGGCATCACGGGTGGGACTCTTAATGTACTACCCACCTCTTAAAGGTAACAGGTAGACTGACTGCATGCAGTGATGACCCAAAGCCCTTCATTCTGTAAGAACTCCATGCAGCCACCCATATGAATGCCACATGTGCATCACAGAGATCTCTGGCTAGAGAGATGCTACACAAGGGTGGGTGCAGAATGTGGTTTGCTTCAACATGACACTAGTCATATGGAGTTCTTGTTTAGTTCTTATAAGGGCTTTTTGGTGATGTTGATCAAAGCAAACAGAATAATGAAAAGGAGCCTGTAGAGAGCTTCCTCCACCAAACGTGGAGGCATTTTCACTTAAAACCACAACAACACCTCTGCAACTGCTTCTCATATGTGTTCTCATTCAGTTTTATGTTGGCAAAATGCAAGGCTGTGGGAAAAGAGGGAAGCTGTACTCTAGGAGGATTGATTCAATCAAGGAAGCCATGGCCCTGAGTTGGCAAGACCTAAGCAGGGCAGTTGATGACCAGGACTCTTGGAGGTTGACTTGACAGCAAATGCATATATCAACCAACTCTTTAATGCCTACATAAATAATAATGAATATCTGTCTGTTTTCCTCCAGCTTCATTTTGATCACTATGGAAAGATATCATAGGCTGACTATGATGAAATCTTTATGTTAAGGGCTTTACATGATTGATAATCTTGGGTGACTTCTCTGGAATTGCTCCTGTCAACTGTAATAGGGGGTTGTTGTTGTTGTTAACCGCTTTGTGATTTGTATGTTATTTTTATTTCCTTGTTTGAATACTTTTGACACTTTTAAGAGTAAAAATTAACAAAATTATGTATTAAAAAAACACAATTGCTACCTGTCTTGACAATATTTATACGGAGAAATAGCATACAAATGCATTTGAGAACACATGATAAACATAAGAAAATAAAATAAAAACAAAAATGTTGTTGCAGGAAGCAGTACTTTTTTTGTGCCGTCTATTGAATTTACCATTCTTTCAATTTCTTGTGAATTTTAGACAGTACCATGGTACTATCCATTCCATTTTTAATAGTGATATCCCTTGCCTAAGAAAACCCTGTGAAATTCATTGGGTCATCATAAGTCAACAGTCAACTTGAAGGCACGTGCACGCGCGCACACACACTGCCGTTATGACTGCTTCCACTACCACCATGCTGTTGGGGCCATATGAGTCCCCCAAGGGTTTTCTGTGCGTATGTGTGCATATGCGTGCACAGACTGCAGTTTCTCTGAACTCCCTTAGGACTTGTCTAGATGAGAAGAGATAATGTGGACTGCTGCATATTAATGCAAATTTGCAGCAGCGTTCATTTGTTTCCACGGTCCTTTGGCAAAATTGCTGGTATGCGAAGTCATGCCTGCAAATCAAGATGGTGGCTTAGGCTCTCCTTTTTCTACATGAAAAGAGAGGTGAATTTACTCTTCTGGAAGCCCCCAAAAGTAGCAAGTCACCCCTTAAATAGGTTGTATGACCCCCTTGCACTGCTTAACATTAAAAAAAATTACCCATTTCTATAAACTAGAAGTGGCCTTCCAGGTATTTGCATATTTTTCTCTTTCTTTTTGGGCATTTTAGCCATCCATGTTGCCCGCAAAGTTTGCCAGGGACAGAAAAGTTGGCTCCAGACATTCAACAAAGATCCACCCTTGTTACCTCTCTTTCTCACTCTTTCTCTCTCGACCTCTGGGTGTATAGCCAAACAGATCAAATTGCTATAAAATAATTTAAATAAAACAAAGAACATAAAATGTTACAGTGTAGTGGTTTGAGCACTATGACTCTGGAGACCAGTGTTCAAATTCCTGCTCAGCCATGGAAACCCACCCACTGAGTGACCGTGGGCAAGTCACACTTTCTCAGCCTCAGGGAGGCAAAGACAAACCCTTTCTGAACAAATTTTGCCAAGAAATCTCAGTGATAGGTTTGCCTTGAGGTTGCCCTAAGCTGGAAATGACTTGAAGGCACTCATATCCTGATGCTACCCCCAAAAACCCAACTTATAAGCAGTGCACCCCCTCCCCCAATACATTTCCATTCCCATGTTGTTGGAAAACAGGGGAACCAGCAGAGACACACCCAGCTATTTTCCTGTATGTGGCTGCACTGCAACAGGCTTCTTCAGGGACTTCCAGGGGTCCTTAGGAGGTTCCTGCAGATGTCCTTGCAGTGTGTCTACCTAGAAGAAAATAGCAAGGTGTGTCCCTGCTGACCCCCTGCTCATCAACAACATGGAAATAGTTGTGTTGGGGTGGGTAAACTGCTTACAAGGTGAGGGTGGGTTTTTTTTTTTTTTTTGGTCCAGGGATTTTGGTTGTTGTGTTGTAAGAATTCCAACCTCCACCATGTCCAAAAGATGAGTTACAGTCCAACATATCCCCTTGTAATTCACCAACATGATTGCGGTCCAAAATTTCATCCAATTGCATTTACTCAAGTGGAAATTGACCTCAGTGGACTCCATCTTGAACCACTTTACCTAGATTATTCCACAGATTTTTTTGTTACATAATTTCCAAAATGATTGAGCAGCTGGAAGAGGGCAAAGCCAGTATCATTTTTATTATATGCTGTCTGAGAGACTTCAGCAGCACTGCACAAACACAAATTTACATTCCAGGTAAGAGATAAAATAAAGCCTTTGGTTTCCCTCTAGGATTAGAATAGGGTTGACATATCTGTGGAACATGTGGGTTCTCAAGGAAGCCATCCCACTTTGATTCCTCATGGGAGGTGGAGTGGAAGGAAACCACCATGAAACATCTTCTGTATCATTAGTATTCAACAAAACCATCTTTTACACCAGCAGCAATGTAAAATCTCCTGAGCAAGCTTGGATTGCATCCAGCCCAGATTCATAACGCCAATCCCAAACAAAAATGAAGTGTGTGTTTCCCACAATTCTGTGCAGCACATGGAGCTCCATAACAGACATGCAGGTGTTTCTCATGGAAATCAGTTTATGAGGAAGTTTTCTTAAGTCAGAGGCAGAAAGTCTGAAAAAATATTCCTTTTGGTTTTGCACATAAAGGCTGAAAAGCGTCGTAGCCAAGCCTTTTGAGGTACAAAAAGGTGTCTGAACCACACAACTTCTGAAAAATTATTGTCTGATCTTTCAACTCTCCCTATTATGCAGGCCCTAAAATGTCTGAGATCAGCAGAAAGGCGGCCACTTGATTGTGTTGCAGAGGGGCGGAATAGAAATAAATTTATCATCATCATCATCATCAGTTGCTTCAGACATGGAGTTGGCAATGGCAGAAAGAGTCAGTGATTTGAGACTGATGCATTTGATTTGTGTTTGGCTGCATTTACACAGGCAAATATTCCCCTAAATATACCGCTAAGATTGCTCATTGTTCCCACGGATTGAGCCACAGTATCGCCTCATTCAGAAGGGGGGAAGTCAAAATACCCAAATGTAGCGTGACAAGGGATGTCGCTACTTTTGCCGGTTTATTTGAAAAGTAGAATGACTTAGCGCATTATTGCTAGTGTGAACGGCAAGTCCGTGTGAATTACCAGCAATCTTCCTGATACAGTTGCAGCAGAGCTGCACTGTGATTGGTTCTTATGATGAAGGGGTGGGCTGGCTAGATGTGGAGCCAGGAGGGAGACTCAGGAAATCTTAAAATCCTTGCTTGCTTTAAACATCCAGCCAACCGGCTTGCTTTTAGCATGGGAAAAGCACTGCAGAGCAAAGAAATCCTAGCCAGCTCTCTGTGTGTGTGTCTGCTTTCCTTCCCACTTAATTATTTATCTCCTCCATGGTCTCCCTCCTTTTTTGAAGATGAAGGTACCTGCCTCTCCTCTTCTGCCTGGCTTTAATGATAATGATAGAGCTGCCTGGCCACCCCCCCCACCTTTGTCAAATTAGCCATAAATCTTAAGAACTATTCACCCCTGTTCCAAAAGGACGGAAATCCAGAATTTCGCTCACTTTATTCTGTCCTGTACCTGCCCCCCTTGTCAATCAGCTGTTAAGCAAGAAAAAACCTTCTGTTTGGAGTTTGATTTGTGGGCAGGGAGCTGGGCGGGGGGGGGGAAGAGGCAAAGGGAGACATTGCCTCTGAGCTGTTAAGCACACGGAGTTGGGGCCAGGGCGGACATTCCTATGGCATTCCTTTGTCTCCTCTCCAATGCTTGGCCACATTCCCACCACATTTGGTTGTGTGAATCTCAAAGTGAGAAAAAACAAACAGCAACAAAATATAGCTGTTTCCTCCATAGACCATGTAAACTACTCACCACTGATGCGGAAAAGCACTAAAGCACAATTTATCATAATAAAACCTGCCGTGCAAATGCAGCCATGGTGTTGTCAGTGCAAGAACATATTAAGGCATCTATACCCTGGGAACAGGAAATGGAACTCTTTGTTCAAGTATGTGTAATATATAGGGGAAGAGTCAGTAAAATGTAATAAATGCAATTTTAAAATTTAATATTTCAGTTCAGTTGGGCTGTTTGCTAGTTGGAAAGCCTTTGTGCTTCTTAACTTATAATGGTATGTTTTTATATTGTACTTGTCCCTTCAAGATTTACATACAAAACTCTGGGATGCCTTATGGAGGGTACCAAAGGTGGCTTATAAATTTTTAAATACACACATCTTGGTGACATTGTTAACCGTCTTCTTCTGAACCAGCTAGAATTGAACAGAAGGACAGTACAGTCAGAGCACTGATCTGTTCTGGCAATTTCAATATTCATATTATGCACACTGCTATTATGCAAAACAACTCTAGTTTGTTAGACATTGCTCTATATGCTGGTGCATAAGTCAATATTTTTTGGACAAAAATAAGCCTAAAAAAACTGGGTCAACTTATCCATGGGTCAGTGCTGGAAACAGATGATGATGATGCCACCTGCTGGATAAGCTCTGTGCACCCCACTATTTCGGGCACTTGAGGTAGGGTGAAGTATTGGCTACCAGTTGTAATAGGGGCTTACTCTATAAGCCTTGCAAGGCTTGGCAGTCTTTCTGCAAACCTTGCAAGGTGAGGCTTAAACAGTAAGCCCTTATTAAAAATGGCCAGACAAATATCAGACATCATCGTCCTTCAGCTGTTCCAGGGGCAACGTGGGCATGAATACCATGTCCCTTTTTATTGACGGCTTAGCCTGTCAATAAAAAAAGGGATGCTTTATTCACGCTCACGCTACACCCCAGAATGACTGAGGACGCGAGTGTCTGATAATGTCTTTTAGCATTTTTCTGACGCAGTTTGGGACACAGTTTTGTGCTACACTCCCCCATGTCTGATAAAGTCCATAGAGTCTAGATCTATCTTGTGTGCATGTGTGTTTATCCAAATATCTGCAGAAGTCTCCTCTTAATTCTAGGATTTCAGAACTGGATGGCTTTTCTGTTCCAAATATTTTCAGATCTGAAAGCTTATAGTTACCTGAACTCAAATATCTGTATATAGGTCTGTGAAGTAATATATGTGTAAGAGAGAAGGAGAAGGGGAACAGGCAAGTAACCAATCAGTTCTGGACTCTTGATTCAGGGAGAGGAAGTCTCTGCATTTGCCTCCATGGTGTATGTAGCTCACTGAAGAGTGACTTCCTATTTTCCCACCTTTCTGTGTCACTGTTGTAGTGGTGGGGGCAGTATGTCTTTGTTGGCCAGCCTATATGCCCGCAAGTGTTCTTCTGGTAGATGGGCGGGCTGGCAACACTAGCCACCTATTTGCTGCTCCAGAAAGACACTCTGCATAGACTATAAAACTATAGAAGATGTTTTGACATGTTAGAATGTTACATCCAATATACAGTCTTTACGAATCTATTGCTCTCCTATTCTGCTAGACAATGATGAGTACACCAAGGAAAGAGGAGTCTAAACTCTGGAAGATGCTTTTGCACATACATTTCACTGTACAAAGAAAACCATTTATGTAGTTCTTTTGATAATATTCCCCCAATTTACAGGGAACACTATTTGTGGCTTGTAGTGAGTGGCATGTGGGGGATGGACATCTTCCTGGCACCATGAATTTTCCCTTCCCAGAAGCCCATGTGATTTATGTGGGCTCTGGTGAAGCATGGGAAAATCCTGCCAAGTGGACTGCTAGGCAGGACCAGTTGGGGATTCAGCAAAGGTTCACTCCTGTCTCCTGGCATTATAAGCCAGGCTTCGGTGCTAAACAACAGTTGGTGTTGAGTTTTGTCCCCTCTCACCATCCTTTTCTTGTACTGTTCACTGTCTCTTTGTAGGCTGGACTCAATAGACACACCAACTCAGTTGATAAACAGTAATCTATGGCCAGATCATGGGAATGGAAGCTTATAGGTTCATATGTGACAAGGTTCTGGGTGGTCTGCATGGGACCAAAAGTGCAGTTCAATTTTGTTGTATAGATGTGCTTTGTGAGATTGTAACAAAGCTAAGGGAGGTGCTGATCAGCTTCCCTTTATGTCCTATATGGACATATGGAGTTCTGAATGCACAAGGAGGCAAAATTGCATCAAAAATATATGAATGCTGTAGTTTACCTGCCCATGGACACCTCTTCCAGCTTGCTTCTACCTTTCCTTTAGAAAATTCCCTTCTTGCTTCTATTCTCTGCTCTTTCCTTTTCAACATCTATTCTGGTTAAGAGCACATTTTCTCTCCTTCTTTGTTGCCATGGGGATGAATGTCTGCTTTGCTTGCAATTTTATTTTCTGAGTCTGGTTTTGTTTGTGGCAGTTCGTAGTTTCAGAGGTTCTCCTAATGTACATTGCTTTTACAAGCTTCTTTCAGCCACCTACCTGATATACTGTGACCCCTCCCAACCCATTCATCAGCAGACCTTGCTTTTTTAAATTTTTCCTCTGGGTTGTACTGTATATTTTATTAAAGAAACAGAGACAAAACAATTATTTCTCTCTCTCTCTGGAATCAATAGCACAGAAATGTAAGATTGCTCTCCCCCTCACAAAAAAAGTTGTATCCTTTTTAAGATCAAAAGATCAAGGCAAGTTGTGGATTAAAAATATGGAGGTCCAAGTATCCTTGTGCCCTCCTTATATACAGATCCCTACCCCCTACCCTGTATCCATGGTACCAATATCCACGGTTTCAGTTATCCACAGCTGAAAAAAATAGGGAGACATACTATAGAGTTACACTGGAAAAAGCCTAGAGGTATCCTCTCTAGGAATCACCAGTTCTTCCAACTCTACTCTATGGTATGTTTGTACCAGAAGTCCTTTATTTTAATAGGGTTTGCTACTATCTGCAGTTTAAAAATCAACAGCATACAAAAATTAAAAAGCAGTAAAATCCATCATAAAAGTGAAACCAGTTAAAATAAAGTAAAACAACAACTAAAAGGCCAACACATTATATACAAGGCCAGTTTCCCCTGACGAATCAAACCTCAAAGGCCTGCCAGAATAAAAAGGGTTTTACCTGCGTATAGAAAGATAGTAAGGAGGATGCCAGTTTAGCCACTCTGGGAATGGAATTCCAGAGCCTGGGAGCATCCACTGACAAGGCCCTCTCCCATGTTCTCATCAAATGTACCTATGATGGTGGTGGGACAGAGAGCAAGGCCTCCTCTGAAGATTTCAAAACATGGGCAGGTTCATATGGGAGAGTATGGTCCTTCAAGTAACCTGGAACCAATCTAATTGCATATATAGTAAAACTACTTCTTTTGGGTTATGACATGTATGAATATTTGGAGTAGCATGTAACCCAGCAAATGGTGGAAACCTCCATTATATTAAGAGTGAAAGAAAGAAACACCCTGAGAGAGAACCCTCGGTTGTATCCTGTCCAAAAGCCACATCTATGAGGGGCATTATGATGGCATAATTTAGAGTAAGTGTAGGTATAAATTTTCTTCTATTTGTTTCAAAACACAGCTTTCAAAAACAGTTTGTCAGATCTCAACAATGAGGAATGTCCAAACTGAGTCCTGTTGACACGCCATGTATTTCTCTTTTGTCTTTCAGAAAGAACATCTTAAGATTTTCAGAAGATGGCCTATTTTGGTTCAGAATGGTTCAGAAGTCCAGCCTAGGTCACAAGTTAAGTTTTGGAAATCTTCCCACTGACTCTCATGGGAAGTTTTAAAAATTGACACAATATCTTAATAATAATAATAATAATAATAATAAATAAAATTTATTTATATCCCACCCCTCTGCGAGCAATCGGGGCGGCTTACAACAATAAAATAGTACACAGTATAAAACAGCTCCAAATCCTTCCCCCCCTTAAAACATTATTAAATTAATACAGAGTAAAATCAATATATAATACAATTTATTAAAAACCCTTTCAAGCAAGCAGCATAAGTTTGGAGGTCCAGAAGCAACCTCCGGAGGGGGTTCCTGAGGCCGGGGTTAGCTATTCTGGAAAAGCCTGCCTGAAGAGAACCATCTTGACAGTCTTTTTAAAGCTGTCTAATGATGTCAATAGGCGGATCTCATCCAGCAGGCCATTCCACAATTTGGGGGCGACAGCCGAGAAAGCCCTCTGGGCGGTGGTCGCCAGCCTAGGTCTTTGTGGCTGCAACAAATTCCTCCCAGAGGAACGGAGAGAGCGGGGAGGATTATAAGGGAGAAGGCGGTCCCTGAGATAGCTTGGGCCCAAGCCATTTAGGGCTTTAAAGGTGATAACCAACACCTTGTACTGGGCCCGAAAGCTGATAGGCAGCCAGTGGAGGGACCTCAGAACTGGAGTAATGTGGTCCCTCCTAGATGTCCCAGAAACTAGCCTGGCTGCCATATTTTGTACCAGTTGTAATTCCCGAACTAAGCACAAGGGTAGCCCCATGTAGAGTACATTACAGAAGTCAAGACGTGAGGTTACCAGCGCGTGCACAACGATCTCAAGATCCCTTACTTCTAGAAAAGGGCGCAGCTGGCGTATCAGCCGAAGCTGATAGCAAGCGCTCCTGACTGTCGCATTTACCTGATTTGTCATCAGGAGTGACGAGTCAAGGAGCACCCCTAGACTGCAAACACAGTCACTGGAGGAGAGTGTGACCCCATCCAGGACTGGAGATTGCAACCCGATTCTTGGTTTCGGGGCCGCTACCGTGAGCACCTCCATCTTGTCTGGATTCAGTCTCAATCTGTTTTTCCTCATCCAGCCCATTACTGCCCGAAGACATTCATTGAGAGAAGAGATGCCGTCAGAATTCGAGACTGACGAACGAGATACGGAGAAATAGATCTGAATGTCATCAGCTTATTGATAACACCCAGCTCCATAACTCCGGATAATCTTACCCAGCGGCTTCATATAGATGTTAAATAACATCGGGGACAGAATAGCACCCTGTGGTACTCCACAGGTGAGCTCTCTTTTACTGGAGCTACTGTCCCCGAGCAGCACTCTGGGTCCTGCCTGAGAGGAAGGACCGGAACCACTGCAAAGCAGTGCCTCTGATGCCTAACTCCCTCAGGCGATCCAGAAGAATGCTGTGATCTATCGTATCAAAAGCCGCTGAGAGGTCTAGGAGCACCAACAGGGTCACACTACCCCTGTCGATGCTCAGATGCAGATCATCGGTCAAAGCAACCATGGCAGTCTCAACCCCAAAGCCTGTCCTAAAGCCAGTTTGAAATGGGTCTAGGTAATCGGTTTCATCCAAGACAACTTGGAGTTGAAGAGCAACCGCCCTCTCGATCACCTTGCTCAAAAATGGTAATAAAGAGACTGGCCTATAATTATTCATAGCCAGGGGGTCCAGGGAAGGTTTTTTCAAAATAGGCTTAACAGCCGCCTCCTTTAGACACAATCTTCTTTGTTTCTTGTCAGAAGTGGATGAAATATGCAGACATAGGCTGCTGCCACACTGCTGAAATAATATAGTTTGATAATACTTTTAACTGCCATGGCTTAATGGTATGGATTTCTGGGATCTGTAGTTTAGTGAGATATTTAGCCTTCTCTGTCAGAGAGCTCTGATGCTAGAACAAATTAGAAATTTCAGGATTCCATAGGATGGAGCCATGATAGTTAAAGTGGTGTGAAACTGTGTTATTTCTGCACTGTGTCAACAGCCATAGTAGCCCTTTAAGAGAGGATTAAGCCTGCCAAGTTGCAGACACATAAGCATGAGGGACAGAATTGTGCTACATTTTTCATAGTGCCTATGATAAAACTTGTGACTAGTACATAAATTTTCACATATTTTCACTTCTTTCATTTTCAGATAATAGGATGAAGATCATAGGATACCTATGAAGGATGGGTAAAAAAAGTAATTGGGGAGATTAAAAGCTTCTGTGGTGTCACTAAGTTGGAGTCACCCTTTCCCACCAATGTTGTCACCTGGTGTGGGACCCTCTCCACAGCCCCCAGTGCTGCCACTGAGGACTTGGCTTTTTGTAAAAGAAATAAAAAGGCTTTTTGTAAAAAAAAAAAAAAAAAAAAAAAAGAAAAAAGAATGGGCCATTTTCACGCTCCACCTGTAAGTTCCCACAAAAATACCAGTATTGTGAAGGCAAAATTAATAACAAGGGGCCTAAATACCCTAAAGGCACCAGAGCCTGCCTTATCTTGGAAGCTAAGCTGGGTCATCCCTCTTTGGTACTTGGATGGGAGACTGTCAATGAATACCAGATGCTGTAGATTATATTTCAGTGGAAGGAACTGGCAAAACCACCTCTGGATATTCCTTGCCTAAGAAAACCTTAAGTCACCATAAATTGACAGGCAACCTGAAGGCATATATATGCACACATTACTAAGCTATTGGTTTTTATCTCTCCCCAATGACTTTGAGCTTACCTACATGGGCCAGGATATGCTGGCTCCCTGCTGTTGTATCTTGCCTGCAGATCAGGCCCGTTCCTCCCCCATTCCCTCCACAAAATGGGAGGAAGTCCAGACAGGCACACTAGCCTGTTGCTGAAGCCGCCGCAATCTCCCTCGCTCTCCCAGAAGCTAGGAAGCTGGCCTCCAACATGTGATCAAGGACCCCCTGCATGTGACCAGCCTTGGTCACATGCTGCAGGACTCCTTCCTGCTGCAGAAGAGTGATGGCTTACTGGCAGCTGCAGCAATGAGCTGACATGCCGGAACAGGCTCCTGCAATCATGAGGGTTCCAATCCTTTTTTTGCTGGTGGGAATGGATTAAAGCAGGTATTATCTTAAGAGGTTTTATGGGGCCCTACCCTGCTTCTCCCATCTTAGCCCCATCTTTGTTCCGGGGGTCATGAGGACTGCTGGGGGCAGAACGGGGTAAAAGCCTTGTGTTGTCAGGTCTGCAGGACTCTATGATGGGGGCAAGATGGGGTATATTGCCCACATAGATAAGATCTTTCTTTACCCACACAAGAGGAAGGAAGCTTCACAAGCAGGTCATAACAAATACATTTTTTTTTGCATTTTTTAGAAGTTCTGGTTGTGCTAAAATCTTTTTATACAAAAAGCATTTTGTATCCTGTGATGTGAGAACGAAATAAGTAAAAATTTACCTACTATTCAAAAGTTTAATCATAGGCACAATGAAAAATATAATTAGCATAATTAATACTATAATATAATTAGTACTATAGATCCAATTAAGAAATCATGCATACATGGGAGTGTGTGTCTAATTATTAGTTTTTAATAAGCACATGTTTTAATAAGTGCAATGCGTATAGGAATTTGTATTCATTTTAATATATAATTAGATAACCAGAACTCAGTGAAATAATGGATGGGATTTTTCATCTCCATCCAGATATGGATTTAGTGCTGTAGCATAACAGAAATTAAAGCACCAAGTTAGAATTAACTAAATTAAATCTAACATACACACTTAATTCAGCATAAATACAATTACCATACTGTGTTTTTAAAGTCTTTTAGGAGATTTTCACACGGGCAATTTGTCCGTTACTGACACGGAACAGGGTTGCTGAAAGACTTTCCTTTCAGACACGTTTACCCTGTTCTGTGCCCAAATTGTCACTATTCTGTTTTCTCCCTGTGATATAGTATTCATGGGGAGAAGTTGTTATTAAGCACCCAGTTCCGTTTCTGTAATGGAACACGGGTGTGCGAATCGGATCTCCATCCCTGTTCTAGAATGACAGGGATGAGGGAGGAGCTCCGTGGCAGGCACTTCCTGCCACGATCAGGACATCCAGGTAATTGCCACCCTTCCCCTGCCCCCCCCTCCGTGGGTTCCTTGTTTTATTTTTAATGTATTTTTGTATTTATTTTCTTTATTTGACAACTGGGGGGGTTGTTTTTGAATTTTTCTCTCACGAGAATGAGCAGGATTTCCCCCAGCTGGTCATAAATGCAGCCTTATGATGGTTGCATTTATGGCCGGCCAGCAAGGATGGAGGAGGCCCATTCATGTAGCGGAATGGAGGTAAGTGTGCGAACATTTACCTCCATTTTGTTGCAAGAACGGGATAGGAGGTGGCGAGACAGTAACGGGGCATTTTGGCCCCGGTGTGAAAATCTCTTTAATGTCAATACAAGATAGTGGCAATTTTTTGGTTAACTTTCCTATTTCTTTATGCTTCCTTATTTTCCACTTCCCCTGAACTAATTTTCAAGCAAAGTTTACATTTTATCAATCCAACGTGTTCCTATTTCAAGACATTTTCAAACCCTCCAACTGGTAAGGACAGTCCTGATTTATTCTCTGTTGCTGCATTTTTCCAGCTGCTTCTGAAATGTCCCAGTTTCTCTCTCTGCCTCCCAGCTAACTTCAATTGCTGCAAACTGAATTCAATGTGCAAGAGTAATTTTCACTCAATTAACCAAGCCGTGAAAAGTGGGGAGGAATGGGCAGGGTTTTGCCCTTCCCAGTAGGCTCAGGCAAAACCAAACTGCTGCACTCTCTCATAGCTTGTCTGTTCGTCCTCATTTATATCTTTTGAGACCTTGACCACACTCAGATATTGCTTGTCCCCACACGTTTCCCAGTTTTCATCAATAAAATGTTGGAATGTATGAGTTTTCTGCTTATTGCATTGTATCTCCCCCCCCCTCCACAAAGAGTTCACCAGTTATATTTGACAAATATCTGTGGCTAGATGACCTTGAGCTGAAATTTCTGTTAATTTTTTGGTTGCTGTCCCCCCGCCCCACTTTGTTTGTACTTGTAGCTGAAACATATTCAACTTCTCAAAGCTTTTTTAAAATCCCCAGATGGTAACGGTGCCTCCTGGAATCAATCTATCTGTCATATCACTATTCAACAGTCATTCCGTATGAACAGCACAACTTATAATACTCCCATCTGTGGCATATTGTGACCCCTCGCAAAAAAACAAACAAAAAACATTTAGCTTGCAAAACCTGTATTAGCTTGAATCAGTTGTATCTGATTAGCTTTAAGAGAGTCATTTTCTCAGGGCAACAAATTGTCAGAATTTGATTTGAGCTGTTAGCTGAATTTGCTGCCTCCTTTTAACATCTCCAGTCATTATCAGTCATCACACCACCTTCTGGACCTTTCAAAAAGTTTGGGCCATTTGCAAATATATAAGGATTCAGCCTGTGCTGGATGGGGTCACGCTCCCCCTGAAATCTCAGGTTCGCAGCTTAGGTGTTCTTCTGGACTCAGATCTGAGCCTGGATGCTCAGGTTTCAGCTGCAGCCAGGAGTGCATTTGCACAGTTAAAACTAATGCGCTAGCTGCACCTATTCCTTAAGACACCAGATCTGGCTATGGTGACACATGCCTTGATTACATTCTGTTTGGACTACTGTAACATGCGCTACGTGGGGCTGCCTTTGGAAACTGTTTGGAAACTTCAGTGGGACCAAAATGCTGTGGCCAAGCTGTTGAGTGGGGCTGGCTACAGGGACACCCCCCCCCCCGTTGAAACAGTTGAATTGGCTTCCAGTCCGTTTCCAGGCAGAATTTAAAGTGCTGGTTTTGACCTTTAAAGCCCTAAATGGGTTGGGTCTAGATTACCTGAAAGACCATATCTCCATATTCAAGCTGGCCCGAGTGTTAAGATTGGCAGGAGAGGGCTTTCTCTGAGTCCCACCACATACACAGGCGTGGTTGTTGAGGACTCTGGAGAGAGCCTTTTCTATGGCTGCTCCCAGACTGTGGAACTCCCTTCCATGGGAGCCAGCTGGCCACCTCTCTGTTCTCTTTTCGTTGGCAACTGAAGATATTTTTATTTAGTCAGGCATTTGAAACATGAACTTTAATGGGTGTGTTGCTTTTAATGTTGTATTTGTCATGATTTTATGTTTTTAATTCATTTCTTTTCAACTATATTTTAACAATGGTAATTTAATTTAATTCTTTTTAACTTCTGTACTTGTGATGTTTTAGCTGTATTTTTAAATGATTCTAAACTGCCTTTGAATCCCATCTTGGGATTATTAGATATAAATCTAATAAATACATAATAAAATAAATAAGGTTTCAGGTTGTTGCTGTTGTTGTTTTTAAATCTCCAAACCAACAGCTTTCTCAGGCCTAAGTTTCAAGATATCCTTTCAGAACACCATAATAGACTCAGTCACCCTGGTTTCTTTCCATTTGGCTCTTGTGCTCTCAACATTAACCGCTGCTGAGGAGGGGACATCCATGTGCAGAGCCGAACACCAGATCCACAATCCAGCCACAGCTATATCATGCATCCCCTCCAGAATGCATTTTATTTAATTTCATTTACATGCTCTTATCGATGTTGCCTTTTAGGAAATAGACCTCAATGAATTAATTCTGTGTATGTGTATGTGTATGTGTGTTGGGGTGGGGTGGGGGAAAGCTATGCATCTCTATTTGTGTTTGTTACATACATTTACTTGCATGTAATAGGATCATTAGGATTCTTATGTATTGTGCCCTGAACTATGGTTGATTCTGATTGTGAACACTGAGCTGTTTTCCCTCCTTTATTTTTGAGCTAAGAAAAGGAAGCTGTTCAGCTGTCATTCTGCCCAGCAGAGGGCAACTGGCAGAGCAGTGTTATATAGAGTACATATATAAATACATACAAGCTCAACACAAGTGACCAGCCTTCACCAACCTGGCACCCTCCAGATGCTTCAACTTAGGGCTCGTCTATATGAGGGGAAAAAAAATACAAACATGTCCAAAAAAGCAGGCATTCACAATGATGCAACCTGTCTAAATGGTCAAAAGAGCCCCACAAACTCCGCATGACCCGTAGCCAAGATGATCATAGAATCACAGAATCATAGAATCATAGAATTGCAGAGTTGGAAGAGACCACGAGGGCCATCTAGTCCAACCCCCCTGCCACGCAGGAAATCTTGATCAAAGCATCCCCGACAGATGGCCATCCAGCCTCTATTTAAAGACCTCCAAGGAAGGAGACCCCACCACGCTCCGAGGGAGCGTGTTCCACTGCCGAACAGCTCTTACTGTCAAAAAGTTCCTCCTCATGTTGAGGTGGAATCTCTGTTCCTGGAGCTTGCACCCATTGCTCTGTGTTCCAGTCTCTGGAGCAGCAGAAAACAAGCCTGCTCCATCCTCAGCGTGACATCCCCTCAAATACTTAAACAGGGCTATCATATCGCCTCTTAACCGTCTTTTTTCCAGGCTAAACATACCCAGCTCCCTAAGTCTCTCCTCATAAGGCATGGTTTCCAGACCTTTCACCATTTTAGTTGCCCTTCTCTGGACATGCTCCAATTTGTCAATATCCTTTTTGAATTGTGGTGCCCAGAACTGGACACAGTATTCTAAGTGAGGTCTGACCAAGGCAGAATAGAGTGGCACTATTACTTCCCTTGATCTAGACACTATAGTTCTATTGATACAGCCCAAAATTGCATTGGCCTTTTTAGCTGCCGCATCACACTGTTGGCTCATGTTCAACTTGTGGTCTACTAGGACTCCTAGATCCCTTTCGCATGTAGTCTCATTCAGCCAGGTCTCTCCCATCCTATATTTATGCATTTCATTTTTCCGCCCTAAATGCAGCACCTTACATTTCTCTGTATTGAATTTCATTTTGTTAGCTTTGGCCCAGCTCTCCAGTCTATCCAGGTCATTCTGAATTTTGATCCTGTCCTCTAGGGTATTAGCTACTCCTCCTAATTTGGTGTCATCTGCAAATTTGATAAGTATGCCCCATATTCCCTCATCCAAGTCATTGATAAAGATGTTGAATAGCACTGGGCCCAGGACAGAACCCTGTGGCACCCCACTGGTCACATCTTTCCAAGACGAAGAGGAGCCACTGCTGAGCACCCTTTGGGTTCGGATGGTCAACCAATTACAAATCCATTGAACAGTTAACTTGTCTAGCCCACATTTTACAAGCTTGTTTGCAAGAATGTCATGGGGAACTTTGTCAAAGGCCTTACTGAAATCAAGGTAGGCGATGTCCACAGCATTCCCTTCATCTACCAAGCTGGTAACTTTATCAAAAAAAAAAAAAAGAGAGAGAGATCAGATTAGTCTGGCATGACTTGTTTCTCTGAAACCCATGTTGACTTTTTGTGATTATGGCATTGCCTTCTAAATGTTCACAGACTCTCTGTTTAATTATCTGCTCTAGAATCTTCCCTGGTATTGATGTCATGAGTGATTTACTCACGATTTTAAATCTGCCACTGCCAATTTTTTTTTTTAAAGTTTCCCATGGTGCACACATGTGATATTTTGTACTTTTTTAAAAAAATGAAAGAAAAAAAGAGAGTATTTTGATCTCCATTTGATTAATTTACCAGATCCTCGCTTAGCTGAAAATCCAACATGGCGGCAGCAAGTGGTTTCCTTGTTTGCTAGCCCCACCCCCATGCTTGTCCAGCCAATTGGATTACACTGCCTGTTGATATCTGCGCAAATGCGAGTACTTGAACGATTCCACACTCACATGTCGTACAGAGCTTTTTTAAAAAATCCAGACAAAGCCCTGGATGAACATGAACTTTGCAGTGGATTTGGCTGCCCTCCCTTCCTAAAGACACATATTTATGCGAATGTCCATATGGACGGATTGCCATTTGCATCCTGTTAGGATTATTTTCACCGTATAGATAAGCCCTTAGAAGCCCTAGCCACAATGACCAATGATTGGGCATTATGAAAGCTGTAGTCCAAAACATCTGAGGGCACCAAGTCAGGAGAGACTGTAGCCCATGAAAGCTTATGCCATAACAAAACTTGTTAGTCTATAAAGTGCCACTATAAAGTCTATAAAGTGTTAGTCTATAAAGTGTTTTTTTTTCTGCATTAGCTTTTTTCTGCATTCGCTGCAGCAGGTTTGTGTCGTTACTCCCTAAAAACTGTTGCAACAGAAGGCACCAGATTTCACCACATTGAAGCTAAATTCATCAAACTCACAATGCAACTCACTCACTCATATTCAAAGAGATACGGTCTTTTTAACCAATGCAAACAGCAGGGAATCATTCCTAAGGAAGTGAAGATGGACATCTGTTAAAAGTTTACATACGGCATAGGCTATGGTGAGAAATTGTTTGACATTCTCTAAAAAGCTAATGAACCACCTAACCAGCAGCTTTTACATCAAAATAAAAAGATAAAAAAGACCAAGCATGCAGTCTCCAGCCTGAAGTTTCACTTGAAGAACCAGCCTTCCACGTAGTCCAGCTCTCGGCAGAAATATTCTGACAAGGCAATTAACTACTGTACAAAATTTGTTTATGTAAAAAAAAAAGGTGGTAAATGATCTAACCTACTGCACAGTCTAGAAAGGTACTTTTAAAAAGTAATAGTTTGATGCTTCCAATAGTTAGTTACTATTATAGTTGTAGTTTCTTACAAATAAATTTTTACTTTCCTATTTCTCAAATGTAGTTCAATGTAACTAATTTATTTTTAAAAATCAGAATGCTACAAGCTGCTGGCCTGTGCTACAAGACACACTACCTCATGTCTAGCTAGTCATTACCTCAGCACCCACTAGTTTATATCTAGTTAATTTCAAGCTTTTAACTACTGTATACCCCAACTGAGCAAAAGAGGAAGGGTTATCCTATACTTACCCCTCCCAAACATTATGAATTTATCCAGCCACACAATGAGTACTGCCATGGGTAGAACCATGATCCTAAAATGTGCCAAAATATTCATAGCTTATTTGGAATAATGTTTTCCTACATCCTGTTTCTAATTTCTTTTCTCTGTTTGAGATTCATTGGTAATATCTTTCTTACCTGGGCTCATAGACAGGACACTCTGTCCAAGTTCCACCAGGACTTCAATAACATCTACCTCACCATCAGTGCCCTAACCATAAACTAGTCCACACAAAAGGTTCACTTTCTCGGCAGTAATGTGAAACTACATAATAAACATATCAGAAACCTGCAGGCTAGTAGACATAACCTGCATGCTTCCAGCTTCCAAACATCCATTGTCTACAGCCAAATCCTATGATACACCACATAGGCTCAAGACTCAAGGATTTAAACCAACCATTTTTCTGACTACAACACCCCTCTAACAAAGCTAAAAAACAAATAACCAAGCCAAGACTGCTGTTCAGGAATAATCTACTATGAGAGAACGCCAGAAGAGGAAACAAAAGAATGGTCACATGACAATTGAATTTACCACATAAAATCACTCAAACATCTACAGTGGTGACCCTGTGGGAAACATAGACACTCGTTCCGCCTCTGTATTTTCTAGCAGTACTGTTTTAGTAACTAATAATGTCACCTATATCAGAGACTTTTATATCTACGGTACTTATCTTCCAATGAGATACCATTTGCCAGCAATGCTCTGCTGCATTCTTCATAGGACAAACAGGTCAGCTGTACACAAAATAAATGGATATAAATCTGATATCAGGAATGTCCAGTGGGGAAATACTTCAGTCTCCCCGGTCACTCTGCCTCTGACCTGAAGGAGGCCATTCCTGAAAAAAGGAATTACAGAATCCTGCTCCAATTTGGAACAGCTGGACAAGAATTCACCAGGAGATTCAACTGATGCTCCTGTTGAATTAATAGAAACAAAATGTGTTTAAAAGGTAACAGTAATTGTCATTTCAGTTCTCTCTGACCCCACTAAATTCAGTCTCCTGCCCACCCACCAAGTTTGCCAACTGAGGCTACTCGTAGGCCATACATCTGATGGAGCATACCATACGAAATTTATTGTATGCCTTTGATGTGCTACAAAGCTCTTGTCTTTGCTGTTACAGACTAACATGGCTATCCAATCCATGAAAAAGTAAGAGAGCATACCCTATCTTCTAACTGTTCCAATTTGGTAGGGACAGTCCTGACTAATCCTCTGTTGTCCCACTTTTCAGTTGCTTTTAAAATGGCCAAATTTCTATCCCCCTCCTCAATTCCCCCTTTGTCATCAGCTTACTTCAATTTCTGCAAATGAGTTCCAAGTGCAAACTACTTTTAACTCAGCAAGGGTGGGAGAAGAGAAGAGGAGATGAAATTTTACTCTTTCCAGAAGGCTCAGGCAAAAGCAAACTGCTGCAGCCTCTCCTAGCTTGTTGTTCCTCCTCATTAATACCATTTACCATCATGACCACACTCCGCCGTAGGAGACAAGAAAGTGTACAAGGAAAGAGGGCCACAGTGTAACAGTAATGAGAAGTAACAAACCAATAGGTTGACAAAAATGTGAAGGTACTTAAAGAAGGGTGGGAAGTGAAGCTTTTATATTAGGTTAGACAACTGTGCTAGGGGCAGGGGCCAATATTTGCCCCTGTGTCCCCCCGACAAGCCACAAGTGCCCTAAAACTGCCACCACACGGCTTGAAATGAAACAGGAAGTTACTTCCAGTTTCAGTTTGCAGCTGTTTACAGCTGATTTTCTCCACTTTTGTGGGGACTCTGCGCAACTTGTGGAAATGGCAATTTGTGGCAGGGTACTATTTTCACCCCTGAATTTTTAAAGTATGTGGGGTTTGGGGGTATGGAGTTCTAGAAGGGTTCAAAAGTGTCCCAGAGGGTGTTTTGCATGCTGTCTGCAGGCCACAGTTTCCCCACCCTTGTTATAGTATGCCCTGAAACCCTATCACTTTACAGTTAAACCTCTATCAAGTGGAGTGGGATTTAAAGATTTCATAGCATGGGTGGACAACTACAGAGGATACTGGGTCCAATTTTTGTTCCATCTTTGCTTTCTCTTGCATCTTACAAACATTCTCCTTTAGGAACTTAGGCCTTACAAAATTCCCCGAATGAGAACAGGAATTGTTGCAGATGTCAGCAGGCACCTTAACAGACTAATCCTCCCATACGTTTCCAAGCAGCCCACTTTGTCAGATGAACTGGAGCTAGTGGATTTTAGTCCACAAAGTCTGGGGCTGAAATAGTTCTGTCTGTTTTTGAGGTGCCAGCAAGGCTCTTTGTTGTTTTTGCATCTACAGACTAACATGGCTACCCCTCTGGTTTTGTTTTGCATTTGAAATTTGTCACCAAGGCAACTGAGTTTAATTCAGTTACCATGGCAACTGAAGGAGTAATACTGTTTGCTGTAAAACCAGACAAACCTACTCATGATCTGTTGATCTGAGAAAGTGTCTTAGAAATTGTTCGACTATTTTTAGAGACTCAAATCCATACATCACAAGAACAATTCTCTGTCTATTAAAATTGCCAATATACTGTATAATTCATTTGTATGAATTATTCATGCCTTTTTTTCTTTTTTCTTTGAGTAAAACTGGTGTAAATTCAGGATTCCTTAACTTTCTACAAAAAATATTTCCAAAATGCAGGATAAAAAAAATATGGGTACAGAATCTGGCTCTTATGAGATATCCTGAAGAGAATCCCATGCTAAAGCTGCCTCAATACTTTCATAGAGTATCCATCTATACACTTGTTCTGATATGGTTTTCCTTAAAAATGCGCAGATGAATTAAATCAATAGAATTTGGAAAGAGTTCTATCTCAGTCAATCAATAGGTGCTCAGTGATATACAGAAGGAGGGCTGGTCAGTTGGTCAAATAAATTTACAATTGATTTTTTGTTTCAAAACTTAATTAGTGCATTTATAGCTGTACTGAATAAGATTGGCCACAACATGCAAACAAGTACTTTATTTCATTCCTTGAGCTTTGTATTTACAGTCAATAGCTCTGGTCTGAAGCAACCAGCAGTCTATATAGACACTGATGAGACCACATTCATAGGACTTTTTTAAATGGGGGGAAAACCCCCAAGGAGGTTGGGAGAAGAACGGGACTGTTGCGCTTACAGAGCCTCATTTCAGATGGCACCGTCCTCCTCCGACTGCCTCCCGACCTCCTCCCGACCTCCCCTCATGCTGTGGGTTCCACTTTTTATTGATGGAAAACCTCCATTAAAAAAAAAGCAGTGCCTGCAGCACAGGGAAAGGTCAGGAGGAGGTTGGGAGGCAGTCGGAGGAGGACAGGGCTATCTGAAATGGGGCTCTGTAAGCACGACAGCTCTGTTCTTCTCCTGCCCTCCTCGGGGTTTCCCCCCCCCTCTGTTTGAAAAAGTCCTCACTGTATGATGGGAAAACAAAAACTTTCCACTGCATCTGTTGACTCCCACATAGGGTAGAAACAGGTGGAAAGGAGTACCTCAGTTCTATCCAGGATTCCGTCCAACTGATCCTACTCTATTACAATCAATAATGAATTGATGCCATAAAACAGGAGTGTTACCTATGTGGACACCAACTCCCCCATATCTGTAATAATTTCCAGTAGTTAATAATTTGGCCAAATGTGTCCTTCCATGAAGTGTTGCCAGTAAACTGGGGACTCCCAAGAACCAAGAATCTCAAAGACTAACGCTGAGACTCAGTCAGGTATGCACTAAGGAGGGGCCATCTCAAATTCCAAAGAAAGATAATTTGCAAGGCAACTTCTTACCTGAACATCTGGCTAACCCCATCAGCTTAAACTGAGATACTCCCATTTGTAAAGAGCTATCTTACCTCTGTCTTCTCCCAAACAAAGAGGGTTACTTCCTCCATTCAGTTACAAAGTATCAGAACATTAATGATCATTAGCATATCCAGAGTGTCCATTGTCTTACCTTGAGAACCTCTGAGAAGCATTGTCTTTCTCTCTAAATCCCATCCCCTAAAGGGAATTATTGGGTATAAAAACCTCTTCAAAACCCACTCAAGTGCACACAGAACATCTTCCTATCAACTCTGCATCAGATGGTATAGCTGTTCTGGCTTCAGAACCCCCACTCTGCTGGTTTCCTTCATGACCTCAATTCCTCTGATCAGTATAGTATCACCAGAAAACAATCCCTTACTCTGTTCCTGTATACCAATACTTCCTACTTTATTTGCTAGCCTTGCATGTATGCTTGAAGCCTGTGTGTGTGTGTGTGAACATTGTTATTATTGCTTTCTCAAATAAAGATCAATTAATTGTACTATCTAGCTTAAAGTCTCTTCTTGAGCCCCAGTATACATAGGTTAAAAGGTCCTGCTCTGTTGCCCCTCTCATAATTCCCCAAATTAATATCAATATTTGGAAGGTCCTTAAGATCCCCAAGCATTTAGTGTAACAGGATGGGCAAACTGTGGCCTTCCCATTGTTGGTGGACTCATGGGCGCTGCTACAGGGAGGAGGAGACAAAATGCTGATATTGCCCTCCAAATAAGAATTCTCTCCCCCCCATTATTTTTTTCCTTCTGTCCCCAATTTTTTAGCATTGTCTATTTGTTGTGTTCACATTCCCTTGATAACTTTGCCTGCCTCTTCTTCTTTGGGTGTTTAAACTGCAATTCTAAATGCTCACCTGAAGTTTTAAGCTACTGCAACATGAGAAATTGGGGGACTAGAGGGAAATTTTATTGTGGGGCAGAATTCTTACTTGGTGCAGCAGTGCCTTCATTTTGTGTGCCCCCACCCCCAATAGCAACATCCCTGGATGGACAGCAACTGCCAGCATCTCTCACCATTGATTACGCTGGCTAGGACTGCTGGCAAGTGCAGTCCTGGCTGCAGTTTGCCCACTCCTGCCAAAAAACGTGCTCTAATCCCAGGTTCTGTGTCAATGCAGACCTGTTGTTAGAAAGCAACCCAGTATCACAGCCCCCATCCCCATCTCCATCCCCAGACAAGGAGCATTCTGGTTACTGGTTGTGAGAATCCCTCCATCCCCTACTGCACCCCATCTCCATTTGGAAAGCAGTTTCTGTGTGCAGATTACTGCTAATGGATGGAGGCACTGACTGATTGTGTGAAGTGTAAAGGCCAGGCTCTCACTGTTTGGTAGGAAAGCCTGTGTGGGTGTGTGCATGAGTGCTGTTAAGTGCAGACATGGATGGGGGTGTCAAACACAGCCCTCAGATTGAAAAAAGGGTGGAAACCAATTATCTTTTTTATGAAAAAGCACAAGGGGGGGAGGCTTCTTCAGAGCAAAGGGAAACAGACAACACACATTTCCATGGCAACACCTTGACTAGGCTCAACCCTGAAATCTTGCAGAGCAATTTTGATGCCAAGCTGGGGTGTTTTCAGATTTCAGTAAATATTGGACGACTTTACTACATATCTCAACATACATATGTACACCCATACACAGACAGTAGGGATGTGGAGAACACCAGATTTCCTCATCCTTAAATAGGATTAGACACCCCATGAGCACATACACAAAGGGGGTCAATCACTGCAAGATATTTTACATTTTACCATTTTTTTTGCAAACACCCACCCACACAAATGCACATATGAGTCTCTTAAAAAACAGACACATTCCCATTTGACTGTTTTTTGTCTCTCCCCCCCCCAAAAAAAAAAAGTAGTCTGGGTGTTGCTTACAGGATTGCTGTTATAAAGACTGCAGCTTTTGATGCTGAGGGTTTGTTGCTGGGACTGATGAGACTGTGGCATTGTTTTGCCTTTTTTTTTTTTTTTGGTGGAAAGTGAGGGAAGGTTGCAATTTTTTTTTGTTTTGAGTTTTTTTTTTAAGAAAAAACTAATTAAATAGTTTGTCTGAAAGTACATGATGTTCTTGTATCTACCATATAAGACGACCTTTGAACCCTGAAAAATATCCTCCAAAGTCGGGGATCGTCTTATATGCCAGACAGACTTTGCTTCACCCGCCATCCGATCTCCTGCCTCTTCGCTCCCTTCACAAACGGAGCAAAGAGATAGGAGATTGGGCAGGGGGGGTGAGGCAAAGTGTTTACCGGTTCATTCTCCCTCCTCCTCTGCCTTCTCCCCCTTTGGGGAGGAACTGAAGACAGAGGAGGGTGGCGAACGTTGTGGTTTGCCACGGCCACCGCTCGATCTCCTGTGTGTTCATTCCCTATGGAAGTTCCCTTAGAGTGGTGGCCGAGGCAAACCAGGTATGTTTTCTCCTTTCTTCCACCTTCCTAGAAGGTGAAAGGAAGGGGTGAATCCCATGGTTTGCAACAGCTGCCCCCGCTTCCCCCTTCCAAAGAGAATGAAGACGGAGGGAAGGGGGGCGGATGAGGCAAACTGGGTGTTTTTACCCCTTTCGTCCACCTTCAAGTCAAGGGTGACTGGAAGGTGGAAGAGAGGGGCGGATCCCGCAGTTTGCAATGGACGCCACCCATCCCCTCTGTCTTCATTCCCTTCCAAAGAAAATGAAGATGGAGGGGGGGGTGGACGAGGCAAATTGGGTACTTTCTCCCCTGTCATCCACCTTCCTAGAAGGTGGAAGAGAGGGGCGAATCCCGCGGTTTGCACGGCTGCTCCCCATGCCCTCCGTCTTCATTCCCTTCCAAAGACCCACTTTGGGGTTGACAAGGTGGGGTTCCTTTGCTGCCGGCAGGTAGCGGCGGAGGATGCGGAGGGCCTGGGCCAGGTGACCCATCCGCAGCTTCTCTGTCTGGCTGGCACTCCGATGCGGCCCCGTGCCCAAGGCCCATCTCAGAGTTGCCTCAGGGAAATGTGCCGCCAATCCAGAGGGGGGGGCGAGAGGGTGGCAGGCCTGGCGGCAGAAAGACTTGGCACCTTCCAGAAACAGTGGGGGCAGGAGGGATGCCACCGCTTCCTGGCTCTCCTTTCCAGCCCTGGCCCTTCCCTCCTCTGCAGAGCCCTCCAATTTGGGACCCGGGCAGCCCCCTCCCCTGCTCTCCCTTTGACATTGCTGAGAGAGGCTCCCCTCTGCCGGAGGGTACTGGGCAGCCCTTCCTGCCAGCGCCTTTCCCGCCCCCTGCCACTGCTGCTGCTGGTGGCCCTGGTGGTCATAGGGCCGCTGCCGGTGCCTCCCACCCTCCACCACCTGTGCCCATCTGGTCAGGGCTGGTTTAAGGGCCCTGCAGCCCCTGCAAACCACAGGAGGGCCCATCATTGTGGGTGGGGGGGCGCTTTGTAACCCTCCTCCTGAGAAAACATTATTAGTAATAATCTGAATATCCCATACGGGTCAATGGGTTGGGTTATATTGACCAGAGATAAACATATGGCCCCCCCAAAAAAAGGCGTTGGGGGAGGAGGAATTCCTTAAACCGGCCCTGCAGCCAGCCAGCCAGCCAAGTTGGGGGGGTGATCTTATACGGCGAATATATGCCAAACTATATTTTTACTTGAAAATTGGGGGGGTCGTCTTATACGCCCAGTCGTCTGATTCTCCATACTCCTTGGTCATTTCTTCCCCGCCCTATACACTGAGGTGGTACTGGAAAAGGGAGTCTGGATTCCCTACATTACTGAATGAATTGTAGGTAACTGTGACCATAGATCTAGGCAGTGAGCATCCCATACACAAGCCCTGAGCATCCCAGACTTAAAAGAGAAAACTGTCCATGTTGGTTTAACTAATCTAGATGAAAAATGATAGATAGGTGATAGGTGGCAATGGTCATTCTTTTCCAGAATGTTACTTTTTAGGACTACAGCTCCCCAAAACTTTGCTGGCTAGGGGAGTCTGGGTCTTGTAAACCAAAAAAGAAATTCTGCCAAGCTCTCCACCCAAAAAAAAAAAAAAACAAAGGGGGGGAGGAAAGAAATAGAAAAGCCAAACGATGCCACAGCATTCACAGTCCATTGGGCCCTGTAGCACAGTAAGTAAGAAACTCTCAGCATCCAGTTAACTTTCAGCCAGGGTTTGAATTCCCCACAAACATTCTTCTGGAGCACTACACCCACAAAGGGAAGAGGAAGGAGTCTACAAAACCCAGCATCCAGAAACCTTCCTAGGCAGGACCCTTGCAGAATCTTCTGGTCAGAAAGGGTAAAGATTTCTTACTTGGGGAATGATTTATTTATGTATTTATGTATTTATTTATGTATTTATGTATTTATTTATTTATTTATTTTTGCCAAGTAGCCAAAGAGAGGATGAAGGACCAAGCATAAAAGAAAGCATACAACTGCACTGGTATTGGGAAGTAGGGCACAGAAGTTTGCACTTCTCCAGTAGATAGGAAGAGAAATGTCTCCACTCATCTCTTTCCTGTCTGGTAAAACAAATGCCTTGATATATGAATGGGAGATCCTGGAACTCGAATCTACCTTGCAACACCATCTAGAAATTCTGTAGACACTTAGGAGATTTTCACATGGGGGAAATTACCCCTGTGGAGATCGGGAGAGAAACTGGGCTGTTCTGCTGCCAGCGCTCCGTTTCGCACACCCCCGTCCCTCTCCCGATCTCCATTTGTTCTCCTTCTGTCCTGCTTCCATTTTCCTTCTGATACTTTTTACTAACAAAAGTTCTTCGTTAGTAAAAAAAATAGTGGAAAATATTGGAAGGAAAATGGAAGCAGGATGGACGGAGAACAAATGGAGATCGGGAGAGGGACGGGGGTGTGCGAAACGGAGCGCTGGCAGCAGACCAGCCCCGTTTCTCTCCCGATCTCCATGGGGGTTATTCCCCCATGTGAAAATCTCCATAGCCACAGCAGCAGAAGTCAATAGGAGGGATATTTCTTCACAAGAGTGTGGAGTTGTACCATCAACAGGGGCATGTGCCACTGTTTTGGTGTACAAGTCTCTGAATGCCGCAGCTAGCATGGTCATTGGTGGTGGTGATGGGGTGGTTCTGAGAGCTGTAGTCCCCAAAAAGGGAGTAATTGTCCCAAGCTTTGCTCTTGTTGTGGGGAAGATTCTAGCAAAGAATCCTGTTGGGGCATTACACTTGCATAAAAATAGGAATACAAGCAGTTGCACTTTTTCAGAAGTTGCATATATGCACATTATAGGGTCAGTGGCGGCAGCACTAGGGAGGTGCAGAGAGGCTGAACAGCACGAGGTGACACTGTCAGGGGGGAAGGATGACACTGGATTTAGTGACGCCACAGCATAGGGTTGTCAGATCTCACGGCCTTTCCCGGAGTCTTAAGGCATGGGTCACTCTACTCTGGTCCACAGACAAGGGGGAAGAATTTCAGAGTGAGAGCACTGCCTTGAAAAAATGTGTGTGTTCCTCATTTTTATACATGGCGATCGCTATGAACCTTCTCGGAGGTTCTGAATGGCATACTCTATGCAACTGTGGTTGGTGATTAATGTATCATGCTTAATAACATTACGAAGGCTGCTCTTTATAACAGTGCCCTTGTAACATCACCAAGTCCATCTTTTGTGACATCATACATGCCTAAATCTTAGGTTTTAGTCCTGGGATAGTCCTGATCTGGCAAATTTACCCTAGAAGAGCCAATTGGTCCACAAGCATATACACATACTTTTTCTCTCACTTTTGCCTTGGTGGGGGGCAGGGGTAGTTATTCAACTGTTGTCCAATAGGTGAGTTCAAAGTTTTGGCACATTTTGTGCAATTTGTTGTACAACTGTGGGTTCCAACATACCATGTAGATATATATTTAAACTATGGTAAAGATTATAAGTGAACACCTAAATACTCTAAAGGCACCAGATGTTGTCTGATCTTGGAAGCTAAGCAGAGTCAACCCTGGTTAGTACTTGGCTGGGAGACCATCAATGAATACCAGATGCTGTAGGCTATATTTCAGAGGAAGGAACTGGCAAAACCACCTCTGAGTATTCCTTGCCTAAGAAAATCCTATGAAATTAATAGGGTTGCCAGTTGACAGGCAATTTGGAGGCAAAGACATGCATAAAGATTATAGGATCCCGAGGTTCTTTGGATCCTGAGGTTCTTTGCAAGCCAACCCAGGTAGAGCTCTACCTGAAGAACCTACCTGAAGAACCAGGTTCATGGCTTGTAGGTGCTTTTGGACCTAGCATTGTTCCCTAAGAGTGGTGTGGTCAAAACTGGAAATTCTTACACAAGCTTCAGCTGGTGCATCAGCTGTGTCTCTTCCTGCTCAAGGTGGATGTGGGCATGATGTTCCATGCTTCATTTACTTCTCATGTAGATTTTTGTAACACAGTCTACATGACTCTGCAATCACAAAGGACTTTATCAGAGAAGCCTCTAAAAATGTCCTTTTGGCACCATATTTTACACCATTTTTGTGCAAGCAAAAGAACCTAAAATATAAACATTGCCATGATTGCATGAAAAAGAAGCCTCATACTTATGTGTTCACTGCTGAGCATGATCTTGGTGGTTCTCGCGAGAAGATGCATGTGTGCTTAAGAATGTAAAAACTGCTAAATTAAAAAAACAAAATGTACACACAAGCAGTGAAATACACTTTAAAACTTGCCCGCAACATGGGGAGGTTAATAAAAAGAGCATCCCATGTCTAGTTTTTGTGTTCTTACCCAGAAGTGTTCTGGCAGGGATCGTCCATTGATGCTGGAATCACACCAGCAGAACGTGGGGTGGTTTCAGACACTTGCAATCACAGCAAAAAAAGCCACAGCTGATCTATTGATGGCTTGGCCCAACAATAAAAAAAGGATGCCATATTTACAATACATCATCACAAAAGCATGACATCATGAGGTACTGGTGCCCTTTTGCGTACATGAGGCATCATTATGATGCTGTATTTGCTGTGTCTGATAAAGTCTAAAGTGTTTGCTAAAGTATTTGGAAAATACAGCTGGGGTATAATACAGTGGGCAGATTCTTGTCTGCCATGTGTTTTATGAACCATTGGCTGATGACTGAACTTATATACAGAGCTAGAAAAAGTTACCTTTGGACCACAGGCCCGAAGAAACTAACAATGCTGGGTTGGGAGTCCTGAGAGCTTTATTCCTGAATCAACAGCTCTGTCTTTCAATTTGTTTCCAAATGCATTTCAAGGTGCTGGCTTTGATCTACAAAACTCTATGCTTTGAATCCTTGATATCTGTAAGAACACTTTCTCTTCGGTGTGCTTGCCTGTAATTTGTGACCTTCATCAGAAGATAGGATGCCTGCTTTATTTTTTAATATATACACCCTCTATCTGTTGCTTGCAGCAGGCAGATTAAAATGGTTTTAGCTGCTTGGCGTGATCCCATGAAGAAATCTGCAAGTAGCACCTGCATTTTCATTATACAGATTCCACTACTGCGTTTGTGTATGTGTTTTCTTCTAATTTCTTGGCACCAGCAGTCACTGGAAGTGAACTACTCCAATCAGTTGGCTTACCACATATCAGAAAATATTGGTGCTTGGGCAGGAGTCTGCTGTTGTTTACCGGATCTGTAATACATTTTCCAAGGCTGAAAGTGAGATACATAGCAAAATCTGTTCCTTTGTTCTAAGTGCTGATTGCCCAGAGTGCTGCATGTCTCTCAGGAGATTGTACAACCTCTATTTACACTTGGAGAATTCACTGAAAAAATGGCTATTTCAGAGCTTGGAAAGTTACTTTTAAAAAGTAATTACTGACAATTCCATTTCTGAGTCCTCCAAAAGTAACAAGTAAGCACTGTTGTTGCAATTTCTTATGAATAACTACTTACTCTCCTATTTCCCACAAATAACTAAACAGTTACTTTAAGTTACTTTAATAAACCATCTGACTGCTACAAGCTGATGGCCTGAGTTACAAAACACCTCCTCCTGTCTACCCTTGTTATAGCCTCAGCATGCACAACAGGGCACGAAGCGGCAGGACACAGAACAAGAATCAGCATTTGAACCATGTGACAATCTACTCCACCATTTAGTGAGGCCACACCCGATAACTACAAATGTAACCTAAAAGTTACAGTTACATCACAAAAGGAGTGATATTATCAGTTATTAAGTTATAATCCTAATGTAATATATTGCAGTTATATCTTTGTTCCTGAAAAAAGGAATTAATTACAAATAACTTTATCTAACCTGTTACAGTAGTTCCAAGTTCTGGAACGCCCATTGTCAAAACATAGGCTTAAACTATCTGATGTGATGGACCAGCAAGCTCCCAGGGACTAGCATCATATTTGTGTCCATTGGCTATAACTGTTTCTTGCTTCCTGAAACATTTCTGTGGACTGGCAACCAGTGCCTCATGACCCAGCATTGGTCTATGGACCACCACTTTCAGTAGCACTGCCTGAGACATCTTTTTTGCAGCATGCATCCATTGCTGCTAGCCCTATTCTCTGTGGACAAGGAAGACAACTTTTCTCTCCCACCTTTCTGCCATACTCTTAATATTTGAAAATGGTTGCCATGTCCATTTAAAAATGCACTTTTCCCTTCGCTAAAAATATGCAGTGCCTTTAGACTTTGTGTGTTGCATCACTGGGATCAATTTGTGGTCCTAGATGAGTCTTAGGGTCAAAATGAAGAGACTACACAAGGATAAATGAGCACATTATATCACACAGAGCTGCATCTGTATCATAAGGCATTGGGTTTGGTCGTTCTAGTATTATCTTGAATTGAAGAATTTCTAAAGCCCTTCATGAAACAAGGTTGGGCAACAGAAATCTTTTTGAATTAGAATTCTATTTTGATGTATTCACAATATTTCCTGATACAGTCAGCCCTCTGTATCCATGGTTTCTGCATCCACAGATTCCACCATCCATGGCTTGAAAATATATATACTGTATATATTTAAAAAATGTCATACAGCAAACCTTGCTGTTTGCCATTTTACACCAGAGATGCCATTTTACTATGTCACCATATTTAATGGGAATTGAGCATCCATAGATTTTGGAACCAAACCCTGGAACCAAACCCCAGCAGATACTGAGGGCCTACTGTATTAATTGGGAAAGGTTGCTGTCAAACCAGATTTTTCTTAATATAAATTATGTAAGAAAATACAGACTTCAGGGCATACCAGATATCTTAATTCTGCCATGCAACATGAAACATGACAAAAAGTCAACAACCCAGTCCACCCCCCACCCCCACCCCCAAGAAAATACTGTAATGTGATACAACTTGATCTGTAAAGAGACTGAACATGTAGTGCTCCTTGATGGTTGTCTGACAATGGCTGGCCAAAGAAGGTTGTCTGACAATGGCTGGCTTCATGTAAGGTCAGATTTTCTGAATAACTCACACAATACTTTGTAATGCAAATAGCATGTGTCTTATGCTTCAAACAATGTGGATTTTTGTAAAGAGATGAACAATGTTGGTACTTAACCTGGTGTGTTACTAAGGCTGGTGTCACCCCTCCCTCCAATGGTGTCACCTGGAACGGTTCAGCTTCTGCACCCCTCCCAGTGCCACCAGTGCTCTTAACAATTATTGTGTAGACTATTAGAAAACTCATTATTTGAGGGTTAAATGAGATGAGATTATGAGTTCAGCATTTAGAAGCAGTGTGCCTTGATAGGATAAAAGATGTCTGATTGCCCTACCACAAGCTTTTCTCACCTCCACATTTTGCAAATTGCTTTGTTAGATGATTGGTCATATAGGGATGTAAACATGGGCTTCATTTGCAAGATTAATTGCTCAGGCATGAAGCTTTGAGGAAATCACCTTGCAAGATGGAAAATGTGCTTCTGATTATGAGCTCAGTATCTTGGGGAATTTGTCCATGGGTGTCTATTGGAATGTAGCTCAGATGACACTGTCCAAGCACAAGAGGGAAAATCAGTTGGCTGGGATGAGTCCCTAGTTTTCCAAATCTCGTTAAAAAAAAAAAACTCTTTAGAAAAACAGTTTTAAGATGTGGGGGAGCACCAAAGGATGGAATGTGAGGACAGAGCCTGCTCAGTGGGCACAGAATGTTGACCAACTGTTGAAAGGAAAACAGAAATCTGGAAAGGAAGAAATGGAACCATGTCTCCCTCTTTACTAGAATATTATTTTCATCCATAATGTGTGAAGCAGCCTTAAGTAGATCTGATTTCACATTATGTTAAATGTGTGTGCCATTCCTAGGTAAGTGGAGATAGGACTATAATTTAAAGTTCTCAAGTAAGCCCCATTCAGGCATTCTTTATGTAGGGATAATAAGCATGGGAGGAAGGAGAGTGGCCACCCATCATCATTTCTGTGGAAGGTGACAGCCTGAAGAGGAGAGGAGAGCCTCTTCTATCCATGGATGCTTTCTATAAACTCCAGACCCCTTTGAAAACCAGTACTCCAGAACACATGGAGGGCCTCCACAATAGAGGAGGCTCTACCCTTAAGACTGTAGCTGTTCACCTGAGGAAAATAATGACAATTGGGGATGCAGCTTGCAAATTCTTCCTCCTCTGTGTGTTTAATGTCCCTATCTGGCGAGTGCCTCAGGGCTTTATCAGACCAACCCCACTTAACGTTCTTTTGCTGGCATAAATTGTGTCATTTTTATGCTGGCAAAAGAACCCCCCCCCCACCAGATCTACCTTCTCCAGTATCAGTGAGGCTTCCCTGGCAGTAACAGAGCACAAATGGAGCTCCATCTACTTCCTGGTTTGAAATCTCACTGATTCTTGCGAGAAGACACTAGCGTGGGAAATACAAAAACAAAATAAACACATAAAATGTTCAGACCTCTGGCCAGCCAGCAAGCCAGAGGTCCTCCAGCCTGCAGCAGCCTTTCACCCCATTCCACCGGGCCAGGAGGCTGTAGTGGGGCCCTGAGGACTTCTTGGCAGCAAGGCAGCAGCGGGAGGGGGCGTGGCCAAGAGTGGCTGGTGTCTTAAGCCACTCCCACCCCCTCAGGAACACCAACCAGCAAGCCAGAGGTCCTCCAGCCTGCAGCAGCCTTTCACCCCATTCCACCGGGCCAGAAGGCTGTAGTGGGGCCCTGAGGACTTCTTGGCAGCGAGGCAGCAGCGGGAGGGGGTGTGGCCAAGAGTGGCTGGCGTCTTAAGCCACTCCCACCCCCTCAGGAACACCAGCCAGCAAGCCAGAGGTTCTCCAGCCTGCAGCAGCCTTTCACCCCATTCCACCGGGCCAGGAGGCTGTAGTGGGGCCCTGAGGACTTCTTGGCAGCGAGGCAGCAGCGGGAGGGGGCGTGGCCAAGAGTGGATGGCGTCTTAAGCCACTCCAACCCCCTCAGGAACACCAGCCAGTAGCCAGAAGGACTCGAAGCCAGCAACTGGAGTCAGCTGAGGCCGGGAATGGAGTGGGGGCGAAAATTGGAGTTGTGCTGGGGAAAGGGAGGTATGGTCGGAACAGAGTGAACAGATGTTACAAAAGAAGGCAGGATCGCTGTTTGTTAGCTATCCCACCTTCAGTTCACCCTGTTTCCCGGAATGGATTGGAGAGTGTACCAACCATTCCACAGAACCTTACTTTGCTCCTCTGCAATGCCAGGTCGGTTAAGAATAAAACTCACATTATTTATGATCTACTCTTGGATGAGGATATCGACCTGGCTTGCTTCACAGAAACCTGGCTGGGAGAGGATAGCGCTGTCACGTGGGCACAGGCCCTCCCAGCCGGGTATTCTGTCAGTGAGCGGGTGAGGGGAAGTGGGCGGGGGGGCGGAGTGGCTCTGGTTTATAAGGACAATCTGACCTTGACCAGGATACCTGTCTGAAACACAGTCCACTTTGAGTGTATGTACCTTAGTCTGAGGACCAGGGATAGTTTGGGGATTCTGCTAGTATACCGACCACCCCGTTGTCTAGCAGACTCCCTAAATGAGCTGACACAGCTGGTCTCAGAGTTGCTGTTGGAGTCGCCCAGACTTTTAGTTTTGGGAGACTTCAACATTCCACTCGAGACCAGCTTGACAAATCTGACTGGTGCAGCTCGGGAGTTCATGGAAACCATGACAAACATGGGCCTATCCCAACTGGTCATTGGGCCCACACATTGTGCGGGTCATACTCTCGATGCGGTCTTTAGTACAGAACAGGAATATCCGTGGGCGGCGGTTATTAAAACCGCCGCATTGTCATGGACGGATCATTTCCTGGTCAAGACTGAACTAAGAGTCTCTTCCCGCCCCACCGGGGGTGGTGGACCCATTAGAATGGTCCGCCCCCGAAGGCTAATGGAACCAATAGGATTCCAGAAAGCCTTGGGGGGTTTAATGGTTGGTAACGCCGGTGACCCTGTCAAAGCTTTGGTTAATACTTGGAACACCGATCTTACCAAGGCTATTGACACGATCGCTCCCAAGAGTCCTTTCCAACCCGCCTCTAACCGTAAGCCATGGTATACTTCAGAGCTTAGGAAAATGAAGCGGGTTGGGCAACGACTAGAGCGCAACTGGCGGAAAACTCGACTCTTATCCGACAGGACTCGACATAGGAATTTTGTTCGGTCCTATCGAGATACAATACGTGCAGTGCAGAGATCCTTCTCCTCTGCACGTATTGCGTCTGCAGAGTCCCATCCAGCAGAGCTGTTTAGGGTGGTAAGGGAGATGACGCAGGTTATACCTGCGCAGAACCCATTGCTTAACCCAACAACAGCCTGCTGTGATTCATTTAACAACTACTTTGCAGATAAAATCTCTCGGATAAGAGCCGACTTAGATGCCAGCATTTTGACAGAAACAATTGACGAGGTGTCCAGCAACTCCGCTGATGTAAGTTTACTGAATCAATTTCAATCTGTGAGTACCGAGGACGTGGACAAGCTACTTGGTAGAGTGAGGAAGACGACCTGCCCTCTTGATCCTTGCCCTTCATGGCTGGCCATCCGGGGGGGACTGCCTTGATGGTGTTCCTTAAGGACATCATCAATGCATCCCTCAGGGAAGGGTGTGTTCCATCTTGTTTAAAGGAAGCGGCGGTTAGGCCGCTCTTGAAAAAACCTTCCCTAGACCCCCTGGACATGAACAACTATAGGCCGGTTTCTATGTTACCATTCTTGAGCAAAGTGATCGAGAGGGCAGTTGCTCTTCAACTCCAAGTGGTCTTGGATGAAACTGATTATCTAGACCCATTTCAAACTGGCTTCAGGACGGGATTTGGAGTTGAGACTGCCATGGTTGCCTTGACCGATGATCTGCATCTAAGCATCGACAGGGGTAATGTGTTCCTGTTGGTGCTTCTGGACCTCTCAGCAGCTTTCGATACGATAGATCATGGCATTCTCCTGGATTGCCTGAGTGGGTTAGGAATCGGAGGCACTGCGCTCCAGTGGTTCCGGTCCTTCCTCTCGGGCAGGTCCCAGAGGATGCAGCTTGGGGACAGCTGCTCCAGAAAGGAGCTTACTTGTGGCGTTCCGCAGGGCGCCATCCTGTCCCCGATGCTGTTTAACATCTATATGAAGCTGCTGGGTGAGATTATTCGGGGTTATGGGGCTGGGTGTTATCAGTATGCTGATGACACCCAGATCTATTTCTCCTTGTCCTGATCATCGGCCTCGAATCCCAATGGCATCTCTCCTCTTAATGACTGTCTTAAAGCTGTAATGGGCTGGATGAGGAAAAACAGATTGAGATTAAATCCAGAGAAAATGGAGGTGCTCAAGGTAGCGGCCCCGAAACCAGGAGTTGGGTTGCAACCACCAGTCCTGGATGGGGTCACGCTCTCCGTTAAGGACTGTGTTCGCAGTCTGGGGTTGCTCCTTGATTCATCGCTTCACATGACGAGTCAAGTGAATGCGACGGTCAGGAGCGCTTGTTATCAGCTTCGGCTGATACGCCAGCTGTGCCCTTTCCTGGAAGTAAGAGACCTTGAGACTGTGGTGCACGCGCTGGTAACCTCTCGTCTAGATTTCTGCAATGTGCTCTACATGGGGCTACCCTCGTGCTTGGTCCGGAAACTTCAGTTGGTACAAAATATGGCAGCCAGAGTGGTCTCAGGAACATCTAGGAGAGATCATATAACTCCAATACTAAAATCTCTCCACTGGCTGCCTATCAGTTTCCGGGCCCAGTATAAGGTGTTGGTTATTACCTTTAAAGCCCTAAATGGCTTGGGTCCAACTTATCTCCAGAACCGCCTCCTCCCATATAATCCTCCCCACGTACTCCGGTCCTCTGGGAGGAATCTGCTTCAGCCACAAAAATCTAGGCTGTCTGCATCCTCCCAGAGGGCCTTTTCAGTAATCGCCCCCAAATTGTGGAATGGCCTGCCGAATGAGATCCGTCAGCTGACGAGCTTGAGTAGCTTTAAAAAAGCACTAAAGACGGATCTCTTTCGGCAGGCCTTTCCTGATTAGATCCCGGCCTCAAGAACTCAGTCTCCTGGCTTTTTAAAAATTATGTATATATTTGTTTTTAATGTGTTTTTTAGTTAGAAGGTTTTAATCTTATTGTGTTTAATGTCTTTTTATGGGGGAGGGTGGGTTGGATGGTGTTTTTAGTCATTATTATAATGTTTTAATTGTTGGAAGCTGCCCCGATTGTTTTTAGCAGAGGGGCGGGGTATAAATAAATTTTATTATTATTATTATTATTAGAAAAGATTTTCCTTGGGTTTTTTCTAGGCTGTGAGGCCGTGTTCTGGAAGAGTTTATTTCTGACATTTCGCCTGCATCTGTGGCTGGCATGTTCAGAGAATGGTTGGGTAGGAGTGTGTGTGGGGGTTTATATACTGTGTGCCCCTGTTGGGGAGGATATGGTAATTTGTGTATTTGAATGGCTAGTTTCTGGGTGGCGACATACAAAGAGGATTAGTGTCTGGCTAATCATTGGCTAATGGTTCATTGTCTGCTGGAAATCCCCCTGTCCCTGGGTGGAGTTCATTGCAAGTGTTGAGTTTTGATTTTAGTGTTTTTCAGGACTGGCAGCCAGATTTTGTTTACTTTTAGTTTCTTCTTTCCTGTTGAAGTTGTCCAGGTGTTTGTGAAGATGGCAGCCACAGATGCGGGCAAAATGCCAGAAATAAACTCTTCCAGAACATGGCCTCACAGCCCGGAAAAAAACCTAGGAAAATCTATGGATGCCGACCGTGAAAGCCTTCAACTTCACATGGTTCAGAAGAGCATAGAAACACCCATTAAAAACCCCAAGTACATGGGGGGGATGTTTCATAAAAAGAGTGTCCTCTACCTGGCTGTTGTGATCTTACCCGGAAGTGTTTGCCGATTAACGCTGCATTTATGCGAGCACAATGGCGTGAGGATTCAGATGCTGGCAATGCTGGCAGAAAAGCTGAACAGGGGATCTATTGATGGCTGTCAATAAAAAAGTATGCCTTATTTACATTACATGATCGTGGAAGGATGACATTGTCTGGTATGTGTGCCCTTTCGCGATCATTAAGCATCCTTGTGATGCCATATTTGCCCGTTCTGATAAAGTCCTCAGTAGGACTATAGTTCTTACTTCTTTCTTCTTTGTGTAAAACTCAGTGAGATAAGGCAAAGTAGGATTCACTAACCAAATCTGATAGCTGACTATGACATTTTGCACTTGTAATATTTAAAAATGAATGAAATGCAGTAATATCCAATACCACTAAAAGGCCTTGCTTGGCAACATATAAAGAGCAAATAAATCACAAGAAGTAGTCAAAGGGAGAAAAGCTACAGTACAATCTCATTCCATACTTTAAATATGTGGATTTACAGTATAGTATAGTATATTCAAGTAAAGAAACAACTGCAGCCCATCAAAAGTTTTGTGAATCCTTGTTATTGTTGGTGTTTGCTAAACCAGGGGTCCCTAACCACTGGTCTCCTGACCAGTACTGGTCTGTGATCTGTTAGGGACCAGGCCGTGTGCAAAGTTCCCTCTTGGGAAACATGCATGTGTCCACACATACACACCCGGTCCATGGAAAAATGGTCTTCCATGAAACCGGTCCCTGGTGACAAAAAGTTTGGGGGCCACTATGCTAAATGCAGTCTTATCATGTCTACTAAAAAGTGAGTCCTACTGTGTTCAGGTAACTGTGTACTGGATTGCAACCTTACAGTGCTACATTAAGCCTGTCTATTCAGAAGTAATTTCCATTGAGTTCAGTAGAGTTAAACATCAAATAAGTTACAAAGATGGCAGTTTAATGAGGACAAAGAAAAATCCCCATAACAGTATGTAAAATGGAGGAATTCATACATGTTTGGCTTGGCCTGATTTGCTAGCCGGTGGTTATTGCCTATTCTCTTCCTGCACAATTTATTTCACATTCAATGAGATTTTGCAGCAGGAGAGTTTTATTTATTTCTTAAAATATTTATATCCCATGTTATGTCGTACAAAGATGGCTGACAACAATAAGGAAAACAACGTAAAAGTTAAAAAGCAAATGGTCTTGATCTCAGTAAGCAAAAACACTGAAAACATAGGAAACAGACAAGTAAGAGTGGAGGAAATTAGACAAAAGAAATAGAAATCCAAGGTTTAGAAAGGAAGGAAAATCAGTAGATGAGGAGATAATCAAACTGGAATGCATAAACTGAATGCAAAGGAGAAAAATAATGACAGAACAAAATGGTTATAGGCCAAAGCTAACAAAATGAAATTCAATACAGAGAAATGTAAGGTACTGCACTTAGGGCGGAAAAACGAAATGCATAGATACAGGATGGGGGAGACCTGACTGAATGAGACTACGTGCAAAAGCGATCTAGGAGTCCTAGTAGACCACAAGCTGAACATGAGTCAACAGTGTGATGTGGCAGCTAAAAAAGCCAAGGTGATTTTGGGCTGCATCAATAGAAGGATAGTGTCTAGATCAAGGGAAGTAATAGTGCCATTCTATTCTGCCTTGGTCCGGCCTCACCTAGAATACTGTGTCCGGTTCTGGGCACCACAATTCCAAAAGGATATTGACAAATTTGAGCGTGTCCAGAGGAGGGCGACTAAAATGGTGAAAGATCTAGAAACCATGCCTTATGAGGAAAGACTCAGGGAGCTGGGTATGTTTAGCCTGGAAAAAAGATGGTTAAGGGGTGATATGATAGCCCTGTTTAAGTATTTGAAGGGGCGTCACATTGAGGATGGAGGAAGCTTGTTTTCTGCTGCTCCAGAGACTAGAACACGGAACAATGGATGCAAGCTCCAGGAACAGAGATTCCACCTCAACATTAGGAGGAACTTTCTGACAGTAAGAACTGCTTGGCAATGGAACACGCTCCGTTGGAACGGGTGGGGTCTCCTTCCTTGGAGGTCTTTAAACAGAGGCTGGATGGCCATCTGTCAGGGATGCTTTGATCGCGATTTCCTGCATGACAGGGGGTTGGACTGGATGGCCCTCGTGGTCTCTTCCTACTCTACAATTCTATGATTCTATGATCTACAGGTTAATAAAACTTCTACTGAAAATTTTAAAAGAAACAGTTAAACAATGAAGACAAAGCATGTCATGATCAAATTACGCGCTGGAACAAATGAAAGGAACTGGAGGGACTATACACAGTGCAGAAGATCTCAGTTTCAATCTCTGCCATTGTCAATTAAAAAAAAAATCAGATAGTAAACAGATGATGGGAAAGACCACTGTCTGAGACCCTGAGGCACTGCCAGTCAGGAAAAAACAATACTGGGCTAGATGAACAACAACAACAAAAAGTCTGACCTAACATATGTTAGGTTACTATACTCAAAGAAAGACACGTAAAAATAGAAATCTAATTTGAGCTGTACTTTCCCTGTGGTCCCAATTCAGTTCTATTAGTCATGCCCGGTCATTTATCCACTAGAACTGGTGTGACTCCTAAACATATTAAAATAAGAATGGATCTCGTGATTTACACAGTGATCTCCTTGCTAGGTCAGGTGCGCCTCTTTAAACACACTGGTGGGTCAATTTGCCTGCCAGATGTGCTCCATTAGTGACAAAAATAAAATAAAATGAAGCCATGCTCCTCGAAAGGGATGATAGAAATTTGCCTTGGCAGCCTGTCAGAAATCCTTGAGATTTTTTCCCCCTTTTCAGGCCAAGAATTTATGCTTAGAGTGCATATGAATAAGGTAATATTTTATTGATTTTAGGAGACAGAAAAGAAGGTGAACTGAAAATCCTCTCTGTAGTAAATTTCCAGCCTTTCTTCAGTGGCCTAATTGCCTATGTAGGAATTTTAGTCCTTTTCCTTAGTTGTACCAAGACCAGAACTGCATTAAGATGGGATGAACCTGAGCCAAGGCCTCTCAGAGTGGGATGTTGCCTTCCACATGGAAGACCCGCTAACTGCCAAAGGGATGCATGCATGTATAAGAAATTCATGACCTTCTGCTTTGTGATTTATGTTTCAGTTGGGTCAGGGAACATAACAGGTTCCACCCACCCACTCCTTGCAAAACAGAAGGTTATATATTCCTTGAGCTTTGGGGTGAATATATTTGCCAGGACTGAGGCACTACTATCAAGCAACCTTCAATCTTACAAAAGGTTTGTCCTCTCTTTTCAGCTAGACCAAGGATAAGACTTAGGAGATTATCAGATGGGGAAAACATCCCAGGATAGGGATGACAGGAGACCACTAAAAGGCTTACCTTTTAGACAATGTTGTCCCTATCATGTGATGCTTCCGTTCTGCTCCTATTCCCCTCCCACTTCCTCTTATTGATGGGGGAAAGCCATCAATAAGAAGCCCGTTCCGTTATAGAACAGAATGACTGGCGAGTGAAAAGATGACCCGTTCTGCTGGCACAATAAGTGGCAGGAGTAGATTGTGAGGTGGAGAGGGAATTTGCATGTGGGTGGTGATTGGTAGGGTGTTTTTCCTGAGCAGCCAATCAGCACACTGGGAAAGGCAACATAACCAAGAATTTTATATATATATATATAGATTTTGGGGAAAAAACATGTGTGCAAAAATACACATGATTTTCATTGTGGGGAGGACCCCACTCCAAATCTGGACCAGGAAAAGAATGCCAAAGGGATTCTTACAAACACACCGAAAACAAGGCAGAGGCCTAAATCCAATCATCAGTTTTCAACTAGAGTAGGCCCGTTCAACCAATAGAAAATACAGTAGGACCCCTGTATCTGCTTGGAATTGGTTCTGCCCCCCCCCCCCCCCCCGTGGATACCAAAAACCATGGATAATACCATTGAAAATAATGGGACTTCCAGTTTAAAATACAATAGCTGCCTTGGAGGACCTAGAAAATGGCTAGAGAGGACACATTTTCTAGGAAGACTATAGTAGGTGTGCTGTTTTGTGTCCTGTGGATAATTGAATCAGTAGATACGGAGGTCCTACTGTACATAAATGATAACGTACCAAATTCTAGTTGGGACCAACAATTGGGTGTAGACTGGTGGTATCCAAGGGTGCTGTTATGGGTGGGGGATGAGGGCACTGCCCCCAAATAAGAATTCTTCCCCCCCAAATGATTTTTCCTCAGTTCCCCGCATTTCTAGCATAGCAGAACAAGGCACTGACAATCGTTCAGTCCTAGGCTAGAACTCTTTTATTTGCTGTGTTTGCATTCCCTCAGTCATATTGCTTGCCCCTTTTTCTTTGGATGCCTAAATTCTATTTCTAAATAAACAACTAAAATTTCAAGTTATAGCAATGCTAGAAATTTGAGGAATGAAGAAACATTTCATAGAGGCAGGCAATGTCCTCATTTGGCACCCCTGTAGCTACACCCCTAGTAATACCCATATTAGTGGGGCAGTGAATTTGCTTGGCAGGTTCAGAAAATGCCCTTCTATTCTATGTTTCCTTCTCAGGAAAGGAGGGGAAGGATTTGTTCAGTGTATGAAGGCTGTACAAACTGTGGATGTGGTTTTTGAGGATTCTCCTGCCATCGGAAAAACATCATTGGAAACATCTACAGGTTGCTCCCATTTCTGTTGGGGATACATTCCCAGACATACTGTGAAACCACAGATAATAGTGAAGTGCCATAGAATACCATAGAATTCTGCTGGAGGACCTAGAAAATGCCTAGAGAAGACATCTTTCTAGGCATCTGGAGGTCCTCCGGAGTGATACTATGGTCAGCTTCAGGCAGAAGTTATGCTGGTGGACCTCCAGATGCCTAGAGAAACCTTCCCTCTTGGCCACAGTTAAATGAAACTGTGGTCACCAATACCACACATATGGGGGGGTATCTGTATTTGTCATATTTGTAGTGTTCCATCAGCTTACTGAACATGAGGAAAAAAAGGACTTTCTCTTGGTTACTTCCAAACTATGGAATGCGACCCCCCTCCAGAACTACAGATGCTTTCTCTATTTTTAGGAGGGCTGTAATTCTCCATCATGATTTTCAAGCTGCTTTAATGTTTATTGATTACTGATTTTAATTGTATTATTCTTAACAATTCTTTTGCAGTAATGATTTGAGACAATTCTAGGTGGGGCAAATATGTTGAGAGGTTGTAGTACTTGTTGGTTCTCAGGCTTTTTTCAAATATCTAAACAATGCTTTTGCTGTCCCAGACTATTTTCTGCTGAACTTCATCTTGGTAAGTGATCCATAGGTGTTGTATCACATGTTGAATCAATTATCCTGCAGTCCACCAGACCACATAGGATGCATCTACACTGTAGAAATAATGCAGTTCGACACCACTTTAACTGCCATGGCTCCATCCAACAGAATCCTGGGATATGTAGTTTTGTGAGGCACCAGCACTCTTTGGCAGAGAAGGCTAAAGACCTCGTAATACTCGTAATACTACAAATTCCAGGGAGCTGTTTACACGCCAAAATAAATCCTCAAAGAATGAGATAAGAAGCCTGATAGTTCCCATGCATTTTGAAGCAACAGCGCCCTTTTCAGAAGGAGGGGGTGCAAAAAACCCATAAGTTGCGCAGTATCAGCTTTCATTAGTTTTCCAGACTTTTTTGATTAAGTTCGCGAAAATGCGCATAATTTGTCATGGGAACTAACCATTGTGTAAACTGGCATCTACCTTTTCGAATTACTGTGAACAGAGCTGAATCCTGATTGGTTGGAGTGACCATTCTGCTTTATCCGAATAGACTGAGGGGTTGGAGAGAAGAAATTCACCCTCCTTCTGCTTGCAGCCCGCTTTGGAAAATATGCTCTGAGACCTTCCTGTCTGTTTCAAAGGAAGGCTTTGGGGGTTGGGAAGATGATCGGGACAAGCCCCTGCTTCGCTGGTGTGAGTGTGTGTGTGTACATTCATGTTTGCGGGGAAACAGCCAATTGCATGTTCGTCCTTTTGTTTGTTTGTCCTTCCATTCACTTGCCTTTATTCAAGGCTTCGGAGGCAGGGAAAACAATCAGGAATGAGGCAAGCTCCCGGCTTCTGTGGTGTGTGTTTGTGTGTGCATGTGTGAAGGGAAGGGAAGGGAAGGGAAGGGAAGGGAAGGGAAGGGAAGGAGATCGCTCCACCACACTTTTGCTTGTTCGTGCTTTCATTCACTCCTTTCTTTATAGAAGCCTTTCAGGGCTGGGGAAGATGGGGGCGTTGACAGATCGCTCTTTCGTTGTCTTGTTTATTTGTCCTTTTCTTTCCTCTCATTATTTATGGTCTCCATGACCCCTCCTTGCTCCCTCCCCGCCTCCTGCCTGGCTTTAATCATCTGGAGGCGACCTCCCCCCCACCTTTGCCTGTGTGAACTAAGGAAAACCGAAAGTAGCTGCACCTGGCTGCATCTTCCGAATATGCCAGGAGTCGTGTGATTTATGTGCTCCTGATGCGAAAGAACGGTAATCCGGAATCTTGCAAACTTTTTCCTGTCGTGGAACCGACCCCCAGGATTCCATAGGATGCAGCTACAGCACTTAAAGTGGTGGCAAACTGCATTGCTTCTACAGTGTAAATGCACCCATAGTTTGCCATATGTGCTTTTAAGCTATAGGCATTTGCTACCAGCTTGACATACTTTTTGATTATGCTGTGAGTAATGTCTATATTTATTAATTTTTTTGGCAGAGCATTTAAAAAAGATTTCCAAAAATACAACCATTAAAAATATCTCTGAAAAATACACACACGTTATGACAGGAACATTTAAACATGCTGGGATCAATTTCTTTACCATATGACAAGTTTAAAAATAAAGTTGCTCCCATGAATCAGCACTTTAAAAGCTACCAAATGCAAGCATACAATTTATCTATAAAGACAAAAGAGTAATTGGCCTCTTTGCTGCAGAAAGGAAGAGTAAAGGCACAAAAACATGCCATATTTATATCTAATCAGCACCAAATAAGATGCTAGATTTAAAAAACCCAATGCTGTCCCAGTGATAGAGCCAGTTAGACTTCACACAGCTTAACAGGAGACAGATGAACTAAACATTTCTGAGTTTTGTATCTGTTTCCCTTCTTATGGCAGTAGTCCAATCCTTACATTAGAAATGTCAAAGAAGCTGAACATACATAAGATTGTTTTTGAAAGTATTGTTTGAAATCAAATTCAGAGTCTTTTTAAAAATGAAACTTCAGAAATGAATTTTAAAAACTAGTTACATTTTGAATTTGTAGGCAGTATAATCTTTTACCCATTGAGTGATCAAGAGTGCTAAAATATTAAAATTCTGGCTTAGAAATACAAATAAATACAGGTGTAACTCCATTAAGAAAGCAGATCTGTGAAGTCAAAGGCTTTCATGGCTGGCATCCATAGGTTTTTTGTGGGGTTTTTCTGGGCTGTGAGGCCGTGTTCTAGAAGAGTTTATTTCTGACTTTTTGTCTGTATTTTTAGACCTGAACATTCAACAACTGAATACACAAATTCACATACCAATCCTCTTCAACAGGGACTCATAGTATATAAAACCCCACACGCCACTATTTTGTGAAGATGCCAACCACAGATGCAGGCAAAAGTTGGGAATAAACTCTTCTAGAACATGGCCTCACAGCTCGGAAACCCCCCCCCCACAAAAAACCTAAAGTAGATGTGTTTTGGGGCATCCTTAACAGAAAATTTGGCAACAGAGGAAGAAGTAATATGAAAAGAAAAGGGATAGCTTCCTACACCACAGTATGTTACAGTAAATGTTTTATGTAAAACTAACAATCTCTCTCTCTGGCTTTTCTTTGCAAACAAAGATTCTTTCTGCAAGCACACTGATGACTAAAAAGGCCAATCTGAGATAAACAAGTCCGGTTGCAGAAAGCACAGCGGAAGGTCTCCTTGGGTGATGTTTGCGGGTTGTGATTCTTTCTGTGTTGTCGTTTCTCTTCAAGACTTGTTTGTCGTGAGTTCTCAAATAAGGCTGCAGCATTGTGGATAGTGCGTCTCCATGCCTCCCGATGTGAGGCCAGGGCGGACCACCGTTGGTGATCAATCTGGCCAAGCCTGAGATGTTGTTTCAGGGAGTCCTTGTATCGCTTTTTTGGAGCGCCCCTCTTACGCTGACCTGTGGCCATGATATTCAGAACACAGCTGCACTGGGCAGGGCACATTTCTAGGATGGAGGACCATTGCCTCCCAAATAGTACTCTACAGTGAAAACTAACAATATGCACTTGTGAAATGAAACAATCAGATAAGGGAAGCCTTGCATAAGTAATTGAAATAGTTTGAATCATTTAACCACCTGAAAATTTCTTCCAAAATGCATCTAGGGATGATTTTTTTTTCTATCATCAGTCTCCACTTTTCTTATGATTTTGGTGGCTATACTTATAGATCTATGCTTCCTTAACATCTTGGGGGTAAAAATAGCTGGTGAGGCAGACTCTGTTTTGCTGTTCATGAATGTTTAGCAATGAATTCTGTAGACAGCTGCTGTTTATCTTGCCTGCTGTAGGCAGGCACACACAACTGCAATAAGATTTGCTCAAGTAGTATCCTGCTCTCTCCCAGCTCAAGCTTTTACTGCATTGTTTACTGCAGACATGCTAAGACCTGTGCTGATTCCCTTCTGCATATACTGCTTTGTCTATGGTAACTGGAGGATGGATTATGATGGATCATGTACCTTGCAATTTAAAAGCCACCTATTGCATGCAAACTATTTTCCAGCACACAATGGCTAAAATCCTGTTATGTACACCTGTACATTTCCCTGCCCAAGCAGGTTGTCTCTCTCTCTCTGGCTTCTCTTCGCAAACGAAGATTCAGGAAGGACTCATCCCACGCTTTCTGCAAGCGTGCTGATGACTAAAAAGGCCAATCCGAGATAAACAAGTCCGGTTGCAGAAAGCACAGCAGAAGGTCTCCTTGGGTGATGTTTCCAGGTTGTGATTCTTTCTGCGTTGTCATTTCTCTTCAAGACTTGTTCGGTGTGAGTTCTCAAATAAAGCTGCAGCATTGTGGATAGTGCGTCTCCATGCCTCCCGATGTGAGGCCAAGGCGGACCATTGTTGGTGATCAATTTGGCCGAGCCTGAGATGTTGTTTCAGGGAGTCCTTGTATTGCTTTTTTGGAGCGCCCCTCTTACATTGACCTGTGGTGAGTTCACCGTAGAATACTATTTTGGGGAGGCGATGGTCCTCCATCCTAGAAACGTGCCCTGCCCAGCGCAGCTGTGTTCTCAGTATCATGGCCTCAATGCTGGTGATCCCTGCTTGCTCAAGGACAGCAACATTCATCACATAGTCAGTCCAGTGTATATTTAGGATTGTGCGTAAACAGAGATGATGGAAGCATTCGAGGAGTCGTAAGTGGTGGCGATAGGTGACCCATGTTTCAGACCCATAAAGGAGAATAGACAGGTTGTCTTCAAGCTGTCTTTCTGCTGAAAGATAGTGTTTGTAATAGTCAGCTGTTGTTCTGCACAGAACTCTAGCAGGAGGCATCTGTTATCATTGCAATTTCCAACACCATGCTTGCCTAAGACACCTTTCCAGGCTTCAGAGTTCTTTCCTACTCTGGCATTGAAGTCACTAAGGATAATAATTTTATCTTCTACAGGGACTTTTTGTATGAGGTGGCATTGGTCTGTGTAGAATTTGTCTTTCTCTACAGGGTCGGCTTGCATAGTTGGGGCATATATACTAAAGAGAACAACATGAGGGAGGCATAAGGAAATAATGCAATCAGAGTGTCCTGTTGGCAAGGTTTTGAATTTGGAGGCAATGGAGTTTTTAATCATGAAGCCTACTCCTGAGAGATGTTTTTCGGTTTTGGGTTTGCCAGACCAGTAAAACTTGTAGCCGGCGCCGTGTTCTTTAAGGCTGCCTTCCTCATGGAGATGAACTTCACTAAGAGCAGCGATGTCAATATTAAGTCGTGATAATTCATGGGCTATTAGAGCAGAACGACGCTCAGGCCGTCCACTATCTTCAGAGTCTCACATGGTTCTGATGTTCATGCAAGCATCAATTTATTTACACCTTTGGAGGCTGGTGTGTGCCTTTGTTTCTTTGCCTTGGTTTGACTGCATCAGAAGATTCCCGTTGGCCGCAGCTAGCCAACCAGGTAGTTGGGGATGAGCTTTCGTTAGGCCACCTTTTCTAGGCCCCTCTCCATATGGAGCAAGCAGTGCTCTCCTTAAAAAAGGCTGCTTGGTCGTTCAGGATGCTGCCGAACAAGACTGTCATCTCCCGGGTCAGCCTCGAGCAACCAAAGTCCTGAACCGCCTGCGTGCATGGTTGGGTCTGCGGCTTCCAGTGCATCTTTACACCTGCCATTTCGTCCCTTGCCTATCGCTACAGGGCTTTTTTTGGATTTGGATTTGTCCTTCGAGCCTGTGCAATGGATTTGTCTGGTGGAGCGCAGCATGCACAGAACTGGCCTCACCCTTTAAACCAAAGGTTCATCTGCTGGCCTTCCAAGCATGGACGGTAGCAGCGAGGTCCTCGGGTCATAGTTTTGATTAGAGTTTCCTTCTCTTAGATGGTTGACCTTACAGGGTTGGACGAGCACCATCTGCTCGGGTTTGGGATTAGAGTTTTCCTTCTCCTAGGACAGTTGCCATAAGGCTAGAGAGCCCATCCCGCCCTTTGACGCTCTTTGTCAGACCCTTCGGTTTTGAACTGTCTGGCATGGGAAACCCTACTGGTGGCTATTGTGCCACCGCCAGCATAGCTCAAAACATCATTAGGGTATGCAAGCCTCTCTCCCACAACAAGGGGGAGTCAATGGAGAGGCCAAGCAGGTTGTACTTTTTTGGTTATTGTGCAATGGGTGTATTCAGTTCCTAGGTATGTAAGCGGAGTTCCACAAATGTAACAATTTCACCTAAATTTAGGTGAGCCTAAATTCTATTGTTAGAGTGGGTCCATTGAACAACTGGGATTTCACTCACTATTCAACAATGGTTTCAGTGGGTCTACTTTAGTGGAGATTAAATCAGGCCAATGCATGTATTGTTTTGTTTTGATCTTTTGATCAGTTTGACTCTTACAGCGATTGGTGAAGGCAACACTGAAGTGTTTCCGGTTACCTCCTTTGACTGATAGAATGGGGAATCTATGGAACATAATTCAAAAGAGGCTGCAGTAGGGAACAAAGAGAAGAAAATCCCATTGTGAGAACACAAGTGTGCTTTTGCAACACTGGATTTCATTCTAAAAATGCTTCTGTCAACACAACCTAGCTGTTAGTATAGACTGAGGAAGGCCTTAGACAACTGTGGATTTTTTTTTAAATAAAAAACCTAATTTTTTTTTTTTTAGGAAAATCATAAAATATATTCAGGGGTTGTCTATACGGTGAAAATACTCCTCATAGAATTCTCTCAGAAAATGAGCTGTCTTAAAGGGATCCCACATTGTCTTATCGTATTGTGAAGGAGTGGGGGCAAAAAGAGGAAAAACTACATGAGAAAAGAATTTGCGGCTTTTCCCAATTTTTTTTAAAAGAGCTCCAAAAGGCACATTTCCACTCATTAAGACAAGTGATTCGACATGAATCGCTTCCACATACAAGACAAAGTGCAAACCTCATTGGCTGGATGAGCACAGGGGGTAGGGCTGCATTACAGGGCAAGCGCCCGCTGCCACCATGGTGGATTTTTGCCTTAGTGAGAAATGCTATGGTGATAAAATAGGGATTTGTGCTATCTTTGGGGCCACATCTCAGCTACAGGCAAACAAGGTTTATGGAGGCTGTAAAACCATTAAGACAGGTCACAGCTACTGTGACTTGCCATTACTGTGGAACAGTCCATTCCTCCCCCACCCGCTTTGTGTAGATAAGCCCTCAGACACTCTTTGGAATGTCCTGCCAAATGAAGTTAAGTTGGCTCCATCATTCTTGAGCTTCCAGAAGGTAGCTAAAATGGTCTTGTTCCACATAGCCTTTGGCCCATGAAACTGTTTGGTTGCTTTAACTGTTTGGTCTCAAATTATTTTAAGGGGGTGCTTTTACTTTATTTCAAAAAGTTTTTTTTAATCTATATGCTATTTTAGATGCTTTTATCCATTGTGCATCACCCCATGGGTCCTGACAAGCTGAGAGGTGATATGTAAGCACAATAATAGATATATAGATAAATAGATACAATTAAGATACTAGTTTCTATCAAGATCTAGAAATACTTTCTTGCCATTGATAGCCATTCATGTCCAGTTACTGGCTGGGCTTCCTTCTAGCTTTGGCAAGATGTGGTATGATGTGGGGGGGGGCAGGGTCACTGGCTTTTATTAGACTTTGATTAGTGCTCTTCTGGTATTAAAAACTGGCACTTAGCCAGGGCATGCTCTGCTGTTTCAGCACTACCCTGAATTGCTGTAGGTGACAGATTTTTCTCCCATTAGCACCAGCCCATGGAGTGTGGAAAGTCTACACATTTCAGCCTTGCACAGAATTGTATATGAAATTCACTTTATGAAAACAGAGATGCTTTGTTACCATTTTTGTATGGTGAAATGTTAAGATCCAACTTAGAGTTATCCCAGTGGCCACTGTTGCTCATAAATGAGGTGGTCAGAAGTAAGTGTTTCTAAGCATACTCATAAGATACCAATAGGGCAAGCTGGCTGCTCTGCAGTCACATATGTGTTCTGCCTCTGCTTCTTTCAGCCTTGATCTCGAATCAATGTGCTATTCCTGTCCTAAAAATGCCAGAAAGAGATGGCCTATGGTGCTAAATAGCATAGTGCATTGAAAAAGCTTCACCACCCCCATAATTTAAATTTAGAATCCAAGCAATGTAGCTAAACTAATAGACTCACGAGTAGCAGTGGCATTCTGTAAATATGTATTTAAAAGCCAGCCACAGTTTTTCTTCTGTTTCAGCGCAAAACTTTGTGCATCTCTTGATAACATTTTTTGGTGCAGTCAAATGTCCCAGTTAAAATGAAAGGAATAAATAAACTCAACTAATAGATTTTCCTTTTTTTTCCCCAGGCTGTGAGGCCGTGTTCTGGAATAGTTTCTTTCTGACATTTCGCCTGCATCTGTGGCTGGCATCTTCAGAGAATGGTTGGGTAGGTGTGTGTGTGGAGTTTATATGCTGTGAACCCCTGTTGGGGAGGATATGTAAATTTGTGTAAATGAATGGTTTGTTTCTAGGTATAGAAATGCAAGGCTCGTTAGTGTCTGTTTGCCTAATGGTTGGTTGATGGGCCATTATCTCCTGGGAATCCCCCTGTCCCTGGGTGGATTTCCTTTGTATGTGTTGAGTTTTGATTCTATTGTTTTTCAAAACTGGAGCCAGATTTTGTTTACTTTTAGGGTTTCTTCTTTCCTGTTGAATTTGTCCAGGTGTTTGTGGATCTCAATAGCTTCTCTGTGCATTCTGACATGATAGTTGTTGGCCTGGTCCAGAATTTCAGTGTTTTTAAATAGCATTTTGTGTCCAGGTTGGTTTATAACATGCTCTGCTACCGTTGATTTTTCTGGCTGGCCCAGTCTGCAGTGTCTCTCATGTTCCTTGATTCGTGTTTGCACAGTGCGTTTAGTGGTCCCTATGTAAACTTGTCCACAGCTGCATGGTATGTGGTAAACTCCTACAGCTGTGAGAGGGTCCCTTTTGTCCTTCGCTGAGCGTAGCATTTCTTGGGGTTTTTTGGTTGGTCTATAGATTGTTTGGAGGTTGTGTTTCCTCATCAGTTTCCCTGTTCTGTCTGTGACTCCTTTGATGTATGGTAAAAATACCTTCCCTTTGGGTGGCTGTTTTTCTTCTTCTTTCCTGTGGTTTTTCCTGGGTCTGGTTGCTCTTGTGATGTCTGATCTGGAGTAACCATTAGCCTGTAGGGCCCAGTTTAGGTGCCTCAGTTCATCCTCAAGGTAGTGGGGTTTGCAGATCCTTTTTGCACAGTCTACCAATGTCTACCTAGACATTTATTGTGCTTCTTTTTTTGTACTGGGTGATGATTGGACTTCTTGTGTAGGTATCTGTCCATGTGCATGGGTTTTCTGTATACCTTGTGGCCTAACCGTTGGTTTGGATTGTGGATGTCTAGGACATCCAAGAATGGCAATGTTCCTTCCTTCTCTTTTTCCATCGTGAATTGGATATTTGGGTGGATACTGTTCAGGTGGTTCAGGACAAAAAAGAAGCACTAGCGAGCCTTGCATTTCTATACCCAGAAACTAAACATTCAATTACACAAATTTACATATACTCCACGGTGGTTCACAGCATATAAATTCCACACACACACCTACCCAACCATTCTCTGAAGATGCCAGCCACAGATGCAGGCGAAACGTCAGAAAGAAACTATTCCAGAACATGGCCTCACAGCCCAGAAAAAACCCCAAGGAAAATCTATGGATGCCGACCATGAAAGCCTTTGACTTCACAAACTCAACTAAGAACATAAACTCAGTCAAGACTAGGTAGACCTGTTGAATCATTTGGGTTTATGTACATGTTGACTTATTATTTAGCAGCTGATTCAATGGGCCTATTCTTGCTGGAAGGAGCAACTGGATTTTTAGGCCTAAGTAATTACTTGCATTTGGCAGCATCAGTCCAGCGTATATTTTCCTTTTCATAAAATGGAATACTGACAGTCTTGCTTCTGGAATATATTATATGAGTCATTGGCAGAATGCTTTATGCTTAGCTTTGTTCCTCTTCTGCTTTTACTAATTTTGATATATTCCTGTAATAAAAGCTTTATCACAGAGGTAGAGAGACTGAATAACTATTTAATTAGATTAAATTAGTATTTTGCTCTATGAATGAGCCTGGGCCCTGAGATCATAAGGAAATGGCCTTCTCTCAGGCTAACCACCATCTCAACTATGGTTGGTAGTGGTGTGAGAGTGAGCCTTTTCAGTGGCTGCCCCTGTGGAACTCTCTCCCTAGGGAGGCCAGACTGGCCCCCTCCCTGCTCTCCTTCCAGCAGCAGACCAAAACCTTTTTATTCAGGCAGGCTTTTAAAACAGACAGTTTTTAGAGAACAGGCTATGGGGTTCTGTATGGTTTTATTGAATTGTTTTTAAAAGCTTTTCATCTTTTAAAATTTGTTTAATACTTTAAAATATACCGGTATTTTATTCTTTTAAATATTTTGATATTGTTTTAATAATGTAATTAATTCTCTTTTAATGTACACTTTTTGTATGCTTTAATTATGTGTGTGTTGTTTTTTAAAGTGTGAGTGGCTTTGGGTCCCAGCCTTGGGAAAAAAGCGGGTTATAAATAAATATAGTACTAATACTACTACTAATAGACTGACTTCTTAGTTTGAGGGGGTTATATTACATTCCCCTAGATTCATTTCCTTGAGAGAGGTATATTCCTTTCCCTTCACTGGCTTCCCTTTCCTTTCCATATCCAATATAACTTTTGTTGCTAACTTTCAAAGCCCAGCATGGGCTAGACCCTCTTTATTTATCTGACTTTCTCTCTCCTTACATTCCCACCCGTACCCTTCATTCTAGTACTCAAGGCTTACTGTCCCAACCTAGGATCTCCACTGCTCCATCCTGGATTCGCCACTTCTCGTTTGCCGCCCCTCACTCCTGGAACCTTCTTCCCCCTCAAATACGGGCCATTACTTCTTTGTCCACTTTTAAATCTGAGTTAAAGACCACTTTGTTCAGGGAGGCATTCCCCGGCTTTGTTTGATATACATTTATTTCTTCTGTCACTTGGGTTTACTGTGGATATTGTTATTAATTTTTGTAATTATACTTGTTTTTAATTGATTTTTATTATTTTGCCTATTGTTTTATTTAGATTGTACACCTTTGGCAGGTTTCATTCTGTTTTATCCTTGATTGTTTTTGTACAGTGCCGTATACACTGACAGTGCTCTAAAAATAAATTTTAATAATAATAATATTGGATAATTTTCTTCCAGGAAAAATAAACAAGAAATCTATCTTCAAAGCAACTGTATTCTTTCCTCTAAACTCCATGTCTCCTTATCACATGATACCAAGGAAACTGTTTCATTTCTAACTAGTGTCTGCTGTCACTAATGGAATGATGAAGGCAAACAAATGGAAGCTTGCACCAGAGAGGACAGAGGTGGTCCTGGCCCTCTAAAAGGACACTGACCATGCTGGATGGGGTTACACATTAAGACATATGAGCAAGATGCTCTGAGAATGAAGTTCCACTGAGATGCAAGTGTGCCCTGTCTCCCCTCTCCCCTTGGACATGACTCACCTTCTTCCTGTGGAGGCCCTGCTAACACTATCATGTAGTGGCAGAGGCAGTGGGACAGAAGATGACACCAAATTAGGAGGGGTAGCTAACACCCCAGAGGACAGGATCAGAATTCAAAATTACCTTAACAGATTAGAAAGCTGGGCCAAAACTAACAAAATGAATTTCAGCAGGGAGAAATGTAGGATATTACACTTGGGAAGTAAAAATGAAATGCACAGATATAGGATGGGTGATACCTGACCAAAATGGTGGGGAGGTCTGGAAGCCATGTCCTATCAGGAGTGGCTTAGGGGCTGGGTATGTTTAGCCTGGAGAAGAGAAGGTTAAGAGGTGACACGATAGCCATGTTTAAATATTTGAAGGGATGTCATATTGAGACTGAAGCAAACTAGGGGGTCGGTTACACGGCAAAATAAATCTGCTAAGAATTCGCCAAGACTCCCAATACTTCCCACATGTTTCGGTTCAAAGTTGCCTTATTCAGAAGGAGGGGAGCCAAAAAACCCAAAAGTCATGCAGTAAAAGCTTTCACAGTTTTCCTCGACTTTTAAAAAAAGTTTCGTAAGTTTGTGCAGTATTGGCTGTGTGAATTACCAGCGACAATTGTGAAGCAGGGGCTCACAGTAGAGCTGAGATCCCATTGGTTATTGGTCAGAGGGGGTGGGCTTGAAAGAGCTGGCTTGCAAAACTTTACTGACATTTTTTCACCCCAGCGCTTTCCCCTTCCCTGTTCTGCTGCTCTCGCTGGAGACACACTGCTCCTGAGGCCTCCCTAAGGCAAGCACCTTTGCTGTGGGGGAGAAGGGTGACCGGAGGCCCAATGACAGCAACGGCGCCATGTCTTTGCTATCGTTGGATCTTGTCTGAGCCCCCACCCCATCCCAGAGGCCTCCAAGGCCAGCGGAGGCCCAATGACAGCAACAGCACCGTGCTGTTGCTGTTGTTGGCACTCAGCCATGCCCCTACCCATGCCCCAGAGGCCCCAGGACGATGCTGCAGGAGGACAGGTGGCCAGCATGACTGTCAGTCCCATTGTCACCCATCCTTCCCCCCTCTGGTGCCCTCCCCTCCTTACTTGCCCTTCTCTTCCCATTCGCAAGCAGCAAACAGGGAAGAGAATGGGGGGGGGATGGAGGAAGAGGCTGCAGCCCAGGAGAGTCAGTCGTTGGGACTCTGAATCCCATCACCTGCCTTTCTCCAACTGCTCCCTCTCCCTCCTGCCTCTCCCTTCTATTCGTTGTTCGTTGTTCACAAGCAGCCAACGGGGAAGAGAGTGGGGGGACATGGAGATAGAGGCAGCAGCTGGGGAAAGGTGGGCAGTGGGACTCTGAGTACCATCATCCACCTCTCCTCTGCTGCAGCCTCTTCCTCTACTTGCCTCCCCCCCTCTCTTCCTCATTTGCTGCTTGTGAACAGGGAACAGAAGGGAGAGGCAGGAGGGAGAGGCAGCAGCTGGGGAAAGGTGGGCGATGGGACTATGAATCCCAGCCACCGCCTGTCCTCCACTGCAGCCTCTTCCTCCATTCCTCCCCCACATTCTCTTCCCCGTTCGCTGTTTGAGAATGGGAAGAGAAGGGCAAGTAAGGTGGGAGGGGCAGCAGCGGGGGGGGGGAAGGGCAGTCCCACTGCCCACCTGTCCTCCTGCACCGTCTTTCTTCCCAGGGCCTCAGGGGTGCGGGGGTGGGAGCGCGGCAGACAGCCAACAATAGCAAGGGCACAGCATCATTGCTGTCATTGGGCCTCCAGCCCCCCCCCCCGAAGGTGATGGCCTTGGAGGCTTCTGGGGCTCGGAGAAGACCCAACAATAGCAACGACACAGTACTGTTGCTGTCATTGGGCCTGTGGCGCCCCCCCCCCACACCTAAGGCGCTGGTCTTGGAGGCCTTGGAGCTGCAGACCCAACCACAGGAATGGAGCAGCACCATTGCCGTTGTTGGGCCTCCATTCGTGCGCGCGCGCACACACACACACACGCACTGGCCTTGGAGGACTCTGTCGTGCCGCAGTCCTCCTTTCCGCCCTGGCAAGAGATAGGCCTGCGTGACTATCAGTCACAGAGACCACGCCACCCCATGTGAACTGCAAATTCTGAAAGCTTTCGGATGTTATCAGAGAAATGACTTTCTGGAGAAAACCATGTAAACTAGTAGGCACTGTTTCGAAAGAGGGGTAAGCCAGCATTTTTCAAATTAAAAACTGTCGTGTAACTGACCCCTAAGTTTTTTCCGTGGTGTCTCACCTGGGATGCATGTGCCAGTCTCCAGGAAAGAAATTGTTACTCACTGCATATTTTTAAACTCCCTGTCTTCATTGTTGAATACTATACCTATACTTATGTTGTTGTGCACCTTGAAGTCATTTCTGACTTATGGCGACCCTAAGGTGACCCTATCTTGGGGTTTTCTTGACAAGATTTTTTCAGAAGGGGTTTGCCTTTGCCTTCCTCTGATGCTGAGAGAGTGTGACTTTCCCATATTTGTTCCAACTGAGGATGGCTTCACAGTGCATGCCAGCTTTTTCTTCTTCATTTCATCCAGCTTTCTATTCCCAGCTAAAAGGCAACTAAATTTCTCAGAATGTGGAACAGAAATTCAATGTTGGCAATTCTGAAATGCCTTGCTAATTTAGATCTAGTTTTGTACTGTTGTTGTGTGAGTGGTTTTTAAGGGGACAAACAAACAATGCTGTAATTTTCCAAGCATATAAATGTCTTAGAAAATGTGTCAGATGCTACAGCAGCCAAAAGGTGGGCTTTTAGGAAGATTGGAAGCTGCCTTATACTGAAACAGACCATTGGTCCATTTCTTCCAGTATTGTCATCCCTGGTTGGCAGTAATGACTCTCTAAGGCTCAGGCACGATTCTTTTCTAGCCCTACTGGAAATCCCTGGTGTTCCCTGGGAGTGTTTCATTCAAGTGCTAACCAGGCCTGACTCTGTTTACATCCAAGATCTGGTGAATTTGTGCATGCTCAGGGTAGTATGGTGGTTCACAGATATTCTGTTACCTGTTCTGTAAATGCTAGACCATAGTATGGGAATAGTATTTCCAATTTCTCTGTATGGTTGTGAAAGCTGGGCAGTGAGGAAAGCTGTGAAGAAGAAAATCAGCTTATTTGAAGCGTGGTGCTGGAGAAGATACTGTAGACTGCTAAAAAGACAAATGAAATGGGTCTTAGAGCAAACCAAGCCTGAACTCTCTTGGAAGCCAAAATGACTAAAATGAAACATATTATGAGCTGACATGACTCATTGGAAAAGGTGGTGGTGGTGGTGATGATGATGTCTATTTCTTATCCACCTCTCCCTATAGATCAAGGCAGGGAACAAAAACAAACAACACAGCACATAACACCAGTTAAAAGGGCATATAATACCAATACATATTAAAATCCATCAATAAATACTTTTAAAATCATAATTTAAAAATAATCTGGATAGGCCTGCCAGAAGTGACTGCTGATTTAAACTCAGACAGTGTCTTGAGCTGATGAATCTCTTCCAGCAGGTCATTCCATAGTCTGGTAAAATGGAAGGCAGGAGGAAAAGAGGGAGACCGCACTACATGTGGACTGTCTCAATTCAAAGAAGCCATGGCCTTGGATTTGCAAGACCTGAGGAGAACTGTTGATGACCAGGAATCTGGGATCTCTCTCATTTCCAGGGTTGCCATGGCAAATAACAACAGTATGTACATAAATACACTAATTCCTTGCATCCTTACAAAAACCGTAATCAGTAGAGTAGATCTGGTGAATAAGGGATTTGAGCTGCTAAATTTAGAGGGAAATTGCCTTTAAATTCAGTGATGATCTTAAGTACTAATGGGGAAAATTAACTTCTGATTGAAACTGCATTATTTTAAAGATAATTCCCCCATTAGCACAATTATCTACCATCTTTTTATTTGAATGGAATGGGATGAAGGACTCCACTCAACTGAATCTATTACAAGTGAATAATAAAACCCACAGGTTTTTGGGAGGTGGGGTAGCATGCACTTGGACACAACAAATGTGCAGCTGGAAAAGAAATTGAGCTATTAAAAAGAACTGGATGTCCAAATGAGGGGAGATGAGACACATGCTATACAATAGAGACAGGAATTTGGTATGGAAATGTAAATACCCTGAGCCTGCTGAAAGCTCTGCAGAAGCTTTAAAATCATTCAAGCTTTATTATGAAGCTAGAGAGGAAAAATAGTGTTGGAGAGGTACTAAATTTGACAGCAGAGGTTCAATGAGTCACCAGGAACAGATATATATCTTTGTTCCTGAAGGAAAGCAAATTCATAAATGCATTATTGCTGTATAGAAGGTTAAGAACTACTGAACTATTGACTCCTATGGAGAAACCATCACTGTCTAGAATTTAAAGAGGAAGCGAAACACAACTCTTTTTGGCTTTTAAAAAAGGGTAACATACCTTGTGCAATTGTGCGCATTTTGTACACTGGAAAATGTACTTTTAAAAATCCTAATAGTTTTACACTGAGTCATTCATCATTCTGGTTTGGTGGAATTAGGCCTCTAACTTTGAATCCACACTACACAAAAAATCCAGTTTGAAACTGGATTATTTGCCATGGCTCCTTCCTACTGAATCCTGGGAGTTGTAGTTTTATACTGTCTTTAACCTTATCTACCAAAGAGTGCTGGTGCCTCATAAAACTAAAATCCCAGGATTCCATAAGAAGGAGCCATGGCAAATATTCCAGTATCAAACTGGATTATTTGTGCAGTGTGGATTCAGCCTAAGTCTATCCTCTGCTTTGCAATTTCTAAACTCCTAGAAGAAAATATTATTCAGCCAGGGGCATCACTAGGGGGTGCGTGTGCTGGCTGCAGTGGGTGTCACATCCTAAGTAGGGGGACACTACAACCACCACCCTAGTGACACCACTGGTATAAAGGGCACAAAATTTCAAGCATTTCTTCTCTCTCTGACATGCAGCCTACAGTAATATCAAATTAAGTAATTGGCAATTTGTTGCCCTTTCATAACACTCCAAATACCTATGGGGTTGTCTACGTGATGAAAATACTCCTCGTAGAATTCACAGAGACTACCTTCTGTACCAAGGAGATCCAAATGAGATTCACGGTATTTGGAAGGAGGGACCCCCAAAACTCCATATACTGTGTGGGAAAAACTTTCACAGATTTTACAAAGTTTTAAAAATAATGCACAGATATGAGCATTGTCGCTCATTTGGACATCCAATTCTGAATGCTGCGCATTCTCGGTGAGTGTGAACATGGACAGCAGATTGGTTGAATGTGCAGGCAGGGGATGGGCTTGTAAGGAAGTGGCTGGAAGAACCATTTTCATATTTTGTATTATTGAGTGTGCACTTTTTTGCTGCACTGAAATATCTTTCTTCCCCATTCTTTCAGTTTCCTCCTCCTAAATATCTCCTATCCTGCTGGATGGGGACTAAATGGGGAAAGACTTGGTGGGAGGAAGGCTTATTAAGTTTTAGGTTTTCTTTGTCTGAAAAATTGAAAGTACCAGATTATTTGAGAGACTTTGTTTTTTACCTAAAGAAATATAGAATCCATGCTGAGGAGTTGAAGGGTGAAGACAGGCCAGGTCAGAGCATCAAGAGAGGTTTGTACAGGAAAATAGTGGAGATTTATGTTAACCCGTGCTTGCAAAAATGTCAGGCCAAACCAGATTTGTCAGACTACCTAAAGCACCAGACTAGCCCAACTGAGTATTTCATGGACAAAAGGGTCCCCCCAAAATTGTGGGACTTGAGGTGGAGGCTCTACCATCAGGTTCTCAATCTGAGGGGAAGGAGACCGTGGAATGCACAGGATGAGCAGACTTGTCCTTGTCTGAAATGTAAAAAGGCTGAGATTTTGAGTGGTGTAGCACAAAAGGAGACGATCAGATATTTTGTCCAGGACTGCCCAAGTGCCCGGGAAACATGGGAGGAGGTGGCCCGGGTCCTGGATTGGCCAGATTTGGGACAACAGGCTTGGGAGACAGTGCTTTCGGGGACTGAACCTCTGGAGGGTGTCAGGGGACCCAGAAAGTCAGTGGGCCAAAGGAGGAAGAGGAAGGAGTCTGGTTCCGTGGCTGAGAATCATAGAATCATAGAATTGTAGAGTTGGAAGAGACCACGATGGCCATCCAGCCCAACCCCCTGCCACGCAGGAAATCACGATCAAAGCATCCCCAACAGATGGCCATCCAGCCTCTGTTTAAAGACCTCCAAGGAAGGAGACTCCACCACACTCCGAGGGAGTGTGTTCCACTGCCAAACAGCTCTTACTGTCAAAAAGTTCCTCCCAATGTTGAGGTGGAATCTCTGTTCCTGGAGCTTGCATCCATTGCTCCGTGTTCCAGTCTCTGGAGCAGCAGAAAACAAGCCTGCTCCATCCTCAACATGACACCCCTTAAACAGGGCTATCATATCGCCTCTTAACCGTCTTTTTTCCAGGCTAAACATACCCAGCTCCCTAAGTCTCTCCTCATAAGGCATGGTTTCCAGACCTTTCACCATTTTAGTTGCCCTTCTCTGGACATGCTCCATTTTATCAATATCCTTGTTGAATTGTGGTGCCCAGAACTGGACACAGTATTCTAGGTGAGGTCTGACCAAGGCAGAATAGAGTGGCACTATTACTTCCCTTGATCTAGACACTATACAGTACTTCTATTGATGCAGCCCAAAATCACCTTGGCTTTTTTAGCTTCTGCATCACACTGTTGACTCATGTTCAACTTGTGGTCTACTAGGACTCCTAGATCCCTTTCGCACGTAGGACTTTTTCGTATGGGGTTTTATAATGCTAGCAGCCTCGTCCCCGTTGCGAGTCTGCTGCGCTGCAGGGTGTCCCTTTCGGATGACGCTCTCCCCTGCCACTACTGTTGCCTAACCGCAGGGATGCTGCAGCGTTATATTTGGCGGTTTTCTAATCACGATCAACTTTCATGATTAGAAAACCACCAAATATAACGCTGCAGCGTCCTTGCGGTTACGCAACAGTATCGGCATAGGATCAGCAGGGGAGAGCATCATCCAAAAGGGACGCCCTGCAGCACAGCAGCCTCACAACGGGGACGAGGCTGCTAGCGTTATAAAACCCCATCCGAAAAAGTCCGTAGTCTCGTTCAGCCAGGTCTCTCCCATCCTATATCTATGCATTTCATTTTTCCGCCCTAAGTGCAGTACTTTACATTTCTCTGTATTGAATTTCATTTTGTTAGCTTTGGCCCAGCTCTCCAGTCTATCCAGGTCATTTTGAATTTCGATCCTGTCCTCTAGGGTATTAGCTATTCCTCCTAATTTAGTGTCATCTGCAAATTTGATAAGTATGCCCCTAATTCCCTCATCCAAATCATTGATAAAGATTGTTGAATAGCACTGGGTCCAGGACCGAACCCTGTGGCACCCCACTGGTCACATCTTTCCAAGATGAAGAGGAGCCACTGCTGAGCACCCTTTGGGTTCGGCCGGTCAACCAATTACAAATCCATTTAACAGTTAATTTGTCTAGCCCACATTTTACAAGCTTGTTTGCAAGAATGTCATGGGAGTTTTTGGAAAGTGCCCTGGTTCACGGTGTGCCTGGTAAACCTCTATGTGATGTTAGAGTTAGTTTTCCAAAGACAAAGGGAGCTGAAAAGTCAAAATCTGCAGGATGTAAAAGGCACTGTTTATTATTTGAAGAACGTAATTGAAAATTTAGCTCTGAGTGAAAAAGAGAAATTGCCAAACCATTGTTGGAAAAGTTTGTCCATGGTTTAGTGAGACAACCCCCGCAATAACTTAAAAGGATATTTTAAATAAATATTTTATTATTATTATTGTATTTTGTATTATTTTTTAAATTAATCTTTTATTAATTTTTTTCTTTTCCAAATAGGTATAATTGTATTGTGTAAATATAATGTGATTGTAGTGCATTTTGATTAAGGGGGGAAATGTATTAGTGTTAGGATAGATAGTTTTATTTTTGTATTAGTAAGAAAAGAGGAAAACAATGATTATTATTATGGTGTTGCTATTACGGCCTTTTCATATATCTCTTCATATATGACATGAATTGTCTTATAGATAAGCAAATATGGAAGGAAATTCTAGCACTTTCTCTTTATTCATTGGGAGATGTTCTTGCATTCCAAAAGTAGAATAATCAGACAGTTGTTTTACATGCAGCACCTTTTTTAAAAGAACATGTAGATTCTGATTATGAAATACTTCCAGCTGAGAGGTCTCATATAATTCTGCAAAATCCCCCAACACATCCTTAAAGGATAAGATGGGCTAGCAAAAGAGCCATCTTTGCCTATTTTTTCAGCTCCATTTGCTGCAATATCATCCAGTGCTGGATTAGAATGCAGGGATTTCAGCCTTAAATTTTGACACTGCAAGGGGAGTTGATTGCTTTGCACATGGACTAGTACCCACTGGACTAGGTAGAAGGGAGGTTGAACAGTGTAGTTGACCAGTCAAGGGGTGCTTGAGTTCTAGAAAGTGTGTACAGTTGATCAATAATTTTTCTATTCGTAATAAATGACCCATTTATTATGAATTTATTACATTTGGAGGTGGGGGATATTTAGGGATTTTTATCTGTATTGTATTTTAATTTTTGTAAGCCGCCCCGATTGTTTTAACAGAGAGGCGAGGTATAAATATTATTATTATTATTATGATTATGATTATGATGATGATGATGATGATGCAGTTGGGTGTATTTTTCAGTAGAATGGTCTTATTTCAATAAAAAAAAATCCTAATTCCCCCACCCACCCAATTCCAACCACTCACTCTGGTTTCCAGCTTGCCACCAAGATCCCTCAGCCTCATTCTCAAAACCTTCCCAGCTAAAATAACCTCCCACCCCATTCCTTCAGTTTCCTCCTTCTCCCAGATCTCTCCTGTCCTGCCAAAACCTCTAGAATGAGATCTTGTGGAAGAGGTATCTTGTTCTAGCTTTTTTTGTTGTTGTCTTCTATTTCTCTGTATTGATGTAGTTCTCTGTACAGTTCTCTTTGTCCTTGCACACAAGTTGTTGAACAGTTGACTTCAGGGTTCTGACCCTATTCTTTTCCCTTTTACTTTTGCTTCTTGTCTGTTCTTAATGACTTGAAGAGTTTCATCTGTCATCCATTGAGGTATCTCTTTCTTTTTGGCTGCAGATAGTGTCTTTTTGCATTCCTCCCTGACAATGTCCCTGGCCTCGTACTAGAGTTCTTCTGGCTCCTGGTTAATTAGGCTTAATAGTGCAAGTCTATTTTTTTATATTATCTTTACATTACCTTGGACTTTATCAGATGCACTAAATACATTTTAATAACACTGCCACATAAATGTGAAAGGGTACACCTATCAGATGATGTCGCCCTTTCATATTTATGTCCCGTCCAAAGCACGTACCTTTTTTTGATGGCTGAAGCCATCAATAGAGCCCCAGTTTCTCATATTCCATGTTCCTATAATATGCTTTGTGCAGCTTTGGACTTTCCTTTCACCTCTGACCAAGTCAACAGCTGAAAGTCCTTTCAGCTTGAGTTCAGTTGCATCATTAGCCACAGCGCTACTTGTAGCTGTCATACCCTAGCAGCTCATTGAGTGCCATCTGACCTGGGAGTTTCATCTTCTGGCACGATTTCTTGTTTTGTTTTGGATTGTCTCATCATAGGGAAAAGACATTCAAAAGCAGAGTTACTGTGCCTCCTTTTGCTCAGTAATAACGAGAATTAGCTATGGTGCTTCTCCCACTGTCTCTGAAAGATTCTCCCACAGTATCACCCCCCAACACACACACACCCATTACTGCTGTTGCCCAGTAGCTGTTTGGCACATTTAGTCTGGCTCCTCAGCAAAAGCCTGTCTGACATGGGAGACCCTACTAGCAGCACTGCTACCATCAGCATAGCATCTTGCCTCACAGGAGCACACAGTCCCACCACCACAGAAAAGTAGTGCCATGGTGAGATGGAAGCCCATGCCTGAGGTAAAGGCAGATAAGAGAATGAATAGAGGACTGGATCCAAAAGGGTAGAGGAGGTGCTTGAGGCAAGGGAGAGAAAATAATAGTGGTGGTGGTGATAGTGACATAGTTATATTTATATCCCACCTTTTCCTCAAAGAGCTTAAGTTGTCATACTTGGATTTCTTCCTCCCAGGGCCATATTATCAGTGGTTCAACTGGTGCAGGTAATCCAGGTCCACCACAGGCTGGGGCCCAGTGCTGAAGGAATAAGGTATAGCTTGCTGTTTCTTCTTCCCAGTCATTCCTTGAGTCTTCCAATATTTCTGTCGTCATCATTTTAAAGTGTTATGTGAGTAATTGAATAAAAATGTATGGTATCAGGCTCTTGTTTTCAAAAATGGGCTCACACATCTGTCTGTCACTACAACTCTATATTTCATTTCATATTTATTAGGGTATATATAGAATTGCCAGGCCACTACTAATGATGGTGCACAAAAGGGATCTATTTGGCACCTTCTGTAAGACCCCAACCTCCTTAATTTGGCCTTTCCTTTTTCTGACTTTGTCTTCACATCAACACTGTGAGGTAGGTCAATCTGAGAGGGGGTTATGAACCCAAGCTCACCCAATGAGGTTCATGGTGGACTCGGGATTTGAACCTGGAAACCCTAAGCCCCAATTCTGATACTAATCATACAATGGAAATCAATCTGAAATACTGAGATACAGGCTATCTTCTGAGCTATATTTCCTTTACTGTACACATTCCCACCATTTGTCAACAAGTCATTAGCACAGAAAAGGGAATGGGCTATAGTTGACTAGAATGGAAGAAACAAAGGATGGTTGAAGAGCCAACAGTCATGCAAGGTCTCAGACAGAAAAATATTGAACAATATTGAACAATATAGGAAAGCAAGTAGGGACTGGCAGTCAAAAGCTGTCATGGCTACAATGTATTGTTAGTCTCATTTTTTAAGACACTCTCACAATTTGGTGGATATTTTACTGGCATGTAAATAATTCCAGAATACTATTTCTAAACCATTGTGTGCAGTGTATGTTGCATTTTCATCTGGATAATTGTGAGACGTGCTTGAGATTGGGTTAGTAAACCAACTTCTGATATGACTAGCATGCTTAAATTCTCCCCTTACCTTAAATAGAAACACAGACCAACCTATTACAAAATTCTATTTGTCTTTTACCCCTTTGAACTGTTTACAGAGGTTCTTCTTGTCATGACTGACTGCTTACAACAAAATAATTATGCACTACAAGTTCTTTCCAGAAGAATCTTGTCAATGCAAGCTATTGATGGAATCAGCTCACCACAGCAAGCCTGCTTGAGTTTACATTTTGTCTCTTCACTCATTCCTGCCTGACAAGGTTATGTCTTTAGCTGTGCATCAGAATGTATGCTTTATCAGCACACGGGAATAACACAGGCATTTTTCATGTTTGTTGTTCTTAACTGAAAAGAGAAGCTGTTAAGATTACAGCTTGTCTCTCTTTCCATTAATGGGTCTGGGTGTTTATTCAGATCATATGTGCACTGGATTTTACTACATGCAGTTTTAAAGATCAAGCACTGCTTGTCCTTAAACAGAAATTTAGGGAAAAATGAAGGAGATTTTCTAGGTCAATGTCTTGTGAACTTAGTCTCTAAGTCTCAAAGACACTACAAAATCCGTTTGCACGGTGAACTTAGAGTCATCCATCTAGATCAGTTGACACAACTTTGCTGTACCAAGCTAAACATGGCCCATCACTTGTCATGTATGATAGCCCACTAGGGATGTGATAAACATATTGTAGTGATGGGAAGGCACAGAATAAAAAAAAAAGCCAATTAGAATCCTGATTATGCTCTCCTTTGGTCTTCTTTGGGGGATGGGGTTAACTCTTACAATACCTATATATAAAATATAGGTATATATCCCGTATCTGTGCAACCAATATCTGTGGTTTCAGTTATCTAAGGGACACAAAACAGGGGACACATACCATAGAGTTGTGCTGGAAAATGCCTGGAGAGGTGTCCTCTCTAGGCATCTTCTAGGTCCTCCAATGCTTATACAAGAAGTCCTTTATTTTAATAGGGGGTGGCGGGGGGTGGGGAGGTTTTCAATAATAAGCTCTCACAAGTACATGGAGCACTTTTTTTCATCTGGCCCACTCCACTGTTACCCAAAGTCTTAAAGGAGAAAATGTCTAGATCTGTGAGTAGAGTAGTTTGTTAGGTATACATCAACAAAGGCAAACAGTAAAAAGAAATACAAGAAGTTAAATTTTGAATCATTTATAAAATGAAGAAACACATGACTGGGGTGATCAGATATGAGGGTGATCAGGGACAGGAGTTCTTTGGAAGGGAGAGAGACACTTTAAAGAGAACCTCAAGGATTCAAGGCATACAGTTGATAATGATGGGTAGTCACTAGGGTTCACAGGTCTCAGGGCCTGGCTTCTCTTCACTGATCCTCAGAGCAAGAGGGAAGGAATATCAAGGTTAGAGGATTGCCTTGAAAATTACACACACACACACACACACACACACACCATTACATAACTGTGTAACTATAGACACGGCTGAAGTCTACAGCTACTGTAGAGCGTTTTATGTTCAAAGGACAGCCTAGAAAACTTTCTTTGGCTGGACTACAATTCCCACGTGTTCTTGACACCAGTGACAGCAAAACAGCCAGGAAAAGTATGCCTTTTCTCTGTTCAAGGCTGAGCTTAGAAAGCTTAATTTCTAACCAGAGAAACATTTTCTCATTTTTTATTATCTGAATGACATGCCCTGAGCAACTGTAGCTGATGCTAAAGGTTTCATACTTAATGACATCACCAGGGCCTGTCCTCTGGCACATCAACAGGAGCCCTTTCTAGGTCTTGGGACCTATACGGTCACAAATCTGCTGGTTATTGACAGAGCTAGCAAACTTTCTGTACTAAGATGGTGTTCTGCCATCTTTAAAACACAGTAAAAGCAATAAAAGAGACAGAGACCTAAAAAAAATGAGGAAAGTACAGTTAGGCCTTTAGTGACATAACAACAACAACATTTATTTAAAACACCCTTTTCACCAAAGGGCAGAATATCAAACATATACATTCAAAACAAGACAATAAAACACAGCATTATCAATACTAAAATATAATAAAAACAAAATCCTCAACAGTTGCTACCCATCTTGGCCACCTTAGGCATACTCAGCAGTTTAACCTGGTGAATCAAAGAGGAAAGTCTTCAGCCCTTTATGAAAGTGAGTAAGATCCTCCTCCAGCCAGAGGAGCAAAGGAAAACCATTCCACAAACGCGGAGCCAGATCCTGAAAGGCTTGCAGCCTTGACAGAGCCGTACACATTGGTGGAACAGCCAATAATCCTTTGTCTAAAGAGCTTAAATTCCTCAATGGTACATACCATGCTAACCAAGCTGCCAGATATTGGGAGAGGTTAAAGCACAGGGCCTTAAATACTAAGATCAAAAGCTTGTAGTTTACAACTTCTCTTCAAACTTTGAGGAGTGGGGGTGGGAATAAGATGAGAATATTATCTCAGGTGCATATATCTCAGCACAACTATCATCATATCAACAAGCAAACAAGACCTTGCAATGTACAGAACTTTACATGCACCTAAATTATAATTGGCTTGATGGATTGATTATGTCTTAATTATGTTGATTATGTCTATTAAAATCATTTGGCTTCTGATGATATTTCTCCCCTGCGCACACTATAATTGCAAGTCTTTAAAATGTATGTTTAACAAATTGTGCTGTGTTTTTCTTTTGCTGAAAAGTTATCTTCAGTAAGTAATCTTAAAAAACAGCTATGGGTTACATTCTAGTGGTTAATTTTTTCCAGAAAAGCAATCTAAAGAAACACAGACTTCAAGCTTAACAAAAATCAAATTACTTAATTTTGAGTGTACTTAATTTTGGATGTGTGTGGTGGTTACAGAAGAGAAACATACACATTATCTCTGTATATATTTTTTTAACTATTAAACCATGGTTTTCTTTCTTTTCTCATTTACTCCTGCCCAACTTTACTCCATATCTCATATCAAATAAACAACATGTAACAGTAGAGTCTGTTAAACTATACTACTAAGTTTCTACAATGTGGATCAGACTGCCCATGGAAGTCTAGGAGAGATTATCTCTGTCCAAACAGGACTTGTTTGGTTAAAGATCAGGTGCAGTTTAAGAATTTTACAAACAAAAACAAAAGCCTAGCACATTAATTATTTTGAATTAAAAAATAATTTGGGCTGTTGCTTCCTACTTTACAGTAGTGCAATACCTAATGTGTTACTTTTAAATTGTTTAAATCTCTGTTACAATAGAAAAATGACCCCAAATGGTAAAAGATCCCAGAAAAATGACCCTGCAAAACAACATTTTTTGAAATAACAAGTAAATGTAACTTCTTGTCTTATTTTTATGTATAAAAAATGAATGACATTAACCAGTCATTTCCATATTCCAAAACTGTCATTATACCCCCCATTATCACAAAAAGCAGCATGTTATAGGTCATGGTGTTAACTTTAATATGTTATTTCCAAGCTGTGAGTCCAAGCAAACTCTACAAAGCCTACATGTATGGAGCTTAGAAGAGGTTACTATGAGGAGCAATTTGATCGGATGTTTTGGAGATTTTCAGACAGGGAAATTATTCCCTGGGGAGATTGGGACAGAATTGTTTCTGTCCCGGAAGCAGTGCCGTGTTTAGCACGCCCACTTCCCTCTCCCAATCTTCCGTCGTCCTGATGCTGTGCTTGTTCTATTTCTTTTTATTAACAACAAACTCTCATTAATAAAATATCATGGAAGGTACCGGCAGGGAAACAGAACAAGCACAGCATCAGAGTCAATCTCCTTTGACTCTTTGCATGTAGTAACAACAGGAAGCTTGGCATAACTATTATATATGAGAAGCAAATTTCTATCATAATGGGTATGACAGGGTATGTATAAGCCATATATTACCAGACCTTCCAACTGTTCTGGTTTGTCAGGGTTGTCCCAATTTTTCAGCTGTTGTTAAAATGTTCTACTTCCACTTCCCCCTTTGTCCTTACTTCAGTTGCTGCAAACTGAGCAAAAATAGTTTGCCTTCAGTTAACTCAGCTAGGAGGAGAGGGAGGGGGGAATCTTGTCCTTCCCAGTAGGCTCAGGCAAAATCAAACTGGTGAAGCCCCTCCTTTTTCACTGCTTCGTGATCACACTCTGATGTTGCTTGACTGCATGTGTCACAGTTTTCATCTGTGAAACTTTGGGTGGCATGGTGTACAAGAACCACTGTATGCATACTTGTCAGGAAAGAAGTTCTGATGGTTGCCATATTCCTTGGCAGCCTACTCCCCTCCTGCTGAAGACATCATTAAATAAAGCTGTATGTAAATACAACAGATCATTCACAGGGAACAATCTGCTGTCGTTCTGAATTAAATGCCTGAGTAGCTTCAGGGTGTGAATGCTTGGACTATCTCATGCTGAATGGTAAAAAAAAGTCTGTCCTGCAAAATGTCAAAGGAGCAAGGGGTTGCTCTCCTTTCCGCTCCTTGAGGGATTCCTTAGGAGTGCATAGAATGGAGAAGACACAATCTGTCCAGAAATAGAGAATAAAATGTTGGGCTCCTCTTCAGAATATGTAAACTATTTGAAATCACTGGGACTGACTAGTTTTAGTAGCACTTACTAGTCAAAATGTCAAGATGCTACCTGATTAAATTTCGTGGAATGTAAATCTCTCTCTCTCTCTCTGGCTTTTCTTCGCAAATGAAGATTCAGGAAGGACTCATCCTGCGCTTTCTGCAAGCGCGCTGATGACTAAAAAGGCCAATCCGAGATAAACCAGTCCAGTTGCAGAAAGCACAGCAGAACGTCTCCTTGGGTGATGTTTCTGGGTTGTGATTCTTTCTGCGTTGTCGTTTCTATTCAAGACTTGTTCAGTGTGAGTTCTCAAATAAGGCTGCAGCATTGTGGATAGTGCGTCTCCATGACTCCCAATGTGAGGCCAGGGCGGACTGTTGTTGGTGATCAATTTGGCTGAGCCTGAGATGTTGTTTCAGGGAGTCCTTGTATCGCTTTTTTTGGAGTGCCCCTCTTACGCTGATCCATGGCGAGTTCACCGTAGAGTACTATTGTTGGGAGGCAATGGTGCTCCATCCTAGAAATGTGCCCTGCCCAGCGCAGCTGTGTTCTCAATATCATGGCCTCAATGCTGGTGTTCTCTGCTTGCTCAAGGACAGCAACATTCGTCACAGAGTCAGTCCAGTGTATATTTAGGATTGTGTGTATACAGCGCTGATGAAAGCGTTTGAGGAGTCGTAAGTGGTGGCGATAGGTGACCCATGTTTCAGACCCGTAAAGGAGAATAGACAGAACAATGGCTCTATACACATTGATTTTTGTGCTTCGCCTCTATAGCAGGGCTAACTCATTGACTAAGACCAAAAAAAGCCCTGTCATTCTGGGTCAGACTAAAGACCAAACAGGTGCTTCTTAAATTTTGCCATTCCATGAAGCTCTATGGCCAGAATAGCCATCGGTCATATTAACATATAGCACCCTCATTCTTTTGTCCCTACCCAAATGTTATTCAGAGGCATATTGCTGCTGGTACTGGAGAGAATGTACATTTTCCTTTGGGGTTTTTTTTGGGGGGGGCTGTGAGCCCGTGTTCTGGGAGAGTTTCTTTCTAACGTTTCGCCTGCATCTGTGGCTGGCATCCTCAGAGATTGGTCGGGTAGGTGTGTGTGTGTGGAGTTTCTGTGCTGTGAACCCCTGTAGGGGAGTCTATGTAAATTTGTATAATTGAATGGTTAGTTTCTGGGTATAGAAATGCAAGGCTCGTTAGTGTCTGTTTGGCTAATGGTTGGTTGATGGGCCATTAACTGCTGCTGGAAATCCCCCTGTCCCTGGAAGGAATTCCTTTGTAAGTGTTGAGTTTTTATTCTATTGTTTTTTCAAAACTGGGAGACAGATTTTGTTTACTTTTTAACCAGCAGGTTTCTTCTTTCCTGTTGAAGTTGTCCAGCTGTTTGTGGATTTCAATAGCTTTAAAATCATTAAAATCCCCATAGGCCAACCTGATCTCCTTCTCTCCTGCCTACCTTAGAAATAAACAAAATCTGGCTCTCAGTTTTGAAATACAATAGAATCAAAACTTTCAACCAACCATCAGCCAAACAGACACTAATGAGCCTTGCATTTCTATACCCAGAAACTAACCATTCAATTACACAAATTTACATATACTTCCCAACAGGGGTTCACAGCATAGAAACTCCACACACACACCTACCCGACCATTCTCTGATGATGCCAGCCACAGATGCAGGTGAAACGTCAGAAAGAAACTATTCCAGAACACAGCCTCACAGCCCGGAAAAAAAAAAAAACAAAGAAAAATCTATGGATGCTGGCCGTGAAAGCCTTCAACTTCACACAGAATGTACATTCTCAGTTAATTTGTCTAATGTCCCTTTAAAGCTATCTGAACTAGTGGCCATCATTATATCATGTAGTAGCAAATGCCACTTGTTTTATGTGGGGAAAGTACTTTCTTTTATCTATCTCAAGTCTTCCACCAATCAGCTTCATTGAATGTACAACTAAATTGTTGACCACTGGATGCACAAATGCTCTGAACAAGTACCGTAGCTCAGCTGTACTATTGCTATACAATTAAATCACATGATTTTCATAGTAAGGAGTGATCATAGCCTAGTAGTCAGCTAATTCTTAAGTCTTTCATGCTTTCAAGTTCCTGGAGCTCAGTTGGTAGTGTCTTCTTAGTTCAGGATATTCCTTTTAAAGGTGGACCATTTATTTGTTTAGTGGATTTATAGCCTGACATTTTTACACAACTTTCAAGGCAACTAACAATAAAATTAGTTGAAATAACAAAACATCATATTAAAAGAAACAATACATTGTGTGTGTATGTGCCTTCAATTCAACTGTTGGTTAATGGCAACCCCATGAATTTCATACGGTTTTCTTAGGCAAGGAATACTCAGAGGTGTTTTTGCCAGTTCCTTCCTTTGAAACAGCCTGCAGCACCTGGTATTGATTGGTGGCCTCCCCTCCAAGTACTAACCAGACCTGGTCCTGCTTAGCTTCCAAGATCAGACAAGGTCTGGTGCCTTTGCCAGAGTAAAAACCACAGCAGACTACATAACACCAGTAGAGCACACCAGGACCCAATAAACCAGAGGTAAAAGAACAGGGCAAAATGCATTTCCCAAAGTGTACGTCCAATATCATTCAAAGGGTGAGTCAACAGAACAGACTTTGTGTAGTACTAGAAGACAACAAAAAAGACTTTAGAAACATATGTTAATGGAAGAAGCTCCATATAATTTGGGTACAACCCTCCTAATGTCCCCAGCTTCAGATACTGGAGGGTTGCAGAGAGGCATATTTTCAGATGTTTTTAATCATGTACATCATAGGGACCAGCATGGTGTAGTGGTTTGTGTGTTCAACTAGGACATTGGGACGTCAGGGTTCAAATCCCCACTTGGCCACGGAAACCCACCAGATGACCTTGGACAAGTCACACCTTCTCAGACTCAAACGAAGGCAAGGGCAATCCCCTTTATTAGGTTTGCATTAGGGTAGCCATCAGTTAGAAATGACTTGAAGGTATACAACAACAACAAATGGGAAGGGGCACGCAGGAGAAGCAAAATCTCATAGTAATGAACACCTCAACAACAAAAGAATCATGCAAATGGATATAGGGAAGGGCAAATCACCTTCACGTAAGATAAAATTTAGCATTACGACCATCTCCAGATAATACTGATAGAGGTAAAACTGTGGTGTGAGTCATTTTTCAAAGTCAATAAGCTTTACTAAACAAAATTAAAGAAAATATATTAAAAATTCTATCATACATTATCAAATGTTGGCTTAGAGTGACTGAATTTTATATGGCATTCAGAATGATGTGTCTGGTATGCAACTTCCCAATTCTTCTATAGCAGTATGTATAGATATATGATTTCATGGCTTGAAAATGATTTTATGGCTAGTCTATTAATTGTATTTATTTTATCTGGACTTTTCCTCCTTGGCTGCTAGCAATACAAAGCAATAGGCTTGGATCTGTAGACAACAGGATTAGACTGAAGTTACTGACACCCTCTCAGCTTTCCCCAATCAGGTGTCCTGCAGATCTTTTATTCTAAAAAAACCCAATAATCTCTATGCTGAACAGAATTAACTCCCTCTTTTATATGTTGCTGTTGGGCTCAAATTCCCTCTTGGCTATGGAAACCTACTGGATGACCTTGGACAAGTCACAGTCTCTCAGCTTCAGAGGAAGGCACAAGCAAAATCCTTCTAAACAAATTGGCCAAGAAAATCCTGTGATAGGTTTGCCTTAGGATTGCCATAAATCGGAGATGAAGCCACACAACAACAATCTCTCTCCCTCTCTCCGTCTCAGAAATGCCCCAAGACAAAGGTTAATTAGAGATCTGAATTGTTTTATGTGACCCAGTAACTAGAAACAAACTCCCCAGTGATACTTTGAAAATTTCACTTTGTAAAACATATTGTAGTATAAGATGAAAATGGTGAAAGAATTGTTAGTCTGTTGGTGGCTGCTACAACATCTATTGCACTTCACTAAGAAAAAAATCTTTCCTCCTGGTTTCTGATTTTTTGTTCTCTTGAATTTAAGATACAAGAGTTATGATGATGTCTTAGATCCAACATGGTTCTGCCCATTTCAGTAGTTCTTTTCCCTTCTCTCTACCGAAAACCCTTGAAGCTCCTGATAAGTAGATGGGGGGAAGGGTTCTCTGCCCTTTGGAGCAGTTTTTTGGGGAGGCGGTTAGGATAGAAAGACCACCCTTTCCAACATATGTTGGATTCCCTGGCTTCACCAGGGGAAGGCTAGTATTGGAATGTCCCCCTTGATCTATATACAGTGGGCCCTTGGTATCTGCTGGGATTTGGTTCCAGGACTCCCGCCCTTGTGGATACCAAAATTCATGGATATTCAGGTCCCATTATATATGATGGCATCATAAAATGGTGTCCCTTATATAAAATGGCAAAATTAAGGTTTGCTTTTTGGATATTAAAAAATATTTTCAATCTGTGGATAGTTGAATCTGTGGATGAAGAATTCATGGATACAGAGGGCCGACTGTACAATCAGGTTGGTGGGGCTGGGGAAGAATATTTGAAGTTAACTTTGCTAAAAATGGATGTTACTCAGAATGTAGCCACAGGAGTTGCAAAATGAAGGCATTGTCTCCCTAGATAAGAACTCTGCCTTCCTCAGTGAAGTTTTCCTTCAGTCCCCAAATTTCTAGCATTGCAGAGAGTGAGATACTGAAAATTGTTTATACCTACAACTCTTCTATTTATTGTGTTCAGATTCCCTTGGTTACTGTGCCTGCCATTTTTCTTTGGATGCCTAAATTAGATGATAAAATGTTCAACTGAAGTTTTAAGTTACAGGTTGACCTCCGTATTCACGGATTCAGTATCCACAGTTTCACTTATCCAAAACAATGTTCTCTCAAGGCATGTCTAGGTCCTCCAATGTGCTTCTATAGTCAACTTCCAGCATTCTTCTCATTGAAAACAACAGGGTTCCCTATTATCCACAGTTTTAAGTATCCAACAGGTGGGATGGGGGGGTCTTGGAATATATCCCCTGTGAATATGGGGGTTGCCCCGTATTGCAATGCCAGATGTTTGAAGACTGAAGGAAAATTCCATTTGGGGAAAAATTCTTATGAAGGGAGCAATGTCCTCATTTTGCTTCCCCCCCCCCGTGTCTACACCTTTGATGTTACTTATTACCTTCTGGTATGCTAGCTATAATAAATATTTATACTGTTACTCTTTGTTTAATATCATATAAGTGTGTGTGTGTGTTGGTATATGCAAAATTAGAATCCTTTGGAGAAGTCTTTAGTACAAGTCTTTATATGGCAAGACAGGGCCGGTTTAAGGAATTTTGGGGGCCCCTGCAATGCTTTATTTGGGGGGCCCCATATGGGCCGGTTTAAGGGATTTTAGGGGGCCCTGCAATGCTTTATTTGGGGGGGGGCCATGTTTATCTCAGGACTAACCTATTCACAATCCTGGATATTCAGATTGTTACTAATAATAGATTTGCAGGGATACGAACCCCCAAATGATGGGGGGCTCTGCAGCTGCAGGGCCCTTAAACAAGCTTCTGCCAGGCCCAAGACAGCACCTACACGGAGTGCTCATTGTTGAGGCTCATGAGGAGCTCCAGCGGGGTGCCCAGTGGGTGCGTGGGTGGGCAAGGAAAGTGGCATGCACACAGTGGGAAGCTCTGGGCCCAGTCCTCTCTTCTGGCCAGCACCGCGGCTTCGGCTTCTCCCCCAGCAGCGTTGCTGGCACTCAGGAGGCAGCTGGGGTTTGGTGTCTTGGGGCCTCCGCCATGCACCTCACCACCAGCAGCAGCCCAGGATGCCCGTCTGGGGCCGCTCCATCAGTTTGCCTCGCTGAGCTCCAGGCAAGTGGGTGCCTCTCCCCACAGCGCCTCTCTCTGGGCCGGCCCTCTCCTCTGGGCAGCACCATGGCTTTGGCTTCTCCCCTGGCAGCGTTGCTGGCATTGAGGTGGTGGCTCGGGTTTGGTGCCTCGGGGCCTCCACTGCATGGCACGCCACACCACCAGCAGCCCAGGATGCCCGGCCGGGGCCGCTCCGTTAGGATGCCCGGCCAGGGCAGGTGCCACTCCCCAAAGTGCCTCCCTCTGGGGCTGGGCCCACGCCAGAGATGCCTCTCGCTGGGCTGCACCGCTGGATGGGGCCCTTTCTGGCTGTGGGGCCCCCCACACATGCAGATTTGGCGGTATGGTTAAACTGGCCCTGTGGCAAGAGCGATCTTAGAATTGGTATTGTAACTGAAAAACACCCCCCCCACTTTTAAGTTACTCACATAGAGGTCTGTACAGATTAAATTGCTTAATCAATCAATTGAAATGTAGTGCAGTTGTATACATGCTTACTTGGAATTTAGTAAGTGTTCAGTGGGGCTGAAATTCAAGTAAATGCACATCAGATTGTAGCCTAAAATTAGCTGATTAATCAACTAAGCTTTCTTTCATCTTAGGATATTATTATGTTAATAAAATACTAATAAGGATATGACTGATAGCACAGATCTTTTTCCACCACTGCACCTGATGTTCTATATTCGATGCATTCTGAGTATATTGTGTAACTCACAAAGGAAACACTTAATATGCTCCATGGGACGCTGTTCATATTATAACAGGCAATTGAGATTTTGTGGCGCGTTCTCAGTTAATTACATATACATCATTTTTGCTGAAATAAGCATTGATAATAAACCTGCAATGAAATCAGCTTATCATCTGAACTGGGAGCCAATTAGCACCCCAAGGTTTGTTCCAAAAGTTTGTCAGTTCATGCTATATCTGCAGATATAACAAGTTCAGAAAAACAGCTGTCCCATTCAAGAGGATCTTTATTCTAGGCTCTGGGTGCCCATCTCTCTTTCTCTTTGTTTCTCTCTACATGTGTGCATATGCTCACAACCTTAAGGTAAGTTATTGACACTTTTTTTCTTGTTTGTAATAAACATGACTTATTTCTCAAAGGAAGTCCATAGAGATGCTGATTTACTATGAAAAAGAAAACCAAGTGGAAGGTGTGCTAGGTGTAAATATGAGAGAGTTTGGTTCTAAGCAGTTATAACGCTTATGAGAAGGTATGCTGTCTTTTGAAGCTCTCTACCTTGTCAGTGAGGACAAGGAATGGGAAGGAGAGCAGCAGAGCCAGGCCTTGGGGAATGTGCATGAGACCTTGGATGGTTCAGCACAGAGATTGGCCTCTGCCAATCCTCGGAGGAGGCGGGTGGTGGTGGTAGGAGACTCTCTGCTGAGGGGTACAGAATCAGAAGTTTATGGGCCTGATAAGATGTCTCGAGATGTGTGCTGGATGCACAGATAGTCATTTTGTCTGTCCTTCCAGTTGAAAGGCACGGCCCAGGAAGGGAGAGAAAGATAGTCGAGGTGAACAACTGGCTCCGCAGATGATGCCACTGGCTTCCTGGACCATGGGGTGCAGCTTCATGGAGGTGGACCTTTGGCAAGGGATGGGTTGCACCTCACAGCAGTTGGCAGGAATATTTTTGTTAAAAGTCTGAAAGATCTGATCAGGAGGATTTTAAATTGAGTTGTGTGGGGGAGGGAGACAGTATTCTTGAGGGCAGGAGTTCATCAAGGGCTGGAGATAATAGTGTGTCTGCTACACAGAGAACAAGGCAAATAGTACAAGAACCCAACAGTGGAAGGAATAAAACCTCTGAAAGGCAGATAGGGGGAATGACCCATGGTCTTAGATGTCTCTGTATTAATACACAGAGCATGGGAAATAAACAAGATGAACTTGAACTCTTAGCACAGCAAAGCAAATATGATTTAATAGGCATCACTGAAATCTGGTGGGATGAGTATCGTGATTGGAATGTAGTAATAGAGTTGTATAACTTATTTCAGAAAAATAAACCAAACAGGAAGGGTGGTGGAGTAGCAGTAGGGAAAGAATAGGTAAAGAAGTTGTTCAGGAATACCTGGCCAGTACTGTATAAATGAATTCACGTCTTCAGGGGCAGATGAACCACATCTAAGGGTACTAAAAGAACTGGCAGAAGTAATCTCAGAACCACTGTCATTAATCTTTGAGAAATCCTGAAGAATAGGAGAGGTCCCAGCAGACTGCAGGAGGGCAAATGTTGTCCCCATCTTTAAAAAGGGAAACAAAGAAGACCCAAATAGTCATCACCCAGTCAGTCTGACGTCAATACTAGGAAAGATTTTAGAGCAGATCATTAAACAGACAGTCAGTAAGCACTTAAAAAGGAATGCTGTGATCACTAAAAGTCAACATGGGTTTCTGAAAAACAAGTCAGGCCAGACTAATCTTATCTCTCTCTCTGTCTCTCTCTCTCTGTCTCTCTCTCTCTCTTTTTTTTTTTTGGATAGAGTTACATACTTGGTAGATGAAGGGAATGCTGTGGATATAGTGTATCTTGATTTCAGTAAGGCCATTGACAAAGTCCCCCATGATATTCTTGCTAAAAGATTAGTAACATGTCGGTTAGACAATGTGACTAAGGTGGATTTGTAATTGGTTGACCAACAGAACCTGTTCATCCTGGAGAGAAGTAACTAGTGGGTTGCCACAGGAATCTGTCCTCAGCCCAGTGCTATTCAACATCTTTATCAATGACTTGGATGAGGGAATAGAGGGCATGCTTATCAAGTTTGCAGATGACACCAAATTAGGAGGGGTAGCTAATATCCCAGAGGACAGGATCAGAATTCAAAATGACCTTAACAGATTATAAAGCTGAGCCAATATTAACAAAATGATTTCAACAGGGAGAAATGTAGGATACTACACTTGGGCAGTAAAAATGAAAAGCACAGGCTGGGTGGCACCTGGCTTGATGGCAGCACATGCAAAAGTTATCTAGGAGTCTTAGTGAACCACAAGCTGAACCTGCGTCAGCAGTGTGATGTGTCAGCTAAATAAAGCCAATGCGATTCTAGGCTGCATCAATAGTGTCTAGATCAAGGGAAGTAATATTCTGCTTTAATCAGACTTCATCTGGAATACTGTGTCCAGTTCTGGGCACCACAATTCCAGAAGGATAAGCTGGAATGTGTCCAGAGGAGGGCGACCAAAATGGTAGGAAGTCTGGAAGCCATGCCCTATGACGAGTGGCTTAGGGAGCTGGGTAAATTTAGTCTGGGGAAGAGATGGTTAAGAGGTGACACAATAGCCATGTTTAAATATTGGAAGGGATGTCATACTGAGGATGGAGCAGGCTTGTTTTCTGCTGCTCTAGAGATTAGGTCATGGAGCAATGGATTCAAATAACAGGAAAAGAGATTCCACCTAAACATTAGGAAGAATTTCCTGACAATAAGAGCTGTTCAGCAGTGGAATACAATGCCTCGTAGTATAGCAGAGTCTCTTTCTTTGGAGGTCTTTAAACAGAGGCTGGATGGCCATCTGTCTGGAATGATTTGATTGTTTATTTCTGCACGGCAGGGGGTTGGACTGGATGGCCCTTGTGGTCTCTTCCAACTCTACAAGAAAAACAAGTGTCCCCACATCAGTGCTACTGTCTCTCTCAGTATAGTTTTTAGAAGTCATTAGAATAAAATCAGTGTTAAACTATTTTTGCCCTTAGAAGTGGTATTGCTGTTGCATCTTCTGCCTCCCTGAAGACATATGTTTAAAAGATCACAGACATGCAGCAAAAAGGTCAGATTCTCCCTGTCTCTTTTGCTCAATGACAAACAAGTCAGAGAAATAGAAGAAACAGGCAGAATGACCTATTCCTTTGAGGTATGTACTGAGGTGTTTACAGAATTTCCCTAGCAACTCAAAGGGAACCAATTTTATTTTTTCCCCAAACTTTCAGTATAATTTACAATTTACATGTTTTTCACTGATTTATGAAAAAAACTTTTCCCCTGGAGGCGGGGTACAATATGAATCAAAATATAATATATGACATAAAATCATTTAAGTACACAGATAAAACACATAGGATTAAAACAAACATTGTAATCATTCATATACTTAAAATACCAATTTAAAAATCATAGATTAAAATCAGCTGTGTAGGCCTGCCAGAACAGATAGGTCTTTATTGCTGTGTTAAATTTTGACTGTGTTTAACTGTTGAATCTCTTCTGACAGGTCATTCCACAGTCTGGGGGTCCTCTTGGTGACAGTTCCCAGTTTAGTCCTGGCTGGTTGAAGTAAATGTCCCATAGAGGACCTGAGTGTATGGGGTGGATTATATGGGAGGAGGCAACGTAACCTGGACCCAAACCATGTAGGGCTTTAAAGGTAATAACCAACACGCTGTACTTTGCCCGGAAACTAATTGGCAGCCAGTGGAATGATTTTAATATTGGTGTAATATGCTCACTCCTGGATGTACCTGCAACCAATCTGGCTGCCATATTTTGAAGTAATTGGAGTTTCTGAACTTGGTACAGAGATAGCCCAATGTACAGTGCATTGCAGAAGTCCAACCTTGAGGTTACCAGCATGCGCACATCTTTAGGTCTTCCAATTCTAGGAAGTGGCACAGCTGGCATATCAGCCGAAGCTGATACTAAGCACTCCTGACCATCACATCTATCTGAGCTGACATTTGGAGACACAGATCCAGAACCACTCCCAAGCTGTGAACACAGTCTTTCATGGGGAATATAACCCCATCCAGAACTGGTTGACACACCTCCATTCCCAGATTAGGACCTTTGATAGTAAGCACCTCTGTCTTGTCTGGATTCAGTTTCAACTTGTTTTTTTTTATCCAGCTCATTACCTCCTTCAAGCATTCATTCAGAGGAGATACACCATCCTTAGCTAAAGCTGGTTTTGAAGGCATGGATTATTTAGGTATCATCAGTGTACTGATAATATCCTGCCCCATGCCTTCAAATGATCTCTCCCAGTGGTTTTATGTAGACGTTAAAAAGCATTGGGGACAGAATGGCATCTTGTGGGATACCGTATAACAGCTCCTTTTTTGAGGAGCAGCTATCCCCAAGAACCACCATATGGAAGCTGCCTGAGAGGTAAGACCAGGACCACTGAAGCACAGTGCCTCCAATTCCCAACCCCCTCAGGCGTTTCAGAAGGATGCCATGGTGGATGGTATTGACTGCTGCTGAGAGGTCTGAAAGCACCAACAGGGACACACTTCCCCCATCAGTATTAAGACGAAAATCATCCACTAAGGCAACCAGAGCAGTTTCATCTCTGTAGCCTGCTCTGAAGCTGGTTTGAAATGGGTAAAGTAAGTTCATGGAGAAAGGCAATAGGAGATCCTTCATTTTTGAAAATATATGATTTAAACTTGAACACCATCCCATCCCACTTGCTTTCTTTGCCATTTAGTCAGATGAATGTTTCTGAAGAATTTGAAAACTAGGCAAAATATTTTATGAACTCTGAGCTGCCTAAAGAGGTATTATGCTAGCACAGATTTAAACTTTTTTTAAAAAAATCATTTTTTGTCAGTGCAGCCTCCTCCTCCTCCTCCTCCTCCTCCATTTTACTAATTTATAATTTACTGATTAAGATTTATACACGTATATTTTTTTTAACAATAACAATATGGTTTGCTAAATGCAAACTCAAGCCAGCTTGAACACTCAAGCCAGTTTAAGTCTGTAGTGTAGATTGTTTAAAGTTCAAACAATGCAGGTTAGCCCCATATTTTAACTAGTGGCCCTTTCATACTGCACAATTATAGAGCTATGATTCAACTTTAACTACAATGGCAAGATCCTATGGAATCTTGGGATTTGCAGCTGAGGGAGAGCTATTTAGAATTCTCAGTTAACTTCCATGGGAGTTAATATGGAACTACAGTACTATAACTGAGTAGTGTGAAAAGGCCCTAGGCAAGCCAAAAAAGAAAACAGGCTGCTACTTCAAAGAAGGGATTTCTTCCTCAAAGTATGTCTGAAACTGAAACATGATCAAGTAATCTACACTTTAGCCACCTTGTGGTACATATTCCACTGACACACAGCTGTTGACAAAATATGTCTTGAGGATTTCAATGTCACAGATTGCTAAGATACATATAATCATCTGAGAATCAGCTCCAAATGCTTAAGAGTATGAGAATATTTTCTATTAAGAATACCTTGAATGTTATGGCTTTTAATATAAAAAGGAAGAACAGGAGCCAGAGCCACTTTTGAATTTATATTTCTGGATTAATCCAGCCAAGCAAAACATGTTTTGGTTGCATGATTATGATTCGAGGCAATGAAGAAGGGAGAGGTGGATAAGTGAATGTTAATTATGTGGTGAAATGAATGGGATAATCCATTTTGCAAAATCAATAATAATAAACAAAAGGACATTTCATATTTCTTTAGTTTGTACTGTACTTCAGCCAAAAGAAGCAACATGAATCAATTTTCTTCATAATGTTCAAAAAGAGAACCAAGCCAGCATTTTAAAAGGATACCCTGTGTGAACTGAGCCATCTCCTGATTCAAAAGATCATTTTTCTGTTAAAAAAGCCTCCCTAAACAAACAGCTATTATACTATTATGAAATATCACAGATTTAAATCACACCCATTGAGGAAATGAAACATGCACAGGAGAACATGAACTCTGATACCCTTACTCCAGATATCTGTGCCAGTATCTCCATGTACATGACTGATATAATATTGTTTGGAATAAGGCAGTGGTACAGTGGTAACTTGCCTCAGAACTTTGTTTCCTCAGAGATTATTTAAGAACAGATAGTTCTATACACGTTGAGTCCATAAACCCATGAGCTATTAATAGAGAAAAGTGTCAAATTGTTTTGCAAGGATTAGGTAATGTAACTGTTTTCTTTGGAGTTTATTTTTTGTGCATCAAAATCTGGCTTCATTTGAAAATACAGCCACAGTCAATTAGCTAATCCAAAGGGACATTTATCTATTAGACAGGAATAGGCATGTAGTCCAGTAGCTCTGCTGCATAAGTGCCCTGCTATGCATGGCTCATCATTCTTTGAGTCATGATTATTATTTTTAGTTTCTAGCATTAATGCTTTTAAAGAGTGATAGCTATGCTATTTATTCTTATTCATTCCATATTGCATCTGTTCATGGGCAAGCCCACTTTTTGTTTCCATGTGAACAACTTCATGGCAGAGATATTTTGGTGTTTGCCTCTTATTATGAATCATAAAATTGGAAGGGACCACAAGGGCCATTAAGTCCAAACCCCTGCCATGCAGGATTACACAACTATACACAACTAAAGCACTCCTGAAAGATGTCCATCCAACCTCTGTGGCAGCTTAGCCCATTGTCAAACAAAATTTGACCACAGAGGACCTACGCAAATTCAAAATAAACAACAAGGAAATCAACAGCAAGAACAGAGACTTCAGCCAGGAAATAAGAAGATTGGGACTGGAAAGTGTAGCTATGAAAGAACTAGATGATAACATAAAATGCAAAAATATAAAACTGAGCACTAATGTCAGCATCATTCAAACCATTGTATCACCATGTGTGAATGTGAGAGCTGGGCAATGAAGAAAGGTGATAGGAAGAGAATCAACTCATTTGAGATGAGGTGTTGGAGAAGAGTGCTAAGGATCCCATGGATGGCCAAAAAGACAAACAAATGGTCTTAGAACAGGATCACGCCTGAACTCTGATTAGAGGCCAAGATGACCAAACTGAGGCTGTTGTACTTCGGGTACATCATGAGAAGAAACGACTCACTAGAAAAGTCAATAAAGCTAGGGAAGCTAGAGGGGAAAAAGAGAGGAAAACTGCACACTAGGTGGATAGACTCAATCAAGGAGGCCACAGGCCTGAACCTACAGGATCTGAGCAAGGCGGTTGAGGACAGGGGATCTTGGAGAGGTCTCATCCGTGAGGTCATCATGAGTCAAAGTTGACTCAAGGGCAATTAACAACAATGATGATGAAAACAACAACAACAATGAATAGTAAAAAAAGGTTCTTCCTAATGTTTAGGTGGAATTTTTCCCCCCTTGTAATTCCAACCCATTGGTTTGTTCTAGTTTCTGGAGTAGCAGAAAACAAGCTGGTTCCATCTTCTACATGATGTCTCTTCAGATATTTAAAAATACCTATCATGTCACCTCTCAGTCTTCTCTTTTCCAAGCTAAAAGGTGAAACGTGACTCCTGTGGATACCCACTAAAGTCTGTGAGCAATCTATTTGGGTTCTTTTTCTGTTCAGATGACAAAGCCTCTTGATGGCTTTTAGCACTTGCCATTGCAGAAAAATACTGATAATTCCTAGGTCTGAAATCATATACAAAAATCCCTGGATCAGACCAAAGACTAGTCAGGCTCAGAATCCTGTTTCCTGCAGTGGATAACCAGCTGCTTATGGGAATTCTCCAAACAGGATATTAGAGTATCGCCTCTCTTCTACCATTGTGAGCTCTTTCACACTACAAATTTACTGCACTATGATTCTACCTGAATTGCCATGGTTCCAGCCTATGGAATTATGAGAGCTGCAATTTAGGGAGAAGCATTTTCTATTCTTGGCCAGAGAGCTCCGCTAGTTTCTCACCAGACTTCCAGTCCTAGGATTCCACAGAATAGAACCATGGCAGTTTAACTGGAATCATACTGCTATAATATGTAGTGCAAAGGGCCCTGTGTCTCAGCAGCTAGTATTCATTTTTAAAATATATTTATTGAAAGTTTTAGAAAACATTAAAAATGATAGAAATTAAGAGAAGAAAAGAAATTAAAGAAGAAAAAGAACAAGAGAAGGAAAAGGAAAAGGAAAAGATGACTCCCAAACTTTCTTTTGGTGGTTATATATGCATAGAATTATTCATACCTCACTCTCCAACAAATTACAGCATATTCTCTTCTTTCAATAGCTTATTCTTTCTAATAATCAAAACCAAAAGTTACCAAATCATTTTCTTTCTTTCTTTCTTTCTTTCTTTCTTTCTTTCTTTCTTTCCTTTATTTCCATTTTTTTTTTTTTTTTTTTGCAAAAGGTCTATAAGGGGTATCCAGTCTTTGAGAAATGTCACTGATGATTTATCAGTTCCAAAAGCCACTCCTCCATGGTAGGTGATATTAAATTCTTTCATCTTATAAATTTCAACTCCTTATATCACATATTTTCTTAACCTGTTCTTCAATTTCAAATTATTTGTTCATTATCTGTACACAATTATATCTCCAATTCCAACTTATTTTATTCAAACCCATAAAGAATTTTTTTTCTTTATGGGTTTGAATAAAGAATTTTTTATTCAAACCCACACAGAAAGGAGAGATGTAGTAGTGATGGGTGACTTCAACTATCCTGATATTTTCTGGCAATCTAACTCAACCAAAACTTCAAGGTCTAACAAATTCCTTACTTGCCTGGAAGACAATTTCATGGTCCAAAGGGTGGAAGAGGCAACAAGGGGGTCAGCTATTTTAGATCTGATCCTAACCAACAGAAATGATCTGGTTAATGGGGTGCAAGTGGTGGGATCCTTAGGTGAGAGTGATCATGATCTCCTGGAGTTTGTTATACAATAGAAAGGAGAAGCCAGGCATAGTCAGACATGCATTCTTGACTTTAGGAGAGCTGATTTCAATAAACTCAGGGAAATACTGGGGGTGATCCCATGGTCAGGAATACTAAAAGAGAAGAGACCTCAAGACGGATGGGACTTTCTCAAAAGGGAGATACTGAAGGCACAACTTCAAACAGTTCCATTGAGGAAGAAAAATGGGAGGTGTCTCAAGAAACCAGGATGGATGACTAAAGAACTTTCAACGGAGCTAAGTTTTAAATGGAACATGTATAGGAAATGGAAAAAGGGGGAAATCACCAAAGAAGAATTCAAACAGATAGCGAACACATGTAGGAGTAAAGTCAGAAAAGCTAAAGCACAGAATGAGCTCAGGCTTGCTAGAGAGGTTAAGAACAATAAAAAAGGGTTTTTTGGGGGGGTATGTCCGCAGCAAAAGGAGGAAGAAGGAAATGATAGGGCCACTACGTGGAGAAGATGGCAAAATGCTAACAGGGGACAGAGAAAAGGCAGAATTACTCAACACCTTCTTTGCCTCAGTGTTTTCAGAAAAGGAAAAGCGGGACCAACCTGAGGAGAATGGAACAGAGGACACAATAGGAGAAATCCAGCCCAGAATAAGCAAAGAGGTAGTACAGGAATACCTTCTTAATCTAAATGAATTTAAATCTCCAGGACCAGATGAACTACATCCAAGAGTATTAAAAGAGCTGGCAAATGTGATCTCAGAGCCATTGGCAATAATCTTTGAGAACTCTCTGAGAACTGGAGAAGTCCCAGCAGACTGGAGGAGGGCAAACGTTGGATCCCAACAATTATCGTCCAGTTAGTCTGACATCAATACCAGGGAAGATTCTAGAGCAGATCATTAAACAGAGAGTCTGTGAACATTTAGAAGGCAATGCCATAATCACAAAAAGTCAACATGGGTTTCAGAGAAACAAGTCATGCCAGACTAATCTGATCTCTCTTTTTTGATAAAGTTACCAGCTTGGTAGATGAAGGGAACGCTGTGGACATCACATACCTTGATTTCAGTAAGGCCTTTGACAAGGTTCCCCATGACATTCTTGCAAACAAGCTTGTAAAATGTGGGCTAGACAAGTTAACTCTTCAATGAATTTGTAATTGGTTGACCGGCTGAACCCAAAGATGCTCAGCAGTGGCTCCTCTTCGTCTTGGAAAGATGTGACCAGTGGGGTGCCACAGGGTTCTGTCCTGGGCCCAGTGCTATTCAACATCTTTATCAATGACTTGGATGAGGGAATTAGGGGCATACTTATCAAATTTGCAGATGACACCAAATTAGGAGGAGTAGCTAATACCCTAGAGGACAGGATCAAAATTCAAAATGACCTGGATAGACTGGAGAGCTGGGCCAAAGCTAACAAAATGAAATTCAATACGGAGAAATGTAAAGTACTGCACTTAGGGTTGAAAAATGAAAAGCATAGATATAGGATGGGAGAGACCTGGCTGAACGAGACTACGTGCGAAAGGGATCTAGGAGTCCTAGTAGACCACAAGTTGAACATGAGTCAACAGTGTGATGCGGCAGCTAAAAAGGCCAATGCGATTTTGGGCTGTATCAATAGAAGTGTAGTGTCTAGGTCAAGGGAAGTTATAGTGTCACTCTATTCTGCCTTGGTCAGACCTCACCTAGAATACTGTGTCCAGTTCTGGGTATCACAATTCAAAAAAGATATTGACAAATTGGAGCATGTCCAGAGAAGGGCAACTAAAATGGTGAAATGTCTGGAAACCATGCCTTATGAGGAGAGACTTAGGGAGCTGGGTATGTTTAGCCTGGAAAAAAGATGGTTAAGAGGTGATATGATAGCCCTGTTTAAGTATTTGAAGGGGTGTCATGTTGAGGATGGAGCAGGCTTGTTTTCTGCTGCTCCAGAGACTGGAACACGGAGCAATGGATGCAAGCTCCAGGAACAGAGATTCCACCTCAACATTAGGAGGAACTTCTTGACAATAAGAGCTGTTCGGCAGTGGAACACACTCCCTTGGAGTGTGGTGGAGTCTCCTTCATTGGAGGTCTTTAAACAGAGGCTGGATTGCCATCTGTCGGGGATGCTTTGATCAAGATTTCCTGCGTGGCAGGGGGTTGGACTGGATGGCCCTCGTGGTCTCTTCCAACTCTACAATTCTATGATTCTATGAAATCTTTGTATCCATTTTAAATCTTTGCAATAACTATAAGTAAGAAAAACACTGAAAACTATATCCCTCTGTAACTAACTATTCTCTTGATTTAATTTCATATTACAATTGAAAAATCTCCAGGAGGTCTTAATATTTTAACCATCTTTCTTTAAGATCCAAACCAAACAGCAGATTTCAGATAGACCCAATACTCCTTACATCTTGTAGTACTTTGTATTTAACTTGTCAGTTTTTGCCTTGCCATACAAACTTAAACATATCTTTTTGTATTGCTCAAATGGTACATGAGAACATGGTACATGTTGTCAAAACAGATATTGTCTGAAATAAAAACATCATTCTAAGCAAGACGTTTGTTTTTGCCACTGAAATTCTTTCCAACAACAACAGATTTAGTTTATCTCATCTTAACATGTCCTTCTTTAAATATCCCACTTTCTTCTCAATTTTGAAACCAGTTTTGTCCATCAACTCAGCTTGATCTTCTATATCCATATCATTTTCATTTTCAGTCTTTTGTCTAACACCATCACCAGGGTCTTCCAAAATCACTCTGAATCCTAGACAAAATTCCCCCCCTGTCAATTCCAGCAATGGCAAATTGTCCAGGTCTTCTCCATCTCTTTATTTATGATCCCAGTTTTACTCTTCAAAATCTCCACCCCACTGTCAACTTGTTTCACATCTCCAACTAGCTGCCTCACTGCTTCTCCAATTTGTTTAACCTCTTTTTAAATATGTTCCTTCAACTCCTCCTTCACTTTTACCAAATCTTCAATTTTTCCATATCATTTCTCATAAATCTGATTTCTTCAAACTTCTGTAGAATTTCTGATTTAGTCACTTTTGTCATTTTTCTGGTGGGTGTCATGTTGAATAAATCCAGACTAAAAATCTACCAATTACAGGGTTAAAAAGCAAGTCTCATTTTTTTAATGTTAACAGTTTAATCCCAATGCATTATTCATAGCTCCAATATGATCATCTATCTGGCTGTTCTCAGTCTTAGCTTCTTTTAAAGTAAGCAATCCACATTCTCACAGAGGTCTGTTCTCTTTGCCTAATCAACTGCAATATTCACAAAGCAAATTTGTCACCAAAAAAAAGAAAAAAAGAAAAAAATCTTACTGTCCCCTTTATCTGTTTGTAACTTTGTTGAACCACACTCTTGTGGTTTAAAGCATTTTGCTTTAAAAGTAAAATCTTGTTTATAGTCTTTATTTTCTAACTTCTTGTTTATAGAAAGAAGGCAACTCACTGAGGCTTTGATCTCACCACCTCTCAGAAGTTCTCTCTTCAATAGTAAATTAGGAAGTTAAATTAATTTTTAAAATGAGGGTTTTTCTAGGTCTAGTGTCCACTAAAGGCTCATTTAAGTAGTTTGAGCCTGCTGTTAATAGTGAGCCCCCCCCCCAACTCAACCTGCTTTCTGACTGCTGAAATTTCTGTGGTCTCCTAGTGAGGAGCAGCATTTTGGAGCATGCATGGGTGATCTCATGTTCTGTCTTTGTCTGGAGAGAGTTTTGCCAGCTGGAACTTGCCTCCTAGCCAGATATTTTGCTGCCTAAATTTTCCCTGCCACAGACCTCATGCATGGGCTTCAAGCCACCATTAGTCCTCACCAAGAAGTCTCAGCAGTTAGTATTCAAAGGTATGTTACCTGGGATATTGAAGACAGTATAGCCATCATAAGTAGTAGTCATTGATATGCGTATCCCTCGGGAATGTCTCTAATCCCTTTCTAAAGCCATCAAAACTGGACTATCAGTAGCTATTATGGCAGCAAACTATATGTTTCTTCATATGTGCTATATGAAGAAATAGCTTCTTTTGGCTTGTTTTGAACTTCATCATTCAGGTTCATTGTCTGACTTGGGATTCTACTATCATGAGATACTTTCTCCAAATGATACATAATATTATGCAACTGTGTCATCTCCCCTCATGCATGCTTTCCTCAACTTTCTTTATAAACTAAATAGTCCCAAACACTGTTAACATTTCCTGTCAGGGAAAATGGGTGTTGCAGTTAAAATCCATGAGACCCTGAAGATGATTTTATCACCAGGCAATACAGTCAGCTAGTCTTGCTGAAGATCATAAATCTGTCAAATTGGTGAGTTTGTGCCTGGCCTCTCAAGGCTACAAAAACAAATGAAGATGGGGCAAGCTCCTTTTGTTTCTGAGACTTAAGTGAATGTTTTTGTAAGTATTTTACTATAAAGGAGGGAGAAATTCCAGTGTGGGGACTGGCTGTAATTTTCCACCATTCTGAAGAAATTTTTGAGAAATACAGAGCTGGAATGAATGCTCTGCTTTTTGGCTGTTTATTTAGTTTAAAATGTGATTTTATTTGAAACTTATTTACCTTAAAATAAAGAAGCAAAAGGCATTTTTGACTCCTTGGTTCTTTACCAGATGTATGCAATTTTGCCAAGCCACACATTTTTGCTGTAACTCTGCTAAAAGGCTGTCCCTTCTGTAACTTTTGAGACAGAAGGGCAAAAGCAATCCGTGACTTTTGTTGATATGCTAACTCTATGGATATAACATTTCCTTCTAGGGAAATTACTTCAATCTGTGATTATTTTTGTCACCTTTTCTGTACCTTCTCCAGCCTTGCAATACCAATAGCCAGCACTGTAACTGGACACCGTCCATATTTTGACGCACCTAAGCAACCAGAGTTTTTTTTTTGAACAGTTTTCGTATTCTCTGCACTTGCATCTCAGAAGATAGGGTATGGTGAAAAGCTATATCAAGCAATACACAAATGGTGCTAATGCTGTGTTCTTCTATTAATACCATTTGATAAATTTTTATGTCTTTCTGAATCCATCTCTATGCAAAAGAGCCTCGGGGGTATTTAAATGGCAGTTATTTTGGATACAACAATTAAGGAAAGTGAACCTAATAAAAACATGAAATGACTTTTATCAGGAAAATAAATTGTGTAAAAAGCTACAAGAGCAGCCCCATGGCTGAGAGCATTCTTCTGAGTGATGTTTCCTTGCTGTGCTGTCAGTGCCTTCTAACATAAATCATGCTTTCCAATGTTTGGCAATACAGTATACAATGTTGACTGAACTCACAGCAAGAGCTCTCTGTTCCATCCCAGGCAGAAACAAGCCAAATTTCTGGAAAGTAAAAATGATAGTTCTGGTTGTGAAGCTTGAGTTCTCACCATACAGCTTTTTGAACTTTGCCAGATTTTGCCATTTGTGGTTACCTCTGTATGAATTCATTCCATGCTTTTGGGGGGCTGTATGTAGTGATTTCTTTTTTGATCTCCACAAATGATCTTTCAATGTTGTTTTTTTAAAAAACTGAAGTCATGGTTTGCTGAGGTGAGGTTTGAAGGGCAGATTTTCTCCTCCTTTCCATTTTTTATTCCTCCACTTAGAGTTATAGTGTCAGAGTGCAAAATGACCTTCCACTTTTCCCACAGATGCACTACAACTCTAAGGGGGAAGAATAGGGGGTGGGAATAAAGGGAGAGATGGATATTTAGTTAGTTAATTTATAACCTGCCTTTCTCTCTGCATCCAAGGTGGCTTAGAAGCATTTGAAAAACAACTTAAAAATTATTTGGCTGAAAGTTAAGAAAAAATATAAAACACAATTACGATAGAGTAAAAAACAAACAAACAACACAACCTCATTAAAAACCCTTTCTGCCACATAAATTAAAAGCCAAAGGCCTACCTGAATAAAAAGGTCTTTGCCTGCCAGTGAAAGAAAAGGAGAGAAAGGGCCAATTGAACCTCCTGAGGGAGGGAATTCTACAACCTGGGAGCAGCCACAGAAAAGGCTCTTTCCCAAGTCCTCACCAGATGTGCCTGCGATGGTAGTGGCACTGAGATAAACCCTTCCCTCAAAGATATTAAAACTTGGGCATGGAGATAACAGTCTCCCAAGGATAATGCAATTATCTCATACAAGGAGATAAGAGTCTCCCAAGCTGTTTTTTGTTCTGAGTCTGACAGTTTCAAAATTAAAAAGAAACCACTCAAGAGTAGGGAATAAAATGTTGCAGATGATGCTGGGAATTGCCAGAAAATAGTCCAGGATAACAGAAATGTTCTTTGGATGATGATTTTAAAAAAGCAACCCTGTAGAATACTGCAATACATGCTGGGATTTCACATATGAGGTCTGTTAAATAACGAGACTGATACAATAACCCATCTTTATTTATATGTATTACAATTCTAATGTAATGATACATATCTCTTACTTTGTTGCAAAAAAGTAATAAACAAATCCCAATCTTTTTAAAAGTTAACCAAAGTTTTCTCCTTAATCAGCACAGTTAATTTATCCATTTCAGCCAATTCACATGTCTTTTTCAGCCAGTCTTCTTGTGAAGGATTACCATTTCTGAGCATATAGAAGTCTTGCAGCCTTAATCATATATTGCAACCGCCTCCAGTGTCTTCTCTCTAGCTTTTTCTTCCAACATCCCAGGTAAATAAGTCTCAGGTTTCACCTGGAATCTAAATTTAAAAATATATTCCAAAATCTTATGGATTTGAGTCCAATATTTCTGGGCTTTTTCACATAATGAAACAATGACCCAGTTTTCTGTTCACATTTCCAATACTTAAGACGTTATCAGACTAGCATCTAATAATGCTGTAATTCCATGAATGAAGATAGTGGGAACATCATGGCATTGTAACACTTATTATTGTATGTATCTGTAATCACACAAAAGAAATGCCACAGAATTATCACACGACCACCACTAGCACTTAAGAACAGGAGTTTACTTCTTGATTTGGCATGGGCAAGATTTCAGCAGTTCGAGAAGACGTGAATGTGCTTAAAACTCCAAAAACCCCTTAATAAAGTAAACGAACACACAAGCACTGAAACAAACTTAAAAACATGCAAACTTAAGGGCACAGTTCATAAAAAGAGTATCCTGTGCTTCATTTTTGTATTCTCACTTGGAAGTTTCTCAATGAGGACCACCCATTCATTCTGTAATCTAGTGATTACAATGGGATGTGGTTTTGCACACCATCAGAAGGATGAAAAGAGTGCTATTGATGATCTATTGACAGCTAGTCCTGTGAATGAGGAAGAATGGCTTTTTCATGGCTGGAGCACAGAGTAATAATGCAAATATGACAATGACATGCAATAACATGGCCCATTTGTGCTACCCTGATGTTGTAATCCCGTGATTTTTGCCATGTCTGATAATGTCCTTAGAGCAATTCTTGTACATTTTAGAAAGTGTCTCAGGAGTCAAATACCATCTATACACCATCTTACAAAAGTTTTCTTCCAAATCATAACACAAAGTAAATTTCAAATGTTTCATCCAAGCTCTTTCCCATTGCTCCATCTGAATTTGTGAATTTATATTTTGTGATCGCTTTACCATTCAATCCTTTACCGGCTTATCTTCCATCTCAAACCTCAACAGCAGTTTATGTCAGTGGATGATAGGACACTCAATCCCCAGCAGAAGCCAAAAATATCTCAGCAGACTTAGCAGCAACCGATTCCCAAAAATACTCATACACAGAATATTTTGACATCCAAATAAACAGGAGGCACTTTTATCTTCAAAGTTCAAGCAGTTGCAATATATACAGATATATACACTCGACAGACAAACTGCTTCGCCAGACATCCAAGAATCATAAGAGAAAGAATGCGCTGGTCTGAGCTTTCTTTTATACACATTGGCTCACTCAACCTCATGGGCGCATTACATCAGAAGTTGCACTCCAGTAACTATGCCCTCCAGTAACCCTCTTGTGCAGCTGTGGCTTCAAGGCTAGCATGACTTGGCAGTTCCTTGGCCTCAGCATCATGACTCAGCAGTTGTTTGGCCATTTTCTATGGAGTTCGGTCTCTAACGCCTGACATTTCAGTTACCAATTTTTAATCATTTGTACATAAATGTGATTCACACTCAGATACAATTGTTTCAAACCCCTGCATCTTTGTATCCATCTTGTATCTTTCATTCAATTTCCTACAGGAAAACCAATGCAGAGTACAACCTTCTGCTTCTAATTCATCTCTTGACTACAATCCATCCCTGCCTTGTACCACTCCATATCCACAGGTTCTATATCCATGGATTTGAGCATCCACAGATCATCACTGCATACATAAAACGGCAGCGCCCATGCCAAAAATGTCACCACCACATACCTAAAATGGTGCTGCTTCATATTTTAAAATGGCTGCTTTTATTGATTAATATGAGACTCTACCATCTGTGGGTTTTGCTATCCACAAGGGGTTTCAGAACCAAACCCTTGCAGATATAGAGGGCCCACTGTAATCATTGTGATTTGATTTGCAAGCCTCCTCGGAAAAAGGTAGGGTAACACATAGCAAGATATGCTCTCACCTTGGATGAGGAACCTAGAGGGCATTTTCCACAGCTATCCTGCCAGAAATTCCTGCCAAAGCAAGAGGAGGCTGACGTCTTCTTTGTTGCTCTTGTGCTAACAGACAAGCACATTTTTACGTAGACAGCCTTTGGCATGTAAACTGGACCACTCTTGAAGGGTGTTTTAATTGACTAGGTGTTATTTCTTTTTATTGGTGTGCCTTAATAAAGTTTTTAATCCTTTTTAATTGTATTGCTGGGTTTATCTTAATTTAATTACTCTCAGCTGCCTCAATCATCATTTTTGGAACAAATGTTGGATATAAATTAAACAAACAAATAAAATTTAAAGGTGCACACCTGAAACTCCTGTATTTGCCAGGCCCAGGCCAGAATCCTCTTGGTGACTTATGGTGGCATAACAGAGATGGGGGGAAGCCAGTATAAGTACTTTTTTATATTGCACAAGGAGGTATCCAGTACCTCCTTGTGCAAAACTGGATGGTATCTAAGGGTTTTATCACACCAGGCTTGACCTGTGGTACTAGAAGATGATAGCATATGTAGCCATTCCTTACTGCATGATGTTGTATCTGTACTGTTGTTAATCTGCATTCAAACCATTGCTGGAGAGCACCTTTCAACTGAAGGAGAAAACCTGTCAATAGGCCCTTAACAGTGCTGCATTTCCATTATTGCCTATGTGTGATAAGCCCTCTTCTACTTCAGTTCTGATAGTGGTAGACACATGGGGTGAGTAGGCATGTTTTTCCTCTTCTGCCCTGGGCAGGCAGGGAAACAAGGGGAAGTTTCTCTGCTTGCCTGGTCTGACTATTTCTCCCACTCCTAGTCTGCCCAATTTATTCCCCCTCCCTTTCCATCTGTTTTCTTCCCCCCAGTTTTCCACTGCCCGATCCAACTATTCCCTCCCTCACCTGCCTGATCTGACTATTTCCCCCTCTCAACAGCCCAATCTATTCCCTATCCTACCCCAATCTGTTTCTTTTCTTCCCCCACCCTTCCGCTGCCCAATCTGACTATTCCCTCCTTGCCTGCCTGATCTATTCCCTCTCCCACCACATCTGTTCTTTTTCTCACCCCCCCCCCCGGTATTGTGCAGCACTCATGTTAGTGAAGCAAATGGGAACATACTGGTATTGAAGCAAAGGTGCAATAAGGATTGCTTCAATACCGGTATGTTTCTGTTTCCTTCGCTAACACAATTGCTGCATGTTAGAAGCCTGGTGTGATAATCTCCCAAGTAGATGTCTCTTTTTATCCAAACAGCCACTGATTGGCCATTGAGGTGCACCTGGTCACCATCTGGCTGCCACTGTGTGGTTGGGATGAAAAGATCACTCTTTGCCCTCCCAGACCCACAAGATAAAGTCCTGCTTATGTTCTTCTCAAAGGAATTCGGCTGGACAGTGTTGGGAACCTGATGCTGCCCAAGTAGGACTACTGGGCTGATTCAGCAGGGCTTTTCTTATTCTCTTGCCTATGTGTAACTACATAAGATAACAGCCAACATTTTAAATGATGTATTTTTAACCACATTTTCTTTGAGAGGAAGTCCTGTGGAATAAACATAGACTTACTTGCTCTGGTGCTTCCATTTTGCACAGGAAATTATTATTTTTCAGCCTGTATCTAATTACAGAAACCACCTACAAAAGGCTGCTTGTGCGGATGTGGCCTCAAGGCGACAGCCCATTTCATCAGTATTTATGAATGTGGTTTTCAGCCTTCTACCGCACTGCTATTCTCAAACATCCTAGTTTGCACTATCTGGGGAACTATCTGGCAACTAAGAGCACTATCTGGCAACTAAGAGCAGCCACATATTCATTCACTTCAGTAACCTACACAGGTTTTACAACCAGGCAACTCATGAAAACCTGAAAGCAGGGGGAAATCATTCATAGAAGTTCATTGCTTGTGACCAAAGGCCATTACAAAGCATACATAATCACCACCACCACCATCATACACAAAAAATACTATCAGATACATATTACAATATAGAATTATTTACAAGTATTGGCTTCCATAGCCCTAAAAACACCAGTCATTCAGGTGATATTGAAATACCCCCCCCCAATTTATTTATTTATTTATTTACTACAAAGCAGTACAGCAAGATAGATGAGGGCCAGTGTGGTGTAGTGGTTTGGGTGTTGGAATAGGACTCCAGAGACTGGGGTTTGATTCCCTACTCAGCCATGGAAACCCGCTGGGGGGTTGTTTACACGGGCAAATATTTCTCTAAATATACCACTAAGATTGCTCATTGTTCCCACGGATCACACCACAGCATCGCCTCATTCAGAAGGGGGGAAGGTAAACCACCCAAATATAGTGTGGCAAGGGATGCCGCTACTTTTGTCGGTATATTTGCAATGTAGCGCATTATTGGCAGTGTAAACAACCATTCCACTAAGGGCTACAGCAGAGTTGCACTGTGATTGGTTGCTATGATGCAGGGGTGGGCTTAAAAGAGGGGGAGTGAGGGAGGGATAGTCAGTAGTGATTAGAGGAAGCTTTGAAAAATCCTCTCTGCTATTTTGCAAGCCAGTTTGCAAACCGAAAGGATTCCCAACAATTTTCAGTCAGGGAGCATTCCTTCTCCTCCTCTCTGCTGTTTTGCAAGTACGTATGTAAAGCTCCGTTCGTCAGCTGTGATCGTGTGCTTGAGAGAGGGAGAGAAACCATTTCACTAAGGGCTGCAGCAGAGCTGCACTGCTATTTTGACCGTCTGTTTATTTGGTTAGAAAATGCTGTTAAGCAAGGAGAAAAAAACCTTCCGTTTGATTTGTGGGCAGGAAGCTGGTGGGGGGAAGAGGCAAAGAGTGACTGCCTCTAAGCTGTTAAGCACACAGAGTTGGGGCAAGGGCAGACATTCCTGTGGCATTCCTTTGTCTCCTCTCCAATGCTTGGCCATGCCCCTAGCACATTTGGCTGTGTGAATCTCAAAGCGGAAAAAATCAAAGAGCCACAAAATATAGCTGTGTAAACATATACCGTGTATACTACCCACCACTGATGCGGGAAAGCGCTAAAGCGCAATTTAACACAATAAAACCTGCCGTGTAAACGAGCCCTGGGTGACCCTGGACAAGTTATACTTTCTCAGCTTCAAAGGAAGGCAATGGCAAATCCCGCTGAACAAATCTTGCAAAAAAATGTGATAAGTTTGCCTTAGTGTCTACATAAGACAGAAATGACGTAAAGACACACTACAACAACACAATGAGTTAAAAATAGAATGTGCAATCTGACTGATGAGTTTTTACAACACTTTCACAAATCTTCCTTGCTGCAAAAGCAAACCAGGCTATAGGAGGCCCCCACTTATCTGATAGGTTAGGGACTGCAGCAGTGTCAGAAACCAGAATTGGTGAAAAAAAAACACAGAACCCATATAGGGAATGTAAGATAATTATGGTGGCTTGCTTGGGACAGCCTCAGTGCACCCATGGGTGCCTGTGCATGTCCGTACACTGCTTGCAAAGTCTTTCAGATGGCTTGGTGCCTCACTCCCCCCGCCTGCCTCAGCTCGCTTTGCAAGCAGTATGCACATGCATGGCAAGTCCCAAGAAAGCCTCTGTAGGCACGAAGAACTGACTAAACAGTGGACCCCTTGATGAATGAATGGAACTTTCCTTAATTTACAAGCATCGAAAGAGCAAGTCGTCAGATAATGGGGTGTCAAAAGGTGGGGGCTTCCTGTATAACATAAGATACCCTACTATCAACATCCTTCAGTAAAGATACTATTTTTTCCTCTGTGGAGCTATCCACCAAAACAGTCAAGGCTTCTTTCTCAGGGATCTATTATAAGATGTCTCAGCACACTGAAAGACATCACTAAAGCTTTAAAAAGTGTAAATCTAAGGTTTGTGTCCTCTTCAGATTTCCTTGTATGAAATATTTGTAAGCCATAACAGTGCAATCATATGTATATCTACTCTGTGTGGATGTGAAAATTATTACAGCTGCAGTTTTCTAGATTTATCCAAATCCCACTAGCATTTTCTTCCTAACTTTCTCTGTATTGGGTTACAAGATCCTGTTTTCTTCCCATGCTCAAATTCAGACAATTTTGTAATGTACCGTATATTCCTGCATATAAGACTGCTTTTTAACACTTGAAAATCTCCTCAAAAGTGGGGGGGGGGTCATCTTATATGCCCAGCAGATCTTTTCCCTTACTGTGAGAATGACTGCCTTGTCTTTGAAGTGGTAAATTCCCTGGGCAGTTTCCCCAGCAGATCCTTCCCCCTACTGCGAGAATGACTGCTTTGCCTTTGAAGTGTTAATTGCCCTCCATTTAGGGATTGTATTTTGGTAAACTTGTCAGGAAGATTTCCATTTGCATAGTTTTGGGGATTTCCTCTCCAGGAGTTTGCAAGTCTGCCAATGTGGCTCTAAAATCATTAATGTGCTCATTCAAAAATTTGGGATTTGATAGCTTCATATTAACCAACTTCATTATTAATGAAACCTTACTTTCCAAAGATTGAACACCACAGAGATTTTTCAAAGTATCCCATGCTTTTTTAGCTGTTCTCAGTCCTTTAATTTCACAGACTATTTCATCATCTACAGCCACTGAGCTGGCTGGCTGGTGAGGGGTAGGCTTTCCAGCCAGGTGGCTGGCTGGCTGGGGGGGCACAGTATATATTTTAACTTAAAAATTGGGGGGGGCATCTTATGTGCCCAGTTGTCTTATATGCCAGAATATATGGTATTTTTCTAGTTTTCACAGTTATTTCCACAATTTACATGATTTACACAACTTTGTCCAATTGATTTCTACTCTTTTTCCAAATTATGCACTTTTTAGCCATTCACATTTTAAACTGTGCACATTGTTTCCTGTGTACTTATTTTAGGAATTGTCCTGTAAGTTTTGCAAAAGTGTGAATGACAAAATACATTTCCTCTCAAGTCTCAGAAACTGCAAAATGGGCTGTTGTCCTCATCTCTCTCTGGCTTTTCTTCACAAATGAAGATTCAGGAAGGACTCATCCTGCGCTTTCTGCAAGTGCACTGATGACTAAAAGGCCAATCAGAGATAAACAAGTTTGGTTGCAGAAAGCACAGCAGAAGGTCTCCTTGGGTGATGTTTTTGGGTTGTGATTCTTTCTGCTTTGTCGTTTCTATTCAAGACTTGTTTGTCGTGAGTTCTCAAATAAGGCTGCAGCATTGTGGATAGTGCGTCTCCATGCCTCCCGATGTGAGGCCAGGGCGGACCTTTGTTGGTGATCAATTTGGCCGAGCCTGAGATGTTGTTTCAGGGAGTCTTTGTATCGCTTTTTTGGAGCGCACCTCTTACGCTGACCCGTGGCGAGTTCACCGTAGAGTAGTATTTTTGGGAGGCGATGGTCCTCCATCCTAGAAACGTGCCCTGCCCAGCACAGCTGTGTTCTCAATATCATGGCCTCAATGCTGGTGATCCCTGCTTGCTCAAGGACAGCAACATTCATCACATACTTAGTCCTGTGTATATTTAGGATTGTGTGTATACAGCGCTGATCAAGTCTCAGAAACGGCAAAATGGGCTGTTGTCCTCATGACTGTGAAGTAAAACAACAACAAAAGTTCCATTCCTACTTTTCAGAAGTAAATACCACAGGGTTCAGTGGGACTTATTCCACATAAGTGTGCATGTCTGACTGTACCATAACTTACCCATGCATCACTTCCACTTTCGTTTTCCAGACACTGCTGCTGATCTCTGAAAAACTCTCCTTAATTTTGAATTTATCTCTGCTACATACTTAAACAGAGCTGAATTGTTTGACCCAGCACTGATGAATGGATTAAGAAGGCCTTCCTCTCATCAGGTTTCCTAACAAAAAATTTATGATTTGGATCACAAGCAAAGCTTGCTGTCCATGAAATGGTTTCAATTTGTAATAAATGTAAGCATGAACTTGATGTGTTTTTGGCGATCAGAGCTTTAATTCAGTGGCTCTAACCTTTTCATTACCAGAGACCCCCTTTAAATATCTTTTGTTGCCGTGGATACTCAAGACTTACATCAAGATTTAAAACAACAACACAGTTACACCATCCATGAAACCTTCCCTCAGAGGCACTGGAAGGAAAGGGAAGACTTTTCTCCCACTTCTTCCTGCAAGTTTGTGGCTTGAGCAGATTGAATGGCAATGCGCAGGCCAAGCCAGCCAGCCAGCCTTTGCCTTGGCCCCTGTCACATGGCCACTCCATTGCAGGGAAGACATGGGACAAGCAACTTTCAAGCCATTGCAGCTCTCTGGGGGTCCACAGATTCTAGATGAAGGACTGCTGCTTTAATTCCATTGCTTCAGATTGCTTTTACATTTCCATACTTGGAAACCTTGATGGGTGCATAAGCAATGTTCTGTTGCATGTCTTTCAACCAGTTCAATACCCTCTCCTTGCTCTTTGTGTCTCATATACTAGGTGTTGCAGATATGATCTGAATCTAGTCATGTGAGCCACACACACTGCCGCAAGTATTTGAGGGTTTGAAACTGGCTGGCCTCTTTCACCCTTCCCTCTATGTTCTAATGCAAGGATCAAACCCTGGGAACCACATGCATAATACTCTTTTGGAGTAATGTGATGTGAATGCAGAAGAAAACTTTCCCATTTGGATTATCTTTTGCTGGAGCAGGGCAATTGTTTGAATAGGACATCTTTTCCAATTGACATATTTGCTGGGAAATCAAAGCATGAACATTAAAAAGAGTAGTAATTACCAGACCAGATCATTTTCCCTTCCGTCCTTTTCTTTCAGGGCAGGGGGAGGTAGGGAAAGAACCTCATAATGCTTACGCAAATTTCATTTACCATAAAACTCACCATTCTTCTCCTGATTTGGAAAACAATAACTTTCAAACTGAAGTCGAAGGCTTTCACGGCTGGCATTCATAGATTTTCCTTGATTTTTTTCAGGGCTGTGAGGCCGTGTTCTGGAAAAGTTTGCTTCTGACGTTTCGCCTGCATCTGTGGCTGGCATCTTCAGAGAATGGTTGGGTAGGAGTGAGTGTGGGATTTATATATTGTGAACCCCTGTTGGTGAGGATATGTAAATTTGTGTATTTGAATGGTTAGTTTCTAGGTGTAGAAATGCAAGGAGGATTAGTCTCTGGAATTCCACCCAGGGATAGGAGGATTTCCAGAAGTTAATAGGCCATCAACCAAAATTAGCCAAACAGAGACTAATACTCCTTGCATTTCTACATCCAGAAACTAACCGTTCAGATACACAAATTTACATATCCTCCCCAACAGGGGTTCACAGTATATAAATCCCACACACACTCCTACCCAACCATTCTCTGAGGATGCCAGCCACAGATGCAGGTGGAACGTCAGAAGTAAACTCTTCTAGAACACGGCCTCACAGCCCGGAAAAAAAACCAAGGAAAAACTTTCAAACTGTTAAGAAGCTGTATCCTTAAATTATTTTGTTTCTGTCCATCTGTCTGCCCATCTTTTATTTCAGTTCATTTAGCAATAATTTGATTTTACTTCAGTACAAATATATTGGTTGTTTCCTTATAATTTGCTTCTTTCTTAACAATTGCTGGCATGTTACAACCCACAAACCAATTCCCCACTACAAAACAGTAGAAACTTTTGCTGTAAAAGAGGGTTGACATTCCCGTTATATTCCCAGACAAATATATCTCATTTACACCAACGTCTTTCCATTCTAAGCCTACAGGAGGCCAAAGTATAACTATGGCCCAAATCCATCTGTTAGTGCCAACTAGAGTAGACCCACTGAATCAAGCAAGAATGTGCCTCGTAAACCTTTATATAAGCATTACTAATTTAGGGAGTCTACACCAAACAATGCTTAGATTTTGGCCTATGTCTTGGTATAATTTCCTATAATCTGAAAAAGCAGCTGAGAAACTGATACAGGACACCCCCAGATGAGACAAATATGTCAGAAGGTTGCAGCATCTGTAGTTTTCATTTTAGTAAATAAACAAATATCCCAATGATGTTTCTGTTGCCCCAGACTGTTTTCTCGCAATTCCTGGCATCAGCTGCAACATTTTATTTTCAGCCTTGAGTGGTTTTTTAAAAAAAATTCTGAGTCATATCAGAAAAACAAAAAAGGGCTCCTTCTCTTCTAATTTCTTTTGAAAAACCCCTCAAAACCTTAGTTTTAAAGTGCTTACAGGGGCATCAGTGAAGTGGCACTTTTCCACCATAACGCTATAACTCTAAGAAAAAAATTAAAAAATAATTCAGAGGAGAAAATTTGCCCTTCAAATTAGGGCATCCTTCCAGCAAACTATGCTCCTATTTGTTTTGGTTTGGAAAAAAAAAACTTCCAAAAAGCTCTAGTGCAGATCCATAAAATTGCTACAACCAGTCCTCCAAAAGAACAGGCCAATTACACTTAGAGACAACAACAATTGGTGAAACTTGGCAAAATCCAATCAGCTATATTGTGAGAACTTACTCTCATTTAGACAAACCTGGAACAGCTCCCTAGTTCTACAACTGCATTTTAAACAATACTGCTGAAAGCCACATATGCCATCTCCCTTATGTATACTAGTATTTACTTAGGATACATCTACACTGTAGAAATAATGCAGTTTGACACCACTTTAACTGTCATGGTGGCATCATACAGAATCCTGGGATTTGTAGTTTTCTGAGGTACCAGCCCTCTTTGGCAGAAAAGGCTAAAGACCTTGTAAAACTACAAATCCCAGGATTCCATAGGTTGGTGCTACAGCACTTAAATCGGTGTCAAACTGCATTATTTCTACAGTGTAGATACACCCTTACTTATGTGTCTCACCAGCTTTTTTTTTCCTAGTCAGGCTACTCTGCATGTTTTCCAAGTCCATCTCCATCAAATCATTTTTCCCCTTCTGAAACCTCAGACAGAAAAAATCTTTTCAGGACCATCTCTTGATTTTTATTTCATAAGATGTGATATAAGAGATTGCTTTTTGAGGGGAGATTTCTGAGGAACTACCAAGTAAAGCTCCTGAATATTTGATAGCACTGCAGAAAAGAGAGCAGGACCTGGATACTGTGGTCCTAAGAACAGTTCTAGCACACTGGATGTAGTAAAATTACACCTGGAAGCCATGCCCTATGAGGAGTGGCTTAGGGAACTGGGTATGTTTAGCCTGGAGAAGAGAAAGTTAAGAGGTGACATTATAGCCATGTTTAAATACTTGAAAGGATGACATATTGAAGAGGGAGCCAGCGTGTTTTCTGTTGCTCCAGAGACTAGGACATGGAGCAATGGACTCAAACAACTGGAAAGGAGATTCCACCTAAGCATTAAGAAGAACCTCCTGATAGTAAAAGCTATTTGACAACGGAATATCCTGCTTTGGAGTGTGATGGAGTCTCCTTCTTTGGGGATTTTTCAACAGAGGCTGGATGGCCATCTGTTGGGAGTATTTTGATTGTGTATTTCTGCTGGGCAGGAGATTGGACTAAATGGCCATCTTGATCTCTTCCAACTCTATGACTGTATATCATATCACACAACCTTAGGGCCAGAGCATAAATTAAACCACTTCTACCAAACGCAAAAATTTAAGCCACATGCCAACAACTTGCCCAGACATGTTCTAGCCTCTCCCTGATGCCTTCATGTCCACCAGCCCTTCCCTTCCCAGCATTGTTCTAGCTTTACTGTAAATGGAGCCTATTTGGATGCAGATATATACACACAGGAGGTTCCTTTCTGCAAACAGAAACCCTGATCGCCCAGGGAATTTGCACCTATGGTAGAACCTTGTATGTGCAACACACCCAAACATATGGGGCTAATTGCACACCAACACTGAAATTTAACTAACAAATTAATAAACAATAAACTGTGAATGCACCGCTCTTGGCTGGCATTGCCAGTGGCCTGCTGTCTGCTCACTGATTCACTGAACATGAAAGTGGGTCATCTACATACATTTTCATTCTTTAAAAACTGCCAGTTGAGGGATTTGGGCATTCTGCTTTTTGATGTCCTAGAAACTGTGTGTGCACATGCAAGGGGCGTAGCTCTCTTGCATTTCAGTTTCACCAATGTTCAGTTCTTCAGACAAAGAATACATTATGGAACTTGTTCATCTATCTGCCTATCTGTTACATTGCATGAACTGGGAATTTACTCAGAAGCCTTCTATGATATCTGGCCTGTGCGCAGGAGCATTCTCATGTGACTTGCCTTTTCTCAGCTCCTGTTGCTTGGGGGCTGCAAAGAATGCTTTACTATTATGGAATGGAGGAATGAAGCTAGTAAGATATGGGGCTCTTCACACAACACAGTTATAGCACTATGATTCCGCTTTATCTGCCATGGCTGCATCCTACAGAATCCTGGGGTTTGTAGTTTGGTCAGAGGCACTAAAGTTCCTTGACTGAGAATTCTAAATACCCTTCCCTAAACTGGTGATCCCATGATTCTATAGAATGGAAACAAGACAATTAAAGTGGAATCATCTATAAGTGCATAGTGTGAAAGGCTACACAGTAGCTTGTTTCTACTAGTCTGGACAAGTTTTCAACTGGTTGTCAAAAGTTTTATTTTCAGGGCTGGCCTAAGATGTTTTGTTGCCCGTGGTGAAGGATAAGATCGTGCCTCCCCTTAGACGGTATTCAAAATGCAAAAAGCCAGTTTAATCATACCTCAACAGCTGTGAAAGGCCAACTTCATGTATTGTATCTGGGGGTAGTAGGCTAGCATGCATGGCAGGCAATGCAGCACATACCACTTGGTCTTTTAAACACTTCCCTGCTGCTCCCTATCCTATTACATCTACTCTGCCTCAGGTAGCTGCTTCATTGTGCCTAATGGTAGAGCTGGCCCTGTTTATTTTCACTACAGATACGGTTAATGGTACATCACATATGCCATATAATATACACACATCCATTCATATACACAGTTGAATATTAGTAGCTGTAGTTACTCTTGTTTTAAGACAACTTTTATTTTCAGCTGCATAATGCAATGAATGTATCTCTTTGAGGATGGAACTATAGCAGCAGATGATGTAAAGGAATCCATTTGGCAAGACTCCCTTTTGTCTAACAACCAAATGGATTGGAAGGTTGATAGGTCAGCTCTAATCTGCTTTGCATATTTATGTGACATTTGTTAGCTTATCACCATTGCTGAGTCTATTTAGTGCTCCACTTAAACTCTTCATTGGTATTTATTCTTAATAATTTTTAATCTAAGGATTCACAGTGTTTAAAATTTTATTCTATTTCCAACCTTTAATTTCCTATGCCATTAATTACAGTTGCTGCTTTGTGTCAAATAAGCATGCAATGACTCCCTCCCTCTAAGGTCCTTTTCTTTACATCTGAAACAGATTCTTTGAGATGTTAATGCTACATGAATACTTCCCAGCTGAAGAGTAAATTGCCCAGGCTCTTTAACAGGAGAGATTTGTCCTCAAAAGGAACAGTGTAGCAACAGCCATTTTGTTATGATGTGATGGGGAAGATCAGCCCTCAGAGACCAATCTGTTAATAAGATTCACTTTGTGACAGATAAAAGCATGCCAGATCCTCAGGTGTAACCAATCTGGAGATGGGCCCAGGGTCTCTGCCACCACCAGCACACTTTGTTTCAATCAGCCAAATTGAATCCTGGTTACATGTGGTAATTCACTACAATCTTGCCATACAGATATGGCTTTCTCTCTTAAAATTGACTTGTTTGCTGTCACACACATTGGTACATAACAGCAGAGTATGGCTCACACAAAGTCACTGGTGTAGTGAACCCCTCGGGGCCACAGAACAAAATTCTAGACATGCTCTGCTTAAATGAGAGGGGAGGGGTGGACAGTGGCTCCAGGTCAAGGTCATTTTTGATGTTTGACAACTGGCTGGGGACAGTGAAAGATTTCCTATACCTTGGGTCTGTCATTAATCAGAATAGGGGCTGCAGTCAAACAAATTAGACTAGGAAGACTAGGAGTTACAAGGAAGGAATAGATAGGATCTGCAAATGTCAAGATATATCATTCAATATCAAAGTCAGGATTGTCCATGTCATTTTATTTCCAGTTTCCATGTATGGTTGTGAAAACTGGACAGTGAAGAAAGCTGATAGGGAGAGAATCAACTCATTTGAAATGTGGTGCTGGAGAAGAGTTCTATGGATACCCCGGACTGCCAAAAAGACAAATAAATGGATCCTAGTGCAAATCAAGCATGAACTCTCCCTAGAAGCCAAGATGACTAAACTGAGATTGTCATACTTTGGACATATCATGAGAAGACATGACTTACTAGAAAAGACAATGATGTTTGACAAGGTAGAAGGCAGTAGCAAAAGAGGAAGGGCCTCTTACAGGTGGATAGACTCAATCACGGAAGGAAGGCCTGAGCAGGGCTGTTCATGACAGGATGACTTGAAAGTCTCTCATTCATAGGGTCGCCATAAGTCAAAGTTGACTTGATGGCAGTTAACAACAACAACAATTGGCGAGGGGTGCGGCTACATATCCAGGGTAAAAGGGAGAATGGTAAGCTGCACTTTAAAAAAAGGATTAAATAATGTAATGTAATTTATTTATTTTTAGCATTAAGTGATATTATTTTTTCCTATATTTTTACTACTTAGAGCCCACATAGTGGGCAGCCACATTGAAAAAAGGCATGTTCAATATTGGCAACCATTTTCACAAGTGGTGAAATCCTGTTGGTGTCCTGTACCCATGTAAGTTTCCCTTTTTCTCTCTCTGGCTTTTCTTCGCAAACGAAGATTCAGGAAGGACTCATCCCGTGCTTTCTGCAAGCGCGCTGATGACTGAAAAGGTCAATCCGAGATAAACAAGTCCAGTTCCAGAAAGCACAGCAGAAGGTCTCCTTGGGTGATGTTTTTGGGTTGTGATTCTTTCTGCGTTGTCGTTTCTCTTCAAGACTTGTTCGGCATGAGTTCTCAAATAAGGCTGCAGCATTGTGGATAGTGCGTCTCCATTTTAGGCCTTTATGAAATGGATATACAGTACTCGGTTTATGGTTGTGTTAGTTCCACAAGTGGAACCATTATACATGGGTCTTACTCCAATTAGTCCCAATTAGAGTACAGCCACTGAATGTGTTGGATTTATCTATATGTTGATTCTCCACTCAACAATCGATTGAATCAGACTAATCAAGTTGGGACTGACAAATAGGTTGCCAGACATGCAGTTGCACATTCTTGGATGCTATGTAACTATTTGCCATGCCTTCAGGTGGTATTCACTGGAAATGTGGAAACAGCCACAGTGCCTTCTCCACTCCACAATGGGACAATAAGCAAGCATGTTGGAGGATGCAGAATCAGTCATTGGATTCTACCAGCACAGTCATTGGATTCTACCAGCCTCATGCCAAAAACTGATATTGTACAATATCAGTTTTTGGCATGAGGCTGGTAGAATCCAATGACTGTGCAACTATGTGAGTGTATATTTTTACTACTCAAACATGATGTAGGACCTCGGTCAATATTATTTATAATTAATTTATATTATGATTTTTATTTCACTGTCACTCCACCCCACCCACTGACACTGAGAGGTACCTATTGATAGGGTTACTGCTTTCAGTTTCTGCCAGGAGCAGAAGTAGCTGCCATCAGAATAAACAGTGATATTACAAGGGGGGGGGGACTTGTTGTGTCATTAAACATAATCGATTTAGCATCAACCACAGTTACAAAGTACACCACTAATTTTTTTTTAAAAAAACACCACCACCAAGTCTAAGTAATGAGGAAAATACACATACACACTCACATTAACTTTTCAAAGTAGTCCCCCTGAGATTCCTCCCCCTTGCTCTGAGAAATGGAGAAGAGGGTCTAGGCCCTGAGATCCAGGAGCCCTCTATGAAATGTATCCTGGCTTCTGCACTCAGGTTTTGTACTGTAGAATACAGACCAGAATGTGTAATATGAAGCTAGTAACAGCAAGGTTCTGAGAAGACCCAGAAAGGCCTGGGTGGCAGGTCCTAAGTTAGTGAAACAAGGGACCATGTATCATGAAGGAAAATAATGGAGACCCCCACAGCAGAAAGTGCTGCCTCATGTTTGTATGTAAGTTTGTAAGAGAGAATTTGACAGCATTTTGGTAGCAGATAGAGGCTTGGATGACCAAAAAAAAAAAAAAAAGTTGTTCAGGAGCCACAGGCACCATGAAGGGTATGACTGTGTGTTGCTCATCCTTTCTTGAACATTAGGGTACTTATTAATAAAGGTATTCAGGTGTACATTAAGAAAGAGAACTATAGACAGGCTGAGCTTTGCCTACAGTTAGATAGTCTTTCGACAAGAGAAAACAAGGGTTTCAAAATGAAGTTTAAAGGGCTTCATTGGCTGTTAGCTCATCAGTTCTACTATCAACACCTTTGGGCTGAAAGCCTATTGTAAGTTACAACCAGAGTACACTTGCTGGATCAATAGTATTTTGGTTAGGCAACATTTATGTAAGTTCCCTTGAGTCAGTGGGTGTATCCTGTTTGGGATCAACAATAGTCTAGATGAGGGAAAAGTGTCCTGTTCATTTAACAACTTGGGACATTATCATACCAGCCTCATGTCTCACAGCAATCCCATTATTAAAGGAAATGGGAACATACTGGTTGTAAAATGTTTATTATTCACACCTCTCTTCATTCATGCAACTGGGTTCCTTTGGCAACCTCCTGGTGTGATAGGTCCCTTTGCTTCAGTTCCGGGATGACTGCAGTCATGTGGCATGAGGAGGCCTGATTTTCCTCCTCTCCCCCTCCTCCTTGCTGTTCCAAAACAGGCTGACTTTGCTGCCTTGGAATAGTGAGGGGAAGCGGAAGAGAGAGAGAGGAGGAGGAGGAGAATCAGGCCCCCTCATGACACATGACTGCAGTTATCCTAGAAGTGAAGCAAAGGGACCTATTGCACCAGGGACAGTGGAAGAATAGCAATGAAAGGGGCACAACAGTAACATCTAGAATGTGAAGCACCAACATGATAGCCATGATGTCATCTGATAAATACTGGCCAAATTCATTACTATCTTGCTGAAATGCCACTTTAGTAGCCTTGTGTGATAAAGTCCTTGGTCTAGATATAGCCTACTGCTTTCTCTTTTGCCAGACTCAACCCAGGCAATGCCTTTTCCATATTCAATCCCAAAGTCTTCAGAAAAAGCAAATCAATCTAGACAAACTGTCCTGAGAGAACCACAGTGAATGTCACTGTGTACCTTTATGGTTCCCATGATACTATTATAGCAGTCTGATAGTACCTTAAGTATCATGGCTCCATCCTATGACAACCTGGGATCTTTAGTTTAATAAAGCACTTGGAATTTGACTATGCTGTGAAACCTCAGTGGAAAATAATCTCAAATGGAATATGTTTCAAAATACTGTATACTGTCCTTTCTACAAAAAAAGGGGGGGCATCCTATACTCACACAATGTTGCTTTTACACAACAAACTATGAGTTGGATAATAATGTATCTATTCTACTGGCAACAATCTGAAAACCCAAATTTCTTCTTTTATTCTTCCCCCTCCCCCATTGAGATATACTTTGACAGTGTCGAGACCATAATAAGCAGTTAGCAGTTACAATTCTGTGCTCACCCTGGGAACATGTTTCTAAGACTGCTAACCAATGATTTATCACTGAAAGCAGGAAGAAATAAAGGTTAAGATTTCTTGTGTTATTTTGTTGAATTTTGGGGGCATACTGTATGTCTTGTGCCTCTACATGCCTATGGACAAAATATAGGCCTATTCATCAATAGAGGAAAATCAGAAACAGCCCAGAAAAATAATCTCTGCAATTATACAGCCACAGTTAATACTTAAGATTAAAACTGAAGACATAGCACAGTATCAAACGCAGAACTTTGCATGTTTATTTTCTATGCAGTTTGCATAATCTATACACCTTATTAAGAGAAATGTGACAGGACACAATTTGGTGGGCTTTTTGTTAGGTTTCCTTGATAATGATAGTGGTGTCACCACAAGCATTACCATTACTAATAATTATTATTTATGTATTTATGTATTTATTCATTAATTATCCCTCCTTTTTCTCAGCACAGAAACCATTATTAAAAATATTTGTGTAGAAAAAGTCTGAATCAGTCCATCAGTCATTAAAACCTGAAATTTGGGTTTCATCTTTTTTGCATCCAACATCTGATAACATTTTTGAGCATCACAAATATGATCCAGTTAGCAGAGAAATGGAATACTGGAAGCAGAGTGAATGTGGTCTAAGTGGACAGAGAATTTGGTTTGGATCTAGATTTCATTTGGGAGAGAAACTGACACACTAACAGCTTGTGAGATGGTTTGCTGCAGGTATAAAGACAACTGCTTCTGAGAGGAAGCAGGGAAGGGGAAGGAAAAAAAAATATGGCTGCACCTTTAAAATTACAGTTGCCCCTCCACATTTGCAGCTTTCACTTTCGCGGTTTTGACTATTTGCGGTTTGCTCAGGAAGCACCCCATTTAAATCAGCTTCTCTCCCTCACACACAAGGGAGAGGAGCCAATTTAAACGGAGTGTTCCCTGAGCAAACTGTGCACCCAACTCCCTGGTCTCCTGGGGCTTGGCTCCATTTGGGGTGGAGAGCCAAGCCCCAGGAGAGCAGGGAGTTCGGGGCAGAAGCACTTTTCAGCCACCCACACCTGCACTTCCCAAAGCAGTGATGGGGCTTTTCCAGCCTTGTTGCCGCTTTGGGAGAGTGGGGGGAGGTGGCTGAGAAGCCTCTCCGCTGTGCTCCCTCCACCCCACCTTCCCAAAGCAGCTATGGGGATCTCAAGCCCCACAGCCACTTCGGCAAACGCGGTGGGGGGTCAACCTCCTGGCCACCCGGCCTTCCCAAAGTGGCTATGAGGCTTCAAAGCTCCACAGCCACTTCAGGAAGTTTGGGGGGAGGCTGGCTAACCCCCCACCTGCCTGACTGCCACCCTCTATGGCTTTCCCAAAGTGGCTATGGGGCTTCAAAGCCCCACAGCCACTTCAGGAAGCTTGGGGGGAGGCTGGCTAACCCCCCTGCCTCGTCGCCACCCTCCTTGGCCTTCCCGAAGTGGCTGTGGGGCTTCAAAGCCCCACAGCCACTTTGGGAAGCGTGGGGGTGGATGGCTAACCCCCCCGCCCACCTGGCTGCCACCCTCCCCGGCCTTCCCAAAGTGGCTGTGGGGCTTCAAAGCCCCACAGCCACTTTGGGAAGCGCGGAGGGAGGTTGGCTAACCCCCCGCCCACCCAGCTGCCACCACCCCCAACCTTCCCGAAGTGGCTATGGGGCTTCAAACCCCCACACCTACTTCGGGAAGTGTGTGGGGAGGCTGGCTAGCCCCCACCCACCTGGCTGCCACCCTCCCCGGCCTTCCCAAAGTGGCTGTGGGGCTCAAGAGCCCCATAGCCAGTTCGGAAAGTGTGGCAGGTGGCAGGGGTGGTGGTGGTCAGGCTGGCAGGAGGCTTTTTAGCCACTCACCATGCTTCCCAAAGCAGCAATGGGGCTCAAAAAGCCCTGTTGCCACTTTGGAAGGTTGGGGGTTTTGCTGGCTAGCGGGCAGGGGGAGGCCTTTTTTATTCACATTTTTTTCCCACATTCACAGGGGTCTTGAGCCCCTAACCCCCACGAATGTGGAGGGACGAGTGTAACTAGTTTTTATTTTAGCATGAGCTTTCATGAATATAAACGCACTTCTTCACAAGCCATATAGAGCTATGGGAGTGGGATAGAATGTCATAGAATCCAGAAAGATGCTGCTAAAGCAACAAACTTAGAAAACATGAAGCTCTTAGGTAAACCTGAATCCTTTATGTAAATTCCATCCTACATTTCTTTGTAACCCTTTGATACTTAGGAAAACACTTTATCAATCTGATGCTGGTCAGGGAGACTCCAGTTCGATAAGCAATAATATATTGGAGATTACTCAGTTAATACAATTTTTAACAAAATGCTATTGGATTTCCATTTTGGCAGTGAGAGTTTGAGTTTGGCTGTTGTATTAGTGATTGAATTCAGGAGCCAAATTGTCATTTGGAATATAAAACTGCCATTTGGTGAATGAGCTGGCAAATTATTTTTTTTCAAAAACTATACCAAGTTCAGGCTTGATTTGCTCTTGGACTCCATGCACCATGGTACCCATAGCCCCCAATACTCTTTATATATTTATTTAGGCATCTCACAACTTTATGAGACAGAGCACCTTTATAGAGCAATGTGTTATTTGTTATTGTTGTGCACCCTCAAGTCAACTCTAACATGACAATCTAATAATAGGGTTTTCTTGGAAAGATTTATTGGGGGAGAGGGTTGCCATTGCCTTTCTCTGAGGCTGAGAGTATGTGACTTGCCCAAGGTCATCCAGTGGGTTTCCAAGGCTGAGCAAGGATTCAAAATCTGGTCTCCCAGAGTCCTAGTCCACCACTCAAGCCACTACATTATGATCGCTCAAAGCAACTTGCAATACCACTACAATAGTACTATAAATATCAGTCTGAATCCTATTGTTTAGTTCTATCTAGAGCAGACCCACTGAATCAATTGTTGATTGTGAATCAATATCTCGCTGAGTCAACAGATCTAGTGTACCTGCAACTCACAACAGGATTCAGGCCTTTGTTTATAAACAAAGAGATCAAGTAAAACAACAACAACAAAATGCTAGTGGTGAAACAAAATTAACCCCCTTTCTCTAGAAAAATGCATGGAGTAAGGCAGCTCAGCTTTTTTCATGCCACCTTTATATCAGCTAGTTCCCCAAACCTGTTTTTTTTTCTTCACTAAGTGTAGTGTTTTGAGGAAAACTACTAGTAATGCTCTTATCACCAAGGTTTTTTCTATAAACAAACAAACAAACAATGTAACCCCTTCCCCCAAACACCGACTGCTTCAATGTTTAATTTTCTAGGTTATGGACTTATGGTTGACGCAGCAGTATGTTCAATGACTCATAAGGACATGGAGTGCTGATTCTTTCATTGGGATGGAACTAAACTTACAGATAAAACCATAGGCATTCCATAAATCCCTGTGTTCGATTTTGGTTCATGCTATGCTAAACATGGCTTAATCACTATACTGAACAATTTTAAGTCCAGTGAATTGGTTCTGCCTAGTACCTTTCATACTATAGTACATAGTATTACCGGTAAACTGAATCACACTGGGGAAAGTATAAGGCATATTTTAAGTTTATTTTACTACTCTTGGTCTTTGGTCTGAATAAGAGGAGCACGTCATCATGCCATAATGGGACAATGCCTTTCCACCTTCAGATTATGGGCTGCTGGAGTTGTTAGAGTTAGCAAACTTTGCACGCTCATACTCCTTAATGGCTAATTGGTATGTTTGCTGACTTCCCGTTTGCTTACTTTTCTACAGCCTTTTTCTTCTTGCATCTAATCTGCAGTAGTTCTTCCTCTTCCTTTCCTACTTCTCCTCTCGTCTCTCTCTCTCTCAACTCCATAAGACCATATGTTTGATTATGAACAAGTAATTTGTATGTAAAGATACTTATATATCTTACAAAGATGACTAAGCTTATTTATTTTCTCTGCTAGACCTGTGTGGGTGGGTGGACATGGGACTGGTTGTTGCTCAGCTTTTGCCTTGTGAGTTTGGCTACTCTGCTAGAGAGATCCACTATTATCTCACACATTTCCCAACTGGAGACTTTTAGGCTAAGTGCAGTCATAAATATAAATCATATAAATACCGCTCAACTTCTTTAAAGGCAAAATTAATAAGGTGAAAAGTCATTTTAAGAAATATTTTGAAACTCCAATCATTTTGCAGTAGAGAATCTAAAATTTACAAGAATAAAGATTTCTTAAAGCAAGACTGGCATGTTTTTACCAGAATTCCTGCATTTTAATAGGGTTTGCTGTTATCCGTGGTTTCCAGGATCCACGGTAAGTCCAGGAACTGAACCCCCAAGGATATGGGGGGTCCAACTGTCATTAAGAACTCAGTATGATGACACTATGTTCGGAGTTCCAAAGATATGCTGCATGCTATTTTTACATAATGATTTCTTGCCCCAGAGTTTCAAAATGTGTTTGTGTTTACACAGTGCTGCAACAAACTGGCATGGCTATTACCCCTGGAATTAAAAAAACAAGCAAGCAAGCAAAGTCTCTGGGTCTAAAGCTGGTAACTTGAGGCTGAATAAGTCTTCACATGGTGCTGAGCTGCTTGAAGATAGATAGTACATGGGCCATCACCTCCACTACACAATATTCAGTGTTGGTGTGCAAACTGAATACTAAGAAGGGTTAACTGCTGTTGCTGCTATAGAAACAGAGCTTCAGATATTCTGCTATGGAAGAGAATTACTGGTGGTAAGATCCAGACTAAGCCGGGTCTGCATATGACTGAAGGCAAACTGTTTCAAGCAATCCAGCAATGCTCCCTTATGTATTTTTGCTTCAGGGGTCAAATGTGCAAAGCACTCAGGCATGAATTAGAAATGCAGATTTTTAAAAACAGGTTGGCAAGTATCTCCATGTCAGACCATTCTTTAAAAATCCTTGCTTAGTATATTTCTTAATCTCCAGGGTGTACTGCAAATATGTCTTCACAATAACTCCCTGACCCAATAGAGAACTGCTTTATTATTCCAAGGGAGGAAGCTTTCAACTGCTGTTGATGGAAAGCTATTTGCACACAATGTGGTTTTTACTGCTCAGTCAGTTAATTGGATAATCTAGTCTTATTGAAGCAATGTGAATTTAATTGTCCAGATTATCTGTAATCTTAACTTCATATTATCTTCATTTTATGTTCATACCATACTTTGACCCCTAAGTAAGGATATGAAAGAAAAAGTAAGAAAGATCTAACCACATTGTTACATAATACATCTAAGTGACAAATATTCTCATCAACATGGCATAACCTGACTTCTCTCTTTGCCTGCCTGCTAAATCAGTTGGGATTTTCTTTAAATACCACCACATGATAGATGTGGGCATTTTCTTCTCGCCCAGCAAGTTTTCTCCCAGCAGTCCATAAAGCTGCTGTGTGTCAAAAACAAACAAGCAAGCAAGCAAGCAAGCAAGCAAACAAACAAACAGGCTCCTGCTTTATTGACTTGTTTGACATAAAACATGAACCACTTCCTCTTTGATGAATGGTGATAAATAATGACCCGGAAAGTGTACTGTGGTCTCCAGTGTACTTAATGTGCTCAGATTTTGGCTCTGGGAAATGAACAGGATATCGACAGGATATGATTTCCCAGCAGTGTTTGAGGGAAGAAGGCACTCTTGTGTACCTAGTTTAAAAAATTATGCTATAACCTTGAACCATCTTGGAATACTCTTGGCAGTGCCACAGTTTTGCTAAGCTGGTATGGTTCTCATTCCTTCCCATGTTTTTATTTTAAAGAAATACCCAGGGTTTCTAGCAGGATAGGTGCTTGCTATTCTGAATAAATTTTACAACAGTGAAGTAGCTAATTACAGTCTATCCCTTATCTGCAGGGGTTCAGTTCCCTGACTTACCAGAGATACCAAAAACTGTGAATAACAGTGAACCCCATTAAAATGAAGGACTTTGGTAAAAACATACCACTGAGTTGTGTTGGAGGATCTAGAAGATGTCTAGAGAGGACACCCCATATTCTAGCACAGTTCTATGGTTTGTGTCCCTATTTTGTATCCTGTGGATAACTGAAATCGCAGATATTGGTTCCACCCATATGGGGGCCTGACTGTATGTACACTGACTTAGATCCAGGTTGGTGCCACAAACATTAACCTGTGTAGTTAGTGGGGAAATAATCCATTCCTTTTGTCTAAACTTGGTCCCTATTATGTGGTGAATAGCTTCTTGACATGTGAGATCATCGATAGCCTTGGTAGATCACAGTCTATAATTTTCTGTCCCCATCTGTAAAATAGGAATTATAATGATCTACATTTATTATTTTATTTATTTATTTCATTTATATGCCACTTTTCTCCTGGAGTGGGACCTAAGGTGTCTCACAGAAGAAATCAGTTGAAACCTGACTATATAATTTTAAAACAATTAAGATAATCATATTTAAAACAGTATAAAATTATTTTTAAAAGTATATTTTAAAAAGTATATTTTAAAAAACACACCACACATCCCAATAAGGAACCTCCCTGGGAGTGATTACATATTAAAAGCCTGCTTAAACAAAAAGATCTTTGCTTGATGTTGAAAGGAAAGCAGGGAGTGGGCTAGCCTAGCCTCCAGCAGAAGGGAGTTCCAGAGCGTGGGAGCAGCCACTGAGAAGATTCTCTTTCATGTCCTCACTAAACAAGCTTGTGATGGTGGTGGGACCTTCTCTTGTAATCAGCTTAGAACTCTTGCAAGTTCATGGGGATGGATATGGTTCTTCAGGTAGTCCGGACCTAAGCCTTATAGGGCTTCATAGGTCATGACCAGCACTTTAAATTGTGCCCCAAAATGGGCCAGTAGTCAGTGAAGCTGTTTTAACAAGGGAGTTATATGTTCCCTATAACTGGCTACAGCTAGCCTTCTGGCCACAACTTTTTGGACCCACTGAAGTTTCCTCCCAGTTTTAACCGCGTGTAGAGTACCATTATACTAGTCCAAACAGGATATAATCAAGGCATGTGTCACCGTAGCCAGATCTGACATCTCATGGAATAGGTGCAGCCGGCGCACTAGTTTTAGCTGTGCAAATGCAAGGTTATGGCAAGGTTAACCTTTTATATACTATACTAGCTAGACCCAGCGTACCATATGTCATTAAAAAAAACACCCTGAAACAAGCCAGTAGACCTTACGCCCGGTTGCCTGGGTCCCATAGAAATGGCAGCAGCAGTATTCCCCCCTGCTGCTGCCACCACCAGTTGACTGCCTAGGTCCTGTCACAGTGGCTGCTGGGTCTGTCACAGTGGGAATAAAACTGCTATTACTGTGTAGACGTAATTCATAAGTGAGAATTGTGCAGCTCTGAGACATTGGTGAATTGGAAAGACTTGAAGCTTGACTTGAGACTTGAAGTAAAATGTATTTATTTATTTATACCTCGCTCTTCAGCCACAAAGGCTATCAGAGTGGCTTACAAATGGTATGCAAAATAACAGGATTACACATGCCAAATAGTTTGATTATTGCTTACATATACATAGGGATCTTCCAAATTACTGCTTTGGCTTGAATGACAGAATCCCTTTAGAATATCAGTTATTTAATCTCAGCAAATGTGCAGAAGAGAGGAAGGCAAAAAAAAACCCCTATGCTTTACATTTTTTTTGCATTTCTGAATCCAAAATTAAATTAAATTAATTAAAGATTATTATAACATATCATTATTGTAGTGTCCAAGATTCAAAGAGAATCTCTAAGTGTCCATCTTACTTCAGGGAATAAGTCAAATCCCTGTCTCTCTCTGGCTTTTCTTCACAAACGAAGATTCAGGAAAGACTCATACCGCGCTTTCTGCAAGCGCGTTGATTACTAAAAAGGCCAATCCAAGATAAACAAGTCCGGTTGCAGAAAGCACAGCAGAAGGTCTCCTTGGGTGATGTTTCTGGGTTGTGATTCTTTCTGTGTTGTCGTTTCTCTTCAAGACTTGTTTGGTGTGAGTTCTCAAATAAGGCTGCAGCATTCTGGATAGTGTGTCTCCATGCCTCCGATGTGAGGTCAGGGCGGACCATTGTTGGTGATCAATTTGGCTGAGCCTGAGATGTTGTTTCAGGGAGTCCTTGTATCGCTTTTTTGGAGCGCCCCTCTTACGCTGACCTGTGGTGAGTTCACCGTAGAGTACTATTTTTGGGAGGCGATGGTCCTCCATCCTAGTAATGTGCCCTGCCCAGAGCAGCTGTGTTCTCAATATCATGGCCTCAATGCTGGTGATCCCTGCTTGCTCAAGGACGTCACATAGTCAGTCCAGTGTATATTTAGGATTGTGCGTATACAGCGCTGATGAAAGCGTTCGAGGAGTTGTAAGTGGTGGCGATAGGTGACCCATGTTTCAGACCCATAAAGGAGAATAGACAGTACACAGGAGTACCAAACTCATAACTAATGTACAGGCTTTCTTTGCAAATTATTAAATGCTTCACAATGCAATCTACCTTCCAGTCCCATTCTGCTAAGGACAGTAAGCCTTGCAGCACTGCACCTTATCAGTTTCCATCAGAAATGCAGAAGGCAAAATCACCAGTTTACAAGCACCAGATTGTCTTGGGCACGCCATTAGCAAATCGGCCTCATCATATAATGAGGTACAGTAAAATTAACAATCTGTGCAATGGAAGAGGTTTTCTTTTCTTCTTGTCATTCCAGCACTGACTTTCAGATGAAACAGCTGGTGTATGGTCCATACTCCATTCAGTAAGACAGAAAGGCAGACAATACTTGAATACAACAGCACCAATGCCTTCATGGCCTGCCTCTCAAAGGGGGCAGTACACAATAGGAACAGTGTATTCTAGCAATAGATCAAGGGGACATTGTTTCAGGCAATGAGCTATAGAGAGGACCAGGGGAGGATAGATTAGTCAGCTTTTTGGTTCCAGTCTCCTGCCAGAAGCAGCGGTGCCACTAGGTAATTTCTTTAGACCCTAGAACATTGGGGGCGCATGTTCTCCTGGAGTTTACTATACAGAGGAAAGGGGAAGCCAAGTGTAATCAGACACACATTCTATGAGACTTTACATTCTCTTTACATAGACTTACATAGACTTCAAGAAAGCTGATTTCCATAAACTTAGGGAAATACTAATCCTGTGGTCAGGAATACTAAAAGAGAAGAGAGTTCATGATGGATGGGAGTTTCTTAAAACTGAGATAATAAAGGCACAATTTCAAAGAATTCCAATGAGGAGGAAAAATGGGAGGTGTCTAAAGAAACCAGGATGGATGTCTAAAGAACTTTCCACCGAGCTAAGATTTAAAAGTAATATGTACAAGAAATGGAAAAGGGGGGGAAATCTCCAAAGAAGAATTCAAACAAATAGCCAGATGTTTAGGGAGAAAGTTAAAAAAGCTAAAGCACAAGAGAAGTTCAGGTTTGCTAGAGACATTAAAAACAAACACTTTTTTGGGTTATATCCATAGCAAAAGAAGAACAAGGAAATGGAAGGCCATTTCATGCAGAAGATGGCAAAATGTTAACAGGGGACAGAGAAAAGGAAAACAGTACACAACCTGGAGAAAATGGGCAAGATGATGCATTAGGGGAAATGCAGCAAAGTGGTGGTACAGGAATACCTAGATATTCTAAATGAATTAAAGTCTCCAGAGTCAGATGAATGACATCCAAGGGTATTAAGAGAACTGGCAAAAGTAATCTCAGAACCATTAGCAATAATCTATGAGAATTCCTTGAGAACAGAAGTCCCAGCAGACTGGAGGAAGGCAAACGTTCCTGTCTTCAAAAGGAGAAAAAAGGAGGACTGAAACAATTACCGCCTACTCAGCCTGACCTCAATACCAGGGCATTGTCTAGATGGAGAAAAAACTCCTTATAGAATTTGAGAATACTTTTGTCCCAATGAGATCCCATGGTGATTTGCCATTTTTGGAAGGAGGTGGGGATTGCAAAAACTGTGTGAGAAAAGCTTTCACGTCTTTTCCCAAAGTTTTTAAAAATGCATGAAAATGCACCTTATCACCCACTTCGACAACTGATTCTCAGTGCAGCCCATTCTGGAAGTGGAAAGCTGATTGGTCGGATGGGCACATGGGGTGGGCTTGGCAGCAACGAAGTGGCTGGAACTGCTTTTTTTTTTTTTTTTTTTTTTTTGCGGTAGCAATCGTGTGCATTTTTGCAGCGGTAAAGCGGTAAACAGATTTTTAAGCAGAAGGTCACACTGCTGCACCTTAGATTTAAAGTTTTTTAAAAAAAACCCTCTGTGCAGCGGTGGCAACTTGTGGAGCACAATAATGTGAGTAACTCACTTGCAACCACCATCTTGATTTGCAGACATGCCTCCATGTGAACTTTGTGAACAAACATGGATAACTTTGCATACCAGTGATCTTGCAAAAAAAAAAAAAACTGGAGACAAATGAATGCTGCTGTGATTTTGCGTGAATGCGCAGCAATCCACATTATAGCACCTCATCTAGACAAGCCCCAGGAATGATTCTAGAGGAGACAATTAAACAGACAGTCTGTAAGCACTTAGAAAAGAATGCCATGATCACTAAAAGTTAACATGAGTTTCTGAAAAACAAGTCATGCCAGTCTAATCTTGTCTCTGTTTTCTTTTTATAGAGCTACAAGCTTGGTAGATGAAGGGAATGCTGTGGATGTAGCATATCTTGATTTCAGTAAGGTCTTTGACAAAGTCCCCCATGACTAGTGGGGTGCCACAGGGTTCTGTCCTGGGCCCTGTGCTATTCAACATCTTTATAAATAACTTGGAGGATGGAATAGAGGGCATGCTTTTCAAATTTGCATGTGACATCAATTTAGGAGGGGTAATTAATACCCCAGAGCACAGGATCAGAATTCAAAATGGCCTTAGACTAGAGAGCTGGGCCAAAACAAACAAAATGAATTTCAACAGGGATAAATGTAAGGCTTCAACAGGGAGACACTACACTTAGGCAGAAAAAAATGAAATGTACAGATATAGGATGGGTGACACCTGGCTGTATGGTCATCTGTTGGGGGTGCATTGATTGTGTACTTCTGCATGGCAGGGGGTTGGACTGTATGGCCCGTGTGGTCTTTTCCAACTCTATGATTCGGTCTCCTTCCTGGAGTGTGGTGAAGAAGTGCTTTAGATTGCCCTCTGTATTACTTCAGCTAACATTTCTCCTTCCTTTCCATTTCTACTGCTTGCTTTACAGCAACTTCTGTGCTGACAATACATTTGAGGAAAAAAACCCCAAAGCAAGCAAACAACAGTATCTGCCAGCCCTGATAGATGAAAGAAAGACAGGCTCCGAGCACATGCGATTTTGCATTTCAAATTCACTTTAATCCTGAGTCCAAGAATGAAGTGCTGCTTAGAACTAGCTTTCCCTGATGCTAAGCACATCTAACTTGGGAATAAACAGCATTTTGTTGTGGGAAAGCACAATACATTTTAATTTTTTTAAAAAAAGAATAACAATAGAAGAAGTCTCTGCAACCACATGCTTGCTCAGCTACCCCCACCCTGAGTGAAGCCTGGCCTGTATGCCACTGCCTCTGTTACCTACTGTTCTCTCGGATGGGGCTAAACTGTGGGCCTGGGGCCTCAATCCTGGAGCCAAGCTCTGGCTGTCCCACTGGTCTGGAACAAGCCCCCCCCCCTTATTACCTTAATCTGTTCTTCTCAAAAGAATATGAATGGTAACCAAACTTATGATAGTCATTCCTTCAATTTCACTGTTCAGTGTGCCTCCCAGAGAAACTGCATTCACCTAAAGTAATACAAGTCACCCCCACCCTGCGTATCTGTGGAAGATACAATCCTGAAACTGTGGATAATAGCAAACCTTATTAAAATAAAGGGACTTCTAGTACAAATATACCATAGAGTTGTGTTGGAGGACCTAGCAGTTCCTAGGGAGGACACCTCTCTAAGCATTTTCCAGCATGACTCTATGGTATGTGTCCCTATTTTTTCAGTCATTGATAACTGAAACCATGGATATTGGTTCTGCAGACAGAGGGGGCAATCTGTATTACCAAAAGCGTCTTCAACTTGCTGTAAAAGATTTTCGCCACCACCATACACTTCCCCTAGGCAATTTGTCTTCATGATTCATTCTCAGTTTGGTGAGTTCTTCTTAAAGTGCAACCTAAATCTTTTGGAGTGCAGTTTGATTGCATTAAGAATTGGGCTTGCCCAGACTTTGCATGGAGGTCAATGGCAATTGATCCTTTGTAAACAACTTTCCATGTATTTTTTAATTATTATTTTACTCTTTCTTGGGGCATAAGGATGTTTTCCTCATTCTGAAGTATTTTTGGGAGCTCCTGGCATAACCGAAGATGTTTTATTCCCACTCCTCAGGTTAGTTTAAATTAACCCAATACTTTGTGAAATTAAATGTATCTGTACTTGTCTATGTGCTTGTATTGCCTTGGAAGCAGTAAAGATGGTCACTGCCAAGTAAACACAGCTATTGGTTCCAGGACATAGATTCAACAAAGATCAAGAGAGGGAAAGAAGAATGTCAGATTCTAATGCTTAACTAGTGTAATATTGCTAAAGCACTTTAGCATGTTAACTATAACTCCTGAATAATAATAATAAAAAAGGCTCAGTGGAAGTTGGTGAAAATCAGTTTCTGAAATGCTATCTGAGATTGGATGTTACCTGAGACTGGGGGGGGGGCAAGGGCACAAAGGGAGGGAGGGAAGGAAACCTGGGGTATTTCAAGAAAGAGATTGGATGCAAACCTATGAATATGCAGGTACAAGCAGAGCAAAACAAATGGGAAAGTCTTGATGCTTCCTGAGATTTATTTACCCATCTGGCAGTACCCTTAGTCTTCTCCATGCTAAAATACATTGGTTGTCCACATTCCCTTCACAGAAACTTCAGAATGAACTGGAGCTTTTCGAAAGCAAGTCTTGCCATAGCACCTGAAACTGAGTTGGGCTCCCTCTGAAGTTCTGGAGTGATTCAGATGGACATAAAAGTACAAGGTGACTATAAAAGTTGGTACTCCCCACCCCAACCAAGTTTTCCATACAAGGAACATGGAAGATTGTGGGAAGAGGAAAGCGATAAGGAAGTGGAGTTTCCTGACTAACCACTCTAATTTCCAAGTAGGGGTAATTTCACCAAGGCTCTTCATTTTATTTCCAACCACAGAACTTTGGGGAAGGATGAACTTGTTAGAGGTGGTTCCTGTATGTTCACTGCACTTTTATAATGGTGTAGCTGTGGCACCACAGACAGCAGCGTGACCCAGGGCCTCCAGGCATGGATTAAGGGCCAGCACTAACTGGGAAACGCCTGTCCACATTGCGGCCTGCTCCTGACACAATAGCTGTTCTAGGCATGTGGTCATTCATTGCATCTCTCCACAACCTGAGTCAAGCACAAGAACACTTTCTCTCTGGGTGCCAGTATAGGGAGACCAGTGACACCAACTCCCTCCTAGGTTTTATGTCTGCAAATTTTAATAAGCAGCCACACAGCAGCTAGGGGACAAAGCAGAGTAAGGAATGGAGTTTGTCACCTCTTCTGCTTTCCCACTGCTTTAATGTCAAGGCCAGGGTGGGATGAGACAATTCAGAATGGCTGTTTCAGCATGGCACTGTTCTGCTTGCCTATCACTTGATAATTGAAATGCAATCAAAACCATTTCTCTTTGTTTGGGATTGTCTTGCAAAACTATCTGGGTAAAGGTTATTGATAATTGATAACAACCCTTACCTTAACCGTAACACTTACCCAAATGGTTTTGCAAGACAATCCCAAACAAACAGAAGTGGTTTTGACAGCATTGTCTTGACAAAATTATCAATTATCAAACTGCTATGCTGAAATGGCCATGAACTGGCTGTGCTGAAACATTAGACCCAGCCCAGGGCTGGCTAGTGGATCTGCTGCTGCCAAATTCAGGATTTGTAAGGGTTTGGGATTTCCAGAAGAGTTGGCAAGGAGTGAATCTTACATTCACGCTATCTCTCTCTCTGTCTCTCTGGCTTTTCTTTGCAAACAAAGATTCAGGAAGGACTCATCCCATGCTTTCTGCAAGCGCACTGATGACTGAAAAGGCCAATCCGAGATAAACATGTCCGGTTGCAGAAAGCACAGGACAATAACACACTATACATGTGTTTTATATATATGGCTAAGGGATGCAAACATAATAACTATGCATTTAGTAGTTAATCAGATAGGCCTCTAGCAAATAATAATAATGCAACTTTCAATCATTGCCATTTTTCTAGCAAGTAGGACAAGGTCAGCTCACACTGTAAAGGTAATAATATTTCTATCCTAGTATGCCAGGAAAACAGATTCTTTGTTAGAATGAGGGAATTCTCTCTCTCTTTGCCTGTGAAAATTTCAACCTTTTCCAGAACAAGGGAAAGAGGCTATTTAAAGATCAGGGGAAAAACAGGCTGATGGTTTTGCCCCAAGAGGGTGTGTTTCCGCTGCAGTCCAGCCTGGGGACCTGATGCACTGGGGCAAGGTCTAGTTCATCTTGTGGAGCCTGATGAGCTGAAGGGGCACAAACTAACTTTGCCTTTAGGTTTTATTGCTGCATCCCCCTTAACATCTTTATGTAATCAATAAACAATCATTTTGGTGCACCTGCGACTTCATTCCATTTTGACAGACCCTCAAGCCTTAGTTGGCCTGGGAACTGAGTGGATCAGGGCCCTGGAAACATTATGAGCTGCTGGAAACAAACTGCAGCTGCACCAGGTTGAACAGGAGATCTGCTGGTGGTGAACTCTGGTTTGGCCCCAGCAGAACTCCCATTCAACTCAGAGCAGTGGTAAAGTTCAGATTATACTCCCCACCTTCATAGTGGTGCATCCATCAATTACCCTAGTCAAGTCTAGTAATGAACTAGGCAAAGAATGGGAAGGACATCCCTCCCACCAGCTGAAGGAATAAAGAGTGGTTGGGTGGTGCTCCGAGGGCTCTTATAAGCAGAAAGGTTGTTAAACTGGCACCCCGTGGCAGATGGTGACTCTGATGTCAACAGGGTGGTGAATCCACCCTGGGTTTTTATCTGCATTTTAGAGGAGGTGTCCAAAGTGCTGAACCTGTTTTGGATATGGGGCTATGCATGTGGGATAGCTCTTTTAAAGTGTAGATCAAAACCTGGAGTGGATTCACTGCCCCACTGGCATGGAAGCCACCAGCCACCACTGATTACACTAAGCAGTGTGTTTGTGTAAGACAGTCACATAACAAAGGACACAGCAGATCGACTCCCAAAGGGCAATTGAAAACCTCCACCCTTTAAAGACAGCCATTATATTATGTAGTGGCATAAACTCTATAGTGAACATTTTAAAAGAAATATTTTCTCAATAAACTGCCATCCAATAAACAGCAGCACCATGCCATATTCAACTTGTAACTCCCCCTCCCACACTTCATACAGGTGTTGCCTGGTGCAGATAAGTTGATTTGAACAAAATTCATTAATTTGTTTGGCTACAAGTCATGTTTGGGAGCACCTTTTTCAATCTACATAGCCTGTATTCAGACATTGCTTCCCTTTTATTAGTAACACTGATCACCTTGGACAAATAACCTCATCTTTCTTCTGAGTTCTACATTTTATGAGACAGAAACCCTCTTATGCTCATCTTGTATAACAAGCCCTTTCTCTTTGCTTCACGTTCGTGATGGGCACTGTACATGCTATCGTAAGAAGTAATTGGTATGATGCAATTTGTGCTATTTTTAAACCGCTCTCTTGAATTTCTCTGCCACACAAATATGCAATTATTTCTAATCTCAGCAGAAGATTGTCTTCTCCCCTTCTCCAGTCACACACACAACTCCATAATTTTTCATCTGAGAAGGACCATTTAATTGAAAATGAAGTGCTAGATCATATCATCAAAGTATTGTCAGATAATTAGATTCATGTCCTAGGCATGAGTATTCCATTCGCTACGTCTCCTTGTATGGATTTGCCATTTTGAGCTTCATGGGAAAGAATATCCAAGCAGGATCCTTGTAAGCATCTAAAACAGGGTTGGGCAACTTCTGGTCTTCTAGACACTGCCGGGCTGCAATTCCCATTATCTTCCCCTTTAGTTGTGTTGACAAGGGCTGATGGGAGTTGTAGCCCAGCAACATCTGGCAGGCCACAAGTTGCCCACCTTGAACATTCTTATTTTTAACTAAGTCATACTTTCCAAGAGTTCATAGATGAAAATGGGGACATGTGGGGCCAAGTGACATCAGAGTGGTCAAAACGGCAAAAGTTATTAATGAGGAAGAACTCAAAAGCTGAGATAGGCTGCTGCAGTTCGCTTTTGCTTGAACCTATTGGGAAGAACAGGATCCTGTCCTCCCCTCCCCTCTCTATCCTCCTGAGTTAATAAACTACTGGCAAAATTCTGTATGACCATTATGTCCTCTATGACCACTGTAAGCAGCTGCTGGGATCGATGATTGTCCATTCCTCTCTTGATTGAGAAACAGCTACCTGATGATCGTGCCCCCTCCTGTGAGAAATCTTCAGCATGGCAGGCAGAAAAAGGACCCCTGTCACAAATCCCCCTCATGGCAAAGATTGCTTGCACATGGGAAGGTAGGAACATCAGGCAGATGCTTCTGGATCAACAGGGGAATGGACCCCTATCAATCCCAGCAGCTGCTTATCAGTAAGTGGGGCTTGGGGGACTTTCAGTGTCCCTACGTAGCCCCTAAATTAGGGGCTACCTAGGGATCATGAATACATACCAGTTATGAAAGTGTAACTGTAGGCTTGCAGCAAAGGAAGTAAACTGAGGATGAAGGGGGGATATGAGAGGAGGAGAGAGAAGCTGGGACATTTGAAAAGTAGCTGAAAAAGTGGGGTGATAGAAGATTAATCAGGACGCGCCCTGCCAAATCAGGACAGTTGGCGAGTATAGTAAGTATGAACATTTTTTCTGTCCAGAATATTTCTTGGGACCATGTCATCACCTCAGGCTTCAAAACAATCAAATGGACACCTCCTATATATCCAGTTGCTTTTGTTCCCTTCAGCCTCTAGTGTTCCTTCTACCCGTGCTTCTTCCTCTCTACACCACAGGCAGCAGTACTACATGGACCAGCACGAACCAAGCCAGAGTGGTGCCTGTAGCTGGATGGTTCCATTTCCAGCATAGTTCAAAATGTGCACAAAGCTGCAGTCTTGATACAACTTCAGAAGGGACCTAAGTGGCACTTGGACTCCATCTAATCATTTTGGGGTGTGGTTAGGACTTGTAATAGAAACTGTGTGAGTGTCCTTCCCCAGAAGAAGCCTTTTGTGTGAAGCAGCTCCTGAACAATTGTAGCAGTGTCAACTGTGTCAGTTCAGCCCATTGAAATAACTGTCAGCATTTCCTGGGAGACCACCCTGCATTTGGTAGGTCACATTTTTGGTTTTAAAACCTCAGTATAGGCTTCTGAAAAGAAGGTGGCAAAATGGAGTATGTCTGTCTGCAAAACAGCTTGCACAGTGCTATTGATGTTACAAATGGGAAGGCAAGACAGTTACTTTTGAACGCTTTCCAAATGGAATTGCTTCTCTTCTCAGCGCTTCCCTAAATAACGGATGAGTTGATGGAACTTTCTGTTCACGGTGGCTTTCCCTTGCTCTGGGAACCTGCCAACTACTCTTGGAACTTAGCTTAGGTCTTAATTCATATGAATATTAAGTCCTAGAAGACACTTACTCTAGAATCTTTGGCTTGAATAGTGCATCCTGGAACAAGGCCAAGGCTCCTGGTTTGTTGAGCTGGGGTGTTCAGGCTGGAGTTTTGCCATTCTATTGGGAGTCTTGCCACATAGTGGCAAGATTATTGTTCCGAGTCCTTTGTAAGAATCCAGGTTCTGGGTGTTATGCCTGCTGTTCCTGGCCTTCTCTTTCTTCCTCTTCAGAGATTTTGGTCTTGCATCATGGAACACACTGAAGAAATCTAGCAAATCACTGAAGTGCAAAAGGATTTATGGCAAATTATCTTTTCCACAAAATTGTACTATGTCAAAGTTTTATGGTTCTTGGTTTATGCATTCTTGCCAGTTGTTGCCATCTAGTTTGCTGAATGGTCATATAGATTGTTACCTGGCTTACATTGCCTCCCTCCAATAATTCATAATTTGGCTTATTAGACACTTCATGTGGTTTTCATTAGACCAGGGCAACCCAAACATAGGGGCTAATGAAGGTCACTAGGCCCTACGAAGGTGTCTTGGAAATTCCCCTGAATCAAACATGCCCAGGACATGATTAAGCGAAGCTCCCCTTAGACAGTTGTTAGGGAGCAATGTTGGAAAATATAATTTGCAGTCCAATAAGTGGAAATGGTTTTGCTACTAAAGGGTTAACTAAGAAGCTATAAGAGATGAGATGATGTAACTTCCTGAGGTTTTCCTATTGGAGATCTGGAATGAAGGGGAGTGTCTTAAGTTTCCTTCTTTGTTCCAGAAGCCATGCTCCTTTAAAAAACCACATGGCCTTTGAACTGAGAGGACCCCAGCCAGTGGAGTCCTGAATACTGTTTTGTAACAGTGTAGTTTTTAAGCATTTTTAAGTAGTTTTAGTTTATTTTGATGGAGTTTCTTATACCTGCCAAGAATGAGCTCTCTAACTGTGAGTAAAGAAGTTTTTGTACTTTTTAAACTAACTTTTGAGTCTTGAGTGGTTATTTTGTTAGTTAAACAACTTGGGAAAAGACAAAGGGTGTTTGGTTATTTACTAAGCTGTGGTTTTATATGTATGCTAACAATCTAACGCTACATGCTGCTGCGTTTGTTTGGAACTAATAATAATAATAATAATAAAATTTATTTATATCCCGCAGCTTACAACAATAAAATAATACACAGTATAAAACAGTTCAAAATCCCTTCCCCCCTTAAAACATTGTTAAATTAATACAAATTAAAATCAATATATAATACAGTTTATTCAAAACCCCTTTGAGCAAGCAGCATCAGTTTGGAGGTCCAGAAGCAACCTCCAGAGGGGGTTCCTGAGGCTGGGGTTAGCTATTCTGGAAAAGCCTGCCTGAAGAGAACCGTCTTGACAGCCTTTTTAAAGCTGTCTAATGATGTCAATAGGCGGATCTCATCCGGCAGGCCGTTCCACAATTTGGGGGCAACAGCTGAGAAAGCCCTCTGGGAGGTAGTCGCCAGCCTAGGTCTTTGTGGCTGCAACAAATTCCTCCCAGAGGACCGGAGAGCGCGGGGAGGATTATAAGGGAGAAGGCGGTCCCTGAGATAGCTTGGGCCCAAGCCATTTAGGGCTTTAAAGGTGATAACCAACACCTTGTACTGGGCCCGGAAGCTGATAGGCAGCCATTGTTTAACTCTGGAGAACTCACTCAACCATTGCTCTACAAGCAAAACACCCCTTAAGGGTATGATATTGGGTATATATATTACCCCAGATCATAACCAAAGTGTGCAGAGTTTCCCCATGCTGTTACTCTGCCAGTTTGCTGTGTCACCATGTGCACAGTTCTTCAGATGCCATTACTCTGCTGGTTTGCTGCCACACCCTCAGATCCAAATCTGAGTCTTTCTCTGCTGCATGAATCTCTGCTCTCCAGACAGGCAATTATAGCCCATTCCCCAAAGATATTCCTCTATCCAAATATGTCCTCCTAATTCTTAGCTAGCCTTGTGTGATTGCTTGTGAACGTGAGTGAACGTGTGAATGTTTCTGTGGTTATTTTCCAATAAAATAATTTTAATTTTATTCTGGCTTGGAATCTTGTCAGTTAGTACTAGTATATACAGGCGTAAAGACCCCAAAGTTATCCAACCTCTTGCAGTCATACCTTTGAGCTAATTAAAATTTCCTAATATAATATTGTAACTCAAGGTCACGAGTGGGTCCCATGGACCCCATGCAATTTGGGTAACAAGATGAAGTATATATCTTTAAATCCAAAAGGTAAACAATTCTCATCAGGAGTCAGTTGGTCTGGAAAATTATATTCCATAGAAAAAAAGAATGTACCTGCCTTAGATAGGTCAGTGGTTGCAACAGCTCATATTATTTGCTCCATGCGATATCATCCTGGGGGAAATGCAGCATGGAGGTTTTAAGAAAACATGATCTAGCTCACACATTCCTTTGCCAACATTCATCTCTTTTTCTGGAAATACCTAGACACTTCTGTGAGTTGGGATTTATTGGGTGTTTCTCTTTAATTCCCAGGCAAGCAAGAGATGCATTAGTTTAAAGTGTCTAATAAAATTTTAGGCACTAAATAGCCTAAAGGCACGAGATCCTGTCTGATCTTGGAAACTAAGCAGGGCTAGCCCTGGTTAGTACATGGATGGGACACTGCCAATGAATACAAGTTGCTATAGGCTATATTTCAGAGGAAGGAACTGATAAAACAAACCAGCTATCATAGATCCAAAGAAATCTGCTCCAGATTCTATTCATCCCCTACAGATTCTCCCTTCTGACTTTTCCCACCTTGTTAATCAATATACAACGCAGGTCTTCCTGGTTTTTCTTCTTAAAAAGAAAGAAAGAAAGAGAAAAAAGGAAGGAAGGAAAGAAGGAAGTAAGAACCCAATTGCATACAATTAGAATAAAGTGGCAGCAGTGTGCATGCTGGATATCTTGGGAGGGAATACATTCTCAGAACACAGTCTGGAAGCTGGGGCTGCATTCCTTAACAGCTGCTGCAATCAGGGCCGGTTTAAGGCACCAGTAGAGTCAGCAGCCGCAGGGGGCGCCATCATTGGGGGGGGGTGTAGTAACCCTTCTCCTGCAAAAACATTATTAGCAATAATCTGAATATCCTGTACGGTGAATAGCTTAGGTTGGGTTAGGTTACATTGACCTGAGATAAACATATGGGCCCCCCAAAATAAAGCATTGCAGGGGGCCCCAAAATTCTGTAAACTGGTCCTGGCTGCAATATTCCTGGAGAAGAATGGAACTGGGCAAAGAGACCTAAGAAATTGCATGGAGGAATCAGCTTTCCTTACAGACACACACACACACACACACACACACAGAGAGAGAGAGAGAGAGAGAGAGAGAGAGAGAGAATGGTTATGCCACAGTCCCTCTAAAGGGGGAAAAGGGTGAAAGAATACTGTAATCCTTTCCTGAAGCCATTCTAAGTTGGAAAACAAACTTGTCCGCCAAAAATTTTCTCCAGATTTGTAGCAGCTGAATTTAGCTGCCGTAATGCTACCTTCTTTACAGAACATTTTTCTGGTTTATGAAGATCAGAGATCCCCCCTCCCCAATCTGTAAACAGGTATGCTGAAGGCAGGTCATGATTAAGGTGATGGAAAGGGAAAGAAAACTCTAAATGAAGACATCGAAAAACAAGAGAGAGAGGATTATATGTGTGCTAGCTGTGCAGAATGATGATCAAGGCAATGCCTCCTGCAAAAGTGTTTCACTTTTGGAGAGTGACTGAAAGATGGCTTGACTGAGAAGAAGTAGATAAAGCACAGTGCTAGATCAATGCCCAGCAGAAGTGGGGGACATTTGTGGAAAGATAGATTACATTGGTTCAGTGGAAACTGGGCCATTTTGCAAAACCAGTACAGTTTTCTTCTCATACCTGGAAAAGGGTGGTAAGAAAGATATATGTCTCAAAACAGAGCAGAGGGTTATGTTTACTAGAAGCAGGAAGGGATGAGTGTTGGGACTGAACAAAAGGCTAAAGACTGTCTGTACCACAGAGGAGAAAACAAAGGAGACATTCCAGTCCCAGCTGACACATAGCAGATGTGTAATTGCAGTTGCTTGGAGAAAACATATTCCACAGGGGACATCTTTAATATGGCCTATGGGGCACTGTTTCTTTCTAGTGTTTGCAAGTTCTGGGCAGCACCAGGATGAGCTGATTGTTTTTGCTTTTTTGCTTGTCAGAGTCACCCTGGGCAATGGTGCTGGCACAGCTGCTCAGCTGGAAATGTACCCTCTTTGCCTTGCAGGGGGGTGTCTCCCTTATTGCAAGCAGTTGGTGGACTGCTTGTCTACTTACAGAGCACTTCCAGCTCAGAAGCAGTTCTGGTGGTGATGTGATTTGTCAACACCCACCCCGAGTGACACGACTTACAGCCCTTGGGGGTGAGCAGAAACAGCCCTTTCCAGATGTAGCACACACACCAAAAATAGAAGGAAGGCTACATCAGCAGACTGCAGACTGCATAGATCAGAAGGCTATGCTTGTAGATGGCAGTCCTCCATCCTAAAATATCACCTTAAAGTATGATGCCAAAAAAAAAGGTTACATTCAGGATTGCAGTCCTAGTTAGAATTTAAATGTGTAACATCAAAGCTACTTTTTGATCATTACAGATATGTCAGTTAACAAAGCCTCTAAAGAAGCACCTCTTTACAGATCTTTTTATAAAATCTTTTTTCTTGCCCAGACCCCCCCTTTCCTCCTTTTCCTCCATCTTGCTGACTGTTTTTTTTTTTTTTTTAATCAGTATTGAACTCAAAGGATGGTGAAGAAGGACTGGAGAAACACAGACTTTTGGCATCAGATTGCAACAGGCATGTCTGCTGTAAACAAGGCAATAAAGCTTGAACTGGAAAAGTGTGATTGTATTGTAGCCAATCCTACTGTAGCTGTGTGCCTGCCTACAATAGGCAGAGTAAACAGCAGGTGCCTCCGGACAGGACCAGTTTAAGGAATTTTGAGGCCCCCTGCAATACTTTATTTTTGGGGCCCCATATGTTTATCTTAGGTCAATGGAGCCTAACTCAACCTAAGCTATTCACAGTACAGGATATTCAGATTATTACTATTGAACAACTTGTGTTATATACATTAACATACAACAAATATGTAAGCACGCAACAAACCACTAGTGCTTTAAGAATGGGAGTTTACGTCCATGATTTGGCATGGGCAAGATTTCCGCGGTTTTTGTGAGGAGATGCGAGCACACATAAAACTCCAAAAAACCCTTAATTAATAAAGTAAATGAACACACAAGCACTGAAACAAACATAAAAACATGCAAACTAAAGGGGACAGTTCATAAAAAGAGTGTCCTGTGCTTCATTTTCGCATTCTCACCTGGAGGTTTTCTCTCTGAGGACCGCCCATTCATGCTGCGATCTTACGATTACAATGGGATGTGTTTTTGCATGCAGTCAATCACATGAAAAAAGTGCTATTGATGATCTATTGATGGCTTCTCCCATCAATTAGAACGGATGCCCTTTTTGCGGCTGGAGCACGAAGTAATAACATGAAGATGGTGACTTTGTGCAATCGCGGGGCCCATTTGCGGCCGTTCTACCCTGACGTCATAATCCTGCCATTTTTGCCATGGCTGATAATGCCCTGAGTTTCACTGAGTGTTACATGTAAATAATGTGCCAGATTCACTTTTTAGCTCTTTCCTTTTCTCAGCTCATGAAGCAAGCTGAAAGATAAATTTGTAAGGATGAATGAAAGAAGTAAAAATGGAAGAACCAAGAATTTAAAGTGATACAAAACCCCTTCAGAGTGGCAGTATCTCAGCTACTCTCTCTCCACAACCTACTCACTTATTGGGGAGGGGGGGGGGTAGGCAATCTTTGGCCCTACAGATACTTTGCATTTCACCTCCCGGAAGCCACAGCAAGTATTGTGGAGGATGAGAAGGGATTGTGAATAGAGCTGCTATATCTCCAGGCACCTCCCAAACTCTCTGGGAATAAATCCCCACCCCCAGGCCACAGACAAGGTAAAGGAATTCCAGTTAGGTAAACTATACTACTCAACAATACAAAACAAAAATGTTCAGTTGGGTGGGCTGCAGCCAGGTAGCCAGCTACTGCAAAGTCTGGCTGGTTGAAATGATCTGGGAGGCAGGTCTTTGATGCTCCCTTCCACCTCCCAACCTGAAGTCAGCAGCAGAGCTCTCAGCAAGGCATCCTGCCTTAGCATGTTCATGCAAAACAGGAAAAGCTGGGCTTCATGGGAGCATCTTCAAAACAGTAAAGACACTGGCTGCCAGTTTGTTTCTGGGCACAATTCAAAATATTGGTTATGATCTATAAAGGTTTATACGGCTCAGGTCCAGGCTATTTGGCAGACTGTGGGGTTGTCTAAATGGTAAAAATACTCCTTGTTGAATTTGAGGAGAAGCCTGCCCGTCTTAATGGGAATCCACATTGTTATGCCATATTTGGAAGGAGAGGGGCCAAAATAGCAAAAACACCAAGGGAAAAGCCTTCACAGCTTTTACCAGAGTTTTTGAAAATCATCGAGGCGGGGGTGCGCATCCCCCCTTGTTAGGACAGTGATTCGATAGGAATTGTTGTCTGAGTGTACAGGAAGCATGACCCCGATTGGCTGGACAAGCGTGTTGACAGGGCAAGTGCCCGCAGCCACCATTTTTTGCTTTTAACAAGCAATCAGGGATCACCGCCCTAGGATAGGGAAGGGAGGAGGGCTCTCTCATCCTCTTCTCCCTCCCCCTCCCATTTTGCTGTCATCGCTGCCGCTGGGACGGGGAAGGGAGGAGGGCTCTCTCGTTTTGGCTGTCACCCTGGATGCAAAGCTTATGGGGGCTGCTGGAGGCAAAAACACCATTAAGAGAAGTTGCAGCTGCTGCGACTTGCTATTACTGTGGAGCACTACTCCCATCCCCCATAGATAGAGCCAGAATCTCCCTATATGCATCTGACAGGACCCTGAGATTACCAGGAAATGCCCTTCTCAACTTGTGAATTGCTTTGAGTCCCAGGTTTCTAGGGGAAAGCAGGATGGGGATGGTGGTGGTAGTAGTAGTGGTGGTGATGATGATAATAGCCTGACTAATAATGGATAACAATTCATTAATAATTAATGAACAATAATTATTAATTAATAATAATTATTCAAGAAAGGCAGCTAGTTTGGTGGTGTGATTCAGTGTGCAGATAACAAGCAGTTTTGGGGGCTGGACTGTCACAGCTGTGGGTTAAAGAACCAGGAAGGAATGTGAGAGCCTGCTAAGAAAGAAAAGCAGGTCTTATGCAGTAAATTACTCTCCCCCCCCCCCCAGTTTCTAATTCATTCTCTTTCCAACACCCTCTGGGCTGCTTAATCTTTTCCCAACTCAGAGCCAGAAGATCAAACATGCCACTTTAGTTGCAGGAGGGAGGGGGGAGGTTCAAGAAATTTACAAGCTAGAGCTCTGCCACTTTGCTTTCAAACAGTTTACCAGAAAGAAGGCTCAGTTGCCTTCATTTGATCTGGTGATTTGGCTAGTGATCAAGCTCCCTGTCTTCCTACTCCTGCAAGCTGTTGTGCTGAGACCACCTCCTGAGTATTAGCTCACAGAAAGTAGAATTGCATGGAAAACATAGAAAAAGAGATCTGGATCTCTGTGATTAATCAGATGTGCAGAAGGGACTTTATCAGTGAAACATTACCAGTAGATCATGGGATAAATGGAGGAATTGCAGTCATAACCACCTGTAATATATTAGGATTTGGGGGGGGGGGCGGGAATTAGGATTTTTTTTTATTTGAATAAGACCATTCTGCTGAAAAATACACTCGACCACAAAAGGCCATAATGATAACACAAAATAAATTGTTTTCCTCTTTTCTTACTAATACAAAAATAAAACTATCTATCCTAACACTAATACATTTTCCCTCTTAATCTAAACACACTATAATCACTCTTTTTTCTTTTCCAATAAACATTATATTTACACATTACAATTATACATATTTGGAAAAGAAAAAATTAATAAAAGATTAATAAAAATAATAATACAAAACAATACAACAACAACAATAATAAAATATTTATTTAAAGATAACCTTTAAGTTATTGCTGGTGTTGTCTCATTAAACCATGGCCAAAATGTTTTCCAATGATGGTTTGGCAATTTCTCTTTTTCACTCACAGCTAAATTTTGAATTATGTTCTTAACATAAGCAGTGCCTTTTACATCCTGCAGATTTTGACTCTCTACCTCCCTTTGTCTTTGGAAAAATAATCCCAACATCACATAGAGGTTTACCAGGTGCACCGTGGATCAGGGCACTGTCCAAAAACTCACAGCTGGGGAACCAGACTCCTTCCTCTTCCTCTTTTGGCCCACTGACTTTCTGGGTCCCCTGACACCCTCCGGAGGTTCGGTCCCCGAAAGCACTGTCTCCTAAACCTGTTGTGCCAAATCTGGCTAATCCAGGACCCGGGCCACCTCCTCCCATGTTTCCCGGGTGCTCGGGCAGTCCTGGGCAAAATGCCTGATCATCTCCTTTTGTGCCACACCACTCAAAATCTCAGCCTTTTTACATTTCAGACAAGGACAAGTCTGCTAATGCTCTGTGGTCCACAGTTTCCTTCCCCTCAGATTAAGAACCTGATGGTAGAGCCTCCACCTCAAGTCCCACAACTTTTTGAGGACCCTTTTGTCCATGAAATACTCAGTTGGGCTAGTCTGGTGCCTTAGGTATTCTGATAAATCTGGTTTGGCCTGACGTTTTTGAAAACATGGGTTAATGTAAATCTCCTCCACTATTTTCCTGTACAAAACTCTCTTGACGCTCTGACCTGGCCTGTCTTCCCCCTTCAACTCCTCAGCATGAATTCTATATTTCTTTAGGTAAAAAACATAGCCTCTCAAATAATCTGGTGCTTTCAATTTTTCAGGCAAAGAAAACCTAAAACTTAATGAGCCTTCCTCCCACCAAGTCTTTCCCCATCTAGTCCCCATCCAGCACTCACAAAACAAAACTAGCCAACCCTGAGGTTGAATCAAACCCTTTTGCAACTGAGAAACTCTCCCAAAATTTTGGGCAGAAAAGATGGCGATGAACTTAGGTCCCAGGGCTGGGAAATCCAGGCCCCCTTGTTCTACCTTCCCATAATCCACTGTTCTTGTCAGGGGGAACGTGGCCATTCCCCAAAGGAACTTGAAGAGAATGCAATCAGGTTCTTTAATCACTGAATCTGGAGGTGGGAAAATGGTCACCAAGTTGGCTGCTACCGGAAGCAGGTAGTTATTTACCAAAGTGGCTCTCTGGTAAATGGTCAGCTTCCATCTCTGCCAGAGGGCCACCTTCTCCTTCACTTTTTCCAACCAGCGATACCAATTTTCTTTCCATCCCTCAGGAGACACTGCAAAGTTAGTCCCAGGATCTTCAGCATCCCTATAAAACAATTTAACTAAAGCAATAAAAATCTTTTTGGCACTCCCTTCCACTTGAGGGCTTCCCATAGGAAAGTGTGATCTACATTGTCAAAAGCTTTCATCTGGCCGACCTGTAGGATTTGACCAGTCCAAGCTGCCTCCTTCTGAGTCAGAACATTTCCCGAAACAAAGTCTACCATAGTCCTACCTGGCACAGCACTGGACTGTGCTTCCATCCCTATAATATATTAGGGGTGCAAAGTTTGGAAAAGTGTCTTTTCTTGCCTTACAAATCCCATCATCCAATCCCATGGGCTAAACTACAGCTGGGGACATACAATTGCGGCAAGACAGCAGGCTAGAGTGATAAAGTCCTGGGTCTCAATCAGGATCCCCAGAAGGCACCTGTACCTTCAGTGGTTGTATAGAAGAGGAAATTACAGCAGGGATTGCTTGTTACTGACTGTGTGACAAGCAGCTTCTGCTGAAATTTCCTCTGCTGTACAACTATTAAAGATACAAGAATCCTCTCCAGTTTTCATCCTGGCAACCCAAGCCTCAATAGATGGAAGAGGCTAACTCTAGGTTTTGTTGATGGTTGGCATCTAGATTCCTATAGTCCTGGTAGTGATTGTTAGGTTCATACTTATTATAGAATAAATCTGGTGTGTGCAAGTACTTTTACAGTGGTAAAAGTACTTTTCTGCTTCTGTTGTACCTCTGCCACTCAGTTTTCCTGATGTCAAGTAGTTGTCCTAATTAACTTCAGCAAAACAGGTGTTTAACTACATTACTCCACAAAATATACTGATAGTCAAGTGCATAACCAAAAGAGCCAGTTGTTAGAAGTTGAATATTCATTAAAGATTTTCCTGTGTAGACTATTTCACTATGTCTAAGCAACAAAGAGACAAACAAAAACCAAAGGGAGCCATTAAGGAAACGTTATAACAATACATATGGTTTCCACTGCTTGATACAATTTCCCATCATGCCATTAAGCCTAGGCAATGCACTGAGATGTCTGGAACTGTCAAAACCTACTGAACCAGTTCATTGACTTCCTGAAATCTCTTTAATAATTTAGATGCAGACAGACTCTCCCAAGGCCCATCTTATACAGTGCTAAGAGGGCAGAGGTTTGTATACCATTTTCACATTTTCAATTGGCTTACTAAACACAGAAGTAATAAAGGGTTTGCATTTTTACTGAAAACACCATTTCTTCTATCCCTGCACAGTTGGCAACTGGACCATGTTGAAATGAGACAGCCCTGCTTTATTTTGGCACCTGTTCCCTTCTAAAAAGGTCTAAATCTGCATGTGTTTGAAGCGAATCCTGTGATGGCAGCTTCATCTGGTACTTACAAATGCAAGCTTCCTTTATTAAAAGAGACAATCACTACTAGCACATCAATTTTGCCAATATTACTGCTGCTGTTGGCTGGAGGAGTTCTGCTGCTGTTGGTGGAGGAGTTCATGCCATCACTCGCTTTCTATGACTAAGAGGCACACATTTTAGTGCACTTTAATGAGGATGGGCTAGAGCAGTAATTTTATAGAAATACATTTGTATTCCCATCTACTTAAGGAATGTAAACTTTCTCGCCTCCTATTTGTCTTTATTTTAGGGAGATGTCCATGGGGGGATGAGGAAGAAAACAAAACCAATATACAAAACATTTGAAAGACAAAATAAATGGAAGGGATGCAGAAAGGACAATAGTGTGTAAATACATAAGTTGTGTGAAAGCATATGCAAAACCAACATGTAGAATTCCATTTTACTTCCCCAGCCAGATATTCGTCTTTCATTCTCAGAGGGAAACTGGATTGCTGCCTTTAAAGCATGGCATTCCACTGTGTTCCAAAAACATATGTGAGTTAGCAAGATTTGCAAGTTCAATGTTGGCCCTGGCCTTGAGGTTTCTGGGCCAAACCTTGAGACCTTGAGATGGCCCCAGCTGGTGTCATTTACTGTTATACTTTAAGTTACAACTGGCTTGTCCTTCAAACACGCCACCCTATTCTGCTTTGGTCAGACTTCACCTGGAATACTGTGTCCAGTTCTAGGCACAGCAATTCAAAAAGGATATTAACAAGCGGAATGTGTCCAGAGGAGGGCAACCAAAATGGTGGGAGGTCTGGAAGCCATGCCCTATGAGGAGTGGCTTAGGCAGTTGGGCATGTTTAGTCTGGAGAAGAGAAGGTTAAGAGGTGGGATGGTAGCCATGTTGAACTATTTGAAGGGATGTCATACTGAGGATGGAGCAAGCTTGTTTTCTGCTGCTCCAGAGCCTAGGACACAGAGCAGTTGATTCAAACTACAAAAAGAGAGATCCACCTAAATATTAGGAAGAAATTCCTAATAGTTGTTTGACAGTGGAGTAAACTGCCTTGGAGTGTGGTGGAGACTCCTTCCTTGCAAGTTTTTATACAGAGATTGGATGGCCATCTGTTGAGAGTGTCTTTATGCATGGCAGGGGGTTGAACTGGATGGCCCTTGTGGTGTCTTCCAACTTTATGATTTTATGATTCTGTAATGAATGGGAGTAACTGAGGAGAAATTATATGGATTGCGTGTTGAGCAGTGAGATGCAAAATGTATTGGAAAAGTTATTGCAAGTTAGTTGGAAGGGAAATTAACTGGCCTTTGCTAGTTGATTCTAATAATTGTGTCAAAATGTCTATAGATCAGGGAAAGGAGTCATATGAAGCTCCAGAGGTTGTTGGGCTGCAAATCTATCATCTATCAATCATCTATACAAGAAAAGAGATTCCACCTAAGCTTTAGGAAGAACTTTCTGATGATAAGAGCTGTTTGGCAGTGGAATGCACTGCCACGAAGTGTGGTGGATTCTCCTTCTTTGGAGTTTTTTAAGCAGAGGCTGGATGGCCATCTGTTGGGAATGCTTTGATTGTTTATTCCTGCATGGCAGAGGGTTGGACTGGATGGCCCTTGTGGTCTCTTCCAACTCTATGATTCTATAAACGTATGTTCCAGTTAGGAAATTAAGACAGAAATCTTAGCTAAAGGGTCTGTTCCCTGACCAAGCTGAAATGAGGGGGATTATTATTTCTCATCTACTTAGGGCACTAAAATGCTAGTCTACTTGCTTCTAGCAAGAAGTTGGATGGCGAGTAGAACAGAAGGTGAGCCCTGGCACCACAACAACTAGCTGGGAAGGTGGAAGCTAACTAATTAAATAAGTAGACACACACCCCCAGAGAGTTTCTGCAAGCAGCAGCAACAGGTCAGTTGAGCCTTGCCAAATCCACACTACACAAATAGTCCAGTTTGAAATTGGATTATTTGTCATGGCTTCTTCCTATGGAATCCTGAGATTCATAGTTTGGTGAGGCACCAGCACTCTGGCTAATGTCACACTGCAGAAATAATGCAGTTTGACACTGCTTTAACTGCTGTGGCTCAATCCTATGGGATTCTGGGATTTGTAGTTTTGTGAGATATTTAGCCTTCTCAGTCAGAGAGCTATGGGGCCACAAGAAACTACCAGTCCCAGGATTCCATAGATGGAGCTATGACAATTAAAACAGTGTTAAACTGTATTATTTCTGCAGTGTGGCAGCAGCCTTTGGCAGAGAAGGTTAAAGACTTTGTCCCTATAAATCCCAGGATTCCAGAGGAAGGAGCCATGGCAAATAATCCAGTTTCAAATGGGATTATTAGTGTAGTGTAGTGTAGAGAACACAGCTGCGCTGGGCAGGGCACATTTCTAGGATGGAGGACCATCGCCTCCCAAAAATAGTACTCTACGGTGAATTTGCCACGCGTCAGCGTAAGAGGGGCACTCCAAAAAAGCGTCTTTCCTGAATCTTCATTTGCGAAGAAAAGCCAGAGAGATTAGTGTAGTGTGGATTTGACCCTGGAAATTGTAGCAAGCTCTTGCTCTACCACTTGAGATTTACATACAGGTCTTGTCTAGAGCTCAGCCTACTGACACTAGAGAATTTATACTCTTATCTCCCACCTGACAATGACCCACAAAAAGACGAAGACTCAGTGCCAAGCCTTGAGATCTGGCAATCCTATTTGCCTCACTGTAATGTGTTTCATTTCACATTCCATTTCCTGACTATCAGTGGTCAGTGTATTTGGGGTGTGCATCTTCACTCTGTGTTGAACAACTCTGAACCATTTACCCCACTGGCCCAACTGTAGACTTATCTATCTATCTATCTATCTATCTATCTATCTCCCACCTTTATCCCAATATATGGACTCAAGGTGGCTAACAGTGAATTTAAAACAATACACAAACATTAAAAATATAAATATAAATATGAAATTAAAAAAACAGATTAAACAATGTACACTATTAAAACATTTAAAAACATTAAAAATATTAAAAGTACAATAAAACTACTGTATATATACCTTAAAAATCAAACTGCAGAGCAGATTTTTTCCTTTTTAAAGAGAGTGGAGCTATCCCATCTCATCCTGCCCTAACTCTTTTCTTAAACCTTCCTCCTTAACAGAAAATCCTTAAATCCTACCCCCGCCCAACGGCTTCCTGCCCTCGTTGCCACACAACCAGTATTGTCTAGCAAGCATGGTCATGCCTGCTGTAATTTTAAAAAAGCTATGGGTAACCCCTAGGGTGGAGAAACCCTAAAGAAGGGGCTGCACTTACTAGTTCAGTTCAGAGAGAGTTGGAAAGGAGAGGAACTGCAGTTATCAGGGGAAAAGATTAGGCCCTATTCACTTTCAATAAGGTAGTAGGATTTTAAATTATGGATTTAGGAAGTTAACAAACTATAGTGGAATTTCTGTTATGCATTTGCATTTATTTTGTATCTTTTATTTAGGGATGTAAGGTGTGTGACCAAGGCTGCAATACTGCTAAGCAGCATAGATAGAAGATTCCTACCATAAAGTCCTGCTCTGGCCCCTCATTGGATAGGTGGAACTTTGGGGACAGTAGATATGTGTTCAATTTAGTATACAATTTGTTGCATTGTTTGCAAAATATTGGACTTAAATTATGATTGTGTTTGCAAAGTTTATTTATAATTGGTTCCATGGAACCCGGAAAGAGCACAACCATTCCGTAAACACAACCGTTTCAAACTTGGGATCCTGAATTTTATCCTCACCCTTAACATGAGTACATGATGTGACAGGTAGGGAAGTTTAAAAAGAGAGGGAGGAATTGGGGAAGAGGGACACACCCAGACTCCTGGAGTCACCTATGACAACCAAAATGACACCCGAAACAGCACATCCAGGATGGAACAGAATCTATGCAGGCTTTGTGAATGCACAAAGATAAGGAACTGTATATCAGGATCAGTCTCAGACATGACTTTTTCCTGCCAGAAGATGAATGATGCATGGAGACAGCAGGTCCCATGCCCTCCTCCCATCATGGTGGATGGGGATCAGCATTTTGAGGTGGAGGAGATTTTGGACTCTAGGCTCCACAAAGGACACTTAGGACATTTTCAGACATGGAAAAACAGCTTCTTGCCACCCAAGCAGCCTCCGGAACAGTATCGAGGCTGCTGCGTGGCACGGGTCCATTTTGGACGACACCGTTTCTCTCTCGGCGTTGTCCGTGACTGTTGCGGCCAGCACTGGAGGCGGCCGCGCTATTTTTTACTCACGAAAGTTGTCTGTGAGTAAAAAATAGTGCGGCCGCCTCCAGTGCTGGCTGCAACAGTCACGGATGACGCCAAGAGAAAAACGGCGTCGTCCAAAATGGGCCCTTGCCACACAGCAGCCTTGATATTGTTCCGGAGGCTGCTTGTGCGGCAAGAAGCTGTTTTTCCGTGTCTGAAAATGTCCTTACAATATTTCATCCACTGGAAGGACTTACCCTTCGTTGAGAGGGAGTAGGTAGGTGCTAGGCATGTTATGTCTTTGAGATTGTTGAAAGCTTTTCATTGGACGTATTGGGAAAAGCTGGGACCCTGGGTGAGGCCTCGGGGGGAGGAATGTCTTTGGGGGAGCCGGATGTCAGGATCAGTCTCAGACATTCAAGTCACCATGTTGCAAGTTCAATTCCAGAGGGCTCCAAGGTTCACTCAGCCTTCCATCCTTTTGTAGGTCAGTAAAATGAGTACCCAGCTTGTGGGGGCAATTAGCTAACACACATTGGAAACTGCTTAATGCAGTGTAGATGTGTAAATTGCTATTACATAAAACAATTTGTAAGCCACTCTGACAGACTTGTGGCTGAAGAGCGGGGTATAAATAACTAATAAATAAAAAAAAACACACAAAAACACACAAAAAACATGTCCTTTCCCTGCCAAATTCAGTTCTATTGTACAACTTTGTGGCTAATTGCATTTGCATTCCTCTGTGCTTGCTAACGAGGATGTAGTCTAACAGTGGAAAGGGAGTCTGTGCTCTATGTCTGTAACAGTCTGAGAAGACTGGCACCTGGATTCAGCTTTGGGAAAAGTAGGTTGAGCCTGGATACATGGGAACTGAGAATGGGGAGGATGGATAGCCAATGACTGTATAGCCCTCCAGATTTTGTAGATGGTAGAATGCTTTTAGTATACTGCTTGTTAGTTAGGTTTCATTCCGAGCAACAAATTTGTAGGTTTAGCTCTTTGGATTACTGTGACAATAAAGTTTTCTGTTTTTAACTCTGAAACTGCTGGTCACTGAGTCTGGGGAAGCAGCTACATGGCACTGTACCTGATTGTTGTAGTTTTAATTTCCTGATTTATTTCAGAATGAAAATCTTGCTGGATATGATGGGAATGAAAGCAAAGTTGGCCAGACCAAAGTGTGCATTTTATGAATTCTGAATGAGAACGTATGAAAATCCTTTCACACAAAATGTCATATCTCTCTGGTCTGATTTTATCCTTGGTTATCCAACATCATGGTGTTATAGTCTTACAGGTTTTAAGCACATAGACTTTGTATTCCTGGGAGAGATGGTTTTGTAAGAAAGTCTTGACTCTGTTCCAAGAATGTCATTGGGTTGGTGCAAATCGAACTAACAAAATGATGTAGAGGCTTTTTGCACTAAAAAAATGAAATGCAGTGAGTGTTAAGGGAAATAATATGAATAGGCAGCATTTTAACTACCCACTAAAAAAGAGAAACATCACTATGTGCCTTGCTTCCACTCTTCATCATTTCCTCTCCCCCCACCCCCACCGGAAACATTTATAATATAAAATGTGTGCTTTATTTGATTTTGTATCTACAGTATTTAGTAGATTGCAATTTATGAAAGGTTTTCCACACTTAGAGAAATAATTGTATTTGCTTGTGAAATATAGCCACCCAAAGGTGAGCTGTTAAACAAAGCACAGCAAAATCACCTGAAAGGTTTTCAGGAAATAATCACTCTTTATTCCACTATTATCTCATTGGAATAGGGGTGCTGGATCAGAAGCATCAACAGGCCCCAAGATTTCAGAGCCAAAACCTGGGGCCTAGTGATTGCCCCAGGCAGGACCGGCTTAACCATACTGCCAAATCAGCATCTGCGGGGGGCCCACACAGGCAGGGGACCCCATCCCGACCTAACCTTCCTCCTGAAAAAACCTCCTGCTGGCTTTAAAAAAACCAACCAAATAGAAAGAGAAAGAGAAAGACAGAGCTTTCTTTGTGCGGCTGATTCTGGAGGGAGTTTGTTGCTCCCTCCCCACTCCTCCCCAGATCATCATCAAAAGGCAAGCCAGCCAGGCACGTGTGTCAGAGAGGGTGAGTGTGTGTGAGAGAGGGGGGGGAGGGAGGGGGGTCATCTCGTTCTCCCCTGCTCTCTCTTCAGAAAGGCTTTCTTTCTTTTTTAAATCCCCCCTCTCTCTCCTTTCCTTCCTTCTTTCTTTGCCTCCCTTCTTTCTGACTTTTTATCATGCTTTCTTTCTTTCTTTTTCTTTCTTTCCTTCCTAACTTCCACATAGATCCCCTCCACCCCATCTTTCCAGCTGCTCTTAACCTGTCCTGGTTTCTCTCCCCTGCCTCCCTTTCCCCCTTGGTCTTCAGCTTCCTCCCCTTCCTGCCAACTGAGTTCAGCCTGCAAAAGGAATTTGTATGTGTTTGCCTATGTGCCTTCAAGTCATTTCTGACTAAGGCAAACCTACCATGGGGTTTTCTAGGCAAGGTGTGTTCAAAGGGGGTGTGCCTTTGCCTTCCTTTGAGGCTGAGAGAGTGTGACTTGCCCAAGGTCACCCAGTGGGTATTCATGGCTGAGGAAGGATGCAAACCCTGGTCTCCACAGTCATAGTGCAATCCTGAAACTTCTACAACAGTCTAGCTCTTTTAACAGAAGAATATAAAGAATATAAATAAAAATTTGGAGTAATATTACTGGGAACAATGGTTGTATTGTTGTCACTAAAACACCAGTATCCCATTAGTGCTATGTGAGAGCCATTGGGCTAAGCAGTGGTTCTTAACTTTTTCTTTACCAGGGACACCCTTTAAATATCTTTTGTTGCCCCAAGACTTAACTCAAGATTTAAAACCCTAATAATAATAGCTAACAACAACAATACAATTACACCATCCATTAACCTTTCCCTCAGAGGCACTCTTGCTTCTTCCTGCATGTTTGTGGCTGGAGTGGATTGAATGGCAATGTGCAGGCCAAGCCAGCCAGCCTTTGCCTTGGTTCCTGTCATGTGGCTGTTCCACTACAGGGAGGAGGTAGGCCAAACAGCCTTCAAGCCTTTGTGGACCCCCTGTGAGGATATTATAGAATCATAGAATTGTAGAATTGGAAGAGACCACAAGGGCCATCCAGTCCAACCTCCTACCATACAGGAAATCATGATCTGTATCTGTCAGCATCCCTGACAGATGGCCATCCAGCCTCTGTTCAAAAACCACTGGGCTAGAGATTGCTGCAAAAGGAACAATGCAACCAGACCTTGAGAAGGGTGCTGGCAGGGGGATTCTGAGAGGTGTAATCCAAAAGTAACTTCCCCAGGCTCTGAACGCAGCCTAGAATCATAGAATCACAGGGCTGGAAGGGACCCCAACAGCCACCCCATCCAATCAGCTTCTGCCCTGCAGGAACACACAATCAAAGCCCTCAGGACAGATGGCCATCCAGCCTCTCTTAAAAACCTCCGAAGAAGGAGACTCCACCACACTCCCAGGCAGCGTATGCCACTATAGAAACAGCTCTTACCATCATGAACTTCTTCCTAATGTTTAGGTAGAATCTCTTTTCCTGGAGTTTGAACCCTTTGCTCCATGTCCTAGTCTCTGGAGCAGCAGAAAACAAGCTTGCTCCATCCTCAGTATGACATCCCTTCAAATATTTAAACATGGCTATCATGTCACCTCTCAACCTTCTCTTCTCGAGACTAAATATACCCAGTTCCCTAATCTGCTCCGCATAGGGCATAATGGCTTCCAGACCTCCCACCATCCTGGTTGCCCTCCTCTGGACACATTCTAGCTTGTCCATATCCTTCTTGAATTGTTGTGCCCAGAACTGGACACAGTCTTCCAGGTGAGGTCTGACCAAAGCAGAATACAGTGGCCCTATTCTGTCCCTTGATCTAGACACTATACTCCTATTAATGCAGCCTAGAATCACATTGGCATTGTTTGCTGCTGCATCACACTGCTAACTCATGTTTAGCTTGTAGTCTACTTTCTTTTCTTTTCTTTTCTTTTTTTTTTGAGGAAATCTACACCATTACGTTAATTGCTAATTAACAAAAATATTTTGTTAGTGCCTATAATAGAGTTTTTAAACTACATTATTGGTGGCAAATTATGTAATACAGTAGCCCCCCCTTATCCACTGGGGATTGGTTCTGTGTGGGCATGGATTCTGAAAACTGTGGATAATAGTGAACATCATTGAAAATAATGGGACTTCTGGTTTAAAATACCATAGTGTTGCCTTGGAGGGCCTAGAAAATGGCTAGGGAGGACATATTTTCTAGGAAGACTCTATGGTGGGTGTGCTGTTTTATGTCCCATGGATAATGAATCCGTGGATATGGGAGTCCTACTGTAATCTGAAATCCTGTACTGTGAATAGGTTAGGTTACATTGACCTGAGATAAACATATGGGCCCCCCAAAATAAAGCATTGCAGGGGGCCCCAAAATTCCTTAAACTGGCCCTGGCCCCAGATGATGTCACGGGGGCAAGCAGAAACAGGGGACAGCCCCTGGTGAAGCCATTTGTGTATGAGATATATTAAGCAGCAACCACAGTTGCTCAAAGCATACCATTGAGATAAAAAAAAAAAAACCCTGAACAAACAACAACCCTATAGTGTCTAGCAAATAAAAAAAAATTATTTGGCTTGAAGTTAATTTTTCTAAACTTTGTATGGAACGAAAAGCTGTTCAACACTTTTGGACAACACCAATTTAAAGAACACATGGAGTTTATAATCCAATCAAACCATTTTTCTTTGCTTTGAACAGAAAAAAAGAAACTTCCCCCTGTTCTTTTAACCATAGCCTCGTGACTCCCTTTTGAAACAGCTTCATTGACTACTGATCTGTTTCCCAGCACAGTTCAAAGTGCTGGTTATGACCTATGAAGCTTTATATGGCTTCGGTCCAGAAAATTCATATCTCCTCACATGAGCCTGCCTAAATCTTACACTCTTTGGTTTTCTCTCTTTGTCCTAACCCCCTTCCAGGCTTATCTAGTTAGGACATAGGAGGAAGCCTTCTCAGTGACTGTGGCTTTGGAACTCCCTCCCAAGGGAGGCTTGGTTGGTGCCCTCTCTGCTCTCTTTTTACCATCTGGCAAAGGCCTTCCTTTTTAAACAGGCCTTCAGTCTTTAACTGGTTGGGCTAGAAGGATGAGCAATGGGTGTGCTGTTTTTAATATGTATTAAGTGCTTTATGTGTTTTCCTGGTTTTAAATTAATGTCTTCATGTTTTAATTGGATTGTTTAATGCTTTTAAAATTTGTATGCCACATATTTTAACTATTTTGCTTAACTTATATATGTAAGACACCTTGGGTTCCATTTTGAGAGAAAAGCAGGGTACCAATCAATCAATCAATCAAACAAACAAACAGTAAGCTTATCTCTAACCTCCCCTCTTGCCTTTCCCCAGTGCCTTCTTTCATCAGAGGAGCATTGTGAGGTGACCACCTCAGTGAGCAGAACACTGAAGCAACACATTGCATTTCTCCTACCTCTCTGGGGGACTGTGTGCTGCTGCCTTGCTTCTGTTGCTGTGCTCCTAATTTGCCCCACCCGTTTCTTCCCTGTCCCAAGACTTACTGCATGCCTCGGTAATGCCTCCCTCTCTTGTTCTTTGTATTGGACTGCTGCATCTCCCACACCCTTCCCTCTTTTGTTCACCTAGTGACACCACATCTCCCTCCCTTGCACCTTGGTCCTCACTGGTCCTACAAGGTCTGTCTATTAAATAATGAGACCGTGTTAGTGACTTGCATTTAAAAAAATAATTTTTTTAAAAAAGGCTTGGGATCCAGGTCAGGAGATGGTCCAAATGGGCACCAAGTGGTGTGCCTAAATCGTGTCTTTCTGTATGAGAGGGGGTTGGACTGGATGGCCCTTGTGGTGTCTTCCAACTTTATGATTTTATGATTCTATAATGAATGGGAGCAACCAAAGAGCAATTATATGGATTGGGTGTTGAGCAGTGAGGTGCAAAATGTATTGGAAAAGTTACTGCAAGTTAGTTGGAAGGGAAATTAACTGGCCTTTGACAGTTGATTCTAGTAATTGTGTCAAAATGTCTATAGATCAGGGAAATGAGTCATATGAAGCTCCAAAGATTGTTGGGCTGCAACTTCATCCGTTTCATCTGTTATGAATCTGGATGTTCCAGTGCTCTCATTCTCCCCTCCCCCATCCTTCTCATCAATCATCTATAGCCCACCCCACAACTCTACTGTTGACTGTGCATATGATCAAGTAATATCTGTGGTTATTTCATTTTATTTTTTGCAACCCAGTACTCTTTTCATTAACTTTGAATTTCAAATGTTTAGGTAGCAATCAACTTAACCTCAAGTCTTATATGATTTCCAGCTCAGCCACAAATATGGAAACAGATGACACACCACACGATTAAAGTCTTGCGGCTGTTCCCTATTTGAACTGCTTGGGCTTAAAATATCCAGCAACAGGAACAACAAATCTCTCTTTATTTAGTTATGATGAGATAAGTGGATCTCCCTCTGCTATTCCATCACCTTCTTCTCTCCTCCACCCTGTGTCTTACCTTCCTTCTCTGTTAAATATTAACAGACTCACACAAAATCTCACCATCCTTTTTTCTATTGCTGATGGATGACATTTGGGTTGCATTCTTTTGTTCCATGAAGGAATTGAGTATATTTGAATGGTTGTTAAGGAAGCCTTATTAACATGATTTCTGTCTTTCCTTATAAATTACATTTGTTTGTCTGTGCCTTCAAGTCATCTGTTGACTTCTGGTGACCTCATGAATTTCATAGGGTTTTCTTAGGCAAAGAATACTCTGAAGTGGTTTGTTATTTCCCTCCTCTGAAATATAGCCTACAGCACCTGGTATTCCTCGGTGGTCTCCCATCCAAGTACTAACCAGCCCTGACCCTGCTTAGTTTCAAAGATCAGATGGGATCTGGTGTCTTCAGGGTCTCTTGCTTCCTCATTTTAGCCAGTCTCTCAACTGGTTTTACTAGACATGTAAAATTTCTGAAAACGTTTGAAGCCATGGGGTGGGGGTGGGCAGTTCTTTTCTGGGAAAGATGGAAATTTTCAGAAAAATTGAATAATGCAATATTAGCACCCTTTAAAGGCTGAAAGTCACTTTGTTGCTTTAGGAATTTAAAATGCATTATATATATCTTGGTATGGCATTGAAGTATATTATCTGGTATATTAGAAGTACAGTTTATTCAGAAAATTATTACAAATTAAGTTTACTTTTAAAACTGTTACTTGGTGCCCTGGTGGCACAGTGGTTAAATGTCAGTACTGCAGCCACGAGGTTGTGAGTTCTATCCTACAGGGTTCCAGGGTTGACTCAGCCTTCCATCCTTCCGTAGGTTGGTAAAATGAGTACCCAGCTTGTAGGGGGCAATTAGCTAACACATTGTAAACTGCTTAGGGAGTGCTTTGCCATTGATAAGCAGTATAGAAATAGAAGTGCTATTGCTATTGCTATTACAAATGGTACTACCAGATCCCACAAGAGAGCCTTTGTCTCTCATCCAAACACAGAGAAGGAATTCAGTTCTAGAACTGAATCTTTCTAGCTAACTCTCTGTCCCTCCCCATAACTTTAAATAGGTGTCTTATTCCAGTGTTTAGAAAGAGGTCTGTCTTGTTCCTTTTGTTAAGCCCCTGATCTCCCATCTGGATAGTCAGACACAAAGCCATAGGGAGAAGCACAGTCATAGTAATCTGTATCAGCATAGCCAAGCACATGATGTTTTGCATTCTATCATTATTTCTTTTGTTCAGAACACTGTGTGCACAGTGTAAATGAAGTGTGGGATGGACGCAGCAGTGAATCAACCAGTTATTCAGCTAATTTAACTAGTCAGGCCAGATCCGCCCCCTCCACCCCAGCTTCCAAAAATAATTTTGCCTCTCAGGTTTGCATATGAGCCCCCAGTCCTCAAAGTTCTCCACCAGTATTAAGTCACATTTGCTTTCAGGATAGCAAGGGAGATGGGGTGATAATGGATCACTTTGTTAAGACTAAAGCAATAACTGAAAACAGATTCTCTGCAAATCCTGCCTGGGCAATAGTAATACTGAATAATTCATCAAATGCACCATTCAGTACAAATGACTCCGGCAGTACTAATGAGCCAGTCTGCAAAGCTAAGTTGGATTTGTATTCAGGTTTTATTTTAGGGATGGGGAGGGCACTCAATATAATTCACTAGTGAGGATGCTTTCAGGGTGCTGTGCCCATCTTGGGGCACCAAATTTCAAAGCAGATATTGACAAACTGCTGCAGATGTAGGGAAGAGGAGTACAAACAATGATAAGGTACTTGGAATGGAAGTCTTATGACTAAATGCTCATGACGTATTTAGATTAAGAATATAGAATAGGTTTAAGAAAACAACTTGAAGGTGTATGATACAGTTCCCCAACTGATGATAAGCAGATCTAGTTTCCTAATAGCTTGCATCAGGCCAAGTTGGAAGGAACCAGAAGATCTGGTCCAGTCCCTGCCAGGACAGTAACCCACAATGAAAGAATCTCTCACCAGTGGCCATCCAAACTCTGTTTAAAAAACTCTAACAAAAATGAACCCACCACTTTCAAAAAGGATATTGACAAATTGGAGCGTGTCCAGAGGAGGGCGACTAAAATGGTGAAAGGTCTGGAAACCACGCCTTATGAGGAGAGACTTAGGGAGCTGGGTATGTTTAGCCTGGGAAAAAGACGGTTAAGAGGCGATATGATAGCCCTGTTTAAGTATTTGAAGGGATGTCACTCTGAGGATGGAGCAGGCTTGTTTTCTGCTGCTCCAGAAACTGGAACACGGAGCAATGGATGCAAGCTCCAGGAACAGAGATTCCACCTCAACATTAGGAGGAACTTTTTGACTGTAAGAGCTGTTCGGCAGTGGAACACAGTCCCTCGGAGCATGGTGGGGTCTCCTTCCTTGGAGGTCTTTAAACGGAGGCTGAATGGCCATCCATCGGGGATGCTTTGATTGTGATTTCCTGCGTGGCAGGGGGTTGGACTGGATGGCCCTCGTGGTCTCTTCCAACTCTACAATTCTATGATTCTGTGAAAGATAATGTATTTTACAATGGAACAGCTCTTACCATCAGGAAGTTCTACATAATGTTTAGTCAGAAAGAATCTCCTTTCTTATCCTGCAAATCCATTGTTTTGGGAGTGATTCTCTGGAACAGCAGAAAACAAGCTTGCTCCTCTTCCACATGACAGCCCTTCATATATTTGAAGATGGCGATCATATCCCCTCTCAGCTTGCCCTTCTCTAGGCTATGTGTACCTGAATCTCTCAACTGTTACTTATAGAGCTTGGTTTCCAGACCCTTTACCATCTTGGTTGCCCTCCTCTGGATATGGTCCAGCTTGTTACTATCCTTCTTAAACTATGATGATCAGAACTGGACATACATTGCAGGTGAAGTCTGACCAAAGCAGAACAGAGTAGTACTGTTATTTCCTTCCTGGTCACTACAGTTCTATTGATGCAGCCTAGAATCACACTGGAGGGTTTTCTTTCTTCTGGTGAGGTCTACTAAGATCCCTAAATTCTTTTCATGGTGTGGCTGCCAAACCAGGTATCACCCATCCTAAATGTGTCTGCCTAAAGGCAGCATCTTACATTTATCTCTGTTCAAAACCGTTTTGTAAGAACTAGCCTATTTTGCCACTATGTTAAGGTCATCTTGAATCCCGATTCTGTCTTCTGAAGCATTAGCTACCTCTCCCAGTTTGGTGTCATCTGCAAGTTTGATGAACATGCCCTCTATTCCTTCATCCAAGCCATTTCTAAAGGCGTTGAATAATGCTGGGGCCAGGACTAGGGAGGTAATGCTTCACTAAGTTTCTTCTTGAAGGAAGCAATGAGTACTGTAATTTCAACAATGTTCTTCTCACGGCAAGAAAGTATTTGAAAACCATGCAGTTTTCAAGTCCCATTCACAATTTGGGATTTATTTGTGCAAAGTTTGCACATGGGTGTTTCCCATTGAAAACAGCATTATTTGGACACCCCTGTTTTCTGTACAGAAAATGTTTTTTATGTAAAACAACCACTGACAATTTTTACACAAAATAATTCCCACACTGCGAAGATCCTCATCAGTCCAGGATTCTTCTCATCAGAGTGTCTCAACGCTTGAAAAAATGTTTTTCAACCATTCCCAAATATATGCAAATATTCATTTGATCCATACTCAGGACAGAACTAGTTCCCTCCATGATAAAAAGGAACAGTTCTCAAGCATTTGTAAGACACTTCATGTTCTTAGAAGAAGAATAGGGGGTACATGTATTGAAAATGTAAGGATAGCATTGTTCATATGCTATTCAAAAGTAGGATACTAAAATAGAGGAACAACTGTGTTGAGGTCTGATGCTATGGCTGATCATGCAAGTCAAAAAGCCAGAAAACATGAGTGTAATGTTATGGTCTGTGTTGTTTTACAAATGCAATGAAAAATCTACCTTGCTGCACTAGTGCAATGTTGCAGGATGATGAAGCTGTGTTTGTGCAGAGACTATACAGGATTATCCCAAGGATTGTTCATCACTGATTTGTCCCTGTGCATGTGCTGGGACCAAATCTTAAAACATCTTTAAAATATGAGTTTGAAGTCCCCAGACCTAGCCCTGCTAACCTTGTCTGGCCACCCTTCTCTCAGACATCACACATTCCAGTTTGTGTTCATGGCATCAGCAACTCTCTGCACTAGAAAGGATGAAAGGATCATGAAGTCCAGTCCCTAAGGCAGGTTGATCATATGGCTAAACCCAGATAAACTCTGCAGGAAAAGCCACAAGTAGGCATCAGGAGTGAATAAGGTGCATTGCCTGGAGAAGAGTTCATTCAAGCAAGTCACCCAAGCTTCAGAGAGACAGGTACAGATTTAAATGGCAGTGGCATGGATTTATGAAATGTTAAGATAATTCTTAAGCCAGATTTAGTGTTCAACTAAATATGTGCAGCATTCTTTTCCGAGGTTTTCAAACAGGCTATCTAACAAGAATCTTTTGTGCTTTGGGTATAGGACTGCATAAGATGACCCCTGTAAAACCTTCCACTGTTGTATATATTTTTAATCAGATGAGGCAGTTGGTGGCAGTTTTTGAGGTTCCATTCAAAAATATAGCATTAACTTCCAGTGAAAAAACACAGCACTTGTTTAAATATTTTAAAAAGTAATGAATGTTTTAAACATACTTTCATTTATGTGCAGCATCTGTGAAAGCTGACAGACCAATTGCACCAGAAGATGGAAGGTGTCCTTATATAAAAGGTCACAGCTGACTCTCAATTTACTAACAAACACATTTTCAAGGTGGTGGGTGGTTGGGGGTGGTGGAGTCAGTGTGCTGATTCAGGTCCTATTGCATGCTAACTGCATCATTTTTGAATGTTTTTCTTGAGTGCATAGAGAAAGGATTTCATACTAGCTGAAGCTGAACTTTGTTCTCTGATGGCCCATCCCTCCAAGTATTAGGAACCTGTGTGTTTTCACTTAAGGATGGAAACAGTTGTAACAGATGGATTTTATATTTTCAAAAATGTTTTCTTGTTTCTTCATTGCAGCAGACCCAGGAGCAACCTGAAACTATCACATCACCTGGTAGAACTTAATTTGTATATCTTCAGTCTCCTCCCACATTTCATCTTAACACTCTGACCATACAGGTGTCATGACTTCAGTGTCAAATAAGCTTTTGCCACTTTCCTCTTTTTTTCTCCACTTTTCTCCCCCGCCTCCCCCAGCATCACCGCATTTGTAACATTTGTAACATCTAGTCTGATGAAGATGGGGAATTTCAGAAGCTTACATATCATTGTGGCCTTTTGTTGTTGTGTGCCTTCAAGAAACGTTCAGATGGGAGTTGCCTTTGCCTTCCTCTGAGGCTGAGAGAATGTGAGTTGCCCAAGGTCACCCAGTAGTGGGTTTCCATAGCTGAGTGGGGATACAAACTCTGGTTTCCAGAGTCGTAGTCCAACGCTCTAACCACTTACAGCACAGAATAAAGATATAATTCTAATATGGATTTTTAAAAAGTATCAAACAGACATTGGTGATCACCATTTGATTCCTAGCCAGGAAACATTCATGTCTCAAACTAGGACCATAAGGCTAGTGGGCATGATAATACACTTTGTTGATGAACATGCAAAGAAATCCTCACAGAGGACTGTATGAAAAGGTCAGGAATTCATCTGCTAGACTTCCCTATGAGCAAGACTATGTACACTGGGGTAGTGAACTTCATGGGGGTTGGGGACCAATTTCCCTTCGTGGCCCTCATGCAGGATGCCCCCTCATGGTGCCCAAAACAACCATCTCTGTCAGCAGCATCCCAGCCAAAATAGAGGACAGAAGTGATGTCACATCACTTCTTGACATCATTTTTGCCAGAAATTAAGTACTGGAAGTTTTTGGACTTTGGGAGGTATTTTCCATTGTTACTATGCATTTGTGTGTACATGGGGTGGTTTTGATATGCATTTTGGGTGAAAATGGCCTCCAAATTGTGCAAAGTGAGGAAGTCAGGTAGCTTTGGGGGACTTGTTGGATACAAAAGCAGTCCACTGTTTTTCCACCCTGGAAGTACACAGGCAGCTTGTGGCCATAGGCCTAATTTCACGTAGCCCTCAAATTAATTTACAAAAGCCCTTGAAAGGGAGCCTTTGTGAACCTCAGGCAGGAATGATTTGTCTTTCAGCTAGCAACCTGCTGTTTGGGAAGAAACTAAGACAAAAGGAGGGGAGGAGTGTCCAAAATAGAGAAAGGGGTGGCAAAATAAAGAAAGAAAAGTGTTTGGCTTAGATCCTAGATAAAGCTGGCTTCCACCCTGCCCTCTACCAGCATGAAGCTTCTGACAGGTTACTTCTGAGCAAATGCGGCCCTTGGGAGAAATAAAAAATGTTTCCCATTCTTAATGTAAGATAGAAGTATCTCCCAGTCAGCCTCCATTTGCCATTCTGTAGAGGGGTCATATGATGCACTCCCATTTGTGTCTAAGCACACCCTGAGGAAGCCAACTACAATTGTCCCTTCATATTTGCTGGGGTTTGGTTCCAGGAACACCCCCCCCCCCGATACAAAAATCAATGAATATTCAAGTCCCATTATAATGCAATGGCATAGCAAAATGATGTCCCTTATATAAGATGGCAAAATCAAGGTATGCTTTTTGAATTATTATTTTTTAAGAATATTTTCAAGCCTTAAATACTTAAATCCATGGATAAGGAGGGTTGACTGTAGTTCTCAAAAACTTCTCAGATTCTTGAGGATCTCTATCCAAAAGCTTTTTAAAGCAAGGAATCTCCTTGCATTGTGGTGTTGGTGTTGGTATATACCCTCAAATCATTTCCAGCTTATGGCAACCCTAAGGGGAAGTTATCACAGGGGGGTCATTTACACGGGCAAATATTCCTCTAAATATACCGCTAAGATAGCTCAAAGTTCCCATGGATCGCAGCACAGCATCGCCTCATTCAGAAGGGGGGAAGGTAAAACACCCAAATATAGCGTGCCAGGGGATGTCGCTACTTTTGCCGGTATATTTGCAATGTAGCGCTTTATTGGCAGTGTAAGGATGGAGGACCATCGCCTCCCAAAAATACTACTCTACGGTGAACTCGCCACGGGTGGGGGCGCTCCAAAAAAGCAATACAAAGACTCCCTGAAACAACATCTCAGGCTCGGCCAAATTGATCACCAACAGTGGTCCGCCCTGGCCTCACATCGGGAGGCATGGAGACGCACTATCCACAATGCTGCAGCCTTATTTGAGAACTCACGCCGAACAAGTCTTGAAGAGAAATGACAACGTAGAAAGAATCACAACCCAAAAACATCACCCAAGGAGACCTTCTGCTGTCCTTTTTGCAACCGGACTTGTTTATCTCAGATTGGCCTTTTTAGTCATCAGTGCGCTTGCAGAAAGTGTGGGATGAGTCCTTCCTGAATCTTCGTTTGCGAAGAAAAGCCAGAGAAACTAAGGGCTGCATCAGATCTGCATTGTGATTGGTTTCTATGATGTAAGGGGCGGGCTTAAAAGAGAGGGATTGCATTCAGTAGCCAAGAAAAAGGACTCCTAAGACCTTTCAGTCATAAAGTTCCCATCTGTCAGCTCTGCTTGGGGGAGGGAGAGAGAGAGGGGGGGAGGGAGGGGGAGGCTGGAAAAACTTGTGATAGGTTCACCTTAGGATCCACGGCATGGCAGCAAGGTCTTTTAGCAGAGAGATTACTGTCCCTCTGCTTCACGGAGTGAGTTCATTTACAGGCAGATTTACAGAGACACAGACACAGAGCCACTACTTTGATCTTCCCCCCTGCTATTTTGGCAGTCTGTGAGTCTTGGTCTATGCCCTTCCCCATACAGCCTTTGTCTTCTTGGGAGGCCATGCCCCCCACACTTATTCAAGTCTGAACGTAAAAGCGGCATAATTAGAAAAAAAAACTGACTGACACAGCTGCGGAAAAGAATTAAAACGCAAGTTGCCGCAATAAATCTGCTGTGTAAACCAGCCCTGGGTTTTCTTGGCAAGATTTATTCAGAGGAGGTTTGCCATTGCCTTCCTCTAAGGCTGAGAGAGTGTGACTTACCCAAGGTCACCCGAGGGTTTCCAGGACTGACTGAGGATTCAAACCCTGGTCTCCCAGCACTCAAACCAATAAACCATGCTGCCTCATCTCCTTACATACTTTTGATCCCATCCACACTCAGGAGTCACCTATTTTGCCCTCTCCTTTGGAATAACATTAGTTGAATCATGCAACATGATGATCTAGCAATAGCTGCATCACTGTTAGTGGTCAACTGGCAAATGTGGTAACTGCACAATTTGTACTGGTGCCCTGAACATATCCCAGGAGGAAAGAGAGGATGGGAGGCTCATTTTTCCATGGATCACAGTGGCTTATGCTTCACAGCATGTATATGCATGTTTGTATTCTTGAAAGACCCCTTAAACAGAAGTAGATATATTGGCTGGCCTCCTGTTGGTTAGTTCCAGTTAGGGTAGACCCAGTGAGTCCGTTGTTAAGTCAACATGTAAAGCAGTTGATTCAATGGCTCCACTCTAGTCAGGACCCACAATAGAATCAAGATTGTTGTTGTTGTGTTGTTGTTATGATTATTTGCTCTTTACTTGATTCTTGCAAGGAAAATACAATGGAATGGTCTTTACAAATGCTCTTTTCTTAAGAAGTTCCAGTGCACTTCTGGATATCGATTTATTGCTGCTAAGATGAGGCTAATGTTTCAAGTAATCCATACTGGTTTAAATTTACATTTCGTCTTTTAATAAAACCACTTGCACCCTGGGGATTTTTCAAAGGGATAAACACCTAAGACTAATCAGCTCAGTCACAGTATATCTTTACTGATTCGGCACAGTTCAGTACATTGCATTTGCTTCCTTCTTAAAATTTGCACAACTCTTTTGCTAGCAAATAGTAAAGAGATGCTTCATTTAGTATGCAGTCCTATACATATATGCTCAAGATACAACCTATTGACTTCAGTGTGTGAACAATTACAATGAGTGTTCTCTGAAGCTGGGTGAAATTGGTGACCCACCAGAAAAATCTTATCTCACTTAATTGGAAAAGGGGAAAAAGATGAAATGTGACTTTAATTACAATGGAGCTTTGTGTCAGTGGTTTCCTACTGTGTTAAGTGTTGGGCAACTTTATTATTTTTTTTAATGGAGGAAGATCCTTCTGTATTACCTCCAAGGTCTATCCATTCTAGCCAGTGATACAGTTATGTAATTGTAGATTCTAACATAATGAGCCTGGGCTTATCCACTTTCCCAGCTTTGAAGATAATGCATATTACTACTCTTACCTTGAATATAGTAAGCTAGTCTTGTTAAGCTGGAGAGCCCTTGCTATTTTTTATGGGTGGGGGACCCTGGACCTTTGCCCTGATGCCCCAACCTTGCTGGTGCCACTGGGTCCATCATCTCATCAGAGGCTTCTGGGAAGCTTATAAGCAAGATGCATAGGCAACAGATTTTCTGTAGATTTTGTAAAAGCTACATTTTAAGGTGGCAACTCTCATGCTGGCTAGGAGGTCCTGGGAGCTGTAGTCCAACAAAATAATGTTTGCAAGTACTGATTTTTCCATTGTCCTCAACATCTTGTAATTAATTAGTCATGGCAGCTCCAGAACAAACCTTCAATGGCTCAGATCCAAAGATAAGTCAACTCAACTCATGATAGGAAATTTGTTCATCCCCTTTCCCTCTTGAAGCCATCCATGCTATCCCAGAGCTTTCCAGAGAGTCATAATGAATAATGGGGGGTGGTGATATGGTGAATGCAAGGTGGCTTCTGGGTGGTCAGAAATGTATTCAAAATTGGAAGGACATCCACTGTAGTTGAGATGGTTCCCTCATCTTTCAATAGCCTGCCACATCCCACCCCGCATCACTGAGGAGGACCATGCCCCAAGAGTTATTTCTGAGAATGAATAGTATGTTCCAAATGCCCACTGAGCATTTGTTATCAAGCCTTCACTTGAGTGTGCACCTATAACTGGACTGTTATCTTCTATACACACACAGAAGACAAACATTCATTGTGGTGTTTCATTTTGGAGGTTTGTTTTAGAAAAGGTTCTACAGCTTGATGGTCCCAGATCTACAGAGCCTGGATGAAAGTTGTCATCTGCCATCCCTCTGGAGCCAGAAGCAATATGGCAATGTAAGATTCTACATTTGGGTTCTAGACTTTTCTTCACTAAAGAGAGTGTGCCCTTTGTCAAACCAAACCACTGCCTTTGGTCTAATGTACTAAGTAGGTTGGCTGTGAAGATGTGGTAGTTGGAGCAAGAGTGCACAACCAGTGGCCTGTGGACTGAATGTAAGGTGTCTCATCCCCTGGCATCACCATCAAATCCACCCTCCACATCTTGCCAGTCATACATATTGTTACCCCCTCCCTGCCCCAATATTGCTGCTTGCAGTGGAGAAAGAGAAAACTTGCAGAAAATCCCCAAACTAGCATCACATGCAGCCCGTGGAGCCAGAAAAGATATATAACCTTGAGCCAGAGGAGCAGAAAAGGGTTGTGGAGACCTGGATTCAATTTCCCCCTCAGCTAAGGAGCTCACTGGCTGACCTTGGAGCAGTCACCAATCTTCAGTCTCATCTATTTTGCCAAGTTGTTGTGTGGATATGATGGGGAGAGGGAGAACTATATATACCAGTCTGTGTACCCGGGAGAAAAAAGCAGCATATAAGTATAAGAAAGACATAAATAAGATATATATTAGATGTATCTCATTTAGATATAATAGATAAGATAGATAAATACATGCACATACACACAATAGATATATAGATAAGATATATTGATTTAATAAACTATATTTTAGATAATCACCTGTCCTTATTGTAAAAGGACTGTAGAAAGAATGTACAGTAGTTTGACACCACTTTAACCATCATGGCTCCATCCTACAGAATCCTGGGATTTGTTGTTTTGTGAGGCACCAGCACACTTTGGCAGAGAAGGCTAAAGAGCTTGTAAAACTACAAATTCCAGGATTCCATAGGATGGAGCTACAGCACGTAAAGTGGTGTCAAACTGCATTATTTCTATAGTGTAGATGCAGCCTCAGAATCTTAATGCCTTAGAGCCGTGATTGTGGACTTCCCATAAGCATTTGGTTGGCAACTGTGTAAATGCTAGGATAGATAGAGCTTTTGTGTGGTCCAGTAAGTCTCCTCTTCCATTCTTAAGATGAAGAACCCATTCATATGTTAACAGAGGGCTTGTCTATACAGCCAATAAAACCTGTAATCTCCTCATATTTGTGGCACATTTGACACGCAATGTTTTCAACAATGCACATATTTCCACAGGAAACCCAGGATCTGTAAGATTTGCAGTTTGCTTTAGATTTGAGGGGGAAACCCAGATTTTTGGCTATGTGGCAGCTAATACCCTAGAGGACAGGATCAAAATTCAGAATGACCTGGATAGACTGGAGAGCTGGGCCAAAGCTAACAAAATGAAATTCAATACGGAGAAATGTAAAGTACTGCATTTAGGGCGGAAAAATGAAATGCATAGATATAGGATGGGAGAGACCTGGCTGAATGAGACTACGTGCGAAAGGGATCTAGGAGTCCTAGTAGACCACAAGTTGAACATGAGCCAACAGTGTGATGCGGCAGCTAAAAAGGCCAATGCAATTTTGGGCTGTATCAATAGAAGTATAGTGTCTAGATCAAGGGAAGTAATAGTGCCACTCTATTCTGCCTTGGTCAGACCTCACTTAGAATACTGTGTCCAGTTCTGGGCACCACAATTCAGAAAGGATATTGACAAATTGGAGCGTGTCCAGAGAAGGGCAACTAAAATGGTGAAAGGTCTGGAAACAATGCCTTATGAGGAGAGACTTAGGGAGCTGGGTATGTTTAGCCTGGAAAAAAGATGGTTTAGAGGCGATATGATAGCCCTGTTTAAGTATTTGAAGGGATGTCACGCTGAGGATGGAGCAGGCTTGTTTTCTGCTGCTCCAGAGACTGGAACACGGAGCAATGGATGCAAGCTCCAGGAACAGAGATTCCACCTCAACATGAGGAGGAACTTTTTGACAGTAAGAGCTGTTCGGCAGTGGAACACACTCCCTCGGAGCGTGGTGGGGTCTCCTTCCTTGGAGGTCTTTAAACAGAGGCTGGATGGCCATCTGTCGGGGATGCTTTGATTGTGATTTCCTGTGTGGCAGGGGGGTTGGACTGGATGGCCCTCGTGGTCTCTTCCAACTCTGCAATTCTATGATTCTATGAAGGGTTGGCTTCGGAGCAAAGCCAGGGCAGGGCTTCTGGTGGATGCAACTCCATTCTAGTGCTTAAAAAAAAAACTTTATATTTTTATTTTTCAATTGTTTCGATATCTGGATAAGTGTATCTCTGCTTATCTAGTAATACAGTATGCTGGGACCTTGTACCTTGTATATTCATTTATTTGCATGCATGAAACAGCAAAACAAAACTGGAGCAGCCCTGGTCGTGTGTCCAGAAATAGTATGACATATCGGGCACATGATCATCATAGGCCTACCCTTTTACTCCAACACAACTAACAGTGTGGTGGGATACTTTGATCTACAATCAGAGAAGCCCAGTGAGTGTGGCATTTACAGGGCCGCTGTGGATCAAGTACACCTGCCACAGCTAAGAGGTAGGTACAGGGTTTCCAGCCCGTGTAGTCAAGCCCAGAGTGAGTTTTTTTTTTCCCCTTACGTTTTCTCTGCCGCCAGTAACCAATGGAGGAGCTGGTTCTTGGAGCACAGTAGAAACCTACTTTTTCTGAATAAGTAGCCTGAGCCAGAGACTAAAGTAATGTAAGCATATTTTCCAGATATGTGTACAGACAGAATATCCTTTCAAATTGTGCAGGGATCCTTGGGTTCCTGCGGATTTTAGCTTGAACAAAATGGCTTCTTTTGCAATTTCAAAATGAACACAAGAAACTCAGCATTAGCTTCCCCATGAAGGGCAGGCACCTATTTCTTAAGTAAAAAAGAGATTTAAAATAGTCTATTCTTATTACATAATCACAATTATTTTGACCTACCATTTATCAAGGCAAATCTAACATGTCACATTAATATCTGCCCCTGCTTGCTAAATATTGAAATGATTATGCTATAGAATGCTGGTGAGCTCTGGGCACTTTAGAAATATCTGTAGAAATGACATCAATGCCTTTTGTGAAGCTCACTGAAACCAGAGATTTATTGCTTTTTTTTTTTTAACACAAGGCCATTACTATGCAATTTTAACTTTCTATTATTAAAGGGCTTTCATCATAAGCAATTACTGTAGAAAACCTTGGAGCAAAGATTTATTCATAATTTTATAGCATGATTAATTTGAGCTGCACTGCCCTGCATAAATCATATCTGAAGGAAATGAGAATCTACCCAGATCTGATCCTGTCTCCTTTGTTTTGTGGCCTATGCTAGTGAGGGCACCAGTTCCATTGATGGAGTAAAACAAATTCTCCAAACATGCCTGACTGTTGCAGGAACTCATTCAAAATGTTGAAGTAATCAAGGGAAAGGTTTGCTTAAGATTACATTGACATAAACTTACCTGGAAGAAGGGTAAAAACAAGGCAAACAGCTATGGAGAAAATTAAGTGAATTGAGGCAACCTGAGCTTCTCCCATACTATCTAAATTCAGGATTATTAGGATAAGCAGAGAAAAAGACCTTAAAATCATTCTAAAAGTTTGACAACAACATTTAGACGGTTTCTCTTTTTGCATATTTACAACAATTCATCGGTTCTGTCTTATTTTAAAACTCTGTCCATCTAGCAATTTGTCCAACATCCAGCATATACCTCCTGTGGTCTGCTTTTCAATGAATCACCTACTTATATAATATATTGTTCAACAAAAGAAACCAGCTCAGTCTTACAGTACTGTAGTGCCTCTCCTTTATTTTCAATGGGTGGAAACTGAGAAGGCAACTGTGGAGCCCTCAAAAAGGCTGCTATGTTACTGGCATGAAGAATTCTTGTTTATTTAATGCATTAGCTAAAAATAAAGTCTAAAGGAAGGCTCTAGTCCTATTTGTGATTCTTTTTAACATTAATTAAATATTTGTCAGGAAAATTATTATTTGCATTAAGTACAACTTTGCAATTTTGGAACCTATATAATCATTTTTTTAACAGTCTACAGTTCTTGTTCAAATGCAACACTCAGACATGGTGTGGTTAGAAGCCCCATGAACATGAATGAAATAATGATAGACTATCTATCTATCTATCTATCTATCTATCTAGAGTCTGTCTTTATTTCATTCATGTTCATGGGGTTTCTAACCACACCATGTCTCTGTCTCTGTCTCTGTCTATATATATGTATGTGTGTGTGTGTGTATGTGGTATGTTTCCTTTCCCAGTGTGTTGATTGGTTGATTAGGAAACATTGTCCCTCCCTCCTTTCACTCCCTTAGCCAATCACCACCCACATGAAAATTCCCTCTCCACCTCACAATCAACTCCTGCCACTCAATCTGCATCTACACCCTCAGCCTCACAAGGGCCCTGTTGCCGGCCACTCACCTGAGCATGCAGTGGTGAAGAGGAGGAGCCACAGCCGCTGCCCATGAGGTGGCAGCTGCCACTGTGATCCTGGCCTGGGGTGGTGGTGGTGAGAGTGGCCAAGCCAGAGGCCATGATGAAGACTCTGGGAGCCTAAACTGAACCTCCACTAATACACTTCGCTGTGGGAATGCAAGAGGAGAAGCCGCCATGCCACAGAAGCCTGTGAGTTGAGGTCGGGAGAGCCAACCAGCTACGCAGTTGCTCAGTGGTTGTATAGATTTTAGTGGTAAAGTTATACTATTAGGCGGAAACTTCAGAATCTCCTATAACAGCTTATGTTACGTAGGGTACAGCTAGTATGGCTTGGGTATGTTTCCTTTCCCAGTGTGCTGATTGGCCACTCCTCTCCCTCAACCAATCACCACCCACATGCAAATTCCTTCTCCACCTCACAATCCACTCAATCTGCATCTCAATCTGCATCTACACCTCCAGCTCACAAGGGCCCCTCCCTCCTCTCACTCTCTCAGCTACTCACCACCCACACATAGAACAAGGCAATATTTTAGAAATTTAGAAAGATGATAAATCATAAAAGTAGTCCCCAATGGGAAATATAGCCAGGTAGGTGATATTCTACTGCAAAGTGTGGTTTTGTGGGGCTAAAATAATAGTGTGTAGCTGAACCGTGTGAACTTTTCAAATCTACTATAATGGCACGCTGGGTCAGCTAGTATATAATGATTTTACATGGAAACTAATTAATTGTATTTTAGTAATAAAGCTGATGTGGTTTCACTTCTCTTTTTACAACTTGTATTAACTTTTGTAAGCTGCCTTGGATCACAATATTCAAAATAAGGTGGGATACAAAAGGCTATAACACATAACAACAACTTGGTTTTGAGGGTGGTTCTGTACTGGATACCTGCTTCTAAAGGTCTTGTTAAGGTATGCTTTTTCACAATATTGGTGGGTGTTGACATTTACCTGTCATTCATAGCATTTTGGAAAGCCAGTGGGCAATGTTAGAAAAAGAGTTACTTTGGGCTATGTTATCATTGTTCTTGCATGTCTTTGCCAGATTAGACTGGTACACCACTGTGGCCATTCCTGACAAGGCCAGATGGGACCACAGTGACCCATGCATTAGTTACCTCAGAGATTTGAACTGTGCTCTCTGTGGACTATCTTTGGGGGGAAATGCAGTTGTTTCCAAATAATAGCAGTGAAAATGTTGGCAACTGCTTGCTTACAGATTCAGATCACACCTGTACTGCAATGTATGCACTGGTTACTAATTTGTTACAAGTCATACTTTAGAGTAATCTTTAGAGGCCTAAATAGCTAAAGGTCCTGGATAATTTAGGGATGGCTTTTTCCCATACTAGTCTGTTTACTCCTGATGAAGAGGCCTTTCTTCGTGTCCCACTGGTGATGGAAGAACAGAGAAACAGCCTTATTGGTGGCTGCACACAAACTCTAGAATTGCTTATCCTGAAAAGCTAACATGGCATCCTCTTTCATACCTTCCAACATTTCACAGATGAAAATGAGGACTCATGCAGCCAGTCAATATCAAAATGTGGTCAAGCTGGCAAAAGTTATTAATGTGGAAGAACACAAAGCCAAGAGAGGCTGCAGCAGTTTGCTTTTGCCCAAGCCTACTGGGAATATTCCATCCCCACCTCTCCTCTCCTTCCTTCAAACTACTTTTGCACTTTGAACTAAGTTTGCAGAAGGTGAAGGAAGCTGAGTACAAAGGGTGGAGGGAGTGGGAGGTGGCGAGAGAAACTGGGAGATTTACGTTGTTAAGGAAAATGCAACATGGGACATACAGTGAAAGAAATAAAATATGTATGTGAAAGTCACAATGACTAAGCAAGAGCAATTATGAAGCTACACAGGTGAAACTGCTAATGTAATCTAGAAGGCCTGAGAGCCAAGGACAGAGGTACTGAATGCAGAATGGAAACACCTGAGAATCATTAAGTGTACAAGGTGAAATGTTGAAATACATGGGTTGGTCTTAAGCATGGGTGGAACTACATGGACCAATCAGAATGGAAGTACACACCCACTGGGTGGAAACTAACTAGTGGGTGGTGATAAACAATGGCTATAAAATTGCAATGTTTGCCAATGTATTTTGGTGGAGTAGAGGTGGACTAGTGTGTAGAGATTGTGATTTGTTGACCTTATAGCATATAGTATATTTATATAGAAGAATAAAGTAGGTTTTATATAAAACTACAGAGTTGCCTGAGTGAATCCTGGAGAGTTTGGAGACACCTGGTGAAGAGTGAGAAGGCTTGGAGAGTTTGTCAGGATCTTCAGCCTATTCTCTGACACTCTGCTGCTTTGGAGGAAAGCATTAACCACTGATCTAAGCTGGTCAGCTCTGCTGCATAACAAGGTGGTGAGTTTGAGCCAGAGGTGAAGAGCTACAACTCCCATCATCCCTGACAAGGGTTATGGGCCCAGTTACTAGAGCACCCAGCATCCACAGAAGCTGAAAGTTCCAGAGAGTGGAAGAAAGCTTTGTGGACAATAGATCAGAGCAAGCTGTTTGTGCTGCACTGATAAGCCTCGTGAGTAAATCATTTTGTGTTTTGCTTAAGCCCAGACGGGTTGGCTGTGCATACTCAGAAGGACTGAGTCAAATTGAGTCACTGCACAAATCAAGATGGAATTTCTAAAGTTTAGTAAATTGAATAGAAACAACTACTCTACCTGGAAGATTTATGCCCAATCTCTACTAGTAAAGGAAGGTCTGTGGTCAACAGTTGAAACAGGGCTGGCAGCTGATGCTAATGAAGCCACTAAAGAGAGAGATAGTAAAGCAAAAGCCTGTCTTTATCTCATGCTTGAAGAAGACTTAATTAATGATGTCAGAGATAAAACGTCTGCCAAGGATGTGTGGGATACCTTGCAGAGATTACACACTCCTTCAACTGCTTTTGCAAAAATGCTATGGTCTAAAAGAATATACAGGCAAAAGATGGCTAAAGGGCAGTCTGTGATAGAACATTTAAAAATAATGCAAGATTTGTTTGTGCAAGCTGAACTGAGGGGAGTGCAAATTAGCAAAGAGCAGCAATGCTACATTTTAATAGAATCGCTAGACTCTTCATGGGATAACATAACGAACAGCTTGCAGAACTTGCCAGAAGCTGAGCTTAATAGAGACTTAATTGTGGCCAGAATACTGGAAGAGAACCAGAGAAGAATGTCTGAGCAGGGTGACTCAGCAAGCTTAAAGACTGTGCCAAAACAACGAACAACTCCTGACTGGCGAATGCAGGAGGAAGCAGCCTCTACAAGGGAGCAACGGAGGTGCTTTTATTGTAAGAAGATTGGTCATCTGCAGAGACATTGTAAACATTTTGCAGCTGAGAGACGCAAGCAAGCAGAGAGCAGATGGCAGCCGCGGCAGTATCAAAAACAGTCCAGACCTCCATTTTTGAGGGACAGTGGTAATAAAAAGGGGGTTGCAACCATGATTAAGGAAAAACAAAATGCAAATTCTAAATGGCTAGTTGATTCAGGAGCCACATCTTTGATGTGTAATGACATAAATTTAATAAGTAATAGAAAATCAGCTAATGTAAATGCTGTAGTTTTGGCTGACGGGAAAGAGCTAAGTACTGTAAATCAAATGGGTACTGTGTACATTCCAGGGCTAAAAGAGAATTTTAATGATGTCTTACATGTAAAGGAGTTAGAAAATAATTTGTTATCAGTAAGCAGATTAACAGAAAGAGACTACACAGTCATCTTTGAAAAGAACATGTGTAAGATAAAACTGAATGGGGAATTGCGTGGCATAGGTTTGAAAAAGGACAAACTTTATTATTTGGAGGACAATATTGATAGCTACAGGGTTGAAGAAGCTAATAACATAGAAAATATTCCAATCCACAAAGACTGCATACACGAGCTTCACAGAAAATTCGGCCATGCGAGCTTCAAATGTTTAAAGAATTTAATCAGGATGTGTCCAGATTTAAAAGTTACTGAATGCAAAAACCACTTAGATTGTACGGTATGTCAACAGGTAAAGGTCAGAGCTTTTCCAGTAGCTAAGAAAACAAAAAGAATTGCTCAAAGACCATTTCAGTATGTACATGCAGATGTCGCCCAAGCTAAGTGCTTGTCCTTAGGGGGAAGCAAGTATTTCCTAGTAATTGTTGATAGGTATACAAGGTTTGCATTTGTGAGAATAATGAAAAACAAATCTGACGCTGGGCAAAGTTTAAAAGCATGGGTAAGAATGGTGGAAAGACAATTTGATAGCAGAGTAGGCACCATCATTACTGATAGAGGAGGAGAATTTTTAAATAATCAATTGTTTAACTGGTTTCAAAAGGTGGGAATAAGGCATGAAACTACAAACCCTGCTTGTCCTAGTGAGGATGGGTTAGCAGAGAAGAAAATACAAGATATAAAAAGAATTACTGCTTGTATGATGGCAGATGCAGGGGTGAAAGATAGTTTTTGGGCAGAAGCAACTTTGACTGCAATACATATCAGTAACAGATTGTATCATTCAGAAATTGAAGACATTCCCTACAGGGTACTGTATGGGAGAATGCCAAATTACAAGTACTTAAGGGTTTTTGGACAATTTGCTCATGTTTACACACCTGCTTGTTTCAGGAGGAAAGGAGAACCCAAAAGCAAAAGGCTTAGGTTTTTGGGGTATTCTGGAAATAGCTACAAGTTTCATTTGGATGGAAAACAAGTGCAGTATTCTAGGTCTGCAAATTTTGAGAGACATGCTGGTTGGGACAAACTGCATGCCAATAAAGAAGTGTTTTTGAGATTAGGGAGTTCAAATGAGCCAGAAGCACAAACTGAACCAACCTCAGGAAACGGAGGGGTTTCAGTTAAGCAGGAAGCATCACCTAGCAGCAGTGGTAGTTCTTCTGATGATGAGATAGCATCTAGGCCTACTACTACTCGAATGACTGAAGACAAGAGATTTAGTCATAGAACTACAACTCCCAGTAGAGGAAGTGAGGATGAAAGAGACAGAACAGCAGATTTTATTCCCAGGCGTAGTCATAGAGTTAGAAAGCCTCCAGATAGGTTTGTTGTGACAAAGGCAAGAGCTTGTTTAGCAGTAGAAGAGCCTGAAAGTTTTGAAGAATTGGAAAGCTATTCTAGTGAAGAACAGGAAAGATGGTTTGATGCAATGGATAATGAGTTTGGTTGCCTGGTAAATAAAGATGTTTTTGAAATTGTTGACAGACCCAAAGACAAGAAAGTAATTGGTTGTAAATGGGTATACAAAAGGAAAGAAATGCCAGATGGAAGTATCAAATATAAAGCTAGGTTAGTGGCTAAGGGTTTTGCACAACAGCAGTATGAGAACTATGATAAGACATATTCTCCAACTGCAAAGCCAGAAAGTCTGAGGATGGTTCTAGCTGTAGCAGCAAAAAGGAATTTAATTGTAGAGCATTTTGATTTTGAAACAGCTTACTTGAATGCGGTTTTGAATGAAGAAATTTTTATGGAACAGCCACAAGGTTTTGAAGAAAATGGTAGTCAGAGAGTATATAAATTAAAGAAAGCGTTGTATGGTTTAAAACAAAGTGCCAGAGCGTGGAATCTGTGCATCAATGATGAGCTAGTTAAGCTAGGTTACAAGAGGAGCATTGCAGATGCTTGTGTTTATACAAAAGGAGACATAGTATTAGTGATTTATGTAGATGATTTGTGCGTAGCAGCAAAGTCAAAACAGGAAATTGAGTCAGTAAAAAGAGAATTGTCTAAAAAGTTTGTTTTGAAGGACTTAGGTGTATTGAAGTCTTATTTAGGTATTTGCGTTGAATGGACAGAAGAAGGACATTGTTTGTTAAGTCAGAGAAATAAAATTGAAAGATTGATTGAAAAGTGTGGATTACAGAATGCAAAAATAGTAAGAGCTCCAATGACAACTGGTTTTGTGTCTGAGGAAACAACTAGAGCGTTTGAGGACAAGATTCTCTTCAGAAGTATAATAGGATCTTTACAATTCATATCTTGCCACACCAGACCAGACATTTCTTATGCTGTAAATGTATTGTCTAGAAGGGTTAATGATCCAAAAATTGAAGACTGGGCAGCGGTAAAACATTTATTGAGATATTTGAAAGGAACCTTAGATAGGAAATTGATTATAAGAAACAATAGTTCAGATCTAGATTGTTATGTAGACAGTTCATTTGCATCAGAATTAGGAGACAAGAAGTCAGTTACAGGAATGATAATTAAATATAGTGAAAGTCCAATAGTTTGGAGAAGTAGAAAACAAACTAATGTAGCGATAAGCACAACGGAAGCAGAATTCGCTGCTTTGAATGAGATAGTAAATGAGGTACAGTGGATTAAGCAGTTGCTAAATGACTTAAATGAAAGTTACAAGATACCAGTAGAAATTCTGGAAGATTCACAGTCATGCATAGCGATGGCTGAAACTGAAAGTTTGAAGAACAGAACAAAATATGTTGGTGTAAGATATCAAAATGTACGAGACATGGTTCAGAAGGGTGAAATAGAATTGAGATATATAGAAACACAACACAACATAGCAGATTTGTTCACAAAAGCATTGACAGCAGAAAAACATGAAAGGCTGACACAAATGGTTGGAATGACATTGTAAGACACATACAAAATTTTATTTCGGAGGGGATTGTTAAGGAAAATGCAACATGGGACATACAGTGAAAGAAATAAAATATGTATGTGAAAGTCACAATGACTAAGCAAGAGCAATTATGAAGCTACACAGGTGAAACTGCTAATGTAATCTAGAAGGCCTGAGAGCCAAGGACAGAGGTACTGAATGCAGAATGGAAACACCTGAGAATCATTAAGTGTACAAGGTGAAATGTTGAAATACATGGGTTGGTCTTAAGCATGGGTGGAACTACATGGACCAATCAGAATGGAAGTACACACCCACTGGGTGGAAACTAACTAGTGGGTGGTGATAAACAATGGCTATAAAATTGCAATGTTTGCCAATGTATTTTGGTGGAGTAGAGGTGGACTAGTGTGTAGAGATTGTGATTTGTTGACCTTATAGCATATAGTATATTTATATAGAAGAATAAAGTAGGTTTTATATAAAACTACAGAGTTGCCTGAGTGAATCCTGGAGAGTTTGGAGACACCTGGTGAAGAGTGAGAAGGCTTGGAGAGTTTGTCAGGATCTTCAGCCTATTCTCTGACACTCTGCTGCTTTGGAGGAAAGCATTAACCACTGATCTAAGCTGGTCAGCTCTGCTGCATAACAAGGTGGTGAGTTTGAGCCAGAGGTGAAGAGCTACAACTCCCATCATCCCTGACATACGTGTCTTGGAATATTCTGAAAATGTGTACAATATTTCTTAATTCCAAACTGTTGTCAAAATCAGATCTCTATACAAATGTTACAGTTGTCTACCATCCCCCCCCCTTGCCACCTACAAGGTTGCAAACTACTGGTCTGTCTCATTACCAAATAAATTAGAGGACATGTATACATTTTAAAGGTTAGCTTTAACTCTGACAAATGTGGTAAGGTAGTTTTATTTTTACCTTGAATTTTCAGAAAAATGCATAAAGACATTTGCAGTGGTGTCTGGTGCCCTTCAAGACAGTGAGGTGGTGAATCCAGATCTTAATCTAAGCTTCAAAGGCACTTTCTAAGGTGCTAAATCTATTTGGAGAATAGGGTTCAGCACCATAGACAGCTAAGTTCAAAATCTCCGCTAAAACCTAGAGTGAATTCAGCAGCTCACTAACATGGAAACCACCAGCTACCACTGGACATCTATCTGTTTAGAAAACTTCTGTTTTAGGCCCAGTGATACTTTCTTTTCTCTCTCAAGTACTGTATAACTGGAAATATAGGCAGCAAGCCTCATGACACAATAGGAATGGGCCTATAGTTCTATTGCTATAAAAACAAGAAGGCAATACATACTCTTATTTTGATTATTTATTACTTGTTTTCCAGTACTATCCATGTAAAAAACAAAGTAATTAATTTTCATTTTAAGCTCAGGCTGGTAAAGAAGTACATTCCTTATTAAAATTACATGATGGGAAGGTAGCAGCAATGAGGGAAATCATTTACCAGTTAGCACATATTTATGCCAAATCAATTTAGTGTCTAACTATAGAGGGGAAATAATTGAGTTAACACAAGTAGAGGGAAGAAAGATTGGAGACATACACCATGAGGAAAAAAATGAGAACACTTCTGCCATTAGTTGAGTTCCAGAGCTATTTCTCAAAGCAAAGATCATGAAACTGAAAAGATGCAGACCTGTGTAACCATTAGGTTGTGCCACAGTAACTAAACAAGCGCCTGTTGCTTACCAATTGGAAAGCTTCTGTGGCAATCAGCTGGACATTAGGCAGAGTGGAGGAGTCTGAGGGCAACTCAGTATGACACAAGAGGAAGTTGAATCCTCCCCATTTTTGCATACTGAGATGTGGGGTGTGGGAAGCATTTTTGTTTGCAAGTGGTGTGTAAGTAACTTTGGCCTTGGAGACAAAAAAGAGCCCTGGTGGTATAGTGGTTAAATGCCAGTACTGCAGTTACAACATTGTAACTTGGATCCTGCAGGGCTCCAGACTGACTCAGCCTTCCATCCTTTCATGGGTCGGTAAAATGAGTACTTGTTGGGGGCAATTAGCTAACACATTGTAAACTGCTTAGAGAGTGCTTAGCACTATAAAGTGGTATGGAAATGTAAAGTGCTATTGCTATTGCTAACTTTGATGGGGAGGAGAATGTATATATAAGAGGGAATCTGTGACTGGCATCCTGTTAATGACATATGCAGGCTAAAATCTGTGTTGGCCATGCAGGAAAATAAAACAACCCACTAAAGAGTGATACCTTTATTGGCCAACTGAGACACACATCATGCAAGCTTTCAAAGCTCCACTGGCTTCTTCATCAGGCAAAAGATGTTTAAAAATCATACAGGAGGAAGCAAAAAAAAGGGGGGGAGGTGACAGTGTTGGAGTCACAGGCCTACATCCTGTATCAGATGTTATCTCTGTTGTTGTTCAGTTGGTCTGGAAGGATCTCAGTGTAGGCAGAGGCCACACCCTTCTTAGTGCCTCCGCTAAGACTGGGACAAAGGACAGTTAAATTTCACTAGCAGTGGTAAAGTAACTCCTCTTGGGATCCTAGGTATCTCTGTCCTTTTGTGAAGCCACAGGCCCCCTTCTCAAGCAAAGAATGTTGGATTTCTGAAGAAGTCTCTGTACTGCTACATCTGGAAAAAGTTTTAGGATCTGTATAGGAAAACTCATCCAGTTATAGTCCAAAAGAAACATTTTACCCAATATGCAGACTGCTACTGATATATAAATGTTTTTTGGGACAATGAATAAGGGTTGTATCAAGCTAATGTAAGAAGAGGTGTACGTGCAGCATTCGTGCATGTGGTTTCATATTAAAGTATACAGAGTAGAGAGTGAATGCACATTGCAATTACTCAATGGGTTGTCAGCCATGCACATGGACTATTCATCTACATATGTTGCTATCCAGTATAGGGGTTGCATAATGTAGCTCTACTGATGAATATTTACACTACACTGACACAATGTAGGATTTCACCTGTCTCTGTGTGTATCCCATGGCAAATTCACTGTAGAGTACTATTTTGGCGAGGCGATGGTCCTCCATCCTAGAAACATGCCCTGCCCAGCATAGCTGTGTTCTCAATATCATGGCCTCAATGCTGGTGATCCCTGCTTGCTCAAGGACAGCCACATTCATCACATAGTCAGTCCAGTGTATATTTAGGATTGTGCGTATACAGCGCTGATGAAAGCATTTGAGGAGTCGTAAGTGGTGGCGATAGGTGACCCATGTTTCAGACCCGTAAAGGAGTCTTATTTGAAAACTCACACTGAACAAGTCTTGAAGAGAAACGAGAACGCAGAAAGAATCACAACCCGGAAACATCACCCAAGGAGACCTTCTGCTGTGCTTTCTGCAACCGGACTTGTTAATCTCGGATTGGCCTTTTTAGTCATCAGCGTGCTTGCAGAAAGCACAGGATGAGTCCTTCCTGAATCTTCGTTTGCAATGAAAAGCCAGAGAGAGAGGTGTGTATCAGACAGAAAACACTAGGCCGCATCCACTGACAACTCTGCCACCCTCCCCACCTTTACCACTAAGATGCTGACCCTGACCCACTGTCTAATTTGGCCTTGGGGACAGAAAGGTTGCCCACCCCAGCATTTGAGAATGACATACTTTCTTGCTCAAGAAGTGAAGATGTAGTCCTCCTTTCTGTGTGTATTTGTAGACCACATTTGAAGATACAGGGTTTTGGTTTTTTACCAACCCCCCCCCCTTCATTCTCAAGTAGCTTTATTAGTAAAATTGAAAGTTAGATCCTGTATGATCTGTTTTGTTACTTAACTTTATATATTCCTAGCTACATAGCAGAGGCACTAAGAAGCCCCTTTACTGAATTGTGAAGATGCATAATGGGACATTGGCAAAAGTGTCTGACACGCATTGTGTAGTGATGTGCATTGCGTACTGATGTGCATTGGGCACTTTGCTGGCTCTGCTACCATAGTAACATAATAGGAGCCCTTGACTAGATATGGATGTTATGCAACTGCCATTTCTAATTCCTGCAGACAATGTATAAGGGTTGTACTTCAATGTCCACTTACAAAGACATACGGTCCCAACAGGATTCCAGAGGTTTATTTTAAATGTATACCTATAAATCTTCTTATCAGTTGTTGTTGTTGTTGTTGTTCTTGTTGTTGTTATTTACTCTAGCAAGTCCACAGCTGAAATTTAGAATGATGTTTTCTCCATAGTGCATAAGAAGGCATTTTTCCCACATTGTAGTTACATAAAGGTACCATTATTTTGCAAAATTATATCTATGACATGCTTTACAACTGTAGGATTTGTATTGAGGTATGAGAAGGGTTCCTTTTGTGTGTGTGTGTGAGGAGTCAAAGTAGGTGATTCATGTTCTTCTATGCAGATTTGGGCTAAGTGTTGGTTATATCCTGTTAAATAACTGGGGAAAGTCACCTAAGACCTTGGCTCCACTTTTGAATCCTTTCTCTTCTGTTCAGCACAGGAGGTACTCTTGAGTAAGTCTTGGGAAAAGCTCACTTTTACAGCCTAATGTAAATTTTGTGAAGCAAAAGAAGAAGGGTGGGCAACTGTGGAAGGGCAGGGGCCCCACATTAGCCTCCTGCAGAGACTTTGGAGGGCCACACCCTCACCAGCTCTGCTTGTGCAAAACAACAATTTTTGCTCCCCTAAAGCATCAAAAAATTACTATATTTTTACAAAAATTTTCAAAAAGATTTTTTGTCCCCCAAATGCCCTATAGGGGACAAGGGAGTATTTTAACCATGTTTTTGGCCCTTCCTCATCCTTTTGACACCCACAAGAGTCCTTTTTTAGCAAAAGGAAATGAGCAGAAGCCGTTTTCTGTTCACTTCCAGTTTTTAAAAAAGGCCTCTTTGGAGCCTAACTTGGCCCAGAGTGAGCCGAAAATGTGGTGGAAATGTCAGGGGATGATAGGACACTCAACCCCCAGCAGAAGGAAAAAATTATCTCAGCAGACTCAGTAGCAACCCTTTCCCAAGAATGCTCACACACAGAGTATTTAACGTCCAAATAAGCAGGAGGCACTTTTATCTTCAAAGTCAAACAGTTGCAATATGTACCAATATTTACCATTGAAGCAGAAACTGCTTCATCAGGCCTCAGCATTCACAGGAAGAGAAGGAAGTGAGCTTGTTCTGAGCTCTCACATATATATATATATATATATATATATATATATATATGACATTGCCCCCTAGTGGCCTGACTCGGCATGACTAGGTAGTTCAGGCAGCATGGTTCTGCAGTTGTTCGGCCATTTTATAATGGAGTTCAGTCTCTTAACTCCTGCCCCTCACAAACCCAGAGGGCATTTTGGGTTAAAAAATTATGAATTTTGTTTTGCAAAATTGTTGTATTTTTTTTTTTACTTCCTGTGGGGCCTGGGGGCCATAAAATGACCCTGGGGGGCACATGAGACCCGCAGGCCACACTTTGTCTACCTCTTTTCTAGACCACAAAAAGATGCCTTATTCTTTGTCAGACAATACAGACCAAACCCATATTGTCTGCTTTGATTGGCAGTGTCCCTCCAGGCTCTCAAACAGAGGTCCTGCTTATCAATTGCTTCTTGAGCTGCTGGTGATTCAACCTGATCTCTACATGTTAGAGAGTATAATGAAGAAGTATGGTTCTGTTCTTTCCCAATGTCCTGAGTTCCTCTTATTTAAACCTAAGGAATGTTGCATTGTTTCTAAATGCTTTTTTTTTTATCATGCTAGCTTTTGGCCCAAGTGCCATTTCTCATGTTATGCAAAAGCAAACCTAAATGTGCTACAGTCAGTCATGACTTCCTAAATGAGTGTAGTTCTTTAACTAAACACATGCTTGTCACATGCACATGCTACATTTTATAGGTGTGCATATTTTAGACATATACATCTAAAAATGTAACAGGTAGAGTCTGTCTTACCCACAGCATGAAAAAATATTTTAAAAAAACTAATTAGTTACAGTTATAGTTAGAGGCCTGTAAAAGTAAAAACTGGAAAAACCTTTGCCATTGCAAATTTTGTAAAGCAACTCTCCCCCCCCTCCCATTTCTTAAAGTAAGTCTTTACTTTGGGTGTCTAAATGTAAATACCTGTATCTTACAAACCCTGATCAGCTGCTGGCCTCTGGAAGAAAACACCTCCCATCCATCTTGCCATCACCCACCATAAGTGCATGAGGCAGCAGCATGAGGTTCAGCTCTTGAACCATGAGATATTTCGCCTCCACCATTCAGTGAGGCTATACCTCTCTAATTATAAAAGTTACACAAAAGTTGCAGTGAGTTGCAGAGCAAAAAAGAGAAAGTTTATCACCTATTAACTTAGAATCCTAATGTTATGTAGTTATGCCTTGATTACTGGAGAAAGAAAGTAATGTCAAGTAGCTATTTATGCACAGCTCCTTACAATGTCTCTTTTCCCAATAACTAGTTAAAACTAGTTCATTGAAACTAGTTCCTCCCAAGCTCTGAGAAAATGTAAGCTTGCTACTGAATATATAAGAAACTGCACCCAGCCCATCATAACTCCCTAATGGATGTGCTTCTGTATGGAGACACATGTTTATCACATTCACTTATAATTTCAACTGCACATTTAAAACATCTTACATGTCATCTAAAAAAGATTAATGTGTGGATTCTACCTTAACTTATGAAGTAAGCCATGATTATCTGTATATTTATACAATGAAAAAATGAAACTGAGACATGGGGACTTGCCAAAGGTCGCTCACAATGTGAATGGTGGACATGAATATCAGATCTCCTGGGCCAAATCCAATAGGCTGTTCTCTGGATGATCTTTGATATTAGTGGGAATGCCAACTGAGAAATCACTCAATGGTACACATCCTTTCCCATGGAAGGAAACCCTTTTTAGGTTAATGGATGTTGTACATTTGCAAAAATGGTTTACAATGTAAACAATGCAGATATGATTGACTGTGTGGGGAGCCAGAATGAAAACAGCTAGAGGTGCTATTAGTAGGAGCTAATAATGGCTGGTACTAGTTAATAACAGATATTAGATATAAAATAGTATAATCAGATCCTACACAAGCCACTTCAAGTTGTAGATTTATATATGCATTTAGATCTTCAACACACTCTGTCCTATTTACTAAATTATACCTGGATTTTGGCTTATTGCTAAACACACAACAACAGCAGCAGCAGCAGCAGCAGCAGCTTTACTGAACTATGGTTTATGGTTGATCAAATATTACCCATAACAACTCTCTACCTTTACCTAAGGGCAAGAGGAGCACTACATACCAGCCTCCATCCCATCCACATTCAACCATCAGGTTATCTGATACACCCATACAAATCTGCCTGGGCTCTAAGATCTTCAGTAGGGTCCCTTTCTTGGTCTCCCCATGCTCACAGTCATCTGCTTGGAAAGCAAGAAAGGTGGTTGCTCCTGGGCTCTGCAATTCCCAGGGAGGCTAGAATGGTTCTGAACATGAGTCAGCAATGTGATGCAGCAGCTAAAAAAGCCAATGCAATTCTAGCCTGCATTAATAGGAGTATAGTGTCAAGGGAAGTAATAGTGCCACTCTATTCTGCTTTGGTCAGACCTCACTTGGAATACCGTGTCCAGTTCTGGGCACAACAATTCAGGAAGGATATTGAGAAGCTGGAACATGTCCAGAGGAGGGCAACCAGGATGGTAGGAGGTCTGGAAGCCATGCCCTATGAGGAGCGGCTTAAGTAGCTGGGCATGTTTAGTCTGAAGAAGAGATGGTTGGGAGATGAAATGATAGCCATATTTAAATGTTTGAAGGGATGTCATACTGAGGATGGGGCAAGCTTGTTTTCTGCTGCTCCAGAGACTGGGACACAGAGCAATGGGTTCAAACTACAGGAAAGAGAATCCACCTAAACATTAGGAAGAACTTCCTGACAGTAAGAGCTGTTCAGAAGGGGAATACACTGCCTCGAAGTGTGGTGGAGTCTCCTTCTTTGGAGGTTTTTAAACAGAGGCTGGATGGCTGTCAGGAATGATTTGATTGTGTATTCCTGCATGGCAGAGGGTTGGACTGGATGGCCCTTCCAACTGTATGATTCTGTGATTCCTTGTATACTGCCCTTCCATCAGCTGACAAAGACTTTTATTTTATTCTGATAGATTTCCAGAATTGACTGGGTGCTGTTTTTTAAAAAATTATTTCAGTGTGTGTTTTACAATGTTTTTAATGTTATTGATAGTTTAATTACAGTTAAATGTTTGTTTTTGGTTTGCTCTTATCATATTGTATCCTGCTAAATTTGAAATCCACCTTGAGTCCCAATTCTAAGAACAGAGGCAGGATATAAATAAAGGGAATAACAACAACAACATTAATCTCCACCATCCCCACCAAAGATCAATCTATGCCATTGTGTGTTGCCAACAAGGAAAGAATATGTCACAGAAATATACCTGAGCTTAGGGTATATAAAGCCACTAAAATATATATCACTGAATAAAAGCACTAATTCCCAGATGACCATTCCTATTTTGTATCACTTTACCCCATCCCCATATCAGATTGCTGTCTATGTTCTGAAACCTATTGTTAGTTCTAAGTAGAGTTAGATCAATTGAATCAATGGGATTTACATATGTGTTGCATTTGAAGTGGAACAAATGCTTCCCCATCATGGGTTAGATTTGTAGGTTGTGGAAGCTCTCTTGGGTAAACTTCATGAACGCCACACCAACCACCGTTAAGTGGTCTGTGGAGATCAAAGCATAAGACATATACAAACCATATATGAACAGTCCAGTCTCTCCCAGATCTCCAGATGAAACAACTAGGCCATTCATAGTTAAGGAATGGAGGCAGTATCACTCCTACACATCATAATGCAACACAATAAAAATGTGATCTAAGTATATAGAGCAAGGATAGAAAACTTGTGGCCCCCCAAATCTCTTCACTCCCATTAGCTCTAGCTAATATAGCCAATGATGAGGGATGCTGGAAGCTGCGGTCCTACAACATCTGGAGGGCCATAAGATACCACCCGTGATATAAAACATGATGTATTAAAACAAACATCTTCAGTGTTAGCAGACTTTCAAGAAGGTACTGGAAGACACTAATAACTGAGATGTCTAATGGGCATTGTAAGCCATCTCAGAAAGTGAGCTGCTATATTGTGTGTTAGTTGATGCTTCTAAATAATGTTCAAGGTCAGACCCACAAATGTGATCATGCAAAGTTTATGATGGCATAAATGTGTATAATTGGAAATGAATGCCAGGTTATTCTAATCCAGAGATCATGGTGTTTGCCTTTTATCCACCACTTCTCCTCTTTCCTCCCTCTTACTATATGAAATACCTGGTGTGAAATTCCAGCTACCCTGAAGTCAGCAAACCAAAACCAGTTACTTTAAATCAAAATTAATATTCTAAACCTTGTAAGGGCAAGGTTATTGCATTATCCTTTCCATTAGCAGCACTGTTGATTTTTGTAAACAAACTTTAAAATAAATTATCTGTAAGTCGATATACTATGTATGCAACAGAAAAACCTGAGAACACCTCAGAAGTCAAATGGTAATATATTTTTAAAAGCTGAAGTACAATTAATAGTGTAGTATAGCAAATGCCATGTATGTCACTGTCTATGTCTTTTGTAGCCTTTTCCAACTGTTGGACTACAGGACTACAGTTACCATTTTCCACTACCAACATTGTCCAACATGTCTAGAGGGTATCAAGTTGAGGAAGACAGTTCTATGGAGAGATCACATTTCAACATAAGTGTGAATGTGTCTTTTAAAGAAGAGTAATGACTGAAAGTGTGGACTCACAAACCAACATTCTGATAGGTTCTTGGCTGCTGGTTCTTTTGCTTCAGGGTTGGTGACTCCATACTGTGTTTAATAAGAGGTATTTGGCATTATATGGGGGCATTTTTGGAAGCTATCCAAGATTCTGAACCCTAGTTTCAAAATAGGGTCAGCACCTTGGATAGCTCCCATATAACCCACATTTGCTTCCATAAAACCCAGTGTGGATTCAACACTCCACAGCAACAGTCACTGGGGATCTCTGAAGTGAAGACAGGAGTACAGGGTTTCCAAAGGCAGGGACACAGGGCTTCATATAATCTTGCTTTGAAGGCTGCAAACTGTTCTAGTATTCAACTTTAAAAATTAAGAATGGAGAAAAAAATGGTCTGTTTCTCTTTCTCCCATATTCATTGTTTTCTCTATCCTGAATGTGGTGAAATTGCAAATATTGCTAAATCCTTCAAAACCATACTGTAACAACCTGCCCCACACACAGAGGACATTTTCAGATGGCCCTTACTGCGCAAGCAGCCTCCGGAGCAGTAACGAGGCTGCTGCATGGCAGGGGGTCCTTTTTGGACGCCGCCATCCCTCTTCCATGACCATTTGTGGCACGTATGTGAAGCTTTGGAAGCATCCGTGTCATATTTCAATCACAGAAGTTGCCCGTGATTGAAATATGATGCGGCCGCTTCCAAAGCTTCACGTACGTGCCAGGAATGGTCACGGAAGAGAGACGGCGGCATCCGAAAAGGACCCCCTGCTGTGCAGCAGCCTCGTTACTGCTCCGGAGGCTGCTTGCACAGTAAGGGCCATCTGAAAATGTCCAGAGAGAGATTTTGCACCTGTAATCCCAGCTGGGAGAGAAACATCATGTACCTGTTTGCCATACAGATGTAAAAGATAACAAGCCTGTAAAAAAAAAAAAAGAGGTGGTAACTGTAACTCAGGAGCAACACAGACTTATAGATTCAGGGATTCTTCTCTGGACATTATAGTGTTAAGTACGCAGAGCCCTTGGCCTGGAGGGAGAGCCATCATAATCTTAATAATATAACATCCCAACATACTGTATGCTCTTTCTCCCATTAGAATAAACAAATTCAATGACAGCCTTCCTTGGACCAAAGAAGTTGTCAGTTCTTGTTTCCCTTTCACTCTTTGCTTCCCTCTTCTGTCCATCATGTTGCACTTCTTCACCATTTCCTCTTTTTTCATCTCTCCTTCTCTCTTGTCCCACAAATATATCTTTTCTTGTCTTGGGATTACACTTAACCTTTTGTTATAGACCAGAATCTACATACTAATATTTAAGAAACCCTGCAGAACCATACATATAGGTGCCCACCCATGCGTGTATTTCAGCCCTTCTGCCTAGAGTTCTTGAAATACAAGAATAATCACAACTGAACAGACTATTGGACTGGAAACTATGGTGCTATTCAGATTGGGATTCAGCCATCAACCTTAACACACTGAATGTAAAGAGCCTTGTTTCCAATCAGTTATCATTTCTATTTACTGCCTCATGATATTGTATAACATAAATACTAATATGTGAAGGAATTACATTGCTTTGGCTTAGGACATCTTAAGTGTCTTCACTTGAAACATGAAGATCCCACAGATGTTTTGTCATTGTGTTTTTGAAGTATTCTTTACTAAAAATTCAAATATTGTCCTGACCTAAGAGCTGTCAATTTTAATCCCCCTACACACACAGTCTACTTCATACTATTCAATTTCCTTCACAAGGACTCACCTCTTTTTTTGTCTCTTTGTCCCCTGCCAAAATCCCAGGCCAGGCTGCCATATATAGCCTAGCAGTGGACCATAGGGAATCATTTTTCTTCCAGGTCTTCTCCAAAGCCCTTCTATACCTCCATAAAGCTCATTGCGGAGCTTACTGGCTCCCAAGACAGCCTGGGCTGTGGTGTGTCTCAGCAACCAAACAACCTAGTCTGCCACCAACCAGGTGAGGGGAGGTGAAGCTCTTTTGGATCCCTTTCCCCATACAGATAACACACATTATGAGAGGCCCCCAATACACAGATCATTATCCATGTAAATCACTTTCAGACCAATGTCCCTTACTTGTTTCTTCTGTTAGCTCAGAGTGTCAGTTTCCACCATTGCTTGGCTAGCTAATAATATACACATTTTGGAAAAGGAGGTGGAGAAGGGTACACGTACCTCCAAGAGCATCTTAAAATAAAAATAAACATGTTCCATTTGACAATGATCCTAAGCCATGCAAGGAAATCTAGTGAAATCAACTATCACTTTTCTACCATCTCCTATTCAGAGTGGAGACTCATCTAAAAGGCTTTGAAAGATGGAACTTAAAGAATTCAATGCAACTGTTTTGATTGGCCTTAATTAGTCAGGTTAGGAGCAACTGTTCTATATTAAGTTTCTTTAATATCAATAGGAATTGGACATGTTTACTACTAGGTGAGGTAACTGTTGTAGATCAGACTACTGTGTCCTGCTTGGGTTTAACAATTGTTCATTTATAGTCTGTTTATGTAAAAGTTTGTAGCTATCATTGTTCTCCGTTAACCAAATCCTAGTTATTTTAACATTTTTCATGACTTGATCCAGGGAGATTTTCCCAGATGGCTACTTTGACAAAGAAACAAAGGGTGATAATTTGAAAGCTTAGTAATGTTGCTCGTTTGAAGTCATGACCCCACCAGAAAGGCTACTGGCTCTTCAGGCTGAGGAATTCTGGGAACTGTAGTCCAAAAAAGTAGCTTTTCTAAGTTTTGCCAGGACTACAAAGGTTAGAAAAGCTGTTCCCCCAAAGCAGACTGCTGCATGTTGTTAGAATAGCATTGCTGCTCTTCAATGCATACCTTTCTCATACCTACAATAGAGAGGCCTGCCTCACTCTGGGAACTCCAGTTGCTTTATCTCTGGTCTATAAAAACAATTCAGGACCAGGAATTCATTATTTTATAAAGAATTTGTCTCAACAGTAAGGTAACTATGATTCTAGAAGCAAATCAGTGCAGTGTGGTATGATAAATTGGGTATATTTTGGTTAGTCTATTTCACAGTAGTCTATAATATTACAACAGCTTTGTTAAATTTATGTTTCATGGTATTCTACATCATTATTGATAGTCAGCATCCCCACTGATAACCAGCAATGCCTCTGATACTAGAAAAAAATAAGCTAGGAAGAAAGGGGGAGGTGACCAAGATGGTACAGATCTAGAAATCAAGCCCAGTGAAGAATGGTTGAGAGAGCTAGCTAGGTAGGTTTGACCTGGAGAAGAGAAGTTTGAGAGACAGTGGACTAGATGGTCCTCCCACTCTGTGACTGTAGAATTAACCAACACTTCTGATATTCCCAAACCACACTCCTCTTGATTGTTCCACCTCAACATTAGGAGGGACTTTTTGACAGTAAGAGCTGTTCGGCAGTGGAACGCACTCCCTCAGAGCGTGGTGGGGTCTTCTTCCTTGGAGGTCTTTAAACAGAGGCTGGATGGCCATCTGTCAGGGATGCTTTGATCGTGATTTCCTGCGTGGCTGGGGGTTGGATTGGATGGCCCTCGTGGTCTCTTCCAACTCTGCAATTCTATGATTCTACGATTCTAAGTATTTTTAGTACAACTGGAGGCTGCAGCACAAACATTCAGTGTAGAGTGCTCCTACTTATAGTTCTAGCTACCACTCGTTCCTTCAGGAAGTTCTATGACATTCTGCCTCATTCATGTTTTTCTCCCCATCATCATCATGCATACAACAGTATTCAGAATCCATGCCCACAAGCCAGAGTCAGTCCTCATTAGGTTGCCTGCTACCCCCATTTAATTTTTACTCCCCTTAAAGGTTTGTTGGATTTCTACAAACCTTAGAGATTCCTTGAATCTACTGATGATTTCCTCTCATGTCTGTATGTGGTGCCATTTTAGCTACAAATGGATCCAAAATCAGTGAATTTGCTCTCTGAGTTCACCATTTAGTAGATAGGATAATTGCCCTCAGCCATAAGATTTGCTTTGACTCATTAGATTACAAAAAAGGGCTTATTTTCCTAAATTTTAGTACAAAGTATATGTTGTATAAAAAGTATTACATTGAGCAGTATTTCATTTAAAACACATCCCTAAGACATTTTAAGCTGTCAAATTAAATTTCATTCTCACATTTTTTTCTGTAGATATATTGACCAGCAGAATATATTTAGAGATACTTTCTTGGCACAAATATGTCTGCTTTGTAACAGTTCAATCTCCCTCCCTTTTCTTTTGTTTGGTTAGCCAAGGGGAAGGAGAAAAACAGACCCATATAGATAAATTGATCATAAAGAGCAAACTTCAAGGAGTTCAGTTTGTTCTGTCAACAGCTCCCAACACATATTGATGTCTGTGTATAAGTATGGGGTTGACATTACTCAAGAAGGTCATGTAATAAAGGGGTTCACATTTTTGTGTGGGATTAAAACATGTAATCCATTCATTATCAAAGAATAAATACTTGGAAGTTTGATGGAATTGGATAACTTCATGGCATAAGAAAAATGGAGATGCGATGAGAGAAAATGTCTTCACTGGAGGTATTCTGAAAGACTTTGGACACATTGAAGCATTTGTCAATAGGAGATTCACCTGTAGCCATGCAACCTCATGTATGACATGACAGCTAGTTTCAGCTAAATATGAAGTCCTTGGTGAATGTGATCCTTAATATAATGCAAGTATTTAGGGACTGTACAGAAACACTCATGGTATCATTCACATGTTTTTAATGGAGTATGATTTTATCATGGCTAATAAGGTCCTTGGAGATCTTTTGTGATATCTGCTATTAAACTGTGGCAGCAAATTCTCAAGTATACCTTTATATCCACGTCTATTAGTCTCTATATTAGACTCTGTTAAATGTCCGCTAGTGTACCCTTAAAGGACGGCATATGAACAAAGCCAAAGTATTACTCCTAATGGACACATAGTAAAGCCTGTATATAATGCCATATATTAATTAGAATTATCCAATAGACAATATCTTTTGGAATGGATAGTGGCAGATGTAATCTAAAGGCACACATATAACACACATGCAAAATTAAAATTAAAAAATCCCACCATGTTATGAACAGCAAAATATGTTAATTAGAAAAGAACAAGTGTTATCTTTTATTAGGAATCAATGTAAAGACCATTTCAGGACTACCAAAATTGATACATGTTGCACAAAACACACATATTACAAACAACAGCTGCTCTTTAAGGCTGATGAATGGCCATATGGTTCGGTGAAGCTACTCACAGGCCATTGATACATCTAGCTTAGCAATATCTTCTATTCTTAATTAGCAGTGGCTCAGCAGGATGCCTTTCAAAACTCTACCTACAATCATTTTAATGGGAGATACCACAGATTCAACCTTCTGCATGCAAAGCATGTGCTTCAGCACTGAGCTTCAGTGTCTTCTCAGATGTAGTCTGTTTTAATTGAGAATCATTGCACAAGATGCTGGACAGGATATCTCTGCTTCAAGTCTACATGTAATTCAAGTAACTACACAGGGATCGAGGGGAGACTCTTTGGTATCCAGTCTATGTTCATTTTTTTTATTAGAGAAAACCAGAAGAGCTGACTGGCAGGGGGGACTTTCTAGCTCTCCCCCTATACTTTCTTATTCCCCTGGCAAAAATCACTGGGATCCAAACATTGCTGCTCCAGAACATTGTCCCTTTCATCTTGTAGTAAATATTTAATTAATTCCTTCTGCTCAACACTATTTAAAGACTCACAACTTCCAAGTTGCTAATTCAGTGGGAAATCTCAGTAGAGTCTGCAAAGAAAGCAAAATCACCTGAAAGAGTATGTATAGAAAGCATCTTAGGGCTCCCTTCCAGGCAGTACATCTCATTCATTCCTTTGCCAACCTGGAAACAGTTCCCTTGCTAAGACATTTAATGAGCCTGATGCATCCAGTAAGTAGCTATACTTGTTTTAGGCACCCAGTAGTTCCTTCAGCTGTTCCTATCAAATTTGCTCATGTACAGCCATACAACTGTTCACCAAATGTTTTTTCACCTTCAAAGTCTCTTCAATTCACATAGGAGTTAAGAGCTAGTTAACTGATCACACACATACACATGAAATGCACATGGTATTGGAAGAAAAACTAACAGCAACATCTCCACACATAATACAATGAATGGAGATCATGGAGAAAATGGAGAGGATTGATTAATAAATGGATGAATTATTAGATAGATGGAAATAAGGTTGAGTTTTGTGTAGTTCTACAGTGAATATGTACACACACACACACACTATAAAACCACACAAAAGTGAATTTTCCTCACACTCATTCATCTATTCTCTTCATTTCCACAATGTCTCCAAACAGCAGCTGCATGAGAGTCATCCAACCTCCCACTGACGTCAGTATACATTTTGCTGATGACATCAGAGGGAGCAGAATCTGTCCCTAGATTATCACAAAAGCATCTCTCACAGAAGCAAACACACCCGTTTTGTGAAATTGTTTTGATCACATTTGTCATGACATGCTAAGCACAGAATTCATTTTCTGTTTTTTTCCAGTTAATTCTATGGTGAGGGAAGAACAACCCCCCTGCTCTATAGTACCATAATCTTATGAATATGACTTGATCTACATCTAAGAAAAAATGCTATCACCTAAGTGAACACTAAACCTGAAGCACTGTTGCCTTCAGTCTGGAACTCAGATGAAAGAAAATGCCAGCTACTAAAGCAAAAACATAAACACTCTACAACAACAACTCAGCATATAAATCTTTAGTCAAATGGCTTTAGCAAGGAGTATCCTTTCACCTTGGAATGAAGAGTAGTGAAGCTAAGAAAGAATCTGAACAGAACATGTTGTGAATGTTGACATGTATCTACTCAGAATGGATTGAGATCTTGGTTCCTTCTTCTTCTAATAGGAATGTTGTGCCCTTGATTTTGCCCTTGTCTCAAAGTGCTGGCCTACAGGTACTCAAGGGTTGTCTACTTTAGATGGAATGCATTGCTCTGCCTTCCTTTAAGCAAAAGGGTCCTGCATGAGTACCCCAGGTTTATAACTACAAATTGGAGCTTGTAAGGAGTACTGAATTAAAGCTTTCCCTAAATGTGTAGAAACAAGGCATTCTGAGTTGTGAGTGCATATGGCTTACCCTCGCATATCTGGAGGAATAGGGATCCTCAAAGAGTGCCCAGATACGGGGCTGCCATCTCTTCCAGAACCCCCCAGGCCTTCCATCTGGGGAGTCACTGAGCGCCAGACGTTTAGTCATCTCCAGCTCCTCCTCGCCATCCCCTGAGTCTCCAGTGCCATCGGCATCTCCGTCATCTGCACTGCTATCCAGAGGGGCCCCACCAAAACTGTCAAGGGCCTCTTCAGCATCACGGTGCTGTCGGTAGGTCATCCAACAACAGGGCTCCACATCAGTTTCATCAATGCCCCAGAAGGCCAGCTCCTCCTCATAGAGAGGTCCACAGACATCAGCTGGGCAATGCAGCTTACCTGTGCGGTAGTAGTTCAGAATATGGGCAAAGACGCCAGGGTGCCGGTCAAAGAAGAACTCGTCAGTACGAGGGTCATAGTCAAAGTGACTGTGGGCATCCGGCTCAGCGATCCAGGCCAGACGAGTGCCAGGCAAGGTGCGTAGGGTGCTGCGGTAAGTCTGATGCCTAGTCCCTCCCACGTTGATCACAATGCGATCGCTTTCATCGCCCTGGCCCATCTCGTCTCTTATTAGGCATGTCGTGGACTCATCCAAGCAAGCACAGCACACAGCAAGCACATAAGGGATGTCTGCAATCAATAACTCCCTTGATATGTTATCTAGTGGGGGCAAGAAGCACCCACCTTCAAGGGCAACAACCAATGTCCTTGGTCACTCCTGAGGAGAAAAAGCCAAAGAATCAGTGGAAGTTAATGATGGCAGATAGAGTTTTGACGTTGGGAAATTAAAATGTAATTATACTGTCACAGAAGTCATAGAATCATAGAGCTGGAAGAGACCATAAAGACCATCCAGTCTTATATGAGTATAATTTAAAATGAGGGTACAGAAGGGGCGAGGGGGGTGGGAATATACGGATAACACAATGTCTTCCAAGAGCGGCCACTGCCAAGGAAGGGATGGTTGTCTAGGCAGGTCTGAGTGATGAGAGAGGGAGCTTGCTTCCTTGGTGAAACATGGCCATTAATTCATCTAGTGGCACACAGGCAGCTGACCTACCAAGGAGATGCAAAGTAGGAATAACTGATGGTGGTAGGTGCCTGTAAGGAAATATTTGAGGGAGTTGGGTTTGCAAACACCACACCACACTGCACAACACACACACACAAATATGATGGGAAGGGGAAGAAGGGCAGATGCTGAATGCCCAGCTGCAGCAATCAGACCCAATCTCTTGAAGATGCAGATGGTTAAAAAACACACACGCACAAAACCAAAAAAACCTTCTGTACTTTCGTCCTAGAGGCAGCGTTCAACACGTAGGAATCCTAAAGATTTAGGTCGATTTTTCACGGTTGGGAGAAGAAGAAGAAAATCAACAAGTGCACGAAATTCAGGTCCCCTCAAGGAGCGGGGCTGAGGATCAAGCCAGGGCAAATCAAATCAGCGACGGCGGCGGGGGGGGGGGGAGAATTCGCCTCGTGCTGCCGGCGGCAGAATGGCTTTCTCTGCTTCAGACAAAAGACCGAAGACGCCGACCCGGAGCCTCCCGGAGCCCTCTCGGTGTCTTCGTCGGCTCCCTCCTCGTGGATGCCGATGGCCTTTGGCAGCAGCCCTGAAGGCGCCCTTGGGACCCGGCCGCTTTGCCCGAGAGGGGTTCCTTGCACGGCGGGCGGATCCAAGCCAGAGCCGGGCCGCGGGAAGGGCGCGGGGGCTCCGCCGCTCGTGGTGCTGAAACGGACAGCGCCCGGGCGCCGCTGGCCCAAGCAAGGCTGCCGCCCTCCAGGGGAGCCACAGCGCGGGCGGGGGAGGCGCTTGCCCTCGCGGAGCAGGAGGAGGAGGGAGGCAGTCAAAAATGGGGGTGCTGTTGGGGGGGGGGGGTCTTTTATTCTTCCTTCCCTGCGGGCCAGGCTGAGGAGAGCAGGCGACGCGAGCAGGCTGGCTCCGAGGAAGCCTCAGGTGGGCTGTGGTGGGGCGAGGCGACGAAGCAGCTGGAGCACGCCTCCCTCCCTCCCTCCCTCTCCCGCAAGCTCGCCCGCTCTTCCTCGCTTTCTCTCTCGCCGTCCCCCCGCCTTCCCACGCGCCCGCCGCCCGAGCGATCCCGCAGGTGGTGCTGAAGGCTGGCTGCCAGCGAACTCGCCCTCGCCCTCGCCGCGCCTCGCCGCGCTCCGTCCAGCCAGCAGCCCGCCCGGGTCTCCCTCCCGACGGACGCGCCGGCCCTGGCGCAGGCGCACTGGCCTCCGAGTAGAGCCGCGCTCCCTGGGTCCTAATGCAAGAGCGGGCAGCGGGGCTTCTCAACCCAGGGCTCCCGGCACCCCGAGGGTTCCTTGGGAAGTCGCGAGGGGCTTCACAAGAGAGTCTGGTGTTTTTTTAAAAAAAACGAAACGAAACATTTTTCTTAAAGTTATCCATGTAATAATTTTTATGCAGAGGTTCCACCAGAGCTAGATTTCTCCTTCAAGGGTTCCCAGAGACCTGAAAAATTATTCCAAGGGTTCCTCCGGGGTAAAAAAAAGAAAAGAAAAGAAAAGAAAAGAAAAAAAGTGGGGGGCTGAAAAAGGCTGGTCGAGAGACAACCCCTGTCCCAGTGTAACCCAGAAAGGGAGCACTGTGGGAGAGGAGTAGCAAGGGTTTGAATGTGTGTATCTGTGTGTACCGGTTTCCTAAACCGCCCCCTCCCTGGACATTTCAATGAGGCTGGACATGTCTCACACCTCCAGTAGCACTAGCACTTTTATTTTTGGACCACTTATCAGTGCCAAAGCACTCCCTAAGTGGTGTAAAAGGTGTTAGCTAATTGCCCCCAACAAGCTGGGTACTCATTTTACCAGCCTACAGAAGGATGGAAGGCTGAGTCAACCTTGGAGTCCTGTAGGATTGAATTTACAACCTTATGGCTGCAGTACTGGCATTTAACCACTGCACCACCAGGGCTTCTTCCAAGGTGGTGCCTTCCAGATGTTTTGGACTACTGCTCCCATCAGCTCCATCCAACAAAGCCAATGTTCAGGCATTGTGGGAGAGGGGGGATACCAAACCTCAGAGGGGACCACCCTGTTCCAGTCAGAGAGATCCATTTCCTTGTCATGGGAGGTGGGGTAGGTTCGTGGCTTCAGCGAGGCCTTGACTGGAACACACCTTTGAAATTCTTCCCAGGCTTTGCTGTCAAACCTGCTGGTTCTTTTTGGAAGCCCCAGATGAACAAAACCCAGGAGGGTAAAGGAGAGGGAAGCTGGATTTTCCATTACCTATGCACCAGCCCATGATTCCTGTAGGATTCCATAAAAGAAAGAAGGAGTAAGGGAAGATTGGGGCTGAAAGGATTTTGTTTTTGTTTGATGTTTTGGTTCAAGGCTGAGATCAAGGTACTTGTGGATTGGATCCAGGGGGCTTATGGAACTTCCTTTATTTAGTGGGAAAGATTAAAAAAAAAAACCCCTCAGAAGAGGCAGGAGATGAGCTAGCACTCTTCTCAATGGCAGGACATGACAATAGCTCTGCAGGGTTTTTATTCTGCCTGTGAAAATTGTGCCCCCTCTCTCTATCCAGAAGAACAGATGGGTTTCAGATAGCACATGAGTGCAGCCAAATCTTTGGGAGCACATGGATTTCCTCTGGCCCACAGTAGAAGGGAGGGAGGGAAAGAGACAGCAATGGCTGTTCCACCAATGGCAAGGGAGATTGCTCCTCTGTCCTGACCCAGGCATGTTGCCCTGCTTCAAGACAAAGCAAAAACTCTACCGAAGGGGGAAAGATCAAAACAAAACACCCCCCCCCCAATAAAGGATCCCATTGCTGGTAGTATCCTGGGAATTTCCAGTGTCTGCTTATGAACATGCTCATGTCAAAATGGAATCATTTTTCTCCATTTGACTTTTTATGAAAATGATGCCACTAAGAAGGGGAAACCTATATGCCTAGGTGTTTTCTGAGTTATGTTCCTAGCTATGTCTCAGGTCTTTTTAAATGTTGCTAAATTTCAGTACTTTAGAGAGATGGATGGGCCAGGAAGGGATCAAGGGAGGGGAAAGAAGCTAGGTCTACACCACCCAGTTCAGGTATCACCCCCAGTACTCCTGGTGATAAGTTAAGCAGCTAAGCTAATGAATGAACAAACTAGTGTGGAAGCATCTAACTGCTATTCACATCCTTGTTTCCACCTAAGAGGTTTGTGGCTTATGGCTAATGCTTATGGCCTTTTGACCCATCCAAAATGCCTGTACAAAATACCAATTTTTCATGGCGTGTCCATCCAGAACCATGGATGTATTTTAAAATCTCATTTACAAATGAAGTAGCTGTAAAATTATATGAAAGCTGTTGTTTGGAAGCATCAACAGAAGACCATCTTTTGAAAAGACTTTTATTAGAGCAAGCTCGTATGGGAGTCTGCTAAGATGGGCTACATGACTAAGAGAGGAAGACAGAGCAAGAGATGTGTGAGAAATGATGTCGAGTCAAGAATGAGGAGGCCACAGAATAGACAATCTCTCTCTCTCTCTCTCTCTCTCTCTCTGGCTTTTCTTCGCAAACGAAGATTCAGGAAGGACTCATCCCGCGCTTTCTGCAAGCGCGCTGATGACTAAAAAGGCCAATCCGAGATAAACAAGTCCGGTTGCAAAAAGCACAGCAGAAGGTCTCCTTGGGTGATGTTTTTGGGTTGTGATTCTTTCTGCGTTGTCGTTTCTCTTCAAGACTTGTTCGTCGTGAGTTCTCAAATAAGGCTGCAGCATTGTGGATAGTGCGTCTCCATGCCTCCCGATGTGAGGCCAGGGCGGACCACTGTTGGTGATCAATTTGGCCAAGCCTGAGATGTTGTTTCAGGGAGTCTTTGTATCACTTTTTTGGAGCGCCCCTCTTACGCTGACCCGTGGTGAGTTCACCGTAGAGTAGTATTTTTGGGAGGCGATGGTCCTCCATCCTAGAAACGTGCCCTGCCCAGCGCAGCTGTGTTCTCAATATCATGGCCTCAATGCTGGTGATCCCTGCTTGCTCAAGGACAGCAACATTCGTCACATAGTCAGTCCAGTGTATATTTAGGATTGTGCATAGACAGCGCTGATGAAAGCGCTCAAGGAGTCGTAGGTGGTGGCGATAGGTGACCCATGTTTCAGATCCATAAAGGAGGATAGACAGTACGATGGCTCTATACACACTGATTTTTGTGCTTTGCCTCAGGTGTTTATTGCTCCAGACTCTTTTGTGAAGTCTTCCAAATGCACTATATGCCTTTGCTAATCTGTGATCGATCTCTTTGTCAATCTTGGCATCTGAGGAGATGATGCTTCCCAGGTAGGTGAACTGCTGAACGGACTTGAGCACTGATTTGCCGATGGCAATGTGGGGATGGTGGTGTTCGTCCTGTGGTGCAGGTTGGTAAAGAACTTCTGTTTTCTTCAGGTTGACTTCTAGCCCAAACAGCTCTGCAGCTGTTGCAAAGCAGGATGTTAGGCGCTGCAGAGCTGCTTCTGTGTGGGCAACAAGGGCAGCAGTTAGTTTTTAATAACTAAAAAAAATTAGACAATATAAAGAGGAAAGAACACACCAGGAAATCTTAACTACTCATTTCTACTTCTCATGCCCCCTAGAGGCATTCTGTCACTTGTTCAAATGAAGTTGGACATTTTCCCCACTTCCAACAGAATTCCAGCCACAGTATTAATCACTATGATGAATATTTTTAATTGCCACATTGAACATTTGCACTCTTACCTAAACAAGTGGCCATTAAAGTAAAGAAAAGCACTTGTATTTATGTACCATAAAATCAAGTATGGCTGTATTTATAAAACCCATCTATTCCATGCAGAAGAAATACAACAGATTTCCCCCTTATGAAAATAAAACACCTCTGTGCTGTGCAAAAGAAACAGAACAGTTTTGTACCCCTTTATTCAGTTATTTGATTCAATTTACACCGCACCTTCTTCCCAATATGGTATGATAATTTCTTGGATGCAGGATTAGTCATAATCTTCATCTTCCCATGAAACAGCTATGGTCAGGAGATGGTGGGGGATTTATAAAAGTGCCTCAGAAAGGGGCAGGAAACGGATTATTTATTGATATTTCTAGAATGCTGTAGTCAATACAGAATTGTACACTTCTGAAGAGGTGTGTGGAAATCTGTGCAATACCCCTCTCTCTGGCTTTTCTTCGCAAACGAAGATTCAGGAAGGACTCATCCCGCGCTTTCTGCAAGCGCGCTGATGACTAAAAAGGCCAATCCGAGATAAACAAGTCCGGTTGCAAAAAGCACAGCAGAAGGCAATACCACAGATCAATATTTTACTAGTGAGGGAGAAGATTTCTCTACCTGTTATCCAGCAGCTTTACATGAATTTGAATGTGAAGCTACATTCATTCCCAAGGAGTGAAAAGTAAGAAGGTCAATTTGTCAAGGAAACTGGGGACCATTTTGACTTTACCGATGTCTTCCTCTACCCACCATGGATCATTAGAGACAAACAACTTGTATTCAGTGGCCATGTTGGCTGGATTCTGGTGTTAGTCCCAAATATAACTTTTCTAAGCTCTGGTCCCTACTTTATAATGAAAATGAAAGGTCCACATTTATTGTATTTTGAGGAAATCCTCTCTCAGGGGGAGCCCACAACACATCAATGTGAAAGAATACTTGATTTTTGTACTAGCAGACTTCCATGGACTAATACAATTTAAGCATATGGTTAAAAAGTCAAGAATAATTACTTTGGATATTCATAGTAAAAAGAAAAACTTACTTTTAGTACTTCAGGAAATCCAGCCAAGGAGGTGAAAAAAAGTAATAAATGAGACTTGAAGACATGAGCCCTATACAGGTAGATTGGCAAGCTTTCCTAGGGATGAAGAAGAAAGTGACCTCAAAATGAAGAAAGAAGAAATGGGCCTAAATGTAGTTATCTTTACATAGATCTAAGACAATACAGTGGGGATAACAGCATTGGTCTCTCTCACTGATTAACTGATAAATACCTTCATGCCTTATATGTCCAAGAGTTTTCAGATATCATGTGAAGATGAGGGCCTTGACAAAACACCTGAAAGGTGTTCTGCTACATACACCTCACCATCAATACACATCTTATTTCCACAACCTTGCACAAAGAATGACAATGGAAAGTGACATATTTTCATCTACCAGACAGCCAATGACATCTGCTGGAGCTGATCCTTCCATCTGGAAAATGTGGGTGCTGTAATAACTTTTTCCTCTATTTAGGGCTCCATGGAGTGACAGCCCAACACAGCTAGAAGACATCAGATCTGGGAAAGCCGACTAGGACTAGAACCAGAACCATATATGGTTTATGAAAGAAATGTGCCTTCCAATCTATAGTGAAGAAACACTGTTGAGGCTGAATATATCTAGGCTTAATATTTTCAGGTGAGATTGAATAAAATCCAATTTTACAGGAAAATGTATACTTGGCACCAGCAAAATGAATGCTAGGACTTCTTTTTCATGCAGCTCTCTAGATATCGTTGGATGGTAACTGCTATGATTCCTTGCCATTGGCTAGGCTGGCTAGGACTGCTGGGAGTAATCATCCAACACTATGTAAAGGAACACATGATTCCCACGCATGTTACTTTATCCTAGTTGTATAGGTCTTCCTGGGTGACAGAATTGTAGGTGTTGGGTTAGACTGGGAGAAAGAAACACCTTTATGATCCATCCCATGCCCTCTGCATACAGCGTTTTTTTCAACTTTAGCATCAATTGTGAGGAGAGATGGACAAATAATATCAGGGTATGTTAATTGTATACATTTGATTTGTTATTGTTACTGTAACTGCAAGTATCTGGTAGAAATGTTCAGGGTCATGGCCCACAAAAGTGTATAAAGATGTTTCCGTTAAAACAGCTAGGGAAAATTCAATGGAGGAAGTAGACTTGAATTTACAAAATGCATTCGACAATGCATTAATCTTTTGACATTGTCAAAGATTAATGACGATGGAGCCAAGTTGTGGAATCTAAGAAGAAATAGCTGGCTGGACAGAAAGCTGTCTTAAGAACAATAGAAAAGGAGTAGTTATAAATGGAAAATCAATCTGTCTCTCTCCCTCTTCCTCTCCCTTCTGCCTTCCCTGTACATTCAGAGAAATAGTGAAAAGGGAAAGAAAAAAGGCACTCTCAAAGAATATGCTCCACATTTGCATTGTTTAATGCACAGAGGTTTGGTTCATGCAGAAATCACATTCATCATTTTAAGAATTGGTTTAAATGCTCTATTTATAATTTCCTCAGACTGCTTTACATTTCCAACCTCTATTTTTTGTTCATCTAGTCACTGATAAGTGACTATCACTTTCTTCTATGGCTTTGTTTACTTGGGGAAGAATCAAAGAGGTTTCTCTGTGGTTTATTGCTGCTTGGTTACATTGTTAAGAAACTGGTGCTCTGAGACACGCTCCTTCTCCTTCATGTTTGAAACCTCCTCAGTTCAAGAAGTGTGTCTGGCAATCAGAAAGAATAATAAGAAACGGCCAAATAATCAAGGTATACATTTTATTTATTTATTTATTTGTTGGATTTATATCTCACCTTTCTCCTAAAATAGGATTCAAGGCAGCTAGTCCTAATCCTTAAATTAGGAAGCTGCATATGGAGGGCTCATGGTCAAAATGGTTGGGGGAGACACATTCTCCCCCAGTTCAAGGGGGGGGGGACCACTTCCTGGCTTGGTCCATGAGCCACCACTATTCAGATCATTGGTTCATCTAGCCAGAACCTGGGTGTGTGTGGCTTTTCAGACTATAGCTCCTAGAACTACTAGAGCTCCAGTAATGCTAGCTGGAGAATTCAGGGAGCTGTAGTTCAAAAAGTAACTTTCTCTCCTCTGTATCCAGCTCAGTGCTGTCCACACAGAGGGTTTCACACAGTAGCTCCTGAGGGTATCGCACAAGAACCTTTCCCAACCTTACCTAGAGATACCAGTAATCAAGCCTGGGTCCTTTAGCTTGCAAAGCATATATTTTGAATTACAGCCCTTTGTGGTCTCACTTGGGCTACATAATCTTTGATGTGTTTTAATTTCTTATAGCTGTTTCGCACCCATGTATTAGAGTCCCCAGGGAGAAAAATAGTTTTGGAATGGAACTACTGATTAGTCCAAGAGTCCTTTTTAGGAAGAAAAAAAAAAACTTTCACCATTCTCATCAGCATGAAGTCACTAGATCTGATTAGTCTCCAGCTGGAAGATTTTACTTACCTTACAATGGTTTTATATTAAGAAAAGCATTGGTATTAATCCAGATTTTAAAGTCATTACTGCTGTTGTTATTTGGTGACACTAGGAATGTTATTTGACACTTTCATTTATGGCAAGCCCATGAATGAGAGACCTCCACAAGCCCTGGTCATCAACAGCTCTACTTGGATCTTGCAAACTCAGGGCCATGGCTTCCTTGGTTGAGTTAATCCATTCTTCTTTTCCTACTCCCTTCCAATTTACAAAGCATTACCAACTTTTCCAATGAGTAATGTCATTTTATAATTGAGTTGATCCATTCCTCTTTTCCTACTGCCTTCTACTTTACCAAGTAGCATCCTCTTTCCCAATGAGTAACATCCTTTCGTTATGTGTCCTTTTAGGCTTAATTTGCTTTAGAACCTATTTATCTTTCTTTTTGGCAGTCCATGGTTTCCATAGAACTCTTGTCCAGCAGCACATTTTAAATGAGTTGATATCCTTCTTGTCAGCTTTTTTCACTATCCAGCTTTCACAACCATGCACAGAAATCAGAAAACATGGCATGGATGATTCTGACTTTGGTATTCAGTGATATATAATTACACTTGGGGATGTTACCTAGTTCCTTCATAGCTGCCCTCCCAAGTCTAACTCTCAAAAATGTTATATTAACTTGGTATTTCACCTCTTATTTTCAATACTGAATGAGTAAGAAAATGTGGTCTACATATAGAACAGCTTTCCATGAGCTGGCATTTTCCAGATGTATTGGATGGAATCTCCCATAATCCCATTCAGTGTGGGAATTATAGTTCAGCACATCTAGTAGGTGCCAGGTTGGAGAAGGCTAGGACAGAACATCAGATTTGAATCTGTCTGGGACAGAACATTATATAATAGGTTTTGATTCATCCTACTCCAGGTCTGTTCATTGCCTCTACAATTCATCAGCCAACAAAAATTAACAAACAAATAAATAAATGGGGGGGGGGGAGAGAGAGAATAAATAAATAAATAAATAGGATTGGGGAGAAGAAAGATCAAAGAGAAAGTGGGTTTTGACTCATACTCCATTCTTGCAAAGGGTCAGAATTGAGATCTGTTGGAATTTCAGCAGAGAAACTACCATTTTCTATGTCCTGATTGGCTACCCTGACTTAATGATTGCTTACTCAGAAGTGTGCCCCACTATTAATTTACCAATGTATGCCTAGGATTTCAGCCAGAGTTAGCACTCCCAGTGCTCACCTACCTGGCACTGAACTATACTGAGTTTGGTAGGACTTGTTTCTGCTTAGAGGTTGCGCTGTTGTGTAGCCATCTGGGGAGGGGGGGAGCAAGGGACCTGTTGTGTAGCCATCGGGGGGGGGAGCAAGGGAATTATTTATTGTTTCATCATGGATTGTTGAAATCTTGGCTTGTCTCCTTTGCCATTTGCTTTGCCCTGTTCTCTTCCTCATATAATTATTCTAATGAGTTTGTTAATAAAACTTAATGCTCTGCTCCATTTCCTGTGGGACCAGCATTGGCCATTATCCCTGTGTTTGGATCGACTTCAGGCCATGCTTTCCAAGCATAGCACTGAGGCATCCAAGAGAATCTTGCAAGTCTTGCTGGTTTTTTTTCATTTCATTGCAGAAGCCTTCATTCTTCACCCATATCTGTGGATCCAGCATCTTTCATTAGGGACCAAATTGCTTTTTGAAAGTGGCAAGGAGTCAGCTCAGGAAAATGATCAATACACTGATACAAAAGATTACCAAAGTCAAAATAAAACTAATCAGGGATTTAGCAAATGCCAGGGGATGTGTGCTGAGTTGAATGATGGACAATGTGCTAAGTGATCCAATGTGGGTTTTTTTCCTGGGGAATTATGCCAAGTTAATGTATCTCTCCAATCATTGTATCTCAAACCAATACCTAATTAGGTCAAATAATCAAAACCAGACCTGCTTGCTTTAGTGGAGAGTGCTGCTAAAGTCTGTTTAGCTTTTGATTCTGATGAGACATTTGGTCTACATTATTACCATACAACAGGGATATACTTTGTGGATACACAGAAGAGAAAAGGTGTATCTTATATTTTAGTATACAGAAATACATCCTTATTTTTTTCTGTATCTGCTGGCCACTGAAGATTTCAAACTGAGCTAATAATTCAAAGATATAGCCATGTTAGTCTGGAATATCAGTAAGCAAGGGGTAGCACCTTTGAGACTAACTAAGAGAGAGAAAAATGTAGCATAAGCTTTCATAGACTAAGGAGATTATCAGATCCATCAAAAATGGTGTTATAACAACAGCAGGAGATTGCAAATGGCTTACCTACCAGACGATGTCATGCCCCATCATTCTGCACCCGTTCTTCACCGGTTATGAGGACATTCTTTTTTATTGATGGGCAGAAGCTATCAATAGATCACCCATTCCATTTCTGTTACAGATTTCCCAGTGTGCGAGAAGGTGCCCCATTCTGCTGACAAGATTCCAGCATCAATGGGCAGTCCTACCAGAACACTTCTGGGTGAGATAGGGATATCCAGGTAAGCTACCCTCTTTTTTGTACCTTCCCTGCATTACTTGTAATTTTTGTAGTGTGTTTATGTGCTTTTTAAAACTTGTGTGTGTGTGTATTTTTGTTTATATTTTTGAATTTCCTGCACCTGCGTCTTATCATGAGAATGGACAGGATTTTGACACAGGAAGTTAATATTTATTTATTTATTGAATTTATACCCTGCTCTTCAGCCACAAAGGCTATCAGAACATCTTACAAATGGCCAATTTAACAGTTCCCTGCCCTCAGGCTTACAATCTAAATAAGGCATGACACATAAGGAAAAGGAAATGTCAGTGGGGGTAGGGATTAAATCCAGGTCCTTCTCTCTCTCCAAGGGCAGGGTAGTGGCAGTTGGGATGCAGGAAGGGCCTTCCACCTGCTTCTGGGCCCAGACCTGATGGAGTTCTGCCTACCTCTTCATCTCTCCCTCCAAGGGTAGGGCGGTGGCAGTTGGGATGCAGGGAGGGCCTTCCACCTGCTTCTGGGCCCAGACCTGATGGAGTTCTGCCTGCCTCTTCTTCTCTCCCTCCAAGGGTAGGGCGGTGGCAGTTGAGATTCAGGGAAGGCCTTCACTCCTGGGCTGTGATTTGGAGGTGAGAGAAGGTAAGTGTGGTGGGGAGGATGATTGTTTCAGAACAAGGGCAGGCATGGAGATCACTGGACATTCCTGTCTGATTATCTCCTTAGTCTACTTCCTCGGATGCCCACATAATGTCAGTCATGCTCAGAAAAGAGGTGGCTTCTGCTGCTATTAGAATGAGTTAAGCTAGCCTTGTCAAGTGTTTTCAGCATTGTAACATCTTAGTCCTCCATATATTTTGAATTTCAATTTCTAAATATCCCAGCTAGCATAACCAATGCTAAAGGATTCTGGGATCTGAAATCCAAGGCATCTGGAGACCACAGGTTAAGGGGAAAGGTGAGGTTTTATTTAGAGGTTGATGGTTTCTCAGGATCTGTTTCCTGAATCATGTTTTAAGGCCATGACTCTGCATGGTGCTGTGTCATGCATGTATGTTTAACATATGATTGCAGCAGTGTTAGTTGGCTACTTGCACATATGACTAAGCCCCAACAGTCATCAGATATTTCATATAACTCATTGTGATCTAAAACACAGCACTTGACAGAGGTGACACCTTAAATTAGAAACCAACAGTTGTGGAGCAATTGTGTAAAGAAAAATCAGGTAATGCACACGCCTGATGTCTGAACTGGCCTTGAGAATTTTCAATGTTTTCTTCTCACCACCATGTAACTATATTCTGTCCCCATACATCTGAAGCTGGGAGGCAAATCTTTTGGCTCAGAAAAAACTTTTCAGTAACAAGGAGCTCTGATATCTCTTATCTTTAAATCACAGAATGTTATAATTAAGAGAAAACCTGGGGTATTACCTAGTCTAAAGGAATCTTGGAATGATAGTATGCCAAAAAAATGGCACTCTAGCCTTTTCACCATCAGTGAAGGAGAGTCTTTCATCTCCTAAAGGAATCTGTTCCATTCTTCAACAAATCTTAGGACTTTATCAGATAGACAAAATATGTCATCATAACAATGCCACATAACTGCTAAAGGATGCGCATATCAGATAATGTCACCCTTTCACAGTTATGCCCTGTCAAAATCCCATTGTTTTTGATTGACAGCTTAAGCCATCAATAGATCCCCCTGCCGCTTTTGTGCCGGCATTGCCAGCATGTGAAACCTTGGGCCATTTAACTCTTGTCATTGTAGCGAGAGTGGCCGGTCTGGTGCGAACACTTCCAGGTGAGATTGAGACACCCAGGTAAGTTTTGCTGTTTTTATGACCCCCCTCCCCCAGGTTACTTGGGACTTTTAAAGTATGCCTAGGTGTTTGTGTTACTTTTTATGTGTATTTTTGTTTTTATTTTCAAATTTCCCATGCGACAAAGTCTCACAGGATTTTGAGCAAGGAAGTCCCAGGAGTCTTCGCTGGGAGAAAGTGAGTGCAGAGGGAAGCATTCTTTTGCCAGCGTAGAAATGAGTTTTTCTATGCTGGCAAAAGAATGTCTTAAGCTGGGTCATCTGATAAACTCCTATCCCAGATTTTGGTGACCTCTCCCAAATGATACTGAAAGGGACAATGAATTGCATCCAATTTATTCTCTCTGAGATGAAAAAAAAGAAGAAGAAGAAGAAGAAGAAGAAGAAGAAGAAGAAGAAGAAGAAGAGAGATTGGCCATCCATTATGCCTTTCACAGGGCTTGTGAAGCCCAATCTGGTGCCCTTTGTCAAATGAAGTGAGGTGTGGAAGGTGGCTATATGTCAGCTAAATATATCCAGCTTTCTCAATCATTCCTCATAAGACTTGGTTTCCAGAGCTTTGATCATCTTGGTTGACCTTTTTTGAACATGTTCCAGCTTGTTGATATCCTTCTTGAAATGTGGTGCCCAGAAATGGACAGAGTATTCCAGGTGAGGTCTGACCAAACCAGAACAGATTGGCACGACTATTCCCTTGGTCTGGACACTATACTTCTGTTGATGCATCCCAGAATTGCATTGGGTTTTTGGCAGCTACATCAACACTGTTGGTGCACATTGAGCACACAGTGTTGGGCATTGTACACATAAGATCTGGACACATTGTATCCACCTTGTGAGAGTGAAGCCACAACTACTAGGACCGCTAGGTGTTTTGGTTGCCATGACATACACCACAACCCTCTGAGAGGATAGTCTGCCTACTCCTTAAGGAGGGCTGCCCCATATTGTAGTGAGGGGTAACCATATAGCTTAATAATAATAATAAAATTTATTTATATCCCGCCCCTCTACAAAATGCAATCAGGGCAGCTTACAATATTTAAAATTATACATATAAAACCCTCCATCCCACCCACCCCCTTAAAATACAATTAAATAATTAAACATGTAAAAATACTTAATAAATACTAAAACACCTCCACACACCCCCACACAATAAAATAAAATAACTGGAATAGGGATTGGACCAATACGATTTTTTTTCTTTTGATGGCTGGGTATCTATGCAGGAAAGGCCTGCCGGAAGAGATCCATCTTAAGAGCTTTTTAAAAGCTATTTAAGGTGGTAATGTGATCTTGTCTGGCAAGCCGATCCATAACCTGGGAGCAATAGCCGAAAAGGTCCTGTGGGAGGATGAGGAGAGCCTAGTTTTTAAAGGTTGTAGTAAATTACTCCCAGAGGACCTGAATGCACAGGAGGATTATATGGAAGGAGGTGGTCCCGAAGATAGGTAGGATCCAAGCCATTTAGGGCTTTAAAGGTGATAACCAACACCTTGTACTGGGCCCAGAAACTAATGGGCAGCCAGTGAAGTGATCTTAAGATTGGTGTTATATGGTCTCTTCTAGATGTATCCGAGACCAGTCTGGCTGCCATATTCTGTATTAGTTGAAGTTTCCAGACCAAGCACGAGGGTAACCCCATGTAGAGTGCATTACAGAAATCAAGACAGGAGGTTACCAGAGCATGTACCATGGTCTCAAGGTCCCCAACTTCAAGGAAAGGATGCAGCTGGTGGATCAGCCAAAGCTAATAACAGGCAGTCCTGACTGTCGTGTTTACCTGATTTGTCATCTGGAGCAATGAGTCCAGGAGTACCCCCAAACTGCAAGCACAGTCCCTGGAGGAGAGTGTAACTCCATCCAGGACTGAAGGTTGTATCCTAATATCTGGGTTCGGGGCTGCTACTGTGAGAACCTCCATTTTGTCTGGATTCAGTTACAATTTGTTTTTCCACATCTAGTTCATTGCTGCCCTAAGAAATCATTGAGAGAAGAGACACCATCTGAAGTCAGACCTGAAGACCGAGACATGGAGAAATATATCTGGGTGTCATCAGCATACTGATAACACCCTACCCCATGCCTCCAGATGATCTCTCCCAGTGGCTTCATATATATATGTTGAATAGCATCGGGGACAGAATGGTGCCTTGTGGGATGCCACAATTAAGTTCTTTCCTTGCAGAGCAACTGTCCCCGAGCATCACCCTCTGAAATTGGTATCTGAGTCCCTCTGAGCTTGGTCCCTCAGTCTCCTCTTCCCTTTCAAACAGTATAGCAAAGCTAGGTTCTGGTTATAGGAAGCTGCCACCGGTGATTGAGGATGGTACTGCTTCAGTTACATAGCTGGTTAAAATTAATTAATGCATTTAAGGAAACAATCCCTGGGCAAACACACACAGGGTACCCTTAACATGAATGTCAAGTTTTAGGAGCCTAATTTTTATGGTGTTGGAGCTATGACTTTGATGGACAGTTACACTATGGCCTCAATCCAGCATCTCTTCAGCACAGCATAAATATCTGCAAGTGGACCTATGCTACACTAAGCCATATATCACCCCTTGATTTACTGTAAAACCCTGAAGCTGCCTCACACAGCCATTCCATACTTCATGTCAAGCAGACAGGATTAGAGAAGGTCTGGCTACCTTCCCATAGCCAGACACATAAGGTTGACATCAGCGCTGAGATCCATGGGGGCCTTCTGTAGTCAATGTGTGTCTGGCAGGGGGAGAGGACTTGCCAGACACTTCTCCAATCCTGCCTGCTCACCATAAAGCACAGAATTGCCATGCGAGGCAGGTTTGGGGTTTTACAGTAAGTCAGGAGAGGGGCTTTGGATGCTGTGCAGGAAGGAAGGGGATACCAACCTCTGCAGCACCTGACAAAGGACATACACACATATAAAGAACACTTACATGCATAGATGTCCCTAACTGAATTCCATCCGTCTTCTTGTAATTGTATATTTGCTAGTCCTACAAACATGGCCTTTTAAAGATATTTTAACAGTTTCAGTAAGTGAAAACCGACTGTGGTCTATTATCTGACAAAATCATGATTTTAACTTGTACATTTAAAAAATATGCTTTTAACTTGAATCTTTAATTAAAACTTTTAAAAAATATGAATCCCCCCACTCACTCCTAGGATTTATGCATTACATTTATACTGAAAAGAAAAACAGTGATATTGTTTGTTCAGCAGTTGTGTTGCTCTTAATGAGATTCCCTCTTAAGGTCAGACATCTCTTTAACTGTTCTGCTGGATCAGGGGTTCAATACATCAATGGAACAGAGCAGCATCACAAATTGATAGCTTGGCAGCTCTCAGTTGTACTGGCATTTCCATCAGCTCATCTAACTTTTGAGCTAAATGAGGGAAGAACTAAACTTACACCCACAAAACAAAATCCCAAAGTGAGACATTCAACCCTGTTCTATGAAATTACATCCGCTTCAAGGTTACTTTATTTGTTCCAAGCAGTCTCCGTGATGCAACCTGAAATCTCGCAAATTGATTGTGAACTATATTGAGTTCAGGTGGAATAAAAGATGGTTCTACCATCACCTGAGAATCAAGGGCCTGAGTATCAAGAAAAGAATATATTGTATATTTTTTGTGTTGCTTTTCAACTGTTTGCTAATGTCCCTCAAGGTCAAGCTTTACACTAAGATGAAAATGGTTGGAACTTGGCAGGTGTGTGTGTGTGTGTGTGAGAGAGAGAGAAATCAATCCAGATTAGAAATATGGTCCAAGGGAAAAAGATTAACCCTTGCTTTTCTCATCATTATCTCCGTGTCAACAGCTACTTTATATATGTGTGTGTAAGTATGTATCTACCTGGATCTATATCCAATCTCTCTCCCAAAAATTAGACTTTAGGCAACTCATAGTAATACTGAATGAAAAGTAAAATTAGAACACAAACCAAAATTAAATAATAAAACAGAATTTTCCTTGTTTTTTTCCCGGGCTGTGAGGCCGTGTTCTGGAAGAGTTTCTTTCTGATGTTTTGCCTGCATCTGTGGCTAGCATCTTCAGAGAATGGTTGAGTAGGAGTGTGTGTGTGGGGGTTATATACTGTGAGCCCCTGTTGGAGAGGTTACGTAAATTTGTGTATTTGAATGGGCAGTTCCTAGGGGAAGATATGCAAGGAGGATTAGTGTCAGTTTGGCTAATGGTTGGTTAATGGTTCATTATCTGCTGGAAATCCCCCTGTCCCTGGGTGGAGTTCATTTGCAAGTGTTGAGTTCTGATTTTAGTGTTCTTCAGGACTGGCAGCCAGGTTTTGTTTACTTTTAAGGTTTCTTCTTTCCTGTTGAAGTTGCCAGGTGTTTGTGGATTTCAATAGCTTCTCTGTGCATTCTGACATGATAGTTGTTGGCCTGGTCTAGAATTTCTGTGTTTTCAAATAGCATTTTGTGTCCAGATTGGTTTATAACATGTTCTGCTACTGCTGATTTTTCTGGGTGGCCCAGTCTGCAGTGTCTCTCTTGTTCCTTGATTCTTGAGCCCAGAAAAAAACCAAGGGAAATCTATGGATGCTGGCCATGAAAGCCTTCGACTTCACAAACAGAATTAATTATTGGCATGATTAAACATGGAACTGAACCTGCTAAAACACACACATACAGTGACATAAATTCAGCCTGTGGTGTTTTTACAGTGGATCAATGTATGCTCTAAATTAATGTGTGATTTAATGTTTCTAACTTACTGCATTTTACTGAGATCCCTCACTATGCTATAAACTGCCTTATGCCCCAAACTTGGGAGAAAGATAGGATATCAAATAAGTAAAAATATAAAAATAATTGTTTAAAAATGTAATGTGAGTTAAGACTGGGAGAGAGAGAAAAATATATATCCAAAAAATAGTTCTGCAGAGACACAGGTCTGAGAGGATTTAAATAGATATTTTCACTTCACTTGTTTCCCAGCCAAGGTTATCAAAACACAAAAAGGATCTGAAGTCAAAAATTAGAAAACAAAATCCTCTCTGGCTGAATGAGGAATGCCTGGTGTCCCAGAAACACCCCCTTTGACTATTTTAGGATCTTTCACAGTCACTTCGGGCTGCTTCCAATGTTCTTTTCTCCCACTCACATCCTAAGGGGGTAAGGGGGAGAACTCACCCAAACCTATGTAAACATTGCTTGATTCCTTCACACCTCCTAACTGTACATGGATGACTGACTCTATTGACAAGAGTTGTGAGATGAAAGCTCTATCTGTAATGGTCCACTCAGAGAAGTCATCATCATTCTGCCTGTCCAAGGATGGGGGTCAGCTAGGGAAGGACTCCTCTGTTTGGGAGAACATCCTCCCCTTGGACGCTTGATTGGTGCCATTTTCCACTGCCATTGGTGCTGTTGTCATTTCTCTCTCTCTCCGGCTTTTCTTTGCAAACGAAGATTCACGAAGGACTCATCCCGCGTTTTCTGCAAGCGCGCTGATGACTAAAAAGGCCAATCCGAGATAGACAAGTCCGGTTGCAGAAAGCACAACAGAAGGTTTCCTTGGGTGATGTTTCTGGGTTGTGATTCTTTCTGCGTTGTCGTTTCTCTTCAAGACTTGTTTGTCGTGAGTTCTCAAATAAGGCTGCAGCATTGTGGATAGTGTGTCTCCATGCCTCCCGATGTGAGGCCAGGGCGGACTATTGTTGGTGATCCATTTGGCCAAGCCTGAGATGTTGTTCCAGGGAGTCCTTGTATCGCTTTTTTGGAGCGCCCCTCTTACGCTGACCCGTGGCGAGTTCACTGTAGAGTACTATTTTGGGGAGGCGATGGTCCTCCATCCTAGACACATGCCCTGCCCAGCGCAGCTGTGTTCTCAATATCATGGCCTCAATGCTGGTGATCCCTGCTTGCTCAAGGACAGCAACATTCGTCACATAGGGCTCGCACTAAGACTCTAAACTATTTAGTCTGTGAGCTGCTCTTTGCTGACGATGCTGCCCTTGTTACCCACACAGAAGCAGCTCTGCAGCGCCTAACATCCTGCTTGTCATTTAGGCACCAAGTAAAAATATGTCTGTTTACTAGAGCCTTTGAGCCTCACCGATTTATCTCAAAATCTTAATGCACATGCATCTCATACCAGGAGAAAAACAGGATATCCATAAAATAAAATAAAATAAAATGTGGTTTTAAAACTTCTTTAATCTTTTAAACCTATTTTAGTATGTTAATCATATTTAATAAGTTTTTAGTCTTGAAACAAAAATATTTGAAACAAAAAAGATTTGTTTCAAATTATTTTAAATTGTTTGTACAATATTGATTTTTATTGTATGCTGCCCTGAGATCTTTTGATATAGGACAGGATGGAAATATTTAAATAAATAATATTTTACAATCATTTTGGTGAAAAATCTAGATGCAAAAATTAGCCCCTAGCAATGGTGGAAAGATGCATAGTAAGGCTGACCCTTAAAAAAGGTGTGCATATGCACACATGTGAGTTCATATGTACTTTCTTGCCTTGGTAAGGTGGTCCCTTTTCTGTAATTGGTGCAAAGGGGCTTGAAAGAGGGCAACAGTGAGACATTCTGTTCTCCTTTCCCTGACAAGAAACCCCTCCCATTCAGGTTGTCATCACCTTTCCCCTCTTGACACCCATTTAGAGTGACTGCAAGGCAATTCATGCAATGGTATAATGAAGTCATTACATAGCCAAATCTGATTGGTTCTGTGGTATTGTGACATCACTATGCTGAATGTGTGTTCCCTGGTGGGCTGTGAATAACTTTTCAGCAAACATCAGCTGCCGCTGGATTAGTGGATAGTTTGGAAAAAGCAGTTCAAGGTATAAAGAGGGTGGGAGTAGAGAACATTTTGCTTCTGAATAAGCTATGGTCACCTGAAAATGTTCAAGGGAAAACATTTGGCTAGATGGTCCTAAGCACATCTGTCATACCTAATAGCACAGGAGGCCAGCATAAATCAGGTTTAGATCTGCAGAGCTATTTAGATGCTACAAAAATATGTGTCATTCATGTTTTCCCTCCCTTAGTTCCCTACTACCTCTTTCAAGGTGCAATAAGAAGTAACAGCTTTGTATTTTCCTAGAGCTGTGAAATTAAATGAATACAGAAGAGTCAACACTAATTTATTCTGGAATAAAGAGAACTGAGTTGGAAGCCTCTGACCTTTTTATAAAACTGACTTTTGACGCAGTGGAAAACCTCAGACTCAACCCTTGATCAAAAAACAATGATTTGGAGGAAGAGTGAGAATGGGAGCCTTCTGGCATCTTAGGGAAACATGTCATGTTAACAAGGTATAGAAACTATGGTGTGAAGCCATGGAATCTTCTACTTCTACCAAATGGGGAAGAAGAAGGTTGGGTTCTAGACTTAACATCATGAACTGTGGTTCAAGCAAGAAAGGGGAAAATCAATGGCTATTATAAGAAAATTAGATATGAGAGATTAAGATATTTGGAAATGTAATGTATGGTCAATGTTTTAGTACCAAGATTTTTTTTTTTTTTTTTAAGCAAGAACTCATACACTGGCACTTACATTACTTTTTAGTGTTCAGAACACTCTATAGGTGCAATCTGTTATCACAGAAAAATGTGTATCAGTCCTGTAAGGTAAATCAGCATTTCTACTTTTCCCATATTACAAATGTGGGGACTGAGGCCCCAAGTCATTAACCTTTGTGACAGAGACAAAATTTTATCTAGCTCTGTTTGAATCACAGCTCTTTGGGACCTCATTACAATGGCCATCACAGGCTATTGTATAATATATTAGAAATGAACGCAAGATAATATATTAGAAATGAACACAAGATCTGCATCAAGATGTTGGCAGTTATGAAGTGGAAGAAAATATGGTATCTGCACTAATATTGAAATCTTCTTTCTCCAGGCAAGATACAAATATCTAGAAAAGTTTTGTGCCAGCACTGAGTTGTGCTTTGTATTGAGAGCTGACGAAACAACAAAAATATTATTTGTAGTGAGAATAGTTACATGTATATTCCCTGTTTCTTACAGCTCAAAGTGGTATATATGGTTATCCCCTTTATCCTCATATCTATCCACTCAGTATAGGCTCACTGAGAGGTGACTGGTACAGCTTGGGGATAAACTAGACCGAGGAGTAGCCAAGCAGCAGATACTGCACAGCAGAATAGGGCTTGAAAAACAAAAGGCTTCAGCTAACAGGCTTTATCAATGTTCTGACCCACTTTCACCCACAATAAGACTTACAAGCAGCAAGGTTCTTCCAATAATATCTGGAGGCTTTATCTTCAGTTCCAGTACAAAACAAACACAGAATATATACAGCAAACCTCCATAACAAATCCAACACCAATTCTCCAAACAGCCAACACTCCTCAACACCAACCCACAACAGTAACTCACACAGAGTGTATCTTTATAGGAGTGTTTGTCTAGTTACCTTCTGCCTAGCCACAGCTATGCAAACACCCATTTCAGCTGTGCTATCAGAGTGGTCTGTGGCACCAACATTTTCTCTCTGCACTTAAAGGGATATTATCCTGACAATCCCCTCCAAATGTTGCAACTGACCATTTACATTAGATATTTACATTACATACACGTTACATAGTTTACACCATCTTACATACATGCTATTAAACCAAGCATAGTCACCATTTTTTTGGTGTTTCTGACATGTTAATGCTTGTGTGAAAATGTCTGTAATATTCTGCTCAGACATGCAATAATGCAACCTTATGATACCTTCTTGCACCAGCTGTCTAACATTCATATAACGGACTTCTATACATTTAGTCCTACTCTTTAGGTTTTCAGTCTCTGCCATTGCAATAAATGTTTGGGAATCTTCATTGACTTTTATTGGTCCCACACACTTTTCACCCAGATTTTTCAGCAATTGTCCGGACAATAATTATCCTGACAATAACAACCCTGTGATATAGGTCAAGCATCTAGCTGAAGGTCACCCAGTAAGTTTTATGGCTCATGTAGAGACATGAGTGCAACACCCAAACTGCTACACTACACTGACATTTCATTGAATTGCTGTTAGCTAACAACAATAAATATATAACCTAAAAGTACTGTACAGCATGTACAACAAATACGTTTTTCTTCCTTTGAGCATGTTGTTGACTATTATTCTGCAACTCCAGAGATAAAGAGAAGCACGTATGTGTACCATGCAGACTTCCATTTATAGAATCAAGTTGACTAATGTCGAAATAGAGAAATTCACTTAGAATTCACTCAAATTTGGTGAGCTGTGTAGTGAGTTGGCCTCTGCCACTAGGCAGATGGGATTTGGTGTCCTTGTTAGGATCATGCTCAAACAATTAATAACCATCCAGTGGCACAGAAAGGGTTAATTTGTATTTGGTGACTTTGCTAGATCCTTTTTGCTTTAGCTTGGCTGTGTGAGGCTAGGAAAATAGATGAAGTCTGAGGACTAATTTAGGGAGTAAACTTTCTCTTTTAGCAACCTGCTGGAACAGTTCTCATAGCTGGGCAGGGGGATGTCTTACACTTGTGCACTTTGACTATCTTTGTTCACTTCTGTACTATTTAACCCTTGGGGATCCATCTTCCATCAGCCTCACTCAGTGGGGAGGGTTGCACCCCAGCCCAGGGGATCCCATATCCAGCCATGAGGAACCAGATTGCCAGCCAGGATTAGTCTGGGTAGAATTAGTTGTTTGGAGGCCCAGTTCTACCATTGACTGTAAGGGAACACTGGATCACATCAGCAAAACTGCCAGAATGCTTCTTTGCTGTACACCATCTGTGGTACCATTTCCTACCAATAAAACTTACTGTACAACAGTAATGTGTGTCAGTGTTGGGTACCAAAATCTTGCCGAAGTCTGGAACTACAGCCAATTCCAGAACAGAAATAGATGTGACAGCTCTATTTCCTGATGCCCCATCTCTTTATGCTTTTCTTTAAACTGCTAAACATTTATCAGTTGCAACTTTTGCTAGGTGGCATTTTTCTAGGAAAAAAGCTGAACTGACGAAGCCCATTTTACATCCTGTGTTAATTAGTCAGACAATTTGGTTAGTTCTTGCAGTGCCAAAGTATGTATTGATTGCATTTTTATACCATTTCACAGCCAAAAAGGCTCTTTGAGTGGCTAACATACAATCAATTTTAAGAAGTCAGCCACTGTTTCTAAGCTTGTAATCCATAACACAAAAGAGAAAAATGGAATGACAAGGCAAGAAAGGGGAAGCAGTACAGTAGTCATTCAGCAGTATTGATGGAATGGGCTTGCTTCCCATCTCTTCTCCTGCTGAAGGTACTTCACTTTACTAACTGTTATTTGTACAACTTTGCAAAGATGATCCCAGCACTAACACCAGTTGTGTACTGGGCAGTGGTTCCCAAACTCTGGTCTTCTGGGTATTTTGGACTAAATTCCCAGAAGCCCAAGCCAACTCTTATTCCAATTAAACTACCCCCATAAAACACCTTTTTAAAAATCATCTGATCACATTTTTTAAATCACTTTCAGTAGCTGTGTTGAAGCATAGGGCAAAATAAAAAAAGAAGTTCCAAAGAGATCTTTCCAAGGAGATTATTTTGCCCTATGCTTCAAGACAGATACTGAAAGTGTCTTTTATAAAAGTATCAAGATACTTTTATAAACTTAATGTTCTGTAGTTTACTTAAAAGAACTCATATTGCTTACAGACAATAAATACGTTCCTGTAGTCTTAAGAATTTGGTTATATTAAAATACTGGTTCCTCTTAATCAATCAATTACAGGTCGACCCCCATATCTACAGATTTGGTATCCACAGTTTCACTTATCCACATCCAAAAAAATGTTCTCTCTATGCATTTCTAGGTCCTCTCATGTGATTCTATGGTCAACGCTGTCTCATTGAAAATAATAGGGTTCCCTATTATCCATGGTTTCAGGTATCCATGGGAGGTCTTGGAACATATCCCCAATGGATATGGGGGTTGTCCTGTAATCAATCAGTCACTATATTCCACCTTTTGTAGGATTAGGACTCAAGGTGACTATCTGTATAAATTACAGGTATCTGTACAAATTATGGCTCTTCCTATCCATCCTTCAGCTAATTATCCTAAGCTGCTCTCCTAATTTACTGACTGACTAGGAGGCCTTGCATGTCTTCTTTCTGGTTGGATTTCTGTATACTTGGATACATGCAAGGCTTCTCTCCAGATGTCTGCACTTTTCTTTAACAGCCAGTGTGATCTCAGTTTTCCACTGACATACTAATTACAGCTCTATCTTCTGGGTTGCCTCAGGAGTATACCCCGTCCACAAATACAGACCTTTTCAGGCTGTTAATTTCAGCCTTTGCTTGGAGTTTCAGCTTTTGCTGCTGTTCAGATTCTTTGGATTTCACCCAAAGATTTGCTGCACCCCTCCTGCTGATTTCTCATCAACTTATGCTCAGAGGTTCTGCCAGTGAGAAACACAGCCTTAAATATTCTCTAGGCAGAAAGCTCCAGCTGATCATTTTACTATTGGGTAGAATCCCAATCCTCTCCCTAGTTTCAAAGGACTAATAGATAACCATGGAATGTTCCCAATACAACTTTGAGATCCTTCCATCTGTATAATTGGTGGCAATCTCTCTTCTGTAGCCAGGTACATAAGCTACTAAGTGGCAGTTGAATTACTGTGTGGCAATCTGCCATCCTGACATTTAATAACTGTCACCTTCTCCAGTCCATATCCCTAGTAAGAGGCACAATTCTGTCCTATTTCACCCTTCACTTCTCAGTACTTGGACACTGGACACATCAGCACATTTTACTTTTACCTCAGGTAACAATTGTTATTTCACAGTCCCTCTGGGTTTTTTTTTTTAATGGAACATTATTATCCTTTCTAGGATACCATGTAGAGTGTAACAATAACTCAGGAATTTAGCAAATCTTGCCTTTATAAGCAGCAAGGTCATTGTAATGTATCAGCAGTAACATTTTTTAAAACCTAGGCTTACAGTTCAGTGCTGGTATAACACTTTCAACTCAGAATGACTTGTAGTACCATCATCTTTTGTCCCAATACATAGAATTTCAATGTGCTTATACAATCTGAAAAAAAGACATTTAACAAGATTTCTGCAAGTGCAATAACATCTGTTGAAAATGGCTTCTGATTACCTGGATATAAAGGTCAAGAAAAACTTTTTATCGTCTCTGTGAAATGCAAATGAAGGAACAGTCTTTTACCAAAGCTTGGAAAGTCAATTTTTTAAACAAAAGTTATTTCTGATTAAGTAACAATCATAATGTAAGATAGTTATATTATCTTTATTGAAACCAAGAAATTAATTACAAATAATATGTAATGTAACATAACTAGTTAATATCAAGCTCTACAATTACTTTCAAAGAGTAACTTTTGCCCATGAGATGAACCAGGTGACTTATTTTAGGCAAAGAATCCTTCCTTTTGCCTTCCTTTCTTTATCCCCCCCCCATCATTTTAGGTTTAAGCCCAAACTGGCACTTTGATTTGGTAGTCTGAGGATACTGTGTGGCCACCACCATCAGAGGCATGCTTGGTGAAGGTATGGGAAAGATAGTGGCTGCTTCTGGGCTGTGGAACTCCCTCCCACAGGAAGTTCAGTTGGCTTCCTCTTTGCTCTCTTTTCACTTGCAGGCAAAGACCTTTCATTTTGGCAGGCATTTGGCTCTCAACTAATGTGCTAGAAGGGCCTTTTAATGTGGTGTGGTGTTGCTTTTATCTTTTTGATTATGTTTTAAATGCATTTTAAATTGTTTTACCTTTGTGCTTTTTGTAGAATTTTAGGTGATTTTTAATAAATGTTGCATTTTAGCTGTAAAGATTGTAGCTGTGCTTTGTTTTAATTTGTGGTTGTTTTAAGTTGTCTCCAGCCTTGTGATGTTTACTTTGCAAACACCTTCTTTACTATTTTAAATTTAAATCTCTCCATTATAGGTCTGGATCTCTGGCTCCTTCATTCAGTGCAGATCCCACCAACTGTGCCAATTTGCAAAGTTCAGACACTTGTCAAGGGCTGTGGGGCTTGTAAATATCCTTCAGACAGCACACTACTTTACCTCTGCCTTGTTAAAGCTAAATAATACAAGAAACTCCTGTGGGGCTGTTTGCTGTGAAGGAACACATCTTTTAGGGATTATAAGGCTGTGTTGCTTTATTGACGTTTTTACCTGTTGAAAGAGAAGTGTTACAGCTTTTACTACCTCTCCGTCTCTGACCCTGTTTTTATGCTCTTTTCTAATTTCCAGTATTGCCTATTTCAAGGATGGACAGACTTCTGGCTTGTCTAATATGCTATTTACTAGAACACCAAAATCTACCAACCAGAGCTAGCTGCAAAAGACATTCAGTTAAAATTCAGGCAAATTGACTAGAAATTCGTTTTCACCACCAGAACTGAGCTCATGCTCCATTCACAGAATCATAGAATCATAGAATCATACAGTTGGAAGAGACCACAAGGGCCATCCAGTCCAACCCCCTGCCACGCAGGAATACACAATCAAATCATTCCGGACAGATAGCCATCCAGCCTCTGTTTAAAAACCTCCAAAGAAAGAGACTCCACCACACTACAATGCAATGTATTCCATTTCCGAACACCTCTTACTGTCAGGAAGCTCCTCCTAATGTTTAGGTGGAATCTCTTTTCCTGTAGTTTGAACTCATTACCCATGTCCCAGTCTTTGGAGCAACAGAAAACAAGCTTGCTCCATCCTCAGTATGACATCCCTTCAAATAGTTCATGGCTACCATCTCACCTCTTAACCTTCTTTTCTCCAGACTAAACATGACCAACTCCCTAAGCCGTTCCTCATAGGGCATGGCTTCCAGACCTCCCACCATCCTGGTCACCCTCCTCTGGACATGTTCCAGCTTGTCCATATCCTTCCTGAATTGTGGTGTCCAGAACTGGACACAGTATTCCAAGTGAGGTCTGTCCAAAGCAGAATAGAGTGGCACTATTACTTTCCTTGATCGAGACACTATACTCCTATTAATGCAGCCTAGAATTGCATTGGCTTTTTTTAGCTGCTACATCACACTGCTGACTCATGCTCAGCTTGTGGTCTGCTAAGACTCCTAGATCTCTTTCTCATGTACTGCCATCAAGCCAGGTGTCACCCATCCTGTATCTGTGCATTTCATTTTTACTGCCCAAGTGTAGTATCCTACATTTCTCCCTGTTGAAATTCATTTTGTTAGTTTTGGCCCAGCTTTTTAATCTGTTCAGGTCATTTTGGAATCTAATCCTGACTTCCAGGGTATTAGCTACCCCTCCTAATTTGGTGTGATCTGCAAACTTGAAAAACATACCCTCTATTCCCTCATCCAAGTCATTGATAAAGATGTTAAATAGCACTGGGCCCAGGACAGAACCCTGTGGCAACCCACTGGTCACTTCTCTCCAGGATGAAGAGGAGCCATTGGTGACTACCCTTTGGGTTCAGCCAGTCAACCAATTACAAATCCACCTAACAGTTGCATTGTCTAACCCACATGTTACTAACTTTTTTGCAAGAATATCATGGGGAACCTTGTCAAAAGCCTTACAGAAATCAAGATACACCACACCCACAGCATTCCCTTCATCTTTCAAGTTTGTAACTCTATCAAAAAAAGAGATAAGATTAGTCTGGCATGACTTGTTTTTGAGAAATCTATGTTGACTTTTAGTGATCACAGCATTGCTTTCTAAGTGCTTACAGACGGTCAGTTTAATTATCTGCTCTAGAATCTTTCCTAGTATTGATGTCAGGCTGACTGGGCAGTAATTATTTGGGTCTTCTTTCCCCCACTTTTCAAAGATGGAGACATTTGTCCTCTTACAGTCTGCTGGGACCTCTCCTGTTCTCTAAGAATTCTCAAAGATTATTGACAGTGGTTCTGAGATTAATTCTGCCAGTTCTTTTAATACTCTTGGATGAAGTTCATTTGGCCCTGGAGACTTGAACTCATTTATACTGGCTAGGTATTCCTGAACTACCTCTTTACCCATTCTGTGCTATCTTTCCCCTACTAAAATGTCTACTCCTGGGGCCAGTTTACACAGCAGTTTTATTGCGGCAACTTGCGGTTTAATTATTTTCCGTAGCTGTGCCAGTCAGGTTTTTTTTCTAATTATGTTGCTTTGAAGTTCAGACTTGAATAAGTGTGGGGGGTGTGGCTCTGTGTGTCTCTGTAAATCTGCCTGTAAATGAACTCACTCCATAAAGCAGAGGGAGAGCATGCCGTGGATCGGATCGCAAGTTTTTCCTGCTGCTCTCTCTCTCTCTCTCTGTCTCTCTATTTCCACCTCCCTCCCTCCCCCAAGCAGAGAGAGAGAGGGAAAATAGCAGTTCAGCTTGCTACAGCCCTTTGTGAAATGGTTTCTCTCCCTCCCCCGTGCACAGGATAAAAGTGACGAACACGTACTTTCAAAATAGCAGAGAACAGGATGAGAAGGAATGCTCCCTGAAAGTTGTTGGGAATCCTTTTTTGAAGTTGTTGGGAATCCTTTTTTTTTTTTTTTTTTTGAAACTGGCTCGCAAAATAGCAGACAGGATTTTTGCAAGTTTCTTCTCTAATGGCTACTGTCTTTGCCTCCTCCCTGCCCCTCTTTTAAGCCCACCCCTGCATCATCAACCAATCACAATGCAGCTGTGCTTTAACCTTTAGCGGAATGCTAGTTTACACTGCCAATAAAGCACTACATTGCAAATATTCCTGCAAAAATAGCGACATGCCCTGCCACGCTATATTTGGGTGTTTTACCTTCCCCCCTTCTGAATGAGGCGATGCTGTGCTGCGATCCGTGGGAACTATGAGCTATCTTAGCGGTATATTTAGGGGAATATTTGTTCGTGTAAACGACCCCCTGGTTACCCCAGAAGGACTTCACTCTAGCAGCCCAGTTTCATTTTTTGTTGTTCAACTGCTGTTGTTGTTGTTGCTCTTGTTAAATTACTGGGAATCAGAAAGTCTTGCCAATCTTTTGCAAATCATCCTGTTTCACCAGTGGGCCTACCTTCTGCCCACCCCTATGGTACTTAGTAAATTGGTACCAAGTTATGCTATAGAACCCATTCACTAAGTAAGGCATTTTGTAGCCTGAGGTAAAGTTCAAGATGGTGCCTTCCCTCCAACATTCTGTCTAGAGAAGCCTAGGTGGTAGCCTCTGCACAAAATTGAAAGTGGCAATTTATTTCTGATAGGAGAGATGGAATAAAAGACTGAGAACATCATGGATGAAGTTTGCCATGGGAATTACCCTGGTCTACCTGACTCTTCCTTTTTGTGCTTTTTTAAACAATCCGTTGTGCCTTACAGCAACAGTGGTACAGTGGCAAGGGAAACCATTGGAGTACAGGCCGCTCCCCATATCCATAGAACCAATATCCACAGTTTTGGTTATCTGTGGCTGAAAAAATAGGGACACATACCATAGAGTCATGCTAGGAAGTGCCTAGAGAGGTGTCCTCTCTAGGAATCACTAGGTCCTCCGATACAACTCTATGATATATTTGTATCGGACGTCCTTTATTTTAATAGGGTTTGCTATTATCTGTGGTTTCATTTATAAATGGTAAGCCCAGAGACCTATCCCCCATGGATAAGGGTGCGGGGGACAACCTACATTTCAAAGGAATGTTGCACTAGTACAATCAGGACAGTGAGTTTAAAAGAGAGAGAGAGAGAAATGTTATGACAGGCTCCTGGGAAATAGCCAAATAAGGATGAAGAGTGGGGAAATGTGTGGGGAAGGTGCAGGGTGACCATTCAAAACTGCCCATTGTATGGGAAAACTATATCATGAATGGTCACTACAATCACAGGACTATAACTGAATTCCAAAAGCAGTATTATAAACCCAGTAGCACAGTGATGGTATCAGCCTTTAGCATCCTGTACCACACCTGACAGCAGCTAGCTAGCTAGCTTACAGGGTGTAGGGCAAGTGACATTTCATTGCGTGGGAAATAAAAAGCTAAAACTAAAAATGTAAAAGTCACACCAAGCACATACACACACTAAAAAACCTCCAAGTAACCCAGGGAGGGTCATAAAAAGTTTGTCAATTTTCTAGATGTTGCAATCTCACCCGGAAGTATTCTGCCCGGTCAGGCCATTGACTCTGCATTGACGAGAGTTAAATGGCCCAAGGCTTCGCACACCGCAATGCCAGCAAAAAAGCAGCAGGGGGGTCTATTGATGGCTTAAGCCATCAATTAAAAGGTACAGGATTTTGACTATACATAAACACGAAAGGGTGACGTTGCCTGATCTGTGTGCCCTTTCATGTTTATGTGGCATTGTTATGATGCCATATTTAGTGTGTCTGATAAAGTCCTAGGACACAGAATAACAGACTTAAACTACAGGAAAAGAAATTCCACCTAAACATGAGGAAGAACTTCCTGACAGTAAGAGCTTGTTCAACAGTGGAACACACTGCCTTGGAGTGTAGTGGAGTCTCCTTCCTTGGATGTTTTTATACAGAGGCTGGATGGCCATCTGTCAGGAGTGCTTTGATTGTGTCTTCCTGCATGGCAGGGGGTTGGGCTGGATGGCCTATGTGGTCTTTTCCAACTTTATGATTTATAATTCTATAATGAATGGGAGTAACTAAAGAGAAATTATATGGATTGGGTGTTGAGCAGTGATTCTATGATTCTACTTCATTCATTCATTCATTTAATTTACATTCCACCTTTCCCCTAGGATGGGGTCCAAGGTGTTACTATACATTGTGGTTAAGTGACATGTAACTGTTGGGATTTCCAAGTAAATACATTCAGAATCATTCTGGAAATCTCTAACCATTTTTACTGTTTACAAAATACAAGGCATCACTTGCATGAAGTAAACATTATAGCCTAGTAATATGGATAGCTATAAAAAGTCTTCTATGACTGAAGCCCTCCCACAACAGGGATTTAACAAACAGTATGATATCAGTGGTTGAAGATCAAGTTCAACCTTTCAGGCCTTGCCCATCTGACAATTCAACTATGCAGAAGCACACATCCCTATAATTTAATTGGCAAAGGTGACCTTACATAATTTATCCATTAAGGATGGAAAAATAGCTTTGGAAAACAATTCCCCTCCCTATTCAAGAGGAAAAGGGTGATTTTATAACTCTCAATGTTTTTTTTAAAACCGATTTCTACAGACAATTTGTCCCCCTGGATTTCTAAGATTCTTTTTTTAACTTGAATATGCTGCTTTCTATTTTGTGCAAAAGCTACCATCTAGTGTTTCTTCTCAAAATAACAATCAACTGTATTCCAGTCAATTTGTAGATCCCCCCCCCTCTAAGCTTTTTCTGTTTTCTGTCCTTTATTTTTTATACACACTCTTTTCTTAAGAGTGCACACTGGCTTTTGCCTGGTTCCCAGACGTTCTGTTGTCCAAGTCATTTATAGAGAGAAACCATAGTCTGAATCCTATCAGATCCCCTCCCACATGTAAACACTGGCCTGACTAGAGTAGACCCATTAAATTATCAGGATTTACCTATGTGTCAACTCATCATGCAACAGTTGAATCAATGGGTATACTTTAATCAGAACTAACAAGATTCTGGCCATCATTAGCTTTAGCTAATGCAAGGCTCAAACATTTGTGAGGCTTGAAGTGACTTTTGGAGGGAGAAAACATGCACAAAACCCTGTAGATGTTTATAATACATGAATAGATAAAATGTATAAAAATTTAAAAAACCCTCAAACATGTTTTAGTAAACTGGAGGATGTTTACTCTCTCTGGCTTTTCTTCACAAACGAAGATTCAGGAAGGACTCATCCCGCACTTTCTGCAAGTACGCTGATGACTAAAAAGGCCAATCCAAGATAAACAAGTCCAGTTGCAGAAAGCACAGCAGAAGGTCTCCTTGAGTGATGTTTTTGGGTTGTGATTCTTTCTGCGTTGTCGTTTCTCTTCAAGACTTGTTCGTCGTGAGTTCTCAAATAAGGCTGCAGCATTGTGGATAGTGCGTCTCCATGACTCCCAATGTGAGGCCAGGGCGGACTGTTGTTGGTGATCAATTTGGCTGAGCCTGAGATGTTGTTTCAGGGAGTCCTTGTATCGCTTTTTTTGCCATGCCCCTCTTATGCTGACCCGTGGCGAGTTCACCGTAGAGTACTATTTTGGGGAGGCAGTGGTCCTCCATCCTAGAAACGTGCCCTGCCCAGCGCAGCTGTGTTCTCAGTATCATGACCTCAATGCTGGTGATCCCTGCTTGCTCAAGGACAGCAACATTCATCACATAAACAGAGTATTAAAGACAAGTAGATGGAAAAGGCATACAGACTTTCACACAGTTAGTAGTGGTATAGGAGAGAACCAAAGTCTTATAATCTGATGCAAACAAAAATGTGACAAGGAAGCTGGCTGGATCTGGAAAAAGGCAACAAAATTAAATGAGAATTTTTCGTATACCTAGCTTTGGGAAGAGTAGACTGTGCAACCAACATCAGATATTATAATTCTAAAATGTTCTGCATCCCTATGACAAATGATGTAAATTATTTAAGCATTTGATATTCATTCGTACGTTCATTTGTTCGTTCATTCATTCATTCATTCATTCAGTACTCTACCTTTCTCCTGAATGGGACCCAAGGCAGCCCATAACACAAGTTAAAACAAGATACATGAATTAAAACCTAATAATAAAAGAGTTTTTAAAAACAATTACCATATGAAATCATCAATACTTGAAAATAATATAAAATCATTTTAAAACATGACGAGAACAATGAAATTGCACCCCACACATACACCACTAAAAGACTTTTCTGCATAGCTACTTCATCACCAAATGCTTGTTCAAATAAAAATATCTTTACGTGCTGGAGGAAGGAAAGCAGGGAGGATGCCAATTGGACCTACTCTATCTAGAATTAGCAATTAGAGTCTAACTATTAGACCTCCCAAAAATAGTACTCTACGGTGAACTCGCCATGGGTCAGCATAAGAGGGGCACTCCAAAAAAGTGATACAAGGACTCCCTGAAATAACATCTCAGGCTCAGCCAAATTGATCACCAACAATGGTGCACCCTGGCCTCACACTGGGAGGCCCGGAGATGGACTATCCATAATGCTGCAGCCTTATTTGAGAACTCACGCTGGACAAGCCTTGAAGAGAAACGGCAACGCAGAAAGAATCACAACCCGGAAACATCACCCAAGGAGACCTTCGGCTGTGCTTTCTGCAACTGGACTTGTTTATCTCGGATTGGCCTTTTCAGTCATCATCGCGCTTGCAGAAAGCGCAGGATGAGTCCTTCCTGAATCTTCGTTTGCAAAGAAAAGCCAGAGAGAGAAAGAGAGAGAGAGATTGCACCCTGGTATCCAGCACACCTCCTCAACAATATATTACCACAAGAGGGCAGAAGGACAACCTGTATGTCTTGTCAACCACTAACAGGCACTGAAAGCAACTTTTGGTTACCTGTGAAAACCAAAACACAAGCATTATCAATGGAATCTATCCTCCTGTTTGTCTGTTTTACTGCCTTTATCTTCTACTGCTGATAGGGAGATACGTATGTTTACTACAGTCTTCCGCAAGCTGGCACCATCTGTATGAGCTGAAGTGCAACTACCATACTCCACAGCCATTTAGTGCATTCCTAAAACATCAGACAAATAGAAAAGAATGAGAAATATCACACAAACACAACCATTCTCTACCCACCTATCCCTAAACCAGACAACTGAGCTAATAACTTGTAAATGTTGGACACTTGGGATAACACTGCAAATTTTAATCAGGTGTGCCAAACTAGATCCATTTCACATTTTATCCGGCAGATGGCAGCGTTGGACAGTTTTTATAGTCCTTTTATCGGTTAAGCTCAGTTCTGTTGTTCTTTCATTTTCTGGACACTCTTAAGAAGGTATTTCTTCATGTATGTGTCATGAGTCCCATGCGAACATCATCATGTGTTCACAAAACACACGTATATACAAGTTTTGGGAAGCCACTGTCAATGGGGCAATGACCCCAACTTGTACAGTTATGACAGAGTACACTATCAATGTATGCACATAGGATTCCTTACAGGACATCCATCTAGGGTGCCACTGATGCTATTAATTCCATCTCATTAATTTATTTAATTTTATATTTACACATCTCACTGTTCCTCAATAGAACTCAGGGCAGTATAGTTGAGGTTCCCAGATGTGGAGGCCAACATTAATAAGATGAGTAATAGTAGTAGTAGTAGTATCCCACCTTTCTTCCAAAATTGGGACTCAAAGCAGCTCACAATTTAAAAGAACAGTACAACTAAAAACATATCAAATACCAAAACAGAACACTGAAAGACTGAAATAGAATTAAACTATTCACACTATTAAAGCTATTAAAAGACACTAACTTGCTGAGCTTGTGTAAGGCATCTGCAAATGGGTCTTAAAACCAGAACTTGGAAAATTTAGCCTTCTGGATTACAATCCCCCAGAATCCCCTAGCCAGGATGGCCACTGACCATGCAGACTGGGGAGTTCTGGGAGTTGCAGTCCAAAAGGGTAACTTCTTCATGCATTGCTTAAATCTATTCTGTTACGTTCAAGACCCACCACTTGCTCCCTCCCTTCCTTCCATTCACCCACTCAACACAAAGAACAGTTCACTGCACTACGTATTTCAGAACAGGAGGGTCATTTTCATATGCTTGTTTTATCCTTGGCTTTTCCCAAGTCTGATGCCCTGGCCATGTTGTCTGGAAATGATGAGGACTGTAGGCCAACACATATAGAGAGAACCAGGTTAGGGAGGTCTGTTTTGCCACATGCAGATCACATGACTGGCCTTACCATGAAGCACCATTAAGTGGTTGGCTCAGTACAAATACTAAATGAGATGTCATTTTTCTGCATCCAGTCTCTTTTGAGCCACTCCTTAGCACTGGCATTGGCACTGATATTGGCTTCACTGTGGTGTCAAATTAAAGCACTGCTTTTTAAAAAATTAAAGCTGGTGGTATACAGTGATTTTGCATATACAGGGTTTGTACATAAACATGGTTTTCACTGTTTTACCTTTTCATTTACTGGATAGAGTAGTATGTTTTTAGATGGCAAATTATGTTACTATTTCACATTTTAAATTGTTCAGAACGGTTTTATTGCACACCAACCTGATATCCTTAGATATAGGGCAGAATTATAAATGTTTTAATAAAAATAAAATAAACCTCTACCTTTGTCTGTTACAAATGGATCAGAGGGCAGGGGCGATTTTGATGTTTTGCTTCAGAGTGAAACATGATTTCAGCTAGCACAACCTGATGACAGAGGAGATTTTCACACGCCGAAAATATTCCCTCCAGAAACCGGGACAGAAATATTTCTGTCCCGGAAGCAGCGCCGCGGTTCGCACGCTCACCTCCCTCTTCCGTTTTTCCGTCGTCCTCACTTTGGGTTTTTCCCTCCCTCTTCTGGAATATTTTACTAACGGGAGTTTGCCGTTAATAAAATATTCCGGAAGAGAGAGGAAAAAACCCAAAGCGAGGACGACGGAACAACGGAAGAGGGAGGTGAGCGTGCGAACCGCGGCGCTGCTTCCGGGACAGAAATATTTCTGTCCCGGTTTCTGGAGGGAATATTTTCGGCGTGTGAAAATCTCCAGAGTGCACATGACAGATCACATCGTACCAAAGGAAAAGAGAATGGGGAGTGAAGAGGAAAGCGAGCAAAAATCAAGCAGCAGTTCTGACAATTACACAGTACTTCGTATAATGATTATTGGAATAGAAATAATTCAGGGTTTATATGCAACTGATCTCCCTCCAAAGCTAATAGAGTGATCCTATCTCTTCCCCCTGCTATGCTCTGCTGTCCTTGGCCCAGAGATTGGAGGGAAATTCATCCCCAAAACATGCAGGGAAAGATAGTTGCACATATTCTATATACTACATGTTAGATATATGCCACCTTATAGTGGCATATTTATATTTACTAAAAATAAATAGATGGGATGATCTATTCTATTTAATAAAAAGTTATATCAGATTTTCTGATATGGCATTTCTAAATAGCACACGACATTATCCACATAATGCTCACCTACTGGTGCTGCATTTCACCAACACCAGCATCATCTGTTGAGGCTTACTATAAAGCACTGGACTAGACTGAGCATTACTCATCTGCATACAGAATATGACAGTACCTTTGGGAGGAAAATGTGAGGATAAATCCTTGGCTAAATCCAGGAAAGCTCTCAGCCTTGCTACAGTATCTGAAGTTGGCTAATCTCTTGCAGTAAGCATAAAACACTTAGGCAACTATTTAGAAGTGACTTATGAAAATACTGCGGGCAGGATTCATATTGCCATTTCCCTCCTTTTTGCTGCATGCCAGTGGCAGTAATGGAATTGGGAGCTACTAGTAATTGCTCACAGCTTCAGGGCTATTTTGCTTTTATGGTTTTTTTTTAAAATATAACAAAAATGACCTTGGTGCCCCTTTCCCCAGTTGGTTCCTGAAGACAGAGAAACCAATAGGAATACAGGAAAAACTTTCACTGATCAAATAGTAGGTATTTTGTACCCGCAATAACTCCCATATCTCAGTTCTTGGCTTTAGTTCATGACTTATTCCTTTCTTTCACTTCTGCCTCAACAATCTCATCAAAATGTCTATGAATGTCTCAGTAATGTTATGTTCAATGTATAACAGATCAGATCAGTCCCAGGAGACAGTTCTTAAGATATTTCTATATGTTTTCCTGTTTCTGGTTTCAAGTAATTTGGGGAGTAATGCTTTTGAGATTAAAAAAAACAAGTTTGTGTTTTTCTTGTGTCATGATTTCTACCCCACTACCTGTCATCTACTTTTCTTTTCTTTTAACTTTCCAGGCTTTACTTAGGATCAAAACAAGCACAAAACATGACATGACTGCCATGGTTCCCCATAGATATTCAGCTTGGAAGGGACTGTCACTACTGGAATGTCCTTTCCTGTCAGGCCTTTGAGAAATGCCATCGACACAGAGTGATTTGAAAGCCTCATAGTGTTCTAGGTTGTCCTCGTGTCATTCATGGACAGCTTCCAATAGGGTAACCAAACACAAGATACAGAGTGAGAGGAGGACATTGAGAAAGTTTTGAGAAAACATTGTCTGTTCAGTGAGATCATATATTCACACCATCTAGACTCTGGATCATCCAGACAGGGGGGTTCATTGTAGAGACCCCAAGACAGGTAATCTTTATAGTAGGTTTAGACAATTTTGTGGCACCCAAGGCTGTCTTACTGGCCCTAGGGCCCTTGGGCCCAAACTGTCAAAAATGCCAACTACTCCCCCTCAAAACCTTCAAAAACAGAACTGGAAGTAGATGGAAGTCTATTTTTGGTTTTGAAAAATAGGAATTTTAAAAACATTACACAGTGCAGGGAGGTCTGTTTAAAGAGTGAGTCACCACTTCTGTAGGTTTCCAGGAGACACAATTCACCATAGTCGTCTTTTTTCTTTTGCCAGAAAACACACAGGGTGTCTAGGCAAGTCAGAGAATACAAAACACCCAGGGGAAGGGACTTCATGTGACCCCAGTGCTGCACTTTGCCCACCCTACTTTATAGGTACAAGAGCTGTAATTTTTTCATAGAGTATCTGCTTTTCACATGGAAGGTCCTGGATTCAGCCCCTGGTATCTCTAGGTAGTTCTAGGACAGGGTGGGCAGCTGTAGCCTTCCAGATGTTTTGGGCCTACAAACCACCATAAACCCTCACTGTAGTTGTATGGGCTAGGGCTGATGGGAGTTGTAGGAGGAAAACAGCTGGAGGGCCACAGTTGGTTACTTCCGTTCTAGATGTCCTGCATAGCCACATAACAATGGCTGCTCTTACACCAACTGCTCTTATCAACTAATTAAGTTAGTGAAGTTTTCAATTAGGTTAGACATTTACTAACAAAAAGGGGTAATTTAAAGTTATCTTTAACTTAATTGATTGACTTAAGTTGGGTTTCAGACTTAATTCAGAGTGATTAATCAAATAATTTGTTAATTAAATGACAAATTATGCTTAAGAGCCAACAAATTCTATCCTTCCCAGCTGGTTCTTTAATAAATGGAAACAGCTATAGGCATGTGAAGTTGAAGGCTTTCATGGCCGGCATCCACAGATTTTCCTTGGGTTTTTTTCCGGGCTGTGAGGCCATGTTCTGGAATAGTTTCTTTCTGACGTTTCGCCTGCATCTGTGGCTGGCATCTTCATAGAATTCTCTGAAGATGCCAGCCACAGATGCAGGTGAAACGTCAGAAAGAAACTATTCCAGAACATAACCTCATAGCCCGGAAAAATCCCAAGGAAAATCTAAGCTATAGGCATATTTATTTTTGTTCACGATCAGAATATGATTGCTTAGTTAATTCCGAGGTTAAAAGATTTTAAACAAACAGACAATAAAACCATCTTGGAATAGTGATAATCTTCTTTGCATCCAAGCAGTTCACCTGAGTTCCTCATGGGATACTGCATAGAAATGCTTCATCTGACCCAGGAAACTGAATTCTGAGCTGGTTATTTGTGATTTATTTTTGTTTTTAATTATAGAGTACTTTGGGGTTTGAAATGTGGTCTATACATACAGTAAATACATAAACACAGTTTTCTTCTGTTTTAACTGGAGAAAGAATTTGTGGATTTGTGGTTCTGATTTGTTGAGAATACATGAATCTGCCTTATACCATCTTATCATTCAAGGTGGTAGCTAGAGCTCTACCTTCCATTTCATGTACTTCCTTTGTGGAGCTTCTGGGATTACCAGTGGGAGGGGGGATGCAGGCAGCGAACCATGAGCTGCCTATTGCTTTACACTGACTGACAGCACCTAGACAGAGTTGCCCATATAGTCTTTCCCACATCTCGCTGAAAGTGCCAGGGACTGAACTGGATGAAGCAGTGACTTTCTTCCTTCATGAACAGTAAGTGAAGAAATAAGCATAACTCTTTTACTGCTGTATTACAGAGGCTATGTGACATCCTCCTGACATCCCAAACCTTTGTTCTAGACTGTCATGTCCAGATATTGTTTGAACTTCCATTTCTGGGCACATTTCAAAGTGCTAGTTATAACTTATAAAGCCCTGTTTGGCTTAGGTCCAAACTGTCTGAAAGCACATATGAGCCTGCCTGAGTCTTGGGACTTTATCAGACTTGGCAAAAATCACACGATTATGACACCATGGTAGTTCAAATGGTTTCCGTTACTGCACGATGTTGTCACGTTTGTGTGGTTAAACTGTGCTCCAGCTGCAAATAAGGCATTGCTTTTAGTTGATGGGACAAGCTGTCAATAACCCTCAATATTACTTTTTTTGCAGTATTGAAAAGCATGCAAAAATACGTCCCACTGTAATTGCAAGATTACAGCGTGCATGGGCAGTCCACTTTCCCCCCTCCCTGCTCCTGGTGAGGAAACTTCCGGATGAGAATGTGAAAACTATCCACAGGATGCTCTTTTTATGAACTGTCCCAGTTTGTTTGCACATTTTTAGGTTTGCTTAAGTGTTTGTGTATTCATTTACTTTGCAAATTAACAGGGTTTTTTGGTGTTTTTAAGCGTGCTTGCATCTTCTCGCGAGAACCACTGAAATCTCACCCAAGCTAAATAATGGAAATAGATCACATTCTTAAAGTGCTAGTGGTGGTCATGGAATAATTCCGTGGTGGTTCTTTCACGTGATTATGGTGACATGCAATAATAAGTGTAATAATTCCACTATGTTTCTGCTTTCCTCATTTGTGGAATTACAGCATTTTTAGACGCTAGTCTGATAAAGTTCTTACAGTCTTCAAGGGAGGGCTTTCTTTGCACTCAGTGAAGACTCAGGTGAAAGCCTTCTTTATAACTTCTTTGCTGTGAAGTTATGGAACTCCTTCCCCAAAAAAGCTTGACTGGCCCTCTCTTTGCTTCCTTTTTTCCAGCCGGAAAAGACTTCCTTATTCAAACAGGTTTTCGGCCTTTAACTGGTTGGGGTAGAAGGATGTATGATCAGTGTGCCATTTTTAGATATGTAATTTATGCTTAATGTGATTTTAATTAATGTTTTGATTGGACTAGTTGTTTAATGCTTTTTAAAACTTTTGTATTTTTTATTTTTTTATAAAAAATAAAAATAAATAAATAAAACTTTTGTATGGCATATTGTTTTAGCTATTTTGTTTTAACATATATTGTCAGCCACTTTGGATCCCATTTTGGGAGAAAAATGGGATGCAAATAAAATAAAGTAAAATAAAATAAATGCTGTATTGTTGCTTGTCAGGATAAAAAGAGTTAAGTCTGGATGTGATGATGATACTTAACACTGAGATAACTGCAGGGCTGTGGCATAGTTGAAGGAAAACAGTGTTTAGGTCCTGGGTGGAGGGATTCTGCAGAGAGCTACAGATAGGCAGAAAGCCCCAAGACAGGAACAAACTCTGTCATGCTTTGTGAATCCCAGGGATACATGGCCAGCTACAGTTGAGAGAGACAGGAGTAGAATTCAAAGAGATGGACATGGAAATTAAGATGGAAATGGAGGGTTTTTTTTACAAAATTCAGAGGGATGGTTCAGTGGGCAGAAAGACAGCCCCCCCCATGAGTTATAGGGACTCCTATGTGGTCAGGCAACAGATTGGGGGGCAGGTAGAATCAACAGAACACCCTGCCATTACTAAATTCAAGAACATTCACTCATACTGCAGGGATGGCTATCCCGAGGATCTCCAGATGTAGTTACAACTCCCAGAAATCCTAGCCAACAAGGGCAAAACTGAGAGTTATACATGACAACTACTGTACTTCTTCTGTTAAGAGCAGTGCACTGGGTTTACTAATTTGGGGGAAAGCTCCTCCAGGCACTATTTCTCTGCAGGACCATACAGACTAAAGGTTTTAAAAACAGCCAATTAACCAGAGTGACTCCAAGTAAAATTGACATAGAAGAGTATAAATCAGGCCAAGGACAAGCTGATTTTGTAGCAAAAAAATTTATTTTTTTATTGAAATGACAAAAAAGGTACCAGTAGAGACCAACAGAACAGTCTATATTTAATACAAGCTGCTAATAGCAGTTTCTCAAAGGAAAACAATGACATGGGTGCTAAAAACCCTACACCTTACCAATCTAAGGGGGCTAGAAGGATGCAGATAACCTTAAGGGACTACACACTAAGACAAGCCATGGATTCTCTCACCTGCTAATGCTGGGTGGCTGAAGAGCAGGGGACCATATGGACAGTTCAAAAGGAAGGAAATCCTCTGGAGAGAGCTTCTGGAGAGTAAGCTTCTGGAAAAGGGGGGCTTCTGAGGAGAGGTGCCCTCCATAGTAGAGGGTACCTCTCCTCAGTAGAGGAGAGGACTTCTGGAGAGTGAGCTTCTGGGGAGAGCTTCTGAAGAGAGAGACACACTCTCTGGCCTATATATAGCCTTTTTCTAACTTGGGGGTTGTCACCTGGAGTGAGGAGAGACCTATGGCCAGGGCAAAACATGACCTAATGTTATTGTACTAGAGGATTCAAAAGGCCCCGTGTGCTTAGAATGTTGAGTGCAAAACCTATGGTTCATGCGCAAAGGGTTTTTTGCTCTGTGTGCAAAGGGCGATGTGAACGTGACCTCTGCCTTTTACCCTCTGGGCACTGGTAATGACTCTCAGGTGGTCTGAGGAGATTAACACAATGGAGCTGCACATCTGAGACAATGCCAATCAGGTATAGACATTTGCCCTATTTCAAATCCAAATAGGATTGCCCAACATCTCTCGAAACTGCACAATAGCTTACAATGCAGGGGTGGGATGAGGGGTGTATTGATCTGAGCCAGTTTGACAGGGTCTCCATTCAGTGTAGGTAAACAAGACAGTTAAGCACTGATTGCTCTCAGTGGGGCAGCAGGGGGGACAGAAATTCCAGTTTGTACTTTAAAATGAGGCTTGACTTCTCCAAGATGGACAGGGATCCAGGCTTTTCACTGCCCTACCCTTCCAATATGCCACTTTACAATGTGTGCAGACTGGCAAAAGGCAGCTCCCTGCATGACGCATCAAAGTCTACTTGCAATTCATATTTACCAAACATAACAACAACAACTCCTCCACCTCCACCTCTTTTTCTTCTCCTTCTTTCTTTATTTATATCCTGCTTCCCCCCCAAAACTGGCACTTAAGGCAGCTCATACACATTAAAAAGATTACCATTGAAAATATGCAAAAAGTCAAAATTAAAACTATATTAAACAATTAACCATATTAAAAACATACACTCTAGAAAAGTTTTGAAAAGGTTGAACAATACAATTTAAAACTATACAACATTGAAAGCACTTTTGTTAAAAGCTTTCAGTGCTAAAAATCAAAAAGTCTTCATTGCTTACAGAAGGACTGCAAGGAGGAGGTCATTCTAGCTTCCCTAGGGAGGAAGTTCCAAAGTGTAGGAGCAGCCTCTGAGAAGGCCATCTCTGGTGTGTCCATCAAATGTACCTGTGAGGGTGGTGGGACTGAGATAAGGTCCTCTTTTGTGAAACTCGGAATCTGGAAAGGTCATTTGGGGAAATGCAGTATGTCAGATAGCCTGGACCTAGGTTGTATACTTGGAGGACCACATGATTCTCACTCCAGGATACTGGATCTAAAAGTTTTGCAGCAATGTAATTGGCTACATTACCAATAAATTTTGGCTAGAAAAATCATCTACTATGGAGGGCACTGCATAACACCAGGCAGCCATTAACAGTTTAGGCATACCATGCACCTTGGCTTGACTGAATGGGCCCACTAGTTGGGACGAAATAGCAGGATGCTGGCCTCAGTTTTGTTGGTCATAATCCTCTGTGGCTGGGTCTTTGATTATTTACTTACTTAATTTTTTTCTCTCAGAGTGGGACCCAAGGCGGCTCACAAAATAACATCAATTAAATTTAAAACTTGGTACTTTATGTTATTTAAAATACTGTACAAAAGGGTTTTGGACAGAGAAAGAGAGGTCCGCACAGGTATTTCTCTTCTGAAAAAATCATTATTATTGCCTCCTCCTCTCTGATAGTGTCTGATTCATGGAAGTCTTATTTTTTTTAACCGTTCTTCTTGTTGTTTGTATTATTATTTATTATTTATAATGTTTATTATTTGTTCCATTGTCAAAATGTATTTGTCATGAGGAAATATGTGGGAGGATTCTCCTACAGAAGTGGAAAACAAAAATGCAGAAAGCAAAGTGGAAACACAATAACTTACTTTTGGGGATTGGTTAGTGGTCATGTTGGCTGAGGGATTCTTGTAGTCCAAAAAAGGAACTGCTGCTGATAATTAGAATATCCTTATAAAAATCCTTACAATAATTGTAACATTGACATTGGAACATGTGAACTGTGTAAATTTTTTTACAGGAAGAAAGTAATGTGAAGTTGCTTATGTGCGTGTGTTTGTGTGTGTTTTCATGTGTCTATTTTGGGACGTGATAAATGCACAGTCTCTGTTGTAACATTAGAACCAGCCTGTGGAAACTTGGGTTGCTAAAATAAATCACTGAAATTCAATATCTAGGAATACTTGTGGAACAGGGTGTTCATTGTCCAACACCAATATTCTGACTGTTTAGAGCTCGGGCTTGATACACTAATTATTTCACTTGCTTTCTGCAACCACTGTTGTGAAAAGGAAAACAATGCCATTGTAAATCAAGTTTTTGCTGCAATTTATGGCCACTTCACACATCACAGTTCCCTAATGGACAGACAATCTCCTTTCAGGAAAACACAAGTTTACCATCAGATAAGAAGTACCATACAAGTGAGGGGGTTTGCAATTGGTTCAACCAATTAAGCAATAGTGGCCATGTTTAGGCTGTCCAATCCATACAGCTGTGGCACACAGGGGTGTTGCTGTGAGGGGGGTGCTATGAAGTCATTGATTCCCCCCCCAGTAAGAATTCTGCCTTCCATGACATTTTCCTTCAGTCCCCAAATTTCTAGCATTAGAATAACTTAAAACTTCAGTTGAGCATTTAAAAATACAGTTTAGGCATCCAAAGAAAAAGGGCAGGTGAAGTTACCAGGGAATGCAAACACAGAAAATATAAGAGTTCTAGACATGAAATATTTTCAGGTCTTATTGGCACTGGCAGCTTAATCTGGGACCAGTCCAGAGCATTACCTACTTACCTCACCAGCAGCGACCGGAGATGCCAGGCTCTTGGATGGAGCTGCTGCCCCAGCAGGTGAAGCAGTGGTGGTGGCACTGAGCGTGATGTGCCAGTGGTGCTGATGTGCTGGGTGGATGGCCGCATGGACAGCTGGATTGCTCCAGCTCCAGCCCAATCCAGCTATCTGCATGACAACAGACCCCAAAGCCACTCTGGGGTTTCTAGCAAACACCGTTCACACAGTGCAGGGCAAAGTCAAGTTAAAGGCCAGACAGGGAGGATCCTCCCCTGGAAGTAGCTGTATGTTGTCTGGACTGCCAAGGCCAGATTTGGGGTCAGTACAGCGTTTTTGGCATGTGTAGATGAGGCCTCAGTCTCTTACTCTGCAATGCTAGAAATTTTGGGAATGAAGGAAAATTCATGGGAGGGGCAGAATTCCTACTTGTGGGGCAATACCATCTCCCCCCAGTCATACAAAACCAGGAAAATGGTTTTAAAAGGTGGAGTGTCCTCCATTACAAAAACAGAGAAAATGAACTGGATCCAGATAAGGTACTTGCAATTCAGCAGGCTCAAAAGACTTACCTGCCCCTCCTTTCAGTGGCAGCCCCTCCCCATTCCTGAGAATGCTATACATAGGGTCAGAGACCCCTGCTGTATTGTGTAAAGCTTGGTAGGTGTTTGGGGTGGTCCTGGTTAAAAGTCAGCAGCTCAATGGTGTCTGGTGGCTTCCCTGTCAGTGGTATGGTGGAACCACTCTGGAACAAAATGGAGCTTCTCAGGACACTGAACTCTGTCCCCAAAATAGTTACAGTACCTGGAATAACTCCTTTTTAAAAAGATTTTTTAAAATAAATTTATTTACATTCAAGAGTGATCTCAGTCGCATATAATAATGTTCCAATATAAGAAAAGCAGGGAAATAAAAACCTATTTGCTATAACATTGATAATTTCCTCTAAGTGTAAAGGTTCACGCACAATCCTAAATATACACTGGACTATGTGATGAATGTTGCTGTCCTTGAGCAAGCAGGAATCACCAGCATTGAGGCCATGATATTGAGAACACAGCTGCGCTGGGCAGGGCACGTTTCTAGGATGGAGGACCATCGCCTCCCCAAAATACTACTTTACGGTGAACTCGCCACGGGTCAGCGTAAGAGGGGCGCTCCAAAAAAGCGATACAAAGACTCCCTGAAACAACATCTCAGGCTCAGCCAAATTGATCACCAACAATGGTCTGCCCTGGCCTCACATCGGGAGGCATGGAGACACACTATCCACAATGTTGCAGCCTTATTTGAGAACTCACACCGAACAAGTCTTGAAGAGAAACAACAACGCAGAAAGAATCACAACCCGGAAACATCACCCAAGGAGAGCTTCTGCTGTGCTTTCTGCAACCGGACTTGTTTATCTCGGATTGGCCTTTTTAGTCATCAGCACACTTGCAGAAAGCGCAGGATGAGTCCTTCCTGAATCCTCGTTTGCGAAGAAAAGCCAGAGAAAAAGGTTCAATAAGAAATTGTTGCTGTGATATGCTAAGATGGGGAAGGTCAATATGAGAAAAGAGAATCTCCATATACTGTTGGTTAATTTCATTATCAAAACTATAGATCTCTGCATAAAACATCAAAATTATAGATTTATATCTGTGGGTGAGGCATATAAATGATTGCTTTCATCTTTGATAGCTGAAATGGCATTACATTGATGTTGAGGCTTAAGGAGATGTGTCAGTATCTTGTTGGGACATTCCCCATTTTCCCAATATGCTTGCTGTAAACATGTCAAAACCAGTTCTGTTGGTTATGAGAGAATATTGTTCAATTCATATTTAACTTTTGCAATTCTTGATCAAGTTGTTCAGATGGAAAAAGAACAGTAAATTGAGATACCAGAGCTTTTTAGCTAGTTATTCAATAATTCCTTTATTTAAAAATGTTAATTTTTATTTTTATTTTTAGGTATTTATACCCCACTCTTCAGCCACAAAGGCTCTCAGAATGGCTTACAAATTGTTAAGCAACAGCAGTTTTGCACATCTGCACTGCTTTATAGCATGCTAGGCACTAAGCTGTTTCCAGCATGTTAGCTAATTGCCCCCACAAGTCGGGTACTCATTTTACCGACCTACAAAAGGCTGAGTGAACCTTGGAGCCCTTGGGATTGAACTTGCAACATTGTGGCTGCATTGTGGCATTTAACCACTGCATCACAATGGCTCCCTTAAAGTCTTTTAAAAATAAGAATAAGTAATGATTCTAACCCAAATGTGGGCTTTACATGCTTCCCACTCAATAATGTATGAACTCACAGAGTCTTCATTCATTTTAAAAATATTCCATCCAATCTGCTGAAATTTGAGCCCTAAACTGTTATTGAGAAGCGAAACATTAAAACACCAGAGACTAAGGGGTTTTGGAGCATTAGAAAAGTGCAGTTCTAGACAAACCAGATTTTTATCTGATATTATCAAGGATCAATTTTGTGTATGTTTATGTTACTAACCAAAGATGCAGAAATTAAGAAATAATCTAACCTGAAACAGTTATGGTGGAGTGGAGAGAAAGGTAGATTCCCTATCTCCTAAGTGTACAGTTCTCCATGCATCAGGTAAACCATATTCATTCTTATATGCCTGTAAAGTAGCTTTCACCATGGATTGTTTCCTTGGTGGATGTGTATTTCTGTCTAGCGAAGGATCCAGAATTTCATTAAAATCACCACCAACAATCACATAATCCTATTCTAAGTCAGCAAGGTTACTAAAACAGTTATAAAACTATCCCCCAAATAGGTACAGCACTTGGAATAGCTCCTTCAAAGTTTGGACTAACCCCCAGAGTGGATTCACAACCCCACTAAGATGGGTGCTACCAGCTGCCATTGGATGGAGGCACTTTCTATTAGTGGTGCTATTCCATCTATTACTGGTGCTCCAACCCATCATCATCCACACAAACACAACACACACAATCAACAAAGATTTAAAAAAATACACCAGGCTTAGATAATTACTCCAAACAAAAAAGATTATCTGTAACAGCAGGAAAAACTTTGTAAGAATCAATGCCCATTTTGTAACATCTGCTGATAAATAAAGTGCCCAATGTTTTCTTAAAACGATTCCTGGTGTTTTGTAATGATCCTGTATGTTTTGAAGCCATACAAAGAGTTTTCCAGAACTGCAAAGATGAAAAGCAGGACATCTTCACCTCCGTCAGTAATTATGAGTAAGTACAATCCAAGATATTTTTCTGCCTGAGGCAGAATCCAAGACAATGTTCCCCCCTCCACCATGCATTCCACATGGAGAAGCTGAAAAGACTGGTAGCTAAAACAATGCTGATGATAGGACAGAATCTTTCATGCACTTGAAGGGAACAGATTGGCACCTGGGATGCCTACCCACCCCTCAAAGGATCTAGCTCACCCCCACCCCATATTTTTGGAGAGGCTGATCAGAGCATTGGAGCTCTTTGGGTTCTTGATTGTGCCGTCCTGTTTTGGGGTTTGCATGCCACACCATGCCTTCATTACCTTGCCTCCTGGCCTCCATTATCTCACCTTTTCTTGCATCTGCTGCTGGAGGAAGTGGTCTCATTTTTGCCTAATGGTATAACCAGTCCTGACTTGGGGATCTAGGGCCACTGGAATGTTGCACTCCTTACCTTCAAGGAAGAACATGTTGGCAAAGGGAAGACCAGCCTGGTCCCATCCATCACCTAGAGAAGGAAGACCTGCAGGGAGCCTGGTTGTCTCTTGTTGTCAGACCCCACCCCCACACACACTGAGCTCCAAATGGCAGGTGCCTTGGAACTTTGGAAGTGCAAAGAGCCACACACTCTGGCTGCTGCCACCAACCAGAGCTAGCAAAAGCTGCCCTGTCAACCACAGCAACTCTATCAAACAAGACTACCTGCAGTTAAAGCTCAACCAGGACCATAAATGCCCACTTCATTGTTCCCATGTTGTCCAACTGATTTCCTTCCTCTCCCTCTTCTCTCCAGTCCCATTTTCATGTGTGTCATCTTCGCTTTCACTGAAAGGATTGTGGATAGGCCCCATGTCTCCGTTTTGTATCAATGCAAGCCTTATGTATGTATGTGTGGTGTGTGTGTGTGTCAATGTTTATCAGAAAGGTAGGTTTAAAACAGAATAGATGAGTTTATTGACTACTAAAACTTCATGTGCTCTTCATACTTTTGTAACAAACAGGAAGCAGTTATGTTAAAGCTGCACGTACCAGGTAGATTGTAGATAAGACAACTGGGTTTAACTGGAAAGGGTATCCTATTCTTTTCTTAATAGTTACTACAACATAATTGTATTGGGGGGTGACTATGTGGCAGTGCTACCTTATACATAGGTATACTGCATTTACAAGAACCATGCTAAATCTTTTGTCAATTATTGTCATATGTTTTCATTATGTGCAGGGCCATTTATAAATATGTATTTCCATAAAGATCTTGATAAATCAGTCCCAAATGCAGAATGTAAAATCCATCATGTCTGGACAGATGACATACTTTTGCTTGTACATATAAATCCATATGAAAACTTCTAGATGAGTTTTTATTATCGCAGCCAAATTCATTGCACTACTAGTTGTTAGCAAAACATTTCTTAACATAACAGAACCTGGTTGTTCACGTGGGACTTTTTCAATTAGATTAAATTGGTGGGCTCACCAAAAACTGGGATCAGCCATCATATGTATGTTAGAAAGTATTTATTTATTTAAAGTATTTATTTATTTATTTAGAACAGACACAGCATTCTAGAATACTGCTCCTTGGAAAGAAACTAAAGCAAACTAATTGTGGATGCACAATTCAGAGAAGGGGCCAGCCAGTGATGTAGGCTACAGGTCTACATAGACAAAATGAGATGCCCTCCCAGGCCTATTGCTAATCCCTACTAGAACACAGCAACTGAATCCACAGGATACACGTTAAGTACTAATTTACCATACAGCAGTTTGATTCAGTGGGCCTATTCCAGTTGGAACTAAAATTGGATTCAGGTTCCATAATCATATCTGTGTCTAAACAGAGTAGAACAGGAAAGATATCCCCCACCTTAAAATCTTCCATTTGTATGTTCTGCCAGGTGATTGGGTGCAGTAAAAACATCAAAATATGCACTACGCCTGGAATCCTGTTAGTGACTTATATACGTGTCAGAAGCTGAGGAGGGGCTGCTGCTTACCAGAAGTCAGTGAAGGGGAAGCCATTCAGACTATGAAGATCTGGCTGCTTTAAGCCCCAGGGGAAGGAAAAGGGTTTCCATCATCTGAGAGTGCACCCCCGTCTGCGCCCCCCCCGCCTCCTGTTCAAGCTGAGACCAGCTGATTCTCTATGATCTGTAGTGCCTCTCCCTTTTCTCCTTTCCTCAGCAGTGCAAAGAAGCAGACACTGCAGCTGCCAGGCAATGGGAGGACATTGAATTGCACATGTGGAGCTGCACACACGTGGAATATCTCTCCCTATGACTGCACATGGACTTCTTCCCCTGACTGTGGTTTGGGTACACAGGAATGCTGTTGTGAAACCTATGGGAACCATATGCAATTTGGAGAATGTGAAAAATGTATTTGTCAATATTGTACCGAAAGGAACACTAAAATCCCTAGCCAAAGTTGAGATAAGTCCAGCAGCTTTATAAATAAGGATCTTTATTTAGAATACTGTTGAAAACATTCTCAGCATTCACATTGTATAAATATATAAAGTTAACATTTGGCACAACAAACCAAGCAATATTAAATATGTAAATTTTTGTTTTTGTTTTGATGGATTTTTTTCTGCAAAGCAACTCTTATTTACAAGTATACAAAATAAGTATATATATATATTAAAAAAATAATGGTCCACAACCTTTTCTGTATATATGTGGATGGCTATATTTCTGAGGAAAATTGCAAAGAAGGGCTATAATCCCAACCACTCAGACTGCTTAAACAGAACTAAAATCAAACAGGATTTAAGAAGCCTGTGTGAAGGACTGCTGAAGAGTTTCTTTAAAGTAAGGTTTCTCCCCACTTTGAAAGTACAGATTAAACATTAGCCATTTTATGGCACACAATTCTAAATTTCCTCTATATACAAATTAAATAGCTTTTGTTTATAACCAATAAATAAGAGTATTCTGAAGTAATACAAGCTTGGAAAATACATATTTGAAAGGAATTATTAGATACATTAGAAAACTGGTTTTAAAAAACCCAACACCCCATGAGTGTTGTCTTTGTCAATCTTTGGAAAGCAGATTTAAGTATTATTTGCTCTCTACCCTGGAGCAGTCCCAAATTGTTGCCTGCAGTGTCTTTATAGCACTTGGTAGATAGGATTGCTGGCACTGTTGCTGGTAGGTTCCTGGGGGAGCTGAGTACAGCTATTTGGGGAGGCAATTTGGGTTCCACTGTCACTCAGGCTGGCCCCATCATGGAGTGAGCAGGGGCTCCCCTCAGTCCCACTTTCAACTGCAGGCAGGGTGGGACAGGCTGTGCTGTCTGTTGAAATTCTCTCCACAATGCTCGACAAGCAATCAAGGCTGGAAACAACTGAACTCTTGCCTTGCTTTGAATCTAAGGACAAAGGAGACAGTCAATTTCAGAAGCAATACCAAGAAGAGGCTGGGGTGTTGCTGCTGTTTCCAGTGCTTGGAAATGTCACTTTTCCATGCAGGCTGGGGCATTCTGGGAATTGCAGTCCAAAAAAGCAACTTTGCCAAGCTCTGCCTTTCACTCTTCCTCCTCCTCATCATCTATATTCCATCTTTCCCCCAGGACTGGGGCTGCTGACACACTGCAGAAATAAAGCAGTTTGACACTACTTTGCCTGCCGTGGGTCAATGCTATGGAATTCTTGGATTTGTAGTTTCATGAGATACTTAGCCTTCTCTGTCAGAGAGCTCTGGTGCCACAAAAAACTACAAATCCCAGGATTCCATAGGACGGAGCCATGATAGTTAAAATAATGTCAAACTATTATTTCTGCAGTGTGTCAGCAGCCTGGGACTCAAGACAGCTTATACATTAAAAAGATTACAATTGAAAACATACAAAAAGTCAACATTAAAACCATATTGAACTATTAACTATATTAAAAACATACCCCCTACAAAGTTTTTTAAAATACATAACAATACCATTTAAAACAATACAGCACTTTCAGCCTTTTTGTTGAGAACCTTCCATTCTAAAAGCCTGCCAAAATAATAGTCGAGCCTGTGCAATGGATTTTTCTGGTGGAGCGCAGCGTGCACAGAACTGGCCTCACCCTTTAAACCAAAGGTTCGTCTGCTGGCCTTGCAAGCATGGACTGTAGCAGCGAGGTCCTCAGGTCGTAGGTTTGATTAGAGTTTCCTTCTCTTAGATGGTTGACCTTACAGGGTTGGACGAGCACCATCTGCCCGGGTTTGGGATTAGAGTTTTCCTTCTCCTAGGACGGTTGCCACAAGGCTAGAGAGCCCATCCTGCCTTTTGACGCTCTTTGTCAGACCCTTCGGTTTTGACCTGTCTGGCATGGGAGACCCTACCAGTGGCTATTATGCCACCGCCAGCATAGCTCAAAACATCATTAGGGTACACAAGCCTCTCTCCCATGACAAGGGGGCATCAATGGAGATAATAGTATTTGCCTGCTAACGAAAGGGCAACAAGGGAGTGTGAATAGGGGCAGCCACTGAGAAGGCCCTCTCTCATGTTCCCACCACATCTAAAAGTGCAACGCTATGCTTGCCTGCTCTAAAGTAAGCTCTGTTGAGTTGAATGAGACATCCCAACTAAGCTATAAACATATGCAGGATTGCAACCTAATCACAAGACTTCATGAGAGGTGATTCAATGGAAACTGATGTCAAATAAGCTATTAATAAAAGTGACACAGCCACTTTGGAAAGCAAAGCTCAGCCGTCATTTTAAAGTTTAAATCCAAGGATTCAATCACTAAAATTACTCACGGTTTAAAATTGATAACATAGTGGCCTAAGTTCTATTCATAGTCCTGACTAGAGTAAACCCACTGAACAAATGCGACTTACTTGTGTGTTGACTCACATCTCAACGACTGACTACAAGGATCTATTCTAGGTGCAACTACTTCATAGGATTTGGGCTAGTATAATTTAAGTGTGTGGGGGAGTGAAATGAATTCTTCTAAATAATAAATCTCTAATCATAATAGTGCATATATGTTTGATTTGAAATATTTGCTTCAGAATACCCACATACAAGTCACAAAGAGCACAAAGGATACAAATGTGTGTGTGCTCTATTCAGAGATCTTAACCTTGAATAATCGACTGTTTCTTCCAAGGTAACTACTTACCACTTAGTGTTTCTGTATAGTAGCTGCTGTCGTAACTATTCCTTCTGCGGGAATTGCAAGGCGGTCCGCTGTAATCCAGCTGGAAACAAAACCCAGTAATCCAAAACATTAGATCAGAAACATGATCAGGGCAGCCAGGTTAACACATGTTTACACAGGCACTTAAATGTGCACACCTGCCATTTCATTTTATCTATTTGGTGAAGGAAACTGAAGTATAACCACTCAGCTCTTTAACTGTCAAGGGGATACAAGTCACTTCAGAGATTTTTTTATTCCTCTTCATTGATATGGAGCTTCTCAAATAATAATGCTTCACACACTTTTTAAAAACAGACATCTTAAAATATTTCCTCATTCTGCTCAGTAACATTTATTTGTTTATTTTATTTAGGTATTTATACCCTGCTCTTCAGCCACAAAGGCTCTCAGAGCAGCTTACAAATTGTTAAGCAATAGCACTTTACACATCTACACCACATTATGCGGTTTCTAATGTGTGTTAGCTAATTGCCCCCACAAGCTGGGGAGTACCCAGCTTGTGGGGGCAATTTTTGTCTTAATAGAAAACTTCGCGACAATACAAATTCCATATGTTTAACTCCTGTCTCGTGCTCTTTAGAGCAAGCCTTTGGCAATGCCTGAGTCTGCCCAAGGAACTTCATGACTGAGGAGGATTTTGAAACTTTGACTGCATCTGCACTGCAGAAATAATCCAGTGTGACACCGCTTTAACTGCCATGGCTCAATCCTATGGGACTCTGGGATTTGTAGTTTTGTGAGGTACTTAGCCTTCTCTGTCAGAAAGCTCTGGTGCCACAACAAACTACAAATCCCAGGATTCCATACCATTGAGTCATGGCAGTTAAAGTGGTGTCAAACTGGATTATTTCTGCAGTGCAGGTGCAGCCTATGTCTCTCGTGCCCAAAGCCACCACTCTAGTCCCTTAAGCACATTGGCCTTAAAACAGAGGCTTGCTCCCTTGTCATTGTACTTCAAGCAGTCATCCAAATATGGAATAGAAGGAAACGACAGGCCAGCATCTAATTCTTAGATATGAATTCCAGTATACACAAGTCTCTTCTGCTCCCAGCAGATTGGGAGAAAATCTCTGGCTCTCTCTTATGTTTCTCTACAGCCTTCTGTCGCTAATGTGTGCTGTCTCTTGCCAATTTCTCGCCTGAGCATGTGCACGCTGCTCATCTTTGGCTCTCTTTTCCACCAGCTAATGCAAGCACTGATTCTCATGAGGCTTCACTGCAACATGAACAATACAATATACTGCTAGGTATAACCAGCTCTGAAATAGCAACTCCTTTGTAGTCCCAAATATGCTATGCAGGCTGAAATCAGTTACAGACATCTAAGCAGAAGATATTATTGTAATTCTATATACATAATTAGCTGTAAGTCCCACCAAACTCAGAGGAGCTTCCTCCAGAGTAGAAAACTATACTGGGCCCTGTACATTAGACATCTCTATGCTAGTTTCATTCTCATGTTTTAATCCTTTGCAACACCATCCACTAAACAATCTGCTTCTTCCTAATAGAACAGTTTCCACTTTGGAATTTTCCATTCCTGTGGGGCTGGATGAAATCAGGGTGTAATATTAACTACCAGCTGCTTTCTGAAAAAAACATTTTATTAGACACAGGTATACTGCTATGGTGGAGATGGGTATATAAATTTGAACAGATAAAAAAGACAGGAGGTCTAATTCAACTTCCCAGACTAAGTACACACCAGTGATTACGCATTATAGGGAACCACCTAATTTCCAAATCTTGTAAAATGACTATGTCCACAACAAAGAGGGGTGCAATTTCCTCCTCTGGGGATCAAGTCCTCTCTTCTTACAAAAACACTTTAGCCTGAGAAGAAAAAAGATGCTACAACAGCCATGTGATTTTGTAGCAGCAAAGAGAGTAGTATGCTATCTATGGCTCTGTGGTTTATGATTTGACCTGTTTATTGAACAGATGCGACTATTCCTGTATTGTATTGTTTAATTCTTTCAACTATATGCTGACACAGGACCTTATGAAGAAGGTCAGTTCATAAAATGCACCAATGAATAGATAAGCAGGTGGCCCAATCCTACACATGCTTACGCAGAATTAAATCTCACCGAGTGCAGTGAGTCTTATTCTTAAGTCTATCCAGTTCAGCCATGACTGCTGGAGAAAATGGTGGCTGCTCTTCTGATCAACTGGTTTCTGCTCTTCTGATCTACCCTACTCATAGCAACAAAGAGAGATGTTTCTTCTTGTATCCCCAAACCTCTGTGGGAATAATGGGGAAGTCTTGCCCAATGTGAAGTCGAAGGCTTTCACGGCCAGCATCCATAGATTTTCCTTGGGGGTTTTTCCGGGCTGAAGAAACTATTCCAGAACACGGCCTCACAGACTGGAAAAAAACCCAAGGAAAATCTATGGAAGTCTTGTCCCTTAGTCTTGTGCAGGTGGGGACAGAGGGAGACAAAGAGAGTAAGAGGGGAAAAGATTGTCAGTACTTGGCTGAAGACTCCCCTCTCTTTCCTAGAGCACCAAAGAACAAGACCTTGTTCACACTACACAATTGTATTACTATGATTCCACTTTAACTGTCATGGCAACATCCTATTGAATCCTGGGGTATGCAATCTAGGGAGGTATATTTAGCATTCTCAGCTGGAGAGCTCCTCTAGTGCCTTCCGAAATGGCAAATCTCAGGATTCCAAAGGATGCAGTCAAGTAGAATCATAGCTCTGTAACTGTTCAGTGTGAAAGGGCCTCGGGCTTCAGGAAAAGGCTTATTTCTTTTCTGGGGACTATCCCTATACCAAGGATCAGGCCACATTCTCTTTGGCATTCTTCTCCATGCAGTTCTGCCCTGGGGAATCAAACTGGTATAGAAAGCAAGTCTTCCCTTTGCCCCAGTGCTAAAAACAGCACCAGCAGCCCAGGACAGTCCAAGGCATGCCCACTCCCTAAGAAAGGCTCAGTGTCTTCAAGGGCACTTAGAAAAAAATAGGCACTGGAGGCCAGCCTTAGTGTCTCTAAGATGAGTTGCCAGGGTTGATGCCTCTCCAGTCTCGAAGTGCCCATCCAGCCAGGAGCTGTGATAAGAGACACATGCCACATGGCTGCCACTTCTTGGGACGTCACACGTCCTGGGGCCTGACATGACAAATTAATTCTGGAGCTCCTTGGGCTCGAGGCACAGGAGAAGGCTTCTCACAAGGCATGGGGGGGGGGGGAAGAACCCAATAAGTAGGGGTTACTACCATCTTGTTTATCCCTTAGTTTTCTATTGTGCCTTTTCTTGAAGCCACTCAAGGCAAGGTCCCCCCTCTCATTTTAGGCGGAATGAGAGGCTGGGCCCAAGGTTACTTGTTGAGAGGATATGAACCCAGGTCTCCAGTTCTAGTCCAACACTCTAGCAGCAGCCCCACATTCTCTCTGGTTGGAGCAGGACGCCCGCAACGTTAGCACCCTCAGAGACCGGCAGACAGGAGCCTGAGTGAGAGAAAAACCTCTTCCTACCAGAGAGAATGCGGGCCCTGCCCGCTGCCTGCCTCTCCCGCCTGGTCCCAGTCCAGGGGATCAGCAGCGGGCCAGACACATGGGGCGCGGCGGGGCGACGAGGGGGCCCTGAGAGGGTCCCCCCTTCGACTCACCATGCCGTCGGAGCAATTGGACCGGGGGCTGGAGGCGTCCGAGTCGCCGCTGTAGTGCTCCAGCCCCGGGTAGTAGGCGTCCTCTTGCTCGCGGAGCAGGGCCTGGAGGCTCTCGATGTAGCGGATGGCGTTGCGGAGGATCTCCACCTTGGGCAGGCGCTGGTTGGGGTTGGTGGAGGTGCAGCGCTTGAGGGTCTCGAAGGCCTCGTTGACCTTGCTGAGCCGCCGCCTCTCGCGCATGGTGGCCGCCTTGCGCCGGTCGGCGTTGGTGGTCTTCCGCTTGCAGGCCTTGCAGGCCCAGAGCAGGCAGCGGCCGGCCTGGTGGTGCCCGCTGGGCGCCCGGATGTGCTCGTCCTCGTGGCCGCCGTGGCCGTGGTGGGGGTGCTCGTCGGCCTTGAGCAGCCCGCCCACGTGCACCAGCCGCGGGTCCAAGTCCTCGAAGAAGTGCATGTCCGAGGTGTTGAAGCAAGGGTCGTCGTAGAAGTCGTCGGCCGCCGAGAAGGAGCAGAGGGAGCCGTCGGGGATCTCCATGGGGCCCAGCACGTCCATTCGCGGGGCGGAGAGGGCGAAAGTGTGTGTGTGGGTGGGGGGACAGGCAGCGAAGGAAAGGAAGGCAGACAGACAGACGGGCGGGAAAAGCGCGGGAAGATGAGCCCTCCTGAGGAGGCGAAGGAGAAGGGCCGAGGGAGGGCGAGGCTGGTGGCCTGTGGCGGGCGGGGGGCTTCCCTCACTCCGTGGCTCCCCGTCCCTTGGTCCCCCTTGGCCCCTCCGGCTTCGCTCGGCCTGCCAGGGAGCGAGGGAGACCCTTCCCCGGCTGCCCATCCCAAGAGCGCGCCTCGTCCCTCCTATTTATCCCAGCCGGGAGGCGGGTGGGCCTTGGCGGGCCGGCCACCGCGTCTCCCACCTGCCGGCCTCTCCCGCGGGGCCTCGCGCGCAGCCACTCGCAGGGAGGGGGGCAAGGCAAGGCAAGGCCCGCCCCCGGGTTGGACGCCGCCGAGAGAGCCCGCTGGCTGGCCGGCCGGCCAAAGGGGCAAATGGCACCGCGACGCCCGGGAAGCAGCCGCAGCGCCGCGCCGGGGGAGCCTCGGCCGTCCTTGCCTCGGCGGGAGCGGCGGTCCCTGTCAGCATCATCGGGCTGCTCGAGGGGCCGGGGCGGCTCCAGTTCTTTTCAAACGTTCCGCGGTCCCGCGTTGGGCGGCCTCTTTGAACAACCGGGGAAAGGAATCAATGTAGAGATGCAACGACAGCTGTTCGCAAATCCGAATGGGCTTTTGATTTATCCATTTTTGTCGCGACGTCCAAGGTTGAATTTTTTCCCCTCTCTTCACCAGTAAGCAATTCATCCCTCTTCCTAAAATATTCTGAGCTCAGATATTTCTGCTCTTCTGATCTACCCTACTCAGAATATTTTAGGAATACTCACACATATATATGTATATAGGGAAAGGTGAAAAAGATAACTAATTTCACAAGGGGAAGGCAGAGAGGTCGAGATCGAAATGAGGTGGTTCGAAATCATGAAGTCACTGCAAATATTGCGGTTAAGGTTTATTGTGCTTTTTTGGAGCCGTTTTGAGGGAAGATTTTCTCCTGTAACTCGAAGTTTAATCACATGTAACTCCTGTAACTCGAAGTTTAATCACCGCTACCCGTTTGAAAGCGCCTTCGGGTGAATTTGCCTGGGATTATTTTGTTGCGTTTTTTCACCACCTCCTGATTTCTCACCTTAAAAAAAAATTTTTTTTTTGCAAGATAGTAGTCTTATTTTCTTTATCATCTCCTCGTGAACCATTCGTCTTGCCGCTCGTGATACTCAAAAGCGCCTCGAACTCAATTTTTGGTTTTTAAATCTTGTTTTCTGTCTCCGTTAAAACAGGAGCCGAACGAAACTAAACCCCGTTATGGAAGGAGGAGGGTGAAGATGTAAAGGACAGGTGTTTTTTTTCTCTCCTGGGTTAAACACGATCTAGCCGCATTTTTAAAAAACACGTTTTTTAAAAATGTAGGGAAAGAAGGATATTAAAAAGTACTTCACCGTCTCCCATCGAAATCAACGGGTCCGGCACACACAACACATATCCCCCCCCACACACACACTTCGACTGGGTTGTATTTGTTTTGTTTTCCGATTTTGATTTGATGTGAATAATAAACAGCTCCCCCCTCCCTTCGGATTATAGATCGCCGCTCTTTAAAAAAGAGATGAAAGCGTTGTCGTTGTAACTACCTCGTTCTCTCCGCGTTAATGGCTTTCCCTTCTGTGAGATCGTATCGCTTGTCACCCTTCTGGACAACTTCTAGGGAGGATTATTATTATTTTTTAATTGAGAGCGGGGAGAGAACATTTTCTTTTGATAATTCCTTATCTAGTGGCTTGAGTCTTGGACTCTAGAGACCAGGGTTCGAATCCTCGCTCAACCATGGAAACCTAGAGGGCGAGTTTAGGCAAGTCACACTCTCTCGGCCTCAGAGGAAGGCAGAGGCAAACTCCCTCTGAACAAATCTTGTCAAGAAACCCCCGCGATAGGGTTACCATAAGTCGGAAATGATTTGAAGACACACACACCACCAACATAAATTTCTTATCTCTCCCAATGAAATAATCTCCCAATGAAAAAATCATTTCCCAATGAAAATCATCTCCCAATGAAATCACTTCCTCTCCTTCACCACGCCAATCGACACTTTAAAAAAATCGCCCCCCGCCCCGTAGGGATGGCGCTAATTTTTTTTACAAAAGAAACTCCGACAGCCCAGAAACAGGGCGGCATTTCGACGACCCACCCATCGGTTAAAGCGGAGCGGTCGGCTGACGAGTTTCACATTAGTAGTAGCTTACAAATAATTAAGAACTGAAAGGCTAATTATTCCCATCTTCGGATCGCAGCCATTAAACCCGGATAGATGGATGCGGACGTTCACACGCACTTTATAAACCGGGTTTGAGAACTACCCTGGGGTTTCTTTCTGTTCCTATGTCTAATTTCGAGGCGATCGGGGCGGAGGGTGAAAGCAGCGAGCTCACGCTTGTTAACAGGGGCCAATCTATAAGTCGCACCACAGGAAGGATTTCCAAATATATAAAGCCCCAGAAGATGTTACCAATTGCCGAAAAGCAGCCTAGAATCGTGTGGCACGCCTTGGCCGGTGGTAGGTGTGCCGTCGGAACTGGCTCGCAGGTCATGGGGCAGGCCTGCCGAAGGCAGATCTCTCTCTGTTAGCCCCTGGGGGTGGGAGGAGGAAAAGAAACTGTGGCCCTAGGAAAGAACGAGGAGTGCTTGTAAACGAGTAACCCACGAAACGCATTGCTTTCTCCCCCTCTATGATAGAATCATAGACTTGGAAGGAGCCTCATGGGCCATCTAGCCCAACCCCCTGCCCTATGCAGGATCTCCAGCTAAAGCATCCCCAGCAGGCAGCTGTCCGGCCTCTTTTTGAAGACTTCCAGAGAAGGAGACCCTCACCACCTCTCTAGGCCAGTGGCTCTTAACCTTTTCTTTACTTGGGACCCCCTTTAAATATCTTTTGTTGCCCTGGACCCCCAAGAGTTAACTCAAGATTTAAAGCCCTAATGAGAATGATAACAATTATACCTCATAATTATAATCATAATACAATTACACCATCCATTCAACCTTCCCTCAGAGGCACTGGAGGGGGATAGAATACTTTTCTTCTGCTTCTTGCTGCAAGTTTGTGGCTGAAGTGGATTGAATGGCAATGTGCAGGCCAAGCCAGACAGCCTTTGCCTTGGCTCCTGTCACGTAGACACTCCACTGCAGGCAGGAGGTGGGCCAAGCAGCCTTCTAGCCCTGTGAGGACATTGCAGGCCCCTGAGGGTTCCATTGCCAAATGGCTTTCACTATCGAGAAGTTCCTTCTAGTGTTCAATTGAAATCTACCCTCCTGTAACTTCAAACCATTAGAGCAAGTACTACCCTCTAAGGCAGCAGAGAACAAACAAGCACCCAACCCAACTCCAGTTAAGAAGAGGTAAGCCCCCATGAAACTACAGGATACCCATGGGGACTTATTCCTGAGTATGTGATGAGAAGCTTGGGGGGTTGATGTTCTAATCTCCCTTGATCTCAACAGTTTGAGAAAAACAAATTTTAGATGGGACATGGACAGCACTGTAAGAGCATCCTCTTGTTGTATGCCTTCAAGTCATTTCTGACTTACAGTGACTCTAAAGGTCAATCTATCACTGAAGGCTCTTGGCAGGATTTGTTTAGAGGCCTTTCTCTGAGGCCGAGAGAGTGTGACTTGCCCAAGGTCACCCAGTGGGTTACCATGGCCAAGCAGGGATTTGAACCCTGGTCTTCAAGGTCATAGCCCAATGTTCAAATCACTATGCCACGCTGGCTCCTGAGTAGCGTGTGCCAGATCTGAAATGGAGGAGGGGAGGGAGAGGCCCTTCTCAGTGGATCAGAGGTAGTTCTACCTAAATGAGTAGAGGAGAAAATGAAGACTATATATATGAGCCAAAGATGGTGTTGTGGTGATAAAATCTCCCTACAGGAATGAGTGCTTATTTGCAGGGCGTTTCAAAGGGCAAATAAGGGACCACTGTCCAAACAATTGCGTTCCCTCCAATCCTACTTATCAGAGCTTGGGACAATTTGTTTTCTGTCTCTTCTGAATTATATCTTCCAGAGTCCACCAGCAGCCATGCTGGCTGGTGGACTCTGGAAGCTGTAGTTCAAAGAAACTTCCTTAAGCTTTTTCACCTGCATATATTTCTCCCAAACACCCTGCCCTCCATTACAGCTCCTTAGCTGTGTTTATAAATCATCCATCTTCACAGATGGCTGAGGAACTGAGGAACAGCTCCTAGCACCACCACCAAAAAGACACTTTGGGTCCCTATTTTCCTTAATAATTTTGCAGTGGAGGGTGTTTCTAGGGTCCCAGATGTCCATTTACTATTTGTAACACTTCCCATTTTGCACCTCCTTGGTTGGTTGCCCATGTTACCATTAAAAAAAAATCTTTTAAGTAGGGGTGTCCCCAAAACTTTGGGAATAACAAGACATTTGCAAAGGGATTAGCAGCTCAAATGGAAATCCCATTGTCTTCAGGGGAATTTACTCCCATGCCATTGTGTATGGGTTTGCAGCCTAAGACACTTTGCATATATTATCCAGTGAGGTTGTTGTGAGTTGGACCCAGCTCACTCTTGGTCTTTAACTGCTGTCCATCCAGCTTGTAAGTGGGAACCTGATCTGTTGAGTTGGGGAACGAAAGGACAGCTGGCCATGGTGATGGCCATGCTTAGGAACTGTAGCTTGGGATGCAAGACTACCTTAAGGTGAAGTTTGGTTTTCCATACCCAGAGGTGGATACAGAGGGGAGTAACTTGTGACAGAAAATGGCAGGAATTGTTTCTCTGGCTTATATCCAGCCATGCAACACTTCAAGGTATATAAAGCAAACAGATGCATAGTCTTAATAATTGCCCTTATTTCCCAACAACCTCAAGAGAGACAAATATACAAGTTGATCCCATATCTGCAGGAGATATGTTCCAAGTCCCCCATAGATACCTGAAACAATGGATAATAGGGAACCCTTTTATTTTCAATGAGAGGAACACCAAAAGTTGACCATAGAATCACATTGGAGGACCTAGAAATGCCTAGAGAGAACATATTTTTTGGATGTGGATAAGTGAAACCGTGGATACCAAATCTGTGGATACAGGGGTCAACCTGTACCTTTCTACTTCTCTTCTTGTCTTCTAATATAGCAAATGGAAGTCTCCACACTTGTATATGCAACAGCAGCTAGACTATTTTACAGTCAGCTTATACATACACACACACACACACACACCTCTGAATGAAAAAGCCATCTTTTGTGATGTTTTAAAAGTATGTACTAAACATATTGTCTGATCTTTGGCCATTGCATAGAGATGTGGTCCAATAATCAGTAACTACCCCAGGTAACTTCAAAATGTCCTTTTAGCAGGTTACAAAACTTGCTGTTCAATATAGATTCAAGATGCTTTATACTTACAGTCCACTAGGGGATGCTCCCTCACTCTTCCTAAATTGATCCAGTCAAGGAACAGGTGAAATGAAAGTTGGCTTTGTTTTAAACTAAGCTTTTCTTTTCTTCAGTACAATTGAACATTCAGTAGTATTTGGAATAAGGGTGAACATATTGTTTTAGTTATTTTTTAAAAAAATATAATGTAATAGATAAAATTTGCAAATTGCAAATTCCTTCACGTCTTGGATCCAAAGAACTTGAAGCTTAAAAATGACAAAATAGGGTAAACAAAACTGATGGATTTTCCCTTTCTGCATATTACTACTTATTGTTACGGATGCCTCTTCCAACTCTCTCAGACTGGAAGCATGCAATGCTGTCCCATGAACATAAGAAGACGATCAGATCAAAAGCTTGTCTAGCCTACCACCCTGCTTCCCACATACAGTAGGACCCCCATATCCACTGATTCATTATCCATTGATTCAATTATCCATGGGACACAAAACAGCACACCTACCATAGAGTCGTCCTAGAAAATGTGTCCCCTCTAACCATTTTATAGGTCCTCCAAGGCAACTCTATGGTATTTTAAACTGGAAGGCCCATTATTTTCAATGGCATTCACTATTATCCATGGTTTTCGGTATCCACAGTCCCCCCCCCCCCAAACCAATCGCCAGCAGATATGGGGGTTCTGTCTCACATTTTCCAGCAACTGATATTGACAGACCTATGTTCTCTGAATCTTATGGGAGCATATAATGATCATAGCTAGTAGCCATTAATATCATCAATGAAAGGTTTATATGCTAAATTCTACTGGGTAAGGAGACTTATCCAGCAGATAAACTAGGAAGTATATTCTTCATTAATCACACTGGTATACCAGCCTTTCTCCAGGGAACTTGGGGCAGTATACAACAGGGTTTCCCCATTTTGATTCTTTTTTCACAACAACTATATACAGTAAAATAGTCTGAGATTGCAGTTCTAGATATACTTATTTGGGTATAAGCCCCATTGAACTTAGTGAAAATTATTTCTAAGTAGATATGTAAAAGACTCTGTCATTAGGTTATTTAATGAACTTTGTGACAGAGGGAGAATGGAAGGTTTCAGTCTCAGATTCCTCAGTCAGTCTGTCTGCTGCACTGCACTGGTTTACAGCATGCTCAAAATTTTAAAAAATAATAATCAAAGGCCATACAAGGTTTGCTATTTGGCTGTTATTTATTACCCAGCTGTGTATGGAAACTGTCAAGAAGAATGGCTTCTCCATAAATGTGTTCTTTTGACTCACAGTGTGTGTGTGTGTGTGTGTGTGCACCCTCAAGTCGCCTGTCGACTTATGGTGACCCCATGAATTTCATAGGGGTTTCACTACACAGGACAAATGTAGGGCAGAAAGATAATCAGAGTAAAGGAACAGTGGCATCAGTGACTCAGACTCAGATAACAACATCCTATGCTTGTTTATCTGTAAGTAAGTGCACCTTAGTCCAATAGGATTTACTTCCAAATAATATTCAAAAGATTGTGCACAGTGAGTTACTGTAAATTAAACATATTACTTATTACAATTAATGCATTTTGGACTGGAGTGTTAGAAAATTATTTGAACACTTTCTCTCCATTTTATCACATGAAGAATTTAGTAGTCTCTATAATATTGCCTTGGAATCTGTAGCACCTAAGGAAGGAAGGGGGCTGAGAAATATTATGAATTTGTGATAGTTCATATTTCATTAGTTACATCAAGATAATTTCACATGGCATTACCAGTTTGGATACTATTATTTATAAAGTTTCTTATATACTCATTTAAATGTGGCCAAAAAAGTTCTTATCCACAACAAATCTCACTATTTTCCATATTACTCTCCCCCATATGAATATGTTAGTTCGAGTTTTGAGGACATGTATATGCTAAGGTTTTTAATGTTACTATAGCACATTATGGAATGGAAATAATACTAAAAGCTGGATTAAAGAACAGTAATTGAACTCCAGAAGGTATTATGAGCAATTGCAAAATAACACTCAACTGATGCATTAAAATTTGACAGATTTCAATAAATATATTTTAAAATGGATTTTATTTCATTTGGAAGGAATAAATATATTAAAACAAGTATTTGGTGGAGTCAAATGTATTTTGTGCATCAAATGAAATATTTCTTCCTATAGATTACTCCCAGTAATGTTTACATCAAAGTATCAAAATGATATGTTAGATAGGATGTGAGTGTACTCTCATTATATAGACTTTTTTTCTATCTAAAATGTTGTTTTGAAATATTAAGTTAAGAAACTGAAAGCAAGTTATGCTTAATGTACTTCTGATTTTGTACAGCTTCTACTTTTTGGTGTCCCAGGGCTGAAAGTGATATGCCCCAGGATGGTCTGCTATCAAACCTCCCCCACCCCACCCACATTTATATTTATATATTCCAGCTGCTTTTGAGAGGAAATATAGCATGTCTACAGCAACCATTCTAGTGCAGTCACTCAAATGCTTGATCATCTCAGACTTGATACAAGCTGGATTCTGTATAGAGAACTAGTGCTACAGGCAAAATGCTTAAGAAGTTGAAGGAGATGCTGTGAACTTTCCACTAAAGCTTTGGTCTCCTTACAGGCTGGCATGTGTTTGTTGCCAGCATGGTATAGTGGTTTGAGTGTTTAGGACTGCAGGAGATCAGGGTTTGGATCATCACTCAGCCATGAAAATTCACTGTGTGACCTTGGACAAGTTGCACTTTCTTTCAACCTCAGAGGAAGGCAATGGCAAAAGCCCTCTGAACAAATCTTGCCAAGAAAATCCCATGACCTTAGCTATAAATCAGAAACAGCTTAAAGGCACAAAACAACGGCAATGTGTTTACTGGCTTTTTTTCTTTGTCTTTCCAAATAGTCACCCAAGACAATGATGGATACTAAGAAGAAAGAGAGATGGGAAAGTCTAGGAATGTACTGCATGTCAGGCTTTTTTGCAAGCTTGTTACCCAAATTACTGGGGGTTCATGGGAACACCACTTGTGACAGATATTAATATGGGAAATTTTAATTAGCTCACTATGACAGCGAGAGGCCAGATAACTATGGGATCTTTTGACCTATGTGTACTGGTACTAACTGATGAGACTCACAGCCAGTTTTTATTGAAAAATAATCTGAGAAGCATTCACACTGACACTCATGCTTCAAGCAATCACACAAGGCTAGCAAAGAACAGAAGGAAGTACTGGGATAAAGGAATAGAGTCCGGGATGATGGGCTATACTATATCTGTCCGAAGAGCAGAGATCTGTGCACAGAAGAAGTATGACTATGCATGCCTGGTGACACAGCAAACCAACAGAGCTTTGGCCTGTGGGAAACTGAGCAAACTTTGATGGTATTTTGGGGTCATATTTATATTTGATATTCCTCCTGAAGGGGTGTTATGAGTGGAATACATTGTTAGATGGAGTTTCCCAAGTTAGACAATGGAAGCTTTGGGTATGTTAATGATCATGAATGGCTGAGGCATTAAGACTGATGAGTGCCAGGCAACCTTCTGTTGTTGAGAAAAGGTGTGCAAAGAAAAAACAGTTTTGCAGAGCAAAGAGTGTCTGGCCACTTGACTGAATTAGTGAATGACTCACTTCCAGGTACATTCAGGAAAATTAGCCCATTTCCACCCTAACTCACTGTCTGGGGGTGGGGTGTTTCTGTAGGACTAATGAGTCTAAAAATAAAATTGTATTAAAAATTCCAGGATCTAGTCCTTTTAAAAAGCAACAAGAATTATCTCCTTTGAAAAAGAGAGTTAAAAATCATTCATTTACTTTTAACTTCATGCAGAGTGCACTTAAGAATGCTGACTTAAGCTCAATTAACATTTAAAAGAAAAGTGTGTTCAGAGGTCTGGGATCACCCAGTTAAATTAGACTCATTACAAAACAAAGGAGTCAGTTTAAAATGAAAATCAAAGTTTACTGAAGGTATATCAATCTCAATCTACATACTAAAACAAACTTTAAAAAGAGGTTCCTAAGTAACTAATGGTATTTAGGGTAGGGAAAAAAACTCACTCAGCCTACAGCGGTAAGAGGCTGGCTTGCGATGCATGGTTTCAGGAAGGCTTAAGCTGGTCAAAGATGGCTAAGATGTCCAAGATGAAGATGGCTCCAGCCTCATGGAGACTCAAACTTAAAGAGAACTTACACAAAGCAATAAAATTTAAAATAGGTCATGTGTGGAATGACCCAGCACTCCAGTTGGCTGGAAGTGCCCAGTGAAATAAGAGAAAGGGAACTTGGGAGAACAAAAGGCATGCCGGGAAAAACCCTAGACTTCTTAGGATGTGAATGAGGTACACAAGATTGCTTTTACATTACAATGATTATTTCCCCACATACTACAGTTTCCACACAATTACTACTCGGATGTGTTTTGGGGGGATTTGGAAAGACCTCTTTGTTAGGTTTTGAGCAAACCTTCGCCTAGTCCCTGCTTCTGGGGAAGTCCAGGTATACTGCTAACCTTGTGAAGAGTCAATAAATAAGCCAATTTATGAAACATAGCCAATTGATGAATTATTGGAAGGGTGGGGGTGTCAGGGCAGGTACCAACCTCTTCCATATATTTATCATGCAACATATCTTTGTATTTGGGAATCATGCCATGTTAAACTGATGCAATTGGTTTCTTCTCTTGAAAGTCTAGGTCAAAATAAATGCATGTTTAAAAATGCATAAAGAATAGTAGTTCAGAAATTGGACAGAAGAACTAACACAAATTTATGTAGACCATCCTTTCATTCTTTATTTTGTCCCAAGTTATCCAGGTGTAGATAAGCTTTCCCCCAAAACTGATTCTACACAAATTTATTTACCCTCAAATTAATCACTTTCTCTGTTAGTCCAAATTATGCCTAGCACACACATCCTATTATTTCATGATCTGCATTTGAGCGTCATCTGAATTGTTCAGTAGTTTGAATTACAGATTTCTGGTCTAGAACAAGGGTGATCAATTGGCACATCTCAGTGGTCTGTTCTTATTTGTTTCTGCAGCTCTCCTCCCTTCCCTGGTTAGAAATTATTTGAACACGAACAGTGCCTCTCCTTAAGTGACTGCCTGGCAATTGCTGCTGGCTAAACCAAGTCATTACCTTAGCTGTTATAATTCCCAGCAGTAAATGGGAAGGTGATCCCTTTCACATCTCTGTGCATCTGATAGATTTTCTCATCTTGTGTGGAATGCTTACAGGATCAGTTTTAGAATTAGTCAGAGAGGCAGATACAGGGTGGGTAGGTGGGACAAGGGCTACTGTTCCTTCTGGATTCCTGGACTGTTCTTCTCTGTTGAAAAACAGAGCTGTGTACACTACATAATCTTGGGCCCCCTACACTATATATATGTGTGTGTGTGTGTGTGTGTGTGTGTATTAGTTATTTATACCCCACTCTTCAGCCACAAGGCTATCAGAGCAGCTTACAAATTGTTTTTTAAGCAATAGCAATTTACACATCTACACTGGATTAAGCAGCTTCCAATGTGTGTTAGCTAATGTGTGTCCACTAACTTGGGACTTTGTCGCATGATAGGTTTGTTGCACAATTGCCTCTGTTTAGTTCCATGTTTTATCTTTCCAGAGCACACAACATCGTGATTCTCCCATTGTTGCATTGCATTTCCCTCAATGTTGGATTGCATGTTTTCATTAACAGTCAAAACTGCTCTTCGCCGATGATGCTGCCCTTGTTACCCACACAGAAGCAGCTCTGCAGCGCCTAACATCCTGCTTCGCAACAGCTGCAGAGCTGTTTGGGCTGAAAGTCAACCTGAAGAAAACAGAAGTTCTTTACCAGCCTGCACCACAGGACGAACACCACCATCCCCACATTGCCGTCAGCAAATCTGTGCTCAAGTCTGTTCAGCAGTTCACCTACCTGGGAAGCATCATCTCCTCAGATGCCAAGATCAACAAAGAGATCGATCACAGATTAGCAAAGGCATATAGTGCATTTGGAAGACTTCACAAAAGAGTCTGGAGTAATAAACACCTGAGGCAAAGCACAAAAATCAGTGTGTATAGAGCCATTGTACTGTCTATCCTCCTTTATGGATCTGAAACATGGGTCACCTATCGCCACCACCTACGACTCCTCGAACGCTTTCATCAGCGCTGTCTATGCACAATCCTAAATATACACTGGACTGACTATGTGACGAATGTTGCTGTCCTTGAGCAAGCAGGGATCATCAGCATTGAGGCCATGATATTGAGAACACAGCTGCGCTGGGCAGGGCATGTTTCTAGGATGGAGGACCATCGCCTCCCAAAAATACTACTCTACGGTGAACTCGCCACGGGTCAGCGTAAGAGGGGTGCTCCAAAAAAGCGATACAAAGACTCCCTGAAACAACATCTCAGGCTTGGCCAAACTGATCACCAACAGTGGTCCGCCCTGGCCTCACATCGGGAGGCATGGAGACGCACTATCCACAATGCTGCAGCCTTATTTGAGAACTCACGACGAAGAAGTCTTGAAGAGAAACGACAACGCAGAAAGAATCACAACCCAAAAACATCACCCAAGGAGACCTTCTGCTGTGCTTTTTGCAACCGGACTTGTTTATCTCAGATTGGCCTTTTTAGTCATCAGCGCGCTTGCAGAAAGCGCGGGATGAGTCCTTCCTGAATCTTCGTTTGTGAAGAAAAGCCAGAGAGAGAGAAAACCCATTAATGGCTGGAAATATCGCTGCTGTTTGGCTATTGCTTCTGGTGTGATTGGTTCATTGTGCTACAGTTCTGATATTCCAGCCGCCATCTGCCATGAGTGGGCATGTTTTTTCTCTCTCTCCCTATCCTCAAGCAGGGTGAAGCCACTCCACTTCTGGTGGAGCGAAACACGAGGCTTGCCAGCAGCTTCCCAAGCACTTTGAGAAAACTTTTTCTCATAAGATGTTTTGGATGTTTATTTAGGTGAGTGTTCTAAGTATAGTATGAAGGTATAGTATGTTTAATATGTTTAAATGTTGGTAGTGTGTAATTTGAATATATGTGAAATAAGTGATAATAATAATAAAAATATATGATAAAAATGAGAAAACCTGATACTCTGTCATCTTTGCTGCCCCTCTGCTTCTACCAGCCAGGCATCACTCATGTGTTTCCTCTTCTTTGCGGTGTGTGAGTGTGAGAGCCTGTGTGTGTCCCAAAGAGGTAAAGAGATAGAGATAGAGGATAGTGAGTTCCCTTCACCAACCAGCCACACTTGAGCAAGGTGACCCAGGAGAGAGAGCATGAAAACACTTACACACAACCACAATTGCAGCTCTCACCTGGCATGGTGATACAGTGCCGAGGAAAACTACTGACTGTTGCCTCACCTTTGCAACTCTGCTTCGATTAAACAAACAACCCATCACATCATTTTGGACATATGCAATTTTAAAAAACACCCTTTCCCTGAGCTTCTTTTTCTCCTTCTGTAACTTTTACTCCATTCCTTGGTATTTTATTTTTTAAAATTTGTTTTGCTATAATTGTGGCAAAACAAAACAAAAATTACCGGAGAAGCGCCAAAACAGTGCAATTTGGAAGTTTGCAATTGTAAGAAAAATAATTTTAAAATAAACAGTGTGCATGCGCTACATAGGACAGACATGAGGAGGAAGGTAGGGTCAGCAAGGGAGTGAAGAAGACTTATTATAGGAATGTGCAGCACCACAGTGCTATTGCAGAGGTGTGATAGTGATTGTTTCTATACTGGCATGTTTCCATTTGCTTAAACAGTGTGATTGCTGTGAGACAACAAGCTAATGGGACAAAGTCCCTATTTCCTTTGGTTGGACATTTCCCTACCACCACTGTTAAAAATTAAACTACCAGCCCAGCCATCTTTGTGTGTGCATGTGCACACACACGCACCATCTTGTCTTCCACCTCAGCCAGAATGTTTGGAGCTGGTTCTGGGTGTTTACCAAGACCTCAGCACAATCCATGTGCCACTTCCAGGGTCTGTCCTGACTTATTTTATTTATATCCCACCTTTCTCCTTGTACAGGATCCAAGGCCAGACTTGACTAGGTCAGCAGGATACCCATTCAACCCACAGTGAAAAAGGGGACTGTCATCCATCTATTGTCCTCCAGATATGTTGGATGACACTTTGTTGAGGGAAGATGGGCACCAGGTTGGGAAAGTCTGGTCTAAAACAAACTGAATTTGATGCTGTTGAGAATGGAGCCTTGGTGTACCAATTCTTAACATGATAAATATTTAAAAATAGAGGGGAAGTGAACTATAGCAGAAAAGAAATTAATATAAAGTAGTCCTGATTATAGACAAGTGTGCTGGGTATGACCTGGCCACCACTAAGTACTTTTTACAGTGCAAGTCTATACATGTCTACTCAGAAGAAAGCCCTATTCAATTGAGTGAAGCTTATTTTAAGCTAAGGGCTTGTCTACACAAGCCAGAGTACTCCATGTTCTGGCTGGAGTATTCCAGTACGAGACCCGCAGTGTTTTCCCAGTTACCTGCCCTTCCATTGCAACAATGCAGCCTGTTTGTGAACTGGCGCATCTGTTTTCCAGACCGCACTGGATGCCTCACCATGACCACATCAGATACGATGTGCTGTGACCTGGAAATTGGCTGTGCCAGGCACCGCATGGGCCACACGTGCAGACACCCACCCACCCTGTTGTGGTAATAGGAGTCACTGTTTCCTCTGTAAAAATAAGAGCAAACAGTGAGATGTTTTTACCACATGTCCACTCTGGTTGAAGGAGTATTTTGTCCTGGATTCTTGTTGGAACTTCCCAGATGCTGTATGGACAGTTCAGACTAGGAACAGGGCAAAACCCCTATGTCATACAGACTGCTGGATGCAGGAACGGTGGAGGGGGGATTCATTTGGCCTGGCTAGACAAGCCCTAAGTGTGCGTAGGACAGCCGTCTTAAATTCCCTTTTAGGAGGAAGCTTTTCTATGCAGAGATAATTCTATAGAATCCACATTGGTAGCGACTTGTAATAGGGAAGGAGGGAATACTATCCTTCACACTGACAATAGCATTCCAGTGTTGACTTTTCTTTTCCTCATAGGGATGAATAATAGGAGCTCACTTACAGTTAGTGAAGGAGTGCAGTTCAAGTGCACTCAGGGACATTTCTAATAAGGGTTTGAACTTGCTCCTACTGATCACTGATTCAATGTTGATACTAATATGGATAATCATGGCTGTGCTTAATTCATTTACAAAATGACTTATTCCCACATATGCCTTCTCCAATTCATGTTAAATAATTGCAGCTCCTCATGAAAAAGCACTAAAGAAAACTTTATTTCGGAAGTACATTTTTGGCATCATTATTGGCATAGCAGGCATATTAATGCAGTAAAAAACTTCCTGTTAAAATGCCATCGTATAGATTTCTAAGTACAAGTAAAAACTGTATTGTGCTTATGCTATGTAGCAATACAAAAAATATTTTTTCTATCATAAAATCAGAAATATTCTAAAATACAATTTTATTAACCTTAAAAAGATGTCATAGCAAACATAAAAAACCCTAATATCTATTTTTTCGTGTGCTTTCAAATTAATTTCAGAGTAAGAAACCCCACCCCCAAGATTGTATTCCTTTCTCAAGTTTACCTAATGTTTGATTACACTATAGGTATATGAATAAGCAGGGCTACACTGGAAGTAATATGAGTTACCGTACTTTGGCAACTACAGTAGTTACTTTTTGCAATAATAAGCAGGAACAGTGATACTTCTTTGCTTGCAACAGCCAGGCCATGAATGTTATTCACTCCTTTTTAGAGTAATGTAATAGGGCTTCTAGCTGTTACTCATTAGTGTGCATGTTTTGATTAAGTTTGAACAAAGGGAGGAGTAAGAATAAGGATAAAATGGATGGCTAACAGTATGCCTCTTTCTCTGAGCTGTGAAATTAATGAACTGCAAGGAAGCAGCAACAAGGGATTATGGGGGCAGGGAAGAGACAGAGGAACCTCATTAAAAATATGAGCTGTGGTTTGGGTTAGGTGGTGTTTTTTTTTTTTTTTTTAACTATTAAAAAGTTAGTCTGCCTTTTCTGTTTTCCTCTATTCTGGCCAAATGAAAGAAATTGCTGCCACTGCCAGAAAGAGCCTCAGTGCAGGGAGGGAGAAGGTTGCCTTCTCAGACTGGCTGCTCTAAACAGCAGCACAGGATGCATACCTGGACTGTCTGGATTGGTGTGGGCTGTGAGAGAATTTAAGGTCTCTGCAAACCTGAAGCTGGTTCAAGCTTGAGATTGTGAGCAATTGGTTGGGGGAAGAGGGAGATGAGGAAGGAAGAGGTATTGAATGCATGATTGCTTCTATGCACCCACCCAAAGTATCTCTGAGTATTCTGTGGGCAGCCACATGGTCTACTTGCCTATGCAGGTGAACTGGGGAGGAGAGAGGGTCCAGGCAGGGTAGTCCACTAAGAATTAATATGATCAGAGATCTGGGGGCAGGGTGAACCACAGAGCATTTTCTTGTATTTTTCAATGGTGAAATAGTAACAGTAACATGTTAGTAACGAGTAATCCAACAAGTTACTTTCTGGACTGAAGTAATAGTCACATTAAAGTAATGGTAACAATGATCTGTTGGGTAATCAGAGTAATGAATAACAATAATTTCTTTAAAACGTGGGAAAGGCATCTCCCTCTTTTCAAGAGCTCATTTTTCAGCATTCCAGTGTTTCGAAAATCTATATTATAGCCATGTACCACCGATGTATCCTAGTCTTCTCTTTTGACCACTGCTCCTGTGTAGTTGCCACACTGTTTTTTCTCTCTCAGTCAACTTGGGGCCGTCTAGTGCTCAGTCTTGCATTTGCAAGCTAAAGAAAAAACTGGATTCCCTTTTCAATGTGGGGAGGCTTCATAATCTCTCCCAATCTAATACCATTTATGGTCTTGCCTTCGGTCTGCCTCCCGCAAACCTTTCCACCGAGGCTGAGAAGGGAAGTAGTATAAACCTGTGTGTTTCAACCTTATGTTATTTCTCTGCCATGGGAATTCATCTTGCGGCCGCTGTAGCTCCTTTGCAGGTCCTGTATATTTCTGAAGTGGCATACAGAAACTGCAGCAAGCTTCTGAATCAGGCCCAATCCTGAGTTCTTTTTGTAAGCGGTCTATGAGATAGTTCTCAAGGTCACCTCTGCCATCCTGGGTGCTCCTAAGCCTACGAGCATTGGTAAGTAGATCTCCCATCAGCTTGATCCTCATAATCTTGGGTCTGAGAAATTCCTTCTTGATTGTGCTTGCAGTATGAGGATCTGCATACTTGATACTCAAAGCATAAAGTTCTTCAAAATAGCCTGCCACTGTCTTCCACTGTAATAGGGCTACTTCCAGGGCTGGTGCCACACCATTTATTAACATATTGGGTGGTTTCTGGAATCACAAAGGACAGAACAAAGGTTGCAAATAATAAAGGCTGCAAATAATAAAATACTACAGTTGCTTTCATCACATCTTCAAGTGCTTGTGTTGCAAACTTCTTACCCCTGTCTTCTAATCAACTTCTTACAAAGCTGTGGTGTGGTAGTTTTAAATATGGGAAATCCAGGTTTTGCTCAGCAATAACTTTCATTAGTGGAGGGCTAGGGAACCTAATGAATTTCACAAGAAAAAGTCAGCAGACTACAACCCTCATAAGCCCCAGCCAGAATGCCTAAGGTCATGGATTGTGGGGGTTGTAGTCCTGTAACATTCTGGTTATCTGTGGTAGGGAGAGTAGCAAGCACATTTTTTAAAAAAAATTGGAATAAGTGCAACAAGATAGATGAGTAAATGGTGCTCCCAATCTGATCCTTTAGTTTCATCACCTAGATATAAAACTCCAGATGTTAACCGGAAGCACTGACAGAAGAAAAGTGATTCTTTTTTAAACAAAAACCCTTCCAGGACAGCATGAAAAAGATGCACACATTCTTTAAATGCTGATCCAGCATGTATCATAAAGCATTTATGGGAATTATGGGATAACATGTTCTTGCCACATACCTGGATAACTTTGGTGCAGTATGCACCTCCCCTGACATGTTGGTATTGTATCAAAGCTTCTGCTGCTTCCCTTTCCTCCTTAGCCCGATCCAGGAAGAATTTTGAAACGTTTGGTAAAGCCATATCAGAATGGTCAAAGGTCTCACCCTATTACAGCAAAGAAAACAGCACTACAGTTTATATGTAAAATACAATAATATTTGGAAGATAAACATGCCTCAAAATGTTTTCTCAGCAGAAAATTTCAGCAGGAATGAAAGAAGATTTCAAGAACACTTACAGAATTTACATAATCCTTACTTTTCTTATATGTCAACATAGGTAAACATAATGCTTTATATCAGGTTTCTTACATTTTGTGTTGTGGGAGATTAAAAGAAACATTGTAAATCATGCAAAAGACTGTTGCTTGATCCAACTGTAGGAAGGGACAATAATTTTCCACAATATTTTTCAGTATCCTAAATTGTTTTGGATTGATTTGGAAATCTAGATTTAGCATGTTAAAAAGAAGCCCAGCATGTTATTTTACATGACATAAAAACATCACACAAGTTTTTCCAAAAGCTGAATGTAGTTCAGAAGAATGGAAAGTCAGGAAATACAGATTACACAGAAACAACATCGTTGCCATTCTCTGGTAGCTGCACCATTTTAAGATTATAGAAACCATGTGGCAAAGGCAGGATCACAGAAAAAGAACCATGCTACTACTGCTGGTCTAGGTCTGGCTTCTGATGTAACCATGTTCTTTCCCATATGGTTTCTGGCTTCTTATCTTATTGAAAGCAATGTGATTTGGTTTGGAGCTGCTGGATTTAAAAGCCACCATTAAGCCAGCATGTATTTGTAATGGTTTAATATAAATTTTAATAAAAAATATATTTTTTAAAAAAATCCACCATACCTCTTCCCTAGTGTAACAATATGGCCTTGGACTACTTCAGTCCATCACCACACCTACCATTATCTCCCTTTTAAAACTTTGTTTTTTGGGCTATCCACCCTTTGCATCTGTTTTTGATAGGGAGGAAGCCTGCCCTAGACCTCAGCCTCTTTGCCTCAAGCTTATTCCCATTACCTAACTAATAATAATAATACTGTAATTAAAAAATACCTAAGTATCTCTAGCCCATGGGTGGTAATCATGCAGCCCTCCAGACGCTGTTGGACTGCAACTTCTAGCAGCCCTAGCCAGCATAGCCAATGGTGAGGACAGCTGAGGTTTGGAGTTCAATGGCATGAAGGAGGGGCATGATTCCTACCCTTCCTCTATGCCCCTTTTATGGTTTTCTACCAGCAAACAGGCTTTTCACTTTCTTCATGCAAATTCCACATTTTGTCAGCATTTTAGGATTCATCTTTCCCACAAATAATCCAGTTGTTTTCCAGGTGTTTTGGATTAATTACTTACTATTTTTTTAGACTGCCTGATAATGACTTCTTTGGGTGTTGTACAATACATTAACAAACAGAGGCCTATCTGCTATTGTTAGTTCCAACTAGAGTAGATGTATTAAAACAATGGGATTTACCTTTGATCGATACAGTAGGCAATGTGATTGAATGAACCTCCTCTAGTTGGGACTATCCAATAGGATATGGGCCATAATATACAAACAATGAAATAGTGACTGGGGAATGTACCTAATGACAGCAATATAAAGCCAGCTGATTACAACTCCCACAAGCCCAAGCCAGCATGGCTAATGGTCATGGATTATGGGGGTTGTAGTCCAAAGATCTGAAGGGGACCAGGTTGTGTGTTCCTTAGCAAACACTAACAGAGAACTGCAGAGAGGAAACAAGTGATGACCAGGTAACCTGTTATTTCTGTGGGATCTCAGCCTTCATCAAAATCTGAACAATGGTGAAATATGAAGAAAAGCATTAACAATATACAAGAAAGATAAAGATTCACAATAAGTTCCTCCAAAGCTCCAACTACATTCTGCACCTACTGAGAATATTGCACTTATGGCTGGTATTTCTTTCTTTCCTTCACAGTATCTTTGGTAGCAAAGTAAGTTTCTTACATTTTAAGAATACTGTCATTTTGAACTGTGGTATTTGTTTTTGAGGGCAGTGCCTCCCACCTCTCTTGTTAGAAGGAATGTGGTGACAGCTGAAAAGATGTTGTCACCTCCTCCCTCCACTCAGTTCTGAGTCAGTTTTTCTTCCTTCTTTTTTTCTTGTATTGGTTTTGGTTGTTGCATTCTCCTCATTCCCCAATTTGCCCTGACAACCATTTCACACCTAACTGGCCCTCCACAGGACTGAGGTCAGGACAATGGGTGACCAATATTTAGGGTTAGACATACAGGACATGAGCACAGACCCTGTCATGCAGAAGGAGTAAAGATGAAATAACTTCATAGGTGGGTGGGGAATTACAATTGGGGCAATAATGTCAAAATTGTGACCAAATAGTGATTGTTAATATGGAACAGTACTTAGTCACAACTGTGACACTATTGCCACGATCATAACTCCCCTTCACCTACTTCACTGGGCATCAGCTGCATAGGGAGAAGGGGGGATCATTCTGCTGGCGTTCAGAGCATAGGTGAGTGCTGTTTCCATCAGGTTTGGGGGGCGGGGTTGGGCCAGGAGAAGTTACTTTGTTAAGTATACTTTACTAAGTAGCTGGTACAGAATTCCAGCTTCTGTTCAGTGACCATGTCTATGCACAAAGAGCATAGAGCCTCCCTCTTGCCACAGCTAACCCACCACCATACACAGTAAGGCTGATTGAAGGGTTCCCATGTCAGAAGGTTTGCACCACAGGCAGGTTCAGCACCTAACACATCCACTGTTTGTTGGGATGCAATTAAGATGGTGGCTGATTTACATATATGCATTATCCTAGACAAAGCTTTCACCAGGGGTGTAGCAAAATGAGTGTATTGCCTCTCCCAAATAAGAAAAGGAAAGGAAAAGAAAAACAATGCCAGTGCAAATCAAGTTTTTGCTTGATTGCTTGCATGAAAAGGATAACGATGCCATTGCGAATCAAGTGTTTTATTTTTTTAATTTACATCCCTCCTTTCTCCTTGCACAGGAGCCAAGGCAGGTTTTAGCTTTAGCTGAAGTTTATGGCCACTTCACACATTACAGTTTCCCAACGATCTCCCTGTAGGGAAATACAAGTTTACCAAAACATAAGGAGGACATTGCACATAAAAAGTGGGTGGGCGGCTTTGTAGTTGATTCAACCAACTGAACAAAAATGGCCATATTGAGTCTGTCCAATCCATACAGGGGTATCACCCCTAGAAGTCCCTTGCTAGGAGAAAGACAGATCAGTTAAATCAATCAATCAATTAAATAATTAATTAAATAGCTGGAGAGGGCACACAAAATGAGGGCATTTCCCCCAAACAAGAATTATACGCCCCCAATGAATTTTTACTTCAATTTCCAGGTTACTAGTGCTGCAGTAACTTAAACTAACAGGTCAGTTGGTCATTTGGAAATACACTTTAGGCATTCAAAGGGTCAGGGGAAGCTACCAAGGGAATGGGAATACAGCAAACAGAAGAGTTCTCCCTATGAAGGGCTTTCCAGCGTCTCACTCTGGATGCTAGAAATTTGGGAGGATGAAGAAAAGTGTCACTGGAGGGGCAAAATTCTTATGGGTGTGTGTTAATGCCTTCATTTGGCCCCCTATAGCTACATCCCTGGCTTTCATCACCCCCCACCCCCACCCCATGCCTGGGCATCTCAAATCTGGAGTCTCTTCAGGCATTCAGGTTACTGAGGAAAAACATGGAGCAACGGAAATCATCCGACTTGAAACTTGTGGGCAAAAGAGAAGCCGGGCAAGGAGAAGCGCTGCTGAGGGCCATGAGGGAGGGCACAGAATAGCGAGGAAGGGGAGCCGGTCAGACGCCTCAAGAAGCCAGGAGACGGCTGGGGACGTAACAGAAAGGCGGGAAAAGCCAAAGCAACGAAGGGCGAAGGAGAAGAGGCCGGGCCTCCATGAGCGGCGGGCACCCGCGGCTTTACCAGCATCTGGAAGAGGTAGGAGCCCTCCAGCAGGGCGCCGGTGAGCCCGCACAGGCCTTCCTCCACCGTGGGCGGGAAGTTCTGCTTCACCAGCTTGTGGAGAGCCCGGGCCTGCTGCTGCCGGTGAGCGGTGCAGAAGGGCAGGCCGCTCTTGAGCCTCTTCGGGTTCGGCTCCGCCATGGTCCACTCCCGCCGCCGCCGCCGCCTCCCTTTCGCCTCCCGAGGCTGGACCCCCAGGCGCGGCGAGCTGAAGCGAGACCTTGGCCACCTGGGGACTCGAAAGCAGCGCTCCAAGTCTGTTGGGGTTTGTTTAAAAAGGCGACCCCAAACGAGGAGAGGGAAAGCGCGCCCTATATATATATCTAGCTGGCTCTGGCTCGCCAAGGTGTGGAGGCGGAGCGCGGTGGGGCTTGGCAGCTGGAGCCTCACCTGCCCGCCAGCACTTTCCCATAGAAAGCCCGCCCTTTTCATGCCGCCGGAGACTAACGTCCTGTGACAGTTGTCCCCTCGGGCTTGGAAAGGCACGTCGGGATCTGCGTTTTCCTAGGAGACCGAACTTGGGCTTCCTCGCCTCGCCCCTCATCTTATCTTCCGCCACTGAAATTGGTTTCAGAGTGGTGCTTTTTTGCAACTGGACTTTCTGAAAAGTTCATTGGAATACCTGCATGTTGAAACCTGGTGATGAATTGGATACCAAAGCATATTTTCTGGAGCTGAATATCAAAATGCAGCCCTAGAACCCTTCCTTACAATCCAGGAAATCCAATATTCGAACTCTCCATGTTCAATTATGCATTACACAAATTTACATATACTCCCCAAAGCCAGCGACAGATGCAGGTGAAACGTCAGAAAGAAACTATTCCAGAACAAGGCTTCACAGTCCAGAAAAACACAAAGGAAAATCTCCATGTAATATTCTACACCAGTGGATCTCAACCTTTTCTTTACCAGGGACCCCCTTTAAATATCTTCTGTTGCTGTTGACCCCAAAGACTTAACTCAAGATTTCTCTCTGGCTTTTCTTCGCACGAAGATTCAGGAAGGACTCATCCCACGCTTTCTGCAAGCGCACTGATGACTAAAAAGGCCAATCCGAAATAAACAAGTCCGGTTGCAGAAAGCACAGCAGAAGGTCTCCTTGGGTGATGTTTCTGGGTTGGGGTTCTTTCTGCATTGTTGTTTCTCTTCAAGACTTGTTCGGCATGAGTTCTCAAATAAGGCTGCAGCATTGTGGAAAGTGCGTCTCTGTGCCTCCCGATGTGAGGCCAGGGCAGACCATTGTTGGTGATCAATTTGGCCGAGCCTGAGATGTTGTTTGAGGGAGTCCTTGTATCACTTTTTTGGAGCGCCCCTCTTACACTGACCTGTGGCAAGTTCACCGTAGAGTAGTATTTTTGGGAGGAGATGGTCCTCCATCCTAGAAACGTGCCCTGCCCAGCGCAGCTGTGTTCTCAATATCATGGCCTCAATGCTGGTGATCCCTGCTTGCTCAAGGACAGCAACATTCATCACATAGTCAGTCCAGTGTATATTTAGGATTGTGCGTAGACAGCACTGATGAAAGCGTTCGAGGAGTCGTAGGTGGTGGCGGTAGATGACCCATGTTTCAGATCCATAAAGGAGAATAGACAGTACAATGGCTCTATACACACTGATTTTTGTGCTTCACCTCAGGTGTTTATTACTCCAGACTCTTTTGTGAAGTCTTCCAAATGCGCTATATGCCTTTGCTAATCTGTGATCGATCTCTTTGTCAATCTTAGCATCTGAGGAGATGTTGCTTCCCAGGTAGGTGAACTGCTGAACACATTTAAGCACAGATTTGCCAACGGCAATGTGGGGATGGTGGTGTTCATCCTGTGGTGCAGGCTGGTAAAGAACTTCCGTTTTCTTCAGGTTGACTTCCAGCCCAAACAGCTCTGCAGCTGGTGCAGAGCAGGATGTTAGGCGCTGCAGAGCTGCTTCTATGTGGGCAACAAGGGCAGCAGCATCAGCGAAGAGCAGCTCACGGACTAAATAGTTTAGAGTCTTAGTGCAAGCCCTCAGACGGCTTAAGTTAAACAAGCTACCATCAGTACGGTAACGTATATCGATGCCGTCTTCTTCTTCAAGCTCTGCTGTAGCCCTTTGGAGCATCATGCTGATTTAAAACCCTAATAATTATAACAACAATAATACCTGATAATAATGATAATACAATTACAGCATCCACTAAATCTTCCCTCAGATTTCTGCTTCTTCCTGCAAGTTTGTGTCTGGAGTGGATTGAATGGCAATGCACAGGCCAAGCCAACCAACCAGGGTTTGGCTTGGCTCCTGTCATGTGGCCACCCCACAGCAGGGAGGAGGTGAGCCAAGCAGTCTTCAAGCCTTCTCAGGCCCCCTGTAAGGACATCACAGGCCCCTGGGGGTCTCTGGACCACAGGTTAAGAACCACTGTTCTACACTTACAGATTGGATGATCTACTTCCTTTTTCCTTTTTTTTTTTTTAAGCTAAGCTGGTGACTTGTGCTCAATGGACTGGATCTTTAATTCTCAAATGTTTATACCCAAAATTCATTTCATAGGTTCAGATTTTTTTAGGTCCAGCTACCCATGAGATAAAAACTGCACCCAACCAATGCACGCTGAAGTTTCCTTCCCTAGACAGCAGGGCCGGTTTAACCTGTCTGCCAAATCAGCATTGGCAGGGGGCCCCGAGGTCAAGAGGGGGCCCCGAGGTCAAGAGAGGGCCCCGTGTTGGCCTCCTTAATATGAAAATAATGGGATTTCTGGTTTTAAATACCATAGAGTTGCCTTGGAAGGCCTAGAAAAGGGTTAGGGAAGACACATTTTCTAGGAAGACTCTATGGTAGGTGTGCTGTTTTGTGTCCCATGGATAATGAATCCAGGGATACGGGGGTCCTACTATAATCTGAACATCCTGTACGGTGAATAGGTTAGGTTACATTGATCTGAGATAAACATATGGGGGCCCCAAAGTAAAGCATTGCAGGGGGCCCCAAAATTCCTTAAACCGGTCCTGCTAGACAGCCAATGCATGAGTCTTGCCTTCAGTTTCTATTGTGTCATTGCTTCTTTAGTACCTGCTGTATGAAGAACATATCTGCAGATCTAAAGTCTATAGTGCATCCAGCTCCCCACAAGCTCCACCTATTATGTGCACACTGAAGTTCATGTGCATGCTGCCATATTTAAAAGAACAGCATTGGTTCTCAAGTCCTATAGCCAATGTTGGCTTACTTATGCATCCTGAAGTTTTAGTTTTTTTTAAAAATAGCTATTAGGCAAAAATACAGTGTTTAAAAAGTATACCATGTCTTGTGATTAGAAGATGAACATGTCAGTCACTCAACCCCACTCCCTCCCTTCACCATCCACTTGTCCTCAGCATTTTCACCAAAACAAAACATGCTATTTCTTGAGACAATGTGTCTGCATTTTTGGAGCACAATGTGCTAACCAGGCTTCATGCTGGGTATGACTGATTCTGGCCATTTCATACAGAAGTCCACTATGCCTTGAGATGCATTAGAACTGCAAAGGCTCCTGGTTTGGTTTGTGATCTCTTACCAGAATAGACAAATGACTGGATAGAATACTGTGGTGCTTCCCTCTGGGATATCAGCAGTATAAGAATGTTTGGCCTGGCTGAAGGTATAAGAGTTTAAGAGAGTCTGGTTGAAGGGCTCACGGTTGCACTTAAAAACAAAGAAACCTCTTTTCACATGGTCCCTATTCCTGCAACAATTTATAGGTGTACAGAATCCATTGATGGATTTACATTTGGCAGTTTCTAAGCTAGACTCTTTTCTTCCTCCTCCCCTCTTTTCCTTCTTCTTGTATGCCATTAACTGTGAATGAGGAACTCTTCTAGGTTTTATTCTGGTTGTTGCAGGAATTGGTATCCCCTTTGTAACAACCACACCCCCTCCTTGCGCTCACTGTGTCACTGGGATAGTTGCCCCCGACAGCCATTCCATTGCTAATAGAGAGCAGAAAGGATCCCGTAGCCAGGCATAGACCAGTGACATCATCTGCTGAGACCTTGGTGGAAGATGTCATCAGTCTGCATCTGACTATGGGAACATAGCAGACACTTCTCTGATTCCCTCTGCTCTCCACTAGCTATGGAATTATTGTATGTACTTGTGTATGTGGGGAGTTTTACAGCAACATGGTGAGTCCTGTAACTGATGATGAGAGCCATAATGGAGTTCCACAGTCAGAACTCTTACACTACACAGATCCGTGTAGGATCTCTGCCAGTGTGAGCAATAAGGCAGTCTGATCTTAAAACTTACTGCATACATACCATATAAAATGTTTAAGAAAGTATGTATCTGCAGCCATGCTTCCGACATGTCTAGTGACAAGTGTTTTAAGATCGAGACAGTCAAGATTTTTGTCTGCAGGTATGTTTTGCCCGACCCAGTGTGGTATAGTGTTGGGCTTGGGCTCTGGGAGACCAGAATTTGAATCCCTGCTCAGCCACAGAAACTTGTTGGATGACTTTGGGCAAGTCATACTCTCAGTGCAAGAGGAAGGCAATGGAAAACCTCCTCTGGCTAGATCTTGCGAAGAAAACCCTAAGATAGAGTTTTCATAAGTTGGAAACAACTTGAAGACACAAAACAACTAGTTTCCCCTATTTTTAAAAAATGGAGAGGTGCTAGTTTCCAGTCTCATTAATCTGCTATAAAATTGGGTTGAGTCAGACTAAATCTGTTCACTGAACTGTATTGGAACTGGGGGACAATCAGCTCGCCATCCTAACGCATACTGTGGCCTTGAATAATTATGCTCTGTTCTCTTCTGTTTGACTCAGGAACAAAAACTACAAGTTAAAACTTTTGATTCTGTAATATTTACTGATGTTTAGAAAACAAGAAGATATGGGTAGTGTATTATGAAAAGGCTGAGAATCTATGTTTTATGATAACCTATTTATTTTCTCATGTGTAATAATTAATACCGTTTTTCAAATAATTACTAAAGGAAGAGCCCATAGGCATGTTCAGGACCCAGTGAACTGGAAGTGGGTTAGGTTGTTTTCAAACGTGTAAGTTTCTGTTCACTGAGGTTCTACGTGGTTGAACTTAATGCATTTCCAAGTACTACTCCCTATCAATGTATTAATCATTGCTGTGTAAATCTTCATTCCATTACATGCTCTAATTATTACTAAACTATCACGAAAACTGAACACATTGAAAGTAAAGGGAGTAAATAGAGTGTATGTGCTTTTGCATTATGATACTCACAATATTTAAATTGCATAGAGCTTTAGACAGGCATTTTACACACTCTTAAAAATATCCTTGGAAGGGTTTTCAACATAACTTTTTAAAGTTGCACACTTAGGATGACAGCCTTTTTAACTTCATCCAGACAGATCAGAGATTTTCATCTGCCACAGTCACATTTGGTTGCCGAATTTACAAAGGTAGGCATTTACATTGTCATCTGAAGAATTGTTATCAAAGTCCTTATGTTCAGCAACCTGCCATGTAGAGAACGTTTTTGAGACAAAAAACATCTGGGGCAATTCTTGCCCCAACCAAACCTTTGCATTTGTGCCGGCTACTTTTTTTTTTTTTTTTTTGCAAACAAGGAGGGCTGAGAGCTACTCAAAACAAATATCTCAACTCATGTGAAGATGTGTTTTCTTGTTTTGTTTTTCATATTGTGGAATACCTTTATTATGAACGTGAAAACAATCCTGTGTATACAGGACATTTTATACCCTGAGATCCTCACTAGGGTCAGATTGAGTGCCACTGGGGTCAGATTGAGGCACTCAGTGGAAGATTTTATTTGTCTAGATGAGGGCTAAGCGGCAATCCTGACAGCACCTAGTTGTGATAAACCCCATTAAAGTGTTTTTGCCTGCAAAGCACCATACACATTGGGGTGCTTGAGAATTTTAACATTATAAATATCACCCCAGGCCGGCTATGCCAAGTTTTGATGACAATGCATGATCATCCTATGCAGGATGACAGGAAGGATGAATCAGAATTGCTTCCATTCTGCCATTGTTGGGTCCTGTCTATACGAGGGGGGAAAATGGATTTCTGTGGAGTAGCAGCAATTTGCAGCAGCAGCAAACTGTCTTAATGGTTATACAGCCCCCATAAACTTCACATGACCCCTAGCCAAGATGGTGGCCATGAAGGAATTACTCACTGTTTTAAATCTGCCACCGCCAACCTTTTATTTTTTTTTAAAAAAATACCTTTACTATGGTGTGTACAAGCAATATTTTGCCTATACAAAAGAAAAAAAGAGAAAAGAGAGAGAAAGATTGCATTTTACCACCTTACCAATTTCTTGCTTAGCCAAAAATCCAACATGGTGGCAGCAGACACTTTCCCTGTTTGCAAGCTCCGCCCCCATGCTCAGCCAGCCAATCAGTTTGCAATGCCTCATCGCAGCAATGCGAATATGACTGTCTTAACAATCAGACATTCACATCCCCTACAGAGCTTTTAAAAAACTCCAGTAAAAGCCCTGAAGGATTCCCAGATGGAGTTTACGGTGGGTTCTGCTGCCCGTCTTCTGAATGAGGCGTATTGATGTGAATGTCCATGTAGACAGTTCACCTTCCATTCTAATTCCATTAGGATTATTTTCATCGTTTAGACAGGACCTAAGTTTGTATGCCTGATTACTCTGGATTATGCTCATATCACACCATCATATTTAAGGTTATTATAATAACATGAGAAATTTTGCATTGCAAAATGGTGTGGGCAAAGGACAACTGCAATCATGATGTTAATATCTGGGGTGGATGTTGGGGAGGAGTAATAAATAGTTTCCATCTTTTACTCCAACACTCAAGGGCATTTGGGTGTCTTTTTAAAAGAAGTTCTTTATCCTACAAGACGTTTGCTCTATTCATTTTCTGGATTAGTTACCGCATCTCCACTTGGCACAGAAGAAGTGCAGCTGCTCTCCAAAGTTCAGTTTTATGGTGCAGCAATTTCTTTTTTCTTTTGCCCTAGTCAAAGACAGTGTGAAAGACTTATGAATCACTAGATCTGTAATTACTTTAGGATGTTAGAGTGCCTTTTCAGTCAGTTTTTTTTTTAAAGTGAATGGGTTTGAGTAGGTACGTTGGCTGTGTATTGCAAGTGACTTGAACTGACCCAACAAAGAGCCATAAAATATACTTTTTTTTACTGTATACTTGAATCTTTTCATTTTCCCCTTCATTGTGTTGCAGCTTAAGAATGAATATGTCAGTTATGCCAGCTCTCTTAGAATATATTTGTTCCAGTATTCTCTGTCCAGTGACAGCAGAGAGATCAGCCTGAATAAAGCTCAGTTTCCAGAATCAGGAGGCAGGCTTAGAAACTAATGGCTGGGAGGAGGGGTGTACTTAGGATGGAGGAAAGGGGTGGGATGGGTAGACAAAACCCCCAGGACTCAGATCTTGATAGGGCATGCTCCTCTGGGGATCTGGACAGTGAAAAAACAATGTCACAATGCATTACATAATAAATGTTGCTATCTCAACAAATCAGGGAGTGGCTATAATATCTATTGCTAAATGTAGAGAGGGTGAAGTCCTTGGCCCAGTCCCAGATCAGCAGCCCTGTCATACTCTAGGCCTGTTTTGTAGAGGAAAGTTGTGACTCTAGCCTGACTCCATGATAAAGCAAGCCTAGCTGAGTGTTTTTCCAACCCATTCTATTTCTGATGACCAGTGGGGTGCCACAGGGTTCTGTCCTGGGCCCAATGCTATTCAACATCTTTATCAATGACTTGGATGATGGAATTAGGGGCATACTTACCAAATTTGCAGATGACACCAAATTAGGAGGAGTAGCTAATACCCTAGAGGACAGGATCAAAATTCAAAATGACCTGGATAGACTGGAGAGCTGGGCCAAAGCTAACAAAATGAAATTCAATACGGAGAAATGTAAGGTACTGCACTTAGGGCGGAAAAATGAAATGCATAGATATAGGATGGGAGAGACCTGGAGGAATGAGACTATGTGCGAAAGGGATCTTGGAATCCTAGTAGACCACAAGTTGAAAATGAGTCAACAGTGTGATGCGGCAGCTAAAAAGGCCAATGCGATTTTGGGCTGCATCAATAGAAGTACTGTATAGTGTCTAGATCAAGGGAAGTAATAGTGCCGCTCTATTCTGCCTTGGTCAGACCTCACCTGGAATACTGTGTCCAGTTCTGGGCACCACAATTAAAAAAGGATATTGACAAATTGGAACGTGTCCTGAGAAGGGCGACTAAAATGGTGAAAGGTCTGGAAATGATGCCTTATGAGGAGAGACTTAGGGAGCTGGGTATGTTTAGCCTGGAAAAAAGACGGTTAAGAGGCGATATGATAGCCCTGTTTAAGTATTTGAAGGGGTGTCACGTTGAGGATGGAGCAGACTTGTTTTCTGCTGCTCCAGAGACTGGAACATGAAGCAATGGATGCAAGCTGCAGGAAGAGAGATTCCACCTCAACATTAGCAGGAACCTTTTGACAGTAAGAGCTGTTCGGCAGTGGAACACATTCCCTTGGAGCGTGGTGGGGTCTCTTCCTTGGAGATCTTCAAACAGAGCCTGGATGGTCATCTGTCGGGGATGGCCATCGTGATTTCCTGCGTGGCAGGGGGTTGGACTGGATGGCCCTCGTGGTCTCTTCCAACTCTGCGATTCTATGATTCTATGATCCCTCCCTTCTTGCTCTGTCTCTTACATCAGATATCAGCCCCAATCCCGTCACAGTATATGGCAAGGAAGAGGCATCTTTGACTAAAGATGAGCTCCACCGATACATTGTAATGCAAATGTTTCATAAGTCAAAAGAAACATACAAACTACAGTTGCCCCTCCACATTCGCAAACTCGGCATTTGCGGTTTTGATTATTTGGGAGGGCCCACCAACCCACCCAAAACCGCGACACGGGGCCCGCGGAGGCCCCGTGAAGGCCTTGGGGGGAGGGGGAGGGCCGGGAAGGTCTCCGTGGGGCCTTGGGAGGGAGGGTAAGGGCTGGGGAGGCCTCTGCGGGGCCTTGCGAGGCCCCGCAAAGGCCTTGGGAGGGAGGGGGAGGACCAGAGAGGCCTCCGCGGGGCCTTGCGAGGCCCCGCAAAGGCCTTGGGGGGGAGGCCTCTGCGGGACCCTGCGAGGGCCTTGGGAGGGAGGGGGAGGGCCGGGGAGGCATCCACAGGGCCTCAGGAGGATCTCCGGAGGCCCTGGGAAAGCCTAGGAAGGGAGTACGGAGGCGGGGGAAAGCGACTATGGGGCCTCCGGAGGCCCCATGGTCACTTTGGCGGGGAGGGGGGCAATCAATATTCGTGTATTTTTCACATTTGTGGGGGTCCGTGGAACCTAACCCCCGCGAATGTAAAGGGATGACTGTATACTACAATATCTACTAGAGAAGAAAAAAAATGACTTCCCACTATCTTTTCTGCAGTTCTATGATAATTCTTAAACTTCTAACCCCTCCCCCTGGGTTTATAACCTAAAACGTTACACTTCATCTATAACTTTAACTCATACTAATAATCAAAACAAATAATCATCTTATCCCCTTTCATGATAGGATAAGCATGGATTCTAGGATCAGACATCTTTGTAAATACATTTGTCCTTAAAGAAAGAGCTGGTATGATATTGACCCTCATAATAATTAGTAATCAGTTTTCCTTGTGGAAAGAAATTAGAACACTATCTTCCTGTATAATGGACTAGAACAGACCTGGGCAACTTGTGGCACTTAAGATGTTAATCCCACTATGACACACCAAGGACTATGTTGTCTAGAGCTAGTCAGACTTGCAGTCAAACAAGTGATGGAAGACCACAAGTTTCTCTTTCATGTACTAGAAGTCAAATATTGCTGCTTTTAATTGCTATCAAGTCAGCTTCAACTTATGGTGAACAAGAGACCTCCAAGAACTCTGGTCATCAACAGCTCTGCAGAGATCTTGCAAACTCAGAGTTGGGGCTTCCTTGATTGAGTCAATCCATCTGTACTGTGGTCTTCCTCTTTTCCTGCTGCCTTCCCCTTTACTGAGCATTATTGTCTTTTTTAATGAGTCATTTCATCTCATGATGTGTCTAAAGTACGACAGCTTCTGTTTAAGGATTTAAGGTTACTGAGACAATTTTCATGGTGATCATATGCATCTAAACTGAGTGCATGTTTGGTGAAAAGGGGAAAATAAAGATCTAGGATTGGGAAAATGTAGAGATATGCATTCCTTTCCCTACATTCTTTCACCAGAAACAAAGTCTTTGTTATTTTATCCATAACTCTCATGCTTTGAATCAGCTGAAGAACACGAGGAAGCTGTCTAACCATTGGCCAGGACACAAACTACCATTCATGGGCTAATCCTCCTTAGTTAAAGAGCACAAGGCCTGGTAAAGCTTCTGTGTCCACTTTTCTGATTCTTCATTGTCCACACTGTTCAGGGCAAAGCTGAAGAGCTATTCAGTGTGTAATTCAATAGGTGCCCAGGCTGTGTCACAGCACAATGCTCAGCTTATAGTGCCATGGGTTCACAGCCAGCTACAGTTATTCTCAGCAGCAGGTGTGGAGACCATCACTTGGTGTAATTATATGTTGCCACTGAGCTGAGTTCAGTTGCTGATGATATTTCACTCAACACTTAATGAGTGTGTTCTTCCCACTGAGTTAACTATAAACTGCTATCTGTGGAAAGGGCTTTTGGATATTTATGATATTTAATTGGCAATTTCTGCATCATACAAATGGGGAGGTTATAAAAAAAATCCTAAATTGGATGGACAGTCCCCAAATCTTTCCAGGTGCTCATTTCCTGACTTCAGTCTATTAAGTGATACCATGGGACAGAATGGGTTGGTGTATATGTGCATGGTTCTGAAGAGAGCAGCAAAGTTCCCACTGCAATGTTCTGGAACACAGGATGGTCTGAGATGCATCCTCTTTACACCAATCCAGTCACTTGAGCATTGGTAATACTATCAATCCGTAGAATGTGGATTAACTATAATTATTTGAAACCAGGTATAAAGAGAAAGACTGATATATTCTCAGAAGTTGAATAAACCTGTATCAAAAATATTGACCAAACATTTTTTTATATCTCATGGGGTAGACCCAAAGAAATGACAGTGGAAGAAGAGGGTGTTCCTGCCCCTTCTTCCCAGTAGCCCACTGAACACCCTTAAAAGCCACACTCAGAGGCCAGGCAATCTAAATGGAATGGGCTGTTAACACAAAGGACGGAGGTGGAATGGAGATCCCGCTCATAGACTTCACCTTCATTTAATGGCAACGTATCCATTCCCCTCAGTCCCATGCAACACAGCCCACTCTTTCAGTGAACCCCATTTTCCTCTTGTTTATTTATCAGGCTTTTCAAAGAGTTTAATATGGGGTGGGGAGAACTGATAGGAAAGTTCTTCCTACACACCTTGTTATTCCAGCATTTCTCTATATCAAACCTATAGAATACATGTAGGATATGCTCTTATCAAACAGTAACTGACTTTTTGAGAGATCAGTGTTTGCTAGATGGTGAGGGGTACATATCAGCCAGTGGAGACACCAGCCTCTGTCCATACAGCAACACATCTTGCAGTAATTGGGATGCACACAAGCTTCCATTTTGTTCTCTAGCCAATCAAGGTGAAATCAGAGTCACCATGTTTAGTTAATAACCACTCAGTGCAATCTACATTAGCAGGATCAAGCACATATTTAGGATTCCTGAATTATATAACTGGACAGACAGACAGAGTAGTTGTAGACTAGTTAGCTTTTAAAAATATCTCTGCTTTCAGAAAATCTGGCAGGCAAGATACCCTTCAGTTCACAATCATCTTTGGGTCACTTTTATCGCTATACCAATAAAATTTCAGCTGCTACTTCCTCTGTGTCAAGCCATTCCTTGAGGTACATGAGACAGTAAAAAATTGGCTAGAGAAATAGGGGCTAGGAGAAGGAAAAAGAAGAAGTTGGGACCCCCACCAAATGAGTTTTTAAATGAAATTGAGACATACTAGAAACTGTAGAGGTGAAGGAGGCAGGCCACATAACAAAATGTATCAAGCATGCAGATGTGCTTACATGCTCTCTGATGATGTCTTCACAGAAATTGTCAAGTTGCACTGTGCTCATCACTTAGATCATTGGTTCTGAATTGGGGAAAGGGGGGTCAGAAGTCCCCACTGGCATGGTTGATGTGAGAGATCTCAGGACCTGAAGTCCAACAGTATCTGGAGCCTTTCTGGTTGAGCACTGTTCTAGGCATCTCTAAGTGGTGGGCACAGTCTTGTGAGCAAGGCTGTGATAAACAATTTTGACAGGGGTCCTGTTTCTGATTGTCACAGCTTCTCTCGCTAGTGGGAGGGAGCTGGAAACACCATTCTCCTTGTGCCTCTATTGGCAGCTGAACAGACTTCCTTTATCTGATCTGGCTAGTGGCTGTTAAAGTGGGCTGGGAGGGGATTTACATAGTCTTGCTGTAAGATTACATAGTCTTACTGAATACGGAACACTTATGTTATGAATCTGTATCTGCAACACAGATGCTAGTTGATGGCTTCTTTTAAAGATCAATTTTTGGTGTTGCATAACTGATTTTTTTAAAAAAGTACATATGAGGAGCTAAACTGCTTTGCAACTATGGTGCATTGGAGTAGGCATTAAACCTTGGGCCACACATGCCAGCTATTCATAATGGAAGGAGAAACAGTTCCCATTGGTGACAATGAGAACTTTCTTTTAGTTGTTAACCAAAAGAACAGGGACCGCCTACCCACTGAGATTATGCTGGGGTAAAAGTTTAAACCCCTTCCCCAAACCACACTCCCAAATTGCCCTTCCCCCCATTTCATTAAAAAAATAATAATCTCAGTGCGAAGCATTTTGTCTAGCTTGGTCTGTAGGCCAGAGCTTTCAGTTTCTGCCCTTAAAGTGAAGTCTAGTCAATGGTCCAGTTCTCAGTGAAGCATTCAAGTGGATTTTCAGCCTCAGTTTGGATGAAGTCTCTCATGCAATGGAATATCCCCTGATGGGAGAAAAAAAAAATACATGTATCTTTCCAACAAACAGAAACAAGCACATTGGGGAGAAGACTAGGCCAGAACTGTTCTTTCTAGTCTTTAGGGACATGTTCATTCCCAGATTACTTGGTTCCAGCCTTTAGTCGGATGTACCCTCATGTTCAGAAGGCTGGAATATTCCATCCACATTCACAACTTCATTGACAACTAAGATATTGGGAGGGCACATTGTAAATTTCAAGAAGGGCCTTGCCCTTCTATTGGTGATAACAATGTGCATTCAAACAGCTGCCAGAGGGTGGATGAAACACCTGCTGCGTAGAGCAGCAGCTGGAGTTCATTTTGGGTCCAAAGGGCTGGGGCCAAGCAGACAGGCTGCATGTGCACTAATCCAGCACCACCACCACCTCCACCACTGACAGGTGCCCCCTTGAAGAGGGAAAACTATTTGGGGAGGAACCCAAGTTTTATAAGAAGAACAAATCCCCAGCTGGCTTAATCAGTAGAGCTCCAATTACTTCAAGGGAAATACAGTGACTTCCATAAGTGAGGATATGACCCGTTCCCTTCCAGTTGCTGCCTTGGCTCATAGCTGTTCATTTTGCTATATTATTTCATCTCCCACTTTGATGTGTGTGTACACACAAACACACTCCACTGCATTTTATAACTACATTAATAATTTCATTCTATGCTAGCTAATTACATGTTAATTCTCAGGTGACTGTGTTTTAGTTACTGGCTCCTTTTCCTTCTGAAATTACTTTCTGTCTCTCAGTCTAATTCACAATGATGTATAGAGTGGGCAAGTATGGCAAAGAACTCTGGAATGAAATACTGGCACAATATTCCCTTAAGACAAAAAAAAAGTGACCTTGGTAAGCATAGGAACAACAGTAAGATAGCTGATAATAAAAATTAAGATCTTTAAAACACACACACACACACACACCAATAAATCTTGAAGAATAGGATGGCTACTATAACTATGTTTGGAAAGGCAGCCCATGGGTCAAAAATTAGCCTTATGATATGATGATAATCACTCTGCCATGAAAGGTTTCAGTTACTTTTTCTGCACATCAGGAAGGCACAGCCGGACACCCACTGAAATGCTGGTGATGTTGACAGAGATGTGAGGATGTGCTTCTAGAAATGGAATACTTCCAGCCAGCAAGCCCTTAGCCACAGCTTACCAAGTCCTCTCCAACCATTTGGAAGATCAGGTTACTTCTTACAAGGGTGTATAAAACTATTCTGAATAAGACTGGACAACTCAGGGGTGGTGGTGGTGGAAGCAAATATCAGATTCTTTCCACCATGGCACTACCTTTCTGTGGTGGTGGGGATGTATTCTCTTGCGAGGCAAGAGGCTATGTTGATAGTAGCAGTGCTGCTGGTAGGGTCTCCCATGTTAGACAATCTGCTGACGAGCCAGACTAAATGTGCCAAACAGCTACTGGACAGCAGCAGTTGTGAGGGGTGACACTGGTGGAGGATCTCTCAGAGACAATGACAGTGGCACCACAGCTAACATTTGTTAGTACTGCACAGACAAAGACAATGGTAAACCACTCCTGAAACCTTCTTGCTTGAAAACCCTATGATGAGACAGTCCAAAATAAAACAAGAAATAGTCCCAGATGTTGAGACTCCCAGGTCGGAAAGCATTCAATGAGCTACTGGGGTACAGCAGAGGACAAGTGTGAGTAGTGCTGTGGCTAATGATACAACTGGACGTAAGCCAAAAGGACATTCAGCTGTTGATGTGCTCAGAGGTGAATGGAAAGTCCAAAGCTGCACAACGCATATTATAGGAACATGGAACGTGAAACAGAATCCACTCAAATTCATACTTAAATCTGTCAGTAAATACAGAAAACAAAAGAATGACCCACAGATTGGAAACTGTGAAGTTGAAGGCTTTCACAGCCAGCATCCATAGATTTTCCTTGGGTTTTTTCCGGGCTGTGAGGCCGTGTTCTGGAATAGTTTCTTTCTGATGTTTCACCTGCATCTGTGGCTGGCATCTTCAGAGAATGGTTGGGCAGGCGAGTGTCTGGGGTTTATATGCTGTGAACCCCTGTAGTGAAGTATATGTAAATTTGTGTAATTGAATGGTTAGTTTCTGGGTATAGAAATGCAAGGCTCGTTAGTGTCTGTTTGGCTGATGGTTGGTTGATGGACCATTATCTGCTGGGAAACCCCATGTCCCTGGGTGGAATTTCTTTGTAAGTGTTGAGTTTTGATTCTATTGTTTTTCAAAACTGGGGGCCAGATTTGGTTTACTTTTAAGGTTTCTTCTTTCCTGTTGAAGTTGTCCAGGTGTTTGTGGATTTCAATAGCTTATCTGTGCATTCTGACATGATAGTTGTTGGCCTGGTCCAGAATTTCTGTGTTTTTAAATAGCATTTTGTGTCCAGGTTGGTTTATCACATGTTCTGTTACTGCTGATTTTTCTGGTTGGCCCAGTCTGCCATGTCTCTCATTTTCCTTGATTTCATAGAATCATAGAATCATAGAATTGTAGAGTTGGAAGAGACCACAAGGGCATCCAGTCCAACCCCTGCCACGCAGGAAATCTTGATCAAAGCATCCCCGACAGATGGCAATCCTCTGTTTAAAGACCTCCAAGGAAGGAGACCCCACCACGCTCCGAGGGAGTGTGTTCCACTGCCGAACAGCTCTTACTGTCAAAAAGTTCCTCCTAATGTTGAGGTGAAATCTCTGTTCCTGGAGCTTGCATCCATTGCTCCGCGTTCCAGTCTCTGGAGCAGCACAGTGTTTGCACAGTGCATTTTGTGGTCCCTATGTAAACTTGTCCACAGCTGCATGGTATGAACTAACCAGAAACTAACCATTCAGTTACACAAATTTACATATACTCCCCTACAGGGTTTCACAGCATATAAACCCCAGACACACTCCTACCCAACCATTCTCTGAAGATGCTAGCCACAGTTGCAGGCGAAACATCAGAAAGAAACTATTCCAGAACATGGCCTCACAGCCAGGAAAAAACCCAAGGAAAAAGACTGGAAACTCTCAGTGCTCAAGAATACTTTACAATCCTCAGGAAAGGGGACACCAGAGATTGCAGTAACTATTGGACTATTGCAGTAATCCCCCACACAAGCAAAGTATGCTCAAAATTCTACAACAAAGACTTTTTCATATATGGCAGATGTGAAAGCTGGGTTCAGAAGAGGAAGAGGCATGAGACATCATATTGCAAGCATACATTAGATAATGGAGCACCCCAAAGAATTTTAAAAGACAATCAGCCTGTGCTTTATAGTTTGTAGGAAAGCCTTTAATTATGTAGATCATGAGAGACAATGGATCACTCTTAAAGCAATGGGTGTGTCACAACATTTGATAATACTAATTCATAGCCTGTATGTGTGACAAGAGGCCACTATTAGGACAGAATATGAAGAAACAGAATCGTTTCCAATTGGGAGATCAGGCAAAGCTACATTTTATCACCATATCTGTTTAACTTGTATGCTCAACATACCATATGCAAAGCTGGATTAGACTCCTAGGAAGGAGATGTGCACACTGGAGGAAGGAACATTAACAATTTAAGATATGAAGAGGATACCATGTAACTAGCGAAAAATAACAAAGACTTGGAATAATTACTGAAGAAAGTCAAGAAAGAAAGTGCCAAGGCAGGTTTACAACTGAACATTAGGAAACCAAAAATAATGTTCACAGATGATTTACTGTACATAACTTTAAAGCAGATGAAGACATTGAGATAGTCAAAGATTTTCTATACCTTGCCTCAGTCATTAATCAAAATGGAGACTACAGTCAAGAACTCAGAAGAAGACTATGACTTGGAAGGGCAGCTATAAAGAACTAGACAAGATCCTCGAGTGTAAAGATACATTGTTAAATACCAAAGTCAGGACTGTCCATGTTCAGTTTCTATGCATGGTTGTGAAAGCTGGACAGTGAAGAAAGCTGATTGGAAGAGAATCAGCTCATTTGAAATGTGAAGCTGGAGGAGATTCTGTGGATTGTCTGAACTGCTAAAAAGACCAATAAATGGGTCCTAGCTCAAATCAAGCCTGAGCTCTCCCTGGAGCCAAGATGACTTAAGTTGAGACTGTCATACTTTGGACATATAATGAGAAGGCATGACTCACTAGAAAAGACAATAATGCTTGGCAAGGTAGTAGGAAATGAGGAAGACAGCATTCCAGATGGATAAATTCAGTCCTATTTATAAGAAATGTACAGTACCAGAGATGTGTAAGCATGAGATGGCCAAATTTTCTCATTGTTATTCAGAGGTAAGACAGAGTAACATTGGCTCTCCTTGAAAACAGCAGGAGCAATCAACATCACAAAAAAGCAGTATTTTATTGGACAGGAAACTCAGCTTCCAATAGTTCTTTGTGAATCATCTTTATGGGACTCTCAGCTTGAAGACCACTGTATTGATAGCATAGGGATACATTTTATTACATCACTGCAGTTGAGAGCGTCTCCAACATCTATCATATGGCCGTTCTGCATTTGGTTGGTGGTAAAATTCCTCCCACCTCTGCACTCTCAAGGATTCTGTGCCATGCAGGGAGAGTGGGTTGGCCCATATTCAGGTGACCTGGAGTCACACTTCCATGGAAAGAACCTGATCTCTCCTGCGTAGTTCCCAAGTGCACAGAGTGTCTCCAGATTCCTTGTGTTCAACATGGCATGGTCTTCCACTCTTCTCCTCTTGCCTTTTCTTTTCTTTAGAACCCCCGCCTCTTTTGCTGCCCCAGGTGGGCCTCCTGCCCTCATTTAAAATTCTTCTTGAGAAGCTGAAGTATTCAGAGCTGTACCACAAGCCAGCTTGTCTTTCAGAACTCCTAATTTGCAGCATTTCCACTTGGTTACAGGTGTAATACCTGTTGTCTTCAGACAGGGACACAAACAGAACAAATCCATTGCAGGTCCCTCAGTGTCATAGTACTGGCAATTCCCAATATTTCTGCCTGTTGTATGGACTTCCTCTCTGCCTCCTACCAAAAACTCATGGTTTGTTCACTCAATCAAGAAGCGGTAAACTTTGATACAGAGTTCACCTGCTTTGATTAGCCTTGATTGGGTAGACTGTGGCCTCACTGCAAAATCACAAACTCTTACCATAAGGTCAACTGCCTATTTCAGTAGCTGTAGGTGCACTTTAAAATAGGAAAATCAAAGTACAGTCGTCCCTTCACATTCGCGGGGGTTCCGTTCCGCGGACCCCCGCGAATGTGAAAAATCCACGAATAACGACTCCCCTCCCCCCTCCCTCCCCAGGCCTTCGCGGGGCCTTGCTAGGCCCCGCGGAGGTCTCCCCGGCCCTCCCTCCCCCCCTCCCCAGGCCTTCGCGGGGCCTTGCTAGGCCCCGCGGAGGTCTCCCCGGCCCCCCTCCCCCCTCCCCAGGCCTTCGCGGGGCCTTGCTAGGCCCTGCGGAGGTCTCCCCGGCCCTCCCTCCCCCCTCCCCAGGCCTTCGCGGGGCCTTGCTAGGCCCCGCGGAGGTCTCCCCGGCCCTCCCTCCCTCCCTCCCCAGGCCTTCACAGGGCCTTGCTAGGCCCCGCGGAGGTCTCCCCGGCCCTCCGGCCCTCCCTCCCCAGGCCTTCGCGGGGCCTTGCTAGGCCCCGCAGAGGTCTCCCCGGCCCTCCCTCCCTCCCTCCCCAGGCCTTCGCGGGGCCTCCGGAGGGCCTCCGGGGGTCCCTCGAAGGCCTCCCCACCCCTCCCCAAGCCTTCGTGGGGCCTCCGGAGGGCCTCCGGGTGTCCCGCGAAGGCCTCCCCACCCCTCCCCAAGCCTTCGCGGGGCCTCCGGAGGGCCTCCGGGCGTCCCGCGAAGGCCTCCCCACCCCTCCCCAGGCCTTCGCGGGGCCTCCGGAGGGCCTCCGGGTGTCCCGCGAAGGCCTCCCCACCCTTCCCCAAGCCTTCGCGGGGCCTCCGGGCGTCCCGCGAAGGCCTCCCCACCCCTCCCCAGGCCTTCGCGGGGCCTCCGGAGGGCCTCCGGGCGTCCCGCGAAGGCCTCCCCACCCCTCCCCAGGCCTTCACGGCGCCCCCGGAGGGCCTCCGGGGATCCCGCGAAGGCCTCCCCACCCCTCCCCAGGCCTTCATGGGGCCTCTGGAGGGCCTCCGGGCGTCCCGCGAAGGCCTCCCCACCCCTCCCCAAGCCTTTGCGGCGCCTCCGGAGGGCCTCCGGGGGTCCCACGAAGGCCTCCCCACCCCTCCCCAGGCCTTCATGGGGCCTACGGAGCGCCTCCGAGGGCCCCGTGGAGGCCTCCCCGGGCCTCCCCGCTCCCTCCAGGTCTTTCACGGGGCCTCTGGAGGCCCCGTGTCGTGGTTTTGGGGGGGCCCGGGGGGCCCTCCCAAAACCGCGAATAACCAAAACCGCGAATGTCAAGTTCGCGAATGTGGAGGGACAACTGTAGTTCATTAAGGAGAAAGAAAGAGAAAGCAAAAGCCTAACCGAGAGAGGCTTCCAACAACAGCAAGAAGGCAAATCTCAATATTTGTTTGTTTGTTTGTTTGTTTAATATACTGTTTTTCTCCCAAATGGGACTCAAAACAGGTTATGATATATGCCTAAACAGACAGAAAATGAAAGCATGAGAGAGAACAAAGATAGCCTAAAATTTTCTTGGAACTATAGAGAGCAGTAATACTCTCATTGAAGCCCAAATGGTTTCAGTAACCATATGTAACCCTTTGCCTCCTAAAAGAGGACAAGTTATTTTACCCTCAGGTGGCAGAAATGAGTGCGCACTCACTGAAGAACTGTTCTGAGGATCATGATGTTTATCAAAGTTCTTCCCTACCCACCTCCCAGTGTGTGCATATGTGCCTTCAAGTTGCATGTCAACTTATGGTGACCCCATGGATTTCATAGGGTTTTCTCAGGCAAGGAATACTCAGAGGTGGTTTGCCAATTCCTTCCTCTGAGTACCTGGTGTTCACTGGCACTCTCCCATCCAACTAACCACTTAATTCTCAGAAGGATGAGCCAGATTCCAGCAGTACTGGACAGTAATCTAGCAGGCTTTAAGGTCTAAAGAATGTTGAATGTAACTGTTCAGTGACTTATGCACAGGAACAAGGAAAACGACTGTTACCATATATGGAGTGAGATATGCCAGATGTTCAAGCTGGGTTCAGGAAAGGAAGAGGCACTTGGGATCATTTTGCAAACGTAAGTTGGATAATGGAGCACACTGAGTCTAAAAATCCATTAGTAAAAAGAATCGCCTTTACCACCATCTCCCATGGGACCAGAATGGGAGAACAGCTGAACTATGCCGACATCATATGATAAGGCAAGTTGTGACGTGCTACTCTTGGCTTCCCTTCTGCTTCACTTCCTTTGTTCAGTAAGCCCCTTAGTGTTTGAATGCAATGTTAAAAAGGCTGGTGTGTATGACAGTGGAAGAGATGGGAATTTATTTAGATTTAGGATAGATAGTTAAGTTCAGCTAGGATTATGAAGAGATAGGGAAAGAGTTAAATAGAGTCAATTAGGATTTATACGCATTGAATAAGGAAGATTTCAATGTACTGGTATGTTGAACTACTGTTTATTACATTATTTTAATATAATTTTTATATTATACATACATTATTATATGCCTCTAGGAATGCTACAGTAGTGCTATTGGTTGAATTCAGGCACATTGGTGTCTGTGATGGCAGAAGTGCTTGTGATGGCAGAAGTGTTCAAGGGTGGTAGTGTCCAGTGGTGGGATAATAATAATAATAATAATAATATTTATTTATACCCCGCCCCTCTGCTAAAAACAATCGGGGCAGCTTACAACAATTAAATCTCTACAATACCAACTAAAAGCACCACCCACCCCCATAAAAAGACATTAAACAATATAAAATTAAAACCACCTAGCTAAAATCACATTAAAAAGAAATATACACAAGACTAAAAAAGGCCAGAAGATGCAGCTCCTGAGGCCGGGATCTAATCAGGAAAGGCCTGCCAAAAGAGATCCATCTTTAGTGCTTTTTTGAAGCTCCTTAAGCTCATCATCTGACAGATCTTGTTCGGCAGGTCATTCCACAATTTGGGGGCGATTACCAAAAAGGCCCTCTGGGAGGTTGCAGACAGCCTAGATTTTTGTGGCTGAAGCAAATTCCTCCCAGAGGACCAGAGTGCGCGGGGAGGATTGTATGGGAGGAGGCGGTTCCGGAGATAAGTTGGACCCAAGCCATTTAGGGCTTTAAAGGTAATAACCAACACCTTATACTGGGCCTGGAAACTGATAGGCAGCCAGTGGAGAGATTTTAATACTGCAGTTATATGGTCTCTCCGAGATGTTCCCGAGACCACTCTGGCTGGTTGGTACATATTTTGGTACATATTTTGTACCAACTGAAGTTTCTGGACCAAGCATGAGGGTAGCCCCATGTAGAGCGCATTGCGGAAATCTAGATGAGGGGTTACCAGTGCATGCACCACAGTCTTGAGATCCCTTACTTCCAGGAAAGGGCGCAACTGGCATATCAGCCGAAGCTGATAACAGGCGCTCCTGACGGTCGCCTACACCTGACTCGTCATCTGAAGCGATGAATCAAGGAGAACCCCCAGACTGCGAACACAGTCCTTAACAGAGAGCGTGACCCCGTCAAAGAGTGGAGGTTGCAACCCAACTCCTGGTTTTGGGGCCACTACTGTGAGCACCTCCGTTTTGTCTGGGTTTAATCTCAATCTGTTTTTCCTCATCTAACCCATTACTGCTTTAAGTCCGTCATTAAGAGGAGAGATGCCATTGGAATTCGAGGCCGATGATCAAGACAAGGAGAAATAGATCTGGGTGTCATCAGTGTACTGATAACACCCAGCCCCATAACTGCGAATAACCTCACCCATATTGATGTTAAACAGCATCGGGGACAGGATGGCGCTCTGTGGAATGCCACAAGTAAGCTCCTTTCTCCTGGAGCAGCTGTCCCCGAGCAGCACCCTCTGGGACCTGCCCGAGAGGAAGGACTGGAACCACTAGAGCGCAGTGCCTCCGATTCCTACCCCACTCAGGTGATCCAGGAGGATGCTATATCTATCATATTGAAAGCCGCTGAGAGGTCTAGAAGCACCAACAGGGACACATTACCCCTGTCAATGCTTAGACACAGGTCATCGGTCAAGGCAACCATGGCAGTCTCAACTCCAAATCCCATTCTGAAGCCAGTTTGAAATGGATCTGGATAATCAGTTTCATCCAAGACCACTTGGAGTTGAATAGCAACTGCCCTCTCAATCACTTTGCTCAAGACTGGTAACATAGAAATTGGCCTATAGTTATTCATGTCCAGGGGGTCCAGGGAAGGTTTTTTCAGGAGTGGCCTAACCACTGCTTCCTTTAAACAGGATGGAACACACCCTTCCCTGAGGGATGCATTGATGATGTCCTTAAGGAACACCATCAAGGAACACCCCCCCCCCCGGATGGCCAGCCATGAAGGGCAAGGATCGAGAGGACAGGTCGTCTTCCTCACTCTACCAAGTAGCTTGTCCACGTCCTCAGTACTCACGGATTGAAATTGATCCAGTAAACTTACATCAACGGAGTTGCTGGACACCTCGTGAATTGTTTCTGTCAAAATACTGGCGTCTAGGTCGGCTCTTATCTAAGAGATTTTTATCTGCGAAGAAGTTGTTAAATGCATCACAGCAGGCCATTGTTGGGTTAAGCAACGGGTTTTGCACAGGTATAACCTATGTCATCTCCCTTACCACCCTAAACAGCTCTGCTGGATGGGACTCTGCAGATGTAGTACGTGCAGAGGAGAAGGATCTCTGCGCTGCATGTATTGCCTCTCGATAGGACCAAAGAAAGTTCCTATCACGAGTCCTGTCGGATAAGAGTTGAGTTTACCACCAGTTGCACTCTAGTCGTTGTCCAACCCGCTTCATTTTCCTAAGCTCTGATGTATACCATGGCTTACGGTTAGGATATAAGAATAAAGTCCCACACAAGAACTGTGAGGACATCTAGAAGGTTCCCACATATGGTGCCATAGCAGCAGGAACAACTCAAGGTCCCCACATTTGGTGACAGTGGCAGGTTAAGTAGAAGTCCTTGCAGAGGGTTTATTCTCTCTACACTAAAGCACACCTGTACTAAAGCAAAAAAAGCAAACATTTTGGGAGGTCCAACAATCCACTACCATCCAGAAGGATTTGACTCTCTCATTCACCTTAAAAAGAAAAAGAACAAACAGGTCTTGTACAGACTAGATTCAAGTAACTAGAAGGGGGGGCGTAGCCACCTCCTTAATCTGACTTGAGGGGAGGTACCAGATAAACCAAATTAACCAGGTGACTAATTGCCCCGGTGCTATCCCTATCACTGATTTCACTATACACTGCTGTGACCACTCATCAGGACTCTGTGTTTGTTTCAAAGGCAAGGATACCTGCAGATGCAGCCAAGCCTTGTGCTGGTTTTCTTCCACTGGAGTTCCCTGGCCATGCTGTTCTTCTGGTAGGAACATTTGGCTTGCCCATTGGTTCCTAAGATGGGTCTTTTGTACTACATGAGAGAAATCAGTCATTAACAGAAACTACAGTAGCTTTCCATGATGGAGACAGATGACAAAACATCCTTCTACTCCATAGATGTTGTCTTATAGAACAAGACGACAGCCCCATGCACCTCATAGAGTCTCTGGATATTTGACATGTTTTGCACTTTGATTTTGGTAACTAATTTAGTGGAAGGAGCCAGACAAATAGGGTTGAAGAAGGCAGCATGCAGCCTATGGCCCACATGTTGTCCACTCCTGCTTTAAATGCATAGGAGGCTGGGTAGTAGCAAGGCATTTGGTGGTAGGGTACATGCTTTGCATATAGAAGGTCCCAGTTTCAGTTGTTGGCTTTCTAAACAGGGCTGGGAAAGAACCATGTCTGAAAACCAGAACTGTCAGCAATTGTTGTAGATAGTTGTAAACCAAACTAAATGAACTGAAGGCCAGGCATCTTCCTATGAGCCCTAATACTAATGCTTGGCTAGCATACTGTGTAATGTATATCGTTTGGAAGCCAAAAAGGCCAAGGTAAGCAATTGAACTCCAACAAGATAATCTGAAACTGTCAGTGACCACACTAGTTTGTTCTCTTTTACAAGGAAGTACACCAGAGCGCAGAAAAGTGATCTTTTTTGGATTTACAACTCTCAGAATCTTACTAGATCCCCCCATCTACCCCATATCCTTTCCAACTAGAACTAGCAGGCCCAGCTAAACACTCACCACCAAAGCCGTGTGTCACTGAATGAAAATGGAAATCAGAAAAACCACCCACTGGGCAAGGGAGCCTTAGGGAAGCGTGAGGGAAAGGAGCTTTTAATGGCAAGATGGGAAAGACTAAGTAATTGGTTCTGGCTAGGGTGTATTGTATTCTTCCAGGGTGAGTGGTCCCATGTGAGGAGGTCTGTTACTTTATAGAATACGTTTTGAATCCCATTCACCATTAAAGGAATGAGGTAGACACCCCAAGGTGCAATACATCAGCATAAGGTATCAAATGAAGAAAGACACTTCTTGGCAGGCTGTACACAATTCAGGTTTCAGCTGTCATTAGAGTGTATTGCTTTGAAAAGTATGACAAATCTCAGAAGAGTTAAAAGCCTTTCAGTCAGTGAAAAGCTGAAACAAAACCTACTTTTCAACCAATGATGACTCCCTCAATCACACTACCATCACCTCTCCAAACAGAGCAACTGCTGCTTCCCAGTCTAAGTAGTGCACTATACATGGAGCTAACATTGTACTTGTTTGGATGCCTGAAGCCAAGGGCTTTGACAGAAGATCAAGAATTATTAGTGAAAAGCCTGATGACAGTCTTCCCAATATGAAGTCAAAGGCTTTCACGGCCGGCATCCATTAATTTTTCCTTGATTTTTCCAGGCTGTGAGGCCGCGTTCTGGAAAAGTTTGCTTCTGACATTTCGGCTGCATCTGTGGCTGGCATCTTCAGAGAATGGATGGGTAGGAGTGTGTGTGGGATTTATATATTGTGAACCCCTGTTGGGGATGATATGTAAATTTGTGTATTTGAATGGTTAGTTTCTGGGTATAGAAATGCAAGGCTGATTAGTGTCTGTTTGTCTAATGGTTGGTTGATGGCCCATTAAATGCTGGAAATCCCCCTGTTCCTGGGAGGAATTCCTTTGTAAGTGTTGAGTTTTGATTCTATTGTTTTTCAAAACTAGCAGCCAGATTTTGTTTACTTTTAGGGTTGCTTCTTTCCTGTTGAAGTTGTCCAGGTGTTTGTGGATTTCAATAGCTTCTCTGTGCATTCTGACATGATAGTTGTTGGCCTGGTCCAGAATTTCAGTGTTTTTAAACAACATTTTGTGTCCAGATTATAACATGTTTGGTACTGCTGATTTTTCTGGCTAGCCCAGTCTGCAGTGTCTCTCATGTCCCTTGATTTGTGTTTGCACACTGCCTTTAGTGGTCCCTGTGTAAACTTGTCCACAGCTGCATGGTATGCGGTAAACTCCTGTAGCTGTGAGAGGGTCTCTTTTGTCCTTTGCTGAGCATAGCATTTCTTGGATTTTCTTGGTTGGTCTGTAGATTGTTTGGAGGTTGTGTTTCCTCATCAGTTTCCCTATTCTGTCTGTGATTTCTGAGACCATCTCACAGCTGCAGGAGCTTACCACATATCACACAGCTGTAGACAAGTTTACATAGGGACAACTAAATGCAGTGTGCAAACATGAATCAAGGAACATGAGAGACACTGCAGACTGGGCCAGCCAGAAAAATCAGCAGTACCAAACATGTTATAAACCAATCTGGACACAAAATGTTATTTAAAAACACAGAAATTCTGGGCCAAGCCAACAACTATCATGTCAGAATGCACAGAGAAGCTATTGAAATCCACAAACACCTGGACAACTTCAACAGGAAAGAAGAAACCCTAAAAGTAAACAAAATCTGGCTGCCAGATTTGAAAAACAATAGAATCAAAACTCAACATTTACAAAGGAATTCCTCCCAGGAACAGGGGGATTTCCAGCAGTTAGAATCATAGAATCATAGAATTGTAGAGTTGGAAGAGACCACGAGGGCCATCCAGTCCAACTCCCTGTCACGCAGGAAATCTTGATCAAAGCATCCCCGACAGATGGCAATCCAGCCTCTGTTTAAAGAACTGGACACAGTATTCTAGTTAATGGGCCATCAACCAACCATTAGACAAACAGACACTAATCAGCCTTGCACTTCTACACCCAGAAACTAACCATTCAAATACACAAATTTACATATCATCCCCAACAGGGGTTCACAATATATAAATCCCACACACACTCCTACCCATCAATTCTCTGAAGATGCCAGTCACAGATGCAGGCAAAACATCAGAAAGAAACTCTTCCAGAACACAGCCTCACAGCCTGGAAAAAAAGGAAAGTCTTCCCAACGTTTTGTGCCCACTGGGGAGGAGGCTACTAAGTTGTAGCCCAATACATCTGGAGAACATGGGCTTTTTTATCTTATAGATCAGAGCTCAGAAAAGTTACTGTTTAAACTATAGTTTGTAGAATTTGCAACAGTTTGCAGCATAACCACTGGCTTCAACAAGTAATTTTTCTAAGTCCTGCTACAGCAGCAGAAAGCCAATTTTTATCACTGAGAGAAGCTGATTCAGATGAAAAAGTAGCGTCTGCCTCCTTCATTTAGAAAGGATTCTTTTCATCCCTTTAGGTCATTAATTTGCCCATTTCTGTTGATTCTTTCCTTTAAAATGTGTGTGATGAAAGAAAAGGAAAGGCAGGAAATCAAATCCAGTTTATACTATTTAACCTGCTTTTTAGAAGCTATCAGGCTCCATTTTTAACAGGACAGAAACAAGAAGTCCCCATGCTCAACTCCAACCCCCCACCATTAATTCTTCTTTGATGGATTCATGAAACTTGGGGTGGTCTCAGTTTTCAAGACTGTCAGGCATTTCTTTCCAAAGCCACATTAGCCATCGTTTAATGCTACAATTTGTCTAGAGCATTCTTACACAGGATTAAAGGCACCTGATTTTTTTGGTTTGTTTTATTTAGTACCATGTAGAACATGTATGAGACATGATACTTTTTTCTGAAGTCTATCACTATCAGTGGGGTGGGACCCATAGACTTTAGTGCAGGTTTCCCAAACTTGAATTCCCTGATGGCATTGGACTACAGTTCCAATCATCCACAGACACCATCACTCTAATTGAGTGTGACAGAGGCTATCCTCTGACATCATCCTAGGACTCATTGTTGGGAGCTCGTGGTTTGCTGGTTAGATAGAACAGCTCATACCTAACAGTGGCAGGTTTTACATCTTTAAATAAGATGGTTTTGTATCCTGTGTCCCTGACTGCGTTGGTGTTAGGGATGGAAATAATATTTTAAAACGGTCAAAAAGATGTTTGTCTAATGACGGAAAACCTGATGCAGAGAATCCTGGACTTATGAGAATCTCTGCAGTTCAGTGCTTATTCTGTGTTTTATGCAGAAAATATTGTTTTGTGTGCAGGAGTAGCATTTCTATGCAGAAAATAATATTGCTGTTTCCTACACAAAACACTCACGTGTGAATTTTACACAGAATATGTCAAAAGCACAGCATTCTGCAACTAAAATAATTTTCAGCACAGGAATAACATTTTCTGTGCAGAAAGTTATATTCTGCCCCCTGCAAAAAAAGGCATGCAAATTTTGCTCAGAATAAGTCCTGAATTGTGAATAAGTGTCCAGAAAAGCAGCTCAGAATGCCAGAAGATAAACAAGGGCTAGGAAAGCAGCCAAGCCCCAGTGATAGTTAATTAGGGAGAGCCAGATAAAGTTCAGAACAAGCAGGGTTCCGTTTCTTGGAGAAGCAGCAATACAGGCAAGAAGGCACACAGAGAAGAGTCCAGAATACAGTCCAAAGGTCAAGGCTTACAGAAGGCAACGTTGTCCAGAAGTTGGTCTGTGGGTCAGCAGGATTAGACAACAGAGTGATCAGGAACAGTCCAGGTCAAGGCACTAGTCAAGGCAGCAAAGATCCAGGCACTGAAGTCAGCAGGAAGCTTTCACCAGGGAGATCAGTTGATCTCTGACAAACCCTTCATTGCCTCTTCCAGCCTATATAAAGCAATTAAGGCTTTGCCAGGTGTTTCTTAATGAGCAAGTTCTCCTAAATTCTCAGAGATCTCCTTTGAGCTTCCTTTTGAGCTCGCTGCTGGTTATACGATGGTGGAGGTAAGCCACTATCCTCTTCTTTGTCCTTATCTGAGTGGGCAGGACTCTCTGCTGGAACTGATGCCAACCCACTCAGACCAGGCTCCTCCTCTGCTCGAGCCTCAAGGTTCCCTGCTGGCACAGGTGTAGATAAACCTGTGCCAGGGTCCCTAGGGCCATTCCCTGCCATGTCCTTCTCCTCCTCTGACTCTATAGCCTCATCAGGCTCACAGAGCATGGCAATAAGTCCTGAATTTCTCACAGCAGGAAGAAAATGGCTAAACTTAATTGTTGCTTGAAATGAAATGAGCAAAGAATTACAACTGTTGTTGTTGTTGTTATAGATAAATAAGACAGCTCTTATGCTGACGATGGAGAGGCTCTGGGAATCTGGGGATTTTCCAGCAGAACAGAAACAAAGAAACAATATTTGTTTGGTTGTTTGTAGTATTTCTGTATTGCCTCCCAGCCCACAAGGGCTCCTGAGGCAATGAAAAAATACAAACAATTAAAACAATACAAAGATTAAAAACATTTTAAAAACACATTAAAATATTCTTTAAAAACTCTAAAACTTTTAAAAAATAGGCTTTGATAGAAATCAGGTTATCACAGCTCACCATGCAGTCTCCCTCACAGATCACTGATTTCTTGTGGGTTAATTTCTGTACTGCAATTTTATCTTCTTTACCTATCTAACTGGACAACTGCTATATTTTGCAACTATTCCCCCCCAACCATGGTGCACGCGCACACATATGTGTGTGTGTGTGCTTTAAAAAACAAGTTCAGAATGTAGTCTGGAGCCATATATGATATCACGTGAGTGCTTTTGCCTGTAGTGACAAGTTGCTTGCATGTGATTTGCACTGGGAAGTAGTTCTTTAAGCTTTAAAGAGATTATTAAAAGCAGGCCAGCAGTTTCAGCACTTCTTGCTTTATCAACCTTAGTGTAATTAATGAAAGCAGAATGTTGTTACCTACATCAAGAACAGTTACTTTCTGAAGAGTAAGGGTGGGACTCATGTCTCCCCTCAGGATCTGCAACTCTAGGCAGTGGTGAACAATGATTGGAGTTGCAGCACCAACATCTAGAGAACTTCATGATTACCTGGATCCATTCCAATTTGGGTTCAAAGACCTGGTTGTGGGACAGAAACAGCTTTGGTTACCTTGGTGGATTTCTAACAGTAATAGAACTTATGTGAGAATTCTCAGCTAATATGAATACTAATTCTTATTTAATAGGGAGTCTGGGTGGGAATCATGCAATCCTTCAGATGTCGTGGGACTGCAATTTTTAACATTCCTCCTCGTTGGTTATGCTGGGCTGCTCGGAGTTGCCATCCAACAATATCCTGGAGGGTTGAAGGATTCCTACCTGGTTCCTGCCTATTGATAATCCCAACCAGAGTAGATCTATTGACTGAATGGTAACTCAGTAAGTCAACACTTACATAGGTTCCAGAGATGTCATAGGACAGGTGCAAGCCTCCAAATCAACATGCAGTAGGTTGTGAGACTATGAATTATTTTTTTTTAAAAGTGTTTGAACTCAGCTTGTAAAAATCAAGAAGGCAATACTTCAGATAATATTAGATGTATTATTTTAAGACCAGGTTGCAGGAACAAATTCCTCTTTTACCACCCTTTGACCATCAATACAATTCCAGGCTGGTCTGTGGAACTTAAAAGCACTTGTGATCTGTACAATAGAAATTGCAACCAAGTCCTGCTGCTCCACCTGAATAACTATAACATGCTCATAAATCAGATGAGGCATTCCTCTCTGACAGCATTCTGAGTGGCCTACTGTGCTATAAGCCTGTCATACCCATTAATGCTCTCTTGTACAAACACCTATAGGTACTTTAAAGTACAGACTTACAAAAACATGGGCAACAGGTTTGTGTAGAAAGGCCACACAAAGTCAAGATCTGCAGAACTCAGTATTATTATCATTATCACTATTATTACTTAAATGAAAGATTATTATTTATATGAAATAATAAGGTACACAGCATGTAGAATTTTGTCATTCAAAGACATAGAATTAGCATAACTAAATGCTCAACATAAATACAGGTTGAGTCTCCCTTATCCAGAATTCCAAAATTCAAAATATTCCAAAAATCTAAAATAGTCCACATGGGTGGCTGAGACACTGACACCATTGCTTTCTGATGGTTCAAAACTTTGTTTCATGCACAAAACATTTTAAAATATTGTGTATCAAATTACTTTCAGGCAATGTGTATAAGGTGTATATGAAACATAAATGAATTTCATGTTTAGACCTGGGTCCCATCTCCAAGATATCTCATGTATATGCAAGTATTCCAAAATCCAAAATATTTCAAAATCCAAAATACCTCTAATCTCAAACATTTCAGATGAGGGAGATTCAACCTGTATTTCTTACACATAAATTATTTGGTTTTGCTTTCAAAGTTTTGTTCTTACTGTACCTATGAGGTAACTAACTCTGCTTCTAACTGACAAAGTGTGAAGGTGCTTCCTCAAAACACCCCCACAGTGCTCCTGCAGTTCTAAATGTGAAGACATCTTTCTCTAAACATCCCTGTGGTTCCTGCAGTTCCTAAGCAGCTTCCAGTGAGGTCTACGCCTCTCACCCTGGGAAAGTGGCCCAGATACTCAGTGATGGGCAGATCACCAGGGTCCTTTTGGGTAAACTCCCTGCATCTGCACCAAACAGAGCTCCAAGCGGGGTGACGAACTCTAAGGAACTTACTATCACTTGGCCGAGCAGTAGTGGAAAGAGGTGTTAGGGTTCTGTCTGAATTTTGCCAATCATAACCATGGTTTGTCACCACCTCCAACACACAAATGACTTTTCTCAGGGGGCTGCCCTGAAGGAACTACAAAGAGGCATGGAGTTTTTCCTGCCCTGCCAAGCTTTTCTAACCAGAAAATTTAAAGGTCTCTCGCTCTGGCTTTTCTTCGCAAACGAAGATTCAGGAAGGACTCATCCCGCGCTTTCTGCAAGCGAGCTGATGACTAAAAAGGCCAATCCAAGATAAACAAGTCCAGTTGCAGAAAGCACAGTAGAAGGTCTCCTTGGGTGATGTTTCCGGGTTGTGATTTTTTCTGCATTGCCGTATCTCTTCAAGACTTGTTCGGCGTCAGTTCTCAAATAAGGCTGCAGCATTGTGGATAGTGCGTCTCCATGCTTCCCAATGTGAGGCCAGGGCGGACCACTGTTGGTGATCAATTTGGCCGAGCCTGAGATGTTGTTTCAGGGAGTCTTTGTATCGCTTTTTTGGAGTGCTCCTCTTACGCTGACCCATGGCGAGTTCACCGTAGAGTAGTATTTTTGGGAGGCGATGGTCCTCCATCCTAGAAACGTGCCCTGCCCAGCGCAGCTGTGTTCTCAATATCATGGCCTCAATGCTGGTGATCCCTGCTTGCTCAAGGACAGCAACATTCGTCACATAGTCAGTCCAGTGTATATTTAGGACTGAGCGTATACAGCGCTGATGAAAGCGTTCGAGGAGTCTTAAGTGGTGGTGATAGGTAACCCATGTTTCAGACCCATGAAGGAGAATAGACAGTACAATGGTTCTATACACACTGATTTTTGTGCTTTGCCTCAGGTGTTTATTGCTCCAGACTCTTTTGTGAAGTCTTCCAAATGCACTATATGCCTTTGCTAATCTGTGATCGATCTCTTTGTCAATCTTGGCATCTGAGGAGATTATGCTTCCCAGGTAGGTGAACTGCTGAACGCATTTAAGCACAGATTGGAAATTTAAAGGTACAATGACCTGAAATGGCAGCATGCAGACCGTACAAAACAAAGTTATGAGGTTCTGCTTCTTACACCCTCCATAACCATAACTGGGGAGCTCCTGTCCCTAACATGTGGTATGCGTGTGTTCCTAACACCTAATACCTAACTCCCACACCATGATAGACCCAGAGATAGGGTGAGATTTCCAGGGATAGTCAGTACCAAGCCCTTGATTTCTACTATGGCTCATGGATGGCTTCTGTGGCTGTGTAGGTGTGGCTCCCTGGTAAAGACCAAGAAAGAGCCTATTGGAAAGAAAGGCAGAAGGATTGGATAGAGAGAGAGGTTGGGGAAAATAGGGCTATAGTTGCCAGTCTCAAAGAGCAGAGTTCTGTGCAGCAAAGATACTCAGACTGGCCTCTGAGGGTGGCACAGACATCCTGAAGGGGTACTCTTGTCAAGGAATGATAGGACACGCAATCCCAAGCAGAAGCCAAAAAAACCCTGTCTCAGTAGACTCAGTAGCAACCCGTTCCAGAGAATACTCACACACAGAGTGTTTGACGTCCAAATAAGCAGGAGGCACTTTTATCTTCAAACTCAAACAGTTGCAATATATACAAATATTTACAATTCAGGGAGAAACTGCTTCACCAGGCCTCAGCATTCACAGGAAGAAGGGTGAGGTCTGTTCTGAGCTCTCTTATATACACAGTTACAGGGCATTGGCTTTTTCAATCACATGATCTTACATACCAATAAGAACCCTCCTTCTGTAGCCAAGGAAGACTAGGCAGTTCATGGAGTCAGCCATTTTGACTCAGCATGACTCTGCAGTTTGTTCGGCCATTTTATAATGGAGTTCAGTTTTTAACTCCTGACAACTCTGGTTATGACAAAGCCTGGATGGCTTTCCCACTGGATAGGCCAAACTCAGCTGATTGCTTTGGTTCCAGCAAGACAAATATTGATGGCTCTGCAGCAACCTCTTAATGGTTGGTCAGGTAGGATGTATAGGAGAGATGTCCATAGGAACAGATTTGGGAATGGTCACTTGATTGATTGAATGAATCATTGCTGAGCCCCAAGGGCTGAAATAAAGGATTAGCACATAGTTCCTTAGTGACTGTGTTTACTAAGGGGCTTCTGCACAATCCTAATATGGGCTTTCTTGCCATAATATTCTAAGACTTATCCCAGGTCATTGTGACCTCCAACTGACCTTTTTGGTTTGCCCCAGCCAACCTGACCCTGAAAAGTGTCCAATATTTCCCAGTATCATGGGGAGTGGGTACTGGGCATACTAACATAATGATTTCTGCCTTAGACTACTACACAGTGTGGTTCCCTGGTGCTTTGCAAATGTGCGGAGATGATCATAGCATGCTTTATCTTTCACTCTTATTTTTGCCAGCATTTCTTCCAAATAATTTGTGAATAGTTCAAATATATATTTAAAGACGAGTTCAACTACATCAATATCATTTTATAATACTATGAGGAATTTCATTAAAGACTGAACAGTATGGAAGAGATGGATTATCAATCTAGCTACTGCTTCTTCAACACGGATCTGAAGCACAGATCAGAAAATTAGCACCAGAAAGGTTTCTACCTGGTTTTGCAGAAGAAAATTCTCTTGTCTCAGGAGCAGCTGTGTTAGCCTCAGGAAACATTCAACAAGCAGAGGAATATCTTGTTGATTTTTACACCCATCAGTGAAGTGCAAGACATTTGATAATTTTCAATATCCACTGCAGATGAACCAACACATAAAAGAACTTCTGCCTTCATACTTTTTTTTTCAATTAGAAATGAACATTTGTGTGGGGAAACACTTTAAAAAATTATTTGGGCACATTTAACTTTTTCCAGTGAATGCTTTACTTATGAACTGTACAACCAACAGGCTTTGGACTTAATCAGACACACAGAATAATGTGTCATAATTACACCACATAACCACAGAAGGGTGCATGTACCATACGACGTTGCCCTTTTGTGTTGGTTATTACCTTTAAGGTGTTGGTTATTACCTTTAAAGCCCTAAATGGCTTGGGTCCAACTTATCTCCGGAACTGCCTCCTCCCATACAATCCTCCCCGCGCACTCCGGTCCTCTGGGAGGAATTTGCTTCAGCCACAAAAATCTAGGCTGTCTGCAACCTCCCAGAGGACCTTTTCGGTAATCGCCCCCAAATTGTGGAATGACCTGCCGAATGAGATCCGTCAGATAACAACCCTGAGTAGCTTTAAAAAAGCAATAAAGATGGATCTCTTTCGGCAGGCCTTTCCTAATTAGATCCCGGCCTCAGGGGATCCTGGCTTCTTTTAGTCCGCTGGCCATTTATAGTATTTTATTGTATTAATTGTTTTTAATTGTGATTTTAGATCAGTTGGTTTTAATTTATAATTGTTTAATATTTTTTATGGGGGAGGGTGGGGTGGGGGGTGTTTGGGGATTTTATCTGTATTGTATTTTAATTTTTGTAAGCTGCCTCGATTGTTTTAACAGAGGGGCGGGGTATAAATAAATATTATTATTGTTGTTATTATTATTATTGTGGTTATGTCCCCTTAAAAAACCCATACTTTTTAATCAACAGCTTAAGCTGTCAATTGATCCCCTGTGGGATTTTTTGCCAGCATAGCCAGTGTGTGAAACCTCGTGTCTTTTTTTAACCATACTTATCCTGTCAACGCTCAGTTCGGTGCGAACACTTCTGGGTGAGATCGTAACATCTGAATAAGTGACACATTTTTTATGACCCCGAGTTTTAAAGTGTGCTTTTGTGCTTTCCCCCTACTTTTTTAGTGTTATTTTTGTTTTGTTTTTAATCTCCTGCACGATGGAGTCTCGTGATATTCTGTGCAATTTCAAAGGAGCTCCATTCACTTCCTCTTTATTTCTGGAGTTGCCTTTGCTGAGAAAGCATAGGAAGAGCAGTTGGGAGTGTTCTTTTGCTGACATAAAAATGGACTTTTTTATGCCAGCAAAAGAACACTTTAAGTGGATCGTCTGATAAAGTCCTGAGTATGGTAGATACTCTTAAGACATACTTCAGTCTGTAGCATATCACTTGATGTTTATCAAGTGATATTCTACAGACTGAGGTATGTCTAAAGATAATGGCTTCCAAACTACTTGTTGAGTGTACTTGAGTGTACAAACTACTTGTTGAGTTGAGAGTCCTAGTGGCGCAGTGGTTAAATGTCAGTACTGCAAGCCACCACGTTGCAAGTTCGATTCCAGCGGGCTCCAAGGTTCACTCAGCCGTCCATCCTTTCGTAGGTCAGTAAAATGAGTACCCAGCTTGTGGGGGCAATTAGCTAACACACATTGGAAGCTGCTTATTGCAGTGTAGATGTGTAAACAATTTGTAAGCTGCTCTGATAGCCTTGTGGCTGAAGAGCAGGGCATAAATAAATAAATAAAAATACATGTACAACTTGCATTAGTAGCAGGTGCAAATGTCACGTCGAGATTATGACTTGCACAGAGTATTGTAAACATTGAGAGCATCATAAAATATTGTAGTTGAACAGATTAAAAAACTGGGAACTGCTCATATTTGCTCCACCTGGTAGTAAAGGTCCTCCCTCCATCCCAGCTACCACGGCTGTGGCCACTGAGGAAGAGAACAGTAGTCAGTATCTACTAGACTTAATCCCCTACCCTACTACCATTTCCTTTGTCTTGTGTGTGCTGCCTTATTTACTTTGTAAGCCTGAGGGCAGGGAATTGTCAAATGAACAATTTGTAAGCTGTTCTGGGCACCTTTTTGGCCGAAGGGCAGGGAATAAATACTATGAATAAATAAATAAATGCATAAATAAATAGTTTCCATGTAAAACAGTTGTCATGAGTGTTTACATATATCCAATGTATGCCTTTGTTTGACAAAATTTGACATGTTGCATACTTTACTATTTGAGGTGCACTAATAAATGTTTTGCAAAATTAAGTTCAATATGTGACCATTTTCATTTAATAAATAATATGAAACCCATTTAACATAAAATCCAACACCCTTATGAATGTTAAAAATACTTATAACTTAATTTGTTGATCGCTGAAACATAAATTTAGAAACAAAAATGACATCTGCATGTGTTCTAGGAGCTGAAATGGGTGAAATGAAAATTTGGAAACAGCTATTTTGAAAGATGGCATTTAGAAAATTTGTTCCATACTATGGTGATGTCTCTGAAGATGCCAGCCACAGATGCAGGCGAAATGTCAGAAGTAAACTCTTCCAGAACATGACCTCACAGTCTGGGAAAAAAAACACAAGGAAAATCTATGGATGCCGGCCATGAAAGCCTTCGACTTCACTATGGTGATGTCCATTCAAGTTGCCTGGTTCTTTTAGATGGATACTATGTGCTTTTGTTGGTTACACTTATCAGAACAGGATTTTTCATAGGACTTCATTACAGGGGTAGGACTATGTCAACTGGATCTTATTCTTATCAGCCAAGATGGACTTCAATTACACCTACTTGTATTGGGAAAGACTGAAACTGGTATCTTTTCCATTTCATCAGGATGCAATGGCTGAAATGGATCCCAAGAAGCCTGACTAGAGAGTACTTCAGACATTTCTGCAGACACTGCTATAAATATGGTGCCAAGTCCCAAGTGAATGCAAGTGATTTTTCCCTTGCTATGCCTAGGAGATTTAACACAGCATGTAATTTAAGGGTTCCACTACTGGCCTTTATCTCAATAAGCTCTCCATAACCAAATCTCAATAAGCTCTCCATAACTCAATACAACTCTGCTGATGGCAAATCAAAGATGATATACATTACTTATTTGCTCCTCTGACTGCTTTGTAGTAAACACACCAAACAGTTCTCATTTGTGTGCAGTTGTACTCACTTCATGACCCACTCTACCTTCACATTTGCCTCTGGGCTTGCCTACCCCAGCGAAATACCCCAGCTTGCCCCCATTCCAGAGCCCTGCAGTACAGATGATGCAGGGCTTTTGCCCCCATTCTGCCCCTGGGCAGTCCTCACCACCCCCAGGGCTGGAACGGGGGGAAGCTGGGATAGCACCCTTTACCACATTAAAAGAAATACATAGGATGGAACAGATCAGGCCCTGCATGCCTGCAGGAGCCCGTACTGGCAGGCCAGCCCTCACTGCTGCTGGTGGTCACCCTTGCTCTGCAGGTCTGGGCAGCAGGCCTGCAGCATGTGACTAAGGCTGGTCACATGCAGGGGGCTTGTCACATGGTTCAGCTGGCTGCTTGGACCCAACAGAGCAGGGGAAATGGTGCCAGTGATGGCTGTAGCAATGGGCTGACAATCCTGTGTGGACTCTGGCCCATTTTCTCCAGGTAACAGGGGCAGAACAGGCCACCTCTGCAGCCAGGATACAGTGGTGGGGAGCTGGAGCATCCTGGCTGGTGTAGATGAGCCCATTTTCCCAGCCAGATATCTTTGTGTCTTCACAAAGCAGATCATGGAAAGTAATTCTCTCCCATTGGATCCAGCTCCTGCTATTCATAGACACACTTGCATCAGAGTGTGTTGCTAACTTCACCCCCACATGTTGGATATGCTACCCACTTAACTCTTTTGGTGACAATTTTTGGTGTGGACAACATCTGCACTGAGAAACACCAGGCATGAGCATTTGCTTACAGGCAACCTTAATCACTGCAAGGATCACTGATCATCCAGGAGGGAGGGCTAGGACTATGAACCCAACCACCTATTTATTGTGTAGAATATTCTTTATGCCATAATGCATGAAGGGTGCTGCTCTCTTGATCTGATTAAAATAAAGGCCCAGAATTTTGGAAACTGCCCAAATCCCCCCCAAATCAGATTCACACCCGTACCAGTACAGACAAAAATGATGACAGGCCATAAACAACAGTGTGTGGGGTTTTCCGCCTTGACTCTTGCATTCAGACATAGTACAAATCATGGAGGGCTGACAACATGAACAGGTGCCTCAAGAACAGAACCCACCAACCAAACATAGGGACATTATAAAGGTAACTGAAGTTTGAAACAGCAGGTAGAAAGAAAAGGCAGCAACAACATATGCATAGTGGGTGGTCAGCTTGTTATCTTTTAACAAATGAGAGTAATTTTCCACTTGGGAGACCTAAGGCAAAACTGAATGCAAGGTCACAAGCATTTGGACACACAGAGGTTAGGTCTACCACACATTCTGTTACTAATAACTTTGCATTGCATTGCACCTGCAGAACAGATCATTTGTCTTATCTATGTCTGATTGTCTGGACCTCCCATCAGAGGCAGTACATCACAAAGTCACAGTGCTGAATACCGTCAGTCTTTATGGCAATACTGTATAATGTTTGTAATGTTACAGCCAAAAAATCCTGTAAGCTACAAAATAGCAACATAGTTCCAGATTCTTCTAAAAATTCACTTCCACTTTAGTAAAATTAAATGATTACTAATAGTGATTGTTTGCTATCAATCAAATTTATTTTAGAACAGGTATATGAAAATAGGGAAATAAATAAGATATAATCAGTGCCATGGTAATATTACTAGGATATACTTACATTGTTCTTAGTCTGCTTACCAACACAACTTAAATCTAAGAGCAGGAAGTGCCTTTATTGATAAGGTACAATATGGCTGAAAGCTGAGACCCATGGTCCCTCATGATTAAATGTTTGTTTCCTTAAGAAAGATATTGTGGTGTAATGTAAGCTGTCCCCTGATGAAATCTCTACCAATCAGGAAGTTACTAAATGGTGAAAGGCATGCCATCCTTTCTAGGGTAGAGCTTGGAACATTAATTTGAGCAAGAGATTGGTTACCCATTAGTCTTTAAAGGGGGAAAGGGAAAATCATTACTTTTGATTTAAAGAATAACCCAGCAAAGCAATATTTTTCGTACAACTAGTACACATTACTTATCACTGTTTTAAAAATTATTATATTAATGTCAGGATAAAATATTACCTGTTTCAGTAGTGTGACAGGTAAAACTCACTTGTTCTGGAACCTGTGAGGTTTTATCTCCAGGTTCTGCACTATAATAACTACAGGCAGGCAAGAGAACTTGCAACCCACCAGATATTTGATGGCAACTCCCATCATCCTTCAGCATTAGTCACCTGCAAAACTATAAAGGTTTCTGCTTTACACTAATTATAAGTCATCCAGTCTCAATATTTTAGGACTTTATCAGACCACCCCCACATTAATGTTCTTTTGCTGGCATAAACTGTTTCATTTTTATGCCGACAAAAGACACCCCCCCGCTGTACCAGACTTACCTTGAGCAGCATCAATGAGGCTTCCCCGGCAGTAATGGAGCATAAATGGAGCTCCGTTAACTTCTGGGGTTGTGAGCTCATGGATTCTTGCAAGAAGACACTACTGAGGGAAATTTTTAAAATAAATCCCCCAAACCACACAAAAAGTACAGCAAAGCACAAAAACACACATTTAAAGTCCCAAGTACATGGGGGGTCATAAAAAGAGCATCCCCTACCTGGATGTCCTGATTGCACCTGGAAGTGTTTGCCCATTGATGCTGTGTTCGTGTGAGTACAATGGCACATGGATTCAAACGCTAGCAAAACAGCACCATGGGGATCAATTGATGACTTGGCCCATCAATAAGAAAGTATGGTTTTTGGACTTTACATGATCACAAAAGGATGACGTTGTCTGGTATATGCACTCTTTTGCAATCATTAGGCATCCTTATGATGCCACATTTGCCTGGTCTGATAAAGTCCTTAGACAGCAGTCATTCTTGGTCTTAACTTCAGATCTTTTGTATGCAAGTAGGTATTGTGTTTTATAATTTACTTTATAATTGCGTTTTTGCAAATGTGCTTGGAAGAGAAATCCCCTAACATGGGGTGGACAAAAGGTGGTGTTGGGGGCTCCGTGTGGCCCCCAAGGCTGTTTTTGTGGTCTTTGATCCCTCCAAACTTCTCAGCCTGCCCCTTTTCTGCCCCATCCCAAAGTGTGAATTGTAATAAAATAACATTTAAAATATTTCCAAGCAGGATATACCATAAAACCTTTTCAATTAAATTCCAGAGAGAATCTGTTTTTTAAAAACCTCTTAAAAACAGCAGCCAGTGGAACTAACTGTATATCTCTCAGGGGCGGGGGTGTTCCTGAGCAGGGGTCATCTCTGAGAAGGCCCTATCTCTAGTGCCCACTACCTAAACATAGTGTCTGAAAATGATCTTAAGTCACGTTCATTCTGGTGTAGCTGGTCCTTCAAGGAACTGGAATCCAAACTGCCTAAGCTGTTTCAAGACTGAAACTGGCACTTTGAACTGGGCTCAGAAACACACTGGCAATAGCTAAACAAACAAACAAATATGGATATGCGCTACCACTAAGCGGTGCCATGTCCTTATTTGCTCATATGGTCCTAATATTCTCATGAGTCAAACAGGGAGATGAATGACCTATTAATAACCCAATCCAGACATAGCTCCCAATGATACCGCAGATTTGCTTCAAGACTTATTATGCCTCAGTCTTACCTATATTTTTAAACAAACCTTTTGTATCTTTGAGGTCTAATTCATTCCTCTTCCATGTTCTTCAGGCTTTTCCCCATATGAGCTGCTCCATATTCTTTGTTTCTACCCCTTTTAATACCAACTGTCCTTCTGCAAGTGAAGAGAAAGAGAGAAATCTCAATGTGAAATTAACAAACTGCATTTGCGCTTATTGACTGATTGGCAACTTCTGTGTGACTGTCTTGTGCAACATTTGTCCTTACTGCATGCACATTATATTTTGTATTTTATACACTTTAATATATTAGCTGACTTGAGCAAGAAAAATAAGGGTGATAAATACAGTACATTCAACACATGTATAAATATAGTTATTACTGCCACACAGGAATTTAGTGTCCTCCAAATGCTCGTTTTAAATGAGTTTTTTAAACACACATACACACACACTTTGAAGTGTTGGGTGCAGGTTTACCCACAAGCCCATTGTCTAAACTGAACAGATACCTGCTGTGGTTGCAATAGTAGTGTGCACCTGTCTCAGTCAAAGAGCTACATGTTTTACTTTCCCCTGGAGATGATGTCTGAACTAATCAGCAAGAAGAATGACACCCTCCCACTATGCTTCCCTGACAGATCTTGAAACTTACTACAGTTTCATGAGTTTAAATATACAGATGGTTTTTAAATTATAACACTGAAGTCCAGAGGTCAGTGCAGTAAAACAGATGCAATTATGCTTTCAGATGTCAGGCTGGCATCAAAATGGTCACCTCTGTGACCACTTTGTACATCCTAGACATGTATCAGGTTTGACAGTAAGTATGTAAGTATACTCATCTGTAATATCTCTTAGTTCTTAAAGCTGGTGGTTGCAGTCCTTAGCTACCTATATTACTGAATTATTTAGTCAGCAACTAAATCAGATCTCTCCACAGTAAGTAGTGATCCACACAGCCGTGTCAGTGGGTGGCTGCTCAAAAGTATTAATCTACATTGACTTTCAGTCTGTTGGCATTTTCCCACACAAGTTAATGCTCATACCGAGTCTCCATTGTGGCATACATAACCCTATATGGCTTGGGTCCAGGCTACTTGAAGGACCACATAACCCTATATTGTTCATATCCAGACTACTTGGAAGACCAGATCTCCCTATATCATCCTTTTCAAGCTCTAAGACCTTCAGGAGAATCCCTTCTTTGGACTTTATCACATGAGGCTTCTAATGTGGGTCTGGAGAAAGATAGTAGCGTTATTGGGTGGTACTTACCACATGATATTGTCTTCATCCCATTGCTGGTGTGCACTTCAGTTGTTTCTGAAGCACACTTTGTCATTGTATTCTTGAGGGCAGGAGTTCATTAATTGCTGGAGATAATAGTCCAAATGTAATACAGAAAACAAGGCAAATAGTACAAGAACCCAGCAGTGGGAGGAATAAAACCTCTAAAAGGTAGATTGGGGAATGGCCCATGGTCTTAGATGTCTCTATACTAATGCACAGAGCATGGGAAATAAACAGGATGAATGTGAAGTTGAAGGCTTTCATGGCCGGCATCCATAGGTTTTTCATGGCTTTTTTCTGTGCTGTGAGGCCATGTTCTAGAAGAGTTTATTCCTGACATTTTGCCTGCATATGTGGCTGACTTGTTCAGAGAATGTGCCAGCCACAGATGCAGGAGAAATGTCAGGAATAAACTCCTCCAGAACATGGTCTCACAGCCTGGAAAAACCTATAAATGGGGTGACCTTGAACTCTTAGCACAGCAAAACAAATATGATATAATAGGCATCACTGAAACCTGGTGGGATGAGTCTCATGAATGGAATGTACTAATAGAGGGGTACAACCTATTTCAGAGAAATAGAGGAAGGGTGGTGGGGAGCATTAAACATTAAGGAGGTGTACACCAATGAGGAGATCCATGACTTATATCCTAGGAGCCAGGGTGAGAGCATTTGGGTAAAAATCAAGGGGCAGAGGAACAGCAGGGATGTCATTGTGGGGGTCTACTACAGACCCCCAAGCCAAACTGAGGACTTGGATGATACTTTCCTGGAACAGATGACCACACATTCAGAAAGGAGAGATTTAGTATGTAGTAACAATGGGGGATTTTAACTATCCTGATATTTTTGGAAGTCCAACTATGCCAAAAATTTAAGGTCCAACAAATTCCTCACTTGCCTTGCAGACAATTTCATTGTCCAGAAGGGAGAAGAGGCAATGAGGGGATCAGCTCTTTTAGATCTGATCTTAACCAATGGGAATAACCTGGTTAATGGGGTGGAATTGGCAGGATACTTGGGGGAAGTGACAATGCTCTCCTGGAGTTTGTTATACAGAGGAAAGGGGAAGCCAAGCATAGTCAGACATGCCTTCTAGACTTTAAGAAAGCTGATTTCAGAAAACTTAGGGAATTACTGAGGGTGATTCCATGGTCAGGAATACTAAAAGAGAAGGGAGTTCATGATGGATGGGAGTTTCTTAAAAGGGAGATATTGAAGGCACAATTTCAAACAATTCCAATGAGGAGGAAACATGGCAGGTGTCTAAAGAAACCAGGATGGATGGTTAAAGAACTTTCAACTGAGCTAAGACTTAAAAGGGACACATACAAGAAATGAAAAAAGGGGGAAATCATCAAAGGAGAATTCAGACAAATAGCCAGCTCATTTAGAGGGAAAGTCAGAAAACCTAAAGCACAGATGGAGCTCAGGCTTGCTAGAGAGGTTAAAAACAATAAAAAGGGCTTTTTAGATTATATCCATAGCAAAAGGAAGAACAAGGAAATGGTAGGGCCACTGCATGGAGAAGATGACAAAATGCTAAAAGGGAACAGAGAAAAGGCAGAGCTACTCAGCACCTTCTTTGCCTTGGTCTTCAAAAGGAGAACAGTACTCAACCTGGGGAAAATGGAGCAGATGATGCATTCGAGGGAATGCAGCACAGAATAGATAAAGAGGTAATTCAGGAATACCTGGCCAGTATAAACGAGTAAATCTCCAGGGCCAGAAGAACTACATCCAGGTGTATTAAAAGAACTGGCAGAAGTAATCTCAGAACCACCATCTTTGAGAATTCTTGGAGAACAGGAGAGGTCCCAGCAGACTGGAGGAGGGCAAATGTCATCCCCATCTTCTAAAGGGAAAAAAAAGAAGACCCAAATAATTACCACCCATTCAGCGTAACATCAATACTAGGAAAGATTTGAAGGAGATTATCAGATGTGGCAAAAAATACATCAGAAGATCACAATGAGAACAGCAAAGGGCAAGATTATCAAACGACGTCATCCTTCAGCATTCCAGGGGCATAGTACAGGTGTGAATAAGGCATCCCTTTGCGTTGGCAGCTTGTCCCTGTCAATGAAAAAGGGAAGCCTCATTTGCAGCAGTGCTATGCCCCAGGAACAGCTGAGGACATGGGTGTCTGATAATGTCACCCTTTCTGTTCCCATCGCATTCTTCTGCCATGATTTGGAATGCGTTTTTTTTTGTTTTTGTTTTTTGCTGTGTTTCACTGCATCTTATAATTTCCTAGAACAGATCATTAAACAGATGATCTGTAAGCACTTAGAATGGAATGCAATGATCTGTAAAAGACAACATGGGTTTCTCAAAACATGTCATGCCAGACTAATCTTTTCTCTTTATTTTGACAGAGTTACAAACTTAGTAGATGAAGGGAATGCTGTGGATGTAGTGTATCTTGATGTCAGTAAGGCCTTTGACAAGCCCCCCCCCCCATGATATTCTTGCAAATAGGTTAGTAGGCTGGACAATGCAACTGTTAGGTGGATTTGTAATTGGTTGACAAACTGAACCCAAAGGGTAGTCACCAATGGCTCCTCTTCATCCTGGAGAGAAGTGCCTAGTGGGATCCCACAGTGTCCTGTCCTGGGCCCAGTGTTATTCAACATCTTTATCAATGATTTGGATGAGGGAATAGATGGCATGCTTATCAAGTCTGCAGGTGACACAAAATTAGGAGGGTTAGCTAGAGGACAGGATCAGAATTCAAAATGACCCTAATAGATTAGAAAGCTGGGCCAAAACTAACAAAATGAATTCAACAGGAAGAAATGTAGGATACTACACTCGGGCAATAAAAATAAAATGCACAGATATAGGATGGGTGACACCTGGCTTGATGGCAGTAGATGCAAAAGGGATCTAGGAGTCTTAGTGGACCACAAACTGAACATGAGTCACCAGTCTGATGCAGCAGCTAAAAAAGCCAACGCGATTCTAGGCTAATAGTGCTCCTCTATTCTTCTTTAGTCAGACCTTACCTGGAATACTGTGTCCAGTTCTGGGCAATACAATTCAGGAAGGATATTGAGAAGCTGGAATGTGTTCAGAGGAGGGCAACCAAAATGGTGGGAAGTCTTGAAGCCATGCCCTATGAGGAGGGGCTTAGGGAGCTGAGTATGTTTAGCCTGGGGAAAAGAAGGTGAAGAGGTGACATGATAGCCATGTTTAAATATTTGAAGTGATGCCATATTTTGAATGGAGCAAGCTTGTTTTCTGCTCCAGAAATCAGGACATGGAGCAATGGGTTCAAACTACAGGAAAAGAGATTCCACCTAAACATTAGGAAGAACCTCCTGACAGTAAGAGCTGTTTAGCAGTGGAATGCACTCCCTCAGAGTATGGTGGAGTCGTTGGATGGCCATATGTCTGGAGTTCTTTGATTATGTATTCCTGCATGGCAGGGAGTTGGACTAGTTGGCCCTTGTGGTCTCTTCCAACTCCATGATTCTATGATTGTATGACAGGGAAAACTCGTCAATGACTCCTAACAGCACTGCTATCCCAGTAGTCCCCCTCATGCAATAATCTCTTCTGCTTCATAAATGGAAGAGACAGCAGTCCCGTATCACAAGGGGGAAGGAGTCTCCTCCTCTTCTTCTCTGTCCCCTACCCCCATGCTATTCTCAAGCAGGCCAAGCCATGACTTTCATTTTGTTTTCTGTGAACTGCTGGCCCGATCTCCCCCCTCTTCCCCAGCCACCAGACCAATCTCTCTTCCCACCCCCTCCACTTGCCCAATCTCTCTTCCACCCTCTCTGCTAGACCAATCTCTCTTCCCTCCCCCTGCCAGACTGATCTGCATGCCCTACCTAGGGCAATAATGGGGAGGAAGTGCAGCAGTGTGGATGGAATGTGCAGTGCCATTCCGGTATTAAAGTGGAGGTGCAATAAAGATTGCTTCAATACCAATATGTTTCCATTTGCTTAAAAAACACAACTGCAGCTTTGTAGAAGCCTTGTATGATTTCCCCATTTCTATCTGAGGCATGCTTGGTGGGAACAAGGGAGAATGCCTTCTTGGTGGTTGCTGCCACTTTGAAACTCCCTCCCTAAGAAGGTAAGGATGGCTCTGTCCTTGCTCTCCTTCCACTGGCAAGTGAAACCCTTCCTATTACTTCAGGCTTTGGGGAACTGGTTGCAATGTGCTTTTAAAGATGTTATGCTTTGTTGATTTTTTATATTCTCTGTGATAATGAATTTTAAATGGTTTTGACTCTATAGATTCTTTTCCAATAACCAATGTTTTATCAATTTTACTGTTATTTTGTTCAAGTTTATTCTGCATTAGCCCACCATCCCCACATTGCCGTCGGCAAATCAGTGCTCAAGTCCGTTCAGCAGTTCACCTACCTGGGAAGCATCATCTCCTCAGATGCCAAGATTGACAAAGAGATCGATCACAGATTAGCAAAGGCATATAGTGCATTTGGAAGACTTCACAAAAGAGTCTGGAGCAATAAACACCTGAGGCAAAGCACAAAAATTAGTGTGTATAGAGCCATCGTACTGTCTATCCTCCTTTATGGATCTGAAACATGGGTTACCTATCGCCACCACCTACGACTCCTCGAGCGCTTTCATCAGCGCTGTCTACGCACAATCCTAAATATACACTGGACTGACTATGTGACGAATGTTGCTGTCCTTGAACAAGCAGGGATCACCAGCATTGAGGCCATGATATTGAGAACACAGCTGCGCTGGGCAGGGCACGTTTCTAGGATGGAGGACCATCGCCTCCCAAAAATACTACTCTACGGTGAACTCGCCACGGGTCAGCGTGGGAGGGGCGCTCCAAAAAAGCGATACAAGGACTCCCTGAAACAACATCTCAGGCTTGGCCAGATTGATCACCAACGGTGGTCCGCCCTGGCCTCACATCGGGAGGCATGGAGACGCACTATCCACAATGCTGCAGCCTTATTTGAGAACTCACGACGAACAAGTCTTGAAGAGAAACGACAACGCAGAAAGAATCACAACCCAAAAACATCACCCAAGGAGACCTTCTGCTGCACTTTTTGCAACCGGACTTGTTTATCTCGGATTGGCCTTTTTAGTCATCAGCGCGCTTGCAGAAGGCGCGGGATGAGTCCTTCCTGAATCTTCGTTTGCGAAGAAAAGCCAGAGATTCTGCATTAGCCAATCAAGTTTTTGCATACAGCCATAAAAACAAAGCAATGTCATATTCAGACATAGAAGTTTCTCTATTTATCAGGGCTAACATGATGTACTTGGCCATTTGAGAGGACACAGTAGTCAGTTCCTGCTAATAGAAATGTCAGAGATTTTTTTGTGTGAGGAGAGCACCTCTAATAATGAACAGTGAGAGGGTTAAGATATTGAGCTCTTAAATCTAAATACAAAGAGCATTCCAGAAAAAAAATTGACATAAATCATCTATCTTTCTAGAGGCATATGGGCACTGTCTATCTGTATTGGGTATGCTATCATATCACACTTTGACTTCCATTGCATGCAAAGTATTTAGTCTGTACTTAATTAAAAGGGTCTGAAGGTCATATGGGCAAGTAGAGGATAAATAATGGGGCAATTTTCTAGAATAAATAGTAAAAATTTTATGTAATACAACAAAGCAGCAGTTAAACACTAGTTCAGCATTTTACTAGAGATCAATATCAGCTAAATGCCTTGCAACTTCCATTCGGGCACCGATAACCTTTTGCAACCAAATAACTCACTGAGCATCCAAAATTAGATACAAGGTGACACATTTTTGTAACCCATGATTCTGGGCCTATTTCTTCATATGCCTTTAAAATGAAATGGGAAACTAGCTGAAAAATTATCTTGAGCCAATACTGAATGGCTGCTTTCTTGGCCAAGTTTTAACTGAGCAGCATGAAGACTTCATAGATATGACTGCCTTGGGGGAAGATTTGGAAACTCCCAAGCTCTTGTTAGAAACTGATATTGTACTGAGTCCAACACTGCCATATCTGAGAGGATTCACATTGCAGCTCCATACAGCAACTGGGGCAGTAGCTTACTCTTCTAGAGCTCAAGGAAGGGGCACCACAAACCTACCACCAGAACCTACTATGTACCAAAAAATAGTATTAGCTGATGCTACAGTGGCTTTCAAGCATGTGAACCAGCACCCAGAGTCCTTAAATGTTATCCCCAGGTAGTCATAGTAGCTAATTTGCTCCAGTTGTTAATTATTAAGCTGCCATCGATATTTCTGCCTTCTTCCAAACACCATGGTTTTGTTTTTTGAATAGTTAACATCTAGAAATTCTTTTTTTATATATAATATTCTCTCAGGGCTCTCAGAAGCCTACACAAGCTCACCTATTTATAAGAAAGAAGGGTGGCATCATCAGTATATTATAAGAGGGAAATATCATTATCTTTCAGGTCAGGGGAAAAAAAATCTTTGCATCTGGCAGAGAAGAAATTATATCATTAATGTATAAATTAAATAGGGGTTAAAACAGACACCTTTATTGTCCCTTGACAGACACCTTTATTAACAGGAATGGCTTCTGAGACTGCCCTTTGTCATTAGTTATGTTTGTATGTTTTAAAGCTGTACTGGCTTTAATAATCTGTAAACTATCTTGAGTCCCAGTACTGGAAAACAACAGCAGCAGTAGCAGCAGCAACAACAACAACAACATGAGCAGGGATGACCCAAGACACTTTCAATCCTAAGGTACAGCAACAAATGGGCTTTGCATTCATCCAAATGATTTTGTGCACATACTGAATCTGGGCAACATATTTTGGCACCTGAGGGGGAAAATGCCATAAGACCACCATCCCTCCAGCTCACTTCAGCAAAAATACAATAACAACAAATTAGTTACCATGTTGCTCCCCTTTCACAGCACCCATGATACAGCTGCCTCACTATACTTAATAGTAGAGATAGCCCTGAAATAATGTGATTTCAACCAGATTTTCAGTGGTCCCTTCTGCCCCAGAGGTCCTCCATCGATAAAAAGCAATGGCAGCAGCATGGGGGAAGGTCAGGAGGAGGTCGGGAGGAGGACCGAGGAGGATGGGGCTATCTGAAAAGGGGCTCTATAAGCAAAACAGCCCCGTTCTTCTCCTGACCTCCTTGGGGTTTTTTCCTCTTGTCTGAAAAAGTCCACTGTCAATAGACCACCCATTCCATTTCTGTCAAGGAATCACAGGTGGTCTGAAAGGTGCCTGTTCCTCTCCTGTTATGCTGGTGTGATGCCAGCCATGGGGGGAGGGCCATGCCGGAGACTTCCGGCAAAGATTGGGATGAGGAGGTAATTGACACCCTTCCCCTCCCAGAATACTTGTAAAATTTTTAGAGTGTTTTGGGGCTTGGTTTTCTTTTTGACTTTTGTTTTTAGTTTTATTTTTAAATTTCCTGCACCATCATTCTCTCATGAGAATGGGCAGGATTTCATTTACAGGATGTGAATGCAGCTGCATTCACTTCCGGCAAGCCAAGGGAAGGGGGAAGACACTCCTGTTGCAGAAAAAGGTAGGTGTGTGAAAACTTTAACTTTATTCCGTGGCAGGGACGGGAGTGGGATGGGAGGGTGCTTTGTGAGACAGAATGGGGTTAAAGCCCCCATCTGAAAAAGTCCTGAATCTCAATTGAGATTGAGAAATCTGGATTCCAAGTCCTCCCCTATTGGCTTGCACTGGAAAACCAAACCCAAGTATAGGTTTTTGAATTTTCCACATGTCTACATTAAATTTGGAGACATACTTGATTCCAAGCAGGGATCCATCCAGTTACATTTCAAATAGGTAACTTGGTTTAGGGCTTGTGCTAGGCACTTTTAACCCTATAGAAATATTTTTAAAAACTATTTTGCAAATCTGCTGACTGCTCAGTGTTGGTCATTCATGCTGTTTTTGTTATGACCCTATCCCCCTGGTACCAGGGGCTCTTCCTACAGCTTCTTGAGGATTTCCAGCCTGTATCATTCGAGAATAGTATCAAAGAAGAGCAAAGGTGCTGGGGATGCAGAGCAACAATGTTTGACAGAGGCAGGCAGAAGGGGTAAAGCATCAGTTGTCACATGCCTCTCACTTCTTGAGTCAGGGTGGTAAACAGAGCATCTGTCAGCTAAATATGTTAAAATGCAGCTAAAGAACAAATATTGCAATGGAAGAACAGCTTTCTTGTGGAGCAGGTCTTGCTTTGTTCTACGAAGTTCAAATGGTGAATTCAACAATGCAACAGAAGAGAGTAAGGAGTAACGTGAGTACCGAGGACGTGGACAAGCTACTTGGTAGGGTGAGGAAGACGACCTGCCCTCTCGATCCTTGCCCTTCATGGCTGACCATCGGGGGGGGGGTGCTTTGATGGTGTTCCTTAAGGACATCATCAATCCATCCCTCAGAGAAGGGTGTGTTCCATCTTGTTTAAAGGAAGTGGACATTAGGCTGCTCCTGAAAAAATCTTCCCTTGACCCCCTGGACATGAACAACTATAGGCCGGTTTCTATGTTACCATTCTTGAGCAAAGTGATTGAGAGGGCAGTTGCGCTTCAACTCCAAGTGGTCTTGGATAAAACCAATTATCTAGACCCATTTTGAACTGGCTTTAGGATGGGATTTGGAGTTGAGACTGCCATGGTTGCCTTGACCGATGACCTGCGACTAAGCATCGACAGGGGTAGTGTGACCCTGTTGGTGCTTTTGGACATCTCAGCGGCTTTCGATACAATAGATCATAGCATCCTCTTGGATCACCTGAGTGGTTTAGGAATCGGAGGCACTGCGCTCCAGTGGTTCCGGTCGTTCCTCTCGGGCAGGTCCCAGAGGGTGTTGCTCACGGACAGCTGCTGCAGGAGAAAAGAGCTTACTTGTGGCATTCCGCAGGGCGCCCTCCTGTCCCCGATGCTGTTTAACATCTATATGAAGCTGCTGGTTGAGATTATTCGGAGTTATGGGGCTGGGTGTTATCAGTACACTGATGACACCCAGATCTATTTCTCCTTGTCCCGATCATTGGCCTCGAATTCCGATGGTGTCTCTCCTCTTAACGACTGTCTTAAAGCAGTAATGGGCTGGATGAGGAAAAACAGATTGAGATTAAATCCAGACAAAACGGAGGTGCTCACGGTAGCGGCCCCAACACCAGGAGTGGGGTTGCAATCTCCAGTCCTGAACGGGGTCATGCTCTCTGTTAAGGACTGTGTTTGCAGTCTGGGGGTGCTCCTTGATTCATTGCTTCAGATGACTAGTCAGGTGAATACGACGGTCAGGAGCACCTATTATCAGCTTCAGCTGATACGCCAGCTGCGCCCTTTCCTGGAAGTAAGGGACCTTGAGACTGTGGTGCACGCGCTGGTAACCTCTCATCTAGATTTCTGCAATGCGCTCTACATGGGGCTACCCTCATGCTTGGTCTGGAAACTTCAGCGAGAGTGGTCTCAGGAACATCTTGGAGAGACCACATAACTCCAGTATTAAAATCGCTCCACTGGCTGCCTATCAGTTTCCAGGTCCAGTATAAGGTGTTGGTTATTACCTTTAAAACCCTAAATGGCTTGGGTCCAACTTATCTTCGGAACCGCATCCTCCCATACAATCCTCCCCACGCACTCTGGTTGTCTGGGAGGAATTTGCTTCAGCCACAAAAATCTAGGCTGTCTGCAACCTCTCAGAGGGCCTTTTCGGTTATCGTCCCCAAATTGTGGAATGACCTGCCGAACGAGATCCGCCAGATGACAAGCCTGAGTAGCTTTAAAAAAGCACTAAAGACAGATCTCTTTTGGCAGGTCTTTCCTAATGAGATCCCAGCCTCAGGGTCTCCTGGCCTCTTTTAGTCTGCTGGGTATTTATTGTATTTATTGTTTTTAAATGTGATTTTAGATTAGTTGCTTTTTAATTTATATTTGTTTAATATCTTTTTATGGGGGTGGGTGGGGGTGGGTGGTGTTTAGGGATTTTTATCTGTATTGTATTTTAATTTTTGTAAGCCGCCCCGATTGTTTTAACAGAGGGACGGGGTATAAATAAATAAATATTATTATTATTATTATTATTACCAGAAGATAAAGTGATGACATCTCCCCAACAAATCTTCCTGATTTCAGCACCCACCCACCCTATCAGAGCTTTTGATAACCTGGGTTGGTGTTGATTTGCTCTCATTGCCACCGCCCTGAGCCCTTATAAGTATTACTATGGGTGAAGCAGCCATGTTCCCACTACCAACAAAATGCTGCTCTTTAGCAGTCTTACTAGGGATGAAGGCAAACCATTCTGCCTCCCTCTAGTCCTAGAGGCAACACGTGGATTAACAGTATTAATGCTGCAAGATGCCTCATGATGGATTAAGTTAAACCAATGGTCATATCCAATGGGAACCATCATCATCATCATCATCATCATCATCATCATCTGTAAATGATATATGAGTCTAACTAATATGGAGATCTAATGGAAATTAATTTTAGTGGCTTTGTCAGTCAAACAGCAATAAAATAATCAAGTTTGCTTTGCTTCATAATTTGAATTAAATGATGATGATGATGATGATGAACATCATCTTTGTGAATTAAATAAATGTGCTTGTTGGCAGACCATGACTGTACATGCAGAGAGAGAGAGAGAGAGAGAAAGAGAGAGAGAGATGAGAACTAGGAAGATTGTATTTGAAAAATAAATCACACTGAGAGCCTTACCACACTCCAAAGAAAAGTGACAAACCGTAGGAACATGTCATCTTTCCTGCTGCCTTATCACATGACATTGGCATTCTTTCATTCTAGTCCCATGGGGGACCAAGGTAAAACTACATCTTTTTGCTAACCAGAAAAAATCCATTTATAAAAAAATGTGGTTTTACCTCAGTCCCCCATGGCACCGGAACAAAAGAATACTGGAACAATGCTGATGCCATGTGGTGAAGCAGCAGGAAAGACGGAACATCCCTGCTGCTTTGTCACTTTTCTTTGGAGTGTGGTAAGGCTCTGAGAAAGCAAATAAGACACTAACAACAACTAGGGGCAACTGGAACAGAAGAATCAGTATCTGTGTCTAAAACATACATGAAGACCCATGAAGTAGCAACTATTGGAAATAACAGTAAATGCACACAGAGGGCTAAGTAAGTCAAACTGTTTTGAGACTAAAAGAGAACGACAGACAAACTCAGATGGTAATCAATAACCAGCCAAACTCTCACTACATTTCTATCAATGCTAGTAAATCTAGCAACCAAAAAAAGAGATAACAGGCGATTATCAACCATATAACCACAACCCTACCGAATATACTCTTTTTAAAAAATAAAATAAAAATCCCCTGCTTGCCATTTGAGGGTGAAAATAGAAGTCAGAGACCTGAAGCATCTTTTTGAGAAAACCAAGAAATATGAGCCATCTAAGAATCACAAGAGTGCTGTTGGGAAAGACACTGGATTAAGACTAAAGTGTGTCTGTGAGATAGTGAAGTCAAGAATGGTTATATTCTTTTGAAGATCATGCCCATGTTTCTGTGGACCTTTGAATTGGCACTTCATGGCCACAAGAAGGCAGCGAAGCCAGCAAATCCAGGAGTTTACAATGGGCTGATGAATCTAATGGTGGCCATCAACTCAGGTATGGAACTCTAATTTCCAAGAGCCAGATTGCTCAGAGGGCTTTTCCTACCAGAATTAACAGCTGGATACTGAAGGATCATGTTGAGCTATATTATAAGAACACTCCTTCTGAGACATTGAAGACGATAACACTATAGGGATTTATACACACAAACAAAGACACATACAGGCAACCTGTCGGCCATTTCTGGTGCATCAACTCAGAGATCTCAGCAATGGAATTGTGCTTCAGGTTCATGTGCCTGAAAGACTCTTGGACACATAAGTTGTGCTTCAGGGTGCCATTTACACGATGAAAATGTTCTGGGATGAATTCGTGTTTACACATACATTGAATCGGACACGTGTTTTTCGGAAGGGGGCCACCTTTTATCCTTCAACCTGCAGGACTTCCAGTCCCGCGGTTTGTGCCGGTTTTTAAAAAAGTCACTGGAGGATTCGGAAAATCGGAAATGTAAACAGCCCGGGACAAGCTATCTCGGTACTAGGTGATGACCGGAAATGGTGACTGGGGGCGGGCTCAGGAAGCAGCAACCAGAAAAGGAGGGGTCAGTCACCCATTCAACAGATCCAGCTTCACCAGCTGAAAACAAAGGCATCTCTTCCAGCTGCACAAAGGTTTGTGTGTGTGTGTGTACTAAATCACCTTTTTAAATGGATTTCTACACAACAAACCCTTCAGCTTTAACCTCTTCCTCAACTGCATGTTACAAAGAGATCATGGTGGGCAGAGGGTCACCCATTCATCCCCTGCCTTGATCCCCTCCCTGGGTCTGAATGGATAATCAAACATTCATCACCCCCCCCCAAAGGCATAGTAAAAAATGCCAGCATCTAAGTGAATGAACACACTTTCATTCATCCCCCCTCAAGGTACAGTATAAAATGCCAGCGTCTGGGTCTGTTAAAATGCCTTGTGTGTCATCTTCACTCCACAGCTGCCTTTGCTTAAAGGGTTAACATCGCAAGCCTCTCCCCCCCCCCGCACTCGGCTTGATTTCAAAAAGAAAGCACAGGGTTTAACCCTGATCATTCCTGCCTCTTTCCAGCTGCACGAAGGTTTGTGTAAAATATGCTAGCGTCTGAGTGAAAGATCACACATTCATTCATCCTCCTCCCTCAAGGCACAGTAAAAAATTAAAAAATGCCAGCACCTGGGTCTTTCAAAATGCCTTGTGTGTCACTGGCTTGAAACCATCACTCCACAGCTGCCCCTGCTTAAAGGGTTAACATTTTAAAGAGACAGGACAAATGCAAGCCTCTGCCCCCTGATACCCCCCCCCCCCCGAGCCAGCCAATAGCATCACTCGTGGCACGGAACTCTAAAGGAAGTACATCACCGAGGTTGTGAAAACACGAGTAATCGCATCCTTGATTGACAGCCAATAAATAAATAAATCCCGGTACGCTAAACATGTGTAAACAGCAAAAGCACGGGATATAAGAGTGCGGGATAAATGAAAAAATACAGGACCTGATGCTGTGTAAATATGAATCACGGGATCTTCCGGGATTTCCATTAGAGGGACAAAAATTGTTTAAACAGCGCAGGACAAATACGGGATCAGGAAGTCCCGGTATGCCCTGTGACAAAAACTGCTGTGTAACTGTCACCCAGCAGTTGACCAACCTGTTCCTAGGGAAAAGTGGCAAGAAGAAATTCATTGCTTAGAGACCAAATGGAAGAACCATATTGCATGGTGAGCACACAGGAGTGAAAAAGGTCCATGATGCATTTTCCACCGCCCACTATGTTAACTGCTACACACATCAATGGAACTTGCTAATGCAACAGGCAGTGTTTCAGATGAACCAATGATGAGTTCCAGTAGGGAGCTTTATGGTTTTGCTGTGTTTCCCCCTCTATAAATAGCACTGAGGGCATTTTGAAACTCTGAAATATTATTCTGTTGACTTAAATGAATCAAGCCTCTTTTTCTTAATAGTTTCCCGTGCTTGTACTTTCAAACATGCTTTTTATTCCTCTCATTTTTGATATGCATCAAAATTTGAAATCAATGCCTTGAACAGGTGATGTATAAAATAACAGATCTAATTTTTAGCAGAAATTGAATAGTAGCAAGACTATACACTGTATTCTCCAGGTTTCTGGTTTTGTGATTCTTTTTATTGACCGTCTTTATTTTTGCAGTATGTGAATTTGCTAGCTATTTTCTTTCTTAACTTCTTTTGTTTAACCAGAACTGTGACCAAATGGAGGAATGCACTTGACATGTTCAATAAAGCAACTGCTTAATGTTTATGGCAAGTGATCTCCATTTACACTGTTAATTCAAATTGCCAGGATTGTTATAAAAGTGTGAATGGGATAGAATTACCCACCTTCCTAGTGCATACTTGAAATGGATCATACTACAAAGTGGCACAGGTTTTCCTATTAAATGCTAAGGGGCATGCTCTTAAGGGTGAGAGCACCTGTACTTGGAGCACACATATTCTATTTAAGATTGTAACATTACACTGCTATGAGATACGTACCTACTTGGACAAGACAAAAATCATCAAATGACGTGATTAAATAACTGGAGTATCCTTAAGAAATAAAAAAGTGGCTTCTGCCATGCATATTTCTTCTCAATACTATTAAAGCTGTCACTCTACACTGCTTGCCTTGCATTCTCTTCCCTGAACTGCTACATTTCATACACGTTTTCATTATCTTATATTCATACAAGATATACAATTCACCAGACTGTCCCTTGAAATGTGTGGTGTCCATTTTTGTTCTCCTAGGCCAATTTTTCAGGCCTGGTATTCTTTGAAGAATGATTCTTCACATAATTTCTATGATTTTCGGAAGGATGAATCACCTGGGACCCATTCGCACCACACAATTATAGTGCTATCATTCCATTTTAACTGCTATGGTTTTGCCCTTTCGAATCCTAGGCTTTGCACCTTAGGGAGGGGCATTTAGAAGTCTCAGCCAGAGAGATCCTCTAGTGCCTCTGACCAAACTATAAACCCCCAGGATTCTATAAGGTGTAACCATGGCAGTTAAAATGGAATAATAGTGCTATAATTATGTAGTGTGAATGGGCCTCTGAAGTTGATTCACCAGGATTCTAGAATCTGAAATGGTTTCCTTTAGCTTACTAGAAACAATGAAAAATGACCAACAAAGTACTCTATACAGATATGTGGTTTGGGCCCTACATAGAATTCTCTGTTTTTTAGTCTGGTATGGCTGATATGGGATCAGCCTAATGACCTAAAGGCACTAGATCCAGTCTGATCTTGGAAGCTAAGCAGTGTCAGCTCTGGTTAGTACTTGGATGTGAGACCACCAATGAGTACCAGGTGCTGTAGGCTATATTTCAAAGGTAGGATATGGCAAAACCATCTCTGAGTAGTCCTTGTCTAAGAAAACCCTATGAAGTTCTTGGGGTTGCCACAAGCCCACAGGTAACTTGAAAGTACATGTGCACGCACACACATGTTAACTTATAGATAATGCTGTGTGGAATTCTTTTGTTTCTGTGCACAGTCTCCGTCTCATGAAAGGACTCTAATTAAGGTGTGGAGTCCCCTCATATGCAACTCAAGTGAACCAATATTCCCCACTTTGTGGAAGTGACAGGGGACCCCAGTGCTTGCAAGAGGTCCATGAACTTTTCTGAATGCACATAGATCAGGGTGATACTCTTGTGAGGTACAGAGGCTTGTGAAACTCAGTACATTGTAGCCACTTACAAATCACAGAGAGAAAGAGTTGGAGAAAGAGAATGCATCTCCCCCCCAAAGGAGGATACAAATGTGCTTAAAATTTATAAAGATTGCTGTGTATGTAGAGATACTAATTCAGAACTCATTGTCATGACTTAAATGGAAATACAATTCATAATTAACATGATTTAAATGTAAATACAGTACAATACATACATATATGTGATGAATTAAATGGAAATACAATACATGTCAACATGCTAAGACTATGACATCTTCCCTGCTAAGTTTGTTGTCCACATGCTCTGAAGGACCTTCATGACCCTGCTGTCAGTCTACACAATTCTTTATTTTTAAACTGGACTTGGATGGGACATCCTTTCAGATAAAGAACACCTTAAAATAGGCACCCTCTTTGACAGCCTTTCAAATGAGAGCTATTGTCTGTAAAGTAGGACATATCCTACACCATGGTCAAACTATAGGGCCAATTTTCCTTGCCTTGCCATGACTGCAATTGCACTTTAAAAAAAACAACCCCCTCCCTCCATAGAAACTTAAATTTTAAACCTTGCTTTATAGATGGGCTTGCCTTTCTCAGGCAGCCTTGCTCAATCATCTTTGTGAATGTGGGAGGTGGATTTATACACCCAAATATAATTCCTTCATTCATAATTCTTTAGAGCGGGGAAGTCCGATCCCTAGTGTGGGTTTTGGAGGGATAACTTTCTTTAAACAATTCCAAAAGATGCTTTTGTTTCCTAGAGGTTTCCTTTTAGTCTGGCTTATCATTGCCTAAAAGTAAGAACTGTGTCGAAGGCTGTACCCAGATTCCCTTACCTCCAAATGTGCTTTTCTTCTCCCCAAGCCCATTGTAAGACCCTTTTGCAGTCCACAGGAGAAGGAAGTTTTATCACAGGCTGAACAATTATTTTGTAGCTAATGCTGGCTATAATTTCTTGCACTCTGCTCACTAATCTCTTCCCCTCATGCATTATTTCCTGGTGCAGCATTAGCCAGCCACATGTTGATCTGCTGTTACTTCATGGATTTGGAAATTAATCTGCAAGCCCACAATGATGTAAAACATTAAATATTGTTTTATGTATCCAAGGCGCCATCCTGCCTGCACGGTACTTAAGGTGGGCAGCATGCCAGCAAGTTTGCTGGCAAATGGCTTGGAAACTGAGCATGCCCACTCGCAGTGAACAAAGCAAAAAGCCCTGGACAATAAGGCATGGATGATGACAGACAGGGAGGAGCTGGTGCCTTCATTGTGCTATTTGACCGTTGTATCAGCTTTGGCAATTACACTGTCAAGGGGACTAAGAGTTTCTTTCTACACTCCTGCCTCACTGCCAGCACCTGCACATCTGATGGGCAGTAAGAATGAAAAGAGCACTTGATGGCCTGCCAGAAACTCTGTAACCCTATTTATTATATGTATAATGTTCCACTTAGATTCAAAATTGTTCCAGAATAGTAAGGACAGAAAAAGCAAGAACACAGCTCAAGTGCCTTTTAGGAGATTTTTTGGTGTTGTGTGCCTTCAAGTCATTTCTAACTAGTGGCACCCTTAAGACAGCCCTATAATGGTGTTTTCTTGGCAAGATTTGTTCAGAAGAGGTTTGCCATTGCTCTCCTCTGAGGCTGAGAGAGTGTGACTTGCCCAAGGTCACCCCATGGGTTTCTATAGACGAGTGGGGATTTGAACCCTGGTCTCCTGATCCAACATTCAAACCTTTACACCAAGCTGGCTCTACAAGGGTGATTTAGGAGGTAACAAAAGGTTGGAAGGCATGTATTATATTTTCAAAGTGATCCCCAACATCAGGCCAATATGGGTGAAAGAAGTGAGACAGCAGAACTCTCAACTTTCTGGATAAGAGAACAATAACAGCAATTATAATCTCTGTTAGACTTGGCAGTGTGGTGTGTATAATTCTTTGCTCCTTTAGACCCCAAACCACCTGGGAGATGTGTATTAAAGGCCACCCAGCAAGCGTCATGCTTCTATAAATGATTTGAATCTGAGTAACCTAAGTTCAAGCTCAATGCCCCATCTACTGTGCAGCACTGACTCATGCTCCATGGTTGGCTCTCTGGTTAAATCTGCGCTGGTTGTTTCTAGAGCAAATAAATGTGACCTGCCCATGACTTATTCACTAGCCTCAATGGCACTTTTGTTGGGATACAATGTCTGGATATGGAAGTTTGCTTTCCTGCTTTATTTTGTGAATAAGGGAAGATGATGTAACACATTCAGAGGGGTTGCCAGTCTTGCCCAATGAAAGCCATTACTTAGCCAATATCCAGAGCTTAAAAAACTTGTTTTTTTCAGACTATGACCCCTAGTCAGCTCTGGCCAGTGACAGAGCATGGACTGGTGGCTGAAGGATCCTGAGAGCTGTAGTCCAAAAAATGAAGTTTTCCAAGCTCTTCCAGTATCTTTCGGCAAGGGGAGCAGGAATTTGGCCATCATACTTAAGAGATTTGAACAGCTGGGATGTGACTGCATTCTAAATCCATGAATGAAAAGACCATTGTACATCAAACAGAGAGCTTGGAAAAATTATTTTTGGTGTGCAACTCCCAGAATCCCCCAGCCAGCATGATTATAATGGGAGTTGTAATCTAAAAAAGTAACTTTTCCAAGCTTTGGCTCTGTAGTCCTGATCATTTTTCCATCAGCTATATATGTGCCTTTCCAAGTAATACATTTTGGTTCTGTACACATTTACCCTGAAGCTTCAAATAAATGATGAACATGATGGACTCCGTGTGGAAGATCCTGAGAAAGCCACACATTTGGTTTCCCCTGCTAGTGATGAACCAAAGTTGTATGATTTTCTTACAGCTCTCACAGCTATATCGAGTCACCCAGAAGGTCTTAATATGGTAGCCAAACATATTTTTTGTCAATCCTGTTTAATGCTAAATGAAATGTTATGCATCTCTCTCTCTCTCTCTCTCTCTCTCTCTCTCTCTCTCTCTCTCTCTCTCTCTCTGGCTTTTCTTCACAAACGAAGATTCAGGAAGGACTCATCCCGCGCTTTCTGCAAGCACACTGATGACTAAAAAGGCCAATCTGAGATAAACAAGTCCAGTTGCAGAAAGCACAGCAGAAAGCCTCCTTGGGTGATGTTTCCAGGTTGTGATTCTTTCTGCGTTGTTGTTTCTCTTCAAGACTTATTTGGCATGAGTTCTCAAATAAGGCTGCAGCATTGTGGATAGTGCATCTCCATGCCTCCCAATGTGAGGCTAGGGCGGACCATTGTTGGTGATCAATTTGGCCAAGCCTGAGATGTTGTTTCAGGGAGTCCTTGTATCGCTTTTTTGGAGCGCCCCTCTTATGCTGAGCCATGGCGAGTTCACCATAGAGTACAGTTGTCCCTTCACATTCGCTGGGGTTTGGTTCCAGGACCCCCCGTGAATACCCAAATCCGTGAATACTCAAGTCCCATTATATGCAATGGCAGAGCAAAATGGTGTCCCTTATATAAGATGGCAAAATCAAGGTTTGCTATTAGGATTGTTATTTTTTTAAGAATATTTTTCAAGCTGTGAATACTCAAATCCGTGAATGTCAAATACGTGAATGTGGAGGGACAACTGTACTATTTTTGGGAGGCAATGGTCTTCCATCCTAGAAATGTGCCCTGCCCAGCGCAGCTGTGTTCTCAATATCATGGTCTCAATGCTGGTGATCCCTGTTTGCTCAAGGACTGCAACATTCGTCCCATAGTCAGTCCAGTGTATATTTAGGATTGTGCGTATACCATGCTGATGAAAGCGTTCAAGGAGTTGTAAGTGGTGTCAATAGGTGACCCATGTTTCAGACCCGTAAAGGAGAATAGACAGTACAATGGCTCTTAAAAAAATCAATTATGCATATATGGAGGGGGGGTAATCTGAAGAAATTATTGCTCAGAGCTGGTGCCTTAATGACATATCCATGCAGCCTGTGAGGGGTCTATAAAACAGATGGGACCAAGGAACAATGGAAGCCAAGGGATGCCATTCACTCCTCATCTTCTCCCCAAAAAAGAATGGAATATGTTCAAAAGTTATTGTTGATGTTTTTAAAAGCAGAGGTTAAAACCCATGAAGATTTGAGGCCCCTCCACAGCCTGTCCTTCCTAAGTGCAACCACAGGGGGTGGTAGGTCCTTTCTCTGCTCTTTTTCCATTGGCAGAAAGACACATTTATATTCAGGAAGGCCTTTGTCTCTTAACTCATGTAGCAAAAGAGTCTTTTCATGGGATGTTTGTGGTTGTGTGCCTTTAAGTGATTTTCAAAGTATGGTGGCTCTAAGATGAGCCTATTACAGAGTCTTCTTGGCAGAATTTGTTCAGTAGAGGTTTGCCCTTGCCTTCCTCTGAGGTTGTGAGAATGAGACATGCCCAAGGTCACCCAGTAGGTTTCCATGGCCAAGCAAGGATTCAAACCCTGGTCTCCAGAACCATAGTTCAATGCTCAAACCACTAAACCATGCTGGCTCTCTTTTAATGGGGTTTACTGTGCTTTTTTCTTTTTTACTATGTTTTACATGGGTTTCAAACTGTTTGAGTATTGTGGTTTTAATAGAATGTTTTATTTAATTATTTTAAAACTTTTTTATAATAAGATTTTGGCTATCTGTTGTGTGCCTTCAAGTCATTTCTCACTTACTTTGTTTTAATTAGTTGTAAGCTGCCTTGGAATCCAACATCAGAAGAAAGGTGGGATATAAATTAGACAATAAGTAAATGTTGGTAACCTTCACTTGAGAATGTTTTGCCAGCTAAGACAGACAAGGATTCAAATTGCAAGAAAGCTTGTGTAGTTCCTAGCACACCATCAGAGCCCTTGGGTAAGGTCAATCAAAATGAATATCAGGATATGATAGAGTCTCTACTATTCTGGGTGTGTTTTGAGAGGAAGAGACAGGATGAATAGCTGAGATAATAGAATCACAGAATCTTAGAGTTGGAAGGGGTCTCAAGGGTCATCTAGTCAAACCCCCTGCCATGCAGGAACACACAAGTAAAGCACTCCTGAAAGATGTCTGCCCAACCTCTGTTTAAAGACCTTCAAAGAAGGAGAGCACACCATACTCCAAGGCAATCTATTGCACTGTCAAACAGGTCTTACAGTAAAAGTATTCCTCCTAATGTTTAGTTGGAATCTCTTTTCTTGTAATTTGAATCTCTTGGTTCTTGTTCTAAACTTTGGAGCAGCAGAAAACAACCTCCAACTTCTACATGACATCCCTACAGAAATTTAAAGATGGCTATCATGTCATCTCTCTGTCTTCTCTTTTGCAAGCTAAACATACCCAACTCCCTAAGGCATTCCTCATAAGCCTTAATTTCCAGATCTTTGGTCATCTTGGTTGCCCTTCTCTGGACACATTCCAGTTTGTCAATAGCCTTCTTGAACTATGGTGTCAGGAACTGGAAACAGGATTCCAGGTAAAGTCTAACCATACCAGACTAGAGTGGCACTGCCACTTCTCTTGACCTGGAGACTTAGGACTTTATCACACCAGGCAGTCATCTCACAGCAATCCCATTTTGGAAGCAAGTGGAAACATAGTGGTAGCAGAGCAATAATTATTGCACTTCCACCCCAATATCGGTATGGTGCTGCACATTGCTTCCACACTGCCCTCTTCCTCCCCGTTATTGCCCTACAGGATGGGTAAAATGGGAGAAGTTGTCATGGCCAAGGTGAGAAGGCCATTCGTTTCATTTTGAAAACATGTAGTGGAGATACCCCAGAGAAGATACCCCAATAGGGCTGATACAGAGGCAGAGACACCAAATTTGGATTTTTTCACTTTGTATGTAACATTTATTCATAGGATCATACACATAACATTTAGTACCAAGAGAGCTCTCTCATTCTAACCATGCACTCACACATATACTCACATACACACCAAGTGGCTCTTCACTGAAGCTTGTTGATCAGGCAGACTTCATGAAGGCCATGGGAGTCCCATTGCTGCAGAACAGGAACACACCTGCTGGTTAGAAAGTCTCGTCTTTTTAAAGTCTTTTCATTGCATCAAACAGCATCACCCTTTTGTGTCTGTCCACAAAATCTTCAACCAGCTCTTTCTGGTCTTTTGCTCATGTTTCAGAAGCACTCCAAGTCTTATCAGTTTGTATCCAAACATTCTGGTAGCTTATTACTTGCTGTCCATATTGTATGAAGGATCTGTTCCTTCCTAGATAAACAGGCAGCAGCATCCTGTGTATCCTAGGATACGTCAATGCCACCTCAGCAGTTTAAGACTTCTCGCTTTGCTGCCCAGGTAACTCCCATATCATGCATTGTGGTTCTCCATCTTTTTTTTTTGTTGTTGTTGTTAAGTTTCTTAGCCAGTCTGTTAGTGCCACTAAAACAGAAAACTCATTCACTCTTCACAAAGTGAGATCAGGCCAAGGGAGGGAGAAGAAAGATCAGGATGGGGAGAGTGGGAGATCTGGCTGGGGCAGGGAAAAGGGGAGAGAGAGCTGGACAGGGAGGGTGGAGGAAGTGAGATCTGGTTGGGGGAGATGGGTGGGGAAAGGTCAGGATGGGGAGGGCAGAGGAAGTGAGATCAGGCCAGCAAATCAGAGCAGCAAAAAATAAGTAAACAATAGAAGGCATTGCTGGCTTGCTTGACGACAGCATGGGGGAGGGGGAAGAGAGGGAAAGAGAAGGAGGATCTACCCCCTTGTGCCACGTGACAGCTGTCCCTTCTGTTTCTGAAGCAGAAGAGATTACTGCATGATGTGGACTACCAGGGTAGCAGTGTTACTGGGAATCATTGATGGGTTTTCCCGTCAATGATAAGGTGTACTTCAGAAACGACTGAAGCATACACCACCAATGGGATGACGATGACATCATGCAGTAAATACTCCCCAATAATGCTACTATCCTGTTCTAGTCCCAGAATAGAAGCCTCGTGTGATAAATTCCTATACTAGGTAGCCAATTACAATGAGCATGCATTACAACAGGCAGAGCCTGTATCTTTAAGTGTTTGCTTTCATTAGGGGTTAGGTGGCTACTTGGTGTTCCCCTCTAGTTCAGGTCTTGTAGACATCAATCCAAACTGAGCCATTAGTAAGGCTGGTGTTACCCCTCCCTCCAGCAGTGTCACCTTGTGCAGTTCAGCCTCTCTGCACCCCCCTAGTGCCACCACTGAGTCCAAAAGACTACAGAAGGGAGGGAGGGGGCTAACCCTTTTCTCCTGTGCTGTGTTCCTGGGGAATATCTTTCAGTTGCTCTTTGTATTGTCTGTGCCTCTTGGTAAAGGGGCCATATATTGCACAGAGAATCAATCTATCTGTTAACTCTGAGATGTGGTTGCTGCAGCTGCACAATATTGCTATGGTTGCTTTCCCTGCTGCTCCTATACTGTAATATGCAAAAAGCTGACCTGCATCATTTGGCCTTGTTGCAAAGTTACATCTATATCAATGAAGCAATGAGGGATAAATTTATGATGATAAATATGTCCATAGCCTTATTCTACAAAATTTGTATAGTTGCTGTTCAACACTATCTATATTGGTAGCCATCACATTTTTTTAGATGTGATTTCCATATTTTTGCCTATATTTGTTAATTGCCACCAAGTCAACTTCAACTTATGGCAACCCTATGAATGAGAGACCTCCAAGCTAGAATACTGTGTCCAGTTCTGGGCACCATAATTCAAAAAGGTTATTGACAAATTGGAGCATGCCCAGAGGAGGGTGACTAAAATGGTGAAAGGTCTGGAAACAATGCCTTATGATGAAAGACATAGGGAGATGGGTATGTTTACCCTGAAAAAAGACAGTTAAGGGGCGATATGATAGCCCCGTTTAAGTATTTGAAGGGGTGTCACACCGAGGATGGAGGAAGCTTGTTTTCTCCTGCTCCAGAGACTAGAACACAGAGCAATGGATGCAAGCTCCAGGAACAGAGATTCCACCTTAACATTAGGAGGAACTTTCTGACAGTAAGAGCTGTTTGGCAGTGGAACACACTCCCTCGTAGCATGGTGGGGTCTCCTTCCTTGGAGGTCTTTAAACAGAGGCTGGATGGCCATCTGTCGGGAATGATTTGATCATGATTTCCTGCATGGCAGGGGGTTGGACTGGATGGCCCTTGTGGTCTCTTCCAACTCTACAATTCTATGATTCTATGATTCCTGCAGACCCAGGGCTGTGGCTTCCTTGATTGAGTCTATTCATCTGGAATATGGTCTTCCTCTTTTCCTACTGCTTTCTACTTTACCAAGCATTATTGTCTTTTTGTGTGAGTCATGTCTTCTCATGATATGGCCAAAGTATGAAGTCTCAGTTTAGTCATCTTGGCATCTAAAGAGAGTTCAGGCTTGATTTGCAATAGGACCCATTTATTGGTCTTTTTAGCAATCCACAGTATCTGCAGAACTCTTCTCCAGCAACACATTTCAAATTACTGTAGTTGATTTTCTTTCTATCAGCTTTCTTCACTATCCAGCTTTCACAACCATACATAGAAATTGGAAATATGATGGCATGGACACAGGGCCGGTTTAACCTGTCTGCCAAATCAGCATTGGCAGGGGGCCCCGAGGTCAAGAGGGGGCCCCGAGGTCAAGAGAGGGCCCCGTGTTGGCCTCCTTAATATGAAAATAATGGGATTTCTGGTTTAAAATACCATAGAGTTGCCTTGGAAGGCCTAGAAAAGGGCTAGGGAAGACACATTTTCTAGGAAGACTCTATGGTAGGTGTGCTGTTTTGTGTCCCATGGATAATGAATCCAGGGATACGGGGGTCCTACTATAATCTGAACATCCTGTACGGTGAATAGGTTAGGTTACATTGATCTGAGATAAACATATGGGGGCCCCAAAGTAAAGCATTGCAGGGGGCCCCAAAATTCCTTAAACCGGTCCTGCATGGACAAGCCTAATTTTAGTATTCAATGATATATTTTTACACTTCAGGATCTTGTCTAGCTTCCTGCATAGCTGCCCTCCCAAGTCCTAGACTTCTTCTGATTTCTTGACTGCAGTCTCCATTTTGATTAATGACTCAGCCAAGGTATGGAAAATCTTGAACTATTTCAATGTCTTCACCATCTGCTTTAAAGTTATGCAAATCATCTGAGGTCATTATTTTTGTTTTCTTAAGGTTTAACTATAAACCTACCTTTATAGTTTCTTCCTTGAGTTTCTTCAGTAATTGTTCATGGCCGTTGCTGTTTTCTACTAGTAGTATGGTGTTATCTGCATACCTTAAATTGTTGGTGTTTCTTCCTCCAGTTTTCATGCCTCCTTCCTCTGAGTCTAATCCTGCTTTATGTATGACATGTTCAGTGTACAAGCAGAACAGATAGGGTGATAAAATGCAGCCTTGCCTGACCCCCTTACCAATTGGAAACCATTCCATTTTTCTGCAGTCTGTCCTGATGATAGGCTCTTGTCCTGAGTCCAGGTTACACATCAGGACAATCAGATGTAGTGGCACACCTATTTCTTTAAGAGTGAGCCATAGTTTTTTATGATCTATGGAATCAAAAGCTTTGATATTTATAAAGCATAGGCTGGTTTTCTTTTGAAATTCTTTGGTGAGCTCCATTATCCAATATATGCTGCAATATGATACCTAATGCTTCTGCCTATCCTGAAACCAGCTTGGACATCTTTCATTTCTCACTCCATATACAGTAAAAGTCTTTGTTGTAGAGTTTTTAGCATCACTTTCCTTGCATGGGCGATTAATGCAATTAACGCAATGGTCCTATAGTTATTGCAATCCCTTCTGGAGGACTGGAATGAATATTGAGTGTTTCCAATCTGTGGGCCATTGTTTTGTTTTCCATATTTGCTGACAGATTTTAGTTAGAACTACAGTAGATTCTATCTCTGTAGCTTGAAGGAGCCCTCTTCGTATACCATCTGTTCCTGGTGATCTATTTCTCCTAAGTGCTCTGCGTGCCGCTTGCACTTCAGGTTCATCTTCAAATGATCCTTCAAAAGAATATGCCATCCTTTCTTCTCATTTATATAGTTCTTCAGTGTATTCTGTCCATCTTTTTATTTATACTTGTTCATGTGATGTGTTCCCCTGCTAGTCGTTTAACATCTCCACTCTTGGTTTAAATTGCCCTTTGATTTCTTAGATTTTGTGGATCTTGTTCTTCCTTTTTTGTTGTCATATGCTATTTCTCTGCACTGATTATTATAGTAGTTCTCCTTGTCCCTGCACACACCACTAAACAGTTACAGTCAGGGTTCTGACTTTATTTCTGTCCCCCTTTACTTTTGCTTCTCATCTGTCCTTAACAGCTTTAAGAGTTTCATCTGTCATCCATTCAGGCTTCTCTTTCTTTTTGGCTACAGATTGTGTCTTTTTGCACTCCTCCCTGATAATGGAGATTTTCAGACAGGGATGAAAAAAAGCGTTCCCATCTCGCAATCTCTCCCGTCCCTGTAAGAACAACAACAAAATAAAGGGAAAAGTTTTCATACCTACCTTAATCATGTGTCATTCCCTTGGCAGGGCAGCCCAGGAGTGAATGGAGCTTGAACGGAGCTTCTTTCACTTCCTGGGTTGAAATCCCGGCTGCTCTTGCGAGAAAATGAGAACATACAAATTCAAAGTTTAAAAATAAAATAAAAGACAAAAACAAACTTTAAACATTACAAGTAACCTGGGGAGAGTACAATAAATCTGTGTCACTTACCACAATGTCCCAATCTCACCTGGAAGTGTTCTGGCATGGACCTCCCATTGAGGCTGGCATTGCGGCAGCATAACAGGGCACCATTTCAGTTACAGGACATTCCATTACAGAAATGGAATGGGAGATTCATTGATGGCTTAGCTCATCAATAAAAATAAATGCCGGTGTAACAACAGCTGAATGGGAGCATGACAACATGGGAACAATGTCATCTGAAATGCAAGCCCTTCAGCGATCTTCTAGTGTCATTATCAAGCCATATTTAGAGTGTCTGATAATCTCCAATGTCTCTGGCTTCAGTCCAGAGTTCTTTGGCTCCCAGGCAATCAGGTTTAATAACAGAAATCTATTTTTACATGGTCTTTAAATTCTACAGAGATGTTCTTTGGGCTGTATTTTGGTATAATAATGTATTCAGTGCTCTTCATTAGCTTTACTCTAATTTTTGATATTAGCAATTCATGGTCTGTTCTGCAATCTGCTCCTGTTCTTGCTTTTGCAGAGATAATGGAGCTTCCCCAGTTTTGCTTCCAATTATGTAGTCTATCTGATTTCTATATTGGCCATCAGGTGATGTCCATGTATACAGTCTCCTCTTTGGTTGTTTGAAGAATGTGTTTATGATGAACAAACTGTTCATCTTGCAAACTTCAATCATTTGCTCTTTCTTGATCCTAGGCCGCATTTTCCTACAATCTTTGATTCTGCACTGTTTCCAACTTGTGCATTCCAATCGCCTATGATTAACAGCAGGTCCTGTTCTGTGACCAATTTCTTCCTGGACTCCAGCACAGAATCTTTCAATTTATTCTTCTTCTGTCCTTGTAGCTGAAGCATACATTTGGATTATCGTTATATTTATGGGTTTTCTCTGGTCTTATGATATTACAGTATTCAGCCCATTTTGCATTATATCCTCTGACTGCTTTTGCTGCATCTCTCCTCACTAGTAATGCTACTCCCTTTCTTCTTAGATTTTCAATTCCTGAGTAAAACACTGTGTAATTATTTGACTCAACATGCCCCACTTTAACTCCAAGTACTGCAATGTTTATACTGTCCATTTCTTGTTTTACTACTTTTAGCTTTCCCCTGATTCATGCTTCTCACATTCTATGTTCCTATAACATATGTTGTAGGGTTTCAAACTTTCCTTTCACCTCTGAACATGTCAATAGCTGAACATACTTTTGGCTTGAGTCCAGTTGCATCATTAGCCACAGCGCTAATTGTAGTTGTCCTCTACTCTACTCCAGTAGCTCTCTGAGTGTCTTCAAGCCTGGGAATGTCATCTTCTGGCACTATTTCTCATTTCATTTTGGATTGTCTCATCATAGGGTTTTTGTGGTAAAAGATATTCAAAAGGGATTTACCATGCCTCCTTCTGCATGCTAGTAATGAGTGTTAGCTGTGGTGCTACTGCCTCTGGGAGATCCTCAACCAGTGCCACCTCCCCCCCCCACACACACATACTATTGCTGTTCCCCGTAGCTGTTTGGCACATTTAGCCTGGCTTCTCAGTAAAAGCCTGTCTGACATAGGAGATCCTACTAGCAGCACTGCTGCCATCAGCATAGCCTCTTTCCTCACAGGAGTACGCAATCCCACCACTGTGGGACAAAGTGCTTCACTTTGTCTGTTCTGAATCTCCTGTCATTCAGCTTCCTTGGTTGTCAGGTTCTTGCATTTTGAGAAAGAGAGGAAAACCACTTCTATGGCCATTTTCTCTACACACTACATAATTGTATATACTGTCATCATGGCTTTTTCTTTTCTTTTCTTTTTGGCAAAATGGTCCCCAATATTTTAATCTTTCCTCATAGGAAAGGTGCTCCAGCTCCTTGAAGAAATTGCTTGCCCTTTCCTTCACTTTTCCCAACTTGGTAATATCATTTCTGAGCTACATGGGCCAGAATTCTGAATTCCACACTGTAGATTGTATTCCAGATCTGGTCATACCATAGATTTATATCAAGGATTTGCAGTATTTGCAATTTTGTTTTTGATTCTTTTCCTTGACAAGATGAACACTTCTTATTCCACATACTGGGATCAATATATAGGTCAGCCACCTTAGCCACAAATTTGGTATGCATGGTTTCACTAGTCTACATTGAAGAAAGTATGTTCTATCTAGGCATTTCTAGGTTCTCCAATGTGATTCTGTGGTCAACTTCCAGCATTTGTTTCATTGAAAATGATAGGGTTCCCTATTATCCATGGTTTCAGGTATCTACAGGGGTGGGTGGGTCTTGGAATGTATCCCCCACAGATACGGGGATTGATCTATATTCATTAGATTATACACTATGACCACTGGATACCTTTCTTAATCAGTCACTGCTAATTTAGACTACCCCAATGTATATGTGGAGTTAGGATTTCTTTTTTTGAATATGCATCACTTTATAGTTATTTACATTGAATTGCATTTTACTGCCCATGCACATAGCTTAGAGCTTTATTTTTTGGAGACTGGAACTATTTGCTATCGTAAATCATTTGCAATTATCTTGAACAATTAGGTGTAATCTGCAAATGTGATCACCTCACTCCTCCCCATAACTCCAGATAATTTATGAACTAGTTAAAAAATACGGTTCCCAAAAGAGGTCATGGAGGAACATAATTCCTTTGCTAGAATTGTCCATTTATTCCTGCTATCTACTTGAGAACTTTGTTATGTTATATAGAGGAAAGGGGAAGCCAAGCATAGTCAGACATGCGTTCTAGACTTTAAGAAAGCTGATTTCAGAAAACTTAGGGAATTACTGGGGGTGATTCCATGGTCAGGAATACTAAAACAGAAGGGAGTTCATGAGGGATGGGAGTTTCTTAAAAGTGAGATATTGAAGGTACAACTTCAAACAGTTCCAATGAAGAGGAAACATGGCAGGTGTCTAAAGAAACCAGGATGAATGTTGAAATAACTCTCAACTGAGCTAAAACTTTAAAAAGACATGTACAAAAAATGGAAAAGGGGAATTCAAATGAAGAATTCAAACAAATAGCTAGCTCATGTAGGGGGAAAGTCAGAAAAGCTAAAGCACAGAACAAGCTCAGGCTTGCTAGACAGGTTAAAAGAGCTTTTTTGGCTATGTCCATAGCAAAAGGAAGGACAAGGAAATGGCAGGGCTGCTGCATGGAGAAGATGTTAAAAGGCTAACAGGGGCAAAGAAAAGGCAGAACTATTTAAAAACTTCTTTGCTTCAGTCTTCCTGCAAAGGGGGAACAGTGCTCAACTTGGGGAAAATGGAACATAGGATACAGTAGGGGAAATACAGCACAGAATTGGTAAAGAGGTAGTTCAGGAAAACCTGGCCAGTATAAATGAGTTCACGTCTCCTGGGCCAGATGAACATCATCCAAGGGTATTAAAAGTACTGGCAGAAGTAATCTCAGAACCACTGTCAATAATCTTTGAGAATTCCTGGAAAACAGGAGAGGTCCCAGCAGACTGGAAGAGGGCAAATGTTGTCTCCATCTTAAAAAAAAAAAAAAAAAAAAGGGGGGGGGGAGACCCAAATAATTACCGCCCAGTCAACCTGACATCAATACTAGGAAAGATTCTAGAGCAGATAATTAAACAGTCTGTTTAGAAAGGAATACTGTGATCACTAAAAGTCAACATGGATTTCTCAAAAACAAGTCATGCCAGACTAATCTTATCTCTCTTTTTTATAGAGTTACAAACATGATAGATGAAAGGAACAATGTGAATGTAGAGTATCTTGATTTCAGTAAGGCTTTTGACAAGGTTCCTCATGATATTCTTGCAAATACAGTTGTCCCTTGACATTCGTGGGGGTTAGGTTCCACGGACCCCCGCGAATGTCAAAAAACCGCGAATATTGATTGCCCTCCCCCCACCCTCCCGAGGCCTTCACGGAGCCTTCCAAGGCTCCGTGAAGGCCTATGCAACCCTCCCCTCTCCCTCCCTAGGGCCTTCACAGAGCCTTTCAAGGCTCCGTGAAGGCCTCTGCGGCCTCCCCCCACCCTCCCCAGGCCTTCACGGAGCCTTCCAAGGCTCCGTGAAGGCCTCCCCCATCCTCCCCCCTCCCTCCCCGGGGCCTTCCCCCACCCTCCCCAGGCCTTCGCGGAGCCTTCCAAGGCTCCATGAAGGCCTCCCCCCAACCTCCAGCCTCCCTCCCTGGGGCCTTTCATGGCTCCATGAAGGCCTCCGCAGCCTCCCCCCACCCTCCCCAGGCCTTCACAGAACCTTCCAAGGCTCCGAGAAGGCCTCCCCCCATCCTCCCCCCTCCCTCCCCGGGGCTTTCAAGGAGCCTTTCAAGGCTCCGTGAAGGCCTCCGCAGCCTCCCCCCACCCTCCCCAGGCCTCCGCGGAGCCTTCCAAGGCTCCGTGAAGGCCTCCCCCCAACCTCCACCCTCCCTCCCTGGGGCCTTCACGGAGCCTTCCAAGGCTCCATGAAGGCCTCCTCCCTCCCTCCCCGGGGCCTTCACGGAGCCTTCGAAGGCTCCGTGAAGGCCTCCGCGGCCTCCCCCCCCACCCCAGGCCTTCACAGGGCCTCTGGGGGGTCTCCAAAGGCCCCGTGAACGCCTCCCCGGCCCTCCCGCTCCTTCCCAGGGCTTTCAAGGGGCCTCTGGAGGCCCCTTTTTGTGGTTTTGGGGGGGCCCGGGGGGCCCCTCCCAAAACCGCGAATAATTAAAACTGCGAATGCTGAGTTCCCGAATGTGGAGGGGCAACTGTAAGTTCGTAACCTGTGGGCTAGACAATGCAACTGTTAGGTGGATTGTAATTGGTTGACTGACTGCACCCAAAGGGTAGTCACCAATGGCTCCTCTTCATCCTGGAGAGAAGTGACTAGTAAGGTGCCACAGGGTTCTGCCCTGGGACCAGTGCTATTCAACATCTTTATGGATGACTTGGATGAGGGAACTGTTGCCCGTGAGTGAAATATGACACGGCTTCCTCCATTCTGTCACGGAAGTGACACGGAGGGGTTCGTCAGAGGAACGGCATCGTCCAAAACTGCTCCCGTGCCGCGCGGCAGCAACGGAGCTGTTTTGGAATATATACTGCCGAAAATTGTGTCTGGAAATCTCCTAGGACATGGAGCAATAGGTTCAAACTACAGGAAATGAGATTCCACCTAAACATTAGGAAGAACATCCAGACAGTAAGAGCTGTTCAGCAGTGGAATACACTTCCTCATAGTGTGGTGGAATCTCCTTCTTTGGAGGTTTTTAAGCAGAGGCTGGATGGCAATCTGTCAGGAATGATTTAATTGTGTATTCCTGCATGGCAGGGGGTTGGACTGGATGGTCCTTGTGGTCTCTTTTAACTCTATGATTTTATGAAGTTCTTCAACCAGTTACCAAACTGTAAGAGGACCTGTCTTCTTTTCCTGTAGTTGCTATGTTTGCTCAAAAGTCTTTGGAGAGGGACTTTGCCAGAAGCTCCAAATATAATATGTCTACTGCATCACCCCTTGTCAACAACTTTAAAAAAACTCTAAAAGTTCAGGCTTATCTTTCAAGAAATCAGGCTGATTCATCTTTAGCAAAACTAACACAAACAGACAGACAGTCTTATCTTTATAAAAAACAGACTTTACATTGGTTATCTAAGAATCCAAAAAATACAAGAGAATTTACAGAGGAACCAGTGACAGCTGTTATTAGTTTGAGCTGATCATCTACAGAAAGTTTTTCTTAACAGGGGTATTGTCTATACGAGGGGGGAAATGTGGATTGATGTGCACTAATGCCAATTCAAAATAGCTTCAATTTGTCTTAATGGTGTTTTGGCAAAATCACATGCATGTGAAGCTATTTGCTTTTGCTGTCCCAAAGGGCATGCCTGCAAATCAAGATGGTGGGTGTAAGTGAATTACTCGCATTTTTATTTTCACCAGTGGCCAGTGCTGAATAGTAATTTTTTTAAAAGCATATCTAAGGTGCAGAAGTGTGATATTCCACCTAAATAATTTTTTAAAAGACTGTTTCATCTGCTCAGCACATGATTGCTAAGGCAAAACTCCAACATGGCAGTTCCGGGGGCTTGCCTTGTTAGCAAGCTCTGCCCCCTGCACACAGCTGACCAACAGCTTTCTACTTCCACTCTGTTCAGGAATGCAAATGAATGAGACTCAGATTGTCCCAACAAGTGGGAATGCACGTTCCCCACAGAGCTTTTTATAAACTTTGTGGGAAAGCCACAAAGGTTTTTCCTTCAGAGTTTTTGGTGGATTTGGCCCCCCTCCTTCCAAATACTGTGGACCGATGTGGGATGCCATTTAGACAAATGGTATTTTCCTCAAATTCTATGAGGAGTGTTTTTGATGTATAGACAACTCCGTGATACTGCAGGTACTCTGACTTTTTTTAAAAAATCCTTCAAATCACCCACTTTAATCCAAGTATTTCATGATTTAGAATTTTGAAACTATACTGACATAATGAGAAAAACACCAGATTTTAGCAGGTGGAAGAGAATTGTTTGAAATGACACAGCTTGGAACTAGGAGAATTCAGCCAAAGGTTAATCACTGCTCATTTAATCTGTTGTGTCATTTCATTGTTCACCATAAACCAGCTGTTCTAAGTTCTTCCCAAGAGGCAGCTGAAAAGGTGGTTATTAGTGGGTAGCAACCTGTCACAGTCTCATCCCCTTTCCAAATTGTGAATGAAGATTAATTTTGTAATTCAACATCAGGTTCTCTTCCTGCCCTCTAATAAAAGACAGATTGAAAGAAGGAACACCCTGAAGTATTCACCTGGTTTCATTCTTGGAAAAATGCCTAGATATAGCAAATTTTCCAGGAAAATTATTTGTCTTCCAACTGCCATGCTTATGCTGAAATATGAAAGTCAATGTCTTTTTATGTTCCATTCTCTCTCTCTCTCTCCTTGTCTAAACCGGCTATTTACCCTATCTTGCAGTTCAAACGATGCAGGACTTTTGCGTTGTTTTGCCCCTGGGCAGTCCTCACAAGGGGCTAAGATGTGGGGGGAGATGGAGTAAAGCCCATCAAAACATTTCAGCAAAATACCAAGGAAATGCTTCTTTATGGGAAAAGCAGATCAGGCCCAGCAGATCCACAGGAGGTCATACCGCGATGCTGGCTCATCTCTGCAGCTGCCACTGCTTCTGTCCTTCTTGCATTCTCTGAAGCCAGGAATGATGATGATGATCATCATCACCATCATAATATTGTGAAGTCGAAGGCTTTCACAGCTGGCATCCATAGGTTTTTTGTGGTTTTTTTCCAGGCTGTGAGGCCGTGTTCTGGAAGAGTTTATTCCTGATGTTTGGCCTGCATCTGTAGCTGGCATCTTCAGAAGATGCCAGCCACAGATGCAGGAGAAACGTCAGGAATAAACTCTTCCAGAACACGGCCTCACAGCCCAGAAAAATAAAATGAAAAACCTGTTGTTGTTGTTGTTTCTTATCTGCCCTATGGATTGAGGTGGGGAACAACACATTAACACATAAAGATAACATTGGTTAAAAGCACATATCAATTAAAAACATATATCTACTTAAAAGAACAAGTAAAACCAAGACATTTTAAAACAATCAACACACAATTTAAAATTCACACTTTAAAATCATCTGGATAGGCCTGTCGGAAGCAAGGCTGATCGCAGGCAGGGGCCCTTGATCACATGCTTGCTGTAGGACACCTTCCGGGCATTGAAGAGTGCAATGTGGACAGAAGTGGCGGCAGCTGCAGAAACAGGCTAGTGTGTCTGTGCGGACTCCAGACCATTTCGTTCAGGTAATGGGGGTAACAGGCCTGATGTGGGGCAGAATATGCTGATGGGAAGTCTGGACAGTGGACAGTGTAGCAGTGTAGACAAGCCCCCCCCCCTCTGGTTTTATGACAGCTTATGGTAGTGAAAGACAGTGCAGTGTAGTGGTGTTTCAAGTGAGACTTGTAAGAAGGGAGGTTCTCATCTCCCTTGAGCCATGAAACTCTCTGGGTGATCTTGGGCCAGTCACACTCTCTCTCTCACCCTGACTTACTTTACAAGCTCGTTGTCATGAGTATGAAGTGTGAAGGAAAAGAACCATGTATGCTATGGTTCATTGGAGGAAATTGGCATTCACTGGAGGAAATGTGGGCTATAAATTAACTCAGTGATGATGGTAACCTATTTCCATAAACCAAGACAAATTATTGTGCCAACAAATTTTATTTGTCATGTCTTTTTGTGGACTGCAAGTCTTAGCATCAGATGTGGGGGGGTGTTCCCTTAGTTGACAAATCATTATACACATGCTTGGGTAAGTTCCTTATAAGACAATATAAAGTGAATACAAGACTAATGGGCTTATAGCATGAGGGAAGGAAGTGGCACTGCACCTTGATGATAGCGCCCCCCACCTTGCTCTATCGCACAACATTGATGTGTTACTGATGTTCTCCTGTTCTGGTCCTGTTGAAGACAGTGGTAAACATGAGTCTTTTTGCTAACTGGAAAAATCCGTTAACAAAAAGACACACTTTTACCACTGTCTCTCATGGGACCGATGGACATCATGCGATAAGGCAAGGTGGGTTGTGCTGTTCTCCGGCTTTACTTCCGCTTCCCTTCCTTCATGCAGTAAGCCCCTAAGAATATTTCTTTGGAAGAAACCAGCTTTGAATTAAATATCTGTAAAAATAAAAGAGAGTAAGTATAACAACTCTACTCTAATTGTTCTTCTCTAATAGTTAAAACCTTCTTCCTCGTGGCTGGCCAAAGTTAAATACATCTATTTGGCAAATTTGTAGGCCAAAGAGCCACATGTCAATCCCTGAGAATTTGGGCTACTAAATTCCAACACTGCCATGTTTTCACTGATTCTAAAAGTATATTTCCAAAACCTCTCTATTTTGAAAGTTTTGCCAAACACAGACCTTAAATCACCTGAGGCATGTTGCACTATCTGTCCTGTCCTTTTAAAAATTCTAGATGTAGGGACACATAACAAGGGCTTCATTTTGAAAGAATCATTTGTAAATGTTTCCCAATTAGTGATGTAGACATTTACAACTAAGGCTTATACACAGCACTGGCTTAAGCCATGAGGTGGTAAACTATTGAACACTATGAACATTCTCAGACACACCAAATACAACATCATAACAACACCACATAAATGCAAAAGGGTGTGCATATCAGACAGCATTGCCCTATTGCGTTTATGTCTTGTAAAAATCCCATCAGCTTAAGCCATCAATAGATCCCCCGTGGCAGTTTAATGCCAGCATTGCCAGCATATGAAATCTTGCACCAATGTCCTGTTGTCATTCCACCGTCAATGGCTGGTCCAGCCAGAACACTTCTGGGTAAGATTGTGACATCCAGGTAGGTGGCACACTTTTTATGACCCTCCATGGTTTACTTGTAGGTTTTTGAGTGTGTTTTTGTAACTTTTTAAGTGTTATTTTTGTTTTCATTTTTGAGTTTCCTGTACTATGTATTCTCATGAGAATACGTGGGATTTCGAACAAGGAAGTGACTGGAGCTCTGTTCACTTCCTTGTGCGTTGCCGGGGAAGCCTTTTTGCATGGATAAGGTAAGTGTGGCATGGGGAGTTCTTTTTGCCAGCATAAAAATGGCAATGTTATGCTGGCAAAAGAATGGGATTTTGGAGGGTACTCCTATAAAGTCCTGTGTATATATATTTTTAGAGTCAGCATGGTGTAGTGGTTTGAGCATTGTACTATAGCTCTGGTAACCAGGGTTCAAATCCTTGTTCAGCCATGGAAACCCACTGGGTGACCCTGGACAAGACACATTCTCCCAGCCTCAGAAGAAGGCAAAGGCAAACCCCCTCTTGAACAAATCTTGCCAAGAAAACCCATCATAAGGTTGCCATAAGTCAGAAATGATTTGAAGGAGCACAACAACAACAATGTATGTTTTTTTAAAAAACTGGAGATTTCCCATGGCTTCAAGTATTCACAATAAGTCTGGGAATGTATCACCCGTACATGGGGTTGGGGTGGCAACCTGTATGTAAAAATAGTTGGGTAGTTAATTTTTTAAAATTTTTTAATTTAAACTTATTTACATTCAAAAGGGATTTCAGTTATATATAATAATGTTCCAGTATAACAAAAGCAGGAAAATAAAAACACAAAAGGAAAAAGGATAAATAAGAACATTAGTCATAAGTTTCTATAAAAGCTGACCAAATGTCTAAATATAAGTCCATTTGTAAATTTCCTTTGTACATTATTCTTTCAAATGTTGCAAGCATCGTTAGCTCTTCTATCCATTGGATCACAGATAAAGAAAAATTATCTTTCTAGCAATCAGGTAGCAATCTTTTAGCAGTGAAAAGAGTGCAAAAAATCCACTTCCGCTGGCCATTTGTTAACTTCCAAAAAACAGGTAAATAATTCAAAAGAACATGCATGTCCTTGAATATCATGGAACTTTCCAAAACCAAATTTACTTGTGTGCTTACTTCCTCCCAAAAGATAGCTACTGTGGGATGACTCCAAAACATATGCATTAAGGAAGCATTAGCAGTATTAAATCTCCAGCAATCTGCTGATTTAGAAAGCCGTTTCTTGAATAGATGTTGTGGCAGCCAATATACCTGAAAGAGCTATTTCTGCTGTATAAGATGTAGTTGGAGATCTCTAGCCATACTAGTTACAGATATTAAAACCAATGGCCATTGATTAGTCAGAACTGGATATTCCAGTTCTCTAGTCTATTCTTGCTGTAAACCTCTCATGTCATACTTATTTATTTATAGATAACAGAAATTTATATATTTAAATGTTTGGTTTGGATACTTGGTTGGACTAAATTAATGTCTCTAATATTAAGGGATGCACTTAAATGCTACAGTGCCAAATCTGGATTGTAACAAATGTTTCAGTTGTAGATATTGCCATTTAGCCAACAGAGGTAGTTTAAACTGCTCTGGCAAAACTGAAAAAAGGCAAAAACTCATCATCAACACCAAGAGCCTTACCGCACGCTGAGGAAAAGCAGCAAAGCAGCAGGAATGTTCTGTCTTTCCTGCTACCTTTCTGCATGGTGTTGTTTTTTTCATTCTGGTCCCATAAGAGACCGAGGTAAAACTCTGCCTTTTTGCTAACCAGAAAAACTGTTTGCAAAAAGGCACAGTTTTAGTTCTGTCCCCCACAGGACTGGAATGAAAGGAGGCCAGAAAGATGCTGATGTCATGTGGGAAGGCAGCAGGAAAGATTCCTGCTCCTTTGCTGATTTTCCTCAGAGTACGGTAAGGCTCAGAGTATCTGATTTAAGGTTACAATCCCATTATTGGCTCACATCTTCCATAAAAATGGTTCCATTTTCAAATCTGGATTCCCCCATAAAGTCAATTTGGCATGAGTATGTGGGTCAAATTGCAATTGATGAGACAATATTTGCCACTAAATATTTATATTTACTGGCTAAAACAGTATAGCAGTTGTATGTTTTGTTCTTTTGGTTGTTAGGAACAATATTACCTTCTTCTGAGCTGTAACTGAGGGCAATAGTCAAGCTATTAATTTTTTTTGCAGGAACAATCTTGGCCACATTACACACATGTCCTCCTCCTTTTGGAAGAGGGGGAAAGATTACTTTTAACCAAAGTCACCTATTTATTTACATTTCCCTCTCTTGTTTCCTCATTCTTAATGATTTCCCATTAGTGATGCTATCAACTAGTCATGTCTGACTGACTATATAGCATCATATTTACTTTGTGATCCCTGATTGGTTGGGACTACTGATGTGAATAATTTAGAAAGTATTGGCCTGCATCTCAACTGATTTTATTTTCTCTCACTGTTGTTTTCACAGAGTCACAGCTATGTTAGCTATCTATGTAACTTCATGATGTCATAATTTTAGTTATGTTATCTCTGATTAGTGGGAATTACCAATGTCAATATTCTATGAAGACAAAATAAGCAGTAGCCAGGGGAAATGGTACCAAAGCAGTAGCAAAAATAACAGGAAATGATCATACCAAATGTGATTTCTTAAAAACACCCAAACAGAGGTGGAACTTTTTATCATTATTATTCTAGGCACAAACATTTTGCTGAAAAAATATTCAGCTCAGCCCTTATACTAAAGCCCTTATATATGCCTGCCCTTTCCATTGTTAGTAACACTTGGTTGAACTGAAAAGAAGCATAGGTTTCCAAAGCTGTTCTCCTCCCAAGAGATCCATTAAACTCGTATTTTATGTTTTAGACATATGTGGTATATGAGTAACCCCTTGGACTTCAAGTGCCTATTCGAAAGACTATGCTGCATGTAATGGTTCTTCATGGTTCATAATCAATGCTTTTTGTCTTTCCATTAAGCATGGTCAACGGACCCAAATCTAGGAAGAGGATCAAATGGTCAATGTGATTATAATCTTACCTTTGACTCTCAGCCAATGTTCCTTGTGTGAACCTAGTTCTGCTGCTAAAATCCACTGCTCCCTAAGAGACTATTCTTCTGTGCACAATCCCATCTGTCATGCAACTTTCACACTCCTCACCACTTCCAACAATAAAATCATTTTCCAGGGATTAGGACTGTTGTGACAGCTTGGAAGTCCCCTGTCGGTTGGTGGGAAACCAATCCACTTATTACTATGGGTTGTTTAAAAAAACCAAGGAAGGTGGACTTGTAGAGGAGCTGGAGTAATATTATGGCTGAAACAGATGTACTGTATAGGTAAAAAAAAGCCATGCATTAATGCAGTGCACAGTTGTTTAGCAATTTGTAGCTGGAATTAAACGTGAGAATTTTTTGAGTTGAATAAACTCTATAATCATGCATTTGTGGGTCACAGCCACTAATTAACAACCATACCAGCACAAAAAGGAAACTTGCTGTTAAAAGATAATCCACATTTTTGCACACTGGCTTGTCTATGAGTTACCAATATGAAAATGGATATAAAATGTCCTCTAGATTAAAAATAAAATAAAATAAAATAAAATAAATTTTACACCTCTCGCAGTGAGTTAAATGGAATTTTAAAGTACTTAATTTTAGCTGGATTTTGCCTATAATCTTTGACAAACATTGCAAAGATTTGTTTATTCCCAATGCTAGTTAAGCCTGCAATGAATTTTATGTTTTATAACCACATATTTAGAAGCATCATCATTATTGTTGCATATAGTATATAAAAAGCCTGATATTCTCATTTTAGCATGAAGGGACTAAACTACATGCTACATTAAATATATAGCATGCAGCTGAGCTTTAATATGAACATTTAAATTTCATATTAAAACCCAAAGTAGGTTCACCAATCCACTGATATTGGAGCCACTGAGTAAGCATGTGGTCTACTGTACATAAGTACAGGAATCTCAAATTGCCCTCATCAGACATTTCCCACCAAATTCAGCTCACATGTCCATAGATTAAAAGACTAAAAGGTCCTCCACTGATATAGAAAGCATTTTTTTAAAAATGGGAGGGGAAGGTTTAAGTCTCCCCATACCACACATGATGGTCCTGATATAGATCAGGAGCAAGCAGTCTTACTTGGGACTAAGATATTAAGCCTTAGCTTCACAGTGTGTATTTAATGTAGCATGCAGTTTAGCTCTTAGCTTGGGGAATTTAAGAATATATATATATATATATATATATATCTTCAGCTGTCTCTCTCATTTGTCATTGGCACTGAACCCTGGCTGGGCTTCCTCCATGAGTTTTATGCTGCTTGACAGATAGATCTCAGAAAGCCCTCAAGGTGAGGCTGTGGCTAATTGCATTTTGCTTGTCTATTCTCATCTTTGATGATGGCCAAAACTAGGGTGAGAATGGAAAGCTACAAGCTTTGGAAAGCTCAAATTTAGAGGTATGTGAGAAACAGTGGAAAGAACTGCAAATTAGGTTTTGGTGTCTAATTTGGTACCATCTGCAAACTTGATAAACATGCCCTCTATTCCCTCATCTAGGTCATTTATAAAGATGTTGAATAGCACTGGGCCCAGGACAGAACCCCGTGGCATCCCACTAGTTGCTTCTCTCCAGGATGAAGAGGTGCCATTGGTGAGTACCCTTTGGGTTCTGTCAGTGAACCAATTACAAAACCACCCAACAGTAGCATTTTCTAGCCCATATTTTCCTAGCTTGTTTGCAAGAATATCATGGGGGACTCTGTCAAAGCCTTACTGAAATCAAGATATGCTACATCCACAGCATTCCCTTCATCTACCTAGCTTGTAATGCTATCAAAAAGGGGACTTGTTTTTGAGAAACACATGTTGACCTTTAGGGATCATGGCATTCCTTTCTAAGTGCTTACAGACTGACTGTTTAATTATCTGCTCTAAAATCTTTCCTGGTATGGATGTCAGGCTGACAGGGTGGTAATTGTTTGTGTCCCCCCCTCCACTTTTTGAAGATAGGAACAACATTTGCCCTCTTCCGCTCACTGGGACTTTTTCTGTTTTCCAGTTCTTTTAATTCCCTCGGATGTAGTTCATCTGGCCCTGGAGACGTGAACTCGTTTATACTGGCCAGGTATTCCTGAACCATCTCTTTACCTATTCTGTACTGCATTCCAGTAACTACATCATCTGTTCCATTTTCCCCAGGTTGGACACTGTTTTCATTCTGGGAGAACATCAAGGCAAAGAAGGTGTTCAGTAGTTCTTCCTTTTCTCTGTCCTCTGTTAGCATTTTGCCATCTTCTCCACACAGGAGATTTTCACACGCCGAAAATATTCCCTCCAGAAACCGGGACAGAAATATTTCTGTCCCGGAAGCAGCGCCGCGGTTCGCACGCTCACCTCCCTCTTCCGTTTTTCCGTCGTCCTCGATTTGGGTTTTTCCCTCCCTCTTCTGGAATATTTTACTAACGGGAGTTTGCCGTTAATAAAATATTCCGGAAGAGAGAGGAAAAAACCCAAAGCGAGGACGACGGAAAAACGGAAGAGGGAGGTGAGCGTGCGAACCGCGGCGCTGCTTCCGGGACAGAAATATTTCTGTCCCGGTTTCTGGAGGGAATATTTTCGGCGTGTGAAAATCTCCACAGTGGCCCTGCCATTTCCTTGTTCTTCATTTTGCTACAGATATAACCCCCAAAAGCCCATTTTTATTGTTTTTAACCTCTCTAGCAAGCCTGAGCTCGTTCTGTGCTTTAGCTTTTCTGACTTTCCCCCTAAACATGCTGGGTAATCCTTGGTATATGCCCTTTTAAATCTTAGCTCAGCTGAAAGTTCTTTAGACACCTCCCATTTTTCCTCCTCATTGGAATTGTTTGAAATTGTGCATTCAGTACCTCACTTTTAAGAAACTCCCATCCATCATGAGCTCCCTTATTTTTTAGTATCTCTGACCAGGGGATCACATGCAGTATTTCTCTAAGTTTATTCAAATCAGTTTTCTTAAAGTCTAGAATGTGACTCTGACTATGCTTGGCTTTCCCTTTCCATTGTATACCAAACTCCAGGAGAATCTGGTCACTCCCACCTAAGGATTCCACCACTACCACCCCATTAACCAAGTCATCATTGTTGATAAGGACCAGATCTTGTTGTCTCTTCCACCTTCTGGACAATAAAATTGTCTGCAAGGCAAATGAGGAATTTGTTGTACCTTCCATTTTTTGACAGACTTTGACTTCCAAGAAATATGACAGTTTTAATCTCCCATTACTACTACTGTACATCTCTCTTTTCTGAATGTTTGGTCATCTGTTCCAAGAAGGCATCACCCAAGTCCTCAGTCTGGCTTGGGGGTCTTTAGCAGACCCCCACAATGACATCACTGCTGTTTCTCTCCCCCTTATTATTTTTACCCAGATCCTCTCAACCTGGCTTCCAGGATTTAAGTCATGGATCTCTTCACAGATGTAAACATCCTTGACATATAATGCTGCTACGCCTTCTTTCTTGTTTGGTCTATTTCTTTGTGTTGCTGGACCTTGTCTTTCAACAGGGTAGCCAACTTGTACTTGCTGCAGGTGTAGCTATCCTCAGCAGATATACTACAGCTGTTGCAGGTGACTGCAGCAGCTACTTCACCATCTATATTCTTAAGCAGTCTTAAGTAGACACTAAAGCAGAACTCTGGACCCCCTCCTCAAAACTCCTCCACTAAATGTCCACACAAAACATCTGTTAGCCTTGCCTGTTCACCAAGCTCTAGCGTCTGGGGCTGCAGTTATATCCCCCAACTAAGTCTCTGACTCATGTCCTCTCAATAGATGCTCCGCCCCCTGAGACCATGTGCTCAGGAAGAAGACCTGGCCCTACACACAAAAGAACACTAGAATACCAACAAGCCTCCACTCAGCTCACACAATCAGCTTTAACCAAACAAACACAAGCTCACAAAAAATAAACATATATTTTTTTTAAAAAAAATAGAACATTAGAACACCAACAAGCACACAACTAAGCATCCTCTGAGCTCACACCAACAAACAACCTTACTCCAACAGGCACAACAGCCTTAACCCAACAAACTCTCCTGAAAGACTCTCTGGGGCTGTGTAGGTTTAACCCAATAGGTACAAGCTGACCTTATGCTTTCTCTTCTACCACACCCATACAAAATGCCTGCTGGCCTTGCCTGTTTGCCAAGCTCCAGGAGCAGGGCTACAGTTGTATATAAATAAATACTGTGGTGGTGGTGGTGGTGGTGGTGGTGGTGGTGATGATGATGATGATTCTTAGAATCATGTTATTGAGGTCCTAGGAGAATCACAAAATGAAATTAGAGTGTTTTTTTGACTACTACATTGCATCCATAGATTATGAGTATTGCCTGTATGCAAATGAATGCAGCATGTACATGCAGTCAACTGTCACATTAATTTAAAATGATAATAATAGGACACACCTCATAGGTATAATGGAATCTTTCCACGAATAAGAAATGTCTTTGTATGTCAATGTGATTTTCCACAATTGAATAACAGCAACAATGCATGTGAGTCACTGTGAGGTACAATATAAATCCATTTTAAAAGTTGATTTAAGAATGTAAGACAAGCCCTGTTGGATCAGACCCTCCTACTTGGGTTCTTCAACAGATAGTATACAGAGGCATACTGCTGACTGCCTCTGATGTTGTAGGTTATATATAGCCATCAGGACTATAGCTACCCAAAGCCTTATCCTCCATGAATTTGTATAATTGGCCCTTAAAGCAATCTAAATTAGTAGCCAACACTACTTCTTGTGATAGTGGGCTGAAGAAGTACAGTATCTTCCTTTTCTGGGGAGATTTCCTGTCCTGAATATTAAATGACATCCCATTGTTCAGCTTTGTCATGTGGCTCCTGTTTGTAGTATTAAGAGAGAGAGAGAGAGAGAGAGAGATCTCCCTGTCTACTTCACACTATGGAGATTATCAGACATGCCAAAAATCCCACTACAGGGACGACAGGATGTCGCTAAAGGGCTAACTTTTCAGACATCGTTGTCCCTGTGGTGTTATGCCCCAGTGCCTGTCCCCCCCACTCCTTTTTATTGATGGCTTAAGCTTTGAATTGACCCATCGTTCCGTTTCTGTCACAGAACAACAGGTGTGTGAAAAGGTGCCCCATTATGCTGGCATGATTCCAGCATAACGGGGAGGTCCATGCCGAACACTTCCAGTCCAGATAAGTGAAACACTTTTTCCCCCTCCCCAGGTTACTTTTAAAAATGTGTTTCTGTGCTTGCTTTAACTTTTTACCTTTTATTTTTCATTTCATTTTTAAATTTCCCGCGCGATCATTCTCTTGTGAGAACAGCTGGGATTTTGTTTCCAAGAAGTGAATGGAGCTTGGTGAGACCTCCATTCATTCCTGTGATGCCAGAGAGGAGCAGAGCACTTTTTAATCCACCATTAAGGTAGGTCTGAAAAAAGTTATTTTTAAAGTGCTACAGGGGCAGGAGGGGATGTAGCAAGACGGGGGTGGGTTTTTTGGTCCCCATCTGATAATGTTCTGCATGTAACTCTATACACTGTTGTTTGTTGTTGTTGTTTCACCTTTACCCCAGTGGAGCTCAAGGAGCTTCCAGAAACTAATAAAGATAAAAGTTCTCATTAATAAACACAGAAATGAACTATAAACAGAATTGAAAGCACACCTGTTAGAAACTGAGAAATAAGAACAGTGCAGCACCGTTATTAAAAGCTCTTTCCCCATACAGTCAATTACCACAATTGTGGGGGGGGCAGGCTTCACCTACTGCTCCAAAGACACCATGGACATTGCGAGCCTAACCTCTCTAGGAAGGGAATTCCAGAGTGTGGAGGAACAGAAAAGGAGCTGCCACCAAGAAAGCCCCCTCCCATGTTCTCATCAGATGCAGCTTGGAGGGTGGTGGGATAAAGAAAAGGGCCTCTATTGAAGAGCTCAAAATTTGGGCAGGCTCATTGGGGAGAATATAGTCCTTCAAATAACATGGAACTGAGCCATTTAGGGATTTATATGTCATGACCAGTAGCCACTGAAGATGCTGTAACAAGGAGTTGTATGCACCCTATAACCATCCACAGCCAACAGTCTTGCTACAGCCACTGAAGTTTATGAAGACTCTATAAAGGCCTTCTCCTATAGAGCATGTTACAGAAGTCCGAAGTCATATCCCCCCTCCTGACCTTTTTTATCAGCTGAAAGGTCATGATGGGAGTTGTACACCATCAACAAACATCTATAGGATTCATCATCATCATCATCCTGCCTTTCCCCCCATTTGGGACTCAAGATAGCTTAAAAGTTAAAGCAGTTATGGCTAAAAAAATTAATTGTGCGAAAGTTAAAAATATAGGCTTGCATTCAGTTACAGTAGAGTCACAGATCCATAACTGCTCTATATTCAGTAAGACTGCAGACTCTTATGTAAAAATACATAAAATGCAATCCCAGCCCACCTTAAGAGCCAGCAGCAGGATTGGGCAAAGGAGGTGTGTTCAGTTTCCAATTGGGGCACAAGGAGGAGGATGGTTCCACCCCCTCCTGCAAGGCTCAGAAAATAAGAAGCAGGACCACATCACAAGTCCTTATCATAGCCTTGCTGGGTGGCAAGAGGGGGGTACATAATCTTTGTGCCCCAATCAGAAGCTGAATGGACCTCCCTTGACAGATCCTGCTTCTGGCTCTTAAGGCAGGCTGGAGGGCCAGGAAACATTACTTGGTTACACAGATATACCTAAGAAGTTGCTGTAGGATATTGATGATAATTAAACTATCAGTAAAATTAAAAGCAGTTAAAAACTAACCACTAGAAAGAAAACAAGAAATAAACAATACAATACATTCTGAAAGTTCCATGTCCCTCTGAGCTGTCAGTCCTCAAAGGCATGACGAAACAAACAAACAAACAAAAAGTCTTTGCCTCTCGACATTCCCTATTCCCGGAATTAAAGGCATTATGATACTGGCAGTTTATTTTCTGATTCCTTTCCTAATGAACACCAAGACAGAAAGTGTCACCTTCATGGAACCGTTCTCTGGGTCAACATTTTCATCGACATACATAGGTACAAATAAATTTAAAATGTGCTAACTAGATTTGAAAATGTATAGTCCCGTAGCACACTTTACTATATTATACTAGTGCTGGAATAGAGCCAAAGATTTGGCATCAATACTGTTTTTTTATTTTTAAGAAATAAAATGGTTAATTTTAAAACTGTGAATAGAATTCCATTATCTTCATTGTAATTCACATAAAGTTGGTCATTCAACAGAGGAGTAGGCTTGTTCTTATTTTATAATTTTAAAACACACCGCCACATTCCACAATAGTGATGAACCCACTTAAGGAACTGGGGACCTTTGTGCCTGAAACTAAACAGGACTTTTAAAAAAAATGGTCCTACAAGCCTTGTTAAGAACCAGTGTGGTGTAGTGGTTTGAGCACTGGACTATGACTCTTGAGGGTGTGAATCCACACTTGGCCATGGAAACCCACTGGGTGGCTTTGGGCAGGTTACAGTCTCTCAGCCTCAGAGGAAATGAAAGTCAACCCTCTCTGACCAAATATTTCCAAGAACCCCTGGTGATAGGGTTGTCTTAGGGTTGCCATAAGTTGGAAATGACTTGAAGGCACACAACAACAACAAAAACATAAGCCTGTTAAAGATTTGTATGTAACAAAGTGTAAATTTAATCCCTGAAACTTCTAGGGATGGTGAGGTAGTAAAAAGGGGGAAACACGTCAGACCAAAGCCTTGACCTGGCCTCTGGTTTTACGTTTTTTTTTATTTTCTTTGGGAGCTGCCTGGGGTCTCATTTTGAGAAAAAGGCAGCATAAAAATGCAATAAATGAATAAACAGAAAAACTTCATTCAGAACAAAAAAAAATGCTAAATGAATCAATGTTTTGACAAAAATATAGGGTAGCTTCATATAGTTATTCATTCTCATAGTAACAGAAATGAGATGCAAGAAAGACAAGTTTAGAGCCTCAGAATATGAGGGGTCTCTACATATAAATTGTTTTTACCACCACCCACCCACACACACCCAAAAAAAAAAAAAAACACCTGAATTTCAAGACTTAATTTTTTCACTTTTGGATGGTGGTAATGCTATGGGGGCTTTTAAACTTGGCACAATTTATAGCCTGATAGGAATGTAATTCTTTGCTAATTTCATTCTCAAAGAAAGTAATGAGTAATTTTAGCAATTTTCTTCCCAGGACAAGAAGGTCTTTGAAAGCTGTGCAGTTTTGAGGACAATTTGCAGGCTGAGACTTATTCTATGCAAAATTCACATGATTTTCTGTGCAGAAAGATTATTTTCTATGCAAAAAATACTGTTTCCTATGCAGATCATGCTATAGTTGGGCAAAATTTGCACTTTTTTTTTTTTTTTTTTTTTTGCATAGAAAGGAGCATTTCTATGCAGGAAACAGCATTTTTCTGCTCAGAAAATATTATTCTTAGAATAATATAAATAAGATTAGATTATTCTTAGAATAATCTAATCTTTAGAGTTCAAGATTTATTTTGTGCAAAATTCACACACATCATATTTTGCACAGAATACAGCATTCCTCCCTCAGAAAATATTATTTTCTGAGGGAGGAATGCTGTATTCTGTGCAAAATATGATGTGTGTGAATTTTGCACAAAATAAATCTTGAACTCTAAAGATTAGTCCAGGATTCTCCTTGTCAGGATTTTCTGACACCCACAAAAAACATCTTCCCCAAATATATATATATATTACAATCCTTAGTGCCTCACCATCTCTATGGTGTGTTTGTCCCCCCCGCCCCGCACGTTTATGTCTTTGTGTATACACCCCATTGCCACCTGCTGGACAGAATTTAATATTTACCTGCCCATGATAGAAGAATTTCCAAGCTACAATATCTCAAATTAATCTGGGGTTTATTTAATTGTTTGTTTAAATACTTATATCCTATGATATACCATATGATCTTAAGGTGCCAAACAATAAAATCAATTTAGCACATTTTTTTTTAAAAAAATAAACTTATTAAACAACTGCACTAGTTAAAATATGACAGAATCAGTTAAAACACCTTAAGACAACTTAAACACAAAATATGGTTAGATTTGAATAATATCAGGCCCAAGATACTTTCATTTAAAAAATGGCCAGTATTCTCTTTCAGCTACAAAGGGCTTGTCTACATGGGCAAATTACCCCATCTTGCCCCTATTGTGGACCCTTGCAGTCCTGACAATGCAGGGCTTTCCCCCCATTTTGACCCCAGGCAGTTCTCATGACCCCCAGGGCAAATATGGGGCTAAGACAAGCGGTAGATGGGGTACGACCCAATTAAACTTTTTTTTTTTTAAATACCCGTTTAAATGTGTTCCAGCAAGGAAAAACATATCAGGCCCCACATGACCACAGAAGCCCATTCCGGCACACCAGCCCATCACTGTAGCTGCCTCACTCTTCTCAAGCCAGGAAATAGGCCCGCAGCTTGTGACCAATGCTGCTCACATGCAAGGGGCCTTGCTCATGTGCTGCAGGTCTGCTTCCTGACATTAGAGAGTGGGACTCAGGTAGAGGCAGCTGCAGGGATGGGCTGGCATGCCCATTTGGACTCTGCCCATTACATGGAGGTAACGGACGAGAAACGGGCCTGATCTGTGGGCAGGATATAGCATATCCTAGCCCATGTAGGACTTTTTCGGACAAGCTAATTGTAGCGCTAGCAGTCTCGCCACGTTGCGAGGCTGCAGCGCTGCAGGGCATCCCTTTCGGATGATGCCCGTCCCTAGCGGTACTGTTGCGGTACCGCGGGGACATTTGACTGTAATATTTTGGCGAGTTTTACTCACGATCAACGATATTACAGTCAACTGTCCGAAAGGGACACCCTGCAGCGCTGCAGCCTCGCAACGTGGCAAGGCTGCTAGCGCTACAATTAGCTTGTCCGAAAAAGTCCGTAGATGAGCCCTTAGGGTTCATACATGGTTAGGTTAGGTAAGCATACATGGTTAGGTTACTTAGTTAAGTATACTTCACTTAACTAAGGACATTATCAGATGCGGCAAATATGACATCATAACAACGCCTAATGAATGCAAAAGGGCACACATATCAGATGACATTGTGCTTTCGTGATCATGTGTAGGGAATAAGGCATTCTTTTTTTTATTGACAGGCCAAGCCATCAATAGAGCTCCCGTGGTGCTTTTTTGCTGGTATTGCTGGCATTTGAAACCTCATGCCATTATCCTCTCATAATTTCAGCATCAGTGCCAGACACTTCCGGGTGAGAATGTGACAGCCACGTAGATGACGCTCTTTTTATAAACCTCCCCAGTTTACTTTTAAGTTTTAAAGTGTGTTTCTGTGACTGTGTGTACATTTTGTGCCTGTATTTTTCTGTATTTTTAAAATTTACCATGTTTGTGTCTTCTCACAAGAATCGCCAAGATCACGAGCGTGGAAGTGAATGGAGCTCCGTTCGTGCTCCATTAATGCTGGGGCTGCCTTTTCACACTGCTGGAGGTAGGTCTAATAGAAAGGGTTATTGCGCTGGGACAAGTACACTTTTAGCTTTTGGTGGGACAGAAAAAAGTTATTGAATCTTTAGTATGAAAGTCCTAAATATACTTAGTTAAGGAAATTCAGTTGCTGAATTTCTGAGTTTACAAACATATTTTAGTCAATGCAGAATTTATGGTGGAAGCTTTTATCAAGAGCATTGAGATCTGTAGTCATAGTCATGTTTGCCAGTTTTTGAGTTCACACTAACAGCTGTTTCAATATTGCAGAAATAAACTTTGCAATGTTAGCTGGATTTAATTAGTTCAGCCCACTATTAATATGTTGGCAGCTTTCTGTAGCTTTTTGTAGCTTCCCATGAAACAGTTGATTGGAGACTTTGCAACTCATTCTTCCCTCGAGTTAATCCTCTTACAGGGTATATGATCCAGCAAATATTAAGCAAGTTCAGGATGCACTCATTTTAACAGGAGGGCTAAACAAATACACACACACACACACACACATTGAACTCAATAGGATTTTGAAGCAGTTAACTTTTGCAGATTGTGTTCTTAGTTCTTAAACAGAAACTTTAAACAGCATTTCTTTAAATATAACCAGAGTAAGTAGGCAAAAACAGGCAAATGCAAAATCTTATTTTGGAAAGGTATGTCAATGTTCCTATTATCCACAACTATGCTCCCCCCCCTCAATGAGATACACTTAATATCTGGTGGCAGACTATTTGCCTTTCTTGTTCTGTCAGGCATGTGGGACAGTTCAGATATAACAACTTTAGCCAATTAAACAGTGGGCTGTGTATTAGATTAAGAATTAGTATTGTGCTCCGTAATCTCTCCTGCATTTTCTGTGTATGTGTGTATACAGTGGGTCCTGGGTATCCATTGGTGTTTGGTTCCAGGACCCCCCATGGATAACAAAAGCAAGGGATGCTCAAGTCCCATTATATAAAATGGCATGCCTTAGGTAAAACAGCAAAATTAAGGTTTGCTTTTCGGATTTAAAAAAAATAATATTTTCAAACCATGGTTGGTTGAATCCATGGATGCAGAAGCTGTGGATATGGAAAACTGACTGTATTTGTGCCTTCAAGTCACCTGCTGACTTATGGCAACTCCATGAATTTCATAGGGTTTTCTTAGGCAAGAAATACTCAGAGGTGTTTTTACCAGTTTCTTCCTCTGAAATATAGCCTGTAGTACCTAGTATTTGTTGGTGGTCTCCTAACCAAGTACTAACTAGGCTGACCCTGCTTAGCTGCTAAGATCAGATGATGCCTTTAGGATATTTTAGGATAGGGAGCCCTGGTGGTGCAGTGGTTAAATGCCGGTACTGCAGCCACAACATTGTGAGTTTCATCCCAGAGGGCTCCACGGTTCACTCAGCCTTCCATCCTTTCATAGGTCAGTAAAATGAGTACCCAGCTTGTGGGGGCTATTAGATAACATGGACACTGTGGTTTAGTTTCAAACATAATCTCAGTGTTTGTTTGTGTATGTTATATGCCTTCAAGTTGCCTGTTGACTTATGGGGGCCCCATTAATTTCATGGTGCTTTCCTAGGCAACGAGTACTAGGAGGTGATTTTGCCAGTTCCTTCTTCTGAAATATAGCCTACAGCACCTGGTATTCATTGATGCTCTCCCATCCAAGTACTAACCAGGACTGACCCTGCTTAGCTTCTAAAATCAGACAGGACCTGGCACCTTTGGGATATTTAGGCTGCTATTCCTTTCAGAGTATAAAATGAAAATATGATATTCAATTTAATGGGTTTAATTCCTGTGTTACTAAGTATAGCAGAGTAGGACAACTCCAGAGAGTCCAGGGTTGCACCTGCCTCATTTTTTACCCCCATGAGCCCCTGCAGGCTACATCAGCCACTTCTGTTGAAACCAACACTGACCAGAAGACCACTTGCAATTTTCTAAGCAAGAGAAAATTGAGACCAAAATAAGATTGTAAGAGCCTCAAACAGCATTTAAGGAGAGAATCATGCCCCACATGGTACCTGGAGACACAATTTCCAATTTTAGGGGGTCAAAAGCTGAGGGGAAAGAGCAAGGATTCAAGGACTCATGAATATTCTGAGGGCAAAGCTATTTTCTAGCTCAAAATTTCTACCAGGCTTAGATTCCTGCTGAGCAGACATCTAAATCTTCGTAAATTTTGTTCTCATAGGCAAGAATTAATAATTTTACAATTTTCCCCATTGCAAAAAATCCTCCAAAACAGCACAGTTTCTGAGGGCTATTTTCAGTCTGGATTTATTCTGAAAAAACAAAAAAGAAAAAAGAAAATGTCATTTTCTGGACATAAAAGCCCCTGTGTGCATTTTTTCATGCAGAATAAATGCAAAACTGAAAAGATTCTCATCTGTCTAGAATTCTCCTCATCAGGGTTTTTTTCACATTCAAGAAACCTATTTTTCTTGTTATTCAAATTGTTTTGAATATTCTTTCAGTGTGGTGACCCGTACACGGTCAACCCACCACCTTAACACTCTGGCTTTAGGGTGGCAGTCCTGTGGGTTCTCTTGCATCCCACTGCTGCCACCAAAAATATGTGGTGGTGCCAGGCTCCTTCCTAGTGGCGCGGGGCCCTTTCCTATCCCACCGCTGCCACCAAAAGAATGTGTGAAGCACCAATCACTTTTTATTGGGACAGCCGTTTGTGTCCCTGATATCAGGTAGCGTGGTTTAAATTCAACAGAGGCCAAGCAGCTTGAAACTCTAACGAAAGATTATTGAAAAATATAAAATAAATAAACTGTAGTTGAGTATTAAAGTTGTTAATCTTCTTAAGTCTTAGTTACATCAGATTCCTTTTAAAATAATAACATCAATCTAGTCCCACGAGCACTGCTAACTCAGACACAAAGTCCTAAATCCCCTTTATATACTTGACTTGCTCTGAGCCTCTCCCTATTAGACTTTCCAAGTCTATTCAGTCCCTCTCTGGACCCTTAAGACTCTTCTGTGGTCGTCAGACTGAAAAGTTCCCTCAGGAACTCTAAGAGCACACCCTCCCTTCGGTGTAACTCTTTCTTTCCAGTCAAACCTCAAAACAACTAACCCCCCACTCACTCTCTGTCAGGCCTTTTTATAGCCATGCCCAGCTGCCTTCCTATTGGCTGGACACCTGCTGCTCTGAGATTGGCTAAAGGAGCTGCCTTTTCATCACACAAAAAATCCTCCAAAACAGCACAGTTTCTGAGGGCTATTTTCAGTCTGTGATTTATTCTGAAAAAAGAAAAAAGAAAATGTCATTTTCTGGACATAAAAGCCCCTGTGTGCATTTTTTCATGCAGAATAAATGCAAAACTGAAAAGATTCTCATCTGTCTAGAATTCTCCTCATCAGGGTTTTTTTCACATTCAAGAAACCTGTTTTTCTTGTTATTCAAATTGTTTTGAATATTCTTTCAGTCCCTACTACAGTGGGCCCTCCATATCCGTGGGTTCAATATCTGTGGTTTTGAGCATCTACCGATCATTGCTGTATCCATATCCATGGATTCAATATCTGTGGATTTGAGCATCGACGGATCACTGCTGCAGACCTAAAATGGCTCTGCTATATCTAAAATGATGCCACCACATACCTAAAATGGTGACACCCATAATTAAAATGGTGGTGCCTATTGATTAACATGTGACTTAACCATCCACAGTTTTTGCTATCTGGAGGAGAGGTCTAGAGAAAACCCCCATGGATATGGAAGGCCCACTGTATTGTGTTATATTTGCAAATCTCATTTGACAGATTGGCAAATCAAGATGCCATTTTAGATTTTGGACTGTATGTATGTGGATGATTCATAACAAAGTTATAAAATCTGACATTGGATATATCCAAGAATAATTTGTTAGACACTAGAATATTTAACAGTACTTGATGCAAATACAGTTGTCCCTCCACATTCATGGATTTGGCATTCACAGATGTAAGTATTCATGGCTTGAAAATATTCTTAAAAAAATAATAATCCAAAAAGCAAACCTTGGTTTTGCCATCTTATATAAGGGACACCATTTTGCTATGCCATTGCATATAATGGGACTTGAGTATTCACGCGGGGGGGGGGGGGCTGGAACTAAACCCCAGCAAATGCGAAGGGACTACTGCAATACCTTTCCAGATAATAATTTTAGCAATGCTACCCATATCCAGACCAACAACCTCCTTTTGTGTATGTGTTTGAAGCTAAATGACTTGTGCCTTTGGCAATCATACTTTGCACGCAGTCCCATTCAACTGTTTATAACAATAGACACTCAATGTTTGGGGTTAGTGAGATGCCAGAGATATATTCTGGTCTGGAAACCATGCCTTATAAGGAGCAGCTTAGGGAGCTGGGTATGTTTAGCCTGGGGAAGAGAAGGTTAAGAAGTGAAATTATAGCCGTGTTTAAATATTTGAAGGGGTGTCATATTGAGGATGGAGCAAACTTGTTTCCTGCTGCTCCAGGAACTAGGACATGGAGCAATGGATTCAAACTACAGGAAAAGAGATTCCATCTAAACATTAGGAAGAACTTCCAGATGTTAAGAGCTGTTCAACCGTAGAACAGGCTGCCTTGGAGTGTGGTAGAGTCTCCTTCTTTGGAGGTTTTTAAACAGAGGCTGGATGGCCATCTGTTGGGCATGCTTTCATTATGTGTTCCTGCATGGCAGGGGGTTGGACTGGATGGCCCTTGTGGTCTCTTCCAGCTCTATGATTCTATGCAGTCCTGAGGTGCAATCACATGTACTAGAAGAGATAGCTTATTAAAAAAAAATTAAAAAATAAAAATAAAACACACAAATTCATAGTGGCACCTATAGAATGTAGCAACTAAAACTTAAAGTATACTTAAAGTAAAGTATACTGGTCTAATATTCTACATCCTTAGAATATGAGGATTTTTTTTTTTTTTACTATACTTGAAATCTACCTTCTCATGGAACTCTCAGTGTGATAAATTACAGTTTTCATAGTTAGCAATATTGCACAAAACAGAGAAATTGTCACCCTGGCCAGAATTCTATTATTAGACCCAGCTAGAGTAGATATAGTGAATCAATGGGATTTATCTATTTGTTGACTCACCTTTCAACAACTGACCCATTCCAACTCTAGTTGGGACTAACCAAAGGGATGCAGGCCACTGTGTTATTACTGCAAGGCTAGCTGCCTGCAAAATGCACACAAAGTATCTACCATCTGAATTTTGGAAAAGGGGATGAACCCTAAGGACTGATCTATACAGAGACTGCTTACCTGTTGACTTAACCTTTTAGTTAACTAGATTGTTTCTATGTGGGACTGGTCTCTTGCCTGGAAGCAAGTCTCCCTGGCCATACTTTTTAAATAAAACACATGGACATTTGCATTTCTTTCCATCTGCAAATTCTACTACAACACACATCTGATATGCCATTTAAAGTATAGGCACTTGTGTACGAAACTCTGATCAGTGAATTAATTTTTGTGTGCAATTTTTTAGTTGAGATTGGTATTCTGCATGCCAATCTGCAAAGTGTGAAAATTAGTTTCCCTTGAAAAGTGAATAAAACAAAATTCTCTCCCATCCCCAGCTGGAACCACTAAGTTTAATAAGACTTACTTTTAAATAAACAAATATAGGATTGTCTGGGTTTCTCTTTCCCACTCTTCCCAAATAAGCTTCAGCTTATTACAAGGATTTAATCCATGGCCAGCAAGAGGATTTAGACAATCCCATACCCATTTGCTCAGAAACACTTGATGTATGTTTGGAGCAGACCCCAGTTTAAGCAATGGGGTACCATTTCATGGCTCTTTGTCTTCAAAGAAAAAACAACATGCAGATTGCAGTATATAAATCCAAAATGGACTGAGTGTCTTCCATCTAGCTCCATGTCAATGTTATCTTACTTAAATAGCCTTCTGTTTTATGTCAACATATAGCATATAACAACAACAAAGACAATGTCCCAACCCTTGTAATTGTAATGTACCTGCAAGTTGAATCTGACTAGTGGCAACCCTATAATAGGGTTTAAAGAGCCAGTGTGGTATAGTGGTTTGAGCACTGGACTGCAACCCTGGAGATCAGGGTTCAAGTCCTTGCTCACCCATGGAAACCCACTGGGTGACCTTGGGCAAGTCACACTCTCTCAGCCTCTGAGGAAGGCAAGGACAACCCCCCAAAATAAATCTTGCCAAGGAAACCTTTTGATAGGTTCACCTTTGGGTCGCCATAAGTTGGAAATGACTTGAAAGCATACAACAATAATTATCTTTAAAAGATGTTGGCTGCTGTCTCAGTGGGTGTGTATGTGAATCCACTCTGGGTTTCAAATTAAATGTTAACAGAGCTATCCAAGGTACTGAGCTCTATTCCCCCACCCTGCAAAATAGGGTTCAGCACCTTATATAAATCTTAAAATGCTAAAAAACCCAGAGCATATTCTCTGCTTCACTGACATGAAAGACACCATCTCCCACAGTCTAAAATGGTTGAGACTTAAGAAGAAACGAGAGCGTGTATGTAGGAGGGAGCAAAACATCTCTTCATCTCTTCTTTATCAAGGACTAGAATTCTTTGTGACATTTGCACTTTTGAAGGCTAGAAGCTTTGCTAACGTAGTGCTGCTAAGTTTTCAGCTGGTTACACAAATGGGCTTTTGATTTTCAGATGCTTATGCGGATGCTGGAGCTATGTGGCTAGGGTCAAGGGGAGTGCTTGTGACTCCCCTGAATCCTAAATGTGTTGTTGTTGATATGATGTTATTGTTGTTGCCATTGTCTTGCTTTACACCCTGTCTTTTTTCTAAAAGAGGGACTCCAGAGAGGCTTGCAAATTAAAACATAATACAACATTAAAATGAAATTAAGTGATTAACTGTATTTAATGTATTTATATATTTTAATGTACCCAGACAGATGCACTCCCAAGTAGTCTACGAGAGGGTTAGGGTAATCTCTGAAATCCCTCCCATTGACAGTCAAACTGCCAGACTTGAACTCTGCTGTGTTTGGGAGGAGTTCCTTCCAGGGACAGCAAGCACAGCAGATGACTGCTGCTTGTTCTAATCTAATGATGCTTTGTTGTTGCCGTGTGCCTTCAGATAATTTCTGACTTATGGCAGCCCTAAGTGTCACAGGGCTTATTTTTTTAGGGAGGACAAGATTGGAAATCAGGGGGTTGTTGTTGCTTTCCTCTTAGGCTGAGAGAATGTGACTTGCCCAATGTCACCCAGTGGGTTTCTATGACTGAGCAGGGATTTGAACCCTAATCTCCCGGAGTCCTAGTCCAGCACTCAAACCACTACACCACACTGTCTCTCCCTTACAAAACTCCTTCTGGAAATATTTACAAGTGTTAGACTCCTTAGTGGTATAATGATAATATAAACCCAGTGGGATATAAATTTGTTCTATTCACCGAGAGTGGTGTAATCCATGAAAAATAGAAGCCTGTTCTACTCACTGGCAATACACAAATACACAAAGGTACATATCTTCTACAACAGGGACTCACAGTATATAACCCACACACACACCCTATGCCACCATGCTCTGAAGATGCCAGCCACAGATGCAGGTGAAATATCAGGAGTAAACTCTTCCAGAACACAACCTCACAGCTGGAAAAACCCCACAGAAAACCTATCACTGGCAATACTCACTGTACTAACCAAACTAGTACAGATTTCTCAAAGCCCTTTCATAGTATACCATTTAGTGCTATATTCCACTTTAAGTGGAATGGCACTTTAAGTGCCATGGAAACATCCTATAGAGTCCTGGGATTTGCAGTTTAGGGAGGGGGCATTTGGAGTTTTCAGCTACAGAGCTCTAGTGCCTCATTAAACTGCAAATCCCAGGATTCCATAGGATGCAGTCATGGCACTTAAAGTGGAATCTATAACTGTGTTATGTGAAAGCATCCTAGGTCTGTTTTTCAGGTCTACCTAGCCCAAGCTATCAACTCTACCAGAAATGGTTGCCCAGGGGTATGTCGGCACTACACAATTATAACACTATGATTCCATTTTAACTGCCATAGCTTCAGCCTATAGAAACCTGGGGTTTATGTTTACTTTAGTACTTCAATTTATTTGCAAGTGATTGCTAATGCTGTAGCTCAGAACTAATGAATAAATATTCTAAATATCTCACCAAACTCCAAATTCCAGAATTTCAAAGGATAAAGCCATGACATTTAGTGTGGTAACAAACTGCTATAACTGTGCAGTTCAAATTGTTCTCTGAACTATTAAGTTGTTTTTCCATACGTAAAATGTACAGTTCTGAATGAACATTGGTACAGTTCAAGTTTTAAAGTTGTTGTTTTTTAAATGATATGAGTTGTAAAAAGTGCCTCCCAACAATGTGAGAAGTAATATTTCTTTCCCCCACCTCCCCTTGCCAGAGTTATTGCTGGCAGACCCCTCTGTACTTTCCAAAGAATGTTCACCAATATTTCCAAAATGAAGCAAGTAGTTTTAGAACATGTGTCCCTTTTCCTTACAAGTCTTGAGAAGTTGTCAATGGTATGGGAAGAGTGATGATACAAGAAAATACCCAATACATTGATAAGACCCCTTAAGTTCTTATGTGTTTTTTGTTCTTGGGTTCTGCACTAGTGCTGTTAAATTCCACATTCTAAAGATTTCCTTCTACTGTTTCTACATCTCTAAATGTCATTGAATGTGATTTTAAGGACTTTATCAGACGTGGAAAAAAAATCATGCAAAAACAACATCACAATAGCATGAACGGCCCCCGCTATTGCATGACATTCTCATGCATGCGTATTCATCCTGTAGTTTAGCCGCGAATAAGGCATCACTTTCTATTGATGGGAGAGGCTGTCAATAGCTCACAATATTGCTTTTTTCATGGCACTGAAGCGAGTGCGAAAACATGTCCCACTGCAACCACAAGATTACAGCATGAATGGGCAGTCCTCTTTTGCACATTCCTGTTGCCAGAGAGAAAACCTCCAGGTGACAATAGTTAAACAATACACAGAAAATTCTTTCTATGAACTCTCCTGGTAGATTTGCATTTTTTTACATTTGTTTATATGTTTGTCTGTTCATTTACTTTGTAAATTAAGGTGTTTTTTAAACTGTTTTTTAACTGCACTCGCATCTTCTTGTGAGAACAGCCAAAATCTCTCCAATGCTAAATCACAGAAGTAAACTCCTGTTCGATAATTCCATGGCGGTTCTTTCACAGGATTACAGCAACATGCAATAATAAGAGTAATAATGCCATTATGTTTCTGTTTTCCTCATTTGCTGAATTAAAGCGTTTTTAGACACTACAGTCATCCCTTCACATTTGCGGGGGTTAGGTTCCACAGACCCCCGCGAATGTGAAAATTCCACGAATAATGACTGCCCTCCCCTGCCAAAGCGACCACGGGGCCTCCAGAGGCCCCATAGTCGCTTTCCCCCACCTCCCCCTCCCTCCCCAGGCCTTCATGGGGCCTCCCCAGCCCTCCCCCCTCCCTCCCCAGGCCTTCACGGGGCCTTCAGAGGCCCCCTGTCGCTGCCTTTGGGAGGGCGGGGGGGGGCTCCCAAAACCGCGAATATTCAAAACCGCAAATGCTAAGTTCGTGAATGTGGAGGGGCAACTGTAGTCTGATAATGTCCTCAGAGTCAAAGGACTTGCATACCATACAAAAAACAAACAAACAAAAAACTGTGCAGGTGTGCTGTGACATACAAATTATTCTCAACTTTTAGCCTCTCACTAACAATTTCTTTCCTTTGCTAGCAGAGCTTGGGAAAGTTCTCAGAATCCACATCTGGGAGTTGTCATCCAAAAAAAGTAACTTTCTTAAGCTCTGACAACTATGTAATGGACAAAGGTTTTCAGATATAACATTTGTAGTGAACAGAAGAAAATACTGCTGATTTCAGTGTCGCTGATGAATGTGGTGGTTATAGGTTTGGGAGACCTATGTTTTAATTCTTCCTTAGCCAACAACTCATTGAGTAGCCTGGGGTCAAACCACCACCTTTTAGCTTTAGCTCTCTCTGTAAAAGAGACAAAACCTTCCTCATAGTGTCCTTACAATGTAATTTTATGCAGGTTACACTGTCCTTGCTTTCAAGTTGTTTCCAGCTTATGCCAACCCTAACGCAAACTTATGGGGTTTTCTTGACAAGATTTGTTTAGAGGAGGGTTTGTCTTTGCCTTCATCTGAGGTTGAGAGTGCGTGACTTGCCCAAGGTCACTCAGTGGGTTTCAATGGCCAAGCAGGGATTTGAACCCTGTTCTCCAGAGTTGTAGCCTAACGCTCAAACTACTACACCTCATTGTCTTTGAAGGAGGTTAACTAGCGTGTTTAGGATTGCTCCATAAAATACTTTGCATACTAAGGCCCAAATATTATTGGTTAGCCCCAATTAGAGTAGACCCTTGAATCCATTGTTGAATGATGAGTAAACACATAGGTAAACTGAAGTGATATAATGAGTTTACTCTGTTTGGGGCCAACAATAGGATTCAAACCTAAGGTCTTCATGTTCCACTCTGCAACAGCTCAAGCAGCTGAAAAAAAGAAACCAAGAGAGGGACTCCAAGAGGTGGGTTTGTGGGTGAAAGAACAGTGAGCTCAGTTTTGGTACTGAAAACAAAATCCTGGGCTGAACACATGCTCACAGATATCCTGTTCCTTTATGGTAGTATATGTCTGGCCCTTTAAGCCATTGTTTTTTCACTTGGGTTCAGTTTGTGGATCTTGGGGTTACAGAAAAAAACAAAGTTGATCCTGTAAGCCTGAAGTCTGTTCACCCCCACTTCCTGAATTTATTATCCTGTATTTGTTTTGTCTGATTCTGATTTCTTTTCGAGACCAAACATATGTCAAGATGCCTTTGGTTCACAGGACTGTATGCGTGCCCCCAAGTTCCTCACAGTCTCTAAATTACAATTTTCCTTCCTGTGCCATGACCTCAGATCTCTGACCCACAACTGCAGCATATTTTGTGTGACTAACAGCTGTAATTCCCTAATTATCATGGTGTGTCTCCCTGCTGTGCTGTACATTTTGTTACCAAGGATGCAAACCAACTCTCCCTGGCCATGTTTCCCTGACTTTATAATACACAGTTCCAGCTTCTTAAAATTTACCATTTTATCCACCTGAACACTTTGCTCTGAGATTCTGTTCTGCACTTTCTAATGGAATACCACTTTATCCATGATTAGACATACTAACTTTATTAGGAGAATGATCAGGTTATCACTTAGAATGCACATTATAGATAAATATATTAAACTGTATAATTATTTACATACTGTTTTACTTTTCAGAAGTGTTGTTCAAAATTATCCATGCCTCCTTTTTTACAATCAGGAAAATGTCACACATCAGATTTTATACAAGTTTTCTATATATGGGCACAGTGAAAATAATGTAATGCTCACCTGTTTCCCCAAAACTGCATATTTGAAATATAATGCACCTTTACTTGAAACTTGAAACATTGATAAAGATTAATTAATACTTGAAAATGAGTATGTTCAAGCTCTCTTTAGTGAAAGAGATTTCTTCAAGTATAGAAATGGTATTTTCATAAAATAATGTTTCTTTTATTTGGGGCACCAAATCTTATTTTAGGTTTACTTTACATACCTGTGGATATTTTGAAAGTGCATTTTCTTGGTCAGGGATCAACTTTCTTCTTTTCTTTTTTTTAAACTGCTTTTTACTATCTTGCAAAGATTTAGCATTCAGTACAGTTGATCTCACGAGGTGATAACAGAAGCCTATGAAGATAGTATCAGAGGTGTTCAAAGGCAGCAGACAAGATAACTGCATGGCTATCTCACTATGTTTTGTGCTGTGTAAGAGTGATCACTTTTCCAGATGCAAGAAGAGGGCACACTTCTGCACTAATTTATAGGATTAAATCCAGCTAGAACATGACTGATAACAGTAACTAATCAAGTCATGTCATGGAAAATTTGTGGGAACTACAACTAAAATAATATGTAAGACTGAGTATTTATACTCAGAAAAAGAGGTGGCATTCTTTATTGCAACAAGACTACTGGGATATGGAATAGAAGATAATGAGAGAGCTTCTTAGTCCTGTGAAAAGAAAACAGTGTATGAATCAAACCAGAGCTTGTTTTATCATTTCAAGAAACCAGTGTGTTTAAACCCAAAGGAAAGAGTGACACTGAATAATAATAATAATAATAATAATAATAATAAATTTTACTTTTATCCCACCCCTCTGTTAAAACAATTGGGGCGGCTTACAAAAATTAAAATACCAATACAATTTAAAATCCCTAAACACCACCCACCCCCACTCTCCCCCATAAAAAGATATTAAACCAAATACACTAAAACAACTGATATAAAAATCACATTAAAATAATAAATAATAAATAGCCAGCAGATTAAAAAGAGCCAGGAGCCCCTGAGGCTGGGAACTAATCAGGAAAGGCCTGCCGAAAGAGATCCGTCTTTAGTGCTTTTTTAAAGCTACTCAGGCTCGTCATCTGATGGATCTCGTTCGGCAGGCCATTCCACAATTTGGGGGCGATTACCGAAAAGGCCCTCTGGGAGGTTGCAGACAGCCTAGATTTTTTGTGGCTGAAGCAAATTCCTCCCAGAGGACCGGAGTGCATGGGGAGGATTGTATGGGAGGAGGCGGTTCCGAAGATAAATTGGACCCAAGCCATTTAGGGTTTTACAGGTAATAACCAACACCTTATACTGGACCCGGAAACTGATAGGCAGCCAGTGGAGAGATTTTAATACTGGATTTTAATATGGTCTCGCAAAGATGTTCCTGAGACCACTCTGGCTGCCATATTTTGTACCAACTGAAGTTTCCGGACCAAGCATGAGGGTAGCCCCATGTAGAGCGCATTACAGAAATCTAGACGAGAGGCTACCAGCATGTGCACCACAGTCTCGAGGTCCCTTACTTCGAGGAAAGGGCGCAGCTGGCGTATCAGCTGAAGCTGATAACAGGCGCTCCCGACTATCGCATTTACCTGACTAGTCATCTGAAGCGATGAATCAAGGAGCACCCCTAGACTGTGAACACAGTCCTTAACGGAGAGTGTGACCCCGTCCAGGACTGGAGATTGCAACCCCACTCCTGGTTTTGGGGCCGCTACCGTGAGCACCTCCATTTTGTCCGGATTTAATCTCAGTCTGTTTTTCCTCATCCAGCCCATTACAGCTTTAAGAGAATCATTAAGAGGGGAGACGCCATCGGAATTCGAGACCGATGACCGGGACAAGGAGAAATAGATCTGGGTGTCATCACCATACTGATAAGACCCAGTCCCATAACTCCGAATAATCTCACCCAGCAGCTTCATATAGATGTTAAACAACATTGGGGACAGGATGGCGCCTTGCGGAACACCACAAGTAAGCTCCTTTATGCTGGAGCAGCTGTCCCCGAGCAGCACCCTCTGGGACCTGCCCGAGAGGAAGGACTGGAACCACTGGAGCACAGTGCCTCCGATTCCTAACCCACTCAGGCGATCCAAGAGGATGCTATGATCTATCGTATTGAAAGCCGCTGAGAGGTCCAAAAGCACCAACAGGGTCACACTACCCCTGTTGATGCGTAAACACAGGTCATCTGTCAAGGCAACTATGGCAGTCTCAACTCCAAATCCCATCCTAAAGCCAGTTTGAAATGGGTCTAGATAATCGATTTCATCCAAGATGACTTGGAGTTGAAGCGCAACTGCCCTCTCAATCACTTTGCTCAAGAATGGTAACATAGAAACTGGCCTATAGTTGTTCATGTCCAAGGAGTCCAGGGAAGATTTTTTTCAGGAGCGGCCTAACGACAGCTTCTTTTAAGCAGGATGGAACACACCCTTCTCTGAGGGATGCATTGATGATCACCAGTGATCATTGATGAACACCAGTGGATTCGCAAACCTATCCCTTGTGACCTCAATTGTCCTGATAATAATTCTATTTAGTATTTATATACATTTCAGGACCTCCCCTCAGTAATTGTTGACTACAGTTTGGGGAGTAACTATTCACAAATAGCTAGTTACTTGTAATTAAGTCTTTAACCCCAATAACTAAAGTATAAAAACAATACCTCACAACTCTATCTTAATGAGAGAGGATGTCACTCCTTTTGAGACATAACAGGATCCTTCTAGTTGCTTTATATAGTTAAGACAGTGTTTCTTCAGCTTCTGAGAACTTTAGTTCAAAAAAGTAATTTTTCCAGTCTTTGGAGCCAGGGTGGTACCACTCAACTCAGAAAGACAATGGGAGCCACTCCCTCAGCAGCTTTCTCAGTGATATAGGAGTCTTGCATGCACGGATATTGTTGTGGTTGCTGTTAACTGCTGTCAAGTTGACTTTGACTTATGGTGACTCTGTGAGTGAGAGACCTCCAAACCACTCTATCTTCAGCACCCCTTCTCAGGTCTTGCAGGCTCAGGGCCGTGTCTTCCTTGATTGAGTCCATCCATATGGAATGGGGTCTTCCTCTTTTCCTACTGCCTTCTACCTTCCCAAGCATTATTGTCTTTTTGTTTGAGTCATTCCTTCTCAAGATATGGCCAAAATATGACAGTTTAGTCATCTTGGCTTCTAATGAGACTTCAGATTTGATTGGCTTCTCCCAGATGTTATAATTCTGCTCAGATTCCATGCATTTCCTGGTCAAGGCAGAAGATCCTGGTCTTCCCCCACTGACTGTAACAAGGCATCCACCACAGCTTTTCAAGCTTTTCCAAGAACTCAGCCAATATTCTGCCAGGGGGCACTGGCCCTGCTGTAGATTTTGAATGCATCTGTTAGCAGTAACAGCACTCACAGGGTCATCATGCATTGCTTTGTTCCAGTAGTAAGAGAATAGCTCACTTGACAGCTCAGCCTGTGAGCAGACTGATAAAAAACCAATCTTTGTTTTATCTCCAGGGAATGCTCAGCCTTCAAGCTCATAAACAACTGACATTGAGCTAGGAACACCGGAAGCCAGTCAGTTGAACCACCAAACTTCTCTGGTGGAGCTATGGGGTGTTTAGGCTTCACCACTGGGGCAGTAGTGATTGCATGAGAAACCAGCTTGAGCTTGCAGAGCTTGAGTCTGCAGCTCTGAATTGGGGTGCCTGGCCTTGTAAGGCAAAAGCTGCTCCATAAGGAAAACTTGCCAAGACTCCTACTTTGCTCTATTGTATGTAGGAAGCCGATTCTTCAGTTCAAACAGCTGGGGCTGTACAACTGAGCTGTAGGTGTGCTGAGCCTCTCCCCAAACATGCCAGTCCTGCTGGTATCTCCAAAGGAGATCTAACAACTAGCCATGTACATTACTGATGCAATATCTCTCTCTCTCTCTCTCTGGCTTTTCTTCGCAAACGAAGATTCAGGAAGGACTCATCCCGCACTTTCTGCAAGCGCGCTGATGACTAAAAAGGCCAATCCGAGATAAACAAGTCCGGTTGCAAAAAGCACAGCAGAAGGTCTCCTTGGGTGATGTTTTTGGGTTGTGATTCTTTCTGCGTTGTCGTTTCTCTTCAAGACTTGTTCGTCGTGAGTTCTCAAATAAGGCTGCAGCATTGTGGATAGTGCGTCTCCATGCCTCCCGATGTGAGGCCAGGGCGGACCACTGTTGGTGATCAATTTGGCCAAGCCTGAGATGTTGTTTCAGGGAGTCCTTGTATCGCTTTTTTGGAGCGCCCCTCTTACGCTGACCCGTGGCAAGTTCACCGTAGAGTAGTATTTTTGGGAGGCGATGGTCCTCCATCCTAGAAACATGCCCTGCCCAGCGCAGCTGTGTTCTCAATATCATGGCCTCAATGCTGGTGATCCCTGCTTGCTCAAGGACAGCAACATTAGTAATTAGCTTTGTTTTCAGTGCATGACCATATCTTATACCTTAATTAATGTTCTTCAAAATCTTATGTTGTCCTATTTCAAATTACTGTAAAACTATTGGCTCCTGTCACATGGGCATTGCACTGCAGGGAGGAGGTAGGCCAAGCAGCCTTCAAGTCTTTGCAGAGCTCCTGTGAGGACATTCTGGAGCCCTGGGGGTCCCCAAACGACAGGTTAAGAACCACTGATCTATCAGACTCTGTGTTACATAACCTTATGTATACTTAGCTACATAGCAAAGGCACTAAGAAACCCTGTTAGTGAATTGCAAGGATATGCAATACAACACTGGCAAGAGTGTCATGATGCACATGAGACACTACCAATGCACATCAGTACTCCCTAGCTGGTGTCCCGATGCACAATGGTCACTTTGGCAGTTCCCCTACATTATAACGTAACAGTATCCCCTTCCTGGATACAGACATTATGGAATTACCCAATTTGAATTCCCCCTGATGTAAGTCCCTTTACAAAGACGTAAGTCCTCAAAAGGATTCTGACCATGTGTTTGAAGTGACTGTCAATATTTGCAAATAAATAAATAATTAAATAATAAAAATGGCAACAACTACAACAATATGAAAGCATTCATTTAGGGTGGGATTTACTGAAATTTGTTTATCTATTTACAGTTGTCCCTTCACATTCACTGGGGTTGGGTTCCAGGACCCCCCGTGAATACCCAAATCCATGAATACTCAAGTCCCATTATATGCAATGGCATAGCAAAATGGTGTCCCTTATATAAGATGGCAAAATCAAGGTTTGCTTTTGGAATTATTCTTTTTTAAAGAATATTTTAAAACCGTGAATGCTTAAAACCATGAATGCCAAATCCGTGAATGTGGAGGGACAACTGTACTTCATTTAATAGGTGTATACCCTCTTTCTTAGAAAACTGAATCTTTGTTGATATTCCTGAATTGCATACCATTTTCATTTGTATGCATCATCATGCATACCACAGCATTTCTAATTATCTTTTGGAAATGCTTCCTTTCTCTAAACACAGCTGAATCGCCACAGAGATGTTTAAAATCCAAGCCCTCGAGCCCCTCTTTTTTGGTCTCCATAAATTGGCCCAGGCTAGAAGGAATGGGGGTGGGGAAGCTTGAAAGGGCTTGTCTGGATTTCATCCAACAAGATGTAAGGCATCAGTTCCATTCCCCACTTTTGTAGGATCTGTCTGTCTAGATAAATCTAACAGGTGCCCAGGAAAATGTGAATCTCAATAGGAGAGAGATTATTGCTAGGATGATGAATAGGACAATAAAAAATCCTTCACTCTTGGTATTGTTATTGAGATGGAAACTTAATCATGTGGTCATATTCCCCTCCTCACCCTCCAAATTAAACTGAGGTGAGGAGACCAAAGAGCACTAGAAGTATTATAAAAACAGCTGCACCAAGAGAGAGAAAGTCCCTCATGATGGTCCATCTTAACCAAACAATATTTGATTGAAATGAAAAGCCCATAGTAGAAGCTAAGAATAATAAGTAGTAATTAGCCTACATCCATACAGTATATTTTCAGGCTTCATTCTATAAACTGGTTCTTCTGTTTCTTTTGCATCGAATATGTTACAACTACCTGAATTCTCTGAATTCCTTCCACACAATCATCCCACCTGCAGGAGATCAACTTGTTAGATCAATAATTTTGACTGATGCTTAGAGTTATGAACACCTGAATCTTTTGCTTCATCTAAATGCAAAAGCTACAAGTTAGGGTTCTTTTTAAACACTGAATAGAATTTTATTTATTTCCTAATGTTTCAGACCTGACTCGGACAATATAGTTGATACCTCACCAAACTACAAATACCAGGATTCCATAGGAGAACTATGGTGGAAAAAGTGGTGTCAAGCGGCTGTATTTCTACAATGTAGACAGGCCAGTCTGGAAAATGTAACTCTGACCTGTCCTGAGGGCATGTGGAGTCCCTCAGGGTTCTGTTTTGTCCCACATACTTTTTAACACATACATGAAACTACTAGGAAAGGTTCTCCAGAGTTTTGGGGTCAGGTGTCACCAGTATGCTGATGACACCCAGGTCTATCACTTGTTTCCACCTAATTCCAGGAAAGCTGTCTGAGTGCTAAATTGGTGCATAGCATCTGTAATGGACTGGATAAGGGCAAACAAATGGAAGGTTAATCCAGGCAAGAGACAGAGATGCTCCTGTTCAGAAAGACAGATCTGGGAACAGATTGGGTGGTTACAACCTGAAGATGTAGGTTCACTGGGTGTATTCCTGGACAGGTGTGCATTTTTACAGTTAAAGCTAGTACATCTGCTGCACCTGTTTTGTGGTAATAGTAATCCAAAAATAGTGGAGTGACCACAGCTGGGGGGAAGCTATGGGGTGGTAGCAAAATGAGGGCACACCCCCAAATAAGAATTCTGCTCCTGCAAGTCAGGAGCAGAAACCTGAAATTTCTAGCTCTGCAGAGAGTGAGACATTAAAAATCATTCACACCTAGAATTCTTATATTTGCTGTGTTTGCATTCTCTTGGCAACTTTGTCTGCCCCAAATTCATTTACTTATTTATTAAAATATTGTATCTCATACTTTAATAATGAGATTTCAGGGCCACAAACAGATAAAGCAATATAAACCATTTAAGCAGTTCCAAATTAAAATCAATAAATAATTTAAGCAAGACAAAAACATATTAAACAACTCACAGACAGTTAAAGCCATGCACATACTTAAAAGCGTATCAGGCCCCAAAGGCTTTAATAAAAAGCCATGTCTTGACCTGGCACCAAAAAGAATCCAATGTTGGCACCAGTTGGGTCTCCAAGGAAAGGGCATTCCGTAAGTGGGCACCACAGCCAAAAATGCCTTCTCCAGCATACTCTTTCAAGAATAGAGGTCCCAAGCCATTTACAGTTTTGAATGTCATCACCAGTGCCTTGAATTTAGCCTGGAAGCAAATTGGCAGCCAGTCAATTCCTTTAAAATGGTGTTATGTGCTATATGTATGGTGTCCTGGTCAGCAATCTTGCTGCTAAACTGCATTTCCAGATGCTCAGTAAAAGTTGTAGGTTACTGCAATGCTAAACATTTGGGGATTGAAGGAAAATTGCAGTTGGAGTGCAGAATTCCTATTTGGGAGGGGGGTGCCTTCATTGCCCCTGCCACCATTGCTACACCTCAGTGCATCTACAGATTAGAGATGGTCAGTTCATGGAGGAAACCTTCATATGCCATCCCATTCCCAGTCAGGCACATGCCTTGGTTACACCCCATTTAGGTTACTGTAATGCACTCTGTGTGGGGCTGCCTTTGAAAGTGCTCAGAAATTCACATTGGCCAAAAGAGCTGCAGGCAGATTGTTCACTGGGACTGGTTACAAGGAACATGTAGCTCTTTCTGCAACAGCTCCACTAGCTGCTAGTCCATTTCCAGAAACAATTCTAAGAGATCCTGCATAAACCTGGTGGAGTATAACATTCCACCAACAAATTGACATGGAATCTGATCTGCTGGAGAGGGAGGAGAAAAGCAGCCAGCTAGCAGTGGCATAGGGGAGATTTCCTAGTGCATCCCCACAGCCAGTCGGCAACAATTATTTGGGGCTGGTTGCCAGACGTGCTGAGGCTTTACCTGGGAGATGTTGTGCTACTGAGCAAACTTCTTCCACAAGGAAGTAACAGATGTCTCTTTAGCCAACATCTTAAAAAGTAGGTACACTAGAACAAAGAACACAAGTATAATGCCCTAACAGGATTCCAGCCTTAAGATTCACCCTCACAATAAAAACAAGAAGGATGTCTATCTAGTGAACTTTAATTGAAACTAGCATAGGGTCTACTCAAATAATTATCATGATTGTAAAGCAATCTCTTCCATCATGGTGCCATACAGCCTGAGATTATATTCACCAGGGGTGAAAGATTTCAGCTTTCACTCCCTGAAAATTACTTCACCTCCATAACTACAGAAATCCTAAACAATATGTGACAATCTCTGTAGAACAAAGTTTGCAGTATTGGATCCATACCTAAATATGCACTGGGACTAGAGATGGAAAAGGAATGGGTGGAACTGCTGCTATTGGATCTGTTTACATTGAGACTGTCATGTTGTGCCTTTACTTATAGTGATACATAATCTCTCTCTGGCTTTTCTTCGCAAACAAAGATTCAGGAAGGACTCATCCCGCGCTTTCTGCAAGCGCGCTGATGACTAAAAAGGCCAATCCGAGATAAACAAGTCCGGTTGCAAAAAGCACAGCAGAAGGTCTCCTTGGGTGATGTTTTTGGGTTGTGATTCTTTCTGCGTTGTCGTTTCTCTTCAAGACTTGTTCGTCGTGAGTTCTCAAATAAGGCTGCAGCATTGTGGATAGTGCGTCTCCATGCCTCCCGATGTGAGGCCAGGGCGGACCACTGTTGGTGATCAATTTGGCCAAGCCTGAGATGTTGTTTCAGGGAGTCTTTGTATCGCTTTTTTGGAGCGCCCCTCTTACGCTGACCCGTGGCGAGTTCACCGTAGAGTAGTATTTTTGGGAGGCGATGGTCCTCCATCCTAGAAACGTGCCCTGCCCAGCGCAGCTGTATTCTCAATATCATGGCCTCAATGCTGGTGATCCCTGCTTGCTCAAGGACAGCAACATTCGTCACATAGTCAGTCCAGTGTATATTTAGGATTGTGCGTAGACAGCGCTGATGAAAGCGCTCGAGGAGTCGTAGGTGGTGGCGATAGGTGACCCATGTTTCAGATCCATAAAGGAGGATAGACAGTACGATGGCTCTATACACACTGATTTTTGTGCTTTGCCTCAGGTGTTTATTGCTCCAGACTCTTTTGTGATACATAATATGAGTTGTTTAAACAGTGATTTTCTGTTCCATTTCCATTCCTTCTTTTTTCCAGAGTTAGGACTTTTTTGGACAAGTAAAATGCAATGGAAGCAGCCTCACCACATTGCGAGACTGCTGCGCTGCAGGGCATCCCTTTTGGATGACGCCCGTCCCTGCCGGTACTGTTGCAGTACATTTGAGTGTAATATTTTGGCGATTTTACTCACGATCAACTTTCGTGAGTAAAAATCGCCAAAATATTACACTCAAATGTCCCTGCGGTACTGCAACAGTACCGGCAGGGACGGGCATCATCCGAAAGGGACGCCCTGCAGCGCAGCAGTCTCGCAACGTGGCGAGGCTGCTTCCGTTGCATTTTACTTGTCCGAAAAAGTCCTTAGAGACACAACATATATAAAATAAGCTAACCTACATTCTTTTTTATTAGAGAATATAATATCTGTGTATATGAGTCTCTCTCTCTCTCTCTCTCTCTCTCTCATTCACACACACACACACACACACATACACACACTTCAGCATTCTAGCCCTCCTTGTACGCTATCATTAGCAGGAATCTGGAGGATGGAACTCATGACTAGTAAAGCTACTTTGATAGCTGAGATATGAATGCTGGATTGACTGGAGTCAGGTTTCTTATGGATATTTTTACTCTTCTCAGAGGAAGGGCATTTGCCTCTTAAAAGAACACATAATTCATAAAAGGCTATCACTGCCTAGTTACACTTAAAAGATAAATGGAAGGCAGAGTCTGAAATGTTGCCTTTGAGGGGCAATTTTCAACATCACCTGGCCAGGTTGACCAGCCAGGGTTTGTGGGAGTTATAATTCAAAAAGTAATTTCCCAAAGTCCTGGAGGGAGGAGTTAGCTCCTACGAATCGGAGCCAATGAAGGCATGGCTGACAGAATAAATAGAAATCCAAGATAGCAGCGTGTTCACAGTTCTCAGTGGCTGTCAATGAGAGCACGTCTAAATGGTGAAAAGACCCCTCAGGGAATTTGCTGGGATTCCTACCTGTCTAAACAGGATCCAGCATCATTCCACACTATTCAGAAGGAGGGGGGCCCAAAACAGCAAAAACAACGGGGTAAAGCCTTCGCAGATTTCCCCATACTTCTTCACAAACTGCGAGGCTGGTGTGTATTTTTGCTCTTTTGGACTACTAAACAATAAAAATCATGAAGGGAAGCACAAAGCTGATTGGCCAGGCAAGAGCAGAGGTGGGGCTTGCTAGGAGGGCAAGTGCCTGCTGCCGCTATGTTAGATTTTTACCTTAGTGATCGCTCACTAAGGTGATAAAAAAGGATCAATATTTTCCATTTTGCTTTGGAGAATCGCTCTATTGCATCAGCGCACCTTGGCACAATTAAAAAAAACAAAACACCACCAGCAGTTAAGAACTAATGTGAGTAAATCACTTGCAGCCACCATCAGGAATGTGAGGCTTATGGGGGCTGCCAAGACCAGAGAAACCGTTTGATCTGGTCGCTGCTGCTGCGAGATGCCAATAGTACAAGGTATTTGGGATTTTTCCCCCTCTTGTAGATGGGCCCTGAGTTTTGGATCAGTGACTCTCATTTGAGCACTGGATCTAAATAGACAGGCTGCAGTTTGGCAGGGAGCTGAAAGGAAACTTGCCCTGTTCCCCACTTTAGATCCTACAGGTTGCATCCAATACAGGAGGATTGAGCCTTAGAGGAATGACCTGCTGCTTGCACAGGTTCCAAGTGGCTTCTGCTTAGGCAAAGCCACCATTGCTATAGTCTATGGGCTCATCTACATGGGCCAGGATATGCCAGATCCCCACTTGTGTATCCTGGCTGCAGATCAGGCCCGTTCCTCCCCTGTTACCTCCACGAAATGGGAGGACGTATAGATGGGCATGTTGGCCCATCACCGCAGCCACTGCTGCTGCAGTCTCCCTCACTCTCCCAGAAGCTAGGAAGCCAGCCCACAACATGTGACCAAGGTCCCTGCATGTGACCAGCTTTGGTCACATGCTGTGAGACCCCTTCCTGCTGCAGCAGAGTGATGGCAGACCAACAGCTGCAGCAACGAGCCGGCCTGCTAGGATGAGCTCCTGTAGCCATGTGGGGGCTGATCCATTTTTTGCTGGCTAAAATGGAGTTAGACAGGTATTCTTTTTAAAAAAAATTTAATGGGCCTTAGCCCATCTTTCCCCCATTTAGCCCCATCTTTGCCCCAGGGGTTGTGGGGACTGCCCAGAGCAAAATGTCCTGCATCGTCAGGACTCCAGGGCTCCAAGATGGTAAATTGCCCATGTAGATAAGCCCTATGTTAACCTAATTATGCCTCCAGACCTTTTATTTGTGTCATATGAAAATATGACTTCCATTTAGTCTAATGGGGTAAAAGTAAATCACTGCATATGGGAAGGGTGGGAGCAGAAACCCTCCCACCATGGCTGAAACTCAGGAATCTGTCCATTACTGTTAGTGATACCATGCAGGAAATGCAATTATGCATTACACATTGTTCCCTTGGAGAGCCTCACAATCCATAGGTCTTTCCTTCATGTACCTTGCCAGTGTATTTGGCGTGTGTGTGTGTGTGTGTGCGCGCGCGCGCGCGCACGTGCGCATTTGGGATATGTATCTTTCTTTATCACATTCCATGGAGGCCAGGGAATGGAGAGATATGTAGGAGGATTTTATATAGATGAAGGCATGCTGTTGAAGAGCAGCAATGGTACTTCATGGCTTATGCTGAATTTTGTCAGACAAAGTAAAAAATAGCCTGCAATCTGGACAACACCTAAATGGTGCCCTAAAATTTTCTCCTTACATCAAATACAAATTAGTTTGCCTTCAAAGTAGGTCCCCAGGTATACCTATCTATACTCTTTCCATACAGGCAAATTGTAGTGATTTGTTCCTGCAATAAAAGTTAAGGTGCTACCCTAAGCTAGATGATTGGTGCAGAGTGACAGGCTTCTTCTAATTGGAAGCTTAGCCTGTGTTGATAGAGGCCTTGGCCAGGATTGTATGGGATTATAATATGTTTCTATCAGCAGGGCACACAAGGAATTTCATCCTTCTAATCACTCCAATGCCTCCTCCCAAGGGTTAAGCTAGACATTAAGGGGAATACTCCAGTAATTAACATGTTTTCTCAATAATGATGGGATTTCCTCAAGAGATGTGTGCCTCAGCAATCAGACTTGCAAAGTAAGATGGTGTTTACCTTAAAAAGGGTCAATCACAAAAACAAAGCATGGAAGATGCAAAGTTACGGAGGTGAGGAAAAGCATGTACTGTACTATGATGAACAGATGCCTTGCACTACTTGAGAAACCACTGCTTCTAAACACAGGCTCAAGCATATTGTCTAGTGTCTCCATACCAGCCTGCTCAATCCAGGTGCTTTGCGCAGGTAGTCTGCCATCCAAGTTAAAGTCAGCATTGACCAGAGAGAAAACCAGCTTGGCCATGGTTCCCCTTTTTGTGGAATTCTCTCTCCAGGAAGGCCTGGTTAATAACAGGCTATTCTACCAGTAACACCCCCCCCCCAATTCTTTTTATTCTTCTAGGCAATAACATGTCTTATAATTTTGTCATTTTGTTAAAAAAAACATGCTGTTATGTATAGTATTATATTTTTCTATTTGCTCTTTTTTCTATATACTGCTCTGGAAGCTTTAGTGAAGATCTGCATATAAATCTACCAAATGAATGAAGCACCCCTCCTCTGTTACATTGTGCATTTTACTGTAATGGCTGGAACAGGCTGTCCTCTGGATGTTTTTTTCAGTTTGTAGCTCAATGATTCTTTCAACCTTGGCTTGGTGAGTTATACCGATCCTTCCTGACAGAATATGAGAATGACAAGAATCCAGGGAGAGGATCAATGTTGTTCCAAACCTTGTGCTGGCATCACTTTGGGGACATTGTTTCTGAATGTCTCATACAGATAAACAGAGATTAACCCACACGTACCATCTGATGTACCAGAATGCAGATGAGCAAACAACACAATTTAGGCTTAATACCAATGTGCATACAATCTGAAGAAGGCCCAGCTATCGAAGTGAACCAAACATCAAAACAGTTGTGATGTAGCATCTATTTCAGGAGAACTCAGAGGTGGGAAACTCTAGATGCTTTCCCTTCTAGATATTTTGGGCTTCAACTCCCAGAAGCCCCAGCCAGTACAGCCAATGGTAAGCAAGTGCAGGGATTGTAATGCAAAATATGCGTAGGACCAGATATTCCCCATCTTTGCAGCAGAGCAAGCTGACAGCATTTTAGGACTCTAAAATGTCACTGCTCTCTTAGAACAAGAAATATCTTTGCTCTGTTCAGACATGAAATCATGGCCTGGTTCTAGGTCTGCAGGCCTCTGTCTGGGTAACTCTGGCTCCCTCCTCCCACACATGTCAGTGTCATTGCCTCCTCCAAAACAGCGGATGGTCCTTTCGCCTCCATTTTAACACTGCCAGTCTTGGGGTGGGTGAAATGCCTGTCTTACTGAGGAGAAGGAGCAGCAATGATATCAATGATCATTGGATGAGGGCCAGAAAATGGGGCCAAGGTCAGAAGCTTCAACAGTGGTGGTCCCACTGCTGCTGCCTGAGGATATAGTCTGTTGAGATAAGGGCTTTGAGAAGTTACTTTTTTGGACATCACCCAGAATCCTCCAGCCACCTTACCCATAATCCATGTTGGCTAGGGGATTCTGTGAAATAAAAAATAATGGATTGAATGTAGTGACTTGAATCAAATCAAGCATCTAGTTTTTAAAATATAGATTGGGCATTTTGCAAAATCCACTTCACCAACCATTATCCCATTCCCAATTGTTTCATGGAGGTCTAAATAATATGTCTGTGTCAGCATTGCTGGGTGCATAAAGTTACCCAATAACTATTCATTGATGTGAAAAATAAAACTTTACAGTGGGAATGCACTGAACCCAGGTGGCTGAATAACTGCTATGAGGAAGCATCACCATTAGTTTCCCCAACACATTGCTTTAATGTTACCTCACTAAGCAGGTCCAGCTTGGACTTGCAATAAGAAACATGGCAGGGCCATTAACAGTGGGATAATACCAAGCTGAAGAATGACATAACCAGATGCAGGAGGCACAGCATGATAGTGCTTTTAATGGATTTATTTATAGGCACTGAATAACTCTTAAAGAGTAGGAAACATATCTTATAACAAGGGGATATCTTAAGAACGTTTGTTAATAATTCCATTTGTTTATATAATGGAGATTTTACAGGAAAAGAGCAGCCTTATGTTTATATCATTCTGTGCTGGGATGTTTATTTATTATGTTTTTTAAACAACAACAACAACAATAACCCCTGCCTTTCTCAACACAAGGAACAATAGTTGAACTCAAAATCTCACATAACATCACAAGGAGAGTATAGGTAAAACAATGCAATGCCAACAAATCCAACTGGGGGAAAAAGAGTGAGTAAGACTATACAGCAGCCAATAAAATCAAGCGAATTAACATCCAGAACAATAAGGGAAGGCATCATAATCATTCTCAAATATCATAAAGTCTGTCATATAGAGGATGGACAAGACTGTATTCTCTATTCTGGATTAGTACCAGTGGGAGGGATTGCAAGGAAGGGGGTTTCAACTAAAGAGTAGAAAGTCTTCCTAATGATGAGACCCACTTGACAGTACAGCTGTCTATTAAAGGGATAATGCCTTCTTATTGGCTGGTGTATTAAAGCAGAGGTTGATTAGCCATCTATCATGGAAGCTGTAGTTGCGAACCGTACTTGAGATCCCACACTGAATAGATGGTTGGACTAGATCACTCTCAAGTTTCCTTCAAACTCAATGATGATATGAACCGTCAAAGGCCTGCAGAAACATATAGGTGGTTCTAGTAAAAGGTTAGGTCAAGGTCCCAAATCTGATGAACATTCTTTGGTCCCCCTCTGGACATGTACCATTCCTTGTGTGAAGATGGAGAAGAAGGATGTGCTTTTTGTCCCCAGTTAGTTCATTACATTTCTGAAAGTCTGGCCCAGGCCTTGGTGGCTGTGTGTCACCCTGAAGGTTATGGTCTAAACAAGTAACTTCTCCAAGTTCTTCATGTGGCACCAGAAAATTCACACATTCAGTGCTGTAAAAGGCATACTATCTATTCTACACAGATATGACGGTCACAAAAAGATAGGTTAAGGACGTTATCACATAAGGCTGTAATTGTGCAATTACAATGGGATGGCAACATGAATGGGTGCCCATGATTTCACAACATCATTGTCTTCCTGTGCTTACTCTGTGCTCCACCCATCATCAGGGGGCACTTTTAATTTAAGGGCAAAAGCCCTCAATAGTCCTCAATATGGTTCTTTTTGTGGTATTGGCGAGTATGTGAAATCATGTCCTGCTATAATAGCGCAATTACAGCTTAAATGGGTGGTCCTCTTTCCCCCCTCCCCTTTCTCAATGAGAACACATACTTCAACTTCTGGGGGAGAACATGAAGAAGACCAACAGGATGCTGTTTTAATGAACTGTTGTCCTTGCTTGGTATGTTTTTGTGTTTAAGTGTTTATTTGTGAAGTTCTTTCATTAGGTATTTGTTTTTGGTGTGTTTAAGCTAAGTCATGTCTTCTCGTGAGAACAGCCAAAATCTCACCCATGCAACATCCAGGAAGTAAGAGAAAATTTTTCTTAAAGGGATATGCACTGGGCAGCAGGAAGAATTAATACTCTGTCACTAACCTGGTGTAACATACACCGTTCCCCCTCCTGCGCTACACCTGTCCACTCCCCCATGCCTCCCTCCCTGTGCTCGTGCTGCTCTCCCTGCGCCCCATGCTGCCCTCCCCGTGCTCGTGCCGCCCTCCCTGTGCCGCCCTCCCCATGCTTGCGCTGCCCTTCCTGCTCCCCATGCTGCCCTCCCCATGCCCTACACCGCCCTCCTTATGCCCTGTGCTGCCCTCCTCGCACTTGCACTGCCCTCTATGAGCCCCATGCTGCCCTCCCTGTGTTCGTGCCACCCTCCCCGTGCCTGCGCCACCCTCCCCTGCCACCCTCCCCATGCTCACGCTGCCCTTCCCCGTGCCGCATGCCGCCTTTCCCATGCCCTGCGCAGCCCTCCCTGTGCTTGCATTGGCCTCCCTGCACCCCATGCAGCCCTCCCCGCACTTGCACCGCCCTCCCCGCACCCTGTGCTGCCTTCCCTACGCACTGTTCCACCCTCCCCGCACTCGCACTGCCCTCCCCGCATCCCATGCTGCCTTCCCTGGACCCTGTGCCACCCTCCCCGGACCCTGTGCCATCACGTGCCGCCCTCCCCGCATTCGCACCACCCTCCCTGCACCTCATGTTGCCTTCCCTGCACCGCCCTCCCTGTGCTCATGCCACCCTCCCCATGCCCCTTACACACCGCACGTGCGCGCACACGCACACACACACACACACACTGCCACAGCCCCCATGCTACTCACTTAATATTCCAGGAATGCCAGGAGATCACCAGGAGATCACCAAAGGGCTAACTTTTCAGATGATGACATCCTCGTCCTGTGCCCCTTCCATTTCACCTTCCTTCTATTTTATTCACGGCATAAGCCGTGAATAGATCACCCATTCTGTTCCTGTCACAGAATTACGGGTGAGTGAAAAAGAGCCCCGTTATGCTGGCACAATGCCAGCTGCAGTAGGAGGTCCATGCTGAACACTGCCGGGTGCGATTGGGACATCCAGGTAAGTGACGCTTCCCTCCTTCCCCAGGTTACTTGTATTTTTTACACTTTTTTGTCCTTGCTGTCACTTTTCGATCTTTATTTTCCTTTTTATTTTTGAATTTCCCGCATGTTCGTTCTCTCACGAGAACTCAAAACAGGAAGTGAATGGGGCTCTGCTTGAGCTCCATTCACTCCTGGCTGCTGAGGGGAGGGGGCGGTCGTGCGAACAAAGTAAGTGTGAAATGGGGGGGGGGGTTATCGTGCTGGGACAGGGACGGGAGGGGGTGGAATATAGTATAGCGAGATGGGCACAGTTTTTTGGTCTTCACCCGATAATCTCCTAACTCGTGCCACCCTCCCCGTGCCCCATTTCTGGTTTGTAACAGTAAGTAATGCCCACCCTCCCTGTGCTGTCTTTCTGGTTTGTAACAGTAAGTAATGCCCTGGTTGATGATCAGAGTAATGAATAAAGCAACTACTTCTCTTTAAAAAGTAGAATTTCCAGCTCTGTGCATTTTTTACTATCCTACCTCCGATGGTTTGCCTGTAGTCCCATGACTGCAAGCTAGGCCTGCAATATGCAGTGTAATTCATGTTTAGAATTAAATTTTCAGAAGGAAAGTTGGGAGGGGGAAGTATATTTGTACCTGAATACCGTGCTTCTTAAAACTAACCCTCTGGTTGATTTTTCATTCTTTGCAATGTTCAACTACAGTCATCCCTTCCAATTCGTGGATTTCCATTTTGTGGTTTTGTGAATTTGTGGAGTTGCAAGGCTGTGGGTATGGGGGTGAGCGGTTTTCAGCTTTTTGCCCCACAGGGAAGGAAAATCGACCAAACCCGTGGTGAGTGCTGCAAGTTTGCTTGGCTTTCCTTCCCTGTTGGGGGAAGAGCCGAGGCTGCATGGAGGGGTGTGTGATTGGTTTTTGGCTTTTTGCCCCACAGGGAAGGAAAGCCGACCTAACCCATGGTGAGTGCTGCGAGTTTGCTTGGCTTTCCTTCCCTGTTGGGGGAAAAGCTGAGGCCATGGGGAGGGTGGGGAGCGGTTTTCAACTTTTTGCCCCACGGGGAAGGAAAGCTGACCAGACCTGTGGCAAACGCTGTGAGTTTGCTCAGCTTTCCTTCCCTGTTGGGGGAAAAGCTGAGGCTTTGGTGAGGGGGGGTGATCAGTTTTCGGCTTCTCCACACACACAGGGAAGGAAAGCCAACCAAACCCGCGGTGAGCACTGCAAGTTTGCTCAGCTTTCCTTCCCTGTTGTGGGTGGGTGGGCGGGTGGCGGCAAGGCTTCCCAAGCCCCGCCGCTGCTTTTGCAGGGGCGGGGGTGGCGGGTGGTGGTGGTGAGGCTTTCCAGGCCCCGCTGCCACTTTTGCATGGGAGCTCGGGGTTGGGGAGCTGAAGGTTATTCACTTTTTTTTTTCAATTTCACAGTGCTGCTCCGCGCCTAGCCCCTGCGAATTTGAATAGATGACTGTACATCAATTAGATGCACTTTCCAGCCCCTCTGCTCTACATATCAAATAGAATATTCCTTTGAGGTTTCATTCAGTCATTCATACACACACAAATCTGAGAGCCATGAGAGCCAATAGGAAATTATTTTGTTAGTTATATCCCCCCCATGGTGCATTAAAGAATGTGCCCTTAAGTCACCTGCCAACTTATGGCAACCCCATGAATTTCATAGGGTTTTCCTAGGAAAGGAATGCTCAGCAGTGGTTTTGCCAGTTCCTTCCTCTGAATATAACCTACATCAGCTAGTATTCCCTGGTGGTTTCCTAAGTGTTAATCAGCCCTGACCCTGCATAGCTTCTGAGATGTGAGCTGATCTGGTGCCTTCAGAGTATTTAGGCAAACTCATAGGCACATTACATGCATTTTTGTAGCCCATAGACACTAAAACCACTAAAGGCAAAGGCCCCCATGTATGTGGCATGCAGTCATCTATCTCTTTCTGTGAACAGCTTTGTTCTTGTTTTTCCTACATGAAAAGCGGTGTCAGAGGATATGATTAATTTCTGGAGAAGGCTGTTAATCCTTTCCCCTCTGCTCAAAACCTGTCACTCCTTATTCTGTTCTTCTTCCTCCCTTGTCTAGGAAACAGTGTGTGTGTAGCAATTGTGAAAGCACTGAGTAGCACATCCTGCTCATGTTTTCTTTTCTGTTCTAGATGAAAACCTAGATAGCTGTTTTCCATCCTCTTTCCTTCCCTGCATCCCTCTTTCCTTCATATACACACACCATCAGGTAAAAGAGATAGATAATTGTGTGTGAAATCTACTTTGGACATCATCATCATCATAGTAGTATTTATATCCTGTCCTTTTCCCAGTTCAGGACTCAAAACAGCTTACAACAAATTAAAAAAAAATAGTTAAAAATTCACAAAATACAAAAGTTACAAAGGAAATAAGCAATTTTAAAAAATTAAATCCATATTAAAATGTACATCATTAAATACACACACACACACACACACACACCAGCACAAGAATTAGCAAGAGCCAGCTCATTGTTTAGGTGAGACAAACCTTATACATTCACTTATCAAATGTCTGCTGGAACAGAAAAGTCTTCACTTATCTGGGAAAAGAAGGTAGGGAGGGTGCCAACCTAATTTCTGTGGGAAAGGAGTTCCAGAGCCTGAGGGCAGCCACTGAGAAGGCTCTACTCAATGTTCTCACCGGATGTACCTCTGAGGGTGGTGGGACAGAGAGAAGGGCCTCCCCAGCAGACAAACATCACTGGGGAACTCAGGCCAAACTGAATCCAAGCTGGATCATACTAGGCAACACTATACAGTCTTACTCAAACTACCAACATTTTCCACACTAAGAGACTGAGATCTTTGACACATGAAATCATAATAAAAGTAAAAGTAAAAGTAATAAAACATAATATAACAGGGAAATAGAACTCTCAGACCTTAACACCCATATAATAGTATAGCCACTGCAATTTTATATACATAAGTGGAGTTGGGAACAAAGTGTTGCATTGTGGAGCAATGCAGGTCAGCCAGGCATGCCTTGTTTCAAGACACTCCATTACATTTGTCCTCCCTGCTCAATCCCCCAACAGACTTGGGACTTTATCAGACGAGCCCCTTAAAGCGTTCTTTTGCTGGCATTAAAAAAATTCCATTTTTATGCCAGCAGAAGAACATCCCCACCACACTTACCTTGCTTTCCTGACAAAAGCTTCCCTGGCAATGAAAGAGGAATTGAACAGAGCTCTGTTCACGTCCTCCTTTGAAATCCCGTGGATTATTGCGAGACTTCATCACGTGGAAAATTCAAAAAAGCAAACAAAAGAACACACAAAAAGTGACACAAAGCACAAAAACACACTTTAAAACTTACAAATAACCCAGTTAGGGTCATAAAAAGTGAGTAACTTACATGGCTGTTGTGATCTCGCCCAGAAGTGTTCGCGCCGGACTGGCCATTCTCAGAGCACTGAAGTGAGTACAATACTGCAAGGTTTCACTTGCCAGCAATACCGGCACAAAAGCACCAAGGGGATCAATTAACGGCTTCAGTTGTCAATTAAAAAATATGGGGTTTGGCCAGGCCATAAATGCAAAAGGGTGACATCATGTGGTATGCGCGCTCTTTTGTATTTATGTGGTGTTGTTATGATGCTGTATTTTATGCATCTGATAAAGTCCTTAGAGTTCTGTGGTCACCATGCATATTGCAGTCCAAAACACCCCTGACATCACTTGGATGTTTGGCACACTTTTGCTCAAATAATAGAGATATAAAACTGCTGCTCCTAAAACCTTGACCTCCAATAGTCCCATTTCTTCTGCATGTGCTCTGAGAGACTTTGGGGTAGTTGGCTGGAGCACCTGCATCTCACCAGATGCTGGAGGCAAGCAGGCATCATCTGCCACAAGTGAGCCTTCCAAGCTGCTCATGATCCAGATCAGAATATAACAGTGCTGGCGCTGGTGCAAAATCACACAAATTCCTCATAACTCATTATAATGATGGAATCATGAGCATGAAGTGAAGTCATGCTATTTAGTATCTCTGTGTGGGGAAATGAAGCCCTCTTAGGCTAATGACCTTTGAAATAAATTCTTGAATAGTCAAAGCAAGGTTTTGTAAAAGCGACAGTGACAAAGGACACCACAAATACGTGTGGTTGCCTAACAACAGACTCTGAGGTAAGAGGCAAAAGGTAAAAGAGCTAGATGTTGGCACTGTGACCAAAGCATTCATATTTCTGTGTGCTTTTGTAACAGTGTACGTAGCTTTTTAGAACATTGTGCTGTGCTTGTTTCAGTCATGGTTCGTAAATTGAGTGGTGAGTCATGAAAATACCTTTCCATCCTGTTTCGAAATATGAAATGTTGAGAAAATGCTAATAAATCACCATCGCCATGGCTCCCTCCCATATGGCACTTTTCTCCAAATACAACAAATTTGAACAGAAGTTGGAGAAAAGTTTGCTGTCAACAATGAGAACTTCCAAATAACCAAGAACCTTGATCTCGTGTCTGTAGAACTATTTCTCTGTATACAAAATCTGTATACATTTTCCCACTTTGTATATGTGCCTGCTGTGGGGGAGAGGTGGAATTTGCATAATCAATTATGGGGTTTGTGTACATGGACAATATACCCCATCTTGCCACCATCTTAGAGCCCTGCAGGGCTTTTGCCCCATTCTGCTCTGAGCAGTCCTTACCACCATCAGGCCAAGCACAGGGCTAAGATGGCAGTGGGGGGAAAGGTGGGGTAGAGCCTGATAAATGTTGTAAAATAATACCTATGTATGCAGCAGCCCATCCCGGCAGACCAGCCTGTCACTGCAGCTGCCAGTCTGCCTTGCTCTTCTGGATCCAGGCAGCAGTCCCATAGCATGTGATCATGGCTGGTCACATGTAGGGGGCCTTGGTCACACATTGCAGGCCAGCATCCTCACTTCTGGGAGTGCAAGGGAGTTGGTGGCGGCTGCCGCCACCGCAGCAACAAACCAGCATGCTCATCTGGACTCTGCCCTGTTTAGTAGAGGTAACAAGGGAAGAATGGGGCTGAGCCACAGCCAGGATATACTGGTGGGAGCCGGCACATCCTGGTTCATGTAGATGTGCTCCTCCTAGAGTGAGAGAGATTGACTAAAAATCTGTCTGCACAGCTTGGTAAAGTCACGTTTTGGAGGATAGTTTCCTGAATGTCAGCACCTCAGCTATTAAACTCCATTCTAGATAGAGAACTGTCTGCCACTATTTGCATATGGCCATGCTGGGTGAAGAATTCTGGGAGTTGGGATAGAAGAAGAAGGAGGAGGAGGAGGAGGAGGATCCCAAAACCTTTCCATACTTGGGTGCAAATAACTGAATTCAGGAATGCTGTCTGCATGTTTTGGTAGAAGGTTTAGGACTGATAATATCTCTCATCTTTGAGAGGGCTCTAGAATCTGCTCCCTGGAGCTTAGGGTTATCCCAGAGTTTCAGACACTGAGTGGCCTTGCTGTAGGGCAGGGGTAAGAAGTTACCTGAGGCTAGGGGAACACTCACCTTAACAGATTTTGGAACTCTGCCCTGCCCTGCACCCCCGTACTGTCCAACATTTCATAGACAAAAACCAGGACATGTGTGGCCAAACAACATCTGAGTGTGGTCAAGAGGGCAACAGTTATTAATGAGGAAGAATTCAAAAGCTGAGAGAGGCTGCAACAGTTTGCTTTTCCCTGAACCTGTTGGGAAGAACAAGATTCTGTCCCCTCCTTTCCTCCCCCCACCTGCTGAAATAAATTGAGTATAAACTATTTTTGGACTTTGAACTCAGTTTGCAGCAAATGAAGTATACTATGGGAAGGAGGGAGGGAGGGAGCAGGAAAGAGAAACTTGAGCATTTTAGAAGCAGCTGAAAAAGTGGAATGACAGAGGGTTAATTGGGACTGCACCTCCCAAACTGGGGAAGTTGGAGAGTATGTTCCCCCCCTTCTCAATGTTTTACCTTTGAACAAAAATACTCAAACGCTCCTCTTGGGAGGTCAGGGCAAACTTGCCATGTTGATACTCCCCTGGGCTACTGTAGTTCCCAGGAAACAGCTTTCTAAAACCAGGAAGTAAACCAGAAGTCAACATCCAGAGGGGCAAAAACATGGCAGCAGCTGTGGGGAGCAAGAAAATGGAAAAAAATTCTCTCCCTACTGCCTGGCGGGAGGGTATAGGAGAATTTTCAGTTTTAAAGAACTTCAGGGGGGAAATGGATGAGTGGGGACTTTTGAGGGCCTCAGAAAGAAGTCGCATGTGGCCTACAGGCTGTACTTTCCCCATGGGCTTGTCTACATGGACAATTTACCCCATCTTTCCCCCATCTTAGAGCCCTGAAGTCCAGATGATGCAGGGCATTTGCCCTGTTTTGTCTCCAAGCAGTCCTCACGATCCCTGGGGCAAATACGGGGCTAAGTCAGGGGAAGACAAGGTAGAGCCCCTTACAGTATTTTTGGAAAATACCTGGTAAAATCCTTTTGAGCCAGCAAAAAATGGATCAGGCCCCATGTGGCCACAGGAGCCTGTTCTGGCATGCTAGTCCATCTCTGCAGCTGCCTTCTGCCTCGCTCTTTCATAGCCAGGAAGGGAGCCTGCAGCATGTGACCAAGGTTGGTAACTTGCAGAGGGCCTTGCCCACATGCTGCGAGCCTGATTTCTAATGTCAGAGAATGTGATGCAGAGGACGAAGGCAGCAGCTGCAGGGACAGGCCAGCATGTTTGTCTCGACTCTGGCACATTTTGTGCTGGTAACAGGGCAAGAACGGGTCAGATCTGCAAGAGGAATATGCTGGCAGGGAGCAGGTATATTCTGGCCCCTGTAGATGAGCACCTTGATCTAGCTGACCAATGGGCTATCAAAGAATGCATGCCCATCTTCATTATACCCAGTCTACAAACCTCAGCAACAGCCAAAGAACAGAGTGAGCTAACTTTGGTGCAAGCAAACATCCACACCACTCTTCACTCCTTTTATTACACTTCCTCCTCTCACTGTAATATTTCCCACTCTTTCTTCAATCTCCTTCTCCTTTCCTCCCCTCCCCCTGCTGCTGATTTAGTTTCTTTTCTATGCCAGTTAGGGGGAGGGGGCAGGTTCTAGACAGGCTAGGCCTGCACAGTTGTTATCTTTTTGGTATTATTATTAATATCTTGTCATTTTCTGAGTTTTAGGGCTGCTTTTGTTTTAAACGTTTGATTTTAAAGGCAGGGGGATGTTGTTCAATGGGTCCCATGTAGAGAAAAAGAAGGCTATAAATGTATTTAATTATGTAATTAATCAACTAATTTTCTTTTTGTGGGAAATTATCAAATTCACACTTCACAGATCAGTATGTGATCCAGAACATAGTTATCCTTCAATATGCACTTCCCTTTTTTTCCCCTTCAAAAATGTGAATGTTAGGAGAAAAATACTCACATAAAGCATATAGTAATAGAATGTTGTTATTATGTGCTTTCAGGTTAACTTTGATTTATAGTGACTCTATCCTAGGGTTTTCTTGGCACAATTTATTCAGAGAAGGTTTGCCATTGTCTTTCTCTAACGTTGAGAGAGTGTGACTTATCCACTTGGTAGGTTTCCATGTCTGAGCAGGGATTCAAACCCTGGTCTGCCAGAGTCTTAATCAAACATTCAAACTGCTCTACCATGCAGGCTCAAAATGTGTGTGTGTGTGTGTGTGTGTGTGTGTGTATCCAGGGTATATATTTATGAGCTATGTTGTTTTCGTTGTGTGCCTTCAAGTTGTTTCCAACATATGGCAACCCCAAGGCAAATCTATCATGGGGTTTCTGAGACTCAGACTGTGCGACTTGCCCAAGGTCACCCAGTGGGTTTTCATGGCTGAGTGGGAATTCGAACCTTGTTTTCCAGAGTCGTAGCCCAACACACAAGCCACTAAGCCACTCTGGCCCCATAGTACTAGTGTACAAAGCTCTAAATGCAGAAGTGGCTGGTGATTCTCATGTCAGTGCAGTGTGAATCTGCTCTTGAGTTTCAGTCCAAACTTTAAAGGGGCAACCCAAAGTGTTTTAATCCTTTCCTCCAAATAGGTTCTGAACCTTGGATGGCTCTTTTAAAGTTTGGGCTAAATCCTGGAGCAGATCCAACAACATGGGAGCTGCCCATTGCTACTGCTTAAATGGCTGAAGACTCAGGTACCTTCTTAGTCACAACTCATTGAGGAGTTAAGCCTGGCTTTGGAGACTCCCCTTGTGGTACCTTTAGATATGTGCCCTATGAGAATACCACATGTTGCAGGGCATTCTTGGTTGCAGTACCCCAGCTATAGAGTTCCCTTCTGGTAGAGTTTTGGCTCCCCACCCCCACCCCCACCCTCATTGTCATTTAGATGCTTGTTTTAAAATGTGTTCATTTTCCCAAGCTTTTGGAGTATAATTAAGTATTCTACAGTGGGCCCTCTCTATCTGTAGGCTCCCGATCTGCAGTTTCATTGTTGTGTTTCATACCTAAAATGGCAGCAACATGCACAAGGACATGCTGACGTGTCCACATGCACATCACTGTCATTTAATAATATGGTGCATGACCATCTGTGTTTTCTGCCATCCATGGCAGGTCCCAGAACCAAAGTCCTGTGGATCTGGAGGGCCCACTATATTTCTTTTTCTTCTGATTGTGTTAGATGGTGTTATTGTATGTTTAATATAGTTTTGATTTTAGAGATTATCTTAATTATGCTTTACATACAATAGATTATTAATTTTCCTGAGTTCTTCATTATTTATAAAAGTAACAATTAAAATATTAATAAATGATGGAAATCTGATTTAAAGATGCATATATTTAGCAAAAATACATGCATTAGAAGAAATGTTCAAGAAAGTGCATGCAAATTTCATGTGGCTTTATCTTTTTTAAAAAAACATGAAAAATGGATACAGAGGCAGAATGGAATAAACCGATGATTGGGGGAAAAATAGGAACCTGAGTATAACATAAATGAACAAATTTGTCCATTCCTAATTCTAACTCGCTTTGAGAATAATGGGAGTGATAAAATCTATCAGCTTAAATTACCTTGCCAAGTGCTATTTTGGCTTTCCTCAATATATTATACCAGGGGTGGCTTTCCAACTTGTGCTTTTCCAAAATTGTGTTGGACTGCTACTCTCAATTGGCAATTTTAGTTAAGACTAATGGGAGCTGCAGTAGAAGAACATCTGGAGGTTGCCCATTCCTACACTGCACAGTTCCTACACTGCACAAGTTGCCCATTCCTACACTGCACAGAGGAAAGAAGTGGGAAGATCATCATACTTCTTACTCAGAAGGGGGGCTGCCGGGCTCACCCGGTGGGCTGTTTGCAGCCTGCCCAGGGCCCCATCCCAGGCCGGGCGGCACCCACGGCTGCATGGCAGCTGGCCTGGGGGCCACCATGTTCCCAGTCTTCTTCCCAGCATGCTCTAGAGCCAGGAGGTATGCTGGGAAGTCCAGGCCAATTGGGACAGGCCTCCCCCGCTCCGATTGGCCAAGATGGGAGCAGCGGCAGGACTTCTGGCTGCGACTTCTGGGGCAGTCAGATGACACCGTCTCTGTGCCAGGGGCTGGTTTAAAAGCTGGCCCATGATGTCAGAGACCGTAGTTGGCTCTGAGGAGCCGAAGACCCACCCCCCTCCCTCATTCTATGTCTCTGTTAGTAGCGTTGTTAGTATGCTTATTTTGTTTCCTGTCACAACTTGTTTGGCAGATGGCATGGACCCTGATAAGGGATAAGCAAAGGGGGGGGGTAACCATCAAGTTCAAGTTCACGGTTACCCCACCCCTTTTCATACACGTGTTTCATAGGGGAGGGGAGAGTGTCAAGCGGGCGGAGCTCGGCTGGGGCTCTCCTCTCCATGCGTTTGGTGTCAGCTGCAGCCAACTACAGTCCATTGCCCAGCACAGGGTTGGGCAATGAAGGGATCTGGACCCATGCAATTGGTGCCAACCATTTACAGCTGTTACCAAGTTGTGGCCCATTATTGCCAATATCTAATATTAACCATATACCTGATCTTTTATGTCATTCATATGTACTCAATACATTTTGTGAAGGTATATTCTATATTGTGTATTCTTTCATGGGAAGGGGACGGGTACACATGGGCTAGGACTGCAAGCAGTAAACTCTCACATGCAGTATTCAGACTGTTAGATAAAATGAGAAACATCATGCACTTATATAGTAATATGTGATACAATTTTAGCTTAAATCTAGCATATAATCAATTAAGCAGCATATATTTTACATCCATTGCACTGAGAGATTCGGAAGTTACATCAAGTGAATCTTCCTTTTAGGGTGGGGGTCCATTTATTTAAAGTAATTGTGACAGATTTAGATGATTCAACACATTTCTGAGCTATGGGGCTGAGGGGAAGAAAGAGGCAAAAGTTAATAAATCCAGTTAGTAGGGCAATGTTCTCTGCAGAGAAGTGGCGCTTGGAATGGGCACCGGCAGCAGAAATGTATGGACAATTCTGATTATTGAAAAATAATTTGTGTTCCTGTCTGGTATTCTGTATGCAATGTCAGCATTGTGCAATATTGGGATCTGTTTGTTCTCTCAAGTTATGAATAAGCAGTTGACAGGACCACCTTCTTTCAGGAAGACATTTGCATGATGTGCCATAACGGCTGCTGTTTCTAATGTTGCTTGCCTCACCTTGATCTCATAAAAAGGTTTGTCTTTGTCCCACTCCTCCGTTAGGGATGTAAATCCTCATTTTTTTCATTCTCACATATCAGAATGAATAATTATAGTAGTTTTCTTCTAATCACAGGTGAAAGCAAACAGTCTTCCACAGTGTTCTCCTCATATTTGAATGTCCTGAAGTGTTGCTGAGGAATTATTCTGTGTAGAAAAGTACATGGTGTTTTTCTTTTTGTAAAAAAAATAAAATAAAAATCTGTTTTTTGTGTGTAAAAATGGTTTCCTGCAAAGCACATCATGTTTTCTCTGTACAATACAGGCATGTGGGGTGGGGGTGGGGTTCACAGGGGACTTGTTTTCTCTGCGGATAACAGGTTTTGGAGCAAAAATCCATGTGTTTTTCTATGCAGAACAATTGCACCACAGCATTTTGAGACATTCAAATATGGGTGGCGGGGGGTGGGATGCACAAGATTGCCACAGGTCTATTATTTTTCCCAACATGGCTTCCCAACTGTTGGAAACCATGTTTTTCAACCTGTGAATGAACAATAATGTATATTACTCCCATCCCTACTTTCTCTAAGCAGGTAATGAACAACATTCTGAATCACCTTCATGCAGATTCCACCCCCTCCCCTCCTTCTGTCCTCTGGCTGCTTACAGGATGAAGTTCTTCAGTGCACACATTGTCTGTCCTTGCAGTCATTTCATTTTGTTTCTGGATAGAAAACTGACCACCAGAAGAAAAACATTCTCATCTGGCTGTGTCCAGAGCCCCATGCACTGTAAGGGGCACCAGAGGGCACTATTACAATGCAATGCAAAATACCTGCTGAATCTGCACATTGTTTGGCTCTTGGCCTTTCAGTCTTGCCCTTGTTTCCTCTAGCTTCTACAATGGTTATTATTAGCCTGAAGGAAAATATGCCTGCTCTTTTAAAGCTGACCCAGGATGGCATTGCAGTGATTCAAAGGACTTGACAGAATACCCTGTCTACCTCTCGTCCTGCAATTAGACAGCCATTTTTACCTAGGCATGTGTTCAAATACCCCCTCCCAGTTCTATAGAGTTTACTCATTGCCTCTCACTGCAGCTACTGTACTGATTTTGTAACATACAACTGGCTACACTGGCTGAGGAAGCTGGAACTGTATTCAAAAAAGCAATTTTTCCAAGCTGTGATACAATGTTAGTTTGACTCAACCTACAATGTTAGTTTGATCCAAGAGCCTAGTGTATTTTGCTGGTGGAGGTAGAAATGTCAGTTGTGCTTTCCAATGATCAAAAATTAAAGAATGGTTTTGTTTTGTTTTAAAAAAAACAATTGTATTGTCCTTTAATGAAATGGCAAACTACTTCTGAGTACTTTTTGTCTAAGAAAACCCTATAAATTTCACGGTGTCACCAGAAGTCAACTGGCAACTTGAAGGAGCATATTTTTAATATTACCTCAAATCCATTTCCTTAGAAGGGTTACCACCATTAGGTAGAGTGAAACAAGGCTTCAGCAATTTAGCTGTTTCCCACCCCATTGTCAGTTCTGACTTATAGCGACCCTAAGGCGAAGCTATCACAAGGTTTTCTGAGAGCTGAGAGTGCGTGACTTGCCAAGGTCACCCAGTGGATTTTTATGGCTGAGCAGGGATTCAAACCCTTGTCTCCAGAATTGCATTTCAAAACTTAAACTACTATGCCATGTTTGGGTTACACATTTGTAACTTCCCAGCAGGATTCTGGCCAGCATCTTTAACCATTTCCTTATATCATCTCCTAAAATGTGACTTAAATGCTGCTTGTGAAAAAATTGTGTACATTGTTTTTTAAATCAAAATTCATAGTTCTTCTCAGCTTCCTAACATCAACACATTGAAGCTGTATTCAGAGACATAGGAGATTATCACATTACACTATTATAGCACTATTATTCCATTTTAACTGCTATGGCTGTCTCCTGTGGAATCCTAGGATTTGCAATTTAATGAGGGGTATTTAGAACTCTCAGCTAGAGAGCTCTTAGTTCTCACTAAACTACACACCCCAGAATTCCCTTTGTATATCTAGACACTGGGTTATTTTTTTAACCCATTTTTTTAACTTACTGTATTAATAGCTGAACCAGTGTGTTCTTTCAAAATATAACTGTAAAGATAATACTTGATAAGATATGTAATTGCCAATTATATTTATATCCTCTTTATAACATAACTTTCATATGCATGTATAAGTAAACTATAAATTTCAATGACGCCAAATGAAATCATGATATAATTAATGAAGTTATACAGTATATTTATATATTATTGTACATTACTTTCATGTACATTACTTTCATGTACATATATAACTATGAGTCCCAATGTTGCCTAACAAAGTAACAATATTATGCAACAAAATTCCAAAGTTTCCAAATAGACTAAACACCATGAATATACAATTTAACTCAGAGAGAAAAGGTGTCAAAAACATGGTACAATATAAGTACAATCTAAGTTGGACAGTATAAAAATAAATAAAACCAAAAACAGTGTGGAAACTTCACTGTCAGAATCGAGTGAACAACTTTATGTGTAAATTTCACATACAAAATCAGATACAATAATATATAAAAGAACACACTGAGACAGTTTATTCAGTCATTGGGTTTATTGTATAAATTGGGTATTCCCATCCTCTACTCAGTTTGTTGCAGACATCCAACCCCCTTCCTTTATATTAGTAGCTGAATCAGCCGCTTTGAAACATGTCAATCCACTAATTAAGGCACAGCTGCTGAGGAAGGTTATTGTTGTTGTTTTTTAAAGGAGTGATCTAATGACCTCTCCACTTTCTCATATTCCAGCCCATCTGATGAGTAAATAAGATCTGCATTCAAATTCACATCTGAGCATAAATGACATCTATCTACTGTATTAATTTCCATTGGATGTACAGTCCATGCTTTTTTCTACTGGATGGATACACAAAGATCCACTTTAATGCATATCATTAGGTACAATTTAGTACCATTATAGCCAGAACAGGGCATATAACAACAGTGTTGATTTTGATGATTTTTAAAATCATTTGCATATAATATGTGTTCCATGTTTTCCTTAAAAATGGGAAATTAAAACTGAACATGGCCCTGTAAAAGGGGCTGCTATCTTCTGAGATGGTGTGTGTGTGTGTGCCTTCAAGTCTCCTGTCAACTTATGGTGACCCCATTAACTTCATAGGGTTTTCTTAGGCAAAGAATACTAGTCAGAGGCAGTTTTGTCCATTCCTTCCTCTGAAATATAGTCTACAGCACCTGGTCTTCATTGGCAATCTCCCATCCAAGTACAAAGCAGGGCTGACCCGGTTTAGCTTCCCAAAATCAGATGGAATCTGTTGCCTTTAGGGTATTTAGGCCCTCCTGAGATCATGCTAGAAGGGGAATAATAAGTTGAATTTGAAACCAGCCAACACCATGTTTCTGTATGTCAGAGATGGAGAATCTGTGGTCCACAGCCTGGCGGGTAGCTTCCTTTTTAATAGACACACATAGGCTAAATCCATACTACACAAATAATCCAGTTTGAAACTGGATTATTTGCCATGGCCCCTTCCTACTGAATCCTGGGATTTGTAGCTTTACAAGGTCTTTAGCCTTCTCTGCCAGAGTACTGGTGCCTCACCAAACTACAAATCCCAGGATTCCATAGAAGGACCCATGGCAAATAATCCAGTTTCTAACTGAATTATTTGTGCAGTGTGGATTTGGCCCTAGAATCAATCTGTACTTTGTATAAATGGTGAGGAAAGGGCCAAATGGATTAGAATTATGTAGTGTGTGCGTGTAATTGGTGTGTTGTTTTTTAAATGTTTTTAATTTCTCTTTAATTGAAATAATATTTTAACTATGTTATGTTTTAACTGTTATAATTATGTTTTAATAATGGTACTATTTAATACTTATTTAGCTTTTGTAATTAATGTTTTAGTTGTATCCTTTTACAATTATTGTAATCTGCCTTGAATCCCATTTTGGGAGAAAGGTGGAATATAAATCCAATCAATCAATCAATTGAATTATCCTGTTCTCATTGGTTTGGTTTCATCCCTTGTCCTTACCTGCTGTGCCTCCAGGGACCACTTTTATGCCTCAGAACCCTCTCAGGGCTCCATGGACTACTGAAAAATAAAACCCCAAAGTGGCTGGAAGTCCATGTCTGGTTCTAAAAAAGTGTATTTTTAAAACAATATTAAACAGTACAGAGAGGCTTTGACACTTATTTAAAAAGTAAATTTTTGCACCTGGAGGCTTCAAGGAAGAGCAGGAAAAGGTCATCTAGGATTCCAGACATGTCAAGGGCAAGGGAACACAATCCTTGAGGGCTACACTTTGCCCACCTTTGTGTTAGCTCCACCCATACTGAAATATGGCCCCCAAACCCCTTCCCCAATTGAAGGGCAAAAGGGTTTCCCTACCCCTTTTCCCTGTGTTGCTTTTCAAACAGGCCCAGGTTCATCCTGTTACTTTTACACTCTAAAATAAATAAAAGAAAATGACTAAAAATAGCCTGCACACACACACACCATTGCACCCCTATTCATAAATTACTATTCTATTAAACTTTCACCAGTATTAAAACCATTAATAATGTTGATGATTAAACAATTAAAATGATAGATTTTAAAATAACTGCTAAAATCTGTAGTAAGTTATGGATAATAGATTAATTTGAAGCCTTCAGTTGGAATCATTATATGTAATTTGGATGGTTCTGTCCTTAAGAATTGTTCAGCTGATTAAACACACACACACACTGATATGCCAGAATGTGGAACATGTTACCCCCCAAAAAATGCACATCAGTTGCTCAAGATTTATGCTAGCGTTCCATAAATTTTTAAGCACATTTCAGGGTTACAATTTTTACTTAGGAGGTTTACATCCTACTTGCAATCCTTATATACCTAGGTCTGTTTTCTTCCTACATTTCCTTTTTGCATGTGTGATTGGCTCAGAGTTCTTTCTTGACTCCAAACAAGTATACAAAGAAAGGTATTGTTGGTGACTTCCTCTCACCCACTGAAATCTGCTCTCTATGAAATGATGAGGACTTGCTCAAGTGAAGTCCTCAATATATTTTGAAGCATTTGAGCAACTTTTGGAGTTGTTGTTGTTGGGAAATGTGAGAGACAGTAGTTGATCTTTCAAGCAAAAGCCCTGGTAGTGCAGTGGTTAAATGCCAATACTGCAGCCACAACATTGCAAGTTCAATCCCCAAGGGTTCCAAGGTTCACTCAGCCTTTGTAGGTCAGTAAAATTAGTACCCAGCTTGTGGAGGAAATTAGCTAATACACATTGGAAACCGCTTGGTGCCTAGCGTGCTATGAAGCGGTATAAATGTGTAAAGTGCTATTGCTTAACAATTTGTAAGCTACTCTGAGAGCTTTGTGGCTGAAGAGCAGAGTATAAATACCTAAATAAATAAATAAATAAATAGCAGAGTAGACCATTGGCAAAACAGTAGCTGAACAACAACCAGTCCCACACCTGTGCATCCCCCCGACAGGGTCCACCAGAGAAAGAAAGAAGCTTAGTTTTCTTGGTAAAAACCTATAAAACTAGCTAATTTTGATATACTACACTCATTTTGAGAGCCAGTATGGTGTAGTGGTTGAGTGTTGGACTACAACTACTGGAGATTAGTGGTCGAATCCCCCCACTTGGCCATGGAAACCCACAGGGTGACCTTGGACAAATCACACTCTAATCACATTCTCTCTGAGGCAAAGGCATACCTGCTCTGAACAAATCTTGCCAAGAAAACCCCATGATAGGTTTGCCTTAGGGTCACCGTAAGTCAGAAATTACTTGAAGGCACACAACAAGAACAATTATTTTCAGTTTTTAATCTTGTTTATTTGATCGGTGTATAAATTGTTCTCATTAATCAAAGAGCAGAGGGAGGAGGTTAGTAATAAGGTGATTATTACTTATGTTCTGCTATTAAAAACAATAAAAAACCCCACCCCACTATAAATAGCATATTCAGTCACTGAATGAATATCAAATAAACTATTGCTGGAGGAAATATGGTCTTGTGTCACCTATGGATTGCCTCAGTGATCTCTGCAAGCAATTCTGAAAGTATTATGTTTAGAAACCCAGCACAAAGGGTTAATGGCTGAGCTTTCAGAAGGCAGCCAATGAAAACTGCTAGACTGAAATAGATACAGAGCCATGTGAATTCATGTATTTACTCATCTGCTCAAGTTAAACTTAATGCTGATAGATAGACCCTGTGAATGAACCATGTAAATGTGGATTAATAATGTTCAAACAAGGAATCTGGAGACTCAAGAGGGCAAGCAGAAATATGTAATCTAGCCATGAAAAATATTTATTTTTCTTCTGGGATCTGAGGGAAAGGGGGAGTTGAGACAGTTCCTCCATTCTAGAGTTCATGTTCAACCTCTCACTGTTTTCTCTCTAGTACAATTCAGAACATGAAAGATTTCTAGGAGCCCTGAGCCAAACCCTACTGTGCACAATGCATATAACTTTAAGACACGGGTCAGACAACCTCATCTGTGTACAAAATATATTCTGCTTGCCCCAGAGGAAGAGTAATTTTACTCAGAAAGGCAGAACTTTTTTTAACCATTGTGCATTCTCTTAATTTCATGACATCTTATTAGATCTGACCTTGATTTGCTTCTGCTCTCCTATGGGCACCAGTGAAGAAGAAATAACTGAGGGGAAGGAATTTGATGGTGCTCCTCATGTGTGAAACAGACCTTAGAAGATGGAATATTTTAGCTAGTGTTTGTTTTTTCAGAAGTGTTTCTTTCATTCTTGTGGATACAAACAGCTGGTGCCTTTAATACTGCTGCTTTATTATCCTGTTACTAGAGTCTGTATGTCACAGCTATGGAAAGATGAACAAATTGTATTGGCAGAAGGGGTAAAATGGAGGTATGAATTTCTTCCCAAGTCTTTTCTGGTTTTTTGGAGGCATGAAGTCTGGCACAAAAATCAGCATTTCTTGGAAAACAGGACTATATATCTTCTCACCTCTGCGTCACCTCACAGGCTCTGGGCTGTACATGTGTGCCTCATTCTTTGTCCCATGACAAATTCCTGTGACAATGTCTCTGCACATAATTTGGGAGTCTGAGAGTAAGTTTTAAATAATAAAGAAAGAGGACTATAGAAGCCCGACATCTCTTGTACCTCAGAGAATTTAGTTCCAGGTGGGAAAAGGAAGCATTTCATCCCAGTAGATGACAAGGCATAGTAAATGAGCTAAAGTCACATGATGCTAAAGCAGAGAGGTTCTGTTCCTATAAGTATCCAAAGTGGCAGGACTTCCTTGGAATCATTTCTACGTTACTCTAAACAACTAGAGAAAGGAAATGAGAGCGAGACACAGAGACAGAAAGAGGCAGGAAAAGACGCAGGGCCTGTCTATACAAGGGGAAAATGTGGACTGATGCACACTAACACCAATTTGAAGCAGCTTCGATTTGTCTTAACAGTTTTTTTGGCAAAATCACAGGCATGCAAAGCTATCCGGTTTTGCTGTTCCAACAGGCATTCCTGCAAATCAAGATGGCGAGCATGAGTGAATTACTCATGTTTTTATTGTCGCCAGTTGCCGCTGCCAAACAGTATTTTTTAAAAAACATATCTAAGGTGCGAAAGTGTGATATTCCACTTAAATAAAAAGAAAGAAAGGAAAAGGCTGTTTTGTCACCTGGGTGCATGATCAATATGGCGAAAATCCAACATGGTGGTTCCGGGTGCTTGCCTTGTTAGCAAGCTCCACCTCCTGCCCACATCTGACCAATCAGCTTCCACTTCTGCTCTTATTGGAAATGCGAATGAATGTGAATCAGATTGTCCCAACAAGCAGTAATGTGCATTCCCCACACAGCTTTTTAAAAGCTTTGGGAAAACCTGTAAAGGCTTTTCCTATGAAGTTTTTGGTGGATTTGTCCCTCTTCCTTCCAAATACTGTGGATTGATGTGGGATGCCTTTTACACAAATCGTAATCTCCTTGAATTCTATGAGGAGTATTTTCACCATTTAGACAACCCCCCCAGTCACAGACCTTGCAAAAAAAAAATGGGAAGAAATTCAACCATATAAAGTGCATTTTTCACTGAAGCACAAGATCTTGAATGGCTATAACTAAACCTATAGAAGGTAGGATCCTCAGTATCAATATGATTCAGGTTCCAATGGAGCAGAAAAGACCTCCCTTCCAGGTGCAACTATACTAATGTTTGTAGACACCAAAATTCTGGGGGCAAAATATGGATAGGGACAACCTCAGATCCAGTGGATCCAACCTCCCCCCACTTTTATTAGCAGAGTGCCCAGGACAGCCATTCCCAGTGCCAGTCTCAAGCTGCTGCAAGTATTTTTCTATCCCAGTAGAATCAATAGGTTGCAGTATTTTATTTTTTGTTTTGTTCTAAAGATCTGCAGGGATGTAAATTTGCCCCCTCTTCAAGTTCTGCTGTAGCTGAAACAAGCTGGCAGAGCTTTGGAAGTAGGATTTGATCTGCCATTTCATACCTGCACACATACCGCAAAGCAATCCCACTTAGTTTCACAACTGAGTAGGAACTCTTTCGCAGAAGGACCAGTCAACCGAAGAGGAGTTTTCTATTGTTTAAATCTGAACCAGCTCTTTAGGGCAACTTGTACTTAAGACCCAACATTTAAAGTCATTCTGTTTAGTTGGGCTTTGTGTGGTTATGAGCCATGGATTGTAGCCAAAGGCCTCTGAGAGATTAAACAGCTTTGCAGCCAGCTGCTATTGGCTGATATTTGGCATAATGGAATAAGATACGATTACACTTAGAAGTTTATAGAAAGCCAGTAAATGCCCTCCAATAACCATGATGGCAACTGAGATGTTTCGGACATGCCTTGGAGAAACTCATCCAGAAGGAGTGGGAGGGTTGCAAAAATGTGCTTTGTATGATGCTATTCATTCAAATGTTACAGAAGGACACCCTGCTTATTTTACTGGCATTATACTGCATCTGTCATCAATCTGGAATGTCCACCATTTGTGCTGCAGATCAAAGAATCTGTTTCCAGCAAAGAACACATCGACCCGGTGTGCGTCTGCTGCTAAAAAGACAAATTCCATGTTGGGGAATCAGTAGGAAGGGGATTGAAAATCAAGCTGGCAAGATCATAATGCCTTTATACAAATCTGTAGTGTGGCATTTGGAATACTGCATGCAGTTCTAGTCACCACAGCTCAAAAAAAAAAAAAGCGGGGTATTGTGGGACTGGATCAGGTGCAGGAAAGGACAAACAAAATGGCTGAAGGCTGGAATACCTTCTGTATGAGAAAAGATACAGCATTTGGGGTTGTTTAGTCAACATGATTTAGTGGTTTGAGCATATGACTCCTGAAACCAGGGTTCAAATCCCTGCTCAGCCATGGAAACTCACTGGGTAACCTTGCGCAAGTCACATTCTCTCAGCCTGAGAAGGAGGCAAAAGCAACCCCCCCTGAACAAATCTTGCCAAGAAAAACTCATAATAGGATCTCCATACGCTGGAAATGACTTGAAAGCACAATAACAATACATTCAAGACAACAATAAATTCTAAAAAGAGGGGATTAAGGAGACACATGAAAGACTAGCAAAATAAGACTAGCATGTATAGTATGGAGCAAGTGGGTTGAGAAATTTCTTTCTTTCTCTCTTTCATGCTAGTAGAAGTTGAGGCCACCCAACTAACTGAACAAAGCTGAGCAGAGGGAAATGCAGGGGAGAGAAAAGGGAGTCCTTCTTCACAGAGTGTACAGGTAAATTATTGAAATTTATAGTCACAAGATGTTGTGATGGCTGCAAATGGTTAGCTTTAAAAGAGAATTGGACAAATTTATGGAAAATAAGACTGTCATGTTGGAGTTCTCATAATCCTGCCTTGAGGTTGATTGCAACTCTCATCATTCTGCCAGAGAATTACATTTCCCTTTATTTGCAAACAGTATTGTCTTGCCAACATGGCATCAGGTAAGGAAAGGGTTAACTGGAAGGGAGGGTCTAAAACACCACCTCCACAAAAGCTCGTGAGTTGACATCACATCACCAGACCAGAAATGGCCAATCACAACTCTTGAACCGGGAATCCCAATGAAGGTATAACTGCTTTTGTGTGAAGTCATTGCAGAGTCAGACCATGCGGCTTTGAACAAAGACAAAAGGAGGCTCTCTATTCCAGCATGTGAGAGCCAAAGGCTGGACAATGGCTGTTGGAGCCGGCTGCCTGGCTTGGCTCATAGCTTTCCCTGATACCATCTGAAAGCCAACAGACTGCAAAGTAGTGAATAGAACTTTTAGGGCCCGTTTAGGATCGTGTTAGGGAATTATGTTAATTTCTCCCACTTTGGTTGAGATGTGTAGCTGAACTTAGTAACTGAATGCAACTTAGAATAACTGAATGCTTTGATTTTAATACCTTGTTACTGTATTTCTGTAACTTTAAAGTGTGCCTGGGGCATGGAACAGCCTGCCTTATGGAGGATTAATATAACTTGAACTTGCTTGAATAAACAGTCTTCTTAATCTTTCTATACAGTGATGCTGCATGTGTCTATACCTCTTGGTTTCACTACAATTCTCTGTCTGTCTGGGGATAGGAGGGAAGAGTTGGTTGGTTCACAGTGGTGGGTAATCCCCCTGGGCTTCCAGTCTCTCACTGGGCTGGTTATAAACACTGCAGTGACTGGTGGCAGTGATTTTGGCCTCAAGGGGGAACTCTTGAGTGAGGCTACTCAGGGTTACCCTTAGAGGGACGCTAATCTGGGGGTTCCAAGGTGAGAGAACCCCAGTTTAGCTCTTAACAAAGGCTATCAGTGACTCCTAGTCATAAAGGCTGTACAGTTGTCCCTTCATATTTGCTGGGGTTTGGTTCCAGGAGCCCCGTGGATACCAAAACCCGTGAATACTCAAGTCCCATTATATGCAGTGGCATAGCAAAATGGTGTCCCTTATATAAAATGGCAAAATCAAGGTTTGCTTTTTGGATTATTATTTTTTAAAGAATATTTTCAAGCTGTAAATACTTAAATATGTGGATACCAAATCCGCGGATATGGAGGGACAACTGTATATTACCTCTAGTAACAGGGGCAGTGTGTGACCTGCCCAGTGCCAGTTGATACCACAAAGGCTTTTCCTGTTGAGTTTTTGCTGTTTTTGCCCCCCCCCCCCCGGTCCTTCACAATACCACGAAACAATATGGATTGCCATTAGGACAAGTCATCTTCTCACATTCTGTGAGGAGTATTTTTTGCCATTTAGACAACTCCTTAGAGTAAGGATGGATAGCATGACCTTCTTAATGCAGGGAATGGTTGTACCTCTTGAATTTGCTAGCTGCAAATGGCTTTGTTCCAGTTTGTTTTTGAAGAATTTACCAACTGCATATTCCAAGTGGAAAGAATCTGAGGTCCAAAAAATGCATGAGGAAGCAAAATGGACAGAATTTCCATTCCTAGGTAGATTGCTGCCCTAGATGGACAGCTATTGAAATAGATTTGGACAGGCTTTGAGAATCACTGTTGAATATGCTGCCAGCTGGCACTTTTGTGGCCAATGCACTGGTTGTCCTGTATTGGCCCAGATCCAACTCAAGGTGCTGATTTACTTTCAAAGCCCTTTGTGACTTGCAGCTGATATTGTTTGGAAATCCTCTTATTTGCCATGAACCCACAGCCCTCTATAGTTCTTCTGATCAGGTTCTGCTCAATTTGCCTTCATCATGTGAAGTTAGATCATTAATACTGTAGTATGGTTGAGGTGGAGGCTGTTGGGTGGTGACTCTCATGTCGGTGGGGTGATTAATCTGCTTGGGGCCTTAGCCAGGACTTTAAAGAAGCTGGCAGGAATTCACTTGAGTAGTTAAAAATGTGTAACCTAGAGTTACAGATCTGTAACTGTTTGGTATTCACAACCCCCACTTACTCCTTTCTTTCAGGGATATGTAGGCACCATAAATGTCCTGCAATCCCCACTTACCAGGCAGCAGCTACTGTGAGCATCCTGACAGGAACTCTGCTTCTGCCTCTCGTAATGGAGATGGCTCACGGGAGGGGGTGGAAACATCAACTGCTTCCCAAGCGACAGTGGAATAGACCCCTGTTGATCACAGCAGCAGCTGGCCAATAAATTGGGACTGGTTGGGCCCAGAGTTACTGCATAGCTGTGTGATTATGGTGGTTACAGCATTCATAAGTGCCCAAGAGGATTCTGGTTGCTATTCAAAGCACTGAACTCCATCTCCAAAATACACTCAGCAATTTAAAGTTTGAAAGAAAACTCAGAGTGGATTCATGATATTAGAGCCACCATCATCCACTGGGCAATGACTTCCTTACTAAAGTCAGAACCAAGTCTGGTTTATGTCCCTTTTGAAACCTTCTGGCAGCTGAATGTGATTGTTTTATGCCTGTTTTTATATATTATGTATAAACTTCTCAGGGCTTAGAAACATTGATATGCAAATATTTTAAATGTAAACGTACATGACATGCACATACATTTTTAAAAGGTGGAGTGGCTTCTGTTGTCCTCATAAGTGGTTCTACAGTTAAGAAAATAAGAGCTATTTTAATTGCTTTTAAGTTTTTGTTATCTATGGATTAAAAAAGGTTTTCACTCAAAGAGGACATGTGTTTGCATTTGGTGCCTGAAGGATAAAAGGATTTTTGTAAAATATTGGCTCTATTTATAGTCTTTGTAATATAAGAGCTCAATGAATCCTACGTTATGCCTATCAACAAAGTATCAGAGAAGAACTGAGCCAGGTTGAATCTTTCATTGTTTAGAACACCATACTATTCTGTTTCAGCTTCAGATATTAGGCTCAAAGGTTTCATGCATTCACTTATCCTCTCATATTTGCAAAAAATTCTAATTGTGTGTCTGTCTCTTTGAAATCCTTTTTTTTACATCTTATCAATAGAATTGTGTGACTGATTTATACGATTTAAACCTATTGTCTCACCAATTTTTTTTTAGTCATTTCATAATGCAAGTGCCTGAAACAAAGTGCTGAAGTGCTGAGGTGCTAAATGCCCATCTTCAGGATGCTGTTTTTCATATCCCTCCCATCCCCCATTCTATTCTCCATCCTCCATCCAGTCAGTCAGCCTTTTATGGCAACTGATAACATTCAGTCCCCACTGGGTGGTTTGGACTCTCTCTCTCTCTCTCTCTCTCTCTCTCTCACACACACACACACACAGAGAGAGAGAGAGAGAGAGAGAGAGAGAGAGAGAGACATCCCACAAGCATTTCCCCCCTAAATATTTGTTACTCTTCTGCAAGCCTTGCCTGATACATGCATAGACAGTGCTGTTTGGGTTACATAAGGTTAAGCATGCAGAGAATGTAGTAGCTCTATAACATACCCTCCAACATTTCACAGATGAAAACTGATACATCTCAGAGTGTGGTCAAGGTGACAAATGCTATTATTGAGGAATAGTTACGAAGGGTTGCAGCAGTTTGCTTTTGCCTGAGTCTACTGGGAAGGGCAAGATTCCACCCCTTCCTCTCCTCTCCTTGCATTTTTGCACTACTTTTGCATTTTGAACTCAGTTTGCAGCATTTGAAGTAATATGAGGACAAAAGAGGAAAAGTGAGAGGAGAGAGAAACTGGGATGTTTTAAAAGCAGGTGAAAAGTGGGATGACAGAGGATTAATTGGTATTGACCCTGCTAAATTGGGACAGTTGGAGGATATCCTAGAAACAAGTGGAACAAGTGAAATAATGTAGCAGATTGTGTGATGTGTGTGTGTGCGCGCACACACTCCCATGTTCTGTGTCAAGCCCTCCTCCACTATCCCATTCCCATTTGTACCTGGTTTCTGCTCTCTCCTGTCCCATTCCCATCAATCATGTTTAGCATGCTTAGTGCTTATTGCATTTATTTGGGATTCTCTCTTCTCTTAATGCAGGAGTGGAAACCAGTTGGCCTCAGCCTGCATGTAGCTCTTAGACCCTCTTTTTGTGACCTCCCCCCAAGCCCATTGTGGTCTTTAGCTGTAAGTGTGCCATAGAGCTGGGGAGTTTACCAGGCACAGAAACAGTCCCACAGGGGTGTTGAGAGAGGCAGTCCAGCAAACCATTCTGGGTCCATTACATGGTGTGGCTGACAGCAAGGCATATCAAAGGAATAGACAATTGGGATGGTCAAAACACAAGTCCAGATTGGGAAACAGAATAGAATCTACCAAGGGTCCTAGATAGTATTACACACTCTGGGAACCTCAAGGCTAGACTTCTGCAATGCATTGTACATTGGGCTGCCCCTGTACCAAGTTCAGAAACTTCAATTAGTGCAAAACATGGCAGCAAGATGACTGGTGCATCTAAGAGTGATCATATTACACCTACATTATAGGTGCACTCCACTGACTACCGGTTAGTTTCTGGGCAAGATACATTGGTTGTTACCTTTAAAGCCCTACATGGTTTGGGTCCAAGTTACCTACAGGATCGCCTTCTCCCATATAATCCACCTCATTCACTCAGGTCTTCTGGGGGACATTTACTTCAATCAGCCAGAACCAGGCTGGCAACTGTTAACCAGAGGACTTTTTCATCAGCTGCCCCCAAATTGTGAAATGCCGGAAGGGATCTGATGGCTGGATTTAAAACAGTTTTAAAGACTAATAACTTCCAGCAGGCCTATCCAGATGGTTTTTAAATTACAACTTGATTGTTTTTAATATGCTTTTTACAACTGATGTTATGCTCTTTTAACTGATTATGTATTTTTAATTGGTGTTTGTGTTTTTAACTGTGTCTATTTATTGCTGTATTTTAATCTGTTCGTTCCCTCATCATCATCTTCTTATTCTTATTATTTCACACCTCACGTTGCTGTACTTTCTCCTCCAAGAGGGCTACCAGCTTAAGAATCATACAGGAGAAGAAAAGTGACCATTTTAGAGTCACAGGCCTAGATTTTGTCTCCAATGTTATTTGATGACAATATTAAGATGACAACAGAGAGATATCAATGCAGGCAGAGGACACGCGCCTTCTTGGCCATGTGGAGACCAGGGACAAAGGGCAAGAAAAGACAGGTAATAAAATATCAACTCCATTTCCCTTTAGATCCAATCTGTCCTTGCCCTGTGTGAAGCTAACTGTCCCCTTCTTAAGCAATGAACATTACATTTCTCAAGAAGCCTCCTTAACTGTTATCTGGGGGGGGGGGAAAGGTGCTGTACAGGTAAAACTTGCCAAAAGAAACAGTTTGCCTTTGTTGGAGGTAAATACCTCAAAGAATTAAGAGAGTATCACACTACATTGTCGTAGTGCTATTATTCCACTTTAACTGCTATGGCTGTCTCCTGTGGAATTCTGGGATTTGCAGTGGGGGGCATTTAGAACTCTCAACGAGAAAGCTCTTAGGTCTCACTAAATTACAAACCCCAGAATTCCACAGGAAGCACTCACAGCAGTTAAAGTGGAATGATAGCACTATAACAGTGTAGTGTGATAAAGGAGATTATCAGATGATCCCCTTTTAAACATTCTTTTGCTGGCATATTTTTTTTTCATGCTGACAAAAGAGTGCTCTCCACTGCACTTACCTTCCGTTCCCAGCAAAGGCAACCCTGGCAATAAAGAGGAAGTGAATGGAGCCCTGTTCACTTCCTTGTTTGAAATCCCATGAGACTTCATCGTGCAGGAAATTAAAAAATAAAAACAAAAATAAAGCCTAAAAAGTCACACCAAGCACCTAGATACACTTAAAAAGTCCCAAGTAACCTGGGGAGGCTCATAGAAAGAGCAAAACTTACTTGGATGTCCCGATCTCACACAGAAGTGTTCACGCTGGACTGGCCTTTGACACTGCATTCCCAAGAGTTAATGCCGGCACCAAATCACAATGGGGAAATCTATTGACGGCTTCAGCTGTCAATAAAAAGAAACACCGTAACTTTCCTTGGTTTTTTTTCAGGCTGTAAGGCCATGTTCTGGAATAGTTTCTTTCATTCCTACCCAACCATTCTCTGAAGATGCCAGCCACAGATGCAGGCGAAACATCAGAAAGAAACTATTCCAGAACACGGCCTCACAGCCTGGAAAAAAACCAAAGAAAATCTATGGATGCCAGCTGTGAAAGCCTCTGCAAACACCAGGATAACACCAGCAGGATGCAAAAGGACATCATTGTCTGATATTGGTGTCCTTTTGCATTCCGCTGGTGTCATTATTCAGCCACATTTTATCACATGTTATCCATGACCTTTTATTGGATGAGGCTGCTGACCTGGTATGCTTTACGGAGACCTGGCTGGGAGAGGCCAGTGCTGTGACTTGGGCACAGGCACTCCCGGCCAGGTACTCAGTTAGTGAGCAGGTAAGGAAAAGTGGGCGGGGGGGGGCGGAGTGGCTCTGGTTCATAAAAACAATCTAACCTTGACCAGGAAGCCTATTCAGAACACAGTCCACATCGAGTGTATGTACCTAAGCCTGAGGTCCAGGGATAGCTTAGGGATTCTGTTAGTATACGGCCACCCCATTGTTTAACAGACTCCCTAACCGAGCTAACACAGCTGGTCTCAGAGTTGCTGCTGGAGTCGCCCAGACTTTTAGTTCTTGGCGACTTCAACATCCCAGCTTGCTAAATCTAACTGGCGCAGCTTGGGAGTTCATGGAATCCATGACAAACATGGGCCTATCCCAGTTGGTTGTCGGGCCTACAACTGTGCAGGTCATACCCTCGATGCGGTCTTTAGTATGGAACAAGAATATCCATGGGCGGAGGTTATTAAAACCTCCACGTTGTCATGGACGGATCATTTCCTGGTCAAGATGGAGCTAAGAGCCACTGTCTGCCCCACCGGGGGTGGTGGACTTATTAGAATGGTCTGCCCTCGAATGCTAATGGAACCAATTGGATTCCAGAAAGCCTTGGAGGGTTTAATGGTTGGTAATGCCGGTGATTCTGTTGAAGCTTTGGTTAATATTTGGAATACCAACCTCACCAAGGCTATCAACACAATCACTCCCAAACGTCCTTTCCAGCCTGCTCCTAACCATAAGCCCTGGTATTCAGAGGAGCTTAGGAAGATGAAGCAGGCTGGACAATGACTAGAGCGCACCTGGTGGAAGACTCTACTCTTATCCGACAAGACTCGTCATAGGAATTTCCTTGATTCTTATCGAGAGGCGATACGTGCAACGCAGAAGTATTTCTCCTCTGCACGTATTACGTATGCAGAGTTCTGTCCAGCAGAACTGTTTAGGGTGGTGGGGGAGCTGACGCAGATTCCACCTGTGCAGACCCCCTTACTCAACCCGACAACAGCCTGCTGTGACGCATTTAACATCCACTTTGCAGATAAAATCTCTTGGATAAGAGGCGTCTTAGATGCCAGTGTTATGACAGAATCAATAGACGAGGTGTCCAGCAACTCTGTTGATGAAATTTTATTGGATCAGCTTCAATCTGTGAGTATCAATGATGTGGACAAGCTCCTTGGTAGAGTGAGGAAGACAACCTGTCCCCTCAATCCCTGTCCATCTTGGCTGGCCACCCAAGGGGGTGACACATTGAGAGTAATCCTTAGGGATATTATCAATGCGTCCTTCAGGGAGGGGTCTGTTCCACCCTGTCTGAAGGAAGCAGCGGTTAAGCCACTCCTGAAAAAGCCTTCCCTGGACCCCTTGGACATGAACAGTCTCCTTGCTGCCTTTTTTAAGCCAGGTGATCGAGAGGGTGGTCGCTTCCCAACTCCAAGCTGTCTTGGATGAAACCGATTATCTAGATCCATTTCAAACTGGCTTTAGGACAGGATATGGAGTGGAGACTGCCATGGTTGCTCTGGCTGACGATCTCCGCTTGGGTATCGACAAGGGTAGTGTGACCTTGTTGGTGCTCTTGAACCTCTCAGCAGCCTTCAATACAATGGATCATTCCATCCTCTTGGATCGCCTGAGGGGATTAGGAATTGGAGGCACTGCCTTGCAGTGGTTCCATTCCTTCCTCTCGGGCAGATCCCAGAGGGTGAGGCTCGGGGATAGTTGCTCTACCAGAATAGAGCTTAACTGTGGCATTCCTCAGGGTGCCATTCTGTCCCCAATGCTATTTAACATCTACATGAAGCCTCTGGGAGAGATCATTCGGAGGCATGGAGTGCAGTATCAGTATGCTGATGACACTCAGATATACTTCTCCTTGTCTCAGTCGTCAGCTTTGACTTCAGATGGTGTCTCTCCTCTCAATGATTGTCTTAAAGCAGTAATGGACTGGATGAGGAAAAACAAATTGAGACTGAATCCAGACAAAACGGAGATACTAACAGTTACGGGCCCTAAACCAGGCCTGGGAATACAACTTTCAATCCTGGATGGAACTACACTCTCCTCCAAGGACTGTGTTCGCAGTCTGGGGGTGCTCCTGGACCCATCACTCCAGATGTCTAATCAGGTAAATGCGACGGTCAGGAGTTTCTGTTATCAACTTCGGCTGATACGCCAGCTGCGCCCTTTCCTGGAAACCAGGGACCTCGAAACTGTGGTACATGCACTGGTAACCTCCCATCTTGATTTCTGCAATCCGCGCTACATGGGGCTACCCTTGTGCTTGACTCGGAAACTTCAACTAGTTCAGAAGATGGCAGCCAGGTTGATTTCTGGTGTTTCCAGAAGAGAGCATATAACACCTGTGCTAAAAGCTCTCCACTGGCTGCCTATTAGTTTCACGGTACAGTACAAGGTGTTGGTTATGACCTTTAAAGCCCTACATGACTTGGGTCCAACTTACCTCTGGGACTGCCTCCTTCCGTACGACCCTCCCCGTGCACTTCGGTCCTCTGGGAGGAATCTGTTACAGCCTCTGAAAAAAAGGCTGTCGGTGACCTCCCAGAGGGCCTTTTCTGCTGCCGCTCCCAGATTATGGAATGGCCTGCCAGATGAGATCTGTCTTATTACCACCTTAGACAGCTTTAAAAAAGCTGTCAAGACGGATCTTTTCCAGCAGGCCTTTCCTGAATAACTATCCCGGCCCAAGACTCGGCTGTCCTTTCCCTCTGAGCTGCAACTGGATTTTTTTTTTAGTTATTGTATGTTTTAATTTTTTTCTAATTTAATATATTCTTAATTATTGTATGTTTTTAATCCTTTATAATTTAATATTATTTATGAGGTGGGTGGGCTAGGGTATTGTAATTATGGAGTTTTTATATTGTAAGCTGCCCCAATTGCGTTGCAGAGGGGTGGGATAGAAATAAAATTATTATTATTATTATTATTATTATTTGCTGCATCTGATAATCTCCAAAGGCTCAGTCCATTGCTCTCTCCTGTTAAAGTTTCCCCTGTTGCAGCAAAATTTGTTATCTCTGAATCCAGCAAACATATTCCAGGGTAGCCATGTTGGCCCTGCAGCAAAATAGGTTCAACACCTTGGACAGTTCTTTTAAAGCTGGCATTGAAAGCCAGAGCAGATTGGTGCCACAAACTACCCATGACTTTCTATTGCTGTTTCTTCACTATATGTTGTCTCTCTAGACAATGCAGCAGCATTTAATGATGGCTCAACTCATTAGTCCATTCTTCATGAAGCAGAACAATAGCATACAATGTTGTCCTATAATCTGATTTGGGTCTGATGAGAGTTCGTCATATATCCCATACCTTTAAGTCACAGTAAGCAGCGATATATCCTTCCTAGGTTGAATCCCCACAAGGGCTATATCCCAACTCCAATGAGTGATATCCTGCCCCCATTTGACCCCTGTTAGCATCGCACTCACTCATTTTAATCTGAACTCAAATTAGTCTTTAAAGCCACATATTTTCCCCACCCAAAGTCACATCGGTACCAAAAGGCGTTTCTACCATGTTCACATGTTCAATGTATCAGATTATTTTAGGTCACATGACTGTAGCAGCCATGAGGTTTTTTTTATTCCCAGCATGCATGCAAATATACGTATATCCACATATTCATATCAACCAATAGCTTTTCTTGTTATCCTGTCAATCTTACAACTCACCTGCCCTCCTATTAGATGGCATGTAGACAGCTCCCTCACAGCACTGGTTCCCATCTCGAGTAAGTTGACTCCTCAACAAAGCTGCCAAAAAGTTCCCCTCTTTTTTGGATGACAACTCTCAGAATCCCCCAGCCAGCCATGTAGTTCCAAAAACCCTCACAGAAGCACTTTCTTCAAGCTTTGGTCTTCAGCCACAACATTAAAACCAGAGAAAGCCTTACCAGAAAGTAATGGGTCAGTACCTTACTATGGTTCTTTTGTGACAGCTTATTTTAAAGGTGGGTCTACTCTGGAGTAAGTCACACTTTGTCATGTGAGGGGTTCACTGCCAAGGTCAACACAGTGCAAGCTTCCCACACCCCTCTGTCCTGAAGTAAGTCCCATTGACTTCAATTAGACATCTTCCCAGAGAAGTACATGAGTATTTACAGATTGGGAAAATGTGGCAAGTACAGTAGGACCCCCATATCTGTGTGTGGGGGGGTTGGTTTCAGGCCCTACTGTTGATAACAAAATCCATGGATATTAGCAAATGCCACCCACCACCACCACCCCGCCGGTGCCACCAGAGCCCTCCCAGGGGAAGGAACAGGGGAGGTGAGATCCCTCTTCCCCCCTGCCCCCTTCACCCCCATGGTTGCTGCCATGGTGACGGGAGCCCTCCCAGGGGAAGGGATGGGAGAGGTGTGATCCCACCCTCCCTTCCCCCTTCACCCCTGTCATCGTCATGGCGGCAACAGGAGCCCTGCCAGGTGAAGGGACGGGCAAGGTAAGATTCCTCCTCCCTTCCCCCTGCCATTGCCAACTGTGTATAATTGAATCAGATGGTTGGCGAATCAGCTGATATGAGGGTGCTACTGTAGTACAATTACTTTAGGAATAGTTGTAATTTTGCCTTTGATTGCAAGTGGCTGAAGTTATTCTTCCCATTGAGATTGGATAAATTCCTTCTGTTTTGAATGGTTAGGATTTTAGGGCAAGATTGCTTGTATATGGGACATAGAGAGCAATGGTATGTCAAATGCACAAGCCTTTGATACACTTGCACAGATGAAAATCCCACTGAATTCAATGGTGTTTACTGCCAGGTAACTATGTATGGCATCACAGTCTGACCAAATTTTTCAAGTGACATTTACAGAGCAATCCAATCTGTAACATCTCAAAAGTAAGTCTGATTGAGTTCAGTGAAGTCTACTCCTTTTAAGAACAATGTTTATTGATTGAGCTTGTCAGTCAATAAACTGACTGACAAGTTTATTGATTGAGCTTGTCAATTCTTGCCAGGCTCCCTCACCCTGCTTTCCTTCTGTAACCTCACAATAACCTGTGTGTGTGGATAGATCTGTCTGCCTGCCTGTGATGTGGTGGGAGAATTAAATGCCTTCTCATTCATTTTAGCCCACAATATTTAAAGTGACTCACATGATCTTCCTTCAAGATTAACAGGATTTAAAAAATATCCCTACAGAATGGAACAGCTAATTTGTAAACCTACTGACTCCAATCCAGCAAAAATCACAGCCCAATGCTTCCTATGTTTTTTGAATCTAATTCCTGCTGGGTCCAAAGGAATTTATTCTCCAAAAGACTGTAATCCTCTGCCCTCTTACTTGAGAGTAAGTCCCACTGAACTCAGTTGGACTTACTTCTGAGTCTCTCTCTCTGGCTTTTCTTCGCAAACGAAGATTCAGGAAGGACTCATCCCGCACTTTCTGCAAGCACGCTGATGACTAAAAAGGCCAATCCGAGATAAACAAGTCCAGTTGCAGAAAGCACAGCAGAAGGTCTCCTTGGGTGATGTTTCTGGGTTGTGATTCTTTCTGCGTTGGTTCTACTTCGGAGTAGGGACATATAAAATCACACTGTTAATGAACAGTAGGGCAGAAGCACTGAGCATTCATATTTTCCCTCTGGCCCTTAACTGGGCATAAGTGCCTGTGACAATGAACTTCACTTCCCTCCAAGTAAATGGGTTTAGAAGCATGACCTGATACAAAACGCCTTTGCTAGAACACAAGATCAAATTCCCATTGAGTTTAATAAAATATAACACACACACCAAAACAAGCAGAGAATCTCAGACCTTTGGTTATTTGAATATGCAGTTATATGCATAGATACACTGAATATTAAAAAAAAAAAAAAGTGACACCACACTTACCAGACAAGAATGTCAAGTTACCCATCCACCAACCTGTCCTGGCCTCACAAACATAAGGCAGAAAATAGACATTTTTTTAAAAAAGATATAAACAGTAAAACATTTACAACCAGCTTTTGTCTAAAACACAGTTAGTTAGATGGCCCTTGTACTCTCTTCCAACTCTGTGACTCTGTGATTCTAATGCTAGCTGCCTCTGTAAGAAATTTAGCAACAGCCAGGGTCACTTTTGGGAATTTGTCTTCCAATAAAAACCTAATGTAAAATTGATCTGAGTGGAAACATTTTTTTTGTCCTGTACCCTTTATAATAAGGCCCACCATTATACAATCCACCCATTAATGAGAAAGCTATACATTAAGGACTAAATCCACATTAGAACCATCTCTGAGCAGATGAAGGGAATGCTGTGGATGTAGTGTATCTTGATTTCAGTAAGGCCTTTGACAAGGTCCCTCATGTTATTCTTGCAAAAAAGCTAGTAAAATGTGGGCTAGACAATGCAACTGTTGGGTGGATTTGTAATTGGTTGACTGACCAAACTCAAAGGGTAGTCATCAATGGCTCCTCTTCATCCTGGAAAGAAGCCATGCCCGATGAGGAGCAGCTTAGGGAGTTGCGTATGTTTAGCCTGGGCTAGAGAAGGTTAAGAGGGGACATGATAGCCATATTTACATATTTTAAGGGATGTCATATTGAGGATGGAACAAGCTTGTTTTTTGCTGCTCCAGAGGCTAGGACATGCAGTAATGGATTCAAACTACAGAAAAAGAGATTCCATCTAAAACATTAGAAAGGACTTCCTGATGGTAAGAGCTGGTCGGTAGTGGAACCTGCTGCCTCAAAGTGTGGTGGAGTCTCTTTCTTTGGAGGTTTTTAAACAGAGGCTGGTTGGCTGTGATGGACCTGTCAGTCGAGTTTGCCTCAACATACAGCCTGGCTGCCTGTCACTGCCACCTTACTTCAGGTTCCACTTTTAAATCTCTTAACTGGACTGGTGTCTGAGTCTCCAGGTGACACTTCCTATGGCTAGATTAGGTATTAGTGTGATTTCCTTCGGTTGGCATAGCTGTTACCTTTTCTAGTGAATGTAATAAAGTACAATGAGTCTGTGAACAATTAACTAAACAAACTGGTTGGTTTATTATCTTCAAGGTTACAAACTTCAACTGTTCAATACTCTGCATATAACACTTTTCCTTTTCTTAATTTCACTTACTGTTACTCATTAGTGACAGTCTATTTCTATAAATATATATGTTAATACTTTAGTCTCTTGACTAAGTTAATCAAATTGCCTTCATACATGACACTCTCATTATCTCCCAGACAACAGACTCATCCTTGCTTTCTCTCACAACTCTCAACTTCAACTCTTAATTTCAACTGACTCTCTTAACTGACATTCACTCAGATCATACTCTCAGAACCCAATCGCAGCACAGTTTCCTGTGCTGGGATTGGATCCCACATTCTCTCATCTCATTCGCTCAGAGGCCCCTCTCATCACAGCTCCCTGTGTTGGGATTGGTTCCCTGATTCCTTCTTTTACATGCTTTCCAGCTCTAGTTCTCCACAATGGGCATCTGTCAGGCATGCTTTGATAGTGTGTTCCTGCATGGCAGGGTGGACTGGAAGGCCCTTGTGGTCTCTTCCAACTCTATGATTCTATGATTCTGTGGTGTATGGTAGATCCGCTAAATGAGAACTTGATAAGTTAAGACCTAAATTCCATTGATTTAATAGATCTACTCTAGCTGAGATTTGGCAATTGGAGTTAGGCCTAAACATAATGTTATTTTCTACTTACCAACATGAGTAACTGGCATTCCATAGTGTTGCAATCATCCAACCACATACTTACTGGTGGTGAATTTGCATATAACTTTGCAATCACAGGTTACCAAGTTCAGAATATAGACTGAGATCATCAGTCAGCTAGCAAGTATGACACATAACTTGATCAGTGTTTATCTTGCGGTCCTAATTAGTCATTTCCAAAATCTGGTTTACACCATTTAGTAATGCATTTCTGGATATTTCTTTAATTTCTGTGGCATGATTCAGCCAAAATTAAATTTCATGGTAGTCCCTCCAGATATGTTACAACAGTAGTCTAATGGCATTTTTCAGTTATACCAGCTATATAACCATTCCTGAATTATTTTGAAAGCATTTTATGAGGTGCATCCCTGATGACGGCTATTAATAACATGAAGAATTTCCCAAATGCTATTAGTGATGAGGAGTGAATTTGGAAAACACTGAAGACCAAGGTATTTGTGTTCATTCTGAGGACAAAGCTCAGGCTAAGATTCTGTTTGGGGCTTACAGGGCATAACATCCTAACAATAACCAAGAGATAGGGTAATAATATATAATCAATCAAATAACATGAAAATCCTTGAAATAGTTTGTGTTCACTTATTATCACATATCTGAACAAATATTATTGAATCCTTGCACCTATTGACAACAGAAATGCCGAACTAGTACATTACAACTCTCTCTCTCTGGCTTTTCTTCACAAACAAAGATTCAGGAAGGACTCATCCTGTGCTTTCTGCAAGCACGCTGATGACTAAAAAGGCCAATCTGAGATAAACAAGTCCAGTTGCAGAAAGCACAGCAGAAGGTCTATTTGTGTGATGTTTCCGGGTTGTGATTCTTTCTGTATTGTTGTTTGTCTTCAAGACTTGTTCGGCGTACGTTCTCAAATAAGGCTGCAGCATTGTGGATAGTACGTCTCCATGCCTCCTGATGTGAATCCAGGATGGACCATTGTTAGTAATCAATTTGACCGAGCCTGAGATGTTGTCTCAGGGAGTCCTTGTATCACTTTTTTGGAGTGCCCCTCTTACGCTGACCCAGGGTGAGTTCACCGTAGAGTACTAATTTTGGGAGGCGATGGTCCTCCATCCTAGAAATGTGCCCTGCCCAGTGCAGCTGTGTTCTCAGTATCATGGCCTCAATGATCCCGGCTTGCTCAAGGACAACAATGCTCGTCACATAGTCAGTCCAGTGTATATTTAGGATTGTGCATATACAACGCTGATGAAAGCGTTCAAGGAGTCGTAAGTGGTGGCGATAGGTGACCCATGTTTCAGACCCATAAAGGAGAATAGACAGTATAATGGCTCCATACACACTGATTTTTGTGCTTCGCCTCAGGTATTTTTTACTCCAGACTCTTTTGTAAAGTCTTCCAAATGTGCTATATGCCTTTGCTAATCTGTGATTGATCTCTTTGTCAGTTTTGGCATCTGAGGAGATGATGCTTTCCAGGTAGGTGAACTGCTGAATGGACTTAAGCACAGATTTGCCAACGGCAATCTGGGGATGATGATGAAAGCCTTCGACACTGTGAGTAGAAAAGGTCTGTGGCAGATCCTGGAAAGACTAGGATTACAACACTACTTATTATATAATACAGCATTCCAATTTGTGGTATGGTCTCACACAAAGTAGTAAATTCCAGTCCTTAAATAAACAGAATGGAAATGCTGAAACAGTAAATCAGTCCTGAAGTAATGATGAATAAATCATATATCCAATTAATCTTTGAAAATCTTCCCAATGACAGGCTTGTAGATCCCTTGAAAATATAACTGCTTTGCATAATTCAACAGTGGTAGATAAAGTACATAAAGTGAAAACAAGCCTTTCAGCAGTAATAGTTTGGTGAAAATTCCCCAAACCTTTCAGTAGAAGAAGCCTTTCTATAGTAGTTCAGCAATAGAAGCCTTTCATTAATAGTAAGTTTTTCAGTAGAAGCCTTTCAATATTAGTTTAGTAGCAGAAGGCTTCTTGTGAAAGAAATATGGGGACATCATGGGACCCATACTGGGAGAAAGGCTGTTGAGGACTTATTTAATAAAATAAATAAGTTAATTGATTTGCCAGGCTTCATCGAAGTTTCCTTCTTGTTCCATGTTTCCAAGAAATAATTGGCAATTGTCTTCCAAATTTTATAATTTTTGCCTTCAGTCCAACAGAGCAGACACAGCTTAAGTTGCCCATTTTATAAAGCTGAAACCTTGCCAATCTGTTCTTTGGCACTGAAGAGGCAAAAAAAGGGCCAGTGCAGGATTTGAGTCCAAGTCCCTGCACCACAAGAGAGGGAATTATGTTAATTTTTATGGGTGACACACACACGCTTGACTATTAGATTTCCCTGGAAACTACCTGAATAGTAAAATCCTCCATCCAGCTAGGAAGAGGTATGTACAGAGATGGATCTTGCTGATTGTTTTAAAGTGAATTAATGAATTGTTCTTATGCGTTTGTAAAAGAAGTAAACCAGGATTGCAAGATGGCATGCCAAACAAGAAATGTGGTATAACTAGACTGAGGAGGAAGAAAATATAAGTATGCCAGAGGACACCCACACCCACCCATCCATAAATATTGTGTGACACATAATTTTCAAAAGTATAACATTTCACCAACACATTGAAGATAGAAAAGTTTAGGAGGGGATGCCATCTAGAGAAAGGAGAGAAACTTGTATGGAACTTTTTTTTAAGGGGAAGTAAATCTGCACACCACATATTATCAAAAAGCAAATTGTTGCTCTTCTTCATAAGCTTGTAAAACACCCAATGTTTTCTATGCACTCTATAAAAGATTGTTTTTTTTAAAGATGCACTTTTCAGTAGACTTAGAAAACCAGCTTCTACTGTGTTCACAAATTCTGTCACTACCACATCCCTCTTCATGTGGAGCCTCCCTGAAAACTCCAGGAAGCTGCTTTTGACAGTTCTTGTTGAGGTTGGTGTGTTTATGCCCGGGGTGGGCAGCACATGGCCCACATACAGTCCCCTACTCATTTTTGTGGGCCCTTTGTCCCAAATCAATCATGGGGAAAAAATGGCTAAGAAAAGGAGACGTATGCTCCACGAAACTTCCAGGAAGTATAATTCTCCTTTAAAACAATATGCCCCCCCTCATGTACCTGGTTTTAAGTAAAACAAAAGAAACCCCCCAAAAACTCTTTTTTTCTGAAACCAGAAGTGGATTCCCATTCATTTCTGATTTCAGGAGGACGAGATGGCATGTCCTCTGGCTGGTAGCAAGAATGTTCTCTAGAGCCACTGAATCCCCACCCCTGATATTGACATACCAAACAGACACCCACACACATGGCATAACATTTTTCACGACCCTTTTTGCCTCATGTTACCAAGCATTCCCTATTCTAATTGGCACATTGCCTCCGCTGAATCCCTTTGGAGGTAGGTATAACCCTCTAATGTATCTCTTGTTCTGTAAGTTCCAACAGAATACAAAGTATCTCTTCTCCCCTCCCCATCCCCCCATTGACCCTGTAGCTTCTGGAATGGTGTTTACTGTCACCGGACAGCTGGCTTTCCTGACTCTGGCATCCATGGGCTCTGGGTGTGCTCTGACAGCTTTCAGGCAGCTCTTTCCTGACTGGCAAAGTGTGTCGTCATGCCTGTGCTGCAGCTGTCTTAGGGATGAAGAAGCTACTTTTGGGGTGCCAGACAGTCTGCCTGCTTTGCAATGAGAGACTGCCTGGATCCTCAGTAGCTTTTTTGGAGAGTGGAACTTTGCATTGTGGTTGGTTTTGTAAGGCAAAGGGGGAAATGGTTCTCTGAAGCTTCTGGGTGTAATGATCTGAGTGAAGCCATGTGATTTCTTCCAATTTACTAGCCTCTGGCAAATTATACCTGCGTTTGTAGATGAGAAACACATTTTTTTAAAAAGCAGTCAAAAGACTCTCAAACAAAGGGCTTTGTTTCTTTTTTTGCGGGGGGGGGGGACACCCAAAATTTTCTAGTTTGTAAATCACAGAATACTCTAGCTTCTCAAACAGACACACTGGGAAGTGTTTTAGGGTTTAGGTATGAGTATTTCCACCGAGGGGTGCATTGACACAGCTGCGAAGTGGATCAAATTGGCCTGCATTGCAACCTGACACCCAAAACACTCCATGAGTTATTTCTCTCACTTCAATTAGCACTGCTTATCCAATGCAGACATGCATCATAGGGAGACACAACATGCCTCCCTCCATGTTCAGGTCCATCCTTTTAGACTGGTCAGAGGCAATAATAGCATCAGAATTACTCATTGGTTTGTTTGTCACGTTTGTAGCTAGGAAATTCAATAGATGGGACTCTTGGATGCAATGGTGTGGTGACTGATTTTGAAGTACAGTCACTCATCATGACAATTCCCATAGTGATGCCACCAGGGAGACTCTAAAACTTCACACAATTGTATTGCTCTATACAACCAGTCAGTTCTAGTGTCTTTCATCTGCATCAGGAGCACTAGATCTGTAGAATTCATGGGTTAGAATTACCCATTCAAGACCAAATCATTGCTGACAATATAATATTGTTGCTGGGAAAACCCATTTTGCACACACCCCCACCAACTAGTATGAGGGCTGCACATAAGGTCCAAGAGAAAGCAGGGGTCTGAGGCAGATGGCAAATGATGTCATCATCCCAGCTAATTATAATGTACCAGCAATTTGACCCTACAAGCCCTGAGACTATCAGACCATCATTAGGACGGTCTTCCAACCAGGCCTTGGCTATACCCAAATATGCTTAGGTTTTGCACGATAGTATCAGAAGATCTTTCAGTATTTTGAAACAGATGTATTGTGACATTACCTGGGATGATTTAATGTACTTTTGTAATTTTATTGTAATTACGTGGTGACTGCAATCCTTCATTGGGAGCAGTACATTGGCATACAACTACATCTCTGTAGTGCTACCCTCCCCAAACCCATCTTTTTTTTTAATACAATAGAAAAAACCAATAAAAAGTGGCAAGGAAACAACATATTGAAATGGAGGGCATGAACATGCAATATCATTGTACAATCCTGCACATCTTAAATTATTTGGAGGATATCAGACCACAACATCAAATGGAAGGATGGCAGCTGAACAATTGCACTGTGTGTTAATAAAATCAATAAAGGGAAACCATTTCTCATAAAAATGATACTTTGTTTTATTGTAATAGGTAATAATTCATTTTATCCAATAGCTTCTCCATTAGCCATTGATCCCAAACTCTTTTCCATCAAGTATCCAAGGACACAAGCCCTGTCTTCCAAATTTTGGCCAATTCAAGTCAAGCTGCCATCAAGAGAAAAACAATCAAAGTTCTGTGTCTTAAATGTTTATTACTAGTGGTGTAGATTGAAAGTAACAGGAGAGCTGGACAGAAGTTGGTTTTTTTGTTTAGTAATTAAAGCAATCAGATTGAGCATTTCATGCCAAAAAGAATTAACTTTGGGGCAGTCAATCCACATGTGATTATATGTCTCTGGGACCAGACATCCCCGGCAGCATAAAGGCGACAAGGTTTTTACCATCCATGATAATCTGATAGGGGTTATGCACCATTTGTGTACCAACTTTAAAAAATTATCTCTGGTCAAGTCTGATCTTGATTTTAATGGGGGAGACAACCAAATAGTGGCCCGTTCAGATTTAGATATTAATATATTCAGGTTGCCCTCCCAGCTTATTTTAGAGCTGATAGGGTCTTGGTAACTATCTTTCAATATATATTGATAGAAATGAGAAACTAGATCCTGATAGTATTGCCAGAAAGATCACTGCACAACAATTCAAAGGGGGTCATAGATCTTAATAATTCCTGCTTTTGAAGGAGAGTAGAGGTAAATGCCTTAATTTGGTTAATTTGTTACCATGAGACTGACAATGAATCTAGGGTCGATATCAGGTCATCAGCGGATCTAGGTTTACCGTTGGTAAAAAGATCTTTAATCAGGTACATCCCTCTGTCTTCCCAACCCTTATATTGCTGCATTTTATCTGGATGGAAAAATTGGGATGGTACAGAAATGGATATATAGGTGACAAATCTTTTAAAACCCATCGTTTAAGCCATACAGCCACCCCAACATGGCCATTTCCATGTTGTTAGAGGCTCGAGTCACCAATGAAGATGCACCCAGCTATTTTCCAGTAGCTGGACATATGCTAGTCTGTGATCATAATAAATAATATCTATCTATCTCATACCTATCTGTAGCTGGACATACTGCAACAGGCATTGCAGGGCAACCCCTGGATGTCCTCAGGAAGTGATGGAGACCTACCCCCTCTCTCCAACAATATGGAAATGGCCATGTTTGGGTGGTTGCATCACTTAAAAGCAGGGTTTGGGGGAAATTTTGGTCACTGTGGGGTCGATAAAAAATTCCAACCTCTATAACAACAAAAGAAAGAAAGAAAGAAAGAAAGAAAGAAAGAAAGAAAGAACAGTTGCAGTGGTGTAAATCTGATCTGCACCATCAAAACAGGATTCTGGCTGTTGTGGGACAGGGCTTTGAAATCTGCAGATATGAGTAGTTTTATAGATGTTTATAAATAAATAAATAATAAAATTGTAATTTGCTCAGACACAATTAAACTTTGAAAAATTCTCTAAATCTCAGTTTAAAATATAATGTTAAATCATGTTTGAAAACGACAGCAACAACAATGTCTTACATTCCCCTTAAACTGCTAGGCAGTTTTTCTCAGGATTTTGTTGAACAAAGCTGCTGTCAGGAAATGTGAAAGAGAATACTGGATCTCAAAAGCAGAGTAATGAAACTGGCAAGGCAGAAGCTGAAGAACAACCAGTCCCATCTCCCCTCCACGCACACACCCCAACAGGGTCAAGCAGAGAAAACAAATAAGCTTAATCTTCTTTACAAAACATGTAAAAGTAGATTTATTTACAATACAACATAGTCAAACATTTGGTCTAATGGAAGAAAGGCAAAAAATAAGAACATGGCTACAGATTGTAGTGATGCAGAAGACGGTATGGAAAAGCAAAGAGGAAGTCTTCAGGTAAGCAAACCAGCAGTTACTAGGCATGCAATGATTCCTAATTCTAACCTTATTAACCTTTTCTCAACCCTAATAGAGAATGTGATAAGAACTGCAGTTAGAAGGCTATAAAAATGATTTGCATTTAGCAAGTAAATCTTTAACAGGAAGCAAAACTCACTGAATTTACTGCATGTCTTGTCCTAAATCAAAGGCACAAGACTCTACTACATATCTTTTAGATGTACTGGTAAGGCTCCAACATAGTTTTTCCACCGAGAGGACTGCTTCTATCAGCATAACTGGAAGGGGTGCAATTCTCCTGTGTAACTCCTTATCCACCATCTAAACCTACTCTAGAAAGCTGAGGTTGGGGAAACCTGCACAGATCTATGAATGACAGGTTCATCCATTTACTCCATGTTGTAAGATGATATTTTAAACAATAACATAAAAATGAATAACAGCAAAATCCACGAGAGGGTCTATTTCTTCTATATTGATAATTGCTTAAGTTAAAAGCTGATCTACTTCTGCAATTGCATCATCATCATCATCATCTTGCAGTCATGCCATACAACTGTATAAACAATCTTTCTCATGCAGGTGTTTTTATCTTGAGAGTATAAAGACTATTTGGCATAAAGGGATTAAAATATCCAAAGAATGGAGGTGGTGGCTCCTGTGTGCATGCATCTCTCTCTCTCTTCTAATATATAACACATTTTGGCATTATTGTGAGAATACTGACGGGATACCTCAAAAACAAGAATGCAGATACAGGGAAGCTTAACAATGTGAAAGGTTGCAAGAACACTCATTTCTACAAATGTCACTCAAGATAATTTGTCAAAAGCATGACAGGTTTTTTAATGGATCTACAAAGCAAAGGACCACAGTATTCAGCCTAACAGCATTACTGCCATAGTAGCAGCAGTAAGAGTGGTAACATTTGTAGAATTATATCCTTTTTTTAAAGGGAAAAGTTTAATAATAAGGAACCACACGTAAGAAGGAGTAGTTTTAACTTGTGTATAACCAATTAAACCAAAGATTTGATAGGAACCTGGAGCAAGCAGGGGGAGATACATCATGATTCGTGAACTCTTCACACTGTCTCTCCTAATTACAGAGTTCTGAAGTAAAGCCCAATATAGGGACCATTTCACACCACGCCATTATAGCATAATGATTCTACTTTAACTGACACAGAGGCTTACCACATAATGAGGTAAAGCAGCCAGGAAGGTTCTGCTTTCTGTGCTGCCTTACTGCATGACACCATCATTCTGGTGTTCTGCTGTTCTGATCCCATGGGAGACCAAGGTAAAACTGTGTCTTTTTTCAAATGGACTTTTCCAGTTAGCAAAAAGACATGGCTTAACCTCAGTCTCCCATGGACTGGAATGGAAGAACAATGACATTGTGCAGTAGGGTAGCACAGAGGACGAAACCTTCTGGCTGCCCTGTCATTTTAATTCAGTGTGCAGTAACCCTCACAGTTCCTGCAGTTTACAATTTAAGAAAGGGTACTTAGAATTCTCTGCTAGAAAGCTCTAGTGCCTCTAACCAAACTACAAACACTAGGATTTCATAGGATGCAGCCATGGCACTTTAAATGAAATTGATAGTGCTTTAATTCTGTAGTGAGTGTGAAAGGGCTCCTGCTGCAGGCAGCTTTGCACCTGGTCTTGTTGGTTTCCTCTAACTTCAGCATTCTCATAGCCATCTGATGAACATACCCTTTAAATCCCTCCAAATAGCCTTTATCTATTGTCTCTATCTCAGCTGGGAACAGGATAATAATTAATCTATGAAAGTTAGAGAAGAAAGATAGATGGCTGTGGTAACAGCACCTCCTACCACAAAAGGTGAAAACCAACACGACTAAAGGAGTTAAATGAAAGTGATGCTGTTGGGAAGATCTTGGCCATACACATGCAAGTGGCATGTATGTAAACAATATACTACATTTCATCATTCCCCAGTCTGAGACGCTGGCAGGAAGGGACAGGTCACAAGGCCATTATGAAATGGCTATTTAGAGAAGTCTCTTAATTCTTATAGACCATATGTTTGGACTTGTGCAAAGTAGGGATGCCTCAGGGAGAAGTCATTTGGCCATTCAGTCAGTGAATCATTTGAATAAACAAACAAGCAGGTGTTACCAACCCCTATGACTTTGCACATTGCTTCAGTCTCATTACACGCCCTGGGAATGTAGCCACACAGCAAGCAAAAGGTTTTTCCCTACTATCACATTGAGGTTTAGTATGTTAAGGGTGAGGTGTAAAAAGGACAAGCAGTTTAACAGGAGGTTTTCTTGCAGAATACCCATGTGAAAGAATTGCAGTTACAATTAACATTTCAGTTGGGAGGTTGGTACAGCATAAATTTACTGACATGGATTTCATCTTCATGTATTACTTTTTCAAAATGTACATATTTTTTCTCTGAGGGCTGCATTTTCCAATGGGTGTCAGGCAACAGGTCAGAGCTGGTACCATGCATACTTGCAAACATTTGCACAGGCAAACACATACATATGATAGTACAAACACACCTGTGCATATACGCCGGATGGGGAAGAGATGCACAAATTAGGAGAAGACAATGTATTGAAGTAAAGATTAAAATTACCACTACGCCTGAAAAAGAGGTAAAATATTGACAACCTTGAGTGAGGCTTTTTTTGTATGAACCTCAAGTAGTCTATATAGGAATCTGTCCACACTACCAAATGGCTTACCTTAACACTTTCCGAAGGAACGTTGCTGCATGGAGCCTTCACAGCCAGCAACTGTCACTCCGAGCAGCAGCTCAGAGCAGGCCTGGAATGAAGCCTTGTGTTGGCATTGCCATCATGAGACTTAGGCTGAGATCTGGCATGATTTTCATGCCAGAGCTTGGGGCAAAGTCTTGTGTGAATCCAAATCCTGCAAGACTTCTTGTGAAGATCTGGCAGGCTTATAAGGGCCTCTGTATGTAGTAGGCAGCCATTTTTGTTTGGCCAGACCTTCTGCATGAGTGGATTGTTCATCGGTAGGTACCCATTCAATTTAGGCCATTTCACTGTGCAGCCTGCCTGGGCAAAGGTATAGAGGTAGGTTGGGGGGTGTTTGGTGGTTTGGGTGAGGTGGGGGATACACCCAGCTCCTTCTCTTTATTTTCTTTCTCCCCTTTCTCTTCTTCCCTTCCTTCCTTCCTTCTCCTTGGTGTACAGAGGCTGGGTGAGGTGTAGTTGGAATTTGGTTTTTGGGAGGATAGTGGCAAGAGGGACATCTAATTCTCTCTCATTCTTTGCTTTTTCTTACCTCCTAATTCCTGGTGCTTCTGGACCCTTTTTTTAAACTTCCTTTCTTTTCCTCCCCTTTCTTTTCCTTTTCTTCTTCTTTCCTAACCTATCTTTCATCTCTCCTTTTCTCCCCTGCCTTTCTCTTTCTCTGGTCCTTGCAATACTCACCACACCCACCCTGTCCTAATTTTTTCCCTTTAATGTGTGCAAGCCAGCCAAACCCATGCTGAGGCCACCCGCCTTGCAGCTGATTGTTGCCATGATGGCCACATAGCACCCACCTCATCCTATTTTCCCTCCCTAGTGTGGTGAGATGAGCCATCTCTGCTTCCCCTCCCCCCAACGTCACTGTCGCCACCTGGTGCCCTTGTAACAACCCATTTAGGCCCTCATAGGAAGCCCCCTTCACCACCCCTCACCATCAATACTGCCCTGCCGCCTCTGTTTTATTGCACTGGTGCCCCCAATGGCCCTCCTTTTCTGATCCTTATAGTTGTTTAATATTAATCAATTTCATATAAGTTACCCTTCAACATGGTGTAATTATTGTCTATTATTATTATATCCTGAAACAACATCTCAGGCTTGGCCAAATTGATCACCAACAGTGGTCCGCCCTGGCCTCACATCGGGAGGCATGGAGATGCACTATCCACAATGCTGCAGCCTTATTTGAGAACTCACGACGAACAAGTCTTGAAGAGAAACGACAACGCAGAAAGAATCACAACCAAAAACATCACCCAAGGAGACCTTCTGCTGTGCTTTTTGCAACCAGACTTGTTTATCTCGGATTGGCCTTTTTAGTCATCAGCACGCTTGCAGAAAGCACGGGATGAGTCCTTCCTGAATCTTCGTTTGCGAAGAAAAGCCAGAGAATATTATCATTATTGCCATTTTTGTAAGTCATCTTATTAATCTTATGGCAGTTCTTTCATTTTTAATTTTTTTAAAATAAGCTTTTAATTTTATCCTTCAACATACAGTGGGCTTCGATATCCACAGGGGTTCGGTTCCAGAAACCCCTGCAGATAGTAAAAACCATGGATGGTTGAGTCCCTTATTAGTCAATGGGTGCCACCATTTTAGGAATGGGGAACTGCCATTTTAGTTATGGACACCACCATGTTAGGTATGCAGTGCCACCATTTTAGGTATTGGCATTGCCATTTTAGGTATGAAGCATGATAATCCACAGATGCTCAGATGTGCAGATACAGAACCCACAGATACTGAGGGCCTTCTGTAATATCATTATTGGTCATTATTATCCTTCACCATCATATACTTCTTGACTATTATTATATTTCTATTTATTATTGCAGTTATTCTCTGTAATTAATATTTTTATTCTTTCTTTCCATATATCTCTCAATATTATTAATGTTGTTGTTAATTACTTAATTTTTAGTTGAATTCTGCATGCCAATTAATTTATTTCTATTGTTACCCTTTGAATTCTGCATGCCAATTTTTTTCTATTATTACCACTTGGCTTTGATGTTTCCTTTGGCTATTACTATCTTTACATCAGCTTACTTTGGGGGGAGGAAAGCCCCGTGGTGCCTAGAGGGATGGAAAAGGGGGGATCTGCAATCAAGGTGGATGCAGATGACCTCATCTCCAACTGACCGTTTGGATGGGTCTCACAGATGGCCTGCAATCCCATTTGAACATTTGCTGGTTTGGAAATCATCGGGCCACATGTCCCCTCAATCTTACTTTGCCTACACATTGTCTACCCAAGGAAGATATTTGTTATGGATGTATCTAATTTGTAATTGTAGTAGTTGCATTAAAGTTTGTGGCCATCTTATTCAGCCCATAATATGATGTCCAGCCTCTTTGTTTTGGTGCAACTTTGTATCTGATGTAATCTGTTAGAGTCTTAATTTTTCTTCTTTGCCCCCTGATGAAATGTTATTCCTATTTAGTTGTAGTCAAAAACACAGTAATGTTAGTCTGTTTCAGCACAAAAATATATAAAGGAAACCTGTAAAACCTTTGAAATTGAGAAAAAGTAATAAGCCTCCATTGGACTCCAATCCATTTCATCAGGGACAGTGATGGAGTCCACAAAAGCTTATGCTAAAATTTTTTCTCAGTCTTAAAGATTCTGTGGGACTCCTTCTATTGTTGTATTTAGTTGCACATGTTACAAATAGGACTCTGAAAAGCCTACTATCCATTCAATACTCTGAATCTAAGAAATAAATAAGTACCAGTAATATCTCTCTCTCCTATGCAGTGATATATATTGATGCTAGAATAACACCTAATTAATGTACAGGAAAACTGATTCCTACTGTTTCAAAGCACACAGGACTCCTAAATAACATACTGTAGTGGATTTATGATATCTACTGCAGATTATATTTATTGTATTATATTGCATCATATTTATAAAAATATTTCTATCCCTCCCTCTATCAGGAGGTCTCAGGGTGGCATATGATTAAAACAAGGTAAACAGTTTTAAACAATTCCAGGTAAATACTGAACAATTCAAATGGGGGTGGGAGACCATATTCAATAATTCACCAGGTTAAAACAGCAGAAAAGATTTAAGTAGTTAAAACCTTGTCCAGGTATACTTTTAAAAAATAATAAGCTTAAGTCTCAAAGGCTTTAACAAAAAGCCAGGTTTTAACTTGGCACCTAAGAGAGACCAGGGCTGGCATCACCTGGGTCTTCAAAGGAAGAACACTCCACAACTGGAGCATCATGGCAGAAAAATCCCTCTCCCATGTTATTTCATATTTGGTTCCCACTAGTGGGACACAGAGCAGGGCCCCACCAGTAGATCTCAGTTCTTGGGCTGGTGTGTGTGTGTGTGTGTGTGCACGCGCGCGTGCGTGTATAGAGGAGGGAGAGGGAGAGGGAGAGAGATGCTTTTTCAGGTATCAAGGTCCCAAGCTGTTTAGGGCTTTGAATCATCACCAGCACCTTGAATTTAGACTGGAAGTAAATTGGCAGCCAGTGCAGCTCTTTTAAAACTAGTGTTCAGTGTTGTCTATATGATACGATCTTGCTAATGGATTTTGTACTATCTGTAGCTTCCAAGTCCTCTTCAAGGGCAGCCCCACATAGAGCCCAATCAGAGCTATTATTGTAGCCTATTCAGGAAGTTGCTAGAGTGTGAACTACTGTGGCTATGTCATCCATGTCCAGGAAAGGTTAGAGCTAGAGTACCAGTCAGAGCTGGCACCAAGCACTCTGAGCCATGGATTCCACCTGGGTAGGTAGGCAAGCAGGCAAGTAGTCTACCTATCTGTGTATGACCTAAGGACTTGCAGGTATGAATGATTGGATCCAGTCTGAACAGACAGATGAAATATTCCTATGCACCCAAAGCTGCCCTCTGTCCTTAGTGAGAGTGAGACAGTTGCTTCAGGTACCTGATTTTGGATGTCATGAAAGAGCAGGAAATTGTTTATGTATTTATTTTAAAAATATATTATTTTTATTCCACATTTACTACCTGTGGGTTGGAGGTGGCCTTGTGGGAATTTTGCCTCAGGTGCCAAAATAACTTTTGATATTCTGCCTTTGGAGACTATTCATTTTGACTGGGGTATTTTCCTCCATTTGCTGTCTTGCAGCAGGTAGCAGCATATCAGGGCCTTCCTGATCCAGGGAATGAGATCCATACATAGAAACAGGCCTTCCATTCAGGCATATCTCCCTTGAACTGAGAATTAGATTTTCAGATGCCTCTTTCAGCCTCTTGCCGCACAAGCAGCCTCCGGTGCAGTAACGAGGCTACAGCGCAGCAAGGGGTCCATTTCGGACGACGCCGTTTCTCTCTTGGCATCGTCCGTGACCGTTGCAGCTAGCATTGGAGGTGGACGTGCTGTTTTTTACTCACGGACAACTTCCGTCAGTACTCAACTTCCGTGAGTGAAAAACAGCACGGCCGCCTCCAATGCTAGCCGCAACAGTCACAGACGACACCAAGAGAGAAACGGCATCATCCAAAATGGACCCCTTGCCGCGCGGCAGCCTCGTTACTGCACCAGAGGCTGCTTGTGCGGCAAGAGGCTGAAAGAGGCATCCAAAAATCTCCTCTGTCCACATTCTAGCACAACTACTCAGACCTCAGACAACTACATTTTAAAAATAATTACTTATAATCCCAAGACTCAAAAGTCAGTTAGTTACTGCTATAGTTACACTTAAGCATACTTACACCTTTAAATAATTGTTTAATGCCCTTAATTAAAGGCTGCATTAATAGGAGTATAGTTTCTAGCTCAAGGGAAGTAATAGTGCCACTCTATTCTGCTTTGGTCAGACCTCACCTGGAATACTGTGTCCAATTATGGGTACCACAATCAGGAAGGATATTGAGAAGCTGGAACATGTCCAGAGGAGGGCAACCAGGATGGTGGGAGGTCTGGAAGCCATGCCCTATGAGGAGCAGCTTAGGAAGCTGGTCATGTTTAGTCTGGAGAAGAGAAGGCTGAGAGAAGAGAAGGAGATGAGAGGTGACATGATAGCCATGTTTAAATATTTGAAGGGATGTCACACTGAGGATGGGGCAAGCATGTTTTCTGCTGCTCCAGAGACTACAGGAAAAGAGATTCCACCTAAACATTAGGAAGAACTTCCTGACAGTAAGAGCTGTTCAGTAGTGGAATACACTGCCTTGTAGTGTGGTGGACTCTCCTTCTTTTGGATTTTTTAAACAGAGGCTGGATGAACATCTGTCAGGAATGATTTGATTGTGTATTCTGGCATTGTGGGGGGTTGGACTGGATGGCCCTTGTGGTCTCTTCCAATTCTATGATTCTATCATTGTATGATCAAGGAAGTATTCCCCCCCACACAAAAAAACCCTCTTTATATATCTTCTGTATTCGGTGAAAAGAATGACAAGCCTCACAGTACAAAAATCCAGTTTATGCCTATCTAACCAGCACTAAAAAGGAGTAGCTATGGACAGCAAATTCTGAGAGAATTCAAAATTTGCCCTTTTGCATATTAGCAGTAGTCATGATGATGGTGATGATGATGATGATCCTGGCAGCAATTTAAAAATGTTACTTTACAAGGATATTATCTTGTTCAATTTTTCTACTAGGAAGAATGTAGCTATAACACTGATTTTACACACGCAGGCCCTCCCAGCCGGGTATTCTGTCAGTGAGCAGGTGAGGGGAAGTGGGCAGGGGGGCGGAGTTGCTCTGGTTTATAAGAATAATCTGACTTTGACCAGTATACTTGTTCGGAACACAGTCCACATCGGGTGTATGTACCTTAGCCTGAGGACCAGGGATAGTTTGGGGATTCTGCTAGTATACCGACCACCCCATTGTCTAGCAGAGTCCCGAACCGAGCTGACACGCCTGATCTCAGAGTTGCTGTTGGAGTCGCTCAGACTTTTAGTTTTGGGCGACTAAAACATTCCACTCGAGACCAGTTTGACAAATCTGACTGGTGCAGCTTGGGAGTTCATGGAAACCATGACAAACATGGGCCTATCCCAATTAGTCGCCGGGCCCACACATTGTGCCTTGTCATACCCTCGATGCGGTCTTCAGTACGGAACAGGAATATCCATGGGCAGAGGTTATTAAAACCGCCGCATTGTTATGGATGGATCATTTCCTGGTCAAGACTGAACTAAGAGTCTCTTACCACCCTTCCAGGGGTGGTGGACCCATTAGAATGATCTGCCCCAAAGGCTAATGGAACCAATAGGATTCAAGAAAGCCTTGGAGGGTTTAATGGTTGGTAATGCCGGTGATTCTGTTGAAGCTTTGGTTAATATTTGGAATACCAACCTCACCAAGGCTATCAACACAATCGCTCCCAAGTGTCCTTTCCAACCCGCTCCAAACTGTAAGCCATGGTATACATCAGAGCTTAGGAAATTGAAGCGGGTTGGATAACAACTAGAGCGCAACTGGTGGAAAACTCGACTCTTATCCGACAGGACTCGTCATAGGAACTTTCTTTGGTCCTATTGAGAGGCAATATGTGCAACGCAGAGATCCTTCTCCTCTGCATGTATTGCGTCAGCAGAGTCCCATCCAGCAGAGCTGTTTAAGGTGGTAAGGGAGGCGACGCAGGTTATACCTGCACAGACCCGTGCTTAACCCAACAACGGCCTGCTGTGACGCATTTAACAATTTCTTTGCAGACAAAATCTCTCGGATAAGAGCTGACTTAGATAATAATAATAATAATAATAATAATATTTATTTATACCCCACCCCTCTGTTAAAACAATCGGGGCGGCTTACAAAAATTAAAATACAATACAGATAAAATCCCCAAACACCCCCACCCCCACCCTCCCCCATAAAAAAAATTAAACAATTATAAATTAAAACCAACTGATCTAAAATCACATTTAAAAACAATAAATACAATAAAATACAATAAATGGCCAGCGGACTAAAAGAAGCCAGGATACACCAGCTGTGCCCTTTCCTGGAAATAAAGGACCTTGAGACTGTGGGGCATGCACTGGTAACCTCTCATCTAGATTTCTGCAGTGCTCTGTACATGGGACTACCCTCGTGCTTGGTCCGAAAACTTCAGTTGGTACAAAATATGGCAAATAAAATTATTTTTTAAACCTTTGTAATTTATGGCGTTTTAGTTATTATTATTTTAATTATTGTAAGCCACCTTGAATCTCATCTTGGGAGAAAGGTGGGGTAAAAATTCAATCAATAAATAAAAAATAAAAATAATTACAAGTAACTCATTTCCAGTAAAATTACTTCCAAGTTCTACATCTAGTCACATTTAAGTAAGACCATAAGGAGCACCCTATTGGATTAAAACAAAGGCCTTTGTAGTTTGGTTACCTGTTTCACACCATGGCTAACCAGGTTGTCCTGGGATGCTCAAAAGGGTGCAAGACATGAAGGCACATTCTACATCTGTCCAGCACTGGATGGTGACTGTAGCTTTTCAATAGAGGCCAAATGTGTAACTTTTAAAATGAAAAGCAGCTGCTGAAGAATACAATTTAGAAGAAGCACGGGTGCAGGCAAGGGGTATTAACACATTTCCACTAGGCCAGTTTTCCTCTTAAAATCGCACCTAAAAATCTTCTTTTTCTACCACAGAAGAAAATATGTGGGACATCTATTTTCCCTGGTGAAGAACTGAAAAGAGCCATCAGGGGAAGGGTTAAGTTTCCCTTTTCCAATTATTCTTTCTCTGTTCCAAGTTACAGACTCCAGCAGTCACTTTTCAATTAAAAAAACAACAACTAACACCCTCCCCCCACAACTTTATATAACATGTAGGTTGGCCCTCAGCTGAAAGTCATGATGATGTGTTTAGTACAAAATGTGGTGGGAAGCCAAACAGTATGCATACGTTTATGTACCACCCCAATGTCCTTATGTACTGAAGTTATATTACTGCAGTAGCAAAAATGTATGTGTGTATGTATGTATGTATGTATTAAAATATTTACCACCCTTTGTCTGAAGATATCAAAGCAATCTGCAATAAAATCAACTAGATCAATTTAAAACAGTGTAAACAATTAAAATGTTTTTTTTAAGGCTAAAAACACACAAAGCAACAGAGTTGACAAAGTGAGAGGCAGCTGCAAAAGAGGAAGACCATGTTACAGGTGGAAAAACTCCATTAAAGAAGCCTTAACTGAGCTTACAATTATATTTATTTATTTATTTATTTATTTATACCCCGCTCTTCAGCCACAAGGCTATCAGAGCAGCTTACAAATTTTTTTTAAGCAATAGCAAATTTACACATCTACACTGCATTAAGCAGTTTCCAATGTGTGTTAGCTAATTGCCCCCACAAACTGGGTACTCAATTTACCAACCTACGAAAGGATGGAAGGCCTGAGCAGAGCTGTTGATGACAAGGGCTGCACACAGACTGCAGAAATAATGCAGTTTGATGCTGCATTATGGCTCTGCAACTGCCATGGCTCAATGCTATGGAATTCTGAGGTCTGTAGTTTTGCAAGTTATTTAGCCTTCTCTGACAGAGAGCTCTGGTGCCACAGCAAACTACAAATCCCAGGATGACATAGGATGGCGCCAAGGCAGTTAAAGTGGTGTCAAACCGCATTATTTCTGCAGTATGTCAGCAGCCTGGAGGTCTCTCATTCATAGGGTCACCATAAGTTGAAGTCAACTTGATGGCAAACAACAACAGTAGCAACAATACCACAGAAACTGGCTAAACAATTTAATAAGTTAAAATAAGACAGATTAAAACTGGTTAAATTGGTCTAAAATGATTTAAAACTGTGTACATGTGTGGACTTGTATACAACCGATTAGTCCCCCAAAACTTTAATAAACAGCCATTTTTTAACTTAGCTTTGGAAATGACAGCAACCTTGGTACCATTTGGGCCTCTAAGGGGTATTCCATAACTGGGATGCCACCGCAGAGAAATTGTCCCACAAACTACTGAAAACCACTCTCGCCACAGTGCCACAAAGCTAAAGAACAAGCAGATATTTTCTCTAGCTTGCCTCCCTGGCCTGCAAGCCTTTAAAAATACCACAGCTAATACTATGGGTGAAGCAGAAGATTAATTCCTATGCCACCTGGCAACAAGCTGTGGATTAAAGCAATACCCTTAATGTTGGCCTAATGCTCTGTGAATACCATGCTCAAATGCCAAAACAACTGGCTGCTAGTTTAAACAATGAACGACGTGTTGCTCTTGTTAGCCAGTGCTGTTAAATTTTCATGTATTTCTTCCTCTGGTATGCAAAACTCATGCAATGTGAATAATCGCTCCGACAGAGAGGAGAAAAAGACAGCAAACCTGTTCAATTAAAGCCCATTATCAGAGCCAGCTGTTAAGGCCCCATGAACACCAGTGGCTTTAGCAAAAGTAAATATCCTTAGCGAAAGAAGGCAGACACACTCTGCCTTTGGAGGCAAGACAAAGATTTCAGTCTTACTGTATAAAAAGGGATCCTTTGTCTTAGCCTGGATGTTAGAACAATGCAAAGCTCACAAAATTAAGTGCCCAGTAAGTGTAATATTCCACAGGAGGTAACCCTACAGTCTCTAGCCTGCTGCTGCAGGAAGTGAAATCCTGTAACACAAATCTTCATGCAACAGCGTGTCTGAAGCTTCTCTTCATGATATCTACTCTGTTCCTTGGTTTTTCCTCCATAAAATGAAAGTAAAGTCAAGTCAAAATGAAATAATAAGCTACACAATAAACTCATCAACATCATGAGTTGTTTTCAGGGCAACTTGTGATGTGATAAAGGGGTAAAGTTGGCTGTTGCAGTGTTGTAGCAAGAAGACCTAAATCCAATGTCACACTAGTATCCATCCTCAGCACAATTTTTTCTCCTCACACTTCTGAGCTTCCTGAAAATCTACTCTAGAGTAGGTTTTGTTATTGTTGTGTGCCTTGAAGTCATTTCCAACTTATGCTGACCCTAAGATGAAGCTATCATGGGGTTTTCTTGGTAAGATTTGTTCAGGAGGGGTTTTGCCTTTGCCTTCCTCTGAGGCTGAGAGAGTGTGACTTGCCCAAGGCCACCAGTAGCTTCAGTCCCAGGCTGAACAAGGGGTTTTGAACCTTGGTTTCCCAGAGTCCTAGGACTTTATCAGACAAGCCAAATCTCACAAAAAAGTGTCATTTAGGACATGATGACAACACTAAAGGCAAAATTATCAGACATCCTCGTTGCTTACCCATTCCTGCTGCGTCGTGCTGGCGCGAATGAGGTGTCACTTTTTACTGACAGGCTAAACCATCAATAAAAAATGATGCCTTATTCATGCCAGCTCGACACAGCAGGAATGGGTAAGCGACAACGTCATCTGATTATTTCAGCCATTTCTGCTGTTGTCATGTCCAAATGCTGTGGTTTTTGCCATGTCTGATAAAGTCCTAAGTCCAATACTCAAACCACGACAGCTCCATCATGTCTAGGCCCAGAAGCAGATCAAAGTCCCTCCACTCCAACTGCCATTGCCCACAAGTAGAGAAGAAGAGGCAGGCACAGCTCCATCCTGCTTAGTTCCAGAAACAGATGAAAGGCCCTCCATCCATCCCATCTGCCACCACCCTGCCTTAGGAGGGAGAAAAGAAGACTCAATCCCCTCCTCCACTGCCACTCCTTATGGGTTCTGTCTTATTTAGATTGTAAGCCTGAGGGCAGGGAACTGTCAAATTAGCAATTTGTAAACCACTCTGAGAGCCTTTGTGGCTGAAGTGTGGGCTATAAATACTCTGAGTAAAATAAATAAATACACCAGTTTTTCTAAATACATTGGACAGCAACTCATATAATACCTAGCTAGCCTGGCCTTTGTAGTATACCAAATCTGGGAGGCATCAGGTTTGGGAAGACCTGGTCCAGGTTCATCCTCTTGGATATTCCTGGATTTAAGGCTGCTTCTTTATCTTCAAGCAACAGCAACGGTGAATAGCTTTTTTCAACAACTTTTTAATTGAGGAATTAAGCTATAGCTTTCTCCAGCTTTTCACCTGGCAAGTCATACTCTCCCAGCCTCAGAAGAAGGCAGTAATGGGCTGGATGAGGAAAAACAGATTGAGATTAAATCCGGACAAAACAGAGGTGCTCACGGTAGCGGCCCCGAAACCAGGAGTTGGGTTGCAACCTCCAGTCCTTGACGGGGTCATGCTCTCCGTTAAGGACTGTGTTCGCAGTCTGGGGGTGCTCCTTGATTCATTGCTTCAGACGACTAGTCAGGTGAATGGAACGATCAGGAGCGCCTGTTATCACCTTCGGCTGATATGCCAGCTGCGCCCTTTCCTGGAAGTAAGGGACCTCAAGACTGTGGTGCCTTACTTGAGACACCCTGGTAACCTCTCGTCTAGATTTCTGCAATGCGCTCTACATGGGGCTACCTTCGTACTTGGTCCGAAAACTTCAGTTGGTACAAAATATGGCAGCCAGAATGGTCTCGGGAACATCTCGGAGAGACCATATAACTCCAGTATTAAAATCTCTCCACTGACTGCCTATCAGTTTCCGGGCCCAGTATAAGGTGTTGGTTATTACCTTTAAAGCCCTAAATGGCTTGGGTCCAACTTATCTTCGGAACCGCCTCCTCCCATACAATCTTCCCCGCACACTCTGGGTTGGAATTTGCTTCAGCCACAAAAATCTAGGCTGTCTGCAACCTCCCAGAGGGCCTTTTTGGTAATCGCCCCCAAATTATGGAATGGCCTGCTGAACAAGATCTGTCAGATGATGAGCTTAAGGAGCTTCAAAAAATCACTAAAGATGGATCTCTTTCGGCAGGCCTTTCCTGATTAGATCCCATCCTCAGGAGCTATATCTCCTGGCCTCTTTTTAGTCCTTTACCCTGACTTGCTGGCTGTTGATGTTTGTATTTGTTTAATCATGTGATTTTAAGTTTAGGTGGATTTTAATTTGATACTAGTTAAATATCTTTATGGGGGAGGGTGGTGGTGGGTGGGGCTTAGGGATTTTAGTCTGTATTATTGTATTTTAACTGTTGTAAGCCACCCCAATTGTTTTTAACAGACAGGCGGGGTAAAATAAATATTATTATTATTATTATTATTATTATTATTATTATTGATGTTAGCTATACTCCCTTAGGCCTGGCTGCCCCACCAAAGAGCAGAAAGGGGGCACTCGTCCTGAAAAGGAGGCCTAGAATACTCAGGGTGAAACTGATCAGCAGGAGATTCAGGACAAAAAAAAGAAGGCACTCTTTCATTCATCATTTTATTAATGGAAGTACATTTAGTGATTATATAATTATTAATATAAAATGTGCAGACATGCTGGATACTATTTTGTCTAGAAAACTATTGCTCCTACCCATTTTCCTCTGTGTTTCTTTAAACCGTAATGGGACACTTGGGCTGTAAAGTAAATCAAGGAAGTTTTTTAAAAATTTGTCACTTACCTGAATGTCCCGATCTCACCAGGAAGTGTTCTGGCAGGGACCGCCCATTGATGATGGGATCTCATCAGCAGAACCGGGCTCTTTTTCAGACGCTGTCAAATCCGTGACAGAAACAGAATGGGGTAGCTTGATATTGATAGCTTCTCCCGTCAATAAAAAGCAGCGCTGGTGGAATGGCAGCAGAATGGGTGCATTACAAGAGGGGAACAACATTGTCTGAAAAGGATGCCCTTTAGCGATCTCCTGGCATTGTGATACATGCTATATTTAGCACGTCTGATAATATCCTTACATTCCCTAGATCCTGCTGCAAGCCACACTCTGATATACACAAAATGTATTTTTATGGTGTTATTTTTTTTTAAACTGGAAATGCCTAGAAGTTCACCCCTGGTTTAAAACTCTCCCCAACCGCTTATTTTTGGCAAAACAATACCCCAGACCCTGCTTTAGAGAATAGGCATGTATCCTGGAGGTTTCCTCCCACCTCCCAAGTTTTTTTTTTTAACTGGTTGTCTAGTTGGGATTGCCCAGGGTTGTGGGGTTCATGAAGACAGCTGGGGGAATATGTTGTCCACTTCTGTTTTAAGCATTACAAAGCTGATAGTATGTCATTCCTGAACTTTTTCTTCCCTATGTTAGTTATAGGCTCTGAAACACTTTCCCTAGAGAGGCTAGAATGGGCACCTTCCTTATTGTCCCTCTGTCAGCAGTTAAAGGTATACAGTACAAGCCCATATCCATGGGAACAGTATCCATCGTTTCACTTATCTGTGACCAAAAAATATGGTCTCTCTAGGCATCTTCTAGGTCCTCCAGCACAACTCTATGGTATGCTTCTGGTGAACGCTGAATATAGAATCACTCTGGAGGACCTAGAAGATACCTAGAGAAGTGTTCTCTCTAGGAATCTCCCAGTCTTCCAGTGCGACTCTATGGTATGCTTGGGCCAGAAGTTATTCATTTTAATACAGTTTGCTATTATTTGTGGTTTCTGGTATCCATTGTACACCTGGGAATATATCCCATGCAGATATGGGGGTTGTACTGTATTTATTCTGACAGGGTGGTGGGTTGTTTGTTTTTTGAGAATTGATGGGTTCTTTAAAAAAATGGGGGGGGTTAGAGGGTGCTGTATTGTTTTTACTGAACTGTTTTTACTGGGCTTTATCTTTTTTACATGTTTATTTAAAAAAAATTCCAAAGAATTTAATTCTATTTTAATGTTGACTTTTTATGTTTTTAGCTATATTGTAGTTCTTCTTAATTGTAATCCACTGTGAGTCCCAGGACATTATCATCTCGCAGCAATCCCATTTTGAAAGGAAGAGGAAACATAGTGGTAGTAGAGCAATCATTATTGCACCTCTGCTTCAGTATTGGTACGGTGCTACACATTCCTTCTGCACTGCTCACTTCTTCCCCCTTATTTCCCTACATATTTAGGACATTCAGACCAGCAGAGAGGAGGAGAGATATCAGGCTGGGGAGGTGGGGGGGAGAGAGAGAGTTTGGGGGAAGCAAGATTGGGCCAGGGGAGGTGAGGATGACAGAAAGATCAGGACAGTAAGGGTGGGGAAGTGAGATCAGAACAGTGTAGGGGAGAGGGAAAAGAGGGGGAAAGGAGGAGAATCCCACCCCCTTGTGCCACGTGACAGCTGTCTCTTCTGTTTCTGAAGCAGAAGAGATTACTGTAAGAGGGGGACTACAGGGATAGCAGTGTTATTCGGAATCATTGATGGGTTTTCCCCATCAATGATAAGGTGCATTTCAGAAACTACTGAAGCACATCAACAATGGGATGAAGACGGCATTATGCAGTAAGTACTCCCCAGTAACACTACTATCTTGCTCTAGTCCCATAATAGAAGCCTCCTGTGATAAAGTCCTCAATCTGGGGAAAAGGAAGGGTATAAATAAAGATGTTAATGATGATATGCAAGCTTTTTTTCCTTTATGATCTTATTTTGTTTTCTACACTGGCTGGAATAAGTATTTTAATATTTCATTGTCTAATCTCTATTTGCTTTGGTAGCATGACAGTCCTATGTGCACATGTGTGTTTTGAAGTTCATAAAATAGGCTAAATTAGTAAAACTGGCACTCAGAGCAATCTTGTCCATGTCAACATGGACATCAGTCCCACTGTGTCCATGGGGGCTTAGTCTTAGGCAAGCATTATGAAATACAAATGATTCATTGTTTATTCCTTGTGGAGCATTGCTTCCAGAATACAATCTTACCTTTTAGTCACACACACATTGTTTTATAAATGTACCATTGAGTTTTAGGGTTGCCAGATCACACAGCCTGCCCCATCCTTCTCCAGTTTGCAGGCAAGGGGAAGGACTCTCACTGCAGGAGAACTGCTTAAAGTGTAAATCTATGTATTTCCCTCATCTGTTATACTGTACATGGTGTTTTTGCTTTCAGTGCTATACTCTGAACAATTGTTGTTGATGCTTAATGACATCACCAGGGGCCACTCCCCTGTGACATCACAAGTCCCTAAATCTCAGATTTTGGCCCTGAATTTTCAAGGTTTAGGATAGTCCTGAGCTGGCACCCCTATCCTAAATCTAATTCTTATTCCCACCTAGAGTAGAACTGTAGAGTTGACATTTATATAAGTTCAAATTATTCAAAGGGTCTTCTCTAATATGAACTAACAATTGGATTTTGGCTTCTTTGGGCTCATCTACATGCAGTGAATACACTAGGGGGGTGCAGAGAGGCTGAACCACACCAGGTGACACCATCAGAGGGAGGTGTGACACTGGCCTTAGTAACACCACAGTCTACATGGGCAATAAAACCCATACTCACCCTGTATTTGCACCACACCCAACATTTTCAACTATGCTCATTTTCTCCAGGGTTTCTGCCAGAAACCCCAGATCTGTAATATTCTCAGTTTGCTCCAGACTTGAGGGGGAAAGCCAGATTTTTAGGTGTGTGGTGGCCAAGGATTGACTTTGGGGCAAAGTCAGAATGGGAATTCTGGCAGATGGGACTCCATTCTGGTGGTTTAAAAAAAATAGTTGTGTGCATATCTGGATATGCTTATGCTTATCCAGTAACAGATTACTCTGGGGCCACGTATATTCACTTATTTGCAAGCATGACTGAACAGGGGGAGGGAATCAGAGAGCCTTTGCCATGTGACTAAAAATAGTACAATGTATATAGGGCACGTGATCAGCATAAGACCACCCATTTACTCAAACATGGGTGTGACAGCAGTTAGCATGTGGTGGAATACTCCAATCTATGTTATAATAGGAGAAGCCAAGTGAGTGTGTTGTTTATGGGGCTACTGTGGATCAAAGAAATCTGCCATGGCTATGAGGTAGGTGCGAGGTTTCTTGCCCATGGAGTAAAGCCTTGTGTGATAAGAAACAAGGGACTTTATCAGGCCACCCCCCCCCCCGTTAATGTTCTTTTGCCAGCATATTTTAAAATGTTTTTATGCTGGCAAAAGACACACACACACCACCAGATCTACCTCCAGTAGTGTCAGTGAGGCTTCCCTGGCAGTTGTTGAGCACAAACGGAGCTCCGTTTACTTCCAGGGCTGAGATCTCACCTATTCTCGTAAGAAGATACTAGCATGGGAAATTTAAAAATAAAAGCCAAATAAACACATAAAAAGTACAGCAAAGCACAAAAACACACTTAAAAATTTCCAAGTACATGGGAGGGTTATAAAAAGAGTGTCCCCTACCTGGCTGTCATGATCTCACCCGGAAGTGTTTGCCCATTGTCGCTGTATTCACATGACTACAATGGCATGTGGATTCAATCATTGCCAACACTGGCAACAAACAGGCACGGGAGATCAATTGATGGCTTGGACCATCAATAAAAAAGAATGGTTTTGGGACTTTACATGATCGCGAAAGGACGTCGTCATCTGGTATGCACACCCTTTTGGGATCATTAGGCGTCCTTATAACGCCATATTCGCCACATCTGATAAAGTCCAAGATCTGGTAAAGGGAATGTTTTTAACTCATGAAGTGGGGGGTGGGCTCAATACAGATTCATCTTTGTAACATTCCCATGGAAAGGCATCATATTATTTTGCGGGGCAGTGTGTCAAATGTTTACTTCTAAATGGAAAGTAGTTTATGAAAGAATCCATCTTTTCCATTCCAGTACTGGCAGCAATTTGCATCAGTGTTTCTCTGTGTTCCTAGGCATTCAAAATATAGGACAGGGGACAAAATAATGTTTTGTTTTGTTTTTAAATGATTTTTTTATTCTCTCTTTCTTCTCTCTGTCTTTTGCAGCTTCCACTTCAGTTTCTCAGTGTTGCAGACTATTCTGTATGTCCTTCATCAGTTTTGCACTTAGTTACAGATGGAAAATATTAGCTCTGGTTTACAAAACATGGCCCAGCTTCCTTTAGCATAGCACAGGTTGGACAAATCTGTCATTTGAGCTGTCTGTCTATTCTGCAGCCAATTTTGTAATCTACAAGCAATGTGATCCTAAGCAAGGAATCTTGGGTTAGCAGCCAAGTTTGGAAAATCCCTGTTTAGCACAATTGCTGCCAAAACGATCTCACTTGATGGTTGCAATCTTCTTTTCAGATTTGGTGAAACTTCTCCAGTGTCCATAGGGATAATACTTGTTTCTGAGTTCAGTTGTAATGGCTGTAAGACAGATACAGAAATGTTGTGTCTTTACAAGGTTCATGAGTGATAAACTGTAGTGTTCAATCTGCTTATACAGTACTTTGGGTTGATTTATAGAACATTTTTTGTACCAAAAGGTAGATGAAGATTGACTTAAGATATGAAATGCTTCAAACCATTTATTTATTTATTTATTTATTTATTTATTTACAGTATTTCTGTATCACCTCCCAGCCCACAAGAGCTCCTGAAGTGATGAACACAAATAAAAACAAATTAAAACAATACAAAGATAAAAACATTTTTAAAACACATTAAAATACTCTCTAAAAAATTCTAAAAGTAGTCTAAAACAATCCTAGATTCCAGATTTGAAACCATTTAAACAGCAGTTTCAAACACTGGATGTCACACATAATAGATTGGGGTGGGCGAGGGCAGTGCTAGACAATGTAATTATTTAAAGAGCACAGCCAGCATGCCTAGAAATATTTATTTAGGCATCTCCACAGGGCCAGCCCAAGGTATTTTGTTGTCTGAGACAGGGAAGCAAACCGTCCACACATACAGCACTCAAGGGACATAGTACTGTATATAAAGTTATCCATGGTATTTTGGCACAGGAGGTGGAAAATCCCATACCTTCCTCTCTTCTCCCCTGGTAGCTGCCTCACTCTGCCCAATGATAAGACTGGCCCAGGGTCTCTGTATTTAACCTTTCACTTGTGTTAGTTTCTTAAAATTTAGCTAGTGCTTCCAAGATCTAAAGATCATGTGTTTGAGTCAAGGGCTCTGCAGCTATTTCTACCTCCTGTTTTGTGGTTGTAGCACATAGTATTACGTTGGATACATAGAATGATTGGCCTCAGATGATCTGTGAGGTCATATTCTCTTTTTCACTTGGAATTCCATACCACCTCCCAGGATCTAATTCTACTGGGAGTCTAAAATGAGGCCATTGTCCCCCCAATTAGAATTCTGTCACCCCAAAGGAAATTTCCTTTTGGTCCCCAAATTTCAAACATTGCAGTTGAGCAGAGATACAATGTAGGCATCCAAAGAAAAAGGGGGCAAGCCCTGGCCGTAAATGATTGTCAGTGTCTCAGTCTCTGCAATGCTAGAAATTTGAAGAGTGATGGAAAATCTCCTGGGAGGAGGGCAGAATTCTTATCTGGAGAGCAAAACCCTCATTCTGCCCCCCCCCCCCCCCGTAGCTACTCCCCTGGATAGGCCTAACATACAGTTTGTTGGAGCCTATTTTCTTTTTTTAGTTAGAAATCCAAGCCTGAGTAGAATTCTATCCAAAGCCTATTAGCTTCCACCTTGTGGACAGAGATAGTTCTTAAACACCCCCCCCCCTTAACAGTGTTTTAACTGGAGATACCAGCCTATTGTCTTTTTTAGTAGATTTCCACCTCTTGGACAAAGATATTTCTTTTCTTTTTTTAAAGATATTTTTATTACATATAAGACATAAAATACAGAAAAACACAAATGTAAATAAAAATACAAAACACAATACAAAGGAATAAAAAAAAAAGAGGGGGAAGCACTTCTCACGTTTATCAAGAAACCCAGTTCTCCGCAACCCCCACCTTCCCTTAACTTAAATAACATACATTAATTAAAATTGACTTCCCATCCCCCAACCTCAGGTATATTAAATAAAATATAGCATACTTCTCTAAGAGGCTTACCACACACCAAATTAAAATGGCAGGGCAGCCAGAAGGTTCCATTTTCTGTGCTGCCTTACTGCATGGCATTGTCATTCTTCTTTTCCTGTCCTGTGGGAGACCGAGGTAAAACCACATAAATATCTGTTAGCAAGAAGACGCAGTTTTACCTTGGTCTTCCATGGGACCAGAACAGCAGAACACCGGAAGAATGGCAATATTATGCAGTAAGGCACGATGGAATGCGGAACCTTCTGGCTGCCCTGCCATTTTACTTCAGCATGTGGTAAGCCTTTAAGCCACATACTGTATCTACTTCAAAGAAAGAGATTTTTCTCAGCTCCACCCCCTCCATCTAACAGTGTTTTAACTGGAGATACCAGCCTATTATCTTTTTGAGTAGATTTCCACCTCTTGGACAGAGATCTTTCTTAACTCCCTACCAAACAGAGTTTTAACGAGATATCAAAAAGTGAGGCTCTCCACTTGTGCTTAACCCCTCCTCCCTCAAAAAAAATCCTAGAACCAACATTAATTTGACTGGAATATTTTTTTTAAGTTGTAGAATCATGTCTGCCATTTTGATGTGTATGTTTAGACTATTAAAAAATGAACAATGTATTGTTTTCCCCAAGAAAATTAATTGAGGATTGAGAATTCTGTTCAAAGACCAGCTTAGACTAAATAAGCTATGTACTAAATTTGCCTCCATCCAGCTCTAGTTATTGCTGTATTAATGAACAGTGGTTTTGTTTCCTCTCAGATATACAAGATGTTTAATTGTTTGGAATTCCATATGCTCTGCAGGTGCGAAAAGTCCCTGTGGCTTCACTTGTGCAGGCAGTATACATTTCAGGATTAAAGCTGTACTAATTACAGAGGCATAAATTACATTTTCCCCCGATTCTTTTTTTTTAACTGCTTTGGTTTTATGTAACATTGTTACTGCTGACGTTTTAGATACTCAGGTTTTGAGTTCTTGGGGTGGGGTTAATGAAAATTTTACAAGACCTGCTACCTTCTCCTCCTATAATTGCTTGTCAGACAATCTTATACATTCTGTTTAGATTCCTCAAAAAAATAGCAGGCTGACCTAATATGCTACAATTAGAATTGTAAAAAGAAACCAGAAATCATAAAGAGATACCTTTAAATGTCCCCCCGCAAATAGGTACTTTAGTGAGAATGCATTTGTCTGAGTCAAAAACAAAGGTGAAAATTTAATCAATAGTAATTTCTCTTTGTAAGGATGTGAAATGCTCTCACTCTCAATTTTGTTGCATTACTCTGACTCCCATTTGTATTCTCATCCCATCAGTTTATGAATATCTTGTTAATGTTTGCATGCAAATTCATGTGTTTTCCTAATGTATGCATTTTCATATACATTTCCCCATTTTCTAAAGTGTGCTTATGCAGATTTTTTTGAATTGTATGCATTTTAGCCATGCATTTCTTTTAAATGTGCACCTGTTTTATGTGCATTTTTATTTCTCCAAAGTGCACTACAAACCTCAGAAAAGTGTGATCTTCCAAGGTAAGGTGCGCTCTGTCATGCAGCAAGTGGTGCAAAATGGGCAGTTTAAAAGAGAATCTTGGGTCCAATGGCATCCCTACACATCCTTATTTGCAATGCCATTTTCCCAGCTCTCTTCTACAAACTGCTATGCTCAGGCAGTAGCTCATAGGATCAACTTACCAGCCCAGTAGGGACCAAAGGAGCAGTTGATTCTGTCACACTGATGCTAGGCTCCAAGACCAGCTTAGGCTTAGAGTCAATTTCAACAATAATTTTTGGGATGCTTACCCAACATGCCTACCTTCCTCACCATATTTTAGCCATACTAAAGAAGGTATTTTCTGGGAGAGAAGTGAGCTGGCAACACCCCTTAAATTAGGAATAGAAAGAATATTCACTATTATAGGTTTCCTGGCTGAAAAATGGGTCTCCCAATCATGTGGGGAAACCAGTCAGGAAGAATAACACAGTGCCGGAAATTGTATGCATTGCCCCCTCAGTATTCACAGATCCTGAAGTGTTTGTTTGTTTCAGGAAATGATTTCATGCAGAAATATATAAAATATTTTGTGCAAAATCCCCACTTTCTAGATACCCACATGAGGGGCTTTTGTGCAAGATTTCTGGAAATGTTTTTGGGATTTTTTTGCATACAAAAACATATATTTTGGGCACAAAATCCCTTTTTTTTTCACAAAAACGTGTGTATATTTCTGCACAGAATAATTGTCTCACGTATGAGTACTAGGAAAGAACTACACAGAAACATTTGTTTTCTCCTGCAGTGGAGAGAAAAAATTCAGATTATTCATCCTCTCAAATAGATGTTGAATCTTTTTGGAAGTAGAGAAAAGCATGGCCATATGTATACAAGTAACTATGTGCCTCTAGGGGACCACAGAGGCAGACATAAGTGGTTAGGGTTCCCTTTTGTGATCCCTCTTTCCATTCATTGTCTGCTTTGTTGCCTCCTCACCTATAGACTGATACTCCTGGGCTTGGTTTCACTCCCTCACCAACCTACCTCCCATTTTCTCCCCCCACCCATGTGGTAGTAGACCTCATCTTTTACCTTACCCAAATGTATAATTTGCTCTAGTGAATCTCTCACTTCACAGAAGACAACCTTTTGTTGACCCAAACAGGCAAGGGCTGTTTGGGTCAAACACCTAAACACCCAAACAGGCAAGGGCTGGGCAACTGTGGCAAATCCAGGGGCCAATTTTCTGCCCCTAAGAAATTTTAAGGGCCAAAATTACAGATTTCAAAAAGTGCTACTCCTGCAGTGAGCAATGGTGAGACGTTTACTTTTGCTTTTACAATACTTCAAACAAAAAAACATGTTAAGTGGATCCAGGGGTCCCTGCAACTTTTAAAAGGTGAATTCCTGCTTCTTGAAGGGTACGAAAGGGGCAATCAGGTGAGTCTTGTGGAGCTGAGGACCTCAAAAAACGATTTTGGGAGCCAAGGGGCACAGTCAGCTCCTTGCAGATATAGACTAATCCGATGGCCTGGTGCAGGGGACCCATGTTTTCATCATATTTATATGGTGAGTGGAAGAAAGCATGGTGTCTTTGGCCCATTTCCTGCATCTGGATTACCTTTAATTGTTCTATTAGACTACATACCTTGGAATGCTTGCTTACATGCAGTGGGTCTTAATACTGTCATAATATTAGAAGTTTCCACTGTAGGGAAAGTTAATGAAATCAGATAGACTGCTGATAACAACTTTGTTGGTCCCAGAAATGAAGGCTAGGCCATGGGTGGTTATTATGCAGCCTGTGAACCGTATGCCACCTGGGGATGGGGTGGGGGGCTTCTATGCAGCCCCCAAGGACCAGGAAACTCCTCCATTTAAAAAAATCCTGTAAATGAGTGAGCTTCAGGAGGTGCAATTCTCTATTTAAATTTCAGGTGGTAGGGGCTGTAACTGAAAAACACATCAAATAGTCAAAAATACAGACTTGATGTGTCTAGAACTATATTTTCAATTTGATTTTAAAGAATAGGGTGGGGCAGCACAAGGGGGTCCAGAGGATGCCGAATTGGGGCAAGGGTGGTCTTTGGAACATCTGTAGCCACCTGCCCATCTCCATAAGAATGCCTAGTAAATACCTGAAAAAGGGATACCCCTCTGGCTGAGGTTGTTGTAATGTATGTTCCTAGCTTGCAAGGGCAGGGGAGGACAATATGCAGTTTAAAGGAAAGGCACAGACATTGAAAACTACATTTGGGTTCTGTGAGCTCCTTGAGGTGATCTAACGTGCAAGTGAAGGATTTAGTCTGCTGGATTGTTTCAGCTGTGTGCTTCCACCTAGTGTTCAATCTGTATATAAATGAAAATAAATCTGAAAATGAATGCAAACATTCCAAAATAGCAAGTCCCAGTTATCTCCTTCCCGAGGAAACTGGATCTAGAAAAACACTGTTCACTTGAAATTTCTGACTGCTCACTAAAGTGCACATGAATAATGCCTATGTTTAGTGGCATTTCCCTCTTCACCATTTGCTGCATTATGTGATAACTTTCTTGTGTGAAAGAGCTATTGCAGATCAAATATCACAGACAAAGTGTTTATGTTTCCTGGACAGTCACAGCGCTTTTGTACAGAATTGCACCGTAACTGTATTCGTTAACAAACATACATGAATGACTTTGGTGCTCACCTCTCAGTAAATAAGCACTTGATGAGTGAATTGATTCCAGTGAAAATGTTCATGTATGGAGCTGACACTGACTCATTTTAAATGTTCTAGTTAAAAAATAGTTGAGAAACAAAAAGACAGTGATACAAAATCCCAACCAGTAGCTCTAAACATTCATATAAGCTCATAAGAATATGGTGGAGGTGGTGGGGGATGTACATCCATGTAGTATCTCTTAGAATATGAAAGCAATGGTTGCAAGGTCCCATATCTCAGGGCATTACCTTGCATATCAGAGCTTAGACCCTCTTCTCTAGTCCCTAGGGTAAAGGAGAGGAATCTTGGGGTGAGAGCAGGGTTGTTATTCCATAGGAAAAGCCTCAACCTTGGTTAGCCCTTTAAGAAAAATAATTAGGTAATTACATTTGCACTTATATGTGATGGCTGCAATCCTCAATCCAAGGCCCCGTCTATATGATTTTAAAAAATCCGTTTGGGGGGTAAAAATATGAAAAGGCAGTTGTTCGAATACGTACGATCCACCTACATGATTTTTTAAACTCCGTATGCCACCCTTCCCCAGCTGGCTGGAGTGAGCAAGCCAAGCGGTGGTTTTAAATCTCCCGCTGCTTTTTTTTATTATTATTATTTTAAAAGTTGCCTGTCATGTGGACATTCAGTTTTCCATACCCTATGGAAATCTCTCCTCATACCTCATGAGGTTGTCATAAGCCCATCAACCTTCTATCTCCCTGCAATTAAAGCAATCAGTTGAATTTCAGTTTATTTTGTCAGTTCTGTGGGAGAGCCATCCAAGGTTTGTTATTACTAACTCGCCCCTCCAAGGCACAGAACAGAGTATAAATATTAGAGCTCCAACAATAGCAAGGTGTGCCACAGCATATTGACTTGGCCACTCTCTTTCCTGGAGCACCATGGATCAGAACCTCATGTGCCACCCTCAGATGCCTGTCTGAGTATCTTTGCTGCATGGATCTCCCTTCTCTTCAAGACTGGTAACTATCTCCCTATTTTCCTGGACCTCCCTTTCTCTCTATCCAACCTTTCTGCCTTACTCTGCTATAGCCTTGTAGAGTTCATAAGAACGTATGCTGCATGTGTTAGTTTACTTTCCATATTATTCCAATAAAATACTTTGTTTTACTTTAACTGGAACCTCCTCTACAGTTAGTATTGGGTACATAGATCCCCATAGTTACCTTCCTCTTGCAGGCATCCTATCTGAGATAATAATTCCCCCAAATATTAAAGGAGATTTTGGCATCACAGGTGGGACTCTAACATACCTCCCCACCTCTTAGAGTAACACAGACAACTTGAAGGCACATACATACACATGCAATCATCTTCATTTTTGCAGCAGAAACAACAAAGATTCTGGAGATGTTTATAAGACTGGTACATCTACTTGGTTAGATAGGACTTTAGCTGATCTAAGGTAGCATTTCTTATGGGCTTATGACCTTTATATCTATATCACTGCTAGCTCATGAACCTAGTATGATTCACTATTACATATGAATCATTAGAAAACCAATTTTAACGCACACCTATTTATGATTGTCCTCAGGAACATTAGCTTCACCTTAGCTAAAAATGAAACTTCAAATGGGCAGCATAAACCACATAAGTTGGGCCAGAATCTCAGCTAGTGTTTAAATCAGGGAATTTTGTGGGTATTAAAGTATATGTTTACAAATGTAGATGAAACCTCAAGTAAAGTCCCTAACGGCACAGTCTAAGGCAGATTTAATTAGAATTAAATCCACCTGAATTCAGTAAGACTTATTATCTAGCAAGTGTGTTTAGGATTAGGGTTCCAGTCTTAGGAACACACATAATCCCTTGATTAGTGCATGAATTCTTTGGACTTTATCAGACTAACATGCAAAAACATTTCTGTCCCACCAAAAGCTAACAGCATACTTGTCCCAGCAACATAACTCTTTCTTTCAGAGCTAAATTCAAGAGCATCAATGAACACCCCAAGCATTAATGGAGCATGAACGGAGCTCCATTCACTTCCACACTCATGTTCTCACTGATTCTCATGAGAAGACAGAGTGTGGTAAAATTAAAAAATACAGCAAAACAAAGGCAGAAAACATACACACAAGCATAGAAGCACAATTTGAAATGTAAAAGTGAACTGGGGCAGTTCATAAAAAGAGTGTCTCCTACCTGGCTTTCTCAATCTGAACCGGAAGTGTTCTGGCATTGATGCTCTAATCATGGGAGGATAATGGTACGTGGTTTCAAACGCCAGCAATATTGGCAAAAAAACACCAGGGGAGATCTATTGATGGCTTGGCCCATCAATAAAAAAGAATACCTTTTTTTCCGTTTTAACTTTATTTACAATTAAAATCTTACACTTAAACAACTTGCTTTCTCATCCTTGTATACATCATAAATCAGCAAGATTATGCATAATTATTAATAACGTTACATCTTCCAGAAAAACAAAATAAAATGAAGGTTGTGTCCCAAAGCTTGTCTATGACTTCCTCTTTTTGTATTTTGACAATTATCAGACTAAAAGCAAAGAATTTATAAGCTTAATTAGATATGCTGACAAAAAATGTACGTAATAGGAAAGAGAGTGTATGGAAGAAAGAATGGAGACCAATTTTTGAATATTGGATAAGAAAGGGCGAACTACAAAGTAGCTATGATATAGGAAGTTAAATATCTCCAGCAAAGTAAGGAGATAAGCTGATACAAGAGTGAACAAACATAAAAACAGTCAAAGTCACTTTAAGCTTAAAAGAATGCCTTATTGAGCACACAAAATCGTGAAAGGATTACTTTGTTTGGAATGCACACCCTTTCACGTTCATTAGGCATCATTATGACCCCATATTTGCTGCATCTGATAAAGTCCTTTGAACATGATTTTCCAACCAATTCTACACCCAGCCTGCAATGTCATATACACTTGATTGGTTTCTGATGAAAGAGCTTTCTACTCAGAAGGTGCTATATTTTCTTTGTGTTTGTAATAACATACTGTGATTTTAATTTAATTGTGTTTGAATATTTGAACTTGCTTTGCATTTTAATTGTATTTTAAATTCCAGCTTATTATGAGATTTCTGGTGTCCCATTTTGTGGGGAAAGTGGGCTGGCTATAAATTCAATAAATAAACATACATACTTGCATTACAAACATTAATATGTCTCATTTGGTTTAGAAAAAAATCCTGTATCTAGGAAGGAACCTGAGAATGTATACCAGTCTTATGCTACCTTTTGTATTAGATTCTAAAATGTCTCCCTTTTTTGCCAGTCATACAGTGGTTAAGTGTTCCACAGCAACAGGCATCCACACACATGGGTAAAACTGATCAGTATGTGGGTGAGCGGTAAATCCCAAGCTGCAAGCCATCAGCAACTGTCAGCCATCTCAACAAATCAAGCAGACATCTGTGGCTTATCAAACAAGAAGCATTTTTCCTCCCTACAGTAATCTCTACTAGGCCTGCCCCAGCTTTCATTTCAAAAGGCTTGGCATTATATCTTCTGCAGAAAACATTGCCTGATTTCTTGAGCTGCAGCTGGTTCTGAGGACAGTCTTTGAAATCTGAGTATGTCACAAAGATATTGCCATGCTTGCTGCAAGCAGCTTGCAAAGTGAGGGAGGGTGCTAATTACTGGAGGAGGTGGGGGCAGGAAAAGGCTCTCTTTGGTTCCCTCAGATGAGTTAGACAGGGAGGGGAATTTCCCCCTCCCATCATCTTCCTTTCCTTTTGTAAACCAACTCAAGGGGGTTGCTTTAAGTGGCCATTAAAAGGTTTTGATGCACACGTGCCAACCACCCTTCACCCATCTACTTACTGTCAAGGTTGTCAAATGATGACATGATTGGGCACTAAGGAATCTCTTGTTTTGTTTCCAGGGGATGTTGTTTCAGTTGAAGAAACCATGGCTGTAAAGAAAGGAGAACACCAACATCCCAAGTCTAGGCATATTTTATACTCGGGAGTAATTTCCACTGAGTTCCATAGGTCTTCCTCCTAGGTAAATATGCTCTGAGCTTGGCCTTCAAGCTCAGACTGGAAGAGGTCAATGTTCTCTCCAGCAGTGAAGTGCAAGAGTGTACACTTATTAGCCCTGTTGGAGGTCTTGTCCTTAGTTACCATCACTAAGTTAGAGCTAGGACCAGGGTTAGGGTCATGTTAATTATGGATTTCCTTCCACTTGTTGGAACAAGAATCCTAATGTGGCCTCCAAAGGTCTCAGACCTTTTGTCCACATCGATTTCTGATGCGGCAAATATGTTGTGCACTGTACTACATCAGTTTTAAGTAGTGAATGTGGTGAATATTTTATATAATATGGACCCCATCCCTTCTTCAAGTTTTCTGATATGACCAACATCATGTTTAAGCAACAATAATGTGCAATATAAAATGGAAATGATGCAACTAACAATTCAAGGGAATCATAGAATCATAGAGTTGGAAGATATCACAAGGGCCATCTAGTCCAACCCCCTGACCAGGAGGAATCAAAGCATTCCCAACAGATGGCCATCCAGCCCCTGTTTAAAAACATACAAAGAAGGAGACTCCACCACACTCCAAGGCTTCATATTCCACTGTTGAATGACTCTTACCATCAGGAAGTTCTACCTATGTTTAGGTGGAATCTCTTTTCCTGATGTTTGTGTCCAATGCTCTGTGTCCTAATCTCTGAAGCCGCAGAAAACAAGCTTGCTCCCTCTTCGATATGACATCCTTTCAAGTATTTAAACATGGTTATCATGTCATGTCTTAAATTTCTCTTCTCCAGGCTAAACACACTCAGCTCCCTAAGTTGCTCCTCATAAAACCTCTGTCAATAAAAAGCGGCGCCAGCAGCACAGGGGAAGTTCGGGAGGAGGACGGAGGAGAACGGGGCTGTCTGAAATGGGGCTCTGTAAGCACAACAGCCCCATTTTTCTCCCAGCCTCCTCGGGGGAGGGGGTTCCCCCATTTGAAAAAGCCCTATGATGTCTTAAAATTTTCCCAGATCTTTACATTTAAGTTACAGCTTTAGATAGTTTCAGTTCTGTGGATAAAACTGATTCTGTTGCTGCAAGGTTTTCTGTCTTCTCTTATTGATTTTAAGTGATTTGAGATTTTTAGTTTTGCTATTTGCTTTATTGTAATTGTGTTTATTTAAAGCCAGCTCAAAGAATTTACAGACTAATATGTTGGTATATGTGTGTGTGTGTACACCAAGCTCCTGACACTTTTCCCCCTTTTTGCAAACTACTTGAGTTGTGTTTCCTAAATCAGTCCAAAGCATTACTTTACTGAAAATGTACACAGCAGATAACTGGTAGTCTAGTTTAGAAAGGTTTCCTGCAATCCTCCTTTGCGTTACTTGACTGGTATGTGAAAAATCTGTGTGATTTGATGCCCCAGGCTTCAGATTTTAATGATACAGTATTTTACTACAAATCAAACAAAAGTGACTATTGAAAGATTATAGCAGGAACAATTCAGCATTTTAATCCCGTTTTAATAATTTCACATTTTAAAGAGAATGGCATCATTACTGTCTTTGGGTATGAGTACAGTAGTTTTAATTTTAAAGATAGTACTATCTGCTTCCAGCTAATTACATCTGATTAACACAGGATGGTATGGAAAGACCACTACAAATGCTGCTATCACTAGCTGTAGCCTTTGGGAAGTAGAGGATATTGTCCACCATGAGTGAAAAAAGTCAAGAATTGGAAAAGTCGATGGAGGTGGGGTGGGGAATATTAATGGTGTTCTTCCAAGCCCATTCCAGCTGTCTCAAGGCAGAATGATATAAAACACATATGCCCATTGTGTTTTGCAAGAGAATCTCCATATGCTTTCAAATTACATTTTAAATGTCACAATATATTTATGTCTTCTGCACACATGCCACAAATGGGTTAGAAGGTATCTTCAAGCTCAGAATACATTCGCACTCAATCACAGGACTAATTCCTTTTTGTCACACTCACAAATTATGTCAGATGTTCAGCTACCAATGTCAGAGAAAGTAATTTTCCTTACTTTAGTACAGTGATGTGCAGTAAGGCTAGAGGAGATTGATTCTTACACAGAATCAACTTTTTCTTTCAGTGTTTTTAATAAAGGGCAGCCTTAACTACTAGTCAATAGTTACTTGGTAAAGACTTGCTGTGTGCAGTTGAGGAGATATATAAGCAAAGATAAAACAAAATGCACAATAGAGTGATACCTTTATTGGCCAGCCAAAATACACTAAACACATGATGCAAACTTTTGAAGCTCCACTGGTTTCTTCATTAGAAAAAAGTTTTTTTAAAAAAATCATACAGGAGGGAAAGAAAAGAAAAAAGTGATGGTGTTACAGTTACAGGCCTACATTTTGTAACAGATAATCAAAGATGTATTTGTTGTTTGTTCTGCATTCAGTACAGGAAACTGCCTCTTTAAAAGTCAGATTATTTTGCATGTAACCCAGTATTGTCTGCTCTGAATGGTCACTCTCCAGAGCTTCAGCAGTGAGGTCTTTCATACAGTCTTGTTACCTGATTCTTTTTAACTGGAGAAGCAAGAGCAGCTGGAGTCCCTGTGTGAAAAGATGGGCTCTACCATTAAGCGGTGGAGCTTCTGCAGGGAGCTAGGAGAGGAAAGCATACTATGGTTCAAGTTCTTTCACCTTACTTATTTCCACCTCTGTTTTTATGCATGAGGCAGCCAGTAGCCCTTTCACAACACACAATGATAGCACTCTGATTCCACTTTAACTGCCATGGCTGCACCTTGTGGAATCCTGGGGCTAGTAGTCTGGTGGGTTACTAGAGGAGCTCTCTCACTGAGAATTCTAAATGCCCCTCCCTCAACTACAAGTCCTAGGATTCCATAGGATGGACTCATGGCCAATAAAGTAGATCATGGTGGTATAGCTGTGTAGTGTAGAAGGGCACCAGGTGGTTTAGAACTATCTTCATGAGCTTGTGGGAGATATTAATGCAGAGAGGCTTGCTATAAAAGCAATAGCATTTATACAGTATTTCTATATTGCTTATCACTGCAAAGCACTCCCTAAGTGGTTTACAATGTGTTAGCTAATTGCCCCCATCAAGCTGGGTACTTATTTTACTGACCCTACAAAAGGATGGAAAGCTGAGTCAACCCTGGAGCCCTATAGGGTCAAACTCACAATTTTGTGGCTGCAGTACCAGCATTTAACCACTGCACCACTAGGACTGCTGTAAAGCTTTTAGTAAACAGAGCTGAATTCTAGCAAATGAGGAGTATACAATTAAGATCTCTGGATTAGCATGAAAGAAAGATAGGACTGTGGGGGGGAATAGAGAAAGAGAGTATGAAAGGGAGGGGAAGAGGGCACTGGTATAGTGTAGTGGTTTGAGTTTTGAACCAGAACTGTGGGAGATCAGGGTTCAAATCCCACTCAGCCATGAAAACCCACTGGGTAACTTTGATCAAGGCACACCCTCTTAGCCTTAGAGGAAGGCAATAGCAGCCAACTCTGAACAAATCTTGCTATGAAAACCCCATGATAGGGTTGTCTTATGGTTGCCATTAGTCAGAAATGACTTGAAGGCAAACAACTATCTCTCTCTCCCCCTCCCTTCCTCTCCCCCCTCTCTCTAGATATATATGTGCACACCATACTTTTTCAAAAAAAGCGATACAAAGACTCCCTGAAACAACATCTCAGGCTCGGCCCAACTAATCACCAACAATGGTCCATCCTGGCCTCACATCGGGAGGCATGGAGATGCACTATCCACAATCCTGCAGCCTTATTTGAGAACTCACGCCGAACAAGTCTTGAAGAGAAACGACAACGCAGAAAGAATCACAACCTGGAAACATCACCCAAGGAGACCTTCTGTTATGCTTTCTGCAACCAGACTTGTTTATCTCAGATTGGCCTTTTTAGTCATCAGCACGCTTGCAGAATGCGCGGGATGAGTCCTTCCTGAATCTTCATTTGCGAAGAAAAGCCAGAGATAGACTTTTCATAGATTAAACTTTCTGGCTACACTTCTTGCCCTGAAGAATACAGAACAGGTAACATTACTTTTTCTATGGATCCAGCCACTGTTGCTGTATAAGCACCATTGATTTCAATGTATTTAACTTCATGTAACTTTTCTGATTGTTCTAGGTACACAGATGCCAATGGTTGCCAGTGATTCATTGTGCATCATTGACTTTCCATTCATTTCAGTAAATGCACCTAAATTTGGACACATGTTCTTTTGCATGTGTAAAGTAGATCTTTCCAGTGCAATGAATGAAATTCCAGGGCATACAGCTGTTGGCACAACTGAGCACACAGTAATCTCTGCATTAGGATTGATATGTTTTAGAGTGTTCATTAGCCCCATTACATCAATGACATTTATTCTCCTATAAGTGATGTAGGACAGCAACCTGACACTGAAATCCTATCCCTACTTATCTGGGAGTCAACACAGTAGAATTTACTTCTGTACATGATTGCTCTGTTAATCTCAAAATAAACATGATTTCTAAACTATTGAAAAATTCATCCTACTTATTCTCCTTTTTAAAATTGTGCTTGTTCCAATATTTTTTAAAAAGAATTTAGCATAAACAATTGCTTCAATCAAACATCATATTTTCTCCAATTGCTAGTAAATATGCGAGTTTGAAATATTTCATCAAAGACCAACATTTAATCTCCTTGAAAATTATACTTTGAACTTCCGGAACTTTCCAGTGTTTTACAATTCTGGGAGGATAGGTATGTACATGTTTAACACTTTGAAGGGAGGATGTCACACAGATTATGTTATGAGCTACTGCTAAATGCTCTTAATCCTAAACTTTCAGTGAAAGGGTCTTGTACTGTTGCCTTGCTTTATGCACATAGGAGTTCCAATGTATCACCAAGGACTTTAGCACAGGAGGCTGGTAAAGCACTATTTGCAGGGGGTAATAGCATTTTTGGCTGTTACTGCATGATGCCATGTCTGTCCTGTAGCTGTTTCTCATGCCATCCATTCCTGGAGCACTCCTTTTCATTGATGGGTAAAACCAGTCAGTGCCTCCCAATCACATTGATTTTCCACTATGGATTTCCATGTGATAAGTGCCTCCCACTGCAGTTCCACTTCTCAGGCAGTCAAGTGGTTTACTATTTCCTTTCTTTCTTTTTTTTATTTTAGTATTGCCATAATTTTGCAATTGCAGTAAAAATTAAAAAATAAAAATACAAAAGAGACACATGTGCAGGGTAAGGTATACAGGGGTCAGCTAGATGGTGGCATTATGGTGACAGTGTGGAAAACAAATTGCTCAACCATGGATTGCCAAAGCAGCATCAAAGTGCTATTGCAAAGGAAGTGTGATAGTAAATGATGTTAAACCAGTATATTTCCATTCTTAAACTAGTATGATTGCGGTGGGACAGCACGCTGGTGTGATAAAGTCCCAAGTTCCCACATCTGCAAGCCATTCCTGGCTCAGTGCAATATCAGGAAACACAATCTCATAAAGCATTGATGTCTGATGTGTATTTGCATGCCCTTAGTAAAAGAAGGGTCATGCTCTTTATAGCATCTATTTTAACAAGATGGTGATTGTGATGCTTTAAATTGATACTCTGTTATACAAAATAGTAGGAAGCAAGATAGATCTATACAGTAGTTCTTTCGTCAAAGTGTTATTCCCCAAGTTAGTAAGGCCCACTATTATAATCCAAAAGACTTGCATTGTTCAACATAGTGCAGAACAGCCTGGGTGGACTTCAAAGAGACTGACTATTGACATATGAATTCCATATCACCTCAGAGATTCTATGTGCCAATTTCTTCCATAATTAGACTCGGCAAGGAGAGATGTGAAATTATTATTTTAATATTAGGCTCCCTTTTATCTTTCAGCAAGAGCATTTGTTTTGGCACCAGCAAGACAAACCTTAATAAACTGATTGGCAAACAGTATGTTTTAGCAATGAAAATGATACCCGAACAGGGATTAGAATATAAGGAATTGAGAGATTTAAGGAAGGATGTGATTTACAATGCCTTAAAGGAAGATAAGCTTCTACATCTGTGATTGCCTGATTGTCTAATATTTTTAATTGATTATCAGAGCTAATAGGTTTATTGTTTCATGTGAAGCAAAGCTGTTTTATTTTGGTTTTTCATTTCTGTTAATTGACAGACTATATAGACATGGATACTTTTTGTAGATTTTGGCTTTATTATAGTGTATTCATTTTATTAGGCTCAGACTCCTAAATTAGGTCCAGAGAAGAATATACCAGTTCATACACCTGTCATTCTGTGCAGTAAAATGTAGTTCATCTAGTACAGTTCCTTTTATTTACATGCAGTTTTATTTTCTTTTTGATTTCAGGTTCCAGAGGCCACTGAGCACCAAAAGTGAATAGTTCACTGGAACAGCTTGGAAAATAGGTCTTCTGAGTGATGGCAGGTCAACTTGAGTGCTGATGGGGGCGGGGGAGAGGATGCAGCTGCCTTGGCTCCCATAAGGAAGCTCAATGGCTCTCTGTCCCAGCTGAAGGTGGAACAAAGAGAAGCAAAGGTAGAAAGGGGAGGAAAGCAAGGTCAGAATGTGTTCTGTGAAGACGTATTCAAGCTAATCGTGTGATCAAATGTGGCTTAGAGCCACATTTTATAGGTGTCCAGGGCTAGCCAGAAACAATTTTGACTGACTGAAATGGAACAGCAAAATGCTCTCCCTTTTCATTACAAGGGGACATAGGCTGAGATCTTTCATTGACCAATATAGTGTAAGAGTTCTGCAGGTAGAATTCTGCGATGGCTCCCTGTTCAGCACCCCAAGACTCACAATTTTGCTGTGACAGTCCCTCAAAATGTCCATTTCATGGCTGGTGGAGAGCAGGGAGGATCAATGAAGCATCTGGCTGTGTCCCATTGCTAGACTCAGGACTTTATCAGACGAAGCTCCATAAATGTTTCTTTCCCACCATATTTTGAATCATTTTTCTGACAGCAAAAGAATCCATTCTTTCAGACCTACCTTCAGCAGTGTGAAAAGGCAGCCCCAGCATTAATAGAGCATGAATAGAGCTCTGTTTACTTCCACATACCGTGATCTCAGCGATTCTCGCAAGAAGATGTTAGCGTGGTAAAATTAAAAAATACACCAAAAGAAAGACACAAAATGTACACACAAACACAGAAACACACTTTAAAACTTAAAAGTAAATGGGGGAGGTTCATTAAAAAAGCATTCCCTACCTGGCTTTTGCGTTCTCACCAGGAAGTGTTCTGGCATTGATGCTGAAATCACCAGAGGACAATGGCATAAGGTTTCAAACACTAGCAATACCACCAAAAAAGCACCAGGGAGATCTATTGACAGCTTGGCCTGTCAATAAAAAAAACACTTTATTCCCTACACATAATTGTGAGAGCACAATGTACTTTTTCAGACGTCAATTTACAGTGCAAGAAGGCTCGTAACACTTGCGAGGCTGCTGCGCGGCAGGAAGTTGCCCATGATTAAAAAATGGCCAAATATGAAGCGGCTGCCTCCGATCTCTCCCGGAACTGAGACTGTTGATTTTGGCAGGAGGACAGCGTCGTACGAAATGGGCCCCTTGCCATGCAGCAGCCTCGCAAGTGTTATGAGCCTTCTTGTGCTATAAATCAACGTCTGAAAAAGTCCAATGTCATCTGATATGCGCACCCTTTCATGTTCATAAGGCATCATTATGACGCCAAATTTGCCACATCTGATAAAGTCCTCAGACTAATGATATCTTCTGCTGAGACCTGCTGGGTCTCAGCAGCTGTTGTCATTGGGCTGCATCTGGCTATGGAGCACAGCCAGGCACTTCTCCAGGCCCTGCTCTCACCACTTGCCTCCAGATGTGGAGTCTGTGTTGACCATTTCAGAGGCTGGAAGAGAATACCATTTAGTTGAGCCATGATGGCTGGTTCATCATCTTTTTTGAGCCAAGCAGGAATTGATCTGCAGGACCAAGGAAGACTTGTAAGGTGGAACACTTTAGAGGATCTGTTCTAGTTCATTTTACTGCTAAAGGAGGGAAGAATGTTTTCTTTGAAATGGCAGGTTTGGAGGTACTTTTTGTGAACACATCAGAATTATGAAACATACTGCACATCAATTTCCTCTGAGAAAGACAATAGTTGTTTCAGGAGGATTAGCATCAGTAAGTAGATCCTGAATTCCACCCCACCCCCCATGACTGCTTATTCATAAATTGCAAAGCCCCAGAAGTTGACTTATAGACCTCTAACATCTCACCTAGTCCCAGTCATCCCAGCCTGCTGCTTCAAGAAGCTAACTTGCTCTCTTTGGATATTATAGGGAACATAAGAAGATGAAAGCATGGGAAAGCTCTTTTTTAAAATTATTGTTATTACCATTCCCAGATTCCATCAGCCAGCATGGCCACTGACCATTGGGAGGTTCTGGGAGTTGTAGTCTACAAAAGGAACTTTCCCAAGCTCTTAGCAAAATAATACTTCTCCAGTGAAAACTTTCTTATTAAAAAGAAGGTGGGAAATGCAGAAGCACAGGCTTATGGAAGGTTGAAGCTGGGACTACTGTTTCCAGGACATATCAAACTATGTAGAAGTCAGAAGAACCACTTCAGAAGGAATCAAACTTTCTCAACATTTGAGTATGTGCTTCAAGAGCTTCATGGTCCTGGTTTTACCACTTTACTAGTTCTACTATTATGTATTGCTTACTCACACCACTCCCCAAAATCCCTTGCCAGGTTCAGCATCATTTGACAAATTAAGGTAGAGGTGGACAAATGCATTGGAGTCAGGGGCCAGTTCCCCCCAGTCGTCCTGTAAGTGGCACCTTCCTCATACACAGCAAGCCCAAATGCCTCTGTTTTCATTCGCAGGCCTTCTCAAAATGGTGATGGGAAGTGAAGGCATGCCTCTTCCTGTTGCCATGTTGAGAAGGACTGCAGAAAAAAATGGAGGCATTTGGTGGTAGTATGGGTTCTGGGGTGCTTGTTGGGCTGGGCTGGGGTATTTGTGCATGTTTCCATGCATTTGGAGGCTTTCTGGGTTATTTTAGACCCTAAAATCAATGCCAAATGCATTTGTTTTTGTTTTTTAAATTGAGAGGTTGGAGGGTATGGGGCTTTAAGGGCAAAAAAGTGGGGGTCAAGGGTTGGATATACCCAAAGGTCACATTTTGCCCACCCTTGCATTAAAATACCCTATATATAGGTTATATGACTTTTAAATGTTCTCTAGTTCCAGATTGCTTAATATATTCACATCAGTTCAGCTCATTCTTTCATCGACAATGCTAGATTGTGATCGTACCTAGTTTCACTCTCAGGACTTTTTCAAATGGGGCCAAATGCCTCATTCCTGCCCCGCAAGCCCCAATCCCGTTCCTGCCATGGAATAAAGGGAAAATGTTCAAACGCTTCCCTTTATTCTGCAGCAGGAATGTCCTCCCTCTCCCCAAGCTGGCCAGCTGTAAATGCAGCCATCATAAGGCTGCCTTTACGACTGGGAACTGAAATCCCTCTTGTTCTCGTGAGAGAACAGGCAGGAGGGAAATTTAAAAATAAAAAAGCCCCAAACATCAAAACAGTACACAAGCACAAAAACACATACAAAAACATAAAAGTAACCCAGGGATGGGGGGAAAGCGGTGCCACTTACCTGGGTGTCCCGTTCCTGCCCAGAAGTGTCCAGAACACACCTCCCCCTGAGGCTGTCATCATGGGAGAGGAATGGGACACCTTTCAGACCACCCTGATTCCGTTACTACAATGGAACGGGTGGCCCAAAAATGATGTTTCCCCATGATGAAAATATCATGGATAAATGCAGAATGAGGATGGGGGAGACATGGAAAAGGGCCAACGTCTTCTGAAAAGAAGACCTTTCCCTAACCCTGTTCCATGTCTCCCACGGATTAAATTAATCTTGGATCATGGACTGCGCTTCCATGCGGGGGGACTTCTGGCAAGAGATGGGGTGCATATTACAACAGTTGGAAGAAACATTTTTGCCAACAGTCTCAAGAATTTGATCAGGAGGGCTTTAAACTGAGTCAAATGGGGGAGGGAGACAGTATTCTGGAAGGCAAAAAGGCTGGAGAAAATAATCAAACTGTCATAGAGGGAACAAGGCAAACAGCGCAAGGGCCCAACAGTGGGAGGCAAAAAAAGCTTGCACAGGAAGCAAGTAAAAGGAACACATGGTCTCAGATGTCTCTACACTAATGCACAGAGCATGGGAAATAAGCAAGATGAACTTGTACTCCTCGCACTACAAAACAAATATGATATAATAGGCATTACTGAAACCTGGTGGGACGAGTCTCACGATTGGAATGTAGGACTAGAGGGGTATAACCTTTATAGGAGAAACAGGCCAAACAGGAAAGGAGGAGGAATAGCATTATATGTCAGGGATATTCACACCAGTGAAGTGATCCACAACATCAATACTGGAAGCCAGGTGGAGAGCATCTGGATAAAAATTAAAGGGGAGGGAAACAACAGGGATGTTATTGTGGGACTCTACTACAGACCCCCAAATCAGACGGAGGAATTGGATGTTGCCTTTCTAGAACAGATGAACACACATGCAGAAAGGAGAGATGTAGTAGTGATGGGTGACTTCAACTATCCTGATATTTGCTGGCAATCTAACTCAGCCAAAACTACAAGGTCTAGCAAATTCCTTACATGCCTGGAAGACAATTTCATGGTCCAAAAGGTGGAAGAGGCAACAAGGGGGTCAGCTATTTTAGATCTGATCCTAACCAACAGCGATGACCTGGTTAATGGGGTGCAAGTGGTGGGATCCTTAGGGGAGAGTGATCATGTTCTCCTGGAGTTTGTTATACAATGGAAAGGAGAAGCCAGGCATAGTCAGACATGCATTCTTGACTTTAGGAGAGCTGATTTCAATAAACTCAGGGAAATACTGGGGGTGATCCCATGGTCAGGAATACTAAAAGAGAAGAGACCTCAAGACGGATGGGACTTTCTCAAAAGGGAGATACGGAAGGCACAATTTCAAACAGTACCATTGAGGAAGAAAAATGGGAGGTGTCTCAAGAAACCAGGATGGATGACTAAAGAACTTTCAATGGAGCTAAGTTTTAAACGGAACATGTATAGGAAATGGAAAAGGGGGGAAATCACCAAAGAAGAATTCAAACAGATAGCGAACACGTGTAGGAGTAAAGTCAGAAAAGCTAAAGCGCAGAATGAGCTCAGGCTTGCTAGGGAGGTTAAGAACAATAAAAAGGGTTTTTTGGGGTATGTCCGCAGCAAAAGGAGGAAGAAGGAAATGATAGGGCCACTACGAGGAGAAGATGGCAAAATGCTAACAGGGGACAGAGAAAAGGCAGAATTACTCAACACCTTCTTTGCCTCAGTGTTTTCAGAAAAGGAAAAGGAGGACCAACCTGAGGATAATGGAACAGAGGACACAATAGGGGAAATCCAGCTCAAAATAAGTAAAGAGGTAGTACAGGAATACCTTCTTAATCTAAATGAATTTAAATCTCCAGGACCAGATGAACTACATCCAAGAGTATTAAAAGAGCTGGCAAATATTATCTCAGAGCCATTGGCAATAATATTTGAGAACTCCTGGAGAACAGGAGAAGTCCCAGCAGACTGGAGGAGGGCAAACGTTGTTCCCATCTTCAAAAAGGGGAAAAAAGAGGATCCCAACAATTATCGTCCAGTTAGTCTGACATCAATACCAGGGAAGATTCTAGAGCAGATCATTAAACAAAGAGTTTGTGAACATTTAGAAGGCAATGCCATAATCACAAAAAGTCAACATGGGTTTCAGAGAAACAAGTCATGCCAGACTAATCTGATCTCTTTTTTTGATAAAGTTACCAGCTTGGTAGATGAAGGGAATGCTGTGGACATTGCATACCTTGATTTCAGTAAGGCCTTTGACAAGGTTCTCCATGACATTCTTGCAAATAAGCTTGTAAAATGTGGGCTAGACAAGTTAACTGTTCAATGGATTTGTAATTGGTTGACTGGCCGAACCCAAAGGGTGCTCAGCAGTGGCTCCTCTTCGTCTTGGAAAGATGTGACCAGTGGGGTGCCACAGGGTTCTGTCCTGGGCCCAGTGCTATTCAACATCTTTATCAATGACTTGGATGAGGGAATTAGGGGCATACTTATCAAATTTGCAGATGACACCAAATTGGGAGGAGTAGCTAATACCCTAGAGGACAGGATCAAAATTCAGAATGACCTGGATAGACTGGAGAGCTGGGCCAAAGCGAACAAAATGAAATTCAATACGGAGAAATGTAAAGTACTGCACTTAGGGCGGAAAAATGAAATGCATAAATATAGGATGGGAGAGACCTGGCTGAATGAGACTACGTGCGAAAGGGATCTAGGAGTCCTAGTAGACCACAAGTTGAACATGAGTCAACAGTGTGATGCGGCAGCTAAAAAGGCCAATGCGATTTTGGGCTGTATCAATAGAAGTATAGTGTCTAGATCAAGGGAAGTAATAGTGCCACTCTATTCTGCCTTGGTCAGACCTCACCTAGAATACTGTGTCCAGTTCTGGGCACCACAATTCAGAAAGGATATTGACAAATTGGAGCGTGTCCAGAGAAGGGCAACTAAAATGGTGAAAGGTCTGGAAACGATGCCTTATGAGGAGAGACTTAGGGAGCTGGGTATGTTTAGCCTGGAAAAAAGACGGTTAAGAGGCGATATGATAGCCCTGTTTAAGTATTTGAAGGGATGTCACACTGAGGATGGAGCAGGCTTGTTTTCTGCTGCTCCAGAGACTGGAACACGGAGCAATGGGTGCAAGCTCCAGGAACAGAGATTCCACCTCAACATGAGGAGGAACTTTTTGACAGTCAGAGCTGTTCGGCAGTGGAACACACTCCCTCGGAGCGTGGTGGGGTCTCCTTCCTTGGAGGTCTTTAAACAGAGGCTGGATGGCCATCTGTCGGGGATGCTTTAATCAAGATTTCCTGCGTGGCAGGGGGGTTGGACTGGATGGCCCTCGTGGTCTCTTCCAACTCTGCAATTCTATGATTCTATGATTCTATGAAATTGCTCATCTGAAAATGTCCTCAGTCTCTGGGACCAAAATAAATGGATCTCTTTAATAAGCCTTAAAAGTATATTGTCTCTCCTTTAGCTCTGAGGTGATGAATCGCCTTCCAACTTATTCTAGCACAGAGTACAATTCAACACAATTTCTTATTTTGCACAATTCAGACTCTGTCACTCCACAGAACAGCTCTCAAAGTGTCTCCATGTTTCCATTTAAACCATGTGAAGCTCCACACTCACAAAACTAGATCCAGATTGAAGTGAATTGCACTTTAGTCCCATTGAAATAATGACTAACCTAAAGTTACTTTGACTCCTAAGGGAAGGAGATATGAGTAGTGTCATCTGGATCCATCCTATCATATGTGAATAGTCTCTGTAAGTGATATTTTACATTGCTTCTATTTAGCACACGAATGCAAATTTGCTTTGCCCTCGGAAGTTCACTCCGATAAAAACATATGATCTTTCTTTCAGTGCTAGGATACGCAATACATATATTGCACAGCTAATGAAACCCTACCCTTGTTATGATACACTCTTTGCATTTTGCAACTGTTATCCTAGAAAATGTAACAGCAGTCTTCCTGTCCTTTTTTTTGACTCTTGCCTCATAGAAATAGCACTTCAGTAAGAAAAATAGATGCATCAAAATTCACACCCACGACCTTACCAGATGACAACATCCTCTAGCGTTCTGGGTGTTTAGCGTGGGCATCAGTAAGGCGTCTCACCATCTATACAAAAGGGACTTGTTACTGACGCCTGCACTACACCCCCAGAACAGCTGAAGGATGTAAGGTCTCCCTTTCAGTTCTTGTCTCAGCCTTCAGGGGAATTTGATTTTTTTGCATGTTTCCCCACATCTGATAATCTCCATTGTCACGCAACAACATCCTGGAAAGAAATGACTAGTGGGCTGCCACAGGATTCTGCCCTGGGCCCAGTACTATTCAACATCTTTATCAATGACTCGGATGAGGGAATAGAGAGCATGCTTATCAAGTTTGCAGATGACACCAAATTAGGAGGGATAGCTAATACCCCAGAGGACAGGATCAGAATTCAAAATGACCTTAACAGATTAGAAAGCTGGGCCAAAACTAACAAAATGAATTTCAACAGGGAAAAATGTACACTACTACACTTGGGCAGTCAAAATGAAATGCACAGATATAGGATGGCTTGATGGCAGTATATGCAAAAGGGATCAAGGAGTCTTAGTGGACTACAAGCTGAACATGAATCAGCAGTGTGATGTAGCATCTAAAAAAGCCAATGTGATTCTAGGCTGCATTAATAGGAGTATAGTGTCTAGATTGAGGGAAGTAATAGTGCCACTCTATTCTGCTTATGTCAGGTCTAACCTGGAATACTGTGTCCAGCTGAGTACGTTTAGCCTGGAGAAGAGAAGGTTGAGAGGGGACATGATAGCCATATTCAAATATTTGAAGGGATGTCATATGGAGGATGGAGCAAGCTTGTTTTCTGCTGCTCCAGAAACTAGGACACAGAGCAGTGGACTCAAATTACAGGAAAAGAGATTCTGCCTAAACATTAGGGAGAACTTGATGACAGTAAGAGCTGACAGTAAGAGCTGTTTGTCAGGGGAATACACTGCCTCAGAGTATTGTGGAGTCTCCTTCTTTGGAGGTTTTTTAACAGAGGTTGGATGGCCATCTGTCAGGAGTGCTTTGATGGTGTATTCCTGCACAGCAGGGGGTTGGACTGGATGGCCCTTGTGGTTCTTCCAGCTCTATGATTCTAATAGCAATGCAAGCAATCAATTGGTGACTAGTGGGGTCAGTGGGCTGGTAAAGTCAGCCTGAGTTTTAGTCCATGCTTTGGAGGAACTGTCCAAGGTGATGAAACTATTTTGGGGATGGGGTTGATCACTAGAAATGTAAATCCTTGGATTTTATCAGATAAGCCTCTTTTTTTTTTTCCCCGTCATATTTTAAAACATTTTTCTGCTGGCAAAAGAACCCTTCCTACCAGACCTACCTTGCATCAATAGGCAATCCCTCAGCATGAACGGAGCACAAATGGAGCTCCATTCACTTCTGGGACTGTGATCTCTCCAATTCTTGCAAGAAGATGCAATCATGGTAAATTCAAAATTAAAAAAAAATAATAAACCAAAATACAGACAGAAAATGTAAACAGAAGCACAAATACACACTTTAAAAGTCCCAAGTGAACTGCAGAGGTTCATAAAAAGAGCACCCCCTACCTTGCTGTTGCAATCTCACCCCAAAACAGTTCTGCCCATTGATGCTTCATTCACATGAGCAGAATGGCATGAAGTTTCAAATGCGGGCAATGCTGGCACAAAAGCACCAAGGGATAACAATTGACAGCTTGGTCCATCAATAGAAAAGTATGTCTTATTGACAAGTTATTAACGTGAAAGGACATCATCTGGTATGCGCACCCTTTCACATTAATTAGGCATCATTATGATGCCATATTTGCTGCACCTGATAAAGTCCCTTGACTGTTCTGTTCTTGTTTGCAAGGATGAATAGTTTCCATATTTTCCCATCCACTGTGGGAGAAAATGAATATTATTGTACATTATTTCTCCCCTGCATTTGAATATCCTAAAATACTGGGGTTGGTTATTCTGCATGGAAATGCATATTGTTTTTCTGTGCAAAAAAAAAAAAAAAAAAAAAAGCTGTTCCTATAGCAGCGCCCCGTTTTGCTTGCTTCCTTCCTTCTCCTGATCTCCCATCTTCTTCCCTCCATGCTGCTTCTATTTCTCTCCCAGTATGTTCCGTGATTTTTTACTAATGAACGTTGTTAGTAAAACAGGGTCCTAGGTTAGTAACCTGGGACCCTGTCACAATACACAGTGATAGCACTGTTATTCAGCTTTGCCTGAATCCTCTGGAATCCTGGGATATGTAGTTTGGGAAAACACTAGAGCTCTCTGGCTGACAATTCTAAATACCCTTCCCTAAGCCACAAATCCCAGCATTCCATAAAAATGGAACCATGGCAGTTAAAATGGAATAATAGCATTATAATAGTTTAGTGCAAAAGGGCCCCTGGCCAAGTGCACATCTGAGGCACAGAGTCAGGATCCATACACAGTCAGGAGCAGTTTGACCTGTGAGGTCAAGCAACAATCTGTTTAATGGTGCAGGCTGAATCCTATGATGTTAAATTCAGGTCTTTTATGGAAGGACTGTTTCCCATTGCTTCCCCCCCCCCCTGCTGCATCTAGCATCCCTACACTGTAGAAATAATGTCATTTGACACCACTTTTACAAGTTTACAAGGTCTTTAGCCTTCTCTGTCAAAGAGTGCTGATGCCTCACAAAACTACAAATCCCAGGATTCTGTAAGATGGAGCCATGGCCGTTAAAGTGGTGTCAAACTACATTATTTCTACAATGTAGATGCACCCTTAGTGTTAATATCCTCTTCTACACTTGGGGCAGCAAACAACAATTTAAAAACACACACATAAAATGAATAAGGACTTTATCAGACCATGCAAATATGGCATCATAAGGATGCCTAATGATAGCAAAAGGGTGCACATACCAGATGACATTGTTCTTTTGCAATCATGTACTGCTAAAAACCCATTCTTTTCTATTGCCACCCCAAGCTGTCAATTTATCCCCCATGTCACTTTTTTGCCAGCATTGCCAGCATTTGAATCCAAGTGCCATTGTAGTCACGTGAATGCAGCGTCACTGGCCAGTCCATCCAGAACACGTCCGGGTGAGATAGCAACATCCAGGTAGGTGATGCACTTTTTATGACCCTCTCCAATTTACTTGGAAGTTTTCAAGTGTGTTTGTGTACTTTCTGTACCTTTTTGAGTGTTATTTTGTTGTTTTGTTTTTTTAATTTCCTGAACTAGATATTCTTGTGAGACTCCACGGGATTTCAGATGAGAAAGTGAACAGAGCTCCATTCACTCCTCGTTCATTGCTGGGGAAGCCTTTTGCCGGGATGGGAGATAAGTGAAGTATGGGGCGTTATTTTGCCAGCATAAAAACAGCACAAATTATGCTGGCAAAAGAACATTTTGGGAGGGTGGTTTGATAAAGTCTTAAGATTAGAAAGCATGAGAGAGATCACTAGCCATTGTCAAAAGTGACATTATTCCCTTCTTTAAAGGTTCTCCCAGGGGGCTTGTGGGTGCAGCTTCATCCCTCAGCCACTGATGGGGTGGGTGCTCCCAAGCACAATCCTCTCTTCCTTGAATGTGCAAGCACAGCTAGAATGGGCTAAGGAGCATCCTCATAGCTGAGGGAATGGAACTGTGCTTGCAAACCCCTTGGTTGCTGTTGTGTACCAGAGAAGAAAGTGCCGGGGTAAAGGAAGAGCCTGTTACAGTAGTGTTAGGACTTTATCAGACAAGCCTCTAAAAATCTTCTTCTGCCATCATATTTTACACCATTATCTTGCTGCAAAAGAACCCTTTATATTAAACATTGCCATGATAGCGTTAAAAGGCAGCCCTGTACTTCCACATCTGCTGCCTATGTGTGATCTCGGCAGTTCTCGTGAGAAGACACGGGCATGCTTAAAAGTCTAAAAGCAGCTAAATTAATAAACAAAACTTACACACAAGCACTGAAACACACTTAAAAACATGCCTGAAACACTGGGAGGTTCATAAAAAGAGCATCCCATAGCTAGTTTTCGTGTTCCCTCCTTGAAGTGTTCTGGTGGGGGGGGCCACACATTGATGCTGGACTGATGCACCAACAGAATGGAGCACAGTTTCAGATGCTCGCAATCACGGCAAAAAAAATGCCACAGCCAATCTATTGACAGCTCCCTTTCACATTGTTATGACACTTTATTTGCTGCATCTGATAAAGTCCTAAGTATGCTGTCAGAGACTTGTGCTCCACCAGTGTACTTACTGGATCTTTACCTTTGTTAAAAATTACAGTATAATGATTAAAATAACACTTTTTGGTTAGCAAATCCTTTAGAGAAACTGTAATGATCTTTTACAAACCATGGCTACAATCCCATTGATTAATTTTATCTAGAGTAGACCCCTTGAATCAGTTGTTGAATGGTGAATCACCACATAGGTAAATCCCACTAATTCAATGGCTCCACTCTAGTTGGAACTAACAATAGGATTTAGGCCATTGTTTGTAATTCTGGGGCACATGGTAAGAATGAACTGAAATGCTCACAGATGTGTTTTAAAAACAATGCAACTGAAAAGGGAAATTTCGTAGGGGATTGACTGAGTTCAGCACGAAAGACTGAGGACTTTTCTCTTGCTCTGACCATGGAAACAATTTGATTTCTCAGAAACCAAGCTGAACATTACTGCAAGACTAAAACAAATAATGACTCATTAAGCTCTCTAAGGAAGAGCTGTGCAGAACAACTCTCCTAGGAACCTGGCTCTGTGGAAAAGAATTTGTACTTGGTAACCTGATAATGTCAGCAACCCAACCAACAAACATTACTTGAAGAATTTATGGAAGCACATTCTGTGTTTAAACTGCTCAGCTACTCAGTAAAGAGCAGCTTTGTGTTTGGCTCTCCTGTAACCAAGCAAGCTGTCTTTGAGATGGAAAATGGCTAATCGGATGAGGATTTTCAAGTGAAGCATTTACCTTCTAGGAAAATTACGTAAGGTGGAAACTGATATGCTCAAAAAGAAAAACCAGTAATTAAGTCTCCTCCCCATCTAGTTGAATCATTAATATTTTCTTAATGCTCTGTGAACAAGACTAACATACTGGGACTAATTGTTGCACACAAACTGCTATCAATTTAAACATTAATCACTTTCTGTAAAATGCCACTACCCCACTAGAGTTCTGAGCTACATATAACAGGATCCTGTTTAGCGGCACAAAGTGTATGCTGTATATGTTCATGTATAAGTCGATCTCATGTATAAGTGGGGGCCAAAATTATGAGTTTTGATGACCCATGGATAAGTCAAGGGTCATTCTGCAGAGAGGGGAAAAAGCCAGCACTGCTTCAGACGGCCAGCCACCCCTGGCCACTGCTGCTGCCATTTTCCTTCCCAAGCATTCAAAAAGACCTTTTGTCACTCTACTCAGAGAAGGGGGTGGTTCCTTTTTGATAAGAGTTAAGGTACAGTACTTAGACTTACCCGTGGATAAGTCGACCCAGATTTTTTGGGTTGATTTTTTGACTGAAATTTCTAGGTTTATACATGAGTATATACAGTAGGTATATGAAATAAGCAAGTTCATCTACTCCTGTTGAAAGCTGCAAATGTAAATTCTTTAATTATGGAATAGTTCTTAAGGCGTTTAATTTTTCAGGTTGCCAAATACAAGTCAGAAAGGAAGGGGTGTTTTTGCCCCAAAATATTTGAGGTTCTATTACATTTAGGCATTTCTAAGACCAGTCTCAGCCTTGGTCATCTGTTGTATTTCCCTAAACCTCCAGCAGATACCTATTGAACCATTTGTTCAAAAGCCTTAAAAAAAAAAAAAAAAAAGGCCACTCCACCAGTTTTTCAGGCAGCTTAATTCCAGTCCACTTCTGGACTTTTCCAACCATTCAAACTAGGAGGTCTCAACCTTTGATTCTCCAGTTGTTTTGTACTTCAACTCCCAGAAGCCACCACCAGCATGGCCAAGGATGATGTATTCTGGTTTCTGAAGTCCAAAATATCTGGAGGACCAAAAGCTGAGAACCACTGATTTAAACTAATTCAATGCTGAAAGTGAAATGCATTTACTTGGACATTTACTTGGAGATGGAGGGCACACAACAAAGGACCACCATCATGTTCATGTCCTTGCAAGCTTCCCTAACTAGCCCCTTTTCTAAATAGAATTGTAGACTATTGAGATGTTACTTTGATCCAACAAGAAAATGGATGGGTATAAATCTTCTAAATTAATTAATTAATAATCAGTGGAATACAGAAAACAGACACATTGTGGCTGTATAAAACACTACAAGGTCATTAGTTTACAGATGTACAGGCTTGGTTTGGCTCAGCATGGGGCAGAAAATTCAGACATGAGACAACCTGCCTACTGTCCAATAAAATCCTATACCCTCACAGCAAGGCTAGGGCTGGGTGGGGGTGCCATCTTGGGATGACAGAAAGACAGGTTTTGGGATTCCACATGGTTACAAACCACTGGCACCTGGCACCGAGGCAGGTCCAACAGCCCATGACTCAGACAAGTTTTATCTCTAAGATAGTTGCACCAGAACTGACATTTTCTTTCCAGAGTGGGTCCAGCCCAGTGCCAAAAAATGACCAAAGAGGCAAGTGGGGGACTGGCTGACTCCCACCAAATATACTGCAGTGGCAACCAAGCCTAAAGTTTGTGCTGAAGACTATGCAACTGTCTTACTTGTGCCCCCCTAGTCAGACAGATTGACACCATCCAACTAGAAGCATGTCTCTTGACTGAATGAGATATAAGGGTGTTGCCTGAGCAGTGGGGCCCTGCTCCTGCAAGAAGACCAGATGCTAGAGAACCAAGGCTTCAGCTGCCAGCCAGGTGCTGGTGCCCTCTGAGTTTCAGGAAAGACATGAAATCCAGCAGCAGCAACAGATTGTGAAGATGCATTAGACTAGACATGGTACAGAAAAAATATTATCCATTATTGCTTTCTTGACTGAAAACTCTTGGGGCTCATTTACACGGCAGATTTATTGCAGCAAATTGTGGTTTAATTTTTTTTCCGCAGCGGTGCCAGTCAGTTTTTTAAAAAAATTATGCCGCTTTTTCATTCACATATCAAAAAGAGCAGGGGGCGTGGCTAAAGAAAGACTCACACCAGACTGCCAAGGGGAGTGGGCTGAGGATGGCGGGCAGCTCCTCCTCCGAGCGGTGGACGGGCCACTTGCTGGGGGTGCGGGCTTCTGTCTCTCGCTCTCTCGCCATCCCTGCCAGCTCCCCCTCCAACACAACCCCCAGCAAAGGGTCTCCGCGGACAGCCCAGCCAGGCAGCTCGCCACCAACTCTGCTCCCCACAGCTGCTTGCCTGGGCAACTCCTCTCGCCACCTCCAGCTGTTCTGTGGCCGCTCTCCGCCTCTGCCTCTTCTCAGCCGTTCTTCTCTCATAACACACAGATACAGGCAGGTGTGCATGCGCGCGTACACACACGCAAGCACACACGGAGGCACACTGCCTGGCACAGCTGAGAGAAAAGCACGGGGAGTTTGGGTGGCTGGTGACAGCAGCAGGATGGGTGCTGGGCAGGCGGGGGACCGGCTGGGGAGATCCCTTTGGCAGGTACCCCTCAGGCTTCCTCAGAGCGGCTCCTCTTTTGGCAGGAACGCGGGTGAGGCACCGTTACAGGAGGAAAGGTGGGTTGGGTGGAGAAAGGCAAGAGCTGTTGTTCTTCCCTGTTCCCTCAGTCCCCCTCTTTTAAGCCCACCCCTTCATCATAGCAACCAATCACAGTGCAGCTCTGCTGCAGCTCTTAGTGGAATGGTTGTTTACACTAGCAATAATGTGATACTTTGCAAATATACCGGCAAAAGTAGCAACATCCCTTGCCACGCTATATTTGGGTGTTTTACCTTCCCCCTTCTGAATGAGGCGATGCTGTGGTGCGATCCATGGGAACAATGAGCTATCTTTGCGGTATATTTAGAGGAATATTTGCCCATGTAAATGAACCCTTGTAAAACCCAGTCAGAGAAACTAATACACTGGTGAGAGTTTTTCATAATTTTCACCCAACATTTGCACATTCCAAAGAATTTTCAAAAATTATTCTGCACAGAAATACATGTAGGGTTTTTTTTGGGGGGCGTGATAATTGTGGTGGTTTGCACAAAAACCTCCACTGTTTCAAGGTAGCTACATGTGTGTTTTTGTGCAAGATTTCTGTTTTCTGCAAAAAACAAAAAAACAAAAACCCGAAACAAAACAGTAATCTTGGCAAAAAAAAAAAAAATCTTGTGCAAAAGTTTTATTGTGTAAAATTATTGTTTTCTGTGCAAGATTTTTGTTGTGCAAGGTTACTGGGTTTTGCACAGAAGGGGGCTCACTGGCTTGGCGGTGGGCCAGTTTGTGGCCTGGCCAGCGCCCCTGGAGACTCCTCTTTGTGGCGGCTCCCTGGCGACTGCATGGCGGGGTGGCATGGGGGCCGCCATTACCAGCTCCTCCTTCCCAGCCACGAAGGCTGGGAACGAGCGGGAAAAGCAGGAGCCAATCGGGTCTGTCTGGAAACAGTGTTCTCTCAGTTCTCATACAAAAAAACACATGTATATTTCTGCACAGAAACACTTTAATGTGTGTGAATACTCAGTTAAAAATTAAAACTGCATAGAAATATTTGGTCTCATCTATACCAGGCAAAAAAGAAAGGAAGGAAGGAAGGAAGGAAGGAAGGAAGATTGCTCCACAGTAATGATAATTCACAGCAGCTGGTTTTTGTCTAAATGGCTTTTGAAGCAGATTGCAGGGATGCGAAGGTATCTGCATTTGCTGTGCAAACAGGCATGCCTGTGAATCAAGATGGTAGCCATGAGTGAATTACGTTTTTACTTACCAATTTGCCACCACCAACAGTATTAAAAAAAAAAAAAAACTATACCCAAGGTGCAATAAAGTGATATTTAGCCTTAACAAAAAAATCCCATTTTATCACATTAGTGCTAGCTTGCTAAGGCAAAAATCCAACATGGCAATTCTGGTCGCTTGCCTTGTTAGCAAGCCCTCCCCCCCCCCATGCTTTCAGCTTCTGCTTGTATGGGAAAGTGAATCAATTCACATTGCTTGTCTCAATGAGCAGGAATGTGCATTTCCCCCACTGTTTTTTTTTTTTTTTAAATCTCTGGGAAAAGATGCAAAGGCTTTTCCTGTGGCGTACATGGAGTTTTACCTCTCCTCCTGAAAGTGAGACAGTGTGTCTGTATTCTTGTCATCTAGTGATCTGTGCATGGCTGTTTATTTATGTTACCCACACTCCTAGCAGCCTACAGATAAGAAATGTTTAAAGAACATCTTAAAAGTTTAAAGAATTTGTTAACATTAGCCACTGATGCCACTCTACCATGTGGCTTGCCAATCTTTGGGTTAAGCCCCTACACCACCCACATGCTCTAGGTGATGCTTGTGCATCCAGAATGGGGAAGGGAGAAAAGCCATGCTAGGCAGTGTAGCTCTTTAAAAAAAATGGTACCACTTGAGCAGTCTCGGCAGTCTGGCTCATGAAAGAGCTGTTGGTGTGACAGCAGTGGGGCACTGGATCTATGCTACTCAGCACTGTGCCCACTCCATCTTAGTCTTCACCATGCCAACATGATTTCCTATTGCTCTGCTTCTTCTCCTTTTTGTCCAGATTGTTTGAGGTCTTCATGGTCTTCTGGTCTTCTCAGTGAAATTCCTAGTTGCAGGCTTTTCCTTGGAGAATCCTCTCCTAAAGACAACAGAAGCCAGACTGCAAACAATGCATCAAGGGAATGGTTTTAAGTTCCCCGTGCAGACCAGAAAAGGAACTTGGTTTCCAATATCTGGCTGTGAAGATCCAACCCTGGGGTCAGTCAGCCAGCCAGCCTCTGGCACCCAAAGGGAGTTCTGCCTCCTCTTTTTCCTCACTAAGTTATCTATCACTAAATCAAAGTGTAAGAAAAACTAGCCATACTTACCAGGGGATGAAATTATTTAAGGAAAGAATAAATGACACTAGGCAGGAAACTAGAGTAACATGACATCCAGTCTTCCCATAGCAAGTTTCAATAACTCTTCAATAATGCCTCAAAAACCTACAGAGTAGAACTTGAACTTTTCTATTACTAGCTTGAAATGGCTGTTATGGCTATTCATCAACAAACAAAAGGGAGAGAAGTAGTGATCATTTTTTCTGATTATCTGTTAGATTATCTGTTAGACCAGATTTGAGATGTGCATTGCAAATTCACAAGTGCAAGAGCTACTGAGTGGTATTTATTTATTTTATTTATATTTTACCTTTTCCCCAGGAGAAGACGTAAGGCAGCCTACAAAAAAGCTAAAACAAAATTAAGTTAAAAACATGATAATAAAAAAGTTAAAACACAACACATTATCATAGTAAAACACTATTAAATTTTAAGAAATGTAAAATCATTTTAAAGCACAACAATGATGTAAAAAATGCAGCACCCCCTCGCATCAAAATGGTCCCTGCCACCAGTTAATCATTAAATTTCTGTTTGAGTAAAAAAAAAAAGTCTTTACCTGCTGGCTTTAGCTGTTTGAGTAAAAAAAAAAGTCTTTACCCGAAAGCAGGGAGGGTCTCCCCAACTCACAAAGTAAATAGTTTGAGCCTCAGTAAGCAGATCAAGTAACTAAATAGTCTTGATATGTACGTTAACATATGAGCCATCTAGAATGCAAATATAGCTTCTTGAAATGTGAAAACTAAAGTTTAAAGCTTCAGCCATCTATACCCAGCATACTTCATTTCTAGAGGGTTGTATCCAGTGGCTGCAGGAGAGGAAGCTTGTGTAACTAAACATTTTCTTTCACCACCTCCCGACTGTCCCCTCTACACTTTGAAAACTTTCTCCAGTGGGCCAAGAAGCACTGCTGAACAATGAGAGCTGTCTCATCCGTGGCTCAGTGAAAAGAATGCCCCAAACCATTACAAGGTCAAGTCACTGGATTGCGTAGTTATACGGAGGGGGGTAGCTGTACACCCAGAAGAGTTCATTCCCTAGTCATATGGCAAATAGCTTTGGGGAGAGTTTAAAAACCATGGCATAAGTCTTATTGTTGGTCCTGATTAGAGTCATAGGAGATTATCAAATGCGGCTAATGTGGCACCACAATGATGCCAGAGGAACACAAAAGGATGCCAATATCAGACGACATTATGGTGTTTCATTTTATTGATGGGCCAAGCCGTCAATAGATTCCCCATTGTAATTTGGTGTCAGCATTGCTGGCTTGTGAAACCTCGGGCCATTTAACTCTTGTGAATGCAGCATCAATGCGCGGTCCTGCCAGAACACTTCCGGGTGAAATTGGTACATCCAGGTAAGTGACACACTTATTTAAAAAAAAAAACTCTGGTTTACTTTGAAGGTTTAAATTGTGTGTATGTGCTTTTTGTAACTTTTTTTTGTGTTTTTTTTAATTCCCTGTGCTCGCGTCTTCTCATGAGAATGGGTGGGATTTCAGTCCAGGAAGTGAACGGAGCTCCGTTAGAGCTCCATTCATTCCTGGCTGCCTTTTGACAGGAGAAAAGGTAAGTGTGGTGGGGAAGGTTATTGTGCCAGGACAGGGGCAGGATTGGAGATTGTGGAACAAGAACGCTTTTTGCATTCCTGTCTGATAATTGCCATAGAATCAAGTGGATTTACCTATGTATTGACTCACCATTCAACAACTGGCTCAGTGGGTTTACTCTAGTTGGGAATAACCAGAAGAATTTCAGCCACTGTGTGATGAAATCTCTGGATCCATTATCAGTCCTCCCCCTACACATTGTCCAGATCTTCCCCCAGTAGACACCCTCAGGCATGTCAATGTGATCCTCCCAGGAGGCTGTTATAATGAAATTAGAATTGAAATTTGCAGGACTCAAAAAAAGCTGCCATTGTATTTTGTTCAGTGCAAGTCAGTCTGTACAGCTCAAGTGTTTGGTCCTAAGTGAACTTCTTTGGGGATAATTTGTGTTGAAAGTAGGGGAAATAAATGATTTATCTCAGGTGAAAATGCTCTTCCTTCCCGTGCTTTCCATTACATCCTGATCTTGACAGACTGGCTCTTCCTTCTCCCATCCCACCCCACCCCTAGAAGGTGTTTCATTATTTCTCCAGCAGACTATTGCATGAAAATTTGTGGTTACTGGATAACTGCAGCCACTGCTTCACATTCTAATTCCATTTTTATTCAATATTTTAAGTCTTTTGAGGCCAATGTAGGCTTGAGTCCTATTGGTGACACACATGTGTGTTATGGGTTATGCAGGCATATGTCTTCTTATGGATACTGTACAAAGGGCTGTTCATTAACTCCCTGCACCTCTAACACCTCCCCCAAAGGCATCTGTCAACTGCAGGGGTACAGCGGTAAGGGGGGCAAATAAGAATTCTACCCCTGCAAATGAAAATTTCCTTCAGTCCCCAGATTTCTAGCATTGCAGGAAGTGAGACAATGAAAATTGTTCACACCTAGAGCTCATATTTTCTGCATTTACATTCTCTTGGTCACTTTACATGTCCCTTTTCTTAGGGTGCCTAAACTGTATTTCTAAATGGTCATCTGAAGTTTCAAGTTATTGCAATGTTGGAAATGTTATTTTGAAGCCAGTTGTTAGCAACGAGTTATTTCAGCCAAAGCAGCATGGAAGCTCAACTTTAAATATGCTTGCTTGGATATAGAACCCACTTACTTCAAAGTGAGGGTACATAGGATAGTAGGCAAAATGTAAGGATACAGAGCTGTTTTGTTGGAGTGTGCAAAGACTTTACAGAAGAAAACAGTAACCAGATTCACATCTCACAACAGCCAGGGCAATCCCAAATTGTTGTAAACCTGTGGGAAATAGGAGAGCGATCCCAGAATATCAAGACATCCCACAACACAGTATTTTATACTAAATAGTACAATTAGACTAACATAATATCAGTGACACAATATCCTCAGTGAAGTGCACCTTTATGTATTCCTTATTATTTTTTGCTGAGATAACAAGATTTGTCTGCCCTTTGAAGATAATCCAAAGGATATTGACAATCAAATATTAAGTAAATATTAAAGAGGGATATTATATATTAGCAAAGAAAAGGATCTGAAGTATTAATTTTCTGACAATAAAATCTGTATTAGGCCTTAATTGGATTTACTCAAAGCAATAAAGTCCAAGGTACTTTGTTTTGGCAGCATGGCATATTACGGAATAATTCAATTAATTGTATTTTAGAAAAAAAATCAGAATCAAAGTACAGCTGTTGGACCATAATAATTCTTTATTCTTTGACATTGTATTCAGTACCTTATCATCTAATCTAGTAGAATGGCAACATGTATGAAAACAGATTTTTAAGCTAGCAACATCAGAAAATCAGGGGAGGGGAATCCCACTAATGATTTAATTGCTCTTATATAGCCTGATTCTGTTCCTGTTTACACTGAAGGAAGTCACACTGGGTTAATCTCAAATATGTGTGTGTATGTCCCTTCAAGTTGCAGGTCGATTAACGGTGACCACATGAATTCCATAGAGTTTTCTTAAGCAAGGAATACTCAGAGGTGGTTGTGCCAGTTTCTTCCTCTGAAATATAGCCTATAGCACTTGGTATTCATTGGAGGACTCCCACTGTAGTACTAACCAAAGCTGACTCTGCTTACCTTCCAAGATCAAGTGGGATCTGGTGCCTTTAGGGTATTTCGGCCACAATCTCAACTATACTCAATCCCAATTAAATGTTCATAGAATTACAGCTCAGCTCTGATATATAGTTTTACTTTAACCACTTCTTCCAAGCCTTTGGTTATTACTTTTATTTTCTCATCTGGTACCTACAAGAATCTCAGGGTTTGTCTTCACTAAGGAAATAAATTGAACTTACCAGACCAAGTGTGATGCATCCAGATGACATACACAGTGAATCTGCTTTATTAAACCATTAATGCGGTTTAAGAGAAACCTCCAGTTTTTTTGCTGTCTGGACAGCTGGATCGAGTTCTGTCCAGCCCGTTCCAGTTGTCCACATGCAAACATGGTGCCATCTCTCTTACCCTGTGCTGAGCAGTGCAGAGAAGGGGATGGATCCTTTTCAGAGGAGCTACTGCCACTGCCCATGTGATCAACAACTAGACAACAAGCTGCATAATAAGTTTTCAAATCAGATAGACCCAAACCTCCTCTTTGTCTATCATCTTGGAACACCTTGAACATTACTCTTGGGTTTTTTCCCCTGCCAGATAAATTTTTGTCAGCCACTTGTTGAATGGTTTGTCATTAACTAGTAATGGAATAGTCTGGAAGAAAAACAACATCTTTGGTAGAGTGTCCATCTTAATCACTGCAATTTGCTGTAATAAGGACAGTTTCAGTTTGTTCCCCATTTGTAAATGCTGGCTAACTCCCCCCCCTCCCAAGCCAAGTTCTTTTCTGAAATCATGATACCTAGATATTCTATTTTCTTCTCTAACTTAAATCTTGTTATTTACATCAATTTCATTTTTCCTCTTTCCTCATGTTTTTTGATTATCATCTTCATTTTCTGTTTATTTATTTTGAACCATGGTACTTTGCCGTACTCTTCCAGAATTTTCAATAATAATTCTATACTTTCCAAGGGATCTTCCAAGATTATCATCAAATCATCTGTTAACGCCTTTACACCTTTGACTTCCCTCACATAGCCTCTTTTCTCATCTTTCTGCCTAATTTTGTTCAACAAAATTTCCACCATGAAAATGAACAAAAAAGAAGATAATGAACAACTTTTTCTTGTTCCATTTTGGATCTTGCATAAATTTGTTAATTCTCCATTTACTAGAATTCTTGCACATTGCCTGCTTTTCATTATGTTGTTCCAGATACACCAAGACATCTAGTACCTGTCTCATATTATTTTTCTTAACTGTCATAGGGTAAAAAAAAAAATGTCATGAAGTACAAGAAGTCAAGGATCTACTAGCAGATACAAGTACTTCTTGTAGCACTTGCACTTTTAAAAAATTTTCTGCCAATATTGAACTAAATATCTTGTAATCATTGTTTAATAAGGAGATAGGTCTATAATTATTGGCTCTCATCAAGTTTTGGCCTTCTTTAGGTATTACTGTTATTGTTGCCTCTTCCCGTGTATCTGGAATGTTTCTCATCTGTAAAATCAAGTTAAATGTCCATTGCATCAGCAAACACCATTCTTCCTTAAAGCACTTAAAATATATCACTAACAGACCATCTGGTCCTGGTAACTTTCCAATCTTTGCTCTTCCAATTGTGTCCATTACCTCTTCTAGTGAAATCATGGCATTCAACAATTGTTGTTGATTTGATATTGGTTTCAGGTTCTATTTTTGTAAATAAGTGTCAATCTTCTCTTGGAAATTTTTCTTCTTATATAATTCTGTGTAGCACTTATGAAATACCTTCATCATTTTTTTCATTAATTATTGCAAATTCCTTCCCATCTTGCAATTTCAAAATCATTTTTCTTCCCCTTCTTTTCTCATTCTGTACACCAGTCTGTACACCATACTACTGGTGTGTCAATAGCATAATTTAGGACAGGAATCATTTGTGGAGAGTTATTGTTGGTACTGTTGGGGAAACAGTTGAGATTCAGAAATTCTTGCCTGTCAACGGGCAACCATTACAACACACTATAACAGATATAAAGCAGCACATTTCTACAAGCCCTGATGAAAGAGCCCTTGCTGCCCCCAAGTTCCACCACTCTTCTTTTTGTACTATTTCACATTTTATTTGTTTTTCTACATTTTACATTTAAGCCTTCAGGCAACAACTACTATGTGAGCTGCTCTGTTTGGCTACAAAGTGGGATAGAAATTTTGTGAACAGTAACACCAGTCACTCAAGGATCTACCAGTAGATGCAAATCTAGCATCTGCTCCACAGGTACCTCCCAAAATGTGCAAAGGCAAAACAGGTCCCAACTCTCGAGTAGAGCTTGGTGGGATTGCTGCACGCTTCACTGTGTTACATGTTGATTTTTCACTCCTTTAAAAACTAAATGTGAAAAAATAAGAAAACTGCTTAAATTTGGGGGAGGAGGCATTCCTTCAAAATGCTCCCTAAAAGCATTTACTCCCTCCCCACCAGTAACACAAAAAGTAATGAATCTATGTAACTTATGAGAAAAAGTATCGATGTTACCCATCATTACACTGTTCTGGGGGATCATTATTCCCTCATTTAACTCCAAAATAATGTGTTAAAAATTAATACTTTTATTTGCAATGTGTTGTTTGCATGATCTTGCATGGCAAGACCCTGGATTGTCTCAGCATAGAATAAAGATCCACTGGCACAGTTACACTCCACTAGCACTATGTAAACACTACACTAAACACCACCAGTGTAATGTATGAGAAATTGTGAATGCAAGAAGACACAAATGCACTTAAAAGTCTAAAAACAAATTTTAAAAAACAAAACAAACACACAAGCACTGAAATACACTTAAAAACTTGCCTGCAAAATGGGGAGGTTCATAAAAAGAGCATCCTGTACCTAGTTTTTGCATTCTCACCTGGAAGTGTTCTGGTGGAGACCACCCATTGACACTAAAATCACGCCAGCAGAATGGGGTATGGTTTCAGATGCTCACAATTATGCAAAAACACACCATGGCAGATGAATTGATGTCTTGGCCCATCAATGAAAAATAATGCCTTTTTACAGCGTGAGAACATGAAAGCACAACATCATATGAACTGGGTGCCCTTTCGTGTTCAATTTGTGGTGTTATGATGCCATATTTGCCACATCTGATAAAGTCCTAGGACTCTGGAGACCAGGGTTCAAATCCCCACTCAGCTATGGAAACCCACTGAGTGACCTTGGGCAAGTCACACTCTCTCAGCCTCAGAAGGAAGCAAAAGCAAACCTCCTCTGAACAAATCGTGCCAAAAACAAAAAATACCAAAAACCATGATAGGGTCACCATAAGTTGGAAATGACTTGAAGGCATAAAAGAACAATGTCCTTATTGCCAACTGAATGGTCCATTGACAACTGTGCTACATCATGACACAACATTGTTCCCAGAGCCATTCTTGAAAGTTTTTAGACTTTTAAGCACTTGCAATTTAAAAATTGATCTCTCCTTACTGGAACATCATGATGTAGGAGCATTTCTGCAGTGCCACAGAGATGTTTTAAGTAAAAGAAAGTAGTAAAAGTTTGTGGCAATGCATTTATCATGGTATATTAACTACCACTCCTTCCCCACTTTTAGAATTTAATGTATCTCTTGGAAATAGCAAAAACCCAAAATTGATTCCCACATCTGAAAATGACAAAATCACAGGACATGCCAAGTATTGACCAGGCAGGCAAAAGGAGAGTCTGGGTTTACTCCTGCTATTATCCTGGTGGGTAGTAAATTTGCCTCACCTGTTCTTTGTTCCACTGTTTCCTAGCAGTAGTCTGCTGTTAGAGTGCAGTTGTTTGTTCTTTGTCCTAGCACCTCTTCCCTGCTCAACAAAATCCAAAAAGATGGGCTTTTGCTCCCTGGGCAGGCTTTAAATCATTCCTCCAGCAAACCCTGCACATCTTTCATTCACCACCTCCCAAGAAGGTTATCTGGGGGTTATTCTGTACTGCCTATTCCTCCTTCAGTTTTCTGTTGTGGAGTCAAAAGGGTGATTGCTAGCAATCTGAAGATGTAAGTGGCCTTGAGGGATTCAAACCCACTTTTTGCCAGGGGCTCAGTAACACTGGCAGTTTTTATTGCGATAGTTTGCACTTTAGCGCTTTTTCACACCAGTGCCTGGGAGTTTAGATGATTTATTGGGAAATCAGTTGCTCTGTTTATTTTTTTGCTTTCTGGTTCAGACAGACAAAGGTGGGGGGACATGGCTTCCTAAGCACATCTGGGGGAAGATGACATGGAGGGAGGGAAAGAGAGAGGGGGATTTTAAAAAGTGCTCTGATCTTTCCCTCCTTTGAGGAATGCCTGCTAGTTTTCATACCTTAGCAAAGGCTAAGGAATGCCTTAGGAATGCCTACTAGTTTTCATGCCTCTTCTTCCAAAAGCCCTTTCAGCCACGGAGGAGCTATTCCCCCCTATCAAGCCCCCCTTCCCCTCACCCACTCTCCCTGTCTTTCTCTCTCTCTCTCTCTCTCTCACACACACACACACACACACATTCGATCAGAGGAGTGCGAGCGAGCAAACAGCTGGAGAGGCCCATCATTACTCATTCTCCCCTCCCTTCCTCACCCCCCCCTCTCTCACACACACACAAAGCCAAGCAAGCTTCAGACAGCTTGCTGGATTTTTTCTGTGGTTGACAAAAACAGGGGCTTGATCTTTTCATTTCAGGCTCCTCCATATCTTGCAAGTCCACCACCTCCTTGGACAGCCCAACCAATCACAGTGCAGCTCTGCTGTGACTGTGTTGGAAAGATTGCTGGTAGTTCACACAGACTTTTCCAAAATGGTAATTCACACAATCAATAATGCTCTAAGTCATGCTACTTTTCAAAAAAGTTGGGAAAAGTAGTGAAATCCCCTATCATGCTACTTTTGAGTTTTTGAGTCCCCCCCCCTTCTGAATGAGGCGACACTGTGGCACGATGTGTGGGAACAATTGGGGAACTTAGTGATTTATTTAAGGGAATATTTTGCCATGTAAACGGGGCCCAGGAGTTTTGGATGGTTTCAGCTACGGCATACTTGTTCTTTGCCCAACAATGGCTTCTGCTGTGAAATTCTGTGCATGATGTGATAGATTGGCATCATGGGGGGCATCCCCCAGTGCCATGTGTTGTTTGGCTCAGTCCACAGATAGCTAATAGCACATCACCATGCTCCATGATTGATTGATGTGTGCTGGTGGTGTTGCCATGCTAGGAAATGCCATGGATGCTTTGAAAACGGCTTGGTGAGTTCATTGTATCTTCAGGCACCTGCAATTGAACTACAAGCTTGCTGCCAACATGGCCAGATCCTAGGACTGCTCTACCCTCAGGCTTGTTTTTCCTTAGGATTTTCACAAATTTAGCATATCATGAAGTGAGAAATATTACTGGGGGTGTGTGCTAGAAATGTTACCAGTATTCCCTACAATTAAACATGTACACTCTGTACACTTTTATTTCTTTCTTCACAGTCCCACATTACAACTGCATTGAGAAATGCATTTCCTTTATAGCAGCTTTGAAACAGTCTTCACAGTTTATCTTTATGCCTAATTCTTTGCAGCTGTTCCCGCCTGCAGACTCCACTCTGGGTGCCCAGCTATACAGGGAGACCTGACTGCAACAGCAGCAGAATGCTATAGAATCATTCTGCCATTTCTCCTTTTCTCCACTTAATCCCCCTTTGCTGGCCACGATCCGAGGAGTGCCTCCTAAAAAACAGATGGCAGTAACTGATATGTTTCGTAATTGTGGCCAGTTAATAGCTCAGGATAACAGTGAGATAAGAACAAGGCAAGCCAGACTCCTTGAGACCAGCTGCCGCCGCCGCTGCTGTTTTAACCCTTTTAAACATTTTTGCAAGTTCTGGGTTGCTTCTTTCAATTAGCAACGTTTTTTGTCCCCATTAGTAATAAATGATGCATTTGTTTATTATGGGAGTCTGTTTAGCTTAAAAGTACTATACATGATACTTTCAGAGTACCTTCCAGTCACCAGTTTCAAATCATTCTGCTTTCTTCCCTTGAGTCTTTCAGACTGGCCTGCCTTGAAGATCCTCCCACCCAATTCTGTTTACTGAAAGGGCATCTGTTGTAATGAAATTGATATTAAAAACAATTCCTTCTGAAAACTAAAACAAAATGCACCTCTCCTTCTCTTGAAGGAAAAAACACTCTCCCTCTAATAGAGTTATTTGTGGGAGTGGGCAGGGCTGTTTGAATTCTCTCTTATCAAAGCAAGAACTCCAAAGAGTGTTACTGTGACTCAAGTACAAGCACTGTAACAGTAACTTTCAATATATAACTCTTCAAGGGAAGTAATAGTGCCACTCTATTCTGCTTTGGTCAGACCTCACCTGGAATACTGTGTCCAGTTTTGGGCACCACAATTCAAGAAGGACATTGACAAACTGGAACTGGTCCAGAAGAGGGTGACCAAAATGGTGAACGGTCTGGAAGCCATGCCCTATGAGGAGCAGCTTAGGAAGCTGGTCATGTTTAGTCTGGAGAAGAGAAGGTTAAGAGGTGACATGATAGCCATGTTTAAATATTTGAAAAGATGTCACACTGAGGATGGGGCAAGCATGTTTTCTGCTGCTCCAGAGACTACAGGAAAAGAGATTCCACCTAAACATTAGGAAGAACTTCCTGACAGTAAGAGCTGTTCAGTAGTGGAATACACTGCCTTGTAGTGTGGTGGACTCTCCTTCTTTTGGATTTTTTATACAGAGGCTGGATGAACATCTGTCAGGAATGATTTGATTGTGTATTCTGGCATTGTGGGGGGTTGGACTGGATGGCCCTTGTGGTCTCTTCCAATTCTATGATTCTATCATTGTATGATCAAGGAAGTATTCCCCCCCACACAAAAAAAAACCCTCTTTATATATCTTCTGTATTCGGTGAAAAGAATGACAAGCCTCACAGTACAAAAATCCAATTTATGCCTATCTAACCAGCACTAAAAAGGAGTAGCTATGGACAGCAAATTCTGAGAGCATTCAAAATGGTGACATGATAGCCATGTTTAAATATTTGAAGGGATGTCATACTGAGGATGGGCAAGCTTGTTTTCTGCTGCTTCAGAGACTAGGACATTGAGCAATGGGTTCAAACTACAGGAAAAAAGATTCCACGTAAACATTAGGAAGAACTTCCTGACAGTAAGAGCTATTCGGAAGTGGAATGCACTGCCTCGTAGTGTGGAGATTTTTAAACAGAGGCTGGATGGCTATCTATCAGGAATGCTTTGATTGTTTATTCCTGCATGGCAGGGGGTTGGACTAGGCAGGGGGTTGGCCCTTGTTGGACTAGGCAGGCGGTTGGCCCTTGTGGTCTCTTCCAACTCTATGATTCTATGATTCAGAACTGATAAGCAGATTGATGCAGTGGAGTAGGAGACCAAAAACTGGAGTCAAAATTGATATGCACCTGAATCCCACAGACTTTTCAAGGAGTTTCTTCCAGGTACACAGAGTTAAGGTCAGGATGGCCCTGTCCTTGCTCTCCTTCCAGTGGCAGGTCAAAACATTTTTGTGCCACCAGACTTTTACAAACTGATCAGGGTTGGGATTTTAATGCTGTGCAGTGCTGTTCTTAAGGTTTTAAAAGGGTACATATATAGTTTTTAATACATTTTAACATTTTTAATGTTAACTTATAAATTGTTTAATTGTTTTTAAATTTTATATTTATACTTTTATTTTGACTCTTGTATGGTTTTAAACTTGCATTGTTTTAAATATGTTATTAGCCACCTTGAGTCCCATTACTGGAAGAAAGGTGGGGTATAAATGAAATCAATCAATCAATCAATCAATCAGATTGTAGCTCAAATGTGGAAGGCCAAAAAAAAATGTGAAGACAGACTGGGGGAGGAACCGTACAAAAATATGTGATACCAAATGCATGTTTGCCCAGCAGCAGTACGATCTATGGGAGGGAACAACCAATAGAATCTTGCCCTTCTCAGTAGGCTCAGGCAAAAGCAAACTGCTGCAGCTTCTCCTAGTTTGTATGTTGTTTCTTGTTAATAGCTGTTGCTATCATGACCACATTCTGAGGTTGCTTTGCCATATGTCCCAATTTTCATCTGTGAAATGTTGAAGGATATGAGATAACAACATTGGCAAGAAGTATATGGCCTTCAGAAGGGAAATTCTGCTAAGTAAGCTGCCACACAAAGTTCCTTGATCACAATCTGGTGGAAAGGGTGGAGATGGAGAAATGCTAACAGAGGACAGAGAAAAGGCAGAACTACTTTAACACCTTCTTTGCTTTGGTCTTCTCCCAGAAGGAAAATAGTGTCCAACCTGGGGGAAATGGAGCAGAAAATGTAGTAGAGAAAATGCAGCACAGAATAGGTAGAGAGGTAGTAGAGGAACATTTGGCTACTCTAAATGAATTTTTAGGGCCAGATTAGCTATATCCAAGAGTATTAAAAGAACTGGCAGAAGGAATCTTAGTGGCAATAATCTCTGAGAATTTCTGGAAAACAGGAGACGTTCCAGAGGAGGGCTGGAGGAGGGCAAATATTGTCCCCATCTTCAAAAGTGGGGGGGGAGGACCTAAATAATTACCACCCAGTCAGCCTAACATCAATACCAGGAAAGATTCTAGAGCAGATCATTAGTCAGTCAGTAAGCACTTAGAAAGAGAGGCCTTGATGTGAAGTTGAAGGCTTTCACAGCCAGCATCCATAGATTTTCCTTGGGTTTTTTCCAGGCTGTGAGGCCGTGTTCTGGAATAGTTTCTTTCTGACGTTTCACCTGCATCTGATGAGGAAACACAATCTCCAAACAACCTATAGACCAACAAAAAAAAATCCAAGAAATACTATGCTCAGCAAAGGACAAAAGCGACCCCCTCACAGATGCAGGATTTTATCGCATACCATGTAGCTGTGGACAAGTTTACATGGGGACAAGTTTATATGGGGACAAATGCAGTGTGCAAACATGAATCAAGGAACATGAGAAACACCGCAGACTGAGCCAGTCAGAAAAATCAGCAGTAGCAGAACATGTTATAAACCAACCTGGGCACAAAATGCTATTTGAAACCACAGAAATTCTAGACCAGGCCAACAACTATCATGTCAGAATGCACAGAGAAGCTATTGAAATCCACAAACACCTGGACAACTTCAACAGGAAAGAAGAAACCCTAAAAGTAAACAAAATCTGGCTCCCAGTTTTGAAATACAGTTGTCCCTTCACATTCGCTGGGGTTAGGTTCCAGGACCCCCCGTGAATACCCAAATCCGTGAATACTCAAGTCCCATTATATGCAATGGCATAGCAAAATGGTGTCCCTTATATAAGATGGCAAAATCAAGGTTTGCTATTAGGATTACTATTTTTTAAAGAATATTTTCAAGCCGTGAATACTCAAATCCGTGAATGTCAAATCCGTGAATGTGGAGGGACAACTGTACAATAGAATCAAAACAACACTTACAAAAGAATTCCACCCAGGGACAGGGGGGTTCCCAACAAATAATGGCCCATCAACCAACCATTTAGCCAAACAGACGCTAATGAGTCTTGCATTTCTATACCCAGAAACTAACCATTCAATTACACAAGTTTACATATATTCCCCAACAGGGGTTCACAGCTTATAAACTCCACACACACACCTACCTGACCATTCTCTGAAGATGCCAGCCACAGATGCAGGTGAAACGTCAGAAAGAAACTATTCCAGAACACGGTCTCATAGCCTGGAAAAAACCCAAGGAAAATCTAGAGGTCATGATCACTTGTTTCTCAAAAACAAGCCATGCCAGACTAATCTGATCTCTCTCACACACAGACACACACTTGGGAGACTTATTTATTTATTTATTTGTTAGATTTATATCCTACCTTTCTCCCAAGATGGGATCCAAGGTGGCTTACAATAATTAAAAAATACAGCTGAAAACATCACAAGTACAAAAGTTAAAAAAGAATTAAATTAAATCATCATTGTTAAAATATAATTAAAACATATGAATTAAAAGCATAAAATCATAAAAATACAACAATAAAAGCAGCACACCAATTAAAATTTAGCCTTGTGGCTGAAGAGCAGGGAATAAATAAATAAATAAATAATTTACATTTCAAATGCCTGCCTAGATAAAAATGTCTTCAAATGCCAATGTTGGGAATGCTTTGATTGTGTATTCATGCAAAGCAGGGGGTTGGACTGGATGGCCCTTGTGGTCTGTTCCAACTCTATGATTCTAAGACCTTCTCAGTGGCTGATCTAGACTATAGGACTCCCTTGCATGGAAGGACAGGCTGACAGCCTCTCTCTTCTCTTTCAGCCATCAGGCAAAAACTTTTTTGTTTACACAGGTCTTCAGCTGTTAAGTGGCATTAACAGAATTATATTATAATGCAGTATGTGCCACTTTTATCTCCCCTATTATATTTAAAACTAGCTGTACCTGGCATAACATACGCTGTTTAAAAATTCCCCAAAAAAGACCTGGTAGACTTCACCACAACCTTGCAAGGCAGGCCAGTGTATTTTTAAATTCCTCCTCCCCCTTCTCAGTGTCCCACACTTTTCCTGGAATTGCTTAGGGTGACTCACTTTCTTGCCCTGCTACCGCCGTGGCTACTGCCACCACCAGTTAACTGCTTGGGTCCCTTCGCAGGCAACCTACCAGCACTGCTGCCAGTTGACTGCCTGGTCCTGTTGCAGGTGGTCCATCACAGCTGCCAGTTGACTGTCTGGGTCCCCATCTGGGCCACAGACTGAGTGGCAGAAGTGGATTGTGAGGTGGAGAGGGAATTTGCATGTGACTGGTGATTGGTAGGGTGTGTTTCCTGAGCAGCCAATTTAGCACACTGGTAAAGGCAACATACCGAAGGGAATTATTTGTACAGATACTGTTTAAATGCTGCCTTAATAGCATTTTAATTTGACTGTTTCTTTTTTTTTAATTGTACACACTTTTAAGTTATACTGTAAGCCACCTAGCATTGCATTGCATTGGGAAAAAAGTGAGATAGAAATTTAATTAAATAAATGAACATTTTAATTTCATTTGATGGCACTGCAGCTCTCTTTCTAGCAATAAGTCACCTAGATTTGACAGTGCTCTGTTGCAATAATCAGTAATATGACTTTTATATCTGAACCATCAACAATACTGAAGGGAGCTGTTCATTTGTTTTAAAACCCTTTGGTTATGATATATTAGGAGATTATCAGACGTGGCAAAAACCACATCACAAGATCGCTAGAATAACAAGAAGGGGCAACTTTACCAGATGACATCTCCCTCCATTATTGTGGGGGCATAGCGCAAGCATCAGTAAGGCATTCCTTTTCATTGGTGACTTGTCCCCATCAATAGAAAAGGGAAGCCATGTCTACAGCAGCACTATGCCCCAGGAACAACAGAAGGCCATGGGTGTTTGGTAAGGTCACCCTTTCTGTTCTTCTAGCAATCTTCTGGCATGGTTGGGAACGCAATTTCTTGGTGCGTTCCCCCACGTTTAATAATCTCCTTACTGTAACAAATAATATTTTAAATTTCAAATTCCTAAATGGATGAAAACAATATTTAATGACCTTTCATTCTCACAGTGAATGAAGCTTTTGTTTATTTACTCTGTAAATTATTGTACACGTAAGAGAAGCTATACTCTTCCTTTAGCTCTTCCTCTACCTAGAAATTAAAATAAACCCTGAATCTGCACATGAAATGTAGAAGTAGTAAGAGTGTTTCCAAAATAATGTTTCCAAAATAATGTCAGGAAGGAAATCATACATTTGTATCCATGAGGTACCCAGATCGAGGAAGTTCTACAATCTTCATAGATTGCTCCAAAAGCATTTTTAAAAAAGAACACAATCACAGGTCACTTGATTATCCTTTGTCAGCATCCCATGATAATATACAAAAGTTCTCCTGGGGCTGGTTTACACAGCAGATTTATTGCGGCAACTTGCGCTTTAATTCTTTTCTGCATCTGTGCCAGTCAGGGTTTTTTTTCTAATTATGCCGCTTTTTCGTTCAGACTTGAAAAAGTGTGGAGGGGCGTGGTCTCCCAAGCAGAGGCAGGCTTTATGGGGAAGGGCATAGACTTTTCTTTGCAGCCCTGCATTTCTTGTGTAAAGAAAAAGACAGACTTCCAAAATAGCAGGGGGGAAGATCAAAGAAGTGGTTCTGTCTCTGTCTCTCTCTAAATCTGCCTGTAAATGAACTCAGTCATTGCCCCTTTCTGATGAAAGGCATTGCTGCCATGCCGAGGATCCTAAGGTGAACCTATCACAAGTTTTTTCAGCACGATTTACTTAGGGTTCACAGGCTTGCAAAATAGCAGAGGATTTTTGACTTTCCCTCCCTCAGTCCCCCCCTCTCTCTCGCTCCCTCTCCCTCCCCCAAGCAGAGCTGACAGATGGGAACTTTATGACTGAAAGGTCTTGGGAATCCTTTTTTTTTGGCAGACTTGCAAAATAGCAGAGATAATTTTTCAAAGTTTCCTGAACGCTACTGAACTCAGTACCCCTCTTTTAAGCCTGCTCATTGCATCAGAGCAACCAATCACAATGCAGATCTGCTGCAACCCTTAACGGAATGGTAGTTTACACTGCCAATAATGCGCTACATTGCAAATATACCTGCAAAAGTAGCGACATCCCTTGCCACGCTATATTTGGGTGTTTTACCTTCCCCCCTTCTGAATGAGGCGATGCTGTGCTGCGATCTATGTGAACTATGAGCTATCTTTGCGGTATATTTAGAGGAATATTTGCCCATGTAAATGACCCCCTAGTGGCATATTAGTAGAGCATTCCACTATCTCTAAGGCCTTATCTGCATGGGCCAAATGAAACAGCCTCCCTGCATTCCCATGCCCAGCTGTCCAGAGATGCAGGTTTTTGGCCCTGTTTCTAGTCCAAATTCTTCAGATGATGTCCAGATAGTTTCGACAAGAATCTGGGACAATGTGAAGTCAAAGGCTTTCATGGGCGGCATCCATAGATTTTCCTTGGGTTTTTTCTGGGATGCAAGGCTATGTTCTGGCATAGTTTCTTTCTGATGTTTCCCCTACATCTGTGGCTGGCATCTTCATCTTTGAAGATGCCAGCCACAAATGCAGGTGAAATGTCAGAAAGAAACTATTCCAGAACATGACCTCACAGCCCAGAAAAAAACCAAGGAAAATCTGGGACAAATATCCCCTTAAAATAGAGCAGACATTTGGTTTAAAAAACTCACAATTTGCTGCAGTTCTTCCATAGAAAACTGAGTTCTGTTACCACAGTGGGTGGGAGATCTACGCATACAGCCTGCACGGTGACTGGTGCAGCCATTTCCTGGCCAGACTGCGTATGTTACATCTGCTGAGGTCACTGTAAGGTGCCCATTAATGTGACCACAGTGAGGTGCCTCGTTCCTGGCATTAGAAGATGCGACCTGTTACCTGAATTACTGAGATCCATAGAAATTCCACACATGTCTACCAAAAATCAATATTTCTATGGGGAATTTTAATTAGCTCAAATACTGGCTGCGAGAGGTCAGATAATGGCAGGATCATTTGACCTATGTATAACAGTACTCACTGATAAGACTCCAAGCCAGGGGATAAAATAAAATGGTTTTTATTGACACATAGGACTTTTTCAAACAGGGTAAAAAAAAAAACCCAAGGAGGTCAGGAGAAGAACAGGGCTGTCACACTTACAGAGCCCCATTTAAGACAGCCCCGTCCTCCTCACGACCTTCCCCCGTCCTTTGTCCGTGCTGCGGGCACCGCTTTTTATTGATGGGGAATCTCCGTTAATAAAAACAGTGTGTTTCTCGTCCCCTTGGCTTGGGGGAAGGTTGGGAAGAGGACGGGGCTGTCTGAAATGGAGCTCTGTAAGCACGACAGCCCTGTTCTTCTCCCGAACTCCTTGGAGTTTTTTTACCCCATTGAAAAAGTCCATACACTCAGGCTTCAAGCAGTCACACAAGGCTGGATAAAAGTGTAGTAAAATTGGGATAGAGGAATAGAGTTCAGGATATACTATACCTATCCGATGAGCAGAGATTCATGAAGCAGAAGGTAATCAGAATGCATTTCTGAGGGTCGCGCAGCAAACTGGCAGAGTGATGAGGCAGGAGAAATGGAGAACATGGTGACACAGACTGACGAAGTGACAGGAGGAAGAGAAGCTGTGTACACCTTGGATGTATTTTGGGGTGATATTTATACTCGATATTTCTCCCGAAGGGCTGTTATGAGTGGAATATAATGTCTGACAGAGTTTCCCCAGATTACACAATGAATTTTCCAGATGTGTTAACGATCACTAATGGTTGAAACATTGGAATTGATGGATTTCAGGCAACTCTCTATTGTTTTAGGACAGGTACGAGGAAAAACTAGTTTTGCAAGGCAATGAGTGTCCAGCTACCTTGATTGGATTAGTGAATGACTCACTTCTATGTACATCTAGGAGAATTAGCACATTTCCTCCCTAACTCATTAGTTCAAGGGTTGGGTTTTGTTTTTGTTTTTGCTTAATTACTACCTGGGTGTGTCTCTTAGGAATGTGGGCTAGCTCTTTCCTTAGGTTTTCTGAGCACACCTTGAGTCCTTGTATTTGGGAGGCCCTGGTCTACTACCAACTATGTCGAGTGCCAACAATACACCAATTTATGAAATATAGCCAATTGATGAATTATTGAATGAGTGGGTGGTATCAGACCAGGTATCAGACCATTGCAGGAAGAGAAGTGATGCCTCACATGCAGGCCATGGGTGTACAGACACCTCTGTGTTGTCACAACAGAAGGTCACATAATGGGAGGGGATGCTGTAGGGACAGGGCTGGAATACTCCAGCCAAAACATGGAGTATTCTGGACAATGTAGACAAGTGCTAACAGTAGATTTATGGAAATTCAATTGAATTCATATAATGTAATATCTGGAAGTCCTTATTTGAATGCATGGTTGAAAATATCCAGCTACCAGATACCTTTCACCCTGCACGGCCTTTCCTGATACTCTCAGACTTCCAGATGGGAATGTGAAGAATGAAATGATTGCCCCACAACCTCATGGAACTAGTGAAGATTCTGTTTCCCTGCTACCAAAAAAGAAGAAGAAGAAGAAGAAGAAGAAGAAGTTGTTATACATGGCTACTTAGAAGGAAGCCCCATTGAGTTTAGTTGACCTTACTGTGGAGAGGTAAGTGTTCATAGGATGGTAGCCTCTGGGAGTTTATAAGGGAGGTCTCTCTGATTGTTGTGGGAACTAATCCTAGAGTATGAAAAAAGACTATTACACCACTTGTGACAGTTTAAGCACCACAGCTACTACATCATAATTTTAAAACACCATAACGAAGTGTGGAACATGGGAGAGAAAGCACTTAAGGGGCAGAGTCTGTGCCTTTACATGGATGGCCAATAGCAAATAATTAACTCAATATTCATTGGAGATCAAAGGTTACCATACATGCATAAAACAAGCAGAAACTGGGGAACATCCAATGGAATCCACAGAAGAAGCAAAAGTCATGTTTCTCAATGCTCAAAAGAAGGTGGTTCTGTTGGTAGAAAACCTGTCTCATTTTGTTATTACAGGTTGACCCCCATATCCGCAGGGGATACATTCCAAGACACACACACCCATGGATATCTGAAACCATGGATAATAGTTTCAATGAGACAAACGCTAGAAGTTGACCATAGAATCACATTAGAGGACTTAGAAATACCTAGAGAGAACATACTTTTTTGGATGCGGATAAGTGAAACCATGGATACTGAAACCATGGATACAGAGATTGACCTGTTGTAGAAAATATTCATTTTGAGATCTACTCCACCTCCTTTTTCAATAGAATCTTCCCTTCAATAGTGTCTATCTTCTCTGAATGATTCCCCCGCAAGAAGTGATGTACCAAGGGAGCACCTGTTTTATTGTTCCTTATATTACAAAGATTTTCCCCTGTCCAGTTTTTTTCCCACAAAAAGTTTTTGACATGTGCACTGTACACATGAGCCACATGGTAGAGTGGTTTGATTGTTGGACTACAATTCTGGATACCAGGGTTTAAATCCCCACTCAGCCATAAAAAACCTACTGGGTGACCTTGGGCAAGTCACACACTCTCAGCCCTCAGAAAACCCTGTGATACGCTCACCTTTGGGTCACCGTATGTCAGAAATTACTTGAAGGCACACAACAACAACAAACTCTATGGCATAAATAACAAAACTGCTGTTGCATGTGGCAAAGTGGTGTAAACTATGGGCTTACCACACTCTGAAGTAAAGCGCCAGTGCAACAGGAAGGTTCCATCTTCCCTGCTGCCTTACTGCACGGCATTGTCATTCTTTCATTCCAGACTGTGAGAGACTGAGGTAAAACCACCTCTTTTTGCTAACAAGAAAAAGCCATTAGTAAAAAGAAGGGGTTTTACCTTGGTCTCCCATGGGACCAGAATAGTAGAACACCAGAAGAACAACAATGCCATGAGGTAAGGAAGCACAGGAAACAGAACCTTCCAGCTGCCCTGTTGTTTTACTTTGGAGTGCAGTAACCTGCTAAGTCTATCTTGATTAATGTAGTCTGTGAACTGAGTTGTCTTAGAAGATTACCTGCAATATATCCAGTGGGCAGGGATGGTGCCTTGTGTGTTTCATACCCCTAAGTAGTTTTGTGGTGTGTGTTTGTGCTCCTTGAATGTGCTTTTTGCCAAAATATAATTTGTTCAGTAAGCAGTGTGAGAGTTTCTAGCTCAGAAATTTCTAAAGTTTGATTTTAAATAGGTATGTCTGTGTCATGGACATAATGATTGTTGGTAATGTGATATTATGTATTTATACCTTGTCATTTTATGGTTTTATATTGTTTCCTGAAAAAGATCTCATGAATACACATAGGCCAAAATGCATCAAGCTCTTCTACAAATAAAGCAACCACCTTTTTAGCATCTTGGGATGTGTCTTGTTTCTTCTGTGGATGCCATGCATTCATAACAATGAACTGAATCATGACTTGTAAGCATCTGGTTCTCAGGTTTCTTTCTTTTTTTCTACTAAGTAAATATGTTCTAAAGTTGAAGTACAGTTGAAGACAATGTGATTATTGTTGTGTGGAATTTCTTAATCTCTTTAATAATTGTGATTCTGGAAGAAGGAGTAGATGGCAGAACACGTGCCATTTAGCACTCAAGAAGAATATCCATTTGAACCAGCTATGTTCAGTGTGAGCTTTGCCCCAGTAAATGTTGAAGGATTTGGATTCCAAAGAACACATGCAGCACTGAAATGAGCAACTGCCACTTTGGTGCTTTATAGTGCAGGGCCTGTAATGATTATACATTCTTTAATCCCATTTCCTTCTAGAGAAACAATAAATGGACTGTGACTTTATAGCTTCTACATATCAATCAGTTGAGTTTCCATCACCAGTATTTCTTTACCACTGACCTGTTGCTTCTACGTGGCCCTAAGCTGTTACAGTAAACCCTTTTGTGCTCTATAGTTTGATTCAGACAATGCCAACACACACACCCACGCGTGCACACACACACACTCACGTGCCCTTCCTGCTTGAGCTGAAGCCTGCGGTCGAACATCTTGTCTTTTCATTTGCTATAGACATTTGTTCTTGCAGCTGACCACAGGCAAAAAATTTTGCTTGTGTTCCAGAAAAGGACAGCTGCACCACAAATTACCTTAAAACTCCTTGCTTCAAGGATTAGCTGGGTACAGTGCAGTGTGTGTATCTAAGAATGTGGGGGCTTTTCATACCATAAACATGGTTATTAACCTTTTATTTACCAGCAACATTTCTAAACTGAAAAAAAAACCCACACACACAACAGGGAAGTCATTAGCTCCTTCTGGAGGATAATTTATTATTTAAAAGAGGCTCTCCTGCCTTCTTAGTGGCTTTCTGTCCTCCTCTTGTCTCTCTCATCTCTTTATGAATGAACCTTTTTCTGTCTCTCATTTAGGCCTCCATGCTACAGTAGCTGCTGAAGGCCACAAGTAGGTTGGTTCCACCATCTGAGAAACTACACAGACAAGTAATTAATAAGCACTCACCTAGGCTGCTGCCACACTGCAGAAATAATGCAGTTTGACACCACTTTAACAGCCATGGCTCACTGCTATGGAATTCTGGGGTTTGTAATTTTGTGAGATATTTAGCCTTCTCTGTCAGAGAGCTCTAGTGCCACAACAAACTAATTCAATTGGGATGGAGCCATGGTAGTTAAAGTGGTGTCAAACTGGATTATATCTGCAGTGTGGCAGCAGCCCTAGGACATTATCAGACACACTAAATGTGGCATCATAATGATGCCACATAAATGTGAAAGGGTGCACAAATCAGATGACATCACCCTTTTGCATTTATGTATTGGCAATAAGGCATTCTATTTTATTGACGGCTTAAATCATCAATAGATCCCCCTGCTGCTTTTGTGCCAGCATTGCTGGCATGCTAAATCTCGGGCCATTTAAATTTCATCAATGCAGAGTCAATGGCCCAACCAGCCAGAACACTTCCGGGTAAGATCATGACATCTAGGTAAGTGATGAAATTTTTATGACACCCCCCCCCCTGGCTATTTTGAAGTTTTTTAGTGTGGGTATGTGCTTAGTGTGACTTTTACATGATTTTTTTTTTTAATTTCCTGTGCAATGAAATTGCATGGGATTTCAAAAGAGGATATGAATGGAGTTCCGCTCACTTCCTCTTTATTGCCGGAGCTGCCTTTGCCAGGAGAGGAGGTAAGTGCAGGGTGGAACATCCTTTTGCTGGCATAAAAAGGGATTTTTTTATGCCAGCAAAAAAATGTCTTAAGGGGCTCATCTGATAAAGTCCCTAGTCTCTAAGTGAGCATGGCATATTTTCAGTTAATCACAACCTGAATAAAGCAACAGTTTTCTACCAGTGTGCTGTTGTTCAGTTAATGCCATTTTTATTGAAAAGCTTTACTAAAAAGGAGATATGTACCACCAGTTTAGCCCATGAGAATTTGCTGCCGGATGTGAGGATAAAATGGGACTCTGTATTATGTATGATGAAGCCTATATATCCCTATATGTAGGGAACCCAAATTTATTTATTAATTAAAATATCTGTACCTTGCCCTATATCAAAAAGATTTCAGGGTGGCTTAGAAATATAATTAAAACAAACTGGTTAAAAGAGTTTTAAAAAATAAAAGTAATTTAAATAAACAAAAAACATATTCAACTTAATTAATGAGATAACACAGATTTAAAAGTTGAAAAGTATGTACATTAGGGTTTGAGAGAAATTGATGAGGCCCAGAGGCTTTGATGAACAGTCAAGTCCTTACTTAGCACCTAAATAAAATCAGTGTTGGTGCCAGTCAGGCCTCCAAAGGGAGGGCATTCCACAATTGGGACACCACAGCTGTGAAAGGTCTCTCATATGTCTCATATATGCCTGCCCGAGGGCTGAGATCTACCAGGAGGACTCACCTCTGTGTCACATCAGTGGGGCCAATGTGGTGGGGGACAACACAGGAAAGGGCCTTTTCAAATATAGTGTCCCACAGGAGAATGTCTTCCCCTTGGAGACTGAATTGCCTTCTCTACAGCACCAGGTCAAGACACAGCTTTTTTTTATAGCCCTTGAGTCCTAATTTACTTTTAAGCACGTACTATACTTGTTTCTTTTTTTAAAAAAGAGAACTCTTTTAGCCCTTTTAAGCTCCTTGAACTTGTTTGAATTGTTTGATGTGTTTGTATCTTCCTTAAATTATTTACGAGTTTTAATTTGAAATTTCTAAATTGTTTTTTTTTATTATTATTATTATTATTATTATTTATACCCTGCCCCTCTGATAAAAACAATCAGGGCGGCTTCCAACAATTAAAACTCTACAATACCAACTAAAAGCATCACCCACCCCACCCTCCCCCATAAAAAGACATTAAACAATATAAAATTAAAACCACCTAGCTAAAATCACATTAAAAACAAATATAAACAAGACTAAAAAAGGCCAGGAGATGGAGCTCCTGAGGCCGGGATCTAATCGGTAAAGGCCTACCGAAAGAGATTCGTCTTTAGTGATTTTTTGAAGCTACTTAAGCTTGTCAACTGACGGATCTCATTCAGCAGGCCATTCCATAAATTGGGGGCAATTACCGAAAAGGCCCTCTGGGAGTTTGCAGACAGCCTAGATTTTTGTGGCTGAAGCAAATTCCTCCCAGATGACCAGAGTGCACAGGGAGGATTGTATGGGAGGAGGCGGTTCCGAAGATAAGTTGGACCCCAGTCATTTAGGGCTTTAAAGGTAATAACCAACACCTTATACTGGGCCCAGAAACTGATAGGCAGCCAGTGGAGAGATATTAATACTGGAGTTATATGGTCTCTCCGAGATGTTCCCGAGAAAACTTTGGCTGCCATATTTTGTACCAACTGAAGTTTCTGGACCAAGCATGAGGATAGCCCCATGTAGTGCGCATTGCAGAAATCTAGATGAGAGGTTACCAGAGCATGCACCACAGTCTCGAGATCCCTTACTTCCAGGAAAGGGCGCAGCTGGCGTATCAGCCGAAGCTGATAACAGACGCTCCTGACCATCGCATTCACTTGACTCGTCATCTGAAGTGATGAATTAAGGAGCACCCCCAGACTGCGAACATGGAGTTCTCAATGGACATGCTCTTAACGGAGAGCGTGACCCCGTTCAGGACTGGAGGTTGCAACCCAACTCCTGGTTTCAGGGCTTCTACCGTGAGCACCTCTGTTTTGTCCGGATTTAATCTCAACCTGTTTTTCCTCATCTAGCCCATTACTGCTTTAAGAGAGCCATTAAGAGGAGAGACGCCATCGGAATTCGAGGCCGACGATCGGGACAAGAAGAAATAGATCTGGGTGTCATCAGCATACTGATAACACCCAGTCCCATAACTCTGAATAATCTCACCCAGCGGCTTCATATAGGTGTTAAACAGCATCAGGGACAGGATGGTGCCCTGCAGAACACCACAAGTAAGCTCCTTTCTGCTGGAGCAGCTGTCCCCGAGCAGCACCCTCTGGGACCTGCCCGAGAGGAAGGACTGGAACCACTGGAGCGCAGTGCCTCCAATTCCTAACCCATTCAGGCGATCCAGGAGGATGCTATGATCTATCATATTGAAAGCCACTAAGAGGTCTAGAAGCACCAACAGGGACACATTACCCCTGTCGATGCTTAGATGCAGGTCATTGGTCAAGGCAACCATGGCAGTCTCAACTCCAAATCCTGTCCTGAAGCCAGTTTGAAATGGGTTTAGCCCATTTGAAATTGGTATATTGATTTACCTGTTTCCTGCCCTGAAATCTCAAGCTAGAAGGGGACTGGTCTGGCAGTTGAATCTTACTTCAGCACTTGCAAGGGACAGTTTCCTTCACTGCATCTGAGAGCATCAGACTAGATTAGGGTCCTTGCAGCAACATGGAACATGGGAAGCTGTGTCTGTTGTCTCCTAGCATGTGGCACCAGAGGTGTCCTCTTCACTCTGTTAATCGTGTGACCAACAGCAGTGGATGCTAGACTTTCTTTCCCTCCCCTTCCACTGCAGCCTGCCCCTCTGGCTCAAAAAACCTGCTTCAGAGGGTTTCCTAGTTCTCAGGAGCAGGTTTTTAGATTTCATGGCAGACTGCAAGTAGAAGGTAGGATTGCCAAGTCCAGTGTATATTGTGGAAGTATACCATTGGATCCTAGGCTATAAAAATTGCTAAGTAAATATCTATGTGGTCTGGTTAGAATGCGGGATGGTATACAAATAATTCACAGTAACATGGCAATGATTGAAACGCTGGGAAATTGGAAAAAAATATAAATAAGTAAATAAGTATGAAAATGTCCTGAACATGCAATCACACTGTTTTGGAAGACAAATACATCCAAATCTTATGATTGTTGGTTACCTTCGGGTTTATAACTTGAAAGACATTAATTTCTAAAGATTATAAAAGAATGTTGTGGTTCAGGGAATAAACCTACACATTTAAGGGTGGTAGAAATCTGGATTTTAAAACTATGTTTCCTCCAATTTTATCTTAAATTCTTGGTCTATGTGATACACTGGATAGTGTACTGCTTTTCAGTGTGTGTGCCCGCGTGCATGTGTGTGTGTGTTATATCACTTTAAGTACATTCTGACCTATGAGAACCCTAGCATTTGCAGTCCCCTCCAAACCTGCGCCAAAGTTTTGCAATTGTTTTGCAAACTTTTTCAACAAAATCTCTCATCATATCGAGGATGGTCCAAGCTTGTTCTCTGCTGCTCCAGAGATTAGGGGCTTGTCTACATGATGAAAATACTCCTCATAGAGTTCGCAGAGAATACAATCTGCATGAATGATATCTGAAGGGGGTTCACAGTATTCAGAGGGAGGAGAGCTAAAAAAAAATCCACAAACTGCACAGTAAAGGGATTCACGGTTTTCCCTAAAGCTTCTTGGAAAATGCCCATAGATGCGCATCTTCTGATGTATGGATGGCCGAATTTGCATCGCTGCACATTTCCCTTCAATTGCCCTTTATGAGAGCATGCACCCACTCAATTTGAATGAATGAGAACGGATGCAAATAGGCGTGAAAATAGTGAAGACAACTCAACATCACTGTGAATGGGCCAAAATGCGTACTCACTTGCAGTAAACTGTTGGATCTAGACAAGCCCTAGGACATGGAGCAATGGACTCAAGACTACAGGAAAAGAGATTCCACCTAAACATTAGGAAGAATTTCCTGATAGTAAGAGCTGTTTGTCACTGGAACACGCTGTCTCAGAGTGTGGTGGAGTCTCCTTTGGAGGTTTTAAACAGATGCTGGATGGCCGTCTGTAAGGAGTGCTTTGATTGTATGTTCCTGTATGGCAGGGGGTTGGACTGGATGACCCTTGAGGTCTCTTCAAACTCTATAAAGATAAAGACACATCAATTTGGGATTCCTAGTAAACACCCCAAAACTCAAAATTGCCTGATTTGCTCAAAACGTTTGCCAAAGTTTTGCAATTGTTTTGTAACCTTTCCAACAACAACAAAAGAAACACATGTTTTGTAATGCCCCAAATATAAGTAGTGGGTGTCCCAAACCAGGGTTCCTAGTAAACCCCAAAATTCCAACATTATTCAGTTTGGAGTGTTTATTAGGAATCCCAAGTTGGAGATCGGTGGGCTTGTCTACACAGGCAAAATACCCCATACTCACCCTGTATTTGCAGCACAGTTGCCACATGACATTTTTGACAATGCACGTTTTCATCAGGGTTTCTGCAGGAAACTCCAGATCTGTAAGATTCATGTTTTGCTCCACATTTGAGGGGGAAACCCAGATTATTGGCCATGTGGTATCTGAGGACTGACTTCAGTGCAAAGTGGGGGGCAGGACTTCCAGTGGACAGGGCTCCATTCTGGTGCTTTTAATTTAAAAAAAAATCATTTGTGCACATATCTGGATAGGTGTATCTCCATTTATACAGTAATACAGTACTCTGGGACAATTTATATTCGCATATTCACATGCACTAGCAAACGGTGGGGGAGGGACTGAAGCAGCCCCAGCCACGTGGCTGGAAATAGTACAACATATAGGACATGTCATCAGCATAGGCCAGCCCTTTTACTCCAACACAACTAACAGTCAGGTGGGATACTCCAATCTACAACTGGAGAAGCCCAGTGCATGTGGCATTTATGGGGCCGTGCAGATCAAAATCATCCACCGCAGCTATAAGGTAGGTGAGAGGTTTCCCACCAGTGTACCCAAGCCCTGTATCTCAGTTTTGAGAGCATTTCAAAATGCTAAAGTTTTTGGGGCACAAGAATTGCAAAACTTCGGCACAGGTTTGGAAGGGGTTCCAAATTTCAGGGTCTATAGTTAACAAAGCTTAATTACACCGCACATAACAAAAACGTAGTAGGAAAAGTTCCCCTCAAGGGATTTCTTTAGTACACGATTCATTTACACAGCAGAACTAGAACAGAAAGGATTCCTAGGCTGTAAATCTATTGCTGGGTGACTGGCCATCATATATCAGCCCTTAGCTGGCAAGCTAGGAAGATGGAGTGATACTGTCTTCAGTGCCATTTGGAGGTAATGGAGTTAGCGAATCACCAGCATATCTGACTTCTAGGTGCTTTGTAACAATATTGAAATAAATGCAATTCAATTTATGATTAAAAGGAATAATAATGGTATGGTTCATGGTAGTATGACACGTTATAGAATGATTCAGGAACCATGCCATATCAGAATTATGTAGGAATCCAAGTCTCCTCAGTTTCTATACAATTTTCTTTGTATTTGAACAACCTCCCCTCACAAGACTTCAGCAAGCTATCTGAAGTCCACAGGCCTTAGAGATTTTCCAAAAAATATCTGCAGCACTTAAGTGTTTATTTTGAGAGTTGACCAATTCATGTATATATTTGACCTATCATTTACAGATAAAATATTTTCAGTGTAGATATCTTCAAGGATATTTGAGCAGAGCTGCAAGAGTTAAATGTTTATTGTGCTTTTACACATTTTAGAGGATCATCTTTCAACAATGGCAGTAAAATCAGCATGTCGCTTGAATTTTCTATGGTTGAACCTTGAACGTGAATCATTATATTACAGTGTAGTTATTGATTTCAACAGGAAGAGGATTAAGTCCAGAAAATCAGGTTAGGAACCTGAAACTTGACTGAGGAAAATGGAATCTTTCTGGTGCTAAACACCTCCTATGTTATGTAAAATACATTAAGATTTTAAACAAGAGAGTCTGCCATTTGGAAAATATCATTGCTTGTCATCTGAGAAAATAAAGATCTGTGGTAAGGTAAAGAATTAAATCTTCTGAGCAAATGTTGCATTTTTTTATTTCTCTAACACACAAAAATTAAGTAACATATTCTATGGACATTAAAAAAAACACATGTATCAAAAGTTGTAGGACAAAAGGTGATCATGTCTTTTGGTAAGATTTTATCTCTCTCCCACCCCCCTCTTAATTTCTAGCATATCAAGTGAATGAGGTTACTTGAAAAGCAGTAATTTCCAAACAATTTCTAAAAACCAACTGTACACTCCAGACACATTGCTTTGCTGGTTTTTATCTCATATCAGGCCCAATATTGTAAGTTTTTTTGTGATAGAATGATGGACTGTCCTTTATACTGCTTTATGAGTAAGAATTTTATTTAGCAGAAAATCAGAGTGGTCTTTCTGGTTCAAACAGAGCATCCATCCTCTCTAGCATTCAACTTCCAAAACTCAAGCATACCTGGCTTACCCTCCATGTGCATTTATGACCAAACGCAGACCAACTCTACCATTGGGCAAAGTGAAGGAACCACCTCCAGCAACTAATCTGAAGTGTAATGGAAGATCAACAAATTGTGCATAAATTTATTACTTGAATAAAGTTACTTTATTATTACTTTATTATTGAATTTTATACTACCATAGATTGGAGAGATGTTTGTTGCATCAGCTGCCAAAATAACTTGGGGGTTGTCTACATGGTGAAAAAACTCCTCATAGAATTTGAGGAGAATACCTTTTGTCCCAATGGGATCCCACACCATTTTGCCATATTTGGAAGGAGGGGGGAGCAAAAACTCCAAATACTCCACAGGAAAAACTTTTGTGGCTTGTCCTGACTTTTTTAAAAAAAAAAACTCTGAAGGAAATGTGCATTCCCGCTTGTTGGGACAACTGATTCGCTTTGCTGTGCTTTCTCAATAAGAGCAGAAGTGGAAAACTGATTTGCCGGGCATGTGCAGGGGCAGAGTGTGCCAGCAAGGCAGTGCCCAGAACCGCCATGTTGGATTTTCGCCATAGCAATTGTGTGCTGAGGTGTGTGTGTGGGGGTCCTGTTTATTTAAGTGGAAGATTGCACTTCTGCACCTTGGATTTTTTTTTTTTAAAAAAAAATACTGTTTGGCGGTGACAACTGTGACAATAAAAACACGAGTAATTCACTCATGCCTGTCATCTTGATTTGTAGGCATGCCCATTTGAACAACAACTGTGTATGGTTTCACATGCCTCTGATCTTGGAAAAAATAGTGGAGACAAATGCAAGCTGCTGTGACTTGGCATTATTGTGCATCAATCCACATTTTATTGCCTTGTATAGACAAGCCCCTAACATTGGACAGTGTGTGTGTACCTTTTATTGCTCTGCCTCAGGCAGCAAAATTTGTGAACTAGCTCTGGCCAAATGGTTTTGTGCCATTCCTTTGAGGTCCCAAGGCAAGAAGTACAAATGCTTACACACACCCTGCCCCACCATTCCTGAGCATAGCTGCTACAACTGCCATATTGTCTGTCAGGGTAGGGACTGGAGGCAGGGCTGGTAGAAAAAGGCGACTCTCATTGGCTGGAAGCCCAGGGCTGATGCCCCTTCATGTCCAATGGTAGTTACTATCCTGGCTCTACCATAGCATATATCGGACAAGTGTTAGTGTTGTGTTCCAAAGGAACACCAGCAGTCTTTGGCTAAAGAAAATTTCTGAGAGTGATGAGGGCTACAGTATTTGAGAATTAGGATCTGTGAAGCTCCCCTACACAACAGATTTTGCATGGGTCTCCACAAAGTGTCTGATGATGGTGATAGGAGAAACTAGTGCTCAACAGGCAAAGTTCCACATCTCCATTAACTTAATGGTTTGGTAACCACTCTTCTGACAGCCTAAATACACTAAAGGCGCCAGATCCTGTCTGATCTTGGAAGCTAAGCTAACCAAGGTCATCCCTGGGTAATACTTGTGAACTGTCAATGAATACCAGGTGCTGTAGGTTATATTTCAGAGGAAGGAACAGGCAAACTACATCTGAGTATTCTTTGCCTTAAAACAAACCTATCAAATTCATTGGATTGCCATAAGTCAGCTGGTGACACACAACCACTCCTCACATACTGTTTCCATGTACACATCAGAAGGGTGTTTTTGTTGTTGTTTTTATACATCAACAGTCAGCAGAGAGGGGTGTGAAAGAGTCTATAGTCATGGAGGGCATGGGGGTCGGGAAATAAATCTGTTATTGATATCAGAACAGAACAGTTCCCCTCAGCTCTGCTGAGCTTTTCAGCTCAATGAACAGAAACACCTGGCATTTCTTGAATTAAATGAAGAAAACATTTGTGAAAGAACCAGTATTAGATATTTTAATTTAAACTGAAGTGTAGCAAGTATCCACCAGATAGCAGATTTCTTGTGTTTAAAAAAAAAATGTGTGTAAAAATAACAGAAGGCTGGGGCATTTGTGTTTAATTCTCTTCTTGATTCTTTATAGGTTGATCTGGCATTCGATGATAGAGGACAGGGTCTGTAAACTGATGTTTTAAAGCAAATACACTCTGAACTGGCTTTGGCACTTGACATACACCTGGCAACAGTTCCAGTCTGTTCCCAGCCACCTCTTGCTGAAAAAATAATCTGGGTAGGATTTACACTAAGTCCTCATATTAAAAACGCATCTTAAATGTTTTGGAGGAGGATTTGCTTAAACTGCATCTTGCACCAACCGTTATCTTCTGAGACTCTAATTTGAACTTCAAATGACACATTAACCAAAATAGACCCGATGAGCAGTGAGCGAGCCTCAGACTTAACTTGGTAAACATGTAACTCGGCTAGGTTTTCAGTTCACTCCAGCTATCTAGATCATAATTTAATAGTTTCATAGAACAGGAGAAGGAATTTGCAAAAGTGTAACAGTAGACGAGTCCTCAATGACACATTGATTAAAATAGCTCCTGCAAAAATGTCTTGGATTTATCTAGGTATTGGTAGGAAGATGACTTTGGCTTTGTGCATGAAGGTTAGCTAGTACAACTTGACAAAACTTACAATGATGATTTCTCAGTTCAATTAGACAAACACACATTTCTACAAATAGCAATTTTGTAATCATCTATTTTCTCTAGTATATCTGCATGAATATACCACACTGATTTTAAAGTCAGATATAGGGGACAGCCTTGGGCTGAATCATGAACAAACCTTAATCTACAGTTGGATGAATATAACTGGGGTTTATATAGGGCTATGCTGGCCTGGGAATACATCAAAGATATATACTGGGTTGGATCAAAGGTTAGCTCAGGAGAATTCTGGCTCTGGAAGATACAGCTGCACAAACCATTTTTCACATTTTTCCAGTGTTCCCTGAAAAACCTTCTCCTGAACCACATAAAGTCTGTAAGTCTGTACATAGTCTTGACTTCTGGAAAGTTGATATGCATGAATCATCCATGAAATCCACCACCAGCACACACAAACAGTTTTAGTTTGGACTCAAGATTATCACCCCAACCTCCAAAGAAGACATATTTTGATGGTTAGCCAAGGTGACAACTACTTAAATGTATTTTATTTATTTCTAGTCTAAATGTGTATCGGAAGAATCATTCTGAAGAATAGAATAGCAAATAACTGAAGGTGGTGTAGTAATGTGTGCTGGATTAAGGCTCTAGAAGACCCAGGATTCAAGACCTGCTCAGCTATGGAAACCCACAGGGTGACCTCAGGCTAGTAACACTCTCCCAGCCTCAGGGGAAGGCAATAGCAAACCCCTTCTGAACATGTTGTGCCAAGAAAACCCCATGATTGGCTGGTGCTAGGGTCACTATAAGTTGGAAACAACTCGAAAGCACACAACAACAACAAATAGAACTGAAGTTTCCATTACGGATAGGTGAATTTCTGAAGCCGTCTCATTGAGAGTATCATTTTCCCATTGCTGCAGGTATGGTGTCTGTGTCTGTGTTTTTCACCATGTATAAACCACATACAATTTTTTGTGCTTTTTTTTTTGAAAGTGCATTTTCATGTACTTTTTTCAGTTATGTGCATTTTTGGTGATATGCACTGTTGGCTGCAATGTTTTTGTATTTTTCTTTGTGCATATTTTAAGTGTACATGTTGCTAAGCATATTATTTATTCTGCAGAACACACTGCACATCTGGAAATGTACATATTTGCATCCAGGTTCAAAATTATTTCTGGGATGTATGAATTGGGAAAAAAAACTATTTAAACATTCTAGTTAAGCAGAAAGGAGAATATTAATCTATTTTTCATTCATAACAATTCCCTATGCCTGATCCTATACTAACATTTTTCATGTTTCTTATCCTGTGACATCTATATTGCATATGCTGTATTTCATACAAATTGCAGGGAAGACCTAATAGAGAAGGCTAAGTCGAAGTGATCCTTCCCTATCCCATTGGACTGTCCCTTTCACAAAAACACTGCACCTGATTTTTCTAGGTTTTGTAGCTAAGGTCACCAGAACACTCTAAAAATAATTAGCTTGTAGAAAGTAATTAGCTACAATTACAGTTCCAAGGCTTCCCAAAATTAATTAATAGCTACAAAATTGAAAATTATTTTCCTGTTTCTCAAAAGTACCCAAAGTAGTTTCTTTTTTGTTATTTTTGGGAAAATATCTAACTCTTTTTTTTACTCAGTAGCATGCTGTTGTTGCTGCTGTTGTTAACTGCCCTTGAGTCAACTTTCACTCATGCTTACCATATGAATGAGACATCTCCAAGACCCCCTATCCTCAACTGCTCTTCTCAGGTCTTGCAGGCTGAGGGCGTGGCTTCCTTGATTTAGTCTATTTATTTAGTATGTGGCCTTCTTCTTTTCCTACTGCCTTCTACCTTACCCAGCATTACTATCTTTTCAAGTGAGTCATGCCTTCTCATGATATGTCCAAAGTACAACAGTCTCACTTTAGTCATCTTGGCTTCTAGGGATAGCTCAGGTTTCCTTTGCTCTAGGACCCATTTAATTGATCTTTTTGGCAGTCCATGGTATCCATTGCACTCTTCTCCAACACCACATCTCAAATGAGTTGATTTTCATTCTATCAGCTTTCTTCACTGTCCAGGCCTCACTTCTGTACGTGGTGATGGCTTGGAAAATCCTAACTTTAGTGTTCAGTTATATATCTTTGCACTTCAGGATCTTGTCTAGTTCTTTCATAGCTGCCCTTCCCAGTCCTACTCTTCTTCTGATTTCTTGACTACAATCTTGGTTCTGATCAATGATTGATCCCAGATGTGGGAAATCTTTAACTACAGTAGGACACCCTGTCACCACTATGGATAACAAAATCTGCTGATAATAGCAAATACCATTGAAAATAATGGGACTTCTGGTTTAAAATACCATAGAGCTGCCTTGGAGAACCTAGAAAATGGCTAGAGAGGACACATTTTCTAGGACGACTCTATGGCATCTGAACTGACATTGAAACTGCAGATAATTGAATCAGTGGATAATGAATCAGCAGATATGGTAGTCCTACCGTATTTCAATTTCCTCGTTGTCTATATTGAATTTATATAGGGCCTCTGTGGTCATTATTTTTGTTTTCTTAATGTTCAACAGTAAGCCTGCCTTAGCACTTTTTTCTTTGACTATCTTTAGCAATTTTTCCAAGTCTTTGTTGTTTTCTGCTGGTAGTATGGCATAAGGTAGCATACAGTATAGCATAAGCCAATGCCTGAAACCTGTGATACTCTTCCTCCATGATTTAATGAGGCTATATTTGCAAATGTAATATTAAACAATACTCTCTCTCTCTCTGGCTTTTCTTTGCAAATGAAGATTCAGGAAGGACTCATCCTGCGCTTTCTGCAATCGCGCTGATGACTAAAAAGGCCAATCTGAGATAAAGAAGTCCGGTTGCAGAAAGCACAGCAGAAGGTCTCCTTGGGTGATGTTTTTGGGTTGTGATTCTTTCGGTGTTGTCATTTCTCTTCAAGACTTGTTTGGCGTGAGTTCTCAAATAAGGCTGCAGCATTGTGGATAGTGCGTCTCCATGCCTCCCGATGTGAGGCCAGGGTGGACCATTGTTGATGATCAATTTGGCCGAGTCTCAGATGTTGCTTCAGGGAGTTCTTGTATTGCTTTTTTGGAGCGCTGCTCTTACGCTGACCCATGGCGAGTTCACCGTAGAGTACTATTTTTGGGAGGCGATGTTCCTCCACCCTAGAAATGTGCCCTGCCCAGTGCAGCTGTGTTCTCAATATCATGGCCTCAAAGCTGGTGATCCCTGCTTGCTCAAGGACAGCAACATTCGTCACATAGTCAGTCCAGTGTATATTTAGGATTGTGCATATACAGTGCTGATGAAAGCGTTCGAGGAGTCGTAGGTGGTGGTGATAGGTGACCCATGTTTCAGATCCAAAAGGAGAATAAAGGAAAATAGACAGTACAATGGCTCTATACACACTGATTTTTGTGCTTCGTCTCAGGTTGACCTACGCCAACTCACACAAAAAGTCCCTAAAGAATACAGTTACACTGAAAAAGGAGTGAAATTATCCCGTATTAAGTTACAGTTCTAATATAATTACAACTTAATTACTGGACAAAGGCAATGATTAACTAGAAAAACCAGTTATTTGTAAATACTTACTTCCAAGCTCTGCTGTTGTTTTTAAGGTAAAAGGGGTTGTAGGACAAAAAATCCTAACCCATTTGTCTGAAATTTGGCAGGGACAATCCCCTCCTAAAGGAATTATTCATTAGGCTTTTCAATCAATTTGGACAAATGCAAATAGCATCTAGCTATTTGTTGGTTTTCGTTGATAGACAATGTGAGGCAGAAAGAGGGGTTCATCTACATGATGAAAAAAATCCAGCAAAATTCGGCAAGAATACAGGCAGAATACCTTTAGTTTAGATGAGCTCCTGTCATATTCTGTCATATGAGCCCCTCGACATATTCAGAAGGAGGGGGGCTGAAAACTCCAAATAGACCACGATAACAGCCTTTGCTGTTTCTCACAATCCTTTTTTAAAACTGTGCAAAATTGTGCATAATTGATCATCTGTACAACCAATTCAAAAAGGGGACACAGCAGAGCTGAAAGATGATTGGTTAGACTTCAGAGGGGGCAGGCTTGCAATGCCAGAGCCACCATTGTTGTTTTTGCTGGCATGATCATTCAGCCGGAAAAGTAGCAGGGCAAAAGTATGAAGTTTTATTTAAGCGGAAAACAGCTCTTCTGCATCTGTCACTTTAAGAGAAAAAAAGGGGGGACCAGAAGGAAATTTTCCTCACTAGCAGCCACCTTTTTTCTCCCCTGTGGATATAAACTGCAAAAAATTTCCTTCCAACTTTGCAAATGAGTCGTGGGCACAAATGGACACTGCAGCGAAAGGGAGGTAAGCTGCTATTTTTCTCTACAAATTCTCCTGTGTAGCTACGCCCTTGGATTTCAAAGCCTGGACATTAATCCAAATGAACAGCTTCCAGACCAGTCTAAGGGGGAAAAAAGGTTGGTTTTCCAAATTGGGATCTCAACTGAATTTTGTCCACACCTCTAATTTCAGATTATTTTCCCCCTTCATTTTTAAAAATAATGTTGCTATGCATATACAAATACTTCAACAGATGCTTAAAAGCACTTATAGACTGATATCCTATATACATTTATTTGATTTCAGCAGTTCTTTCTCCCAAATAAGTATACATTGGATTGCAGCCCATGTGTCGTAGCACTTTAGAAACATTTGAATGCTGCTAAGGTGCAGGATTTGATACTGAAGCAGCTGAAATGGTTTTATAGGCTGAGGCTCTATCATGCTATTTAACATTCCATAATAAAATCAAATGTATGTGCAAAGTCTTAGTTTGGTTTCCGAGGTCATCTTCATGCCATTGTTACATTAAAAATAACTGACTGCAAGCAACTTATTTGTAACTAGATACAGCCAAGCTGTACAGAACACAAATAGTGCAACAAACACATTTTAAAAGTGGTAGGGTTCCAGTGCATACTCCACATGTGCATAGACTGCTGATATTCTCCTATATTCTTAAAATCCTCCTACCTCATAGGGTACCATTCCAGAGAGAGGAGTGCCCTGAACTATATGGGGCATTATTTTTTCCTTTACTTTCTTTTCTTTCTAGGGAGCCTCATGCTGCTGTTGCCAAAAGGCACACTGAAGCCATATTAAGGATTACAGCCACTGTCATTTATGATTCTTACCCATTTAAGATTCTTACCCATTTAAGATTCTAATATAAATTCGACTGGTATACTTGTGCAGGTACTAATCTATTTTACATCCATCACACGCTAGTATACAAATGAACAGTGCAAAAACACTCACATGCTGATTGTTCATTGTTTCTGCCCTGTTGCACAACCAGGTGAAGATAAGTTCATCCCAGTTGCCATGATACTTCCCAGGTAAGAAAAACTATACAATGATTGCAGTAGTGAAGTGGCTGTTCAGCTCCCATTAAGTTGCTTGTTTCTCAAGCCATCATTAAGGGATCAGAAAATATGTCAGCTCATCAGAATTTTATGCCCTTACAAAACAAGCCTGTTCTTGTCTAATATTGCTCGGTCATCTCTAATAAATTCAGACGATTGAACTGAAAGCAGTATGCAAACTACAGCATTTTGGAAAAAGTCACTGCATTGTACAAATATAAATGCACTTATTTGATATCACTATATAAGCTTCAAAATATGTTGTCTTAAAAGCCATGGCAAATTTATGAATGAAACTGTGCAAAGAGGATTTAAAAAGAGCTCGTCTGCAAGTGTTCAGGAGTCTGGATGTAGCCTGCCACCAGGGTAGCATGAAATCATTTGATAATTACACCATAACCAAGGTGGATTAGTGTATCATAAAAATATAGGGCTGCATTATTTTTATTTATATAACAGATGGATCCTAGAAATTTTTTAAAAAAAAAACATGAATGCAACATCATGCCACTGTTGACAGAAGATTTAGAAGTGTTAGAATACAGCCAGGCCAAAATTGGGAAATGTCACCATTCCTTCCTTCACCCCCACCCCTACCCCACTCTCTCTTGTCAAGGAGAAGAAAGCTGAGAAACAAATGTTTTAATGATATTAATTCCATGCTGGTAGCCGTGTTGCCAAAAAGGACAGGTTGCTGTATCTAGGTGGTTTATTTTTCAGCTCTTTATAAAATGGTATTTTAGTGTAGAAAATACTGTGGTATATCCCTGCATGCAGATAATCAGGAGCACTGAAATTTCTTGCTGTTGTGGCAACCTCTAAACACCTATTTTAGCTTATAGCCATACATTTTTGTAGACACTGGCAAGTTATCTAGCTGTCACATCGAGTCCTGAAAATGGTACCAATTGCTCTTCTTTCACTAGAGCATCATGTAAAGGTTAACAATGCAAGGCAGGAAACAATATTCTAGTAATATTTTCTTAATGTTTTTTTTCCTACAGGGGGATGTCCTTTATGCTGAATAAGAGAGTACACTTTCTTTCATAATACAGTTATCTGTTGTCCCCGTGATTCTCAAATGCCACACAGATTGGCAAACATGATGCCCACAACTAGTTTTGAAAATTCCTCATCTTTTAAAACAATAAAACTTTCTGGGAAGTTTCCAGAAGTGGCAACTCATATTTTTTGACAGAAAAGGGTGGTCCAGGAGACTCTAAGGGATTAATGGCTGCAACACACTTTACTTACCCTACTGCAGTTGTTTAACAATTTCATTGTTGTTATGAGCCCTCAAGTCAGTACCAACTTATGGAGACCCTTTCCTTGGGCTTTCTTGGTAAGATTTCTTCAGAGGCTTGCCATTGCCTTCCTCTCAGGCTAAGAGAGTGAAAATTACCCAAGGTCACCCAGTGACTCAGCAGGGATTTCAACCCTAGTATCCCACAGTCTTAACTCGACATCCAAACTGCTACAGTACCATTGGTTCTCAGTTTAATGGTTACTAGCTACAATGTCAACTTTGCTTAATAAACAAACAACAAGAGTGGGATAATACCTATATAAGGATCCACTGAAAAGCCACAAAAGAATATGCCACCTAGTGAACAGACAATGTTAGAAGTTAAATGAACAAAATGATTGCTGAGGGATATGTGATACTGCCGGAGACACTGAAAAGCCCATTTTTTCCTGTTTTTAATAGTCATACAACGGAATGGAGAAGATGTGCTGTAGCCTTAATTACAAAAGGGTATTGAGTTACAGCCAGCAAGGGAAGATGATATAAAGAAGCAGTGGCTACTCTCTTTGAAAATACAGAAAGGCTAGAAGTTATTTAACTCTGCCTAGATGGTGGGGAGAGGGAAAGTCTCTGGAAATCCCAGATTTTGTTCCTGTACAAACTGATTTTATTTTGAAGATCCATATAATACAGTTTTCCTCATTCTGAAGTATTTCCTGGGAGCTCCCAGCATTACCAAAGACTTTTCATTCCCACTCCCAGTTTAAATTAACCCATACTTTCTGATATGAAATGTACCTGTATTAACCTGCTGTATGTGTTTCTACTGTCTCAGAAGCAGTAAATAGGGCTGCTGCCAAGCAAACACAGCTATTCTTTCCAGGACACAAATTCAACAGAGATAAAACACAGGAAAGATCAATAACAAAATGATCCTAGTATTTATCTAGTGTAATATTGCCAAAACACTTTAGCACTTTGACTATAGCTCAAGAACAACAACAAGAACAACAACAACCATCATCATTATCATCTTAATATACAATTCTCTTGGGTATGTTGCCATTTCCAGTGTGCTGATTGGCCACTTAGGAAAATTACCAACCAATCATCCCAATCAGAAAACTGCCAATCAGAAAACTGGGGTGGGAACATGTGGAAGTTTCAGTCTTTTTTAAACATAGTGGTGGCAGAGGGGCTTTCTGTTGTTCCATGCATGTGCTGCCTGGGGACTTTCTGTGTGGCCTGGGACCTGGGGAATTTCAACTTTCTGTGCTGTCTGGAGCATTTTCTGTGCTGCTTGGGGCCTTTCTGTGCAGCTTGGGCCCTTTCTATGCCGCCTGGGGCCTTTCTGTACTGCCTATTTCTGTGCTGCCTGGGGACTGGGGCCTTTCTGTGCTGCCTGGGGTCTTTCTGTGCAGCCTGGGGCCATTTTGTGTGGCTTGGGGCTTTTCTGTGCTGCCTTGGGCCCTTCTGTGCTGCCTGGCCCCTTGGGCATCTTGGGCCCTGGGCACTGTCTGTAGCTGTGTTCTGGGCCTTCTGTGCTGTCTGTAGCAGTCCCTTCCTCTTGGGCTTTGGGCCTTCAATGCTGTCTGTAGCAGTTTCTTCCTCTTGTGCCTTGGGGTGGAAATGTGGAAAACTTCAAATCCTTTCTAAATATGGGGGGGGCTCTCGCATCCTGCCACATGTGGTGTGTGTGTGTAGTGTAGGATGTGTGTGTAGCGTGGGGTGTTTGTGTGTTTGTGCAATTGCATGGTGGCTGCAGAGGGGCTCTCACATCCTGGCATGTGGGGTGTGTGTGTTTGTGTGTGTAGTGTGGTGTGTGTATGCACGATTGCATGCTGGAGGCAGAGGGGCTCTCACATCCTGCTGCACATGGTGTGTGTATGTGTGTAGCATAGTGTGTGTGTGTGTTTAGTGTGGTGTTTGTGTGTATATGTGTGATTGCATGATAGTGGCAGATGAGCTCTTATGTCCTGGTGCATGCAGTGTGTGTGTATGCATGGTTGCATGGTGGCAGTGGAGGCGCTCTCATGTCCTGGCGTACATGGTGTATGTGTGTAGTGTTGTGTGTGTCTGTGTTGTGTGGTATGTGTGTGTGTGCACACAGTTGCAAGGTGGTGGTGGGGCTCTCGCATCCTGGTGCACATGGTGTGTGAGTGTCTAGCATTGTGTGTGTGTGTGTATGTGTCTGTGTGTACGCACAGATGCATGGCAGTGGTGGAGGGGCTCTCGGTATGAAATTAGCCATTATAGTTGATTCGAAAGGTTATATATTAATGCATCAAATGATCATACTCTTGACATGTTTCCTAAGTGACCAATCAGCAGAATGGGGACAGAAACAGAATCATACCAAAGTTAGATAACGGTGTATGTTACACTGGTATAGCTGATGATGATGATGATGATGATGATGATAATAATAATAGGCTAAGTGGAAATTGGTGAAAATTAATTTCTGAAGTGTTGCATGAAACTGGATCTTATATATGAGCAGTAGGAAGGGTGGGAGGAAAGGAAGGAAGGAAGGTAGGAAAGCAAACTGTGATATTTCAAGAAACAGACTGGATGCAAGTCCATGAATTGATTCCTATAGCAGAAAGAAAATTGCTAAAACTACTTGTTGCTTCTTTCAAGAACAAAATCAGTGAAGAAATTACATTCTTATTCTGGATATGTATTGATATACTACTAAAACTGTGGTGTCCAGTACTTGACACAGTACTCCACGTGGGGCCTGAAGAAAGCAAAATGATGTTTCACCCATTCTCATATTTGTTGTTGTGTGCCTTCAGGTTTTTTCTAAGGCAAAGTTATTACAGGGTGTTGTTAGCAAGATTTGTTCAGAGGGGTTTTTCCTTTGCTTTCCTCTGAGGCTGGGAGAGTATGACTTGCCCAATGTGACCCAGTGGGTTTCCATGCCTGGATGGGAATTTGAACTCTGTTCTCCAGAGCTGTAGTCCAGTGCTCAAACCACTACATCACACTGGCTTTCATCACTAGGAGGCAAATCATCTTCCTCCAGTTCTAATATTTCCTTCCTTATCATCTAATCTAGCATTCTCTAAAGCTGATAAAATTCATTCTCATACAGGTGTTACATGATTGTTGCTATCTGGTTTTACCTCCAATGGACTAACATTACTGCTTGCATCTGAAGTCAACAATTTTTTAAAAAAATCTGATATGAAAAATTAAAAAGCAAGAGTAATGCAAGAGAGACCAGTTCCCTAAACAAATAAGTTACTATTCTTTGAAGAAAATAAGGGCTTTTAGCAGGACTGTTTACAAATGAAAGAAGATGCCACATGAACAAGTGGCACATACAGTTAAACCTCAGAACCTTCTTAGAAGCCTATGTCTCCAAGGAGATCCACCTGAACAATAGCAGACTGGAGAGCAGACCTATTAGGGCCTGATTTTTTAAAAAAATGTTGATTTCAAAAGAGAACTTGTCTGTCTTCTGTCCTCTTTAGGAGCTTAGGAAGCAAGAAGTCAACCGTGCAGCTGCCAAGAGGGAACAGGGCTTAGATAACACAGCTGTGGGATTAGGAAGGAGAGATCAAGAGCAAGAGTGCTCTCTTTAAGCTTCTTTTGTAATTAAAACATGAAATGTGGAACAAATTGCATTTTGGAAGATCAAATTGTAAAATATTAAATTTATTTGTATTTCAGTCTCTCCTAACAGAAAGATAATGATGAAAACACAAAGGGACATTGGCCCTACATGTACACTTAACCATTCATCATTTTCAACACAGAGCACATTTATATAAAATAAACCTCCTAACCATCTGCCATTGCTAGCTTTGATGAAAATCTATACTCCCAACATTCAACATTACACTAGCTAAAAAATGGTTCAAACCAGGGACTTCGCTGGTTTATAGGAGTCTTCCATATCATATTATCTTGAGCAAAAACCTATAATGCTTAACTTGATTATCATGCATTTATTTTTAACATTTATGTGCTACTTTTTCAAGATGACCAATAAAAATGATTTTAATATTACCTGCTGCTGCTTTGTTTAAGAATGAAAAAAAACCCTGTAATATTTTCCTGATATATGGGCATGGGTGTGGGTGGGTAGGGAAGTGTTCTGGAAATAGTCATAGGCATACATCTTCATCATGTCAGAATGGCCAGATGTGAGCATTAGACACATGAACTGCAATGAAGATTGCAAGTGCTTCACACACAAAAATGCCTCTCTTAGTACAGCTTAGTAATTTGTGATGACTTAGATCACTATGAAGGCTATTTTCTAAAAGTAAATGGAAAATATAATTTTTGAAGTGTTTCATTCAGAGTTACCAGAGCTTTAGCAACTACCAAAGAAAGAGTTTGAAAACTAGTGAGCAGACACCAAGCACTTCTGTTATGGCCACTGCCTCCTAGTCCTGCCCTTCTATGGGACAGGACAAAACTCTTCTTGAGAGATGTGGACATGGTGTCTTGTGATCATGGTGTCTGATTCTCCCAATCCCACAGTCAAGTTGCACAGGATCTAGAGGCTACTGTTACCTGGGCTGTGGCTCAGTGCAGTGTATAGGGCAAAGCAGCTCCCCCAACTACCACAAACACCCATCCACTTCATCAGTCACTGGGGATGCCCCCTTTTCTCTTTATCTTCTTTGTTAATGCTCTGTATCTTTAAAATATATGGTGTTTATAACAATAAAAATATAAATAACTAAAAGATATGATTTTAATAAAGACCAAAACAACAACAACAATGCTGTCCTAAGGAACCACTTTTTAAACTTGGCGGGGGGGGGGGGACACAGTATCTTTGAAAAGCGAAGATATTTTTAATTTTTATTATCCAGTGTAAAATGACTTTGTGTTGCAAATTTTGGCAGGAACAATTCATAAAGATGGCTTCAACATTTGTTTTAAAAAAACAAGAACACAAGTTTACTTGATTTTTTTAAAAAATCAGCACTATATAGCTCTATTGAAAAAGCTCAGTCAAGGGCTGTGCAATATAATATAAAAATTATATTATATATTCAAAATGAAGCATACAGATGTACAGAAGTATTGTTGCATCTAACATTGTAAAGCACTAACAAAGCTAACTGTTTAAAAATAGGCCTTCCTGGTTATTAAGTATGTGACTGACATGCTATGTATGTGAAAGTTAATAGCAAACTTTTTTTTTTGTGACCTTTGCTTTAGTTTTTGTGTTTTTTAAAAAATTAGGTGTACAAAACAAAATCTTTTATCTAGCATCAGGGATTCTCCAAAGAATAGTCAAAATCTATCATCTGTCATTTATAGGAGCCTGGTTTGCACATCACCAGATTATATTATAAGCAATTTGACTTGGGGACCATGAAGGCACATCTGGCATATGAATATATGGAGAGGTTTCATTGATAGATTCCAAATGACTGAGGAAGCAGTCTGGAAAGAAAGTATAGTCCTTAGAAATAGGAAACACTGTATATAATTTTATTTGCTTAGCTTTCCTAAAACATATTTGATCAAATAACACCTAATGCAAAGATTATATTTGATCAAATAGAATCTTGTCTCTTTTGCTCTTACGCAAATCACATATCACATTTCTTTTGTTAATTTTTAAATGCACGGTAGTCTCAAACCAGAGCTAACTTAGTGTGCCCAAGAGCTTGGCCTGCCAGCAGCCCTTTTAACTTCAGATTTCTTGCTTTGAGTAGCAAATTTCTATAACACACCATGAAATTCTTCTGAAATTGTCTTAAATTTGAGAAATATCTTGAAATGTGCAACAAAGGGAATATTTGAAGATCAACTTCTGCCCTCCTCTCCACCTAATAATTTATGCAGATTGTGAGCTAATCTCATTAAAATATGTGCAGAGGTCCTACTTTCAATATGATATGCTGTAGGAGGCAAAATGTTTATTTTCCCAATAAAATGCAGGAAAGGGAAAGTATTTTTTTTCATTTAATAAACTTGTGTTTTTATTTAGTGTATCATACTCTGTTTAAATAAGATGCATCTATTGTTAATACTTACTAGAAAATATGTTTTCATCTAACACCATAACATATTTTAAATTGTATTTCATACCAGGGAACATGTTTATATGTACACTTATGAACACAGAAAATGTTTCCCTGATAAACATGCCCATAATTGTATCATTTGCCTCCTTTTGCTTTATCAGTGATTTATACTGAATAGTCATGGATACCTTTCTTACTATGTACCTTCAAGGGCATCAAAAGTGGGTAGATAAACACTACAGTATAGTCAAGATAGTACACCACTTGAAAATGGGTTTCTTTAAAATGTGGTTGACACAGAATCCAGTAATTTCCATATAAATCAAGATTCTGTCTCAAAGTCTCTTTAAAAAGCAATCCCTTTTCTTTTAGAAGTTGGCACATACCACATGAACTTAACTTTATAAAATTAACAACAAGGTTCCAACCCTGCAAAACTCCACAAGTATGTGTACCAATTAATTATGAAGGACTATTAATAAATGTCTAGCTTTTAAAACATTAAGGATTCAAAATGTGTCTTGCTTGTCTCAATCAACTAAAGGGACAGTTGTATCAATCACCATTCCATGTGCACAGATGACAGAGGTTTATTTGGATATATCTGGTTGGATAAATACTTTCATTCATAGAAGAATTTAAATCCCCACTACTTGCTTGCAAATATAGCTGGATCAGGGCATTGCTTTTAACAATTCTAAAGGAGAGATGGACAACTTCCAGTAATCCAAGGCTGCAATAACAGACCTTGAAAACCTTCCCCCACGCTGCCCAATGCCATCCCAACCTCTCCCAATTTTTTTAAAACTGAAAAAGGTATCAAGTGCCCTTTAGAAATAATGGGGAAATTTTGTAAATCCCCTCAAGTCTGTTTTAGGTCCGAATTCAGGTTCTAAAGGGGGGGAAAGCCTTCCTCAGGTCTAATACAGATTGGAAAGGCACAGCAAAATGGCCGTCCCTATATAGGCATCATGGATATGGCATTTTGAATTTTTTTTGCTGTCTGTGGGGTACACTTTACCTTTCTCTATTATAAGCCATGTTTCATATCTTAGAAACAACCATCTATTTATACATTAAACAGCTCACATTAGTAGGCTATCCATATAAACAGTTAATGATGAATCAGGAATCCACACAATATTATAGCAACAACTTCTGTGAGCAAAGGAGTTGGAGCATATTTAGTTCCCTGTCCACAGCCATTCCTGCCATGGTATTGTGAGTCCTGTCTTATGTATTGCTTTGTTCATGCAGATAGATTACTTGCACAATCTGTTAAGTAAGTGGCCAACTGTATCATATTATCCATTCCTCAGAATACTGAATGTATTCTGGACTGCAGAACTTGTTTTAAAAACACAGCAGTACAAAATACAATGGTGCTCAGTCTAATTTAAAAGGTATTTTATACCAGGATTTCTTACAACCCCTTTTTGTCCAAGAAATTTTTACATGACCCTGGGTATATAGGTATATAAAATAGGTATACAAATCATTTTACTGTTGCCAAATTTTTTGCAACCCCCACATTCATTTACGCAACCCCATATGGGATTGCAACCCACAGTTTAAGAAGCTTTGATTTAGACAACTGCATTGCAAAAAGGTGAGAGATCAATTCTCTGTTATAATTCTGAGAATACTATTAGTTTCCTTCAATGATGTTGAACACAGTGGCTTCTTTTATAATTTTTTCATGACCACTGGCAAGAACAGTCTGTGGGTTCTTGAACTGTGTAGCTGACCCAGGTTGAGTTGCCACTGCAATACAGTTGCACATTTCGCCTATGTAGCCCAAGTTCCCTGCAGCATTTGCAGAATCTTGCATATGTATTGATATTATAGTTATAGATGCTTGCAGAAGGGCATTTTCCATCACAGGAAACAATGTTTACCTGAAAATAAGCATCAAAATAATTAAGAGTAAATAAATATTGCTAAAAGTAATGCATGACTCACAATCAACAATAATGCTAAACCTTGATGGTAATAGGATGAAAAGAGCAGTGGGGGGACTGGTGGTCGTTTACTTACTGGTGTGTTACTTCGACAGTCATTCTTGCGTATTGTCATCCTAACAGTCACCTTTTTACAAAATTTCCCATCTTCTTTACCTACAAGGAATGCATTGGAAAACATCAACTCACCAATTTTTAGACACTGGTAAACAAAGATGCCCCTGTAACCATACATCAGGTAGTGTGGTAAAAAAATTAAAAACTAAGTATTAAGTATTGATGCTATTCTGACTTTTAAAAATGTTCTATTATTTAGACTATTAGTAAGCTAAAGACAGATCCTCATGTTCCAGTATAATTGTCATCGAAATGAATGGGGCTTGTATGTGTGACACGGTTAAAAGACAACAGCTTTAAATCCACCATCCAAAAAGACAGAAATTGAATCTCCAATTTATTTATTTATTAGCACCAGTAATTTCAACTATTATTTTGAAAATATTATTTTTTATTTCCATGACTATAATTTAAGGCTGCAGTTGTCATGCCACTTACTGCTAAATAACCACATAACTGTGGATGAGTCTGCCCTAAAGATTCAAGGCAAGTTCTCTAAATGAAAATAAGTAGCATTTATAAACTACCCTTTACACCCTGTCTTACCCCTGACATTGAAATAGCAGTACTGAAAGTAGCTTAATCCAGCTGAACCCGCTGTAACTAAGTTAGCGTTGGACATGGAAGTCAATATGGTATATACAACAACACTGATAGTGACAAATCTGCTTGAATTATACAAAAATAATCTTCACTGTAAGCAATTTGAGGTTTGTGCCCTAATCATTTTATACTACCAGCATTACATACCATGACTAGATGTCAACACAATGAAGCAGATGCTATACTATGGTCCAACTATGCAGCACAAAACTAGTCAGGAAATGTGGCAACAACAGAATTGGATTCTAAAGATAATTTCTACACCAAATCCCAATCCCCATGCCTCTGAACAATAAAAACAGGTTGCTTACCTGTAATTGGGGTTTTTCAAATGGTCATCTATGAATTCACACAAATGGGGTTTGTGCCTGGGTAGAGCCTTGAAACATTCTAGAGCTCAGGAATTTCAGCAGGAACCCCACCTCTATTATTTCACTGCACACACTCAAGTGTGCTTCAGCTGCCTTTTCGTAGTTCCATACCTGCCACATTCTAGGCCAATGTGGAGAGGAGAGGGGATGAGGGAGGGTTGTGTAAATTCAGACAACTGCTCAAAGAACCACAATTACCGATAAGCAACCTGTTCTTCTTCATCATGGTCTCTGACTCATACAAAGGAATGACTAGCACACTGACTCACTGGAGGAGGGTTCAGTATTAAGACAGTAAGGATGATAGAACTGTATGACCAAACATTCTTGACCACATACCTAAACAAGAATTTGAGTCAAACATACAAAGTTTTAACTAAGTTGTAGCACTGTACAATTCTGGCAGCAGAATCCCCTTCAGAAAGGCTGTGGAAGTAGCTACCACGCTCAGATAATGGGCCTTAAGACCTTCTGAAGCTGGAAGGTGGGAAGTTCATAAGTGAATGTTATCCACTTCAAAATTCTTTGGGAGGATATTGATAGACCCTTCTTTGATCCAGAATATCCTGCAAAGAATCAAGTGGTTTTACAAAAGACCACCGTACGCTGACATAGAATGTCAGTGCACTTCTCACATCTAAGAAATATAATGCTATGTCTAATGGTGTTATGATGTTCAGCATTGGCTGTACCAAGTCCTATTGTAGATGAACACTGGAAATCAACTTGGGCAAAAAGGAGATATCAGGCCACAGCACAACTTTATTTTTCTGGGGAAAAAACAGGTACTGTAGCTAGGGATGATCAGCACAGAGAACCACCAAATCTCCTGCCTATGTGTGGCTAAAGTCGCAGTAATTAAGAAGGCCTTCTTCAGAGTAAATAAATGCAAGTCAGCCACTGCCAAAGGCTTGAAAATGTATTTTGTCAGTTGAGCCAAAGCAACCAACAGTAAGAATGGAAGAACTTTCATTGGTATTGGTGGGTATAATCCTTTCAACCTTTTCAAGAATTGCTTTACTATGGGTTCTGAGGAAAGGGATCCCTTAGTAGGAGCAAGCCTAGTATTCAGATCTGCCATATTTCTCAAGACAGAAAAGGACTGGCCAGACATTTTGAGTCCTGAATGGGATAAGCAGAGTCTCAAAGGAAAGACAGGAACCAATTCCACTTTGTGGAGTATTAGAAAAGAATGGAAGGCTTCCTTGATGCCTGTAAAATGGTCAGTATTCACTGAGAGAAGGAGCAATCCTCCATGTTGGCAGGTGCACAGTTACTAGGTCTGGATGGAGAATGAACCCTGAAAACTAGAACAACAGGTCCACTTCCTATGACAGATGAAGGTACCTCCAATGGTGGCTACAACACTCAGTCTAACCTGTCCTCCCATATCTTCATTATATCCCTGGTCAACAAGGGAAATGGAGGAAAGATATAAAGATGTAATAAAGAGGACAATTCCACTCATAAAGGAACACATAACTGATGCAGCAATTTTTTTAAAAAAGGAAGTGTAGGTGAGCCAGTTGCAATAGTGACAGTCACCAATCTGAGAAGCTTCTGGAGTTGCTCTGCAATATTGGTGATATAAAGAGCATCTGCCTCCACGATGATTGCTCTGGCATGATCCTGAGGATGAAACACTCTTGCATTGTGGGAGGTGAGCAGAGCTCCTAGGTACTGTATGCAATCAATTGGAATCAGCTGGAATTTGACCAAGATGACTTGAAATACTAAGTTACAAAAAAAAATTGAGGGTAAAGTGGAGATTTTGGAGAATCTTGGATTTTGACCTTGGCACTAGCAGCCAGGAAAACAAGTATTCCTTGAGCCTAGAGGATAGCCACTGCTGCTGCTATACATTTGTAAACACTCTCAGTGTCATAGCTAGACCTTGAATTGGAATAACTGGCAACCACTGAAAAACATAGGAACTTCTGATACCTTTTCCTGATCATGATATGAAAATAGGCATCTTTAAAATCTACAGCCGCAAACCAATCCTCTTTCTAAAGAAGTGGGAGTATTGATGACATATTGACCATACTAAAACCCCTCCCCTTAATTAATACATTCACTCCCCTCAAATCCAGAATGGGGCAAAGGTTCTCATCCCTTTTAGGGATTGCAAAGTACTGGGAGAAATAGCAGCCCACATGCTTCTGAAAATGAGGCACCCATACTATTGCTTATATGTCTAGAAGGGTAGCAACTTCTTTTCTCACTACACCTGATGCAGCTATAATGTAAATCTTCCCTTGTGGGGGAAGTAAATTGAACTCTACTGTGTAGCTGTGTTGGAATATGAAAGGGCCCCCACTTGTCTTCAATAATCTAATGCCAGTTATTGATATGGCAAGAGACAGCCAATGGTAGGTGTTATATGAGGGGTCCCAAGCTGGAGAGCAGAAATGGGCAGAATCAAAGAGTCACAGGAAGAAGACATTTTAGAGGAAGCAGCCAGCCAGGAAACAGAGTTCAGCAGAGTTGTTTTAGTTGTCTTACCAAAGCATCCAGCCAAGTGTTTTAGAGTTCTCAATAACAAAGGCAGTCCAAGTCCACAGGAGAAAGCAATTAGTCAAGGTGACAAATCCAGAAGGGTGTTGGTAACAAAGTCGGTTCCCAAAGCAGGGTTTCAAAGTCTTGGAATCACACTAGCCGAGAGTCTAGAGCAAAGTAGCTGCACTTCCAGGAAAGACTAGTTGTCAGCAACAACCTGCTGAGAGCAAGTCTGGGATATTAATAGTCTAGAATCCTCCCTCCATTGTTGACTGATTAACAAGCATTTTCTATAAATATGCTCTGAGTAATGCAGGTCCTCCCTTTCCTGTCTATGCTCAATGGAATGTATCTGTGTCTTGTGGCTGCTGGGGAGTATCCCTGTTTGTGTCCTGCATGGACATGTCTCTCTGACCTTCCATTTCCTTGTCAGGATATGCCCCTGGGTCCTGAGAGCAAAACCAGACACCCTCTTTGTCTGCCTTGCTGTCCATGTTGTAATCCAGACCAGGGGTCTAGGAGGAAGGCATGACAGAAAGATGACTTGTACTTTGATGATTTATAATGCTTCTGAAATGAAAAAGAGGTTTGTGTGGATGGATGTGAGGATGCAGTGAGGCTCGAGCGCTCTGGCCCTCCTGTGCCTGCTGAATTCAATTCAGCAGTAGGGGCATCCTCCTTTCTGTCATCCTTGACTCACTTCCAGGGTGATCCTGGACAACTGTCCCCTTTGAAGCCCAGTCTGCCTTGTGTTCAGGCTGCTTCTTTGCTTCTAAGGTTCTCCCTTCTCACTCATCGTCCATTACAGAGGGAAGGGGAAGGGAAAGATGAAATATGAAGAAGGATGGAAGAAGACATGTGGGTAAGAAGGCTTTTTTCTTTCTTTTTAAGGCGATATGCAGGAGGAAGAGGGCTGGAGATGTAAGAGGTGAGAGGTGGGACTAGACAGGACTAGGAAGTCCAAAGGAGCACAAGAGATAATGAAGAAGGAACAAAGACTTGGAAAAACAGATCAGAGAAAACAAAGGGAGGTCTGCTCTGGGTGAAGGCAGTAAGAATGGGCCTTGTGAACAGCTGAGGGTGAGGAGCAAGCACCCCTTCTCAGCTATTGCAAGACTGTATTATTCTTCCTGCCTCTCTCTGGATGATGGAGGGAAGTAACCCAAATGTAATGGATTCCTAGATTCCTCATCTCACCAATCCAGAGAATATGGGTTTTTACCTTTTAACTTTTAATGCTGTGAAGATATGCTGTGCGTCTTAACAGCCACATGTTCCTTACATAAATAACCCAAGGCATTGTCAGTTTTATTGTTTATTATGCAAGACCTAGTGTCAGAAGGGACTGCCATAGAGTATAACCTTGCATGGTACCAGAGGGTGACAGCTGCAGCCATGACCTTGGATGAGCAGTAACCCACATGGCACACTAAGTTGATCTGATCTGCAGCAAACCTGTGCACTTCTGCCTAGAAGATGTTAGCCAAGTTCTTATGTTCCTGTGGCAAGAAAAGTGGCAAAGGTTGGACCTTCTCCCACTGTTGATATGTGGCCATACGTGTTTGGTAATTTTGTGTGTTGTTATCAAAGGACCATCCTAAATTAGGCAGATAATTGTATGTATTCTTATCAGGTTATACAAGTAATAAGATGGAGCTCCCTTGGTTTAGGAAGCCTCAACAATATTAGAATTAGGAACAGGGTGTTGAAACAAAAACCTGCTCCTTACAGTTTGTAGAGGTTGCATTGAAGGTTTGGTCCATTACTCTTTAATCACTTTTCATAGAGCTGGTAGTAACTGTGAACAAGATGATCACACACTTAGGATGCCTTTTGAATCTATCCTTCTGACCAGGATCCTATACAAAGGACATCAGGTGACTTCTCATGAATCAGTATGTGGTCAGTTCCAACCAACACCAATGGAGTAAGATCTGCACCAATAGATTGTACAGGAATTTCAGGAACTAATGGTAGCAAAGACATCAGTAGCAACATGGCAGCCTAAAACTGTTGCAATGTCTGAATAGAGGTAATTAATGAGGTAGATGGTGTTGAGGAGATAGATATAAAAGGAGTGGGTCAGTGTACATGTGGAACCGACTGCATTTTTGGGCAGAAGATCTTACTTTTGATTTCCCAGTCTTCTTCACCTTCTTTTTCTTAGTAGATTCCTCTTTCTTATTTTGAGAATGACGTTGGTGTGTTGATTCCAGCCCAATTAGGGAGAGGTAATGTGCCCAAGGGCCAAGACTGATGTCTCTGTGGAAGCCAGCACTGGAATGCTAATGGAGGTAGAACATGCCATCAGACCCAAGTCTGATACCAAGACTGAATCTGAAGCCACAGCTCTATGTGAGGAGGGCCTTGTCAAAGGTGGTAACATGGTACTGAGCACCAAATCTTTAGCCATCAAATCTGCTGGCCTCAAAGTGTTTTCCCAGGTAGCCAGCCATAATTAATATATCTATTCTTCAGGCCTCGCTTGGTGAAGCTTCTACCGATCAGACAAGATAGGTCTTGTGACCATTCCCAAGGCGCTTGAATGTCTTAGTGTCCATCTGAGCAAGCCAATTTACTTACGCACAGGGTAGACAACTTAAACAAGACTAGAGAGGCCATTCATCAAAACAGCGGGTGTAAGAACCTGGAAAAACTCACTCAAAGTTGTCCATAAATAATGAAGAAGGAAAGGGAATAAACCAAACACATTCAATGATGTTAAATTAATGTCCAGTCTACATGAAGGGTAAAAAATCCATACAGGGGTAAAAAAAATCCGAAAAGGCAGGTGTTCGCAAGCAAACGAACTGCCTAAATAGTTTTTTAGTCCCCCCTAAAGTCTGCATGACCCCTAACCCAGCTGGTGAGTGTGGTGCTAAGCTGGCTGGGGATTCTGCAGGGTGTCCTCACCCCCCACCCCACCCCGAGTCTGACCTCGGAGATTTTCACACGCCGAAAATATCACTGCCAGAAACCGGGACAGAAATATTTCTGTCCCGGAAGCAGCGCCGCGGTTCGCACGCTCACCTCCCTCTCCCGTTGTTCCATCATCCTCGCTTTGGGTTTTTTCCTCCCTCTTCCGGAATATTTTACTAACGGGAGTTTGCTGTTAATAAAATATTCTGGAAGAGAGAGGAAAAAACCCAAAGCGAGGATGACGGAACAACGGGAGAGGGAGGTTAGCGTGCGAACTGCAGCGCTGCTTCCGGGACAGAAATATTTCTGTCCCGGTTTCTGGCAGCGATATTTTCAGCGTGTGAAAATCTCCCTCATATCAGAGAAAGTCCAGGGCTGCAGCTTTGAGGGCACTGCAGAGGAGAAGCTGAACCAGAGTGTCCGAGTGTGTGTATAGGGAGACAGTAGCCTCTTCCTGACTGTTCCTCCTCTCTGCCCCAGCCTGCAGGCATCTCTCTCTCTCTCTCTCTCTCTCTCACACACACACACACACACAAACACAAAGGCACACCCTGCACATGGACATGGCTGCTCAACCCACCCACACCCTCTCTTCTGTCCTCCCTCACACCCAAATTTTTCTACCTCCTCCACCTTCCCAGTTCTTAGCAAAGCAGCTAACTCCCCCCCCACACACCTTCTTCCTGCTTCCCTCCAGATGACAACCCTGGCCCTGGTTCCAACCACCTCCCTGCCCCACTGCTGCCACCGCTATCCTCCTCTTCCTCCCTCCCAGGGGATGTGGAAGGAGGCAGCATGGCCTAGCTCAGCGCGGCCAAAGGAGGAGGAAGAAGGACCAAAATAACCTGGGGAGAGGACAGCAGCAGTGACACTGGGGCTCTCACATAACTAAACTCTTTGCAAGCCCCCCCCCCTCTGCTGGATCAGCCGATCAGAAGGCTTCTTGTTTGAATCTGTGTGACCGAGGCTGTACACATGGTCGCACAATCGAACAGTGCATGGATTTATCCAGAGAACCCCCCGGATTCTGGACAAACTGCTCATGGACTTTAGGATGAGTTTTGCCACACACTCACTCTGAATGACTCGTGTGTGTGCGCGTGTGTACAGATCCACAGATCCATGATCTTTCACACACTGTTCATATTGTTTTGTTGTATAGAAGGGACCATAATACAGTGCAAGAAAATCCCTTAGCATATCTGGATGAGTAATCAGATTGGGGGAACTTTCTATTTGATGCTGCTCATATGGGAAACAAAAAGGAACAGAAAAGACATAGCTGAGGTGTGCTTGAGTGTGCACAGTGAAGGGGGCCAAGGTTCCCAGCAAAATTGCTCAGTTCTGGAATGTTCTGGGAGAGGTTCTGTGCAGGTGTAAAGCCCATTTGTGTGATTCAGAGAGACCATGACAAAGGCCAAATACACAAGAATTACAAATGAAGAACAAGCAAACTGCAAAATAGGACAGATTTGCTTCATTAGACATGATCAGGACTACAGTACACTGTTCTTACACTGCCATAAACTACTCTGTAACCTTGCAGCTATGAATATCTCCAGGATTAGCATGGAAGTAGTTTACCAGTGAACATCATTGTGGAGTACAAGCTACAAACAACTTTAAATTGGAACTGAAAGAATTTTGTTGCTGGTCCTAAGGGTGTATACATAGAAATTTTAATTTCATTGCTTTTATAGCAATTTACACTTAGGAGTGGGTTGCTACTTCTTTCGCTTAACTTTTTCCTATTGAACAAACCAGTTAGAGCCAATTAAAGTCATACTGGCTACTATGACTGTAAACCATTGTATGAGATATCTACCTTAATCAGAAGGCAAAAGCATGACTAATTGTTAAGAACATAAGAAAACCCATAAGAGGACCCAGCTTGCTGGAGGCAATTAGCTAACACATTATAAAAACCACTTAGAGAGTGTTTGTTCTATAAAGCGGTATAGAAATGTAAGTTATATTGCTAACAATGTATAAGCCACTCTGAGATTCTTGGTGGCTGAAGAGCGGGGTATAAATACTCAAAATAAAATAAAATAAAATATTGGTCAGACTAAAGGCCCATCTAATCAGTTCCCACAGATATGAGGCAGAGTTTGTGTTTTGTCACTTGTTACATTCAGAAACAAAGGGAAAACCCTTTAAAAAAAGAGGAAAGCATTTTATTACATTTTTAATGAATAAAAACACATTTAAAATGTAAAACATCTGTATACTTTTATTTCAATTTTATTAAAAATTACCATTAAAAGGCAAGTAATATTTCTAAAAATGAAATAGGACTTATGAAATCCAGCTGAGCTCACCTGCTTCTGTGTGGATTGTCTAAGCAATGAGCTAAAAATAGCTCCCTGATTTCTTGGCACCATTTGCAAACCACAAGGGTTGATGAAGCATTTTCAGGGCTGTGGCAGAGGTGGGTGGGTTCTAAAATAAGTTGTAAGTGTGGGCAGTAGCTTTTGCTCCCTTTGTCGCTGGATCTCTCTTCTATTTTTAACTTATTATTCTGATTACCTTTATTTATGTCTTGCCTTTCCCCTCCACAAAAATGGGAGTTGAAGTGACTTACAACTTAAAACAAATACAATATAGTTAAAATATATAAAAAGTTAACATCAAACTAAATTGCTTTGCTTCCTCAGGTAGCAACAAAGCTGAAAGCAACTTCCAAGTTGCCTCCATTTTACCTCCATGTTACACCAAAATATTTGTTTGAATGATGCACAGAGCAGAAGCAAATTAGTGGTGAAATGAGTCAGAGAAACAAGAGCGAGTGGGCACAATTCATCTCCTCAAACTACTTGATCAGTTTAATGGTTTTTCTTATCAGAATACCTTTTCATGCCAATCCTGTTGTTGCCATCCACTTGGCTGCATTAGCACTGCAGGACTAATCTGGTTTGACACTGCTTTAACTGCCATGGCTCAATGCTATGAAATCCTGGGATTTGTAGTTTGTTGTGGGCCCAGAGCTGTCTGACAAAGAAGGCTAAATTAAACTCTCACAAAACTACAAATCCCAGAATTCCATAGCATTGAGCCATGGCAGTTAAAGTGATGTCAAACTGAATTAGTTCTGCAGTGCAGATGCAGTCTTTGTTCCCCTAAAATGAATCTGTTTCCATATATTCTACTGTTTGAGGTTTGCAGTATGCCTCCTCATATACCAATATCATTTTACAATTTTTAGTAATGTTTTATAACAGATGAGAATATTTAGATATTTATTCAGCGTATACCATGGAAGACACATATGCCTATCTTTAGAGCAGCAAGCTTTAACAAGCAATTAGTTTCTATGTTCTACAGTACTATGGTAATTAGTGGAATCTGCAAACAGAATAGTCATGCAAGAAACTAAATACTATGGGAAAGTTCACTACCAACAGTACATTGTTGGCTAACAACAATACACTGCCCATACAGTGCAAAATGTAAAGGTATGTGGGCAAATCTGAATAGTGAGAAGTTAATACTATAATGCAGCTTCTTTCAACCAGAGTTTTGTAATCTTAGAACTTTATGGCCCTATGAGGGAGTACATTGTTGGAAATCAACAATGGTTTTGGCTTCTTTGTTCCAATGATTTCCAAGAAAATGTACCTGTGTTACAGTAAGCACTAGTTGTAGGAATGACTGCGCTAACAGGGAATGGGAGCAACATTCCATATTTTGATATTCCAAAACCTAATAAGAATATTACAAATTGAACACATTATAAAAAGAAAAATATATGTACCCAAATTAGTATTCAACATTTGATGACTGACTAATTGTCAAAAAGGGGCCCAGGCCCTTGAAATTCTTCTAGTCCATGGTTTCACACAGGTTCCATATAACTCATTTGTATCTGGCAAAACAAATTCCAGTTGATGTCATCAATTTTTACTATGTTCTCCAGTGTCTCTATCCTCTACAGTATAAAACAACACCCACTGGGAATAAAGGTGGCCAAATTCTAGTCCTGATAACACACCACTGAAGCTGCCAGCAGAGATGGTGGCTTTTAAGTTATAGAGAAGCAGAGAAACAGACCTACTGCCATGCCAAGTCCTTCCCTGTCTTCCCCCTCAACCAAAATGATGCAAATTGCTTTATGCCACATATATTTGAGCTCCTTTAGCCTGTCTTTTGAGTACAGATAAAATTCCAAAATGGGGCACAAGGAACCTAGGCCTCATTTTTAAAGCATTAAGGAATGCCATGCTAAAGTGTGTTAATGAAACAGTTGTTTAACATATATTATTTCAGGTTGTGTTTCACCTCAGTTCAGGCAACTAGATGTTAATAATTCTACTGGAATTTTATGAAGTTGTGCCAAGCATGGTTTCTATATTCCTGTTCACATTTAAATATATATAGCAAATATATCCTTGTTTCACATTTAAATAAAGTTGTAGCTATAATTTTCTTTTATGTGTGACTGCTGTTGAAATGTATCCTTCTCCATAAATTAGACATATCTTATTTGTCATGGTCACACCCCACTTTTTCTCTACGGTGCTCAAAGTGATAAATACCACTACCATTTTTTATTATACATATATGTGCACACAGTAATACATTAGCATTATTCTATCCTCCCCCCGCACCCCATAACAACTCTGTATGATAGGTTAGGCTATCTGGTGTGCCTCTGGCTTGAGCAAAGATCTGAACCATGTGCTAAATCCAACTGCCACTTGTGCTTGCCACAGAACTTTACTTCTTATCTCTTTCAACTCTTCATCCCTCTACCATCCCTGCCCAACAAAATAGATCCAAAGGATTTTCTAATTCTACATATCAGGTTTGGGGGATTCACATGTGACTTTAGTGGGAGAGGAACACTGCTTTCCAATTCTGTTTGATCCCATTATCCTGCCAGTAGAATGTTACTGGTGGACACTCTCCCAGGTCCGTCATGTAAAGTTCCAAACTTACTTCACATTGGCCACAGTCCATCAAAGACATGTTAATCTGTGTCAGATTTTGATGCAGACATGGAACTGTACTGGGTACAGTTTAATTTCATGGTATTCTGGAAGTAAATCTTGCCAAATTCAGTGTACTCATGTGACTTATTTGCCATGGTTCTTTCCTATGAAATCCTGGGGTTTGTAGTTTGGTGAAGCACCAGTACTTTTTGGCAGAGAAGGCTAAAGACCTTGTAAAACTACAAATCCCAGGATTCCATAGGAAGTATTCTAGTTTCAATTAGGATTATTTGTGTGGTGCGGCTGGGCCCTGATTTTATGTACTTTACAGTGAACCTAATGCTTTCAGGAGGATTCTGATATATTTGAGAAAAATATTAGTAAAAGTTTTCATTTTTCTTCTGTAAAATATTGCCTTTCTGTTTTGAGGAATGACACTGGAAATGATGCCAGAAAAGAGATGCCAGATATTTTTTGTATGAGCCTCAATTTTGTACCTCAAATTATGTTTTGGAAAATAACAATTATGCTTTTATATGCCTTTAAATGTGGAGGAAACAGTGTTAGGGGATTTACAGGGGGCTACAGTGGGGAAGGAGGAGCGACTCCACTTCCACAGGCATAAATGTGACAACTTTATAATTTCTTGGCACAAAATGAACTGACATGATCCCCTCTCCCTGAAAGTGATTTTGTTAAGGATTCATTCATTTTAATAGGGCTCCAGATGCATAGGTTTCTGATTAATTGTAGCTCATATAAAAACTTTGTGTTTTCCCCTTTTATTTCTTATTTTTACTATAACTGCCAATTTGTTTATGGCCTTGTGTTTGAATGACTTAAGTGTGAAGGTTTTAAATAATAAACTTTCTGCCAAAAGAAACAAACAGTAGATTTCATTTAAATAAATCAAATGGCCACAAACTCATTTTAAATAAAAGGAAATGAATAATTTATTTGCAGTTTTCCAGCTCTCAAATGAGTCTGAAGCTTGTTGCAATTCACCTGATAATACCTGACTGAACTGCTGCTAAAACCAGAAATGTAGCAATACAGCTGGTCCCTGATAACAGGCTGATATTATTTTGGCCTCAGTAATCATTGTCCTAACCCAGTTTAAATAAAAGTTCAGTAGTATCTCAACTATGCAGTTCTATTACTGTTGCAAATTATTTCAGTCTTTCACAATCGTAAAAGAAGATTACTAGACAGAGATTCCAAATAATCTTGAAACAAAACTCCATTAATTTTGGAATAAATGATGTTAGGATCAGAATGTCACTTTGTTCTAATCATTTGGTACACACATTTTATTACTGTAATTATTGCTACTTTCATTATATTAATAATAATTTGTCAGATTTACAATCATTATTATCATCATCATTGTGCATTACTGTTTATTATAGGTTAGAGCCTTTAAAACATAACCAATGCCCAAAAACCTGTTTCAGATGTACACAATACTGATACTTTACTTACATGTTTTGCAGCACCCTTCTAGGAATGGAACAATATATCCTCCAACCTGGATAAGAACAAAATAAGAAAAGTCAGACCCATTAAGAAATATACTTCTTTAGCAATAAGTCACAAGTCCTCATATTATAAGCAATGGCATACTGCAACCAAGCCCAGCTGCTCAGTCTAAGGATTCTAAATGGTAAACTGACTAAAATCTAGAGCAGGGTTTTTTAACCTTTTTGGAGGGCATGGATCCCTTTGAGAAGCAAAGCTAAGGACCCCTTCCCCAGAAAAATGTGTTTAAATTCATTTTCAGTAACAAAAAAGTAACTGGGGAAAATTGTTTTGCACCCAATTCATTGGCCTCCTAAAGTGTCCATGGATCACAGGGTAAGAATCCCTGAACATCCACAGATCTGAAAAACTGTCCTTCTGAGCCAGGTCTTTCTGGCTAAAAGTTTTTTTAAAAAGCATAATAATAAGACTTATCTTGAAAAGAACATAAGAAATATAACCCCTCAGGAAGTTTGTCTGCATGAATACCTCTAAACAGAATGGAAATGGCACAATGTTACTTTCGTTCATTGGAACTGATCTTGGACCTAATTTTGTGAACTGACCATGTGCATTGTAGTCATCATGTTGTGAGAACCATGTCACCACTAGTAACAGGTAGAAACACGGAGGAGGCATAGAGATTTGTGGTGTAATGAGTCATATGTTAAATGCTCAAAGATGTTACCACTAGGAGATGGATCACTCACAAACAAATCTCTGAGTATTTCATCTTTGAATGTAATTTCCAGCTTTCTCCCCACTATGGGGGAAATCAAAAATTTCTATGCAGTTTTTGCCAAGTATTTGCACATCCTGAAGCTGCTTCAGGAAATTTTTCTATGCAGAGATACACATGGGTTTATTTGCACAAAATCGTGCCAAAAAAACCTTTTCATGCAGAAATCACTTTTTAGAAAAATACTTTTGGGGCATATTAATATTTTTACACAAAACCCTGCCCTTTTGCACAAAAACTGTATTTCTGGAAATAATTTTTCTAAGCAAAAATTGTGGGGGTTTGTGTGAAAACACATTCCCACCCCCAACAGGCATAAAACCCCACTCTTTCGAGAAACATGCATTTGTGTTAAATTTGTTTACAAAACCCCCCAAAATTCTGGAATTCCAAAATCTGGGTTTCCAGAAAGAAGTGTGTGTGTGTGTGTGTGTGTGTGTGTGTATACAAAGTCACATTATTTGCACAAGGAACACTAATTTTGTAAAAAGAAGTGTGTTTCTTGAAACAGGGTGATTTTTGTATTAAAAACAGGCCTTCTGCACAAACCCCACAAATTTTATGCAAAAAACCCAAAAAACATGTGCATTTCTGTGCAGAACAATTTCCTGATACATTTTTGCGATTAATAAATGCTATGTAAAAACTGGGAAAAAAATGTCTCTATAGTATTTGTCCCAACTGGGTTTCCCAAGTGTCAGGAAACCCATTTTTGGCCAGGAAATAAAGTGTATATTCCCCCCACCATCTCTATTCATGAGAGCAAGCCTTTTGTAAACAGCAATAGAAAATTCATTCATTCATGCATTTATTTAAAATCTTTCTATCCATCCTATATGACAGGGTCTCTGGATGGTGCGAAGTAAGTTTAACAAGAGATTTTTTTTAATTTAAAAAACTATTAAAATAATGAAAAAAATTGACAAAGCACTGACCTTCACACACTCTGTTTCATTAAAGGGTGGGCAGCTGATGCCAGAAGTAACTAGAACAGGTCCAATTGGTGTGTTTGTGCACTCATATCTGATACAGTTCGAAATCCAAGTGCTGCCAGGCTATTTAATTATTTAAAATCACCATCAGAAATACAAGCATATCAAAATGCCATTAGTATTCTCAGGAATAAAGAAAAACTGGATCAAAATAAGCTTACTTGTTTAAACTGACTGCGCTGTGCTGTCACCTTCACTAAAGTCTGGATTAATAGGTACTGTCTGTCTTGAGAAAGGAAACTTCCATATACAGCCTTAAAGTGATTACTGGTGCAGCTAGGTAATTTTAGATCCTGAATATAATGATCTTGGGGGGCTTTAAATTACCATGTTGCATTATTTCAGTTATGAAACACTAGTCACACATTGGCCAATTACATGCCCCTGAGATGTCCACATGCAGAGGACAAGTGCATCATCGCCTTTACACTCAAGAAATATTCGAAGCATGCACATTTTAAACTCACTTAAATCACAGTTCCACTATGACCATAGTAATATAACAGAGCATGCTTGCCGCAAATCACATTTACTTGGGAAAAAGAACCAATTTTTTTGGAGTAAAGGATAATATATTTTAAGTTAAAATAATAAAATGAACATCCGTAACCATGAACATACCTAAATCAACTGCCTCCTAACTATAAAACCTTGATTTAAAAATAAGAACAAAGGATGCAGCAATGAGCAGTCAGCCCATACCTAAGCCTGCTCATGCCAGCTGAAGCGCTTGCCTCAGGCTTCTTTTCCACTGTCCCCATTACATGGCCACTCTCTGAGTGATTATTTTGAGAATACCTCCTTTTTTTTTTCCAGGCTGCAGAAGCCTGGATTTTGGCCCTGAGTCCAACCCCTAGCTCCACTACTGCAGCCATTTGCAATTATCATACTTAGTCCTCTGTAATTCTGTCACAGGTCCATGTACTTCAGTGTGATTTCTGCAATTATGTAGTTCCATATAGAATGCAAACTAGTGCTGAAAATATTCTTTGTCAGTACTTTCCCTGTCCCGTCCCTTGTGAAAAGAAGCCACACCTGTCAATACAGTTAAAGAGCTGTATCCCATACCATTCATTTTACAGTTGGACCTCCACATTCACTGGGGTTGGGATGCAGGACCCCTGTGAAAATCAACCTATCACAGATGCCATCAAGGCAGTGGGTTCCTTTGTAAGACAGAAGGTGGGTAGAGGGACTTGCTGTTGCTTCCATGTTGTCCTACACCATTTTTATTAGGGACTTACAAGCCTCCTAGGCACATTTGCAGTCTCTCTCAGACTCATGAGGCTTGCAGTCCCTTAGGCCTCACTAAACTACAAACCTAAGAATTCCACAGGAGGCAGTCATAGCAGTTAAAGTGGAATAATAGTGCTACAAACAGTGTAGTGTGATAAGGCTCTTAAGATTAAAGACTTCTGATATGAGTTCCTTTGTTTGCAAGTACAAATTAAACTCAGTGTTTGCATTTAGTTAAACACTTACACCCCCTGTTCCTCAACCAGGAAAAAAAAATGCAGGCACTGATTTACCTTAAAATGTGAAAGTGTTCCATTGTTGAAAGTGTGGATACAAGATACATTCTTACATATTCCACAACATGTTGTTAAATCCTTTGGAGGTTCATACACCTGGTGCTGTAAAGGAAGCCATTTCAAGTAAAATCGGACAAAGAATCAAAATCAACAGTATGTTTTTGGCAGAGAAGTATGTTTTTATATCACGGAACTATATGGGATTAGAAAATTGTTATAATTCTGGATTGTACCCAACATAAGTCTAAAAAGAAAAGTACAAGAGTATTCTGCTAACATAGGGTTAGGCAATTTGTGGCCCTACAGAAATTACAGGGCTGCAACTCCCATTAAGCCTAGCCTGCAAAATCAGTGATGGGTATTATTGGAGTTCAAGTCTGCCATTTACAGTATCAAAACCTGTCCATCCTTGTACTAGCAGAACAACTACTACAAGTTGATATTTATATACCACTTTATCAGTGCCAAAGCACTCCCTAAGCGATTTACAATGTTTTTTAGCTAATTGCCCCCAACCAGCTAGGTACTCATTTTACTGACCTACAGAAGAATGGAAGGCTGAGTCAACCTTGGAGTGCTCTGGGATCGAACTCATAATGTTGTGGCTTGCAGTACTGGCACTTAACCACTGCGCCACCAGGGCTCCCAAGCAAACATCTAGTGCAATGAAACTGTCAACACACTGGAGGAATGTCTTGTGCGGTGACATCACTGGATACAACCCATGGTATGTAGTAATACTTTCTTAAATATTCTACTGTATTATTAGAAGAAAATGTTTTTCAGAGGCTGTTTGGCTTGGAGTTAGGATAACTGGTCTCAGATTCCTACTCAGGAATTAAATTTCTTGTGCAATTTTTCATACAATTAGTATTTAGTCCAATACCTCTGCAGTGCAAAAAGCAGTGACAGGGACTCATGCCTCACTAGTAGGAGGGAGCTGGAGGCATCATTGTTCAAGTACTTCAAAACTCCTATGGTTGGTGAGGTTGCCTGGATTCTAAGGCTGGTCTGGGGGTCATTTGTGATCATTGCAATGACATCACACCCATAAATGTGCCATCAGTATGAACTGCAACATTTATAATGTTGTTAAGTCCAACTTGTGACATTGCAAATAACTGAACAGGATGCCAACCATTTCTGTATAGATCTTTAGAAATTGTTGCCTCAAATATAATTTGAATTAATCAAGTTATCCACTAATAATCTTTTTTTCTTTTCTTTTTTTCAACCAACAGATTTATTTAATATGCTATACATTTTTCCTGCTTCTGATGATTCTTGAAACTATTACATATGCAGGTTGGTTAACCTCTAACCCTGAGTATATACTTTATTTATTTTATATTTTTATTTATTTATTGGATTTATATCCCACCTTTCTCCCAAGATGGAATTCAAGGTGGGTTACAATAGTTAAAAAATACAACTAAAACCTCAGAAAAGATAAAAGTTAAATAAGAATTAAATTAAATTTCCATTATTAAAATATAGTTGAAAACACATACTTAAAAACATAAAATCAATAAAATACATTTAAAATATTAAAAAACACAGCACACCAAGTAAAATTCAGATGTCAAACAGCTGCCTAAATAAAACCACCTTCAACTGCTGACAAAAAGAGAGCAGGGAGCGGGCCAAGCAGACCTCCCGTTGAAGGGAGTTCCACAGTCTGGGAGCAGCCACAGAGAAGGCTCTCTCCCAAGTCCTCATCAATTGTCCCTGTGAAGGTGATGGGACTGAGAGAAAGCCCTCCCTTGCTGATCTTAACACTTGGGCTGGCTTGTATAGGGAGGTACGTTCTTTCAGATAGTCTGGGGCTTTTAGGGCTTTAAAGGTCAAAATCAGCACTTTGAATTCTGCCTGGAAATAGATTGGTAGCCAATCTAGCTGTTTCAGCGGGGGGGGGGTGTCAGATGATCTCTGTAGCCAGCCCCAGACAACAGCATGGCCGCAGTATTTTGGACCAGCTGAAGTTTCCGAACAGTTTCCAAAGGCAGCCTCACACAGAGCGTTTTACAGTAGTCCAAACGGGATGTAATCAAGGTATGTGTCACTGTAGCCAGATCCAACTTGTCAAGGAATGGGTGTAGCTGATGCACTAGTTTTAACTGTGCAAATGCACTCCTGGCCACTGTAGATGTCATTACAGTGTAACACTTCTCCTCATAAGAAATATTATAAGCATCACCTGTTAAACAATGTTTTCAAACCCTGTCTTTATATATTAGAAGGTATTACTGAGATTTAGGTGGTGAAGATAGTGTAAATACATATTACTTATATTATTAAGAAAATGATCTATTGTTTTTATTCCTATCTGTTCTAATTCACCAATGAAAACCCATAGTTTAATGCTGAATTTCTTACAGATTTGCACCTTGCTGCACAATCTATACTGGAGATATTTATCCGATAGTACTTGGTAACAGGATCAATTATGCTTGTGCAGTAGGAAGTGTGGCAAACACCATCAGGTGAATGTTCAACAATGGACTGTCCGGGAAACAGAACACCTCTTTCATTGCTCAGGCACACTTTGTCTCTTGCTGGAACAGATTTCCAAAAACACAAAATGTAATGGGTAAGGTTACTCCAGATAATCAAAACTGATATCAACTGAGTTTTTTTTAAATAAAGGAAAGTGAGATGCTACAATATTTCTACACCTTCACAAGAATCATGAGATAGTTAATGCATGAAAATGAATGCACTGACGTCCATCAATGGCTTTATACTGATTCACATCATTGCTGCTTATAACAGTATTAATCTGACAGATTCACTCATTAAACATATCTGTTCAACTTTTCTTGAAAGCTTGAAAAAACTGCTCAGACCGTGAAATATTTTCTTAGAGTTGATTCTCTTACAATTAATAGGCATGATAGAGCTGAATAATATATAGCTATTACATTGGCACTGGCTCTTTAAGAAAACAGAAGGGCCCTAGCGTTATCCCTCCACAATTGCACTTTTAACTTTTATGGATTTATTTGTGGATTATCTGCCCCTGCCCCTGCTGTTGCCCTATGTCATTTTTTCATAGGGACGTACTAGCCTCGCATCATGTTTGTAGTCTCTCTGCAAGTGTTGTGAGACTGTGAATGCGAAGTGAGGCAAGGCTTGTAAGTCCATGTTGAAATGGCAGAGGGCAGCAGCAAACCCAGCCAGCCTCCTGCTTCTGCCTTGCAAAGGAACCTCATCACCTCAAAGTCAGAATCAGGTGGCTAGTGTGCTCCTTACCATGGATTCAAATGTATTGTGTACTGTACATATCAATCTGCAGTGGGTTGACTCCATACATTGTACTGTGGAGTGTGTGTTAAATGTGGTTTGTGGTGGGGGCCTAGAGATATTCATGGTTTTTCCACTTTTGCAGGGATCCTGTGCCCCTAAACCTCATGAATGTGGAGGATGACTGTACAGCGGGCTCTTGGTATCCACTGGGGGTTGGTTCCAGGACAATCTGTGGATACCAAAATATGTGGATGCTCAATTCCCATTATACTACCCAACTGGGAGATTTTGTTAGTGTATAATAATACAATGTGAACTGAAATGTAATAAAGAATATTATATCAATAATATAAGTGTTGTGTTATTACTTTATAATTCTTGTAGTATTAACGTCATGTACCATACATACAAAATAAAATATAAATCAATGTGCTTCCATACATGTGACATTCGTTAAATCAATGTACTCTTCCAATCAATTATTACAAAGTCCACATTGGAAATCAATGTAGTGTAGTTTCTTAGGAACCTGTATAGTGTATTTCCAATTCCCATTATATACAATGGCATAGTAAAATGTGTCCCTTATATAAAATGGCAAAATTAAGGTTTGGGGTTTTGGGAAAAAATGGAGGGGGGGGTATTTTCAAGCCGTGGATGGTTGAATCCATGGATAAAGAATCTGTGGATACAGAAGAATGACTACTTTATAGCTTTCATAAAATGCTTCAAGGAATGAGTGACAAAAGAGTATACAAAACTCTTTGGGTTTAATTTGAGTATTTTCTCTTTGATATGTTACATTGCCTTTTCTTAGTTTCTGAGTGGAGAAATCACTCATAACAGAATAACAATTTTCCCCCCAGCTAGAATCCCTTATTTACTTACAACATTTGTACTTAGTGCAGTGACAAACATTTTCTGTGCTGTTCTGGAATTGTTCATCCAGAATCACTTTCTCTCCCTGTCAAAAGAAGAAAAGCACCAATGTTATGTCATCAATATTGCACTTCAATGTCAATTTTATTTTCTTCCAATATACTTTCTCACTGATAGTAAGGAGCACATTTTTAAAAAACCTCAAGATCTACTCTACTTATAATTCTTTTTCTTTGCTGTTCAGAGAAAAAGTCATTCACAGTATGTCTAGTGGGGTTTATTCCCAGACAAATGAAAACAGAGTTGTGATACATGCTTCGCTGAGACTCAGTCCATCTCAGAATTTACTTCCTAGTAAACCTGAGTAAGATTGCCCTCCTCAAAGATGCATTGTAAGCAACATTTGATGGCATCTCAGATGTAAATAGTTTGCTTCAGTAATAGTATTACACATTTGGAAATATGGAATGGAGGGGACAGATTTATTCTCAGATAAGGACACTTATTTTGTTCTTATACAGACAAACATATAATCTGAAAAATCTTCTCACTGCTGGTTGAAATTTGTAATTTTCTGTGCGTTTTTGATGGGTTTTTTTATATAGGTGTTTCCTGTTTTTCAATGGATCACTTTTCAATAATATGCTCCTTTGAGCCTTTAAAATTATAACCAGAATCCATTAATTTGACACATAGTCCACTCTTCCACTACCATCCTCAAGAACTTGGAGAGCAAACCAAGCCACCCATAAAACCTCACCTTGCGTCTGTATAATGCCAGGTCAATTAAAACTAAAGTGCATATGATCTCCTTATTGATGAGGAGGCTGACCTGGCATGCTTTACAGAAACTTGACTAGGAGATTATTGTGGCCCAACATAGGTGCAGGCTACCCCACTGGAGTACTGTGTTAGTGAGGAGTTGAGGGAAAATGGGCAGGGGACAGAGTAACTGTGGTCTACAAAGACTATCTTAATCTGACCACGTTACCTATTAGGGAACTGAACCACATTGAGTGTGTATATCTGAGTTTGAAGACCCGGGATAGAATGGAATTCTGTTTGTGTACCATCCACCCCTCTGTCTAACAAACTCCCTGACTGAGCTCAAAGAACTGGTCTTGGAATTAGTGTTGGAGTCACCCAGACTTTTGATCTTCGGCAAGTTCAACATCCCATTTGAGACCAGTTTGTCAGGTGTCACTCAAGAGTTCATGGTACCATGACATCATGGGCCTATCCCAACTGGTTTCAGGGCCTACATATTCAGCAGGTCACATTCTTGATGCTGTTTTTAACTCAGAACATATGGATAAGCAGAAGTGATTGATACCTCTGAGTTGTCATGGACAGCTCATTTTCTGGTCAGAGTTACTATCATGGATATTATCTGTCCCTGCAGGGGTGGTGGACCTTTTAAGATTGTTCACCCTCAAAGGCTAATGGATCTTTTAGGATTCCAAAAAGCCTAAGAGAGTCTTATGGTTGGTACCACAAATGATCCTGTCAAAGTCCTTCGCAATGGACCTGACTAGGGCTATTAACATGATCACTCCCAAACATCCTCTCCCACCCATAACTGAGCTCATTGGTATACATGGGGAGATCCATGGAGAAAGGTGGGTAAGAAAATCATCATCATCATCATCATCATCATCATCAAAGGGTGCTCATCAGTGGCTCCTCTTCGTCTTGGAAAGATGTGACCAGTGGGGTGCCATAGGGTTCTGTCCTGGGCCCAGTGCTATTCAACATCTTTATCAATGACTTGGATGATTGAATTAGGGGCATACTTATCAAATTTGCAGATGACACCAAATTAGGAAGAGTAGCTAATACTCTAGAGGACAGGATCAAAATTCAAAATGACCTGGATAGACTGGAGAGCTGGGCCAAAGCTAACAAAATGAAATTCAATATGGAGAAATATAAGGTACTGCACTTAGGGCAGAAAAAACGAAATGCATAGATACAGGATGGGGAGACCTGGCTGAAAGAGACTATGTGTGAAAGGGATCTAGGAGTCCTAGTAGACCACAAGTTGAACATGAGGCAACAGTGTGATGCAGAAGCTAAAAAGACCAATGCGATTTTGGGCTGCATCAGTAGAAGTATAGTGTCTAGATCAAGGGAAGTAATAGTGCCACTCTATTCTGCCTTGGTCAGGCCTCACCTGGAATACTGTGTCCAGTTCTGAGCACCACAATTCAAAAAGGATATTGACAAATTGGAGCATGTCTGGAGGAGAGCGACTAAAATGGTGAAAGGTCTGGAAACCATGCCTTATGAGGAAAAACTTAGGGAGCTGGATATGTTTAGCCTGGAAAAAAGACGGTTAAAGGGCGATATGATAGCCCTGTTTAAGTATTTGAAGGGTGTCACATTGAGGATGGAGCAAGCTTGTTTTCTGCTGCTCAAGAGACTAGAACACAGAGCAATGGATGCAAGCTCCAGGAACAGAGATTCCACCTCAACATTAGGAGGAACTATTTGACAGTAAGCTGTTCAGCAGTGGAACACACTCCCTCGGAGCGTGGTGAGTCTCCTTCCTTGGAGGTCTTTAAACAGAGGCTGGATGATCATCTGTCAGGGATGCTTTGATCATGATTTCCTGTGTGGTAAGGTTGGACTGGATGGCCCTTGTGGTCTCTTCCAGCTCTACAATTCTGTGATTCTATGATCTGATTATGTATAATTTAAAAGTGTTGAAAAAGTATCGGTGGGGTCTTTCCTAGGCAGACACTGCCTTTCCATGCATACATAAACACGCCTAGGAAACGGCCCAAGATAACCTTGGCTGGGCCATTTCCCACTGCTTTGGGGGAGTTGCCAGTCAGGCGAACTGGGCTTCTCTGTGAAATATTCATTTGTGCAAAGTGAAAAACCTCTGATGTTATACATTGTTTTCTATGCAAAACCTGTTTAAGCAAATGATTTTTTTACAAAAATATATATATCCTAAAATGCTAAAACTCTTTGTTACTTGATTACTTTTCCCAATGCCAGCTTTAAAGTTTTAAATCCAGTCTTTTCCTCACCTATAATTCTGTTATCCTCCATCCAGGTAGAAACCTTACTTTTCAGGTAGCATGCATAAACTTTCCCAACAGCTGAGAGATCACTAACAGGATGATAATTAGCGGGCTTGGTCCTATCTCCTTTCTTCAAAACAGGCACTATAATGGCTTTATTCCAAGCACTTCAAACCTTATTAACATTGGTTAATGAAAGTAGAGAGACCCGAAAGTAGAAGTGCCACTAATCTGACTTAAATTTTTAACAGATCAGGTGGTATGGAATCTGGACCAGGGCTATACCAGGTTTAAGCAGAGATATTAAAACAAGAATTTATCCAGGAGTTACAGCCTCCCACTCTGGATCATCAGGAGGGAGCTGAATACAGTAGGACCTCTGTATCCACTGGGGATTGGTTCTGGGGGGGTGCATGGATACCAAAACCTATGGATAATAGCGAACATCATTGAAAATAATGAGACTTCTGGTTTAAAATGCCATAGAGTTGCTTTGGAGGACCTAGAAAATGGCTAAAGAGGACACATTTTCTAGGAAGACTCTATGGTAGGTGCATTGTTTTCTGTCCCGTGGATAATTGAATCAGTGGATATGGGGGCCCTACTGTACTGTGAATTGAAGATTTATTAAGATCACGAGGAACATCAGAAAAATGTGTTTCCCAGTCATACACAAAAGACATAACTAACAGGGTTATTATAACCATTACATTGAGCCCCTGTTACAGTCTGCCAAAACTATCCTTCCTTCTACTATCCTTTCTTTGAGTGACAGAGATGAATAAATTCCCTTTTTTTCCCTGTACAGCACTTTTCTTTTGATTCATAAGTGTTTAATTTTCCCCCTTAAGATCATAAAAGTTTCAGGTAAGTACTCGTCTCCAGCTCTATGACAGTTAAGGAATATCTGCCTTATTTGTTTCTTGACCATGACAATATTGCAATCAAACCAGCTTTTGTTTCTTGGATTATTATAGCCTTCTGGTGAACTAACATCACTTAAATACCTTTGGATTTCAGAAATGAATACATTGTAACAATATAACTAATATAATATATTAACAATTTTCTCAGTGTAGTTAGTATCTCAGTCTGTGGAGACACCCTTTCTTGTCAAGGACAAGAAAATTTACCATATTTTATAGAGTAATGTCACAAAGTCAAAATGTCAAGTGTGTCCCAAATCTATGAAGAAAAGAAAACACAGCTCGTAGATATTTCATTATACTAGAATGACATGTAGAACATATTTTAGTAAGATATACTCCTTACCAGTTTACACTGAGGCTTAGGAATTGTGTCACATGCACACTCTAAAATAATAATATAAAAACGGACATGATCAGTGTTCAAAAACCTATCCATACAATGAATGCAATGAAACACCAGACAAATTTAATTCCTCAAATGATAATGGTCCAAAAGTCATCATGCATTCCAGAAAACAAAAATAAACTTTTTTTGGCACTGTAAAACAAACAGATTAATTGTGGCTTAAGCTTTCAAACAGCAGAAGTATCTTCAGTTGGATGATCAAAAACACTGATGTTCAACTCAAAAGGGTCTTGTGAGGCATCCTATAGGTACCTTCTATCAAATCAAATTTCTTTCTTAGGGTTTTGGCCACATTAGCTCACTTTCTTCCTACAATACTGAAACTAATTACCTTCACTGGAATCTGTACTATATATACATTCTATATCAGAGGACAACTGTACACAGACAACCGGAGTGTTTGGTCTACAACTCCTATCAGCCCTAGCAAGCATAGTCATTGGTGAGGGATTATGGCACTTACAGTCCAAAAAATGTAGAGAGCCACAGTTGCCCACCCTTCTTTTATATCTAGTAGAAGTGGATGTAGTGTTCCATTCAACCAATAAAATTTTTCAGTTCTCCCTTCCTGCTGTAGCCTCTTAAACCTGTCAAATAGATACCCCTCACATTTTGAGAGCCTCTACATCAGTTCCCCAAAAGGGAACTGGTGTTAACTCTAGACTTAAACTGTTAATAATGAAGATTATACTAGGAATAAAACTATTTACTTTTTATTTAATTAAAAATGTAATTAATAATACAATTAAGTGATCAAAATGGAGATGGAGGCAATCTTTTGGTCAGGTTTATTACTAGCTCAAAAAACCCTCAAAACCATTCGGTATTATCTTACCACACACATCTCTACAGAAGACATCTCTACTCTGTTCCCCACACTACGGACAGATTACTGATGACTTTGCATTTTACTAGAAATGCCATTATTTTTCAATGTTTTATAATCCAGCATTCTTGTTTGCATTTTCAGATACACTGGTCTAAGTTAATTAAAAGAAATGCAATTACCACATGTGCGATATGGACAGCACTTTTCTGGACTCCACACTTCTACCAAGGACATTCCTAAGACACATTTAAATTCAGGACAACGATAGGTTTCACAAACTGCAAATTAAAATGCAAGAATAGAAAGAAAGAAAGTTAAATGTCCCAGAAGGGAATGAATTGATGAAACTGATGACCATAAGTTGAAAAAATGTCTCACGTTCAACAATTTAACTATGAATGTGTATTCTTAATAGCTATGGGTGCATCTACACTGTACAAAAACTGCCATGGCTCCATCCTACATAATTCTAGGCTTTGTAGTTTTGTGACGCACCAGCACTCTTTGGCAGAGAAGGCTAAAGACCTTATAATACTACAAATTCCATGATTCCACAGAATGGAACTACAGCACTCAAAGTGGTGTCAAACAGCATTATTTCTACAGTGCAGGTGCACCCTATAGATTTTGTATAGAACTCATCTATACCAAGATAGGGATTCTCTTGTCCTGGGAAAAGGGAAGTAATCACACCCATATGCTCTTACTACTGTTATCCCTGATTGAAGATAGCAGGTATGTGCTTATTTAAAGCCTGGGAAGTTGTAGCATAAAACCATGTCCTGGCTTGCAACCCAGAAACCTCTTGCATGGAATTAAGCTGTGATTTGCAGCCTGGGAAGCTATGCCACTAGGCCTTACATTTGAGCAGACATATTCAGTTGTGTTTTGCATGCCAAAAGGCTGTTATGCTATGGCTTACACCTGAGAAGACATGCAGAGAATTGGACTATGCACTGTATACTTGGGGAAATACCCACAGTTGTAATAATTTTGTTAAACTGCTTTGCTTTGGATGTGCCCTATGGCCTAAAATCTACCCACTGGTGGAATGTGGCTGCAAGCACTAACCCTGTAGTGTGTACTAATTAGACTGAGGGTTAGAAACAATCCTCTGTTATTGCACAGTTGCCTTAAAATGCATGCTGCAGATTTGAAGAGAATTGACATTAATGAAAACTCATTTATCATTGGTCAGTTATACAGCACAGGGGGTAAAAACCCTTGTAGAATAATAAAGACAAACTCTAGATAAATGGTAAACTCACTACACTGGTAAGCAGGACAACATCTGTCTGTAGTATTGTCATCCACAGTAAGGACTTCTCCTTCTTGGCAGACTGGAATTTGATCAGAGCAAATGCCACACGCTGATTTTAAAAAAGAGAGAGAAATGTATAGGTTAGAAAGCGTACATTTATTTCATTTTTATCTTTCTATGTTTCCTATAATTACACAAATTATTTGTACACAGTATGATGAAACTACTGTTCAGAAGAGATGATGCTAACCAATATCATTCCAAAAAGGAGATGGTTCAGGGTTATGTTAGAGCTGTTACTATGCTATTTGTTCCCATTTTTAAAAAAATACTGTGTAGCTATACTTCTCTGTCAAATGAGCTTTTCTGATTAACTCTTAGCTATACAGGTCAACCTCCATATCCATGGGGATACATTTCAAGACCCTCTGTGGATACCTGAAACCATGGATTATAGGGATCACTATTATTTTCAATGAGAAGAAAGCCAGAAATTGACCATAGAATCACAATGGAGGACCCAGAAATGGCTAGAGAAAATATATATTTTTGGATGTGGTTCAGTGAAACTGGATACCAGATCTGTGAATATGAGGATCAATTTGTATTTCTATATATGTTTCTTGCACATTTCCTCCTGGTGTTAGGGGTACAACTTTCTACTGTTTCATTCATAACCTTTAACCAGTTCTGCAGCAAGCCCAGGGTTTGACTGTAAAAGATACAATAAATGAATTGTCTCCAAGTTTTAGAATGGTATGTAAAAAGCTGACTTCTATGGCTGTTTTGGTCTTCCGTTAAATTATCCCCATCAAGATATAAGATAAATTATTGGATCAATATACCAGCTGTTCTTAAAACAGTAACCTGTATCCTATAGCCAGTCTTCTTTTCTTACATATTAGTCTGTAGGCTGTCAATAAGAAATAATTGGACATACCACAAATATAAGATACACAGCAAGTGCCTTCCACATGGGCAGCAATCAGGGTTTGATCTGCTCGACAGTTTGGAATCTCTTCCATGGACTCACATTTTGCTGGATCACACTCTGAAACAAACAGCATGGTCTCAGCAAATAAACCAGTCTCTAGTCAAGGATAATACATAGTGATAAGGATAATAATGACAACAATAATAATCCAGAAGGATCCCCAAGGTAGTTTACCTTGGTAATAAAACATATCTATGTGGGGCTAGTGTCTTATTTCTTCTTGAAAACACACTAGAAATAATAAAACTGACTGGAGAGACATGAGTCAGTGCAATAAGCAACTAATACACCCCAAGGTAACTTTGTTGGGGGCAACAAGGCATCCTATTCCCCCCAAAAATTTTTTTTAAAAAAATACATTTGCTCACCACCAGCAGGTATTATTTCAAAGCAAAATTATGGTCTCCAGTTGCTACCATAAATTATTCAAAGTAGCTTGGAAACCCACCCATCCTCATTACCGTCATATGAGTTCTCTTTTGTGACTAGACAAATTCCATGGCAGCCATTTTGTGTTGGTGAACTAGTGAGTTGTTCAAATTACCAAACTGCCCACAGTTGCTGAAAGGTTAGAGACCCATAGTGTAGCAGTTGCTTTCTTATATGCTAGGTCAAGGACCTATCACACCTGTACAATTAATTGAATCTTGCCTTTTAAAACTTGGTGGATAAATCTAATCAATCAAATATTGGTCTATGTAAAAATGCTTACAGAGCAAGGGAATATTGCCAAGATCTTCTCTGAGAATAGGCTCAGAGAAGAAAAGCCTTTGCCTGAACAGTTACTCTGCAACCGCACATGGTAGAGAAAAAAATTACCTCTCATTCTTAAGCATGTGTTGAAAAATGGGCATGAAGAGCTCATTAAAACAAACACCCTTGCAAGTGGGGCTGTGCCAAACACTGCCTGCTCTGCAGCTGCCACGATATATTATCCTATGTTGTCTTTGTACAGTGAATGAATGGTCCAAGTGTCCATGCTACTATTCTGTCCAATTCTCCAATATAATATTTGTAGGCCTTTAGATGGGCAAAAGAAGGGGGTTGCAATGGTGGCAAGTGCTTTAAGCACTAGTTATATGGATGTGCTTGTGTGAACCTTGAACAAACCTTTGATCCTGTGCATGCATATGCCACAAAGGATTGAGCTCCTTGTAGGGCAAATGAAGGTATGCTCATGAATGTCTACTCAGTTTTCACTAGGAATTTTTAACTCTAATGATACTTTTATCTGCAAATGGCAAGGCAATTTGAACTTTACTGAGGAATTTGGTCTAGTGGGATCCACACACTTCATCTCAGCCTCACATGATAACAATGGTGAAAGTCAAATATTCAATAGGTAGAAACTGCATCATTGGATAACTTCATTTCTACATGCAGTACCTACCACAACTGTAAACAGGACAGCAAGAATCCTCCTGGTAATAACTTGCCAGTTTCTCCAGACCTTTGCATTCAGGAATAAATGTTTCACATAGACTCTGATTACAAGCTTTTAAACAGAGAAAGGGAGACATAATAAAATTTAAAAATAATATTGTTGAATATAGCTATACACTGATTACATTTGTTGTACATCACTGAAGATTCCCAGGACAGATCTTTATCTTCATCCTTTATTTTAATATTCAACAAAGTTTCAGTATCTTAGCTTCTTGTGCTAAGTTAAGGTTGTCACTACCTGTGGGGATCTGGCTCACCAACCTTATCTCATAGCATATATAATAAATATGCCTCCTCTACCTGTTTGTGTTATCTCAAATGAACACCAAATAAAATATTTCAAGAACATAATAGGAACAATTACGAGCAACCATAATGTCAATAGGTAAATACATAATGAAATTTCAGTCTGTATTACAAATAATGTATCTTATATATTTATTCCTTAAAGTTCCACTGCCACTATTGCATTTCTAATAAAACCTTTTCCTTTTAACATACTATCTGTCATGCAGGTGAAAGGTAGTTTATGGGCAAAAAGTCTTCTCAGTTTACCATAACCTGCTGCACAAACTGCTTTAATTTTCCTTACTATCATATTTATCCATCTTCCAGATTCTACAAATGCCCTTCTTATTTGCATTTTATGACAATAATTCTTGCCAAAATATTATAACTTGTAAAAACGAGCATATTGCATTCAAATATATGCAAACCAGGTCATTTTGTGTTAATCTGTACATTTTTTATAATAAAGAGACAGTTTTTATGTTGCCCTAGATGCTCGGGGGTCTTAAGGAGCCTCAAAATGTTGATATTAATTTGGGGAATTAATAAATCCAGTTTGGCTATGCAAGAGGGGGCAACATATAGCAGGGTCTTTTAACCTATGTTTATCAGTACTGTACTATGGAAGAGACATTAAGCTAGACAGTACAAAAAATTGGTCTTTATTGGAGAAAATTATAATAATGACATTCATGCACACATTCAGGCTTCAAGCATTCACACAAAGCTAGCAAAAAAAGTAGGAAATATTAGGATAGAGGAACAGAGAAGGGATTTGTTTTGGGGTGATACTGTACCAATCTGAGGAGATAAGGTTGTGGAAGGAACGAGCTGAGTGGAGGTCCAGAACAGGAACAGCTGCAGAGATGGACGTAGTGTCCACAGGAAGGGGATCCATGAATGTTTAGTGGAGTTTTGGAAGGGTTTTATAGTTAATAAGTGTCTTCCGGAGATAGGATTTAGAATGAAAGGCAATACTTCTTGGAGTTGCTCAGCATGAGGCAATAGACGCTCCAGATATGTTAATGGCATCTTAATGTGCAGATACTTTGCGATAGAATGGAGGAAGCAAGTTCCTTTGTTTGGGGAAGGGTAAAGGTATGAGGATTGTTTACAGGTTTGAGTACCCCAGCTTTAGCTGATAGGATTGGCCAGGTGTTTGGACCTTCAGTTGCCTTGCAAATTAACATTTCTTTGGAATTTGGGTTGGCCCCTCTTTGCAATTCCTAGTTGGGAATTTTCCAAGTTTTAACGGCTACATTGTGTGGAAGGCCACATTTGCCCTAATTATTAGATATTGCCAATTTATTACAGATAGATATGGGGCAGTTACTGTTGGGGCAGGTAACAGTTAGGGCAAAAAAAAAAAATGAATCCTGACCTGGCTAGAGCTTCCAAAATAATGAAACAAATATAACAGTAAGGAGATATATACAAAGGATACTTACTACAAATTTTCTGGTGACAACAGGACTGATCATCTGGAAATATTAAGGCCACTTCCCCAAAGCGCTGACATTCTACATCATAGCTAGCTGAACAGTTGTATTCCACAGGGGCAATAGTTTCATTTTCCACACAGGTGTGCATGCAACATCCACTATGGGAAGTTTTCCAAGTCTCACCCAGTGCACGGGGCACTCCAGAACTATCTGTACAGGCTGAAATTGTTGCCAAAGTGCATTTAAAAATAATTTTAAAATATTTGCCTGCTCTGCTTTATGGCATGATTAATACTGTCATGTCAAATGATATAGCTGAACATGGTAGAACAAGCAGCAGCCACTTCTCAGGAGATAAGAAAGAACTGTAACCCAAGCCACATTTCTGAATCATACTGCTCTTCACTCTACATTTTTCAATCCCAGAAAATACCTCCTAGACGGATCCCTGAACTGCAACTCTCTGGAAGATCTGCATTCTCAAGTCTGTTAAGAGCCAGTTGTAATCATATACTATAGCTGTATACCTACAAAAGCATTTATATGTGGGATTTATTCCATGTTGTAAGAAGATACTGAATAATCAGAATGTTCATCTCACAATCCAGGGCTACACTTCTGTTTATAAATAAAAAATAAATAATTCACAAGAATGTTAGATGGAGAACTAATATAGGACTAGAACCAGCCAACATGCAAAATTTTCACAATATCCACATTCATAAAAAGCAACCTCTCCAGACTATGATACTATGATTAGCTAACACACATTGGAAAGTGTTTAATGCAGTGTAGATGTGTAAATAGCTATTGCTTAAAACAATTTGTAAGCCGCTCTGATAGCCTTGTGGCTGAAGAGCGGGATATAAATAAATAGATAAATAAATAATATGATACGGATACAGAGATATACATGTAGAATGCTATGCCTGAAGCTCTTCCTCACTGTATATATGCACAGCCTTGTTGTGTTTGACAGTGCTTATCACACTGGTGATTTGTTGGAATTACTTTCTACTCCCTGTAACGGAAGCTAGCTCTAACAGTCTGTTCAATGGTATATACGTGCTGCAGAAGTACTGCACATGCTACCTAAGCTTCTAGACAAAGGGGCCTAAATCCTGTTGTTAGTACTGACTAAAGCAGACCCATTGGATCACGTGATTTATCTAGGTGTTGACTCACCATTGAACAACTGATTGAATGGGTTTACTCTAGTTGGGATTCACCAACAGGATGCCAGGCAGGATTTTCTCCCTAACATAGTTCCCTTCAGTGTATATCTGATCACACCCTAAGGATGAGCTACACACTGAAATTTGTTTCCATTCCTTCAGAGTTTACCTGTACTGGATAGAATCAGAATAACTGGTCACTAAGAGTCAAGTGTGGGTGGGTGGGTGGATGGCAGGTAATACCAAATGAGTATACCAAATACCAAATCAGGGGAGCCTTGGTGGCGCAAGAGGAGCCCTGGTGGTGCAGTGATTAAATACCAGTACTGCAAACCACCATGTTGTAAGTTTGATTCCAGAGGGCTCCAAGGTTCACTCAGCCTTCCATTCTTTCGTAGGTCGGTAAAATGAGTACCCAGCTTGTAGGGGCAATTAGCTAATACGCATTGGAAACAGCTTAATGCAGTGTAGATGTGTAAATTGCTATTGCTTAAAACAAATTGTAAACCGCTCTGATAGCCATTGTGGCTGAAGGGCCGGGTATAAATACCCAAATAATAATAAGTATACAGGGCTGCAGAAAAAATATAACAGCAAATCAATACCTACCACACTTCTCCTCTGGGATGCAGAGGGCAGAGTGAACCCGGTGAAGGATGGTACCTTCTGTGCAGACACAGCCCTCTGTCAGTGTTAAGCAAGAGTCTAAATCCTGAGGTTCTGGCTCCATATTCTGGCAAGTGCTTGGTGTATCACAAGCAGATATGCATGCCTTATAGGAGAAACCATCTGGACAGGGAAAGGCTATGAAGACAATAAACAAAGTGTTTAACACAATGATACTTACGTATTCATATGGTGGCCACCAGTTCATGTTACATGTGGACTCATGTAAAAACACAGACTGACAACTCATTTCCTTACTAGAAAATAGAAATTGGTATTTGGAAAGGAATAGCAGGAGGCTCTTATTTTCCCCCCTCACTACTCTTCCCATAAATCTTGCCTCTAAAATCACTACCTCCTACATTATAGTCTTTCAAGTACCTGTGGAGATATGTCATGTCTCCCTTTGGTCTTCTCTTCTCCAGCCTACATATGCCCATTGCATTCACTCTTTCCTCATAGGATTCATTTCCTGTCCTTTTTGCTCTCTCCTGAACATGTTTCTATCTGTCTATTGCCTCCTAGAAATGCAGTGACAATATCCCATATAGTCAGACTAGTACAGAATAGAGTGGAACTATTAGGCCTTGGAAACAAGTGAGTTCATGCTATTATAATACTAAAAACAGAGGAAAAACTTAAATTGAATTTATAAAATACACTATACATAAATATCAGATAACACTTCTTTCTCATAGCTACACATCAAGTCTGTGAATGAGCTTGGATCTGAATTCTGTTTCTTGGGATTAAATTCAGTACTCCTCATGTACAGAATTGCCTTTGTTACTTGCAGTAACATATTTATTAGGGCCATCAGCTAACAGTATATTTGCACAAAGTACTTACAGCAATAAGTAGAACTCCTCCATTCTATGCAGACATTAAATTTGTTACACATGGCAACATAAGCAGCTAGTGCTATACATGGATTCTGAATATATTCTATGTCTTGGATCCACAAATCACAGAAGGAATCTGGAGAAATCTTAATACACAAACACACAAGAGTATTACTTGGACTATTGGTTTAATAACATAGGAGAACACTACAACAAAGATCACGTTAACAAATCTGGTACAAAATGTAATTTACTCAATAACAATGAACTAAAATTCAGGAAGCCCCTGTTTCCAATGTATTGTGACTAATTTAATCTTTAAGCAACCACCCATTTCTCAGCTTCTCTTCTCATCTGCATCATAGAAGATATTACTAACCTAAGTTACATGGCTATTTATTCTTTTTTTAAAATCCCCCTAAAAATTCCAAGATGACGAACAGCAAACAAACAAATTACAATTAACAGTTAACAATTAACCATCATTTACAATTTTAAAAAACTAATGAAATACTAAGAGATTAAAAATGCAGTACAGTTATCCCTTCACATTCGTGGGGGTTAGGGGCAGACAACCCCCGTGAATGTGAAAAAAACGCGAATAAGAAATGAGCCTGCGGGCGAGCGGTTTTCCACCCCAGTCCCTTCCCAAGGCAGCGAGGAGCTTCTTGAGAAGCCCCTGGCTGCCTTGGGAAGGGAGTGTGGTGTAGCGCGACCGCACCAGCTGGTTCCCACCCCCCCTTCCCAAGGCAGCGAGGAGCTTCCTGAGAAGCCCCTGGCTGCCTTGGGAAGGGAGTGGGGTATAGCGCGAGCACGCCAGCTGGTTCCCTGAGAAGCCCCTGGCTGCCTTGGGAAGGGAGTGGGGTGTAGCGCGACCGCACCAGCTGGTTCCCACCCCCCCTTCCCAAGGCAGCGAGGAGCTTCCTGAGAAGCCCCTGGCTGCCTTGGGAAGGGAGTGGGGTATAGCGCGAGCACGCCAGCTGGTTCCCACCCCCCCTTCCCAAGGCAGCGAGGAGCTTCCTGAGAAGCCCCTGGCTGCCTTGGGAAGGGAGTGGGGTATAGCGCGAGCATGCCAGCTGGTTCCCACCCCCCCCCTTCCCAAGGCAGCGAGGAGCTTCCTGAGAAGCCCCTGGCTGCCTTGGGAAGGGAGTGGGGTGTAGTGCGAGTGCGCCAGCTGGTTCCCCCCCTTCCCAAGGAAGCGAGGAGCTTCCTGAGAAGCCTCTCGCTGCCTTGGGAAGGGAGTGGGGTGTTGAGCAGGGGGGGGCGCAGGCAGCTTTCCGCGAATGATCAAAACCGTGAATGTGAAAGTCGCGAATGTGGAGGGGCAACTGTATATATTTTAAGTATGAAGAGGTAAGAAAACTCTTTGGTACACAAAAATACAATTTATTAGGACCAATATGTTTTACTGAGGACTTTGTTGGGGCGCTACAATATTGAACACTCTTCATTTACCTTGGATGTCTATTATTATGAGGTGCAGAAGAACAATCCAAACAAACCCAGAAACAATCCTAGCACTACCCAGAAACAGAGGCAGGAGTCAGATACATTTTTATTAGGCCCAATACACTTTGATTAAAGGCTATATCAGCATTATAAAATGCCACATTGGTTACTTGCTGTGAAGGTGCATTCTGGGGTTGGAGAGAGGAGGAATCCATAACATTTGGGTTAGCTCCTCTCACTGCCCAGAGAGAAGTAGGAAACAGATACTAGGTCTTGTGGTAGTGAAGGTTTTCCCTGGCTCCTCCCCTTCAGCCCTCCAAGAGGCCAGTTCACTGACTAGCAAAGCCCCAGCAGAGAGAGGGGGGGAGGATTATAGGCAAAGATTTTTTCCCCTTACAGGGTATGTTAGAGCAGTCACTAAGGGTGGGGATTCTTCCTCTCTCCAACCACAGAGTGCACCTTCACAGTAAGTAACCAATGTGACATTCTCTGGGTTGGTGAGAGGAGGAATCCATAACATTTTGGACATGCCCAAGCTTTCCTACCTACTTAGGGCAGGTGACTGTGTTTTGGTATCCTAGTCTTTTATGACCTCCTGGAGCACCCTTCTTCTGAAGGTGGCATCCGCCAACCTGAACTTGTCCAGTTTGTAGTGATGGATGAAGAAAGAGGGGGTGCTCCAGGTTGCCACCCTGCATATCTCTGTTATGGGGGCACTGGATGAAAAAGCTGCTGATGTGGCCACCAATCTAGTGGACTGGGCCATGACTCTGGTGGGTCTGGGGGTCTTAGCCACATCATACACCAGCAGGTTACACACTTTTACCCATGTGGCTATGGTCTGTCTCGATGCCTTTGTTCCCATGGACACTGGATTGAATGACACGAAGAATGAGTTGCAGCACTTAAAAGGCTTTGTCCTCTTGATGTAGATCTTGAGCGCTCTGAGAACATCTAGTTTGTGCCATAACTTCTTCATTGGGTGAGATGGATTTGGACAGAAGGAGGGTAATATTAGCTCCTGAGAAGCTCCTAGAAGCTGGACAATACAATTTGGATGAAGGATGAGTCTGGATGCAGAGCCCCGTTGTCATCATTGAATGAGCACATGTGGTCCCTGATGGATAGTGCCACCAGTTCCAACACCCTTCTAGCTGAGGTGATGGCAAACAAGAAGGCTACCTTTAGGGAAATGGTCAGCAGTGTGACCATCCTCAGTGGTTCAAAGGGTGGTCGCATTAGTTGTTTCAGAACCAGTGGGAGGCTCCAGGATGGGAAGCAGTGCCTGCCTGGCAGGGCTATGATGGTAGCCCCTCTAAGAATTCTCCTCACATGGGGGTGAGAGGAAAGCGTTCTGCCCTGGGGCAATGGGAAGATAGAGGATAAGGCTGCTGCTTGCCTTTTTAGCATGTTGAGCCTTAGCCCAAGGTCCAGGCCCTTCTGCTTGAATGCCAACACGTTTTATGGTCACTCCCTCTTGGGGGATGGGGTTGGCCACACACTATCATGTGAAACTTGCCATGTGGCTTCATATATCGTTGTGCCTGTGGGATGAGAGTAGCATGGATATTACCGCCTCATCATAGCCACAGCCTCATAGGGCTCTCTGTTCACTCTCGAGGTGGCTAAATGGAGCCATGCTACTCTGGAATGATTGAGGAGTCCCTGGATCAGAAGGTCTTCTTGCTGTGGGAGATGCCATGGTTCCGTTTCTGCTAGGTCCATGAGGTAGGAGAACCATTGTCTCCATGGCCAGTAGGGGGGAATGAGCACTACCTGTGCTCTCTCTTCCCTCACCTTCCTGCAAATCTTCCCAAGGAGCGAGGGGAGAGGCAGAGGAGTCCTTTTGGCCAGGGGCTTCGTAATGCACCAATGCCCTCTGCTCCTGGGCAGTGGAACCTGGCAAAGAATCTGGGTAGTTTGCTGTTTGATTCGGAAGCAAACATGTCCACCTCCATGTTCCCGAACCTGGTATGCAACTGGTGGAATACTTCTGGGTTGAGTTCCCATTCCCCTGGTAGTATCTTGTGCCTGCTCAGGAAGTCCATCTGACTGTTGTCCAAACCCTGCAGGTATTGAGCTGTGATGGACCTGGCCGTTTTCTCTGCCTAAAGGAACAAGAGGTCCGCTTCTCTTTGCAAGGATTGGGACTTTGAACTTCCTTGTTTTGCAATGTAGGAGTGGGCTGTGGTGTTATCTGTCAGGAACAACACGTGTTGTCCCCTCAGAGCTGGTGTGAAGTAGAGCAGGGCCAGGCAAGCTGCTCCTAGCAACAGCCAATTTATATTATGGCTTTCTCCAGGGCCCTCCAGTGTCCCTGCACCACTTCCTTTTGGCAGTGTGCTCCCCATTCTCTCAGACTCGCATCTGAAATGACAGTGATGGGGTGCCTCAGAACAAAACAGAAATCCCTCACGATGTTGGCCTTGTGCGTCCACCATGCCAGCGAGGACCTGTCTGGAGGGAGAAGCTGCAATAGTAGGCATTTACATAGGTCTATCTGCTCCTGGTACCTCTTCAGGAACCCCTGCAGTGGTCTGGAGTGGAATATGGCCCATGGTACCACCTGAATCGTGAGATCATGAGTCCAAGGAGTCTGGATAGAGCAGACAAGGGAGCTAAGGGTGAGTGTGTAGTCTTTGCACTTCCACCCTGATGTCTCTCTTCTGAGAGGAAGATCATTTCCTTTCCCATGTCTATCCAGGTGCCCAGATGTGGAATGATCTGAGCCAGTACCAGAAGGCTTTTCTTGAAGTTTATGAGGAAGCCATGTCTCTGAAGGCAAGCTATAATTGTCTCCAAGTCCTCTTTGGCCTTCTGGAATGACGAGGCTGTTAAGAACACATTGCCCAGGTATAGGTACAGGTGAATCCCCTGGCCCTCAGGTGAGCTACCAGGACCTTGGTGAAGACCCTGGGGGCTGAGGCCAGACCAAAGGGGAGGCCCATGAACTGGAGGTGCTGCTTCCCAAAGGCAAACCTGAGGAATTGTCTGCTCTCCTTGTCAATCATCACATGTAGATATGCTTCTAATAAGTCCAAGGATGCTAAGAAGTCCCCTTCCTGTAGTGCTTCTCTGATGGAGAAGAGAGTCTCCATGCAAAAATGTCTGTAGGTAACACAGGAGTTTGTGTATTTCAGATCCATAGTTCCCTTATTTCTTTGGAATTGTGAAGAAGAACTAGTATACCCTTGAGAAGCATGGCTGGAATGGGACCTCCTCTATCACTCTGATGTTCTGGAGGTGCTCTATGGCTGCGACATGTAATAGTCTCTTCTGAGGATTCTTGGGAACAGGAGAGAGTAGAAACCTGTTTCCAGGCTTTCTGTTGAACTCTATGTGGTATCCCTGTGCAATGGTGGTCAGGACCCACCTGTCTATGGTGGAGTTCAACCATATTTCCCGGAATAGGGCAAGTTTGCTCCCAACTGGTGGAGTTTTTGTGTCAGAACTGTTATCTGGCTTTCACCCAGCCTGGTGTCCTCCCCTGTGACCTCCTGAGGATTGGGTGACTGGGGGCTCTCTGATGGAGAAGTTAAATCTTGCCCAGGTGGGTCAAAATGAACAAAAGTCCTTCTATCTGATGAAGTCCCTGAGGAAACGAAAGGATGTAGAGGGTTGAAAGGTTCTCTTGGTCTCTATTCTGTGCCTATTCTGATCATAGTGGGCATCACTTGCTTCATATCCCTCGTTTTCACCAGGATGTTCTTCAATGCTTCCTCCCCAAAGAGCTTGGAGCCTTTAAATGATGTTGTGCATAAGTTGGCACTGGAGCGTGCATCCACCTCCTAATGTTTGAACCCGATGGAGTGTCTAGCCACTGCTGCAGCTCCAATGGATCTTGCCACAAATGTCATGGAGTCCTGTGACACGTCTGTGATGAACTGTAGGATCCAATAGATCTTGGATCGGGTCCTGTGAAGGGCCCTAGAGTTCAGTTGGTCTCCTTGGAGGATGTCCTCTACCCAAAGGAGTAGTGCTGATGCCTTGTGCACCTTCTTTAGGGTTCCCTCTGCTCTTTTCTCTTCTGGGTCCATGAGGAACCCTTCACCCTCCTTGGGCACAAGAGAATTGGAGACCAGGGAGGCCACCGGTGGGTCTACCGTTGGGACCTTCAGGCTGTCTAGCACCTGATTGTTGGGGGAGAACCTCTGTGCTATCATAGTCCCCCTCTTTCCCTGTAGAGGCTTTTCTCATTCTTCCTTAATCAGATGGCTAAAGATTGAGGGGAATGGCAGTTCCTTCCCTTGAGTTCTATGGGACTTATCACTGATACCCCTCTCTTATTTAGTTCCTGTGTTCTCTGGTCTGTTAGGTCCTGTTGGCTTGGCTTGGAGGGCAGGCCTAGGGTGGCTGCCACATTTGTTAGCAGGGGCATGAAATCTTTGCAATGGAACAGCCTGTCTGAGGGTGCCATCTCATTGAACCCCTCTTCCTTTTTCAGTGGGGTGTTCCTCAGCCTCCTCCTTGAGGTTGTATGTGGTCATAATAATCTCGTTTATCAGTGTCTCTTCAGTAAAGTCACAGTCGGGCCCTTCTGAAGAGTGTAGGGAGGAGATTGCCTTTATTTTCCCTGCTTGGCCTGCAGTGGGAGCTAGGGGTCCTTTCGAGGTGCCCTGAGCAGGGGGCCTGGGGGCCTTGATACCCTTCTCTGGCTTGGCTGTCCACTGGCTGTGAGCTGCCTGGTGGTCTTGCAGCCACGGTAGCTCTTGCTCCCCCTCCCCTGCTGTCAGGGCTTGGGGAACTAGCTATCTCTCTCCTAGCTCCTGCTAGATCTGTGTATCCTCTGGCTCCATTGAGGTGGAGGCCTAATCAAGCAAAGAGTGTTGATGGATAGGCTACTATGTGGAGCCTGCCCCCTCTGGAGTAGTCTTGGATGGGCCTGTGAGGGCCTTTGAGAGGAGATCCAGTGCCACCCTTATGGCCTGTTCCTTCCCTATGTAGTCTGTTCTAGGCAAGCCTCTGTGGGTACTGAGCCAAAGCTTGTGGCGGCTTGTGGTGAGTGCAGCATCTGCCTGCTCTTCCTCCCCCTCCCAATTCCCCCCTGGAGGAGTCTGCCAAAGTGGGGGAGGTCTTCTATTGGGGGCATGGTCAGTTGCATTACCACATGGTGTGGCATGCCATCGGAGTGGGCTGGGGACCCTTGGGGGTTCCGAGTGGGGCTTGGGCCTTCCCTTCCTCTTGGGGTCCCCTTTCCCGTGTCCCTTGCATGTTACTTCCCTTTCTTATGTTAGGTCTGCATCCTCCATTGGCTCACCAGCTGGTGTTTCTTGGCATGCAACCCGGTCCCAGTATTTGTGCACCTGCTGGAGCAGCTTCAGTGGCAGTGGAGCTGGTGCGGCTTCCCCCACATCCTCCAGAGCCTGCTGAAGTGGCTTCAGAGGCTGGGACGTTCTTGCCTCTGTGGCCCTTGGCACACTCCCAGAGTGGCTCTGGGTGGCTGGCTCTCCTGCCGCATGATCATTCTCCCGCGCAACCATCTTCTTGGACTTTCCTGCCGTGTCCCTCTTCTTGCCCAGGGCCACAGCAAAAGATACTAAGGGAAAAGGCTGGGGAAAAGGGGTGGGGTGGGGAAGAGGCACGTGTGAGGCAGGGAAGGACTCAGTGAGAGAAGGAGACGAGAAAGGAGAAAATAGAGGTTTGGTTTTTGTAGAAATGAGATGGAGCAAGGCTGAGGTATAGAATTAGGAAGGAAGGAAAATAGCTGTTACAGGGCAACAGGAGTGAAAAGAAGGCAGAGAGGCTCTGGAGCTATGCTCTGGGTGAAGGCAGGAAGAAGAACTGGCCTTGTGGAGAGCTAAAGGGTAGGAGCCAGGGAAAATCTTCAGCTATTGTGAGACCTAGTATCTGCTTCCTGCCTCTCTCTGGGCGGTGAAAGGAACTAACCCAAATATTATAGTTTCCTCCTCTCACCAACCCAGAGAATGAAGCACATGGTATTCTCAAAATTTCACTCTGTCTCAAAGGGCAAATTATGTATAGTACATTTTGGGCAATCTCCTTGTCTGTAAATGCAGGGGTAGTTATGGTAACTATGAGAGAAATTCCAAAACCAACACTGTGGTAATACCTTTATTAGGCCAAACAAAAAGGCATAAAAATCTATCTGTGGTGGCTGTGGAACAACCACCTCTAAAGTAGCACTGGACATGTATGGTACAAGCAGTCTTCCTTAAGAAGTTGTTAATGATGAACCTTCTCTGGAATGTTGCCACACATCTAGAGATGTGAAGGCTTGGAAAAAAAACCTGGAAAAATTCAGGAAAAATGTGCTTTTTCAATTTTTTCCTGAAGCCTTTTTTGTTTTTTTCTGAAAAATTGAAAAAAGGAAGAAAAATTATTATGGAATGTTTTATTTTAGAATGATGAACAAAATCTTTAAGACAATAAAATCTTTAATATACCAATTGTGATAATTTTATGCCAAATCAAATTGTACATAGTCATGTTTTATGTTCCTAAAGTAACTGAGTGACTCAATCTGTAAAGAGTGCTAATGTTGCATTTTTTCAATTTTTCCAAAAATTTCCATCTTTTCTGAAAAAAACAGGGGGTAATTTTTTTCCCCCTATGGCTTCAAAATTTTGAGAAATTTACATCTCTACACACATCTAGAAATTTGTTGTATTAACATTAAACCCCAGGAAAAAATCAACAGTTGTTAGAAACTGTCAGTATAAAGTGATTATATGAACTACCAGTGTTTTGTGAAACATGATACAGTGCCCATACTTTGATACATTTAGGTTTTGATACTACACCCTTCACATCAAAGTAAAGTTGTATGATGCTCAAGCCATGTGTTGTCCATGAAGGTCTTTTCTCTGGAATGTTTCCCTCAATGATATGTTATCACACAGCAGATGCGCGGGACAAGCAAAGTTGGTTTGGGGTAAAATGCAACCTATAAGTCAAAGATGGTTCACTCCTAAAATATTAATAAGAACAAACAGCAACAATTCATATATTCAAGCAGAGAATTAAGTCAAAAACCTACATGAGGATGGCAGCTGCTGAAAGTCTCATTCAACAACATATTTAAACAAGGTGAACAATCTCTGACCGAACAGTTAGTTTCATGGGTTCTCTGTCTTCCAATATACTTCAGTGTATTTGGCACCTGCCAGCTATCCATAAAGATAACTGATGCAGCCAAAGTACTTAAAATAGTACCATTGGGTAGCATGAGGTCATTTGTTGAACTTCCATCACAGAAACCTGCAAAAGAGAATAGTACATAACTTAACATACCTCTGTTATGTTGCTGTGATGTATTAAGACATTCTGTTTATCACAAAAATAATGCTTGAAATGGCCTCCTCATGATGTCATCAGTCCACTGCTGCTACAGTGTTGAGCCTGCACTTCCAATTCATGTGACTCTACTCCAGTAGCATCAGTCACTAATAGAAATCTCCATTCAGCATAGTGTGATGTGAAGGTTTCATCAACTGTCAGAGTACATGGCACTACATGGTACGTGCACTCAGTTATGAATGTGTACATGAATGTATATGAAACATCTCATTCCTAATCATGTTAGTCACAAATGAATCCAATTAATTTCAACTGAATGTATTTATTTATTATATATTTATGATATACTGTATATGAGTACCTCCACATGCTTGCAGGGTGGGACACAGAAATACATCATAAAAGGAAGACAAATAATCAATAAACAAAAAGCAACATGAACAAGTATATTCATATCAACCAGTGTAACACAACAAATGTGAGAGCAATCTCCTACGGCTAAAATGCTTATAGTAATATAGTCTAAAATGTGTTAATATCAACTGAATTCAAATATTAAAAATATTTAAAATCATTTTAATAAAATCCTTAAAAGACTAGAAGAATTTTTTAAAAGTGTTTGCCTGGGTTCAAAAAGATGTCAACATAAGATCCGGGAAAGCCTTATGAGGCAAAGCATTCCATTCTATAATTCTACCTCTATTCTGTGTTTCCAAAATATAGTCAAGGCAGCTTTATATAATTTATGATTTAGTCCTATATATATTTACTGATTGTTTTCAATGGGGCTGTTCCCAAGAAAGTGTGTATATGATTGCAGCCTAAGTACAATCAGGATTCCAGCATAAATATAATTTGGAGCCCACTGTAATACTACATTGACATCCCTTATATTTTAAAAGCTACAACAAACATTAAGAGAAAATAATTTCAACATCTGTCAAAAACAACTCAGAATTAAAACAAATAGTATGAACATTTATTTCAAGCACCTCTTCTCAGTAGGAACATTACTGTTTGAAACCTGAATAAGTATTGCTGATATTTCATACTCTAGCTACACATATTTGCCCTTTCTGAAACTTGGCAAGCTAACCACTGTAATGATGGACTTTGCATTCAAGCCTTCCAGCAACGATAATTCAAGTGTCAAAATAAAGATTTATATCAAAAGGCATTATGAACCCAACAGCCATGTACCTAACTTCTCATCCAAGTTTACAACGTCCAAAAGGAATGAAGTTATGTGTAAATACCACACAGACATAAGAGGAATTCCACCTTAACCTTTATTCAGTTGTTAATGACTGGATCATAATGATCAGTCCAATGAAATGTATGAATAAATTTAATGAATGCTGAAGTTATGAGCATCATTTGAATTTTAAGGTGGAGAGTAGTAATTCTCTGAGCATTTTGCTCCAAAAATGGTAAGCAAGGAAGGACAAGCAGCTATACTGTGGGGGAAGGAGTTTCACTTTAATAAGGCCCCAGGTTGGATCACATGCATCTCTACTGTAAAGTGTTTCAGGTGACAGGGTTGAAGAAAACCTCTCTGTATCTGCTGCCTGATATGTTGGCACTTAGTATCAAGCTGCACAGACCACAGCCTATATATATATATCATCATCATAAAAGAAGCCTTCCCTTCAACTGGGATGGAGAATGGGCACCTTTGTCCTGGGCCAAGTTTTTTTTTTTTAAAAAAAAACAATAAATAAATGGTTCCATTCAGTCATTGTGTGTAAGCAAACAGATAAGGTAATGGCAGGTAATAAGGTGTCATGCACCATTTTCCATTTTTTACCATATAGATTTCACAGCTATGAGTTCAGCCTGTCCATAGATGAAAGGCCAAATAGGAACTGAAAAGGTTGGTTGGCATCAGATTATCCATTTAAGGATAACTTGGCAGCCAGGCCAATTTTATCACCATATTGGGAAGCAACTTTCTGTTGAGGGGAAGGGCTAATCTGAACATGATTGCCATCTGGGTGAACTACATACTGTTGCCTATGAGCTACCGCAAGCCAAACTACCATTGATGCTACTTTTGGACAGAGATCACCATACAACCAAACTATTTGGGAGTTTGAGTACCTGGCTTGTGGGGGAAATTAGCTAACACACATTGGAAACCACTTGGAGAGTACCTAGTGCACTATAAAAGTGGTATAGATGTGTAAGTGCTATTGCTTAACAATTTGTAAGCCACTCTGAGAGCCTTTGTGGTTGAAGAGCAGGGTATAAATACTTAAATAAATAAATAAATAAATAAATAGTTGCGTGTAGAGCAGCCTTTGAAACCATAAAATATCACAGTGATACATGGACTGTGCCTATGGGGAATATTTGCAGACAATGCAGACAATATACTTGTCTGCATAGCATATTTTGTCATTTGATAATGGTTACTTGTCTGGCTGGCAAGTGATGGAAGACATTTATCTTGTTTACAAAAGATCTGATTTATAAAACAGAAGTTTAATTGCCAGCATGTGCCATTTAAAGCAACCTAAAGCAGCTTACAATTATGTATACAGTAGCACCCCTGTATCCGCTGATTCGCCGTCCACTGATTCAATTATCCATTGTTGGCGACAGCAGGGGAGGTGGATTGGGGAGGGAGAGGAGGAGAGATCTTGCCTCCTCCCTTCTCTCCCTGGGATGGTTCCCATGGTGGCATTGGCAATGGGCAGGTGAAGGGAGGGGAGAAGAGATCTTACCTTCCTTCTCCCCCGAGAATGGCTCCCGTAGTGGCAATGGTGATGAGGGGATGAAGGGAGGGGAGAAGAGATCTTCCCTCCCTTCTACCTTCGCCCCCCCCCCCAGCATGGCTCCTGTCGTGGCAATGGCGACAGGGAAGTTCACTATTATCCACAGATTTCATTATCCGTGGGGTGCATGGAACCAATCCCCCACAGATACAGTGGTCCTATTGTAATATACTGTAGCTTGTGGTATTAGAAATCTTGGGAATTTTGAGAGTAATAGAATTTATGTAAGGCTATCAAAATTTCTCTAGGAAAAAACTCTGGCAATGAGCAGAATGGAACAGTTCTGGGGTTTAACATTTGATTAGCTCTGCTCCAGTAATTTCAGTTCAAAATCCAGATTTTAAATAACAGGTAGAAGAATCTACCTTTGTGCACAGAAAGTTTTCTCACAGTTGCACCATTATAAGGATAGCACAATTAAAGTCATTAGGGAGGCCAAACAAGGCTGTCACCTGAAAATGGCAGGAGCAAAAAAAAAGAAAAAAAAAGAAGGGGGTTGCTACTTGAAACCCTTGGGGCAGTGGTCCCCCCCCCCAATTTGAGGACTTCAGCCTCCTTTGATCTCCATAAATACAGGTACTGGGATGGGGTGTCAATCTGAAGTTCAGCTATATTCTAGTACAATTTTATCATTCTCCAGAACACACAAACACACACAAATCAGGGAGGAGACAAACTGCACATCTCTCCCCACAGACAAATGTGTGTCTCAAAATGTGTGTCTTCTAGCACATAGGCCTCATAATTCTCTAAGCCACCACTTCAAAAATACAGGCAGAAGATAATGTGAATTCAAAATCACAAAGAATGATCCTGTTTGATGCTGATGGTATAAGAGTTTTGGCACCATGTCCCAGAGTTTATAAATGACTAATACAGACAATTGAAAATCCAAATCAGAGATGTCCCTAGATTGAAACCCAATAACCTATAGCCACATTTTTCTTCCCAGTATCAGAGAGTAATGCTGCTGATCTCCATTAACTTTTTCCCACCCAGTGCATGGGAGGAGGAGATGGGAGAAGTGTGCTATCTAACTAAAAGTCCACCCATAATTCAAAGTTAGGTTCTTATATTACATTATATTTTACTGGATCCCATGACAGTATGAACAAACTACCATTTCTAAATGACCTTACTTGATTTTACAGAAAGCTAAATGTAAGGTACATTTTCTGCTTATTCCTGTACTATTTATTTTCACATTACTTCAGCACTCATTCCTCTCTTTCAAATGCTCTAAATCTGGAAGCAAATCTTCACTCTTCCATGGATATCTGCAATATGATCTCAGAGGGATTAAATCTGGACTGCAGATCATTTGGCTGACAAACTCAGCATTTTTCTTCTGTTCCTCAATCAGCTGCATCATATAAATGAACAAAGCAGCAGATACAAGAACAATTATTATGTTACTAGTGAAAGTGCCTCACTTTGCCCTGGTTGGAATTGCCCTTTGATATTTGGTTTGCTACACAGAAGCAGTTAAGCTTACTCACTTGTGGCTTAGAGGGGTTGGCTTTTCCACACTAACAGTTATCTGTAGCCCTTAGTCTGCTAGACCCTAGAGTTATTGGCATGAAAATGTGCCCCTGCCCCCTGGCTCAAAAATCTTCTCTGTCATCATTACTTTAAAAGTCCAAAGCCTTCAAGTGAAGTTATGGTCATAGTGAGACATACTGTCCACACTCGGTGAATGAAGCTATGAGCTTGGTACTCCTTGCCATACTCCTTGCCTTCCTCTGAGAGAAGCAGTGGAGTTATTTGCAGCCCATGGGGCTCATCTGTATGAGCCTGGGAAAAAAACCAGATTGTTCCAGAGCTGCAACTTGTCTTAATGGTTTTACAGCCCCCATAAACTTTGCATGCCCTCTAGCCAAGAAGGTGGCCACAAGTGATTTACTCACATTTTTAAATCTGCAGCCACCAAACTTAAAAAAAAACCAAAAAACTATTTCCATGGTGTGCACAAGCAATATTTCATGTTTACCAAAACAGAGAGAGAAAAGGATAATACAAATTCCCATTTTATTGTCTTAGCGATCACTCACTAAGGTGAAAATCCAACATAGTAGTGGCGGGTACTTGACTTGTGAGCAAGCCCCTCTCCCTTGCACACACCCGGCCAATCAGGTTTGCACTTCCTCTCATATGGAAAAGTAATTCAAATCGAATTGCTTGTCCCAACAAGTGGGAATGAGCATTCCCCACTGAGCTTTTTAAAAACTCGGGCGAAAGCCGCAAAGGCTTTCCTGGTGTAGTTTTTGGAGTTTTTTGCTGCCTCCTTCTGAATACAGCATATTGATGTGGGTTCCCATTAAGACAGATCGTATTCCCAGCAAATTCCATTAGAATTATTTTGACCATTTGGACCATCCCTTAGTTTATCAACATGAAAGACTTTCCTACAGAAAGCTGTCTAGCCCTGAATCAAAGTTAGTGCTGGAAACACTCTGTTCACACCATCTGAATGAAACCTTTGACACTGAAACCACTATGGAAAGCTTCTGCCATAATGTATCCTTCAGCCCTTTGACTCTATTACAAAGGCAGGGCTGTCCCATAGCAGGGGACAAGTGGTGGCCATATAAGTGTTGTTTGGACCACTCCCCAATGGCTTTAGACAGAATTAATTGTAAATCTATGCACTGGTTTGGGAAGTCACCTAGTGACAGAAGTTGGTACTACAAGCTTCACAGACTGACTTATTTAAATTAATTAAGATTAATTAATGCCTTTTACAGACTAAATATCCAAAGTGCCCTACTCTAGGTTCCCTGTTGTATGTGTGTCAAGTTTCAGGCATCTTGGTTTCACGGTCTTTGAATTATGGCTGTAGTAGAAAGCAACAGACACTCTTTTTTTTTTTGCTATGTCTTATTGTTATAGATAATTTCATGACTACCAGTTAACATATTGTGCATGTCCTAAGATTATTTATCAGTGAATAAATGGGGGATATTTTCTTCCTCTGATCTCTATTAAAAAAAATCCTTCTGTCAAATATAACATTCACATTCTTACTAAATGTTGCTTACCACAAAGTCCCATTGCTTTTGAAACACTTGTTGCATTGAATTCTATGACCATCACCCCAGTGGTGTGAAACCACTGAATTCTAATATTTGTTGGGGTTTCAATAAGGTACATGAAGCCAGTATCCTCAATTTTAAATCCATATTTTCTAACAGTAGGCCATGCATATCTTGAGTTGACAGCTATCTGGAAAATATACAGACACATACTGAAGCAAACACACAAAACTCTGCGCAAAAGCAAAACAAATATTTGATCTAAGAAAGCCTAATACAGACTTCTTTGTGCCCGCCTGGTGTGTGACAATTGCTCCCATTTTGTAGTCCCTGCTAGATGAAAAAAATGGAAAAGGGGATAGTTGGTATGTTGGATGTATTTGGATTTGTCTTGGATCTGGACTTGTGGGATTCTAACTGTGATTTCTTTTGAGCAAGCGTGAGAGGAATTATTCAGAAGCCTTTTCTCATTTTCTCATTGAAGATCCTTTTAAAAGTGTACTTTGAAGCACAGAAATGAGAAAAAGAAGATGAACTGCACAGGGAAATAACAAGAAATGCATTTAAAGTGGGAAAATACAATAAAAATTGAATGTTGTAATTTGAAATTTCAATTGTACTTTTTTACAGCATATGTAAAAGACAATTAAGACTGTTTTTAATTTCCTGCCAGTACATTAACTTATCTGTTCTTTTTAAAAAGCAAGTCTTTATTGAGATATAAATAAGAATAATAACACTAATACAAGAAGACAATACATACACGTGACTACCCCTATTTCCTCTCCCCTCTCCCTCCCATTCACAACACACATAAAAAGAAGTATTATATTAAAAAAAAAAAAAGAATTCACACACTCCAAATTCAAGAATTTGGATATACATTAAAGTCTAAATCCAATTGCTAATTTAACCTATAGTAGACCCACTGAAACAGGAAGCCCCCGCCTTTCAACGGCTTGTTATCTGACTCTTTCGACACTTGTAAATTAAGGACAAGTTCCATTCATTCAGCAAGGAATCCACTCTTTCAACAGTTCTTGCCTACAGAGGCTTGCTTGGGACTGACTGCACACTCAGTGATGCTTGCAAAGCAAGCTGGGAGAAGGAAAAACTCATCAAGCCGACTGAGACTTTGCACGCAATGCACAGACAGGCACATGCACATGAGGCACACACAGGTGCTCCCAAGCAAGCCGCTGTAATTCCTTCGTGTTCTCTACATGGTTTCTGCTTTTTGACCAATTCTGGTTTCTGACACCGCTGCAGCCCCTAATCTGTCAGATAAGTGGAGGTTTCCTGTAGTAAGTCAACTGGTGTAAATCTCACTGACTTAACAAATTTACTCTGGTTGGGACTAGCAATTGAATTTAGGCTTAAGAACTTTTGGACATTTAAAAAATAATTATGGGGATGACACTTCAATAAACCTTTGATTGCTTAAATGAACCTGTCAGTTCCACTTTAACTATGTGCTCAGAATGTAAATAACCGAAGTTGTCAAGATGTGTAATCTTACTTAAATTTACTAGTTTTAACCACTGGAAACTTTAGCTGCTAAGGTCACAATCCCAACTAGTATATCTTTGTTTACCAGGATAACAATCAGCAACACAATTACATGCATATAAATCCCAAGAACCCAACATATGAAACAGAAATTACAGTTATAATAAATGAAATAAATGTTACCTTTCTGTTTAAGCGGTCAATGATAATCTGGTTAGACAAATATGTCATACTCAGCATGGCCATACAGAGATTAGTGGAAGTTAAAATGCCCTAAATAATAAACAAGACAAAACAATAGTTTATTCCATGGTTAAAAGGAACACTAGTTTCTTAGCAAGACTGTTAAATAAAGTTAACCAAAGACTGTGGTAAAAACAGCACACAATTATTACCTGAGCTGCAAAATATGTATACTGTATTCAACAGGAAATGTTCCAAAACTTCTGTTATTTGAGAATATCAAAATAATTAAAAAGATTATTTTTTAAATTTCAATAAACTAGGGAATGCACATTTGAACAGCTCCTATTTTCACAGCTTCTCTATTCTGAGACCTTGGGTAACATTACAAATCTTTATAGTGAATTCCATTAATTTATTAACTGGATGGTAATAAAGGAGTAAAAGAAAACAGGGTGTAAATGCAGTAAGCGATGCAAAAGAAAACTGATCATTCTTAAGACGTATTCTATAAACAACAATAAAAATTCAAAAAAATCTTACCATATGAGTGTCTCTACAGTCAGCAACATGGATGCTTATAGTCTCATACTGAGTTTGGCTGACAATGTAGGATGCCTCCTTAAATAAAGTCAGATAGTGTCCATCAAAGGTAATCAAGCTCAGATCAGAGAAGAGTGTGCATCGACCTGATCAAACAGAATTATCAGTCTGCATTGACTTCTGCTGAATCAATTTATTGATAAAATGGGGGGAAAACAGTATGAATGATTTACATTCCTTGCTAAAATACCTCTCCTGGCTACCGTAAGGTAGGCAAAAATACTTAACACCTAACTTTAAAATAAATAAATACTTTTTAAACAGATTATTTATCAGCATTTCAGGACAAAGCTTCACAGTTTGTATGACTCATAAGTTTCTGTAATTTATTTGTTTTGGGGAGAGACAGATAAATTCTCATTCTTGAATACTGTGGTATACACAGCAGCTCTGTTTTATTTTTATTTTTATTTTTAATCACTTGCTGAAATCTTTAAGAGGCAATTTCCTGGTAGCAATACTTGTGCTACAAACTCTGTAAGTGTGATGCTGGTAACAGAGTGCTGTACAAATGTCATGTTTTAAATGTCTCCATTCTGTTATCTTTTTGTTTTATAAATTTGATGGTTTCCAAATACAGTATAATTGACCATTATGAGTTGGTTCCAGATTTAGGTTTCCATAAATAGAATAGGAACCTGAAGAACAGATAGATAAATAGTCTTACACAGCATAAGGCTCTGTTTCTATGGATTTATCCTTTCCATACAGCCTAGAATACTATAACTCATGCTGGTCTAAAGCGTCCTCCACCAATTCAGTTCTCCAGAGCAGCTTTTCGGGATACACAAGTATCACAGAAGAAATAAGAAATCAGCAAGAATTGCATTTGGCTTCCTCTAATAGGAATATCCCTTTCTGCGAGCTCTGGATCCAACCCATTATGTTTATCATGTGAAACCTCTACATAAAAGACACATATGCACTCATTGTACTGGAAAAAGATATTTCTATCATTTTTGCTTTCATATATTTTAAGAGCTCCATGTTCTGTTGTTCCCAATAATTCCTAATAAAGGAATTAAATGGTACTTGTCTTCAAAAACAGATCTTTGTTGAAATTGGGTTATTACTGCTCTTCTGACTTCATCATCTCATAGCTGGGTTGTTCTGTTTGTTTAGTTCACTTCATTATTGCATGTACAATCCTATTAGATTATGTTGATGTTAATTTCTTTTTATGAAATCATTACTTAAAATAGTTTAGGTCTACAGCACATAAGCTACTAATAACCTGTAAATAAATCCCACCATCTGTTCCTATTACACAATTTTTTTAGTTTGCTGACATGTCCAAACTTTCATTGGCTTAATGCTATTTTAAAATAAATACTATAAGACTTACATGCACATTCCCATTTTGGGCAGCATTTATCTCCATTAATCTGAACAGCAAATCCAAGAAATCCACAGCTGGGTTGTGTTGCATTGTATGGACAGTTCTGTGATTTGTTAACCTGAATCAGTTGTCCATCTAAGCAAATGTGTTTTATGCACTCATTCTCTGTGATTGGCTAAGACATATTTAGAAAACATAGGTTACTATTCTTATCAAAATAAACATTCACCGAAAGGAAGATTAAAAAAAAAAAAAAAACCAGGAATGGATTCAGTGTCCCAAGCCAAAGAAAATCCAAAAATTTCTTTGAGGACAAGAGGGAACAATTATAGCGCTCATGAAAAGCTCCCAACATTACACATTTTCAATACAGTAAGTCAATATAATAAAAAAATTAAAAGCTGGAAAATGCAGATTTTCTTTCATACTGTCCTGAACACATTTGATCTCATATAATTTCAGAAGCTAAAAAGGGACAAGACTGCTTAATATTTTGATGGAGAACCACCCGAGAATACCAGGGATCTCCAGGTGGGACTAGGAAAGATCCTTGCTTGAAAGCTTGGCTAGCCATTAATGCCAATCAGAATTTACAAGACTGACCTAGATGATCTGACTAAATACTGACCTAAATGGAATGATGGTCTGATTCAGATCCTGTTCCTATGATAGTCATTAAAAATGTCCACTCTATTTGCAGGGGGGGGGGATCGGCTCCACAGCAGAGGACACATAGTAACCATATAACTCTGTTGTTTGGACTACTCCCGTATCTTTTGACATGTTTTTTGCCATGTCTGATAATCTCTTTAGTCATCTGTTCTGCCCAGATGGGTATGAAGGGTTGAAGGAGATTTTAGAATCCCTTAATCATGCCAGATGTAACGTCAACAAGGAGATGTGTAATGTCATGAAGACAGGGTTGGGTCATTCTTTGGCAAGCACACACCATCATTTATGAGAAGGAAGAGCTTTTCATGGATGATGGGCTCAATTTGTTATTTGAGAGCCTGCTGACCTTCCCCTCAAGCCCTAACCCCTAAAGGAGAAAGGCAGTCAAATCCAGCCCCATCAGATGTTTTCATTCCTGACCCTGAATCTCAGGACCCAAAAGGCAAATCTGAGAACCCCCTGTAACCCAAAAGTGTTTGTGAGTGCTCGCTGATAACTGCCCAAGAACTCTCTTTCCCATACTAGCCTACCACAGAAAGGAGCAAGCTTCTGCTTATCTCCTTTCTGCTACCAGGCTGCTTAAGAAGGCATGAAAGTCTTGCTGCAAATCCTGCAAAATGACAAATGAAGCCCATCATCCTTGAAAAGCTATTAGCACCTTAATTCCTATGGAAGCAGTAAGGCTGTACAGTACTTAGTTTTTCACACATGGCTTCTCCATTTTGGCCTTATTTTTGTTGAATAAATCATGACATGGTATAAAATGTCATGTGTTGTTGTTCATCTGAGGTTGTATTTGCCTAATTTTAAGACCTGCTAAGGAAGAGATTATTGTTATTATGTCCTGATATGTAAAACCACAGAATTCAAAGATGGTGTACTTTTTTTTCCACATGACTGTAAAACAAATAAATGTCAAGAAGCAAAAGATGAAATGAATAGTATCTTCCCATTCTCTTTCATTAAGTTACATTCATAACTAATGCACTTTTATCTTTGTTCCTAGGGAAATGGATTAATTGTAAGCAAACAATCATTAACTAGTTACTTTCACATGCTGGTTTAATCCCTTTTGAATTTTTCCATGTTGGTGGCTATTGCTACATCTTGTAGTAGCAAATTCCACTGATCAAGTATGTGTCATATGAAGAACCTCCTTTAATCTGTCATGAATATTCCACATTTACACACACAGAGAAGCACACACAGAATGGCTGGGGGAAAAACATTAGTTATGTTACTCACTACACATGTAGGCAGTGTTGCTGTTGCTCTAGATGGCATGAAAACTGATGCCCTAACTCCTGAGACAGTTTCAACTGTGGTTAATCCTGCAGAATATTCTGTAGCAGAATCATAGATTTGTTTGGTAGATAAATAGGAAAGAACAGGTGCAGCCACTGTAACATTTTGATGTATTGGTGATGTCAGTAAAGAGCTTGTTGAGGAGGTAGGCATTTTAATCATTGATGGCATCCTGGATAGTGTAGATAGGACAGTAGAACCAGGTGAAAGAGAAACAGTAGCTCGATGTTTGGTGGTCAAAGGTGATACAGGAAGCTTTGTAACCAGTATTTGTCTGTCAGTCTCTGGTATTTCAGATGTGATGCTCTTTGTCTCCAAAGCAACAGAAGACACTGAAAGTAGGGATGCTGCGATGGACTCTCTTAATCCTGCTGTTTTCTCTGCTAATGACTTTGTGACACTATGCGTTGTGAGACCACTTATTCCTAGTGGTGCTGATCCAGTTGTAGCTGTAAAATGTGGAGTAGCTGGTGTTATTCTAAGTGTAGGCAGCACTGAACTATAAGAAATAGTAAAAAGTGGCACTTGCTTAGACAAAACTGAAATTTTCTCTGTAACATTTTTGCTTGTTGATGTGAAAGGTATTGATACTATTGGTGTTATAGATGCCCCCTTCTGTGATTCTGTCTGATTCACAACTGACGTTTCTGTTGCTTCTGATATAAACAATGAAGGAGATGTTGCTTCTGACACATGAAAGAAAGTGCTTGATGACATGATTGCTGGAGATGGAGTCATTACTTGCTTTGTGGTAGTTATGCCAGTTTTTGATTTTTCGGTAAGGGAGAACTCCTCTACTTTTTCCTTCATGGTAGATAATGGCAACAGATGTGTAGCAACTTTAGAGGTAGAAAACACAGGTTCGGGGCTGAAAGTCAAGTCGGTAGCTTTTTCAGCTGATGTTAAAACTGTTGTCTGAAGAAACCCTGTATCACTTTTGGATGTTTGGCTTACTTCTTCTTCACTTGTTAAAGGTGCTGTTGTTGAAAATAGGGAACTCAGTGAAACAGATGAAGGAGCAACCACTGGTGGCAAAGTGCTTTGGAAGAGGGAAGACACAGCAAGCTTCACTGCTGACTCAGTTGTGCTAAAAGCACTTTTGGGATAAATACTAGTCCTTACCATTTCAGCTGGAAATTGATCAGCTCCTGTAGTTCCCTTTGTTGTTAAGAAAGCTTTCAAAGTTGGTGAAAAATCATGCTTCTCTGTGATCTGGGGTGTAAAATATGAAACAGTGGATTCCTCCTTCAAATGGGATGAAATACCTGGAAAACTATGCACAGAAAAAGTAGCCTTGGGAGTAATATATGATTTTGTTTTCTCAGCTGGCTGTCCCGCAGTGGCTGCTATTTTTTGTATTAAAGTGTATGGGAGAACTGTTGTCTCTGTCTTGTAGAATGTGGAATGAAGTGTTGCTGGAGGAAGAGTGACAGAAGAAGAAAAGGCTGGCATTTCTGTGGCTGGAACTAATTCTTTGACAGATGATGACTGGCTGCTAAATTTAGTGTATGGGGATAAAGTAACACTGGTGTCTCCTAAAGCTTCCTTTATTGTCAATTCTGAAGTTGGCCTTGAGGTTACTGTGATCAGTAACTCTGTTGTAAGGGGCACAGAAATCATAGGTGTAGTTTTCATTGTTACTGAATGAAGTGCAACAGGCATGGTGACTCTATCTTCAGGTGATGGAGACACAAGACTAGTAACTCTCTTTGATATCCCTGCTGTAGAAATGGGCATTGGCAGAGAAGGAGTAGAAGGCTTTCTTGCATATACACTAGCGGTTTTTGCTAACTCAGTTGTGCCAAGGTATCTTAGTTTTTCTGTATCAGCCACAGCATGCAGAGTAAATGGATAGCCAGTTGGTTCAACTGCTTCAGTTATTTTAGTTACCAATGGAACTGGAACAACCATAGTTGTGGCTTCTTTTGTAAAGTCAGATTTTTTTGTCACAGCAATAGAATCAAACACAACACTCATCTCTGTTGTTTTAAGGGACAAAGGTGCTTTGTATTCTGCAGATGTTTTGTGGGAGACTGAACTGTATGTTGGTAATGTTGAAGGAGTGGTCATTTCAGAGATTACTTTTGTAGACAAAGGTGCACCTCTTATGGGAGGAGATGAAACAGGATAGTAAGTGTATAAAGTAGACACAGCCTCAGTCACATTTAGTTGTTTAAATGGTGAATATTCACTTGTCAATCCAGTTTGTAAAATTTCTTTTGACTTTGTTGGAGATGCAGTATCAGATAACTGAGGAAGTTTGGAAGAAAAGATAGCTGGTTTTGAGGTAGTAGATGAATACAGAGAAAAATATGAGGGTGGATGTGTAACACTTGTTGTTTGCACCATTTCTTTTTTAATGGTAGAAAACTGCAACGCACTTAGATGTGTAGGGATTGTGGTGGTAGTTAGTGTAGGTGCTTGAGGTACTGGAATAAATGTAGTCTTAATACCTTCTTTGACTAAAGAAATGGTTGTTTTTGTTGTTTCTGAAGGAATTGGTTTAACAACTGGCTTTAGTGTTGATGCAGTAGTAAATAAAGGTGAAAACGATGTAACGGTGACATTGGCAAGCATTAAATATGGCTGACTTACATCCAGTTTTGTTCTATCTGAAGCTGTTTTTCTAGTGACTGTGGGAAAATAAGAAGATGTTTCCAAAGATGGCAGCATGGCTTTGGTAAAAAAATGACTTGTTCTTTCTGTTCTTGATGTCACTGAGGAAGATGGTTTGCCTTCTGTAATACTTTCAAGTATTCTTTCTGTTTCCTCTGTAGGGAAGCTCTTAGCACCTATTTCTTTTGTTTCTGATACTATACCAAATGTGGCTGGCAATTTATCATGTGTAGTAATGGGTGGAATCACAGTAATAGTTGGAATCTTACTTACTGCTACAGTGATCACAGAAGTTGAGGGGATTGACGATATTGTTGTACTACTTGTCCATTTACTAGGCAAAGTACCTGTAATTAAAGCAGTTGTTGATGGATGAGTATCAGTTACAGAAGGGAGGCCAACCTCTGATACTGGGTGTGTAAATGTTGGCCTTAGACTTTTACCAAAGGTTGTATGTGTTGAAACACTTGATGTTGGAGATGTGGAAAAACCTGTAATATTTGGCAACTGAAAAGTAGAAAATTTAGTTTTCTCTATGGTTGAAGTGATTTGCCACTCAAATTCATGCATTGTTTCTCTGTCTTTTGAGGATGGCCTTGGAGATGAAGTTAGCCCTTCACTCAGGACTGTTGCAGACGTTTCAAGAGCCCCAGGAGCTGCATGTGTCTTTAAAGTAGGTAACAGCATTTGAACTCCAGCCATAGGTTCAATGCCTAAAATAAGACAGAAAAAAAATCTTATGTTCTGTACCAGTAATAATTTAGATTCATAAATATGCACTGTGACAAGTAGATATGAAGCAAGTTATTTGCAGTGCAATTCTAGAATTTCTACTCAGAAGAAAGTTCCACTAAATTCATGGAACTTACACTATCATTAGCTTTGCAGCCTTAATAAACATTGTTTAGTCTTAATGTGTGTCTTTCTTTTTTTAAAAAAAGTTTTTAAATGGAAATAAAACTAGCTTAAATTTAAATATATCAAAGCACAGTTTGACATCACAAAAAATACATATAAAAATGATTGTTATGACTGACTACATCTATGTTCAGATAAAGACATTTTATGCAGAAAATGGGAAGGGCAACATTCTCATTCCCAAGAATTTCTTTTTCATGAACAACATGTATTTCTATAGATGATATAGAAATATGTGAAACAGAAATCTATTTCTGTAGGTCAGAAGAAACCTCATGAGATTCAGTGTGATGTAGAAGAAAGTGTGTTGCACATGTTTGGTGGGAAAAACCCAGATCGGGCCTTGCTCAGCCATTAAGTTTACCAGGTGATTTTTCTTAGCCTAGTCAAACTTTACAATCTAATTGTGATGTTGTGATGATAAAATGACATCTCTTTCTCTCTCTGTGTGTGTGTGTATTACTTTTCCTGCTGGAAGGGCAAGATGTAAATACAATTGAATGGGGGGGGGGAGAATCACAGGGACCACCGTACAAATTTTCTCCCAGATCCCTTAGAAGGCCAGCTCTGATTCATGGACTAAAGACTACACTGTTAGACTCAAAGCAGAATGGAACCAAATTAGTAGATGAGTTGAAATGGCCAGGAAGATGTAAGGACAGGACTTGCTTTGGCTCATGAGCAAACGTACAAGATATTGGGAAGGACCATAATCCTAGGGAATATTCTGCTTATTTAGACTTTGTTCCCATTTATAAATTTGAAGTGACAACTTGAGGCACAATTATTTTGATTTTTTTAAAATGAAAACATAATAAATGAAATTTGTTATACATACAGTCTTCAAAGTAGACACATCTTTGAGTGATTTCATCCAGAACCATATTCAAAGGACATATGGGGACACAGCCTTCCACTCTAAAAGAGAAACATTTGCACTGATTATTCACACAACAACATAAGTTGGAAAAAAATAAGACCAATATGAGCAATACTAAACACTTGAGCAGGTATACTTGCATTGCGCTTAATCTGGCTTGATCTCGATTGAGGTCAAGCTACTTTAAAATGGATTGTGAATTACAGCCCTAATTTCTAAATCATTTAAGATACAGGAGCCTCTGATTATTTTTCCCATTCTCTCATTAGCTTACACATTGTGACTGATCTAATTTGCCATCCTGCTGAGCTGAGCTAATTCATGAACGATGTGACACAACCTTTGGAACAACTGCATACACTTGTCCAATGATGAATACATACTTCCATTTAGAACTGGCAGGAAGCCTTTACATGCTTGTATAAAACTGTGTTCCTTGTTTGTTTATACCAACACTAATGGCCTATCAGACTGCTAAAAATTTGCCTTGCATGGGAAAGCAAAAGGCAAGAACAGAAGTGATTGGTGAGTTGCTTGCATGGAAAGGATAGGATCCAGGGCTGGATATTAAGATTCAATATCTCAAAAATTAATACTCATTATTAAAATGTTGTTAACAGACCAATCCTATATATGTCTACCTAGAGGTCCCATTACCTAAGTGAAGCTTTCTCCAGGTAAGCATGTATAGGACTGAAGCCTTACTAAGGAGCCCACATCATTACCTATATCACCTGTATACACTTTCTTCAACATGAAAAGTTAAAAGAGTTACTTACAGGGAAACCCCTGGGCACTAAAATCCAAAGAAACCACTTACATTGCTGGTGTGTGTGCCTTCAAGTCATTTCCAACTTATGGACCCTAAGGCAAACCTATCATGGGGTTTTCTTTGCAAGATTTGTTCAGAGGGGGGCTTGCCTTTGCCTTCCTCTGAGGCATAGAGAGAGTGACTTGCCCAAGGTCACCCAGTGGGTTTCCATGGCCATGCAGGGATTTGAACCCTGGTCTCCCACAGTCCTAGCCCAACTTCCATACTGCTATTATAATTATAATAAATCTGTCTTCCGCTATTAAAATATAATTACTTTCAATATGATGGGAAAATCTGTTTTCTTTCTTTCCTCTTTACACAACAGGAAAACACAACAAAATGTTCTTGTTTGGCCAGTCTCAGTATGGGCAAGGGAGCAATGGCAAGATAAGTTAACATCAACTAAGGAAGAACTCCTTGTTCAAAGGGATAGAAAGACGTGTTAGAATGAAAGAGGGAGACCCCTAAGAAAGAATTTAAGTATTAGGCATTATTATTATTAATGGTCAGAATCTACTAAATCAATTATGAATAAGTAGCTTTGAGTTATGCATTTATGACAGGGTTCGTATTCATGATCCCTAGATATTCCCTAGTTTAAGGACCATGAAAGTCCCCCACACCCTACTTAACAGACGGCAGTCGCTGTGATGAATGGGGGTCTGTTCCCCTGTTCATAGGGAAGCAGCTGGCTGAATTGCAACAGAGACCATGCTTCTGCCTGTCACATTGAAGATTGCTCACAAGAGGGGGTGGGAATATCAGTTAGCTGCTTCCTGATCAGAAGGGGAACAGAAACCCAATGGTCACATTGCCTGCTGGCTGGTTATGTGGGGACTGGAGGGGTCAGGCTGGGATTTACTGCATAGCTATGTAGTTACAACAGCTTTATAACTGCCCAAGAGAATTCTGGCCCTTCTCCTCCTCATTTCTTAGACATCTTTTTCCAACATATATTCTAGGCATCCTAAACTATTGAAACATAAAAGCTAAAAAGTTCTTTTGCCGTTAAGCTTTCTTTTTCCTTCATACATGAATAAGAAAAGTTAATCATACATACAAGTAATTCACACTGGGAGTGCTATTGCAATGAGGAGCTGGACCTTCCCCCACTGTAACATTATATATGTCTATGCAATTAATTTGGTGCTGTAAACATAGGGAATATACTAATAAACTACTAAACCAGCATAATTAAATTAATTTAAAAAAAAACAAGGACAACTTTGCAAATATGAAAAAAACACAGGATTTTATCAGACAAGCTTCTAAAAACATTTCTTTCCCACTGTATATTAAACCATAAGTGTGTTGGCAAAAGAACCCTTTATATCAAACATTGCCAAAATAGTGTGAAAAAGCAGCCCCATACTTCCAAGTTGGCAGGCAAGCGTGATCTCAGCAGTTCTCATGAGAAGACATGAGAGTGCTTAAAAGTCTAAAAAGATCTAAATTAACAAACAAAATGAACACACAAGCACTGGAACGCACTCCCTCGGAGCGTGGTGGGGTCTCCTTCCTTGGAGGTCTTTAAACAGAGGCTGGATGGCCATCTGTCGGGGATGCTTTGATCGTGATTTCCTACATGGCAGGGGGTTGGACTGGATGGCCCTCGTGGTCTCTTCCAACTCTGCAATTCTATGATTCTATGAACTCACTTAAAAACTTGCCTACAACATGGGGAGGTTCATAAAAAGAGCATCCCACAGCTAGTTTTTGCATTCTCACCTGGAAGTGGGCTGCTGGGCTTGGCCAGCGGCCCATTTGCGGCCCATCCCAGCTCCTGGAGGCCGCCATGTGGGCTCCTTCTTCCCAGCCTGCTTTACGGGCCGGAAGAAGGGCACGAACGGCTGGCCATTCAGACAAGGCCTCCTCCACTCTGATTGGCCAGCCCGACAAGGAAGGCAGGTCTTCTGGCCAGCGTGGCCAAATGATGCCGCTGTTTGTGGACTTGTGTGGCTGTTGCTTTATGGTGCTGGGGCCAGTATAAAAGCCATCCCTGGCATCATAAGCCTCAGTGGCTTGATGGGAACTGAAGACCCACCGTCCTTCCCTTTGTTGCCATTGTCTATTTTGGGTAGGGGAAAACTGAATGTATTGCTCATGCTATTTACCTTTTGTCACAACGTAGGAGGATGGTTGGCATGGGTCCTGATCCAGGGTAAGTGGCCGGGGAGGTGTCTCCATCAAGGTCAAGGTCAAGTTCACAGAGATCCCCGTTTTCTTGCTTGTTTCACAGGGGAGGGGAGGGTCGTTAAGCAGGCAGAGCTTGGGCAGGACTCCTCCCCTCCATGCGATGTGGTGTCATTGGCGACCGACAGGTACTATTGACCAATAGTGGGTTGGTTGATGAAGGGATCTGGACCCATGTGATTTGCGCCAACTATTTACAGCTGTTATCAGTTGTGGCCTTTGTATAGCCAATAATATATACAGTATCTTATCTCTATCCAACATTATATATCTTATATCATATATCTCTATCATCACTTATTATCATGTATCCAATATAATTCTGTGAAGATACATTCTGTCCATGTCTTGTTGTCATATGTGTGCGAGGGGGAAGTCTGGTCTGGGTCCGTAAGTGTTCTGACGGGGACTGCCCATTGACGCTGGAATCACACCAGCAGAATGGGGTGTGATTTCAGACACTCGTCATCACAGCAAAAAAAAATGCCACGGGCAATCTATTGACAGCTTGGCCTACCAATAAAAAACACTTTATTTTCAATATGAAAACGCGAAAGCACAACATCATGTGAAATGGGTGCCCTTTTGCATTCATTAGGTGTCATTATGATGCCATATTTGCAGCGTCTGATAAAGTCCTCAGCCTCCAATGAGCCTTCAAGTTGCAGCATATCCCTGCATAGCATGTGCAGTGTACCTAGCACCCTGGAACAGGGACAGTGCAAAGCTGCTCAGGTCGCTTGGGGCTGGAGTCCAGGACTCTTTCTCTCTCTGGCTTTTTTTCACAAATGAAGATCCAGGAAGGACTTATCCCGCGCTTTCTGCAAGTGTGCTGATGACTAAAAAGGCCAATCCGAGATAAACAAGTCCAGTTGCAAAAAGCACAGCAGAAGGTCTCCTTGGGTGATGTTTTTGGGTTGTGATTCTTTCTGCGTTGTCGTTTCTCTTCAAGACTTGTTCGGCGTGAGTTCTCAAATAAGGCTGCAGCATTGTGGCTAGTGCATCTCCATGCCTCCCGATGTGAGGCCAGGGCGGACCACTGTTGGTGATCAATTTGGCTGAGCCTGAGATGTTGTTTCAGGGAGTCCTTGTATCGCTTTTTTGGAGCACCCCTCTTAGGCTGACCCATGGTGAGTTCACCGTAGAGTAATAGTAATAATAATAATAATAATAATAATAATTTATTTATACCCCGCCCCTCTGTTAAACAATCGGGGTGGCTTACAAAAATTAAAATACAAAAATAGAGTACTATTTTTGGGAGGTGATGGTCCTCCATCCTAGAAACGTGTCCTGCCCAGCACAGCTGTGTTCTCAATATCATGGCCTCAATGCTGGTGATCCCTGCTTGCTCAAGGACAGCAGTCAAGGATAGTCAGTCCAGTGTATATTTAGGATTATGCGTATACAGCATCTGATGAAAGCGTTCGAGGAGTCATAAGTGATAGGTGACCCATGTTTCAGACCCATAAAGGAAAACAGACAGGACTAGAGACAGGATAAAGTAATCTTTTTATCCCTCCCCAAACCTTTCCCTTTTGTGCTATGTAAAAGCTATCATCTTCAACCCAAAATATTTTATAGGTTGGAAGACTGAGAATGGGGGCACAGGACTTCCCAAAAGTAGAAGTCTTGGTGAATACAATATCCCAGATCAGGGGACTAGTGTGTCCCACACCAGTCTCCTAGATCTGCCTTTTGTTCGTCTCCTGAAACGTTCATATTTAGTGCATGAGAGAGAGCAAGGAGATTAATTGCATGGAATGCACCACCCCACAACCTTAATCTCCTGTATAGAAATTATGGGGTTGTTTAAATGGCGAAAATACTCATCTCAGAATGCAATGAGAATCCTACCTTTCTTAATGGCATTCCACATCATTTCACCATATTGGGAAGGAGGAGGGCCCAAAACATCAAACACTCAGCAGGAAAAGCCTTTGCAGTTTTCCCCAGAGTTTTTTAAAAACAGCAGGGGGAATGTGCATTCCTGCTCATTGGGACAAGCGATTTGATATGAATCACTGTCCCATAGGAGAGGAAGCTCAAAGCTGATTGGCCAGGAGAGTGGGGGGGTGGAGCTTACTAACAAGGCAAGACCCTGCTGGTGCCATGTTGGGGTGGGGTTTTTTTTCTTTGTTAAATTGAAAATCGCTCTATTGCACCCTGGACATAGGTTTGTGGGGGGGGGTGTTTTTTAAAAAAGTAAATCACTGGCCACCACCATCTTACATGCAAAGCTTGTGGGGGAAAATATACCATTAAGACAAGTCATAGTTGCTGTAAAATGCCATTACTGTGAGGCACTCGGGGGAGGGAAGTGCCTCGTATAGACAAGCCCTTTGATAAAGCTGTGAAGCAATTCGTCTTCTGAAACATTCCCTTCCATTTTTTTTCACTGATACCTTACTTTCCCTGTTATCACCTGGGATGTCTCCACCATAGAAACTCTCAGAGTCTGCCTACAAAAAAAAGAACCCTGCTGAATCAGACAAAGGTGCATCCAGTTAAGCATTCAGTTCACACAGTGGCCAACCAGATGTCTGTGGGAAACTTCAAGCAGGGCATGAATGAAACAACTCTCTCCTGCTTGTGTGCCTAGCTTCTGATTGCTTCCTCTCTTTCTCTCTCTCTCCGCTGTCTCTCTGCTTTACTCATATGCACATTTTTTCATAAGCTCTTGACATTCAATTTTTGTCAAAATAAATGTTCATAATGCACAAACCTAAATAATTCTGCATACCTAAATAATCCCAAACATTCAGATATTTCCCTTCTAAATGGCAGTATTTTCATTTCCAAAATGACAAACTCAGTTACCTGAATTTACTATTAGAGGATGTGATATTTAAACTACAAAAATGGTCAATACTTACTTTGGTACTGTCTGGCAGTGTTCTGCGAAGGGATCTCTGCATGTTTTGAAACAAGGGCTTGTACAAACATCATAGCGCCACTCACAGGTTGAGTGGGTTAGAAATTTAAACTTGGTATCTAGAAATAGAATTGTGATAGTTTTATTTTTATGAATAAGCATACGTATACTTAAAAATCTAATTTCTCAAATGCTTTCATTTGCAGAATGAGCAGATATGCTTAGAGCTGAAACTCCTTGTTATAGCTATATGTTTGCTATTCATCCTTATGCTCTTTTTAAAAAACTTACTGAATGACATGGTCCCCAAATAAAATAAGTAACAGGGCACTCTTAATCTTAGGCTGGTATCATATATTGGGCAGTAGCATGTTTACCAGTAAATAATGCTTCCTTGTGTTGGGCGGTCCAAACAAATGTTGTAATTTATACTGTGGATTTGCTTAATTGTTTAAAAAGCAAACAAATCTCCTTATCAGTTGTTCCAGGGAAGTCATCACTGGTGGCTACATTGATCACAAACATGATGATATACACAGCACCATAAAAGCAATTAACAGAGAGAAAACAGGTACCAAGTGAGGTACCAAGGTACCCTTGGGGGAAAATTCCACCTTCATAGAATCACTATTGAGAAGGCCTTTTTTGCTGGTAGTAGCACAAATCCAATAAAAGGGGTAACTTTTAACCTGGGAAATATCTTGGTGCATGGTCAGGCACACTCTAAGTAGTTTGCACTACTTCTGATAGCAAGTAGTACTTCAGATAAAGCTAGTCCCAAGCTTTAACCCTTGCAGAGCTTTATAGCTTAGAATTGCTTTAAACTGAATCTAAAAATGAAGGCAGAGTGTGATCATAACACCCGGTCTCAGTTTGCAGCATTATAGCACTATTTAGGACTGAGTGGAGTATTCAAAAGGCAGCCCCCTTAATAATATGTAACAGAAGTTATTAAAATACTGCTTGCATTTGGGTATATTATAGTCTCTCAGCTGAATTTAAATCTGCAAAATGTAGGAAACACTGACCACCTTTAGACACTGTTAGGTAGATGAATCAGAAAATATTTTCTGCATGAAAAATATAGCAGAAATAATAGTGAAACTTTTTTTATGTCATTAGATTTATTATGGTTTGGAAAGATAACATGTAGCTAAAAATTGGGGGTGGGGGAGAAGCTTCCCCTGTCTATGATGCTGACCATACCAACAACTGTTGAATTTAACCTAAACATTGGCAACAGAACACTGTCCTCCACTGCAACTGAAGGCAGCTGGCTAGCTTTGGGGGCACAGAGTTGCCTGTATGGCAGAAGTCACTCTGTCCTGTAAGACCTTGCAACTTCTTCCCATCTATGATATAGTATTGAACAAAGCCTGGATCATTCAGGGCATGTGACACTGTTGTAGATCTAAAACTGAAAGAAGTAACCACAATTTGCAATGCCTGCAGAAAACATTGGGGAATGGTAAGAGAATTTTGGGACTTCTCATAACACCTCATAAAATAGATGCTGACCATGGTCTCCATGGATGTCCTCAAATTGCACTTTACTGAACAAGGTTATGCCTCTATATGATCCAACACTGAGTTCTTTTATGTTTGTCTCAGTTGGAAGGAATGTTTTCATGTTACAAACACAGCAACTTAGGTTGCTGGTACTGTTTATTTATAGTATACAGCAATCCCAGCTGAGTTTCAAGTGCCACTTTCTTCACATATGAAAGTACAACAGTTTAATTTCTAGACTTCTTGCCTAATGGTAGCCTGCTTAGAGGGTGAAAGAGAGAGTGCTACACACAACACAATATGCATTGGACCTAGTAGGATACAGTGTTCCCTAACAATTATGAAATAAATATTTTGTGCTCGCTTATGAAAAACCACTTTAAAATCACACAGCAAGTGAGAGGTAACTTTTCCTCCATATCATATCACATTATGATTTTTATTCATGGAAGTGCTCCCACAAGCAAGAAATACCACAAAGCAGAGCTCCTGACACATACTTTTCCAGAGCTCCTGACACATACTATTCTATTCTATTCTATACTATTCCAGAATGCCAGTACACCCTGATTAGCAAGTGACAGATACATTTCTCACCATCCTTGGGATAACACCAGTATTGGCTATGTATGGCTCATTAGTATATTAGTGAATATACTACTGTCACAACTAGGCATGTTCTCTCTCTCTCTCTCTCTCTCTGTGTGTGTGTGTGTGTAAGACTCATAACTGGCCTCTTTTGATCCTCTGAACACAGTAGTTTGGGTCTTCCCTAGGACAGTGGAGGTGCCTGTGATTGTGGTATGGTAGGTTGCCTTATGTGTTTGTTTGGTTTATAAGCCACACAATAACCAAATGGAGGTAATGTCAAACAGGAAATGCAAAACAATCAACAGTGACAAAAATAGTAATAATGAAACCAAGATAAAATGAACAGCAAAGAATAAAAACAGTATGGCACATCAAAAAAGAGAGGAAAAAATAACTATCAGTCTCTAACTAAAAACAATGCTCAAAATGTCTGAGAGAATAAAAGGGTCATTATCTGGTGCCAAAAAACCCAGAAACAATATTCTCAGGATGAATGTGATTCCGAAGAACCATCATCCTGGGGATCCCAAACATCAGATCTAGGATCAACAGCTTAGGTGAGAATACTATTAGAAAGCAGAGTGGGCCGTACACCAGCAGATTCCCTAATCTACTGCAGGTGCTCAACCAAAGATAGAAACAGTCAAGACTGGTACTGAGACAGATAGGATGCCTGGAGACAAATATGAAACCCTTACAGACTACCAAGATATCCCTCCCTTGCACTTAAGTGCATGTTGACATTGCACAAACCACTGGGGAGGACACATAGAAGATACTACGATATATACACTCATGTATAAGTTGACCTTGTGTATAAGTGAAGGGCAGGTTTGTGACCAAAATTATGGATTTTGATATGACCTGTGGATAAGTTGAGGGTAAAACTTAGGGGCATGTAACAAAGATGTAATGGACAAAGCAAAGGAAAATGATTCCAAAGAACTTACAAAATTATGGCAAGCATAACTGTTTGTGCTCACCCTAAAACCTGAATGGACAAGGAGGGAACTACGGCACTCCCTCAGGGGGCCAGTCACCCCTGACCACCATTTTCCTGCCCAGGCATTCAAAAAGGCCTTTGGCCACTATACTCAGGGATTTTTATTCATGGAAGTGCTCCCACAAGCAAGAAATACCACAAAGCAGAGCTCCTGACACATACTTTTCCAGAGCTCCTGACACATACTATTCTATTCTATACTATACTATTCCAGAATGCCAGTACACCCTGATTAGCAAGTGACAGATACATTTCTCACCATCCTTGGGATAACACCAGTATTGGCTATGTATGGCTCATGTAAGGTACAGTACTTACATTGTAAGTAAAAAGTAAGGTACAGTACTTACATTGACCCAAAGATAAGTCGACCCAGATTTGTTTGTTGATTTTTGACTAAAATTTCTAGACTTATACGTAAGTATATACGATATTCTCTGAGTTCCACACCACCACATAGGTCCAGTTATGCAAATAAAGACCAAATCTTTTTGGTCTGGCTGGATTTCTGTCTCCCCTCCAAAACAATTAAGTTATAGATGAGACTGTTTGAATAACAGATGTGCCTTATTATGGACTGGCCTGAAACTCAGCATCACAACAACAGAGCAAAGGACAAATTCATAAGGCAACAAGAAACCTTTCAAATGCAGTGAGAACCAAGAAAGGGAACAGACATAAGATATCAAATAATTTTTCTTCTTGACTAGCCTGTTAACTCACCAATACCACATACTCACCTACCCATGACAACCAACAGAAGTACTCAATCCCTTCCAGGTCAACTAAGGAATCCTACAGGCCTGTAACAAAGCACCAGTAAATCCTGAAGACACCAACCACAATTACAACAGCTAGCCTAATTTAGTTCAGCTAAAAACTTTTTAAAAAACCCAGAGCGTGTCTAGACAAGAAGCTATAATGTGGACTGCTGCTCATTAATGCAAATTCACAGCAGTGTTCATTTGTCTCCATGGTCCTTTGGCAAAAACACTGATACATGAAGCTATCCATGTTTGAAGTACACACATAGCCATGTCTGCAAATCAAGATAGTGGCCAAGAGTGAAGTACTCATGCTATTATTCTCCACAAGTTGTCCTGCTGAACAGTATTTTTTTTAACTGTACATCAAAAGATGCAAAAATGCAACCTTCCACTTTAAAAAGTTGTTTGGTCGCTTCAGTGCAGCAAAAAAGTGCATGATCGATAAGGCGAAACTCCAAAATGCACTTGTGGCCAGTTCATTGCTGCCAAGCCCGCCCCCCGCACACTTCCAACCAATCAGTTTTCCACTTCCACCCTCACCAATTATGCACTGCAATGCAAATTGGATGTCCAAACAAGCACTAATGTGCATTTCCATGCATTATTTTAAAACATCTCAGGAAAAGCCACACAATAAATGAGTTTGCCCCCCCCCTTTCCAAAAACTACAAATCTCACTCTGGTCTCATTGGGACAAAAGGTATTCTCTGTGAATTCTATTAGGATTATTTTCACCATCTAGACAACCCCCCAAATACCTTTTGTCAGTATTCTTTGTTTAAAATGGCCACCAGTTCTTCAAGAAAGAATCTAAGATTGAAATAACTAAAAGTTCAACATCTTTGTTCACACTTCTTATGAAAGCCCTTGTCTTCTTGCCACACCTACAGGGATGCACATGCACACATGGGTTTGATATCCCACTGTTTGAGAGTGACTCAGTGGTGCTTTCCCACTTTGAATGGCCTCCAATTAAGTATCTTTCTATTCTTCCTCCGGAAGTAGTACAGTAGGACCCCAGTATCCATTGATTCATTATTCACTGATTCAATTATCCATGGAACACAAAACAGCACACCTACCATAGAGTTCTTCCTAGAAAATGTGTCCTCTCTAGTTATGGGAAATACGGTGTTGTGAAGGTTATGTGATAGTGGAGGATTCAACTTTAAGACCTCCTTTCAGTTTGGGAAGCATTGGGTCACCACTGTTTCCAATGTGAACTACAATTTGCAAGGGTAAGTTTGGGGAATTTGGGAAGAGGCAGTTGAACTACAAGTTATCCTTGATGATGGCTCATCAGTGAGGAAATGGCATTTGACATATACTCCACGGTACATCCCCCTTCTATTTTTAGTTTGTCACCTCAGGGCAATGAATTGAAGACCAGTTCCACAACTGAGTCACAGCTCAAAATAAATCCCAGGCAGAAAAATAAGTTTCCTCACTATAAGTGGAATCTTATAACTTTTAATTGTTGGGCAAACAATAATGAAACTCCTACACATATGAAAGTCATTTGGAACAAAATTAATGTAATCATTTGTATCTATCTCTTCGTCTTGCTCATGACCCTAACCTGCATCAATTTCTTATAACTAGTAAAATTTCAACTAATACCAATGAACGGGTTAATAAATTACATGTTTCAGAAGAAACCAAAGGTGTCACTAACCCAATCAGTAGTTTCCATGCCATGCCTCTTGACTTTATGTTGCCTGTATTCTTGCAATTCATATCACCACTGACATTCAGTGGTGCTTTTTAGTGCCTCTGCACTAAACTTACAACAAAGGAATGGTGTGCTATTAATGACAAGTCATGACATGGCTTTGCACTAGCCCAGACATGTTTCTCTGTAAAGGATTGGCCATGATACATGAAAGAAACTGTATTCATTCCAAAACAATTTAGTCATCACTTGTTTTCTGCCCAGTGAACAGTAGAATTCTTCCTCAGTTATAGAATTATGCTCTGTATCATGATTGTGGAGGTGGGGGTTGTATGACAAAGAATGCTAAAATTTCTTATCCTAACAAGGACCTAAATTATCAACATTTCAGCTTTATCACTGCAAAAGAGTGCAATCTTATTTATACCTACTCAGAAGTAAGCCCCAGTAAGTTCCATGAAGACTTACTTCCATGTAAGAGGATATAGGATTGCTATCTACAATATACTATTGTTGTTATTTGGCATCAAGTCAGCTTTGACTTTTGGCAACCTTATTATTGAGAGACTTCCAAGAGTCCTGGTCATGAACAGCCCAGATCAGGTCTTCCAAATTAAAGGCTATAACTTTCTTTAGTGAATCACTTCATCGGTAATGTGATCTTCCTCTTTTTCTACTGCCTTCCATTTTACCAAGCATTACCACCTTTTCTAATGAGTCATGCCATTTCATGATTATGTCCAAAGTATGATCACTTCAGTTTAATCATTTTGGCTTCTAGTGAGAGTTCAAGCTTAATTTCATGTCAGAGCCATTGATTTGTCTTTTTGCTAGTCCATAGTATCCCTAGAACTCTCCTGTGGCACCATATTTCAAATTGATTTTGATTTTCTTCCTGTCAGCTTTCTTCACTGTCCAGCTTTCACATACAGAGGAATCAGAAATACTATGGCATGGATGATTCTGACTTTTGTATTTAATGATATATTTATACTCTCTGGCTTTTCTTCGCAAACGAAGATTCAGGAAGGACTCATCCCGCACTTTCTGCAAGCGCGCTGATGACTAAAAAGGCCAATCCGAGATAAACAAGTCCAGTTGCAAAAAGCACAGCAGAAGGTCTCCTTGGGTGATGTTTTTGGGTTGTGATTCTTTCTGCGTTGTCGTTTCTCTTCAAGACTTGTTCGGCGTGAGTTCTCAAATAAGGCTGCAGCATTGTGGATAGTGCGTCTCCATGCCTCCCGATGTGAGGCCAGGGCGGACCACTGTTGGTGATCAATTTGGCCGAGCCTGAGATGTTGTTTCAGGGAGTGCTTGTATCACTTTTTTGGAGCGCCCCTCTTACGCTGACCTGTGGCGAGTTCACCGTAGAGTAGTATTTTTGGGAGGCAATGGTCCTCCATCCTAGAAATGTGCCCTGCCCAGCGCAGCTGTGTTCTCAATATCATGACCTCAATGCTGGTGATCCCTGCTTGCTCAAGGACAGCAACATTCGTCACATAGTCAGTCCAGTGTATATTTAGGATTGTGCGTAGACAGCACTGATGAAAGCGCTTGAGGAGTTGTAGGTGGTGGCGATAGGTGACCCATGTTTCAGATCCATAAAGGAGGATAGACAGTACGATGGCTCTATACACACTAATTTTTGTGCTTTGCCTCAGGTGTTTATTGCTCCAGACTCTTTTGTGAAGTCTTCCAAATGCACTATATGCCTTTGCTAATCTGTGATCGATCTCTTTGTCAATCTTGGCATCTGAGGAGATGATGCTACCCAGGTAGGTGAACTGCTGAACAGACTTGAGCACAGATTTGCCGACGGCAATGTGGGGATGGTGGTGTTCATCCTGTGGTGCAGGCTGGTAAAGAACTTCTGTTTTCTTCAGGTTGACTTCTAGCCCAAACAGCTCTGCAGCTGATACTATATTATAACACATTGTAATGTGAATTTTTAAAATCGGGATGTGGTGTTCTCTTCATAAGTTATGTAACTTAGTTTCTGTATATGGAAACTCTAGATCAGGCCTTCCTATATAAAAAAGCAGTTTTTAAATGTTCAACAAATGGCACCTAGGAGTATGTAGGGCACCTATTGCTAACCAACAAAGAGGTCTTGGTCTTAAAGTGCCAGTCAATCATATGCTCTATGGCATATACACAACCTTTCAGGAACAGTGTGCTCACAAATAACAAGTCTGGAGTCCCCGTTTCCTGGGGTCCATATTTTTGCTCCTGTATAGCTTGGAAAGAGGGAAGATGCTACCCATCTGAGCCCCATGGTAAGCTGATGTAGTGGCTACTGCAGCATGCTGAGCACTTTCTTCTCCTGACATTGACAACTGGCTCGCCAGGGGGCAGGGAAGCTGGACTTGGCCTGGGTGGACCCTGGAAGGTTGTTTCTCCTTCTGGTCCATCTGGTTCACATATAAAGGTTGCCTGCCATATTGCCTGGACTCTTTCTCAACATGGAGATTCTCATGAACAGAAGTGTTTATATAAAATCAGATCTTGCAGACTAGGAATGACATGTAGTTAGCTATGATGGATTCATAGTTAACAAGTAAGTTGTAAAATGCAAGTTAATGAGGCATTGCTATAAAATATTAATACTAACATAGTGTTATATAGGCTTTTGATCTCTAACAGAAGGTTATCAAGAGATGCCAGTCTAAAACTGAAGGCATAGTAAACAAAACAATGTGAAACAAATAATCCATAGAGTTTAACGTTCAAGGGAACAGGTTCTGATATGATGCAGTCTTTCCCAATGGCTTAAAAAAATACTCTGAGCAGCTTCCTGATAAAACTCTTTTGGGACTCTTTAAATATTGACAAACAGCTTGTGCAGTCCAACTGGAATCTAAGAGTATACCCCAAGATGGAAATCGGAGACGCGCAGATTTCAGAAATTTTAAAATTATGCAAGTCTGAAACTGAGCAGAGGGACAAAGTGCAGCTAATTTATTTACACTGGGGCCAGGGGAACATTCCAACATTGTATCACCATCCACAAGAAAGAGTGACACCCACTCGTGACACCTGGATGGCTTCTGTTGCTGCTAAGCTTTAATGGCACAGCAATACCAAAAGGCCCTTATTCCACCACCTACTGGCATCTAAAATAAAATAAAAAAAACACTACATTATCTTAAATCATGTGGAATCCACTAAATTAATAGCTTGCAGAAATCACCAGAGAGCAGACAATATTAGAGGCCGCAGAATCCAGTCTTGAAGAATAAGTCTTAAATTGCTGGCAACTCCTTTTTCAGTGAATAAATTAAGAAAACCTGTTAAAATCTCTGGAACAGAGACAGTCCCAGACAATATGGCCTACAGTATCCAGAACCCCACATACTTCCCAAAACCCATTCCTACCTATCCAATACCGAAAATATTACTACGTGCTGCACAGTGTCCTGTGAGCATCCAAAAGTGACAAACTTTTTAGATGGCTTGTTGTTCCCATATCTGTTCTGGACTCTCAAGAATTTTAGTTTTGGGAAAGGCTAGTTTTGCCACTGCCAGACTTAGCAACCATTCTTCCTTAATGGGGCATCCACTGGAACAACTCTTCAGTGCTCAGGTAACCAAAAATTAAAACCAGGGTCTTTTAAAAATAAATCATGAAAATGTGAATGTGTGTGTGCATTCAAGCCACCTTTCGACTTATGGAGACCCTATGCTTTTCACAGGGTTTTCATAAGCAAGGAATACCCAAGAGATAGTTTTGCCAGTTCCTTGCTCTGAAGTACAGCCTATAGCACCTGGTATTCATTGGTGATCTCTCATCCAAGTACTAACTAGAATGCACTCTACTAAGTTCCAAGATCAGACAGAATCTGGTGCCTTTAGGTTGTTAATATGTTTGGCTCTGGTTGTTTGTTTTCACATTGTGATATAATTCATAATTGTCAATATCACTCTCTATTAATATTTCTTCCATCTGAAGAAGTTAAAAGCAAGCACAACTCCAGAAGAATGTCCAAATTAAAGGATTCAGGAGAGAGAAAAATAAAACCAGTGATAAACGGAATTGTTATGTTACAAAAAATACAGTTCTTCTCTCAGAGGGGCTTATCATATGAGGGAAGTGAAGCAGCAGTAAAGCCTAAGAGTAGTGCATCCCGCCTTGCCTTATTTCATGACATAGGCATGGTTATCACACAAGGAAAGGGAAGCAGCAGAGTAGTGCATCCTGCCTTGCCTTATCACATGATATCAATGTAGTTCAGCTGTTCTCCTGTTCTGGTCTTGTGGGAGACACTGGTAAAGATGAGTCTTTTTGCTAGCAGATTTTTCCAATTAGCAAAAAGACTTGTGTTTACCACCATCTCCCACAGGACCAGAACAGGAGAACAGCTGAACTACATTGATATCATGTGATAAGGCAAGGCAGGATGCACTACTCTGCTGCTTCCCTTTCCTTGTGTGATAAGGCTGAGTACTCCTTAAATGATTCGGTTCTCTAATACAAGTGTGGCTACTGGTCCCAACTCTCCTGGGTTCAAACGACAGTATACACTTCCAGTGCTGAATTACAAGCCTCTAGTCGAGTGGGTGCCATCAGAAATACTGGTAGCATAGAAGCTTTTAGGAAGCATGGGAAAATCAGATGGGATGGATCTGAGATTGGTAATCCCTTGATGCTTGCCTGACAAGAAAGTTTACTGGGTTGTGGCAGGTTATGTCAATAGGAAGCACACTTTGGGGGAATCAAAACAGCCAGTCACTTCTAGTTTGGGGAAATGGGTGAGTGAGGTCTGCAGGTGCTGAAAAAGTTGGTGGGGCATCTCCCACATGACTATTCCTGTTTTATATTTTGTTTGATAAAACTTTCATGAAGTGGTTTACTATTAACTATCTCAGCACAGAACTTGGGGTGGTTTTTTATGTTTCAGAAAAACAATCAGGCCCGACATACTAGCGAGTATCAGAAAAGTAAATAAATAAAGATTTTACCAGCAGAATCATCAAAGTATCTCTTAACAAGTAAGTCTTCTTGAGTTTAGAGTGGCTTACTTCTAGGTAAATATATTAAAGAGCAACAAGTTTTATTTGGTATATGCTTTGTTTGACAGCTGGGTTGCCCAGATCAATAAGTTAAGTGAGTACCAGGCTACAGAAGCTTGTACCAAATAAATCTTGCTACTCTTTAATGTGACACAAGGCTCCTTGATGGTTTTGCTGCAACAGACTAACATGGTTAACCCCCTGGAAACCTTGGCCTACATCTATTTGTTAGTTCCAGTTAGTTGGGACCCTAATTTATACATAACTATGCCACAAAAAAGGAAAATGAATTGAAACAAAAATACCTGACATCTCAGAGATCATACTGTGTTTTTTCTCCAAACTAGGAGAAAGCCCTTCTTCCCATAATAAAAATGGAAAATATAAATCATACTAGGTTGGGACTATAATTACATTTCCTACTTTACTTCAACTTTTTAACATAATACAAGTCTTTCTTCACCTGTTTTCCTTCTGAAAAAGAAGGAATAATCCTGCCAGTCTGTCATGAATATCTTCAGAATTAATACCATTATATTTTGCAATCAATATCTGTTAGACACTTTAAAAGCTCTTAACATAGATGAATGATTCAATGATTCAATTTTCCATTTGATTTAGGTATCTTGCACTGATCAGTCAAAGGAATGGAATTCTTAATCCTTTATTACAAATGTACATATATTACGTAAAAAAATCTTCCTTTGAGAATTTACTATGTGCTGCTTTGGTTATTTATGCTTCTGCACAAAATAAAATAGGGGGATGTTTAATCTATACTGATTATTTCAGTCATACATAATTTTAAGGAAATGTGAATAGTAATTCAAATAGTTCTGGAAAAGTCTCAACCACAAATAAAAAGAAGTTTCTGGAGAATTAACCGATTATTATTTCATTATCTGCATTAGCCATACTAAATGTATTTTAAAATTAAAGAATTCATACTGGTATTTATGGCATACTTATTGCTATCAGACTAGGCAAATTCATATGAACTTTGTCAAATAGTAATCTATTGCAGAGGTCATGATCCTTAAAATCTGTTTGGATATGTTTGTAGAACACCAAGAAGAATCATCATGACATTTTTTGGCCAAGTGAGTTTAAAGGATCTATTATACTACACCCAATATTTATATTCAGGAATAGCGGTTCCCAGTTGGAAAAGTTCTGATCTAATATGCAAAGCATTCATGATAGTCAGCAGGAAACACAATCTGCCTTTGCCTCTGCACTCCAGAACTGGTGTAACTTTTCCATTAACTTAAACAAATGCTGCTGTATTTTTAGACCATGTAATTACCCTGCATCAGCAAACCGGGCCTTGTGAAAGAATACCGGAGAAAGATTCAAGCCCTATGTTTCTTTGCTTATAAAACCCTGAAACCCAAATCCTCGGATGTGGTGATTAATGAAATGCCTCTTGATCATTTGATATGATTCCACTTGCTGAGGTAAATTGTTTTAGTTTTCCACTGGCATAGATAGGATTCTTTGGCATGACTGGAAGGCAAGGACTTCACACTTTAAAAAAGATACATCATTCTCTGCTAATGCACACTAGAAAAGACTATTACAGATGTTAACCTCTTCTTTCCCCCTTAAAGTTGAAAGAGAAAGACATTTGTGTTTTAGTTCAAACTTCGGCCCATGTCTGCAAACTTTTATATCTTGTGAACTGTATTTATATCCTCATAACAGCATTAGCTCCATGTAATCTGCTATTCAACAGCAGTTTGATTAAAGGAATTTGTTAGGCAGCAACAAGCATTTGGCAATGACAAAATGAGATGTTGATTATTTACTTTGAAGGTGTGTTCTAGACCTCAGAGAAAGATACTTTCTTCTAGGAACAGGGTAACTCTAACTGCTACCAATGCAAGGTAGGGGATCACTTCACCAAACAGTCTACTTTAACCTACTGAATGCCTAGCCCCTCAGTTCATTCTGTAACCAAGGACATAGAAGAAGACAGGTCATATGCAGGAAAGGAAAAAGGAGCAACCTATTGAATTAATGAATGCTAACTGGATAGGCACAAACAGATAGCAAAGAATCAAACTGAGAAGTAAATTAAAACAGTGTTTAGTTACCAGCCTCATGCAGTGTGTGTTTGAATGTCTTCTATGCTGAGGTCTAGAATAGACCTCCACAGTATGTTTGCAGGAAGCTGCCACTCAGCAGTGGGATTTATCCAAGCTCAGTACACACTCACAACGACAGCAAACGAGGTCCTCACGGGTGAATCTATTAGGGAGCCACCTGCTGCAACTGTCATGTAACTGCTTCTTCAGAGTCAGTGGACAGCAGCTTCAGGGCTAAACAGTAAGCTTTACTGTCACAGGAAATTATTGAGCAAAGTATACAAAACTCTTGCTTCAAATGAAGTTCATTGGCAAAACAGTAAAATAAAAATATTCTCAACCAGTCAAAATCTGGCAGGCAATTGAGCCATTGGCTACCTGTTCTCCACCTGCCCTATTCTCACACATCGGTGGCTCCACCTATTGACTCTCATAACTTCCACAGGTGCAAGGCAGTCCCGATCATTACAATACAGACTCTATCCTGCCATGTCTATTCCAAGCACACCAACTTGTTACATTGGTAAAGAATATGAAAACATTAAACGGTCTAACATGAAAGCACACAGTGACTGGACACAACCAGAAATCATAATTGTTGGCTTTGGGACCGATCCTGACAGCAACACACACCTGCCAAAAAAACACAGAAGCAGAGGCAGTGTTTAGTTAAGGTAGATGTGTTAACCCAGGTGCTTTTTCTGAAAATTTCACTAAGAAGAGTGTTAGTAGAAAGAGATGTAAATACAAATGTTGTGAGCCATTAGATTCCACAGCTGAGAAAGATAAAAGCATCATAAACTGCATATATGTAAACCTTTTAAAGCCTGTGCACTCCCAGCTTATGCCATACCATCTTACGGGGGAGAGAGCACCTGGGGTAAAATAGGAGTAAGAGCCCATTAATGGTGAAAGATTTGATCTAAAGAGTGGATACAGATGAAGCATGACAATCTATTTCCCCAAATATGCCCAAGTGTTTGATGATAGTAAGTAGTCATAATTCAGACAGTCTGCTGTCAGATTTAATGGATACCACCATTTGAAGCTGTAGCCATTTGTGACAGTCTGCAGAATCTAACTATGGTGGAACTCTACTCCACCTTTCCAAACAAAGGCAGAAGCAGCCAGACCATAAGAACTGCTACATTCTAGATGTTATGATCCCCTTGTAGAGGAGAAGGAGGCAGAGAACGCAGATGAGGCAGTGAGGGAAAGTGTGGCTCAGCCTGAAGAAGCAGAAAGTGTGGCTCAGCCTGCAGAGACTGCCCAGGCTCCCTCCGAGAGGGCAGCCGAAGCAGATACGGAAAACATACCTCACTCTGAAAAACAACAGCCTGCTAGCCAGTGATAGATGATCCAGACAGGCTGCCTCCTTCTCTGAATACCGGAGAGAGAAACACCATTCCCAGTGTCATTTAAATACCAAACACTGACCTGCTTCCTTGCCAATGAGGTCCACCTGGCCTGGAAACTCTGGCTATAAATTTGGAAGCAGTTTTCCTTTGAGACTCAGTGCTGACAACTGCTAATCTTAGCTGTTGCACTCCTCCTGTGTTCCTGCTTGCCTTGAATTCGTGTGGACTTCTGGACTGTTGCAGTCACCCCTTGCTGACCATGGACTTGGATCTTGGAACTGACTCTACTTAATTCTGAACTGGTTATTGGTTTCCCTGGCATCTGGTATGAACACTTGGCAACTGAACTCTGGACTGGCTTTTGACTACTCTTGCATCTTGTATGGACTATTGATGACTGACTTCTGGAATGGCTCTTGACTTCTCTTGCTTCTATTGTGGGCAATTGGTAACAGACTAGACCTGCACTCCTTCCCTGTTGCTCCTCGGGCACTTGCCACTGTGAGTTCAGGACATTACCTTGGGAACCAGATGTTTTAGAGAGGGAAGCATTTTGATCTGGACTGGAAGCACAATGGTCACTAGAAAAACAACATTCTAGGACACAAATTGAGAGAAATTTTCTACAGTGGCTCAAAAAGAGACTGTCCAAGGTCCTTAGGTCTCTTTTTAAGCCTCAACAGGTAATTTGTGAACTGTAAATGGGCTGTCCCTGCAGAAAAAAATATTTAAGGCATTTATGTATCATCTCTCAACTCATGAGGGCCCCAGAGGTAATGCATCTTAATAGGTCCCCTCCATCCCTGCAGAGGGATGAGCAAGTCTAAACCTGACCAGGAAGTGATCTGTCCATGATAATGGAACAATAGAAAGCTCCAGATGTACAGAAACAAGGTCTAGAGTGTGCTCATCAACATGAGTGGGACCAGATACCAATTGGGACAGACCCATGGTTGTCATGTTGCAACAGCTCCACTGGCTGCCAGTCCTTCTGAGCGCAATTCAAAGTACTGGTTTTGACCTATAAAGTCCTGTATGGCTTGGGTCCAGGTTATTTGAAGGACTGTACTTCCCTTTACAAGCCCACTAGAGCACTAAGATCATCTGGAGAGGCCCTTCTCTCTATCCCACCACCTTCTCAGACTCGTTTGGTGGGAACCAGGGAGAGCACCTTCTCAGTGGTTGCTCACAGACTGTGGAACTCCTTCCCCAGAGAGGCCAGGATGACCCCATCTCTTCTCTTTTTGTCAACAGACAAGAACATTTCTGTGCCAATTAGACATTTGCAATCTGCTGTGGGCTAGGCTGTGTGACTTGGATTTTAAAGTTTTTAAATATATATTTAGTATTTTAATGTTTGCGATTTTAACTGTGTAAATTGTTTAATTTGTTTTTAAACTTCATATTTACACTTTTAATATTTTGTACTGTTTTTAACTTGGATGGTTTTAAATTCATTATTAGCCACCTTGAGTCCCTACATTAGGAGAAAGGCATGATACAAATAAAATAAATAAATGCACAATGGTAGTACAGAGTGGATATTGCCTTTTCAGAGCATAAGGGCATACAGCAGTGACAGTGCAGGAAGAAGACAAACATAACTTTAATATCTAGCTTCATTGCTTCTACCCTTTACCTCTGCACCACTCAGAAAATAAATGAGGATGCCCTCTTGGAAAAGTGTGTGATCAACAATGAGAAAGAGAGGTTAAAAACCACTTCATATCAAACCCTCACTGAGCTTCGAACAATAAACTTTGATTTGGGGCTCCATAGAAAGGGGCTGGGGGCCAATGTACAGCTAAAAATTTCCTGCCCCTCATTCCTCTTGCTTAGGGAATAAATGATGGCCCTTTCTTTTGGCTTATTTGTTTTGTTTTGTTTTCTAAATACAAATAACTGCCAAGAAAAGGGGGGACTATCAACCTAGACCTTGAAAAATATATTATCTATATAACAACTGAACATTTAGATTGATCACATTTGCTGCCAAGATAAAGGCAAAAAGTGCATCAAGTAGTATTTGTAACTGCAAATATGGGCAGGTAACTCAACCTGCTCAAATCTTAGAGAATTAAGTTCTTCTGAGGTGGAAGATTGAATTCTTTACTTTGTCAATGAACTGTTCATTCCTCCCTTCTGAAGGAAGAGGGGGTCCAACAGTTTCCTCAGAAAGAAAATACTGGAGCTCCCTGGATTCTATAGTGGAGTTTATTGACCTTAGCGTTTCTCAAGGAAAGAGTTCTGACACAATTAATCTGTGATCTACTGAGAAACAACTACCCCAAAATGTATAAATATGAGGATCTCAGACAGACAAGTTTGGGAAGGATTTCTATACAACTTTCCCAAACTTTGAGGGAACATACTTCGACCAGAGGTCAGAAAGAGAAGAAAATGGCACTTCCAGTGAGGACATAATGACAGGTTGATGCATTCATTTGTGCCTTGCAATGAATGAAGCTTTCCTGGTCAGATTGCTGGCAGGGGAAACATGATCCAGCCAGCAAAAATCTCCCTGGATTAAGGGGATAGCAAGTGATAGCTTAAAGATGTCCCCAAACCCTGTTTCTTTTGCATGAAGACATTGTGGTCAGGTGTGGAGTGAGAGGGGGGATTCTGGGAGGATCGCCTAGCTCAACCAAGGAAAAGTGAGCTGTTAATGGACATCTGACCTGCAGCCTCATTCCTTCAACTTTGATAACTAAAACTGGGATTACAATTTAAGAAAAACTTTTGGACTGACAATAGTATGCAAGAGTCTCTGGGGCGAGTGCCTTCTTCATATAAACAAGGGTAAGACTAAGCGAAGATTCTTGAGTTAAGAGGTTACTTATAAAAAAGCAAAAAGAATTTGGTTTAATAAGAAATTAAGTGAGTAAGGAGATTTTCACACAGGGCCAAAATGTCCCGTTACTGCCCTGCTACCTCCTCTCCCATTCCTGCCACAGAATAACATAAATCTTTCGCACACTCACCTTAATTCCGCAGCAGGAACGGGCTCCCCCTCCCCTTGCTGGCTGGCCGTAAATGCAGCCGTCGTAGGGCTGCTTTTACGACCGGCCATCTGAAACGTTATCACGTTATCACGTGATAACGCTGGACAGTAAATTTAAAAAATAAAACTCCCCCAAACATAAAATCAGTTCACCAAGCACAAAAGCACTCTTTAAATCACATAATCAAAACAGGGAGGGTAAAATAAAGGGTGCCACTTACCTCGATGTCCAGATCGTACCAGGAAGTGCTCAGAACGGACCTCCCCTCCACAGCTGTCATTTCGGAACAGGAACAGGGCTCCTGTTCGCACACCTGTGATTCCGTGATAGTGACGGAACGGGAGGTCTATTCACGATGAAAAATCGTGATTACATTGTTCTGGAACAGTCACGGGAGTAGGACAGATGAAGGACAGAACGGGGTCAACGTCGTCCGAAAGGGAAAACCTTTCCCGACCCTGTTCTGTTCCTGCCACAGGATATATAGCCCGTGTGAAAATCTCCTAAGAGGACAGTACCTTTTAAATTTGGATTATTGTTTGAGTAATTTTTACTTTCAAACAACAGAGTTTTCAATTGAATTATGTGTAGAAATTGATATTTTTTTGAAAGATAAAAGAAATAGCTGGATGAAACGCAGGAAGAAGCAGGAGGGCAGGTGACTACAGAGCAAGAGCAAGAGCAAGAACAAGATGGGGAACAACAGTTACAATTACATGTGTCTAAAGAGTCAGTTCCATCAGGTGCTGATGGAGTGGATTCTTCTAAATCATTGGCTTAAGGATGGATTACAAATACCTTACATGAAATATAAATTGGGCAAACACTCCTCAGAAGAGATTTACACACACACACTATTTGGCCAAACCTGAACAAGATGTAAGTTGTTTGCAAGAAACTCATATTGTGGGGGAAAGAAACAAAGTACTTGATAAATAAAATAAAAAATTGGGTGAAGAATTCATTTTGGCAGGATTGAACAAGAAAAATTGAGTTGTTTTGTACATAAATCCTCTTTTAAACTCCTAGTTGATATTGGTCGATCAGCAAGGTAGATATGTAAAGATTGACATTCAACAAGGTAGATATGTAAAGATTGACATTCAAGGGGTTAAATCTTTGGTGGTGGAGGTATATGCACTGAATAAGGATGAGATGTCATTTTATAAAGGGCTTATGGATAAGCTGATGAATTTTTCATATGAGAACTGGTGTCTAATGGAAGATTGGGATGGGGCAGTATCTCTTCAAAAGATAATGTTCCAATGGGAAAATATTAATATGTCACACGGCATGTCACCTAAAGCTTTCTTTGAGTTAATTGACAATCTGGAATTGGTTGATAAACAGAGATATAAATATGGTGATTTAAAGAATATACTTATTTCTCTGAAAGACCGAGACCATTTTAGAGGACAGATATGATATGGGTGTCTAAGAATTTGGCAACAAGGGTTTTTAAGGTTGATATTTTATCAAAGACCTCTTGAGACCATAGCCCAGTGATTTTAACTCTTAAAAAGAAAAAAAGAAAAGAAAAATTTAGATGGAGACTGAATGAAATTCTTTTACAAAATAAGAAGGTAGTTGAGGTTTGTAAAAAGAAAATTAAAAAAAATTAGAATAAGGGTGGAAGTTAGAATTGTTTCAGATACAAGCAAAGCTTTTATGAGAGTATTATTAATACAGCATAATTCTATGCTGGACTACCTATCAAAGTTGGGAATAGCTGGCATTTTGTGGTGCTGGTTTGGGTCCTACCCTAAAAATTTATCTTGAGGGTGGAGCAGGGGAGAGGTCTGATATTTGACTCCTGTGCTGGTTCCTCATCCACATCCTTCCCATGCTATATAAAATCTTGTTCCTATGTTATGTAATATCTACACTGTAGAACCCCTTACTGTAGAGCCTGCCATCCAAGGAAGTTAGGTTGGCTCCATTTCTTTTGAGCTTTCAGCGGGCAGCCAAACAGTGCTGTTCAACATGGCTTTTAATGTTTGAAATTGCTGTTTTAAAATTTATTTTAGGATTGTTTTTAGAAAGCTTTTTAAAGTTTTGAAAGAGTGTTCTAATATGTTTTAAATGTTTTATCCGTGTCATGACTTGGGAGCCCCTGTGGGCTGGGAGGTGATATAGAAATATAATAATAAACTGGGAGAAGCTGTTTGGGGTTTTTTAATACTGTGCTATCCTTAAGTAGATGACATCCAAGTATCTCTCTCCTACGGCCATACCACCCTGAACATGCCTGATCTTGTCTGATCTTGGAAACTAAGCAGGGTCGGGCCTGGTTAGTACTTGGATGGGAGACCGCCTGGGAATACTGGGTGCTGTATTTCCTGTGCGGCAGGGGGTTGGACTGGATGGCCCTTGTGGTCTCTTCCAACTCTACAATTCTATGATTCTATTATTCTTTTACATCAGATTTATTGGAGGTACCAGAAAATCAACTTATAGGATGATGATGATATTAAATTGAGTTTATCTAAAGAATAAATTGATCAGTCTAGACACAAACATATCCTATTTTGGAACAAGTGGGTGCAACTAGTACTGTACATGCATGCACACACACACAGGAAGACCTGAAGAATCATGTCCCATTTTGAAAAAAGCTCTCTGGGCCTAAAAGAGACTGGGGGTGGAGTAAAAACCTAGTAAAATTGGTCTCCATAGCCCTAAAGGACCTTTTTCAGCAATCAGTGGTTTGTTTGTTTAATGGAATTGGTTTAGGTCTGTTCGGGTCTACTGGTTGCACTTTGCCCGCTCACGTTTCAAAAGATGCAACACTTTCTCCACTGAGAGGCCTCCTGTGTTGTTGTTTTTTTGTTTTGTTTTTTACTTTTACCTAACACGATTATTTCCATGGGATATGGATTCCAGAGCACTTAAGTGGCAGACCTGGTGATGCATGATGGTCCACAGTGAAGTTCAGTGAAGCAGCAATGACACTCTGATAAAGCAACTCTCTGTAATCCGAGCATTAAAAACCATACAACACTAAACAAAAGGTTTGATGATTCAAATCCATTACTTGTTAACAACTGGCCAGAGAACATAGTTCTATAGAACAAATCACTACCTGCCCATAATTGTGGATAAGCTCAATGCTTGAACTACTAATTTTCTTACCTGCCTTGTTCGGATTTTGTTAGACATCATACTGCACTAATCCAGCACTTTACCACTGCAAGACTTGCATGATACAGAACATCCTAAACTGCCGCATATGTGTAACAGCCTAGGTAGTTTGCTATATGCAGACAATATGACACTGGAAGAAAGGCCTATGTTCCCAAATTCTAACTGCTTCTTGCCTTGCAAAATAAACCCACCATGTCTACATGTTTATGCTATCATTTCATTTCTGTTGCCATCACATCTAAATTCCATTGACAGAGATATGGAGATGAATTAGAAATGCTTGTTTGAATATTAAGCACCGATAATAGACAGACTTCCCTTTAGGACAAAACTGGTAAGTGCAAGATTTTGCACAAAAGATTCAGAAACAACTTTTTTCTCCTGACAATGTTGTCCTAGTTCATAATTCTGGTGTTTTCACACTGATGCCAAGTACCTATGCCTTACTGTAGTATAATGTTCCCTGACAATCCTACTTTCCAGTATCAGCCATGACAGAAAGCTGCTTGAAAATTCAATAACCCCCCCTCCTAAAGGAAACACACCAGAAAAAAGAACACTTTTAGATATGGGTGCATGAAAACATATAAAGCATGGCAATTGATTTATTTTATTTTATTTTATTTGGCAAATATAACCACCACAATTCACATTCAAGCACTTACCTACAAGGTTAAAAAGGGTAGAGAGTCTGAATGCCTCAGAGTGATGATATTTAACTACATTCACAGATGATACTGAAATCTGGAGGAAGGCTCCTGGCACTGCAAATGATTCAAAGGAACTGTATCCTGACAGCCATGTGTTTTTGTGGATGGCAAATGTTGATCGATTCTGAAATTTTTCATTTTTTTCCCATTTGGAAAGAACCAGGGTATTATTAGAAGCTAAATAAAGAAAATAATTTGGTCTCTCTGCCACTTCAAATGAAACCAGGTTAGGATCTGAAAAACAAATAGCAAGAACAAAATGTCACTATCTTAGACAGATTGATTTTATAGAGATTAGCCTGGTGCAATAAAGCAGATGTTTATATTTCTTAAAGCTCAAACAGATCCTGCCATATTCAACAGACCCCAGAACTATCTACTTTGTGAGATATTACACTATCATTATTTTTAAAAGGCTCATTTATACAGAATATTCATAGCAAACTAGGGGCCCATCTATACGAGGGGAAAAAATCCCAAATACCTTGTACTATTGGCATCTCGCAGCAGCAGCAGCAACCAGACCAAACAGTTTTTCTGGCCTTGAAAGCCCCCATAAGCCTTGCGTTCCTGATGGCAGCCACAAGTAATTTACTCACGTTAGTTCTTCACTGCCATCGGGGGGGGGGGGGTTAATTGTCCCAGTGTGCGCTAATGCAATAGAGCAATTCTCCAAAGCAAAACAGAAAATATAGATCCCTTTTTTATTGCCTTAGCAATAAGGCAATTAAGGCTAAAATTCAACATGGTGGCAGCAGGTCCTTGCCCTCCTAGCAAGCCCCACCCCCACTCTCACCTGGCCAATCAGCTTTGTGCTTCCCTTCACGTTTTTTATTGTTCAATACTCCAAAAGAGCAAAAATGCGCACCAGCCTCGCAGTTTGTGAAAAAGTACAGGGAAATCTGTGAAGGCTTTTACCCCGTTGTTTTTGCCATTTTGGGTTCCCCTCCTTCCGAATAGTGTGGATCGGCGCTGGATCCTGTTTAGACTGGTAGGATTCCCAGCGAGTTGAATGAGGGGTATTTTCACTGTTTAGACAGGCCCTAGTTTTTGCAAAAACAATTTCAGTTTTGTAAGAAAAAAAATGGTTCAACTTTTCATGAAAGGAGGCTTAAAATTCATTCTCTCCACAATATGCAACAAATGCCCACCCTAACAGTTATTTACAAAAATATTTTTAAAAAACCCAAAATTAAAAAATTGCATGGTAGAATCTTTGTTTTCTTCCTCACCAGTTGACTGTCCTGTCCCAGAAAATATAATGTTACACATCAAGAACAGATAATTCTCTCTGTTTTTTTTAAACATGGATTTGTTCTATAAATGTTGACAGTTTTCTAAAAGTAACCACACTGATAAGTAAAAATACAATAAGTAGATTTAATTTGCAGGGTAAATTAATGTTCAACAGAAGAGTGACAGAACTAAAACCCAAATCAGCATCTGTTGTTCCAAATTTTATTTCATTGTACATTGTGTTATTCTGCTTAAAATAACCATAAAACTACTGTAAAATCAACTGTCCCCCTTTGGGCTGGGTAATGTTTCTTTTAAAATCCTGCAGAAAGAACAAATAATCTCCATTAAACAGATGTTGTATGATGCACTGTTCATTACTCTGGAATATCATCTCATTTTCCAAGATGACAACATTTATTTACTCAATGAATCATAACTGTAGGAACTTTGGGAAATATTCTTGCTTACGTACACTATTCAGAAAGCTAACATTACCAGCATAAACTACCAGTACCTAGTTTGTTATCATTCCACTGAATCTCAAGACAGAAGAATTCAAGGGCCAAATCAAGCATTCCTTCTCTTGAACAAGTGCAAGCATATAAATAGGAGTAAGTATGTGTGTCCCTTCCACAAGATATTTTGGGACATCTGGCCCAAGACCATAATATTTAATCAGTATCTCTACATATAAAATTCATCATGCACAGTCTAATTTCACCCATATTGTATTTCCCAGGAAAAAATACAATAAGTAATCACATAGTCTGGGCCCATATGTGTTGTATCTTACATCCAAGTATCCATGTATCTTTCAACCCTATAGTTCAGAATGTTTGTCTTAGGCATCTGAGATATTCTGGTTCAATGCCGCAGGAGGCGGGGCAGAGTGCAAGTATGTCCTTGATTCATTCCACATGTATGAGCTGGTTCAAAAAACAACATCACTAGTTTTCTATTAGAAAAATGTCTGGTTTTGCATCAGTACCCCAACAAAGTTGTCTTCTGAAAATAAACATTCATTAGGAAAAATACACATAGGGTCATGTTACTTCAATATATGATGGAAGATAATAAAGCGGCATGTATTTGTTGAAATCAACATGGCCACGGTGTAGAATTTTTCAAAGAAATCTTTTTTTCAGAAATACTTATTGCAATTCTATTGCTGTTTTAGTTATTTCTTTTTATCTTATATTTTAAAAATGGTTTTATACTACAGTATATTAAAATTATTTTGAAACTATCCCTCAGGGACTTCTTCCTAAATTATTCTTTCTTTGCTTATATTCTTAAAATGAATGCAAGGGGAAATGCCACATCGGATACTGGGAAGGTACACTCTGGGTTACTGAAAGAATCTGGGTTTCTCCCATCTCTATCCAGAGACAGGCAGGAAGAATATGAAATCTCATGATAGCTAACGATCCTACACACAGAGAACTAGACAGCAAGGGGAAAAGGAACAAATCCATTGCACTGCAGAACAAAGCTCGGCAGCGCTCCATGCACACTGAAATTGTGGCATAACTTTTCCTGTGGGTGTGATGGATTAGGACAGAAAGAAGAATGAATTCCTGAGACCAGTGAAAGACAGAGAGCACCTTAGGTCTAAATCAGGCCTCTGAACATGGGGAAACATAGTCTTTGTTAAAGGAGCAAAGGTGTTCCCTAACTGAAACATCTACAAGCTCCAGTAGGTGATGAGCAGACATGATCGCCATCAAAAAGGCTGCTCTCAGGAAAGAAGCCTTAAGGGAATCCTACTGAGTGGCCCAAACAGTGGTTATATTAGCTGTTTCAGAAGCAAGGGGATGTTCCAGGAAGGAAATCAGTGCCTGACAGGAAAAGAAATGTTAGTTGCCCCCTTGGGGAACCTGCTTACATGATGGTGAGAGGAGAGTGAAGCCCCATCAGAATTAGGCAAGACTGAGGATAGAGCAGCTGCCTGCCTCTTTAGCATATTATGCCTAAAGTCTAAATCAAGCCCTTTCCCTAAGAAGGCCAGGAGGTGCAAAACAGTCCTTATTACAATTTAGGAAATTTAATTTACACCACCTAGTGAATGCTTGCCACAGTCTCATAAATTTTTGTAGTAGGCCACCTGTGGGAAGAGAGAAGTGTGGCAATAACAGAATATGCATACCCACACTAATTTAAAGCTCTCTGTTAAATGTCCAGGCAAGCCACTTCTGGATGGTGGAGTAGGCCCTGAACCAACAGGTCCTACTATTGGGGATGGCCCTACTATGGAACAAACATGGACAGGTTCATGAAGTCTTAAAACCAGGGTCTCCTGGGCCAAACTGGAGCAATGAGAACTACCAGAGCTTTCTCCTCCCTCACCTTCCTATCACCCTGGTGATGAAAAGAAGGGGAGGGAAGATATATAGAAGACTTAGAGACCACTGGCACTGCAGCGTATCCATGTTTTCTGCTTGAGGACAAGGGAATCTTGTGTAGATTTGTTGGTGGCATGAATATGCCATGTCTGTTGCAAAACATGTTCTCCAGTTGGAGGAACACCACTCCATTCAGGCCCCGGTACGTGGGAAGTAAGGCATGTCTGCTCGAGAAGTCTGTTTAAAGATTGGTGATTCCCTGGACATGTTGGGCTACAAGGGACAGGACTGACCTCTCTGCCCACTGGAACAGCAGAACTGCCTCCCTGTAAAGGCAGTGAGGCCCAGATTCCCTTTGATTCCCAATATATAAGCATATGGTTATGTTGTCAGGAGCAGCACATGTTCCCCCTTGAGGAATGGAGCAAAATGGAGTAGTGCTAGGTGACCTACCCTTAAGTCCAACCAGTTGATGCTGTGCCCCTTCTCTCTGTGACCCCAGATTCTTTGTGCTGCTCTCCCGACAGACGATTGATATCTGAGGTTACTGTGATGAGATGGGGTTCTGAGAATAGGAATCCCTTCTGAAGATTGCACCAGCAGGGCCACCATGCCAGGGAGAGCTGATGTGTAGTGGACATAGTAGGCATTTGCATCTTGGCATTAGAGATTGAAGTGGCTATAGAAATGACTGGAGGGGACTGGAGTGGAATCTGGCCCATGGCACAATTTGGCTCACTGAAATTGTTAGACCTAGGAGCCTGGCTAAGAACATCAGAGACACTTACTATAGAGACCAGACCCTCTGCAGCTCAGATGTGAGATTCTGCTGCCTCTCCTCTGAAATGAAAATCAAAGCCATGGTCATATCGATCAAAGCCTCTAGGCGAGTATTGGACTGAAACAGAACCAGTTGGTTTTTCTTGGTGTTTATCAAAAACCCATTGGACTATAAACAATCCATGGTCACTGAGAAAAGATCTGGTTCTCAGCAGGATGTCATCCAGGTATGGATACAGGTTTATCCCCTGCAACTTCAGGTGTGCTACTAGGGCCACTAATACTTTGGTAAACACTCTCAGGGCTGAAGCTAGACCAAAAGGAAGGGCATGAAATTGAAAGTGGTGGTGACTGAATGCAAACCTGAGGAATCTCCTGCTCATCCTAGTGATAGGAATGTGAAGATATGCTTCTGAAAAGTCCAGGGATACTAGGAAGTCACCCTTCTGTCCCAGATAGAAAACTGTGTTTCCATGTGAAAGCCTTTGTACATAATGAAGGAGTTTGTGAGCTTCAGGTACAGAACTGACCTGAAGGCCCCTCCCCTCTTCAGAACTGTGAAGAAGATGGAGTAGACACCAGAAAAACATTCCAAGGGAGGCACCTGTTCTATTGCCTTGGTGTGGAGGAAATGCCTGTTGGCCTGAACATGAATGCATTTCTTCTGATTGTCCTTTAGAACTGGAGAGGGTAGAAACCTCCTCCAGGGAAACTGGGTGAACTTGATTGAATACCTGTGAGAAATTGTAGACAAGATCCATTTGTCTGTGGTTATTAAGAGTCCAGAACCTGTGAAAAAGAAGCACCTTCCCCTACTAGAACAACTTTGGTATCAGAATTGCGATCTGCCCCCACCCCTTGGGCTTGAAGTCCTCCCTTATGACTGGAGGGGGATGAGCAACAGAGGAGTGATGGAAGGGAAGCTAGACCTAGCTCAATGGCCTGAAGGAACAAAAATTCCTTCATCTGCCAAAACCCCATGAGGGATGAAAGGAAGAGAACTCAAAGGGTCCCTTCATTGATTCCCTGTTCACTTTTTTTGGATGCAGTGGGCATTGCCTGGTTCTTATCCCTAGTTTCAACTAAGGCATTCTTTAATGCATCCTCACCAAATAATTTAGTGCCTTTAAAAGCTGCTGTGGAAAGATCTGCTCTACAATGTGCACCCACTTCCCACGTGCAGTGCCTGGCAACAATGATCACCCCTACAGACCTGGCTGCAAAGGTAAGGGAGTTGTGAGTAGTGTCTGCTACAAATTGCAGCACCCTAAAACCTTTAGAAGGGATCTACATAAGGAGTTGTAATCCAAATCCTCCTGCTGTAATATGTCTTCCAAACACTAAAGGGAGGCACACGGGAAAAGAGAGCCAGCAGCAGAGGCTCTAATGAGCCCACTGCCTCATGGGCTTTCTCCAAGGAGCCCTGGTACATTTTTCCTTGTGGTCCTTGAAATAGGTTTCTCCTTCTTTCAGAGACAGGCCCCTCAACAAAGAGGCAACAGGAGAATCCACAAGAGGAACTTTGAGTTCCTCTAAAAATTTGTTTACGTGGTGTATAATACCTTTGTGACACCAGGGTTCCCTTCTTGTTTTGCAGAGGAATAGCCCACTCAGATCTTACCTGCTGATAGAAATGATAGAAAGAGTATTTCTCTCACTAAAGATTTTGTCTGGTGCAGAACAGAAGCATCCCTTTCACTCAGTTCATAAGGGGTGTCCTCATGTTGGCCATCCAAATTACCTGAAGAGAGCACTAATGCTGCACAGACCTTAGACAACAAGGGAATAAAATCCTCTGAATGAAACATGCAATCAGAAGATTCCTCCTCATTGGAACCTGACCATTTATCTTCTTCCTTATCAGAAATAATGACATCCCCCCTCAACTTCTGTGGATCTCTTCCAGGAGCAGGGACTCACCATTGGAGTCACAATCTGCATCCTCAGATGAGTTGATAGGAGATAGAGCCTTTCTCTTGCTAGGCACACCTTCAGCAGACCAAGGAACCCCCTGGAGGATTGGGGGGCAGATTTGGCATGAATATGGCAAAGCAGCAGATTTGGCATGAATATACTTCTGTGAAAAACCTCTGCTTGCACGAGAAGTTGCACAGAAACTTTTAGAATTACCTTGGGGATCCCTCTTGTGGCCAGAATGAGAAGAGTGATGTGCTTCAATAAGTTTTAATCATGCCATCAAACTTTGCATGTCTTCCCCAACAGCAGCATCCCTAGAGATGTTTTGCTTAGCTGGGGGGATGGGTTGAGGGATCAAACATTTATCAATTACTTAATTGACTACAGTTGTACCTCATCCTCCCTCAGGGAGGAAGTACTGAAAGCAAGTGGTGATGCTGGGGGCCATGCTGCTCCCAGCTGGAAGATGAGGCTGCCTGGTCCTCAGAGATTACTTGAGAAAAGGCTAAAAGGCTTACATGCTTGGCTGTGCTCTTGCAAGTCAGATGGAACGGGGTGGGGGGCACATTTGGGAAGCTCAAAATGGCAAGCACTACAGCTGCAAACAAAATGGCAGCCAGCATCACCACTCAACTCAGAAAAGGCGGGAAAAATCAGTCACTAATGGCAGATGCTATCATAGGAGCATGTTGCAGAACTGTCAAGGGTAATTAAAAAGGGAACCCCTTCTGAAGTGGTGAGACCCCCTGAAGGGGAATGGAAGAAACCTAACCACGATCCTCCTTCCTGACAAGATCTGGCAGGCTGAAAGACCAGCCACAACTGCAGAAGCTGTCTCCCTCTCTAGGATATCCTCCTCCTCTAGCACCACTTCTATTTCCTCTTCTGGTGCTGAGGCAGCCATATGAGTAACCAAGCAGGTCGTGGCATCCAGAATCGGCTGCTGAAGGGACTTCAGCGGCAGAGGAGCCCTTTCTGGACCCAAGCTTGCTACACCACCTGGGTGTTCTAAGCCTGCTTAATCTATGAGTGTGCCTCCACAATCCAGAGTTACATGATTTGGAGTGGACTTCTTCTTGTTTTTTTTGTTTTTTTTAGGAAGCACATCACTCTTCTCACCCACCAGAGCCATGACAAAAAAAGGAGGCATGAGAAGAAAGGCAGAAAAAAATGGGAAGACGTAAAGTAGAGAGGAGTTTTTTTAAAAAAAATGAGAAGAACTGAAGCAAAGAGAGAGAGAGATGTATAGACAGGAGGAGCCAAAAGCACAAGACAAAATAAGCATTAAGAGAAAAAAGATTGAGTGAAGGAGAAAAGAGCTCTGCTCTGTACACAGGCAGGAAGAACTGGGCTCTAAGGTGGCCAAGCCAGATGGAGCCAGCTCATTTTTTTTTCATCAGCTATCACGAAACTTCATGTTCTTCCTGCCTGTCTCTGGGTGGTGATGTGAAAAACCCAGGGAATAGCTGACAGCATTTTTTTTTAAATTTTTTTTTGCATTGTGCAATAGTTACAAAAGCTTGAAGCATATTTCTGGAGGTTAAACCAGTATATATCCAAGATTCTTCTCTCGCTTCCTTCACATATTACAAAGAATCACCGTTTTATTGCTACCTAGCTGCTTACCTACACAGAATTTATGAACACACATTATGAGAAGTGATGCAGTAAGTAATCCTAAAAAAATTCTTTACACTTGTGGCTTCTCACTTAACCACAGTCTCACTACACAACTAATTGTATAACATGAACTCAACTGACCTAGCCACTTATACTTCATTAATTCCACAGCTGATAAGCCATTGCCAATTTCCATATTTCTTCCTGGGCTTTTTTGCCTCTGTTCTTGCCACAGTAAATGTTAAAGACTGCTGTGTCTACATAGTTGTTGATCTGAAAGCTAAAGTGTCAGACTATTTATAAACCAGCAATTGCCTTGTAAAAAAAACCACTCACTGAGCAGAGACCTTGGCAGGAGGCCTTCTTTCTGAGAAGCTACTGAAAGCTGCAGAGGAAAGTTTAATTCTCCCCCTCAGAAAATCTTTTTTTATGTTCTAATCCAGGCAGAAGCCACCTCTGCACTGTTAGTACATGACAATGTTTTTTTTTTTAAAAAAAGACAACTTCCTGGATTAGAACAAGGCTAATCCATTGGATTCTATTGCGAATAGTAGACAGCTGAGATGTATCTGAATGTTTGTGCCCAGCATCTGGTACTCAGAGGCACAATGCCTCTGATTAAAGCACTAACTTTGCTAGGATTCCACAAACTTTGCAGTGACAGTGAGTTTACCATGTGCTTTGGGCTTATATAGTCCTGATGTCAGCATGAAGTTCACTGCATCTCCAGGAGCAAAGCCATCTCCTCTTGCTGGAAAAACAGAACCATCCAGCAGGTTAGCTGCAACTGCAACTTCTCTGTCCAAGTAGCTGACCAGCTTGTAGGGACCCTTTCCTAGAACTGTCAAGAGAAGGCAAGGTTACATTTCCTGAGTGCCACAAATGGATCTGTCTCACATGTTTATTAAGTCAGCCATATAGCAGTAAAGAAAATAGCATCATTGACTGACATTCTTCACAAAAACTCTATGTGAACTATGATACATACAAAAGCTCTTAGGTCAGAGCTATGATATGATATCTTTGTAAGCTTATCTTCAAACAATTTGTTTGAACCATATCCTTATATATCAAAGTGAAAGGTAACTGTGTTAGAGTACTTTCCTATATTAATGCCAAAATAAAAAAAGTTGAAAATTCTCATTCTCCCTATCATTACCATGGGGAGCTAGAGGGCAGAAGTGAGACATTATAGCTGGAAAAGACTAGCAACTAGCAAGATAGGTAAGGAAATCTTGATCTTTAGAAAAGATTCCTGACTAACCCAAAAAGCCAGCAAGGGCCAAAGTTTATGCATGTGTCTTAATACTGCCTCCAAATGGTGGCAGTCCTAAACAGTACAGAGACACAAACTTTTGAGAGATTAGGATGATGGGAATAAAGCTGCTTACATTTGCCCTTAGACCTAAAGATAAGAGTTGGCTTGGGGAATTTCTTCCTTCCCAGTTCCATCCTAGGATTGTTTGAAAGAGGCAAGAGACAACATGTGACCCCACAGATATTGATGGACTGTCATCTTCCTGTCATCTTCCATGATCACCTATGCTGACTAAACCTGATGGTTGTTTTGGTCCACCAACACCTGAAGGGCCACCTGTTACCCACCTTCTTTTGAACTATGTTTAGGAAATCTATTCACAAATAATAGGACTATGGTGGTAAACATAATTTTTTTCAAAGAACATTCATTTTCTTGTGTTAATATACCCAGTTCAACCATAAAATAATTTCACAGATCCCTAAATTTTGTCATAATAATAAACCTGAACTCAGCACATAAATTATAAAAAGTCACAGAAATATGAGTTATCAAATTAAATTCCAGACTATGTATATATTTTTAAAAAACAATAGATTTACCACAGTGACCCCCCAAAAAGGTCACATAAAATCAGAAGAACAAACCTGAAGTAAATGAATCCATGCAAACTAAATAACGTCTTAAGATTTCTGAGTTAAGTCTACATTCCCCTTCCTATTCTTCTATGAGAAAAGATGAAGGTAAGTGGATAGCTACGTTCCCTTCAGAGGGAAAAGGGGAAGCTGGTGCTTATCCTGTCATAGCAAAATGGAACCTCAGAACCTTTCTTTTCCTAGCAAGTTTACTGCAGGCCTTATATGTTGAGAATAATTCCTTAATTATGAGAAGGAAATTCAGAAAGTCTAAATCTTTAATAGAATGAAAAGCTATGATAATTTCAGCATTGAGTTTAAATATTTTTCCATTGTCTTGAGCTTTTAAATATTGCCATGTATACCTATAAGAATACAGGAAACTAATATATATGTAGATAAATAAAGAACATGCTAAACATGAGCACTTTCCAGGTGATTTCTTATTTGCACAGGAAATAATCATACAGGTTTTGTTGTTCAAAAAAATGCACAAGCAACATGGCAATATAAAGCCATCTTTGCAACTTCATATAGTAATGAAAAATATGAATATTAACAAGAAGCCATGAAAACGGGACACTAACAATTATTATAGCTTGCAGATGAGCTCCCTCCTGAGGCCCTTCAGAAAAAGACAGATATAAGAACATATCCCTATCAACCCCACATTACATTTTGACATTATTTTTCTTCTGCAGGATAGGAAAGGCAAATAGTGGTAACTGGCAATTTAGAGATACAGCATCATGATATACAGTTGTCCCTTCATATTCACTGGGGTTTGGTTCCAGGACCCCCCATGGATATCAAAATCCATGAATACTCAAGTCCCATTATATGCAGTGGCATAGCAAAATGGTGTCCCTTATATAAGATGGCAAAATCAAGGTTTGCTTTTTGGATTATTATTTTTTTAAAGAATAGTTTCAAGCCGTGAATACTTAAATCTGTGTATACCAAATCCGTGGATACGGAGGGACAACTGTAGTTCCCCTTAAAAATGTTAAACATAGCTCCAAAAACAGGCAGTAAATAAGAGGCAGATTCCTGCAGGACCAGAAGGTGGGCAATTGATGATATAAGTTTGTTGTTGTTGCCTTATGACCACATCAGGAATGAAACACCTGTTTCAAATCATGAAACACACTCCCATGACAGTGCTATAAAATTCTCAGGTGTTGAAGGCAGGAACAGAGGGGAAAACAAGCAGGAGACAGGCCAGGATGGTAATTCAACAATATTATTTTTCTTACTTTTGCACTCTCCCTTGCCCTGTCAACCTCAACTGAAATACTGTTAAGAATGTGAGATACTAGATAGAGAGAGCAGGAATGTTATATCGTTCTGGGGTGCATAAAATAATTCTGTTGATCAGATTGCCCAGAAAATTCTTAGAGATTTCAGTAGCATGTTGTTCAGTCACTTAAGAGAGCTATACTTATATTTTTAATCAATTCTCTATGCTGCTTCAATAAATCTGGATAAGATGTTAGTTTCTGAAAAGATGGCCAGAGGAGGAAATGTAGCTGGTTATTACCAGTTTATATCAATTGCTTACCTTTATTGATATATTCGCAATCATAGGCTAAAGAAGGGGGGAAAAAACAGTTAGCAACAGGCATTTGGAATGCAACAAGCAGGCATCATGTTTAATATACATATTTACATTTACACAACCATATTTCATTTGGAAAATGAAATTAAAAACAGCAAAATGAATTAAAAAGTTCTGTTCATTAGCATTTGAGGTCAACCAGGAATCACATACTTCAGACTAATATATCTGATATGGCATGAAGAATCATCTGTATTAAGCAGATAATTATCCTTTTATGACCTCTAGTGGATAAGAATTAACTTAGCTATTCTTCTCATAACACAAAACAGTTATCAGAAGCTTCAAATATGCAAAAAAAAAAATTCATTTTTCTAAAAGAACAACAATCTGAATTTAAAGCTACATAAATTCTCTACATGAACAATTGTATAAAAATTAAAAAATTAAAAAACCCAGAATTTGTGCAAACTGTAATTAAAACTTGAGATGCTTTACTTCTAAAAAGATCTGTGCTTAAACGAGTTTACTTGTTGTTCCATCTGGCATGGAGGTCTCTCCTCCTAACTGTAGATGTTTAGAGGCTGATTGTGATTTCTCTGAAGTCACAGAAAGACGAGCATCTTTTTAGCATAAAAAGGCATACAGGATTCCAGTAGCACCTTTGAGACTAAGAAGATTATCAAATGTGTCCAAAATGCCCAACAGGGGTACGCGAGGATGACATTACTGTCCCCTGAATGACCACCCACCCGGCGCTGCTTGCAAAGTGCGGCAGGGAAGGTGCTTTAATGACGACACAAGGACAAGCCTATGATTGGCCACAGCGTTTTGCACCGTGGCTGGGAGGAGGCAGGGCGGAGCCTACCCTATTTAGGTTGCTGCCACTCCTGGCCACCTCCACTTTCTTTGTGACGACCCACCCTCCCGCCTCTGTCACAGTATGAGTTTTTCTGGTCGCTCAGGTAGGAATTTTTGCATCCCCCTTTCCGAGGTGTTTTTTGCCTACCCCATACTGTCACTTTGGACTTGGATAACTGGCTCTGGGTGAGGTCTTAAATAGGTGATCATGGGGCTGGGAGTGGGGGAGACAGGGTACTGAGCTAGCTGCCTGGCTAATCAGCCAAACCAATACCTGTCTTCTTCCGATAAGGAGATATAAGCTGCTTGTCTGGGGTGGCAGGCTCGCCACCAGCAGGGTCACCACTGAAGGGGACAGGAGTTGGTTTGGCTGATTAGCCAGGCAGCTAGCTCAGTACCAGGCTCTGATTCCTCAGGCAGCAGTGCTCTTGCAGGCAGGCAGCAGTTTGTAGGAGAGAGGGACAGCCCCTTGCAGGCTGCAGTGGCAGCACCAGGGTGTGTGTGGAGAGGCCAAACCACACTGGGTGACACCATCAGGGGAAGGATGACACAAGCCTTAGTGACGCCACAAGCAGGCAGACTGCATCTCTGCATTTAGGCCAATATGCCATTAGTTGTTCTGTATTGTGGGCTTACTTTGCTGTGCAGTCTGTGTCTGCATGGTTCACATCTGTTCTCTAAGTTTCATCTAAGTACACAACACTTCTGTGATTCTTCCTGTTTCTGGATTCATAATTCTGTAGCCTTTACATCCTGGCTCATACCCCACCATTATGCCGTCTTCAGTTTGAACCTCTTTTCCTTTGGTATGTGAACATAAGCCTTAGACCCCCACGCTCTGATATGGTCCATACTTGGTCTTCTGTTGTGCCAAAGGAGAACAGATGACAAACTATATGACAGAGCTGAAGAGAAGATGAGTCTTGTGGACTTAAACAAGCATCACTGAGAAGGGTTGTTGGAAGCAAATATGCATCAACGCTTGTATAGAGTGATTAGTGAGAGGGAGCTCTAGAGAGCATGCCTGCCCTTTTGTTTTCCCACTCTATTTCTTTCTCTGATCTATGTAGTCAAGCCTTTTTGCTTCCTGCCTGCCTGCAGAGGTCATTCACCCCTTCTTCCAAAAGTTTAGTTAGCCCTTTCCTCCCTTTTGTCTAGGAAGGGACTATCCATGAGTCTCCTGACTCAGGATGGCTTACATCCATATATGACAGCGGGTTTTTAAGAGCTTTTCTACTAAAATGTAGGTACTCTTCTTTTGTCTATCTCCTTTTCTATCCCAGATAGTTTTCCTGAAACAATAAATTTTGGTTTTCCTTTTTTTAACCCTACAAGAGCAATCTGAGTATTTCTCTCCTGTTTCTTACAAGTTCATATTGCACTGCCTACACTGCACTCTGCTTAATGCTGATACCAAATATTCCTACATTTATAAGTTTCAATTTTTATTTATAATAAGTATATGTTATAGAAAGGAGGTTGGTTATTTGTTATATGAGAGAGTTATATATTGCCTCATCAACAGTGGTCTGCCCTGGCCTCACATTGGGAGGCATGGAGACGCACTATCCACAATGCTGCAGCCTTATTTGAGAACTCACGCCGAAGAAGTCTTGAAGAGAAATGACAACGCAGAAAGAATCACAACCCAAAAACATCACCCAAGGAGACCTTCTGCTGTGCTTTCTGCAACCGGACTTGTTTATCTCGGATGCTGGTTGCCCGGGACTTACTGGGCAGCCGCTCTTTGCGGCTGGAGTCCCCCCGCGCCCAGACAGCCGCTCCACGTGGCCGGCATGGGCTCCGCCATGCCGGCCGTCTCCTTCCTCCTTCTCCCTGGTCTGAGCTTCAAGCCAGAGAGAGGGATCGTAAGCCAGCCAATGGGAAGGAGACAGCTCCCACCCGATTGGCTGGCTCCGGCCAATCAGAGTCCACGCTCAGCGCGGCCTCTGATTGGCCAAGGGGTGGGGCTAGTCCCCAACGCGGTCCGCCAGCCGGGTATATATTCCCGGCAGGCTCTCAGCCTCAGCAGTTGGCTCTTGCGAGCCGAAGAGGACGGAGCTCTCCGGGGAGCTCCAGGAGAGGAGGAGAGGCCCAGAAGAGCCGCAGAAGAGCCGCAGAAGAGCCGAGGCCGCTGGGGAGAGCTGACCGGTCGGCCTCGGCGCAGACAGAAGAGGGGCAGCAGGGGGGCCAGAGGGCAGGAGGAGAGGCGGCGGACGGCGGGGACGGCGGTCCCAGCGGTGCTGCCAGTGGCGGCTGCATCGGAGGCCGGGCCGGCCGGGCCAAGCAGGCCCCACTAAAGGGGCGGGGGTCACAGCCCCGGCTGGGACAGGCGGGCGGCCTCGCGGGGCGGCCATTCCAGTGGACAGGGCCGGCAGGGCAGCACCGGATTTCGGGCCCGGTCGTCCTTGGAGGCCTGCAGGCCAGGCAGGACCAGCCCCAGGGTGCCCGCGGAGGCGGACCCGGCGGCAGGGGTGGTTGGGCTAGTGGGCCCATTAGCCCAGCCGGACCCAGTGGAGCGGTGCCACTGGGGGGATACCCACCCAGGGAAGGCTGAACAGGTCTGCAGTGGGCAGCCTGTTCGAGCTAGCCCGGTGGGGGGGCCTCAGGGCGGTAGACCCAAGCCTCGCAGGCTGGGTTTCTGGCCCCTACCGCACTGAGGCTAGGAGGCCAGTGAGAGGCTCTCACTGAGGGCCTATTGTGGGCGGACAAGCCGAGAGAGAAGGGCAGACAAGCGAAGGCCAGCTCGGCTAGAGCAGCCTTCAACTGGGCGGACAAGCCAAGGGAAAGGCAGCTCAGTGGAGCAAGCCTTAAGTGGGCGGACAAGCCAGGAGAAGGGCGGACAAGCCAGGATCACGCAATTTGGCACTGGGCAGCCACAGTTGGGGGCAAGCCAAAAAGGGCGGACAAGCCAGGAGGGGGCTAGCCCGGCACAGGCAGCCTTAATCAGGGCGGACAAGCCAAGAGAGACCCATACCTTTTACTGAAATCACTTTCAGGCCTTTTCAGGCCTAATCTTGAGAGCAATCACTGCTGCATCCTGGTGATAATGCCACTCAAGAAAAAACCATGCTCGGCAGCCCCCAAGGGGAAAGCGGCGTCCGGCAGGCCCGCCACTCGGGCACAGGCAGGCCGAACACCCAAGTCTTGGGCAGCCCTGGCTCCCAGGACTCGGAAAGCCAACCCCCCGGCTGGGGCAGCGGGCAATGCGGCAGCTGTCGAACACATCCTTGGGGGCTCCACAGCCCCCAACCTGCAGGAGCTCACCCGGGCTGTGTCACTCCTTGCTGAGCAGGTTGGGGAACTGAGGTCTGGCAGAGGGCAGGAGGCTGATGCTGCGGCACCGGCCGCCGGGCCCTCAGCAGATCCCAAGGCCACGGACCCCCCATCGGCCAGAGGCCGGGCCGCACAACAGTCAGCTAGACCGGCAGGGCGACGGGCTAGGCGCGGGTCCCCTTCCTCAAGCGAGGCCAGCGGAGCGTCCTCTGATGACTCCTCACCAGTGCGGGAGAGCAGAGCCGCAGCGAGGAAAGAAGGCAGGAAGGACAAGGAGGGCAGGAAAAGACGGGCCAAACGGAGGAAGAAGGGATCAGACAGCGAGGGATCCTCAGGTGAGTCCTCCGATGAGGAGATGGACCGATCGGGGTATTGGTCTACAGCAGCCTCGGTTCCGGGATTGCCATCGTGGGCCATTAAGGCCAGGGCAGCCTCAGAACCGGACTCTGCCAGACCATCCAGGGCCTGGCGGGATGGGGCTGCCACCTCGGGGCACCCCACTCCCAGCCTTTTTCAGGATCACGAGGATCCCCCAGGGATCCACCTGGACAGGAAGACCCGCAACAATATCCTCAAGGGATATTACGTGGACGTCTTCACTCTCCTAAAACCTGAGGGGGAGGTGGGTAGCACCCCTAAGTCGGAGAAGTCCTCTGACAAAAGCAAGCCGGACCCGGTGGAACGTTCGTTCCCTAACTGGCTTTCAGGGTTCACCGTGTTCATGGGGGTGGTGGGCATGGCTTACCCCGACAGGGGTTGGCACCTTGCCAACCACCTGAGCAACGTGCTCAAGGCCAAGGCCCTGGCGGGAGAGGCGGCAGCCATTGAGTATGACACCGCTTTCCGCAAGAGGGCTTCTAGGAACCCCAGGGCCAGGTGGTATCTCATCAACGACAAGCTTTGGCTCGTCATTGTGGGATCACACATAAAGGGCAAGCCTGATGCGGGCAAGCCGCCTCGCAAGAAGGATGCCCGTCGGTTAGTCTGTTGGGAGTACAACGCGGGTAAGTGCCTGCGATCCCGCTGCAAGTTCGAGCATTACTGCGAGAACTGCTACGGATCCCACCCCAGGTCCAATTGCCCTCGGTCCGGCACCCACGCCCACCCCTTTCGCTCAGGTCGCCCTGCTTCCTCCGGCGCAAAGAGGGAATCAGGGTCGGGCAGTAGCGCCAGACAAGGAAGCGGAAAACAGTAGAGGCAGCCCCGTGGGGGGCTGTCTAGCCTTCACCCCCATAAGGCTCCAAGCCCTACTCCCGCTCCTGGCCTTGTATTCCAACAGGCAGGCGGCTGTGTACCTCAGGGAAGGGTTCTCCTCTGGCTTCAGGATCCCCGCTGTGGGACCCAGGCTGGCCTCTGAGTCAGGTAACCTAAAATCCGCCTCAGAGCTCCCTGAGGTAGTGGCGGCCAAAATTGCCAAGAAATGCGCAGCAGGAAGGGTGGCGGGCCCCTTCCCAGCCCCTCCTTTCAGCAACCTTAGGGTTTCCCCGCTGGGGGTTGTTCCCAAGAAAGCACCGGGCGAATTTCGCCTGATCCACCACCTGTCTTACCCCAAGGGAGCTTCTGTGAACGATGCCATACCGCCTGAGCTCTGCTCGGTGCGCTATGCGTCATTCGATCACGCTGTCAAGCTGGTTAGGTCCTGTGGCCCGGGAGCTCTCATGGCAAAATGTGACATCCAATCTGCCTTCAGGCTGCTTCCAGTCCACCCGGAGGACCACTGCCTGCTGGGATTCAAGTTCCAGGGGCAGTGGTACTACGACATGGCTTTGCCCATGGGGTGCTCCATCAGTTGCTTCGCCTTCGAGGTGTTCAGCACTTTCCTGGAAAGGGCACTGCGCCAAAGGACCGGTTCTGCACTGGTCACTCACTACCTGGATGACTTTTTGATGATTGGGGCAGCCGGGGGGCCAGACTGTGGGTCTCTGCTTAAGTCTTTTCAGGAATTGACCCAGGAACTGGGAGTTACCCTGGCACCAGACAAGACGGTGGGCCCGGCTAGCAGCGTCACCTACTTGGGAACCACCCTGGATTCAGTAGCGGAAGTCTCGCGGCTGCCCGCAGACAAGCTGGCGGAGATCAAACGAAAGCTGCTATGCCTCCTAGGACAGAAGAAATCCTCCTTGAAGGAAGTGCAGTCCTTGCTGGGCCACCTCAACTTTGTCTGCAGGGTGGTGGCGCTAGGCAGGGCCTTCTGCAGCAGACTGGCCAGGATCACCGTGGGCGTCCTGGCCCCACACCACCGCATCCGGCTCACTAGAGGGGTTAGGGAGGATCTCAGGGTGTGGCTTAGGTTCTTAGAGGGCTACAACGGGGTTACCTTTTGGCAGGGGGAGGCTACTCCCGGGGTGGGGCTTCAGGTCCACTCCAATGCGGCAGGGGGGGTTGGGTTCGGGGTCTTTTATGACGGCCATTGGTGTGCCCAACCTTGGCCTCCTGCCTGGAGGGAATCTGATGTCACTCGGGACCTCACGTTCCTTGAATTTTTCCCTATATTAGTAGCAGTCCATCTGTGGAGGGATGAGTTCCGCAACAAGAAAGTATGTTTCTGGTGTGACAACCAGGCGGTGGTCCGCATCATCAACTCCCAGTCTTCCAAGTCTGACAGAGTCATGCGACTCGTCAGGGAATTTGTTCTGGTCTGCCTAACTGCTAACATTTCCTTCACTGCACGCCATGTTCCAGGTGTGAACAACGAAATAGCGGATGCTTTATCTCGGTTCCAGGACGACAGATTTCAAGAGTTGGCACCGGAAGCGGATCTCATGCCGGTTTCTTTCCCGGTTGACCTCTGGCTTCTTGGGAAGGAACGGTGCTCCAGGGGGTCTTCAGCTCCCTGGCATCTTCCACCCGGGCCAGTTATTCCCGGGCAGTCCGGCAGTTTGACGCCTTCCGGAAGCGCCACGGACACTCTGACTCTGGGCCTACCACGGATCGAGAGGTGCTCCACTACATCGGGACCCTGAAAGAAGAAGGCCTCGCTTCCAGGACCATCTCCCTTCACCTGGCAGCCATCTCTTTCTTCAGCAAAGCGGGCGGCCACAAGGACCCATGCGGTTCATTCCTGATCCGCAAGGCAGTCGAAGGGTGGCGTCGTATGGATGGAAGCAAGCCTGACTCCCGCAGACCGGTCTCGTTCGGACTCCTGTGCCACCTGATCCCGGCCCTGACGAAGGTCTGCTGGTCCAGGTATGAAACCTCCCTGTTCCAAGCCTCTTTTGCAGTGGCTTTCTTTGCAGCTCTACGCATTGGGGAGCTGGTCTGCGGGGCCAAGACATCCAAGATTGGGCACGCCCTCCTGCTGTCGGACGTAGTGCTGTCAGACGGATCCCTTCAACTGCGGCTCCGGAGGTCCAAGAATGACCAACGCGGAAAGGGCTCCATTATCCGGCTTCTGGAGCTGGAAGGATCTCCTGCTTGACCGGTTCGACTCCTGAAGCGGTACCTGGAGCAGAGGCCTGCGGCGGCCGGCCCCCTGTTCATCCACAAGGACTTGTCTTTCCTTACACGCTTCCAATTTCTCAGCATTTTTCGGGCTGCCTTACAAAAAATTGGTTACCCATCAGGCGAATTCAGCGGGCACTCTTTTCGGATTGGTGCTGCAACCACCGCGGCGTCGGAAGGAATGGCTTCAGCGGACATTCAGCACCTGGGAAGATGGCGGTCCAAGGCGTTCAGGTCATACATCCGCCCGGAACTCGATCTCCTCCACGGATAGGACCTAGCTTCAGCCCCCTCCAGGCAGGTAGTTCTCTCTGGTGATAGCTGCGGGGTTGGCGGTATCCGAGCTTTTGCTCGGCTCTTTGGCGGTGGGCATGAGTTTCTGTCACGTTTAGGGGGGGAGCTGGAAGCTACTGTTGGCTTCCGGGGTCTGGGGCTGACCCCTCCCCCTGTGCCGGCTCCCCCTCCCCCTGGACTTATCAGGCACGTGATCAGTCACGTGATGGTCACGTGATCTCTTCATTCTCCGGACACGTGACCGATCACGTGACTTGGCCTCACGGCCTGGCACATGATCTGTCACATGTTCCTTTTGGTAACTCATGCCCAGGCCAACCTCCGCGACTATCACCAGACAGAAAGTTGTGGCCTTTCCGCCAAGCTTTCACTTCTTGTAAATAAATCTTTTTGTGCATCATCCTTGTGTGTACCCTCATGATTCGGCTGGGACGGGGCGGGGGACACTTTGACTCTCGGCCGCAATGGCCTTTTTAGTCATCTGTGCGCTTGCAGAAAGCGCAGGATGAGTCCTTCCTGAATCTTCGTTTGCGAAGAAAAGCCAGAGAGAGAGAGAGAGAGAGAGAGAGAGAGAGAGAGAGAGATTTTAATAACTGCTGAAGAGAAGCTTTGGAGTCACTTTTACCTTTTCTATTTTTTTTTCTCTTCTCTCCCTGTACTTGTATCTCTTTCTTTTCTTTCATTTTCTCTCTTTTTTTCTTTTTTCTCTATCATGTATCATTATTGTTATATTTTACGTATCTGGGAAAAATTTAAATAAACAAATATGTTGAGGAAAAGGTCCTATTACAAATCACCACATGCCCACCATGCCCAGCTAATCTGGGTGAATTGGTTGATTCCATGAGAGATTCTCTTGTGGATGCATGGCTCCCATATCATTTAGGACTTTGAACCTTGAACTGGCCAGTAACACAGACACCCAACACTGGCGCCACATGAACTCACTTAGCTGCCCCATTTAACAATCTGTGAGCAACATTCTATACTAGCCACTGCCTTGAAACAGTCTTCAAGGTCTGTTCCTCAGATGCAATGAATATATCCTCATATCATACCTCCCACTACCTAAAGACCTGCTAATGGTGACACCTTGATGTTCCCTTCCTTGTCACCCATTGTCTTGACATATGTTGCCTCCTTGAACTACCTGCAAATCTCACTGAGTGCCAGGATGTGATTAAAATAATCAAACAAATGGCAGCCAACATGCTACACAATACAAAGATATTATTCAAGTACAAATACTGGTACTAAAACAACACTAAGATCAAACTCCATTTCTTTGTTCCTTATTATGAGTCAACAACTAACTTGATTCATGAAGAGCAATATAACAATGAATACAGACAAGCTCAATCAGAAGTTAAATATTCAGGAGATCCAACTCCTTCACTTCCCTCCAAGCTCAGCTCTCATCACTGACTAAGCTGCTGACCTCACCCCTCCACTTACTCTAGGCTTCTTCCTTCCACCAAGATCTCTGAAGTGACCTATAAAGGTGCTAAACCATTATCAATTACTGATAGATAAGTTGCAACCATTGTACCATCTTCTATGCTACCACTTTGCTGTCAGGCTAATGGTTCTTTCATTTTTCCAACCAGCAAACAGAGGGCAGTTTTGCACAGTATGTAGAATAACCATACCAGGATATGCTATTTATTTCTGTATGTACGTATGCACTTAGTTATATAAATTTATTAATTGCACCCTTTACCTACAAGTACCAAAGCAATATACAATTTAAAAAAACATTAGAACCAAGAAATCCAAAAAATATAAAAGGTTTAAGAGCAGCACTAGGATTAAAGAACAACAGGATTACAATGTGAAGTTGAAGGCTTTCACAGCCAGAGAGTTATATATTGCCTCATCAATGCTGATTTATATATCCCAAGAGCTGTGGAAGGAGTCCTGTTGTTTTGTGAGTTTTTTTCTGGGCTGTGAGGCCGTGTTCTGGAATTTATTCCTAACATTTCACCCACATCTGTGGCTGGCATCTTCAGTGAATGAAGATGCTAGCCACAGATGCAGGCAAAAAATCAGGAATAAACTTTTCCAGAACATGGCCTCACAACCCGGAAAAAAAAGCCACAAAAACCAACAGGACTCCTTCCACAGCTCTTGGGATATATAAAAGTTGACCATTGCACATCTCTCTCAAACAATGGTAACCTGATGTACCATTGCACCTCCCTAGAATGATCCTGCATAAATTTTAGCTTGAAGGTTTGGGTTGTCAGAGTGCTCAAACTCTTACCCTGATTATCATACTTACGGCACAGTCTAGGGGATCTCCAATCTATCATAATTCCTTGTTGACAACACTGATGTGCATAGGCTGCAACACTTGTACAGAAACATTCACAGTCCCCTCCTTGGTTGCAGCCACATGTATCTGTCAAACAGTTTGAATAAAACCAGGTGACATCAACCTAATGAAGATAAGAAGAAATATTACTGTAACATATAATTGCCTAGCCAGTGGCAGAAGTGTTTTCAATACATGCCCACAATTATTTAAGGAGCAAGCTTAAGGACATTTTACCTCAATTTTAGATTTCATTCTAGCAGGATATGACATGCAGCACTTATTATTTATTTATACAAAACAAGTTCAGCACTATGGCCATGATTTTAAGTTTGCTCCTGCTGGGAAGAGTTCTGGTAATACAAGAGAGGGAATCATGCGGTCCACTGGCTACCTGTGGTCTGGGGTGGGTGGGTCCACTACATTCCTTGCCCCACACATCCCACCTAAACCACTGGGTCTACCTCAGAAAAATTGTTCCCAAAACATTCAGTTTTCTCCCATACAAACACTCCTTTGGGCCAAATTCTATTTTAAAAAACAGTCCTATCCCCTACTTCCAAATCAGCAAGGAAAAGGACCAAAATGCTTTTTTGATGAAACAAAAGCATGACTAGTAAGGGAATGTCACTTCCAGGAACCAGAAATGGCAGCCATAGCAGTGTGGTGTGGCCCTCCCAAGTCGCTAAAGAAACAGAAACTGGCCTCCTAAGCCCCAGAACATGCACACTCCAGTACTAAATTGCTCTACTTATTGGCAGGGTAAAGGCTACTTTACATTATTTACCCCCTTCTTGCTACAGCATGTTATACCTCTCTCTGTGTTTTTCTTTTTAAAAACCCCTGTAAACAGTTGAGAGACTTTCTAGAAATGGTGAGGGGAAAGGGGAATTTGGGGACGGAATGGCCTTCTCTTCCACCAGGTGGCTATTCTGCTAGATATCAATCCTAGCCATGAATAAAAGAATTCATTGTCTTCACAAATGCCTGTGTTCTTTACTTAATAATCAAAACCTAGTTCCTTTAATAAATAACCATAATTGTGTATTGTTTGGTACATTTTTAAAATGAGGTGAAGCTGAGAAATTGAATTTGCTTAAAAGTGGTACAGAAGTAAGAAGGAAATTATACAAAATTTTCCTTCTTGTATCAAGATTTGGTAATGCTTTAATCCTGGCACTACCAGTATACCAGCAAATACAGTCAACCATGCTACACTGTTGCAGTTGTAATATTTCTGTAGCAGATCACTGCAGACAAATCATTTCATAATATCCGATACAGATAATTCCATGTTGAGTACCATGCTTTTTGCTGTATGGCAATGGTGGTGATAACCTCTTCAATATCCAGCTGTAACTAGGGCCATCTACTGAGTTGGGTAAAAAAACTAACCAAAAAACAAAACAGTGCCTTCTGTCAGGTAGTTACTGGATAGCCCACTATAGATTCTCCTTGAGCATGATGTCTGTGTTCAGGTTTGCCAACCAGTCAGAATCATACGGAAAAATTCTTTGTATGAACTGAGGTATTCTTACTGGTAGATGGTCAGGAGGTACCACAATCTATGTAATTATGGCAGGAACAGCCTGTTCAAGCTTCCTGCCGGTGGCTCTTGAAACTACTGCTATGCAGAGACTTGTTATCCAGAGCCAGGCAAACCCTATGTGCCCAGATGACATGGATTCTCTGTTTGACCCAAGAACATTGGCAATCTCTAAGTGTGCCTTGTTCACAATGCCTGGCTCTGAGGACACCTTGCTGTGGCAAGAAAGATGAGGGAGGTAAGAAAGATGGAAAGGGGTAGGCCAAGTGAACAAGGAGGGAGGGATACTTATCATAATGATGGAAGGGAGGTGTTTGTCCATCCATCTAAGGCTGTAAAAGAGCTCAGGCCACCTATGGATCATGTCAATCATCACAGATTACTGAAGCTTGGTGTTCACCACCTCTATGGAAATGGCAATTAACACAACAGTTTTCTTCAAATTTAAATTTAAGGTAGCTTCATGTTCAACATCAGTCCTGTGCACAGGAGATCACCTGGAACCCGGACAGTCTGATCTACATCACTCATCTTAAATGCTTCTTCAATACTGCAATATGTTATAAGAGCAAGATCAGGAGTTCTATGTTATTCTAAAATGTGGTACATAATCAACTTATGGTAGTGATAACTCACCACAGGATGGCAAGACTCAAATATTTCGCTTAAGAGTATTCCACATTCTTTCTTGGCAAATGGTTCTCTGAGTGGGTTTAAAATGCATGGATGCCGAATGTCAGAACTGTCAACACACTGAGTCCAAGAAAGAAAGACATAAATCAGAAATGATTCTTACAACCAATATGGTTTTCTAACTGTTAAAATGTATAGCTTGGACTGAGAGCCACTGTGGTATAGTGATTTTCAAGTGTTGGGTATGGATCCCTGCTGAGCCATAAAACCCACTGGGTGACCTCAGGGAAATCACACACTTTCAGCCACGGAGGAAGGCAGTGGCCAACCACCTCTAAATAAAACTTGTCAAGAAAAACCTACAATAGGGTCACCATAAATTGGAGTTGACTTCAAGGCATGTAACAACAACCAACAAATAGTTTGCACTAGATTGGCCAAAAATCCACAAGAAACATGCATTAATCTCACATTCTTGATAATGAGTCTATACCAAAATACATGAATGGAAACTGGAGATAGGAATAGGCTTTGAACCTTTACCAAGCCTTCCCAAAAATGGGTAGCAAGAAGCACAAAAGAATGGGCCATGTCTGACTTTAATATATGATGAATATTTCCTTACCAGGTCCCCAAAGGCACCCATATGGAGGAAGAGTACACTTTACTAGGGCCAGATGTACGTGCCCTAGGCTGTAATTCACAATACGGTACATTGAAGGAAAATCATGGATAAACTGCAGCTCACGTCTAAGGATATTTACATAAACTTATATCTTTGTATCTCTGTATCTATTGTCCAAATCATGTGAGATCTGCTGGTGTCAACCAGAAGCAGCATTAGAGCAATCTCAAGCAACCTTCTGAATTGCTGGGCCTTCTGGTCTGCCCCCAGCCTAAAGCCTCTCTATAGGAACAGAGAGTGTTCTTATTCAGTTGGACTAGGAATGTCAGACTGAAAAAGAGAATGTTTTCCTCTATTTGACATGGTCTGTCATATCTAGAAGTCCAAATCCTAGATTTCCTCATACTAAAGTAGAAAGGAGAAACATTTGGTGGGAGGATCAAAATGAATTCCTCTAAGACAGCAAACCCTCCAACATTTCACCAATGAAAACCAGAACACATGTGGCCAAGCAAACTCTGAGTGAGATTAAGATAACAAAAGTTATAAATGAGGAAGAACTCAAAAAATGCAGCAGTTTGTGTTTGAGCCTACAGGGAAGGACCAGACTGTTCTTTCCTCTGAATTAATTTGAGTGCAAACTACTTTTCCACTTTGAATTCAGTTTGCACCAACTGAAGTAAACTGGAAAAAAAAAAGGGGGGGGGAGAAACTGTGACATTTTAAAAGCAGCTGAAAAAGTGAGATGTTAGAGGATTGATCAGGACTGTTTCTTGCCAAACTGGGGCAGTTAGAGGGTATGAAACAGTAGGAGCAAGTGCTGTTGCTGCTGCTGCTTGTTAAGATTCCCAGAGCTCTAAGGGAATATCTAATTCATTCATAGCCATCGTTTCAGTACAACAATTTTGATAATGTCACCTGTGCTCATGTTCAGAGCAAACAATAACATTTGTTTTGCATTCCATTTAGTCCTAAAATATATGACTTGAAATCCTGGAGATTAGAAAGAAGTTATAGATATAAGGTACAGTAATCTGTTTTTATAAATATCTCCAGGCATGTTTCACAGATTTTTCTTCAATTTTTCCTTATGTTAATGGGAACTGAAGACTGGACTATGCCTCTCTGGACTTCTGGGCCTCTCTGGACTTCAAAGCTCTGGTTAGGTGTACCCCCACACACACAAACACATGTGAGGTTTCTACTTATTTCAGAAGCAATTCCTTCAGTATGTGGAGGAGAAAGACAATAAGAAGGGATGGAGCTAACATGCTTTTCCTATTTCTGTCCATTTTTATGTTGATTATTAAAAAAAACAGAACACAATTAGAACTATAGAATGTTAAATATTGTTGTTGTTTGGTTTTAACAATAAAAAAATGTGCCATGAAATGGGGTAAATGGCCATTCACTGTTTATTTACCTCTCCTGCTGCCCAGCTACTCCCAAATTCTTGTGCATTTGTTAACTCAAAATTTTCTGGAGTCCTCATTTCATTTATTGTTTTTGAGTCAAAATTTCCACATAAGCCAGTCAGCTCACCCTAGAAAGGAGATAAAGTTATGAGCAGCTGATAGCATACATGTTTTCTGCACAACAGACCAAAAGACACCTCAGCATGGCATAACATGTCCTATGAGGAGCGGCTTAGGGAGCTGGGTATGTTTAGCCTGGAGAAGAAAAGGTTAAGAGGTGACATGATAGCCATGTTTAAATATTTGAAGGGATGTCATACTGAGGAAGGAGCAAGCTTGTTTTCTGAGGCTCCAGAGACTAGGACACGTAGCAATGGACTCAAACTACAGGAAAAGAGATTCCATCTAAACATTAGGAAGAACTTCCTGACAGTCAGAGCTGTTCAGCAGTGGAATGCACTGCCTCAGAGTGTGGTGGAGTCTCCTTCTTTGTAGGTTTTTAAGCAGAGGCTGGATGGCCTCTGTTGGGAATGTTTTGATTGTTTATTCCTGTATGGAAGGGGGTTGGACTGGATGGCCCTTGTAGTCTCTTCCAACTCTATGATTGATTCTATGAACACTCCAGTCATTTAGAAACCCTGTCGAACCCAATATAGTTAATTCCCACAACGACATTCCTCTTGGGCCTGTTGTTCTACTCCAAGGGTACAGAACTATGAAGGGTCTGGTGGTCAATTCTCTGTCCCTGGAATTCTCCAGAGGTCAGAAACAAACTGCCCAAAATGCACCCCCCTAAAAAAATATAAGTGGCTGGAAGTTTACTGCTGGTTTAGAAAAACTGGTAAATTTTGATACTAAAAAAATGTTGGAGGGAAGTACTACAACCTATTCAGAAAGTGAAATGCCATTCCTGGAGACTTCCAGAAGTGGCAAAATTTTAGCCAGGAAAAAAAAAAAATCAATCTGGAGGGGGTCAAAGGTGGCAACAACCAAAAAACAGCTTGGGGCTGCATGTGTCTCCAGGATGCACTTGTCCTGCTCCTGCTTTCTGCTCTAATCACATCATCTCAGGATTCCTACATGACTGAAAATGTGTACAGTTGTCCCTTCATATTCGCTGTGGTTTGGTTCCAGAAACCCCCCCCCCATGGATACCAAAATCCATGAATACTCAAGTCCCATTATATGCAATGGCATAGCAAAATGGTGTCCCTTATATAATATGGCAAAATTAAGGTTTACTTTTTGGATTATTATTTTTAAGGAATATTTTCAAGCAGTGAATACTTAAATCCATGGATACCAAATCGGTGGATAGTGAGGGACAACTGTATTAAGAAGCCATCCTTTGGTGAAAGTAATGCAGCTGAAATATTGCAGCTAAGAGACATTTCTTATGATGTTGAAAAATAATACTTAATGAAGTTTGGAATTTGCAGAGTCCACAATTTGCATTTGCGGACTTCACTGAAGGAGTATAGTTACTATCTCTACCCTATAACAAAGTGCTTCAAATCTTTGCAAATATGTAGACGTCAGTATTAAATTGAATTTAGTAGGATTGTTCTTCCACAAATGATAACTATGATCTAAAATAAACCATAATTGAAGTTACTTCCATGATTACTGTAAATAAATACCAGACACCCCTAAAATATATTAAGGAGATTTTCAGACAGGCAAAAATCGCCCCTTGCCGCGCGAGCAGCCTCCCGAAACTGCTGCGCGGCAAGGGTCTTTTTCGGACGACGCTGTGCCTCTAGCGAAGCCGTCCGTGTCACTTCCGTGAAGCTTGGGACGGCTCCGCGCCATATTTCAAGCACGGAGGCTGCCCGTGATTGAAATATGACGCGGAGCCGTCCCAAGCTTCACGGAAGTGACACGGACGGCTTCACTAGAGGCACAGCGTCGTCCGAAAAAGACCCTTGCCGCGCAGCAGTTTCGGGAGGCTGCTCGCGCGGCAAGGGGCGATTTTTGCCTGTCTGAAAATCTCCTAAAAGTGAGTATAGGCGGATTAGATTATGGCACTCCATTGTAGCAGTTTGAACTGTGCACAGATTTGTTCACTGTACCCGTAAATCCTTAAACAGTTGTATATGCATTCGACAAACACTGATTTAAATGCAGTTCATACATGCTTCATTAACTGTTGACTTGCAGTCTCAGTTTGTAGTTTTCTGCTCCTAAACACAGAGAACTTATTTTGCTAATAAAATATTAATTTGCTCTAAAAACAAGTGGGCATGGAATATTTTAGTACAACATAAGTATGTTTGTAAATTTTTGTAAAACAACATATATGTATTTCTAACTAGAATATGAAATGATCTATAAAATGCCGTATGTTTAGTGCAGTAATTTATGGAATATCTTTTGTAACAAGTAATATCTTCTTATGAAGACATGGACAACATTGGCATATACATTATTCAGAAATAATACAGGTAACCTTTTATTCAGTAAGTTTCCCTTACTATATATGTTTTTCCATCTGCTTAGGCATGCCAATAGAAAATACCATCACCCAGACTACACCTCTAATTTGGTGGATCCCCACATAAATATTCTAGTTTTATTATAATATATCCAGGAACAGAAATAGCAGAGGGGGGAATATAACAGTGATATAGTTAGTTCACTGTTTGTGCTCTCCTAGATACGAGTCTTAGGCCAGGCTATGCCAGCTCCCCACCAGCATATCCTGCCCATGGATCAGGCCTATTCCTCCCCCATTACCTGGGGGACAGAATGGGAGGAACTCCAGACAGGCACACCAGCCCGTTGCTGCCGGCACCACCATCTCCCTCACTCTCCCTGAAGCCAGGAAGCCAGCCCACATGTGACCAAGGCACCCTGCATGTGACCACCCTTGGTCACATGCTGCAGGCCTGGTTCCTGCTATGGAAGTGTGACAGCAAAGGGCAATTGCAGAGACAAGCCAGCAGGCCATAACAGGTTCCTGCAGTCACACAAGGACTACTGATCCATTTATTTATTTATTTTGCCAGCAGGAGCAGTTTTCCTGGGTATTTTTTTTAAAAACCAATATTATAATGGGGTGTACCCTATCTTCCCCCAGTCTTAGCCCTGTCTTTGACCCTGGGAGTTGTGAGGATTGCCTGGGGACAAAATGGGGCAAAAGCCCTGTGTCATCAGGATTGCAGGGCTCCAAGACAAAGGGAAGACAGGGTAAATTGTCCATTCAGACAAGCCCTTAGATAAGTTACTGTCTTTCACCCCAGATGTAACAGTGTTTATTAAACTACCTAGAACAATATTTCTGAAATACAGTTGTCCCTTCATATTCACTGGGCTTTGGTTCCAGGACCCCCATGGATACCAAAACCCATGAATACTCAAGTCCCATTATATGTAATTGCATAGCAAAATGGTGTCCCTAATATAAGATGGTGAAATCAAAGTTTGCTTTTTGGATTATTATTTTTAAAGAATATTTTCAAGCCATGAATACTTAAATCTGTGGATACTAAATCCGTGGATATGGAGGGACAACTGTACTTTCAAATCTATGTTTCTCATATATCTTTCTTTATTAGTCTAGTCCAAACCAACAAAAGATGGTTAATTGACCCTCCCAATAGTGCAACTAAAAGGCAAAAACCAAACAAAACTATAACATTTCAAACCCGTTGATTTTAGTGAGGGAATTAAGCAAAACCTATTTCCTGTTGAAACCAATAATACAGTTGTCCCTCCACATTCGCGAACTTGACATTCACAGTTTTGATTATTCGTGGTTTTGGGAGGGCCCCCCGCCCCCCCCCCCAAAACTGTGACATGGGGCCTCTGGAGGCCCCGTGAAAGCCCTGGGAGGGAGCGGGGAGGGCCGGGGAGGCCTCCACGGGGCCTTTGGAGACCCTCCAGAGGCCCCGCGAAGGCCTTGGGAGGGAGGGTGGAGGGCCGGGGAGACCTCCACGGGGCCTTGCGAGGCCCCGCGAAGGCCTTGGGGAGCACCGGGGAGGCCTCCGCGGGGCCCTGCGAAGGCCTTGGGAGGGAGGGGAGGGCTGGGATGGCCTCCGCGGGGCCTTCGGAGACCCTCTGGAGGCCCCGTGAAGGCCTTGGAAGGGAGGGTGGAGGGCCGGGGAGGCCTCTGCGGGGCCTTGCGAGGCCCCGCAAAGGCCTTGGGGAGCACCGGGGAGGCCTCCGCAGGGCCCTGCGAGGCCCCGCGAAAGCCTTGGGAGGGAGCGGGGAGGGCTGGGAAGGCCTCCGCGGGGCCTTCGGAGACCCTCCGGAGGCCCCGCGAAGGCCTGGGGAAGGGGTGGGGAGGGCCAGGGAGGCCTTCACGGGGGCCCCGGAGACGCTCCGGAGGCCCCATGAAGGCCTGGGGAAGGGGTGGGGAGGGCTGGGGAGGCGATCATGGGGCCTCCGGAGACGCTCCGGAGGCCCCATGAAGGCCTGGGGAAGGGGTGGGGAGGGCTAGGGAGGCGATCATGGGGCCTCCGGAGACGCTCCGGAGGCCTCATGAAGGCCTGGGGAGGGAGGGGGAGGCGGGGGAAAGCGACTATAGGGCCTCCGGAGCCCCTGTGGTTGCTTTGGCAGGGGAGGGGGAGGGCAATTGTTATTCGCGGATTTTTCACATTTGTGGGGGTCTGGGGAACCTAACCCCCACGAATGTGAAGGGATGACTGTACTTCAAAGAGAATCACTGTCAATACTTCATGCCCACAATAATAGAAGGCAATTTTTGCTTACCTGCCACTGAGGCCCTGTCTCCACATGAACAGTTGTTCTTTGGTCCCACATTACTGTGATGTGTTCGTTAGGAAAATTAACAAGTGTGAAAAACCCAGCTTTCCATATATATATTTGCTGTAGTTTGTCTATGTAACTCAGTGGACTCTGAACATAAAATAAATAAATAAATAATCAGACTATGTATAAACTGACAGCAAAAATAAATCAAACAATATTGTAGGTAACTTTAAAAGACCTTTTAAAATTGTGCTTATGTTTAGAAACCCTTTTATGTTTCTGATTTATGCAAATGTTATTTATTATACAGACCTGACTTTTCAGAAGACTGGGTGTAAACAATGAATACAATCCAAGAAAAAGTAGATGTGCTTAAAAGTGGCTTTAGAGAGGGCTTAAATATGCAGACATCTCAGGCTCGGCCAAACTGATCACCAACAATGGTCCACCCTGGCCTCACATCGGGAAGCATGGAGACACACTATCCACAATGCTGCAGCCTTATTTGAGAACTCACGCCGACCGAGTCTTGAAGAGAAACGACAACGCAGAAAGAATCACAACCCAGAAACATCACCCAAGGAGACCTTCTGCTGTGCTTTCTGCAACCGGACTTGTTTATCTCAGATTGGCCTTTTTAGTCATCAGCGTGCTTGCAGAAAGCGCAGGATGAGTCCTTCCTGAATCTTAGTTTGCGAAGAAAAGCCAGAGAGAGAGAGAGAAATATGCAGACACCATTATTTTTTCTCTCTGCATGCTACTGATTAACTCCCTTGCCACAAATCAATGCATTCCTTTTATAATGCTAAGTGCTGGTAGAATGCCAACACAAAACACAAACAAGGGCACAGAATGGAGAAGTGTATAATGTCTACACTTCTGGAACTCATCTATCTTTCTTTCAAGGTGAAAGGCTTTCTTACCTCATATAAATAGATTCACAGAGATTCAGACAATTAGAGAGGAGGAAAACGTAACAGAAGATGAGTTCTACTATATCAATTGTAGCCAATATAGCTTAGCCTTCTGTTTCCAGAGCAGTTCATGGGTGCAGTGAATCTAGGCAGGATTGACAGGGCCTGGCACAGGATTAACAGGGATGTACAGAAATGGTTCTTCAGGTAGGTGGGGCTTACGTATCACAACAGGGAATTTCTCATGACACATCAAGACTTTTCTGTGATGATGGTGTTTCATTCTGCTGTAGGTTCTGACATTTTCATCAAGAATTTGCAGCACATCTTGTACTTTCTCTTTGATGGAAGGTGGGAAGTGAGGCAGGCTTGACTATCTTGCTCTAGTGGTAGGATGTGGACCTTCAGTTAACTAACTTCTATCTAGGAGGTTCTCCCAGAGGTACTGAAAAGTGAAGGAGCCTTGCCTGCAACCCTCTCATTGCCATCCAGCTTGAGGGGTAAATGGAGGCAGTTCTTTGACCCAGGCTTGAACCAATTTGAGGGACTGCCTGGGTCCCTACTCTCCCTTCAAAGGAATTGTCACCAACTCCTGCCCCCGTAAAGCTTGAGGCTGTTGTGGGCAGGTTTTTGGACAGAGCACATGGGCAACAGAATAGCCTCTGTTCCCTGTCCAAAAAGGGACTTGTGCACATTGAAGTCACTAACTCAGTGCTGGCACATGGAGAACAAGTGGGTCATTAGTGTGCTCCCCAGAGGCAGGGATCACAAAGACTGCTTGCCTTGCAGCATGACTGCTGGCCAGGGCTTACTACCCTCCTGGCATCCTGTTGGCATCCTCTCCAGAGACAGTTGGGGTGGGTGAGGCATGAATGTGAGGTTTTAGAGATTTGTGAAATGGCAGGAATCCAAGCATAGTGCTTGGTCTGAATCCATGCCTCCTACCATTTCACAGATCATCATGTCTCTCTGCAGCCTTGTATCTTTCATTGTGTCTTTTGGGGTTTTGTGTCTTTTCTGATGTGGTAGGAAGCAAGATTGATCTCTAGCCATTTGACCCATTAATTTGGCGTGTATATGACTGTAGAACTCTCTACCCAAGAAAGTTAGGCTGGCCCCATCTCTTTTAAGCTTCAGCGGGGAGCCCAAACAGTGCTGTTCCACATGACATTCAATGTTTGAAAATGCTGTTTTAGCGGTTTTAAAATTGGATTCTAGGATGGCTTTTAGACTGCTTTTAGGAGTTTTTAAATAGCATTTCAATGTGTTTTTAAAATGTTTTATCTCTGTATTTTTTTAAAAAATGGTTTTTATTTGTTCATTGCCTTGGGAGACTTTGTGGGTTGGGAGGCAATACAGAAATACTTAAATACACACATGCACGCATGCATAATCATATCCATAGTCAAACCAATAGAGTTCGCCCTCCACATTTGCAGATTTAACTTTTGAAGATGTGATTATTCATAGATTATTTGCTGCCCCCTCTGCTGCTACCCTATGCCATTTTTAATAGTGACTGCAAGCCTCATGAAACTGAGAGAGTCTGTGAACACACAGTGAGCCTTGTCAGTCCCTATTCAAAATGGCATAGGGCAGCAGTGGAGGCGATGGCAAGCATTGCCAGATGCCTGCTTCTGCCTTGCAAAGGAACCCCACCACTTTGGAGGAATCCGTGGTGGGTTCAATCCATGGGTCATACTTTTTTTGTGAGTTAAATATGGTTTGGAGGGCCTAGAGATATTCATGGTTTTTCCACTTTTACGGGGGTCCTGCCTGTGGAGGGCCAACTGTGTATCTTTCCTTCTACATTGTTAGAGCTTACCGGATCTCCAGTGTCATCATTGAATATTATGAATGATTTTCCAACGTTAATGAAAATATACTTTCTGCAAATTATTCCAGTGTTAAAGCAGTTAACATTTTCTATGATGATGGAGAAACTAGTAATTGAGAAACTCTACAGAAAAGGGGAAAAGCAGACCATTAAACTTACAAAGAAATAATGAAAACAAACATACCATATTCACTTGATCAACTGTCCACCTCACCTGCTAACTCCCACCTATCTCCCTCTACACCTTTCTGCCTCTAAAGATGGAAAAGATATAGAGATGGTTGGTGATATGATGTAACAGATAGGAAGCTGCCACACCACTCATCAGTAACCAAAAGAGCACTCACACTCTTGCACTGTGTTAACTCAACAGCCTCTTACTGGCAGGCACAGCAAGGTGACAATGGAGGATCTAGATGGAGAAATTTATCATTTTTGCATTCTTAACATTTGCACTTTTAAAACCTTAGTTTCTTCCTTCTGAGACTATGAAAAAAATGAATGCTGATAATGGTATATGCATGTTGATCTGCACTGGCCAAAATCAAGAGGTACAAGCTATTCCCAGTATAGAGAGGATCATGTTGTACCTGTGATATAGGTATTGAAAGTGTGGTACTCTCTGAAAAGTGGAGATTGAATTGGTGAGTTTTGTCACTCAACCATTTGTCCAAGGTCAGCTTGCAATGAGTCAAATGGAAAATTGCATATGTAGGCTGAATTATACAATATATGATCTGGATCTGTACAGCTGTCAATTCAGTTTAGCAATAAACTTGATGTGCAAATTCATGGTTATCATTTTTTTTTGTTATCTTCAGTCTAACAGAGACATAAATAATGAGCAGAAGGAGAGTTCACAAACTCTTGCTTTTTAATATCTAAGAGCAACAATTTAGCATGGCAGTTAGTAAACTTAAGTTCTGCTATAAGCAACAAAAGAACAGATTGCCTACTTGTAATTGTGGTTCTTCAGTGGTCATCTGTGCATTCGCACCTACAGGTCAGTCTGCACCTGTGCAGAGATCTTCAGAAGCTTTTAGATCTATGTTTTGGCAGTAGCCCCCCCCCTACACACACACAAGCTGTGTGTCCCTACCAAAACCCTATTCCAGTCTGCCAGCATGACACTTGGATAAAGGGATGGCATGAAGAGGGGGAGGAGGGTGGGTTATGTGAGTGCACAGATGACCACTTGAAGAACCACAGTTACAGGCAGGCAACTTCTTCTTCTTCATAGTCTCTGTAACTCACATATATGGGGGAATAGCAAGCTAACTTACTGAGGATTGTGGGTCATGTCAGGACCGATGATACAACTGCCTTACCAAAAGCTGCATCAGATTGGGACTGAGTATCCAGTGTGTAATGAGACAGGGGCATAGATTGTTGCCACCATGTAGCTATGTGGCAGAGTTCCAGGAAAGGAATCCCTCTAAGATATGCTGACGAGGTGGCCATTGCTTGAGTGATGAGCCATAACACCTTGTGGAAAAGGTTTCCCAGCAACTGAACAGGCAAGGTAAACAGCATTCGCCACCAGTGTGAGAGAAGTTGAGAGGAGACCGTCTTTCCCTGCTTATGTGTGTCATAGGTAACAAATAGACAAATCCTCCAGAAGTGTTTTGTTTGAGCAACATAGGAGTGCCCTTCTGACATTTACAGTATGGAGGGTGCATTTGTTTGAGCAACATAGGAGTGCCCTTCTGACATTTACAGTATGGAGGGTGCATTCAAGGTGAGAAGATGGAAACTGCATGAAGGTGGGAAGAACCAGTGGCTGACGGAGATGGAAAGTGGAGAGGAAACAGATTCCATAGAGAGGACTATCTTGTACCTATTAAAGCACAGGTAAGGGAGATCCACCCTTAATGTTGCCAACTCGCTGGATCTACAAGCAGAGGTGATGGCAACAAGGAAGCTTGTCTTCTAGGAGAGCAGGTGAAGATCACAGGATGCCATGGGTTCAAAGGGATACACCATAAGCTTGGAGAGGACCAACAAGAGGCTCCATGCAGGTAGCAGTCCTCAGTTAAGTATATGAAAATGTATACAGCCCTTCAGAAAAGTATTTATATCCAGGTGCACCAACAAAGAGGAGGCATCTTGTAGCTTAGAGTGAGTAGAGATGGCCACCAGGTAAACTCTTGAGTAAGAGCGTGAGGAATTTTAGCTCACAAAGACATAAGGAAGAGAAGTATGTGTTTGAAAGAGAAGTTATCTGGTGCAATACCTTCACTTCACAGAAAGGCAAGTAAGGAGGCATAGGAGCACTTCACTGACTGCTTCCAAGCCACAGACATGACTTCTCTGATGTCTTCTGAAAGCTCCAGAGAGGACAGTCTTTGCAATCTCCTTGACCTTTGTGATGACCCTTGTGAGGAGAGGAAAGCAACAAAAGGCATACAGCAGATGTTCATCTAATGAAAAAAGAAACACATCTCAAAGACAGCGCCTCAGTTTCAGAGATCCCTGCTGCAGAATTGAGCACACTGGGCATTTTCCGAGGACATGAAGAGGTAATTCAGGAGTGCCCCAATGGGAAAAGAGGTGATAGAGGGATGAGTCCATTTTCCACTTGTGGGAGGAGGTGGTTATCCAGCTAAGATTGTTGGAGAGGACATTGCCAACACCTTACAGATGCATCACTCGCAGGAATATGTCCCTGCACAGGTACAAGTCCCAAATCTGAACAGTAAGCTGGAGCAGAGTATATTAATGCATGCCTCCTTGCTTGTTAAAGTTTCTACTGGTTACTGTTGTGTTGTCCATAGCCACATTAATGTTTCTGGAACACACAGAAAGGACTTTCCAGATTGCAGGAAGTTCCAAGATATTGATATGACATGACATTTCAATGTCAGACCTCCAACCTGTGACCATCTGGTCTAGGGTGTGGGTATCCCAACCCATCATGGAAGTGCCTGTGGTGAAGAGAAGAAATGGCACAGGTTCGGTGAAAGGCATGCCTTTTACGGTGTTGAAGAGATTGGTCTACCGTTGAGGGTGTGAAGAACTGAGCAAGGTACCAAGAGGAACATGCCTAGACTATGCTGTTCTGGATCAAAGTGATCCAAAACCCACTTTTGTAGTGGTCTCATCTGGAGCCAGCTGAAGAGGACAACCATAGTAGTCACAGCCATGAAAACAAGTAGGACCTGAATAAATCTGACCTTGGCATGTCAATTTCGCAAGATCTTTAGTATGTCTTTAGGGCAAACACTTTGCAAGACTGAAGGGAAGGACACAAAACTGAAAATGCTCTAACCTGATATAGAAGTGGTGGAAATATCTGCTGGAAGGGTGGAAACTGATATGGAAATGTGCATCCTGTGAGTCTGAAGAAAGGGGATAATTTTCAACAGAGTGACTATCCTGAACTGCTTACAGGGTCATCCAATGGGGAAATAGGGTTTTTATTCCCCCACAAGTGGGTCTAGGGAGGAAATAGAAGGATCATCCACTCTAGAATGAGAGTGAGATTGTGGCCTAGAGATTGTGGCTGTAGGATGCCTGGTTTGGGAGGTATGGAAACAAGCAACTGATTGAGATGGGGAGTGGGGGGTACTCTCTCTGTGGCAGTCCTCACGAGCCACATAATGGTCATGATACAGGTTCCATCTAGAATGGGGGGCATGTATATATAGTGAGTAGATGTCCTAGTAATAGGGTGTAGAATGCAAATGGTCTCCACAATAGCAGTGGTGTCTCGAATCCCCCTGTAAGAGTAGGGTGAGGAAGGGAAATGTTAGAATCAGGCTTGAGAGTTTTCTCCGTATCAAGACCTACTTCAGTATCAAGAGGGAGTGTAAGGCTGTGGTTCCCAGTCAACTTCAACGCATCCCACCATTCCAGCACCAGTCACCCTTGGTGTTGAATCTGGGGCCTTCTGCAGATGGCTGAGAGCCAGAAGGATTTATCCAGAATCTCCCCTTCCAAGCTAACAATTTGGACCTCATCAGAATGAGCAGCTATCTTCCTAGCAATTCTCTGCAGAATAAGGCTAGGGGAGCAATGTAGAGACACTGGAGAAGTTGGGATATGAAATGAAGATTGCAGAGGCTCTTGAGTGGAAAGTCCCAATGTAGCTGAGTTGGGAAGGGGTGTTGAGGATCAGTCGCCAGTCCTTATCCTTTGTCTTCTTCATCTTAGGCTCTACCATGGCCATAGAGGAAGGCTGTTTTCTTTCAGCAATTGCTTCTCTAGAAACTTCTCTGGAGTGTTCAGAACATCTCTAGATTTCTGCACCCTGGAAGCAAACTTAGGGGCTTCTCGGGGCTAGGGGCACTGACTTCTAAATCGAGGAAGCGTGAGCAGCCACCACAGGAGTCTGGCTCAATGAGCAATCTAGCTGATGCTCCGTAGCGAAAGATGGACAGGAGCAGCTAGCCACTAAGCCATATGAAGTAGCTTATTATGGGCTACAAGAGCCATAGTCTGGAGGGCTCCCACTGAAATGCTTTAAGACAGGAAGATCTATTATGCCTCACTTACTGCATAATGGTCTGGCAATATGGGCATGAGTCAACCATGTGGTCCTCACTCAGGCAGAGGAGACAATAGACATGACCGTCACGGGCTAGATACTTCTTGAAGAAACCCTTTGGGGCCATAAGTCCCTGGGAAGAGAAGAAGAAATGATGATGCAGAGAATGCCAAAACTCTGAGACTTCCTCATGATCCTACTGCAATGGTGGATGAAAAGGAACTGTGTTTCAACAGGAATGCATGGCTCATATGTGTGCAGATTAGGGGTTGGGGCTACATCAAAAATGCAGCTCTAGAAGCTTCTGAAGATCTCTGCACAGCTGCAGAATGACCTATATATGTGAATCACATAGACCACAAAGAAGAATATACATGTATTTTGATCATACTCTAATTAGACGAACCAGATCCCATCTGATCTTGCAAGCTAGGCAGGGTCAGCCCTGGTTATTATTTGGATGGGAGATCACCAATGAATACCAGGTACTGTAGGCTATATTTCAGAGGAAAGAACTGGCAAAACCACCTCTGAGTATTCCTTGCCTAAGAATACCCTATGAAATTCATGGGTCACCAGAAGTCAACATACAACTTGTAGGCACATATACACACAATACAAGCACACACAACTGAAAAGTGCATTGATATCTATAAAATGAAGTTTTGTCTTCCAGCAGTGCTAGTCATTAAAATTCATACAATAGACCTTAAAATCCAGAATCAACAAGTTTGCCAATTTAAAAGTATTACCTTAACAAGGTAAACCTTACAATTGCCGATGTAATCAAATGAAAGCCCATCAAAAGTTCTGTAATGGCGATCTCCATATGTAGTACACATTGATGGACATGGGTGGAAAGTGCACTCAAATGATCCATGATGGCAGATGCTGAAAAACAGGAAAACCAATTGTATCAGCTGTAGCCATAATCTTAGCATGTCTTATTAATGCTAATAAACTCCAAACAAAACATTAACATTATTTGCCTCCAAGATATTTGCACTCCTTCTCATCCAGAGTGCCTGTATAAACACAAAGCTCTTATGCATACAGTCTGTCTGTACATTTCAGTGAGTTGGAGAGGATCTACCAGCATAAAGCAATGCACTCACAAAACAGTTAGCTCCTTAGAAATGGGGGTACAAGTGGGGGTTACACCAGAGAGGAGTACTCTGTACATTTACTTCCATTTCCAGGGCAGATTGCTGGACATAAATGAATTCTGCAATGACAGACAGCAGTGGTATCATGGCAGCTCAATTTAGAAGTAATGATTTGATCTACCCAGCTGACTATATGCTGAATTTATGTTATGTAAGAAATAAGGCAATAATGCAGCACTTTATGTCACTAGAAGACTACTTTATTGTAAACATATTCTACTTATTAGCAGCACAAGTTATCCTGAAACTGTTCTCGTAAGTACTGCACACTCCATTCAAACAATAATTTTAGCTTATTCAAATCCTCATTCTAATTCACTTATGTGAATTAAAAATCATTTTAATTCACATAAGTGAATTAGAATATGAAAATATTTTTACTATAACAGTGACCAAAACATCTGAGTAAAATATTTTACAGGTCTTTTATCCACAGAGGATATATTCCAAGACCCCCTGTCGATACCTGAAACTGTAGATAATAGGGAACCCCATTATTTTCTATGAGACAAACTCCAGAAGTTGACCACAGGATCACACTGGAGGACCCAGAGATGCCCAGAGAGAACCTATTTTTTCAGATATGGATAAGTGAAACCATGGATACTGAATCAGTGGATATGAGGTTTGACCTGTACTTCAAATATAGGTTTATGGGGGGGTGGAGTTGGTAACTAGTGCTATTTGTCAAAAATACTGCATGTGTATCTGAAAGGAGTGATGCACTCTCCAATAAATGTGCAACCTGCAGTACAAAACATATGTCCTTTCCTGCTGGATATGATGAGAAACCAGGTAGACCATAATCTGGTTGTGCTTCCATTTCTCATGTAATTATTTATTTATTTATATCCCACATTTTCCAGACACAGTCAAAATTAAAATAGAAGCACTTATAGGGGAAAATATATTAAAATTATTATTAAAATACAGTTAAGGTATCCATAGCATTTAAACCATTTAAAACAAAGCGGCTGAAAGACAAAAGATAAAAGTCAGCAAAAGAGCACATTATTAAAAGTCCTTGCAGTAACTTCCTAGAAGTCTGTTGGGAAAGAAAAGTTTCATTTGCTGGCAGAAGGACAGCAAGGACGGAGTCATCCTAGCCTCTCCAGGGAGGTAGTTCCATGTGAATTATGATATATTACACGCAGGAGTTCTGTGGTCCTCCAGTTAAACTGCAGCCCCCAGCATTCTTAACTATGGTCTGCTGGGACTTGCAGTCCAACAACTTCTTGCGAGCTGCACAATTCCAACCCTTGATAGCATTAAAAAGTACAAAAACAGAACAAATAAATGTAAAGGAAAAGTTGAAAACATTCAGCCAGAAAGAAACTGTGGTCCACCTAAGTCATAGATATGACATCCAAAACAAGTGCTATATTGAATTTCCTTTTATAGCTGGTGTTATTTGAAACCAATGCAAATATTTACAAAAACTGCATTTCCAAAAAAATAATAAAATGAATCCTTCCTTTCATATGCAATGACTGTATCAAAGGATATTAATTAACTAGAGCTTCAATCTTTGCTCTTTCAACATTAGCCTGAGTCACAAACTCCATATAACAGAGATCAATAACAGCACACATTTATATTTTACCAATCTCACATTGCATATACTGTAAAACATATTGAACTTTTATCTACATGTAAGACCTGTTGGAGATTTCTAACATGTTAGGGGGCAATGATTGGAAGTGAATACTTCCACATACATTTACTAATTGAGAGACAGACAAAAAGAAATACTAACAATTTTGATATCTTCTTGCACTGGGTGTAGTTAGGGATCAAGTTTTTAGTCTTCTCAGCTAATTTTTCCCCCCTTTTGAGCAGGAAGAGGGAAAAACCATTGCCTCATATCTTTATAATTTCTATTTCCCTTAATAAAAGGGAAGATAACGTGTGCAAACAATCACTGAATACTATAAATGTACAGGCTTTGGGGAACAAGGGTAGTAACCCGGGATCGCTTTACCTTCCTGCAAAGTAGAGGTGGCTTGTAAGTCGCTTCATCAGACGGCCAAAAGGCTACAAATGTCTTCTAGAGCAGATATTGAGAACCTGACAAGAGGCAGAGGCAGTCAGTCAGCACAAGGCTGGAGTGGGCAAAGACATCCAGACAAGGCATTGACTAGTGCTGACTGGAACAGCCTGGATTAATGGAGGCTCTGTAGAGCTTTGTGGAAACAAGATGGAACAAATAGACTAAACTGAGATAAGGGATAAGATGAGATGAGATAAAATATGGGATTGGATGAAAAAGTTAAAGGAGTTAAAGCTAGTGCTGTGCAACTCCTTGATGCATGACTTTTTATGGTGGTTGCAACACTGCACAATACTATTGTTGTCAGCTTGGGTGATAGAAAGAAGCAGCATATGGAAACACCAGTTTGTCATCTTTGGCCTTCTAAATTAAAAAGTGCTTCAAAAAATGGTACTATAAATAAGATCTTTCTTATGAAAGCCTGCAGAAGCATAAACTACTGAGAATCAGAGACCAATTTGGCCGATTCTTTGTTCTACAACTCATGTTATAATTTGCTTGTCGTTCCAAAAGACCTTGGTTTCAGTTCAAAATATTAATAGGTAAAGAGACAGAAATATATATGAGAAAAGGAACCAATTTAAGAAAAATAGTTTAAATTACACTGGACTCTTTGAATTAAACTACACATTTATGTGCTATTGCATATATAAAGAAGAGGACCCTGTGATTTTTCTACAAAAAAGAAGAACAGCTTTGGCAGAAGGGAATTTAAACTGGAGAGCATTGGAGAGAGACTGGTGCTTGACCTTTCTCCTGCATCAAATTGGTCCTATGGCTTTTCTCCCATGAAGTTTAAAATGTGTGCTTCCAGATAGGGAGCGGGTGCTTCTTCCTAAATCATTCATTACACCTCTGAACATTTTATGGGCTAGCATAGTCTTGTGGTTTGAACATTTGACTACAGCTCTGGAAAGCAGGATTTGAATGCCTGCTCAGCCATGGAAACCCACTGGGTTACTTTGGGCAAGTCACACACTCTCAGCCCCAGAGGAAAGTAATGGCAAACTGCCTCTGAACAAATCCTGCCAAGTAAACCCCATGACAGGTTCACCTTAGGATCGCCATATGCTGGAAATGGCTTGAAGGAACACAACAACATGAACATTTTAATTTTTATTCATTGCTATTCATTATTTCCCCAGTCCATTATTAGTAACCAGTCCGTTAAAGGTATTTTCAAAAATGTATTTCAATAAAATAAGTTCCATTTAAATACCAGAATATTGTTGCTAATATTAAAATGGGGGGAAACAGCAAAGCGGAATCATTGTTATTGTAGTGGGATATCAAGTTTTAAAAAATGTTGACACTCACCAGGTATGACAAGAAGAAATTACTTTGTCCCCAGGAAAATACTCTTTCCCTTTCCAAGAACATGGGCATTCATCTGGTTTGAAGCATGCATCTCCATGTTTAACAAGGCTATAAAAATATAAAATAGAGTTCATTGTCAATTGCATTTTCTTTTACTTCTTCCTTCTCTAATTATATTCCTGGCTGCCACTGGAAAAAAAAAAAGTCCTACAAATCCTGCCTCACCTTATTAAAGATGTTGGACCAAGTCTTGTTACCAGAAAATATCTATCCATACCTACTTTACAGGAATAACCTTTCCCCTGGAGCACCTCCCATAGGAGAATGTTTCGGGGGGGGGGAGTCTTCTAGATTAGAAAACAAAATCAGAAATCAATCAGTGAGCATTCATCTTTTGGTGCAAGATAATCAGTGCCAGTGTAACAAATTCAGCTTTTTACAAAGTGGCTCACAAGATTACCATTTTGTTCAATGCCTTGACATAAATGGCACCAAAGGTTTCACAGGAGCACTTTTATCAAAAGTTGAATTAGCCCTTTGTAAACTGAGCTGAGCAAAAGTAGCCAGGTTTTCCTCAACATGTCTGCTTTTTCCAAATAATTTTTCAGTTTCTCTAGTTATTTCATCAAGAAAACAGCAGCATATTTAGAAAACACACAATTTATCTTACATCTTATAATGTTATTTAAGGCATATGAAGCATTTCTGTAGAAACAGCTGTTCTGTCAGCTTTTGGTTGGGGGAAATGAACTACAAGACTGAAAATTCCCACTGGTTTGAGCTACCAACTAAATAGGCCACATTCAGAAAGAAAGAACATCACTTTGACAAGGCAAGACCAAAGTGCTAGTTTCATCTCTGTAATATTATCCTGCATAAAACAAGTGTTAACAGCTTTCTCTCTTGAAAAGCCAAGCAGCCAGATTGATTTCAATGATCTAAGAATTCATAAAAACAAAATGCCATTTGGATGACAAATGCCTTTTTTTATACATGACTGCCATTATTTCTAAATGTCAAATTTTTGATATGCAGCCTGCAGATAACTGAAACAACACACCTGCTCACAGATCCTACAATTCAGCCAGACATGAATCAATTTCACTGGCACTTCAATGATGTACCATACTGGCATCTTCAAATAACAACCACTACTATCAGTGATTGGTATCCCTACGCACATGAGTGCATTCACACCCACACAGTGGTGAAACTGAGATGTATGCAATTGCACAAAAACATTTCACCAAGATTTTTCACTAAGGACCATTTTCTATACTTTGAAGAAACAATGACAGAGGAATAGTCAATGACTCCTGTACAAATTCATATGTAAAGCAGGATTAGACATGGAGTAAGGAGGCATGAAAATTGAAGAAAGGAACATTAACAATTTAAGATATGTAGATGACACCATATTATACTAGCAGAAAATAGCAAAGACTTGAAAGCATTACTGAAGACACTCAAGGAAGAAAGTTTAAGGGCAGGTTTATAGATGAAGATTACAAAAATAATGACCACAGATAATTTACATAACTATAAAGTACATGATGAAGAACTTGAAATAGTTCAAGATTTTCCATACCTTGGCTAAGTCATTAATCAGAATGGTGATTGCAGTCAAGAAAGAAGAAGGCTAGGACTTTGAATGGCAGCTATGAAAGAACTAGACAAGATCCTGAAGTGTAAAGATACAGTCTTGTGAAAAAGAAAGTACGACTTCTTTGAATTCTATGGTTTTACATATCAGGACATAATAACAATCATCTGTTCCTTAGCAGGTCTTAAAAAGTAGGTAAATACAACCTCAGATGAACAACACATGATTATTCAACAAATCATGACATGGTGTAATATGTCATGTGCTTTTGTTCATCTGAAGTTGTATTTACCTACATTTTAAGACCTGCTAAGGAACAGATGATTGTTATTATGTCCTGATATGTAAAACCATAGAATTCAAAGAGGGTGTACTTTCTTTGTGCCCATGACTGTATACAGTTGCCCCCTATATCTGCAGAACCAATATCCATAGTTTGAGTTATCCATGGCTGAGCAAAATGGGGACACATACCATAGAGCTGCACTGGAAAATGCCTACACAGATGTCCTCTCTAGGAACTGCTAGGTCCTCCAACTCAACTCTATGGTATGTTTGTAACAGAAATCCTTTATTTTAATAGTGTTTGCTATTATCTACAGTTTCACATAGTAAATTCTAGAATGTATCCCCTGTGGATATGGGGAGTGACCTGTATCATTGAATACTAAAGTTAGGATTGTCCACACCATCATATTTCCAATTTCTATGTATAGCTGTGAAAGCTAGACAGTAAAGAAAGCTAATAGGAAGAAAATCAATTCATTTAAAATGTGGTACTGGAGGAGAGTTCTATGGATATTGTGCACTGCTAAAAAGACAAATAAATGGATCATAGAGCAAATCAAACCTGAATTCTCCCTAGAAGTCAAGATGACTAAACTGAGGAGTTTCATACTTTAACACATCATGAGAAGACATGACTCACTAGAAGAGGCAAAAATACTTGGTACGGCAGAAGGCAGTAGGAAAAGAGGAAGATTGCATTATAGATGGATAGACATAGGAGATTTTCAGGCGGGGTAAATAACCCCTGCGGAGATCGGGAGAGAAATGGAGCTGTTCCGCTGCCAGCGCTCCATTTCGCACACCACTGTCCTTCTCTCTACCTCCATTTGCTCTCCCTCCATCCTGCTTTCATTTTCCTTCTGCTATTTTCTGCTATTTTTTTTACTAACAAAGAACTTCAGTTAGTAAAAAATAGCAGAAGGAAAATGAAAGCAGGATAGAGGGAGAACAAATGGAGATCGAGAAAAGGACAGGGGTGTGCGAAATGGAAAGCTGGCAGCGGAACAGCCCTGTTTCTCTTCCAATTTCTGTGGGAGTTATTTCCCCCATCTGAAAATCTCCTCAATCAAGGAAATCTTGAGTCTACAAGACCAGAGCAGGGCTGTTGATGATAAGGTGACTTGGAGGTCTCTCATTTACAGGGTCACCATAAGTTGTCGACTTGATGGCAGTTAATAACAACAACACGTGCATAAAACTCCCTTCTGAACGCATTAGCAGTCAGGGGAAGAACAAGACAGTCCTATTTCCTCTGCTACATCTGCTTTAGAATATCTGACACGATCCTGAGTTTATACAGAATACAATCAGAGTTCTGTAAAAATCCATTTTTGTCAAACAGCTCTTGCATTAGCTTTTTTCTGGATAACGAGAAGGGTGCAACAGTTTTACTCCATAATTATGTTATTTTTAACACTTCTTTACTTTTAGTTCAAATAATTCCATTTAAAAACAAGGTAAAAAGAAAATGTTTCTTTTCATTTCAGTACAGTTTCTTCATAAACATTATAAATCGTCATCATCATCAAGTTATAGTTTGCATTTCCTTCTCAGCCCTGGTAGTCAGGTGGCTCACAAAAATTAAAACAGATACAGTAGATTATTTACATTACATAGAAGAGTCCAACATAAAGGAACAATTTTTGTCTTACTAGGAATCATTTTTACATACACTTCCCAGCACTCTTTTTCACCAAACTGCTTTATGCTAACTTTCTTGCATGCTGTTTCACCATAAATTCCTGTTTGTTTCACCACACCTACTCCTTCCCTAACCTACAGCTATCCCCCCCCCTTCTTTCTCATTAGACAATGTACTGTATTTCATTGTGGACAAGTATTCTAAGTAAGGTTACTTTTATATGCTTTACAAAGAAGACTAAATTTGCTTCTTTCTGCTGCTAAGCCCTGTGTAAGGGGACGTGGGACTGATTATTGTTAATCTTCCTTGCCAATTACATTACTCTGCTAGAGAAACCACTACAATCACTCATTTCCCAATAGTTTCATATGGCAAATGAGTTGTCTGAGTTAATGGCCTCTCTCACAATTGCACTGTGTCTTGTCTACTTATCTAGCTTTATGCATAAATACAAGAACAACTGCAATTCACCCATGGTGAACTCAGCCAAAACCACTTACTATATGACATTTATTACAAAATGGCTTAGAATTCCATAGCTATTCTTTTTATTAAACTCCAGATGATAAAAAGTAGGATTGTTTTCCTGGTCTTTTGGTGAATGTTTAGGTATGGAGTAACCACCCTAATATAAGGTAATAAATAATGAGAAAGGATACAGGATATACAGTATTCTGGATTAATCATTAACAAAGTAGCATGATCTTACAAGTTGTATCTTTATAGTTAAAACTACCTGGGATCAGATTCTCAATATTTTTGTCTTGAGCAGAGATGTGCACACTCTGGGAGTCATAAGGCTATTTTGTGGTCCTTCCCACCTGAGGCAGGCTACACTGCCAGAATTTTTGTGGATCCAGTAGTACGGTAATATATCAGGAACCTGAAGTCACTTCCAGGCAGCTATGGGAACTACTTTTTGCTGCTTGGGGTGTGGGGCAGCATTTTTAACAAAAAAAAAATGCATACTTCACCTTAGAGCCCTGTGCTAAGAAATTGAAAAAAGCCCAGCTACTAACAGAGCACAGATTACACCTTGTATATTTTTCTCTTCTGTGATACTTCTTATAGTTATTAATTTTTTATAATAAGTATATCTTGTCCTATATCATGGGATCATGGGCTTAAAATCAGTTTAAACAGTTTAAAGTGGAAGTGAGCATCCATGGAAGGCTATGGCGGAGCATTAGCCTCCCGCCCCCCCCCCCGGGAAACCTTGGAGATAATCAAGCTGCCGGACTCACCCAGTGGCCACGGGGGCCCTTGCCAGGACTACAAATGGCCGCCAGGTGAGTCCAGCAACTTGTTCACAAGTTCATATCCTACTGTAGGGGTAGGAAACGTGGCTCTCCAGATGCTGTTGGACTTCAGCTCCTATAAGCATGAGCCCATATAGCCAATGATGAAGTAAGCTCTAGTCCAACACAGTCTGGAGGACCATTCATTCACCATTCTTGTCCTACTGTTTCTTAGCATGCTGTTAAGGAAGTGGTACTCTATACCCATATGACTAGCTAAAACAAAGCTTGGATTAATCTTGTATTACGTAATGAGAAAATCTTATATCACTTAATGAGAAAAGACAAATTAGTAAATTATAACAACCATATAAGCTGTAATAATCAGTTTATGATTGTGGATGTGTAACTTCTCTTTAGTAAAAACAATTGAACATCAAACAAAACAATTAAAGAGGCTATTAAAGAATTAATGACCTAGTGATTGTGGGGAGGCACAATTGCAATATGCATTATTCAAATGTTTAAACTAAAAAATGTATAGGTTTGTATTAAATGTTATTCAAATACTACACAGCTTTAGTCACTTGCAGAAGCATTGTGCAAGCATCAAATCCAATATTTTGATTCTGTTCGTGCAAGTGCTTGCACTAGCCAATTCACAACTATTTATTTATTTTATTTTATTTATATTTCTACTGTATATGGCCTACCAGCCTACAAGGGCTCCCAAGGCAATGAAGAAATAAAAAACAATTTAAAAAATACAAAGATAAAAATATTTTTAAAATACATTAAAATAGTCTTTAAAAACTCCTAAAAGCACTTTAAAAACCATACTAGAATCCAGATTTAAAACAGTTAAAACAGCAATTTCAAATATTGAATGCCATGCGAAACAGCACTACTGTATTTTGGTTATTCACTGAAGCTTAAAAGAATGAGGCCAGTCTAACTTCCTTGGGTAGGGAGTTCTATAGTCAAGGTGCTACTACAGAAAAAGCCCTGTTACGTGTACCCACCAGTCTAACTTGACAAGATATTCAGACATGCAACAAGGCCTCCTCTGAAGAGCTCAAGTTTATGAGGAGGTCTTTCAGATATCCTGGCCCCCAATAATTCAGAGCTTTGTAGGTCAACACCAGCACCTTGAACAGAGCTTGGAAGCAAATTGGAAGCCAGTGTAGTTCTTGCAAGACTGGTGTTATATGGTCTTTAAATTGCACATCTGACACCAGTGTAGCTGCTGTGTTTTGCATTAGCTTCAGCTTCCAAACACTTTTCAAGAGCAATCCCTCATAGAGCACATCATAGTAGTCTAATCAAGAGGTAACTAAGGCATGAACCACTGTGGTCAGATCTACCTTCCCCAAGAAAGTGCTCAGCTGACACACCATCCGAAGCTGGGCAAACATGTTTCTGGCAACTGCAGCAATCTGGCTTTCTTGGAGCAGATCTGGGTCCAAAAGTACCTTCAAGCTGTGAACCTGATCTTTCAGAAGGAGAGCAATCCCATCCAGAACAGGTTGTGATCCCAATCCCAGGTTGGTTTTCCTACTAACCAGCAGTACTTCACCTACATCCAGTCCTTTATTGCATCCAGACAACAATTCAGTACTACTACAGCCTCCTTGGCATCAATTGTAAAGGAGAGATAGAGCTGGGAATCATCAGCATACTGATGACACCCAACCCCAAAGCCCCAGATGACCACTCCCAGCAGCTTCTTGTAGATGTTGAAAAGCATAGGGGACAATATTGACCCCTGTGGAACCCCACAAACTGATGTCCAAAAGACTGAACAACAGTTCTACAACAACACACTCTGGGAAGGTTCAGGCAAGAAAGACCAGAACCACTGCAAAGCAATGCCCCCAAGTCACATATCAGCCAAATGGCCCATGGATACCATGGTCAATTGTATACATTGCTGCTGAAAGATCCAGGAGGATCAACAGGGACACACTCCCCTTGTCCAACTTCCAGTGTAAGTCATCCACCAACATGACCAAGGCTGTTTATGTTCTATAACCATGCCTGAGCCCAGATTGGAGTGGATCCATTATGTCTTCAGATGCAAAGTCTTGCTTCTGCTTTTTGTGCCATCTCTAGCTACTAACAGAAAATGTATGCACTAGCAGAAAAACACAACCATTGAAATTTTAAAGCCTTTTAAAAAAAAGTAGCTTCTTGAATTTATGAAATATAATAATAATACTAATAATAATATTTTATTTATATCCCACCCCTCTACGAAATGCAATCGGGTTGGCTTACAACAATAAAAATATACATCCATACCCTCAATCCCACCCCACCCCTCATTCTGACAATTTCAATGTTTGTATCTGGTATGATAAGCTTTTTGATGTTTGTGTGTTTGTGCATATCACTTTCTACCACATTAATTTTTTATTGTGCACATTTGAAATGGAAAACAAAACAAAACCAAATACCGAACACTGCTGATAAACTACTGTGCATTTCACTCAGACAATAGAAGGGCACTGGTGTCACAAAAGGTGGCTTCAAAATTACATTCCTTCTGTGGCATTCTGTAATATTTTTTTTGGCTATTGATAAGAAACATTCTTGGATTCCATTGAAATCATTATTTTTTGTGTGTAAATTAGAAAGTGAATTTTTCCTTTTCTTTTCTAAACAAACATTTCAGGAATTCATTTAAGCTCCTTATTAAGTTATTTGATCCAATACACCAGCTGTTATTACAATGAGAAGCAATTTTCCTTTTGGGGTAAGAGGAAAAACCTAAAAAATATTAATTCCTCTTATTACTCAAGTTTCAGATAAATACAAGTAATGGTAGCAAGGTTTAAAATTAGATGGCGGGAGGAAAGAGGATAGTAAGAGTGAACTCCAGTATTTACCTCCCTCTAGCCAGTGTGGCATAGTGGTTTGAGTGCTGGACTACAACTCTGGAGACAAAGGCTTGAATCTCCACTCAGCCATGAAAACCCACTTGGGGACCTTGGGAAAGTCACACACTCTCAGTCTCAGAAAACCCTGTGATAGGGTCACCTTTGGGTCGCCATAAGTCACACAGCAACAACAAAGTGTATCATATGAGTTGAACTTAAAACCTCTTGGAGGTTGTCCCAGTACCTTAATTCCTACTACTGCAGATATGTACTCAGCTGACAAGGCCTCTGTTACAGCCAGTCTGGCATCTCAAAAGCTGAAAAAGTAGCTACTCAAGAGCAAGGAATTCTGGATTTTCTGGACTCTTTCTGGTTTCAGGCCTTTGTATACCTGACTGGCAACCTACACTCGATGAATGAAAGGGGAATGCTACCTGTTGATTTTCCTGTATCTCTTGGCAGCTTTCAAGACTATTGACTATGGCATCTTACTGGACCACCTCCGTCAGATGAAAGTAGGAGGCACTGTAGTGCATTGGTTCTGCTCCTATCTACAGGACCAGTTCCAGAGAATGGCACTGGGAGACTCCTGTTCAGCCCCAAGGACATTAGGCTGTAGAGTACCAAAGAGTTATACCTTGTCTCCCATGCCATTCAATACCTATATGATGCTGCTGGGTGAGGGCAGTTTGGGGACTGGGTGCCATCAATACACTAATGACAGTTCCCTCTACTGACAACAGGGTCAGCTGAGGCTGTGCATATGCTGGACTAGTGCTTGGAGGCTGTAACGGGCTGGATTATGGCCAGCAGACTAGAAATGAATCCCAGTAAGACAGAGGCTCTATGGACTGGTAGTTCTTATCTCTGGAAACTGGGTAAGTGACCTGACTTACATTCTATCTGAGGGAGCAGGTGCAAAGCTGGGAGTATTTTCTTTGTCAGGGAAGTCCAGGTGGACTCTCTGGCTAGGAGTCCTGGGGTCATCTTCAACTGTTCCTTCAGCCTTTCTTTCTTTTTTTTAAAGATTCCTTCATTATAATCTTAAAAACATACATCAAACATATTATAATCTTTCTTTTATATTAAATGATACATAATTTTCATCTTAATTATTAACATTAATTTGATTGTTCTCTATCCCCCTACAAGTGCTCCCCACCCCGAGGGCCATCTATACCAATTATTTATTCCATTTTCCAAAATTGTAATAATTCTCTTGGAGATGTATACCCCCTTTCTCCTTAAAAAAATATTCTATAAATGGCTTCCATATTTCATCAAAATTACAACTTTTCCATAATCCTTTTTTAATTTTCAATCTTCACGCTAATTTATCATTAATAACAATGTCCCATACTTCTCTATACCATTCCTCTATCTTATAATCCTTTTGTATCTTCCATTTTCTGGGTATCATTAATCTTGCTGCTGTTAATAAATTTGTAATCAGATCCTTCATAATTTGGGTACAATTAACCTTGTTATAAATTGATAATAATGCAATATCTAGACACATTTCTAAATATTGTCCTGTTATCTCTCTTATTTCATTAAATACCATTTGCCAAAATTTCTGTACATATTTACAACTCCACCACATATGAACATAAGTGACTTGTTCTTGACATCCCCTCCAACATAACATTGAGTAATTTTGATCTATTTGAGTGAATCTTACTGGTGTCAGGTACTATCTCCATACCAATTTATAATAATTTTCTTTTATTCTTACTGACATATTTTCCTTCAGCCTTTCTTAAATAACTGGGTAACCACAATAGTCCATGCAATGATAACTTCCTGATCAGACTACTGCTATGCATTCTATGTTGGGCTGCCCTTAAAGATCATTCTGAAGCTGCAGCTACTGCAAAATGCAGTAGCTGGACTGCTGACCAAACACTGTATAGAAACCATGTAACACCAGTATTTAAGCAATTGAATTGGTTGCTGATATACTTCTGTGTCAAATTCAAGGTGATGGTAATGACACTAAAAACCTTAAACAGTCTGGGACTTCAGTACTTGAAGGACTGCCTCTCCCTTTATACTCCTGTCCTCAAAACTGAGGTCTGCTGGAGGGGGTCTCCTCTTCTTACCATCAGCGGGGGCAATACAATATGAGAAGATGTGGGCTAGGGCTTCTGCTACAGCACCCCACTTGTGGAATACTCTCCCCTTACAGACTCAACTGACACCAATGCTGGTGTCATTCCAATGACAAGTAAAAACATTGCTTTTTACTAAAGTCTTTGAGCCTAATTATTTTACCCTGTCTTATTTTACATTGTTAAATTATATAATGTGTTTTTAAAAATTGCTTACATTTTCATATTGTTTTAAACTGCTTAACCTGATTTTATTATATGGCAACCTGAAATCCTTGGATATATGACAGCATATAAATACTTTAACAAATAAATAAAATAAATACATTCTTATAGCATAACTCACATGGGCTCAGCCCATTCCAAATCACGCTGAGAGGAATTCACCCATTCCTTTTCATAAGTCTCAGGATCTTACACACCTATTCAGAAAATGCATACACTAAAATACTGCTGATGTTAAACTTTATTAAAAAGAAGATATTGCCAAGATATTTCAAATGGCTTGATCTGTAGATACTACAATCAAACCTCATATTAAACAATATCTATGAAACTGTCTTTTCAGGAAAACAACTTCAGTTTTTGTACAGATGGATGTGTGATGTTGAAATGGTACATATTTTTTCTCTATAGCTAGATGTCATAGAGGACCTGCACATGCAAAAGCTGTCCATTCATTTCTATAGAGGAAAAGACTCTATCAACATATGGGGACTCCATTACACAAATCCATGCATCCATTATAAAAAGAGAAGACAAAAGTAGTCTTGTGGCACCTTTAAGACTAACCAGTTCATTTTTTACTTACCCATAAGGACATGTGCACCCTGAAAAGCAGGGAAGATGTGCAGAGACAGTGAGGTTTAGTAGCTGGTTTTCACATGTTCTCTCTCTGCCAAGTTCCATGGTTTGTGGCTCACTGCAGTTTGCATAGATTTGACCATCTGGACAGTCATGGACTTATAAAGAAAAAGAAAAACAGAATGCAAAGACAAAGCTCACATTCAGTTTTATAACGGATGCCTTTCTTCAACACTACAGGCTACTAGTCAGACTCCTTCAGTTTGAATGAATAATTCTGGAACTCAGGTCCCTCTGACCCTATGAGTAAACTGAGTGACAGGAGACTCAGGACAAACAACAGCAAGTCTATTTTTCTCACAATACATAATTAGCTTAGTGTCCAAAGATGTGGTGATGGTCACAAAATTAGATGGCTTTAAAAGGAGATTAGATAAATGCATTAAGGATGAGGTGATCAACATTTCCCAGGATTAGAGACAGTATGCCTCTGATTACCATTTCCTAGGCACCAACAGTAGGAGAGGGCTTTGTTTTCATCCCATGGTTGCAGGATTTCTGGAGACATCTGGCTGGCCACTGTAGGAAACAAGCTACTGTACTAGGTAGAACTTTGGCCTGGTTCAGCAGAGTACTTGTTAGATACAATTGTATGTATATATTATTCTCACTGATGTCAATAGATTCAAGAATATGCAGTCCATTAAGCCTGCAGCCTTGGTTTTCTTTCTTCAGGTCACTAACTTGTACAGTCACCAATAGCCTGCAGGTCACCTGAATTTAACAACTGTGGTTGTTTCCACAGTCATTAATGCTAACTTCTATCACTGGTAGTGTTGATATGACTCAAAAACATATTTAAGGCTGGCAGAGCAGGGGGATTCTTAGAGGTAGAAGGAACTGTGTCCCCCTCAAACTCCTGTAATAGTTAAGATGATGAAAGTATATCTGCACTGGGTCTACATGGCTCATGTTTTGCCATATACAAGTCATCAACATATCTTGAATTAATTTTAAAAAACAGTGTCATTGCAGAGAGCACTGTTTTGGCTTCATTGTCTTTATGTTCCCACTATCTCTGTTGTATTACAGGCTCCATAACCCTGCCACACTTCCAGCAAGAACAAATTTAGTGGCAATTACAGTTACTAAACCTATCCCTTTTCCAGATTTTATATATATACACACACACACACACTTGAGGCTTTTGGTAGGGATTCCTTTAGCTTTCACATACCAACATTGTCTTCTTCACAGTTCATTATTCCATCTCTGCAATGGCTGAAAAAATATAAGTTAGGACTGTCAGAACTTTTAGTCAATGTTCCTCACCAAAAAAAAGGCACCAATTCATACATGCTATCTTCTTGAAATCAGTTTTTGAAAGGTGGCACCAGAATCCCACTGCCCCTAAAGTATAGGTTGTCCCATCCCACCTTCTATAAATATGTCTATAAATAAATAAACATCAGAGCTGAGTAAGTTTACAAATACAAATCTCAACAGGAGCTGGAACAGTTAATGTTTCCCAACTCAGATATCCATTACTAATGTACAGACAGGCACCAAAAGTGAGAAAATCATGCAGTGTTGGGGCAAGGCCAGTAGAATGGCCCCACAGTCCCTTTCAATATGTGAAATTCCTTCATTCATCTAATGCATAAAGGAGATTTCTTTATGTTTTTATTTGGTTGCTATCTAAGGGGCCAAATACAGTAGCACGCCCGCATCCGCTGATTCGCCATCTGCTGATTCAATTATCTGTGGATGGCGACAGTGGGGGGAATGGATGGGGGAGGGAGAGGAGGAGGAGGAGATCTCACCTGCCTTCTCCCTTCGCCCCTGGGATCACCCACCCCCCCGGGATTGCTCCCATGAAGAGAATGGTGACGCAGGGGTAAAGGGGGGGAAGGATTAGGTCTGCCTCCCTTTGCCCCCAGGATCTTCCCCCTGGATTGTTCCCATGATGGGAATGGTGATGCGGGGCAAAGGGAGGGGAGGAGTAGATCTGCCTCCCTTCTCCTTTTGCCCCTGGGATCACCCCCTGGAATCGCTCCCATGGCAGGAATGGTGATGCGGGCGCAAAGGGAGGAGAGGAGTAGATCTGCCTCCCTTCTTCCTTTCCCCCTGGGACTGTCTCCCGGGATCACTCCCATGGCGAGAATGGTGATGCACAGGCAAAGAGAGGGGAGGAGTAGATCTGTCTCCTTCCTTCACCCCTGGGATCCCCCCACCAGGATCGCCCCCATGGCAGGAATGGTGACAGGGTGTTCACTATTATCCATGGATTTCATTATCTGTGGGGGCCTGGAACCAATCCCCCATGGATATGGGGATCCTACTGTAGTCCCCATCCTCATGTGAGACACAACATCTGAAACTATTATCCTTTGATGACCTACAATGGAATGACAAGACCAGACACAAAAAGTTGGGTTAAATAAGGGCCACTTTATTGATCTAGAATCTATTTACATCATATGATCCTGGAATAAGCAAGAGGGGGGAACAACCTGATGTAGGTTCAGCTGAGGCCAAGTGTCAACCTGTGACTACCTTTTCAGCCTTCCCTTGGGCAAAACAACTGACCCAAGTGGCAATCCAATAACTGGGTTGCTCCCCGGCTGGCCAACTTCTGGAAGGCAAACCCAGGGGGCTCCCACCCAAGCCCCACAACTTTACAACTGATAGCATCCCCCCCAGGTCTGCCTCAAGGACAGAGTCCTTCCCCTTCCCAGGACTCTAGAGGGGCAGTTCCAGAACTCTACCCTACACAAGGGTGCCAAGGTATACAACACAACTCTTGTTATCTCCCCCAGTACCTGCCAAGTGAAAGCCGACACCACCCATAGCCACTTGTCCAATCCCCCAGGTGCAGTGTGGGGTAGGCAAAAAAAAAAAACCCACAGTGCATGAGCAGCATGAGTCCAGACCCCATTCTACAGTTCCTCAATGAAACCACATTTCAACTTTCCCCCAAATTTCAAAATAAATTTGAAGGTGTTGAATGAGAACTGCTAGAAGTGGTAACATCTACTCTTGCATATGTTGATCTTTCACAAAGGATCATTTTATTCTATAGATTATAAACATATCAACATTGCCATTGGGTTTAATTTTCATTTTATTAGTCTATCAGTTCCTCTGTTTTGCTTCCTGTTCTAGTACTAGTTGTTTTTAAATCATCCTATCTGTAGGAAGTATCAGGCAATGAACTGCTTTCCTTAACGTACACATAAATTACTAACTTGTAATAATTATGCATAAATATACTCCCTTGAGTGGGACTCTGGATATAACTGCCAGAGATTAGGGAGAAACATAGACCACTGGTAGAGCACAACTATACAGAAAACCTCACTTTCTGTCTTGACATCTCCAGCTGAAAGATATCAAGCAGCAAGCACGGGAAGGACCTCTGGCAGAGGACACTGGAGAACAACTGCCAGTTACAGTAGACAATACAGGCCGACATAGATTGATTATATCATCTGATTCAATATAAGACCTGTATTCACAGGTCTCTCAAGCACCAAAAATATTGTGCCTTAGTGTGGATCCTAACAAACATTCTGTAACAGGGAGCATCCCCTTAGTGGAATTTCACTCACAGGACATTCCAACCAACAGAGGAGGGGAGTGGCCGTATTTGCTGATTGCTTATTTCCTAATGCAATCCTTTGTACCTCCCCAAAGAACTGCTCCATAAGGCTGAGGGACCTTCTGGACCATTGTAGTGCATATCATATCAGAACACTGTGAAGACTGCAAAGGGAAGGGGGAATCAATGAAGACTAACTCCACCTTCTTTTCTTCCAGTAGACTGGAGTAAATTCTTCCATTTGGGGAGGAGAATTCCAATCCTATGCAGATAATGTAAAGCTAAGAAACAAAACGTGCTCAACAGCTACATCCGTTACTAAACACTTATTTTACCAGACTGTAAGTTAGACAGAATTATCAGAAATAGACAACATTATATTGGATATTACCAAAAGTTTGGAAATAGCTTACCACTTTCCTAAAGATGTGATTATATTTTCGCCAGGTGGGTAGTCAATACCCTGAAAATAGCAGGGGCATTCATGCCTGTTAAGGTGGGGGGAAAGACATTTTGTTTCCAAGGAATCACATTTGTTATAAAGAAAGCACCAAGCAGCACCAGTGTTCTTTAAAGTGGCTATTGACTAAGGATGTAAATTATTGCTTATTCTGTTCAAACATATAAGAACAAATACTTTCAAAGGTTTTATTCTAACTGGGTGATATTACAAGAGATTTTGCTCATTTCCCACACAAAATACTCTGTTTTCTGAGACCCAGATATATTTTTTTTGCACAAAAAAGAATTTTTCAGTAAAGCATGCCGAAATATGAAAAATCTTTCAGTGATTGACCATTTTCTCAATGGGGGATCTCTGTACATTAAGACACATTCTCTTGTCAAAGACAAGGAAATCTGCATGTATTCTTTATATCCCTAGTTTTGACATATAAGCTATTCAACAACATTCTTGCACAACATCATATATTAGAATGCATTCCCATTAAGATCCAAGTCAAGGGAAGCAAGGTGCTTTACGGAAATACAAATAACAATACATACAGATAATGCACATTTTCCTTTCAACAGTAACACAAACTTTGCTTTAAATATTAGTAGCTAGATTCATTAAAAATAAATTTGTCTGCTGTTTCTCCCACAATGGACTCTAATCAAATTAGATGTAATGTCAGGCTCTAATCAAATTTTAGGGCTCCAATAAAATTAGCTGTAATTTCATTTTAATTTGGTTAATTAACCAACTCAGTATTATAGTATTACACAAGACAAATTACATTGTAACAATACTGAATCAGAATTCACTCTTTCGGATAGCACCCTAAGTTTTGGAGCATGAGGTATCATTGGCTATTTGTCATGACAGCTATATATAACCTTCTTTATCAAAGGCTATATGTCACTGTGACAATCACTAGAGTATCAATGGGGTGCTCATATCCTGCTTGTGAATTTCCCTGAGCCATCTGGTTAGGGATTGTGGGAACAGAATGCTAGACTAGGTGGGCCTGTGGTCTGATCCAACAGGGCTTTTCTTATGTTCACTGTCTCCTCAAGTGGTTGCCCAAGATGATGGCTCAATTACCTCAGTTTGGCACTTAATTTTGTATGGATTCCTGCCTGCTGCCCTGTACTGTTGCTTATGATACATTCAGTAAATGAGAAGCAAAAACATGGAGAACCTTGGAAAGACGATGATAGTGTACTAAAATGATACTTTCTTACACTTTGGTGTGAACTTGTGACAAAATTACCCAAAAAAAACATGATAACCTCATAAGCATCAACAATATACTGTACTGCTCAGATGCTTATATTTTCAGGACATGGGGTGAATTATTTGGGGAAGTGAATTTTTTTGCTATTTTTCTCAAATTATCCCCATTTTTCTGTTTCTGTAGTTCATACAGTTTATTTTGTGTGTGAATGCACAACCAATTTCTGCAAGATCTGACATATACATTTACAAAGTGATGTCAGCACCACAGAGTACCTACTGTTGCACACATCTGTCAGTTTTGATGTTCAGATACATTCCAGGTGGACAGGTGCAGCCTTCAACACAATCATCACTGCACGTCTCTGGCACAGAGAATGCTTGGCAGGTTCTACCGCAGGTAGATATACAGGTACTGTACTCCTTTGTATCTTCACATGAAAGAGCTAACCAAATGAAACAGACTTCTCATGTTACAAGCCAAGTGTATTTTAAAAAATCTGTTCTCAAAAGCCTGTTAACACATTTCATCCCACAGACTGTGGTAAAAGATTCACTAGGCAGGAATAGCTAATACCAGCTCCTGCCCAGGCTTATTCAAAAGTAAGTCCCATTGTATTCAGGGAAATTCATTCTCTGAAAAGCATGCACAGGACTACACCATTTACAATTTAGTTAGCACTAAAATCACACTTTTTGTATCCAGCAATGTACAAGTAGTTACACTTCCTGCTACAAAGAAGTCCAAATTATTCCTGGTGTCAACATACAATATAAACCAGAATTCTTTGTCTACTAACAACACCTCTTGGGTTCATTTTCCCACTGCCAACTTTCTGTAATTGATACCTTCAGATCAGTTTACATCCCCTTTACTTTGATAATAATTTTGACAGTGTGACAATTAAGAAGGAAAAAACAGGCAAAGGAACTTTTAATAAGACTAGCTTGAATCCATTGCTATCTTTCTAGTAACAGAAAGTCTTTTTCCCCCACTGGAAAGGTTTTTCCACCCTAGCAGATGGGCAATGCATAACAAAACTGATCTCAAATCTTTTCATCTGGGCAAAACTTTCAACAAGTTCCTTTTCAAGATTTTTCTCACAGCTCACTAAAACATGCATGCTGAGCTACCTGTACACTGTATATCCATCATGTTTCTAATCTGCTGATATAGTAATACCAATATATACCCCTGATATACAGTAGAATTGCAAGACATCTATAGCTAGGTTGTGGAAGAATTCATAGAGCAGCACTAACACTTTTCCTCCTCTACTCTTGGCTCTATAGATTCAAGTTAATGCATTCAATTCAGTTAACCAACAGGAGCCAATGAATTTAGATTTTAAACAAGATGCTAAAGAAAACTTTACAAATTAATTTCATGAAGAAAAATAACTTACCACATTCTGGGACATTGCTCCGAAAGTCTATCAGCACCCCAAATCTGTAGCACAGGTGGGCATAATGGGATAGAGCTGAGCACATACAGACCTGCCCACATTTACAGGTATCTCTTCTACACTGTTCAAAATAGGGGAGAGGACTCAGATAGTAATAGCATGGGGCAAAGATTTCTTTTGTAATGATGCTGCAAGCTTCTGCTGCATAAGTGGCTGTTAAAGTAATAGAAATAACCATGCTTTAGTTAGAAATTCGTTAAATTTAGTAGCATTGCAAAACCTTTGTTCTCAGGAATAAAAAAAAATCAACTTCTCTTGTCTGACAATGGAGAACTATATGTGCATATCATGGTCTGGTCTAACCACAGAGATCAATTTGTACAGCTTACAAGAATACATTTGTTTGATTTTTTTTCCTAAGGAAGTCTCAATTACAAATCACTATGAAAATTTATCTTCCTGTATCCGTATAGATAACTCATATTAATACATTTATAACAGGTATAGCCTGACTGTTTACTTTACTTGGATGATGTCTAATGAATTCCTCACTTTCTCTAGAAAGGGCTACTTAAATAACTCAAAAGGGGTATTTTAAAGCCCTGGCAATAATGAAATACCAAGTGCATTTTTATCACCTTTGCATTGATGAATATGAAATGAATCCATTTTATTATCACCTGGCCAGAAGCACTTTAATAGTGTTAATATTTATGAATAAATATATTACAGCAAATTCTTACAACAGGCTCTGATAGCACACAGCATCTCAAGGTATATTGGAGTACTAAAAACATGATGCCAGCTTGTTGTTACAAGGATACTATGCCAATACATATATTTGGGGCCCGAATGGCAGTTATATAGCAATAGCATTTATACTTCTATACCACTTATCAGTGTGAAGCACTCCCTAAGTGGTTTACTATGTATTAGCCAATTTCCCCCAACAAGCTGGGTACTCATTTTACCAACCTACAGAAGAATGGAAGGCTGAGTCAACCTTGGAGCCCTGTAGGATTGAACTCGCAATGTTGTGGCTGCATTACTGGCATTTAACCACTGCGCCACCAGGGCTCCTGTTAGTTATATCAATTGCATGTTTAATTCTATAAAGTTCAAGGTATTGTTCTCAGGTTTCAATTATGAGTTGTTTTACCCTCCCCCACCCAAATACCCCCATCAGCAATATATATCTGTTCTGTCTTAAAATTCACCTGCTTGTAGGTGGACATCACATGGATCCATTGGTGAACTATCATGCTCAGGATTGCAGGCTGATGAAGTTTTCCAGGAATTTCCAAAAAGCTGAGGTGTACTTTCTGGTACTCCAACTGGAGATCTTCCTCAGGCCCACCAAAACAAGAACAAACAATAAATAACATTGTGGAACAAATGGAAAGCCATTTTTTTATTGGGAAAATGGAGGAGGAAAATGTTTTGCTGCTTAAGTGATCCCATGTGAACATACATTTGAGCACACATCCAACTGCATTTCAGTTTAAGAGTTCTGGGATTCAGTTATGGGTCTCTTGCTTAATATGTAATTTGACTCTTAATTAAAAATTGATTTGAAAACGTTTTTAACTACATTGATTTGAAGAGGTTTTTAACTATGGGCTACTTTTAAAAAGCTAGGAATACTCAGCTGGTCTTTGCTGTGCAGCTTTATTCATCAAGAAATGAAAAGGGAAAGGATCCAGAGCATAAGTCATTGATCAGTTTGGCTGGATCACTTTAAGAACTTAGTTTACATTTTCATGCTGCCACAAATGAAATTAATCAAAATAAAAGCAATTAAACAGGGCAAGAACACCTCAGACATGTCTAAGATTAATTTGGTTCTTATTAATTGCTATGTCTAATTCTTAACCTGGCAGAATCTTAACTTAGCTTCAGATAGGAGAAATAATGGCAGTATGCAAGTGCCATATTCTCCAGTCTTCCAAACATGATCTGAGTGGTGTGATGGTTTTGAGTGTTGGACCAGGACTCAAGAAGAGCAGGGTCTGAACCACTGCTCAGCCATGGAAATCCACTGGGTGACCTTGGGCAAGTCACATTTTCTCTCAGCCTAAGAGGAAGGCAATGGCAAACCTCCTTAAATAAATCACACCAAGGAAATGCTATGATATGGTCATCTTGAAGTTTTAGTCAACTTGAATGCCCATAACAACAAAACAAACAACAACATGTACATTAATACTTCTTCCTTCCACTCTCCCCATGTGCACCCTTCTTAACAATCACATTTTCCTGTGTTGTGTAAGCTGGTTCACTGTTTTTTGAGTGAACACTGCAAATCAGGATTTCAAATCAGGATTTGGAAGCTTGGATAATATTGGAGTATGTGTTCAGCCTGCAAAATTATTAACAACACCTAAAAGTTTTTCCAGATGTAACAGTATAGAGACTCCTTGAGAAATCCAATGTTCTCTGCAGTTAGCTCTGCACAGAACAGGGACATCTGGATCTCAAGACAAGTTACTTTTCTGTTGCTAATGGAGTTGAAATTTTATGAATTACTCTTTACCCCTAGACCTCACATGACCAATAAGGGGAGTGGCCTTTGCCTGCATTGAAATCCCTCAATACCATCTTAACTGACAACATCTCAGACAGAATGTAGGCCTGTGACTCTAACAGCATCACCATTTTTCTCCTATATGATTTTTTAACATCTTTGTCTGGTGAAGAAGCCAGTGAAGCTTCAAAAGCTTGCATAATGTATTTTACGCATTAGGGTTGGCCCAATAAAGGTATCGCTGCTTACAGAGTTTGGATTTTGTTATGTTTCACAAGGATTATCAACTAATTTTCACAGGGTGGAGAGCCTGAAGAAATGTGGCTTTGTACTATTCAGAATGTATTATTAGATAATCTATAACTTGTGCTTAAGAATCCATAATATTTTAAGGGATTAAATTAATCTAGTCAGATCTTTTTCCAAGTGTGCTCTCCAAACATATGTTCTTGTTTAACACAATGACTTTGGGTTTTTGGTCTTCTTTGGCAATCGTATCTGTGTCCTTTTCATTATAACAAGAAGATTAGAACAAATTAAAATTTCAAACATATCTGAATATCTGAACCAACAATTAACACTTTGCAAGGTGCAAGATCTCTCATGTAATATATCTATTTTAGGTTGAGAATTTGGTTATTTTGTTGACATCAGCTCTCTAGCACAATTATGTCAAGCACATAAGAAATTCTATCCTTCTAATAAAGAATAACTCTTTTCTACCATGTTTGAAACACCCAATAGACAGAAATGTTTTACATATTAGTAGTCATGATGATAAATGTTTGTTTTTTAAAAAGTTGTAATGATACATACAAAAAGTCATCTTGGGTGTTTCCATTGAAGGTTCCACAGAGCCCTATAGTATCATCTTTCCATCTAGCATCAGCTTCAAGATAGAGTCTCAAACCATCTTGGTCATAAAGCATTTGTAATCCAATAGATGACTTTACTTGCAAAAACACAGAGGAAAGTTTCCTTATTTCAAAAGCATCTAGAAAACAAATATTAAAGAAAAACGTATCAATAGTAATCAAAATATGACTAAGAGATCATATTTTGTCTTTACTCTTACTGTTTTTAATACTTATGCAGATTGCCCCCTGCAAGCCATCTTTAAATTAGGCCTGAATACTACCCAAAATTATGCCCAGATGAAATATCAGTTCAGCTTTACTCAAACGATGAGCCCTCCACACAACAAAGTTGTTGTTTTTAAAGGTCCCATTCTTACAGACTGGATGCTGCCATAAGTACTCATCCCCACCAGAAGTCCCTCGCCTGGTAAACATGGGAAAGGAGGGTAACAATACTGAGGACTAACTGAGAGTTGGCAGCCATTGGACCTTTCCAGACTCTGTGATGAAATGAAGATTTGGCATATTATCACAAGTTTCTAGAATGTTTTTGAACATAATTACTCTTTCTTATTTAGACTGAAAGGTGTTTGTCCAGTACTAGAAGCCTCCCCCACCCATGTATGATTTTTAGTCCATCTTGCTCTATGAAAGAAAGTGAATGTACAACATTTATCTAGTGATGATTCAGAGCATGGAAGAAGAAATCAGAAAATGAACTATAAAGGGAAGAAAAAAATCAGAGTGACTTTCATAATGATTTACTGCACAGGAGTCCCTCACTTATTTGACAGGTTAGGGACCAAAGCACTGTCAAAAAGCAGAAATGGTTGAAATGTGGAACCTATAGTGCTCTGGGATCCTAACCTGTTGAGCAAGTGGGAGATGTCTGTATTGAACAGGGGAGGGATACCATTTTAAGTAAATTTAGTTTCTTTCTATTCAAGGGAGTGTTTTGGCTAGGCAGTGGCATGGGCTGAAGAGAACAGTTGAGCAAAAGTGGAAGGGCACACGCAGGCTTGACGGACATGCCTTGACCGGTGGTGGGCAGCCCTCCATTGACTGGATGGCTGGGGAAGAAGACCCAAACACCTCACCACCTTCACCACTGAGTGGTGGGAAGCCAAGTCCAATCAGAGGGGCTGGCTAAAAGACCTCACTGCCTGGGCTGGCTAGAGGTTCTCTGAGGTGGTGGAGGCAGCAGCAGTGGCAGTTTTTGTGGCTCACTTTATTCAGTGCTTTCCGCAGCCATGGAGGCTTCCACTCTGATGATTTCCCTCCCTGCCTGCTTTCGAACAGCTTCAGGTAAGGAAAGGTGATGAAAAAGGAACAGTTCCAAGTAAAACCTGGAGTGGATTCCAGTGGCCCCAATATCACTAAGTTTGTGCATCCACTCCCCCTCAAAAGTAAAAACCCACCATTCCCAACCCATTTGAACTGAGGAACAATCCTCCACTCTTTCGGCTCTTTTAAACTACTGTATAACCAGAACCATTAATTCCATGCGTGGTCAAAAGAGCAGACCACACATCGAATATGTGGGTTCCAGGTATAATTTAGAAAGGTAGAAAGAGTGGGTCATCAAAAAGCAAGTCATCAAAAAACAAGGGAGGCCTGTACACACATAATTTAAAACAGAGCATTTATAATTGTTACTGTACTTGAAAAATTATTATTCCTTACCATCAATATATGACAGATTAACTTTTTATCACATATACCAAAACATCTACTAGAGAAAAAATTGGGATGCATTTCTAATTGTTATTTTAATTGAAAAAATATTATTTCTTACCATCTATATATGGCAGATTAACTTTGTATTGATCGTATACCAAAACATCTCCTGAACGGGTCAGAGTCACTTGCCTCTTGGAATCTTGATTGAGAATAAGACTAATAGATTGGATACATGCTCCATCTTGATTCTGTAAGTAAGATGAAGAGTAGCATCTCAAAATAATTTGGTGAACCTCATAACACATCATTGCTTGGAGTCAAAGTAATATTTATTATAGTTGCTTATTTAAAACCAATTTGCAGGTACAGGTTGAGGATCCCTTATCCAAAATGCTTGGGACCAGAAGTGTTTGGGATTTTGGATTTTATTTTATTTTACTATTTTGGGAATATTTGCATATACATAATAAGATATCTTGGAGATGGGACCTAAGTCTAAACAAAAAATTCATTTATGTTTCATATATGCCTTGATCACCATATAAGGAAACAGAAAGCTTTTTAAGGCTATGAATAATGAGCATATAAGGGTCACATGTAACGCCTACTGAAAAAAGAATGAGGAAGTGTGATAAAAATAGTGAAACAATTAAGAAAAGTATTACGTGCACATGGAGAGAGCTGTGTGTAAGAAGGAAATATGATGAGTGCAAAAGGGATGTGGGTGGAGTATACAAAGAATGTGCTGGCTGCATGTAACAAGTAAGTAATGAAAGACTGCCCTGTATATAAGCTGTAACCAATGAAGAAAAGACATATTAGTAGACCAAACTAAATATAAGTAATACAAAGACACTCCATAGTTTGCTTGCTTTGTGAATTATTGCCAAGCACCACTTTCTGTGCAGATTGTGAATAAATAGCTTTGGTTGATCCAACACTGTGTGTTCATTGGCTCTCAGGCGCACTGGGCATGAACCCATCTCATTTAGGAGACAATAGCCTTATACACATAGCCTACAGGTAATTTTATACACAATATTTTTAATAATTTTGTGCATGAAACAAAGTTTGTGTGCACTGAACCATCAAAAAGCAAAGGTGTCACTATGAGTATCTCAGCCACCCATGTGGACAATTTTGGATTTCAGAGCATTTTGGATTTCCAGATAAGGGATACTCAACCTGTATATGAATTATAGACAATTGCTGCTCTAGTCTACCTCATTATCCAGTTCCATAGAACAATAAGGAGTGGATGTGACAGCTGGTGAATTGAAATGGTGAGAGCAGGATTGGGGAAATGTTCTGCTATCAAGCAAGTAATACAGAGGCAATCTATCAGGTAGAATGTGCATAACAGTGATAAGGAACAGTCAGAGATGACAATAAGCCACTAGACTACCTGCTTTTACACACAGGAAACCCAAATTCAGTTCTATGATTTCTTGTCTTTAAGTTGGCTCTGGAAAGTCACTATTATCACACAGTGTTTTTCAGCTCTAAGTTGATTGAAATTTTGACTTCAATAAAGTGGTCAACATGCACCTGTGCTGAGGAGATGGAAGTAGGCTTGTAGTAATCCCCAGTGAAAAAGGTCTTAAATGTACTACAGTTCCATCTGAAGTTATGATCAGGAAACCTACACAGCAAAAGTGAACTTCCTTTCCTTTCCCCTCCTTTTTGGAAGCACCATAAAAACTACTTTCTGCATAGATTGTCAATACATATTATTCTGTCTGTGTGGCCTTACAACCAGCTGCCAGGGCAAGTAATATTTGATAGCCAAGATTCTGTCTAGGAGTTGAGTGACCACGGGCTCTGCTTTACAGATGAGAGTTCTCTATCTGAAGGGCTGTCCAGGAAGAACTCTCTATTTGAAGGCACCTCTCTCTAAAGAGCAGCTCTTGCCAAGTCTGGTTTAAAGATGAATAACCATAATAAAGTAGAGAACAGAGGACTTTAATTTGCCCATCAGTCACTGTACCCAGAGAGCAGACTGAAGAAGCCCAAGAGTCACCTGGTTAAAATTTCTGCCATTATGACGTGATTTTATTTTTAAATCATACTATTTGTGGATCTAAGGGGAAATTCTAGCTCCACAGACAACAAACTCACAAAACATCTTAGTGGAGAAAATAAGGCCACAACTTTATTAATTACAGCTGCACAAACGGTTGGCCTTGTCATAGGGCCAGATCCAGGCTTCGGCCAACCCATTTGTTGGTAGATGAGCCTGTACCTGCTGGGTGGCCTCAGGGGTGACAGCTGCAGGATTCCACATGAGTGGATGCCACTTTGTGGTTTCCCCTGTCACTGGGGGTGTGGTGAAGCAAACACCCTCCCAGCAGGGCATTACTGCTGCTGTCTACACCTTCATTGTCCTGTAAGGGAACTCCTCCACTGTTTGTTGTATCTAACAAATTCCCAAATACCATCTTCTTAGATCCAGACCTGGTGCCAAACTACCTAAAACAAAGTTGTGACAAACATGTATGACCAAGATGAGTACAAAGGACTTAGGGAGGGTGGCTGGGACAAAGCTCTCAAACATACTGAGGCCCTGTTGCCAGAAAGCTTACTTAAATATCCAAGCACCAGACCTGAGTGAAAGCTTTCAGAACTTTTCCTCAAGTCCCACCTACCAGCCAACAGCTTTGATTCTATTGGCTGGTGCCCATAGGCTTCTGGGAAGGAGAAGCCTGGTTGGCGTCATGGCCAGCATGACACTGTTGCTCTGCCATGCACCCAGACCACAAAACTCAGCTCCTGTTAAGACACGAACTGCTCTTTACCCAAATTTTCATTTATACATACATTTATACATACACAAATTTTGTGCAATCTGATACTTCTCCCATCCTTGTTCAGAGGAGAGAGGGATGAGTAAGGACAGATAATGTGGTGTAGTAGTTTGAGCACTGGACTACAACTCTGGGTTCGAATCCCTGCTCAACAATGGAAACCCACTGAGTGAATTTCAGATGACACCAAATTAGGAGGAGTAGCTAATACCCTAGATGACAGGATCAAAATTCAGAATGACCTGGATAGACTGGAGAGCTGGGCCAAAGCTAACAAAATGAAATTCAATACGGAGAAATGTAAAGTACTGCACTTAGGGAGAAAAAATGAAATGCATAGATATAGGATGGGGGAGAGTGAGACTGGCTGAATGAGACTACATGCAAAAGAGATCTAGGAGTCCTAGTAGACCACAAGTTGAACATGAGTCAACAGTGTGATGCAGCAGCTAAAAAGGCCAATGCGATTTTGGGCTGCATCAATAGAAGTATAGTGTCCAGATCAAGGTAAGTAATAGTGCCGCTCTATTCTGCCTTGGTCAGACCTCACCTAGAATACTGTGTCCAGTTCTGGGCACCACAATTCAAAAAGGATATGGACAAATTGGAGCATGTCCAAAGAAGGGCGACTAAAATGGTGAAAGTTCTGGAAACGATGCCTTATGAGGAGAGACTTACGGAGCTGGGCATGTTTAGCCTGGAAAAAAGACGGTTAAGAGGCGATATGATAGCCCTGTTTAAGTATTTGAAGGGGTGTCACGTTGAGGATGGAGCAGGCTTGTTTTCTGCTGCTCCAGAGACTGGAACACGGAGCAATGGATGCAAGCTCCAGGAACAGAGATTCCACCTCAACATTAGGAGAAACTTTTTGACAGTAAGAGCTGTTCGGCAGTGGAACACACTCCCTCAGAGCGTGGTGGGGTCTCCTTCTTTGGAGGTCTTTAAACAGAGGCTGGATGGCCATCTGTCAGGGATGCTTTGATCAAGATTTCCTGCATGGCAGGGGGTTGGACTGGATGGCCTTCATGGTCTCTTCCAACTCTGCAATTCTATGATTCTATGATTCTATGATCTTGGGCAACTCATAGTCTCTCAGCCTCAGAGAGGAAGGCAAAGGCAAACCCCTCTGAACAAATCTTACCAAGAAATCCCAATATAAGTTCACCTTAGGATCACGAGAAGCTGGAATTGACTTGAAGACATAAAACAATGACAAGAGATGAGTAAGTGGCCATCCTACCAGGGAGAGGTAGAGAAGGCTTCAGTTGTAGGCTCTCCAATCCTTTTCTGTGAGATTAGTAAATAAAACAGGGAAATCCTACACATCAACATAAAATGACTTATTTACAGTATCAGGGTACGTGAATGAAGTTTGTTCCTATTTCCCATTGGCAGAATCTGCAAGGCATGGGAGGAGGGGCAGCAACAGCATCATATGTGCTGGACAGATCACTTATGCAAATTTCAATCAATCTTTTACTTAAGAGATTTCACAGTCATAAAACATATTACTGAAGAACAAAAGGAATACTTATGTTCAATGGCATAAGAATGCCAGTCAGACATCTACTAAAACACAGCAGGTCTGGCTTTTGCTAAACATCCAAAGAGCTATGCCTATTTCAAAATTCAATCTGGTATGGGATGAAAGATAAGCCTTCCCTCAGAAAATTAGGAAACTGGTAGATCCATTAGTAAAGCTCATGCTTTGAGTGCAAAGTGTCCCAAAAGCAAACCCTGGTATTTAAAGTTTTAAAAGGATTGAGTAGGATAATAGTTAGCTTAGAGCTTGTAAAAGTTACTTTTTTGCCTACCACTTCTAGAATAATCCAGCCATACTGACTTGACTAGATGGACACCCCAACTTGCTAGATATACAAATAATCTGACAGGGTATGGTGCATCTTTTGCCATTTTCAAATATGAGTCAAGTCCTCTGTATACAGACATGCCCGTTGTCATGAATAGGCCTCACCTCCCCCACCAAAAAAAAATATCCCAACAATAATGCTCTCTTTCAGTGAATTGCTTCTTTCATAAGATTGACTCAGCTAACTATCAGCAGCTGCTTTCTCCTGAAATGAGCCTCACTCACTAGACACTTAACAGAAATTTGTATATTAAAACATAACCAACTAGAAAGCCTACTGACATTGTCACTTGAAACTCAGATAAAGTTAAACTCTGGTAATCACTAACTGAATTTTATGTCTTTTCAAACTTGCCTGATGTGTGATGACTGTTTTTATCACCAAGGCTAAGACTCTAAATGACTAGACTCTTTGTGATTCTAAGATCCAAAATCTATCCAGGTATGTTAACTTCTTTTTTTTCTTCCAACTAGTCAAAACATTTAGAAAATCTCTCAAAGTGGCAATATGCATATTTTACTGGAAGGAATAATAGTGCTTTATTATATGAGGCTGTTAAAGCAGTATATGAATAAATGGAGATTCCAGGGATAAGATTTTGCTGAATCATGACTCCAGCACCAAATCATGCTGATTTAGACAGATACAACAGATGTATGGATCCAAATAGAACTCCTCCACAGTGGGCTGAATAAAAACCTGAAAATTCTTCAAGATTTTTTAGCAATTTGAATTTTGAGGGACAGAAGGATGCAGTTTGCTTCCAAAATTTGATACATGTCTCCTAAAGTTCTGTATATAAAGAAAATGTCAGGACAGGGAGAAGGAAGAGAGATGAGGCATGTAATTTCATGACTGGCAACTTGAATATCTAACTACAGTCAATAGTTTATCTGGGCTAACCAGTTGCAGGGCTTTCAGGGAGGTGTTCATGTACAGTAACACCCCCACATCCACTGATTCGCCAACCACTGATTCAATTATCTGTTGTTGGTGATGGTGGGGGAAGGGGGGAGGAGGGCTCTCCTGCCCCTCCCTTCCCCCAGGAGAGCTCCGGTCATGTGGGGTGATGGAGATGGTGGGGGATAGAGAGGGGGAAGAGTGATCTAGCCTGTCCCCTCCCTTTCCCCAGGAGAGCTCCTTTTGTGGCATGGGGGCGATGGTGGGGGTAGGGGAGGAGTGATCCTCTTCCCCCTCCCTTCCCCCAAGAGAGCTCCAGTTGTTGGGGGGCGATGGCAAGGGAGCGGGAGTGATTTCCTGCCCCCTACCTTCCCCCGAGAGAGCTCTGTTTATGGCAGGGGCAAAGGGAGGGGGGAAGAAGGATCTAGCCTACCCCCTCCCTTCCCCCAGGAGGGCTCTCAGTGGTGGCAATGGAGATAGGGGGGTGAAGGGAGAGGAGTACTCCCTCCGTTCTCCTTTCACCCCCAGGATGGCTCTTAGTGATGGGAATGGCAACAGGTGCACTTGCTATTATCTGCAGATTTCACCATCCGTGGTAGGGCCTGGAACTAATCCCCCATGGAAACTGTAATACAGTGGTTCCCAAGCTTTGGCTTTCCAGGTGTTTAGGACTTCAGCTTCCCTGAAGCCCCAGCCATCTTGACCAAGAGTTAGGAATTTTGGGAACCAACATCTGGGGCTCAGCTAGACAGGAGGAAATACTGCAGTGGGACACATATTACTGGCAATTCTCAGCAGCTCCCTTTTGTCTCCACAACATCTGGGGGAAATGGTTCTCTGCATGTATGTCCTCATCCCCTTGTTCTTGCACTGTGGCACTGTGGGTGGCAGATTCATCCCCTAAATAGCCCTGGGATTTGCAAGGAAGAATGTGGTGAAAAACAGCCTTTCTCTTGTCTTGCCAGGCCCTTCTGTTTTTGCTGGGGCCTGCTTTGTTCCCCCTGATGGATCAAGCAGGAGGTTTCCCTTGTGGGCCAAGGGAGGGCCTCTGGCTTCAAGAAGATGCGCGACTTGTAATAGGAGCGCACTATCCATCCCCATGGGAGTTTTGTTAGTGTAAGAGGGTCCTCTATGAGGCACCTTGTCTCAGTAGCCAAGGACTGTCTTCCTCGGTGGGGAAGGGTCCATCCTTGTAAGCTTCTGGGGCCAGGATGTGTCTGTGGCTGCATGCTGCCTCATGTGCAGCTGCTCCTGCTCTAATTAGGCTTTCTAGTGCATGGGAATAAGCCTCCATGGCAGCGCTGATGGTGTGCTGCTCTGTGGCCCTAATGTCATCTGCTGTGAGGCTGGGTGGGGGGCCCTCAAGATGGCACCCGTGATCCTCCTTGACCATGTGGTCACTTTTCCCCGCCCCTTCACATGACAGGGAAAGAAAATGGCACACACCACCTGCCACCTCCACGGCAAGGCACCTCCAAACATGGAGTGTCTCCTGCAAGGTGGACGGGGCTTCGCTCAATGGTCACTGGACATTTGGGGACCTGGGGCATCCCTCGGATCCTCCACTTATGCGACCCCCCCTTCCAAGCCACAGCCACAGCCACAGCTACTTCCCTGTCCAGCATCTGGTCTCCGCCTCTGGCCAGAGGGTCTCTGCCTGGGACTGCTCAAGTGTCGGCCCGGCAGCTCTCCTCTGCTTGCTCCAGTCCTGCCTCTGGAATAGCCATTGGCAGCAGGGGAGCTAAGGCAGCCATTGGTCTTCCTGTGCCTGTTGGAGATACTCCAGCAGCAGGGGAGCCTTTTTGCCCCTGAAGGCAAGCTGTGTGCCACACAGTCCAGCATGGCTTTTTCCTTCTATATTGGCTGTTTGCCCTTCTTCTTGGTATCGTTAGAGTTCTCATGAGCAGGGGGGGGGGGTGTTGAGATGATGAGGCAGGAGGGAGAGAGAGAGAAACTAGAGATAGGGAGGGGTTTTTTGTTTGTTTGTTTTTAAGGTAGTTGAAGTGGATTTAAGTAGTAAGGAAAGCTAAGGCCTGAGGAAAAAAGGCAGAAAGCTAGGAACAGAGACTAGAGGTTGGAGAGACAACAAAGGAGCTCTGCTCTGGGTGAAGGCAGGAAGAAAAACTAGCCTCATGGATGGCTGGATGGGGTGGAGTCAATGGCCCTCTCTGGTTAATGTGAGACTTGATTGTTCTTCCTGCCTCTCCTCTGGTGGTGAAAGGATGTCCCAAGAGCAATGGATTCCTCCTCTCAACCAACCCAGAGAACGTTAGCTTTTTAAGTTGGTGAGGAATTTTTGCACAGTAATTTCTTATGAGACCAATAGAACTGAAGCTAAAACAAGGACTTTCTACTTCAAAGACACATTTAACCATTCAAATAAAGACAATAAAGAAAAATCTGGATTGGTTCACCTACATAACCAAATAGAGTCCATCTATGCAGTTGTCCCTCCACATTCACGGATTTGGCATTCATGGTTTTAAGTATTCACGGCTTGAAAATATTCTTTAAAAAATAATAATCCAAAAAGCAAACCTTGATTTTGCCATCTTATATAAGGAACACCATTTTGCTATGCCATTGCATAAAATGGAACTTGGGTATTCCTGGATTTGGGTATTCACGGGGGGTCCTGGAACCAAACCCCAGTGAATGTGAAGGGACAACTGTATATGGAAAATTAGCTCTATTAACAAAAGCAAGGGGGCTTACCAGCTCGCCAGTTGGGGCCTGTTTGTGGCCTGGCCGGCCCCCCGCTGCTCCTCCTCCGCCTCGCGCTGCCTGGGGGGGGTGCCCCATGACCACATGGTCAGCGTTGGGGCAGCCATTGCTGGGGTCTTCTTCCCAGCATCCTCCAGGGTGCCGGGAAGGGGGCAAAGGCCTGGCCAATCGGGAGGAGCGCTCTCGCGCCCGATTGGCCAGGCAGCCAGGTCAGGGAGGGACTTCCGGCCGTGCTTCTGGCGCGGCCGGATGACGCAGCAGGCTGCGCTGGGAGCCAGTATTTAAGCCGGCTCCTGGCGTGGACCCCGGCAGTCGCTCGCCGGGAGCCAAAGTCCCGTCCACCCTCCCTAAGTTGCAATGTATATATGCATGCTATTTTGTCACGATTTGCTGGCGGTTGACATGGGCCCTGATCCTGGTAGGTGGGGGAACAAGGAGTCTCCGTCAAGTTCAAGTTCAAGTTCATGGAGACCCCCCACCATACTGCTGTTAGGGCTGTTAACATCTTGTTTCCAGGTGGAGGGGGAGTGTCAAGCGGGACGGCTCGGCCAGGGACTCCCTCTCCTAGAAGCAGTCGGTAGCAACCGACGTGGAGGCCATTGGTCAACACAGTGTTGGTCAATGAAGGGATCCAGACCCATGCCACAGTGCCAACCATCTGCAGCGACCAGCAAGTTGTGGCCTTTTATTGCCAATCATATATTACTAACCTGTACCTAACACTTATTTTCTAATTGTAATCAATACATAGTTATATTAGAATTCTGTGTCCATGCATTCGTTCCGGGGAACGGGACGGGGAGTACGACCTGGGTCCGCAAATACTGGGATCTGACCCACAAGCATGAGGGGGGAGGGACAGACAAACATTCAGCTGGAGGCAGCACACGCTGCATTACTATAAAGATTAATCTCAAGCAATTTGTTACTGTCTTACCTGTCCACATGGGGTATTCTGCAGAATCACAGCAAATTTGCCAGAGGTGAGGCTTTTTGCCAGAATATATTGGCAAGTAGCTTGAAAAGTATATTTGCGCCCATCGAATGTTATGAAGTGCATATCTCCAGAAACTGAACATTCAGCTAACAACAAAAAGAAATGGAGTTTTACAGCATACTACAAAAACAGTGTGTGCAATTATGTATGGTCTTATAAATGGTGAATTATAAACACAACTGTATCTGAAAGCCTAAGTGAATGATCAGCAAAATCATTTCCCTTACTGAGAACAGATATAGATTTTAAAAATTTATATAAGGCTTTTCAGGTGTAGACTCATTGAAAAATGATTTACAAAAGTGAAAACAATATAATCTCAATCATAATTTATTAACGAAATACAATAATAATGTATTTGTAAAGCAATGCTCTGTGAAAATATTCTACAAGTCTATTCTTTCAAAATATACGGCTGTAGCTTGAATATAACACCAACTGGGAAAACTGTATTGAATTTAATTATTTTCTGAATGGTCTTAAATAAACCACAATTGCATACAAATTCAGTACCAAGCAGCACTATAAATCAAGTGATCAAGTACAAGCTAAACTATATATCAAGTACTAGCTATTTGTACAATAACCATGTGTCACGAACATACATAGATTAAGCCACAGTCACATATGGTGATACTTTTTGTCTTTTACATATCAAATACAAGCTACACTATAAATCAAGTGCTAGCTAATTTTACATAACCATGTGTCACAAACATGAATGGATTGAGCAACATTCATTTATGATGATACTTGTTGAATTTTTACATCCACAATGTTTTAATAAACATTTAGAAATACAAATCAAAACCACATGTTGTATAGTTCCCAACTTTATAAAGAATTCTCTTTAGCAAGCACTTGTACAATCATACTTGAAAATAATCCCCATAAATAGTAATCATTAGATTTTAAGCTGTTAACAATAATCACACTCATATGTTGTGTGAATTTCTTACATTTCCCCTCTTTCTCAAACACTAATCACAACCATAGGCTGTGTGAATTTTAAACATATTTGTAAACAATAATCACAACATATGTTACTAAATCAATTCACCATGTGGTGAAACAGGCTCTTACAAGCATAAATATGATATCTTACAGTACATATGTGAAAGCACCAATAGTGACTTCATTAGCTAGAGTTACCGAGATTATCTTCTTAGGCAAATGATTTCATAATAACCTTAGCAAAACATTCCACTGTCCTTGGCTAATATGTGGGTTATCTGAAGCAATGCAAGTTTTTTTTCAGAATGGAGAAAAGAAGCCTCACTAGCAGCTGCTTTTGGAAGCTATAGCAGGCAGATTTGGCAGTTTGGCAAAAGAAGCCTTGCTAGCAGCTGCTTTTGGAAGGTATAGCAGGCAGACCTGGCAGTTTGGCAAAGCTATAGCAGGCAGGTTTGGCAGATGGACAAGCAGCCCCAGGAACTGAAAATATCTGTGCCATTTTAACAACTTATTTTGTCTTCTTCAGTGCTGTAAATATTTTTTGCATTCCATTTATCTGCCATAGAAAATAAAGGTAAGTATCCATACTAAATATGTTGGTAAATTTTTAAATAAAGTAATGCATTTCTCTCTCTCTCTCTGGCTTTTCTTTGCAAACGAAGATTCAGGAAGGACTCATCCCATGCTTTCTGCAAGCGCGCTGATGACTAAAAAGGCCAATCCGAGATAAACAAGTCCGGTTGCAAAAAGCACAGCAAAAGGTCTCCTTGGGTGATGTTTTTGGGTTGTGATTCTTTCTGCGTTGTCGTTTCTCTTCAAGACTTGTTCGTCGTGAGTTCTCAAATAAGGCTGCAGCACTGTGGATAGTGCGTCTCCATGCCTCTCGATGTGAGGCCAGGGCGGACCACTGTTGGTGATCAATTTGGCCAAGCCTGAGATGTTGTTTCAGGGAGTCTTTGTATCGCTTTTTTGGAGCGCCCCTCTTACGCTGACCCGTGGTGAGTTCACCGTAGAGTAGTATTTTTGGGAGGCGATGGTCCTCCATCCTAGAAACGTGCCCTGCCCAGCGCAGCTGTGTTCTCAATATCATGGCCTCAATGCTGGTGATCCCTGCTTGCTCAAGGACAGCAACATTCGTCACATAGTCAGTCCAGTGTATATTTAGGATTATGCGTAGACAGTGCTGATGAAAGCGCTCGAGGAGTCGTAGGTGGTGGCGATAGGTGACCCATGTTTCAGATCCATAAAGGAGGATAGACAGTACGATGGCTCTATACACACTGATTTTTGTGCTTTGCCTCAGGTGTTTATTGCTCCAGACTCTTTTGTGAAATTGTTTCCTGAGCCTTCTTTTGAGTCAGTGGTTTCAAGCAGCAGTGGGTAAATGTAAAACTCACAGTGGAGTTAATATACCTTGACTCTAATTGAACTCTCCCTTATGTGTAGAACCCCATCTTGGCTGAATCTTTTAAAGGAATGCTGTCCTTTCTATCCGTTTATTTAATCCATATGGGCTATAGGTTCGTAGTTTATAAATCCAGTGGGCATCACTCTGAAGTAACTTGTTTTGAATATTAATCCTGTCAAAAGGTTTTTTTGTGATAGCTTGTAATATGCAGAATTTAAAAGAATCTGGCAAATGATTATGACTGGTAAAATGTTCAACCAGGGGATTTTCCATATTTTTATTGTATATGCGGCTCTTGTGTTCTGCCATTCTTGAACGGACTGGTCTACTGGAAAGTCCCGTGTAAATAAGACCACAGGGGCACACAATGGCATAAACATTTTTAGTACTGCAATTAGAAAAAGATTTTAAAATTTATTTATCTTTGGTGGTGGGATGTATGAAAACCTTAGTGTTGTAAGATTGACAGCAATATGTGCAGTGGCCACAACTGAAATGACCTGTAGTTTGTCTTGTGTGAGATGTATCTTTTTGTAGGTCAGTGTGGACTAATATGTCCTTGATATTGTTTGTTCTTCTATGTGCTATTAAAGGAGCCACAGAACATCCTGGAAGACTCTGAACAATATGCCAGTGTTTTTGTATAATATATTTGATTTTATGAATGCATGATTGTAGTTGAATGTAGTAATGATCCAGTCAGAAATAGATCTTTCTGTTTTTTGAAATAATGACTTCCTATCCTTTGCATCTGCTCTAGCCTTGGCTGCCTTAATGACTTGTAAAGGGTATGATCTTTGATCTTTGGTCTTTGGTCTTTGAAGTAGATCCTGCTGGAATATATTGGCAGCCCTTTCGTATTGAGTGTTATCAGTGGCATTATGTTTTATTCTCAAAAATTGAGAGAAAGGTAAATTTCTTTTTAAGGCGATGGGATGATGGCTTTTATAATGTAAAAATGAATTCCTGTCCGTGTCTTTTCGGTAATTCTGTACTTCAATTTTGTTGTTTTTAACAGTGACCAATACATCCAGAAAAGGGATTTGTGATTTATTTGATTGGCATGTAAATTTGATGTTCTCATCCACTTGATTTACCCAATTAAAGAAATCCTTGACCAAGGTCTCATTTTTGAAAACTATGAAAATATCGTCAATGTACATAATATTGGATTTGATCTTTATAATGATTTGAATCCACATTTAAAATGCATGTGTGTTCCAAATTCGCCATATATAAATTAGCGACACTGGGGGCCACAGGACTGCCAATAGCGACCCCCTTAATCTGTAAATAAAATTGATCTTGAAATCTGAAATAATTTTTCTCCAATATTATGTCCAGTACATCTAAAAGAAAATGAGTGGGAGGTTGTTTCCGTTGTCTGGATTCCAAATATGTTTCTATCACCTCTCGTGCACCATCATGAGGGATTGATGTATAAAGTGCATTGACATCCATTGTTATCAGACACGCTTTGGAATCTACATATTGGTGTTCTATTTTTTGTATAAACTTTCCAGTATCTTTTATGTATGATTGTAACTGAATGACAAAAGGTGCCAAATGTTTATCTAAAAATTGAGAGAGAGGTTCCAGTATAGACCCAGAGCCTGATACGATTGGTCTACCAGGGGGTGGAAAGGATTTTTTGTGAATTTTAGGTAGGATATAGAATATAGGGACTCGTGGGTGTTCTTGTATCATATATTTGCCCATAGTGGAGTCCACATATCCTAATACTATAGCTTCACTGATCATGATTTTAATGATGAACGAAATAGAATTGGTTGGGTCATGTGTCCGTTTCCTGTAACTAGTCAGATCTTCCAGTTGTTGATGTACCTCCTTGATATAGTCTATTTTATTTAAAAGGACTATAGCTCCACCTTTGTCAGCTGGTTTAATAACAATAGAAGGATTTTTTGGACAAAGATTTTAAGGTCATATGTTCATCATAAGACATATTGAAACATGGTCTGTTGAGTGTTTTCTCCATTTTAATTACATCCTTAATTACCCAAATCTTAAATGTGGAAATCAAATGATTTTGAGTTGGTGGTATGAACTTAGATGGTCATTTGAGTGTTGCTGTATTATTTTGAGAAGATGTGCCAAAATATAATTTCAGTTTTAATAAATGAATTAATTTGAAAAGATCTATCCTAGTTTGAAAATCATCAAATTTTAGTGTAGGTACAAAGGACAGACCATGGTTCAATATGGCTAATTCTTTAACATTCAATTGATAAGATGACAAATTGACTGTTATGTTTTGTTCCTTTTTGTCAAATTGTATTTGACATAGTGTGTTCCTGATCGATAAGTACAACGGGGCAACAGACCGGGATCTAAAAAACCTGATTCCCTCTCTCCTCTGTTAGAGGAGTCAGAGCTGTACCTGCCTCCATCAAAGGACTCGCCCTCAGACAGAAAATTAATTCTGTCTGAGAAGCATACTCATTTTCTAATAATTACTATTTTCTAATGATTACTATTTATAGGGATTATTTTCATGTATGATTTATACAAGTGCTTGCTAAAGACAGTTCGTTATAAAGTTGGGAACCAGTTTATATAACTATATAACATGTGGTTTTGATTTGTATTTCTAAATGTTTATTAAAACACAGTGGATGTAAAAAGTCAAAAAGTATCACCATAAGTGACTATTGCTCAATCCATTCATGTTTGTGACACATGGTTATGTAAAATTAGCTAGCACTTGATTTATAGTTTAGCTTGTATTTGATATGTAAAATCATAGAATCATAGAATTGCAGAGTTGGAAGAGACCATGAGGGCCATCCAGTCCAACCCCCTGCCATGCAGGAAATCATGATCAAAGCATCCCCGACAGATGGCCATCCAGCCTCTGTTTAAAGACCTCCAAGGAAGGAGACCCCACCACACTCCGAGGGAGTGCGTTCCACTGCCGAACAGCTCTTACTGTCAAAAAGTTCCTCCTCATGTTGAGGTGGAATCTCTGTTCCTGGAGCTTGCACTCATTGCTCCATGTTCCAGTCTCTGGAGCAGCAGAAAACAAGCCTGCTCCATCCTCAGCGTGACATCCCTTCAAATACTTAAACAGGGCTATCATATCGCCTCTTAACCGTCTTTTTTCCAGGCTAAACATACCCAGCTCCCTAAGTCTCTCCTCATAAGGCATCATTTCCAGACCTTTCACCATTTTAGTTGCCCTTCTCTGGACACGCTCCAATTTGTCAATATCCTTTCTGAATTGTGGTGCCCAGAACTGGACACAGTATTCTAAGTGAGGTCTGACCAAGGCAGAATAGAGTGGCACTATTACTTCCCTTGATCTAGACACTATACTTCTATTGATACAGCCCAAAATCGCATTGGCCTTTTTAGCTGCCGCATCGCACTGTTGGCTCATGTTCAACTTGTGGTCTACTAGGACTCCTAGATCCCTTTCGCACGTGGTCTCATTCAGCCAGGTCTCTCCCATCCTATATTTATGCATTTCATTTTTCCGCCCTAAATGCAGTACCTTACATTTCTCCGTATTGAATTTCATTTTGTTAGCTTTGGCCCAGCTCTCCAGTCTATCCAGGTCATTCTGAATTTTGATCCTGTCCTCTAGGGTATTAGCTACTCCTCCTAATTTGGTGTCATCTGCAAATTTGATAAGTATGCCCCTAATTCCCTCATCCAAGTCATTGATAAAGATGTTGAATAGCACTGGGCCCAGGACAGAACCCTGTGGCACCCCACTGGTCACATCTTTCCAAGACGAAGAGGAGCCACTGCTGAGCACCCTTTGGGTTTGGCCGGTCAACCAATTACAAATCCATTGAACAGTTAACTTGTCTAGCCCACATTTTACAAGCTCGTTTGCAAGAATGTCATGGGGAACCTTGTCAAAGGCCTTACTGAAATCAAGGTATGCGATGTCCACAGCATTCCCTTCATCTACCAAGCTGGTAACTTTATCAAAAAAAAAGATCAGATTAGTCTGGCATGACTTGTTTCTCTGAAACCCATGTTGACTATTTGTGATTATGGCATTGCCTTCTAAATGTTCACAGACTCTCTGTTTAATGATCTGCTCTAGAATCTTCCCTGGTATTGATGTCAGACTAACTGGACGATAATTGTTGGGATCCTCTTTTTCCCCCTTTTTGAAGATGGGAACAATGTTTGCCCTCCTCCAGTCTGCTGGGACTTCTCCTGTTCTCCAGGAGTTCTCAAAGATTATTGCCAATGGCTCTGAGATTATATTTGCCAGCTCCTTTAATACTCTTGGATGTAGTTCATCTGGTCCTGGAGATTTAAATTCATTTAGATTAAGAAGGTATTCCTGTACTACCTCTTTACTTATTTTGAGCTGGATTTCCCCTATTGTGTCCTCTGTTCCATTCTCCTCAGGTTGGTCCTCCTTTTCCTTTTCTGAAAACACTGAGGCAAAGAAGGTGTTGAGTAATTCTGCCTTTTCTCTGTCCCCTGTTAGCATTTTGCCATCTTCTCCACGTAGTGGCCCTATCATTTCCTTCTTCCTCCTTTTGCTGCGGACATACCCAAAAAAAACCTTTTTATTGTTCTTAACCTCCCTAGCAAGCCTGAGCTCATTCTGCGCTTTAGCTTTTCTGACTTTACTCTTACATGTGTTCGCTATCTGTTTGAATTCTTCTTTGGTGATTTCCCCCCTTTTCCATTTCCTATACATGTTCCATTTAAAACTTAGCTCCATTGAAAGTTCATTAGTCATCCATCCTGGTTTCTTGAGACACCTCCCATTTTTCTTCCTCAATTGTACTGTTTGAAATTGTGCCTTCAGTATCTCCCTTTTGAGAAAGTCCCATCCGTCTTGAGGTCTCTTCTCTTTTAGTATTCCTGACCATGGGATCACCCCCAGTATTTCCCTGAGTTTATTGAAATCAGCTCTCCTAAAGTCAAGAATGCGTGTCTGACTATGCCTGGCTTCTCCTTTCCATTGTATAACAAAAGACAAAAAGTATCACCATATGTGACTGTGGCTTAATCTATGTATGTTTGTGAAACATGGTTATTGTATAAATAGCTAGTACTTGATGTATAGTTTAGCTCGTACTTGATCACTTGATTTATAGTGCAGCTTGGTACTGAATTTGTATGCAATTGTGGTTTATTTAAGACCATTCAGAAAATAATTAAATTCAATACAGTTCTCCCAGTTCATGTTAGGTTAGTAGTGAGGACCCAAAAGGAGTGGTGTTACTTCAGCTTGAATATGGCATGTTGACATCAACATTACCTCCTCTGCCTACATGAACACAATTGGAATGAATACTGCAGCTGCCAAAGACTATGGGGTTGACTGATACCACAATGCATACAGATGGATTAGTAGAAACAAACTTCCATTTTCTCTCCTACTCACAGCAGCGTGTCCCCTCACCCCAGCCTTCTAAAAAAGCTTCACAATGGGTCAAGGGATCCAGGCAAATGGATGGGTTGTTGTATAGGTGAAAAGTTGAACTCCTCCCCCCAAATTGAGTGGAGGCATTTTCTGTGTGAGGGTGGAGGCCTGCTCTCGGGAGTAGGAGCACCACATAACTAAAAAACAACAACCACACACTGATAATTCACTCAGGAGGTTGCCTTCCCTTCTTCCAGATTTTCCACTTTGGACCATCCCAAAAGATATCGTATTCACAGAAGGAATACTCAGAATTTCCTATCACTCTAGAATTTGAGTCCTGGAAAATTCCAGTATTTCATTTTGAATCTATGCCACAAGATCATGTTCTGACTTTGCTAACATCTATGACCCCACTACAAAGCAGCAACAGAACTCCTCCTATAGCCCAAGGCGATCTTTGTGACTCTGTAAAAGTACGTCTTATCATTTTAATCACTTTTTAAAAAAATTGTAACAGTGTGATTACTTTACTAGTAAACTGCAGTTAGAGAGTATTCAGTGTGTCTTTTAAGAACCCTCCTCCCTTTGACAAAGACAAATAAAATAACTCCTACACCTACAGCACTTCTCTTTCATTTCACACTGCTTTCCATTCTTTTCTAAATAAATATTTCATTGCATGTACATATCTCATTATTGCCAAACATATTTAGCCAGACCTTTCCCAAATACACAAACAATGCAAAAGCAGCAAGAAGGATTTCTCAGGTAGAGGAAACATATTTTTCATGGTGAATAAGTGTTTGTACAAATGGCCATCTAAAGAGTTTTCACAGAACTGTAGGCACATGTAACGGCTCTTATAAAAGAGCTGATGCTATTCTATAAAAATCAGAGCAGCCATTTACTAGCTTAAATGGTAACAAAGAAAAAATGGAATGAAATTTGGTTTATCTGACTCAGATACGGCAGATAATGTCACTTTTCCACAAGGAAAATGATGCACAATAAAAACCATAACAATATATTTGGCAAGACACATTTTGTAATGTATACAAATAGGAGGCATATTTATAAGAAATGCATTTGACACAGACAATTACTAAGTGCCAAAGCCCACCAAAATGAAATATCTTCTGAAAGCTTTGCAAGGCTGAAGCCAAATGTGCACAAGACTGGGTAAAAAGGCTGCCTTGGTATTTATTTTTATTTCATTTTCTTACAATTTTATGCTAATGTGTATTTAAGCTCTAAACATTATTTCTAAAGTCAATTAAACACATTACAGAGTTAAAGTTACAATAATATGATGACAGATACTTGGGAGTGCTTCTTAAAATATCCAGAGATTTAACATATCATAACTTATGCGTAAAGTGAGAAAACAAGACTAAATAAAGCCAACATACCCGGACAAGTAAGATTTGTGCAAATCCATTTTCCTCCAATACATGTACTGCAAAAGAAATAATTATTTTCATTTTAATCATGTTGACATGGAACCAAGGGCCAATTTAACAGATGGAAAACATCAAAGGAAACCAGGTAGCAAAAGCTTCAACTGAGAATAAACCATGAAGAATCAAGAGGCCAAGAGCTGGGCCTAAATTTCTGTCTATCCTCTGAAGTTATGCCATTTTCTCAGAATACATGGTAGATACAACAGGGGAATTCTAAGGGAAATGAATGTATTTTTCCTTGTTTGTGAGGTGCCATGTAAGTCCTACTTGAGAAGTAAAATTTCTGGAAATTCTGAAGCCATGGGAGGAAAATCAGATTTCCCCTGCAGGAGCCCAAAAGGACATAAGTATCTGGACCTAAATTCCATTCTAACTGCTGTGAACATGCATTGCCATCCCTCATCCTGGCTAAGGAAATATGAAGATTTGCACAGGAAAAGATACTGGAATAAGAGCTGGTGGTGGGGACTTCAGTGAACAAGCCAGTTACAAGCATCGAACTCTAGCAATGTTTAAGTATTATGAAAGTAAAGGCTAGTGCTTGCATCTTGTACATTATTCAGGGAACCCATACATATTAAAGGAAACAAATATTCAGAATATTGCTAACCAGTTGTTGCATTCTTCATAGACCACATCTCCAGTTCTGTGGACAGTTCCATGGTAATCACAGGGACAATCAGTAGGTCTGACACACAATTTGTTTTCATAAATAAGTCCTAGAATGGTACATTCAGTAAGAGCACAATTAAAATCATGCCATTTCACCATAAAAAAATATCTTGACCCCCTGGTATTTATATCAAAATAATTTGGATACATTATGAAGCAACTAATAGTTGCTTTAATTTTAAATAACATTGCTAAGGGCTCCTCTACACGAGCCAGGATACACCCGTTCCCCACCAGCATATCCTGGCCACGGATCAAGTCCACTGTTCCCCCATTACCTGTACAAATTGGGAGGACATCCTGATGGGTACACTGGCCCTGTTGCTGCAACCACTGCCACCACCATCTTCTGAGCTCTCCCAGCATTGAGGAAGCTGGCCGCAATGTGTGACCAAGGCCCCCTGCACATAACCAGCCTGGTCACATGTCACAGGATTTTTGACTGCCTTCCAGGAGAGTCAGGGAGACTGCAGCAGCAGCAAAGGCCAGCCTGCCAAGATAGGCCTTGCGGACATGCAGGGCCCAACCTGTTTTTGCCAGCAGTAAAGCAGGTATTATTCTAAAACATTTTATGAGGCCCTACCTAACCTTCCCCGCATCTCAGCCCCTTATCTACCCTGGGGGTGGTGAGGTCTGCCCTGGGGCAGAACAGGGCAAATGTCCTGTGTCATTAGGACTGCAAGGCTCTGAGATGGGGGCAAGATGAGGTATACTGCCCATGTAGACAAGCCCTACATTATTGGTTATCAAGTGTTACAGCACAATACCGATTGTATTAACTCAGAAGTAAGTCCCTTTGATTCCAGTGGAACTTACTATTAAATATGCAAAGGGATCTTGTAGCACCTTTGAGATTAACTGGGAGAAAGAAGTTGGTAGCATATGCTTTTGGACACTGCTTCAGATGAAGTAGACTTAGTTTATGAAAGCATATGCTACCAAGTTCTTTCTTTCAGGCTGCTGACACACTGCAGAAATATTGCAGTTTGAAACCGCTTTAACTGCCATGGCTCAATGCTATGGAATTCTGGGGTTTGTAGTTTTTGTGAGATATTTAGCCTTCTCTGTCAGAGAGCTCTGGTGCCACAACAAACTAGAAATCCCAGGATTCTGTAGGATGGAGCCATGATAGTTAAAGTGGTGTCAAACTACATCATCAGTTAGTTTCAAAGGTGCTATGAGATCCCTTTGCAAACAAATCCAGACTAACACAGCTATGTCTGAATTCTTTCTATTAAGTAAGTATACTTATTAGGACTGTGGTGTACCTCCCCCGCTTCCCCATATGAGTTAAAATTCCACCCACTGGTTTTTGTGATCATGCCTGGACTGTGACTCTATAAACTGCAATCATAAGGCCATCATAACATTTTGAAAGGTCACCCAAACTTGCATTACCATCAGGACAATAACACCCATCAACACAGGGAAGGTCACTGCCAATACAATGCATTTTTTGCTGACATGAAACTGGACAACAGTGAATGCATTCATTGTAGACAAGGTCTTCCTCACATTTAACAGCTGAAAAACAGGGGAGATGAACAAATGTTAAAATTCATTACAAAAATATCTGACTCTACATTCATTTTGATTTAAGCATCTCATGAAGTGGACTAGAAGCTTAGAGAATGGATGGGCCAACATAATAATAATAATAATTAATAATAATAAAATTTATTTATACCCCGCCCCTCTGTTAAAACAATCGGGGCGGCTTACAAAAATTAAAATACAATACAGATAAAATCCCCAAACACCCCCCACCCCACCCTCCCCCATAAAAAAATATTAAACAATTATAAATTAAAACCAGCTGGAACAGGCTCCTGCAGTCAAACGGGGCCAATCCATTTATTCCTGGCTGGAACACATTTTAACACGTATTTTAATATAATGTTTTATTGGGCCCTACCCCATATTCCCCCCTCTTAGCCCCATATCTGCCCTGGGGTGGTGAGTACAGCCCAGGGACAAAACGGGGCAAAAGTCTTGCATTGTCAGGACTGCAGGGCTCTAAGAAGGGGGCACGATGGGGTACATTGATAAGCTGTGTAGATAACTCTATTGTTTCTTTTTCTTGTTGAACTGTTTCAAATTGTTTTATTACTGTTAGAGTGGTGTTAAGTGTTTATAAACTGCCCTAAGATCTCTGGATATAAGATGGAATATAAATATTTTAATATGAAGTAAATAAATAATCAGGACAAAAGCTCATATGGCTCAAACAACTGTTTTCTCCCTACTCCCACATCCGCATGATACACAGTGCACACAGCAGCAGTCTGCCAAGATGTGCATTGTCTTGTACCTGTTTCCCATATTTCTACTACTCAGGTGTCAGGATCGGTCCTGGATGTGACCTTCGCCTGCCAACTTCAGTTCTATTGTTTCACTTTGTGGCTAATTGTGTTTGCATTCCTTTGTACTTGCTAACAAGTATGTAGTCTAACTGGGAGAAGGGAGGATATGTTCTGTGTCTGTAACTGGGATGTGCCCATTACCGGTGGGAACGATGAATGGGGATGATGGATAACCAATGACTGTATAGCCTGCCAGATTTGTAGATTTTAAATACTTTTTAACTTAATGCTTTGTAGATAGATTTAATTCTGATCAACGATATTGTAGGAATAGCTATTTGGATTCCTGTACCAATAAAGTTTTCTGTTTAACTCTGAAATTGCTGGTTACTGAGTCTGAAGAAGCTAGCACATGACATCAAGTTACCTGAGATCTAGATCTTAAACAGAGATGGATCGAGACAAGGAAGGCACACACAGATTTCCCACAAGGTCCTGTTGTGCTTCTTCCACTCAGATCTATGTAAGCATTTAAGGCAGTGGTGGTGGGCCTCCAGATGCTGTTGGATTGCAAGCCCCAGAAGCCCTAGCCACCATAGTTAATGATGAGGAAGGCAGAAAGTTGCAGTCCAACAATATCAGGAGGGGCACACTATCTCCATCACCAACTTAAGGTGATGGGTGAAAAGAAACAGTGGTTATGTGATTCACATCCACATATTTATTCTGCACTTTCCCATAGAGAAGGATTATATCTGACATACTGACAGTAAGATGTACTTTCCAGTTCTCTGAACTTAGATATATACATTGCATACTTCAGAAGGAATAGGCATTACATAAAACATGGGCCTATAACTACTAGACTTGCATTCACGTTGTTAATTTAACATGCATCCTTTTTTTGTTGGTTTAACAGAAAATGCTTCAAGTAAGAAATGTAGTACTCTCTATCATTTCATAATAATGTGTTGTTTGATCATTGCTGTCCCCAGTTCAAAGTTAGTAAAAGTTACAGCCATTTAAAAGCTTGAATTTTCATCCAATTAGTCAATGAATTCAAGAAACCAAAGGCATGTACAGAAGAAAGACAAAGATATACATAATATTGGACATCAATTAGTATTTTTTTTTCATTGCATACCACACTGCTCAAACTGTGCCCGCCAATTATGGAGAGGTTTTCCAGCTTGTGCACAGGATCTTGCATATTCAGTTAATGCTCGACACCAAGTTGCATTATCAGCTCTTGACCTTGAACACATTAAAATTGACATAAGCATATTCCCTCTCTTACTATACAAATATGCAAGCAAAGCATCATCTATATTTTGGCAATACATTCTTGAATGTCAAGAATATGTACCGTTTGCTTCTTTTAATCTGTGCATATTTGTTTTTGTAAATCACCAGATATTTTTTCATTCTGTCTTTGTTACCCACTTTCTGGTCAGAAGTCCGGCCTTTTAACAGTAACTATTCCCTAGTGCACCAAATGGAGAGCAACACAGCCAGGCTATGTGTTAACCCTTCTAAATAGTTCATTACTTACCTATTTTATCAAGTATTTCTAGAAGGGTTGCAAGGGATATGGGGTTGTTGACAGTAAATATTTAGAAGCAGGAAATGGGGGGGGTCAAAGGGGGGATATGTGTGTGTGGAACCCAGACAACTCAACTGCTTTTGCAATACAATTCAGCACAAAGGCTTTGCCCACGGTTAGACAGAGCTTATGACAGAACTGTCTCCTCCACCTGAAATCACAATCTTTTTCCCTCTCCTTTTTTTCCCCTCCTCCTCCTTCTCCCCCTCTTTTCCAGAAGCCCTGGAAGTCCAAATTTGCCTAGCTCTGACCCTAGTTGCACCATGTAGCTGTATTTCAGCCTGTGCAGCCCTGTGCCCACTCCATGCAGCCACAGCCTAAGTCAAACAGACCACGTTTGCTGCCACACTGCAGAAATAATTCAGCTTGACACCACACTAATGATCATGGCTCCAGCCTATGGAATCCTGGGATTTGTAATTTCTTGTGGCAACAGAACTCTCTGACAGAGAAGGCTAAATATCTCACAAAACTACAAGTCACAGAATTCCATAGCAATGAAATATGATAGTTAAAGCGGTGTCAAACTGCATCATTTCTGAAGTGTAGCAGCAGCCCACAGTTCAAACCGCAAACTTATGCCTGAGTCTGATGGATGGATTTGTTAATACCTGAGACGAAGCACAAAAATCAATGTGTATAGAGCCATTGTACTGTCTATTCTCCTTTATAGATCTGAAACATGGGTCACCTATCGCCACCACCTACGACTCCTCAAACGCTTTCATCAGTGCTGTACATGCACAATCCTAAATATACACTGGACTGACTATGTGATGAATGTTGCTGTCCTTGAGCAAGCAGGGATCACCAGCATTGAGACCATGATATTGAGAACACAGCTGCACTGAGCAGGGCATGTTTCTAGGATGGAGGACCATCGCCTCCCAAAAATACTACTCTACGGTGAACTCGCCACAGGTCAGCGTAAGAGGGGCGCTCCAAAAAAATGATACAAGGACTCCCTGAAACAACATCTCAGGCTCGGCCAAATTGATCACCAACAATGGTCTGCCCTGGCCTCACATCGGGAGGCATGGAGACGCACTATCCACAATGCTGCAGCCTTATTTGAGAGCTCACGCCGAACAAGTCTTGAAGAGAAACGACAACGCAGAAAGAATCACAACCCAGAAACATCAGCCAAGGAGACCTTCTGCTGTGCTTTCTGCAACCGGACTTGTTTATCTCAGATTGGCCTTTTTAGTCATCAGCGCACTTGCAGAAAGCACGGGATGAGTCCTTCCTGAATCTTCATTTGCATAGAAAAGCCAGAAAGAGAGATGTTTAATATACCTAGGAATGTCTGTTGCATACAAGCCAATTAATTCCCTACTACAATTCATTTAATAATATTTGCTAATTTCCAAAAAGAATTACTGTACTTATTTTTATTCTTGTATTTTAATTTTTTTATTTAAAAAAAAACCTTGAGGAAATATGTCTGTATGAATATGTGATATTGGAACAAATTTGCTAAGACACACTACCGCCAACACTAAAAGATTTCTTATATTTGCATATCTGACAACATATGTGCACTCATACATGTGTCTGGAAAATATTCTCATTAACTGTCTTCTAACTGAATACTTACATGCATAGATCATTTGTACAGCTGGCCATGAAAGGAAATGGGCTCACAAACTCATGACAGTCTTTGAAAGGGGGCCAGAGTAGCATGCTGCATAGTGTGTATGTTCCCTGAAAATATAGACAGAATTAAGGTTAAGAAAGGTTGCTTTTTTAAAAAAGCCAAAAGAGCAAACGTGTGTAGTTTAGAAGACAGATCATCTGGTATAATTAAATATTATTTACTTTCCCAGCAATGACCTTGAAAACATTCTCTCGAGTCTAAAAGTTGTTGTTTAGTGAGCTGAAGGCATTTTCACCCATGTGTGTGGGGATGCTAATTTTCAATAATTTCCACTTTCCGCTGCCACACGCCATTCAGTGCCAAATTTGGGACGAGTGGTACAGAGCAAAAGGGGAGGCAGGAAACCCATACTTCCTGGATGGCTCACTGTTGTAGCTACAGAGTAGACATTAGGGTCTATTTGTTTATTTGAAGAGACTGCATTCTGAATACATGTCATCTTATATCTGCATTATGTACATTTCGCATCTCAAGCATATAGACTTTAATAGAAATGTGTAATTTTTATTAAACTCATATGCAAGTTCACATAATATATTTCATTTGAATTAGCAGAGGATATATTATCCCCTCTGGATAATATACCTCTTCTTCTTGCTCTTCTTTGTATGTTTAGCCCTATGCAGAAACATAAAGGGAACTTTGTAAGGACAGAGGTTCTGGAAATGTTATGGGTTTTTTTAATAGAAAACTGAAACATAGTAGCCAAAATTATAATGAGATTTTTCTTTGATATTGCAGACTGTTGCCTATGAAGACAAAAGTTCTTTCACAGATTTTAATACAAGTGAGAAGGAATTATCTGATCTAATTTTGGCACCAGTTATCACAGTAATCCACTAGCTGCAAGCGCTAAATGTTAAAACAGCAAACTCCAAAGAAACAATAAGAATGAAACAAGAGATGGTATTACAAATATTAAAGAGAAGGTATTAAAAATAACCCAAGCATGATAAGAAATATACATCATCACCTAACCTTAAGTCCACTTCTTTGAAAAGAACAGCTCACATATTTTGAGGCAAAGAATGGCATCTTTGAAAATGGGAGGTGGGACAGAATCAGAAACTTTTATTTTAACACACACAGCCAATGTGGTTGTAAACTTCCTCTACTATTGCTCCCATGACAATTTTAGCCTAAGCTATTTAAATATGGTCCCTCAAAAACTGTAGATTCAATTACACACTCTTCTGAACACATGAGAGCTAATAGTGGGAGTGGTTAGAGCAGGGTGTCCATACTAGTCCAGCCTCCACCATCCCCAAGTGTTCTGCATTGATCCCCAACATCCCCATGTGCTCCCTGAATTCCTTATTTTCTGGTGTTGAGTCTGGAGAAGAGTACTGTGTCAATGGGGTTTCTGTTTAAAATGAAAACTATGCACCCCAATGTATCAGAAATATGTAACAGGTATATGGAGGTCCTGAAAAGCTATGGATTTCTCCTAAATAATAGGTTGTGCCAGTACATTGGACTGTCCTGATGTGTACCCTATACTACTGTTAGAACACAATACTAACAGAATGGTTCCCAATTGGAAAGGGAATCAGACAAGGCTGCATTCCATCACTCTATATGATCAACTAGTATGCAGAAAATATCATACACAGAGCAGGTTTAGACTCAGAAGGAGGAGCAAAGATAAGAGAAAGAACATAAATCATCTAAAATATGCAGATTACACCATTCTACTAGCAGAAAACAACAAAGACTTGGAACAATTAATAAGGAAAGTCAAAGAAGAAAATGCTAAGGCAGGCTTACTGTTGAACATTAAGAAAACAAAAATAATTACCATGGAGTATTAATATAAATTCAATGTAGATTATGAGGAAATTGAAATAGCTAAAAATTTCCCATACCTTGGATCAATCATTGATCAGAATGGAAATTTCAGTCAAGAAATCTGAAGAAGAGTAGGACTGGGAAGGGCAGGTATGAAAGAACTAGACAAGATCTTGAAGTGCAAAGATATACAACTGAACACTAAAGTCAGAATTGTCCAGGCCATCGTATTTCTCATCACTATGTATGGGTGTGACAGCTAGATGGTGAAGAAACTCATTTGAAATCTGGTGCTGGAAAAGAGTTCTACAGATACCGTGGACTGCTAAAAAGACAAATAAATGGGTCCTAGAGCAAATGAAGCCTGAACATTCCCTAGAAACCAAGATGACTAAACTGAGACTGTTGTACTTCGGATACATCATGAGACGACAGGACTCACTAGCAAAGACAATAATGCTTAAAAAGGTAGAAGGCAGTAGGAAGAGAGGAAAACTGCACACCAGATGGCCAGACTCAATCAAAGAGGGCATGGCCCCAAGTCTGCAGGAACTGAGCAGGGCAGTTACAGAAAGGGTGTGTTGGAGGTGCCATGAGTTGAGATCAACTTGAGGGTGGTTAACAAATATGGAAGTCAGTTCTACAAAGATGGGAGGCTGGTCCTCTTGACTGATGCTTCTGTTTCCTGCTAGTTAACTTAGGGTGCATCCAAACTGATTGAAAAGTCCCAGATTTTGTTCCTCTTCTTTCTGATTTTTTACTGGGCTAAAATAAACCAACCTGGGGAACTGGTATAAAAAGTCTCTGATCATACCAGAACAGAAAATATTCTGGGAAAAATAAAAGATGTATGGATCTCCAAAATAAAATAGGAAAGAACAGGAACAAAACCTGGGACTTTCTGGTCTTTTTAATCAGTCTGGATGCACTTCAAATGTAAAAAATAAGAAGCTGCCCTTATACTGAGTCAGACCCTTGGTCCATTAGCCTGGCACTGTCTCCTCTGACTGGCAGCAGCATCTCTCCAGGGCTTCAGGCAGGATTCTTGCAGAGGGCGTTGTATGATCTTTCCCCATTAAGCGATTAATGAGCTTTCTTCATAAAGGTTCAGAATTTAGTCTTATGTTAATTGCTTATATTAATTATCATGCCTACCTGTTAATTATCATACCTACCTGTAAAAATGATTGACCGTGAGTCAGACAAGGTGGCTCATAGTTAAACGAGGCATAGCTGGAGAAAACATTCTCTTGGGGAGGATTCTCTCTCCAGCTTTCTACAAACTCTTCAATGTCTTCTGTAAGCTTCCCTGTGGAAAAGTACACAAGTATATCAATGCAAGAGATTCACATTTTTAATTATATTTTGGGGGGATCTCTATCCATCTGTCAACCAGTTTTTGGGGTCTCCTTCAGTTTGGGACACAGAGTATTTCCTCTATTTCTAAACTGGGATGGGGAAAGTACGGACTGCAGGTCACACGCTGCCCCTCAAACACATTTTTCTGAGTGCCAGGGTGTCAGAAAAAAAACTTTTAGAGAAAGATTCCCCCTCCCCCCAAAATAAAATGTATGTCAGTTTCTCTATGTTACCTTCACAAGCTGTTCTATGCCTAGTTGTGGTCTTTTTTCCCAACAGGAGGTGACTGGGAAATTGATTATAGGGTCAATTCCTGGTGGGAAAAGGGCATCTCCTGCCTCTAAAATAATGCACAAAGTGTCAAAATGTGAAAAAAATGCCTCCACCCCTTAAAGGGGGCAGAGCAGGATCAATTCTTTTTTCAGGAGGGTGCAATGGGGGTTGTGGCCCCTAGCAGAGCCAATGCAGACCCCTTCCAAAGCCTGATAGTTCCCCAACCCTGTTCTAAGCACTGGGTGGAATTTTTATTTGACATATTGCTATACATACTATATTGCACTAGGTACTTGAACGTTATGAAATGCCTGTTTCTATTAGGGTTTTCAAACAGGCTTTGAGTGATTCAGCTAGGCTTCCTCAGTCTGGAGTTTATTATACAGTTATCCCTTCATATCCACAGGTTCTGCATCCACAGATTCAACCACCTATGGTTCAAAAAAATTCAGGAAAAAAATTCCAAAAAGCAAGGCTCGCTGTTTGCTGTTTTATATAAGGGATGCCATTTTACCACCCCATTGTATATAATGAGATTTGCACAGCCACAGATTTTAGTATCTATGGGCTGTCCTGAAACCAAACCACAATGGATACCGGGAGCCCACTGAGTTCTTTGGCACCCACAGTCAATGATGGGCTCTATTCTCTCAGTTGAGGAGTTCATTACAATCACAGTTCTTATGCAGTCTGTTCAAACATCTTTTGAGCACTGGAATAATATTTTGAAATTCCTACTTTCTTTTTGGGTTTGCTCCCCATCAACATGTTCTTAATTAAACTTAGCTCTCAACAAGGATCCTCCTGCTCTTCTCTTGTTTATGGGTGTGTTGGATGGTCACAGACCAAATCTGCAGTAAACATGGTCCAAAGCAGCATTTTTTTGGTGTATTACTTTTAGCTATTATTCACTGCTTTTAGTATAATGTGTTGGTAATACATTACTTTTTTTGTTACAGTAATATGTTCAGAAATAGGAAAATGGCCAAAATTTGCCAAATATCCTCCCAAATGATCTGCTACCTCCCACTCAAAAAAGCCACATTTTAGATACCATTAATAAATACTACTCATTGCCACAAAAGAGTAACAACACTACAGGTCATTATGTTACTTTGCAACAACAACAAAAAACATCCTGATGCCATTATGCCCTCATTACTCCTAAAAGTAGTTCATTATGATGGGTGAGATCCTACATCCAGGTTGCACATATAAATCTTCACAAGTGGAATTGTGCCTTGATTGTGATTAATGACCTCTCTCCATAATAGTTCAGAATTTAGTCTAAAAGTTGTGTTGAATGGCAACACTGATGTACAATGTGCAACAATATGTGCATCTGCACCCCATCCACATGCACCACAGCACATCATGTGCAACTCCGTTTCTATTATATTGAACTGAATACAAGTCGCCCCCCATTTACGTGGATGATACGTCCCCATACTTATTGCAGATATGTGAAACTGTCTATAATAACCAACTGCCATATTATACACCATAGAATCAAACCAGGGGCCTAGAAAATGGTTAGAGAAGATGCCTCTCTAGGCATCTGGTGCAACTCTATGGTCAACATCCAGCAGAAGCTGAACATAGAGTCATGCTGGAGGATCGCCCGATGCCTAGAGAAGCCACCTCCAGCACAACTCTATGGTCGTCCAGATGCCTCGAGAGAGCTTTTTCCCCTGATCATGGGAAAGTGAAACCACAGGTACCAATCCCATGTAAACGGGGCAGGGGGGGGGGTGACCTGTATAGATATTACATATGGGACAAAAATGTCCAACTGCTTCTGTGGGGGAACTTACGCTTCTGTAGGGGAAAATATGCTTAAGACACCAACAGGATCCTGGCCAGTAACATCATTACTCTAATATGTTATTTTCCACATTTGTTCCAAAGGACTTAGGTAGTACAGAGCCACTCACAATTCTCATCTCCTCAGCCATACAAAATCCAATGGTAGACATTAGAAAGCAATGCTTTAACAGCAATTGGTACAACAGGTAACCCTGTTTGGAATATTTGACTTCCAAGGAGAACTTTTTCTGCTACACTTGCAGTATGCCAAGAGGAAAAGCAGAGTCTTTTCTGAGTCTTAACATACAACTTGGGAAAAGTTTATGCATTATTAATAGGTCGAAACTAATAATACCCTGCATCTTTGGAATACAGGTTGAGTATCCCTTATCCAGAATGCCAACATCCGAAATACAGTTGTTCCTTCATATTCGCTGGGGTTTGGTTCCCCATGGATACCAAAATCCATGAATACTCAAGTCCCATTATATGCAATGGCACAGCAAAATGGCATCCCTTATATAAGATGGCAAAATCAAGGTTTGCTTTTTGGATTATTTTTTAAAGAATATTTTCAAGCCGTGAATACTTAAATCCGTGGATACCAAATCGGTGAATATGGAGGGACAACTGTATTCCAAAATCCAAAATTGTCCACATGAGTGGCTGAGATAGTGACACCTTTGCTTTCTGATGGTTCAATGTACACAAACTTTGTTTCATGCACAAAATTATTAGAAATGTTGTATATAAAATTATCTTCAGGCTATGTGCATAAGGTCCATATGAAACATACATGAATGTCATGCTTAGACTTGGGTCCCATCTCCAAGATCTCTCATTATGTATATGCAAGTATCCTAAAATCTGGGGGTAAATCCAAAATATGGAATACTTCTGGTTCCAAGCATTTCAGAGAAGGGATACTCAGCCTGTATAGGCATGATGAGAACAACCTGGCATTGTAAATATGTTTGTTTTTTATCACATTTTTAGGATGGAGGACCATCGCCTCCCAAAAATAGTACTCTACAGTGAACTCGCCACGGGTCAGCGTAAGAGGGGCACTCCAAAAAAGCGATACAAGGACTCTCTGAAACAACATCTCAGGCTCGGCCAAATTGATCACCAACAATGGTCCGCCCAGGCCTCACATCAGGAGGCATGGTGACACAGTATCCACAATGCTACAGCCTTATTTGAGAACTCATGCTGAACAAGTCTTGAAGAGAAATGACAATGCAGAAAGAATCACAACCCGGAAACATCACCCAAGGAGACCTTCTGCTGTGTTTTCTGCAACTGGACTTGTTTATCTCAGATTGGCCTTTTTAGTCATCAACGCGCTTGCAGAAAGTGTGGGATGAGTCCTTCCTGAATCTTCGTTTGCGAAGAAAAGCCAGAGAGAGAGAGATGTTAACTCCCATATTGGAATGTCTCAAACTTGGCACTGTAAATTAGAACACCAATGCTTTTGGATTCCTTTATTTAAACCTTTATTAAATATATTTAGCTACCCTACTACAGGTATTTCCTTTATATCCTTTTTTAAAAGTATCTAAATACTACAGACATATTTACTACCTTTAGTTGCCAAGGATGACAAGTAATTTACCATATATTGAATATATGTTGTGCCAAATAAATTAGATTGAATACTCACCATAACTAGTGGCAAGATCATCTTGCAAAATAGCATTGTTGTTACCACATAATCCATGAGTTTTGCCCAAGTAGTCAGGGGCCATCTTAATATAAACAGCAGATGTACCATCCCAAGCCAAAGAAAATGCATACTGGTGTCTAACAATAACATATCCAGCCAGTTTTTGGATGTACAAGTTCCCTATGGTATATGGCAACTGTATTCTAGGAAGCAAAAAAAATACTTCATAAGAAAGGAACAATTCACAGTAACCCTTTTCAGATTTTAATAAAGTAATTACTGCACTCATCTAGTTAAGAATTACAGTATCACTGGCTAGAGTGATTTGGCACCAGTTTCTCCCACAGCATGAAAGAGCTCCACAGGTTAATTATAGAAATCCCTGTTGCAACTGAGAGAGGGAGGGGAATCTATAAATTTAGATGGACTACTGGATCTACCACTAATTCAGGTAGGGTGCTTACATCTATGGATACACTAGAACAATATAGCAAATAAAAGCATTGAAGACCATAGGAGTGCACATTTAATTTACCCAATTCCTTTGTAAGTGACTTCACTACTTAATCTTATTTCTCCATCTCCAGCAAAGTAGAGACTAATTGACCGTTTACAAGAATAGGGAGAAGACTTGCATTCTGGATCATTATGGACCTGCCAAAAAAGGGAGAAATTAATATTTTAACAATATTTTCAGCATTTCACATAGTACTTTAGAAATGGAACTCAAACATTCTTTTAAAATATAGTCTCCATGAGTGAAACACTAGGTCAATCTCCATATCTTAATTAGTAAGTTAAATTGATTGCCATATTGTACAGAATAAAATTTGGAAGAATAAACAAAGGCATGAGGCATAATGTATGGATGAAGCTTGGAATATTTTGGTTCATCCAGGAAACTCACCCGCATTCTTTGCAAACCCCATTAGTGTACCAGCAAGTCATTTTGTAAAGCTGGGATCCAAAAAGCTACATGCAATTTTCAATTTGTTCATGGTGGCTTTTAAGCTACCCCTTACTGAAACACACTCCCCACCACTACAAAATAAAAAACAATGCCAAAGACCTGGTAGTCAGGGCTGCTAGCAGTAAGAAAACTCAGCACCCTTCTTGCACATGGAAGAATTGTACTTTTATGTATAGGTGCCTTTGAACCCACAGATAACTTTTGAAAAAACTGGGATAGTCAGCTGTAATATCTTGGCTCCTTCTTATATTCTTTGGAACATCTACTGAAGCATTGCCTAGAGTTCTAACCATACAAGCAGCCTAAATTACTGCAATGCCCAGTCTACAGTATTTCTTCACTCGGGGCCCATCTAAATGGTGAAAATACCCCTCATAGAATTCACTGGGAATCCTACCAATCTAAATGGGATCCAGTGCCAATCCATACTATTCAGAAGGAGGTGGCCCAAAACGGTAAAAACAACACACTAAAAGCCTTCACAGATTTCCCGGTACTTTCCCAAAAACCATGAGGTGTGTGCGCATTCCCATTTGTTTGGACTATCGAACAACAGGAAATCCGAAGGGAAGCACAAAGCTGATTGGCCAGGCGACCACGGCCGCCATGTTGAATTTTCACCTTAGCAATTGGTCACTAAGGTGATAAAACAGGATCAATAGTTTCTGTTTTGCTTTTCTATAAAATTGAAGAATCACTCTATTACACCAGCACATCTTGGGATGACTTTTTTAAAAAAACAAAACAGTGGTGGTGAAGAACTAACACAAGTAAATCACTTGCAGCCACCATCAGAAATGTGAGGCTTATGGGGGCTTCCAATGCCAGACATGACATGCTGCTGTGAGATGCCAATACTACGAGGTACTTTGGATTTTCCCCCTCATGTAGATGGGCACTCAGAAATGAACCATTTCCAGAACTACTTCTGAAAAGAACTGAGTCACACCATAGTTTAGAAACTTTAAGCCAAAAAAAAAAAAAAAGAACTGTTTGCATTTATTGCGAAGTAAAAAAGTTTTACGTAAAACAAATTTTAACCTCTTACTTGTACAGAGAAACTTTGCTCATCCATTTCATTCTGTCTGACAAGACAGTATGTAGATTTCCCAGAGAAAAAATAGTAGAGGCCATCAAAGGTTTCATAATGGTATTGTCCCCATGTTCGACAAATATTGTCTCGTTCTGCTCCTGTGTTGTGCACTATGGCAAGAAAGGAGTAGGATATTTATTTATTTATGTATTTATTTATGGAGCAATGCCTTTTGATGATGCTTATACTATTTCTGGAGCAAGTGATGGTGGCAATAATTTATCTCAAAAGTGTGGGAGGGGGGGAATACGTACATGTAACAAGTATTTAGCTATACAAAGATACTGTCCTCATTAGCTTCTATTTCAGAGTAAGACAAAGAGCCCCAAACTACAATTTAGTACCTATTAGAGAATTGTACTTAATCCTGAAAAAAACAAACCTACTTCTGAATTTTAGGTCACACTAGACCAACTAACATATTTTCTACTTACCTATCTGACATCTTGATCCAGTTGCATTATAGCGGCTACAATTACACAGCTGCCAATGCACACATTCACCTCCATTAAAGCACGTAAATGAATCTGAGAGAGAACATAATAATTTACTTCCAAGTCACATAGATTTTTAATTGGATGCACAAGGGAAAGTAGATAAAAATGATACATCGTTCAAATTGATGGACTGTTCGAGTTTTTTGCAGGAAATAATCATACTGTATACATTCATCTTAGACATGACTACAATCTATGAATATCAATCACAGAGAGGTTTATTGCTCTAGCTGCAACAAATAGAGGTCACACAGAGAGATAAGGCAGGGTTTCCTCTCATTAGAAACCTTTCAGTGTAGGTTTCAGTAGCAACTCATCCATCAGAGAGGAAATCTTCCACTGTTTGCAATATACACTTGAGTAGCAGAGACAGTCAGGCAAGAACACTTGAAAGAATCCACTTGTTTGTCTTGTTACTTGTCACTTGCTTGTCTGGAAATCACACATCCATCAACTATTTTTAAGACAAAATTTGCATTCCCATATGTGGATTTCAGTACGTATCCCTTTAACAGATCGCTTATTGTTGCTAAACCACTATGGATTAATAAAAATGTCTACTTAGGGCCATTTCATACATTCCATATATTGGGGGTATCCTTTCCTGTGGATTTTAAAGCCCAACATATGGGAGCCATACTGTTCATTTGAATCCAGAGCCTGTTACAATGTCCTGAAGTATATGCATAGAATTCACTGTATCTAGAAGTTCCCTTATTATAGAAGGACAACACCTTTAGATGCAAGCCTACATATACTGTACAATCAAAAATAGGTGAGTATGGCCCTCATATGCTACAGGAAACATGATAGGCATATATGTTAGACAGCATATACACTCTAAGTCCATAATATGTGAGCTTTATGTGACTTTCTATATTGTTGGACTGCAACTCCCACCAGCCCTAGGCAGTATAACCAATAGTAAGGGATTGTGGGAAATGCAGTATAGCCACATCAAGAGTGATTTGGTTACTGCACCGCTGCAATGTAGTGGTGGATTTTGAAGTGCAGGCACCGTCCAGACAATTCTCTATAACACCACACCAAAGCAGAGTCCAAAAGGTCGGCACTTGTGTTGATATAAAATGATTTCTAGCAGTTTCCATCTGTTCCAAGGACAGGCCTTTTGCAAAGACACCATCCACAAATACTTTGGAATACAACAGGGATAGCTCACAACAATGTGTTCTTCCTTAGAAAATCAATTTCCCCTACAGCTATATTTAGATTACAGCTAAAATCAACTATATTTAGATTGCAGCTAAAATCAAGGGAACATGGGAGTCCAAACAAGAGTGGCAAATGATACCATTGTCCTTACTACTCAAAAAGTCTAACAATGGCTTCAACACTGTGACTCCTGGCTTTACTACAGCACAGCCTCTGCTGTAGCAAGTGATCCTGAGCTTACTAGCCCTCTAAGCAGAGAAACATGCTATTCCTGTTTTCTGTGTAATGTCCAAGACAATATTAAATAGCAGTGTTAGAGGTTGTATACAAAGGCTTCCCTTCCATGAAGTAATCTGAAGAAGAAAATATTTGGCTCTAACCCAATATGTGTAATAATTTGCACAAATTATAGATAGTATCCCACATTGGACTTCCATTGATAAAAACAGAGCATTCCCGAGAAATTAATCTCCAACACACACACACACACTACAGTGCCTCTATTACACCCTATAAATCTGCTCTGAAGTGCTAGGAAACCCTCCCATCCTTCAGAACCAATTTTCAGGTTGCCCCAAAGTCTGAAGCAGGGACAGGATGGAGAAGAAGTAGCACCAGTATGGCACTGGATTTAAGACAAAAATTTATCTCTTTCTTTAAATTAAAAAAACTTTTTAATTGTCCTTTTAAACACTTGCACTAAAACTTGCAAGTGATCCAATACTCTTTGAAAACCTTTATGTTCTGTATTTTGAATATGTTTAATACCATATCACAATCAGAAACAAACTACTAGTACACCTCATCTAATGAAGTAGATATATTCCAGGGCATAATTTCTTGAACTGAAAACTTGGTACCAGAGGGAGATATAACGTGGAAAGAATGGGCATAGGTTCCTCCACCACAAAAAGAAGAACAGTTCAACATGTTTCAGCAAGCTTTTTATTCAAAACTATCAATATGCACATGTGAAATGAAACAACCAATTTAGGTAAGCCTTGTATAAGGTAAACAAAAACATTTTGAATCTTCTAGAAACCCCCTGAAAGCTTCTTCCAAAATACATCCAATAATGATTTCCCCCTGCCTTTCACCAGCTTCTACTTTTCTTAGGATTTCCATTTTGGAGGCCAGACTATAGATCGTATGAGTTCTTAACATGCTGGGGGTAGCTGGTGAAGTCAGCTTATCTTCTTTCCTTTTCCCCTTCTGTTTTGCTGTTCACACTTGCTCAGTAAAGGATTCTAGAGGCAGCTGCCATTTACCTTGCCTTTTGTATGGAAGGCACACATAGGGGCCATCTATACAGTAAAAAAAATATGCATGGCGTTCGGAAGATTGATCATCCGTAAACACATTCAGATGCATACGTGTCATTCGGAAGGGGGACTAGCGAATCCCCCATAAGCTCCGTGGACTCGGCATTCAGGAGGATTAGCGAATCTCGAGCTAAAATCCATACAGCCATTCATATTGTTGACGGTCTGTACACCCTGTTCGCACACATATGAACAGGCAGTATAATCTGATTGGCTGTCCGAGCAAAGGGGGTGGGGCTAGCAAAGAGGGGAATTGGGAGCAGCTACCATATTGGATTCCCAGCTAAGCGAGAGTCCAGTAAGTCCATGAATTTTACATTTATTCCTTTTTATTTTATATTGTAAATATGGAAAATCAACTGTCTGCATAACAGGCACCTTTTTAAATTAAAAAAAAAAGCGGTGGGAGATTTAAAACCACTGCTTGGATCGCTCGCTCCAGCCAGGTGGGCAAGGGGGGTCATATGGAGTTTAGGGAGGGTAAAAAATTGTGTAGGTGGATCGTACGCATACGAACGGCTGCCTTTTTGGATTTTTTACCCCCCCAAATGAATTTTTTTTAATCGTGTAGACATGCCCATAGCTTCAGTAGGATCAGCTCAAGCAGTACCCATTCTTTCCCAGCCTAAGCTATATTGCATTGTTTACTGCAGACGCACTGCTGAAAGGCTGTTTCTCCAGCCCTCTTTCACCATTCTTCTAATGTTGATGCTGCTAAAAAAACAAAACAAAACAAAAAACCCTTCCAGCTAGAGGGCATGGAGGATAAGTGAGGGGCTAAGTGGGTGTAAAAAGACTTTGTAAAAAGGAGCTCTTTGTCAGAGGCTTTGTTAAGTGAGGTATGCCTGTATTTGGAATACAACTGTATCAAAGACATTTCCTGGTGTGTTTCTGAAATAACCCAACTTCATTAGACAGATTCAAATGGGCCACAGTTCTTTGATCATTTATTGCCAGAGATGATGTTAATAAGATCTGTGTTCTTTTTCTGTGCTCCTGAGAAGGGTCAGCTCCCATTAATTAGGTTTCAGCTAAATAACATAAGCTGGTGCTTAAGTATAAGGGACTTTTTTGTTTTTGTCTTTTGCTTTGATATTGTCGAGCAAGCCAAAACCAAGAATATCCTCAGATGCATTCTTTGATTTCTGTCATCTATCACTGTTATCCATCCTTGACTAGCTGGCAGAAAAGAAGGCAGACTTTGGAAACAGCAATTCAATAGCCAATTGAATTTCAAAAGCTGTTTTCAATTTAATTTCCTGTTCTAAAAATTGATTTTATTAAACGTTTTATTGTCAATTTTTTCCCAACAGCTGCTTCTTCAGCTGCCCAGTTTGCAATTCCAGTTCTGAAGTATTTAAGCAGAAATACTATTACTGAACTTACTGAACCACATAACTCATTTAGCCTTTATACATTTCACTTTAACATCACAGGCCTTCATATACAACATGTTCGATTCTCTTATAGACTTCCTTTACTCCTCAGGGCTTTGTTCTTTTCTTGCCTTTTTTCTATGTCTCATACCTCTGGTTGTAAACCAGTGAGGAAGGGAAGCCTGCAGATCATATAAAGCCCCTCCCCAGGTCCCCTCCCAAAAAGTATATATATGTATGTACGGGAAATATATACGCACGTATGTATTTCTGTATGCATGTACGTATGTCAGTCAGAAAGTGGGGACACAGCCTTTCAAGATCCCACAGGATCCAATATGGCCCCACAACCACTGGCAATTGCCCACCTATTTATTTGCAGAAAGCACTAGAAACAAATTCTCTCTTTCCACTATTGTAGCATTAGCTATCACCAGTATCAGTAGCTTGATTACAGCTTGGCACCTCAATATTTGAGGAAGTGTCTCTCCTTGATATATATCTGCCTGATTATTAAGATTTTCAGTTCAATCTTTATTACAGTAATTGACCAGAGTGAAAATATAAACAGGTTTCACCATTAAATACATAAAATATGAGTACAATAGGAAAAGTGCTACAAATCATTATGAAGTACAACGGGTACTGTATTTAAAAGCTTGAGTAATTAGGATACTTTAGCATTTAAGATATTAAAATATTAAAACATTAAAATATATTAAAATATTAGAATATTAAAGTATTAAAATATTACAATATTAAAAATATTAAAAGTTATTCATAATGATGATAATGCTAAAACTAGTCATAGTAATTTCACATATGAGCTAGCATGTTATCTAAATCCTTATATTAGCCCTACTTTGTTTTGGCTCCCTTGGCTAGTTAAGTCTGTGCTGTCTTGTGCTACCACTTGCTTGTCATCTGCCTGCAGGTCTCAATGGCAGATGCAAGGAATTTAGCAACTTTATTTGTGATGTGTGTTTCCTGGTCTGCAAGCAAGTAGGCACTATAAAATAGTTCTGATCTGCCAGGAATACTCTGAATAATTGGTGTAATTAGCGCAAGACCCATTCCTTGGTAGAAAGGGCAATATAACAGCACATGATTGAGAGATTCTATTGCCCCATACCACAAGGGCATATGCGCTCATGATATGAGGATTTCATATGTCTACCTTCAAGTACAACCGTGTACTACCTTCAACCGTGCCAGTGTAAAGGCCTTCCTATACTTAGCAATTATTAAGTTAGTAAGATAATTAGGGCAAGTAAAGGGTTTCACAGTAATTCCTAGGGTAGGATATTTAATAGTTAGACTCAGATGGTTTTGTAGCTCTATATCCCTTATACACTATTTGATAGCAACATTGGCGCCAGTAAAACCAAGGGCTATCAGGACATTCGGAGTAAACCCATATGTTAAAAGTTTCTTGTGTAACTCCCATTTCCACGTGGATTGGAATCCATCAGCTAATGTTAAAGGGGCCAGCCCAGTTGGGCAGAAAATAAGTTTTAACCAGTAACTGATCTTAAGGATCCAGGCACGAGCCTCAATGGGGATCAAGCCTGCCTCAAGGCACAAAACTGCATTAAGGACACAACAAGGAGTAGCAAGTATGCTTCTGAGGAATTTCGTTTGTACTACTTCAAATGATTCAAAGTTTTTGTAAATACACAATTGTGAGCAATAGAGTATTTGTGATAAAATCTTGGCTGTGAACACTAGGGTGACAGAAAGGATGTGCTGCCCCCCTTGCATGTAGAAAAATCTCAACAGGGCTAGCGTTGTCCTCTGTGCGTTCTCTACTGCTCTTTCCTTCTGTACTGCTCTTTCCTTCTGGATCTTCCATGTCCCAGAAGATTGAGAAACTACCCCAAGATACTTGTAATTTATAACCTGTTCAATAGGAGTTCCATTTATTTGCTATTTGTGGATTATCTTCTTCCTGGTGAATACCATCTCCTTTGTTTTATCATAAATTATAGTTAAAAAGTCATTGTTGCAATAACTGGCAAATTCTTTCAGGAGTTTCCTTAAACCAACTGCTGAAAATGATAAGAGCACAGCATCATCTGCATATAGGAGGACTGATAAGGGCCACTTATCCAATTTGGGGGGATGGAAACAAGTACCTGCTAAACTTTTAATCAGTGGATCAATATAAAAGTTAAATAGCGTAGGTGCTATGATGCAACCCTTGACTCCCCTAAAGGTAGGAACTAGATTTGAAAGGTCCCCTAGGTGGTTGCATCTTACCCAGAGGTGGGTATTTTCACATAGGCCACGCATGAGAGTGAGTAGCCTTTTATCTCTGGTGGTGTCTTCAAATTTCTTCCATAACCTTTCCCTGGGGATTAAGTCAAAGGCAGACTTGAAATCGATAAAGGCCGCATAAAGATCCCCCCCCCCAGGTGTGGATGTGTATTTTTCCACCAAATGTTGGAGAATAAGCCCCTGATCTATTGTCAAGTATCCTTGTCTAAAACCCATTTGTTCCTCGTACAGTATGTTTTCCTGGTTTATCCAGTCCAATAGTTTTTAGTTCAGATGGCTTGCTTACAGAGTGCTGATTATACTAAGCAAGCTAATTGGTCTGGAGTTTGTCAGGTCCAAGCGGTTGCCTTTTTTATAAATTGGAATAATAATTGACAGCCTCCAATCCACAGGAAAAATTGCTGAGAGATCAATCCAAGTGAAAACCTGGGATAATACAGGACTCCACCAGGCTGAGTTTCTGTTGAGGAGTTCTAGAGGAATGTTATCACTTCCTGGAGCTTTACCTGGCTTTAACAATGAGATTAATTTGGATACCTCAGCTTCTGTGACTGGAGGTAGGGCCGGTTTAAGGAATTTTGGGGGGCCCTGCAATGCTTTATTTGGGGGGGCCCATATGTTTATCTCAGGTCAATGTAACCTAACCTATTCACCGTACAGGATGTTCAGATTACAGTAGGACCCCCATATCCATGGATTCATTATCCATGGGACACAAAACAGCACATCTACCATAGAGTCTTCCTAGAAAATGTGTCCTCCCTAGGTGTTTTCTAAGCCCTCCATGGCAACTCTACGGTATTTTAAACCAGAAGTCCCATTATTTTCAATGGCATTCACTATTATTCATGGTTTTCAGAATCCACGCCCCCCTCCCCGCCGAACCAATCCCCAGTGGATAAGAGGGGCCTACTGTATTACATAATTTGCCACCAATAATTTAGTTTAAAAACTATATTATAGGCACTAGCATAATATTTTTTGTTTATTAGCAATTAACGTAATGGTGTAGATTTCCTCAAAGAAAAGAAAGAGTGGATTACAAGCTAAACATGAGTTAGCAGTGTGATGCAGCAGCAAAAAAATGCCAATACGATTCTAGGCTGCATTAATAGGAGTAGTGTCTAGGTCAAGGGAAGTAATAGTATCTCTCCATTCTGCTTTGGTCAGACCTCACCTGGAATACTGTTTCCAGTTCTGGGCACAACAATTCAAGAAAGATACTGAGAAGGATGGTGGGAGGTCTGGAAGCCATTTCGGCCTATGAGGAACGGCTTAGGGAGCTGGGTATGCTTAGCCTGCAGAAGAGAAGGTTGAGAGGCGACCTGATAGCCATGTTTAAATATTTGAAGGGAAGTCATACTGAGGAAGGAGCAAGCTTGTTTTCTGCTGCTCCAGAGACTAGGACACTGAGCCATGGGTTCAAACTACAGGAAAAGAGATTCCACTTGAATATTAGGAAGAACCTCCTGACAGAAAGAGCTGTTCAGGAGTGAATACACTGCCTTGGAGTGTGGTGGAGTCTCCTTCTTTGGGTTTTTTTAAACATAGGTTGGATGGCCATCTGTCAGGAATGTTTGGATTGTGTGTTCCTGCAGGGCAGAAGCCGATTGGATGGGGTGGCTGTGGCTGTTGGGGTCCCTTCCAGCCCTATGATTCTATGATTCTAGGCTGCATTCAGAGCCTGGGAAAGTTACTCTTGAATTAAACCTCCCAGAATCCCCCTGCCAGCACCCTTCTCAAGGTCTGGTTGCATTGTTCCTTTTCCAGCATTCTCTAGCCCAGTGGTTCTTAACTTGGGGTCCACAATGTCCTCACAGGGAGTCCACAAAGGCTTGAAGGCTGCTTGGCCCACCTCCTCCCTCTAGTGGAGCAGCCACATGACAGGAACCAAGGCAAAGGTTGGCTGGCTTGGCCTGCACATTGCCATTCAATACACTCCAGCCACAAACTTGCAGGAAGAAGCAAGAGTGCCTCTGAGGGAAAATTTAATGGATGGTGTAATTGTATTGTTGTTGTTGTTAGCTATTATTATTAGGGTTTTAAATTTTGAGTTAAGTCTTGGGGCAACAAAAGATATTTAAAGGGGGTCTCTGGTAAAGAAAAGGTTAAGAACCACTGCTCTAGGCCAATGCCTCTCACATAACACTAACGGGATACTGGTGTTTTAGTGACAACAATAAAACCATTGTTCCCAGTAATATTACTCCAAATTTTATATTCTTCTGTTAAAAGAGCTAGAGTGTTGTAGAAGTTCCAGCATTGCACTATGACTATGGAGACCAGGGTTTGAATCCTTACTCAGCCATGAATACCCACTGGGTGACCTTGGGCAAGTCACACTCTCTCAGCCTCAAAGGAAGGCAAAGGCACACCCCCTTTGAACAAACCTTGCCTAAAAAAACCCATGGTAGGTTCGCCTTGGTCAGAAATGACTTGAAGGCACATAGGCAAACACACACACATTCCTTTTGCAGGCTGAACTCAGTTGGCAGCAAGGGGAAGAAGCTGAAGACCAAGGGGGGGGAAGGAGGGGAGAGGAACCAAGATAGGTTAAAAGCAGCTGGAAAAATGGGCTGGAGGGGATCTATGTGGAAGGAAGGGAAGGGAAGGAAGAAAGAAAGAAGTCTTTTCCGGGGGAAAGAGACAACACTCAAATTCCCTGTCTCTCTCTCACACACACACTCACCCACTCGAAGTCAAACTCCCTCCAGCTTCTGCCACGGAGGGCTGCTGTTTCTTTCCCTTTCTCTTTAGTTTGGGAGACCTGTGGGTTTTTTTAAGTCAGCAGGAGGTTTTTGGAGGAGGAGGGTAGGAGGGGCTACAAAGCAGCATCTCCTCCGGGTCAACAGGGGGTCCTGTTGACCTCAGGGACCCCCTGCCAATGCTGATTTGGCAGACTGGTTAAACCGGGCCTGACTGGAAGCCATTCTGGTAAATTTCTAACATCAGCTTTTGCTTTGCACACATGAATATGCTCCTTGGCATAGGTGTTACGAAAGTGAGCTTCCAATGAGGATGCTGGAATATTATTAGCTGAAATAGAGCCCAGGTTGCAAAGGCCTCTTGCTACTATTCTCCAGAATGTGCTTGAGTCATGCATCCTCCAAGAGTATTAAAAGAGCTGGCAAATGTGATCTCAGAGCCACTGGCAATAATCTTTGAGAACTCTTGGAGAACAGGAGAAGTCCCAGCAGACTGGAGGAGGGCAAACGTTGTCCCCATCTTCAAAAAGGGGAAACAAGAGGATCCCAAAAATTATCGTCCAGTTAGTCTGACATCAATACCAGGGAAGATTCTAGAGCAGATCATTAAACAGAGAGTCTGTGAACATTTAGAAGGCAATGCCATAATCACAAAAAGTCAACATGGGTTTCAGAGAAACAAGTCATGCCAGACTAATCTGATCTCTTTTTTTTATAAAATGACCAGCTTGGTAAATGAAGGGAATGCTGTGGACATTGCATACCTTGATTTCAGTAAGGCCTTTGACAAGGTTCCCCATGACATTCTTGCAAACAAGCTTGTAAAATGTGGGCTAGACAAGTTAACTGTTCAATGGATTTGTAATTGGTTGACCGGCCGAACCCAAAGGGTGCTCAGCAGTGGCTCCTCTTCGTCTTGGAAAGTTGTGACCAGTGGGGTGCCACAGGGTTCTGTGACTTGGATGAGGGAATTAGGGGCATACTTATCAAATTTGCAGATGACACCAAATTAGGAAGAGTAGCTAATACCCTAGAGGACAGGATCAAAATTCAGAATGACCTGGATAGACTGGAGAGCTGGGCCAAAGCTAACAAAATGAAATTCAATACGGAGAAATGCAAAGTACTGCACTTAGGGAGGAAAAATGAAATGCATAGATATAGGATGGGAGAGACCTGGCTGAATGAGACTACGTGCGAAAGGGATCTAGGAGTCCTAGTAGACCACAAGTTGAACATGAGTCAACAGTGTGATGCGGAAGTTAAAAAGGCCAATGCAATTTTGAGCTGTATCAATAGAAGTATAGTGTCTAGATCAAGGGAAGTAATAGTGCCACTCTATTCTGCCTTGGTCAGACCTCACCTAGTATACTGTGTCCAATTCTGGGCACCACAATTCAAAAAGGATATTGACAAATTGGAGCATGTCCAGAGAAGGGCAACTAAAATGGTGAAAGGTCTGGAAACCATGCCTTATGAGGAGAGACTTAGGGAGCTGGGTATGTTTAGCCTGGAAAAAAGATGGTTAAGAAGCAATATGATAGCCCTGTTTAAGTATTTGAAGGGATGTCACGCTGAGGATGGAGCAGGCTTGTTTTCTGCTGCTCCAGAGACTGGAACATGGAGCAATGGATGCAAGCTCCAGGAACAGAGATTCCACCTCAACATTAGGAGGAACTTTTTGACAGTAAGAGCTGTTCGGCAGTGGAACACACTCCCTCGGAGCATGGTGGGGTCTCCTTCCTTGGAGGTCTTTAAACAGTGGCTGGATGGTCATCTGTCGGGGATGCTTTGATCAAGATTTCCTGTGTGGCAGGGGGTTGGACTTGATGGCCCTCGTGGTCTCTTCCAACTCTACAATTCTATGAGTCTATGATCCTAGATGCTGCAATTAGACATTGCCAATTTTCCTCCTGAAACTGCCTCTTTTTCTCTTTTATTAGAGTTTTATATCTCTTTTTCAGAAGAAACCAGTCCTTAGGGAGAGTCAGTGAGTTCTGTTCTCTGTACATCCTGTATTTTGCAATTAGGGCATTTTTCATGAGAACGCATTCACAATCAAACCAGGGTTTGGAGTTTTAACTGGTTTTGTGGGTTTTGTTAGAAAATTTGGAAGTCAATGGGTGTTATAAAAGTGCAATCAGCATTTGGAAAAGACCCATGACTTTCTTTAGAGTGTCTGATAATATCATTGAAGAGCATACAGAGTGCTCTGAGTGGAGCATCTTGTTTATAGATTTGTCTAGTGGATCAGACCATTTAATGTGACATGATCTTATATCTGTTGATAAATTTGGTAATGGTTTATAGTCCACAAAAATATTTTGCTCCTTGAGCTCCAAGCAGAGTGCCAGTGGGAGGTGATCACTGTCTGAGCAGCACTCCATGACAAAGTTGATTACTAAGGCCCACAAATTGCAAGAAACTGAGATATAATCAATTGTAAAAGCTCCATTATTGGATAGAAAAGTGTAACTCCCCATCTTTGTCTCCTTCTGTACTTCCATTCAAGATAGCAAAGTCGAATTTATTTGTCATGTGTACAAGGCACAGCCCTGCATAATTACAGCTCTTATCCCAATTTTCTGTTGGGAAAGGGGTGGGCCTCATCACTTTCCGGAGGGATCTCATGAAAATGAGAAAAAAGCATCTCGTCATTCTGTCCTGTCCGAGCATTAAAAACTGTTCAAAAATGGATTTGACAATATGTGCAGTCAGGAAGCACTGCCTTGCAAAGAGGTCTAATGTAGGCTCCTTGTTGGTAGCATTGTTGTTGTAAAACATTTCCCTCACATGAGGGGCGGGGCTTGATAGTGAGGTTTCATTTTCCTCCACCACTGAAGCATTACAGAATGTCTCTGTGGTGGTTAGAAAAGGTGGAGAAAGTTCGGGTATTAGAAGCTTTTCATTATCTAGCAGTAAGAATCTGTTTGAAGTAGGAACAGAGATCCAATTACTTACAGATTCTTTGGATTCCTTCAGAGCAAGCATTTGGTCTAACCTGAGCTGCTTTGGAGATTTAGGTTGCTGCAGAGGACCTGGGCTGGTTCTAGAGCATTTTTTATTTTTATTCCCCATTCCAGTGAGCAGGCTTGTTTATCTTCCTCAAAATTGTTAGCTTTCTTTAATTTCTTGGGCTTCTTGGAAGTCTTAGCAGGATTTTCTCTTTCTTGTTGGCTGTTCCTGGAAGTTGTTCCGGAGGGTCAAAAGTGTGAGTATGATGACTCCCTTCTCCCAACATTAATTAAGCTTCCATAAACAGCCAAATTAGGGAGTATGGGAAAATGAAACACTAAACAATATAACTAGCAGATAATAAAACAGTAACAAAACTGCTAATAAATAAAGCAGACTGCAGAGAGTCAAAGAGATTATTAAAATTAGATGGGCAGAACTTTCTACATATCTCCTTCTTGGGAACAGTACACCATCTGTAGAAGTGGGTGATGGACTCCTCAGCTTTAACACCACAGAAGTAGAAAGCCCCTCCCTTGGAGGCCCAAACTAGCACTAATAATGGCCTTACTCTGGCCCCAAATTAAAACCTACTTGTCCACCCAAGTGTTTGAGGCCTGGTTTTGTTTCAACTGGATTGTGGGTTCTGTTTTGAATTATTTTGATTTGTATCTGACCTTGAGATCTTCAATTACAGGATGGGCCAGAAATATTTCAAGTAATAAATAAATAAATATAAATTTTAAAGATATCCTTCAGCATCCTGGGGTCCCTTCACATTACACTATTTTAGCACTATGATTCCACTTTAACTGCCATGGCAACATCCTATGGAATCCTAGGATTTCCAGTTTAGGGAGGGGCACAAAGAATTTTCTTCCAGAGACCAAACTACAAACCCCAGAATTTCATACGATGTTCCCAAGACAGCTAAAGAGGAATCATAGTGCTGTAACTGTGTAATATGAAAGGGCCCCTGAAGAAAACATGCAAACCCCTGGAGCTTTCAAAGTTCCCCACTCCTGTTCTAAGGCAATTGAGAAGGTACAGACTGAGACATTTGGAGTACATAGCCTTTGGATATAAACCAACATTCAGACTAAAGAAAGAAACAAACACGGCTATATAAGTGTCAACCCTTATCACTAGATCACACTTTTTTATTTATTTTTTTTGGCAGCAGCAGGAGTAACAAAAACAACAAGAAAGAGTTTTGGACATAAGTAAGTTAGGTTTACAAAATCCTAGCCCTATTTAAAACCTGAACAGCATGTTTACTGTGATGGCAACTTTATGACAAGGTGTGCAATTGTTATTTCAAAACACTAGAGTACAACATTGTAACTCTGCAAATACATACATACAATTACAATAGATTTAAAAATATTTGTTGCCAACATGGCAGAATTCTTTGAATTTACTTCAGCGTTGTGTTTCACAGAAAAATTCAGCAGGTCAAGCTGCAAGAATGTCACATCTGACAAGCACAATTTCTGAGTCTGTGTCATTGGCCACTAGCTCTATACACATTATACTAAAGGACCTGGGTTGGTATTGATAATATTCTTCCAGTGCAGTAACTTCTCATTATAAGGCATGCAATTAAGTGCTACAGCCTATTTGAAAACCTGCTAACTAGTAATTGAGTAGTATTCCCAGGATGTTCTTTTCATTACCTACCAACAGAACTACCCAGCTCTGTATGAGATAGAAACTCTTTAGTCCAGTGGTTCTTGACGTTTTCATTACCAGAGACCACCTTTAAATAAATTTTCTTGCCACGGACCCCCAAGACTTAACTCAGGATTTAAAACAACAACAACAATAATAACACACCATCAATTAAACCTTTCCTCAGAGGCACTGGAGTGGGAGGAAAGACTTTTCTCCTGCTTTTTCCTGCAAGTTTATGACTGGAGAAGATTGAATAGCAATGCCCAGGCCAAGCCAGCCAGCCTTTGCCTTGGATCCTGTCACGTGGGCTAAGCACCCTTCAAGCCTTCATGGCAGAAGAAAAATGAAAGCAGGATGGAGGGAGAACGAACGGAGGTTGAGAGGAGGACAGGGGCATGTGAAATGGAGTGCTGGAAGCGGAACAGCCCCGTTTTTCTTCTGACCTCTGTGGGGGGGGGGTTCCCCCTGTCTGAAAATCTCCTTTCTCTACTCTCCCCTACCTTCACTCTCTCTCACTAGTCTTTCTTTCTAGTCCCACTGCTCATTCAACCTTCATTCTCATCAGTCTCCTCCCTCTTTACCTGGCAGTTGGACTTTCTTTCTTTCTTTTCCTGTCAGTGTTTTGAAACAGCAGCCACACCTGACATGTTATTTTCCTTACTGTGCCACTGATACATATGGCAGTACCCCAGAGGTCTCTGGACTGTAATATGCCGCCTAGTTATTAAAGAAGATACTCCAAGCTAGAGATAAATTTAATTTAAAAATTAATTCATTTCAAAAACCAAAATCATCCCTAGATACACACTCAAGGCCCATTAGTATGCATGTCAGCTTTCAGGAGAAAGTTTTGCAGTCTCAGAGCTATAGTGAGGATCGGCACAAACACAGAAACAACACTTTACATCTATATGCTACAGTCTAACTAACCCAGGCATGATAAACCTTTGTACACTTTACACTTTGTTTGGTTTAATAGACTAAAGCTATTCAAAAGGAGATCTTGCTAAGGTTGACAGTAGTATTCTTTTTAAAAAATTAAAAATGATGGAGAACTTACTGGATGACTGACAGATTGTGCTGCGAAATCGTTTTTCCCTTGGAGAAAACACTGTGGTAGATGAAGAGTTATACACTGATGTTCCAAATACCTGTACAGGAAGAAGAACTATTAATTCAAAATAAATATCTCATTGGCCACTATTTGTAACACTAATGCGGCAAGGAACATATGCTAGCACATGCCCTATTTGCCATCAATCATAAAAAACTTAGCAGCGCATTCAGGGTCAATGCATACAACAACCCATAGTTACTTATGCTGCTAAAACACAAAATTAGTCAATTTGTAAGTCAAATCTGACACATTCTTGATTCCTAAGTATACAACGAGCCTCGATTTACAGACAGATTTTAACTTTTTTTTATAACTCAAACTGAATTAATTTATTCCCGCAACTGCTCTGCATGGACTACATCTAGTCCACCTTTTGTCCAAGAACTAAAAATGTTGTCTATAACCCCTTCCCCCCAATTGTTAATGTCACACCAGTCCTAGAAAAGAGGTTAGCCTGAGCAGATATAATTGTTTCAAGGTGAGCTTTAATTTCAATATCAAATCTTATTATAGTTATGCCCATTGCTTAATATGTGTGTTGAGAGGGGGTGTTAAGCTCAATGCAGTGGCCCATGGAATACAAGTATAGCACACCAGGGAGCCCTGGTGGTACAGTGGTTAAATGCCAGTACTTCAAGTCACCACATTGTAAGTTCGATTCCAGAGGGCTCCAAGGTTCACTCAGCCTTCCATCCTTTCGTAGGTCGGTAAAATGAGTACCCGGCTTGTGGGGGCAATTAGCTAATACACATTGGAAACTGCTTAATGCAGTGTAGGTATGTAAAATTGCTATTGCTTAACAATTTGTAAGCTGCTCTGATAGCCTTTGTGGCTGAAGAGTGGGGTATAAATACCTAATTAAATTAAATTAAAACATATCCTCATCTTCATCTTTGAAATGTTCAAGGTTATGCTTTGGTAATTTAGATGAATGTAGAACCATTACCCCTCAAACCTAGAATTAAGAGTTTTGCCATAAAGTACAAGGGTTCAGTACTGTAACATGGGTTTACTGTGTAATATCTTATCAGGATCAGTCCCAGATGTGACCTTCACCTGTCAAGTTTCAGTTCTATTCTATCATTTTGTAGCTAATTGTGTTTGCAATTTTTTGTGCTTGCAAGCCAACTTGTACCATCTTGGGAGACAAGGGAGGATATGTTATATGTCTGCAACTGTATGATGAAAGGGTGTACCTGGAGCTGTCATGAGAATAATGGGATGTGCCCACTCTCTGTGAGAAAAGGGGAGTGAAAATAATGGATAGCCAATGACTGTGTAGCCTGCCAGATATTGTAGATTATAAACACTTTTTAATTTAGTGCTTTGTAAATAGTTTTCATTCTGAGCAACAAATGTTGTAGTGTTAGCTCTTTAGATTACTATACCAATAAAGTTTACTGTTTAACTCTGAAACTGCTGGTTACTGAGTCTGAAGAAGCCATTACATGACAAATCCTGCATCAGCTGAATCTTCAGGAGACACAAAACACCTCACCTTAACTTTTGTTGAGTAGTCTGCAGAAAATAGAACACATCTTTCTGGTGCATAGTACAAAGTGGGGAGGGAGGGGATGGAGCAAAGAAGACATCTCTCTCCAGGCAAAAAGGGATGTGAAGCAAGAGGTTGGGAAAGGCTGGGTAGAGGCAGCCAATCACAGCTCATGGAATGCTGTGAAGAGGAGCCTGGGGAGAAGGATATAGCACAGAGGCTTGTCTGAAAAAGAGGTAAGGCAATCAGAGACGGAGTGGAGACCAGTCAGGAAGAGAGGAACTGATAAGACCTGAATAAGGTCTGGAGAGCTGGGATTGTTTTAACAGAGGGGCGGGGTATAAATAAATGTTATTATTAATGTGGAAAGAGTTCAGGGAGTTCATCTTTACTGGTTTTCTTTTCTACAATGGTGTCTGCTTGTTTTCATTTAAGAGTTAAAAGGGAGAAGTGATCATGCTGTACCAAACTCAACATATTGATCAACACAACCACTTGTCCAGAACAGCAGTCACTTTGAGGCTCGACTACCAAAACCAGGGAAGGCTCTTGAGAATAAATGGCCAAGGTGAATAACAGGAGCCCAAGAGCTGGAACTGCGGGCCAACCTGGACAAAACTTCCATCACAAGAGACCATGCTGAAATCTGTAAAATTAGATACATTGGGAGTGAGTACTGGAGAGTTTGAACTTAGGTGGTGGTAGTGAAGAAATAAATCTCCAAAGTGATTAGGGTACAGATGAGGTGGCAACTACATACACGTACCCACTGAAATGGAGAAGAGGTGCAGGAAAGGGGGGAAACAGTAAAAGTACAATGGACAAGCAAGTCACAGTTACTCCTAAATTTACTCTTCATTTCTACTGTACATAATCCAGGGCTGTGCAAAGAAGCATCAGCCTGACTGACAGCCTTGTCCAAAATGGTTCACAAAAAGTTAAAGTATTTTGGTTCTCAGAAAGCTGATCTAAGAAATAAAAGCTTCAGTTGTAAACACTATTAACAAGAGCTATCCAATGGGGCCAAAACGGAGAGAAGAATGCTGCATACTGCTTTCGCTGCAAAGTCTGCCACCTAATAACACTTTACATAATGAAGGAACAAGGGACTGGAGAAACCTGTGAATCGTGAGAAGACACCTTAACAACAGTAGGCATTCTGCAGCTAGGCAATGCATGAGCTTAGTTCAAAGTTAAAGGCCACTACAGAAGACAAACATCATGAGACAATTGCATCTGAAATTAAAGGTCACTGGCATTGTTCGCACACTTGCTACTCAAAATCCAGCACTATGTGGCATCACTCTGCCTTCTCTCTCAATATCTACTGCATATCTCAGTTCCAGGGATAACATGCTCCAACAGCTGGTTATTGCTTATTATTCTTTCTGTGTGTCCTCTTGCTCTCAACAAGCTGCCCTCCCACATATACTGAATCCATCCCACACACCAATTTGGGCAGGCCTCAAGTAAGACCACCACCATGAACAGCAGTGGTTAACAGGATGCTCCTAGTTTTCATGGGATTTTTTCCAGGCTATGAGACCGTGTTCTGGAATAGTTTCTTTCTGACATTTCACCTGCATCTGTGGCTGGCATCTTCAGAGAATGGTTGGGTAGGAGTGTGTGTGGGGGGGTTATATACTGTGTGCCCCTGTTGGAGAGGATATATAAATGTGTGTATTTGAATGGCTAGTTTCTGGGTGGAGATATGCAAGGAGGATTATTGCCTGTAATCTTCCTTGCATATCTCCACCCAGAAACTAGCCATTCAAATACACAAATTTACATATCCTCTCCAACAGGGGCACACAGTATATAAACCCCACACACATTCCTACCCAACCATTCTCTGAAGATGCCAGCCACAGATGCAGGTGAAACTTCAGAATAAACTCTTCCAGAACATGGCCTCACAGCCTGGAAAAAACCCACAAAAAACCTATGGATGCCCGCCATGAAAGCCTTCGACTTCACAATGCTCCTAGTTGTTTCTGCTGCTGATGCTGCTGTCAGCATGCATTTCTCATGGCTCCCCTTTGTTGTTTGTCCTGTCCCATCTCTTTGGCTACTTGGCAAGAGCTTTTCCCTCCAATGAACATTTCTCCCAAGGGGGCTGTGGGTACTTTGTGCAGGCCTCATCCTGAAAAAAGTTATTCAGGCACTTTGTTAAGTATCATCTCCATCCTTTCCTTCATATGCTATGCTGTTCACAACACAACCCATTTTGGAGCACATTAGAACTTGAGGCCTTACTTACAAGGATGCCTGAGGACTGACAGTAGCAGGATTGTTGCTACCTGTGTCCCTGAGGTTGACTGAGTGTGAGAACTGAGGCACTGTGTTGCATTTCTTGTGATGCAGGGAGGTACTGAAGGTGTGGGCATTGTTGCAAGAATAATACCTGATTGTTAGGGTTTAGCATGGGCATATGTTATGCTCACCCATCATTAGACAATTGTATCAGATATGGCCACTATATCACAGTTGGGGTCCATTCACACTACATAGTTATAGCACCATGATTCCACTATAACAGTCATGGTTCCATTCTATGGAATCCTGGGATTGGCAGTTTAGGGAGGGGCATTTAGAAAGCTCAGCCAGAGAAATCCTCTAGTGCCTCTAACCAAACTACAGACCCTAGGATTCCATGGGATGCAGCCATGGCAGTTGAAGTGGAATCATAGCACTATAACTCTGTAGTGCAAATGGGGCCCCGGCTAATAGTTATGCTCCAGTATACAGGGTTATTCTGTCACTTACTATTACTAGTGTTACTTTTCCTTCATTAATATGGCATTTAATTAATAAAATTCAAAATGTTCCATTTATATCTCCTGAATATATATTTTTAAATTACCAGGACTGTGAATATGAAATTTAGGATCAGCAAGAGAAAAGGCATCAAGGGAAGCTGTTAATATTCCCTTAATGCCTTTCATAGAACTAAGTCTTCGGCCTTATCAGCAGCTGATTTAATTACCAGTTTGTAGTTGTATAGAATATTGCTCTCTCTACTGGACTTCTTCAGAAACAAGAATGGCAAAGAAGAAGAGGAGGAGACAGATTCTGATTTACTTAGAGGAAACTAATGAGGCTGTGCAATTTAAAAGCTAAAGGACCTTTATCTTGGGGGTGGGGTTAAATGTCCACTAGCCAGAAAATAAAAACTGTACAGCATAAGGAATAATGTTGCTCTCAAGACTTCTTGCTGGATTACAACTGCCAGCATTCCTCGCCATTTGTGATGCTAGCTGCTGGGAGGTATAGTCCAACAAGATCTAGAGGACTGCATGATTCCTACCCTTGGCAGGAAACAAACAAAGAAGGAAGTAAGGACTATGGAGATTTTCAGACACGGAAAAATCGTCCCTTGCCGCGCGAGCAGCCTCCCGAAACTGCTGCGCGGCAAGGGTATTTTTCGGACGACGCTGTGCCTCTTGCGAAGCCGTCCGTGTCACTTCCGTGAAGCTTGGGACGGCTCCGCGTCATATTTCAATCACGGAGGCTGCCCGTGCTTGAAATATGGCGCGGAGCCGTCCCAAGCTTCACGGAAGTGACACGGACGGCTTCGCAAGAGGCACAGCGTCGTCCGAAAAATACCCTTGCCGCGCAGCAGTTTCGGGAGGCTGCTCGCGCGGCAAGGGACGATTTTTCCATGTCTGAAAATCTCCTATATAGTTTGCAACACAGGACAGTTGGATTTGGTCTGATATCATTTAGTTGTAAAAACAATCGACCAAATTAAAATTAAAAACCATCCATAGATTTCATACCACCCAAACACCTGAATACATTCAATAAATATTACCAAAAAAATTAGAAGGTTTAGTTGGATATTAATTCAACTTCCAGGGAACTGAAAGCAACTTGCACTTCATAATATCAGATCTTTTAAGAATTAGTGAAAGGATGTCAAAAATAATGGGATCCTTACTAATAGATTCCAGTCCTGAATCAGGCCTATATAATCTAGCTTTTCATAGCAAAGAAAATAGTTATTTAAATGAATGTACGTGTTTCCATTATGGTATTTTAACATATCTTATTTATAAATAATTGTGCTAACATGAACTGTTTTCAATGATTTAGACCCTGTGCTTTCTTTTAGGGGTTAATTTACTGAAACAAATCATTTTTCACTATAAAACTTTCATAATCCAGCAACATTGCAGATAGAATTCTTTAACATTTCTAAAAAGCAACCTAAAGTAGTCTATTTATAAACAACAGAATTATACCTGATTGATTCAAACAGTTATAATAATGCTGTCTGCCATATGCATTTTTTCACTAACCTAATAAAGTAATGTCATAGAACCTTATAAATTGTCATAAAAGTACTCTTACAAAGTAAACATCTTTTATATTTATCGAAGTATGATATAGCCCTGTTCATTCTAAGATTTTCATGCATTTCTACCCAAGTTAAATTTCAAGAAGAAAAAGTATCCAGATTCACAAACTTCACGGATTTTTCCCATAGTTAGTAGTTCCTGCATTCCCCTACTCAATAAACACAAGTTAATTAGAACTATTATTCTATAATAGGATACTTGCAAAGTAACCAGATCAGCAGTCTCTTCTGACTTCTATTTCAACCACAGTCATTAATCCACTAACTTGAGTCATTAACATGGGACATTCATGAAAAAATGAGCACACCACTTCTGCTATAGTCAATCCAGAGAGGAAATATTTTACTTAAAGGCTAAGAATTTTAAAGCTAAGAGTTTTGATGTATAACTATTCTTACATATTCCATTGAAAGAACAAAGGAAACGTGTTCTCACAGCAAACATGTCTATCAATTAAAGTAAAACCTTTTACTTCTCAGAAGCCATCTGCAAGCATTTTTCTAACACCATTGGAAAATGCAGAGAGATAATCATGTCAGCAGAAGGACAACAGTGTGCCAAGTGGCTGAACAAATATAACCAAGGTAACCGGTATGCATATACACATACACAGTATATGCATGGCTGTGGTAGCTGGTGGAATGCCTCAACTAGCTCTCTAGTTTTTAAACACAAGAAAAAAAATGATTCCATTAGGTGAGTGGATGCCCTGGCCTTACCTGCTTTCCCAGGGCACTAGGATCTCCTTTCTGAGGTATTGCACTGCTGATATTCCTAGGGAGGAAAAGAACAAAGCTGGGTTTGTTTAGCAGAGGTAATCTGCACCTTTCTTACTCATGCAGAACTCAGGGACGCTGCACCTCTACTCAAACTGAGGCCCCCAGTCTCAACTGGCAATTTCCTTACATGCACATAGGAGAAAAAGTGGATTTAAGGTGTCTCCTACAGCTCTTAATGTTCCAAGCAGAATGAATGCCCACTCTGTCTTTGGTTGCTTTAATAATTAACTACTACTCCTTGATCAACAACATCCCGGCCCTTTTTGTATTTGCATATCTCCTGTTACTAACTCTGTATTCCTCCTCTGTAAACTGAGAGATCCAAATTCATAGCTTTTCCCCCCAAATATATCTATCTACCCCCCCCCGTTAATTCTTAAGTGTTAGCAGATGCTGAGCATTTGGTACACTTAAAATTATATTGGTAGAGATGCTGAAGTAAATTTATACCTACAAGAAAACATAAGCTGGTTTCCTACAGCTATCAAATCTTACTCAGAAAGCATCCTTTATTCTTGAAGAAAGCTGCTTCCATTTACGTTTGTTTACCTGCATTCCTACATATCATTCACAGACAACAACAACAACAACAACAAAAAGGAAGGAATTCCATAGCTCATGTTTTTGACAGGGTGACAATAAATACATGTTTCAAGCAGTAGAACAGAACAAATGCAATGCCACTTTTGTAGAAAATTATGCTAGAACACAATGATGTTCTGAAGTATGAATTTAGTTCCAAGGGTTTTTTTTCCTGCATTCCAGAAGCATACTTACATTTAAATATAACATTTTGCCATTTTTAATCACAAACAACAGAGTCCCATGTCACTTTAGAAAAATTAAATTTTCTGGATTACAGCCCACTTCATTTAGATGATTTGCAGTGTATAGTACATATCCCTCAGAAATTATCTCCATTTAATTTCATGGGAATTACTCATAGACAAGTGTGCATAAGTACTGCAGACTAAATTATCTCCAATGTATGGAATGTGATGCCACAAACAGCCTGTTGGTTTTAAAGTTTTTTGCTGCAACAACAGACAAATGTGGCTCACCTCCTGAAGGCAGATTTTGGTGGTTGCTTATTTTGCACCTTAAATGAATTTTGATATATAATAAAGGCCAGCAAAGTTCCATTCCTGAATTAGACTGGCATTCCTATGTCACTCAGAATAGGCATAAGATGGTTCACCTGCCCAGAGACCATCCTGGACCTTGAAAAGTCAAAACACATAAGGCAGAACTTCACCAGGTGTAGCTTTCCCAATCCCTGGGCTTCTGGGGGGGGGGAGTGCTTTTCTTTGCTACGGTACATCTCTTAAAGGTACAGAAGCCACTCACATTCTGGTGCAGGGGAGTCAGTGTTAGTGTTGCCAGGTTTTCAAAAGAGCACAGGGAACAATCAAAATCCATGACATGCAGGGTTAGGCCAATTCAGGAAGTAGATATTAACAAGTTTGGGTTCTCCTTAAATAATAAATGAACAACACAAATAATCCAGTTTGAAACTGGATTATTTGCCATGGCTCCTTCCTATGGAATCTGTAGTTTCTGGGATTTGTAGTTTGACAAGGTCTTTAGCCTTCTCTGACAAAGCGTTATGGTGCCTCACCAAACTACAAATCCCAAGATTCCATAGGAAGGAGCCATGCAAATAATCCCGTTTCAACGTGGATTATTTCTCCAGTGTGGATGCCCCCTTAGCCTTTTGTTTCTCTGTAGAATGAACATAGTGTCCACATGTACATTGTGTGTGTGTGTCTTTATGGAGAAACCACATTCCAAAACACGGGATTTGATTTAATAGGTTGTTCAGTCTTTTATAAAAGGAATAGGTTTCCAACCCTCAAACAAAGGACACCTGGCAACCCTAAAGGACGCATTCATTAAGGTGAGGTAACCCCCCCCCCAGGTCCGCTTGGCTGAGCTGTGTGTAGAAAAGGTACTTGTTCAGCAGGGAGGGTGTGGCACCCCTGCCTCGCTTTTCAGGAGATGCTCTAAGACACGCAGCAGCATTACAACGGGGAGTTCAGCCACACACCGGTGACACCCCCACTTCCTCACCTTGCCTGGCCGGGGGCCGCGCTTGGGGACGACTCCGCCGCGGCGCTCCACGAGAACAGCGCTGCAAAAGAGGAGCCGAGCTAAGCAAGGGAGAAAGCGCAAGACCCCGGAGCCATTCATTCATTCCCTCAGTAGCCCGGTCGGACACCGCCGCCCACCACCACCACCCAAACCGACCGGCTTTCTCCTCGTACCCGCCCCAGCCCTGTTTATCTCCCCCAAAAGAAAAGCTCCCCTCGCCCCCCGCCACCACCCCGAAAGCGCGCGCTTTCTGGGACTCACCGTGAGGAATCCAGACGAAAAGTAAGACCTCGGCGCGCCTGAAGCGCGGCTCCATCTGGGCTCAGCGACGAGCGCCTTTAGCTGAGGCGGGCCCCCTGAGCCCACCACTAAGCAAACGCGCCCGCTTCCCCTGAACTCGCGCCTCGGGAGCGTCTCGGCGCGCAATACCGCTGGGCGAGGGAAGGGAAGGGACGGGAAGGGGGTGGACCCGCCGTCTGGCTCGCTTCGCCTTGTCCTCGTCCCAAAATTGAACTCCCTCCCCCCGCCACCCCGACTCGACTTTCGACGACCGCGACAGGAGGAACACCCAGGCTTGGCGCGGGGGACGCCTCCTGTGATTAGCATAATGGAGCCCCCCTCCGGAGGCGCCGTCCCCCCGCCCTTCCCATAGGGCAGGCTGCGACCTCAAGGCAAGCGGCTTGGGCGGAGGTCCCTTCTTCGAGTCACCTGTAGACTTATGGCGACCCCATGGATATCATAGGGTTTTCTTAGGCAAGGAAGACTCAGAGGTGGTTTTGCCAGTTCCTTCCTCTGAAATATAGCCTACAGCACCCGGGATTCCTTGGTGGTCTCCCATCCAAGTACTAAGCAGGTCTTCGGGAAGAAATATCTACTCAGAAATTAAAACACATAATCCCAGACGGTTCAGTGTGGTTTTTCTTCTCAGGGAAGAGAACAACGGATTGTACTCTCTTGAGTTCAACGCCATGAAAATTTGAGGAAAATACCTCAAGAGTCAGCAGGAATGTTTCCAGAGGGGTCAAAGTTGTAGAGTGGTATGATAGCCGGATTTGTTGTGTGCTATTGCAACACATCTGTTCCTTTTCCATGTGTGTGTATGTGTGTGTGCTTGTGTCGGAACATTTTCCCCCTCTTCCGTTCAATGAAATGTAGATGCGTATGAGTAAGGAGAGGAAAATCTTTAAAACATGGAATTTGACAAAACACCTCCAGAATTCCATAAAAAGACTTTCATGTAGAGTGAGGAGCACTGAAAACAAGATTTTAAAAACCTTAAGAAAGAGTTAAGGGGAGCAGAGGTGTAGTTACAGGGGGCAAAATAAGGGCATCACCCCTCAAATAATCCCCCTGAAATTTTCCTTCAACCCCCACATTTCCTGCACTGCAGAGAGAGAAATCCTGAAAATCATTCACACCTAGAACTCTTATATTTGTAGTGTTTGCGTTCCCTTGGTAACTTTGCCTGGCTCTTTTAATTTGATTCCTGTACTGCATTTCTAAAAACTCAGCTGAAGTTTTAAGCTACTGAAATGCCAACAATTTCAGTAATTTGGGGGCTGAAATAAAAAATTGTAGGGAGATGGAATTCTTATGGGGGGCAATTACTTCATCTTTCCCCCCCCGCCCCATAGCTACATCCCTGAAGGGAATGAACACTACCAGTATCACGACCCTTACCATAATATTGACAACTTCACAACACCTGCTGTGCCAGAACTGGGTGTAGTTCATGGCCTCCCCAAGAGTTCTTTCAGAGGCAGATGCACATTACTGTTATAGCATAAGCTGTATTGATGGCAAATAATGCAGCAGATGGTACACAGCAGAGAAGCATTGGTGAATTATTTTGTGTAGAGTTCCAGAGGGTTCAGCAGGGAAAATCTTTTGCAAGAGGAGGAGAAATCTCTGTGCTTCATCAGAGGTGGGTATACTAGTGGAGCCTGGATTGTTCATTTGACTTTACACATTTCTGTCGGCCATATTCTACATCACCTAACATAAAATAAATCTTGCACTATTTGAATGTTGACTGCACAAATGTTCATTTGGTACTGCACATTTTGTGTATGGAACAAAATGGTAAAGCTGGAATAAGATGGACAAGCTGGAATGTGTCCAGAGGAGGGCAACCAGAATGGTGAAAGGTCTGGAAGCTATGCCTTACGAGCAGCAGCTTAGGGAAGCTGGAGAAGAGAAGGTTGAGAGGGAACATGCCAGCCATGTTTAATTATTTGAAGGGATGTCATACGGAGGATGGAGCAAGCTTGTTTTCTGCTGGTTCAGAGACTAGGACATGGAGCAATGGACTCAAATGACAGGAAAAGAGATTCCACCTAAGCATTAGGAAGAATTTCCGGATGGTAAGAGCTGTTTGACAGTGGAATACACTGCCTCAAAGTGTTTTGGAGTCTCCTTCTTGGGTGTTTTTAAACAGAGTCTGGATGGCCAGCTGTCAGGAGTGCTTTGATTATGTACCCCCAAGGTAGGGGGTTGGACTGGATGACCCTCATGGTCTCTTCCAATTCTATGATTCTCTCCCTTAACAAATTGCATTGTTGCTATAGTGCCTTGCAGAAGTATTCACCCCCCTTTGACTTTTTTCCAGATTTGTGTGTTACAACCTGGAACTGAAATAGAAATAATCACCATTATTATCACATGATGTATAAAATATATTTTTAAATGTCAAAATACAAAATATTTATGTGCACAGAAGCAGTTCTGGACAGCCCTCCAAATACTTCTCCCAAACATTTCCCCATGCTTCATTCTCAGGGGGCTGCAATCATTTTTTTCCTGCCCTTTTTTCCTGTGTTAAAAAAAAAATCCCTGTCATAATTGTGCTAGTGAGATATTCCTTGGGAAGGAATGGCTTGGGAAGATCATAGCAGTCCCCAGGGTTGGCATCATTCAAGGTGTACCTAGTCCTTCCTTCCACCCCCTCTACTAGAAATAAAATGAGAATAGGAGGTTGGGTCAAACCATGGGTAACAATGCCTACTACACACTCCAAACACACCCACCTGATCCATTAGTAAAAAGGCTCTGTTACCTACCCTGACACCCCCAGCCCCATGTCCATATTAATAATTGGCAATATTTAATAATTAGGTCAAATGTGGCTTTCCACACAGTGCGGCCATTAAACCTGGAAAATTCCAACAAATTACAAACACTAACATTCGGATTCAATCAGGTATGCACATAAGGAGGGGTTGCCTAAATTCTAAAGAAATGCTAATTTACAAGGCAGCTGAAGGCACATACACCTGGCTAATCCTATCAGCCAAGGCTGGGAGAGGCATACCTGTAAACAACCTTAATTCCTTCACTGCCCCTAAACAAAGGAAGTTGTTTCTTCTATTCAGTCACAAAGTACGCACACATTAAGATGCCACTAACATATCCAGAGTGCCTTTGTCTCACCTTAAGCAACTCTAAGAAACATTATCTTCTCCTCTAAATCCTATCCCCAGAAGGCAAATATTGACTATAAAAACCCTTCCAAAACTCTACTCAAGCACTCACAGATATTTATTTATTTATTTATACCCCGCTCTTCAGCCACAAGGCTATCAGAGTGGCTTACAAATTGTTTTAAGCAATAGCTATTTACACATCTACACCGCATTAAACAGTTTCCAATGTGTGTTAGCTAATTGCCCACACAAGCTGGGTACTCAGTTTACCGACCTACAAAAGGATGGAAGGCTGAGTGAACCTTGGAGCCTGCTGGAATTGAACTTGCAACGTGGTGGCTTGCAGTACTGGCATTTAACCACTGTGCCTTCCTGAGGATCCCCTTCCTGAGGATGCTATGTCCATCTGTGCAGCCATTCCTGCAGAGTGTGGATCTGTGCAGCCATCCACACTCTGCTGGTTTCTTCTGCGACCTCATCTCTACAGGACAGGTGTCGTATCTCCCACAACCAATTCCCTCTGCTAATCCTCTGTCCCAGTATTTTCCACTTTTTGCTAGTTTAGCATGAATGCTTGATATCTGAATGTGTGCATGAATGTTGTTATTATTGTTTTTCCCAAATAAAGATCAATTTATTATACTATCTAGCTTAGTGCCTCATCCTGATTACTGGTATACAAAGGTCACAAGAGCGCCTGTCTGTTGCCCCCCTCTTTGTATAGCCAAGCCGAGTACATTAATTCCACAAATTAATGTTGATATTTTGAGGGTCTTCATGACCCTCAAGCATAGAGGGTAACAGCTCCCTGTTTGCTGATGCTACACTACAGTTGTCTCTTCATATTTGTTGGGGTTTGGTTCCAGGACTCCCCGTGGATACCAAAATCCATGAATACTCAAGTCCCATTATATGCAGTGGCATAGCAAAATGGTGTCCTTTATACAAGATGGCAAAATCAAGGTTTGCTTTTTGGATTGTAATTTTTTAAAGAATATTTTCAAACCGTGAATACTTAAATCCATGGATACCAAATTAATGGATACAGAGGGACAAGTGAACTTCCCTTCCTGTATAAAAGTATTATGCTAAAATGACCTAAGACATAAAGGTTTTCATGTTTCCTGACAGTCCCATGTTCCTTGCAGACTGGAAGAGGTTTTCTTCTAGAATTTCCCTGTATGTGGTTCCATCCATGTTGCTCTTAGTCAATCCTGACTAGTTTCCCAGCATCTGCCAGTGAAAAGCATCCCCACAACATGATGCTGCCACCGTAAAACTTCACCATAGGGATTGTGTTCTCACAGCAATGAGCATTGTTGATTCTACAGCACCTGTTTTTGTGACAAGCCAAAAAAATGATTTTGTTCTCATCATGCCAGCAAACAGTTTTGCATGTTTTTTGTTATGTCCCACATACTTTGTTGGAAATTCCAAACAGGCTTTGATATTAATTGGTTTCAGCAATGGCTTTCTTCTTCCTGCTCTTCCACAAAGCCCAGCTTTATGGTGATTCCCACCCACCCCCCATCAGTGGTTTCTCCCATCTCTGCTGCAGATACCTCTGTCAACTTCAAAGTTACCATTGGCTTCTTGATTGCTGCTCTGGCTAATGCTGGCTTTACCAGTCACTGAGTTTTGATGAATGGCCTTATCTAGCAGAGTCACTGTTGAGCCATATTCTTCCAATTCTGCAATAATGGGATTTCATAGTGATACAATGTTCATAGTTTGGGATTGCGAAACTGAATGCACATTCTTATCTGATAAGGTTTTATATTCACATTGATGAATACAAACCCAAATAAAGGGAAGTACATTTCATTTAATTCAATTAGACTTACTGCTGAATAAACATGTATAGGCTTACACCATGACTCTTGAAGGAGATAAATACATTATATTGCCCCATTTTAACAATAAAATGAAGCAGAGTATCTGAAATCTGCCTTCCACAGAATCAGAAATATCCTACTCTGGACTCATGCTATTATCCATAAAATGAAATCTGTCTTTTAGTGGTTTCAGCTGGAAACACCCAAACTTCCAAACGTACAAACATTATGAATATAAGGTCAATATTCCAGGATATAGCTCTTCTTCTCTGAAAAATGTATAATCCTTAAAGATTTCTGAGCTTACTCCTTATTATTATTTAAATGAACACTTATTTCTACCTTACTCCCCTTTTCTCCTACACAGTACTCCCCCTTTGCCTCCCTAATTCTCATCATGTCTAGCTTCCCTTCATTTTGTGTGAGCCTCCTCTCTTTTTGTTCTCTGCCTATTTATCTCCATTCCTTCTTTTCTGTCCCCTCCCTCATTCTCTGGCCCCTGTCTCTTTTACTTCATCCTTCAGCTATCTTGTAACAGAAGCTTTAAAAGCTGCCAATGGCAGGTGAGAAATAGTGTCAGATTAAAAGAGTCTCTTTTCAGTCTGCTTTAGGAAGTCTGTTAACAGTAAGTAATTAAAAAGATCTCATTCCGCTCTTTGTAATTAGTCCCCATGTATTGTGTTTCCCGCTGTAACAAGTGATTCATTTCAGTAAGATGATGAAACAGCCATGACATCTTCACCAATAATGCTCTTCTCCTGTAAGTACTAATAGGAAAATCAAAATTAGAAAAAAGAATTAATTCTCATGCCCCACCCCACCCTCCAACAATTATGTATCCCCCTAAAAGGTCAAACGTCTTATATTGCATTTGCTCCATAACAGTATCAAGGAAGTTATAGACCCGCACTCTCTTTCCCCTCAAGCTTGATTTTCTAAATCTCATTTATAGTCAACACTGGGCTGAAGTTCATGAAAATTTATACCATAATCACATTTATTAGTCTTTAAGGTACCACAAGACTCTGCTATTTTTTTCTGGGAACTTACTAGGTCCCTGGAAATATTTACTGTACTCTGTGTATCACCTAAGCTCAGTTTCAAGCTGAATGGAGAGGAAGGGCAGAATTCAAAACACCAGGAGCAGCTAACTAGGAGGCACAGTGAATGAACTACCTAAATTTTTCTAGCAACGTATCACATTGGGAAGACATTATTTTCCTGATAAATTTAGGAAAAGTTTAGGTTTTTCTATAACTGAGCAACAGATTAAGGAAAATGTGTTTTAACTAAGAAATTACTCAGCCGAGACAAAAACTAAGAGATTCTTTCATCCTCCTGCACAATGATAAAAAAATTACATTAGAGGCTTCATACAAATACATTAAAAACACTAATCCCATATCATCATTATCATGATCAAGAAAAACAACATATATAATAAACAGACCAGTGCCAACAAAACAAAACAAATCCATGTCTGCACCAGTCTCACCTCCATAGGGTGATTTTATGCTTGAGACATTACCCATGGTAGGTGTGCTGTTTTAAGAAGAGTCCTGCTGGATCAGACCAAAGGCCTGTGTGATCCAGCATTCTGTTCTCCCGCTGGCTAACCAGATGCCTACAAGTAGGACGTGAGCACAACAGCACCCTCCTGTTCATGTTCCTTTGCAATTAGTATTCAGAATCATAGTGCCTCTGGTCACGGCAGTAATACAGCCATTGTGATCAATGGTCATTCTTAGTCTCATCCTCCATAAATGTCTCCAAGTTCCTTTGAAAGCAGTCTAGATTGATGGGTTTTGCTACAACTTGTTTTGTAATTTCTATGTGTTACGTGAAGAGGGGTTTTATTAGTCCTGAATTTCTCACTCTTCAACTTTATTGTATCATCCCAGGCCCTAATATTATCCATCTTCCCCATATTATATGTAATTTTATATACCTCTTTCATCTTCCCAATTACTTGATTCTCCCCACCTAAGCTGAAACACCACAAATGTTATGACTATTCTTTCCACAAGAGTTATTCCAGTCCATTTATCATTTTGCTTGTCAAAGCATAGTAAAAATATTTTAAGAAGAGTGCCCTTCATGAGAATCCACATGTGGTGGAAGTGTAAAGTAATTAAAAGTTCTGGGTTAGAGTACACATGAGGATTTAAAAAAATTATACTGATAGAATATGAATTCAAGCCAGAATTATATCTCTTGAACATGACAAACGTGTTAGGGAAAAGAGAAGAACTTAAATACTGGAAAATCATATTATATATGATAACAGCCACTAGGCTAACAATAGCACAAAAATGGAAACAGACAGAGCCACCAAGAATTAAGGACTGGTCAAGTAAATTGATAGATATGATTGAGCTGGATAGTTTAACAAATAGACTGCGGAATATTTCAGGTAAGAAATCTTTGAGTAACTGGGGGCATTTTCAGACACGTCTCACCGTGCTACAAGCTTGCGGGAGAGCTTTGGCATTGCCGTGCAGCAAGAACTCCATTTCGAACTACGCTGTCCCTCTGGCGAAATCGTCCGTGTCACTTCCGTGTAAGATTGGAGGTGGCCACACCATATTTCACCAGATTTTATTCACGGAAGTTCTCTGTGAATAAAATATGGCATGGCCACCTGAAAATGTCCTGGGTGCCTATGATAAAGTATTGGGAAAATATTGGCGAGGGGGAGGAAATGCAGAATATATTAACATTATAAGAAATGTGGAGGCAGTTAACTTTGTCTTATGTAGAACAAGGAAGTGTTATAAAAGAAATGGAGTGATAAGGTAAAATAGATATAGACATATAGATACGAGTATGTAAATGGGTATAAAAGATGTCTTTACAAGGACGAGAAAGATAGTAAGTTTCCTTCATCGTCTTCACATGAGAAAGAGAGAACTGTGAACTTCAATGCCACATGTAGCAAATTAATTAATTTATATATTTAATATCCTGCCTTTCTTCTGACATGAGACCCAAAGCAGCTTTTAGGAAAGTTAAAACAAAATAAAGCTATATTTAAAAAGTTGATGATAAAAAAGTTAAAACACAATTAAACAAGGTATCATATTAAAACACCATTAATTTTAAAAGGTATAGAATCATTTTAAAAGATATAAAGATTAAAAATTACAGCGCAAAATACAGCAAATGCAATTGTCTCTACAGAGCCCAGAAGTGTTTCCCTGCCAGAGCTGCATCTTTGGCCTGAGACAAATGATTAAAAAAAAATAAATACAACTGTGCAGTTAAAAAATAATGATGAACATGAAGAATATGCATACAAAATTGATGGAAACCAGTGTTTGTTTGTTTGTTTAAAACATAGTGCCTCTCAACAAGAGGAAAGGAATGTGGGATGGGAGGTAGAGGGAAGGCACCTGGGACAGACACATCCCATTCATGGGTTAATAGCAGAGGAAGTGGAGGCAGGGATTGGAGTTTGATAGTGTCCCCTGACAGGAAGGAAATGCTCAAAACTACTGAAACTATGGAAAGTGGTTTCTATGTCAGATTATTCCTTAGTGCAAAAAACAAAAAATCACTTGTAGTACTGAGAATTGTGTATTCATGCCACATTCAAGTGACATAGTGTAGAGTTTGTTGTGCTTTCAAGTCGTTTCTGACTTATGGCTACCCTAAGGCAAACCTATCATGGGGTGTTCTTGGCAGAATTTGTTCAGAGGGGTTTGCCCTTGCCTTCTCCTGAGGCTGAGAATGCCCACAGTCACCCAGTGGGTTGCCATGGCTGAGCAGGGATTCAAATCCTGTTCTCCAGAGCCCCAGTCCAATGCTCAAACCACTACACCATGCTGCCTCCTAGTGTTGAATACATCTGTAAATACTCAGAAAGTCTATAATTAACTGAAACACTGAAAATCTAGGGGTGGAATCAAAGAGTCTCTTATGTTCATTCATGAACTGGGATAAGCATTTTGCCTTCCCATGGCTCTTCCTATGATCCTTTGGATGCCCGTGGTACATTTAGAAGTTGGACCCATGACACAAAAATCTTTAAAGGAGCCCTGGTGGTGCAGTGGTTAAATCCCAATACTGCAGCCACAACGTTGTGAGTTTGATCCCAGAGGGCTCCAAGGTTGACTCAGCCTTCCATCCTTCCCTAGGTGGGTAAAATGAGTACCTGGCTAATAATAATAATAACAATAATAATAATAAATGTATTTATACCCCGCCCCTCTGTTAAAACAATCTGGGCGGCTTACAAAAGTTAAAATACAATACAGGTAAGAATCCCAAAACACCACCCACCCCACCTTCCCCCATAAAAAGATATTAAACAAATATAAATTAAAAAGCAACTAATTTAAAATCACATTGTTGGGGGCAATTAGCTAACACATTGTAAACCACTTAGGGAGTGCTTTGCACCAATACGCAGTATAGAAATATAAATGTTCTTGCTCTTGCTAGTGTGTCATGGGTCCAACTTCTAAATGTAGCCCAAACATCCAAAGGTTCACAATTGACCATGTTAAAAATCTAATTTATCCAAACAGACAATAAGGCAGAGGGGGTGCCTAAAGGCACCAGATCCTGTCTGATCTTGGAAACTAAGCAGAGTTAGCCCTGGTTAGTACTTGGATGGGAGACCACCAAAGAATACCAGGCGTGGGGGGCTACGTTTCAGAGGAAGGAACTGGCAAAACCACTTCTGAGTATTCCCTCCCTAAGAAAACCTTGTGACGTTCATGGCGGTGGCCATAACTCGGCAGGTGGCTTGGAGGCACAGGGACACAAGGAAGAGGGCCCCGCCTCTCCCTCAGCGCCTTTTGGATGGGCTCTTCTGCGCCCTCTGGCGTTGGCTCAAAGTTCATCCTGCCTCAGAGCCGCGTCCGCCGGCGCGCCCCAGGAAGGCTCCCAAGGGGGGAAACCCAAGCGGAGGTCGCTCTCTCGCTCGCTCGCTCGCTCGCTCTCGCCCTCCCCGGTTGTCATGGAGCGCAAAGTGGCCCGGGAATTCAGGCACAAGGTAAGAGGGGCGCGCTCGCCTTCCTGCCCAGGGATCCCGGCGGCTTTGCTCCCTCGCCCCTGCCAGCCTGTGGGAACTTTCTCTGCCCTCGACGGAGCGGGGAGGGCGGCCTTTTCCTGGGTCGACTATGGCCCCTTGGTATCAATTAACTCGGGGGAGGAGGAGGAGGGGACGCGTCTGCCCACAGGCCGGGCTGCCTTCTCCCGGGGGCCGAGGGCTGGGGGCTCGGAGGCACTTCTCCGAGGGAGGCATTTGCGCCTTCGGAGCCGGCGACGGACGGGCTCGGCTTGTACGTGCCGGACAAACGCCCTGGCTCTTGCCAGCCATCTTTTTTCCTTCTACCAAACTGGACCTGAATCCCACCTGCCTGTCCAAACCGGGGAGCTACAGGCAGAGAAAAGGAAGACGCGAACTTCGCAGCTTCTGAACTTTCTGGAAAGTTTTCTCTCTTAAAAATGATACGATTGCCTGTGCTCACCCAGCCGGTTTAAGGAATGTGGGGGCCCCCTGCAATGTTTTATGTTGGGGGGCCCATATGTTTATCTCAGGTCAATGTCACCTAACTCAACCAAACTATTCACAGTACAAGATATTCAGATGATTATTAATAATGTTATGGGGCCCCCTGCGGATGCTGAGGCCGCTGGTGCCTTAAACCGGCCCTGCCGAGCAATACAAAAGGGAAACTTAAAAGAAAAAACACCATCACCACCAAAAACACTGTTCCTCCGTTCCTCTTTCTTTCTTCCTTCCTTTGTGTCTTTCTTTTCTTTTAGGCACTTCTTTCTCAGCGACCAAGGGACTTGGCAAAGTTAGTTGTATTGTATAATAGCTCTTTTGTTCTTAGCGGGTTTTTTTTTTAAGTGAATCCAATAGCCTCAAGTCAACACGGGAGGGAGTTTTGACCCAAAGCTATAATACAGCCACCTTCTTTAAACATTATTTGAACCTATTTCTTTTTATCAGTGCAGGCAGAATGAAATGGAAGCTGCCTTTGACGTGATGCATTAATACTGGGATTCATTTACAGAAAGGTCGTTTTTTAGATTTCACATCAGCGAGTGTGTAAGGGGGTCGTTCTAGCTTACCTTAATATATAAAACCGATCGTTTGTTTGTACACCTCCTAGGGATTTTCCACAGTTGTGCTGTATACCTTATATACAATTGATCTGTTGTTTTTGTGTACTTTCAAGTTGTTTCTGACTTATGACAACCCTTAGGCAAACCAATCATTTTTATAGGTTTTATAGGCAAAATTTGTTCAGAGGGGGGTTACCTTTATCTTCCCCTGAGGCTGAGAGCATGTGACTTGCCCAAGATCATCCAGTGGGTTTCCATGGCTGAGCAGGGATTTGAACCCTAGTCTCCAGATTCCTAGTCAAACCACCAAACCACGTTGGCTCTCCTGATATTTTTGCTTAGTTTTTAAATGTACACACAAACATGAAAGATCATCCATATAATCCCACTGTCCCTGTTATACCACTAGAATATGATCAGATAATTTTTAAAACATATTTTCATTTTAAGCATCATTATTTTATCCTGAAATTGTGTTTACATGGCTTAGCTGCCAGTAAAGTGAACTTTTGGTCTCTACTCTTCTTTGGAATCCTGTTTTTTAATTCCCTCCCCCACCCCACTCAAATAAATCATCATTGCTTTCAATAGAGTTACATTCAGGTTTTAAAATGAGTCCTCTCTATACACAATAGAAAAAAATCATGCGATTTTTTGTGTCTTTTAGAGCTTAGAATGAAACTAACAAACTGTTAAAGTCAAGTCTTTGGAAATTCCTTAAAAGAAAAAAAAACTGTAGTAAAAATAGATGCTGAGAATATTATTTAGCATAACTTTTAATATTGTAGTAATAAAAAGCTATGCATAGTTGTATGATTTTAACTGTCATTCATACCTGTTAACTATCAACATTGGGCTGGGCAGCAGCAGATAGACTGCGGGCATATGTATCTAACATAACATTTATGGTCTTGTACCTTTGTACTTGTGGCCTTTTATGTTGATAAAATTAACAAGTCATTCTGGGACCGATCAGTCTAAACTTAAACTTATACTCTCCCGACAGTCCCAATAAATGAATAAAGCTGGTGCTCCTGAGGAACAGTTTATTAAAAAATCTTGCTTTATTAGATTCCAAATGCTGGAAACACTGTTGGGATTATATGAATATTAAATAGCACTTAAGATAACAGCTACAGCATCAGTAAATCAACAAACAAAATAGTGATTGAATCTGTAATACAATCTGTCTTTACAATCATTTTTGACACTCATTTTTGTGTGAATGCCCAGACGTACACTTTTGTTTTAATTTTGGGCTGCATCAATAAAAGTATAGTGTCTAGATCAAGGGAAGTCATAGTGCCCCTCTATTCTGCCTTGGTCAGGCCTCACCTAGAATACTGTGTCCAGTTCTGGGCACCACAATTCAAAAAGGATATTGACAAATTGGAGCGTGTCCAGAGGAGGGTGACTAAAATGGTGAAAGGTCTGGAAACCATGCCTTATGAGGAAAGACTTAGGGAGCTGGGTATGTTTAGCCTGGAAAAAAGATGGTTAAGGGGGGAAATGATAGCCCTGTTTAAGTATTTGAAGGGGTGTCACATTGAGGATGGAGCAAACTTGTTTTCTGCTGCTCCAGAGACTAGAACACAGAACAATGGATGCAAGCTCCAGGAACAGAGATTCCACCTCAACATTAGGAGGAACTTTCTGACAGTAAGAGCTGTTTGGCAGTGGAACATACTCCCTTGGAGCGTGGTGGGGTCTCCTTCCTTGGAGGTCTTTAAACAGAGGCTGGATGGTCATCTGTCAGGGATGCTTTGATTGTGTATTCCTGCATGGCAGGGGGTTGGACTGGATGGCCCTCATGGTCTCTTCCAACTCTTCAATTCTATGATTCTATGAAAAGTGGGTTGGATCCTCAGTTTTTTACTCTTTTGGCAATAATACTGCGAAGTTAATTTCTGCTTAAAACACTCCTGCTGGCCAATTCTCCTGTGTCACCTCTTCTGCTCTTCTGAAGCATCCCCAAGCCTTTTGCAGCAGGTTGTTGGGTGACCAAGGAAGCAGAGAGGAGAATCGGTGAAATCACCTCCTTCTTTTCTCCAGTGGAAAGTCTCCGCTGAATCAAAAGCCTCCTATAGATATAAGGAAGGCTTTTGTAGGATCCAGCTTAAAGTCTTTGGACTTTATCAGACTATCAATTTTATAACGTTCTTTTGCCGGTGTAGAAAAACCCATTTCTATACTGGCAAAATAACGCTCCCTCACAATGAAGGGGAAGTGAATGGAGTCCTTGCTCAAAATCTCACATGATTTTGTCGTGCAGGAAATTCAAAAATAAAAACAAGAAAAATGCATTTAAAGTTGCACAAAGCACACACACACAAACATTTTAAAGGTCCCAAGCAACCCAGGGAAGGTAAAAAAAAGTTCATCACTTACCTGGATGTCCCAATCTGACCCGGAAGTGTTCGCACTGGAGAGGGCACTGTTGGGGTATGAGATCTAAACCGACAGAGGCATCACATGCCAGCAATGCTGGCAAAAAAGCAGCAGGGGGAACTATTGACAGCTTAAGCCATCAATTAAAAATGATGGGTTTGGGGCAGGACATAATTGCGAAAGGGTGACGTTGTCTGATCTGCGCGCCCTTTCATGGTTATGTGGCATCCTTGTGATGCTGTATTTTGTCAGTCTGATAAAGTTCTTTAAGAAGAGATTCATAATAATGTCATATAATGTTATTTTACAAGAGTTAAAATTACGTAATTATTAGCATTCTGTTTTCATGATAGTCTTGCAATGAGAAAACCCAGGACAACACAAAACTGAATAGAATTACCCTGTAATTAGACTTCCAAGCAATTAGGCAGCCCAATATCTCAGACAAACCAGAATGTGTGAATTGAAGCTAGATCATTTTGTTGCCAATTTAATCAAAGTAACTAGCAACATTAATCAATGGAGCTAACAATGACTTGAACCAATCTAAGCCACTTGTGTAATTCTAATGAGTCTACATGGAATAAATGATATATAAATTATCAAGCCTAGCAACATAGGTTTATGGCCCAGCTTCCCTGCCACTGACAGAATAGAATCTACATCCATGAAAAAAGGCTATCTTGGTTCTTTTCTTTCGGGTAATTGCCAATGTGTCAGCAAATTTGTTCCTGGGGACTGGAAAATTCTTGGAAATGGTGTGTTGTGTGTTGTGTTGTGAGTAGCTTTGGATGGAGCAGAAGTCTGCATCATTCAAGTCTCCCCTTGAATGAACAAAGAAGACATTACTGGTATTGTCTTGATATATGATCTTATTTTAGATGCTTTGCTGTTGCTAGAAAGACCAAGCGATGTCATACAGAACATTACTACACTGTTTATATCCCTTCTAGATTTAATGGTCCATTCTCTATTACACATGAAAATGCCACTAGGTATGTGCATGCTATTATAAATCTTCTCTTCATATATATATATATATATATATATATATATGATTAGGGGTTTTTTTACATCTGCATGATACATTGGTGAGGATACAGTATTTCAATTCTGTTTCCTATCAATTTTATTTTATATTTTTACATAAAGCACAAACACTTATGAAGAAAATGGTTGAATAATGTTCAAATATTCAGAGTGTGTCTGCATTGTAGATTACAGTGGGCCCTTGGTATCTGTGGGTGATTGGTTCCCAGACCCCCCCCCCAATACCGAAAAATGCTAATGCTCAAGTGCCTATTAAAATGGCATAGGGCAGCAGTGGAGGTCACAGCAAGCCCCAGCTGCCAGGTGCTCTGCCAGATGCACATTCTTTGGGTTCCCTCACCTCCGGGGAGCCTGCCAGTTGCCTACTTCCACCTTTGAGCACCTTTGCAGGGGGGACATGGTGATTGGCAGTGGTGGCAGTGCTCCTGCATGAACAAACAAGCAGGAGCACCGCCACTGCCACCAATCACAAGGTGGTAAGCAGCTTCTGCAGAGACATGGTGATTGACGGCGGCAGTGGTGCTCCTGCTCATTCACGAATGAACAAGGAAGAGTGCCACTGCCATGGCCAATTGTTATGTCCCTATATTTTTTTTTTAAATAATATTTTGAATCTGCAGTTAGTTAAATCTGTGGATCTGGATTGGCCTGTGGATCTGGATTTGAATGGTGGAGGGAGTTATTGGAATGTAGTGTCATGGCCCAGGACTCAGACTCCAAAGATGAGGAGGATCCTTCAGTTCCCCTGTGGAATGGCAGCCTCAGGACACACACAGCCAGGACTCATCTGAAAATGATGCAGCACAGGCACCATCAGAACAGCTGGAACCATCAGTTGAGGATGCACAGCCCCCAAGTTCTCACACCCAGTAAGCAAAGAAGAGAGCAGAACAAAGACAATCTATGAAGCTCCTCGTCAAACAGCAGGAAAAGTGCTCTTAATCCAGGACTGCTGCTGTAGCCAATTTAAGAGATAGCTTTGATCCATGTTCCTTGCTGGGAACAACTGTTGAATTTCCAGCTCTGGCTTGGTGTTCATGCAGTTCTGCTCTAGTTTCCTGAAACCTTGACTGGTGGACTGGCTGAAAACCCAGCTTGGCTCTTGGACCCTTGGACTGGCTGATGACCCTGTTTGACTCTCAGAACTTCAGACTGACTTGACTTCTCTCCTGCGCATCTCCCTTGCAAATGGACTCTTACAGGCAAGATTGCTCCCAGAGACTTTTGTTTGGTTTACTGCCCCTGCTTTTGCTGCTGTTATGCCTCTCCTATCACAATGGTTGGCAGATGTGAACTAGGACATGTAGTATGCTGCTGGCTGGAAGCTACATTCCGATAACTCCCTCCACCATTCATATGGTTATCTACTCACCTTGGCTTTAGGCAACATCTTTTCTCCTGCCTTTGTCCCCCAATGACAGTTGTTAAAATTGAACTTGTCGCCTAATCACTATACCCACAAGTTTTGCATTTCTGTTGCTGTTCACATATACAACCCGTTTTTTCCTAGCTATAAGGTCTGTTCCTAAGCACTTCACTCCATGCATCTGATGAAGCAGTCTTAGGTCTACAAAAGCTTATGCTACTAACTTCTTTCTCTCAGTTGGAAGATTATCAGATGTGGCAAAAACTGCCTCAAAAGATTGCAACGAGAACAGAAAGGGGCTACCTTATCAGACGCCGATGTCCTCCAGCATTTGGGGAGCGTAGCGTGGGTGTCAGTAAGGTGTCCCTTTTTATTAGCAGCATGTCCCCATCAATGCAAAAGGGAAGCCTCATCCGCAGCAGCGCTACACCCCCAGAATGGCAGAAGGACACGGGCATCTTGTAAGGTAGCTCTTTCTGTTCTTGTAGCAATCTTCTGACATGGTTGGGAACACAATTTTTTTGGTGCATTCTCCCACATCTGATAATCTCCTCAGTCTCGAAGGTGCAACCAGATCCCTTTGCATAGCTTGGAGGAAAGTATAAGAAACTGCTTTCTTTTCATCTACAATACCCAAACCCCCAGTCAGGGTAGCTATACAGGTTAGATTTTAGGAGTCATCCAAAAAACTAATGCTTCTGGGCTCTCTCTTGTAGTCCCTATTTCAGAGCTTGGTGCTGGACACTTCATTTCATTACAAGGCCAAACTCTTTCAATGACCATGACTCACTGGAATGGCAGGTGAGAATGTAATGCAGAGCTGGTCCTACCATTAAGCAGAGAGAAGCAACAGTCTGAGGTAGCAGATGCTGAGATGGTGGCAGATGCTGGAATAGTGGCAGCCCCAGGGCTGTTGCTCCTGAGCAATCCAGGTGTTCCCTTCCATTAGAAGACAGAAGAGTATGCTACATGGTCTGTTCTGAGCCCCCTAAACTGGCCTACTTCCTCAGGTGTTGTGAAAGAAAGTCAGCTTCTGTATATGGAACGGGGAAGGAACACCATCTTGTCCTTTGCATTCAGAAGTACCAATAAAAGGACTTCCGGTTGGCAATGGCACCGCACTAGAACTGGCAGCGGGGAAGTGCTGTGAAGTCTAGCCGCGTGGGGTTGTAAGATCATGCCTGGCTTGTCCAGAGTCGATCAAATCTCTCCTCAGACTTTGAGGAGATCGGAGGGGGCTCGCGAAGACCCGTTACCTGGCTCTCCTAGAGAATAAAGCTGAAAGGTGAAACTCGATAGGAAAGCTGCAGAGGGGGTCAAGAGCTGCTAAACCACCACCGCACCTCGGCAGCTGAGTGATTTTGAGAGGATACTACTGCGCATTTGAGAAGGAACCCAGCAAATACAAAGGGTGAACAGACAAGGATGTTTTGTAGCAAATTAAAGGGGAAGCATTCTATATTACATAAAGTGATCCATATTAAGTTCATTAAGTAACAGCTTGGAGGTGATAGTCTATACTCATAGGGGTAAAGGAAAGTTCATTTATAAATACAAATGCACAAATATATATAATATAAATAAAAATTAATTCATGTTACTGTAAATGGAAGAGACAGAGATAAGGGTAATTTTTGTATGCATGACTCTAAGATATCTGTGATATTGCTGTGAGAACATAGTTAATAGGCTTTCCTTTGAAGAAGTAGAGTAATTAATATATATAATAGATTTTGAAACATCTTTTTCTTATTAAGATTGCATTTAATTTAAAGTAAGAAAAGGTAAGCGACTTGTGAAGGCAGTTGAGATAATCATCCATCTTATGGTTTAAATTGAATCTGTGTAGTAATCCTATATTCCTAAAGGTCATTCCATTTAATTTCATTTGAGGAGGAAAAAAAAGTGGAGGATCAATAGGATTTTACAATGAGAAAGACAACACAAACAACGTTATAAACAACTAGGAGACCCTCATTTGATGCTAACCAAGCTAACCAGAATTCGATTTTGGAGGAATTAAGATTAATGAGGGAAGAATTATGTGAAATGAAGACTGATTTAAAACAGGAGATGAAAAGGGAATTGAAAAATATTAGAGAAGCCATAGATAAAGTATCGGATGAGTCAAAAAAAGTGAAAGAAAAAGTAAATTTAATCAAAGAGAAAGTGAATGTATTAGAGAAAAAAACAACAAGTTTGGAAGAAAGTAGAGAAAAAGAATTGGATGAATCAGCGATTCAAGAACTGAAATGGAGAGATAATTGTTTGAAAATTAGAGGTTTAAAGGAACAGCAGGATGAGGACTTGTACAAATACCTTATACCGAAACTGGCTAAATTTATGGGAAAAGCTAAGTCCCAATTTGATTGGGAGATAGATAAAATTTATAGATTGCCATCTAGAATTGCCAAACAGAGGAATTTATCGAGGGACATTGTGGTCTGTTTTGTACGGAAGAGAACCAGAGACCTATTCTTACAATAGAATTTTGAACAAAAATTTGCAATTGAGGGAAATGATATCTTGATATTTAAAGACATTCCACTGAGGATTCTGAAAAAAAAGGAAGAACTACAGAGGACTAACAGACCTGCTGAGACAGAATGGGATTCACTATAAATGGTAAAAACTAGAAGGGATCTCCTTCAGATTTAAGCAAAGAAATTTCAAATTAACATCTCCCCAAATAATAGAATTCCTGGGAAAGTACGGAAAAGATGTAAAAACTGAAGAAAACACAAGGAGGAAAATTCCAAGCGGAGGGAGCAGAAGGAGGAGAGTCGGCAGTTGAAGAAGAAGAAGGAGAGGTAGGAGAGGAGGAATTAGAAGAGGATCTACAGAAAGAAGAAGAACAAGTGGAAAAGGAGGATCCATTTGGAAGATAAAGTTAAAAATCAGCAGGAGTGAAACATATAAAGAATTAATAACAAAAGAGACAGTATAATTAAAGCAATAAAATGAATACAAAGATAGTGACTTGGAATATCAAAGGCCTTAATTCCCCAGAGAAAAGAAGGAAAGTTTTTCATATGCTAGACAGGAAAAAATATGACATAATTTGCCTTTAAGAAACTCATATTAAAGCTGGAGATGAATATTTACTTAAAAATAAGGAACTTGGTAAAGAATATGCCTCAGCAGCAGAGAATAAGAAAAAGGGCGTAGTGATTTATGTAAAACACAGTATACAATCTCAAGAATTATATAGCAACCCAGAAGGACAATTTTTGATTGTGGAAGTCACTATACAAAACAAAAGAATATTAATTTTGGGATTATATGCCCCATTAGAAGGGCAAAGCATCTTCTACCAAAAACTGTTGGAACACTTGTTGCAATATGATCATGACAGATTTATCTTCTGTGGGGATTGGAATGGAGTGATCTCTCCTGTTTTAGATAGGCAATCAACAAAAAAAATTCAGAAAAAATAAGGTAAATTACCTAAGAACTTTGAAAAATTGGTGGATAGATTTTCCTTGGTGGATGCGTGGTGCTTTAAATATAATGAAGCAAAAGATTTCACTTTTTATTCTGAAAGACACCATTCATTCTCCAGAATAGACTTTTTTATGGTCTCTCGTAACATCAGTAACCTTATTCTTAAAGTTCATATTCTACCAAGAACTTTTTCGGACCACAACCCAGTGTTACTTGAATTGAAAGTTGGAAAAAAGACAGAGTTCAATTGGAGACTCAATGACAGTTTGCTCCAGAAAGAAGAGAGTCTACAAAAAGCAAAACAAGAAATGAAATGGTTCTTTGAGAAAAATCTTAATACAGGAACAGACATTGCAATAGTTTGGGACTCCTTTAAAGCAGTCATGAGAGGCTTTTTCATTCAACAAAATTGTATTTTGAGGAAGAAAAAAAAAGGAAAAAGCAGAAAAAATTCAAGAAGAAATTAGAATAAGAGAGAAGAAGTTGCAATCAAACCCGTATGAGAAAACAATGATTAGAGAATTAAAAATTCTTCGGGAACAAGCAGCGCAAGACACGATGGATGAAATAAGGATAAAACTTCAATATCTAATACAAAGGAACTTTGAATTTTCAAATAAACCCAGAAAATGGCTGGCACACCAACTAAGAAAAACTAGAGAAAGAAACTATATAAGTAAAGTGAAGCAAGGAGAATGCACATATACAGACCAATCAAAGATAAAACAGATATTTAAAAATTATTATGAACTGCTTTACCAAAAATGGGGGGAAAGTAGAAGAAATCTTGAAGCTTTTTTTAAAGATCAGCCTAAAGATCATCTCATTCCGGAATTCACTGAGCAGCATAGAGAAATGCTGAACCAACCAATAAGGGTCACAGAAATTGCAGAAAAGATTCAAAAATTAAAATCTGGAAAAGCTCCTGGCCCAGATGGCTTTACTCCTAAATTCTATAAGACATTGGGAGATCAATTATTGATACCCTTTAAAAAGACTATGGATGAGATAATCAAAGATTCTTATCCACTGTCATGGGGTGAAGCATATATCACTTTGATCCACAAAGAAGATAGAGATCCTCAAGACCACAAAAACTACCGCCCAATATCTCTCTTAAACGTGGATTACAAAATTTTTGCTTCAATTTTGGCGGATAGATTGAAAAAAGTATTCAGCGAGTGGATAGGTGAAGACCAGCGGGGTTTCTTACCAGATAGATTTCTGAAAGACAATATTAGGCATGTTATAAATCTGATTGAATATCATGAAATGCACAAGGATAAGAAATTGGCACTAATATTTCTTGATATAGAGAAAGCATTTGACAATGTGGATTGGACAGCAATGATTAAAATTTTAGATCAGATAAATGTAGGGGAGAACTTTATTGAAAGGATCAAAGTTATATACCAAAATCAGACAGCAAAATTGTTAATAAATGGGGAGAAAACAGATAAGATTCAAATACAGAAAGGGATGCAACAAGGATGCCCCCTCTCCCCCTTCTTGTTTATAATTGTAATGGAGATGTTGAGCGAAAGAATAAACGAAGGGGAAGAAATAAAAGGAGTCAAAATACAAAAATCAAGATATAAAATAAAAATGTTTGCAGACAATTTAATAATCTCCCTAAGCGACCCCTATGAAGAAATATCAGGCTTGATGAATATTCTAAAGGAATTTGAAGACATAGAAGGACTGAAGATAAATAAAGATAAAACAATGATTCTAACTAAAAACTTTACTAAGAATGAAGAGAGTGCATTGACAGAACAATCCGGTTTTAAGATAGCCAAAGTAGTAAAATATCTGGGAGTAAACATCACAAACAACAATCAAGAACTTTTTAATAACAATTACAAAAAAATATGGGTGCAGATTAAAAGAAATCTTAATAACTGGCTGAAAATCACTACGTCATGGCTAGGCAAAATAAGCATAATAAAAATGAATGTTCTTCCCAAGATGATATTTCTTTTTCAATCTATTCCAATAGAGATTGGACAGAAAACATTTAAAGAATGGCAAGTGGACGTATCTAAGTTTATTTGGGCTGGGAAGAAACTGAGGGTAAAAATGAAGTTATTACAGGACGCTAAAGAGAGAGGAGGACTGAATTTGCCAGACTTTAAATTATACTATGAAGCTTGCTGTCTGATTTGGATAAACGAGTGGGTCACACTAAAGAACAATAAATTATTGGCAATAGAAGGAGAAGGGAATTATGTTGGGTGGCATGCCTACCTTTTTTTATGATAAGGATGTAATAAACAGGAACTTCCACAATCATTGTATAAGAAGATCATTAATCAAATGTTGGAAGAGAGTGAAAATTAGGTTTTTCCATCGAGTTCCCTTGTGTGTATCACCCCATGAAGCACTACACAACAGGGAAGGCATTTCAACAAATCAATGGCTGAGATATAAAGATGTTCTTAAGTCGGGCACTGATGGTCAAGTAATGAAATCTCAGGAAGAAATCAAGAAAGAGGGCCTGCACTGTCATTGGTATTTGTACACACAGATGAAGGAAAGATTTAAAATGGATAAAAGTTTGCGTGGAATTATGACAGAAAAATCACAATAGGAAAGCATCACGGATGCAGGGAACAAAAATATGATCACGAGATTCTATAAACTACTCCTGCAATGGGACACAGAAGATGAAACAGTCAAGTCTAATATGATTGCCTGGGCACAAAATTTTGGATACACGATTGACATGGACAAATGGGAACATCTGTGGATGAATCAAATAAAAAGAACACTAAGCCAAGACTTATGAGAAAATGTGTATAAAATGTACTTTAGGTGGTACCTCTCACCTAACAAACTGTCGAAAATGTACAAAGGAGCCCAGAATATATGTTGGAAGTGTGGAGATAAAAATGGAACTTTCTTTCACTTATGGTGGCAATGTAAAAAAGCAAAAAAATATTGGCTACAAGTCCGAATAGACCACATATTGAATGTCTGCCTTCAATGAAAACCCGAAGTGTTTTTACTAGGAATGATAGAGAGATCACAGGAGATAGAATATGGGAAAATAATTTTTTACATGCTTGTAACTGCTAGAATAGTCTATGTGAAAATGTGGAAAAATAAGAACTCTCCTACAATTGATCAATGGTTGGAGAAACTGTTCGAGTCTTATTTCATGGACAGACTAACCCTGAAATTAAAAGGAGAATTGGAGGAAAAGCATCAAAAGGAGTGGACAAAGATTGTTACATACTTAACAGATAGATGGGCCAAGACTGCAATAATTTCTTAGGTTATTGGTAATGCAAGAGAGAAATACAGAAACATCAGAGATCCACAACAAAATGTTTATTAATAAGATTGTATGGAATTATAGAAGCCAAGTTATACTGGGGAAAATTTCTCCTTGTTTGGGGGAAGGAATGTGATGTTCATTATAGGATCGTAAGAGAAATTTCCGAAGGCTTCCAGCAAGGAAGTCAATAAGATGCATACTCATAATATAGTAGTTATTATAAATAGAAGCAGTACATTTATTTTATTAAAAAATAGGCAAACAGAGTTGTATTAATCTACTATTCATATGATAGAAATTTGGAAAAAATGTATATAAGGTATGTTAAATATTTTATGTATATATGTATGCCAATTAAAAAATAAAGAAAAAAAAAAGAAGTACCAATAAAAGCAACTTGTGCTACATGATACATGTGGACTCTGTAGTTTTATTTATTTATTTTAGAACAGTTAGCAAAGTGAAAGTCTTGCAATCTGATACTAGTTTAAGTGCTGTGACAGAGAGTGAAGAAAGAATAACAGCCTAGCAGCAAGCTCTGTCAAGGTATCAGAGCTAAGAGACATAATCCAGTTTACTGCTCCGTATCACTGGAAGGATGCTGATGTTTCTAGTTTAAACTACTGAATCACAAATATAACTGGTTCTAGCCAATAATTTGTAATTACATGGTCATGTGCTACATTAGTGAATGGCCAAAAAGGTTTCTGAAAATATTTATTCAACAATTTAGTCATTATCAGGTAAGAGAATAATATGACAACATTTTGCTTGGCAGTATGAAATGGCTAGATTCAGACATGGTCATAAATTCAGCAGAGAAAAAGTGTGTGTGTGTGTTTCTTTCAAGTCTTTGTAACAAGCCTGTTTTAAACTTTTAAAAATTGTATCCTACTTAATGTAACAGGAGGGTCTTCAGGATTCATAAGTTGTGGTCAGAGAGTTATGGACATAATATTCTTTTCTTTTTCTTTTTTTTCAGGTTGACCTGTTAGTTGATAATGAAGCAGAGAAAGACTATCTGTATGATGTGCTGCGGATGTACCATGAGTAAGTTCTTACTTCATATTTGTTATTACTTATCTTCTTAGAGCAGCATGACATTTGTGGTGGAAGAAGACATTAAAAGTGTTCTCTCTCTCTCTCTTAATCAATAGAAAATTGTTAAAGAAATTATTTCTGCTTTCACTTTAACAAAATGGTTTGAGCACTTAAAACAGAATAAACAGGTTTGCTTATGATGCTCCTGCCTGAAGACTTATTCTAAGCTTTGTTTAAAAAAAGAAGAAGAAAAGGACAGTTTAATAGGACAGTTTCAAGACAGTTGTCTTTTGAAAACAAAAGTGTACTTACAAATTTGTAAGTAGTGTTAATATAGTGTACTTGTTGACTCTGCTTGATTAGCATTGCTTAAAGTCTGTCATGGCTATCTCTCTTTATTAAATCAAGACACATTTGAGAACACACTCTGTGATTTTAGTACAATAGGCCTGTGGACTAACCTTAAAACACTAGCACATTTTATTGTGGTATAGAGTTTCATAGACCAGAAACCTGTTCCATGAGACACTTGAAATGCTAGCTAAAGTCTGCAGAAGAAGAAAACACTGTTGTCAAAAATGCTAGGAGTGAGGACTGAATATAATGCAATGCAAGAAATACTGAGAGTGCTTTATGCGTAATAATTTCAGGGACCATTCTTCAAGTAGTGCTGGTCAGCATCCTGGCAGTAATAGGTTTTTGGCATTATGTACATTTGTTAACCTCTAAGGTTTCACTTCACTCTGTTATTTTTGCTGCAACAGACTCACATTGCTATCTTCAGAAAACTGGGGGAAATAACCTCTTTTGCTCTGTTCCTTTGAGATTTTCTTAATACAAACAATATAACCAATTGTTATTTTCAAGATGTGAATGCAGTCTCTGAAATCAGTAGAGCTACACTGTAATTTTTCCCCCCACCCTGCAATAATTGAAACAGAACCTGGCCTGTATTGATGTTGTTGTCAGAGGAGATGAGAGTATTTTTCCACTCTTCATAGACAAGTGATTGTGGCGGTTATAGTTTCTGGACATATCTTAATTAATAGCAGCTCAGTGGAGTGAAATGTAGACGTTTTCAAGTTTCCATGTGGTCTTTGTGTTAAGCTATAGTTTTGTGTGGCCTTGGCTACAAACCCGGTTTGGTTTCACTTGGGACTGTCTAATTGCTTCTCCATTCATAAAGCACTGCCTGTAGCTTGTGAAATCAGGAAGAATTCAGCATCATTAATTATTTAAAACTTTGCTGGAGGTGCAAACCTAACAGATACCCAAAATATATTTTTCTTGATCCTCCATGCAAAACTGAATGTTGTTACTAATATTTTTACAGTTTTACAAAAATATGTGGCTTTTTATGGCCTTCAGATATCAGTCAAATCCACTCAGTGCCTTCAATCTACTTTCTGCTAGGTAGTTATTTCAAATTCAAAAGTGTCATTCCTCTTCCCCTACAAAAACAAACTCCAAATACATGTGACTGTTTATATTTTCCCCACTAAGCTTTTCTCTGTTGTCTCTCTCCTTTTATAATTTTACCTTTTTCCTGAAATGGAAATTGTAAGCTTCATTGCGTAGAGACTTGTCTTTTTGTCTGTATTTTTATGTAAAGTATGATATACTTTGTTGATGCTATATAACTCAATAACGCTTTTAGTATCCAGAATGAATAATGTCCATGTTGATTTGATTCTGCATTCATTTTTGCTTTTCATATTGTGGCATACCTTAATTTGCCTCCATTTTTTCCTGTATCTATCCTATATATTTAGGGTGCATCCACACTACACAAATACCATATGTTCTGGTGTATAAAACTACCTTTTAACCCTTGAAAATCTCCTCAAAAGTTGGGGGTCGTCTTATACACTGGGTATATGCACACACCCCACAGCCAGCCACCCCTCCGCCTTTCCTGAACCCGAGATGGGGCTGCCCGCAAGGTTCGGGAAAGGTGGTGGGGTGGCTGGCTCGGGGGTGGGAGCCTTGCCATCCAAACCTCTGCACTTTCCCAACTCGTGAGGAGCCCATTGTGAGTTGGGAAAGGACAGAGATTTGGCTGGCAAGGGTCTGCCCAGCCAGCCAGCCAAAGCTCTGTGTTTCTCCTGGCCAAGCAGGGGAAAGACAGAGCTTTGGCTGGCTGGCTGGCTGGCTGGCTGGCTGGGGAGACATTGCCAGCCAAACTTATCCACTTTTCCAACTCACAAGGAGCCCATCACGAGTTGCAAAAGTGGATAGGTTTGGCTGGCAATGTCTCCCTAGCCAGCCAGCCAAAGCTCCGTGTTTCACCTGCTTGGCCAAGGGAAACACGGAGCTTTGGCTGTCTGACTGGGGAGACATTACCAGGCATCCAACCCTCCATGGTGGCTAGGAAGCTTCCTAGCCAGCTCCCGTCCTTCCCCAGTCCGAGATGGGGCTGGCAGCCCCATCTCGGACTGGAGAAGGATGGGACCTGGCTAGGAAGCTTCCCCCCCAGCCAACCACCCCTCCGAGGTGGCTAGGAAGCTTCCTAGCCACCTCTCGGACTGGAGAAGGACAGAAGCTGGCTAGGAAGCTTCTCTCCACAGCCAGCCACCCCTCCAAAAACAGATTTCATAAATACACTCTAACCTATATATTCAATCAGACCATCACAACGATGCCCTCCAAATTTGGTGACAATCCATGCAACCATTTTTGTAGAAATGAGTGCTGCTCCCTACCAGGGACTACTGCACAAATTAGATTTTATTTGTACCTACTGTCTGGGTCAAGCCAGCTGTTTTTGAGGATTTCCTGAATGAAAATGATTTTCTAGATCTATTTCAGTCTGTCTTCAGGTCTTTCTAAGAATGGAGACAACTTTGGTTGCTTTGGTGGATGAGCTATGCTAGGAACTAGACAGGACCATCTAGGTCCTTTTGGTTTTCTTGGTCTTTCCGGTGGCTTTCAATACCATCAACCTAGGTATCCTTCTGGGCTGCCTCTCTGGGATGTGATGTTCTGCAGTGGTTCTTGGAAGAGTGACATAGCACAGTGGACAAAACTGAACCATAACCAACCCCAGGCCAAGGGTTGAGCAGGAGTCTTCCAGAACCACTTTTTGGGTTTGCCCTTTCAGGGAGAAAGAAACTCATTGTAAAACCGGGGGTACATATAGGCTGTTATGGGAGGGTCCTATGCAGGTCTTGGCTCCACCCCTGCTGGCTCTTTCAGACCTTCAGACTGAAATGCATAGACTGGAATCAGAGACAGTTAGAACCACCTGACTACCATTACCCCCCATGTGTTCAGGTGAATCTTTGATTGAGGTTGTAATATTTTCCTAGTCTTTAAAGAATGATAATTCTGCATGTATACTTGGCCACTTCACTTCCTACTGTCTTCTTAGATGGCCAGCATAAGTCCTCCCCTTGCCTATCAGCCCACTCCATAATGGCTGAGAGAGGTACGGAATCCTTTCTGAGCTTTAGTCTGAAGGTGCTATCTAAGCTACTGAATCTATGTTAGTCGTTGAGTCTAGCAGTCTGGACTAAAAACTCAAGTGGATTTACTGCCAGCTGACTTGGAAGCCTCAAGCTGCAGCTGCTAATCTAGTGTAGTTTTACCCTACATATATGAGGGAAATAGAGTATAAGGTACTGCTAGGGGGATTGCAAATCTGCACACATTTGGAGTGTTTATCTTTGCCAATCCATTGCAGAATATGCATGCCACTGTATAGCTAAAATATGGACACAGCAGCACAAGACCTCTGAAACAACACTGTGTTAGCCCATTGACCCAGTGCCAGTTCCTGCTGTTATAAACTATTCATGATGTTCTCAAGCAAAGGAAATCTCATTAATACAGGATCCTCATACTAATGAATTCCATAATCACAATTTTGTATTCAGATCTATACAAAGGATATTTTTTTTCTTTTTCTTATATAACCTAGGGATGGAAAGAAGATTTGAAAATATTTTTAAATGGTTAAAACATGTTTTCCAGAGTGTCAAAAACCCTGATGAGAAGAATCCTGGACTGATGAGCATCGTTGCAGTTTAGGACTTATTCTGTGCAAAATTCACGTGTGGTTGTTTTCCACATAAAACAGCATTTCCTGCATGGAAAACAATATTTCAACACAGAAATATTAATTCTTGCACAGAAAATGATGTTTTCAGCACAGAAAAAAAATACTCAATTGGGGATTTGTTTTGTGTAAAATTCTTACATGGTTGATTTTCACAGAAAACGGCATGTTTTGTGCAGGAGAAAATGGTGTTTCCTGTTCAGAAAATATCGTTTTCTATGGTACAGAACTATGCTGAAGGTTTGCACGGAACAAATCCCCAATTACAGCTTTTATCTCTGCAGAAAACAACATTTTAATTAATATTTCTGCACTGATATATTATTTTTCACACAGAAAATGCTGTTTGCTGTGTAGAAATGCTGTTTTCTCCGCAAAACAACCACATGCCAATTTTGTGCAGAATAAGTCCCAAATTGTGAATAGCCTTCAAAAAAACCTCTGAAGACTTGTTTTCAAAGACTTTCTTGTAGTGGGAAGAAATTTGCTGAAATTACTCGTTGCTACTTTTAAGAAGAAACTTAGTGAAGAATTACATCTCTAGTGTAACTATACGGTGTTAAATAATGGATTAGTTGTCATTACCGTAGTTGTCATTTGCTCCCACTGAAATCACTGAAACATAAGTCATCAGTTACTTTTCACACTGACGCCAGTGAGACCTTACTGCCACTAACATAGGACAAAGGGCATGTCTACACTGCCAAAAAAATTGGAAGACTCACCCAAAATCTGGTGCTGGCAGTCCAGACAATGTACAGCTACTTCCAGGGAAGAACTGCATTTTGTTTGTCCTTATCCTGACTTTGCTCCGAATTAAGCAAAGTAGGGGGGAGCTGTAGGATATCCTGGAAACTCCAGAGTGACCTTGGATTCTTTGTTGTTTGAACAGCTGGATTGGGTTCAACCCAATCCAGTTGTCCACAGGTAAATGCGGCACCATCTCCCTTACCCTGTGCTGAGCAGCACAGGGAAATGGATTGATTCCCATAGTAACCACCGCTGCTGCCTCCTTGCTGGCCAAGCAGCTCCCTGCGAGATCCTGACTGGCGGTCTTGCTTCTGCTGAGGTCAAAACAGGGCCCCTGTGCAATCAATGAGAAGGGAGAAGAGAGACCCCCTCCTTGTTGATAACATGTCTGGGCATCCCATTCAGCCCTCAGCAGAAGCAACAATGCTGGCCAGGCTGTCACAAGGAGCTTCTTGGCTGGTGAGGCACTCACTTAAAAAAAGGTTCAGGCGCTGCGGTATGGGTCCGGCTGGCCCATGTGGACAGCTGCATGCCATTGCACCAGATTTGGCCCAGTATAAGTGGCTACCATCGTGGTCAATCTGGGGCCAGTCAAGAACATAATGTTCCAGACTGGCCCCAGATTAAGAGGCCAGTGTAGACAATCTCCCAATCCCTGGTGTAAGAATATATCAATGCATTTTTTCCACTCTTGATTAAAAACACATATTGTACATTCACATTTTTGTTTTGCTTTAAGTTCATTTGGTACATTTTGGAAGAAGAAATACCTCTGAGAGGGGGAAAGTCTTATTCAACATGACTAAAAGCCAAAGAACAAGATACATCAAATATGTTGTCAACTGTAATTGTGTATAACTCTTTGACTTCACTTTGTAGATCCATGAATCTTCCAGTGTTGGTGGGGGATCTGAAATACGTAATCAATGAACCAAGTCGACTACCCTTATTTGAGGCCATCCGTCCTCTTATCCCATTAAAGCATCAAGTGGAATATGATCAACTGACACCTAAACGCTCTAGGTAGGTTTGAGCAATGTTGCTCTTTGCATATGGGCCCAGATTACTGATGAACTCAGAGTATATTTGCATACTTGTTAGATGATCAATTGTTCTTTTTTCCTTCCTTAGTAATAAGAAAGGGGGACAGGAAGGTGATGATGTTCTTGGGCCCCAGAATCTTTGCTTATTAAAAGGCTGGCAGTCTGCATTTGCATTTGCATATAGTTCATACAAGTTGAGTAGAATTGCTGCACATTTTCTACTGGTGTTGTTGTGTTATTGTTGTTGTTGTTGTTGTTTTATAGCTTGCCTTTTCTCCCAAAATCTGGGCTAATGTTGGGTTCTAAAGTCAGTCTTTAACTACCATGCAGCAGACATGAAAACAAAGATATATTTTCAAAAACAATACCAGTTGAATTTCTCATGTTAAAGGAATGAGATTGTTGCTTTTGAATTGAGCAGAGTCACATTGTGTGAGCTGTTGAGTTGATATATATATATATATATATATATATATATACAGTTGCTCCTCAACATTCGCGAACTTGGCATTCGCGGTTATGATTATTCACGGTTTTGGGAGGGCCCCCCACCCTCCCAAAACCGTGACACGGGGCCTCCGGAGGCCCCGTGAAGGAGCGGGGAGGGCCAGGGAGGCCTCCACGGGGCCTTTGGAGACCCTCTGGAGGCCCTGTGAAGGCCCTGGGGGGGAGGGCCAGGGAGGCCTCCACGGGACCATCGGAGACCCTCCGGAGGCCCCATGAAGGCCCTGGGGGGAGGGGGAGGGCCGGGGAGGCCTCCACGGGGCCTTCGGAGACCCTCTGGAGGCCCCGTGAAGGCCCTGGGAGGGAGCGGGGAGGGTTGGGGAGGCCTCCACAGGGCCTTGCGAGGTCCTGTGACGGCCCTGGGGGGAGGGGGAGGGCCGGGGAGGGCCTGGGAGGGAGGGGGTAGGGCTGGGGAGGCCTTACGAGGCCCCGTGAAAGCCCTGGGAGGGAGTGGGGAGGGTCATGGAGGCCTCCACGGAGCCTTGCGCAGCCCCGTGAAGCCCTGGGGGAGGGGGAAGGGCTGGGGAGGCCTCCACGGGGCCTTGTGAAGCCCCATGAAGGCCCTGGATGGGAGGGGGAGGGCTGCAGAGGCCTCCATGGGGCCTTCGGAGATGCTCCGTAGGCCCCATGAAGGCCCTGGGCGGAAGGGGGGGAGGGCCGCGGAGGCATCCATGGGGCCTTGGGACGGTCTCCGGAGGCCCCGTGAAGACCTTGGGAGGGAGTGGGGAGTCCGGGGAAAGTGACTATGGGGCCTCCGGAGGCCCCGTGGTCGCTTTGGCGTGGGAGGGGGCAATCAATATTCGTGGATTTTTCACATTCACAGGGGTCCGTGGAATGTAACCCCCGCGAATGTGAAGGGACGCCTGTATATTGAATGCTTGTAGGCCACTGAGGAAGACTGTTGTCGAAACGCGTCTGGCCTTGAGTATTTATTATTTACTATTATTATAATATTTTATTTTTAGCATTTGCATACTTTTCAGTGGGGTATTGTCACCCTTTTAGTAATTTTACTGACTCATCTACTTCAGGGGTCAGGGGGGTTTTTTGGCCTTGATTTTTGGTTTTTTAATTATCTTTAGATACTTATTTGTAGCATTTGTAAACTTTCTAGTGGGGTATTTTTACCCTTTCAGAAATTTAATTTTATTGGATTCTCTGCTCCAGGGTTTAGTTATCCTTTTATTTCTTCATATTGTTGCTCTTTTATAATTGGAAGTGGAATTGGTTTATCCTGGTTATTTTTGGCAGAACCCTTCAGTTTGGTTTTTTGAAAGGAATGAGATACAAAGAAGGGTGATAGTCCTGTCTGAGTCCGGCATACATGCTCAAAACAAGGAAGAAGGATTTTATGAGCTATAGCAAGGTTCAGCAAAGTGAAGCCCACATGGCCATTTTTTGCAGTCCTCCACCCCTGCAGGCTCCCCCGCCTACTCTTTTTCTAGCTGGAAAAAAAATGGTGAGTTGCCTCTAGGAGTGACAATTTACCTTGAAGGAACCTCCCTCCAGCACTATATATCATCAAAAAACAAACAAAACCATTTTTTTCAAAACTACTAGCCACTTCTGGGTTGTTTGGTTGGCATTTTTGTCTATCTGTGAAGTCCCCACAGAATCCCAGAGATAGAAAGGAGTTTATCAGAGATGGCAAAAACCGTACCAGAAGATTGCTAGGAGAACAGGAAGGGGCAACATTATCAGAAGATGATGTCCTTCAGCATCCTAGGGGCATAGCGCAGGCATCAGTAAGGCACCCCTTTTTATTGGCAGCTTGTCCCCATCAATGAAAAAGGGAAGCCTCATCTGCGGCAGCGCTATGCCCCAGGAACGGCTGAAGAACATGGGTGTCTTGTAATGTTGCCCTTTCTTTTCTCCTAGCAATCTTCTGACGCGGTTGGGAATGTGATTTTTTGGCATGTTCTTCCATGTCTGATAATCTCCAGAGTTGACTTCCGGACCTGCCAAGTTGCCTGTCTCTTAAGCCACAATGTGAATGTTGGTAGTTGCTCCCCACTGGCAGGCCCTACCGGTTTTTCTGTATGCAATCACTGTATGTAGAGATTTTAATATTAGAAGGCCATCCAGGCTACAAAGTTCCAGGAAGACTTTAAAATATGAATGTTAACAATATGAATTGAATAGCTAGGGACCAGTCAGTCTGAGAAATAAAACAAGCACTCCAGTATAGAGGAGAAAGAAGGGAAAAAAGAAGGAATGTGGCAGCACCTTTAAGACTAACTGGTTTTTAATTTTAGCACAAGCTTTCTTGGATATAAACCCACTTCTTCAGATGCAGTACAGAGTGATATCCAAGCCTTAGGATATAAAGCATATTTATACAATTGTGAGAGGGCGAGGGAGACGGAATGTAACAGGATCCAGAAAGATGCAAATCATGGCAGTATTTGAAACCTATTACAGTAAAGAAGGTTTCCTAAGTAATGTATTTCTTTTATGTTCTAGTAGAAGAAGCTGAAATGGCTATTGATGTAATTATGTATTCTTGTCACCAGTTATCCAAAGCATGTCCATTGAAGTGAAGTATCAGTTAGGGTTATACACTGCACACTCTTCTGAAGTTTGAACCCTCATAATTAAGGAAAGATGTATGATAGATAGCAGCAGTAGACAACTGCCAGAGATTAGGAGGCTGCATAGACTCCCCAAGAGATCTTGGACCTACTCCACCACCCCCCAAAAGAAACAAAGCAACCTTTTGCCCCTACGTACCTTCTAAATTGAAGTTTATTTTGAAGAGGTATTTTTACAACAGCAAGTTCTGTTAGAAAAGCCCCTCTGTCCTTGGCCTAAAATAGTCTTTCAGGACCTTGGCAAAATCCCCTCCCCACAACATTAGGGTGCAAAAACATTTCCCCCCCCCCAAAATATTTTTTTTTGAACAAATTTTCTTTGAACCCTGCGATATGGGGTCCCTAGGGATATATTCCCCATCCCTGATATATGCATGCATTTCCCCCATGCCTGATATATAGGAACATTTAAGTTGCAATCATAAACAGGTTTTTAAATACATTATAAGGTTAAAATTAATAAATGTATGATAGATAAATTATAAATGTGCTGAGGGGTCACAACAGATTTTCCTTTTCCTCCTTTTACAGAAAACTGAAAGAGGTGAGGTTGGATCGACTGCATCCTGAAGGCCTTGGAATAAGTGTGCGGGGAGGTGCTGAATTTGCTTGTGGCCTTTTTATTTCACAGCTGATGAAAGGTGGACAAGCAGATAATGTTGGACTTCAGGTAAGAATGAAATTCTGGCTCATATAATAAAACACATCCAAAGTCTGCAATCATGCATGACTCACGGTAGTGTAGTAGTTCTGTGCACAGAATTATGCTCTGTTGAGCTATTCACCACCCCCAGACCTACTGGAGAGCCACCAAAGCCCCTCCCCCCCCCGCCACAACCACAGCCATTCATGCCTGGAGGAGAGTGGGGAAGGGACATCTGACTGTCTCTCTGTAGCCAGACATAAAGTGATCATAACATCCAGTGAGGTCCACTTGGGTCCTCCAGGGGTGTAAGCAGCTGAAGTAATCCTTTTCCATCTGGCTATGGGGATGTAGCCAGATGCTTCTGTGATTCCCCCCTGCTCTCCTCCAGACATTAATGGCCAGGGGCATGGGGGTTTCAAAGGCTCTCTGGTTGATCAGGGAGTAAGGTGGCTGAGGAAGGAGGAATGGAATACTAACTTCCACAGTGATCAATAATAGAAATATGCAGGTGTAGGGTTCGTTTATGCATGCATATACCACTAATAGGATGCGAGCATGTGTGTATCAATATACCCAGTTCTGTCTCTTTTAGTTCCATTTGAATCTAAGGAAGCTCTTCTAGTTCTGATAGTGAGTGCCTGATGGTGGTAGTGGACTGAGTGATGATGAGAATCTTAAAACTTAATCTGGACAAGAGAATGGTGCTCCTGGTTACTTAAAAGGAAGATTAGGGAAAAGGAATTCAGTTTGCTTTGGATGGTGTGACTCCCCTTTCAACAGTCAGTTTTAGTTTTGCTGTACCTCTAGTCCCAGTCATGAGACTAGTTTAGGTGGAAGCCAGGAGGGCATATGCATATGTACAGTTGTCCCTCCATATTCACGGATTTGGCATTCACGGATTTAGTATTCACAGCTTGAAAATATTCTTTAAAAAATAATAATCTAAAAAGCAGACCTTGATTTTGCCATCTTATATAAGGGACACCATTTTGCTATGCTATTGCATATAATGGGATTTGAGTATTCACGAATTTGGGTATTCACAGGGGGTCCTGGAACCAAACCTCAGCAAATGTGAAGGGACACCTGTACAGTTAAATGGGGTCATAGTGATCCTTAGTTACATCCTCTTTAGATTTCTGGAATTTGGTCTCATGGGGCTGCCTGTCAGAAATTCCAGCTGGTCCAAAATCATACTGATAACTTGGGCTGCTTACATACAGTCCAAAATTTCACAGATGAAAACCAGGACACACATGGCCAAGTAACATCAGAGAGTGGTTAAAATGGCAAACGTTATTAGTGAGGAAGAAAATACAAGGTAGGAGAGTCTGCAGCAGGTTGCTTTTGCCTGAACCCACTGGGAAGAGCAAGATTCTGCTCCCTCCTGTCTTCTCCTCCCTGCTGAGTTAATTGTATGCAAACTACTTATGCCCTTTGAACTCAGTTTGCAACAACTTGAAGTAAGCTGAGGGCAAAAGGAGAAAGTGGGAGGCGGAAAGAAAAACTGGGACATTTAAAAAGCAGCTGAAAAAATGAGAGAACAGATGATTAATCAGGCCTGTCTATGGTGGCACTAGGCGGTGCAGAGAGGCCAAACCATACCAGGTGACACAGCCAGGGGAAGGGGTGACACCAGCCCTAGGGATGCCACAGAGGCCTGTCCCTGCCAAATTGGGACATTTGGAGCTTACACAGCACACACAAATATCTTATTGTAACAGCTGTACTGGCTTCCTGTTTATTTCCAGTCAAAATTCAAAATGCTGGTTATGATCTATAAAGTCCACCATAGGCTATCTGAAGGACTGTATTCTCCCAAACAACCTGCCTGGGCTTTAAGATCTCTGAGAAAGCTCTTTTTTCAGTTGTAGCACATTCTGAAGCCCAGCTAGTATAGAGGGAAGAGGGATTTTTCTGTGTCCATTTCAAGGCTCTGAAATTCCCTCCCTGGAGAGGTTAGGCTGGCTCTCCCTCTGTTTTCTTTCCACTGGTGGCAGTCAGAGACATTTTTGTGAAGTAGGCTTTTCACAACTGACCTCACTTGCTGCAGAAGGGGCTTCTTAACAAGATACGTGCTGTGTTTCTCTTTTACTGGTGTATGTGTGTCTTTTGAGTTGACTGTTTCCATTTTGGGTGCTTTTATTCATTTTTTTGTATTCCCATTATTTTATTATAAGCTGTGTTGAGTTTTATTTTGGGGAGAAAGGCAGGCTATAAATTGAAAGAACAAATAAATATCCAGGATGCATCAACACTAGAAATTGAAACTGATTTTGAACCAATAAAAGACCATGAAAAATAACTACAGGTGGCTTTAGTGTCATGCCTTTGGTCGCACTGTAGGAGTCGGTCCATTCTGTGCCTTCTTTTGTCTTTTCAACCAAAGTGCAGGCAATCTCTGATGGGTACTTACCAGGCCTCTAGGTCTAGGCATGAAGCAATGTAATTGTTGCTAAACAGATCCAGGTGCCAGTCCCTGCTGTGGCTATCATATTACCAATAGGACCTCTTCTATTCCCACTTTTCAGTGCTTAACTATGGACTTTATCAGACCACCTCCTAAAACCGTTCTTTTGCTGCCATAATTTTTATGCCAGCAAAAGAACTCTCCATACCACACTTACCTTGCATCCACACAGAAAGGCTTCCCTGGCAATGAATGAGGAAGTGAACGGAGCTCTGTTCACTTCCTAGAATGAAATTCTGTGGATTCTCACAAGAATACATAGCATGGGAAATTCAAAAATAAAAGCAAAAATAACAAAGTAAAAGTTACACAAAGCACATCTCTCTCTCTCTTTCTCTGGCTTTTCTTCGCAAATGAAGATTTAGGAAGGACTCATCCCACGCTTTCTGGAAGCGCGCTGATGACTAAAAAGGCCAATATGAGATAAACAAGCCCGGTTGCAGAAAGCACAGCAGAAGGTCTCCTTGGGTGTTGTTTCCGGGTTGTGATTCTTTCTGCGTCGTCATTTCTCTTCAAGACTTGTTCGGCATGAGTTTTCAAATAAAGCTGCAGCATTGTGGATAGTGTGTCTCCATGCCTCCTGATGTGAGGCTAGGGCGGACCATTGCTGGTGATCAATTTGGCCAAGCCTGAGATGTTGTTTCAGGGAATCCTGAATCCTTGTATCGCTTTTTTGGAGCGCCCCTCTTATGCTGACCCGTGGCGAGTTCACCGTAGAGTACTATATTTGGGAGGCGATGGTCCTCCATCCTAGAAACATGCCCTGCCCAGCACAGCTGTGTTCTCAATATGATGGCCTCAATGCTGGTGATCCCTGCTTGCTCAAGGACAGCAACATTCGTCACATAGTCCAATGTATATTTAGGATTGTACATATACAGCCCTGATGAAAATGTTCGAGGAGTTGTAAGTGTTGGCGATAGGTGACCTATGTTTCAGACCCATAAAGGAGAACAGACAGTACAATGGCTCTATACACACTGATTTTTATGCTTCACCTCAGGTGTTTGTTACTCCAGGCTCTTTTGTAAAGTCTTCCAAATGCGCTATATGCCTTTGCTAATCTGTGATCAGTCTCTTTGTCAATCTTGGCATCTGAGGAGATGATGCTTCCCAGGTAGGTGAACTGCTGAATGGACTTAAACACAGATTTTCCTACGGCAATGTGGGTATGGTGGTGTTCGTCCTGTGGTGCAGGCTGGTAAAGAACTTCCGTTTTCTTCAGGTTGACTTCCAGCCCAAACAGCTCTGCAGCTGTTGCGAAGCAGGATGTTAGGCACTGCAGAGCTGCTTCTGTGTGGGCAACAAGGGCAGCATCATCAGCGAAGAGCAGCTCGCGAACTAGATAGTTTAGAGTCTTAGTGCGAGCCCTCAGACAGCTTAAGTTAAACAAGCTACCATCAATACGGTAACATATATAGATGCCGTCTTCTTCTTTGAGCTCTGCTGTAGCCCTTTGGAGCATCATGCTGAAGAAGATTGTAAATAAAGTTGGAGCAAGAACACAACCTTGCTTCACTCCATTAGTTATTAGAAAGGGCTCTGAAAGAGCATCAACATATCTGACTTGACCGTGCTGACTTGACCTCATGTAGCAAGATAATCATTTTAAGGAATTTGGGGAGACATCCTAGTCTTAAACACATATAAAAGTCCCAAGTAAATTGGGGAGGGTCATAAAAACTGTGTCACCTACCTGGATGTCGCGATCTCACCTGGAAGTGTTCTGATCAGAGCAGCCATTGATGCTGAAATAACGTGGAAAAAATGGAGTGAGGTTTCAAATGGCAGTAATGCTGGCAAAAAATTGCCACAGCCAATCTATTGACGGCTTGGCCCATCAATAAAATAGATCAGCTTATGGCTAGTACATAAATGTGAAAGGGCGTCATCGTCTGGTATGTGTGTCCTTTTGCGTTTATGTGGCATGGTTATCACACTGTTTTTCATGTGTCTGATAATATCTTGGGGCACCATTGCACCTTGTGTTATTACCCAAACTTTTTGGTGTTTTCCCTTAAGAACTAGGTGTCGCTTTCACTAAGAATTCATACAACTAGCAAGGTGAAGAACTGTTTATTAACTGTTGTACAAAGCATCTCCCAAGAGTTCTCTGTCTTGACTTCTTCCCTTTGGCTATTTTCCCTTTAGCCCTGATCCAGGAATTCCATATACAGACCTTGGTATATATGTGTATAGAAGCACATATATAAACTGTGGTTCTAATATGTTCTAATTTTGTGGAAGTGGAAGACTGGGATCTCCTGGTAGATCTCAAGGCAATTTGCAATACATGAACAAAGATTTTTGATGCCCATTTGTTTAACAGTGTCAGCCTACCCTCAAGCTAATTATATTTCCAAAATGAAGAATGCTAGAGCATTATCAGGCATAGAATTAATGAATTCATACTTTTTTGCCTTCTACACCAGATTCCAGTTAATTGATCTTGATTCTAGTAAACAACAAAGCAGACCCCAGTCCCACAGGCTTGATATCCATCCACTCATATGAGATACCATTGTAGCTATTGGGAAGGGATTGGAGTTTCTCTTACACAGAGTTACATTTGGTGACTACCATTACCCAAATCCCCCACCCTGCATAGCTAGTGGCCATGTTGGCTGTATCAGATTTTGCTTCTGTCCCTCCTCACCCCTCACCGTTTTTGACCATTTGGGGACCAAGACAAAGGACAGTAAAATTTAAACTCCATTAGCAGCAGTTAAGTAACTCCTCTTGGGATCCAGAGTGTTTCCCAATTGGCCAAAAAAAAAGGGGGGGTGGGGGAACGGCCTCTGCCTGCATTGAGATCCTTCCAGACCAACTGAAGTACAACAGAAACAACATCTAATACAAATATAGGCCTATGACTCCAACATTGTCACTTTTCTTCTCCTGAATTTTTAAATGTCTTTTGCCTGATGATGAAGCCAGGGGAGCTTCGAAAACTTGTGTGAAGTGTTTTGTGTATTTTGGTTGGCCAATAATTGCTCTTTTGTGTATTTTGTATTTTGTTTTGTTTTGCTGTATAGCCAACACAACTACCTCTGAATAGATTTTATGAGTGATGTGCCTGGGATCTGTATTAAATGCAAAATGTTTAAAAGCTATGTCCTTTACTTACTCACTTAATATCACTTAATGTCAGTGTATAATATTCACACACATTCCTGTTTTCTCATGTTTTGGAAAATAGCTCATTCTACAAAAATATTTAAGAGGTTACTAAAAAGAAGATGAAGAGGAGGAGGAGGAGCAAGAACTGAATCCGTGTTTAGACATAAGACATATATCAACAAATAAATATTATATGATGGTATATGTTGTAATAAATGAATCCATGTATGAATATGGAACATGTAGGAATTAGCAGCAAATGTAGCTGTCTGCCTTGGTTTGTTGATATGCAATGTTAAAGAGATCAGTTTAAGGTGCATTCATAATGATCAGTACTAGACACTTTCTAAAACTTTTTAAACCTGGTGAATACAGGGAATTGACAGGCTGTTCATTGTTCTAAATTGCTGTCTCATGATAAAGCCAAATGCTTCTGAAATTTCACCCATCTACATTATTTCACTAAATCTCCACACATTTTCTAAGCTGGAAAAAATGTGGCCTGAGGAAAGACATAATGATCTTCTATCATAATATCAGTTTCTGGCTCCTTTTTTTCTATACCATTTTGATTCATCTTTGTGTGGACTATGCAAAACAAGTAGTTTTAGCGCCAGTTAAAGTAAATGTGTGTTTGTGTAATTAAGATGTGAAACTGAAACGTTTGTGGCATTGACCTCTTTTCTTCTGATTTTTCTTTTTTCTTTTCCCTGACTGGATAGTGAAATACATCCTTTTCATGTATTTCAACTGCCTTTTTTTTTGTTGCTCTCCCAGATATTCATATCTTTGGGGATACGGTTAACTAAAAAAAGCTGGAGGTTATTATGAATAACAGAAGTAACGGGAAGCATGAAAAATGAAAATTTGAAACCACTATGATTATGCTGCTTATAGTTCAGTTAGTAAAATAAGGTCTTGTTTTCAAAATGTTGGTAGAAAGAAATGCATGAAAGAGTTTTTTTCCTCCTAATTTAACCCATTTCACTGTTTTCAGTCCTTTAAACAATTCTTTAACAGTAATATCCTAGCGTTTAATGCACATAAAGCTGCTAAATGTATTTAGGACTTGAAGGATAAACTAGCGAATGCTTTTTACACAAAGCACAATTTGCTAATAATGCCTTTGGTAGCTATAGAGAAGTTGCATATGAATGTAAGCAATACACTTTCTATTTTATGAGGGCATTTGCTATAGGAAAACAACATGAAGAGACCAGTTCAGTTTTCTTTTTCACTTCTAAATAATGATAACAGCAGTCGTGTTACTGAAATTATAGATTTAGAGAGAGTGAAATACATTCAGTTGTGAAGAGCAAATTTTGGACTTTTGACTAGCTGCTGGGGAAATAGTGTTCTGCAGCGAAGAGAAAAGACAGAATACTATTTATTTGGTGTGGTAGGGAGGGACCATTGTCCTTGTGTACTCAGACCAACAGCCAATAGCTCATTTGTGCTTCCAACCATGATAGAAGTTCTCTCTCTCTCTCTGGCTTTTCTTCGCAAACGAAGATTCAGGAAGGACTCATCCCGCGCCTTCTGCAAGCGCGCTGATGACTAAAAAGGCCAATCCGAGATAAACAAGTCCGGTTGCAAAAAGCGCAGCAGAAGGACTCCTTGGGTGATGTTTTTGGGTTGTGATTCTTTCTGCGTTGTCGTTTCTCTTCAAGACTTGTTCGTCGTGAGTTCTCAAATAAGGCTGCAGCATTGTGGATATTGCGTCTCCATGCCTCCCGATGTGAGGCCAGGGCGGACCACTGTTGGTGATCAATTTGGCCAAGCCTGAGATGTTGTTTCAGGGAGTCTTTGTATCGCTTTTTTGGAGCGCCCCTCTTACGCTGACCCGTGGCGAGTTCACCGTAGAGTAGTATTTTTGGGAGGCGATGGTCCTCCATCCTAGAAACGTGACCTGCCCAGCGCAGCTGTGTTCTCAATATCATGGCCTCAATGCTGGTGATCCCTGCTTGTTCAAGGACAGCAACATTCGTCACATAGTCAGTCCAGTGTATATTTAGGATTGTGCGTAGACAGCGCTGATGAAAGCGCTCAAGGAGTCGTAGGTGGTGGCGATAGGTAACCCATGTTTCAGATCCATAAAGGAGGATAGACAGTACGATGGCTCTATACACACTGATTTTTGTGCTTTGCCTCAGGTGTTTATTGCTCCAGACTCTTTTGTGAAGTCTTCCAAATGCACTATATGCCTTTGCTAATCTGTGATCGATCTCTTTGTCAATCTTGGCATCTGAGGAGATGATGCTTCCCAGGTAGGTGAACTGCTGAACGGACTTGAGCACTGATTTGCCGACGGCAATGTGGGGATGGTGGTGTTCGTCCTGTGGTGCAGGCTGGTAAAGAACTTCTGTTTTCTTCAGGTTGACTTCTAGCCCAAACAGCTCTGCAGCTGTTGCAAAGCAGGACGTTAGGCGCTGCAGAGCTGCTTCTGTGTGGGCAACAAGGGCAGCATCATCGGCGAAGAGCAGCTCACGGACTAGATAGTTTAGAGTCTTAGTGTGAGCCCTCAGACGGCTTAAGTTAAACAAGCTACCATCAGTACGGTAGCGTATATAGATGCCGTCGTCTTCTTCAAGCTCTGCCATAGCCCTTTGGAGCATCGTGCTAAAGAAGATTGTAAATAAAGTTGGTGCAAGAACACAACCTTGCTTCACTCCATTAGTTATTAGAAAGGGCTCTGAAAGAGCATCGCCATATCTGACTTGACCACGCTGGCCCTCGTGTAGCAAGATAATCATTTTAAGGAATTTGGGGGGACATCCTAGTTTTTCCAGGATCTGCCACAGACCTTTTCTACTTACAGTGTCAAAGGCTTTGGTGAGGTCGACAAATGTTACATAGAGACCCTTGTTCTGCTCCCTACATTTTTCTTGCAGTTGCCTAAGGGCAAATACCATGTCTGTAGTACTCCTATTGGCTCTGAAGCCACATTGGCTTTCAGGGAGAAGTTCTTCTGCAATAGCAGGAACTAACCTGTTCAGGAGTATCCTTGCAAGGATTTTTCCAGCAATAGAGAGCAGTGTTATGCCTCGATAGTTTGAGCAGTCGGATTTTGCTCCTTTTTTCTTGTACAGGGTGATGATGATGCATCCCCAATCCAAACATTGGCACCTCATTGACTATGTTCTAGTCCGTCAGAGAGACATTCGTGATGTCCGTCATACCCGAGTGATGCCCAGTGCAGAATGCCAAACAGATCATCGCCTCGTCAGATGTAAACTAAATCTTCATCTTAAGTTCAAACCTAAGAGGGGTGGCATCTTAAAGAAGAGGCTCCAAGTCAACAATCTTCAACAAGCTACCATGAGAGACAACTTCCAGGCAAACCTACAAACGAAACTTGAAGACCATCCTACAGATCCTTCTCCTACAGTGCTTTGGCAACATATCAAAAACAGTATCCTCCAGTCTGCAGAAGAATCCCTCGGGTTCTCCCACAAGAAAAATCAAGACTGGTTTGATGAAAACAACCAAGAGATCCAGGAGCTGTTGGCAAGGAAGAGAGCTGCTCACCAGGCATACCTCGCCCAGCCAACCTGTCATGTAAGAAAAGCAGCTTTCCGCCTCACATGTAGCAAACTACAACAAAAACTCCGAGACATGCAGAACAAGTGGTGGATCAATTTAGCAGAAAAGACACAATGCTGTGCAGATCAGGGTGATCATAGAGGATTTTATGATAGAAGTTAAGATTTATGTTAACACAATGATTGATATTTATATATGGGCAAGTTCAAGGTGCACCTAAGCTCTAGTGACAGAGGAGATTTTCAGACACTGTTTAACAGTGCCTACTGCGGCAGTAGGTCCCGGGAGAGGAACGGCGCTCTTGCGCGGCAGGGGGTCATTTTCGGATGCTGCCGTCCCTCTTCTGGGATCCTTCGTGGCATGTCTGTGAAGCTTTGGAAGCGGCCGTGCCATATTTTAAGCACAGGCAACTTCCGTGCTTAAAATATGGCGCGGCCACTTCCAAAGCTTCATGGGTATGTGGTTTTGTGTGTATTTACCACTGGGCAAAGAACACAGTTCTCAGCTGATTAAAATATTGTGCCACAGATATCTCTGGAATTTCCTACCACTCAAGAAAATGAGGGTCATGGAACATTTTGCATAATATTTCAGTGATACTTTGAATATTGACCGCCTTCCTCATATCCCAGAGGGTTTTTTAAAAATGCATTTGACAGTTTTAGGGAGGAATCTTGTATGCATTAGAAGGCTATCTCTTGGTTGTTGAATGCATTGAACCTCCTTCACCACCACTGGGTTTTGTTTTGTTTTTTCTGAACAGTGTCATGAAGTTTCATTGCTGCAGTTGTCCCATAGATGGTCCTCCACCACCAGCTCTATGGACAAAAACAGGGTGCTTCAGGGCATAGTGGGGAAAGAAAAAGTTGCCCAGCAGGAGTGGGTAATAGTTAGGGACTATTTCCCTCCAGACCCCTCCCATAGACCACACACACACACACCAAAAAAACCCTCATTTTTCTTCATAGTCTGTCTCAAAATGGCAACCACAAGTGCTGTTGCATCACTTCCTGTTGACATTATGAGAGAGACTGATGGAAACAGAAGTGTTTTGTGGCAGGGGTGTTTTGTGCATTTGCACATGTTGGAGAAAGTCTTTCTGTAGTTTTGGGGTGAAAATGGTCTAAAAACCACACCAATTTTTAAAGCAGGTGTTGGGGGAATTTAAGTGACTGATGAGGGTCTTCAGGAGGGGCCCCATGCAGTCCACAGACTGTACTTTCCCACCTCTGATCTACATGCTACTATACACCCTTGCTCCAAACAGACCCTGAACTTACTTCCCTCCAAGAACAGGTGTATTAAATTACCTCCCATGGAATGGAAAAGGCAGTTGGAGGGGTGCTCCCTAGCTCCACTGTGGATCTGGGTTGCCCCTGCACATAGGACTGCTTTGCCCACCTGCTTTACCTGTCCATCTTGGCATCTGACATCAATAGCCACAGACATTTATGGTTCTTCTTCTGATCCAAGGGAAGCAATAGTGCTTCTTTAGGTCAATTTAGTATTACTTTTCCAGTGTCTATAAATGAAGCTTGAACCCCACTGTGGTTCCTTGTAGACTTTAATTTTAAAATGCCACATTGTTTAATAGAGTGTAACTCATAACAAATAAACAAATTGTTGACCAGATGGGAAGTGCTTAGTTTTGGAGCAATGGTGCTTCTTTAGGTCAGTTTAGTATTACTTCTCCAGTATCTGTAAATGAAACTTGAACCCCACTGTGGTTCTTCATATACTTTAATTTTAAAATGCCACATTGTTTAACAGAGTGTAACTCATAACAAATAAACAAATTGTTGACCAGATGGGGGAGTGCTTAGTTTTGGAGGAAGGCTGTATGTTGTCATTCCCAACAACTTCTTATGAAGAGGCAGTTACTATGATTTTAGTTTCCATAATTACCACATAGATTTTGCAGGATTGATCAGTATGGCTCCATTTTCATCTCTTGCCCTCTCTGGTTCTCCATGCAGCAAAATGAGAGAATGAAAATGATGAGGCAGGTTAGTTACATAAGAACATTGGAAATCTGCTGTGATTGACACCAAGCCAAAACAGCAGGGGCAGAAATGAGGAGGTTGTGCTTTAAAAAAAATCTGTCAAACTAAAAAAAATCATTCCTGTTTGGGTAATTTCTGTTGAGAAAAGGGCTGTAAAATGGGGCAAAATATTTCCCCTACTCAGAGTTATGGCAGGATTAGCTTGCCTGTATTATAGATTTATGTAGGCAGAGATGTTGAGTTGTGTGTTATATTGGGAAGGTAGTGATCCTGTTTTATTCTCCTTTGGCAGATGGACATAATTATAGGTAAAGTCTGTAGAGCAGCACAGTATATCTACATGATCCACAATCTGGTAGGAACATCTCAGAACACACCCCTTTTTAAAAAATGGCACAAAAATTACCCATGAGGAAAATGAGGAGAGGTTGTGACAATGAGTGTTAATTTGAGAAAATTCAGAACGTTAGTAGTAGTGCCTGGTAATGATCTGTGCTGAAAACTGAGTACTGTACAAGATAAGACAATACTACTGCATTGGCAGTAATAATTTTGCAGTTTATAAAACTGACCAGTAGGGGGAGCAAGCATATCATTGCTACTACCCATGGAGACAATTCTATGTCCCATTGTGTCAACATGACCTGAAAGCAATACTGTACTGTGAATCTACATAAATGTCTTCTGTCCACTGTATCTCCCCCACCTATGCACACACACATCCTTCTTGGTTGGGCTTTTAAAAGTGGATTGATGTGAATAAAATTAATAGGCAATTTTAGGCAAAATTAATAGACAAAAGACTGATTCTCTTCCTTTTTTAACTCTTTTGTGCATGTATACCTGTTTATTTATCTGTACATTAACACAAAAGCTTAACTGTGTTAAGCCACAGTTGGTGGGGAGGCTTTGTTACAAAACAGTTCACCATACTTTGGAAGGTGGGAGCGGCAGTATAGTAGGACCTCCATATACACTGATTTATTATCCACTGATTCAGTTATCTGTGGTTTCAGTTTTAGCACAGCTACCATAGAGTCTTCCTAGAAAATGCATCCTCTCTAGCCATTTTCTATGTCCTCCAAGGCAACTCTATGGTATTTTAAACCTTCGATTTTGGATTTGTCCTTCGAGCCTGTGCAATGGATTTTTCTGGTGGAGCACAGCGTGCACAGTACTGGCCTCACCCTTTAAACCAAAGGTTCATCTGCTGTGGCCTTGCAAGCATGGACGGTAGCAGCGAGGTCCTCAGGTCATAGGTTTGGTTAGAGTTTCCTTCTCTTAGATGGTTGACCTTACAGGGTTGGATGAGCACCATCTGCCTGGGTTTGGGATTAGAGTTTTCCTTCTCCTAGGACGGTTGCCACAAGGCTAGAGAACCCATCCTGCCGTTTGACGCTCTTTGTCAGACCCTTTGGTTTTGACCTGTCTGGCATGGGAGACCCTACCAGTTACTATTATGCCACCGCCAGCTTAGCTCAAAACATCATCAAACCTACCTCTCTCCCACGACAAGGGGACGTCAATGGAGAGGATTTTAAACCAGAAGTCCCATTATTTGGCATTCGCTGATATTCACATTTTTCAGTATCCACACACACTGGAACCAATCCCCCACAGATACAAGGGTCCTACTGTATTTGCAAATTACTGCACTGTAAATAATACTTGTAAAATATTGTGTCCTTAATAAGAAACAAATTCTTGACATATCAAGACACCCTACTGAGAAGATGATAAACCCCTGTGAGGTTGGTGGGAGGACTATTTGCAAAACAACAACAACAGCAACTTGGTTTTTTGTGCTCAAATAAATTTTTTTTGTGCAAAACCCCATTCATGTAGCAAACAGCATATTTTGTGCAAAATGCAGTTTTCTATGCAAATTTTTGTTTTTACACAAATTAATCTTTGACATTAAATTCCCCAAACATGAAAAATCATTGGAAAGCAGAAAAAATCACAGTAATCTTTCTCAGTGGGGGAAAAAGTTTTGAAATTATTCATTCATGTATAAGATAATGAAATAATCAAAAGTTTCCATCCCTAAACAAGAAGAGGTAGGACAGAATGCTCACTTAATATATAGTGTTGTGTGAAGTGTGATCAAGCAAGAATGTGGGCTATGCACAGCAGATCATTAAGAACTTTCCATCTTAAAGTAGCTTTGGCAGATGAAACACTTCTCTTGGGGAACTATTTGACCAAAGAGAAGAGACTCAAACTCATCAGTTTGCAGTGAAAGGGAAATGCTTTTTCCTGTATACTTTCAGGAAAATGTTACACTTTCAGGAAAATGTAGTACCCCTTGAAATGTCATCTTTAATGATGAAATATGCACTCCATGGCTTGAATCCAGAGTGACCCTTCTGCAAAGTTGATGGCACCTTACATGCACAGAAAGCCTTTTGATAAAACAGAGGTTCCTGCTACTTGTAGGGGGCAGGGAAAGGATTTTGTGAATTCTCCCTTCCTCTTACAAAATCTTGGTTCCACACTCTGCCAGTGCCCCCCCCCCATACTTTTGGAGCAGATATTTGGAGTGCACAAGGGGTTGCAAGGCAAAAGAGGGAAATTGTTAAAACTGACTCCCTCTTCTTCCATCAACAGGATTATCCCATGAGAGCAACTTGCAGCATCTCTGGATCCAGTCCATGAAAATTCAGTTCAACAAAACCAAAGTTAAAGATACTCTATTCCCAACCATCCCAATGCTGATTGGGGGGAGGGATTTTTTTTTATTTTTTTTTTACTGCAACTCACAGCTAGCAATTTCCCCAGCTCTGCACAACAGCTGTATCACACAGAATTCAAATAGGAGCTAACACTACTAAGAGGCACAATGCTGCAGGGGCAATTTGTGCAGCCCTGAGAACTCGTGCTAGATAGCTGGGCTGTAGTGGCCGTGCCTGCTTAAGTGAAGTATGGGTACTGAATCTTAAAACACGTGTGCACACATACACACACGCCACATATTTGGTTCCATATTTTTGTTACAGTGATCAGTTGTATCAGCTAACATCTCTTCAGCATGTGATATCCTTGGCTGGAAAATATGACTTGTAATCAGTTATTTCAGGACTGAATTAAAGTTGACTCATTATGTGAGTAAGACAAGTACAAAGTAACTGATAAGCAAATGCTGTAAACCAAAACTGAGCTGCAGTTTACTGAAAGAATGCATTGTTCTTGTAGTTTACCTTTGCTTTCATTGCCCATCAGATGGAAAGAATATGGTTGTAATGAGCTTTCAATGGAGCAGAATGAAAATAAATTGGATTTAATATTTAACTGAATAAAATGGCATCAGTAGCTTGAACTTATGTAACAAAACTGTAAAACTCTGTAAAAGATATTGAATGGCAGCACTGTTACTCTGTTATAGAAACTGAATTAGAGTACAGTCATATACATGTCTGCTCATAACACCCATTGAATACAGTGGCTCCTACTCCCAGGGAGAGGTTTACAACCTTAAAGTGTGCATCCTGAAGGACTTTGACCTCAACAAATCTAATAGTGACTAGAAGAGCAACAAAGATAAGGGATGGCTCAGTGGACAGGAAGAATGCCAGATGCAGAAGGCAACCCCATGGGAGAATGTTACACACTGAAGCAAGAAAAACAGGAAACATGCTGCATCTCTGGAGCTACAGAATCAATTCTCTCACATGGACAGTGATCCTGGGCTACTAGAAGAGGAACATCAGTTGCAGGATTCACAGACTAAAGATGTGACCACTGAGAGTTCTATTGAGAGAAAGATCCATATTACTCAAGGAGGAGGAAGAGGAAGAGAAAGAAGGGGGACGGAGAGGGGCAGCAAACATGTGGTCTATGATTCCCTATGGAGAGGGGAGAGGCAGCTATCTTGAAGGTATGCTGTCTCCCTGTTATGAAGATCCAGGATGTGACAGTACATCTGTAAAGATCTAAGTTGCTATGATCCAGAAAGCTCACTGACCATTGTCACTTCTATCTGAGCTGTGTGGAAAGTGCCAGGCACAGTGTGAGGGTCCTGTCAAACCCCAACTCAAACAGACAACAGTGATTAGCTAAAGTAGTTTGTTGAAGTTGAAGCGAGGTGTACAGGCATCAGAAATAGTCAGGACTAAAGTACACAGAAAAATAGTAGGCAATTTAAAGACAAGCCTCAAGCTGAGCCCCCCTTCTCCTCCATCCCCCTTGCATGCCCTCCCTTCTTCCCCATATGCCTTCAGTAGGCCTTTGACCTTGAGCACTGGGCCTTTGACCTTGAGCACTGGGCACCAAGCTGTGTTATCACCCTTGGGAACCAAGAGGCCCAGCTTCCATTGTATTCATCACATCCACCTCCCAACAGTAAGCATACCAACCATCCTAACTGGGAGGTCACAGTGAGGCCTGTAAAAATGGCAGGGGCCTGCCTATAATGACTGGGTACAGGCGCGCTCTGACACAAAGGCTTCAATGTATTGTGAGTGACTTTGGAAAGGAAGGCCAACCCCCCTACTTAACCTGATGACAGCCTGATGCGATGCATTTAACATCCACTTTACAGATAAAATCTCTCGGATAAGAGCCAACTTGGACGCCAATGTTCTGACAGAATCCATATACGAGGCATCCAACAACTCCGTTGATGGCATTTTACTGGATCAGTTTCAATCAGTGAGTATCAATGACGTGGACAAGCTCCTTGGAAGACTTAGGAAGACGACTTGCCCTCTGGATCCCTGTCCATCTTGGCTGGTCGTCCAGGGGGGGGGACGCATTGAGAGTATTCCTACGGGACACAACCAATGTGTCCTTCAGGGAAGGTATCGTACCATCTTGTTTAAAGGAGGCAGCGGTTAAGCCACTCCTGAAAACACCTTCCCTGGACCCCCTGGACAGGAAAAATTACAGACCAGTGTCCTTGCTGCCTTTTTTAAGCAAGGTGATTGAGAGGGCAGTTGCTTCCCAACTCCAAGCCGTCTTGGATGGAACCGATTATCTTGATCCATTTCAAACCGGCTTCAGGACAGGATATGGAGTTGAGACTGCCATGGTCGCTCTAACCGACGACCTCCGTGTGAGCATCGACAGGGGTAGTGTGATCCTCCTGCTGCTCTTGAACCTCTCAGTGGCCTTTGACACTATAGATCATTCCATCCTCTTGGATCGCCTGAGAGAGTTAGGGATTGGAGGCACTGCTTTGCTATGGTTCCATTCCTTTCTCTCGGGCAGGTCCCAGAGGGTGAGGCTTGGGGACAGTTGCTCTTCCAGAATTGAGCTTAATTGTGGCGTCCCTCAGGGTGCCATCCTGTTCCCGATGCTATTTAACATTTATATGAAGCTGCTGAGATAGATCATCCAGAGGCATGGAGCTCGGTGTCATCAGTACGCTGATGACACTCAAATATATTTCTCCATGACCAGATCGTCGGCTCAGACTTCAGATGGCATCTCTCCTCTCAATGACTATCTTAGAGCGGTAATGGATTGGATGAGGAAAAACAGATTGAGACTAAATCCAGACAAAACAGAGGTACTGACAGTCACAGGCCCGAAACCAGGTCTGGGAATACAACTTCCAGTCCTGGATGGAGTCACACTCTCCTCTAAGGACTGTTTGCAGTCTGGGGGTACTCCTAGATTCATCGCTTCACATGACTAGTCAGGTGAGTGCGATGGCCAGGAGTGCCTGTTATCAGCTTCGGCTGATACGCCAGCTGCGCCCTTACCTGTATACAAGGGATCTGGAAACTGGTACATGCTTTGGTAACCTCACATTTGGATTTCTGTAACGCACTCTACATGGGGCTACCCTTGTGCCTAACCTGGAAACTTCAACTGGTACAAAATATGGCAGCCAGGTTAATTACGGGTACATCTAGGAGACAGCGTATAACACCTGTGCTTAAATCTCTCCACTGGCTACCGATCAGTTTCCGGGCACAGTACAAGGTGTTGGTTATTACCTTTAAAGCCCTACATGGCTTGGGTCCATCTTATTTCCGGGACCACCTCATCCCATATGATCCCCTCGTGCACTTCAGTCCTCTGGGAGAAACCTGCTGCAGCCTTCTCTTCTATGGCTCCCAGACTTTGGAATGGCCTGCTGGACGAGATCCGTCTTATCACTACTCTTGATAGCTTCAAGAAAGCACTAAAGACGGATCTCTTCCGGTAGGCCTTCCTGGAATAACTTCCCAGCTCAAGTGGAGTTGATTGCTTACCCGCCTCCCTGCCGCTATTGCCATTTTTAAAATTTTGTATATTGTATTGTATTTTATCTTTGTTTTAATTCTCTACTAGTTTAATTTAGTTTTAAGGGGCAGGAGGGTTAGGATTGGGAAGGATTGTTTTAACTTGCTGCTGTTTTAATCCTGTTGTACGCTGCCCCGGTTGCCGAGCAGAGGGGCGGGTTAAAAATAAAATTTTATTATTATATTATTATTATAAGGTGAAGGAGTTGGGGCACTGAATCCTGCAAAGGAAGGAAACAGTACAGTATTCCGAAAGACAGGGAGAGGGCAAGTGCTGAGTAGAAGATTGTCAGTGGTGAATCGTCTTCTTTTCTGCTTTACTCAAGGAAATCCCAAGGGAAGAGGAGGGAGAAGAGATTAGCTGACAATGAGTCAGGTTGTAAATGTGTGCTGCTAAATTTGCACTCCTTGTGGCAGAGCCCTTCTTCCCTTTTCTGGCACTGCAATAAAGGGAGGGGGAATGAGGAGTCACCATTGCACCTCTTTATGTTTTGCACCCAGGGTGGAGTGCACCCCCACCTCACTTTTGGCCTGCCACTGCAAGTATAATAGGCATAACTGAAACCTGGTTTGATGAGACTCATGACTGGAATATCTGTCCAACCATAAGTGGAAGTGCAGGCCTCCCCTTAACAGAAAGGACTCTGATCCAATGGAAGGAACCAACCATTGGAAGAGGGATGGGGTTATTTCCAATTCTTCCTTCCTTCATCAGCCCCCCTCCCAATGCCACCTCTCATGGACCCTCATCTTCTGGAGCAGATTTTGAGAGTGGGCTTCAGAAGAAAAGGGGAATCAATGACACTCTTCTGGAGGCAGGAGCATGCTTTGTATGCAGGTCCACTCCCAAAGTGAGAGGATCCAAGCCAGTGTATTTAGTTACAAAGTCTTTGGGCCCAGACTATCTGAAATATCATATCTCCCAATATGAGGCTGCCCAAGTTTTAAGATTTTCAGGCAAGATATCTTTCTCTCAGTCCCACCACAATCACAGACATATTTAGTGAGGATGACTACTTCCAGTCTGTGGAATTCCCTCCCATGGGAAGCTAGGTTGGCTCCCTCTCTGCTCCCCTTCCACTGGCAGGCAAAGACATTTCTCTTTTCAAATGGACTTCAAGTATTAATTAGCTGTTGCAGAGTCTTGTGTGTTGTATGGTTTTTAAATGTTTATTATATTTTAATTGTCTTTTTATTTTAATATAATTATTTGTTTAATTGTTTTTTAACTTATTATCTATAGTTTTAACTATACTTTCTTTTAACTCATATTGTGAGCCACCTTAGGTCCCATATTGGAAGAAAGGCAGGCTATAAATAAAATAAATAAATGAGAGGTACAGAATTGTTGAACAAAACCACAGTTTAATTATCACTAAGAAGTGTGGCTTGCCATAACATTTTGTGATTAATACACTTGCCTACTGTTTGAACCTTGTTGTGTTCCACACTCCAAAGACGAATTCTAATCCTTTTCAAAGTGGAATGTGTCTCCTTTCCAAAAGAAAAAGTAACCACTTCACATTTTTAATTTACAACAGAGTGTCCCTGCGGAAATAGACTTTCTGTTTTCATCTCTTTTTCTTTTTCTCTTTTTACTAAGATTGGAGATGAGATTGTCCGAATAAATGGATACTCAATTTCTTCATGTACTCATGAAGAAGTGATTAATCTTATTCGCACAAAGAAAATAGTGTCTATAAAAGTGCGGCGTGAGTACAACTTTTTCTGATATATGCTACAATGTCCATGCTGTAGTATCATTTGGATAAACTCATCTGCAAATGGCATTTACTGACATCAGACATTTCATTGCAGATGTTGGCATGATACCTGTCAAAAGGTAATGATCTTTCCACTAAATGTTTATTTTATATGTAATATAGATTGTGTATAGTGATTGCTATTGCATAGCTCAATTTGCTCTGCTTCAAAGCTGGAAAAAACCCTATGAAAAGTGTGTGGATTTACAGATACAGTCCTGAAAACCGGAGCCTGGAAAGTTCATGAGCCATTCAATGGCCATTCTAGCTTTAGGATTCTCAGTTATGGGATTGCTGAAAACATCACTGACAGAATAATGAGCTAGTATTGTTCCCCACTTACCTTTGTAATATATTTGCAAATTTCTGTTTCTGCCTGATTTGTTCATTTGGATTGTAGGCTACAGATGCTACATTCTTCCAGTCAGAGAATTGTAGGGTCAATTACCAGCACTCAGAAAGGAGGCAAATGGAACAGCACTGGAGCTGGAACAATTAATTTCTCTCCCACTGAAAGCATTGGAAGGGGAAAGATTTGTTGGTTTCTTTTTAGTAGGTGTAAAAAGCCCCCCCCTCACCAAAAAAAAGGGGGGGATGAAAAGCTGTTGGCCACAACTTTCCTGCCTGCTTGTTTTACAGAGGACTGGCTGTGGTGATTCCGCACCTCAGCTTTCCCTCATCCCTATTTATTTATTTATTTATTTTTATTTATACCCCGCTCTCTTCCATAGGATTTCAGTGTTAAGCACATAAAACTCTTTGTTGGATTCTGACCATTCACTATGCTTGGGATAGATGTAGATAGACCCACCCATCCCTCCGTCAGCCCAGATGTACATGCCATCAAGACCAGTCTTCATTAAAGACATTTATTTATTACCTAAATCTAGCCAGTCAATGATGAAGCATACATTACATGAAAGATATAGCTAGCAGTCAATAAAAACATAGGTTATTCTTTTCTTTTCTTTTTAAATTTAGAGTATCCCAACATGGAGCAAGACCCTAGTGGAGTAGGTAACATCACTTTCCACAGTCCCAATCTGTATTAGTCTCCCCACATATGCAGACTATATTGACAAATAGAAATATATTCAAAGGTGTGACCACTGACTTTATCAGACCACCCTTCCAAAACATTCTTTTGCCGGCATATTTTAATAATAATAATAATAATAATAATAATTTATTTATGCCCCGCCCCTCTGCTAAAAACAATCAGGGCGGCTTCCAACAATTAAAACATTATAATAAAGACTAAAAACACCACCCACCCCCACCCTCCCCCATAAAAAGACATTAAACACTATAAAATTAAAACCTTCTAACTAAAAACACATTAAAACAAATATATACATAATTTTAAAAAGCCAGGAGACTGAGCTCCTGAGGCCAGGATCTAATCAGGAAAGGCCTGGCAAAAGAAATCCGTCTTTAGTGCTTTTTAAAAGCTATTCAAACTTGTCAACTGACGGATCTCATTCGGCAGGCCATTCCATAAATTGGGGGCTATTACCGAAAAGGCCCTCTGGGAGTTTGCAGACAGCCTAGATTTTTGTGGCTGAAGCAGATTCCTCCCAGAGGAACGGAGTGCGCGGGGAGGATTGTATGGGAGGAGGCGGTTCCGGAGATAAGTTGGACCCAAGCCATTTAGGGCTTTAAAGGTAATAATCAACACCTTATACTGGGCCCGGAAACTGATAGGCAGCCAGTGGAGGGATTTTAATACTGGAGTTATATGATCTTTCCGAGATGTTCCTGAGACCACTCTGGCTGCCATATTTTGTACCAACTGAAGTTTCCGGACCAAGCATGAGGGTAGCCCCATGTAGATCGCATTGCAGAAATCTAGACGAGAGGTTACCAGTGCGTGCACCACAGTCTCGAGGTCCCTTACTTCCAGGAAAGGGCGCAGCTGGTGTATCAGCCGAAGCTGATAACAAGCGCTCCTGACCGTCGCATTCACTTGACTCGTCATCTGAAGTGATGAATCAAGGAGCACCCCCAGACTATGAACACAGTCCTTAACGGAGAGCGTGACCCCATCCAGGACTGGCAGTTGCAACCCCACTCCTGGTTTCGGGGCTACTACCTTGAGCACCTCCGTTTTGTCCGAATTTAATCTCAATCTGTTTTTCCTCATCCAGCCCATTACTGCTTTAAGACAGTCATTAAGAGGAGAGATGCCATTGGAATTCTAGGCCGATGATCGGGACAAGGAGAAATAGATCTGGGTGTCATCAGCGTACTGATAACACTCAGCCGCATAACTCCGAATAATCTCACCCAGCGGCTTCATATAGATGTTAAACAGCATCGGGGACAGGATGGGGCCCTGCGGAACACCACAAGTAAGTTCCTTTCTGCTGGAGCAGCTGTCCCCAAGCCGCACCCTCTGGGACCTGCCCGAGAGGAAGGACCGGAACCACTGGAGCGCAGTACCTCCGATTCCTAACCCCCTCAGGCAATCCAGGAGAATGCCATGATCTATTGTATTGAAAGCTGTTGAGAGGTCCAGAAGCACCAACAGGGACACATTACCCCTGTTGATGCTTAGACACAGATCATCGGTCAAGGCAACCATGGCAGTCTCAACTCCAAATCCCGTCCTGAAGCCAGTTTGAAATGGGTCTAGATAATCAGTTTCATCCAAGGCCACTTGGAGTTGAAGAGCAACTACCCTCTCGATCACTTTGCTCAAGAATGGTAACATAGAAACCGGCCTATAGTTGTTCATGTCCAGGGGGTCTAGGGAAGGTTTTTTCAGGAGCGGCCTAACCTATTTTGAACTGTTTTTATGCCGGCAAAGGAACCCCCTTTATCAGCCCTACCTTAAGGAGGCAGTCCTAGCATAAATGGAGTGCCGTTTACTTCCTGGTCTGAGATATTGCCGATTCTCACGAGAAGATGCAAGCACAGCAGATTTTTAAAATAAAGCAAAATTAAGACGTAAAACATTCACACAAGCACAGAAACACACTTTAAAAGTTAAAAGTACAACAGGGGGGTTAATAAAAAGAGTGTCCCCTACTTAGCTGTCACGATCTCACCTGGAAGTGTTCTGTCATTGACACTGTATTCATGTGACCACAATGGCACAAGTTTTCAAATAGGCAATGCTGACAAAAAAAGTCCCATGAGAGATCTGTTGATGGCTTGGCCCGTCAATAAAAAGGAACGGCTTTTGGACAGTACAAAATCACGGAAGGACGACATCATTTGATATGTTTGCCCTTTCGTGTTAATTCGGTGTCATTACGATGCCATATTTCCGTGGTCTGATAAAGTCCTTAGTTTTTGCAGCTTAACAAAATGGATAAAATGGCTGTAAAGAAAAATATGCTTAATTTATATATAGGTCAAATACTTGCCAGTATCTGTCTCCATCTTATGCAATCTCATTGCTTACAGTGGACTCAGTATAAAATATAGATGGTCTAAAGCAGCCTTTCTCAACCTTTTTACCCTGGAGGAACCCTTGAAATAATTTTTAGGTCTCAGGGAACCCCTACGTAAAAATTATACCTACAGCTTCCTTTTTAAAAAAATTACAGAAACAGTTAAAAGATAGATGCTTATTATATTCTGCATTGCTAGCGATACATATTTGATACTTGCAGGGTCAGAAATTTCTATAATATAAAATATAATATAAATATAAGTATATCTCTCCAAAGTAAGACAGTCTCAGTTTAATCATCTTGGCTTCTATGGAGAGTTTAGGTTATCATGATCTGCTGCCTGAGGTAGCAACATAGAATCATAGAATCACAGAATTGGAACAGACCACAAAGGCCATCTAGTCCAACCCCCTGCCATGCAGGAATACACAATCAAATCATTCCCGACAGTTGGCCATCCAGCCTCTGTTTAAAAACCTCCAAAGAAGGAGACTCCACCACACTACGAGGCAGTGTATTTCAATTCCAAACAGCTCTTACTGTCAGGAAGTTCCTCCTAATGTTTAGGTGGAATCTTTTTTTTCCTGTAGTTTGAACCCATTGCTCCATGTCCTAGTCTATGGAGCAGCAGAAAACAAGCTTGTTCCATTTTCACTGACTGACCAAAAGATTGACCTCTGACCCCCACATTCAGTTACCAGACCCACAGTTTAAGAACCTTTTCTCTATAATGACTCCTTTACTATAATGGCTTTGCCTTCTCCAAATCTGGTTTAAAAAGAATAAGCCCTAAGTCACTTTTATCAGAGTTCTCCCATCCACAGCTGGCACCTGAGTAGCTGACTGACCAGGAGGTTACTTGGATTACTTAGTCAGTTTCCCCCAATTGGCTAAGAGCTGTACAGTACTGCAATTCTCCTTCCATTATTCTGAATTTAGAAAAAAAACCCTCATTTTGCATTTGTACCTTTAAATCAGTTTTATGCAAACCAGCGTCCTCTTTTGTCCTCAGTTCTGGCAAACGATAAGGGTCCATGGCTGCTTGCAGGAAGCAAACTCAATCACACACACACTCATTCCTTGCCTCCTCCCCTTTAGCTGTCAGGCCGACATGAAGAGCTTCATTAGCACATCTAAGGCAATTCAAAAGGTGGGAGGGAGAGCAAGGTATTTGGCACATAAACATCCTTTTCTCCCCTTAATCCATAAGAGGCCCCTTTGCAGGCTCTGTTGGTGTGAAAACATTCACGCGCACACTCATTCCTCCCCAGCTTCCCCTGTTGTGGAGGGAGAGATAAGCCATTTCAGCTCACCACTTCTCCATGATTTATTACTATTTTCTCACAGAACCCCTGGCAATCTCTGGAGGAACCCTGGGGTTCCAAGGAACCCCGGTTGAGAAACGCTGGTCTGAAGTCTTTTGAAGTCACCTATCCAGCTAATAGAAAGATAATTTTTATACATCCCAGCCTTCTCATAGAAAGTAAGTCAGACTGTAGTCCAGGTCAGATAGAGCTATGGTATGAAAGCATCCATAGGGTATTTTCCCCCCACTATCTTCCCACAGTTCATATTTAACCACTTAACCTTTTCCTCTAGTTCTCCTGATGAGCCTCTCAAGTGGCAATTTGTGGACCAGTTTATATCAGATCCTGGGGTAAGAGACCCATGCAGCTGTGACAAATATATTGTGTTGCATTAAACCTGATGGGGGATGTTTCTTTTGAGGCAGATTTAATAAAGGTACCTGCAGTAGGGCAACAGCTTGTGTTTGTGCCTTTCTTCTGCCTTAAAATTTCATGTTAAGAATCTGTGCTAATTATAGAATATTGCATTTATTTCTTACAGCATATTTAGGTTAGTGTCTCTGTTACATCTCTATTAGATGTTGCATCAATAAGCATATTATAACTATACTGATGAGATAAATTTCAGAAATAAAATAATGAAATGTTTGGGAAGCAATAAATGAGTAGGTACCTGCAGAAGTAAATATAATTCTGGTGATTTATTTCTATATTTTAGCAGGCCATTTCTAATATTCAGGCTTAGTATCTTGAGAGTCTTATGGAAATATTCTGATAATATATAACATATGCTCCCAGACTTTTACTAGTATCAAGGTACAAAAAATACTTTACAGGTGGAGCCAGAAGTGGATGGTTGAGAAGAAATTTAGCTGATTGCCCCTTGTCATGGATCGTGAAATGGGGAGGTGCTCTTTCTCCCCAAGATTAAGCAAAGAGAGTATGAGCCCTTCTTGTAATGATCTGAGAAAATTAGACCACCAAGGCTCACACTTAGTTGAGTTCCTCATATATTATCAATTAGATGTACAGTAGGCCCTCAGTATCCACTGGGATTTAGTTCCAGCACCACCACTTCCATTGAGACCAAAATCTGTGAATTCTCCAGTCCCATTATATACAATGGCGTAGTAAAATGGTGTCCCTTATATAAAATGGCAAACAGCAAGGTTTGCTTTTTGGATTTTTTTTTCCAAATATTTTTGAGCTATGGTTGGTTGAATCCATGGATTCAGAACCCATGGATACGGAGAGCTGACTGTACTAAATGATCAAGCACTAAGAAATAGCAAGGCAGCTATTGTCATTGAGCCTTCCCAGAAATAACAAAAGCTGCCTGCAGTCTATCCTCTGCACAGTTACTTTGGAGTAAGCTACAATGAACACATGGAGAGCACATCTAAATACACAATGTACTTGTAAGAGTCTTTATATTTAAGGATGTTTCAGTGATAATGGACGGGGGGAAATAATTTGCCTCCCACCCACCCTGTAACTGCAAGTAGTCAAAATTAAAAAACAACAACCACCTTCCTGCCAGTGTTGAGTCCCCCCCAGACACACACACACCTGAAAAACTACACTGGGGTGATCATGGTGGGAATCAACATAGGATTGGGCAGCAATGAGGAGGCTTCAGGAGAACCCTCCCATCTCCCCTGCAGGCCACACACATACATATACAGCAAGAATGCTAGAATACCTTTTCATTTTCATTCCTTTACCCCTCCAAAATGGTGACTAGATGTGTTCACATGTCACTTCCTGTTGCCATTTTTGGAGAGGAAATGTAGGAAAAAGAAGATATGGGTGTGGGTTCTGAAGAAGCGTGGGAGAGATGACAGGTTTAATGTTTGTATGTATTGGGATTACAATTTTCAGGCAAACTTTGTCTGAAAGTCACACTTAAAATGAAGTACGGGGGTTCAGGGGGGTGGGATTATTAGGAGCTTTGGAGCTGCAGAAATGTGGTCTGGGGGTCACAAGCAGCCTGCAGGCTGTACATTCCCCATCCTTGAATTAAAAGAAACCAGTGAACCACAATTTTAGAAGCCCTGATGCCCTTTTTCCCACTTAGGAAGGCAAAAGCAGTGTTGCCAGACTTGCGTCATCTGGAGGAAAAAGCCATAAAGAAAAGAAAGTTTTCATTAGCTTGATTGGTACAAAGGGCATGGGATGCAGGTGAGTTGCCATTTATCCTAGCTCCCATCTCATGAAAATATAATGGGTATGATCTCCCCAAAGTTAGTAACTTCTACAATCGTTTGATTTTAGTGTTAGAGAGAAGCGTGCACACTAGTTTCAGTCAATGCAATTTAAGCAAACTTTGACAGGAACATTGGTGTAAAAAAATGTTGACTGACATAACTGACTGCATTAAGAACCAGGTAGAAGCTGCAGGCATCACTTGGCCATTGTAGGTCAAGATCTCAACCCTTTGCCCTTTGAGCCACAGTTACTCAGGGCAAGCTTCTTTATACTGAATTACTGTGTAAGGAATAATTCATTACTGAGGGGTGAGAATTAACACTGTCACCTGACCATAAAATGTGTGGATTTATTTTCTTCTCATAGCAACTGAGGTAGTTCTTGCTCTTTTCAATCAGTTTGGGGCTATTCAAAGTATTGCCAAAGAAAGGTGAGATCTCTCACAACAGAAAGCCTTATTGGAAGTTGGAACTTCCTGGAAAAGCATTTTTAGTTTGCATAGACTGCTCCAGTCAGCAGGGAGGGTAGGGAGCATGATGGAAGCTAGGTAGCCAATTTGGCCAATAAATGTTCAGATTTCATAATGCTGTAGACAACTGGCCAATCATAGATCTCTTTTGTGTCTTTGCTCACTATTGCTCTGGAGACCTGGATGGTCATACTTTCCCTTTTAAAGATACATTATTCCAAAAATCTTACAATTCTAGTGTAAAGGCCCTGTGCGCCACCTCTCATCCAGTGAAGAGTCCTTTAATTAAAACTAGAAAACTGCTCATCTTTTAGAGGGGATTGGGGGGGGGGCTGGGATTTTTTTTTTTTTTAAACCCAGCCTGTAGGTTGTAATCAAATGTTTCTGTTGTGCTGGGATTTGCCTCTAGATGTTCCATGAAAAGGGAAACATCATGTGAATGTTTTTTTTTTTTTTTTTTTTTTTAGTGAGAGCTTTGATAGAGCAACGAACAGGAAAATTTCCTCTGTCTGTTCCACCCACCATCCACCCACCTCCCCCACCACTTGTCTCATTCTGTCAGTAGAGAGTGGTCCAGAAAAGGATTTCACTCATGTAGTTCTCATTTGGTACATGATAAATCTTGCACATTCTGACTTGTCTAACTGATCAACAGCGATAGATTGTGGTAGCATTATTGGGTTGGTACAGATCATGTGACATAGGAGATTATCAGACAAGTTCCTAAAAATGTTGTTATGGCGCTATACTTTACAGAGTTCATGTTCTGGCGAAATGACACACGTTTTCACACACTGCCATGATAACAATACAAAATCACCCCAAAAATCCAGCAATACAAGCACTCACACCACTTACTTCCGCATTTCTCTGCAAATGAGATTTCAACACGTCTTGTGAGAAGACACGAGTGTGCTGAAAAGCACCAAAACACCAAAATTAAAAAGAAAACATTCAGAAAAGCACAGATAGACATTTAGAAACTTGCAAACAAGACGGGGAGATTCATAAATAAAGTATACAGTACCTAGTTTTCCTGTTCGCACGCAGAAGTGTTCTGGTGGGACCACCGATTTACACTGGAATCACACCAACAGAACGGGGCACATTTTCACACACACAAAAATCCAAAACACAAACACTATGGGAGATCAATTTTCAGCTTCTCCCGGACAATAAAAAAGAACTCCCACGTAACAACAGCATAATACTTGCATAATGCTGGGGCACAACATTGTCTGATAAGGAAGCCCTTTTGCGATCTCATGGTGTCATTATAACACCGTTTTTGACACATCTGATAATCTCCATAAAAAGAGTGAGTTGAGGGGCATCAGCTTTGCTTTGTATTGATATTATTAACATGAAATGAAGAGGGAAGAAAAGAAAATGTGTGTGTATCTGCCTTCAGGTTGCCTGTTGACTTATAATGACCCCATGAATTTCATAGGGTTTTCTTAGGCAAGGAATACTCAGAGATGGTACATGTCTAAATATGTATTTGGTGTTATGTGCCTTCAAGTCAACTCCAACTTATAGAGACTCTCTCACAGGATTTTCTTGGCAAGATTTATTCAGAGGAAGTTTGCCATTGCCTTCCTCCAAGGCTGAGAAAGTGTGACTTGCCAAGGGTCATCCAGTGCATTTCTATGGCTGAATGGGGATTCAAACCCTGATCTTTCAATTTATGTATACTGGCTCAGCTACGCATACAGTATATCAAGATGGTTAAAAGGGTTGTGTGCTTGCAGTACAATATTGTCTTATGTCATTTCTTTCTGTTTTTTCCTCCAGTATTTCCAGTGGTCCTACACAAAAACCAGGCATTTTCATAAGCAATGTTAAGCCAAATTCTCTATCTGCAGAAGTAGGGCTAGAAGTGAGTATAATTTACATGACTCCATTTGGTTACATGGTAGTTTTTATTCTGAAATGTCTTCTAATGGCTATCTTCTAATGAAGAGGAATCAAAATCAAGGATGCCTCACAAAAGTTTAAGCAGAATAAATAATATGAATAAGAACTTAAAGGATATTCTATACCATAAATATACAGGTTAGCTAACACACATTGGAAACTGCTTAATGCAGTGTAAATGTGTAAATTGCTATTGCTTAAAGCTATTTGTAAGCCGCTCTGATAGCCTTGTGACTGAAGAGTGGGGTATAAATAAATAAATAAATAAAAAGTTACTTACTGTATCCACGAGGGATATGTTTCCAGACTTACTGAGAATACTTGAAACCGTGAGTAGTAGCATGCCCCATAGAATGATCTTGGTAGATCTAAATGCTTAAAGAGGTGCCCTCTCTAGGCATCTCCAGCATGACTCTATTGTATCTTCTGGTGGAAGTTACCATAGTGTCATGCTGGAGGACCTAGGAAATGCCTAGAGAGACCATATTTTTCAGGTGACAGATAATTGATACCACAGGTACCATTCCTGCTCATGGTGTGTGTGAGAGAGACCTGTACTGTAAACCTGTACTTTGCAGATAAAGCAAAGAATTGCTCTGAAGTGGTCTAATTTCATTAAGTATTCCAAAGCAAGTGGCCTGAGAACTGCAACCTACCTGAATAGTATACTACGGTTTCAGATATTTTGTTTACTTGCCTCCTTTTAGGTTGGTGATCAGATTGTTGAAGTCAATGGAATGGACTTTTCGAAAATAGATCACAAAGAGGTAATGAAAAGAGTTCAGTTTTCCTATCTAGATAAAATGTAAAGATTCTGTGGTAGCTTCTGTGTCTACCCATTTCATAGCTTTATAGCAACTTACTGTATTCAAGAAGTACTAAAATATAGTTTAAAATTCAACAAAAAGTATTTGATTTTGAACCAAATTATTTATTTATATTTTTTAGTGGATTGAAATTAAAAAAAAAAAATAGGGGAAGGAAACTTACCATACTATTAATTTTATCTGCATTGATATTGCAATCCCAGCATATTTACTTGGGAAGAAGTCACATCAAGACTTTCTTCTTTTGGGGGGTATATTTTTATTAAGTCATATATTATACAATAACAAATATCAGATACATTCAGCAATGACATATACATATACACTAACATATAATAACATATACAGATGAAATACCCTTCATCCCTCTCCCTCCCACCTTGAGACTAACATAACATATCTAGAAATTTACAAAACTTCCTCACCAATGAAAGAACAGTTATAATTATATATATATATGTATACACATACACACACACATACCTTTCTTATAATTTCATAAAGAAAATAAATTAAGCATAATTCCTAATAAGATCTCATTCTTTATGGGTTTTAATTCTGCTACAAACTAAAAAACAAAAACAAAAAAACAGTGGATACCTTAGTGATTTAATCAAAGAAACGGAGCGTAGTGTTTTGATCAAACTTTTCCTGTAAATAAACTTAGAGATATTCCCATTGCTTTACAAATTTACTCTCTGCATTACCTTCTAAAATATAGGATAATTTATCTGCTTCCACAATTTCAGTTACTTTTTCTTACCATTTTTCCTCTGAGGGAGCATTTTTATCCTTCCAATATTTAGCAATAAGAATTGTTGCCACTGTCACCATATGCCAATAAAGCCTTCCCTTATATTTCTCATTTTAAAATAAAATTTTATTTTATTTTATCCATCAAATTGTGTGAGGCCTAAGATAAAGGATTCATGTCTTAAAACATAACTTTTTCCCCCAAAATAAGTTGCAATCTACATTTAATCATTAGCCAGAATTTTTTAATCTTTTCTCAATCCCAGAGCATATGATAGATAGTCCCAATTTTCTTATTACATTTCTAACAGAGATGATTGGTATTTTTGTATATTCTTGCTATTTTTTCTGGAGACTCATACCACCTATACATAACTTTAAAGAAATTCTCCTTTAGGGCATAACACCTTGTATAACAGTTATTATTCTTCCACAGCTTTCCCCAGTTCTCTAAATCAATATTGTATCCAAAGTCTCTAGCCCATTTTACCATACAGTCTTTTATTAACTCATCTTCTAGATCATTTTTCAACAGAAGTTTGTATATACATTTTGTATAATGTTTCATACACAGTGGAGATTATCAGATGGGGACCAAAAAAGTGTTCTCATCTTGCTATACTATATTCCACCCCCCTCCCGTCCCCGTTCCGTCACGATAACCCCCCGTTTCTCACTTACATTGTTTGTGCAACCTCCCCCTCCCCTCAGCAGCCAGGAGTGAATGGAGCTTGAGCAGAGCCCCATTCACTTCCTGTTTTGAGTTTTTGGCCGTTCTCACGAGAGAATGAGCACGTGGGAAATTCAAAAATAAAAAGGAAAATAAAGATTGAAAAGACTGAAAGATTGACAGCAAGCACAAAAAAACAGTTAAAAAAATACAAGTAGCCCGAGGGATGGGGGAAGGGTGTCACTTACTTAGATGTCCCAGTCTCACCCAGAAGTGTTCTGCACGGCCCTCCCACTGTGGCTTGCATCGCGCCAGCATAACAGGGTCCTTTTCGCTCGTCCGTCATTCCATGACAGGAACGGAATGGGTGATCTATTCATGGCTTAAGCCATTAATAAAATAGAATGAGGGTGAAATGGAAGGGGCATGGGATGAGGATGACGTAATCTGAAAAGTTAGCCCTTTGGCGATCTCCTGGCATTCCTGGAAAGCCATATTAAGGGCATCTGATAACATCCACTGAATTCTTTCAGGTTCTAGTGAGGGCAGCTGAATGTCCTCTCTACTGGTGGAACTCCACCTTCACCTTATTTGCCCCAGCAAGCACCATCAGGGAATTAAGATTGTTCTGTAAGGTATCATATGACTACAAAACACTCTCAGAGTGATATGTTCAAAATGAATTAATGAATTTGATAAGTTCCAGGAGGAAAACATTTTAACACCCCATTTATAATACAAAGGACAGCACACATCAAGTCTTTGGGAGCATTTAAAATTCTTGCTTGTTTGTTTGCTTGTTTTTGCATGACTTACAAATACTGAAAATTGTAACAAGTCCAAAAATAAGGTGCAAGTCATCTTAATTTTTCCAACTTCATTGCCTAGGCCATTGTGCTGACATTGCCAAGCCACTCAGGATGTCAGGTGCAGCAGTATTGCTTGGAAGATTTAGCCTGGCAAGAACTGCCATTTTGTGGGCTGCAAAGTAACATCCAGCAAAGCATGTGTGGCACACTAGAGCAAGTGGACATGATGGCAGGAGAACTGGAGATAAACTTTTAAAAGTCACTTGAGTCCCTGTGGGAGCCATCTGTGTGAATTTCCCCTCTGATGTCTACTACCAGCTCTCAGCTTGAAAGGGATAGGGCCCCATTATAGCAACACTGTTTGCATTCTGATAGTTGTATATATTTACATTATCTAGATGCAAAGACCATTCTTTTTTCCTCTCATTTTTCTTCCCAGGCTGTGAAGGTGTTGAAAAGTAGTCAAACTCTGACTATCACTGTTGTAACAGGAGCTGTAAGTATTAATGTCCTAGCAATCAGAAGGCCTTGTGAAAATCCAGAAGCCACAGTACACAGCAATAAAGGATTAAATACACACTTATCCTCAAAGCACATATGCTGGCAGGAAGTTCCCTGGAATAACTAAAAATGGGACTAAGAGAGAAGCACCTAATCCAAGTACGATTGTATTCTTCCAATCTGGTTCAAATGCATTTACAGAGTGTAGGTAGAATCATAGAACCATAGAGTTGGAAGAGACCACAAGGCCATCCAGTCCACCCCCTGCCATACAGGAATACACAGTCAAAGCACAATCAGAGTGACTTGTAAACATCTGAATGTTATCTTTTACTAATACCTAATCTGAGCCGTTTGGTGCTTTCTTTTCTTTTTTTAATAAATTTAGTTTGTTCAATTTTTTGCTATCTAAGAATTTTTTGCATGTTAAATAAACCTTGATGATATTTTTATTTTATTTTATTAGGTATTTATACCCAGTTCTTTAGCCACAAAGGCTCTCAGAGTGGCTTACAAATTGTTAACCAACAGCATTTTACACATCTACACCACTTTATAGTGTTCTAGGCACTAGGCAGTTTCCAATGTGTGTTAGCTAATTGCCCCCACAAGCCGGGTACTGATTTTACTGACCTACGAAAGGATGGAAGGCAGAGTGAACCTTGGAGCCCTTGGGATTGAACTTGCAGTGTTGTGGCTGCAATACTAGCATTTAACCACTGTGCCACCAGGGCCCCCTATGATAGATTGCAAAATCTTCCTAAAGTAGCCACAGCAAGCCTTTTACCCCATAGTTACAATAGCTATTGTAAGTGCTATTGCTATAGTTGTCACTATTATACATATGACAGAGAAAAATAGGAATGGTTAGTCACAATCATGATGCAGCTACTCAGAGAAAATGCCAAAGAATTCCCTTAGAATCATATAATGAATACAGTACATGTTTATGATAGCTAGTGCACACATCTCTGCAAATAAAACTATGCATAAGATATACCCCCACGTTGTTGTTATCTAAGGATGTTGAATCAGCTTGTGAAGAAGTGGTGTGGGCTAGCCCTGCTTGTTTCTATCCTCAGTTCTGTCACTCTCCTCAAGCGGAGAGCAATGAGTCTGAATTGCAGAGCTTTCCCCTGCACAGATGTTCTTCACAGGATTGGGGGCTCTGATTTTGGAGGGTTCCCAATTATGTGGAAAGTATTTCACATCTAGAGGATGCTCTCCTATTCAGACCTACCAGCTCTGTTGAGAAACAGAACTAGGGAAGGGTTGCAGGGGGAGTATACGCCCTTCTTCCCATGTTGATAGAACATGCTTAGATAATGATTGCATAGGGACTTAGTAAATTACAGTAATATTGATCATGTTTTTGTGTAGCAAGGGTCTCCATCAAACATTCTGCTAGCATTGTACTTGGCTTGATTTTCAGCTTTATGTTCTATCTATTGTTCAAAGTTATTTAAAAAAAACAGTCAAGACCAGAGTGTGAGTAACCCAATTCCTAAAATACCTTTTCATTTCTTATGGATCATGGATCACTCATAGAGAGGCAGAACACCTTTGAGGCTGTGTTCACACTTTTCAGTGTGAAGATTTGCAGTTATCAAAAAGCAGAGAAGAAATCAGATTTTTTAAACTGTATATACCTTGGAGGTAATGACAGTATCAAGAATAATGCTAAGTGAAAAAGCATGAAGTTGTAAAATTTACTACATTTCATCCATTTAACGGAGACATAGGCCACAGTCTCACATCATACTACACCATGCTTTGTAACCTTTATTCGTTGTTTGAGTCACAAATTGCCCTGCAGGTAATCAAACAAACCCCAGCTTGCTTACTCCCTTTCTGATCTGTTTCTTTCCACCTCCTTTTGTCAGGTCTATTTCAGGGCAGACAGCTTGTGAAACAAAACGGGGATAGGCCATGGTTCTAAGTTCAGCCATGCTGGCAATATGGTTTATTATTACTCTTTAGAGTGGGTTTTGTAGAGCCTGTTCCTTTGCAAGCACCAGAAGGGAGATTATTGCTATGAACATTTGCTAGCAAAACTGTTTTGACATGTGTTTTAAATAACATACATAATATTTAGGGAAAGGAGTTGTTTATGACTGAAGAAGAGAGGCAGAGAGAGGAATATAATCGTGAGATGGAGCGACAAGAGCTGCTGCGCCAGAAGCGCCTTGCACTAGAGACCAATAAAATCCTGAAAGAACAGCAAGAGAAAGAGAAAATGTAAGAGCTTGGGTGGAGTTTAATGCCTTTACTATAACACAAGGTGCTACTGTTGACACGGGTAATTTCAGAACATCTTAATGAACTTTGTTTTCTTCTGGGAGCTTCAGAACATTACAGTGACTCTGTTCAGATCAGTGCAGATTATTATAGTTTGGGGACATTGCATTGGATTTCTTAGTAACTGATAGATGTGTGTATGTGCGTCCCTGCCCCCGTAATCTGTCAACTCATGGTGATCCCATGGATTTCATAGGGTTTTCTTAAGGAATACTCAGAGGTGGGTTTGCCAGTTCCTTCCTCTAAAATATAATCTATGGCACTTGGTAGAATAACTAATAGATAGGAAGCCTGATAAAAAGAATTTGGGACTTTATCAGATAAGCCCTTTAAAACATTCTTTTGCTGGCATTAAAAAAATCCATTTTTATGCCAGCAAAAGAATGCCCCCCGCCATACTTACCTTGCTTTCCTGGCAAAGGCTTCCCAGCAGTGAAAGAGCTCTATTCACTTCCTTGTTCAAAATCCTGCAGATTCACACTTCATCACACAGGAAATTAAAAAAACAAAAAGAACAAAGAAAAAGTAACACAAAGCACAGGAACACACTTTAAAGGTCCCAAGTAACCTGGGGAGGGTCATAAAAAGTGCGTCACTTATCTGCATGCTGCAATCTCACCTGGAAGTATTCGCGGCAGACCAGCCATTCTCGCTGCATTGATATGAGTACAATGGCGCGAGGTTTCACATGCTGGCAATGCCAGCACTAAAGTGCCATGGGGGATCAATTGATGGCTTCAGCCATCAATTTAAAAAGTATGGGTTTTGGCAGGGACGTAAACGCAAAAGGGCAACGTCATGTGGTATGCTCACCCTTTTGTATTTATGTGGCATCGTTATGATACCATATTTAGTGTGTCTGATAAAGTCCATGGTGTAAAACTATAATTGTTGGGGGACAGAATGGAAGTAGGACAAGGGAGACTTGAATGATGATGTCTGTGTGTCCATGCATGCTCTTAGAATATTTTCTCACTGCCTAGAAAATACCTTAGATCCAACCCATTCTTTTAAAAAAAAAACAATTTTATGGTTTTATTTATTTTATGGTTTTAGTTATCAAAATTAATTTTCAGTATACAAGCATACCCTAGTTAACAAAGCCTCTGACAGAAATGTTCCTTTTTACAAAGTATTTTTTATACCCGCTCACCCCCCCCTTTCCTCCTCATCTTCTGTTTAGCTGAAAGCATTTTAGCAGCATAGAAATGGGAAGGAAGCTGGAGAAACACAGTTTCAGTATTGAATTGCAGCAGTGTGTCTGCCATAAACAAGGCAATAAACAAAAGTTGAGCTGGGAAAGAGTGGGATTCTGCTCTAGATAATTCTACTTTAGCCGTGTGTGTCTGTCTGTGATAGGCCAGATTAACAGCAGCTGCCTCCAGAATCCCCTATTGACCATGCATGAACATCAAAACAGAGACTGCCTCATAAATCCCCCAAAATGTTTAAAAATATATAAATTATGAGTTTGGAATGGAAATCATAGGAAAAGTGGAGGCTGATGAAAGAAAAAGCATGATGGAAAAAGCCTTTAAGTGATCGTTAAGAAGTTCAAAAAGATTTTGTTTACTTATGCAACGCTCACCTGGCCTGATTGTTTCATTTAATATGTATATATGGTTAGTTTTGGATAAAAAGTTTGGTGAAACACATTGAACTGCTTTTTGGGGGGGGTATGTGGTATAGAAGCCTATCCATATTCTTTCCATGTTATTTCTGCCTCTGGTAAAAAAAATTCTGCTAAAGAACCGGTGCCCAGGAACTTATCTACTTTGTTAACGTAGGTATACCTGTAGTTAAATTAGCCATCTCCTGACTATTATTTTCTTTTTAAGGCGAAAAATGGAAATTGCACAGAAGGCTGCTGAGGAAGAAGAAAGATACCGTAAAGAAATTGAACAGTTAAGTTGTTTTTTTCATAGCTGTTCCATCCTATCCTTATTATGATCATTGCATGTCTACTATTGCTCTTTATAAACATGTTACAGCTTTGGTAATGAGAAAAAGCCACCAAGATCATTCAGTTGCACTGCCATTTGATCTTCCTAAGAGAGGTTTTTTAAAAAAACCTGTATTGCTTCAGACTGAAAGTTGTGTGTGTGTTTGAACGCAACCTGTTCTCCCCACCAAAAAAGAAAAAAAAACCCACTGCAACAAAATGCATGAAATGACAGGACATTTTTGGCCAAAGACAGTATTATCACATATCACCTGATGCCTGTAATCTGAAATGGTACAAACTAGGGTCTTTATCCTGATCATGGAGCCTATACGGGTCACCTGCTGTATCCATGGGGGATACATTCCCAGACTTACCATTTATAAGTGAAATCGCAGATAATAATGAACCACCATAGAATACCATAGAATCATGCTGGAGGACCTAGAAAATGCCTAGAGAGGATGCCTCTCTAGACATATGGGGGTCCTCCAATGAGACTCTATAGTCAACTTCTAGCAGAAGTTGTTCATAGAGTTGCACTGGAGGACCTCCAGATGCCTAGAGAGACTCTCCAGGTGCCTCTGAGAGACCTTTCCCCCCTACCACAGTTAAATGAAACCATGGTTACTGATACTGTGGGTACAGGGAGCATCCTTTACTGGAATTTCTTTTAAAAGGGAGACAAATCTTCACTCAAGGGCAGAATTACACTGTTGAGGTTACATGGAATGAGGTTACATGCTCATTTTGATCTGAGGTCATGCAGAAGGTGCTCTCCAAACAGGGAAAATGGCTACTTAAAATGGCAAATGTGATTCAGAAAATCCAAACTTCACATATAAACTGATGGGATCTATGCGGGCAGTGACTGACACAGAAATAGATGTTGGAGTTTTAGGAAACAGTTTGATGAAAATTTTGACAGGTGGTAGGGGTTCTGGGAAAAGGGGCACAATTAGAAAATGAATTTTAAAAATGAAACCGCCAATATCATACTTCCCTTATACAAATCTATGCTGTGACTACATTTGGGATATTGTGTTCAGTATTAGTCACTGTACGGTATCTCAAAAGAGACATTGTAGAACACATGCTGTTTGGCTTAGAACAATGTTGAGAAAGATATTAAATGTATTAAATTATCCATGTATTAAATTATCCATCATGTGAAGAAAGTGTACAAATATCCAGGAACATCAACAGATGCTGAATGGTGGGAAATTCAGGACAGATTGAAAAAAAGTCTTCACATTGCATATAGGCAAACTGGAATTTGCTACCAGAAGCAGTAAAGATGCATAGAGCAGCAAAGATGCAACTAAAGATGGCTCTATGATTATAAAAATTCATGGGGGATAATGTTGTTTGTGGCTACTAGTCATCATAGCAATTTGTAGCCTTTAATATTAGAAACAGCATTATTCTTATGAGTAATTCCAGTTGTCTTCTGGTCAGGGTTCCCACAGCAAATTGGTTGTCCACTTTTTGCTGGACTAGATAAGAATATGGTTAGATCTGATGTGGAATTTCTTGTTATTACACATATGTTGTAATTGTGTGCCTTAAGTTGTTTCTGACATATGGTGACACCCCCCCACACCATCGTGAGGTTTTCTTTGCAAGATCTGTTCAGAGGGGCTTTGCCTTTGAGACCAGCCCATTATTAACTTGTGTTTTGAGGGGCAGAGTCCTGTTTTAACAAATGCCAGTTCCAAAAATAAAATATTAATAATGCAGAGCTTCAGGGACTCTGTATATAATAATAATAGCCTAATATATTAATACAGTGGGGCCATGGCATCTGCTGGGGTTTGGTTCCAGAACCCTCCGTGAATACCAAAATCCAGGGATGCTTATCCCATTATATACAATGCCATAGTAAAATACAAAGTGGCAAAATCAGGATTTGCTTTTTGGAACCCCCCCCCCCCCGGATATTTTCAAGCCATGGTTGGTTGATTCTGGAGATACAAAACCCATGGATATGGAGGCCCAACTGTAGTAGGATATTTAATAGTAGTACTGTATATGTGAATGATCCAGCTAGAGTTTTCAGTTCTTGAAATCAAGAACTTGGATATAAGGCATGGAAATCAAAGCAGGTCAGATGGTGGACTCCAGCATTGGAAGAGTTTGAAAGACCCTCCCAACAGTGGGTCTAGAGCCAGAAGATCTAGGGTGGAGTTAAGGAACAGAGTTTAGTAGAATACTGATCTAGTCATTGAAATGAGTGGGAAATGAGTGGGTCTCCAGATATTGTTGTATTGTGTGTGTACATGGTTTCAAGTTGCCTGTCAACTTATGGCAACCCCACTCTCATAAAACTTAGGCAGCATAGGGGTGATCAGAGCTGCACTCCAGCAAATTCTGGAAAGCCTTAATTTCCCTCATCTGTGATCTAAAATGTTCAGCTTAAAAATTAGCTTGTGTGGGAAGAATATTAGGTTCATCTCTTCTTTTTCTGGAAACTGGCCTCATAGCAAAACAGGTATGCCTCAATCATTTTTGTGGTTTGGTGACTGTCTTACATCGAGCCAAGGTTAAAGACTGTTTAAGTCACATTAATAGCAGCAGAACAGTTAAGTGAATGCTTAAATTGGATTTTTTGGTGCTTGATTGGCTGGGTCAGTTACTTTCTTTGAATATACATTTCATTTGGAATGTTTAAGTGTGAGGAAAGGTAAGTGAAGTAATCACAGTTTTATGTGTTTAGTGCACTTTTGCCTCACTTTTATTCTGTCATGGAACTCAGAATGACATATTTGGCAGCGCTCTCAGCTGCCTCCTCTCCAAGGACTGATCAGCCTCAGACGTAACTTCAGTAAAAAGGTTGTGTTCCCCATAGGCCATGCCATCTCAGTAAATTATATTTTCCTCCTTTCCAGGATAAAGGCAGAGGAAGAGAAATTTAAAAAGCAGTGGGAAGAAGACTGGGGCCATAAAGAGCCACTGAAACCTCCTAAAACTGTAGTTGCAGAAGTACATCCTCCTCCTCGCCCGAAACATAGACGTAAGTAATGACTTTCATCCTAGGGAGTATTAGAAGTGTGCACCATTATCTCCAACATGTATCACTGCAGTTGTCTGAAGCTGGATGGCAAGCCGATCCCTTTGAACTGTGGTAACATTGATGTAGTTATTGACCCCCCCCCATTTCTATTAACTTGATTAAATGCTACTGATCCAGCAGAGTTTTCAGCAAGTAGGAAGATAACAATGAATTTCGGAAGGAAAAGTACAACTCAGTTTTTTTCCCAGTGAGAGACATAATTTCAAAAAATCTATACTGCTTGGCTGTGCGAGCATATAGACTCACTTTAGCTGCTGTGGTGTGGCTTCTCACTGGCATTTCAGTTCAATATATAAATTAACTCTTTGTATGTGTGATATAGCTCTCACAACAAATATATAATTCAACATATAAGGCCAGAAGTCCTTATGCCTAATTGCTGGAAAGCCAGGAGTGGAGTGTCAGTTTATAGAACTGCAGTATGAATGCTGAGTTCATCAGATGGCTTAATATATAGCTGTCCAATGCCTGTGCCCTTGGCTTGCTGTGTTACATAACCCCCTGCCCCCATTTGCTTCACTCTTACAACAGTGTCCCCTCCTCTGTTCTGCACTTGGAGGTAGGTGTACTACAAAAGAATGCTTGCAAAGAAACTGTTCTTCTTACAGTTCTCAAATGTCCTTAATACTAACAAAGTGTCCTTGGGAAATAACCAAATGATCTTCCCTGAATACTATGGCTGTTTTGAGGTGTTAGAGCAGTGCAGAGGGATGATGTAGAGGTGTGCAGTGGCTATGGTTCCTTCCCTTCTTTTCTCTTCCTTTCTTCAGTTATTATTATAATTATCCATCTGGAGTTTCCAGGAGAGGAAAGGGTACAGACAGAAAAAGAGGTGAAGTGAGAGAAATTTTATGTGCTGCTGATATGGGCCTAAATCCAGTGTTTTGCTAGGCAACATCCATTAGCCAGTGGCACCTTCTTCCCCTTTCCTTCTCCTTCAGCCCAATGTCTCACCAACAGAAACCTGCTCAGAGGGTTCCCAGGCCTCTGTGAGCAAGTTTTGATGGTTCACAAGGAAGTATGTGGGGGAGACAGAATGATCCCCCCCATCTTTTATTCTGTTACCAGAAACAGTTTCAGTCAGCAGAACAGCCCACTAGCTATTGGCCATAGTTGACATCAGGCATACCTACACAACAGCACATACCTGCAATCCTTCAAACAAGGTGGAAAAAATAATGGTTTCAAAAAGCATAATGCTGACTTTAAAAAAAAAAAGATTTGGCTCTATATATCTGTCTGTCTATCTGACATATCTCTCTGTATCTCTATATGCAAACAAGAGTATTTCCTTATATTTTTTATTAAAACAAACTGCTCTTCCCAATAACTAATTAGTGTTGCTTCTGACTGCATTGCCATCCATGAATTTCATCAAGAAAGAGTTCAAAGGATATAAGTAGAACATTTTCTGCAGGAACTCTCTTTGTTCATTCTTTTCAGTCAGTGAATGAAAAAAAAACCCCCAAAGTACAGTATTGTCATTACTTCTTTTCCCTCCTCTTTGTTTCTTTCCTCCTTTGTTTCTCTAGTAGATTTAGATGAAAACACCCTTGACCAGCATGCAGAAGCAGATGATATGATTGGGATGAAGTTGAAAGAGAGCCAACAGGTTTGCTGTGACACCTTGGCTTCCTGTCTTGACTTTGATACTTTCTACCCTGCTCTTCCTCCTGACAATCAGTCTTAACACTTCACTGGGCTATACCCTTCTTCATTGTTCCATCATTCTTTCATTATTAAAAGAACTAACAATATTTATTTACTATACCTAGGAAAGATTGCCTTGGACATCTCTTTTTCACTACAACAATAGAAGCTACCGAATTAGCCCAGCAAATGACTTCTATAAGTCCTGTTTTTAATACTGGAAACCAGAACATTGATCAGGGGATAGCACATCTTGCTTTGAGAAGCAAGAATAAATTATGGCTAAGGATGCTGGAGAATTCAGTTTGTCTTCATAGTTCACCTTGCTGGCCTAATTTTCTGGAGTAATGGGTAGAATGGAACATAGGTATCCTTTGGGTTTTGCACTTCTTCTTGAGTTTTACTTGGCAAATTGCATACATAAATACTGTATTGTAATTATAAGATATAATGTGGAAAGTTAGCACACAAAGTTAGCAGGGGGAGATGCAAGAAAGTTGATGTGTTTGGGTACATTATTAGTATTATGATGCTGAACTCATCTAGAACCTGTGGAAGTATAATCCTGTCACATTGATTCCATTACATCCATTTGCAGATATGTTCTTAAGAGTGATCTGCACTATACATACATAGTGGCTTTGCAGTCAGCTATATATTCACTTGTACAATACATTTCCTTCCTCAATATATGTTTATGTAAAATCAAATTAAGGACAGAAATTTATTCTGTCAGCAGATGTATAGCTAACTGAATTAACATATTTGGCATTAATGACATTTCTTTGGATTCTGTATAAATGGTTGCATGTTGCAAAATTACTTTCAGATAATGTTTTCTTTTGCTTTTATTTTTCCAAACTAATTGTTTATACTTGGCTCTGTCTGAGCTGGGATCATATAGGTCCAGATTCTTTGTGTGCTTCTCTGTTTTCAACTGAGGAACAACTCAGATCCCTTCTCTATAAATATGAATGATGGAGCTTCAGCGCTGCTTCTGAGAACTTGCATTGAAATGATCTAGGCTGATAAAATTGTGCCAAAATGGTTATATTCATATGTTTGTTGTTGGTGTGCCTTCAAGTCATTTCCAACTTATGGCTATCCTAAGGCGAATCTATCATGGGGTTTTCTTGGCAAGATTTGTTCAGGGGAGGGTTGCCAGACAGAACAATTACCTACCTGCCTGTTAAGCATGACTGGTTCAGATTTAAATGTGACTAAATGTACTGCATAATATGCAACACCCGATCCCATTAGTGTGACATCTCCTTTATCATTAGTATTATTCTAATTATGCATGGAATGCTATTGATGCATATATCTGTAAAACATTGTTCTCGATCATGTCTTTGTCTTTTGCATATTTATAGATTTTGGATGGTTTTATCGGTATGAAGGAAAATTTCCCACAATTCGCAAGGTACAAAGAATGCTTTGTGTGATGAAGTATAGGGAAAGATTGCTGTGGCAAGTGCATCCAATCTAGTGTGTATTCCCCTCCATAAATTCCACACCCATGTATGTTTAGTTAAATAAACAAGCAGCGAATAAAGAGCTTGTTTACAAGTCACAGTGGCTTAGATCCAAAGGTGTTTTGCACACATGGTCATGTGTGCTGTCTCCCTCACCTCTGCAAATTCTTACCCCTTTGCACAGTGCAATTCCACTAATGGAATTTAGGATCCAGATTAATATCTTATGCATATTTACAAAAATAGTGATGTGCAGAAAATGTAAATAAGACTGCCTGTGTACTTTAAAAAAAATCAGTACAAGGATATGGCACCTAAAAATACCAAAATTCAGTTGAATTAAACAACTTATAATCTAAACATAATAAGTATAATCAAATGAGCATAATTAAAGCATAATTTAAAACACAAATTTACATTTAAAAAATATAAGATATTTAAATTTGTTTAAATACCTGTCTAAATGAAATGGTTTTCACCTGGTACCAAATTAAAAAAAAGATAATACTGCGACCAGGCAAACCTCCTATGGGACTGCAGGCCAGTGTTCCAAAATAGGGGTGCCACAATAGAGGAGGCTTTCTCTCTTGTAAATAGTAAGTTTATGTCTCTTTCAAAAGCCCTGCAGAGAAGGATCTCCTCTTGGTCTTAGAACATTATCAGACACATCAAATACTGTGTCATAACGATGCCACATAAACGTGAAAGGGCGCACGTACCAGACAACATCACCCTTTCGCATTTATGTACTGGCCAAAACCCGTTGTATTTTATTGACAGCTCAAGCCATCAATAGCTCCCCCATTGTGATTTGGTGCTGGCATTGCCAGCGTTTGAATCCATGCACCATTGTATTCACATGAATACAGTGTCAATGGCCAATCCGGCCAGTACACTTCCGGGTGAGATTGCAAAATTTCCCACATGAGTGTCTTCTTGCGAGATTAGGTGAGATCTTAAACCAGGAAGTGAACAGAGCTCTGTTCACTCCCCATTATTGCCTGGGAAGCCTTTTGCTGGGAAAGAGGGTAAGTGTGGCATGCGGAGTTCTTTTGCCAGCATAAAAATGGCAAAGTTATGCCGGCAAAAGAATGGGGTTTGGGGGGTGGTCTGATGAAGTCCTTAGACCATGGGCAGGCTGATATGGAAGGAGGTGTGCCTTCATATATTTGGTGTATTATCTGGCTCCAGTCAGCACAATGAGATTTGTGAAATGGACTTCCCTAGCAGCCTTGTTTTCTAAAAGAGCTGCCTTTACCACCCGCATCTTTACCCAATCTGTATCCCCCACCCCCACAAGAATCTTCTGTCTTGTTTTCCTCAGTCTTGGATTTTCCTTAAGCTGCTGTCATGAGCCCTTGCTTTGCTTACAACCGCAATTGCTCACAGTTACATTTACAGTTTGCTTACAATGGCTAAATTCACAAGGCCTGATATGTGGGCCTTTTGTCTGGGAAACATACAGCACTGACATCTCATCCTTAATCCAATTGCCTCAAAGCAATTTTGTTAGTACTTCAACAGCAAACATTTTTCTCTTGTGTATGTTTTGTGGAAAAGCAGGTGCTCCTCAAGGTGCCAATTTATTAAGAAACATAAAATCCTCTGAATTCCACTAACACCCATCTCTGCTTTATGAAACGTTGGTGTTTAAGCAGCTTAATAAAATTCCAAAGAAACAGTTTGGTTTTCCAGAGTGACCTATAGTATGGTTGTTGTTTTTTCAATTGCAGTTGCTTGCTGTTTTGTTCTGGCAATGAGTTGAACAGAGTTTTGAATGTGTGAAATACTAAATTCTTTTTTTGTACAATAAAAGAATTAGTATGACTTAATATGTGAGCAGAAAAGTGATGTTTAAAATGACATTTCATTTGCAGAAACCAGACATTATGTTGTCGTTGTTTACAGACAGTGTAGTTTTTAGTTAAATCTACATTAGAGGCAATCATGTTCTTTGCTAGAACCTTGTGGAAATATCAATAATTTTATTGGTCTAAGAAAAGTCCAGCAAGACACATACACAAATAAACAATGAGGGTAAATAAAAATTAATTTGCCCTTTTCATTATTGGAAAGCAAGATTCAGAATTGCCCCTTGATTTGGACTTACCAGAGTAACACAAGAGCACAGTGCCTGCAGCCTCAAAGCCAAAGCCATATTCCCTAAAGTATGTGTCTGCATGGGTGGTTGGAGGTCCACCTCCATCTCTGATATATCTGGCTGTCTTAATAACATTAGTTAAGATGAATTTTATTAAGAGATGGTTCCTTCTTCATGCCATGCCCTGGCAAACACACAACTTTGTTGCATACGTGTATCAATCACCCCAGTTTTTCAGGACAAGCATTCATCTATTTGTCGTCTGAGAGCATTTCAACTTTACATGGTCATCAACCCCTGTAAAGTGTGTGTATTCATGTGTTAAAGTGTGTTAAAGTATACAATAATCATAATAAACCATCCAGAAAGGGAAAGAAAGAAAAAAATCCAAAAGTGACAGCCTCAGTGAGCAGAAAAAGAGCAAAATGCAATTGGAGTTTGAGCTAAAGCTTCTCAAGGAAAAAGAAGAGAAGTTGGAAAGAGAAAAACAGCTGAAAATCAACCGACTTGTGCAGGAGGTATGTTCTGTAACTCAGTGTGTAGTTTTTGTTCCTTTTGGTTAAGCATAAATGGTATTTGGAAATGTGCACATGCAAATGGATGTTAATATATCCAAATTTTAAATTTCCTATGGTGTTTGAATATGAAGTAATCTAAGAAGGTAGCAAAAATGGTCCTTCCAGTTTTAAAGCTCCATATTGGCAATCTGTGTTTGACTTGTAATGTAGTGTTACAAACAGAATTGTATTATTTTATATTAATGATGGTACCTATAATGCTTGCTAACACAAAGTCCATGAGCGTGAAGCTTCATGGTGCTGGCCTTTAGATTTATCTGACAGGCAGAATTAATACATGTGTGACTGTCAGAGAGATGCAAGACATTTTATAAGTTTTGCTGTTTTTCTTTTAGCATACTTCTAGGCAAAGCTAAAATGAGATTACTGGTGGTCAGAAAACACATTATGAAAACAAATGTAGCTTCTAAAATGAATACCATAATGCCTTTTAAAAGTCTCAAGTAACAGGTTTTTAAAACAAATCCATAAGATCCTGGTTTTATATCCAGCTCTTTGGAGATTAGTGCCTTGTTTTGTTTTATCCTATTAACCTAATTCATATACTTTATATTTAGGCTAAAATAATCCAAACAGCTGACCATATTATGATTGATAGTAGTACCAAAACAGACATTCCAGAGTTCTCTAATTAAGGACTGTTAACATTTTCACTTGATTTCTGCAATGCTGTTACATTAATCCTTGTTAGTGGGGTTAATCACCATTAGTCAAAAAGTTCATGTGAAAGTATTCATCAGAAAGCAGTTGGACTTACTGTTAGCTTTGTGGTTCCAAAGATGTTTGCATTTGACTTTTATATGGAGGTAATTTAAAATGTCTCAGTGAGATTGTAATAGTAGTGACACATGCTAAAGGCATGTGGCTGAGATCTAAACTTCTTGTTGTTATATCAACCTACAAATGAGAGGCCTCGAAGAGCCTCAGTTATCAATAGGCCTGCTAAGGCCTTGAAAACTCAGATCCATGGTTTACTAGATGGAGTCAATATACCTGTAATGTAGTCTTTCTGTTTTCCTACTTCCTACAACCTTACTGGGCATTATTGTCTTTTTGGCCTTGTCTGGATGGGCTATTTACCCTGTCTTGACCCCGTCATAGAGCCCTGAAGTCCAGACAAAACAGGGCTTTTGCCCATTTTGCCCTTGGCAGTCCTGACGACACCTGGAGTAAAGACGGGGTAAAGCCTGTTGAAACATTTCAGCAAAACATCTGGGGAAAATGCTTTTTTTAAAAAAATAGATTGGGCCCCTGTGAAGCTCTGGAGGTCTCCTATGTGCACACACACTGAGAACTCCAGAGTTAACCTAGAACCTTGCCACTACCACCCATTGAATTAAATTTCCCCTTAATGGCAACACAATGGGGCATTGCCTGGATTTCCTTTGTACTTTTCACGCTGTCTCTGCAGAGCTTCCCTTCTCACCACTTTTGTGGGTGGAGAACCAAAGAAGGCACGTAAAAAAAAGGGTGTGCAAAGGAAGATCTTTTAAATAGCAGTTTATTCTAAGCAGAAACTAGATAGCATAATAAAGATAACTCTTTCATGAAAGACGCCTTCCTTTCAGGCACACTTAGGAGTTACAAAGTTACAGATAAGTCTAGTCATTCCAGCCACGTTTATAAAAACAACATAAGCCCTGACTTGATTAAGCTAAACAATTCCCTAATCTACTTACAAGGAGTGCAGTCCAGATGTGTTGGATGTTCATGGGAAGTTGGGAGTCTAGGCCTTTCAGCCTAGCCTCTACCAAGCCCTTAGCTGGGACAAGGGTCTCCATAGCTCAGGTCTCTCTTTTTATCACCTGTTCACAGAAGCATCTGGAAGCTTCCTCCAGGTGGTCATCTCATTGGTCAGCTATCTCCTGATGCCTACCTCCTGCCAGCTATCTCCTGATGCTATCTCCTGATGCCTAAACTGTTAACCTGATATATCCTTAACCCTTTGTTTACCAGCTTGGGTGTGTTACCCAGTATCACAGCCCTGCAGGTCTGCAGGAGCCCATACTGCCATGCCAGACTGTAGCTGTAGCTGCTGTCCACATCACTCTCTTCAAAGCCAGGACGTAGGCTGCAGCATATGACCAAGGTTGGTAATATGCAGGGGGTCCTTGCTTCAGAGAATGTCATACAAATAGAAGCAGTAGCAGCTGCAGAGACAGGCCAGCATGGCGGTCTGGACTCCATCCTGTTTCGTTCAGGTAATGGGGGAACTGGCCAGTGCAGACAGGGTCTTTGAATGAGTCATGTCATTTCATGATTATGCCAAAAGTACATTAGCCTCAATTTAGTCATCTTGGCTTCTAGTGTGAGTTTAGAGTTGGTTTGCTCTTGGACCCATTTATTGGTCTTTTTGGCAGTCCATGGTGGCCACAGAACTCTGTTCCAGTCCCACCTTTCAAATGAGTTGATCTTCCTGAGAGCTTTCTTCAGTACCCAGCTTTCCAACCCTACAGAGAAAATGGAAATAATATACCATGAATGAGTCTTTGGTATCTATCTTTATATTTGAGGCTTTAATGAAATGGCTCCTTTTATCCATACAAGGATTTTGATCCAGTGCAGGCCTCTCACTGAAAGCAGGGAGAGGGTAGAGGGGTGCTGTTGTTGTTTTTTCCATTTGCCTCTTCCCCCCACAGTTCATTGCCTTTTCCTGGAAGGCTCTAGGAAAGGAAATTATTTTTTTTAATAGGTTACAGGTTTTTCCATACCATTTAACACCAAAGGCTACTTTTTTTTTCCAGAACTAGAAGTTAGGTTGTGGGGCCATTTGGGGCAGCCCTGGGAGACAGAAAATTGGGAACCTGGATGCACCACAGTTGCCCACCCACCCTGCTCCGTGCCTTTAGGCTTGGACTTACGACTTTCTTATTCAGGCTTAGATCACACTGCTTTTTTTGTCCCTAGGGAGGCTGTTGTTATCATTCTTGGCCATACCTAATGATTCTCCACATGCATAATCTCCTCATGCACAATGATTCTCCACATGCATAATTTAATCATTCTTGGCCATGCACAATGATTCTTCACATGCATAATTTCCATAATTTCCTGCTGTATGGAACACTAAGTGGTGGATGTGCATTTATGCTGCCCAGGACTTTATCATATATACTGGATTATCCTGCACCATGTGATTCTTTCATCATACATACTTTGAAACACTCAATAGCCTTTTTTTTTCTCCTCTCCAGAATAGGAGAATGGTCTAAGCAGCAAGTATAGGCTTAGATTTCCATATATAACAATGTCAGCTAGCAGTTCCCATGTCATCTACTCCAGGTTTCAGTCCAAACATTAATTAAGCAATTAGGATAATGAACCTTGGGGAGGGGTATAGGGGTCAGCACCCTGAATATCTCCTTTAAAGCTTGAACTAAAATCCAGGGCTGGTTGACTGCTCCTCTAACCTAGAAAGCACCAGTTTCCACTGACATATGCATGTTCGTTACTTGACAAATGCAAAGGTTTGTATGTGTGAAACAGCAGTAGAAGTGTAGTGTTCATTGTTAAAGTACAATGTTCGTTTAAAGATAGCACTTTGCACATTCAGCTGCAAGTCACTCAATGATGAGATATTGAGTGATACTTCAGCCCTACACATCTTAAAAGTAAATACTTACTTGGAAATGAAGAGATTGAAGAAAGAGATAAGTTACAAGGATGTTTGGGGTTTTGCACATTTTTTTAAACAACGGCATCGTTAATTATGTGTTTATAACTGTAGCCTTCTACTTATTCCACAACTGTCATATGACTTAGGTATCTGAAACAGAACGAGAAGATTTAGAGGAATCAGAAAAGATTCAACACTGGGTGGAAAAGCTTTGTCAGACACGGTTAGAACAAATCTCCTCTGTGGAGAATGATTCTCCAGAGGTAAAATAATGCTGTGATGCACCTGCTGTGATATCTAAAATGGCCGTCTTTATGTTGTTGATCTAGGACATCCTTTGTTGATGTAGTTAGCAGTATTCTCTTTGGTTGTCTCACTATTATTGTAAGGTTTATATGATGAAATTCACATATGTAAATAGATATAGTTATGTAAGATGTGTAAGAAGGCAGAAGAAATCAATGGGAGCAATTAAAAACACCCTAGCTACTAGAACTCCCCCCTCCATGTTTTCCTGAATGAAGTGAAAACTATACTGTTCTTTAATATATTCTTAAAGAAAGACCTAAGCAATATTGGCTATAACAGAAATCTTTGCTGCAAAGATAGCTATTTCTTTTCATCTTGCTTCTTCAGATTACCTTTACCTGCTTAAAATATCTTTCTCAGTTATAGGGTATATAGTTGTTTCTCTCTCATGCGTATTTGTTTCCTTTAATTAGAATGGTGATACATATTGGTGTGAGAAAGATATGCAAAAGATGTTGCATGTGTATTAAATGTTTTCTAGCAGTGTGTGGCACTGTGCAGTTCACCTTAGTGAGAATCTATTCCAATATTTTAAGCAAATGCTTCTTTAAAATGAATATCTGTTGTTATACTAGACAACAGGTGTACGCCCTGCTGTTTCTCCTTCGGCTACATCTGTACAGAGGTTTGCTGGTGGGTTACAGCTTCACACCACTGACCTTGATGATATCAACTTAGATGATGTTGGCAAGCCTCCAAAATGTCCAGCACCGCCTCCACCTTCATTGCCCCATGTAGCACCTGTATCATCAGTGGCTTATCCACTTTCAGGACCAAATATCCCAGCTGTTCGAGGACCAACTCCAATGTCCTCTACAGCTACATGGGTAATATCACCATTGTCGTCGTCTTCGTGGGTACATGCCCCACCTCCTCCTCTGTCACCACCACCTTCTCCCCCACCTCACCCTCCTCCTCCTCTGTCTCTCCATCCATTGCCCACACATTTGGAAGAAAGAATGGGCAGCCACAGCTATCAGCCAGCAGAGTCATTCACTGACTGGGAAATGAAAAATTACAAAGGAAGGAGTTTTACTCCTGTTGGTTCTCAGACCAGTGAGCAGCAGACCTACTTATCCAGTCCAAAGGTAGGATATAGAATGGGCTATATTTTGCATGTGCCATTGCTTGAAATTATCAAAAAGGAAACAATATATTCCATTTTTCTTGATATTTTATTGTTGCATTTCCCCAAGCCCCAAATTAAAAGATATATTCATAGTTATGGTATATCAAGACTACTTTCTTTTTTTATGTGAGCACTTGCAAGCTTTGTGATTGTGTGTGTGTGTGCTGCATAGAAACAGTTTTATAGCTCATATTAGTCCACTGAGCATGTGATTTTTCCCCCCTGCTTAAACTTTTTTATCCATATTAAAAAGAAACAGTGGCCCCTGGTTTATCAAATGTGCATGGCAGATGAAAGCCGGACATTGGCTATTTGCAATGTATGGAGACCCCATGAATTCCATAGGGTTTTCTTAAGCAAGAAATACTCAGAGGTGGTTTTGCCAGGTTTTTTAGTGGTGCATTAATGACCAAGTAATAAACCTGCTGTTGCTCAAAGAATAGCAAATTTCCGAGGAGCAGTCTTTGTTAACTACAGTGGAGAGCGTGCTGGTGCACTGTCTTCCTGGACTGCTATTAAGGGCTGTCCAAGACCATTCAACTGCAACTTTAGTTTCTTACTGCTGAAAAGAAAAGGCTTTCTCCATTATTTCATTTTTTATGGCAATGAGATTTTTAAAGTCAGTTTTTTCTCAAGACAGAAATTGTAAGGTTTATATTTTCAATGGTTTAACTTCTTTTTACTTTGTAAGTCTCCAAGATTGTAGTTTTGAATAAATGTTTTAGTTTAGTTTAGTTTAAAACACTCAATAGGTATTAACCTGTGTGTATCAAATAGTTCTTCAAAATATAATTATTGACTAGGTTGTAGATCACAATTGTAGATCATCATAACCAGTATGGAATTTATTGTCATTTAGGTTGCACGAAATACATCTCATGTCAGCAAAGTATCATCTACATCAGGCAGCTCATTGGTATGACACATATATTTTAATAAATAAATATATCATATAGTTTCATGATGGAAGATATATATCTTCCATCATGAAACTAGTGGGAATAAATCTATAAGATAATTCAACTCTCATAAGGAAGCATTCATTTGATTTATAAAATACCTAGGCTAAAATTTACATGCTAGTCCTGACTAGAGCAGACTATTTGATTCAGTGGCAGGTGGCAGAGCAGGTATAATCAAATATTGGCTAGGGCCCATTGGAACACCTACACCATCGGCATGGTGACAGCAAAGGAATCATACCTCTCTGCCACTGTTGCATCTGCACAGTATCATCTAGTAGAGACTTCTCAAGTGGTCAGGGACTTTCTACACTCTACCCCACAAGAAGATATAGCAGACCACTTGACAACCTGCTGTTAAAAATTTGTATGACATGTCACAGTCAAAATTGCTCCACTTCACTGTGACTTGGATGCTGTAGCTGATATAGGACCAATGGATGTAACCTTGGCTCCTTTTGTCCTGTGTCAGTGGATATGATTCAATTTGTGCTACCTGAGGCTGTGGACAGAAACCTTGGAGACATGATAACCACCTCATGCCTGCTAGAACCCTTCCTGGCTCATAAACATGGCCAGAGGGGGACTGGCGAAATAGGTAAAGGAAGTAGTGAATGCCTTGCTGCAACAAGGTAGGATTCTGTCCTACCTGAAAGAGGATATGGCGAAACTCTCCCCCAAGACCACTGTACCGGATTTGGCCAGAGTTCTAGAGTGCATGGGGGCCTCACAACTCCAGGTGTTCCTACTGAGACAGATTATCTAGATCCATTTCAATTCAGTTTCAGGCTTGGTTATGGGATTAAAAAATGTAATTTTGAGATTGTTATCACAACAAAGTTGCAAGGAGATGTATTATTTAATATGGGGAAGGTTGCATGCATATAAGAAATGGAGCTGCTTTTTATTAGCTTTCTCTCAATTGTGAGAATTTTAAAGAGTCTAAGTGGCAGCTCTTAAGGGTATGAATGACATTTAGAATATTTGCTTTGCATGAAGTACACCAAGTTTTTTTTCCTCCTGTCATACTCTTAAATTCAATTCCATAGCAATTTTCTCCAAGCCCTCCTGCCCAGCGTCGCCCAGCTATACCTATAGTCTCCAAACCAGTCATGCTGCACCCTGACCACAATATCATGGTCAGACCAGCAATCAAATCAGAAGCCTTGGTAAGCCCTTGCTAATATTTTCTGCATGCAGTGTTGGATGTGACATGTCAAGTGTTCTGCTCACTGTCAGTCTCCCCCTTTGCGTGTGTGTTCTAACTCAAAATGCACATGAAACATGTCAGATATATTTCATTTTATGAAAATATTTATGTTAAAGATATGCGTAAGCTTTTCCGCTCCTTCTCTTTAGTACAGCTAAGGTTTGCTACCATCTACCAATATTGTGGCTGCAACATAAAGATGTATGCCTGATCCCTGGTGAACTAGTGATGAGGAGGTACATCCTGATGGTTACTTGTGGGGTTTCGGTGCCCTTTTTAGTGACTTGCTCCTCCCCATAACTTCATGAAGCAGAAGAGTTTCTGAAAAATGTTTAATGCAGAACAACAACAGCAATAGAGTCATGTTAATTTGCTTTCTTTGTATGAGTTGTACAGGATACAGAATCAGGTTTTGATCTCATAGAATCTGGCACAGAATTTTGGTATTTCTCTTTAGTGCAGAGAGAGTACTCGAAGCTCTATAGAATAAGCTAATAAAAGACAGGGGGTTTCATATAAAGACCCCCTGTATTATTGGGACCATTTCCTATTCCCTTTATGGAGCATGTTAGGAAAGAAGGATTCAGTCAAATCTTCTACCCAGTAGAACATAATGCATCTGGGGGAGCTAAGAAATACTTATTTCTTAGTATTTCCAGATATGTTACCAAAATTAATAATGAGCATCAACCCATTGAGCAAGCCTCACCAAACTGGAGCTACCCAGAGGTGCAGAACAAACACTCCCACCATCCCAACAAGGCCATGCTGGCTGGGGACAATGACAAGTGTATCCCAACCCATGTCAAGGCACCAGGTTGAGGAAGGCTTCACTAAACATACATTTTATTGAGGCAGCAATCCTAAAGAAAATTATCTGAGAACAACTTCCACTGAATTTAGCACTTATGATTAGATTGAGCAGTCCATCCCAACACAGTAGATGATGTACTCATACAGGTCAGAGGCAATCATTTAATATAAGATGAAGGACTAACTCTGGCATAATAGGTGGCACTCATAATACTTTTTAAATAGTTATTAATGATGGCATCCTACTAACAGACACTCTACTTCGTATATCATGGATGGCATGGGACAGGATGACTTTCCAGTTATGTCATATATTTACAGGCATTACAACAGCAGTACAGTGAGCCCTTGGTATCTGCTGGGGTTTGGTTCCAGGACTCCCTGTGAATACCAAAATCCATGGATGCTCAAGTCACATTACAGTATGTACAATGGCATAGTAAAAAGGTGTCCCTTATATAAAATGGCAAACAGCAAGGTTTGCTTTTTGCATTCTTTTCCCTGAACATTTTCAAGCCGTGGTTAGTTGAATCCATTGATGCAGAATCCATGGATATGGAGGACTGACTGTTAATGTCCAGATAGTAGTGTCAATCCAAGGTGCAATTAACTCATGATTTAGTTGACAGTATGTAGATAAATATACAACCAGTGTAAAACCAACACAAGTATTTTTGCTAGTGCCAAAGTAGTACAGTCTTTGCAAAGGCATTTTTTAAAAAATACTGCATTACTTTGTGGTTTCTAGTTTTAGAAAAGGCCAATGACCTTTTGAAGTACAGTTGCCATATAATTGATTTTAGATATAATTACTCTTTAAATATGAAATCTCTCAAGTGATGTAACTTTAAAATGAGTCTTGAATCAACCATCTGCTTTAACAATTTTGTTAACCATAAAATCAGAAAAACCAAAGTCTAATTAATTAATCAATTTGTAATTAATTTGTAAGTTGTAATTAATTAATTAGAACTCTTCCTTTAAGAAAGAAACTTATTTCTAAATGGATTCTGATTTCTGTAAAGCAGCTGTATTCTGCCAGAGACATCAATGTCATTCCATTTATCAGACAGCAGTTTCTACCTTTCAGTTGAAACTGATGAGGGTTTCTTTTTCATTCATAATGAAGAGCACAGCTAAGTAACTGAGATTTTGTAGGAATTGACAGTCATGTCAAGATTAGCACATTTAGTACAGCATCCCCCCCCCCATACTGGTTAATTGCAGTAAGAAATATGGTCATCTTGCCTTTCTTATAAACAAATTTTATAATTAGAAGATTGCTTACTTTGCAGCTAGCTGGTTTTCAGAGAATGTTGTCCTTCAGAAAGCTTCTTCTTATATATTATAAGAATTCGTTATTTTGTTATATTGTGTTTAAACATGCTGGAGCAGAGATATCCAGGTTCAAGTCCCCACCCAGTCATGAAAATTACCTTGGCCTGGTCATAACTTCCCAACTTGACTTACCTCAGAAGGCTGCTGGCTGGATCAAAATGGAGGAGGGGAAAGAAGCATTTGCACTGTCTTGGGCTCACTGAGGGAAAACTGGGATAAAAACATAATTTAAAAAAAACACCATTATGCATGGACACATATCTTCCGGATCTGTTATAATGCCACAGATGTCAATCTTATCTGTTTATCAGGCTGTTTGCAGTCTTTCTCCTTTTACATTTGCTGAAATTTTAGCAGAAAGCAAGCACCCTTTAGCTCATCTGATTTGCAAGAGCAAACTGTTACCTGCCAACAGTGCCTCTAAAACCCTGTTTGAACTAAAGCCTTCTAATTGTTTCTTTTCTACATATTCAGGAAAACCATAGCATAAAAGTAAACCTAAAAGCTAATGCAAGGAGGCAATGAAGAGGAAAATATAGAATGCCTCTCTGTTTGAGAAAACATAGCTGTTGAGTATTGCCCTTGAACTGTGGCACCCATTTATTTAAACATTTCATAAATGTCCCTGAGTTTCTAACTGAATGGTCAAAATACTTGGGTCCCAAAGAGGGCCCACAAAGTTAACTACTGTATAAGGCAGGAGATTCCCCATCTCATCATAGCTTTATCTGTAGGCAGAGATATAAATCCTCAATTATTTTGTCCTCGCATACAAGGACAAATAATTACTGTAATTTTTTCTCCCTGCTGTGGAAGAAAAGAATAGTCTTTGGTAGTATTTTCCCAGTTTTCAAGCAACCTGAGGAGTTCTGGATAACTTTTCTGTGCAGAAAGCATGTGGAGTTTCCTTGTGCAAAAAAAACCAAAACAAAACCTGTTTCCTGTCAGGAAACACATTTTCTGCATCGGAAGTGTTTTTGTGCCAAAAAAGCTGTATCTTCCTCTGTGCAGAAAAATCCTTTGGAATATTCTGGAATGTTCAAATGCTTCAAGAAAATGGCAAATATCTCATGGCTCTGTTATTCTTCATGATGGGCTTCCTGACCATCAAGAAATCCATTTTTGACCAGGAAACAAATAATATTCTTTCTGTCTCCATTTGCAGGACAGTTTCATGAAAATTCACTTAATGTTTTCAGCAACACTCAGTACCAGTAACTATTCAGACTTTTAGTCATGGGGATTAGTATTTCCATTGACTTTGGACATATAAATAGAATATATGAAGTTGATGGTCATTTGTTTGTGTGTGTTTACATAAAAACTAATGGCTAGTTTGGCAATTTGTTTCTCCTTTTCTTCCAGCCTCAAGAGATGTTTAAAAGAATGGTGGTTTACAATTCATCATTTAAAACTAACAAAAAACAAGTAAAACAAAGTTTTATTTCTTCCTTGCATTGTATTTTTGTGTTTCAGTTGTTTTTTGGTGCTAGAATTCTCTTTCTTCTCTTTCTCCTGGTTCTTTGTCAGTTGGAATAAAGATGCAATATTGCATTTTAAAAATAAAGCTTTGCAGTGCCTTGGTGAATGCATTAGATTCCTGTTGGCAAACCGTGAACCTCTTATGAATACCAGAAAATACAGTAATCTGATATTTAAAGATAGATTATTCATTCACTTCATACATGTCTGTCACAGTGTTTTTACAGTAGCTGTTATTAGCAACCATTGTTGAGTCTAAAAAGTGACATACTTGATTTTACTTTAGCTAGATTTTCTTGTCTACTCATAGTGTTTTTAGCAAATTGTCAAAGAATACTATATTTTGGCTGAACTTTTGAAAGACTCCCAAAGATTCTTATTGATTTTGGTACCACTATGTCACAAAAAATCGAATGGTGTACTCACAAAAGCAAGAATCTTGTTTGACTCTTTGTGGGTAGGGCTAGGTGAAAAAGCCCTGCCTGAGCAGACATTCCTGACCTTCAAGGAGTTACGGTACTGCTGCCTCCACAGCATCCTCCCTCTGTCTACAAAACCTTACATAGAGCTGTGACAGAAAATGCTTCGGACATCCCATCCCATGCAGGGACTACAAACGTCAGCTGTCTGCAAAATATATAGACTTAATGGATTTATTAGGAGAGCTTTGGGGGGGGGGGCGTAATTAAATAACACATGTATTACATAAATTCAAACTTACCATGTGCAGCATTTCATCACTTCCTTACAAATACAGTAGTCATATTCTCACAGAATTTGAATATCTTATTCATCCCACCCCATGCAGAAAAAAAGACACAGTACATTAGCACCCCCATATTCATTGGGGATTGGTTCGGGGGGGGCGTGGATACAGATAACCATGGATAATAGCGAGCGCCATTGAAAATAATGGGATTTCTCATTTAAAATACCATAGAGTTGCCTTGGAGGACCTAGAAAATGGCTAGAGATGACACATTTTCTAGGAAGACTCTATGGTAGGTGTGCTGTTTTGTGTCCCGTGGATAATTGAATCAGTGGATATGGGGGTCCTACTGTATTATGCATTTCTAACATATCCAGTCAAAACTGAAGACTTGCATGCAACTCAGGAAACTGATATAGGCCATCTGATCATCTAAGCCTTGCTTCCAAATATTTATCCATTAAAAAATGTTCCAGGCAAGACAAAACAGGGGTGGCAACTATGTGGCCCTCTGGATGTTGTTGGACTGCAGTTCCCAGGAGCTCTAGCCAGCATTGCCGGTAGTGAGGCATATTGGTAGTAGTAGTCCAACAATGTTTGAAGAGTTGCATGATTCCACCCTGGCCCAAATCCAATTGCTATTCCCAAATAAATAGACCAACTGAATCAATGGAACTTACATCAATATTGACTTGTCAAGTCCCCATTGATTCATTACTCTACAAATTATTCCTACTGTGTGTTTTTAACTGCAGACACCAATTAGGCTTCATTGCAATCAAGTGGTCCCTGATAAGCCATCCCAGGGCCCTTAGGATATTGCAGATCTCCATGGAGAGGGAACCCAACAGGAAGAGAGGGAAGTCTGCTACCAGAGGCTGAATTACATAATGTACTCTGTCTATTACCATCGTTCATCTCTAGCTGGTACTCCATAATGAGGAGGAGGTATGCAGGCTATGTGCCAAAGGTAGATCAGGGGAATGTTTTGTTCCTTCAACCAACACCTAAATTGTTTAAACGATTGTTTTAACAGAGGGGCGGGGTATAAATAAATTTTATCATTATCATTATTATTATTATTATTATGGTTAGTCTAGAATGAAAGAAAAACGCCTTGACTCACCCTTTTGGGGAAATGGCAGGATATAAAGAAAGTGATAGAAAGGCAGGCTGCCATAGATTGTTTTGTAAAAGAACCAAAATTAGTTGACCACCCCCCATTCTACCTCCAGTACTGGGCAAAACAAGCCAGATGCAGATAGGAAGTGGCAGAAGCCATGCCATAGATTCTCTCCTTCATGTGCAATAGGAATTCTCTGCCATCACAAAAACGAAGTTATGTTTACAGACCCACCTCAGTACAGTATGGGAATGGTTATGATTCTGTAGATATGGCAATTCCAGTGAACAGATGTTTCAATAGGTAGATAAAGTACTTTCTCAACATAGACTGGCCTTGTTAAACTTTTTCAAGACCTAAATACTTTGTCCATAAGGACTTGCTATACTACTAACCCCAAATATCTCCATTTTCTTCTATATCCCTACTCAAAATCATGGCAGGAAGTGAAGTGGCACCACTTCCTTCCACAATTTTGAAAGGGACTACAGAGCAAAGTGGAGATAGTTGGGCTTGCTGGGGGTGATGGACCATGGGGGATCAGGAGTTATTGGTCCCTGGCTCCCATGCAGTTCCCATCCTTGAGTTAGAGCTTTCCAAATACCAGGATGCCTACTCAGAGTCAAAAGGCATTGTGCAACTATTCCATCTCCTCTTAAAGGATTTTGTCAGGTAAGAAAAAAAGAGAAAATGCAGGCAAAGTGCAAATTGATGCCTAGATGCTCTGAAAATTTGAGTGAGTGAGGCATTCTGAGGTCAGGATAAAGATGCAGTCAAGAAGTGCCCACAGATGTGTGAAATTAAGTAAAAATGAAGGGGGAAAGATAATTCAGATTTGACTCTCCAAAGGACAACCTAACTAGAAAATTCCTTCTCATAAGAAAATTTTGAAGAGCTGTTCCAATTGTTCACATGGGCTCTTGTGCAATTGTGGTTTCCCCTCTGAAATGGCTTTATTATTGGAATACAGTAGTGTAAAGGAGAAAAGCATAACAAATTAATACCTCACATTATGTTAGCTGCTAAGATGCTGTAACATAGAATTAGAAATACAGTATATTTTTATTATTTTTTTATTTAGTTAGTTATTTATACCCCGCTCTTCAGCCACAAGGCTATCAGAGCAGCTTACAAATTGTTTTAAGCAATAGCTATTTATACATCTACACTGCATTAAACAGTTTCCAATGTGTGTTAGCGCAACATCCCTAGATGATCATTTAAGACCTGGAATATGCGGTGATCATGCTATGATCATTGTTATTGCAGGCCATAAGTGCAACACTATTTCAGTAATTTATATGGTAATCTAGCATTTATTGTTGGTCTTGTTTTTCTGGGAACATTAAATACATTTAAGCATGTTAATTTTAGAATGGGCATTGTTTAGTTATAGGATTCAGTGCTTGATTAAAGGTATTATAATCATTATTTCTTAAAACATATTTTCCCAGGAAAATATTCTTCAGGGAGAACATCTGCTTGTTATGAAATTGACCTCAAAGTTATGGAAGACCAAGTGATTTGCCTTAAATCACATAAAGGATACTCAAATTACAACTCCTTCTGTTTGCTCAAGTTCTTTCCTTCTGCTATGAAATGACTGCACTTCAATTTAGGCTTCTTTACAGAACACATAATTAGCATAAAATGCCATGCTGTGCCACCCATTAATTATACCATTTGCAAATAAAGTGTTTCATGATCACAGTTATTCCCCAAAGAACAAATATAGAACCTGTGAAACTAGAAATTTAGAACACTGCCAGACAAAAATCAGTTGAAAAAGCAGGGCCAGGAAAAAACTGGGCATACCCAACATTGTATTAAAATTAAAAATTAAAAACTGTACTAAAATTTAAATTAACCAAACAGTTACTGTATTGTATTATGGTTTCCAGAATCTCCTAGCCATGCTAGGTTGGGGGATTCTAGCTTTAGGATTCTAGACATTATGGTCCAAAAAAGTAACTTTTCCAAGAACTGCACTTTTCCAAATGTGATTGCAAAGACATCAGTGACACTTTGAACTTTATCAGACGAGGCAAATATCGCCAAAAATCCACATAATTTAGAATGTGACAATAGCACAAAGGACAAAATTATCAGACATCCTTGTCATTCATCTGTTTCTGCTGTGTCACGCTAGCACAAATGAGGCACGGCGGGACTGGGTAAATGATGTAATCTGATCATTTCAGCCCTTTCTGCTATTGTCGTGTCCTAATGATGTGGGTTTTGCCATGTCTGAAAAAGTCCTATGTTCCATAATGAGAATTACTTCCTAGGATGTACACATAGGAAGACATTTAACTGGGTCCCATTGATTTTAATGCAAATAGGTAGGTCTATTGTGTGGAATACCTATCTTACAGTGTTATTAGGTGCGTGTTACAGGGCAAATCTGAAACTGGCACAAAGATTGTAGCCAGGAATATACCAGATGAAGAGCTATAGTCTCATATCCTTTTCCTGTTATTTCAGCGATAAAATCAAGATGTGCCATGAAGTGAACTGAGATTAACTTTAAGAGGGGAATTTAAAATTATGAAATAAACACTTGGTAGAATTGTGAAGTCAAAGGTTTTCATGGCCGGCATCCATAGATTTTCCTTGGTTTTTTTCCTGTCTGTGAGGCCGTGTTCTGGAATAGTTTCTTTCTGACGTTTTGCCTGCATCTGTGGCTGGCATCTTCAGAGAATAGTTGGGTAGGAGTGTGTGTGGAGTTTGTATGCTGTGAATTATATGCTGTGAATTATATGCAATTTTGAAATACAATAGAAACAAAACTCAACACTTACAAAAGAATTCCACCCAGGGGACAGGGGGATTCCCAGCAGATAATGGCCCATCAACCAACCATTAGCCAAACAAACACTATCGAGCCGTGCATTTCTATACCCAGAAACTAACCATTCAATTACACAAATTTACATATAGTCCCAAACAGGGGTTCACAGCATATAGACTCCACACACACACCTACCCAACCATTCTCTGACAATGCCAGCCACAGATGCAGGCGAAACGTCAGAAAGAAACTTCCAGAACACGACCTGAGAGCCCAGAAAAAAAACAATGGAAAATGTGGTAGAATTGTCTTGTTTTGTTCCTTGTGGCAGCCAGTACTCCAGTTCCATCTTAATTTTCCTTCATCTGCTGTGATTTGGTCCAATTATACTGGTACAGTTCAGCATTAATTCATAATTGTTTTGCTTGCATTTTGCTTCACCCTCAGATCAAAGTAAGTTGTCAATCATTCAGTCTGTAGTGGGCTTATTAAATTCAGTAAACCTATCCACTATAGGTTTGACTACTGCATCCTAAAAGATAATACAAATTTAAGGACTTTCAATGTTTTCTGGCTGTCAAGAGGAACATGAGTGAACTATAACTGCATCTTCATTTCATTTCTTTTCTGTCTTAGCTTATCTGAGAGCCTCTTTCTATGTATGGTTTGTTGTGTGTGTATTGAATTGTCAGTTTTATTTTCAGGGATTCCAGAAATATGTGGAAGATTTTGATCCCTACACAATGGTAAGGAGAAATTTAAAATATAGGTCAGTTGTCATCTTTTACATATGTTACAACTATTGTAGCTGCCTTTATTTTTGGTTTTCTGAACAAGGCAGAAATAAATATAGGCCTGTTAAGTAGAAATTAGATCACATTCTGTTTTAAGCTACATGCCTCTCATTATGTATTTTACTGTTTGCATTTGAAAATGTGGATATGACTTACTTGTATTCCTTTGATTCTACTAGTTTTCACCAGATCAGATTATGGGGAAAGATGTCCGACTTCTGCGTATTAAGAAGGTAACATTTGAAATAGAATGAGGATAATTGTTGAGGCCCAGGGTCTTCTCTTCAGGTTCTTTCTTTACATTTCCTTACAAGGCAGCATGATTTGGCCATTGGCCTGTTATGACATCAGTGTTCATTTTTTAAAAATTCAAAATGCAGGCATTTTTAAAAATGCTATTATAATGCCATTTCAGGAAGCTCTCCCTACCATTAGAGTGAGACGGTTGCTTCCAGCAGCAGATCTTGTGTGTCATAAAAAGGCAGCAGATTATTAGTTACTCCGTGTCTTACTATATATTGTATGTTTACTGACAGGGACAAGGAAAGATGCTTGTGGGATGTTCTGCCTCCTATGTCAAAATAACATGACAGGCTTTGGTTGCTATGCATTTTGACTTGGGTCAGTCAGTCTCAGGTTACAGGAATTCATGGGCCCATCCTGCCACTTCAGGTATATAAACTGCTCAACCTGCAGTGGGATGGATAGACCATAGCCTGTGATGTGAATGAGCAAGAATAGGCATGAGGGGAGCATGCAAACTGTGGATAGCAGATCTGCATTGAACATGTGTCCCCAGTCTACAAACCATAATTTAAGAAGTCCTTAACTGACAGTTCCTTTCACACACCGATTCAGCTCTCAGGCCATTTGGAAAACCACCTTCTCACACATGAATATACTAGACTCTTAGGAACTATAGACACCTTGGCCTTGTCTACACTATAAAAAAAACGCTCTAAGTTTTTTTAAAAACTTTTTTTAAAACTTCTCTCAGAATCTGCAGCGATAAGACTACACAACAGGCATTTGAAGTGATAAGGCCACATGACGATTCTGAGCATTTAATCTTGATACAGGGGTGGGTGGGTTGCTTTGGGTCTTTTCCCCAGAATCTTGCCTGCTCCTGCCATCACTGCCTCAACCCAGGTGAAATCCTGGCAGGCACAACATTTTAAGCTGTGCACTTTAGCTCTGGAGGCAAGTTCCCTGCTGAAGCGGGAGGTTTTTCCTTTCCTCTTCTCTCAGCAACACTTCCCTGCTGCTCGCCCATTGCTTTGATTGATGCGGTAAACAGAAGGTGCTGAAACAAGCGACAGGCAAGAGCAGGTGGGGGATGAAGGGAAAAATCTCCCCCTTCGACAGGGAACTTGCCAGAAACTTGCCTGGAGCCCTGATGGTGCAATGGTTAAATGCTGGTACTGCAGCCACAATGATAATAAAGTAATAATAATATAGTAATAATAGTAATAATAATGATAACATTTATTTGTATTCCACTCCTCTACAAAATGCAATCGGGGCGGCTTACAACATTAAAATCTACATACAAACCCCTCCATCCCACCCACCCCTTAAATACAATTAAATAATTAAACATTTAAAACATACTTGATAAATACTAAAAATACTAAAAAATACCACGTTGCAAGTTCAATTCCAGAGGGCTCCAAGGTTCACTCCGCCTTCCATCCTTTTGTAGGTTGGTAAAATCAGTACCTGGCTTGTGGGGGCAATTAGCTAACATACATTGGAAACCACTTAATGCGATGTAGATGTGTAAATTGCTATTGCTTAAACAATTTGTAAGCCACTCTGGGAGCCTTTGTTTCTGAAGAGCAGGGCATAAATACCTAAATAAATAAATAAATAAAATATATAAATGCCTCCAGAACTTAAAATGTCACACCCGCCAGGATCTGACCTGGCTTGTGGCGATGGTGGTGGGTGCAGGTGAAACCCCACAGGGACAGTCCAGGTAGTGAAGACAACATGCCTGAAATCCCTGCAGATAATAAATTCTGTAGTGTGGCTTCAAGCTGAGTGTTGGGGCAGGAGTCCATTCATACTTCAGCCCCAAGTGTAGATTACTTTTCACAAAGGTGAATTCATTCAATTTTTTAAAATGTATTTAACTCTCTTTAACAGGAAGGATCATTAGATCTTGCAGTAGAAGGTGGCATTGATTCCCCAGTTGGAAAAATAGTAGTTTCTGCTATTTATGAGGGTGGTGCTGCAGACAAGCATGGTAAGTAGCTACTATCAAGAAAGACTAAATTAACTTTACTTGCTCCTTAGATTAAAGAGCTCTGTATAACCTTTTCAAGTTACCAAACATTATGAGATTTTTTCAGGAATGGAATATTTAGGACAAAGGGCTGTTTTACTTGTTTATGAGAAATATGTAATTACATTTATAATAGTTCTATAAATTTCTTAACATCAGGTTGAATTCAGTGATGCCATAATTAAGAAGTATTCAGTTCTTAGAGTTTTGTTCAGCTTTGTACATTAGTCATCTGAAATGCTCTGGGAGAAAATGGCAGAATGGACAACTCTGCATCAGTCACAATATGATAAAGAATCTTGTGGTACCTAAAAGACTCACAAGTTGTATTTGGTCTAGAGCCGTTTTCACCAGATGAAATCTACAAATGCCAAATAAAACTTGCTAGTCATTAAATTGCCACAATACTCTTTGCTGGTTTTGTTGCAACAAACTAGCATGGCTATCCCCAAGAAATCAAATAGCAGTTAATTTTTTTGACCAGGAGATACTGGTATGTGTAACACACTTGAACCCAAATAAATCAAGCTCAAGGAAGCTACCCAATTTTCTCAAATACCGAAGTGTTCAAAATTTCCAAAGGCTAAACAAAATAAAACTGCTTTTGAGATAGGTATCAACATTGGAAATGTGAGCAGCAAGAGGGTACCTTCTATCACATGTGGTGAACTTGTGTAAAAGCAAAGAAATACTGGATTCAGATTCATAATTTGATTCAGGACATTTTGAAGATAATGGTTCAATTGAAATTGTTTTTGTTGGAACTGTTGGATGAGCAAATTGAAAAGAAATATGGAAAGATTACTCAATATATGATTGCAGCAGCCAAACTATTGTATGACCAGAGATAGAAGACTATGGTTATTCCATCAAAAGAGTATTGATTAATGAAACTGATGGATCTTGAAACTGAAATTCATAAATTTGCTTTGGGTTTTTTCTGGACTGTGATGCAGTGTTCTGGAATAGTTTCTTTCTGACGTTTTGCCTGCATCTGTGGCTCGCATCTTCAGAGAATGGTTGGGTAGGAGTGTGTGTGGCGTTTATGTATTGTGAACCCCTGTTGGGGAGTATATGTAAATTTGTGTAATTGAATGGCTAATGGTTGGTTGATGGGCCATTATCTGCTGGGAATCCCCCTATCCCTGGGTGGAATTCCTTTGTAAGTGTTGAGTTTTGATCCAGATTTTGTTTACTTTTAAGGTTTCTTCTTTCCTGTTAACATAACATAAAGTAACATAAATTACCATAAGTTAACTATTTTAAATAGAGAAAAATCATTAAGTAACTTAAGAAGAATTGGAATGAGGTAGTGGGGGAAATTGTCAACTGTAGGATTTGAAGATTAGCAGGATTAAATAAAATGTAAAAGTTTAGTATAAAGATGTAGTGACAAAGGAAGTAAGATATTATATAGTTTCTCACTATCTATAGGGAAGTTGGAAGGCATTGTGTTTTTGCTTTTCCCTCTGTTTTTCTTTCATGTGTGTTAATTAGTTATTTCTTAGTAGATGTAGTGGTAGTGGTAGTTGATTTTGTTACATGTTTTACATAAATTTCCAATTTGTATAGTTTTATATGTAATTAAAATGTATTTCCAAAAAAATTATATTGAAAAAAGAGATAGGTATCAACATAACAAAACAAAAACTGTAGACAAAAACTGTTATTTTAGCATCAAAGATCAATATGTAGACCACTAAACAAAAGCCCCCAATGAGCTGCTGTTGTCTAAGGCTTCCGTGACTTCTGTTGTCCCCCTTATTGCAGTGCCTGTGGCCATAAATGACACCATTTGTGAAGCACCAAGGCCATTTAACTCTCATTTATTTACCAGTGCCTTATATTCAGAACTATCCAGCAGTGGCTTCAGTAGTCTCAGGATGAGGATATACAAGGAGTCTCCTTCTTTGGAGGTTTTTAAACAGAGGCTGCTGGATGGCCATCGGTCAGGAGTGATTTGATTGTGTATTCCTGCATGGCAGGGAGATGGATTGGAAGGCCCTTGCAGTCTCTTCCAACTCTATAGTTCTATGATTCTACGGACAATATGCAACATATGGCATAATGAAAAATAATGAACATAATAAATTACAATTTTTTGCAGTGCAAGAGTTTTGAACATGAACTCAAAATGTGATTGTCTTTAAAGATCTCTTCTTTAGTGCAGTGAACATACAGATGTCACTGCCTATGAATGTGGCTCTAAGAGAGACATTGATGGTACCGTATATTTCTGCATACAAGACTACTTTTTAACACTTGAAAATCTCCTCAAAAGTGGGGGGGTGGTCTTATACCCCCAATAGACCTTTTCCCCTGCTGTGAGAATGATTGAAGTGTAAAATGGCCTGGGCAGTTTTCCCAGCAGATCCTTCCTCCTGCTGTGAGAATGACTGCTTTGCATTTGAAGAGTTAAATGGCCCTCTATTTAGCTCAGGAGAGTCAAAATGATGTTTCTTTTCAGGACAAGTTAGCCTAAAATTAGAATTTCTGGATTCAACTTCTCATTTTGCATCAAGTTTTGTCTATGGTGAAATTCTCTTGTCTGCCAATGTGGCTCTAAAACCATTAATGTGCTCATTCATTAATGTGCTCATTCAAAAATTTGGGATTTGATAGCTTCATATTAACCAACTTACAGTATTAATGCAACCTTACTTTCCAAAGATTGAACACCACAGAGATTTTTCAAAGTATCCCATGCTTTTTTAGCTGTTCTCAGTCCTTTAATTTCACAGACTATTCCATCATCTACAGCCACTGAGCTGGCTGGCTGGTGGGGAACAGGCTTTCCAGCCAGCTGGCTGGCTGGCTGGCTGGCTGGCTGGGGTGGGGGCAAATTCTATATTTTAACTTAAAAATTGGGGGGGTCGTCTTATGCGCCCAGTCGTCTTATACGCCGGAATATACGGTATATGGTTTCTGCTTTCAAAGGCTAGTGTGGTGTAGTAAATAGACAGTTGGACTGCAGCAGGGGAGGGGGGATCTAGGTTCTAATTCCCAATCAGCTATGAAACACACTAAATGACCTTGACCCAGCCATTATTGTTCAGCTTAACCTACCTTATAGTGTTGCTATCAAAATAAAATGGAAGTAGAAAAGGGGTTGCTTTAGGCTTCTAGGAGAAAACACAAGATACAGATTTAATAATGTAAATAAATAACTAGTTATTATTTTGGTGTGACACAATTTTAATTATGCAGGATGCCATACTTTAAGAAAAAAACTAGTCATCCCCCCGACACACACACAGTGATGAGTTGTAAATGCCTGTGGGATTAATTTTCTTTCTTCTTTGCCCTGTGCTCACTTTATCAGGAGGCATTGTGAAAGGAGATGAAATAATGGCTGTAAATGGGAAGATTCTGTTGGATGTTAAACTGGATGAAGCTCAGGCAACTCTTGCAAAAGCCTGGAATAAGGGTGGGGTAAGTTGGCAGCACTTTCGTACTGGAATTATACATATTGGCTATTCATAAATTTCTGTCTCACTAAGAGCTGGTAGTAAAATAAGTAATCAACACATTTGCAAATGTTAGATGAGAGCTAAGAAATCTGACTTACAGAGAAATAAAAGTGAAAGAAGTATAGGAGTCCCAAACCAGTAATAAAATTGTCATATTAAAATTGCAAAGTGATACTAAGCAAGGTGATTGTGAGGACCCTGTCAGTCCCCTATTCAAACGGACAACTGATACTAGTTAAAGCACTTTAATGCAGTTAAAATTGCGTGAACAGGTCTGAGTTAAAGCCAGAACTAAACAAGCAGGAAGAAGTGAGGTATTAAAAGCAAACTGCTCTCCCTCTTTGCATCCCCCCCCCCACTGGCCAACCCCCTTCCTCTTCCCATAAAAACAGATGTGTATGTGACCTTGGATGCAGGCACAGAGAAGTACCTTATCTTCTGAGAACCAAAAGGCCCAGCTCGCACCTCCCCCTCCCAAACAGTCCTCATTCCATTCTAAGGAAGACCCAGTGAGGCTACTAACATAGCAGAGGCCTGCTTTCAACCACAGGCTACGAGCAGGTTTGGACAGTGACTCACAGCGTAATTAGTGAGCATGTATGTTCTTAGCAATCCTTCTGTCTCATTAAAAGGTAGCCATTTTATTTATATTTTTACATGTAAAACCCAAAAACATATGCTACAGTTACTCGGAGTCTCAAAGCCATGATCTGAAACTTAGTTCCTCCATTACCAACTTCAGCTGTAATCCTGGAACTAAACCTCATTGAACTTAATGGGATGTACATCTGAAGGGATACACATATATCTTGATTTTATGTAAGATCTTTGAAAGCACTTAGAAAAAAAATTATCATGCTGTTTATCAATAAATCCATCCAGTTTGGGAAATTAAGATTAATATATTGTGAAGTCGAAGGCTTTCACGGCCAGCATCCATAGATTTTCCTTGGTTTTTTTCCAGGCTGTGAGGCCGTGTTCTAACATAGTTTCTTTCTGACGTTTCATCTGGATCTATGGCTGCATCTTCAGAGAATGGTTGGGTAGGAGTGTGTGTGTGGGGGGGAGGGTTATATACTATGTGCCCCTGTTGGAGAGGATATGTAAATGTGTGTATTTGAATTGCTAGTTTCTGGGTGGAGATATGCAAGGAGGATTATATGTATATGTAAATTTGTGTAATTGAATGGTTAGTTTCTGGGTATAGAAATACAAGGCACTTACAAAGGAATTCCACTCAGGGACAGGGGGGATTTCCAGCAGATAATGGGCCATCAAACAACCATTAGCCAAACAGACACTAATCATCCTTGCATTTCTATAACCAGAATCTAATCATTCAATTACACAAATTTACATATCCTCCCCAACAGGGGTTCACAGTATATAAAATCCACACACACTCCTACCCAACCATTCTCTGAAGATGCCAGCCACAGATGCAGGCGAAACATCAGAAACTATTCCAGAATATGGCCTCACAGCCTGGAAAAAAACCAAGAAAAATCTAAGATTAATGCATATTGGGAAAACCTTCTCCATCATTAATGGACTAGAATGACAGATCACAAGAACAACTGTAAGCAGAGATGCTGGCAATGTTGTCAATTCTGCTGGTCATTCCAGAATTTACCAATTATATGTAATGGGGATGAAGAAATCTCTGTATGGCAGAGCCACATGTTGACTTTTATAAGTGAAATGGGCAAGGATTAGGAAATTTGCCATACAGGTGCCAATTTCTATGATAAATATACACCAGTTTGTAAAATTTATTGAGCTGGTTCTATGCAATTAAGGAGTTAGGTCTTGTTGTGAACTGGGGTTTGATCAGGGCCACCTTTTAAGGATGATTGAGTTGAGACAAACTAAGCCACTGATGTAAAAGTAGATTTATTTGGTGATTAATGGATGTAGCAGGTGTTTTACAGCTGAGAAAGCTTTTGTTGTCCTTCAGCTGATAGGAAGCCATAGTCCCCACCACAGCAAGTGGAGGGGAAGAGGCCCCAATCAGAGCCCTCCAGCAGGAGTACTGCAGGACTAACATGGTTTCTCTTGACCAGTGTGTCTTATCCTCTTAGGGTAAGGACTACATAATCTGGCTTCTTCTTAGGTTTCACACCTAAGACTCCCTCCAGAAGTTACTGGAAAGTACACAGGAGTGGAGAGGGGAAAACATCACTCTGCACTGTCTAACACAGGGCTCAGCTTTCTAGCAAAGGAGAAGGAAAATTCCCAACTATCTCTGAAGAGTGGGAAAACACTGGCAGAGCCAGCAGCAAGAATGTTTACACATAGGGTTACTGTTTGGCTTCTTTACATAAAAGCTTGTGTCACCAACTAATGATGAGCCCATGTGATTAGCTGCCAGTACTCACTGTGTGGAATTAGATGTGTCTCTTCAGAGTTGTAATGTTCTGTGACCATGTAAATCTCCACAAAATCATCACCTTTGGTGGCAAGCATTATAATCAGTGTAGAGCCTCTAAAATGTGTAGGGATTGTGGCAACATACAGAATGGCAATTTTCCTAATATATTCTAATGAGAAATGTCTGCTTTGAAGGTGTAAGTTTGATTCCCAGATCCTTTAGGAAATAAACCTCCAATAAGCCTTTCTTTTTCTGTTTTGTTTTGTTTTTAGGATTGGATTGACTTGGTCATTGCAGTGTCTCCTCCCAAGGAATATGATGATGAAATGTAAGACTTCACTTCTATATATTTCTCACAAAAATAAACCAAATATCTCCCTCTTTGGGCTTCAAGGATGAATCAGATGCTTAAAAATCTGAAATATGAAAGCATCTTGAAAAAATGAAGTAAGGAAAATATTTATCAAGGAAAAACCCACTGACAGCACCTAGGACTCGGTTGCTATAAGAGAGTAAAATATGCACAGTTGATTATTAAGAGTCTGCAAGGGAACTGGAATAATCAAATACTTTACATTGCAGCAAAACATAAAATTGTGTATCAAGAAGTGCTTTAATACTGGTAGAAAGGTTGGAAACTGGAAAAATTGTGAAATTTCTTTCCTGGAATAATCTTTTAAAGGAACCACACTCTATCCCTTGATCATGAAGACATTTTAGTCCTTCATTGGGGCTAAAGTAGTTCCTTTACACAAAGAGGTGGGAATTATGCAGCCCATATGCTACATGTGACCCTTGGCCCCTCCAGACACATTAAAATCCCTGACTCCACCAAATAATTTGGCAGTCAAGAAAAATCTTTTTCAGCTCAGAAATCACTTTGGGGAGTGTGGTTTTTGTTTAAAATGTTGATTGTTTATTATCCTGCCTTTTTCCCATTGTGGGACCCAAGGCTTACAATATCTCACTCCACCCTTCAAGGCAGAAAATAACCCCCAAAACTGCCCAAAGGTGACTTACAGTTGCTGGAAAATCACTTTGAGATCTGTGAAAATGACAGCACTGCAAGTCACTGTGGATCAGAAAGATCCAAAAATGGCCCTCTGGTGTGTGGAGTGTGCCCTCTCCTGCTCTTAATTATCATTATCTCATTGATATTTTTTTAGGGATGCCAAACAGTTTGCCAGCCTAAAAGGAATTATTTGTTAAGTGAGGGGGTGGGTTTATGTGCCCTTTGCAGCTGATCATTGCACATGTGGAGCTGGCCATGAGGCCATAGAAGTCTTTATGAACTGTGTGACTAAGTAATGTAAATTTCAATCTGTATCCATTCTGGTCTTTGTATCATTCAGTGAAGCATAATTTCACTTACCATGTACAATAAAAGATCTTTATTATAGCTTCTTAACTGCTGTAATAGCTGCTATAGTGGCAACCTGAAATTACCACCCCAGTCCAAATAGAGGAATATGAGTGCATAGTCCTGCTTCCAGATAAAGATATAGATATATCTGTAGCTGGATGAGGACCCCCATGACACAAAAAAAGCCATCAAGTAAATATGTAGCTATAGCAGAAAACAAAATATGAACAAAAACATCTTAAATAGCTGTTATGTAGCAGAAAAAGAGGGATCTCATTGGGTATCACTACAAAGGGCATCCCACAAATGTTTTAGCAGCTCTATCAAGGCCCTGTGTATAATTCCTGCCAACTGTATTTTGAAATGGTGAGAGCCTCAGAAGCCTATTGTAAAGTTCACAAAGGCTGCTATGGGTGAAGGTGGTCCCGTTAAGGGCTTTAAAATGTCAAAACCACCCCTTTGAACTGATCCAGAAATAAATAGCATGTTGATACAATTGGTGGAACAATTGACGTGACTAAGCAACTGTCAACATTCTGTCAGCTGCATTATGTACCTGTTAAAGTTTCTGAACTGTATTAAAAGCTCAAAATAAAGAACATTCAAGTACTTCACCCTAGGTATGACAGAGGCCAGATCAAGTTCTCTAGGTAAAGATGAAGCTTGCAAACACTGTCAAAAGGTGCTCTTGGCCACTGCATTACTTTGTCATCCAGAAGCACCTCCAGACTGTGCGTTCCTTGTGGGCATCACGGTCCCGTGAAGTAGTCTGGATACCTCTATCTAGATAAGCAGGTTGGATTAAGTTTGGGTTAAGCCGACACTGATTCCAACCACTGATTTGGAATATTAGCCATGTTCTTAGAACTAAAAGGTAAAAAAGATGAGGTAGTGCGGAGTGTCATCAGCATACATACTGAAAACATTTATTTTAAAGCTCCTCCTAGTTGTTTCATTTAGAAATTAAAGACTATCAAATATGATGTGGATCATTATTGCATAATCCTCCCACCACCATTACTAGGGATGGTCTTCCAGAAAGGCCTTGAACCACTCAAGAAAAATGTCTGCTTGTGGCCACAGAAGGATACCACAGCTTATAGTACTGAACATCACTCAGAGGTGTAAAAATATCAACAAGGTCAGACTCTCCCTGTCTGTCCTTCAGTGCAGGTAATCTACCAGGGCAACGAAAATGGTTTTAGTTCTGAAATTCAGTGATATAACTGGACTGAATAGATCTAAATGTTAGGTTTCATCCTGATACAATTATATTATTAATTAGCCAAAAAGTGGAAAGGTGGAGAGCACAAGGGGTGAGCTCTCAGAGCAACCTATCCACATCTTCAAGGAGAAGGAAGCTGAACTGTAACCATCACAATGTATCCATAACAGTGTGATGAAACAATGCTGCTTTAATCATATTGCACACAGTAATGTTGTTGCCCAAAACAGTGTGCTATATATAAGTGGTCAGTCTGTATCTGAGTTAAAATATACTGTATAAGGAGATTTTGAAAATTTCAATGTTTAAGACATCTGGAAAGAAAAATAGAGCCTGGCAGTTACAATGTCAGTTTTTATACAGATTTCATCTAACATTTGGAGGATGCCTGTTTCAGAAAATTTTATCAAACCTTGAATGCTGACTGGTTTTCAAAGAGCTACTGCAGACTAATTTAGTGGAGGCCAATAGCCAAGAAAGAATAAAAACAGAAATTGATGTTGGTAGCAGTTATCACTCAACAAAGAAGAATGCCAGAAAGCAGAGGAATAATTTCCATGCTTACTGTGTGTTTTCATATCCTGCTTATTTAGCCCTACTATTCCTTCATCATCTGTCACCTCCAGCTTAAACAGAAAGGTTTCTGAATGCAGTGCATCTGTGTACAGACAAGGGTTTCTCCTGCAGCTGTAATCCCTGCAATATTCCCTCATGGTGAATAGCAGAGCTGGGTGCACCCATTATGTTCTTTGCGAAAATGTATATCTTGCAAAGCACGTGCCTGCCTGTTCTTTGCATGCCTTTGGAAAGTCTATCATAATCTTTTTTGGGTTTTGATACTGTTAACTTTCCCTTCCTAAATATGATTAACAAGTTCACAATAAGTACTATATAATCTTGCAGTCTTCTCCCCTGAACTATAGCATTGCTACTGCCGCCGCCACCACCATCATCCATTCATTTATATCCCACCTTCTTCCTAATGGTGGGACTGAAGGAGACACTCTTTTAGTAGTGAATTCTAAGTACATTACCAAAACTACGTATCCCAAGGTTCTTTAGAATGGAAGTATGACATTTACTTATTTAACTTATATCACATCTTTTTCCTGGCATGGTATCCAAGGTGGCTTACAGCAAAGTACAGTTAAAATCTTAGTAAAAAGTTTTTAAAAATTAAATAAACAATTTTGTTAAAAGCATATCGTTAATGCACATTTAAAACATCGCAAAAAAGATAAAAGCAGATCAAACTGCTGTAAAAAGATAAAAGCAGATCAAACTGCTGTAAAAAGATAAAAGCAGATCAAAGTGCTGTAAACACTGTAATACAGGTACACTCAGAGTGAACAACAATCTTCTGTCCTTTCATGACATCCCAAGTCACTCTGCTTAGTAATAGGGCTGGCCCTGTATTTTCTCTAAATACTTCCATGTTTGGTATGCTGCTTTTTTCAACAGTTTTGTCCACTTTCCTGATCTCCATTTCACTCTGTCCTACCTTCGTTAACAAATGGCTGCTTTCTGAAAAACACTGAGCACTTTCCAGGACTGGATCCATACTAAAGCAAACACTTCCTTTGCATGTATAATTAGAATAATTAGAATAATACATGCTCATTTCAGCATGTATAGGGACATGTGCAGATTGCATTTTCTTGTTTTTCAAATCCCATGCAAGCAAATACTTAAAACATTTTCGAATGAGGCTTTAGAAAAGAACCTGTTACTGTTCTTGTTGGCTTTTGAGTGTCACTTTGCTTTTCTCTTATGGTATGATTCATAATAATCTATTATTCCTATGTTTCATTTTCAGTGAAAATCAAAAGGTTCTCTTTTTCATCAATTCCATTCTATAATAGTTTATTTGAACTTATTACAGTAGAA